>CM038673.1:571685343-581685343 GCA_021605145.1 Aegilops bicornis | reverse complement strand
GTCAAGCACAAAACCTAAAACAACTAGGATCACCTATGTGCACCAAAAACTTATGCTAAGCAAGACAATCAACTATCTGATAGCAAGATATATTCAAAGAACAATATGGCTACCACAAAGTAAAGTGCATAAGTAAAGGGCTCGGGTAAGAGATACTGTTGGGGATATAACTATTTGTGTAAGACGCCCAGGAGGGGCCGGGTTACGCAAAGAGGATTCACCAAGAAAGAAGCCCAAGACCAAGCATGAAGATGGCGGTTCAATAAAGGGCCTAAGGCCCACAAGCGACTTAAAGCCCATTGTAGTAAACCGCCACAATGGCATGACTTGTATCATAAGGTAGATTTACTAGTCACCGAGCCGGACACTATTTATATGCCGGCCGGGACTCTGTAAGCCGCAGGGCGTCAATCCGTGTATATAAGGGGACGACCTGCGGCGGCTTAGGGGCAAGAAGCAACCAATCGAGAGCCGGGCATAGCGTATCTCGCTCCCTGGTCATCGAAACCTCAAGCAATACCAACCCAACTAGACGTAGGCCTTACCTTCACCGTAAGGGGCTGAACTAGTATAAACCTCTCGTGTCCTTTGTCCCGATTAACCCCTTTAAGATTCCTAGTTGTGATGGCTCCACGACTAAGTCCTTGCACAAGGATATCTGCCGTGACAATTCCACGACAGTTGGCGCCCACCGTGGGGCCAGCGCACGGTGGATTTGAGTTCTTGAAGGGCAGCTTCGAAGGGCTCAAGGGATACGCAGTGGGCCAGATGACCAAGAGTCGTCGCGGCAAGATCTACATCGACAACGAAGGCTGGGGCCCCGAGGCCGACTCAATTGAGTACGGGTACCGGGTCCCCTCTGGCGGAATCCACGTCTTCGTCGGTCGGATTGGTGAGCCGGGCCCTGAGCCGGACAACTGCACCGACCTCGTCGAGACGGCTCAGTGTGCGAAACCCGCCCGAGTTCAACCCGTCATGAAGCGTGCCTTCGTGGGTTGTGTCCACGGAGAGGAACTTTCTGAAGGATCTAAAGATGGCGGAGAGACGGTCGTCCCATCGGATGATGATTCGTCCTCCGGTTCAACAGATTCTTTGTATCAGGTCCAAGAGGGCATGCTTGGGGGTTGTTCTGACAACTCTAGCATTCCGGATTTCTATGAGCCGCCGAGCTGGGCAGGAGTCTTCATGGCTGGTACTCAACCCGGTCACAACTCGGCAAGCAACAGCAATAACGTCCGGGTCAGGAGCGGCCGGGGCAGGAGGCCCTGTGCGCCCGCCGGCTCAGGTGCTGATGGATCTTATGGACAAGTTGATGGCCCTGTTAACCACCATGGTTATTCCTGCAAATCCGGATGAACATAACGCGGAGGTGGCAAAGATGCGTGAGGAGATAGCCCTGGCCAATGAGGCCTTGGCGGCTGAGGACACCAGGCTAGCTACAGAGCGGGCGGCTTTGGACGCACGCAAGCGATGACTCGGTCGAGCTATCCAGCTTAATATGAGTCTGAACGCATCCAATGAGGTGATGAGAAGGAGACATCAGAAAACCCAGTCCCGTCTGCCCCTGGTTTACGATCCTTGAAATCTTTTCACGACGCCCGGAGCTGGTCCCAGCAATCCGCCCGAAGCCAATCAGTTTATGACACCCGGAGCTGGAGGGCCGGTTCAGCCCCGAGAGATGGCACCTCCTCACGGGAGTATGGCCCCGCCCCGATACATACCAACACCACCGCGCCACTTCTCCAACCCCATGGAGAACTTGATAGCAGCATCGGCGCGTCTGGCGGCTCTTCCAGTGGATGGTGATGACCCGACGGTGGTGGAAACCCGGATGGTCAGAGATCTTGTTCAGACGGCGTTGGCACAGCAGGAGACCTATTCTTACAGCAGGGACAGGATTCATTCGACTCCTCAGCCTTGGCTAGCACCTCGTCAAAACCGGAGCCCGAGTAACAGCAGGCGCATGGAGTCAGAAGCTTTATCAAGCAACGCCCAGAGTCTTAACCAACCCGGTGGCTATAACCCGGTACATGACCGATTGCGTCGGGAGAGGATTTAACGGGCGCTCGATTAAGCGGCTCGGCTCAGCAGACATATGAAGGTCTCCCAGTATCCGACGACTTGTTGGAGCAGGAGTGGCCACTAGAAACGGTGGTGTCCCTTGTCTGGTGCCGGCTCTGCGGGATGTACGTCTGCCTAAGGATTTCAAGGGACCTCGAAAGGTGCCGAATTACACGGCCGACTTACAGCCAGGGGCATGGATCAAAAGTTACGAGATGGCCATGGAGTTTTTGGAGGTCAGCGATGCAGCAATGGCTAAGTACTTCACCATGATGTTAGATGGAACGGCCCGGTCTTGGTTAAAAAGTTTGCCTCCCAATTCCATCAGTTCATGGGCAGAGCTAAAGGCCCGGTTTATCTAGAACTTCAAGGACACTTGCAAGCAGTCTATGTCAATTGTGGACTTGACCAATTGTAAGCAGGAGGAGGGTGAGTCCACAACTCATTGGGTGCGCCGGGTCAAGGAAATAATACACTCATCTGATAAGATGGATGCCAGCTCTGCAGTACTTATGCTCCATCGAATTGTCGTTTTGAGCACCAAGGTAAACCGGGCGCCTTAAGCGTGATTGCAATGATATGGGTACGCTGATGGCAGCCTTGGTCAAATACGCCGATTCTGATACTACCAATGATCCCGCGTCTGAGGAGGAAAAGACAAGGAAAGGAAAGAAGAACGACAATGGAAAGGGTCAGCAGCATAACCCGGTAAGCCAAGGGAGCAACAAGCGTAAGGCAGAGGGTAACCCGGAGTTTGTGGCCAATGCTAATGCATAAGGTAAAAACCAGAAACGTAAGGGGAGACCACCCCCTCAATCTGGTGGCTCAGGTCCATCTCTTGAGCAGCTTCTGAATGAGCCTTGCCCAAGACACGGCACTCGGGAAAATCCCGCTACCCACTTATGGAAGGACCGCGCGATCATGAAGGCTTTCAAGAATTCCAACCTGTTTGATGGCAATCACGGATCAAGCGGCGGTTCAGGAGCCGGTGGTTTTCATGGCACGGGTGGCGGTTCAAGTTCCGGCTTTCAGGGAGGTCAAGGTGGCTATAATCGATGAGTACTGGTCAAGGGGGGACGGCAGCAGAGTCGAGTTATCGAGCCATCCGAAACAAATTGAGCGGTGGGCAATACCATGTGTTTACCACTAACTTGTGCAAACGTGACCAGAAGGTTCATAAGAGGGCTGTGAATTCGGTTGAGCCGGCGGTTCCCCGTTACTTGAGGTGGTCAGAGCAGCCCATCATATGGAGCAGGGAAGATCACCCCCTCGTGGTTGATAACCCGGGTCAGTTGGCTTTGGTGGTGGCCCCTCAGGTTGGTGGATATAAATTCACTAAGGTACTCATGGACGGAGGAAGCAGCATCAATATTCTCTATTATGAGACCTTTCGCCGCATGGGGTTGACTGATAAGGACTTGAGGACATCCAACACTGTTTTTCATGGGGTGGTACCTGGTAAATCGGCATATCCAGTTGGCAAGATCGAGTTGGAAGTAGCCTTTGGAGATGAATATGATTCCAGGGCTGAGAAGCTGACGTTTGAGGTAGTCAAAATCAGGAGCCCGTACCACGCTCTGTTTGGACGGCCGGCTTATGCCAAGTTTATGGCACGACCGTGTTATGTTTATCTGCAGCTCAAGATGACGGGTTACAAGGGCACCATCACTGTACATGGGAGTCGAAAGGTAGCCTTGGAATGCGAAGAAGGCAATGCGGCTTATGCTGAATCTGTTTGTGCTGAAGAGGAGCTGAGGTTTTATCAAACTAATGTTGACCCGGCGGATATGACCTCTTTGAAGATGCCAACCACAGAGCAAGACTCGGCGTTGAAATTTAAGTTGGTCGCCGAGATAAAACTGGTCGATTTCACTCCAGGCGACTCTTCCAAGCAGTTCAGCATCAGTGCCAATTTGGATCCCAAATAGGAAAGCGCGCTCATCGAGTTCATCCGTGAGAATCGGGATATCTTTGCATGGAAACCTTCTGACATGCCGGGTGTCCCGAGGGAACTCGCTGAGCATACTCTTAATATTGATCCAAAGTATAAGCCGGTCAGGCAATTTCTCCGACGGTTCAATGAGGAAAGACGAAAGGCTATCGGGGAAGAGGTCGCTCGGCTCTTAGCGGCCGGGTTCATCGTGGAAGTTTTTCACCCGGAGTGGTTGGCTAACCCGGTGCTTGTGCTCAAGAAGAACGGCACCTGGCGGATGTGTGTAGATTACACGACTTAAATAAAGCTTGTCCGGTTGATCCCTTTGCTCTACCCGTATTGATCGGATCATTGATGCTACAAATGGGTTGCGGCGTTTGAGTTTTCTGGATGCTTACTGGTTATCATCAGATCAAAATGGCAGTTAAGGATCAGGAGAAGACGGCTTTCATTACTCCGTTTGGAGCCTTCGCTATGTATCTATGCCATTTGGGCTCAAGAGTGCCCAGCGACTTATCGTGTGTGTATGCATTGTCTCCACAATCAGATTAGGCGCAATGTTCATGCGTATGTGGATGATATTGTGGTGAAGTCCAGAGAGAAGGAAACCTTGATATCTGATTTAAAGAAAACCTTTGACAATCTCCGGGTCTATAAGATGATGCTTAACCCGGACAAATGTGTATTTGGTGTACCTGCAGGCAAACTTTTGGGATTCCTGGTCTCAAACAGGGGCATTGAAGCTAACCCGGAGAAGATCAAGGCGATTACCTCTCTGGCTAAACTGGCGTGTATCAATGATGTTCAGCGACTGGCGGTCGCGTTCTTTGCTTTAAGCCGATTCATAAGCCGGTTAGGTGAGAAGGCTCTACCAATCGTATCGAGATGATGAAGAAAGCAGACACTTTTATGCGGAGTGAAGTCTTGATGCTGCCTTTGAAGATTTAAAGAGACAATTATACGAGCCACCGGTTCTCGCGGCTCCCATTGATAAAGAGTCGTTCTTTGTTGTATGTTGTTGCTAACTCACGAGCTGTTAGTGTTGCCATCATGGTGGAAGCGTAAGGAGGTCGGCAAGGAGCATCCGGTTCAACGGCCGGTCTATTACATCGATGAGGTGCTCATAGAATCCAAGCAAAGATATCCGCATTGGCGAAACTTGTTTATGGAGTGTTCATGGCAAGCGGAAGCTAAGCAAGACTTCCGGGGTCATCCTATAAGCGTGGTAAGTTCTCGCCTTGGGGACATCATCCGAGCGGAAGCCACAGACGAGTCGCCAAGTGGGCCATTGAGCTTGGGCCTCGCGGTTTGAAGTATATGCCACGTCTGACTATCAAGTCTCAAGCCTTGGTGGACTTTATCAATGATTGGACGGAGTTGCGAGCACCGGAGGAGAAGCCGATAACACGTATTGGACTATTCACTTTGATGGGTCCAGGCAGTTGGAAGGCTCGGGGGCTGGAGTCGTTTTAACTTCTCCCCGAGGTGACAAATTTTGCTATGTACTCCGGCTTATGTTTCCCTGTACTAACAATGCAGCTGAATACGAGGCTTTACTCCATGGCCTCCGGATGGCCAAAGAGATGAATTTGAGCCGGGTAAGGTGCTTGGGCGATTCAGACCTCGTCGCCCAACATGTGTCAGGCACGTGGGACTCCAAGGATCCCCTCATGGCGGCTTATCGTCGTGAAGTTGATGCGGTGGCCAGGCACTTCAAAGGTTATCAAGTAGAGCACATTGATCGAAGGAAGAATGAGGCGGCTGATGCTTTAAGCCGGTGGGGTCTCGGCGTAAGCCGGTGCCGCCTAATACCTTTCTTGACGTTTTGCATAACCCTTCCGTCAGAGTGCCTACAGAGGAAGAGCTTGCGATGCATCCGGAGGCGCAGCTGGTGGCGGCTCTCCATGCCATCCCAGATTGGACAGTCCCATATTTGGCCTATATGACCCGGGGAGAGTTGCCTGAGGATGAGACCTTGGCAAGACAAATCATCAGGCGGTCCAAATCCATGACAATTGTTCATGGCGAGTTGCGTCACCATAGCGTCACTGGGCGTTTCAACATTGTGTATCACCTGCGGAGGGTCGGGAGATACTTCGTGAGATTCATGAAGGAGATTGCGGTCATCATGCCAGTTCAAAATCTCTGATGGCCAAGGCTTTTCGTCATGGTTTTTATTGGCTGACGGCTCATGCTGATGCGGAGGATCTGGTCAGCAAATGTGACGGATGTCAAAAATTCTCACGACGAGCTCATGTGCCGGCTCAAGAATTGAGGATGATTCCAATTACTTGGCCATTTGCAGTCTGGGGGCTTGACATGGTTGGACCTTTTAAAAGGTCTAAGGATAAGAAGACACACCTGTTGGTGGCAGTGGATAAATTCACCAAGTGGGTTGAAGCAGAGCCGGTCAGTAAGTGTGATGCAGCCACGGCGGTTCAGTTCATGAAAAAGGTGATCTTTCGTTTTGGCTTTCCACACAACATTATAACTGATAATGGTACCAATCTCTCCAAGGGTGCCATGGAAGAGTTCTGTCAACAAGAGCACATCCGGCTTGATGTTTCGGCTGTTGCTCACCCCCAGCCTAATGGTCAAGCAGAAAGAGCTAATCAAGAGATCTTGAAAGGTATCAAACCCCGGCTCTTAGTTCCCTTACAGCGAACTCCGGGTTGTTGGGTGGAGGAGTTACCCTCTGTGCTATGGAGCATCAACACAACGCCTAACAGATCTACATGTTATACACCTTTCTTCATGGTGTACGGAGCAGAGGCGGTTCTGCCAAGTGATATCCGGTATGATTCACCCCAGGTGGCGGCTTACGTTGAGGCTGATAATGAAAAAGCTCGTCAGGATGCACTTGACTTGTTGGATGAGGAGCGAGACTTGGCAATAGCCCGCTCGGCGATTTATCAGCAAGACCTGCGCCGTTATCACAGCCACGGGTTAGAAGCGAACTTTTCAGAAGGCGATTTAGTGCTCCGGCTCATCCAGGATCAATCTGATATGCACAAGCTGTCCCCTCCTTGGGAAGGATCCTTTGTGGTCAGCAAGAATCTCAACAACGGGTCATATTACCTCATCGATGTTCGAGAGCACAAAGACTCACGTAAGTCGGAGGAAGAGACCCGTCGGCCGTGGAACATAGCGCATCTCCGGCCCTACTATACTTAAGCCACCGACTCTCAGAGTATATTTGTTTTTTCTTTTTTTAGCAATGTATATATTATATAAAGCAATAAAGCATGACCTCTTTTCTTTCCACCCTACAAGGTTTATGTATCTTCTTTACCAGGTGGTGGAAATAACCAACAGGGAGCGGATCATATCTGAATCCTGCTTTCCCTTTGGTCTGGCTTATGATCATATATGAATCTAGCCATGGTCAATTGGGGGCTTATTGTTCAAACATAGGTCGTATTCGAACCAAAGAGAACATAGCTGTCAATACCCAATTGATCGGCATACTGCCAAACCCACTTGGGGGCTTCTTGATCATGTTTGAATCATAGCTTAACCCCTTTGGGTCTGACGTGGATGGTATTCGAATCAGCGTCATTAAACAACTCTAATGGTCACTTGGTGGCTTCCTGTTCAAACATAGGTCGTATTCGAACCAAAGAGAACATAGCTGTCGATACCCACTTGATCGGCATCGCCAAAGCCACTGGGGGCTATATGATTGTATCCGAATCTTAGCTTAACCCCTTTGGAGCGGTTCTCTTGATCGTATTGAATCGAGTCCTTTGAAAATTAAGTCTATTTTACTCTATAAGGGTAAATAATATTAAGGGCCAGTGAGCGAGATATGTGCCAACTTTCAGAAGTTAAGTTTAACTGTCTGCTTTTTGGGATCACATAGGCCGGTAAGGTAAGCTTCAATAAGATAGCAGGTATATTATTATGGTCATGATCACAAACCGGCTGTTTTTTATGATATTCATACTCTGGGTTATCATTATTCTATATGACCCCGGGTGTGGTAAGACGCCAGAGGAATTCTGTTTTTGTTTTATACACAGGGTAAAGCAAAGAATTTTGGACGTCAAGGAATAATTCACATAAGCCAGTGGTATACAACGATACCGGCTTGTGACAATATTAAGCATCACAAACATGCGCGAAGGCATGCCAGAGTTAAGAGGTTTTTCTACCCTATTACAAGACTCCCCGAGTCTGAATAATGAAGCATCATCTTTTCAAAGACATGGCACCAAAGCGGGTTACTCCTTTGGTAGGCTTGAAGATTCGAGTTATCCTTCTCCGCCTCTTAAATACGCTGTTTTGTCCTGGAAGGTTGACGAGGTCCAGTTAATGCCGCTTAAAGCTTCAAATTCAGCTTCATCATCTATTAAACTGGCCGAGTCAACTTCAGGAGCAAAGGTGTTGCTTACGAGTTGGAGGGATCAGGCTGACATCATCATAATGCGGAGTTGGAATCCTCCGGTTCTCGTTGTCGTAACCCAGCTGATACTTAGTAAGATCAATATCATTGCCGATGATGGTGGCCACAGGACGTACGACTCTCACACATATGGTGAAGTCTGATTCATTGAATACAGAGCCGTCCTCCTTCAGGCTGGGATATCCAAGAGCAACGTCTGCCAGGTCTAGCTCAGAAGCAACGCTTTGGCCCGGCTTAAAAGCGGCTATGGCCCCGGCTCTACCAGATGCCCGCCTTAGCTCCTGAATCTGTTGGGGTAACACGGCAAGCCGTTTTAGCACGCCCTGCAGGAGATAAGGAGCATCATTTGATAAAGCCACAACGGCCAAAGCACGTTGTGACCCGGTGTATAGTTGTTCCACCAGAGTGTACACCGCCTTAAGTTTGATCAGCATATTTTGCTTCAGGTTTGTGCTCCCGGGGCCTGCGTTCATACATATAAGGTAAGCCGGAGATAATATTTGAAATAGTCATCAAAGAAACCATGGTGATTGAGGGAGTTCCGGACTAGGGGGTGTCCGGATAGCCGAACTATCATCATCGGCCGGACTCCAAGACTATGAAGATAAAAGATTGAAGACTTCGTCCCGTGTCCGGATGGGACTTTCCTTGGCGTGGAAGGCAATCTTGGCGATACGGATATATTGATCTCCTACCTTTGTAACCGACTTTGTGTAACCCTAGCCCTCTCCGGTGCCTATATAAACCGGACGGGTGTAGTCCATAGGACGAACAACAATCATACCATAGGCTAGCTTCTAGGGTTTAGCCTCTTTGATCTCGTGGTAGATCCACTCTTGTAACACACATCATCAATATTAATCAAGCAGGACGTAGGGTTTTACCTCCATCAAGAGGGCCCGAACCTGGGTAAAACATCGTGTCCCTTGTCTCCTGCTACCATCCGCCTAGACGCACAGTTCGGGACCCCCTACCCGAGATTCGCCGGTTTTGACACCGACATTGGTGCTTTCATTGGGAGTTCCTTCCGCCGTCACCATCGTGAAGGATGCCTTTTCCGTCTTTAAAGACGGCGCCGTCGTCAAGGGAGCTTTGGCCGCCGCCGAACTATCCGGCTAGGCGGTTTTCTCATAGCCACTGTTCGCCATCGCCCGACAATGACCTCTCAAGTCATTAAAAGCGATCTTCACGTCAGCTCGAATTCGCCGAGCAGCTAGATCCGATCGAGCTCTCCTCCGTAAGCGAGCTCTTGGATCGTGACGCCGCCATACAGAGTCGCTACCGACTACGATCAGATTGGGCTTAAAACCGATCTGAGAGAAATTAACTCTCCCCAGGTTACCCACCATGTTGTCGTGGAAGAGGAACAATGCGGCGACTCTTCTTCTATGTTAAAATCCAACTATGTACGGATTCCGGATCCCTCCATGCCGGATTCCCGCGGAGGGACGGACGCTAATCAAATACTGAACCTAAAGTCAGGCATTGGACCATATTTGTTGGAAAGCGCTCAGCAAACCAAGCTTCCGAATCTGGAAGCTTCTTGGCCTTTGAGCCTCAGACCGGGCGGGGTTCCGAACTTAATTCCACCCGCCCACCCAAACATAAGCAATCTATCTCAAATACGGCAAGAGCCCGATGAAACAGTACATCATTATCGGGCGGATTCCTCCACGGTTATGAACAGGATAAAGGACTACCGTGAAGAAAGCGCGATCTCAATCTTACGCAAAAATTGCACGGACAAGGGAATCATAACGCCATCGATTAAATGCGTGAAGTTTCACGCCTCACCGACCTAGCGACCATCGTACAAAAATACTGAGTGATGGAGAGTGCCTGGAAAACCGAAACTAGGTTTTGGGACAATCCGGCCCTGAATACAAACCCAGTCCAAAATAAAAGGGTGCTTCATACTCAAGCACCTGGGTTAAAAACCAAAAAGCAAAAACCCCTAAAAGTGCGGAACCATCTTTGGAGGGATGGCTCAACGGACCTGCAAAATCCACAAGACGGGGGCGCCACTCCAACACACAGCCTTGAGCGTGTTGGATACTACGGCAGTGGCCAAAGGCGGCGTAGGCTTTTTAGCCCCGGCAACCAACCCAAGAGTACCGATGCGGTATTAACAGTCTTCGAGACTTTCGCATCAAATAACATGCGGAAACGAACAATCCGCAGCCTCGCCGAAGTCTACCAAGTAGCAACAACAAATCCATGGAGCGACACGGCTATCACCTTCAACGCCAGCAACGAACCTAAATTCCGAACAGCTAGAGCACCAGCCGCATTGGTCCTCAGTCCGATAATGGACGGTTTTCGTCTTACTAAGGTACTCATGGATGGCGGCAGCAGATTAAACCTCATCTATGAGGAAACCCTTCAAAAAATGGAAATTGACTGGAGCCGCATTGAGCGAAGCAGCACAACCTTCGTGAGGGATAATCACTAGTCGATAAGCACGCTGCCCGGGAAAAATCACACTAGATGTAGTGTTCGCTCACCGGACAATTACAGGTCCGAGGAGGTCACGTTCCAAGTGGCCCCATTCGGCAGCGGATATCACGCTTTGTTAGGGCGAGAGGCATTCACAATCTTCCAAGCTATACCCCACTACGGGTACATGAAGCTCAAAATGCCCGGACCCAATGGGATAATCACTCTCGCTAGTGTTCGAGATCTGACACTCAGCGCTGAAAATAAGACAGCCCTTGCGGCCCTAGAGGCATTGTCCGAAGCCCTAGCGGCAGAGGAACTAACTACGCTGCGCTCCACGGTGGATAGGGACGATGTGATACTCGATAAGAGGTCCAAGTCCACCTCTTTTAAACCAACAGACGAAATTGTCAAATTTCAGGTCCATCCAACGGACCCCACAAAGACGGCCTCCATTGGGGCACAATTAAGTCCTGATGTCGAAGCCACTACGAGAATTCCTTCGGGAAAATTGGGACATTTTGCTGGCACCCTTCGTGACATGCCAGAATCCCACGCAGTTGGCAGAGCACAGCCTAAATATCCTAAAAGGATTCAAGCTACCAAACAAGCTCTTGGCGATTTTCCGAACCCAAAAGATGTAGACAATGGGAGAGGAGCTAGCCAAACTCTTAGAAGACGGATTCATCGAGAGATATAAAACATCCGGACTGGCTAGCCAACCTAGTAATGGTACCAAAAAGGACAAATCTGGCGCCTCTGCATCGATTTTAAAGACCTTAACAAGGCCTGTCCAAAGGACCCTTTCCCCCTCCCTCGCATCGACCAAATCATCGATGCTACCGCAAGGCACGATTCATTGTGCTTCCTCGATGCATACTCCGGAGACCATCAAATCAAGATGGCAAAAAATCAGGCATAGCGGCATTCATTACTCCATATGGGCCATTCTGCTTCAACACAATGCCCTTCGGACTCAAAAACGCCGGCGCAACATATCGATTGCATGATTCAAACATGTCCGCTACCCAGATAGGCAAAACAAGAGAGGCATACGTAGACGATGTGGTCGTCAAGACCAAACACGTCGGAACTCTAGTAGAAGACTTGAGGGTGACATTCGACAACCTCCGAGCATATGACATTAAGCTCAATCCGGAAAAATGCGTCTTCGGCGTACCAGCTGGAAAGCTCTTGGGCTTCATCGTATCCGGTAGAGGAATTGAAGCAAACCCGGCCAAAATCCGAGCTCTGTCACAATTGGATATTCCAAAAGACCTCAAGCAGATACAAAAACTAATCGGATGCGTAGCGGCCCTAAGTCGCTTCATCTCCCGTTTGGGAGAAAAGGCTCTGCCCCTCTACCGCCTCCTCCGGCGCACCGAACATTTCGAATGGATGAATCTTGCCACAGTAGGACTCGAAGAAATAAAGGCCATACCGGCAACAAATCCGGTTACGGCGCGCCCAACCTGGCGAACCTATGTTATTATATATCGCAGCAACACATCAAGTTGTCGGTCGGTACTCGTCGTTGAACGAGAAATAGAAGGGCACAGATTCCCTCTTCAAAAACCGGTGTACTACGTATCCACCGTTCTAACTCCATGCAAATCCGGTACCCACATTATCAAAAGATAGCGTATGCGGTGTTCATGGCATCCCGGAAGCTGCGACACTACTTTCAAGAGTGTTCAATAACGGTGGCCTCCGAAGTACCTCTCAACGATATTATAAACAATCGCGGATGCAATGGGAAGGATTGCAAAATGGGCTATCGAGCTCTTACCATTTGACATAACCTACAAACCACGACGAGCTATAAAGTCGCAGGTTACGCTGACTTAAATGCGCCGAATGGACCGGCCGAACTCCCTAAAGAGTACGGGCGCGTACTCTAACCGGATCATGCATTTCGACGGATCCAAAATGTTGGCTGGCTTGGGGGCTGGCGTCATCGACATCCCCAACCGGAGACACAATCCAATACGTACTTCAAATAATGTACATGGACTCCAACAACGCGGCGAATCTGAGGCCCTTCTACATGGCCTCCGGATGGCAATCTCCATGGGCATTCAACGCCTAGAGGTGCGCGATTCAAACCTCGCAATATCCCAAGTAAATGAGACTTTGGCGCCAAAGATCCAAAATGGCAGCTTACCGCAACGCCGTCCTAAAAATGTCATTTCGGTTCGAAGGACTCGAATTCCACCATGTAGCCCGGGATAATAACCAGCAGCAGACGTGTTAGCACGCATCGGCGCTGAACGAGACGTCGTCCTCCAAACATCTTCTGGAACGACTCTTTAAGCCATCCGTATTATGGGAAGAGGAGTCCGGAAATAACAATCGGAGCCAGCCGCAACACCTAACTCGGACCATTCTCGACACAATCGGGCGGCTCACCAACGAAATAACACCTTCACTCACGAAATAATGGCAGTAATTGCCCTGCGGATGTAACCATTCCTAGCCTACTTAATGCGGCAGGAACTTCCCGAAGACCAAAATGAGGCCCGCTGCATAGTTCGACGATCTAAAGCCTACAAGGTCCATGAGGGAGAACTTTATAAGAAAAGCACAACCGGAGTCCTTCAAAGGTGTATCTCCGAAGAGGAAGGGCGAAATATCGTGGCTGAAATTCATGCCGGACTCGGCGGGCACCACGCTGCAGCCCGGGCCCTTGTAGGCAAGGCCTTCCGTACAGGATTTTATTGGCCGACAGCCCGGGCAGATGCTCAGGACTTAGTCCAACGATGCGTCGGTTGCCAGCTCTTTGCTAATCAGAGCCACATGCCACCTACCGCCCTCCAAACTATACCCATTACCTGGTCGTTCGTGGTCTGGGGGCTTGACATGGTTGGACCCCTTAAAAGGGGGAACCCACAAGCACAAATACTTATTGGTCATGGTGGACAAATTCACCAAATGGATTGAGGCCAAGCCGGTTAAAACGGCAGAAACCGGACCGGTGATAGACTTCATATCCGGGGTAGTACACCGTTTTGGCGTCCCCCACAGCATCATCACTAACAACGGCACGAACTTCACGGCCGACGAGGTTAAGCTCTAGTGCAAAAACATGGGCATCAACCTCGATTACGCTTCAGTCTATCACCCCCAAACTAACGGTCAAATCAAGCGAGCAAATGGTCTAATCATGAGCAGCATCAAACCCAGACTAGTGCGGTCCCTCAAGGAATCTAACACGCCTTTGGGTAGAGAGGCTTCGACTCCGTACTGGGGCTGCGGACCACGCCAAACCGAACTACTGGATTCACTCCATTTTTCATGGTATACGGCGCAGAGGCGGTTACGCCTGCGATATAATTCATGACTCACCTCGTGTGCGCATGTACGAAGAAAGAGAAGCCGAGTTGGATCGGCAGGACAGTTTGGACGCCTTAGAGGAGGAGCGAGACGTGGCAAAGGCTCGTTCCGCATTTTATCAGCAGCAGGCTCGAAGATATCAAAGCAGAGAAGTACGGGCCAAAACTTACAATGTTGGCGAACTTGTTCTACGCTCACGGACAAGAAAAAGGACAAACTTAAGCCCAAGTGGGAAGGTCCCTTCATCATCGACCAAGTCCCGACCGCGGAGCATACCATCTACGTAACGCATCTCGACAACCGACTCGAGCCGAACCCATGGAACGCAGCCCATCTCCGAAGATTCTGCGCCTTAACGCCGGACTCCGGTTCGCCTCACTCCCCGGCCCACCCTTTTTATATTTTTACTGTCTCTTGTCCCCTCCTTCTTCCCACTTTCTTTTTCAATACCTTTTATAGGCTGATTTGCGCTTTTTTCGCACACACTTGATGTGCTCCTGGCACTCATTATACCTGGGGGCTTCTTTAACAGAAGCTTATTCATACGGGCTTCATGCCCAATACATGTGTCATACTTCCGCATGTACCTTTTATTCACCATTGTATCCATCGATATGACTTAAGTTTTGGCCAAGCTGGGTTGCCTAGCTCCAGTGCTTACCCCTACGTTCTCGATTGTTCGGCTAGGAGGTAAAGGGAGCACCTCTGCGATTACTCTTGCGGGTCACCGGATGTGTACCTCGGTGGGTGAAGCCGAAAGCTAGCATTCTTAAGAGAATATTCGGTCGGTGACTTGAAAGATGATTTATTACTTACTTATTTATCTGCCCCTAGATGCTTTTTACGCTATTTTCGCGATCCGGCATTGCACTTTAGGGCATGCCTCCTGTGGAAAGGAACCCTTAACGGAACTATTCTCCCGGAAGATGTTTCTTACTAACCATGTAATATAACATAACTAGTTGGGCACTTGTCTGATAAAGCAATTATGACCCAGACGCCTTGTCTCCATGCATGCCCGGTTCTTTTATAACCGTAAGGGTATTCGGACACACTCCGGACTGTTGGGTCCCGAGGTTGAAGCGAAACGGTCCGCAAAGACAAACGATCTACAATCTGGCTAGAAGGCATTTTTCATGTCATTTCAAATTACATCGTCAAACCGACTGATTGTACTCCTCAATCCCATCTAACAGCCTGTCTAATTTACAGTCCTGTTGGGAATATTTCGCGGCCAGTTCTACTTGGCCGTACATCAAGCTCACAGGGATCTCCTTCCCATCAGGCCCCGCAGGTCCGACCTCGGCCATGTGGTTTGGGTCAGCCTTCGAGTAACGTGTCTTCAACATGGCCCAGGCCTCCCTGGCACCCTGATGGCAGGCCGATATCTTCCACAAACGGAGGCGTCGCCGTGCTCCCTGAAGCTTCTCAGCAAGCTCACCAAGGCCCTCGGGTAGGGAGACGGATGGCCATAAAGCATGAACGACGCCACTCATCGCTGGCCGCACACGTTCGAGCAATTGCACCAGCTCGGGAAGTTGGTCACCCGTTGACTCAGGCATTTCCTCCAGCAGGCGACTGTGAGCACACCTAAAGACATATTTACGTCAATCGACTTCCTCGCCAATTCTTCTTTTCAAAGGAATTTGTTCAAGCACTTACTATAAATGCCGCGACGAAGCCGCTGATTCTCCTTCACGGAGCTGCATACCGGGCCGAACACCTTTCAGCTCTTCTCCTCGCTGGGTGTGGGCATCTTGGAGCTTGTTTCTCTCCGCTGCACCTTCATAAGCACCCTCTCGCCGCCTTTAGGCGACGCAGTAGCTGTTGCTTGTCCGGATCTAGTCCGCGCCCTCTGCAATATTATTGTCGATTCACGCCCGAACTTTGTTAAATAATTATCTTTTCAAAGTACGTCTTACCAGTGGGGTCTCTGTGGCTCCCCACATGGCGGCTTTGTCTTGACCTCAAGTTGGGCCTTGCACTCTTGGAGCTCCTGGGACAGATGGGTATTCTTCTCCGTAAGATCCTCCATCATAATTGATCCTTAAATCCGTTATTTCAACTATTTTAAGTCTCGGGGGCTACTGGCATATATAACTATTAAAATTACTTACCCGTATGTCTTTCACATACTGCTCCGTGGCTCTGGTTAACCCATCTTGAGCGGCACGGAGGTGCGTGTTTGCCGCATCAAAGGCATTTAACGCCTCCGGGGAGAAACACGCCACACGAAGAACTGTCCGGCGACGCTGTGATTCATGGCGCTCTCCACCTCGACCGGGTGGTGGAAAGCCTGTCGGCATCCTCCTTCGGAGGAGCGTCCGGCTCATGCCTTGTATTCGCCTCCCCGGACCATGCGTTGGAGCCCGTGGCGGAGGCTTGATTGGCAACCTCTCCGGACCTTTGTCCGTGGCGCTCTTCTGGAAAAGTTATGAGCATTAATATACCTCCGGGATCCTTCCCTTAAAAATAGCGGTGCTCCGTACCCGTTGTGGCGACGTTCGGTTCGCGCCGCACTCCTCTTCCGCCTTTGGGCGGATCGACCCTTGTTGGTCGGCCGCCGCGAGTTCGACTTCCCGCCTTAAAGGCACCTCCTGCGATGCACCATCGGTATGGGATGGTCGAATTGAGCGCGGATCAAATGATGGTGTCAAGACCTCGGTCGTAGTCACCGGGAGGCCGAAAACAAACCGGGGTAGTCGGTAATAATGGCGACTAGGGCATTGTCTATGCTACGTTGGTGGAACAACCCGTCAATCAGCTCCACCTTTATGTCTGAATCCTCTTGGAGGTCGGATCAAGGGATCGTTCGGATCCTCGGCTGTGGAGTTAGGCTTCAGATGCCCTCCATGTCCCGGCGCAGCTCGTGCGTCGAAATCACAGAGTAAGTTACTTGACTTTAAAAAAGCATGGATCGGGTAGATGAACATCCGCTTACCCAGCTCCGAGGGTTATTCATAGAAAATCCATTCAACGGATTCTTGCGGAGGAAGTCCTCCTCCTCTCCTTTGTACAAGCCGGACAGATCTTTGCCGATCGGGTCAGCCGAGCTCGCCCTTTGCGGCCATGACGGGTGGCGTCATCTTCCCGTTGAAATCCCACATAGGGTGGCCCCTATATTGGAGTGGCTGCACCCTCGCATAATGCACGTGGCCATGACTCCAATCATGGTCAATCCGGAGTGGGCCAGTAACCTAATCCGGCCCATCAGATAATGGACGCTCCTATCATCTTCCCGTTGAGGGCTCCGCGGGCTCCAACTCAGGCGTTTCTTCAAAGGAGCATTGTTGAACTCCGGGAGGCCGATCCGAACTGGATCCGGCAGAGGGGCGTCCTCCATGTAGAACCATTCCGAAGGCCAGTCTTCGGACGCCTTCTTCGGGGTACCGGATGGATATCCGGTCCCGGCGATGCGCCATGTTTCGGCTCCGCCCACTTGATATATCGACCCCTCATGAGAACGGGGTACGAGACAAAACAATCTCTTCCACAGAGCAAAATGGGGCTCGATGCCCAAGAACAGCTCGCAAAGAGCTACGAAGCCCGCGATATGCAAAATGGAGGCGGGCGTGAGGTGGTGAAGTCGAGTCCGTAGAACTCCAGAGCCCCGGAGAAACGGATGTATGGGAAATCCGAGTCCCCTTATTAGATAGGGGACAAAGCATACCCGCCCCTTTGGAAGGGTTGGGGACGCTCTCACCGCTTTCCACCCTTGTAGGTGGCTAGTCCGGCTCTAACCGGAACCATGAAAGCTGGGGGAAGATATCCCTCGGTTTGGAGTGCCGCTAGCTCGCTGTGTGGAACTGAGCATCTCCCCCAATCTCCTGGCTTAGGGCTGAGAGCGCGAGAGGAGGAGCCGCGTCGGCTATCCATGATGGAATGGATTTTTGTCAGAGGCGCTTCGATGAGAACTTGCGGATGGAGGATGGTGTGAGCTGGATCTAGATCCTCGCCTCTCTTATAGGCGGCTCGTTCGCACGGCTAGGGGTAAAATGTAAAATACCCCAGCCTTTCGCATTAAATGCGACACGTGGAAGAAGGCCATTATTGGGCGTAGAAGCCAAGGAGCGCAACATTTATAAAGAAGCCGGACACTATTCGACGGGAACATGAAGTTTGAAGGAGAACCCGCCTTTCAAGGCCGAAGACAATATACGCGACGGACTCGTCGTCACTGAAGCCCGGTTCGGGGGCTACTGAGGGAGTTCCGGACTAGGGGGTGTCCGGATAGCCGAACTATCATCATCGGCCGGACTCCAAGACTATGAAGATAAAAGATTGAAGACTTCGTCCCGTGTCCGGATGGGACTTTCCTTGGCGTGGAAGGCAAGCTTGGCGATACGGATATATAGATCTCCTACCTTTGTAACCGACTTTGTGTAACCCTAGCCCTCTTCGGTGCCTATATAAACCGGACGGCTGTAGTCCATAGGACGAACAACAATCATACCATAGGCTAGCTTCTAGGGTTTAGCCTCTTTGATCTCGTGGTAGATCCACTCTTGTAACACACATCATCAATATTAATCAAGCAGACGTAGGGTTTTACCTCCATCAAGAGGGCCCGAACCTGGGTAAAACATCGTGTCCCTTGTCTCCTGTTACCATCCGCCTAGACGCACAGTTCGGGACCCCCTACCCGAGATCCGCCGGTTTTGACACTGACAGTGATGCTCACAATTATGCATAATAACTTACCGAAGATTGCTGAGACCATTTGAGATATCTGGTGCTTTAAGCCGGACAGCTCGGCAGTTGCTTCGGCCAGAGCTGCTTCTGCTGTCTCGGCCCGGGTCACAAGTGAGGTTTTTTCGTCGGCCCAGACTTTCTTCTCCGCATCAAAATTTTTCTTCAACTTCTCTTGTTCAGAGACGCTGAATACAAATTTGGAGTTGGCTTTTTGAATTTCAAGTTCTTGGGCTGCCAGACGAGTCTTTAGGTCAGCAATCTCCGATTCAAATTGACTGGTGGAGGCCTGCGATTGATGCCTGATTATAATTAAGGTTATGGTAAGATGTCATTAAGTCCCAAGCACTTTGCAAGCAAAGACACTTGGCACTTGGGGGCTAATGTATGCTGAAGAAAATTCTAAATTATAATGCTGGATTAAGTATATTAAAGTCTCAAGCACTTTACAAGTAAAGATACTTGACACTTGGGGGCTAATGTGTATCGCACGCTTTAAGTTATCATATTATGACCGGGTTAAATATCTTTTCTTTTAAGCCGATGAACTAACGAAGTATAGGTATCTAAGTCTACAGCATATTTGTTTATAAGCAGTAGACTTGGGGGCTGGTACAGTAAGTAAGTATAAGCTATACCTTAGATTTGTGCTGTATTTGTTTCACCATGTCAATTTCCAGGTCGCGGCTGTTATGCACTTGATTCAAATAGCCTGAGACTATATCACCAATGCTTAAGTGAGCATAATCAGCGATGTCCTGTTTGGTCTTCCGGTGTTTGACAAGCTCTTCTTTAGCAGTACATCTGGCAAGGACAGTAGGCCACCCCGGTTCAACATACTGGCTTTTCAAGATTTCAACTTCCAGGTCAGTTGTCTTGACTGGGCTAGGAATTTCCGAGTTATCGGAGTTGTTAAAAGTATCTTCGGCGGTGGTCAAGATGGTGTTGGAATTTCATGGGCGGTTCAGAGGCGGTTGATGAGTAGAAGTATCGAGGGTAGTTGTTCCGAGTTCCGGCTCGATTCTTTGCCGGTCTTCGGATGGTTTATTCTTTTTTGCCCTCTTACTAGGCTTCACCTGCACGCTGTGGACAAAATAGAGGGGTGAGCACAGAAAATGAGTAAGACAAAGCATAAGGATAACAAAGGTATATTACCCAGGGGCAGTCTTGAAGGCCGGCATGTTGGATTGCATAGACTCGCCAGAGGAAGGAGAGGTATCCTGATAATTGGAGTCAGATGAATTGAGAGGTTGACGAATTAAACCCGCCAAAGGATAAACAGAACGCAAAGCGGAGATGACCTCAGTTCGACGCTTCCTGCTCACATCGGGTAAGCCGGAAGAGAGCTCTGCATCCTTACTTGTCCGGGTTTGCCTCCGGCTTTCAAGCTGTTGTTGCTTCAAAAGAAATTGAGGATCTTGATAAGCTAGAGGATGTGAAAATCTTACTTTCCGGGCCACCCGTCGGATTTTGTGATGTGGCAAAGGCTCTGAGTCGGAGGAGATTATAGTTACCTCTTCGCCAGGAGCTTGGCTGTTCCCAGTATCCTCCTGAAAGGCGGAAATATCAATAAAGTGATAACAAGGGAGTTAAGAGAGCAAGGGATTACCTCTTCCTCGTCTGAAGAAGAGTCATCCAATTTGAGCAATTCGGAGGCGCTGGGTTTCTTCTTTTTTGAAGTTCCCGTCTTGGCGTTTTTCCTTTCGGTTTTCTTGGCTGCTTTGGCTTGTTGGGCAGCCTCGTGGTCATATTTGACCTTCCAGAAATCATCACCATCCTGTGGAAAAGATAAGGAATTATAAGTACAAAAGAGGTAAACATGTTAAAGAATGTTTATTAAGATTGGTAACTTCTTTGCGAGGGCCGGGTTCTTTTTGCAGAAGGGAAGTAACCCGAAGGCATTGCTGATAACAGTACCCTCCTTCAGCAGTGACTGGGTTGTAGCATCTACCACATCATCTGGTAAGTCGTCAGGACTGTGGAGCATTGGGTCGCCCTTTTCGCCTGTATAAGTACACATTAAGCCGGAGCGGCGGCTTAATGGGAGTATTCACCAAGTGACCCAGACCCGGACCAGGTCGATGCCATTTAAACCATTTCCCAGAAGAGCTTTAATCTTCTTGATGGTGGGATTAAGCGGCAGACGTTCAATAGCGGTCAGTTTATCCGCCAGCGGATGGTTGGACTCAAGGCGAGGATGGCCGAAGTCAAGAGGCTTCTCATCACCGGAGAAGTATCTTGGAAGTAGAACCATGTTTGGTTCCAATATTTGGGGTGACTCGGCAACTCGGCATAAGGAAAGCAGGCGATCTCTCCGTCATTTGGATCGAGATACCGCCAAGTTCAAGATTCGCCCGTTAGCACGTTCATTCTGCCGGTTCAAGTAAAAAGTTCTCTGAACAAAAGCAGGCTTGGCTCCTCTCCTAGGTACACCTCACGTAAGACTTGGAAATTGCAAAGATTTGACACGGAATTGGGTCCAATGTCTTGAGGTCTAAGATCAAAGAAATTCAAAACTTCATGAAGAACTTTGAGCCGGAGGGCAAATCCCGGCTCATGTGATCCGTGAAAACTATCACCTCCCCTTCTTTGGGTTGAGGCTTCTCTTGAGATGGGTCGAGAACACGATAAGACATGACCTCCTTTTTGGCGAGATGGTCGACTTCACAAACTCAGCCGATTTGCTCTTAGTGACTGTGGATGGGACCCAGCTTGCAGATTACAGGAGCTTTGGTCGACTTAGGCGCCATGACAACAGTTGGCCTATTACAAGATAAGAAGTTACGTTCAAATTTTAACCCGGGAGAAAATATTCAAATTACTGAAGGTAGCGGCTTATGAAGGGGCCTAATGACATAAGGATAACTGGGCAACACTATTTAAGCCGTTACAAGCATTAACAACAGTTCAAAAGTTTTAAAGATATGAGAAGGCGCCAAGGTTCACAGATCAGTGGTATAAATTTAAACCGGATACCTGGACAGTTATCTTAAAGGAATTTAAAATAAGAAGTTTTCCGGGTGATAAAAACAGGTTTCATAATCTTCTGCTAAAATTTTAGATCAAAGGACTGTTCTGATAAGAAAGTGTCCTAGACCTAAAAAATGACGCAGATGTGTTCATAGGCTCGAATGAGGCTTTCATACAGAGAAAGGGATCTGTTTTTTATCCAAGACAAGTGCGGAAACAACTACCGCGGCTGTTTATATCATTCTCCGATCGGAAGAGGCATCTAGGAGGAAAACTGGTAAAGGTTCGGCTCCAATGGTGATGAACTCCGACAAACTCGAGGAAGTTTCTAATGCAGATCTAAGCAAGGAAAGGAAGGGACTTACGGATCTGGAGGAGCTGCGAAAGCTTGCTGTCGTTTTCTGATCCGATTCAGGTTGATGCAGCGGCCTGGGACGGTGAAGACAAGTAGGTTGACGGTGGCGGCGGCGGAGCTCGAGAGGAGGCAGAGGAAGAAGATGACTGGAATAAGGAGAATGGGAAACCTAGGTCGCACCTATTTATAAGGAGAGGATAACTGAGACGGCGCGGGAAACGAGGAGATAAGAATTATTATCCAGCGGCCCCGACGCCTCGATTTTCGGAACAGTCAATAAAGACAGAGATCCGTTGGAGGATACGATGAAATAAAAAAGGAAAGATGACGTCATGGCGGGTTAACACGGATCCAGAAAATGACGTCATGGCGGGTTAAAGAAAGTCTTTTGCACAGTCAGAAGACTGAAGATTTATGTTTAAAGGTATTTTAAGATTGACATGAACAGGTTCAAATCAATCTGGGGCCTAATGTTGGGGATATAACTATTTGTGTAAGCCGCCCAGGAGGGGCCGGGTTACGCAAAGAGGATTCACCAAGAAAGAAGCCCAAGACCAAGCATGAAGATGGCGGTTCAATAAAGGGCCTAAAGCCCACAGGCGACTTAAAGCCCGTTGTAGTAAACCGCCACAATGGCATGACTTGTATCATAAGGTAGATTTACTAGTCACCGAGCCGGACACTGTTTATAAGCCGGCCGGGACTCTCTAAGCCGCAGGGCGTCAACCCGTGTATATAAGGGGACGACCTGCGGTGGCTTAGGGGCAAGAAACAACCAATCGAGAGCTGGGCATAGCGTATCTCGCTCCCTGGTCATCGAAACCTCAAGCAATACCAACCCAACTAGACGTAGGCCTTACCTTCACCGTAAGGGGCCGAACTAGTATAAACCTCTCGTGTCCTTTGTCCCGATTAACCCCTTTAAACTTCCTAGTTGCGATGGCTCCACGACTAAGTCCTTGCACAAGGACATCTGCCGTGACAATTCCACGACAGCTACCGAGGCACACGGAGATGACGATGTATCCCGAAGTTCACACCCTTGCGGATGCTAATCTCCGTTTGGAGCAGTGTGGAGGCACAATGCTCCCCAAGAAGCCACTAGGGCCACCGTAATCTCCTCACGCCCTCGCACAATGCAAGATGTCGTGATTCCACTAAGGGACCCTTGAGGGCGGTCATCGAACCTGCATAAATGGCGACCCTTGGGGCGGTCACCGAACCCAGACACTTTGGCAACCCTTGGGGCAGTCACCGATGCAGATCAAATTGCAGGCGATCTCCACAACCTAATTGGAGACCCCTACGCTTGCCCGGAGCTTTACACCACAATGATTGAGCTCTGAACAACACCAACCATCTAGGGCGCCAAGGCACCCAAGAGGAACAAGCTCTAGGGTGTCCAAAACACCCAAGAGAAACAAGCTCAAGGGCACCAAACACCCAAGAGTAATAAGCTTCTCAACTTGTAACTTCCACGTATCACGTGGAGAACTCAAACCGATGCACCAAATGCAATGGCAAGGGCACACGGAGTGCCCAAGTCCTTCTCTCTCAAATCCCATCGAAGCAACTAATGCTAGGGAGCAACATGAGAGGAAGAACAAGAAGGAGAACACCAAGAACTCCAAGATCTAGAAACAAGGGGTTCCCCTCACATAGAGGAGAAAGTGATTGGTGGAAATGTGGATCTAGATCTCCTCTCTCTTTTCCCTCAAAAACTAGCAAGAATCCATGGAGGGATTGAAAGTTAGCAAGCTCGAAGAAGGTCAACAATGGGGGAAGAACACGAGCTCAAAGGATAAGGTTCAATGGGGAAGAAGACCCCTTTATAGGTGGGGAAAAATCCAACCGTTATGCTCACAACTCAAGACAGAGCGGTACTACCGCTTAGGCGGTAGTACCACTGAAAAACAACAGCGAGGAGGCAAAAGCCGTAGAACCGCCGGGCGGTACTACCGCTTCGTCCTCACGGTACTACCGCTAGGGATCGCGGTACTACAAGAAAGGGTAGCAAGATTACCGCTATGCAGCGGTACTAAAAAAATACATCCGGGCCTACCACCGCAGGACTTGGGACGAGTTTTTGGTCCGGAGCGGTGCTACCACTGTAGGAGTCGCGGTAGTACCGCTCTGGAGCAGTAGTAAAAAATTACATCCGCTCCAATTCGCGGTAGTACCGCTGCATCCTTTTCAGAACACCAAAACTGCCACAACTTTTGGAAACGGACTCTGAATTCGATGAAACCAAGTGGAAAGCTAGCGACAAGGGATAACACAATCTTGAAAGAAATACCAATAAGAAGCAAATGAGAAAAGGCCCATAAGAAAAAGGTGAGGACCCTTCCTCGGATAAGACCGGTAAAACCTCCAACACCGAAAACATCATAGAGGACGCATGCGAACTCCGTTTTCGATGAACCTAAGCTTGTCATCAAGATGACCATAAGCTCTAAGACTCACAAAGAGAACCAAACATGAACCAAGAAACATGATGCAAGGATGCAATGGTTTGAGCTCTCTACTAACGATACGATCAAGCTACCAACTTGAGAGCCCCCCTTGATAGTACGGCAAACGATCCTCTAACCCGGTCTCCCAACTACCACCACGAGACCGGTAAAATAGAAGACATATCAAGGGCAAACATTTTCCTTGCACATGGTCCACTTGAGCTAGATGATGACGATCTTGACTCCCTCAAGTTGGACCACCTTTCTTGATTGCGTTGGCTCGATGAAGACTAGATGATTGCTCCCCATAGTCCACTATGGGTGAGCCACTCTTCGACACATCTTCACAAGTCCATTGACACCACAATGGATGGCAAGATTCAAGCACTTGATCTCTTCATGATGCTCCACTTGAACTTGCACACGGCAATCTTGATTACGATCACCACTTGATGTCATCCTTTCCATGGGTTGTATGATATATTCCTCTTGACGCAAGCCCATGGACACGTACCTAACCCCACATAGAACTCTCACATAGACCATGGGTTAGTATACAAAGTGCAATGGACAATGCTTACCATACCATGGGATCACTTGATCCCTCTCGGTACATCTTCTACGCTTTGTGAGTTGATCAACTTGATTCACTCTTTACTTAGTCTTGATCAACCTTGAATATTTCCAACTCTTTTCATTTGGATGATGTCTTGAAGGTAAACATGAATGATCACACAATCTTCTTCTTCAAGACATGCTTGCAATAAGCTCAACACTCACATGACCAATCTTTGGATAATTCCTTAATAGCACCTTGGTCAACTCATAAACTCCTTGAAACCAACACATGGACTTCAAGAAAAGCCTATGGACAAATCCTTCAAATATAACTCAAGACAATCATTAGTCCATAGAGATTTTCATCAATTACCAAATCCAAACATGGGGGCACCGCATGTTCTTTCAATCTCCTCCATTTTGGTAATTGATGACAATCACTTTCAAGAGAGTTTATATAAGGAATTATGCATCACCATGCAATGCAACAACCAATAGTGCATGTGAATGAGATGCAAATGCTAAGGAACAAAACCAAGGCAAGAGGAGATAACTCTCTAAACTTCTCCACAAAACTCTCTGAAACTTCTCCCCCATTGGCATCTATTGCCAAAATGGGCGAAAAATCTAAGAAGGCCAATATAAATTGTGGTCCTCCATAAATTGTGTATTTCTCAACAAGAGAGTGGAATGCAATACACATATCCAAGGGTAAATACTTGGAGGAACACAAACTATATTGAGGCACAAAGAATGCTAAAGAATGATATGCCACAAAGACATAACAAAAAGAGACACAAGCAATCAAGCAGTCAAAATATACCAATTGAAGCAAGCAATCAAAGGATACCAATTGAACCAACTAGACCAAAGAACCTATGAGCCGCAAGAATAAAAGATATTATGATATGAGCATAGGAGTGTTCTAAAGAAACTAGAGAAGCTCCCCATGATTTGTGCACGCATAAGAAAATTTGTATTTGGATACAAAGTGCACAAAATAGGATCATAGCTCCCCCAAAATCAATATAAACATACAACAAGTGCAAGTGAGCATAAAGGAAACTAAGCCTAGCACTTGCAACGAACACATGGTTGAGCAACATGTAAAAGAGGAAACTTAAGAATAGGCTCAACCAAAATGATGTGTGTGAGTCATGGCAAAGCACATGAGAAGACTAATATATGGATGAGCATAAGCATCAACATAGTATCGAATGAATGAGATACACGGTGCAAAGCCTTTAATTCCCACACACAACTAAGCAAATGGGTTCACAAGAACACTAAATATGCAAAATGAATAACCAACACTTGTGACAACCCGAGGTGAAGATAGAAAGCATAAGCATCATCAAGACAGCGGATACCAATTAAGATGTCAAAAGCCTCGTCAAGACAAGCATGAGGAAAATAATATTCACCACACAAGAGTGCATCAAGATGCAACGAGATAAGACACACACTCAAGGCAAAAGCTTTCACGGAGCCACCAAAGAAATAACATAAGAAAGACAAGGTGGACGTGAAAGAAAGGATATCATCTAGAGATGTAATTTCTCTCAAGTGTATAAGGGTCTAGGTAGACGGAATCATGATGATATATATCTACAAAGAAGGATGTACACCCGAAATAGTTACAACACGAAGGAACAAGATATCTAAAAGTGAGTCATACATATACCAATAAGATATGTGCTTGGAAGCATAGCCCAAGGCTAGATATGGTCTTATTGTATATAAATTAATTCCTACCACACAACCATCAAAGACATCACAACTAGCAACAAGAGATCATTGTTGGGATGCTTTGAAAAAGGAAACAAGTATCACACGAAAGAAAGAATAACATGCCATGATACAACCTACACACGATTGATGCAATAATATGTGCATGTAGTAGATGATGATACTTGTTACCGAGATAGCATTGGAAGGATGTAGTAGATACCAATTGAAGGTAGAAAGTAGTTCATTGATCATCATAGCTTGACTCCAATAAGCACATGGTGACAACACCTTCCTTTTGAATGAGCTGAGTATCCAATGCATCTCCAATTGTTCCTAGAACAACAACACAAAAAAAATGGTACCCAAACTCATTGGGACCAAAGAGTTAGAGAACCAACAATACATAGGACAAACTCCACATAGGTATGTGCATATAGATATGAAAATGAATCTCATGCACATCTCATTCAATTTGAGACTTGGTGGAGTTTCCCCTGTATATGGGATCAAAGAAAGGAAACATGCCAAAGGAACTACATGAAGTTAAAATGCATGCTCAAGACTTTCAAGAACCGATACCAAAAAACAAGGAAAAACCAAGTGAAAAGGATACCAAATGGAGAAATCATCACTTGGAAGATATCATTAAAAGATACATCAAGGAATGAGATATCCATTGGAACACACAAAAAAAAGATGTCAAACTCCCAAAGGAGAGGATGATTCCAAACAAATCAAGCTCTCTACAAAGTTTCATGATGGCACAAAGTACCAAAAGAAATGACTTGCCATCCACCAACACACACTTAATATGGATCACAAGATGAGTGTTTTATAGAAAATAGGATAGCTCCCCCCACGAGTTGTGCATTATAGAGTATTTGCATTTGAATACAAAATGCACAAGGTGGGATCACCACTTTCTCTATATCAAGAAAACACTAGACAAGAACAAGACCACAACAAGATCCTCAAGTGGCACGGAAGGCAATGGGAGTTGACACAATTTAGGAAAGAGATAAAGCAAATAAAAGCAAAGGCCAAAGTAAAGATGATCAATAATTTCTACCACACAAGTGAGTACCAATTGTCAAAAGATAAGAAGTATTCGGAAGTAATTCCCAGTGGTAGATAGCAAGGATATCCGACATCATCTTCACACCAAACACAAGCAAATTGCAACTTGTAAAGCTAACATGCCACCTACGAACAAGATAATTTGCAATATCAACTCTAGGTGACAATATCTCAAATATACACATTTTCTAGGCTAGTAATATACACATAGCATATTACTCCCCCATAATTTGATACCAATTAAGGATAAACAAGAGGCAAATAAAAGGATCCAACAAGAGATAATTAATGGACTATTTAGAATTTGAATTCTCATGAGAAGACATACCACATAGCGACTAGATAATCTTGAAATATCAATACTAGATGGTATTACTCATGTACACACATTTATAGGATTGTGAGGTGCACAAAGCACATCACTTCCCCATAATGGGATATTCCATTAATCTCTCACAAGAGCCAACTAAGAAATAAACAAGATGTGCAAAGGCTCAACGCACTACACACACGTATATGATGTGCAAACCAACACACACATACTTGATTACTCAAGATAAGCAAATTGGAGGCACAACATATACAACCACATGCAAGGAACAAAACCAAAACATCCAAAGGGCAAGTAACTTTCAATGTAAACAATTTTAAGTACAAATTACCGCAAGGAGGCACATTGGATATAAGATATAAACTTGACGATTCAATTGACTTGGCTTGAGACAATAAGAGTGTTGAAGTCCCCTTAATTCTTCATAATGTAGCCAAGTCTCCAATGCCCTCCAACAACACCTATTGATCAAGTTTGAGCTAGTTGGTCCCCAACCAAGTTGGGTCCTAAGAGGTTAGTCACAATAGGCTTGGCTACCCAAATGGTTCTTTGCTTCAAACCACTCTGAGTACCAACAAACTTGGCAAACACATTGCCAACCTTATCCTTCCCAAGAGAATAGACATCATCAATAACAATTGGGTTGGATAAGTTACCACTAGTGCACGAAGAAGCGAGGTGACCTTTCTCACGACATAGATAGCAACGTCTACTCTTCACTTTCTTCTCACTTGATTTATCAACTTGAGAAGCATTAGCTTGAGTCTTCTTGGGAAGAGGCCTTTCTTCAACTTGAGGTTGAGCATGAGAATGCACTTTTAGCCGCTTCCCTTGTTGCTTGTCACTAATGGCCTTCTTCTTCAATGGGCAAGATCTAACATGGCGCCCTTCAATTTTGCACTTGAAGCAAATAATCTTGGCCGAATTCTTGACTTGTTTTTGGCCCTTCTTCTTGTTGCTCTTGGACTTCTTCTTCTTATTGGAGTTGAATCCAAGTCCACCTTTGTCATTGGGGATTTTGCACACTCAAGATATTGTTGAGCGTGGCCTTCCCTTCATGACACTTCTCCAAGTCTTTCTTCAAAGAAGTTACTTGGGCCTTGAGTTCTTTGATTTCCTCTACATGGTTAGTCTCAACACAAGCGCTAGAGGAGGTATAAGCTTCATCGTTAGAGCAACAAGGCAAGGAAAGCAATTCATCACAAGATGTACCAATGTTATGCATGGATGAACTGCGAGGACTAGCACAAGGCAATATAGCATTTTGAATAAAGGTAGTGCTAGTATCCACGAGAGGCTCACTAGATGTTACCTTAGCAAGCATGGCCTCATGAGCTAACTTTAGCACATTATGGGATACTAGAAGATCATCATGAGAGCTTGTGAGCTTTACATGATTTTCTTCCAACATCTCATAATTGCTACTCCCTCTGTCCCATAATGTAAGACGTTTTTTAACACTAGTGTAGTGTCAAAAAGTGTCTTATATTATGGGACGGAGGGAGTAGATGCTAACTCAAGTTGAGCCCTTAGCTCAACATTCTCCTTCAACATGGATGCTTCACAAGAGATAGAGTTAGTAGCACAAGCATCATCATTAGCAACAAGAGGGGAAGACAACTTGGCAAGCTCTTTTGAATATGAAGCTTTAAGTTGAGCATGAGACTCGGTGAGTTTGATGAGATCACTCTTAATGACCCTTGAGCCATTTTTAGGTGCTCAAAGTCCTCAAGGAGTTTAGCATGCGCAACTTCAAGCTCCTCATTTTAGTTTCAAAATCATTGGCCACCTCAAGAGCTCTATCACGAGATTCCTTCACTCTAGATAATTCTAGAGCAAAAGTCTCCTCAAGAGATTCCTTGGTGGTTTGTTCAAGTTCAAGAGCTTGAGAGAGGTCCGCAATCTCATTAGCATAATCACGCTCATGACCTTCCATTTTCTCAATGGTGACCTCATGCTCCTCGAGATGAGATTCCAACTCCTCAATATATTTCTTGCCCTCAATGGCAATGGACATAATTTTCATGAAGTTGGAACGAGCAATTTTATTTTTATGAAGAGCTTTAAAAACCATTTCCCCCTTAATTTTTAAGGAGGCAACATTATCATTCTCTTCATCATAATCAACATCATCATCATTCTTGCCATCATCAATATCATCACAAGATATATTGGGATTCAAAGTGGGAGATACCTTTGAAGCCTTAGCCATAAGGCAAAAAGCAATCGATGATGATGTAGGATCCCTTGAAGCACCGTTCAAGACCACATCTTGTTCCATGGAGTGTTGGGTTTCCTCTACATTGTTAGCACAACAACTCGAGGAAATAGATACATTTTATCATGGCAACAAGACATAGCAAGCATATCATCATGAGATTTGAGCAAGCAATTTCTACATGATATGCAAGGACTACCAACATGAGCAAGTGAAACATGTAAGGTGCTCGAAGTGTTGAAGTCCAAAGAAGGACCATTGCAATAAGATAGTGATGAAGATTCACCAAGAACAAGCACACTATCATCATTGCAATGACCACCACTACTCACCCTAGCATTACCTTGTGGCAATCCACATGTAGGTGAAGTATAAGAAGTTGAGAAGGCAACACGGCCGGAGGAGGAGGGAGAACAATCATCCCCACAAATCTTGGACACACCATATTTATCTTGAAGCTTTGTCCATAACTCATGAGCATCCCGGAACGGCATGAGTTGAAATATAACTACATTGCTCAAAGCATCGAAAAGCACATTAGAAGCTTGAGCATTGAGATAAGAGTTTTTCTCATCCTCTAAATATAATCTTTGGGATCTTTTGGAGGAGAAAAACCCATATCTACAATTCGCTCTAAATTTGGGTCCATGACCCTAAAGAAATTAAGCATGCGAATTACCCAAACATCAAAACTTGTGCCATCGAAACTAAGTGTGTCAGATAATCCTAATCCCCTAGTCGACATCTTTACTATCTAGGCAGTTAAGCCTAACAAAGAGAGACGAGGCTCTGATACCAATTGAAAGATCAAGGATGTTGCCTAGAGGGGGGTGAATAGGCACTTTAAAATAATTACGGTTTAGGCTTGAACAAATGCGGAATAAACCTAGCGGTTAATTTGTCAAGCACAAAACCTAAAACAACTAGGCTCACCTATGTGCACCAACAACTTATGCTAAGCAAGATAATCAACTATGTGATAGCAAGATATATGACAAAGAACAATATGGCTACCACAAAGTAAAGTGCATAAGTAAAGGGCTCGGGTAAGAGATAACCGAGGCACGCGGAGACGATGATGTATCCCGAAGTTCACACCCTTGCGGATGCTAATCTCCATCTGGAGCGGTGTGGAGGCACAATGCTCCCCAAGAAGCTACTAGGGCCACCGTAATCTCCTCACGCCCTCGCACAATGCAAGATCTCGTGATTCCACTAAGGGACCCTTGAGGGCGGTCACCGAACCCGTACAAATGGCGACCCTTGGGGGCGATCACCGAACCCAGACACTTTGGCAACCCTTGGGGTGGTCACTGGTACCGATTCAAATTGCCCAGGCGATCTCCACAACCTAATTGGAGACCCCTAAACTTGCCGGAGCTTTACACCACAATGATTGAGCTCCGAACAACACCAACCGTCTAGGGCGCCAAGGCACCCAAGAGGAACAAGCTCTAGGGTGTCCAAAACACCCAAGAGTAACAAGCTCAAGGGCACCAAACACCCAAGAGTAGTAAGCTTCTCAACTTGTAACTTCCATGTATCACGTGGAGAACTCAAACCGTTGCACCAAATGCAAGGGCAAGGGCACACGGAGTGCCCAAGTCCTTCTCTCTCAAATCCCACCGAAGCAACTAATGATAGGGAGGAAGATGAGAGGAAGAACAAGAAGGAGAACACCAAGAACTCCAAGATCTAGATCCAAGGGGTTCCCCTCACATAGAGGAGAAAGTGATTGGTGGAAATGTGGATCTAGATCTCCTCTCTTTTCCCTCAAAAACTAGCAAGAATCCATGGATGGATTGAGAGTTAGCAAGCTCAAAGAAGGTCAACAATGGGGGAAGAACACGAGCTCAAAGGATAAGGTTCAATGGGGAAGAAGACCCCCTTTTATAGGTGGGGAAAAATCCAACCGTAAGGCTCACAGCCCGCACAGAGCGGTACTACCGCTCCAAGGAGCGGTAATACCGCTAGGGCGATAGTGCCCCTTTGAAAAACAACAACGAAGAGGCAAAAGGACAGTAGAACCGCCGGAGCGGTACTACCGCTCGTCCTCACGGTACTACCGCTAGGGATCGTGGTACTACCGCAAAGGGTAGCAGTACTACTGCTTACGAGCGGTACTAAAAAAATACATCCGGGCCTACCACCGCAGGACTTGGGACGAGTTTTTGGTCCGGAGCGGTACTACCGCCGTAAGAGTCGCGGTATTACCGCTCTGGAGCGGTAGTAAAAATTTACATCCGCTTCAATTCGCGGTAGTACCGCTGCAGCCTTTTCAGAACACCAAAACTGCCACAACTTTTGCAAACGGACTCCGAATTCGATGAAACCAAGTTTGTTGGAAAGCTAGCGACAAGGGATAACACAATCTTGAAAGAAATACCAATAAGAAGCAAATGAGAAAAGGCCCATAAGAAAAAGGTGAGGACCCTTCCTCGGATAAGACCGGTAAAACCTCCAACACTGAAAACATCATAGAAGACGCATGCGAACTCCGTTTTCGATGAACCCAAGCTTGTCTTCAAGATGACCATAAGCTCTAAGACTCACAAAGAGAACCAGACAAGAACCAAGAAACATGATGCAAGGATGCAATGGTTTGAGCTCTCTACTAACGATACGATCAAGCTACCAACTTGAGCGCCCCCTTGATAGTACGACAAACGATCCTATAACCCGGTCTCCCAACTACCACCACGAGATCAGTAAAATAGAAAACCTATCAAGGGCAAACCTTTTCCTTGCACATGGTCCACTTGAGCTAGATGATGATGATCTTGACTCCCTCAAGTTGGACCACCTTTCTTGATTGCGTTGGCTCGATGAAGACTAGATGATTGCTCCCCCATAGTCCACTATGGGTGAGCCACTCTTGACACATCTTCACAAGTCCATTGACACCACAATGGATGGCAAGATTCAAGCACTTGATCTCTTCATGATGCTCCACTTGAACTTGCACACGGCAATCTTGATGACGATCACCACTTGATGTCATCCTTTCCATGGGTTGTATGATATCTTCCTCTTGACGCAAACCCATGGACACGTACCTAACCCCACATAGAACTCTCACATAGACCATGGGTTAGTACACAAAGTGCAATGGACAATGCTTACCGTACCATGGGATCACTTGATCCCTCTCGGTACATCTTCTACGCTTTGTGAGTTGATCAACTTGATTCACTCTTTACTTAGTCTTGATCAACCTTGAATCTTTCCAACTCTCTTCATTTGGATGATGTCTTGAAGGTAAACATGAATGATCACACAATCTTCTTCTTCAAGACATGCTTGCAATAAGCTCAACACTCACATGACCAATCTTTGGATAATTCCTTAATAGCACCTTGGTCAACTCATAAACTCCTTGAAACCAACACATGGACTTCAAGAAAAGCCTATGAACAAATCCTTCAAATATAACTCAAGATAATCATTAGTCCATAGAGATTGTCATCAATTACCAAAACCAAACATGGGGGCACCGCATGTTCTTTCACTAGTGATTGTTATTACGAGCAACTATTGGCTGTTACCACAACCACCATTCAAAGTGATGTGCTATAGCTACAACTAGCACCGTAGGACAGCTCAACCAATGAGGTTTTTTGGTTGCGTGTACACAACAGAATTCCATAAACATGGCCACCTCGGGTCACAAACAAACTAGACAGTGACAAGGACTCAGCAAGTGAAGCACGTTTGGACAAGTTGCTTCACAGGTACTACTTCGTTCGTTCCTGGTTTATTGGTCTTTATTGTATTTTGTGCCAAATTTTAGTTAAAAATTTAACTAATTAAATGTTAATGCATGTCACCAACAATTATATCATTGAATTCATATTTGAAATAATGTTCAATGATATTATTTTTATGACATGTATTAATATTTATTAGTTTAATCTTTAGTCAAAATTTGGCACAAAATAAAAGATGTATTTTTGATGACATGTATTAATATTTTGTTAGTTTAATCTTTAGTCAAAATTTGGCACAAAATAAAAGATGCACCTCCCAGCTGTTGCATACTCATCCGTCGCTCGTGTCGCCCCACGCCGTGGGCGACCCAGTCGAAACCCTAGCCGCCACACCAGCTCTCCCCTCCTAGATCTCCCCCTCCCCTTGCTGCCGTCGGACAAAGCCCGCACAGCAGCGGTGGTGTGGCCTTCCTCTTGTTCCCTCTCGCCTGGTCAGGGGGGTGAAGGGGCGCTCAGCCAAGAAGAGGCGTGGGGGCACGGCGAGCAGGCATCAGCGGGCATGGTGCACGCGGTGAGCAGGCGGTGGCGAATGCGGCGAGCAGGCGTGCCAGGCGGGCGTCGAGGACGGGGCAGGCTTGCGCACGAGGTGCAGACCTTGCCGCGACCGTTCTCGATCTGATGTCTTTGTCGCCGGATCTTGCCGCCTGAGGTCGCGCTGGTGGTGGTTGTTCGGTGTGGTCGGTGAATGCTGGTGGGCCCTCCTTTCCAAGCGTGTTCACGTCCTGCTCTTGGAGTAGCGGCGCCGTGCAACCACTACTAGGGAAAAGCTTACCAAGATGGGCCGGTTTTGAGCTACCGATGGCGTGGGCACCGCTACATGCTATGGCGCTCTGACTATTTTGTAGCGATGGCCGTTTTAGGCCAGCGCTCTTTGGTAAGTTCAAGTACTAGTAGCGCGTTTTCAGGCCCGCGCCACTACTAACATTTATGTTTTTTTAGCATTTTGGCGTTGTACATGTTTAAACAGATATATCTTTTATACAATAACAACTCATCATGAACTAGTCTGTTTAAATAGCATATTCATTACCACTTGTCATCACCATCAAACAATGTTCGTCAATGAGACATCATATAACAAGTTGGTCACTAGTCATAATCACAACTCATCATCATCATCAACTCTAACACATTGTAGCACATAATAACACATTCTAGCTACGACCTACTCCTCTCATAGGACCTACTCTACCCTCTCTTAGGTAAAATATCATAAAACAAGATAGGCATTGACGCTGCATTAAGGAAAATTGACTCTCCGTAATAAAGAACGGAGATCATCTTGTCTCCAAGTCTTGGCCTACGCACAATGGTGCTTCCAAGTAGCTCTCTACGATGGTTCAAACATTTTTTGAGATCATTTATTATCATGGCTTCCTCGCTTTTAGAAATCCGGTATGGACAGGAGTGATGTGGATACTGCGGCTGACCTAGCCGTGGTGGACCGTAAGCTCATAACATTAACGCGACCTCTCGTCAACATCAGGTGAGGCACACAATCCATCGGGATTTTCTGTTCAAAAACATAGTAATAACTTTGTAGTTAGCAATATAGTTTAGTTTTAGAAGTATGTATGCAAAAGATGTATGGATGTCGTAATAGTAGAAAATCTTACCATGATATCTCCATTGATGTTACCGTAGTTCAACACGTTCACTAGTGGCACGTATTGACCATAATGTGGAGGAGTTTGATAATAGCTATTGTAATTCTCAATATCGGTAAAAAATGCGATAAGACCATCTTGCTCCTTATAAGTTAATTGTGCTTCATCATTGTAGTAGTAGGTTCTGTCTACCATTTTCCGCACTTTTTTTGAAGAATGAAAATAAGCTGTCAATGGAAATAAGTTGTCAAATATTTTGAATACAACAAACTATATCTCAGCCATGCCATCTGAAGGTTCTGAACCATCCAAATAAATTTTATACCAAGATTACTGATGCATTCCTGTAAAAGAATAAGATACAGAAAAAGCAGTTAAAAACCCAGGTGCATGTCTGTTTAAAATTCAGGGGCAGGTCTGTTTAAAATTCGGATCAATTCTACATCACTTTTTTTCCAATTCTACATCACTTGTTTGTGAATCTCCAAGGAAACAGACCTAAACTTTGTGAATCAGTATGTGGTGCATCCCAATATTATTTTTATCAACACGGGGTGCATCGTCAGGTAGTATACCTGAAGTCCAGAATTTAGTTAAGCAATAGAGCACACTTTATATGTATACGTACTCAGGGGCGGAGCTTAGTTGGGGCAAAACCGGGCCATGGCCCGCCCATGATTTCCATGACTTTTTTTATTACTATGTATGCTTCACTCAGCCAGTCCACCATTGAGTATACCAAAGTATACCACACAGCAGGAGCAGCCGTCGCTGCCCGTGTCTCGCACAGGCGCAGATCTTGCATGGCACAACCAACCCCACCACCGCGCGGATAGCACAGCCTCATCGCTGCTAAACACACATGCAAGAATGCTCACACGCGCCACCTCTCCTGAGCTGTTGTCCGATGCCACAACGCCGGCCTCAACATTCTTCCCGCTCCACGGCTCCGCTCGCCTCCATGCGACCTCACCATGGCCCCCTCCTCCCTCTCCTGCGGGCTTTGGCCTCTGCTGACAACTACCGAGTAGAGCCTATGTTCACCTCTTGACATTGATGTTGCTAGGTAATTTCTAATTATCTCTGGAGCATGTGTTTCTATTATCCATTGGTTGAACTGAGCATAACTAATGCATTTTTCTTTGGTGAATCCGTTGGTGTTCGTACCTAATGCTAATTTTTTTTTCTTAAGTGCATTTGAGTGTATGAAGATAACTGAAAAAAGCTTGCATAACAAGGTAGAAGATGAGTATCTTGCTGCTAACTTGTTTGTCAACATAGGGTGAAAATTTAATGACAAAAGAAGGGGCTGATCAGTGACTAATGGCTCAAAATTGTATGCTCTTTTTCAGCCTGGCCCGTCCAACTTTTTCTTTGAAGCTCCGCCACTGTACGTACTTAATAACCAGAGTAGAATGTAAAAAGTCTACGGAAAGGGAGATAACAAACTAATAAAATACCTTGTCATGGCAAGCCTGTAAATACTTCCATAAAGCAACCTGGAACATCAAAATCCAACTATGAAATTCTTAGTGTGACACCTCCTAAAAATATAGTGCAGTTACCGGATCTAAACTAATAAGAAAATAATTTACTGCATGCAGAAAAGATATTGTTCCATCATGACATCTTGCCAGTTCTGTCATGAGAAGAAGATGACCAACCAACTGTCAAGGGACTCTGGTTTACCATTACAAAGAGGCAATGAATTCAAAATGAACAATTATAGCATCAAATAGAGCAGAGCATTTGTATTTGTCAGCATAGGACATTGCAAGAGTCAGAAGAATATCATCACACAAGTACTGGAGCATCACAACACCGTCTACAAATAATTCTCATGAACTCTAAGGAAAGAACAAAAATTCTAAAAGAACTAAAAGTTGACTCTTTTGCGCATGTTCACGGAGAATTAGGTTTCCTGCTGACCATGCCTCGTTATATTATATTGCAACAGAAGAATAATAAAGATTTAGGAAATTGAAAATCAAGTATTACCATTCATTTCAACAGAAAACAAATTGTTGGTGAGCCAATATACATGTCTAAAATGTCTGTACAGTATAGATATTAGAGTTTATGTTAAATAGAAATTAGTTTCAGGTTTTTATTTGTTAGCAAAACGCCTAGGAAAAATAATCATGCATGTCTTAAAAATAAGAACAAAAATGATCCTATGTAGTTCTTTTATACATATCAGAATCATAGATATACTCGTGCTTTCCCATTAACTCTCCCAACTAAAACTCGGTTAATTTGCCCACGTACAACAGTTTTAGAAGGGTCCCGGTCAGCCCAGGTTCGTCTCTCGCTCTGTGAGCCTGCTCAAGAATATTAGTCGTCCATCGATTGTGGACGATATCACTACTTGATACCTGCCTTATTAATTAGTTCAAGTCTACATCGACAACCGCTACTTGAGAAGAATTAAACTCTACAATTAGCTTGTGCGTACAATGCACATTCTATTAATGCTACCAACATTTGCTATTAGACTCTTATATCAGAATTCATGTTTCTATTTTCTAAATCAGAATAATGACCTTGGTATAGCAGAAACAAACACACATGTAGCTAGCTGAATTACCTCACAAATTTATTAGCAAGGTAGTAGCAAAATCTTGAGCTCTTTCTGGTTCTTGCCATGTTTCCACTCCAGCAATCCCTCCCTAGCTACTGCCCAAATCTTCACTGATGCCTGCAAAAAGTGTGCACGAGTGGCTGCACTAAGACAATCAAATGAACAAAGTCTGACCAAGAAAACAAAACTTATACCAATAGTTCCTAATTTGCATCCAACCACGGCATGAATGATCTATCGATTCCAAGCATTTCAAAGATGATATTTCTTTTCTCTATTGTCAAGTAAGAACAGCAAACAAGAACACCAAGCGGACCGCATCAACATATCATCAAGGAATACACCACTCCAGGAGTAAAACCCACTGTTTTAAATAGCCCGCTATAGCATGCTATAGCGTTTACAAAAGATCTTGCGCTAAGAGACTTTGGTCCAAACAAATGAACAAACATTTTAAATAGCGCGCTATAGCTTCGCTATAGCACGCTATAGCATTTGGAAGAGGTCCAGCGCTAAGATCCTTAGCGTGCTATTTAAAAATATGGTAAAACCATGAACCTACAGGGGTCGCCAAAGAGGTGGTGTGAGAGGAGGAAGGCTCCAAGAAGGAGCAAGACTGCTGCAGCACCCGCGACAACAGTGCACGGTCTGTCAGGGGGCAAACCTTCTTGCGATGGCGACGACCACATCCTTTCTTTGTTCGCACTTCCCATCGGCGGCGGCCCCGTTGGCACTCTCCATCTGCGGCGGATCCATGGCCGGTGAGGCATCGCAGCAATGGCAAAGAGGCAGCTGCGGCGCAGGGAGTCCACACAACTCCATGCACGCGGTGAGCTCCTGCTGCTCGCCGCCCTCCTCCGCACAGCCGATACGAGGCAGCGGCGTAGGATGGAGAAGCTCCCGACCGCCAGCGCTGGGAGGGCACGAGAGCTGCGTCGGCCGCTGGACGTGAAGAAGAGGGTTTCCAAGTAATTTTCTTGTCATACTAAATCCACAGATGTGACAAAATTGCTCGAGTGTATTGAACCTGAATGTACACATGTGTGATTTAACACTAACTTTACTATAGATTTGATTCAGTTCATCAACATGAATTTGGTTGCCACTATACACATCAGCCGGACGATTACCAGATATATTTTTTTTGACTGGGACGATTACCAGATATTACTATGATTAGCTTTAACAAGGGGACAAACAATTTGATTAGTGGTTAGCTCAACAAGAATCTAAACGATTCATGGCATTTATCTCCTAAGACACATCCAACAGTTGTGAAGAAGCAGTTACATCAGGGTGGGGATAGGAACAAGGACTGAGAGAGATGAGGAACATGCCTAGTACAAATCCAATCTCAGTCCCTTTTTCTCATCATTGATTACAACCGTTGCCATTACGAACACCTACAAAATATGTGTTCTCAACTCCTGAATATCCCATGAGAAATAGCATCAATAAAGAACGATGAAACTGGACTTAAATTCAGAGAGATGGAGAGAGAGAGAGAGAGATCACCTTGTTCTTATCCAAGCTCTTCCTCAAGATTCATCCCTTATTTTTGTTCCTCGGATCTGCACACATATGTTTAAAAAAACAATAAATCAAAAACTGAGGAGGAAAGAACATGAAACTGGATTTAAATTGAGAGGGATGGAGAGAGAGAGAGATCACCTTGTTCTTAGCCAAGCTCTTCCTCAAGATTCATCCCCTTCTTTTTGTTTCTCAGATCTGCACACATATGTTTAGAAAAATAATAAATTGAGGAGTGAAAACTGGGGAGGAAGATAACTCTGGCCGCAGATGGGCAACCTACACTGGGGACATGTGACGACGGCCGGCATCCCCTGGAACTCCGACCTCGTTGCTCCTTCCCTCATGCCCATCGCCCTCATCCTCCCCTGCTCCACGCCCACTGCTTCAGCAATGTGGGCCCGGTCTCTCCAGCCCCTCCACCGTCGTACGCTCCGCACCACCGCCACGAAATCTCCTCCTCCGTGGAGAGCTCCCGCAGGCGCGGCTCCTCCTCTGCATCTCCTCAGTGAGCAAGGAGGCCTGGATGGTGGTCGCCGTCGCCATCGGAGAAGCTCCCCTCCACGCAAGCAGCTAGTGGGCGCCGGCTGGGGGGAGCGACCGGCGAGGCTCTGGCCCAGGTCGGAGAGGCAAGCAGGGGAGCCGGCGTCGAGGAAAGAGGAGATGAGGAGACGAGCGGGGAGAGGGAAGGGGTGGCGTGGGAGAGAGAGGAGGGAGCGAGCGAGGAGATAAGGCTGCTGCGTTACTTTTTCCCTTTTACCCCTCGTTGATCTAGGGCTTGTTGCTTCTGTTACGCAGAATTGAACGAGAGCCACGCCATTCTCTTGACCCCACCTGTAACGAGGCCCACTCGTCATTCACTGCAGAGACGGTCATGAACGTGAAAAAAAATGTACGGCCCACTACACGCCAGCAGCCAAAAGCAGAGCGACAGTAAAAAAATCGAACGGCCCAGCATGGCGCACGCGGTGGCTTCAGATGGGCAGGTACTCTAGGAGGCGCCAGCAGCCAAAAGCAGAGCGACAGTAAAAAAATCGAACGGTCCAGCGTGGCGCACCCGGTGGCTTCAGATGGGCAGGTACTCTAGGAGGCTTTATATGTTAGATTACGACTTGCGAGCAACTACTGGCGGCAGAAATCACTTATCTGACCTAAAGCAGAAATCAAATCACAAACTGACCTGGTCACGAAAAAATTTCACTTTGCTGACCCTTTGGTGTGGCGCCCGACGGCGCCGCACCTCTACAGCGCCCTTCCTTCGGCGTCGCACATCCTCGCCAAATAATGGCAGCCTGGTCCATTCCGCCCCACTTTTGTCTGCAGCCTAAGGGCTAGGCGCCACACTTTGACGTCTGACGCAGCCTAGCCCTTTGGCCACGGTGATTCTTGGCCGACCCAAATTCCGACCAGTGCAGCTCCTCATCTCTCCCTCTCGATGAAAGCAGGGCGCGCCCCATCTAATCCCCCATCCCTCTCGGATCGTAAGATTTGATCCGTGGATTCGATCCCCAATTCATCCTACTAGGTAAACTCTTCCCTTATCTTTCTTTTGCTCCGTAAAATTGTTGCCATTCTAGAGATTTGTCCAAGATTTGATGGAACCCTTGATTTGTTTGGTTTGCTCGATTTAGGATGTGTATTCATATTGGTAGTACCGTAGTGTTATTTATTAGTTCACAATATATGATTCTTGTTGGTGAAAGCCTATATTGTTTAGTTTTTTTTAGATATGTATGAGATGCCTATTTCTATAGATAACTATGAGATGTTGATTTTTGTAGACATATATGAGAAGTTTGTTTAGATATATATTAGATGTTGAGTTTATTTCAAATATTAGATGTTGAGTTTATTTGAAACATTAGATGTTTAGTTTATTTGAACACATATGACATATTCATTGTGTGAGAAGGAGATGTTGAGATTCTTGTAGTTGAACACATGTTATATGTTTAATGTATACCGATATTTGAGATGAAGATGAACTCTTATATGTTTATTGTTTGAAATTGTAAGGATGGTTTGGCTTACGGGCGATGTCTACGACGTGCAACACCGGGCCTACATGATGCGCGAGAAGGATAAGGTAATAATGAGTAATCTAAATATTTTGCAAATTTGCCTTTAGTTGAAATCATGCCCTAAGATTTGTCATTACTTGTTTTTTGCGTAAGCTTGAACCTCTGAAGATTCGGTATCACGGGTCTCTGGTCTGCCATGCCTTACGATGAGCGGTACACACCGTACATCAAGCAGCGTGACTACTCCCGTGGATTCTGCTTGGTCACCGGTCCACGCCGAATCTGAACGCTAACCGGTGTCCGCTCTTGTTGATCGGTGGAGGCGAGACCCACAGCTTCCATCTTCGGACCGGGAGATGACCGTGACGCTCGAGGATGTCTCGTTGATCACCGGGCTTGCTATCGACGGAGGCCTCTGTATGAGCACCGATTCGATGGGTGGCGCGAGCGAATGATTGCTCTTATCGGTATGGCTCCTACCGAGGCCGAGGATGATGTAGAGGAGGGAGAAGAGAAGAAGAAGAGGGAAAGGAAAGCAACGGAGCTGCTTTCACGTGGATTCAAAATAACTGCGACGCGTGCCCTCCGGATGCCATCGATGATGTGATCCGGACACATGCTCGTGTGTATATGTGGTACATTGTGTCGAGGACTTTGTTTCCTCGACTCCAGCAAGAACGCTCCATGGATGTGGTGAAGGCGTTGGCCGTCTTCGATAGCAAATGGAGTGGGGTTCGGCGACTCTTGCCTACTTGTACCGACAGTGGTTGGTGCATTTTGTGATCAACTCATTTCATTAGCAATGCAAGCTTGCTTTGTCAAGTTAACATTGTTTTTCTTTCATATGTAGGTAGACGATGCGTGTTGCGTGATCACACCTAGAGCGAGCATTGGTGGTAATCTGCTTCTACTTTCGTATGGAGCCGGGAGCGTCACTGTTGGACGCCCAAGAGCGTCGAGTTTGATCCTTGGTATGCGTATGAACATGACGAATTACGGCGCCTCCACGTGGGCTTACAAGTGGGATATCGTTTCCGAGATGACGAACGATGTCAATCTCGTGTACCAAAAGTACATTGCCGAGTTGGACACGATTACGCTCGAAAGGTAAGGAGGTCATTACTTTAGTCCTTTCTCATGCTTGCTTGAAAAATAGTCATCAAATTTGCATTGTTGCCTGTTTCATAGGTTGAATGGCAGCCATATGGCGCTGGTGAGAGCTTGGGGTACACCGCGGAGTTCCGCCTCAACCCGATGTGCTTGCGAGATAAGGATCTACGGCTTATGCGGTGCCCATTGATATGCAAGCTGGGCGGTTGAGTTTCATTTGCCGCATCGCGTGTATCGTCGATTTGGTCTTTTCCGGCCTCACCACGGAATGGGTGGACACGGATAAAGCACTTCATAGGTAAGAGAGCATGTCTGCGTATTGTCTAATCATCGGACTCCTTTTGATTGTGCTAATGTTTGGTTTTATACCACGCAGTTGGACAGAGAAGGCAACGGAAGATAAAGGATCGGGACAAGCATCATTCTGCGTATGTTACCCGCTTCGACTTTGTGTGGAGCAAGCTCAGAGTAATCGCAGCGCCCGCTTCGCGTGAGCACAACCCAATTGCTTTTGATAACTACGTCACGATGGTTTATTGGAAATACTGAAGTTGAGATATGCCCGCCGCATATAATGAGGATATTCTTGAAGAACCCGTAAACTTTGAGGATCTAGCAAAGGGAAGTACAACAGAGATGTCGTGCAAGGGCAAGGAGTCCCTATTTGTTCGGTGATTAACTATGTGGTAAAGTGTTCCCCTCTTTACTTTCACATTGACCGTATTACACATGTTTGAATGGCTAACGATTCATTCTTTCTCATACGCAGCGCATCGAGATCAAGAAAGCGGTGATGAGAGCCAGTCTATTCGAGAAGACACCGGTTGAACCGGCAATGATGATGGTTCACTACGAGCATTCCTTAAGGTACATATCGCAATCACTATGAGAGGCGCCTATGTTGCGAAGTTTCATATCTTACACACTTGTTCATGTTACAGTCGAGCCAAGAAGTTAAGGCGGTTATCGAACCTTCTCGGTTCTGCGTGATCCTGAATATGATGAACCATCTCGCCTCTAGGTCTGGTACACCATCAGACCCCGCATCTCACCATGAGGGGGACGATGTGAGTTCCTCATATGCTTATATGGATGATGAGGGTGGGATAACCCAAGAGGTATGACTAATCCTTTAGATGTGATTCTCACTTGATTACGACACCGGCCTTCACCATATTGTTTCGTTGTGTGATAGGGCGATGAGCTTGATGATGACATGACTTTGGCGGACGCTCAAGCTCGGTCCGCATATGTGTTGAAGCCTAGGCAGCCCAGACGCAGACACGCCCAACGACTATGACAATGAGGCAACCCAAAGGTGGTCGTAGGGACCTCATGGATGGCTAGCTTGGATGATGAGGCGGAGGAGGAGGCGGAGGCGGAGGAGGAGGAAGTGCACGAAGAGGAGCCTCGTGCTCCTAAGAAGAAGAAGAAGCTTGCCTGCAGGCGTGCCACCAGGAACACACGCGGAAGGAATTAGTGCTTGTTCATGTTAATTGTAGCCGTTTAATTAGGTTGATGAACTTGTGAGGTTATGTTATATGTTGGTGAACTCTTACTAGTGTGGTATTTGTGTTTGCGAACACGAAGTCATGTTGAATTGTCTTAAATGATATGATGTTCAAGTTATTAGTTCTCTTTGCTTAGCATGTGCAGTTCTGATACTTTTATTATGTGAGTGTCTTTGCTGCAGGAGGCCAAAATGGCATCTGCTTCTAGTTTTGCTTATAGCGAGATCAACAGTACTTAATGCTTAGGGCGCAGATCAGATCTGTGGCGCCCTAACACTTGGCCAAGATCAGATGGTGCAAATACCGACCTTAGGGCGTGCACTACTTCCATGACCATCCAGAGAGCCACGGTTGGCTTGCATCACATCCACAATACTTACAATGACTGCAGATCACAACAATTTGAACAAACACAAATTTCATGCCGACGAGTTCATAACTTAAGACAATTCAAACATTACTACGACATGGTTCACGACACATTCATTACAAATGACAAATGGCAGCTTGCCCTAGAAGATAGTTCACCAACATCTCACATGTCCTCACAACTTCATGACACATTCATTAGAAGCGAAGTCCCTACTGAGTAGAGCGAGGCCATTTCCCCTTCTTGTCACGTGTCGAGTCCTCCTCTTGTGCCTCGCGAGCCTTTGCAAGCTTTCTTGCCCTCTCCTCCTCACGAGCAAGTTTCGCTTGGCGTGCCCTCTCCTCCTCTCGTTTCTTCCGCTCCATCCTCTCCTTCTGACGACGCTCTTCCTCCAAGCCTCTTCGAAACGATTCTTCAAACCGTCGTTGCCGCCTAAGACAATCTGCGTATTGGTCCTTTTTCACATCTTCGGCACTTCAAGATCTATCCACGTGAAGTACTTGCATAGAGGAGGCGGTGACTGCATAAAAATTTGTTGTTAGTGTTGACACACATTTGAGAGTAACATTTTACTTCTCGAGCTTACCGGTGGTTGGTCATAGGCGTTAGTTGGAAGTGCACTGAGCTTCGGGTTTGTGTGGAGGGTGGGGTGTGTGGGGTGGGGATGGGTGGGAGGGAGTTGGTGCAGCCTAATAAATGTCCAGGTGTGCAGACGGGGAATTGGCCGGTGCCGTATTCTCCACCGCCACCACGGCCCCATCCGTCCATGTCACCTCTAAGACGCTTTGTCTTACGTCTTCCCCGTCTAACGATCTTCAATTCCGGTCCGCCATAGTTGAACTCCATGTTACTCCGGCCATTGTGATTGGTCCTAGTATGGTTGGTACCGTGGAGTCCATGTATTCTTTACCGTCATGATTGAGTACTCGGACTCCCTCACGGTAAGAGGGTGATTGTCGTCCACATTCCTACCCCGGGATGCATTTAACAAGTGCGAGCATGGGAGATGAAGCAAAGACTGGCCTCATGCAACTGCAATCACACCGTGTTAGGGAGACCTTGAAAGCCCGGCCTCCATGTTGGCGGCCATCGTTTGTGGTTCCTCCTGCTCTTTCACCTCATACTTCCACTTGTTGTCGTCATATAGTACAACTTCTTGAGTCCGCCTTTCGTGATTGAAATTCCAACCATTCTTCAACCTTTGGTGGAAATTGTACTTGTGCTTATCCTTGTTCTCACCAAAGAATCGCTTATCGGTCTCCATTGAGTACTTTAAAAGTATGCATTCATCTTGTCAAATGTGTATTGCACTATTGCCGCCACGGGTAATGCACGCATACCCTTGAGCACCTTATTGAAGCATTACGCCATATTGCTTGTCATTTGACCGTACCTCCGGCCATCTTCATCGAAAGCACGCGTGCCCACATATTCCTTTCGGCAATGTTCCTATTGAGAAACTCCCCGACCGGGGTCAAGTTTCTTGTGTCTCGAGCAATGCATTGAACAATGCGGCAAACCGCTTGTTGGTGAAAGCGAGACAACAATCACGAAGATCATCGGCCAACTCCTTGATACCACATGCCCTATAGAAGTTTGCACAAAAGTGCCTCATGCACCATCGATGATGCAACTTTGTATGTCCAGAATGTCAACCACCACCGCATTTAGAATTCGGGATGGCGATCCGATATGACACAAATTTCCCTTCGGCAGGTAATACCCTTGTTCTCGATTGACGCAAGAACCACTCCCGATTATCATTGTTCTCCACCTCAACCAAAGCGAAAGCCAAAGGCAACACCGGTTATTGGCATCACTTGCTATTGCAACCAATAAAGTGCCCTTGTATTGTCCGGTCAAGAACGTGCCATCAATGGCGATGACGGGCCGACAATGCTCAAAAGCCCTCACGCATTGCTCAAAGGCCCAAAATGCACGGCCAAATACTCGCACGGTCCTCCCGTTATGAATCAATGTTTGGTGCCCATGAGGCTCAACCACGTGAACCATGCCTGGGTTTGTGGCGGCCATAGCTAACAACAACCTAGGGAGTCGGTTGTATGCTTCCTCCCAATTGCCATACAACATCTTGAATGCGGCCTACTTCGCCTTCCATGCCTTGCCGTACTTCACCTTGTAATGAAAGATGGCTTTCACAAGGTCAATGACACTCTTGATGCTCATTGTTGGAAGTGTGGATATTTGGTTGGAAAGCACATGGCGATGAACTCGGATGTGAGTTATGCGTGTTGTTGGTACACAAGCTTGCCATCCGCCCTCTTGTCTTGCAAGACATGTGAGTTGGTAGACAACTCACTATGCGCCAAGTGGGACCTCCTTTCCATGGCCTTGCACGCACAATCCATGGACATGTTGGCACTTCACATTTGACGAGTAACGCATACATTCACGTCCGAAGTTGGCCACTTTATGTGGACGATAATGTGTAACCGAGTAGTTGTCGAGCCACATCTTCAATTCCAAGAAGGATTGAAACTCACAACCGGATATATCCCGTTCTTGCCGCCTTCCAAATCACGGTGAGAACTTGGCCTAGCTCCAAGAGATATGCATTTGCCACCATCCACAACGGCTTCATCCGCGAGACTAAGATCCTTGAACAACGGTGTCTTGTGATCCCGCCGAATACCTTCTTGAATGCTTGGCCTCCTTCGGCGTGAACCCATCCTCATCAACTTCTTCATCGGGACCATCATCATCCGAGTCCGATGCATATGCACGGAAAAAGGGATGGATTGGTCCATTGTCTCTGCACATGATATTGGTCGAGATCACCCACATTGTTGTCATGGAGGTCAACTTCGTTGTCATCCTCCTCGTACTCATCATTCTCCTCTTCAAAACCTTCATTTTGGTTGTTTGGAGTCGGGCTCATTGTTGGCCAATCTTGTTGCGTGAATTGAGGTTCACTCATTTGATCTTGGTTCATGGGTGGGGAGTGCTAGCAACCAACGGGAGGGGTTCCGTTCAAATCTACATTCAAAGTAGACTCAACCTTCTTGGAGGCAAATAACTCAAGAGCCTTGTCTAGAGATTCGCAACTGCCTCCTTGTATGCAACCCAACGTTGCTCGGAGTTCACACGCATTGTCTTCCAATGGATGTGCATTCCAAAACCAACATTATGCCTTCCCTCGAACTCAACAACGTCACTTGGGTCAATCCAATTCAAATCTTTCCTCACTTGTTCCAAGAGCTCCGCATAGCTAGGACTACTCTCAAACACCATGTCAAGCTCATCCGGTCCGTCTCAACATTGCCTTTCAAAAGGCCTCTTTATCCACATGATGAACATAAACACATGTTCTCCCCATCCCTACAATAATAAAAACACACATATATCAAGTAAATACTTAAGAAAAATATTTGCACACATATGCCCTAACATATATATGAATTAATAACCCTAACCCCCACATAACAATTACCACAACCCTAACCATAACATAACCCTAACACCAACATCAAACACACATAACCCTAACCCTAGCATATTATGGAAGCCTAAACAACTCAAATTAGCAAAGAAATATAACATCATTCAACACAAATTTGCAAATTCAAGCAAAAACAAGGGTTTCCCCTAAACTAGCAAGATTTGAGCAAATGTGACAATTCCTATGGATGAAAACGAGGGGATCGGAGGAGATTACCTTAAGGAGGGTTGGCTTCAAATCCACGGCCAAACACTCCGGATTTGCAAGATTTGAGAAAGATTTGATAGGGAGAGGGAAGAGAGGAGGGCCGCAAGGGTTTTGGTGGGGTAGGGTGTGTGGAGTGGGGTGGGAGGAGAGAGGTGGGGCCAGCCTGGTGGAATGACAGATCGGCACAAGAGATAAAGGCCAGACATTACAGTGTGGCGCCTAAGTCTTAGCGCCGCAGGCTGTCGCGTCAAGAATCGACCTGGTCGCTATCAACGCAGGATGTGCTTGACGCCAAGGGAAGGGCGCCAGATCAGAGGGTGCGGCGCCAGTCGGGCGCCACACCAAAGGGTCGTGAAAGTGAAATTTTTAAGTGGAAGCGGTCGGTTGTGATTTGATTTCTGCCTCAGGTCAGATATGTGATTTCTGCCACTACTGGCAGGAACAACAGCGATACTGCACCTGCATCAGCACCACAAAGAGGTTTCTGGTTGCACGTACAACTGAACTCCGTAAAGATGGCCACCTCTACAAATACAGTGTCGGATCAGAAGCAAACTAGACAGTTAGCAAGTGAAGAGGTTTCTGGTTGCACGTACAACTGAACTCCGTAAAGATGGCCACCTCTACAAATACAGTGTCGGATCAGAAGCAAACTAGACAGTTAGCAAGTGTTTCACAGGCACCACTTGCTCCATAGGAAGAACAAAAAACATAATTGCATCCAAAAGTAGATTGCACTCAAGAGCTGATAACTGAAGCTGCTGTCTCAAAACAAAACAACATATATTCTCGTTCATAACAGTGCCTGAGTATCAGATCAATATTTTACACTCTTCCGTTGGCAAACTTGATCGTCATAATCTCGGGGACACAACACAAACAAATAAAACAAAAAACCCGATACACGGCGCAGTCAAAACTTTGACGATTCCCTGTGCCTTCTTTCATCTCTCAAACTCCCGTCAAAAATAGATTATAGTACTCTTCTAGGTCTTCACCTCCTGTTAAACCTGCCTCCGCCGCCTCCCCTGCCTCTTCCGCCACCACCGAACCGTCCACCTCCGCCACCACCGAACCTCCTTCCACCGCCTCCACGGCCGCCAAACCTCGACCCGCCGGAGTTACCCCTAGACTGTTCTCTCTCTTGCAAGGCTGGCAGTTGCTTCACTTCATCAATTGTTACCCCGGCAGCGTTCTCCGCGCCTGCAGGGAATCATCAAGAATTTTTTAGCAGGAGAGGTGAAATGCATTCGAATGTAAATTCAGTCAAATATAACTTATAACTGTACAAGTGAAACAGTATAGAAAAGGGTATATACCTTGAATGTAGTCTTGAACCTCCGCTGAAGGAACATCAAACACAGCGCTTGTCCCATCAGTGGTCAGGGTTATACCATGTAGACTTGAAAGTCTATCTTCTGGCATGAACCTTTTCAATGTACTAATAACAAACCTGCACACAAGATACATTTTTGAATCAATCCAACATCCAACAAGACATAAGACATAACACTAAACCAGCACGCGCAGCAGTTACTCACGATGGTGTGTACAACGGTCGGCCAGTTTGAAGGTGTAGTGTAGTATGGTTCTCCATAGATGAAAGCAAAGATCTCTTCTTTATGTCAGTGTAGCCCTAAGAGAAGCATATTCTGTTAATTACCCCATTAACAGCCAGTATGATCAGAACAAATAAAGAACTACAAACAAACTTACTACTGCCTTTGCGAGTGCTTTGGCTAGTAGATCCACTGCAGACATGCTGGAGTTGCTTAGCAGTTCCTCTGCTTGTTGCCGGAAAACAGGAATAACACTGCAATGTATCCACCCACGTAGTTAATGGCACAATTCAATCTAACACAGAATCTGTTTAGTACCAGAAATTAATTAATTAAAATGCACTACCTGTCAGACACACTTGCAATAGCCTCTGCTGCTTCATTGCCAGCAGATTGTGCCACATCAGTAGGCTGCGGTGCAGATATATGTTCAAACTTCACCCCAGACTCCCTCTCTATTCTGGTCACACCAAATTTATATCTGGGTTCAAAAAGCATGACTGCAATGCCAGTATTGCCAGCCCTCCCTGTCCGACCTGACCGATGTATGTAGGCTTCAACATCACGCGGAGGTTCACACTAGAGATTTGGAATATGATCAGTGAGGGAGCTAATTATCAGAGAAGTTAATCAACTGCAGTTATTGGCATACCTGAATGATAAGCTGCACATCATTAATGTCAAGGCCTCTTGCTGCCACATTTGTAGCAACCAAAACGAGGAACTTCCCGCTCCTAAATCCAGCAATGACGACCTGCATAACCATCCAGTAATCAGTACAAATGGATGAAGAAGCAAACAAAATACTATAATATCCAAGTCAACTAGCATATATAACATAAATGATATATTCTCATAGAGCTCAATCAAAATGTGTTGGTTAGAAAAATAGTTGCGGAGAGAACAGCACATTAGTTCACTTCAAGCAGATTGGGCACGAGCATGGTCAAACAGAATCACTTACTTCACGTTGAGCTTGTGCGATATCTCCATGCAGGGCACGGGATCCAGGAATCAAACTAGAGAGCTCAGATGCAGATTCTTTTGTCTCGGTGAAAATAATGGTCCGTCCTCCACTGAACGCAAAGATTAAAAATACAGTAAGAACTTGCAAGAATTGCATTAGTGTATCTGCCAACAGGATGATCATTTGGTAGAAGTACATACTGGCTGTAGCATTTTATGATGTCTGGAATAATCTGTGACCTTGCAGCCTTGTTGCAAGGAAGAGCAAGATGCTTAACAGATGCACTAGCTTTCATTTTCTCGTTGCCAACAAGATCAACGGTTTTTCTGTCAGCTTTCAGAAAGCTCATTGAGAGCTACAATCATTCCACAGTATAGTCAGTTCACATGCTTGTCAAAAAGAAGATTATCAATAGAAGTAACATATCTGGCCAAAGTGGTTCATACCTTTTTTACCCACTCCGGTAGAGTAGCACTGAAAAGAAGTGTCTGTACTTTTGTAACATCTTCAACCTTGCCTGTTTAAGACAGTAAAGGAATTTGGGTTAACTTGGGCAAGCAAGTTACATGCGAAGTCAGGTATTCACTTGCGTAACACCATACAGACAACTTCGTAGAATGAACATTTAGTATTACAAGGATGCAGACATACCAAGAATAAGCTCGACATCATCCTTAAACCCCATGTTAAGCATTTCATCAGCCTCATCAAGGACACGGAATTTCAAGCACCTCAAGTTGAGTTTTTGCTTCTCAATAAGATCCTGGGCAAGAAAGTGATGCAGCAAGTATCAGAACAAAATTAAGAGAGCTATAGAGCAAATGAACCAGGATAAACAGAGGGGGAAAATACCTTGACACGGCCAGGAGTCCCAACGACAATGTCGACCCCCTGTCTCAGTGCATTCTCTTGAGGGCGGTAGGGGGAACCTCCATAAGCACAGCATGTAGTAAGTCCAAACGTTCCACCATAAAACTCAAAGTCTGCATGCACCTGTAATTTGTTGGGAATGTCAGATCACATTGGATTTAGATGAAGGATCTATCTTTCTTGAGTGTCAGACGGTAGGACATACCTGATTGGCCAGCTCTCTGGTTGGTAGCAGAACCAAAACACTTGGAGGCCTGCCGTAATCAGTCCTTCTAGTTGCCTTGTGTGGCCCATTAACCAATGATTCCAATATGGGTAGAACAAAAGCCAGCGTTTTGCCCTACAATCAAAATGAACACAATGTTTTCAGGAGACATCACACAATCACAAAGACAAACTGATCTTCATGTCTAGGCCCCCAAAATGGTTGTTTTTATGGTCAGGACACCAAGAACGATAACTGCAAGCAATGTTGCACAGACCTTATGGCCTGTTAAATATTAACACTTTCCTATTAACTGTATAACTACATAAAAATGTCCCATGTGAACAAAGGGCGTGCAATTCCGAGACAGGAACAACCCTTCTCTTCTAATCCATGGAATTCTGACAATGATCATGGTAATAAATTAAAGATTTATTCTCTTTAAAATTATGGGATTGATCGTGTCAAAATCGCGAAGCACGCTTGTTACTAAATCTAAACGCAGATGAAACTACAACCCAGCTAAGCGGTTCCTACATGACAAATCAATCGATCAAATGAGACAGAGAAGGGGGGAACAGTAACCTGTCCGGTGCGCGCGCGGCCGACGAGGTCGTTGCCGTCGAGGACGAGGGCGAAGGTGGTGGCCTGGATGGGGAAGAGCGCGTTGATGCCCTTGGACTTGAGCTTGTCCTTGAGCTTGTCGGAAATCCGGAAGTTGGCGAGCGCGTTGGGGTCGGCGGGCTCCTCCTCCTCGCCGCTGGCGGTGAGCTCCCCGTCGTCGTTGGCCGGCTCCTCGGCCGGCTCGGCCTTGACCTTCTTGTCCTTCTTCTCCTTCTTGGCCTTCTTGGCGGCGGGCGCCCGGTCCGAGTCGGAGCTGGTGCTGCTCCGGCCCTCCTCGTCGGAGGAGGCCGGCTCCTTGGTCTTCCGCTTCTTGTCTTTCTTCTCCTTCTTCTCCTTCTTGCCGGAGGAGGCAGCGGCGGCCTCGGCCGCGGCGGCGGCCTCGGCCTTGAGCTGCTTGCGCTTCGCCTTCTTGGAGGCGGAGTCGTCGACGGCCATGGGCTCGGGGATGGATGCGATGGAAGGCATCGACGGGAGGGGGCGGGGGCGGCGGCGGCGGCGGCGGGGTGGGGAGGGTGGGAGGCTGGCAAGGGATGCGCAGCCGGGAAAAGAGGGGGAAGAGAGGTCAGGGGCCGAGAGGTTTATGTAGTTACGACGCTGGGGATGAAACCCTAGGCCGCGGGTGACTGACTGGTGGGGCCACAAGTTGTTTGCCGGAGGTGCTGACAGGTGGGGCGCCACCGGCCAAGCGTTGGAGATATTTTGCGGCAAGCGTGGCCGTTGCGTTTCGTGATTCGTCCACCGTGGAATGCGTGGGACCTGTTTCGTGCTTAAGCGGTTCCTGGGCCAGGCCTGTACGTGGACAATTATTTGATTTGGATTTAGCCCATTGAAGGTGTTGGACTGACCAGGCCTGATCGGCCCTTTGCCGACTAGCCCATGAACCACACTTCTCTAAATCTCCTTCCTTTCTTTTTTCCAAAATCGCTAGTTAGGACCTTCTCGGGCCGATTTTTTTATTAATAATAAATAAAAATGCTGTAATTCCGAAACTAGTAATGATAAGTTAGAATTTCAAAAAATAGGAAGGACGCCATCAATAGTAGCATCCAGACCTGGTCGCTGTTGCAAACCATGTCCACACCTGGACGCTATTCTTAGCAGCGTCCAGTGTTTGGTTCAACCTAGCCCAGAAAAGTCCTCGCCTTCGTCCAACCTAAGGGCAACTCCGACGCGGCAACCTAAAGTGACGCAGATTTTGTTTGTTCTTTGTTCATTTGGATCGGTCAGGCGAACGTCAATACGAAGATGCGAGCAACATGAACGAACATATTTCACATTTTGCGCTGGATTTTGGAAATATTTTAAAAATAAAACAGCCAGCAGAAGTCCAATTTGCATTAATTAAAACTAAAAATTATTAAATGAAAAGATAAAAGAAACACTTAGCAGTGGGCAATAGATCTAGGCATGGTCATTTTCCTCCTCCTCCTTGGCCAGGTCAACGTAGACCGGCGTCTCCATCCATGGGAACGCCTACTGGATGGCTGGCAGCGTCGCCGCTTGCTGCGCCACTAGCTGTTGTTTCTCCTGCCGCTCGGCCTTCATTGCCCGCTCTGCAGCCTGCCGCTCGGCCTCCTCGTCTATTGTGCCCACTCACACGGGCGTGCACGATATACGACGGTAATGTGCTCGTCCACGACCATGATTTCCCAAGCAGCGGCCATGGCTCCTCCTCCACAGGCTCGGGCGCGAGCGGTGCTGGTGGCGGTGGGGGCATGTTAGCCTCCACTCCAGCCGCTGATTCAACCAGCATGTGTGCAAGGCCAGGCCATTTGGCGAGCTCCTTGCGCTCGGACTCCTCAATGGACCTCCTTGTGGCCTCCTCGAGGGCCACAATGTAGGCCTCCTAATCCTCCCCCCTTCACCATGACCGACGGTGATGGTGGAGCGGTGAGCGCGCATGGTGCACGGGACGCATCCTTGAAGCACGACCGACAACGCTGGTTGTGCTCAGTGGCAAACTACGCGTCCTAGTTCCGCGAATCCATCGTGAATGCTGGGTCTCGGCGTAGGTTGTCCGGGAATAGACACGATGATGGTGGATCTCCATCAGCTGCGTGCGGCCTGAGTCCGGCACGGTTGTCGGATTTCGGGTTCCGGCAAACCCTTAAGGTTCGAACTCTGGGGTGCGCACGGAGATCCAACCCTCCACCGTCTCGTACCTCGCCGAATCGCAAGGACCTGGACTACTAAGAAGAACAGCACAAGAGACACGAGATTTATACTAGTTCGGGCCACCGTTGTGGTGTAATACCCTACTCTAGTTTCTGGTGTGGTGGATTGCCTCTTGGGCTGATGAAGAACAGTACAGGGAAGAACAGCCTCGCGAGGGTCCGTTCTTGGTGGGTGTGATGAACTGCTAAGTGGTGTCCCGTTGCTCTAGCTTGAGGATCGGGCCTCTATTTCTCTCTCTGGATTCCCAATGCCGGGTCTTTCTCTCCCTTCTTCTCCTCCTTTCTACTATGGTGGCTAGCTCTACTTATATGGACGAAGGCCCTGGGCCTCTTCCCAAATATTGAGCGGGAAGGGCGCCAACAATTGGTCATTTTGAAGGGGAACAATGGTACACTTATCCTCGACTAAAGTCGGTCCTCGCCGCCAAAGGCTCTGGTGATGACGCCTTTGCTTGGGCTCCACGATGACTCCCTTCCATTTGTTGGGGCTGGTCTTGGTCTTGTTGCAATCAAACGAATGCCTTTGCTTGATGCTCTCGCTGCGCTTGCTCCCTTTGCACCAAAGAGGAAAGGAGGACGATGCGTGGTCGGGCGCCGATCGGGCGCCCTTGGTCGTCATGGCTTATGCCACGGGCACCTCGCGAGGTACTCGCTTGAACTCTCCGCCTCCTCATGAGCCACTGGCGAGGCCGCTACCGAGGAAGCTCCTAGTCGTCCGCCCGAGGCTTGGCCCCTCGCGGGGTCTTGAGTTTGCGTTGATGAAGATGGGCTTTCCGGGCCTCCTTTGAGCCACGCCGCAGCCGCAGTGCAAGTCTGGGGACCCCGTTCCCGTAACGCCGACAAGAGCCCCGGGTTACGCGCCCGACCTTGGCCGTCTGAGAGGCGAAGGGCAAGTCTGAGCGTCGTGGGCCCTAACAGCCTGCGGCCTTGGGCGTCAGCGTGGCGGTTGATTGGGCGTGGCGCCTCTGCAACCGCTGCGGGTTGATAATAGAGCGGCATCTTCCTTGCCTCCTTTACTTTCTCCATTCTTTGCTTTCGAGATCCCCTTTCTTGCGCCTCTCCTCCTCGCTTCCAAGACCTTCAGATCCACTCCGCCTTCGTGCTCCTAGCCGATCATGGCTCCTCGCCAAACCCGGCGAGCCTGGTACTCTCACCTTGGACCCTTGAATGTGTCAAGGCGAGCCTTGCCTCTTGCCGGTTGGCGGGCGCAGGGCGTCAATGGAACAGCGGTGTTCAAGGTCGGCTCCTCCGCCCCGAGGGTCGGGGAGTACCTTCTACCCGTTCTTCATGAGCGCCATCATTGCTGGTCTGGTGCCTCCCTTCTCTGAGTTCTTCTTCTCCGTCCTCCGTCACTATAAAATCCAAGCTCTGCACCCCCATCCCAACTCCGTCCTTCTTCTGGCAATCTTCGCCTACTATTGTGAGGCCCATGTTGGGGTGAAGCCCTCGGTGGCCTTGCTGCGCCACTACTTCTTCCTCCGAGCCTCCCGTGGTTCCGCCTCCACGTGCGCGACCTTCGTCGCATACGGCGAAGCCATCGCTATTTCAAACCCTGGGAAGCGGATTGAGGGCTTCAGGAGCAAGTGGGTCTTGGTGGATGCTGGGCGAATCCACCCTCGGCTGATCCCCGCCCACGGAGCTCGCCGAGAGCTCCGACGATCGGGTCCCGTGCGAAGCTTCGGATCCCCGCTAAGTCAGTGCCGGAGAAGATGGATGCAGATCTGAAGCCGGCTGACGCGGGCGCGGCGAGGGCCGACTGTCATTCTTGCCGAGGGAGTTCCTGGAGCACCAACTGGCTCCGCTTCGCCAGTACTCGCTTCCGATGTGGAGGCCTCACCCGAGCCCCGTGGCCCTGGCCGACGAGGATCTGGCGACGGTCACCCGAGCCCCCGCGCCCCTGTTCCTTCGCGAGGATTGGGAGCAGGTTGTGGGGTCCATCCCGCCTTCAACGGGGACGGGATCGTGCCCGCGGAGGCTCCGGAGGACCTGGTGGACGTGTCCTCTTCCGACTCCGGCGAAGCGGTGGAGGAAAGAGAGCCAGGAGAGGGGATTGATTCGGGGGCGGAGTCAAGGGTTCTCGCGCGCAGCCCCCAGCGTTCTCTGCCTCCCGAGAGTGACGACGACGAGGATGAGGATGAGCAGGAGGCGTAAGCCCGCCTCGATCCCAAGAAGGACCGGACTGGCTGGTCCCTCAAGGTCCGCCCCGGCCCGGGCGATTCACGACGCGCCTCCCCGCTCTCTGGTCCCCTTGAGGCTGATCCTGCAGCCCGGCTCTCGGGCTTCAAGTATGGCGGAAGCTGCCGAGTCCACCAAATGACGACCACTGTAAGTGCTCGCTTCCGCCTTGATTATTGCTCCGTCGACGAGATCGACGTCCATGTTCTTCGGCCAGCCAGCGCCCGCGAAGAAGCGAAGAGCCCCGAGGCCCCATCCGTGACGGTGCCGCTGCCCGAAAAGGAAGACGATCCTGACGCCCAGGCCTCTCCCGAGGTGGCCTTGTTGGGCGCTGCCTCCACCGTTGCCGTGGCGCCGCTGGTTCCGCCTCAAGGCGCAGTGGTTAGATTGCCCCAATCTCCTCCTACTCCGCCAACTGCTGTCTCTCCGACTCCTCCCACGGTCCTGGATCGTGCTGCCGCTGAACTGGACCGGCTGCGGCAGGATCTTCTGGGCGCCGACCCTCGCTTGGTGGCCGGGCGCTTGAGCCTGGTCTTGGATTCGCGCCGACACTTCGATTCGGGCGGCGCTGGTCCAGCCTCGGCAACTGCGATGAGGAGAAGCAGGCTGTTCGTGAGGCGAAGGTAGCCCGCGATGCTGCCACAGGGGAGGCAGCAGATCAAAGGGCGCTGTGAGATGCTTTGGAGGGCGGTGAAGGGCTGCAGAACCAGCTCGCCGAGGAGGCCCGCCTCCGCCAGAGCAGGAGGAAAGCATGAAGGCTCGTGAGGCGGGCGCCAAGGACCGGAGGCCAAGTGAAGAAGCGTCGTGACCGCCTTGACGCTGGAGCAGAATCGGAGGCGACGAAGGTCGAGCCGACGCCAAGGCGCGGGTTCTTGCCAAGATCGCGTGACCTTCATGGATATGGAGGTGAAGGCTCGCGCCTTTGCCGAGGGAGCTTTATGATAGCGGCTGGAGAGCCCACCGCCGGGCGCAGAGACGGCCCCGCCAAGCCGCTTCCTTCTGATTCGTGCTCTTGAAGATGTCTCCCTTGGCCTTGGCCCCACGGCCGAGGCCGAGGCGCGTGTCTTGTCTTCTGCGGCCGACGTGGATCCTCACCCACATCTATCTTCGCGATCCCATGCGACATGGACAACTTCTTTGGAGCCGGCAAGCGGCGAGCATGCCGCCACGCCGAGGCTGTGAAGGGTCGCGGAGGCTCTGTTGGGAAGTTCCGGGCCTTCAACACCAAGCCGGGCGAAGCGCCGGCCCTGCCGCTTCACGAGGCGAGCCCACTCACGCTGCTCCACCGCCGACAAGTGACTCCGTTGTGGCTCATGTCTTGCTTTTAATTCCTGCACGTGTATCATGCCTCGGGGAGGCGTTTAAACTTGCGTATGGTATTGCGATAACAGTGTAGACTGTAATATTGGCTTTTGAATTCCTTGAAATTTGTGCTTCCTACTTGCTTATGTTCTACGCCGCAGAGCCTGCCCTCACAGATACCTCAACTCGCCGTTAGCCCCGACCGGAAACCAGGCCGGGACCAAGGAGTGAGGGGCTACGTGACAAGTTAGGCTCTGAGTCGCGATGCTCGAGAGTCCCCTTAGCGCGCATTTAACAGCAAGTAGGGAGGTGAGACGCAGGCGGATCCACCGTTCTACGTCTGCAGAGCCCGGCCCCGCGCATACCTCAACCGTTGTTAGCCTTTTGGAACTAAGGGGTGAGGGGCTACGTGACCAGTTAGGCTCCTGAGTCGCGATGCTCAGGAGTCCCCTTGGCCACGCTCAAGCGGCATGCGTACCTTGGCTCCGCTCGGGGAGTGACGTCACGACGAACCAGGCCCGAGGGCACTGGGCTGGTGGCGTCGTCTGGGAGTGACCAGCGCAGCCCCGTGCAGCCCTCGCTGCGGCGCTCGAGGGGAGGCGTCGCGACGAGGCCGAAGCTCTGGGCTCCCCGAGGTTGATGCGACCCGGAGGCCACCCTCGATTGTTTATCACCAGCTGGAGCATAAGCGCTTCCGCATGCGTCTGAGCATAAAGCTCCTCGGCGGTGTCGTCGGCCAGCGCGAGCATGGTGCTTCCACTGGAACGTGGGAGGGGCTCCCCTCGAGGAGCCAGGCGATATCTGACCCACCACGACACGTGGTGGCTGCACGGTAGGGGGACGAGGTGTATCTGGGCACCCGTGAGCGTAGCGGGACTCACGAGGCCCTACCTCAAGGCGGGCTGCGCTGGCTCTGGGCCTTATCTTCGAGTGTGTTCCTGCAAATTTGGCGGATGTTCGGTGCTCTCGTCTTGGTCCCGGCTCTCGAGCTGGTCTCGGCCGTCATTGGCAAGCCGTGTCGCGATGCCATGGACAAGACCAGAGGGTGAGGGCGGAGAGCCGGTAGGAGCCACGAGTCGCGATGCTCGGGCACCCCCTAACGCACAAGCTAGGTTAGATGACGCAACTCTCGTCCTCGGGTCCCGGCTCTCGGGCTGGTCTCGGTATGTTGGCAAGCCAGTCGCGATGCCATGGACAAGACCAGAGGGTGAGGGCCGGAGAGCCGGTAGAAGCCTGAGTCGCGATGCTCGTGCACCCCCCTTTAACGCGTAAGCTGGGTCGACGCAGCAACTCTCGTCCTCGGGTCCGGCTCTCGGGCTGGTCTCGGCCGTCGGCCGGCAAAGGCGGTCGCGATGCCATGGACAAGACCGGAGGGTGAGGGCCGGAGAGCCGGTAGGAGCCACGAGTCGCGATGCTCGTGCACCCCCTTTAACGCTAAGTTGTGTTAGATGACGAAACTCTCGTCCTCGGGTCCGGCTCTCGGGATGGTCTCGGCCGTCATTGGCAAGCCAGTCGCGATGCCATGGACAAGACCAGAGGGTGAGGGCGGAGAGCCGGTAGGAGCCTGAGTCGCGATGCTCGTGCACCCCCTTTAACGTGCAAGATTTCGCCACCCGGGAAAAGGCACCAAATAACAAGCATGGTGGAGCGAGAGCATAATCCTAAGGCAAAAGCATGAAGGATACATGCATTTGGGGGCCCGAGCGGCTTGGGGATGATGCAGCCAGGGCGCCCCCAAGGATAGGCTAACGACATGAAATAAGAGGGATACATGCCGCAGGACGGACCCACGCGGCTCGGGAATAATGCAGCCACAGAAGGCGCTCCCACCGGAAATAAAACTTAAAGATGTCACCCGGTGATGTTGGGGATGAAGGGTTATTGATGTAGCAGACTCGGTGGGCTGCGGGGCCGATCCTCACGAGCCCCGGGCCCGGGGCCTCGGGAGGCTCGGGAGGCTGGCGGCTCCTCATGGGCCATCTCCATCTCCGCCCGGGGCTACTGGCGTGCCTAACCTCTTGAGCCTCAGGATGGTCCTCATGAGACGCTGAGTGCACGCAGCAGCCCGCGTTTGGCAGGCCATGGGGCATGCGCACGTAGTCGTGGGGCGGACCCTCGCAGCGTCCCACTCGCGAGGGCCAGAGGCGCTCTTGAGACGCGGCTCGGTTGAGCCCTGGTATGTCGATGCAGACGCGCAGCCCACCATCCTCGCCTGGATGGGGGGCCACAGTGGTGGCGGCTGCCCCTCATGACCCTTGACTCCTGTAGCTCTGAATGGCCTTGTTGATGAACTCTTGAGGGTTCTGTCCTCCTGGTCTTGCTCACCTTGCTATGGAAGCGTGCTTCAAACACGCCTCACGTGGTGCCCAAGCGCCTCCCTCGAGACCTTGGCGAGGTCGGCGGCTCTCAGGAGAGCCCCGAGCCCACTGAGGAGGGCGCCAGGCGCTTTCCTATGCGATGGAAGGAGGCTCCCCCCGGCCGGTCACGGACCACGAGGGGCCTGTCTCTTGAAGAGCCGGGCGGTCGATGTCTTCTTCTTCTTGGAGTGCGGCCTCGAGAGGCCTCTTCTTCTTGTGGTGCAGGTCTTCCAGTGATGCGGCTGAAAAGCTCACTCCGGGGAGCACATCGCATCTCTCTCTTCCACGAGGCACCGTGATGACTCTGCCGCTTCTGGCATCTTGAGGATGTTGTAGCCATAGTGGAGTTCTGACCATGAATTTGGCCAACGCTGGGTACCCGAGGATGGCGTTGTGCAATGCGAATGTGGGCGACGTCGAAGTCGATGAGCTCGGTGTGGTAGTTGTCGCGGGCCCCGAAGGTGACAGGAAGGCGGACCTGCCCGATCGGGACCGTGGAGCCGTCGGTGACTCGGAGAAAGGCTTGGTTGGCTGGAGTGGTATAAGGCATTTGAAGATTGTTGAATGTCTCCACGGACAGGACGTTGAGCCCTGCTCCGCCGTCGATGAGGGTCTTGGTGACTAGCACATTGCTGATGATTGGGGAGCAAAGCATCGGAAGAACTTCAGCTGTGGCTGCGCACTTTGAGCTGATCCGCTGAGCTGAACGTGATGGCGCACGCCGACCACCTGTTAGGGCGCGTGGACTCGAGCTTGGGGAGGACTGCATTCACTTCACGGGCGAACTGCTTGAAGATGCGGTGAGAGGCTGGGGCTTGAGCTCCGCCCAGGATGCGACGATCGCGCGCGCTTCACAGAAGCCCCCAACCCTCGTCTGATGGCGGTCTTGACTCTCCTTGGTGGCGGCGGCGTGGAGGGAGGCCTGCGTTCCCTTGCGGACAATCCTCACGAGGTGATCCCTCCAGCCCCCTCGCGAGGTGGGTCTTGCCAGCCGGTCCTCGCGAGGTTGGTCGCGCCACCCTTGCGCGGGCCGCGGTCTTCCCAGCGTCTGCATTCCTTCCTCCTCCTCGGCCGTAGCCCGATCGCTGCGCTCGGGCGTCATAACCCTTCCTCAGCGCCGGCCGGAGCTCTTGACATTCATTGGTGTTGTGGGTGTGGAGGTCGTGGTACACGCAGATGTCGGCTGCCCTTAGAGGACTCGGGCTGATCTACGCCTCGCTTGGTGTCTGCATTGACGCGAGCACGGCAGCCCCTGCGCTTCACGTCGCCGCCTTGGACTTCTTCTCTTGGGATCCGCGGCGGGCAACTTTCGAGGAGGGAGAGGCGCCCTCCTCGACCACTGGCGCGCAGTCGCCAAGTTGAACAGCTCGAGGAGGTGCATAGATCTTCATGCATCGCCAGCTCCTCCTTCATCTTGACGTCGCGCCGCGCCCGTCGGAGAAAGCGAAGATGATGGCCTCCTCCGTTACCACAGGGATCTTGAGGCGTAGCGTTGTTGAAGCGCCGATGTACTTTTGCGAGTTTCCCCATTTCTTTGCTTGATTCGGCGCCGCGGGTGGCGGTCACGAGTACCACGGAAGTTGGCGATGAAGCGGAGTACGCATCTCGGCCAGAAGAGATCGTGCTCGGGGCCGATTCAGAGCAGTGCGGGCTCCGTCCTTGAGCGCCATGGGGAACCGATTCGCCATGACCTTTTCGTCCCGTTGGCGGCCTCGATGCCCGGCTTCGTGAAAGTGGAGGAACTCCGTAGGGTCACCAGCCGTCGTAGCGTGGAAGGCAGGTCTGCTTGAACTTGGCGGGCCACGCGACGCCGCACTTCGGTGGTGAAGGCGCGGCAGCCCGTGGCATGAGGGGCCTCGGACGGCAGAGCTTGGTCTTGCCGGCCTCCCTGCGCCCGGGGCAGCGAGGTCTTGACGTCTTTGGAGCGGGAGCGCCGGGCAGCTTCTTGCGGGCGAGAACTTCTTGGCAGCTCTGCTCTTGCATGCCGGCGCTGGCGGAACAGGTTCCGCCCAGGACCGCACACTGGGGCAGGCGCCGTCTTGAGGAGGAGGCGGTGGCGCCCGGAGCTTCATCGCCCGCGGGGTGGGGTCTTGAGGCCAGACGGACGGCGCGGTCGCCTCTGCAAGACGGACGAGCTTCGGCGACTTCGGTCGAGCCATTCTTCGTGAGACGTCGTCGGCCGAGGCGGTAGCGTAGGAGCTCGTTAGCGCGATGGCGCAGCTCGAGCCTCCATGGCTGGGCGCGTGTGACGAAGAAAACGGTGAGGTGAGCGGCGTGGCGGTGCGGCCGTCCGCCTCATGGACGGGTGCTGGGGCGGACGCTTGTTGCTCGTTCCCGCCGGGCGATGGCGGCGTTAATGACGGCGACGGCAAACGACGAGGACGCCCGCCGACGGGAGCCGTCTGGGCGACATGGGAGGCGAGGGCGGCTCGGCGCTCGGCGCGGGCCCGACGAGCGTCAGACATGGTTGCGGTGGTCGAGGAAGAACGAGGCGACGAAAGGCAAATTCCGGCGCACCCCTACCTGGCGCGCCAAATGTCGGATTTCGGGTTCCGGCAAACCCTTAAGGTTCAAACTCCGGGGTGCGCGCGGAGATCCAACCCTCCACCGTCTCGTACCTCGCCGAATCGCAAGGACCTGGACTACTAAGAAGAACAGCACAAGAGACACGAGATTTATACTAGTTCGGGCCACCGTTGTGGTGTAATACCCTACTCTAGTTTCTGGTGTGGTGGATTGCCTCTTGGGCTGATGAAGAATACGATGAGGGAAGAACAGCCTCATGAGGGTCATTCTTGGTGGGTGTGATGAACTGCTAAGTGGTGTCCCGTTGCTCTAGCTTGAGGATCGGGCCTCTATCTCTCTCTCTGGATTCCCAATGCCGGGTCTTTCTCTCCCTTCTTCTCCTCCTTTCTACTATGGTGGCTAGCTCTACTTATATAGACAAAGGCCCTGGGCCTCTTCCCAAATATTGAGCGGGAAGGGCGCCAACAATTGGCCATTTTAAAGGGGAACAACGGGTACACTTATCCTGACTAAAGTCGGTCCTTGCACCAAAGGCTCGTGATGACGCCTTTGCTTGGGCTCCACGATGACTCCCTTCCAGCCGTTGGGGCTGGTCTTGGTCTTGTTGCACCAAAGCAGATGCCTTTGCTTGATGCTCTCGCCTTTGCACTTGCTCCCTTTGCACCAAAGAGGAAAGGAGGACGCTGCAGCTGGCGCCCGGCCTGGCGCCCTTGGTCGTCATGGCTTGCGTCACGGGCACCTCGCGAGGTACCACGCCTTGAACTCTCCGCCTCCTCATGAGCTGCCACTGACGAGGCCGCTACCGAGGAAGCTCCTGGTCGTCCGCCTCATGAGGCTTGGGCCCTCGCGAGGGTCTTGATTGCGTTGATGAAGATGGGCTGTCCTGGGCCTCCTTTGAGCCACGTCGCAGGCCGCAGGCAGGCAAGTCTGGGGACCCCCGTTCCCAGAACGCCGACAACGGTCGGCACCAGAACCCTATCGAGGTTGAGGTGTCACCCATGCGGCAGGTTCACGTCGGGCTACCGCACTGCATGCTTCCAGAAGTGCTGGCAGTGGTGCACTGACACATAGAGGCAAAAGCACGACCGCCGGCTCAAGATCGACTTATCTGTTATCATAAACTAGCCAATTACCAACTGTATTACCCAAAAGTAACAACCTAGTCACATATATAATGTACACTTGTAACCATTGAATAAATTGTACACAAGACCAAACAAAGAAGATTCAACGAGGCCATGGAACAACTCACATGCTCCAACCATATGTCTAGTGGATGATCCTAATGACAAGCAGCTAGTGAGATGATGTTGCTCCTGTGATGATTGATGATGTCCGTGCTAGAGCTTGCTTACCACCTAGTAGGGTAAGAAGCGATGGTTGTAGACGTATTAGAGTATATATGTCATGAAACCTCTATCTATCAAAGTAAAACGACTCGGTTGAGCCCAGTCAAAGCACCATTCACAGGGCAATGACTGGACGCCATCCGTACTAGCATCCAGACCTGGATGCAGTTAGCAATAGAGTCCATCATCGACGCTGTTATTCCTAGCGTCCTTTCTATTTTTATAATTTTCATCGGCCCTTTACCAGTTTCGGAATTAATGAATTATCATTTACTATTGATAAAAAAATTGGCTTCTCAGGCGCTGATGAGTGCACCACACTTCTCTGAATTTTCTTCCTTTCTTTTTCCAAAATCCTTAGTTAAGGATACCCCTTGCAAAGATCACTCTCACCTTTACAGGGGCTGACACTTGTCGCAACCTGAGAGTTTTTCTTTTTTGTAGATTCATAATTTCAAACAGTTTTATCTTTTGAGCCATTTCACTGTTGGATTTCTTGCATCGAGACATTCGAAACTAGATCTCATGTTAATAAGTTTCAACGAACTTTCTGCTCACATATCTAGGTTGAAAGCATTTTTTTTCTTCACTTTTTTCTCTTTTCGAGAACCACATATCTATGGCCCTGTTTGTTTGGGCTTTTGCTTCTGGTTTTGCAGCTTTTCCACTTTGGACTGAGATCAAAAGCCATAAAAACTCCAAAAGCACCTATTTAGGAGCTTTTATGGCTTTTTGGCCAAAGTGAAAAAGCTGCAAAAGCCCAAACAAACAGGGCCTATGCCCTCATGAGATGCAAATTTGTGCTTCTAACCAAAGCACACACAAAAAATACGGAAAATAATTCACGAATTTTTCCCTTTTCCAAAGGAAACAAGTCTACGCCTCCACGAGAAGCAAATCTGTGCTTCTCGTGGAAGAAAAAAAAATTGCACAAAAAAATCGTGATTTTTTTTTTGCTTTTTTGGATAAGCACAGTTAAGCTTCTTGCAGAATCAAATTTGTACCTTCACAATAAGTAAATTTTTGCTTCTCGTGAAAACAAAAAAAAACACACAAAAAAATCTGTCTTTTTCCTCTGTGCTTCTCGGGAAAGAAAAGAAAATTGTGTTCTTTTTCTCTTTCCGTACTTCTCGCGGACGCAATCTGTGTCTCCATGAAAAGCAAGTTTGTGCTTCTTGGAGGCACAATTTTTTTCGCGCAAAAAGAATCATGTATTTTTCATCTATGCCTCCACGAGAAGCAAATACTCTCTCTGGTTCTTTTTACTTCGCGTATTAGATTTGTGTCAAGTCAAACTATGCAAAGTTTAACCAAATTTATAAAAAACATCAACATCTACAATACCAAATATATATCCTATTAAAGTACATTTCATAATGAATCTAACAATAGTTATTTGGCATTGTGAATGTTAATATTCTTTTCTATAAGTTTGGACTTCGGACAAAATTTATATGCAAACTAAAAAGAACCGGAGGGACTATGGGCTTCTCGGGAAAGAAAAAAATGTATTTTTTTCTCTTTCTGTGCTTCTCGTGGACGCAATATGTGTCTCCACGAAAAGCAAATCTGCGCTTCTTGGAAGTAGAATTCTTCCTGCAAAAAAATTCATGTATTTTTCCTCTGTGCCTCCACGAGAAATAAATCTGTGCTTCTCGGGAAAGAGAAAAAAAATTCTCTTTCCGTGCTTCTCATGGACGCAATCTATGTCTCCACGAAAAGCAAATTGCGCTTCTTGGAAGCACAATTTTTTTTTTGCGCAAAAAAGTTTTCAGTTTTTTTCTCCAACACCCTAGGGAAAAACAGGCATAAACTGAAAAGCCAAAAAAACATCTCAAACCCGAAACACATGTTCAGAAAAATAAAACACGAAATCCAGATGGAGGCCCCAGCATGCAACAGGTGGTGGTGGCTGGACACACCACTTAGTGCACTCTCAACCCACAAAATTGACCTTTGCCGGGCTCCCACCCTTGACTAGTTGCTCTCTTCTTTTTCGGTAAACCGATCTTCGGGCATACCTCACTTATTGTGACATGGAGCAACCGCTCACCTCAGGCGCCCCTAAATGGCCCGCCAAGCGCAGGAGAAGCTCTAACTCTGTAGCACACATTTTTTTCCTTTTTCTGTTGCTTTTACTTGTACTTTCAAAATTTAAAAACATTTAACTTAATTAAAAAAAACATTATCCGTTCAAAAAATTAAGCGGTGTTAAAAAATGTTTGTGCAACTTCCAAGAAACATCGATAGCAATTCTGAAAATGTTTGTGGCATTTCAAAAAATGTTCATAACATAAGAAAAACGTTTATAGTGTAGAAAAATGTTTGTGTAATTCAAACAAATGTTGTGCATTAAAAATTGTACGTGACATTTAAAAATGTCATGTGTTACAAAACAATGTTCATGACATTTAAAAAAAGTTATACAATGTAAAAAATGCTTCGTACTATTCAAAATAATGTATATGACATTTTATAAAATGATTACACTATTAACAAATATGTTTATGACATTTTAAAGAAATTATACAATGTAAGACAAATGTTAGGGGGACATGCATATTTGGTTGGTTTAAAAGCTGAAGAAGTTGGGGTTACCCCAGCTACGAAAATTGAACTAGCAAAAGCTACAGATTGTGAAGAAGTTGTTTCTCAACCCAACCCTTTGGTTCAGATTCTAGCTTTTTTACTCAGTAGTTAGAAGCTGAAGTCCGACCAAACACAGCCTAAGGCTGAGCTGGGCAAAAGTTGTGGTGCTGGAGCCAGAAACCAGGACCATCAGAAAAAAATATCACCCTAAAAAAAGATATAGGAGCATTATTTCAGAGTAATTCTAGACGATTTACTTAATTTGTTGGGTCAAGCACAGGCAGAGTTACCTAATGTGTAGATACAATATCACACTGCAACGTTCAGCAACAACCTCACTCTATAGGACCAAAAAGCACACAACGAGGAATTGTCTCTTCAGTCCTCACTCCTTCATATGGCACTCCTCATCTGCACTGCAAATCCATCCTAACTGCACAAGGACAAGCAAATAAACAAAAGTTTCAGGACTCGCCATTCTATCACTATTGGCTTGCTGCAGATCAAAGAAAATGACAGCAAGGGGTCATTTTTTCGACAAAGGGTGAAATGAAGCATCAATGCTCAAGGGATACAAACACAATGACCACACACCCGGCCTCTGCATAACTAGGATGCACACAACCAACACCAACTCACACACATAAAGAATCACGCAGGCAAATAGCAGGCATACAAGACCGAAGCTATGTCTAGGCAGAGGGAAATGAAAACTAAAAAGCCCCTAAATGCACCCACAAATGCCCTGGTGGTGGGAGCACAAAGACAAATGAAATGTCTGAAAAGGAACAGGGGTCCCTGGATGTAGCGAATGAACTTGCACGGACTGATGGCGACATAATGCAGCTGCACAGGTAGTAGAAGTAGTAGATGGCATATGAACACAGGACTGGCTGGAAGTTTACCTATTGCTGAAGAGAAGTGAGGCCATTCAGTCCATCATGCGGCGCTGTCAGAGCATCCTTAGCTTGCCCAGCTTTCTCAGGTTTGAAAGCCATGCCACAAAACCTTTTTGCAATCTGAAATCACCAATTCCTCATGGGACGCCGCAAGCCGACTACCAGAACGGTAGATGCTTAATATCTCCACTGAATCACCAGCTAACAGTTCGAGTAGCTACTAATAAGACCTCCATGAGTTGCATCTGCGGAGTTGACAGCTTAACACAAGGCAATTGTACGAATTACTATAATTGCATTGGATTGGAAGTTTACCTCTCTGCTAATTACAGTGATCGATGAGATAAGGTCAACGTGCTGGGAATGGCCCAAATGTGAACTCCGGAGAACAAATGTGACAAATGGAGTCCATGTGACCCAACCCAAAAATCTCAAAGTCAGCAAAGGTGAAGATGGATTTTCATCTAGGATCCTAACTCGAACATGCAGAAGAACATGCTGCACTCGAGAAATCCAGGTTAGCAGTGGAAAGAGGTAATGGAAGAGGGGTGGGGCACAGGCGGGCATACGCACCTGAGTGGCTGAATCAGAGTTAAGTCAGTCAGAGTGAGCCATCAGCACACGAAGGGAGGAGCCTCTTCAGAAACTTCTTCATGCTCGATTCGGTTTCTTCGTGCTGGGGTTCTGGTGATGGAATGAATTTACCCGGGATAGAGGAGACCAATTGGAAATTCTCCCGGCCTTCTCTGCAGCGTCTTTGCAACTCTGGGCAGCCCATTATTATGAAGGATTTGATGGCTGGGAGTCACTGAACGGGAACCTGCTGGAATTCCTCCACCCCATGACATTTGGGGATAATTGACGATAACCCCCCTTGTTCGCAAATCCTAGATCATATACCCCCCGCCGCTGTCTCTGACATGTGGGGTTTAAGTGGCCTGGGGGGGTTATCATCAAATCTCCCGGTGTGATGAATGTCTTCATTTCCCTCAAGCGATTGCAAATTTATGGGGAAATGAAGACATTCATCACACCAGGTAGTTCTTTTAGGCCACAACAACGATCCACATAGAGAACCCTCAGTCTGGCTAGATCTCCAAGGTTTGAAGGCAGCGCCACTATGTTCTTGCACTGGGTAATCTGCAATTCCTCCAGGGATGCAGGCAACTTGGGAATCTCTAATAAAGTGCGACAATTGCGAATATCCAACTTCTCCAGATGAGACAGTGGCAAAGTCTCGTCAGACGATGAACCCCTCCCCTCCAGGTTGGCACAAGACCAAACATGCAGAGAGCGGAGGCGTTGCAAGCTCTGGAGCTCCTCTGTTGGCCAGCGGGCAAGATCATCGCACTGATTAAGCCACAATTCTTCCACAAAAGAAAAGCATTCCCAAAGGCCAAGTTGCGATTTTGACAATCCTGGTGTTGTTAAGAAGCAGTTGGGACCATGAAGCTTCAAAAACCGAAGGGTTTCCGCATGTCTCCGGGTTTGCTGGTCCTCTAGAGGGGCCATCATCATGTTCACGAGTGAGAGAACAGTTAAACTGACAAGAGATGGCCAAGAGCCCAAAGGCATATTTGTACACACAATACCTTTTCCATCGCATTGGAGGTCACACAACGATTTTAGATGCGTAAGTGAACTCATTGGAAGACTGCAACAATTTTCTATGTTCAGATCTTTCAGGACAGGGCTCTCCGGAACACTCGCAAGTTTCGGGCAATCCTTCATTTTTAACACTTTTTACCAACCTATTCGGCTCTGTTACACTGTTCTCTACCCATATCACCAAGTTCGGTAACTTATCTAAAGTCATTTCCATTAAATTCGGGAAAATCCGAAGAGGGGTGATGTGTCCTCCACCTTCCACGTCAAGACTATTACATAATGTGGTCAGGTTACACATGTTGTATAACAACAAATACTCAAGAGAGTCTGATAGCCATACTATGGGTATATTCTTGCAGCTTGGGCAGTTGGACATATCAAGCTTTCTCAGGCACCGGAACATCTCAGGCTCTCTCATCCATTGGGATATTTCTAGGCCACCATATCCATGTACCCCCAAAACGTGGAGCTTACTGTGAGGTATAAGAGACTCCAGCACTTGTTCATCATTACAAGCCTCATCTTCAGGCATGTCATATTTCCCGCACCCCCAACGCATCAACAGTTCAGTTATATTCTGCTTCTGGTGGAGATTGGCTTCTTTAGCATTATTTTCATTCTTTACTTTTCTCAAATTGTCAGTTCTAACCTATTTGAAAGGTGCCTCAGATCTTTGAGCTCCTCGATTCCACAACCAACTTCAATATCCACAACAAAATTTGTTAGGGTATGAAGGTTGTGCAGTAGTCCAATATTTGGAGGCATCCGTTCCAAACTATCACATCCAAAAAGATAAAGGTGGATAAGCTTCCGCATAGTACTCATGCCTTCTGGTAACTGTTGTAGAAGGCTGCAACCATTAAGCCTCAAAGATTGCAGGTTATACAACGAACATATTGAATTTGGCATTCTAATAATGCCAGACATAGAAAGGTCCAGATACCGCAAATGTTTTCCATTTATGACCCGATTATGGATAATAGAAGGATCCCAGCAACACAAGACTCTTAACGATTCCAGTCCTGACTCCTTCAAATTCTTGGGTAGTATTAAAGGCTTAAAGACTGCGGAGAGAGACTGTGTCTTTCAACGCACTACTAACATGCTCCTCTTCAGACCATGCATATACAGTTGTCATGTGACGAACATCTTTTATCATTGCCTTTTGCTGAATCAGCTCTTCTATAGTTGCATATTCATCTGTGACATCTTTCGCTAGGTCATGCATTAAATCATGCATTTTACATCCAATTGCCTCATATCTTGTGCCAACGGAATAAAGTTTCTTTGTCTTCACATCTTGGAGGAAGGATCTCCAAACCAGATCACGAAAAATGGATTCTCCCTTCTGTGTCAAATCCATTGTGCCCTCTTCTTGAATAAAACCATTTGCTATCCATAGCTGGATCAATGTGTCCTTTTCCATCTCAAAGTCCTTGGGAAAGAGAGCACAGAAGGCAAAACATTGCTTCATTTCGGCTGTCAAGTGTCGGTAGCTCAATTTTAGTATGGGTAGGATCTCATTTTTGCCTCTTATATTATCCCCAATACTGTTTTCTTCTATGGCCTCCCATTCCTGCACTAGTTGTTTGGAACTCATCAAACCACCCATCGTCTTCAGAGCAAGAGGGAGCCCCCTGCATTTCTTGACAATATGCTTGCCAATGGCGACCAACTCTGCTCGCTCCTCTACACCATTACTAAAAGATTTCTTCGAGAACAGTTCCCATGAATCATCTTCGCTTAGACATGCTAGCTTATGAGGTCCTAGCATGCCCATTATGGACGCCACTTGCTGGTTTCGACATGTGACAACTACAACACTTCACTGCCCTGTATCAGAGCAAAGGCTTCAGATCGTCTTCCCACTTCCTCTCCTCTTCATTCCATACGTCATCAAGAACAAGGAGATACATTTTCTGCCCAATGACTTACTGAAGTCGCCCCCGCAACATCTCGATGGTGTCTGGCAAGTTGCATGTTACCTTGGTAGCCAATACAATGAATGATCTCACAAGAGCAGTGGCTTCAAAGTTTTCAGAGACACAGTGCCACATGCTCAAATGAAAATGTTGCTGGACCCTGTGGTCGTTGTACACCATCTTGACAAGAGTCGTCTTGCCCAAACCTCCCATCCCAAAGATTGGCAGTGTGCGATAGCGGAAAACGTCTTACCTCTCTCGAGGGACGTGGTTCACGTTATAAAGAGGGGACGCGACCCCAACGATCGTCTGAGAGGATCGGGAGTTGATGCAGAGAGAGATTACTTGGAGAGGAGGAGATAGAAGTAGTTACAATTGTGATGTGTTTAAACTACTTAGCCAGATCTATCTCTAACCTAACCATACCCGAAGAACCTCCTGGATCATAGCCGAACACCTCCTGGTAGGAATCGTGACATGTCAAACGTTGTTTAACACCCTCCCTTAATCACAACTTCATTAAGTTGAGATTATGCTTGAAGTCTTCAAAACTTCTTGTGGGCAAGGGCTTTGTGAATCCATCTGCAAGTTGATCTCTGGAATGCACAAAGCGAATGTCAAGTTGTTTCTGAGCAACTCTTTCTCGACAAAGTGAAAATCAATCTCTATGTGCTTTGTCCGGCATGAAACACCGGATTTGCGAGAGAGATATGTGGCACCAAGATTGTCACACCATAAGCGGGGAGCTTGTTTACTTTGTACACCAAGTTCCTTCAACATAGACTGAACCCATATTATTTCATTTGTAGCATTTGCCAATGCCTTGTATTACGCCTCTGTCTTTGGACACAGATACAGATGAGTCATTTCGTGCACACCAGGATATCAAATTTGGTCCAAAGAACACTGCAAAGCCACCAGTGGAGCGTCTGTCATCAAGACAGCCTGCCCAATCTGAGTCAGAGAATGCACCGACAAGAGTGAAGGGTGACTTGCTAAAGTTCAGTCCCAAGTTCAGAGTATGCTTTACATACCGAACTATTCGTTTTGCAGCTGTCAAATGAACATTGGTAGGTGCATGAAGAAACTGACAGACTTTGTTAACAACAAAAGACAGATCCGGCCTGGTAAGTGTGAGGTACTGAAGAGCTCCTACCAAACTCCTGTATTTTGTGTTGTCCTCTTGATTCAAGGGCTCACCTTCTGCAAGAGATAGTTTTTCTGAACTAGACAATGGAGTGAGGGAAGGCTTACATCCCTGTAACCCAGCCTTCTTAACCAAATCAGTGGCATATTTTTCTTGAGAGAGCAGAAGTCCATCTTTGTGCTTCTTCACCTCAATCCCAAGAAAATAGTGCAAGTCAGCAAGGTCCTTTAGAGCAAATTCTGCACTTAGATCCTTAAGAAGTCCTCTGATAGCTTCATCAGATGAGCTGGTTACAATAATATCATCAACATATATGAGAACAAATATGCATGTGTTGGACTTGTTGTAGATGAACAATGATGTGTCGATTTAGAGGAACAAAACCAAGTGCTTGCATTTTGTGTGAGACGAGCATACCATGCCCTTGGAGCCAGTTTCAACCCATATAGTGCCTTATCAAGCTTGCATACATATGAAGGAGCATTCTTACTCTCAAACCCAGGAGGTTGTTTCATGTACACTTCCTCTTCCAGAACACCATGGAGAAACGCGTTACGAACATCAAGTCATGCGAGACTCCATCCTCTGGAAACAAAGAATAGATAGGACAAGACGAATAGTGGCAGCCTTTACCACCGGACTAAATGTGTCCTCATAGTCTATACCATATCTCTGTTTAAAACCTTTTGCTACTAGCCTAGCCTTATAGCGATCAATAGTTCCATCAGCTTTCCTTTTAATCCTGAAAACCCACTTGCAATCAATTAAAATTTTACCTTGCTGTGGGGGAACTAAATGCCATGTTTTGTTTTTTTTCAATGCCATATATTCTTCATTCATGGCTTTCTTCCACCTATCATCACACAATGCTGCTTCAAGGGTGTTAGGTTCATCTGGTTCACCTGTGGAACAGACCATACCATACTTGGATATATGCTTGTAGTTGATAGGTTGAATTTTTCCTTGTTGAAGACGTGTACGACGTGGCTGCTGAGCACTCATATCTGCTGCCACAGAGGATCCCGTAGTCCCCAAATCATTGGTTGGACCAGAACCCAAGGAGGATTCAGCAGCAGTAGCAGCAGCACCACCCAGCAGCGTCGGATCTTCTGCGGTTGAAACGCGAGGCGGGACGCCTGAAGCAGCCACAGAAGATCCCGGGGCTGCCACATCCACTTGAGTTTCTGCGCCTGGATCCGCGTGAATTTCCGTGCCAGGGCAGCGCCGAAGCGGTCGGGCCCGTGCGACCCGCGCCCTCCTGGACGCGTACTGTCAGACGCCTCGTGTGTACGCCACCGGTTGGATGGGGTAGCGCGCAGCGTCTGGGCCACCCGGACGCGGCCAAGTGGAGGGCGGCGATTGGTGCGAGTAGCGAGAGCGCAACCGGCCGGACGAGGCCCGCGTGTCGCTCGTGGGACTGGCACTGCGGGAATCAGGGGAGACCGCACGCTCGCCTGCGCCTGCGTTGGGCTCCGATCCCGGAGGTGATCTGATTCGCTGCACCTGGGCGGATCCCGAGGAGAATCTGTCTCCTCTGGTGGGACACATAAGGTATGGTCCATCTGAAAAAAATTTAGCAGCAATTTCTTCACGAATTTCTCCTGTATCATCAACACAAAGCTCATGCAGATCATTAGATGAGTTAGTCACTAATTGATCATCAATATTTTGCCCCTTGATCAAAACTAGTGAGATGGGAAGGCGAAGGAGGATTTCCTTTCAAGAAGAGCGCCGACATTGGGGTGAAGATCGTGCAAATGGGAATTTGGTTTCATCAAAGACGACGTCACGTGAGATGTAAACACGACCGGTGGAGACATCTAGACATTTTACACCTTTATCTTTGGGCCTTTGTATCCTAGGAAGACACCTTTGTTTTGATCGAAACATGAGTTTGCGATTGTTGTAGGGACGGAGATTTGGCCAACATGCACACCCAAACACTCAAAGAGATTTGTAGTCTGGTTTTGTGAGAAGGAGGCGTTCTACCGGAGTTTCATTATTAATGACACGACTGGGTAGCATGTTGATAATGTGAACAGTAGTGAGGAATGCTTCATCCCAAAACTTGAGAGGCATGGAGGCTCCTGCCAAAAGAGCAAGGCCGACCTCTACGATGTGTCTATGCTTGCGTTCAGCTGAGCCGTTTTGTTGGTGAGCATGTGGGCATGATACTTGGTGAGAGATACCAAGGTTTTGGAAGAAGGAGTTCAACTTTTCAGTACTCCCCCAGTCTGATTGGACAACGATTATTTTGCTATCAAACTTATGCTCAACAAGAGCTTGGAAGTTTTGGAAAACTTGAAACACATCGATCTTCGTTTGAGAAGATAGATCCAAGAGAATTCTTGTAGTCATCAATAAAACCGACATAATCATTATGTCTACCAGCAGTGTGAAATTTGGACCCCAAACATCGAAAAAATAAGTTGGAGAGGTTTGGTAGAAACACTAGTAGAGGCGAGGTATGGTAATTGATGACTTTTGCTCGTTGACATGAATCACAAATTGTTTCAACATGACGCTCACCAACAAGCGGGAGCTTATTTTTCCTAAGCAACTTTTCAACTAAAGAAAAGAGGCATGTCCTAAACGATCGTGCCATCGTGTGGACGTAAGCTTGATTGCACCACAAGCTTATTTATTGAATCTTCTAAACTCTGGAATCAACGGATAGAGCCCTCGAACACATCTACCTCGATAGAGTATTTCCCTCGTTGCCTGATCCTTGATCAAAAAGAAATAAGGGTGAAACTCGAGAAAAACATGATTATCGATGGCAATTCGATGAACAGAAAGAAGCTTTTTATGTGCACTAGGGACATGCAAGATTTTCCTAAGATGTAGTTTACATCTAGGGGTACGAAATATTGAGTGACCAACATGACATATACTCATACCTTCTCCGCTAGCAGTGTGGATTTGATCCTTGCCGTGATATTTTTCCTTCATGGTCACCTTCTCGAGTTCATTGGTGATGTGATTTGTGGCCCCACTGTCGACGTACCAATTTGTGTCGACGCCGTAGGACCCATCAGCCGCAGCAACCTTGTCATCGTCACAGGAATCATCATCATCCTCGTTGTACTGTACCGGCAATCCTTTCTTTGTGTGTCCGTGTTTCCCGCAGATTTGGCATCGTGGAGTGTCGGTCGCTGTTGCCGCCGCCACGACCGCTGACGGCCGCTGACCTCTGCCGTCTTGTTGAGGAGAGGAGCCGCGGTCACTGCCGCCACCGCCACCAGATCGCCCTTTGTTTCGAGGAGGGCCACGTGAATGGGAGCCGCCGCCCCGCCCACGCGACGCCATGTTGGCTGAAGATTTGAAGCCGCCGCCGCCGGACCCGTGGTAATGAGCCACGCGCTGGTCGAAGTTGGAGAGCATGGTGTAGAGTTCATCGAGTGTGACGGGGGTCACACCAGCGTCGAGAGCAGACACCAGAGGCTGGTAATCGGCGTCTAGCCCGTGGATGATGTAGGAGACGAGTTCGTCATCTTGGATGGCCTTGCCCGCCGCGGCTAGTTCATCTGCAAAACCTCGCATGGCAGCAAAGTAAGAGGCAACCGGGAGATTACCCTTTTGTGCGTTGATGAGGGAGGTGCGGATGTTGTTGATGCGGCTCGCTGAGTGCGACGAGAACATGGCAGCGAGCGTTGTCCAGAGCGCGCTCGCCGTGGTGACCGTGGTCACCGTCACCAGAACCTCCTTTGTGAGGTTGGCGGTGGAAGCCAAGGACCGGTGGTCCTCCCGGACCCAGAGAGGGTGGAGAGGGTTGGGTGATGAAGTCTCCTTGCCTTCTTTGGTGGTGATGAGGAGCTTCGCCCGGCTCGGTGTGGTCTGCCGTCGACGTGGCCGTGACGCCGGCGCCACGCAGCTTGGGGTGATCTGCGTTCGCCATAGCACATAGTTAAATGCGGGACAGCTTCTCCGTGACACAGCTATTGAGGTTTGAGGAGAAGGCACCGGAGGCGGAGGAGGAAGACATGGCTAGGCTTAGATGGATTCGACAGAAGCTTCAGATGGGAAAAGGAAGGCTCTGATACCATGTGCGATAGCGGAAAACGTCTTACCTCTCTCGAGGGACGTGGTTCACGTTATAAAGAGGGGACGCGACCCCAACGATCGATACAGAGGATCAGGAGTTCGGTACAGAGAGAGATTACTTGGAGAGGAGGAGATAGAAGTAGTTACAATTGTGATGTGTTTAAACTACTTAGCCAGATCTATCTCTAACCTAACCATACCCGAAGAACCTCCTGGATCATAGCCAAACACCTCCTAGTTGGGATCGTGACATGTCAAACGTTGTTTAACAGGCAGCACCTGCAACTTCTGATTATCTTGCTGGTCGAGCAAAAGTTTCACCACCACCTCCTTGTCATCATCCCTTCCAAAGATCTCCGCATATTCATCCAGTGCTGAGTGTGTCTGCTGACAAGGAACCTGCGGCGGCTCCACACTGTTCAGCAGGCCAAAAGTGTTCATCTCTGTGACAAGTTCATTGATCTTCTCGAGGATGTTTCTCAGCTTCCTGCTCATAGTAAGACGGAAGAGTAGCGGGCTGTGTGCCGTGAAGTGGCTGAGTACCTTGTGTGTCCTGGACACGCCGATATGGGCTTGGCAGCGCAGCGCCTCATACTGGAAGGTGTCGAGGACGTCGTCAGCCTCATAGGCGACGGTCCTGAAGTCCTTCATCCACCTCTTGACGTACTGGTTGGTTTCGCTCTTCACCTCGGCGTCGGTCAGCTTGCACTGGACGGCCAGCAGCTGGCGCTCCAGTTTGCAGCGGTCATCGTCAACACCACACATGCGGGTCACGGTCTGGACGAGGATGCTCGCGGCCTTGCTGGCCACGCCTCGTACCACAGGAAGAAGCAATGATTCTGCCATAGTACTGTTAACCGAGTCTCAATGGTGACCAAGAAGAGATCGATGTACTCCAGTGCAGATTAGGTGAAGACTAGTTGGGCAGGCAATAATGCAGAAAGAGCTAAAGATTAGGTGAACATGGGTCCATCGGGGAAGATGAGGTTAGGATTAGTATACTTTGATAGTTTTTTTATGTCAAGTGCTCAACTCCTCCAAAAAAAGAGTGAGAAGAAAAATATCAAGTGCCCACAAAACCATTTATTTGTAAGAGTCTAATCTTAGCTTCATCTTGACTTTGTGCAACGCTGTAGTGGCTAAGTGAGCTGTCATGGGCAATGCAGAGTTAAACTATATTCTGCCAACTGATAACTTCCCAGTGAAATTTAAACTTTTCACTCAATTAATGATTAATTCACAATACATTTTCTCAACCCACGAACTGAACTTTGTTGATTTCGCTAATGAAATCTGGAGCGATGGGTTCTTTTATCGGAATAAGAAACAACTGACGAACAGTTAAAAAAAAACTGACGAAGTAAAAGACATAATTGGTTACTTCACCTTAAACTGTATAGATTCGTAGAGAATGAACCAAGTGTAGTTACAGAGTAGAAGAGGAGGATATTTGAGCTGACCAACTTGCGTGCCAACGGTGCTCGTTGGGGGCAACCCATGCCAGTATTCGTGAGCCTCGATGAATTCGCGTGGGCTAATAACAAAATCAGAAGCTCTCATCTTGTGAGAGAATGGACCTGCAAGAATTTGCAACTGGCACGGAAAGAATTGAGCTATATGGCGAGCGCTCTGGGTGCCATGACACCCATTCAGGCATTTCCACAAGCGCCTTGCGTGCACCGCTACAGACTGGCTACTGGAGTGGAGAGGAGATGCAAACCTGAGGGTGAGGGGAGTTTGTGGGCGCATGCCGTGTTTGGCGAACCAGCCGTGTCGCGCTGCACGCACGGCGAGACAGCATGCCGGCGTGAGCGTGGCCTTGGCCGCTCGGTCCGGCACCAGCATCAGCATGGCCGTCGCTGTCGCCGCCCTTGTCCACGCGAAGCTATTCGCCTGCTGGGCGGCGCTGGCTGACATGGACGATTTGTCAGCATGGAACACCTGAGTTTTTTGAACTTGAATAGCATGCGAGCTGGTAATAGAAAGCGATGACAGTTTTTTGAGAAACGGAAAACCTAGAGCAAGACTGAGTTACATGATACTCCCTCCATCCCATAATTCTTTTGACAAAATAGGTTTTCGCCCCGCTATATAGATATAGCAACCGTCCGATACAACAAAGAGTCCAATGCTGGGGCAAACAACACAAGCATGCCCAAAAGAAACAAAAGCGAAAGAAGAGAGAAAATAATATTAACAGTGTGGGATCGACGAAAACGATGATAACCCGAAACCGCTGCGCCCACCGGAGATATACCACCTCGCTCCAAGCACCTCGAACCTCCGCATACCAAGCAGCACCTTCAGGAAGGAACACGACGACGACGACGACGCTGCCGCCGGACAGTCCTAGGGTTTCCCCGATGCAGCGGAGGGCGTGGGAAGGGAATACCCGACGCTAGAAGGAAGGGTGGCGCCCACAGGCGTCACCGCGTCGGTGCCGGCGAGCCGGCACGGATTTCTCCCATCCGCCAAACACCCACATCTCTGAACGGTCCGACGCGCTCCACCAGACATGCCACCAACGAACGTGCGCCACCACGGTCTTGTCATCATCACCGCCGCCTCACCATGGTCATCGAAGCGAGACCGACGAGGTTGAGAGGGAGCAGCCGGGAACGAGGAGCGACAACAGCCACGTCAGAGGAAACAACCTCCACCGCCATCGGCGGTCATCGACCGGACGCGGCAAGGGGAGCGTACCAGGCCCTCGAGGCCCGGCCGAGCCCAAAAGGGGATCGTGAAGCACCCGTCGCCGCGTTGTAGTAGACGTGCCGCCGTCTCCACAAACCCCCACACAAGCCGCGCCACCACCGCCCCTGCCGGAGCCGCCACAGGCGAGACCGATTCAGGCCCGCCCAAACCTAAATGGGGCCCAAAAGGGCCCAGATCTGGGCTGGGAGGGCGCCGCCACCATCCACCGCGCCAGCCTACCGCCAAGTGGCCGCGCCGTCGCCTCTAGGCCATCCGGAGCCACGCCGCCTTGAGCAGCCGCCGCAGCCGGAACCACCATAGACCGAGGAGCATCACGCGCGGGGAAGGAAAGGCCGCCGCCGCCAACACTATGTGGGCAGCGCTCGGTGGTGCAGGCCGTCGGTGGCGGGAGGAGGGGAAGGGGAGGGAGGCGCTGGGGGCAAGGAGAGGGGCCCCCGGTCGCCTCGCTCACAGGAGGCAACGCGGCGGGCCATGAGGGGGAGGAGGCGGGGTGTGTGGCCAAGGCGGGCCAAGCGGCGCGAGGGGGGGGGCGGCCGGCCACGGCAGAGGCGCGAGGGGGAACCTTTTTATGGGTTTACTTTAAATTTAAATTAAAACCACCACAAAATTTATGAACCGGAGAGAGTAATGGCCATGACCACCGGCAAGACACGGTCCTACATACTCCACGGAAAAAACAGACTTATTCTTCTCGTTGTATCTATACCTCTATAAAAAGACCCAAATTGGCAGATTCAAACCATCTCGACCGTCAAATCATGTTATCTAGTGGTTCAAATCGCTCCAATGTTGAACACCAAACACGTTTAACGCTCTAATTATCCACCACTGCCATTGGTTATAAACACGTTTTGACTCAACGCTATCCCTTGAAATCTGCCATGTAATTAATATCCTGCCATCCCCTTGAAAAAGTAATTGATATCTTACCAAATACCAACGTGTAATAGATATATCTTATCTAATATAACGTGCAACTAACATCCACCTAATATGCACGTACATTATTACTAGTAAAAAGCAAAAGAAAAATGTGAAAGAGCCCAAGGTCATGTATTAAGTAGTACATGTCCTTACAAACACATCCATACGGAAAGATATAACAAATCTTTGGGGGTGTCAGAAGTATTCTTCCTCCCGCATCCATTGGCGACGTGCCCTGAGCTCAGGAGCCCAAGGTCATATATAGCTCAATGCCAGCTCCGGTCCTCTACTTCGATGGAGCAAAGTTTTTGAACTCAGGAGCTTGAGGAAGCCGTGGCCGAAAAGTCATCAATGCAGACTAGGAGACGTCTGCGGCCGTGATCCGCGAAGCAAATCGTCGTCCCGGAGAAGAAAAACGTCGATAAGGGCATGTAGAAACTCTTAAGACCAAGAACGCCAGCCGAATTCAAACAAATTCACCTGAAACCTTAACCGACCGGATCTTGAAAGACCCGGAGACACGGCTCCACACACTCTCCCTCGGTGATAAGCACACAAATGAAACAGGGAAAGAGATGGGAGAACATTATTCCTATACGGGGATGGCGCATTGCTGCCCTAAACAAACTCGAAGACTCCCTAAAGAAAAGCTAAAAAAATCACACATGCCATTGCTCAAAACGTACAAGTCAGCTGTCGATCTTGCCGTCATCCAGGACCAGGCACCAACTTCTTCTTCTTCGGTGACCTAGCCTGGACATTCCCCCGTTAAAGATCGTCGGCTGTCGTCAAGAATCGCTTGCCATACCGAGCTCCCGATGAACAACAACCTTCCCGTTGTCATCGGTGCTCGCGCGTGCTTTGCCTGACAACTAACCTTGGCGGTGGCGAGAGGGACTGAACCATGGTGTGGCGACTAGGGTTTGGTCTCCCTTGCCTTCCTCAGGAAGCAGTGTTTTCGGACTTGTAAAAAGGAAACTTAAGCCAACACTAAAAGTTGTGGTAGATATATTCAATACCTGATTGATTTGGGATAGCCTATAGTACTCCCTCTGTCGAGATGAAAGGGATAAAGTCATTTCTACAAGCACCCACATTTTTCTTTCTTTTGAAATAGCCTTTCACCACATGGTAAAATGATACAAGTGAAGAATCCCTCCTACAAGACATATCAAAGAGAAAATTGGACAACAGAGATCGTACCATAAAAAACATATATATACAAACACCACAATTATGCTGTCGAGCAAGAACACAAGAGCGCCCGAAGACGACACCATGCTACGACCTAAGGCATCTGAGCTCCACGACGGCGCCCTGAGGAGGGTAACGACATAAAGCGTCGCCGCCGACAAGTTCGAAGGGATGGACACTAGCTCTGTCGGTTTCTCAAACAAAAGGTTCTGCATGAAATAAAGTATACTCCCTAATTTGAACTAAAACCCCGACACTTAATGTGAGATGGAGGGAGTATAATCTAGTATTAATAAAAGATTGTCATCAAACAATAGGTATTGATATTAGGGCAACTCCAGAGCAGATCATCAATCGAACGACATCAAATGTCTGCAGGCAGCGGGCACGACGCCAACCATCTAACCGGAATCACCGAATAAAAGCGGACATCAATTTTCATTGGGTTTTTTGGAATAGTTTCTACATAGCAAAACAATCTAAAAACAAATGAATCCTACTCTACTCCTCACCGTCAGAGGTGAGGTCGACGAGCCTCGTGGGATGGTCCAACCTCGTCGACGTGAGCTAGGCGGAGTTGATGATGGGTGCCTCTTTGGCATCATCGTTGTGCTGCTTCGGCGAGTTGTCGTCCTCCGCCTCTAGCCCCTTGAAGAGCCGGTTGCGCTCCGCCTCGTTGATCCGGAGCCATCGACTCTTGCTGCGAATGTGATGGCATTGTGCATGGACTCTAACATGGCCCGGTTGATACTGACAATCATGTCCGCCTCAACCATGACCGCGATGACAACTTCAGACGGGAGCTCCACCTCCAACTGGTCCTAGAGAAGGAGGTTGTTGTACAGCTCCTCCAGTAGCTTCTTGAACACGGACACTGGTGGCTCCTCCATTGGTGCATGCGTCTGCTCTTCTCCTCCTCCAGCACCTGGTCATAGTGCTACCTCACCTGAAGCATGATGAACCCGGACACTATCGGCTCCTCCACCGACACGGGTGCATGCTCCTACTCCATGCGATCTCCACCATGGCCATGGGTTGCCCTCCTCTGAAGGAAATATGCCCTATAGGCAATAATAAAGTTATTATTTATTTCCTTATTTCATGATAAATGTTTATTATTGATGCTAGAATTGTATTAATCGGAAACTTAGTACATGTGTGAATACATAGACAAAACAAAGTGTCCCTAGTATGCCTCTACTTGACTAGCTCGTTTATCAAAGATGGTTATGTTTCCTAACCATAGTCATGTGTTGTCATTTGATAAACGGGATCACATCATTAGGAGAATGATGTGATGGACAAGACCCATTCGTTAGCTTAGCATTATGATCGTTACAGTTTCATTGCTGCTGCTTTCTTCATGACTTATACATGTTCCTCAGACTATGAGATTATGCAAGTCCCGAATACCGGAGGAACACCTTGTGTGCTATCAAACGTCACAACGTAACTGGGTGATTATAAAGATGCTCTACAGGTGTCTCCGATGGTGTTTGTTGAGTTGGCATAGATCGAGATTAGGATTTGTCACTCCGAGTATCGGAGAGGTATCTCTGGGCCCTCTCGGTAATGATCATCACTATAAGCCTTGCAAGTAATGTGACTAATGAGTTAGTTGCAGGATGATGCATTACGGAACGACTAAAGAGACTTGCCGGTAACGAGATTGAACTAGGTACGGTGATACCAACGATCGGATCTCGGGCAAGTAACATATCGATGACAAAGGGAACAACGTATGTTGTTATGCAGTTTGACCGATAAAGATCTTCATAGAATATGTAGGAGCCAATATGAGCATCCAGGTTCCGCTATTGATTATTGACCGGAGATGTGTCTCGTTCATGTCTACATAATTCTCGAACCCGTAGGATCCGCACGCTTAACGTTCGATGACGATTTGTATTATGAGTTATGTGATTTTATGTACCGAAGGTTGTTCGGAGTCCCGGATGAGATCACGGACATGACGAGGAGTCTCAAAATGGTCGAGACGTAAAAATAGGTATATTGGAAGGCTATATTCGGACATCGGAAAGGTTCGAAGTGATCCGGGTATTTTTCGGAGTACCGGAGAGTTACGGGAATTCGCCGGGGGGGGGGGGGCAATGGGGCTTCATGGGCCTTAGAGGAAATATAGGGCAGCAAGGAAGTGTGGGGTGCGTGCCCCCTAGGCCCAAACCGAATTGGTTTAGGGCTTTGGGGGCTGGCCCCCTCTTTCCTTCTCCCCTCCTCCTCTTTCCTTCCCCTCCTAGTTGGACTAGGAAAGGGGAAACCTACTCCTAGTAGGAGTAGGATTCCCTCCTTGGGGAGCACCCTATGAGGCCGCCGGCCCCCTCTCCTTGCTTCTTTATATACGTGGCCAGGGGGCACCCTAGAACACACAAGTTGATCATTGATCTTTTAGCCGTGTGCGGTGCCCCCTCCACCATAATACACCTCGGTCATATCGTCGTAGTGCTTAGGTGAAGCCCTGCGCCGATAACTTCATCATCATCGTCATCACGCCATTATGCTGACGAAGCTCTACTGGATCGTGAGTTCGTGGGACGTCACCGAGCTGAAAGTGTGCAGATCATGGAGGTGCCGTACTTTCGGTGCTAGGATCGGTCGATCGTGAAGACGTACGACTACATCAACCGCGTTGTCATAACGCTTCCGCTTAAAGTCTACGATGGTACGTAGACAACACTCTCCCCTCTTGTTGCTATGCATCACCATAATCTTGTGTGTGCGTTGGAAATTTTTGAAATTACTGCGTTCCCCAACAGTGGTATCCGAGCCAGGTCTATGCATAGATGTTATATGCACGAGTAGAACATAAGGAGTTGTGGGCGATAATAGTCATACTGCTTACCAGCATGTCATACTTTGATTCGGCGGTATTGTTGGATGAAGCGGCTCAGACCAACATTACGCGCAAGCTTACATGAGACTGGTTCTACCGACGTGCTTCGCACACAGGTGGCTGGCGGGTGTCAGTTTCTCCAAATTTAGTTGAATCGAGTGTGGCTACGCCCGGTCCTTGTTGAAGGTTAAAACATCACATACTTGACGAAAATTCGTTGTGGTTTTGATGCGTAGGTAAGAACGGTTCTTGCTCAGCCCATAGCAGCCACGTAAAACTTGCAACAACAAAGTAGAGGACGTCTAACTTGTTTTTGCAGGGCATGTTGTGATGTGATATGGTCAAGACATGATGCTAAATTTTATTGTATAGATGATCATGTTTTGTAACGGAGTTATCGGCAACTGGCAGGAGCCATATGGTTGTCGCTTTATTGTATGAAATGCAATCGCCATGTAATTTCTTTACTTTATCACTAAGCGGTAGCGATAGTCGTAGAAGCAATAGTTGGCGAGACGACAACGATGCTACGATGGAGATCAAGATGTCGCGCCGGTGACGATGGTGATCATGACAGTGCTTTGGAGATGGAGATCAAAGGCACAAGATGATGATGGCCATATCATATCATTTATATTGATTGCATGTGATGTTTAACTTTTATGCATCTTATTTTGCTTAGTTCGACAATAGCATTATAAGATGATCTCTCACTAAATTTCAAGGTATAAGTGTTCTCCCTGAGTATGCACCGCTATGCGACGGTTAAATGCGTGCCGAGACACCATGTGATGATCAGGTGTGATAAGCTATACGTTCAAATACAACGGGTGCAAGCCAGTTTTGCACACGTAGAATACTCGGGTTAAACTTTACAAGCCTAGCATATGCAAATATGGCCCCGGAACACTGGAGACCGAAAGGTCGAGCGTGAATCATATAGTAGATATGATCAACATAGTGATGTTCACCATTGAAAACTTCTCCATCTCACATGATAATCGGACATGGTTTAGTTGATTTGGATCACGTGATCACTTAGATGATTAGAGGGATATCTATCTAAGTGGGATTTCTTAAGTAATATGATTAATTGAACTTTAATTTATCATGAACTTAGTCCAGGTATTATTAGCATATCTATGTTGTAGAATAATAGCTCGTGATGTAGCTCCCCGTTTATTTTCATATGTTCCTAGAGAAATATAAGTTGAAAGATGTTTGTAGCAATGATACGGATTGGATCCATGATCTGAGGATTATCCTCATTGCTGCACAAAAGAATTATGTACTTGATGCACCGCTAGGTGACAGACCGATTGCAGGAGCATATGCAAACGTTATGAACGTTTGGCAAGCTCGATATGATGACTACTTGATAGTTTAGTGCACCATGCTTTACGGCTTAGAGTCGGGGCTTCAAAGACGTTTTGAACGCCACAGAGCATATGAGATGTTCCAAGAGTTGAAATTAGTATTTCGGACTCATGCCCATGTCGAAAGGTATGAGACCTTTGACAAGTACTTTGCCTACAAGATGGAGGAGAATAGCTCAGCTAGTGAGCATGTGCTCAGAATGTCTGAGTACTATAATCAGTTGAACCAAGTGGGAGTTAATCTTCCAGATAAGATAGTGATTGACAGAGTTCTCTAGTCACTATCACCAAGTTACTAGAACTTCGTGATGAACTATAATATGCAAGGGATAACGGAAACGATTCCTGAGCTCTTCGTGATGCTGAAATCGACGAAGGTAGAAATCAAAAAAAGCATCAAATGTTGATGGTTGACAGACCACTAGTTTCAAGTAAAAGGGCAAGGGAAAGAAAGGGAACTTCAAGAAGAATGACAAGCAAGTTGCCACTCCCATGAAGAAGCCCAAAGCTAGACCCAAGCCTGAAACTGAGTGCTTCTACTGCAAAGGAAATGGTCACTGGAAGTGTAACTGCCCTAGATATTTGGCGGATAAGAAGGATGGCAAAGTGAACAAAGGTATATTTGATATACATGTTATTGATGTGTACTTTACTAGTGTTTATAGCAACCCCTCAGTATTTGATATTGGTTCAATTGCTAAGAGTAGTAACTCGAAACGGGAGTTGCAAAATAAACAGAGACTAGTTAAGGGCGAGGTGATAATGTGAGTTGGAAGTGATTCCAAGTTGATAAGATCACCATCGCACACTCCCTTTTACCTTCGAGATTAGTGTTGAACCTAAAATAAATGTTATTTGGTGTTTGCGTTGAGCATGAATATGATTGGATCTTGCAATACATTTATTCATTTAAGTCAAGGAATAATTGTTATTTTGTTTACATGAATAAAACCTTCTGTGGTCATACACCCAAGGTGAATGGTTTATTGAATCTCGATCGTAGTGATACACATATTCATAATATTGATGCCAAAAGATGCAAAGTTGATAATGATAGTTCAACATATTTGTGGCACTGCCGTTTAGGTCATATTGGTGTAAAGCGCATGAAGAAACTACATGCTGATGGGTTTTTTGAATCACTTGATTATGAATCACTTGATGCTTGCGAACCATGCCTCATGGGCAAGATGACTAAGACTCCGTTCTCCGGAACAATGGAGCGAGCAACTTACTTATTGGAAATAATACATACTGATGTATGCAGTCCGATGAGTGTTGAGGCTCGCGGCGGGTATCGTTATTTTCTAACCTTCACAGATGATTTGAGCAGATATGGGTATATCTACTTGATGAAACATAAGTCTGAAACATTTGAAAAGTTCAAAGAATTTCAGAGTGAAGTAGAAAAATCATTGTAACAAGAAAATAAAGTTTCCACGATCTGATCGCGGAGACGAATATTTGAGTTGTTTGGTCTTCATTTGAAACAATGAGGAATAGTTTCGCAACTCACGCCACCTGGAACACCACAGCGTAACGGTGTGTCCAAACGTCATAACCATACTTTATTAGATATGGTGCGATTTAAGATGTCTCTTACTGATTTACCACTATCGTTTTGGGGTTATGCATTAGAGATAGCTGCATTCACGTTAAATAGGGCACCATCTAAATCCGTTGAGACGACGCCATATGAACTGTGGTTTGGCAAGAAACCTAAGCTGTCGTTTCTTAAAGTTTGGGGCGGCGATGCTTATGTGAAAAGGTTTCAACCTAATAAGCTCGAACCCAAATCGGAGAAGTGCATCTTCATAGGATACCGAAACGAAATTGTTGGTTACACCTTCTATCAGAGATCCGAAGGCAAAATATTCGTTGCTAAGAATGGATCCTTTCTGGAGAAGGAGTTTCTCTCAAAAGAAGTGAGTGGGAGGAAAGTAGAACTTGATGAGGTAATTGTACCTGCTCCCAAATTGGAAAGTAGTTCATCACAGAAATCAGTTCGATGATTCCTACACCAATTAGTGAGGAAGCTAATGATGATGATCATGAAACTTGAGACCAAGTTACTACCGAACCACAAAGGTCAATCGAAGCATGTTCCGCACTGAGTGGTATCAGTAATCCTGTTACGGAAGTCATGTTACTAGACCATGACGAACCTACGAACTATGAGGAAGCAATGATGAGCCTAGATTCCGCGAAATGGCTTGAGGCCATGAAATCTGAGATGGGATCCATGTATGAGAACAAAGTGTGGACTTTGATTGACTTGCCCGATGGTCGGCGAGCCATTGAGATTAAATGGATCTTCAAGAGGAAGACGGACGCTGATAGTAGTGTTACTATCTACAAAGCTAGAATTGTTGCAAAAGGTTTTCGACAAGTTCAAGGTGTTGACTACGATGAAAGTTTCTCACTCGTATCTATGCTTAAAGTCTGTTCGAATCATGCTAGCAATTGCCGCATTTTATGAAATTTGGCAAATGGATGTCAAAACTGCATTCCTTAATGAATTTCTTAAAGAAGAGTTCTATATGATGCAACCAGAAGGTTTTGTCAATCCAAAAGATGCTAACAAAGTGTGTAAGCACCAGTGATCCATTTATGGACTGGTGCAAGCATCTCGGAGTTGGAATGTATGTTTTGATAGTGTGATCAAAGCATATAGTTTTATACAGACTTGCGGTGAAGCCTGTATTTACAAGAAAGTGAGTGGGAGCACTACAACCTTTCTGATAAGTATATGTGAATGACATATTGTTGATCGGAAATGATGTAGAATTTTCTGGAAAGCATAAAGGAGTGTTTGAAAGGAGTTTTTCAAAGAAAGGCCTCGGTGAAGCTGCTTACATATTGAGCATCAAGATCTATAGAGATAGATCAAGACGCTTGATAAGTTTTTTCAATGAGTACATACTTTGACAAGTTTTTGAATTAAGTTCAAAATGGAAGAGTCAAAGCAGGAGTTCTTGCTTGTGTTGCAAGGTGTGAAGTTGAGTAAGACTCAAAGCCCGACCACGATGGAAGATAGAGAGAGAATGAAAGTCATTCCCTATGTCTCAGCCATAGGTTCTATAAAGTATGCCATGCTATGTACCAGACCTATTGTATACCCTGCCCTAAGTTTGGCAAGGGAGTACAATAGTGATCTAGGAGTAGATAATTGGACATCGGTCAAAATTATCCTTAAAGGACTAATGAAATATTTCTCGGTTATGGAAGTGATAAAGAGTTCGTCGTAAAGAGTTACGTCGATGCAAGCTTTGACACCGATCTGGGTGAATCTAAGTCACAATCCGGATACATATTGAAAGTGGGAGCAATTAGCTAGAGTAGCTCCGTGCAGAGCATTGTAGACATAGAAATTTGCAAAATACATACGGATCTGAATGTGGCAGACCCGTTGACTAAACTTCTCTCATAAGCAAAACATGATCACACCTTAGTACTCTTTGGGTGTTAATCACATGGCGATGTGAACTAGATTACTCACTCTAGTAAACACTTTGGGTGTTGATCACATAGCGATGTAAACTATGGGTATTAATCACATGGTGATGTGAACTATTGCTGTTAAATCACATGGCGACAAGAACTAGATTATTGACTCTAATGCAAGTGGGAGACTGAAGGAAATATGCCCTAGAGGCAATAATAAAGTTATTATTTATTTCCTTATTTCATGATAAATGTTTATTATTCATGCTAGAATTGCATTAACCGGAAACTTAGTACATGTGTGAATACATAGACAAAACAAAGTGTCCCTAGTATGCCTCTACTTGACTAGCTCGTTTATCAAAGATGGTTATGTTTCCTAACCATCGACATGTGTTGTAATTTTTAAACGGGATCACATCATTAGGAGAATGATGTGATGGACAAGACCCATTCGTTAGCTTAGCATTATGATCGTTACAGTTTCATTGCTACTGCTTTCTTCATGACTTATACATGTTCCTCAAACTATGAGATTATGCAACTCCCGAATACCGGAGGAACACCTTGTGTGCTATCAAACATCACAACTTAATTGGGTGATTATAAAGATGCTCTATAGGTGTCTTCGATGGTGTTTGTTGAGTTGGCATAGATCGAGATTAGGTTTTTTCACTCCAAGTATCAGAGAGGTATCTCTGGGCCCTCTCGGTAATGATCATCACTATGAGCCTTGCAAGCAATGTGACTAATGAGTTAGTTGCGGGATGATGCATTATGGAATGAGTAAAGAGACTTGCAGGTAACGAGATTGAACTAGGTATGGTGATACCGACGATCGAATCTCGGGCAAGTAACATACCGATGACAAAGGAAACAACGTATGTTGTTATGCGGTTTGACCGATAAAGATCTTCGTAGAATATGTAGGAGCCAATATGAGCATCCATGTTCCGCTATTGATTATTGACCGGAGATGTGTCTCGGTCATGTCTACATAGTTCTCGAACCCGTAGGGTCTGCACGCTTAACGTTCGATGACGATTTGTATTATGAGTTATGTGACTTGATGTATTGAAGGTTGTTCGGATTCCCGGATGAGATCACAGACATGACGAGGAGTTTTTGAAATGGTCGAGACGTAAAGATCGATATATTGGAAGGCTATATTCAGACATCGGAAAGGCTCCAAGTGATCCGGGTATTTTTCGGAGTACCGGAGAGTTATGGGAATTCACCGGGGGGGGGGGGGTCAATGGGCCTTCATGGGCCTTAGTGGAAATAGAGGGCAACAAGGAAGTGTGGGGTGCGCCCCCTAGACTCAAACCGAATTGGTTTAGGGCTTTGGGGGCCGGCCCCCTCTTTCCTTCTCCCCTCCTCCTCTTTCCTTCCCCTCCTAGTTGGACTAGGAAATGGGGAACCTACTCCTAGTAGGAGTAGGATTCCCCCCTTGGGGCGCACCCTATGAGGCCGCCGGCCCCCTCCCCTTGCTCCTTCATATACGTGGCCAGGGGGCACCCTAGAACACACAAGTTGATCATTGATCTTTTAGCCGTGTGCGGTGCCCCCTCCACCATAATCCACCTCGATCATATCGTCGTAGTGCTTAAGTGAAGCCCTGCGCCGGTAACTTCATCATCACCATCATCATGCCGTCGTGCTGACGAAGCTCTCTCTCCAAGCTCTACTAGACCGTGAGTTCGTGGGACGTCACCGAGCTGAACGTGTGCAGATCGTGGAGGTGATGTACTTTCGGTGCTAGGATCGATTGATCGTGAAGACGTACGACTACATCAACCGCGTTGTCATAACGCTTCCGCTTACAGTCTACGAGGGTACGTAGACAACACTCTCCCCTCTCGTTGCTATGCATCACCATGATCTTGCATGTGCGTAGGAAAATTTTGAAATTACTGCATTCCCCAACATCCTCCTCCTCCACCTCCGAGCTCCTGAAAGAGCTCGGAGATATCCACTATGATTTGGGGGGACACACAAGCTTGAGGCTCCTGTACCACATGGCACAGGACCGGGCCATCGCGATGGAGAACGACAGACATGAATGCGAGGGGTGAAGGGGTGGTTGAATGGCGTCCCAGATAGTGAGAAAAGGTCTTAGAGGGGTAGGGTTTTGGGGTGTGGTAGCCTAACTTAAATAGCTGGGACAGATGGAGCGACGGTTTACTGTGGAGCACAAAGGTAGGCTTCTCGGGCTCCGCTCCTTGGTGAATGCCGGGTAGGTGGACGATCGGCTACCCAATGTGAACGCAGGAAACTGGCCGGTTGTAAGGGCATTTTTATCCCTTAGTTGTTTTGGTGATTGATGATAATGATTTTGCGGACTAATCGTGTGCGTTGACTATTTCAGACAGTTCATCACTAGGTCTCAGAGGGGTAGGGTTTTGGGGTGTGGTAGCCTAACTTAAATAGCTGGGACAGATGGAGCGACGGTTTACTGTGGAGCACAAAGGTAGGCTTCTCGTGCTCCGCTCCCTGGTGAATGCCGGGTAGGTGGACGATCGGCTACCCAACGTGAACGCAGGAAACTGGCCGGTTGTAAGGGCATTTTTATCCCTTAGTTGTTTTGGTGATTGATGATAATGATTTTGCGGACTAATCGTGTGCATTGACTATTTCAGACAGTTCATCACTAGGCACAAGACGACTTGGTGCCCCTCGAAGACTATTGAAGACGGCGTTTCTCTATGTTTCTTTTTGATGGATTTGAGTCATAGGAAAGCCATACTATTAAGAGGGGGTCCGCTTTGGAAAGGTCTTGGTGGAATCATCATGTACACATCTACTCCTTTGCACCGCCTTTCCTTTGGCACTTTGGAGCATCCACCGTCTTTTCTTATCTATGCAAAAGGTCGTGATTACTGAACTGGGGGATGTGGTAGTGCTGCTCCTAGGAGCGGTAGTACCGCAGGCCCTTGCGGTAGTACCGGTCTCTGGTGCGGTAGTACTGCAAGTGCCCACGGTAGTACCGCTTCCTCGGAGTGGTAGTACTGTGGCCTCAGGCCAGGCGCTGCGGCTATTGCGGTAGTAGGGGCGGATGTAATTTTTTACATCCGCGCCCTCTGTGATAATACCAGCGCCCGTGGTAGTAGTACCGTCTTCTCACAAGGCTTCGATTGCATCTTGTGGCGGTAAAGGCGGATGTAATTTTTTACATCCACGCCCCGCGCGGTAGTACCGCTCCTGGCTTGCAGTACTACCGTGTCGGATTTTTGCATAGATCCCAACTCAGTGAAGTTGCCACAGATGTATATTTATATGTCCGCGCCTTCTCAGAATCTGTACTATCCCTGCCTTGCGGTAGTACCGCAAGGGGGAGCGGTAGTACCGCGCCAGCGGTTCTACCGCCCTCTGCTTCATTGAATCTGGGTTGTTCTGATTTCTGCTGCATGGGCGGTAGTACCGCAGGGCCCTGCGGTAGTACCGCATCCCTAGCGTGGTAGTACCGTGCTATGCAGGCTGAGTTGGTGGATAACGGTTGGATTTGGTTTTCCACTATATAAGGGGTGTCTTCTTCTACGAGTTGACCACCTCTTCCATCCCCAAGCTCCATCGTTGCTCCAAGCTCCATTTTCGCCCGGTCTCTCTCCCTAGCCAATCAAACTTGTTGATCTTCTAGGGATTGGTTGAGAAGGCCCCGATCTACACTTCCACCAAGAGAAATTTGACTCCCCCCACTAATCCCTTGCGGATCTTGTTACTCTTGGGTGTTTGAGCACCCTAGACGGTTGAGGTCACCGCAGAGCCATATTCCATTATGGTGAAGCTTCGTGGTGTCGTTGGGAGCCTCCAATTAAGTGGTGGAGATTGCCCCAACCTTGTTTGTAAAGGTCCGGTCGCCGCCTCCAAGGGCACCAATAGTGGAATCACGTCATGTCGCATTGTGTGAGGGCGTGAGGAGAATATGGTAGCCCTAGTGGCTTCTTGGGGAGCATTGTGCCTCCACACCGCTCCAACGGAGACGTACTTCCCCTCAAAAGGAAGGAACTTCGGTAACACATCCTCGTCTTCACCGGCTCCACTCTTGGTTATCTTGTGCCTTTACTTGTGCAAGCTTATTTGTGATTATATCCCTTGCTTTCTTGTGTGCTTGTTGTTGTTGCATCATATAGGTTGCTCACCTAGTTGCATATCTAGACAACCTACTTTGATGCAAAGTTTAAATTGGTAAAGAAAAGCTAAAAATTGTTAGTTACCTATTCACCCCCCTCTAGTCAACTATATTGATCCTTTCAATTGGTATCAAAGCCTCGTCTCTTTTTTAAGGACTTTGCCATTCGAAGAGTATGGTTGACACCGTAGACGGTGGTGAGGAGCACTCCGGTGTGAATCCAATCTCGTCTAGGGCCGATGGGGGAACCGCGGTCTCTCGTGAGTAATTCAATGTGGCTTTGGACACATTGAAAACCTCCATGGCGACCGAGGTTGAAAGCATGTTTAATAAATTCTTAGAAGGGCTTAAACTATCCACCGCACCGATGAAAGTGGGTGATCCCACTAACAAGGTGACGGATGCTAACTCCGACTAGGGGGAAGCTACTAGTGAAAAGGCTCCTTCTACTAGTGGTAAAAACGGCAACGACATCTTTGCCCATGTGGAACCTCCACTTACTTATGGTGGAACGATTCCTTCCACTCATTTGAATCATGCCGGTCCTCCCCCTAAGATTGTGAAAAATGAGGACTTTGATTCTTGGTTTTATCGTTTTAAGCGTCATTTGAACCATGTTAATACTAACCTTTGAAGAATCATTGAAGAAGGTTTTTATCCGCATGACTGAAGCAACTTCACCCCTAGAGAAGCCGTGGACAATCAATTCAATGAGAATGCTCTCTTCATCATCCAAGATGCAATTCCACCCGAAGATCTTGCTCACCTCCGACCATTCACCGTGGCCAAGGATGCATGGCACCACGTTGTGTCCCTCTACCGGGTAAGCGCAAGCATTCAATGCTCCAACTATGAAGTGGTGCAAGATGAAGCCGATGAGTTTGCAATGAAAGAAGATGAAGAACCTCGTGAGCTTTATGGGAGATTGACTACTCTCGCGGTCTCACTCCGAGATCATGGGAGCAAGGATACGGATGAAAATTCGATCAAGCGCAAATTCCTCAAGGCCATGATGCCTTACCACAAGGCCATGTCCTCCGTCATTCGTCAAAGGCCGGACTTCCACACCTTGTCCTCAAGTGAAGTGTTGGATGAGTTTGTGGCTATGAGCATCTTGGACAAGACCGCCGACAATGCGGTGTTACGCTCTCAAAGAGCAAAGAAGCCCAACCTTGCCTTGAAGTCCAAGGTTAGTGTGGAAGAAGAGGAAGAATAGGAAGAAGAGGAGAGCAATCCCGAAGATACAAAGTATGCTTATCATGAACACATGGCTCTTGCTTCAAGGCAATTTTGGAGTAAGAAGAACACAAGGCCCAACTTCAACAAGAACAACTCAAGTGGCGTGAAGGTCAAGCAACGAGTGAGGACTTGCTATAATTGTGGCAATGTGAGCCATTTTGTTGCGGAATGTCCTTATGAGAAGAGGGAAGACAATGGTGGCAAGCTCATCCGAAAGGACAAGACCAAGTCTTTCCCCAACAAGAGCAACTTCACCAATAAGATTCCTCCCAAGGGGTTGGTGGCACAAGAAGAGTACAATGATGATGATGATGATGATGATGATGATGAAGATGGTGAGTCGGTTGCCGTGGCCTCCATTGCCATTGCGACAACTCCACGGGTGTCTCTCTTCGACTCACCCAATGAGAACATCACTGCCAAGTGCCTCATGGCTAAAGCCACCAACAAGGTAACCCCCAACATCAAAACTACCATCATTAATAATCCTTCTTTGATGGATTGCATTGATGAACATGAGGGGTCTAGTGTGGAGGAGAATGAATTTGAGTCTTTTATGAGTAAGCTCAAGGGTAAATCCAAGAAGCACTTCGTTGCTCTCTTGGAACAACTTGGTGAAGCCAATGACATGATCGAGGCTCACGAAGATACCATCTCTAAGATGGAAGGGCATAGTCGTGACTATGCCGATGAGATTTTGGATCTTTCCAATGCTCTTGAGGAAGAGCGAGGTCTTTGTTTGGCTCTTGAGGAGTCATACAACGATGAACACGCTAAATTAAATAAAGATCTTGATCATGCACTTGTTGTTTCTCGTGTGCTAAACTCTGAGAATGCCAAGCTTGGGGTTGATCTTGCTAGACTCAAGGAGGAGTTTGATATACTTGACAAGGCTCACAAGGCCTTGAAAGGTGTTCATGCTAGCCTTAAGGAGTCTCATGGTCAACTCCAAGTGAAGCTAACCAAGGAGAAAGCCACGTTTCCTCATATGGTTTTAATTGATAATGCAAATGCTACTAACCCATGTTGTGAGCATGTGTATCTTGTTGAGGAGAATGCAAAGTTGAAGAAGCAACTTAAGAAAGGCCTTGTGTCGTGCATACAAGGTGAGAAGTGAAGGAAATATGCCCTAGAGGCAATAATAAAGTTGTTATTTATATTTCCTTATATCATGATAAATGTTTATTATTCATGCTAGAATTGTATTAACCGGAAACTTAGTACATGTGTGAATACATAGACAAACAGAGTGTCACTAGTGTGCATCTATTTGACTAGCTCGTTGAATCAAAGATGGTTAAGTTTCCTAGCCATATACATGAGTTGTCATTTTATTAACGGGATCACATCATTAGAGAATGATGTGATTGACTTGACCCATTCCGTTAGCTTAGCATTCAATCGTTTAGTATATTGCTATTGCTTTCTTCACGACTTATACATGTTCCTATGACTATGAGATTATGCAACTCCCGAATATTGTAGGAACATTTTGTGTGCTACCAAACATCACAACATAACTGGGTGATTATAAAGGTGCTCTACAGGTGTCTCCGATGGTACTTGTTGAGTTGGCATAGATCGAGACTAGGATTTGTCACTCCGATTGTCGGAGAGGTATCTCTGGGCCCTCTCGGTAATGCACATCACTATAAGCCTTGCAAGCAATGTGATTAATGAGTTAGTTGCGGGATGACGCATTACAGAACAAGTAAAGAGACTTGCCGGTAACGAGATTGAACTAGGTATTGAGATACCGACGATCGAATCTCGGGCAAGTAACATACCGATGACAAAGGGAACAACGTATGTTGTTATGCGCTTTGACCGATAAAGATCTTCGTAGAATATGTGGGAGCCAATATGAGCATCTAGGTTCCGCTATTGGTTATTGACCGGAGATGTGTCTCGGTCATGTCTACATAGTTCTTGAACCCGTAGGGTCCGCACGCTTAACGTTTGGTGACGATCAGTATTATGAGTTTATGTGATTTGATGTACCGAATGTAGTTCAGAGTCCCGAATGTGATCAGGGACATGACGAAGAGTCTCGAAATGATTGATCCGTAAAGATCGATATATTGGAAGGCTATATTCGGACATCGGAAAGGTTCCGAGTGATCCTGGTATTTTTTGGAGTACCAGGGGAGTTACGGGAATACGGGAGTACATATGGGCCTTAGTGGGCTTTAGGGTAAAAGAGGAGAAGCCATGAGGGCCGGCCGCGCGCCCCCCATGGGCTTAGTTCGAATTGGACTAGGGGAGGGGCTGCGCCCCCTCTTTCCTTCTCCCCCTCTCCTTCCTTCCCCCTCCTAGTAGGACTAGGAAAGGAGGAATCCTACTCCTATTACGAGGAGGATTCCTCCCCCTTGGCGCGCCTAGAGAGGTCGGCCGGCCTCCCCTCCCTCCTTTATATACGTGGGGAGGGGGGTACCCTAGAACACACAAGTTGATCAGTTGATCTTTTAGCCGTGTGCGGTGCCCCCCTCCACCATAATCCACCTCAGTAATATGGTAGCGGTGCTTAGGCGAAGCCCTGCGTCGGTAGCATCATCATCACCATCATCATGCCGTCGTGCTGACGGAACTCTCCCGCGAAGCTCTGCTGGATCGTGAGTTCGTGGGACGTCGCCGAGCTGAACGTGTGCAGAACTCGGAGGTGTCGTGTGTTTCGTACTTGGATCGGTTGGATCGTGAATACGTACGACTACATCAACCACGTTGTCATAACGCTTCCGCTTTCGGTCTACGAGGGTACGTGGACAACACTCTCCCCTCTCGTTGCTATGCATCACCATGATCTTGCGTGTGCGTATGATTTTTTTTGAAATTACTACATTCCCCAACAGTGGCATCAGAGCCAGGTTTATGCGTAGATGTTATATGCACGAGTAGAACACAAGTGAGTTGTGGGCGATACTAGTCATACTGCTTACCAGCATGTCATATTTTGATTCGGCGGTATTGTTGGATGAAGCGGCCCGGACCGAAATTACGCGTACGCTTACGCGAGACTGGTTCTACCGATGTGCTTTGCACATAGGTGGCTGGCGGGTGTCAGTTTCTCCAACTTTAGTTGAATCGAGTGTGGCTACGCCCGGTGTCGGTGTAAAAACCGGCGGATCTCGGATAGGGGGTCCCGATCTGTGCATCTAGGCTGATGGTAACAGGAAGCAAGGGACACAGATGTTTACCCAGGTTCGGGCCCTCTCGATGGAGGTAAAACCCTACTTCCTGCTTGATTAATATTGATGATATGGGTAGTACAAGAGTAGATCTACCGCGAGATCGTAGAGGCTAAACCCTAAGAGCTAGCCTATGATGGTATGATTGTAATTGTGATCGGCCTTCTAAGGACCAACCTCACCAGTTTATATAGACACCGGAGAGGGCTAGGGTTTACATGGAGTCGGTTACAAGGAAGGAAATATAATATCCGGATCGCCAAGCTTGCCTTCCACGCCAAGGAAAGTCCCATCCGGACATGGGCCAAAGTCTTGAGTCTTGTATCTTCACACTTCAATAGTCCGGACGTTGTACATAGTCCGGCAGTCCGGATACCCCCTAATCCAGGACTCCCTCAGTAGCCCCTGAACCAGGCTTCAATGACGATGAGTCCGGCGCGCAGTTTTGTCTTCGGCATTGCATGGCGGGTTCCTTCTCCGAATACTCCAAAGTGCCTGTTAAGACGAATAATGTCCGGCTCCAATCAATGTTGTGTTCCTCGACTTCGGTGCCTCAGTAATGACCATCTCCACGTGTCGGGCGAATGCGAGGAGTCGAGGCATTTTTGCATTTGCCACCCTCGATCCTCCGGCTAACCGTCTATTTGAAGGGATGGGGATTCTCAGATCCAAACCTCCCTCTCCCTCCCAGAGCCAGCATCCAACAGAGCGCTCCGCGAAAAGCCATTCCAACATGGCCGGCCGTCGTAGCTCTTCTGCTTGCCCTTCTCGTTCCAAGTCGGGGGATTGGGGAGAGTGTTCAGTTCCTCACAGCCGTTTGATAAAGTTACAAACCCAAGGGTTTCTCCCACCGGCGTTCGTGGTCCCCGTCCGAGCTGGAATAGCCACTTATGACGGAGGAGACCAAGCTGAGGGATCTCCTAACCCATCTCCGGAGGAGCGTATATGTCTGATCCCTCATTTGCCGAGGGGCGTCGGGTTCCCTATCCACCCGTTTCTTCGCGGGCTCCTAAAGTTCTAGGGCCTCCAGTTACACGATTTTACCGCTGCCTCTATTCTGCACATAGCGGGGTATGTTGCCCTTTGCGAGCTGTTTTTAGGCTGCGAACCACACTTCGGATTATGGAGGAAGTTGTTCTGCCTCGTCCCCCGCATCCAGGGGGAGTCCCTATGTCAAGTGGGCGGGGCCGAAGTACGGCGTATTGCCGAGACCGGATACCTGTCCGGCACTCCTGAGAAGGCACCAGAAAACTGGCCTTCAGAGTGGTTCTATAAACGACGTCCCCTTCTCGATCCAGTCCGCCAGGTCTCCGCAAGTTCAAGAACGCCCACGAGGGCACGCCTAAGGTGGCCTCCCGGGCCCTCAAGAAGAGGACACAAGGAATTATTCCTCCGATGGACAGGATAAAGTTCTTGACCAAATCGGGCGACGATAGTTGAGGTTATGGCGATATGCATAAGACGGGGAGTGCAGCCGCTCCAATATCGAGGGAAGCCCATGTGGCGTTTCAACGGGGAAGATGACGCCACCCGCTGCAGCCGTAAGGGTCCGGACTCCGCTGTCGCTCTAGCAAGGATATTGTCCGAGTTGTACAAAGGGGAAGAGGAGGAATTCCTTCGCATAAAAATGCGGGACGGATTCTCCATGTACAACCCCCAGCGTGGGCAAGTTGCCATTCTTTTTCCCTGCTTTACTTACTCTAGCGTTCTTCTGCTAAGATTACTTGCATCAATGCTTCTGGGCAGGAACTAAGGAGGGCCGTAGAAGGAATCTTCAGCCCCCTCGCAACCAGAGGACCCTGGAAGGGCTCTAGATCCGGGACTTAAAGTGGATCCGGATATCACTGTGGAGCTTGTCAATGGGGTATTCTATCAGGCGAGCTGGGATGGCGCTCTAGTGGCCATTACGGCCGACTACCCTGGACTGCTCCCCGCTTCGCATGTAAGACGAACTAAAAAACCCTATCCTTCGAAGAGGACTCTTCCCAGGTATTACAATTTACCTTTGAGGTGTCGTTCTATTTGCAGAAACGACGGCCGGAGCGAGGGGCCCAGCCCCTAGGGACTCGTCAACCACGAGCGTCCAGATCGGGCAGGCTCAAGAGGAAGGCGGTGAGGGTTGACACACCGCTACAGAGGTAACACAATGACCTGTCTTGTAATTATAGAATTTAAAATATGACAGTGCCCTTTGTGTCTGGCAGGAAGAGGAATAACCGGACTATATCCGGCGACCCTACCAATCACGCCTCCACCAGCCGAGTTCCAGAACTGCTTGAAGCGGAGGCGGACACGGGCCAGCACCGCATAGCTCTCAACGAGAGAGTGCAGATATGCTCTCAGCCACGAATTCAAGTAGAGAGCGCCATGAATCACAAAGCGCCGACAGCCGCATTGAACAACATCTTTTTCGAAGAGGCATTTAATGCCTTCAATTCGGGAGACGATACATCCGAAGCTGCTCAAGGCGGGCTTGCCCGGCAGCGACGGACCAAGATACGGAAGATATACGGGTAAGAAAATTTGATAAGCATGTGTAGCAAGAGCCCCTGAGACTTGAAACGGTTGAAACAACAGTTTTAAGGATCAATGTATGCTGTGTCCTTGTAGAGAAGAACGAGCAATTGTCTCAAGTCGGAGGGATGCAAGGCCGAATCGAGGGCCGCAGTTGCCAAATTAGAGGAACCCCAAACCCTCATCTGGTAACAATTGTCACAATTGCATGAAGATGCACCCGCTTAGTAAATGGTCGATGTGACAAGTCTAATGTAAAATTCTGCAGACAATCCGGGGTGAATCCGGAGGGCGTAAGAGAGGACGACGCATCTCAAAAAGCAGCTAGAGGTCTGGCGGCGCATTCTTACGCGAGTTAGGTGGGAGAAGAACGATCTTCAAGATGCCAAAGTTCAGCTGGACGTGGAGTTAAAAGATCTCCGCGCTCAGCTGGCGGACTCCGTGAAGGAGAACAAGAGGCTTCGACGCGGCATTTATGGTAAGTGCTTAGACGAACTGTTGTACAGTTCGGCGAGGAAGTATATTGAAAGAATTTTGCTTGCAGGAATGTTAACGGGTCGCCCCGAGGAGAAGATGCTCTCATCTGCAAATGATTTACTGCAAGACCTTCGCAACTGCACGAGCGAGCTCGGCAAGTGATGCAGGGTGTTGCTCAGGCTTTGTGGCCATCAAGCCTACTGCCGAATGGCATGGGGGAACTTGCGGACCTGCTTCAAGGAGCCCGGTGACACTTCCGTCTATGGAAGATATCAGCATCCCGGCAAGGAGCAAGAGAAGCCTGGGCAATGGTGAAGACGCGCTACACCAAGCTGGGCCCGAACCATATGGCCGAAGTGGGACCGGCGGGGCCCGATGGGCGAGAAATTCCCGTTAGTCTGGTGTATGACCAGGTAGCGTTAGCCACTAAGTATTCTCAACAGGATTGTAAGCTAGATAGCCTGTTGGATGGTATAGAAGAGGAATGTAATCAGTCCAAATGACTGTGTAATTTAATGGGCATGATGAGCCCCTAGCCGGATTAGAATCATTTGTCATGGCAGACCTTTTCGCTTCAGCCCCCGGATCCTATAGTCTGGAGTGTGTCCGAATACCCGCTCAGCTATAAAAAACTGGGGTATGCGTGGAAACAAGGCGTAGGGGTCATAAGTGCTTGAACAGACAAGTACCCAACTAGTTATGTTATATTACATGGATAGTAAGAAACATCTTCCAGAGAGAATAGTTCCGTTAGGGGTTCCTTTCCCTGGGCACGCATGCGACGATGCACATGTCCGGACTGCGAACGATGGCGCATGATACAAGACTTCCCGGGATTTACGTTATAATAAACGGACACATCTTTTGTTCACCGACCGAATATTCTCTTAAGGAAGCTAGCTTTCGGCTTCACCCAGTCTGAGGTACACATCCGGCTGAACCGGCGAATAATTGCAGAGGTGCTCCCCTTATGCCCTAGCTGAATTAACGGGAACGTAGGGCATAAACACAAGAGCCAGGCAACCCAGCTTGGCAACATCTTAAGTCATATCGATGCATATAATGGTGAAGAAAAGGCACATATGGAAAAATAATGCATATGTGATGGGCAGAAAGCCATGTGAGTAATTATTTTTAGCTTCCGTATAGGAAGCCCCCAGGTATTAGTTACACACATAGTGCGGCCGGAAGGATCCCGGAGTCCGTACTTGTATTGAATACTTTGTGTGAAGAGGAAAAAGGTCGAGAAAGGAAAAGGGATGGAGCATAATTAAAAAGGAGGGGTTAGGAGACGAACACTGAGTTCGGCGCTAGGCGTAGAATCTCCGGAGTTTGGCCGCGTTCCATGGGTTCGACTCGAGTCTGTTATTGGATGCATTATATAAGCGGTACGCTCCTCCGGTGAGAACTTTGTCAATGATGAAGGGACCCTCCCACTTGGGTGTGAGTTTGTCCTTCTTCTTCTCCGGTAGTCGTAGAACGAGCTCGCCAATATTGTAAGTTTTGGCCCGCACTTCTCTGCTTTGGTATCGCCGAGCTGCTGGCGATAGAATGCGGAGCGGGCTTTTTGCGACATCGCTCCTCCTCCAGGGCATCCAAATTATCCTGCCGATCTAACTCGGCTTCCTTCTCTTCGTACATGCGTACGCGTGGCGAATCATGTATTATGCCGCAAGGTAAGACTGCTTCCGCGCCGTACACCATAAAAAATGGTGTATATCCGATGGTGCGATTTGGCGTGGTCCGTAGCCCCCAGAGTACAGAGTCGAGCTCCTCCACCCAGTGTGTATCCGACTCTGTCAAGGATCGCACTAGTCTGGATTTGATGCCACTCATGATGAGACCATTTGCCCGCTCTACCTGGCCGTTTGTTTGGGGATGGTAGACGGAAGCGTAATCTAGCTTGATGCCCATTTTTGCGCACGAAGTTTTCACTTCGTCGGCTGTGAAATTTGAGCCATTATCAGTGATGATGCTATGGGGACACCGTGTCGATTATGCGACCCCGAATATGAAGTCTATTATCAATCCGGATTCAGCCGTTTTGACTGGTTTAGCTTCTATCCATTTGGTGAATTTGTCCACCATGACCAATAAGTATTTCTTCTTATGGCTTCCCCTTTAAGAGGTCCGACCATATCCAGCCCCGGACCGCAAAGGGCCAAGTTATGGGGATTGTTTGGAGAGCGGTAGGGGCATATGACTCGATTGGCAAAGAGGCGGCAACCAACGCAGTGTTGGACAAGGTCTTGTCAAATGCCTTTCGGGCCGTCGGCCAATAGAAGCCTGTACGGAAGGCCTTGCTGACTAATGCCCGAGCCGCGGTGTGGTGCCCGCCCAGGCCGACATGGATTTCAGCCAAGAGCTGCCGCCCTTCCTCTTCGGAGATGCATTTTTGTAGTACTCCGGTAGCGCTTTTCTTGTAGAGTTCCCCTTCGTAGACTTTGTAAGCTTTAGAACGCCTAACAATGCAGCGTGCTTCATTTTGGTCTTCGGGGAGCTCCTGCCTATTTAGGTAGGCCAAGAAGGGCTCGGTCCACGGGGCAATTACAGCCATGATTTCATGGGCCGAGGACGTTATTTCGGGGGTAGAACCTCTGACTATGTCTGATGGTTCGGAATCTGGGGATGTATTCGGATCCGTGCTAGTATTGCCGGACTCCCCTTCCCATACTACGGATGGCTTGAACAACCGTTCCAAGAATATGTTAGGTGGGACAGGGTCGCATTTAGCGCCGATGCAAGCGAGGACATCCGTCGCTTGATTGTTTTCTCGAGCCACATGGTGGAATTCGAGCCCCTCGAACCGAGCTAACATTTTGAGGACGGCGTTACGGTAGGCCGCCATTTTTGGGTCCTTGGCATCAAAATCTCCGTTTATATGTGATATTGCGAGGTTTGAGTCCTTGCGCACTTCTAGGCGTTGAATGCCCATAGAGACTGCCATCCGAAGACCGTGCAACAGAGCCTCGTATTCGGCTGCATTGTTGGAGTCTGTGTATAATATTTGGAGGACGTACTGGACCGTGTCTCTGGTGGGAGATGTCAGGGCTACACCTGCTCCCAATCCGGCCAGCATTTTAGAGCCGTCGAAGTGCATGATCCAGTTTGAGTATGCGCCCGTACTCTTTAGGGAGTTCGGCCGTCCATTCGGCGACGAAGTCCGCCAACACTTGCGACTTGATGGCCCGCCGAGGTTTGTACGTTATGTCGAATGGGAGGAGCTCAATGGCCCATTTGGCAATCCGGCCCGTAGCATCGCGGTTATTTATTATGTCATTGAGTGGTACTTCAGAGGCCACCGTAATCGAACACTCTTGAAAGTAGTGTCGTAGCTTCCGGGATGCCATGAACACCACGTATGCTATTTTTTGATAGTGTGGGTATCGGGATTTGCATGGGTTTAGGACCGTGGACACGTAGTAGACCGGCTTTTGGAGCGGGTATTTGTATCCATCAGCCTCTCGTTCAACGACGAGCACTGCGCTTACGACTTGATGCATTGCAGCTATGTACAACAGCATAGGTTAAATGCGACATTTGGCGCTGTTAGTACTGGATTACTGGCCAATAAGGTCTTTATTTCATCCAGTCCGGCCGCGGCTGCATCCGTCCACACGAAGTGTTCGGTGCGCCGAAGAAGGCGGTAAAGCGGTAGTGCCTTTTCTCCTAACCTGGAGATAAAACGGCTGAGAGCAGCCACACATCCGGCTAGTTTTTGGATGTGCTTGAGGTCTGTTGGTATGGACAACTGTGACAGAGCTCGGATCTTTGCCGGTTTCGCTTCAATTCCTCTGTTGGAAACGATGAAGCCGAGTAGCTTCCCCGAGGGGACGCCAAAAACACATTTTTCCGGATTCAGCTTGATGTCGTATGTCCGGAGATTGTCGAATGTAAGCCTCAAGTCATTTATTAGGGTTTCGACGTGTCTTGTTTTATGACCACGTCGTCCACATATGCCTCCACTGTTTTGCTGATTTGCTTTTCCAGGCATGTTTGAATCATGCGTTGGTAGGTTGCACTGGTGTTCTTGAGCCCGAAAGGCATAGTGTTGAAGCAGAAAGGGCCATATGGCGTTATGGAAGTGTTGCAGCTTGGTCAGACTCTGTCATCTTTATTTGATGGTATCCAGAGTATGCGTCGAGGAAACACAGCGAGTCGTGTCCAGCTGTGGCATCAATGATTTGATTGATGCGAGGGAGGGGAAAGGGATCCTTGGGGCAAGCCTTGTTGAGGTCTTTGAAGTCGACGCATAGGCGCCAGGATTTGTCCTTCTTTGGTACCATCACCAAATTTGCCAGCCAATCCGGATGTTTGATATCTCTGATAAATCTGGCCTCTAGTAGCTTGGCTAACTCTTCCCCCATTGCCTGTCGTTTGGGCTCTGAGAATCGCTGTCGGTGTCAAACCGGCGGATCTCGGGTAGGGGGTCCCGAACTGTGCGTCTAGGCGGATGGTAACATGAGACAAGGGACACGATGTTTTTACCCAGGTTCGGGCCCTCTCGATGGAGTAAAACCCTACTCCTGCTTGATTAATATTGATGATATGGGTAGTACAAGAGTAGATCTACCACGAGATCAGAGAGGCTAAACCCTAGAAGCTAGCCTATGGTATGATTGTTGTTCGTCCTACGGACTAAAACCCTCCAGTTTATATAGACACCAGATAGGGTTAGGGTTACACAGAGTCGGTTATAATGGTAGGAGATCTACATATCCGTATCGCCAAGCTTGCCTTCCATGCCAAGGAAAGTCCCATCCGGACACGGGACGAAGTCTTCAATCTTGTATCTTAATAGTCCAGGAGTACGGCCAACGGTGTTAGTTCGCTATCCGCACACCCCTAATCCAGACTCCCTCGGTAGCCCCGAACTAGGCTTCAATGGCGATGAGTCCGGCGCGTAGATTGTCTTCGGCATTGCGAGGCGGGTTCTTCTCCAAATTCCATATACTTGTCGAATAGTGTCCGGCTTCTAATAAATGCTGCGCTCCTTGGCTTCCACGCCCAATAATGGCCATCTTCCACGTGTTGAATGAATGCGAAAAGCCAGGGTATTTTTACACTTATCCCCCTAGTTGCGCAAATGAGCCGTCTATAAAAGGGACGAGGATCTAGATCCGAGTCACACCATTCTCCCTCCGTGAGCTTTCATCGGAGCGTCTCTGACAAAAATCCATTCTATCATGGTAGTCGACGCGGCTCCTCCTCTCGCGCTCCCATCCCTCAGCCTGGAAATTGGGAGAGATGCTCAATCCCACATAGCGAGCTAGTGACACTCCAAACCAAGGGATTTATTCCCCCGGCCTTCATGGTTCCGGTCGAGCCGGACTCGCCACCTATATGGGCGGAAGGCAAGCGGAGAGTGTCCCCGATCCCTCCAAAGGAGAGCGGGTATGCTTTATCTCTTATCTAGTAAGAGGACTCGGATTTCCAATTCATCCGTTTCTCCGGGGGCTCTTGGAGTTCTACGGCCTCCAGTTGCACCACCTTATGCCTGCCTCCATTTTGCACATCGCGGGCTTCGTGGCCCTTTGCGAACTGTTCTTGGGCGTCGAGGCTCATTTTGCGCTATGGAAGAGATTATTCTGCCTTGTACCCCGTTCTCATGAGGGGTCAATATATCAAGTGGGCGGAGCCGAGCTGTGGCGTATCGCCGGGACCGGATATCTATCCGGAACCCCGAAGAAGGCGTCCGAAGACTAGCCTTCGGAATGGTTTTATATAGAAGACGTCCCGCTGCCGGATCCTGTTCGGATCGGTCTCCCGGAGTTCAGCAATGCTCCTTTGAAGAAACGCCTGAGTTGGCGCCCGCGGAGCCCCCAGAGGGAAGACGACAGGGACGTCCTTTACCTGATGAGCCGAATAAGATTGTTAGCTCATTCCGGACTGACCATGATCGGTGTCATGGCCACATGTATTATGCGGGGGTGCAGCCGCTCCAGTATAGGGGCCACCCCATGTGGGATTTCAACGGGGAGGACGATGCCACCCGTCATGGCCGTAAGGGGCCGGGATCGGTCACCGATCTGGTGAAGATTTTGTCCTCGCTGTACAAGGGAGAAGAGGAGGATTTTCTCCGCGTCAGTCCATTGAACGGATTTTCTATGAACAATCCTCGAAGCTGGGTAAGCGGACATTTATTTTTTGCACATCCGATCCGTATTCCCATGGTTGGGTATCTTATTTTGTGATTTTGACGCAGGAACTGCACCAGGCCGTAAAAGACATAAATAGCCCGCCTCCACAACCCGAGAATCTGAAACGGCTCCTCGATCCGGCCTCCCAAGAGGATTCGGACATATTGGTGGAGCTGATTGATGGGGTATTTCACCAACTAAGCATCGATAATGCCTTGGTTGCCATTACGGCCGATTACCCCGGAATACTTCCAGCCTCACAGGTAACTGAGACCGAGGTCCCAATACTCTGATAATGACCCATCCGTGCTTATTTTTATCACCGTATACCAATGGTGTTTCGCAGGGGGTGCCTTCGAGGCAGGAGGCCGAGCCCGCGGCGGCTAGCCAACAAGGGGCAGCACGGCCCCACAGGCTAAAAAGAAGTGCGGTCTGGATCGAAACGCCACCGCAATGGTATTGCACGTCACCATATTCCCGTGATTAATTCACAGGAGGCGATTAACGCTGGTGCTCTTTTCAGGAAAAAGAGCGCTCGCCGGACTGTGTCCGGAGAGGTTGCCAATCGAGCCTCCGCCAGCCAGGCTCCAAAGCCGGGTCCAGAAGCGGAGGCGAGCATGAGGCGTGCGTCGGATGCTCCTCCGACAGAGGATGCCGACAGATTGTCCGCCACCAACTCCGAGGTGGAGAGTGCCATGAATCACAAAGGCGCCACGGACAGTTCTTCGTGGCGCATGTTTCTCCCAAGAGGCATTGAATGTCTTCAATTGGAGATGCGCACCTCCGTGCCGCTCAAGATGGTCTAGCCAGAGCCACGGAGCAAGATGTAAAGGACATACGGTGAGGAAATTTGATGATTATATATGCAGAGTCCCGAGACTTAAAATAATTAGAATAAATGATTTAAGGATCATTTGTTATGCATGATCTTACAAAAAAGAATACCCGACTGTCCCAGGAGCTTGAAGAATGCAAGGCCCAACTTGAGGCCACACTAGCCACTACAGGGGAGCCATAGAGACCCCCTCTGGTAATATATGCTTCAAAAGATAAGTAGTTTGTGAAGTGCGGCGTGTGTGTAAATCTGACAATAATATTACAGATGGCGCCGGACTAGATCCGGACAAGCAACAGCTCTTGCGCCGGTTGAATGCCGGCGAGAATGTGCTTACAAGGGTGAGGCAAGAGAAAAATAATCTCCAAGATGCCAACACCCACCGGGTGAGGAACTAAAGGATGTTCGTGCTCACCGTCCGACTCCGTGAAGAAGAATCGGCGACTTAAATCATGGCATTTATAGTAAGTGCTTGATCGAACTTTGAAAAAGAGTTAGGAGATGAAGTCATCTAACAAAGTTATGTCTGTAGGTATGCTCACGGGTCGTCCTGCAGAGGAAATGCCCAGTTCTACGGGTGACCTTCTTCCCGAGCTATTGCAACTGCACGAACGAGTTCGGCAGGTGATGAAAGGCGTCGCCCAGGCCTTGTGGCCATCTATCTCCCTACCCGAAGGCCTTGGAGAGCTTGCAGAGAAGCTTCAGGGAGCACGGCGGCGCTCCGACTATGGAAGATATCGGCAAGTCGTCGAGGCGCCAGGAAGGCTGGGCCATGGTGAAGACGTTGACACAAAGGCGAACCCAAACCACATGGCCGAGGTCGGACTGTGGGGCCCGACGGGAAGGAGATCCTGTGAGCTTAGTGTACGGCCAAGTAGAGTTGGCCGCAGTATTCCCAGCAGGATCAGTAAACTAGACAACCTATTAGACGACATTGAAGAGGAATACAATCCGTCAATTTGACTATGTAATTTAAAATGACATGTAAAATGCCTTCTAGCTGCATTGTAGATCGTTTGTCGTAGCGGACCTTTTCGCTTCAACCTCGGGACCCAATAGTCCGGAGTGTGTCCGAATACCCTCGCGGTTATGTAAAAACCGGGGTATGCATGGAGACCAGGCGTAGGGGTCATGAGTGCTTTATCAGACAAGTGCCCAACTAGTTATGTTATATTACATGGTTAGTAAGAAACATCTTCCAGGGAGAATAGTTCCGTTAGGGGTTCCTTTCCACAGGAGGCATGCCCTAAAGTGCATGTCCGGATCATGAAAAAAGCGTAAAAGCATCCGGGGCAGATAAATGAAAATAAAAAATCATCTTTTAGTTCATCGACCGAATATTCCCTTAAGAACGCTAGCTTTCGGCTTCACCCACCGAGGTACACGTCCGTCGACCAAGCGGTAACAATCGCAGAGGTGCTCCCTTTACCACCTAGCTGAACAATCGGGAATGTAGGGGTAAGCATAGGAGCCAGGCAACCCAGCTTGGCCAAAACTTAAGTCATATCGATGCATATAATGGTGAATAAAAGGTACATGAGGAAGTGTGACACATGTGTTGGGCATAAAGCCCGTATAAATAAGCTTCTGTTAAAGAAGCCCCCATGTATAATGAGCGCGGATAGCGCGTCAAGTGTGTGCGAAAACTTGTTCATATGCGCTAACCAACTCTTGTGAATTTAAAATATTACCTTATGTGCATCCGTTTATCAAATTTGAGAGATGGCACGTCGTTGGCTTCAGCCCCCATGCCACGAGTGCTGGGGTGTTCGGGATAAACTTGAGCGCTCTTGTTCCCATTCTTGGGTCCTTCGAGGGAGGCGCTCAACGCAACGAACAAGGCAACATGACTATAGTGCTTGACCACTCTCACTTAGCCATAGAATTTTATAATTTTAAATTTCGGCGAAGCCCCTAGTATTCGGAAGACCGAGTTCGGGGCGCTATCCACGCCTTGGCCGGACAATGCCGACTCCTCTCTCTAAGCGGCATAAGTCTTTAGGGACCCAAAAAAACCTCTCGAACAGCGACCGGCTCTCGCCCTATCATTACGGTCAGTTTTAGCTTTCTCCACTGAGGTGCTCAACCCGGCTCAACCGGGGCACAATCGCAGTGGTTCTCTCAGCGCTACCTTAGCCGATATAACGGAACGTAAGGTACCAAAACATGGGAGTCGGGCAAACCCAACTATTGACCCAAGACATGATTCGGAGCTGATGCATATAATGCTATAAGTTCGGGGTGCCGCACTTGTGAAAGTGTTCGGACTTATCACACCATATTTTTGGGGTACTTAGGCCCCTGGTGTATTGGCCGTACCAAAGTGTACGGGTCCAACGTGTCATGAATGAACATATATATATATATATATATATATATATATAGATAAAGAAAGGAGTGCAATAATAGGCAAAAGCTATGTATTGTTTATTCAAAAAGGTACTGCAATGAAAGCAGAACGATACAAATAGTGCGATAAGCAAGGGATGGGACTATTTAACATGCCCCCCTCCAGGGGTAAGCTGCGGGATGGTATGTAAAACAGGTATAATGCTCGTAGTAGAGACCACCTGGACACTCAACATAGCTTTCTGCTTCCCTGTCTATTTCATCATGAGTTCGGCAATTCTAGTGTCGAACAGGGCTTCTGGAAAACGGAGTCCTGAAAGTAAGAGAAAAGAAGAAAGAAAAAGAATGACACAATCGGGAGCCCCTGGTACATGGTGCAGGGGGCTGTTTCTTGGAGGGGTCATCCTCCGCTGTTCCATCGCCATTCCCATATTTTGGGATGTCCACCATGTATATGTCGTATGACGAGGTGGCCTTCCAAAGGCCTCAGCGGCGCTGGTTCTTGGTCGTCTCCAAAGATCGCCGTCCATACCGCCGATGTCTTGAGTCAAAGTCGAGCATGTCGGTTAAATCATCGACAGTGGCTACAAAGTGGGTGGTGGGTGGGCGTTGAATTTCTTCGTCGTCCGCATCCCAACCTTCCTGACCGTAGTCCGGCCAGGGCTCTCCTAATAAAGAGAGAGAGACTTTAGTGAATTCAGGATGTCGCCAAAGGGCGAGTGCTGAAAGATGTCCGCGGCAATGAACTCCATAACCGGCGCCCAATTGGATTCGATTGGTAGGGGCACGGAGGGTTCGGAGTCCGGAAAGGAGTCCGGCACCTTGGAGTCACGGTCTTTGCAAAGGACAGGGATGGAGTTCGGCTCAATCACCGTAGAGATCGTAGCCCCCGAGGCGGTGTCCAGCCACTCGTTCTCGATCGGGGGAGTCGGCTCCGAGCTAAGGGTCGGAGCGGACGCTGGTGTGGCCTCCAGGGCACTGTTAGGCGGCAGAGCTAGATCATGCCCATCGAGGCAAAGGCGGCGCGCTATTGTGGCTCGAATCCGAAGATCAAGTCTCCGCGGATGTCGGCCGTAGTTCAAACTCCCAAATCGACCTGATGGCGGGCGTAGCTTTCGATCTGCTCCAGATGGCCAAGTGAATTGCCCGCAGCAAAGCCGCCCGAATCTGAAGAGCTGTCCCGGAGAAAAGTCTCACCTGGACCACGCCGTTGTTGATGATCGAAGGAGCCATCGGGCCTAAAGATGACGCATACGTAGGAACTCTCAATGAAAGCACCAATGTCGGTGTCAAAACCGTGGATCTCGGGTAGGGGGTCCCCAACCGTGCGTCTAGGCGGATGGTAACAGGAGACAAGGGACACGATGTTTTTACCTGTGTTCGGGCCCTCTCGATGGAGGTAAAACCCTACTCCCGCTTGATTAATATTGATGATATGGGTAGTACAAGAGTGGATCTACCACGAGATCGTAGAGGCTAAACCCTAGAAGCTAGCCTATGGTATGATTGTTATTCGCCCCACGGACTAAAACCCTCGGTTTATATAGACACCGGATAGGGTTAGGGTTACACAGAGTCGGTTATAATGGTAGGAGATCTACATATCCGTATCGCCAAGCTTGCCTTCCACGCCAAGGAAGTCCCATCCGGACACGGGACGAAGTCTTCAATCTTGTATCTTCATAGTCCAGGAGTCTGGCCAACGGTGATAGTTCGGCTATCCGGACACCCCCTAATCCAGGACTCCCTCAATCGCCTTAGGGGCTGCTTGACTGGTTTATATCCTTTTAGAATATTGAGGCTGTATTCGGCCAGTCTGCGTGGGATGCCTGGCATGTCCGATGGGTGCCAGGCGAAAATGTCCCAATTCTCGCGTAAGAAATCTCGTAGTCTTGGCGTCAATCGCGAGGCTCACCGTGTCCCGATGGAAGCTGTCTTCGTGGGGTCCGTTGGGTGGACCTGGAATTTGACTATCTCGTCTGCAGGTTTGAATGAGGTGGACTTGGGTCGTTTGTCTAGTATCACGTCGTCACTGTCCACAGTGGCCTGCAGTTTTGTTAACTCTTCGGCTGCTAGGGCTTCAGATAATGCTTCCAAGGCTAGAGCTGCGGTTTTATTTTCGGCACGAAGCGCAACGTCCGGATCACTGGCTAGAGTGATGATTCCATTGGGTCCGGGCATTTTAAGCTTCATGTACCCATAATGGGGTACAACTTGAAAGCTTGTAAATGCGTCCCGCCCTAGAAGGGCGTGGTATCCGCTGCTAAAAGGAGCCACCTGGAATGTGATTTCCTCGGACCTATAATTCTCCGGGGTACCGAATACCACATCGAGTGTGATTTTTCCCTTTTGGCGCTTCCGAGTAGGAATAATTCCCCTGAAGGTCGTGCCGCTTTGTTCAAAGCGGCTTTTATCAATCTCCATCTTGCTGAGTGTTTCTTCATAAATCAGATTTAATCCACTTCCTCCGTCCATGAGTACTTTAGTGAGCCGAAAGCCATCTACGATCGGACTAAGGACCAGAGCGGCTGGTGCTCGGACAGCCCGGAATCGAGGTTCATCACTGGCATTAAAAGTTATAGCAGTGTCGTTCCAAGGGTTTATTTTTGCCACACGGTAAATTTCAGCGGAGCTTCGACGAGCTCGCTTGCGCCTATTGTTTGAGGCGAAAGTGTCGAAGACTGTTAGTACCGTATTGTGTTTGCTGGCGGAATATTGTTCCGCTTTATGGCCCACAAGAAGGTCCTCGCCACTTTTTGCCACCTGCCGGAGTATCCAACATGCCTTAAGGCTATGAGTAGGTGTTGTATCCGGAGTACCGTGGAGCTTGCATGGTCCGTCGAGCCATTCTTCCAATACGGATCTCTGCCCTGGAGTGGGCTTTGGTTTCTTGGGGGTTGGGTCGGACGACTTACGAGAGTTCGTCCGTTTAGTTCGGACAAAGGTTTTGGCCAGAGCAGTACTATCCCAAAATTCTGTTTGGGTCTTCCAAGCGCTCTCCATCGCAACAGTACTTCTGTACTATCGTTGCCAAGTCTGCGAAGCATACTATGTCACGGCGGCTTATAGCATCGTGGAGTCCTTCATCCGTGCAGTTTTTGCAGAAAAGTGAGACCATGTCCTCTTCGCGGCAGTCCCTAACCTTGTTAAGCGCAAGGAGGAATCTGGCCCAGTAGCGATGTACGGTTTCCTGGGGCTCTTGCCTGATACGGGAGAGACAGTTTAGGTCCAGTTTAGAGTCCGGATTTTGATCCAATCTAACGCCCAAGGCGCGGGCGGTCCCGAGATAAACAGCTCAGAATCCGGGGTGCCCAATTTCTTCGGCCCGATGCCCGATTTTATGTCCGGGGCCTGGGTTACGTTTTCCTTTGAGCAGGTCTTTGGCTCAAGGAGTTCGGTGATCCGAACACAACTTGTCCTCAAAGTTGAGGGGCAATCCGCGTGTGGTTCCTCCACTATCGCTATATCATGGATGGCCGGCGGGGACCTGATGTCCCTTTGGTCGGGTTTAAGCCCAATCCGGTCGTGAGTCATGGCGACTCCCGAGCAGCGATGCGATCCAAGAGTTCGTTAAGGGAGGAGAGCTCCATTGGATCCATCTGTTCGGCAAGTTCTGAACTGACGCGAAGGTTATGATCGATGACCCGAGAAGTCATCGTCGGCGCCACCACCGATGGGGCGGCCATGATAAAGCCGCCGAGCCGGAGTGTCTGGCCTACAGCCAGAGCCCCCTCCGAGGTAATGTCGTCCTTGACAATGAGATGAGCCATCGAGCCTGACGGCGATGACAGAGAGGGACTCTCAATGAAAGCACCAATGTCGGTGTCAAAACCGGCGGATCTCGGGTAGGGGGTCCCGATCTGTGCGTCTAGGCTGATGGTAACAGGAAGCAAGGGACACAGATGTTTACCTGTGTTCGGGCCCTCTCGATGGAGGTAAAACCCTACTTCCTCGCTTGATTAATATTGATGATATGGGTAGTACAAGAGTATATCTACCACGAGATCGTAGAGGCTAAACCCTAAGAGCTAGCCTATGATGGTATGATTGTAATTGTGATCGGCCTTCTAAGGACCAACCTCTTCGGTTTATATAGACACCAGAGAGGGCTAGGGTTTACATGGAGTCGGTTACAAGGAAGGAAATATAATATCTGTATCTCCAAGCTTGCCTTCCACGCCAAGGAAAGTCCCATCCGGACATGGGCCGAAGTCTTGAGTCTTGTATCTTCACACTTCAATAGTCCGGACGTTGTACACAGTCCGGCAGTCTGGATACCCCCTAATCCAGGACTCCCTCACCCGGTCCTTGTGAAGGTTAAAACAACACATACTTGACAAAATATCGTTGTGGTTTTGATGCGTAGGTAAGAACGGTTCTTGCTCAGCCCGTAGTAGCCACGTAAAATTTGCGACAACAAATTAGAGGACGTCTAACTTGTTTTTGCAGGGCATGTTGTGATGTGATATGGTCAAGACATGATGCTAAATTTTATTGTATGAGTTGATCATGTTTTGTAACGAAGTTATCGGCAACTGGCAGGAGCCATATGGTTGTCGCTTTATTGTATGCAATGCAATCGCCCTGTAATTGTTTTTACTTTATCACTAAGAGGTAGCGATAGTCGTGGAAACAATAGTTGGCGAGACGACAACGATGCTACGATGGAGATCAAGGTGTCGCACCGGTGACAATGGTTATCATGACGGTGCTTTGGAGATGGAGATCAAAGGCACAAGATGATGATGGCCATATCATATCACTTATATTGATTGCATGTGATGTTTATATTTTATGCATCTTATTCTGCTTTGATTGGCGGTAGCATTATAAGATGATCTTTCACTAAATTTCAAGGTACAAGTGTTCTCCCTGAGTATGCACCGTTGCCAAAGTTCGTCGTGCCGAGACACCACGTGATGGTCGGGTGTGATAAGCTCTACGTTCATATACAACGGGTGCAAGCCAGTTTTGCACACGCAGAAATACTCGGGTTAAACTTGACGAGACTAGCATATGCAGATATGGCATCGGAACACTGAGACCGAAAGGTAGAGCGTGAATCATATAGTAGATATGATCAACATAGTGATGTTCACCATTGAAAACTACTCCATCTCACGTGATGATCGGACATGGTTTAGTTTATATGGATCTCGTGATCACTTAGATGATTAGAGAGATGTCTATCTAAGTGGGAGTTCTTAAGTAATTTGATTAATTGAACTTTAATTTATCATGAACTTAGTCCTGGTAGTATTAGCATATCTATGTTGTACATCAATAGCTCGCGTTTAGCTCCCCTATTTTATTTTTGATATGTTCCGAGAGAAAACTAAGATGAAAGATGTTAGTAGCAATGATGCGGATTGGATCCGTGAGCTGAGGATTATCCTCATTGCTGCACAGAAGAATTATGTCCTTGATGCACCGCTAGGTGACAGACCGATTGCAGGAGCAGATGCAGACGTTATAACATTTGGCAAGCTCGATATGATGACTACTTGATAGTTTAGTGCACCATGATTTACGGCTTAGAATCGGGGCTTCAAATACGTTTTTGAAACGCCATGGAGCATATGAGATGGTCCAAGAGTTGAAATTAGTATTTCAGACTCATGCCCAAGTCGAAAGGTATGAGACCTTTGACAAGTACTTTGCCTACAAGATGGAGGAGAATAGCTCAGCTAGTGAGCATGTGCTCAGAATGTCCGAGTACTACAATCACTTGAATCAAGTGGGAGTTAATCTTCCAGATAAGATAGTGATTGACAGAGTTCTCTAGTCACTATCACCAAGTTACTAGAACTTCCTGATGAACTATAATATGCAAGGGATAACGGAAACGATTCCCAAGCTCTTCGTGATGCTGAAATCGACGAAGGTAGAAATCAAGAAAAGCATCAAGTGTTGATGGTTGACAAGACCACTAGTTTCAAGGAAAGGGCAAAGGGAAGAAGGGGAACTTCAAGAAGAACGGCCAGCAAGTTGCTGCTCAAGTGAAGAAGCCCAAGTCTGGACCTAAGCCTAAGACCAAGTGCTTCTACTGCAAAGGGACTGGTCATTGGAAGCAGAACTGCCCCAAGTATTTGGCGGATAAGAAGGATGGCAAAGTGAACAAAGGTATATTTGATATACATGTTATTGATGTGTACTTTACTAGTGTTTATAGCAACCCCTCAGGATTTGATACTAGTTCAGTTGCTAAGATTAGTAACTCGAAATAGGAGTTGCAGAATGAACAGAGACTAGTTAAGAGTGAAGTGATGATGTGTGTTGGAAGTAGTTCCAAGACTGATATGATCATCATCACACACTCTCTATACTTTCAGGATTAGTGTTGAACCTAAATAAGTGTTATTTGGTGTTTGCGTTGAGCATGAATATGATTTGATCATGTTTATTGCAATACATTTATTCATTTAAGTTAGAGAATAATTGTTGTTCTATTTATATGAATAAAACCTTCTATGGTCATACACCCAATGAAAATGGTTTGTTGGATCTCGATCGTAGTGATACACATATTCATAATATTGAAGCCAAAATATGCAAAGTTAATAATGATAGTGCAACTTATTTGTGGCACTGCCGTTTAGATCTTATTGGTGTAAAGCGCATGAAGAAACTCCATGCTGATGGGATTTTGGAATCACTTGATTATGAATCACTTGATGCTTGCGAACCATGCCTTATTGGCAAGATGACTAAGACTCTGTTCTCCAGAACAATGGAGCAAGCAACTGACTTATTGGAAATAATACATACTGTTGTATGCGGTCCGATGAGTGTTGAGGCTCACGGTGGGTATTGCTATTTTCTCACCTTCACAGATGACTCGAGCAGATATGGGTATATCTACTTGATGAAACATAAGTCTGAAACATTTGAAAAGTTAAAGAATTTCAGAGTGAAGTGGAAAATCATCGTAACAAGAAAATAAAGTTTATACGATCTGATCATGGAGGAGAATATATGAGTTACGAGTTTGGTCTTTATTTGAAACAATGCGGAATGGTTTCGCAACTCATACCACCTGGAACACCACATCGTAGTGGTGTGTCCGAACATCATAACCGTACTTTATTAGATGTGGTGCAATCTATGATGTTTCTTACCGATTTACCTCTATCGTTTTGGGTTATGCATTAGAGACAGCCGCATTCACGTTAAATAGGGCACCATCTAAATCCGTTGAGACGACACCATATGAACTGTGGTTTGGCAAGAAACCAAAGTTGTCGTTTCTTAAAGTTTGGGGTTGCGATGCTTATGTGAAAAAGTTTCATCCTGATAAGCTCAAACCCAAATCAGAGAAATGTGTCTTCATAGGATACCCAAAGGAGACATTTGGGTACACCTTCTATCACAGATCCGAAGGCAAGACATACGTTACTAAGAATGGATCCTTTCTAGAGAAGGAGTTTCTCTCGAAAGAAGTGAGTGGGAGGAAAGTAGAACTTGATGACGTAAATGTACCCGCTCCCTTATTGGAAAGTAGTTCATCACAGAAATCTGTTCCTGTGACTCCTACACCAATTAGTGAGGAAGCTAATGATGATGATCATGTAACTTCAAATCAAGTTACTACCGAACCTCCACTACAAAAAAATACACTTCCGTGATGATATGTGTTTGTCACAATAGGTCACGTTTTCTGTCGTGCATGTACATCCATGACAAATTTATGACAGAATCAAGATTGTCATACATGTGCTGTCGTAGAAGTGTTCCATGACATTACCAAAATTATCATCACGAGTGTCCACTTCCATGACGATAAATCGCGTGTCACAGAAGTGCTTTCGTCAAGGGTGACCGACACGTGGTATCCACCGTAACGGAATGCCATTAAGCTATCGGGTCCGGTTTTGGATCCGATAACTCGTTAACAGCCCGGACCAATGGGGATTTTCCACGTGTAAAATCATCATTGGCCAGACGAAACACGTGTTGGCTCACCATTGGGACATATGTCATCCACTCATTGGACAGGAGGCGCCTATGATAGGTCGACACGTGGCATAGCCCAACAGTGGCCCATTCCGGTGAAAAAGGCCGGCCCAGTAAAAAATAGCAGGCCGGCCCATATAAGGCCTACTTGTGTCAGGTCCATTTAAGCCCACGGCCCATACGAGATGTGCCAATTCGGCCCGTCAACGGCCCGTTAAAGATTTGACACCATTGCAGCCCATTGTCAGTTCGAGCCTGTTAACAGCCCGCTATATATTTGGGCTCAATATCGGCCCTATGAGATTTTGGCATGTTAACGGCCCATTCAGTGGATGGGCCAATTTTCACGATGTACATCTTTCGGCCTTTTAGCGACCCATTTAAATGTTGGGCTAATTTCCGGCCCGGTGTGTCTTTCAGCCTGTTGACGGCCCATAAATCAGTTGGGCCATTTGTAGTCGGACCTGAGTTTCGGCCTTTTAGTGACCCATTTAAGTGTTGGGCCAATTTCCGGCCCGGTGTGTCTTTCAGCCTAGTGACAGCCCATATATCTGTTGGGCCATTTGTAGTCGGACCTAAGTTTTGGCCTTTTAGCGACCCATTTAAGTGTTGGGCCAATTCCCGGCCCTATGTGCCTTTCATCCTGTTAACGGACCACAAATGAGTTGGGCAATTTGTAGTCGGACCTGAGTTTTGGCCTTTTAATGGACCATGCCCTTCATGGTCCAATACCAGCCCGGTTTCTCTTTCGGCCTGCTAAAGGCCCACAACACAGTTGGGCCATTTACAATACGACCTGACTTTCGGCCTCTTAGCGGCCCATGCTCTTCATGGTCCTGTACAAGCCCGCTGTCTCTTTCGGCCTGCTAAAGGCCCACAATATAGTTGGGCCATATGTAGCCCGAACTTAGTAACGGCCTGTTAACGGCCCGTGAAATCAATTGGGCCCACCTGTTGCCCGCTTTGATGTCAGCCTGTTAACGACCCGAGAGTTAAGAGGGCCGACCATTAACTTTCGGCCTGGTAACGGCCCATTAACTTAATGGGCCCACTAAAGTTTGTACATGTCTTTAGGCCAAATTAGATAATTTGAGCCCATTACGACGAGCAATTATGCACATGACCAAAACCGATCAAGCAAAGGTACGACATACAGGGAGAAACGTTGCACATCCAGCATATATTACGGGAAATTACATCAACTGGGCAACAAAGATTGATGCCAGTGCAAATAAATGAACAAAACCTAACAATCTACAACGTCACAATCTGCAACCTCAGCACGGATGACGCCCATAAGCATGTGGGCAAGTTCTTGCTGCTTGCTACACTGTCTCTGAAAACATTGATCAGTTGTTGTGTCGTACGACTCTGCACCTCTGATTCCTCCACCATTTCCAACATTCCTTCAGCCATTAATTGGTTCACAAACATACATTTTTTCCATTGCATTCAAGACAGAGGATACTGAATAGATTCTGATGGCGATTTTGGCAGGCTTGTATTATTGATAGTGGAGAGTATCTCGACCACTACATCATAACATAAATTAGGAGGGAAACCAAACAGATTAATCATGAGTTATTGGCATATTTGTAGGACCTTGAAGTATGTCTAGAGGGGGGGGGGTGATTAGACTACTTGACCAATGAAAAACTTAACCTTTTCCCAATTTTAGAGTTTGACAGATTTTAGCTATCTTAGGACAAGTCAAGCAATCATCACACAAATCAAGCAAGCATGCAAAGAGTATATAGGCAGCGGAAATTAAAGCATGCAACTTGCAAGAAAGTAAAGGGAAGGGTTTGGAGGATTCAAACGCAATTGGAGACATGGATGTTTTTGGCGTGGTTCCGATAGGTGGTGCTATCGTCCCTCCACGTTGATGGAGACTTCAACCCACGAAGGGTAGCAGTTGCCTTGAGTCCATGGAGGGCTCCACCCACGAAGGGTCCACGAAGAAGCAACCTTGTCTATCCCACCATGGCCGTCGCCCACGAAGGACTTGCCTCACTAGCGGTAGATCTTCACGAAGTAGGCGATCTCCTTGCCCTTACAAACTCCTTGGTTCAACTCCACAATCTTGTCGGAGGCTCCCAAGTGACACCTAGCCAATCTAGGAGACACCACTCTCCAAGAAGTAACAAATGGTGCATTGATGATGAACTCCTTGCTCTTGTGCTTCAAATGATAGTCTCCCTAACACTCAACTCTCTCTCATAGGATTTGGATCTGGTGGAAAGAAGATTTGAGTGGAAAGCAACTTGGGGAAGGCTAGAGATCAAGATTCATATGGTAGGAATGGAATATCTTGGCCTCAACACATGAGTAGGCAGTTCTTTCTCAGAAATGGTAAGTTGGAAGTGTAGGTTCAGTCTGATGGCTCTCTCCATGAATGAAGAGGAGGTGGAGGGGTATATATAGCCTCCACACAAAATCTAACCGTTACACACAATTTACCAGACTCGGTGGGACCGACTCAACAGACTCGGTCAGACCGATTTAGTAAACCTAGTGACTGTTAGTGATTTTCGGTGGGACTGACATGCAACTCGGTGAGACCGATTCGGTTAGGGTTAGGGCAGAACGTAATCTCGGTAAGACCGATTACACAAACTCGGTGAGGCCGATTTTGGTAATAAGCTTTCCAGAGAGTTGGTCAGGTAAACTCGGTGGGACCGATTTGCTCTTTTCGGTGAGACCGAAATGTTACAAAAGGGAAACAGAGAGTTTACATTGCAATCTCGGTGGGACCGATCGCTCACTTCGATTAGACCGAAACGTTACGAAGGGAAATAGAGAGATTACAATCCCATCTCGGTGAGACCGAGATCCCTATCGGTAGGACCGATTTGCCTAGGGTTTGTGGCAATGGCTATGACTTTTGAAATCGGTGGCGCCGGGTAGGAAGATTTGGTGTGACCGATTTTGGCTCTGGGTTTAGGTCATATGTGGATTGTGAGAAAGTAGCTGAGGGTTTTGGAGCATATCACTAAGCACATGAAGCAAGAGGCTCATTAAGCAACACCTCATCCCTCTTTGATAGTATTGGCTTTTCCTATAGACTCAATGTGATCTTGGACCACTAAAATGTAAAATGAATTGTCTTGAGCTTTTGAGCTTGAGCCAATCCTTTGTCCTTAGTATTTTGAGGGATCCACTTTCATCATCCATGCCATGCCATTCATTGAGCTTTCCTGAAATAATAGTCTTGGAATAGCATTAGCTCAATGAGCTATATGTTGTTATGAATTACCAAAACCACCTAGGGATAGTTGCACTTTCAATCTCCCCCTTTTTGGTAATTGATGACAACATATAAATCAAAGCTTCGACAAATGATAATAAGATTGAAAAGCATCGTTGCTTTGAGAAGTATGTAATAAGCAAGAGCTCCCCCTAAATTTGTGCATAGTTTAAGATTTTCTTTGGACTGCAAATGCACAAGGAATTAGGCTCATGGGTTACTCTTCCATGTCACATACATCTTGGTGGAGCGCTCAAAATGATAAAGATTGAATACATGCACTCATCACCAACCAAGGTGAATGATCACATAGGATAGATAAGATAATATCATCAAACATGCATAAGTGTAGCTTATGATCGAACACATGATCATCAATGTCTCACAAGAATAGCATAGTATCTCAAGCAATCAAAAGCAAACAAGTTTGAACCACCAAATCAAGAGAGAACAAAAGCAACACACTCTCTCTCTCGAAGCCTATGACCTATACATTTTTCTCCCCCTTTGGCAACAAGTTACCAAAAAGTTCATAGAAAATGCATAGTGCTAGATCGTCTCTCAGGCTTGATCTTCAGGTGGTGGTGTAGAGATGGCTCCTTGGACGAAGGCTTCAGTTGATATAGAGGGAGCTGGAGGAGTTGGTGCTGGAGCTGGTTGCACTGGAGCTGTAGGAGCTGTAGCTGGTGCAGATACGTTTCTCTAGTGTCTAGCACTGGCACTGCATCTGATATCTGATCTCTAGGCACTCTGGCAAATACATTAGTGGTAGTCTTGCCCTTCCTCTCCTGCATGTCATCCTGCAGCTGCTCCACAACTGACTGAATCTCAGTTACTTTGACATCTAGATCATAGAATTTTTGTTCCATGATTCTTTCCAAGCTCTCCTGATTTTGAGTGAGGGTGGCCAATCCCTTCTCAATCCTCAGAGATGATGCTATCAAGTAACCAAGCTGCTCCTTCTTGTTCTTCAAGAAATACTCAGATGCCTCCTCTTGAGTTGGCATCTTGGCAGCCTTCTCCTTCCTTGCCTTCTCCTTCTTCTCTTGAGCTTGAACTGATGATGGATCATTCTCATTCATGACAACCTCATTGTCCTCAAAGTCTGGATAAAGTGGAAAATGTTCCTTATCCAATAGATATTTTCCTGTGCCCATCTTTGAACTAATCAACTCCTGAATCTAAGGGGCATATCCACAACTCCTCTTATGATCTGCTGCAGTCCTCTTAATGGTTTCGACTATAAGGCTCATGACCTTGAATTTCTGAGGCACATCAAATAAATGCAACATATGGATTGCATGCCCTCTGATCATGTTGTGGTCACCTGACTTAGGAAATAGAGTGTGCCTTAGGATCCAATTGATTGTAGGCAGCCCTGACAGAAGAAAGTGGACTGATCCAAAAGAGAAAGTCTCTAGGGCTTTGTCTGGGATCTCCTTGTACATATGTGCCATGGTATTGTGTCCCATTTTCTTCTTGGCATATACATCCAGGTCATCATCATTTTCCTTTGGGGCATTTATCAGTTTGCCCACTCCTCAATAGTTGATCGATACCTTGTACCTTCGTGACATCCAAACTATCCTCCCATCTGGATAGAAGTGTGCTGTGGAGTAGAATTGCATGATAAGTTCATCATTCCAGTTGGTGAGCTTTTGCCCAACAAAATCTGCAACTCCACAAGCAACAAAACTGTCTTGCACTCCAGGATAGTGCTCTTCATTTTCCTTCATGTAGGTCCAGACGACCCACCTCATATCACGCACAATGGGCTTCTTGTCCAACAAGATTGTCTCATAGAAGTCTTGTTGTTCCTTTGTATGGAACCTGTAATCAACAGCGGTCCTTCTCCTTGTGGCATATGGATCTGCCAACCTCCATAGCCTCAACCCTGAATCTTTTCCGATGTTCATGTCCTCAGCCACAGGATGGGCATCATTTTGGTCTGGTATCTTGGGCTTGAGCTTCCTCAGAACTTGTCCTTCTTCATCTTCCTCCTCAGCAACCTCCTGCACCTTTGGGGCTTTGTTCTTCTCAAAGAATTGGAATACTCCTGGTATTCCTCTTTGGTGCAGACTTGGCCTTGGGGGTAGCTTTGGGTGCTTCCTTGGGCTTAGATGTTGCAGTCCCTGATCTAATAGCATCACCCATAAGCTTTGGTGCCTTGGGTGCTGGTGCAGCAAGCTCTTCTTCTTCTTCCATCATGGAAGGCTGACCAACAACTCTGGCCATGGTCTTCTTGACCCTTTCCTTCCTTTTCTTTCCTTCAGCAGCTGGCTCTTTGGGATCAGGCTTCTCAAGCAGTTTGGTTGAGTCTCTGGCTTTGGACATTGGTTGTCTTTCTACAGGCCTTTTAATCTCCATGCCTGGCTTTGTATGCTTTGCTGAGCCATACTCCTTTTTGAGTACTACTTTCTTGGAGGTAGCCTCATCTTCTTCTGTTCTATAATCCTCATCTTCAGAGTCTGAAGTTCTCTTCTTCCTTTGCTGGTAGCAGCCTTAGGCAGGTTGCTTGGAGTGCTTCGCTGCCTTCATCTGAAGTCTTTGGAGGGACTAGTGCCCTCACTCATGTGCATCTGCCCTTGACGACTGTTTTTGTCACTCGACGCGACATGCTGCAAACATTGACTGCTGACCCCGTGAAGAGTTATAGATGAGATAGAGTGGATGAGCATCACAAAATGCAGAGATTTTTTTAAAGAATGATTCCAAAAATTCAGTTTTAGTTTTCCACAGAAAGCATTTTGGATCAACCGATTTTCAAACTCTGTGACACCGAAGCAGTTTTGGAACCTAAACTGATGAACTCGGTTGGACCGAGTCACAGTTCGGTGGCACCGAGACTGCTAGGGTTTCACAAAGTCCTAAAATTGGTCGCACCGATTAGCAATTCTCGGTCAGACCGAGAGTTACTAGTGCAATGGCATAAGCCAAATCGGTGGGACTGAGTTTTTCAACTCGGTGGGTCCGAGATGGTTTCGGCAGAAACCTAACCCTAAATTTTCAAATCTCATCTAATCTACGGATTGCATTGACTCGATATGAGTGTTTCAATCGTGGCAAGAATCAATAAGAACACAATGTGCTAGGAATCACACGAGGATAGCACTGTGATCGAGTTCATACCCTAGTTTGGCAATGAACTCGCTACGGCGGCAACGACGGGGTTGAATTCCGTTGACGGCGGTGGAGACCAGCAACAGGAGGCGACTGGCGATGAGGAGACGATCCGGAGACCTTGGAGGCAGAGCGAGCTATTTCGCGGGCGAAGGGGTTCGGAGAAATTTCCAAAATTTTGCCCATGACTATATATAGCCCGACCCTGTCGGTGTGACCGAGTGGAACAACTCGGTGGCACCGAGATGCATAACTGTGTTCGATTACTGAACTCGGTGTGACCGAAAAGTTCAAATCGGTTGCACCGAGATTGAAAACCTAGATCGACTTAGTGATCTCGGTAGGACCGAAATGGAGGAATCAGGCAGACCGAGCGTCACAAAGAAGTTTTGGAAGTTTAAGTCTATTACGAATCAAGGACTCCGAGTGCTCCTCACACAGAGTGGTTCGAATTGACTTGATCAAATTTTGTGATGTAGCATGAATAGAGTTTGAGACGAGAAAAGCATAGATAGCTAGAGAAAGTTCTTAGGCATTCTTGTCCATCCACTTGGCCAAAAGAAGAAAGAACCAAACAATCAAAACAACAAGTGGATGTCCTTGAATGAGTAAAATATGCACCAACATGCTCACAAAAAGATGGCAAATGAAATATGTGGCAAAGCATGCACAACCAATTCTAGTATCTATCAAACAATTGGCGATGACTAGGTCATCTATATATGAGTATATTGACTTAGGAGTCAAATGATAAACATTTGATCATAGGTCATACTCATCGCTTAAGCTCAAGTGGGGTTACCACTTTTACATAATGCATTGATGTGTTCACACCATTAGAGTTGCTTTGACTCAATTCTTAGAGTTAAGCTCCCTTAGATGTGAGATCCCCCTTAGAGGGATGAACTAACCTTGGGTTTTGTCGATGATGACTTCATGTAGGTGTTGAAGATGTGGATGCTCAATGTTGATGTAGATCAATTGGAGCAATCCTTTGGAGTGAGTTGCACTTTCAACTTGCCTACATGGGTTAGTCCCACAAGGAACAAACAAGAATATCCATAGACATAGAGTGATGCACACACAAGATGATGTCCATGAAATCATTAGGTTACCTTGTCCCTTGCCTTACCAACATGAGGGTTTGTGACTCCTTGAACTAGTGCAAGATGTGGAAGTTGATTGCACTTGTCCTTGCCATAATGATATGTGTGAAGAATGTTGGCGGAGTCACCCTCAAGAACTCTCTAGTTCTTCTTCTTCGGGATCCACATCATCTTGATGGGAATCCTTGGAGTTATAGTTGTACTTGATGAAGTAGAACTTGTAGTAGTCTTGGGAATCCACTTGAACGAGGCCTTAGGTGCTTCTTCAAATGCATCAATCTCTTCTTGAAGCTTGTCCTTGCCTTTGTTGTTGTGGTCTTGTGGTGGAAGATCATCTTGTGCTTGTGTTCCCTTGAAGGAAGTAGGATCATACTTCACTTGTTGAGGAACAAACTTCGTCTTGGGGTATTGATCTTCTTCCCACTCAACTCCATTGGCATTGAACTTTCGTTCAAAACCAACACCTTGATTCTTCCGGTGTCTTCCTTGCTTGCATAAAATTTCCTCGAATTGCTTACTCCCGGCAAGGCTCTTGTAGACACCTTTCTCTATAATTCCCTTCAATAAGCTATTTTCTTGCTCAAGTGTAACTTGGCTAAGAGAATCATTAGTGGAATCAAGAGAAGTACTAGAGGCAACAATATTGGATTTGACATTATTACTGTTACTACTAGAGGAAGTATCTTTCTTGTACTTGTTACTAGACTTGACTTGAGGCATGTAAGTAGTTAGGAGTAAACGCTTGGCAATGTAAGAAGAACTTTTCTTACGAAGATCATCATTGATTTCTTTTAAGAACTCATGCTCTTGCTCAAGATTGAGCTTTTCAAAGCGTAACTTCTCATGAGCCCTTAAAAGTTCTCGATGATCTTCGTAGATAGTTTCATGAGCCAACTTAAGAGTGTTTAGTTCTTTAGTTAGAAGCTCAATCTTCTCCTTATCATTGTCATTCGTTTTATCTTGATTAGCATGATTAATTGACGTTTCATCATAGTATTCATCACTAGAGTTGTCAACAAGTAAATCATCATCCACAAGCAAGTCATCTTCATCACTATTGAAATCAACATACTCGGGATGTGTTACCTTTGGACCTTTGGCCATGAAGCATCTTCCAATTCCTTCATTTGGTGAATCAAATATGTCGTAGGAGTTGGTTGACACAAGTGCTAGACCAGCAACACCTTCATCTTGAGTATATTCAAAGTCGGAGTGATAGCTTCTCTCGGTGTGATTGTCGGAGTCGGAGCCGGATACCCATTCACCAACATGAGCTTGATGTCTTCATTTTGTGTAGCTCTTTGATGACTTGTCCTTCCTTTCCGAATCCTTGCTTCTCCATGAGGATCTTCGTTCATAACGATCATCTCTACTCCTCCTCTCTCTTGGTGGTGATTCTTCTCTTTTGCTTCTTCTTTTTGGAGAATCTTCTCTTCTTTTGTAGGGTGCCGTACACTCATTGGAATAGTGTCCAGGCCTCCCACAATTGTAGCAATTGCGCTCTCGACTAGAAGATCTTTTGTCATGGTAAGTCCTTGACTTGGAGCTTCTTTCTTTGCTTCTACTCTTGTAGAATTTGTTGAAGTTCTTCACCATTAAGCTCAATTCTTCATTGAAGGTTTGTTTCTCACTTGATGATGTGGGGGCTTCACTTGAGGCTTTGTAAGCACCACTTGACTTGTTGTGAAGTTCCTCCTTATCCTTGAGTGACATCTCATGAGCAACAATTCTTCCAATGACTTCCGTTGGCTTGAGACCTTTGTAGTTTGGCATCATTTGGATCAATGTGCACACAGTATCATACTTTCCATCCAATGCTCTTAGGATCTTCTTGATGATGAATCATCGGTCATCTCTTCACTCCCTAAGCCGGCAATCTCATTTGTAATAAGAGCAAGCCTAGAGTACATTTTAGTGACACCTTCACCATCCTTCATTTTGAACTTGTCAAGCTGACTTTGGAGCACATCCAACTTGGATTCCTTGACGGATTCGGTACCTTCATGCATATCAATCAAAGTATCCCAAATTTCTTTTGCATTCTCAAGACGGCTGATTTTGTTGAATTCTTTGGGGCACAATCCTTTGAAGATGATATCACAAGCTTGAGCGTTGTATTGCAACATCTTCAATTCTTCCGCATTAGCTTCACGGTTCGGCTCTCTCCCATCAAAGAATTCACCTTGCAAGCCAATACAAATAATTTCCCAAACGGCAGGGTTATATCCGAGAATATGCATTTTCATCTTATGCTTCCAACTAGCAAAGTTAGTACCATCAAAGTAAGGACCTCTACGGTGATAATTTCCCTCACTAGACGCCATACTCTCATAGGTTGTGAAACGAAGGCTATGACCACCAAAAGCTATGGAAATCAAAGCAAATGGAGACCAAAGCTCTGATACCACTTGTAGGACCTTGAAGTATGTCTAGAGGGGGGGGTGATTAGACTTAACCTTTTCCCAATTTTAGAGTTTGACAAATTTTAGCTATCTTAGGACAAGTCAAGCAATCATCACACAAATCAAGCAAGCATGCAAAGAGTATATAGGCAGCGGAAATTAAAGCATGCAACTTGCAAGAAAGTAAAGGGAAGGGTTTGGAGGATTCAAACGCAATTGGAGACATGGATGTTTTTGGCGTGGTTCCGATAGGTGGTGCTATCGCACCTCCACGTTGATGGAGACTTCAACCCACGAAGGAGTAGCAGTTCTTGTGAGTCCACGGAGGGCTCCACCCACGAAGGGTCCACGAAGAAGCAACCTTGTCTATCCCACCATGGCCGTCCCCCATGAAGGACTTGCCTCACTAGCGGTAGATCTTCACGAAGTGGCGATCTCCTTGCCCTTACAAACTCCTTGGTTCAACTCCACAATCTTGTTGGAGGCTCCCAAGTGACACCTAGCCAATCTAGGAGACACCACTCTCAAGAAGTAACAAATGGTGCGTTGATGATGAACTCCTTGCTCTTGTGCTTCAAATGATAGTCTCCCCAACACTCAACTCTCTCTCATAGGATTTGGATCTGGTGGAAAGAAGATTTGAGTGGAAAGCAACTTGGGGAAGGCTAGAGATCAAGATTCATATGGTAGGAATGGAATATCTTGGCCTCAACACATGAGTAGGTAGTTCTTTCTCAGAAATGGTAAGTGGAAGTGTAGGTTCAGTCTGATGGCTCTCTCCATGAATGAAGAGGAGGTGTAGGGGTATATATAGCCTCCACGCAAAATCTAACCGTTACACACAATTTACCAAACTCGGTGGGACCGATTCAATGACTTCAGTCGGACCGATTTAGTAAACCTAGTGACCGTTAGTGATTTTCGGTGAGACTGACATGCATCTCGGTGAGATCGATTCGGTTAGGGTTAGGGCATAACGTAATCTCGGTAGGACCGATTACACAAACTCGGTGGGACCGATTTTGGTAATAAGTTTTCCAGAGAGTTGGTCAGGCAAACTCGGTGGGACCGATATCAACATTACGGTGAGACCGAAATGTTACAAAAGGGAAACAGAGAGTTTACATTGCAATATCGGTAGGACCGATCGCTCACTTGGTAGACCAAAGCGTTACGAAGGGAAGCAGAGAGATTACAATCCCATCTCGGTGAGACCGAGATCCCTATCGATGGGACCGATTTGCCTAGGGTTTGTGGCAGTGGCTATGACTTTTGAAATCGGTGGCGCCGGGTAGGAAGATTCGGTGTGACCGATTTTGGCTCTGGGTTTAGGTCATATGTGGATTATGAGAAAGTAGCTGAGGGTTTTGGAGCATAACACTAAGCACATGAAGCAAGAGGCTCATTAAGTAACACCTCATCCCTCCTTGATAGTATTGGCTTTTCCTATAGACTCAATGTGATCTTGGACCACTAAAATGTAAAATGAAGAGTCTTGAGATTTTGAGCTTGAGCCAATCCTTTGTCCTTAGTATTTTGAGGGATCCACTTTCATCATCCATGCCATGCCATTCATTGAGCTTTCCTGAAATAATAGTCTTGGAATAGCATTAGCTCAATGAGCTATATGTTGTTATGGATTACCAAAACCACCTAGGGATAGTTGCACTTTCAATATTACCTGGCCTAGATTTATTGGAAAGAAACAATGGGGTTGCCTTGCTGTTTTCAGAGTTTGCCTTCTTATCTTCAGCAGCCTGCACCAAATTAAGACACAAGCATTGCTATCATTGGCCAAGTCAGATAATAGGAAAGCAACATTGGCACAACGAACATTTGGGCAACTAGCCAACACCAAATTAACACAATATGGCATAGCTATCATCAGCCAGGTAAGGTAATACGAAAGCAACATTGACACAATGAATGAATGGGCAACTGGAGCAGCACTACAATTCAGTAATGTGCATTATATGAGATAGTACACTCATGCATCTCAAGATGCAAAACTACTGTGCAGTTTTCTTTACAAAAATCAACATTGGCGCCTTTAACATTTTGCTACAACTAATTTTAGATCAGATAAAGGTTGGATTCACGCTGATTAACAAAATACATGCTGATGTAAAAATATAGTGATATACAACAGGTACTTACATCAGCATTGGAGCACAGAGAATTCCATAAGATATTTTCCTCGAATACAATCCCAATGAAGGAAGTCTTCTATCATTTAACCTTATTTTCTAAAAGAGAGATGGGTAAGAAACATGTAGAAAATATAATCAGAATGCTATAAAATTTCATGATGCGAGGATACGCACACGCTTCTTAGAATGGAGTTGACATTCTTTTGGCTGGATCGAGCGGACTAGTTCTTTGGCCACCGGAATCTGCTTATTATCGATTGGGAGTTGGGTTTCTCTGTCTTTGGAGCGGTATCTATGAAAAATGGAGTTGGTTTATTATCTCCGGCATTGGGATCTTTTGCAAAGACCTGGTTTGTAACCCTTGATTCTAACATAGCCGTCTTCCCTTGCATGCCTTATATAGAAAATGGTGCTTCAATTATAAAACATGCTACAACAGAGATGGAATAGGTACTGAAGAATAGAAAGGCATGACATATTGACATGTATTCCCTCCATCCAGAAATAAATGGATGGGTCTAGGCGTATTTCAGTTCTAGATACACCCAGTTTTATCCATTTCTGTGACATGTAATTCGGACGGAGGGAGTATGATGTAAGAGCTAGGGATACGACAGGACAACACAGTAAAAAAACACTGAAAACCCACTGCAGATCCATAGTAATCAAACCCACTGATATGAGATAGTACACTCATGCAATCGAGGATGCAAAACTACTGTGCAGTTTTCCTTACAAAAATCAACATTGTGGCATTTAATCATACATTTTGCTACAACTAAATTTAGATCGAGATAAATGTTGGATTCACGCCGATTAACAAAATACATGCTGATGTAAAATATACTAATATACAACAGTACTTACATCTGCATTGGAGTACAGTGAATTCTGCAAGAATCTTTCCTCACGCATTTATACCAAAGTGCAGAAATTCTTCTATTTGTTAAGCTTATTTTCTAAAAGAGAGATGGGTAAGAAACATGTAGAAAATATGATCAGCATGCTATAAAATTTCATGATGCAAGGATACGCACACACACTTCTTAGAATGGAGTTGACATATTTTTGCTGGACTGGAGCGGACTAGTTCTTTGGCCATTGGAATTTGCTTATTATCAGTAGGAGTTGGGTTTCTCTGTGCTGGAGCAGTATCTATAAAAATAGGAGTTGGTTTATTATCTCCCAGCGTTTGGATCTTTTGCAAAGACCTGGTTTGTAACCCTTCAGATTCTAACATAGTCGTCTTCCCCTTGCATGCCTTGTATAGAAGAATGGTGCTTCAATTATAAAACATGCTACAATAGAGAGATGGAATAGGTACTGAAGAATAGAAAGGAATGACATATTGACATGTATTCCCTCCATCCGGAAGAAAATGGATGGGTCTAGGCGTATTTCAGTTCTAGATACATCCTTTTTTATCCATTTCGGCAACATGTAATCCGGACGGAGGGAGTATGGTGCAAGAGCTAGGGATACGACAGGACAACACAGTAAAAGAACACTAGTTGAATGTAAAACTATATGCTAGCGGAATACGTACAGAAAAAACTAAGGCAACATACACGTGTATGATTGGGAAACTAAGATGGCATTGCAACAGAGCACTAGAACAACACTTCAATGTAAAAAAATATGGTATGGTAGACAGATGAAGTACATACTGATGAATAACAATGCATAAGATATTCAGAAGCATGATGTCCAAATTAAGCAGATGGCATTGCGATAGAGTAGAATGACAGTACTTGAATTTGAAAACATGTTATCATGAATGGAATAGGTACTGAAAAACAGGAAGGCATGACATATTTACATGCATGATCAACATGCTAAGGACATGGCATTGCAACAAAGTAGATACACTCCAGGACATTATATGCATGTTGTACCCATATCACGGGCCAAGTTAGAGCAAGGACCTTGTGGGGTGAAGAGGATTCAACATCTTTCTGCAAGTCTTCTGAAGAACTACCTTTACATGTTCCATCATATTGGGTATCATTGACATCAAGTTTATTGGCCTTTACATTGCTCCGTGAGGTTCTTGTGGATATATCAGTGTGTGCAGTTATATTTGACATGCATAGAAGACAACTAGTAGTTATATTTATATAATGAGTGCCTGTAGGAGACAACATAAATAGTAGGATTGGGGTTAACTAGCAGCAACAGGTCTCAAAAACTAAAGGGAGAACACAGATGAAAGCTACAGAATATGTATCGTTTGTACTCGAGATTAAATAGATGGCACACAAAAGTATTAAAGAAAAACATAGGTAATACTAGAAGTGGTATAATACTATAATCACCAGCCTGTGGGATAGCATTGGCTGATGGATGATAACTATGGAACAGCGTTACCTAAAGAACAAGTATCTTAGCTGAACTATGGAACATCGTTAACTCCTGAACAAGACCCGTAAGAGTCAACATGAATATACAGTGAAACGTGATAATCTATTTTCCATGCTTAGATGAATAACAAAGCCATAAATGTTGCACACAAGTAAGATGAGGGTACAACCTATCTGGCCTCCATCCATAGGAGTGAGCATCATGTGTGACTTGTCGATGGCCCTGCAGCTTGTTGTGGCTATCCATGTCGGGCACGCGCATTCGATGCGAGGAACTGTTGAGTGGGGACTATAGCTCCCTTCCGTGTATGCTTCCCTTGTTGGAGCAGCTGCGGTGAGTCGGAAGACGGTATGGCTGAAGATGCAGATAACGCATAATGTTAAGAACGACACATCTCTTTGATCTGAAGAAATACACTAAGAGATCAACAGCAAGGTACGAGAGTGGTCACACATCTGTTGACTGAAGACTAAATTGGGGTCACACGATTTTATTTTATTTTGGTATTGTCCGATCTACGTTGGATGGCTTGATGGCCGTCTTGTGCCTCCCGGCTGACACTGATAGGAATCTTCCCCGGAGAGCAAGCGACCAACGAGCAGCTTGCCTCCGCCGTCCGTGGCCCCGGCCAAAACCCCGCTCGCCCCCAATCAAGATCGCCATGGTTGCGCCGCCCCCGGGCCAATCCACGAAGACTCCCCGTCATCCAGATCCGCGGCGGCAGTACCTTCAACCCACGCAACTCTAAGATAGCCATCTAAGCGCTGCTTTCGTGGCGAACTTGTGGCCCCGCACCCTTACATTAGACACCAGCCAACCGGCAGCCTAGGAGCTCCGTCACCTCGAGGGGTGCTGCTTCCCATTGGGAATCGATTGGCCCAGAATAAAAATTCAGACAACTAACGCCTAAATAAAGTGATTTGAGATGAGGGCGTGACCTATCTGGCGGCATGGTGAAGTAGGCTGGTCCAGCTACCGAGTCGGTGAGGCTGGCACAGTTGTGGTGGCCACCGACGGCAGGGAAACAGCGATGTCGCGACGGTCGACGGCTACAGGGAAGCAGCGCTGGGACTCTGGACGGATCCGAAGTTGGAGCCGTCCGGCGCCGTGAACAACGGCGGGGGTGAATGGGCTCCGGTACGCTTCACACGGCCGTCGTCGAGGCAGCTCTAGCAGCACGGAGTAAGAGGCACACGGCCCAGTGCACGGCGGCAAATGGACAGCGTCTCCGGCATTAGGGAGGAGGGCGGCTGTGAAATTGGTGCGGTGGGGGGCGCCATGGAGGAGGGGCTGAGGTTTCGCGGCTCGGGAGAAGGGAGCTTCCGGGGAGAAGGTGTTTTGGCGCCCATGAGGTATGAATGTGGGGGGGATTGGGAGGGGAGTGGAACCATGTTTTACGACGCATTTGTCTGAAATGTGAGGGGGAGTTACAGTTCTACCCCTGCCTTTAGGCTTCTCGGCTTGGGTCTATGTACTGAGGGTCGGGGATAGTAGAGTAACTTTTCTTCTCCCCAAATAGTGGGGGGAGCGATTTCGGGCGAGGAGGGCGTGTTTTGAAATATAGTGGTGATACGTCTCCGATGTATCTATAATTTATGAAGTATTCATGCTATTATATTATCCTTCTAGGATGTTTTATATGCATTTATATGCTATTTTATATGATTTTTGGGACTAACCTATTAACCTAGAGCCCAAAGCGATTTCTGTTTTTCCTTGTTTTTGAGTATCGCAGAAAAGGTAAACCAAACGGAGTCCAATTTACCTGAAACTTGATGGAACTTATTTTTGGACCAGAAGAAGGCCATGGAGTAGAAGAGTTGGGCCAGAAGAGTCCCGGGCTGCCCACGAGGGTGGGAGGCGCGCCCACCCCCCTGGGCGTGCCCCCTACCTCGTGGACAGCCCGGAGACCCCCCTGACTTGTTCTCGACGCCAAAACCTCTTATATATACAGAAATCTCCAGAAAATAACCTAGATCAGGAGTTCCGGCACCGCAAGCCTCTGTAGCCACTGAAAACCAATCTAGACCCGTTCCGGCACCTAGCCGGAGGAGGGAATCCCTCACCGGTGGCCATCTTCATCATCCCGGTGCTCTCCATGACGAGGAGGGAGTAGTTCACCCTCAGGGCTGAGGGTATGTACCAGTAGCTATGTGTTTGATCTCTCTCTCTCTCGTGTTCTTGAGGTGGTACGATCTTGATGTATCGCGAGCTTTGCTATTATAGTTGAATCTTATGATGTTTCTCCCCCTCTACTCTCTTGTAATGCATTGAGTTTTTCCTTTGAAGTTATCTTATCAGACTGAGTCTTTAAGGATTTGAGAACACCTGATGTACGTCTTGCATGTGCTTATCTGTGGTGACAATGGGATATTTACATGATCTACTTGATGTATATTTTGGTGATCAACTTGCGGGTTCCATAACATTGTGAACTTACATAGGGGTTGGCACACGTTTTCATCTTGACTCTCTGGTAGAAACTTTGGGGCACTCTTTGAAGTTCTTTGTGTTGGTTGAATAGATGAATCTGAGATTGCGTGATGCATATCGTATAATCATACGCACGGATACTTGAGGTGACATTGGAGTATCTAGGTGACATTAGGGTTTTGGTTGATTTGTATCTTAAGGTGTTATTCTAGTACGAACTCTTGAATAGATCGATCCGAAAGAATAACTTTGAGGTGGTTTCATACCCTACAATAATCTCTTCGTTTGTTCTCCACTATTAGTGACTTTGGAGTGACTCTTTTTGCATCTTTGAGGATAGTTATATGATCCAATTATGTTATTATTGTTGAGAGAACTTGCACTAGTGAAAGTATGAACCCTAGGCCTTGTTTCCTAGCATTGCAATACCATTTACACTCACTTTTATTAAAACCTCTTATATATACAGAAATCTCCAGAAAATAACCTAGATCAGGAGTTCCGGCACCGCAAGCCTCTGTAGCCACCGAAAACCAATCTAGACCCGTTCCGGCACCCAGCCGGAGGAGGGAATCCCTCACCGGTGGCCATCTTCATCATCCCGGTGCTCTCCATGACGAGGAGGGAGTAGTTCACCCTCGGGGCTGAGGGTATGTACCAGTAGCTATGTGTTTGATCTCTCTCTCTCGTGTTCTTGAGGTGGTACGATCTTGATGTATCGCGAGCTTTGCTATTATAGTTGGATCTTATGATGTTTCTCCCCCTCTACTCTCTTGTAATGGATTGAGTTTTCCTTTGAAGTTATCTTATCGGTGAGTCTTTAAGGATTTGAGAACACACGATGTCGTCTTGCATGTGCTTATCTGTGGTGACAATGGGATATTCACATGATCTACTTGATGTATATTTTGGTGATCAACTTATGGGTTCCATAACATTGTGAACTTATGCATAGGGGTTGGCACACGTTTCGTCTTGACTCTCGGTAGAAACTTTGGGGCACTCTTTGAAGTTCTTTGTGTTGGTTGAATAGATGAATCTGAGATTGCGTGATGCATATCATATAATCATACGCATACGGATACTTGAGGTGACATTGGAGTATCTAGGTGACATTAGGGTTTTGGTTGATTTGTATCTTAAGGTGTTATTCTAGTACGAACTCTTGAATAGATCGATCCGAAAGAATAACTTTGAGGTGGTTTCATACCCTACAATAATCTCTTCGTTTGTTCTCCACTATTAGTGACTTTGGAGTGACTCTTTTTTGCATGCTGAGGATAGTTATATGATCCAATTATGTTATTATTGTTGAGAGAACTTGCACTAGTGAAAGTATGAACCCTAGGCCTTGTTTCCTAGCATTGCAATACCGTTTACACTCACTTTTATTAAAACCTCTTATATATACATTAATCTCCAGAAAATAACCTAGATCAGGAGTTCCGGCACCGCAAGCCTCTGTAGCCACCGAAAACCAATCTAGACCCGTTCCGGCACCCAGCCGGAGGAGGGAATCCCTCACCGGTGGCCATCTTCATCATCCCGGTGCTCTCCATGACGAGGAGGGAGTAGTTCACCCTCGGGGCTGAGGGTATGTACCAGTAGCTATGTGTTTGATCTCTCTCTCTCTCGTGTTCTTGAGGTGGTACGATCTTGATGTATCGCGAGCTTTGCTATTATAGTTGGATCTTATGATGTTTCTCCCCCTCTACTCTCTTGTAATGGATTGAGTTTTCCCTTTGAAGTTATCTTATCAGACTGAGTCTTTAAGGATTTGAGAACACCTGATGTACGTCTTGCATGTCAACTTTTGTGGAGTGCGTAGAGTTTGCAAGTACGCACCAAATAGGGAAGATAGATTTTGCAAGAGGCATAAGTATTTAGAAACTAAATAATTGCAAGAAAGGCTAGATGTTTGTGCTGAAAATTTAAAATTTCTTTGCCATCCTTGTGAACTTTGCAATGAACGTGATCATTTAAATCTCCAATGCAAATTGTTTCATGATCGAATCGTGTCCAAAAATTGTGATGACTTGATTTCCCTTGCACATCATAATTAACTTAGTTTGCTTTTGGGTTATGAAGAAATGAAACGTATAATTAAGGATATGCCAGAATTTGTCCTTGATAAAGTTCTTGATTTTGATCTAGAAGAAATTTTTATGTATTGTGCGGTGAATTGCATTGAAAATCTTGATATTGCCAATTACATAAAGAAAGAAAACAAATAGAAGATGAAGAGAATACGAATGAAAGGGAAGAGGCTTCCAAATATCCTCATATTATTTCTTATGATCAATCAGGTAACGAGGAGGAGCCTTATATTCAACAAATCTCATTAATAAGGAGCTCAAAAAAGAGGATTAAACCCACACATAATGTGAAGAAGAAAAAGAAAAGATGGAGAAGCAAAGGTAAAAAGGTATCTCTCCCAAATGATGTTGCTCCTATTACTCATTGTGATGATGATAATTGCTACTCTGTTGGTGCTATCCATACTATTAATGATGAGAGTGATTATGCTTATGATATGAAAAGGCCCAAGCTTGGGGATGCTATGTTTTATGAGAATGATATGTTTGAGAATTTATTTGCTGCAATTAATGTTTGTCCCAAGCTTGGGGATGCTATGATTTATGAAGATGATATTTTTAACCTCCCAAGTTTTGATATGCAAATTTATTATGATGATAGCAGCATGCCTCCAATTTATGATGATTATACTGATGAAAGTGGATTTGGAGAGGTCATGACTTTATTTAGTAATGATTCCACTATCTTGGAAGAGGTTTTAACCGATTATGATGAGAACAAAGTTGCTATCTATGATGATTATTGTGATGATACTTATGCTATAAAGAGTAGTGATGATTATATTTATAAAACTTGTCATTATTATGATTACCCTTTTTCTGAACATTACTCTTTTAATGTGGAAACAATTTATAGTATTCGAGTTTCTTATGATACTCCCACTATTCCGATTGAGAAGAATTTTGCTTATGTAGAGAGTAGTAAATTTTCTATGCTTGTAGATCATGAAAAGAATGCTTTATGTGATAGTTATATTGTTTAATTCATTCATCATTCTACTGAAAATTATTATGAGGGAGGAATATATGCTTGTAGGAATTGCAATAATATCAAGTTTCCTCTTTATGTGTTGAAAATCTTGAAGTTATGCTTGTTTTGCCTCCCTATGCTAGTTGATTATTGTTCCCATAAGTTGTTTGCTCACAAAATCCCTATGCATAGGAAGTGGGTTAGACTTAAATGTTCTAGCCATATTCTTATGATTCTCTCTTTATGTTTCAATTCTTATCCTTTAGGTGAGCATCATTGAAATCATCATGCCTAGGTAGGGGCGTTAAACGTTAGCGCTTGTTGGGAGGCAACCCAATTTTATTTTTGTTCCTTACTTTTTGTTCCTGTTTAGTAATAAATAAATCATCTAGCCTCTTGTTAGATGTGGTTTTATGTTTTAATTAGTGTTTGTGCCAAGTAAGACCTATAGGATCTTCTTGGATGATAATTATTTGATTTTGCTGAAAAAGACAGAAACTTTCTGCTCACGAAAACAATTGTTCAAAATCACCAAAAAGTGATAAAATACTGATTACAATTGCAGTAGATCAATAATCAAATTATCTAGGTCTTTCTATTTTGGAAGATTTTTCTGAGTTCCAGAAGTTTGTGTTTGATGCAGATTACTACAGACTGTTCTGTTTTTGACAGATTCTGTTTTCATTGTGTTGTTTGCTTATTTTGATGAATCTATGAGTAGTATCGGAGGGTATGAACCATAGAGAAGTTGGAATACAGTAGATATTACACCAATATGAATTTAGAATGAGTTCACAATAGTACCTAACTGGTGTTTTTTTTCTTATACTAACGGAGCTTACGAGTTTTCTGTTAAGTTTTGTGTTGTGAAGTTTTCAAGTTTTGGGTAAAGATTCGATGGACTATGGAATAAGGAGTGAAAAGAGCCTAAGATTGGAGATTCTCAAGGCACTCCAAGGTAATATTCAAGGACAACCAAGAGCCTAAGCTTGAGGATGCCCCGGATGGCATCCCCTCTTTCGTCTTCGTTCATCGGTAACTTTACTTGGAGCTATATTTTTATTCACCACATGATATGTGTTTTACTTGAAATGTCGTTTTATTTTGTTTTGCTTGCTGTTTGAATAATATCCCAATATCTGAAATTCTTAAATGAGAGAGAGTCTTCACAAAGCTACATAATTATTTAACTATTCATTGATCTTCACTTATATCTTTTTGGAGTAGTTTGTCATTTACTCGTGTGCTTCACTTATATCCTATGAGTAAATAGTTGAATGATTTGAATATCATAAATCTGAAATTATTTATGTTTCATATGCTTATCCCATGGGGAGTAATAACTTCACATATAAGAAGTAGAGGTGGTAAATTTATTGAAGGTTAGCAAACATTGTATTGGTCACTTGAACAATTCATGAAAGAATATTGAAGGAAGAGAGATTTCACATATAAATATACTATCTTGGACATCCTCTATGATTGTGAGCCCCATTAATTATTTTCAAACCTGAGCAAATTACTTGAAGTTGGACAAGGAAGACAACATAATGAGTTATGCTTGGGTATATTTGTATAGAAGTTATATTGTTATGGATCCTCTAACATGTGGTGCTTGCTTTTTAGAATCCTTTGCTAGCCAAAATATCTGTACTAAGCGGGAATACTGCTTGTGCATCCAAATTCCTTGAACCAAGTTTCTTCCATGAGCGTCCACCATATCTACCTATATGCGGTATTTACCTGCCGTTCCAAGTAAATTTGCATGTGCCAAACTCAAAACCTTCAAATAATAATATGTTTTGTATGCCCGAATCGCTCATGTAGCGACTAGGGGCTGTTAGTATCTTCCATGCTAGGTGGGTTATTCTCATGATTAGTGGACTCCGCTCATCATTCACGAGGAAATGGCTGGTAACTGGGATGCCCGGTCCTATGATCAAAAGATCAAAAACAAATTCGCAAATAATTTAAACAAACTCCCCCAGGATTGTTGATAGTTGGACGGCACCCGTTGTTTCGGACAAGCCGTGGAGTGTGATTGTTGGTGGAGGGGGAGTAAAATCTTTACCTTTCTGTTTGGGAACTGCCTATAATGTATCTAGTATGGAAGATATTGGGAACTCTTGGTCGTTATGTTGACAATGAAAGCATACCTCTCAAAATTATTTTCATCTCTGTTTTAGCTTCGAGCTCTGGCACCTCTGCAAATCCCTGCTTCCCTCTGCGAAGGGCCTATCTTTTACTTTTATGCAAGAGTCAGTAGTATTCCTTCTCATTCCAACCTACTTTTTAGTTGGCAAGCATCATGTGGTGGAGAAAGATCTAAGCATATATGGTCATTCAAATATATTTTATCATGAATTATTATTGTTGACAATTATCTATATGATAAATAAGTTGGGAGGCGAAACATTAAGCCCCTATCTTTCTCTGTGTTCGATGGATGCTATTTGTTCTAAGAATATGCTTTGAGTGGTAGCAATCATGGAAGACTATATGATAGTTGTGTATGTGGGACTTGCTAAATCAAAGCTCTTACATAGACCCTTCCTGAAAATAAGATGAATTGCAATTGTTTGATGACTGAGAACTGTTTGTTAGTTTTCAAGAAAGTTTATGATCTATACTTTAACATCTGAATAGCTTGTTACTTGATCATGAGAAGCTTTATGATATGAGCTACTATTATGACATATAATGATGCTAGAAAAGGTGATTGAAATTATCATTGATCAAACTTGTGCACCTGCTAGCATTCACACTTCATAAATTATTTCTTTTATCATTTACCTACTCAAGGACGAGCAGGAATTAAGCTTGGGGATGCTGATATGTCTCCAACCTATCTATAATTTATGAAGTATTCATGCTACTATATTATCCTTCTAGGATGTTTTATATGCATTTATATGCTATTTTATATGATTTTTGGGACTAACCTATTAACCTAGAGCCCAAAGTCGAAGTTTACATTTTTCCTTGTTTTTGAGTATCGCAGAAAAGGAAAACCAAACGGAGTCCAATTGACCTGAATCTTGACGGAGCTTATTTTTGGACCAGAAGAAGGCCATGGAGTAAAAGAGTTGGGCCAAAAGAGTCCTGGGCTGCCCACGAGGGTGGGTGATACGTCTCCAACGCATCTATAATTTTTGATTGTTCCATGCTATTATATTACCTGTTTTGAATGATTATGGGCTTTATTATACACTTTTATATTACTTTTGGCACTAACCTATTAACCGGAGGCCCAGCCCATATTGCTGTTTTATTGCCTATTTCAGTATTTCGAACAAAAGGAATATCAAACGGAGTCCAAACGGAATGAAACCTTCGGCATCGTGATTTTTTGGAAGAATATCATCCTGGAGGCTTGGAGATCAAGTCAGAAGACCCTCAAGGAGCCCAGGAGAGAGGGGGCGCGCCTCCCCCCTACAGGGCGCGACCCCCTGTCTCGTGGACCCCTCGAGCACCCCTCGACCGACTTATTTCGCCTATATAGTCCCACGTACCCTAAAAACATCCACGGAGAAGATAGATCGGGAGTTCCGCCTCCGCAAGCATCTATAGCCACCAAAAACCTCTCGGGAGCCCGTTCCGGCACCCTGCCGGAGGGGGAATCCATCACCGGTGGCCATCTTCATCATCCCGGCGCTCTCCATGACGAGGAGGGAGTAGTTCACCCTCGGGCTGAGGGTATGTACCAGAGAGCTATGTGTTTGATCTCTCTCTCTCTCTCTCGTGTTCCCTCTATGGCACGATCTTGATGTATCGCGAGCTTTGCTATTATAGTTGGATCTTATGATGTTTCTCCCCCTCTGCTCTCTTGTGATGAACTGAGTTTCCCCTTTGAAGTTATCTTATCGGATTGAGTCTTTACTTTGAGAACACTTGATGTATGTCTTGCCGTGTTTATCTGTGGTGACAAAGGGATATCATGTGCCACTTGATGTATGTTTTGGTGACTAACTTGCGGGTTCCGCCCATGAACCTATGCATAGGGGTTGGCACACGTTTTCTTGACTCTCTGGTAGAAGCTTTAGGGCACTCTTTGAAGTACTTTGTGTTGGTTGGATGAATCTGAGGTTGTGTGATGCATATAGTATAATCATGCCCACGGATACTTGAGGTGACAATGGAGTATCTAGGTGATATTAGGGTTTTGGATGATTTGTGTCTTAAGGTGTTATTCTAGTACGAACTCTTTAATAGATCGATCTGAAAGAATAACTTTGAGGTGGTTTCGTACCCTATCATGATCTCTATGTTTGTTCTCCGCTATTAGTGGCTTTGGAGTGACTCTTTGTTGCATGTTGAGGGATTGTGATATGATCTATCTATGTTATTATTGTTGAGAGAACTTGCACTAGTGAAAGTATGAACCCTAGGCCTTGTTTCCTATCATTGCAATACCGTTTGTGCTCAATTTTACCATTAGTTACCTTGCTGTTTTTTTTATTTCAGATTACAAAAACCTATATCTACTATCCATGTTGCACTTGTATCACCATCTCTTCGCTGAACTAGTGCACCTATACAATTTACCATTGTATTGGGTGTGTTGGGGACACAAGAGACTCTTTGTTATTTGGTTGCAGGGTTGCTTGAGAGAGACCATCTTCATCCTACGCCTCCTACAGATTGATAAACCTTAGGTCATCCACTTGAGGGAAATTTGCTACTGTCCTACAAACTTGTGCACTTGCAGGCCCAACAACGTCTACAAGAAGAAGGTTGCGTAGTAGACATCAGTGGGAGGCGCGCCCACCCCCTGGGCGCGCCCCCTTACCTCGTGGACAGCCCGGAGACCCCCCTGACTTGTTCTCGACGCCAAAACCTCTTATGTATACAGAAACCTCCAGAAAATAACCTAGATCGGGAGTTCCGGCGCCGCAAGCCTCTGTAGCCACCGAAAACCAATCCAGACCCGTTCGGGCTCCCTGCCGGAGGGGGGGATCCCTCACCGGTGGCCATCTTCATCATTCCGGTGCTCCCCATGACGAGGAGGGAGTAGTTCACCCTCGGGGTTGAGGGTATGTACCAGTAGCTATGTGTTTGATCTCTCTATCTCTCTCTCGTGTTCTTGAGGTGGTACGATCTTGATGTATCGCGAACTTTGCTATAATAGTTGGATCTTATGATGTTTCTCCCCCTCTAATCTCTTGTAATGGATTGAGTTTTCCCTTTGAAGTTATCTTATCGGACCGAGTCTTTAAGGATTTGAGAACACCTGATGTATGTCTTGCATGTGCTTATCTGTGGTGACAATGGGATATCACGTGATCTACTTGATGTATGTTTTGGTGATCAACTTGTGGGTTCCATAACATTGTGAACTTATGCATAGGGGTTGGCACACATTTTCGTCTTGAATCTCTGGTAGAAACTTTGGGGCACTCTTTGAAGTTCTTTTTGTTGGTTGAATAGATGAATCTGAGATTGTGTGATGCATATCGTATAATCATACCCACGGATACTTGAGGTGACATTGGAGTATCTAGGTGACATTAGGGTTTTAGTTGATTTGTATCTTAAGGTGTTATTCTAGTACGAACTCTTGAATAGAACGATCCAAAGAATAACTTTGAGGTGGTTTCGCACCCTACAATAATCTCTTCGCTTGTTCTCCGCTATTAGTGACTTTGGAGTGACTATTTGTTGCATGTTGAGGGATAGTTATATGATCCAATTATGTTATTATTGTTGAGAGAACTTGCACTAGTGAAATATGAACCCTAGGCCTTGTTTCCTCGCATTGCAATACCGTTTACACTCACTTTTATTATTTGTTACCTAGCTTTTTTTTATTTTCAGATTACAAAAGCCTATATCTACTATCCATATTGCACTTGTATCACCATCTCTTTGCCGAACTAGTGCACCTATACAATTTACCATTGTATTGGGTGTGTTGGGGACACAAGAGACTGTTTGTTATTTGGTTGCAGGGTTGTTTGAAAGATACCATCTTCATCCTACGCCTCCCACGGATTGATAGACCTTAGGTCATCCACTTGAGGGAAATTTTCTACTGTCCTACAAACCTCTGCACTTGGAGGCCCAACAACATCTACAAGAAGAAGGCTGTGTAGTAGACATCAAGTGGGCGCGAGCGATTTCGGGCGAGGAGAGCGTGTTTTGAAATAGTGGGCGCGAGCTATTTCGGGCGAGGAGAGCGTGCTTTGCCGACCATGGTTTATGAGTTATTTGGCACATGTCATTTCGGCCGAGGAGAAGGTGCGCTTGGATGAAGTTACGAACCTACCCTTGATGTACAACGGGCCAATTAATGCGTCTCCCACATAGGACGGTAATTTCACATCTCCCATTTATTTGCTCGGGCGAATTCCACCGAGCAGAGGATGTTTAACAGTTCGTTGAAAATTTGGGAGCACGAGCATCCACGTCTACCTTACCAAGTCGATTAGAATCAAATTTTGAAATATTAGCTTGCCACTTCTTTTTTAGATGGAGAGATGATGCTCGGGAGTAATGTGTTTTTACATGCTCGTTGCTAGCGATTTACTATATGACAAATAGTGGACGCACTGAAAAACGGGAATCAAACCCAAAATGAAATATCTCGATTCAATGAAATACTCGTTCACCAGGTCAAAATAGTGAACTAAATCCAAAATTGAACACCTCAATCGAATAGCATGTTGTACAGTATTATAGTACTCCATGAACATGTTGAAAGTCAAATTAATGAACTTGTTTGATATACGCATATATCCGTTCATGTGTGGATTGCAGACAACATGTTCTCCAATTTAAACATTTGAATGCAAGTTTATATCGAAACATGGTTTATATCAGTCTTTGATGCATAAAACGCGACCTCCCCCTCTCCCGGACTCCTGCTCTCTCTCTCGCTGACAATCTTCAATTCTGTCGCACACATCCAACACATAAACCTTGTTGGTCCCTCTCGCTTTCTCTCCATCTCTCTCTCTCTCTCTCTCTCTCTCTCTTTGTGTGTGCATGGGGGGGGGGGTCTTTCTAGTTCACATGCATATATACTCCATTTATAGGTCTCTCTCGCACACTATGTATGATTCTCTAGTCCAAGCTAGATATCTTGGGTGCACTCATCGTACGCACACAAATTCCTTGGCTCGTTGCCCGTAACTCCCTCAAACACCACTCTGTCGTCTCGGAGCTCTTCCCCACTCTCTCAAACTCTCCATCTACCTGGGTCACACATACACATGCATATCTCACTCGAACTCGATAGGCCCATCTAAAACTCTATCTCTCTCCCTCGTTCTCTCTCCATCTCACACACACACACACACACAATCTCATGCCTAGCTAGCCAAGTATGATGGTCTCTCACTCAATTGTAGGCACACGCAGTCCCCCCTATATGTATAAGACTAGCTAATCCTAGTCTCCAGCACAAACATGTGCATGGTCTATCTCGATTTCTCTCGGGGCATCTTTCTATTGCACACGCACTTCCCTCGATCTCCCACCCATATAGTCCCCTCACGATCTCGAGGGGGTCTCTCTATCACAAACACACCCTCTCGCCCTCCCCATGCGTCCATGTTCTCCATGTGTCCCTCTCGACCTTTGTTCCTTGTTGGCCAGACCTCTATTGGACATGTGCTATAGGGGTGTCTCTCTCCGTTGCAAACAATCACACACTATCTATCTTCGTGTATCTCCACGCCTCGCTTTTCTATCTCGGAGATGCATGCGTGATATGTTCGCCTAAGAAACAAAAAAACACACACTCTCTCTAATTAATCGTTTGTTGTCACTTTCTCTTTCACACATATACTCTTTTTGCACACTTACTCATTCTCCTTCACACGCACGTGATCCCTCTCGACTTAGGCACTCTCCTCGGTCAATAGCATATTGATTTATTGAAAAGTCAAACATCACAAAGTTTGACGATGTACATGGAGAAAAACAATTACATCTAGAACGACAAACATATGCCATTAGATTCACCATGAGATGTAGTTTCGTATGATGTATCTTTGGTATTGAAGATATAAATAACATTTTTGTAAACCTGATCAAAGGTTCCAAAGTTTGACTTCTAAAAAAATTACATGCACTGCATTATCGAGCGGATGGAATATCTCTTTCCCCCTCAGCTATCTGACGCACCACTCAGGCTTATCGGGGCTCCTCAATCTCTCTCAAACTTTATATCTCCCTGGTTCACACATACACATGTCTCGCTCACGCTATACATATAGACCCATCCAACACTCTCCGCCCTTGTTCTCTCTCTATGTGACACGCACCCCCCTAATAAGTACCATAATCCCTCACTCCATCATAGGCGCAAGCACTCCCCCCCTAAGTATGATTATCTCTCACTAGCCATCTGGAACACACATATTGTCTCCTTCCATCCATACGTCTATCTCGATATCTCTCGGGGTATCGTCTATCGTGCACACACCTTGTCACTCGATCTCCCACCCATGTAGTCCCATCACGATCTCCAAGGGATCTCTCTATGACAAACATACACTCTCTCCTCCCCATGTCTGCATTTTCTCCGTACGTCTCTCTCGACATCTCTCCCTTGTTTATCAGACCCCTCTTGGCCACGTGCTAGGGGTCTTGCTCTCCCGGTTGCAAACAACCACACACTATCTCCTCACCTTGCTTCCGTTGTCGAAGATGCATGTGTGATATGTTTGCATAAGACACACACGTTTTTTCTTGACTTTTATCGAGTGTTGTCCATGTCTCTTTCACACACACACACACTTTTTCACTCACTCTTTCTATTTCACTCTCTCTCTCTCTCTAGTTAAGGACTCTCTCACGTCCATAAGCATATGGATGTTTTGAAAAGTCAAACCTTAGAAAAGTTTGACCAGGTATATGTGGAGAAAAACATTTACATCTGGAAAGATCATTAGATTCATCACAACATGTACTTACTTCATACTATCATTTATCTTTGGTATTGTAGATATAAGTAATTTCTTTATAAACTTGGTCAAAGTTTAAAAAGTTTGACTTTAAAAAAAAAGTTGGAACTACATTATCAAACAGAGGGAGTAGCTCTTTCTCTCTCTCTCTCTGCTATCTCTCACGGGCCTCCCCTCTCACACGAACACTCTATACCGACGGATTATACGCTCACTATGTTAGCGTATAGCTCCGTATATTGTTTAGTTGATCGGTCAACCAGTCCACATGCTGCCTTGTTAGCTCGTGTTCTGTATCTTCGTGTGCTGGCCCATGTGGCAGTGGGTGAAAATAAGTAAACTAGAGGTCCATCTGACACGTGGTGAAGTAAACAAAGTTGAAACCACTCGGGGTAGCACCCGGCACACTAATAAATTGAGGGTGCATTGAGGACACACTTCTTTCGCGTGGAGGACGCACTCGCGAACAATCCAGCACTGCGCGGCGGCATGCACAGAAGGACGCACTCGCGCACACCCAGCAGGAAACACACACCAGCACACGTGTACACCAGCGTCGCTGCCGGTTGAGATGGACGGCGAGGCAGCCAACAAGCGGAGGCGGCTCGAGCAAAAACTGCATCCGGCGAGCCTGGACTTCATCAGCAGCCTCCCCGATGACATGCTGCTCGTCATCATCGGCCTCCTCCCCACCAAATCTGCCGTGCGGACTGCCCTGCTCTCCCGGCGGTGGCGCCCCCTCTAGCGCCACGTCCCCATCAACCTCACCGTCTACAGCTGCCTCTGCGACGGGGATTGCAAACGCATGGCCGCAGTCTCCAAGATCCTTTCATCGCACCCTGGGCCAGCCAGACGCCTTGACATCCGCATGTTCAGTACCAACTGCAAGGTCCAACCCAAGTTCGACGAGTGGTTCTTATCCCCCGCCCTAGATCAGCTCGAGGAGCTTAGCTTTGAAGCTGGACGATGTTGCTCTCTGCCGCCGTTCGAGCTCCGCCTCGCGCCAATGCTGCATCGTGCCAGCTTCAGCTCCTGCTATCTTCCCCAGATTAATGACGCACCCACCCTTCTTCTCCCTCAACTCAAGCAGCTCGACCTCTTTGACGTTGTCATCTCGAAGAAGGCTATGGAGCACCTGCTCCGCAGCTGTACTGCGCTCGAGTACCTTCCTCTTGAGCAGATCCACGGGTTCATTAGCCTCCATATCGCATCGACGAATCTTTGATGGATTTATGTGTCTTGCTGGCCCCGCAACAAGACATCAATTGGGAAGAGATCACTCCAGCTGTTCCATGTTATGGTCATTGAGAATGCGCCTTTTCTTGAGACATTGCTTGTATCGGATCTAGAAGGTCCAACAAAAATCAGGGTCATTGACGCGCCGAAATTGATAGCGTTGGTGCACTCGTCTGCCAAATTCTCCGAACTCTTTATTGGATCTGTAATCGTTCAGGTACAACACTCATCTTCTTCTCCATCTTCTTGAAATTCACATTTTTAAATTTCCTCTTGATGTATTTACTACCGTCTTCCGTAAATGATTCCCACAAGCTTGACCTTAGTCTATGCGCATAGAAAGATCTTGGCAATAAAATCTATCGGCCCCAATCTAGATCAAGTTGTTGGATTCCTTACATGCTTTCCGTGCACGGATAAGCTACTCATTGAGGTGAAACTTCTTTCCTATTAGTAAACGGTAATCACAATGTAGCTCAATTTTTTCATAATTTTCCCAAATTACGATGACAAGTGTAGTGTTCAAAACTGCATCTACGCACTGCACCGAAAGAAATGTTTTTAGAATTTTTCCTCACGTATCACCTGCACCGTTTTTTTGTTGTACTACTATAGTAGCCTAGGCTAGTCATAGTGGAAAGTAACTTAGACTACTCCAGTAACTCTATGGTTACCCTAAGAGCAAGTACTACCTCCATCCTGGTTTACTCTTCCTATTTTGTAGTATCAAAATTTGACCATAGATTTAACTGACAAAATGTTAATGCATGTCACTAAGAACTATATCGTTGGATTCGTATTTGAACATAATTTCAAATGGTATAATTTTTAGTGACATGCATTGGCATTTTCTTACATAAATATATGGTCAAAATTTTATACTAAATAATAGGTAGTACAAAAGTGGGCTATACCGGCCCTCCACTATGTAGGCCAAAACACGTGCCAAGTTCACTTGTGATGCATTTGGCATCGATGCCCCTCCATTGCTCACCTGGTGCCCCAATCTGGATCACCTACTTTGCTCCGGTGCCAAATTAACTCACGCAATGAAAAAACACTTGCGTGGGAGAGAGAGAGGACTAAGGCAATAAAAAACACTTGTTTGGGAGAGTGAGAGGCTGGTGTAGTTGGTTTTGTTGATTTGTTTATACATGTGGGTCTGTGTGCACAGCGGTGCCAACTCTCTCACATCGCGAGAGCGGTGCCAAAATCTTTTGATTTGACATCGATGCGTATTATGTGGCATACCTTTGTGAAATATGGCATCGGCCACATAGTGGAAGGAAACAAATTCCCAAGCTCTTCACGTACTCCTAGGTAAATGAGAGTAAAGAGAAAGAGAGAGAGAGAGAGAGAGAGAGAGAGAGAGAGAGAGAGAGAGAGAGAGAGAGTGAAAAATATCACTAGCCAGCCAACCCTATCGTATGAGCGAATGATATTGGTACCTCTTGATGACACGGCGATCTTATACAGCCAGCTGCTCTAATATGTTCTCTTCTTTTGGAGATAAAAAAAGACCCGAAAGTGAAAATGTGCTACACTATAACAATCTCATCGAATGCCTTGATCTCCATCTTACAGAAATTGATTTGATCGACTACCGAGGCAGCACATCTGAGATTAAATTGGCCAGGTTCTTTGTTCTAGAGGCAAGTGTGCTCAAGGTAATGAGGTTTGGCGTTCTCTGGCGCAACAATGAAGTGCTGATCACCGCAAGCGTCTAGCCTAAATGACAAAGTCTCCGCAAAAGCTGAATTTGTTTTTCAAACATCAAGTGGCCAGAGACTCGAAAACTTATTTTCCCATTAGTGACTTGTCAGGGTGGTGGATTTTAGTTTGTATGATAATGTTGCATCCACCTAAAGTAACGAAAGTTCTTATGTAAACTTCCTAGTAATTCCATCCTCATAGGTGCAGCATTACTCCTAACATTGGTAATATCAGTTTGAAACTTGTGATATTGCCGTGTCCTATTCCTGCGTTTTCAAAATCATGCGAATCAAACAGGTCCTGTAGCCATCGGATCTAGATCTGACGCATACAAACCAAATTTATCCAGTTTTGCAAAAAGATGCCCGCACTTGTTCCCTATTTACAAACAACTCCTTGTCTCTCACAATCAGCCTTGTCTCCTCCCCACCACATCTAGAAGGCCATGGAAAAATCTGGTGCGATGGCCGCTGCCGGCGCCGTCCACCCCCCAATCTTGGTGTTCCATGCAATGCACGGGCATCTACGCACGGGAAATTATGTCGAACGCGGCTAGTTGTAAGCAGGCTAGGTCTATAGCCATGATGATAGTGACTGCAGATGGCGAGGCTGACTATGGTATGCCGAACACGGCGCCTATACTCAGGTGTCATCTCCGGCATAGGGTCTTGTCACTTCACTGTGAGGAGCAACACGTAATAATTTGACCAATGGGTAGTACAGTGCTACTACATTGGTAGTACTACTACTACTAGTACTAGCACCACCGTCTAGATTTAGTAGTACTACCACGTCCATCTGGATTTAGTATTTGACTAGCAATATCTAGTAATGCATGTCACAAAAATTGTACTACTCCCTCTGTAAATAAATACATGGTGTATTGTTTTATTCCTATCGGCGAGATAACTTAATGTCTTTTTGCTACTTAATAGGATTGCATGCAATGAACTAACCACTGCATGTGATGTTTGGTAGTCTCAAGTCATTGAAAGCATGCACGGGCACGGAGGGGGACACAACTTCATTGACTTACTGCACCTGCGTTTGGGTGTATGACACGTGGGCCCAACGGGTGGCTGGCCAACCTGTCATACAGCCAAAGGTAGGTGCAGTAGAGGGGCGAGGAGTAGATGGCCAACATGCACGTGAATTCAACGTAGTCTGCACTTCTCATATAAAGGATCCCGCCAGTCCAATCTACGAAATCCTACGCACGTACGCACCCAAGGGCAAGAGTGATCACTCCAATCGCAAGATCAGTTGACTAGAAGCTAGACCCATGGAGGCAATGAGCGCGAGCATCAGCTGGCTGTGCCAGATGGTCCACGACGCCGGCCTGTGGCCCAGCACTGAGGAACATCTCCAGGTAGTGATTGAGGCCGCCAGGGTAGGGGCCGCTTGGACGACAACTTCGTCTCCTTGTTCGATAAGGTCCTCGTCGGCTTCCTTGACAAGTTCACCGTCGTTAAGAAGCTCGCGGACGACCTTGACGTACGCCTCCTCGCGCGCCTGTGCTCGTGATGCCTGCCACCCTCAACGGCCTCTATGGTGACAACCTCTTGACGCCTTTGGTGGCCCTGCGATCGCCGCGCCGTCGCGCCGGAGAATGTCCACCTCGAGGTCGCGCTTGTCGCGCAGCGCCTGGTGCAGCAAGACACCATCGACATAATCACCCACGTCTACGCGCAAATCATCCACAAGGACTACTACATGCAAGAGGAGGACGATAGGACGCTGGCCTTCTTGGACCGCAGGGCAACCTTGGATGGCATTGTTCAGAAGCACGTTGAGCTTGCCGCCAACGACGCTGCTCCTCACACGTCGGTTGGTGACCCGGTGCACTAGGGCGTGAGGATGTCGTTGATGGATCCGTATGTATCTTTATCTTTCCGTCAAATCCATGTAGTAGTATATGGTACTACTAGTAATTATCTTACCTTTTGCATCAACTTCATAATTTTCCTACGTACTCCATGCATGAACCGTGCCAGAACCAAACTTCTCATTACTCTAGGGAAAATCATTATTTCTATCTATCGGCCGCGCCATGGAGCAGAACCAAATTTTACAAGTTACAAGTTCAAAAGGAAAAGCCTACTGTGTTTGCATCGCACCCCCACACGGTTGGTCTGGCACGCCGCTCAAGGGGGAATGCATGCTGTGTTGCATTTTCACTTACGAGTGGGACCGCAGTTGAGAAAACCGACTATCGGCAAACCCCCACCCCGTCCACCACGCGATGGTTGAGAAAACAGGAGGGAGAAGAGATGGCTGTAGCATGGACTCCAAGAAAATTGGTGTCGGATGGGACTCGTGCGGGTGGCGTGTGTCGTACTGCTAGACATGAATGCTAGTTATGGCCCATGCCACCCCACTATATCGAGGTGCTGGTTACGTAGAACAAATTTCCTGGAGTCCGTGCTCAGCCCTCCTCTATCTCTCTTCTCAGCCAGCCAGCAGACGCGCGGAGCCCATCGTCTGTTTGCTCATATGCGGTCCCACATGTCAGTGAAAACGCAAGAGGACCCACTGAACCTGCACATCTTTCACCTCGACGTGCTGGTGATGAAAAACAAATCCAATAAAGATCTTCGGTGGCCGCTTTTGGAGTTTCTCAAGAGTAGTAAGATTCTACTTACAGTTTAACCCAAGATGCACATCACGTGGCTTCAACTACCACTCTATTTTCTTGCATGACACGACCTGGATGCTGGATGTCCCACGTGTCGGCAAAAGGAGGAAGAACACAACCAAATCTTCGGTTATGCTCTCGGATTAGACTAATTGTGCTAACTTAAAATTTTATTGTGTAGAATGGATGCAAGTTTTGGTATTGGGAAGAAGAGTACAACGATATATTGATAGAGCGCAATTTAGTAGATGTTCTAGCACTTTTAGCTAGCATAGAGGCTAGAGATGAGACTAGTGCACTTGTTGATAGAATAGAGGCTAGACACGTCTACTTCTTTACACTCGAAGAAGAAAGAAGCACGCAAGATCGAGCCTCCGCATATCAACAATGAATGCATCAAGAAGGCACTAATCCAACTTACAGGAGCAGTTATGGAAGTTGGATATCTTCAAAAATGTATTCTTGTGGTTCTTGTTTTCTTTGGTCTTGCTTTTCTAGTCAAAATTTGGGTGATGTATTTCCATGTACCAAAAAATCAACGATGAAAAAAAGATATGTGTTTGCAAATAAAAACATACACGACCGGGATGTGTCCGCTTGTTCGGCGCACGGCCACCGCATCCGAGAAATGGCCCGAACATGACCCCATTGCCCTACCCAAACAGACAGAATCCAGGTAAACGGAGGTTCATTTGGGGTCGTGCGTTGGAGTTGGCCTTACAAGTGGGACCGCAGTTGAGGAAACCGACTATCGACAAACCCCCACCTCGCCTGCCGCGTGATGGCTGAGTTAGAGAAATGACGAGGTTGAAGAGATTGCTGTAGCACAAACTCCAAGAAATATGGTGTTAGATGGAAGTCGCGCTGGTGGTGTGTGCCGTACTCCTAGACGTGAATGCTTGTTCTGGCCCATGCCACCCTACTACTCCTACTACTTATAGTAGTAGTATCGAGGATTCGAGGTGCTGGTTACGTACAACGAACACATTAACATATGGCCCACCTCACACTGTGGCCAAATTTCCTGGAGTCTGTGCTAGGTTAAAAAGTGTTCTTTGTGAGGATGGGTGGCTGGTCTCAAGTTTAAAACTTGTTGTATTACGTACGTAGACATAGAGATAGTGTAGCATGTGAAGCTAGTACAAATAGTGTACTATTGTTTATTGGCCTCATCCGATAACTTTGTAACCGTCAGCAGCACCCACTCGAGAAGCGGCTCGAAAGCCATTCATAAATTTAGTAAGTTTATCACAGGCATATCATTTTATTACATACAACAGGTCATCAACCCACAACGACAACGAGGATACATTATAAATACTAAAGTTTTCATCACACAACAAATAACAAGCATTGAAATGAACTTCAACTCAACCAATCCTTGGCGTTAGAAACGCTTGCTTTGAACCACAAGTGATTCTCTGGGAAGAGCCAGCTACTGTCAATCTCGAGACCAACGCAAGACTGATCATCCAGGCTGAAGCGACCTACTATATCACGACCAGGGTAGGGAACCACCGCAATGTCCGAAGTATAGATACAGTTGCTTCTCATAAATGGTAGTAACGTTGTGTCAATAGCAGTTGGATCGCCTTTCACCATCATTGGATAGTTTTGTCCAAGGAAGAGCGAGTTTGCTCCAAGACTATCAATACTGTCCCAGGGAGAAGGTGTTGGCGCTAGCACACTAGTATCCATCCCGAATAATATGCAACGGGTGTTGGAATAGGTCCGGAGAGTGCGACCATGGGAGACAACACCTACTCCCTCAGTAGTAACATCAGCAGTGGGCTGTATACAAACAAGAAGTGGTGATCCATTGGAATTAGTTGCCAGCTGCCAGTGAGCATATGGGCCCTGCTCGTCCTCATGCTCGTGATCATCACCATTGTCATCTCCCCCTTGGTTATAAAATTTTTCAAGTATAGGTGGTGGAATGTTCACAGGACCTTGGAAACACAAGAAGAAGGTTAATTAGTAGAGAAGGGAAACTTGCTAACTCGCATGCATGTGGATGAAACAATTATAATTATGGTGGAAGACAAACGTACCGAAACTACGAGGATCCCATGCAAAAACAGTGCCACGAGTGGTGGCAGCAAACACAAGACCCTCGTATTCAATTGCATCACAGTACACATCCGTGTATAGAAACTGATTTTTGAGCAATATCCATCCTGTCGAACCAAGAAGGACAGAAACAAGCTTGTCGAATATAGCAACAACTCGATAGTTCTTGTAATTCCAAGAGCGGTTGGGAACTCGAGAAATCGCTATCTTCCGTAGACGACAGTCACCATGATCATATTTGAACGTACGTAGATCATCTGTGTGCTCAACCTCAGGGCACTCGGAGATTTTTGGAAGTGGAATCCGATGATGAGTGTACACATTCACAAGTCCCCACTCGCAATTGTACCCAATATAAACAACCCAATCTCCATTTGCACCAGCCCAGGCCTTACCTTGAAGCGATGGCATCTTGACATCACACGTATCGTTATCAAGCAGCACCAACTTGCACAAGGCGAGGCCTCCATCGTCCGCGCCCATGCGAACATGCTTATAGCAAATAAGATAAAGGAGATCAAACCGCTCCTGGACCCTTGGGTTCCTTGTAATGATGTTATTAGTTGAGTCGAGAATGGTCTTGAACGAACCGGCCATGCTAGCCGAGGTGATGACGTCGCACCGATCAATGAGTTCCCCCACCATGTCATCTTTCGGATCGGGGCAAGAATAACGGGGTCGTTTCCGGCTTGTTCCCTCCATGGAGAAGACGGTCTAACAATGGCAGAAGGAAGGGTGAAGGCAAATGGAGGAGGGAGGAAGAGCGTGTGATAACCCACAAGTATAGGGGATAAATTGTAGCCTCTTTCGATAAGTAAGAGTGTCGAACCCAAAGAGGAGCTAAAGGTAAAACAAATATTCCCTCAAGTTCTATCGACCACCGATACAACTCTACGCGCGCTTGACGTTCGCTTTACCTAGAACAAGTATAAAACTAGAAGTACTTTGTAGGCGTTTTCGGATAGGTTTGCAAGATAGTAAAGAGCACGTAAATAAAAAGTAGGGGCTGTTTAGATAAAGACACAACTAAATTAGTTTTAATAGAGAGCTTTTTGTCACGAGAAAGTTATTTGTCCCAAGGCAATCGATAACTAGACCGGTAATAACTATTGCAATTTTATTTGAGGGAGAGGCATAAGCTAACATACTTTCTCTACTTGGATCATATGCACTTATGATTGGAACTCTAGCAAGCATCCGCAACTACTAAAGATCATTAAGGTAAAACCCAGCCATAGCATTAAAGTATCAAGTCCTCTTTATTACCATACGCAAACAACATACTTACTCGGGTATATGCTTCTTTCACTCACGCCACCCACCATAAGCAAATCATGAACATATTGCAAACCCAACAGCGGGAATCCCTCACGCTTGCGCGACATGGAGAGCACCATAGGACAACACCAATAATAAAACATGCAACTCAAACCAATCACGATCATCAATTAACCCATAGGACAAAACGGATCTACTCAAACATCATAGGATAGCCATACATCATTGGGAAATAATATATAGCGTTGAGCACCATGTTTAAGTAGAGATTACAGCGGGTAAAAGAGGGGTTACACAGCTGCATAGAGGGGGAAAGAGTTGATGATGATGGCGGTGAAGTTGTTGGTGAAGATTGCGGTGACGATGATGGCCCCCGGTGGCACTCCGGCGCCACTGTGCGAGGGAGAGAGCCCCCCTCCTTCTTCTTCTTCCTTGACCTCCTCCCTAGATGGGAGAAGGGTTTCCCCTCTGGTCCTTGGTCTCCATGGCATAGGAGGGCGAGAGCCCCTCCGAGATTGGATCTGTCTCTCTGTCTCTCTCTGTTTCTACGCTCTCAGATCTGGCCTTTCACCGTTTCTTTTATAACCGAAGATCCGTAGCTCCGATTGGGCTGAATTTTGGACACGATCTCTATCCGGAAATTAGCTTTCTTTCGGCAAAAGAAGAGCAGCAACCGCCTTACGGGGGGCCCACGAGGGTCAGGGGTGCGCCCCCCTGCCTCGTGCCCCCCTCGGCACCTTCTCGCGTTGATTCTTCTTCCTATATTTCACAAATATTCCGAAAATATTCTCCGTCCGTATTTATCCCGTTTGGACTCCGTTTGATATGGGGTTTCTGCAAAAAATGCAACAAACAGGAACTGGCACTGGGCACTGGATCAATATGTTAGTCCCAAAGAATAGTATAAAAATTTGCCAAAAGTATATGAAAGTTGTAGAATATCGGCATGGAACAATAAAAAATTATAGATACGACGGAGACGTATCAGCATCCCCAAGCTTAATTCCTGCTCGTCCTCGAGTAGGTAAATGATAAAAAGATAATTTTTGATGTGGAATGCTACCTAGCATAATCTTGATCACATAATCTAATCATGGCATGAATATTAAGACACGAGTGATTCAAAGCAATAGTCTATCATTTGACATTAAGACAATAATACTTCAAGCATACTAACCAAGCAATTATGTCTTATCAAAATAACATAGCCAAAGAAAGCTCATCCCTACAAAATAGTCTGGCTATGCTCCATCTTCACCACACAAAGCATTCAAATCATGCACAACCCCGATGACAAGCCGAACAATTGGTTCATACTTTTTAACGCGCTTCAGCCTTTTCAACCCTCACGCAATACATGAGCGCATGCCATGGACATAGCACTATGGGTGGAATAGAATATGATGATGGAGGTTTGTGTGAGAAGACAAAAAAGGAGAAAGTCTCACATCGACGCGGCTAATCAACGGGCTATGGAGATGCCCATCAATTGATGTCGATGTGAGGAGTAGGGATTGCCATGCAACGGATGCACTAGAGCTATAAGTATATGAAAGCTCAAACTGAAACTAAGTGGGTGTGCATCCAACTTGCTTGCTCATGAAGACCTCGGGCATTTGAGGAAGCCCATCATCGGAATATACAAGCCAAGTTCTACAATGAAAATTCCCACTAGTATATAAAAGTGATAACTCAAGAGAATCTCTATATGAAGAACATGGTGCTACTTTGAAGCACAAGTGTGGTAAAAGGATAGTAACATTGCCCATTTTTCTTTTTTTTCTCTTTTTTTGCTGGCTTCTTTGGCCCCTCTTTTTTTATTTAGGCTTCTTTGGCCTCTCTTTTTTTCTTGGGGCAATGATCTAATAATGATAATCATCACACTTTTATTTACTTACAACTCAATATTACAAGTCGGTACTAGAACAAAGATATATCTCTATATGAATGCCTCCGGCGGTGTACCGGGATGTGCAATGATCTAGCATAGCAATGACATCAAAAAATGGACAAGCTATGAAAACATCATGCTAGCTATCTTACGATCATGCAAAGCAATATGAAAATAAATGCTTAAGTCATGTATATGATGATGATGGAAGTTGCATGGCAATATATCTCGGAATGGCTATGGAAATGCCATGTTAGGTAGGTATGGTGGCTGTTTTGAGGAAGATATAAGGAGGTTTATGTGTGATAGTGTCAGGACCCCGATTCCAAGTCACATCGACCTAGCCGGTAACACCTCATATCACTTTGCGGCCTCACGCACGGTATTCCCACGTGTGTCGCCTTACCATGGCCGGGACCGTTTGTGTCTTTTGGCACACGTATATGATAGTGTCGCTAGCATCCACATGACAAAGAACCCGGGCCGACATGGCTAGTCGTGAACCCAAAGCGGCACTAACCCATGGGGACAGGCATACATGAATCACATCGAGCATGTCGGTCATCAACGTATAAATTCGGGCTGTAACCTTTGGGCTAACAGGACTCCGTATCCGGGCTGTAGCAGGCTAGGCAGGACTCCAAATAACACCGCGTGACATTTCCCGAAGGGATGTACATAGGAACGAAGTGAAACACATGCCGGCCAGTCAAGTGTCCAAGCAGTAGTGCTAGGCTAGCGAGGACTCGGTGAACTGGCATGCGAACTACTATCGCTCAGAAGCACGAGACTACATTTCCCCATATGAGAGGCTGCCAAGGATAAACAACTAGTTTGTCGGATCCCCCACATACCAAGCATTTCAAACATACACACAATATGCTCAATATGTGTAGATACAACATGGCATCACAACATAACTCTACGACTCAAATATTATACATTAGGCTCCGAGGAGCGAGATATTACAAACATGGGTCTCATGACCCAACACTCGAAACATACAAGTCAAAGCACAAGCGGAAGCTAAACATGTCTGAAAGTACGCATAACTATAAATGAAATAAGGCTGAGAAGCCTGACTATCTACCAGATCCTGCCGAGGGAACAAGATCGTAGCTGAGGTAACAAGCTAACCGTCGAAGTCCAAGCGGAACTACTAGCGAGACCGAAGTCTCTCTACAAAACATAAAATAAGCAAACGTGAGTACAAACGTACTCAAGAAGACTTACATCGTAACTAGCTACATATGCATCATTATCAAAAGGGGTGGTGGAGTTTGACTGCAGCAAGCCAGCTTTGACTCGGTGGCTATCCTGAACTACATTTGCAAGTAACTCTTTTGAGGTGGCGCTACGAGTCCACATATTCACCATATCAATACACCACTATGGACCCGCCTCCGTCTCCCTACGAGAACGCCATCCATAGCACTCACGCTTATCTTGCGCATTTTAGAGTATCCACTTTCACTTGTCTATGAACCGATATAGGCAACCCTGTAAGTCCTTCTCCGTGGACACGGCTATTCAATAGATCATATTAACCCCTGGGGTGTACTTCTTCACACACGCTCTCACCACTTACCGCCGTTTACACGACATGTACTCGGCAACCTTCAAGCGGAAGCCCAACGTGGGTGTCGGCCACAGCCTACCTAAACACACAAGTCCCAATTCCCGGTTTATCGCCTATTCGGGTTCCATCCGCAGGGAGTCCGGCCGAGGTTTCCCATACAGCCCCGAACGATGTGTGCGGGGTTCCCAGACACCAAGCAGGCGAATCGGTACACCGACCCACGGTGCCTACCGCAACACAACCCACCCCTATGGTCAGCGCTATGCGGCCCCCAAAGATGCTACAAACACCGAAACTACTTGCAACTCCGGACCGAGGACAAGAGTGGTTAAGAAGCCGAGAGGGTCCATTGGTTTCGGGCCCAATGCGTGGTAGTAGCTGTTTCATGGATCACAAACACGTAACTCAGTTCACGAGGACGGCTGCAATGAGACAACCCACCATGTACTCCTACATGGCCTCTCACCGCTACCTTTACCAAATCGTGTTCACACACTTAGCTCACACACACAAGAGGACATGTTCACACAACCATTCCAATCCATTCCCGATGAATCGGACTGACTCAACTCTAAGCGATGGCGAGCACGATAACAAGCATGAATGAGTAGGCACAACATGGCTCAAACAACTCCTACTCATGCTAGTGGGTTTCATCTAATTCTTGTGGAATGACAGTCATGCAGAGGATAAAGGGGTTCAGCTACATGACCAAGTAACACATGAGTCGTTGTTGTCCTAATGCAGTAAAGAAGAGCAGGAGCGAGAGAGTGGGATTATATCGGAATGAACAAGGGGGGTTTTGCTTGCCTGGCACTTCTGAAGATAATATAGTTCTTCATCGGTGTCATCGAATTCATCGTCAGAACGTCGTCTATCGAGAGGGGGCAATTACCGGCAAACAAGAGAGAACACAATCAATGCAATGCACATTCACATGAATGACGTGTCATGTTAAGGTACTGAATTCACCTAATGCAATATCTAGCCAAGTTAATTGAAGTGGAATTCACACAAGAGTAAATTCCAACTCCAAATGTTATTTCATAATTTGCCCTAATCATGATTCATCCTATTCAGTGAGGTTAACTTGTTCAATCATGCATGAAAGTGCCATAAACAGATTCTTCATATTTTTACGATCATTTTTCATATATAAATTATTTAATTTGGAGTTACAGTGTAAAAGTTATGAATATTTGAAGTTTGGGGTATTTTCTGAAATTTCCTAAATTAAATTAAATCCTGAAAAGGGTAGTACTACGTCAGCATGACGTTGGCATGACGTCGGCAGGTCAACAGACTGGTCCGGTCAAACCTGATGGGTCCCAGCGTGTCAAGATAATTAGCTTAACTAAAAATTAATTAAAACTAATCCTAAATAGTTAACAATTTGGGCCCCACTGTCATTGACTCGGGAGAGTCAACCAGGCCCACCTCGTCAAAGTCAAAGTCGGTTGCCGGCGTCAGTCAGCCGGCGAAGCCAGCCAACGGCGAGAGTGGTTTTGGCCACTCCGGCGACCAAATGGGCCGTGGAGGGCATCTAGGAGGAGTTGGGGACGAGCCGAAGCTCTTGGTGGAGTTAGCCGGGGTCGGGGTGGCCGGAATCGGCGCCGGCGATGACCTAGGCGGCCGCCGGAGTTCGGCCGAGGTCGAACACAGCGCTCGGGAGCACGACGAGGCGCGTGGGGTGGCGTTTTGCGCTCCTGCGAGTGCGGTGAGGGCGGTGGTGTGCTCGGAAGCGAAGGCAGCGCGGTTGTGGCAGCCACGCCATGGCCGTGGCGAGGAGCAATCGGCTCCGGCGGAATCAACGGCTAGAGAGGGAAATAGAGCACGGGGAGAGAGGGGTTCGACAGAGGAGCTCACGGCGCGTCCGATGGCGTCGTCGGCGAGGTCGGGGGCGGTCCGGAGCCGACGAATCGGGCGACGGCGACCGGCGGGTCCGCGGAGGGGAAAAACGACGGGGCGGCGCCTCGGGGCTTCTCCGGTCGCGTGTGACGGCGGGGAGGGCGAGGATGGAGTGGCGGAGCTTGTGGGCTAGTCGGTGAAGCGAGGGAGGGCCTGTGGCCGCGGTGGTGGCGAGCGGCGGCGATGAAGCTCCGCCGGTGGGAGAGGGAGGGGCGGAGGAGGGGACGAGGCCGCGGTGAGGGAGAGGGGTCGGGGGTGCGTGGCGCTCGGGGAGACGTCGGAGGAGGAGGAGGCAGCCAGGCGGGAGGAGGTGGCGGCGTGTGGCCACGCAGCTGGCACGCGCCGCCTATTGGCGCGAGGAGGAAGGCGACAGGAGCCAGGCGGTGGTGGGCTGGGCACTGGAGCTGGGCAGTTGGTGGGCGCCTGTAAGTCCGTAAGATTCTCTCTCTTTCTCTTTATTTCTGTTTTCTATTATTCTGTAACTTTCAGGGCTTTATTAAAAATACTAATGCTACCCCAAAAATCATGAAACTTGCTCATGCCTACTGTTTGGAAAATATCCAACAACAAACATTTAAGTTTATGATTATTTGAGCATTTAAAATATTTTATAGCATTTAAATGCCCAAATGCAAATACTTAATGAATTAATCTAGTGACCAAATATGTCATGAAAAATTTGCAGCACCTCTGGTTCTGGTTTAAAGCATTTTTCCAGAAATGATGAACATTTTCTAAAGCCATTTGAAATCACTGAAAAATATTTTTGGTTGAGCCTATTTGAATTCCTTTAATGCTAGGGTTTAGGCAATCCCCATTTCAAATTTCATGAAAATTAAACATGATGCATGGATGCAATGCCACTAGTTACAAGCAAGCTCTAGGGTTGTGACAACTCACCCACTAACAAGAATCTCGCCCGAGATTCAAGGCGTGAGGTAAGAGGAAAAGGAGTCACAAAACTATCACAATCTTCATGATCCAGTTGCCCTTCTCGAAGATGTTGATTCATTCCATCATCTTGGTCTTGACGTCTTTGCTTTCGAGATCTTCACTCAACATGACAATAGAAAGAAGGGGGAAACCCTACAGGATTTAATCTTCTTGAAGATCGAGCAACTCACGATCAACTCACGGAATGAGAGGGTGAACATCTCGAGTTGAGACACAAAACACATCGAGAGGGATGGAAGAACAAAGCAGCGGGGTTTGATTGGTGGGCAACAATTCCATGCTTAGAAGGATGGTGGATGGTGTCAAGGTGGCGAGGAAATATTTGCCATGATTCAATAACGGGCACCCTGTGGAGGTGACGCGAGGAACTATTCCCTTAAGTGGCAAAAAGAATTACTTTTGAATCATAGATCATTGAAACTCTTCATACCAGCCTAAGGCAATTCACAAAGATCGTTTGGTGGAGTGCAAGGAATGGCATACCCAGACTAGAATGGATGATGTGGACTACCTTGTTGAAGACAACGCAATGGATGACTTTTGCTTATCACCGGAAATGGATGGGACCCATGGTAAGTCCACTTTTGAAGATTATATTGGACAGCAACTACCGAGAAAGGCAGCCCATGGGGAGTTGGCACAATAGGGTGCAAGCTGGGAACAAAATGCAAATCTTTGGGAATGTTCCAACCATCATATCTGCCCGAGATTCAGATCTGGTTGGTGTTAGGATATTCAGACTCATCGAGTCTAGAAGAAAATGAAAGTTTGCAACACAAATCGACAAGAAGATGTTGCGAGATTCTCGGGAATGAACTACGATAGCAAGCTCCAAAACATGAGCTGGTTCTGCTACTATCATGTGAACATGTTGTCCAAGACAAGAATGACCACATAGTAGTCTTATCATAGGACACTACCGAGTTCAGGTGGGGAACCATCAACGAGGATATCGAAGTCTTGTGCATGACCTAGGATTTGCACAACAACTTCTTTTCCTTGAACAAATCAATCCGTGGCTTGGGGTGCTATGGTATTCATATGGAATGAAGATGATCGATCTATCGAACCACGTAATACTTCGCACGTGCATGATCGACTTGGGATGATTCCAAAGGAAACAAAACAAACCTTTCTCAAATTCATGGCGGCAACTTACACCTAAAGCACATGAATTCGAGGAAGTCACCCTTTCCATCCAAGCATAAGCTTCATGAACGAAACACGAAGAAATGCTTACACAAGTTTCCAACACTAGGTTGATGTTCAACATGACCCGTGGGGGAGACAAAATGCTGCTGATGGGTTCAACAACAACTCATCGGAATTCCCATATCACTGGACTTCCACCATCATGTGAACACGATGATAGCACTGGTCAGACCAAAAGATGTAATGGGGTATGCTCGAGGGATCAACCACGAGTAAGACAACATTACGAATATCGTTGGTTCTGATTTGACTTAATAATAGCCCATACTCAAGTCAAAAGATTGATAAGACAATAGGTCCAAAGAACTGATCACGAGGACCAATTGATGAAGATATCATCTTTCTTCAACACACACTACACAAGAATATCCCTTTGGCACGAACTAAGTCGACAAGCTTTTATCTTCCAACTCTCCAAGTTATTGTCTAGCTTAACCAACTAGCTCAGGGATATCCAACACAGATTCTTGGAGAAAGGGTGGTTCACAAGAAACCAACTTGATCACGAGCTCAACATAACAGTCAGGAGACAACCCGGTAACACTTCCAAGAAAATATTTGGAAAGTCACGAACCACCGGTATGTTACTAAGCTCGAGAACAATCTTGCTTTTGAGGGCAAGACGATATGATCAAATGAGTGAGGACTTGTTATAATCCTAACTCATCAATCAAAGTGTGCACCAGAAATAAGGACTAGGTAGCACGATCAACCTTAGGATGATGATTTAATAACATCCACGCTAAGAATGAGGATATTTTCCATTAGTTGCCAAGCAACGAGTTGCTCGGAGTATTGATTTCACACATCACAATTCACTTGTCGGCATTCCGGTTTCAACAACTCGGAACCGAGGAATGAATAATGATGGCGAGAAGTATCACTGCATCGAGAATTCATAAGAGAAGGTGCAATTCTCATGACATTCTTGACATAAAGATGGTAACACTCAGGTGGAACAGCATCAAAAGCTGAATTGGCATTTTGATCTGCGGGATACAACTACTTTGACCCAATCCTGGAAATGGATGAGGCACTGGAGTTTGTTTCTCCTAGTCATTCCAGAACAGAATGGCTTGACGGACCACAAGGATAATGGGCATCGATGAGGACGAAAACGCAACTACTCCTGACTATCAACTGATAGACGGGGATCGGAATACAACTAAGGCGGAACAACATCGGGGAACATATAACTCTTCGAGTTGTGGAGGCATGGATTAGTATATCGAGCAAAGCTCAACATTTCTCCCGGATAACCCATGCGTAAAAGTAGAATTGGCGATTCACAATTATGAATGGAGAACTCCTCAAGAGCACTCTTATTGTGATGTTTTGGTTCAACAAGGAACTTACGCCATAAGCGGTTCGTAGTATTTGGAAGAAAGAAATACCACGGACCTCGAGGACTATCGCAGTTACTAGTATCCTAAAGGTACGAGCAACACTATCAACATTAGGTAAGTAGGGTGAATCTCGGGTTCAAGAACCCATGAATAGAGTACCTACTAACTAATAACATCACGGGAGGCTTTCAAGAATAATGGCGTAATCATCACACTTTGGGGATACAAAAGCATTGCTAAATTGCTAGATGACTTCCTAAACACCTAGGGTCATAATAATAGTTCCAACTTATATGTTGAGGCAGCGGAGTACCTCAACATACTAATTTGTGTGATTAACCTGGTCAAAAGGACATCGGAACGGAAGGGAAGGATTTGCAAATGCATCAGACTATTTAGAGACCTGGGATGACTCGGACAGCATAACGACTGTAAACGCTCAAAATGATTTGAGACATCCTGCAAAATGGTGGCATAGCCACTTAACAACATCATATCAAGGTTCCGAGATCAACAATTATCATACAGAGATAGTAGGAACTGAACTGGGGCTTAAAACCAACAATCTTAATAGTCTATGGTTTAGTAACACGTCATCCTGATAGATAGATGAGAAGCCTAGTTCTTAAACCCCGTAGAAGAGAAGAGGATGACTCAGATCAGAAGGCCATGAGATATAAGGAGTAAAAAGAGCCTTACGTTCCCTTCCACAATCAATTCCCTTACATAACTAAAGCATTTCTAGACACAACTTGACCAGTTTGGCTTGGTAATCCTCTGACGATCGGGCTCGATACCAACGCTGTTAGGACCCCGATTCCAAGTCACATCGACCTGGCGGTAACACCTCATATCACTTTGCGGCCTCACGCATCGGTATTCCCACAGGTGTCGCCTTACCATGGCCGGGACCGTTTGCGTCTTTTAGCACACGTATATGATAGTGTCGCTAGCATCCACATGACAAAGAACCCGGGCCGACATGGCTAGTCGTGAACCCAAAGCGGCACTAACCCATGGGGACAGGCATACATGAATCACATCGAGCATGTCGGTCATCAACGTATAAATTCGGGCTGTAGCGGCTAACAGGACTCCGTATCCCGGGCTGTAGCGAGCTAAGCGGGACTCCAAATAACACCGCGTGACATTTCCCGAAGGGACATACATAGGAACGAAGTGAAACACATGCCGGCCAGTCAAGTGTCCAAGCGGTAGTCTTTGGGCTAGCGGGACTCCGGTGAACCGGGCAGAAAGACTACTATCGCCGTAAGCACGAGACTACATTTCCCCATATGAGAGGCTGCCAAGGATAAACAACTAGTTTGTCGGATCCCCACATACCAAGCATTTCAAACATACACACAATATGCTCAATATGTGTAGATACAACATGGCATCACAACATAACTCTCTGACTCAAATATTATACATTAGGCTCGAGGAGCGAGATATTACAAACATGGGTCTCATGACCCAACACTCGAAACATACAAGTCAAAGCACAAGCAGAAGCTAAACATGTCCGAGTACGCATAACTATAAATGAAATAAGGCCGAGAAGCCTGACTATCTACCAGATCTCTGCCGAGGGCACAAGATCGTAATGAGGTAACAAGCTAACCGTCAAGTCCAAGCGGAACTACTATTGAGACCGAAGTCTCTCTGCAAAAGCGTAAAATAAGCAAACATGAGTACAAACGTACTCAAGAAGACTTACATCGTAACTAGCTACATATGCATCATTATCAAAAGAGGGTGGTGGAGTTTGACCGCAGCAAGCCAGCTTTGACTCGGTGGCTATCCTGAACTACGATTTGCAAGTAACTCTTTTGAGGTGGCGCGCACACGAGTCCACATATTCACCATATCAATACACCACTATGGACCCGCTCCCGTCTCCCTACGAGAACGCCATCCATAGCACTCACGCTTATCTTGCGCATTTTAGAGTATCCACTTTCACTTGTCTATGAACTGATATAGGCAACCCAAAAGTCCTTCTCCGTGGACACGGCTATTCGAATAGATCATATTAACCCTGCAGGGGTGTACTTCTTCACACACGCTCTCACCACTTACCGCCGTTTACCACGACATGTACTCGGCAACCTTCAAGCGGAAGCCCAACATGGGTGTCGGCCACAGCCTACCAAAACACACAAGTCCCAAGTCCGGGTTTATCGCCTATTCGGGTTCCATCCGCAGGAGTCCGGCCGAGGTTTCCCATACAGCCCGAACGATGTGTGCGGGGTTCCCGAGACACCAAGCAGGCGAATCGGTACACCGGGCCACGGTGCCTACCGCAACACAACCCACCCCTATGGTCAGCGTTGCATGCGGCCCCCAGCATACTACAAACACCAGAAACTACTTGCAACTCCCGGACTGAGGACAAGAGTGGTTAAGAAGCCGAGAGGGTCCATTGGTTTCGGGCCCAATGTGTGGTAGTAGCTGTTTCATGGATCACAAACACAGAACTCAGTTCCTGAGGACGACTTCAATGAGACAACCCACCATGTACTCCTACATGGCCTCTCACCGCTACCTTTACCAAATCGTGTTCACACACTTAGCTCACACACACGTGAGGACATGTTCACACAACCATTCCAATCCATTCCCGATGAATCGGACCTGACTCAACTCTAAGCGATGGCGAGCCACGATAACAAGCATGAATGAGTAGGCACAACATGGCTCAAACAACTCCTACTCATGCTAGTGGGTTTCATCTAATTCTTGTGGAATGACAGTCATGCAGAGGATAAAGGGGTTCAGCTACGCAGCAAGTAACACATGAGTCGTTGTTGTCCTAATGCAGTAAAGAAGAGCAGGAGGCGAGAGAGTGGGATTATATCGGAATGAACAAGGGGGTTTTGCTTGCACAGCACTTCAAGATAATATAGTTCTTCATCGGTGTCATCGAATTCATCGTCGAGCGTCGCCTATCGAGAGGGGCAATTACCGGCAAACAAGAGAGAACACAATCAATGCAATGCACATTCACATGAATGACATGTCATGTTAAGGTACTGAATTCACCTAATGCAATATCTAGCCAAGTTAATTGAAGTGGAATTCAGACAAGAGTAAATTCCAACTCCAAATGTTATTTCATAATTTGCCCTAATCATGATTCATCCTATTCAGTGAGGTTAACTTGTTCAATCATGCATGAAAGTGCCATAAACAGATTCTTCATATTTTTACGATCATTTTCATATATAAATTATTTAATTTGGAGTTACAGATTAAAAGTTATGAATATTTGAAGTTTGGGGTATTTTCTGAAATTTCCTAAATTAAATTAAATCCAGAAAAGGGTATTACTACGTCAGCATGACGTTGGCATGACGTCAGCAGGTCAACAGGACTGGTCCGGGTCAAACCTGACAGTGGGTCCCAGCGATGTCGAGATAATTAAGCTTAACTAAAAATTAATTAAAACTAATCCTAAATAGTTAACGTGGCTGGGCCCCACCGTCATTGACTCAGAGAGTCAACCAGGCCCACCCCCGTCAAAGTCAAAGTCGGCTGCCGACGTCTAGCGCCGGCGAGCCGGCCAGCGGCGAGAGTGGTTTTGGCCACTCCGGCGACCAAATGGGCCGCGGAGGGCATCTAGGAGGAGCTGGGGACGAGCCGAAGCTCTTGGTGGAGTTAGCCGGGGTCGGGGTGGCCGGAATCGGCGCCGGCGACGACCTAGGCGGCCGCCGGAGTTCGGCCGAGGTCGAACACGGCGCTAGGGAGCACGGCGAGGCGCGTGGGGTGGCGTTTTGCGCTCCTGCGAGTGCGGTGAGGGCGGTGGTGTGCTCGGAAGCGAAGCGTCTGTGATTGTGGCCATGGCTACGCCATGGCCGGCGGCGAGGAGCAATCGGCTCCGGCGGAATCAACGGCTAGAGAGGGAAATAGAGCACGGGGAGAGAGGGGTTCGGCAGAGGAGCTCACGGCGCGTCCGATGGCGTCGTCGGCGAGGTCGGGGGCGGTCCGGAGCCGACGAATCGGGCGACGGCGACCGGCGGGTCCGCGGAGGGGAAAAGCGACGGGGCGGCGCCTCGGGCTTCTCGGTCGCGTGTGGCGGGGAGGCGAGGATGGAGTGGCGGAGCTTGTGGGCTAGTCGGGAAGCGAGGAGGGCCTGTGGCCGCGGTGGTGGCGAAGGGCGGCGGCGAGCTCCGCTCGGTGGGAGAGGAGGGGCCAGAGGAGGGGCGAGGCGCGGTGAGGAGAGAGGGTCGAGGGGTGCGTGGCGCTCGGGGAGACGCCCGGAGGGAGGAGGAGGCAGCAGGCAGGAGGAGGTGGCGGCGTGTGGCCACGCTGGCAGCGGCACGCCCGCCTATTGGCGCGAGGAGGAAGGCGACAGGAGCCAGCGGTGGTGGGCTGGGCAGCTGGAGCTGGGCAGTTGGTGGGCGCCCTGTAAGTCCGTAAGATTCTCTCTCTTTCTCTTTATTTCTGTTTTCTATTATTCTCAGAACTTTCGTGGCTTTATTAAAAATACTAATGCTACCCCAAAAATCATGAAACTTGTTTCAGCTCTACTGTTTGGAAAATATCCAACAGCAAAATTGAAGTTTATGATTATTTGAGCATTTAAAATATTTTATAGCATTTAAATGCCCAAATGCAAATACTTAATGAATTAATCCAAAGTGACCAAATATGTCATGAAAATGTGCAGCACCTCTGGTTACGGTTTAAAGCATTTTCCGTAAATGATGAACATTTTCTAAAGCCATTTGAAATCACTGAAAAATATTTTTGGTTGAGCCTATTTGAATTCCTTTAATGCTAGGGTTTAGGCAATCCCCATTTCAAATTTCATGAAAATTAAACATGATGCATGGATGCAATGCCACTAGTTACAAGCAAGCTCTAGGGCTGTGACAGATAGAGCGTATCGTATCACGGGGTTTGGATGCACTGGCGAAGTTTGCACCAACTCTCGAGGTGAGAAAGGGCAATGCACGGTACCGAAGAGGCTAGAAATGATGGAAGGGTGAGAGTGCGTATAATCCATGGACTCAACATTAGTCATAAATAACTCATATACTTATTGCAAAAGTTTATTAGCCCTCGAAGCAAAGTACTACTACGCATGCCCATAGGGGGATAGATTGGTAGGAAAAGACCATCGCTCGTCCCCGACCGCCACTCATAAGGAATATAATCAATAAATACCTTACGCTCCAACTTCGTTACATAACGGTTCACCATACGTGCATGCTACGGGACTTGCAAACCTCAACAAAAGTATTTCTCAATTTCACAATTACTCAACTAGCACGACTCTAATATCACCACCTTTATATCGCAAAACTATTGCAAGGAATCAAACATATCATATTCAGTGATCTATAAGTTTGATGTAGGATTTTATGACTAACCATGTGAATGACCAGTTCCTGTCATCTCTATAAAGATATAAGTGAAGCAAGAGAGTTTAATTCTTTCTACAAAAGATATGCCCACCCTCTAACAAATATAAGTGAAGCAAAATAGCATTCTACAAATGGCGGTTTTCTATGTGAAGAGAAACAGGAAATCCAAACTTCAAATGATATAAGTGAAGCACGTGAAGCATTCTATAAAACAACCAAGGACTATCTCATACCAGCATGGTGCATAAAAGAAAAGTGAAAACTAAATGCAAAAGACGCTCCAAGATTTGCACATATCACATGAACGAAACGAATCCGAAAACATACCAATACTTGTTGAAGAAAGATGGGATGCCATCCGGGGCATCCCCAAGCTTAGACGCTTGAGTCTCCTTGAATATTTACTTGGGGTGCCTTGGGCATCCCCAAGCTTGATCTCTTGCCTCTCCTCCTTATCCTCATATCAAAACATCATCGATCTTCGAACACTTCATCCACACAAAACTTCAACAGAAAACTCGATAAGATCCGTTAGTATAATAAAGAAAATCACTACTCTAAGTACTATTGAAAACCAATTCATTTTTTTTGCATTTTAGCTACTGTAATATAACTTTTCCATGGCTTAATCCACTGATAGAAATTGATAGTTTCATCAAAACAAGCAAACTATGCATCAAAAACAGAATCTGTCAAAAACAGAACAGTCTGTAGTAATCTGAACATTAACCATACTTATGGTACTTCAAAAATTCTGCAAAAATTAGGAAAAATAAAAAATTTGTATAGAAAGACAGTGCAAAAAGTTTAAGAACCGTTTGACGTTCCAGTAAAAAAAATTAAAAATCACGCGCTACAGCCAAAGTTTCTGTCCTGCACCGCGCAAACCAACAAGCATTGTAAACATCCTAAAGGCAAACCTTGGCACATTATTTTTATCATACAATTGAATTGTACAAGGGGATAATTATTTTTATTGAAAAGTTTCTGTAATTAAGATTCACAAAGTTTCCGTGAGCATGAACAAAGTTCAAGGAGCTCTCCCACTTCAACAGTGCTTGTCTTTCTCACTTTCACTTTCCTTTTTGAAAAGTTTTAGGTTCCCCTCTTTCTTCTTTTTGTTTTAAAAATTTATAAAAGCACTCAACAGAAATAAATGACTCTCTAAAACTTCCGGGTTGTCTCCCTAGCAGCGCTTTCTATAAAGCCATTAAGCTAGGCATATAGTGCTCAAGTAGTGGATCCACCCGGATCCCAAGGTATATCAAAGCCAATTTTAATTAACAACGATTTGTAGTTTAGTGGTGAGCACAAAGTAACATATATCATGCAACAACAAAGTCTAACTCTCTTCCTATGCATCGGCATGTCATAAAATAACAATTCATGCACACATAGTAAAGGCCAATGCATAGTATAAACAATTTCTTGCAATTTTATCATGTTGGAAACATCGAGAGGTGGAGATATAGTTCCTCTCTCATAATAATTGCAAGTAGGAGCAGCAAGCACATGCATATTATATCTATCAAAATCATCATGTGCAACGGTAAAAGGCAACCCATCAATATAATCCTTAATAAAGGCAAACTTCTCCAATATAGTGTAGTCGGGAGAATTCAAAAAGATAATAGTGAAGGAAATATGCCCTAGAGGCAATAATAAAGCTATTATTTATTTCCTTATTTCATGATAAATGTTTATTATTCATGCTAGAATTGTATTAACCGGAAACTTGATACATGTGTGAATACATAGACAAAAAGAGTGTCACTAGTATGCCTCTACTTGACTAGCTCGTTGAATCAAAGATGATTAAGTTTCCTAGCCATAGACATGAGTTGCCATTTGATTAACGGGATCACATCATTGGAGAATGATGTGATTGACTTGACCTGCTCATTAGCTTAGCACTTGATCGCTCAAGATGTTGCTATTGCTTTCTTCATGACTTATACATGTTCCTATGACTATGAGATTATGCAACTCCCATTTACCGGAGGAACACTTTGTGTGCTACCAAATGTCACAACGTAACAGGGCGATTATAAAGGTGCTCTACAGGTGTCTCTGATGCTATTTGTTGAGTTGGCATAGATCGAGATTAGGATTTGTCACTCCGAGTACGAAGAGGTATCTCTGGGCCCTCTCGGTAATGATCATCAGTATAAGCCTTGCAAGTATTGTGACTAATGAGTTAGTTGCGAGATGATGTATTACGGAACAAGTAAAGATACTTGCCGGTAATGAGATTGAACTAGGTATTGAGATACAGACAAATCTCGGGCAAGAAACATACCGATGACAAAGGGAAGAACGTATGTTGTTATGCAGTTTGGCGATAAAGATCTTCGTAGAATATGTAGGAGCCAATATGAGCATCCAGGTTCCACTATTGGTTATTGACCGGAGATGTGTCTCGGTCATGTCTACATAGTTCTCGAACCCGTAGGGTCCGCACGCTTAAAGTTCGATGACGGTTATATTATGAGTTTATGTGTTTTGATGTACCGAAGGTAGTTCGGAGTCCCGGATGTGATCACGGACATGACGTGGAGTCTCGAAATGGTCGAGATGTAAATATCGATATATTGGACGACTATATTTGGATACCGGAATGGTTCTGGGTGAGATCGGGATAATACCGGAGCACCGGGAGGTTATCGGAACCCCTCGGGAGGTATATGGGCCTTAATGGGCTTTAATGGAAAGGAGGGGAAAGGAGCAAGGGAGGGGCGCCCCCCCCCCCCAAGCCCAATATGAATTGGGAGGGGGTCGGTCCCCCCTTTCCTTCCTCCCTCCTTCCTCTTCCTTCCCTCTCCCTCTCCAAATAGGAAAAGGTGGAGTCCTACTCCCGGTGGGAGTAGGACTCCCCCCTTGGGGGCGCCTCCTCCCCTTGGCCGGCCCTCTCCTCCCCCCTGAGGGAGTCCTTGATTAGGGGGTCCTCGGACAGCTGGACTGTTGGGCTATGGAGGTACAGATTGAAGACTTCGTCCCGTGTCCGGATGGGACCCTCCTTGGCGTGGAAGGCAAGATTGGCAATGCGGATATGTAGATCTCCTCCCTTGTAACCGATCTGTGTAACCCTAGCTGACGGTGTCCTGGACTAGGGGGTACTCACCACGTCGTCCCCCAATCGGTTAGATTGGGCCAAGGACCCCCAGGGCCGCATACTCATGGGCCAGTCCGGACAGGTGCCGCATACAAGGAAGATTCCACAATACTTGGTGATCAAGACAAGGACTCCTCCCTCACCGGCGTATTCGGCTAGGACTCTTGTTATCCTAGGCCTCTGGTGCATTATATAAACCAGGGCCAGGCTAGTCGACACATATACAATATACAACAATCATACCATAGGCTGGCTTCTAGGGTTTAGCCTCCTTGATCTCGTGGTAGATCTACTCTTGTACTACCCATATCATCAATATTAATCAAGCATGAGAAGGGTATTACCTCCATCGAGAGGGCCCGAACCTGGGTAAAACATCGTGTCCCTTGTCTCCTGTTACCATCCGCCTAGACGCACAGTTCGGGACCCCCTACCCGAGATCCGCCGGTTTTGACACCGACATTGGTGCTTTCATTGAGAGTTCCACTGTGTGTTCGGCAAAAGGTCGATGGCTCGCCTGCAGATCAACTGCAACTTCGGCATCTTCGTCACCAGCTCAACTGGTCACCTTGGTTCGACCAAGGGCTGCGCCCTACCTCCGATCGTCACGTTCGGTTGAGGGCCTTCATCAACATCGACTCTGATCTCTATCATGATCATGGAGGAATCATCCAGGGAGCCCGGGGGCTCAACGTCAACATTGCCCTCGGGCGACCGTACTGTTTTTATGGATAGCAGACTTGTGTCCGCCGCCACCGCCTCCTCAAGTGTCGTTTTAAAGATTGCTTCGGTGGAATTGTGCGGAATTGAGTCTACAACAACCCTGGAAAATTTCGTCGAGTTCCGATGGAGGAATCTCGGCAATCTCGGTATACCGAGACGCATTGAATCTGGACGAGAATCCGGACGAGTTTAGGCGTGGTGTCCAGCTTCTAGCTCGGACCTCCTTTGGAAGATCCAACCATTGATCGGCTGCGGAATTCCTATATCTACCACCCCTCAACTTTTCAGCTCGACCCGACTGTCCAAACTCCGGGAACCTTCCGATTAGTGCATCACTTTTCGGATCTGTTTTCTGCGCGAAAATGAATCCGACCGAGTTAAATCTTTTTATGAACGGGATTTCGGACATCCTTTTCGAAGGAAGTTTTGTATGGGGTGTTGTGTTTTGTTTCGAACACATCCCACTATCTTCAATATCATGCCGGTGTCAAACCAGTCCGGCAATATTGCTCCACGGCTGCCGACCTGCGCTAGACACGTCGTCACTTTGTTGAGCCGAGCTCAACTTCTCCGGATCATCATCTCGGCAAGCCGAACAAGAGTCCGACATCGTGAAGGATAAATCATCACCAACATCGCCGCCCCACGGATTACATGGAGCGGGCATACCGGCATCGCCGCACGGTCGCTTCATCAAGCCGACATCGACCACGTCACGACCTGCATCGGCAGGGCCGCACTATTGCTTCTTCAAGCTGGTGTCCATCACGCCGACCTACTTCGACATCTCGGCTGGACCGGGGGCTTCGCCATCTCTTCATCAACCTACTCCGGACACTTCGATGTCACTAGTCAACCAGGCAATGGGTGCGCGTATCGAGTCCCAATTTTGGGAATCACCTTCCTTCGGATTGCTACAACAAATAAACCAGGTGCTATTAATCCTAGTATTTCTTTTTGCTTGTTTGAGTTAATTTTTCCCAAGGAATTATTACTCTGGTTTGTCCATCATATGTACACAGGTCTATCAAATGGTGGCCACATTATCGACGGTCGCATGATGGTTCGGTCAGTTTCCGTACGTAGTCCGTGACGCCGCATCCGAACTTCGGACCGACACAGTGAATCCAGGCTTTGCCACGCCTTTATTGCATTACGCCGACGACCTGCATCGACATTGACTTCGGCGCCAGGCCATATTTCTTTTATTACTCACTTTGCATAAATTATTTATTATGCAACATTTTTTTAATTCTTATTATTACTATTATGCCCGGTCTGCACTATTTTTTGTGCACAGGAAAATGATCCAGCCAGACTATATCCTTTGGCGTCACCTCGGTACGGGCGGGGTCTTCGTCAACACTTCATTACCCCATGCAGGGACTTGGCATCACTCTGCCGTCCTGCATTGACCGTGCTATGTCACCACTTGGTGCCGAGCTCTTTTGCTCCGCCACCTCGGGACCGGCTTGGGGATGGAACCTTGTCCCGCATCAAGCTCGGACAGCGTCGTCAATCTTGAACACATTAACCAGCTAAGTTGCCTTCATGCTCAAAGTTTTAAATTTCTAACTTGTGTTCGGTTCGACCAAGCATTATACTTTTTGGAAAAAAAGTTGCTTGTAAAATTTTTCCTTGTCCAAACTTTGTTCGCACGTACTTGACGCGCTACCCGCTCATTATACCGGGGCTTCTTTAATGAAGCTTATTAATCTGGGCTTTATGCCCAACACATGTGTCACACTTCCGCATGTACCTTTTATTCACTATTATATGCATCAATATGACTTAAGTTTTGGCCAAGCTGGGTTGCTGGCTCCTGTGCTTACCCTACATTCCCGATTGTTCGGCTAGGTGGTAAAGGGAGCACCTCTGTGATTATTCTTGCCGCGTCGGCCGGATGTGTACCTCGGTGGGTGAAGCCGAAAGCTAAGCGTTCTTAAGGGAATACTCGGTCGGTGAACTAAAAGATGATTTCATACCTATTTATTTACCTGCCCCAGATGTTTTTACGCTCTTTTCGCATCCAGGACATGCACTTTAGGGCATTCCTCGAGGGAGGAACCCCTAACGGAACTATTCTCCTGGAAGATGTTTCTTACTAACCATGTAATATAACATAACTAGTTGGGCACTTGTCCGATAAAGCACTAATGACCCCTCGCTTTGGTCTCCACGCATGCCCGATTTTTACAACGCGAGGGTATTCGGACACACTCGAGACTATTGGGTCCGGAGGTTGAAGCGAAAAGGTCCGCTTCGACAAGCGATCTACAATCCGGCTAGAAGGCATTCTACATGTCACCTTACATTATATAGTCAACTTTTACCCAAGTCACTTGGGGGCTCTTATGTTTATTTGAGCCGTTTCATACAAAGTGTTTTTCTTCTTAGTCGTTGCAAAGTTTTTATTATTTATCACTCCTTTTCTCGACACGAGTGTGCGGTCACTAGCCGAGGAGCCTAATTTCTCTCTCAAAACCGCTAGAGTTTAGTTTTCTAAACTGGCCTAATGAGAAGTACTCCGCCTTCGGGATGGGAGACTGAAGCCGTAGGCTGGCCCGCTTGAAGTCTTGAGATAGGATGTGTCATGTTAAAGCACGGCAGAAGCACTTTTTTTTCTAAAGTCTAATTTTCGGATTGGCATCGAACACTTGATCTTGTTCGGACATCATGTTTTTACTGACGTTTTTTAAGCTTTTGGCACTTTTAAACTATGTGTGTGTTTTCAGCATAAGTCTCGCAGTGCAATGCCGGACACCTTTAGAGATTCGGCAAAAACATTCTCGGATATTGCTATATATGCATCAGTTTCGAATTGTGTCTTCGGTCAATAGTTGGGTCGCCCGGCTCCCGCGCTTGCCTCCTACATTCCGCTTTGTTCGGCTAGGTGTGCAAAGGGAGAATCACTGCGATTGTGCTTCCAACTCGCATGGTCAAGCACCTCAGTGGAGAAAGCCGAAAACTGACTGTCACAATAGGTGTAAACTGGTCAGCGATCCGAGGACTATATTAAATGTCGGGCCATTCGTAACATTGGCCGAAGTGTTTCCGGCTTGACCTCGACTGTCGCCGAACACTATCGGGGGCTAGTAACTGGCCTCCCAACCTAAATCCTCAATATTTTGCTCTTACATTGGAGCTGAGGTTTCATGATCATGCTTAGCATGACAACCCAAAGAAAGGAACCGATAGCGGGACTATTTTCTTTGGAAGACATTTCTTCTGTTAAACAGTAATATAACATATCTCTCTGCATACCTTTGTTTATAAAACCGTATGGCCAGATTGCCTTGTTTGTCGTAAATCTTTGCCCTTATAAAGTCTTTATAAAGTAGGACAAACACTCCTCGGCTACTGGCCGAGGAGGTTGAAGCCGATGGTCGGTCAACAAAGTTTTGTACAATGCGGATCCGAGCATTAATGACGTAAAGTACTTGGATACATAGAGTCATTACACATAATTTGTGATTTTATTATGGACATCGATCCTTAATTCGGCCACCCGTGCCCGCATTAAGGCTCGGGGGCTACTGGGCTTCGGGCTTATTATTTACAAATATTAAAGGGGCACATTGATCCCCTGATCTGGTGTTGCCACCCGACCAGTGTCTCGGGGGCTACTGCATTGCTTGTTCTATGCAGAAAATCTTAAGTGCAATACAATTTTCGAGGAGATTTTGATCCTCAGGTTGGTCGGCCACACCCAACCTGAGTCTCGAGGTCTGAGCACGCCGCTTTTTGCGTCCCGAAGTATTCTGCCGAGCTAGGACTCGATCCTCAGGCTGATTTGGCAAATCAACCTGAGTCTCAGCGGTTACTGGGATCAGCGGTCTTATGTCATCCTTCAAGTGCATCTCGGGTTTTAGACCGATACACACTTTGAGGGCTACTGACTATATATCTCGTCAGAGAATAAATTGCATCAATAAAATATATTGACCAAAAATCAGCCCACATTCGGGGTGGTGCACCACCTCGGAAGCAATTCGGCATATAGTTCGGATGCAAGTGGTTGGCTCCTTAGAGGGCATTTCCGGCATTAAGCTTGGCTAAACTCCTTCAAACTTCTTTGAACCAAGGTGATTTACGACACCTCGGACACATAGTCCGGCGTTGGAGCTCGGATACAGTCCGGCGTTGGAGCTCGGATACATTTCGGCGTTAGAGCTGTGAAGCGGTCCGGCGTTGGTGCTCGGCTGCAAAGGATACCTCGAATGCAGTCCGGCGTTGGAGCTCGGACGCAAGAGGACGCTGCCGCCCGGGAACAACTTCAACCCCGAGGTGTGGCATAAAAATAACAAGGCATTGATAAAGGCCGGAAACTTAAAGGGGCTCCTCGGATACCCGACGTATAAACTCGCCGAATGCATTTCGGCGATCCTCAAGATCGAAGATGAGAAGATTTGTTGAACCAGTTTTCAAGACCGGCAACCGAAGATGAAGAGCAGTTCGGAAGAATCGAGGATCGTCCCTAACTTGAAGACCGGTTCAGGGGGCTACTGACGGTGTCCTAGACTAGGGGGTACTCACCACGTCGTCCCCCAATCGGTTAGATTGGGCCGAGGACCCCCAGGGCCGCATACTCATGGGCCAGTCCGGACAGGTGCCGCATAAAAGGAAGATTCCACAAAACTTGGTGATCAAAGACAAGGACTCCTCCCTCACCGGCGTATTCGGCGAGGACTCTTGTTATCCTAGGCCTCTGGTGCATTATATAAACCAGGGCCAGGCTAATCATTTACATATACAATATACAACAATCATACCATAGGCTAGCTTCTAGGGTTTAGCCTCCTTGATCTCGTGGTAGATCTACTCTTGTACTACCCATATCATCAATATTAATCAAGCGGGAGTAGGGTATTACCTCCATCGAGAGGGCCCAAACCTGGGTAAAAACATCGTGTCCCTTGTCTCCTGTTACCATCCGCCTAGACGCACAGTTCGGGACCCCCTACCCGAGATCCGCCGGTTTTGACACCGACACTAGCCCCCTCCGTTGTCTATATAAACCAGAGGGTTTTAGTCCGTAGAACAACAACAATCGTACCATAGGCTAGCTTCTAGGGTTTAGCCTCTATGATCTCGTGGTAGATCAACTCTTGTAATACTCATATCATCAAGATCAATCAAGCAGGAAGTAGGGTATTACCTCCATCAAGAGGGCCCGAACACAGGTAAACATCATGTCCCGCGCCTCCTGTTACCATCCGCCTTAGACGCACAGTTCGGGACCCCCTACCCGAGATCCGCCGGTTTTGGAACCGACATTGGTGCTTTCATTCAGAGTTCCACTGTGCCGTCATCATAAGGTTGGATGGCTCGTCTCGTTGTCAAGGACAACATCACCTCTGGGGGAGCCCTGGCTGTAGGCCAAACCCTCCGACTAGGCGGTTTCATCATGACCGCCCGTTCGGCCGTTGCACCGATGATGACTTCTCGGATCATCAAAAACAGCCTCCACGTCGGCTCGGAATTCGCCGAGCAGTTGGATCCAATGGAGCTCTCTTCCTTGAACGAGCTCTTGGATCACATCGCCGCCTTGGGAGTCGCTACGGACTATAATCAGATCGGGCTGAAACCCGACCGAAGGGAGATTAACTCTCCGCCGGTCACCCATCAGATAGCGGTGGTGGAGGAGCAACGCAGCGATTCTTTCTCTATCTTGAGGACAAACTATGTCCGGATTCCTGAGCTCTCCGAGCTGGATACCCGTCTACGGGAGGACATGGCCCAAGCCTTGAACCTAGAATAAGGCAGCGGGCCAGACCTATTGGGCAACATCCCGGAGCCTGAACTGCCAAGCTCGAAAACTCCTCCGCCCCTGGGTCTCAGATCGGGTCAGGGTTCGGACCTAAATCCACCCACCCACCCAGATATAAGTGATCTTTCCCACATTAGACAAGAGCCCCAAGAGACAGTACACCACTATTGGGCCAGATTCCTCCTTGTAATGAGCAAGGTTAAGGACTGTCGCGAGGAAGACGCAATTTCATTCTTTTGCAAAAATTGCATGGACAGGGGAATCCTCAACGCCATAAGTCGCCATGACATAGCACACTTCGCTGACTTGGCGGCCATAGTACGGAAGTATTGTGCGATGGAAAGTGCCTGGAAAACCCAAACAAAATTTTGTGATCCTCCGGTTCTCACAAAACACCCCGTCCGAACTAAAAGGGTGTACTCTCGTAAGTCACCTGATCCAATTACAAAGAAACAAAAGCCCACCACGGGGCGTGGAACCGTATTGGAGGGATGGCTTAATGGGCCATGCAAAATTCACAGTATAGCGGGTACCATGCCAACACACAGCCTTAGAGCATGTTGGGTACTCCGGCAGGTGGCCAAGAGCGGTGAGGATCTCCTCATCAACAATACCGCAGAGCACCATCCCATGGAAAACAACAATACAGTATTGACAGTCTTCGGGACCTTCGCCTCAAACAATAGGCGTAAGCGAGCACTCCGCAGCCTTGCCGAAGTCTGCCACATGGCAGCAATAAATCCATGGAGCGATACGGCTATCACCTGACGAACCTAAATTCCGAACAGCCCGAGCACCAGCCGCCTTGGTCCTTAGTCCAATTGTGGACGGCTTCCGGCTTACTAAAGTGCTCATGGACGGCGGCAACGAATTAAACCTCACCTATGAGGAGACTCTTTGAAAAATAGAAATAGACAAAAGCCGCCTTGAGCAAAGCAACACGACCTTCAGAGGAATCATCCCTAGTCGGGAGGCACGATGTGCTAGGAAAATCACACTAGATGTGGTACGGCACGCCAGAGAATTGTAGGTCCGAAGAAATCACATTCCAAGTGGCCCCGTTCAATAGAGGATACCACGCCCTTCTAGGGCGGGAGGCATTCACGATCTTCCAGGCTATACCCCATTACGGGTACATGAAGCTCAAAATGCCCGGGCCCAATGGAATAATCACTCTAGCTAGTGATCCGGACATAGCACTCCGCGCCGAAAATAAAATAGCCGCACTGGCCCTCGAGGCATTATCCGAAGCCCTCGCGGCCGAAGAATTAACTGCGATGCGCTCCACAGTGGACAAGGACGACGTGATACTCGACAAAAGATCCAAATCCACCTCTTTTAAACCAGTGGATGAAATAGTCAAATTCCAAGTCCATCCAACGGACCCTACAAAAACAGCATCCATCGGGGTACAATTAAACCCCACAGTAGACGCCACGCTACGGGAGTTGTTGCGCGCGAATTGGGACATCTTCTCCTGGCATCCTTCAGACATGCCAGGAATCCCACGCAGGCTGGCCGAGCATAGCCTTAACATTCTAAAGGGATTCAAGCCGGCCAAGCAAACTCTTCGGTGATTCTCTGAGCCTAAGCGACAAGCCATGGGAGAGGATCTAGCCAAGTTACTAGAGGCCGGATTCATTCGAGAAATAAAACATCCGGATTGGCTAGCAAACCTGGTGATGGTACCAAAGAAGGACAAATCATGGCGCCTATATGTCGACTTCAAGGACCTTAACAAGGCTTGCCCCAAGGATCCCTTCCCCCTCCCTCGCTTCGATCAAATTATCGACGCTATCACTGGACACGACTCATTGTGTTTCCTCGACGCATACTCCGGATTCCATCATATTAAGATGGCGGAGTCCGATCAAGCCGCAACGACATTTATCACTCCATACGGCCCCTTCTGTTTTAACACCATGCCTTTCGGGCTCAGAAATGCCGGTGCAACCTATCAACGCATGATTCAGACATGCTTGGAGACACAGATCGGTAAAATAGTGGAGGCATACGTAGACGATGTGGTCATTAAAACCATACACGTCGAATCCTTAATAGACGACTTGAGGATCACGTTCGACAATCTCCGAACATACGACATTAAGCTCAATCCGGAAAAATGCGTCTTCGGCGTGCCTGCCGGAAAGCTCTTAGGCTTCATCGTCTCCAACAGAGGAATCGAAGCAAATCCAAGCTCTGTCACAGTTGTCCATCCCAACAGACCTCAAGCAAATCCAGAAACTAACTGGATGCGTGGCTGCCTTAAGCTGCTTCATCTCCCGATTAGGAGAAAAGGCACTGCCTCTTTATCGCCTTCTTTGATGCACCGAACACTTCGAGTGGACGGATGCGGCCACGGCCGGATTAGAAGAAATAAAAGTCGTTTTGGCCACAAACCCAATCTTGGCCGTGCCAAATGTCGGCGAACCAATGTTGTTATATATAGTGGCAACACACCAAGTTGTAAGCGCAGTGCTCGTCGTCGAATGAGAAACGGACGGACATAAGTTCCTGCTTCAAAAGCCGGTATACTATGTATCCACTGTCCTCACTCCATGCATATCACGGTACCCACATTATCAAAAGATAGCATAGCGGTCTTCATGGCATCCCGGAAACTACGACACTACTTTCAAGAGTGTTCAATTACGGTGGCCTCTGAAGTACCACTCAATGACATAATAAACAACCGAGAGGCCACGGGCCGGATTGGTAAATGGGCTATTGAGCTCCTCCCGTTCGACATAATATACAAACCACGGCGAGCCATTAAGTCACAAGTACTGGGTGACTTCGTTGCCGAATGGACAGAAGCCGAACTCCCTAAAGAGTATGGTGCGTACTCCAATTGGATCATGCACTTTGACGGCTCTAAAATGCTGGCTGGTCTGGGAGCTGGCGTCGTCCTGACATCCCCCACCAGAGATACAGTCCAATATGTACTCCAAATATTATACACAGACTCCAAAAACACAGCAGAATATGAGGCCCTGTTACATGGTCTCCGGATGGCAGTCTCCATGGGCATTTAACGCCTGGAGGTGCGTGGGGACTCGAACCTTGCAATATCTCAAATAAATGGAGACTTCGATGCCAAGGATCCAAAAATGGCGGCTTATCGCAACGCCGTCCTCAAAATGTCAGCTCGGTTCGAGGGGCTCGAATTCCACTACGTGGTCTGGGAAAACAATCAGGCGACGGATATCCTCGCCCGAATCGGCGCTAAGCGCGACCCTGTCCCATCTAATATCTTCTTGGAAAGGTTGTTTAAGCCATCCGTGGTATGGGAAGGAGAGACCGGTAACAATAGTCCGGACCCGGCCACAACACCAGACACCGAACACTCTGACGTAATTGGAGGCTCTGCCACCAAAATAACACCTTCGACCCACGTGATTATGGCCGTCATCGCCTCGTGGACAGAACCCTTCTTGGCTTACCTAACTAGGCAGGAACTACCTGAGGACCCAAACGAGGCACGTTGCGTTATGAGACGGTCTAAAGCCTACAAGGTCCACGAGGGCGAGCTTTATAAGAAAAGCGCTACCGGAGTCCTTCAAAGGTGCATCTCCGAAGAGGAAGGATGGCAACTTTTGGCAGAAATTCATGCTGGACTTGGCGGCCACCACGCCGCAGCTCGGGCCCTTGTAAGCAAGGCCTTCCGTACATGTTTTTATTGGCCGACAGCCCGGGCAGACGCACAGGACCTCGTTCAATGTTGCGTCGGTTGCCAGATTTTCGCAAACCAATGCCATATGCCACCTACCGCTCTCCAAACAATCCCCATCACTTGGCCCTTTGCGGTCTGGGGGCTTGATATGGTTCGACCCCTTAAAGGGGGAAGCCATAAGAAAAAATACCTATTGGTCATGGTGGACAAATTCACCAAATGGATAGAAGCCAAACCAGTTAAAACGGCCGAATTCGGACCAGTGATAGACTTCATATCCAGGGTTGTACACCATTATGGCGTTCCCCACAGCATCATCACCGATATAACGGCTCGAACTTTACAGCCGACGAGGTAAAACTTTCGTGCTGCAACATGGGCATCAAGCTCGACCATGCTTCCGTCTATCACCCGCAAACTAACGGTCAAGTCGAGCAAGCAAATGGTCTTATCATGAGCGGCATTAAACCCAGATTAGTGCGATCCTTGAAGGAATCCGATACGCACTGGGTAGAGGAGCTCGACTCCGTACTATGGGGGCTACGGACCACGCCGAATCACACTACCGGATACACACCATTTTTCATGGTGTACAACACAAAGGCGGTACTGCCCTGCGACATAATTCATGACTCACCTAGAGTGCGCATGTATGAAGAGAAAGAAGCTCAGCTTGATCGGCAGGACAGTTTGGATGCCATGGAGGAGGAGCGTGATGTGGCAAAAGCCCGTTCCGAATTCTATCAGCAACAGGCTCGAAGGTATCAAAGCAGAGAAGTATGGGCCAAAACTTATAACGTTGGCGAACTCGTTCTACGCCTACCCGAGAAGAAAAATAACAAGCTCAAGCCCAAATGGGAAGGTCCCTTCGTTACTGACCAAGTTCTGACCGGTGGAGCGTACCGTCTGCGGGATGCATCGGACAATCGACTCGAGCCAAACCCATGGAATGCAGCCAGACTCTAAAGGTTCTACGCCTAGTGCCGGACTCTATGTTCGTCTCCTTACCTTTGTCAATTTTTTTATATATTCATTATCTGTCTTTTCTTTCTTTCTTCCCTTTTTTCTTCAAGGCCTTACAAGGCTAAAATGTGTCTTGACTACACAATCTTGACGCGCTAGCCGCGCTCATGATACCTAGGGGCTTCTTATACAGAAGCTTAATATAGCTACGCTCCGGGCTCTAGGCCCCACACACGTGTTACTTTTCACATGTACCTTTTTTTGCCATTATATGCATTGATATGACTTAAGTTTTGGCCAAGTTGGGTTGCCTGGCTCTTGTGTTTATGCCCTACGTTCCCGTTAATTCGGCTAGGGCATAAGGGGAGCACCTCTGCGATTATTCTTTGCGGGTTAGCCAGATGTGTACCTCAGACTGGGTGAAACCGAAAGCTAGCATTCTTAAGGGAATATTCGGTCGGTGAACAAAAGATGATTTTTATTTATTGTAGTACATGCCCCCAGATGTTTATATCCTGCGTATCTTTTCGTAGTTCGGACATGCACATTTATGCATGCGTACACAGGGAAAGGAACCCATAATGGAACTATTTTCCCTGGAAGATGTTTCTTACTATCCATGTAATATAACATAGCTAGTTGGGTACTTGTCTGTTCAAGCACTTATGACCCCTACGCCTGGTTTCCACGCGTACCTCGGTTTTCACATAACAAACGGGTATTCGGATACACTCCGGACTGTCGGGTCCGGAGGTCGGTCCGCCATGACAAATGATTTACAATCCGGCTAGGGACAATACATGTCACTTGAAGTACACAGTCACTTAGACTGACTAAATTCTTCTTCTATACCATCCAACAGGCTGTCTAGCCTACAATCCTTTGGGAATACTTTGCGGCTAATTCTACCTGGTCATACACCAAAGCGGCGGGGATCTCTTTCCCATCAGACCCCACAGGTCCGACCTCGGCCATGTGGTTCGGGTCAGCCTTGGTATATCATGTCTTCACCATGGCCCAGGCTTCCCTTGCACCTTGTCGGCAGGCTGATATCTTCCATAATCGGAAGCGCCGCCGCGCTCCCTTGAGCTTCTCTACAAGCTCCCCCGTTTTCTCCTGGCAGGGAGGCGGATGGCTACAAGGCTTGGGCAATGCCCTGCATCACCTGCCGAACTTGTTCGTGCAGTTGGGAGAGCTCTGGCAGAAGATCACTTGCAGACCCGGGCATTTCCTCGGCGGGACGACCCGTCGGCATACCTCTGAATATAACTCATCGGTAGGTTTCTTCACGAACTCTTTAAAAGTTCATTCAATCACTTACTGAAAATGTCGCGTCGAAGCTTCTTATTCTCCTTTACGGAGTCAGCAAGCTGGGCTCGAACATCTTTCAGTTCAACGCCCAGCCGGGTATTGGCGGCGTCTTGGAGATCATTTTTCTCCCGCCTAACCCGTGTAAGCACGTGCTCACCAGCCTTTAGCTATCGTTTAGCATGTTTCTCATCCCCTCGCACGACCTACGGATTCACTTCGGAGTCATCTGTAGAATCTATTGTTAGATTTGCACGCATGCCGCATACTACCCGGTACATGATATTCTTTGCAATGGAAACAAGTGTTACCAGATGGGGCCTTCTCGGACTCCTTCACTGTGGCAACTGTGGTCTGAAGCTGGGCTTTGCACTCCTCCAGCTCTTGAGACAAATGGGTATTCTTCTCTGTAAGAACCTATGCAATCAATGATCCTTAAATCAGTTGTGCCAAGAATTATTAGATTTTCTTACCCGTATATCCTTTACATACTGGTCCATGGCTCTGGCAAGACCATTTTGAGCAGCTCGGATGTACGCGTCTCCTGAGTTGAGGGCATCAAACGCCTCTTGGGAGAAACAAGCGTCGCGGAGTACGGCCCGACGACGCCTGTGATTCATGGCGCTCTCCACTTCGGAATTCGTAGCGGACATCCTATCTGCATCCTCTGTAGGAGGAACATCCGACGTTGGCCCATGCTAGCGTCCGCCGCTAAGTCCGGCTCTGGAGCCTGACTGGTGGAGGCATGGCCGGCAGCCTCTCCGGATATAGTCCGGCGAGCGTTTTTCCTACTAGGAAACATGGGCGTTATTATATTTTAAAAGACGACAACCACGGAGCGGGGTTCTTTTTCATACCTCTGCAACGGCGCCTCAGTCCTGACCGCCTTCCTTTTAAGCCTACCCGGCTTCAGTGCCCCTTGTTGGTGAGACACTACGGGTTCGGCATGGCGTCCTGATGGCCTTCCCTGTAAGACACCATGTGTGTGCGGTAGGTGAAGTGCAGAAAAAGGGACCCTTCTTGGAAGTTAGGACTCCGGTTTTACTTACATGCGATGTGGGGAGTAGTCCCAGATAATCAGCTACGGTGGCCACCATGGCACCGTCGCAGCTTAATTGATAAAACTTCCTGTCAATAAGCTCCACAAATGTGTCCGGATCTTCTTCGAGTCCGGGGTTGAGGGCCCGGTCAGGGTCCTCCGGTTGTGGAGGCGGGCTGTGGACCTCCCTTATAGCTTTTCACAGTTCCTGCTATGAAATGGCAAGGTAAATACTTATGACGAAGAATGCGGGAAGGTTTGGAGTAAAAAGTAGCAGCTCACCCAGCTTGGGGGGTTGTACATGGAGAATCCATCCCGTGGCTTAATGCGGATGAACTCCTCTTCCTCTCCTTTGTACAAATCGGACAGAATTTTTGCTAGAGCAGCGACTGAGTCCGGTCCCTTGCGACCGCAGCAGGTGGCATCGTCTTCTCCGTTGAAGTGCCACATGGGTTGCCCCCGATATTGAAGTGGCTGCACCCCCCGCATTATACATATTGACATAACCTCGATTACTGTCAATCCTGACTTACCCAGCGTCTATATCCGGCCCATCAGGTAAAGGAATTCTCCGTTATCTTCCTCCTGGGGGCTTTGAGGGCGCCAGTTGCAGTGTTTCTTCAAGGGAGCGTTGTCGAACTCAGGAAGGCCCATCCAAATAGGGTCCGGAAGGGGGACGTCCTCCATATAAACCACTCCGAAGGCCAGTCTTCGGGTGTCTTCTTTGGAGTACTGGACAGGTATCTGGTCCCGGCGATGCGCCATATTTCGGCTCCGCCCACTTGATATATTAACCCCTCCTGTGTACGGGGTACGAGGCACAATAGCCTCTTCCATAGCTCGAAATGAGCTTCGCGGCCCAAAAACAGCTCGCAAAGGGCGACGTAGCCAGTGATGTGTAATATGGAGGCGGGTGTAAAGTTATGCAGCTGGAGGCCGTAGAACTCGAGGAGCCCAGCGGAGAAAGCGGGTGGATTGGAAATCAGCCCCTTAATAAGTAAGGGACAAGGCATACCCGCTCCCCCATGGATGGGTTGGGAAAGCTCTCCGCTTGCTCCCGCCGTTGTAGGTGGCGAGTCCCGGCTCGAGCAGGGGACCATATACGCTGGAGGAGAAATCTCTGGTCAGTAACTCTACTAATTGGCTGTGGGGACGGAACACTTCTTCCAATTGCACGGCTTAGGGCTACGAGAGCGAGGAGGAGCTGCGATGGCTGGCCATGATGGGATGGACCTCTCTGGGTGCGCTCCGATGGATACTCGTTGTGGGAGGATGGTGTGATCTGGATCTGAGGATCCCCGCCTCCTTAAATAGACTATTTACTTACATGGTTAGGGTGGCAAGTGTAAAAATGCCCCGACTTCTCGCATTCGCTTGACAAGTGGAGGATAGCCATTATTAGGCGCAGAAGCCAAGGAGTGCGACATTCATGGGAAGTCGGACGCTACTCGACAGGTACTCAGAATTTGGAGGAGAACCCGCCTTGCAATGCCGAGGACAATCTGCGCCCCGGACTCATCGTCATTGAAGCCTGGTTCGGGGGCTACTGAGGGAGTCCTGGATTAGGGGGTCCTCGGACAGCCGGACTATATCCTTTGGCCGGACTATTGGACTATGAAGATACAAGATTGAAGACTTCATCCCGTGTCCGGATGGGACTCTCCTTGGCGTGGAAGGCAAGCTTGGCAATACGGATATGTAGATCTCCTCCCTTGTAACCGACTTTGTGTAACCCTAGCCCCCTCCGGTGTCTATATAAACCGGAGGGTTTTAGTCCGTACAACAACAACAATCATACCATAGGCTAGCTTCTAGGGTTTAGCCTCTACGATCTTGTGGTAGATCAACTCTTGTAATACTCATATCATCAAGATCAATCAAGCAGGAAGTAGGGTATTACCTCCATCGAGAGGGCCCGAACCTGGGTAAACATCGTGTCCCCCACCTCGTGTTACCATCCGCCTTAGATGCACAGTTCGGGACCCCCTACCCGAGATCCGCCGGTTTTGACACCGACACCCCCTTTATATACGGAGGAGAGGGGCACCCCATAGACACAACAATTGATCTCTTGGATCTTTTAGCCGTGTGCGGTGCCCCTCTCCACCATAGTCCACCTCGATAATATTGTAGCGGTGCTTAGGTGAAGCCCTGCATCGGTAGAACATCAACATCGTCACCACGCCATCGTGCTGACAGAACTCTCCCTCAAAGCTCGGTTGGATCGGAGTTCGAGGGACGTCATCGAGTTGAACGTGTGCAGAACTCGGAGGTGCAGTGCATTCAGTACTTGATCGGTCGGATCATGAAGACGTACAACTACATCAACCGTGTTGTGCTAACGCTTACGCTTTCGGTCTACGAGGGTACGTGGACACACTCTACCCTCTCGTTGCGATGCATCACCATGATCCTGTGTGTGCGTAGGATTTGTTTTTTAAATTACTACGTTCCCCCACAAATAGGACTATCATGCGTGGGTGCAATAGCAACAATTTCATGTTTAACATAAGGAACTTTAGCAAGTTCATCTCCATAAGCATAATTTATATTGGCATCTTGGCCACAAGCATAGCAAGCATCATCAAAAAGGGATATTTCAAGAGAATCAACGGGATCATAACAGTCATCATAGCAATCATCCTTCGGTAAGCACGAAGGGAAATTAAACAATGTATGAGTTGAAGAGTTACTCTCATTAGAAGGTGGGCACGGGTGATCAATCCGCTCTTCCTACTTTTGTTCTTCGCTCTCCTCCTCATCTTTTTCATCCAATGAGCTCACAATGTCATTAATTTCTTCTTCCATAGACTCCTGCAAAATATTAGTCTCTTCTTGGATAGCAGAGACTTTCTCAATAAATGCATCAATATCAGCGTTGTATTCATAATTCTCATAGCAATATTTAAGGATAGCTAAATTTTCAGGTCTATAAATAGCATCATAAAGATTTTCACACTCTTTAAATACAGATTCAATTTCATAAGCACCCATAAAAGCAACAAATTATTCTATTTGTTCCACATCATTGTAATCATATATACCTCTAGCATAAGAAGCCAAGGTTTTATTATCATTAAATTTACATGAAAAGGGAAGGTGTGGAGATTTCATCCTAGAGCAACAAGTATAATCATATCTCAAGCATAGTTGCCTAGCATACCACTTCAACATATAAATTTGATCCCATAATAGTTTACTTTTTGAGTCAAGCGATAATACCTAAATTATTCACATTGATCCAACGTGTCTCCCATTACCAAATTGAATGGGGTTTTCTCGGGATTACCAAAGTAGTACATAATATCTATCACATAACGAGCATCGAGGGTCTTAGGAGGTTCCCCATCTCCATGAGTAGCAAGTACACCTAATTCTTTTGGTATTTCGTGTTCCGTATCCATAACGAAAGATAGAGAACAACTTAGAACAGCAAATAAAATCTACTTTGTGATAAAGCAAACAAGCACACACGAGAATATTCACCCCACGCTATTGCTCCCGGCAACGGTGCCAGAAAAAGGTCTTGATAACCCGCAAGTATAGGGGATCAATTGTAGCCTCTTTCGATAAGTAAGAGTGTCGAACCCAACGAGGAGCTAAAGGTAGAACAAATATTCCCTCAAGTTCTATCGACCACCGATACAACTCTACGTGCGCTTGACATTCGCTTTACCTAGAACAAGTATAAAACTAGAAGTACTTTGTAGGTGTTTTAGGATAGGTTTGCAAGATATTAAAGAGAATGTAAATAAAAAGTAGGGGCTGTTTAGATAAATAAACAAATAAATTAGCTTTAGTAGAGAGCTTTTTTTCACGAGGAAGTTACTTGTCCCTAGGCAATCGATAACTAGACCGGTAATCACTATTGCAATTTTATTTGAGGGAGAGGCATAAGTTAACATAGTTTCTCTACTTGGATCATATGCACTTATGATTGGAACTCTAGCAAGCATCCGCAACTACTAAAGATCATTAAGGTAAATCCCAACCATAGCATTAAAGTATCAAGTCCTCTTTATTCCCATACGCAAACAACCTACTTACTCGGGTATATGCTTCTGTCACTCACGCCACCCACCATAAGCAAATCATGAACATATCTACAATGGGAATCCCTCACGCTTGCGCGACACGGAGAGCACCATAGGACAGCACCAATAATAAAACATGCAACTCAAACCAATCACGATTATCAATAACCCATAGGACAAAACGGATCTACTCAAACATCATAGGATAGCCATACATCATTGGGAAATAATATATAGCGTTGAGCACCATGTTTAAGTAGATATTACAATGGGGAAAAGAGGGGTTACACCGCTGCATAGAGGGGGGAAGAGTTGGTGATGATGGTGGTGAAGTTGTTGGTGAAGATTGCGGTGATGATGATGGCCCCCGGTGGCACTCCGGCGCCACCGGAAGCGAGGGGGAGAGAGCCCCCCTCCTTCTTCTTCTTCTTCCTTGACCTCCTCCCTAGATGGGAGAAGGGTTTCCCCTCTGGTCCATGGTCCCCATGGCATGGGAGGGGCGAGAGCCCCTCCGAAATTGGATCTGTCTCTCTGTCTCTCTCTGTTTATGTGCTCTCAGATCTGGCCTTTCATCGTTTCTTTTATAACCGGAGATCTGTAACTCCGATTGGGCTGAATTTTGGACACGATCTCTATCCGGAAATTAGCTTTCTTGCGGTGAAAGAAGAGCAGCAACCGCCTTACGGGGGCCCCACGAGGGTCAGGGGCGCGCCCAGGGAGGGCAGACGCGCCCCCTGCCTCGTGGCCCCCTCGGGCACCTTCTCGCGTTGATTCTTCTTCCCATATTTCACAAATATTCCAAAAATATTCTCCGTCCTTTTTTATCCTGTTTGGACTCCGCTTGATATGGGGTTTCTGCGAAACAAAAATATGCAACAAACAGGAACTGGCACTGGGCACTGGATCAATATGTTAGTCCCAAAAAATAGTATAAAAAGTTGCCAAAAGTATATGAAAGTTGTAGAATATCGGCATGGAACAATCAAAAATTATAGATACAACGGAGACGTATCAGCGTGCGACAGCAGTTCCAAATCGAGAGGGAAAGGCGAAGAGTCGGTGGACGGTTGCCAGTTTTCCACTGTACACGAAGAGGCGCCCCGGCCTACACGTCCTTTCAGAAATTGTACAAAAGGACTCGTCGTCGACTCACTGACATGTTGGAACGGGACCACATGTCAACGAAACATGGTGTGTAATTTCTCATGCAAAATGCGATCTGGCCGCGTTGGCCCGACGTGCCGCATTAGTTATCGACCTTTTTTTAACATACACTCTGAGTGGATAGCTCCTGTGGTCATCACACGTGAGCGGATATATAGGTGGGCTAGGTGGGCAGGCGGCAACAATCTAAGTGCTAAAAGAGTTGATCTCGAAAAAAGAGTTGATCCAATGCTTGGTTTTGTTTGGAATTTCCAACTATGACCATTGGATAGAGTGAATCAATGGCTTACGTTCAAAGTTATTCTCATACTATAGAATGGTATAGGAACATGGAGAGATTTGGTTGATTTTATATCGCTGAATAATATAAAATATTATGAGTGCAGACGCTCCACCCCGAGGTTAGTAGCTCCTTCTCGGTTCTCGGGAATCTATGTTCTTCCACTCTTTCATTTAAGACATGAGCTTTGTTCATCCTGTTGTCGACACGCGGGACATCTATATGCCTCCATTTTACAAAATCATACTATATGCCTCCATGACACACGGGACATCTAGCATCAAGGTGGCGTGTCATGCAAGAAAATGGAGATATGCAGTGCGTAAGTGAGTCGTGCACTTCGATGGCACCTAGTACTACGCAATATTTTTTCTCCTCGATGGCACGTGAATAGTGCACGTACTCAATGACAGAAAGACGCAGGATGGTAGCCATGGACATGGCTGGCCCTTTTTGAAGAGAGTACTAATAAATACGTAACTTTGATGTGTCCCGTCAACTCGCAGAACGACGAGAAGCTTGCTTACTACGCCTTCTCCCTCGCCAACGCATGCGCGGTGGCTCGCGACACGAGGAGAAACTTTTGCTTACAAGCAGTGGACGTGCATCAGTTCATTTGGTGCCAGATTGCCAGAAGTAGTACAGTACCATCATTATTGTTCGACTTCCAGAAAAGGAGAAGAGCCAAGCACAAGGTCACCTATTAACCTAGTACAGTACTACTACAGCCAAAGCTGGTCCACCTTTTTAGAGCATGGTTAATTAATATAGGTAGCTCTTGCAGCGGCACATCATTTAGAGCAAGTACTCTCTTCGTAGGATCAAAGGAAGTGAAACAAAAGTTGGAGTGGATGCTAGATTGCCAATTAAAACATGATTACATAGGAAAAAAATCCTATAGCATTCTATCCTATGAATCAAACGACCAATGTAGGAAAATTATGAGGGGGTCTCTCCAACAGTGTTCCTCGGCTCGCACCTAGCATCACGGTGGTCGAACTTGGAGTCGTTCATCTAGTACACGTGGCATCTCAGATCTGGTACTCCAATTTTAGGTTGGCTCTATGTGATGTGGCAACTTCATATACTAACCGGATGTTGGCTATACTACTACGGTACTCACACTCCAAGAAGTGACTCGAAAACCATTCATAACTTAGGTCTATGACACGCATTTGCAAATGTACCATTCATTACATACAACAAGTCATCAACACACAATGACAACGATGATACATGTTGGATTATAGATTATTTCCAACAAAACGTTCCAGTAAATACTGAAGTTTTCATCACACAACAAATAACAAGCAATGAAATGAACTTCAACTCAACCAATCCTTGGCGTTGGAAATGCTTGCTTTGAACCATAGGTGCTCTGGGAAGGGCCAGCTATTGTCAATATCGAGAGCAACGCAGCACTGATCATCTATGCTGAAGCGGCATATATCAGGAGCAGGGTAGGGAACCACCGCAATGTCCGAGGTATAGATAGAGTTGCTTCTCATAAATGGTAGTAACGATGTGTCAATAGCAGCTGGATTGCCTTTAACCATCATTGGATAGTTTGGTCCAAGGAAGAGCGAGTTTGCTCCAAGACTACCAATACTGTATCAGGGAGAAGGTGTTGGCGCTAGCACACTACTATCCATTCCGAATACCCCGCAACGGGTGTTGGAATAGGTCCGAAGAGGGCGACCATGGGAGACAACACCTGCTACCACAATAGTAACAATCACAATGCACTATATACAGACAAGAAGAGGTGATCCATCGGAATTAGTTGCCAGGCGCCACTGAGTATATAAGTTCTGCTCGTCCTCATGCTCGTGATCATCACCATCGTCATCTCCCCCTTGGTTATAAAATTTTTCAAGTATAGGTGGTGGAATGTTCACAGGACCTTGGAAACACAAGAAGAAGGTTAATTAGTAAAGGGAAACTTGCTAACCCGCATGCATGTAGCTGAAACAATTATAATTACGGTGGAAGACAAACGTATCGAAACTACGAGGATCCCATGCAAAAACAGTGCCACGAGTGGTGGCAGCAAACACAAGATCCTCATACTCAATTGCATCACAGTACTCATCCGTGTACAGAAACTGATTTTTGAGCAATATCCATGGACGAACCGTGGAATTAGTAACGGCGGCAACAAGCTTGTCGAAGATAGCAACAACTTGATAGTTCTCGTAATTCCAAGAGCGGTTGGGAACTCGAGAAATTGCTATCTTCCGTAGACGACAGTCACCATGATCATATTTGAACGTACACAGATCATCTGTGTGCTCAACCTCAGGGCACTCGGAGATTTTTGGAAGTGGAATCCGCTGACGAGTGTACACATTCACAAGTTCCCACTCGCAATTGTACCCAATATAAACAACCCAATCTCCATTTGCGCCAGCCCAGGCCTTACCCTGAAGCGATGGCATCTTGACATCACACGTATCATTATCAAGCGGCATCAACTTGCACAAGGCGAGGCCTCCGTCGTCTGCGCCCATGCGGACATGCTTATAGCGAAGAAGATAAGGGAGATCAAACCACTCCTGGACCCTTGGGTTCCTTGTAATTATGTTATTAGTTGAGTCGAGAATGGTCTTGAACGAACCTGCCATGCCAGCCGAGGTGATGATGTCGCACCGATCAATGAGTTCCCCCACCACGTCATCTTTCAGATCAGAGCAAGAATAACGGGGTCGTTTCCGGCTTGTTCCCTACATGGAGAAGACGATCGAACAATGGCAGAAGGAAGGGTGAAGGCAAATGGAGGAGAGAGGAAGAGCGTGCGACAGCAGTTCCAAATCGAGAGGGAAAGGCGAGGAGTCGATGGACGGTTGCCGGTTTGCCATGGTACACGAAGAGGCGCCCCGGCCTACACGTCCTTTTGGAAATTGTACAAAAGGACTCGTCATTGTCTCACTGACATGTTGGAACGGGACCACATGTCAACGAAACATGGTGTGTAATTTCTCGTGCAAAATGCGATCTGGCCGCGTTTGCCCGAGGTGCCGTATTAGTTATCGACCTTTATTTTTTAATGGCGTGCCATTCAGTTTTGAAGCATGACTAACTGGTACTGTTTGCAGAGAAAATATAAACTACTCTACCACTACTCCACCTCTAGTACTAGTAGTATAGAAAAGATATATAGGCTGGACCTTCAGAGCTTTCTTGCTAAGGGCTGCCCACTTGCTTCTCACACTATCACCCTGTCTCCAGATCTAAAAAGGCAGCCTCTCTCTCCCTCCTCACCGGTGGTCACAGATCCACCGGGGAAGAAAAGGACGTGCAGCGTTGGCCTTTTCGTCATCGGCGGCGAGGTCGAGTGCGGCGACAAGGCCATCCTCTCAGACCTAGCGCCCGCGTGGGATGGCATCCGTCCCCAAGCTCGCTGTCGTAGTGCGTGCAGAGGACGACGATCACGAGCGAAGCCACTTCCCGCCGACCCTCAGGTATGCTACCTCTTTTTGAACCATACCCTTGTTCTATTGCCCCATCTACCACGTCGCTGCATGTGGATCTTTTTCCACTCCATCATCTTCCCAATTTGCTATCCTCTGCTCTGCTGGCCACGCAGACGAAAACCTTAATTTGCACTATTAAAGGAAACCCTACTTCATGCAGACTAATCCATGTCTGGGTTGAATAAGGAAAGGAAGGGTGTCGGTGTCAAAACTGGCGGATCTCGGGTAGGGGGTCCCGAACTGTGCGTCTAGGTGGATGGTAACAGGAGACAAGGGACACGATGTTTTTACCCAGGTTCGGGCCCTCTCGATGGAGGTAATACCCTACTCCTGCTTGATTAATATTGATGATATGGGTAGTACAAGAGTAGATCTACCACGAGATCGGAGAGGCTAAACCCTAGAAGCTAGCCTATGGTATGATTGTTGTTCGTCCTACGGACTAAAACCCTCCGGTTTATATAGACACCGGATAGGGTTAGGGTTACACAGAGTCGGTTACAATGGTAGGAGATCTAATATCCATATCGACAAGCTTGCCTTCCACGCCAAGGAAAGTCCTATCTGGACAAGGGACGAAGTCTTCAATCTTGTATCTTCATAGTCCAGGAGTCCGGCCAAAGATGATAGTTCGGCTATCCGGACACCCCCTAGTCTAGGACTCCCTCAATAGCCCCCGAACCAGGCTTCAATGATGATAAGTCCGGCGTTTGATTGTCTTCGGCATTGCAAGGCGGGTTCCCCTCCGAATCCTGTGTTGAATAGTGTCCGGCTTTCTTGTGAATATCGCGCTTCTCGGCTTCCATGCCCCATAATGGCCATCTTCCACGTGTCGAATGAATGTGAAAAGTCAGGGTATCTTTACATTTACCCCCCTTGCTGTGCAAATGAGCCGTCTATAAAAGAGACGGGGATCCAGATCCGGATCACACCATCCTCCCTTCACGAGCCTTCATCAGAGCGCCTTTGACAAAAAAACCCATTCCACCATGGACAGTCGACGCGGCTCCTCATCTCGCGCTCCCAGCCCTCAGCCCGGAGACTGGGGGAGATGCTCAGTCCCGCACAGAATTGGTGGTGCTCCAAACCAAGGGATTCCTTCCCCCGGCCTTCATGGTTCCGGTGCGTTCCGGACTCGCCACTTATAAGGGCGGGAAGCGGTGAGGCGTCCCGAACCCTCTAAGGGAGGCGGGTATGCTTCATCTCTTACCTAATGAGAGGACTCGGATTTCCAATCCATCCGTTTCTCCGGGCTTCGGAGTTCTCGGCCTCCACCGCACAACCTTACGCCTGCCTCCATCTTGCATATAGCGGGCTTTGTGGCCCTTTGCGAGCTGTTTCTGGGCGTTGAGGCCCATTTCGCTCTGTGGAAGAGATTGTTCTGCCTTGTGCCTCGTTCTCACGAAGGGTCAATATATCAAGTGGGCAGAGCCAAACTATGGCGCATCGCCGGGACCGGATACTTATCCGGAACCCCAAAGAAGGCGTCCGAGGACTGGCCCTCGGAATGGTTTTACATGGAGGACGTCCCGCTGCCGGATCCTGTTCGGATCGGCCTTCCAGAGTTTAGCAACGCTCCTATGAAGAAGCGCCTAAGCTGGCGCTGCGAGCCCAGAGGGAAAATGACCGGGGCGTCCTTTACTTGATGAGCGAATAAGATTCTTGGCTCATGCCGGATTGACCATGATTGGAGTCATGGCAATTTGCATTATGAGGAGTGCAGCCGCTCAATATAGGGGCCACCCCATGTGGGACTTCAACGGGGAGGACGATGCCACCCGCCATGGCCGCAAAGGGCCGGGATCGGTCACCGAGTTGGTGAAGACCTTGTCCGCCATGTACAAAGGGGAAGAGGAGGATTTTCTCCGTGTCAGTCCACTGAGCGGGTTTTCTTCGAATAATCGTCGAAGTTGGGTAAGAAAATATCTTCGTGGCCTGTCCGATCCATGTTCCCATGGTTAAATATCTCATTTCATGGTTTCTACGCAGGAACTGCGCCGGGCCGTGGAGAAGATACACAGCCCGCCCCCACAACCCGAGGATCCGGAACGGTCCCTCGGTCCAGCCTCCGAAGAGGACCCGGATATAAAGGTGGAGCTGATCGACGGGGTGTTCCACCAACTTAGCTTGACAATGCTTTGATTGCCATTACGGCCGACTACCCCGAATTATTTCCGGCCTCCCAGGTAACCGTGACCGAAGTCCGGATACCATGACCTACCCGTGCTTTACTTCTAATCACCACGTATTTGATGGTGTTTCGCAGGGGGTGCCTTCAAGGCAGGAGGCCGAGCCCGCGGTGGCTAGCCAACAAGGGGCAGTACGACCCCGCAGGCTAAAAAGAAGTGCGGTCCGGATCAAAACTCCGCCGCAACGGTATAGCGCGTCACCATATTCCCAGCATTGATTCCTGGAAGGCGTACTAACGCTGGTGCTCTTTTCAGGAAAAAGAGTGCTCGCCGGACTGAGTCCGGAGAGGTTGCCAATCGAACCTCCGCCAGCCAGGCTCCAAAGCCGGGTCCAGCGAGCGGCGAGCACGAGGCGTGCGTCGGATGCTCCTCCGACAGAGGATGCCGACAGATTGTCCGCCACCAACTCCGAGGTGGAGAGCGCCATGAATCACATGCGCCGCCGGACAGTTCTTCGTGACACATGTTTCTCCCAAGAGGCCTTGAATGCCTTCAATTCAGGAGATGCGCACCTCCGTGCCGCTCAAGATGGTCTAGCCAGAGCCACGGAGCAGTATGTAAAGGACATACGGGTGAGGAAATATTGACAGTTATATATGCCAATAGCCCCCGAGACTTAAAATAGTTAGAAAAACTGATTTAAGGATCATTTGTTATGCAGGATCTTACAAAAAAGAATACCCGACTATCTCAGGAGCTTGAAGAATGCAAGGCCCAACTTGAGGCCGCACTAGCCGCTCTGAGGGAGCCACAGAGACCCCCTCCGTAATATATGCTTCAAAAGATAAATAGTTTGTGAAGTGCGGCGTGTGTAAATCTGACAATAATATTGCAGATGGCGCCGGACTAGATCCGGAAAAGCAACAACTCTTGCGCCCGGTTGAAGGCCCGAGAATGTGCTTACAAGGGTGAGGCAAGAGAAAATAATCTCCAAGATGCCAACACCCAGCTGGGTGAGGAACTAAAGGATGTTCGTGCCCAACTGTCGACTCCATGAAGGAGAATCGGCGACTTCGTCGCGGCATTCTGATAAGTGCTTGAGCGAACTTTGAAAAAGAGTTCGGCGAGGAAGTCAATTAATAGAGTTATGTCTGTAGGTATGCTCATGGGTCGTCCTGAAGAGGAAATGCCCAGTTCTACGGGTGACCTTCTTCCCGAGCTATTGCAACTGCACGAACGAGTTCGGCAGGTGATGAAAGGCGTCGCCCAGGCCTTGTGGCCATCTATCTCCCTACCCGAAGGCCTTGGAGAGCTTGCAGAGAAGCTTCAGGGAGCACGGCGGCGCTCCCGACTATGGAAGATATCGGCAAGTCGTCGAGGCGCCAGGGAGGCCTGGGCCATGGTGAAGACGCAGTACACAAAGGCGAACCCAAACCACATGGCCGAGGTCGGACCTGTGGGGCCTGACGGGAAGGAGATCCCTGTGAGCTTAGTGTACGGCCAAGTAGAGTTGGCCGCAAAGTATTCCCAGCAGGACTGTAAACTAGACAACCTATTAGACGGCATTGAAGAGGAATACAATCAGTCAATTTGACTATGTAATTTAAAATGACATGTAAAATGCCTTCTAGCTGCATTGTAGATCGTTTGTCGTAGCGGACCTTTTCGCTTCAACCTCGGGACCCAATAGTCCGGAGTGTGTCCGAATACCCTCGCGGTTATGTAAAAATCGGGGTATGCATGGAGACCAGGCGTAGGGGTCATGAGTGCTTTATCAGACAAGTGCCCAACTAGTTATGTTATATTACATGGTTAGTAAGAAACATCTTCCAGGGAGAATAGTTCCGTTAGGGGTTCCTTTCCACGAGGCATGCCCTAAAGTGCATGTCCGGACTGCGAAAAAAGCAGAAAAGCATCTGGGGGCAGATAAATGAAAAATAAAAAATCATCTTTTAGTTCACCGACCAAATATTCCCTTAAGAACGCTAGCTTTCGGCTTCACCCAGTCTGAGGTACACGTCCGGCTGACCCGGCGGTAACAATCGCAGAGGTGCTCCCTTTACCACCTAGCTGAACAATCGGGAATGTAGGGGTAAGCATAGGAGCCAGGCAACCCAGCTTGGCCAAAACTTAAGTCATATCGATGCATATAATGGTGAATAAAAGGTACATGCGGAAGTGTGACACATGTGTTGGGCATAAAGCCTGTATAAATAAGCTTCTGTTAAAGAAGCCCCCAGGTATAATGAGCGCGGATAGCGCGTCAAGTGTGTGCGAACAATGCGCAAACGAGCCTCTAAAGGCTTCAAGAAGAAGAAGGAGGACGGAGAGAAATAAAAGACAGCAAAAATAGAAAATATGGACGGAGGAAGGAGACGAACTCGGAGTCCGGCGCTTAGGCGTAGAATCTTCATAGACGGGCTGCGTTCCATGGGTTCGGCTCGAGTCGGTTATCCGATGCGTTTATGACGGTATACTCCACCGGTCAGGACCTGGTCGATGATGAAGGGACCTTCCCATTTGGGCTTGAGTTTGTCCTTTTTCTTGTCCGGCAGGCATAGAACTAGTTCGCCAACGTTGTAAGCTTTGGCCCGTACTTCCCTGCTTTGATATCTTCGAGCCTGCTGTTGATAAAATGCGGAACGAGCTTTTGCCACGTCGCGCTCCTCCTCCAATGCGTCCAAACTGTCCTGTCGATCGAGCTCGGCTTCTCTTTCTTCATACATGCGCACGCGAGGTGATTCATGCATTATGTCGCAGGCAAGACTGCCTCTGCGCCGTACACCATAAAAATGGTGTGAATCCGGTAGTACGATTCGGCGTGGTCCGCATCCCCCAGAGTACGGAGTCGAGCTCCTCAACCCAGTGCGTGTTAGATTCCTTGAGGGACCGCACTAGTCTGGGTTTAATGCCGCTCATGATTAGACCGTTTGCTCGCTCAACTTGACCGTTGGTTTGATGGTGATAGACTGAGGCGTAATCGAGCTTGATGCCCATGTTTTTGCACCATAATTTGACCTCATCGGCCGTGAAGTTGGTGCCGTTATCAGTGATGATACTTTGGGGGACGCCGTAATGGTGCACTACCCCTGATATGAAGTCTATCACCGGCCCGGATTCAGCCGTTTTAACAGGCTTGGCCTCTATCCATTTGGTGAATTTATCCACCATGACCAATAGGTATTTTTGCTTGTGGGTTCCTCCCTTAAGGGGTCCAACCATGTCAAGCCCCCGGACCGCGAACAGCCAGGTGATGGGTATAGTTTTGAGGGCGGTGGGCGGCATGTGGCTTTGGTTAGCAAAAAGCTGGCAACCGACGCATCGTTGGACTAAATCCTGCGCATCTACCCGGGCCGTCGGCCAATAAAATCCTGTACGGAAGGCCTTGCCTACAAGGGCCCGGGCTACGGCGTGGTGCCCACCTAGTCCGGCATGAATTTCACCCAGGAGGTTTCACCCTTCCTCTTCGGAGATACACCTTTGAAGGACTCCTGTTGTGCTTTTCTTATAGAGCTCTCCCTCATGGACTTTATAGGCTTTGGATCGCCGTACTATGCAGCGAGCCTCATTTTGGTCTTGAGGAGTTCCTGCCTAGTTAGGTAGGCTAGGAATGGTTCCGTCCACGGGGCGATGACCGCCATTATTTCGTGGGAGGAGGGTGTTATTTCGTTGACAGAGCCTCCGATTGTGTCAGAGTGTTCGGTGTCAGGCAGCGCGATTGGGTCCGGATTGTTATTTCCGGACTCCCCTTCCCATAGTACGGATGGCTTGAACAGCCATTCCAGGAAGATGTTGGGCGGGACGGCATCGCGTTTTGCGCCGATGCGTGCCAATACGTCTGCCGCCTGGTTGTTATCCTGGGCTATATGATGAAATTCGAGCCCTTAGAACCGTCTTGACATTTTTAGGACCGCATTGCGATGCGCTGCCATTTTCGGATCTTTGGCATCAAAGTCTCCGTTTATTTGAGATATCGCGAGGTTCAATCCCGCACACCTCTAGGCGTTTAATGCCCATGGAGACCGCCATCCGGAGGCCGTGCGAAGGGCCTCGTATTCGCTGCGTTGTTGGAGTCCGTATACATTATCGAAGGGACGTATTGGATCTGTGTCCCCGGTTGGGGACGTCGGGGCGACGCCAAATTTCCAGGCGGTCAACATTTTGGAGCCGTCAAAGTGCATGATCCAATTGGAGTATGCGCCGTACTCTTTAGGGAGTTCGGCCGGTCCATTCGCCATGAAGTCGGCCAAAACCTGCGACTTAATAGCTCGTCGTGGCTTATAGGTTATGTTGAATGGAAGGAGCTCTATGGCCCATTTAGCAATCCGCCCATCGCGTCAGCGTTGTTTATAATGTCGTTAAGAGGTACTTCGGAGACTACCGTTATCGAACACTCTTGAAAGTAGTGTCGCAGCTTCCGGGATGCCATGAACACCGCGTATGCTATCTTTTGATAATGTGGGTACCGGGACTTGCATGGAATTAGGACAGTGGACACATAGTAAACCGGTTTTTGAAGAGGGAACCTGTGTCCGTCCGTTTCTCGTTCGACGACGAGCACCGTGCTGACAACTTGATGTGTTGCGGCGATATATAATAGCATTGGTTCGCCCATGTTGGGCGCGGCCAGGACCGGATTTGTTGCCAATATGGCTTTTATTTCTTTGAGTCTGGCCGTGGCGGCATCCGTCCACTCGAAGTGTTCGGTCTTGCGGAGGAGGCGGTAAAGGGTAACGCCTTTTCTCCCAAGCGGGAAATAAAGCGGCTTAGAGCCGCTCGCATCCGATCAATTTTGTATTTGTTTGAGGTCTTTTGGAATATCCAATTGTAACAGAGCTCGGATCTTGGCTGGGTTTCAATTCCTCTACCGGACACAATGAAGCCCAAGAGCTTTCCGGCTGGAACGTCGAAGACGCATTTTTCCGGATTGAGCTTAATGTCATATTTTCGGAGATTGTCGAATGTTAGCCTCAAGTCGTCTACTAGAGTTTCTACATGCTTGGGTTTGATGACCACGTAATCTACATATGCTTCCACTGTTTTGCCAGACATGTCTGAATCATGCGTTGATATGTTGCGCCGGCGTTTTTGAGCCCGAAGGGCATTGTGTTGAAGCAGAATGGGCCGTATGGAGTGATGAATGTTGTTGCGGCTTGGTCTGGCTCCGCCATCTTGATTTGGTGGTAGCCGGAGTACGCGTCGAGGAAGCACAATGAGTCGTGTCCTGCTGTAGCGTCGATAATTTGATCAATGCGAGGGAGGGGGAAGGGATCCTTTGGGCAAGCCCTATTAAGGTCTTTGAAATCAACACATGGGCGCCAGGATTTATCCTTCTTTGGTACCATCACCAGATTTGCTAGCCAGTCCGGATGTTTTATATCTCTGATGAATCCGGCTTCTAGAAGTTTGGCTAGCTCCTCTCCCATGGCCTGTCTCTTGGGTTCAGAAAAGTGCCGAAGAGCCTGCTTGGTAGCTTGAATCCTTTTAGGGTATTTAGGCTGTGCTTTCGGCCAGCCGACGTGGGATTCCCCTGGCATATCTGAAGGGTGCCAGGAAAAAATGTCCCGATTTTCTCGTAGAAATTCTCGTGGTCTTGGCGACTACATCAGGGTTTAATTGTGCCCCAATGGAGGCCGTCTTTGCAGGGTACGTTGGGTGGACTTGGAATTTGACTATTTCATCCGCTGGTTTAAAAGAGGTGGACTTGGATCTTTTATCAAGTATCACATCGTCCCTGTTCATAGTGGAGCGCATCGCAGTGAGTTCCTCGGCCGCTAGGGCTTCAGACAGTGCCTCGAGGGCTAGTGCGGCTGTCTTGTTTTCGGCGTGGAGTGCTATGTTCGGATCACTAGCGAGAGTGTTGATTCCGTTAGGTCCGGGCATTTTAAGCTTCATGTACCCATAATGGGGTATAGCTTGAAAAATTGTGAATGCCTCTCGCCCTAATAAAGCGTGATATCCGCTGCTGAACGGGGCCTCTTGATATGTGACCTCCTCGGACTGTAATTGTCCGTGAGCCGAACACTACGTCCGGTGTGATTTTTCCTGCAGCATGCTTCCCGGCTAGGGATTATTCCTCTAAAGGTTGTGCTGATTTGCTCAATGCGCCCAAATTGTTTCCATTTTTCGGAGGGTTTCCTCGTAGATGAGGTTTAGTCCGCTGCCGCCATCCATGAGTACCTTAGTAAGGCGAAAGCCATGCACTATTGGACTGAGGACCAATGCGGCTGGTGCTCGGGTTGTTCAGAATTTGGGTTCGTCACTGGCATTAAAGGTAATAGCCGTGTCACTCCATGGATTTATTGTTGCTACTTGGTAGACTTCGCAAGGTTATGGAGTGTTCTTTCCGCATGTTATTTGATGTGAAAGTCTCAAGACTGTTAATACCGTCTTGGTGTTGCTGGGCTGGGATTACGAGGCTAGTAGCTCTTCGCCACTTTTGGCCACTGCCGTAGTATCCAACATGCTCGAAGGTCGTGAGTTGGAGTGGCGCCCTCTGTGCTATGAATTTTGCAGGTCCGTTTAGCCAACCCTCCAAAGACGGTTCCGTGCCCTTTAGGGGTTTTTGTTTTTGATGTATAACCCAGGTGCTTGGTGATGATGCACCCTTTTATTTCGGACTAGGGCTGTATTCGGGCGGATTATCCCAAAATTTACTTTCGGTTTTCCAAGCACTCTCCATCGCACAGTACTTTTGTACTATGGTCACCAAGTCAGCAAAGCGTGTAATTTCGCGAGGACTTATGGCGTTTGGGATTCCCTTGTCCGTGCAATTATTGCAGAAAAGTAAGATTGCGTCCTCCTCTCGGCAGTCCTTTATCCTGTCCATAACCAGGAGGAATCTGGCCCAGTAATGATGTACTGTTTCAGCGGGCTGTTGCCAAATTCGGGATAGATCGCTAATGTTTGGGTGGGCGGGTGGAACTAGATCCGGAACCCCGTCCAATTTAAGACTCAGGGGCCGAGAAGTTTCCGAACTTGGAAGTTTGGATTTTTGAATGCTATCCAATGAATCCAACCCGCCGCCTTCAGAGCTTGATCGACATCCGTCCCTCTGCGGGAATCCGGCATGGAGGGATCGGGAATCCGGACGTAGCTAGTCCTTAAGATAGAAGAAGAATCGCCGTATTGCTCCTCTATCACAGCAACATGATGGGTAGCCTGGGGAGAGTTGATCTCTCTCAGATCGGCTTTAGGCCCGATCTGGTCGTAGTCTGTGGTGACTCCCAGGGCGGCGATGCGATCCAAGAGCTCGTTTATGGAGGAGAGCTCGATCGGATCTAACTGCTCGGCAAGTTCCGAGTTAACGTGAAGATTGGTTTTGATGACCCGAGAAGTCATCGTCGGTAGCGATGGCGGCGCGACCATAAGAAACCACCTAACCTAAGAGTCGACCCGATTGGCCAAGGCTCCTTTGGCGATAGTATCGTCTTTAAAGACGGGATGAGGCATCCTTCCTGACGGCAACGGCACAGAGGAACTCTCAATGAAAGCACCAATGTCGGTGTCAAAACCGGCGGATCTCGGGTAGGGGGTCCCGAATTGTGCGTCTAGGTGGATGGTAACAGGAGACAAGGGACACGATGTTTTTACCTGTGTTCGGGCCCTCTCGATGGAGGTAATACCCTACTCACCTTGATTAATATTGATGATATGGGTAGTACAAGAGTAGATCTACCACGAGATCGTAGAGGCTAAACCCTAGAAGCTAACCTATGGTATGATTGTTGTTCGCCCCTCGGACTAAAACCCTCCGGTTTATATAGACACCGGATAGGGTTAGGGTTACACGTAGTCGATCACAATGGTAGGAGATCTAATATCCAGACGCCAAGCGTGCCTTCCACGCCAAGGAAAGTCCTATCCGGACAAGGGACGAAGTCTTCAATCTTGTATCTTCATAGTCCAGGAGTCCGGCCAAAGATGATAGTTCGGCTACCCGGACACCCCCTAGTCCAGGACTCCCTCAAAGGGAGACTGTACTGTCCAAGAGAGTAGGCATCGAACTCGCATCTAGGTTGAAAAGGGGAAATCAGTAGCTAAGGAACGAGTCTCGTGTCTCTTGGTTGAAGAAGGGTAGAAAGGCATGACAACACAATAGAGAATGACCAGGTCGATCGGTTTGTTGTCCTCACATAGGAAAAAGGTGGCTAAACAGAACAAAAATGGGACGTAATCCACATATGCTGCCTGGATGTTTGTTGCTCTAGGCAACCATACCTCCCTCACCACTCTATGCGTCCGTGGAGGTACATCGTACTGGTGCGCCCACTGTCCGTATGGGCCTCCCATGCTCTTATTGTCACTTTTTTGCTGTTAGTATAACGCCAGCAGTCAAGTCAAGCAATGCTACTGCTAAAGTGATGCCACATTTAACTAATGCCGCACTCAGTCTAATGCCACCAATAAATTTAAGCAATGCCATTTAATGTCACTAGATTATTTCAGGGTTAGCTGTTGATTGTGGATGTATTAAAGATTTTTTAGCTAAGGCATTCTAATGCTGTTGCACAGCCAAGATATCTAACGATGAAACTTGTTACTACCTTCAGATTTTTGCACTGTTAATGCTTATAATTACATACCTCACTTTCATGAGATAAGTTAATTTTTTTCTACAGTATCACCAAAATGCCAAGGCGCTGATGTCATTTATTTTGGTTAAACTGCACAAAAAATTATGAAGACAAGAGGAAAGGTCAAGAGTGGGCACCTCCTCCTCGGCTATTCTCTTGATTCGCTCGATCAAGTTTTTATGTTTGATCGATTATCAAGATTGGGATAGCAATTTTAAGCCCCCGAGTTCGAAATGATGTTTACCTTGGAGGTACATGGTTTGCATTTTTTTATACTGTCATTAGTTAATAATGCTAGTTACCTTCAGACTTTTGTATTTGGTTTAATAATCATGCACAGCTAGTATACCAATGCTGAAACGTGTTACCTTTACATTTTGTATTGTTAATTCTTATAGAAATCTTCCAGTGCTAGAGTTTATTGAAATCTGTTCAGTAAAACCATTGTAATGTACCCTGTAATAAAATAACTACTCTACTGTTGCACTAGCCACTGGACTAGTGTATATTTGTAGTATTCAAAATTTCGAATGGTGTTGCATTAGCGTATGGACATAAATAAAGTTTGGCAAGCTTTCCCAGATATGTGCTCAAGAAAACTACTACCTGTTTTTCTAAATACTAGACGTTTGGGACTTTAAATTGAACCGCGAAAATGTCTTATATTAAGGAACACAGGGTGTAGAGTTCACTCAAATTATCCGGGTAAAGCTAGTCACACCTGGTCGGTGGGAAACGACACCTATGGGATCACTGGAATCCCTTCTACGGTTGCGGGGAGCGGGGATCGTGAGAAGAGCTGGACTAGCAGGCAACACAAGGGAGATTTACCCAGGTTCGGGTCACAAAGATGCGTAAAACCCTACGATCCTGCTTTGGTGGCTGTATTTAGTGTTCTTGAGCTCTCGAACTAGCTCTAGGTGCTGCTGGGTTCAAAAGAGTCGAATCCCTCTCCAGTGCGCCATGGGCCTCCTTTTATAGGCGAAAGGAGCTGCCACAATGGCACACAAGAGGTGGAAAGTGCTACAGCGTTGTGAGCTTATCGCTGGTATTACACGACAAAGCGCATTTAATGCGAGGCTTAGGTGTCCCTTCGCTTTATCGGGGGCGGGAGCGAGGCCCGTCCCGTCCGTCGCCGCTCCTTCTTGCTTCGACACGTGCCCTGGCCAGCGATGCATGCGGTGCCATGTAGGCAGGCAGGCAGCTGAGGTGGCGCGGTGGTGGAGCCTCCACGAAGGGTTGCATGTTGCCACGCAGGTGCCTGCCCAGCTGGTTGGGTCGGCAGCCGCATGCAAACGACGGCAGAAACTTGGCTGGTGCGGGCCTGGCAGTGGCCCTGCTGGCGCGCTTGGCGAGGGTCTTGCCGGGTGGCCTGGCAAGGGTCTTGCTGTGGCGCGCAGGCGTCCCCGACAAGGATCTTGCCGGGGGTCTTGTGGGTTTCTTCGGTGAGGATGATTGCCTTCCTTTCCTCACTTGATCTTGACTATTCTTTGTCTTCACAAAGATCTGCATGCCACCACGGAGGTGCTTCCTGAGCCCTGTTCCAATGCGTTTGTCGAGCGTTGGTGGGCTCAAGGGTGGCTCGCTCGGCTGGCGTGGGTGAGCTGCCCCGGCAAGGGTCCTTGCCGGGGAAACCTGCTTCGCCCATCCGATCCTTGTGGCATTGGTCCTTGTTGTTGCTTTATTTGTCTTGTGCCTTCGGCTTCTCTCTGGCTTCCCTTTCCTACCCTGTTATGTGTGGACGTGGCGGGTGGCTCTGACTGCCCGTGCACAAGTAAAGGGGTCAAAAGGAGAGCCCCTACTTTTGTACACCGATAGGAGCCCCTGGGCCTGGGCCATACATAAGCGCGACACGTTGTTGGGCCAGGCCCAGAACGGTGCGCGGGTAGTTTGGGCGGATTTTACTGCGGTAACTGCTCCGTCCGCTGTGCTTCTCCACAACCCGCGTTGAACGCGCGACGTGGGGGTCGTGCGCTCGCATGACGGAAGCACGTTGGCGTCACCTCGCAGCAGACAGTAAAGAGGCGGCTTGCGTGTCTCTTTGAGACCGTAGGGCCGCCTCCCATTTACTACCCTCACTTGGGAACCGTCGCTCCACGTGTCCCACTATGCCCACCCCTTGCGCCATGTTCGCTACATGCATAACACAGAGCGAATGACATGCGCGCGGGACATGGGAAGTCGTGCGCGTGCGTGGGTTGATTCCCACGCGCCTTCAATGGAGCGGGGAGGGCGGTCGACGGCCCCGCTCGATGTCACTTCAGCGGGTCGGATTGGCCGGGAGGGGGCGGCCGAGCCTCACCCCCGCCCCTTTTGCCCTCCTTCTTTCCTTGTTCCATTTCCTGAGGAGAGGGACAAGAAAGGGATTATGGGCATCTTATCTCTTTTTAGTTTGTAAGCCTTCGGGCCTTAGTAGAATTTAAAGCTTGTAATCCTCTTGCTCATGTTTTTCATTTCGTATGAACTATACCTGTACGGGATGTTTTTTAATGAAAAAGGGATATTTGTCGGGATTTTCGTTCGCGGGTGAAACCCGCGACAAGGAGTGAATCCTCGTTACCCTTAAGATAAACGTTTTTCGCCGGGCAACAAGCCTTGCCGTCCCCCCACCTCGCTCGACCTTTCTCACGCCCTTGGCGGAGGCAGGGATGAGGTGGGCTTAGGCTCCTCGTTTCATTTCCTTGCTGCCGCGACTGCGACCAAACTCGGCCCCAGGAAGACGAGTCTTAGGGTCCGGAATGAGGGGAGCACGGTAGCCTAAGGATAAAATGAGGTTTCACATCCCTCAGTCCATAACGAAACGCATGATAAGGGATAGAGAACTTATCTGAATCTGCAGCCCCCGGCACCCTTGGCTTGCCGCGGGTGGATCTTTGCCCTTGTAGCCCCCGGCAGTATTGGCTTGCCGGGGCCCGTACGCCGGTCCGTCCCCTTTCTTCCAAAGCAGCTCGGCAAGGATATTCATGTGTCCTGCAAACCAAAGAAGATAAAGAAGAACAGATAGACGCGCACTCGACCTCTAAGCAAGGGGTTTAGGGCGCCAGCGCTTCATTTATTTATGCTCAGGGTCTGCGCCTGGCTTTGTACAAAGGGTTACATGCCTTGCCGGCAAGGCTTGTACAAAAGGGTAGCTTGCCGGGAGGCCCGGCAAGCCGCGCCTTATGGGTAAAACTTGCGGAGATGCTCGATGTTCCGTGAGTTGCTCCTTTGGAATGGCATCTTCGGTCTCCACGGACTGCGCCGGGCTGGTGACTCATGTTACCCGATAAGGGCCTTCCCTCTTTGGCGTCAACTTGTTGGAATTCTTGGCCGATCGAGCGTCTTTGAAGAACAAGGTCGCCTTCCTCAAAGCTCCGGCATGAACCTTGCGGCTATGGTAGCGGCGCAAGCCTTCTTTGGTAGCGTCTTTGCTCTCACACCGCCCAAGACGATCTTCCTCAAGGAGTGTCGCGTCATCTTGCTGCAATCGCTCTTGCTCAAGCTCATCATAAGCGAGCACTCGAGGTGACCCGTATATGAGTTACATGGGGAGAACTGCTTCTGCCCCGTAAACCAGGGCAAAGGGTGTCTGGCCGGTGGCTCGATTTGGCGTCGTCCTGATCGACCATAGAGCCGCCGGCAACTCGTCAATCCAGCGCCTTCCACTCTTGTGCAGCCTGTCAAAAGTCTTCGTTCTTAAGCCTCGCAGGACTTCAGCATTTGCTCTCTCCGCTTGGCCGTTGCTCCGTGGATGTGCCATGGAAGCAAAGCAGACCTCGCTGCCGAGATCCTCAATGTATTGCATGAAGGCATGGCTTGTGAACTGTGTGCCGTTATCAGTGATGATCCTGTTGGGCACCCCAAAACGGCACACTAGTCCCTTGAAGAACTTGATGACTGACTGCGCTGTCACCTTCCTCACTGCTTCCACCTCTGGCCACTTTGTGAACTTGTCGATTGCGACGTACAAGTACTCAAAGCCACAGACAGCATGGGGGAAAGGGCCCAATATGTCAAGCCCCCAGACCGAGAAGGGCCACGAGAGAGGGATAGTTTGAAGGGCTTAAGCTGGTTGATGGAGCTTCTTCAAATGGAACTGGCACGCTTCACACTTGGTTACTAGTGCCATCGCATCCTGGAGGGCGGTGGTCCAGAAGAAACCTTGCCGGAAAGCCTTGCCGGCAAGGGCCCTCGACCCTATGTGGGAGCCACATATGCCTGCATGTATCTCTGCCAACAACTTTAATCCTTCCTCCCGGGAGATGCACTTCAATTTCACCCCATTCGGTCTTCTTCTGTACAGTTCGTTATCAACGAATTGGTACAGCAGCGAACCGGCGGCTACTCTTTCGCTTCTTCCAGCTCCTCAGGAAGCTCTCCTTTCTGAAGGAATCGGACGGTGTGCTGCGCCCATGCCGGAGCCTGTGGCTCGATGACAAGGACCAAAGGCATTTCTTCTACTACGGGAGCGGCCGCCTCCACGGCCATGACCTGAGGTCCTGCCGGAGTCGGTTGCCCCGTGGCAGGATCGGCATCCACGGCAACATCTTCGCCAGCGGCTCCGGGGAGCTCGATGGGGAAGTACTTCCCGGGGCCTAGCTTCCTCCGCTTGTTCTGCCCGGTCGACAGCTCAACAGATGGGTGAGTTAACTGAAGCACAAAAGTACCTGGTTCCACAGGTAGCTTGAGGGTAGCGCGCTTTGACAGGTAGTCGGCGATGTCGTTCTCCGCTCGAGGGACATGCTCTGCTTGTATACCGTCAAAGCATTCCTCCAGTTTCCTCACCTCATCTACATAAGCTTCCATCAACGGGCTTTGATAATCTTTGTTGATCTGCCTGACGACGAGCTGTGAGTCGCCCCTGACGATGAGCTTTTTAACTCCGAGGTCCGCCGCGATCCTGAGACCGGCAAGCAAACCCTCGTACTCGGCGGTGTTGTTGGTAGACATCTCCCGGGGGAAGTGCATCTGGATGACACACTGCTCTCCGGTGGGTGCGATAAGCAGCACACCAGCACCAGCGCCTTGCAGCGAGAAGGCACCATCAAAGTACATGATCCAGTTGCGGCTCGTTTCCTTGCCGGGGAGAGTGGTCTCCTGTACCTTTTCGTCTGGCGTCGAGGTCCATTCTGCAACAAACTCCGCCAAGACTCTGCTCTGAATCGTCGAGGTACTTTCCAACTTCAAACCGAAACTTGACAGCTCCAGGGCCCATTCCACAATCCTCCCCGTTGCATCTGGGTTATGCAGTATCCGTTGCAACGGGAGGCGGGTGACCACCATGATCTCGTGCGCTTGGAAGTAATGGCTCAACTTCATCAAAGCCATAAGGAGGCCGAAGAGCAGCTTTTGCACACCTGAGTACCTCGACCTAGCCCCCTGCAAGAGGGAGCTAACGAAGTAAACTGGGTGATGCACCATTTTCTTCTTTTGCGCTTCTTCACCCGGTCGCGTGGGTCCCGTCGTGCTGGCGCTAGTCTTGCCGGGACCGAGCCTTGCCGGCGACTCAGTCTTGCCGGGACTGAGCCCTGCCGGGGAGGGTTCCGGCCCGCCAACCATTGACTCTGCCTCTGCTGTTGTCTTCTCATTAACCTCTCTCTGTGCCACTAGTGCGGCGCTAACGACCTGATTTGTTGCCACTAGATAAAGCAACAACGGTTCTTGTGGTTTGGGCGCAACCAACACTGGGGTAGAGGAGAGGTATTTCTTCAAATCTTGCAGCGCCGCCTCGGCCTCTAGGGTCCACTCCACCAGCCCTGCCTTCTTTAAGATCTTGAAAAAAGGAAGGGCACGCTCCGCGGATTCGGAGATGAACCGGCTCATGGTAGCAACGCAGCCAGCGAGCCGATGCACGTCCTTGATCCGTTTGGGTGCCTCAATCTGCTCGATGGCCTTGATCTTATCTGGGTTTGCTTCAATCCCATTTGGGACACAAAGAACCCGAGAAGCTTGCCAGACGGGACACCGAAGACACACTTCTCAGGGTTCAATTTGAGGTTGATCTTGCGCAGGTTCCCAAATGTTTCCTCCAGATCTTGTACAAGTGATGCTTTGTCCTTGGTTTTGACCACTATGTCATCCATATAAGCTTCCATATTTCTATGCAGCTGGGGCTCAAAACCAATTTGGACTGCTCTTGCAAAGGTCGAGCCAGCACTCTTCAACCCGAAAGGCATCCGTAAAAAGCAATACGTACCACATGGGGTATTGAATGCTATCTTTTCCTCGTCTTCCTTTGTCATAAAGATCTGGTGGTATCCTGAGTAGGCGTCAAGGAACGATAAGAGGTCACACCCAGCCGTGGAGTCAACAATTTGGTCAATGCGCGGCAACGGGAAAGGATCCTTTGGACAGGCATTATTGATGTCTGTGTAACCAATACACAGCCTCCACTTCCCATTTGCCTTGCACACTACTACCGAATTGGCCAACCACGTCGGACGGAGTACTCCTCTCACCAAACCTGCCGCCTCTAGCTTTCTGATTTCCTCCGTGATGAACTCCTGCCTCTCCAAAGCTTGCTTCCTGACCTTCTGCTTGACGGGTCGTGCATGAGGACAAACAGCAAGGTGGTGCTCAATCACCTCCCTAGGAACGCCGGGGATGTCGGAGGCTTGCCATGCAAACACTTCGACATTCGCCCGCAGGAAAGTGATGAGCTCGCTTTCCTATTTGCCGTCGAGGGTGGAGCTTATGGTAAAAACTCCCCCCGTACCGTCCTCCTTGACGGGCACCTTCTTGGTCTCTGATGGTGTGGCTCGACTTCTTGCTCTTGCCGGGCGGAGCCCTCGCACGTCCTCAACGGGAGCGCAACACCTCAAGAGGTGCGCTTGCGGAGTGGGTGCTAGGGGTCTCGCCGGTCTTCTCCCCGGCTCTGTCGGCAGGAGCAGGTACCTTAGCGGCAGCTGCTGCAACTGCTTCTCGGTAGAGTTGATCGGCGCAGATCAATGCATTTTTCTTACCGGAGGGGACGGTGATGATGTTCATCGGCCCGGGCATCTTCAGCATGTTGTAGGCGTAGTGTGAAGCCGCCATGAACTTAACCAGTGCCGGGCGGCCGAGGATCCTGTTGTAAGGCAAGGGGATCTCGGCTACATCAAAAACAATCCTCTCCGTCCTGTGGTTCAGCTCGCCTCCGAATGTCACGGGCAGCATGATCTTTCCCTTTGGCTGGCTCCTCCCAGGGTTAACCCCTTGGAACGTGATTGTCTCCTCGAGGCCTCCATCGGGGATCTGCAGCCTTTTGACCACAACAGGCGAGATCAAGTTCAGGCCGGCCCCGCCGTCAACCAACATCTTTGTCACCTTGAGGTTGCGGATTGTTGGTGAAACCAACAATGGCAAGCACCTGACCGCAGTAGTGCGGCCGGTGGTCCTCGTGTCGAAGATGATGGGCGTCTTCAGACCATTTCAGCGGCTTCCGTGCGTCGAACGATGGCTCCACCACTGTGATCTCATGCGCCCACTGCTTGAGTTGGCGGTGGGATGAATGCAGCGAGGCGCCACCATCGACGCACATGGCCTCTGTGGCTTTCTAAAACTCGTGGTCGCCGGACTCTCATGATCATCGTCTTCCTGCTTCTTGTCGCGGCCCCAGGCGGGCCTCTCTTGCTGGTTATCCTTGCCGTGGCAGCCTCCTTGGCCGCCACGTCTCTTGCCGGATCCCTCGGCACCATCTGGACCTTTCTCCTTGTCCCGCCGATCATACTCGGCTCTCTACCTCTCGGCGAGCATTTCTAACTGCTAGCAGTTTTGGAGGTCATGGCCCTTGGTGCGGTGGATCTTGCAGTACTGCTTGTCGGAGCCTCCGGGCTTGTCGGCAGCCGCCAGGGCCCAGCAAGCGACGCACCCGGCAACCTCCATGCCGGGGTCGCTCGCCTTGGTCTTCTTGGTGGTGCCGGTGTCGTCGGATCCCTCGACGGCAAGCATGGCCTTGCCCTTGCGCTTCCTCTTACGGCGTCGGCCCTTCTTTGCTGGGTTGGCAGTGTCGCCAGTGGAGTCGGTTTCTGCACCGGCATCTTCGCCGGGGTACTTCCTTCCCTCTTCAGCACGAGCGCATCGATCGGCCAGGACGTAGAGCTCGGCCACATCCTTAACCTTGTTCATCGCCAGCTCTTCACGCATCTTGCGGTTGCGCACGTTCTGATGGAACGCACTGATCACGGCGGCGGGATGAACGTCGGGGATATTGTACTGCACCCGGCTGAACCTTTGGATGTACTTGCGCAAGTTTTCTCCTTCCTTCTGGGGGATGATGTGCAAATCACTCGCCTGGCCATGAGCTTGGTGACCTCCGGTAAAGGCGCCAACAAACTCATGGCACAGATCCGCCCAAGAAGAGATGGAATCCACCAGCAAGTGCGTCAACCATGACATAACATTAGGCTTGAGTGCCAACAGGAAGTAATTGGCAAGCACCTTATCGTCGCGGGCCCCAGCAGCTTGCATCGCGATGGTGTAGATGCTGAGGAACTCTGACGAGTGAGTCTTGCCGTTGTGACAACCCACCTCGTAAGGCAGGCCACCATAGCCTCCCGGTGATGGGCGGTCCATAGCGGGCCCTGCTCGCCTGTCCGACTGGTGGCGCGCGTCACGTCGGCGCTCGATCGTAGTTCGAGCGTCCTCATGAGCCCGCTCCTGAAGGATCTGACGCTGATCGTGGTTGGTCCGCGGGTCGGACGACGCGATGGAGATACCATCACGAGCGTCGTCGTGATGGACCGACGCCCGGGGCGGCCGGGATGGAGGTGGGGAGTGCACCGTGGCCGCGTTGCCTCCGGCACGGCCTCCGCTGGCATGCGGTGGCCTGACGGAGCAACGGCCTAAGGGTCCCGCCGGTCACAACTCATCGTTGTTGGTGATGCCGACGAGGCTCCGGACGGTGGCCCTCCATTCGTCGAGCTTCTCCGCAGTGGGAGGGAAATTGAGGAGCAGCTGCGCGCGTGCCAGGGCCTCTGCTCGCGTGGGTGGCGGCGAAAGCTGGGTGGACCGCGATGCGCCTCGAATTCTAACCATGTTAGAAGGAGCCGCGCCATGGCTCCGCATCTGTTCGCCACCTCCATCAGCACCTCGGCGCGCATGCTGGCCCTCTTCTTCATGTGGTGGGCGCACGGGGCTCTTCCCAGGGAGGTGCGCAGGGTCACCAACAGGACGACGTTGCTCATCACGCACAACCTGGGAAGAGCGCACCATGGGCGCTGGTGTTGGCGTCTTGGAGGTCGCCGCGCCGCCATCTGGCGGGATGGCGGCGCCCCTGGAGGGCCCCGCGCCGCTTGCGGGGGGCCCGACTCCACCCCAGAGCTCATAATCGGTGGCTCGTCGCGGGCGCTGAGCAGCGCCACTCGCCGGGCCTAGACCATCAGGGTGATGTGGATGTTCGCGGGCCACGCCACGGGTTCTCTCCGCAACTGGCCCGCTTCCGATCCGCGCCGGTACCAATCCGGTCCCGGGCGAACCGATCGACGTGGTCGTCTTCTTCTTAGGAGCCATGGCGATGAAGAATAGCTAGGTCGACTGCTAGACCTGATTCTCACAATTGCGCCCCCTACCTGGCGCTCCAAAGATGTCGGTGGGAAACGACACCAAAGGAATCACTGGAATCCCTTCTACGGTTGCGGGGCGCGGGGATCGTGAGAAGAGAGGGACTAGCAGGCAACACAAGGGAGACTTACCCAGGTTCGGGCCGCAAAGATGCGTAAAACCCTACGATCCTGCTTTGCTGGTTGTATTTAGTGTTCTTGAGCTCTCGAACTAGCTCTAGGTGCTGCTGGGTTCAAAAGAGCCGAATCCCTCTCCAGTGCGCCATGGGCCTCCTTTTATAGGCGAAAGGGGCTGCCACAGTGGCACACATGAGGTGGAAAGTGCTACAGTGTTGTGAGCTTATCGCTGGTGTTACACGACAAAGCGCATTTAATGTGAGGCTTAGGTGTCCCTTCGCTTTATCGGGGGCGGGAGCGAGGCCCGTCCCGTCCGTTGCCGCTCCTTCTTGCTTCGACACGCGCCCTGGCCAGCGATGCATGCGGTGCCATGTAGGCAGGCAGGCAGCTGAGGTGGCGCGGTGGTGGAGCCTCCACGAAGGGTTGCATGTTGCCACGCAGGTGCCTGCCCAGCTGGTTGGGTCGGCAGCCGCATGCGAACGGCGGCGGAAACTTGGCTGGTGCGGGCCTGGCAGTGGTCCTGCTGGCGCGCTTGGCGAGGGCCTTGCCGGGTGGCTCGACAAGGGTCTTGCTATGACGCGCAGGCGTCCCCGGCAAGGATCTTACCGGGGGTCTTGTGGGTTTCTTCGGTGAGGATGATTGCCTTCCTATCCTCACTTGATCTTGACTATTCTTTGTCTTCACAAAGATCTGCATGCCACCACGGAGGTGCCTCCCGAGCCCTGTTCAATGCGTGTGTCGAGCGTTGGTGGGCTCAAGGGTGGCTCGCTCGGCTGGCGTGGGCGAGGTGCTCCGGCAAGGGTCCGTGCCGGGGAAACCTGCTTCGCCCATCCGATCCTTGTGGCCTTGGTCCTTGTTGTTGCTTTATTTGTCTTGTGCCTTCGGCTTCTCTCCGGCTTCCCTTTCCTACCCTGTTATGCGTGGTCGTGGCGGGTGGCTCTGACTGCCCGTGCACAAGTAAAGGGGTCAAAAGGAGAGCCCCTACTTTTGTACACCGACACGCCTTTGTTAAAATTAATGTTCAATATGTTATCGGAGGAGGTCTGTAAGTTTGTCTCTAATGCCTGTCGACTACGTACCTGACATCATGATGTAATGTTAAGTTATTTCCTTTTGTACAGTGTCACTGAATTGTCAAGGCAGTGATGTCATTTTATTTTAGTTGAACTGCACAAAATATGCTTAAAAGAAGAGGAAAGGTCAGGAATCGATCATTCTTTCAGAAAGAACTATATATGCCTTTCTGACATCAGCCGCTGTTGCCTTATTTATTCCTTCAAACACGTGGTTAGAAACAGTCTTGCTACCTTTTCCCATTAAGAAATTGGAATACTTATATTTGTGAGTCTATGCTTCAACTAGTGCCACTTTTATAGTAATCACACTTTCAATATCTATGCAAACAGGGATGGTCGATTTTAGTGGAACTGCACAAAAAGTCCAACTGGTTCAACATTAGGAGCATGTTTTCTTCCAAAAATTTATATCCAATTGGTGGCACTATGAGCTGTTCATTACGAAGGTACATGGTTTGCTACTATCTTGCTACTCTCTTTGTACTGTCATTAGATAGTAATACTAGTGGTTTGCATGTGAATTTATTGGCAGGGTGGACCTACATTGGAGGTGCAGGACAGGATTCAATGATTGGATGCTCAATTTCGGTTGTATCGATTTCACCTCTTCCATCACCGCGAACATGGATATCCTTAGTCTGATGAAGAATAGGCGCTATATTTCTGCTCTGAACCAGCAAATCAATTCAAGATGAAATTGTCCAGGAAAAACATGATCAGATCAAATTGTCCAAAGGCAAAACATGACGGATGCTAAGCGGAAGAGACATGTTTAAACCAAAAATACAAGGTGGGGTATATGTTTACTAGCTGCTTGATATTTGTGCAGACAGAGATGTCTGCCCGTGCTATTTGGCAAACACACAAAGTGACCGCAATTTTGGTTGAACTGCACAAGATAATAGTATAGTCACTGCATGCAATGCCATTTGAAAATAGACACAAAAAGATTGGATAGTCACTTCATGGACTACAGAAAAGTAGTATTGTACTATTTATTGGCCAACACTAGGTGCTTCATTGCTTTGGTCTGATTATACAATGGGCATAATTTTTCCTAAGTTAAAGTTTGTATTCCGAAAATAGTCTCGCTTGCAGGATCGAGAGAAGACCAAATCATATTGCAGTGGATGTTCCTCCATCATGTGTGGTTCATTCTCATGGTTCCAGCTGTTGGTGAAACCACTTACATTTGCAAGAGGAATTGTAGACTTCACAAACAAATTTGTCTTTCAGTCTGTACTGAATGTGCCAAGAGAAGCATCCATGTTAGTAGGCAGAACGGATGTTTTTTCTAGATCTTTGCTTTTGGAGCCACATATTTGTATATGATCTGTGAATCATTGAGATGCATTAACATGTTGATCTTATGTATGGGAATCATACTAGTTGGTTTTAGTTGTGACGCAAGATCCGAAGTGGCTGATCTTTGCTTTTGGAGCTACATATTTGTATATGATCTGTGAATCATTGAGATGCATTAACAATTCCTTATTTCTGTTCGCTCAGTGTTTACAAGTTACTGATCGATCACTAACTAGCCTACTAATGCGCTCCTGGCAGTTTTAGTTGCGACGCAAGATCCGAAGTGGCAGTTTTTTGAATAAAAATGCCTACCTCTGAAGAAACTGACAAGCTGCTCTGAAGAAATGCCATGTGAATCTGAAGAAACTTCCAGCGAAAACGTTCGCAAATGCCTTATCTTCCAGCTAAAGTTCATCAACTAATGCCCTCGGCTATGACTCGTTGCATGCTGCTCCGTGTACTGGCTGCGAGCGATTTTGAGTGCCTGCATGCAGCCGGCCGTAATTAAGGCAACCAACTGATGCGAAAAAAGATGCACTTTAATTGTTGCGGGCCTTTTAAATCTGTGGAATCATTATTGACAAGGAGGGAGATGATTCGAGTGCACTCGTTTGACTGTCATGCCAGCGTGCGACCCGGCACAGACGGGACGGCACAGTCATAATTTCAGTTTCTCTAGTTTTCCACGGCAAGCTGGTGCGCTAAGCCATGCCTGCTTAATTATGCATTGAATTCCGATGACCGTTGCGCTACCTTCCGCCTATAAGTATTGTTTCCCGGCCTTCTATGGTGGCACTGTGACCCAACTCGCCCTATCCTCATAAGCCCCCACCGGCCCAACATCGCTCGCCACTTATCCTCGTTCTCGCCATGTCCGCCATGCCCCCGCCCGTCCGTGATAGGCGATGCCGGAGGCGGTCACCGTCGGAATTAGTGTTCGGTTTTTCACCAGAAGGCAGACGGAGGGAGGAGGCATTCTTTTGGTCTTTAGATGGCAATGCGGAGATCGAGGACTTGTTGGAGCGCGACCGCCTGGCGGAGGAGCAGGAGTTGTTGGAGCGCGACCGCTTGGTGGAGGAGCAGCGTATCGCCGATTTTCGCCGCTAGCGGGACATGGAGCAGCAGCGCATCGACGCTCTGAGTCACGAGCAGAGCGCCCGCAATTGGGCCAACTACGTGGAGGCCGGCGCCCGACAAATAGCCCTGGAGGCTGTCGGGCACGCACGCGTTCGCGACGCCGATTTTTACTACCAGCTCATCAAGTGGGTTTCCCGCTTAAAAGCCGAAGCTTCGGTGGACCACACCGGCATGGAAAGGGCCAGCAGCAGCGCGAAACGCCCCTATCGCACCTCCGGCAAGTCCGAGGCGAGGCGGAGGACGCCGGTGCCGGCGTTTAGCGTGTACCGCAGATGGCGGCCGTCATCGTCTAGTTAGCTAACAGTAAGTTAGTACTTGTACGCTACTAGAGTATTAGTGGGAGTAGATAGTTAACTTGGCTATGATGGTTGTCGACGTGGAAGTTCAGTACTCTATATTGGATCAGACCTGTTACTTTGCTCTGAATGTTGAACTTTCCGTTTGAACGTATGGAATGGGCTGTTATTATTTTAAATGGGTTATATTTGTCCTCCACGGGTTTAGAGGCTGACTTGTGGGCCTACCAAGTTTACGCGTACATAATCAGGAGATGATTGTACGTGGAGAGGATGACAGCAAGGACCCGCCAAGGTCATAGCAGTACGCAAGCAAGTGCCTCCTATTTCAAGCCAATAAAAAAATGGCTCCTCCTAATGGATTTCTGACATCTGGGTCCCATGCCATTGTCAACGTAATCAATAAACGAGAGAATTGCACAACGAGCGGCTGACACCAGGGACCCAGCAGCTCGCCCAGTTATTTTTGTTTTGGGTAAATTTAATAAATTTCACTCCAAATCTGGTGTTTCTGAGAAATGCCACTGCAATTTCCAAACTTTGAAAAATGCTGTTTCATGCCATTTCCAGTGGCATTTTTCGGAGTCTGGAGTGGCATTTTTCAAAGTTTGCAAATTGCAGTGGCGTTTTCCAAAGTTTGCAAAAATTGCAGTGGCATTTTTCAAAGTTTGGAAATTGTAGTGGCGTTTTTATGAATTGCCATAATTAGAGTGGCATTTATCTAATTTGTTTTTGAGACGGAAGCAGGGTGTCAACTGGGCTGTGCGGGGCACTCTGGCTGTCTAGGCAGCCTTCTCTTTTATGTTTACCACAGACCAGCTCAGTAGTTTTTTTTCTTTCTGAAAATGGCTAGCCCAGTTATTTTGTGATTTGCCAAGTAAGTCACTTTGTCAGGCATGTTGGGCTGCAAATCTTTCAAGACGAGGAGAGCTTCATTCGGCTGGCAAAGAAAATGGCCTATCAGTAATGAGAAATGGGCTATACATTTTTAAAACACATCAAACCGGCAATTAGTTTCAAATTTATTTTTTTCATTTTGAGATTTTAAATTTCATTAGTTTTTATGCGTGGACAATTTGTTGGATTTTATATTGATATACATTTATTTTTAAAATTAGTTTGAATGTGACTCGAAATTTCGGGATTAAAAGCAGTTCGGACCGCACCGAAATATGCAAAATTTCATATAGTTTTTTAACCGTGGCCACAATATGTGTTGTAATGCTAACAAAAAGAATATGGGATCCAAAAAAAACCTTAAGAATTAGCAAATGGGCTGTAAATTATTAGAAATAACGGCAGATGGGTTGTATGCTGTTTTCCACAGATTTGAGGCTTTCCTAAAAAAAGGTTGACGCAGAAGCAGTGATTGTTGGATGTCCATCCAACGGCCGTCGTGCTTCTTCAATCTCTGCTCTTCCTGCTCCAGCCGCTCAAACAAGCGCCAAGCGGACTGCCTGCTCCCTCCTCCCGTGGCCGGGTCTTTGCTGCCTTGTGAGCCTCCTCACCGCCCCATCGTACTCACATTGCTGGCCTAGCCATCCCTCTACTCACCCATACCTGCTGTTATTCTCCGGCGACGGCAGACGAACCAGTAAACCCTCGTACAGTTGTACTCCCCTTCACGTGGGAAACAACTGCCGAGTCTTCCCTGCCTCCGTGTCGTTCCCTTCCTAGGCCTCACCGTAGTCCACCGCCCTGGTGCTCTCGGCGCGGCCTGGTCAACGTGGTCAACGACCGACATGCATCTGAAGTGGACTGTACGTGGAGAGGCTGACAGCTGGGTCCGCGGCCGCACGCAAGGAAATGCCTCCTTGTTACGCACAAAATAATGGTTCCTCCACCTAACATCTGGGACCCACCAAAAGGGCCTCTATATTTCACGAAAATAACATTACCGCCGCTGACAGCTTGGACCCACCAGCTATATCTTCGCACGCAAGGAAGTGCCTCCTTATTACGCATAAAAAAATGAATACTCCCCACCTAGCTGGGACCCGGTATAGTGGCAGGCTGACTTGTGGGCCTACTAAGTTGGACGGGACGGAGGGCTTTGTCAACTTAGTCAATATGCACGATTCTAGCTCCGATTACCGTCGATGTCCATCCAACGGCCATAGTGCTTCTTCAACCTCTGGTCTTCTTGCTCCGGCCGCCCAAACCAGCGTCGGTCGTGCCTCGTGCTCCTGCCTCCCGTGGCCGGGCTGTGATGCGGCGGAGGCCTCACCGCCCCTACTACTCCCACCACCGGCCAGACATCCCTCTACTCACCCACACCCTCGTTATTCTCAAGGGCGACGGCAGCCTCACACCGCAGTCAACCAGTTGAACCTCATACTCTTCTACGCGTGGGCATCCACTATCGCGTCTTCCCCGGCTCCGCGTCGTCCCCTTCCTAGGCCTCGCCGTCGTCCACCGCCCTGGTGCTCTCGGCGCGGTGTGGTCAACGTGGTCAAGGAATGGCTTCCATCAGACATGGACTGTACGTGGAGAGGCTGACAGCTGGGTCCACGACGCGGCAAGGAAGTGCCTCCTTATTACGTGCAAAATAATTATTCCTCCACTTGACAGCAGGGACCCATCGGACGGGCCATCGTATTTCGCGAAAAAACATTTCCCCCTGACTGCTGGGACCCACCAGCTACATCTTCGCACGCAAGGAAGTGCGTCCAGGCAAAAAAAAAACGATTCGCCCCCCTGACTGCTAGCACCCACCAGCTACATCTTCCCAGACAAGGAAGTGCGTGACAGTCGGGACCCACCTGGTCAAAGCGTACGTAGCATTGTCATTCTGGTCGCGAACGTGTAATGCGTACATACCGGTCGATGTAGAGGCGCGCGTAATGTCGTAGAGGCGCACACGTAGCATGTACACGTACGTACAGTGGACAGTGTGCAATAAAGAAAATACGGCCATGTACGAACATACGGGCAGGGTCTCGAACACCTACTCGCGCATACGTACGGCCAGGGCTCATGTACATGGCTGGGTCGGAACGGAGAAACTGCGCCGTCGTCGTGTTCATGGGGAGCCAACCGGCTGGGTCAGAACAGAATGCGTCGTCGTGTTCATCGGGAGGGCTTGGATGGAACAGCCGATGGAAACGAGGCCTGGCGTATCGCAGCGAGCGGAGGAAGCGACCTTGTCTTCGACCGGCCACGGTCGAAACGGGATCCTGTTCATCGGGAGGGGTCTGGCGTACCGCAAAACGGAGGAAACGGACCTCCTACGGTTGAAACGGGGGTCCTGTTGATCGGGAGGGGTGTGGCGTACCGCAAAGCGGAGGAAACAGACTTGTGTTGGAGCGCGACGGTCGAAACGGGGGTCCTGTTCATCGGGAGGGGATGTGGCGTACCGCAAAACGGGACTCCACGGGATACTGTTCATCTCCACCATCGACCCCCTCCGGCCTCCACGGGCTACTGTTCATCCATCGTCGACCTCCTCCAGCCTCCACCGCGATCGCTCATCCACGGGCTCCTGTTCATCCAGCCTCCACCGCGCGCTAATCCACCGGCTACTGTTCAACCAGCCCTCTCCACGGGCTCCTGTTCATCCACCCCTCCACGGGCTACTGTTCATCCAGCCCTCCACCGTCTACTGTTCATCCAGCCCTCCACGGGGTCCTGTTCGTCCAGCCCCAACCGGCTCGATCGATCGGGGTCCTGTTCATCGAGAGGCAACACCATGGGGTCCTGTTCATCCACCCCCACCGGGAACTGTTCATCCAAACCCCCCTAGCAACATTCACTATTCATCCAGAGGCAGCATCGATCGGCTTTAGTTAGCAGCAGTAGCGAAGGAATCGCTCAATCAGGTTCAGTTAACAGCCATCGATCGATCGCTCGGGTTCAGTAATGCGTAGCCTGTAGTGCAATCGCTCGGGTTCAGTTAGAGCCCAACGCCTCGCTCGGCTTCAGTTAGAGCCCAACGCCTCGCACCCACGCGTGTGCGTGTACGAGAGAAACACGCATCGCTCGGCCCCGACCACCCACCGTAACCGGGAACACCCCGATATATTCCTCGCCCTAGCTTCTACCACGGTTTTTTCCATCATAGACGACCCAAAGAATGTCATGCAGCTGCGTCTCCGGCCCGCCCAGGACAAAAAGCCCATTTTCTATCATGATTTTTTGTCATAGAAGTAGGACCCCACCACATCTATGATGATACCGGGTTTTGTCACAATTATCGTCATAGAAGTGTCATACGTATGACAGAAAAAAAATTCGTTCGGCCCAAAATGTCACGGATGTGTCTTTTTTTTGTAGTGCTCGTAGGCCAACCAGAGTGAGATCCGCACAAGAGCGGTACGGTAATCCTGTTTTGGAGGTCATGTTACTTGACCATGATGAACCTACGAACTATGAGGAAGCGATGATGAGCCCAGATTCCGCGAAATGGCTTGAGGCCATGAAATCTGAGATGGGATCCACGTATGAGAACAAGGTGTGGACTTTGGTTGACTTGCCCGATGCTCGGCAAGCCATAGAAAATAAATGGACCTTCAAGAGGAAGACGGACGCTGATAGTACTGGTACTATCTACAAAGCTAGACTTGTCGAAAAAGGTTTTGACAAAGTTCAAGGTGTTGGCTACGATGAGATTTTCTCACTCATAGCAATGCTTAAGTCTATCCAAATCATGTTAGCAAATTGCCACATTTTATGAAATCTGGCAAATGGATGTCAAAACTACATTCCTGAATGGATTTCTTAAAGAAGAGTTGTATATGATGCAACCAGAAGGTTTTGTCGATCCTAAAGATGCTAACAAAATGTGCAAGCTCCAGCGATCCATCTATGGACTGGTGCAAGCATCTCGGAGTTAGAATATACGCTTTGATGAGTTGATCAAAGCATATAGTTTTATACAGACTTGCGGTGAAGCCTGTATTTACAAGAAAGTGAGTGGGAGCACTACAACATTTCTGATAAATATATGTGAATGACATATTGTTGATCGGAAATAATGTAGAATTTTCTGGAAAGCATAAAGGAGTATTTGAAAGGAGTTTTTCAAAGAAAGACCTCGGTGAAGCTGCTTACATATTGAGCATCAAGATCTATAGAGATAGATCAAGACGCTTGATAAGTTTTTTCAATGAGTACATACATTGACAAGATTTTGAAGTAGTTCAAAATGGAACAGTTAAACAAAGAGTTCTTGCCTGTGTTACAAGGTGTGAAATTGAGTAAGACTCAAAATCCGACCACGGTAGAAGATAGAAAGAGAATGAAAGTCATTCCTATGCCTTAGCCATAGGTTCTATAAAGTATGTCATGCTATGTACTAGATCTATTGTATACCCTACACTGAGTTTGGCAAGGGAGTACAATAGTGATCTAGGAGTAGATCACTGAACAACGGTCAAAATTATCCTTAATGGACTAAGGATATGTTTCTCGATTATGGAGGTGACAAAAGGTTCATCGTAAAGGGTTACGTCGATGCAAGTTTTGACACTGATCCAGATGACTCTAAGTCTCAATCTAGATACATATTGAAAGTGAGAGCAATTAGCTAAAGTAGCTCCGTGCGGAGCATTATAGACATAGAATTTGCAAAATACATACGGATCTGAATTTGGCAGACCCGTTGACTAAACTTCTCTCACAAGCAAACATGATCACACCTTAGTACTCTTTGGGTGTTAATCACATGGCGATGTGAACTAGATTACTGACTCTAGTAAACCCTTTGAGTGTTGGCCACATGGTGATGTGAACTATGGATATTAATCACACAGTGATGTAAAATATTGGTGTTAAATCACATGGCGATGTGAACTAGATTATTGACTCTAGTGCAAGTGGGAGACTGAAGGAAATATGCCCTAGAGGCAATAATAAAGTTGTTATTTATATTTCCTTATATCATGATAAATGTTTATTATTCATGCTATAATTGTATTAACCGAAAACTTAGTACATGTGTGAATACATAGAAAAACAGAGTGTCACTAGTATGCCTCTACTTGACAAGCTCATTGAATCAAAGATGGTTAAGTTTCCTAGCCACAGACATGAGTTGTCATTTGATTAACGGGATCACATCATTAGAGAATGATGTGATTGACTTGACCCATTCCATTAGCTTAACATTCGATCGTTTAGTATATTGCTATTGTTTCTTCATGACTTATACATGTTCCTATGACTATGAGATTATGCAACTCCCGAATACTGTAGGAACACTTTGTGTGCTACCAAACGTCACAACGTAACTGGGTGATTATAAAGGTGCTCTACAGGTGTCTCCGATGGTACTTGTTGAGTTGGCATAGATCGAGACAAGGATTTGCCACTCCGATTGTCGGAGAGGTATCTCTGGGCCCTCTCAGTAATGCACATCACTATAAGCCTTGCAAGAAATGTGACTAATGAGTTAGTTGCGGGATGACGCATTACGGATTGAGTAAAGAGACTTGTCGGTAATGAGATTGAAAGGTATTGAGATACCGACGATCGAATCTCGGGCAAGTAACATACCGATGACAAAGGGAAAAACGTATGTTGTTATGCGGTTTGACCGATAAAGATCTTCGTAGAATATTTGGGAGCCAATATGAGCATCCAGGTTCTGCTATTGGTTATTGACCGGAGACGTGTCTCGGTCATGTCTACATATTTATCGAACCCGTAGGGTCCGCACGCTTAACGTTCGGTGACGATCGATATTATGAGTTTATGTTATTTGATGTACCGAAGGTAGTTCGGAGTCCCGGATGTGACCAGGGACATGACGAGGAGTCTCGAAATGACCGAGCCGTAAAGATCAATATATTGGAAGGCTATATTCGGACATCGGAAAGGTTCCGAGTGATCCGGGTATTTTTCTGAGTACCAGGGGAGTTACGGGAATACAGGAGTACATATGGGCCTTAGTGGGCTTTAGGGGGAAAAGAGGAGAAGCCACGAGGGCTGGTCGCGCGCCCCCATGGGCCTAGTCCGAATTGGACTAGGGGAGGGGCTGCGCCCCCTCTTTCCTTCTCCTCCCCCTCTCCTTCCTTCCCCCTTCTAGTAGGACTAGGAAAGGAGGAATCCTACTCCTACTAGGAGGAGGATTCCTCCCCCCTTGGCGGCGCCCTAGAGGCCGGCCGGCCTCCCCTCCCTCCTTTATATACGTGGGGAGGGGGCACCCTAGAACACACAAGTTGATCAGTTGATCTTTTAGCCGTGTGCGGTGCCCCCCTCCACCATAATCCACCTCGGTAATATCTTAGCGGTGCTTAGGCAAAGCCCTGCGTCGGTAGCATCATCATCATCGTCATCACGCCGTCGTGCTGACAGAACTCTCCCGTGAAGCTCTACTGGATCGTGAGTTCGTGGGACGTTGCCGAGCTGAACGTTTGCATAACTCGGAGGTGCCGTGTGTTCGGTACTTGGATCGGTCGGATCGTGAAGACGTACGACTACATCAACCGCGTTGTCATAACGCTTCCGCTTTCGGTCTATGAGGGTACGTGGACAACACTCTCCCCTCTCGTTGCTATGCATCACCATGATCTTGCGTGTGCGTAGGATTTTTTTTGAAATTACTACGTTCCCCAACAATAAGAACCTCAACAATCTTTTGAGGAATCAAAAGGAAGTTGTGGCCAAGGAAGGGATTGGGTTCGCACCCGTGTCCAAGAACAAGAAGAAGAATGACAAGACCAAATGACCTCCCCCTCTCAAGCAAACTTTCGTGAAGGAGGGAGAGGGTGCTTCCAAGGAGAAGAAGAACAATGTGAAGGGTGGTGGTGTCAAGAAGGGCAATGCCACCCCTTCCAACAAAGCCGGCGACTTTAACCCTTCTTATGTGTTGTGTCGTGCTAGTGATGGGCATGTTTATGCCAAATTTGTTGGTTCTCCTTATGAGTACATTGAATGGTCTATTTGGTTTCCTAAGACCCTTGTCACTAACATCAAAGGACCCATTACAAAATGGGTACCTAAAACCAAGCATTTATCTCTTGTAGGTGTTTGCTTCCGGTGGGGGATCATGGTTGCTCGATAGTGGAGCTACAAATCATATGAGTGGAAGCAAGGACTTGGTGGTGGACGTGCACAAGATTCCATCTATGCCCACCAATGTCGAGTGGGGTGATGCCTCGTCCTCTAAGGTATTGTGACTTGGCAAGGTTGTCATTTCTCATGATCTCACGATCGAGAAGGTCATGCTTGTTGAGTCCCTTGCATACAATTTACTTTCCGTTCGTCAACTTGCACTCATGGGCTTTGCCACTTTCTTTGATGTTGATACTGTGGCCCTATTGTGGAGCAAGACTCTTAAATTAGCCTTTGTTGGGCATGTCGAGAACGGTCTCTATGTGATCAACTTTTCGGTGCGACCCACTAAGACCGCGACATGCCTAATGGCTAAAGTTGATGTGGGATGGCTTTGGCATCGCCGTTTAGCCCATGTCAATATGAGATCTTTGCAAAGTCTTCTCAAGGGGACCATGTCCATGGACTAACAAATGTTAGTTTTGCTAAAGACCGTGCTTGCAGTGCTTGTATTGAAGGAAAGCTACATGAAAAGGCTCACCCTCCCACGACTATCATTTACTCGAAGAGGCCTTTGGAGCTCCTTCACTTGGATCTCTTTGGGCCTCCATCCTTTGATAGCCTTGGGGGTAGAAAGTATTGCTTGGTGATTGTGGATGATTATTCAAGATACACTTGGGTATATTTCTTCAAGAGGAAGAGCGAGACCCAACAAACCGTCATTGACTTTGCAAATGAAGCCCAACGTCAACACAACGCAAAGATCTTGACAATAAGAAGTGACAACGGCACCGAGTTCAAGAACTACACCTTGGATGAGTTTCTTAGTGATGAGGGGATCAAGCATCAATATTCCGCACCATACACCCCTCAACAAAATGGTGTTGCGGAGAGGAAGAACCGGACGTTGATGGATGCGGCAAGGACCATGATGGCGGAAGTCAAGTCTCCATACAACTTTTGGGCCGAAGCCATCAACACCGCGTGCCATGCTTCAAATCGGCTCTATCTCCGCAAAGGCTTGAACAAGACTCCATATGAGACGCTCACCGGTAACAAGCCCAACCACAAGTACTTTCGGGTGTTCGGGTGTATGTGTTTCATTCTAAAGAAAGGTGTTCGTTTGTCTAAATTTGAGGCTAGAGCTTATGAGGGCATATTTGTTGGTTATGCTACAAACTCTCATGCTTACCGTGTCCTCAATAAGTCCACGGGATTTATTGAGGAGACGTGTAACGTGGAGTTTGATGAGAATAACGGCTCCCAAGTGGAGCAAAGTGGCACTTGCGATGTAGGTGATGAAATTCCTCCTCAAGCCATAAGAAGAATGGGAGTTGGTTTTATCCTACCCATTGAGGAACCCCTTGTGGCCGAAGGAGAAGGACGATGCTCCACTCAAGTGGAGCCATCACCAACCCAAGGCCCACACGCTTCCGAAGAACAAAGTGAAGGCCCTCAACATCATGAACAAGACCAAGGGCAAGATCAATCTCAAGACGGTGTTGAATCACCAAGTGATGCCCAAGGTCAAGTTCTCTCCTCCAAGCATGTTCAAGATCAAGAGCAAGCTCAAGATCAAGAACAAGCTCAAGACGATGCTCAAGATGATCAAGTGACCGCTCCTCATCTCACCCCCAAGGAGGAATTGGAGCGTCGTGCTGCCAAGATTGCATCCAAGCTCTCTACCAAGGGTCATCTCATGAAGAATGTGCTTGGAAGCATTCAAAAGGGGGTAAGCACTCGTAGACAATTGGCAAACTATTGTGAACATCACACGTTTGTCTCTTGTGTTGAACCCCAAAAGGTCTATGAGGCGCTCGAAGATCCGGATTGGCTCAATGCCATGCATGAAGAACTCAACAACTTCGAGTACAACAAGGTGTGGAGATTGGTGCCAAGGACAACAGGGAACCACAATGTCAGTGGAACCAAGTGGATATTCAAGAACAAGCAAGATGCTCATGGGACAATAGTTCGCAACAAGGCAAGATTGGTAGCACAAGGCTACTCCCAAGTCGAGGGTATCGACTATGGTGAAACCTTTGCTCCTGTTGCTCGCCTTGAATCCATTTGTTTGTTGATTGCTTATGCTTCTCATCATAACTTTAAGTTGCAACAAATGGATGTGAAGAGTGCTTTTCTTAATGGTCTTATTAATGAGTTGGTATATGTCAAACAACCCCCCGGGTTCGAGGATCCCTATCTCCCGGATCATGTGTATCAACTCGATAAGGCACTCTATGGCCTTAAACAAGCCCCACGTGCGTGGTATAACCACCTTACCAAGTTGTTGCAAGATCGTGGATTTGAAGTTGCGAAAATTGACCCCACTCTTTTTACTAAGAAGGTCAAAGGGGAGTTGTTTGTGTGCCAACTACATGTTGATGATATTATTTTTGGTTCCCCTAACAAAGCTTTCAATGAGGAATTTGCCGCTCTCATGACCTTTAAGTTCAAGATGTCTTTGATGGAAGAGTTGAAGTTCTTCCTTGGATTCGAAGTCAAACAAAGAAGAGAAGGAACCTTCATCAACCAAGCCAAATACACTCAAGACATTCTAAAGAGATTCAAGCTAAGTGATGTCAAGCCGACTTCCACTTGGATGCCCACCAAGTGCCAACTTGACATTGATCCCAATGGTAAAGCGGTGGATCAAAAGGTATATCGCTCCATGATTGGCTCCTTGCTTTACCTTTGTGCATCTAGACCGGATATCATGTTGAGTGTGGGAATTTGTGCACGGTTTCAAGCCACACCTAAGGAAAGCCACTTTGTGGCGGTCAAGCAAATCTTTCGATATTTGGCTCATGCCCCAAACTTTGGCTTATGGTACCCAAGAGGAGAAAACTTCAAGCTTGTAGATTATTCTGACTCAGATTGGGCCGGAGACAAAGTGGATAGCAAGTCCACTTCCGGAGGGTGCCAATTCCTTGGTTGCTCTTTGGTGAGTTGGTCTTCTAAGAAGCAAAGTTGTGTGTCTCTCTCGTCCACCGAAGCGGAGTATGTCGCGGCCGGTAGTTGTTGTGCACAACTTCTATGGATGCGACAAACTTTAAAGGATTATGGTGTCATTTGTGACAAAGTGCCTCTTTGGTGTGACAATGAAAGTGCCATCAAGATCTCTCTCAACCCGGTGCAACACTTCAAGATGAAGCATATTGAGATTCGGTATCACTTCATCCGGGATCACATTAGGCGAGGGGAGATCGAGCTCAACTACATCAATACTCATGATAACCTTGCAGATATTTTCACGAAGCCCTTGGATGAAGCAAGATTTCGCGAGTTAATGCATGAGCTAAATATCATTGATTCGAGCAATGTTGCTTGAACCCTTGCACACCCCACCATACTCAACTTGTTATCTTGTTTAGGTGTACGCATGGACATAGGGGGGGTGTTGTTCTCTCAATGAACTCTCCCTCCCCCCATTATGCATAAATTGATCAACTCTTTCACATTAGCCATTGTTGATGGTACTTGTGCTTCAAAGACGAGTTTTGGTCATGGGCCCAAGGATAATTCTTCGCGGTGCCATACCAATTGACGCAAACATAGGTGGCTTCGGCCACCGCCCTCTTTTTGGAGAGGTTGTGTTGTGTGTTTAGTTCTCATTTTCCCTTGCCTCTCTTTCTTCGTGCCGAGCTTGTGTGTGTTGTCTCGTCTGTTAGCGTTTTGTTGCTTCCTTCCGCTTGAAGGTTGCTGTGCAGAGGCCCTCTGGTCTTCCCTGTTTTGGAACTTGCATTTTCTTGGGCACACGGTACTACCGCGGCTTGCCACGGTATTACCGCAGGAGCTACGCACGGTACTACCATACCCAGCACGGCAGTAATTTTTTACTGCCGCTTGGGGGAGCGGTACTACCGCCCTCGGTGCGGTACTTCCGCCCAGGTGGTACTACCGCGATGACACGCGGTACTACCGCACAGTCAAGAGCGCATGGGGGTTAAGAGCGGGCAGTGGGAGTTCCCACTCCCCCATACCCATTCACTCTTTCTCCCCATGCTGTCTCTCTCTCTCTCTCTCTCTCTCTCTCTCTCTCTCTCTCTCTATCTCCTGCCCAAGAACGGCACCGGAGACCCTCGCCGGATCTCCTTCTCTGGCTGCTCTCCTCGGATTCCGACCGGTGGAATCGTTCCCCACCACTTCCTCTTGCCATGGAACAAGGTTTCTCCCCAAATCCCTCTCTCTTTGGTTCGTTCTTTTGCTTCTAGGTTTTTGGGGAGATGCATGTTGTTCTTGAGATTTTAGGCCAAATCTTTGCAAGAGTAGGATGTAGGAGAGTAGTAATGCGTAGTGATTGTACTTGTTATGTTGCCCCGTGGTAGATTTGATCAACCGTAGTACCGCTTCGTTGTCACGGTTGTTCTCAGATCCAGTTGCGGATTCAGATCTGACACCATGCGGTACTACCGCATCTCTGGTACGGTACTATCGCCATGCGGTACTACCGCTCCTCGGGCGGTGCTACCTTGTTGGCGCTGACACTAAAATTTTACTGCCGCTCCGAGACACGGTACTACCGTGCCACCCTGGTGCGGTACTACCGTGACTAGGAGCAACACTAAAATTTTAGTACCGCGCAGCCATGCGGTACCACTGTTGTTGTCAAATCTCTCTTGTGGCAATTCTCAAGTGCGAGTCCTACTTGTTTCACTTGTTTTGCTGTGGTATTTGCATTGATCCTTCTTGCTTCTCGTGTGTGTTTTTGTGTTTTGTGTCTTAGGTGGTGGCTCCGGTGCTCCCGCTCGCCGTTCCAATCCCAGCCGTGACACAGGCTCCAAGCATCTGCGCAACCAAGATGAAGCTCCAAAGGGCTCCAATGCCCCCCAACGAACGACCAAGACCACCGCCACCAAGAACAAGGAGCCCTCCATGGGCATGGATGAGATCCCACTGGCTGAGTTTGTCTCTCGAAGGAGGATCAACCCTTATGTGAATCCTCGTGCCAACTTCAGAGGGAATGATCATTACGGACCAAGTAGCAGAATCTCATTTATTTGGATGTGATCAAGGCCAAGCAGAACATATATGTGGACGTGCACTGGATTGACATGAATCACATGAGGGATGATAAGCACCATGCCTACTTTGGTGAGGCCTTGGATCTCGTGGAGCAGTTTGCCATTGAGGATGTGATCTCCTTCCACCTGGACTTTGATCCCGAGCTTGTGGCCCAGTTCTTTGCTTCGGTTCACTTTCATACTGATGAGGAATGGAGGATGACCTGGATGACCAATGGACGTTAGATGACTGCTACATGGAAGGACTTCATGGATTTGGTCAAGGTACCTGATGAGGGGCTCAACACGCCTATTGGTGTTCGCCCTCATGCCAACTCCGAGTCTGCTAACAAGAACAAGCTCCAGCAGTATTATGTTGAGAAGTTGCTTCCCAGTGGCAAGAAGACATGGGTGCTGAACTCATTCCTGGACATCATGTATCGCATCTTCCGCAACTCCCTCTTTCCCCGCGTTGGTGACAAGGACAAGGTGCATGCCTATCTTGTGGATATGATGCTCCTTTGTGAGGAGGCGTGCATTTCTCAGACGCAACCACTTGATGTCTCACATATCATGTGGTGCGAGCTTAGGTTCACGGTGTTCAACCGCAAGGTACCCATCTATGGACCTTACCTGTTTCTGTTGATCTCGAAGACTTGGGAGAAGTTGTTTCCTGGTGATGAGTTTCTTGCTCCTGAGTGGACTCGTCATGAGCCCATCAAGCTCCGTGTCAAGACCCAGTGGGCCAACACTACTACTCGTCTTTGAAATTTGAGGCTGCTAGGATGGATGTTGATGAGGAGGAGATTGAGGAGGAGGATGCAGATGAGGACAGCTCTGCTGGGTATGCTCCTCCCTCTACTGAGCCCTCATGCGCTAAGAAGCTGAAGGCCAAGATGAAGGCCTTGTTCTGCATGCAGGAAAAGGGGCAGTACTGGGCTCACGTTGCCTCCAAGGAGAGTCACCGTCGCGACAAGAAAATCATGAAGGTTTTTGGAGAAGACATTTCCAGCGGCTCCGAGAAGCACATCACTCCAGAGGCTGAATGGATGGCAAAACAAGGCTACAAGTGGACTGATTCCGAGGAGGAGCCCATCCCCGCTGCCGAGTCCGACGGAGAGCGTGCGAGTGACTACTCCGCTTGAGCCACCACTTGTGTTGTAGGTGTCCTCTCTGCCTTTTTGGCGTCTCGATGCCAAAGGGGGAGAGAGTGTAGGATTTGTGAGTCTTGTGTCGTGTTTGTTTCGCTTGCTTATGTTCCGTTGAACCTCGTTTGCTTTGGTTTGGTTTGCACTTGTGGGACCTCTCTATCATATGGTGTAAGACATATGCACTCTATCATACTGTATTGAGCTTATGCTATCTTGTGCTATTTACATTATGCTCATATTTACTATCTTGCTTAGTATTAGCCTTACTGTTGCAAGATATTCCTTGTCTATAAAATATAGGGGGAGTGTTGATTCTATTATGTGTGCCGTGCAGTCCAAAGCACTTATCTAGATAGCACACATCTAGGGGGAGCTCGTCTATATTTTAGAGATGTGGGGTTTGCTCATGTTCTATGTTATCTCCCTTTGTGCAAATCCCGTTTTGTCATCAATCCACCAAAAAGGGGGAAATTGTAAGGGCATTTTTATCCCTTAATTGTTTTGGTGATTGATGACAATGCTTTTGCAGACTAATCGTGTGCATTGAGTATTTCAGACAGTTCATCACTAGGCACAAGACGATTTGGTGCCCCTCGAAGACTATTGAAGACGGCGTTTCTCTATGTTTCTTTTCGGTGGATTTGAGTCGTAGGAAAGCCGTACTATTAAGAGGGGGTCCGCTTTGGAAAGGTCTAGGTGGAATCATCACATACACGTCTACTCCTTTGCACCGCCTTTCCTTTGGCACTTTGGAGCATCCACTGTCTTTTCTTGTCTATGCAAAAGGTCGTGATTGCTGAAGTGGGGCATGTGGTAGTACTGCTCCTAGGAGCGGTAGTACCGCAGGCCCTTGCGGTAGTACCGGTCTCTGGTGCGGTAGTACCGCAAGTGCCCATGGTAGTACCGCTTCCTCGGAGCGGTAGTACTGTGGCCTCAGGCCAGGCGCTGCGGCTATTGCGGTACCGGTCTCTGGTGCGGTAGTACCGCAAGTGCCCACGGTAGTACCGTGCGCTCTAGCCAGGCTCAGCTGCATGCGCGGCAGTAGGGGCGGATGTAATTTTTTACATCCGCGCCCCGCGCGGTAGTACCGCTCCTGGCTTGCAGTACTACCGTGTCGGATTTTTGCATAGATCCTAACTCAGCGGAAGTTGCCACGGATGTATTTTTATATGTCCGCGCCTTCTCAGAATCTGGACTATCCCTGCCTTGTGGTAGTACCGCAAGGGGGAGCGGTAGTACCGCGCCAGTGGTTCTACCACCCTCTGCTTCATTGCATCTGGGCTGTTCTGGTTTCTGCTGCACGGGCGGTAGTACCGCGGGGCCCTGCGGTAGTACCGCGTGCCCTTGCGGTAGTACCGCGTCCCTGGCGCGGTAGTACCGTGCTACGCAGGCTGAGTTGGTGGATAACGGTTGGATTTGTTCTTCCACTATATAAGGGGTGTCTTCTTCTCCGAGTTGACCACCTCTTCCATCCCCAAGCTCCATTGTTGCTCCAAGCTCCATTTTCGCCCGATCTCTCTCCGTAGCCAATCAAACTTGTTGATCTTCTAGGGATTGGTTGAGAAGGCCCCGATCTACACTTCCACCAAGAGAAATTTGACTCCCCCCACTAATCCCTAGCGGATCTTGTTACTCTTGGGTGTTTGAGCACCCTAGACGGTTGAGGTCACCGCGGAGCCATATTCCATTGCCGTGAAGCTTCGTGGTGTCGTTGGAAGCCTCCAATTAAGTTGTGGAGATTGCCCCAACCTTGTTTGTAAAGGTCCAGTCGCCGCCTCCAAGGGCACCAATAGTGGAATCACGGCATCTCGCATTGTGTGAGGGCGTGAGGAGAATATGGTGGCCCTAGTGGCTTCTTGGGGAGCATTGTGCCTCCACACCGCTCCAACGGAGATGTACTTCCCCTCAAAAGGAAGGAACTTCGGTAACACATCCTCGTCTTCACCGGATCCACTCTTGGTTATCTCGTGCCTTTACTTGTGCAAGCTTATTTGTGATTATATCCCTTGCTTGCTTGTGTGCTTGTTGTTGTTGTTGCATCATATAGGTTGCTCACCTAGTTGCATATCTAGACAACCTACTTTGATGCAAAGTTTAAATTGGTAAAGAAAAGCTAAAAATTGTTAGTTGCCTATTCACCCCCCCCCCCTCTAGTCAACTATATTGATCCTTTCACCGGTCAACTCCACTCTGAATGCACAGAGGGTTATCGAGACAACAAAAAGAGAGAGGGGTTATAGGTGAGTGAGGGAGTCATGGATTAGGGGGTATCCGGACAGCCGGACTATATACATCGTCCGGACTATTGAAGCGTGAAGATACAAGACTCAAGACTCTGTCCCGTGTCCGGATGGGACTCTCCTTTGCGTGGAAGACAAGCTTGGTGATCCGGATATTATGTTTCCTTCCTTATAATCGACTCCATGTAAACCCTAGCCCTCTCCGGTGTCTATATAAACTGGAGAGGATGGTCCTTAGAAGGCCGATCACAATTACAGTCATAATCATCATAGGCTAGCTCCTAGGGCTTAGCCTCTACGATCTCGTGGTAGATCTACTCTTGTACTACTCATATCGTCAATATTAATCAAGCAGGAAGTAGGGTTTTACCTCCATCGAGAGGGCCCGAACCTGGGTAAAATTGTGTCCCTTGCTTCCTGTTACCATCAGTCTAAGACGCACAGATCGGGACCCCCCTACCCGAGATCCACCTGTTTTGACACCGACATTGGTGCTTTCATTGAGAGTTCCTCTGTGTCGTCGCTGCAAGGCTTGATGGCGCCTTCAACTATCGATAACACGGTCCAGGGCGAGACTTTTCTCCCCGGACAGATCTTCGTGTTCGGCGGTTTCGCATTGTGGGCCAATTCGCTTGGCCATCTGGAGCAGATCGACAGCTACGCCCCTGGCCACAAGATCAGGTTCGGAAACCTGAACTACACGGCTGATATCCGTGGAGACTTGATCTTCGACAGATTAGGGCCTATGCCAGGAGCGCCGGACAGTCACGACGAGCACGGCTTCGACCTGCTGTCGGACAATGCTCAGGATATCACCCCTGCAGTAGCCCCGGACCTAAATCAGGAGCAGGCTGCGTTGGCTAAGGACGGAGGGATGGACCCCGCCCCGCAGGCCATACACCCATCGGCGGTGGAGCCGAACACAGGCCTCACTTCTGAGGAGGCCTGTGACTCCAGACCCCCGGACTCGTATCCGGTTGTAGGTTCCAGTCCGCGCGCTCCTGAGCACGCTGAGCCTGGTTGGGCTCCGGTAATGGAGTTTACCGCTGTGGATATCTTCGAGCACTCGCCCTTTGGTGACATGCTGAACTCATTAAAGTCTCTCTCTTTGTCAGGAGGCTCTTGACCGAACTATGTCCGGCTCGAGTGGGAAGCAGGCGACGAAGGAATTCGTTGCCCACCCACCACCCACTTCATTGCCACGGTCAATGATCTAACCGACGTGCTTGACTTCGACTCCTAAGAAATCGACGGCATGGACGACGATGCAGGAGAAGAACATGAACCACCGCTCACTGGGTTGTGGACAGCCACCTCTTCCTCTGATATATATATGGTGGACACTCCGAAGGAAACCAATGGCGATGAGGCAACGGAGGGATAACCCCTCAGGGAGAAAAACAAATCATGGGCGTCGTCGACGCCGCTCCAAGCCCCGCCACAGCAATACCGGCCCAGGAGACAAAAACAATCCGGATGGTGCCAAAGAAGAATACAACCCTGATCAGCCCGCCTTCGAGCAGGCCGAGCAGGAAGATGAGCAGGTCAGCCCAGACGAACAGGCGACGGACGGATATCCGGAGGAGGACAACTACATGCCCCCCTCCGAAGACGAGATTAGCCTCGGCGACGACGAGTTCGGCGTGCCTGAGGATCCCGTAGAGCAGGAGCGCCTCAAGCGTCGGCTTATAGCCACTGCGAGGAGCCTGAAAAAGAAGCAACATCAACTTCAAGCTGATCAAGACCTGCTCACAGATAGATGGACTGAAGTCCTGGTAGCCGAGGAATATGGACTCGAGCGCCATACGGCTGACCGGCCACCTTGTGGCCGGGATAAAACAACGTATCAGCCCGAATACCAGCCCGCACCCCCACGCCAATACACTACGGCCCGGGGCAATAGGCAGGACCTCCAAGACACACTGGAAAACAAAGCAGAACAACCAAGATCGATCTACGGATCGCGGGGGCACGCCCAAACGCGCGATGATGACCGTCATGCCGGATACACTATCAACAAGTCCGGCCGGGCCGAACACAGCCACCCAGAGCAATTCGAACTGTGTAGCCACATAGCCCGGCACAGAGGCGCCGCACACCCCCTCTGCTTCACCGATGAAGTGATGGATCATGAATTCCCAGAAGGGTTCAAACCCGTAAACATCGAATCATACGATGGCACAACAGACCCCGCAGTATGGATTGAAGATTTCCTTCTCCACATTCACATGGCCCGCGGAGACGATCTACACGCCATCAAGTATCTTCCCCTTAAGCTCAAAGGACCCGCCCGGCATTGGCTAAACAGCCTGCCAAAGAAATTCCATTGGCAGTTGGGAAAACACGGAAGATGCATTCCTCGACAACTTCCAGGGCACATATGTGCGACCACCGGACACAGATGACTTGAGCCACATTACTCAACAGCCCGGAGAGTCAGCCAGGAAATTCTGGACTCGGTTCCTAACTAAAAAGAACCAAATAGTCGGCTGTCCGGATGCCGAAGCCCTGGCAGCTTTTAAGCATAATATCCGTGACGAGTGGCTCGCCCGACACCTCGGCCAGGAAAAACCCAAGTCCATGGCAGCTCTCACAACACTAATGACCCGCTTTTGTGCGGGCAAGGACAGCTGGTTGGCTCGCAGCAGCACTACACCACACTCTGGCACTTCGGATGTCCGCGACAACAACGGCAAGCCACGGCGCAACAGACATAAGTGACGGAACAACGGCAACAACACTGAAGACACGGCAGTCAATGCCGGATTCAGCGGATCCAAGCCCGGTCAGCGGAAGAAGCCGTTCAAAAGAAACAATCAGGGACCGTCCGATGCGGACCGTATCTTTGGGCGCTCATGCCAAATTCATGGTACCCCGGACAAGCCAGCCAACCACACCAACAGAGACTGCTGGGTGTTCAAACAGGCCGGCAAAATAAACACCAAAAACAAGGACAAGGGGATGCGCAACGACGATGACGAAGAGCCCCGGCGTCCAAACACGGGGGACAGAAGAAATTTCCCCCCAGGTGAAAACGGTCAACATGATCTACGCCACTCACATCCCCAAGCGGGAACGGAAGCGAGCATTACAGAACGTCTATGCGATGGAGCCAGTCGCCCCCAAATTCAACCCATGGTCAGCTTGTCCGATCACCTTTGATCGTAGGGATCACCCTACTAGCATCCGTCACGGCAGCTCAGCCGCATTGGTCCTAGACCCAATCATCGACGGATTCCACCTCACGCGATTCCTTATGGACGGCGGCAGCAGCCTGAACCTGCTTTATCAGGACACAGTGCGCAAAATGGGCATTGACCCTTCAAGGATCAAGCCCACCAAAACCACCTTTAAAGGTGTGATTCCTGGAGTAGAGGCCCGTTGCACGGGCTCTATAACATTGGAAGTGGTCTTCGGATCTTCGGATAACTTCCGAAGTGAAGAGTTAATCTTCGATATCGTCCCCTTCCGCAGTGGTTACCACGCACTGCTGGGACGAACCGCATTCGCTAGATTCAATGTGGTACCACATTACGCATACCTCAAGCTCAAGATGCCAGGATCACGCGGGGTCATAACAGTCAACGGAAACATGGACCGCTCTCTCCGAATAGAAGAGCATACCGCAGCCCTCGCGGTGGAAGTACAATGCGGCCTCCTCCGACAAACCAATCCGGCGACAACAACTTCGAGCACCGTCAAGCGAGTCCGGAGCACCCCGCAACAGGATCATCAGACACGCCAAGAGCGCGACTAGCAGTCCGGCCTCCGCTCAGGCCCCATCAAAGCAGCATTCGTGCCACGCGTACACAATTGCGCACTCAAAATACCATGGGCATAGGCGGAGGCGCAACAATGACTCGATCAGCGGTCGCGGTATAACCGCTACATACCTTCATAACCCATCCTTCTTATTTTTCAGGACATTGCTTTAGAGCAGCTTCTTCAGAAGAGCCGGATTGTCGGACTTACATAGGAGAGAAAACCAAGGAGGCAACAGGCTTTGCGCACAAAAGGAAATACCCAGGTGGAATCTGTTCACGATCGTTATGCCTGTTTTACATACCTACATGCAGCCTGCCCTTGGATAGGACATGTTAAATAGTCCTATTTAGTTCTGCCTAAATGCCACCATTGTAAACATACGCTTAAACGTATTATTCATCAATGGGAAACAATATATAGCGTCAACTTATTATTCCTATTTGCGCATATTCCTTGCAAATGTTTATTTAATATCACATCCGTACACCTTGGTACGATCAGTTTGCCAGGGGCTTCTTATGGCGCCTCATAGTATGGCAAAACAAGTCCGAACACTTTCAACAGTGCGGCACCCCGAACTTATAGCACTATATGCATCAGCTCCGAATCACGTCTTGGGTCAATAGTTGGGTTTGCCCGGCTCCCTTGTTTTGGTACCTTACGTTCCGTTATATCGGCTTAGGTAGTGCAAGGAGAACTACAACGATTGTGTCCCGGTTCTTCCGGACGAGCACCTCAGTAGAGAAAGCCGAAAACTGACCGGCATGATGCGGCGAGAGCTGGTCGCTGTTCGAGAGGTCTTAAAATCCTTAAAGATTTTTTTCCGCTTTAGGCGAGGAATCGGCTTCGTCCGATCTAGGCGTGTATAGCGCCCCAATTCGGCCCTCCGAATTCTAGGGGCTTCGCCGAAATTTAAAATTGTAGATTTCTATGGCTAAGTGAAAGTTATAAAGCCGCATAGTCCGATTGCCTTGTTCGCTGCGCCGGATACCTCCTTAAGGGACCAAAAATTTGGATAAAGAGTATCCGGGTTTTCCAGGAACACCCCGGTACTAATTACGTGGGGGCGGAAGCCGACGACTGGCCTACTTTCAGAATCTTATAAACAGCCGCACAGAAGGTAATATTTTAGATCAAACAGTGCTACACAACACAATTAACTTCGTCTTTATATTACAACAGCGACAGAGGTACATTCATTCAAAGATCTTGTCCTTGGTACATTCATCGGCCACGAGACGAGCGCCCTTCATAACGCCATCGTAATACTTCTCGGGATAGCGATGCGCCTTGCCCTCTGGCGGCCCGTCCTTCACCAGCTTCTCCGCATCCAGCTTGCCCCAATGCACCTTCGCGCGGGCAAAGGCCCGGCGGGCACCCTCAATGCAAACAGATTGCTTGATAACTTCAAGCCGCGGATAGGCATTCACCATCCGCTTGATCAGGCCGAAGTAACTAGTGGGCAGGGGCTCACCAGGCCACATCCGGACTATGAAATCTTTCATAGCCACTTCGGCCGCCCTGTGAGTCACCTCCCCCCGCTCTGGGAGCCTTCGGGACAACACCTCCGTGTCGTCCGCGGGCTGAGGAGTAGTGGCCGTCGGGAGCGAGTTCATCACTGAATCGCTCAGGGACCCATCCGAAGACGATACCTCGGGATGAATCCTGGCCGGACTGCATATATGTTCGGCGTTATAAAAAGATTATGAAGTAAAATCATGATAGAGTGCGGGTACTTACGACCGCGCTAGGGGCTTCCCCCTGGGCAGCCACCCCTCCTCGCTATGGGCGGCCGTGGCGGAGTAGTCCGGAAGGGACGCCTTTCCCTTCTTGGACGTCCCAGCCCCCCCCCCCTCCAGGGTGGCTTTCCTCTTTTTCTCCTCCACAGTGCGTGGAGGTAGAGTTTCTTCTTGCTCCCCCTCCCCCGCCTTCGCGGGAGGAATCTGCCTCGTCGTCGTCGGACGACGAGGGTATGACGGCCTTGCGCTGGGGGCCTTTCCTGGCCCCCTGGTCCACCTTCTCAGGCCCCTCATCCTCTCCGGATGGGGTGGCCCCTTCTTCTTCTTCCTCCCCTTCGGGGGAGGAGTGTGCCTCGTCATCTTCGGACGAGGCTTCCGGCACAACCTTACGCCGGAGACCCTTCCTGGTCCCCGGGGCCTTCTTTTCGGCCTTCTTCTCCGGTGCCTTGTACGGCGCCGGGACGAGCATCTCCGTCAGGAGAGCATCAGCTGGATCTTCTGGCAGCGGAGCCGGACAGTCAATCTGCTCCGCTGTCTCCACATAATCCTGATCAAATATGCACAAATACTTAAGACTCCCCCACGAATATACTGGGAAGAGCTGAATCCGGTGGTAGTCAACAAACTCACCGGACTAGGAAGCCGCGCGGCGTGAAGTCCGCGGTCCTCGGATGTGGGAGGAGGTACTTCGGAGGCCTTGAACAACGCCTTCCAAGCTTCTTTGTGTGTCATGCCGTAGAGCCTCCGAAGCGTCGGGTGTTCGGCCGGGACGAACTCCCACAAATTAAATGCCCGCCTTTGGCACGGAAGGATCCGGCGAACGAGCATCACCTGGACTACGTTGACAAGCTTGATGTTCTTGTCCTTCATGCTCTTAATGCAGTTTTGGAGTCCGGTCAGCTCCGTAGGTTCGCCCCAGGCCAGGCCCTTCTTTTCCCAGGAGGTGAGCCGCATGGGGATCCCAGATCGGAACTCGGCGGCCGCCGCCCAGTTGGCACCGCGCGACTCGGTGATGTAGAACCACCCCGATTGCCACCCTTTCACGGTCTCCGCAAAGGAGCCGTCAAGCCAGGTGACGTTGGGCATCTTGCCCACCATGGCCCCTCCGCACTCCGCTTGCTGGCCGCTCACGATCTTCGGCTTCACGCAGAAGATTTACAGCCACAAGCCAAAGTGAGGCTTGATGCGAAGGAAGGACTCGCACACGACGATAAACACCGAGATGTTGAGGACGAAATTTGGGGCTAGATCATGGAAATCTAGCCCGTAGTAGAACATGAGCCCGCGGACGAAGGGATGAAGTGGAAATCCCAGTCCACGGACGAAGTGGGCAACAAACACGACCCTCTCGTGGGGTTCCGGGGTTGGAATGGCCTGCCCTTGGTCTGGTAGCCAGTGCGCGATGTCTGCGGCCAAGTATCCGGCCGCCCGAAGATTCGCGATATGCTTCTCTTTCACGGTGGAAGCCACCCACTTGCCTCCTGCTCCGGACATGTTTAGCTGTTCGGAGAAGACTTGGGCTAGGCGGCTGGAGCTCGAGGGGCAAGAGTGGGCAAAGGAGGAAGAAGGCGTGGGTAAAATGGGGAACTCTTATCCCTTTATAGAGGCGACAGCGGTGCGCCTCCCCACTTGCCCGTTGAGAATCGCTTACTTCCCAAGCGCCACGATTGATGGCGCGGTGGGATTACCCATACCCGTATTGATGAGAATCCCGTGATAAGGGGACACGATCTCTGCTTCGACAAGACGTGTCAAGGAAACTGCCTCGCAATATGCGCTGTGGCTGGTTGTGGGAAAATGGTTCGAATAATGACCCGACCGTAATGACATGTCACGTTGTCTAAAAAAAGTTGTCAGCATATTGCATTTGTGAAATATCGTTCTCTCTACGGTGGTATGTGAAGATCATTCTGCAGATCCGGACACGGTCTACGTGTTCGATAATTACTTTGGAGTATTCGGAGAAGGAACCCGCCTTGCAATGCCGAGGACAAGACTGCGCGTCGGACTCATCGTCATTGAAGCCTGATTCAGGGGCTACTGAGAGAGTCCTGGATTAGACAGCCGGACTATATACATCGTCCGGACTATTGAAGCGTGAAGATACAAGACTCAAGACTCTGTCCCGTGTCCGGATGAGACTCTCCTTTGCGTGGAAGACAAGCTTGGCGATCCGGATATTATGTTTCCTTCCTTGTAACCGACTCCATGTAAACCCTAGCCCTCTCCGGTGTCTATATAAACCGGAGAGGATGGTCCTTAGAAGGACGATCACGATTCTGATCATAATCATCAGAGGCTAGCTCCTAGGATTTAGCCTCTACGATCTCATGATAGATCTACTCTTGTACTACTCATATCGTCAATATTAATCAAGCAGGAAGTGGGGTTTTACCTCCATCGAGAGGGCCCGAACCTGGATAAACATTGTGTCCCTTGCTTCCTGTTACCATCAGTCTAAGACGCACAGATCGGGACCCCCTACCCGAGATCCGCCGGTTTTGACACCGACAGTGAGTCCAGGGCATCGGAGTCCGACATGGGAAACATACTGATTGGTGCCGGTTTGTGAAATTTTGGACGTCCGGACCGGTCTGGACAAATTTGATGATCACTGTTGGATGGCTAAAAATGTCCGACAGGTCTGGTTAAAACATTTACGAGTGATTTGGTGATCTGCGTTGGAGTTGCCCTAAGGGCATTTCCAACAGATGATGCAAAAGTAGGGCTATTGCCCAAGAACTATTTTCAGGCAGTTGGACCCTAAAACACAACTCCAACACATGCCCTATCCCTATATGATGATGCAAAAAAAAAACTGAGGCAGCCCCATATTGCCCCAAATGTTGCAAATATAAAGTAGTTGCTCGGCTGCCGCAAAACAAAAGAATGACCGTGCGCAACCCAACCGTAGTGTAAAACTTTCAATCCCGCATTTGCTACCTCCGCGCGTTGGTGCTACCTTCAATTCCGCTGCCACCGCCTTGCGTCGGATTCAAGCCCCCTGCCACTGTCGTGCCGCCCCGTGCCGGATCCATCTGTTGCATCGACCGTTTTGGACGCCGCACCACCCCATTCAGCCACCGGTGCACTGACCAATTCAGACAACCACCACCACCGTCGCACCACCCCTCCGGGTCCACGCCCCTCGCCACCGTTGCACTACCCCGCGCCGGATCCATCAGCCGCATCGACTGAATCCATCTGCCGCATCGATTGAATCGACCACCGCTATTCGTAGGATTCATCGCCTCGCTGTTGTTCGCCGGATTCGTCTTCCCACCGCTCTCCAAGGACGACGCCATCCCGCGAACAGCACGGATTTCCGCGACGTTCGGCTTCGGCAGTCCGGCCGCTACGTCATCGAAATCTCGTGCGACGGGCGACGGACGTGTCTCGACACCTACAACACACCCCGGAGCTCGTCGCCCGCTTGCACGACCCTGTGGCTTGAAGGTTCCACCATATGTGGTCCGAGCTTAACGCCCTTGATATTCCGAGTGTCACAAAGGTGGAGTTCCTCGCTCTCGGTCTGTGTCCCTCAAAGGGGAGAATGAAGACCGCCTAGTTGTGGAGCAACACATTGCCCATGCGAATGATGTGATGTCTATGACAAGGTACCGCCTAGTCATGGAGCAACGCATCACCCACGCGAATGATGCGGTGCCTATGAAGAGGTGTGCCGAGGCCAATCCACATCACGTGGAGGCAAAGCGCGAATTCTTTGCCAGAAGGAACGAGGGTCTCAAGAAGGAGAGGACGATCAAGAAAGAGGACGAGGCGGACACCTCCGGGGTGATCAAGCTGGAGTCAGATAATGGCGTTAAGTCCGATGTTATTGAACTGGACAACCTCGGGCTGAGCAGTGATGATGAGTAGTCTGTTTTATCGTACTACACTATTTTCATGTTCTAAGTTTGAACTTCTGTTTAACTTTGATCAATCGGTAGTTTGAAAATGTCAAACACAATCATGTTTATTTGGTGCCCTGCCCTATTAGACATCATCTTCTACGGCAGGAAATTTTCTTGCGCCCTACGTATTTTACATAGTACATGGCACGGTAGAACATTTGATGCCCAAAATACTCTCTACTACTGTCCTAATAAAACTTATTTTAAATGCCTTATTATTATGCATCATCTGATGGAGATGCTCTTATGGTGCGAATGAACCACCATTAAGTCCTCGAGTAAAGACTCCGCTCTCTCAGCTACATCACGAGAAAAATCCGGCGTGACACGATTTTGTTTGCGGGTTACTGACGTGACGTGACACGAGGTGCTACTACTCCACACTATCTCCGCGCTGCTCGCGTAAATCCAAATCCGAACATGCTAATCCGTAGTCAGTACTACTGTCATTTCTATATTGGAACGTCCGGGGACTCAACAACGAGCAATGCTACATGCACGGACAGATTTTTACTTAGTTCACGGAGAGGCCTAGCTGAGATAATATGATTGGAGGAATTAAGGTGAGGGGCCCCACACCTCCTGAAAATCAGAGGGGGAGAAGATTAGTTAACAGCACAGGGTCTGTAAAGGCCCGTATTACTCCGTGTGTATAGAATTATCGCTCAACAACCCGGCTCGTCGTCAAGTTGCTCGAAACCTGTGTTCCCAGAACCGTGCAACTGTCATTTGCCTTCAGGAGACCAAGCTGTCCGATTAGTCGATCGTCACTCATTACGGATCTTCTTGGCTCCGAAGTTCGCCGACTCATACATTTCTTACCTGCCGATGGCACACGAGGCGGAATTATTCTCGCCTTCTCCTCCGATCATTTCAACATCTCCAAATCGAGTTCCACCACCAACACGATTTACGCTACTATCTACATGCGAGCCTCCCTTGCCTCATGGAGCATCTCTGGGGTCTACGGACCCCAAGCAGACTCTGACAAATTCAACTTCATCTCTTAATTGAAGGACCTTAAATCGAGCATGCTGCCCCCTGGATTCTTTTAGGCGACTTCAACCTTATCTCGCCGGGTGAAGACAAGAGCAATGGGATCGTTAATCGCCGGATGATCAACAGTTTTCGGGCTGCTCTCAATTTCTTGGAGGTGGATGAGCTGCGCCTCCACGGCCGCAAGTTCACATGGGCAAGTACTGCCAGCAGCAAACCAAGGCGAAGATTGATCACGTTTTACGTACTTTGAGTGGAACCTGCTCTTCCCTCAATGCCACTGCAGCGCTGCCTCATCTTCCATATCCGATCAACTGTGCTATGATTCTTCTTGGACAGGTTTCTCGAAGTGCTTCAGAGGCTTCCGTTTTGAAAATTATTGGCTAAAGATCAGAGGTTTCAAACAGGTCGTTCGTGAGTCCTGGGATATTCCTGTCACGCATGGAGACGCCATGTGGCGGCTAAATTTCAAGATCTCCCATCTTGCCAAAGCTCTGCGCCTCTGGAGCCGTTGTAGGGTGGGCAACATTGCTCTGTTATCTGCGATTGCTGAGCAAGTTATCCTGGGGTTGGACTATGCCGGGGCGCCAGGACCTCACTATTGCCGAGTTGGGGCTGCGCTTTGTTCTGCGTCGAAACTTCGGGTTTGGCGGCGGTACAAAGGATCCGTATCCGTCAACGCTCTCGCATACTCCGCTTCGTCCCAACCATGCTAGCTCCAAATTGTTTCACATCAAAGCCAATGGCCGCCCGAAGACGCAACTTCATACCCATGCTTGTCATCGACTGGGCAGCTCACTCTTCAAGCGGATAAGCGGCAAGAACTCCTCTCTCATTTCAAGAACTTCGATCGGCCACGTCCCCGACCAGGCAGTGCTCTATCAAGCTGGGATTACTGGATATTCCGCGCCATGATCCGCTCGCCTGCAGGCGGAATTCTCTGAATCGAAGATCAAGGATGCTGTTTTGCCTTGCCATCCGGGAAGGCACCGGGCAGACGGATTCACGGCAGACTTCTTCAAATTCTGTTGGGACACGCTTAAAGTGGATCTGATTGCTACCCTGAACTGGGCATTCTCCCTCGGGGCCAAGCTGGAACTTCTTTGAACCACGCCATCATCACCCGCTGCCCAAAAACTTCTGCTGCTCGACAGTTAAGGATTTTAGGCCAATTAGCCTAATGCACTCAATTGCAAAGATCTTGTGCAAGCTTCGCCAACCGATTGGCACCTATCTTGCATCTGCTTGTGCCGTCTTCTCGGGCGCTTTCATCAAGACCCGACATTCACGACAACTTTTTGTATGTCAAAAACGCGGTCGATCACTTCACAAATCCAAGTCTCGTGCACTCCTCCTGAAATTGGACATTGCGGCGCCTTTGACTCTGTTTCACAGGGCTACATGTTCGAGCTTTGTCTACCATGGGATTTGGTCCCGGTGGTGCGATCTGCTAGCTGTCCTATGGCGCTCTTCCTCATCTCGGATCATGGTTAATGGAGAGTTGAGTCTTCCATTCTCCCACAAACAAGGGCTGCGTCGGGAGATCCTATCTCCCGATGTTATTCACCATTGCAATCGCTCCACAGCTGCTGGCTATTTGCAAAGGCAAGCTCGGTTGGTGCTCTCTCTCCTCTCCGCTTGCCGGCCTCCATGCCGGGTCGATCTTTATGCTTTGATGATGCTGCACTCTTTGTTGCACCAACACTTTGGATGACATACATCGCACGCGAGATCCTACACTGCTCGGTTTGGCCTCCGGCCTCAAGGCCAATGTGCACAAGAGCATGTTCCTGCCCATTGCTTGTGATGACATCGATCTCAACTCCCTGCTCTGCACTTTCCGGTGCCGCTTGGCAACTTCCCTTGCAAGTACCTTGGTTTACCACTACACTTCAAAAAGATCACTCGTCGACATTCAGCCTACCATTGACAAGATGGCTGCAAGGTTGTAGATTTGGAGGGGCAAGCTTATGTCCCCTGATGCTCGTCTCAGCTTGGTTAACTCTGTCCTCTCTGCTATTCCAGTGCATCTGCTCATGGCATTAAAGTTAGACAGCTGGGCGATCAAACAAATGAACAAGCTGAGGAGGAATTTCCTATGGCGCTCCAGGCCGAACTCTGACAAGGGCATGCCGTTGGTGAATCGGAGCACGGTGTGTCGGACCGAAGAGCCTTGGGGGCCTTGGCATTCTCGACATCGGAGATTGATGAGAGCATTGCGCCTCCGGTGGAAATGAATGCATTGGGCCGAATAAAGGGCGACCATGGGCTGGAGTCTGAATCGCCTGCGACAAGGAAGATCTCGCCCTCTTCCATGCCTCCACTCTGGTTACTATTGGCAGCGGTCTAACTGCAAGCTTCGCATGACCGCTGGTTGGATGGTCGTGCACCGCGCCACCGGCACTGACATTTTCGGACTCTGTTCGGAAGAAAATCTCGATTACCGACGCCATTGTTCACAAAAGCGTGGATGAGTGGGCTGCACCGTATTTCCCTTGTTTCGAGCTCCGTCAGTTCACCTCCTTGTGGCTCCGAGTTCATCAGTTAACCTATCGGTGACACGGAAGACTCAATCGCTTGGGTATGGAATGACTCGAAGGTTTACACGGCAGCCTCGGTAGATCAATGTCAATTCCTTGGGTCCTTTGCCAACATGCACTTTGACAAACTCGTCAACCAAGGTGGAACCCAAGTGTCACTTCTTTATGTGGGTTTGGCTTGGCGTAATTCTTACAAACAACAATCTAGAGACCATGGATCCCACACGATGGTCATGCAACCTCTACGACCAAAGAAGACGAGACACCTCTGCACCTCATCCTTAATCGCCCCTACGCTCGATCTGTATGGTTCCTAGTGGTGATGATCTGGGCATCCCCATGCTCATCCCTCCTCGCAACACGCAACCTCCATCCCTGTGTGGTGGAATGAACTCGCCTCCCTTTGGATCGGTGAGGCAAAACTGACAATCTACACGGCATGGAACATTTGGAAGGAAAGAAATCGGCGCGTCTTGAGCACAAGGCCTTACATGAGTCTGCTATCCTCCATTTCGTCAAGCAAGACATTCTACAACCTACACTCTCCGCCCATTGGCTTTCCGATGTTGAGAATAGCCCGAGCACTGAACCAGGATTAACTCCACTCTCTTTCATATTATGGTGGGGGACACCTTAAAAACCGGCCATGTAATGCAACTTTTGTACTTTCATTTGCTCCTTCTTAATATATAGGCAGTACAAGCTGCCAATTCCTCAAAAATAATGATCTTCCTCCCTCAAAAAAAATAATAATAGTATAATGATCTTCCTGTCCCTGTCCCAAACTGTCCATCCCCTCCATCTGACGTCTGAACTCTGAACCCCACGCACGCAGACCTGAACCCTCTCCCCCTCCCCGCCCGCCCTCACCGTGGTCAAATGGCACCAGCCGCCGCCGTCGTGAGGCGGGCCCACTTCGCCAGCTCCTGCCCGTCGGCCGGCCGGCGGCCCCGCGGGAGGGCGGATCGCGTCTCGCTGGCTCCCCCCGCGGCCTCGCCGCCGCGCGTTTCGTGGGGTAGGTGCTCTGCGCCAGAGCTTCCCACTTCCCAGCTGTGTGTGTAGATCAGTGGAGTCTCGAGGCTCCCGCGGTCGCGAGTAGCCATGTTCATGTTGAGGGATTCTAACCCCCTGTTTCGATTCTCTACCCTGGTATTGATTTGGTTAGGAACTGGAGTAACTTTTATTCGATGGTTCTTGTTTCCAAGCAGAGCAGGGATCTGGGGTGCCCATCAGGGGACGAGTCTGGGCCAAGGCCGGTGGTTCGTTCGAGCAAGATCGCCTTGGGGTGGAAGCTGCGTCACCTTCTCCTCTGCAGGTGCCCTTCTGATGCAGTACCTGGCGACCAGTAATATAACTGTATTTTTTGTTTCTAGCAGAATAAGACCATTGCTTGTTCGCTTCTGTGGCTGCCTGCTTCATGCTTCAGCCTTGTATCTTGCAGGGCGTGGAGGAGGGCAGAGTTGATTTTCTCAAGATTCTGAAGAGTGCCAACTCCGTTATTCCCCATGTAGTGCTGGGGAGCACCATTCTTGCGCTGCTGTACCCACCTTCGTTTACATGGTTCACAACCAGGTCGGTTTTGCAATGCTTTCGCTGTTTGCTCTGGTTTGATTGTGGTTGCTTTGGCCCAAAACCAGCTCCCTCATTTTTCCTGCACTAATGTGAATTCACTGGATACAGTGAATGGGGAGATTGCCATGGATAAATGTTCCATGTGCTCAATTTAGTTAGAGAGAGGAAAGCAAAACAGAAATTACAGTTTGGGCTAATTCATTGGGAACTCAACTATTAAACATACTTGTGAAGGAACACGGAAACCAAATGTTATCAACTGAATGAAAGAATGGTTCAGAAACATTTAAACTTTTTAAAACTGAATCTACCTAAATCAATCGAGTCTTCAGGTAAAACTAGCCAAGAAACAGCTGCATTCCACAAGTACAACTGAAATACTCCATGAACATGTAAACCCCACATTCAGTAGCTCCAAACACACATTGGTAGCATGCTTGACGCAATACAAATCAGTGTTGTGCTATTGCATGTCGTTTTTTGCATTTTTATATGAGTGTGACTCTGTGCTAATAACCTGACAGATACTACGCACCAGCATTGGGGTTCTTGATGTTTGCTGTAGGTGTCAATTCAAGCGTGAAGGACTTCATTGAAGCAATAAAAAGGCCAGATGCTATCGCTGCTGGCTATATTGGACAGTTTATTGCCAAACCTTTCTTTGGATTCCTCTTTGGCACACTTGCAGTTAATACTTTCAATCTTCCCACTGCTGTAGGTAGGAGATTTGAATTTACCACTTTTAGCATGATTTCATAAGGGACATTGCAGGCAGCGTAGTGAAGTGAACCCTGATTTGGACTTGTTTCTAGGTGCTGGGATCATGTTGGTTTCATGTGTGAGCGGCGCACAACTGTCAAACTATGCGACGTTCCTGACAGATCCACATATGGCTCCCCTCAGCATTGTTATGACATCACTGTCGACAGCTAGTGCGGTTTTTATTACCCCAACTTTATCTTATTTGCTTATCGGCAAGAAATTACCTGTTGACGTCGTAGGAATGATGTCCAGCATTGTCCAAATAGTGGTTGCTCCAATTGCAGCTGGATTGCTTCTGAATAGGTACCCACTTAATTTCTCTGTCTGAAGTATGAGAGATAACTGTGCTAGATCTGACACAGTCTATGCTATGTGCTTTTTATCTTTTGCTGCCCACCTAGAGTAAATATCTAACGTGTCTAACTTAGTGTTTTTTATACTATGAAGATTTCTCCCAAGACTCTGTTCGGCTATTCAGCCATTTCTCCCTCCACTATCAGTGTTTGTGACTGCTTTATGTGTTGGCTCACCATTGGCTATAAATATCAAGGCTGTTTTGTCACCGTATGGACTATCCATTGTGTTTCTGCTTTTTGCATTCCATACAACATCTTTTGTAGCTGGGTATCATCTTGCTGGTACTTGGTTCCACAAATCAGCTGATGTGAAGGCCCTGCAAAGAACGATATCTTTTGAGACAGGTATGTTGTTGTTTGCAATTGGATTACGATTTGTTGTTTGCGGTTGCTTCTTGTCTTACCAATATTTCCTACAGGGATGCAAAGTAGCCTTCTTGCTCTTGCTTTAGCAAACAGGTTCTTCCCAGACCCTCTGGTGGGAGTGCCTCCAGCAGTATCAGTATGTCTACTCCTCCCCAAGGCCCCACCTGTTGCTTTTATCTCCGCATTAAGCATGAACTGTTTTGATTATTCGCTTTCAAATGTAACTTAAGTGACTTTTATCTAAAGAGCAGCTATGTCGTTTTGTCTTAATCTTGTCACGGTATCACGGAGTAATATCCTTTTAGAAAGTTAGAGTTAGATGTGTTTCGAGGTGGCTTATTCAGACGAAGCACTTCATAAATATATTTGAGCTAGGTACCATATATGATGGACTATGCAATCACAGCATCATCACTTCTTTTCGGTTACCATCTGTTGCGCAGATATCAACTAGGAGTTAATATTTCCTGCCTCTGTGTGTAGGTTGTGCTGATGTCCCTGATGGGGTTTGGTCTTGTCATGTTATGGTCCAAGAAAACACAAGTGTAGCCTCTGCAAAGCCACTGGGCTGGATCGACGGCTGATATACTTCGCGAATTTTTCGATGGCGTCGACCAAATCGCCAAGAACAACCCGATCCTTGGTGGAAAGATGACGATTGCAGACCGTAGATGGCCAGGGTGCCAAGTGAGAGACCAGGGTCACCGTGACACGTCTGGATCCTTGCCACTCCCTTTTCCCCTTTGATCCTTGTTGGAAAGATGTCTGTGTAACGTTTCAGGGATTCATAGGGATAACCTCTCCCTAGTTGATTCTGACAGAAGATAGAAAGAGAGAGGAAACCTACGTGCTGGTGGATTTATCATCTGATGATGATAATCCGTTTGCATTTGTTGTGACAAAGATGATAATATCCACTCATGCTGCTTATGCGGCTGTTTTTATTTTCTTAACCGAGTTGAAAACTACTCGCTCCGTCTACGTTTTTTGGCACTAACCATTTTGTTTCTAAGGCAGCTTGAAAAATAGCTAGAAAAGAAAGAAAATACAAGCAACTTTGTGGGACACGTACGGTTACAGTACAGTCACACTGACTGATGGGTCCAGTTGTACAGAAGCTATCACGAGTTCTGTGAACGCCAAGCAAAGCGAAGCTCTTCCCACTTCATGGCATCTCTCCGGCTCGTGGCAGCACTGGCGCCCTCACCCCGCCCTCATCTCGGCGGGAGCCGCGGAAGCCTCCGCCGCCCGCGGCCCGCCTGGCGAGGGCGTCGCCCTCGCGGCGGCAGCCGCCACCGTGGCCGCGGCCGCGGCCTCCCCGCCGGCGCTCGCGGCGCTGGCCGAGCCGGCGAACGCGCTGTCGCTGCCCACCTGGGCCGTCCACGTCTCCAGCGTCGCCGAGTGGTACGTACTACATGTTTCCTCCGCCACAGTCCACTCCTATCGAAGCTCCGAACGATTTCTGCTTCCTGCAAAGATCAAATCTCTGAGAAGTGAGGAGGGGAATTGCAATTGCAGGGTGACGGCGATGGCGCTGGTCTGGGATTACGGGGAGCGGACGGGGCTGAAGGGCTGGAAGGGCCTATCCTGGGGGATGGTAAGTGTAAACTCCGATAGAGATTTTTTGGTGAAGAAGCTATATTCTGAAGGAATTTGCTGCGGATAATATCCCTATCTGAATGTGTGAGATTTTTTTTTCTATAAAGATCTGAATGTGTGAGATGTTGCAAGATTTGCATGCTATTAGGGTGCTGACAGATTATTGGTTCGCTTTACTCGATGATCTGTTCGCCGTAAACTAAACATATGCGTTTCTTCAGACGCCCTCCTTATTGAACTGTGATGACAGTTCATGTGCTGCTTGTTCACTAACAGGTTTGCATTTCTGCCCAATAACAGGTTCCACTTCTCGGTGGAGCGATGTGCGCGTGCACCTGGCATTTCTTCTACAATTCAGAGTCTCTCGAGGTAACATATTGACCTGAAGGCAAAGCAGTTGCATTCCCTTCGATGCTAACCGATATCATCATCTACCTGCCCCATTTTTTGTGGCTGTTCTCATTTGTATATTGCCATTGTGCGCCTGGCCTAGCCTGAGAGTTCAAGGGATCCATTTCCTTAATCGTAACTTCGCAATGCACTTGATACTAGTGATACTAGTATCATGTACTACCTCTGTTCCAAAATATATGACATTTTGGTATGCTAAACTAGCCTACCAAAACGTCATATATTTTAGAACGGAGGTAGTACTAGACACCTGCTAACTACTTTCAGCAATTATGCTCTGGCCAGTTAGTTTTTGCTGAATAACCATTGATATCTGGTATCCTGTTCTTTTCTCTTTTGTTGTGATGATTCCGTTTCAAAATCTGCAGGTACTTGTGGCGATTCAAGGCGCTCTAACAGTGATCGGTAACATAACAATGTGCATAGCTGCGTACCGCATCTACAAAGGGTCGCAAGAAAGCACTAACAGCAACAGTCCATAGCCTATGTATGCACACTCTTTCTCCAACATCTGTCTGTCGGGTGGAAGCTTCAGCTTCTTTTTCCTTCTTACTAAGAGGTGGAAGCTTCTTGAATGACAGAGTTTTATCTTTCGTAGATTTTAATACCGTTCTTAATTTGTAAATCTGTCACACCTGATTCAAGAAAATGCAAATGATGGATGCAAAGAAGGTGGACAAAGAAAGCTACTCGGAGGCTCACCATAAAAAGGATTACTGACAGACTGAATGAAACTTATTTTTGTCCATCTATAATACAAATGTCAGTCCAAAAAAAAAAATCCACCCTGAAATTTGTGCAAGAAGAAACTCACTAAACTTCTCATATTTGAATGACATGCAAGCGTGCCTCGTTTGATACTGATCACTGAATGTTAGTACCAGATTCACATTCACCTTTGCATACGTTTATCCGTTGTTAAGAGATCGAATCGTTTCGATGTGAAATTGGTGCGAGCCAAAGAGGCCCTTGAAGCACATTGCCCTACGCATCCGTGCGACTATGCTCTCCTCATGATGCTAATTTAGTGAATTCTGAGACAAGATAAACACTTCCTGGTACTTGACTTGGTTCGTGCGTGTGTTCATGAATCATGATGCACACATGCGCATTATTGCCAAACAACGGTGCACCAGGACAGGTTCATGCACGCCCGGCAATAGTCGCTGGTGCCTTGTCAATGATGCGGGAGGTCAAGCATCTAGCATCGGAATGAAACCTGCACTTGGGTGGACGCAGGAACCCGGACTCGACATGTGGCGCAGCATCGGAGGGTGGGAGCAGCTTCAAGGCACTTGAGTCATTGCTGAAGGTGATAATACAGAGCCAACACCCACGTTTTTCAGCAAATCTTACGTGCCATTAAAACTGGGAAACCACACACATAAACTGTAAATAACAGTGAACTTCTCGCGCTTCAAAACTCAGAACCTTTCAGCCTCGTTGTCTAACTCGCCGCTTCCCTTTCTTCTCTTTACTTTTTCTCTCTCCTTTGCTCTGCTGCTCTTCTATCCAGCAATTCCAAGCAACAACGGAACCCATACCCTGCGCCAGCTGAAAATATCAGCTGCAACTGGCAGCAGTTTGTTGACTCCGGCGAGTTACGTTCCTCATGTACGTTGCCTATGCAATCCACTCTAAAAAGTCAAACATCTAGCCATTTGAGCTGCTTATTACACTAGTAGGATCATGGGGAAACTATTTTTTTTGAATTTACTATTCACCAGTCAAACCTGGTCAACGTGCTCAAAATCTGGTTTTGCACCAAACTTATCCGGTTTTGAGACTTAAAAGACCACATGTATACCAAAAAATCTTAAAGGACCAAATCTATACTTTTAGGGAATTTGAGGGACCAAAAACATACTTTTCTCTAAAAAAAACATGACATTTCTTGTTTTCCAGATCGACTAGAGCAACACAGCAACTCCTACAAGAATGAGGTTTCTGCTACCCCCCCCCCCCCCCCTAAAATTCATAGCCCGCCCCACTATCTCATCTACCTTATTAATATCCATATTGATACTAAAGGCCACTTTAATCGCACCCCATGCGCATGCGATGGGACAACTAAAGAACATAAGATCAATACTCTCTTTAGCGAGGTTACCTTGCAGTCATTTTAAGGGCCTTTGATGAGGTTATCGATATGGCTACCAAGTTCCATAGTCGGTTGTTCCTATTCAATGTGGCCACCTCGATCTTGATGCAATCCTCAATAGTCTTCTGGCGTGAATAACCCTCTTCGCCATCAGATATCTTGGCCTTCTGCTTTCGGTTTGGCAACTAAAGAGGATCGAATTCCAAGACCTTGGGGCCAAGGTTGTCACGAAGATTCCGCCCTAGTAGGGGGGAGGGGAATCACCACAGCTGGTCGGACATGTATTGTGAAATCAGTGCTTATGTCGTAGGCGGTGTATCCCCTCACCCCTCTAATTGTTCCCCCATCTAGCATTAAGAAGGTGGAGCCTGCTTTTCTTTGGGCGATGACGGATTAGGCCTTCGGGGCAAAGTGCAAAGTTAATTGGGAGACGGTTTGCCACCCAGCTCATTTAGGGGGTTTGGGGATTCCACATATGGAGAAGTTTGCCCGTACTCTCAGGCTGGGGCTCAAATGGGAGGATCCGGGTCGGATGTGGGTTGGTATGGGGAATCCGTGCGATGAGATAGACATGGACCCTTTATGCCTCCACCACCATTGACATTGGAAATGGTGGCAAGGTACCTTTCTGGGACTCTCTGTGGCTGCAAGGGAGGAAGCCCAAGGACATTGCATCCCTCATTTTTTTGCCACCTCCAAGGGGAAGAAATGGACGGTGAGGGAGGCTCTTCGGGATGATGCTGGATTGGTAAGATTGACGCATCTCATGGTATGTTGACCTCTGGACCCTTTTTAGTCATGTCCAGTCACGCGAGGAGATTGAGGATGATGACATCACATGGAGATTGTCAGCGAACAGAGAGTAGTTGCCGTCGTCCGCCTTCAAGGCACAATTAATGGGAGCTATGCTAACCACAATGAGCAAGACGTTTGGAAGGTCATCCCCCAAGGTTAAGTTCTTTGTGTGGCTTGCTATTCATAATAGGGTCTAGACTCTCGACTGCCTGGAGAAGAGAGGTTGGACTAATTGTGGGGGATGCACCTTGTGTAAGAGAGCTAATGAGACTGTGGCCCACCTGTTCTTCAAATGCCGATACAGTAAGAGAGTTTGGAGAATGATCAAGGACTGACTCAGCTTGGAGATGTTGGACACCTCTAGTTGGGTGAATCACCAGTCTATTTGAGCCTGGTGGACTGCCATGTCGGGTCCCAACACCACGAACCGGAAGCCAATGGCATCCCGCACTATGCTAGTGAGCTGGGTCTTATGGAATGGGAGAAATGCACGGGTCCTCCAAAATAAATCTACACCATCGTACTACATCTTGAAGCTCGTGTAAGATGAGGCTAAGCATTTGATCACTGCCTTGGCTAAGCATTTGGATGCCATAATGTCGCGAATTGTTCTGTAGATCCCCTTTCTGATACCCTCATCGAGCGATAACTCTCTAACACCTTCTTAGTTGATGAATGGGGCAAAGCTTTTGCCTCTCCTTCAAATAAAATATAAAATAATACTCTCTTTCTCATTATAAAACACACACTTGCTACTCTCCCTCCAACCTATTTCAGCAAAGGAGAATGCTTTTTCCTAACAACCAACAGCCAAAAACCTTGATTTTGATTGGGAGGGGATTCATAGCACACAGGGGTGGGTGCACGCAGCCCCATTTTATTTGGCTTTCGATTCAAAACCTTTCATATCATTTGAACCAAAATTCCCAATTCGTTTGCATATTCGTGTTTCTGGTGACGTGTGCTTTCAAATGAGAACCATTTTGAATAGTTTTGGTGAGTTTTTAAAACTTCCTTAAGTTTTAACTTCTGAAACTTGACACGACCAACCGACAAAATCGTAAGTTTTAGAACCCGCGGCCAGCAAACTTGTAAGTTCAGAAACTAAAGCTTGAAACTTGTTGTGCCCTCGCGCAGGATCCAACGACTTTGCGGATCGCGAGGCAATCAGGTGGCAGGCATGGTTGGGCATGTGCATGCCCCCGCACCTGCATGCCGCTGTGAGTTTCCGGATTTTGAACGGGACTTTAATGAACCAAACGTTCTTATAAGGGCATATAACTTGAGCTGTTTTCAGAGCCAAATGCAAAGATTCAACAGAAATGGTACCGGATCTACCCAATAACCACACACATGGATCACTATCTTAAGACAATTCAAAGTCCACAAACAAATTCATGCCCCTGGTTGCTGTGTGTGAGCCATGAGTGCATCTTTTGGCAAAGCAAAGCGTTTTTCCTTGGCTTTCTCTCTCGAAAGAAAGATTCTCTCCTCCGTCCATGATGGTCCGTAATGGCGACGAACGGCTGCTAGCTCGTGCAAGTCCCTTGGGCGGCACAGAAACGGGTGCTATTTCCGGAAGGACACGGAGGGGGGAAGAGGAGCGCAGCGCATCATGGAGAGCAGAAAAGGCGCGCAAAGGGTATCATTTTAGCCGAGAAACTGCAGGAGCAGGAAAAAGATGATACGCTCGAAAGCCTTTTTGACTTGGTATACATCCATCCATCGAGTGCCAAGAAAAAACGCTCGAGCCTCGTGCGTGCAGGCACCTTCGCTCAAGGATCAATGATACTCCGCACAACAACACTTCACGGCCATCTGCTTTTGATGCAAGGGCGTGATGCCTTCTTAGTCAACTGTTGAAGAAGACTACCATCACCACGATTAATTAGTACAGGCGGCATGGCAATTCAACCGGTCTCTTGGAGCTTTATTATCATCCTGTCGAAATGATTCCCTTCTTTTGTCCTCCAAGCTCACGGTGTCCAAGGCAAAATGGCGTGTTGGACGGAAAATTTAACCTTTATTTTGCATATGATTTTTTTAACATAGTACATATGCAGACACTCATATATACGCACATACACTCATCCCTATGAACGCACGCAGGAATGAACACCTTCACGGTACATAAAATGGCTAAATTAAAAAGTCCACAGGTCCAATGGCTTGAGTGTGAGCAAGAAAGAACTACTCCCTCCGTCCCATGATGTACGTAAGACGGTTTTTGACACCATTATGGGACAGAGGAAGTAGTACATAAATATGGTATAGACAACGATTACAAATGCAGAGTAGACAAGGGATGACGATCTCTATTTTGCAAGCCTACCGATTTCTTCGACAGGAAATGATCGTCATAGCTACACATTCGTGGTGCCGATGTGTGGAGCATGACTATCATAGAGCATGGGATTGTTCCTTGTTATCCATGTTTAGAAATACCATGAGTCTCTTATCATTTTGAGGGGTACTCTTAGTTTTTCTTCATGCTTGCAAGTGGAGTATGTTGAATGCCGACACATGATGTATAAGTGTTTAATGGAGTAATAATTGCCAATCTATGTTATGCGGATGAAGAAGAGCAATATGTAGCACTACATTCTCGACGATGATGAAACTCATAACCTTTATACATATCAAAGGCAAGTCTAACTTTGGCAGGTATGTGTTGAAGAATAACTAAAATTCTTCAACTCATGCTAGCAAAAGAAGTTATGCATTTTATGTCAAAATTTAAGGTTCATCTGAGGTTTGCATATTATGTATACCTCTAAATTAATTACCCTAGTTGATGAAAACCAGAGTGATGGCTCCAAATTATGACACTTTTTCATCTGTATTTTGTTTGGTTTCATGCAAGATTCTTGCCGGTTTTCGCCTTCTCACTAACAACGGCCTTTCAAAAACAAAACAAAAAACTCATTTCCCCACTTGTTGTGAAGGCTTATTCATTTTAGGAAGGAACCAATGCAATATCAGGATGACTGAGGATGAAATGGACAACTTCCATGTTGAGAAGAAACCCATTTGGCCCATCCAGAAGTAAATACGACATGTGGTACGAGCGTGCCGTTCGTACCACGGTCGTACCAGCCGCCACGACCCACCTCTCATATATATGAGACACTTTTATACTAAAAACCCAAGGAGAAGAGGAACATAGCGCTGCCAAATCACAATAGAACAAAGGAAAAGAGATCCAGAGGAGAAGAACTTCACTTAGATCCGTTAATTGACATCACCACCATAGAGAGAGAAACATTCCAATTTGTATGCCCAGGGTTTGTAACTCTATTCATATTTGATCTAGAGGTTGCGATTGTTTTAATCATTCATCTTATTGTGACGAACTACAATATTGTTGAAATGAATTTCCTTTGCACAATATCCGTGATTGATTATTATTCCTCTCTCATGTGCGAGTAATCCCCTATAGGCGTGGGAGACGTAGGGGATTGATAAGATGTGCCTAATCTATATGTCATTATTTGTTGAACTACCTCTATGATTAATTATGAGGTTTATTATCTGTGAAGAGCATAATGCTTGTTTTCTAATCTACAAGGAGCGAAGACAATACAAAGGGTAATGGGAAGCCACGACACATAAATTTTTGGTATGGTTTAAAGATCTTAATAGCCTAGCCGGCCATGCATATGGTGTTGGGAAACGTAGTAGAAAATATAAAAAAAATCGCCCTAAGATCAACCGGAAACACTATGAAGAATAACGTTTGGATCAGATCGTTAACGACTCCGAATTGCAGCGGAAGAAGACGAGTCGGTGTAGATCGTACTTGAAGTCCATCGAACTGTTCATGAACGATCCCTCGAAGGAAGACCGAAAGTATGACCTCTCCATGGTGTGCAAGCGTAAAGTCTTCACGATCCAGTAATGCTTCGCCGTCTAGAACTAATTGTTGCCCGAGAATTAGAGGGAGGAGATTAGAATCACACTGTGCTTCCAATTATGATGATTAGAGAGGATCTAGATCTAGCTCTAATTGGATCAATTAGAACTAGAACTAGAGACTTAGAGGAGGCTCCAAAAACTTGTGTGTGCAAAAGTGCCAAAACCTCTAGTATATACAGGTGGAAGGAGGGGGAGGGGCGACACACAAAGGGGAAGGCCCCCCGCGGCCGGCCAAGAGGAGGGGGATTCCCCCTCCAATTCGGCCTCCCCTTCCTTCCCCAAGTGGGAATGGGGCACCACCTCCTATTGGCCCCAAGTGGCCAATATGCTTTCCACCACTTGGCCTTTTTAGACCGGTTAATATTTAAATAGATATAGAAGGCTCCTAATCATATTTAGAGCCTTTTAATATTAATTTAACATCATCGGCAACTATTTTCACCTAATATAATTTATCAGTATTACCCGGTAAACTCCGAAACCCTTCCGATGACCCCGAAACGCTTCTGGTTCCTCTCAAAACTATTTTGAATAATAATGAAACTATTTCGTAAATATTTCCTCCTTACTCCTGTCCTACTAAAACTCAACACATCATGCTTACCTTAAGCTTGTGACCCTGTAGGTTCGGTAAAACATAGACATGAATAAAACCCCTTTCGTTCAATGGCCGATAGCGGAACCGTGGATGTCCATATCGATCCCTATGAGTACACGAATGACATTCGAGTGAACCTTTAGTTATCATGTGCTATTTTCTTTGCTTCACGATACTTTACAAAACCCGAGGTGGAAAATATATCCGTATCCTCTTGAGTCATACACATGCTCACTATATCGGTCTCTTAATTATCAGTTTTGTTCTTCTTTCTCGTTGACATGTTCCGGCATCCCCGTGTCCTAGTCACTTGTGTCTGGCCAGACGATGACGGATGCCATCACACCGAGAGGGCCCTAAGAATATCTCTCCATCATCGGAGGTGCAAATCCCACTCTTGAGCTATCTAGTCCCTTGTCAAACTTTCTGATGAACCTATAAATTGTCGTTACGATCACTGTGTTACAGATGACGTCTGAGCAAGCACAAAGTTCATTGTACGGTAAGAAGTGACTATGATACTCTCATGGTCTAAGGAACTAAATCACATGTTAACTCTCCGTGTTATAACAATTGACTTCTGACGATATTATCTCAAAGTATAACAAACAAGTTCGGGTCGGTTCAATATGATCGTTCTTCTAATGTCATATTTTCAAAGTTGTTCTAGGACTATCGTTGCAATTAATGATATCCTAAGATCCGGTAAACATGATCACCAACAACACTTGTACTAGTCTTAGAGGTGAGACTAGGAATCTTATTTTACCATTTATCATTCTACACGTGCATATGAGTTTTTCACTGGATCGCACATTCCAGGATCATAGCAGTTATAGCATAGAATATAAACTCTTAATTATGAATACAAAAATATAATAATACAATATTATTGCCCTTAGGGCATATTTCCAACAGATAGTCAAGGGAAGGCATGACAATAGAGTCAAATAATTCCGACAGGAGGAGTTTGACTATTTAAGGGCGACTCGCCTACCAGGCGTCGAATAAAAGTGGTATAATCACATGAATAGGTGGCTACGTGTTGCCGCTGCACTGACACATTTGACATTTGCCTTGACCCGAATCTCTCCGCGCCTAATCTCTCCATTGCAGACAACTCACTGCAATTTCCAATGTGTTACTTTATGTTCTTTGTTCACTATTCTTGGGAACTTTACTTTGCCTGTTAATTACTTGCTTTCTGCCAACATCATAATCCTTGCAGATACTAAAACAGTTAATTCGTACAAGTCCGGTGACAACTTGTGTGCGTCAGAAAAATCACATTAACACTCTCCTCTTGCTCTTCGTTGGGAACAATACTGGACTGGACTACTTACACTGGTGCTACACTAACCCTGTGTGTCTTGAAGGTCATCAAGATGCTGAGAGAGTTAGCAGTTTTATTTCTTTTTCTCGAGAAGATGGGAGGGCACTTAAAGATGAGATGACATGGTCTCTGCTTTGTACCAGGTCTCTACTTGAGAAATGGTGAACATGATCTAGAAGAACTTTTAGAGTGTTTTCCGCCCTCATCACACCACCACCCAAGTCGTGTATAAACTTCTTGACAAAGTACACTGAATAAATAAATCTCATATTTATGATCTTCAAATTTGTGTATATCACAGGGGTGTATTATCTTTTAGTTGCACTGCACAAATAAATAACTGGATTGGAGTAAGTACAAATGACTTCGTCACCACACTAGTCATCGGAGTTTAGGTCGACCAATTACTTATTTGTTAATATCAATTGATGAATAAATATTACTAATTAAATTTGCTTGCATTTGATTTCTAATAACTTGATCATGTTTTCATATGTAAATAAATTTTTAGTTGCACTGTAGAAAATGAATGGGATGCTAATTGTGTGCTATACAAAATAAATTGCACCACCTATTGGCTGCATATATCCACACACAAGCTATTGCACTAGCAATAATGGTTAATATGAAGGAAATATTTTTGTGACACTGCACAAACGAAGATCACCAATGGTGCTACAAATTTTCCTATTGGTGTAAGCATCGACGTGTTTTGTTAGGAACTTTTCCACTGGCAATTCGATTGAATGTTGGATAGGGAGTAGTGGAATGATCATTCTCGCCATCTCCTTCCTGTAGTGGTGCCTCCACTTTTTTGCCAAAAGGTGAGATGCATAGTGTATGAATCTTAGGATCTTAGATCTTCCTTTCCTATGTTAGATGTGATAAATATTTTTATTTTAGATCTTTCTTTCATATGTAGATTGTGAAGTATGTGTAACTCTTCAACATATTTGAATGTATTACGAGATGCAAGTGACTTGTGCGGTTACTGAGAACATGTGCGCCTCTATATATGTATATGTCTTCAGTGGTACAACTTGGTAGGGAAACCTTACTGGAGGCGGTTGTAAAAAGGAAGCCACTTCAAATGATAATGTATTCCAGGCGGTTATGTACTGGAAATCGCCTCAGGGCCTTAAAGCATTGGAAGCGGTTATATTGTAGGAAACCGCCTCTAATGCTCCTTTATGTAGTAGTTCCCGTCCTATGTTGAATATATCTTCTATGTGAGATTCAAATTTCTGTGGTATGACTTGGTAGGGGAACCTTATTGGAGGCAGTTGTAAAAAGGAAGCCGCTTCGAATGTCAAAGTATTCCGGGTGGTTATGTACTGGAAAACACCTCAGGGCCTTAAAGCATTGGAAGCGGTTATATTGTAGGAACTGCCCGCGGGTGAATACATTCAAGGCGGGTTCGAAACCGCCTCCTATTTTCTGAGTATTAGCGACACCGACTTTGATGCGAAATGTGGAACTACTGCATGCCCATGTACCAAAACCACCTATAATGCTCCTTTTTATAGTAGCGTCCCGTCCTATGTTGAACTATGTTGTCATGTCCTATGTTTTAATTTGTCGTATGTTGAACTATGGAATATAGAATGTATTTTATCGAATGATCTATGTTGCATGGACTTGCGGAGGGGAAATGAGGAGCACCGTTTGTCGGTGCGGACAACTAGGGCTCGACCCCTTGCTGTCCGCGTATATGTCCATGCAGTGGCGGAGCTACGCAGCCAAAGCTGGGCAGACCGGCATGAAGGAAGATATTATTTTTTTTATTCTCATGACCCAGTTTACTTTAATCCTACATTGTATTTGCTGTGGGATGGGTGGGCCATGGCCCATTTTGGTCACACGTAGCTCCGCCAGTATGTCCATGGACATAGGGGGCTCAAATTTGCCCATTGCCCTTGGAGATGCTCTTAGGCGGACCCGACGTCGGGAGTCGTGGTGCAAGAAGCCAGGAGGGCAATGGGTATTAATGCATTAATATCATTGTTATCTTTTGTGATTTTCTTCCTAATTATTGTCATGCATTAATTACAAAATATTTCCTTCCTGATTTGTATGGAGCGAATATTATGTAATCAATATCATTTATCACCCTCCATATTTCTTAATTATGATGGTGCATTAATTGCACATTATTCTCTTCCTCTTTTGTATTTGTGAAGATTATATGATCAATAAAATCAATTACTCTCATTATTTTCTTTATTATCGTGGTATGACCATGCATTAATTGTGTATGATACATCTATCACCAACACTTGACGGAGCTCGACTAGACTAGTTATGCGTTTATTAGATCCTTATCAACGTGTGGCCATTTAAAAAAAAACCGAGACCATCTAGAACTAACTCTTGGAGGCATATTTTTATAAAAAAAAAGTCTCTAAGCACCATGTGCCACTGCGGACTCGAGCGCGCGGGGGCTAGCTTGCTCCTTGCGAGCCTAGCCAACAGGGTGACGCCGATAGATCTGAGGCTGAATAAATCTCAGTCGCATTTCTAAGACTTTGCATCCTCATCCCTGACTTACTGCATCCATAACGTGCAAACCAAAACAACTACTCACATCTCACTAAAGTACATGCAATTCCATGCTCAGCAGTGCACAATTCCAACTTTTTAGTGACTGATTGAAAAGAAGAGTTTGCAAATTGCAAGAGAGGAAAAATCGCTAGTATTCATGGCGAAAAGCAAGTGCTATGTATGGAAGGATGGGGAGCGCAACATCATGGAGAGCACAAAAGGCGTGTCAACGTATCATTTTAGTGAAGAAACCGCAGGAGCAAAGAAGAATGATACGCTCGCTCGAAAGCCTTTTGACTTGGTGTGTCTCTTGCCTCGATTGGATTGAGTACCAAGGGAAAACTCTCAAGCCTCATCATGCATGCACGCCAGCACCTTGGCTCAAGTCTCAATGATACTTCGCACAATGCAGAGCGTGATATGCCTTTCTTTCTTAGTCAACTTTTGAAGCGGATCGGCACGATTAATTAGAAGAGCGTAGAAACTAAGTGCACTGGTTTCTTGGAGGTTGGAGCTTAGCTCCCTGCTGAAATGATTCCCTTCTTTTGTCCTCCAAGCCTCGCCGTCCATGTCAAAAGGCAGATCATGGTGTCTCGTGTGCAATGTGCCATGGCATCCAAAACCCATGCAATAATCGCATCGATTTTTATCCATTCACGCTACTTTTTTCTTTACTTTTGAGATGAGATTGTGTGCCGAATGATTAGTTCGTGGAAGATATGGATCCCTTGGCATGTACATGGTCCATGCTGGGCATGATGGAGAGGAACGCCTGCCTCCATATCTCCTATCCTTCACATGCATGGTGTCATGTCAAACCTCAAAGGTATATAGTAGTACGTGTGTGCATGCACCACCAAACAAAACACCTAAAGCTCACCACGGACGGCAGGCTCACATACGTACGGCGCCAAAGCCAAAGATCCACCTTATATATGCGGCGTGTGTTGCCGACAGACGGCTCACTTCAAACACCTTGAGCTCCTCACAAGTCATTTCTAGGAGCCTCACCAACATGTGCAGCTCTGCTTCCTGGAACTCCTCACCTCCTGCTGTGTTGTTCATCAGGCAGCAGGGGAAGAAGAAGCCACATGTCTCAATGACTCTCAGGAGGAAGAGGTAATTAACATCTCAGCTTGTTTCTGTTCCAGATTAACTGTCGCAGCAGCAGCAATGGAGCTTATGGAGCATGATGCTGCGTGCATGTGTGCTTACATGCACCTACACCTGTATGCTTTCAGGTTAAGGCTGATCAGGAGGAGGAGGAGGGAGCTGAGGAGGGCTGCAGGAGGGGCGGAGATGGCGATGCTGAACCTGAGGCTCCACCTGGAGAACCGGCGCATCCTCGCGGAGAACGAGAGGCTCCGGGAGAGGGCCGGCGCGCTCCGCCACGAGAACCTCGCGCTGCGTGCCAACCTCTGCAAGGCGGCGCCACCGCCGGCAGAGGCCGCCCCCGGCTGCTGAGCCTCCCGCCGTTCTCCTTGGTGGCTCCTTGTTGTGCTTCTGCTAGCTTGTCTAGGTGTGTTGATGGCGTAGCTCCTTGGCCTGTTGGAGATGGCTGGCTGGCTGATGATCTGTGTGCTTATTGATCAACCACAAGGTTTTTCTTGGACCTAATTTGTGTGATTTGTGGCAAGATCAATAGATCATGGTTGCATATTATGTGTTTATTTTGATGTGCAGGGATTAGTTAGCAAGTTTTTGTGTGGCTGGCTCTTTTTTGAAAAGAAAAGGGCGAGGAGGAAAATGAAAGGCAGCTTTGATCAAAAGGGCAAACATGTCAACTCTACTTCCTCTTGTTAAAACCATAAAATTTGTGTGATTTGTGGCTTTGATCATGGTTGCACATTATATGTTCAATTATTCTGAAGTGCAGAGATTAGTTAGCAAGTTTTTGTGTGGCTGGCTCTTTTTGAAAAGAAAAGGGGGGAGGAAAAATGAAAGGCAACTTTGATCAAAAGGGTAAAGATGTCAACTCTACTTTCTCTTGTTAAAATCAAAAGATTAAAGGCAAAAAGATGGCAGTAGTCCTTTGCCCCTCTACATGCTCAATGTTTACTTACACCTTAAGATCGCCAATGATTAAATACCATGTACTCCTCAAGAAACCTTTTCCAGCCTTTTTCATTCTGCTCAAAAGCATACATTGGCAGATATCCTTGTGAGCTTTCCCTTTTACACCTTTATTACCTAGACATACCCCCTTTACTTTGATGAATGTTACTGGCAATGCATTATATGTGCCAGTCTAATATCTACTACAACTGTAGAACCAGAATCAAACTTTCAAATGGCGGCAAAAATCACAACACTGAAACTGAAGCCAGAGCTGAGCTCTTCTTCGGAACAAGAACAAATAAACCCAAAACAAGTACTATCACCAAGCTGCGACGATGGGGGAAACAGTCAGGTCATCTTGCAGCTTAGATCATACAACAAATGGAGCTAAGCTTATACTAGTAATAACCATTGTGCATCCCTCAAAACCGCAAAATGGAGAAAACAATGATATGAGGTACAAACAACAAAACATGCCACTGGAGTTGCCCCAAAGAATATGTCGTACATTTCCATCAAGTTATCGGTTCAAAGTCGGGGCACAAGGTATTGTACCATAATCGGATGAATCCAGCACACAGCTACAGAGACAGACAGACAGACACTTTATACAGTTCAAAAATCGACCGGAGTTTTTCCCAGGATTGAACAAAAATAATTTTGACACAACAAGAGATGGTTTTCCTTTTCCTATGATTGTTTCCCCCGACCTAAGTAAAGTATTGTCCAGAGCATATGGTGTTTTTAACTGAATCTGTAATATCAAATTTCCCTTGGAAGATCTCATCTGCGAAAGCATCCTAGAAGTTCCGCTGGCGTTGCTGACCTTGCTGGAGCTGTGATGGTTGCCTCAGAATTTGCAGCTGGTGAAGCTGAATCATCTGGGAGCTCATCCGCTGGTCTGAACTGTTCGGCATATGAGGATTAATGGCCTCGGCAACAACCAGATTTAGGCGTTCGACCTCAGCATGCAATGCTTCGTTCAGAGCTGGACACAGAGTGGTGAAAACCCAAGTTAACTGACTATGACAAATAATTAAAGCTCATTCTAACATAGGCGAAGTAGGGGTAACAAGCACGTTAACACAGCATACCACATGACTAACAGGACTCAACATAACTGAAGTAATAGTGCAAAATACTGATAGTTTACAATCAACCATTGGAAGAACACAACTTGAAGTAAATCAACAGAAAAATCTTGCAGTACTGGTCCATAAAGAAAGCAAATATACCAGCCAACGAATGAGAACATTATGAGATTAAACAATAACATGTAGGTTCTGTTTGAATTAAGTTACCCAGAAGAGGAACCATTGTCAAAAGATTCAATTTTTTTGGCACATTTAGAATATTCTACGGTATCAAATGCAGCACACTATTCAGGCATGCATACATGCGCTAGTTTGACAACGCGGCACCAGAATTCAGCATAATGTTTTTGGTGTTATGCCTAGACTCCATCCTACCATTTGGTTTTCTGAACTTACACATTCAATTCTTAGCATTGAAAACTCCAGTCGCCCTAACAGTCAAAACAATTCCTGAATTCCAGTTGCCCCAACATGCTTATATGTTGCAAATGCGTTATCTATTTTTATCACGGTAAACACAAAGCCAAGATTTGGTTGTAGATATCATCACAACTTCTATTACAACATCACAAGTTGCACATGCACAGTCAGAACATACAGCAGTGGGCACCAACTCATATCATACTTCATACATACGCAGACTTCTACTGCGACACATTATCTATTTTTACCACAACTTCAAGAAACGAACATTGATGCTGGAAAATAAGGAAGCAAACTCACCCTCTTTCAACTGTGCTTGCTCCTCCAAAGCTTGCAGCCTGATTCTCATCTCATGGTTGTGAATTGAAAGCCTAGCCTGGCCCTTCTGCAAAATATATGCATTCACAGTAACTAAGACTGTCAAACCTTCAAATCCAAATCAAAATGCTCACCACATATAAAGCTGGGCCAGAAAGCCTCGTCTGTAAGAAGGAAAAAAAACGCCCACCAACTTCAGAGAACGAACCTTAATCATTTTCACTTGTGCAGATAAGTTCATAGTCTCCCCTGCAGCACCTGAACCTTGCCCTCAAGCTCCACAATGTACTTTGCCTTGCGCTCCTTTGACTTAGCAGCAGACAGCCGATTGTTTAGGATCCTGGAAATTTTTACAAGATGATCAATTTTCAGTAAAAGAAACAATTTTACCAGTGACAACCTTATTGTGATCGTGGACGCCCAACACACCTCCTGACCCTCTTAGGATCGGTCAGCACAATCTGCGCGAGGTGCTCACTGTCCATGATAACCTTCTTCTCTGCTTCACTGAATTCCTTACTGTCTGCGAATTCCTTGGCGAAGAGAGCAGCGGCACCACCAATGGAACCACTTCCACTGCGTGCCAGCCGACCAGCAGCACCCGGCCCCGGAGATGGAGGCGGCAGGTTGGAGTTGGAGTTGGACGGCTCCAGGCCGGAGGGTCCAAACTTGAACTTCCCCACAAGGCTGTCCGCCGACAAGCTGCGGCAATGCCTGGGCAAGCTGCCGTCCGTGCTCTCGGCTTCGTTCTCGCTGCTGTCACCGGGGCTCCAGGCGGGCGCTTGCCTGTCCAGCTGGTCGCGCCGCTCCTGGCCGACGGGCCCGGAGGAGCCGACCGCGCCCAGGCCATTCGTACTCTTGTTGTACGCGCCGAGGATCCCGTCGAGGGTGCTGTTGTTCGCGGCCACCAGGGCCTCCGCGTTCACCGGCGCCGGAGGTGGCATGGGCAGGTTCGGCTGGGAGGAGAACGCGAGGGGAACGTCGCTCTGCGACCGCTGATGCCCCGCCCGCAGCGGCGGCAGTCCGGACGCCCCCCGCTCGGAGCCCGAAGGCGGCGGCAGCCCGGACGCCCCCCGGTCTGAGCGCGACGGCGGCGGCGGCGGCGGGGAGAGCGCGATCGCTGCCGGCGCAGATGGATCGGGGTACGGGGGGCGGAAGAGAAAGTCCATGGAGAAGAACTGGGGTTGCGACAGCGAGCGCGAGTGATGGGATCCTGCGCCACCGCTCGCCGCCGGCGGCAGCGGCGGCGGTGGTGGCGGGGCACGCGGTAGTAGCCGAAGCCCGGGACGAAACGGGCGGCTACGGAGGCAGGGTGGGCCGGCGGAGTCGGAGCGAGGGCTGGAGGCGGTGTAGGGAGGAGGAGAGGTCGGCGGCGGCGGGATGAGAGGTCGGTGGCGATGGGATGAGAGGGCGAACACGCATGGACTGTCTAGTGGTAGGTGTCCATGTGGGCCCGGCAGCGGAGGACGCGCGGCGGTGGCGCGGGGCGGCCATGTGGGCCCGGCAGTGGGAGGAGGTGGCGGCGGTGCGCGGAGTCGTTGTCCATGGCGAGGGGGGGGGGGGGAGGGGAGGAAGGGAGGGGTTCTGGTCGGGCCTCTAGGGTTCTCAGGGATACTAATACGGTGCCGCTGAACTCGGGGCGATGCGATGTCGACGGTACGGCGAGGAGCTGGTCGAGTGAACGCGGAGAAGGAACACACGGAGAATCAAGCAAAACATGAAGTGTTCCCTCTCGCGTACCGCCGCATGGCCATGGTGGGCCCACACACACGTGACAGAAATGTAAAGGCGCGTTGAGTGTCTATCCTATTTTTTCGCTAAGGTTTTTTTACCTAGTTGAACTCCTTCCACCCTCGTGGCTCGTGGTTTGGTAGAATCAAAGCCACTGTGGCACATGGCTACGTAGTGTTGGGTGTTCATGTGGGCCCGACAGTGGGAGGAGGTGGCGGCAGTGCGCGGAGTCGTCGTCCATGACGAGGGGGGAGGAAGGGAGGGGTCTGGTCGGCCCGTAGGGTTCTTGGGGATACTAATATGGTGCCGCTGAACGCGGGACGATGCAATGTCGACGGTACGGCGAGGAGCCAGGTGAGTGAACGCCGAGAAGGAACAGACGGAGAATCAAGCAAAACATGAAGTGTTCTCTCTCGCCTGTCCCCGAATGGCCATGGTGTGGGGCTACACACACGTGACAAAAATGTAAAGGCGTGCGGAGTGTCTATCCGATTTTTTCGCTGAGGTTTTTTACCTAGTTGGATTCCTTCTGCCCTCGTGGCTCGTGGTTTGCTAGAATCAAAGCCACGGTGGCATATGGCTACGTAGTGTTGGGTGTCCATGTGGGCCCAACAGTGGAAGGAGGTGGCAACAGTGCGCTGGCTCATCGCCCATGGCGAGGGGAGGGAGGAAGGGAGGGGTCTGGTTGGGCCGCTGGGGTTCTCAAGGGATACTAATATGGCGAGGCTGAACGCAGGATGATGCGAGTGTCGAGGTGTGGTGAGGAGCCGTCGAGTGAACTCGGAGACAGAATACATTTAGCATCGAGCACAACGTCAAGCGTTCTCTCTCACGTTCTGTCGCATGGCCATGGTGGGCCCACACATACGTGATGAAAATGGAAAGCCACGTGGGGTGTCTATCTCATTTTGTCTTCGCTTTGAGGTTTTTTTTTGCCTAGTTGGACTCCTTCCGTTCTTGCCTCATGGCTCATGCACACATGGCTCATGGTTGTGTAGAATTAAATCCACCGTGGCACATGGCTACGTGGTGTTGGTTGTACTTGTGGGCCCGACTGTAGGAGGAGGTGGCGGAGTTGCGTTGTGTCATCGCCCATGGTGAGGGGAGGGGGGAAGGGTCTGGTCAGACCGCTAGGGTTCTCGATGGGATACTAATACGATGAGGCTGAACGCAGGATGATGCGGATGCCAACGGTGCAGCGAGGAGCCATCGAGTGAACGCCGAGACAGAACACATGGAGCATCAGGCAAAACATGAAGTGTCGAGTGGTGTGCCTATCACATTTTTTCTTTGCTTCAAGGTTCTTGCCTAGTTGGACTCCTTCTGCCTTCGCCTCATGACCCATGCACATGTGGCTTGTGGTTGGGTAGAATAAGCCACCGTGGCACATGGCTACGTAGTGTTGGATGTTCATGTGGGCCCGACAGTGGGAGGAGGTGGCGGCGGTGCACTGGGTCATCATCCATGTCGAGAGGAGGGAGGAATGGAGGGGTTTAGTCGGGCCGCTAAGGTAATCAAGGGGATGACAATACTGTGAGGTGAAATGCAAGATAATGTAGGTGTCGATGGTGCGGCAAGGATCCGTCGAGTGAACGTTGAGAGGGAACACATGGAGCATCGAGCAAAACATGAAACAATCTCTTTTGCATGCCACCGCATGACCATGGTGGGCCCACACACACATAATAGAAATGGAATGGCGCATTGGTTGTCTATCTCATTTTTCTCTACTTCGAGATTTTTTGCCTAGTTCGACTCCTTCATCCCTTGCCTCATGGATCGTGCACACGTGACTCATGGTTGGGTAGAATCAAAGCCATCATGGCTCATGTCTGTGTAGCATGGGTGTCCAAGTAGGCTCGGCAGTGCGAGGAGGTGGCAACGGTGTGCTAGGTCGTCGTCCATGGCAAGGGGGAGGAAGGGAGGGGTTTGGCTAAGCCACTAGGGTTCCTGAGGGGATACTAATACGGTGAAGCCGAACACGAGATAATGCGGGTGCCGAGGGCGCGGAGAAGAGCCGTCAAGTGAACACCGAGACATAACACATGGAGCATAAAGCAAAACATGAAGCGTTCTCTCTCGCGTGCCGCCGCATGCCCATGGTGGGCCCACAGACACGTGATGAAAATGGAAAGCCGCGTGGGTGTCTATCTAAATTTTTCTTTGCTTTAAGGTTTTTTTTCCTAGTTGGCTTCTTCCCTTGCCTCGTGACTCGTGGTTGGATGGAATCAGAGCCATCATGTCACATGACTACGTAGTGTTGGGTGTCCATGTGGGCTAGACGCTGGGAGGAGGTGGCTACGGTGGACTGGCTCATCGTTTATGGTGAGAGAAGGGAGGAAGGGAGGAGTCTGGTCAGGCCAGTAGGGTTCTCAAGCCGATACTAATATGGCAAGGAAAAATGCAGGATTATTCAGGTGTCGATGGTGTTGCGAGGACTGTCGAGTGAACGTTGAGAGGGAACACATAAAGCGTTGAGCAAAACATGAAATGACCACTTCCGCATGCCGCCGGATGACTATGGTGAGCCCTGATACGTCTCCAACTTATCTATAATTTTTGATTGTTTCATGCAATTATATTACCAATCTTGTATGCTTTATATGCAATTTTATATTATTTTTGGACTAACCTATTAATCTAGTGCCCAATGTCAGTTTTTACTATTTCTTTGCTTTGTAGAAAAACCATAACAAATGAATTCCAAACACGATGAAATTTTATGGTGATTTTTTCTGGACCAGGAGAGACCCTAGAAGTTTCGGGAGGAGGCCAGGAGAGACACAAGGGAGCCACAAGTTAAGGAGGCACGCCCTCGGGGGGGGGGGGGAGCTGTGAGTTTGTGTGTCCCACATTGTTCCATTTGACCTAATTCGAGTGCCATAAATTCCCTAAATTACAGAAACCCCCAGAGCGATAACCGAAACAATTTTTTCACCACCGCAAGTCTATGTTCTTCCGCGATTCCATCTGGAGGCCTTTTCCGGTACTTTACCGGAGGGGGAAACTGATACGTCTCCAATGTATCTATACTTTTTTATTGTTCCATGCTATTATATTATCCATCTAGGATGTTTTATATGCATTTATGTGCTATTTTATATGATTTTTGGGACTAACCTATTAACCTAGAGCACAAAGGATGATTTCATTTTTCCTTGTTTTTGAGTTTTACAGAAAAGGAATACCAAACGGAGTCCAATTGACGTGCCAATTTTTGATGATTTTTTATGGACCAAAAGAAGAACCCGGAGTAAAAGAGTTGGGCTAGAAGAGTCCCGAGCCGTCCACGAGGGTGGAGGGAGCGCCCTACCCCCTGGGCGCGTCCGCCTATCTCGTGGACGACTCGGAGACCCCCCTGACGTGAGACCGACACCAAAAATTCCTATAAATACAGAAACCTCTAGAACATAACCTAGATCGGGAGTTCCACCGCTGCAAGCCTGTGTAGCCACCAAAAACCAATCGGGGCCCTGTTTCGGCACCCTGCCGGAGGGGGGAATCATCATCGATGGCCATATTCATCATCCCGGCACTCTCCATGACGAGGAGGGAGTAGTTCACCCTCGGGGCTGAGGGTATCCAGTAGCTATGTGTTTGATCTCTCTCTCTCTCGTGTTCTAGATTTGGCATGATCTTGATGTATCGCGAGCTTTGCTATTATAGTTGGATCTTATGATGTTTCTCCCCCTCTATCTCTTGTAATGGATTGAGTTTTCCCTTTGAAGTTATCTTATCGGATTGAGTCTTTAAGGATTGAGAACACTTGATGTATGTCTTCATGTGCTTATCTATGGAGACAATGGGATATTCATGTGATCTACTTGATGTATGTTTTGGTGATAAACTTGCGGGTTCAATGACCTTGTGAACTTATGCATAGGTTTGGCACATGTTTTCGTCTTGACTCTCCGGTAGAAACTTTGGGGCACTCTTTGAAGTATTTTGCGTTGGTTTGAATAGATGAATCTGAGATTGTGTGATGCATATCGTATAATCATACCCACGGATACTTGAGGTGACATTGGAGTATCTAGGTGACATTAGGGTTTTGGTTGATTTGTGTCTTAACGTATTATTCTAGTACGAACTCTAGGATAGATCGAACGGAAAGAATAGCTTCGTGTTATTTTACTACGGACTCTTGAATAGATCGATCAGAAAGGATAACTTTGAGGTGGTTTCGTACCACTACTAGGAAAAGGGCTATAGCTAATATGGACATTAATGGCGCACCACATATGTGGTGCGCCGCTGCTATATAGCAGTGGTGCATCATGTGTAGGTACGCCATTAGTGTCCATATAACTAATGGTGCACCACACCCACGGTGCGCCACTACTAACAGTTTTTTTTATTTTTCCAAAACTAGTAATGGAGCACCAGGGCATAGTGCGCCATTACTAGTTTTAACTAGTAATGGAACTAGTAATGGCGCACCACACAATCTGTGCGCCACTACTAACAATTTTTTTACTTTTTTTTAACACTAGTAATGGCGCACCGGGGTATAGTGCGCCATTACTAGTTCAAACTAGTAATGGCGCACCACAACCACGGTGTGCCACTACTAACCATTTTTTTGCAAAACTAGTAATGGCGCACCACGTAACAGGTGCGCCATTAGTAACCAGGGTTACTAATGGCGCATTGGTAGGTGGTGCGCCATTGGTAGCTTTGACCAAATGCACCCCCTCACTGCCTTTTCAGTTAAAAAAATAAAAGAAAATGATAGAAATGTCAAAAAATAAAAGAAAATAAGTTTCCCACGTGATATGTGGTCTAGTTGTTGGGAAAATTTACAAATATGAATTTCGACTTTATTTGCAAAATATCTCTGGAATTTAGTAAAATGGGCATAACTTTTGCATACGAACTCGGATTAAAAAGTTTTTTATATGAAAAATCATCTACTAAAAAATTTACATCCGAATTCAATTGGGGGAACCCCGTTGAACATTTTCAGAATCCCCAAAAACCTAACAGAACGAAAGATACGGGGCTTTTAAGATCTAGAGGGGGGAAAACGGGAAAAATTTCAAACTTACTAGTGGCGCACCATTTGCTAGGTGCGCCACTAGTAGCAGAAAAAAAATTGTTTTCGAATTTTTTTTTGGAAAAAATGTTCAAGATATGATACGTAATATGACCGGAAAGTTTGAAATATTTTTTTAAAATTTCATCACATTCATAAACATGAACAAAGTCATAGGCATCAACAAGGTTTAATAGGATTGATATGATAGACATATCAACAAGTGCCTGTTAAGTGAGGTGGTGCTGGGGTTGTATAGAACTGCGAAGTTAAGCGTGCTCGGGCTGGAGTAGTGTGAGGATGGGTGACCTTCCGAGAAGTTTAACCACGGAGTGCGATTTGACTTGAGATTAAACATATTGACCCGAGATTAAGCCACAGTGACCCAAGATTAAGAAAAAAACAAAAAAATTAAATTTGTTTTGCTAATAATGGCGCACCAGATATGTGGTGTGCCATTACTAAGTCAGATAGTAATGGCGCACTGTTGGACATAGTAATGGCGCACTACCAGGTGCGCCACTATTATCTGGTATACTAATGACGCACCAGGGGTGCGCCATTAGTACTTGTTACTAGTGGCGTGATGATAGTGGCACACCTATAGTGCGCCATTAATGGCCAAAACAGGTGCGCCATTAATTAGCCTTTTCCTAGTAGTGTACCCTACAATAATCTCTTCGTTTGTTCTCCACTATTAGTGACCTTGGAGTGACTCTTTGTTGCATGTTGAGGGATAGTTATATGATCCAATTATGTTATTATTGTTGAGAGAACTTGCACTAGTGAAAGTATGGACCCTAGGCCTTGTATCAACGCATTGCAATACCGTTTACGCTCACTTTTACCATTAGTTACCTTGCTGTTTTTATATTTCCAGATTACAAAAACCTATATCTACCATCTATATTGCACTTGTATCACCATCTCTTCGCCGAACTAGTGCACCTATACAATTTACCATTGTATTGGGTGTGTTGGGGACACAAGAGACTCTTTGATATTTGGTTGCAGGGTTGTTTGAGAGAGACCATCTTCATCCTAAGCCTCCCATGGATTGATAAACCTTAGGTCATCCACTTGAGGGAAATTTGCTACTGTCCTACAAACCTCTGCACTTGGAGGCCCAACAACGTCTACAAGAAGAAGGTTCTGTAGTAGACATCAAGCAAATTTCTGGCGCCGTTTCCGGGGAGGTGAGTGCTTGAAGGTATATCTTTATATCTTGCAATCGAATCTTTTAGTTTCTTGTTTTATCACTAGTTTAGTCTATAAAATAAAACTACAAAAAATGGAATTGAGGTTGCCTCATATGCTTCATCTTTTTAATATCTTTCGTGAAAATGATGAAAAGGAAAATTGGGCTCAAGTGTTAGAAGAAGAATGCATTAAAATGTTTGGCACTAAATATTTGAATGATGAGCATGATTGCAATGTTGTTAGTATGAACTCCTTGAATATTCATGATGCTAATGATATGCGAAGCCACAAGCTTGGGAATGCTATGTTTGACGAAGATGGTATTTTTTGTCCCCCAAGTTTTGATGAGCAAATTTATTATGATGATAGCATGCATCCTATTTATGATGATTATAATTATGAAAGTGGATTTGGAGAGGTCATGACTTTATTTAGTGATGCATCCACTATTTCGGAAGAGGTTCTAATTGATTATGAGAACAAAATTGCTATCTATGATGATTATTGTGATGACATGTATGCTATAAAGAATAATGATAACCATGAAACTTGTCATCATGATTTTAAATTGGATTATGCCTCACATGATAGTTATTTTGTTGGGTTTGCTCCCACTACTATTCATGAGAAGAAATTTGCTTATGAGGAGAGTAATAAAAATTCTATGCTTGTAGATCATGAAAATAATGCTTTATGTGATGGTTATATTGTTTAATTCATTCATGATGCTACTGAGAATTATTATGAGGGAGGAATATATACTTGTAGGAGTTGCAATAATACCAAGTTTCCTCTCTATGTGCTTAAAATCTTGAAGTTATGCTTGCTTTGCCTTCCTATGCCAGTTAATTATCGTTCCCATAAGTTGTTTGCTCACAAAATCCCTATGCATAGGAAGTGGCTTATGATTAAATGTGCTAGTTATATTCTTCATGATGCTCTCTTTATATTTCAAATCTTATCTTATATGTGAGCATCATTGAAATCATCATGCCTAGCTAAAAGGCATTAAAGAAAAGCGCTTGTTGGGAGACAACCCAATATTTACCCCTACTGTTTTTGTGTGTCCACATGATTAGGCTACTGTAGTAATCATGTTTTATAGCTTTTGTTTCAAAAAAGTTCCAAGTAGAACCTTTGGGAAGACTTGGGTGAAAGTTAATGTGATCTTGCTGTAAAAAACAGAAACTTTGCGCTCACGAGATTAGCTGTCATTTTTTTTACAGAAGAGTGATTTTAAGTTGATTATTTTTGCAGAAGATTAATAGAAAAATTCCTCACGTCCACCAATTTATTTCAAAAATTTTGAATTACATAAGTATTCGAACGTTACAGATTACTACAGACTGTTCTGTTTTTGAAAGATTCTGTTTTCTATGCGTTGTTTGCTTATTTTGATGAATCTATGAGTAGTATCGGAGTGTATGAACCATAGAGAAGTTGGAATACAGTAGATATTACACCAATATGAATTTAGAATGAGTTCACAACAGTGCCTAAGTGGTGGTTTTATTTTCTTATACCAACGGAGCTTACGAGTTTTCTGTTGAGTTTTCTGTTGTGAAGTTTTGAAGTTTTGGGTAAAGATTCGATGGACTATGGAATAAGGAGTGGCAAGAGCTTAAGCTTGGGGATGCCCAAGGCACCCCAAGGAAATATTCAAGGACAACCAAGAGCCTAAGTTTGGGGATGCCCCGGATGGCATCCCCTCTTTCGTCTTCGTTCATCGGTAACTTTACTTGGAGCTATATTTTTATTCACCACATGATATGTGTTTTGCTTGGAGCATCATTTTGTTTTATTTTTTTTGCTTGCTGTTTGAATAATATCCCAAGATATGGAATTCTTAAATGTTAGAGAGTCTTCACATAGTTACATAATTATTCGACTACTCATTGATCTTCACTTATATCTTTCGGAGTAGTTTGTCATTTGCTCTACTGCTTCACTTATATCTTTTTAGAGCACGACGGTGGTTTTATTTTGAAGAAATTGATGAACTCTCATGCTTCACTTATATTATTTTGATAGTCTTAAACAACATGGTAATTTGCTTTGGTCATAAAACTAGTCCTAGTATGATGGGCATCCAAGATGGGTATAATAAAAACTTTCATATATATAAAGTGCGTTGGATGCTATGAGAAGTTTGATACTTGATGATTGTTTTGAGACACGAGGGTGGTGATATTAGAGTCATGCTAGTGAATTAATTGTGAATTTGAGAAATACTTGTGTTGAGGTTTGCAAGTCCTGTAGCATGCACGTATGGTAACCGATGTGTAACAAATTTGAAGCATGAGGTGTTTCTTTGATTATCTTCCTTATGAGTGGCGGTCGGTGACAAGCGATGGTCTTTTCCTACCAATCTACCCCCCTAGGAGCATGCGCGTAGTGCTTGGTTTTGATGACTTGTAGATTTTTGCAATAAGTATGTGAGTTCTTTATGACTAATGTTGAGTCCATGGATTATACACACTGTCACCCTTCCACCATTGCTAGCCTCTCTAGTACCGCGTAATTTTCGCCGGTACCATAAACCCACCATTTACCTTCCTCAAAACAGCCACCATACCTACCTATTATGGCATTTCCATAGCCATTCCGAGACATATTGCCATGCAACTTTCCACCGTCCCGTTTATTATGACACGTTCCATCATTGTCATATTGCCTTGCATGATCATGTAGTTGACATCGTATTTGTGGAAAAGCCACCATAATTATTTCATACATGTTGTCGGTGTACAAAATTAGGGGCTCTGCTTTTGACCTCTTTACTTGTGCACGGGCAGTTAGAGCCTCCCGCCACGACCACGCATAGACATGGCAGGAAAGGGGAGCTGGAGAGGAGCCGAAGCCATGAAGACAAATGAAGCAGCGACAAGGACCAAGGCCACAAAGATCGGATGGGCGAAGCAGGTTTTCCTGGCAAGTGCCCTTGCTAGAGCAGCCTCAGTCGCCCCGACAAGACCCTTGCCGGGGCAGCCCGCCCGCGCCAGCCGTGCGAGCCACCCTTGAGCCCACCAATGCTCAGACAAATGCATTGGGACAGGGCTCGGGAGGCACCTCCGTGGTGGCTTGCAGATCTTTGTGAAGACATAGAATGCTCAAGATCAAATGAGGATAAGAAGGCAACCATCCTCACTGAAGAAACCCACAAGACCCCTGGCAAGACCCTTGCCGGGGAGGCCAGCGCGCCACGGCAAGACCCTTGCCGGGCCACCCGGCAAGACCCCTGCCGGGGAGGCCAGCGTGCCACCGCAAGGCCCTTGCCGGGCCATCCAGCAAGACTCTTGCCGGGCCACCCGACAAGGCTATCGCCAAAGCGCACCAGCTGGACCACTGCCAGGCCCGCCCCAGATAAACCTTCACCGCTGCCAGATGCAAATGCCGACCCAACCAGCTGGGCAGGCACCTGCGTGGCGGCATGCAATCCTTCATGGAGGCTCCACCACCGCACCACCTCAGCTGCCTGCCTGCCTACATGGCACCGCATGCGTCGCCGGCCAGGGCACATGTCGAGGCAAGGAGGAGTGGCGACGGATGGGATGGGCCTCGCTCCCGTCCCCAATAAAGCGAAGGGACACCTAAGCCTCGCATTAAAGGCATCTTGTCCGTGTCTGAGGGATAACCTCGCAGCACTGTACCCTTTCCACCTCCACCTTGCCACACTGTGGCGACCCCTTTCCCTATAAAAGGAGTCCCAAGGCGACCAGGAAAAGGATTCGGCTCTTTGGAACCTCGCAACACCTAGAGCTAGTTCGAGAGCTCAAGAACACTAAATACATCCACCAAAGCAGGACTAGGGTTTTACGCATCCTCGTGGCCCGAACCTGGGTAAAATGCCTTTGTGTTGTCTGCTGGTCGTGCTCTTCCCACGATCCCCGCGCCCCGCAACCGTAGAAGGGATTCCAGTGATCCCATAGGTGTCGTTTCCCACTGACATCTTTGGCGCGCCAGATGGGGGGAAGAAGAGCGGCGAGACTCCTAGCACCCACTCCGGCAAGCGCACCTCTTCGGGGTGTTGCGCTCCCGTTGAGGACATGCCAGAGAGCTCCATCGGCAAGAGCAAAAAGTCCAGAGCCACGCCACCAGAGACCAAGAAGGTGCCCGTCAAGGAGGGCAGTGCAGGGGAGTTTTACCATAAGCTCCACCCTCGATGACAAATAGGAAAGCGAGCTTGTCACCTTCCTGCGGGCGAATGTCGATGTGTTTGCATGGCAAGCCTCCGACATCCCCGGCGTTCCTAGGGAGGTGATTGAGCACCACCTTGCTGTCTGCCCTCATGCGCGGCCCGTCAAGCAGAAGGTCAGGAAGCAAGCTCTGGAGAGGCAAGAGTTCATCACGAAGGAAATCAGAAAAGCTAGAGGTGGCAGGCTTGGTGAGAGGAGTACTCCACCCAACGTGGTTGGCCAATCCGGTAGTGGTGCGCAAGGCAAATGGGAAATGGAGGCTGTGTATTGATTACACAGACATCAATAAGGCCTGCCCAAAGGATCCTTTCCCGTTGCCGCGCATCGACCAGATTGTTGACTCCATGGCTGGGTGTGACCTCTTATCGTTCCTGGACGCCTACTCAGGATACCACCAGATCTTCATGACAAAGGAAGACGAGGAAAAGACAGCATTCATCACCCCATGTGGTACGTATTGCTTTTTACGGATGCCTTCGGGTTGAGGAGTGCTGGCTCGACCTTTGCAAGAGCAGTCCAAATTGGTTTTGAGCCCGGCTACATAGAAATATGGAAGCTTATATGGATGACATAGTGGTAAAAACCAAGGACAAAGCAACGCTTCGTGCAAGATCTGGAGGAAGCATTTGGGAACTGCGCAAGATCAACCTCAAATTGAACCACGAGAAGTGTGTCTTGGCGTCCCGTCCGCAAGCTTCTCGGGTTCTTTGTGTCCCAATGGCGGGATTGAAGCAAACCCAGATAAGATCAAGGCTATCGAGCAGATTGAGGCACCCAAACGGATCAAGGACGTGCATCGGCTCACTGGCTGCGTTGCTGCCATGAGCCGGTTCATCTCCAAGTCCGTGGAGCGTGCCCTTCCTTTTTTCAAGATCTTAAAGAAAGCAGGGCCGATGGAGTTGACCCCAGAGGCCGAGGCAGCACTGCAAGATTTGAAGAAATACCTCTCCTCTACCCCAGTGCTGGTTGCGCCCAGACCACAAGAACCGTTGCTGCTTTATCTAGCGGCAACAAACCAGGTGGTTAGCGCCGCACTAGTGGCGCAGAGAGAGGTTGATGAGGAGACAGCCGCAGCGGCCGAATCGATGGTTGGCGGGCCGGAATCCTTCCCGGCAGGGCTCAGCCCCTGCAAGGCTGAGCCCCCGGCAAGGTTCGGCCCCGGCAAGACTGGCGCCCGTGCGACGGGACCTACGCGACCAGGTGAAGAAGCGCAGAAGAAGAAAATGGTGCAGCGCCCAGTTTACTTCGTCAGCTCCCTTTGCGAGGCTGGGTCGAGGTACTCAGGTGTGCAAAAGCTGCTCTTGGCCTCCTTATGGCTTCGATGAAGCTGCGCCATTACTTCCAAGCGCACGAGATCACGGTGGTCACCCGCCTCCCATTGCAACGGATACTGCATAACCCAGATGCAACAGGGAGGATTGTGGAATGGGCCCTGGAGCTGTCAAGCTTCGGTTTAAAGTCCGAAAGTACCTCGACGATTCAAAGCAGAGTCTTGGCGGAGTTTGTTGCAGAATGGACCTCGACGCCCGACGAAGAGGTACGAGAGACCACTCTCCCCGACAAGGAGACGAGTCGCAACTGGATCATGTACTTTGATGGTGCCTTCTCGCTGCAAGGCGCCGCCGCTGGTGTGCTGCTTGTCGCACCCACCGGAGAGCACCTCAAGTATGTCGTCCAGATGCACTTCCCCCGGGAGATGTCAACCAACAACACCGCCGAGTATGAGGGCTTGCTTGCCAGTCTCAGGATCGCGGCGGACCGCGGGGTTAGAAAGCTCATTGTCAGGAGCGACTCACAGCTCGTCGTCAGGCAGATCAACAAAGACTATGAAAGTCCGTTGATGGAAGCTTACGTAGATGAGGTGAGGAAACTGGAGGAACGCTTTGATGGTATACAAGCGGAGCATGTCCCTTGGGCGGAGAACGACATCGCCGATTACCTGTCATAGCGCGCTGCCCTCAAGCTACTTGTGGAACCAGGTACTTTTGTGCTTCAGTTAACCCAGCCGTCCGTTGAACCATCGACCGGGCAGAACAAGCGGAGGAAGCTAGGACCCGGCAAGTACTTCCCCACCAAGCTCCCCGGAGCCGCCGGCGAAGATATTGCTGCGGATGCCGATCCTGCCACAGGGCAACCTACTCCGGCAGGACCTCAGGTCATGGCCGTGGAGGCGGCTGCTCCCGTGGCAGAAGAGATGCCTTTGGTCCTTGTCGTCGAGCCGCAGGCTCCGGCATGGGCACAGCACACCGTCCAATTCCTTCAAAAAGGAGAGCTTCCTGAGGAGCAGGAAGAAGCAGAAAGAGTAGCCCGCCGGTCTGCTCTGTACCAATTCGTTGACAGCGTATTGTACAGAAGAAGACCGAATGGGGTGAAATTGATGTGCATCTCCCGGGAGGAAGGACTAAAGTTGTTGGCGGAGATACATGGAGGCATATGTGGCTCCCACATAGGGTCGAGGGCCCTTGCCGGCAAGGCCTTCCGGCAAGGTTTCTTCTGGCCCACCGCCCTCCAGGATGCGACAACACTAGTAACCAAGTGTGAAGCATGCCAGTTCCATTCGAAGAAGCTTCATCAACCAGCTCAAGCCCTCCAAACCATCCCTCTCTCCTGGCCCTTCTTGGTCTGGGGGCTCGACATACTAGGCCCTTTCCCCCGTGCCGTCGAGGGCTTTGAGTACCTGTACGTCGCAATCGACAAGTTCACAAAGTGGCCAGAAGTGGAAGCAGTAAGGAAGGTGACAGCGCAGTCAGCCATCAAGTTCTTCAAGGGACTAGTGTGCCATTTTGGGGTGCCCAACAGGATAATCACCGACAACGGCACACAGTTCACAAGCCACGCCTTCATGCAGTACATTGTGGATCTCTGCAGCAGGGCTTGTTTTGCTTACGTGGCACATCCACGGAGCAACGACCAAGTGGAAAGAGCGAATGCTGAGGTCCTGCGAGACTTGAGGACAAGGACTTTTGACAGACTGCGCAAAAGCGGGAGGCGCTGGATTGATGAGTTGCCGGCGGTTCTTTGGTCGATCAGAACGACGCCAAATCGAGCTACCGGCCAGACACCCTTTTACTCAGTTTACGGGCGTAAGCAGTTCTCCCCACGGAACTCATATACGGGTCACCTCGAGTGCTCGCTTATGATGAGCTTGAGAAAGAGTGATTGCGGCAAGATGACACGACGCTCCTTGAGGAAGATCGTCTTCGGGCGGCTGTGAGAGCAGCACGCTACCAGCAAGCCTTGCGCCGCTACCATAGCCGCAAGGTTCATGCCTGGAGTTTTGAGGAAGGCGACCTTGTTCTTCGGCACGTTCAGTTGGCCAAGAATTCCAACAAGTTGATGCCGAAGTAGGAAGGCCCTTATCGGGTAACACGAGTCACCAGGCCCGGCGCAGTCCGGCTGGAGACCGAAGATGCCATCCCAGTGAGTAACTCCTGGAACATTGAGCATCTTCGTAAGTTTTACCCATAAGGCGCGGCTGCCGAGCCTCCCGGCAAGCCACCCTTTTGTACAAGCCTTGACGGCAAGGCATGTAACCCTTTGTACAAAGCCAGGCGCAGACCCTGAGCATAAATAAACGAAGCGCTAGCGCCCTAAGCTATTACATGCATGCTAGGTTGAGTCTCTTCCTTGGTTAGGGTTGATAGTGCTTAGCGGCAGCTAACCCCTAGCTTAGAGGTCGAGTGCGCGTCTCTCTGTTCTTCTCTGTCTCCTTTGGTTCACAGGGCACGTAAGTATTCTTGCCAAGCTGTTTTGGAAGGAAGGGAACAGACCAGCGCCCGGGCTCCGGCAAGCCAGAGTTGCCGGGGGCTGCAAGAACAAGGGTCCCTCCGCGGCAAGCCAAGATCGCCGGGTGCTGCAGATCTAGATAAGTCCTTTATCCTCTATCATGCATTTAGTTATGGACTGGGATACATGAAACCCCGTTCTATCTCTGAGCTACCGTGCTCCCCCTTCTCGGCACCCGAGGATTATCCCCTGGGTAGAGATTTGGTCGAAGCCGCGGCAGCGAAGTAGAGGAACGGGGGGCCTAAGCCCACCTCATCCCTGCCTCCGCCAAGAGCGTGAGAAAGGTCGAGCGAAGTGGGGGAAACGGCAAGGCCTGTTGCCGGGCAAGAAAACGTTTGTCTTAAAGATAACAAGGATTCACTCCTTGTCATGGGTTCCTCCCGCGAACGAAAATCCCGGCAAACATCCCTTTTTCATAAAAAAAACATCCCGTACAGGTACAGTTCATACGAAATGAAAAACATGAGCAATGGGATTACAAGCTTTAAATTCTACTAAGGCCCAAAGGCTTACAAACTAAAAAGAGATAAGGTGCCCGTAATCCCTTTCTTGTCCCTCTCCTCAGGAAATGGAACAAGAAAAGCAGGAGGGCAAAAGGGGCGCCTAGGCGAGCTACGGGTGGCAGAAGACACCAAGAGAACATCTTGGTGGCCGTCTGAGGGAGTCCCGGACTAGGGGGTGTCCGGATAGCCGGACTATCATCACGGTCGGACTCCAAGACTATGAAGATACAAGATTGAAGACTTCGTCCCATGTCCGGATGGGACTTTCCTTGGCGTGGAAGGCAAGCTTGGCGTCTGGATATGTAGATCTCCTACCATTGTAACCGACTACATGTAACCCTAACCTATCCGGTGTCTATATAAACCGGAGGGTTTTAGTCCGTAGGACGAACAACAATCATACCATAGGCTAGCTTCTAGGGTTTAGCCTCCTTGATCTCGTGGTAGATCTACTCTTGTACTACCCATATCATCAATATTAATCAAGCATGATTAGGGTATTACCTCCATCGAGAGGGCCCAACACAGGTAAAAACATCGTGTCCCTTGTCTCATGTTACCATCCGCCTAGACGCAGTTCGGGACCCCCTACCGAGATCCGCCGGTTTGACACCGACATTGGTGCTTTCATTGAGAGTTCCTGCGTGTAAATCGCCGTCGGGTAGGATGTCTCATCCCGTCTTTAAAGACGATACTATCGCCAAAAGGAGCCTTGGCGCTGGCGAACTCTTGGTGGGTGGTTTTCTTATGACCGCCCGGTTCGGACACAGCGCCGACGATGACCTCTCGAGTCATCGAAACCAATCTCCATGTCAATTGAACTTGCCGAGCAGTTAGATCCGATTGAGCTTTCCTCCAGAACGAGGTCTTGGATCGCATCGCCATCACAGGAGTCGCCACAGGACTACGACCGGATCGGGCCTAAAACCGATCTGAGAGAGATCAACTCTCCCGGGCCACCCATCATGTTGCTGTGATAGAGGAGCAATGCGGCGATTCTTCTTCTATCTTAAGGACTAGCTACGTCCGATTCCCGATCCTCCATGCCGGATTCCCGCAGAGGGACGGATGTCGATCCAGCCCTGAACTTAAAGTCAGGCGGCAGGTTGGACTCATTGGATAACACTCAAAAATCCAAACTTTCGAGTTCGGAAACTTCTCAGCCCCTGAGTCCTAAATTGGACGGGGTTCCGGATCGATTCCACCCGCCCACCCAAACATTAGCGATCTATCCCGAATTCGGCAAGAGCCTGCTGAAACAATTACATCATTCTTGGGCCGATTCCTCCTGGTTATGGACAGGATAAAGGACTGTCGAGAGGAGGACGCAATCCCAATTTTCTGCAATAATTATGCGGACAAGGGAATCCTAAGCGCCATAAGTCGTCAGCGAAATTACATGCTTCACTGACTTGGCGACCATATAGTACAAAAGTACTTGTCTTGAGAGCGCTGGAAAACCGAAAGTAAATTTTGGGATAATCCGCCCCGAATACATCCCTAGTCCGAAATAAAAGGGTGCATCATTATCAAGCACACAGGTTAAACACCAAAAACCAAAACCCCTAAAGGGTGCAAACCGTACTGGAGGGTTGGCTAAACGGACCCTGCAAAATTCACAGTACAGAGGGCGCCACTCCAACTCATAGCCTTCGAGCATGTTGGATACTACGGCAGGTGGCCAAAAGTGGCGAAGAGCTTCTAGCTTCAGAACCCCAGCCCAGCAACACCAGTACGGTGTTAACAGTCTTCGAGACTTTCGCATCAAATAACATGCAAAAATGAACACTCCGCAACATTGCCGAAGTCTACCAAGTAGCAACAATAAATCCATGGAGTGACACAACTATCACCTTCAATGCCAGTGACGAACCTAAATTCCGAACAGCCCGAGCACCAGCCGCATTGGTCCTCAGTCCGATAGTGGACGGTTTTCGCCTTACTAAGGTACTCATGGATGGCGGCAGCGGACTAAACCTCATCTATGAGGAAACCCTCCGAAAAATGGAAATAGACTGGAACCGCATTGAGCGAAGCATCACAACCTTCAGAGGAATAATCCCTAGCCGGGAAGCATGCTGCACAGGAAAAATTACACTGGATGGTGTGTTCGGCTCGCCGGACAATTACAGATCTGAGGAGGTCACATTTCAAGTGGCCCCGTTCAACAGCGGATATCATGCTTTATTAGGACGAGAGGCATTCACAATTTTTCAAGCTATACCCCATTATGGGTACATGAAGCTTAAAATGCCCAGACCTAACGGAATAATCACTCTAGCTAGTGATTCGAACATAGCACTCCGCGCCAAAAATAAGACAGCCGCACTAGCCCTAGAGGCACTGTCCGAAGCCCTAGCGGCCGAGGAACTCACCGCGATGCGCTCCACGGTGAACAGGGACGATGTGATACTTGATAAAAGATCCAAGTCCACCTCTTTTAAACCAGCGGATGAAATAGTCAAATTCCAAGTCCACCCAACGGACCCCAAAGACGGCCTCCATTGGGGCACAATTAAACCCTGATGTAGACGCCGACTACGAGAATTTCTACGAGAAAACTGGGACATCTTTGCTGGCACCCTTCGACATGCCAGAATCCCACGTCGGCTGGCCGAGCACATCCTAAATATCCTAAAAGGATTCAAGCGATCAAACAGGCCCTTGGCGCTTTTTCCGAACCCAAGAGACAGGCCATGGGAGAGGAGCTAGCCAAACTTTTGGAAGCCGGATTCATCGGAGATATAAAACATCCGGACTGGCTAGCAAACCTGGTGATGGTACCAAAGAAGGATAAATCCTGGCGCCTATGTGTTGATTTCAAAGACCTTAATAAGGCTTGCCCAAAGGATCCCTTCCTCCCTCGAATTGATCAAATTATTGGCCTTCTGACGAGGACCACGACTCATTGTGCTTCCTTGACGCGTACTCGACTACCACCAAATCAAGATGGCGGAGCAGAACCAAGCTGCAACAACATTCATCACTCCATACGGCCTGTTCTGCTTCAACACAATGCCCTTTGGGCTCAAAAACACCGGCGCAACATATCAGCGCATGATTCAGACATGTCTGACAGACCAGATTGGCAAAACAGTGGAAGCGTATGTAGATGACGTGGTCGTCAAAACCAAGCACGTCGAAGCTCTAGTAGACGATCGAGGCTCACATTCGACAATCTTGAAAATCGACATCAAGCTCAATCCGGAAAAATGCGTCTTGGCGTTCGGTGAAAAGCTCACAGGCTTCATTGTGTCCGGTAGAGGAATTGAAGCAAACCCAGCCAAGATCCGAGCTCTGTCACAATTGGATATTCCAAAAGACCTCAAGCAAATACAAAAATTGACGGGATGCGTAGCGGCTCTAAGCCGCTTTATTTCCCGTTTGGGAGAAAAGGCGTTACCCCTTTACCGCCTCCTCCGCCGCACCGAACACTTCGAGTGGACGGATGCCGCCACGGCCGGACTCGAAGAGATAAAAGCCATATTGGCAACCAATCCGGTCCTGGCCGTGCCCAATGTGGGCGAACCAATGCTATTATATATCGCCGCAACACATCAAGTTGTCAGCGCGGTGCTCGTTGTCGAACGAGAAATGGACGGACACCGGTTCCCTCTTCAAAAACCGGTTTACTATGTGTCCACTGTCCTAACTCCATGCAAGTCCCATTACCCACACTATCAAAAGTAGCATACGCGGTGTTCATGGCATCCCGGAAGCTGCGACACTACTTTCAAGAGTGCTCGATAACGGTAGCCTCCGAAGTACCTCTTAATGACATTATAAACAACCGCGACGCGACGGGCCGGATTGCTAAATGGGCCATAGAGCTCCTTCCATTCGACATAACCTACAAGCCACGACGAGCTATCAAGTCGCAGGTTTTGGCCGACTTCGTGGCCGAATGGACTGAGGCCGAACTCCCTAAAGAGTACGGCGCATACTCCAATTGGATCATGCACTTTGACGGCTCCAAAATGTTGGCCGGTCTAGGGGCTGGCGTCGTCCTGACGTCCCCAACCGGGGACACGATTAATCGCCCTTCAGATAATGTATACGGACTCCAACAACGCAGCCGAATACGAGGCCCTTCTGCACGGCCTCCGGATCGCAGTCTCCATGGGCATAAAACGCCTAGAGGTGCGCGGGGATTCGAACCTCGCGATATCTCAAATAAACGGAGACTTTGATGCAAAAGATCCAAAAATGGCAGCATACCGCAATGCGGTTCTAAAAATGTCAGCACGGTTCGAAGGGCTCGAATTTCATCATATAGCCCGGGATAACAACCAGGCAGCAGACATATTGGCGCGCATCGGTGCAAAACGCGATGCCCTCCGACCCAATATCTTTTTGGAACGGCTGTTCAAGCCATCCGTACTATGGGAAGGGGAGTCCGGCAATAACAATCCGGACCCAACCGCCTTTGCGGCCTCGACGCCGAACACTCGACACAATCAGAGGCCCCGCCACCGAGATAACACCCTCGCCACGAAATAATGACGGTTATCGCCCCGTGGACGGAACCATTCCTAGCCTACCTAACTAGGCAGGAACTCCCCGAAGACCAAAATGAGGCTCGCTGCATAGTACGGCGATCTAAAGCCTATAAAGTCCATGAGGGAGAGATTTATAAGAAAAGCACTACCGGAGTCCTTCAAAGGTGTATCTCCGAAGAGGAAGGGCGAAACCTCCTGGCTGAAATTCATGCCGGACTGGGTGGGCACCACGCCGCAGACCGGGCCCTTGTAGGCAAGGCCTTCCGTACAGGATTTTATTGGCCGACGGCCCGGGCAGATGCGCAGGACTTAGTCCAACAATGCGTCGGTTGCTAGCTTTTTGCTAACCAAAGCCACATGCCACCCACCGCCCTCAAAACTATACCCATCACCTGGCCATATGCGGTCTGGGGGCTTGACATGGTTGGACCCCTTAAGGGAGGAACCCACAAGCAAAAATACCTATTGGTCATGGTGGATAAATTCACCAAATGGATAGAGGCCAAACCTGTCAAAACAGCCGAATCCGGACCGGTGATAGACTTCATATCAGGGGTAGTGCACCGTTACGGTGTCCCCACAGTATCATCACTGATAACGGCACCAACTTTACGGCCGATGAGGTCAAATTATGGTGCAAAAACATGGGCATCAAGCTCGATTACGCCTCGCCTATCACCCTCAAACCAACGGCCAAGTCGAGCGAGAAAATGGTCTAATCATGAGCGGCATTAAACCCGGACTAGTGCGGTCCCTCAAGGAATCTAACACGCCTTTGGGTTGAGGAGCTCGACTCCGTACTCTGGGGCTGCGGACCACGCCGAATCGTACTACCGGATTCACACCATTCTTCATGGTGTACGGCGCAGAGGCAGTCTTGCCCTGCGACATAATACATGACTCACCTCGCGTGCGCATGTATGAAGAAAGAGAAGCCGAGCTCGATCGGCAGGACAGCCTGGACGCATTGGAGGAGGAGCGCGACATGGCAAAGGCTCGTTCCGCATTTTATCAACAACAGGCTCGAAGATATCAAAGCAGGGAAGTACGGGCCAAAGCTTATAACGTTGGCGAACTAGTTCTACGCCTGCCGGACAAGAAAAAGGACAAACTCAAGCCCAAATGGGAAGGTCCCTTCATCATCGACCAAGTCCTGACCGGCGGGGCATACCGTCTGCGAAACGCATCGGATAACCGACTCGAGCCGAACCCATGGAACGCAGCCCGTCTACGAAGATTCTACGCCTAAGCGCCGGACTCCAAGTTCGTCTCCTTCCTCCGTCCACATTTTCTATTTTTGCTGCCTTTTATTTCTCTCCTTCCCCCTCCTTCTTCTCGATGCCTCTAGAGGCTCGTTTGCGCTTTTTCCGCACATACTTGACGCGCCGTCCACGCTCATTATACACAGGGCTTCTTTAATGAAGCTTATCTATCTGAGCTTCATGCCCAACACATGCGTTAAACTTCCGCATGTACCTTTTATTCACCATTATATGTATCGATATGACTTAAGTTTTGGCCAAGCTGGGTTGCACGGCTCACATGCTTACCCCTCGTTCCCGATTGTTCGGCTAGGTGGTAAAGGGAGCACCTCTGCGATTATTCTTTGCCGGGTCAGCGGATGTGTACCTCAGGTAGGTGAAGCCGAAAGCTCGCATTCTTAAGGGAATATTAGGTCTTTGAACTGAAAGATGATTTTTAACTATTTACCCATCTGCCCCCAGATGATTTTCTGCTTTAATAGCAGCTTTGACATGCACTTTAGGGCATGCATCCCAGCGAAAGGAACCCTTAACGGAACTATTCTCCCTGGAAGATGTTTCTTACTACCCATGTAATATAACATAACTAGTTGGGCACTTATGCGATACAGCAACAATGACCCCTACGCCTTGTCTCCATGCATACCCGGTTCTTATATAACCACGAAGGTATTCGGACACACTCCGGACTATTGGGTCCCGAGGTCGAGCGAAAAAGGTCCGCTATGACAAACGATCTACAATCCGCTAGAAGACATTTTTCATGTCATATTTTTTAGTCAACTCGACTCATTGTATTCCTCCTCAATGCCATCTAATAGGCTATCTAATTTACAATCTTGCTTTGGGAATACTTGGCGGCCAATTCTACTTGGCCGTACACTAACTTTCTGAGGATCTCCATCCCATCAGGCCCCACAGTGTCTGACCTCGGCCATGTGGTTTGGGTCACCTTCGTGTACCACGTCTTTACCATGGCCCGAGCCTCCTGGCGCCACGAAGGCAGGCCGATATCTTCCATAGTCGGAAGCGCCGCCGTGCTCCTTGAAGCCGCTCTGCCAGCTCCCCAATGCCTTGAGGCGGGGAGATAGATAGCCACAAGGCCTAGCCGATGCCTTTCATCACCTGCCGGACTCGTTAAATGCAGTAGCCTTGATTCGGGAAGAAGATCACCCGAAGAATCGGGCATCTCCTCCTCGGGGCGACACTGTGAGCAAACCTACATACATGTTTATGTTAGTCGCCTTCCTCGCCGAACTCTTTTAAAGTTCGCTCAAGCACTCTTGAAAATGCCGCGGCAAGCCGTCGATTCTCCTTTAAGGAGTCAGACAACTGGGCACGAACATCCTTCAGCTCCTCACCCAGCTTGGTGTTGGCGTCTTGGAGGTTATTTTTCTCCTGCCGCACCCTCGTAAGCACGCTCTCGCCGGCCTTTAGCTGGCGCAAGAGCTGCTGCTTGTCCGGATCTAGTCCGGCGCCATCTGCAATATTTTTGTCAGATTTACAAACCCGCCGCACTTCATAAACTATTTATCTTTTAAAGCGTATATTACCAGTGGGGGTCTCTGCGGCTCCCCACATGGCGGCTAGTACAGCCTCAAGTTGGGCCTTGCACTCTTCAAGCTCTGGGACAGTCGGGTATTCTTTTTACGTAAGATCCTGCATAACAAATGATCCTTAAATCAGTTATTCTAACTATTTTAAGTCTCGGGGCTCTTGGCATATATAATCATCAAATTTCCTTACCCGTATGTCCTTTACATACTGCTCCGTGGCTCTGGCTAGACCATCTTGAGCGGCACGGAGGTGCGCATCTCCACCTGGGAGAAACATGCGTCACGAAGAACTGTCCGGCGGCGCCTGTGATTCAAGGCGCTCTCCACGTCGAAGTTGGTGGCGGACAACCTATCGGCATCCTCTGTCGGAGGAGCATCCGACGCACGTCTCGTGCTCGCCTCAGCCTCCGGACCCGGCTTTGAAGCCTGGCCGTTGATGGTTCGATTGGCAACCTCTCCGAACTCAGTCCGGCGAGCGCTCTTTTTCCTGAAAAGAGCATCAACGTTAGTACGCCTTCCAGGAATCAATCCTCGGAGTATGGTGACACGCCATACCGTTGCGGCGGAGTTTCGATCCGGACCGCACTTCTTTTTAACTCTTGAGCCGCATGCCCTTTGTTGACCAGCCGCCGCGGGCTCGGGTTCCTGCCTCGAAGGTACCCCCTGCGAAGCACCATTGGTATACGGTGATCAAAAATAAGCATGGATGGGTCATTATCAGGGCTTTGGGATCTCGGTCTCAGTTACCTGTGAGGCTGGAAGTATTCCGGGGTAATCAGCCGTAATGGCAACCAAAGCATCGTCGACCCTAAGTTGGTAGAACACCCCGTCGATCAACTCCACCTTTATGTCCGGATCCTCTTCGGAGGCCGGATCGAGGGACCGCTTCGGATCCTCGGGTTGTGGGGGCGGGCTGTGTATCTTCTCCACAGTCCGGCGCAGTTCCTGCGCAAAAACCATGAAATGAGATATTTAACCATGGGAACATGGATCGGACAGGTGACAAAGATGTTTGCTTACCCAGCTTCGAGGATTATTCAAAGAAAACTCCTTGATGGATTGGCGGAGGAAATCCTCCTCCTCCCTTTATAGATGGCGGACAAGATCTTCACCGGTTCGGTGACCGATCCCGGCCCTTTGCGGCCATGGCGGGTGGCATCGTCCTCCCGTTGAAATCCCACATGGGGTGGCCCCTATATTGGAGCGGCTGCACTCCCCTCATAATACAGATCGCCATGACTCCAATCATGGTCAATCCGGCATGAGCCAATAACCTTATTCGGCTCATCAGATAGAGGACATCCCGGTCATTTTCCTGTTGGAAATATGCCCTAGACGCAATAATAAATTAGTTATTATTATATTTCCTTGTTCATGATAATCGTTTATTATCCATGCTATAATTGTATTGATAGGAAACTCAAATACATGTGTGGGTACATTGACAACACCATGTCCCTAGTAAGCCTCTAGTTGACTAGCTCGTTGATCAACAGATGGTTACGGTTTCCTGACCATGGACATTGGATGTCGTTGATAACGGATCACATCATTAGGAGAATGATGTGATGGACAAGACAATCCTAAGCCTAGCACAAAGATCGTAGTTCATATGCTAAAGCTTTTCTAATGTCAAGTATCATTTCCTTAGACCATGAGATTGTGCAACTCCGGATACCGTAGGAATGCTTTGGGTGTACCAAAGCGTCACAACGTGGCGGGTGGCTATAAAGGTGCACTAGAGGTATCTCCGAAAGTGTCATTGGGTTGGCACGAATCGAGACTGGATTTGTCACTCCGTGTAAGCGGAGAGGTATCTCTGGGCCCACTTTCGGTAGGACATCATCATAATGTGCACAATGTGACCAAGGGGTTGATCACGGGATGATGTGTTACGGAACGAGTAAAGAGACTTGCCGTAACGAGATTGAACAAGGTATCGGGATACCGACGATCGAATCTCGGGCAAGTACAATACCGCTAGACAAAGGGAATTGTATACGGGATCGATTGAGTCCTTGACATCATGGTTCATCCGATGAGATCATCGTGGAACATGTGGGAGCCAACATGGGTATCCAGATCCCGCTGTTGGTTATTGACCGGAGAACGTCTCGGTGATGTCTGCATGGTTCCCGAACCCGTAGGGTCTACACACTTAAGGTTCGATAACGCTAGGGTTATAAAGGAAGTTTGTATGTGGTTACCGAATGTTGTTCGGAGTCCCGGGTGAGATCCCGGACGTCACTAGGAGTCCCGGAATGGTCCGGAGGTAAAGATTTATATATGGGAAGTCCTGTTTTGGGCACCGGAAAAGTTTCGGGTTTTATCGGTAGCGTCTGGGACCACCGGGAGGTCCCGGGGTCCACCAAGTGGGGCCACCGGCCCCGGAGGGCTGCATGGGCCAAGTGTGGGAGGGGACCATCCCCAGGTGGGCTGGTGCACCCCCCACAAGGGCCCAAGGCGCCTAGGATTGGGGGAGGGGGCGCACCCACCTAACTTGGGGGGCAAGTTTCCCCTCTCCCCCCTTGGCCGCCACCCTAGATGGGATTGGGGCAGCCGCACCTTGGGGTGGAAACCCTAGAGGCGCACCCCTCCCTCTCCTCTATATATAGTTGAGGTCTTGAGGGCTGCCAACACATGAGTTTGACCTCTCCTTGGCGCAGCCCTACCTCTCTCCTTCTCCTCTCCCAGCGGTGCTTGGCGAAGCCTTGCGGGATTGCCACGCTCCTCCACCACCACCACGCCATTGTGCTGCTGCTGGACGGAGTCTTCCTCAACCTCTCCCTCTCTCCTTGCTGGATCAAGGCGTGGGAGACGTCACCGGGCTGTATGTGTGTTGAACGCGGAGGTGCCGTCCGTTTGGCACTAGGATCTCCGGTGATTTGGATCACGACGAGTACGACTCCTTCAACCCTGTTCTCTTGAACGCTTCCGCTTAGCGATCTACAAGGGTACGTAGATGCACTCTCCTTCCCCTCGTTGCTGGTTTCTCCATAGATAGATCTTGGTGACACGTAGGAAAATTTTGAATTTCGCACGTTCCCCAACAAAGGGCATCATGAGCTAGGTCTATTGCGTAGATTCTTTGCATGAGTAGAACACAAAGTAGTTGTGGGCGTTTATTTTGTTCAATATGCTTACCGTTACTAGTCCAATCTTGTTTCGACGGTATTGTGGGATGAAGCGGCCGGACCGACCTTACATGTACTCTTCGTGAGACGGGTTCCACCGGTGACATGCACTTGGTGCATAAGGTGGCTAGCGGGTGCCGTCTCTCCCACTTTAGTCGGAACGGATTCGATGAAAAGGGTCCTAATGAAGGGTAAATAGCAATTGGCATATCACGTTGTGGTTTTGCGTAGGTAAGAAAGCGTTCTTGCTAGAAACCCATAGCAGCCACGTAAAACATGCAAACAACAATTAGAGGACGTCTAACTTGTTTTTGCAGGGTATGCTATGTGATGTGATATGGCCAAGAAGAATGTGATGATTGATATGTGATGTATGAGATTGATCATGTTCTTGTAATAGGAATCACGACTTGCATGTCGATGAGTATGACAACCGACAGGAGCCATAGGAGTTGTCTTAATTTATTGTATGACCTGCGTGTCATTGAACAACGCCATGTAATTACTTTAGTCTATTGCTAATCGGTAGCCATAGTGGTAGAAGTAATAGTTGGCGAGACAACTTCATGAAGACACGATAATGGAGATCATGATGATGGACATCATGGTGTCATGCCGGTGACGATGATGATCATGGAGCCCCGAAGATGGAGATCAAAAGGAGCAAAATGATAATGGCCATATCATGTCACTATTTGATTGCATGTGATGTTTATCATGTTTATGCATCTTATTTGCTTAGAACGAAGGTAGTAAATAAGATGATACCTCATTAAAATTTCAATAAAGTGTTCCCCCTAACTGTGCACCGTTGCGAAAGTTCGTCGTTTCGAAGCACCACATGATGATCGGGTGTGATAGATTCTTACGTTCACATACAACGGGTGTAAGCCAGATTTACACCTTGAAACACTTAGGTTAATTTGACGAGCCTAGCATGTCTGCACATGGCCTCGGAACACAAGAGACCGAAAGGTCGAGCATGAGTCGTATAGTAGATACGATCAACATGAAGATGTTCACCGATGATGACTAGTCCGTCTCACGTGATGATCGGACCACGGCCTAGTTGACTCGGATCATGTAATCACTTAGATGACTAGAGGGATGTCTATCGAGTGGGAGTTCATGAGATGAACTTAATTATCGTGAACATAGTCAAAAGATCTTTGCAAATTATGTAAATGGCTCGCGCTTTAGTTCCTTTGTTTAGATATATTCCTAGAGAAAATATAGTTGAAAGTTCACGATGGCGATTATGCGGACGAAGAAAGCTTATGTCCTTAATGCACTTTGCCGATTGTCTTTGAACCCCAAATGTAAATGCGTGGATGTTGCGAACATTTTATTTCACGTTTTGATAACTACGTGATAGTTCAGTTAAACGGTTTAGAGTTGAGGCACCAAAGACGTTTTTCGAAACGTCGTGGAACATATGTGATGTTTCGAGGGCTGAAATTGGGATTTCAGGCTCGTGCCCACGTCAAGAGGTATAAGATCTCCGATGATTTTCTTAGCCTGCAAACTAAGGGAGAAAAGATCAATCGTTGAGCTTGTGCTTAGATTGTTTGAGTACAACAATCACTTGAATCGAGTGGGAGTTGATCTTCCAGATGAGATAGTGATGTTTCTCCAAAGTCATTGCCACCAAGCTGCTAGAGCTTCGTGATGAACTATAACATATCAGGGATAGATATGATGATCCTTGAGATATTCGTGATGTTTGACACATGAAAGTAGAAATCAAGAAGGAGCATCAATTGTTGATGGTTGGTGAAACCACTAGTTTCAAGAAGGGCAAGGGCAAGAAGGGATACTTCATGAAATGGCAAATCATTTCTTTGCTCTAGTGAAGAAACCCAAGGTTGAACCCAAACCCGAGACTAAGTGCTTACGTAATAAGGGAACAACCAACTGGGCAGAATTACCCTAGATACTTGGTAGATGAGAAGGTGGCAAGGTCGATAGAAGTATATTGGATATACATTATGTTAATGTGTACTTTACTAGTACTCCTAGTAGCACCGAAATTATTATATACGGTTCGGTTGCTAAGTGTTAGTAACTCGAAATAAAAGAGCTACGGAATAAACGGAGACTAGCTAAAGGTGAGATGACGATGTGCGTTGGAAGTGTTTCCAAAGGTTGATGTGATCAAGCATCGCCTGCTCCCTCTACCATCGAGATTTGTGTTAAACCTAAATAATTGTTATTTGGTGTTTGCGTTGAGCATAGACATGATTGGATTATGTCTATACTTGTCTGATTATTCATTTAAGGAGAATAATGGTTACTCTATTCATTTGAATAAGACCTTCAATGGTCTTGCACCCAAAAAGAATGGTTTATTGAATCTCGATCATAGTGATACACATTTTCATGCCAAAAGATATAAGATAGTAATGATAGTACCACTTACTTGTGGCAATCGCCATGTAAGTCATATTGGTGTAAAATGCATGAAGAAGCTCCATGTTGATGGATCTTTGGACTCACTCATTTTGAAAAGTCCGAGACATGCGAACCATGTCTATTGGTGTATCTGGCGTGAAGAAACTCCATGCAGATGGATCGTTTGGACTCACTTGATTTTGAATCACTTGAGATATGCAAATCATACCACATGGGCAAGATGACTGAAAAGCCTCGTTTTCCAGTTAGATGGAACAAGATAGCAACTTGTTGGAAGTAACACATTTTGATGTGTGCAGTCCAATGAGTCTTTGAGGCATCTTGATGAATATCGTTATGTTCTTACTTCACGGATGATTTGAGTAGATGTTGAGTATATTTACTTGATGAAACACAAGTCTGAATTATTGAATGGTTCAAGTAATTTCAGAGTGAAGTTGAAGATCATCGTGACAAAAGGATAAAATGTCTATGATATGATCATAGAGATGAGTATCTGAGTTCTGAGCTTTGGCACACAATTAAGGCGTTGTGGAAATTGTTTCACAATTAATACTGCACAGAACACCATAGTGTGATGGTGTGTCCGAACATCATAGTTGCACCCTATTGGATATGGTGTGTACCATGATGTCTCTTATCGAATTACCACTATCGTTCATGGGTTAGGCATTAGAGACAACCACACTCACTTTAATAAGGGCACCACGCAATTCTGTTGAGATGACACCATTTGAACTATGGTTTGGAGAAACCTAAGTTGTCGTTTCTTAAAAGTTTGGGGCTGCGACGCTTATGTGAAGAGTTTCATCGTGATAAGCTCGAACCCAAAACGGATAAATACATCTTCATAGGATACCCAAAATGGTTGGGTATACCTCCTATCTCAGATCCGGAAGCAAAAGTAATTGTTTCTAGAAACGGGTCCTTTCTCGAGGAAAAGTTTCTCTCGAAAGAATTGAGTGGGAGGATGGTGGAGACTTGATGAGGTTGTTGAACCATCACTTCAACTAGTGTGTAGCGAGGCACGGAAGTTGTTCATGTGGCGCCTACACCAATTGAAGTGGAAGCTGATGATAGTGATCATAATGCTTGGATCAAGTCACTACAAAACCACGTGGGGCGACAAGGACAGGTCTTGCTTGAGTAGTACGGTGATCCTGTCTTGAAGGTCATGTTGCTAGACAACAATGAACCTACGAGCTATGGAGAAGCGATGGTGGGCCCGGATTCCGACAAATGGCTTGAGGCCATAAAATCCGAGAGAGGATCCATGTATGAAACAAAGTGTAGACTTTGGAAGAACTACTTGATGGTCATAGAGGCTGTTGGGTACAAATGGATTTTGGAAGAAGACGAACAATGATGGTAAAGTGTCACCATTAAGAAAGCTCGACTTGTCGTTAAGATGTTTTCCGACAAGTTCAAGGAGTTGACTGCGATGAGACTTTCTCATTCGTAGCGATGCTAAGAGTCTGTCGGAATTGGATTAGCAGCTACTACATTATTTATGAAATCTTGCAGATAGGATGTCAAAAAAACATTGTTTCCTCGACGATTTTCTTGAGGAAAGGTTGTATGTTATACAACTAGAAGGTTTTGACAAATCCTGAAAGACGCTAACAAGTATGCAAAGCTCCAGCAATCCTTCTAAGGACTGAAGTAAGCATCTCGGAGTTGGAATGTACGCTTTGATGAGATGATCAAAGATTTTGGGTTTATACAAAGTTTATGAGAAACTTGTATTTCCAAAGAAGTGAGTGGGAGCACTATAGAATTTCTGATAAGTATATGTTGTTGACATATTGTTGATCAGAAATGACGTAGAATTTCTGGAAAGCATATAGGGTTATTTGAAAAGTGTTTTTCAATGGAAAACCTGGATTAAGCTACTTGAACGTTGAGCATCAAGATCTATAAGGATAGATCAAAAGCGGCTTAATAAGTACTTTCAAATGAGCACATACCTTGACATGATCTTGAAGGTGTTCAAGATGGATCAGTCAAAGAAGGAGTTCTTTCCTGAGTTGTAAGGTATGAAGTTAAGAGTTAAAGATCGACCACGGCAGAAGAGAGAGTAAAGACGAAGGTCGTCCCCTATGTTTCAGACATAGGCTCTATAGTATGCTATGTTGTGTACCGCACCGGAAGTGTGCCTTGCCATGAGTCAGTCAAGGGGTACAAGAATAATCCAGGAACGGATCATTGGATAGCGGTCAAAATTATCCTTAGAGGAATAAGGAAATGTTTCTCGATTATGGAGGTAATAAAGAGTTCGCGTAAAGGGTTACGTCGATGCAAGCTTTAACACCTATCCAAATCACTCTGAGTAGCAAACCGGGTACATATAGTGGAACAACCATTTGGAATAGCTCCAAGTGGAGCGTGGAAGTAGTATTTACAATATGACCTAGAGATTTGCAAAATACATACGGATCTGAATGTTGCAGGCCCGTTGACTAAAACCACTCTCACAAGCAAAACATGATCAAACCCCAGAACTCATTGAGTCTTAATCACATGATGATGTGAACTAGTTTAGCGACACTAGTAAACTCTTGGGATGTTAGTCACATGACGATGTGACCTGTGAGTGTTAATCACATGGCGATGTGAACTAGATTATTGACTCTAGTGCAAGTGGGAGACTGTTGGAAATATGCCCTAGAGGCAATAATAAATTAGTTATTATTATATTTCCTTGTTCATGATAATCGTTTATTATCCATGCTATAATTGTATTGATAGGAAACTCAAATACATGTGTGGGTACATTGACAACACCATGTCCCTAGTAAGCCTCTAGTTGACTAGCTCGTTGATCAACAGATGGTTACGGTTTTCTGACCATGGACATTGGATGTCGTTGATAACGGGATCACATCATTAGGAGAATGATGTGATGGACAAGACCCAATCCTAAGCCTAGCACAAAGATCGTAGTTCATATGCTAAAGCTTTTCTAATGTCAAGTATCATTTCCTTAGACCATGAGATTGTGCAACTCCCGGATACCGTAGGAATGTTTGGGTGTACCAAACGTCACAACGTAACTGGGTGGCTATAAAGGTGCACTACAGGTATCTCCGAAAGTGTCATTGGGTTGGCACGAATCAAGACCGGGATTTGTCACTCCGTAAACGGAGAGGTATCTCTGGGCCCACTCGGTAGGACATCATCATAATGTGCACAATGTGACCAAGGGGTTGATCACGGGATGATGTGTTACGGAACGAGTAAAGAGACTTGCCGGTAACGAGATTGAACAAGGTATCGGGATACCGACGGTCGAATCTCGGGCAAGTACAATACCGCTAGACAAAGGGAATTGTATACGGGATCGATTGAGTCCTTGGCATCGTGGTTCATCCGATGAGATCATCGTGGAACATGTGGGAGCCAACATGGGTATCTAGATCCCGCTGTTGGTTATTGACCGGAGAAGTCTCGGTCATGTCTACATGGTTCCCGAACCCGTAGGGTCTACACACTTAAGGTTCGATGACGCTAGGGTTATAAAGGAAGTTTGTATGTGGTTGCGAATGTTGTTGGTCCGGATGAGATCCCGGATGTCACGAGGAGTTCAGAATGGTCCGGAGGTAAAGATTTATATATGGGAAGTCCTGTTTTGGTCACCGAAAAGTTTGGGTTTTATCGGTAACGTCTGGGACCACGGAGGGTCGAGGGTCCACCAAGTGGGGCCACCGGCCCGGAGGGCTGCATGGGCCAAGTGTGGGAGGGACCAGCCCCAGGTGGGCTGGTGCGCCCCTGAGGCCCAAGGCGCCTAGGGTTGGGGGAGGGGGCGCACCCACCTAACTTGGGGGGCAAGTTTCCCCTCTCCCCCCCTTGGCCGCCACCCTAGATGGGATTGGGGGCAGCCGCATCCCTTGGGGTGGAAACCCTAGAGGGGGCACACCCCCTCCCTCTCCCCTATATATAGTTGAGGTCTTGAGGGCTACCAACACATGAGTTTGACCTCTCCTTGGCGCAGCCCTACCTCTCTTCCTTCTCCTCTCCCGCGGTGCTTGGCGAAGCCCTGCAGGATTGCCACGCTCCTCCACCACCACCACGCCGTTGTGCTGCTGCTGAAAGGAGTCTTCCTCAACCTCTCCCTCTCTCCTTGCTGGATCAAGGTATGGGAGGCGCCACGGGCTGTCACGTGTGTTGAGCAGCGGAGGTGCCGTCCGTTCGGCACTAGGATCTCCGGTGATTTGGATCACGGCAATGCGACTCCATCAACCCCGTTCTCTTGAACGCTTCCGCTTAGCGATCTACAAGGGTATGTAGATGCACTCTCCTTCCCCTCGTTGATGGTTTCTCCATAGATAGATCTTGGTGACACGTAGGAAAATTTTGAATTTCTGCTACGTTCCCCAACATTTCCCTCCGGGGGATCCGAGGGCGCCAGCTTAGGCGCTCTTCAGTGGAGCATTGCTGAACTTCGGAAGGCCGATCTGAACAGGATCGGCAGAGGGACGTCCTCCATTTAAAACCATTCCGAAGGCCAGTCTTCGGATGCCTTCTTCGGGGTTCCGGACAGGTATCCGGTCCCGGCGATGCGCCATAGCTCGGCTCCGCCCACTTGATATATTGACCCCTCATGAGAACGGGGCACTAGGCAGAATATTCTCTTCCACAGCCCGAAATGAGCCTCGATGCCCAAGAACAGTTTGCAAAGGGCCACGAAGCCCGCGATGTGAAAGATGGAGGCCGGAGTAAGATGGTGCAATTGGAGGCCGTAGAACTCCAAGAGCCCCCGGAGAAACGGATGGATTGGAAATCCGAGTCCTCTTACTAGGTAAGAGATGAAGCATACCCGCTCTCCTTTAGAGGGGTCGGGGACGCTCTCCGCTTGCTTCCCGCCCTTGTAGGTGGCAAGTCCGGCTCGAACCAGAACCATGAAGGCCGGGGGAAGAAATCCCTTGGCTTGGAGTATAACTAGCTCGCTATGCGGGGTGAGCATCTCTCCCAATTTCAGTGAGAGCTGGGAGGCCCGAGAGGAGGGCAGCGTCATTGTCCATGATGGAATGGGCTTTGGTCAGAGGCGCTCCGATGAAAGCTCGCGAAGGGGGATGGTGTGTCTCAGATCTATATCCTCGCCCCTTTTATAGGCAGCTCATTTGCGCAGCTAGGGGGGTGAGTGTAAAAGTACTCTGGCTTTTTGCATTCATTCAAACACATGGAAGATGGCCATTATTGGGCGTAGAAGCCAAGGAGTGCAGCATTTATCAGAAGCCGGACACTATTCGACAAGTATATGGAATTTGGAGAAGAACCCGCCTCGCAATGCCGAAGACAATCAACACGCCGGACTAAATGCCATTGAAGCCTGGTTAGGGGCTCTTGAGGAGTCCCGGACTAGGGGGTGTCCGGATAGCGGACTATCATCAAGGCGGACTCCAAGACTATGAAGTTACAAGATTGAAGACTTAGTCCCGTGTCCGGATGGGACTTTCCTTGGCGTGGAAGGCAAGTGGCGATACGGATATGTAGATCTCCTACCATTGTAACCGACTACTGTGTAACCCTAACCTATCCGATGTCTATATAAACCGGAGGGTTTTAGTCCGTGGGGCGAACAACAATCATACCATAGGCTAGCTTCTAGGGTTTAGCCTCCTTGATCTCGTGGTAGATCTACTCTTGTACTACCCATATCATCAATATTAATCAAGCAGGAGTAGGGTATTACCTCCATCGAGAGGGCCCGAACCTGGGTAAAAACATCGTGTCCCTTGTCTCCTGTTACCATCCGCCTAGACGAACAGTTCGGGACCCCCTACCTGAGATCCGCCGGTTTTGACACCGACACCGTCCAAGGGCTGGATGGTGATGGCGGCGCCGGAGGCAGAGCTCGAAGACGAGGCGGCAGGACGTCAGTACGCGACGAAGGCGTCGGTGCCCATGTACTCTGACTTGACGGCCTTGCCGCCCGCCCTCTTCCTCTTCCGCAGCCTCCCAACGGCAGCCGCCCAAGGAGGCGACCCCGAGAAGTTCAAGGAGCCGGCGACACGGATGATGGGGTCACCGGTGCCGCCCGGAGCGGCGCCCGATGCCTAGTCGGACCCGTCATCCTGCCGCCCGCTAGCCTCGCCGTCGCTGCCGTCGTCCTCCTCGTCACTCTCGCTCGAGGAGGAATCTTCATCATCAGAAGAGATCTCCACGCAGCACCTCACACGGGTCCCGAAGTGCCCGAAGATCTTGACGGAGAGAAGGCCGCCCTCCATTAGTTTGAAATGGAGAGCGAGCCCCTCCGTCAAGCTATGGAGGCGAGTGAAGGTCTTCCACCCTCGGTGAAGATACATGACGTGAGGGGCGGGGAACTCGACATCGACCCATGTGCCACTGTTCCCACAACCCCTCATGTGTAGCCGCAGCGCTTGCGGCGGATCCAGCTCCATCTCCCGCGCAAATGGGGTCGGGAGGCGAAGGCGACGGCGCGGTGGATGGCGCAGCCTTATGAAGAATTCACAGGGGTTGTCCCTGGCGTGGCCCTCCATCGGAGGAGGGGCGGCTCGGGGAGGCGAGGCCGATCTGCCGCCCCGTCCTCCTCTCCCTTGAGCACCGCAACGGCCTCGACCTCACCCCCTTCCCCTCCCTCTAGCGACCGGCTCCGCCACTACGAGCTCTTGGGGAGGAGCGACGCGCTGCCTGGCCGAAACCCTCGCCGCCACCGATGAAGCGTCGCCACGCCCCCTCGCCATGGCAGGAGAAGAAAGGAGGTAGGAATGGAGAGAGCCGGGTGGCGAAAGATTGAGGGGCACCGCTCCTCCCGCTCCCCTCTTTATAAAGGGGAAGGGGCAGGGCTCGGCCGCCCCCTCTCGGCCAATCCAACTTCCTGAAGTGACAGCAAGCGGGGCCGTCGACCGCCCTCCCCGCTCCATTGAAGGCACGTGGGAATCGACCCGCACGCGCGCGACTACCCACGTCCCGTGCGCCTGTCACTGGCTCTGCGTTATGCATGCGGCGAACGTGGCGCAAGGGGCAGGCGCAGTGGGACATGTGGAACGACGGTTCCCGAGCAAGAGCAGTAAATGGGAGCTGCCCCTGCAGTTTCAAAGAGACACGCAAGCCGCCTCTTTACTGTCCACCACAAGGTTCGTGCTTCCGTCATGCGCGCACGCACGACCCCCACACCGCGCATTCAACACGGGTCATGGGGAAGCGCGGCGGACGGAACAGTGGCCGCGGTAAAAATCCACCCCAACTGCCCGCGCACCATTCTGGGCCTGGCCCGACAACGTGCTGCGCTTATGTGTGGCCCAGGCCCGGGGGCTCCTGTCGGTGTACAAAAGTAGGGGCTCTGCTTTTGACCCCTTTACTTGTGCACAGGCAGTTAGAGCCTCCCGCCACGACCACACATAGACATGGCAGGAAAGGGGAGCTGGAGAGGAGCCGAAGCCATGAAGACAAATGAAGCAGCAACAAGGACCAAGGCCACAAAGATTGGATGGGCGAAGCAGGTTTTCCCGGCAAGGACCCTTGCTAGAGCAGCCTCGGCCAAAGAAGACCCTTGCAGGGCAGCCTGCCAGCGCCGAAGCGAGCCACCCTTGAGCCCACCAATGCTCAGACAAATGCGTTGGGACAAGGCTCGGGAGGCACCTCCGTGGTGGCATGCAGATCTTTGTGAAGACATAGAATGCTCAAGATCAAATGATGATAAGAAGGCAACCATCCTCAGCGAAGAAACCCACAAGACCCCCGGCAAGACCCTTGTCGGGGAGGCCAGCACGCCACGGCAAGACCCTTACCGGGCCACCCGGCAAGACCCTTGGCGGGGAGGCCAGCGTGCCACCGCAAGGCCCTTGCCGGCCACCCGGCAAGACTCTTGCCGGGCCACCCAACAAGGCTCTCACCAAAGCACACTAGCTGGACCACTGCCAGGCTCGCCGACGGAGGCACGCATATGGAGTCATATTTTGTTCTAAGTATCGAGTTGTAATCTTTGAGTTGTAAATAAATAGAAGTGTGATGATCATCATTATTAGAGCATTGTCCCGTGTGAGTAAACAAAAAAAAGAGAGAAAGGCCAAATAAAAACAGGCCCAAAAAAATGAGAGAAAAAGAGAGAAGGGACAATGCTACTATCCTTTTTTTCTACACTTGTGCTTCAAAGTAGCACCATGATCTTCATGATAGAGAGTCTCTTATTTTGTCACTTTCATTTGCTAGTGGGAATTTTTCATTATAGAACTTGGCTTGTATATTCCAACGACGGGCTTCCTAAAAATGCCCTAGGTCTTCGTGAGCAAGCAAGTTGGATGCACACCCACTTAGTTTCTTTTGTTGAGCTTTCATATATTTATAGCTCTAGTGCATCCGTTGCATGGCAATCCCTACTCACTCACATTTATATCTGTTGATGGGCATCTCCATAGCCCATTGATACGCCTAGTTGATGTGAGACCATCTTCCTACTTTTTTGTCTTCTCCACAACCACCACTCTATTCCACCTATAGTGCTATGTCCATGGCTCGCGCTCATGTATTTGCGTGAAAGATGAAAAAAGTTTGAGAATACTAAAGTATGAAACAATTGCTTGGCTTGTCATCGGGGTTGTGCGTGATTTGAGCATTTTTGTGTGACGAAGATGGAGCATAGCCAAACTATATGATTTTGTAGGTATGAACTTTCTTTGGCCATGTTATTTTGAGAAGACATAATTACTTGTTAGTATGCTTGATGTATTATTATTTTTATGTCAATATTAAACTTTTGTATTGAATCTTTCGGATCTGAACATTCATGCCACAATAAATAAGATTACATTGATAAATATGTTAGGAAGCATTCCACATCAAAAATTCTGTTTTTATCATTTACCTACTTGAGGACGAGCATGAATTAAGCTTGGGGATGCTTGATACGTCTCCAACGTATCTATAATTTTTTATTGTTCCATGCTATTATATTATCCATCTAGGATGTTTTATATGCATTTGTATGCTATTTTATATAATTTTTGGGACTAACCTATTAACCTAGAGCCCAGTGCCAGTTTTTGTTTTTTCCTTGTTTTTGAGTTTTACAGAAAAGGAATACCAAACGGAGTCCAATTGACATGCCAATTTTTGATGATTTTTTATGGACCGAAAGAAGCCCCCCGAGTAAAAGAGTTGGGCCATAACAGTACCAAGCCGTCCACGAGGGTGGAGGGCGCGCCCTTCCCCCTGGGTGCGTCCCCCTATATCGTGGACGACTCGGAGACCCCCCCTGACGTGAGACCGACGCCAAAAATTCCTATAAACATAGAAACCTCCAGAACATAACCTAGATCGAGAGTTCCACTGCCGCAAGCCTCTGTAGCCACCAAAAACCAATCGAGACCCTATTCCGGCACCCTGTCGGAGGGGGGAATCATCACTGGTGGCCATCTTCATCATCCCGGCGCTGTCCATGACGAGGAGGGAGTAGTTCACCCTCGGGGCTGAGGGTATGTACCAGTAGCTATGTGTTTGATCTCTCTCTCTCTCTCTCTCTCGTGTTCTTGATTTGGCATGATCTTGATGTATCGCGAGCTTTGCTATTATAGTTGGATCTTATGATATTTCTCCCCTCTATCTCTTGTAATGGATTGAGTTTTCCCTTTGAAGTTATCTTATCGGATTGAGTCTTTAAGAATTTGAGAACACTTGATGTATGTCTTGCATGTGCTTATCTGTGGTGACAATAGTATATTCATGTGATCTACTTGATGTATGTTTTGGTGGTCAACTTGCGGGTTCAATGACCTTGTGATCTTATGCATAGGGGTTGGCACACATTTTCGTCTTGACTCTCCGGTAGAAACTTTGGGGCACTCTTTGAAGTACTTTGTGTTGGTTTGAATAGATGAATCTGAGATTGTGTGATGCATATCGTGTAATCATACCCACGGATACTTGAGGTGACATTGGAGTATCTAGGTGACATTAGGGTTTTAGTTGATTTGTATCTTAAGGTGTTATTCTAGTACGAACTCTTGAATAGAACGATCCGAAAGAATAACTTTGAGGTGGTTTCGTACCCTACAATAATCTCTTCGTTTGTTCTCCGCTATTAGTGACTTTGGAGTGACTATTTGTTGCATGTTGAGGGATAGTTATATGATCCAATTATGTTATTATTGTTGAGAGAACTTGCACTAGTGAAATATGAACCCTAGGCCTTGTTTCCTCGCATTGCAATACCGTTTACACTCACTTTTATTATTTGTTACCTAGCTTTTTTTTTATTTTCAGATTACAAAAGCCTATATCTACTATCCATATTGCACTTGTATCACCATCTCTTTGCCGAACTAGTGCACCTATACAATTTACCATTGTATTGGGTGTGTTGGGGACACAAGAGACTGCTTTGTTATTTGGTTGCGGGGTTGTTTGAAAGATACCATCTTCATCCCTCGCCTCCCACGGATTGATAGACCTTAGGTCATCCACTTGAGGGAAATTTTCTCTTGTCCTACAAACCTCTGCACTTGGAGGCCCAACAACATCTACAAGAAGAAGGCTGTGTAGTAGACATCAAGTGGGCGCGAGCGATTTCGGGCGAGGAGAGCGTGTTTTGAAATAGTGGGCGCGAGCTATTTCATGTGATCTACTTGATGTGATCTACTTGATGTATGTTTCTGTGGTGACAATAGTATATTCATGTGATCTACTTGATGTATGTTTTGGTGGTCAACTTGCGGGTTCAATGACCTTGTGATCTTATGCATAGGGGTTGGCTCACATTTTCGTCTTGACTCTCCGGTAGAAACTTTGGGGCACTCTTTGAAGTACTTTGTGTTGGTTTGAATAGATGAATCTGAGATTGTGTGATGCATATCGTGTAATCATACCCACGGATACTTGAGGTGACATTGGAGTATCTAGGTGACATTAGGGTTTTGGTTGATTTGTGTCTTAAGGTGTTATTCTAGTATGAACTCTAGGATAGGTCGAACGGAAAGAATAGATTCGTGTTATTTTACTACGGAATCTTGAATAGATTGATCAGAAAGGATAACTTTGAGGTGGTTTCGTACCCTACAATAATCTCTTCATTTGTTCTCCGCTATTAGTGACTTTGGAGTGACTCATTGTTGCATGTCGAGGGATAGTTATATGATCCAATTATGTTATTATTGTTGAGAGAACTTGTACTAGTGAAAGTATGGACCCTAGGCCTTGTTTCAACGCATTGCAATACCGTTTACGCTCACTTTTATCATTAGTTACCTTGCTGTTTTTATATTTCCAGATTACAGAAACCTATATCTACCATCCATATTGCACTTGTATCACCATCTCTTCGCCGAACTAGTGCACCTATACAATTTACCATTGTATTGGGTGTGTTGGGGATACAAGAGACTCTTTGCTATGTGGTTGGAGGGTTGTTTGAGAGAGACCATCTTCATCCTACGCCTCCCACGGATTGTTAAACCTTAGGTCATTCACTTGAGGGAAATTTGCTACTGTCCTATAAACCTCTGCACTTGGAGGCCCAACAACGTCTACAAGAAGAAGGTTGTGTAGTAGACATCAGAATCCATTGGGGAGGCAATCTTCATCGACCTTGCTGCCTCCATGATGATGTGTGTAGTAGTTTCTACAGGACCTGCGGGTCCATAGTAGTAGCTAGATGACTCTCTCTCTCTCTCTCTCTCTCTCTCTCTTAATCTTCAATACAATGATCTCATCTGAGACCAATCCGACGTAAACTTTTGTGTTGTGCTTGTTGGGATCCGATGAATTATGGGTTTATGATTAGATTATTCACTAAAAGTAATTGAGCCTTTTCTGGGATTTATTATGTGTGATTTTATAGCCTTGTGATACTCTCCGATCTATCTGTCTTCTTTGGCCAAGTAGATTGATTTATCTGTAGTGTGAGAAGTGCAATTGGTAGTAGTTTCAATTTTGGTGTCCTTACTCTATGACACAAAGAGTTGCAAGGTACATATTGTATTGTTGCCACTAAGGGTAAAACGACAGGGTTCGAACATATTATTTGGTCTTACTTTGTCTATATTATGTTATCATGCTCCGAGCATTACTCTATTTGTTATGAACTTAATACCATAAGATGCATGTTGAATAGAGGTGGAAGGGTGGAGTAGTAGTAGTAGATGTAGATGGATTTCGGTCTACTTGTCACGGCATGAAGAATCATCACAACTAAGCGCTATTGTATCAATTGCCCAACAATAGCTTGTTTACCCACCATTGCTATGCTTATGAGAGAGATGCCTCTAGTGAAACTATGGATCCTGGGTCCATTCACTTTATATTTACTAAAACCCTAAAATACCTTGCTGCAATTTATTTACTTTTATTTTATCTATCTGTCACTACCAGATTTAATTCCTTGAAATTGGCGAGAACGAGGGGATTGACAACCCCTTGCTGTCGTTGGGTGCAAGCATTTATTTGTGTGTGTGTGTGTGTGTGTGTGTGTGTGCATGTACCGTTTATCTAATTCACGTGGTGTCTCCTATTGGTTTGATAAACCTTGGTTCTTAACCGAGGGAAATACTTTTCGCTGCTACACTGCTTCATCCTTCCTCTTCTGCTTCGAGGTTTTCTGCCTACTTGCCCTTGCCTCATGGCTCGTGCACATGTGGCGAGTGGTTGGGTAGAATCAATGCCGCCATGCAACATAACTACGTAGTGTCGGGTGTCCATGTGGGCCCAAAACGTGAACAGACGGCTGCGGTGCACGAGGCCGTCGTCCATTGTGAGGGGAGGGATGGGTCTGGTTGAGCTGCTAAGGTTCTTGAGGGGAAACTAATACTATGAGGCGAAACACTGGATGATGTGGGTGCCCATGGTACAAGGAGCCATCGAGTGAATGCCGAGTGGGAGCCCATGCCGAATCAGGTAAAATTGAAGGTTTTCTATTGTGTGTGAAGGAAATATGCCCTAGAGGCAATAATGAAGTTGTTATTTTATATTTCCTTATATCATGATAAATGTTTATTATTCATGCTAGAATTGTATTAACCAAAAACTTGATACATGTGTGGATACATAGACAAAACACAATGTCCCTAGTAAGCCTCTACTAGACTAGCTCGTTAATCAACGATGGTTAAGTTTCCTAACCATAGACATGTGTTGTCATTTGATGAACAGGATCACATCATTAGGAGAATGATGTGATGGACATGACTGAGGGAGTCCTGGATTAAGGGGTCCTCGGGCGTCCGGGCTATGTGACGTGGGCCGGACTAATGGGCCATGAAGATACAAGACAGAAGACTACCTCTTGTGTCCGGATGGGACACTCCTTTGCATGGAAGGCAAGCTTGGTGTTCGGATATGAAGATTCCTTTCTCTGTAAACCGACTCTGTACAACCCTAGGCCCCTCCGGTGTCTATATAAACCGGAGGGTTTAGTCCATAGAGGCAATCACAATCATACATGCTAGACATCTAGGGTTTAGCCATTATGATCTCATGGTAGATCAACTCTTGTAATCCTCATATTCATCAAGATCAATCAAGTAGGAAGTAGGGTATTACCTCCATCAAGAGGGCCCGAACCTGGGTAAACATTGTGTCCCCTGTCTCCTGTTACCATCGACCTTAGATGCACAGTTCGGGACCCCCTACCCGAGATCTGCCGGTTTTGACACTGACATTGGTGCTTTCATTGAGAGTTCCGATGTGTCGTCATCAGAAGGTTCGATGGCTCCATAGGTCATCTACAACAATACCGCCCTGGGGAGGTTTTTCTCCCTGGCCAGATCTTCGTATTCAGTGGCTTCACACTGCGGGCCAACTCTCTTGGTCATCTAGAGCAGATCGACAACTATGCCCCAGGTTACCAGATTAGTTTTGGAAATCTGGACTATGTCGCTAATATCCGAGGAGACTTGATCTTCCAAGGGTTCACGACCCCAACCTCCGCTCTGGCCTTAGATCCGGAGCGCATTGCCGAGTCCAAAGATGGGATTCCTGAGCCCGCCGGACTATCTACGACCACTAAGCCCAGTACGGGAGAGCCGGAGGAAGTAGTGTTGCTGGCAAGCATCACGAAGCCGGACACTGGCTCCGAACCCTCGGAGTCAGCATCGTGTGAGCTCGGCCAAGGAATCTCCTTCCCGCTGTACTCCACGGACTCTCTTCTCTCTGTCCAAACCTCGCCTTTAAGCGAGGCTCTGGACTTGATGCGGTCCCTCGTCATTACAGAGGAGCGACGTCCGAACTACGCCCATCCCAGACTAGGGGCTGAGAGCGGGGAATTTTACGTCCCACCCACCACCCACTTCATAGCCACTGTAGAGGACTTAACTGACATGCTCGATTACAGCTCCGAAGACATCAACGGTATGGACGACGATGCCGGGGAAGAGCAGGCCCAAAACCCACCGTTTACCGGACGTTGTACAACCACCTCTTCGTATGACGTGTACATGGTGGATACACCAAAAGAGGATAACGACGATAACATGAAGAATCTAGTCGAGGATAAACCTCCTGAGATACAACCAAAGCACCGACGTCAGAGGCGCCGTTCTAAATCATGCCGTGGAAGAGACAACAATACCGACACAAGAGACAACAATACTCCGGACGATACCGAAGACCAAGAAAACCCCGTCGAGCCAACCTCCGAACAGGACGATCGGGAAGATGGGCAGGTTAGCCCTGATGAACAGGCCGTAAACGAAGACTCGGAGGACAGTAATTATCTTCCACTCTCCGAGGATGAGGTGAGCCTCGGCGACGAAGATTTTATCGTGCCTGAGGAACCCCTCGAGCAGGAGCGCTTTAAGCAACGGCTAATAGCCATTGCAAGGAGCCTGAAAAGGAAGCAACAGTAGCTTCAAGCTGATCAAGATGGACTAATGTCCTGGAAGCCGAGTAATACGGCCTCGAGCGCCCAACCAAGAGTTACCCGAAGCGTAAACTGCTACCTCAATTCAACGACAAGGCACTGGACCCCGTACCATCAGCGCGTAACGCGGCTGGCCGACCACCACGTGGCTGGGACAAAACGGCAACTCAAGCCGAACACCAGCCCATACCACCTCGCCGTATAGGTAGAGACACAACAGCTCGGGGATATACATATGACCTGTGACATGACCTGCAAAATAGAGCAGGCCAGACCAGATCGATCTACGGATCGCGGGAGCATACACCGGCGCGCGACGACGGCTATCTAGCCAGACGTGACAAGAACAACCACGTCCGGGCCGAAAACCGCAGACGGACTCCATCCGAGCTACATCACGACTTGGCCCGATATAGAGGCGCCGCACACCCCTTCTGCTTCACTGATGAAGTAATGGAGCATGAATTCCCAGAAGGCTTTAAACCCGTGAATATCGAATCATATGATGGAACAACAGATCCCGCGATATGGATTGAGGACTTTCTCCTCCATATTCATATGGCCCGCGATGATGATCTTCATGCCATCAAATACCTCCCGCTAAAACTCAACGGACCAGCTCGGCACTGGTTAAATAGCCTGCCAGAAAAGTCCATTGGCAGCTAGGAGGACTTGGAAGACGCCTTCCGCAACAACTTTCAAGGTACATACGTCCGACCTCTAGATGCCGATGACTTAGTCACATAGTTCAACAGCCCGGAGAGTCAGCCAGGAAATTTTGGACTAGGTACCTAACTAAAAAGAACCAGATCATCGACTGTTCGGATGCCGAAGCCCTAGCGGCCTTTAAGCATAGCATCCGTGACGAATGGCTCGCCCGACACCTCGGCCAAGAAAAGCCGAAGTCCATGGCAGCCCTCACGGCACTTATGACCCGCTTTTGCACGGGCGAAGATAGCTGGCTAGCCCATAGCAATAATAATGCAAGCGAACCTGGCACCTCTGAAGCCAGAAATAGCAACGACAAGCCCCGACGCAACAGGCACAAGTGTCGAAACAACAGTGACAATACCGATGACACCGCAGTCAACGCCAGATTCAGTGGCTCCAAGTCCGGCCAGCGGAAGAAGCCATTTAAAATATACAATCCGGGCTCATCCAGCTTGGACCGCATACTCGATCGTCCATGCCAGATCCACGGCACCCCCGATAAACCAGCCAATCATACCAACATAAGCTGCTGGGTCTTTAAACAAGCCGGTAAGTTAAATACGATAATAAGGAGAAGGTGTTGCAAAGTGAGGACGACGACGAGGAGCCCCGTCCGTCGAACACAGGGGGACATAAGAAGTTTCCCCCCAAGTTAAAATGGTGAGCATGATATACGTTACCCATATCCCCAAAAGGGAGCGCAAACGCACGCTCAGGGACGTTTACGCGGTAGAGCCAGTCGCCCCAAAATTCAACACATGGTCGTCCTGCCCGATCACCTTCGATCGCATGGACCATCCGACCAGTATCCGTCATGGTGGTTCAGCCGCACTGGTCCTCGACCCAATCATTGATGGATCCCACCTCACGCGAGTCCTCATGGACGGTGGCAGTAGCCTCAACCTGCTCTATCAGGATACAGTCCGCAAGATGGGCATCGATCCATCAAGGATCAAGCCCACAAAAACTACCTTTAAAGGAGTAATTCCAGGTGTAGAGGCCCGCTACACGGGCTCAATCACATTGGAAGTCGTCTTCGGATCCCCGGATAACTTCCAAAGCGAAGACTTGATCTTTGATGTCGTCCCCTTCTGCAGTGGCTATCAAGCACTGCTTGGACAAACTGCATTTGCTCAATTCAATGCGGTGCCATACTATGCTTATCTCAAACTCAAGATGCCCGGACCAAGCGGTGTCATAACAGTCAATGGAAACCTGGAACGCTCCCTCCGTACCGAGGAGCACACCGCAGCCCTGGCAGCGGAAGTACAGAGCGGCCTTATCAAGCAGAACTTCAATTCAGCGTCCAAGCTCCCGGACACTGTCAAACGAGTCCAGACTACTCCGCAGCTTGACAGTCCAGCTCGTCAGGAGTTCGAATAGCAATTCGGCCTCCGTCTCAGTCCTGACCAAATGGCAGCGTACGTACTGCACGTACATAACAACGCACCCAAAATACCATGGGCATAGACGGAGGCGTAACTCGATTGTGGTCCATCATACGGCTCGACCTTCCCTGGGCACACATACTTTCCCTTTTCCTTTTTTTCCTTTTCAGGTTTCTTTTCCACAGGCCCCTCACAACAGCCTGATCATAAATCCTTTCGAAGGATGGATACACCAAGGCGGCAAGTAGCATAGACATGTGGAGGAATCTCTAGGTGGTCTTCTTGACGATCACTCTACCTGTTTTTAGGACCCGCACACAGCTCCCCGTTGATCTCGGCATGTTAAATAGCCCTATTGCTTATCGCACTATTTGTACAAATACGCTTTGACGTATTAATCAAATTATAAGGGAAACAGTCTGCGGCCCAACTTATGTGGCACTGGCTTACTACTTCATTTTATTTTGCTATTCTTATTGATTGCACCCATACACTTTGGTACGCTTTAATTAGTCAGGGGCTTCATTGCGCTCCATACTACGACAACAAAGTCCGAACACTTTTTATAGTATAGTTCGGCACCCCGAATTTAGCATTATACACATTGGCTCCGAATCATGTCTTTGGTCAATAGTTGGGTTGCCTGGCTCCTGTGCCTACTACCTTACGTTCCGTCCTATCGGCTAGGGTAGTAAAGGTAGAACTACTGTGATTGTGTTTCTGGTTTATCCGGGTAAACACCTCAGTAGAGAAATCCGAAAACTGACTGTCATGATGCGGCGAGAGCTGTCAGCTATTCGGAGGTTAAAATCTCTTGTGATTTTTCCCGCATTATTCGACGGATCGGCCTCCACCCGATCAGGTGTCTACAACACTCTAGTCCGGATTAACAAATACTAACTAGGGGCTGCGCCTACATTTCTATTGTCAAACTCCTATGGCTAAGTGAGGGCGATAAAGCCACATAGTCTGATTGCCTGGTTCGCTACGCTAAACACCTCCTTCAAGGAACAAACTCTTGGATCAAGAGTGTTTAGGTTTCAACCCGAACACCCCCGTACTACCTACGCGGGAGCTGAAGCCGACGACTGGCCAACTCTCAGATTTAATAAAAACGGCCGCACAAGAGGAAATTTTTTAAACAAACAAGAAGCATTATATTACATATCAGCTTTGTTTCATAATACAGGACGTGATAACATGAATGTCTTCATTCAAAGATAATGTCTTTTGCACACTGGCCCTCGACAATGCGGGATCCCTTCAGGACATCATCAAAATACCGCTCGGGTGTGCGGCGCTCCTTGCCCGCGGGTGGTCCCTCGGTCGCGATCTTGAAGGCGTCCATCTTCGCCCACTGCACCTTGACACGGGCGAAGGCCATCCCCGCACCTTCAAAGCAGACCGACCGCTTGATGGCATCAAGCCGAGGGCAGGCGTCGACCAGCCGCTTCATGAGCCCGAAGTAGCTGTTGGGTATGGCTTCGGCAGGCCACAAACGGATTATCAAATCCTTCATGGCCGATTCAGCCACCCTATGCAGTTTGGTCAGCTGTTTCAGCTGATCGCTAAAGGGCACCGGATGCTCTGGCGCAAGGTATTGAGACCAGAATAGCTTCTCCGTGGAGCTCCCCTCTTCGGCTCGGAAGAACTCCGCAGCATCAGCAACACTGCACGGCAGATCCACAAACGCTCCTGGAGAACTCCAAATCCGGGTCAGTAAGAGATACCTTTTCTTCACATACTTGCTTTGCATAATAAAGGCCTTACCCGCCACGATTTTCTTGGCCTCCTGGATTTCCTGGAGGGCACCCTGGGCTTCAACCCGGGCCTCTTGTGCGCTTTGGCGGGCCTTCGCAAGTTCGGACTCTTGGTCCGCAAACTTTTGCTCCAAGGAATCGCATTTCTTCACGGTGTCCTGGAGCTCCTGCTGGACCTCCCGACCCTGGCCTCGTGTTTTTCGCGGGCGGCTTGTTCCTTTGCTGGTCTCTTCTGGGCCTCGGCCAGCGTGTTCTTGAGGGTCTCCACCTCAGACAACGCTCCTACGAAGTATCATGCTAACATGATCAACACAAACAATTCATATGTTTCTAGATCTGAATAGGCCATTGCATACCTTGCCGGTCCTCTAGTAGTTTTTTACATGGCCGAGCTCTTCCTCGGGCCACTCTAGACTCTGCTTCAGTTTGGAGACTTCGGCAAAATGGGAGGTCGCAACCAGCATCGACGCCTGCTTATTCACATAGACATGTATGGTTAGTCTCCTGCGAATATTATTTGATCCTCTATCCGGCTTTTCCTTTCGAACACCGGACAGAGTCTCAGGGGCTACTGTCTATACTATGACATTCTTTTTGCATAATTACGCCGCATACCTCAAAGCCTGTTAGAAGGCTGGTGCAGGCTTCGGTCAGTCCGCTCTTGGCGGACCGAACCCTCTCAACCACCGTACCCATGAGGATACGGTGTTCCTCAACAATCGAAGCACCTTGAAGCACTTCCACTAGAGTATCCGGTGCCTCTGGATAGATAGAGGTCACCGGCAGAATAGGTGCAGCTCCTTCTTTCGAAGGAGGCTGCTCACCTGATCCCGGAGCCATAGGGGCTTACGGAATAGTATTCGGCTAGGGTCCGAATTGGGTATGGTCCCCATCGCCAGTTTCCATGGGGATCTGCTCCCCCATGTGTCCGGCAGCTAAGGCATCACCCTCTGACGCCACCTGGACGGCCTCCTGTACCTCTACCTGGCCTGGGAGGGTCCTTCGGGACAACACCTCAGCATCATCCGTAGCCTTGCGGGAGAAGGCAGGAGGAAGCGACCCGCTGTCCATCACATTTGGATCCAGCGAATTCCCCGAAGATGAGGATCGCTGGAGGTGGGAACGAGCCGGATTGCGGTGCATGATTCAATAGTTAAAACCATGAAGTAAAGGAGGTGGATATATGTATGCGTCAGTGCCTTTGAGTACTTACGATTTGCCAGGGGCTTATCTCTGGGGCGCCACTCTGAGCTGCTATCAGTATCCAACGCGGAGTTGTCCGCGAGGGACGCTCTCCCCTTCTTGGATGCCTCTGCCTCCAGATGCGTGGAGGTCTCCCTTTTCTTCCTTCCCCCCTCAGGGGGAGAGCTGCTTTCCTCCTCCTCGTCGTCCTCGGTGGGGGAGGAGTGGATTTCGGCATCTTCGGACGTCACGTCCGAAGTGCCTTTACGGAGGAGGCCACTTCTGGTCTCCTTGGCTTTCTTCTCCAGCGCCTGGTAGGGCGCCGGAACCAGCATCTTCGTCAGAAGTGGGATTGCTGGGTTTTCGGGGAGCGGAGCCGGACACTGGATCTGCTCCGCCTTCTTTGTCCAGCCCTGAAAGGACATATAGGGAAGCTTAGACATCTTCCCTGAATGTACATGTGAAGGATACACCTTGAAATATGAAAAACTTACCGAACTGGCAGGATGGGTCAGGTTGTACCCACTGTCCTCGGTCGTCTACGACCACGTCTCATTGGCCTTAAAAAGCACCTTCCAGATGCCTTCGTGTGTGGAGCCGAAGAACTGCTGCAAGGTCTGGTGCTTGGCTGGATCGAACTCCCACAAATTGCAAGTCCGACTTTGGCAAGGAAGGATCCGACGAAAAAGCATCACCTGGTTCACATTGACAAGCTTGATGTTCTTGTCCACCATGCTCTTGATGCGCATCTGCAGCGCTGACACCTCGTCCAACGACGCCTAGTCCAGGCCCTTTTCTAGCCAGGAGGTAAGCCGCATTTGGGGCCTCGGACTTGAATTCGGGAGCCGCGACCCAGGTGGCGTCGCGGGGCTCTGTGACGTAGAACCACTGCTGTTGCCACCCTTTGACAGTCTCCACAAAGGTTCCTTTGGGCCACGTGACGTTGGACATCTTGCTCACCATAGCGCCTCAGCACTCGGCCTGTTGACCACCCACCACCTTCGACTTCACATTGAAGGTCTTTAGCCACAAGCCGAACTGGGATGGGATGCGGAGGAAGGCCTTGCACATGATGATGAACGCCGAGATGTTGAGAAAGGAGTTTGGGGCCAGATCATGGAAATCTAGCCCATAGTAGAACATGAGTCCGCGGACGAAGAGGTGGAGAGGAAACCCTAATCCGCGGACGAAGTGGGGAATGAACACCACCCTCTCACGGGGCTAAGGGGTGGGGATGATCTGCCCCTTGGTCAGAAGCCGGTGGGCGATTTCCTGGGCCAAGTATCCCGCCTCCCGGAGCTTCGTGATGTCCTTCTCTGTGACAGAGGAGGCCATCCACTTGCCCTGCGTTCCAGATCCGGACGTGGTTGGAGTGATTTTTTGAGGCAGAAAGGATGGAAGCTTGGGCGCTGGCGCTCGAGAATGGGTGGGCAGAGAGAAAGAAGGCGTGGGTGAAAGGGTGAATCCTTATCTCTTTATAAAGGCAGTGAATATCAAGCGCCTTCCCATTCGCCTTAAAATCACCTATTCCCCAAGGGCCGTGCAGCGCGGTTGGATTACCCACACCCGTATTGATGAGAATCCTGCAATAAGGGGACACGATCTCTGCTTCGACAAGGCGTGCCAATGAAAACCGCATCTCGAAACATGGAGCAGGAGGCTAAAAAACGGTTCGAAATAATGATTGGGCAGGGACATGATGTCTCGCTACAAAAGTTGTTAGTAGATGGGATCCATGAAATATTATAATCTCTAAGGTTGTGTGTGGTACTTGTTTTGTAGAGCCAGACACGTTTTCTGTGTTCGAGGACTGGTTTGGAGTATTCGGAGGAGGAACCCGCCTTGGAATGCCGAAGACAATCTGCGCGTCGGACACATCATCATTGAAGCCTGGTTCAGGGGCTCCTGAGGGAGTCCTGGATTAAGGGGTCCTCGGGCGTCTGGGCTATGTGACGTGGGCTGGACTAATGGGCCATGAAAATACAGGACAGAAGACTTCCTCCCTTGTCCGGATGGGACACTCCTTTGCATGGAAGGCAAGCTTGGCGTTCGGATATGAAGATTGCTTTCTCTATAAACCGACTCTGTACAACCCTAGGCCCCTCCGGTGTCTATATAAACCAGAGGGTTTAGTCCGTAGAGGCAATCACAATCATATAGGCTAGACATCTAGGGTTTAGCCATTACGATCTCATGGTAGATCAACTCTTGTAATCCTCATATTCATCAAGATCAATCAAGCAGGAAGTAGGGTATTACCTCCATCAAGAGGGCCCGAACCTGGGTAAATGTTGTGTCCCCCGTCTCCTGTTACCATCGACCTTAGACGCACAGTTCAGGACCCCCTACCCGAGATTCGCTAGTTTTGACACCGACAATGACCCATCCGTTAGCTTAGCATATTGATCATTTAGTTTTATTGCTAAAGCTTTCTTCATGTCATATACATATTCCTTACTATGAGATTATGCCACTCCCGGATACTTGAGGAATACCTTGTGTGCTATCAAACGTCACAACGTAACTGGGTGATTATAAATATGCTCTATAGGTATCTCCGAAGGTGTTTGTTGGGTTGGCATAGATCGAGATTAGGATTTGTCACTCCGAGTATCGGAGAGGTATCTCTAGGCCCTCTTGGTAATACACATCATAATAAGCCTTGCAAGCAATGTGACTAATGAGTTAGTTGCGGGCTGATGTATTACAGAATGAGTAAAGAGACTTTCCGGTAATGAGATTGAACTAGGTATAAAGATACCGATGATCGAATCTCGGGCAAGTAACATACCGATGACAAAGGGAATAACGTATGTTGTCATTTCGGTTCGACCGGTAAAGATCTTCATAGAATATGTAGGAGCCAATATGAGCATCCATGTTCCGCTATTGGTTATTGACCGGAGATGTGTCTCGGTCATGTCTACATAGTTCTTGAACCCGTAGGGTCCGCACGCTTAACGTTCGATGTAAATTTTGTATTATATGAGTTATGTGATTAGGTGACCGAATGTTGTTCGGAGTCCCGGATGAGATCACAGGCATGAGGAGGAGTCTTTAAATGGTCGAGAGGTAAAAATTCATATATAGTATGATAGTATTCGGACACCGGAAGTGTTCCGGAGGTACCGGGTACGTATCGGGTCATCGGAAGGGGTTCCGGGCATCCCCCGGCAAACTATATGGGCCTAATGGGCCAAGAGGGGAAACATAGAAGCCAGCAGGGTCTGTTGCGCCCCCATATGGGTCGCACCTGAGGGAAAGGAAAGGGGAGAAGAGAGAAGGAAGGGAGGATTGGCCTCCTTCCTTCCCTCCTCCTCCTCTTTCCTTCCCCTTGATGGATATGGTAAGGGGAGGGCAATTGGGAGGCGCCCAAGTAGGATTCGTCCTACTCGGGGCGCCCCCTTGGCTGCCTCTCCTCCCCTCCAACCTATATATATGAGGGGGGGTGGGGCACCGCTAGAACACACACCAACAATTGTTAGCCGTGTGCGGTGCCCCCTCCACAGTTTACGCCTCCGATCATATCTTCGTAGTGCTTAGATGAAGCACTGCACGGATTACTTCACCATCACCGTCACCACGTCGTTGTGTTGATGGAACTCTCCCTCAACACTTTGCTGGACCAAGAGTTCGAGGGACGTCATCAAGCTGAACGGGTGCATTACTCGGAGGTGCCGTACATTCAGTGCTTGATCGGTCGGAACGAGAAGAAGTTCGACTACATCAACCGCGTTGTCAAACACTTTCTCTTTCGGTCTATGAGGGTATGTGGACACACTCTTCCCCTGCTATGCATCTTCTAGATAGATCTTGCGTGAGCGTAGGAATTTTTTTGAATTTGCATGCTACGTTTCCCTACAGTGGCATCCGAGCCAGGTCTATGCGTAGATGATATGCACGAGTAGAACACAAATAGTTGTGGACAGTGATCATCATGCTGCTTACCACCAATGTCTTATTTTGATTCGGCGGTATTGTTGGATGAAGCGGCCCGGATCAACCTTACATGACCACGTTCATGAGACCGGTTCCACCGACAGACATGCAACTAGTTTTGCATAAAGGTGGCTGGCGGGTGTCTGTTTCTCCAACTTTAGTTGAATCGAATTTGACTGAGGCCGGTCCTTGTTGAAGGTTAAAACAACAAACTTGATAAATCACCATTGTGGCTTTGATGCGTAGGTAAGAATGGTTCTTGCTAGAAGCCCGTAGCAGCCATGTAAAACTTGCAACAAAAAAGTAGAGGACGTCTAACTTGTTTTTGCAAGGCATGTTGTGATGTGATATGGTCAAGACATGATGTGATATACGTTGTTGTATGAGATGATCATGTTTTGTAGAAGTTATCGGCAATTGGCAGGAGCCTTATGGTTTTTGCTTTATTGTATGAAATGCAAACACCATGTAATTGCTTTACTTTATCACTATGCGTTAGCGATAGTTGTAGAAGCAATAGTTGAAGATCAGGGTGTCAAGCCGGTGATGATGGAGATCATGACGGTGCTTTGGAGATGGAGATCAAAGGCACAAGATGATGATGGCCATATCATGTCACATATTTTGATTGCATGTGATGTTTATCTTTTATGCATCTTATTTTGCTTAGTACGACGGTAGCATTATAAGATGATTCTCCTTGAGTATGCACCGTTGCGACAGTTCGTCGTGCTAAGACACCACGTGATGATCAGGTGTGATCAGCTCTACGTTCACATACAACGGGTGCAAGACAGTTTTGCACATGTGGAATACTCGGGTTAAAGTTGACGAGCCTGACATGTATAGACATGGCCTTGGAACACTGGAGACCAAAAGGTCAAACATGAATCATATAGTAGATATGATCAACATAGAGATGTTTAGCATTGATGACTACTCCATCTCACGTGATGACCGGACATGGTTTAGTTGATTTGGATCACGTATAATTTAGATGACTTGAGGGATGTCTATCTAAGTGGGAGTTCTTAAGTAATTTGATTAATTGAACTTAATTTATCATGAACTTAGTCCTGATAGTATTTGCATATCTATGTTGTAGATCAATAGCTCGCGAGATAGCTCCTATATTTTTTTGATCTGTTCCTAGAGAAAAATTGAAAGATGATAGTAGCAATGATGCGGACTAGGTCCGTGATCTGAGGATTATCCTCGATGCTGCACAGAAGAATTATTTCCTTGATGCACCGCTAGGTGACAAACCTGTTGCAGGAGCAGATACAGACGTTATGAATGTTTTGCAAGCTCGATATGATGACTACTTGATAGTTTAGTGCGCCATGCTTTCAGGCTTAGAACCGGGACTTAAAAAACATTTTGAACTTCATGGAGCATATGAGATGTTCCAAGAGCTGAAATTGGTATTTCAGACTCATGCCCGTGTCGAGAGGTATCAGACCTCTAACAAGTACTTTGCCTACAAGATGGAGAAGAATAGCTCAACAAGTGAGCAAGTCCTCAGAATGTCTGGGTACTACAATCACTTGAATCAAGTGGGAGTTAATCTTTCAGATAAGATAGTGATTGACATAGTTGTCTAGTCACTATTGATGGTAGCTGGAACTATGTCGGTATTTCCCCGGAGAGGGAGGGATGATGTAGCACAGCGACGATAGAGTATTTCCCTAGTTATGAAACCAAGGTATCGAACCAGTAGGAGAACCAAGCAATACAACGTAAACAACACCTGCACACAAGTAACAACACCTCGCAACCCTACGTGTTAAAGGGGTTGTCAATCCCTTTCGGGTAACGTCGCCAGAAATTGGCAAGCGGACGTGAGGTAAATTGTAGTAGATTGAAAAAATAGATCGCAAATATAATAAAGTACAGCAAGGTATTTTTGTACCTTTTTGGTTTAATAGATCTGAATAAAAATGCAAAGGAAAAGTAGATTGCAAGGCAAATATATGAGAAAGAAGACCCGGGGGCCATAGGTTTCACTAGTGGCTTCTCTCGAGAAAAATAGCAAATGGTGGGTAAACAAATTACTGTTGGCCAATTGATAGAACTTCAAATAATTATGACGATATCCAGGCAATGATCATTACATAGGCATCACGTCCAAGATTAGTAGACCAACTCACCTTTGCATCTACTACTATTACTCCACACATCGACCGCTATCCAGCATGCATCTAGTGTATTACGTTCATGGAAAACGGAGTAATGCAATAAGAACGATGACATGATGTAGACGAGATCCATTTATCTATATGGCGGTAGATATAGATCTCGTCTTTTTATCCTTAGTAGCAATGATACATACATGTCGTTTCCCCTTCTGTCACTGGGATCGAGCACCATATGATCGAACCCACTACCGGGCACCTCTTCCCATTGCAAGATAAATAGATCAAGTTGGCCAAACAAAACCCAAATATCGGAGAAGAAATACGAGGCTATAAGAGATCATGCATATAAGAGATCAAAGAAACTCAAATAACTTTCATCGATATAAAAAGATATGATTGGTCATAAACTCAAAGTTCATCAGATCCCAACAAACACACTGCAAAAGAGTTACATCATATGGATCTCCAAGAGACCATTCTATTGAGAATCTAGTGAGAGAGAGAGAAACCATCTAGCTACTAACTACGGACCCGAAGGTCTACAAGGGACTACTCACGCATCATCGGAGAGGCACCAATGGAAGTGGTGAACCCCTCCGTGATGGTGTCTAGATTGGATCTGGTGGTTCTGGACTCTACGACGGCTGGATGAATATTTTGACGCTTGTTCTAGGGTTTCTGGAATATTGTGATATTTATAGAGAAAAGATGCGGTCCAGGGGGCACTCGAGGTGGGCACAACCTATAAGTGCATCTAGTGCCACCCTAGTTGGTTTTGGAGTATTGACGACAAACCTGGTTGAGGGAGTAATGTGTTTGTGAGAATTGCAGGATAACACAGGTAGTAGTCCCTCCTTGATTCGGTTTTCCTACCGGAGATGACCCCTAAAAATGTGTGAAGACATTGAAGACAATGGTGGTTTGTGAAGATATTCACATTGAAGACTATGACACGAGAAGACATTGAGTGAAGACTATGGAGCGCAAGACTTAGTTGTTTCGTTGTTTCCTTTTCTTCTTTGTTGAGTCATAGGAACCACCGCACTGTTAAGTGGGGTCCAAGTGAACAAAGTCAGAGTGACTGAAGTGATGCTCAAACCAAATCCTATGTCTTCGAGCGAAGACAATGAGAGAAAATCATATCCTGTGTCAGATAAGTCACTTTACTTGTAGCCCAAGTCAAGCTGCCGCGTGTGTTTGAAATCTGACCGTTGCGACACGTGTCAGTTCCTTAGTGACCCAGGGTCATTTCGGACAAATCCGGTCGGGTTGCCCAGTGGCTATAAATAGCCCACCCCCTACACCATAAATTGGCGGCTGCTCAGAGTTAGTGCACGGCTTTTGTCGTTTGAGAGCAACCCACCTCCGAAGCCTTTGAGAGGACAAAGCCCAAACCACCCAGAGCCCAAAGAGTGTTTGGCATCACTGAAGTCTTTCTGTCCACGTGATCTGAAGACTTGTTACACTTGAGGACTGTGAATCCTCCAGCCGGTTAGGCGTCACGTTCTGTGCATCCAAGAGCCATTGTGGATTGCCGTGAACGATGTCTGTGAAGGTTCGGAAGTCTACCTTGAAGACTTACCAGAGTAATTGGGAGAGGACTGTGTGTCCTTAGCTCAGGGGGAATAAGGTGAAGATGAGGTCTTCTGAGTTAAATCTCAGCCTCCCTAACTGCACGTCATGCTTGTCACAAAGAATCGGAACTCGTCCAACAAATCATGTGTCCTTCTGAAGCCACTGGTTCTATCCCTTACTCCTCTGTACTTGTAGTTTGTCTTCGTGAAGTCATTGCCTGCTTGTATTATCTGTTTGACTTCACTGTGTGACTATCCGTTTTGATTGGCTTCATACTATCTTCCATCCTGATCTTTACTACCTAGCTGCTATTAGTCTTCAGGCTTTCACTTCATTGAATACTTGACTATGGCTTGTCTAGTGTAGTCTACCTTCTGCTGCATTAGAATAGTGTTGTTTATATTGTCTGTCTTCGAAACTCCCATGTTTTGAAGACTTTCATAAAAACTGCCTATTCACCCCCCTCTAGTTGATAACTAGCCCTTTCACAACCCACCAGGGCGCGCCTGGGCCTCATGGCGCAGCCTGGTGGGTTGTGCCCCCCTCAGGGCACCCCCCAGGTGCAACAAGGGCCCATTGCCTTCCTTCTGGCCCATAAAAAATCATCCTAGAGTTTCGTTGCATTTGTACTCCGTTTGATATTGATTTCCTGCGATGTATAAAACATGAAAAAAAACACCAACTGGCACTTGGCACTATGTCAATAGGTTAGTACCAAAAAATGATAAAATGAATAAAAAATCTTCCCCTACTAATAAAGCAAATAGTGCTTCTGGTCGTACTTCATTAGAATTACCCCCGAAGTTGACACAAATTACCCACCATGCCACCCATAAGTAAACAAAACGGTTCAGTTTTTCTCAAAGTCGCGCTGGATTTGGTTCTTATGAAGTGATATCCTTATGTAATCAAACTGAAGGTGTAGCGCGGTGGCTAATGCTTTAATCCTCCAAGTAGGAGACCTGTGTTCGATCCCTGGTTCCACCCCATTTTCTCTGTTTTTTGCGAACCCTCCCCCGCGTTAATGGGCCGGCCCAGGCTCTGTTTTTTTTCAGTTTGTAATTTGCTTGTTCGTTTCTCATTTCTGTTTTGTGTTTTTCCTTCTATACATTAATTATTAGGGATTTTCAAAAATTCAAAAGGTTGCGAATTTTGTTAAGAAATAAAACATTGGTGAATTCAAAAAATGTTCTGGAAAGCATAAAATGTTCTTGATTTAAAAAAACTCATATTTTTTATTTTGTTTTTGCCTTTTTTTCTCATATCCGTTTTTGTTTTCTCATCTTTAAATTAATTCGGAATTTCAAAATTTTAAAAGATTGTGAGTTTTGATTTTTGTTTTGAGAAATCATAAAATTTCTGTGAATTCAGAAAATGGTCGGGAAATCAAAATGTTCGCAATTTTTAGAAAATTGTTTGCATGTCATAAAGAAATTCTCGATTTCAAAAAATATGTTCACGAAATAAAATATTCATGATTCTTAGAAAATGCTTGTGTATTCAACACGCTTTCGGGAATTGGAAAAAATGACCATGAAATTTTAGAAAGGATCACAAAAATTCAAACAGATCCATTGAAACAGATATGTAAATAACGAACAAAACAAACCATAGATCCGGAGAAGTTGTTTTATAATTTTATTTAGTTCATCGCTCATCGGGTAAAAAAAGGATTTATATTTTCTTTACAATGTTGATCCCCAAAAAAATGACACATTTTTCAATGGGTTAGTTTTTGTAAGCTATATGAAATGACTAAATGTCTAATTTACTTCCATACATATCTATGTTTATTGTGGTACTATAGTTTTATAGGTCATGAAAAACACCACGACGCTAGGTCAAGTCGAGACACATCATTCATCATTCTACCTTAGGCAGGATCTATCAATACAGTTTGCTCAGTCAAAAAACATTTTATTGTGACGCCTTAGGAAATAAATTCGTCATGAGACCATCACATTTTCAGTTTTTGAAATGACTTTTTAAAAGTCTCTTATCTCATCATGACATGATTTTGATGTACTTTATGAAGTGATATTTTAAAATTCCGTATCTCATCCTGGCATAATTTGCATAATCTGATTTTTTTTCTCCCGTGGCAACGCACGGGCCTATTTGCTAGTGATTATAAAACATCCAAGATTGATAATAAAACAGCATGGAACAATCAAAAAACGTAGATACGTTGGAGACGTATCAGCATCCCCAAGCTTAACTCCTACTTGTCCTCGAGTAGGTAAGTGATAAAAACGGAATTTTTGATGTGGAGTGCTGTTCATCAAGTCATAATATATTATTTTTTTATAGCATGGACATTTGGACTTTTATGTGATTCAAAGCAATAGTCTAGTTTTGGCATAATAATTTAGATACTCAAGCATATCAACAAGCAACCATGTCTTTCAAAATATCAACACTAAAATAAGTTATCCCTAGCCCATCATGCTCAAATATTGATCCATTCACGAAACACACTCAAATATTAACTACACCCAATACTTGAGCACAATCATATTGCCTCCTAGTTGGTGCTTTTTATGAGAGAAGATGGAGATTCAAATTTCAAAATAAAAATTGCATAAAGTAAAAGAAAGGCCCATCACAGAGGGAAGTAGAGATTTGTAGAGGTGCCAGAGCTCAAAGCAAAAAATTAGAGATAAAAACATTTTGGGAGGTGTATCCATCCCACCAACGAAAATGACTCAGAGCTACAAACACTTTCCATGCTAGATATGCCATAGGCGGTTCCCAAACAGAAAATAAAGTTTATTCCTTTTTCCACCATTCTTTCACTTTCCATGGCTAACCGTATCCATGGGTGACCTCCATACCAACACTCTCCAATGAATTTATTATTTGACAACATAAAGTAAATATATTTTTTGCATTTCAGGACTGGGCATCCCTAAGACCTTTGCCTTACTCTCGTGTAATGACAAGTGAATAAACACTCATCTTGAGAATACACATCTAGCATGGAAAATATTAGCCACCCGTTGCCGTTCCGCGAGCGAAACAAACACACAAAAGAGAAGTTTGTTTTGAAAACTAGAGATGGCAGATGCAAATTTGCTTGGAACGGCAAAAGAATACCACATATAGGTAGATATAGTGGACTCATGTGGCAAAACTGGTTTAAAGGATTTTGGATGCACAAGTAGAGGTCATACTTAGTGCAAAATGAAGGCTAGCAAAATATTGAGAAGCGACCAACCAAGAAACGAATAATCTCATAAGCAAGCATTAAGCATAATTAACACCGAATAATGCACCACAAGTAGGATATAATTTTCATTGCATGATTATTGACTTTCGTGCTTGCATAGGGAATCACAAACCTTAACACCAATATTCTTACTAGAGCACAATTACTCATCAACATAAATCACATATCACATCATCATATCTCAAAACTATTACAGAGAATCAAGTTTATTTTGTCCAATGATCTTCATGACATTTTCTTTTACTTTATCCTTCTTGGATATGTATCACTTTGGAATTAATTTTTATGTGTTACTTTTCATAAGCTCAGACAAATATAAGTGAAGATCATGACCATAAAAAAATTTCTTTCTCTCAAAATAATTTAAGTGAAGCAAGAGAGAATTTCATCAAAAATTTACTAACTCTCAAATAAATTTAAGTGAAGCAAGAGAGCAATTCTAAAAAAATCATGATAATATTTTGGCTCTCTCAAAAAGCTGTGTACAGCAAGGATTGATGACTTAAAACACAAAATAAAAAAAGCAAAGACACATATCATACAAGACGCTCCAAGCAAAAGACATATCATGTGACGAATAAAAATATAGTCTCGAGCAAAATACCGATGGTTGTTGGAAGAAAGCGGGGATGCCACTTGGGGGCATCCCCAAGCTTAGTTGGTTGCTCATTCTTGCATAATAGCTTGGGATGCCGGGGCATCCCCAAGCTTAGGCTCTTACATCCATCCTTCATCCATCGTGAGATAACCCAAAACTGGAAAACTTCAATCACACAAAACTCAACAAAACCTTCGTGAGATCCGTTAGTGTAAGAAAAATAAACCACCACTATAAGTTCTGTATCAAACCAATTCATATTTTATTTTTGTATTATATCTATTGTATTCCAACTTTTCTATGGCAAAAACTCATCAAATAAAACCATAGAGCCATCAAAATAAGCACACAACACAAAGAAAACAGAATCTGTCAAAACAAAACAGTCTGTAGCAATCTGATTTAAACGAATACTTCTGGAACTCCAAAAATTCTACCAAAATGGGAAGACCAGGGAAATTTGTATATTAATCTTCTTAAAAAATAATCAGGGCGAAATCTCTTTCTGAATAAAAATTAGAATTAATTTCGTGAGTACAAAGTTTCTGTCTTTTTCAGCAAGATCAAACAACTATCTCCCAAGAAGATCCTATTGGTTCTACTTGGCACAAACACTAATTAAAACTAAGAAAACACATTCATAATAGTAGCATAATTGTTCTAACACTCAAGAACAGAAAGCAAAAAGCAAAAATAAAATTTATTCATTGGTTGCCTCCCAACAAGCGCTATAGTTTTACGCCCTTAGCTAGGCATAAAGCATGGATCTAAGTTTTGTCATCCATCTTCTTCCTAGTTTTCTTAGAGGTGTTTTCATCATGGGGTTTTGTAAACACAACATAAAACATATTATCCATGGAAACTTTACCAATACTTAGTTGGTTTTCATCATAACCCCTTTGATTTCCTGCAACAATCCAAGAGTAGTGTTGATTAACATTATTAAAAACTTGTTGGATTATGTGTAGAACGGGGACTTCCTTCTTAAGATTCAGATTTTATTATCCCCAAGCAAATGTCTCAAATCATAGTCACTATAGTAAAGAATTTCATCTATCACAATTTTTTCACAATTCATACCGTAAAAGTCAAAGATTTCCCTAGCTTCCTGAATTATGTAGTCAAACTCGTTCATGAGAACGAGAGTGGCCAACTTTTTGGCCCTAGGATTTTTTATTTCGGGAAGCTAAAAAAAAACAATCTTTGAAAAGTAGGATGAGTGCGGATAAATTTGCATTCAAGTTTCAGAACTAGTGCTGAAATAGCATCCGCATAAGATGTAGTAGTTTTAAGTGTAGGAGCATCCTCAAGACTTAGATTCCTAACACAATTGAAAAATTCTTGGATACGTTCTTTTCCCATAATGTTCCCTTGCCCGATAAAAGTTTTAGCATTAAGATTGCCCGTACGTCCAATCTTAGGAGTCAAGCCATCATTTGTTGGTGCCATACCGAAATCACTCATGATTGCAAGCAAAGGATAGATCTGACCAGAAGATGGCGAACGGAAAAAGAGAGGCGAATAAAATGGCAAATTTTTTTGAAGTGGGGAAGAGGAAAACGAGAGGCAAATGGCGAATAATGTAAATAGCAAGGAGATGAGATTTGTGATTAGGAACCTGGTATATGTTGAAGATCCTCCCCGGCACCGGCGCCAGAAATTCTCCTTGATGGTAGCTGGAACTACGTCGGTATTTCCCCGGAGAGGGAGGGATGATGTAGCACAACGACGATAGAGTATTTCCCCTAGTTATGAAACCAAGGTATCGAACCAGTAGGAGAACCAAGCAACACAACGTAAACAACACCTACACACAAATAACAACACCTCGCAACCCGACGTGTTAAAGGGGTTGTCAATCCGTTTCGGGTAACGGCGCCAGAAATTGGCAAGCGGGCGTGAGGTAAATTGTAGTAGATTGAAATAATAGATCGCAAATATAATAAAGTGCAGCAAGGTATTTTTGTAATTTTTTGGTTTAGTAGATCTGAATAAAAATGCAAAGGAAAAGTAGATCGCAAGGCAAATATATGAGAAAGAAGAACCGGGGGCCGTAGGTTTCACTAGTGGCTTCTCTCGAGAAAAATAGCAAACGGTGGGTAAACAAATTACTGTTGAGCAATTGATAGAACTTCAAATAATTATGAAGATATCCAGGCAATGATCATTACATAGGCATCACGTCCAAGATTAGTAGACCGACTCCTGCCTGCATCTACTACAATTACTCCACACATCGACCGCTATCCAACATGCATCTAGTGTATGAAGTTCATGGAAAAATGGAGTAATGCAATAAGAACGATGGCATGATGTAGACAATATCCGTTTATCTATATGGCGGTAGATATAGATCTCGTCTTTTTATCCTTAGTAGCAACGATACATACATGTCGTTTCCCCCTCTGTCACTGGGATCAAGCACCGTAAGATTGAACCCACTACCGGGTACCTCTTCCCATTGCAAGATAAATAGATCAAGTTGGCCAACAAAACCCAAATATCGGAGAAGAAATACGAGGCTATAAGAGATTATGCATATAAGAGATCAAAGAAACTCAAATAACTTTCATGGATATAAAAAGATATAACTGATCATAAACTCAAAGTTCATCAGATCCCACCAAACACACCGCAAAAGAGTTACATCTTATGGATCTCCAAGAGACCATTGTATTGAGAATCCAGCGAGAGAGAGAGAGAAACCATCTAGCTACTAACTAAGGACTTGAAGGTCTATAAGGGACTACTCACGCATCATCGGAAAGGCACCAATGGAAGTGGTGATCCCCTCCATGTTGGTGTCTAGATTGGATCTGGTGGTTCTGGACTCTGCGGCGGCTGGATGAATATTTCGACGCTTGTTCTAGGCTTTCTGGAATATTGTTGTATTTATAGAGCAAAGATGCGGTCCAGGGGGCACCCGAGGTGGGCACAACCCACCAAGGCGCGCCTGGGCCTCCTGGCGTGCCCTGGTGGGTTGTGTCCCCCTCGGGGCACCCCCAGGTGCAACCAGGGCCGATTGCCTTCCTTCTGGCCCATAAAAAATCATCATGGTGTTTCGTGGCATTTGGACTCCGTTTGATATTGATTTCCTGCGATGTAAAAAACATGGAAAAAACACCAACTGGCACTTGGCACTATGTCAATAGGTTAGTACCAACAAATGATAAAATGACTATAAAATGATTATAAAACATCCAAGATTGATAATAAAACAGCTTGGAACAATAAAAAATTGTAGATACGTTGGAGACGTATCAGCATCCCCAAGCTTAACTCCTACTCGTCCTCGGGTAGGTAAGTGATAAAAATAGAATTTTTAATGTGGAGTGCTGTTCATCAAGTCATAATATATTCTTTTATTTATAGCATGGACATGTCGAATTTTATGTGATTCAAAGAAATAGTCTAGTTTTGGCATAATAATTTAGATACTCAAGCATATCAACAAGCAACCATGTCTTTCAAAATATCAATGCTAAAATAAGTTATCCCTAGCCCATCATGCTCAAACATTGATCCATTCATGAAACACACTCGAATATTAACTACACCCAATACTTGAGCACGATCATATTTCCTCCTAGTTGGTGCTCTTTATGAGAGAAGATGGAGACTCAAATTTCAAAAAATTTTTTGCATAAAGTAAAAGAAAGGCCCTTCGTAGAGGGAAGTAGGGAATTGTAGAGGTGCGAGAGCTCAAAGTGAAAAATTAGAGATAAAAACATTTTGGGAGGTGTATCCATCCCACCAACGAAAATGACTAGAGCTACGAACACTTTCGATGCTAGATATGCCATAGGCAGTTCCCCAATAGAAAATAAAGTTTATTCCTTTTTCCACCATTCTTTCACTTTCCATGGCTAACCGTATCCATGGGTGCCCTCCATACCAACACTCTCCAAGGAATTTATTATTTGACAACATAAAGTAAATATTTTTTTGCATTTCGGGACTAGGCATCCCTAAGACCTTTGCCTTACTCTCGTGCAATGACAAGTGTATAAACACTCATCTTGAGAATACACATCTAGCATGGAAAATATTAGCCACCCGTTACCGTTCCGCGAGTGAAAAACACACACAAAAGAGAAGTTTATTTTGAAAATTAGAGATGGCACATGCAAATTTTCTTGGAACGGCAAAAGAATACCGCATATAGGTAGATATAGTGGACTCATGTGGCAAAACTGGTTTAAAGGATTTTGGGTGCACAAGTAGAGGTCATACTTAGTGCAAAATGAAGGCTAACAAAATATTGAGAAGCGACCAACCAAGAAATGAATAATCTCATCAGCAAGAATTAAGCATAGTTAACACTGAATAATGCACCACAAGTAGGATATAATTTTCATTGCATGATTATTGACTTTCGTGCATGCATAGGTTATCACAAACCTTAACACCAATATTCCTACTAGAGCACAATTACTCATCAATATAACTCACATATCACATCATCATATCTCAAAACTATTGCAAAGAATCAAGTTTATTTTGTCCAGTGATCTTCATGAAATTTTCTTTTACTTTATCCTTCTTGGATATCTATCACTTTGGAACCAATTTTTATGTGTTTCTTTTCATAAGCTCAGACAAATATAAGTGAAGATCATGAGCATAACAAATGTTCTTTCTCTCAAAATAATTTAAGTGAAGCAAGAGAGAATTTCTTCAAAATTTTACTAACTCTCAAATAAATTTAAGTGAAGCAAGAGAGCAATTCTAACAAATCATGGTAATATTTTGGCTCTCTCAAAAAGGTGTGTCCAGCAAGGATTGATGACTTAAAACACAAAATAAAGCAAGCAAAGACACATATCATACAAGACGCTCCAAGCAAAACACATATCATGTGACGAATAAAAATATAGTCTCGAGTAAAATACCGATGGTTGTTGGAAGAAAGCGGGGATGTCACTCGGGGGCATCCCCAAGATTAGTTGGTTTCTCATTCTAAGATAATAGCTTGGGATGCCGGGGCATCCCCAAGCTTAGGCTCTTACATCATTCCTTCATCCATCGTAAGATAACCCAAAATTTGAAAACTTCAATCACACAAAACTCAACAAAACCTTCGTGAGATCCGTTAGTGTAAGAAAAATAAACCACTACTATAAGTGCTGTATAAAACCAATTCATATTTTGTTTTTGTATTATATCTACTGTATTCCAACTTTTGTATGACAAAAGCTCATCAAAGAAAACCATAGAGCCATCGAAATAAGCACACAACACAAAGAAAACAGAATCTGTCAGAACAGAACAGTCTGTAGCAATTTGATTTAAACGAATACTTCTGGAACTCCAAAAATTCTACCAAAATGGGACGACCAGGGAAATTTGTATATTAATCTTCTTCAAAAAGAATCAGGGCAAAATCTCTTTATGAATAAGAATGAGAATTAATTTCGTGAGCATAAAGTTTCTGTCTTTTTCGACAAGATCAAACAACTATCACCCAAGAAGATCCTATTGGTTCTACTTGGCACAAACACTAATTAAAACACAAAAAACACAATCATAATAGTATCATAATTGTGCTAACACTTAAGAACATAAATCAAAAAGAAAAAATAAGTTTTATTCATGGGCGAGGCATAAAGCATGGATCTAAGTTTTGTCATCCTTCTTCTTCCTAGTTTTCTTAGAGGTGTTTTCATCATGGGGTTTTGTAAACACAACATAAAACATATTATCCGTGGAAACTTTCACACTCCTTAGTTGGTTTTCATCATAACCCCTTTGATGTCCCGCAACAATCCAAGAGTAGTGTTGATTAACATTATTAAAAACTTGTTGGATTATGTCTAGAACAGGGACTTCCTTCTTAAGATTCTCATCAAAGATTTTATTATCCCCAAGAAAATGTCTCAAATCATAGTCACTATTGTAAAGAATTTCATCTATCACAGGTTTTTCACGATTCATACCATAAAAGTCAAAGATTTCCCTAGCTTCCCGAATTATGTAGTCAAACTCGTTCATGAGAACGAGAGTGGCCAACTTTTTGGCCCTAGGTTTTTTATTTCGGGAAGCTAAAAAAACAATCTTTGCAAAGTAGGATGAGTGCGGATAAATTTTCTTTCAAGTTTCAGAACTAGTGCTGAAATAGCATCCGCATAAGATGTAGTAGTTTTAAGTATAGGAGCATCATCAAGATATAGATTCTCAACACAATTGAAAAGTTCTTGGATACGTTCTTTTCCCATAACGTTCCCTTGCCCCAAGATAAAAGTTTTAGCATCGAGATTGCCTGTACGTCCAATCTTAGGAGTCAGGCCATTATCTGTTGGTGCCATACCGTAATCATGCATGATTGCAAGCAAAGGATAGATCTTGCAAGAAAATGGCGAACAGAAAAAGAGAGGCGAATAAAGCGGCAATTTTTTGTGAAGTGGGGGAGAGGAAAACGAGAGGCAAATTGCGAATAATGTAAATTGCAAGGAGATGAGATTTGTGATTAGGAACCTGGTATATGTTGAAGATCCTCCCCGGCAACAGCGCCAGAAATTCTCCTTGATGGTAGCTGGAACTACGTCGGTATTTCCCCGGAGAGGGAGGGATGAATTAGCACAACGACAGTAGAGTATTTCCCTCAGTTATGAAACCAAGGTATCGAACCAGTAGGAGAACCAAGCAACACAACGCAATCTACACCTGCACACAAATAACAACACCTTGCAACCCGACGTGTTAAAGGGGTTGTCAATCCCTTTCGGGTAACGGCGCCAGAAATTGGCAAGCGGAAGTGAGGTAAATTGTAGTAGATTGAAATAATAGATCGCAAATATAATAAAGTGCAGCAAGGTATTTTTGTAATTTTTTGGTTTAATAGATCTGAATAAAAATGCAAAGGAAAAGTAGATCGCAAGGCAAATATATGAGAAAGAAGACCAAATGAGGGTTTCACTAGTGGCTTCTCTCGAGAAAAATAGCAAACGGTGGGTAAACAAATTACTGTTGGTCAATTGATAGAACTTCAAATAATTATGACGATATCATGGCAATGATCATTACATAGGCATCAAGTCCAAGATTAGTAGATCGACTCCTGCCTGCATCTACTACTATTACTCCACACATCGACCGCTATCCAGCATGCATCTAGTGTATTAAGTTCATGCAAAAACGGAGTAATGCAATAAGAACGATGAAATGATGTAGACAAGATCCGTTTATCTATATGTTCGTAGATATAGATCCCGTCTTTTTATCCTTAGTAGCAACGATACATACATGTCGTTTCCCCTTCTGTCACTGGGATCGAGCACCGTAAGATCGAACCCACTACCGGGCACCTCTTCCCATTGCAAGATAAATAGATCAAGTTGGCCAAACAAAACCCAAATATCGGAGAAGAAATATGAGGCTATATAACTTTCATGGATATAAAAAGATATGACTGATCATAAACTCAAAGTTCATCAGATCCCAACAAACACACGCAAAAGAGTTACATCATATGGATCTCCAAGAGACCAATTTATTGAGAATCCAGAGAGAGAAAGCCATCTAGCTACTAACTACGGACCCGAAGGTCTACAAGGGACTACTCACGCATCATCGGAGAGGCACCAGTGGAAGTGGTGAACCCCTTTGTGATGGTGTCTAGATTGGATCTGGTGGTTCTGGACTCTCCGGCGGCTGGATGAATATTTTGACGCTTGTTCTAGGGTTTTTGGAATATTGTGGTATTTATAGAGAAAATAGGCGGTCCGGGGGCACTCGAGGTGGGCACAACCCACCAGGGCGCGCCTGGGCCTCCTGGTGCACCCTGGTGGGTTGTGCCCCCCTCGGGGCACCCCCTAGGTGCATCCAGGGCCCATTGCCTTCCTTATGGCCCATAAAAAATCATGACGGAGTTTTGTGCTATTTGGACTCTATTTGATATTGATTTCCTGCAACGTAAAAAACATGGAAAAAACAACAACTGTCACTTGGCACTATGTCAATAGGTTAGTACCAAAAAATGATCTAAATTAACTATAAAATGATTATAAAACATCAAAGATTGATAATAAAACAACATGGAACAATAAAAAATTATAGATACGTTGGAGACATATCAACTATCACCAAGCCACTCAAACTTCGTGAGGAACTATAATGTGCAAGTGATAACGAAATAGATTCCCAAGATCTTTGCGATGCTGAAATCGGCGAAGGTAGAAATCAAGAAAGAGCATCAAGTGTTGATTGTTAACAAGACCACTAGTTTCAAGAAAAAGGGCAAAGGAAAAGAAAGGGAACTTCAAGAACAATGACAAGCAAGTTGCCACTCCCGTGAAGAAGCCCAAAGCTAGACCTAAGCCTGAAACTAAGTGCTTCTACTTCAAAGGGAATGGTCACTGGAAGCCGAACTACCCCAAATACTTGGCGGATAAGAAGGATGGCAAAGTGAACAAAGGTATATTTGATATACATGTTATTGATGTGTACTTTACTAGTGTTCATAGTAACCCCAGGGTATTTGATACCGGTTCAGTTGCTAAGATTAGTAACTCAAAACAGGAGTTGCAAAATGAACAAAGACTAGTTAAGGGCGAGGTGACGATGTGTGTTGGAAGTGATTCCAAGGTTGATAAGATCACCATCGCACACTCCCTCTACCTTCAGGATTAGTGTTGGACCTAAATAAATGTTATTTGGTGTTTGCGTTGAGCATGAATATGATTGGATCATGTTTATTGCGATACGGTTATTCATTTAAGTCAGAAAATAATTGTTGTTCTGTTTACATGAATAAAACCTTCTATGGTCATACACCCAATATAAATGGTTTATTGAATCTCAATCGTAGTGATACACATATTCATAATATTGATGCCAAAAGATGCAAAGTTAATAATGATAGTGCAACATATTTGTGGCACTACCATTTAGGTCATATTGGTGTAAAGCGCATGAAGAAACTCCATACGGGTGGATTTTTGGAATCACTTGATTATGAATCATTTGATACTTGCGAACCATGCCTCATGGGCAAGATGACTAAAACTCCGTTCTCCGGAACAATGGAGCGACTCAATGACTTATTGGAAATACTACATACAATGTATGATATCCGATAAGTGTTGAGGCACGCGGCGGGTATCATTATTTTCTGACCTTCACAGATGATTTGAGAAGATATGGGTATATCTACTTAATGAAACACAGGTCTTAAAAATTTGAAAACTTCAAAGGAATTTCAGAATGAAGTGGAAAATCATCGTAGAAAGAAAATAAATTTTCTACGATCTGATCGCGGAGATGAATATTTGAGTTACGAGTTTGGCCTTCATTTAAAACAATGTGGAATAGTTTCACAACTCACACCACCTGGAACACCAAAGCGTAATGGTGTGTCCGAACGTCGTAACCGTACTTTATTAGATATGATGCAATCTATGATGTCTCTTACCGGTTTACCACTATCTTTTGGGGTTATTCATTAGAGACAGCTAATTCACGTTAAATAGGGCACCGTCTAAATCTGTTGAGACGACACAATATGAACTGTGGTTTGGCAAGAAACCTAAGCTGTCGTTTCTTAAAGTTTGGGGTTGCGACACTTATGTCAAATGACTTCAGCCTGATAAGCTCGAACCCAAATCGGAGAAGTGCATCTTCATAGGATACCCTAAGGAAACAATTGGGTACACCTTCTACCACAAATCCGAAGGCAAGATATTTGTTACCGAGAATCGAACCTTTCTAGAGAAGGAGTTTCTCTCGAAAGAAGTGAGTGGGAGGAAAGTTGAACTTGATGAGGTAATTGTACCTTCTCTCGAATTGGAAAGTATCACATTAGTGAAATCCGTTCCCGTGATGCCTACACCAACTAAAGAGGAAGCTAATGATGATGATCATGAAACTTCTAATCGAGTTACTACTGGACCTCGTAGTTCGAACAGAGCACGTTCCGCACCATAGTAGTACGGTAATCCTGTCCTAGAAGTCATGTTATTAAACCATGGCGAACCTACGAACTATGAAGAAGCTATGATGAGCCTAGATTCCGACAGATGGCTTGAGGCCATGAAATATGAGATATGATCCATATATAAGAACAAAGTGTGGACTTTGGTGGACTTGCCATTGAGAATAAATGGATCTTCAAGAGGAAGATGGACGCTGATGGTAGTGTTACTATCTACAAAGCTCGAATTGTCGCAAAAGGTTTTCGACAAGTTCAGGGTGTTGACTACAATGAGATTTTCTCACTCGTATCGATGCTTAAGTCAGTCCGAATCATGTTAGCAATTGCCACATTTTATGAAATCTGGCAAATGGATATCAAAACTGCATTCCTTAATGGATTTATTAAAGAAGAGTTGTATATGATGCAACCAAAAGGTTTTGTCAATCCTAAAGGTGCTAAAAAAATATGAAAGCTCGAGACTAGTGCAAACATCTCGGAGTTGGAACATACACTTTGATGAGTTGATCAAAGTATATAGTTTTGTACAGACTTGCGGTGAAGCCTGTATTTACAAGAAAGTGAGTGGGAGCACTACAACCTTTCTGATAAGTATGTGTGAATGACATGTTGTTTATCGGAAATGATGTAGAATTTTCTGGAAAACATAAAGGAGTGTTTGAAAGGAGCTTTTCAAAGAAAGACCTCGGTGAAGCTGCTTACATATTTGGCATCAAGATCTGTAGAGATAGATCAAGACGCTTGATAAGACTTTCGATGAGTACATACCTTGATAAGATTTTGAAGGAGTTCAAAATAGATCAGTCAATGGAGTTCTTTCCTGAGTAGTAAGGTATGAAGTTTAGTAAGACTCAAAACCCGACCATGACAGAAGATAGAGAGAGAATGAAAGTCATTCCCTATGCCTCAGCCATAGGTACTATAACGTATGCCATGTTGTATACCAGACCTATTGTGTACCTTTCCATGAGTTTGGCAAGGGGGTACAATAGTGATCCAGGAGTAGATCATTGGACAGCGGTCAAAATTATCCTTGGGTACCTAAAGAGGACTAAGGAAATGTTTCTCGGTTATGGAGGTGACAAAGAGTTAGTCCTAAAGGGTTACATTGTCGGATTTCGGGTTCCGGCAGACCCTCTAGGTTCGAACTCTGGGGTGCACGCGGAGATCTCACCCCCTACCAACCTGCACCTCGTCGCCTCGCAAGCATCTAAAGTACCCAAAGAGCAACACAAGAGACACAATGTTTATACTAGTTCGGGCCACCATGGTGGTGTAATACCCTACTCCAGTGTGTGGTGTGGTGGATTGCCTCAGGGGATGATGATGAACAATACAAGGAAGAACAGCCTCGCGAGGGTCTGTTCTTGGCTGGTGCGGCGAACAGCTAGGGGGAGTTCGGTCGCTCTCTCTCTCTCTCTCTCTCTCTCTAGATTCAACGTGTCTCTACCCTGTGGGTGGCTAGCCCTATTTATAGGCAAAGGCCCTGGGCCTCTTCCCAAATATTGAGCGGGAAGGGCACCAACAATTGGCCATTTTGAAGGGGAACATCAAGTACACTTATCCTGACTAAAGTTGGTCCTCGCCTGTCAAAGGCTCTGACAATGACGCCGGCTTGGGCTCCACGATAACCTCCTTCCTGCCGTTGAGTTGGCCTTGGTCTTGTTGCACCGAAATGGTTGCCTTTGCTTGATGCTCTCGCGCCTGCACTTGCCTCCTTTGCACCAAAGAGGGAATTAGGACACTGCGCGGGCTGGCGCCTTCCAGGCGCCCTTGGTCGTCATGGCTTCCGTCATGGGCAGCTCGTGAGGTAGCCCGCCTTGATCTCTCCGCCTCCTCGCGAGCCAGCCTGACGAGGCCGTGCCTGAGGAAGCTTCCTGTTGTCTGCCCGCGAGGCTTGGCCCCTCGCGAGGGTCTTGAGCTTGTGCTGATGAAGATGGGCCGTACTGGGCCACCCCTTGAGCCACACCGCAGGCCGCAGGCAGGCAAGTCTGGGTACCCCCGTTCCCAGAACGCCGACAGTAGCCCCCGGGCCCAAGGCGCGCCTGGACTTGGCTGAGTAGAGAAGCGAAGGGGCAAGTGCGAAGCGCCGCGGGCCCTAACAGCATGCGGCCTTGGGCGCCACATGGCGGTTGATTGGACGTGGGCGTCTCCACTTCACCACGACGCCTCGGCGACTGCATGAATTGACAAGTCCCTGCATTCAAAGCGGGCCATGATTACTTGTGATCATGGAGGTCGATGGTTGGCCTTCCCCGACTATAAGTACGGAATGGCGCGTGCCCTTCTAGTCCATCTCTTCTTGCTTCTCCTTCTTCTCCATGGCTCCGCCGAAGAGGTTCTCAACCGCAGAGAAGGGAAAGGCCCGCCAGGTGGAGCCTGCCTCTCCCCCAGCCAAGCACGGTCGAGGCCGTCCTCGCAAGCACCCTGTGGATCCCGTAGCTGCTTCTCGCGGCCGTGGAGGCGATCTCCCGCGCGGTGACGGGCGTCAGGCCGTTGATGGGGGGTGCGCTACGGCCACGCGACCCCCTAGGCCGCGCTATGGCCGCGCGACCCCCTAGGCCGCGCTTCCATTCGGCAGAGGTGCTGCCGGAGTTTGTCGTGTGGTCGGCGGAGCCGACCAGCACCTGGCTCCAACTTCCCCACTTCCTTTTAGGTGAACTTCCGGCCGGCGCCCGGGCGCTCTCGCTCCAAAGTGACGGTTGCTGCAGCCGGGCCTCCTGAGCTTCGCTGGAGGTCTCCGCCGCCGGGAGCGTGGCCCTGACCCGCTGCTGGCAAAAGTTTGCGCGCGCGCGAGGTCTGAGCCGGTGGTGCACCCTGCACTTCAAGTTCGACGGCGATGCCACCCTCTACGTGAGGGTGTTCGGGGCAGACGGTCGCCACGCTGGGTGCTGCCCCGAGGACGATGTCCGCGGCCGTGGGCCTAGCCCCGGCGACGATCGGGATGAAGATGACGGCGCGCGCGTGGTTGGCGGCGCTCGGGGTTCGTCAAGCTTCGGCGACTCTTCTTCGGACAGCGGCTCCTCCAGCGGTGGCCGTGACCAGCCGCCGCGCCCGCCTGGAGGGAGGTAGCGGGTCCGCCCGCCGTCGCGCCTCGGTGAAGCGCGAGGCGGAGTCCGCTTGAGCTCCGGAGGCAATTCGAGCCTCCGCCGCGAGTTGGTGTCAAGCGAGCCGCGCCTGTCTTGTTATTTTCCTTTTCCTGCGCAAAGAGACAGCAGTGTAGGTCCCCGCGGGGGCGTGCTTGGACTGTTGCCGTTTAATTATCGTACTGTTTCCGCTATTTTTGTATTAGGCTTCTGTGCCACACGCCTGCGCGTAGAAATTACTTAGCTTGGGGGCGACCTGTCGCGGTCTTCGCCTCCCGAGGCCGAGGCCTCGTCGAACGCTTCATGCCCTGCAAAGATTAGCCAGGAGAGGTAGTTTCCGGCCTCAGTCGTGGAGGCGACCGACCCAGGTCATGTGTTTGTGTCGCGGTGCCTGTGGGGCACGGACTAGAGGGGTGCTCCCGTAGCGAACCCGGTTAGGGAAGCCTCAAATAGTAGGGGCAGAAAACACTCGCGAGGGTGCCCGCGTTGCTCCCTCGCGAGACTCGCGCGAGAGAAATCGAGGTAGGAGAGCGAAGAAGGAAAAGATCGCAAGCCAAAGACGGCAACACCTTCAATAAAACTTCAAATGGGAATGAACAAGCCAACTGCAGAAAGCAAATGAAAAAAGCCGCGTCCGGCACCTAATCTAGTCTTCGACGTCTTCTCACCAAATATGAGCTAAGTGCTGCCATCAAGCATGGGAGGGAGCCCTGTGGCCTGAGGCCGGCGCTCCTGAGACTCCGGGGCGTGTACAGCCCCAACTCATTATTACGTGAGAGTGTCACGGGCGGCGAGCTTCACAGGCGTTGGCCTTCTTCACAGGCACCGGGCCTTTTCCAAAACGCAACAACTTCACAGGCATTCCCCTTCTTCACGTGCACCGGCCTTTCTCGTAAAGATAAGCTTCACGGGCATTTGCCTTCTTCACGAACCTTGGGCCTTTTCCAAAATGCAACAACTTCACAGGCATTCGCCTTCTTCACAGGCACCGGGCCTTTTCCAAAATGCAACAACTTCACAGGCATTCACCTTCTTCACAGGCACCGGGCCTTTTTAGGGGTAAAACCTCCGGAGGTGCTGGATGTTCCATGCGTTCTGAACGGTTACCCCCTCCTGAGTCTCCAAGCGCGCGGAGCCGGGCCTGGAAACATGAACAACCTTGAACGGGCCCTCCCACATGGGAGAAAGCTTATGCAGTCCCTCCCTGGAGAGAACCCGTCTGAGCACGAGGTCCCCTACCTCAAGAGTTCTGGGGCGAATGTTGCGGCAGTGGTATCGCCGCAGTGCTTGTTTGTACCTCGCCGCTCGTAGCGCGGCTTCTCGACGATGCTCCTCCCCCAGCATGAGGTCCATCCCCCGCATGGCGTCCTGCTGCGCCTCGTCGAACGCCAGGACCCGTGCAGAACAACGTCTGCCCTCGTGAGGGAGGATTTCTTCAGCTCCATAGACCAGGAAGAACGGGGTCTCGCCGGTCGGCTTGGTCGCGGTCGTGCGGATGGACCACAACACGGACTGAAGCTCGTCGTACCAGCCTCTACCGCAGGCCTCCAGCTTCTTCTTGAATTTCCTGGTTTTGAGGCCCCTCAGGACCTCTGCTTTGGCCCGCTTGGCCTGACCGTTGCTCCGTGGGTGCGCTATCGAAGCGTAGCATACCTGCGTCCCAAGGTTAGCACAGTATGTTTTGAAGAGGTTACTGGTGAACTACGAACCGTTGTCGGTGATGATGCGGTTCGGCACCCCGAACTGGCTCACGACGCCATTGATGAACTTGACCGCAGAACCTGCGAGGATGGTGCGGACGGCTTCCACTTCAGCCCACTTGGTGAACTGGTCCACGGCGACGTAGAGGTAACGATAGCCTCCTAGCGCCTGAGGAAACGGGCCCAGGATATCCAGCCCCCAGACTGCGAATGGCCACGAGAGGGGTATAGTTTGCAGACCTCCCGCCGGCTGATGGATCTGCTTGGCATGGAATTGGCAGGCCTCGCAAGCCTTCACCAGTTCCACGACATCATTGAGCGCAGTGGGCCAATAGAACCCGCTGCGGAACGCCTTGCCAACGAGGGTCCGTGATGACGAATGATGCCCACAGTCTCCATCGTGTATGTCTGCCAGCAGCTCCTTCCCTTGCTCCCTGGAGATGCAACGCAGGGACACATCATTTGGTCGCTTCGTAGAGCTCTCCATCCTCGATGCAAGACGCCGTGGCTTGCCGCGCCACACGCCCGCTTCCTCCTCCTTTTCCGCAAGGTCCCTTGCGTCAGGTAGCTCCGAGCTCAGTGATCCAAGACCTCCTGAGGCTCCAGCGTTAGGAGCAGACGCGCTCCCGAGGCCGGGCCACAGACTGGGGCTCCCGAGGCAGGTGGCTAGGGGAGCTCTTCCCGAGGCTGCACCGTGCTTGACAGCGATGGCGTTGCCGAGGGCTTGAAGAGCCGCTCCTCAAAGGCGATGGGCTCCTGAGGTAGCCGCCTGGATGCCCGTTTGGCGATGTCGTCACCCTCTTGATTGGTGCCACGAGGCACATGCTGCAACTCCAGTCCCCAGAACTGCTTCTCCATCCTGCGGACCTCCGCGAGGTAGGCTTCCATGTGCTCATCCCTTGGATCGTATACTTTGTTGGAGAAGTTGACTAGGAGTTGTGAATCACCCTTGATGGTAAGGCGCTTCACTCCCAGGGCAACCGCGGCCTTCAGGCCTGCTATCAGGCCCTCATATTCTGCTATGTTGTTAGAGACCTTTTCTCTGTGCTGGAAACAGAGCTGCACAACGTAGTAGAGCTTGTCTTGAGTAGGAGATATAAGCACTGCGCCAGCTCCCGCGCCGTGTCTGGAGAACGCCCCGTCGAAGTGCATGATCCAACCGTCCGGTGCCTCGCTTCCCGGGGAGAGGGATCGATCCTCATCAGCCTTGAGGCCTGGCGCCTCCGTCCATTACGCCACGAAGTCCGCTAGCGCGGCTCCCTTGATGACTCTGGTGGTGCTGAATTCTAGCTGAAACGCTTGCAACTCGATGTTCCACTCAGCGACTCTTCTAGCCGAGTTGGGGCTCCTGAGCACCCTTTCCAAGGGGTACGCCGAGACAACCTTGATGGGATGGCCCTGAAAATAGTGCCGCAGCTTGCGTGAGGCCACCAAGAGCGCGAGGAGGACTTTCTGGGGCATGGGGTACCGCGCCCTCGCGTCCCGCAACACTGTGCTGATGAAGTACACAGGGTGTTCGACAAGGTTGGGAGTGTTGGTGTTGTTGGCGTCCTCCGGAGGCCGTGGCGCCCCTGAGACAGTGGAGCCCCCAGTGGCCGGGCCGTCGGGGAGGGTCTCTTCTGTTCGAGTCGCTTCCCTGCGGCGGCTGATCCTTCTCGGCTGTGGTAGTGGTCTCTGTGAGGCCCCCTTGATCCTGCTTCGCCTTGACCCGGGCAGCTGCCGCGGCTTTGGTCCAACGCTCCTCCCTAACCGCCACCAGGGTTGCGCTGGCAGAGTAGGGGGTGGCTGCAAGGTAGAGCACCAGGGGCTCTTGGGGGCGCGGAGCCACCATTACCGGAGGGCTGGTTAAGTACCTTTTGAGGTCTTGGAATGCCTTGTCGGCCTCTTCAGTCCATTCAAAGGGGCCCTTTTTCTTCACTAGCTTGAAGAAGGGTAGCGCTCGCTCCCCCAACTTGGAGATGAAGCGTTCTAGTGCGGTCACGCGCCCAGTGAGCTTCTGCATTTCTCTGAGGGTCTTCGGCGGGCTCATGTCCTCGACCGCCTTGAACTTTTCTCGGTTAGCCTCGATGCCCCGATGGGACACGAGGAAGCCCAAGAGCTTGCCCGAGGGGACCCCAAACACACACTTCTCCGGGTTGAGCCGCAGGCTCACTGCGTTGAGGCTCGCGAAGGTTTCCTCCAGGTCTTGTATTAGGGTTCTGGCCTCCCGAGACTTCACCATGATGTCATCGACGTAAGCCTCAACATTCCTCCCGAGCTGCGGGCCCAAGGTGATGTGCATCAGCCGCTGAAAGGTCGCTCCTGTGTTGCGCAGACCGAACGACATGCATGTGTAGCAGTACACTCCACACGGAGTCAGGAAAGCCTTTTTTCCACGTCTTCTACCGCCATCTTGATCTGGTGATAGCCAGAGAAGGCATCCAGGAAACACAACAGGTCGCACTCGACGGTGGAATCGGCGATCTGATCGATACGAGGGAGCGGGAATGGATCCTGCAGGCAGGCTTTGTTGAGGTTGGTGAAGTCGACACACATGCGTTCCTTCCCCCTTTCTTTGGCACGACAACCGGGTTAGCCAACCAACCTGGGTATCGGACCTCTTGAATGACGCCTGCCGCTTCCAGCTTGCGGGTCTCTTGGACGATGAAAGCCTGCTTTTCAGTGGACTGCGGTCTCGCTTTCTGCTTCATGGGGCGTACGTTGGGGCACACGTTGAGGTGGTGCTCGATTACGCCTCTCGGGATCCACGCTTGGCGATCGGGTTCCCATGCGAATACCTTCTTATTCGCGCGTAGGAACTTGATCAGGGCCTCCTCCTGCTCGGGCTGGAGGTTGGCGCCTATGGTGAAGGTGGCGTTAGTGGATCCGTCCTCGTCGACCAGTATCTGTTTGGTTTCTGCCTTGTCTTGGGTGAACAACTGCTTCTTCTTGGCCGGTGCAGCCCCCTTGGGCTCAGGGGCGTCTAAGTCGGCGGGCTGTGCCGCCGCTGCAGTCTTGAAGATGAGCTTGAGCACTTGCAACGCATCCCCGGCGTCTCCGGACACGGTGAGGACGTGTTGCTCCCGGGCATCTTCATGAGGTTGTAGAGTTGCGGCCATAAATCGGGCTAGTGCTGGGTAACCGAGGATGGCGTTGTATGGGAGGCCAATGGGGGCGATGTCGAAGTCGATTAGCTCCGTGCGGAAGTTGTCGTAGGTGCCGAAGGTCACCGGAAGACGGATCTGCCCCAGGGAGCCGGCTGAACCGCCTCCGACGCCCAAGAAGGGCCTGCTGGGCTGAAGCCGCTCCGGCGGTATGTGGAGGAGGCTGAAGGCTTCAACCGAGAGCATGCTGAGGCCCGCGCCACCATCAATGAGGGTCCTGGTGACGGCCACCTGGCAGATGGTGGGGGTGCACATCATTGGGAGCGCGCCCGAGCAGGCTGAGTTGGAGGGGTGGTCCTCCGAGCTGAAGGGCAGATCGGCCTTGGGCGCCGACCGACCCGGAGGAGCCCCATGCTGCACGGAGGCAGCGCTGATCTGGCGGACGAATGGCTTGACGTGGCGGCCTGAAGGTGGCGCCTGTGAGCCGCCCAGGAGAGCTGCGACAACCGGGGGCGCCGGTGCAGCGTGCTGGGCGAGGAAGAGGTCGCGCAACTCCTCCCAAGAGGTTACGGAAGCTACCGCGTGGAGCAACCACATGCGCTGGGCGCCACCGAGGGCCATGGGAAGCGATTAGCCATGACCACATGTCGCCTCCTGCCGAGGACGGCCTCCTCATACGCCAGCCAGAAGGCTGGATCGTCGTGCCGTTGTAGCGCGGTGGCGTCTCCGGCTTGAACTTGTTCGCCATCGCACTGTCGCAGGCTGGGGCCAAGGCTCGAGCCCTCGCCTCGCGCCCGGCGCCCGGCGACGGCGGGCGGCGCGCTGCTCATCATAGGGCGAATAGCCATGTTGGCGGAGAGCGGGTTGGCGGAAGGGAAAGCTCCGGCGCACCCCTACCTGGCGCGCCAAATGTCAGATTTCGGGTTCCGGCAGACCCTCTAGGTTCGAACTCTGGGGTGCACGCGGAGATCTCACCCCCTACCAACCTACACCTCATCGCCTCGCAAGGATATAAACTAACCAAAGAGCAACACAAGGGACACAATGTTTATACTGGTTCGGGCCACCATGGTGGTGTAATACCCTACTCCAGTGTGTGGTGTGGTGGATTGCCTCAGGGGCTGATGATGAACAATACAAGGAAGAACAGCCTCGCGAGGGTCATTCTTGGCAGTCGACGAACTGCTAGGGGAGTTGGTCGCTCTCTCTCTCTCTCTCTCTCTCTCTCTCTCTCTCTAGATTCAACGTGTCTCTACCCTGTGGGTGGCTAGCCCTATTTATAGGCAAAGGCCCTGGGCCTCTTCCCAAATATTGAGCAGGAAGGGCGCCAACAATTGGCCATTTTGAAGGGGAACATCTAGTACACTTATCCTGACTAAAGTTGGTCCTCGCCTGTCAAAGGCTCTGACGATGACGCCGGCTTGGGCTCCACGATGACCTCCTTCCTGCCGTTGAGTTGGTCTTGGTCTTGTTGCACCGAAATGGTTGCGTTTTCTTGATGCTCTCGCGCTTGCGCTTGCCTCCTTTGCACCAAAGAGGGAATGAGGACACTGCGCGGGCTGGCGCCTTCCAGGCGCCCTTGGTCGTCATGGCTTGCGTCATGGGCACCTCGTGAGGTACCCCGCCTTGATCTCTCCGCCTCCTCGCGAGCCAGCCTGACGAGGCCGTGCCTGAGGAAGCTTCCTGTCGTCCGCCCCGCGAGGCTTGGCCCCTCGCGAGGGTCTTGAGCTTGTGCTGATGAAGATGGGCCATACTGGGCCACCCCTTGAGCCACGCCGCAGGCAGGCAAGTCTGGGTACCCCCGTTCCCAGAACGCCGACATACATCGATGCAAGCTTTGCCACTAATCCGGATGACTTTGAGTCTCTATCTGGATACATATTAAAAGTGGGAGCAATTAGCTAGAGTAGCTCTGTGCAGAGCAATGTAGACATAGTAATTTGCAAAATACATACGTATCTGAATGTGGTAGACCAGTTGACCAAACCTCTCTCACAAGCAAAACATGATCACACCTTAGTACTCTTTGGGTGTTAATCACATAGCGATGTGAACTAGATTATTTACTCTAGTAAACTCTTCGGGTATTTGTCGTGGAATTGTCACGGCAGATGTCCTCGTGGAAGGACTTAATTGCGGGGCCATTGCGACAAGGTTAGCTTAAAGGGGTTTAAACGGGACGAGGGACGTGAGGAAGTTTATACCAGTTCGGCCCCTTGCGGTGAAGGTAAAAGCCTAATCCAGTTGAGGTGGTATTACTAGGGTTTCGATTACCAGGGAGCAAATACGCTTGCCTGGCTTTTGATCTTCAATGAAACTAGCCTGATGGCCACTGGAAGGTATGCACTTTCCTTGAGCTGGCACTCACATTACCCAATCGACATTTGAACCCAGATAAGTTCATGTCTTATTTAAAGATAGACTTATCAGGAGTATGCGGGGTCAGAGTAGCATCATGCATCATAGGCCGATTTATCCAAGTTTCAAGGAAGGCGGCTTATGAGCCTGGATCTATCCTCACTATCTATAAGCTGTGCTCACACATGACAGTCCAGCGTTTTAACCTTAACAAGCTCAGGATCTTTGGTGAATACACCGTAAAAGATTGATTGTTAAGAGTTTGGCGGGTCAATCAGGATTACCTGATGAAGAAGCAGCTGGCATACAGGTAGGATGACCCGAAAAGGTTATGTCCTCTTTGGTGAATACACCTATGTTTGAACAAGATAACCTGGTCAAGAGGGTAGTAACACTATGTTCTCTTTGGTGAATACACCTATGTTTGAACAGGAAGCCCCCAAGTGACATACTTACCAGTTGTGTTTGTCGGGGATCTATGTTTGAGCTGTGCATCCAAACTCTCTTTGATCCCTGTAATTTGGGCGTCAAGCCTCTTAAGTGAACATGCAAGACGATGATAAAGACTCAGCTTCGAAGAAGTAAAACGACAGAGGCCCTGAATTATCAGGGATGCCGGCTTTATTATACTGTTTATAATATATACATCATCAAACTATGTACATCATAAGAGCCGGTGGCTCAAATATAGTAGGGCCGGAGATGAGCAATATTCCACGGCCGGCGGGTCTCCTCCTCCGATATGCGTGATTCCTTGTGGTCTCAAACGTCGATAAGATAGTACGACCCATTATGTAGATTCTTGCTGACCAAAAAAGGTCCTTCCCAAGGCAGGGACAGTATATGCATATCAGTTTGATCCTGGATAAGCCGGAGCACCAAGTCGCCTTCTTGAAAGGTTCTGGTTTTGACCCATCGGCTGTGATAACGACGTAGGTCTTGCTGATAAATCGCTGAACGAGCCGCCGCGAGGTCATGCTCCTCATCCAATAGGTCAAGTGCATCCTGACGTGCCTTTTCATTATCAGCTTCCACATAAGCCGCCACACGGGGTGAATCGTGATAGAATATCACTAGGGAGAACCGCCTCTGCTCCATGAACCATGAAGAAAGGTGTGTAACCCGTAGATCTGTTGGGGGTTGTATTGATACTCCATAACACTGAAGGTAACTCCTCCACCCAACAGCTCGGCGTTCTTTTCAAAGGAACCATAAGCCGGGGCTTGATGCCTCGCAGAATCTCTTGATTAGCTCGTTCCGCTTGACCATTAGACTGGGGGTGAGCCACGGAGGAAACATCAAGTCGAATATGTTCTTGTTGACAAAATTCTTTCATAGCACCTTTAGACAGATTAGTGCCATTGTCCGTTATAATGCTGTTGGGAAATCCAAAACGGAAGATCACCTTCTTAATGAATTGAACCGCCGTTGCTGCATCACACTTGCTGACCGGCTCTGCTTCAACCCATTTCGTAAACTTGTCAACTGCCACCAAAAGGTGGGTCTTCTTATCTTTGGACCTCTTGAAAGGCCCAAACATATCGAGCCCCCAGGTCGCAAACGGCCAAGTAATTGGAATCATCCTCAACTTTTGAGTCGGCACATGAGCTCGTCATGAAAACTTGTGGCAACCATCACATTTACTGACCAGATCCTCCGCATCAGCATGAGCCATCAACCAATAAAACCCATGATGAAAAGCCTTGGCTACGAGAGATTTAGAGCCGGCATGATGACCAAATCTCCTTCATGAATCTCTCGCAGAATCTCATAGCCTTCTTCAGGAGAAACGCAACGCTGAAACGCCCCTGTGACACTGCGATGGTGCAACTCCCCATTGACAATCGTCATTGACTTAGACCGCCGGGCTATCTGTCTGGCCAAAATCTCATCCTCAGGCAAATCGCCCCCGGTCATGTAAGCCAGATCCGGAACTGTCCAGTCAGGAATGGCATGGAGAGCTGCCACCAACTGCACTTCCGGGTCAGGAATAGTAAGATCCTCCTCTGTAGGTAATTTAATAGAAGGGTTAAGCAGAATATCCAGGAATGTGTTAGGTGGCACCGGCTTACGCTGAGACCATAATCGTCTTAAAGTGTCAGCCGCCTCATTCTTTATGCGATCAATATGTTCAACTTGGTAGCCCTTGAAGTGACCCGCAATAGCATCAACCTCTCGATGATAAGCCGCCATGAGTGGATCCTTAGAATCCCAGGTGCCAGAAACTTGCTGAGCTACCAGATCTGAGTCGCCGAAGCACCTCACCCGGCTTAAGTTCATCTCTTTAGCCATCCGAAGACCGTGGAGCAAGGTCTCATACTCAATTTCATTGTTAGTACAAGGGAACATTAACTGGAGAACATAAGAAAATTTATCACCTCATGGGGAAGTCAAGACAACTCCAGCCCCCGAGCTTTCCAACTGCCTGGATCCATCAAAGTGAATAGACCAATATGTGTTATCCGGCTTTTCCTCAGGCGTCCGTACTACGTCTTGAGCTTGTGTTGGTTTCCCCGGAGAGGAGAGGATGATGCAGCAGAGTAGCGTAAGTATTTCCCTCAGTTTTTGAGAACCAAGGTATCAATCCAGTAGGAGGCCACGCGCAAGTCCCTCGTACCTACACAAAGCAAATAACTCCTCGCAACCAACGCGAATAGGGGTTGTCAATCCCTTCACGGTCACTTACGAGAGTGAGATCTGATAGAGATGATAGATAATATTTTTGGTATTTTTGGTATAAAGATGCAAAGTAAAATAAAAGGCAAAGTAAAAAGCAAAGCAATAATAAAGCGTAGGAAGATTAATATGATGAAAATAGACCCGGGGGCCATAGATTTCACTAGTGGCTTCTCTCAAGAGCGTAAGTATTTTACGGTGGTGAACGAATTACTGTTGAGCAATTGACAGAATTGAGCATTGTTATGAAAATATCTAGGTATGATCATGTATATAGGCATAACGTCCGAGACAAGTAGACCGACTCCTGCCTACATCTACTACTATTACTCCACTCATCGACCGCTATCCAGCATGCATCTAGAGTATTAAGTTAAAGAAAACAGAGTAACGCCTTAAGCAAGATGACATGATGTAGAGGAGTAAATTCATGCAATATGATAAATACCCCATCTTGTTATCCTCGATGGCAACAATACAATATGTACCTTGCAACCCTTTCTGTCACTGGGTAAGGACACCGCAAGATTGAACCCAAAGCTAAACACTTCTCCCATTGCAAGAACTACCAATCTAGTTGGACAAACCAAACGGATAATTCGAAGAGACTTGCAAAGATAACCAATCATACATAAAAGAATTCAGAGAAGATCCAAATATTGCTCATAGATAATCTTGATCATAAACCCACAATTCATCGGTCTCAACAAACACACCGCAAAAAGAAGATTACATCGAATAGATCTCCACGAGAGAGGGGAGAACATTGTATTGAGATCCAAAAGAGAGAAGAAGCCATCTAGCTACTAACTATGGACCCAAGGTCTCAAGTAAACTAATCACACTTCATCGGAGAAGCTATGATGATGATGTAGAAGCCCTCCGTGGTAGATTCCCTTCCGAGAGCTCCTAACAGACCGAAGATGGGATCTCGTGGATCTGAGGAAGTTGCAGCGGTGGAATTAGGTTTTGGCTCCGTGTCGCTTTCTGTTAGTGGTACGTAGGTATATATAGGAGGAAGGAGTACGTCGGTGGAGCTTCAGGGGGCCCACGAGGCAGGGGGGCGCGCCCTAGGGGGGGCGCCCTCCACCCTCGTGGCCGCCTCCCTCCTTTCTTGACTGAGGGTCCAAGTCTCCTGGATCTTATCTGATGAGAAAATCACGTTCCCGAAGATTTCATTCCGTTTGGACTCCATTTGATATTCCGTTTCTTCGAAATACTGAAAATAGGCAAAAAAACAACAATTCTGGGCTGGGCCTCGGTTAATAGGTTAGTCCCAAAAGTAATATAAAAGTGGAAAATAAAGCCCAATATGGTCCAAAACAGTAGATAATATAGCATGGAGCAATTAAAAATTATAGATACGTTGGAGACGTATCAGGCGTCCCCAAGCTTAATTCCTCTCGTCCTCGAGTATGTAAATGATAAAAAGAGAATTTTTGATGCGGAGTGCTACTTGGCATAATTTCAATGTAACTCTTCTTAATTGTGGTATGAATATTCAGATCCGAAAGATTCAAGACAAAAGTTCATATTGACATAAAAATAATAATACTTCAAGCATACTAACTAAGAAATTATGTCTTCTCAAAATAACATGGCCAAAGAAAGTTCATCCCTACAAAATCATATAGTTTAGTCATGCTCCATTTTCGTCACACAAGATTGCTCTGATCATGCACAACCCCGATGACAAGCCAAGCAATTGTTTCATACCTTAGTAATCTCAAACCTATAAACTTTCACGCAATATATGAGCGCGAGCCATGGACATAGCACTACGGGTGGAATAGAATAATGATGGGGGTTATGTGGAGAAGACAAAAAAGGAGAAGATCTTACATCAACGAGGCTAATCAACGGGCTATGGAAATGCCCAATGTCGGTGTCAAAACCGGCGGATCTCGGGTAGGGGGTCCCGAACTGTGCGTCTAGGCGGATGGTAACAGGAGAAAGGGACACGATGTTTTTACCCAGGTTCGGGCCCTCTCGATGGAGGTAATACCCTACTCCTGCTTGATTAATATTGATGATATGGGTAGTACAAGAGTAGATCTACCACGAGATCAAGGAGGCTAAACCCTAGAAGCTAGCCTATGGTATGATTGTTGTTCGTCCCTACGGACTAAAACCCTCCGGTTTATATAGACACCAGATAGGTTAGGGTTACACAGTCGGTTACAATGGTAGGAGATCAACATATCCGTATCGCCAAGCTTGCCTTCCACGCCAAGGAAAGTCCCATCCGGACACGGGACGAAGTCTTCAATCTTGTATCTTCATAGTCTTGGAGTCCGGCCAACGGTGAGAGTTCGGCTATCCGGACACCCCCTAATCCGGGACTTCCTCACCCATCAATTGATGTTAATGCAAGGAGTAGGGATTTCCATGCAACGGATGCACTAAAGCTATAAATGTATGAAAGCTCAACAAAAGAAACTAAGTGGGTGTGCATCCAACTTGCTTGCTCACGAAGACCTAGGGAATTTGAGGAAGCCCATCGTTGGAATATACGAGCCAAGTTATATAATGAAAAATTCCCACTAGTATATGAAAGTGACAAAATATGAAACTCTCTATATGAAAAACATGGTGCTACTTTGAAGCACAAGTGTGGAAAAAAGAGATAGTAACATTGCCCCTTTTTATTTATCCCTTTTTTTACCTTCCTTTTTTTTTCTTTTGGCCTTTCTCTTTTTTTGGGACAATGCTCTAGAAAATGATGATCATCACACTTCTATTTATTTACAACTCAATGATTACAACTCGATACAAGAACAAAGTATGACTCTATATGAATGCCTCCAGCGGTGTACAGGGATATGCAATGAATCAAGAGTGACATGTACGAAAGAATTATGAACAGTGGCTTCTACATGATCATGCTAAGAAATATGACAATGATGAATGTGTCATGAAGAATGGTATGGTGGAAAGTTGCATGGCAATATATCTCGGAATGGCTATGGAAATGCCATAATAGGTAGGTATGGTGGCTGTTTTGAGGAAGATATAAGGAGGTTTATGTGTGAAAGAGCGTATCATATCACGGGGTTTGGATGCACCGGCTAAGTTTGCACCAACTCTCAATGTGAGAAAGGGCAATGCACGGTACCGAAGAGGCTAGCAATGATGGAAGGGTGAGAATGTGTATAATCCATGGACTCAACATTAGTCATAAAGAACTCACATACTTATTGCAAAAATCTACAAGCCATCAAAAACCAAAGCACTACGCGCATGCTCCTATGGGGATAGATTGCTAGGAAAAGACCATCGCTCATCCCCGACCACCACTCATAACGAGGACAATCAAATAACACCTCATGTTTCAAATTTGTTACATAACGTTTACCATGCGTGCATGTACGGGACTTGCAAACTTCAACACAAACATTTCTCAAATTCACAACTACTCACCTAGCACCACTTTGATATTATCACCTCCATATCTCAAAACAATTATCAAGCATCAAACTTTTCTTAGTATTCAAAGCACTCAAAAGAAAGTTTTTACTATTTTTTATACCTAGCATATTATTATTTCAAGCAAATTACCATGCTATTTAAGACTCTCAAAATAATCTAAGTGAAGCATGAGAGATCAATAGTTTCTTTAAAACAAATCCACCACCGTGCTCTAAAAGATATAAGTGAATTACTAGAGCAAAACTATAAAGCTCAAAAGATATAAGTGGAGCACATAGAGCAAAACTATAAAGCTCAAAAAGATATAAGGGAAGCACATAGAGTATTCTAACAAATTACAGTTCATGTATGGCTCTCTCAAAAGGTGTGTACAGCAAGGATGATTGTGGTAAACTAACAAGCAAAGACACAAACAATACAAGACGCTCCAAGCAAAACACATATCATGTGGTGAATAAAAATATAGCTCCAAGTAAAGTTACCGATGGAAGTGGATTTAAAGAGGGGATGCCTTCCGGGGCATCCCCAAGCTTTGACTTTTTGGTGTCCTTGGATTATCTTGGGGGTGCCATGGGAATCCCCAAGATTAGGCTCTTTCCACTCCTTGTTCCATAATCCATCAAAAAAATTCACCCAAAACTTGAAAACTTCACAACACAAAACTCAACAGAAATCTCGTAAGCTCCGTTAGCGAAAGAAAACAAAATACCACTTCAAGGTACTGTAATGAACTCATTCTTTATTTGTTTGGGTGTTAAACCTACTTTATTCCAACTTCTCTATGGATTATAGACTATTTTACTAGCCATAGATTTATCAAAATAAGCAAACAACACACAAAAAACAGAATCTGTCAAAAACAGAACAGTCTGTAGTAATCTGTAACTAACGCAAACTTATGGAACTCCAAAAATTCAGTCAAAATAGGACGACCTAGGCAATTTGTTTATTGATCAGAAGAGATTGGAATCACTATTTTATCACGTTCTGGTGATTTTTAACAATTGTTTTCGTGAACCGAAAGTTTCTGGAAATTACAGCAAGATCAAATAACTATTATCCAAGAAGATCCTATAGGTTTAACTTGGCACAAACACTAATGAAAACATAAAACCACATATAAACATAAGGTAGATGGATTATTTATTCCTAAACAGAAACAAAAACAAAAAACTAAAATAAAATTGGGTTGCTTCCCAACAAGCGCTATCGTTTAACGCCCCTAGCTAGGCATAAAAGCAATGATAGATCTAGGTATTGCCATCTTTGGTAGGCAATCCATAAGTAGCTGTCATGATAGATTCATATGGTAATTTTATTTTATTTCTAGGTAAGTGTTCCATGTCTTTCTTTAATGGAAATTGGACTCTATTATTCCCTTCCTTCATATCAATAATTGCACCAATCGTTCTAAGGAAAGGTCTACCAAGAATAATAGGACATGAAGGATTGCAATCTATATCAAGAACGATAAAGTCTACGGGCACATAATTCCTATTTGCAACAATAATAACATCATTAATTCTTCCCATAGGTTTCTTAATAGTGCAATCCTCAAGGTGCAAGTTTAGAGAGCAATCATCAAAATCACGGAAATCTAGCAAATCACACATAATTTTGGGAATAGTGGAAACACTAGCACCCAAATCACATAAGGCATAAAATTCATGATCCTTAATCTTAATTTTAATAGTTGGTTCCCACTCATCATAAAGTTTTCTAGGGATGGAGACTTCCAATTCAAGTTTTTCCTCATAAGATTGCATCAAGGCATCAACGATATGTTTGGTAAACGCTTTATTTTGACTATAAGCATGCGGAGAATTTTGCACGGATTGCAACAAGGAAATACAATAAATTAGATAGCAACTTTCATTAAATTCCTTGAAATCCAAAATAGTGGGCTTAGCAACATCTAAGGTTCTACTTTCTTTGATCCCACTTTTATCAATTTTAGCATCATTATCTAAAAACTCAGAATTTTTAGAACGCCTTCTAGGTAAAGGTGACCCATATTCAATCTCATCATTATCAAGATTCATATTTCAAAACAAAGATTTGATAGGGGACACATCAATAACTTTTAGATCTTCATCTTGATTTTCATGGGAATCGGAAGAACACGCTTTAATAAAGGCATCTTTCATAGCACGCATCCTAGCGGTTCTTTCCTTGCACTCATCAATGGAAATTATCATGGCTTTGAGAGACTCATTGATATCATGATTAGGAGGAATATATATAAGCTTTAAAGAATAAACATCAAGAGAAATTCTATCAACGTTCCTAGCCAATTCATCAACTTTAAGTAATTTCTCTTCAAGCAAAGCATTAAAATCCTTTTATGAATTCATAAACTCTTTAACACTATTCTCAAATGTAGATGGCATCTTATTAAAATTTCCATAAGAGTTGTTGTAGGAATTTCCATAAGTATTAGAAGGATTACTAGGATAGGGCCTAGGATTAAAATTCCCTCTATATGCGTTATTACCAAAATTATTCCTACCAACAAAATTCACATCCGTAGATTCATTATTATTCTCAATCAAAGTAGACAAAGGCATATCATTAGGATCAGAAGAAACACTCTTAGTAGCAAATAATTTCATAAGTTCATGCATCTTTCAATTCAAAACATTGATTTCTTCTATCGCATGCACTTTTTTATTAGTAGATCTTTCAGTGTGCCATTGAGAATAATTAACCATAATATTATCTAGGAGTTTAGTAGCATCTCCTAAAGTGATTTCCATAAAAGTGCCTCCCGTGGGTGAATATAAAAGATTTTTAGAAGCAAAACTCAATCCGGCATAGAAATTTTGTATAATCATCCACAAATTTAAACCATGAGTAGGGCAATTATGTATCATTAATTTCATTCTCTCCCAAGCTTGTGCAACATGTTCATGATCAAGTTGCTTAAAATTCATAATATCGTTCCTAAGAGAGATAATCTTAGCAGGAGGAAAATACTTAGAGATAAAAGCATCTTTGCACTTGTTCCAAGAATCAATACTATTTTTAGGCAAAGACGAAAACCAAGCTTTAGCACGATCTCTAAGCGAAAAAGGAAATAGCTTCAATTTAACAACATCATTGTCAACATCTTTCTTCTTTTGCATATCACATAAATCCACGAAGCTATTTAGATGAGTAGCGGCATCTTCACTAGGAAGGCCGGCGAATTGATCTTTCATAACGAGATTCAATAAAGCAGCATTGATTTCACAAGATTCTTTATTGGCAAGAGGAGAAATCGAAGTGCTAAGGAAATCATTATTGTTGGTATTGGTAAAGTCACACAATTTGGTATTATCTTGAGCCATAGTGACAAGCAAGCAATCCAACACACGAGCAAACAAGCGAACGAGAAAAAGGCAAACGGAAAAGAGAGGGCGAATAAAACGGCAAGGGTGAAGTGGGGGAGAGGAAAACGAGAGGAAAATGGCAAATAATGTAATGCGGGAGATAAGGGATTGTGATGGGTACTTGGTATCGTGACTTTTGCGTAGACTCCCCGGAAACGGCGCCAGAAATCCTTCTTTCTACGTCTTGAGCTTGCGTTGGTTTTCCCCGAAGAGGAGAGGATGATGCAGCAAAGTAGCGTAAGTATTTCCCTCAGTTTTTGAGAACCAAGGTATCAATCCAGTAGGAGGCCACACGCAAGTCCCTCGTACCTACACAAAGCAAATAACTCCTCGCAACCAACGCGAATAGGGGTTGTCAATCCCTTCAGGTCACTTACGAGAGTGAGATATGATAGAGATGATAGATAATATTTTTGGTATTTTTGGTATAAAGATGCAAAGTAAAATAAAAGGCAAAGTAAAAAAGCAAATAAATAATAAAGTGTAGGAAGATTAATATGATGAAAATAGACCCGGGGGCCATAGATTTCACTAGTGGCTTCTCTCAAGAGCATAAGTATTTTACGGTGGGTGAACGAATTACTGTTGAGCAATTGATAGAATTGAGCATAGTTATGAGAATATCTAGGTATGATCATGTATATAGGCATCACGCCTGAGACAAGTAGACCGACTCACCTGCATCTACTACTATTACTCCACTCATCGACCGCTATCCAAAGATGCATCTAGAGTATTAAGTTAAAGAAAAGCGAGTAACGCCTTAAGCAAGATGACATGATGTAGAGGAATAAATTCATGCAATATGATAAATACCCCATCTTGTTATCCTCGATGGCAACAATACAATACGTGCCTTGCAACCCTTCACATCCTTTGGGTAAGGACACCGCAAGATTGAACCCAAAGCTAAACAATTCTCCCATTGCAAGAACTACCAATCTAGTTGGCCAAACCAAACGGATAATTCGAAGAGACTTGCAAAGATAACCAATCATACATAAAAGAATTCAGAAAAGATTCAAATATTGCTCATAGATAATCTTGATCATAAACCCACAATTCATCGGTCTCAACAAACACACCGCAAAAAGAAGATTACATCGAATAGATCTCCACGAGAGAGGGGAGAACATTGTATTGAGATCCAAAAAAAAGAGAAGAAGCCATCTAGCTACTAACTATGGACCCGAAGGTCTGAAGTAAACTACTCACACTTCATCGGAGAGGCTATGATGATGATGTAGAAGCCCTCCATGGTGGATTCCCCTTTCGGCGGAGCTCCAGAACAGGCTCCAAGATGGGATCTCATGGATACAGGAAGTTGCGGCGGTGGAATTAGGTTTTTGGCTCCGTATCTGATCTGTTGGGGGTACGTAGGTATATATAGGAGGAAGGAGTACGTCGGTGGAGCTTCGGGGGGCCCACGAGGCAGGGGGCGCGCCCTCCACCCTCGTGGCCGCCTCCCTCCTTTCTTGGCCGAGGGTCCAAGTCTCCTAGATCTTATCTGATGAGAAAATCACGTTCCCGAAGATTTCATTCCGTTTGGACTCCATTTGATATTCCGTTTCTTCGAAATACTGAAATAGGCAAAAAACAACAGTTCTGGGCTGGGCCTCAGGTTAATAGGTTAGTCCCAAAAGTAATATAAAAGTGGAAAATAAAGCCCAATATGGTCCAAAAGAGTAGATAATATAGCATGGAGCAATCAAAAATTATAGATACGTTGGTGACGTATCAGTCTGCAACTTTGTCCAATCATTGATAAAATCCACGAGTGCTTGTCACTTGATGGCCATACGAGGCACATACTTTAAACCATGGGGTCCAAGTTCAATGGCCCACTTGGCTACCCGACCTGTGGCTTCTCTATTCCGGATGATATCCCCTAACGGAGCAAAGCTAACCACAGTAATGGGATGACCAAGAAAATGCTGCTTGAGCTTCTGGCTTGCCATGAAGACCCCATACACAAGCTTCTGCCAGTGCGGATATCTCTTCTTGGACTCAATAAGTACCTCGCTGATGTAGTAAACCGGCCGTTGAACCGGGTACTCCTTTCCTGCCTCTTTCCTTTCCACCACAATGGCTACACTGACAGCCCGACTATTAGCTGCCACATATAACAACAAAGGCTCCTTATCAATGGGAGCAACAAGAATGGGCGGCTCAGCTAACTGTATCTTCAGATCCTCAAACGCTTGATTAGCAGCATCACTCCAAACAAAGTGATCTGTTTTCTTCACCATCTGGTAAAGCGGGATAGCCTTCTGACCTACCGGCTTAAGGCCGCAATACGACCCGCCAAACACTAAACATCATTGACACATGCCGGCTTAGCCAAGGAAGTAATAGCCTTGCTCTTCTCTGGGTTAGCTTCAATGCCTATGTTAGAGACCAAAAAACCCGAAAACACACTTGGCCGGGTTAAGCATCAATTTTATAAACCCGGAGATCGTCAAAAGTCTCCTTCAAATCATCAATCAGGGTCTCCTTCTTCCTGGATTTCACCACAATGTCATCTACGTAAGCATGAACATTACGCCCGATTTGATTGTGAAGGCAATTCTGCATGCACTGCTGGTAAGTCGCCTGGGCACTCTTAAGCCCAAAAGGCATAGACACATAGCAGAAGGCTCCAAACGGAGTAATGAAAGCTGTCTTCTCCTGGTCCTTAACTGCCATCTTGATCTAATGATAACCAGAGTAAGCATCCAAAAAACTCAAATGCTCACAACCCGCCGTAGCATCAATGATTTGATCAATACGAGGGAGAGCAAACGCATCAGCTGGACAAGCCTTGTTTAAGTCCGTGTAGTCCACACACATTCGCCAAGTGCCGTTCTTATTAAGCACCAACACCGGGTTAGCCAACCACTCAGGATGAAAAACTTTAACTATAAACCCGACCGCCAAGAGCCGGGCCACTTCTTCACCAATGGTCTTCCGCCTCTCCTCATTAAAACGACGAAGAAATTGCTTGAACGGCTTAAACTTCAGATCAATATTAAGAGTGTGCTCAACGAGCTCCCTTGGTACACCCGACATGTTAGAAGGCTTCAATGCAAAGATGTCCCGGTTCTCACGGATGAACTTGATGAGCGCGCTTTCCTATTTCGGATCCAGGTTAGCACTAATGCTGAACTGCTTAGATGAGTCGCGAGGAACAAAATCAACCATTTTAGTGTCATATGCCGATTTAAACTTTAGCGAAGGATCATGCTTTGTAGTTGGCTTTTTCAAGGACGTCATGTCCGCCGGGTCAACATCATCCTTGTAAAATTTCAGCTCCTCCGTTGCACAAACAGACTCAACATAAGCAGCATCGCCTTCTTCACACTCCAAGGCCACCTTACGACTCCCATGCATCGTGATAGTGCCCTTATAACCTGGCATCTTAAGCTGCAAGTAAACATAGCAAGGCCTCGCCATAAATTTAGCATAAGCCGGTCGCCCAAACAGAGCGTGATAAGGGATTTTGATGTTAACCACTTCGAAGGTAAAGGTCTCAGATCTGGAATCATGCTCATCTCCAGAAGCAACCTCCAACGATATCTTACCTACTGGGTACGCCGACTTACCCGGCACCACACCGTGAAAAATGGTGTTTGACGGCTTAAGATTTTTGTCGGTCAGTCCCATGCGACGGAAGGTTTCATAATAAAGTATATTAATGATGATGCCTCAATCCATGAGTACCTTAGTAAATTTATAGCCCCCAACCTGAGGCACCACCACCAGAGCCAAATGACCCAGTTGTCAACCCGGGGCGGGTGATCCTCACGGCTCCATACAATAGGCTGCTCTGACCACCGCAAGTAACGTGGTACTGCCGGCTCAATAGCATTCACTGCCCTCTTATGAAGCTTCTGATCCCACTTACACAAGCCAGTAGTGAACATGTGGTACTACCCACTATTCAATTGCTTCGGGTTGCTCTGATAACCAGACTATTGCTGCTACTGATTCCCCTGATTATTCTGCTGGTTGTAACCACCTTGATTGCCTTGGCCGTGAAACCCGAAATTTGAGCCGCCGCCTCCATGACTCGGACCATGAGAGCCGGACCCCAAACCGCCGTTCGGGCCATGGTTGTGCTGGACAGACTCCCTGAAGTGTCTCATGATACTGCAATCCTTCCATAGATGGGTAGACGACTTCTCCTCCATTCCGTGCATCGGACATGGCTGATTCAGTATTGCTTCAAGGTCAAATTTCGCCCCTTGAGCCGGCCTCCCCTTACGACGCTGGTTATAATTCCGTGCACCGGTGTTAGCCACAAAATCATTAGCTTTGCTCTTGCCGTTGCCGCCCTGATTGGCAGGGTTGTACTGCTGTCCTTTCATGCCGTTACTCTTCTTTCCCTTTCCCGATCTTTCATCCTCAAAGTTCGGGTCCTTGGTACCATAAGAGTCGGCATACTTAACAAGAGCTGCCATGAGCTCCCCCATGTCGTTGCAATGACGCTTAAGTCGCCCAAGCTTCTTCTTGAGTTGAATGAAACAACATTTTTTCTCCAACATTAGAACCGCTGAGCCGATGTTGATGTTATTTGAAGAATGTATGATAGTCGAGACCCGGCGCACCCAGCTAGTCATCGACTAGCCCTCAGCTTGAACACAAGAAACCAAATCCACGATCAACATCAGCTGCTTGCACGTATCTTTGAAATTCTGGATAAACCTGCCTTCAGCTCTGCCCATTACCCGATGGAGTTGGCCGACAACCCCTTGAACCAGCTACGAGCCGTCCCTTCCAGCATCATGGTGAAATACTTAGCGCATGCAGCGTCACTAACATCCAGCATCTCCATAGCCATCTCATAACTCTCCACCCAAGCCTCAGGGGGCTGATTTGCTGTGTAATTAGGCACCTTACGAGGGCCCTTAAAATCCTTGGGCAACCGCTCGTTTCGCGGAGCCGCCATTAAACAGGGCACACCCCAAGCTCTAGAAGTCACACCTGCCTCCACTGTAGTTGTTGGGTAAACCAGCGCGTACTGATGAGCCGCCAGTTGAGCCGCCAGCTCGGCCTCCCGACACGCTCTGCCCTGGTCCACCAAGTCCTGTGCATTGGCACCATTGCACGCCGGGTCATGCTCATGAGGTTGATTACGGCGCTGCTCAGTACTTGAAACTGCTGGCAAGTCAATGCGCCTATTGTAGCTCCGGCTTGGACGAGGGGTCGAATGAATTCGGTCACGACTGTAAGAATAAGCCTGCTGCTGTACCAAAGCTGTTTGAAGAAGTTCCCTGGCCCTTCGGGTTTTAACCGCCGTCAGAGTCTCGCCCTCGACTGGCAGAGCCGCCAATCGCATGGCTGCAGCAATCATATTGTCTAAAGGGTTGGAATAATGACCCGGTGGTGTTACCACGTGATGAGGTGGGGTGTTATTCATATGCGGAGAACCTGCCACGAGTGGCTGAACCGGCCCTCCACCCCCCGACGCTTCATTCATCTGGTTTACCATTGGCGGGTTACTGCCCCCCGCTCCGGGTGTGTTGAAGAGATTCCTTGACTCATAAACCGAGGGCAGACGACTCTGGTGTTTTCTCAAGACTTCGTTTGAAGCGTTCTGATCCACCATGAGCCGGTATGAATCCACTTGAATCCACTGTGCTTGGGCGCTCAAAACGGCTCGCTCTACAGTCATCCTATCCTTTTTCCCCTCCAGCTCTACCTTGGCTTGCGCTATCTCATCACATAGCTTAGCCACATCCACCTTGTGCTGTTCCTGGTTGTCCGGGGTTACCTCCACCCCCATCGGCGTTGCCAGATCCTCCAACAGATCCGTTAAAACCTCAGCCGGCGGGCGTGCTAACCCGCCAACGCCTGCCGCTATTACCACCGCTGCACTGGAAGTCAAAGCCACGGCGGCTATCGAACCGAGAACCGGCTGGGTGCCAGCCATGAAGATCGCCACCCTGTTCGGTAGCTCACAGGGGTCCGGAATACTGTCGCCATTAGAACAGCCCCCAAGCCGTCCGCCTTGTAGTTGATACATTGAGTTGGTCTCGCCCGTGGACGATTCACCATCAGAGTAGATGGCCGTCTCACCGCCAGACACAGAGCCTTCCAATTCATCCCCATGGATGAATCCAACAAAAGCACGCTTCACGGCAGGTTGAACCCGGGCAGGTCGTGCACGGTCGGTGCAGATGTCCGGCTCAGGGCCCGGTTCGCCGGTCTTGCCGATGAAGACGTGGATTCCGCCGAAGGCGATCCGGCACCCGTACTCAATTGAGCCGGCCTCGGGGCCCCAGCCTGCATCGTCGATGTAGAGCTTGCCGCGACGAATCTTGGTCATCCGGCCCACAGCGTATCTGAGGGAGTCCTGGACTAGGGGGTGTCCGGATAGCCGAACTATCATCGCGGCCGGACTCCAAGACTATGAAGATACAAGATTGAAGACTTCGTCCCGTGTCCGGATGGGACTTTCCTTGGCGTGGAAGGCAAGCTTAGCGATACGGATATGTAGATCTCCTACCATTGTAACCGACTACATGTAACCCTAACCTATCCGGTGTCTATATAAACCGGAGGGTTTTAGTCCGTAGGACGAACAACAATCATACCATAGGCTAGCTTCTAGGGTTTAGCCTCCTTGATCTCGTGGTAGATCTACTCTTTTAATACCCATATCATCAATATTAATCAAGCAGGAGTAGGGTATTACCTCCACCGAGAGGGCCCGAACCTGGGTAAAAACATCGTGTCCCTTGTCTCCTGTTACCATCCGCCTAGACGCACAGTTCGGGACCCCCTACCCGAGATCCGCCGGTATTGACACCGACATTGGTGCTTTCATTGAGAGTTCCTCTGTGTCGTCACCGATAGGGCCGATGGCTCGTTCGATCATCAACAACGACGCGGTCCAGGGTGAGACTTTTCTCCCGGACAGATCTTCGTGATTCGGCGGCTTTGCATGCGGGCCAATTAAACGGCCATCTGGAGCAGATCGAAAGCTACGCCCCTGGCCATCAGGTCAGATTTGGAAGTTTGAACTATACGGCCGATGTCCGCGGAGACTTGATCTTCGACGGATTCGAGCCACAGCTGAGCGTGCCACACTGTCTTGATGGGAATGATCTAGCTCTGCAGCCGAACAGTGCCCTGGAGGCCGCACCAGCATCTGCTCCGACCCTTAATCCGGAGCCGGCTTCCCCGATCAAGGACGAGTGGTTGGACACCGCCTCGGGGGCTACGATCTCTACAGCGATTGAGCCGAACTCCATCCCTGTCCTTTGCGAAGACCTTGACTCCAGGTTGCCGGACTCCTCTCCGGACTCCGAACCCTCCGCGCCCCTGCCAATCGAATCCGATTGGGCGCCGGTCATGGAGTTCACTACCACGGACATCTTTCAGCATCGCCCTTTGGCGACGTCCTGAATTTACTAAAGTCTTTCTCTTTATCCGGAGAGCCCTGGCTGGATTACGGACAGGAAGGTTGGGATACGGACGACGAAGAAATTCAACGCCCACCCACCACCCACTTTGTAGCCACTGTTGATGATTTAACCGACATGCTCGACTTCGACTCCGAAGACATCGACGGTATGGATGACGATGCCGGAGACGACCAAGACCCAGCGCCTACAGGGCACTGGAAGGCCACCTCATCATACGACATATACATGGTGGACATCCCAAAAGATGGGAATGGCGACGGAACAACGGAGGATGACCCTCCAAGAAGCAACCGAAGCGCCGACGTCAGCGGCGCCGCTCTAAATCCCGCCACAGCAAAAATGGTGATTCCGGCACGGGAGATAATAACACCCCAGATAGTGCCGAAGACAACCCCTCCAGCAGGACTCAACGCAGGAGGAGGGAGAAGCAAGTTCGCACGACAGTGCGGCAGAAAGAGAGGTCGAGGACTATAATTATGCGCCTCCCTCCGAAGATGAGGCAAGCCTCGACGATGACGAATTTGTCATGCCTGAGGATCCCGCCGAACAGGAGCGTTTCAAACGCAGACTTATAGCCACGGCAAGCAGCCTCAAGAAAAAGCAGCAACAGCTTAGAGCTGACCAAGACCTGCTAGCTGACAGATGGACTGAAGTCCTTGCAGCCGAAGAGTATGAACTCGAACGCCCCTCCAAAAGCTACCCCAAACGCAGGCCGTTGCCTCGATCAGAGGAGGAAGCACCCAAGTCACCAGCGCACGACATGGCAGACCGGCCACCCCGTGGCCGCGACAGAGAAGCCTCTCGGCCCTCCGCTCAAGCCACACCCCGACGCCGCTCAAAAAGTACCAAGGCACGGGAAAATGCGCCGGACTTGCGAGATATATTGGAGGATAAGGCAAAACATACAAGATCGATCTACGGATCGCGTGGGCGCCCAACGATGTGGGATGATTACCGTCGCGCCGGATACAGCAAAGCCGGCCGGGCCGAACACAGTAGACAAAGCTCATATGAGCTACGTCGTGATATAGCCCAATACAGAGGCGCCGCACACCCACTATGCTTCACAGATGAAGTAATGGATCATCAAATCCCCGAGGGCTTTAAACCCGTAAACATCGAATCATACGATGGTACCACAAATCCCGTGATCTGGATCGAGGACTATCTCCTCCATATCCACATGGCCCGAGGTGATGATCTACATGCCATCAAATACCTCCCACTCAAGCTTAAAGGACCAGCTCGGCATTGGCTCAACAGCTTGCCAGCAGAATCAATTGGTTGTTGGGAGGACCTGGACGCCGCATACCTTGATAACTTCCGGGGCACATATGTGCGACCACCGACGATGACCTTAGCCATATAATTCAGCAGCCAGAAGAATCGGCCAGACAATTCTGGACACGGTTCCTAACAAAGAAAAATCAAATCGTTGACTGTCCGGACGCGGAGGCCCTGGCAGCCTTCAAACATAACATCCGCGACGAATGGCTTGCCCGGCACCTAGGACAGGAAAAGCCGAAATCCATGGCAGCCCTCACAACACTCATGACCCGCTTTTTTGCGGGAGAGGACAGCTGGCTAGCTCGAAGCAACAACTTGGCCAAACACCCTGATAGTTCGGATACCAAGGACATCAATGGCAGGTTGCGTTGCAACAAGAACAAGCGCCGCATTAACGGCGATAATGCTGAAGATACGTCCGTCAATGCCGGATTCAGAGGCTCTAAACCCGGTCAGCGGAAGAAGCCATTCAAAAGAAATACCCAGGGCCCGTCCAACTTGGACCGAATACTCGATCGCTTGTGCGGATACATGGCACCCCGAAAACTAGCCAATCACACCAACAGGGATTGTTGGGTGTTCAAGCAAGCAGGCAAGTTAAGTGCCGAACTCAATGACAAGGGGCTGCATAGCGATGATGAGGAAGAGCCCGGCCGCCCGAACAATAGAGGATGAAGGGTTTTCCCACACAAGTGCGGACGGTGAACATGATATACGCAACCCATATACCCAAAAGGGATCGGAAGCGTGCACTAAGGGACGTATATGCGATGGAGCCGCCGCCCAGTTCAACCCATGGTCTTCCTGCCCGATCACCTTCGATCGAAGGGACCACCCACTAGCATCCGTCCACGGGCGGTTTCACCGCATTGGTTCTTGACCCAATTATTGACGGATTTCACCTCACCGTAGTCCCGATGGACGGCGGTAGCAGCCTGAACCTGCTTTATCAGGATACAAGGTCGCAAAATGGGCATAGACCCTCAAGGATTAAACCTACAAAGACGACCTTTAAAGGGGTCATACCGGGTGTAGAGGCCAATTGTACGGGCTCAGTTACACTCGAAGTGGTCTTTGGATCCCCGGATAACTTCCGAAGCGAAGAGTTAATCTTCGACATCGTCCCGTTCCGCACCGGCTATCATGCACTGCTCGGACGAACCGCATTTGCAAAGTTCAATGCGGTGCCGCGACCACGCATACCTCAAGCTCAAGATGCCAGGCCCTCGAGGAGTAATCACGGTCAATGGAAACACCGAACGCTCTCTCCGAACGGAGGAGCACACGACGGCCCTCGCGGCGGAGCTACAAAGCAGCCTCTCACAGCAATTCTCGAGTCCGGCCACTAAGCGTCCGGACACTGTCAGGCGCGCCCGGAGTAACCTACAACAAGACCGCCTGGCACGATTCAAGCATCGCCAGAAGTAATCCGGCCCCAACCCCAGCCCTCGCGAAATTGCGAAGCCAGTACTATGCGTACATAACTACGCTCTAGAGATACCATGGGCATAAGGGGAGGGGCACGACCACGGCACGCCCGGGATGCGGCTCAACCGCACCAGGGGCTCCCGATTGTGTCATACTTTTTCTTTTTTCCTTTTTCTTCCTTTTTCTTACTTTCAAGACTCCGTCCTCCAGAAGTCCTGTCCGGCACTAGAATCGCCGAACTCACGATGCAACAGCCAGGGAAGCAGAAAGCCATGTCGAGTGTTCAGGTGGTCTCTATTACGAGCATTATACCTGTTTTACATACTATCCCGCAGCTTACCCCTGGAGGGGGACATGTTAGATAGTCCCATCCCTTGCTTATCGCACTATTTGTATCGTTCTGCCTTCATTGCAAGACCTTTTGAATAAACAATACATAGCTTTTGCCTATTATTGCACTCCTTTCTTTATCTATATATATATGTTCATTTCATGACATGTTGCACCCAGACACTTTGGTACGGCCAATACACCAGGGGCTTAAGTACCCCAAAATTATGGTGTGATAAGTCCGAACACTTTCACAAGTGCGGCACCGAACTTATAGCATTGTATGAATCGGCTCGAATCATGTCTTGGGTCAATAGTTGGGTTTGCCCGGCTCCCGTGTTTTGGTACCTTACGCCCGTTATATCGGCTAAGGTAGCACCGGAGAACCAATGCGATTGTGCCCTAGTTGAGCTGGGTCGAGCACCTCGGTGGAGAAAGCTAAACTGACCGTCATGATAGGGCGAGAGCCGATCGCTGTTCGAGAGGTTTTTTCGGTCCCTAAAGACTTATGCCGCTTAGAGCGAGGAACCGAATTGTCCGGCCAAGGTGTGGATAGCGCCCCGAACTCGGTCTTCCGAATACTAGGGGCTTCGCCAAAATTTAAAATTATAGAATTCTATGGCTAAGTGAGAGTGTTCAAGCATTATAAGTCCGGTTTCCTTGTTCGTTGCGTTGAGCACCTCCCTAGATGGACCCAAGAATGGGAACAAGAGTGCTCAAGTTTATCCCGAACACCCCAGCACTCGTGGCATGGGGGCTGAAGCCAACGACTTGCCATCTCTCAAATTTGATAGAAGGTAATATTTTAAATTAACAAGCGTTGCTTAGCGCATATGAACAAGTTTTCAGCGTACAGGATAACAAATGTGAGTCTATTCAAAAATTACATCTTTGGAGCACTCATCCGCTATTCGGCGGGCACCCTTTAGGAGGCCCTCATAGTACATTTCGGGCATGCGATGCTCCTTGCCCTTTGGTGGCCCGTCCGTCACAAGCTTCTCCGCATCCAGCTTGCCCCAGTGCACTTTAGCACGGGCAAGGGCCCGACGGACACCTTCGATGCAGACGGAGCGCTTGATGACTTCAACCCGTGGACAAAGGCCCACCAGCCGCCAGACTAGCCCAAAGTAGCTCCTGTGCATGGCTTCCAATGGCCACACAGCCGAACTATGAGGCCCTTCATGGCCTGTTCGGCGACCTTAGGAGCTCGACCAGCTGCTTCAGCTGGTCGCTCAGGGGCACCGGATGTCCGGCCTCAGCATACTGAGACCAGAACACCTTTTCCGTTGAGCTCCCTCCTTGGCGCTGTAGAACACGGCAGCATCAGACACACTACGGGGCAGATCTGCGAACGCTCCTGGAGAGCTCCAAATCCGGGTAAGTAATAGGTAATTCACTTTCACATGCTTGCTTTGCATAAAGAATGCCTTACCCGCCTCTATCTTCTTTAATGATTCAATTTCTTGGAGGGCTTTTTGGGCCTCAGCCTTAGCAGCTTTGGCACTCTCAAGAGCCGAGGCGAGCTCGCACTCTCGAGTCTTCGAGTCACGCTCCAAACTCTCGTGTTTTTCCACGAGAGCTTGGAGCTCTTGTCGTACCTTGGCCAGCTGTGCCTCCCCCTTCTCTCGCTCGGTGCGCTCCGTGGCCGCTTTGTTTTTGGCCACGGACACCGCTTCCTTCAGGGTCCCCACCTCATTCGTGGCCCCTGCAGTACCCATGTTATTCCTGTTATTTTTTGCAACCGAAACCTTTCTATAAGGTATTTCTTCAATAAGGTATTACTTACCTTCCTTGTCCTCGAGCTGCTTCTTGGCAAGGCCGAGCTCGTTCTCGGACCGCTCGAGGCTTTGCTTCAATGCATCGATCTCTGCAGTCAGTGCGGCAGAGGTTAGCAGCGAAGCCTGCATTCCCATATTGACATACTTATGTTAGACTCTTGTGTATATCTTTTTAGATCCTTAGTACGGCTTTTCTTTCCGAACGCCGAACTAAGCATCAGGGGCTACTGTCTATGCGGTAATATTTTTACATATTCTAAACTTACCTCAAAGCCTGTTAGAAGGCTGGTGCAGGCTTCAGTCGGCCCGCTCTTGGCGGATCGAACTGTCCGGATCACCGCACTCATAATAAAGGCGGTGCTCCTTCCTGATGGAGGCTGTTAAGCGCCTCGATGCTATCCAAAGGCCTCCGGTTGGACGGAAGACACCGGCGTATTACCCTTCTTACGAAGGGACCGCTTGCTGGACTCCGGAACCGCTGAAGGTTCCGGCGTGGAGTCCGGACGAGGGTCGGGCTTAGAGCCCCTGGGGGTCTCGCCCCCCACGCGCCTGGAGTCCGGGAGGTGCCTCGCGGCGTCTCCTGCGCCACCTCCTCTTGACCAGGCCCCTTGGGGCACCACCTCGGCGCCGGCCGCAGCGTGAGGCGATGAGGCGGCCGGAAGTGAAGTACTCTCCATTTCCGATTTAACTGTGGACCCGCCGACGGCGGGCGAGCTGCTTGGCGGGCTGCATGATTGTTCGGCATTAGAGAACACTATGCAATGAAAAAATCCATGGGTATCCGGACACTTACGATCTCGCCAGGGGCTTGGCCCTTGTTGGCCAATCCTCCTCGTCGTTGTCGACGTTGGTGGAGAAGTCCGGAGGAAGGGTTCTTCCCTTCTTGGACCCTCCGGCCTCCCCAGTTGGGGCGGCCTTCCTTTTTCTCTCCTCCCCCGCTGGGGGCGAGGCTTCTTTTTCCTCCTCCTCGTCCTCAGGAGAAGATTCTGCTTCAGAATCTGAAAACACCAGGCGTCGGGAGCTCCTTCGAGTTCCCGTTGCCTCCCTCTTGGCCTTCTTCTCCGGCACCACATGAGGTACCGGAGCCAGCAGCCCCGTCAATCGGGCGTTCGCTGGGCCTTCAGGCAAAGGAGCAGGACAGTTAACCTGTCCGGACGTCTTCAGCCAATCCTGTTAAAGATTAGGGAGTTTTAGATCCCACATAGAGTCAATCTATGAAAAAAGAGTCCCGTAAAGGGTAAAATAACTTACCTCGCTGGCTTGACGCTGCGAGCTGAATCCGTGATCTTCGGTAGCGGATGTGGGAGCCTCGGCGCCCTTGAACAAGACCTTCCGGGCATCTTCGTACATTGTGTCAAGAGCCTTTTTAGAGTTGAGTCTTTGTCTTGGGATCGAACTCCCACAAATTGAAGGCCCGTTGTTGGCATGGGAGAATCCGGCGGATGAGCATCACCTGGATTACATTGACAAGCCTGAGATTCTTGTCCACCAGGTTTCGTACGCACGTTTGGAGTCCGGATAGCTCGTCCGAATTCCCCCATGTAAGGCCCGTCTCTTTCCATGACGAGAGCCGTGTGGGGAAGCCAGATCTGAATTCAGGGGCCGCCGCCCATTTGGGGTCGCGCGGCTCGGTGATATAGAACCACCCCGATTGCCACCCCTTTATTGTCTCCACAAAGGATCCCTCAAGCCATAGGCTTTGGCCATCTTGCCAACCATGGCGCCTTCGCACTCCGCTTGACGGCCGCCCACTACCTTCGGCCGGACATTAAAGATCTTCAGCCATAAGCCGAAGTGAGGCTGGATGCAGAGGAAGGCCTCGCACACGATGATGAATGCCGAGATGTTGAGGATGAAATTCGGGGCTAGGTCGTGGAAGTCCAGGTCGTAGTAGAACATGAGCCCCCGGACAAATGGGTGAAGTGGAAAACCTAGTCCGCGGAGGAAGTGGGGGAGAAACACCACCCTCTCATGGGGCACTGGGTTGGAATGAGCTGCCCTGCTGGGGCAGCTCAGGCGCGATGTCGCCGGACAAATATCCGGCCTCCCGCAGTCTTGTAATGTGCCCCTCCGTGACGGAGGAGGCCATCCACCTGCCTCCCGCTCCGGACATGGTTGGAGAAGGTTGAGGTAGGATGTGCGGACTTGGCGCTGGAGCTCGAGTGCGTGAAAATGGATGAGCAAAGGAGGAAGAAGGCGTAGGTGAAAAGGTGGATCCTTATCCCCTTATATGGATGGACGAAGCTATGCGTCCCCCACCAGCCTGGTAAAACTTGCTTATCTCCCAAGCGCCGTAATCAATGGCGCGGATGGGTTACCCACGTCCGTATTGATGGGAATCCCGGAATAAGGGGGCACGATCTATGCCTTGATAAGATGTGCCAGGGAAACCGCATCGCTAAACGCGCTGAGGTGGAACAGTAAAAAATGATTCATATAAAGGCCTGGCCGTGGTGTGATGTCACGCCGCGGAATACGTTAGCAGATCTGTACAAAAGTTATTCTCTCTACGGTGGTATGTGGAACTTGTTTTGCACAGCCGGACACTATCCTGGTGTTCAAAAACTTCTATGAAGTATTTGGAGGAGGAACCCGCCTTGCAATGCCGAAGACAATATGCGCGCCGGACTCGTCGTCATTGAAGCCTAGTTCAGGGGCTACTGAGGGAGTCCTGGACTAGGGGGTGTCCAGATAGCCGAACTATCATCGCGGCCGGACTCCAAGACTATGAAGATACAAGATTGAAGACTTCGTCCGTGTTCCGGATGGGATTTTCCTTGGCGTGGAAGGCAAGCTTGGCGATACGGATATGTAGATCTCCTACCATTGTAACCGACTCTGTGTAACCCTAACCTATCCGGTGTCTATATAAACTGGAGGGTTTTAGTCCGTAGGAGGAACAACAATCATACCATAGGCTAGCTTCTAGGGTTTAGCCTCCTTAATCTCGTGGTAGATCTACTCTTATACTACCCATATCATCAATATTAATCAAGTAGGAGGAGGGTATTACCTCCATCGAGAGGGCCCGAACCTGGGTAAAAACATCGTGTCCCTTGTCTCCTGTTACCATCCGCCTAGACGCACAGTTCGGGACCCCCTACCCGAGATCCGCCGGTTTTGACACCGACAGTATCCCTTGGTCCCTTCAAAGCTGCCCTTCAAGAACTTAAAACCACCGTGCGTAGGCCCCACGGTGGGCGCCAACTGTTGTGAAATTGTCACGACAGATGTCCTCGTGGAAGGACTTATTTACGGGGCCATTGCGACGAGGTTACCATAAAGGGGTTAAAACGAGACGAGGGACACGAGGAAGTTTATACTGGTTCGGCCCCTTGCGGTGAAGGTAAAAGCCTAATCCAGTTGAGGTGGTATTGCTAGGGTTTCGATTACCAGGGAGCAAATACGCTTGGCCTGGTTTCGATCTGCTATTTCTTGCCCTAAGCCGCTGCCGGGTTGTCCCCTTATATACATGGGTTGACGCCCCGCGGCCTACAGAGTCCCGACCAGCTCATACAAACGTGTCCAGCTCGGTAACTTATCTTACATGCCTTACAATACAAGTTGAAGGAAATATGACCTAGAGGCAATAATAAAGTTATTATTTATTTCCTCATATCATGATAAATGTTTATTATTCATGCTAGAATTGTATTAACCAGAAACATAATACATGTGTTAATACATAGACAAATATAGTGTCACTAGTATGCCTCTACTTGACTAGCTCGTTGATCAAACATGGTTGAGTTTCCTAGCCATAGACATGAGATTTCATTTGATTAACGGGATCACATCATTAGGAGAATGATGTGATTGACTTGACCCATTCCGTTAGCTTAGCACTTGATCATTTAGTATGTTGCTATTTCTTTCTTCATGACTTATAAATGTTCATATGACTACGAGATTATGCAACTCCTGCCATCGGAGGAACACTTTGTGTGCTACCAAACGTCACAACGTGAATCTGGGTGATTATAAAGGTGCTCTACTGGTGTCTCCGAAGGTACTTGTTGAGTTGGCGATTTCGAGATTAGGATTTGTCACTCCGATTGTCGGAGAGGTATCTCTGGCCCTCTCGGTAATGCACATCACTATAAGCCTTGCAAGCAATGTGATTAATGAGTTAGTTGCGGATGATGCATTACGTAATGAGTAAAGAGACTTGCCGGTAACGAGATTGAACTAGGTATTGAGATACCGACGATCGAATCTCGGCAAGTAACACACCAATGACAAAGGGAACAACGATATTGTTATGCGGTTTGACCGATAAAGATCTTCGTGATAATATGTGGGAGCCAATATGAGCATCCAGGTTCCGCTATTGGTTATTGACCGGAGACGTGTCTCGGTCATGTCTACATAGTTCTCGAACCCGTAGGGTCCGCACGCTTAAAGTTCGGTGACGATCGGTATTATGAGTGTCGGTGTCAAAACCGGCGGATCTCGGGTAGGGGGTCCCGAAATGTGCGTCTAGGTGGATGGTAACAGGAGACAAGGGACACGATGTTTTTACCCAGGTTCGGGCCCTCTCGATGGAGGTAATACCCTACTCCTGCTTGATTAATATTGATGATATGGGTAGTACAAGAGTATATCTACCACGAGATCATGGAGGCTAAACCCTAGAAGCTAGCCTATGGTATGATTGTTGTTCGTCCTACGGACTAAAACCCTCCGGTTTATATAGACACCGGATAGGTTAGGGTTACACAAAGTCGGTTACAATGGTAGGAGATCTACATATCCGTATCGCCAAGCTTGCCTTCCACGCCAAGGAAAGTCCCATCCGGACACGGGACGAAGTCTTCAATCTTGTATCTTCATAGTCTTGGAGTCCGCCGCGGACGATAGTCCGGCTATCCGGACACCCCTAGTCCGGGACTCCTCAAGAGCCCCTGAACCAGGCTTCAATGACGATGAGTCCGGCGTGTTGATTGTCTTCGGCATTGCGAGGCGGGTTCCTCCTCCGAATACTTCATAGAAGGTTATGAACACAAGGATAGTGTCCGGCTCTGCAAAACAAGTTCCACATTCCACCGTAGAGAAAATAACTTTTGCACAGATCTGCTGACGTATTATGCGGCGTGACATCACACCACGGCCATGCCTTTATATGAATCGTTTTTTATCGTTTCACCTTAGCGCGTTTAGCGAGGCGGTTTCCCTGGCACGCCTTATCAAAGCATAGATCGTGCCCCCCTTATTCTGGGATTCTCATCAATACGGACGTGGGTAACCCAACCGTGCCCGTTGGCACGCCTCCTCTATCAAAGACGAGTCCTAATCGACCACGGTGTGGGCTCTTGGTATTCAACCTCTTTATAATGAGACCAAGGCCCTCTTCTTCTTACACCCTCCATCGAGTTCGCCTCGCGCTTCGAGTTCCAACACCCAAAGCTTCAGATTCAGGCGCTTCGGACTTTCGACGATGTCTGGCTCCGACCAGCTCGGCTGATGGATGTCTTCCTCCGTCACAGAAGAAGACGTGCTAAAGCTGCGAGACGCCAGGTATCTAACCGTGCGAGATCTCGCATAGGCTGCCTCGCCTGTGGCAGGTCATTCCCACTCCCGAGCCCGACGAGAACGTGGTGTTCGTGTCTCACTTCCTTCGGGTTTAGGCTTCCCGACGGATCCCTTTGTGCGGGGGCTCATGTTTTATTATGGGCTTGATTTCCATGACTTGAATCCGGAGTCCATCCTCCATATCTCGTCATTCATTGTTGTATGTGAGGCCTTCCTCCATATTACCCCCCACTTTGGATTGTGGCTCAAGACTTTCAAGGTGGAGCCAAGGATGATCGGGGGGCAACAAGCAGAGTGCGGAGGGGCAGTCATAAGCAAATGTGCTGATGCTCCATGGCCCGAGGGCTCTTTCCAAGAGGAGCTTGGTTTGTGGCAACGGGAGTGGTTTTATATCACCGCCTCCCGGGCACCAAATGGGCGGCGCCCCGCCTTCCGGCCAGTCCACCACAGCGGCTGGCGCCATGGGTCAACAGGGGCCTCGACTGGGGCCATCCAAGGATCGCGTTCCCTTGCTGCAGGCCGTATTCAAGACCTCCAGGAAAGAGAGATCAATCTGCTGCAGTGGCGCAGTTATGGTGATCCGGCGCCTTCTGCCTCGCAAGCGCCGCCTCCGCCTGTGGGAATTTAATCCGAGGGACCACGAGCTCTCCAAAATTTTATGGGCACGGCGCCCGTGGAGATGTATAAACTGTTCTTCGGATCACAAGAGAAGTGTCCGGACCCGACTGAGGATGCAGGACTAAGCTGCAATCGCCCAGATACTCAAGTAAGTAGTCCTGTAACCGGACAAGCTATTCATTTATTTATCATATATATATATGTACTTTAGAGGAACCGTTTCTTGAACAGGAGTGGATAGCCAAGGCAAAGTTAATAAGGTGTCCGGCTCCCCTCCCGGAGACCACGCCGGATCCCATGCTGACCAAGATGTTGAAGGTCGCGCCTTTTGAAGAAGGCGAAGGAGGGAGCGGGGAAGCAACTGTCTCTACGAAGGAGGCTATCCAGGACGGAGGGATTAAAAGTCCTGTCTTTCGAGGAGAGAAGAGGACCGCTTCGAAAGATCTGAAGGTCAAGGCCTCAAAGAGGGGAAGGGAATCTTCGTCGGAGAGTCCGGCGCTGGGAAGTAACCCAGCCGCACTATTTCCCCAAGGGGGTCAGCCCTCCAGCGAGCCGTAAGTAAAAAAGAAGGGATCTTGTAAATAAGGAACATCCCTGTATTTATTTATGAAGATAACCGAAATTGTACCTTGTAGTTCGGACCTCAGCCTTTCGCTCAGAGCTCGTCTCGGGGATCTTCTTCAGAGATGATGGAGAGCGAACGCCTCCACACCAGCACCCTCATGTGAAGCGGACGACCCGGAGGTGTCGTTGCGGAGGGTTCCCCCAAGTCCGGCGGGGCCGGAAGGTCCAGCGCCAAGTGGTGTGCGTTTGGAGGAGCTGAAGGATCTGCTCGGGCGAGTGGCTATCTCAGAAGATCACCGTGCTCTAATGGGTACGGTGATTGAAAGAATTGCATCCACGGAAAGCGGATTGCATGAAGCCGTCAGGGGCTTACTGACGGGGTTCGAGGTACGCAAAAATGATGTACCTTCTGACAGTTATGCATATAAATTGCGCCCTGTATAGATAGTAGCCCCTGAGGCTCGGTATGTTGTCAAAATTGACAACGTGCCGAGGATCAAATTCTCAGTTATAACATATCGCTGCCCCTAAACAGGTAGCGGGGCGTCCCGTGGCCAGCCGGACTGATGAATATGCCGAACTAAAGCGGCAACTCGACGAGGCGGATGCGGACATCGCTCTGGTCAATAAATTGTTTGACGAGTCACAAGGTATGTGACTTCTATGCGGACACCTAGTAAGGGAGCTTGACGCCCATGTCTTACTATTTGTATGCTTAATGCAGATGGTGCCGCTGCCGTGGAAGAGCTGCGGGCGGAACTCGCCCGAGCAAAAGAGCAAGCCAGAAAGAGTAATGCGGCCGCTTTAAAGGCGTCAAGAGCTAGAAGCCGAACGGGCTGCTCACCGCCAAGGTAGAGGAAATGGACGATATGTCCAGCGTTGAAGAATGCTGCCGATCGCTGCAAGGTTCTTGAAAAAGAACGCTGCCGGAGCAAGAGGGCTGAAAAAGGCCGCCGCCGAATCCAAGAATGCCCATTCGGCTTTGAGAGCTGCCAAGGAGGAGCTGAGTCAGGCCGGGGCAATTGTGGCTGGAAAACCTTTTCTGCTGCGGAGGAAATATACGGAACCAAAGTATGCTCAATTGGACAAGTTGTGGAGTTCGGAGGATGCTTATCTGGACTTGGCGGCGAGCGCTGCGGACGCGGTTGAGCACTTCCGAGGTCAGAAGGGGCACATAAGGGAAGAGCTATATTGGTCGCATTCCATAGTCCGGAGCGCTCTTCTTCCGCCGACCGATCGGTTGGCCGAATGGGCCGAGCTGAATCGACTATCCGGACTTGCCATGCAGCATGTCATGACTCACTTGTGGCCGGGCGGACCCCACCAAGAGTTATTTTGGTTTAGTGCAGCAGTTCCTTGCGCGGTACTGCCAGACGACGCAATGAAGCTATCGGCGTGTATTGAGGGAGTGCGGATGGCTCGCCCGTGCCAAGACATACCGGGCAGAGATGAAGGCCACCGATGTTGCATCCCAAGATTCGGATGAAGCCGAGTACCGCCGAGCACTACTTTGAAGAAGTCTGCCGGGCGCTGCTTAATAGAGACGCAGTGCTCGAAGGATATTATGTTTAAATGACATGTATGATTTGTGAAAACAATGTTTTCAGTATAATATAAGAGCTTTTTATACTTGTGTGTTCAAGTAGTAAACTACTCCCTGTGCGGCCGTTTATGTGTATGTATATATAACCTGAAAGATGGCAGTCCTTGGCTTCAGCCCCCACGCACATAGTGCGGGGGTGTTTGCAAAGGAAGCGCTTTTTCACACTTAATCCAACGTCTTGGTCCTGTTAAGGAGGTGATAGCGTAGCAAACCAGGCAACCGGACTATAATGCTTTATCACTTTCACTTAGCCATAGGAGTTCGAGAGTGGGGCCACGATATAGCCCACAGGGGCACCGCACTCTCCGAATCCGGGTGCGTATGTGCTGACCGAAAACCGGTCCTTCGTTAATGCGGAGGAATCCTAAACATTCCGATGAGTCATCGAGTGGTTGACCAGTCTCTCGCTATATCATGATCGGTTTCGGCTTTCTCTACCGAGGTGCTCGCCCGGCGAACCGGGCACAATCGCAGAGGTTCTCCCGGTGCCGCGTTAGCCGTGAAAAGCGAAAGCGTAAGGCAGCAAAACACAGGAGCCGGGCAACCCAACATTTGACCAAAGACATGATTCGGAGATGATGCATATAAGGCCTAACTCGAGACGCCGAATACTCCCTAAGGTATTCGGTCTTTATGAAAATGGGCAGAATAATGCCCTAAGCCCCCGTGTCCGTGCACGCCGCAAAAATTCTGGTGCGGCCAATGCCAAAACGCCAGCCTCCTCCTCGGTTATAGTAAGGAACCGGGGATGTATATCAACAAGAGACAGTAAAAAGGTTTACGCAGGTCTTAATCAATGTAATCCTTGCAACGGGTCCCTTACCGCACGCTCATACAGTATCCGCGCAGCCGTATCTCGACGGGTGTAGCACGCCGTCGTTAAATGCAAAAGAGAGGAACTTAGTTTTAAAAGAAAAAGGATCGTGCAAAAGATGTACTGTACATTAAATAAACAGAGTACGAATCGAAGGAGTGAATAAAATTGAGCTTTAGTGTCTCTTATGATATATGCGTGCGACCCCTTGTATGGGGTATGCCGCTAGTAGGCGCCGGACTCGTCTAACCGTGTCCGGGGTTTGAATGACCAATTCAGGTTCTTTGCCTAGCAGAGCCGGATAGCCGTGGGGCTGTTAAGGCAGTCTCCCATTCTTCCGTGCTCAAGTAACACTTAATACTTCCTTTTAACAAGATGATGCCGCGTGGACCGGGCATTTTAAGTGTTAGAGATGCATAATGCGGTATTGCGTTAAAGCGGGCGAAAGCTTCACGTCCCAATAGTGCTTGATGGCTACTTTTAAACGGGGCGACATGGAAGAGTAACCTTTCGCGACGGAAGTTGTCGGATGAATCGAACACAACTTCTAGCAGTATGGAGCCCGTACAATGCGCATATGGGCCTGGCATTACTCCTTTAAAGGAGGTGTTGCTACGGTGAATTTTGGTCGGGTCTATCCCCATCCTGCGGATTGTGTCCTAATATATCAGGTTTATGTCACTGCCGCCATCCATGAGGACTTGTGTAAATTGGAGTCCGTCAATTATAGGATCCAATATCAAGGCAGTCCATCCTGCATTCCGGATATTTTCGGAATAGTCCTGATGGTCGAATGTGATTGGCTTTGACAACTAGTGTGCGGTGCGCATTTTAGTGGGCGCCGCTCTGTTTTTGATCACATGAAGTGAGTTTACTGTTTTGACCTCTTGTGGGAAATTCTTTTGTTTTCCGGGCTCTGCTTGTGGTGCTCGTCATCATCGCCACTTGGTGTGTCGAGCCCCTTGTGTTCGGGCGTTGAGTCTGCCGGACTGTTTGAAGACCCAACAATTTCGTGGGTATGGTTTGCGTGCCTCCCAGAGTATCATGGATTTGACATATCTTGTCCAAGATTTTGTTGAAGTTGGATAGCTCATCGCTATTGTCCTTAAGGGGCAGTTTTTTGTTGTTCTACCGGGAGCTTTTGAATCCGGCGTTGACTGCCGTGCTCTTTGGACTGCTCCTTGTAATCCGGCGCTGGTCCTTGTTGCGCCGTGGTTTCCCATTTCCATCCCTGATTTCGGATGTACTTGGGTTGTCGGTGTCAGCATCTTGCTAGCCAGCTATCCTCTCCGCGCAAAGCGGGTCATGAGGCTTGTTAATGCGGCCATTGTTCTTGGCTTTTCTTGGCCGAGGTGTTCTGGCGAGCCATTCGTCTCGGACGTTGTGTTTGAAAGCTGCTAAGGCTTCAGGTCCGGACAATCGACTATTTGGTTCTTTAGTAAGGAACCTGTTCCAGAATTTCCGGCCGACTCTCCGGGCTGTTGAGTTATGTGACTTAGATCGTTCAGATCCGGAGGGCGGACATACGTCCCCTGAAAATTTGCCCGAAATGCATCCTCGAGCTCTTCCCAGCTTCCAATGGTATTTTCGGGGAGGCTTTTAGGCCAATGCCGAGCGGGCCATTTGAGTTTAAGGGGTAAGTATTTTATAGCGTGGAGATCATCTCCTCTAGCCATGTGTATGTGGAGGATGTAATCCTCAATCCGCACTCTGTGGTATGTTGTTCCGTCAGATGCCTCTATGTTTACGGGTTTGAATCCGCTGAAATTCATGATCCAGCACCTCATCGATGAAACATAGGGGTGTCTGGCGCCCTATATTTGGGTGTGTCGTGATCTTCGGAATTTTGGCGTGTTGCATTGCTTTGACGAGCCTGCTTTCTTGGCCCATAGATGGACCTAACTGGGCCATCCTTTTGATGTGAATCCTTATGCGGATCGCATATTGGCTTGTGTGCGGCGCCATTCGCTGCTCTCTTTTTGCCGTGGGGTCGTCCATCCGAACGGGTGGCCTTCTTACTTTTTAATTGTGGGGGCTCTAAGGCCTCCTCGTCAATTCGGGCAGTAGCTTTCTTTTGGGTAGCTCTTTGTTCGGCGATCGTCGCCGATTTGTTCTGCGGTGCTGAATACTTTGCTCCATCTCGATCCTCGAGTGCATCTTCCGCTGTTTTGAGCTTCCGCTTCGCTTTTTCAGGCGACGCGATGGCGACGAGCCTTTTCTGGAGGTCATTTTGCTCCAATAGTTTGTCCGGCGTGAGATCGTCCGGACTGTTGTCTTCACCGGGGACATATTGTTTATCCAGGTTGTCTTGTTCGGACGATTGCTCGACAGCGTGTTCGTTGTCCACCGGTTTGCCCTGCTCTATGGTTGGGTCTTTGTTGAGGCGGGACTTTGTTCGGCGTTTACGTTGCCGTTTTGGCTGCTTTTCGAGGGATTTATCTTTCGTAGCGTCCCGTTGTTCCTCGTCTTCATTTCCTTTAGGTGTATCCACCATGTATACATCATGGGATGAGGTGGTTGTCCAAAGATCCTATAGGTGCTTTGGTTCATTGTTGTCTCCTACATCGCCGTCCATACCGTCGATGTCTTGAGTCGAAATCGAGCACGCCGTGTAAGCTTTCGGCGATGGCTACAAAGTGGGTGGTGGGTGGGCGTTGAATTTCTTCGTCGTCCGCATCCCAACCTTCCTGACCGTAGTCCGGCCAGGGCTCTCCGGATAAAGAGAGAGACTTTAGTGAATTCAGGATGTCGCCAAAGGGCGAGTGTTGAAAGATGTCCGCAGCCGTGAACTCCATGACCGGCGCCCAATCGGATTCGATTGGCAGGGGCACGGAGGGTTCAGAGTCCGGAGAGGAGTCCGGCTGTCAAGACCCCGATTCCAAGTCACATTAACCTAGCCGGTAACACCTCATATCACTTTGCGGCCTCACGCACGGTATTCCCACGGGTGTCGCCTTACCATGGCCCGGGACCGTTTGCGCCTTTTGGCTCACGTATATGATAGTGTCGCTAGCATCCACATGACAGAGAACCGGGCCGACATGGCTAGTCGTGAACCCAAAGCGGCGCTTAACCCATGGGGACATGCATACATGAATCACATCGAACATGTCGGTCATCAACGTATGAGTCCGGGCTGTAACCTTTGGGCTAACAGGACTCCAGTAACCCGGGCTGTAGCAGGCTAGGCGGTGACTCCGGATATCACCGCATGACATTTCCCGAAGGGATGTATATAGGAACGGCAGTGAAACACATGCCGCCAGTCAAGTGTCAAAGCAGTAGTGCTGGGCTAGCAGGACTCCGGTGAACCGGGCTAGCGGACTACTATCGCCAGAAGCACTAGACTACATTTCCCCATATGAGAGGCTGCCAAGGATAAACAACTAGATTGTCGGATCCCACACATACCAAGCATTTCAAACATACACACAATATGCTCAATATGTGTAGATACAACATGGCATCACAACATAACTCTACGACTCAAATATTTATTCAATAGGCTCCGAGGAGCGAGATATTACAAACATGGTCTCATGACCCAACATTCAGAGCATACAAGTCAAAACACAAGCGGAAGCTAAACATGTCTGAGTACAGACAACTAAAAATGAAAATGGCTGAGAAGCCTGACTATCTACCAGATCCTGCCGAGGGCACAAGATCGTAGCTGAGGTAACAAGCTAAACGTCGAAGTCCACGCGGAACTACTAGCGAGACCGACGTCTCTGCAAAACATAAAATAAGCAAACATGAGTACAAATGTACTCAGCAATACTTACATCGTAACTAACTACATATGCATCATTATCAACAAAGGGGTGGTGGAGTTTGATCGCAGCAAGCCAGCTTTGACTCGGTGGCTATCCTAAACTACGATCGCAAGTAACTCTTTTGAGGTGGCGCAAACGAGTCCACATATTCACCATATCAATACACCACTATGGATCCGCTCCCGTCTCCCTACGAGGACGCCATCCATAGCACTCATGCTTATCTTGCGCATTTTAGAGTATCCACTTTCACTTGTCTATGAACTGTTATAGGCAACCCAGAAGTCCTTTACCGCGGACACGGCTATCCGAATAGATCATATTAACCCTGTAGGGGTGTTCTTCTTCACACACGCTCTCGCCACTTACCGCCATGTACACCTCGTGTATCTCGGCAACCTTCAAGCGGAAGCCTGGCGAGGGAGTCGGCCACGACCTGACTAACCACACAAGTCTCCAGTCCAGGTTTATCGCCTATTCGGGTTCCATCCGCAAGGAGATCCGGCCGGGGTGTCGCTCACGACCCCGAACGATGTGTGCAGGGTTCCCAAGCCCACCTCGACGGGTGGTTCTACGCTTGGTACACCGTACATCAGGCTCGGTCTCGTCCCAAGCCCACCTGCATCGGGTGCCACTTGGTAGACCACTAACACTACCTACAAACACCGTAAACTAGTTGCAATTCTTGGACAGAGATCAAAGTTGATTAATAAGTCGAGAGGGGCACTTAAGCATTCCAATGCGTGGTAGTAACTGTTCATGGATCACAAACACGTAACTCAGTTCCTCGAGGACGGCTGCAATGAGACAACCCACCATGTACTCCTACATGGCCTCTCACCGCTACCTTTACCAAATCGTGTTCACACACTTAGCTCTCAACCGTAGGGACATGTTCACACACCTCCGATTCATCCCCGGCGAATCAGACTGACACAACTCGAGCAATAGCAGGCATGACAAACAAGCATGAATGAGTAGGCACATCAGTGGCTCAAACAACTCCTACTCATGCTAGTGGGTTTCATCTATTTACCGTGGAATGACAGTCATGCAGAGGATAAAGGGGTTCAGCTACATGCAAGTAACAGATGAATCGTTGTTGTCCTAATGCAATAAAAGAGAGCAGGAGCAAGAGAGTGGGATTATATCGGAATGAACAAGGGGGTTTTGCTTGCCTGACACATCCGAGGAAGTATAGTTCTCCATCAGTGTCATCGAACACGTCGTCGGAACGTCGTCTACCGGGAGGGGATAACCGGCAAACAAGGAAGAGCACAATCAATGCAATGCAGCAATATGATGCATGAATGTGACATGGCAATATGCTGTTGATTGAGCTAATGCATCTAGCAGCAAGTTAAATGAAGTTGGTTTGAATACAAGATTCAAATTCAAACTCCATATATGGATATTTGAATGCCATTTATATGATTTGTGCTAAAAATCAGCTATAAGTTGTTCTAACATGCATGAAAATGGTACATATGGATAGATTGGATTTTTCTGATCATTTTTCATATATAATTTATCTCATTCTGAGTTACGGTTGAATTTATATGAATTTTAGAAGTTTTAACTATTTTCTGGAATTTTCTAAACCTTTTCTGATTTATTCAAATTTCAAAGAATAGTTACAATACAAAGATGACGTCAAGATGACGTTATCAGGTCAACACAGCTGACCGGGTCAAACCTGACCATTAGGGGTCCACCGGTCGCTGACCTGTATCGTGTTGTGTGGCGTACACGCGGCCTAGTCAACGGCCACGTCACCAGGGTCAAATCTGACGCCTGGGTCCGCTGGTTTTGTTAATTAAACTAACTTAAATCTAACTAGCGGCTTAATTAGGCAGCAGGGCCCACTGTCAGTGTCTGTTAGGATGGGTAATTAACAGAGATTAGCACTAATTACGCCGCCACATCGGCATGCCGGAGTTTGGCTGGCGGCGACCTCAAGCCGTGGCGGAGTCTGCCGATTGAGCTACGGTGATGGTTTTGAGCGTGGTTTGCAGCTACGGACGCCGGGCAAGGAGGCGCATCCGGTGGAGGCCACGTGGTGTGCTGGGGGTGTGTGTAGCAGCGGCGGCGGCGAGCCGGGCGGCCGCCGGAGTTCGGGAATCCAAGCTTTAGGCGTTACGGGGCACAGCGGGCGCGACCGATGGCTCTACTGGTTGCTGGGATCACCAGGAACACGCGGAGGCAACAAGCACAGGTGGAGGAGCTCGGGAGCACGAAGCTCACCGTCCATGGAGGCGGCCGGAGCTCGGGTTCGGCGGGGCAGCTAGCTAGGGGACAAAATCAAGTGCACGGAGTGAGGGGAAGAGAAGAGGATCTCACGAGGAGTCGATTGGAGCAGACGGCGAGCTCGAGGGAGGTCGGACGGCGACGTAATGAAGCCGGCGATCCCGGGCGGCTGGAGATGGGGAAGACGGCGTGGGCGGTGATGCTGGGCTCCCGGCGTTGTCTTGGAGTCGTCCGAGCTTGCGTGGGTTGGCGGAGAGGTAGCTGGAGTCTGGGCGGAGCTCGGGGGCACGGCGACGGGGCAAGGGGACGGCGGTGGTCATGGTGGCTGCAAAGCGGCGACGACGGCAACGCTCGGTTGCGCACGAGATAGAGGGTTTGAGGAGGGGTGAGAGCAGAGAGTAACGGGGAGAGGCAGAGAGGGGTCCAGGGCGGCGACGAGGGAAGGATCGGGCTCCTGTGTGGAAGGTGAGGTGGTCAAGCCGCACGCTGCTGCTGCCACGCCTCTCCTCGCCATCGGGTGAAGGAAGAAGGCAGGCGTGCCCCACAATGGGCTGGGCCGCCAAGTGGACTGGCCAGTGGGCTGCCCAGTGAGTGCCGTAAGGTTGCTCTGCTTTTATTTTCTGTTATATTTTACATTGTTTAATATTCTGCCACTGTTCAAAATTCAAACAATTTCAAAATAGTGACAAAACCCTTTGAATAATTTTATGTTGCAGAATGGACATTTCCAGATGCACATAAAATGTTTCAAAGATATTTGAAATTATATTCTAGTTATATGAATATAACTCAAATTCAAATAGCTATTGATTTAAATTTAGAGTCCAAAAAATAAATCCTTAGAAATGTTCCTAAATTCTGGTTTGATATATAGCTCTTGCCAAAATTATCAAACATTGCAAAAGGACATCTTGGAAACAAAGAATGAGATCTCCAGGGTTCTTTGCCCTTCTTTTATTTAAGTTTTTGAGGCTTCCACTTTCCTCAATTCCAAGTTTCAGAAATTTAGACATGATGCATGAGTGCTCTATGATGCAACTAATACAAGCAATAATCTAGGGCGGTGACACCGGCACCCTGGAGTCGAGGTCTTCGCAAAGGACAGGGATGGAGTTTGGCTCAATCATCGTAGAGATTGTAGCCCCTGAGGCGGTGTCCAACCACTCGTCCTCGATCGGGGAATCCGGCTCCGGATTAAGGGTCGGAGCGGATCTTTGGTGCGGCCTCGAGGGCCTTTGACCGGGCTGCAGAGCTAGATCATGCCCATCGAGACAGTGCGGCGCGCTTGGCTGCGGCTCGAATCCGTCGAAGATCAAGTCTTCGCGGATGTCGGCCGTGTAGTTCAAACTTCCAAATCTGACCTGATGGCCAGGGGCGTAGCTTTCGATCTGCTCCAGATGGCCAAGCTTAATTGCCCGCAGTGCAAAGCCGCCGAATACGAAGATCTGTCCGGGAGAAAAGTCTCACCGGACCGCGTCGTTGTTGATGATCGAAGGAGCCATCGGGCCCTATCGGTGACGCATACGGAGGAACTCTCAATGAAAGCACCAATGTCGGTTTCAAAACCGCGGATCTCGGTAGGGGGTCCTGAATCGCATGCGTCTAGGCGGATGGTAACAGAGACAAGGGACACGATGTTTTTACCCAGGTTCGGCCCTCTCGATGGAGGTAATACCCTACTCCTGCTTGATTAATATTGATGATATGGGTAGTACAAGAGTAGATCTACCACGAGATCATGGAGGCTAAACCCTAGAAGCTAGCCTATGGTATGATTGTTGTTCGTCCTACGGACTAAAACCCTCCGGTTTATATAGACACCGGATAGGTTAGGGTTACACAGAGTCGGTTACAATGGTAGGAGATCTACATATCTGGATCGCCAAGCTTGCCTTCCACGCCAAGGAAAGTCTCATCCGGACACGGGACGAAGTCTTCAATCTTGTATCTTCATAGTCTTGGAGTCCAGCCGCGACGATAGTCCGGCTATCCGGACGCCCCCTAGTCTGGGACTCCCTCAATGAGTTTTTGTGATTTGATGTACCGAAGGTAGTTCGGAGTCCCAGATATGATCACAGACATGACGAGGAGTCTCTAAATGGTCGAGACGTAAAGATCAATATATTGGACAACTATGTTCGCACACCGGAAGTGTTTCGGGAGGTTTCGAACATTTACTGGAGTACCGGGGGGTTACCGGAACCCCCCGGGGAGTATATTGGGCATAATGGGCCTTAGTGGAGAAGAGGAGGGGCGGCCAGGGCAGGCCGCGCGCCCCCTCCCCCTCTAGTTCGAATTGGACAAGTAGGGGGGCAGCGCCCCCCTTTCCTTCCCCTCTCTCTCCTCCTTCCCCTTCTCCTACTCGTACTAGGAAAGGAGGAGTCCTACTCCTGGTGGGAGTAGGACTCCCCCCTTGGCGCGCCCTCCTTGGCCGGCCGCCTCTCCCCCTTGCTCCTTTATATACGGGGTGTCATCCGCATATTGTACGATCGGGTAATCATTGGAGTTTGTTGGTATTGGTAGAGACAAAATGTTTCTGGAGCACATCTCATTGACCATAGACTGAAGCAGATCCATAGCAATCACAAATAATAACGGTGATAGTGGGTCTTCTAGGCAAACTCCCAATCTGCAGAAAAAATGATTACCTGGCACCCCATTTAAGAGAACGGAAGAAGAACCCGTGGACAAGATGCTATCAATCCAGCCAGTCCAACGAGCATCAAAACCCTTGCATTGTAAGATTCTGAGGATGGCTTCATGCTCAATTGTATCGAATGCCTTCGTGAAATTGAGTTTAAGGAGGATGATGGGCACTTAGATGCTTTACATTGGTGAATGTATTCAAAGCACCAGGCCAGACAATCTTGAATAGATCGACAACCGAGAAGCCCATATTGATTGCGATGTATACATCTCAGGATCATTTTTTGAAGCCGATTAGCGAGTAGTTTAGTCAAAAACTTCAAACACGTGTTTGTCAAGGATATGGGCTGAAAGTCTCCAACCACTTCTGGACTTAGCTTCTTGGGGACAAGAGTGATTAAGGAAGTATTAAGACATTCCAAATTGCACCTCCCCTCATAAAACTCCTTGACAAGTTGCATAAAATCCTCCTTGAGAATAGACCAACACTTCTTTAAGAAAAGACATGTAAAGCCATCGGGGCCCGGAGCACGGTCAGGTGGCATGTTCTTAATTACGGCCTCTACCTCAGAATCCATGAACGGCAATGATAAATCCTCCAAACCATCGACTCTCTCAATTAAAGTGTGCAGATCAAAACCCATTTGGATTCCCTTTGCTTGGCCCATACGCTGGTTGAAATCAGACCAAAACATGCCCGCCAACAATTGATGATCAGAAACCACCTCACCTGCCAAATTCTTGATTGAAGAAATTGTATTCCTTCGGTACCTTTCTGTGGCCATGGCGTGAAAAAAATTAGAATTTTCCTCGCCCACCTTAATACTTCGGATTGCACAATGTTGCTTCCAATAAACATACTGCCAGTGTAAAATATCCTCCAAATGCAACTTTACAATTTTCCTAAAATTGAATTCAGACCAACTTAACGGTCGGATCTCCTCCATCTCATCAAATAAGAGAATGACTTTGTTGCAATCAGAAATGAGCGCCTTAACTGTGGACAGCTTTAAATGCCATTTCTTAAGGGCATACCTGAGAGCTTTGAACTTGGAAGATATAGTTAAAGTAGCCGTGGGTTTACCCACCGACCTGCCCCAAACCCGAGCAACACATTCATTAAAGCCAGGTAATCCAGTTCAATAATTTTCAAAGCAAAAAACTTTAGCTTTGGGAATGGCAGTGGCAATCGTGACCATGCAGGGAACATGACCAGAGGCCGATCGTGCAAGAGGCAAAACTAAAGTGTTGGGATGATGCAAAGTCCATGCAATCGAAGTGAAAAAACAGTAAATTTGTTCAAGAAGGGGTTCAGTTTGCATATTAGACCAAGTAAATTGCCTTCCCTTAATTGGCAGTTCAACAAGACCCAAGTGGCCCATGATTTCATTAAACAGAAAGATATCATTGATATTACCACCAGGCAGGTTACAGTTTTCAAGCGACCGCATAAAGTTAAAATCACCCAAAAGAAGCCAATTGTCGTCACAATTAATGTCCAAGTTGTATAACCACTGCACGAACTCATCAGGGCTGGACCATGACGTGGGCCATAAACAGTAACTAGTGTCCAAACTTTAGATGTATGTTTGGAATGGAATTCCACAATGATACCAAAAGGTTTAGCCTCAATTAACTTGCCCTCAAAAAAGGAAGAATTCCAAATAATGACCATACCAGCTGATGCACCCACCGAAGGCACATAAGAAAAATTATCAAAACGTCATGGACAGAACCTCCTAATGAACCTATGATCAATATGCATACACTTAGTTTCTTGGAGGCAGACCACAGAACAACCACTTTCATCAATCTTCTGCTTAACAGAAAATTGCCACTCTTCAGAATTAAGGCCACATACGTTCCAACATAGAACCTTACAATCTTTAAACCCAGACTGATTCATTACAAACCATAACAAGTTGCAGCAAAAGTAGATCACGCAATGACCTACATAGACCAGCTAAGCATAGCAAAATGACAGAGCTCCAAACATAAGAACAGAAATAAAGATAGATGATGTTTAAAGTGGCACGCCATGAACCAGAAAGCTGCCTTATGCAATCAATCATCAAAACTCTTGCTGCTGGTAGATTTAGCTGGATTGGCCACAAGCTTATCCGTGGTGATCTTCTCCGGAGTGATGCGCAGACGAGTCCCAATACGCTGAAGATCAGCAATGGCATTTGGTGGTGGCACTGTCGAAGCTCCATCAGACTGAGCCGACTTGGTCTTGCACTTGTTCAGAGTGTGAGGAGACCTGTTGTGACATTTAGACTTGCTAGTGCCACTGCTTGGAACATTACGGTAGCCATCACGTAAAGCACTGAGACGTGCACTGCGACGAACCTCAGTGTCCACCAAAATTGTAGTCTTCTGCTTTCGGTCATATTTCAGAGTCACTTTTGGGGCAGCAGTGAACTCAAAGGATTCAGTGACAGGTGCAGAAAGATCACCAAAGCAGAGAGCCCTTGCAACTGGCCTTTTAACTGGAGAAATAAGGTGAGTATTGACGCTAGAAGTAGCAGGCACAGGTGGTAGAACAAAGCTGAGATCATAGCCATTGTAGCAAATGTCCCAAGACTTCTTAGCAAGCAAGAGGGACCCAATTCCAAACTCGAACATGAACTTTGGGATTTCAGCAAAGCACAGAGATGGCATCAACTTCTCAAAAGAGCACTGCCACTGCATGGCAGGAGGCAGAACAGGCCCAAAGACTGTGAACACCTGCCCAATATGCAGAGGAGGCTGCTGTGGTCCCATTGGGGGCTAGTAGACTACCACATCCGCAGCATCAGGGGCATTGTTAACTGAATTATCAGAAACTTGCAGAATGATTGACTCCGGGGACTGAACTTCCTCAACCTGATCATGTTGGACAGGATCATTCACTGGCTGAATATCCTCCTATGGCTGCTCATTCATAGGTGGCGGCACATCATTCCACCCTAGCTCAGGGTATTCTGGCATGACCCAGTTGCGGTTATCGAACTGCATATCTCCAGGCAGCGGGTGAGGGTTGCCATCAAAAGGCATGGGATCCTCATCGGCAGGCTGAATATCAGCAAACTCAGCAGATGGAATGTAAACAGGGGCAGTCCAAGATATCCTAGCCCCACCAAAGTCAGTGTACTCACGGTAAACCACATCCCTGGGCACAAGAGATGGAGCCGGAAACGACACATATGCCAAAGTGCGGACTCGCATCAGATCATCTTGGTGCCAGTGATGGAAACGGCCGAAAGTGCTAGCAGCATCAGCAATATATTTTGTGCGTCTGTAATCCAATGGCACACCTAACATCATGATCCATCCACGACGAAAATCCTGGGTTGCTATGAAGTTCTGACCTTCATCATGTGGAACAAACCTAACGAATCTATCATTTCCCAGATCAAAGGGAGGGTGATCAACTAGAGCTTGCCTAGCCACAACACTACGAAAGCGGAAAAGACCAACACCTTGAATCCATGGTTGTGCCTCCAAAACTGCCCTCCCCAGAGTGTTAACAACAAAGTCATTGACCATGTTTCTGAAGATGAGAACCTCCTCAGGAAGCGGAGCTGGCTCGACGATGGCGATTGCGAAGTCCTCATGCTGACGATCTGGAGCTCCCGCCGACGAGAAGAAAGTGCGGGGAAGGCGGAGCGGGCCGCCCCCGATCACTTCAAAGCCTTGAGGAGCAAACCTCATAGGATCGAGAGGGAAGTTGGCCATCGATGGCGACGGGACAACAGCTAGGGTGGAAGCGAAGCTCAAATCTGCGGCATGGCAATGAGGAGATGTGGCCGGCAGTGGAGTTGTGGGCGGTGGAGGTGGGGTTTTGGGCGGCGGCTCTGCAGGTAATGGTGGAGGGGACGGGGTGGCAGACTTGACAGGACTGGGTAATGACCCAGTTTTACAGGCGACGATAGAAACCGAGGCGTCGGGCAGAGATATTCCTGCTGACCGACCCGGAGATCCTGCATTGACCCACGGGACCCACTTGTAAGTTGGAGAGGGCGTAGAATCTGAACAGCCCTTGGCCCGGTGACCCAGCCGAAAACATCTGCGGCACCTAACTCGATTAGTACACGAGTTGGTTAAATGTGCCATAGATAAGCAATTCTGACACTTCCAAACTTTAAACACCATATCATCAACCAGATCATTAAACCGACCCGAATCAGTAGTGGAGTCTGTTATAATATTATCTTGGAGAAACTCGTTGCGTGTGGCAATAGGAGACGATATAATGTCCTCTTCGAACAAAGAATTAAGAGATTGGACTTCACCTGAGATGGCTTGGGCTGTGTCAGCTACGTGGTCTGGAGATCCAGGCCCACCAGAGTCCAAGCTAACGTTATCCCCATGCACATGCAGATTCACGTCCAAGCCAGTTGGAGGAGCCACTGAATTCCCGGCCGGAGAAGTAGCGTGGAAGGTAACCGTTTCAAAAATGATGGGTGACGACGCCACCGTCAACTGGAGCTCTGTCGCCGGCGGGGAGGGGAGAATGACCTTCTCATGATCATTAAAGGAATAACCAGCATCAACAATTGTACCAACACACCGTTTCGTAGCTGGGTATCTATAGCCCTTGCAAACATCATATTGTTGAAATGTGGCAAAAGAAAGTTTCTTCTTTGTTGAAGATCCAGAATACAAAGAAGATTTCCTAGGTGGCTTATTCATGGCAATCATACCAAGGGCAGCACACCTTTTGGAAGGACTTATTAAGACCCACTCCACATCACATTCTTTCTTCCAAATGATAAATTCACGTTTCCAATTAGGACCACCATTTCCCCACAGATGGAAATGACATTTGAATTGCGGGCAGGCAAACGAACGTAATTGCAGAATAAAAGGTCCAACCCTTTTGCAAGAAACAATGAATGAAAATACCTGGTCATTAATGAGCTGAACAGACAAATCAATACCAGATCCACCAATAGCTGTCTCCAAAGCCGTCGCCACTGAATCTTCATTAAGACGGAAGATATGCCTGCTGAAAGACACAACCAGAATGAATCGGCCCATGTCATCCATTGACATGGGGCCTACGTGCACAAATGGCTCGCGGGCTAAGTTGGGTTTATTTCAACCAAAATAGACCATGGACATGGTCACAATGGTAGAGGCTTTCCTATTTATATTTAGCTAGAACCCTCACTCGTGACCATGTCATGGGGCACACATGCACCTTTTTAAATTCGCTGACTTTAAGTCAGCTGACTTAGTGTCATTGACATGTGGGCCAGTTGGTTTGTGGACCCACACGTTATTGACACTAAGTCACTTGACTTAGAGTCAAAGAATCTAGCCCCGCATGCACATATTACTTGCACGCTGGTTTCAACCAAAACCACCACGAACATGACTATTTGAGGCTTTCATGTTTCTTCTAGCTAGACTTTATCTCCTGTCAGTGTGTGTTGTCTCATGCATATGTGGCTCACGGGTTGTGTTGGGGATATTACTACTAGGCGTAAATCGGCCAGGTGAGGCCGGGTTAACTTCATCAGTAGTTCATTATACTCAAAGCCCATGAAGACACAGGGAGACGCTATGTAAAGGCCCAGGGCCCAGAACCGGTTTAAGGCTTGTAGCTATAAACCGGCATTGATATGTAACTTGCATTGTAAGGTAGAAAGAGCGAAGACCGAGCCGGACACATTTATGAGCCAGCCTCGGGACTCCATAAACCAACGGACATCAACCCATGTATATAAGGGGACGACCCGGCGGCGGTTCAGGACAACAGACAACAACTCGAGACTCAGGCAAAGCGTATTCGCTCCCTGGTCATCGAAACCCCATCAATCCCAGCACAACTAGACGTAGGCTTTTACCTTCATCGTAAGGGGCGGAACTAGTATAAAACTCTCTTGCGTCCCTTGTCCGCTTTAAACCCTTTAAGCTAACCCGTAGCGATGGCTCCATGACTAAGTCCTTTCATGAGGACGTCTGCCGTGACAAAACCACGACAGTTGGCGCCCACCGTGGGGCTATCGCACGATGGTTTCAAGTTCTTGGAGGGCATCTTTGAAGGACTCAAGTTCTTGGATGACCAAGAGTCGTCGCGGCAAGCTCTACATCGACGATGCAGGCTGGGGCCCCGAGGCCGGCTCAATCGAGTACGGGTACCGGGTCCCCTTTGGTGGCATACACGTTTTCATCGGCATGATCGGTGAACCGGGCCCTGAGCCGGACATTTGCACCGACCTCGTCGAAACGGCTCAGCGTGTGAGATCTACCCGGGTCAAGCCCTTCATGAGGTGTGCCTTCGTGGGAGTCATCCATGGAGGGGAATACGAAGACAAATCGGAATCTGGTGGTGAGACAGTCGTTTATTCCGGCGATGGTTCATCGACCGGAGAGACCGAGTCATTATATCAGCTACAAGATGGCCGGATTGGGGGCTGTTCCGATGGCGACAGTATTCCGGACCCCTCTGATCTGCCAAACCGGGTTGCGATCTTCATGGCCGGTACGCAGCCGGCGCTCCACTCTTCGACCGCGGCAGTGATGATTTCCGGATCAGCGCCAGCGACAGCGCCCGGGGCAGGAGGCCCAGTACGACCGTCGGCTCAGATTCTATCGGATTTATTTGATGCATTGGCAGCACTAATGGCGGAGGCTAACCCGGCAGATCAGGAGGCACACAATGCAGAAATTGCGAAGGTAAAGGATCAGATTACTCAGGCCAAAGCCGATCTGGCAGCTGAAGATGCCAGGATGGCCGCAGAGCGAGCCGCTTTGGATGCACAGGCTTACCGGCTTATGTTGGATCAGAATGCTTCACACGAAGTCCTGAGAAGGAGACACCGTTCTCGCGTGCCTCCAGTTTATGACGCTAGGAACCTCTTTAACACCCCAGGGGCAGGGGCCAGCAATCCGCCGGTGGTGAACCGGGCGGAGGTACCTGGGGCAGGGGCGCCGGTTCAGCCTCGTTTGATGGATCCGCCTCGACAGAACAACATTGTGACGCAGCCCGTCCCAACACCACCGGGTCATTATTCTACTCTGATGGACAATCTTGTTGCTGCCGCTTCACGACTGGAGGCTATCCCAATTGAAGGTGATTCTCCGGCGGCGGTTGAGACGCGTCGGGTTAAGGAGCTTCTTCGGACAGCCTTGGTTCAACAAGAGGCTTATTCATACAGTCGTGATCGAATTCATTCCACCCCCCGTCCAAGCCGGAGTTACAGCAGGTGTATGGATGAACCGGCCGTATCAAGCAATGCGCGGAATCGTGAACCGCCCCGTGGAGACAATCCGGCAGGGGGCGTTGGTGATGCTCATGAGGTAGTGGACCGGGCTCGAGCTCGCAGGGAGGCCGAGTTAGCGGCGCAGCATGAAGCCCGTCAGCTTGCTCTGGTTCGTCCAACCACATCAGTAGAGCCAGGAGTCACCTCTTGTTCCTTGGGGGTGCCGTGTCCCGTACCAGTGTTGCGCAGCGTGCGCCTGCCCAAGGATTTCAAAGGCCCGCGCAAGGTGCCGAATTACACTGGCGATTTATCCCCTGAGGCATGGGTTGAAAGTTATGAGATGGCCATGGAGATGCTGGACGTGGATGATGCGGCATGTGCAAAGTATTTTACCATGATGTTGGAAGGGACGACCCGTACTTGGCTAAAGAGTTTACCGGCGAATTCTATCAGGTCATGGGCCGAGTTAAGAACCCGGTTTATCAAGAATTTCAAGGATACATGTAAGCAGCCGATGTCGACTATGGACTTAGCTGCCTGTGTCCAGGAGGAAGGAGAGTCAACAACCCGATGGGTGCGCCGGGTTTCGGAAATTTTACATTCATCAGACCGCATCAATGCGGATACTGCAGTTCTGACCTTGGAAGGCAATTGCAGTTCTGACGTTGCAATGATATGGGAACCCTCATGGCTGCTTTAGTGAAGTATGCCGGCTCTGATAGTACCAAGGATCCCGAGTCTGATGAGGATAAAGCAGGGAAGGGAAAAAAGAGTGGCAATGCCAAGGGGCAGCACCACAACCCGGCGGGATATGGAAACGGCGGAAAACGTAAAGCAGATCACAGCTTGGACTTTGTGGCTAATACCAGCACACAGGAGAAGGGCCGACGGCGCAAGGGTAAACCGCCCCAGCACGGTGGAGCACCTAGTCCTAACCCGGACCGCCTATCTTACCTATTGAACCAGCCCTGCCTGAAACATGGGACGAACACTACAAAAAAAAATTACACTTCCGTGATGATACCTATTTGTCACAGTAGGTCGCATTTTTTGTCATGCATGTACATCCATGACAAATTTATGACAGAATCAAGATAGTCATACTGTCTTTGTCGTAGAAGTGTTCCATGACAGTACAAAAATTATCATCACGGAAGTGTCCACTTCCATGACGATAAATCGCGCGTCACAGAAGTGATTTTGTCAAGGGTGACCGACACGTGGCATCCACCGTAACGGAACGCCGTTAAGCTATCGGGTTGGATTTTGGATCCGATAACCCGTTAATAGCCCTGACCAATGGGAAATTTCCACGTGTAAAATTCTGATTGGCCGAAGGGAACAGCTGTCAGCTCGTCAGTGGGCCAGAGGTCGCCCGTCCATTGGAGGAGACATGCCTATGATACGTCGAGACGTGGCTGGGCCCAACAGAGGCCCATATAGGTTAAAAAGGCCGGCCCAGTCAAAGGCACGTAGAACTTAATCAGGTACTTGTGGGCCAGCCCAATAACGGCCTACTTAATAAAGGCCCATTTACGGCCCAAAGTCAGATCTGGCCCGTTAATTGTTCGCCCAATATTTGGGCCCATTTACGGCCCGAACCCAGATCTGGACCGTTAATTGTTCGCCCAATATTTGGGCCCATTTATGCCCGGCCAGATCTGGCCCGTTAATTGTTCGCTGAATATTTGGGCCCAACTACAGCCCAGTGACTTTCGGCCTGTTAGAGGCCTGATGTAGACATGGGCCCATTTCAGCCCGTGTGACTTTCGGCCTGTTAGGGACCTGATGTAGACATGGGCCCATTTCAGCCCGGTGTGACTTTCGGCCTGGGAATGGCCCGTGCTGCCCATGGGCCATATATGGTCCGACGGGACATCAGGCCCAATAACGGCCCATGCTAAAGGTGGCAACAGTTATGCCCAACGTGACTTTGGGCCTGTTAAAGGCCTGTCGCGTAATTCGGCACGTTGATGCCTGTACTAAGCTTTCGGCCTCTTAAAGGCCCATGATATCAGTGGGCCAACTAAGGCCTGAGATATGTTTCGGCCTGGTAACAGCCCGTGAGCTAACTGGGCCCAAAACGGCCCGGTCAACATTTCGTCTTTGAAGGCCCGTCGACGACTAGTGAAAATTGAGGCCCAACATGCATTTTGGCTCGCTAAAGGCTCGTGGTTTCATCTCGGCGTAATGTGCCGCATACAATATTGAGCTCGCACGGCCCAACGCTACCTGGGCCAAACTAAGCGCTGGGTCGACAAAAGACCCAACTAAAATATAGGCCGGTGTAAGTTTGGGCCTGGCGCAATGTGTGAAGGCCCCAATCATTCGGGCCCAAGAAAGACGCAGGCCGGCCCAGTTGTGGCCCGCTAAAAACCTGGCCCATCAGAGTCAAATTTCGGTCCGGTCAACTACATCTGATTTTTTTTCAGATAGCGAATGATGGCAGTAACTAGTAGGAATTAAGAACAAACCTACTCTATACAATAAAGAAATTACGGCATAGTAACTAAGAATAAACCTACACTATACAATAAAGGATTTAAGGTATATTACATCCACTGGGCATCGAAGTTCGCCACCAGTGATCATAAAGCGCAACGAAGAAGCAGATTACAAAAACTGGGCACCATTGCACCGTAACAAAATAATACTAAACGGAGACCACTTCCAAGACAGTTCAAGAAAGGTTAGCCTTGTGGGGAACTGCTGCGCAAGCTGCTGAGCAAGGCTGTGAGACCGGCCTAGCATGTCGGTCATAGCTTCCAAATGTAGCTGTTTAGCGATGAGGTTCTCATTGGTGTTCTCCGCAATCTTTCTTAGAGATAGGACTTCAAGTCGAAGTTGAGTTGCAGAATGCCTTTCTGCTAGAACTAGGGACTGAAGAAGTCGAACTGATTCAGAAAACGATTATGTGAGCTTGTCTGACTGTTAGTCTCAAGTAACTTGAACACTGCATCAAGACAAGACTTTGGGGTTGTCTCGCTATCTTCAAGATGTTTTGCCTTCTTTGCTGCAATATATGTTGGGTTTGTCTCACAGCCTTTCAAAGAGACTTGTGCATGCCATCGGGCATATCACCTGAAACAAAGCGAGAGATGACAGGTTTGCACGTATAAACAAAGATGATAACTTTTCTGTCAATTCTATCCAATTTCAAATTAGAAAATAAAGAGTAAGTTCAAAATATCAATAGCATAATTTGGCATTGTTCATAATGCGGGGAGCTTCACCACACTACTGGATTACCATGTCAACATAACAAGCATAGATGAAGGGTAAAGAAAATCATTGTATCTATTTTGGATAATGTGCATGGCATGTTGTTCATATCATCAGCCACATCAGTAAGATAAAACAGGAGATGACAAGGTGCAAACGTGGGATGCTTCACCACACACTGGATTATAGATCCACAAAAACAAGCATACATATAGGGAGTATTAAGTAATGTGCATGGTATGAATAAGGAATTTGGTTTTACAAGTAAAACTTAGAACTTACGGTTCTTACGAACATGAATTTTGGTAGAAACTGCAAACTAAACAGCAGTAAACGATAGGGAGTATGAGCAAATTAAACAGCAGTTGAGGATAAAGGCTTTAGAAGGACTGACTTACATTAACAGTTAACACCGGCTTTATAAAGCCTTTCTCCATGTCAAGGGAAGGATAACTCAAGAATTTCAGCACAAAATCTTCTTCATAAGCATTGCCTGTACTCTACATTTTGTAGAGAGTAATTATAGATATGATAATCTTTGGAAGGGATAGAGGATAATGAAGATAAGATGCAGATTGATGCTACATAATCAACTACCAATCCACAGAAGTAGTTGTTAATGTAAGTACGATGATAGACCACGTTCAGTCCTTACAAGAGGACTGCAGAGCTAAACCTCTTCAAAAGCATTGGGTTGATTCTAAATTTATGTAAGAGTCCATACGTATCTTCTAATGTCCACCAAATGGACGATTACGAGGCTAACATGTGCAAGTGATGCTACATAATCAAACAGCTATGAAAGTAAGTATGGTCATACAGGCAAGAGGTACTCACAAGAGCAATGCAGTGTGCGATATAGTTGCAAGATTCTGTGGTCCCTTGAGAACGGATGTTCTTACGCTAATGATTTTCGTACAAGTGAGACATTAAGGCAAATGCAGAAATGTAGTTCAAATTGTGATGTGATATCATAGACAGTACATTACGCTGCAGCCGAGACCAATGTGTAACAAGATTATTCCAGTCATCGTCGGATAAATGTAGCACCGTAGACTTTACAGAAATTTCGTTCAGAGGCTTGCCATCAAAGAGCACTTGCCTCAAGTAGGAACGATACTTCATCAACGAGTGCTTGAAAAGCGAAACCAACCCTTGCTCGTCATCACAATCCAGTTTGCTCCTCTCCTATTTAAAAGAATGAAATCTTGTGTCTTCTGTCAGCAGAAACATATGCAGTAATGACCATGAATAACATTAGTACATTACTTACGCGTAAGTTGCGGAGGAAGACTGGAAATTGTTCTGTGTCTGCGGCATAATCTTTCCATTAAGGCAAGATGCGCACAAAGTTCCTGACAACAACATAAGCTTCGTCTTCTAAACTGGGAAGAAATGGAACAGGGGTCCTATTTGCTGCAATTGGGGCTCTCTCTGGTTCGAAAAGGGATTTGGCAACTGGATTTGGTGTACTCTTTGCTGGAATGGGGGTTTTGCGTCGTACAACTGGTAATATGTCAACTGGCACAATCATACTGCTTTGTTAGCTTGGGGGTCTGCCTTTCAGTTGGGGCATCGAAATGACCAAAGTGTAGTAGGGCTAGAGTCTGCTAGAGTTGGGGTATTTTGTGGGTCAGGTGATATTACAACTACACCTAATGGTATTTGATTTATCAGGTGCCACTACCTTTTCCAAATACTTTGCTTGTGCTCCTCCACGATCAGCAATCGCCCTCTTCCTTTTGAACGTCTGGTACACAAGAACAGCATTTGAATGGATAAATATGGTATGATGACAGATGGAATATGTACTGAAAATGGATAGGCAGGGCGTATTCACATACATGATGTGTAAACTAAGCTAATGGCAGTTCAACAAAGTAGAAGCAATGCAAAGCATCGCTTGCAAGATATGTGCGAGCAATGTAACCTTGGAAAGTTAGAGCAAGTACCTTGATGGGTGAATAAGATAGGGCATCTTCCTCGACTCCTCCACTAGGGAGCTACATTGACTTAGGTCTCCCTCTAGCTCAGAATCACTGTTAGGATCATATTCTGAGCATGAATCTGTAGGTGGAGAGCATTTGCGTTGCATTGCATCCAGACTTGATTTCAGTCCCTTAATGCCAAGTTTGAGAGCCATGACATTGTTCTGCTTTATTCTTTTCATGCACGCAAGCTCATAATCATTATGATGTTGTTCAGAATCTGAGACTCATGAAAACATAAAAAGTAGGCAGATTATCTATGGAATGCATTGCGGATCCAACTCGGAGAGTGTCTCCCTATCCCTGCATATGCAAAGTTCACCATCCCCAACCGTGCTGACCAGACCACACATAGAAATACTAACCCCTTATGTCTCTATAACAGGCAGGCACACATTTCAAAACTAAAGTAGGAACATTAGAATCATATGAAATTCGTATTTGAACAAATAAACTAAGCAATTATGAGTGGCGTAATGTTAGCTTCAAGGGTGGAGTGTTGGTAGTGTGACACAAAGCAAGTAGGCAGATTGTATTCCATGTAAAAGATTGAAACCTATGTAAAAGCTGGAAATGACACTTTATTTCTATACAATGCGAGGTTAGATTACCCACACATGATGGAAGAGATCACATAGAGAAATACTATTCACTCATGTCTACGGTTCCAGTATTTAGAAACAAGGTGGTCCACCCTAAAAGAATATTGACAACAAATATGACAAGGCAAGCATAGATATAGTGAATCAATCATTTACTTGTGAGCTTATTAGGACAAGTATGCAGAATTGTAATCGCAAATGAGACCGTCCAAAATCTGAATGAAGAAGTTTGTCTAGCACTTATTGTTTGCAACTAATCGACGTGAATAATTGGATATTATAGCGAATAAGTAAGAAAGACAAGTAAAATTGTCAACAAACCTGGCTTGCAGTAGTAATCTGGGTCAATGTCACTACGACCAACACTCCAAAATGACTAGTTTCTGTTCCGAGGGCCAGAATTTTGAAAACCCTGTGAAATTTAGAGGTACTAAAGATTACCGAAATACATCTGAACCATTAAGTGTAGGTAGCACTGAGCACACAACAAACCCTAATGACAGTCCTGCCTAATGAGTAATGAATCAATTAGAAAATGGGTGATGAGGAGTCGCCGTTGAGTGTTGAGGACGTATCTCAGGATAAATCGGGTTGGCTTGGTGGGTGTTGCATGCTGAGCCTGAACGGACTGGGAAGGTAGGCACGGCGGCGCGCCCGGGCAGCTGTGACGCTGTTGGGCGAGCGGCTCCTGACCTCCTATTAGTCCGGCGTCTCCTCCTAGAGTCATGTCGTCCGGGGACGGCAAGTCACCGGCGAGGCAGGCGGCTGGGGGCGAGTAGAGATCGGAAGCGCGCAGCAGAACAGAGGGGAATCGGGCCTGGGACGACCCAAAATCCCAGGGTGGGCCGGCCCACCGTGGGCACCCTGTAGAGATACACACCCGAGCGGCGAACATGCATTTTCGAAACTAATTTAGGAACATTTAGCTGACCAACTAAACAACTCTGTTTTAATAATATCATATCGTATTTGAACAACTAAGCTTGTTTAGCTTGATGGCTCGAGCAGTGTTATTATGACACGAAGCACGTATTCTGATCGTATAGTGATCATAAAAGGGGGAAACTCTAAGCATATTTTTTTAGCAAAAGAGGGTTTCCCCTCCGATTTATATTAAAGAAACCACCACGGAACCAACAGGATCAATTAAACCCTAAGCATGATCAATTAAACCGTATTATGGTTGTGCCATGGCAGATTTGAAGCTGCAAACCGGAGAAATGATATTTAGCATCCATTGTTTGCTTCGAACTAAGAACTAAATTCTAAGAGCTTAAAAGAAAGTAGAGTAACCAAGTTAAGATCTATTTTCTGGTTGAGATCAAAAGTTGAGGAGATATGAAGTACCACCTCTCTTGTGGCGCCGTGTAGGCATCGGGGGTGCGATGGCTGTCGGTGGCGTTGAAGCAGATCTGCGATGGTAGACGGGTGCATCGGGGGATAAGTCCCGTTGCGGTGGAAGAGAAGGTCGTGTGAGCGGCCCCGGCAAAGAGGACGACGACGCAGATGAAGCGAGAGGACGCGATGCAAAGCTATTGGTCCATCTCCGTGGATGAGAAACGACCATCTCTAGCAGTGGACGACGTGGTCTTGGTAGGCGCTCCGGCATGGTGGAGGGCGGTGGCGATGGATGTGGTGGAGGACCGCGGCGATGGATGGGGTGGTGGACGGAGGCTGGTGTGGGGATGGGGTGTTCTAGCGCGGACGGTGTATGGATGGGAAAATGGAGGGACAGGTACGGGGAACCATGTTTTTGGGACGTGCCTGTCTGAAATATGGGAAAGTTATGAACTTAGCCCCCGTTTAAAATTTGGACGTCTCGTCGGTTGGGGATAGGACGGTAATCTCGCATCTCGCCAATATTTGCCCAGAGCGATTTCGGGCGAGGAGAGGGTGGTTGGCGCCCATGGTTGGCGCCCACAGTGTATGAACGGGGTTGACAGGTAGGGCAGTTGTGTCACGTCTGAGTGAAGTTACAAACCTGCCCCTATTGAAAATATTTGCCTACATCGATTTCGGCCGAGTCGAGTTTGTTTTGCCGCCCACCGTGTATGAATGGGGAAATGGAGGGAGAGACAGAGGTCTTTCGAACGAGCTTGAATCAAATGTGTTTTGCCGCCCATGTTTGGCGCCCACCGTGTCGGAATGGGCTCAGAGGCGGTCGTGTCACGTCTACTTGAAGTTACTAACCTACCCCTATTGAGAGCAGTGGAAATCGGGCCGATGGATTGTCTGTGTAAGGGGTAGATAGTAATTTCCATCTCCCAAACACTTGGCTTCGGGCAGACGACGTGGGAGTGGACATTTTGCCGCTTCTTTCGAATTTTGGGACAATAAGCATCCACGCTACCACAGCAACTAAATTCGAATCCATTTTGTATTCCTATACGAATCTTTATAAATCATTCTATGTGTTTTTATATATCTTCAAAAGCACGACAAAGATGTATTCCACTGAAATATATGGATATGATTTACAAATGCCGATACTCGAATTCAGAAGCTAGAATCCAGTTTAAGGTGAATTCGAATATTTGGAACACTTTATGTCCTACTCAAATGTCACACGCAGCATAATGTGTACTCCCATTTAGATATGCACACAAGCAATGTATCAAGATTCAAATACCGAGTCAATCAACCAATAATGTACACAACTAACAAATATATAAAAACTTATATAGTATATGGATCAATAATATCAACTAACATACATAAGCCAGGCCGTTGTACTTTTTTTGGCTACAACAGCATCCTGTTTTTAGCCAGCATCTTGGCCCTTTCCGATGTGTGCCACTTATGGTCCATCTATACTACTACTATTGCTGAATGCACATTCAGCCCGATTGGCATATTTGTAGGTCTGGCACAGCAATCCAAATGAAATGTCTCCGAGTCTTATCTATTAATACAGACTTGTGATCAAATAAAATTACGCACCAAAAACCACAAAAAACAATTATTACATGATCTCTAAAACAAATGGTTTGATTGATTACCTGAACAGACAACACAAAGGTTATTCAACTATGGAAAGAACATTTCACCTATGATTTACCAAGTAGGAATTTAATTTCCTTTTTTCCTTCGTGACCTTAACAATCTGGTCACCTCAGCTTGCTTCATTTTGAAATCCACCAAATATTTAATGGTTGTCTTGAGTATCGCTTGTGATTGTGATGTTTCCATCCTCAACATGTCAACTTCATCTCTAAGTGCGTAGCATAATCTCTTTCTACCACTAGTTTAGCCTCTAGAGCATCAGCAGTTGGCAATTCATAATGCACGATTGGGCGGTGCCCTTTCGTGGGATGATGCAACATCCATGGGGACCTCGCTCTTTGATCTTGGGCTAACCTGTTTTGCCATTAAAGTTCCGATTGGATTCAGAAAAGTTGAAGTTATCAAAACATCTCAACTGGGAGTTATAACAGAAACCGCTTAAACAAACAAGGAATTAAAGAGTTTCAATTGGATGCTGAAAAGTAGTTATTAACATCATTGTAACCCGTTGTTGCAGCAGCAATGCAGTTAAACAAACAAGTAGATATTTACGTTAAGGCAAACAGGTAATTCTTAACAGTAAGTATCAAACACATAGATAGGCGCAGTGTACAATATTATGTAATCAGTAGCAAACTAAATTAGGCCAAGCAACGTAATTGAACAATTTTGCAATAAGTGGCTAACTAAAATTCCGAGAAGTAGGTAACTTAACTTACGCTAGTTCTTTGTACAGGCACACTGCAACTTATTTTTCGCTTACAAGGTTGTGCGAAGGAGTCCATGGCATCAATTGCTTGGATACGCAATCCCAATACTTCTTTCTTCCCACACTGCATGGGTAAGTCGAATGGTTAATCTGGTAAGATGGTGCGTCCTTGATATGTTATATGAGGACGTGTAGTCAGACTAGTTGTAGCCAAACACATCACACTGGCTTTTATCGTATATTTCATGCGATTACTTTTGGCATATCGAGATCTAAGCAATCTACAATAGGATGAAAAGACTGGCATCCTTCACATTATTGGCAAACTCAGTTCATAGAACCAAGCAATTCAACCATTCTGTGGGTAAAACAAAAGTGCCACTGGAATATTTTTCACCATCCAATCATACACGCAAAAAGGGGCGACGCCACCATAGGGGCTGGTATGGGCGGCCGCCTCAGGTGGCTGGAAAGTGTGCACCTAGTTTGAGTCGTCCAGGTTGGCCCACGCTAGTTTTGTTCGTCCCAACGCACGAGCATGCAATGTAAAAAATGAAAAAAAATGTTTCAATTTGGATGGGCCAATAACATAAGTGCAAGCCAGGCCCTATAGCAGGCTCGCAGCCCAAACGAGCGCCTCCCATATCGATCGACAGCAGGAAAAATCCCAATTCATTCGCTCCAGCCTCCAGTCTGGTTCGCTCCTAACCTAGCCGTCGCTGGACAGACCGACACAGCACTTCCTCGCGCCCTCGTTGGAGGGCGGTCGCCGGGCTTCAAGCGAACGGAAGGACAAGAAGATGAAGATCCAACCCTGGGTGTAGCCTGCGTGGGAGGCAGCGGCGGCAACACGGGCATGGTATCGAGCTTGCGCAAACAGACAGTCACAGCTTGCAAGAGTAGCATGCGCAACGAGCAGGTACATCACATCCCTGATTATATCTAATTCAACTCTTTAGTGTCTGGCCAATAGTTAAACCCGATGGTGTTGTAAAACTGCTTGTATGTAGGGAATCTATGAGAAAATGAGACCAATTTCTACTTATTTTATAACTCCCCCAATCAATACTGAAATGACTGAATCTGATGTATCTAATCAAGTTTCCGGTGCAAACATACAAGCTCATGTTGTTCTTGAGCCTGAAGTGTTTAATGAATGCATCGCTAATGAAGGATTTGATGCAAACATTTTACATGCTCCTGGTGATGAACATATAGTGTCTAATGAGGGATCTAATGCAAGCATTTTGCAAGCTCATTGAAGGATTTAGTGTCTAATGATGATCTACTATGTTGAGAGAGACATATATTTGCAGGCATTGATGACAAGCAAATTATAGTGCATTTTCATAGCTTGAGGAAACATCGAGGCCATCTACCAGAAAGTCCCCGTGTCGTGACAACATAGCATAAATACTTTTCTAATCTGTTGTTTGAAACTATTGGCATACTTATGCGGGACATATATATTGATATGCAGTTTATGACCGTTATACGTGCAATTACACTTCAATGTTTTCAGCCAGAGAACGAATAATTCAAGCAGTGTACATACCATGTTTGTAGTCCTTGTACACCATGTTGCATTTTGTGTTTTTGGTGCTTGCATCATTTAGTGTTTATAATCTGAACTACTTTGGATCATTAGCTGGTTTTCAAAGTGCATGTAGCTTCACATTTCTCAAGTTATGTTGATTTCCGGAGTGCAAGTGCCATCGTATTTTTTAAGTTAAATATTCGCCCCTGGTAACTTGAATTCGTGGATCAGCCAATGCACACAAATCATACACGAATGCCAGTATGAATTAAATGAAATGCAGGGACTTACGCTAGCTCGTTGTACATGCTCACTGCAGCTCTGCTTGCGCTTGGGATGTTCCATGTACAAGTCCATGTTAGCACTTGCTTGGATGTGCAGGCCTTGTGCTCCTTGCATCCCCCTCTGCATTTTTGACACGGCGAATGGTTGATCACATAAGAGGAATCGACCTTGATGTTGTACTGGAGGACAGATACTTACAAGGTTATACGGGTGTGCAAGATGTGTACCAGATCCCGTAGCGCCGTCATGCTTCGCTAAAAAAATGGATTTTCTTGTTTCAGATGATATCTCCAGAAGAAATAAGAGTTAAAGTCAGAGTTGCATAGGTGTGTAAGCTAAGAGAGCAGTGAAAGGATACCCAAATATCGTCGAAACAGTGCACAAGGGAGTGATGTGTGGATACCTAGTTTGGGCCGGCGTTTGGGCATGCTCGCCTAGCTAGAGTGCGGGACAGTTCAGAGCCGTTGAGGGTGATGCGCTGGCGTTGGATGGCCACGCAGGGATGCAGATCTTGAGTGGCGGCGGGCGCTTCTGATCTGATGGACGAGACCGTTGGTGAAGCCCCAACGGCCTCGGGGGGCGGAGGTGCGACGATGTGCTCGGTGAAGTAGCCCCGGTGAGCTGGGAGACAGCGTCGGTGAAGCGCACCTGATGCGGTGGAACTCGGTGTCTGTGAGGCACGTCGGTTGCGGCGGCCGACATTGTCGGTGGACCACCCGGTGCGGTGGACGAGGGCGTAGATGAGGTAGCTCCGGTGCGGTGGTGAAGCGCGACCGTCGTCTTCGTTGTCGTCGTCCGGCACAGAGGTGGGGAACGGTGGGGAAAGAGACGAGACGAGGGGCGATTCGAGGGTTGGCGGCGAATTAGGGATTTGAGCAATCTGGGCGCTGAAGGGGACGGTGGAGAAGAGAGATTTTGCAGTGCTGGAATTGGGGCTGCCAGATATTTCAATCCGAAACGTGGAAGCGCCGAACTTATATTGTCATCGCCCTTTTTTTGGGGGAGGGTGGGTGGCTGGGTGCTATGCGTCCGTCCGACACACACGTGACCACCCCGACAGATTGACTATGCTTTGGTGCCTTAAGGCACCTGCCTTTTGTGTCCATGACATCTGGGCCCAACAGGTTGTTGGCCCACATGTCGATCACCCAAAGGCGATTGCCTTTAAGGCACCGAAGCAACGCCCACCCCGACACATTCTCGGTCTGCCTGGTGCGCCTACATTTGAGAATGCAAACGAATCTTCTTTCATTTGCAAACGAATCTGTATGTATTACCATGGCCGTGTTTTCCTTGCAATAATTAGTCATTCGAAACGAGATGCTCCATTCGTTCACTTTTGTAAGTCGTTTCAGACAACTTAAAATGAACTGTTTTGCACATTGTCTGAAATGTCTTCAAGGTCTTATAAAAGTGAACAGAGGGAGTACTATAAATTAATTAAGGAGGAGTTATTTGAAAAAAATCGAAACGGTACCACGCTAACGTGGATTAGAGTGTGTGTCACATAATTAGTTATTTGAATTAGAGTGTGTGTCATGTAGTTAGATTTTTGATTTAGAGTGTGTGTCACGTAGCGATCTCAAATTCTAACGTGGATTTCGCATTTCACTGTATCCATGCTGCTTTTTTAATACAAATTCATATGTATATGATGAACACCATGGTAGTGAGAAAACTTTTGGATGGATTCAAACATATGACCTACAAAATAGCACAACAAATTGATTCAATGTCAACTTTTCGAAACTTAGTATGGCACGAATTCGAAATAATTACCCGTATGCCTGCTCCTCGGTTCAAATCTTACAATGTACAATCAATTGAAACATCGATATTAAGTCTCGTACTATGTACATTCAAATGTTGTTTTAGCCCCCCACAAGACAAACGCTACATACTTCTGTATCGGTCAATCTTCCTCTCCTAACCACCTTAGGAAGCTATCGGTTTCCAACACACGTTCATTCTTTCTCTCCATGTTTCGATCTCTAAGTCTCTCAACTACACAACCCCTTTTTCCACTCCTGTTACCAAATGTATTTACCTCACACACCCGCCATTGCACCCCATGCCGAGCTCTCTCTCTCTCTCTCCCCCCCCTCTCCCTCTCACCCTCTCGCGCTAAATACATGCATTGCCTATCTAGCCCCCCAACCTCTCGTGCGCACGCAAGCACGTTGTATATCTAGGTCACTCCCTCGAGACTGTCTCACTCTTTCTTCCGCACGGTGGGCCACACTCGCTCAATCTTGCTCTCTTTATCTGAGTCTCGTTTAACCTCGTTTTCTTTCACACACAAATGATATATCTCCCTCTTCGGGCCTCGATCGACACACTCTATAATCTCTCACGCAGATTGTCTATCTTGGTCAGTCCATCCAAGACGCCGTCACTCTTTCGACCTCATGGTGGGCCACGCTCACTCACTCTCTCTCTCTCTCTCTCCGTATGTCTCGATTGACCTCGCTCTTTCTCGGACAAAAACGATATATCACCATGTTTGAGCCCAATTCGACCTATTCACATTGTATACTCTCTCACGCATATCGTCTATCTAGGTCACTCTCTCCAACCCGTCTCACTCTTTCGATCGCACGGCGACCCTATGTGATCGGTTGACCTTGCTTCCTCCCACGCATAAAATATATCTACACCTCTGTGACTGGATCATCTCTCAAGCACTATCTTACAGCCCTCACCCTTGCCAAAAGCTCAATCAGAAAATATCTCTCTAGAGCATATATATTTGTTCAATGAATGTCGGACCACACTCACTTTGTCTCTCTATCTATATGTCTCTCGACTGACCTCGCTTTCTCACACCGTATCTTCCATGTGTTGAAGCTACTACCTCTCCATCCCTCGCAAAGCCGGATCTATTTACATTGCGAGGGGCACTCAAACCTTGGATTAATTTGTGTAGGAATTTATTCCGGTCGGTTTAGATTATATTTTCATAGCATTCGGCCCACAACTACTCCAAACACCGTTGCAACCCACGCAACTCCCCTAGTTGATTTCCCTCCGCTCGGTCATCGCTCTCTCACACGCCCTTTCTCGCCTTCAACGTCGCACCATGGTATTAGTGAAAAACTATGTTGTTCTCTTTAATTATTATAAATAACCTACAAAACTACACACCGATAGTCCACTTGGAATGGAACAAATTTCACCCACAAATTAAAGTGCTACAAACTACACACCGAGGGGCCCACATGTCATGAAACAAATTTGGACCCATATACAAATTTAAAAATAAAGGACGAGGATCGAACATGCGACCGGGCCTTCAATCCGCACCTCAATAGGCAACATACATAGAATAGCAATTTTGTTGTACCCCCTTTGTTCACATAATGTTTTTATATTACCACAGCCTAATTAATGGATAACATGTAATATTATTTTTAGTACTATTCGCATTCACTTACTGGTGGGTTCCATGTGTGCTCTCTCTCTCTCCTCCCCTTCTGCGTTTAGACGCACGGGCAAACAGGAAGAACTCGCGGACGATGTTGCCGTTGACCATATCTGGACGCGTTCACAAGTCACGACACAAGTTTCATGTACTAGCAGCACTAGTCGGTGTGTACGTGCAATGCACGTTAATTTGGAAGTATATGAAGTGCATGCGGATAGTAACTAGTAGGATATTATTTGCGTGTTGTCATGTGATTAGCACTATTTTTGGCATGAAATTAACTGCACGCTAATCGTGTTGAGCGCTCAACATTGAAGCAGTCTAGGTCGTTGGATGACAATGAATACATGTGGCTTGATGACGTTTTATATTTAATTTGATACGGCTCTAGAAGAACATTCAATCGATCAAACCATACATTTCGTTCAGTCTGACTCCGACTTTAAATTATACGATGATCGATATAAAATAAACGGAAATGATAATCGTTCGGATTTTAAGCATGGCAATCCGAATGTTTTTCATGGCAAATTTAGATTACGCGGCGGCGGGCGGGTCGCTCATGTGGGAAGCGGCTCCTCTGCGTTTCTATGTGTCGTCGGGCCACTAACCGACGGCGACGGCGGCGTCTGCGCCGTTGTTGGCGTATTTCTGGGCGTTAGCCTAGCTTCAAGGAAGGCCAAAATGTTCGACTTTGGAGTGAGTCAATCGCCGGAGGAGGCGATCGCGTTGGTGCAAGGAAGCGGTCGACGGCGGCCATCCATGCCATCGAGGGGGGCACCGCACCGCGACGGGGACAAAGCGCCACAATGGCGCGGCAGAGACATTCGTGTGCACGAGCACCGACACAGGCGCGCACGTCAGTGCACATGCATGCGCATGTGCTGGCAGGTGCACGGGCACCGGCACAGCCGCGGCGCTGCTGGCACGCCAGAGGGCACATCGCCGCAGGTGCACGGGCGCTGCGTGAAAGTCGGCGGGACCTCGTGGAACCCCGATGCCATCAAGATCGGCGACAATGTGCGGTTCCCAGCTCATCAATGCCACGAGGATGGTATTTGGCGCCATCGAAGCGGCAGGGCGGAAGCTGGGCCGAGGCGGTAGCGCGGCGTCTTCCCGCAGGGCCAGTTCAAGCTCGTCCCAAAGCGCCTTATGTTCTTGAGACTCCGGCTGGGTGTCTTCCTCAGGAAACTGGAACACTAAGGGCAGACCATCGTGATGCGGCATGGCGTACGTTTAGGTCAGGCTAGTTGGAGGTAGATGACAGGAGAATCGGGGAGGAAGAGAGAGGATTGCAGCGATACCGGGTAATGCGGGGTTGATTTTAAACTGCGGCGCCGACGACATTAAAAGTGGGAGAAGTTGGGACGACGGTGGGCGGCGAAGCCTGGTCAAAGGGCTCGCCTCCCGGTGAGTCTGCACAATGATCTGCTCGCACGCCTCGACAAACGGCGGCGGTGATCGGCTCGCACGCCTCCCGTCGACTCACACGCTTGCTGGGACGGCACCTGCCGATGAGAAGCGGGGACTCGTGGCGGCACGTAAACGCCCATGGTTTCAATAGTGAAAGCGTTCGCCTTAACGTGACAGGTCTTTGTTCCAAAATATCTAGGCTCTTCATTTGTGCAACTTTTCATAAGCAGCTTGTCTCGAATTGAAGAAAAAACTTATGAAGTAATATTTGTGCCATATCACGTGACCATGCCCAGTTTCAAGAATTTATGCTCACTTTTGGATTTTCTGAAATTTAAGATCCAGGATTCGAAACAATATCATAACCTGCATCATGCAATAAATTTTCAAGCCGTACATCTGTCATGTTGTATTTCTTAAGAAAGGATTTAGTCAAACATTTTGCTCAGTTAGACTTCAGATAAGTTATATATGCAGAGTAAAAGGATAATCCCTCCGCATCAAAGGTGCATTGCACGATATATTAACTCAAGTACTAGGCACGAACAAAGCGGGCTCAATTCTGTGCTCATCCTGGTGTAGTAGTAGTAGGACTAGGCAATGCAGTTGACGGGTGACCTTGATGAGCGCGGCATCGAGGGAATTGAACCGTGCTCGCACGGTAGGTAACGTTGTCTAGTTACTAAAGCATCCCTCCGTTGTTCATCGGTAGTCATTATGGACCGGGGACATGAGGGAATTTCCTAGGGCTGGAATTCTGGCTGCGGATATTTCGACTTGAAACGCCGAGGCTCGATTGGTTTGGGTTGCCTAATGCGCGTACCACATACGCCCACCGAAGGACACGAGCCCGGTTTTTTAGGATCAACACGAGCCAAGGTCCTGGCTGGTACGCTGTTGGGTCCTACCATTCGAGAATACGAAAGGAACCTTTTAAATTGCCGAACGAATCTATGTGTATTACAATACCCGTATTTTCCTTGCAAATACTAATCTCAACGTGGTAATTGATTTATGACGAGTTGTTGAATTAGAATGGATTTGTGATATAGTGATCTCAACGTGGATTTCACATTTCATGGTATCCCTAGTAAGTTTTCCAATGCAGATTCAAATTTAAAAGATGAACAATACGGAGGTGAGAAAACTTTGTATGTATCAAGCATATGACCACACACACACACACAGAGAGAGACACACGCACGAACACAACAACAATCCAATAAGTATAGTGCATCTATTTTTCCAAACCATGCATGTATGACACGAATTCAAAAATACTGCTTCTATTCCTAAATACTAGTCTTTTAGAGAGTTCAACAAGTGACTACATACAGAGCAAAATGAGTAAATCTAGACTCTAAAATATGTCTATATACATCCGTATGTGCCAGTCCATTTGAAGCCTCTAAAAAGACTAATATTTAGGAACGAAGGGAGTAAAATGTCAGCATCCATGGTCCTCGGTTCAATATTTAAAATGAACATGAAACTGAAACATGAATATTAAGTCTAGTACTACAGTACATGCAAATGTTGTGTTTAGGCGGAGCTATGATTGTCGGGGGTCAACCCCTCGACCTTAGATAAAATTGTGGAGCTCTGTTTAGGGTTGGTTTACATTATATTTGTCCCCACCCACCCAAACACCGATTGGTTGTGCACCCCCACCCTCCTCCCCGGGAGAATATCATGTGCCGCCATACCTTAGATTCTATATGCCGACACGAGTTGCTTGGAGCTTGTAGATCTGAGATATAGCAGCTCACATGATGTGTCTTAATATTTTGCAGAAACCTTGATGAGTTTGAGAATTGCACACAATTTGTACAAAAACTACTTAGATGCCCTTTGATCCCATATCCAACGACCTCGGCTCAGATCACCGTAGCATCTAAGATGAAGGAGGACATCATATTCTCATGTATGTAAAAATATCATGTGCTACCACACCTTAGATGCTTTGGTGATACAAGCTCTTCGGAGGCGTTGGATTTGTGACCCAACACCTCCTCGGTGGTTCGAATGTTTTTTTGCAGAAAAGCCCCAAAAGAGTTCGGCCACTGCTTACAAGCACAAAGACTGCTCAGATGCCATTGGATCTCAGATCAAACGACCTCCAAGCTCGTTATGTTTTCTCGCACGGGAGAGTATGAGGTGCTCCCGCACCGTAGATTCTATGGTGATACGAGTTCACTGAGATCTAACGGCCCACAGTAGGAGGTTTGAATGTTTTTTCAATATACGGCTGATAGAGTTTGGGAAATGCGCAGAAAGTACAAGTACTACGCATGTGCCATCTGATCACTGATCATATGACCGAGATGCTCATATCACCGTAGCGGGTAATTAAGCTACGAGGAGCACCTAATATGAGCACCGGGGAGCCGTTGGATCGAAGATGCAGCGGCACACACGAGGCCTGAATGTTTTATTTGCAAAAAAAACCTTTGGAGAGTTTGGAAATTTTACATAATTACAAAGACTACTCCCAAGCCATTGGATCTCACTTCCAACGGTGTAAAAACTCGTATCACCATAGTATCTAAGCTGCGGGGTGGACGTGATATTCTATGACGCTGTCATTTTTGTTCATAAACTTGCAAAATACGTGTAACTCGTGTCGTTACTTGTCTAACCGCGCAAAGTGTTTGTTCAAAAAAAACCATCCTACACTGAAATATCGGAACAAGACACTCGGGTCCCACTTTTCATTAATCAAATTTGGACCTAAAACTAACAAATCTGAAAGACGAGATTCGAACTGGCAACCTGGACTACAAGGCGTAAGTCGATAGCCTGAAAAAACGAACGGTTGTTGGCTTTGTCCCATAACTTGATTTTATACAGTACTTGCATTGAGTAGAGTAGAGGGAGTGCCTTGTCAACAGATGCATGACCGTTGTCTCACTTACTGGTGGGTCCCAGGTCTGCGATCTCAATCTCGCTTCTCTCCATCGTCTAACCTTTGCACGGGCACACACGAAGAGCGGCGGTAGCTTGCCGTGGTGTTATTACAACTAAAAAAAGCTTGGAAAATAGAAGAATCACCTAGAACAAGAGACGTTGTGGCTGGTCGAGACGAAGCTAACCACATCTATCCTCTGTGCCACGTTTGCATGATGAAGTTGTGTGGCTTGTGGGGTGTTTTTGACCGACTGGCTGGGTCCCGAGGTCGAACCATAGGTACAACGTCTGATATAGTATATTTTTACACGCACATTTTTCCTCTGTGCCGAGACGTGGCACACCCTACCGCGCAGTTTCGGGGTCCTCCCGGGTGGTGCACGCATATATTCTTCATGACGTGGGACGCCCTACCGCGCGTTTTCTGGGTCCTCCTTGGTCGTAGCGCTGAAGCAAGTAAATGAGTCGTTAAATCACGAAAGACCACCTTTCCCGCCGAGTACATCAGTGAAGCACGGTGGCTAGCTAGTTTGGCTAGTTCAGCCGATTAGCTAGGCCACCGCTACATTTGTTTTTCACCCCTTTTTTATCTACTTGCCGTCATGTAAATTTAAATATCCACCGCGACGTTGCTCTGGTGTTTGGGTGCGGCAGGATTTTTAATTTTTTGATTGACGGGAGCAGGCGCAACAGGATTTTAAAATTTTTGATTGACGGGAGCAGGCGCGGCAGCAATTAGTCACGATGACTCCGCCTGTAAAAACCCACTGCTCCCTGATGTGAGAAGTCGTCGACTGATGTTTTACCATGGTGAAAACCAAAAGATTCCATGCTCCCTCCGCCTTCCCGTAGATTGCATTGCCTTTCAGCCGTTTCGCCCCCTTTGCTTCCTCTCCCCATTCCTTCTACCTGGTGCCATGGCGGGGCAGCAGATCACGGAGTCCGAGGTGAGGCGCCTGACACAGGAGCTCCATGCCAAGGATGCGGAGCTCAGGGCCAAGAACGTGGAGCTCCGTGAGCTCAAGGAGGAGAGGAGTGCCATGCTCCTCCGTTGTAACATCCCCAGCATCATGCTACAGTAATCTCCCCTAATGGTGGCCATGTCATCATAATTACTATGCAGCTTGCCACTTGTCAAAAAAATCAAAGCCTTATTCAAATTTAAAATAAGTCAAATAAATTATTTCTCCAAACATAAAAACAAAAATGTTCACTGGGTTGCAAATATTCACTAACTAAATGTCATGAGAGATTCAACATCATTTAAGATAGCTAATTTCCCCTGGGAATTAAAGTGGTTCCAAATCAACATTTTTAAATGCTTTTCCATTTGTGAAAAATCCAAACCAATTCAAACTCCTCCCAAACTTTTTGTGGCAGGAGCCAAATATTGTAATGTATTTATTTGGTCAAGTCCCACATTTTACAGAGCCCCTTTCTGGCACCTCAAATATTGCAAAGCATTTTCTGTAAAAAGAAAACAGTAAAAGAAAAGGCAAAAGGAGAAAAGGAGAAAGGCCCCCTCCCCCGCTAATTCCGCTGGGCCTTAGCCCAACACCTACCCCTCCCGAGCCAGTCCAACTCGTTCCCCCCGGTCGCCTCCCTGTTTGAGCGACCGTGGGCGTGGTCGCCACCACACCACGTTGCCGGCAAGAGGATAAGGTAACCCCCGCGCCCCCTCGAGCTCCCCCCCCCCCCCCGCTCTCATCCACTCACTCGTCCCCGCTCCCTTCTCCTTGCTTTTCCCTCCTTGATCTGGATCTCGCATCCGAGACCATCGTAGTCACGCCGTCGACGTTCTCGTAGCTGGCGTCGCCCACGAGCCCCGCGAGGATGACCAAGGGACGCGCGCCATCGTCCTCGGCATCGCCATAGCAGGAGCCTTCGCGAATCGTCGCCGAGCCATCCGTCTTCTTCGACTACGGCCGCCCGCGCCATCGTCGACCTGCACCACCGGTGCCTCTCGGCTCGCCGAGCTTCGCCTGACCTCACCGGGTGAGCCACCGCCCGCTCCTTCTCCCGCCTCGGGACTGCGGCTGTAGTCCCGCCCAGTCGCCCTGCCCTGCGTCGTGAGCTCGGCCGCGCACAACCTGCGCTTGCGGCGCGATAACGCGTCCGTTGCGTGCCGCTGGCCGGTGCCTAACGCGTCACGCCGCGCCCGCCGGTGCCTAACCGCGTCCACCGCCGCTCCCACTGCGCCCAGGCCGGGCCCCGTCCTATTGTTGGCCATGGCCGGCCATGGCCGAGCGGCCATGCGCGCGTGTGTGCGTGCGTTATGTGTGTGTGCGTTCTGTGTGTGTGCGTGTGTGTATTAGGTTAGCCTAGGATTAGATTAGTCCTAAACTAGTCTATAGCAAATGACATGTGGGGCCTCCCCTTTATTAGATTAAAGAAAATCAAATTAGAATTGTTAAGACACTGACAAGTGGGATCCCCTGGGCCCCGTTGACCAGTCAACGGGTCAACATTGACTGCTGACTGGGCAGTCAATGGAGCCCACTGATCAGCCTCTGTGCACTGTTGGGTGCACTGCACCAGGTGCACCCAGTTCCCTTGTTATATATCTTTCGAATTAATTTAATTGAAATAAATCCAGAAAATGTTTGAATCTTTAGAAATTCATAGAAAATAAACCGTAGCTCGGATGAAAATGTTTTCTACATAAAAGTTGCTCAGAACGACGAGACGTATCGGAATACACGCTCCGTTTACCTGTCAGATGCCTCTAACTATCTGAACATGGAACTTTCCCCCTCCGGTCATCTGTCTGACACATGTCCGGAACCGAGAAAACATTCCCGGTTGACTTCCTCCTTCGTCCGTATCATGTAGCACCGCGTTAGAACACATCTAGCTCTGCCCGTTGTCCTGTTATGCACTTGCTCGCTATGTATTTATTGTTTCTCCCCCCTCTTCTCTTCGGTAGACCCTGTGACGATGCTGATGCCCCTGTGATCGACTACGTCACCGACGACCCCTCCTTCTCATCTGAGCAACCAAGCAAGCCCCCCTTTTGATCATCCAGATATCGCCCATTCCATTCTCTCATGCTTGCATTAGATTTTGCTACTGTTATTGATTTCTCCTATTCTGATGCATAGCTTGCTTTTGTATCTACTGTTGTACCTTACCTGCTTATCCTAAACTGCTTAGTATAGGTTGGTTAGAGATCCATCAGTGACCCCCACTTTGTCCCGACTGCCCCGCTGGATTATCAGAAGACCCGATCAATGGGATCGAAGACCAGGCCCCAACACCGCACATCACTTCCCCTTAGTTGCTCGACACTACTGGGTTACTATCAAGTACCGAGGGTGAGACCTCATCAGCACTTCTGATGTTAACCCGGTGGTGTAGCTATTCGGTCGTGGTCATCGAGGGTGATTTCCTCTTTAACCACTTCCGATACGACTCTGTCGTGCAACCCCTCAAGTGTGAACCTCGAGGGTGAATCCTCTTAAATTCACCTTGATGATTACATCGAGTGGAATTCACCGGGGGTGATTCCTCGGGCTTTCCTCTTGATGTTTAGACACACAGTTACTATGATTACTATGACTTTACACTGAGCCATGTTAGTAAAGACGGGTCGACCCTGAGGGGTACCCGCGCGAGCTTAATTGCGAGTGATGTGGAGTCGGGTTGACTGGAGGGTGCCAGCGAGATAATTACGAGGCGTGGCGGGCATTCCTAGCCCTTGCCGCAAGTCCTCGAGAAGGGCAACGGGGTCACATCTTTCGTGAGTCTCTGCTTGTTACCGCGCGCTCCTAATCCACTACGATTTGGATATTTGATCCAAGGGGCCTCTGGCCTGATAGCACTAACCATCACGTGGGCATAGTATGGGCGTTCTGCGTCGTATACATCAGCTGAAGCTTAATAGACGTCAGCGACTGAGCGGCGTGCGCCGGGTTGGACTACGTAAGCACCTGCCTTTTTTAAGGAGGTAGCTCGGTCTGCTCACCGGCCGCCCTCGCAACATGCAGGAGTTCCCGGGGAGATGGCCCATGACCCCTGGTGGCATAGGTTTAGTCTGGCGTGTTGGCCTCTCTATTAAGCCTAGGTCGGGTTGCGGTGTATTGTTTGGCCGACGCCGGGCATGACCCAGGAAAGTGTGTCCGGCCGGAGTTAATCGAGCGTGGTGGGTAAGTTGGTGCACCCCTGCAGGGAAGAAAACATCTATCGATAGCCCGTCCTACGGTAACGACACTTGGAGCTGTATCCCGATCGATACAACTAGAACTGGATACTTGTGATGAGAATTGGATGGTGATGATAAATGGATTGTGATGATAAATGGATTGTGATGATAACTGGATAGTATGGCTCTGGGATTTCTTTCTCGCAGGGAGTCGAGAAAGGATCTCCAGCCGAGGTTGATAACACTACTACTACTTTACTTTATACTACTCTACTCCCTCCTATTTGCTGCAAGATGGTGGTTTCCAGAAGATGCTAGTCTTCGATAGGACTAGGCCTTCTCTCTATTCTGGCATTTCTACAACCCAGTCCACATATGCAGCCTTCCTTTGATAATGTTGCATATGTAGTGTAGATCCTTGCTTGCGAGTACTTTGGATGAGTACTCACGGTTGCTTTTCTCCCCCTTTCCCCCCTTTCTTCTTCTTTCCGGTTGATGTAACCAGATGTTGGAGCCCAGGAGTCAGATGCCACCGCCGATTTCTACTACTACGTGGAGGCCGCCGACGACCAGGAGTAGTTAGGAGGCTCCCAGGCAGGAGGCCTTGCCTTTTCGATCGATGTTGCTTTTGTGCTAGCCTTCTTAAGGCAAACTTGTTTAACTCATGTTTGTACTCAGATATTGTTGCTTCCGCTGACTCTTGTGTATTCGAGCTTATGTATTCGAGCCCTCGAGGCCCCTGGCTTGTAATATAAAGCTTGTATTATTTTTAATTTGTGTCTAGAGTTGTGTTGTGATATCTTCCCGTGAGTCCTTGATCTTGATCGTACACATTTGCGTGTATGATTAGTGTACGATTGAATCGAGGGCGTCACAAGTTGGTATCAGAGCCGACTTCCTGTAGGTAGCCCCCTTTCCAACTCCTTGGCCGAAGTTGAGTCTAGTCCTCGAAAACTATTTTACTAACTTGGTTGTCTGGCTTACGGGCCCACGTTGCCATTGGGTGGTATTAGGATCTTTTATTCCTCGTCTATACTCTAGGACTATGATCTCTCGTCTATTCAGGTTAAACATTTTACTAACTCTGACATTCGGTTCTCGTACCCACTTCCTCCCGGAGAGCCCCAACATTATCGATGATCGCCTGCTGCACCAGAAGATTCCGAAGATACTCCATGATGTTATCCCGATAACTTGTGCTCATCGCGTTTGCAGTTACCTACCGCCGATAAGCCCCTATGACTAACTGCATATCCTTGTCACTCATACCTTCATTCCCAGTTGCTCATGTTATTACAAGATACCCCGAAATACTTATCGTTGTTCCGACAATCCTTTTGTGCCTACTGCCTTGGAGTTCCTTGTCGCCTGAATACACCGACGAATTAATCCTCACACCTATCACGGAATTGTTTTCCCCCAATTGTTCTTATGTTTCACAAAAGTCTTTGAAATACTATTCGATCTTTCGAAAATCCTCTGCAGCCTATTACCCTTGATTCTTCTTGCTTGCTTGCATTATGTTTAATCCCATAAGTCTAGTAATCTTATTGGCATCCTTTGTCACTATCCTTTTGAGTCTGTTGATTCAATATATTGTGGATGCTCGCAATCCTCGGTCGGATCATAGGATTCATCCTTCCGGCTTGGACGTCATTTGACCAAGGGTTGTTTCTCGACCAATCTAATTGTCGTCAATTGTATCGCTAGGACTATTCAACTTATCTTTTGATCAGAGCGTCTGCTTCTGATCTTCTATTTTTGAAATCATGATTTCTTTGCATTTAAGCATCGAATTATTCATATGTTTCTATAATCCGAAGCCTTTGCATTATTTCTTCTTCTGGTTGAGTACCGATACTCACATCTGATCCCTTGTGGACCACCAGATTCTTTGTTGGATTTCTATCCGATAGTGCCCCTCATATTAAATCACCTTGCGAGTGCTTCCCAGATACATAATGCCTTTGGTAAATTGTATCCCCTACTTTTTCTACCGTGCTCTGCTTCCGAGGTTGAATTAATTACCTCTGAAGTTTTTGCAAATGTTCCTAAGATGCCCCGACGGGTTGAACTAATGTTTTCCCTTATTTATGTGAACCCGAGAGTTTTCACGAGTCATACTCTTCCGGTGTTTTGCCAGATAACATTTCAACACTACAACTTCATTGAACGCGAGAAGTGAATGAAAGGTTATGCATTTGGAGAAGTGGGAGTCGACCTTGAACTTTGTGTTCATGCCCATGGAAACGATGTAGATCTTATTATGGAAGCTTCTCGTAACAATAATTATTCCCTTGGTATAATTTGATCCGGTATCTGTGATTTTGGCCTTTGCAATCGTGGTTCCAACCAAGATTGTCTTCTTTGATCCCCTTTCTTGGATAAGTTGAAGTGCTTGTCTTATGCATATCAATACACATGTCCAAACTTTAATATGGTCTACCTTTGAGTATTACCCCTGGTATCTCGAGAATATCAAATAACTGAGTTGCTTCCTATGAATATTCATCTACTATTACTTCTCCCCGATTTCAGATTTTCCCCAGGGTTCTGGGTTATTGGTCACTTGAGATCACCCATAAGTGAATCGATTCCGCACTATGATTCTATAACTCTAAGTAATTTTCATTGCTTATGAGTTTAATAATCCTTCAAGTCATTCCTAGCCCGATAAGCTATATCATTATCGTACTAATTTTTTTAACTATGCTAGATGGTCCTTATTCCCGGAGCACAACTTTTTGACGATGAGCGAAGCTTACGTCGATCTTCCTCATTTTATCAATTCACCTCGAACAACAAACTTGATTTTGAGCTTGTGTCGTATCCGTGGTTCCAATAGCCTTTCGCTTCATCCTTCCTGTTGCTTGATGGCATCGCTCGTCGATGGCATCTTCATAGAGTCTATCGACAAATGCGTCGTGATCAGCATCAACATTTTGACTCCTGTTGAAATGACAATTGAATTCATGGTGAGAGATACCATCCTTGACCTACGATGATTTGATTTATCATCGACCAACCCCCCTTGTCTTATTTCCAACACATTTTTGATCATGTCTTGGTTATACCTTGGACTCCTTGCTATTCCTGCAATTGTTCTTTCAGTATTTCTTGTGATCTTCTACTCCAACCCCTACTTGGAACACCATGTTAATGCTACCTCGAAGCATGACTCATGTATTCCGAATATCAACAAGAACATTGGAAGCACATTGTCGAATGTTTCTAGATCTATTATCCAAACACCATTATATGGGTAATATCATGATTTTTCCCTCGCTCACTTTATCTAAATGCTTTTGAACTTGCTGTCATATCATGTATATCCTGCTCCGCTTCCCCTTGGAAAGGATATACTCCCAATTCTTGTGTGTAAACACATTTTCCTTTCCAATGTTCTGATTAATCTAATGATCACCTTTTCTTTTCCTTTGTTTTGTTTAACATTTCTTGTGGTTTATGAGATCTAAGCAGTAATAGTTCTCTGCTTATGAAAACACCTCGGTGTACAAGCCGTGTCAGTAAGACCCTGTTACTATAGTTGATAACATTTCGGTAGCCATCGATGGACGAGAACTTTGCCTATTGGTCCGCCTCGTTCAACGAGCAGGAAAATTGTTCTATCCGTCCCTCGCCCTTGGTACCAATGTTGTTGACAACATAACTGATAGTCTATCATCTGACATGCCTTGCTATCGGCCCCCTTTCTACTCTTAACCCACATGGTGGGCCCATAACCCACAGTTCCACAGGATCAAAACCTGACTCTCCTGTATGTCCTTTATTACGAAGTATCATTTGCTCTTGGCTTTGTGTGATGTCACGAGCCACCGTCCGAGAGATGATCTATTCCCGATGCTCTGAACCCTTCTCACACTCTGTTCAGGTATCAATCGTTTGTTCATTCGCTTGAAACTCCCTATTGTACCTTCATATTTTGCTCTCGGTGTTTTCTTAGGTTTCTACTCGACAGATACTTCGGTCACATTCCCTGCATTGTTCACCAGACAATTAACCCCCATAAGGGTCAGTACACCCGAAGTTACTCTTTACTTTCCCACTTAAATCTCGGGACGAGATTTCTTGTAGTGGAGGAGATTTTTAACATCCCCAGCATCATGCTACAGTAATCTCCCCTAATGGTGGCCATGTCATCATGATTACTATGCAGCTTGCCACTTGTCAAAAAAAATCAAAGCCTTTTTCAAATTTAAAATAAGTCAACTAAATTATTTCTCCAAACAGTAAAACAAAAATGTTTGCTGGGTTGCAAATATTCACTAACTAAATGTCATGAGAGATTCAACATCATTTGAGATAGCTAATTTCCCCTGGGAATTAAAGCGGTTCCAAATCAGCTTTTTTAAATGCTTTTCCATTTGTGAAAAATCCAAACCAATTCAAACTCCTCCCAAACTTTTTGTGGCAGGAGCCAAATATTGTAATGTATTTATTTGGTCAAGTCCCACATTTTACAGAGCCCCTTTCTGTCACCTCAAATATTGCAAATCATTTTCTGTAAAAAGAAAACAGTAAAAGAAAAGGCAAAAGGGGAAAAACAGAAAGGCCCCCTCCCCCCACTAATTCCGTTGGGCCTTAGCCCAACTGGACCAGCCCAGCCAGCCCACCTACCCCACCCGAGACAGTCCAGCTCGTTCCCCCCGGTCGCCTCCCTGTTTGAGCGACCGCGGGCGGGGTCGCCACCACACCACGTCGCCGGCAAGGAGATAAGGTAACCCCCGCGCCCCCTCGAGCTCCCCCCCCCCGCTCTCATCCACTCACTCGTCCCCGGTCCCTTCTCCTTGCTTTTCCCTCCTCGATCTGGATCACGCGTCCGAGACCATCTTAGCCGCGCCGTCGACGTTCTCGTAGCCGGCGTCGCCCACGAGCCCCGCGAGGATGACCAAGGGACGCGCGCCGTCGTCCTCGGCCTCGCCATAGCAGCTGCCTTCGCGAATCGTCGCCGAGCCATCCGTCTTCTTCGACTACGGCCGTCGCGGCCATCGTCCTCGACCTGCACCACAGGCGCCTCCCGGCCTCGCCGAGCTCACCCACGATCTCCCCGAGGTGAGCAACCGCCCGCTCCCCTTCTCCCCGCCTCGGACTGCGGCTGTAGTCGCCGCCCCAGGTCGCCCTGCCCCTGCGTGCGTGAGCACCGGCCGCGCACAACCCTCGCCCGCGGCGCTAACGGCGTCGCTGCCGCGCCGCGGTGCCTAACGCGTCACCGCTGCTCCCCGCTGCGCCCGGGCGGGACCCGTCCAGCGTGGCCTCGCCCCCCCGCCGGCCGGCCATGCGCGCGTGTGTGCATGCGTTATGTGTGCGTGTGTTCTGTGTGTGTGCGTGTGTGTATTAGGTTAGCCTAGCATTAGATTAGTCCTAAACTAGTCTATAACAAATGACATGTGGGGCCTCCCCTTTATTAGATTAAAGGAAATCAAACTAGAATTGTTAAAACACTGACAAGTGGGACCCCCTGGGCCCTGTTGACCAGTCAATGGGTCAACGTTGACTGCTTGTTGAAGCGATCAATGGAGCCCTTGATCAGCCTCGTGCCTGCTGGGTGCACTGCACAGTGCACCCAGTCCCTTGTTATATATCTTTCGAATTAATTTAATTGAAATAAATCCAGAAAACGTTTGAATCTTTAGAAATTCATAGAAAATAAACCGTAGCTCGGATGAAAATGTTTCCTACATAAAAGTTGCTCACAACGACGAGACGTATCTGAATACGCGCTCCGTTTACCTGTCAGATGCCTCTAACTATCTGAACATGAAACTTTCCCCCTCCGGTCATCTGTCTGACACAGGTCCGGAACCGGGAAAACGTTCCCGGTTGACTTCCTCCTTCGTCGGTATCGTGTAGCACCGCACTAGAACACGTCTAGCTTTGCCTGTTGTCCTGTTATGCACTTGCTTGCTATGTATTTATTGTTTCTCCCCCCTCTTCTCTTCGGTAGACCCCATGACGATGTTGATGCCCCTGTGATCGACTACGTCACCGACGACCCCTCCTTCTCGTCTGAGCAACCAGGCAAGCCCCCCCTTTTGATCATCCCGATATCACCCATTCCATTCTCTTATGCTTGCCTTAGATTTTGCTACTTTTATTGATTGCTCCTATTCTGATGCATAGCTTGCTTTTGTCTGTACTGTTGTACCTTACCTGCTTATCCTAAACTGCTTAGTATAGGTTGGTTAGAGATCCATCAGTGACCCCCACTTTGTCCCGACTGCCTACCGATTATCGAAGACCCGATCAATGGGATCGAAGACCAAGCCCGACACCGCACATCACTTCCCTTAGTTGCTCGACACTCTTTGGGTTACTATCGAGTACCGAGAGTGAGACCTCATCAGCACTTCTGATGTTAACCCGGTGGTGTAGCTATTCGGTCGTGGTCATCGAGGGTGATTTCCTCTTTAACCACTTCTGATACGACTCCGTCGTGCAACCCCTCAAGTGTGAACCTCAAGGGTGGATCCTCTTACGTTCACCTTGATGATTACATCGAGTGGAATTCACCGGGGGTGATTCCTCGGGCTTTCCCCTTGATGTTTAGACACACAGTTACTATGATTACTATGACTTTACACTGAGCCATGTTACTAAAGACGGGTCGACCCTGAGGGGTACCCACGCGAGCTTAATTGCGAGTGATGTGGAGTCGGGTTGACCTGGAGGGTGCCCGCGAGATAATTACGAGGCGTGGCCGGCCATTCCTAGCCCTTGCCGCAAGTCCTCGAGACGGGGCAACGGGGTCACATCTTTCGTGAGTGCCTGCTTGTTACCGCACGCTCCTAATCCACTATGATTTGGATATTTGATCCAAGGGGCCTCTGGCCTAATAGCACTAACCATCACGTGGGCATAGTATGGGGGTTCTGCGTCGTATACATCAGCTGAAGCTTAATAGACGTCAGCGACTGAGCGGCGCGCGTCGAGTTGGACTGCGTAAGCACCTGCCTTTTTTAAGGAGGTAGCTAGGTCTGCTCACCGGCCGCCCTCGCAACGTGTAGGAGTTCCCGGGGAGATGGCCCATGACCCCTGGGGGTTTAGTCCGGCGTGCTAGCCTCTCTATTAAGCCTAGGTCGGGTTGCGGCGTATTGTTTGGCCGAGGCCGGGCATGACCCAGGAAAGTGTGTCCGGCCGGAGTTAATCGAGCGTGGTGGATAAGTTGGTGCACCCCTGCAGGGAAGAAAACATCTATCGATAGCCTGTCCTACGGTAACGGACACTTGGAGCTGTATCCCGACCGATACAACTAGAACTGGATACTTGTGATGTGAATTGGATGGTGGTGATAAATGGATTGTGATGATAACTGGATAGTATGGCTCTGGGATTTCTTTCTCGCAGGGAGTCGAGAAAAGATCTCCGGCCGAGGTTGATAACACTACTACTACTTTGCTTTATACTACTCTACTCCCTCCTGTTTGCTGCAAGATGGTGGTTTCCAGAAGATGCTAGTCTTTGATAGGACTAGGCCTTCTCTCTATTCTGGCATTTCTGCAGCCCAGTCCACACGGTTGCATATGTTGCATATGTAGTGTAGATCCTTGCTTGCGAGTACTTTGGATGAGTACTCACGGTTGCTTTGCTCCCCCTTTTCCCCCTTTCTTCTTATTTCCGGTTGATGCAACCAGATGTTGGTGCCCAGGAGTCAGATGCCACCGCCGATGTCTACTACTATGTGGAGGCCGCCGATGACCAGGAGTAGTTAGGAGGCTCCCAGGCAGGAGGCCTTGCCTTTTTGATCGATGTTGCTTTTGTGCTAGCCTTCTTAAGGCAAAGTTGTTTAACTCATGTTTGTACTCAGATATTGTTGCTTCCGCTGACTCTTGTGTATTCGAGCTTATGTATTCGAGCCCTCGAGGCCCCTGGCTTGTAATATAAAGCTTGTATTATTTTTAATTTGTGTCTAGAGTTGTGTTGTGATATCTTCCCGTGAGTCCTTGATCTTGATCGTACACATTTGCGTGTATGATTAGTGTACTTTTGAATCGAGGGCGTCACATCCATTATGTGCGGGAGTTCACGAAGCTTCAAAAGCGGCAGGCGTCCACCACAAAGATGCTCGAGGCGTCGGTGGCGTTGCTGCAGAAAGCGGGAGATATGATAGGCCGTCAGGGGAGCCGGCTGGAGCGCGAGCGGGCCGATCGTGACGAGGTCGAGATCGCCTCGGCCACTTGGTGAACCAAGTTACCACGCCGCGTGTTGCAGCTGCGATGCCTACCATCGTGCTAAGCGCGACGATGCCGGCCGTCGAGCTAAACCCGTTCGACCACCCGGTCGACTTCAACGAGCTGCGGCCTCCTGACCTGGTCTCCTTCTTCACCTATATCTCTGAGGAGCTGAGCTGTCTCCGCGCGATGGTGGGGGCTGAGCTGGACCAGGAGGGGTTGCGGGCTGCCGTCGCCGTTGCGGGCGAATCCTACTAGTGTGGACACCGTCTTTGACGAGCTGGCTCCCGTCGACCGGGAGCGGGCTCTGCGGGCGGTTGCACCCTGCATCACCAATGTCGTGCGCCTCGAGAAGCAGAGGGACTTCGGTGGTGTTTAGGCGCCCTCTGCATGGGCATGTCCATGTCTCGGCGCAACATGACCGTTGGATCAAACTCAGACGGTGCAGATCGATCCTTTGTAGCACAAAGCGTGTGGGTGTGTTTGGTTGCATTCTCATCTCAATATAGTTGTTTCCTCTTTGTGTATTTTTGTCAACCTACTAGTGTGGACTCCTGCACCCTTCATGCACACTGCCAAACACCCAAAAGTGGGTCGAGAAGGGAACTTTTGCTCCCAACCCGTGCACCCTTCATACACCGCCTAACACTATTCGTGCTTCATATGGTTCATGTTTAGGAGTCTTTGTAGCACCGTACTCTCCGTCTTGTTGTGGACCTAGTTACGGTAACATTGATCTCATTGTTCATTCTCGACGGACGGTCGAAAAGAATAAAAGCGGTACTATGTTACATATAGGAGTAGTTGATATCGCACAACATCATTTGTTATCGTCATATCTTACTACACTAGCAACAAGATTGTGTAATCTTGACGTATGAACCACTTGCACATGCCTAGTAGTAGGAGCACTATGTATGTTCAAGTAGTATGCGTGTTTCGCACTCCTCCATCGTAAGAGTGGAAACGCTTGATGTAATCATTTTTTCTTGAGAATGAAAAAGCGAGTGGACACGCTCTACCGTGCAGATCCTCCTCCGGCCGTGCACTAAATTACTCACTTTTCGCCCGGCGTGTGGGACAGCCATCACACAGGTCCACCAGCCATGCACTAAATTACTCAGTAGTAGAGTGACGGTAGACTACCTCGATCGAACCGCCGCTTGAACGCCCAATGAGCCGTCAAATCACAAAACCCCTCCTTTCCACGATGAAGTTGGACGGACGAAGCAACCATCATTTCACTCTCCTCTCTCAGCTTCCTCTCTTGAAGAAAACCCCCACTCGCTTCGCTTCTCCCTCATCTCGTTCCTCCTTTCACTCTTCTCTCTCAGCTTCCTCTCTTGGATGGACGCCGGAGCACCGGCCGACGTGATGTATATGGCTCTGGCCAAAACCGTCGAGCCTCATGGTACGAAGAAGCACAAGCACCCCGCCGAGACTACCGCAGACAAGCTCAAAGCCATCGCCCTGTCCAAGCCCCCTCTCCGGGATCGCTCATTAAGCAAGTCCAGGTAATGTCTCTTGTTGGCGATCTTTTTCTCGATCTTGATCGTGTTTTTTCATCTAACACGCAGTACTAGTACTTGTAGTACAACTTTTTGGGGGATCTTGCATGTGATTTTTGTGTGCCAAATGACGGTTCTAAATTCCTCTTTTAACCAAAACATGCGAGAGGTTGACACTGATTTCTTATAGATTAGTTTCAACTACTCCCTCTGTCCCAAATTTCTTGTCTTAGATTTGTCTAGATCCGGATGTATCTAATACTAAAATGTGACTTGATACATCTGTATCTAGACAAATCTAAGACAAGAATTTTGGGATGGAGGAAATATTTTATGAATTTATCAATGCTACCTTTTAAGAGGGTATATTTGCTTCAATAACTTGTGTTATGGATATTGCATGTAATCCCTCTGTTGTCATGCCTTTTGAAGACATGTTCTAGTGTCTTTATTCACTCATTTCTGTGCGTATATGTAGTCATATATGGAGTATAATATCAAAAATCATCTTATATTTCTGAACGGAGGTAGTAATAAAATAAGGTTTCTGTTTGCCATAGAACAAGGTCCGCGGTGGAGATGAAGTTCTCAAAGTCATGCCGTGTGAACTGGAAGACCTGATGATGAGTTCTACTTCTGAACTATCCAGCTGCTGTGTCCTTGTCGCCACGTGTCCTGAACTAGTGTTTTCCTGTAGCATTGTTGTCAGGCGTGTTCTCGAGGCTGTACTTGACCACAACAATTTCCTGGTTGTGCCTTTGATTACGAAGGGTCTGGTTCTTGTAAAGCTTCCCAAGAAATCTGATGCGGCATGTCTTCATCATCATGTTTATGAGTGGAAAGACCACTCGGTTAGGTTCTCCAAGGTTGACAAGATGGCGATGGTGCATGTAGACATCTCACACGAAGTCCATGGCCTAGTCAGTTATGCGGGTTTCATCCCGTAGGTCGGTGGCAAGAAATAGTCTGCAGAGTTTAGTTAGTGCAACTTTGCTTGTCTGTAGTAAGTACTATTGTTCAGTACTTGATTTGTGTTTGTGAACCATGTATTGTTTATTAGTACTGCCGCTTTTGGTGTGTGGTCAGTCCTGAGAATGGTCTATGTTAATGTCTGTCCACTCAATTCAGTATGTATATTTTTGAAGTATCCAGATCATACTTTTTGTGAGGACGGTTTACCAATTATAGTTACACTCCAATATCTGTATGCATTGCAGGGTTTATCGCACCCACCAGGATTTCCAGTCCCATGGTTGTTCGGTCCATACGATTTGTCACGACCTTTGGACTGTCCTGCTTGTGGGAGTAGGCGGGGCCCCTGCATGCCACGCGTATTTGGACGATCAATCTTATATTTAGTACTTCAACATAGTGATTTCCTGGTAAGGATTCGCTCGTGTCACATCAAGTAAATCTTATTGATTTCTTGTCTAAATCTTATTGATTTAATGTCATGTTTTCTTTCTTTTCCTGCAATTTTATGATGCAGGTTTTGCCATGTGACATTCATCACAGAATAAACCGTTTGGTTTGCTCTACGATGGCTATTTTTGCAGGTTTCACTTCTTATGTCGTGTCAGTAACGAAGTCACTGTCCATCACTTATATTTCTAGAAAATATTGGATCAGTCTGTTGTCTGAGTACAAGCTGAATCCCTATGATGAATTGCAGTTTGGTTTAACAAAAACGCCAAAATTAGTCCTTCTCGCGTTTAAAAGAAATGAAGAAAAAAACTGGATCATGGTCATGGATCCTAGTCAAGTTAGAAAGCTGACCATAGCAGACCAGACACGATCGCCGATGTCTCACACATATCGATCACCGGCAGTTGCTCTAGCATTGATAGCGGCAACAGCGGCTCGATCCATCGGTGAGGATTGGGCCTTGACGCGTCGGTGAATCGATCGAATCTACCGGAGGATCGGGCATCAACACCGGCACCTGCTCCGACACCGGCACCAGCTCTACAAGGAGCACCATCTCCGGCAGCAGCAACGGCTTAGGCACCTGCACCAACACTTGCACTTGCATCTGCTCTGGCCCGTGCAGTTGCACCGACAACAGATTGGGCTGCAGTTCGCACTTCATATACCAAAGTCCTTACAAAAACTGACATGTCCACCTTCTTGGTAAGCATTGGCCACCCAAGTGCTTCGTTCTTTTTTCTTTCCATGTTGTTTCACATGATTCATTGTGTTGATCTAACTGTTTGGGTATGTCTTCTTGTTTGCAAACAGAGAATTCCTAGAGCAACGAGGGAGTCGTTCAACAATCCGGGCGACCGCGGCCAAGTTTCTCTTACCATGCGCAGCCTTGGTGTGAATGAACCTGCTCAATATATCGTAAGTACAAAGGATGGTCGCATGATGATTGATGCTAAAGGATGGTCAAGGTTCAAATCTAAATCATATCTTGCGGAGGGATGTTGTCAAAATCGAACTTTCTCGGCAAGGAGAGCTGGTCCAAATCAACTTTGAAATTCTTGATGGCACGCATACCGCCGAACTGATCTATCCTCCGAGACATTTTGATGTAATAATCTGGCATGGTGAAACAAGTGTCATGTGTGTATAAGTAGTACGAGAGTATTATTTATCACATGGTATATCATTGATAGAATTGCAACTCTGATTGCTGGTTAGGAACTGTCGTTCGATATATTCCAATAGCTGTCGTGCTTTATTCAATTTTGTGTATTCGCCTTGCGACAACATCTAAAACCAGCGCCGTATCGATCGCTTGCAATATGAAAAGTGCTGAGGTAGAACACATGGGCCCCCAAACATGCAGGGTCGGCCTGCGGCTCAAAGTCCAAAACCGTGAGCCTATCTGAGTATTATATTCTCAGCTGAACCCCCATATATCCCTCAAGAAAAAAGTTGAACCCCCATAAAAAAAGCTGAACCCCCATAATGCCCGTGCGTTGCAGAGGGAGTACATTTCTCGGCAAGGTGAGCCTGTGATATAAAAGATTTGTATATTTCTTTACAGAGGGAGTATCTCTCTGTCAAAATATATATTTATGTGTAACTAGTTACTCATGTCTTTCTACTTCCTTTCGCTGATATGTGGGGCAACCAAACCAGCAGGGGTCCACGTGCCATATGCACAAATTAGAGTGCATAACTTCATGGTAGACACACCCCGGTCATAGAGCCGCAGTAATGCCCAATGAGCCGTCAAATCACAACCCCTCCTTTCCAGCTTAAGCAGTAAGCTAGACGGACGAAGCGGCAATATTTCACTGGGCCTGAATCCCCTTCTCCCTCGTCTGCTTGTTCAGAGAAAACCCCCTCTCGGCGATTGCATAGGGTTTTCACATGGAGAACCATGTACGAATTCTTCATCCATCCCCGATAAATCCAAGTCCCTTGGTCGCAGGTAATCCTAGGATGGCAGCCGCCGCCGATGATGCATTTTTCTTCCTACTGAATCTAGTGTGTTTCATTTGAAGTGCCCAAAGTGTGAGTACCCTACAGGTTTCTGCGCCCTCGGCGAGACGCCACACTTGTTCCTTCTCATCCTAACACATCATTTTGAAGCAGCGCCTGTATGTTCCTAGAATCCTCTTTTCTATCCGGGAGGGTGGGGTTTTTTTAACATGTTGTGTTCTCATATTATTTTTCCTGCAATGTATTATTTGCTCTGCCAGAACACATGTACTCAAGATGCTCGGCCTTGCCATAACTGAATACACTAGTTTAATGGTCACAGTGAAGACAAGCCATGGATATAAGTTCCGAGTTGGGTTCATGAACCAAGAAGATCGCTACTTTTTTTATGGCCGAACTTGGATAAACTTTCTCAAGTGTTACGGACTGAAAGTTGGCGCACGAATGTTGATGGAAATAGCAGAACCTGGTCTCATCTTCACTGCGATCTTCCACCCCGACATGGTTCCAATCGTTCATCCATGTTAGTTTTGTATCTGGTTCTTGTTTGTTGCCTCGATTACTTCTTAATCCACCTATTCTGTCTAACTAATCACAATTTAACTTTAGAAGTAGCAAAAAATCTCTCACAAAGATGCTACTTCGAACTAATATTTTCTTATAATTGGTGGCACGTGTAGGTTTTTTCAGAGTTAAGCAGTCTGTTCGTTTGTTACTCTGTAATAACTCGGCTGTTACTAATGGCACTGAAGTTGACAGGATCGACATCCACAAGTTCCTACACTTTATTGATCGTCTTGAGGTCCTTGTGGGGCGTTTAAATGGTGGAAGGCCACGTGGGATATGTGTGCCACTGCTGCACTCGTTGAACAGGTCCAACCGTGTCGAGAAACTTATGGTACGAGCTGTTTTACATTATATATGTTGTTCATAAACTATTGCTTATACACAGTTTTACATGTGATCTTCTTGAAACGAGAACTGCCGAAGTTCTACTGTTCCTATACAGATGCCTGACCATGGTCGGGTCAGACTTGCGCTTGGTCACAACATGATGTTTATGTCGACCTACTCAATTCCCCTTGGAGGTGAAAAGATACTTATTCATGGATGGTCTCAAATAATGAAGGCCCGTCCATCTTGGAGAATAGGACAGAAGATTATGTTCATGCTTTTCCATGGCTCTAAAGCGAATATCCTGTTTATTGACCATGTTGCAAGATGAAGCCGCTTTCAGAAGGTTGTGGATCTTGTGAGGTGGCGCTGGGCCTTGTCACAGGGCTTGGCGGCCTCACCCTTAGTTAATCAGCAGGCAAAGTAGCACTGTTCGAGGCGTGCTTTATGCAGTTGAACCTGTATAAGTACTCATACTGCTTTCAGCTTTGGTTGTTAAGTGCCCCTACTGGTTTCAGTTAAGGTTGTTAAGTACTCCTGCTGCTTTTACAGTCTGTCGTGTTTCTTCAGTCCTGTCTTCCTCCAGCCGCCAAAACCAAACCAGTGCTGGCGGGGTCGCCTGCTTCTGCCTCCCACGGCTGGCTGCACCTCAGCGCACGCATCGCCGCCCCACCGTCTCCTAAATCGTTAACGCCGACGTCTTCCACGCGCTTTGGTGCGCTCGTCGCGGCGCCGCCTTCTCGCGTTGTCAACATGGTCAACAAACAACAGGAATTGGCAGAAGTACGTGGAGAGGATGACAATAGGGGCCCACCACGTCAGTGTATGGAAAAATTAAATGCTTTCTCCTTGTGTTTTCCTAACATCTGGGACCCACGATATTGTGAGCGTATATAGTCAATAGACAAGAGAACAGCACAAGATGGGCTGACACCTGGGACGTAGCTACTTGAGCAGTATTTTTTTGTTTGGTATTGTTGAGACGGAGCAGGGTTTGAACTGGGCTGTGGCCCGTCTAGCCCAGGCTTATATTTTATGTTCACCATGTGACCAGCCCAGCTATTTTTCTTTGTGAAAATGAGCCCAGTTTATTTTTTCTGAAGAATACCCAATCCAGGCCTACTTATTTTTCTACGCCCTAATGGGCTGCAACTCTTTCAAGACGCCTGCAAATCTTGAAAGTAATATGAAATGGGTTGTAAATATAAAAACAGATGAAAAATTAGCAATTACTTTATAATTTCTGATTTTTTCACATTTTCAGATTCCTATTTCACTGGGCATTAACCTAATTTTAATATATCTTCAAAGTACTTTAAATCTGGCTCGACATTTCAGTATTAAAAATAGTTTGGAACCCACAGAAATATGCGAAATTGGCCTTGGCCAACCAAAAAAAACGAATGCAATAAATTGCATAAGAAGTTGCCATGAGCTATATATAAATTATTAAAAAAAAGAGGGAGTGGTCTGACTTGTGGGCCTGTTTAGTTGACGTGTATACAAGATTTTATTTTAGTTATTATATACGTCAACAAACGATTCTAGCAGACGTAACCGTTAAATGTCAATCCAACGGCCGCCGTGTTTCTTCAATCTCTGATCTTCTTGCTCCAGCCGCCAAAGCAGCACCGGCGGGACCGCCTCCTCCCGCCTCCCGTGGCCTGCTGTGCCGCCGCGCAGGCCTCAGCGCCCCCTACTACTCCCACCGCTGGCCAGGGCGTCCCTCTACTCACCCACACCCCCTGTTATTCTGCGGTGACGGCAGCCTCACACCGCATCGGAACTGGTGAACCCTCGTACTCCTCTACGCGCGTGCTTCCACTGTCGTGTCTTCCCCGGCTCCGCGTCGTCCCCTTCCTAGGCCTCGCTGTCGTCCACCGCCGTGGTGCTCTCGGCGTGGCATGGTCAATGTGGTCAACGACCGACTTCCATCGGAAGAGTACTGTACGTGGAGAGGCTGACAGCTGGGTCCACGGCAGCCGCAAGGAAGTGCCTCCTTATCACGCGGAAAATAATTATTCCTCCACCTGACAGCAGGGACCCACCGGTCGGGCCACCAGTATTTTGCGAAAAAAACGTTTGCCCCTGATGGCTGGGACCCACAGGATGGGCCAACATATTTCACGAAAAAAACGTTCCCCCCGCCGTCAGCTTGGACCCACCGGAAGTGCCTCCTTATTACGCACAAAAAATGAATACCCCCATGCTAGCTGGGACCCACCTTGGTGGGAGGCTGACTTGTGGGGCTACTAAGTTGATTGGGACGGATGCCTTTGTCAACCTTAGTCAATATATGAACGATTCTAGCTCCAGTGACTGTACGATGTCCATCCAACGGCTGTAGTGCTTCTTCAACCTCTGTCTTCTTGCTCCAGCCGCCCAAAGCAGCGCCGGTCGTGTCGCCTGCTCCTGCCGCCTGTGGCCGGCTGTGATGCCGCGGAGGCCTCACCGCCCCCTACTACTCTCACCGCTGGCCAGGCCATCCCTCTACGCACCCACACCCCCTGTTATTCTGCGGCGACGACAGCCTCACACCGCAGCCGAACGAGTGAACCCTCATACTCTATGCGTGGGCATCCACTGTCGCGTCTTCCCTGGCTCCGCGTCGTCCCCTTCCTAGGCCTCGTCGTCGTCCACCGCCCTGGTGCTCTCGGTGCGGCGTGGTCAACGTGGTTAAGGAATGGCTTCCATCGAACATGGACTGTACGTGGAGAGGCTGACAGCTGGGTCCACGGCCGCAGCAAGGAAGTGCCTCCTTATTACGTGGAAAATAATCATTCCTCCACCTGAAAGCTGGGACCCACCGGACGGGCCACTGTATTTCACAGAAAAAACGTTTCCCCCTGACTGCTGGAACCCACCAGCTTCATCTTCGCACGCAAGGAAGTGCGTCCGGGCAAAAAAAACCGATTCGCCCCCCTGACTGCTGGGACCCACCAGCTGCACCTTCGCACGCAAGGAAGTGCGTCCGGGCAAAAAAACGATTCGCCCCTTGACTACTGGGACCCACCGGCTACATCTTCGCACGCAAGGAAGTGCGTCCGGGCAAAAAAACGATTCGCCCCCCTGACTGCTGGGACCCACCAGCTACATCTTCGCACGCAAGGAAGTGCACGGCGGTCGGGACCCACCTGGTCGAAGGGTATGTAGCGTTGTCATTCTGGTTCTTGACGATGTGCGTACATCTTGGTCGTTGTAGAGGCGCGCCGCATGTCGTAGTAAGCGCCGCACGTAGCATGTACACATACGTACAACAGCCAGGGTGCAAGAAAGAAAATACGGCCATGTATGTGTACATACAGGCGGGGTCTCGAACGCCTACTCGCGCATACATACGGCCAGGGCTCGTGTACATGGCTGGGTCGCAACGGAGAAACAACGTCGTCGTCGTTTTCATGGGGAGGCAACGGAGTGCGTCGTGTTCATGGGGAGGCAACGGAATGCGTCTTGTTCATCGGGAGGCAACGGAACGCGTGGGAGCCAACCGGCTTGGACGGAACAGGCGATGGAAACGAGGCTGGCGTATCGCTGACCGGAGGAAATGGACCTCCTACGTTGGAGCAGGGTCCTGTTGATCGGGAGGGTGTGGCGTGCCGCAAAGCGGAGGAAGCGGACCTCCCTACGTTGAAACGGGGTCCTGTTGATCGGGAGGTGTGTGGCGTCTTTGCAAAATAGAGGAAGCGGACCTCCTACGGTCGAAATGGGGTCCTGTTGATCGGGAGGGGTGTGGCGTGCCGCAAAATGCAGGGCAAACAGACTTGTGTTGGAGCGCTACGGTCAAACGGGGGTCATGTTCATCGGGAGGGTGTGGCGTACCGCAAAACGGGACTCCACGGGATACTGTTCATCTCCACCGTCGACCTCCTCCAGCCTCCACGGGCTACCGTCGACCTCCTCCAGCCTCCACGGGCTCCTGTTCATCCAGCCTCCACAACGCGCTACTCCACCGGCTCCTGTTCAACCACCCCTCCACGGGCACCCCACCACCGTCTACTGTTCATCCAGCCCTCCACACCACGGGGTCCTGTTCAGCCACCCCTCCAAGGCCACCCCTCCACCGTCTACTGTTCATCCAGCCCTCCACACCACGGGGTCATGTTCATCCAGAGGCAACGCCACCGCTCACTGTTCATCCACCCCCCGCAACGCTCACTGTTCATCCCAGAGGCACCATCGATCGGCTTCAGTTAGCAGCAGTAGCGAAGGAATCGTTCGATCGGGTTCAGTTAACAGCCATCGATCAATCACTCGGGTTCAGTAACGCGTAGCTTGCAGTGCAATCTCTCGGGTTCAGTTAGAGCCCAACGCCTCGCTCGGGTTCAGTTAGAGCCAACGCCTCACACACCTGCAGCGTCGTGTCACGAGAAAGCAGCGCATCGCTCGGCCCCGACCTCCCACTGTAACCGGCAACTCCCGAAATTTTCCTCCCCTCGCTTCTACCACAGTTTTTTCCGTCATGGACGGCCCAAAGAATGTCATGCAGCTGCGTCTCCGGCCCGCCCAGGACGAAAAGCCCATTTTCATCATGATTTTTGTCATAGAAGTAGGAGCCCACCACCTCTATGATGATACCGGGTTTTGTCACAATTATAGTCATAGAAGTGTCATATGTATGACAGAAAAATATTTCGTTCGGCCCAAAATGTCACGGATGTGCCTTTTTTTTGTAGTGGAAGGAGATGCCGGCCTCAGACCTCTGGAAGGACTGCTACATCATGCAAGAGTTCAAAAACTCTAATGCATTCCGGTATGATCACGGACCAGGTGGCGGTTCAGGCCCTGGATCTCATGGGCCGGGTTATGGTGGAGGAAATTCCGGTTCAGGCTTCCATGGTAATCAGGGCGTACATAACAATCAAGGTAATCAGGGAAACCAAGGTGGATACAATCATCAGGGCAATCAGCAGCAGCAGCAGCAATCGGGTTACCAGAGCAACCCGAAACAGTTGAATAGCGGGCAGTATCATGTTTTCACCACTAGCTTAGACAAGCGTGACCAAAAGCTTCATAAGAGGGCAGTGAGCTCCATTGAACCGGCGGTGCCCCGTTACGTGCGCTGGTCGGAGCAGCCGATTGTGTGGATCAGAGAAGATCACGCGCCCCGGGTTGACAATCCGGGTCATCTGGCATTGGTGGTGGCACCTCAGGTGGGAGGTTATAAGTTCACCAAGGTACTCATGGACGGAGGAAGCAGTATCAATATCCTTTACTATGAAACTTTCCGTCGCATGGGGTTAACAGATAAAAATCTTAAACCGTCCAGTACGGTGTTCCATGGTGTGGTACCTGGTAAATTGGTGTATCCTGTTGGTAAGATAGCTCTGGAGGTGGCTTTTGGGGACGAGCATGACTCGAGATTGGAAACTTTGACATTTGAAGTGGTGAAAATCAGAAGTCCGTATCACGCCCTGTTTGGGCGGCTTATCTTCTAAATTTATGGCGCGGCCTTGCTATGTCTATCTGCAGCTCAAGATTCCGGGTCATAAGGGAACTATAACCGTACATGGGAGCCTCAAGATTGCTCTGGAGTGTGAAGAAGGTGAGGCGGCGTATGCTGAGTCGGTTTGTGCCACAGAAGAATTGAAGTTTTACAAGGACAATGTTGATCCCGCAGATATGACTTCGTTGAAGAAGCCAACTACCGAGCATGATCCGGCCTTGAAGTTTAAATCAGCTGATGAGGCTAAGATTGTTGACTTCGTACCTGGCGATTCGTCCAAGCCGTTCAACATCAGCGCTAACTTGGATCCGAAATAGGAAAGCGCACTCTTCGAGTTCATCCGTGAGAATGGGGACATCTTTGCGTGGAAGCCTTCTGACATGCCAGGTGTACTGAGAGAACTCGCTGAGCACACACTTAATGTTGATCCTCAGTATAAACCGGTCAAGCAGTTTCTCTGCCGGTTCAGTGAAGAAAGACGCAAAGCTATTGGGGAAGAAGTGGCCAGGCTCTTAGCGGCTGGATTTATCGTTGAAGTTTTCCATCCTGAATTGTTGGCTAATCCGGTGTTGGTCCTTAAGAAGAACGGCACTTGGCGTATGTGTGTGGACTACACAGATCTCAACAAAGCTTGTCCAGCAGATCCTTTTGCTCTCCCCCGTATTGATCAAATTATTGATGCTACGGCGGGTTGCGAGCATTTGAGCTTTTTGGATGCATATTCTGGTTATCATCAGATCAAGATGGCAGTTAAGGACCAGGAGAAGACGGCCTTCATAACCCCCTTTGGAGCCTTCTGCTATGTGTCCATGCCCTTTGGGCTCAAGAGTGCCCAGGCGACTTATCAACGATGTGTGCAGAATTGCCTCCACAAACAAATCGGCCGCAATTTTCATGCCTATGTAGATGATATTGTGGTAAAATCAAGGAAGAAGGAAACATTGATTGATGACTTAAAGGAAACCTTTGATAACCTGCGGGTTTACAAGATGATGCTTAATCCGGCCAAGTGTGTTTTTGGTGTACCGGCAGGCAAGCTCTTAGGCTTTTTGGTGTCTAACAGGGGCATTGAAGCTAATCCGGACAAGATCAAGGCTATCACTCCTTGGCTAAACCGAAGTGTATCAATGACGTTCAATGTTTGGCAGGCCGGATTGCCGCGTTGAGCCGGTTTATCAGCCGCCTTGGCGAGAAGGCCATTCCTTTATACCAGATGCTGAAGAAAACGGATAACTTCGTCTGGAGCTCTGCCGCAGATGAAGCGTTTGAGTATTTAAAGCGGCAGCTAGCTAACCCGCCGGTTCTTGCTGCTCCGGTTGACAGGGAACCATTATTACTATATGTGGCAGCTAATGCTTGGGCTGTTAGCGTGGCTATTGTGGTGGAGCGCAAGGAGGCAGGAAAGGAATATTCGGTTCAGTGTTCGGTTTATTATATCAGTGAGGTACTTATTGAGTCCAAGCAAAGGTACCTGCACTGGCAGAAGTTGGTATATGGAGTTTTCGTGGCAAGCCGGAAGCTCAAGCAATATTTCCAAGGACATCCCATCATGATGGTCAGTTCTGCTCCTTTAGGAGATATAATCCAGAACAGGGAAGCAACTGGCCGGATTGCTAAGTGGGCTATCGAGCTTGGACCTCACGGGTTGAAATATATACCCCGAACGGCGATCAAATCTCAAGCACTAGTGGATTTCATCAACGATTGGACAGAACTACAAGCGCCTGAAGAGAAGCCGGATCACACTTATTGGACTATTCATTTTGATGGGTCCAGTCAATTGGAGGGCTCGGGGCTGGAGTCGTATTAACTTCCCCACGAGGTGATAAGTTTTGTTATGTTCTCCGTTTAATGTTCCCTAGCACTAACAATGCAGCTGAGTACGAGGCTTTCCTCCATGGTCTTCGGATGGCTAAGGAGATGAACCTAAGCCGAGTTAAGTGCTTCGGTGATTCGGACCTGGTAGCTCAACAGGTGTCTAGCACTTGTGATTCCAAGGATCCACTCATGGCAGCATATCGTCGTGAGGTGGATATTGTTGCAGGTCACTTTAAAGGTTATCAGGTGGATCATGTGGACCGGCGTAAGAATGAAGCGGCGGACGCTTTAAGCCGCCTGGGTTCTCAACGTAAACTGGTTCCACCTAATGTCTTCTTGGATGTTCTGCATAACCCGTCCGTCAAGCTCCCTGGTGAAGAGGATTTGGCTGTTCCTGATCCGGAAGCTCAGTTTGTGGCGGCCCTTCATGTTATCCCGGATTGGACGGTTCCCTATCTGGCGTATATGAATCGGGGCGAGTTGCCAGAGGATGAGAAATTGGCCAGGCAGATAATCCGGCGGTCCAAGTCCATGACTATCATCAATGGAGAGTTACATCATTGCAGCGTGACATGGGCATTTCAACGCTGTGTATCTCATGAAGAAGGCTGTGAAATTTTGCGCGAGATCTACGAAGGAGATTGTGGTCACCACGCCGGTTCAAAATCTTTGGTGGCTAAGGCGTTTCGTCACGGTTTCTATTGGTTAACCGCTCATGCTGATGCTGAGGATCTGGTCAGAAGATGTGATGGCTGCCAGAAGTTCTCAAGACACGCTCATGTGCCGGCTCAAGAATTGAGAATGATTCCAATCACTTAGCCGTTTGCAACTTGGGGGCTGGATATGGTTGGGCCTTTCAAAAGGTCCAAAGACAAGAAGACCCACCTTTTGGTGGCGGTTGACAAGTTCACAAAGTGGATAGAGGTAGAGCCCATTAGCAAATGTGACGCAGCCACGGCGGTTCAGTTCATAAAAAAAGTGATCTTCCGGTTTGGCTTTCCACATAGCATCATCACCGACAATGTTACCAATCTATCAAAGGCTGCCATGAAGGAGTTCTGTCAGTGTGAGCACATCCGGCTTGGTGTATCATCAGTGGCTCACACCCAGTCTAATGGTCAAGCAGAGAGGGCTAATCAAGAGATCTTGAGAGGCATCAAACCCCGGCTTATGGTTCCTTTGCAGCGGACGCCGGGTTGCTGCGTTGAGGATCTACCTTCAGTGTTATGGAGCATCAACACCACTCCCAACAGGTCGACAGGATACACACCGTTCTTCATGGTTTATGGAGCGGAGGCAGTTCTTCCTAGTAACATCCGTCATGACTCACCTCGTGTAGCGGCATATGTTGAAGCTGACAACGAGAAGGCACGACAAGAAGCTCTCGACCTGTTAGATGAGGAGCGTGACATAGCGGCCGCCTGTTCGGCGATTTATCAGCAAGATCTGCGTCGCTATCATAGCCGCCGGGTTAGAACCAGAACCTTTCAAGAAGGAGATTTGGTGCTTCGGCTCATCCAGGATCAGACGGATATGCACAAGTTATCCCCCCCTTGGGAAGGACCTTTTGTGGTCAGCAAGAATCTACACAACAGGTCGTACTACCTAATTGATGTTCGAGAGTGCAAAGACTCACGTAAATCGGAGGAGGAGACCAACCGGCCGTGGAATATTGCTCATCTTTGGCCCTACTATACTTAAGCAATAGGCTCTGCTTATGTACATATTATGACAATGTATACATTATGATCAATATAATAAACCGGAACCTCAGTTAAAGTGGGGTATCTGTTGTTTTCTTACATCATGTGTGGTTACATGGAGCTTCTGTTTTTAAAAGCAGTGTCCAGTTTACCCCTTGATTTAGCTTCTCAAAGCTTTATGTTATATCACTTGGGGGCTTGGTCGTATCCGAACCATAGATACACCTTTTGATAGGCGCAATGCCACAACATCACTTGGGGGCTTGGTTGTATCCGAACCATAGCTACACCTCTTGATCAGCGCAATGCCACAGCATCACTTGGGGGCTTGGTCGAACTCGAACCATAGCTACACCTCTTGATCGGCGCAATGCCACAGCATCACTTGGGGGCTTGGTCGAACCCGAACCATAGCTACACCTCTTGATCGGTGTAATGCCACAACGTCATTTGGGGGCTTGGTCGTATCCGAACCATAGTCACACCTCTTGATCGGCTCAAAGCCTCGCCTGCAACGGTTTTATTTGCCTTTGTTTGAGTTTTGTTCTTTTTAAAAAAAATTGGTTGCTTTTTTAAACCGGCGTTTATCATAACCCGGAACGGTTTATATTATAAACCGGCCTTATGTCCACAGGAGTTATTTCTCCTCCAAGAGTTGGGTCATGCCCCTCACTACAACGTTGGTTAGCCAACCTTATGCCTCAAGTCACAGGTATTGCATATATGTCTGTGTCTGGTTATCTTTTATCGCCTTGGTTATACACCTTGGTCGTATATATATGTATGAGTATCATGACCCGCCCGGCGGTAAACCGCCAGGGCGCTTTCAGCTTTTTATCTGCAGGAACATCTTAAATAAATGGCTATGGATTATGAATATCATAAACATGTTGGTTTAAGCAAGCAGATAAAAATGCACGAAGGCATACCAGACCAAATGTTTTTAACTAGCCTATTACAAGGCGTTCCCGTGCCCACAAGGATAATTGTTTTCTGAAATACATGTCGCAGCATGTCCAAGACTAAACAGGCCTCCGGTTCATGATTGGTCACCAGCTTGCACTGCTAGGGAAAATCCTAGCAGCAGCGCGGGTTTTAGGCCTATCAGTAGCACGGCCAGGAGCGCTACTGATAAGGCGCTACAGCTAAAGCTTAGCGATGGCGTGCACGGACCAGCGCTCTTTGCTAAATTGATCTAGTAGTAGCGCTTCTCCGAGCAGCGATCTTTGGTAATTAGTAGTAGCGCTCCTCCTTGCCTGCGCTACTACTATTATTTAGTATTTTATTTCTTTTTATTTCATGTTGTCTTCCATACACCTTTAAACAATTTTTAATACAACAGGAATTTAGAGATTGTTTTTACATCATAATGAGTTATTACATCACGAGGTGAAAGAACCGTGGACTAGTTTCAAGTGGATGGACATCCACTTGAAACTAATCCGCGGTTCTTTCACCCAATGATATAATAAATATCATCATAATTTTCATATCATTAACAACTTATCATCATAATACATCATTGTCATATAACACCTCCTCAAGATCATCGTTTTCATCAATGAGACATCACATAGCAAATTGGTCACTAGTCGTAATCACAAGTACTCCTCATCATCAACTCTAACACATTGTATCACATAATAAACATATTGTACCTCATAGGACCTACTACATTCTCTTAGGACCTACTATATTCTCTAAGGTCAAATAGCAAGAAACAAGATAGCCCCTAACTCTCCATTATGGAGAATGGAGATTATCATCTCCAATTCTTGCCTTTAGCTTAATGTTACTTCCAAGAACCTCCTTGCGAATGTCCAAACATTTTTTCCATTCTTTGATTAGCATGTGTTCACCGGTTTTAGAAATCCGATATGCACAGGTGAGCTCCTTAGATTGACCTGGCTGTATGTTCGGAACTGCAAGGCGACCATTCTGATACATCAGATGAGGCACACAATCCATCGGGATCTTCTGTTGAAAAACATAGTAATAACTTCGTAGTTAGCAATGATGTACTACTTTTAGAAGTATGCAAAAGATGCACGGATGTCGTAATAGTAAAAAGTCTTACCAGGGTATCTCCATAGAAGTTATAGTGGTTCAACATGTGCACTAGTGGCACCTATTCACCATAATTTGGAGGAGTTTGATAATAGGTGTTGTAATTCTCAAGATAAGTACAATAAGCAATCAGATGACTTTTCTCCTTATAAGTTAATTCGGAGCCATCAGCGTAGTGGGTTTTGTCTACCATCTTCTGCACATTCTTTGAAGATTCAAAATAAGCTGTCAATGGAAATAAGTTGTCAACTATTTTGAAATAAACAATATAAATTAGTTAATAACTATGTTTGAGAAACTCACATTGCAGTAGAATCGGAAGCGTATCAACAAGGACCCAAATGTCCATATTGTCTTGCTCGATGTCAGGATCACCAAGATCCATGGTGACAATCATACCCTCATAAAAACCATACATTTTGCAAAGTGCTTCCCAATTTTGGCAACCAAAATGGGTTACGCTCTGAGCATTGTACATATTTACTTCAAAATCCATATCATGATGGGTCCTTAGGTGTATTTTCTTTGTTTCAAAATTTTCATGGTCTTCAAAACCCATCCTCTCCAAGACATAGCGTCTTGCATGGCATGGGATAAGCTAGTCGATTTGTAAAAGATGAAAATTAGACGTTGAAATAGTTGAAGTCATGCTTAATTACGAAAAAAACTCTTGTCATTGTTGCGTACCGTTTGAACATCGAAGGTCTCCTCGAGCTTAATGCTGAAGCGCCGATCTTCGTCAAGCTCAACGAACCTGTCGCACATACCTCAATCGTCGTGGCACCAGCTGCACTCCCCCGGGAGATTGTCGTCGTCCGAGTACGACATTTCCTACGTTCATAATTTAAAGATTAAACTTGTACAATTAAATGTATGTACTGAAAAACCTAAATTCGATCATTATTTTTCGAGAAAATCCAGGCCACTCGACATTTCCTACATATTATAGCACAAGTCATGCCAGAATTCATGGAAAATCCGGCATGACCTTTGCTAAAAAAGAACATGTCGAGCGCCTGAAATTTGTCGGAACGGAAATTAATCAACACTCCGGCAAAACATAGGCCACTCGGAGGTGTAAACTGAACATGAACGGCCACTTCGGCAACCACATATCCTATTTGAGCAACACAAGATATACATGGATATTTGGCTGGTCTCACCTCACCTCGATGTCGGAGGGTCGGTAATGTGAGCAATGCGGGATGATGGAGGGGCTCCTTGATTTCTGCAAAAGCAAAAACCGTATAAGCTATCATTAATACATCCGGAATAATTGCTTAATCTAAAAAATAACAAAATATGACATGTTCAACTAGTTTTATTAATTCAACTAGTTCTTACTAAATATAAACATACTGTAAATAGAAAAAAAAACTAGTTCTTTCTAAAAATAAAGTAGTTCAACTAGTTATATTAATTATCTTACTAAAATACATTAGTTCAACTAGTTTATTAATTTACTTACTAAACTAGTTCAACTACAACTAAAGTAGTTCAACTACAACTACTATTAATCATATCGCTTGCCCTAGTTAAGTAGTACCATCACTACTACTAATTAACATCTACTACTAATAAAAATCATTATCTATGAACCCTAAATTAACATCTACTACTACTAAACAACATCTAGTACTAACTAAGCAAAGAGAAAGGGGGTAGGGGGCGACAGAGAGGTAGGGGCGGCGAGGGCGGGATCGGGATCAGGAGGCGGCAATGCTGGGTGGGCTCGGGTGGCGGCGGTGAGGTCGAGGGTGGTAGGAGGAGGGCTGCCGGCGGAGGAGGGAGGAGGGGCGGCCGCAGGCGGAGGGAGGAGGGCGCGGTGCAAGGAGGAGGGAGGAGGGACGGAAGGAGGGGAGTACCTCGGCGGTGGACGGACGAAGGCGGCGGCGGCGACGCACCATTTACGGTTATCGGCGCGCGGGCGAGAGTGACTGAGAGAGGGGGAGAGTGTGAGTGAGAGAGAGGGTCGGACGCGCGCGTGGAGACGATAAGGTAGGGTTACTTGTAGCGCGTTTGGGAGAAAAGCGCTACAGCTAAGGAGAGTACCAGTAGCGCCGGGCCAGTATACGCGCTACTGCTAAGTTGGGCTAGCCATGTGCGCCTAGTTCAAACATAGCAGCAACGCTTTTTTCTAGTACGCGCTACTGCTAAAGTCATAGCAGTAGCACGGTTTATTTATGCACGCTGCTACTAAGTAGCAGCAGCGCATGATTTTGTCCAGCGCTACTGCTAAGATGCTGTGTATAAGGTTTTCCCTAGTAGTGTTGGCCTGACGGTTGCGGGTCATCTCCGGTTCAGCTTCTTCTTCTCTACCCAGTGGCTGGAAATCAACAGTTGCCCAATCGATCCCAGTTAGGGCTTGGAATACAGCTTCATCACTTATCAGCATGGACGGTTCAATGTCAGGGGCATAAGTGTGCTTACGGATTGGCAGGATAATATTCTGAGCTTCGGGGATTTGTGCAGCAACCCACTTGTTCTTGTCATCATAGTTTGCTTGATAGTATGATAGGTCCGCTTCTTCAATTAGTTGACAAGCCAATGGGCGTACCTCCCGGTTTATGATCCGGAGATCATCTTCGCCAAATTTTTTCCGGTCTTCCTTCAAACTGGGATAACCTTGGGCCGCTTCAATTGGATCAAAGTCAGGTACCCATGCCTTTGCCCGGGTCAGTGCAGCCAAAGCGCCCGTCCTAGCAGCAGACTTTTTCAGTTCATCAACCCGGGCAGGAAGCATGGATAACCTTTCTAAGGTATCTTTAATCAAGGTGGGAGGAGGATTGTTGTGAGAAGCAGTATATATGATCCGTTCTTGCACCGTATACAAACTGCTCTATCAGTGTATAGGCTGCTTTTAACTTCTTCTGAACGTCAGATCCCAAGTGGCCAATACGAGTTCCTATATCATTGCAAGGATTAGTAAACCGGAAGATACATGAAAGAACATGGTCAAATCGGGAGTTAAGAATGCTTACCAAACACAGCTGCGGTCATGGCATGAACCTGCCGCTTTACGCTGGTCAGTTCATCAACCACCGGTTTAAGAGCAGCTTCTGCTTTCTCAGCCCTTTTGATCAAATCGGAATTTTCACTTTCCCAATCCGACTGTTCCTTGTTGAAGCCTTCTTTCAGTTTCTCCATAGCGCCTAGAGCGCTGGTCAACTCTTCCTTCGCCTTGGAGGCTTCAGCTTGTTGCAATTTAAGGTTTTCCTGGAGATCAGCGGTTTGGCTCTCTTTTTTGCTCAGCTCAGCCTACAAAGAGACAGTCATATGGTGAGGTGACAGTACATACTTGAAGTACCAAGCCCATAACAAGTTATGCCCTTGGCACTTGGGGGCTAATGCATATTTGCTCTGTCAAACAATTTTTTCGAAGTCCCAAGCACAATACAAGTATTAAGCTTGGCACTTGGGGGCTAATGTGTATTTGCTCATAACTTGCTAAAAAAGGGGATTCTTCTACAAAAGTCCCGCTTCATCTTTATACAGTTAAACCGGCCCTTGGGGGCTCCATCAGTGAAGTTAAGATGCATTGTTGCAAGCTCGAGATTGCTATTAAAGTCCTAGTTTAAGTTGGTATCTTAAACCGTCACTTGGGGCTACTGGAATTGATAAGCTGCAAAAACAATACAGAAAGAGAAGCATGTATAAAGTTACCTCAATTTTTTTTTCATCATATTGACCAGACCGGCTTCATAGTCACGGCTGGTGTACAGACGGTTCAGATAGCCAGAATGAAGGTATTGAGCGTTCAGATGGGCGTAGGTAGACAGATCGGCATTCCATTTGCCTTTGCCAATTATAGAAAATTCCTCTTTGGCGGTATGCTTCGACAAAGCGACTGGATTCCCTGGATCCGTATAGCCAATGCCAGTAATCATAACATCATCATCTTTCTCCTTGGCAGCTCGTACTGGAGTGGCCGGTTTGTCAGTATCATTTGCTGGACTTGCCGGTTTGTCAATTTGGATAGGACTGGTCGGCTGGTCAGCATGGCCTGTGGTGTCAACTTTTGCCTGCTCAGTAACGAAGTCATGATTTTGAGGCGGTGGGTCATTCAACATATCATCAATATTGGCCTCTTCAGGATCTGGAGTCTTCTCCGGTTGAGCAGCTGTGTCTTCCTCAGTCGGTTTATTCAGACGAGTCTTTTGTTGGCTCTGGGCTTGGCTCTGAGAAAAATAAAAAGAAGGATCAGTACAACATATATTAAGTAAAATATCAAGAACATTAGTAAGAGTATGGCTCACCCAAGTACTGTTTTTAGCGGTGGAAGTTTTGTGGCAGACGACTTGCCAGAGGATGAATGAGAAGTGCCCTGATGATTTGAGTCAGAAAACTTAAGGGGTTGATGAAAACAACCCGCTTTGGGGCGTGAAATGTCAAGCGAATAAGAGACCTCTGATCGGCGTTTCCGAACCGGACTGTTCGGTAAACCGGCCGAGGTAACTACCTGGCCACTATGCCGGGTTGTGCAGCGAGCCTCGGGTTGTTGATTCTTCACAAGAAAGTTTGGATCCAAATAAGCAAGAGGGTGAGAAAATTTAACTTTCCGGTTTGCTCGACGGATTTTTAATGATGGCAAGGGGTTTGAATCGGAGGAAAGAACGATTACCTCTACAGCATCGGCGTGACTGACTTCAGCGTTCCTGACAATAATCATCATCAATAAGGCGTATGAAAAATGAACCAAGTGAGTCAAGTTCTACCTCTAAATCCGGGTTACCCACATCATCGTCAGCAGGTGGATCCGAAGATGCAGTGGTCCTCTTCCTATTGGCAGGTTTCTTTACAACTTTGATTTTTTGATGGGTTGGCTTCACTGGTTTGTATTGCGGGGGTTTCTTGTTCCAGAAAGGATCATTGCCATGTCAAGAAAGTAATCACACTTTTAGAGAATGTTGGGACAGAAGCAATTTCAGATAAACAAGTTATATGATTCTTACAGCTGGCGGTCTATTGGTGGTGAAGAAAGGGAGTAGTTCGGTTTGGGCACCGACATCCTCCGGTTCATTCAGCCTCTTTTTTACAGCTTCAGTGACTTCGTCGTTTGTAAGCTGAGTATCAATGTGCCGCTGAGCATCCCTCAAGTTCCCAGTATACTCACACATCAAATCGGGGCGCCGGCTTAAGGGCAAAACGCTCCAGCTTATCCAGCAGCGTGCAAAATCCACTCCTGTCAAACCGTTCGCCATAAAGGCCCTAAGCTTTGATAGTTGAGGAGCATATTTGATTCTCTCTTTACTAGTCAGCCTCTGAGGAAGAGGATGTGTGTTGCTCAGATGCTCAGGACGGTAACCCGGCAGGGGATTTTAGTCAGCTGGAGACGTATCTTTGCAATAAAACCAGGTTTGGTTCCATTCTTTGGGGTGACTGTGGAGATTGGCATGAGGAAAGGTGACTTCTTTTCTATTCTGAATCGCCATCCCACCCAGTTCTTTGTTGGGTCCATCTTTGAACTCGGTGCGACGGTTTACGTGAAATAAATCCCTGAATAGTTCTACCGTGGGTTCCTCTTGAAGATAAACCTCACAAAAAACTTGGAAGTGGCAGATATTGGTCACCGAGTTAGGACCGATGTCTTGTGGGCGCAGTTGAAAGCTGGCCAGTACGTCCCAGAAATTTTTTGAACTGGGAGGGTTGAAACCCCGGCCTAAGTGATCAGAAAATACAACAACCTCCCCATCCTTGGGTGTAGGAGGACATTCCAGGCCAGGGACCCTCCAGTGAGTGTTATTTTTCTGGGTCAAAGCACCCGTTTTGACAAGGTTGTCTAACTGTTCCTCTGTTACTCGAGAAGGGACCCAGTTGCATTCATACACTTGCTTGGCCATGACAATGAATGATCTACAACATGACAGTTACCGGTTTAAGAATTACAGCGGACAACTATACGGCAGTTCAAGGATATAAGCATATTGCTAAACCGGAGTTGGTAATCTTAAACCGGAATTTACTAAATAAAGGCTATAAGTGGAAGTACATTGGCGGTTCAACAAGGGGACTAATGGCATATACTGGGTCATCATTTTTCTAAAACTTAAACCGCCTAGTCTGACATTGAAGATGCAAATCTACAGATGTGTAAGTGAAGGACAAACAGGTTTCACAAATTGGCAGTATACCTTTGGATCTACCGTATATTAGAAAAGGGGAATATATTTAGACCTATGAAGCAGTGCCGAAACAGTGGAAGAAGGTCCAGATGGAATCTTCTATTTTAATGGGATGCATAGATGGAAACATAGGCTAAGGTTATCATTATATAGAGCAAATATTCAGGATTATATCAAGAGCTATCATATGAACAAAGAACACAGATGAACACCAAAGAACACCGAAACCCTAGAAGCAGATCTATGGTGGAGGGATGGAAAGTTTACCGATGCTAATGGAAGAGCGGAGAAGCACCGCGGATCTCTGGTACGCTCAGGGTGATGCAGTGGCTGGAGTTGAGGCAGAGGCGATGGTCGACAGTTGACGGTGGCGGTGGAGCTCCACAGGTCAAGCAGCGCGTGGAAGACGACGACGCGAAGAAGCACGAGGGGGAAAGGTGAAAATGACCCCTCTGCCCTATTTATAAAGGCAAGGGATAAGTGTCAGGTGCAAAAATCGAGGAGCCAGAAATTTGGAAATAAGGCGGAGCTGTCGCCTCGATTGTCGGAGACCCATTAATGAAGATGTGTCATACACAGTTTTTAATGACAGATGACGTCACGACGGGTTACCACGGCCCAGGAAGATGACGTCATGACGGTTTACAAAATTTTGTGAAGATGTTGAAGATGAAGTTTTCTTGACTGACATGAACCAGTCCAAATCAGTCCGGGGCCTAATGTTGGGGATATTACTACTAGGCATAAACCGGCCAGGAGAGGCCGGGTTAACTTCATCAGTAGTTCATTATACTCGAAGCCCATGAAGACACAGGGAGACGTTGTGTAAAGGCCCAGGGCCCATAACCGGTTTAAGGCCTGTAGCTATAAACCAGCATTGATATGTAACTTGCATTGTAAGGTAGAAAGAGCGGAGACCGAGTCGGACACGTTTATGAGCCGGCCTCGGGACTCTGTAAACCGACGGGCGTCAACCCATGTATATAAGGGGACGACCCGGCGGCGGTTCAGGACAACAGACAACAACTCGAGACTCAGGCAAAGCGTATTCGCTCCCTGGTCATCGAAACCCCATCAATTACAGCACAACCAGACGTAGGCTTTTACCTTCATCATAAGGGGTCGAACTAGTATAAAACTCTCTTGCGTCCCTTGTCCGCTTTAACCCCTTTAAGCTAACCCGTAGCGATGGCTCCACGACTAAGTCCTCTCATGAGGACATCTGCCGTGAAAAAACCACGACAGGTTGGTTCAGTCTCAGTTCAACTAATACCACCAAAAGCATGGTCGCACAAGCTTTCCACAGTTATGTCTAGCTGAACCCACCTTGTCGTGGGTCTCACATGCAAACATGGCTCACAGGTTTGATTTGACCAAAACTACTATGGCCATGGTCAAATGGGCCTTCTCCATTATTTCTAGTTGGACCCAACCTCTCTTCTTGCTCATGGGACCCGTCTGCATACATATCCCGCTAGTTGGGTCCAACAAAAACTACCATGGACATGGCCACACATGGGGGTTTGAAAAACAAAATGTTGAATGGACTCAAACCCCATCACACCTCTCAGACCAGCTACTGTTCATCGCCTTGATAAGATATTCCCCACTATTCGTTACAAACATGGGGTTACGAGCTAACGTAAGATCGACTGATCGTAATATGACCCTTTTCTATAGGAGAGAAGAGCCGAGATCACGTAAAAGAAAAAATAACTAGCATAGTAGGCTTAGACCCGGGTGAACAAATTCAGTGAAGAAGAGGGTAAATCAACTAGTTTAAGATTATCATCATAAACTTCATTAACCCTAGTAGGAGTCCGAAGAAGGTTGAGGCCGCAATGAAAATCTTGGACTATACCACCGGCAACAACTCAAGGAGCATAGGGTTCCTCTATGTGTAAGTCAACTGAAATTTTCCAAATTCTTCATAAATTTACAAATGTGCAACTTAAATTTAGTGAAAAGCACAACTTGCACCTTTTTTACTTTTATAGAAAAGTGTCAATTTTAATTTTGAAGATGCATTTTTATTGAGTTGAAGTTACACATTTTTTGAATCTATTGTGATTTAAGAAAATCCCGGTCAACGAAGACCTAGAAAACATATGCTTTTATCATTCAATTGAAGTTACCAACACAATGACCCCTCTGATGCGTCTTCATCGTATCTACTTTTCCAAACACGTTTGCCCTTGTTTTGGACTCTAACTTGCATGATTTGAATGAAACTAACCCGGACTGACGCTGTTTTCAGCAGAATTGCCATGGTGTTATTTATGTGCAGAAACAAAAGTTCTCGGAATGACCTGAAACTCCACGGAACTTATTTTTGGAAAATATTAAAAACATTGGTGAAAGTAGCAAGGCCAGGGGGCCCACCACCTGTCCATGAGGGTGGGGGGGGCGCCCCTCTGCCTCGTGGGCCCCCTGAAGCTCCACCGACCTCAACTCCAACTCCATATGTTCGTGTTCGGGGAGAAAAAAAGCAAAGAGAAAGATCCATCCCGTTTTACGATACGGAGCCACCGCCAAGCCCTAAACTCTCTCGCGAGGGCTGGTCTGGAGTCCGTTCGGGGCTCCAAAGAGGGGAATCTGTCGCCGTCGTCATCATCAACCATCCTCCATCACCAATTTTATGATGCTCACCGCTATGCGTGAGTAATTCCATCGTAGGCTTGCTGGACGGTGATGGGTTGGATGAGATTTATCATGTAATCGAGTTAGTTTTGTTAGGGTTTGATCCCTAGTATCCACTATGTTCTGAGATTGATGTTGCTATGACTTTGCTATGCTTAATGCTTGTCACTAGGGCCCGAGAGCCATGATTTCAGATCTGAACCTATTATGTTTTCATGAATATATATGTGAGTTCTTGATCCTATCTTGCAAGTCTATAGTCACCTACAATGTGTTATGATCCGGCAACCCAAAGTGACAATAATCGGGACCACTCCCGATGATGACCGTAGTTTGAGGAGTTCATGTATTCACTATGTGTTAATGCTTTGGTCCGGTACTCTATTAAAGGAGGCCTTAATATCCCTTAGTTTCCATTAGGACCCCGCTGCCACAGGAGGGTAGGACAAAAGATGTCATGCAAGTTCTTTTCCATTAGCACGTATGACTATATTCGGAATACATGCCTACATTACATTGATGAATTGGAGATAGTTCTATGTCACCATATGTTATGATTGTTACATGATGAACCGCATCCGGCATAATTCTCCATCACCGATCCAATGCCTACGAGCTTTCCATATATTGTTCTTCGCTTATTTACTTTTCCGTTGCTACTGTTACAATCACTACAAAACCCAAAAATATTACTTTTGTTACCGTTACCGTTACTTCCATATTACTTTGCTACTAAATACTTTGCTACAGATACTCAGTTATCTAGGTGTGGTTGAATTGACAACTCAACTGCTAATACTTGAGAATATTCTTTGGCTCCCCTTGTGTCAAATCAATAAATTTGGGTTGAATACTCTACCGTCAAAAACTGTTGTGATCCCCTATACTTGTGGGTAATCACCCTCAAGGAAAAAAATATGCCTCTCACTTTGCATCCATATGTTCATATGTTCTCTCTCTTTTTGTCCATTTCTCTCCTTCCCTCCAAGAATCAATCCTTTTCTCTTGAAGGAGCTATCTTGTACCCATGGCTTCCTTAGACCCTACAAGGAATCTCCTTTTCCTCTATGTTGGCATTCGAACTAGATGGGATTGGTGCACCCAGTTTGAGGCATATGATTATTCATGTTCCAAAAGAGTCCTACCGTGCCAAGCCACTTTGTCTAGAAGCACAATTACCACCTTCCCTGCCAAAAAAGCACAATTACAACCAAATCTTGTAAGGTAGCTAGCTAAACTTGTTCTAATTTATCACTTTTAGAAGAAGAAAAGTTAACAATATTTCTAGGGTAGGGTGGGCTTTTGTTGATTTTTCTGTGACATATAATGGGCTGACATTAGCTTCAATCTGCTTGACCCGGCTAAGTGGGCTAAGCCGTAGAGCCAATTCAGTGTTATCCAAATTGATGAGGTAAATAGTAAAACTTAGGGCATCTCCAACGCCGACCCGCAAATTTGCGCCGACATCCATCCAAGGACAGGAGGGCCAGTCCGCTCACACGAATGCGAGAGGCAGCCATCCAACGCTACCCACATACATTTCAAACATGGTTCAACTAAACTGGACAAAATTCATGCAAACAGTACGGATTTTTATATAAACCGGACAAGATTCATTACATTTCTTACATTTTTCATATAAACTGGATGAAATTCATTACATTTTGGACATTTTTTTAACTAAACAATATTCGAAAACTAATATAAATAATCGCCAGTGCTCGTTCCCCTTGTGCGGCCATGAGCCCCGAGGACTGAAGCTCAGTCTCTTTCCTTCCCCTTCTGTAGTTCCACATCGGCGCTCTGCAGCTCGGCCTCCACAACCTCCACCACCACAGCTTGAGTGGCTAATCGGCCAATGATTTTTAGTCTTCCAAGCTTGGTTTCACGCGGAGGGGAAGAGCAGTGGCCTTCTTGGGACTGATAACCCACAAGTATAGGGGATCGCAACAGTTTTCGAGGGTAGTCAACCCAAATATATAGATTCGACAAAAGGAAAGCCAAAGAATATTTGAAGGTATTAGCAGCTGAGTTGTCAATTCAACCACACCTGGAGATTAATTATCTGCAGCAAAGTGATCAGTAGAAAATTAGTATGATAGTTTTGATAATAGTAGCAGCAACAACGGTAACGGTAACAGTGATATCAGTAATTTTATAGCAAGTGCAACAATAACAGCAACAGTAGTAACTTAGCAAGATCAATATAGGATAAATTCGTAGGCATTGGATCAGTGACTTGTTGGATGATATTCATCATGAGACAGTTATAACCTTGCTCGATACAGCACTAGCTCAAGTTCATTAATATAATGTAGGCATGTATTCCGTAAATAGTCATACATATTTATGGAGAGAACTTGCATGACATCTTTTATCCTACCCTCCTGTGGTAGCGGGGTCCTATTGGAAACTAAGGGATATTAAGGCCTCCTTTTAATAGAGAACCGGAACAAAGCATTAACACACGGTGAATACATGAACTCCTCAAACTACGGTCATCACCGGGAGTGGTCCCGACTATTGTCACTCTGGGGTTGCCGGATCATAACACGTAGTAGGTGACTATAACTTGCAAGATCGGATCTAAAACATGGATACAATGGTGATAACATAAAAGGTTCAGATCTGAATTCATGGCACCCGGGCCCAAAGTGACAAGCATTAAGCATGGCAAAGTCATAGCAACATCAATCTTAGAACACAGTGGATACTAGGGATCAGGACCTAACAAAACTAACTCGATTACATGATGAATCTCATCCAACTCCTCATCGACCAGCGAGCCTATGAAGGAATTACTCACTCCCGGTGGGGAGCATCATGGAATTGGCGATGGAGAAGGGTCGGTGATGACGACGAACGAAGATCCCCCTCTCCGGAGCCCCAAACGGACTCCAGATCTGGCCTCCCGATGAAGAACAGGAGGTGACGGCGGCTCCGTCTCATGGATCACAATAATTCTTTCTCCCTGATTTATTCTGGAAAAATAGGGTTTTATAGCATAGGTTTCAGGGTTTGCAGGGACACCAGGTGGGGACAACCCACCTAGGCGCGCCAGGAGGGGGGGCCACCCTGGTGGGTTGTGCCCACCCAGGTGCCCCCCTCCGGTGGATCTTGGATCCAGAAATTCCTACTTATTGTATAAAAAATCCTCGCAAGTTCCATTCCAATACGAGAACTTTTATTTCTGCACAAAAACAACACCATGGTAGTTCAGCTGAAAACAGCGTCAGTCCGGGGTTAGTTTCATTCAAATCATGCAAATTAGAGTTCAAAACAAGAGGAAAACCATTAGGAAAAGTAGATACATTGGATACGTATCAACTCACCCAAGATTAAACCTTTGCTTGTCCTCAAGCAATTCAGTTGATAAACTGAAAGTGAAAAAGAAAAACTTTTATGAACTCTTTTGCTCTTGTTTGCATAAATAAGCTTAAACAACACCCAGGTTTTCAGCCAACATTATAACTAACAATGCCGGCAATAACTCTTAAAGATTATATTAACTCATATCAATGGCATAATCAGATAGCGAGTAATAATAAGATATCTCAGATAGCAACATGTTGTCAAAACAACCATGATATAATATGACAATAGTGGTATCTCGCTAGCCCTTTCTGAGACCGCAAAACATAAATGCAGAGCACCTCGAAAGTTCAAGCAGCTACTAAACATTGCAATTCATGATAGAAAAGATCCAGTCATGATGCACATGCACCCAACATTAGCTACGCATAATGCATAAGCATGATAGCAATGCTCTCAAGTTCTGGCGCTTATTTTAGAAGGTGATGACACAACATAAAAGTAAATAGATAGTCCCTTTGCAGAGGGAAGCAGTGATTTGCAGAGGTGCCAGAGCTCAAGTTTTTAAATAGAGGTAAACGATATTTTGAGACATGCACCCTTCTCATTTACTTCACAACCATCAGTTATCAATATCTTCCATGCTAAGCATGCTAGTGGCGGTTCCCAAGCGATAAAAGTAAAGGTTTTGACTTCATTGGTAGTTTTTGTTTGATTATTTGTAAGCTTTTTCTGTTTCCAGTTTGGGACTAGGCATCCCTATTACCGCACTTTTCTCGTGCGATGGCGAGTGAATAAACACTCGACCTGGGAATAACCCGCTTAGCATGGAAGATACCGACTGTTGGGGATATGACTATTTGTGTAATCCGCCCAGGAGGGGCCGGGTTACGCAAAGAGAGACTCATCAGAAGAAGCCCAAGACCAAGCATGAAGATGGCGGTTCAATAAAGGGTCTAAGGCCCATAGGCGACTTAAGGCCCATAGTGATAAACCGCCATGATGGTATGACTTGTATTGTAAGGTAGAATTAACTAGTCACCGAGCCGGACCGTCTATAAGCCGGTGGGACTCAGAGGCCGCAGGCGTCAACCCGTGTATATAAGGGGACGACCACTGGCGGCTTAGGGCAAGAAACAACTCATCGAGAGCCGGGCATAGCGTATCTCGCTCCCTGGTTATCGAAACACCAAGCAATACCAACCCAACTAGACGTAGGCCTTACCTTCACCGTAAGGGGCCGAACTAGTATAACCCTCTCGTGTCCTTTGTCCCGATTAACCCCTTTAAGCTCCCTAGTTGCGATGGCTCCACGACTAAGTCCTTGCAAGAGGACATCTGCCGTGACAATTCCACGATAGTTGGCGCCCACCATGGGGCCAGCGCATGGTGGATTTGAGTTCTTGAAGGGCAGCTTCGAAGGGCTCAAGGGATACGTGGTGGGCCGGATGACCAAGAGTCGCCACGGCAAGATCTACATCGACGACGAAGGGTGGGGCCCCGACGCCGGCTCAATTGAGTACGGGTACCGGGTCCCCTTCGGCGGAATCCACGTCTTCATCGGCCGGATTGGTGAGCCAGGCCTTGAGCCAGACAACTGCACCGACCTCGCCGAGACAGCTCAGCGTGCGAGACCCGCCGGAGCTCAACCTGTCATGAAGCGTGCCTTCATGGGCTGCGTCCACGGAGAAGAACTTTCTGAAGGATCTAAAGATGGTGGTGAGACGGTCGTCCCCTCGGATGATGATTCGTCCGCCAGATCAACGGATTCGTTATATCAAGTACAAGATGGCGTGCTTGGGGGCTGTTCCGATGGCTCCAGTATTCCAGACCCCTATGAGCCGCCAAGCTAGGCAGGAGTCTTCATGGCTAGGACTCAACCCGGCCAAAACTCTACGGCTGTTGTGGAAATAACATCTGGGTCAGGAGCGGCAGGCGGGGAGGCCTGTCGCGCCCGGCTCGACATCTTGATGGATCTCATGGATAAGCTTACGGCCCTATTAACCGCCATAGTTATTCCTGCAAATCAAGATGAGCATAACGCAGAGGTGCGTGAAATGATAGCTCGAGCCAAGGAGGCCTTGGAAGCTGAGGACACCAGGTTAGCTACAGAACGAGCGGCTTTAGATGCATGGGCGCAGCGGCTCCAGTCGGAGGCTTTCCAGCTTAATATGAGCATGAACGCATCTAATGAGGTAATGAGAAGGAGGCATAAAAAACCTCAATCCCGTTTGTCTCCGGTTTACGACCCTCGAAAGCTTTTTGCTACACCCGGTGCCGGCCCTAGCAACCCTCTCAGAGCAAATCAGTTCACAACAGCCGGAGCGGGGGGGCCGGCTCAGCTTCAAGAGATGGCACCTCCGCATGGGAGTATGGCCCCGCCCCGCTATGTACCAATACCACCGGGTCACTTTTCCAACCCCATGGAGAACTTAATCGGAGCATCGGCGCGTTTGGCGGCTCTCCCAATGGACAATGATGATCCGACAGCGGTGGAGACCCGGAGGGTCAGAGAACTTATTCAGACGGCCCTGGCGCAGCAAGAGACCTATTCTTACAGCCGGGACATGATTCATTCAACTCCTCTGCCTTGGCTAGCACCGCCTCGTCAAAACAGGAGTCCGAGTTACAGCAGGCACATGGAGTCAGAAGCTTTGTCAAGCAATGCCCAGCGTCGTAACCAGTCGGGTGGCTATAACCCGGTGCAAGACCGAATATGTCAGGAGGACGAGCGGGCGACTCAGCTAGCGGCTCAGCAGGCGGCTCATCAAGATCTCCCAGAGTATCCGACGACTTCTGTTGGAGCAGGAGTGGCTACTAGAACCGGCGGTGTTCCTTGTTTCGTACCGGCTCTACGGGATGTACGTCTACCCAAAGACTTCAAGGGACCTCGAAAGGTGCCGAATTACACGGCCGACTTACAGCCCGGAGCATGGATCGAAAGTTACGAGATGGCCATGGAGCTACAGGAGGTCAGCGACGCAGCAATGGCTAAGTACTTCACCATGATGTTAGACGGAACGGCCCGGTCTTGGTTAAAGGGTTTGCCGCCCAATTCCATTAGCTCACGGGCAGAGCTAAAGGCCCGGTTTATCCAGAACTTCAAGGACACTTGCAAGAAATCTATGTCAATTGTGGACTTGACCAATTGTAAGCAGGAGGAGAGTGAATCCACAACTCATTGGGTCCGCCGGGTCAAGGAAATAATACATTCGTCCGATAAGATGGATGTCGGCTCTGCAGTCCTCATGTTGGAGAAGAATTGCCGTTTTGAGCCGCTGAGGCAGAAAATTGGGCGCCTTAAGCGTGATTGCAATGATATGGGTACGCTGATGGCGGCTTTAGTCAAATATGCTGATTCTGATAGTACCAAGGATCCCGCGTCTGATGAGGAAAAGACAGGGAAGGGAAAGAAGAACGGCAATGGAAAGGATCAGCAGCATAACCCGGCAAATCAAGGAGGCAACAAGCGTAAGGCGGAGGGTAATCCGGAGCTTGTGGCCAATGCCAATGCACAGGGTAACAATCAGAGACGTAAGGGAAAACCGCCCCCTCGATCTGGCGGGTCAGGCCCATCTCTTGAGCAGCTTCTCAATGAGCCTTGCCCGAGACACGGTACTCGGGAACGACCCGCCACCCACTTATGGAAAGATTGCGCGATCATGAAGGCTTTCAAGAATTCCAACATGTTTGATGGCAATCATGGATCGGGCGGCGGTTCAGGGGCCGGCGGCTTTCATGGCCCGGGCGGCGGTTCAAGTTCGGCTTCAGGAAGTCAAAGCGGCTATAATCAACAAAGATCCTGGTCAAGGGGACAAGCAGCAGTCGGGTTATCAAAGCCATCCGAAGCAGCTGAATAGTGGGCAGTATCATGTGTTCACCACTAGTTTATGCAAGCGAGACCAGAAGGTTCGGAAAAGGGTCGTGAACTCTGTGGAGCCGGTAGTTCCCTGTTACTTGAGGTGGTCAGAGCAGCCTATTGTATGGAGCAAGGAAGATCACCCGCCCCGGGTTGATAATCCGGGTCAGTTAGCCTTGGTGGTGGCGCCTCAGGTCGGTGGATATAAGTTTACCAAGGTACTCATGGACGGAGGTAGCAGTATCAACATCCTCTATTACGAGACCTTTCGACGCATGGGTTTGACTGACAAGGATTTAAGGACATCCAACACCGTTTTCCATGGCGTGGTGCCCGGTAAGGCGGCATACCCGGTCGGTAAGATTGAATTGGAGGTGGCCTTTGGAGATGAATATGATTCCAAGGCTGAGATATGTTTGAGGTAGTCAAAATCAAGAGCCCGTATCATGCTCTGTTTGGACGGTCGGCTTATGCCAAGTTCATGGCACGACCGTGTTATGTTTATCTGCAGCTCAAGATGCCGGGTCACAAGGGCACCATCACTGTGCATGGGAGTCGAAAGGTAGCCTTGGAGTGTGAAGAAGGCGACGCGGCTTATGCTGAGTCTGTTTGTGCAGCGGAAGAGCTAAAGTTTTATCAAAATAATGTTGACCCGGCGGATATGACCTCTTTAAAGAAGCCAACTACAGAGCATGACCCGGCGTTGAAGTTTAAATCGGCCGCTGAAACAAAGCTTGTTGACTTTACTCCAGGCGACTCTTCCAAGCGATTCAAAGATCGCTGCCAACTTGGATCCTAAATAGGAAAGCGTGCTCATCGAGTTCATCCGTGAGAACCGGGACATCTTTGCATGGAAACCTTCTGACATGCCGGGTGTCCCGAGAGAACTCGCTGAACACACTCTTAATATTGATCCAAAGTATAAGCCAGTCAGGCAATTTCTTCGACGGTTCAATGAGGAAAGACGGAAAGCTATTGGGGAAGAGGTCGCCCGGCTCTTAGCGGCTGGGTTCATCGTGGAAGTTTTTCACCCGGAGTGGTTGGCTAACCCGGTGCTGGTACTCAAGAAGAACGGCACTTGGCGGATGTGTGTGGATTACAAGGACTTAAATAAGGCTTGTCCGGCTGATCCCTTTGCCCTTCCCTGTATTGATCAAATAATCGATGCTACGGCGGGTTGCGAGCGATTGAGCTTTTTGGATGCTTACTCTGGCTATCATCATATCAAAATGGCAGTTAAGGACCAGGAGAAGACGACTTTCATCACTCCGTTTGGAGCCTTCTGCTATGTATCTATGCCATTTGGGCTCAAGAGTGCCCAGGCGACTTATCAGAGATGTGTACAAAACTGTCTCCACAGTCAAATTGGACGCAATGTTCACGCTTATGTGGATGACATCGTGGTGAAATCCAGGGAGAAGGAAACCTTGATATATGATTTAAAGGAGACCTTTGATAATCTCCGGGTTTATAAGATGATGCTTAACCCGGACAAGTGTGTGTTTGGTGTACTGCAGCAAGCTTACGGGTTTCTGGTCTCAAAGCGAGGCATTGAAGCTAACCCGGAGAAGATCAAGGCGATCACCTCCTTGGCCAAACCGGCATGCATCAATGATGTTCAACGACTAGCAGGTCGTGTTGCCGCTCTAAGCCGGTTCATAAGCCGGTTAGGTGAGAAGGCCCTACCGCTATATCAGATGATGAAGAAAACAGATGCTTTTGTCTAGAGTGATGCTGCTGACGCTGCCTTTGAGGATTTAAAGAGGCAGTTGTCTGAGCCGCCGGTCCTTGCTGCTCCCATTGATAGAGAGCCGTTGCTGTTATATGTGGCCGCTAACGCCCGAGCTGTCAGTGTGGCCATCGTGGTGGAGCGCAAGGAGGCTGGCAAGGAGCATCCGGTTCAACGGCCGGTTTACTACATCAGTGAGGTGCTCATTGAGTCCAAGCAAAGGTATCCACATTGGCAGAAACTTGTTTACGGAGTGTTTATGGCAAGCTGGAAGCTGAAGCAGTACTTCCAAGGTCATCCTATCACTGTGGTAAGCTCTGCCCCCTTAGAAGATATCATACAGAATAGAGAGGCCACATGACGAGTCGCCAAGTGGGCCATTGAGCTTGGACCCCATGGTTTGAAATACATGCCTCGGACTGCTATCAAGTCTCAAGCCCTGGTGGATTTTATCAATGATTGGACAGAGTTGCAGGCACCTGAGGAGAAGCCAGATAACACATATTGGACTATTCACTTTGATGGGTCCAGGCAGTTGGAAGGCTCGGGGGCTGCAGTTGTTTTAACTTCCCCTCGAGGTGACAAATTTTGTTATGTGCTCCGGCTTATGTTTCCCTGTACTAACAACGTAGCTGAGTACGAGGCCTTACTCCATGGTCTCCGGATGGCCAAAGAGATGAATTTGAGCCGAGTAAGGTGCTTGGGCGATTCAGACCTCGTAGCTCAATAGGTGTCAGGCACGTGGGACTCCAAGGATCCCCTTATGGCGGCTTATCATCGTGAAGTTGATGCTGTGGATGGACACTTCAAAGGTTATCAAGTGGAGCACATTTATCGGAGGAAGAATGAGGCGGCTGATGCTTTAAGCCGGCTAGGATCTCAGCGTAAGCCGATGCCGCCTAACACCTTTCTTGATGTTTTACATAACCCTTCTGTCAAACTGCCTACAGAGGAAGAACTAGCAGTGCCAGACCCGGAGGCACAGATTGTGGAAGCTCTCCACGCTATCCCAGATTGGACAGTCCCATATTTGGCCTATATGACCCGGGGAGAGTTGCCTGAGGATGAGACCTTGGCAAGACAAATCATCAGGCGGTCCAAATCTATGACAATTGTTCATGGAGAATTGCATCACCTTGAGTCTTGGGCGTTTCAACGTTGTGTGTCGCTGTGGAGGGTCGGAGATACTTCGTGAGATCCATGAAGGAGATTGTGGTCATCATGCGGCTCAAAATCTCTGGTGGCCAAGGCTTTCCGTCATGGTTTCTATTGGCTGACGGCTCATGCTGATGCGGAGGATCTGGTCAGCAAATGTGACGGATGTCAAAAATTCTCACGATGAGCTCATGTGCCGGCTCAAGAGTTGATGATGATTCCAATTACTTGGCCGTTTGCAGTCTGGGGGCTTGACATGGTTGGACCTTTCAAGAGGTCTAAAGATAAAAAGACACACCTCTTGGTGGCAGTGCATAAATTCAAAAAGTGGGTGGAGGCAGAGCCGGTCAGTAAGTGTGATGCAGCCACGGCGGTTCAGTTCCTGGAAAAGGTGATCTTTCGTTTTGGTTTTCCAACAACATCATAACTGATAATGGTACTAATCTCTCCAAGGGTGCCATGGAAGAGTTCTGTCAACGAGAACATATCCGGCTTGATGTTTTGGCGGTTTCTCACCCTCAATCTAATGGTCAAGCAGAGAGAGCTAATCAAGAGATCTTGAAGGGCATCAAACCCCGGCTCTTGGTCCCCTTACAGCAAACTCCGAGTTGTTGGGTGGAGGAGCTACCCTCTGTACTATGGAGCATCAATACAACGCCTAACAGATCTACAGGTTATACACCTTTCTTCATGGTGTACGGAGCGAGGCGATTCGCCAAGTGACATCCGGCACGACTCACCCCGCGTGGCGGCTTACGTTGAGGCTGATACCGAAAAAGCTCGTCAGGATGCACTTGACTTGTTGGATGAGGAGCGAGACTTGGCAATAGCCCGCTCGATGATTTACCAGCAAGACCTGCGCCGCTATCACAGCCGCCGGGTTAGAAGCAGAGCCTTTCAGGAAGGCGACTTAGTGCTCCGGCTCATCCAGGATCAGTCTGATATGCACAAGCTATCCCCTCCTTGGGAAGGACCCTTTGTGGTCAGTAAAAATCTGAACAACGGGTCATACTACCTCATCGATGTTCAAGAGCACAAAGACTCACGTAAGTCGGAGGAAGAGACCCGCCGGCCGTGGAACATAGCTGATCTTCGGCCTTACTATACTTGAGCCACCGGCTCTCAAGATATATATTTTTTTCTTTTTTGGCAATGTATATATTATATAAAGCAATAAAGCAGGGCCTCTTTTATTTTCACCCTCAAATGTTTATATATCTTCTTTACCAGGTGGTGGAAACAACCAACAGGGAGCGGATCATATCTGAATCTGGCTTTCCCTTTGGTCCGGCTTATGATCATATCTGAATCTAGCCATGGTCACTTGGGGGCTTCCTGTTCAAACATAGGTCGATTCAACCAAAGAGAAAATAGCTGTCGATACCCATTTGATCGGCATACTGCCAAACCCACTAGGGGGCTTCTTGATCATATCTGAATCATAGCTTAACCCCTTTGGGTCTGACATGGATCGTATTCGAATCAGCGTCATTAAAAAACTCTTATGGTCACTTGGGGCTTCCTATTCAAACATAGGTCGTATTCGAACCAAAGAGAACATAGTTGTCAATACCCACTTGATCGGCATCGCCAAAGCCACTGGGGGCTATATGATCGTATCCGAATCTTAGCTTAACCCCTTTGGAACGGTTCACTGATCGTATTCGAATAAGAGGCCTTTTTAAATTCCGTTTATCATTCATTATACTTTGTAAGGCGTAAATGTTATTAAGGGCCAGGTGAACATCATATGTGCCAATTTTCAGGAGTTAAACTCACTATCATGATTTGGGTCACATAAGCCGGCGAGAATACCAAAAAGATCGGAGGTATGCTTTTGTGATTATAATCATGAGCCGGCCTTTATGTGATGTTTTGATTCGTACTCCGGGTTATAAATACTTTATGTGACCCCGGATGCGATAAGTCGCCAAGGGAATTCTGTTTTGTTTTATACGCAGGACAAAGCAAGAAAAGTTTTTAACATCAAGGAAAGATCAATATAAGATGGAAATATATAACGATGGCGGCTTACGAAAGTATTAAGCGCCACAAACATGCGCGAAGGCATGACAAAGTTGAGAGGTTTTTCTACCGTATTACAAGACTCCCCGAGTCTGAATAATGAAGCATTGTTTTTGCAAAGTCATAACGCCTGGCGGTTCACTCCTTTGGTGGGCTTGAAGATGCCGGGTTATCCTTCTCCGCCTCTCCGCCTCGCTGCCCTGTCCTGGAAGGTTGACGAGGTCCAGTCAATGCCGCTTAAGGCTTCAAACTCAGCTTCATCATCTATTAAACCAGCTGGGTCAACTTCAGGGGCAAAGGTGTGCTTACGAGTTGGAGGGATCAGGCTGACGTCATCATAGTGAGGTGTTGGAATTCTCCGGTTCTCGCTATCATAGCGTGGCTGATACTTGGTAAGATCAATATCATTCCAAATGATGGTAGCCACAGGACGTACGACTCTCACACAGGCGGTAAAGTCTGTTTCGTTGAATACAGAGTCGTCTTCCTTCAAGATGGGATATCCAAGAGCAACGTCTGCCAGGTCTAACTCTGGAAGCAACGCCTTGGCCCGGCTTAAGGCAGCTATGGCCCCGGTTCTGGCAGATGCCCGCCTTAGCTCTTGAATCCGCTGGGGTAGCACGGCAAGCCGCTTTAGCACATCTTGCAGGAGATGGGGAACGTCATTTGATAAAGCCACAACGGCCAAAGCACGTTGTGACCCGGCATAACCGCTCCACAGTGTAAACCGCCTTTAGCTTGATCAGCATGTTCTGCTTGAGGTTTGTGCTCCTGGGGCCTGCGTTTATACACATAAGGTGAGCCGGAGATGACAATTAAAATATTCATCAAAGGAAGGATTGTGATATTCAAGGTTATATATAATAAATTACCGAAGATTGCTGAGACTATTTGAGATATCTGGTGCTTTAAGCCGGACAGCTCGGCTGTTGCTTCTGCAAGTGACGTTTCTGCTGTCTCGGCCGGGGTCACCAGTGAGGCCTTTTCATCAGCCCAGATTTTCTTCTCTGCATCAAAATTCTTCTTCAACTTCTCTTGTTCAGAGACGCTGAATGCAAATTTGGAGTTGGCCTTTTGAATTTCAAGTTCTTGAGCTGCCAGGCGGTTCTTCAGGTCAGCAATCTCCGACTCAAATTGGCTTGTGGTGGCCTGCGTTGATGCCGGGTTATAATAAAAAATATGGTAAGATATCATGAAGTCCCAAGCACTTTGCAAGCAAAGGTACTTGACACTTGGGGGCTAATGTATGATGAAGAAATTTAATGTACAATGCCGGTTCATGAGAAATTAAGTCCCAAGCACTTTGCAAGCAAAGATACTTGAGACTTGGGGGCTAATGTGTATTGCAAATTTAAGGTATCATGTTACAACCGAGTTAAATATTTTCATATAAACCGGACAAGGCAGTGCTAAGAAGGTTTCTAAGTCTACATCATATTCATTCATAAGCAATAGACTTGGGGGCTGATACACTAAGTATGATTAAGGAAAGTAGCATAAATTGCACCTCAGATTTTTGTTGTATTTGTTTCACCATATTAATTTCCAGGTCACGGCTTCTATGTACTTGATTGATATAGCCAGAGACTATATCTCCAATGCTCAAATTAGTATAAGCTGCAATGTCTAATTTGGCCTTTCGGCGCTCCAAAAGCTCTTCTTTGGCAGAACACTTGGCAAGGACGGTGGTCTGACTTGGCTCGACAAACCGAGTCTTGGTAATTTCAACCTCCGAATAAATTGTCTTGACCGGGCTAGGAGTTTCCGGTTTATCAGAGCCGCCAAAAGTTTCTTTAGCGGGCGGATCAGAGGATGGTGCTGGAATTTCATAAGCCGGTTCATGCGGCGGTTGATGGGTGGAAGTGTCAGGGGCGGCTGTTCCGAGTTCCGGTTCAGTTACTACCGGGTCTTGGGATGGTTTATTCTTTTTTGCCCTCTTCTTTGGGCTTCACTTGCTGCTTGTGGACAAGGTAGAAAGGATGAGTACAAAAGCATGAGTAAGGTACAGCATAAGGTAAACAAAGTTACATTACCCAGGGGCGGTTTTGAAAGTCGGCATGTTAGATTGCATAGACTCGCCGGAGGAAGGAGAGGTATCCTGATAATTGGAGTCAGATGAATTGAGAGGTTGACGAATTAAACCCGCCAAAGGGTAAACAGAACATAAATCGGAGATAACCTCAGCCCGACGCTTCCTGGTTACGTCAGGTAAGCCAGAGGAGAGCTCTATATCCTTGCTGGTTCGGGTCTGCCTCCGGCTTTCAAATTGCTATTGCTTCAAAAGAAATTGAGGATCTTGGTAAGCCAAAGGATGTGAAAATCTTACTTTCCGGGTCATTCTTCAAATTTTCTGACGCGGCAGGGGCTCAGAGTCGGAGGAGATTATAGTGACCTCTTCTTCGACGGCTTGGCTGTTCCCCGTATCCTCCTAGAAAGATTAAGGGTCAGCAAGGTGATGATAACGAGTCAAGGGAGTTAAAAGTTACCTCTTCTTCGTCGTCATAAGTATAATCCAATTTAAGTAAATCGGAAGCGCTTGGCTTCCTTTTCCTTGAAGTTCCCGTCTTGGCGGCTTTCCTCTCAGTTCTTTTTGCCGCTCTGGCTTGTTTTGCCGCCTCATGGTCATATTTGACCTTCCAGAAGTCGTCATCGGCCTGTGAAAAATGACAAAAGGATTATGAGTAAAATCAAGGTGTCAAATAATAAAGAGTATTCATTTAAGTTGATGACTCACTGCGGGGGCTGGGTTTTTCTTGCAGAAGGGAAGTAAGCCAAAGGCGTTACTAGTTACTGTGCCCTCTTTCAACAATGTCTGGGTTGTAGCCTCCACCACATCATCTGGTAAGTCGTCAGGACTATGACGCAGTGGGTCATTCTTCTCATCTGAGTAGGTCCACATTAAGCCAGGGCGGCGGCTTAACGGAATCAGCCGCCAAGAGACCCAAACCCGGACCAGGTCGGCACCATCTAAGCCGTTTCCCAAAAGAGCTTTGATTTTGCTAATGGTGGGAGCAAGTGGCAGACGCTCAACAACGATCGATTTATCCGGCAGCGGGTGGTTGGATTCAAAGGCGCAAAGCGAAAGCGGCGAGAGGATTTTCGTCACCGGAGAAGTATCCTCGCAGTAGAACCATGTCTAATTCCAATCCTTTGGATGACTCGGCAGTTCAGCATAAGGAAAAAGGCAATCTCTCCGCCGCTGAATCGAGATGCCACCAAGTTCCAGACTCGGCCCGTTGGCGTGTTCATTCTGCTGGTTTAAGTGAAACAATTCCCTAAATAAAAGTATGCTAGGTTCTTCTCCAAGGTACACCTCGCAGAAAATTTGGAAGTTGCAAATATTTGACACGGAATTGGGCCCGATGTCCTGAGGTCTGAGATCCAAGAAATGCAAAACATCCCTGAAGAATTTTGAACCGGGTGGAGCGAAGCCCCGTTTCATGTGATCAGTAAAAACAATCACCTCTCCCTCTTTGGGTTGAGGCCTCTCCTCTGACGGGTTAGGAGCACGATAAGACATAACTTCTCTCTTGGGAAGGTGGCCGGATTTCACAAAGTCAGACAAGGTGCTTTTACGTGGATGGATTTGACCCGATTGCAGTGTCACAGAGCTTTGGGGGCCTTGGGTGCCATTGTATAAACTGAAGCCTATGACAAAATAGAAGTTCGGGTCAAATTTAACCCGGAGGAAAGCATTTTAAAGTTTATTCAAATGGCGGCTTAAGAAGGAGCCTAATGACATATGGGTAACTATGCAGTAATATTTAAACTGTTACAGGTATCAAAGGCACTTAAATTTTCTGAAGGCGCCGGAACAAGCGAGGTTGACAACCGGTGTTGTCTTAAACCGGCCGTATGGGCTACCATGGCTAAACAGATTCAATAGATGCAGTTTTTGGCTAAGTGTGGAACAAACAGGCTTCACAATTTTCCAAAATTATTTTGGATCAAACGATTGCTCTGAAAAGAAAAATTTCTAGACCTAAAACAGTGCAGAGAAGCTCATACACTCGAAGAGGGCTTCCGAACAAGGGAAATGAGATCTGTTTCTGTGCAAGTTAAGCACAAACAATCACCGCAACAGTTCTACGTTATTTTTACGATCTAACAGGGCATTTGAGGTAAAAACTATCGAGGGTTTGCAGCAGGCAGCGATGAACACCGACAAACTCGAAAAAGTTCCAATGCAGATCTAAGAAAGGGAAGGAGAGGAACTCATGGATGTGGACGAGCTGCGGAGATTCACCATCGTTTTCTGGTCAGAGTGAGGTTGATGTGGCGGCCTGAGTCGGTGAAGACGGGGAGTTCGACGCCGGCGGTGGCCGAGCTCGAGAGACAGAGAGGCAGCAAGAGGAAGATGATGACTGAAAGAGGGGAGAATGGAAGACCTAGGTTGTGCCTATTTATAAGGGAAAGCCGACTGAGACGGTGCGAGAAACGAGGAGACCAAACATCATTATCCAGCGGCCCCGACGCCTTAGTTTTTGGAAGGGTCAGTAAAGGCAAAGATCCTTTGGAGGATATGACGGAGTAAAATATGAATTTTATTGAAGATGACGTCACGGCGGGTTAACACGGATCCAGAAGATGATGTCACGATGGGTTATGACCTTTTTGAAGGACTAAAGACAGAAGGACTGGTTGTCAAGGTATTTTAAGATTGACATGAACCGGTTCAAATCAATCTGGGGCCTAATGTTGGGGATATGACTATTTGTGTAAGCCGCCCAGGAGGGGCCGGGTTACGCAAAGAGAGACTCGTCAGAAGAAGCCCAAGACCAAGCATGAAGATGGCGGTTCAATAAAGGGTCTAAGGCCCATAGGCGACTTAAGGCCCATAGTGATAAACCGCCATGATGGCATGACTTGTATTGTAAGGTAGAATTAACTAGTCACCGAGCCGGACACTATCTATAAGCGGCCAGACTCAGAGGACTACAGCAGGCGTCAACCCGTGTATATAAGGGGACGACCCGTTGGCGGCTTAGGGCAAGAAACAACTCATCGAGAGCCGGGCATAGCGTATCTCGCTCCCTGATTATCTAAACACCAAGCAATACCAACCCAACTAGACATAGGCCTTACCTTCACCGTAAGGGGCCGAACTAGTACAACCCTCTCGTGTCCTTTGTCCCGATTAACCCCTTTAAGCTTCCTAGTTGCGATAGCTCCACGACTAAGTCCTTGCAAGAGGACATCTGCCGTGACAATTCCACGACAGCAATGCTCTCAAGTTTTGGCGCTTATTTTAGAAGGTGATGACACAACATAAAAGTAAATATATAGTCCCTTTGCAGAGGGAAGCAGTGATTTGCAGAGGTGTGAGAGCTCAAGTTTTTAAACAGAGGTAAATGATATTTTGAGACATGCGCCCTTCTCATTTACTTCACAACCATCAGTTATCAATATCTTCCATGCTAAGCATGCTAGTGGCGGTTCCCAAGCGATAAAAGTAAAGGTTTTGACTTCATTGGGAGTTTTTGTTTGATTATTTGTAAGCTTTTTCTGTTTGAAGTTTGGGACTAGGCATCCCTATTACCGCACTTTTCTCGTGCGATGGCGAGTGAATAAACACTCGACCAGGGAATAACCCGCTTAGCATGGAAGATACCGACCACCTCCTGTCGTTCCATGAATGATCCAGTCACACAAAAAGGATATTTATTAGAAGTTTTTGGAGGTGGCACATGCAAATTTACTTAGGACGGCAGGGTAATACCGCATATAGGTAGGTATGGAGGACTCATCTGGAATAATTTTTGGGTTCAAGGTTTTTGATGCACAAGCAGAATTCCCACTTAGTACAGGCGAAGGCTAGCAATTAGATTGAGAAGCGGCTAGCTAGAGAGCAACAACGGTCATGAACATGCATTGTGCATAAGTAACATTGAACACTAGCATGAGTAGGATATGAAGACCACGAACATAAATATCATAGAGGCTATGTTGGTTTTGATTCAACTACATGCATGAACATGTGCCAAGTCAAGCCACTCGAACATTCAGAGGAGGATACCATATCATCATACTACATCACAACCATTCTAACACAATGTTGATATCCAAGATAAATCATTATCCACTCCCAGCTACTTATGCTTGGCATGAGAAACTATAATCTCTAATTGTCATTGCAAACATGTTTAATCATAATGGGCCGAATCATGGATACTAGTTTAAACATATTTACACAAACAGAACAAGTCAAGTTCATACACGTTTCTCTCTGCCACGGCCAGTTCATCGAATATCGTCATTATTGCCTTTCAGTTGCACGATCGAACGATATGAAAATAATAATAGTGCAAGAGTGCCGTGGACTAAGCTGGAATCTGCAAAACATTTTATTCAATAGGAGAAGACAAGGTAAAATTGGCTCTTTATTAGATCAACAGTTATTCATATGAGGGCCACTCAACATTTTCATCGTGGTCTTCTCCTCGGTATGACTCAAATAAAAAGAAAATAAATTCAGAGAAACACATTGAAATATTTTTGGAGTTTTTGGTTTTCTTGAACAAGGAAATAAAAGGGAAAAGAAAAAACGAGAAAAACTATTAAGACGGGAAAGCTCCCGACAAGCAAAAGAAGAACAAGGAAATCTTTTTGGGTTTTCTTTTTAGTATTACAGCTAAGCATGCATAGAAATTAAACTAACTACAACTAATTTTTTTTGGGTTTTCTAAGATATTTCAAACACATAAGAAGAAAGCAAGAAAATAAATTCAACATGGATGATACAATGAAAAAGTGTGAACACCGACAAATGGAATAAGTAGGACATGAATGTAATGTCGGTGAGAAACACATACTCCCCCAAGCTTAAGCTTTTGGCCTAACTTGGTAAACAGTCAATAATCTGGATAGTAGTCGGCGTGGTAGCTCACGGAGGCTCTCAGTGCGGATGCCTTGGCCTACCGTGCTGCATCCACTATTGCATTGTGAGATCGGGCCTTGATATCAAGAACAAAATATCTTCCTTTGCTGTGATAGTCAAAAAGAGCAGGCGCAGGCAAATATGTGTGCACAACAGATGTTTGGTTAAACAACATATTCTAAGTGAAGTTATGATTTTTTTCCTTTGAGGATCTTAGGAGTTTTTAAAGCATCAAATTCTAAATACTGCGTGGGTAGGATAGGGTCAAAGGGCAAAGGTGATACACCCAGCCCTCGTGCTAAACGTGTGGCATATATTCCACCATAGAAATAGCCAGTATTAGCGTTATGCTGCAGTCTGCGTGCAATAATCGCTCCAAGGTTATAACTCCTTTCACCGGTGAGAGCGGTGCATATGAGGCTCAAGTCTAGAGCACAAAGCGTACTACAGTCTGGCTTGCCTACTATACATTTCCCGTTAAATAATGCAAAGTACTGAATTGCGGGAAAATGAATGCTCTTTATTCTACCTTGTGTCACTCCCCTCATCTCACCGTAGCAAAGACTAGTCAAGAATGATTGGTACTCAGCCCTTGGCGGTTCGTCAAGCGAACCCCAGAATGGGAGTTTGCAGTGGTGAGCAAAACTCTCTAGTGAGATGGTAAATGGATTTTCATAAAGCTTAAATGACACCCTAGAATCACGGGGATTGAATTTGAATCATTTGACAAATGATTGAGTGAGAGTGTGGTGTCGTTCGCACTTATCTTAAATGTAGGGACCGAGACCGGCATTGTGAACATATTGCTCAAATTCCTCCTTAATGCCCACACGCATCATATAATCATTGTAAGGCCATAAACATGTTTTGGTGGCTGCATCTCAAATGGAACTTTCACTTGGTTCGACATAAGACAGGCGAGCGGAGTTGTCACTAGAAGATGCCCCGAGGATCTCCTCCTCGAAGAACTCCTTCTAAAAAGGTTCATCATATTCACGTATGATTTTTTGAAAAAAAATAGTGACAAAAATTGTGGCACCCCGATCCGCATGGAGCAGGGGGCCTTCGCACGCCGTACCGTGATTACACGGCCTTACGATAGGTCCATGATACAAGCATTCCGGTACAATAATATTCATCAAATACATGTGTCTATGATAACATCATTGATGAATACAATTATCTGGCATAGCCCTAAGGCTATACGGATGGCAGCGGAAGTCTATTTAAATGGCGGCGAAAGTCTTTTTAAATGGCAGCGGAAGTCTTGGTTTGGCAGGGTCTCATCTAGGCTGGGCTCCACAACTCACAGGACTAGCAAGATTACGGCCTAGCACGACGGAACAAGCGAACAAGTTGGGCACGACCTACAAAACTGGCATGACACGCCAGGTCAGTACATTGAATGTACTTGCAAGACAACCAAATACATAGCATCCAAACAAACATATGACAAAGCAAGAACCAGGCATATGCAACAGTCTACTTAACACAACTTCTAAGCATGGCATGATATTAACTAGAATCATAAATCAAACTAAGCATCACAACATAGCATCTACTAGCATGGAATATTAAATTTACTTCTAACACAATAACAACAAATCATAGCATATCAAAACATGGCATGGCATCATGAAACTATGCTGGAAATAAACTACCAGTTACCTTCCGTGAAGACATGCTATATTAACCTTATGCAACAAGCACTCACTCTGCCACGGCTCCTCGGAGCACAAGCATGACTTACCAAGACCTCGTCTCGGGGTCATACCAACACATCATCGTGACTTCTCACGATTTTCCCATAGTCCAAGTCATCACATGATTTATCACATTTTAATTATCACACAAGTTATTAGCAGGTTTATCCTCCATTTCAACCGAGACCTGATAGTGTGACCTACTACGAACTTGTGCCCATGACCGAGGACGCGGCTATCGATAGATTAAACATAGACTCTGCAGAGGTAGTGCACTTTACCCACACTACGGAACCCTAGCATCGCACTCCCATACGTGCGGACCACGGCGTTTCGACAAAACCGAGCTACTGCCATGACACTCTCCCGACCACTTCGACCAACACCCCCTTGGGGTTTCAGTCCTGGGTGGCCCCATGTCTACCAAAGACACCAACGGCCACCGTCGTGGCAAAACGGCCCCAAACGGGGACAAGGTACCATAAAAACAAAAATGAGCACAAAAGGTTATGTCCGCCTACCTGATCAGGGTAGCGCGTGCCCATAACCTTCCCTCGCGGGAGGCACCGGCGAGAGGCATGACAATAGACTCAGCTAGGACCTCCCCATAAGGTAAATGTGGTTGCACTGGAGAAAGCTCGAGTTGGGTGGCACTGTGATATCCCGGTGATGACGGAGGAGGTTTGTTATTAAGCCATATTATTAACTTCTCCATCATCAATCATCATGCGAGCATTATTAACATGAATACAACAACTAACATGCAACATACTGATGCAGTAACGAAACATCAAGCATTTCAAAAGAACAATGATAGCATGCGAAACATGGCAATACCAAGTACTAGCAAACTTATCAGTGCAACATAATTATCATAACATCGATACTACTAACATGAAAACCAAACTAGACAGAGGCATGATATTATCAGTAACAACAGTAAACTAGCATGGCAACTTACTTCATGAAAACACAAGCATGCAAGACATATAACAAAATCATATAGCATGTATGAAATAACAGTAGACGGGACAAACAAGAAGCTACTGCAACTAAACACACACAAGAGGTGCAAGCAAAGTTAACATGCAAGTTCAGAGCTCATGATAAGAGGTTGGCTTGCCTGGGGTCGACAAATACTTCGGGAAGAAGTGTGAAACGATCGCGGAAAGAGTTGTCGGAAACAGTTCTCTCTCGGAGGGGGCTGTTTACGTGCAAGGGCAAAGTGGTCATTTTCACTATGTGAAAACATAATGAAAATGATACCAACAGAAAGAGGTCAACGAGACGAAGACGTGAGCGTTGGAATCACCTCAATCGGAGTTACGCTTGCAAAGTTGTGGCCGTTCGTTCGTTAGGCAGAAAAACAATAGAAAACTGTCCATTTCTGCCCTTAACGGGTGAACGCTCACAAACTAGAGGGTTCGGCCGGCGGGGCTGAAAAAAGAAAGCGCACTTTCAAGGAATACGTTTCGGAGAAAGGAAACGCTTTACCAAGGAACTCGTTTTTTTAGGAAAACGTATAACAAAGAAAACGTCTCCGGGCAAGCGCACTACCTCATTTACGTGTCCACTTACGCTGACTGGGCAGTGTCGGTCTATGGCAGGTGGGGTCGCGCGAGGGGTGGGCCCCAGCAACTTATCCACGCTGGCCGGACCTGGTCAACGCCCTGGGTCGCTGCCAGGTGGGGCCCGCGGGGTGTTCTCTCTCTCCTCGCGGTCTTCTCGCAGAGGCAGAGGAGGCTCGGGCGCCGGCGCCGTCGTCGCCTGGCTGGCTCCCCGGGCTGGCCGACGGGCGCGGAAGCACCGCCACTCCACGCCGCGGCAGAGGGTGGCCGCGGAGTCGCCTGAGATGGCCTGCAGCGCCGGGACCAAGGAAGCTCGCGGCGGCCGAAGAGCTTCGGCGGGGAGGCGCGCCGGCAGGGCTCCCTCACCGGATTTGGGGTGGTTGCGGCTCCAAAGGGTGCAGGAGGATGGATAGGGAGCATAGGAGAGCGAGGGGAAAGGCCATATGCCAGAGATGCCCGAGGGGAACGGCGGCGACATCTCGGCCAGAGGAGGGGATGGGAGGGGTTCCGGGCTCGGGGGGAGGCTCGGGGAGGCGTTGTGGACTGCGAGGAAGCTCGGGGCGCTACTTATAGCCGCGTGAACGAGCTCTAGAGGGAGGGCCGAGGCGACACGCAGCAGCTACGTGTCCGTGCTGCCGTGAAGCACACGCAGCCAAGGGTCACGGGAGCAGCGGGAAAGGCGACGAGGGAGATGCGGGAGTAAATAGCATAAAACTACGGTTCTGAGCTAGGGTTCCAAAAACTACCGGTTTTAATTTTTCTCGAGATAACTACCAAAGCGAAGCGGTCATTGTTTCAAAAAACCCAAAACATTCGTTGCTAGTGATTTAAATTGTTTTATGACAGGTCGGGCCCACCCCTAAACACTGCGTTTGTTTGACCGTTTTGTTTGACTGTTACCTTACATGTGGGACCCACGTGTAAGTGGTCTCTTCTTCCTCTATCTTCTTTTCTCTCCTCTGGCTCTTTCTTCTTCCTCCCCCTGCCCGACTACCCCCACTCGCCGACGGCCACCTCCACCATCCATCTCGCGGTAAGACAAGGACGACGGCGGGAACGAAGGTCGCGGAGGAGCAGCTGTGTGAGGAGCACGGGTCGCTGCCATCCGTGCGCCATGGCGAGGCCGCGCCATGGCGCCAGAGCAAGTCGCCGCCAACTGCGCGAATGAGAATGGGCCGCCACCAGCTGGGGCAAGGAGCACGGGGCGACACCAGCCGCGCCATGGCCAGTGGCTCAGCCGTCGTGCCAAGGAGCACGGGCCACTGCGCGCCATGGCCAGGAGCAGCGGCAGCAGTCGGCGGAGAACCCAGCCACCCAGTCGGTCGCCCGGCTCGTGCCGAGGAACGCGGCGGCCGAGCCGCCTCGTTTCGCCTTGCTCGCGAGCTGGCCGCCGGCGAGCTACCGGCGTCGTCTGTGGGCGAGTTATCCTCAAGGGCCCGATTGCTTTTTCTGAAAACATCTAGGGACTTGATTGCTTTTTCTAAAAACATCCAGGGACCCGATTGCTTTTCTCTGAGAACATATCTTTTATTTTAGAATATGACAAAGGACACTGACATGCGGACCCAACACGTAAGCTAACAGTCAAACAAACGGTCAAACTAACGGTTTTCTTACATGCGGGTCCCAACTGTCATAATCGCGATCAATTTCAAAGCACTCTATGATTAGGGTTTTTTGAAACAGCCGACCGCTCATTTGGTAGTTATCTGAGAAAAATTAAAAACCGGTAGTTTTTTGAAACCCTAGCCTGTAAACTGGTAGCTTTATGCTATTTACTCGAGATGCGGACTACGTGCAGGAGGTCACGGAGTCGAGCAACGCCTGCGGACGAGAGGGGGAAGAGGACAGGGGTGCGGAAGAGGACGATGCACGGGCAGGGACTGTGCGGCGACGACGACGGCTCAACGAGGAAGCAAACGAAGGGGAAAACAGGTCAAGGAGCACGGCGACGATGAGGCTGAGCTGGTTGACAAGCTTGGACAAGCCAGAGCCAGCCGGAGATGCGCTACTGTGGCCAACAGTGGCTAGACCACCGATTTGGCCTGCATAGCCCAGTGGTCACCACCGACACGGCGCACTCTGGTAGTCTACTTGGTGCTAAGCCATGTCAGCTGAAAAGTCCTTCCAAATATCATTAATACTGAGGGGATGGCACGAGAAGAAGTGAGGAGAGCAGAGGGAACCAAGCTCGACAAGTTTGCTGTTGCAAACTTGGCCACATCTTGGTGATCAACACAGAGGGATTAAGGGATAAAAGTGATGTCTAGGAGGTTTAGGGTAGCAAGGACTATGGTCCTGGAAAGTTTGAAATCATTTGGACAAGTATTTAGCATAGTTGCAGTGCAACTGCCAAATCTGGTCCAGAAAACACATGATGAAGAAGCACTCACTAGGAGTGTTGGATAGGGCTAAAACTTGGCAAATCTCCATGATTTGGTCATAGTTAGATGCTGAAAAAGAACATACCAAATGGACTTTTCAAATTGGTACTTGTTTCACAAGCATCATATCTGACCAGAAATTTTAGAAAAATCCAGGAAAATATTGGCTACATGAAATGAGCCAAAATTTGTTGAAGATAGGTTATATGGATAGGAAAAGTATTAGGAATATTTTCAGACATAATGGAGCAATGTAAAATAGACTTGTTTCACAAACTGAAAATTTGGGCAGAAACCAAGAATTGCTCATGTGCTCACATAGTTCAATGGAATGAACTGAATTTATGTGGAGGCTAATGATTTGAGATACTTGAGAAGATGGAAAAGTTTAATCCCATTTGGAAACTCTATGAAGGTACTTCCTTCACGAGCATCCATGGGTGATTTATCAAGGTTAATCACCCTGCCAAATTGTAGCTTAATTGGAATTAGGAATAAAGCACTTCCTTTGCAAAAATTTCAGAGAGGGCAGAAACTTGCATTGGATCATGTGCTCAAATTATGATGTTTGGAGCATGGGTTTGGATAGAAATGGTGAAGATATAGCAAGTAAAAGCTCCACAAATTATTTGGGAACTTTCATTGCTATAAAAATAGTAGCTCCTTTGGAAAATGGCAGAAATACAATATTGGCTTAAAATAGGAAAAGACAATTTTCCTTATTTAATTTTGGAAAATATATTTTCCAAAGCTTGGATTAGGCATAAAGATCAACTTCACCAATTCTCATGAATTTAGGATATGGCTAGCTATGCCTTTGGATTTTATTCCTCAAAAAGGCAAGAAAAGGAATAAATCATAATTCAAAGATACTGCATAAGACTTAGCAATATTTTTGCATATCCAAGGATTAGAAGGATAGGAGGGTCTCTGGGAACAGATGGGATGATCAACAGACCAAGGAAAATGATAGCTCCTTTGTAATCACAAAGACCACATTCAAAATCCAAAAATTTGGAATTAGGGTTTGAGAGGATTTGAGATGATGCAAAAGAGGTCTTGCCCACTGAAAAAGACATGAGCAAGATTTGGAAAGGTTAGAAATGGCAAGAATTCCTAGAGTCATCTAGCAAACTCAGGAGAAAGATTTTGAAAATGAGTGCCAGGAAGGAATAACTGCTGAAAAATTGATAACCCAATTTTGAGGCTGTTACAAAAATTTATCAACAAAACTTTACAAAATTGATAGCAACTACTCATGGGGATACATAGAGGCCGTAGCAAGCATTCAAACTACTTAGAACTCTAAAATTCAACATGCAAGCTCATCTACGGCAGCACCAAGAGTAGCTAATTATTCAAAATATAAACCACTAAAAAAACTAATTGGACAAGCGGTGGAGCCACATACTAAGCGACAATCCCCCGAAACAGTTTCAAAAATGGAGCTTCGAGCAAAGAGATCGAAATATGCGGGTTTGGGAGCAAGAACATAGGAGAGAGAGCAATGGAGAATTTTTTCTAGAGGTAGGTGATGTTGTGGTGTGAAGGGATAAGTGAGGGGGGCCACGTGGGGACCACACCCACCAGGGCACGCCTGGGGGTCCTGGCGCCCCCAGGTGGGTTGTGCCCACCTGGTGCACCTCCCTCTGATATTATTTGCACCAGAAATTCTCAAATATTCAGAAAAAATCATATTAAATTTTCAGAGCATTCTGAGAACTTTTATTTTTGGGTCATTTTTATTGCACGCTAAATTCAGAAAATAGACAAAACATGGAATTTTATTTTATTTAACTATTAGGAAAGAAAATAAAAGGTAGGGACAGAAGGTAGTTCTCACTAAATTCATCAACTTCATACCTCTCAAAAATGATCCATTAATAAGATTGATCAAGTCTTATTAACAACCACTTTCGATTAGCATGAAATCGAAGGACTTTCGTAAATCACTAAGTTACCTTAATGGGGATATGAATGTCCCCAACAATAAGCATTTCATATTCGTTTTTAACAGTAGGTAGAGGTAGTTGAAAACTTCCAATAGTGATTGTTGGAGATTTTTCAATAACATTAATACCATTCACTTGGAATTGTTTCATCGGAAAGTGCACCATATGCTCATTACCATTGATATGAAAAGTGACATTGCTTTTAATGCAATCAATTTTAGCCCATGCAGTATTTAATGTTGTCGTCCCCGGGCATCTCAAGTATAACAAAGTCAGTCAAAATAGTAACATTAGCAATAACAACGGGCACATCCTCACAAATACCGATAGGTATGGCAGTTGATTTGTCAGCCATTTGCAAAGATATTTCAATAGGTGTGAGCTTATTAAAATCAAGTATTTTATATAAAGAGAAAGGCATAACACGAACACCCGCTCCTAAATCACATAAAGCAGGTTTCACATAATTTCTTTTGATGGAGCAAGGTATAGTTGGTATTCCCGGATCTCCAAGTTTTTTAGGTACTCCATTTTAAAGGTATAATTATCAAGCATGGTGGAGATTTCAGCTTCCGGTATTTTCCTCTTATTGGTGATGATGTCTTTCATGTGCTTTCAATAAGAAGGCATTTTCAAGATATCAGTCAAGCGAGTACGCAAAAAGACTGGCCTCAACACTTCAGCAAAGCATTCAAATTCTTCATCATCTCTCTTTAGTTGACTTGGGTGGAAAAGGCATAGGTTTTTGAACCCACGGTTCTCTTTCTTTACCGTGTTTTCTAGCAATAAAGTCTCTTTTGTCATATCGTGTATTCTTAGGTTGTGGGTTATCAAGATCAACTGGAGGTTCTATCTCAACACAATTGTCTGGTTCTTTTTCATTATTTGGTTGAGTATCTTCATGAACATCAGCATTATGTTTTTCATTATCACTAGGTGAATGTTCATTACCAGACTGAGTTTCAGCATCAGAGATAGAAGTTTCATTATCATTATCAAGAGGTTTCTCTATTTCAGGTTCACTAGAAGTGTGCAACGTCCTATCATTTTTCTTCTTCTTTTTCTTTTTAGAAGGACTAGGTGCACTAGTGTCACATCCCTAGTTCTGGTATGACCTAGACTAGCTAGTCATGTGTGCATCATGTTTAAATTTCATTTAAATTTGAAATGAGGATTTGTGAAACCCTTAGAATTCATTTTTGGAAATGACCCAGATAAAAATTGCTCCAAAAGGGTCCAAGAAAATGTTCATGTCTCTCTCTGAAAATATTGGGCAGAGGTAAAATTTAAACCAATATTTTTATGAGCTCATAAATATTTATTTTGGCCATTTGAAATTAATGCAGTAATTATTTGCTTTGGATATATATTGTTATATATATATAATATTGTCCAAAAATTACGCTAGTTGATGAGGAGCTCTGGAATAATACCACTAGCTCCTACAAAAATTGGCATAAGAAAATAAATTAGTTTAGTATTATTTTAAAAGCATAAACAAATGTCAGGAAATAGAAAAGATAACAAAAAGGGGAAAACCCTTACCTGGACTTACCTGGGCCACTTGCTGGCCTGGCCTGCTGCCGCTCTGGCCCAGCCCAACTGGCCACCGCACCGTTCCCCACCTCGCGCCAGTAGGCTAGGCGCGTGCCCGGCGCGCGCGCGCTCCGCGCGCCACGGCACCTGCCTGCCTGTCCTCCCCCATCGTCGCCTGGATGCCCCGTGCGACGCCACGCGCCGCACCGCACCTCTCTCTCTCTCTAACGTGGCCTCCCCTCCTCTCCCTCTCTCGCACCGCGCCCGAGCGCTGCCGTCGCCGCCGCACGCCATTGTCGCGCCCACCGCCACGGCCTCGCCTCTCCGACGTGTCCAGGAGCTTCGATGCGACTCCCTCGTCCTCTCCGTCGAGCCAAGCATCTCCGGATGGCCTGCTTCGCCACCACCAACGTCGTCTTCTCCTCCGGCCGCCCGAGATCGCCGACGTCGTTCCGGCCGCACCAGAGCCTCCCCCGAGCCGCTGAGCACGCCTGCTGAACCGCCATGAGCTCTCCTTCGTTTCCCCTCCATCCCCGCGCTCGATTTCCTCGCCGTATCTCCGTTCCCCGCCATGGACGTATCTCCTCGCCGCCGTCCATCTCGCCGCCATCGCGTTAGCCACTGCAGCTCGCTCCCGAGCACCAAGCCGTGCTCCTGGTACCACGAGGGTGCCGCAGAGCCCCTCGGGTGGCCTCCCCGTGCCCTGCAGCATGCTCCCGCCCATAGCCGTGCTCCGTCCGCCGCCCCGAGCTCCGCTCCGGCGAGCTCCGGCCACCCCGCGTCCTCCCGTCGCCTCCCCAGGATGCGCGAGAGCCCGGGCTGTGCCCCGATGCCCTTAGCCGCTGCCCCCGTGGCCTGAATCACGGACACCGCCACGTCCAGAGGTCGCCGGCGATGACCTAGTCGGCCTGACGTGCGGGCCTGACCTGCCAGGTGATTAGCTTAATGCTAATCACCATTTAACTAAACCCTGACACTGACCAGTGGGCCCTAGCACCACTAACCTCAGATTCGTGATAAGTTAAACCCCATGTTTAACTCAGTAACAACGGCGTGTGGATCCCACACGTCGAGGTTTATTTCCGATCAGCCACGTTGACTACGGCGTCATGCCCTTTGTCATCTTGGCGCAATTATTCATTTTCTGGTATTAAAATAAAACAGGAAATTCCAGAAATTGTTATAAACTTCAAAAATTCATAGAAATTCAACCGTAGCTCAGATTGAAATAAGTTATATATGAAAAATTATCAGCAAAATTCAATATATCCATCTGTACCAGTTTCATGCATGACAAACCAACTTATACATGATGTATATGAGAAAACACATTATGGCATTTTAAGAGACTTAATTTAGAGTTGCATTTGAACCCTTGGTTCAAATGGACCTCTTCCAATTAGAATGCTAGATGCATTAGCACAAACAACATCACATCTACATGCCATGATCATGCATCATATTGTTGCATATGTTGTGTATCGATTGTCGACACCGTTCCTTCTTGATAGGTCCTTCTCCGGAGAGTGTTCCAGAGTACCTGTCCAAGGAGCAGTGCCCCTCTGTTGATCTACCAGGCAAGCAAACTCCCTTGTTCATTCCAATACAATCCCACTCTCTCGCTCCTGCTCTCTTTTATTGTATTAGGACAACAACGATTCAACTGCTACTTTATGTTGCGGTAGTTGAACCCATTCCTCTGCATGACCTGTCATTGCCACAGTAAATAGTTGTAACACACTAGCATGTGTAGGAGTTGATTGAGACTTCTTGTGTTCCTACCATTCCATGCCTGCTATTGCTTAGAGTTGTGTCAGGTTTGGTTCATTGGGAATGAATTGGAGTGTTATGATATGTTCTGGTGCCGAGAGTTAAGCGTGTGAACACGATTTGGTAAAGGTAGCGGTGAGAGGCCATGTAGGAGTACATGGTGGGTTGTCTCACTGGAACCGTCCTTAAGCACTGAGTTCTGTGTATGTTGTCCAATGACTAGCTACTGCCACACATTGGAATGCTTAAGTGGCCCTCTCGACTTATTAACCAACTTGATCTCTGTCCAGGAGTTGCAACTAGTTTTTGGTGTTTGTAGGTAGTGCTATTTTTCTACCGAGTGGTGCCCGGCTGGGTGGGCTTGGGACAGACTAGGCACAGGTGGCACGGTGTACCAAGTGGCACCCGGATGGTGGGCTTGGGAACCCTGCTCACATCGTTTGGGGCCGTGAGCGACACCCCGGCCGGATCTCCTTGCGGATGGAACCCGAATAGGCGATAAACCTAGACTAGAGTCTTGTGTGGTTAGTCAGGTCGTGGCCGACACCCTCGCCAGGCTTCCGCTTGAAGGTTGCCGAGATACATGACGTGTACATGGCGGTAAGTGGCGAGAGCGTGTGTGAAGAAGTACACCCCTGTAGGGTTATCATGATCTATTCGAATAGCCGTGTCCTCGGTTATGGACTTCTTGGATGCTTACGTGGTACATAGACAACTTAAAGTGGATACTCTAAAATGCTCAAGACAGGTGTGAGTGCTATGGCTGGCCTTCTCGTAGTGAGACGGGAATGAATCCATAGTGGTGTATTGAGGTGGTGATTAGTGGACTCGTGTGCGCTTTCTTACCTCAGAGAAGTTACTCGTAGTCGTAGAATAGGTTAGCCACTGAGTCAAAGATGGCTTGCTGCAACTGAACCCCACATTGCCTCCTTGATACTAATGCATGTATTATAGGATCTGATGTAAGTCTTGCTGAGTACCTTTGTACTCACGTTTGCTTTATTTATGTTTTGCAGATGAGACATCTGTCTCACTAGTAGTTCCGCTTGGACTTCGACGAGTAGCTTGTTACCTCAGCTACGATCTTGTACCCTTGGGAGGGTCTTGTAGATAGTCAGGCTTCTCAGCCTTTTTCTTTTGTAGTTGTCTGTACTTAGACATGCAATGCTTCCGATGCTTGTATGCTCTGAATGATGGGTCATGTGAGCCCTGTTTGTATTTAATGCTATGTGGCTCTTCTGGGCCTTTATGTATATGAGTTTGCGTTATGTTGTGATGCCATGTTGTACAACACATACTTGCATGTTATGCGTACGTGTAACGTATATTGCTATGTGTGGGATCTGACAACCTAGTTGTCTATCCTTGGTAGCCTCTCTTATGGAGAAATGTAGTCTAGTGCTTCCACCGAGCCATGGTAGTCCGCTACAGCCCGGTTTACCGGAGTCCTGCTAGCCCAGCACTACTGCTCCGGAACACTTAGACTGGCCGGCATGTGATTCACTTCGTTCTTGTGTCTGTCCCTTCAGGGAAATGTCACGTGGTGACATCCAGAGTCCTGCCTTAGCTCACATGTACGGGTTCCCGGAGTCCTGTTAGCCCAGTTGCTATAGCCCGGATTCACACACTGCTGACCGACATGCTCGATGTTGTTTCATGTATGCATGTCCCCGTAAGTTAGTGCCACTTTGGGTTCACGACTAGTCATGTCGGCCTGGGTTCTCTGTCATGTGGATGCTAGCGACACTATGATATACGTGAGCCAAAAGGCGCAAACGGTCCTGGGCCATGGTAAGGAGACACCCGTGGGAATACCGTGCGTGAGGCCGCAAAGTGATATGAGGTGTTACATGCTAGATCGGTGTGACTTAGAATCGGGGTCCCGACAACTAGTGTTGTTTCTATGTGAATCTTGTATAATTCTTTTAGGATGTCCCTCAGGATAAAGCGGTTCCTGAGTCATTTTACCTCCTCTAGTTGCAACTCTAACAGCAAAGTCATGCATATTATGATTCATTTCATCAAGTAATTCTCTTTGTGATTTAGCAACTTGTTCTAACTGAGTTTGAACCATAGAAGCATGTTTTGCAACACCTCTAACATCATTTGAAATTCTAAATAACAAGTCACTCAAGCGAGCAATCATATCAGAATTGTATTTCAATTGTTTCATAACATTTGCATTGAAGTGATCTTGTTTTCTAATATAGTTTTCAAACTCAAAAGGCATTGAATAGGATGCATATTGTGAGGATTATCATTTTCATTGAACTTCATAAGAGAATTTACCTCTACCACCTTGGGTGGTGGTGGTGTATTAAGCCCATGTATTTCTTCAATAGGAGGTAAATTTTTAACATCCTTAGCTTTAATAAATTTTCCTTCATAGATTTATTTGCCTCTTGCATATCTTCGGGACTGAGATATAATATACCCCTCTTCTTCGGAGTGGGTTTAACCGGTAGTTCAGGAAGAGTCCAATCATCATAATTTTTAAATATATTATTCAACAATTCTTCAACTTGCCCAACAGTTCGTTCCCTGAAAACACAACCAGCAAAACTATCTAGGAAATCCCTAGAAGCATCGGTTAGTCCATTATAGAAGATATCAAGTATTTCATTTTTCTTAAGAGGATGATCAAACAAAGCATTAAGTAATTGGCAAAGCCTCCCCAAGCTTGTGGGAGACTCTCTTCTTTAGTTTGTACAAAGTTAAATATTTCCTGGATGGCAGCTTGTTTATTATGAGTAGGAAAATATTTTTTAAGAAGTAATATATGATATCCTGGGGACTACGCACACAACCAGGAGCAAGAGTATTGTACCAAGCTTTAGCATCACCCTTTAATGAGAACGGAAATAATTTGAGAATAAAGTAATAGCGAGTCTTCTCATCATGAGTAAAAAGGCTGGCTATGTCATCCAACTTAGTAAGATGTGCCACAACAGTTTCAGTTTCATAACCATGGAAAGGATCAGATTCAACCAAAGTAATTAACTCCGGGTCAACAAAGAATTCATAATCCTTATCATCAATAAAGATCTGTGAAGTAGCAAACTTAGGGTCATATTTCATCTAGCATTCAGAGATTTTTCTTTATACTTGCATAATAATGTCTCTAGATCATCTCTATCCCTACAAGCAAGAATATCTCTAGTTGTCTCCTCATTCATAACATAACCTTATGGTACCTTAGGCAATTCATATCTAGGAAGGCTAGTTCTAGCAGGTGTTTCAGGAGTTTCAGTTTCAAGCTCATCATCAGATGCAAACACATCATGTTGAATTACTCTAGCAATTTGTTCATCAAGAAAGTCACCAAGTGGCACATCATCATTATCAAGCAAGGTAGTAGCATCATCATAAGCATCTTTCATAGTAGAAGTAGCATCATCAATAACTTGCGACATATCAGGATTAATAGCATGTGGTGGTGTTGCAAGTTTAGTTCTAACAGAAGGTGAATCTAAAGCAGAACTGGATGGCAGTTCCTTACCTCCCCTCATCTTAGAGGGATAAATTTTGGTCTTAGCATCCTTCAGATTCTTCATAGTGATAATATGATAATAATCCCTGGTGACTCAACAAATATACCTATGCTCCCCGGAAACGGCACCAGAAAAAGGTCTTGATAACGCACAAGTATAGGGGATTGCAACAGTTTTCGAGGGTAGAGTATTCAACCCAAATTTATAGATTCGACAAAAGGGGAGCCAAAGAATATTTGAAGGTATTAGAAGCTAAGTTGTCAATTCAACCACACCTGGAGATTAATTATCTGTAGCAAAGTGATCAGTAGCAAAGTAGTGTGATAGTTTTGATAATTGTAGCAGCAGCAACGGTAACGGTAACTGTGATATCAGTAATTTTGTAGCAAGTGCAACAGTAACAGCAACAGTAGTAACTTAGGCAGATCAATATAGGATAAATTAGTAGGCATTGGATCGATGACTTGTTGGATGATATTCATCATGAGACAGTTATAACCTAGGGCGATACGACACTAGCTCCAGTTCATCAATATAATGTAGGCATGTATTCTGTAAATAGTCATACATGCTTATGGAAAGAACTTGCATGACATCTTCTGTCCTACCCTCCCGTGGCAGCGGGGTCCTATTGGAAACTAAGGATATTAAGGCCTCCTCTTAATAGAGAACCGAAACAATTCATTAACACACGGTGACTACATGAACTCCTCAAACTACAGTCATCACCGGGAGTGGTCCCGACTATTGTCACTCTGGGGTTGCCGTAGTAGGTGACTATAACTTGCAAGATCGGATCTAGAACATGGATATGATGGTGATAACATAAACGGTTCAGATCTGAATTCATGGCACCCGGGCCCAAAGTGACAAGCATTAAGCATGGCAAAGTCGTAGCAACATCAATCTCAGACCATAGTGGATACTAAGGATCAAGACCTAACAAAACTAACTTGATTACATGATGAATCTCATCCAAGTCCTCACCGACCGGCGAGCCTATGAAGGAATTACTCACTCCTGTTGGGGATCATCATGGAATTCACGATGGAGAAGGGTTGGTGATGACGAAGAACGAAGATCCCCCTCTCCGGAGCCCCAAACGGACTCCAGATCTGGCCTCCCGATGAACAACAGGAGGTGACGGCGGCTCCGTCTCGTGGATCGCGATAATTCGTTCTCCCTAATTTTTTTTGCAAAAATAGGATTTTATAGCATATGTTTCAGGGTCTGCGGGGCCACCACGTGGGGACAACCCACCTGGGCGCGCCAAGAGGGGTGCACGCCCTGGTGGGTTGTGCCCACCCAGGTGCCCCCCCTCTGATGGATCTTGGCTCCAGAAATTCTTATTTATTGTATAAAAAATCCTCACAAAGTTCTGTTCCATTGTGAGAACTTTTATTTCTGCACAAAAACAACACCATGGTAGTTCTGCTGAAAACAGCGTAAGTCCGGGGTTAGTTTCATGCAAATCATGCAAACTAGAGACCAAAACAAGAGGAAAAGCATTAGGAAAAGTAGATACGTTGGTGACGTACCAGGGACCTGAGCGGCGGTGACCTACCAAGCACTACTCTTCCTCGTTGCCAGCAGCGCTCGTGGACGTGCCAGCTTCATTGTCGTGGTGGCGGGGTGCAGCCTTGGCAGAGCCGGCAATGCCCTCGTCATCGCACTTGCCAAACACCTCGTCTGTCGCCTCGTCCATTTCCTTGTAGGCGCCTCCAGTTCCGCCTGTTACCGGGTACTGCTAGCAGTTGTGGTGGATGTCGCCGGTAGAGTAGTAGGACTCCAGGAGCGACTCCTGCTCCGTTGATACGTCTCCATCATATCTAATTTTACTAACGATTTTGCTCTTGTTTTGGCCTCTAATTTGCATGATTTGAATGAAACTAACTCGGACTGACGCTGTTTTCAGCAGAACTACCATGGTGTTGTTTTTTTTCAGAAATAAAAGTTCTCAGATTTGGACGAAACATTTTGGAGAATTATTTTGGAATATGTAATAATTTGTGGAATTAAGATCCACTAGAGGGGGTGCCCTGGCTGCCCACGAGACACCAGGGCGCGCCACCCCCCTCTGGCGCGCCCTGGTGGGTGGTGGGGCCCTCGGGGCTCCGCTGACCCTAATTCCAACGCTATAAAATCCTATTTTTCTAGAAAAAAGGAGATGAAGTTTCATCGCGCTTTACGATACGGAGCCGCTGCCACCTCCAATTCTATATCGGGAGGCCAGATCTGGAGCTCGTTCGGGGCTTCGGAGAGGGGGATCTTCAGTCTTTGTCATCACCAACCCTCCTTCATCACCAAATCCATGATACTCCCCACTGGGAGTGAGTAATTCCTTCGTAGGATCGCTGGTCAGTGAGGAGTTGGATGAGATTCATCATGTAATCGAGTTAGTTTTGCTAGGGCTCAATCCCTAGTATCCACTGTGTTCTGAGATTGATGTTTGTATGACTTTGCTATGCTTAATGCTTGTCACTAAGGCCCGAGTGCCATGATTTCTGACCTGAGCCATTTATGTTTTCACCATTATATCTATGTTCTACATCCGATCTTGCAAGTCATATGCACCTACTACGTGTTATGATCCGTAAACCCTAGGGTGACAGTAATTGGGATACTTCCCGGTGATGATCGTAGTTTGATGAGTTCATGTATTCACTATGTGCTAATGCTTTGTTCCGGTTCTCTATTAAAAGGAGGCCTTAATATCCCTTAGTTTCCTTATGTACCCCGCTACCATGGGAGGGTAGGACAAAAGATGTCATGCAAGTTCTTTTTCATAAGCATGTATGACTATTTACGGAATAAATGCCTACATTATCTTTATGAACTGGAGCTAGTTTTGTGTCGCCCTAGGTTATGACTGTTATATGATGAATATCATCCAACGAATTCACCGATCCAATGCCTACGCGTTTTCCGCATATTGTTCTTGCTAAGTTACTATTGCTATTGCTACTATTTCAAGTGCTACAAAATTGCTACTGATATTACTGTTACTATTGTTACTGTTACCACTGCTTTTAAAACTATCGTACTACTGCTCTACTGATCACTGTGCTGCAGATATTTAATCTCTAGGTGTGGTTGAATTGACAACTCAACTGCTAATACTTACAAATATTCTTTGGCTCCCCTTGTGTCGAATCAACAAATTTGGGTTGAATAGTCTACCCTCGAAAACCGTTGTGATCCCCTATACTTGTGGGGTATCATCCGCCACGTTCATGTTGGTCGTGATGGCCATGCCGGGGGCGAGAAACTTCTCCGCCTGCCCGTGCTCCTCAAGGAGATGGAGGTTGTAGGCCTTGTCGGCCCGCGCCTCCCGGAATTGCTCCTCCCACTTGTCCCGCACCATATCCATATAATGGGCACGATCCTCGCCGATGGTCATGCCAGCATGCACCAGCGAGGAGGGTGGCGCCGGCTCGTCCTCGGCCACGTCCTCCATTGGGACGTCGCCGGCCTCTGTTCGCCTACAAGCGGGCAGCAATGACGGCCATATCCTTCTCCTGCTCCGATGAGAGTCCATCCCAGAGGGCTTTGCAGCACAAGGGGGCCATGGTGGGAGTTGTGCGGAGAGGAGAAAGAGAATGGAGGAGGATGAATGTGGTTATGGCCGGGGCTGGAGTTTATATTGAAGGCGGATGGCAACGGTGGGTGGTAGACGGACGAATGTGTGGACAAAGTAGGTTCCTCGGCAATCGCGTGTCATTAATGTAGGGCGACGGACGACCATGGTTTCGTTAGACCGCGGATCAGTGACATTCATTGGGAGGCTGCACGTGCCACACTCTCTCGGCTGGCATGCCGCCTCAGTGTCGGCAGCAGTGAGAGGTCGCATCCGCTCTGGCCGGGCATGAATGGGGAGCCGACTGTGTGGAGCGGTGTGTTGGGGGACGTAGTAATTTCAAAAAAATTCCTACGCACACGCAAGATCATGGTGATGCATAGCAACGAGAGGGGAGAGTGCGTCCACGTACTCTCGTAGACCGAAAGCGGCAGCATTAGCACAACGCGGTTGATGTAGTCGTACGTCTTCACGATCCGACCGATCAAGTACCGAACACACGGCACCTCCAAGTTCAGCACACGTTCAACTCGATGACGTCCCTCGAACTCCGATCTAGCCGAGCTTTGAGGGAGAGTTCCATCAGCACGACGGCGTGGTGACGATGATGATGTTCTACCGACGCAGGGCTTCGCCTAAGCACTGCTACGGTATGAACGAGGTGGATTACGGTGGAGGGGAGCACCGCACACGGCTAAGAGATCCAAGGGATCAATTGTTGTGTTTCTAAGGGGTGCCCCCTCCCCGTATATAAAGGAGTGGAGGAGGGGGGGCGGTCCTCTCTATGGCGCCCTAGGAGAGTCCTACTCCCACCGGGAGTAGGATCCCCCCCCTCAAGTAGTAGGAGTAGGAGTCAAGGAAAGGGAGAGAGAAGAGAAGGAAGGAGGGCGCAGCCCCTCATAGTCCAATTCGGACTAGGCCTTGGGGGGCGCGCAGACTCTCCTCTCTCTTTCCCCTAAAGCCCAATAAGGCCCATATACTCCCCGGCGAATTCCCATAACTCTCCGGTACTCCGAAAAATACCAGAATCACTCGGAACCTTTCCGATGTCCGAATATAGTCATCCAATATATCGATCTTTACGTCTCGACCATTTTGAGACTCCTCGTCATGTCCCCGATCTCAACCGGGACTTCGAACTACCTTCGGTACATCAAAACATATGAACTCATAATATAACCGTCATTGAACTTTAAGCGTGCGGACCCTACGGGCTCGAGAACAATGTAGACATGACCGAGACACGTCTCCGGTCAATAACCAATAGCGGAACCTGGATGCTCATATTGGCTCCCACATATTCTACAAATATCTCTATCGGTCAAACCGCATAACAACATACGTTGTTCCCTTTGTCATCGGTATGTTACTTGCCCGAGATTCGATCGTTGGTATCTTAATACCTAGTTCAATCTCGTTACCGACAAGTCTCTTTACTCATTCCATAATACATCATCCCGCAACTAACTCATTAGTCGCAATGCTTGCAAGGCTTATGTGATGTGCATTACCGAGTGGGCCCAGAGATACCTCTCCGACAATCGGAGTGACAAATCCGAATCTCGAAATACGCCAACCCAACAGATACCTTCGGAGACAACTGTAGAGCACCTTTATAATCACCCAGTTACGTTGTGACGTTTGGTAGCACACAAAGTGTTCCTCCGATGAAGCGGGAGTTGCATAATCTCATAGTCATAGGAACATGTATAAGTCATGAAGAAAGCAATATCAACATACTAAACGATCAAGTGCTAAGCTAACGGAATGGGTCAAGTCAATCACATCATTCTCCTAATGGTGTGATCCCGTTAATCAAATGACAACTCATGTCTATGGCTAGGAAACATAACCATCTTTGATTAACGAGCTAGTCTAGTAGAGGCATACTAGTGCACTCTGTTTGTCTATGTATTCACACATGTATCAAGTTTCCGGTTAATACAATTCTAGCATGAATAATAAACATTTATCATGAAATAAGGAAATAAATAATAACTTTATTATTGCCTCTAGGGCATATTTTATTCAGTCTCCCACTTGCACTAGAGTCATTAATTAGTTCACATCGCCATGTGATTTAACACCAATAGTTCACATCACCATGTGATTAACACCCATAGTTCACATCGTCATGTGACCAACATCCAAAGGGTTTACTAGAGTCAATAATCTAGTTGACATTGCTATGTGATTAACACCCAAAGAGTACTATGGTGTGATCATGTTTTGCTTGTGAGAGAAGTTTTAGTCAACGGGTCTGCCACATTCAGATCCGTATGTATTTTGCAAATTTCTATGTCAACAATTCTCTGCACGGAGCTACTCTATCTAATTGCTCCCACTTTCAATATGCATCCAGATTGAGTCTTAGAGTCATCTGGATCAGTGTCAAAATTTGCATCGACGTAACCCTTTACGACAAACCTTTTGTCACCTCCATAACCGAGAAATATTTCCTTATTCCACTAAGGATAATTTTGACCACTGTCCAGTGATTGATCTACTCCTAGATCACCATTGTACCCTCTTGCCAAACTCTTGGTGAGGTACACAATAGGTCTGGTACACAGCATAGCATATACTTTATAGAAAATATGACTGAGGCATAGGGAATGACTTTTCATTCTCTTTCTATTTTCTGCCGTGGTCGGGTTTTGAGTCTTCACTCAACTTCACACCTTGTAACACAGGCAAGAATCCTTCTTTGACTGTTCCATTTTGAACTAATTCAAAATCTTGTCAAGGTATATACTCATTGAAAAAACTTATCAAGCATCTTGATCTATCTCTATAGATCTTGATGCTCAATATGTAAGCAGCTTCACCGAGGGCTTTCTTTGAAAACCTCCTTTAAAATACTCCTTTATGCTTTACAGAAAATTCTACATTATGTCCGATCAACAATATGTCATTCACATATACTTATCAGAAATGATGTAGTGCTCTCACTCACTTTCTTGTAAATACAGGCTTCATCGCAAGTCTGTATAAAACTCTATGCTTTGATCAACTTATCAAAGCGTATATTCCAACTCCGAGATGCTTGCACCAGTCCATTGATGGATCGCTGGAGCTTGGACACTTTGTCAGCACCTTTAGGATCAACAAAACCTTCTAGTTGCATCATATACAACTCTTGCTTTAAGAAATCCATTAAGGAATGCATGTTTGTCATCCATTTGCCAAATTTCATATAATGCGGCAATTGCTAACATGATTCAGACAGACTTAAGCATAGATACGAGTGAGAAACTCTCATCGTAGCAACACCTTGAACTTGTCGAAAACATTTTGCGACAATTCTAGCTTTGTAGATAGTAACACTACTATCAGCGTCCGTCTTCCTCTTGAAAATCCATTTATTTTCTATGGCTTGCCGATCATCGGGCAAGTCAACCAAAGTCCATACTTTGTTCCCATACATGGATCCCATCTCAGATTTCATGGCCTCAAGCCATTTTACAGAATCTGGGCTCCTCATCGCTTCCTCATAGTTCGTAGGTTCATCATGGTCAAGTAACATGACAACCACAACAGGATTACCGTACCACTCTGGTGCGGATCTTACTCTGGTTGACCTGCGAGGTTCAGTAACAACTTGATCTGAAGTTTCATGATCATCATCATTAACTTCCTCACTAATTGGTGTAGGTGCCGCAGAAACCGGTTTCTGTGATGAACTACTTTTCAATAAGGGAGCAGGTACAGTTACCTCATCAAGTTCTACTTTCCTCCCACTCACTTCTTTCGAGAGAACCTCCTTCCCAGAAAGATTCCGAATTAAGCAACAAAAGTCTTGCCTTCGGATCTGTGATAGAAGGTGTACCCAACTGTCTCCTTTGGGTATCCTATGAAGACACATTTCTCCGATTTGGGTTTTGATCTTATCAGGATGAAACTTTTTCTTATAAGCATCGCAACCCCAAACTTTAAGAAGTGACAACTTTGGTTTCTTGCCAAACCACAATTCATACGGTGTCGTCTCAACGGATTTAGATGGTGCCCTATTTAACGTGTATGCAGCTGTCTCTAATGCATAACCCCAAAACTATAGTGGTAAATCGGTAAGAAACATCATAGATTGCACTATATCCAATAAAGTACGGTTATGATGTTCGGACACACCATTATGTTGTGGTGTTCCAGATGGCGTGAGTTGCGAAACTATTCCGCATTGTTTCAAATGAAGACCAAACTCGTAACTCAAATATTCTCCTCCACGATCAGATCGTAGAAACTTTATTTTCTTGTTACGATGATTTTCCACTTCACTATGAAATTATATGAACTTTTGAAATATCTCAGACTTATGTTTCATCAAGTAGATATACCCATATCTGCTCAAATCATCTGTGAAGGTCAGAAAATAACGATACCCGCCGCGAGCCTCAACATTCATCGGACCACATACATCAGTATGTATTATTTCCAATAAGTCAGTTGCTTGCTCCATTGTTCCGGAGAACGGAGTCCTAGTCATCTTGCCCATAAGGCATGGTTCGTAAGCATCAAGTGATTCATAATCAAGTGATTCCAAAATCCCATCAGCATGGAGTTTCTTCAAGCGCTTTACACCAATGTGACCTAAACAGCGGTGCCACAAATAAGTTGCACTATCATTATTAACTTTTCATCTTTTGGCTTCAATATTATGAATATGTGTATCACTACGATCGTGATCCAACAAACCATTTTCATTGGGTGTGTAACCATATAAGGTTTTATTCATGTAAACAAAACAACAATTATTCTCTAACTTAAATGAATAACCGTATTGCAATAAACATGATCAAATCATATTCATGCTCAACGCAAACACCAAATAACACTTATTTAGGTTCAGCACTAATCCCGAAAGTATATGGAGTGTGCGATGATGATCATATCAATCTTGGAACCACTTCCAACACACATCGTCACTTCACCCTTAACTAGTCTCTGTTCATTACGCAACTCCGTTTGAGTTACTAATCTTATGGCAACTGAACTAGTATCAAATACTTGAGGGTTGCTATAAACACTAGTACACATCAATAACATGTATATCAAATATACCTTTGTTCACTTTGCCATCCTTCTTATCCGCCAAATACTTGGGGCAGTTCCGCTTCCAGTGACCGGTCTGCTTGCAGTAGAAGCACTCAGTCTCAGGCTTAGGTCCAGACTTGGGTTTCTTCTCCTGAGCAACAACTTGCTTGCCGTTCTTCTTGAAGTTCCCCTTCTTCCCTTTGCCCTTTTCCTTGAAACTAGTGGTCTTGTCAACCATCAACACTTGATGCTTTTTCTTGATTTCTACCTTCATTGATTTCATCATCATGAAAAGCTCGGGAATCATTTTCGTCATCCCTTGCATACTATAGTTCATCATGAAGTTCTACTAACTTGGTGATGGTGACTAGAGAATTCTGTCAATCACTATCTTATCTGGAAGATTAACTCCGCTTGATTCAAGCGATTGTAGTACCAGACAATCTAAGCACATGCTCCTTTGCTTGAGCTATTCTCCTCCATCTTTTAGCTATAGAACTTGTTGGAGAATTCATATCTCTCAACTCGGATATTTGCTTGAAATATTAACTTCAACTCCTGGAACATCTCATATGGTCCATGACGTTCAAAACGTCTTTGAAGTCCCGATTCTAAGCCGTTAAGCATGGTGCACTATACTATCAAGTAGTCATCATATTGAGCTAGCCAAACGTTCATAGCGTCTGCATCTGCTCCTGCAATAGGTCTGTCACCTAGCGGTGCATCAAGGACATAATTCTTCTGTGCAGCAATGAGGATAATCCTCAGATCACGGATCCAATCCGCATCATTGCTACTAACATCTTCCAACTTAGTTTTCTCTAGGAACAAATCAAAAATAAAACAGGGAGCTAAACGCAAGCTATTGATCTACAACATAGATATGCTAATACTACTAGGACTAAGTTCATGGTAAATTAAAGTTCAATTAATCATATTACTTAGAACTCCCACTTAGATAGACATCCCTCTAATCCTCTAAGTGATCACGTGAACCAAATCAACTAAACCATGTCCGATCATCACGTGAGATGGAGTAGTTTCAATGGTGAACATCACTATGTTGATCATATCTACTATATGATTCACGCTCGACCTTTCGGTCTCTGTGTTCGAGGCCATATACATTATATGCTAGGCTCGTCAAGTTTAACCTGAGTATTTCGCGTGTGCAACTGTTTTGCACCCGTTATATTTGAACATAGAGCCTATCACACCCGATCATCACGTGGTGTCTCAACACGAAGAACTTTCGCAACGGTGCATACTCAGGGAGAACACTTATACCTTGAAATTTAGTGAGAGGTCATCTTATAAAGATACCGCCGAACTAAGCAAAATAAGATGTATAAAAGATAAACATCACATGCCATCATAATATGTGACATGATATGGCCATCATCATCTTGTGCCTTTGATCTCCATCTCCAAAGCATCATCATGATCTCCATCGTCACCGGCATGACACCATGATCTCCATCATCTTGATCTATATCAATGTGTCGTCACATGGTCGTCTTGCCAACTATTGCTCGTGCAACTATTGCTATCGCATAGCGATAAAGTAAAGCAATTATTTTGCGCTTTCATCTTATGAAATAAAGAGACAACCATAAGGCTTTTGCCAGTTGCCGATAACTTCAACAAAACATGATCATCTCATACAACAACTTATATCTCATCACGTCTTGACTATATCACATCACAACATGCCCTGCAAAAACAAGTTAGACGTCCTCTACTTTGTTGTTGCAAGTTTTACGTGGCTGCTACGGGCTGAGCAAGAACCGTTCTTACCTACGCATCAAAACCACAGCGATAGTTCATCAAGTTAGTGCTGTTTTAACCTTCTCAAGGACCGGGCGTAGCCACACCGGTTCAACTAAAGTTGGAGAAACCGACACCCGCCAGCCACACGTATTGCAAAGCACGTCGGTAGAACCAGTCTCGCGTAAGCGTCTGGCGTAATGTCGGTCCGGGCCGCTTCATCCAACAATACCGCCGAACCAAAGTATGCCATGCTGGTAAGCAGTATGACTTGTATCGCCCACAACTCACTTGTGTTCCACTCGTGCATATAACATTTACGCATAAACCTGGCTCTGATACCATTATTGGGGAACATAGTAATTTCAAAAAAATTCCTACGCACACGCAAGATCATGGTGATGCATAGCAACGAGAGGGGAGAGTGTGTCCATGTACTCTCGTAGACCGAAAGCGGAAGCGTTAGCACAACACGGTTGATGTAGTCGTACGTCTTCACGATCGACCGATCCTAGTACCGAACGTACGACACCTCCGCGATCTGTACACGTTCAGCTCGGTGACGTCCCACGAACTCACGATCCAGCAGAGTGTCGAGGGAGAGCTTCCTCAGCACACGTTCAACTCAATGACGTCCCTCGAACTCCGATCCAGCCGAGCTTTGAGGGAGAGTTTCGTCAGCACGACGGTGTGGTGACGATGATGATGTTCTACCGACAAAGGGCTTCGCCTAAGCACTGCTGCAGTATGACCGAGGTGGATTATGGTGGAGGGGGGCACCGCACACGGCTAAGAGATCCAAGGGATCAATTGTTGTGTTTCCAAGGGGTGCCCCCTCCCCGTATATAAAGGAGAGGAGGGGGGGAGGGCCGGCCCTCTCTATGGCGCTCCCTAGGAGGAGTCCTACTCCCACCGGGAGTAGGATCCCCCCCCCCCTTCCAAGTAGTAGGGTGAGGAGTCAAGGAAAGGGGCGAGAGAAGAGAAGGAAGGAGGGGCGCAGCCCCCTTAGTCCAATTCGGACTAGGCCTTGGGGAAGTCGCAGCCTCTCCTCTCTCTTTCCCTAAAACCCAATAAGGCCCATATACTCCCGTGAATTCCGTAACTCTCCGGTACTCCAAAAAATACCCGAATCACTCGGAACCTTTCCGATGTCCGAATATAGTCGTCCAACATATCGATATTTACGTCTCAACCATTTGGAGACTCCTCGTCATGTCGCCGATCTCATCCGGGACTCGAAACTACCTTCGGTACATCAAAACATATAAACTCATAATATAACCGTCATCGAACTTTAAGCGTGCGGACCCTACGGGTTCGAGAACAATGTAGACATGACCGAGACATGTCTCCGGTCAATAACCAATAGCGGAACCTGGATGCTCATATTGCCTCCCACATATTCTATGAACATCTTTATCGGTCAAACCGCATAACAACATACATTGTTCCCTTTGTCATCGGTATGTTACTTGCCCGAGATTCGATCATTGGTATCTCAATACCTTGTTCAATTTCGTTACTGGCAAGTCTCTTTACTCGTTCCATAATACATCATCCCGCAACTAACTCATTAGTCGCAATGCCATCAAGGCTTAAGTGATGTGCATTACCGAGTGGCCCCAGAGATACCTCTCCGACAATCGGAGTGACAAATCCTAATCTCAAAATACTCCAACCCAACAAATACCTTCGGAGACACCTGTAGAGCACCTTTATAATCACCCAGTTACGTTGTGACGTTTGGTAGCACACAAAGTGTTCCTCTGGTAAACGGGAGTTGCATAATCTCATAGTCATAGGAACATGTTTAAGTCATGAAGAAAGCAATAGCAACATACTAAACGATCAAGTGCTAAGCTACGGAATGGGTCAAGTCAATCACATCATTCTCCTAATGATGTGATCCCATTAATCAAATGACAACTCATGTCTATGGCTAGGAAACATAACCATATTTGATTAACAAGCCAGTCTAGTAGAGGCATACTAGTGACACTCTGTTTGTCTATGTATTTACACATGTATCAAGTTTCCGGTTGATACAATTCTAGCATGAATAATAAATATTTATCATGAAATAAGGAAATAAATAATAACTTTATTATTGCCTTTAGGGCATATTTCCTTCACGGTGTTGGCCGTTTTGGCTAGGAAGCGTGCACGAGCGAGGGAGAGTATTTGGGTGGGCCGGTGAAGCCAGAAGCAGACGTGGCAGCAGTACGAACGCCTGCAAGCCCCCCTCACTTTGTTTCCGGTTTGCAGGAAAAAATGTGTTCGGCTCATGTTGGATGGCAAAACACGTCTGCGGATGGTTTGAGAGCCGCCATTGGAGATGCCCTTACATGTACTATTTTCAGTATTGGCTACAAAATGTACAATTTGCAGTAGGACAGTCTGACCTACTATATTTTCAGACTTGCACAAAATGTGCGATCTCCTTCCATCTAGTTGTAAAAGTCACCTTACGTTGTGCACCACGACCAAGGCGGAGGGGAAACGAGATAACTTAATATTTTTTGCTAATTAATAGCATTGCAAGCAATGAACTAACCACTGCATGTCGTGTTTGGTAGTCTCAAGTCATTGAAAGCATGCACGACCCACATCTCTTATTGCTTGATACGTCATGAAACAAGAAACGAGGTGGGTGTTAATGTACCGTGCATAAGTGTTTTGGGATTATTTTGTTTTTATAATATGACTTATACACCTAGACGGAGGGAGTACTAAACTAGCTAGACGCTTTAGAGCAGTGAAGGAGACCGCAACAGCCCTACACGATGCGCGCGGTGCGCTATTGGGGCCGCTCCTCGTCATCGACCCTCCTCCTTTCGTCGGTCGGCTGGCTGCGCAGTCGTTGTGCGCGCCCACGCGCCTACAGGGCGGGGCTGAGTGGTGGCGCTGGAGGCCACCATAGCGGCAACTCTGGTCGGTGTCGCGTCCTCAGTAGCCTATATGGCGCCATCTGCGGCCGCATCGAGCTCGGACTAGGTAATGCCTACCTCGATCATGGCCGCCTCCTCCATGTCCAAGCGTGCATAGACGAAGCTGGCGGCACTCGGCGCCGACAGTGGGATTGGGGGCGTCAACTCCTCCTCGGAGCATGCAGTCGCGCCGCGACAATGGCTCCTTGGTCTGCAACACCAGGAATGGAGGTAGTGGAGGCGGGAGCGCCACCAGGGCCAAGTAGTGGGCTGGTGCCGCTTGCTTGCTCGGTCGAGGGGGCGTGGTGGGCCTCGGGATAGCACGCGAACCGAGTGGCTACGGTGGGAAGGCCCGGTGGCGCCGACAACTGAGCCAAGCCTCGGGGGTGTGCGGCAAATAGGCTGCTGGGAGGCACCGAAGCTGCCAGATCCACGCCGCGGCGGAGGGGAGGCATCAACCAGGCGAAGGTGCCAGGTCGCACACATCTGAGCAGGGCGACAGCAATTGGAGGCTGTCATTGTCGAGGCACGCGATCGAACGAAGATGATCAGAGAGAGGGAGCGATGAACACGAGCGAGAGAGAGTGGTTTTTGTGGTGCCGTCAACTGCGCAGCTTTTTTGTTTTCATTCCTTCTCTTTATCTGCTACAACAAACTACCTAGCTACCTACCGGCGGGCGCATCATGATCCGCGATGGCCGCGCCATCCCACGACCACAACTCATAGCACATGCACCCACTAGGAGGAGAAAACGGGAAGGGAAGAAGTGGTCAGTGCATACTACAACACTTGATCCACGACCTAGCTACGTGGATGTCCAGGCCACATGAACCCGCATGCACACATTATTGCAAACAGAAAAAAAACAAAGCTACGTTGCATGCATGAGATTAGTCTAGGCAAAACATTTCACCCCCCTAATCTCACTGCACCAAGCCGATCAACCCAAGTCTCTGCCTCATCTCGATGAAATGAACTCGTCCGAGTGCCTTTGTGAGTGCATCAGCCAGTTAATCTTGCGTACCCACATGATAGATCTCCACTTGCTCCTTGTCCATGCAGTCCCTGACAAAGTGAAACTTCACATCTATGTGTTTGCTGCGGTCATGATGTACTGGATTTTTTCTCAAAGCTATGGCAGACTTGTTGTCTACTTGCAATCTGAACCTCGTCGGTGAGACCCCTGTGATGTCTCCTAGCAACCTGCTCAACCACAACCCTTGACATGTCACGGAAGCTATGGTCACATACTCCGTCTCGCACGAAGAAAGAGCAACTATCTTCTGCTTCTGAGAACTCCAGGTAATCAGATTCTTGCCAAGGTAGAAGACATGCCCGGAAGTGCTTTCGCGATCGCCGACGTCGCCGGCGTGGCCAGTTTCGCTGAATCCGAGTAGTCTAGCAGTACCCTGGCCTCTTTTGTAGCTGCATCCATAATGTTTGGTGCCTCTTACATACCTCAAAATCTTGTTGACCGCAGACCAGTGGTGTGTGCTAGGCTTCTCCATGAACCGGCTGACGATGTCAACAGAGTGTGCTATGTCAGCCGTGTGTTCACTAGATAGCGCAGACTCCAAATCACCCTGCGATACAGAGTGGCGTCGAAGGGCTCACCATCATCTTCTTTCTTCAACTTGAGACGACATTCCATGGGTTTGTGACAACTGTTGCAGCCTGTCATGTTGGCCATTTCCAGTATCTTCTAGTCATAGCTTTTCTGACTGAGAGTAATGTCATTGCTGCTTTGCTCCACTTCTATGCCCAAATAGTAGCTCAGCTTGCCCAAGTCACTCATCTTGAAGAGTTGCTGCATCTGTTCCATGAACAAAGTTATATCCGCTGTGTTTGTGCCTGTGATGATAAGATCATCCACATAAACTCCCACCAACAGGTATAAGTGGGCATCGCCGCGTCGGTAGACGATGTGCTCCAGCGAGCTGCGCGTGAAACCAAGGGCAGACAGAGACTCATCTAGCTTCGAGTACCAAGCTTGCGGGGCCTGATGCGGTCCGTACAACGCCTTGCGGAGGCGCAGCACACTTTCCTCCTTGCCGGCGACCTCGTACCCCGGTGGCTGAGCGACATATTGTTGGGGAACGTAGCAGAAATTCAAAATTTTCCTACGTGTCACCAAGATCTATCTATGGAGAAACCAGCAACGAGGGGAAGGAGAGTGTATCTACATACCCTTGTAGATCGCTAAGCGGAAGCGTTCAAGTGAGCAGGGGTTGAAGGAGTCGTACTCGTCGTGATCCAAATCACCGGAGATCCTAGTGCCGAGCAGACGGCACCTCCGCGTTCAACACACGTACAGCCCGGTGACGTCTCCCATGCCTTGATCCAGCAAGGAGAGAGGGAGAGGTTGAGGAAGACTCCATCCAGAAGCAGCACAACGGTGTGGTGGTGATGGAGGAGCGTGGCAATCCTACAGGGCTTCGCCAAGCACCGCGGAAGAGGAGTACTTGAGAGAGGGGGAGGGCTGCGCCAGAACTTGGGGTGCGGCTGCCCTCCCACCCCCCACATATATATAGGGGCAAGGGAGAGGGGGGACGGCCCCCTCAGATCCAATCTGAGGAGGGGGCGGCGGCCAAGGAGGGGAGGAGTGCCTCCCAAGTCAAGTGGAGGCCCTCCCCCTTAGGGTTTCCCCTCTCCCATGCGCATGGGCCTTGGGGGGGCTGGTGCCCTGGCCCATTAAGGCTAAGTGCCCCCTACATCCCATGCTGCTGTATTGGACGTGGTGGAACAATTTCCGGACCTCCGGACCCCTCCGAATCCTCCGAACCTTCCGAAGCTTCCCGGTACAATACCGGAAAAACCCGAACTTTTCCCGGAACCCGAACAACAACTTTCCATATATAAATCTTTACCTCCGGACCATTCCGGAACTCCTCATGACGTCTAGGATCTCATCCGGGACTCCGAACAACATTCGATAACCACATACAAACTTCCTTTATAACCCTAGCGTCATCGAACCTTAAGTGTAGACCCTACGGGTTCGGGAACCATCTTGAACATGACCGAGGCGTTCTCCGGTCAATAACCAACAGCGGGATCTGGATACCCATGTTGGCTCCCACATGTTCCACGATGATCTCATCAGATGAACCACGATGTCAAGGACTCAATCATTCCCGTATACAATTCCCTTTGTCTATCGGTATTGTACTTGCCCGAGATTAGATCGTCGGTATGCCGATACCTTGTTCAATCTCGTTACCGGCAAGTCTCTTTACTCGTTACGTAACACATCATCCCGTGATCAACCCCTTGGTCACATTGTGCACATTATGATGATGTCCTACCGAGTGGGCCCAGAGATACCTCTCTGTCACACGGAGTGACAAATCCCAGTCTCGATTCGTGCCAACCCAATAGACACTTTCGGAGATACCTGTAGTGCACCTTTATAGCCACCCAGTTACGTTGTGACGTTTGGTACACCCAAAGCATTCCTACGGCATCCGAGAGTTGCACAATCTCACGGTCTAAGGAAAAGATACTTGACATTAGAAAAGCTTTAGCATACGAACTACACGATCTTTGTGCTAGGCTTAGGATTGGGTCTTGTCCATCACATCATTCTCCAAATGATGTGATCCCGTTATCAATGACATCTAATGTCCATGGTCAGGAAACCGTAACCATATGTTGATCAACGAGCTAGTCAACTAGAGGCTTGCTAGGGACATGGTGTTGTTTATGTACCCACACATGTATCTGATTTTCCTATCAATACAATTATAGCATGGGTAATAAACGATTATCATGAACAAGGAAATATAATAATAAATAATTTATTATTGCCTCTAGGGCATATTTCCAACAGTCTCCCACTTGCACTAGAGTCAATAATCTAGTTCACATCGCCATGTGATTAACACTCACAGGTCACATCGCCATGTGACTAACATCCAAAGAGTTTACTAGTGTCACTAAACTAGTTCACATCATCATGTGATTAAGACTCAATGAGTTACGGGGTTTGATCATGTTTTGCTTGTGAGAGGTTTTAGTCAACGGGTCTGCAACATTCAGATCCGTATGTACTTCGCAAATCTCTAGGTCATATTATAAATGCTGCTTCCACGGTCCACTTGGAGCTATTCCAAATGGTTGCTCCACTATACATATCCGGTTTGCTACTTAGAGTCATTCGGATAGGTGTTAAAGCTTGCATCGACGTAACCCTTTACGCCGAACTCTTTATCACCTCCATAATCGAGAAACATGTCCTTATTTACTCCAAGGACAATTTTGATCATTGTCCAATGATCCATTCCTGGATCATTCTTGTACCTTATATTGACTCATGGCGGGCACACTTCCAGTGCGGTACACAGCATAGCATACTACAGAGCCTATGTCTGAAGCATAGGGGGCGACCTTCGTCCTTTCTCTCTCTTCTGCCGTGGTCGAGCTTTAACTCTTAACTTCATACCTTACAACTCAGGCAAGAACTCCTTCTTTGGTGATCCATCTTGAACACCTTCAAGATTATGTCAAAATATGTGCTCATTTGAAAGTACCATTTAGTGTTTTTTGATCTATCCTCATAGATCTTGATGCTCAATGTTCTAGTAGCTTAATCCAGGTTTTCCATTGAAAAACACTTTTCAAACAACCCCATATGCTTTCTAGAAATTCTACATCATTTCTTATCAACAATATGTCAACAACATGTACTCATCAGAAATTCTATAGTGCTCCCACTCACTTCTTTGGAAATACAAGTTTCTCATAAACTTTGTATAGACCCAAAATCTTTGATCATCTCATCAAAGCGTACATTCCAACTCCTAGATGCTTACTCCAGTCCTTAGAAGGATAGCTGGAGCTTTGCATACTTGTTAGCGTCTTCGAGATTGTCAAAAGCCTTCCGTTGTATCACATACAACCTTTCCTCAAGAAAACTGTCAAGGAAACAATGTTTTGACATCCTATATGCAAGATTTCATAAATAATGCAGTAATTGCTAATCCAATTCCAACAGACTCTTAGCATCGCTACGAGTGAGAAAGCCTCACCGTAGTCAACTCCTTGAACTTGTCGGAAAACATCTCTAACGACAAGTCGAGCTTTCTTAATGGTGATACTTACCATCATTGTCTTTCTTACTCTTAAAATCCATCTGTACCCAACAGCCTTACGACCATCAAGTATTTCTTCCAAAGTCATGGATCCTCTCTCGGATTTTATGGCCTCGAGCCATTAAATCGAATTCAGGCCCTGGCAACGCTTCTCCATGGCTCGTGGGTTCATTGTTGTCTAGCAACATGACCTTCAAGACAGGATTCTTGTACCACTCTGAAGTAATGCGCATCCTTGTCACCCTACGAGGTACGGTAGTGACTTGATCCGAAACTTCATGATCACTATCATCGACTTCTACTTCAATTGGTGTAGGCGCCCACAGAACAACTTCACGTGCCCTGCTACACACTAGTTGAAGTGACGGTTCAATAACCTCATCAAGTCTCCACCATCCTCCCACTTAATTCTTTCGAGAGAAACTTTTCCTTGAGAAAGGACCCGTTTCTAGAAACTATCACTTTTGCTTCCAGATCTGAGATAGGAGGTGTACCCAACTGTTTTGGGTGTCCTATGAAGATGCATTTTTATCCGCTTTGGGTTCGAGCTCATCAACCTGAAACTTTTCACATAAGCATCGCAGCCCCAAACTTTTAAGAAACGACAACTTAGGTTTCTCCAAACCATAGTTCAAGCGGTGTCGTCTCAGCGGAATTATGTGGTGCCCTATTAAAGTGAGTGCGGTTGTCTCTAATGCCTAACCCATGAGCGATAGTGGTAATTCGATAAGAGACATCATGGTATGCCCCATATCCAATAGGGTGCATCTATGATGTTCGGACACACCATCACACTATGGTGTTCCAGGCGGTGTTAGTTGTGAAACAATTTCCACAATGTCTCAATTGTGTACCAAACTCGCAACTCAGATATCCATCTCTATGGTCATATCACAGACATTTTATCCTCTTGTCACGAATATCTTCAACTTGTGATTCATCAAGTAAATATACTCAACATCTACTCAAATCATCTGTGAAGTAAGAACATAACGATATTCACTGCATGCCTCAACACTCACTGGACTGCACATATCAGAATGTGTTACTTCCAACAAGTTGCTATCTTGTTCCATCTTCTTTGAAAAGCAGGGCTTTTCAGTCATCTTGCCCATGTGGTATAATTTTGCATATCTCAAGTGATTCAAAATCAAGTGAGTCCAAACGATCCATCTGCATGGAGTTTCTTCATGCGTATACACCAATAGACATGGTTCGCATGTCTCAAACTTTTCAAAAATGAGTGAGTCCAAAGATCCATCAACATGGAGCTTCTTCATGCGTTTACACCAATATGACTTATATGGCGATTGCCACAAGTAAGTGGTACTATCATTACTATCTTATATCTTTTGGCATGAAAATGTGTATCACTACGATCGAGATTCAATAAACCATTCTTTTAGGTGTAAGACCATTGAAGGTATTATTCAAATAAACAGAGTAACCATTATTCTCCTTAAATGAATAACCGTATTGCGATAGACATAATCCAATCATGTCTATGCTCAAAGCAAACACCAAATAACAATTATTTAGGTTTAACACCAATCTCGATGGTAGAGGGAGCGCGTGCGATGCTTGATCACATCAACCTTGGAAACACTTCCAACACATATCGTCACTCACCTTTAGCTAGTCTCCGTTTATTCCATAGTTTTTATTTCGAGTTACTAACACTTAGCAACCGAACCGGTATCTAATACCCTGGTGCTACTAGGAGTACTAGTAAAGTACACATTAACATAATGTATATCCAATAATACTTCTATTGACCTTGCCAGCCTTCTTATCTACCAAGTATCTAGGGTGGTTCTGCTTTAGTGTCCGTTCCTCTCATTACAGAAGCACTTAGTCTCGGGTTTGGGTTCAACCTTGGGTTTTCACTGGAGTAGCAACTGTTTTGCCGTTTCATGAAGTATCCCTTCTTGTTGGGGAACGTAGTAATTTCAAAATTTTCCTACGCACACGCAAGATCATGGTGATGCATAGCAACGAGAGGGGAGAGTATTGTCTACGTACCCTCGTAGACCAAAGCGGAAGCGATCACAACGTAGAGGAAGTAGTCGTCGTTCTCCTCGCGATCCAGCGATCCCGGCGCCGTTACTCCGGCGCCTCGAGTCGATCACAACGTAGAGGAAGTAGTCGTCACGTTCTCCTCGCGATCCAGCCGATCCCAGCGTTACTCGGCGCCTCGAGTTCTTGGCACACGTTCAGCTCGATGGCGCTCCTCGGGCTCCGATCCGGCAAAGCTCGGGGAGAGGAGTTCCGTCGGCCTGACGACGGCGTGGTGGCGATCTTGATGTTCTCTTGGCGCAGGGCTTCGCCTAAGCACCGCTATGATATGACCGAGGTGGAATATGGTGGAGGGCACCGCACACGGCTGAGGAGCGATCTCAAGGATCAACTTGTGTGTTCTAGGGTGCCCCCTGCCCCTGTATATAAAGGAGCAAGGGGGAGGGCCGGCCGGCCCTATGGGGTGCGCCAAGGGAGGGGGGAGTCCTCCTCCTAGTGGGAGTAGGACTCCCCTTTCCTAGTCCAACTAGGAAGGAGGAAGGGGGAAGGAAAGAGAGGGAGAGGGAGAGGGACAGGGGGGCCGCGCCCCCCCCCCTCCTTGTCCAATTCGGACTCCCCATGGGGCGCACGCCACCTCTGGCGCAGCCCTCTCTCTCCCTCTTGGCCCAATAAGGCCCATTACTTCCCGGGGTTCCGGTAACCCCTCCGCACTCCGTCTTTCTCCGGAAACTTCCGAACCTTTCCGATGTCCGAATATATCCGTCCAATATATCAATCTTTATGTCTCGATCATTTCGAGACTCCTCGTCATGTCCGTGATCACATCCGGGACTCCGAACTCCTTCGGTACATAAAAATACACAAACTCATAATATAACCGTCATCGAAACCTTAAGCGTGCGGACCCTACGGTTCGAGAACAATGTAGACATGACCGAGATACATCTCCGGTCAATAACCAATAGCGGGACCTGGATGCCCATATTGGTTCCTACATTTTCTCACGAAGATCTTTATCGGTCGAGACCGCGCATAACAACATACGTTGTTCCCTTTGTCATCGGTATGTTACTTACCCGAGATTCGATCGTCGGTATCCAATACCTAGTTCAATCTAGATTCTTGGTAAGTCTCTTTACTCGTTCCGTAATACATCATCTCACAACTAACTCATTAGTTGTAATGCTTGCAAGGCTTATGTGATGTGTATTACCGAGAAGGCCCAGAGATACCTCTCCGAGCAATCGGAGTGACAAAACCTAATCTCGAAATCGCCAACCCAACAAGTACCTTTGGAGACACCTGTAGTACTCCTTTATAATCACCCGATTCGTTGTGATGTTTGGTAGTACCCAAAGTGTTCCTCAGTAAACAGGAGTTGCATAATCTCATAGTTACGAGGAACATGTATAAGTCATGAAGAAAGCAATAGCAATATACTAAGCGATCAAGTGCTAAGCTAACGGAATGGGTCATGTCAATCACATCATTCTTCTAATGAGGTGATCCCATTAATCAAATGACAACACATGTCTATGGTTAGGAAACATAACCATCTTTGATTAATGAGCTAGTCTAGTAGAGGCTTACTAGTGACTATCTGTTTGTCTATGTATTCACACATGTATTATGTTTCCGGTTAATACAATTCTAGCATGAATAATAAACATTTATCATGATATAAGGAAATAAATAATAACGTTATTATTGCCTCTAGGGCATATTTCCTTCAGTCTCCCACTTGCACTAGAGTCAATAATCTAGATTACACAGTACCCATGGAGTCTTGGTGCTGATCATGTTTTGCTCGTGGAAGAGGCTTAGTCAATGGGTCTGCAACATTCAGATCCGTATGTATTTTGCAAATCTCTATGTCTCCCACTTGGACTTGGTCCCGAATGGAGTTGAAGCGTCTTTTGATATGCTTGGTCCTCTTGTGAAATCTGGATTCCTTTGCCAAGGCAATTGCACCAGATTGTCACGGAAGATCTTCATTGGTCCTGATGCACTAGGTATGACACCTAGATCGGAAATGAACTCTTTCATCCAGACTCCTTCATTTGCTGCTTCGAAGCAGCTATGTACTCCGCTTCACATGTAGATCCCGCCACGGCGCTTTGTTTAGAACTGCACCAACCGGCGGCTCCACCGTTTAACAAAAACACGTATCCGGTTTGTGATTTAGAATCGTCCGGGATCGATTGTCAAAGCTTACATCGACGTAACCATTTACGACTAGCTCTTTGTCACCTCCATATCTGAGAAACATATCCTTAGTCCTTTTCGGTATTTCAGGATGTTCTTGACCGCTGTCGATGATCCACTCTGGATTACTTTGGTACCTTCCTGCCAAGCTTACAGCTAAGCATCGTCAGTGCAGTACACAGCATTGCATACATGATAGAGCCTATGGCTGAAGCATAGGGAACATCTTTCATTTTCTCTCTATCTTCTGCGTGGTCGGGCATTGAGTCGACTCAATCTTACACCTTATGTAATACAGTAAAAACCTTTCTTTGACTGATCCATTTTGAATTTCTTCAAAACTTTATCAAGGTATGTGCTTTGTGAAAGTCCAATTAAGCGTCTTGATCTATCTCTATAGATCTTGATGCCCAATATGTAAGCAGCTTCACCGAGGTCTTTCATTGAAAAACTTTTATTCAAGTATCCTTTTATGCTATCCAGAAATTCTATATCATTTCCAATCAATAATATGTCGTCCACATATAATATCGTAAATGCTACTGAGCTCCCACTCACTTTCTTGTAAATACGAGGCTTCTCCAAAAGTACATATAAAACCATATGCTTTGATCACACTATCAAAGCGTTTATTCCAACTCCGAGAGGCTTGCACCGGACCATAAATTGATCGCTGGAGCTTGCACACTTTGTTAGCACCTTTTGGATCAGCAAAACCTTCTGGTTGCATCATATACAACTCTTCTTCTAGAAATCCATTCAAGAATGCAGTTTTTACATCCATTTGCCAAATTTCATAATCATAAAATGCGGCAATTGCTAACATGATTCGGACAGACTTAAGCATCGCTACGGGTGAGAAAGTATCATCATAGTCAACCCCTTGAACTTGTCGAAAACCTTTTGCAACAAGTCGAGCTTTGTAGACAGTTATATTACCATCGTGTCAGTCTTCTTCTTAAAGATCCATTTATTCTCAATGGCTTGCCGATCATTGGGCAAGTCAACCAAAGTCCATACTTTGTTCTCATACATGGATCCCATCTCAGATTTCATGGCTTCCAGCCATTTCGCGAATCTGGGCTCACCATCGCTTCTTCATAGTTTGTAGGTTCGCCATGGTCAAGTAACATGACTTCCGAATAGGATTACCGTACCACTCGGGTGCGTATTTTATTCTGCTTGACCTCTGAAGTTCAAGAGCAACTTGATCTGAAGTTTCATGATCAACATCATTAGTTTCCTCACCAATTGGTGTAGTTGTCACGAGAACCGTTTCTTGTGATGAACTACTTTCCAATAAGGGAGCGAATCTGATTATCTCATCAAGTTCTACTTTCTTCCCACTCACTTCTTTCGAGAGAAACTCCTTCTCTAGAAAGGATCCGAATTTAGCAACGAAAATCTTGCCTTCAGATCTGTGATAGAAGGTGTACCCAATGATCTCCTTTGGGTATCCTATGAAGACACATTTCTCCGATTTGGGTTCGAGCTTATCTGGTTGAAGTTTCTTTACATAAGCATCGCAGCCCCAAACTTTAAGAAAGCGACAACTTTGGTTTCTTGCCAAACCACAGTTCATACGGTGTCGTCTCAGCGGATTTAGATGGTGCCCTATTTAACGTGAATGCGGCCGTCTCTAAAGCATATCCCCAAAAGCGATAGCGGTAAATCAGTAAGAGACATCATAGATCGCACCATATCAAGTAAAGAAATCACGATTACGACGTTCGGACACACCATTTCTCCGTGGTGTTCGGGTGGCGTGAGTTGAAACTATTCCACATTGTTTCAAATGTAAACCAAACTCGTAACTCAAATATTCTCCTCCACGATCAGATCGTAGAAACTTTATTTTCTTGTTACGATGATTTTCTACTTCACTCTGAAATTCTTTGAACTTTTCAAATGTTTCAGATTTGTGTTTCATTAAGTAGATATACCCATATCTGCTCAAATCATCTGTGAAGGTGAGAAAATAACTTGATACCATGCGTGCCTCAACATTCATTGGACCACAAACATCAGTATGTATGATTTCCAACAAATCAGTTGCTCGCTCCATAGTTCCGAAGAACGGCGTTTTAGTCATCTTGCCCATGAGGCATGGTTCGCAAGTACCAAATGATTCATAATCAAGTGATTCCAGAAGCCCATCAGTATGGAGTTTCTTCATGCGTTTTACACCGATATGACCCAAGCGGCGATTACCACAAATAAGTTGCATTATCATTATCAACTCTGTATCTTTTGGTTTCAACACTATGAATATGTGTATTACTACTATCGAGATTCAATAAAAATAGACCACTCTTCAAGGGTGCATGACCAAAAAAGATATTATTCATATAAATAGAACAACCATTATTCTCTGTCTTAAATGAATAACCATCTCGCATCAAACAAGATCCAGATATAATGTTCATGCTCAACGCCGGCACCAAATAACAATTATTTAGGTCAAAAACTAATCCCGATGGTAGATGTAGAGGTAGCGTGCCGATCGCGATCACATCGACTTTGGAACCATTTCCCACGCGCATCGTCACCTCGTCCTTAGCCAATCTTCGCAATCCGTAGTTCCTGTTTGAGTTGCAAATATTAGCAATGAGAACCGGTATCAAATACCCAGTACTACTGCGAGTATTAGTAAGGTACACATCAATAACATGTATATCACATATACCTTTGATCACCTTGCCATCCTTCTTATCCGCCAAATACTTGGGGCAGTTCCACTTCCGATTGTCCGGTTTGCTTGCGGTAAAACACTCGATTTCAGGCTTAGGCCCGGACTTGGGTTTCTTCTCTTGAGCAGCAACTTTCTTGCTGTTCCTTTTGAAGTTCCTTCTTCTTTCCTTTGCCCTTTTCTTGAAACTAGTGGTCTTGTTGACCATCAACACTTGATGCTCTTTCTTGATTTCTACCTCCATGACTTTTAGCATTGCGAAGAGCTCGGAATTGTTTTGGTCATCCCTTGCATATTATAGTTCATCACGAAGCTCTTGTAGCTTGGTGGCGATGATTGGAGAATTACATCAATGACACTATCATCCGGAAGAGTAACCCCAGTTGAATCAAGTGGTTATTATACCCGGACATTTTGAGTATATGTTCCTTGTAACTATTCTCCTCCATTTTGCAGCTATAGAACTTATTGGAGACTTCATATCTCTCAATCCGGGCATTTGCTTGAAATATTAACTTCAACTCCTGGAACATCTCATATGCTCCATGACGTTCAAAAGCGTCGTTGAAGACCCGGTTCTAAGCCGTAAAGCATGGCACACCGAACTATCGAGTAGTCATCGACTTTTGCTCTGCGCGACGTTCACAACTTCTGGCGTTGCTCCTGCAAAGCACGGCACCCAGCCGGTGCTTCCGGGGCGTAATTCTTACGTGCAGCAATGAGGATAATCCTCAAATTACGGACCCAGTCCGTGTAATTGCTACCATCATCTTTCAACTTTGCTTTCTCAAGGAACGCATTAAAATTCAACGGAACAACGGCCACGAGCCATCTATCTACGGTAAACATAGACAAGCAAAATACTATCGGTACTAAGTTCATGATAAATTTAAGTTTTAATTAATCATATTAAAACTCCCACTTAGGCAGACATCTCTCTAGTCATCTAAGTGATTACGTGATCCAAATTAACTAAACCATGTCCGATCATCACGTGAGATGGAGTAGTTTCAATGGTGAACATCACTATGTTGATCATATCTACTATATGATTCACGTTCGACCTTTCGGTCTCCGTGTTCGAGGCCATATCTGTTATATGCTAGGCTCGTCAAGTTTAACTCGAGTATTCTGCGTGCGCAACTGTTTTGCACCCGTTGTATTTGAACGTAGAGCCTATCACACCCGATCATCACGTGGTGTCTCAGCACGAAGAACTTTCGCAGCGGTGCATACTCAGGAAGAACACTTCTTGATAATTTTAGTGAGAGATCATCTTATAATGCTACCGTCAATCAAAGCAAAATAAGATGCATAAAGGATAAACATCACATGCAATCAATATAAGTGATATGATATGGCCATCATCATCTCGTGCTTGTGATCTCCATCTCCGAAGCACCGTCGTGATCACCATCGTCACCGGCGTGACACCTTGATCTCCATCGTAGCATCGTTGTCGTTTACGCCATCTATTGCTTCTCGACTATCGCTACCGCTTAGAGATAAAGTAAAAGCAATTACAGGCGTTTGCATTTCATACAATAAGCGACAACCATATGGCTCCAGCCGATTGCCGATAACCGGTTACAAAACATGATCATCTCATACAATAAAATATAGCATCATGTCTTGACCATATCACATCACAACATGCCCTGCAAAAACAAGTTAGGCGTCCTCTACTTTGTTGTTGCAAATTTTACGTGGCTGCTACGGGCTTAAGCAAGAACCAATCTCACCCTACGCATCAAGACCACAACGATACTTCGTCAAATAGACTCCGTTTTAACCTTCTCAAGGACGGGCGTAGCCACTTTTCAGTTCAACTAAAGTGAGAGAGACAGACACCCGCCAGCCACCTTTAAGCACGAGTGCTCGTAGCAGTGAAACCAGTCTCGCGTAAGCGTCTGGCGTAATGTCGGTCCGGGCCGCTTCATCTCACAATACCGCTGAACCAAAGTATGACATCTTTGGTAGGCGGTATGACTTGTATCGCCCACAACTCACTTGTGTTCTACTCGTGCAAAACATCAAACCATAAAAACCTAGGCTCGGATGCCACTGTTAGGGAACGTAGTAATTTCAAAAATTTTCCTACGCACACGCAAGATCATGGTGATGCATAGCAACGAGAGGAGAGTATTGTCTCGTACCCTCGTAGACCAAAGCGAAGCGATCACAACGTAGAGGAAGTAGTCAGATGCGTTCTCCTCGCGATCCAGCCGATCCCAGCGCCGTTACTCGGCGCCTCCGAGTCGATCACAACGTAGAGGAAGTAGTCGACGTTCTCCTCGCGATCCAGCCGATCCAGCGCCCGTTACTCCGGGCGCCTCGAGTCGATCACAACGTAGAGCAAGTAGTCGACGTTCTCCTCGCGATCCAGCCGATCCCAGCGCCGTTACTCGGCGCCTCCGAAGTTCTTGGCACACGTTCAGCTCGATGACGCTCCTCGGGCTCCGATCCAGCAAAGCTCCGGGGAGAGGGAGTTCCGTCAGCACGACGGCGTGGTGACGATCTTGATGTTCTACTGATGCAGGGCTTCGCCTAAGCACCGCTATGATATGACCGAGGTGGAATATGGTGGAGGGGGGCACCGCACACGGCTAAGGAACGATCTCAAGGATCAACTTGTGTGTTCTAGGGTGCCCCCTGCCCCGTATATAAAGGAGCAAGGGGAGGGCGGCCGGCCCTGAGGTGCGCCAAGGGAGGGAGTCCTCCTCCTAGTGGGAGTAGGACTCCCTTTCCTAGTCCAACTAGGAAGGAGGAAGGGGAAGGAAAGAGAGGAGAGGGAGAGGAAAGGGGGCCGCCCCCTCCTTGTCCAGTCGGACTCCCCATGGGGGCGCGCCACCTCTGGCGCAGCCCTCTCTCTCCCCTCTTGGCCCAATAAGGCCCATTACTTCCCGGGGTTCCGGTAACCCCTCTAGCACTCCGTCTTTCTCCGGAAACTTAGGAACCTTTCCGATGTCCGAATATAGCCGTCCAATATATCAATCTTTATGTCTCGATCATTTCAAGACTCCTCGTCATGTCCGTGATCACATCCGGGACTCGAACTCCTTCGGTACATCAAAATACACAAACTCATAATATAACCGTCCTTGAAACCTTAAGCGTGCGGACCCTACGGTTCGAGAACAATGTAGACATGACCGAGACACATCTCCGGTCAATAACCAATAGCGGGACCTGGATGCCCATATTGGTTCCTACATTTTCTCTGAAGATCTTTATCGGTCGGACCGCATAACAACATACGTTGTTCCCTTTGTCATCGGTATGTTACTTACCCGAGATTCGATCGTCGGTATCCAATACCTAGTTCAATCTAGATTCTTGGTAAGTCTCTTTACTCGTTCGTAATACATCATCTCACAACTAACTCATTAGTTGTAATGCTTGCAAGGCTTATGTGATGTGTATTACCGAGAAGGCCCAGATACCTCTCCGACAATCGGAGTGACAAAACCTAATCTCGAAATACGCCAACCCAACAAGTACCTTTGGAGACACCTGTAGTACTCCTTTATAATCACCCGATTCGTTGTGACGTTTGGTAGTACCCAAAGTGTTCCTCTGGTAAACGGGAGTTGCATAATCTCATAGTTACGAGGAACATGTATAAGTCATGAAGAAAGCAATAGCAATATACTAAGCGATCAAGTGCTAAGCTAACGGAATGGGTCATGTCAATCACATCATTCTTCTAATGAGGTGATCCCATTAATCAAATGACAACACATGTCTATGGTTAGGAAACATAACCATCTTTGATTAATGAGCTAGTCTAGTAGAGGCTTACTAGTGACTATCTGTTTGTCTATGTATTCACACATGTATTATGTTTCCGGTTAATACAATTCTAGCATGAATAATAAACATTTATCATGATATAAGGAAATAAATAATAACTTTATTATTGCCTCTAGGGCATATTTCCTTGATCTCCCACTTGCACTAGAGTCAATAATCTAGATTACCACAGTACCCATGGAGTCTTGGTGCTGATCATGTTTTGCTGCGTGGAAGAGGCTTAGTCAATGGGTCTGCAACATTCAGATCCGTATGTATTTTGCAAATCTCTATGTCTCCCACTTGGACTTGGTCCCGAATGGAGTTGAAGGCGTCTTTTGATATGCTTGGTCCTCTTGTGAAATCTGGATTCCTTTGCCAAGGCAATTGCACCGATATTGTCACGGAAGATCTTCATTGGTCCTGATGCACTAGGTATGACACCTAGATCGAAATGAACTCTTTCATCCGAGACTCCTTCATTTGTTGCTTCGAAGCAGCTATGTACTCCGCTTCACATGTAGATCCCGCCACGGCGCTTTGTTTAGAACTGCACCAACCGACAGCTCCACCGTTTAACAAAAACACGTATCCGGTTTGTGATTTAGAATCGTCCGGATCGATGTCAAAGCTTACATCGGCGTAACCATTTACGACTAGCTCTTTGTCACCTCCATATACGAGAAACATATCCTTAGTCCTTTTCGTGTATTTCAGATGTTCTTGACCGCTGTCGATGATCCACTCTGGATTACTTTGGTACCTTCCTGCCAAGCTTACAGCTAAGCATACGTCAGTGTCTGGTACACAGCATTGCATACATGATAGAGCCTATGGCTGAAGCATAGGGAACATCTTTCATTTTCTCTCTATCTTCTGTTGTGGTCGGGCATTGAGTCTAACTCAATCTTACACCTTGTAATACAGGTAAAAAACCTTTCTTTGCCTGATCCATTTTGAATTTCTTCAAAACTTTATCAAGGTATGTGCTTTGTGAAAGTCCATTTTGAATTTCTTTGTGAATACTTCAAGGATCATCATATCTATCCCTGATATGTTATAGTTCATCACGAAGCTCTAGCAGCTTGGTGGCAATGACTTTGGAGAAACATCACTATGTCATCAGGAAGATCAACTCCCACTCGATTCAAGTGATTGTTGCACTCAGACAATCTGAGCACAAGCTCAACGATTGAGCTTTTCTCCCTTAGTTTGCAGGCTAAGAAAATCGTCGTAGGTCTTATACCTCTTGACGTGGGCACGAGCTTGAAATCCCAATTTCAGCCCTCGAAACATCTCATATGTTCCGCGATGTTTCGAAATCGTCTTTGGTGCCTCAACTCTAAACCGTTTAAGCGAACTATCACGTAGTTATCAAAAGCGTGTATGTCGATGTTCACAACATCCACGCGATGTTATGTTCGAGGTTCGACACCGGCGGTGCATTAAGGACATAAGCCTTCTACTGTCCGCATAATTGCTACTGTCAACTTTGAACTATATTTTCTCTAGGAACATATCTAAAGCAGTAGAACTAAAGCGCGAGCTATGACATAATTTGCAAAGGTTTTTTTACTATGTTCAGAATAATTAAGTTCTTCTTATGAACTCCCACTCAGATAGACATCCCTCTAGTCATCTAAGTGATTACATGATCCGAGTCAACTAGGCCGTGTCCGATCATCACATGAGACGGACTAGTCATCATCGGTGAACATCTTCATGTTGATCATATCTACCATACGACTCATGCTCGACCTTTCGGTCTCTTGTGTTCCGAGGCCATGTCTGTACATGCTAGGCTCGTCAAGTCAACCTAAGTGTTTCGTGTGTGTAAATCTGGCTTACACCCATTGTATGTGAACATAAGAATCTATCACACCCGATCATCACGTGGTGCTTCGAAACGACGAACTTTCATAGCGGTGCACAGTTAGGGGAACACTTTCTTGAAATTTTAATGAGGGATCATCTTATTTACTACCGTCGTTCTAAGCAAATAAGATGTATAAACATGATAAACATCACATGCAATCAAATAGTGACATGATATGGCCAATATCATTTTGCTCCTTTTGATCTCCATCTTCGGGGCTCCATGATCATCATCGTCACCGCAAGACACCATGATCTCCATCATCGTGTCTCCATGAAGTTGTCTCGCCAACTTATTACTTCTACTACTATGGCTACCGGTTAGCAATAAAGTAAAGTAATTAGATGGTGTTTGTTCAATGACACGCAGGTCATACAATAAATAAAGACAACTCCTATGGCTCCTGCCGGTTGTCATACTCATCGACATGCAAGTCATGATTCCTATTACAAGAACATGATCAATCTCATACATCACATATCATTCATCACATTCTTCTTGGCCATATCACATCACATAGCATACCCTGCAAAAACAAGTTAGACGTCCTCTAATTGTTGTTTGCATGTTTCTGATGGCTGCTATGGGTTTCTAGCAAGAACGTTACTTACCTACGCAAAACCACAACGTGATATGCCAATTGCTATTTACCCTTCATAAGGACCCTTTTCATCGAATCCGTTCTGACTAAAGTGGAAGAGACAGGCACCCGCTAGCCACCTTATGCACCAAGTGCATGTCAGTCGGTGGAACCTGTCTCACGTAAGTGTACATGTAAGGTCGGTCCGGGCCACTTCATCCCACAATACCTTCGAAACAAGATTGGACTAGTAATGGTAAGCATATTGAACAAAATCAACGCCCACAACTACTTTGTGTTCTACTCGTGCAAAGAATCTACGCAATAGACCTAGCTCATGATGCCACTGTTGGGGAACGTAGCAGAAATTCAAAATTTGCCTACGTGTCACCAAGATCTATCTATGGAGAAACCAGCAACGAGGGGAAGGAGAGTGTATCTACATACCCTTGTAGATCGCTAAGAGGAAGCGTTCAAGTGAACGGGGTTGAAGGAGTCATACTCGTCGTGATCCAAATCACCGGAGATCCTAGTGCCGAACGGACGGCACCCCCGCGTTCAACACACGTACAGCCCGGTGACCTCTCCCATGCCTTGATCCAGCAAGGAGAGAGGGAGAGGTTAAGGAAGACTCCATCCAGCAGCAGCACAACGGCGTGGTGGTGATGGAGGAGCGTGGCAATCCTGCAGGGCTTCACCAAGCACCGCGGAAGAGGAGGAGTACTTGAGAGAGGGGGAGGGCTGCGCCAGAACTTGGGGTGCGGCTGCCCTCCCAGCCCCCCACATATATATAGGGCAAGGAAGAGGGGGGCCGGCCCCCTCAGATCCAATCGGAGGAGGGGGCGGCGGCCAAGGAGGGGAGGAGTGCCTCCCAAGTCAAGTGGAGGCCCTCCCCCTTAGGGTTTCCCCTCTCCCATGCGCATGGGCCTTGGGGGGCTGGTGCCCCTGGCCCATTAAGGCTAGGGTGCCCCCCTAAAGCCCATGCTGCTGTATTGGACGTGGTGGAACAATTTCCGGACCCCCGGACCCCTCCGGAATCCTCCGGAACCTTCTGGAAGCTTCCCGGTACAATACCGGAAAAACCTGAACGTTTCCCGGAACCCGAACAACAACTTTCCATATATAAATCTTTACCTCCGGACCATTCCGGAACTCCTCGTGACGTCCGGGATCTCATCCGGGACTCGAACAACATTCGGTAACCACATACAAACTTCCTTTATAGCCCTAGCATCATTGAACCTTAAGTGTAGACCCTACGGGTTCGGGAACCATGCGCACATGACCGAGACGTTACGTCAATAACCAACAGCGGGATCTGGATACCCATGTTGGCTCCCACATGTTTCACGATGATCTCATCGGATGAACCACGATGTCAAGGACCCAATCAATCCCGTATACAATTCCCTTTGTCTAGCGGTATTGTACTTGCCCGAGATTCGATCGTCGGTATGCCGATACCTTGTTCAATCTCGTTACCGACAAGTCTCTTTACTCGTTCCGTAACACATCATCCCGTGATCAACCCCTTGGTCACATTGTGCACATTATGATGATGTCCTACCGAGTGGGCCCAGAGATACCTCTCCGTCTGCGGAGTGACAAATCCCGATCTCGATTCGTGCCAACCCAATGACACTTTCGGAGATACCGTAGTGCACCTTTATAGCCACCCGGTTACATTGTGATGTTTGGTACACCCAAAGCATTCCTCTGGCATCCGGGAGTTTCACAATATCATGGTCTAAGGAAAAGATACTTGACATTAGAAAAGCTTTAGCATATGAACTACGATCTTTGTGCTAGGCTTAGGATTGGGTCTTGTCCATCACATCATTCTCCAAATGATGTGACCCCGTTATCAACGACATCCAATGTCCATGGTCAGGAAACCGTAACCATCTGTTGATCAACGAGCTAGTCAACTAGTGGCTTGCTAGGGACATGGTGTTGTTTATGTACCCACACATGTATCTGAGTTTCCTATCAATACAATTATAGCATGGGTAATAAACGATTATCATGAACAAGGAAATATAATAATAACTAATTTATTATTGCCTCTAGGGCATATTTCCAACACATATACCTCCTCAGTGAGATCACCGTTCAGAAACGCAGATTTCACGTCCATGTGATGAACCTCCCAACCTGAATGTGCAGCACGGGCTAGCAGCTGCCGCACTGTCCCCATGCGAGCTACGGGAGCGAAAGCTTCCTCAAAATCCACCCCTGGTGCTGGACTACCCCTTGGCGACGAGGCGAGCCTTGTGCTTGATGACATTGCCTGCCGGATCACGTTTGACGCGATTTACCCACTTTAGGTTGATCGCCTTGTGCCCAGCCGGGAGCTGAGCGAGCCTCCATGTCCCGTTGTCGATGATGGATTGCATCTCGACGTCCATGGCGCCCATCCACGCCTTGCTGGCAAGCGCTTCGTCCACGTCACGCGGCTCATAGGCGCTGAATAGACAGCGCACGAGCAGGCAGCGCTTGAACTGTTCGCGCACCGCCTGATCCTCGGTCTCCTCCAGCACGCTTGTGAAGCTCCGGTAGCGAACTGGCTGCCTGGTTGGCACATCGTGCCTGGAGTCGTGGGATGGATCTGTGTCCCCGCCAGCGCTCGACAAGTCCGCGGGCGTTGCTAGTTCGGACTGCGACGACCCAAGCGTGTTTGCTGCTGGCGTGGCGACTACACGCGATCGCGACGTCTCCAAGGCTGGTGTAGAGGGTGCCTCCGCGGTCTGAAGGGTGACCAGCGGGGTGGTCGACCCACTATCCACCTCCTGGACACCATTCTCCATGGTGTAAACCACGGTGAATGTTGCTGGCGCCCTGGTGACCGTGCTTGCGTCTGGGGTGCTCCAAGTCTATGGCCTGCTCTCCTCAAAGACAATGTCACATGTTACCTGGACTTTCTTGGTTGCTGGATCGTATGCTCGGTACGCCTTGGATCCCTCCTCATAGCCAACGAACACCATGGTGTTGACCGATCGCTTAGCTTGGTGATGCCAATGCCGCCGCGCTTCACGTGAACCGTGCACCCGAAAGTGCGCAGATGTTGCACATTGGATTTACGGCCGTGCCATGCCTCATAGGGCGTGACACCCTCCAAGCTTCTGGTCGGCGCGCGGTTTAGCAGGTAGACTGCCGTCCTCACCGCCTCCGCCCAGAAGTACGTCGGCATGCCCATGCTCTTCATCATGCACCGGGCCATCTCCACCACTGTTTGGTTGCGACATTCGACGACTCCATTCTGCTGTGACGAGTATGGCGCAGTGGTGAAGTGTTTGATCCCGATCTGCTCGCAATATTCCTTGAACTCGATTGAGTTGAATTCGCGTCGCGATCTGATCTGAACGTGCGCATGCTGCACTTGCCGTCGGACTCGGCCATCACTTTGATCTTCTTGAAGTGAGAGTACGCCTCATCCTTGGACTTCAGGAGATCTATCCACATGAAGCGGCTGTGATCATCTACTACAAGCATAAAATACTTGTTACCTCCTGGAGTTGTCGGAGTGATCGGCCTGCACAGGTCCATGTGCACGAGCTCCAGGCCATGCTCGGCTCGGAATGCCGTGGCCTGCGGGAACGACACTCGATGCTGCTTCCCCAGTGCACATATATCACAGTATTCGGCCACGCGATCGATCACCGGCATGCCGTGCACGAGCTGCTTCATGGACATGGTCCGGAGCACGCGGAAATGAAGGTGCCCCATGCGTGCGTGCCACCTCCAGGTTGCGTCATCGCCTTGCGCCATCAGACAGCCGGCACGTCGACAGTGAGTACTCATGTCTACAGGCAATTTCCGGCATGCTTGATGCGTGCCAGCATGCGCCGCGCCGGATCCAGGATAGCCATGACGCCGTCCGCAATGTTGACGATGCAGCCAGCCTCGTCCAGCTGTCCCACATAGATGATGTTCGTCCGTGGGCTGGGGATGAAGAATACGCCAATGAGCGCATGCTGTTCTCCGCCCTGGCAGCAGAACACCACGCTACCTCGCCCACGGATGGCCACAACCGATCCGTCGCCGAATCTTACCGAGTCGTGCACTGTTTCGTGAAGAGATGAGAAGACACGTCGATCGCCCGTCATGTGGTTGCTTACACGGTGTCGAAGAACCACACATTGAGGTACACATGCTGGGGCGCGACTGCGTTGTGTCCACAGTGGTGACCACGACCATGTATAGGCCTTGATCGTGCTCGGCGCCGGCTTGCACAAGATTCACCTGCTCCTGCTTGCGCTTTTGATCCTTATCCTTGAGCCTGGTACAACACTCCTTTTTCCTGTGGCTGGGCTTGTTGCAGTAATGGCACATGCCTTTCTTCTTCCTGCCGGAGCCACCAGATCCGCCCGCGCCCGTACTTGGCGGCGCGGACTTGCCACCGCCCTGGAACTTGTTCTTCCCCGTGACTTGTTTTTGTTGTTGCCGCCCGAAGATGACACGCCGGACCAGAGCTACCGCTCGCGCGCGTCCCACTCTGTGGAGGTGTACATGAGGTGCGTGCTGGACTGCGCCGTGTCGTCCAGATTGTAGTGATCTTCACACGCAGACAGGCGCCCGGTGAGCTCTTCGATCGTCATGGTTTTGTGGTCGATGAGAGACTCGATCGCCACCGCCATTTGCCGGTACTTGCGTGGCACAACACGGAGAAACTTCTGAACAGCCTTGTGCTCCGTCACCGGGTCGCCGTACAACCCGAGGTCGGGGACGAGGCCGAAGATCCGCAACGCAAAATCTTCGACGGACTCTCCGTCCTTAAAGCGGAGGTCCTCGAACTCCTGGCGAGGCACCTGGGCCTTGGCCTCGCGCGCGCGCTCGCTGCTTATCCGGAGAGTTTTGATTGTCTCCCAGGCCTTCTTGGTCGTGTCCTTGGCGGCCAGGACACGGATCATCTCCGGCGGCACGCCGGTGAGAATGATCTGCAGCGCGCGCCGGTCGCCGTGCTCGTCGGCAGCGTCATCGGTCACCGTGGACCAGACACGGGCAACCTGCAGCTTGACCTGCATGATGAGGGACAACTCCATGTAGTTTGTGCGGGTGAGGACTATGGATGACAAAGAGGTCTTGCTCTCCCGCACAACCCGCTCGACGATGCGGAGCTCGACGCTGCCGCCGCCCGTCAGACGCGCCACGGGCGCTGTGGACAGTGACGTCTTCGGCGGCGATTTCGTCCCGCCCTTGTTCTTCCCCTTCTCAGAATCGGTGTCTGACATTGTACGCCGCGGATCGGACACCACTGGCCACCGGAGAGTGGATCGAACACCACGTAGCTCTGATGCCAATTGTTGTTGTCGAGGCACACGATCAAACAAAGATGATCAGAATGAGGGAGCGATGAACACGAGTGAGAGAGAGAGTGGTTTTTGTGCTGCCGTCAACTGCGCAGCTTTTCTGTTTTCATTCCTTCTCTTTATCTGCTACAACAAACTAGCTAGCTACCTCCTGGCGGGCGCGCCATGATACGCGATGGCCGCGCCATCCCACGACCATGACTCACAGCGCATGTGCCCACCAGGAGGATAAAACGGGAAGGGAAGAAGTGATCAGTGCGTTACTACAGCACTTGATCCACGACCTAGATACATGCATCAGTGCATGTCCAGGTCACATCAACCCGCATGCACACATTATTGCAAACAGAAAAAAACAAAGCTGCTTTGCTTGCATGAGATTAGTCTAGGCATAACAGAGGCTTGATTGCGGCCGGCCATTTCAGCGCCGACGATGAGTGTGGTGGCGATTGGGTTTTCATCGGGAAGAGGGTCGGAGAGCGATGAGAGAGCGAGAGTGTGAGTGAGAAAAGGAAGGGGTTTGGCTATTTAATATACATGAGGCCCATGTAGCAGTGACAAAGAGGTGGGAGACTAGTGGTTGACCGGTCAAACATATTCTACTAGTGGCGTGGAATGGGGCTCACACCCTTGTAACGACACATATTGCGGCTCGTTTGTTTCCACCAGATGCGGCTAGTAGTGCACTAAAGACTTAAGAGCATCTCTAGCCGTTGGCGCCAGAAATCGTCAGCGCTGAGGCGAGCCGCGCTTAAAGTTGGCGTGAAGCGGCAGGTTCCCGCCGCCCTAGACGTGGGTTTATTTTTTTTAAACGGAATTCGGTAAACTTCGGCAAATTGGATAAAACATTCGGCTAAAGTTCGGCAACTTGTCATATATTCGACATGTTCAACGTTTTACATAAGTTATCTAAAAAACCTAACTACGAGGCGAAGAAGTCGTTGAGCGCGGCGAAGTTGCCGACACCGCCGCCATCCTCATCGTCGTCGGCGGCCTTCTCCTTCTTGACGTGGCCACCCCTGCTGGACCCCTGCCCGGCGTCGCCCTGGCGGACCGGTGGCGGCGGCGTGTCATCGTCGTCGTCACTATTGTCGAGGACGACGACGCCTCCCTCGTCCCGGCCACGGCGCCGAGCTTCAAAGCGCCAGAGGCGAGGGCGCCGGGCGCCCAGCCTCGCGGCGCTTCAGCCTTCACGTGCCCACTTCAGGGTCACCGCGTCGTCGAGCTCCTCGCCGCCGGCGAGGCCCGGCTCCGTCTTGACGGCGGCGAGGCCCGGCTCCATCTTTGGCTTGACATAGCGCGGGGGGCCAAGGAGGAGGCGCGTCAGCCGCCCTTGTTGATGACGATGACGGGGCTGCACGTGCGCCGGCCGAGCGGAGTCTCCGCGGCGGGCTCGGCCTTGACACCGAGTAGCGCCGGCGAGCCGGAGGAATGGGAGGAGGAGCGGGAGGAGGCATGAGAGGAGGACGAGGAGGAGCTGAACCTCCTCGGCGCCCATTGCCCGGCGCTCCGGCATGGGGGCGGTGTGGCCGCCGCGGCAGGGTATGCCAGCGGTGGGTTGTTGCCGCCCTCGAGGTACGCCAGCACCTTGTGGAGCGTGCGGCCGGGCTCACCCCACCATACGCGGTGCCCGTCGCTGTTCTTCAGGCCGCCCACCACTGGCGCCCCGTTGGTGGATGGCAGCCGGTGCGCCTGTCGGCGCTGGAAGTACGCCGCCCAGGATGCTTAGTTGTCGGCGGCGTACTGGGGGAGGGCGCGCTACTCCTCCGGCAGGGACGCCCTCGCGCGATCAACCTCGGTGGCAAAGATGTCGGGGCGCGCGTCGATGTCGGGCACCGAAGGGATGGGGACGCCCCCGTTCCTGAGCCTCCACCCCGTCGGCCCGGTGCGCATGTCCGGCGGCGCCGGGATGTTGGCCTCGAATAGGAGCTACGCCTCCCACTCATGGAGCGAGCGGCGGCCGAAGCCGTTGGCTGCCGCCGCGTCACCGGGGAAGCGTTCGACCATCGAGACAGAAGGGAAGGGGAGGGAAGGGGAGCTCAGCGGCGGACGGGAGGGAGGCAGAGCTCGGCGGCTAGTTTGGGCTCGGGCTGGTGTGGCCAGCGGCGAGGGGGGGTCACGGGGTTTTATAGCCCCGTGCAGTGTGTACGCGTGGCGGAAGGGGAGGCGTCGCCGTGCCCACCCGCCCGTGACGCGCCGCCTGTGAGGAATCAATGGCAAGGCTGACCGGCGGCAGGCTTGCCATTGATTTCCCGCGGGAAACCGAGGCGTTCTCGGGAAGACGAGGCGCGTGCCGCTGAATCGGCGGATCCGCGGCTCTTTCGCACCAAAACCGCTTTCCCCGGTGCCCCCGGGCGCCCCCAGCGTGCCGGGTTCGGCCTGGGGCCGCCGGCGCCAATTTCGGCCCAAGCCGGCGAAAAAAAGGGCTCTGAGGGCGCGGGCCGGTTTTGGTATTGGCCGAAAGCGACTAGGAGGGCCTCTTTGAAGCGCGGCTGGAGATGCTCTAATTAAATAATAAAGCAATACATACGGATAAACATAAGTCTTATGTTAAATGCTACTAGGCATGCAAAATTCTAGATGGACATCTATCATTTACAAGAACATGGAACTCCAAATGCCTTCCACTGAAACATCAAGCTTTCCTGCTTTGGACTGCCTCAGTTAACAAGAAAGCATCAACTTTGTATGTAATATACAACACAAACTCAATGCAACACACTCAAAATTTAATCAAAGTCCATAGAGATCATAGTAACACAACATGGAAAGTTTCATCAATTATTGACTTCACTAACATTTTCAAACATTTAAATTAATCACTAGTGAAAATATATCAGGGGTATTTTGATTCTCACCAACGTCGGTGATAACTATTCTGGCAATGGCCAGCGCTGGATATTGTCTTATGTGTACGTATCTCCTGTTTTAATATGTACAGCACATATGCCCATGCGTTGCAACGGGAGAGGTATTTTTTTGCGAGAAGCAACGGCATAGATAATTGATGTGTCCATAAAAAAGGTTATCCGCAATAGTGGACCTACATAGCAAGAAGCTCCAGTCATTCTCGCGGGTCATGTTTGGCCCACGAGATCTAGATAGTGGTGGTGTTGGTCGGCGTGGCGGCGATCACCCAACTCGTGCCTTTTTTTCCTCCAGATCCGCCTCTGTGTCGGGGTTGTAGCTGCCTCCTCATTTGATGGTTACACGATGACCTTCGTGCACGTTTGCTTCGGCCACTCTCTGCTACGACGACGTAACCGGATGGATTACTAATGGCAATACATAAATTATGTTTCCTTATCATAATCAGCACATAACCATGCAATTCCTTCTTTATTAGAGTTATTCTCTTTGATTTATTTAGCGCTCATGTGCCCATATTATTTTGATTAGAGCCAAACCAACATATTCTCTTTTATTGGCATGTGCCCACAATTTCTTTTAATTATAGTCAACCAGCATATTCTTTTTTATCGTCAAATAGTGTGTGGGATGCACAACAGTTTGCGCCTAGGCCAGCCCACTGGGAGGCACTAAAACGACTTGTGTTTGTAAGACGCGAGCAAAAAATCCCCAAGAAAATAACAAGTTGAAGGATCGAACTCACGGTCTCAAAAGTTCAACCACTTGTTTCTAGCCACTCGAACAAACGGGTCCTACTAACCAATGGTCAACACAGATGTTTAAGAACATCTACAATGTTAGATTAGATTTAAAAAAAATATGTTTGGACTTTTGAAAAAATAAAGTAATAATTATGAATAGCCAAATATTCTTGTAAATGTGAAAAAAATTTGAAATCCCGAGCTGTCGGTGTGGATCTACTATCTATGGGGTGGTTTGGCCCCTTTGTGGTTCGGTGAGGGAATTGCACAAAACGCAAAGAGTAGGTACAACAAATGGCGCAAGGTTTTTACCCAGGTCGGGGCCACCTTTGAGGTGTATGTTGGGGATCATAGCAGAAATTTAAAATTTTCTACGCATCACCAAGATCAATATATGGAGTCATCTAGCAACGAGAGAGAGAGAGAGGAGTGCATCTACATACCCTTGTAGATCGCGAGCGGAAGCGTTCAAGAGAACTGGGTTGATGGAGTCGTACTCGTCGTGATCCAAATCACCGACGATCCTAGCGTCGAACGGTCGACACCTCCGCGTTCAACACACGTACGGAGCGGAGACGTCTCCTCCTTCTTGATCCAGCAAGGGCGGAGGAGAAGTTGATGGAGATCCAGCAGCACGACGGCGTGGTGGTGGAAGCAGCGGGATTCCAGCAGGTCTTCGTCAAGCGCTACTTGAGGAGGAAGAGGTGTCACGGGAGGGAGAGGGAGGCGCCAGGGCTTAGGGTGCGGCTGCCCTCCCTCCCCTCCACTATATATAGGGGCTAGGGGGGTGCATGCCCCCTTGGAGGGGGGGCGGCGGCCCCTCGGGGGGCAACAGCCCCCTTAGGGTTTCCAACCAGGGGGGCGCATGCCCCCTCGGGGGGAAACGGCCCCCTAGGGTTTCCAACCCTAGGCGCCTTGGGCCCTTAGGTGGGGCGCACCAGCCCACCAGGGGTTGGTTCCCACGCCACTTCAGCTCATGGGGCCCTCCGGGATAGGTGGCCCCACCAAGTGGACCTCGGGACCCTTCCTGGTGGCAGATAATACCGTGACCCCCAAACTCTCCCGGTGGCCGAAACTGGACTTCTTATATATAAATCTTTACCTCCGGACAATTCCGGAACTGCTTGTGACGTCCGAGATCTCATCCGGGACTCCGAACAACTTTCATTTAACCGCATATTAATATCTCTACAACTCTAGCGTCACCGAATCTTAAGTGTGTAGACCCTACGGGTTCGGGAGACACGTAGACATGACCGAGACAACTCTCCGTTCAATAACCAACAGCGGGATATGGATACCCTTGTTGGCTCCCACATGATCCATGATAATTTCATCGGATGAACCACGATGTCGAGGATTCAATCAATCCCGTATATAATTCCCTTTGTCTCATTTCGATACATTTGCCCGAGATTCGATCGTCGGTATACCGATACCTTGTTCAATCTCGTTACGGCAAGTCTCTTTACTCGTTCCCGTAACACATCATCCCGTGAACAACTCCTTGATCACATTGAGCTCATTATGATGATGTCCTACCGAGTGGGCCCAGAGATACCTCTCCGTCATATGGAGTGACAAATCCCAGTCTCGATTCGTGCCAACCCAACAGATACTTTCGGGGATACCCATAGTGTAACCTTTATAGCCACCCAGTTACATTGTGACGTTTGTCACACCCAAAGTACCCTTACGGTATCCGGGAGTTGCACAATCTCATGGTCTAAGGAAAGGATACTTGACATTAGAAAAGCTTTAGCAGACGAACTACACGATCTTGTGCTATGCTTAGGATTGGGTCTTGTCCATCACATCATTATCCTAATGATGTGATCCCATTATCAATGACATCCTATGTCCATTGTTAGGAAACCGTAACCATCTATTGATCAACGAGCTAGTCAACTAGAGGCTCACTAGGGACATGTTGTGGTCTATGTATTCACACATGTATTACGATTTCCGGATAACACAATTATAGCATGAACAATAGACAATTATCATGAACAAGGAAATATAATAATAACCTTTTTATTATTGCCTCTAGGGCATATTTCCAACAGTCTCCCACTTGCACTAGAGTCAATAACCTAATGACATTGTGATGAATCGAACACCCATAGAATTCTGGTGTTGATCATGCTTTGCACGTGGAAGAGGTTTAGTCAACGGATCTGCGACATTCAGGTCCGTATGCACTTTACAAATCTCTATGTCTCCATCTTGAACATTTTCACGAATGGAGTTGAAGCGACGCTTGATATGCCCGGTGTTCTTGTGAAACCAGGGCTCCTTGGCAAGGGCAATAGCTCCAGTATTGTCACAGAAGAGAGTCATCGGGCCCGACGCATTGGGAATAACTCCTAGGTCGGTAATGAACTCCTTCATCCAGATTGCTTCATGTGTCAGCCTCCGAGGCTGCCATGTACTCCGCTTCACATGTAGATCCCGCCATGACGCTTTTCTTGCAATCGCACTACCGATCGCCCCACCATTCAAAATATACATGTATCCGGTTTGTGACTTGAGTCATCCAGATCTGTGTCGGGCTAGCATCAACGTAACCCTTTACGCACGAGCTCTTCGTCACCTCCATAAACGAGAAACATATCCTTAGTCCTTTTCGTGTACTTCAGGATATTCTTGACCATTGTCCAAAGGTTCCATGCCGGATTACTTTGGTACCTTCCCACCAAACTTACGGCAAGGTTTACATCGTCCGGTACACAAAGATGGCATACATAATAGACCCTATGGCCGAGGCATAGGGGATGACACTCATATTTTCTCTATCTTCTGTCGTGGTTGGGCATTGAGTCGTGCTCAATCTCACACCTTGTAATACAGGCAAGAACCCTGTCTTGGACTGATCCATATTGAACTTCTTCAATATATTGTCAAGGTATGTGCTTTGTGAAAGACCAATGAGGCGTCTCGATCTATCTCTATAGATCTTGATGCCTAATATGTAAGCAGCTTCTCCAAGGTCCTCCATTGAAAAACACTTATTCAAGTAGGCATTTATGCTTTCCAAGAATTCTATATCATTTCCCATCAATAGTATGTCATCCACATACAATATGAGAAATGCTACAAAGCTCCCACTCACTTTCTTGTAAACACAGGCTTCTCCATAAGTCTGCGTAAATCCAAACGCTTTGATCATCTCATCAAAGCGAATGTTCCAACTCCAAGATGCCTGCACCAGCCCATAGATTGAGCGTTGGAGCTTGCATACCTTGTCAGCATTCTTAGGATCGACAAATCCTTCTGGCTGCATCATATACAATTCTTCCTTAAGGACACCATTAAGGAATGCCGCTTGACGCCCATTTGCCATATCTCATAATCATAGAATGCGGCAATTGCTAACATGATTCGGACGGACTTCAGCTTCGCTACGGGTGAGAAAGTCTCATCGTAGTCAACCCCTTGAACTTGTCGATAACCCTTAGCGACAAGCCGAGCCTTATAGATGGTCACCTTACCATCCGCATCTGTCTTCTTCTTAAAGATCCTTTTATTTTCTATGGCTCGCCGATCATCGGGCAAGTCAGTCAAAGTCCATACTTCGTTTTCATACACGGATCCTATCTCAGATTTCATGGCTTCAAGCCATTTTTCGGAATCAGGGCCCGCCATCGCCTCTTCATAGTTCGAAGGTTCACCATTGTCTAACAACATGATTTCCAAGATAGGGTTGCCGTACCACTCTGGTGCGGAACGTGTCCTTGTGGACCTATGAAGTTCAGTAGTAACTTGATCTGAAGTTCCTTGATCATCATCATTAACTTCCTCTATAGTCGGTGCAGGCACCACAGAAACATTTTCTTGAGCTGTGCTACTCTCCAATTCAAGAGGCAATACTTCATCAAGTTCTACTTTTCCTCCCACTTACTTCTTTCGAGAGAAACTCTTTCTGTAGAAAGGATCCATTCTTGGCAACAAAGATCTTGCCTTCGGATCTGAGGTAGAAGGTATACCCAATAGTTTCCTTAGGGTATCCTATGAAGACACATTTTTCTGATTTGGGTTCGAGCTTTTCGGTTGAAGTTTCTTGACATAAGCGTCGCATCCCCAAACTTTCGTAAACGACAACTTAGGTTTCTTTCCAAACCACAATTCATACGGTGTCGCCTCAACGGATTTCGACGGAGCCCTATTTAAAGTGAATGCGGCAAATTTCTATAGCATAACCCCAAAATGATAGCGGTAGATCGGTAAGAGACATCATAGATCGCACCATATCCAATAGAGTGCGACATACAACGTTCGGACACACCATTCCGGCCGAGGTGTTCCAGCGGCATGAGTTGTGAAACAATTCCACATTTCCTTAAGTGCGTGCCAAATTGCGTGACTCGAATATTCTCGCCCACGATCCGATCAGAAGAACTTGATTTTCTGTCACGTTGATTCTCAACCTCACTCTAAAATTCCTTGAACTTTTCAAAGGTCTCAGACTTGTGTTTCATTAAGTAGACATACCCATATCTACTTAAGTCATCGGTGAGGGTGAGAACATAACGATAACCACCATGAAGCCTCAACGCTCATTGGACCGCACACATCAGTATGTATGATTTCCAATAAGTTGGTTGCTTGCTCCATTGTTCCGGAGAACGGAGTCTTGGTCATTTTGCCCATGAGGCATGGTTCGCACGTGTCAATGATTCATAATCAAGAGACTCCAAAAGTCCATCTGCATGGAGTTTCTTCATGCGTTTGACACCAATGTGACCAAGGCGGCAGTGCCACAAGTATGTTGTACAATCATTATCAACCTTACATCTTTTAGCATTCACACTATGAATATTTGTAACATCACGTTCGAGATTCAATAAGAATAAACCATTGACCAGCGGGCATGACCATAAAACATGTCTCTCATATAAATAGAACAACCATTATTCTCAGATTTAAATGAGTAGCCATCTCACATTAAACGAGATCCAGATACAATGTTCATGCTCAAAGCTGGTACTAAATAACAATTATTGAGGTTTAAAACTAATCCCGTAGGTAAATGTAGAGGTAGCGTGACGACGGCGATCACATCGACCTTGGAACCTATCCCGACGCCAAGATCGTCACCTCGCCCTTCGCCAGCCTCCGCTTATTCCGCAGCCTCCTGCTTTGAGTTACAAATATGAGCAACCGCACCGTATCAAATACCCGTGAGCTACTACGAGCGCTGGTTAGGTACACATCAATAACATGTATATCACATATACCTTTGGTATTGCCGGCCTTCTTATCCGCTAAGTACTTGGGGCAGTTCCGCTTCCAATGACTGTTTCCCTTGCAATAAAAGCACTCAGTCTCAGGCTTGGGTCCATGCTTTGGCTTCTTCCCGGCAACTGGCTTACCGGGTGCGGCAACTCCCTTGCTGTCCTTCTTGAAGTTCTTATTACCCTTGCCTTCTTGAACTTAGTGGTTTTATTCACCATCAACACTTGATGTTCCTTTTTGATCTCCACCTCCGCTGATTTCAAAGATTGAATATACCTCGTGAATGGTCTTTTCCATCCCCTCGCATATTGAAGTTCATCACAAAGCTCTTGTAGCTAGGTGGGAGCGACCAAGGATTCTCATTAACGATCGCATCATCCGGAGATTAACTCCCGGTGAGATAAGCGGTTGTGCAACCTGCATATTTTGAGTATGTGCTCACCGATGTAACTATTCTCCTCCATCTTACAATCAGAGAACTTGTCGGAGACTTCATATCTCTCGACCCGCATGAGCTTGGAAAACCATTTTCAGCTCTTGGAACATCTCATATGCCCCGTCTGCACAAAACGCTTTTGGAGCCCGGTTCTAAGTTGTAAAGCATGCCGACCGAACTGTGGAGTAATCATCACTACGCTGACCGCCAAAGCGCTCATAACGACATGAGTTCTTTGGGAAAATAGTGCTTCACCTAGCGGTGCATCAAGGACATATGCTTTCTTGGTAGCTATGAGGATAATCATCGTGTTACGGACCCAAATTGCAGTAGTTGCTGCCATCGCCTTTAGCTTGGTTTTCTCTAGGAACGCTTGAAGTTGAGGGCAACATTAGCGTGGGCCATTTGATCTACAAGACATATTGCAAAGTTTTAGACTATGTTCATGATAATTAAGTTCATCTAATCAAATTATTTAATGAACTCCCACTCAGATAGACATCCCTCTAGTCATCTAAGTGATACATGATCCGAGTCAACTAGGTCGTGTCCGATCATCACGTGAGACGGACTAGTCATCATCGGTGAACATCTTCATGTTGATCGATCTTCTATACGACTCATGTTCGACCTTTCGGTCTTACGTGTTCCGAGGCCATGTCGTACATGCTAGGCTCGTCAAGTCAACCTAAGTGTATTGCGTGTGTAAATCTGGCTTACACCCGCTGTATGCGAACGTTAGAACCTATCACACCCGATCATCACGTGGTGCTTCTAACAACGGACCTTAGCAATGGTGCATGCTTAGGGGAACACAATTCGTGATATTTTAATGAGGGATCATCTTATTTATGCTACCCTCGTTCTAAGCAAATAAGATGTAAAAACATGATAAACATCACATGCAATCAAATAGTGACATGATATGGCCAATATCATTTTGCTCCTTTTGATCTCCATCTTCGGGCGCCATGATCATCATCGCCACCGCTTGACACCATGATCTCCATCATCATGATCCTTGTCATCGTGTCTTCATGAAGTTGTCTCGTCAACTATTACTTCTACTACTATGGCTAACGGTTTAGCAATAAAGTAAAGTAATTACATGACGTTTATGTTGACACGCATGTCGTAAATAAATTAAGACAACTCCTGTGGCTCCTGCCGGTTGTCATACTCATCGACATGCAAGTCGTGATTCCTACAAGAACATGATCGATCTCATACATCACATATATCATTCATCACATCCTTTTGGCCATATCACATCACACGGCATATGCTGCAAAAACAAGTTAGACGTCCTCTAATTGTTGTTGCAATTTTTACGTGGCTGCTATAGGTTTCTTAGCAAGAATGTTTCTTACCTACGCCAAAACCACAATGTGATATGCCAATTTCTATTTACCCTTCATAAGGACCCTTTTCATCGAATCCGGTCCGACTAAAGTAGGAGAGACAGACACCCGCTAGCCACCTTATGCAACTAGTGCATGTCAGTCGGTGGAACCTGTCTCACGTAAGTGTACGTGTAAGGTCGGCCCGGGCCGCTTCATCCCACGATGCCGCCGGATCAAGATAAGACTAGTAACGGCAAGTAAGTTGACAAAATCGACGCCCACAACAACTTGTGTTCTACTCATGCATAGAAACTACGCATAGACCTAGCTCATGATGCCACTGTTGGGGATCGTGAGCGTAAATTTAAAATTTTCTACGCATCACCAAGATCAATCAATGGAGCCATCTAGCAACGAGAGAGAGAGGAGTGCATCTACATACCCTTGTAGATCGCGAGCGGAAGCGTTCAAGAGAACGGGGTTGATGGAATCGTACTCGTCATGATCCAAATCACTGATGATCCTAGTGCCGAACGGACGGCACCTCCGCTGCTCAACACACGACGGCAGTGAGACGCCTCCTCCTTCTTGATCCAAAGAAGGAGGAGGAGAAGTTGATGGAGATCCAAAGAAGCATGGTGGCGTGGTGGTGGAAGCAATGGATTCCAGCAGGCTTCGCCAAGCGCCACCGGAGGAGGAAGAGGTGTCACGGAGGGAGAGGAGGCGCCAGGCTTAGGTGCGGCCGCCTCCTCCCTCCACTATATATAGGGGCTAGGGGGGTGCAGGCCCCCTTGGACATCCCATCTAGGGGGGGGGCGGCCCCTCGGGGGGCAACGACCCCCTTAGGGTTTCCATCCAGGGGGGCGCATGCCCCCTCGAGGGGCAACGCCCCCCTAGGGTTTCCAACCCTAGGCGCCTTGGGCCCTTGGGTGGGGCGCACCAGCCCACCAGGGGTTGGTTCCCATGCCACTTCAGCCCATGGGCCCCTCCCGCATAGGTGGCCCCACCCGGTGGACCTCGACCCTTCCGGTGGTCCCAGACAATACCTGACCCCGAAACTCTCCCGATGGCCGGAATCGACTTCCTATATATAAATCTTTACCTCTCGACCATTCCTAACTCCTCGTGACATCCAGATCTCATCCCAAGACTCCCAACAACTTTCTTTAACCGCATACTAATATCTCTACAACTCTAGCGTCACATCGAACCTTATGTGTAGACCCTACGGGTTCTAGACACGTAGACATGACCGAGACAACTCTCCGCTCAATAACCAATAGCGGATCTCGATACCCATGTTGGCTCCCACATGCTCCACGATAATCTCATCGGATGAACCACGATGTCGAGGATTCAATCAATCCCGTATACAATTCCCTTTGTCTATCGGTACGATACTTGCCCGAGATTCGATCATCGGTATACCGATACCTTGTTCAATCTCGTTACGGCAAGTCTCTTTACTCGTTCCCATAACACATCATCCCGTGAACAACTCCTTGATCACATTGAGCTCATTATGATGATGCCCTACTGAGTGGGCCCAGAGATACCTCTCCGCCATACACGGAGTGACAAATCCAGCCTCGATTCGTGCCAACCCAACAGATACTTTCGGGATACCAGAGTGTACCTTTATAGCCACCCGGTTACATTGTGACGCTTTGGCACACCCAAAGTACCCTTTACGGTGTCCGGAGTTGCACAATCTCATGGTCTAAGGAAAGGATACTTGACATTAGAAAAGCTTTAGCGCATTTAACTACACGATCTTGTGCTATGCTTAGGATTGGGTCTTGTCCATCACATCATTATCCTAATGATGTGATCCCGTTATCAATGACATCCATTGTCCATGGTTAGGAAACCGTAACCATCTATTGATCAACAAGCTAGTCAACTAGAGTCTCACTAGGGACATGTTGTGGTCTATGTATTCACACATGTATTACGATTTCCGGATAACACAATTATAGCATGAACAATAGACAATTATCATGAACAAGGAAATATAATAATAACCTTTTTATTATTGCCTCTAGGGCATATTTCCAACGATGTAATACCCTACTCCCGCTTTTGTTGTATTTATGATGTGTGGAGCACAAGTACACAAAGCGCCTCCAAGAAGGTGCTAGGAGAAGGCGCTACATGAGCAGACGTGTGTGAGGTTCGAACGGGTTCGAACCCTTGTAAAGGTTGCCCTGACCATCCTTTTATAGCTCAAGGGGTTACCACAGTGGCAAAACAGTCATTACATAATGATTAGATAGCATACAGTGCTATCATACCTAATTCTGCTAGTTAGGACAAAAAGCATTGAATGTGTCACTAGGTGTCATGAGGAGAAGAAGCCCTGGCAAGGATCCATCACCGCTTGCCCAGCTAACTCCTATTAGCTTGACACGCCATTTGCATGGGTGTCGATAAAGGTAATCTTCTCTCCAGCGTGCTGACACATGCCGGCAAATGCCACCTTGCTGCCTACGAGCTCAACACCTCATCGATCAATGACCAACTGGATGGTGAGGTGGAGCGCTGGTAGTTGGCGGGGGTTTGCTGGCCAGGGGACTTGCCGGGCTTCTGCCTTGTCGGCTCGCTCTTGCCGGCAAAGGCTACGCACAGTGTTCTGTCTTGATGCTTGTCTTGTTCTACTTCTTGGTCTTCTTGATGCGCTCCTTGATCTTGGGCTAGCCTCCATCAAGACCCCTTGCTGGGAGTGCTGCCACTGTCCATGCATAAGTTTGGGGTACTAAGGACCCAGTTCTTAGTGCACCGACACGAGCAATTTTAAAAAATGTGAACACATTTTTGGAAATTTCGTTCAATAAAAAAGGTTTTATTACTTATGCCACTAGTTTTGTTCCACTACCCGGTTTTGCCACTAGAAGTTACAACTGCAAAAAAAATGATATCGTTTCTTGAGATGCTTGCTCAAAAATGCTATTAGATATCTAAAAATGCCATCTTCCATTAGATGTTTGCTCAAAAAAGCCATTAGACATCGTTATTGTCAGGTCAAACCCGTTGACCATGTTATATGGAAAAAATACCTCTAGACCCACATGTCAATTCTCTTTATCTCACAACGATAAGTGCGAGCCCCAGTTGTGAGGAGTAAGCAAGCGAATAATTTTATAGAAAAATAAGAACATTGTTGGGATCAAGTGGGACCCACAATTTATTGTAGTGAGATAGAGGGAGAGTTGAAATGTTGGTCCATAGGTATTTATGTCATTATAAAATGGCGAACGATATTTGAGCTGACAATAATGGTGTCCAACGGCATTTTTTGAGTAGTTGAAATTCCTAGTGGCAAAATTGGGTAGTGGGACACAACTAGTGGCATAAATGATAAAAGCCCTCGAAAAAAGACAAACAAAATTTTAATCGGGAAGACTTTTTGAAATTCACAAATGTTTTCTAAAAGCATGAATATATTTTAAAACATGAACATTTTTTGAATGTGCGAACAATTTGAAAAAATGGGAACATGTTTTGAACATCCAAAGAAATTTTAGAAAATGTGTGTTTTTAAACATGAACTTTATTTCAATTTGTGAACATTTCACTAAAACAAGATTTTTTTTAGTATTTGTACATTTTTAAATGCAATTTTGTTTTCAAAATCTTGAACAATTTTGGAAAACCCAAATGTTTTTTGAAAACATGGGAACATTTTTCCAATTTTGAAAAAAAATTGAACGAGAACAAAATTTAAAGTTCTAGGAATTTTTTTAAAACATGAACAATTATTTGGAATTCTGAATATTTTTTGAAAATTTGAAAAAAAAATTGTTGGAAAATTTTGAGCTTCTGAAAAAAGGAAAAATAAAAATAAACTAGAAAATAAAATTAAATAAATAAGAAAGAAGAAAGGAAAAAGAGACAGGAAAACAGAAAAGAAATATTGAAATAGAATAAAATGAAAACATTTTTACCTAGTCTTGGGCGCCTTGTGCGAAGCTCCGACTATTTGCGGCAATACGTTGTAATTAGTGTTTTTCCAGCTGAATGGACTAGAAATTAAGTGAGCTGGCTTCGATGGGCCACAATCCGCACAGCCCACACACGAAATTCTGGATAAAATCGTTTTTCTCTAGCACATGGGCACACAAAAATTTAGTACCACCTCGGATAGGAAAAAAAATCTTTTCGGCGGTGAAAGGATATTTTTTCCCGAGGAAACGCACCTTGCTTTATTAGTAGGTATAATTTTCTATGTTCAAACTTTTGTATGTATTTTTCTATTTTAATGTGTATTTTCTATGTATTTCCATTCTTAATATATATTTTCTATGTTTCAAGTTTTATATGTATTTCCATTCTTAATATATATTTTCTATGTTTCAGGTTTTATATGTATTTCCTATTTTAATATGTATATTCTATGTTTCAAGCTATATGTGAAATGTTGAGAGCCACCATGCCCATATTATGCGAAATTTTGGGAGGCGTTCTTTAGCCCCAAGGGTTCCCTCCCCCTAAATCCCCCTCTCCTCTCCAACCCAAATTTGAGTAGGAGATTAAAATTGATCCAACCATAAGGGTTTCTTCTCCAAATCTCCCGCCCCGCTCCCCATCTATCAATGTACTGTCACAAGACGTTGATCAATCAAAGACATTAGTGTCGTCCGCACCTCCCCACCAGATCGGCGCAGTCGTGCCCATGGCCAACCAACTGCCATTGGACGACCGCTCCTCCCTATCCACCAATGCTGACCTCGCAATGGACGCTCAAAGCTGGGTCAGCACCACAATCGATGCCCGTCCTTTCTTTCACCGCCCGTTGGTTCAACCCATCAAACGATGACCTTTCGTCATGGCCTCACCCACCACCCCCTCCTTGACCCCGCCCCCATCGAAGTCGGCCTCTTTCTCCGGCCCTAACAGCTCTGCACCTCCCTCTATCATCTTGCTCGCCACCGCCCGTGTCACGCCCAAGATGCGGCCCTATCCTAAAGGAACTCGAAGGTCCCACCAAGGATAGAAGCGCATCTTGAAGACGCTTCTGCAAGGTGGATATCATTACATCAACATTACATTATAGATGGGGATACATACATAAGGCATACAATGCCACACGAATACAACATCATCATACAAGAGATCAACATCCGCCTACGGATGTAACATAAAATGTAAACTCAAACAATATCCACTGCTAGCCCAGTCAGCCGACCGAACCTATCCCCGATCGAAGAAGAAGCGTAAGAAGAACTCCAAAACAAGCAAACATCGCTCTCAAGGCCATGATCATCGCACAACCTGTACTGCAATCACTGGTGTAGTAATCTATGAGCCACGAGGACTCAAAGAATCCCATTACCATGGGTATCAAGACTAGCAAAGCTTAATGGGTAAGGAAGGGTAAAGTGGTGAGGTTGCAGCAATGACTAAGCATGTATGGTGGCTAACTTACGTAGATGAGAGCGAGAAGAGGAGCAAAGGAACTGGTCGTCAACTAGCAATGATCAAGCGGGATCCCGAACTCCTACTTACGCCGACAAAACTCGTAAACCGTGTTCTCCTCTCGATCAACCCGAAAAGAGACACTCACGGTTACCCACTCGGTTGGTGTATTTTAGAAGAGTTTACTTCAAGTTTACTACAACCGGATATTAATAAATTCCCATCTCGCCACATAATCATGCACGGCTCTCGAAAGTTTATACCTCGCAGGGTGTCCCAACTTAGCCCATGATAAGCTCTCGCGATCAACGAAGGATATTCCTTCTCCCGGAAGACCCGATCGGCCCTAATCCGGCTACAAGACATTTCGACAAGAATAAAACAAGACCAAGAAGACCGCCTGATGCTACCGGCTAATCCCAATAGGAGCTACACATATCTTGTTCTCGTGGCAACACCGGATGAGATAGGCTACGAGTAAAACCAAGCCTCGAAGTTTCCCGTGGTGGCCCAAGAAGCGGTTTGCCTCGAACCAAAGACTTAGAGAAGCAACGGCCCTGGGCTAAAATAAAGATGACCCTTGGGTTGGCCGACCCAAGGAAAGGGTATAGGTGGTGGTGAGGCAAATGGTAAAACCAAGGTTGGGCCTTCTTTGGAGGAGTTTTATTCAAAGCGAATCGTCAAGGGGGTCCCATAAATCACCCAACCGCGTTAGGGACGCAAAATCCGGAACATAATACCGATATGATGACGGAAACTAGGGCGGCAAGAGTGGAACAAAACACCAGGCATAAGGCCGAGCCTTCCACCCTTTACCAAGTATATAGATGCATTAATAATATAAGAGATATTGTGATATTCCAACATAAACATAATCCAATATGGAGCAATCTTCATCTTCACCTGCAACTAGCAACGCTATAAGAGGGCCGAGCAAAAGCGGTAACATAGCCAAACAACGGTTTGCTAGGAAGGGTGACAAAGGTTAGAGGTTCATGGCAATTTGGGAAGCTTGATAAGCAAGTGGTAGGTAACGCGGCATAGCGATAGAACGAAGCAACTAGCATAGCAATGATAGTAATGAGATCCAAGGTGACGGTCATCTTGCCTGAAATCCCGCAAGGAAGAAGAACGAGTCCATGAAGAAGATGAACGGGAGTAGTCGAACGAATCCTCACAATCTCAACAATAATTTAACTAGGAAGCAACACCTAAAGAAACAAACAACATGGTAAATGCACAAGCATAAACATGGCACGATGCATAATCAAGTATGATGCATGTCCCATTAATGAGGCATGGCATGGCAAAGTGCAACAAACGATGCTACAAGTTAGTGGAGCTCAATATGCAACGAGTTGCATATTGACAAAACACCACATCGACATATTTAGTTTAATCTCGTTTAAGCTACCAAACAAGATTAGATGTTGTTAAACATGGCAAGAGGTGAAGCATAAGTAAACTATCTATTTAGGCAAGTTTAAATGAGGCCTAGGAACAACAAACAACAATTCCTAAAATCCTCATCTGCATATTTTAGATTTGGTACTGTTCTGCTATAAATCATATTTTAGTGTTGTTAAACAGCAAAATAAAGTATACCATGTTAAACTAGGCATTTTCCCCCCCCATTTACATATAAAGTTTATTTAAAATGGAGCTACGGTTATTTAGTTATGAAATAAATCATTTTAGCATGGCATTTAGCAAATTTAATCAAACAACATTTTAAACATTTTAAACATTGATGAAAGTGGCATATTGTGAAACTAGACATAAATCTAAGCATTTTACATGTTTAAATCATTTTATTCCGATGCACGGTTTGTGAATTATTAGATGCATGAACATAAGGGTTTTTCTGCAAATCTGTCAGACTCAGGATTAATAGGCAAATTCGTCCATAGCAGGAAAAAAACATGGCAGGCCAAATCGATGGAACTGGCTGCTCACCACGGGCCGAGGAAGAAGAAGCGCTGGGTCGGGCCTTATCACGCGCGAATGGGACCTACACAGACGGAGTCAACGCAGGCTCAGCGTGTGGCTTCCAGCAGGCTTGGCGGCGATGCGGAGTCGTCGCCTGCCTCAGCGGCTGGGTGAGCAGAGCTCCTTTCGATGGAGGGAAGCAGAGGTCATGAAGTGGACATGGCGAGGACGCCGGGCGGCGTGAGCTTGCGGCACGCAGAGGGAGGTCAAAGACGGCGGGCGAGCCACGGATCTGACGGCGGGGGCATCTCCAACGATGGTGGCGCGGCTCGTGCTCTGCTCGAGGCAAGGACAGGACGGGATTAGAGGGAAGAAGCGGAACACGAAGAAGAGGAGGCAGGTACCAAAATGACACAGGTGGTCGCCACGTGACGGCGTCCATAGCGGGTTGATGAGTGGCGGCAGGTCGAACTCCTCGCTGAGGAAGGCGGCGCGCAAGGGCTTTCTATGATGGAGCCGCAGAATCGGAAGCAGCATTTAACGGGGAGGCTCCAGCAGAGGGACTTGGCGAGAGGGGCTGCAAGCGCGAACAACGGGGATGACAGGACTGGCAAGGCAGAGGATTGGGAGGTGCGCCAGCAATTTGGCGTCCTCCTAAGGCCAGACGGGAGGCCATGGCGCGGAGCCTCTGCACTAAAAGGAAAGGGAGAGAGAGATGAGATATAGAGAGGAGGAGAACGGGGAAGGAGAGGGCGCGACGGGCTCATCTGCTTGGTTTTGGCCATGACTACCGGGCCTAAGAAGGTGGAGATGAAGGGACACAGGCCATGGGAGGAGCTCAACGATTCCCTCGCGAGAAGCTCGAGGGTTGCGAGGGAGACGGCCGCGGCTTGAGGCGCTGCAAGTGACGACGGGGCGAGTCGAGACGGCGGGATCCGGCGGCTGCGAGGTACTAAGAACGACGGATGACCGGCCGGTTGGCAGCGAGACGATGGAGCCTGTGCTCTGGACGACGGGAGGCTCGGGGCATGAGCAGGGATGTCGCTGAGGCGGCGCCGATCCATCGAGATGCTCGGTAATTTGTCAGGAAAACCAGGATCCGTCCGAGGTCATGTTGGTGGGGATGGATCCCGAGGGAAGAATGAGAGCGGGCGCATGGATGGGACTGGTGGATGGGACGGCTAGGTCTAGGGTCGCCTGATATTTATATCAGATGAATTTAGGTTAGGGCATCCCTACGATCGCAGACGGACGGTTGAGAAAATATATGTGTAGGAAGTCCAATTAAGAAAACAGAGATGTTTTATAGATGTTAGGAGATGATCTGAATGCAACGGTGATGACTGAGCGGTTCGGGTTCGGAGCGCTTTTCTGGACACGCTGCAAGAGGGGGTCAGGTTGTGCAGAGAGGTTAGGTGGTTCGACAAGAGGGAAACGAAACAAAGACAATGGACTCACGAAAGGCCATGGGGACAAGGGGGTTTTGTTGGTCTTGAGAAAGAGAGAAAAGAGGGTCCAATTGGTCCGAGAGAAGGTCAACAAGGACAAGCGGTCCGACAACAGTCGACGAAGACAAAGAGAGAAGCGAGAATTCTGACGGCCTACGAGGTTTTATGAAAACATGCGGATGCAATGCGGATGATGCGATGATGAAATGCATGACATGAACAAAATGCAAAACGAAAGACAAAAACCCAACCACGGAGAAAATAATATATCACATAGCCGGAAATGGCAAGAGTTGGAGTTGTATCCGGGGCGTTACAACACTCCACCACTACGAGAGGATCTCGTCCTGAGATCTAGGATGGCACCGGAGGAAAAAGGAAGAGGAGAGGTAAAACAAAGTTGCTTCTACGACAAACGAGTGAAACCACGAACCTTGAGAGGTTAAACAATTTAAAGGAAAGAGTACAACAGAGATGAACGAGATTGCAAACAATCCTTAGAAAAGAGGAACAAGGACCATTACGAGAACTTGAAGGTTGCAAAGACATGAATCAAGAGTTTGATGGACAAGATGGAATTCAAACCACTCCTAAGTTAAAACTAGATAGAGAAGGAATAAGATTGATATAATTTGGGCAGCACCCCGACTAAAATAAGAAGGAAAACTTGATAAGATGAAAAGAACTTGAAGAGATGACACAACACTCCGGTTAAATGGATAAGTAAGAAAATAACATGATCTTAACAAAACAAAACGAGGTGATGGGTGAAGAGAGCAACATCGCAATGCCTCCGGAAGAAAGAAAGAATGGAATGAAATGAACGGAGAGAAACAAGATCTTGAGACAGCACGCTTACAACAAATGCTAGAACGGAGTTGTTGGATTATCAACAACGAAAGGACAAGCTTGATGTGGGCTTATGAAAGACAACTCAAAATTATGAGGTGACAAACGGCCACTAAAGGAAGCCATTGGTTTGAGTGAGAGCACCAAGGCGATGAAAAACTTCTTTCACCAAGAGAATAGGAGAAAACTTGGATCATTGATAAGCACCATAATAGCAACATTCCTTAGGGAAGGCTTTAGGTGAAATATGACCCAAGATGACTCCAACAAAGGGATTGATGGATTGAAAAGATCTCTTGAACGAAGAGAAAATGATGGATTTAAAATACCTCATTCTTGACAACAATATGAATCATGAAACATGAAGGAAATTGTCAAGAGTGACATAACACCACCTCAAAAGATAAGGTAGGAAGAATTGCACTTTGGAATGCAAGATGAAGATTACTTGAACTCCTCAAAACATAACATGTGTTGAGCACCATGTTTATTTTAGAGTATAGCTTGGCGGATCATAACTCCAAGAGAAATCTTGAAGAAAAATTGAAGAATGAAAAGAATCCTTGACGAACTATCATGTAGAGCCTCCATGAAGAACTCTGGTAATAAAAGGATGATAAAAAGAAAGAGAAGCTGAAGACACAAGGTGAAGCCTTGCAATAATTTAGATGGAGCTTCGCGACAAGATAATGCGGAAAACTTGGAACTCCGAAAAACAAAAGATGAACAACTTAGAACCGATAAATGATATCATGAACAACTCCGGAAGAAAAGAATTGAATCACCTCGAGGAAATAAGAATAAGATTTATTGTATGCTTATCCTTCATCAAATTAAATTGATGACAAGCAATGGATTTTACATACTACTTATTCTTCTTGCAAAAGAATTGAGAAGTGGCATAACGCATAAACTTGAGAAGGTCTTCATGAACCACCAAGAGGGATTCAAAGAACGAATGAATTAAAGTGATAATCAAGGAAAAGAATCTTGAACGAACCACCGTAAGAAATGACAATGAACGAAGAAAAGAGAAAGAATCACGGAAGAATTATGAAAGCACGAAGATACTTGAGGAATTAAAAGCAAGAGAACGAAGAGATCGCGAATCGATTGAAGAATACTTGAACGAAGCACCTAATCATTGGATAATGGTAATCAAATGTGAGGACGAAGAATTCTTCCGGACGATGGCCTCCGGTGAAAAGAAATGTAAATCAACTCCTGAAATACTCCTGATGGATGAAAAGAATTTGCACGATTGAAAACAATTTGAGAGGATAACAACGAGCTAGCACCGTGAATCTCCTAGAGAACGGACAAGATTTAGAGGAAAAACTCTTCTTCTATCTTCAAATGATGACGAGAAACACCACCAAAATTTGTTGAGACATCATGGGAAACGAAAGGCGAAGAGGTTGAGCCAACAATGAAAATGATTTGGAATCCATCTTGGAAAAGGCATGTGACTGATGTGATCCATTCTTACATCACACTTGAAAAGAATTGGGAATAGCTTCGGGGAAATTAAAAGAGTCAGGTAAGATCCTGGGAAAGACCTGTGGGTTAGGGCCCACTAAAAGAAAACACCGTTGGAAAGGGATGTTGAACAGATAGATGATGCACCGGAACAATTGAAATATTTGAATGAGGTGACAACCTCGAATTAATTGGAACACGAATCTTCTAAGATGTCTTTCGAACTCCTAATTATTGAATGGCGAGAGGCAACGAGCAAGGAGATCACTTGATCCAAGGAAAAGAATATGATCAACCCGAAAAACTTGAATTGAGTGCACCTAAAAAGAAAGGGATGAAGAAAGACGAACGAGGCGAGAAATCACCGGTTGAAATAATTGAGGGAAGATCAAGAGGCTCCGTCATTTAATGAAATTGATGCTCGAAATAGACTCGGACTCAAGGAAGAAGAGGGTGGGAGGCGGAAAACAAAGGCAACTTGGGGACGGATGAAACAAACACCGGTGAGAAAACTTAAAGTTGATCTTGTGGATGTTGAAAATGATCGGATCCACTTGAAGAGAAGCACGCCGGTATTGAAAAAGAATTGAAATGGCGATCTCGATAAACAAGAAGGATTAGCACTCTCATAGAAATATGAGAACACCGTTTAGGAAAAGGTATGGATTCAACATTTGACTTCGAAGCAACTTGAATACCACAAATAAAACAAAACAAAGGATTTGGCTTGCAGAATAAGCCGGAACAAATACATGTGATAGAGATTTACCCAATCTCATATCATGCATTTGTCGGAAAGATATTCTAGGAGCTACTTGAATTCCCACCTATAAACTCCTGAAACTTTCTGGTTATGCAATCTGGTGTTGGGGATACAGGGGACACAAAATATATCACCCAAACTAACAATACCTAGATCCAAATTTGTATCCATCCTTCAACACATAACCAAGAAAACTCCGAAATCATGTACCTCAACCTTCAAAAGCATCCTTATAATGAGTTATGGCAATACTCCCAAACTCCCCCAAAGATCGGGTGACGCCGAGGTTATCTCACCAACAACCGCATAAAAGATATTTCGATGTCGGCAAAACTCGTATTCCAGAATCGAACGATAAAATTGTGACGACAACACCCTGAGCTCAACTCCCGACACCGCCACAACCCCTAAATGTCGAGGCACCAAGAACAATGTTCTCGCCACAAGAATATCGGAACGATTCCAAGATACCCGCGTGATCCTAAAAAATTTTTTAGTGAAATTTGAGGAGAGGAAAGACAAAACATCTACGCCAGAGGCCTCACCAGAGCGAATTTAAGGACCGAGGAGTAAAAGAATCCTACTCTCGATATATATAATCCTAAGACTCAAAACATTTTTTTCTAGACTCAACAACGGCCAACAAACAAGGGGCTCCTATGGTTTGGTCGAGGCTCGATACCAACTTGTCATGCCCAAGATGCGCCCTATCCTAAAGGAACTCGAAGGTCCCACCAAGGATAGAAGCGCATCTTGAAGACGCTTTTGCAAGGTGGATATCATTACATCAACATTACATTATAGATGGGGATACATACATAAGGCATGTAATGCCACACGAATACAACATCATCATACAAGAGATCAACATCCGCCTACGGATGAAACATAAACAGAAACTCAAACAATATCCACCACGCTAGCCCAGTCACGACCGAACCTATCCTCGATCGAAGAAGAAGCGGAGAAAGAACTCCAAAACAAGCAAACATCGCCTCGCGTCATGATCATCGCACAACCTGCACTGCAATCGCTGGTGTAGTAATCTATGAGCCACGAGGACTCAAAGAATCCCATTACCATGGGTATCAAGACTAGCAAAGCTTAATGGGTAAGGAAGGGGTAAAGTGGTGAGGTTGCGCAATGACTAAGCATGTATGGTGGCTAACTTACGCAGATGAGAGCGAGAAGAGGAGCAAAGGAACTACGTCAACTAGCAATGATCAAGAAGTGATCCCGAACTCCTACTTACGCCGACATAACTCGTAAACCGTGTTCTCCTCTCGATCAACCCCGAAAAGAGACACTCACTACACGCATTACGGTTGGTGTATTTTAGAAGAGTTTACTTCAAGTTTACTACAACCGGATATTAACAAATTCCCATCTCGCCACATAACCGTAAGTACACGGCTCTCGAAAGTTTATACCTGCAGGGTGTCCCAACTTAGCCCATGATAAGCTCTCGCGATCAACGAAGGATATTCCTTCTCCCTGAAGACCCGATCGACCCTTTAATCCCGGCCACAAGACATTTCGACAAGAATAAAACAAGACCAAGAAGACCACCCGATGCGCCGACAATCCCGATGGGAGCCGCATATCTCGCTCTCGTGGCAACACCGGATGAGACAAAGCTACGAGTAAAACCAAGCCTCGAAGTTTCCCAGTGGTGGCCCAAGTGACTCGGTTCGAACCAAAGACTTAGAGAAGCACCGCCCTGGGACTAAAATAAAGATGACCCTTGGGTTGGCCGACCCAAGGGAAAGGGTATAGGTGGTGGTGAGGCAAATGGTAAAACCAAGGTTGGGCCTTCTTTGGAGGAGTTTTATTCAAAGCGAATCATCGAGGGGTCCCATAAATCACCCAACCGTGTTAGGGACGCAAAATCCGGAACATAATACCGATATGACGAAAACTAGGCGGCAAGAGTGGAACAAAACACTGCATAAGGCCGAGCCTTCCACCCTTTACCAAGTATATAGATGCATTAATAATATAAGAGATATTGTGATATCCCAACATAAACATAATCCAACTTGGAGCAATCTTCATCTTCACTTACAACTAGCACCGCTATAAGAGTGGCTGAGCAAAAGCGGTAACATATCCAAACAACGTTTTGCTAGGAAGGGTGAAAAAGGTTAGAGGTTCATGGCAATTTGGGAAGCTTGATAAGCAAGTGGTAGGTAACGCCAAGATAGCGATAGAACGAAGCAACTAGCATAGCAATGATAGTAATGAGATCCAAGGTGAAGGTCATCTTGCCTGAAATCCCGCAAGGAAGAAGAACGAGTCCATGAAGAAGATGAACGGGAGTAGTCGAACGAATCCTCACAATCGCAATAATACCGGAACTAGGAAGCAACACCGGAAAGAAACAAACAACATGGTAAATGCACAAGCATAAACATGGCACGATGCACAATCAAGTATGATGCATGTCTGGTTTAATGAGGCATGGCATGGCAAAGTGCAACAAACGATGCTACAAGTTAAGTGGAGTTGCATATTGACAAAACACCACATTGACATATTTAGTTTAATCTCGTTTAAGCTACCAAACAATATTAAATGTTGTTAAACATGGAAAGAGGTGAAGCATAAGTAAACTATCTATTTAGGCAAGCTTAAATGAGGCCGGAACAACAAACAACAATTCCGGAAAATCCTCATGTGCATATTTTAGATTTGGTACTGTTCTGCTATAAATCATATTTTAGTGTTGTTAAACAATAAAATAAAGTATACCATGTTAAACTAGGCATTTTTCCACCCCATTTACATATAAAGTTTATTTAAAATGGAGCTACGGTTATTTAGTTATGAAATAAATCATTTTAGCATGGCATTTAGCAAATTTAATCAAACAACATTTTAAACATTTTAAACATGGATGAAAGTGGCATATTGTGAAACTAGACAGAAATCTAAGCATTTTACATGTTTAAATCATTTTATTCCGATGCACGGTTTGTGAATTATTAGATGCATGAACATAAGGGTTTTTCTGCAAATCTGTCAGACTCAGGATTAATAGGCAAATTCGTCCAGAGCCGGGAAAAAACATGGCAGGCCAAATCTGATGGAACTGGGCTGCTCACCACGGGCTGAGGAAGAAGGGGCGCTGGGCTGGGCCTTGACTGCTGGCGAATGGGACCTACACAGACGGAGTCAACGCGGGCTCGCGTGTGGCTTCCAGCGGGGCTTGGCGAGCGATGCAGAAGAGTCGTCGCCCGTCTCCAGGCGCGCGGGGTGAGCAGAGCTCCTGCTCGATGGAGGGGAAGCAGAGGCCGCGGGAAGCTGGACTTGGCGAGGACGCTGGCGGCGGTGAGCTTGCGGGCACGCAGAGGGAGGTCAAAGACGGCGGGCGAGCGCCGGATCTGGACGGCAGGGGGGGCATCTCCAACGATGGTGGCGCCGGCTCGTGCTCCTGTTCGAGGCAAGGACAGGGACGGGGATTAGAGGGGAAGAAGCAGAACACGAAGAAGAGGAGGCAGGGTACGGCAAAATGACCTGGGTGGTCGCCGGCGGACGGCGTCCATAGCGGGGTTGCGGTAGTGGCAGCAGGTCGAACTCCTGCTTGAGGAAGGCGGCGCGCAAGGGCTCGGCTGTGATGGAGCTGCAGAACTGGAAGCAGCAGACGAACAGGGGAGGCTCCAGCAGAGGGACTTGGCGAGAGGGCCGGCAAGCGCGGGAACAGCGGGGATGACCGGACTGGGCAAGGCAGAGGATTGGGGAGGTGCGCCGGCAACTTGGCGTCCTCCTAGCGCTGCATCGGGAGGCCATGGCGCGGGAGCCTCCTGCAGTGAAAGGAAAGGGAGAGAGCGATGAGATACAGAGAGGAGGGAGAACGGGGGAAGGAGAGGGCGCGACGGGGCTCATCTGCTTGGTTTTCGCCGGCGACGGCTGGCCGGAAGGAGGTGGAGATGAAGGGACACAGGGCCATGGGAGGAGCTCGAACGATTCCCTCGCGAGAAGCTCGAGGGTTGCGGGGACGGAGACGATCGCGGCTTGAGGCGCGTGCGGACGACAGGGACGGAGTCGAGACGGCGGGATCCGGCGAAGCGGCGAGGTTCGGCAACGACGGGGATGACCGGCTGCTCCGGTTGGCGGCAGCGAGACGATGGAGCTCGTGCTCCTGGACGACGGGAGGCTCGGGGCATGAGCAGGGGATGCTGTGCTTCGAGGCGAAGCGCTCGATCCATCGAGATGCTCGGGCGGCTGCGCGGAAAACCAGGGATCTGGTCCGAGGCTGCGGTTGGTGGGGATGGATCCCGAGGGAAGAATGAGAGCGGTGGCGGCGCGGATGGGACTGGGTGGATGGGACGGCTAGGTCTAGGGTTGCCCTGATATTTATATCAGATGAATTTAGGTTAGGGCATCCCTACGATCGCAATCGGACGATTGAGAAAATATATATGTAGGAAGTCCACCAAGAAAGCAGAGATGCTTTATAGATGTTAGGAGATGATCTGAATGCAACGGTGATGACCGAGCGGTTCGGGTTCGGAGCAGTTTTGACACGCCGCAAGAGGGTCGGTGGTGGTGCAGAGGTTAGGTGGTTTGACAAGAGGAAAACGAAAACAAAGACAATGGAGTCCTGACGAAGGCCATGGGGACAAGGGGTTTTGTTGGTCTCGGAGAAAGAGAGAAAAGAGGGTCCAATTGGTCCGAGAGAAGGTCAACAAGGACAAGCGGTCTAACAATGTGTCGACGAAGACAAAGAGAGAAGCGAATTCTGAACGGCTACGAGGTTTTATGAAAACATGCGGATGCAATGCGGATGATGCGATGATGAAATGCATGACATGAACAAAATGCAAAACGAAAGACAAAAACCCAACCACGGAGAAAATAATATATCACATAGCCGGAAATGGCAAGAGTTGGAGTTTCAATTATGGAAAGTTGTATCCGGGGCGTTACAGCCCGCTCGCTCCCAGTATGCCCCCTCCCCTGTGTAATATGCATGGCAACTGTTTAATGCAATGCGCACTAGTCAGATATTTACTCAAAATCGGGATTCTAAGTCTAGATTTACTAAAATTTGATATTTTGTATATAGGCAACAATTTTATATAGTCTCTATAGAGTTTGTAATACCAATTTTAGAGCAAAATAGTTGAAATACTTAGAATAAACATAGGAAGTTATGTTACATATATACAAATAATTTCATTGTTCTATTTGATAGTATAGCTGATCACTTTATTTTGTTCTTTTTTCTAAATTTTGTCAACACAAATGCATGTAGCAAATAAAGGTGCGTGCTCCAAGAGTGGCAAAAATAGGTTAGGTGTGTGCGATAAGTTGGTTATCTACACTAAAGAAATCTTAATAGATGTTTCAGAGAATTTCCTATCGATGACGGTACATTCTTTGATCTCGATTCAACATGTTATCTGGTTAATGAGTATACACAGTCGTGACAAAATTTAAATAACCCGTTGTTTCTTTTAATTATGCTCAGTACATCCCTTGTTGGACAAGGAATGGCATGCTTTAGAAGCCAGCGGCAGCGCTGGGGGTATTCCTGGGACTTCCCTGGAATACCAAAGAATTTCGTCCAAAAAAATATACTACATATGTTATACGGTGATGATTTGGCCCATGACTCAAGTGCAGCCCAAACTGCAGCTGCGGCAGCCACGCGCGAAGCCAGACGCGGCCGAACGAGCATTTGGTTAGGCGCGTGAGGGTCCTCGTCTCCCTCCCCCATACCAAATCGATCCACTTTCCCTCTACGAGCACTGAAGGCGGCCACGATCCATCGGTACGATCGGGGTGGTCTTAAGAGATGACAAAGGTAGGTTCATCGGTGGGGGAAATGGTAAGATTGACTGGTGCGCAGATGTCTTGATGGCTGAAGCTTTGGCGTTAAAATTCGGCCTATCGCTTACGCAAAGGACGGGTTGTAATCGTATAATTATTAACTTGGATAATATGGAGGTGATCGAGACCATGAACGAAGGAGGACGATCGCAGCAGCTGCAATTTTTTATGATTGTTTTCACTTAGTTTGCAATTTTCCTATTTCTAGATTCAAGCATTGTAATAGAAAAGCAAATAAAATTGCTCATGAACTTGCCGAGTTGGATAGATTTTCCTTCATTTCTGATTGGCTCGAGGAACCACATAATGCAATTGTACCAATCCTCATAAACGATGTAATGATTATTTCTAATGAATAAAGCTCAAACTTTCTTTCAAAAAGAAAAGCACTGAAGGCGGCGGCGGTACTGCTCCAGCACCCAGGTCCGGCCGACCCTCTCCTGCGCAGCTGCGCCTCTCCCTCGGCCCCTCCACCCCCTCCATTATCCCCGCTGGTCCCTCTCCCTCCCCTGCCCTCGCCCCTCGGCCTCCGGCCCTCTCCTCTGCGGCTCCGCCAGGCAGCAAGCGCCAGCCGGCAGACAGCAGGACAGGCAGACCGCATCCGACCTCCATGGTGCGTCAACGCCCTCCACGGCCTCCATCCAGTCTGCAGATCCATCCACGGATCCACATCCAGCACTGCATCTACTAGGTATTCTTTTCCTCTGTTCTCAAACAAATCTGAAGATTTTTCACTAATTGCTTGTAAATTGAAATTGAACTATCAAATAATTGCTAGATGGACCACAAATGATTGCTAGATGGACATTGAACTACTTCTCTTGATTGTGATAATGTGATGTAGATGAAGAAGAAGGATGTTAGCTTGTTTGAATTGTGGGACAAATCTTCGAAGGCAAGGAAAATAACTTCTACATCCACACCAACTTCTCTTTTCGTTGAGGTTGAGAGAAATCTGTAGCTAGCATTAGTGCACACACATGATGAAGCTCCGCAACTGGAGAGGGAGAGAGGCTCCCCAACCCCAATTGTAGAAGATGATGAAGCGGATAATGTAGATGATGAATCAATGCCCCAATTTGAAGCAGATTTGGCTGCTCTGGAACGTGATCCCGACAAGTGATCTCCTATATCTTCATATCATGTCAATGACCAGGATAGAGTTAGAAGGAGATACATTGACTTGGGAGCTTGTCAACCAAAGTTTCATAAGTTTGAAATCAGAGATTTTAGTGGACATTCTCGTCGCTTTTCCCCTACTTGGTTTAAAGATCATAAGTGGCTTGAGTACAGTGTGCAAAAAGAGGCAGCTTTTTGCTTCGTTTGCTACTTGTTCAAGGATAAGACAAAAAGTCCCGGAGGAGATGCATTTGTGAATGGTGGGTTTAATAAATGGAACATGAAAGCAAGATTGAAGAGGCATATTGGAGCTGTTAGTAGTGCTCACGCTGAAGCGTAGAGATGAAAGGTTTCAAAACCTGAAAAATCCGTGTCAGCTTTCAGTTATGCTTGTTGAGACAAACAAGCATGAACTATATCATATTGTTTACAAGCTTCCTAAGTTGGTATTGATTCTCCCAGTAGCTACTGCTAGTGTTGAAAGGGTATTCTCTTCAATGAGATATGTGAAGAATAAGCTAAGGAACAAAATGGGTGATGTAGATGAAGAAGAAAGGTTACATGTGTATCGATGAGGAGATAACATTAGAGGTACAAATGGCCATGTACAAAATAGGCACACTCTTGTACGTACCTTTTTGTTACCAATGAGGCGGACCGAACCTTTCTTAGTGGCCCTCGTTGGAGTCTTGGAGAGAGCTTGTAACAGAATGGAGGATGAAATCTGGGAAGACGCTCGTGATGGTTATTAACGAAGATGATGACATTGACATCTTGGTGTGGTATAATTTCCTAGAATCACCACAATTTTACGTGTTGATTCTGCCATCATAGGCATGCATGCATGCTAGCTAGCTTTATCGTATTAGTACTTCATCGAACATATTATTTAAGTGTACGTAGTTAAGTATGATATATGGTATCTTACAGTCATGTTAAGTGTAGTTAATGTAATTAATTTTTTTAATCAAAAGGGGTTTTCCCCCCACCCCACGTTTTATTAAAGATGGGGCACAGCAAAAGTCCCAAACTGTTAACAAGCATTCGGGTTTACCAGGAGTGGCAAACCAGACAGTATTAGGCAACACCTACACCGCAAAACATAAAGGTAGACCTCATTTTTTTTGACACCTAAGGTAGACCTCATTCAGCGCCGCGTAGGGCAGTTTCAAAACCCACACACTCTAGAAGTTCATCAGCGCACCCGCGGGTGGAAAGAGTGAACCATCGGTATCACCCCGAATGGGCCTTCAAAGACGCCTCCGCCCGGGTCCTTTTGAGCACGCTCTCAGCTCCCAGCCCAGGTGGTCCTGAGTAGCTCGCCTCTTCGTCGGTCCAGGAGTAGGAGGCAGCATCGGAGCAGCACCGATTGGTCGCCCTTGCACAGGATCTTCCATTGATGTAGAGACGAGCTGATCTGCCCCAACACCGCTCGGGTACTTGTCCATGGCATACCCTGGAAACACATATCGTTACAAATAGTCCAAATCCCCCAGATGGAGGCAACACAAGCAATGTTAATCACGGATCTTTTGTTGTTCAGTTTCCAAAAGGAAGATAGTTCAGTCATATTCTTTGGGATATTAAAACCAAAAGCATCAGCTACATCGAGCCAAATTTGCTTAGCTACTATGCAATCAAAGAATAAATGGTGAACAGTTTCATTTTCATTACAGAACAAACAATTCAAGTTCTCAACCACCCTTCTTTTGCTTAAGTTGTCTCTGGTAAGAATTTTGTTATTATAGGCTAACCACAAAAAGACCAAGTATCTGTTGGGAACAACAATTTTCCAGAAATTTTTCCAAATCGGGGTAGAAACCCCTCCCCAGTTTATCATGTTGTAGAAGGATTTAACAGAATAAATTCCAGAAGGCTCCAAAAGCCAGACAGGCTGGTCCTCCTGGTCAGTTAGGGTTTTAGTAGAAATTACTTTAATCAGGTCATGCGATCTACCCATAAAACCAAGATCTACACATCTACTAAAGGTGAGTTTCAAATTGGTACCATCCCACACCTCAGCTACTGTACATTTTTGTTGTTGACAAATTTCATACACCTCCCAAAATTGAGTTTTCAGGGAAGAATCCCCAGCCCAAGTGTCGTCCCAGAAACTGATTTTGTCCCCTTTGCCCAAATTCCATCTGAAAAAGGTCTAATGCCCTCAAAAGCCTAGGTCACCCCTTTCCAAAAGGGCGACCCTACACCTTGTTTGGCCCAAAGCAAATTAGGTCTATCAGCCCTATATTTATGATCAATTAGTCAACCCCAATCATTGTCATGGTTCGCGAAGTATCTTTTTGCCCAAGAACCTAGCAAGGCCATGTTGAACTCTCTTAAGTTGGGGATCCCCAGGCCCCCAAACTCCTTTTTTTGATAAATCAGCCCCCATTTAGCAAGATGATATTTGTGTTCTTCTCCCTGGTCACCCCAGAAGAAGTGTGCCATCTGTGATGTGATGGCATTTATAGCCCATTTAGGGAACTTTATCACAGACATCAAGTAGATTGGAATGCTAGTAATACATGCTTTAAGTAATACAAGTTTTGCCTCATAGCTGAGTAGCCTCCCCTTCCAACCACAAATCCTTTTAATGATTTTATCTATAATGTACTGGATATCCTCCCTTCTTAGTTTAAGGTAGTGAAGTGGGACCCCCAAATATTTGAGAGGGAAATCTCCCATCTTACAGTAGAAAATTTGGGATAACAGTTTGGCCTCATCATCACTCATATTTATTGGCACTACTTCACACTTATCATAGTTAATTTTCAACCCAGAAAGGTTTTCAAAACAAGCAAGCAACCACTTTAAGTTTTTTACATACTCGTGGTTAGGGTTAAGAAACAATATCGTGTCATCTACGCATATTGCAAGCGCTTAAGACCACGCGGGATGATATGGGGAACAATCCCAGATATAATATTGCCATTGACGGCCTTCATCAGCATTCGAGAGAATACATCCGCCACCAAATTGAATAGCATGGGGGAACTAGGGTCTCCTTGTTTCAGCCCTTTCCCCCCCACAAAATAAGGACCTAGAACATCGTTAATTTTAACACAGAAGGAGCTTTGCTTTAGAATTGATAAGTTCCACCTAATCCACTTACGGCCAAAACCCCTGGAAGTTAACATCTCCACTAGGAAATCCCAGCTGACACGATCATATGCTTTCTCATAATCTAATTTGAGAACAATCCCAGGTTCTCTAGATTTATGAACTTCATGGATAGCCTCATGGGTAGTCACCACACTTTCAAGTATAAATCTGCCTCTCACAAAAGCAGACTGGCAAGGGGCCAGCAGCCTATGGCCTATAGGGGAAACCCTATTTGTCATCGCTTTACTAAAGATCTTCACAAAGCAATTGCTTAAACAAATAGGTCTAAATTTTTCATATTCTTGGCGTCTGGCTGAATGAGAGTGACTATAGAGTAGTTTAGCCTCTGGATATCCAGAGATCCTCTCTCAGAGTCCCTCACAAGTGCCATAAAGTCCCCTTTAATAATTTCCCAGAAGTGTTGGTAAAATATGAAGGACATACCATCAGGCCCGGGGGCTCCATTGGCATATGAGCCCATAATTGCTTCCCTAATTTCCTCTTCTGAAAAAGACCTTTCTAATAAATCATTTTCAGCTTCAGTCACACGTTCCTCTTCAGACCAAAACTGGTCATCCAGGTGTATGTTAGGTTTCGGTTCAAACCCAAAAAGGTTTTTATAAAAGTTAGTTGCCACTTCCAACATATCCTTGGTAGAGTATACAGGTCCATCAGGGCCTTCCAAGACAGACAACTGATTTCTCCTCCTCCGTTGGTTAGTAACAGCATGGAAGTATGCTATATTTCTATCTCCGTCTTTAATTTTCCTATCCCTAGATCTCTGCCACATGGCAGTCTCTTCTTTCCTCCAAATCTCATGAAGTTCCTCCTTGATTTGTTTCATTCTAAGGATATCCTCACTATTAATTCTGTTTTGTTCAGAGAAGATGTCTAGAATATCAAATTCCTGAAGAAGCTCTTTTTCCTTCTTTTTCATAGCAGCTTCAATGTTAATGCTTCAGCCTTTTACCAGTTTCCTAAAGAGTTTAGTTTTAAATTGCCAGGTCTCAATAGCGGAGGTGGAAGGGGAAGGTGTGGCCCAAATTTTTTCAACTAATGCCTGAAAATCAGGCTGCCCAATCCACCATTTTTCAAATTTAAAAGGTCTAGCTGGGTTGTTTGCACCCACCCCAGAGTCTAGCAGGATGGGACCATGATCACTCCCAACCCTTGGTAGGGCACATATAGATGTAAGTGGGAAATGGCTATCCCAGCTAGTAGCAGAGAAAACTCTGTCAATGGTAGCAAAAATGGGGTTATCTTGGTTATTACACCAGGTAAAAACCCTGTTTGACAGCTTATATTCCATTAATCCCCATTTGTTGATCCAGTCATTAAACAGAAATGCCCAAGAATTATTGATATTGCCTGAGGTTTTTCCTTAGCCTCCCTAATTAGATTAAAATCACCCCCAAATAAAACTGGATAGCATAAGCCCTCCATGCTCTCATGCAATTCTGCAATAAAATATACTTTGTCTACAGCATAGGCTGTACCATACACCACCACCAGGTGCCAACAGAAACCATCATTCTTATTTTTCAAGGTAACACTAATACATTACTTCTTCATATTTACATCTAGGACCTAAAAAAAAGTTAGACTTAGTACCCACAAGGATAACACCAGCAGTGCCCACTGCAGGGAGTATATGCCACTCATAAGCAGTGGAACCAGCTAAAGTATTAAGGAAGGAATCTGACAAAGTCTCTCTCTTAATCTCCTGAAAACCTAAAAAATCAGGTTTATATTTATTAACCAAATCAGACAGGCAGTGAAGTTTACCTTTTTGGCCTAAACCTCTAATATTCCAAAAGACACCAATCATGGGATTTTAAAAGGGTGTGTGAGACTAAAAAGTCTACCTCTTACTGCATTCCCAGAGACAAAAACAACATCAGCAGTACCCCCTGATGTGTTATTGTCTGGGATGCCACATCAGGAGTACAAACTCCATTTTCCTTGTAAATGTCAGTGTCTAAACTATCACGTAAAGATATCTCAGGGTTTTGTGAAGCAAAAACTAAGCACTTTTCAGTTTCATCTCTAACTAAGTCATCAATGATCAGTTTCTTTTTTTTGTCATCATCCCCAATTCTAATGTTAACAGTAGAAGCATAAGCCTCTAAATTAGATGTAGATTCAGAAGTAAAAGACTTACTTTTGAAAGTGGTGGGGATCTCTAGGTTCTTTTTCATTTTGTAAGCAGCAGCCTTCCCCATGATGTTTTGCCTGTTGTGAGCTCTGGTGCTTGGCCTTGCAGCAATCACTGGGCCCCACTTGTTTTTGTTAGCAGGTTGCTCATTGGGAAGAGGCAGATTTTCCACCAGGGCCATTAGTTGCAGGCCACTGACCACAGATGCATCCAAAGTGCCCATCTCCTCTTTAGAATCAGCATCATCACTAGCAGTATCAGATTCAGCATCATCTAATTCCTTCAGTAACTCAGAGCAGTACTTTTTTTGACTAGACATCAGGGGAGTTACACAATACCCCCCAGCTGCAGCAGAAGGAGTAGATATGTCATGGATCTCAATGCTAGGAGTACTTAATACCTTGACAGCATCAGAGAAAGGTATTGCAGAGTAAACATCCTGCACTTGTGGTTTTTCAACTGTCACTTTGTCCATTCTCACAGGAGAAATGCAAGCCTCAACCAGAATAGCAGGATGGAATGAAACACTGTCCTCATTGTTCTTTTCTTTCCCAACTGGAGATTTCACTTTATTAGCCCTATTGGCCAGGTCCAAATCATCGATAGGTTCTTCCCAATCGTCAAGGATATCCTTGTCAGTTTCCTCATCTTCAAAATCCTTGTTATCCTCGTCCACAACTATATCAGTAGGACCATTGTCATCATTAGGATCATCAGCACCAATTTGCTCGAATCCTTCCACTGTGAAAGACAGAATGTACAGCTTTTTCCTCATTTCCATGATCCCCTCAAAGGGTATTTTTGCTGGGTTTCTGCAAGCACTCTTAATCCTCACTTTCTCATAGAAGCTCTTCATCAGACCGTTCCAATCCACGTCCACCAGGATCCCAAAGCACGAAGCGATCTGTGAAAGAACTTTCCATGTGCACCACTTGGATGACAGGCCTTCTACGATCACCCAGGCTTCAGTCAGCTCGCTGAAGGGGTCAATCGCACCAGTCCATTTCTCCACAAACACTGAAACTCCATCTATAGGCAGATCAAAGGCTGGAAACTCAATTAGCTCTTCTACATCCTTCCAGGGGGGGGGATCTGACCAGGAATTTTTTATCTGATAGCTGCCTGACTTGCCAGGACCAGTTCTTGTTCTTGCAGAAGATGCCTGACAGGTTCTTGATCAGATCGGCCTTGTTGACCTCTCCTTTCATCACCCAAACCTATCCACAGTTCCTGAAATTGAGCCAATTTGCCTCACGTCCCACTGGCGCATCAATATGATAGAACCCTAACCCCAGGGTCGAGCTACCAAAGAAAGTGGCCACTGGATGGGGTTGAGCCCAGGCAGCGCAGTTGTTGACGTTGTGGCCTTCCAGTCCGCAGATGAAAAAGATCTTCTTTTGAATGCAATTGCCAACGTAATGACCAGGACCGCCATAGTTAAAACATACCATGTCCTTGTACCGCTCGTCGAGGATCTGGACGAGCGGGCCAGGCGGAGCCGGTGGCGGAGGCGCAACCAGGGCTTGTTGGGGAGGGGCAGCGCCTTTGGGAGGGGGGGCAGCAGGATTGGGACGCGCCCCGCCGACCCCTTGTCGACGAGCTAGGTTCTTCTGCGGGGGTGGAGCACATTGCATCTGCACTCCGCTTGGCGCGCCCTTGTCCGCCATGGCAACCACCTGAGCAAAGGATTTGGAACCACCTCCGATCCCTTCTCTAACGATCTTGAGTTGTATCGGTGGAGGGTCAAAGGGCCAGAGTTTTTTGACTGGGAACAAGTCAGATGGGGAGAAGCTACCAGCACGAACTAGATCCTTCCGGAGCCATCCCAATGTAGAAGCAGTTTGGCTCGGGGGACGAGGATGGGGATGGCGGCGGGGAGGGGAGGGAATGGACCAAAGTTCTCCAAAAACCCTAGATATAGCCTCATCCGCGTCGTCCTGGGTAGAAGGCGTAACCTCCAAAGGCGTCTTCACCCTTCTGCACTTGATTGGTGGGAGAGACGTGGCAGTAGGGCCCACGCCACTCCGCACGGGCAATCCCGTTTGAATCACAGGGGGAAAATCCCCCAACTCCGGCAGCATGCGCATCGCCGCCGGCAAGAACCCCTGATTCTCTGAGCATAAGCTCCGCCTAACGATCACCTGTCTCTCGGATTGATGAACCACGGCAGGCATCTAATTCTCAGGGATACAAACCCCCTCGCGTGACCTTGAACGAACGCCAGAAGGAACCTCGTCGCGGTCACCAAACCACGGCGGCTCGAGTGCACCGCGACAAGGCAGGGGGTTGGTGTGAACTCCGCTCCTCGCCGCAGTCCTCATGCGCTCGGTGACAGCACACCCAGGATGCACTCCCACCGAAGCGCCCATCGTAGTTCGCTCGATTTCGCCTCCGCCCTTGCCCAAATCACGAACTCCGACGGCGGCGAGAGCAGAAATGGGGGCATCCTTGCTCTCTCCTCCAGCGTGGCCTCTTCGAAGATGCACCGCGCCAGCTTCCTCTGCACCAAGTCTGCTTTCATCTGACAAATCTCCGCGACCTTCGCAGCTGCGGATCTCGCCACCGGATCGGTCGCCATCGCCACCGCCTGGTCCGCCGCCTTCCACTCCTGCACGCACCGGATCCACTCGAAGGTGGCACCCCGGATCCTGGTCGCGCGCTCCCTCCACCCCGCAGATCGGGTCGCCATGAGAACTGCTTGCGGGATCGGAGAGATTAGCCGCAGAATCTCGGGGAATCTCTCGTAGATGGCGGGGGAAAGTGGCTGGGTTGGGGGAGGTGTGGGTGCGGCTGGCGTCCGCGCCTCTCGGCGACGCGGAGGCATGCTGCGGTGTTGGATCTGCAGGGGCGGCGGCTATGCCGGGCGAGAGGTGCAGCGTCGCGAGAGCGAGAGGCATGCGAGCAACTTCGCCGTCCGGCATGTCCACTTGTTTTCTTCCTTACTTTAAGTGTCTCCACATAACAGTGCTATATGGTACTGTACATAAAGCACATATGATATTTGTACAACTGATCTGTGTAGGCCGGGGAAGCGTTTTTTAAACCGACAACACTAATCATCGGCGTCGGATAGAAGTTAAATGTCACTAAATCATCGTAAACTTCCGGCGCTTGAATAGATGGGACGCCACTAAAATTTTCGATACCAGTGGCGTCGAACACCAATGCCTGCAGTAACCACATGGGCAGTGACATTGGCTGCTGACATTTGTAATATGCTCCCAGTTAGCGGCGTATGTGCTCGATAACGCTAGTGAACCCTGATCAGCGGCGTCATACTAGCGGTGTCTCCCCTCCGCGCCGGTACGACATTTCAGGAATGCCGCTATTAGGCTTTTTCTGCACTAGTGATATATCCCAAAATATGTGCAAGGGCTCAATTTTTATTGGACAAAAGAATCAACACTTTGACTCGTGAAATTTTACTAAGGAATAAACTTATAAAAACACCTGCAACCAAGCCCTAAGTAGGAGCGGGAGACATGGGCGATGCCTGCATCACCAAGCCCTAGTTCAGCCATTGCATCCTAATGTCATAGTCTTCGCTCGACTCTGCGAAGGCGGCTTCCTGAGGTGCCCCGCTTGCACAGAAGCACAAACATTATGTGGAATGAGCGGCCTAGCTAGATTTCACAGACAAGTGCATTGTTTGAGATCCACGTTGGGCCCTAGCCGACATTTTTACGGCGATGATTTTTCCTCTCCCATCTACCCCAACCCTCACTGTTGAGCATGGCAACATGGCTTTCTCCACGACCATTTCCACTGATGGTGCACATATGCATGACTAACGGCCTTGCATGTGCATCGAGTGGGACCAATAGCCAATACTCCATCCGTTCCTAAATATAAGTCTTTGTAAACATTTCAAATGGACTATAACATACGGATGCATGTAGATATATTTTAGAGTGTAGATTCACTCATTTTGCTTCGTATGTAGTCACCTGGTTAAATCTCTAGAAAGACTTATATTTGGGAATGGAGGGAGTAGATTGCAACTTCTTGTTGGCATGGGATTGTAGCATGGCTTTCTCCACGACCATTTCTAGTGATGGCACACATGAATGGTGCCCTAGTGGCTCCCTCAATTTCCAGTGACAGCCACTAGTGGAAAAACAGGCTTCCGTCCAGCCCCATAAGTCGCGAAGCTGTAGGAACCGCGACTAATGGGACCTTTAGTCGCGGTTCTGGAGGTGAACCGCGACCAAAGGCTCGGGCCTGTGGCGCTCGGTGGCCAGCTGGTGCACGTGAGGGGATTTAGTCGCGGTTGGCCAGGACAAACCCGCCTAAAGGCCTTTGGGGCCCATTAGGCACGGGGTTGCCGGCCAAACGCAACAAAAGCCCCGCCCCGATATATACCCAGCCAGCAGCCAACACTTAGCCATTTGGAGCCATTCTCTTCACAAGTGGGTGTAGGTTTGCTTTTGGTTCCTCTTATGCACATAAGGTGTTTGATGAAATGCCCCAACAAAGCATGAAACAAACATGACATGAAGTGTTGGAGCCACACTCTTCGATCAAGGTTAGCAACTTGATGAACCTTTGATGTGTCAATATGCATGTGTGTAGTTCATTGTTTAATTTATATTGTTTGTAGCTAGTTAGTTTAACAAATGCATGATGGTTAATTATATATTTTATATTATAATAATGCAGATGAATCGGCAATGGATGTACGGTAACCGACTCTCCGGCGAGTTCACTACGGGTTTGAAAGATTTCCTCGTAGTGGCTAATGCGAACAAGCGGGGGTTTTGTTATCTGTCCATGTGTTATCTGTAAGAATGAGAAGGGTTACTCTTCCTCAAGAGTTGTTCACATGCATCTGCTTGAAGGGTTTCATGCCAAGCTATAATTGTTGGACCAAGCATGGAGAAAGAGGGGTTATAATGGAAGAAGATGAAGAAGGGATGATTTCATCGATGAAAGCTATCTTGCTCATTTCGGTGATACTTTCATGGAGGATGTCAAGGTGAAGGGAAGGTGAAGAAGAGGCACGTGATGATCCCGTTGTTGATCTTGGTCGGACCATTGCTGATGCACGGAGACGGTGCTAAACTGAAAATGAGAGGTAGAATTTGGATCGCATGTTAGAGGATCACAGAAAGGCGCTGTACCCCGGATGCGATGATGGTCTGAAAAAGCTGGGCTGCACACCTGATTTGCTGAAATGGAAGGCAGAGGCGGTGTAGCTGACTCGGCATTTGAAAACTTGCTGAAAATGTTGAAGAATATGTTTCCAAAGGATAACGAGTTGCCCGCCAAAGACGTCTGAAGCAAAGAAGGTTGTCCGCCCTCTAGGTTTAGAGGTTACGAAGATACATGCATGCATCAACGATCGCATCCTCTACCGCGGTGAATACGAGAATTTGAATGAATGCCCGGTATGCAATCGCATTGCGTTATAAGATCGAGGCGATGACCACGGTGACGATGTTGAGGGCCGAAACCGTGAAGAGGGTTCCCGCCAAGGTGATGTGGTATGCTCCTATAATACCACGGTTGAAACGTCTGCTCAGAACAAAGAGCATGCCAAGTTGTTGCGATGGCACAAAGAGGACCGTAAGTCGGACGGGAGTTGAGACACACCGCAGATGGAACGCAATGGAGAAAGATCGACGGATGGTTCAAAGATTTTGCAGGTGACGCAAGGAACATAAGATTTGCTCTAAGCACGGATGGCATGAATCCTTTTGGCGGCGAGCTCCAGCCATAGCACCTGCCCGTGACTCTATGCATCTACAACCTTCCTCCTTGGTTGTGCATGAAGCGGAAGTTCATTATGATGCCGGTGCTCATCCAAGGTCCGAAGCAACCCGGCAACGACATCGATGTGTACCTAAGGCCATTAGTTGATGAACTTTTACAGCTGTGGGGTGGTGTCCGTGTGTGGGATGAGCACAAACAAGAGGAATTTGACCCACGAAGCGTTGCTTTTCGTAACCATCAACGATTGGCCTGCTCTTAGTAACCTTTCGGGACTGTCAAATAAGGGATACAATGCATGCACGCATCGCTTACATGAGACCGAAAGTGTACATTTGCCAAATTGTAAGAAGAACGTGTACCTTGGGCATCGTCGATTTCTTCCGAAAATTCATCCAAGAAGAAAGAAAGGCAAGCATTACAACGGCAAGGCAGATCACCGGCGAAGCTCGCGAACGACCGGTGCCGAGGTATTTGATATGGTCAAGGATTTGAAAGTCATCTTTGGAAAGGGTCTGGCGGACAATCGGTTCGAAGGGAGCCGACGGCACGCAGCCATGTGGAAGAAGAAATCTATATTCGGGAGCTAGAATATTGGAAAGTCCTAGATGTCCGCTCTGCAATCGACGTGATGCACGTTATGAAGAATATTTGCGTGAACCTCCTAAGCTTCTTGGGCGTGTATGGGAAGACAAATGATACAAAGGAAGCACGGCAGACCAAAGAACGTTTGAAAGACCACGATGACCGGCATCCGAATGGTTTCAAGGTCGTGCGACCACGCCTCGACCAAAGAAGAGAAGGTCATCTTTTTGAATGCCCGAGCGGTATGAAGGTTCCGTCTGGATTCTCGCCCAATATAAAGGGAATAATAAACATGGCGGAGAAAAAGTTCCAAAACCTGAAGTCTCACGACCGCCACGTGATTATGACGCAATTGCTTCCGATTGCTTTGAGGGGCTCCTGCCGGAAAATGTTCGAGTAGCCATTGTGAAGCTATGTGCATTCCTCAATGCAATCTCTCGGAAGGTAATCAATCCGGAAGTTCTACCACGGTTCTGAGCGATGTGATCCAATGTCTTGTCGGGCCGAGTTGGTGTTCCCGCCATCCTTCTTCAATATTATGACGCACCTCTGGTTCACCTAGTCGAAGAGATTTTCGTTCTCGGTCCTGTATTTCTACACAATATGTTCCCCTTCGAGAGGTTCATGGGAGTATTAAAGAAATATGTTCGTAACCGTGCTAGGCGAAGGAAGCATCGCCAAGGGCTATGGAAATGAGGAGGTAATTGAGTTTTGTGTTGACTTTGTTCCTGACCTTAAGCCGATTGGTCTTCCTCGATCGCGCACGAGGGGAGACTAAGTGGAAAAGGCACGATCGGAATGAAATCAACGATATGTATGGATGGCCATTCTCTCGGTGAAGCACACCACACTGTCTTGACCAATTCCAGCTTGGTGGCTCCGTGCTTTGAGAAACACAAGAATATTTTACGCTCGACAACCCGGGGAAGCCTGAATCCTGGATTAGGAAGGCCCACATGGAGACTTTCGGCAGTTGGTTGAGAAAACATTTAATGAATGACAATGATGTTGTAGATCAGCGGTACATGTTGGCCAAGACACCATCTTCGACTATAACGACTTTCCAAGGGTACGAGATAAATGGGAAAACAATTTACACGATCGCACAAGATAAAAAGAGCACCAACCAAAACAGTGGTGTCCGCTTTGATGCAAAGCAACCGAGAATGGGCAAGAGGTCACATATTATGGTTACATAGAGGAGATATGGGAACTTGACTATGGACCCTCCTTTAAGGTCCCTTTGTTCCGGTGCAAATGGTTCAAGCTAACAGGAGGTGGGGTAAAGGTGGACCAGCAATACGGAATGACAATGTTGGATTTCAACAATCTTGGTTACCTTGACGAACCATTCGTCCTAGCGAAAGATGTCGCTCAGGTTTTCTATGTGAAGGACATGAGTAGCAAACCGAGGAAGCGGAAAGATAAGAAAGCGATCGAAGACATCATGCGATGATCCAAAGCGCCACATTGTTCTTTCAGGGAAAAGAAACATCGTGGGAGTGGAGGACAAAACGGACATGTCGAAGATTATAATATGTTTGCTGAAATTCCGCCCTTCAAAGTGAACACCGACCCAAGCATTAAGTTAAATGATGAGGATGCTCCATGGATACGGCACAATCGTAAGCAAGCAGGGACACAAGGGAAGAAATGATGTGTAATAATTTATTGTACCAAACTTTGTTGAATGGATCATGTGAATTATATTACCCGTGATGTGTTTGGTGTCCATTTTGAATGATTCGAGATACCACCGATGATACATGAAATTTGGAGTGATTTAGTCATACTCCTGCCTAGGCGTATAATATGCATACTGTAGTCTTCATAGCCGCCGTCGTCGTTGTCTTTGGTAGTCAAGGGTAGTTCGAGGCAAAAGCTGGAAGACAGGAGGCGGGAAGAAAGTGGCGGGAAGAAAGAGGCGGGAAGACAGGGAAGAAATGGCGGAAAACCCTAAACTCAAGGTGACCTTTAGTCGCGGTTGGGCAAAGCGACCAGCGACTAAAATAGCAACAATAAGTATTTTGTTGTAAGTAGAAACAAAATAAAATAAATAAAGCAACAAAGAAAACAAAAAAGTGTTTTCAAATTTGAAAACTAATGGCACTAACAGAAAGTTTATAATTTTTCTAAAACTAAAAGCAAAAAGAATTAAAAATAAAGCAAAAACAACAAAAATAAATAATAATGCAGAAAACAAAACAAAAAACTGGAAAAAATAGTGCCGCCTCGGACCCCCACGGCACTGAATACGACTAGAAACCCTACATGGGCTGAGATTCAGGCCCACAGAGGCCAAGTAGGCCCACAGGCACATAGCTAGTGACAGATTAGGCCCGAAGCCTGCAGGTTGAGAGGAGCTCGAGAGGGTGGGCGCAGGCGCTTATAAACCACTCTCGAGCTCTCTCAACTAGCGAGGTGGGACTAAACTTTTAGTAGCGCGGCAGACAAGGCCTTTAGTCGCGGTTGGCGGCGAGGCCGCGACTAAAGGTACCCTTTAGTCGCGGGTCGCCCGCCCAACCACGACTAAAGGGGCGGGATCGCGAAAAAACCGCCAAAACCCCTTTAGTCGCGGTTGGGCGGCGACCCAGCGACTAAAGGGTACCTTAATCGCGGGCCTCGCCAACCGCGACTAAAGGGGCTATAAATACAAGCCCTCGACGCCGCCCGCCGTTCTCGCTTTGTTCGTCTCTGCCCGCGCCTCGGCCGCCCGTCGCCGTCGCCCTCGGCCGCCGCCGCCGTCGCCCTCGCCCTCGGCCGCCCGCCGTCGCCCTCGGCCGCCGCCGCCCGCCGTCGCCCTCGCCAGTGAGCACGCCACCAGCAGCGTTATCCGCGCCGTCGCCGCTTCGTGCCACTACGGTATTGCATACGCCGCCGTCTCCGCTCACGCAGCCCCGTCTTGCTCTCGCCTTCTTCATCGACGGCGCTGCGCACCTCGCCGGGACCACGTCGTTGCCCCGCTACCTCGCCGCCCACAGCTGCCTCCTTGTCGCCCGGTGGCCGCGCCGAGGCCATCGCTGGGCTTCGCCCGGTGGGCGCTGTGGCCGCGCCTGTGAGCCCTGAAGTCCGCACGCCCACGCCCGTTAGGCCCCTCAGGCCATCACAAAGCAGGGCCCAGCGCCCTGAAATGTAAAGAAAAAAAGCAGGAAAAAAATATATTAATTAAAATTATTAATTAATTAACTTAATTAATCTTGTTAATTAATCTAACTAACCCTGTTAATTAACCTTAATAACCTAATTAGATAAAAGGTCAATGACAGACGGGCCCCACTGCCCTGTTAACTAACCCTGTTAATTAACCTTAAATTAATTCTGTTAATTCTAAAAATGAATTAAAACTTTAAAATTAATATTAAATAATCCGTAGTCTTGATGAAAAACTTTCTACATGAAAAACTTTCTACATTAACCTAATTAACTTATTAACTAATTAAACTGTTAATTAGTGTTAGTCGATGACAACCGGGACCCATGTGCTAGTTTGACCAGTCAAACAGATCGCTGATGACCTTGAACGCGTAGTTGTTTTCAAGATCCTAAAAAAAAGTTGTCGATCCGGCGTTGATCCAAAATCAGTGGACCAGCAAAATCTTGTAGTAGTAGTCGATCTAAATCCTCGTTGGCAATTGGAAACCGTTTCCAATCATTAGGAGCAACAGACGCTACCTGTATTTTTTTTACCAAACATTGACAAATGTTTAATTGCTCTCCGTGTGTGTTGTCCTCGCCTCCCTCTCCGTGACGCCCGTAAATCGCCGCCCGTCTCGCGCTCTACGCGACACCCTCTCCCACCCCTTCCTCGCCTCCTTTTGCCACCGCCCTTTCGCCACCGCCACCGCCACCGCCCCTTCTTCACTTAATTAATTTGTTTTTACTACATGTTTTCGTGGATCGACATAATGGCGGACGATAGAGCTGACCCGATTATGGACAACTATGATCCGGACGGTGAAGCACATATGTTCGGCATCATAAACGGCGATATTCAATATGTGCCGACCGGAGAAGAAGAAGATGATATCTCTTCTTATCTGAACCTTGACGGTGAAGATGAAGGGCGCCACAAGAAGAAGATGTCAAGAAAGCGTCGATAAACGACGATCTTCAAATGGAAGTAGCAACCACCTCCGCCGAGGTATATATATACATTGAGCCTCTGGTGATACAAACTAACTGATTTGAATAAATATGTGTGTACTAACGCGCGACTCTCTTTCTTATTTTAGCCCTCGGCGGATCGTCGAAACAATCGAGTACGTCGTCAAAGCGTGGCGCAACCAAGACGATGAAACAAGGAGAAACATGCACCATCGAGGTTGTCGACAAAGGTAACCGGCAGGTCACCGAGCCCCGCAAGAACGCCACCAAGTTTGTCGACCAATGCGGAGCCATTGTTAGAGACAACGTCTCGATCACCGTCAGGAGTGGAATGAGCCAAAGAAGGCACGAATTGATGGTTTCACTTTTGTCGATAAGAGAACAAAAAAGATTGCTTCAAGAAGCTTATGGAACATTTCGTTTCTACCTCCGGAATACAACAAATTCGATGAGGAGGGTAACAAGATTGAGGAAAACAAGGAGAGGAGGAGGCTAGTCAAACAGTTCGCTTCTTCATAAGATGGCCGGCGCATTCGGAAATTCAAGCAAAATCTAGCCCGTGACTTTGTCAAGCAGAACAAGACTCCGATTTCAAAGGTCAATATGAGAAACTGAAACATGATTGGCCAGAATTTGTGAAGCAAAAGAAATCGGAGCAGTTCATTGAAATATCGAAAAAAATAAGGAAAATGCGGCTAAGAAGGAGTACAATCATGTTATGGGGCCAGGAGGGTATCGCATTTTGGTGCCTAGGTTGGAGAAGATGGAGAACGAGATGAGGGCGCGAGGAATCCGTCCAGGTACGGAGGGATGGGACCCAAGGGCCAAAAGCTGGTGGTACGGGCATGGGGGAACGCTGAACCCGGAGACAGGGGAGTGTGTTTACCGGGGCAAATTAATTCAACCCACCCAAGCCCTTATTGACGCAATGAAGGATGCTCAACAGGAAGATCAAGTTCAACAGAGAGAACGACGCTACCGACAAAAGCCCTCGGGAATCCTGAACACGGAGGGCGTGTACGAGGCATGGGGCACATTCCGTGGAAAATAGGGTTCCCCAGACGATGACCCGTCTGATTCTGAAGCCGTAAGAGAAAGATGGATCGGGAATCGATGTTGTGGCGGTTGGCATCGGAAATGGATGTGATGAAGAAAACCATGAGTGTACTAGTAGCCGAAAGAGATGCAGCTGGTGCGGCATGAAGATCATCCAGCGGATCTCGGAAGCCGGCGGAGAAGCGGCGTGGCTTCCACGGAGGCCCACCGGCTGGTGCGTATGCACCGACGATCGAAATTACTGCACCGGAGCCTCCGGTGGTCGAAATTACTGCACCGGAGCCTCCGGTGGTCGAAATTACTGCACCGGAGCCTCCTCGCTACCCCGTGGGCGATATAAAGGAGATGAAAGAATGTCATCTCATATTATCCTATCGGGAACATGTCCATGAAGGTAGCCATCGGCAGTGCTTTACCATGTTTACTGGAGCACTCCACCACAACAACCCCATTCAAGATGGCTATGCTCGTGTCACGGTGGAGGACATAGTCCAAGGGTTTGAGGACACGGAGATTAACATTGCTACACCAAGGGGAGAAAAGACTTGGAGATGTCAAGCGCCATTTCATTCTATGGCAAAAGAAGTTTATCAAGTTTCGCGAGGCGCCAAGGACAACAAGTCCACCCCCTACGGTGGTGGTGGTGGCGGTGGCGGTGGTGGTGGTGGTGGTGGTGGTGGTGGCGGTTCACCTACACCTCCGTCACGTCGGCCCGACGCCGCCCCGATCCTAACGTCCGGCGGGTGATCACCGCCGCCTCGATCCTCGTCCGGCGGGTGATCGACGCCGCCCCCAATCCACCTCCGACAAAGAAGCGTATAGTCTGGATTATTAACCCGGACCCTTATGTACCTAAGACCACAAAGGTACCGGAGCCATCATCAAGCCTCTCCCCACAAGGCCTTGGGAGCGTAGTGCCGAGGAAGTCGGCGCGACGCTGCTGCTCATTATGAGAAATGGAAGGCGGATTGCAACTAGAAAAGAGAGCCCGAGCCCAAGCCAAGATATTCGATGAGCAAAAGAAGTGGGCTAAGTCATTTTTGAGCACACCGTCCCAAGTCATGAAGAATCTGCCTGACGACTATGCACGTGAACTTTGAGGCAGGCACTCATGTTCAAGGAGAACAAAGAGCGGGAGAAGGCCGAAAGTAAAAAAGCGGGAAACAAGTTGCCCAGCTCGGGGAACAAAGTAAACAATCGATTGCCCGCTTATAGTGGAAGCCCGGATGCCCCGAGATCATACAAGCTGCGACGACATGGATTGATCAGAACGAAGTGCCGAGAGAACAAGCGGCCAACTTAGGTATTACTCTTCGTGAACTGTTAGGCCTTGATGAGGCGCCAATGAAGGAGGTAGTAATTACATATGTCAAGAATGGGCCTCTCGTCGAGCTGCGAGGAAAATGATCTACGACCAAATGAAAGGTCTGCTGAATTGGTACAAGGGTTACATAAAAAATAAAAACGCCAAAGAATATATTTATGCGGAAGTTAGACATGAGCATCACTTTAAACATTACTATGTACAAATTGCACTTTGAGTGAATTGTTCCAGCTTTTCAATCTGCCTTGAGCTCGACAAATCTATCATCGGTTGCTACGTTACGTAAGTGATTTATTAATTTCTACCCCATCTCGTTCATATTGCCTGCACTATATATATGTCCTAACTATATTGTTGTGTCCGCTATTATACATGCAGAATGAAGATTAAGGAATGCAGAGTAAGGAACATCCATGATGTTGGGTTCATTGACCCACACATCGTTAATGGACATGTGTTGGAGCGTCACCCCGCCGACGTGGAGGCGGACACTGTGGCAGTTTCTTACAAAGCAGGAACTCAAAAGTGATATTCTATTTCCTTACCATTTTGGGTGAGTGTTTCTGTCTTGAGCACATTAATTCTCTTTTGTTTACTCCATGCATGGTATGTGGCGGCTAATCGATGAGTTATGCATGACGTCTTGTGCATGTATCGTGTCCGCAGGTTCCACCGATTCGCTAGTAATTAAAGTTAACACCTCGTAATGTCTCGTCCACGACTCTCACGAATATGGATCCAAAGCTTTGGGCCGACATGAGAAGAATGCTGCGAAGTAATTATTTTCATTCATTTGCGCTCTATATCGATCGGCCTATTTCGTTCATTTCCTAATATCAAGTAACTAATAACTCTCTTGTTCACTTAATTTTCTTTGCCTCGTAGGGTTTGGAGACGGTTCGTAGATACAAAAGGTCGGTGAATTCAAAAAGAGCTAGAATTCAAAATGTTAAAGCCTAAGAATCTTGGGGATATTCAGCCACCGGAGACCAATCTATGTGGATACTATGTTCAGGAGAGGATCCGAGATACACCTCTGGCGGGTTCCGAGTGGTACCAATGCTCGAGGAATAACCTCCGGATGATGCTTAGTCTAGAAGCTCGCTTCCGACCACTTCAAGAGGAACTATTTGGATGGTTCGGCAGGAAGTCCTCCATCCTAAAGGAGAACACTATTACGAGGACGTAGAACTTTATATGGATTAAATCATGTATGGAAACTTGTTCAAAATTGTATATGGTCATCCGATGATATTGAATATATATTGTATATTCCTCTTGAATTCTTTTGGTTCTAATTTCGAATTTATTTGAGATTGTACATTCATATGCATGTATGTAGTACCGTAGAATATATGAAACTCCTTCAAAATTAAAATAAAGCACAAAAGAAATAAAACAATACAAATTAAACAGAAAACAGGTTTAGGGGGTGGCTAAAACCCTAAACCATGGCGTACTTTTAGTCATGATTGGCGGAAGAACCGCGACTAAAGGTCCTCCCTTGACGACCTTTGGCGCCCACGTGGACGGGCCTTTAGTCGCGGTTCTTAAGCAGCCGCGACTAAAGGTGAGAGGCTTTAAGTCGCTTATTTGAGTCATGTTGCGCAACCGCGACTAATGGCAGTTGCGAACCGCGACCAAAGGCCTTTTTTCCACCAGTGAGCACACATATGCATGGATGGTGGTCCTCCATTGGATCGAGCGGGACCTATAGCCAATAGATTTCATCATCCTTATGTCATGACGCTATAGCGTGGCAGGACCTTTGGACTAGGCCGAATATGTTCATATGGTAAGAAACAATGAGGCATTGGGGACGAAGCAACTAGAAGAGACATAATAGAGTACGAAACACCCTTTTGGCAAATTCTCCTTTGGAACCAGTGGCGTAGGACTTTTGCACACCATGAGTCGGCTAAAAGGTGCTTTGGCTGAGCATGCCGAGGCTGGTTGACGAAGTTGACATATTTGGTTTAGAAAACATCAGCATTTGTATGTCTTTTACTTGTTGATAGTGTTGGCTTGAAGGTTCGCTTCAGGGCGATAGCCCAATGTTTTTGGTTTGCATAAAAAAATTGAGAATGATTTTTGGTCTGTATGATGCTTCTCTATTGGTAGATTATGGTCCACGATGATGATAAGTTTTTTGTTCGACTGAGGATATGTTGTCGTATGACTAATCCAAAGCCAATTACATCAGGATTTTCATTCGCATATTGACACATAGCTTTATTTTCAATAATATCATAGTTGTGTATAAGATCCGTTTTAAATACGTTTTGATGAGTTTTGAAAATAAATGTTAAGTTTCAACCCCTGAAACTTAGTAGAGCGACAGGTAAAATCACGATAGTTTGTGCCTAAGGACCGACAGAAAAATGTCTTAAAATTTTATTTATGAAACTTGGTAAAAGTGAGAGAGAAATTTACAAGTTTTAGTTGAAAAATCGTAAGTTTCAATGATTGAAACTTAAAATTTACCGTGGCCTCATGCGGGATCCAACTACCTCGCGTGTCATGAGGTAATCAACAGCCTGGAAGGAATTGGCAAGAGCGTGCCCCGGCATGTGCATGACCCTGCGAATTTCCGTATCATAGTGAAAGGTCCCTTCCCTGAGTACTAGTTGCATGAGTGTGCACGTTACTTGTGCATATCCCTACCAGGTCCTAAACAATAGAGCAAAAGTTTAGTCTTACCTGCTACAACAGTAGAGTGTGGATGTACATGGTGTGCGGCCCCACCATATCCAAAACAAGAGAGCAAAAGCGTGTACTAACTTTGTTTTCGTGGCTACGAATGGATCTGCCACGACATCCTACATGGCATCGTGACCGATGCTAATCTGGATTTATCTTTAGGCATTTCTATGTATATATCTTGTAATCCCTATGGGGAGTTTATAATCGTACTTGAATGCTTAAGATGACCGTGCAAGCACTAAAGCAGCCAGTTGTCCATATTCAATTTCGGGTCTGTTTTGTTTATGTGCACTTTCTTGGTATATCTCGTACCCGAGGTTTTGGATGTATGTGCACATTAAGTTATCATTGATTGACGTGATTTGCCGCGTCAATTCCAGGCGCCGCTTCAACATAGAGATTCAGAGGATGCTAACGTGTTTTATAGACGATCCAGAACAAGGAGAATTGTCTAGGTTATCCAGCCCATAAAGTTGTGCCAAACAATTAGACCTTAGTTGCACCTGTTGCCGCCAGGAAGCTAAGTTGTTGCATTGCATGGATAGATAGCGACATGCGCGGGAGAGTGCACTCAGCAAAATAATCTGATTGCAGAGGCATTGGGTAAGTCCAGGAAATCATATCTGGTGGAAAGCTCACGTCTAGTGGGTGCGTGTATGTGTATTACGTTGTACGCGACCCTACTGCCCATTAAGAAAAGGGCGAAACTATAATCGCATGTTCGTTAGCAATGTCTAATTGAACTGAAATTGGTAGCTTAGAACGAGCTACTTAAGCGGTTGAATAACGTTCATCTGATGGAGGTTGGGATGATTTTGTGAGAACCTTCTCATAACGTAATATTCTTGGTTAGATCTTAACTTGGAGTTATATAAATTAATTGTTCATGTAAAAACTCACAATATTTCACTGGTAATTTGTGTAAGAGTGTTATTTTAATAAAAATAATAATCTGCGATGATAGGTTTGTGATGCGATTGAGAACAAACTATCACGAGCTTGGAATGACATCAGATTTTTCTTTACCAATATTGATGCTTAGCATTATTTTCAATAACATTATAGTAATATGTATGGGAGGTCGGATCGCTGCACCAATGTACAGGAAACCCCTTGTCCTAGTGAAAGCTCATGGATCACGGTTGTGAGTGCTAGTGGTACTCGTACGTGGCGTGTGACCCTACCGTGTTGTAACAATGGAGCAAAAGCGTGATGTTCTCTGCTACTGCAACAGAAGAGGGTGAGTTTACGTGTTGCACGCCCCCACGGACGTAGCTTTGGTGCCTTAAAGGCACCTGCCTTTGGGTCACTGACATGTGGGCCAGCCATCTATTGGGCCCACATGTCATAGACACAAAGGTAGGTGCCTTAAGGCATCGAAGCATCGTCCCGCCCCCACCGTATCTAAAGGGAGAAAGAACAAAAGCGCGAGCTTTGTTTTGGTGGCTACGAAAAGATCTGCCACGTAATCATGACTGGCGCTAATCCGGATTGCTTTTTTATGTGTTTCTTGGTATGATGGGCCTCTCCCCATTACCTGTGGGGAGTTTAATATAATACTTGAGTGCTTAAGATAACAAGTAGTCTAGTAGACAGTACTATGTCACACAGTGATTGATAGTTACTAGCAGTCGTCCTCTGTTTTGTTTATTTGCACTTTCATGGCTCGTCTTGTAGCCAAGGTTTTTTCTTTCAACACAGTGCAATTGAAGTCGCTCACATAAACAAGCAAACACTCATCCCTATGGACATACACATGCATATCTATGAGCATCTCCGAGAGACTGAGCCGGCATAGCAAATTGAGATTTTACAAAGTCATCATAAACTCCTCGCAGTCGTCGGGAACATCTCGTGCCACTGAACGAACATCACCGGAAGCCTGAAATAAATCCAGAAAAATGCGAGGACCAGTGTCAAGTCTAGAACTTGAACCCTGGTGGTTGGAGTTTTACCACTGTCCTCCTAACTATCCAACCACCGGTTGATCATAAGCTAATTGGTCGAGAGATTGGGAGGATACTAGCGAGTTTTCTAAGCGATCCAGGTCAGAGTGAGATGTTTAGTTTATCTACCCCGTAAAATTGTGCCAACCAGTTAGACCTCAGACTCAAAAGTGCACCAAAGTAAATAGTATGTTGGTCTCGGCGTACTTCTCAATGGCGATTAAGAACAGAGTTACTTGGGTATTGGCTAATATCTTCGTTGTCATAAATATATGCACCACCAAACATCTTCTTTTGAAAATATCTGGATCTAAACATAATGTTATTTTTTTAAAGATTCAGAACAGAGTTAATATATTACCCTGTGAAATATCTACCCTTTAACATTTTGACATAGTTGTTTCTCAAGCCCTTTAGTAAAAGAGTTGTTCAAACTTTGTCCTAAAGCTGCACTAGCAAATATCTCCCTTTGAACAAATACTAGTTTTTTTTCAATGGTTCATAACAGAGTTGTTTGACTATTCGTTCCAATAAAGATGCACCAAGCAAGCATCGCCCTCCTAGTCTATCACTCTCATTGGCCAAAATGTATGTTATACATTTTTAGCTTTTGGTGTCATCACTGAACGGAGGTTGTGGATATTTCTACCTATATGTATGTAGCAGATTGTGCACTGCACATGCATCACATCAGTGAGATATTATTCTTATTTGATAGGTCATGTATAGTCAGCTATATCTTGTTGTTATTACGTTGAACTTTGAAAATCCTCCCTCATAAATATGTTTTCTTTATCTTGAAGACAAAGGCATGGTAAATCTATGTATGTACAGTGCAAAGCCTCCCAGTCTGGGTGGTAGTGGCCTCTACACCTACATTGATAGGCCCTAGGAAAAGAAGAGGCAAATCGATAATTCATGTCTATGTCCGGGCTCATATACTCCTGGTGAACAGTAATAATATTCAAGGAGCTTTTGAAAACAAAAACAAAATGAACTCCGAATAGTGTGTTTTTCAAACTTTCTCACAAGCCTGATTATTGTTTTTTTCCTGAGAGCTACTCAATTGTCCAAACACCACCAAATGACACGGGCATCACACATCTGAGCATCTTGCATGCCAATTTTTTTTGGAATTTTTGAAAAAAAAATCATTGTTCATCCACAGGAGCATTTGGACCCGGGAGCCAAAATATCGTGTCTGAGACAAATATCTTATTGTAGCATACATTATATAGTTATTTTATTTTTTAGCAATTCACGAAGACTTATTTGACTTATCTTTCCCATAAAGATACACCTAACAAATATCGTCCTTCTAATATTCCCAATGACTAATGCCATGCATTTGGTACCTGAAATGAATGGAGTAGAGAATATGTTTCTGCTGATATGTCTATGGATGGTTCATGGTTATTAATATTTCAAATATAAGTTGGCGATATGTTTAACATTATGGGCTTTAGCACATGTACTAAGTAATTCTATGAAATTCCCATTCATGGTCGTATCGCATGTACGAAATAATCTATTTTTGTTTCTTTTGAAAAGGGTAAAAAAGAAATAGTCTTTTCATCGATTGATTGTACATGGAAAGTCTAAGTAGTGAAAGTGCCTAGAAATTTAAACCAAAATTATTCGATGTACTAGAAAAATTAAAAAAAAAACTATCGTGGCATTTGATCTAGCTTGAATGTATGTATCCCGCGTCAAGCCGTATCTGATCTATGCACACAACTGGGAGCATATTTTTTCGCGGCTTGCCACGAAACCATTTCGAGATCACACCGTATTACCAAACAATCTAAGAGTAAGTACCTAATGTTGTGATTTCGAAAGAGAACGGATGAGAAAGTTAGATACACCTAATCAACATAGGAACTTGATCATCCAAACATCATTCAACAAAAGAACATCAAATCGATGCTCTTGGAACCATACCGATACGAGCAATGAGGCATGCTACAAATCGACCCAATTAGCGGCACACAAGCTAGTACTCAATGCACACACTCAAAATGGAAAGTAAAATCAGCACAAATCGAACCAATATACCAACCTAGGAAAAGAAATCAACCGACCCAGCAAAGAACGAGTGTTACAGACCCGCTGATCGGGGATGAAACTTACTAGAAAAATGAATGCTACAACTAATCTTCTCTAAATCCTCCATTCTCTCTGGCCCACCTGCATTGACCATAATTGTACTCCACTTAGCAAACGTGTACCCACAATCAACATGCATCGTGTGAATATTCAACGACCAGATGCCATAGAAAACACAATCACCACATGACTCCAAATCCTCTCTCTCAACACTTACTTATATTACATGTTCATTGTCTCATCATACACTTTTTAGTGATTTTGCTTTGATGTTACATTTATCAAAATTAATGACAAAACTATGTTGGTTATATAACCTATCATATATCATACAAATCTAATGTATCATAGATTATAGAATTCTAATGTACAACATTGTGATAATTTTGCACCATGTCCCTTCTTTCCGTTTCATGAAATCCCCTTGAAAGACCAATTGTTAAAGATTGGAGGAAACAAATAAAAAAATCACTTTCTTCCATGATTAGTTTTTACAATCTAATTAGACGAACCTTAGGCATAAGTATGGGTTCACATCTATTTCAATGTTCTTCTTTTATATTTGAAAAAAACTCTATGGCATAAGCCTGAACTAGATTATTGCTATATGCATATTTAGATGTCTATTTTAGTAACCATAACTACCTTGGTTGTGAGATCGAAAGTGTATTTCCAAATATCTTGATACCGAATCTCAAGGGCACTATTAATTATCTTATGTGCAAGCAAATAGAAAATTGTAAGATACATCGATTGGAGGACAAATCCTCATAGACACTTTTCCTAAACTTGGGCAACATGGTCATGCTCAAGTTGTTTACAGTTGATGATAAGATTCCTTAATTGTACCATTTTAGTACGAGGATAATATTTACTAATGAAAGCGTCCTTACATTTAGTACAATAATCAATATTATTTCTAAGCAAAGGTAGAAACCATTCTTTAGCCTTTGCTCGTAATGAGAACGGGAAAACTTTTAACTTAACCACATCATCATCTACTTTAATTTTTGCACATCACATAGATCAACAAAATTCTTAGATGAGAAGCAACATCTTCATTATATGAACCAGATAATTGTTATTTCATTACCAAATTCAACAAACCAGGTTTGATTTCATAAGATATAGCACTAGTGTTTGGTGGAGCAATTGGTGTACTAATGAAATTGTTGTTATTACCACTTGTGAAATAACAAAGATTACTATTTTAAGCTGTAGTGGACATCTTTTCAAGCTTAAAACAAAAGTGTAACCTTGTTAGAATTTAAATGTTTTTGTGTTTTTAAGTGTTTTAGAAAGCAGGAAAGCAAAATAACAAGCAAAAAAAGAAACTAAGCAATATAGAAAACATGGAAGTAAAGTAAAGGAGTGCAGGACCTACGATTGTGATGTGTAAGCTCCCCGGCAATAGAGCCAGAAGAAAGCTTACTTCCTCTCAACTAGGAAGGTGTTGCACCCTCCCCCCAAGTGCAAGGGTTTGTAGCAAGTAACAATTTCCCTCAAGTTACCTCAAGGTTTATCCAACATGAGCTTAGTAACACAACCAACAATCAGCACCTGCACACCAGATACAAAACTGCCTTGGCCCCCAACATATATTACTAGCCAGGTTATCAGTCTCACTACCTATGCTAGTTACAAGGATCACAAACAACAACGGAACCTGAAAAATGCTTGGACTTGCTGGAAGTTGATGGGAATATAAAATTAAGAAATAAACAGAGCATTGGTTGAGATTGAAAGTTTATAGGAAGAATATGGACCGGGATCCATAGGTTTACTAGTGCTTTCACTCAAAAAGAAAGCATGGTGTATTAAACAAATTACAGTTGAACAACGATAAAATTGCAATATTTATAAATATGAGTGGCCATGGCATAATGAACATTTGAGCACCATGTCCCAATCTCTATACACAGTTACCCAATTGCATCTATAGCTAATACACCACCCAAGACTGCTATCTAGCATGCTAAAACCCCAGTATCGTAATAAGCGTGACCACATGAAGTAGATGGTATATTGTCTTCACCCTCGGTTCAAAGGAAAACTACCCCACCAAATTTTTATCCCTAGTGACAACAACACTATACAAGACTTTTTCACGTCCTGTTATCCCTGTTGAATATCAAACCCCATACTTGGCCAAAAGAAGAGAATAGATCAGAGAGCATATATGAGTAAGAATTGTATTCATCAAAGAAACCAAATAGATCTCAAAAGGATCCATGGGTAAATCTAGTCATAAAGTGACAATTCATCATATCCCAACAAACACACCAACAGACTACATCAGATGGATCACAATCATTTAGGGTAGCTCATGTGATCTTTGTATTAAGAAGCAAGAGAGAGAATACCATCTAGTTGCTGCTATGGACCCATAGTCTATCGAAAACTACTTACAGGTGATCATGGTGGCCTTCAAGTTGATGGAGATGGCAACCGTGAAGAATTCCCGCTCTGGTAGAGCTCCAGATTGGACCGTCACGAAACAGAGGTGTGCGGCGGCGAAAAAATTAGGGTTGAAAAATCCTCAGAAGTTTCAGGTATATACAGAGGCACAAAGACAGAGATGCGGTAAATCAGAGCACCAGGGGGCACACATGGCCCACCGCACGCCCTTGGCTACATGGAGGGGGCACGTGGGGCCTATGGATGGCCCATCGGCCTATGTCGGTTGCCACTGGAAGCTTCTGGATGTAAAACTTTCACTGATTTTTTCTAGGTTTTCTTGAGCCAGATGAAATTGATTTTCCTTAAAACCCAAAAACATACAGAAAACAGTAACTCACATTGGACACTGAATTAATAGTTTAGTTCAAAAAATAATATAAATTGATGCCAAAACTATGTCAAATGATATAAACATGACATGAAACAATAAAAAGTTATAGTTACATTTGAGACATATCATACGCGGATTTAAAACTCGATGTCCCGGCGTGGAATCCTCGAAGTTGGGAACATGCTCCTCCGTACTCTCCGTTTCTTCAACAACCGCCATCATTATTACCGTTTCATCCCTCTCATCATCATCGGATGGAGACAAACCCATGAACTCGTTGTAGAAGTAATCATCTTCCAAATCCATCATGTTTCATTGAAAGTAGACAACCAAAACATAAAAATATAAGCATTGTGGCATTTAACTAAGCACTTGTCATGTGCAGTGTCTGGCATGAACATCGTCGGTAGGGGCGGAGGGCGGATCCAGCGATGACGACTGGCGGAGACACGGCGGAGGTCCTGTTAGTTTTGTTTACATCGCCCAATCGGCAAAAGTAGAACGTCACCTGATGAAAATACTGGGGAACTTATAACATACTCAAAGTGGATTTTTTTTTAACTTACTCAAAGTGGATGTTAGTAAAACTGAACAGTCAGTCGCCACCCATAAAAAGAAAAAAAGAACAGTCAGTCGCCCTCTACCGTCGACGTCACGGGCCGCCCCACTAGTCCGAGCGAGGATGCCTGAATTGGCCACGCGGTGATGACGACGTAGCTGACCGTTAGCACATTCACCGCGCGCGTGGCTAGTGTACGTCTTGTGTCCCGACACCAGGCAACCGGCCGACGAACCCGGCGCGCCGACGGCGCCGGAAAAGAGGACATGCGAGCAAACTAATTCAGCAAAAAAAATTACTCATTGTCGAATATTTACATGAGCAATCGGGCATTGCGCCTAACAATCATAGCAATCGTTGTCGGAAACTTCCACAATCGCCTGCGCATGCAGGAGTGTGCTGTACCGGCAGCAATGGCATGCTTCGCCGCGAGATGGACTCACACGATGACAACGGTGATGACCGTGTTCGTGTCTGCCGCCTTCGCGGGCGCGCCATCGATGACCGGCTGCCGGCACGTGGGACAGGAGCCGTGCGACACCAGCCAGGCGTCGACGCACCGGACGTGGAAGCCGTGCCCACAGAGCGGCAGCACGCGGACCTTCTCGCCGTCCACGAACTCGCTCAGGCATATGGCGCACACGTCGTCGATGTCCTCCCCGGAGCCGTACACCTCCATGGGGAGGCTCCTCAGGACGCGCCTCTTGATGCCGCTGCCGCTGCAGGCCACCCGCGCCGACGCCCGGCCCTCGCCGGCAGCGGCCGCGACCCCGCGCCACACGCGCCGGAGCGCGCACCGCACCATTAGATTGAGTCCGATGACGAGGAGCAGCGCGAAGAAGAGCGCGGCCAGGATGATCACCACGTTGGTCTCGACAGCCGAGTCTGCCCCCGCCCCCGCAGGCGCCGCCGCGCCTCCGCCGCCTCCGTAGGCGACGCTCGACGCCGGCGCTTCCGAATCATGACGACCCATGGTTGATGAAGTTATATAATCTGAGAGATGCCCACAGAGCAGGATCGAGCAGAGTTCACCCGGCCTCTGTTTCAAGCTATTCGAACTGGATTTTGATGCCTGTGCTAGCCGCTATCCGTGTCTGTCTGTCGTTCTCTGCTCCGCTCGTGGGGTATATATAGGGGCGGCCGCTGCGCGAGTGTTATTTGTTGGATGACAAGGCATTGGGTAAAGTTCAGGAATCCTATCTATCTGCTAGTGAAAGCTCACGCCGACGACTGTGGGTAGTGCTGTAGTACGTGGTGCCCGTCCCCACTCCCGTGTCAAAAGTATAGGTATTACGTTGTACCGGGCTTTGTTACACCTACGAAGGGGTTATCACGTTTTCTACTTAATTGCTGATATGGCAGCTTTTAATTTGTCAATAGTGGTTGGGGCGCACCACTGGTGCGCCTGGGGCAGTACCAGGTGGGATGCGCCCCTTTCACATCTGCTAGTGAAGTCATATCAAACTATATAAAATAGTCATATCAAACTGGATGAAGTCCATGTATAAAATTGAAATATATACCAAATGAAAACTAGATGTAGGAAATATAATTGAAGATGGAATAAAACAGGAAATATATGACAACTTAATGAAGTTATACGGTTGTTATATTCCATTGATAAATGATGGAAACATATTTTATTAAGATGTAAGCTTTTCTGGCCTAATGTTTTTGCGTACATTAAGTTCTAGGAGCTTGAAAAAAACTATGAAGTCAGACAAAAGAACTATGAGACCAATAAATAGCCCATTTTATATCAGGTATCATCTTCCATACAAATGTGAAACTACAAACTATATGTCAAAGGTGATCCCTGTAAATAATGGGGAATTCTAAAGTAGCACAAATGGTTACAACACAAACATATCTACGGATAGTACTTTTTAAATAGAAGAAGAAGTTGTTGTTCGAAGCCAATATATTTTTTGTGGGAGAAAATACTCCCATTTTGAAAATATTTTGTATAAATTTCATCCACAAAGTAACTTAACCTGTAACTCGTTTATGAACATGTACATATAGAAATTATGAGAAGTATGACACTAATCTTTTTGCTGATATATGTGATGCACAATTTTTACTACCAATTTTCTAGCAGTCATATATCTTAAAGTGTACACATATAATATAATTGACGTAAATATGGTACTTTTAAGAACGCAATACTATATGGAACATGATAATATAACAATGTCCACCATGCTTAATGTCTTCCCAAGAATAGATAGGCTGAACTATAGAAAATATTCTTGTTAGTAGATTTAGTAAATTTAAATATTTTTTAATAATAAGCTAAAATAATAAATGCAATCTAGAATCTATGTAATCTCAAATTATATAAGGAGTTTAATATTAAAATATGACATATAGTAAATGGACATTCACGACCACTTAGCTAGTTATTTTTGATAATATTACAACTGTGTGCATGGGACATTGCCATCACAACTCCAAAGTCTAGAGAACCTCATCTCGTAGTGAAATCTTATGGCTGTGAGCACTAATGGCACGAGTGGTGCGTGTATGTGGTGTGCGTCCCTACGGCATTTTATAAATGAAGCAAAAAAGTACGCCCTTATCTGCTATACAACGGAAGAGTGTGAATGTGCGTTGTGCGTGTCCCCACCGTATCCAAAACAAAAAGAGCAAAAGTGTGCACTTTGTTTGCGTGGCTAGGAAAAAAATCTGCCACGATATCCTACAAGGCATCGTCCCTATGGGGAGTTTATTACCATACCTAAATGTATAAGGTGACAATGCAAGTGCTAATGCGGACAGTGAGTGATCGGTGGCTGGTGCTCTGCTTTGTTTATGTTCACTTTCTTAGTATCTTGGATATCCAAGGTTGATTGTACATTGATTAGCCGAGAGGTTTGGAGGATACTAATGAGTTATTTAAATGATCCATTACTGGGTGCATTGTCTATGCTATCGTCCCGTAAAGTTGCGCCCAGCAGAATAGCAGTATGTTGCTCTCAACGTACTCCCTCCGTTCCTAAATAATTGTCTTTCTAGAGATTTCAACAAATGACTATATACGGAGTAAAATGAGTGAATTTACACTCTAAAACATGTCTACATACATCCGTATGTTGTAGTCTATTTGAGATGGCTAGAAAGACAATTATTTGGGAACGGAGGGAGTACTTTTTAATAGCGATTTAGAACAGGTTTGTTCTGTTGTGCATGTACCACTCGGTAATATCTTCTCTGTATAAATATATGGACTTTTTCTCTAAAATAAATAAATAAATACACCACAAAGATCTTGCTCTAAAGATATTGTTCTATTAAAAATGATTCGACACAGAATTAATACCTTCCCGTGCGAAATAGCGATATGCTCTTTAATAGTTTAACATACTTGCTTTTAAGTGCTTTAGAGCTAGAGTTGTTCAAGCGAACCTTGCCCCACTAGTAGAAAAGGGGCCATTTGTCCCGGTTCATACGGGCCTTTTGTCCCGGTTGTTGAACCGGGACTAAAGGGTCGTTACTAGTGCCCTGGCCCTTTAGTCCCGGTTTTTACGAACCGGACAGATGGGTCTCCACGTGGCGGTCTTGCGGCGAGCCCAGGCATGAGGTCCTTTGGTCGGTTGGTGGCACCAACCGGGACCAATAGGCGTCCACGCGTCAGCATTTCAGGGGCTGGGGTTTTTGTTTTTTTAAAAGAGGGGGGGAGGTTGGGGGTTTTGGAGGGTTAATTTAGGTGTTTCATATATTGTGTTAGCTAGCTAATTAATAGAGAGATGTCCTCTCTTATGTCCGTGTTTGGTCGACGCTACGTACTATATACGTATAGAGAGGACTAGACACGCTAGCTAGCTAGTAAGCAAACGAAGGAAACAGAAGATCGTCATGAACATATGCATACAGAGAGAAGTGATATCGACCACCTCTCCTTCTCCGAGAGATTGGTCGAACAACAAGTTCTCGTATATCTATCCGACACTACCGGCTACATATATACAATAATTATCTCTTACAATATAATCTCCTAATTATATATGAACACAGGATCCACATAGTATTCTCCGTCTTCAGCAATCACGTGGTCAAGGAAGAATGCCGCCAATTCCACTTGAATTGCTCGCATACGATCTGGTGCTAGGAGTTCATCCCGCATCCGAAAGATTTAATTTGAAGAAGGCGGTCAATACATATATATATGAATAAATGAAACTCAGCAGAAATGATGGTAATAAAATAAAATTGTGAATATTATTTCTTACGCACTTCATATTGTTCGTCAGAGTACCCCCGTTCACAGGTCGTGTGGCGGATGGACTATAAACGTAGCATCCACGTAAATCATTCCCTTGATCCTGCCACAACCACTTTACAAGAAATAGAGGTCAATCAAACTGATAAGCAAGCATGCCAAATGGTATTGATGAAACTAGCGCTTGAATCACAAGGAGACGCGTTGAACATGCTACTATAGTACTTACTTTCGGGTGTCTAAATTGCAGCTTCTTCGGCAGTCCCGGAGCTTTTTTGGTGAGTTTTCTCCAAACCCTGCCAGACAAAGAAAACAATTACTTGATATCAGGAAATGAACAAAGTTGCTGATATGATGGATAATGATCGATTTAACTTACTTCTCGAGCATTTGAGTCATGTCTGCATACTCCTGGGGATCTTTTCGTCTCGAGTCTAAGACGGTTACTAGTCCCTGCTCAAGCTTAATCTCTAGGAGAATATAGTGGAAACTGCGCACGCATGCATAACTCATCAATTACATTACTATAACCTGGACTAATATATAAGGGAAACCGAATATGCACAAGACAGTAACACTCACTTGAAGTTGTAAGGAAAGAGTATTATATCTTTGTTTTCATTTATTACGAACGATCGTAGCAAGTTGGCCTCGGTATCTTTGGCATGATATTTAACCTCAGTTGCATCATCGTTGTTAGAGATCTTTGTTAGAGTATTAGTACCAATCATGCAATCTTCGCATCATCGTTGTTAGAGATCTTTCATCTTTGACGAGAGGCTTCCCGTACTCGTATCTGTGTACCACCTCCAAGAAATCATAATGTACATCGTCGGGCAGGTAATATCCAAGATTGCTATAACCGGGCACCATCCTCGGATCATTAGCGACGATGTCGCTAGACACCTTGAGCGGGGGGGCACGATTGGTTCGCTTGTTCGCCGATCTGGGCAATATTTTTCCCAGCTCGTCGTTCTTTTATCCTTTGATAACTGACAGTACTTCCCGACCGCTCCGCTTCGACAAATGTCTTTCCAATAATGCGCTCATAGTTGCCTTTCGGCGGAGACTTTGGTGGTTTTCTCAGGGCAACCAGAGTGCGCTTCGCTTTCACCGGATCTACCTTCTCCTCCGGAGGTGGATGTTTCTTTGCTTTCACCCCTTGAAAGAAGTTTGTCACTTCGGCTCGCGTGATCTTCGCGTTCTCCTCCGGGGTCCTCTCGTATGGTAACTTCTCTGGAGTCTTCAGAGAAGGACCGAATCTGTATTGCCTCCCGCCTTTGGCTGTCTTTGCTAAACGCCCGGCCGGAAGCGAGCCAGGCGGTTCTTGACTGTCTTCTTTCCTTGCTTACGAGGCGGAGGATAAGGACTACGACGCGCCGGAGCAGCCGGAGCGGCGGCGGGTCTCTTCCGCCCTTCCTGACGAGGCGGAGAAGGAGGAGGCTGGCTGCTCGAAGGCCGGCCGCAGCGGAGAAGGAGGCGGAGTGCCGCCACGCGCCGGAGAAGGAGGCCGAGTGTCCTGATCGTCACTTGCCGGAGGAGGAGGCGGTGGAGGAGGCGGAGTGCCCTGACTCGCTGGAAGAGGAGGAGGAGGTGGAGGCGTCCAGTTCGGAAGGTTGATGAGCTCCTTCCGCCATAGGCATGGAGTCTTGAGCGAGAACCCAGCCGAGTCTCCCCTTCACCGGTAGGGTGGTCAAGCTGGAGGTCCTCAAATCCCTCCGTTATTTCGTCCACCGTCACCCTAGCATATCCTTCTGGAATCGGATGACAGTGAAAAGTTGCACCGGATTTAGTAGGTCGAACAGAGCCGACAACCAACTTGACTTTGAAGTTCTGCCATTGCGTCATAAGGTGGCAATTTTGAGACTCCGTGATAGCACCCACGGGGTAGCTAGCAGGAGCCGTCAAGACATGCTCCGGCTGAAGCAGCTCGGTGGAAGCCACGCTGCTTCTCCACTGAGATGGCGGGGTAGCTTCGGGGGAACCTTCGACAGTTTGTTTGCTGCGATTTGCTTCTCGTTCCTCTGTCGCTTGTACCCTTGCGTGCAGCGCCTGCAGTTGGGTCTGCTGCACTTTCTTCCTCCTCTCCTGGCATTTGTAACTGCCTGCGTCCGGAAACCCAGCCTTCCACGGAACGGAGCCTGGCGTGCCTCGTGTCCATCCAGGGTGCTTAGGATTCCCAAGGGCCACTGTGAGCTCGTCGTTCTCTCTTTCTGGAACGAACGTCCCTTCCTGCGCTGCATTGATATAGTGCTGAAGCCTCTTGGCTGGTATTTTCATTTGCTCGTCCGTCCAAAGGCACTTCCTTGATACAGGGTCCAAGATTCCGCCAGCCCGGAAGAACCAAGTCCGGCAACGGTCTGGCCAGTTCATTGTCTCTGGTTCGATCCCTTTATCAAGCAGATCATTCTCAGCCTTTGCCCAATGAGGCCGGGGTTTGAGGAAGCCAACTGACCATGTGCGATGGTGAAGATTCTTCATCTCAGCAGTTTGCTTGTTTGTCGCCGACATCTTCTTAATCTTTTCCGATGTCTTGTGGGCCACAAATGCGGGCCAGTGATCTCTGATCTTCTCATATTTGCCGATGAATTCTGGTGTCTCTTCTTTGTCGACAAACCTTTTACGCTCATTTTTCCACCTGTTGAATAGGTCTGCCATCTTCTTAAGAGCATGAGACTTGATTAACTGCTCTTTAACTGGCTTCTCCGGATCCTCCTCTGGCGGTATGGTGAAATTTGCCTTCAGCTCAGTCCAAAGATCATCTTTCTGCATATCATTGACATAAGACACCTCAGGGTCTTCTTTCTTAGGCTTATACCATTGGTGGATGCTGATCGGGATCTTGTCCCTAACAAGAACCCCAGACCGAAAGCAGCAAATGCTTCCTTTGTCCGGATGGGTTCAGTCGGTTGGCCGTCGCGCGCGATTGCTGTGATCTCAAACCTTTCATCCGAGCACAACTTTTTCTTCGGGCATCGTCTCTTTACCGAAGTTGTGCTCGATCCGGAGGGCTAGAAAAAAGAAGAAAGACGAGAGTTAATTAATATGTATACATATACCAAAACAATGAATGCATCAATTAGCTAGTCAGCACAGGCTTAACTAATATATATACCTGGTCGGAATCGGTTCGGTCACCGGAGCCGTCATCACGGTTTCCTTCTTGCACCGTCATTGGGTCACCGGATCCGTCATCACGGTCTCCTTCTTGCACCGGCATTGGGTCAAAGGAGCCATCATAATCATATCCTGCTGATACGTCTCCGTCGTATCTACTTTTCCAAACACTTTTGCCCTTGTTTTGGACTCTAACTTGTATGATTTGAATGGAACTAACCCGGACTGACGCTGTTTTCAGCAGAATTGCCATGATGTTGTTTTATGCGTAAAACAAAAGTTCTCGGAATGACCTGAAACTCCACGGGATGTCTTATAAAAAATAATAAAAATCCTCGTCAAAGATGAAGACCAGGGGCCCACACCACATCCCACGAGGTGGGGCGCCCCCCCTCCTGGGCACGCCCCCTACCTCGTGGGCCCCCTGGACACCTTCCGATGCCAACTCCAACTCTATATATTGGCTTTCGGGGAGAAAAAAATCAGAGAGAAGAAATCATCGCATTTTATGATACGGAGCCACCGCCAAGCCCTAATCTCTCTTGGGAGAGCTGGTCTGGAGTCCGTTCGGGGCTCCGGAGAGGGGGATTTGTCGCCGTCGTCATCATCAACCATCCTCCATCATCAATTTCATGATGCTCACCGCCGTGCGTGAGTAATTCCATCGTAGGCTTGCTGGACGGTGATGGGTTGGACGAGATTTATCATGTAATCGAGTTAGTTTTGTTAGGGTTTGATCCCTAGTATCCACTATGTTTTGAGATTGATGTTGCTATGACTTTGCTATGCTTAATGCTTGTCACTAGGGCCCGAGTGCCATGATTTCAGATCTGAACCTTTTATGTTTCCATGAATATATGTGAGTTCTTGATCCTATCTTGCAAGTCTATAGTCACCTACTATGTGTTATGATCCGCAACCCCAAGTGACAATAATCGGGACCACTCCGGTGATGACCATAGTTTGAGGAGTTCATGTATTCACTATGTGCTAATGCTTTGTTCCGGTTCTCTATTAAAAGGAGGCCTTAATATCCCTTAGTTTCCATTAGGACCCGCTGCCACGGGAGGGTAGGACAAAAGATGTCATGCAAGTTCTTTTCCATAAGCACGTATGACTATATTCGAATACATGCCTACATTACATTGATGAAATGGAGCTAGTTACATGTCACCCTATGTTATGACTGTTACATGATGAACCGCATCCGGCATAATTATCCATCACTGATCCGGTGCCTACGAGCTTTCCATATACTGGTCTTCGTTTATTTACTTTTCCGTTGCTACTGTTACAATCACTACAAAATACCAAAAACATTACTTTTGCTGTCTTTACTTTTGTTACCGTTACCACCACTATCATATTACTTTGCTACTAAACACTTCGCTGCAGATACTAAGTTTCCAGGTGTGGTTGAATTGACAACTCAGCTGCTAATACTTGAGAATATTCTTTGGCTCCCCTTGTGTCGAATCGATAAATTTGGGTTGAATACTCTACCCTCGCAAGCTGTTGCGATCCCCTATACTTGTGGGTTATCAAGACCTTTTTCTGGCGCCGTTGCCAGGGAGCATAGCTCTATTCTTTGAGTCACTTGGGATTTATATCTGCTGGACACTATGAAGAACTTGAAAGACGCTAAGACAAAATTTATCCCTCAACTACGAGGGGAGGTAAGGAACTGCCATCTAGCTCTGCACTTGATTCACCTTCTGTTATGAGTAAGCTAGCGACACCTAAACCTGCTTCTGCTATTCGTTCCGACATGTCGCATGTTATTGATGATGCCACTTCTGCTATGCATGATACTTATGACGAAACTACTTCTATGCTTGATACCACTGTGCCCCTTGGTGAATTTCTTGATGAACAAATTGCTAGGGCTGGGGAGAAAGAAATTATTGAATCTGAATACGATGATGAAAGTGATGATGAAAATATGCCTGTTATTCCTGAGGGTTATGTTTTTGATATGGAATCTTCTGCAGCTATTTTTGCTTGCGAAGATAGATATGAGCTCAAGAGGTTATTAGTTAAATGGAGTAAATAATCTCGTAGAGACAGAATGAAACCTGACCCTGCTTTTGCTACTTCAGCTATTTGTGTTCCCGATAAGGATTATGAATTTTCTGTTGATCCAGATATAATCACTTTGGTCGAATCTGATCCTTTTTATGGCTATGAATATGGAACTGTTGTGGCACATCTTACTAAGTTAAATGATATAGCCGCCCTGTTTACTAATGATGAGAGATCGCGCTACTTTTATATACTCAAAATATTTGAGTTCTCATTAAAGGGTGATGCTAAGATATGGTTTAATTCTCTTGATCCTTGTTGTGTGCGTAGTCCCAGGATATGATTTACTACTTCTCTGCTAAATATTTCCCTGCTCATAAGAAACAAGCTGCTTTGAGGGAAATATACAACTTCGTGCAAATTAAACAAGAGAGTCTCCCACAAGCTTGGGGAGGCTTCTCAAGTTACTTAATGCTTTGCCTGATCATCCCCTTAAGAAACTTGAAATACTTGATATCTTTTATAATGGACTAACCGATGCTTCCAGAGATTACTTGGATAGTTGTGCTGGTTCTCTTTTCAGGGAAAGAACACCGGATGAAGCTGAAATTCTATTGAATAATATGTTGACAAATGAAAATAATTGGGCATCTCCCGAGCCAGCCCCTGAGCCAGCTCCAGAGCCAATTACTGAGTCTATTCCTAAACCAACTCCGAAGAAGAGAGGTGTTCTATTTCTCAGTCCTGAAGATATGCAAGTGGCAAAGAAATCTATGAAAGAAAAAGGTATTAAAGCTGAAGATGTTAAGAATTTACCTCCTATTGAAGAAATACATGGTCTTAATCTACCACCTGTTGAAGAAACTTATGATATTGATCCATTACTTATTGAAGAACCTCCTGATCTCGATAATCCGACACAGGTAGTAAAGGTAAATTCTCTCTATAGATATGATAAAGCTGAAGTCCCTCCTACTAAAATTGCTAGTCAGTGCTTGGATGAGTTTGATAACTTTATGTTTAAGCAAGATGACTTTAATGCTTATTTTGGTAGAAAATTAAAACAAGATGCTTATATGATTAAACGCTTGGCTGATTATATGGCTAATATTAGAGGTGAACTTAAACTTGTTAGCAAACATGCTTCAATGGTTACCACTCAAGTAGAACAAGTACATAAAGCCCAAAAAGAAGTGCTTGATGAAATGAATAGTAAGAAAAATGATTATGCTGTTAGAGTGGCTACTAGAACTAGTAGAATGACTCAGGAACCTTTGTATCCTGAAGGCCACCCTAAGAGAATCAAGCAAGATTCTCAGAGAGATAATATTGATGTACCTAGTTCTTCTAAAAGGAAGAAAAAGAAAAATGATAGGACTTTGCAAACTTCTATTGAACCTATTGCTGAACCACCTGAGAATCCAAATGATATCTCTATGTCCGATCTTTGAAACACAATCTGGTAATGAACATGAACCTAGTGAAAATGTTAATGATGATGTGCATGATGATGCTCAACCTAGTAATGATAATGATGTAGAAGTTGAACCTGCTGTTGATCTTGATAACCCACAATCAAAGAATCAACGTTATGATAAAAGAGACTTCGTTGCTAGGAAACATGGTAAAGAAAGAGAATCATGGGTTCGTAAACCCATGCCTTTTCCTCCGAAACCATCCAAGAAAAGGATGATGAGGATTTTGAGCGCTTTCTTTGAAATGATTAGACCCATCTTTTATGCGTATGCGATTGGTGATATGCTCAAAATGAATCCTTATGCTAAATATATGAAAGATATTGTTACAAATAAAAGAAAGATACCAGAAGCTAAAATTTCCACCATGCTTGCTAATTATACTTTTAAGGGTGGAATACCAAAGAAACTTGGAGATCCAAGAGTACCTACTATACCATGCTCCATTAAGAGAAATTATGTTAAAACTGCTTTATGTGATCTTGGAGCCGGTGTTAGTGTTATGCCTCTCTCTTTATATCGTAGACTTGATTTGAATAAGTTGACACCTCCTGAAATATCTTTGCAAATGGCTGAGAAATCAACTGCTATACTGTCAAGATTTGTGAGGATGTGCATGTTGTGGTTGCAAACGTTACTATTTTAACGGACTTTGTTATTCTTGATATTCCTGAGGATGATAGTATGTCTATTATTCTTGGAAGACCTTTTCTGAATACTGCAGGGGCTGTTATTGATTGCAACAAAGGCAATGTCACTTTTCATGTTAATGGTAACGAGCATACGGTACACTTTCCGAGGAAACAACGTCAAGTTTATAGTACCAACTCTATTGGAAAAATTCCATCGATTATATTTGGAGGTTTTAAATTTCCTCTCCCTACTGTCAAGAAGAAATATGATATACTTATTATTGGGGATGTCCATATCCCCGTTGAGGTAACCTAGTGTTATTCAAAATTTCTCCGGTTTCATGATTACCGGAATGAGTTTGTTAACAAGACCTGATCAACCTTGTTAGTGGATTCCTTTTGATGAGCATGAGATAGATGAAACTAGAAGCACAACCTTCTGTACCCTCTTTATATTTTCTGTTATTTAGTAGAAATAAAGTAAACAGTATTTTTCTGTCTGTCTCCTGACTTATCCGTGCAATATAAAAATACCCCGAAAATAAAAGTCCTCAGAATGCCATGCCAATTTAATATGATTTTTTGGGAATATTTGACGATTTATAGTGCAAAAATCACCGCTGGGAGCTGCCACACAGCCACCACGAGGTGGAGGGCGCCCTACCCCGGGCGCGCCTGCCTCGTGGGCCCACGGTGGCCCTCCTCCACTTATCCCTGCACCCATCTTCTTCCTCTGCCTCACACAAACCCGAAAAACCAACTCAAGCACGAGTTCCAGCCACTTTTGCTGTGATTTTCGACCTCCTTGCTCAGAGCTCCTCTCGCAAAACTGCTTGGGGAGATTGTTCCTTGGTATGTGACTCCTCCATTGGTCCAATTAGTTTTTGTTCTAGTGCTTTATTCTTTGCAAATTTGTGCTGCATAGGTGACCATGTTCTTGAGCTTGCATGTCAAATTTATATGGTTCCAAGTAGTTCTAATGCTTGAAATAGGCTCTAGGCACTTGTAGGAGTAGTTCGTATCAATTTTATGAAAGTTGGTTCACTTTTGTTTGGAGTTACTAAAAATTTCAGAAATTTTTCAGAGGAAACAATATGTTTAGGAAGATGTTCCAAGGTGGTTCTTCAAGGAAGCAAGGACCCAGGCTTGCTATGCGTGATGTTGACGAGGAACCACCATGAGACGCTCTAGTGCGGCCTTGTGAATGGCCGTCAGAAAATTTTATGGATCAAGCGGGAATTAAAGAAGAATTTAAAGCATATTTGCGCAATGCGGTCTTGAGGATTTCGGTGACAAATGCCCCAGTATCATGATCTCACAAGTTCATTTGAAAGGAGGTTTGAGTATTCATCTTCTCGTAATTCTCCTTCACCATGTTTGACCTTTATGACAAATCTTATACCATGGACTTAGAGGATTTCACTTTTGCTTGCAAACTTCCATCTTGGGGTAGTGTCAGCTATCCCCCTAAATCTGAATTTAGAGACTTTCTTGCTAGTATAACTATGGGGGAATCTAGAGATATAACGCAAGCACTATAGGGAGCATTCACTTTCCTGCTATACATTACTTTGCTCTCTTCATAGGTAGATGCATAAATGCTAAGGATGAAGCATGTCCCATGTGTGTCCCTGATCGCAGCATTCTCAGGAGTGCTGTGTTAGGAGACCAATCTTATCATACGGGAGCCATTGTAGCTCGTAGGTTGCATCATAATAGATATAACAGAGATTTCTTTGGAGGAATTTATGCAACCCGCTTAGCTAATTTTCTTGATATAGACATTCGTGAGGGTGATATAGAGTTACCCCCTCCTTATTTAGATTTTGATTCTATGGTTTCCCACCTGTTTGTTGAGAGGACTGAACCACCTCTCCAGTATCGACTAATCTTTAACAAACGGCATGTTGTCCATATTACTCTTCCTGCTCTTGCCTTCTTTGATTCTCAGACAAAAGGAAGATATGTTATTACCAGAGAGGAGGCAGATGAGTACGAGAGAAGAGCGGAGGCGGCTCGACGCCACGCTGCAGCTCAGGAGGCGATAGCCGCCGCATCACAATACGACCCTCGCTACACCTACGGGTATCCGTTAGGCCATCCCTGGCAATGAACCAACTTAAGCTAAAAGCCTAAGCTTGGGGGAGTACGTATTTCTCACCGACATTACATTTATGTTCACAGACACTCATTGCTAGATGTCGGTGCGCATACTCTTTCACTTTAATATCCATGCTAGTTTATTTCCTTTTTCCTGCTTTCTTCTTGTGTGTTTAATAAACCTTAAGAAAAACAAAAAAATAGTAGTAGTTTATTTCTTTGCTGTAGTAACTAAAAAGAAAACCCAAAAATATTTCCTGTTCTTCTTTTGCTTGTTGGGAGCTTTCCCGTGTAAATAGTTTTTATTTCTTTTCTTTTCTTTGGGGGTCAGTAGGAGAAGACCATGATTAAATTGTTGTAGTGGCTCTTATATGCATCATTGTTGATTTAACCAAGAGCCCATATTACCTTGTCTTCTCCTGTTTATTGAATGCTCGCAGGTTCCAGCTTAGTCCAATGCACGTGCACTCTTATTATTATTCACACCGTTCAGTCGTGCAAGTGAAAGGCAATTATGATGATATATGATGGACTGACTAAGATGAGAAAAGCTGGTATGAACTCGACCTCTTTTGTTTTTGTAAATATGATGAGTTCATCGTTCTTGATTCAGCTTATTATGAATAAACATGTTTTGCAATGACAATTAGAGATCATAGTTGCTCGTGCCATGCTTGATTAGCTATGAGTTATAATGGTTTAGCTTGCGTGCCAACATGCTATTAAAATGGTTGTGATGTGGTATGATGGGGTGGTATCCTCCTTTGAATGATTTAAGTGACTTGACTTGGCACATGTTCACACATGTAGTTGAAATAAAATCAACATAGCCTTCACGATATTTATGTTCATGGTGGATTATATCCTACTCATGCTTGTATTCAATGTTTATTAATTTTAATGCATGTTCATGACTGTTGTCGCTCTCTAGTTGGTCGCTTCCCTGTCTTTTGCTAGCCTTCACTTGTACTAAGCGGAATACTACTTGTGCATCCAATCCCTTAAACCCCAAAGTTATTCCATATGAGTCCACCATACCTTCCTATATGAGGTATCTACCTGTCCTTCCAAGTAAATTTGTATGTGCCAAACTCTAAACCTTCAAGTAAACATTCTGTTTTGCATGCTCGAATAGCTCATATATCAACTAGGGCTGCCCTTATCTTCCGTGTTAGGCGGGTTATTCTCAAGAGGAGTGGACTCCGCTCCTCACTCACGAGAAAATGGCTGGTCACCGGGATGCCCAGTCCCATGCTTTATGCAAACTAAATCAAAATAATTGCAAACAAAACTCCCCCTGGGACTCGTTGAATGTTGGAGGCACTCGTTGTTTCGAGCAAGCCATGGATTGATGCTTGTGGAGGATGGGGAGTATAAACACTACCATTCTGTTTGGGAACCGCCTATAATTTGTTTAGCATGGAAGATATCGTCATCTCTTAGTTGTTATGTTGACAATGGAAGTATGCCACTCAAAATATAATTTATCTCTATTCCAAAACCGAGCTCTGGAACCTCTACAAATCCCTGCTTCCCTCTGTGATGGGCCTATCTATTTACTTTTGTGTTGAGTCATCACCTTCTTATTAAAAGCACTAGCTGGAGAGCACAACTGTCATTTGCATTCATTACTGTTAATTTATATCGGGTATGACTATGATTGGATCTCTTTTACCATGAATTACAATGTCTAGTCAGTCCTTGATTTTTGAAGGTGCTCTGCATTTATGTTTTGCGGTCTCAGAAAGGGCTAGCGAGATACCATCTTGTTATATCACATTATGATTATTTTGAGAAAATGATCTTATCCGAGATTTATTATTATGGCTTGCTAGCTGATTATGCCATTGACAGGGCCGGGCCCACAGTGGTGCAAAAGGTGCGGCCCGCACAGGGCCCAAAATTCTGGAGGGCCCCATATTTTTTATGTAGGTCTAGTAAATAGTTAGCGCTACTGGGCCGAGCATCGAGCGACTAAGCCCAATCAAGCGAGAGCGACCAGGCCATCGAGCGGAGAGCGCGATCCTCGACTCTCTTCCTCCTATCGATCGCTACAAGGCCATCTTGCCTAAAAAAAGGCGACAAGGCCATCGCTACGTTATCCAAAAAAAGAAGTAGATCGCTATAGGGGGATCGGGATCGTGGCTACGCTTCTGAGAAAAAAGAACCGTCCCTCGCCGCCTAGAGCCCTCGTCCCCGCCGCTGGAGCCATTGGCGTCGACTCCTCGTCCCTCGCCCCTCGGTGGCTCTGGCTCGGTCCCGACTCCCGGTCCTTAGATCCTTAGATAGATCGGAATTGGACTAGCGACAGGCCCTGCCATTGTGCATTGTTGCCTTTCTCCTCTCCTTTCTCAAATTTCAGACTTGTTGACGTCGTTTCGTCGGATTAATCGGTGACCGACTCTAGCTTTCAGGTGCTTAGAGAGTCATTCTTTTTGATTAACTTCGGTTCCTACTTCTAATTCCTAATTTTCTAATTAATTATTGGCAGGGATCGTTACTTCATTAGATATTGGTTCTTACCTCCTCGGTTAAAGATCACAGGACCAAATATTAGGTGAGTTAGATGGTTCGTCTAATTGCTAAACATTGACACATGATCTTCAATTGATATATGCTACGTATAAATCTGATTTTATTTGACAGTTGCATCGGCAGAAAGAAGTTTTTCTAAATTGAAGCTATTGAAGTCCTACATGCGTATTACTATGACACATCAAAGACTCAATAATTTGGCTATAATAGCACTTGAGAGTGAAGTGTTGGAGAAAATTGATTACGAGGGTATGATTGAAGATTTTATTTCAAAGAATACTACAAGAATGAGGATGTTCAAATAATTAGCAAACGGGAGTTGGATAGGTATGACCTTTTTATATGTCCAATTGTTATGTAAGACATTACATTATGTATATTATAATTATTTTCATGAGATATATATACATTATAATTGCTCGTTTATTTATTTATTTATTGAAATAGGGCCCAATTTTTTTAGTTTCGCACAGGTCCTCGGATTTTGTCGGCCCGGCCCTGGCCATTGATATGAGTAAACATGAGACCTAGGAGTTATTGCAAATGTGGTTAGTTATGATCTTTGCTGAAAACCTGAATGCTGGCTTGACATAGTTACAACAACAAGAGAAAACAGAGTTTGTAAAAGTTTTTCTTTTTCTCTTTCAGTTTGTCAACTGAATTGCTTGAGGACAAGCAAGGGTTTAAGCTTGGGGAGTTGATACGTCTCCGTCAGATCTACTTTTCCAAACACTTTTTCCCTTGTTTTGGACTCTAACTTGTATGATTTGAATGGAACTAACCCGGACTGACGATGTTTTCAGCAGAATTGCCATGATGTTGTTTTATGTGCAGAAAAAAAGTTCTCAGAATGACCTGAAACTCCACGGGATGTCTTATAAAAAATAATAAAAAATCATCGCCAAAGATGAAGACCAGGGGGCCCACACCCTGCCCACGAGGGTGGGGGCGCCCCCCCTCCTGGGCGCGCCCCCTACCTCGTGGGCCCCCTGGACACCTTCTGACACCAACTCCAACTCTATATATTGGCTTTCGGGGAGAAAAAATCAGAGAGAAGAAATCATCGCGTTTTACGATACGGAGCTGCCGCCAAGCCCTAATCTCTCTCGGGAGGGCTGATCTGGAGTCTGTTCGGGGCTCCGGGGAGGGGGATTCGCCGTCGTCGTCATCATCACCCATCCTCCATCACCAATTTCATGATGCTCACCGCCGTGCGTGAGTAATTCCATCGTAGGCTTGCTGGACGGTGATGGGTTGGACGAGATTTATCATGTAATCGAGTTAGTTTTGTTAGGGTTTGATCCCTAGTATCCACTATGTTCTGAGATTGATGTTGCTATGACTTTGCTATGCTTAATGCTTGTACCAGGGCCCGAGTGCCATGATTTCAGATCTGAACCTATTATGTTTCCATGAATATATGTGAGTTCTTGATCCTATCTTGAAAGTCTATAGTCACCTACTATGTGTTATGATCCGGCAACCCCGAAGTGACAATAATCGGGACCACTCCCGGTGATGGCCATAGTTTGAGGAGTTCATGTATTCCCTATGTGCTAATGCTTTGTTCTGGTTCTCTATTAAAAGGAGGCCTTAATATCCCTTAGTTTCCATTAGGACCCCGCTGCCACGGGAGGGTAGGACAAAAGATGTCATGCAAGTTCTTTTCCATAAGCACGTATGACTATATTCGAATACATGCCTACATTACATTGATGAATTGGAGCTAGTTCTGTGTCACCCTATGTTATGACAGTTACATGATGAACCGCATCCGGCATAATTATCCATCACTGATCCGGTGCCTACGAGCTTTCCATATCTGGTCTTCGCTTATTTACTTTTACATTGCTCTTTATTACAATCACTACAAAATACCAAAAACATTACTTTTGCTGTCTTTACTTTTGTTACCGTTACCACCACTATCATATTAATTTGCTACTAAACACTTTGCTGCAGATACTAAGTTTCCAGGTGTGGTTGAATTGACAACTCAGCTACTAATACTTGAGAATATTCTTTGGCTCCCCTTGTGTCGAATCAATAAATTTGGGTTGAATACTCTACCCTCGAAAGCTGTTGTGATCCCCTATACTTGTGGGTTATCACCTGCTTCTTCACCCTGTCCTTCCAGACTATCGGTGTCGTTGAGAAACAAGCAGACAGCATCCCTTCCTTGTGCGATTATGTCCCCCAACACCGCTTCTTGTGCTTCGTCTCGGGGGTTGTCCATAGTTTCTACAAATATTTACAACATGGCAATTATTATTCAAACATGACAGATGGCAGACGTATAAGGGTTTGGGGTGGCCTCGACAATGCTTCAAGGGTTTGGGGTGGCCTCGAGAGAGTTTGTCGGGTAGGGGCGCGGCGGGAGGGGGTAGGAGACCGACATCATTTTTTTCTAGGGTTTTGGTGTCCTCGAGAGTTTTGGTCGAGCAAGAGGGTCGGGGTGCTCCCGCGGTATAAGTTATCACAGTCGAGAGGGGGTAATATCGACAACGACGACATACATACACGAGAAAATAATGTTATCGGGGAGGGGATATATCGACCCCCCACATGTTGAAGTTATCGGGAGGGGGTTATATCGACAATGACGACATACGTACATGGGAAAATAATATTATCAGGGAGGGGTATATCGACCCCCCCCCTCATGTTGAAGTTATCGGGAGGGGTATATCGACGACGACAGACCCGATAAAACATAAGAAAACGAAGAAAAAATAAAAAGAGGAGAAGAAGAAAGGAATAGAGGAGAAGATCGAAGAAAAAAAAGAAGAAGAAAAAGAGGAGAAGAAGAAAGGAATAGAGGAGTCTTCTCCTCTTCTTTTTCTTCTTTTTTCCTCTTCTTATTTATTTCTCCTCTTCTTCTCCTTTCTTCCTCTTCTTATTTTCCTTTTTCCTCTCATTCTTTTTCTTCTTCTTCCTTTCCTAGCTAGATATATAAAACTTTTCTAAAAATGTAACTTCTGCATATATATATAACTTTTTCTTCTTCCTTCTTCTTCCTTCTATTCATTCTTCCTAAATATATAAAACTTTTCTAAAAATGAAACTAACCTAATACTTACTAAATCAGAGAACATATATAGATAAAACTTTTCTAAAAAACTAACTTTTGCATATATGTATTTTTAAAACATCATTACAATTGAAAAAAATACATACATACATACATACAAAGCATATATCCACACATCAACATATATGCAAAATAACATTACATCAACATATATGCAAAAAAACATCATACATATATCATCAACATGTATGCAAAAAAACATCACTATGGGCGGCGGCGGTGGCGGCAGGGGGCAGGGCAGGGCGCGGGGGCTCACTATGGGCGTTGTCGGCGACGGAGAGGTCGGGGCCGGCCTGAGGCAGAGGCGGTGGCGCAGGGGGACGGCGTCGAGGCGCGACGCTGGGCGGCAGGAGGTGACCGCATGACAGCAGGTGGCCTTGGCGACGCAGCGTCAGGCGGCGCTGGTGGTGACGGGCGCGGCCGGTTACGGGGCGGCGTCGGCCGGGTGTGAATCGGGCAGCTGGCGGCGTCTGTGAGCAACTACAGAGATGACTGAAAAACGTTAAGTGTTTGCTTATATAGCAAAGTCATTGGTCCCGGTTCGTGGCACCAACCGGGCCCAATGCCCCCTTTAGTCCCGGTGGGTGCCACCAACCGGGACCAAAGGTTCCGCCCTTTGGGCGGCCAGCCTTTGGTCGGTTGGTGGCACCAACCGGGACTAAAGGCATTGGTACCGGTTGGTGCCACGAACCGACCAATGCCCCCTTTAGTCCCGGTTGGTGCCACCAATCGACCAAAGGCCTTGGCCGCTCAAGGCCAAAAGTTTAGTCCCACCTCGCTAGTTGAGAGGGGCTCGAGTGGTTTATAAGCCCCACTGTGGCTGCCCTCTCGAGCTCCTCTCAAATGCAGGTTCTGGGCCTAATGTCACACTATGCTGTCTGTGGGCCTATTGGGCCTTTTGCGGGCCTGAATCCTGGCCCAGGTTGTGTTTCTAGTCGTATTCAGGCCGTGGTGGCCCAATAGGTGGCAGTTATTTTATTTTATTTTTCCAGTTTTTTTGTTTTGTTTTTTGCATTATTTATTTTCTTTTGTTTTTGCTTTATTTTTTAATTATTTTTGCTTTTAGGTCAGAAAAATCATAAACTTTCTGTTAGTGCCATTAGTTTTCAAATTTGAATAGTTAAAATTTGAATTCTTTGAAATTTGTGTGAATCACAAGTTTGTGATTACCTTTACTATAAAAATAGTTTTTTTTCATTTTTTTGTTTTGTTTTTTGCATTATTTATTTTCTTTCGTTTTTTGCTTTGTTTTTTTAATTCTTTTTGCTTTTAGGTCAGAAAAATTATAAACTTTCTGTTAGTGCCATTATATTTAGAAAATTTATAAACTTTCTGTTATTGCCATTAGTTTTCAAATTTGAATTCTTCGAAATTTGTGTGAATCACAAGTTTGTGATTAACTTTACTATAAAAATATTTTTTCCAGTTTTTTGTTTTGTTTTTTGCATTATTTTATTTTATTTTCTTTTTTTGCTTTATTTTTTAATTCTTTTTGCTTTTAGGTCAGCAAGATTATAAACTTTCTGTTAGTGCCATTAGTTTTAGAAAAATTATAAACTTTCTGTTAGTGCCATTAGTTTTCAAATTTGAATAGTTAAAATTTGAATTCTTTGAAATTTGTGTGAATCACAAGTTTGTGATTAACTTTACTAAAAAATGAGCATAGATGCGCGTATAGAGAGAATCTAACCTAAATTGATAATAAATTTCTATGAATTTCAGAGAAATTCAGTATGAATTTAGGTCATATTCCCTGTATAAGGGCATCTATTTTCACTTTGAGAGGAGCTCAACAAGGCAGAGAGGGAGGGGCTTATAAACCGGTGTGAGCGCCCTTCGGTTGGCGAGGTGGGACTAAACTCTGACCACAACGAGGACCAACCCTTTAGTCCCGGTTTGTGGCACAAACCGGGACTAATGGTCATGGGCCAGGGGTGAGCCGCATTGGTCCCGGTTCGTGCGTGGAACCGGGACCAAAAGGTCCAGACGAACTGGGACCAATGGCCCATGTGGCTGCCCTCTAGAGTGTTCTTGTTGAGAACATAGTTGACAAGGAGCGAACCGGAATTAATGGTATTACGAGGGTCGAACCATAAGACATTAAAGCATTTCAAATGAACTCTGAAAAAGTTTAAAGTTGGCATGGTATCATAATTTCACCCACATAGCATGTGCATGTACAAAACGGACAATGGTATCATACTAAATGCATTACAAAGTTGGCATGGTATCATCATAATAGTTGCGGAGAAAGTCTTCACTTTTTCTTCGCTTGTGTCATTTGCTTATTGCGCCGTAACCATGGATAATCTTCATCGTTTATCAGGATGCTTGGGTCAGCCTTGACATTGAAGGGAGGAATTTCATGAAACTTTTCATAATCTTCAGACATGTCTGTCTTGCCCTCCACTCCCACGATGTCCCTTTTCCCTGAAAGAACTATGTGGCGCTTTGGCTCATCGTATGATGTATTCGCTTCCTTATCTTTTCTTTTTCTCGGTTTGGTAGACATGTCCTTCACATAGATAACCTGTGCCACATCATTGGCTAGGATGAACGATTCGTCAGTGTACCGAAGATTTTTTAGATCCACTATTGTCATTCCGTACTGTGGGTCTACTTGTACCCCGCCTCCTGACAGATTGACCCATTTGCACTTAAACAAAGGACCTTAAAATCATGTCCGTAGTCAAGTTCCCATATGTCCACTATGTAACCATAATATGTGTCCTTTCCCCTCTCGGTTGCTGCATCAAAGAGGACACTGCTGTTTTGGTTGGTGCTCTTTTGATCTTGTTCAATGTGTAAAATGTATTCCCATTTATCTCGTATCCTTTGTAAGTCAATACAGTCAAAGATGGTCCCCTGGACAACAAGTACAGCTCATTATAAACAGTGTTCTCACCTCTGAGACGTGTTTCCAACCAACTGCTGAAAGTCCTGATGTGTTCACATGTAATCCGATTAGTCGCCTTTGCTCGGGTGTTTGGAGCGCAGACTGTTCTTGTGTTCATCGACATACGTGGTCAGCAAGGTAGAGTTATGTAGAAGCGTGTAGTGTGCTTGAGACCAAGAATATCCGTCCCCTGCATATTCTTGAGTCCCTCCAAGCGTGCCTTTTCGGTCAGTCTCCCCTCATACCGCGATTTAGGGAGACCTATCTTCTTAAGGCCAGGAATGAAGTCAACACAAAACACAATGACATCCTCTGCTTGATGGCCCATGGAGATGCTTCCTTCTCGCCTAAGCGGTTATGGACATATTTCTTTAGGACTCCCATGAACCTCTCAAAGGGGAACATATTGTGTAGAAATCGTTCCCAGAATGACAATCTCGTCGACTAGATGAACTAGGACGTGCGTCATGATATTGAAGAAGGATGGTGGGAACACCAGCTCGAAACTGACAAGACATTGCGCCACATCACTCCTTAGCCTTGGTATGATTTCTGGATCGATCACCTTCGAGATATTGCATTGAGGAATGCACATAGCTTCACAATGGCTAATCGGACGTTTTCCGTAGAAGCCCCTCAATGCAACCGGAAGCGATTGCGTCATAATCACGTGGCAGTCATGCGACTTTAGGTTCGGAACTTTTTCTCCGCATATTTATTATTCCCTTTATATTCGACGAGAAGCCGGTCGGGACCTTCATCTTGAGCAGGCATTCAAAGAAGACTTCTTTCTCTTCTTCGTAAGAGCGTAGCTGGCGGGACCTTCATACCGCTTGAGCCATGCCGTCTTTTTCGTGCAAACGTTACAGGTCCTCCGTGCCTCGTGTGTATCTTTTGTCTTCCCATACACGCCCAAGAAGCCTAGCAGGTTCACGCAAAGGTTCTTCGTCACGTGCATCACGTCGATTGAAGAGCGAACCTCTAGGTCTTTCCAGTAGGGTAGGTCCCAAAATATAGATTTCTTCTTCCACATGGGTGTGTGTCCCTCGGCGTCATTGGGAACAGCTAGTCTGCCGGGACCCTTTCCAAAGATTACGTGTAAATCATTGACCATAGCAAGTACGTGATCACCGGTACGCATGGCGGGCTTCTTCCGGTGATCTGCCTCGCCTTTGAAATGCTTGCCTTTCTTTTCGACATTGATGGTTGGTCGGAAGAAATCGACAATGGCCAGTACACATTCTTCGTGCATTTGTCCAGGTATATACTTTCGGTGTCATCTAAACGGTGCATGCATGCGTGGTATCCCTTGTTTGTCTGTCACGAAAGGTTCTTGAGAGCGGGCCAATCGTTGATGGTCACGAACAGCAATACCTTTAGGTCAAATTCCTCCTGTTTTTGCTCATCCCACGTACGTACACCGTTTCCATTCCACAGCTGTAAAAGTTCTTCAACTAATGGCCTTAGGTACACATCAATGTCGTTGTCGGGTTTCTTAGGGCCTTGGATGAGAACTGGCATCATAATGAACTTCCGCTTCATGCACATCCAAGGAGGAAGGTTATACATACATAGAGTCACGGGCCAGGTGCTATGATTGCTGCTCTGCTCCCCGAAAGGATTAATGCCATCCGCTCTTAAAGCAAACCATACGTTCCTTGGGTCACTTGCAAACTCATCCCAGTACTTTCTCTCAATTTTTCTCCACTGTGACACGTCAGCGGGTGCTCTCAACTTCCCGTCTTTCTTACGGTCCTCACTGTGCCATCGCATCAACTTGGCATGCTCTCCGTTTTTGAACAGACGTTTCAACCGTGGTATTATAGGAGCATACCACATCACCTTCGCAGGAACCCTCTTCACGGGGGCTCGCCACAACATCACGAGGTCATCTCGTCTGATCTTATACCGTAATGCACCGCATACCGGGCATGCGTTCAGATCCTTTGTACGCACAGCGGTAGAGGATGCAGTCATTAGGGCATGCATGTATCTTCTGCACCTCCAATCCTAGGGGATGCAGTCATTAGGGCATGCATGTATCTTCTGCACCTCCAATCCTAGAGGGCATACGACCTTCTTTGCTGCGTATGTACTGTCGGGCAATTCGTTATCCTTTGGAAGCTTCTTCTTCAATATTTTCAGTAGCTTCTCAAATCCTTTATCGAGCACAAGATTCTCTGCCTTCCACCGCAGTAATTCCAAGATGGTACCGAGCTTTGTGTTGCCATCTTCGCAATTGGGTAAAAACCTTTTTTGTGATCCTCTAACATGCGATCGAACTTCAGCTTCTCCTTTTGACTTTCGCATCGCGTCCTTGCATCGACAATGACCCGGCAGAGATCATCATCATCGGGCACATCGTCTGGTTCCTCTTGATCTTCAGCAGCTTACCCCATTGCAGCATCATTGGGCACATCATCTGGTTCCTCTTGATCTTCATCAGCTTCCCCCGTTGCAGCATCACCGTATTCAGGGGGCACATAGTTGTCATCGTCCTCTTCTTCTTCGACGTCTTCCATCATAACCCCTATTTCTCTGTGCCTCGTCCAAACATTATAGTGTGGCATGAAACCATTGTAAAGCAGGTGGGTATGAAGGATTTTCCGGTCAGAGTAAGACTTCGTATTCCCACATTTAGGGCATGGACAACACATAAAACCATTCTGCTTGTTTGCCTCAGCCACTTGAGAAAATCATGCACGCCCTTAATGTACTCGGAGGTGTGTACATCACCGTACATCCATTGCCGATTCATCCGCATGCATTATATATAATTAAGTGTGTCAAAAACCATTACAGAACATCATGAATATATAATTAAGTGACCAAATTAATAGAAGTTCATCATCACATTAAAACCAAAGTACATACATAGTTCTCATCTAACAACATATAGCTCTCCGGAGCATCTAAATTAAGTAAACCATACATTGAAACTATGTAAAACATTTCAATGCAAAAACAAATGCGATCATAATCGCAACCAAGGTAACAATTGATCCAACGGCATAATGATACCAAGCCTCGGTATGAATGGCATATTTTCTAATCTTTCTAATCTTCAAACACATTGCATCCATCTTGATCTTGTGATCATCGACGACATCCGCAACATGCAACTCCAATATCATCTTCTCCTCCTCAATTTTTTTATTCTTTCCGTCAAGAAATTGTTTTCTTCTTCAACTAAATGTAACCTCTCGACAATAGGGTCAGTTGGAAGTTCTGGTTCACATACCTCCTAGATAAATAAAATCTATGTCATGTTGGTCGGCATAATTTTCATAAACAATAAATGAACCAATAGTTATAAAGATAATGTATACCACATCCGAATCATAGACAGGACGAGGGCCGACGGGGGCGGATACCAAAACCATCGCACTATATAATAACAACCAATAAAATAGTAAGAAAATTAGACAAGTATCTATCTAAAGCAAGAATTTTTTTTCTTTCATAAAGAAGATAAGAACAAGAGGCTCACCACGGTGGTGCCGGCGACGAGATCGGCGGGCGGTCGGCAAATGAAGGCAGGAACAGGCGTGATGGGCCGCTAATATAAACCTAGACAAATCTCGGAAAAATAGAGTTTGGAGGTCGTGCTTGAGAGGAGAAAGCTTAACTAGTGTGGCTCGGGCATTTCATCGAACACCTCATGTGCATAGGAGGTGAGCTAGAGCACCACAAAGCCCTCCCTCGCCGCCATAGAAAAACAGAAACCTGGAGTGCTCTGCTTTCATGGCGAGGGGTAGCTATAGGCACCTCAATGGTCCCGGTTCATGGCACGAACCGGGACGAAAGGGGAGCCTGTTGTCCCGGTTCAAGCCACCAACCAGACCAATGGTGGTGGGCGAGAGCCAGGCCCATTGGTCCCGGTTCGTCGACCAATCGGGACCAAAAGGTCCAGACGAACCGGGACCAATGGCCCACGTGGCCCGGCCGACCCCTGGGCTCACGAACCGGGACCAATGCCCCCATGGGTCCCGGTTCTGGACTGAACCGGGACTAATGGGCTGACCCAGCCTGAACCAAAGCCCTCTTTTCTACTAGTGCCCTAAAGCTGGATCAAAAAATATCTTCTTTTGTGCAAATAATACTAGCTTCTTAACGATTGATAAGAGATTTGTTTGAATTTTCTTTCAAGTAAAGATGCAACAAGCAAGCAGCACCACCCATTGGCCAACATATACACGTTGTGTTTTAGCATTTGGTGGCATCAGTGAATGGAGGCGGTGGATATGGGTCTACCATGTAGTAGATTGTGCGTTGTAGTTGCATCACATTGGCGAGATATTATTCTTATGAGACAATGTCAAGTATAGTAAGCGGTATCTTGTTATATTCGCTGAACTTTGGTGATCCTCTGCACATAAATATGTTTTCTTCATCACAAACACAATGGCATGACAAGTCCTAGGAAGGCATAGTAAATCAATGTATTTGCAGTAAATATGTACTACCGTCCATACCTGCGCTGAGAGGCTTGAAGAAAAGAAGAGGCAATTATCTTACTAGCATAGTTGATTATTCTTACAACTAGATAATACCACGTGTGTTGCTGTGAGAATCAACTGCAACATATTTCAATGAGATTTGATTATGTGAAATATAAATAGTTAGTTTAATAACACATGAACCAAAATTGAAAATATATACAACTTATTATATTTGATTATGTATAGTTGTAAAATATTTATTGAATATAAGTAGAATAAAAGAATAAAGAAAATGGTCATGCATGTTTGCATGTGGTGGTGGCTCTTTTCCTGTGTACGGTTGCATGTTGAGGTGGGTCTTATCGCATCCATAATTGTATAGTGATGTGGCATGCTTGCATGTTGAGATAAAGAAGTTAGTCGGAATAACTCTCTTAGGTATATAAGATTTCAAGAGAGTTGTTTGACTTTTTTCCCCATGAAGATACATCTAACAAATATTGTCACGCGGGTTCAGCTGTAGGATCGAAAGTAGGTCTAGAGGGGGCTGATTAGACTACTTGACCAATAAAAATCTAACATTTTCCCAATTTTAGTTGTGGGCAGATTTTAGCAATTAGCACAAGTCAAGCAATCAACCTACATATGCAATTCTAAGTGTGTAGCAGCGGAAAGTAAAACATTGCATATGAAGGTAAAGGGAAGGGTTTGGAGTGTGCAAATGTAATGATGACATGAAGATTTTTGGCGTGGTTCCGATAGGTGATGCTATCATACGTCCACATTGATGGAGAGTTCAACCCATGAAGGGTAACGGTTGCGCGAGTCCACGGAGGGCTCCACCCACGAAAGGTCCACGAAGAAGCAACCTTGTCTATCCCACCATGGCCATCGCCCACGAATGACTTGCTTCACTCGGGTAGATCTTCACAAAGTGGGCGATCTCCTTGCCCTTACAAACTTCTTGGTTCAACTCCACAATCTTGTCAGAGGCTCCAAAGCGACACCTAACCAATCTAGGAGACACCACACTCCAAAAGGTAATAGATGTTGTGTTGATGATGAACTCCTTGCTCTTGTGCTTCAAATGATAGTATCCCCAACACTCAACTCTCTCTCTCTCACACAGATTTGGATATGGTGGAAATATGATTTGAGTGGAAAACTGTTGGGGAACGTAGTAATTTCAAAAAAAATCCTACGCACAGGCAAGATCATGGTGATGCATAGCAACGAGAGGGGAGAGTGTTGTCCACGTACCCTCGTAGACCGAAAGCGGAAGCGTTATAACAACGAGGTTGATGTAGTCGGACGTCTTCATGGCCCGACCGATCAAGCACCGAAACTACGGCACCTCCGAGTTCTAGCACATGTTCAGCTCGATGACGATCCCCGGACTCCGATCCAGCAAAGTGTCGGGGAAGAGTTTCGTCAGCACGACGGCGTGGTGACGATCTTGATGTTCTACCGTCACAGGGCTTCGCCTAAGCACCGCTACAATATTATCGAGGACTATGGTGGAGGGGGGCACCGCACACGGCTAAGAGATCTCAAGGATCAATTGTTGTGTCTAGAGGTGCCCCCCTCCTCCGTATATAAAGGAGTGGAGGAGGAGGCCGGCCAAGCGGGGTGGCGCGCCCAAGGGGGGGAGTCCAACTCCCACCGGGAGTAGGACTCCCCCTTTTCCTATTAGGAGTAGGAGAGGGAAGGAAGAGGAAGGAGGGAGGAAGGAAAGGGGGCCGCCCCTCCAAATTCGGATTGGGCTTGGGGGCGCCTCCTTGCTCCTTTCCCTCCTTTCCACTAAGGCCCAATAAGGCCCATATACCTCCTGGGGGGTTCTGATAACCTCCCGGTGATCCGGTATTGTCCCAATCTCACCCAGAACCTTTCCGGTGTCCAAATATAGTCGTCCAATATATCGATCTTTATGTCTCGACCATTTAGAGACTCTTCGTCATGTCCGTGATCACATCCGGGACTCCGAACAACCTTCGGTACATCAAAACATATAACCTCATAATGAAACTGTCATCGTAACATTAAGCGTGCAGACCCTACGGGTTCGAGAACAATGTAGACATGACCGAGACATGTCTCCGGTCAATAACCAATAGCGGAACCTAGATGCTCATATTGGCTCCCACATATTCTACGAAGATCTTTATCGGTCGGTACGCATAACAACATACGTTGTTCCCTTTGTCATCGGTATGTTACTTGCCGAGATTCGATCGTCGGTATCTCAATACCTAGTTCAATCTAGTTCTGGCAGGTCTCTTTACTCGTTCCGTAATACATCATCTTGCAACTAACTCATTAGTTGCATTGCTTGCAAGGCTTAAGTGATGTGCATTACCGAGAGGGCCCAGAGATACCTCTCCGACAATCGGAGTGACAAATCCTAATCTCGTAATTCGCCAACCCAACATGTACCTTCGGAGACACCTGTAGAGCACCTTTATAATCACCCAGTTACGTTGTGACGTTTGGTAGCACACAAAGTGTTCCTCCGGTAACGGGAGTTGCATAATCTCATAGTCATAGGAACATGTATAAGTCATGAAGAAAGCAATAGCAACATACTAAACGATCGGGTGCTAAGCTAATGGAATAGGTCAAGTCAATCACATCATTCTCCTAATGATGTGATCCCGTTAATCAAATGACAACTCATGTCTATGGTTAGGAAACATAACCATCTTCGATTAACGAGCTAGTCTAGTAGAGGCATACTAGTGACATATTGTTTGTCTATGTATTCACACATGTATTATGTTTCCGGTTAATACAATTCTAGCATGAATAATAAATATTTATTAGGATATAAGGAAATAAATAATAACTTTATTATTGCCTCTAGGGCATATTTCCTTCAGTCTCCCACTTGCACTAGAGTCAATAATCTAGATTACACAGTAATGATTCTAACACCCATGGAGTCTTGGTGCTGATCATGTTTTGCTCGTGGAAGAGGCTTAGTCAACGGATCTGCAACATTCAGATCTGTATGTATCTTGCAAATCTCTATGTCTCCCACTTGGACTAAATCCCGAATGGAATTGAAGCGTCTCTTGATGTGCTTGGTTCTCTTGTGAAATCTGGATTCCTTTGCCAAGGCAAATGCACCAGTATTGTCACAAAAGATTTTTATTGGGCCCGATGCACTAGGTATGACACCTAGATCGGATATGAACTCCTTCATCCAGACTCCTTCGTTTGCTGCTTCCGAAGCAGCTATGTACTCAACTTCACATGTAGATCCCGCCACGATGCTTTGTTAAGAACTGCACTAACTGACAGCTCCACCGTTTAATGTAAACACGTATCCGGTTTGCGATTTAGAATCGTCCGGACCAGTGTCAAAGCTTGCATCAACGTAACCATTTACGATGAGCTCTTTGTCACCTCCATATACGAGAAACATATCCTTAGTCCTTTTCAGATATTTCAGGATGTTCTTGACCGCTGTCCAGTGATCCACTCCTGGATTACTTTGGGACCTCCCTGCTAGACTTATAGCAAGGCACACATCAGGTCTGGTACACAGCATTGCATACATGATAGAGCCTATGGCTGAAGCATATGGAACTTCTTTCTTCTTTTCTCTATCTTCTGCAGTGGTCGGGCATTGAGTCTTACTCAACTTCACACCTTGTAACACAGGCAAGAACCCTTTCTTTGCTTGATCCATTTTGAACTTCTTCAAAACTTTGTCAAGGTATGTGCTTTGTGAAAGTCCAATTAAGCGTCTTGATATATCTCTAGAGATCTTAATGCCCAATATGTAAGCAGCTTCACCGAGGTCTTTCATTGAAAAACTCTTATTCAAGTATCCCTTTATGCTATCCAGAAATTCTATATCATTTCCGATCAGCAATATGTCATCTACATATAATATCAGAAATGCTACAGAGCTCCCACTCACTTTCTTGTAAATACAGGCTTCTCCAAAAGTCTGTACAAAACCAAATGCTTTGATCACACTATCAAAGCATTTATTCCAACTCTGAGAGGCTTGCAACAGTCCTTAAATGGATCGCTGGAGCTTGCACACTTTGTTAGCTCTCTTTGGATCGACAAAACCTTCCGGTTGCATCATATACAACTCTTCTTCTAGAAATCCATTCAGGAATGCAGTTTTGACATCCATCTGCCATATTTCATTATCATAAAATGCGGCAATCGCTAACATGATTCGGACAGACTTAAGCATCGCTACGGGTGAGAAGGTCTCATCGTAGTCAATCCCTTGAACTTGTCGAAAACCTTGTGCAACAAGTCGAGCTTTGTAGACAGTAACATTACCGTCAGCGTCAGTCTTCTTCTTGAAGATCCATTTATTTTCAATTGCTTGCCGGTCATCGGGCAAGTCAACCAAAGTCCACACTTTGTTCTCACATGGATCCTATCTCAGATTTCATGGCTTCAAGCCATTTTGCGGAATCTGGGCTCACCATCGCTTCTTCATAGTTCGTAGGTTCATCATGATCTAGTAGCATGACTTCCAGAACAGGATTACCGTACCACTCTGGTGCGGATCTTACTCCAGTTGATCTATGAAGTTCAGTAGTAACTTGATCTGAAGTTTCATGATCATCATCATTAGCTTCCTCACTAATTGGTGTAGGTGTCACATAAACCGGTTTCTGTGATGTACTACTTTCCAATAAGGGAGCAGGTACAATTACCTTATCAAGTTCTACTTTCCTCCCACTCACTTCTTTCGAGAGAAACTCCTTCTCTAGAAAGGATCCATTCTTAGCAACAAATGTCTTGCCTTCGGATCTGTGATAGAAGGTGTAGCCAACTGTCTCCTTTGGGTATCCTATGAAGACACATTTCTCCGATTTGGGTTCGAGCTTATCAAGTTGAAGATTTTTCACATAAGCATCGCAGCCCCAAACTTTGGGAAACGACAATCTTGGTTTCTTGCCAAACCATAGTTCATAAGGCGTCGTCTCAATGGATTTTGATGGTGCCCTATTTAACGTGAATGCGGCCTTCTCTAAAGCATATCCCCAAAATGATAGCGGTAAATCTGTAAGAGACATCATAGATCGCACCATATCAAGTAAAGTACGATTACGACATTCGGACACACCATTACGCTGTGGTGTTCCGGATGGCGTGAGTTGCGAAACTATTCCGCATTGTTTCAAATGTAGACCAAACTCGTAACTCAAATATTCTCCTCCATGATCAGATCGTAGAAACTTTGTTTTCTTGTTATGATGATTTTCAACTTCACTCTGAAATTCTTTGAACTTTTCAAATGTTTCAGACTTATGTTTCATTATGTAGATATACCCATATCTGCTTAAATCATCTGTGAAGGTGAGAAAATAACGATATCTGCCACGAGCTTCAATATTCATCGGACCACATACATCTGTATGTATGATTTCCAACAAAACTGTTGCTCTCTCCATAGTGCCGGAGAACGGTGTTTTAGTCATCTTGCCCATGAGGCATGGTTTGCAAGTACCAAGTGATTCATAATCAAGTGGTTCCAAAAGTCCATCAGTATGGAGTTTCTTCATGCGCTTTACAATCGATATGACCTAAGCAGCACCGCCACAAATAAGTTGCACTATCATTATCAACTCTGCATCTTTTGGCTTCAACATTGTGAATATGTGTATCACTACTATCGAGATTCATCAAAAATAGACCACTCTTCAAGGGTGCATGACCATAAAAGATATTACTCATATAAATAGAACAACCATTATTCTCTGATTTAAATTAATAACCGTCTCACATCAAACAAGATCCAGATATAATGTTCATGCTCAACGCTGGCACCAAATAACAATTATTTAGGTCTAATACTAATCCCGATGGTAGATGTAGAGGTAGTGTGCCGACCGCGATCACATCGACTTTGGAACCATTTCCCACACGCATCGTCACCTCGTCCTTCGGGTGTTAAGCAATCCGTAGTCCACTGCTTTGAGTTGCACATATTAGCAATGTAACCGATATCAAATACCAGTGCTCTGCGAGCTCTAGTAAGGTACACATCAATAACATGTATATCACATATACCTTTGTTCACCTTGCCATCCTTCTTATCCGCCAAATACTTGGGGCAGTTCCGCTTCGGTGACTAGTGCGCTTGCGATGAGAAGCACTTTCGATTCGTGCTTAGGTCCAGACTTGGGTTTCTTGTACTGAGCAGCAACTTGCTTGCTGTTCTTCTTGAAGTTCCCCTTCTTCTTCCCTTTGCCCTTTTCTTGAAACTAGTGGTCTTGTTGACTATCAACACTTGATGCTCCTTTTTGATTTCTACCTCCGCAGCTTTCAGCATTGCAAAGAGCTCGGGCATAGTCTTCTCCATCCCTTGCATATTATAGTTCATCACGAAGCTCTTGTAGCTTGGTGGCAGTGATTGGAGAATTTTGTCAATGACGCTATCATCCGGAAGATTAACTCCCAGTTGAATCAAGTGATTATTATACCCAGACATTTTGAGTATATGCTCCTTGTGAGAACTGTTCTCCTCCATCTTGCAGCTATAGAACTTATTGGAGACTTCATATCTCTCAATCCGGGCATTTGCTTGAAATATTAACTTCAACTCCTAGAACATCTCATATGCTCCGTGACGTTCAAAACGTCGTTGAAGACCCGGTTCTAAGCCGTAAAGCATGGCACATCGAACTATAGAGTAGTCATCGACTTTGCTCTGCCAGACGTTCATAACATCTGGTGTTGCTCCGAAGAAGGCACGGCACCCAGCGGTGCTTCCGGGGACGTAATTCTTACGTGCAGCAATGAGGATAATCCTCAAGTTATGGACCCGATGCGTAATTGCTACCATCATCTTTCAACTTTGCTTTCTCAAGGAACGCATTAAAATTCAACGGAACAACAACATGGACCATCTATCTACAATCAAACATAGAAAAGCAAAATACTATCAGGTACTAAGTTCATGATAAATTGAAGTTCAATTAATCATATTATTTAAGAACTCCCACTTAGAAAGACATCCCTCTAATCCTCTAAGTGATCACGTGATCCAAATCAACTAAACCATAACCGATCATCACGTGAAATGGAGTAGCTTTCAATGGTGAACATCACTATGTTGATCATATCTACTATATGATTCACGCTTTCGACCTTTTCGGTCTCGGTGTTCCGAGGCCATATCTGCATATGCTAGGCTCGTCAAGTTTAACCTGAGTATTCTGCGTGTGCAAAACTGACTTGCACCCGTTGTACATGGACGTAGATCTTATCAGACCCGATCATCACGTGGTGTCTGGGCACGATAAACTTTGGCAACGGTGCATACTCAGGGAGAACACTTTTATCTTGAAATTTAGTGAGAGATCATCTTATAATGCTACCGTCAATCAAAGCAAGACAAGATGCATAAAAGATAAACATCACATGCAATAAATATAAGTGATATGATATGGCCATCATCATCTTGTGCTTGTGATCTCCATCTCTGAAGCACCTCCACGATCACCATCGTCACCGGCGCGACACCTTGATCTCCATCGTAGCATCATTGTCGTCTCGCCAATCTTATGCTTCTACGACTATCGCTACCGCTTAGTGATAAAGTAAAGCATTACGAGCGATGCATTGCATACAATAAAGCGACAACCATATGGCTCCTGCCGATTGCCGATAACTTCGGTTACAAAACATGATCATCTCATACAATAAAATTTAGCATCATGTCTTGACCATATCACATCACAACATGCCCTGCAAAAACAAGTTAGACGTCCTCTACTTTGTTGTTGCAAATTTTACGTGGCTGCTACGGGCTTAGCAAGAACTGTTCTTACCTACGCATCAAAACCACAACGATAGTTTGTCAAGTTGGTGTTGTTTTAACCTTCGCAAGGACCGGGCGTAGCCACACTCGGTTCAACTAAAGTTGGAGAAACTGACACTCGCCAGCCACCTATGTGCAAAGCACGTCGGTAGAACCGATCTCAGCGTAAAGCGTCTGGCGTAATGTCGGTCCGGGCCGCTTCATCCAACAATACCGCCGAACCAAAGTATGACATGCTGGTAAGCAGTATGACTTATATCGCCCACAACTCACTTGTGTTCTACTCGTGCATATGACATCTACGCATAAAACCTGGCTCTGATACCACTGTTTCGGAATGTAGTAATTTCAAAAAAATTCCTACACACACGCAAGATCATGGTGATGCATAGTAACGAGAGGGGAGAGTTTTGTCCATGTACCCTCGTAGACCGAAAGCGGAAGCGTTATAACAACGCGGTTGATGCAGTCGTACGTCTTCACGGCCCGACCGATCAAGCACCGAAACTACGGCACCTCCGAGTTCTAGCACATGTTCAGCTCGATGACGATCCCCGGACTCCGATCCAGCAAAGTGTCGGGGAAGAGTTCCGTCAGCACGACGGCGTGGTGACGATCTTGATGTTCTATCATTGCAGGGCTTCGCCTAAGCACCGCTACAATATTATCAAGGACTATGGTGGAGGGGGCCACCGCACACGGCTAAGAGATCTCAAGGATCAATTGTTGTGTCTAGAGGTGTCCCCCTCCTCCGTATATAACGGAGCGGAGGAGGGGGCCGGCCAAGGGGGGTGGCGTGCCCAAGGGGGGGAGTCCAACTCCCACCGGGAGTAGGACTCCCCCTTTTCCTATTAGGAGTAGGAGAGGGAAGGAAGAGGAAGGAGGGAGGAAGGAAAGGGGGGGCCGGGCCCCTCCCAATTCGGATTGGGCTTGCGGGGGGGGGGGGGGGCGCCCCCTCCCTTGCTCCTTTCCCCCCTTTCCACTAAGGCCCAATAAGTCCCATATACCTCCCGGGGGGTTCCGATAACCTCCACGTGATCCGGTATTGTCCCAATCTCACCTGGAACCTTTCCGGTGTCCAAATATAGTCGTCCAATATATCGATCTTTATGTCTCGACCATTTCGAGACTCCTCGTCGTGTCCGTGATCACATCCGTGACTCCAAACAACCTTCGGTACATCAAAACATATAAACTCATAATGAAATTGTCATCGTAACGTTAAGCGTGCGGACCCTACGGGTTCGAGAACGATGTAGACATGACCGAGACATGTCTCCGATCAATAACCAATAGTGGAACCTGGATGCTTATATTGGCTCCCACATATTCTACGAAGATCTTTATCGTTCAGACCGCATAACAACATACGTTGTTCCCTTTGTCATCGGTATGTTACTTGCCCGAGATTCGATCGTCGGTATCTCAATACCTAGTTCAATCTCGTTACCGGCAAGTCTCTTTACTCGTTTCGTAATACATCATCTTGCAACTAACTCATTAGTTGCATTGCTTGCAAGGCTTAAGTGATGTGCATTACCGAGAGGGCCCAAAGATATCTCTCCGACAATCGGAGTGACAAATCCTAATCTCGAAATACGCCAACCCAACATGTACCTTCGGAGACACCTATAGAGTACCTTTATAATCACCCAGTTACGTTGTGACATTTGGTAGCACACAAAGTGTTCCTCCGGTAAACGGAGTTGCATAATCTCATAGTCATAGGAACATGTATAAGTCATGAAGAAAGCAATAGCAACATACTAAACGATCGGGTGCTAAGCTAATGGAATGGGTCAAGTCCATCACATCATTCTCCTAATGATGTGATCCCGTTAATCAAATGACAACTCATGTCTATTGTTAGGAAACATAACCATCTTCGATTAACGAGCTAGTCTAGTAGAGGCATACTAGTGACATATTGTTTGTCTATGTATTCACACATGTATTATGTTTCCGGTTAATACAATTCTAGCATGAATAATAAACATTTATCATGATATAAGGAAATAAATAATAACTTTATTATTGCCTCTAGGGCATATTTCCTTCAAAAACAACTTTGGGAAGGCTAGAAATCAAGATTCTTGTGGTTGGATTGGAATGTCTTGATCTCAACACATGAGTAGGTGGTTCTCTCTCAGAAAATGTAAGCTGGAAGTGTCATGCGTTACGATGTCTCTCTCTCTCATATGGAGAAGGTGGTGGAGGGTTATATATAGCCTCCACACAAAATCCAACCATTACACACATTTGACCCAACTCGGTCAGACCGAATAGAAGAAGTCAGTGAGACCGATTTAGTTTAAAATATGAATGTTAGAAATCTCGGTGGGACCGACTGGAACAACTCAGTGGGACTGATGTGCTAGGGCTTAGAGCAAACATCAACTCGGTGGCACCGATTGCATCATCTCGGTTAGACCAATGTGAAGAAATAAGGCAACAGAGCGAATGTCAAGCAAACTTGGTGGGACCGATTGCTTGATTCGGTGAGACCGAAATAATGCAAAAAGTCACAGAGCGTTTGCAAGGCCATCTCGGTGAAACCGAGATCCGTATCAGTGTGACTGAAGTGTCTAGGGTTTCTGGTAGTGGCTATGTCAAATGAACTCGGCGGCGCCGGATAGAAGATTTCGGGGGGGGGGGGGGGGGCGAGTTTGACTTTGGGTTTTGGACATATTTAGAATGAGAAAGTGGTTGAGGGTGTTTGGAGCAATATCACTAAGCACTTTGAGCAAGTAGACCATTGCTACCTCTTGAGCTTGCGTTGGTTTTTCCCTTGTAGAGGAAATGGTGATGTAGCAAAGTAGCATAAGTATTTCCCTCAATTTTGAGAATCAAGGTATCAATCCAGTAGGAGACAATGCAACAAGCCACCGAATATCTGCACAAACAAACACCAACTTGCAACCAACGCGACAAAGGGGTTGTCAATCCCTTCATGGTTATTCCCAAAACTCGATCTTATAGAGATGGATAAACGGTGAAGTAATATTTTTTGTATTTTTGGTTTATCGAACGAAAAGTAAAAGATTGCAAAAGAAAGTAAATAGGAAACTAGAATTGTAGATCGGAAACTTATATGATGGAAAATAGACCCGGGGGCCATAGGTTTTCACTAGAGGCTTCTCCCGAGATAGAAAATATTACGGTGGGTGAAAAAATTACTTCCGAGCAATTGATAGAAAAGCGCAAAGTTATGACGATATCTAAGGTAATGATCATGAATATAGGCATCACGTCCGTGTCAAGTAGACCGAAACAATTCTGCATCTACTACTATTACTCCACACATCGACCCTATCCAGCATGCATCTAGAGTAATAAGTTCATAAAGAACGGAGTAACGCCTTAAGCAAGATGACATGATGTAGAGGAATTAACTCAAGCAATATGATGAAAACCCCATCTTTTTATCCTTGATGGCAACAACACAATACATGTCGGTTCCCCTTCTGTCACTACGATCGAGCACCGCGAGATTGAACCCAAAGCTAAACACTTCTCCCATTGCAAGAAAAACCAATCTAGTTCGAAGAGACTTGCAAAGATATCAATTCATGCATAAAAGAATTCTGAGGAGATTCAAATAATATTCATAGAGAAGTTGATCATAAATCCACAATTCATCGGATCTCGGCAAACACACCGCAAAAGAGTATTACATCGAGTAGATCTCCAAGAACATCGAGGAGAACTTTGTATTGAGAATCAAAGAGAGAGAATAAGCCACCTAGATACTAGTATGGACCCGTAGGTCTGAGGTAAACTACGCATGCTTCATCAGAGAGGCAATGGTGTTGATGTAGAAGCCCTCCGTGATCGAATCCCCCTTCGGCAGGATGCCGGAAAAGGCCCCAAGATGGGATCCCACGGGTACAGAAGGTTGCGGAGGTGGAAAAGTGCTTTTGTGGCTCCCCTGGAAGTTTTTGGGGGTATGAGAGTATATATATAGGAGGAAGATCTAGGTTAGGAGGTCACCGAGGGTGCGCCCTACCCCCCTGGGCGCGCCCTCCACCCTTGTGGCCGCCTCGTGGCTCTTCTGAATTGCACTCCAAGTCTCCTGGGTGTCTTCTGGTCCAAGAAAAATCATCGCGAAAGTTTTATTCCGTCTGGACTCCGTTTGGTATTCCTTTTCTGCGAAACTCTAAAACAAGGAAAAAAAGAAACGGGCACTCGGCTCTAGTTAATAGTTAGTCCCAAAAATCATATAAAAAAGCATATTAATGCATATAAAACATCCAAAACAGATAATATAATAGCATGGAACAATAAAAAATTATAGATACGTTGGAGACGTATCAAGGATCCCCAAGCTTAATTCCTGCTCGTCCTAGAGTAGGTAAATGATAAAAACATATTTTTTTGATGTGGGATGCTACCTAACATATTTATCCATGTAATTATCTTTATTGTGGCATGAATGTTCAGATCCGTAAGATTCAAAACAAAAGTTTAATATTGACATAAAAACAATAATACTTCAAGCATACTAACAAAATAATTATGTCTTCTCAAAATAACATGGCCAAAGAAAGCTTATCCCTACAATATCATATAGTCTGGCTATGCTCCATCTTCATCACACAAAATATTCAAATCATGCACAACCCCAATGACAAGCCAAGCAATTGTTTCATACTTTTGATGTTCTCAAACATTTTCAACTTTCACGCAATACATGAGCGTGAGCCATGGACATTGCACTATAGGTGGAATAGACAGTTGTTGTGGAGAAGAAAAAAAGGAGGAGATAGTCTCACATCAACTAGGCGTATCAACGGGCTATGGAGATGCCCATCAATAGATATCAATGTGAGTGAGTGATTGCCATGCAACGGATGCACTAGAGCTATAAGTTTATGAAAGCTCAAATAGAAAACTAAGTGGGTGTGCATCCAACTTTCTTGCTCATGAAGACCTAGGGCGTTTGAGGAAGCCCATCGTTGGAATATACAAGCCAAGTTCTATAATGAAAATTTTCCACTAGTATATGAAAGTGATAACATAGGAGACTCTCTATCATGAAGATCATGGTGCTACTTTGAAGCACAAGTGTGGCAAAAAGGATAGTAACATTGTCCCTTCTCTCTTTTTCTCTCATTTTGTCTTTTCTCTTTTTTTTCTTATTTTCTCTTTTTTTGGCCTTCTCTTTTTTTATTTGGCATTTCTCTTTTTTTATTTCCTCACATGAGACAATGCTCTAATAATGAAAATCATCACACTTCTATTTACTTACAACTCGACACTAGAAAAAAATATGACTCTATGTGAATGCCTCCGGCGATGTACCGGATGTGCAATGAATCAAGAGCGACATGTATAAAAAATGATAAACGGTGGCTTTGCCACAAATACGATGTCAACTACATGATCATGCAAAGCAATATGACAATGATGATGTATGTCATAATAAATGGAATGGTGGAAAGTTGCATGGCAATATATCTCGGAATGGCTATGGAAATGCCATGATAGGTAGGTATGGTGGCTTTTTTGAGGAAGGATATGTGGTGGGTTTATGGTACCGGCGAAAGTTGCGAGGTACTAGAGAGGCTGGCAATGGCGGAAAGGTGAGTGTGCGTATAATCCATGGACTCAACATTAGTCATAAAGACCTCACATACTTATTCAAAAAATATATTAGTCATTTAAACAAAGTACTACGCATGCTCCTAGGGAGATAGATTGGTAGGAAAAGACCATCGCTCGTCCCCAACCGCCACTCATAAGGAAGACAATAAAAAAACATCTCATGCTCCAACTTCGTTACATAACGGTTCACCATACGTGCATACTACGGGACTCACAAACCTTAACACAAGTATTTCTAAAATTCACAACTACTTACTAGCATGACTCTAATATCACCATCTTTATATCTCAAAACAATCATAAGGAATCAAACTTCTCATAGTATTCAATGCACTTTATATGAAAGTTTTTATTATATCCCTCTTGGATGCCTATCATATTCGGACTAATTTTATAACCAAATAAAATTACCATCCTGTTCGAAAGACTGTCAAAATAATATAAGTGAAGTACGAGATTTCATCAATTTCAATAAAATAAAGCCACCGCCGTGCTTTAAAAAGATATAAGTGAAGCACTACAACAATTTTGCCTAGCTCAAAAGATATAAGTGAAGCCCATAGAGTATTCTAATAAATCACGATTCATGCGTGTCTCTCCCAAAAGTTGTGTACAGCAAGGATGATTGTGGAAAACTAAAAATCAAAGACTCAAATCATACAAGACGCTCCAAGCAAAACACATATCATGTGGTGAATGAAAATATAGCCTCAAGTAAAGTTACCAATAGACGAAGACGAAAGAGGGGATGCCTTCCCGGGGCATCCCCAAGCTTAGGATTTTTGACATCCTTGAATATTACCTAGGGGTGCCTTGGGCATCCCCAAGCTTAGTCTCTTCCCACTCCTTATTCCATAGTCCATCAAATCCTTACCCAAAACTTGAAAACTTCACAACACAAAACTCCAACAGAAAATCTCGTAAGCTCCGTTAGTATAAGAAAATAAATCACCACTTTTGGTACTGTTGTGAACTCATTATTTATTTATATTGGTGTAATATCTACTGTATTCCAACTTTTCCATGGTTCATACCCCCTCGTACTAGCCATATATGCATCAAAATAAGCAAACAACACGCGAAAAACAGAATCTGTCAAAAACAGAACAGTCTGTAGCAATCTGGAAATTTAGAATACTTTTATAACTCTAAAAATTCTGAGAAAATAGGAAGTCCTAGATAATTTGTCTATTAATCTTCTGCAAAAATAATCAACTAAAAAGAAGTCTCCAGCTAAAAATGAGAATTGTTTTCGTGAGGGCAAAAGTTTCTGTTTTTCAGCAAGATCAAATCAACTATCACCGTAGGTTATCCCATAGGTCTTACTTGGGACAAACACTAATTAAAACTCAAACCCACATATAAACAGAGGCTAGATGAAATATTTATTGCTGAACAAGACCTAAAAAGCAAGAACAAAATAAAATTGGGTTGCCTCCCAACAAGCGCTATTGTTTAACGCCCCTAGCTAGGCATAAAAACACGAATAGATCTAAGTGTTATCATATTTGGCATGCAATCCATAAGTGGCTCTCATAATAGATTCACAAGGCAATTTAATTTTCTTTCTAGGGAAGTGTTCCATTCCTTTCCTTAACGTAAATTCAAATCTAATGTTTCCTTCTTTCATATCAATAATTGCACCAATCGTTCTAAGGAAATGTCTACCAAGAATAATAGAACATGTAGAATTGCAATCTATATCAAGAACAATGAAATCTATGGGCGCATAATTCCTATTTGCAACAATAAGAACATCATTAATTCTTCCCATAGGTTTCTTAATAGTGGAATCTGCAAGATAAAAATTTAAGGAACAATCATCAAATTCGCGGAAACCTAACACATCACATAAAGTTTTTGGAATCATGAAAACACTAGCACCCAAATCACACAAAGCATAGCATTCATAATATTTAATTTTAATCTTAATAGTAGGTTCCCACTCATAATAAATTTTTCTAGGGATATAAACTTCCAGTTCAAGCTTTTCTTCAAAAGATTGCATCATAGCATCAACGATATGTTTAGTAAAAGCTTTGTTTTGATTATAAGCATGAGGAGAATTCAACATGGATTGCAACAAGGAAATATAATCAATTAAAGAACAATTATGATAATTAAATTCCTTGAAATCCAAAAGAGTGGGTTCATTGCTACTTAGGAGGTGTTTGGCAACAGAAACGTTAACGGCAACGTTAACGTAATCAGATCACACTGTTTACAGAGGTGTAATGAGATTTTTTGAAGTTTGTTTGGTTCACATTGGCGTAAAGGTATTGCTTACCATCGCTCTATTCTTGCTCGGCCCTGCTGCTCGCCGGCGGAACCTCGCCGGCCACCATTGTCCCCGTGGATGGCCTGCTCTTGCTCGGCCCCAGCCGCCCAAGATCTCAAACGCCGCGGGCCACCATCGTCCCCGTAGATGGCCTGCCCTTGCTTGGCCCCAGCCTCCAAGATCTCAAACGCCGTCGGCCGTCTCTGAAATCAAGCCTGCAAGCCGCTCGGATCTTGTGCGTCGCGCCACCGGCCGTCCCCGAGCATATGGGCTGCCGTACGCATCCGATTTCAAGCGCTCGCCGGCCGCATCTGATCTCAAGCACCGCTAGCTGCTCCGATCTGGAACTCTTCCTGTTCTTCATGAAACCATGGCTGATGGCGAAGGAGTTGACTATGGCCGGTTTCACCTGTCACGTAGGGCAAATCAGTTGTTGTGAGGGAGGCAAAGGGGGGCTCGAAGGGGATCGGGGAGGCGCCGGCGCCGAACTCGAAGGAGATTTGGGAGGCGGCGGCAGAAGAGGAGGAAGGGGTCGTGCGGGGAGGAGGGGGCTCGTGGGGCAGGATACCGCGACCTTACCGGTGTGGGGTGGGCGGTATCGATCAATAACTGGGCCGGACCCGTTTACGGAGGGATTCGTTTACGTAGTGGACTAAACAAACAGGAGTAACATTTTTCCTTTACGGTGTAAACAGGTGACGGGCAAATATCGCCGAAACAAACACCTCCTTAAAGTTTTGACCTCTCCAATCCCACTTTTATCAATTTTTGCATCAAGATCTAAAAACTCTGAATCATTGGGACGCCTTCTAACTAAAGTTGACTCATCTTCAGTCCCATCTTTATCAAGATTTACATTGGAAAACAAAGATTCACTAGGAGTCACATCAGTTACTTTAAGATCTTCATCATTATTTTAAAGAAAAACTAGAAGAACATGCTTTTATAAACCAATCTTTCTTAGCACGCATCTTAGCGGTTCTTTCTTTGCACTCATCAATGGAAATTCTCATGGCTTTGAGAGACTCATTGATATCATGCTTAGGTGGCATAGATCTGAGTTTCAAATAATCAACATCAAGAGAAATTCTATCCATGTTTCTAGCCAAATCATCAATCTTCAGCAATTTTTCTTCAATCAAGGCATTGAAATTCTGTTGCGAACTAATAAATTCTTTAACACTATTCTAAAATTCAGAGGGCATCTTATTATAATTTCCATAAGATTTGTTTTATGAATTACCATAACTATTAGAGGAATTACTAGGAAACGGTCTAGGATCAAAATTACCTCTATACGCGTTATTACCAAAATTGTTCCTACCAACAAAATTCGCATCCATAGATTCATTATTGTTTTCAATCAAAGTAGACAAAGGCATATCATTAGGATCAATAGGAGCACTCTTATTAACAAACAATTTCATAAGCTCATCCATCTTTCCACTCAAAACATATTTCTTCAATCACATGCAATTTTTACTAGTGGAAGAGCCTCCCGAGGCCGAATCTAGAAGATTTCTAGAAGAAAAGTTCAATCCGGCATACAAATTTTGTATAATCATCCACAAATTTAAACCATTAGTAGGGCAATTTCTAATCATCAATTTCATCCTCTCCCAAGATTGTGCAACATGTTCATGATCAAGTTGCTTAAAATTCATAATATTGTTCCTAAGGGAGATGATCTTAGCGGGAGGAAAGTACTTGAAAATAAAAACATCTTTACACTTATTCCATGAATCAATACTATTTTTAGGCAAAGATGGAAACCAAGTTTTAGCGCGATCCCTAAGCCAGAACGGAAATACCTTCAACTTAACAATATCATTATCCACATATTTTTTTTTTGCAAAGCACACAAATCAACGAAATTATTAAGATGGGATGCGGCATCTTCATTGGGAAGGCTAGAAAATTGATCTTGAAGGAAATATGCCCTAGAGGCAATAATAAAGTTATTATTTATTTCCTTATATCATGATAAATGTTTATTATTCATGATAGAATTGTATAACCGAAAACATAATACATGTGTGAATACATAGACAAACAGAGTGTCACTAGTATGCCTCTACTTGACTAGCTCACTAATCGAAGATGGTTATGTTTCCAAACCATAGACATGAGTTGTCATTTGATTAACGGGATCACTTTATTAGGAGAATGATGTGATTGACTTGACCCATTCCGTTAGCTTAGCACTCGATCATTTAGTATGTTGCTATTGTTTTCTTCATGACTTATACATGTTCCTATGACTATGAGATTATGCAACTCCTGCCACCGGAGGAACACTTTGTGTGCTACCAAACGTCACAACGTAATCGGGTGATTATAAAGGTGCTCTCTGGTGTCTCCGAAGGTACTTGTTGGGTTGGCGTATTTCAAGATTAGGATTTGTCACTCCGATTGTCGGAGAGGTATCTCTGGGCCCACTCGGTAATGCACATCACTTAAGCCTTGCAAGCATTGCAACTAATGAGTTAGTTGCGGAATGATGTATTACGGAACGAGTAAAGAGACTTGCCGGTAACGAGATTGAACTAGGGCTAGGCCGCGCACGTCTCCCCCCCCCCCCAGTCCGAATAGGACAAGGAGAGGGGGGCGGCGCCTCCCTTCCTTCTTCTCCTCCACTCCTTCCCCCTCCCAAGTCCTAATCCAACTAGGAAAGGGGGGAGTACAACGCCAGGTGGGAGTAGGACTCCTCCCGCGCCTCTCCTTGGCCGGCCGCACTTCTTGCTCCTTTATATACGGCAGGGGGCACCCCAGAGACACAACATTGATCAGTTGATCTTTTAGCCGTGTGCGGTGCCCCCCTCCACCATATTCCACCTCGATAATACTGTAGTGGTGCTTAGGCGAAGCCCTGCGTCGGTAGAACATCAACATCATCACCACGCCGTCATGCTGACGAAACTTTCCCTCAACACTCGGCTGGATCGGAGTTCGAGGGACGTCATTGGGCTGAACGTGTGCTGAACTCGGAGGTGCCGTACATTCGGTACTTGATCGGTCGGATCATGAAGATGTACGACTACATCAACCGCATTGTGCTAACGCTTCCGCTTTCGGTCTATGAGGGTACATGGACAACACTCTCCCCTCTCGTTGCTATGCATCACCATGATCTTGCGTGTGCGTAGGATTTTTTTTTGAAATTACTACGTTACCCAACATATCTTTCATAACAAGATTCAGCAAAGCAGTATTAATTTCACAAGATTCCGCATTAGCATCGGAGCAATCGGAGTACTAATAAAATCATTGTTGTTGGTATTGGAAAAGTCACACAACTTGGTATTATCTTGAGCCATCATTACAGAGCAAGCAATCCAACACACGAGCACACAAAAAGCAAGCAAAGAAGACGAATGGAAGAGAGGCGAAGAAAAGGAGAATCTTTTTGAAATCGTTTTAGAAGTCGGGGGAGGAAAACGAGAGGCGAGTGGCGAATAATAGTATTGGTTTTCCTATGGACTCAATGTGATCTTGGATCACTAAAATAGAAATGAAGAGTCTTAAGCTTTTGCCAATATGTGTCCTTAGCATTTTGAGGGGTCTACATCTCTAGTCCATCCCATGCCATTCAGTGAACTTTCTGAAATATTAAACTTGAATGGATATTAGTTCAATGAGCTATATGTTGTTATGAATTACCAAAACCATCCGGGGATTAGTTGCACTTTCATCAGCTGAATAGCGTCTAGTGATGAAGAGACTTGTCTTTTCACGTGGAAGGCTGCCATCTTGTCTAGTGATGAAGAGACTTGTCTTTTCACGTGGAAGGCTGCCATCTTGTGTGGATCTCCCGTGTTTTGCGCGCGGGTTCAGCTCAGCCTTGCCTAGCAGTGGAACGGCCGCGTGCTACGTACCAATGGATCTACGGTTGGGAGCATAGGTAGTCCGGTTTGGCGGCCTTACCTCATCTATCTTTTTGGACGCGCCTTGCCCTGTGGGGGACGACATCAGCGTGACTGCGCGCAACCAGCCTAGATAGCGTTTTGGCTTCCAGTGGTGGACATAGGCACCCACCAGTGGCTTCTCAAGGAGAACCCTTCACCAGCGGCAATCATCTAGAACACATGGTAGTTTGAGAGCGTGGATCTAGTACCCATATGTGCTGATCCGATGGCGACAACGGGTGAAGGCTGTTGCATCACAATGGCGGTGAGGGTTGCAAGATCATGCAGATCAGGTACGATGCATCAAGTGTTGGCTTGGTCTTGTGGGTCTGCTAGGCATGGTGGTGACGCGCATGATAAACATTGATGGGACAACGATGCAGTAGTGAACGGAAGCGATGAGATCATCTTCCCTTCCTACATTTCTTCTTTGGCAGGCTTGTTTTTTGTGAGGAGGGGCGATAGAGAGCTAGGTGGACAGTGACTATGGAGGTAGACATCACAGTTGTGTCCTCTTGGTGTAGAAACCATGATGTACCAATGATCAGGTAGCGTCTATGTCCGTAAATCACCACCTTGTGGAAGGTGTTGGTTCTAGATTTTGTTCCAGGGGTGATAGTCGTTGGTCTAATTTCTCGTTCGACCAACTAAGGTTATCGTGCAAGTGATGGTTCCTTCTTGAAGGGGATGATTCCTAGATATATTTTTTATTTTTTCCTTCAACTTGCCCGCTAATCAGTGATAATTGCAAAGATGTACTCCCTCTGTCGCATTATGTAATATGTTATTGATATTAATGTAGTGTTAAAAAATGTCTTACTATTATAGGACGGAGGGGGTACAAATCTCCTTGATTTTTTTTGTTGGAAATCAAAACATATACTATGAAAGTACTAGACTTGAATACCGGTTCCACTTAAAATTGGGCATCAATAGAGTTCGGCCGGCGGTATGACCGTGCCCTGTCGTACCACGCACCATCGACTCTATGACGTCAGCACAAAAAACATTCGTGAAGAGGCCCCGGTCGCGGGAACTATCATCCAAGTGGTCCGTTGAACAGAACAGTTAGTCGTCCTCCATCCATCGACGTCACGGGTCACCCTACTTGTGGACTGCGACGGAGAATGGGACACGGGAGCAAATTAATTCAGCAAAACTGTATACTACTTATAGTATTGTCTGTGCAGCGCTTTGCGCCGTTGAATATTTACATGGGCAATTGAGCGTTTCGAACTGTGATGTATCGTCAGCAATGGCATGCTTCCTTGCGCGAAAAACTCACACGATCACCACGGTGATGATCGTGTCCGTCTCCGCAGGGCGCTGGCTTTCGACGACACCGCGGCTGGCGCCCTTCTCGATGACCGGCCGCCGGCAAGTGGGACAGGAGCCGTGGGACACCAGCCAGGCGTCGACGCAGCGGACGTGGAAGCCGTGCCCGCAGAGCGGCAGCACGCGGACCTTCTCGCCGTCCACGAACTCGCTCAGGCATATGGCGCACACGTCGTCGATGTCCTCCCCGGAGCCGTACACCTCCACGGGGAGGCTCCTCAGGACGCGCCTCTTGATGCCGCTGCCGCTGCAGGCCACCAGCGCCGACGCCCGGCCCTCGCCGGCAGCGGCCGCGGCCCCGGAGCGCGCACCGCACCATTAAATTGAGTCCGATGACGAGGAGCAGCGCGAAGAAGAGCGCGGCCAGGATGATCACCACGTTGGTCTCGAAAGCCGGGTCTGCCCCCGCCCCCGCGGGCGCCGCAGCGCCTCCGTCGCCTCCGTAGGCAACGCTCGACGCCGGCGCCTCCGAATCAGGACCCATGGTTGATGAAGTTATATAATCTGAGAGATGCCCACCGAGCAGGATCGAGCAGAGAGTTCACCCGGCCTCCTCTGTTTCAAGCTATTCGAACTGGATTTTGCTAGCCGCTATCAGTGTCTGTCTGGCTGCCGCTGTGCGAGTGTCGTTTGTTGGATGACAAGGCATTGGGTAAAGTTAAGGAATCCTATCTATCTGCTAGTGAAAGCTCACGTCTACGACTGTCAAGTGGCACGACTGCGGCTGTTGTGCTGTACTACGTGGTGGCCGTCCCCACTCCCGTGTCAAAAGTATAGGTATTACGTTGTACGCGTCCCCAAGCCTCGGATAAAATCCGAAACCGAACCCGCAAAGGCCGAGCTAAAATCGGCCGTCAAAACTAGAAGACCGAATTAAATTTGATTGGACCGGTCTTCTTCTCTAGATGACCGAATAAACCGAATAGACACAATTCTCTGGATGTTTATGGCACAATTAGCATAATCATCGGTCTTCTCTGGAAGTTTATGGCACGATTCTAGTTGCATACATCTACTATATACACATGTTGTCTGAACTCTAAATTTACTTTAATATCAAAGACACTCAATGTTAAATTTGAGAGGACAAATGGCTTGGGGTACCAAGTCCTTTCCATATTGTCTGAAATAAGCATGATTTTATACATAATTGAACTTCTAAGCTCTTCTTAGGATTAGACACGGGGAAGGAGAAGAGAGACATGCTACATATGCCAGGGGAGAGAAAAATGTGGCTATTAAAGAAAGTGACACAAATGTGCTTATTTTTGTTGCAAAAAGTCGTCCACAATCATGTTTTCAATACCAACTACATATGTAATGAGAATTGAAAGTACATCACGGTACCAAACAATGCATGCTCCTAGAATTTGTAATTAATTTGGATTAAGATTTTAATGTAATTATAATATGGTTAGTCACGCCTTGGCTAATTTTGGTAGGGTGCAACGCCGAACTATGGTTTGGCTAGGCCGGGACCAGATGAGGTCGTGGAAATTGTAAGACGAGAGTGTAAAATTTGATTTGAGTTATGCAAGAATTATTTCGCAAAGAAGAAAAATGTAATATTACAGCCAAACAAAACAAATGTTGGAGAAAAATTAAACTGAGTACAATTAGGAAAGTACGGTTTTGAATACAAATACAAAAGCACAAACACCGTGGTCATATGAGTTTGCGCCAAAAAAGAAGTATGTATTCTTCAATATAGAATAAATAACTAAAAATCGATATGTGTTGGAAACTTCTTTTTAAGAATGGGACATGTTCGATGCCATACCTTTCATAATTGAAGTCATATGAAACTATATGAAATAGTCATATCAAACTCGATGAAGTCCATGTATAAAATTGAAATATATACCAAATGGAAACTAGATGTAGGAAATATCAATGAAGATGGAAGAAAACACGAAATGTATGACAACTTAATGAAGTTATATGATTGTTATATTCCATTGAGAAATGAAGGAAATAGGTTTTATTAAGATGTGAGCTTTTCTGGCCTAAATATTTTGCATATGTTAAGTCCTAGGAGCTTCAGAAAAACTATGAAATCAGACAAAAGAAATAGCCCAATTTTTATCAGGTATCATCTTCCATACAAATGTGAAACTACAAACTCCATGAAGATATGTCAAAGGTGATCCCCGTAAATAATGGAAAATTCTAAAGTAGCACAAATGATTACAACACAGACATATCTACTAATAGTACTTTTAAAATAGAAGAACAAGTAGTTGTTCCAAGCCAATCTTTTTTTCCTGGGAGAAAATAATGCTATTTTGAAAATATTTGACGCTGCAAATTTTGTATAAATTTCCTCCACAAAGCAACTTAACCTATAATTCATTTACGAACATGTACATATAGAAATTATGAGAAGTACGACACTAATCTTTTTAACGATGTATGTGATACACAATTTTGACTACCAATTTTCTAGGAGTCATATATCTTAAAGGGTACACATATAATATGATTGACGTAAATATGGTACTTCTAAGAATGCAATACTATATGGAACACAATAATATAACAACGTCCACCATGCTTAATGTCTTCCCAAGAATTGATAGGGCTGAACTATAGAAAATAATTTCACGAGTAGATTTGGTAAAAAAAAAAACTACAATAAGCTAAAATAATAAATAAATACGGAATTTATGTAATCCCAAATTATATAAGGAGTTTAATAGTAAAATATGACAACAGTAAATGGACATTTTGCGCACCACTTAGCTAGTTATTTTTAATAATATTATAACTGTGTACATGGGACATTGCCATCACCACTCCAAAGTCTAGAGAACCTCATCTCGTAGTGAAATCCTATGGTTGTGAGCACTAGTGGCACGAGTGGTGTGTGTACGTGGTGTGCGTCCCTACCGCATTGTAAAAATGGAGCAAAAAAGTGCGTCCTTATCTTCTATACAACGGAAGAGTGTGAATGTATGTTGTGCGTCTCCCCACCGTATCCAAAACAAAAAGAGCAAAAGCATGCACTTTGTTTGCGTGGCTAGGAAAGAAATCTGCCACGATATCCTACAAGGCATCGTCCCTATGGGGAGTTTATTACCATACCTAAATGCGTAAGGTGACAATGCAAGTGCTAATGCGGACAGTGATTGATCGGTGGTTGGTGCCCTGCTTTGTTTATGTGACCTTTCTTGGTATCTTGGAAATCCAAGGTTGATTGTACATTGATTAGTCAAGAGATTTGGAGGATACTAATGAGTTCTTTAAATGATCCATAACAGGGTGAATTGTTTATGCTACCTCCCGTAAAGTTGCGCCCAGCAGAATAGTAGTATGTTGCTCCCAATGTACTTTTTAATAGCCCTTTAGAACAGGGTTATTCTGTTATGCATCTACCACTTGGTAATATCTTCTCTGCCATAAGTGTCAAAAAAATATCTTCTCTGCCATAAATATATGGACTTTTTCTCTAAAAATAAATAAATAAATGCACCACAAATATCTTACTCTAAAGATATTGTTCTATTAAAAATGATTCAACACATAATTAATACCTTCCCGTGCCAAATAGCGATCTGCTCTTTAACAGTTTAACATACTTGCTTTTAAGCGCTTTAGAGCTAGAGTTGTTCAAGCGAACCTTGCCCTAGAGCTGGACCAGCAAATATCTTCTTTTGAGGAAATAATACTAGTTTCTTAACGATTCATAAGAGACTTGTTTGACTTTTCTTTCTAGTAAAGATGCAACAAACAACACCGCCCATTGGCCAACATATACGCTTTGTGTTTTAGCAAAGCGTTTTAGCATTTGGTGGCATCAGTGAATGGAGGCGGTGGATATAGGTCCACCTTGTTGTAGATTGTGGGTTGCAATTGCATCACATCAGCGAGATATTATTCTTACGAGACAATGTCAAGTATAGTAAGCGGTATATTGTTACTTTCGCTGGACTTTGGTGATCCTCCGCACATAAATATGTTTTCTTTATCACAAACACAATGGCATGAGAAGTCCTAGGAAGGCATAGTAAATTAATGTATTTGCAGTAAATATGTACTGCCCTCCACACCTGCGCTGAGAGGCTTGAAGAAAAGAAGACGCAATTATCTTAGTAGCATAGTTGGTTATTCTTATAACTAGATAATACCACGTGTGTTGTTGTGGGAATCAATTGCAACATATTTCAATGAGATTTGATTATGTGAAATATAAATATTTAGTTTAATAACACATGAACCAAAATTAAAATATATATAACTTATTATATTTGATTATGTATAGTTGTAAAATATTTATTGATTATAAGTAGAATAACATAATGAAAATAAATGGTCATGCATGGTTGCATGTGGTGGTGGGTCTTTTCCTGTGTATGGTTGCGTGTTGAGGTGGGCCTTATCGCTTCCATAATTGTATAGTGATGTGGCATGCTTGCATGTTGAGATAAAAAAAGTTAGTCGGAATCGCTCTCTTAAGTATATAAGACTTCAAGAGAGTTGTTTGACTTATCTTCCCATGGAAGATACACCTAACAAATATTGTCATGACTGCCCTCGCCTCGCCACCACCGGCACACATTCATGGGCAAAGCCCACTAGTGTCTAGTGATGGAGAGACTTGTCTTCTCACGTCGAAGGGCGCGATCTTGTGTGGGATCTCCCGTGTTGTGCGCGCGGGTTCAGCTCAGCCTTGCCTAGCAGTGGCACGGCCGCGTGCTACCCATGAATCTACGTTTGGGAGCGTTGGTAGTCCGTTTTGGCGGCCTTGCCTCATCTATCTTTTCGGACGCGCCTTGCCCTGTGGGGGACGACGGCGGCGCGACTGCGCGCAACCAGTCTAGATAGCGCTTTGGCTTTCGATGGTGGACATAGGCACCCACCAGTGACTTCTCAGGAAGAACCCTTGCACCTGCGACAGTCATCTCGAACCCATGATAGTTTGGGCGCATGGATCTAGTACCCATATGTGCTGATCCGATGCGATAACGGGTGAGGGCTGTTGGATCACAATGGCGGGGAGGGTTGCAAGATCATGCGGATCTGGTATGATGGATCGAGCGTTGGCTTGGTCTTGTGGGTTTACTAGGCATGGTGGTGACGCGACCACAAACATTGATGGGACCGTGATGCGGTAGTGATTGGAAGCGATGAGATCATCTTGCCTTCCTGCATTTCTTCTTTGGCATGCTTCTTTTGTGTGGCGAGGGGCGATAGAGAGCTAGGTGGACGACGACTATGAAGGTAGACATCACGGTTGTGTCCTCTTGGCATGGAAACCATGATGTAGCATTCTGACATGATCAGGTAGCGTCGACGTCCGTAGGTCACTACCTTGTGGAAGGTGTTGGTTCGAGATTTTGTTTCGAGGGTGCTAGCCGTTGGTCTAACTTCTCGTTTGAATAGCACGATGATTTTATGGTCAAGATGATTTTATGGATTCTCAGATATTTTTCTTCTTGTTTCGAGGGTTCCTTCTTGAAGGTGTACAAGATGAGTGGATTTTTACCATCGTTTAAATAGGATATTCTCAGATATTTTTTCTTCAACTAGCCCGCTAATCAGTAAAAATTGCAAAGTTGTACAAATCTCCTTGACCTTTTTTTTGGTGGAAATCAAAACATATATGATAAGTACTTGGGAGAATATTGAATCCATTTCAAATTGGGTATCAATGGAGTTAACAGAAGAGAATACGGCCGACGGTATGAGCGTGCCCTGTCGTACTAACCACCGTCGACTCTATGACGTCAGCACAAAAAACATTCGTGAAGAGGCCCCGGTCATGGGATCAGGATCCAAGTGGTCTGTTGAACAGTTAGTCGTCCTCCATCCATCGTTGTCACGGGTCACCCTACTAGTCGACGGCGACGGCAGCAAAGTAATTCAGCAAAACTGTTTACTTATAGTATGTCTGTACAGCGCTTTGCGCCGTTGAATATTTACATGAGCAATTGAGCATTTCGATTATACTGTATATACATTCCCGTCGTAAGCAGCGCCGGAAACTTCCACAAGAGCGCGCGCATGCAGAACTGTGATGATCGGCAGAAATGGCATGCTTCGTCGCGCGAAAAACTCACACGATCGCCACGGTGATGACCGTGTCCGTCTCTGCAGGGCGCTGGCTTTCGACGACGCCGCTGGCGCCCTTCTCAATGACCGGCCGCCGGCATGTGGGACAGGAGCCGCGGGACACCAGCCAGGCGTCGACGCAGCGGACGTGGAAGCCGTGCCCGCAGAGCGGCAGCACGCGCACCTTCTCGCCGTCCACGAACTCGCTCAGGCATATGGCGCACACGTCGTCGATGTCCTCCCCGGAGCCGTACACCTCCACGGGGAGGCTCCTCAGGACGCGCCCCTTGATGCCGCTGCCGCTGCAGGTCACCCGCGCCGACGCCCGGCCCTCCCCGGCCGCGGCCGCGGCCCCGCGCCCCACATACCGGAGCGCGCACCGTGCCAGCGAGTTGAGTGCGATGACGAGGAGCAGCCCGAAGAAGAGCGCGGCCAGGATGATCACCACGTTGGTGTCGATTTCCGAGTCCGCCCCAGCCGGCACCGGCGCACCTCCTCCAACTCCGTGGGCGACGCTCGACGCCGGCGCCTCCGAATCAGGACGACCCATGGTTGATGGATGAAGTTATGTAATCTGAGAGATGTCTACCCAGCTCGATCGATCAGAGTTCGCCCGGCCTCTGTTTCAAGCTATTCGAACTGGATTGATGCCTGTGTCTGTCTGTCGCTCTCTGCTTTGTACGTGCTGTATATATAGGGGCTGCCGCTGTGCGAGTATACTTTGTTGGATTTTTGTAAACAAAATTGCGAATGAGTATACTTTGTTGGATGACAAGGCATTTGTTAAAGTTGAGGAATCCTATCTTATCTGCTAGTGAAAGCTCACGCCTACGACTGTCAAGTGGCACAAGTATAGGTATTACGTGGTGCCCGTCCGCACTCCCTTGTCAAAAGTGGCACAAGTATAGGTATTACGATGTACCCGTCCCTACCGCCAGTTATAAAAGAGTGAAACATACAGTATATATGTTCCTTTCTCTTTTGTTCACGGGAGAGATAAACAAAAATATTCCATGCACCAAAGACCAAGAGGACTAGGATTTCATGATCTAAAAGCATCTACAGCCGGACGTTCTAAACCCGCTTCAGACGTCCGGGCAGACGACCAGATCATTGACTGGTCACAATAAATCAACCCAGGCGGGCACCTCAAACGGGCCTTAAACGTCAGGGCTGATCGGCACCCCTCATATTCAGCCTAAATATGAGACGGCTATGGGGGTGCCGCCACATCGGACCCGGCTCACGCTAGCCCACCCGACCTCACATATATTTCTCCCCATTCACTCGCCAGGCCAAACCCTAGCCACGTCACTCCACTCCCCTCCGTCACCCGAGCTCACTTTCGGTGATCTCCGGCCTTCTCCGAGATGGCGGGCAGCGGATCTGACTCCGAGTAGTCCGGAACCGCCGATTGGGGTGTCATCCCGTGCGGGTTGGATGAGGCAATGGCCGCCCGCATTGCACACTGCTGCTCCCGGGAGGACAGCGCCCGGCCGATGGCAGGATCAGTCTGGCGCGAGTCCATAGCGTCGGCTCAACGGGCGCGTGGATCCTTTGGGCTAGATCATCGCGGTCCCAGCAGCCTTCAAATCTCTCCTTTCCCATCATCGGTCAGACGGAGTATGAGTCCCACTGGGCCCGTTGTGCCCGCCGTGGGACGGAGAGGATAAGGGTTGTCGAGGCCTGACTCTCTGCCGACATGGCGGTGGTGGAGGCGGCTGATATGGCGGCGCGGGCGGCCGCAGAGGAGGAAACTACCTGCGCCCGCATTGTGAAGAAGTGACAGCGAAGGAATACGCGCGCTCTCGCCCGAGAGTAGAATCATGCGGCTCGTGCCATAGCCGGACTGCCACCAAAGGAGGAGGAGGACAGCAACAATGAGGACAGCTCCAGCGACGAGCAGATCCAGCTCGATCCCTACCGCGTCTACGACTGGTACTTCCGCGAGAAGGAAGACAATGGCGTTAGGAAGGGAAAGGGCAGCCGGGGATGATCTTGTCCACCATAGGCAAACATGCCAAATACTGGTAGTTCGATGACATGTTGTAATGTAGTAGTCAGACGATGTGTAAATGCATCGTTTACATTGTTGAACAAGTTTGTATGGATTTGAGGTATGCTAGTTCAGGTGTCCGGCTGTGAGAAAATAAATTTGAGGGTTGACCAGTCAGTGTCCATTGACGCGCCCGGGCGCGTCCGCAGACGTTTGAGGGGTCGGAATTGGGGCGTCCAACAGTAGATGCTCTAAATGTAGAAAAAAGCTTTGCTACATTGATTAGTAATTAGGGGGTAAAGGGGCTTACCGGGTGAGGTGGCTGCTCTTCATTGGATATTAATGGGAGCAGGATCCACCCCTAAAATTTTGGGGAGGGGCGGGGGCAGTTTCGATTAGGAGGTTTGTGAGTTTATGTAGATATCATTTACCATTTTTGGGTAGAAAAATATTCGTGTTACTCAATACATTATGGTTTAAGCTGTTAAGGGATAATGACATTTGGTGGCATCTATTACGCGATGAATATGAGGATCAAAATATTAATTATAAAATGGAAGATGGGTGACTCATTTTCGGCTGGCTTGACGAAGCTTAAGTGAGGTTCTTTCAAGTACCTTTATTTTATCAAAGACACTCAAAGTTATATTTTGAGCAGTCAAATGACTTGGGCCACCGGTTCCTTTTCGTATTGTCTGAATTATGCATGACTTATAATTGAACTTCTATGCTCTTGTGAGGTGTACAGACAAGTAAGGTGAAGAGAGACATGATACCTGGTTAATTCTATCTTGTAAACAACTCCAAAATATCTTTCCTCCTCCTCAAGAAAAGTCTCCTTCCTCCTCCTGCCGGCGCCGTCGCCAATCCGCCCCACCACCGATGGCCTATGGGTCGTGGAGGTGTGGAGGATCTCGGCTCCCCACCGACGGGAGGGACCCCATTCTCATTTTTGTTAGGTTCAATGTCTTGCTTGGGGTTGTGTGGCAGCGGCGATGTCCCTCGGTAGTAATAATGTTCCCCAAGTCCTATCTGTGACGCCCCCGATTCAATCGTACACTAATCATACACGCAAACGTGTACGATCAAGATCAGGGTCTCACGGGAATATATCACAACACAACTCTAAAAATAAAATAAGTCATACAAGCTGTAGGATCGAAAGTATGTCTAGAAGGGGGTGATTAGACTACTTGACCAATTAAAAATCTAGCCTTTTCCCAATTTTAGTTCTTGGCAGATTTTAGCAACTTAGAACAAGTCAAGCAATCATAACTCAATTCAAGCAAGCATGCAAAGAGTATATGAGCAGCGGAAAGTAAAGCATGCAACTTGCAAGAATGTAAAGGGAAGGGTTTGGAGGATTCAAACGCAATTGGAGACACGGATGTTTTTGTCGTGGTTCCGATAGGTGGTGCTATTGTACATCCACGTTGATGGAGACTTCAACCCACGAAGGGTAACGGTTGCGCGAGTCCATGGAGGGCTCCATCCACGAAGGTTCCACGAAGAAGCAACCTTGTCTATCCCACCATGGCCGTCGCCCACGAAGGACTTGCCTCACTAGCGGTAGATCTTCACGAAGTAGGCGATCTCCTTGCCCTTACAAACTCCTTGGTTCAACTCCACAATCTTTTTGGAGGCTCCCAAGTGACACCTAGCCAATCTAGGAGACACCACTCTTCAAGAAGTAACAAATGGTGTGTTGATGTTGAACTCCTTGCTCTTGTGCTTCAAATGATAGTCTCCCCAACACTCAACTCTCTCTCACAGGATTTGGATTTGGTAGAAAGAAGATTTGAGTGGAAAGCAACTTGGGGAAGGCTAGAAATCAAGATTCATATGGTAGGAATGGAATATCTTGGCCTCAACACAAGTGTAGGTGGTTCTCTCTCAGAAAATGTTGGTTGGAAGTGTAGATTCGTTCTGATGGCTCTCTCCATGAATGAAGATGATGTGGAGGGGTATTTATAGCCTCCACACAAAATCTAACCGTTACACACAATTTTCCAAACTCGGTGGGACCGAATTGATAAACTCGGTCGGACCGATTCAGCATATCTAGTGATCGTTAGGATTTTCGGTGGGACCGACATGCAACTCGGTAGGACCGATATGGTTAGGGTTAGGGCATAACGTAATCTCGGTGAGACCAATTACACAAACTCGATGAGACCGATTTTGGTAATAAGCTAACCAGAGAGTTGGTCACGTAAACTCGGTGGGACCGATTCTCTCATTTCGGTGAGACCGAAATGTTAGAAAAGGGAAACAGAGAGTTTACACTGCAATCTCGGTGGGACCAATTGCTCATCTCGGTGGGACCGAAACGTTACGAAGGGAAATAGAGAGATTACAATCCCATCTTGGTGAGACCGAGATCCCTATCGGTGAGACCGATTTGACTAGGGTTTGTGGCAGTGGCTATGACATCTGAACTCGGTGGCCCCGTATGGAAAGAATGGTGAGGCCGAGTTTGACTTATGGTTTGGGTCATATGTGGATGTGAGAAAGTAGTTGAGGGCTTTGGAGCATATCACTAAGCATTTTGAGCAAGAGCCTCATTAAGCAACACCTCATCCCTCCTTGATAGTATTGGCTTTTCCTATAGACTCAATGTGACCTTGGATCACTAAAATAGAAAATGTAGAGTCTTGAACTTTTGAGCTTGAGCCAATCCTTTTGTCCTTAGTATTTTGAGGGGTCCACTTTTCTCATCCATTCCATGCCAATCATTGAGCTTTCCTGGAATATTAGTCTTGAAATAGCATTAGCTCAATGAACTATATGTTGTTAGGAATTACCAAAACCACCTAGGGATAGTTGCACTTTCAATCTCCCCCTTTTTGGTAATTGATGACAACATATAGATCAAAGCTTCGACAAATAATAATAAGAGTGAAAAACATTGTCGCTTTGAGAAGTATGTGAAAAGCAAGAGATCCCCCTAAATTTGTGCATAGTTTAAGATTTGCTTTGGACTGCAAATGCACAAAGAGTTAGGATCATGGGTTACTCTTCCATGTCACATACATCTTGGTGGAGCGCTCAAAATGATAATAATTAATATACATGCACTCATCACCAAGCAAAGTGAGTGATCATATGGAATATAAAAAGGATAATGTCATCCAACAAGCATAAATGTAGTATATGATCAAACACATGATCATCCAAGTATCACACACAAGCATAAAGTATCTCAAACAAGCAAATGACAAAGTTCAACCACCAAAAAGCAAGAGAGAACAAAAAAGCAACACTCTCTCTCGAAGCCTATGATCTATACATTTTCTCCCCCTTTGGCAACAAGTAACAAAAAGTTCATAAAAAATGCATAGTGCTAGATCGACTCTCATGCTTGGTCTTCAGGTGGTGGTGTAGATAGGACTCCAAGGATGAAGGCATCAGTTGATGTAGATGGAGCTGGTGGAGTGGGTCTTTGGAGCTGGTGGTCTTGAAGGCATGTAGCTGGTGCAGATGAAGTTGCTCACGTGTATGCATGTCGGGCATAGCAGATCTCTGACCTCTGGGAACTCTAGCAAAAGCATCAGTGGTTGTCTTGCCCTTCTTCTCCCGCACTTCCTCCTGAAGTTGCTCAACAACAGATTGTATCTCAGTGACCTTCACATCTAAGTCATAGAACTTCTGCTCCATGATCCTCTCCAAGCTCTCCTGGTTTTGAGTCAGGGTGGCCACTCCCTTCTCAATCCTCGAGTGGAGGCAATCAAGTAGCCAAGCTGATCTTGCTTGCTCTTCAGAAGATACTGAGATGCCTCATCCATGGTTGGCATCTTTGCAGCCTTTTCAGTCCTTGCCTTCTCCCTCTTTGCTTGTGCTTGCACAGAAGATGGTTCATTTTCATCCATCACCACAGTGTTATCCTCAAAGTCTGGGTAGATGGGCAGGTGCTCCTTGTCCAGCAGATATGTGCCAGTGCCCATCTTGGAGTTGATCAGCTCCTGAATTTGTGGGGCATACCCACAACTCCTCTTCTGATCTGCAGCTGTCCTCTTTATGGTTTCCACAATTAGGCTCATGACGTTGAACTTCTGTGGAACATCAAAAATGTGCAGCAAGTTGATGGAGTGGCCTCTGATCATTCTGTAATCGCCTGACTTGGGGCAGAAGAGTATGCCTGAGGATCCAGTTGATTGTGGGCAGGCCTGACAGCAAGTGTTTCACTGATCCAAACTGTTGAGTCTCAAGATATGCATCAGGAATCTCTTTGTACATGGTAGCCATGGAGTTGTGACCCTTCTTCTTCTTGGCGTAGACATCCAAGTCATCTTCTTATTCTTCTGGGGCATTGATCAATTGAGCCCATTCTGCAACTGTTGACTGGTACCTAGTGCCTTTAGACATCCAGACAATCCTTTCATCTTGGTAGAAGTGAGTTGTGGAGTAGAACTGCATGATAAGATCATCATTCCACTTTGTGAGCTTCTGAGCCACAAACTTATCAACTCCACAAGCCTTGAAACTATCATAAACTCCAGGATAGTGCTCTTCATTCTCTTTGATGTACTCCCAGTTGACCCATCTCATGTCACACACTATTGGCTTCTTGTCAAGCAACACTGTCTCATAGAAGTCCTGATGTTCCTTGGTATGGAACCTGTAATCCACAACAGTTCTTCTTATGGTAGCATATGGATCGACTCTCTCCATAGCCTCAATCCTGAATCCTTCCTTATCTTCATGTTCTCGACTCTTTGGATGAACATCATTGTGATCTAGAATTTTTGGCTTCAACTTCCTCAGAACATGTAACTCATCATCTTCTTCTTCCATTGCAGCTTCAGGCACTAGGGCCTTGTTCTTCTCAGCTGCTGGAATGTTCCTGGTGCTTCTCTTAGGTGCAGTTTTGGGTTTTGGAGCAGCTGTCTCGGGAGCTTCTTTGGGCTTAGATGGAGCGGCCCCTGATCTTATGGCATCTCCCATAAGCTTCTATGCCTTAGGTGTTGGTGCAGCAACCTCTTCCTCTTCCTCTTCAAATTCTCTCATCATAGATGACTTTCCAAGAACTCTGGCAGTGGTCTTCTTGACCCTATCTTTTCTCTTCTTGCCATCTCCGGCTTCCTTGGGTTCAAGAGTGAACACCATTTTCTCACCTGTGGCAACTTTCCTTGGCTTAGAAATTGGCTATCTTCCTGCTGGCCTTTTGGTCTTCAGACCTGGCTTAGTTGATGCAGCTGTGCTATATTCCTTTTTGAGCACTTTCTTCTTTGAGGTGGCTTCTTCCTCCTCAGCCACATAGTCCTCATCCTCTGAATCTGAGGTTCTTTTCCTGCTGGCCCTTGTGGCAGCCTTTGGCAAGTTGCTGGGTGTGCTCCTGCTTCCATCATCCGAGATGCTAGAGGGACTAGTGCCCTCACTCATGTGAACCTGCTCCTCAGACTTGTTACATTTGTCACTCTGATCGACATGATGCAAACACCGACAGTGACCACTCGTGAATAGATTATAGATGAGGTAGAGTGGATGAGCATCACAAATTGCAGAGGTTTTTGCAAAAGAATGAATCAAAAACTTAGTTTTAGTTTTCCACATAAAGCATTTCGGATCTACCGATTTGAAATGTCGGTGATACCGAAGCAGTTGTTGGAACCTAAACTAGTGAACTCGGTCAGACCGAGTCACAGTTCAGTGGCACCGAGACTGCTAGGGTTTCACAAAGACTTGAACTCGGTCTCATCGATTTGCAATTCTCGGTCAGACCAAGAATCACATGTGCAATGGCCTGAGCCAAATCGGTGGAACCGATTTCAACAACTCGGTCGGTCCGAGATGGTTTCATGAAACCTAACCCTAAATTTTCAATCCACAACTAAACTACGGAGTGTTTTCATTGGATAGAGTGATCTCAATCGTGGCAAGATACATGGCAAAATAATGTGTTGGGGAATCGGAGTTAGATCAGCACAAGGATCAAGTCCATCCCCTAGTGCGGCGATGGACTTTCTACGGCAGCAACGGCGGAGACGATCCCATTGACGGCGGCAGAGACCAGCGACTGGAGGCGGCTGGCGACGAGGAGGACGATCCGGAGACCCACGGAGGCAGGGCAGGCTGAGCGCAGGCGAAGAGGTTCGGAAAGTTTTCCAAATTTTGGCCCGTGGGTATATATAGCCTCACCCTGTCGGTGTGACCGAGTGGAACAACTCGGTGGCACCGAGATGCATAACTACAAGGAGCTACTGCAACTTGGTGTGACCGAAAAGTTCAAATCGGTTGCACCGAGATTGAAACCCTAGATCGACTTAGTGATCTCGGTATGCCGAAATAGATGAATCGGTCAGACCGAAACGCGCAAAGAAGTTTTGGAAGTTTAAGTCTATGACGAATGGGGACTCGAGTGCTCCTCACACAGTGGTTCGAATCGACTTGATCAAACTTTGTGATGCAGCATGAATAGAGTTTGAGACGAGAAGAGCATAGATAGCTAGAGAAGGTTCTTAGGCATTCTTGTCCATCCACTTGGCAAAAGAAACCAGTCAATCAAAACTACAAGTGGATGTCCTCGAATGAGTAAATTATGCAAACAACATGCTCACACAATAAAATGGCAAATGAAATATGTGGCAAGGCATGCACAACCAATTCTAGCATCTATCAAGCAATTTGCGATGACTAGGTCATCTATATATGAGTATATTGACTTAGGAGTCAAATGAGAACATTTGATCATAGGTCATACTCATTGTTTAAGCACAAGTGGGGTTACCACTTTTACATAAAGCATTGTTGTGTTCACACCATTAGAGTTGCTTTAGCTCAATTCTTAGAGTAAAGCTCCCCTTGGATGTGAGACCCCCCCCCCCCTAAGAGGGATGAACTAACCTTGGGTTTTGTCGATGATGACTTCATGTAAGTGTTGAAGATGTGGATGCTCAATGTTGATGTAGATCATTTGGAGCTATCCTTTGGAGTGAGTTGCACTTTCAATACCTACACGATTAGTCCCGCAAGGAACAAACAAGGATATCCATAGACATAGAGTGATGCATACACAAGATGATGTCTATGAAAGCATTTTGTTACCTTGTCCCTTGTCTTACCAACAAGAGGGTTTGTGACTCCTTGAACTAGTGCAAGATGTGGAAGTTGATTGCACTTTTTCTTGCCAAAATGATAAGAGTGAAGTATGTTGGCGGAGTCACCCTCAAGAACTCTCTAGTTCTTCTTATTTTGGATCCACACCATCTTGATGGGAATCCTTGGAGTTGTAGTTGTACTTGATGAAGTAGAACTTGATGTAGTCTTGGGAACCCACTTGACCAAGGCCTTAGGTGCTTCTTCAAATGCATCAATTTCCTCTTGAAGCTTATCCTTGCCTTTTTGCTTGTGGTCTTGTGGTGGAAGATCATCCTGAGCTTGTGTCCCTTTGGAAGAAGTAGGATCATACTTCTCTTGTCGAGGAACAAACTTCGTCTTGGGGTATTGATCTTCTTCCCACTCAACTCCATTGGCATTGAACTTTCGTTCAAAACCAATACCTTGGTTCTTCCGATGCCTTCCTTGCTTGCGTATAATTTCCTCGAATTGCTTACTCCCGGCAAGGCTCTTGTAAACACCTTTCTCTATAATTCCCTTCAATAAGCTATTTTCTTGCTCAAGTGTAACTTGTCTAAGAGAATAATTAGTGGAATCAAGATAAGTACTAGAAGCAACAACATTGGATTTAGCATGATAATTGTTACTACTAGAGGAAGAATCTTTCTTGTTCTTGTTACTAGATTTGACTTAAAGCATGTAAGTGGATAAGAGTAAACGCTTGGCAATGTAAGAAGAACTTTTCTTGCGAATATCATCATTGATTGCCTTTAATAACTCATGCTCTTGCTCAAGGTTAAGCTTTTCAAAACGTAATTTCTCATGAGTCCTTAAAAGTTCTCGATGATCTCCTAACATAGTTTCATGAGCTAACTTAAGAGTGTTTAGTTCTTTAGTTAGAGACTCAATCTTCTCCTTATCATTGTCATTCGTTTTATCTTGATTAGCATGATTAATTGACGTTTCATCATAGTATTCATCACTAGAGTTGTCAACAAGTAAATCATCATCACCTAACAAGTCATCTTCATCACTATTAAAATCAACATACTCAGGGTGTGATACCTTTGGACCTTTGGCCATGAAGCATCTTCCAATTCCCTCATTGGGTGAATCAAATATGTCGTAGGAGTTGGTTGATACAAGTGCTAGACCGGCAACACCTTCATCTTGAGTATATTCGGAGTCGGAGTGGTAGCTTCTCTCGGGGTAATTGTCGGAGTCGGAACCGGATACCCATTCACCAACATGAGCTTGATGTCTTCATTTTGTGTAGCTCCTTGATGACTTGTCCTTCCTTTCCGAATCCTTGCTTCTCCGAGAGGGTCTTCGTTCATAACGATCATCCCTACTCCTTCTCTCCCTTGATGGTGATTCTTTTCTTCTACTTCTTCTTTTGGGAGAATCTTCTCTTCTCTTGTAGGGGGGCCGTACACTCATTGGAGTAGTGTCCGGGTCTTCCACAATTGTAGCAATTACGCTCTCGACTAGAAGATCTTTTGTCATTGTAGGACCTTGACTTGGAACTTCTCTCTTTGCTTCTACTCTTGTAGAACTTGTTGAAGTTCTTCACCATTAGGCACAATTCTTCATTGAAGGTTTGTTTCTCACTTGATGATGTGGGAGCTTCACATGAGGCTTTGTAAGCACCACTTGACTTGTTATGGAGCTCCTCCTTATCCTTGAGTGACATCTCATGAGGAACAATTCTTCCAATGACTTCCGTTGGCTTGAGATCTTTGTAATTGGGCATCATTTGGATCAATGTGCATACAGTATCATATTTTCCATCCAAGGCTCTTAGGATCTTCTTGATGATGAATTTGTCGGTCATCTCTTCACTTCCTAAGCCGGCAATCTCATTTGTGATAAGAGCAAGCCTAGAGTACATTTCAGCGACACCTTCACCATCCTTCATTTTGAACTTGTCAAGTTGACTCAAGCACGCCTAACTTGGATTCCTTGACGGAGTCGGTACCTTCGATGCATATCAATCAAAGTATCCCAAATTTCCTTTGCATTCTCAAGACGGCTGATTTTGTTGAATTCTTGAGGCACAATCCATTGAAGAGGATATCACAAGCTTGAGCATTGTATTGCAGCATCTTCAACTCTTCCGCGGTAGCTTCACGGTTCGGTTCTCTCCCATCAAAGAATTCACCTTGCAAGCCAATACACACAATAGCCCAAACGGCGGGGTTATGTCCAAGAATATGCATTTTCATCTTATGCTTCCAACTAGCAAAATTAGTGCCATCAAAGTAAGGACCTCTACGGTGGTAATTTCCCTCGCTAGACGCCATACTCTCCTAGGTTGTGAAACCAAGGCTATGACCACCAAAAGCTACGAAAATCAAAGCAAATGGAGACTAAAGCTCTGATACCACTTATAGGATCGAAAGTATGCCTAGAGGGGGGGGGTGATTAGACTACTTGCCAATTAAAAATCTAGCATTTTCCCAATTTTAGTTCTTGGCTGATTTTAGCAACTTAGAACAAGTCAAGCAATCATAACTCAATTCAAGCAAGCATGCAAAGAGTATATGAGCAGCGGAAAGTAAAGCATGCAACTTGCAAGAATGTAAAGGGAAGGGTTTGGAGGATTCAAACGCAATTGGAGACACGGATGTTTTTGTCGTGGTTCCGATAGGTGGTGCTATCGTACATCCACGTTGATGGAGACTTCAACCCACGAAGGGTAACGGTTGCGCGAGTCCACAGAGGGCTCCGCCCATGAAGGGTCCACGAAGAAGCAACCTTGTCTATCCCATGGCCGTCGCCCACGAAGGACTTGCCTCACTAGCGGTAGATCTTCACGAAGTAGGCAATCTCCTTGCCCTTACAAACTCCTTGGTTCAACTCCACAATCTTGTCGGAGGCTCCCGAGTGACAGCTAGCCAATCTAGGAGACACCACTCTCCAAGAAGTAACAAATTGTGTGTTGACGATGAACTCCTTGCTCTTGTGCTTCAAATGATAGTCTCCCCAACACTCAACTCTCTCTGTCACAGGATTTGGATTTTGTAGATAGAAGATTTGAGTGGAAAGCAACTTGGGGAAGGCTAGAGATCAAGATTCATATGGTAGGAATGGAATATCTTGGCCTCAACACAAGTGTAGGTGGTTCTCTCTCAAAAAATGGTGGTTGGAAGTGTAGATTCGTTCTGATGGCTCTCTCCACGAATGAAGAGGATGTGGAGGGGTATTTATAGCCTCCACACAAAATCTAACCGTTACACACAATTTGCCAAACTCAGTGGGACCGAATTGATAAACTCGGTCGGACCGATTCAGCATATCTAGTGATCGTTAGGATTTTCGGTGGGACTGACAAGCAACTCGGTAGGACCGATATGGTTAGGGTTAGGGCATAACGTAATCTCGGTGAGACCAATTACACAAACTCGATGAGACCGATTTTGGCAATAAGCTAACCAGAGAGTTGGTCAGGTAAACTCGGTGCGACCGATTCGCTCATTTCGGTGAGACCGAAATGTTAGAAAAGGGAAACAGAGAGTTTACACTGCAATCTCGGTGGGACCGATTGCTCATCTCGGTGGGACCGAAACGTTACGAAGGGAAATAGAGAGATTACAATCCCATCTCAGTGAGACCGAGATCCCTATCGGTGAGACCGATTTGACTAGGGTTTGTGGCAGTGGCTATGACATCTAAACTCGGTGGCGCCGGATGGAAAGAATCGGTGAGGCCGAGTTTGACTTATGGTTTGGGTCATATGTGGATGTGAGAAAGTAGTTGAGGGCTTTGGAGCATATCACTAAGCATTTTGAGCAAGAGCCTCATTAAGCAACACCTCATCCCTCCTTGATAGTATTGGCTTTTCCTATAGACTCAATGTGATCTTGGATCACTAAAATAGAAAATGTAGAGTCTTGAACTTTTGAGCTTGAGCCAATCCTTTTGTCCTTAGTATTTTGAGGGGTCCACTTTTCTCATCCATGCCATGCCAATCATTGAGCTTTCCTGAAATATTTGTCTTGAAATAGCATTAGCTCAATGAACTATATGTTGTTAGAAATTACAAAAACCACCTACGGATAGTTGCACTTTCACAAGCATCATAATACAAGCCAGGGGTCTCGAGGGCTCGAATACAAGGGCTCGATCATAGACAAGTCAGCGGAAGCAACAATATCTGAGTACAGACATAAGTTAAACAAGATTGCCTTAAGAAGGCTAGCACAAACTGGGCTATAGATCGAAAGAGGCGCAGGCCTCCTGCCTGGGATCCTCCTAAACTACTCCTCGTCATCGTCAGCGGCCTACACGTAGTAGTAGGCACCCTCAGTGTAGTAGGGGTCTTCGTCGACGATGGCGTCTGGCTCCTGGGCTCCAGCATCTGGTTGCGACAACCACGTAGAATGGAAAGGGGGAAAAGAGGGAGAAAAGCAACCGTGAGTACTCATCCAAAGTACTCGCAAGCAAGGATCTACACTACATATGCATGGGTATCTGTGTAAAGGGGCAATACCAGTGTACTGAACTGCAGAATGCCAGAATAAGAGGGGGATAGCTAGTCATGTCGAAGACTACGCTTCTGGCCGCCTCCATCTTGAAGCATGTAGAAGAGAGTAGATGGTAAGTTCACCAAGTATCATCGGATAGCATAATCCTACCCGGCGATCCTCCCCTCATCGCCCTGTGTGAGAGCGATCACCGGGTTATATCTGGCACTTGGAAAGGTGTGTTTTATTAAGTATCCGGTTCTAGTTGTCATAAGGTCAAGGTACAACTCCAAGCCGTCCTATTACCGAGGATCACGGCTATTCGAATAGATAAACTTCCCTGCAGGGGTGCACCACATTACCCAACACGCTCGATCCCCTTTGGCCGGATACACTTTCCTGGGTCATGCCCGCACTCGGAAGATCAACACGTCGCAGCCCCACCTAGGCACAACAGAGAGGTCAGCACGCCGGTCTAAATCCTATGCGCGCAGGGGTCTGGGCCCATCGCCCATTGCACACCTGCACGTTGCATGGGTGGTCGGAAGCAGAACTAGCCCCCTTAATACAAGAGCAGGCTTATGGTCCAATCCGGCGCGCGCCGCTTAGTCACTGACGTCAAGAAGGCTTCGGCTGATACCACGACGTCGAGTGCCCATAACTATTCCCGCGTAGTTGCTAAGTGTGTATAGGCCAGTGGCCAGACTCAGATCAAATACCAAGATCTCGTTAAGCGTGTTAATTGATGTAACCGCGGACGACGACCAGGGCCAGGCCCACCTATCACCTAGGTGGTCTCAACCTGCCCTGTCGCTCTGCCACAAATTAACAGTCGGGGGCCGTCGGGAACCCAGGCCCACCTCTACCGGGATGGAGCCACCTGCCCCTTCAGCCTCCATTTCCGAACAGTATCATAAGTAATGTAACAGTATAAAGTATATAGCATATGCCCGTGATCACCTCCCGAAGTGATCACGGCCCAGTAGTATAGCATGGCAGACGGACAAGAGTGTAGGGCCACTGATGGAATACTAGCATCCTATACTAAGCATTTAGGATTGCGTAAGGGTAACAAATCAGAGCAACAATGACAGGCTATGCAGCAGAATAGGATTAACCGAAAACAGTAACATGCTACACTACTCTAATGCAAGCAGTAGAGAGAAGGAATAGGCGATATCTGGTGATCAAGGGGGGGGGGGCTTTCCTGGTTGCTCTGGCAAGAAGAAGGGTCGTCAACACCATAGTCGTACTGGGTAGCAGCGGCGTCGGTCTCGGAGTCTAGAGAGAGAAGAGGGGGAAGAAACAATAAATATAATGTAAACATATGCATGACGATGCATGAGATGACAATGAGCGTTGCTAGGGGTGCCCAAACGCGGTAGTAGGTGATACCGACGAAGGGGGAAAACATCCGAAAAAGTATCCCCGAAGTTTCGCGTTTTCGGGCGGGTGAACCGAAGGGGGAAAGTCGCGTGTTTGCTATGCTAGAGATGTGTGGGAGACAAACGGGTTGCATATTCGGATTCGCCTCGTCGTTCTGAGCAACTTTCATGTACAAAGTTTTCCCATCCGACATACGGTTTATTTTATATTAATTTTTAAAATTTTAAATCATTTTCTAATTTATTAATTATTAATTAAATTCGAAAATAGTATTATTGCATCAGCATGATGTCATCAGTCAACAAAGGTGTTGACTGGTCAAGCTGACGTGTGGGTCCCGTATGTCATTGACTGTTTATTCTAATTAGGTTTAACTAATATAATTATTGTTTAATTAATTAACACTAGTTAATTAGGTTAATTAAACATAATTAATTAATTAATTAATATTTTTATGATTATTTTAACCCTTTTTTTACAAAACATTCTTGGGAAGGGGCCCACTGTCATAGGCCTGCGGAGGAGCCTTCTTGGTGGCGCTGGTTAGAGCTACAGGCGACGAAGCGCCAGCCTCCCCTGTGTCGCCAGGGGGTGCCCGCCATGGGCGGCGAGGCCGGGCCGCTGATGCGGCAATGGCGAGGCCACGGCGAGGCGGGCAGCACCGCCAAGGTGCGGAGGAGGCCGGATCGGAGGTGGTGCAGGGGCGGCGGGGCGCACGACTAGGCGACGAGTGGCGGCGGTGCCAAAGGCGGCGACGAGGAGGGCACGCGCGCGGTGGGGGTCGAGCGGGAGGCGCGACGCAGAGCCAAGGCGGGCGAGACGAAGCGCCGGGGCTGGCGCAGCGAAGAAGCGGCCAGACGGGGCATGCGTCTGGCAAGAGGCGAGCGCAGCAGACACAGGCGCCATGGCCGCAGCTCCGAAGCGGCGCGGGGAAAGCAGCGGCAAAGAAGGGAGCAACGGCGACAGCGGCCGGGAGAATGGCCATAAGCGCAGCGCCGCAGTGGTGTCGCGCGAGGGAGAGGAAAGGTAGCGGGGCTCACTGCGGGCATAGGGTATGGGGCAGCGGGGCTCGTGGTGGGGGACGGGGACGACACGTCGGAGACGAGGAAGCAGTCCGGCGAGGTGGCTCGGGCGTCGAGCGGTGTTCCTGGCGGCGATGGACGGCGAAGGGATCGGGACGACGGCGTGATGGCGTCGGGGACGCACCCCAATCTGAATCGGGGGTGGGGGCAGAGGCGAGGGGAGGAATCGTGGGGAGGGGGAGTGGGCTAGTGGGGTTTCGCCCCGATCCAGATTGGATCGATAGGGGAAGAGGGATTGGCGACGTGGGGGGCAAGTGGGGTGCGGTAGTTAGGCTTTCGGGGGTGTGAGGGGGATAAGGGGAGGCGGGGTGGGCCGTCCTGGTTGGCCCGGTGGCCAGCTGGGCCGAGGCCCAGTGGGGGGTGCTTTCTGTTTTTCTTTTCTAGTTTCTTTTATTTTTAGTTTTATAACAATTACCACTAGTATCTAAATTTGTATTTATAAATAAACTACTGTCAGATTAATTCTTAGCCCAAAATAAAATAGTTTAAATATTTTATAAAATTCAATAGGCATTTATTTAATTGTTTCAAGTACTGGTTAAATCATTTTAGTGCACTTAAAAATTTTATAAATATGTGGATTCTCCACCATAATTAACTATGCAATATTTGTCACCTCAAGAACATTTTAGTTTTTATGTTCGAAAACTTTTAATGTTTGCCTAAAATTCAAAATTGATTTTGAAACGTTTGATCTAGCGAGGTCAAGAATAAAGAATGAGGTGACGTGGCATCATTAACGTGGGATTACTGTAGCCTAATTATCCCAAGGCACAATTCTCTCAAGACTACAAGAAATCTCGTCCCGTGATTTAAGAGGTAGTGAAAGGGGGGAAGGTTTGGTAACGAATCTAGCGGGTCTTCTCATTCTGGCTTGCTCTTCTCGAAGAGGCTGGTCCAATACATAGATGTCTTAATTTCTCTGCTTTAGGTCATCATGATGAAGTCGGCATCCTTTCTTCGGGAACTCCATCGTACTTACGAACGAATAAAGGTTGGGAATTCCGGAGAACAGACCTCTGCAAGGTCGACTATCTGGTCAATAACATCGAGTAAAGTGGCGGAAAGTAACTCTCAAATTGAATTAAGAAAATGTCGAGAGCAATGTAAGGAGGTATCATGGGAAGTTTCGAGCGGGCAGGCAATCGTTCGATGCCTGTTACAGGGCATGAAAGGGGTTCAAAGCAAGGAGAATAAGTATTGTGTTTAATACCAGAATTGATGATCTCTTGGAAGGTGGCTCGTGAATTACATACGGGGTCATGCACGAGGAATAACTAGGGAAACCTGGGGTGTGCAGGAGAGTCAGGTTTCGATCCTGTGGAACTCTGGGTTATGGGCCCATCATGTGGGTTAAAAGTAGGAAGGCGATGACGTCTTACACAATCATGTAAGCAAGGCATGTCAGAGGATAGCCTATCGGTTATGTCGACAACAACATCGATACCAAGGGCGAGGGATGAAGAGAACCATTTTTCCTGCTCGTTGAAACGAGGCGGACCAATAGGCAAAGTTCTCATCCATCGGTAGCTACCGGAATGTCATTAACAATAGTAACAGGGTCTTGCTGACAGAATTGTACACCGAGGTGTTTGCATAAGCAGGAGAATATTTCTGCCTGGATCATATAAATCACAAGAAAGGTTAAACATAACAATGGAAAGGAAAATGTGATTATAAGATTAAACAGAACAATGGAAAGGAAAACAAAATATGTTTAAACACATATTTCAGGGGTATATCCTTCCCACGGACAAGCAGAGCATGATATCGGTGAGAAGATATAATGTAGAAAACCCTTTAGGTAAGGGGAGAGAAATTTCATGACATTACCCATACAATGGTGTTTGGATAATTGAGCAAGAAACATTTAGCATTGGGCTTCAAATGTTCTTGTTGAAAATCTGAGTACCACAGACATGCTTCGACATAGCATTGACATGGCCATAAAGTAAGGGTCAGAATTTGGATGCACAAAGGATCCATCAGGAACAACTTATAGAATAAGTCTTACGATTTCCTCCTAGAAGAATTGCTAACCTTGCTAAGAAGGGAACTATAACAATAGGTCCTACGGCCAGGTGTGCTAGGCATGACATCACCTTTCTGGGTCGTAAAAAGACCAATGTTATAACTCTTGGAAATATGTTCCAACAATCATATCTAACCTAGATTCGGATCTGATTGGTGTCGGATACCTCAGGCTCAGGATGCCTAAGAAGAAAAGGTGCAAAACAAATTGACGAGACGACATTGTAAGATTCTCGGGAAATGTACTATGGAGGCGAGTTCCAAAACAAGAGCTCGTCCTTAACCCAATGAAGGGATAACGAGGTAGTTGATGAACTCAGCGACAATTCATCGAGACTTCCAAAAGATGGGTTTCCACAATTATGTGAACAAGGATATAACATTAGTCAGATCAAATGATATAATGATGTATGCTCGAGGAAATCATACACAATTAAATAATGGATGAAAAATGCCCCCGAAATATGGGCGTAGGTAGCAGGATCAATGTTAGATTGGTGATTCAATAACCAATAGACTAAGGATCAATCTATCAACCATTTACTTCAAGCAATAAGGTTGCTAGAAGTTTTTTGGAATTACACATCACAGTCCATTTGTCGGTATTCCGGTTAGAAACAACACGGGGACCAAGAGATGAATGTAGATGGGGAGATGTATCAATTGTATCAAGAATTCTTAAGAGGTTGTGAAATTCTCACAACATTTTTGATATATAAGATGTTATTACTTCAAGGTAGGACATAAGATAAGCTGGATAGCCAGGAACTCAAGGTACATCCACAACACTAACAAGTTTGTGTTGGAGAGAAGGCAAGGAAGTAGTCGATGACAACACAAATTCCAAGGGACAAGGATGGTATTTCCCATGAAGAATTCAATAGATATCTTGGAAGAGCTCGGAATGATGATGATCACGACACATTTGTTGAGAGATTTCAAGATGTAATCGATCGGCGATGACATCAAGTCAAAGGAATGGTGAAGCGAAGGGTTATTGGAACCAAGGGTACATCACAAACTCGAAACCAAGCTCGCTATTCAAGGTGAAATGATATGATGAGGAAGATCGACGTAAGCTTAGCTCATCATCGAAAATTATGCTCCAAGAATAAGGACCATGTAGCATAGTTAAAAGTTTGCACGATAATGATATAGCCGATAAGGCTTGGAAATGAGTTGAAGGATTATTAAACTTGTAAGCAACAAGAATTACTTAGAGTTATTGAATTAGAGTGCGGAATCAATTCAATTATCGGTGTTCTCGAGTGACTAATAACTCAGAACCTGGGGGAAATCTGAGATCGGTGAGAAGCAATACTAGATGAAGAATCGCAGGAAGCAACATAGTTCTCGAGATACCAGAGGTTAATACTCGAGGAAGATCAAAACAGAGGTTGCGGAGATGTATCGATCAACAGAAGACAAGTGCTTTAACTTGTCTGAGAAATGGAATCAAGGAGAAAATGTGGTCGGGACCACGATTGCAAAGGATCAATAGATAGATACCACATGATATCATATCAAGGAAATAGTTATTATTACAAGAATCTTTTATGATAGGATCTACATCATGTCCATGGGCATGAACACATGTTCAAGGTCGACTCCCACTTCTCCAATGCATAACCTTTCATTCACTTCTCTATTAAAAATGATTTGAGTGCGAAGACCTATCTGGTAAATTATCAGAGGAGTATGAACCTTAAAAAAACTTTCGGGTTCACATAGATTAAGTAGGCCTAGGTTCAACCCATCGGGGCATCTTAGGAACATATACCACGAAATTCAGAAGTAACTAACACAAGCTCAAAAGTAGAGCATGGTTGACAAAAGTAGAGGATACGATTTACCAAAGGCATTATGTATCAGGTATAGAACTCACAAGAATTTTAATTATGAAGGACACTGTCGGATAATAACCCAGCAATGGGTATGGCGGCCCACTACAGGGCTGATGTGAGTATTGGTACTCAATCAGAGGAAGAAGGAATGCAAAGGCATCATATTACAGAAACAACTGACTAATTCAAAGCTCAATGCATAGAAATTTATGATTTTGAAATCAAGGGATCAGAAGCAACCGTTCTGGTAAAAAATGAATAAGTTCAATAGACTTAGAAGCACAACCGATCAAGGCATTGATTGGTAAGAACCAGCTCATATCAAAATGACGTCTGAGCCGGAAGGATAATCCTAGGATTCGACTGATGATTGTGAACATTCACGACTTATTGAATCAATGGACTGAAAAAAGATAGTGAAAAAGGACGACCTAGGCAATTTTTTTATTGATCAGCAGCAATTGGAATCACTACTTTATCACGTTCTGGTGATTTTTAACAATTGTTTTCGTGAACCGAAAGTTTCTGGAAATTGCAGCAAGATCAAATAACTATCATCCAAGAAGATCCTATAGGTTTAACTTGGCACAAACACTAATTAAAACATAAAACCACATCTAAACAGAAGGTAGATGGATTATTTATTCCTAAACAGAAGCAAAAGCAAAAAAACTAAAAATAAAATTGGGTTGCCTCCCAACAAGCGCTATCGTTTAACGCCCCTAGCTAGGCATAAAAGCAAGGATAGATCTAGGCATTGCCATCTTTGGTAGGCAATCCATAAGTGGCTCTCATGATAGATTCATATGGTAGTTTTATTTTCTTTCTAGGTAAGTGTTCCATGCCTTTCTTTAATGGAAATTGGAATCTAATATTCCCTTCCTTCATATCAATAATTGCACCAATCGTTCTAAGGAAAGGTCTACCAAGAATAATAGAACAACAAGGATTGCAATCTATACCAAGAACAATAAAATATACGGGCACATAATTCCTATTTGCAACAATAAGAACATCATTAATTCTTCCCATATGTTTCTTAATAGTGGAATCCGCAAGGTGCAAGTTTAGAGAGCAATCATCAAAATCACGGAAATCTAGCAAATCGCACAAAGTTTTGGGAATAGTGGAAACACTAGCACCCAAATCACATAAAGCATAAAATTCATAATCCTTAATCTTAATTTTAATAGTTGGTTCCCACTCATCATAAAGTTTTCTAGGGATAGAAACTTTCAACTCAAGTTTTTCTTCATAAGATTGCGTCAAGGCATCAACGATCTGTTTAGTAAATGCTTTATTTTGACTATAAGCATGGGGAGAATTTAGCACGGATTGTAACAAGGAAATACAATCAATTAAAGAGCAACTTTCATAATTAAATTCCTTGAAGTCCAAAATAGTGGGTTTAGCAACATCTAGGGTTTTGATTTCTTCAATCCCACTTTTATCAAATTTAGCATCATAATCTAAAAACTCTGAATTCTCGGAACGCCTTCTAGGTAAAGGTAGATTATATTCAGTCTCATCATTATCAAGATTCATATTGCAAAACAAAGATTTAATAGGGGACACATCAATAACTTTTGGATCCTCATCTTGATTTTCATAGGTATTGGAAGAACACGCTTTAATAAAGGCATCTTTCATAGCACGCATCCTAGCGGTTCTTTCCTTGCACTCATCAATGGAAATTCTCATGTCTTTGAGAGACTCATTGATATCATGCTTAGGAGGAATAGATCTAAGCTTTAAAGAATAAACATCAAGAGAAATTATATCAACGTTCCTAGCCAATTCATCAACTTTAAGCAATTTCTCTTCAAGCAAAGCATTAAAATTCTTTTGTGAATCATAAACTCTTTAACACTAGTCTCAAATTCAGAGGGCATCTTATTAAAATTTCCATAAGAGTTGTTGTAGGAATTTCCATAATTATTAGAAGGATTACTAGGATAAGGCCTAGGATTAAAGTTCCCTCTATACGCGTTGTTACCAAAATTATTCCTACCAACAAAATTCACATCCAATTATTCATTATTATTCTCAATCAAAGTAGACAAAGGCATATCATTAGGATCAGAAGAAGCACTCTTAGTAGCAAATAATTTCATAAGTTCATCAATCTTTCCACTCAAAACATTAATTACTTCTATCGCATGCACTTTTTATTAGTAGATCTTTCGATTGTGCCATTGAGAATAATTAACCATAATATTATCTAGGAGTTTAGTAGAATCTCCTAAAGTGATTTCCATAAAAGTGCCTCCCGCGGCCTAATCTAAAAGATTTCTAGAAGCAAAATTCAATCCGGCATAAATTTTTGGTATAATCATCCACAAGTTCAAACCATGAGTAGCGCAATTACGTATCATTAATTTAATTCTCTCCCAAGCTTGTGAAACATGTTCATGATCAAGTTGCTTAAAATTCGTAATATCGTTTCTAAGAAAGATGATTTTAGCGGGAGGAAAATATTTAGCGATAAAAGCATCTTTGCACTTGTTCCAAGAATCAATACTATTTTTAGGCAAAGACGAAAACCAAGCTTTAGCACGATCTCTAAGCGAAAAAGGAAATAGCTTGAATTTAACAATATCATTATCAACATCTTTCTTCTTTTGCATATCACATAAATCAACGAAGCTATTTAGATGAGTAGCGGCATCTTCACTAGGAAGGCCGACGAATTGATCTTTCATAACAAGATTCAACAAAGCAGTATTGATTTCACAAGATTCAGTATTTGTAAGAGGAGCAATCGGAGTGCTAAGGAAATCATTATTGTCGGTATTGGTAAAGTCACACAATTTGGTATTATCTTGAGCCATCGTGATGAGCAAGCAATGCAACACACAAGCAAACAAAAAGCAAGCGAGAAAAAGGCAAACGGAAAAGAGAGGGCGAATAAAATGGCAAGGGTGAAGTGGGGGAGAGGAAAACGAGAGGCAAATGGCAAATAATGTAATGCGAGAGATAAGGGATTGTGATGGGTACTTGGTATGTTGACTTTTGCGAAGACCTCCCCGGCAACGGCGCCAGAAATCTTCCTGCTACCTCTTGAGCACTGCGTTGGATTTCCTTGAAGAGGAAAGGGTGATGCAGCAGAGTAGAGTAAGTATTTCCCTCGGTTTTTGAGAACCAAGGTATCAATCCAGTAGGAGGCTACACGCGAGTCCCTCGTACCTACACAAAACAAATAGCTCCACGCAACCAACGCGATTAGGGGTTGTCAATCCCTTCACGGTCACTTACGAGAGTGAGATCTGATAGAGATGATAGATAATAATTTTGGTATTTTTGGTATAGAGATGCAAAGTAAAATAAAAGAAAAGTAAAAAGCAAAAGCAATAATAAAGTGTTGGGAGATTAATATGATAAAGATAGACCCGGGGACCATAGATTTCACTAGTGGCTTCTCTAAGAGCATAAGTATTTTACGATGGGTGAACGAATTATTGTTGAGCAATTGACAGAATTGAGCATAGTTATGAGAATATCTATGTATGATCATGTATATAGGTATCACGTCCGGGACAAGTAGACCGACTTCTGCTTGAATTTACTACTATTACTCCACTCATCGACCGCTATCCAGCATGCATCTAGATTATTAAGTTCAAGAAAACAGAGTAACAAGATGACATAATGTAGGGGGATGAATTCATGCAATATGATAAAAAAACATCTAGTTATCCTCGATGGCAACAATACAATACGTGCCTTGCTGCCCCTACTGTCACTGGGAAAGGACACCGCAAGATTGAACCCAAAGCTAAGCACTTCTCACATTGCAAGAAAAACCAATCTAGTAGGCCAAACCAAACTGATAATTCAAAGAGACTTGCAAAGATAACCAATCATACATAAAAGAATTCAGAGAAGATTCAAATATTGTTCATAGATAATCTTGATCATAAACCCACAATTCATCGGTCTCAACAAACACACCGCAAAAAGAAGATTACATCGAATAGATCTCCACGAGAGAGGGGGAGAACATTGTATTGAGATCCAAAAAGAGAGAATAAGCCATCTAGATACTAACTATGGACCCGAAGGTCTGAGGTAAACTACTCACACTTCATCGGAGAGGCTATAATGTTGATGTAGAAGCCCTCCGTGGTGGATTCCTCTTCCGACGGAGCTCCGGAACATGCCCCAAGATGGGATCTCGTGGATACAGAAAGTTGCGGGGATGGAATTAGGTTTTTGGCTCCGTATCTGATCGTTTGGGGATACGTAGGTATATATAGGAGGAAGGAGTACGTCGGTGGAGCAACAGGGGGCCCACGAGGCAGGGGGCGCGCCCTAGGGGGTGGGCGCGCCCCCACCCTCGTGGCCACCGCCTTTCTTTCTTGACGTGGGTTCCAAGTCTCCTAGATCATATTCGGTGAGAAAATCACGTTCCCGAAGTTTTCATTCCGTTTGGAATCCGTTTGATATTCCGTTTCTTCGAAACACTGAAATAGGCAAAAAACAGCAATTCTGGGCTGGGCCTCCGGTTAATAGGTTAGTCTCAAAAGTAATATAAAAGTGGAAAATAAAGCCCAATATGGTCCAATACAATAGATAATATAGCATGGAGCAATCAAAAATTATAGATACGTTGACGACGTATCAGGCATCCCCAAGCTTAATTCCTGCTCGTCCTCGAGTTGGTAAATGATAAAGAAAAGAATTTTTGATGCGGAGTGCTACTTGGCATAATTTCAATGTAATTCTTCTTAATTGTGGTATGAATATTCAGATCCGAAAGATTCAAGACAAAAGTTCATATTGACATAAAAATAATAATACTTCAAGCATACTAACAAATCAATTATGTCTTCTCAAAATAACATGGGCAAAGAAAGTTATCCCTACAAAATCATATAGTCTGGCTATGCTCTATCTTCACCACACAAAGTATTTAAATCATGCACAACCCCGATGACAAGCCAAGCAATTGTTTCATACTTTGGAAATTTTCAAAACTTTTTCAATCTTCACGCAATACATGAGCGTGAGCCATGGATATAACACTATATGTGGAATAGAATGGTGGTTGTGGAGAAGACAAAAAGAGGGGAAGATAGTCTCACATCAACTAAGCGTATTAACGGGCTATGGAGATGCCCATCAAAAGATATCAATGTGAGTGAGTAGGGATTGCCATGCAACGGATGCACTAGAGCTATAAGTATATGAAAGCTCAACAAAAGAAACTAAGTGGGTGTGCATCCAACTCGCTTGCTCATGAAGACCTAGGGCATTTTGAGGAAGCCCATCATTGGAATATACAAGCCAAGTTCTATAATGAAAAATTCCCACTAGTATATGAAAGTGACAAAATGAGAGACTCTCTATCATGAAGATCATGGTGCTAATTTGAAGCACAAGTGTGGTAAAAGGATAGTAACATTGTCCCTTCTCCCTTTTTCTCTCATTTTTTTATTTGGGCCTTTTCTCTTTTTTTATGGCCTCTTTTTTTTTCGTCCGGAGTCTCATCCCAACTCGTGGGGGAATCATAGTCTCCATCATCCTTTCCTCACTTGGGACAATGCTCTAAAAATGATGATCATCACACTTTTATTTTTCTTACAACTCAACAATTACAACTCGATACTTAGAACAAAATATGGCTCTATATGAATGCCTCCGGCGGTGTACCGGGATATGAAATGAATCAAGAGTGACATGTATGAAATAATTATGAACGGTGGCTTTGCCACAAATACGATGTCAACTACATGATCATGCTAAGCAATATGACAATGATGGGGTGTGTCATAATAACCGGAACGGTGGAAAGTTGCATGGCAATATATCTCGGAATGGCTATGGAAATGCCATGATAGGTAGGTATGGTGGCTGTTTTGAGGAAGGTATATGGTGGGTGTATGATACCGCGAAAAGTGCGCTGTATTAGAGAGGCTAGCAATGGTGGAAGGATGAAAAAAGTGCGTATAATCCATGGACTCAACATTAGTCATGAAGAACTCATATACTTATTGCAAAAATCTACAAGTTATCAAAGAAAAGTATTACGCGCATGCTCCTAGGGGGATAGATTGGTAGGAAAAGATCATCGCTCGTCCCCGACTGCCACTCATAAGGAAGACAATAAATAAATAAATCATGCTCCGACTTCATCACATAACGGTTCACCATACGTGCATGCTACGGGAATCACAAACTTTAACACAAGTATTCCTCAAATTCACAACTACTCAACTAGCATGACTCTAATATCACCATCTTCATATCTCAAAACAATTATCAAGCATCAAACTTTTCTTAGTATTCAACACACTCAAAAGAAAGTTTTACAAATCTTGAATACCAAGAATATTATTATTATTAGGCAAATCACCATGCTATTTAAGACTCTCAAAATAATCTAAGTGAAGCATGAGAGATCAATAGTTTCTATAAAACAAATCCACCACCGTGCTCTAAAAGATATAAGTGAAGCACTAGAGCAAAACTATATAGCTCAAAAGATATAAGTGAAGCACATAGAGTATTCTAACAAATTACAATTCATGGATGGCTCCCTCAAAAGGTGTGTACAGCAAGGATGACTGTGCTAAAAAGAAAAGACTCAAATCATACAAGACGATCCAAGCAAAACACATATCATGTGGTGAATAAAAATATAGCTCCAAGTAAAGTTACCGATGGAAGTAGACGAAAGAGGGGATGCCTTCCGGGGCATAACCAAGCTTTGAAGTTTTGGTGTCCTTAGATTATCTTGGGGGTTCCATGGGCATCCCCAAGCTTAGGCTCTTGCCACTCCTTTTTCCATAATCCAAAAGATTAGTCCCAAAAGTAATATAAAAGTGAAAAATAAGCCCAATATGATCCAAAAGATTAGATAATATAGCATGGAGCAATCAAAAATTATAGATACGTTGGAGACGTATCACTACACTACATATGCATGGGTATCTGTGTAAAGGGGCAATATCAGTGGACTGAACTGCAAAATGCCAGAATAAGAGGGGGATAGCTAGTCCTGTCGAAGACTACGCTTCTGGCCGCCTCCATCTTGAAGCATGTAGAAGAGAGTAGATGGTAAGTTCACCAAGTATCATCGGATAGCATAATCCTACCCGGCGATCCTCCCCTTGTCGCCCTGTGTGAGAGCGATCATCGGGTTATATCTGGCACTTGGAAGGGTGTGTTTTATTAAGTATTCGGTTCTAGTTGTCATAAGGTCAAGGTACAACTCCAAGTCGTCCTGTTACCGAGGATCACGGCTATTCGAATAGATAAACTTCCCTGCAGGGGTGCACCACATTACCCAACACGCTCGATCCCCTTTGGCCGGACACACTTTCCTGGGTCATGCCCGCCCTCGGAAGATCAACACGTCACAGCCCCATCTAGGCACAACAGAGAGGTCAATACGCCGGTCTAAATCCTTTGCGCGCAGCGGTCTGGGCCTGTCGCCCATTGCACACCTGCATGTTGCGTGGGCGGAAGGAAGCAGAACTAGCCCCCTTAATACAAGAGCAGGCTTACGGTCCAATCCGGTAGGCCGCTCGGCCCGACGCCAAGAAGGCTTCGCCGATACCATGACGCCGAAAGTGCCCATAACTGTTCCCGCGTAGTTGGTTAGTGCGTATAGGCCAGTGGCCAGACTCAGATCAAATACCAAGATGTCGTTAAGCGTGTTATTTAATGTAATCGTGGACGCCGACCACGGCCAGGCCCACCTCTCACCTAGTTGGTCTCAACCTGCCCTATCGCTCCACCACAAAGTAACAGTCGGGGGCTGTCGAGAACCCAGGCCCACCTCTACCGGGATGGAGCCACCTGCCCTTCAAATTTCATCTCCTAACAGTATCATAAGTAATGTAACAAGATAAAGTATATAACATATGCCCGTGATCACCTCCGAAGTGATCACGGCCCGATAGAGTATAGCATGGCAGACGGACAAGAGTGTAGGGCCATCGATGGAATACTAGCATCCTATATTAAGAATTTAGGATTGCGGTGTAAGGGTAACAAGCTAGTAACGATGACAAAGCTATGCAGCAGAATAGGATTAACCGAAAACAGTAACATGCTACACTACTCTAATGCAAGCAGTGGAGAGAAGGAATAGGCGATATCTGGTGATCAAGGGGGGCTTGCCTGGTTGCTCTGGCAAGAAGAAGGGCCGTCAACACCGTAGTCGTACTGGGTAGCAGCGGCGTCGGTCTCGGAGTCTAGCGAGAGAAGAGGGGGAAGAAACAATAAATATAATGCAAACATATGCATGACGATGCATGAGATGACAATGAGCATTGCTAGGGGTGCCCAACACGGTATTAGGTGATACCGACGAAGGGGGAAAACATTCGGGAAAGTATCCCCGAAGTTTCGCGTTTTCGGACAGATGAACCGGAGGGGGAAAGTTGCGTGTTTGCTATGCTAGGGATGTGTGGCGGACGAACAGGCTGCATATTCGGATTCGTCTCGTCGTTCTGATCAACTTTCATGTACAAAATTTTTCCATCTGATCTACGGTTTATTTTATATTAATTTTTAAAGTTTTAAATCATTTTCTAATTTATTAATTATTAATTAAATTCAAAAATAGTATTATTGCATCAGCATGACATCATCAGTCAACAGAGGTGTTGACTGGTCAAGCTGACATGTTGGTCCCGCATATCATTGACTGTTTAATCTAATTAGGTTTAACTAATCTAATTACTATTTAATTAATTAACACTAGTTAATTAGGTTAATTAAACATAATTAATTAATTAATTAATATATTTTATTATTATTATTATTATTAACTTTTTTTACAAAATGTTCTTGGGCAGGGGCCCACTGTCATAGGCCCACACGGGCCTTGCGGGCGCTGGGTTAGCGGTTACGGGCGACGAGCGCCAGCCCGCTGCCCAGGTTGCCAGGAGGGTGCCCGCCATGGGTGCGGCGAGGCCGGTCGCCTGATGTGGGCAGCGGCGAGGCCACGGCGAGGCGGGCAACACAGCAGAGACGGTCCGGGAGGAGGCCGAAGGTGGTGCACGGGCAGTGATACGTCTCCAACGTATCTATAACTTTTGATTGCTCCATGCTACTTTATCTACTGTTTTAGGCAATATTGGGATTTATTATCCACTTTTATATTATTTTTGGGACTAACCTATTAACCGGAGGACCAGGCCAGATTTGCTGTTTTATGCCTATTTCAGTGTTTCGAGGAAAAGGAATATCATACGGAGTCAAAACGGAACGAAATCAACTGGAGAAGTTATTTTTGGAAGGAAACCTACCTGATGGACTTTGAACCCACGTCAGAAGATTCGGGAGGTGCTCACGAGGGTGGGGGCGCGCCCACCCCCCTAGGGCGCGCCCCCGTAGCTCCACCGACGTACTCCCTGCACCCATATATACCTCGCATCTAAAACTTCCGAATGTAAGATAGATCGGGAGTTCCGCCGCAAGCCTCTGTAGCCACCAAAACCTCTCGGGAGCCCATTCCGCGCCTGCCGAGGGGGGAACCATCACCGTGGCCATCTTCATCATCCCGGTGCTATCCATGACGAGGAGGGAGTAGTTCACCCTCGGGGCTGAGGGTATGTACCAGTAGCTATGTGTTTGATCTCTCTCTCTCGTGTTCCCTCTATGGCACGATCTTGATGTATCCCGAGCCTTGATATTGTAGTTGGATCTTATGATGTTTCTCCCCCTCTACTCTCTTGTGATGAATTGAGTTTCCCCTTTGAAATTATCTTATCGGATTGAGTCTTTTATGAGAACACTTGATGTATGTCTTGCCGTGCTTATTTGTGGTGACAATGGGATATCATGTGCCACTTGATGTATGTTTTGGTGACCAACTTATGGTTCCGCCCATGAACCTATGCATAGGGGTTGGCACACGTTCTTGACTCTCGGTAGAAACTTTGGGGCACTCTTTGAAGTACTTTTATGTTGGTTGGATGAATCTGAGATTGTGTGATGCATATCATATAATCATGCCCACGGATACTTGAGGTGACAATGGAGTATCTAGGTGACATTAGGGTTTTGGTTGATTTGTGTCTTAAGGTGTTATTCTAGTACGAACTCTTTTATAGATTGATCCGAAAGAATAACTTTGAGGTGGTTTTGTACCCTGCCATAATCTCTACGTTTGTTCTCCGCTATTAGTGGCTACGGAGTGACTCTTTGTTGCATGTTGAGGGCTTGTTATATGATCTATCTATGTTATTATTGTTGAGAGAACTTGCACTAGTGAAAGTATGAACCCTAGGCCTTGTTTCCTATCATTGCAATACCGTTTACGCTCACTTTTATCTTTAGTTACCTTGCCGTTTTTATTATTTCAGATTACAAATACCTTTATCTACTATCCATACTGCACTTGTATCACCATCTCTTCGCCGAACTAGTGCACCTATACAATTTGCCATTGTATTGGGTGTGTTGGGGACACAAGAGACTCTTTGTTATTTGGTTGCAGGGTTGCTTGAGAGAGACCATCTTCATCCTACGCCTCCCACGAATTGATAAACCTTAGGTCATCCACTTGAGGGAAATTTGTTGGGGAACGTAGTAATTTCAAAATTTTCCTACGCACACACAGGACCATGGTGATGGCATAGCAACGAGAGGGGAGAGTGTTGTCTACGTACCCTCGTAGACCGTAAGCGGAAGCGCTCACAACGTAGAGGAAGTAGTCGACGTTCTCCTCGCGATCCTGCCGATCCCAAAGGTTACTCCGGCTCCTCCGAGTCGATGATGACGTAGAGGAAGTAGTCGTACGTTCTCCTCGCGATCCAGCCGATCCTAGCGCCGTTACTCCGGCGCCTCCGAGTTCTTGGCACACATTCAGCTCGATGACGCTTCTCGGGCTCCGATCCAGCAAAGCTCCGGGGAGAGGGAGTTCCGTCAGCACGACGGCGTGGTGACGATCTTGATGTTTCACCGACGCAGGGCTTCGCCTAAGCACCGCTACGATATGACCGAGGTGGAATATGGTGGAGGGGGGCACCGCACATGGCTAAGGAACGATCTCAAGGATCAACTTGTGTGTTCTAGGGTGCCCCCCCTCCCCCGTATATAAAGGAGGGAGGGAGGTGGTGGCCGGCCACAAGGGCGCACCATAGGAGGGGGAAACCTACTCCAAGTAGGTTTCCTCTCTTTCCTTATCTTATTTGGAGGGGAAGGAAGGAGTACTAGTATTAGGAAGTAGTACTAGTAGTAGGAATAGGAAGAGGGGAAGGAGAAAGGAAAGGGGGCCGCCCTCCCCAATTCGGATTGGGCTTGGGGCGCGCCTCCCTTGTTCCTTCTCCTTCCTCCTACATGGGCCCAATAAGGCCCATATACCTCCCGGGGTTCCGGTAACCTCCGGAGCTCCAAACTTCTCCGACCTTTCCGGTGTCCAAATATATCCGTCCAATATATTAATCTTTATGTCTCGACCATTTCGAGACTCCTCGTCATGTCCGTGATCATATCCGGGACTCAACAACCTTCGGTACATCAAAATACACAAACTCATAATATAACCGTCATCGAAACCTTAAGCGTGCGGACCCTACGGTTCGAGAACAATGTAGACATGACCGAGACACATCTCCGGTCAATAACCAATAGCGGGACCTGGATGCCCATATTGGTTCCTACATTTTCTACGAAGATCTTTATCGGTCAGACCGCATAACAACATACGTTGTTCCCTTTGTCATCGGTATGTTACTTACCCGAGATTCGATCGTCGGTATCCAATACCTAGTTCAATCTCAAGCATCGGCAAGTCTCTTTACTCGTTCCGTAATACATCATCTCACAACTAACTCATTAGTTGTAATGCTTGCAAGGCTTATGTGATGTGTACTACCGAGAAGGCCCAGAGATACCTCTCCGACAATCGGAGTGACAAAACCTAATCTCGAAATACGCCAACCCAACAAGTACCTTTGGAGACACCTGTAGTACTCCTTTATGATCACCCAGTTACGTTGTGACGTTTGGTAGTACCAAAGTGTTCCTCCGTAAACGGGAGTTGCATAATCTCATAGTTACAGGAACATGTATAAGTCATGAAGAAAGCAATAGGAACATACTAAACGATCAAGTGCTAGGCTAACGGAATGGGTCATGTCAATCAGATCATTCTCCTAATGATGTGATCCCGTTAATCAAGTGACAACTCATGTCTATGGTTAGGAAACATAACCATCTTTGATTAACGAGCTAGTCAAGTAGAGGCACACTAGTGACACTCTGTTTGTCTATGTATTCACACATGTATTATGTTTCCGGTTAATACAATTCTAGCATGAATAATAAACATTTATCATGATATAAGGAAATAAATAATAACTTTATTATTGCCTCTAGGGCATATTTCCTTCAGTCTCCCACTTGCACTAGAGTCAATAATCTAGTTCACTCAAGAATGATTCTAACACCCATGGAGTCTTGGTGCTGATCATGTTTTGCTCGTGGAAGAGGCTTAGTTAACGGGTCTGCAATGTTCAGATCCGTATGTATTTTGCAAATCTCTATGTCTCCCACTTGGACTTGGTCCCGAATGGAATTGAAGCGTCTCTTGATATGCTTGGTCCTCTTGTGAAATCTGGATTCCTTTGCCAAGGCAATTGCACCAAGATTGTCACGAAGATCTTCATTGGACCCGATGCACTAGGTACAACACCTAGATCGGAAATGAACTCTTTCATCCGCACTCCTTCATTTGCTGCTTCCAAGCAGCTATGTAGTCCGCTTCACATGTAGATCCCGCCACGACGCTTTGTTTAGAACTGCACCAACCGGCTCCACCGTCTAACAAAAACACGTATCCGGTTTGCGTTTTATAATGGTCCGGATCAGTGTAAATGCTTGCATCGACGTAACCATTTACGACTAGCTCTTGGTCACCTCCATATACGAGAAACATATCCTTAGTCCATTTCGGGTATTTCAGGATGTTCTTGACCGCTGTCCAAATGATCCACTCTGGATTACTTTGGTACCTTCCCGCCAAGCTTACAGCCTAAGCATACGTCGTGTCTGGTACACAACATTGCATACATGATAGAGCCTATGGCTGAAGCATAGGGAACATCTTTCATTTTCTCTCTATCTTCTCGTGGTCGGGCATTGAGTCCGAGTCAATCTCACACCTTGTAATACAGAGTAAAAACCTTTCTTTGCCTGATCCATTTTGAACTTCTTCAAAACTTTATCAAGGTATGTGCTTTGTGAAAGTCCAATTAAGCGTCTTGATCTATCTCTATAGATCTTGATGCCCAATATGTAAGCAGCTTCACCAAGGTCTTTCATCGAAAAACTCTTGTTTAAGTATCCCTTTATGCTATCCAGAAATTCTATATCATTTCCAATCAGTAATATGTCATCTACATATAATATCGTAAATCCTCTGAGCTCCCACTCACTTTCTTGTAAATACAGGCTTCTCCATAAGTCTCAGATAAACCCAAATACTTTGATCACACTATCAAAGCGTTTATTCCAACTCCGAGATGCTTGCACCAGTCCATAAATGGATCATTGGAGCTTGCACACTTTGTTAGCTCCCTTTGGATCGATAAAACCTTTTGGTTGCATCATATACAACTCTTCTTCCGTAAACCCATTCAGAATGCGGTCTTTACATCCATTTGCCAAATTTCATAATCATAAAATGCGGCAATTGCTAACATGATTCGGACAGACTTAAGCATCGCTACGGGTGAGAAGGTCTCATCGTAGTCAACCCCTTGAACTTGTCGAAAACCCTTTGCGACAAGTCGAGCTTTGTAGACAGCAATATTACCGTCGATCAGTCTTCTTCTTGAAGATCCACTTGTTTTCTATTGCTTGCCGACCCTCGGGCAAGTCAACCAAAGTCCACACTTTGTTTTCATACATGGATCCCATCTCAGATTTCATGGCCTCAAGCCATTTTGCGGAATCTGGGCTCACCATCGCTTCTTCATAGTTCGTGAGGTTCATCATGATCTAGTAGCATGACTTCCGTAACAGGATTGCCGTACCACTGGTGCGGATTTTATTCTAGTTGATCTACGAGGTTACGTAGTAACTTGATCTGAAGTTTCATGATCAACATCATCAACTTCCTCACTATTTGGTGTAGATATCGCGTAAACTGGTTTACGTGATAAACTACTTTCAAATAAGGGAGAAGGTACAGTTACCTCATCAAGTTCTACTTTCCTCCCACTCACTTCTTTCGAGAGAAACTCCTTATCTAGAAAGGATCCATTTTAGCAACAAATGTCTTGCCTTCGGATCTGTGATAGAAGGTGTACCCAACTGTCTCCTTTGGGTATCCTATGAAGATACATTTCTCCGATTTAGGTTCGAGCTTATCAGGTTGAAGCTTTTTCACATAAGCATCGCATCCCCAAACTTTAAGAAAGCGACAACTTTGGTTTCTTGCTAAACCAAATTTCATAAGGTGTCGTCTCTACGGATTTTGACGGTGTTCTATTCAGCGTGAATGCGGCCGTCTCAAGAGCATAACCCCAAAACGATAGCGGTAAATCTGTAAGAGACATCATAGATCGCACCATATCTAGTAAAGTGCGATTACGACGTTCGGACACACCATTGCGCCTGTGGTGTTCCGGTGGCGTGAGTTGCGAAACTATTCCGCATTGTTTCAAATGTAGACCAAACTCAGAACTCAAATATTCGCCTCCACGATCAGATCGAAGAAACTTTATTTTCTTATTACGATGATTTTCAACTTCACTCTGAAATTCTTTGAACTTTTCAAATGTCTCGGACTTATGTTTCATTAAGAAGATATACCCATATCTGCTTAAATCATCTGTGAAGGTGAGAAAATAACGATATCCGCCACGAGCCTCAACATTCATTGGACCACATACATCCGTATGTATGATTTCCAACAAATCTGTTGCTCTCTCCATAGTACCGGAGAACGGGTTTTAGTCATCTTGCCCATGAGGCACGGTTACTTAAGTGCCAAGTGATTCATAATCAAGTGACTCCAAAAGTCCATCAAGATGGAGTTTCTTCATGCGCTTTATACCGATATGACCTAAACGGCAATGCCACAAATAAGTCGCACTATCATTATCAACTCTGCATCTTTTGGTTTCAACATTATGAATATGTGTATCACTACTATCGAGATTCATTAAAAATAGACCACTCTTCAAGGGTGCATGACCATAAAAGATATTATTCATATAAATAGAACAACCTTTATTCTCTGATTTAAATGAATAACCGTCTCGCATCAAACAAGATCCAGATATAATGTTCATGCTTAACGCTGGCACCAAATAACAATTATTTAGGTCTAAAACTAATCCCGAAGGTAGATGTAGAGGTAGCGTGCCGACCGCGATCACATCGACTTTGGAACCATTTCCCACGCCGCATCGTCACCTCGTCCTTTGCCGTTGTTCGCAATCTGTAGTCCCTGCTTCGAGTTGCAAATATTAGCAATGTAACCAGATCAAATACCCAGTGCTATCATGAGCTCTAGTAAGGTACACATCAATAACATGTATATCACATATACCTTTGTTCACCTTGCCATCCTTCTTATCCGCCAAATACTTGGGGAAGTTCCGCTTCCAGTGACCAGTCTGCTTGCAGTAGAAGCACTCAGTTTCAGGTTTAGGTCCAGACTTGGGTTTCTTCCCTTGAGCAGCAACTTGTTTGCTGTTCTTCTTGAAGTTCCCCTTCTTCCCTTTGCCTTTCTTCTTGAAACTAGTGGTCTTATTGACCATCAACACTTGATGCTCCTTCTTGATTTCTACCTCCGCAGCTTTCAAAGCATTGCGAAGAGCTCGAGCATAGTCTTTACTAACCCTTGCATATTATAGTTCATCACGAAGCCTTTGTAGCTTGGTGGCGTTGATTGAAGAATTCTGTCAATGACACAATCATCCGGAAGATCAACTCCCGGTTGAGTCAAGTGATTGTAATACCCGGACATTCTGAGTATGTGCTCACTGACAGACCCATTCTCCTCCATTTTGCAGCTATAGAATTTATTGGAGACTTCATATCTCTCAATCCGGGCATTCTGTTGAAATATCAACTTCAACTCTTGGAACATCTCATATGCTCCACGACTTTCAAAACGTCGTTGAAGACCCGGTTCTAAGCCGTAAAGCATGGCACACAGAACTATAGAGTAGTCATCAGCTTTGCTCTGCCAGACGTTCTTAACGTCGTCAGTTGCATCAAGAAGAGTTCGGCACCTAGCGGTGCATCCAGGACGTAACTCTTCTGTGCAGCAATGAGGATAATCCTTAGGTTACGGACCCAGTCCGTGTAATTGCTACCATCATCTTTCAACTTTGCTTTCTCAAGGAACGCATTAAAATTCAACGGAACAACAGCACGAGCCATCTATCTACAAACAGACATAGACAAGCAAGATACTATCAGGTACTAAGTTCATGATAAATTTAAGTTCAATTAATCATATTACTTAAGAACTCCCACTTAGACAGACATCTCTCTAGTCATCTAAGTGATCACGTGATCCAAATCAACTAAACCATAACCGATCATCACGTGAGATGGAGTAGTTTTCAATGGTGAACATCTTATGCTGATCATATCTACTATATGATTCACGCCGACCTTTCGGTCTCCGTGTTCGAGGCCATATCTGCATATGCTAGGCTCACAAGTATAACCTGAGTATTCTCAAGGTGCAAAACTGGTTTGCACCCGTTGTAGATGGACGTGAAGCTTATCACACCCGATCATCACGTGGTGTCTCGACACGACGAACTTTGGCAACGGTGCATACTCGTGGAGAACACTACTTGATAATTTTAGTGAGAGATCATCTTAAAATGCTACCGTCAATCAAAGCAAAATAAGATGCATAAAGGATAAACATCACATGCAATCAATATAAGTGATATGATATGGCCATCATCATCTTGTGCTTGTGATCTCCATCTCCGAAGCACCGTCATGATCACCATCGTCACCGGGGCGACACCTTGATCTCCATCGTAGCATCGTTGTCGCCACGCCATCTATTGCTTCTACGACTATCGCTACCGCTTAGTGATAAAGTAAAAGCAATTACAGTATGCGTTTGCATTTCATATAATAAAGCGACAACCATATGGCTCCTGCCAGTTGCCGATAACTCGGTTACAAAACATGATCATCTCATACAATAAAATATAGCATCACGTCTTGACCATATCACATCACAACATGCCCTGCAAAAACAAGTTAGACGTCCTCTACTTTGTTGTTGCAAGTTTTACGTGGCTGCTACGGGCTGAGCAAGAACCGTTCTTACCTACGCATTGAAACCACAACGATACTTCGTCAAATAGACTCCGTTTTAACCTTCTCAAGGACCGGGCGTAGCCACACTCGGTTCAAATAAAGTGAGAGAGACAGACACCGCCAGCCACCTTTAAGCACGAATGCTCGTAACGGTGAAACCAGTTTGGCGTAAGCGTCTGCGTAATGTCGGTCCGGGCCGCTTCATCTCACAATACCGCTGAACCAAAGTATGACATGCTGGTAGGCAAGATGACTTGTATCGCCCACAACTCACTTGTGTTCTACTCGTGCATATGACATCAACGCATAAAACCAGGCTCGGATGCCACCGTTGGGGAACGTAGTAATTTCAAAATTTTCCCACGCACACACATGACCATGGTGATGGCATAGCAACGAGAGGGGAGAGTGTTGTCTACGCACTCGTGAGACCGTGGCGGAAGCGATCACAACGTAGAGGAAGTAGTCGACGTTCTCCTCGCGATCCTGCCGATCCCAGTGCCGTTACTCCGGCACCTCCGAGTCGATGATGACGTAGAGGAAGTAGTCGACGTTCTCCTCGCGATCCAGCCGATCCTAAGCGCCCGTTACTCCGGCGCCTCCGAGTTCTTGGCACACGTTCAGCTCGATGACGCTCCTCGGGCTCCGATCCGGCAAAGCTCCGGGAGAGGGAGTTCACAAGACGACGGCGTGGCAGGACGATCTTGATGTTTCACCGACGCAGGCTTCGCCTAAGCACCGCTACGATATGACCGAGGTGGAATATGGTGGAGGGGCACCGCACACGGCTAAGGAACGATCTCAAGGATCAACTTGTGTGTTCTAGGGTGCCCCTCCCCGTATATAAAGGAGGGAGGGAGGAGGTGGCCGCCACAAGGGGCGCACCATGGGAGGGGAAACCTACTCCAAGTAGGTTTCCTCTCTTTCCTTATCTTATTTGGAGGGAATGAAGGAGTACTAGTATTAGGAAGTAGTACTAGTAGTAGGAATAGGAAGAGGGGAAGGAGAAGGAAAGGGGGCCGCCCCTCCCCAATTCGGATTGGGCTTGGGGCGCGCCTCCCTTGTTCCTTCTCCTTCCTCCTACATGGGCCCAATAAGGCCCATATACCTCCGGGGTTCCAGTAACCTCCGGAGCTCCAAACTTCTCCGGAACCTTTCCGGTGTCCAAATATATCCGTCCAATATATTAATCTTTATGTCTCGACCATTTCGAGACTCCTCGTCATGTCCGTGATCATATCCGGACTCCGAACAACCTTCGTACATCAAAATACACAAACTCATAATATAACCGCCATCGAAACCTTAAGCGTGCGGACCCTACGGTTCGAGAACAATGTAGACATGACCGAGACACATCTCCGGTCAATAACCAATAGCGGGACCTGGATGCCCATATTGGTTCCTACATTTTCTACGAAGATCTTTATCGGTCAGACCGCATAACAACATACGTTGTTCAATTTGTCATCGGTATGTTACTTACCCGAGATTCGATCGTCGGTATCCAATACCTAGTTCAATCTCGTTACTGGCAAGTCTCTTTACTCGTTCCGTAATACATCATCTCACAACTAACTCATTAGTTGTAATGCTTGCAAGGCTTATGTGATGTGTACTACCGAGAAGGCCCAGAGATACCTCTCCGACAATCGGAGTGACAAAACCTAATCTCGAAATACGCCAACCCAACAAGTACCTTTGGAGACACCTGTAGTACTCCTTTATGATCACCCAGTTACGTTGTGACGTTTGGTAGTACCCAAAGTGTTCCTCCGTAAACGGAGTTGCATAATCTCATAGTTACAGGAACATGTATAAGTCATGAAGAAAGCAATAGCAACATACTAAACGATCAAGTGCTAGGCTAACGGAATGGGTCATGTCAATCAGATCATTCTCCTAATGATGTGATCCCGTTAATCAAATGACAACTCATGTCTATGGTTAGGAAACATAACCATCTTTGATTAACGAGCTAGTCAAGTAGAGGCACACTAGTGACACTGCTTGTCTATGTATTCACACATGTATTATGTTTCCGGTTAATACAATTCTAGCATGAATAATAAACATTTATCATGATATAAGGAAATAAATAATAACTTTATTATTGCCTCTAGGGCATATTTCCTTCAAAATTTGCTACTGTCCTACAAACCTATGCACTTGCAGGCCCAACAACGTCTACAAGAAGAAGGTTGTGTAGTAGACATCAGGCGGCGGGGCGCGCGACTAGGCGACGAGTGGCGGTGGTCCACAGGCGAGCGACCAAGCAGGGGTTCGCGCGGGGGGGGGGGGTCGAGCGGGAGGCGACACGCAGGCCAGCGGGGCGGGCGAGACGAGCGCCGTGTGGGCACAGTGGCAAGCGGCGGCGCAGGCGCGTCGTCTGCGCAAGCGATTGGCAAGTTAAGCAGCGGCCAGGCGAGCGCTTCGCGGGCAGCCGCCTCCGGCGGCGGCGGGGAAAGCGGCGAGCAGCGGCAAGAACGCGGCAACGGCAACGACGGTTCGGCCGGGAGCCGCGAGGCGCGCGCGCAGCGCCTGCAGGTGGTGTCACGCGAGGGAGAGGAAAGGAAGCGGGGCTCACTGCGGGCATAGGGTACGGGGTAGTGGGGCTCGTGGTGGGGGATGGGTACGACGCGTCGGAGACGAGGAAGCAGTCCGGCTAGGTGGCTCCGACATCGAGCGGCGTTCCTGGCAGCGATGGACGGCAAAGGGGTCGGGACGACGACGTGATGGCGTCGGGGATGCGCCCCGATCTGAATCGGGGGCGGGGGCAGCGGCGAGGGGGGAATCGTGGGGAGGGGGAGTGGGCTAGTGGGGTTTCGCCCCGATCCAGATTGCATCGGGAGGGGGAGAGGGAGTGGCGATGTGGGGGGGGGGGGGAGTGGGGTGTGGTAGTTAGGGTTTCGGGTGTGTGAGGGGGATAAGGGGAGGCGGGGTGGGCCGGCCTGGTTGGCCCGGTGGCCAGCTGGGCCGAGGCCCAATGGGGGGTGCTTTCTGTTTTTCTTTTCTAGTTTCTTTTATTTTTAGTTTTATAACAATTACCACTAGCAACTAAATTTGTATTTATAAATAAACTACTGTCAGATTAATTCTTAGCCCAAAATAAAATAGTTTTAATATTTTATAAAATTCAATAGGCATTTATTTAATTGTTTTCACTACTGGTTAAATTATTTTAGTGCACTTAAACATTTTATAAATATGTGGATTCTCCACCATAATTAACTATGCAATATTTGTCACCTCAAGAACATTGTAGTTTTTATGTTCGAGAACTTTTAATGTTTGCCTAAAATTCAAATTTGATTTTGAAACGTTTTGATCTAACGCGAGGTCAGCAACAGTAACAAAGGTGACGTGGCATCATTAGCGTGGGATTACTGTAGCCTAATTATCCGGGCGTCACACTATCCCCGCCCCGATTGTGCGGATAGCGTCATCGGAGAATGTGTGGAGGTGTGTCTCTGTCGAATCTCGCGAGATTCGGTCGTTGCTGGTATTCGGTGAATCTATTTGAATCCAGATTTTGTTCGTCTTCAGTCGTGTGGTTACAGGTTTGAGCTTTTAGATCTACAACTCTCTTCATCAGTGATGGTTGCTGCTCTGGTATGCTGGTCCTTTGGGGCCTTAGCACGATGACTTCTCAGCTGTCCACTACAACAAGAGTTGCCCGACTGTGGTGAGGGAGGGGAGATGACGGCTGCGTGACTTTGGCTCGCTCGAGTGTCTGTAGTCGTCACTAGGTGGTACATGGACCTGGTTGTAATTTATTGCCTCTAGTGCTCTCTGTACTGCCATGATTGATGAATAGATTGGAAATTTCTTTCGCAAAAAAAAAGAGATACATGATACATATGCGAGGGGAGAGAGAAGCATGTGGCTATTCAAAGAATGTGACACAAATGTTTTATTGTGCAACAAATCATCTACATAATCAAGTTTTAAATACCAACTACACAAGTCGTGAGAATTGAAAGTAGGCCATGGAAGTCCAAGAATTGGTTTTATTTAGATTAACATTTTTAACAGAAGTAATATGAGTTGGGCAGGCTACAGTTATGTTAGATTCACCATGATTGCCTCCTTTTAAAGGTGCATCATTATACTTTTGACTTTACTACAAGATCATGTTTATATACAATCTGGCCATTCTATTTATTAAAGATAGTTATAGTAGATGATGGTCAGGTATAGTTATGAAAATCTTGCAAGCTATGATATAATGACTTGGCATAACCGTTGTGCTCCATTAGTAAAAGAGCAGTTAATTATAACAAGAGCCATACATATATTTCAAATAAATGCAAAACTTTGTGCACTTTTACGTATAGAAGTCCGAGTACAAATATACAGCCAAACAAACCAAATGTTAGAGAAAAATAAATTGTGTACACTTAGGAAAGTGCCATTTTGAATACAAATATAAAAGTACGAATGTTGTGGTGCGATGGAAAGTTTGCACCAAAAAGAGGCTCTAGTATAGAATAAACAACTACAAAATTGGTATATGTTGGAGACTACTTTTTTAGAGTGAGAGATGTTCGAATCCATCCTTTTCATAATTGAACTCATATGAAACTATATAGAATAGTCATATGAAACTAGATGATGTCCATGTATATAATTGAAATATAAACCAAATGGAAACAAGATGTAGGAAATATTAAGGAGGTTGGAAGAAAACATAAAATGTATGAAAACTTATTGAAGATATATGATGGTTACATTCCATTGATATTTGAAGGAAATAAGTTTTATAGAGACTTCAGCTTTTCTGGCCTAAATGTGTTGTGTACATTCCGTTCTAGAAGCTTGAGAAAAACTATGAAGTCAGACAAAAGAACTATGAGCCAAATAAATAGCTCTTTTATATTATGCACCATCTTCCATACAAATATCAAACTACAAACACCATGAGGTTAAGGGCAAGCTGATCCCAATAATCCATTCCAGTGTAAATAATGGAAAGTTCAAAACTACCACAAGTGATTACAACACAAACATATCTATGAATAGTACTTTTTTAAATAGAAGAACAAGTAGTTCCTCCAAGCCAATATGTTTTCATTTGACATGTTATTTTCTCCATGGAGTAACTTAACATGTTATTTTTTTATGAATATGTATGTATAAAAATTATTAAAAGTACTAAACGAATCGTTTTTTCAGAGTGAATGTGATAATCACTTTTGACTGCAAATTTCTTAGGGTTCATATAACTGTCTGCATATATTACGGTTGACATAAATATGGTACTTTTTTAGAATGCAAGAATATATGGAACAGAATAATATAACAACGTCGACGATGCTTATTGTCTTCCAAAGAATTGATATGGCTGAACTATAGAAAATAAATTCATATGTAGATTTGGTAAATTTCAATAAAATATTAGTAATAATAAGCTAAAATAATAAATGGAATATGGATTTTTTGTAATCTCAGATTATATAAGGAGTTCAATAAGAGAATATGACATACAGTAAATATTCATTGTCAGCGCATTTGCCTGGGTCATTTAGCTTGTTATTTTCAATATTATTACAACTGTGTGCGATGGACATTGCAGTCGCTACCCCAAAGTCTAGAAAATCACTTCTCCTAATGAAAGCCCATGGTCGTCAGCGCTAGTGGCACGAGTGTTGCGTGTGCGTGGTGTGCGTCCCTACCACATTGTAAACAAGGGTAAAAAATCACGCTCTTATCTGCTAGTACAACAGAAGTGTGTGAATGTACGTCGTGTGTGTCCTCACGGTATCCGAAACAAAAAGTGCAAAAGAGCAAAAGGCGTGTGCTTTGTTTCCGTGGCTAGGAAAGAATCTGCCATGACATCCTACATGGCATCGTCCCTGTGGGGACTTTATTATCGTACATGGGTGCTTAAGCTGCCACTGCACGCGGTAATGCGCATAGTGATCGGAGGATACTAGTGGGTTTTCTAAATGATCTGTAACAAAGCGAATTGTTTAGGATATCCGTTCGTAAAGTTGCGCCTAGCAGAATAGCAGTTTGTTGCTCTCATCGTACCTTTTACTAGCGATTTAGAGCAGGGTTGTTTTGATATGCATGTATCTGTCGCTAATATCTACCTTGGCATAAGTATATGCACTTTTCCTCTAAAATAAATAGATATATGCTCCAGCAAATATCTATCTCTAAACTTACTGTTCCATTAAATATGATTCGAAACAGAGTTGATACCTTGCCGTGCCAAATATGCTCTTTAAGGGCATCCCCCTCCTCGCCACCTCCGGAGGCCACCGGTGGCAAAGTTGTGCGGTCACCAGAGAAGGGGGCGGCGGGACATTTCTGCATCGGGACAACAATCTCCGGAAGTTGCTCCTTGTTGCGGCGGCGGCGAGGCGTCAACTGTGTGCGGAGGATGCGGCGGCGAGGCGCCCGTGGCCCGTGTGTGCATGTGGTCTGGATGGATGGCTTCAAGCAGTGCAATTGTGCCGTCTGTGGTGGGGAGCTGCGGTGGTGACCACCAGGCCAAGAAGTTTGTTCTGGTTAAATTTGCATACATGTCCGTCTATACATTTAAGTTCAAATTCGTTAAATAAAATTTGAACGATTGCAAAGTTTCTGGTGTCCATCGGAATATCCAGCAACCGGCCGGTCACCCAAAACCCCGGCCAGAAATAAAAACCTGCTATGATGAATAAGAGCATGTACAACAGTTGATAACCCGCCACATAATCTAGAGGAGGCAATACAAAAATAATGTACAATTCTATAGTATTATCTCTAATAAATATATATCTCTAAATATAGAGTGAGACATATTATTCCTACTAAAAGAACACCCGTGCGTTGCAACGGGGCCACATTAATTTTAAGAGTTTAATATTAATATTCTCATACATATCAAGTGACATTGGCGACCTTTTTTACCATCAAATCCTCACACACACACTCTCCCTCCCTCTTCCTCACTCTCTCTCCCCCTCTCACTCTCTCTCTAACACACAGACACACATATCCATTTTATTGGGTACGGGACCATAATCCATCTATTTCACACACACACGCTAATGCATAACAATATGGATTATGTGTATTAATTTCACACACGCGCGCTATTTGCCACCACAACTGAGGGAATTAATTTCATATAAATCAGCCAGCCACAGCTCCAAGAATACGAGGAGGAGGTGGCCCGGGTCGGCGTCGGCGCAGTCCGGCGCGGGCCACGGGCCCGCTCCCAAGTGCGTCTGCGCTCCGGCCACCCACGCCGGGTCCTTCAAGTGCCGCTTCCACCGCACCAACTCCCAGGGCCACGGCCACGACCAGGGCCAGGGAAGCCGCCCTTCTTCGCCCCCTTCACCGGCCGCGGCCAACGCGGTGCCGCGGCACCCGGCCTCGCCGTCCTCGTCCTCCGGCACCGTCGCGACCCAGTGACACAGCCCAAGCATCGGCCTCGAGAATCAAGAACACTCGACAACGGAGAAGGAAGGAAAGATCGTATATATATGTCATAAGAAAGGGAGTTTATTTATTGCTAACTCGATGTATTGTTTCCTTTGTTTGGAGATTGATTACCATCCATGAGTTAAGGTAAGGTTAATGTGATTGAGCGATTTTTTTTGAAAATTAATTATTTGTTTTCTAATTAATGTGATTGAGTGATTTAAGGTAAGGTTATTAATTTAGATTTGATCTTTAGAGATTGTTCGTGATTGATTCTACATTATTAAATAACTTGCGTCAGTATGGAAAGTTTTGATCTGTTCATATTTCTTTCATTGTGTGAGAGGGTGATGCAAAAATAAACCGATGAAGTGGGGGAGGGGACAAAAAAATCTACGAAAAAAACAGCAAAGGTGGGAGGAGATACAAAAAAAAAACCATGGAAAGTGGGACAAAAAAACCCCTAAAAACGAGACTACCAACTGCTCTATTAGAAGTAGAGATGTGATCATCTTTTAATTAAAAAGAAGGTATTGCCATTTTTTAGGATTTCTGTCATTTATCTCAAGATTTATCCTACGTGGCAATCCGAAGATAACATCATGGTCCGAAGATAAGGTGAGACCGCGTCACCTCGTCCCAGACAATTATTTCAATTTATGTAACTCCGTTTAAAAAGACAGCAGCTTTGCCGGTCGTTGGTCCCATGACAGACGGAGAATCAAAGGCAACCCTCTTGTCGACAGCGATGGAGAATGGGACACAGAAGCAAAGTACTCCAGCTCAGCAAAACTGTTTACTCATAGTATGTCACTACAGCATTTTGCGCCGTCGAATATTTACACCAACAATTGAGCTCTTCGATCATATATACATTCCACTAGCAAGCTGCGGCTGACAGGCATGGCAGCAATCGTTGCCGGAAGCTTCCACAACCACGAGAGCTTGCGCATGCGGGACTGGGCTGTCCCGGCAGCAATGGCATGCTTGGCCGCGCGATGGACTCACACGACGACCACGGTGATGATCGCATTCGTCTCCGGCGCCTTCGCGGGCGCGCCCTCGATGACCGGCCGCCGGCACGTGGGACAGGAGCCGTGGGACACCAGCCAGGCGTCGACGCAGCGGACGTGGAAGCCGTGCCCGCAGAGCGGCAGCACGCGCACCTTCTCGCCGTCCACGAACTCGCTCAGGCATATGGCGCACACGTCGTCGATGTCCTCCCCGGAGCCGTACACCTCCACGGGGAGGCTCCTCAGGACGCGCCGCTTGATGCCGCTGCCGCTGCAGGCCACCCGCGCCGACGCCCGGCCCTCGCCGGCAGCTGCAGCGGCACCGCGCCCCACGTACCGGAGCGCGCACCGCGCCAGCGAGTTGAGTGCGATTATGAGGAGCAGCCCGAAGAAGAGCGCGGCCAGGATGATCACCACGTTGGTCTCGAAAGACGAGTCTGCCCTCGTCCCCGCCGGAGCCGCGGCGCTTCCGCTGCCTCCGTAGGCAACGCTCGGCGCCGGCGCCTCCGAATCAGGACGAACCATGGTTGATGAAGTTATATAGTTCGGGAGATGTCGATCGAGCAGAGTTCACCCGATCTCTGTTTCAAGCTAGATGAAGTTATGGTTGTTGTTTCGAACTGGTTGCTGTCTGTCTATCGTTCTCTGCTCTGTTCGTGGGGTATATATAGGAGCTGCGGACGCTGTGCCCACCACTATTCCGGGGCTGCCGCCGTGCGAGCGTAGTTTGTTGGATGACAAGGCATTGGGTAAAGTTCATGAATCCTATCTATCTGGTGGTAGTGAAAGCTCACATCTACGACTGTCAAGTGGAACGACTGTGGCTGTTGTGCTGTACTTTTTTTTTTTGCATGGAGCTTGTGAGAGCTTTATTCAACAAACGCATTCGCTGAACAGTCCGCCAATAGGCTGCTGATCAGGAAGCTAGGAGTAGAGTCTAGACAGCTTTCAGTCACTGTAAGCGTCAACCCACGCTTAGCACAGAGATGTGCAGGACCGTTTGCTGTTCTTATTACATGTTGAATAGAAAAAGAGATAAAACTAGGAGCTAGCTCTCCAATTTCTAACAGAATAGGTGCTATCACCGAACGGCCGGTATAGCGAGAATTCTAGAGGTTAACTGCCTCTAGACAGTCGGTCTCCATGATCACATGCGTGTAGCCTCGAAGTGTAGCAAATATCGCTCCTTCCTTCAGCGCAAGAGCCTCCGCAATTAGAGGGTCTGTGACACCTGGAACTGGCTTACACCATGCACCCTTGAAGCCCGATGAAGAACGAGCAACACCTCCCAGTCCTGCATTCCCATCATCAAGATGGACTGCTGCATCTGTATTGATCTTTATATGCGGGTCGTCGGGGGGCTTCCAACCATAGCCTGACAACGTAGAAGTGAGCTGCCGAGGTAGCTCGAGGATGGCTAGGTCCTTGCGGATCCTCCTAACAGAAGCTGCAGGATCCCATCTGTCCCGATCATGTGTTAGACGGTTGCGTGACATCCATATGGCCCACATAACAGTCACGAAGACCGCCTTCTCTCTGTCCAAGAACCGGGAGTCACAGACAATGTCTCTAGTCCACGTTTGCGGGTGGAGGCGAGGTAGATGAACATCAAACAGCAGTCGTGCCTCCTCCCAGAACCTACATGCATGCGAGCAATGCAACAATGCATGCTCCATATCCTCATCCATAGCAGGACAGATCTTGCATGTACTTATAGTTCTCATATGGCGATACTTGAGGGTGCACTCATCTGGCAGGATGCCCCTCAGTACGCGCCACCAGAATACCCTGACCTTGGGAACAACTTTGAGTTTCCAAACTGCATTCCACAACTGTTGTTGATCAACTGAAGTGCCGGTAGCCTGCCCCTCATCTAGAGCCAATCGCTCTTTGTGATTCACTAGAGCTCGGTACGCCGATTTAACAGAGTAAATGCCTGAATTCTCATGTGCCCATGCAATGAGGTCGTCGCCTCCCCCACACTGCAACGGGATGTTTAAGATAGCTGCTGCGTCTGGTGCGATAAAAGTATCTCTGACCAGCTCCCGTCGCCACGTCCATGGGCGTGTATCAATCAAGTCGCTGACCATGTGAATGGCCGTGTTGGCTGGACGTAGCATTGGAGCCATAGTAAGAGTGGACGGAATCCACTTATCTTCCCAGACCGATATAGAGGTTCCTGCACCAACTCGCTTCAGTAGCCCCAATTGCAACGCTTCACGCCCTGCAATGATCGCCCTCCAAATAGCAGACGAGGACTTGGGTACCGAAGCTTGTAAAAATTCTGAGTCGGGGAAGTATCTGCCCTTCATAACCCTAGCACACAGGGATTCTGGGTTCATCAAGAAGCGCCACCTGTGCTTCCCTAGCAGTGCAAGGTTAAATAACCAAAAATCTCGAAAGCCCATTCCACCTTTGCATTTAGGTGTAGCCAATTTGTCTCATGCAATCCAGTGGAGGGATTTCCGATCAATGGAGCTCTCCCACCAAAACTTTGCCATATTTGAGGTTAAACCCTTGCACACCTTCTTTGTTAAGAGGAAACAACTCATGCTGAACGTCGGAATCGCTTGCACAATGGATTTCAGTAAAGTCTCTCTTCCTGCACACGCGAACAGTCGTTCCGCCCAGCCTTGCATACTGCCTCGGGCCCGATCGCCTATATATTCAAAAGTTCCGCTGTCTATCTTTCCCACAGCAGTCGGTAAGCCGAGATAGCGTTCAGAAAAGGCTTCAACTTGCACCCCAAGGAGTTGCTTCAGAACCTGCCTGACATCCGCAGGTGTATTAGGACTGAAAAAGATGGAGCTCTTGCTCCTGTTTACTCTCTGACCGGTAGCATCACTATAGATTTGTAAGATCTCATTCAACCTAACTGCACTTTCCTCATTCGCCTTGATGAAGATGAGACTGTCATCTGCGAACAAAAGATGGCTCACCCAAGGTGCTCTGAAATTCACTCTAATACCTCTATCAATGAAGGTACCGTAGGACTTCAAGAGCGCCGTGAGGCCTTCAGCACATAACAGGAACAAGTAAGGATACCGGCATCCCCGCCAAGACCTCTGGAAGGGTTGAAATAAGGCTGCAGTTCTCCATTAACACGTACAGAAAACCGCACCGATGTGACACACTTCATGATTAGTCTTACCAGATTAGCGTCAAAACCCAACTTCAAGAGCATTGCTTGCAAGAAATGCCACTCTACTCTGTCGTAAGCCTTCATCATGTCAAGTTTAACTACACAAGTGTAATTCTTTCCTTTCTTCCGTCTCCTCATAGTGTGAACACTTTCAAATGCCACAACCACATTGTCAGTGATCAACCGACCTGGGACGAAAGCACTCTGTTCCGCACTAATTATATCATCCAAAAACATACGTAATCTGTTGGCAATAACCTTGACTGCCAGTTTGTAAAGCACGGGACAAAGTGATATAGGACGATACTGTGAGATGCTCTAGGGGTGGCGTACCTAGGGGATCAACGCGATCGACGTGTCATTGAGCCCCATTGGAAGTTCGCCTCCATTGAGAAAAGCCAACACCGCTTGGGTTACATCATCTTTGAGCAACTGCCAATGGCGCTGGAAAAAGCCTGTCGTGAAACCATCCACGCCCGGCGCCTTGGAAGGCGCCATTTGAAATAAAGCTCTGTGAACTTCTTGAGGTTCGTACGGTTTACACAGGAGCTCATTCATCTCCGGTGTGACCCGGTTTGGAACATGCGCTAATAACGCTTCAGTGTCACCCACACCTTGAGTTGCATACAAGGACTGATAGAAGGCCTGAATCTCTGCCTTGTCTTCCTCTTCATTAGCACAAGTAGAACCATCCTCCCTTCTCAGGCCAACTATCCGATTAATCCGTTTCCTCTGCCTTGCTTGTGCTTGAAAATAAGCCGTGTTTCGATCGCCATCACGTAACCACGGAACTCGGGATCGTTGCCTCAACCAGATTTCTTCGAGCCTCATGGCTTCTCTCAATTGCTTCATTATGCTTCTCTCTTCATCTGATGGACCTCGTCCCACTGATTGATGATGCACCTTATCCAGCCGCCGCTGAAGATTGCGAACCGTTCTCGTTAAGTTGCCAAACTCTCTGGCCCCCCAAGGCTCAAGCTGGCGCTGTAAAGCTCCCAGTGAATCCATGATGCCCTGCAGTCCAGAACCTCGGTGCTGCTCCCGCCATGTGTGTGCGATTAAGTGCTCATAGTCCTGATGTGACTGCCACACATTCTCGTAGCGGAACTGCTTCGCTCCCATCGGCCTCTGCGTGAACGCGTGATCTCTGAACTCCGCAATAACGAAGCAATGATCAGATTCCACCGCACATACATGCCGAACCCGCATGTGATCATATCGCTGCCTAAACTCCTCGTTGGCAAAGGCCCGATCAATCCTTGCTTTAACATTACATCCCCTGGCTGGCGATTATCCCAGGTGTATGCAACACCCGTCCACCCCAGATCTTGGAGAGCACACTCACTGGTTGCTTCCCGGAACTCTCTCATTTGCCTCTCAGGGCGAGCTGATCGGCTAAAATGTTCATCTTGATACAGAGTTTCGTTGAAGTCACCAATACACATCCATGCCGAATGAGGAATAGCATGAAGTGTTCTTAGGAAGCGCCAGCTATGATGTCGACCAGCTGCTCTCGGTGCTCCATAAAAACCCGTCAATCTCCACGCCCTTGAACCCGGTACACCATCCCGGACCAACACATCAATGTGACTTTTGCTATACGACTGAAGTTCTACATCCACTTCTTTAGACCAGAACAGCCCCATACCACCACTTAGGCCGTCACTGTCCACTGCAAAACTGCCTGCAAACCCTAGGGTATGCCGCAAATCCTCCACTCGTTTGCCTCTGATCTTTGTCTCCATAACAAAATCCAGCTCGGGCCCTTCTTACTTCACCATAGTGCGAAGCTCTCGAACTGCCTCGGGGTTCCCAAGCCCCCGGCAGTTCCAACTCAAACACCTCATTGCGACTGGCAGGGCTGACCCGCACCACCTGCCGAACTTTCTGAAGTTGTTGGTGTGTCTCTCTTCTTTTTTGGCGCACGCTCCTCTGCGTCCCCATTGATTTCCTCTCCACTTGCTTGCGCATGATCATGCTGAATTAAAGCATTCTGGTTGTCCTCATGCGGTTCTGCTGTAAGCAAGGGCATGATCACTTTCCTGTACACCTGATTCGGAGGACCTCCTTTTCTCTTGTTCTTACCATTAACATGAGTATGCTTCTTTTTGGGCGAGGTGACCTCTTGATTGCCATCCCGCGTGGAGCTGGCATCCGGTGCTTCCTTTCCTCCTCCTGATTTTGCATTAGTCTGACTTGCCTGGCTTGCTCCCGAGTTCTCATTGGAGGGGGATCTCTTTTTGTCTTCCGATGCACGAAGACTAGTTTTGAATGGGAGATCCCCGTTCTCATCTCTAGTCCCCGGCGTCGGACAGAGTAGGTCCGAGTGACCTAGACGGCCACACGATAAGCAGAAATTCGGGACGTTTTCATATTGTATGTCATACCAGTCCCGGCTCCTCTAGCCGCAGAATCTATGAGGATCCACCTTCGCAAAGGTTTACTGACATCAATTGTGACTCGTGTCCTCAAGAATCCTCCCATTGGGTCAAATTGCACTGATTGAGCATTCTTATCAATCTGCTTTGCCACTGCCAGCCCCCGTTTCTCGTTCCTGAGATTGAAGGGCAAGTTGGAAACCCTAGCCCACAACTGCAACTTATCAAATTGTAATTCCGATGGCTTCATGCAGTCAGAGAACTCAGACAGTATGACTGCGTGTTTGCTAATATGCCAGGGGTTACCATCCCACACGCGGTCGCGATCACGCTTGGTGGCGAATTCCGCCACGAAGATATTTTCCCCCGCCGGCCTGAAGGTCAGGCCTTTAGGGTTCCCCCAAGCAGGACGAAGAGCATTGCAGATCGTTTGGATATGGAACGTGTGGCGGTGAAGAACCTTCCCCGCCAGTGACCACTTCGTCGGTTCATCGTCGTCGGCATCATCGATCACAAGCGGCGTGGCCTCCTCTTCCGTCAGATCCAGTCTACCCATCGCCTCCTCCAGCCGCGCCCTTGCCGTCCGTGGCGAGGGAACGTCTGCCTTCTCCTTCCCAGCGCCGGACGAAGCCATCTCGGCGTTATCTCCGATGCACCCCGCCGATCGAGATCGGTCGTGCGCCGTATTTCCCCTCAAAACCCTAATCGCCTCTCAGGAGGTTTCCTAGGTTTTCGGGGAACTTAATCGGCACGCACTAAGAACTGACTAAAAATCTAGAGTGGCGCTATCCCGACGTGTTCGCCCATGCTAGCTAACGGGATTCCGAAGGCCGTACTGTACAGCATGATGATGCTCGAGTTGCCGGTCAGTCCGTCGCCTCTCCGGACGGTAGTGAGGAGAGGAGCACATTTTTCATTTTGTCCGGCTAATTTGCCCTACGTGGTGCCCGTCCCCACGCCCGTGTCAAAAGTGGCACATGTATAGGTATTACGTTGTACGGTTGTACCCGGCCCTACTGCCGGTTAAAGAAGAGTCAAAGCATACGTCGTACCCGTCCTTTCTCTTCTGTTGTTGGGAGATATCAATAGAAATACGGAATCACTAAAAATCTAACGTCAGTTTTCTGTGATCCTATTTCATCTTTACGCAGTAGTAGCTAGTTGAGAACAAAAAATCTTTTAAATAATTCACTTAACTTTCGAGCTGCAGTTGGTCTCTATGCCAATAATTCAATATATAGGTCATCTAGTTCAGTTTTAAAAGCTCGAGAAAACTATGAAGTCACACAAAAGAACAACGACACACATAAATAGCCATTTTATATTAGGTACCATCTTCCATATCATTGTGAAACTACAAACCCCATGAAGATATGGCAAAGAAGATCCCAATAATTCATTTCGATGTCAGTAATGGAAAATTCTAAACTAGCACAAATGATTAATACACTAACATATCTATGAATAGTACTAACAAGAGCCATATATATGGCTCAAATAAATGCAAAATTTGGGCACTTTTATGTATAGAAGTTTGAGTACAAATATACAACGAAACAAAACAAATGTTAGAAAATGGGTCCCGATAACTGCCACACGTGTGGTGTATCGGGTAGTTGTGCCACACGCCTCGTGTGGCATGGACAGCAACCAGCCCACACACCTACGTGTGGGCAAAACAACTAATGCCCACACAAATCTTTTTTCCCTCCCGAACCCTCTCACACGCGTGCGTGCAGGGCGGTTGATAACGCCCACACGCCTGCATGTCGCCTCGTACCCTCCTGGTCCCGCACGCGACGCGTGACGCCCACCGGCGCCCGCAGTTGCCATGGTCCAGACCCTCGTCCATGTTTGTTTATCTGCAGTTGCCATGTCGCTGAACTACGGTTGCCATGTTGGACAACTGCAGTTGCCATGGTTGCTCAACTGCAGTTGTCATGTATGGTCTGATTTAATGTAGTTGCCATGATTTCATAACTTTAGGAGTTGCCATATACTAACACTATGCAGTTGAGAGAGTTGCCATGTGCTCACAAGCATGCTAGGGCAGTTGCCATGTAAAAAGGAAGAGTTGTCATCTGCTTACGTGCACGTTAGGGCAGTTGCCATGTACGTGCACGTTGGGGCAGTTGCCATGTACCATGCAAAAACAAATGGCAACTCGGTAAAAGAGAGTTGTCATCTACTTACGTGCACACTAGGCAGTTGTCGTGTACCCTGCAAAAACACATGGCAACTCGGGTAAAAAAAGAGAGTTGCCACCTGCTTATAAAGCACACTAGGGGCAGTTGTCATGTGCGCTGCAAAAACACATGGCAACTAGCAGCTTGGGTGTGGGAGAGGGGACGGGCGTGTGGGCGAGATGGCAAATGCCCACACACCAACCCTTGTGCGTGACTGAAAACTGGTGTGTGGGTGAACTGCTAAACGCCCACACACCGGCCCCTCCGTGTGGTAAAACGGATGTGTGGGCGAACTATGTCACACACCAAACACACGCCTTGTCCTTCGTGGCACAGAAAATCAGCAAGATTGTGCCAAGATTCGTGCATATAGTACTGGACGGTGATGGATGCGTGTGGTCGAGATGGTCAACGCCCACACGTGTGGGCGTTAACATTTCCGTAGAAAATATAAAGTTTGTACAATTAGGAAAGTGCAATTTTGAATACAAATGGAAAACTACAAACACCATGGTGATATGGAAAATTTGCACCAAAAAGGAGTTTTGTAGTCTCTAGTAAAGAATAAACAACTATATAAAATATGTTGGATGCTGGTTTTTAAGTATGAAAGATGTTAGAAGCCATCCTTCTCATAATTGATGTCATATGAAGCTATATAAAATAGTCATGTGAAACTAGATGAAGTCCATGTATAAAACTGAAATATATAGCAGATGGAAACTAGATGCAGGAAATATCAAGGGGGGCGGGGTGGAAGAAAACACGAAATATATAACGACCCAAGGAAGATATATGATGGTTATATTCCATTGATAAACGAAGGAAATATGTTTTATCAAGATGTGAGCTTTTCTAGCCTAAATATGTTGTGTAAATTTAGTTTTAGAAGCTAGAGAAAAACTATGAAGTCGGACAAAAGAACTATGAGACACATATATGGTCCTTTTGTATTAGGTATCATCTTCCATATAAATGTGAAACTACAAACACAACGATGATACGGCAAAGCCGATCCCTATTATTCATTTTAGTGTAAATAATGGAAAAACAATTAAACTAGCTCAAATGGTTACAACACAAACATATCTATGAATAATACTTTTTAGAAAGAAGAACAAGTAGTTACTCCAACCCAACAATTTTTCATGAGAGAAACTACACCCATGTTGAAAATATTTGACGTTATAAATTTTGTATAAATTCCTTCCACAGAGAAATTTAACCTGCTAATTCGTTTATAATTATGTACAAATAAATTATAAAAAGTACGACGCCAATTGTTTTTCATGATGTATGTGATACACACTTTTTACTACAATTTTTCTAGGAGTCATGTATCTTGAAGTGTCCATGTATAATGCGAGTGACATAAATATGGTACTCTTTTAGAATCCAAGACTATAATGAAGACAATAATATAATAACGTGCATGATGTGTAATGTCTTTCCAATAATTGATAGGCTAAACCATTGAAAATTATTTAATCCATAGATTGGTTAAATTTCAATAAAAATATTTGTATTAATACGATAGAATGATAAATGAAATCCAGAATTTATGTAATCTCAACTATACAACGAGTTTAGTAACAAAATATGACAAACAGTAAATGGACATTCCCAGGCCACTTAGCTAGTTGTTTTTAATAACACTACAACTGTGCGGTGTGCACATGGGACCCTGCAACCACAAGTCCACAGTCTAGAGAATCTCATCTGGAAGTGCAGTCTCATGGTTGTGAGCGCTAGTGGCTCGAGTGGTGTGTGTATGTGTGTCCCTACTGCATTGTAAACAATGGAGCAAAAAAGCGCGCTCTTATCTGCTTCAACGGAAGAGTGTAAATTACGTTGTGCATGTCCCCACTGTATACAAAACAAAAAGAGAAAAAGCGTGCACTTTGTTTCCGTGGCTACAAAAAATCTGCCACGACATCCTACATGGCATCTTCCCCCATGGAGAGTTTATTACCATACATAAGTGCTTAAGCTGACAATGCACGCGCTAATGCGGACAACGATCGGTGGTTGGTGTTCTGCCTTGTTTATGTGCAGTCTCTTGGTGTCTTGGATATCCAAGATTAATCGTAAATTGATTAGCCGTGAGATTCATAGGATAGTAATGAGTTTTCCAAACGATTTGCGACAAAGTGAATTGTTTAAGATATCCTCCCGTAGTTGTGCCCAGCAGGATAGCAGTATGTTGCTCTCAACGTACTTTTTAATAGCGATTTAGAACAGGGTTACAATGTTACGCACGTATCACTCGCTAATATCTTCCTTGTCATAAACACATGCACTTTTCCTCTTAAAATATTAAATAAATGCTCCAACAAATATCTTGCTCTAAGTGTACTGTTCTGTTAAATATGATTCAAAACAGAGTTAATACCTTTCCGTGCCAAATAGAGATATGCTCTTTAACAGTTTTAACATACGAGAGAGGCGTTTTGGAGGCCGAGCTCCATGGAGGCCTTTATTTTTGAAAAATTCAAATTCAAACTTTTATGGTTCAAAAAATTCTGAAAAAAATATGCGTGTATGTAAGGATGTAACCCACATGTGTGCAAAAATTCATGATGAAATACCTTGAGGTGTGACCTGTACAAAAAAGACAAATTCATGGTCTGTAAGGATGAATAGTATCATGTGTTAAACAATCCTAGATTTGTCTTTTTTGCACAGCCCTCATTTCAATGTATTTTGAACTGAAAATTTACACGCATGTGTGTTATGCCTTCATGTATATCTGTATTTTTTTCAGATTTTTTTGAAATGTAAAAATAATGAATTTTGATGAAATTTCAAATTTGAATTTAGAGGCCTCACTGGAGGCCGAGCTCCAAAAGGGATTTCCGTTAACACACTTGCTTTTAAGAGCTTAAGAGCTAGATTTTTTCAAGTTTTGTCCAAAAGTTGGGCCAACAAATATCTTCCTTTGAGAATATTATACTAGTTTCTTAACGATTCATAAGAGATTTTTTTTGACTTATCTTTCCAGTGAAGATGCAACAGACAAGCAACACTGCCCATTGGTCAACATATACGCTTTGCGTTTTAGCATTTGGTGGCATCAGTGAATGGAGGATATGGGTCTACCTATACTACCTACTTCATATGTGAACCCAACCCTAGCGCCACCACGAAGTCCAATCTCACGCCTGAATTCCTCCTCCCTCGCCCCTCCCCCACTTTCTCACTATCCCTCCTCGCAGTATCCGAAGGCAATCCTCGGCTAAGCCGGGTGGTCTTGAGGGAAGGGGAGGTGGGTCATTCTATATCGGACAACGATCTTAGGAAGTTGCTTCTTGTTGCAGCGGCGACAAGGGGCCCGATTTGCGCTAAGGAGGTGGTTGATGCTATGGTCCATGAATGGCGGCGGCCGCCGACAAATTTTGCATCCTATTACACCTTCTTCACCGGATCTGGTGGCAGGGGCAGCCCCTACGAAGACTTCCTATCTGATCTGGTGGGGATTTTCTCTGCCAAATCGGGATTTGCATGGAAGATGGCTGATAAGTGATATTTTGCAATAATTCCACCATTGTTTAAACTGGATAGTCCTGGAATTTTGAGAGAAACACATTGATACTACCACTAATGACTAATGAATGCAAGAAACCATAAAATCCTTAACCTCTCCTAAAGGTGCAATAGTTGGGCCTTCATATGGGATATTGTAAGCAAGCGGCAGACGTCTTATCTTAGTGAGAAACCATGGTACCAATCCGTCGAGATACAAGTGCTTGCGATAGTTGGATGTCCTGTACCACAAATAAAATCCTCTTGTGCTCCCAGCCATCATAACAAGGATGTCAATCCCTACTAGTCTTGCTATTTGAATAAGCCTATTACAAGATAATGTGTGATATATATATATATATATATATATATATTCATTACTTCCAAAATAAAGTAATACACTAGTAGAAAAAGGGGCTATCGTTGAGGCCTGTTTTGCCCATTAGTCCCGGTTCAATCCAGAACCGGGACTAATGCGAGCATTTATCCCGGTTCGTGAGCCCAGGGGGCCGGCCGGGCCACGTGGGCCATTGGTCCCGGTTCGTCCAGACCTGTTGGTCCCGGTTGGTGGGACGAACCGGGACCAATGGTCCTGGCTCTGGCCCACCACTATTGGTCCCGGTTGGTGGCATGAACCGGGACCAAAGGCTTCCCTTTAGTCCCGGCTCATGCCACCAACCGGGCTAATGGTGCTGCCTATATATAGCCCCTCACAAGCAAGAGCAGAGCACACCGCCTGCTTTTTCTCGCCGAGGGGGAGGGGGCTTGGTGGTGCTCTAGCTCACCTCCTATGCACACAAGGTGTTCGATGGAATGCCCGAGCCACACTACTTAAGCTTTCTCCTCTCCAAGCTCGACCTCTAACCTCCATTTTCCTCAATATTTGTCTAGGTTTAGCGGTCCGTCACGCCTGGCCCCGTCTTTCACCGCCGTCGATCACCATGGCGATCTCATCGCCAAGACCACCGTGGTGAGCCTCTTGTTCTTATCTTCTTTACGAAAGGAAAAATATTCTTACTTGTATTATTTTCTTACTTTTATTATTGCATCTTATATAGTGCGATGGTTTTGATATCCGCCCCGTCGGCCCTCGTCACATCTATGATTCGGATGTCGATATATTATCTTTTCATAACTATTGGTTCATTTATTGTTTATGAAAATTAAGCCGACCAACGTGACATAGATTTTATTTATCTAGGAGGTTGTTGAACCGGAAATTCCAACCGACCCTATTGTCGAGAGGTTAAATTTAGTTGAAGAAGAAAACAATTTCTTGAAGGAAAAAATAAAAAACTTGAGGAGGAGAAGATGATATTGGAGTTGCATGTTGCGGATGTCGTCGATGATCACAAGATCAAGATGGATGCAATGCGCTTGAAGATGAGAAAGATTAAAAATATGCCATTCATACCGAGGCTTGGTATCATTATGCCGTTGGATCAGTTGTTACCTTGGTTGCGATTATGATCGTATTTGTTTTCACATTGAAATGTTTTACATAGTTTCAATGTATGGTTTAATTAATTTAGATGCTCTGCAGAGCTTTATGTTGTTAGATGAGAACTATGTATGTACTTTGGTTTTTATGTGATGATGAACTTCTATTAATTTGGTCATTTAATTATCTATTCATGATGTTCTCAGAATGATTTTTGACACACTTAATTATATATAATGCACGCAGATGAACCGGCAATGGATGTACGGTGATGCAGACACACCTCCGAGTACATTAAGGGCGTGCATGCTTTTCTCGAAGTGGCTGAGGCAAACAAGCAGAATGGTTTTATGTGTTGTCCATGCCCTATATGTGGGAATACTGAAGTCTTACTCGACCGGAAAATCCTTCACACCCACCGCTTTACAAGGGTTTCATGCCACACTATAATGTTTGGACGAGGCACGGAGAAATAGGGGTTATGATGGAAGACGGCGAGGAAGAAGAGTACGATGACAACTATGTGCCCCTGAATACGGTGATGCTATCAACATCAAGTTGCACTAGACGATGTGCACGATGGTGCTGTACGGGCTAAGCTGCTGAAGATCAAGATGAACCAGACGATGTGCCCCATGATGATGATCTCCGCCGGGTCATTGTCGATGCAAGGACACAATGCGAAAGTCAAAAGGAGAAGCTGAAGTTCGATCGCATGTTAGAGGATCACAAAAAGGGTTGTACCCCAATTGCGAAGATGGCAACACAAAGCTCGATGCACCGTACTCGAATTGCTGCGGTGGAAGGCGTAGAATGTCAGGCTCGATAAAGGATTTGAGAAGCTACGAAAATAATGAAGAAGAAGCTTCCAAAGGATAACGAATTGCCCGACGGTGCATACGCAGCAAAGAAGGTGGTATGCCCTCTAGGATTGGAGGTGGAGAAGATACATGCATGCCCTAATGATCGCATCCTCTACCGTGGTGCCTACAAGGATCTGAACGCATGCCCGGTATGCGGTGCATTGCGGTATAAGATCGCACGAGATGACCACTGGTGATGTTGACGGCGAGCCTCCTAGGAAGAGGGTTCCTGCGAAGGTGATGTGGTATGCTCCTATAATACCACGGTTGAAACGTCTGCTCGTAAACGGAGAGCATGCCAAGTTGATGCGATGGCACGATGAGGACCGTAAGAAAGACGGAAGTTGAGAGCACCCGCTGACGGGTCGCAGTGGAGAAAAATCGAGAGAAAGTAATCGGGATGAGTTTGCAAAGGACCCAAGGAACGTATGGTTTTCTTTAAGCGCGGATGGCATTAATCCTTTCGGGAGCAGAGCAGCAATCACAAAGACTGCCCGTGACTCTATGTATGTATAACCTTCCTCCTTGGATGTGCATGAAGCGGAAGTTCATTATGATGCCAGTTCTCATCCAAGGCCCTAAGCAACCCGGCAACGACATTGATGTGTACCTAAGGCCATTAGTTGAGGAACTTTTACAGCTGTGGAATGGAAACGGTGTACGACGTGGGATGAGCACAAAAGGAGGAATTTGACTGAAGGCGTTGCTGTTCGTGACAATCAACGATTGGCCCGCTCTCGATAACCTTTCGTGACGGACAAACAAGGGATACCACGCATGCACGCACTGTTTACTTGACACCGATAGTATATACCCGGGAAGCTGCAGGAAGAATGTGTACCTGGGCCATCGTCGATTTCTTCCGACCAACCATCAATGTCGAAAGAAAGGCAAGCATTTCAAAGGCGAGGCAGATCACCGAAGAAGCCCGCCATGCGCATCGGTGATCACGCATTTGCTATGGTCAATGATTTACACGTAATCTTTGGAAAGGGTCCCGGCGGACTAGCTATTCAATGACGCCGAGAATCACGCACCCATGTGGAAGAAGAAATCTATATTTTGGGACCTACCCTCGGAAAGACCTAGAGGTCCGCTCTTGATCGACGTGATGCACGTGACGAAGAACCTTTGCGTGAACCTGCTAGGCTTCTTGGGCGTGTATGGGAAGACAAAAGATACACCGAGGCACGAGAGGACCTGCAACGCTTACACGAAAAAGAGGGCATGCCTCCGAAGCAAGATGAAGGTCCCGCCAGCCACGCTCTTCTGAAAGAAGAGAAAGAAATATTCTTTCAATGCACCTTTCGATATGAAGGTCCCGACTGGCTTCTCGTCGAATATAAAGGGAATAATAAATATGTCGAGAGAAAAGTTCCAGAACCTAAAGTCTCATGACTGCCACGTGATTATGACGCAACTGCTTCCGGTTGCATTGAGAGGGCTTCTACCAGAAAACGTCCGATTAGCCATTGTGAAGCTATGTGCATTCCTCAATGCAATATCTCAGAAGGTGATCGATCCAGAAATCATACCAACGCTAAGGAGTGATGTGGCGCAATGTCTTGTCAGTTTCGAGCTGGTGTTCCCACCATCCTTCTTCAATATCATGACGCACGTCCTAGTTCATCTAGTCGACGAGATTGTTATTCTGGGGCCCGTATTTCTACACAATATGTACCCCTTTGAGAGGTTCATGGGAGTCCTAAAGAAATATGTTCGTAACCGTGCTAGGCCAGAAGGAAGCATCTCCATGGGCCATCAAACAGAGGATGTCATCGGGTTTTGTGTTGACTTCATTCCTGGCCTTAATAAGATAGGTCTCCCTAAATCGCGGTATGAGGGGAGACTGACCGAAAAGGCATCGCTTGGAAGAGACTCAATAATATGCAGGGATGGATATTCTTGGTCTCAAGCACACTACACAGTTCTCTGAGAACTCTACCTTGGTGACCCCGTATGTCGATGAACACAAGAACGATCTGCGCTCCAAACACCCGGAGCAAAGGCGACGATCGATTACATGTGAACACATCGGGACTTTCAGCGGTTGGTTGGAAACACGTCTCGGAGGTGACAGCACTGTTTGTGATGAGTTGTACTTGTTGTCCGAGGACCATCTTCGACTGTAATGATTTGGAAAGGATACGAGATAAATGGGAATACATTTTACACGATTGACCAAGATGAAAAGAGCACCAACCAAAACAGCGGTGTCCGCTTTGATGCAGCAACCGACAAGGGAAATGACACATATTATGGTTACATAGTAGACATATGGGAACTTGACTACGGAGTAGATTTTAAGGTCCCTTTGTTTAAGTGCAAGTGGTTCAATCTGTCAGGAGGCGGGGTACAGGTAGACCCACAGTACGGAATGACAACAGTGGATCTGAAAAATCTTGGGTACACTGACGAACCGTTCGTCCTAGCCAATGATGGGCACATGTTATCTATGTAAAGGACATGTCTACCAGACCGAGGAAAAGAAAAGATAAGGAAGCGAATACATCATACAATGAGCCAAAGCGCCACATAGTTCTTTTCGGGAAAAAGGGACATCCCAGGAGTGGAGGGCAAGACAGACATGTCTCAAGAGTATGAAAAGTTTCATGAAATTCCCCTTCAAAGTCAAGGCTGACCCAAGCATCCCTGATAAATGATGAAGATTATCCATGGTTACGGCACAATAAGCAAACGACACAAGCGAAGAAAAAGTGAAGACTTTCTCCGCAACTATTATGATGAAACCATTCCAACAATGTAACACACGAGTATGATACCATTGTCCGATTTGTTCATGAACATACTATGCCAACTTTGAGAACCTCGCCAACCGAAGGGCGCTCACACCGGTTTATAAGCCCGTCCCTCTACGCCTTGTTGAGCTCACAAACTTGTGATTCACACAAATTTCAAAGAATTCAAATTTTATAAAACTAATGGCACAAACAGAAAGTTTATAATTGTTCTAAAACAAATGGCACTAACAGAAAGTTTATAATTTTGCTGACCTAAAAGCAAAAAGAATTAAAAAATAAAGCAAAAACCAAAAGAAAATAAATAATTCAGGAAACAAAACAAAAACTTGAAAAAATAATAATAATAGCAACAATAAGCATTTTGTTGTAAGTAGAAACAAAATAAAATAAATAAAGCAACAAAGAAAACAAAATAAGTGTTTTCAAATTTTATAACTAATGGCACTAATAGAAATTTTATATTTTTTCTAAAACTAAAAGCAAAAAGAAATAAAATATAATGCAAAAAATACTACCACCTACTAGGCCCCCACGGCCTGAATACGTCTAGAAACCCTACATGGGCCAGATTCAGGCCCGTAGAGGCCCAATAGGCCCACAGGAAGTAGCATGATTAGGCCCGAAAGCCTGCATTTGAGAGGAGCTCGAAAGGGGACGCACACCAGTGCTTATAAACCAGTGCCGGCGCCCTTCAACTAGCGAGGCGGGACTAAACATTTGGCGCGGGGCAGCACATGCCTTTGGTCCCGGTTGGTGGCACCAACCGAGACTAAAGTGAGTTTAGTCCCGGTTAGTGGCACGACCGGGACTAATGCCCCTTTAGTCCCGGTTGGTGCCACCAACCGACCAAAGGTCGCCGCTTCCGCCCTTTGGGCTGCTGAAATTTGGCCTTTGGTCCCGGTTGGTGGCACCAACCGGGACTAAAGGGGCATTAGTCCCGGTCGTGCCACGAACCGGGACCAATGCTCTTCTATATAAGCAAGACTTGTGAAATTTTCACATCTCCCTCGCCTCCCTAGCAGTTGCCCCGCCGCCAGGCTGCCCAAATCGCGCTCCTCGTCGCCGCCACGCCGCCGCCATCCCGTCTCCCCCTGTGCCCCGCCGCCCGAGCCCACGCCGCCGCCGCCCGTGCCCTGCCCCGTCCCGAGCATGCACGCGCCCCTGCGCCCCACGCCGCCGCCCGTGCCCCTGCCCGTCCACGAGCACGCACGGCCGCGCCCCTGCGCCCACGCCGCCGCCGCCCGTGCCCTGCGCCCGGCTCGCCTCACCTCGTCGCCGCCGCCTCGCCTCACCGCCCTGCCTCGACGCCGCCTCCTCCCCGTTCGTTCCGGCTCCGGCCCCCCTTTCCTCCCCTGTCCCCTCGTCCTCTTCATAAAAAAATTCATATAATTTTTTAGGCAGATTTATGTTCATGTATATATGTTCATTATATGAACATAATATGGATGATGTATGCATGCTTTTATATGTTCATTATATATGTTCATTATATGGATGGATGGATGGATGGATAATTTTTAGGCAGATTTTTAGATTTTTAGGCAGATTTTAGAATTTTTTGTGTATGTATGTTATGTTTATATGTATGTATGTATGTTCATATGTATGTATGTTTATATGCAAAGCATATGCAAAGAAAATGTATGAATGGTCATATGCAAAGAAAAATGTATGTATGGTCATATGCAAAGAAAATGTATGTATGTATATTCATATGAAAGAAAAATGTATGTATGTATGTTCATATGCATATGCAAAGAAAATGTATGTTCATATATATGATGATATGTTCATATAAAAGGAAAATAAGAAAAGGAAGAAAGGAGAAGAAGAGGAGAGGAAGAAGAGGAGAAATAAATAAGAAGAGGAAAAAGAAGAAAAAGAAGAGGAGAAGAAAGGAATAGAAGAGAAGAAGAAAAAATAGAATTTTTTCTTCTTCTCTTCTATTCCTTTCTTCTTCTCCTCTTCTCTTCTATTCCTTTCTTCTATTTTCTTCTTTTTTTTCTTCTTCTTCTTCCTTCTTCCTATAGTGTCAAAGTATTGAAGAAATCCATCGCTTCATCATTAGCCGGAAGTAACCATGGCATGATGGTACGAAGTCCTCCAAAGTTGTTATGGAATGGAGTCCGGATAGGATAATTTGCCTTTTGCTGAACTTTGTACCAAAAAGCGAATTATCCTATCTGGGACTCCGCTCCAAAACAACTTTGGAGAGCTTGCACCATCATGCACCTGTTACATTTCTAATAATGATGAAGACATGGTTTTGTTGAATCCTTTGACACTAAGCAACCTCCCGACCCTCGGCGATCTTGACCCTTGACCCTCGACCGCTCGGCGATCCACGACCCTCTACCCTACTTGTGGGACATAGATGTACTGTTCAACATGACCCCTCCCGATAGCTTCAACACGTGGGGGGGTCGATATTACGCACTCTCCTAGCTTGAAGCGTTCTCGAGGCCACCCCTAACCCTTGAAGCGTTGTCGAGGCCACCCCAAACCCTAGAGAAGCAGCGTCGAGGCCACTAATATGATTCCTTATTGTGATTAGCTAGCTAGTTCTACGTTGGCACTAATATATCCATATCTGTCATGTTTGAATAATAATTGCCATGTTGTAAATATTTGTAGAAACTATGGACACCCCCCGAGACGAAGCACAAGGAGTATGCGGAAATGACTGAAATGCTCGAGAAGTAAGTTAAATCGATCATTATCCACCATATCAGCAACTTTGTTCATTTCTGATATCAAGTAATTGTTTTCTTTGTATGGCAGGGCTTGGGAAAATTCACCAAAAAGCTCCGGGACTACCGAAGAAGCTGCAATTTAGACACCGAAAGTAAGTACTATATAGTAGCATATTCCACGCGCAAGATCTCCTAGTGATTCAAGCGCTAGTTTCATCAATACCATTTAGCATGTGCTTGCTATATATAATTATCAGTTTGATTGACCTCTGTTTCTTGTAAAGTGGTTGTGGCAGGAACAAGGGAATGATTTCTGTGGATACTACGTTTGCGAGTCCATCCGCCACACGACCTGTGAGAGGGGCTACTCCGACAAACAATTTGAAGTGCGTAAATAAAAATAATCACAATTTTATTTTATTACCATCATTTGTGTTGAGTTTCATTCATTCATATATAGATATATATATATATATATATATATATATATATATATATATATATGTATTGACCCCTTTCTTAAAATTAGATGTTTCGCTGGGATGAACTCCTAGCACCAGATCGCATGCGAGCAATTCAAGAGGAATTGGCGGCATTCTTTCTTGACTATGTGATCGCTGAAGACGGGAATACCATGTGGACCACGCGTCCGTATTTTAAAAGATAATTATTGTATATATGTAGCCGGTAGCGTCGGATAGATATCACGAGAACTTGTTGTTCGACCAATCTCTCGGAGAAGGAGAGGTGGTCGATATCACTTCTCTCTCTCTGTATGCATATATATGTTCATGACGATCTTCTGTTTGCTTAATTACTAGCTAGCTAGCATGTCTAGTTAGTCCTCTCTATACGTATGTATAGTACGTAGTGTCGACCAAGCACGGACAAAAGAAAGGACACTTTTCTCTATTAATTAGCTAGCTATAGCACAATATATGAAACACCTAAATTAACCCCCAAAACCCCCAACCCCCCTCTTTTGAAAAAAAAAACAAAACCAGAGCCAAAGAAATCTTGTGGCGTGGATGCCTATTGGTCCCGGTTGGTGCCACCAACCGGGACCAAAGGCCCTCCCGCCTGGGCTCAGCGGACAGGCCACGTGGAGGTTTGATCTCCAGTTCTGGATAGAACCGGACTAAAGGGTGAGGGTATTAGTACCGACCCTTTAGTCCCGGTTCACGAACCGGGACTAAAGGCCCTTATGAACCGGGACTATAGGCCCTTTTTCTACTAGTGATAGTGGAAATAAGAGAACATGTAAATATTGTTGAAAGGTGATTCTTATGGTGGAAAATGGACTGGAGTTCATACGTTTAGCAAGTATAACTCTCCAATGCATACACATGTGAATGGTGACTTTCTCAAGCATAAAAGTGCAATATGGAACACTCATGTTAATGCGAGACAAGTATGATGATCCACAATTGTAGGGGATGACAATAGTTTTCACAGGAAATATTTCAACCCAAATTTATTGATTCAATACGAGGGGAGTCAAAGAATATTTATAAGCCTTAGCAGCTGAGTTGTCAATTCAACCACACGTGGATAGAATTTTACTAGGAACAATTTACTAGTAGCAAAGTGATATGATAATAGCAGTAGCGAAACAGTTATAGTAATGGTATTGTAGTAAAGTAAAATTTTACAACAATAGTAATTGTAAAAAGAGTAACAATGATGGAAAGAGTAGGCATGGAAATAGATAATGGGTGTTGTGTAGATGAGTTCACTTATGCGATATTCATAACACAGAGCAACATAAAACTAGCTCCAAATTATAAATCATATGTAGGAATTTACATTCTGTAAGTACTTGTATGTGATTGCATCTACGAAAGTGGAACAAATATAGGTACTGTGTTACGTTGTACCCGTTCCTACTTCTAGCTAGTTAAAAACGAGTGAAAGCATATGCTCTTTTGCTCTTTTGTTCAGGGGAGATATAAATAGAAATATACCATGCACATAAGAGCATAGTGAAGTATGGATCATTTGCTGCCCCAAAGACTAAGAGGACTAGGATTTCATTTTCTATATGTCAAAAATATTTGTGTTACTCAATACATGTTTGTTTGAGATTTTTAAGAAGGTTGGAACCCCAGCCTCTGCATTAATTTATGCACACAGACATTTTTATTAAATTTGATGCAATTTAGCAATGCTAAAGCCATTAATGGAAGGAGCACATAGCAAAATAATTTACAGTAGAACCATTACAAGATATGAAGTAACACCTACGACTATGTCGACTTCTTCCACAACAATGCATTCAATAAGAGATAAACACCCTCACACCGTCGTCCTTATGTAGAAAATGTCTTCAACAAGATAACAACACACGTTTGTTGCTTCTCAGTCCGACAAGCAAAGGCCAACACAAGGGTTTTCACCTCGGACATGAAGTGTGTTCCAAACACCATCTTGACAAAGAATCTTCACATAGTCATGCTTGCCAGTTCCCCACTCTAAGCCATAGTGGCATTAGTAGATAGATGGGATGTATGCCCACGAAAGACCATCACCATGGCCGATAGGAGGCCGGGCATGCCGTGGTGCTGAACTAGCCGCTGCCACTTCATACCGACGTGCAATGTTAAGGGATAATGACATATGGCGGGATCTATTACATGATGTTGGGGAACGTTGCAGAAAATTAAAATTTTTCCTACGGTTTCACCAAGATCCATCTATGAGTTCATCTAAGCAACGAGTCAAGGGAGTGAGTTTGCATCTACATACCACTTGTAGATCGAAAAGGAAGCGTTCAAGGGGATGGTGATGATGGAGTCGTACTCGCCGTGATTCGGATCACCGATGACCAAGTCTGCTGAACGGACAGCACCTCCGCGTTCAACACACGTGCAGTGCAGACGACGTCTCCTCCTTCTTGATCCAACAAGGGGAAGGAGAGGTTGAGGAAGACAGCTCCAACGGCAGCACGACGGCATGGTGTTGTTGGTGCAGCGATCTCGGCTGAGGCTTCGCCAAGCACGTACGGAGGAGGAGAGGTGTTGGGGAGGGGAGGGGCTGCGCCTTGGCTTAGGTGTGCAGACCTCCCCTCACCCCTCTATTTATAGGGTGAGAGGGCAGAAGGCCCCTCTAGATGGGAATCTAGAGGGGCGGCGGCAGGAGGGGTGGCTTGCCCCCAAGCAAGGGGGCGCCTTCTAGGGTTCCCCCAAACCCTAGGCGCAAGGGCCCAAGGGGGGGGTGCGCCCAGCCCATTAGGGGCTGGCTCCTTCCCCCACGCAGCCCAAGTGGCCCCCCGGGAGGGTGGCCCCTCCCGGTGGACCTCTGGAACCCTTCCGGTGGCCCCGGTACAATACCGGCATGCCCCCGAAACTTTCCGGTGTCCGTTTGACAACTTCCCATATATAAATCTTTACCTCCGGGCCCTTCCGGAACTCCTCGTGACGTCCGGGATCTCATCCGGGACTCCGAACAACATTCGGTAATCACATACAAGTCTTCCTAATAACCCTAGCGTCACCGAACCTTAAGTGTGTAGACCCTACGGGTTCGGGAGACACGCAGACATGACCGAGACGGCTCTTAGGTCAATAACCAACAGCGGGATCTGGATACCCATGTTGGCTCCCACATGCTCCTCGATGTTGTCATCGGATGAACCACGATGTCGAGGATTCAAGCAACCTGATACTAATCCCTTTGTCAATCGATGCGTTACTTGCCCGAGACTCGATCGTCGGTATCCCAATACCTTGTTCAGTCTCGTTACCGGCAAGTCACTTTACTCATCAGTAATGCATGATCCCGTGACCAGACACTTGGTCACTTTGAGCTCATTATGATGATGCATTACCGAGTGGGCCCAGAGATACCTCTCCGTCATACGGAGTGACAAATCCCAGTCTCGATCCGTGTCAACCAAACAGACACTTTCGGAGATACCTGTAGTGCACCTTTATAGTCACCCAGTTACGTTGTGACGTTTGGTACACGCAAAGCACTCCTACGGTATCCGGGAGTTACACGATCTCATGGTCTAAGGAAGAGATACTTGACATTGGAAAAGCTCTAGCAAAACGAACTACACGATCTTGTGCTATGCTTAGGATTGGGTCTTGTCCATCACGTCATTCTCCTAATGGCGTGATCCCGTTGTCAACGACATCGATGTCCGTAGTCGTGAAACCATGACTATCTGTTGACCAACGAGCTAGTCAACTAGAGGCTCACTAGGGACATATTGTGGTCTATGTATTCACACGTGTATTACGATTTCCGGATAATACAATTATAGCATGAATAAAAGACAATTATCACGAACAAGGAAATATAATAATAATGCTTTTATTATTGCCTCTAGGGCATATTTCCAACAGTCTCCCACTTGCACTAGAGTCAATAATCTAGTTACATTGTGATGAATCGAACACCCATAGAGTTCTGGTGTTGATCATGTTTTGCCCGCGGAAGAGGTTTAGTCAACGGATCTGCGACATTCAGATCCGTATGCACTTTACAAATTTCTATGTCTCCATCTTGAACATTTTCACGTATGGAGTTGAAGCGACGCTCGATGTGCCTGGTCTTCTTGTGAAACCTGGGCTCCTTGGCAAGTGCAATAGCTCTAGTGTTGTCACAGAAGAGTTTGATCGGCCCCGACGCATTGGGTATGACTCCTAGGTCGGTGATGAACTCCTTCATCCAAATTGCTTCATGCGCTGCCTCCGAGGCTGCCATGTACTCCGCTTCACATGTAGATCCCGCCACGACGCTGCTTGCAGCTGCACCAGCATCGCTTCCACCATTCAACATATACACGTATCCGGTTTGTGACTTAGAGTCATCCAGATGCGTGTCGAAGCTAAGCGTCGACGTAACCCTTCTGACGAGCTCTTCGTCACCTCCATAAACGAGAAACATGTCCTTTGTCCTTTTCAGGTACTTCAGGATATTCTTGACCGCTTTCCAGTGTTCCTTGCCGGGATTACTTTGGTACCTTCCTACCAAACTTACGGCCAGGTTTACATCAGGTCTGGTGCACAGCATGGCATACATAATAGATCCTATGGCTGAGGCATAGGGATGACGCTCATCTCTTCTTTATCTTTTGCCGTGGTCGGGCATTGAGCCGAGCTCAATCTCACACCTTGTAATACGTGCAAGAACCCCTTCTTGGACTGATCCATTTTGAACTTCTTCAAAATCTTATCAAGGTATGTGCTTTGTGAAAGACCTATGAGGCGTCTCGATCTATCTCTATAGATCTTGATGCCTAATATATAAGCAGCTTCTCCAAGGTCCTTCATTCAAAAACACTTATTCAAGTAGGCCTTAATGCTGTCCAAGAATTCTATATCATTTACCATCAAATGTATGTCATCTACATATAATATGAGAAATGCTACAGAGCTCCCACTCACTTTCTTGTAAACGCAGGCTTCTCCATAAGTCTGCATAAACCCAAACGCTTTGATCATCTCATCAAAGAGAATGTTCCAACTCGAGATGCTTGCACCAGCCTATAAATGGATCGCTGGAGCTTGCATACTTTGTTAGCATTCTTAGGATCGACAAAACCCTCCGTTGCATCATATACAGCTCTTCCTTAAGATAACCGTTAAGGAACGCTGTTTTGACGTCCATCTGCCATATCTCATAATCATAATATGCGGCAATTGTTAACATGATTCGGACGGACTTAAGCTTCGCTACGGGAGAGAAAGTCTCATCGTAGTCAATCCCTTGAACTTGTCGATAACCCTTAGCGACAATTCGAGCTTTATAGATGGTAACATTACCATCCGCGTCCGTCTTCTTCTTAAAGATCCCTTTGTTTTCTATCGCCGCCGATCATCGGCAAGTCTGTCAAAGTCCATACTTTGTTTTCATACATGGATTCTATCTCGGATTTCATGGCTTCTAGCCATTTGTTGGAATCTGGGCCCGCCATCGCTTCTTCATAGTTCGAAGGTTCACCGTTGTCTAACAACATGATTTCCAGACAGGGTTGCTGCATTACCACTGCAGTGCGGCACGTGTCCTTGTGGACCTACGGGTTCAAGAGCTACTTGATCCGGTACCTTGATCATCATCATTATTTTTCTCTTCAGTTGGTGTAGGCATCACAGAACATTTTCTGAGCTGCACTACTTTCCTGTTCAAGAGGTAGTACTTCATCGAGTTCTACTTTCCTCCCACTTAATTCTTCGAGAGAAATTCTTTTTCCGTAAAGGATCCGTTCTTGGAAACAAAGATCTTGCCCTCGGATCTTAAGTAGAAGGTATACCCAATGGTTTCTTTAGGGTATCCTATGAAGACGCATTTTTCCGACTTGGGTTCGAGCTTTTCGGGTTGAAGTTTCTTGACATAAGCATCGCATCCCCAAACTTTTAGAAACGACAGCTTAGGTTTCTTCCCAAACCATAATTCATACGGTGTCGTCTCAACGGATTTAGATGGTGCCCTATTTAAAGTGAATGTAGCTGTCTCTAGAGCGTATCCCCAAAATGATAGCGGTAAATCGGTAAGAGACATCATGGATCGCACCATATCCAATAGAGTGCGATTCTGACGTTCGGACACACCGTTATGCTTTGAGGTGTTCCAGCGGCGTGAGTTGTGAAACGATTCCACATTTTCTTAAGTGTGTACCAAATTCGTGACTTAAATATTCTCCTCCACGATCCGATCGTAAGAATTTTATCTTTCGGTCACGTTGATTCTCTACTTCATTCTGAAATTCCTTGAACTTTTCAAAGGTTTCAGATTTGTGTTTCATTAAGTAGACATATCCATATCTACTCAAGTCATCTGTGAGAGTGAGAACATAACGATATCCTCCATGAGCCTCAACACTCATTGGACCGCACACATCGGTATGTATGATTTCCAACAAGTTGGTTGCTCGCTCCATTGTTCCGGAGAACGGAATCTTGGTCATCTTGCCCATAAGGCATGGTTCGCATGTGTCAAATGATTCATAATCGAGAGACTCCAAAAGTCCATCAGCATGGAGCTTCTTCATGCGCTTGACACCAATGTGACCAAGGCGGCAGTGCCACAAGTATGTGGGACCATCGTTATCAACTTTACATCTTTTGGTATTCACGCTATGAATATGTGTAACATTACGCTCGAGATTCATTAAGAATAAACCATTGACCATCTGAGCATGACCATAAAACATATCTCTCATATAAATAGAACAACCATTATTCTCGGATTTAAATGAGTAGCCATCTCGCATTAAACGAGATCCAGATACAATGTTCATGCTCAAACTTGGCACTAAATAACAATTATTGAGGTTCATAACTAATCCCGTGGGTAAATGTAGAGGTAGCGTGCCGTGGCGATCACATCGACTGGAACCATTCCCAACGCGCATCGTCACCTCGTCCTTTGCCGGTCTCCGCTTATTCCGCAGCTCCTGCTATGAGTTACAAATATGAGCAACGGCACCGGTATCAAATACCGTGAGTTACTACGAGTCTTGGTAAGGTACACTTCAATTACATGTATATCAAATAAACCGTTGGTGTTGCCGGCTTTCTAATACGCTAAGTATATGGGGCAGTTCCGCTTCGATGACCCTTCCCTTGCAATAAAAGCACTCAGTCTCGGGCTTGGGTCCATTCTTTGACTTCTTCCCGGCAACTTGCTTACCGGGCGCGGCAACCTCCTTGCCATCCTTCTTGAAGTTCTTCTTGCCCTTGCCCTTCTTGAACTTAGTGGTTTTGTTGACCATCAACACTTGATGTTATTTCTTGATTTCAACCTCTGCTGACTTCACATTGAGAATACTTGAGAATGGTCTTCACCATCCCCTGCATATTGTAGTTCATCACAAAGCTCTTGTAGCTTGGTGGGAGCGATCAAGGATTCTGTCAATGACCGCCTCGTCCGGGAGGTTTATGTCCAGTGGGACAAAGGTTGTCCAACCCGGACATTTTGAGTATGTGCTCACCGATGTGAACTGTTTTCCTCCATCTTACAACTATAGAACTTGTCGGAGACATCATATCTCTTGACCCGGGCATGAGCTTGGAAAACTAGTTTCAGCTCTTCGAACATCTCATATGCTCCGTGTTGCTCAAAACGCTTTTGGAGCCCGGTTCTAAGTCAGTAAAGCATGCCGCCCGAACGAGGGAGTAATCATCAAGACGAGTTTGCCAAGCATTCATAATGTCTTGGTTCTTCCGACGATAGCGTCACCTAGCGGTCCTTCTAGGACATATTGTTGTCTGGCAGCTATGAGGATGATCCTCAGGTTCCGGACCCAGTCCGTATAGTTGCTGCCATCATCTTTCAGCTTGGTTTTCTCTAGGAACGCGTTGAAGTTCAGGTTGACATGAGCGTTGGCCATTTGAACTACAAGACATATTCGCAAAGGTTTTAGACTAAGTTCATGATAATTAAGTTCATCTAATCAAATTATTTTAATGAACTCCCACTCAGATTAGACATCCCTCTAGTCATCTAAGTGTTACACGATCCGAGTCGACTAGGCCGTGTCCGATCATCACGTGAGACGGACTAGTCATCGTCGGTGAATATTTTCATGTTGATCGTATCTTCCATACGACTCGTGTTCGACCTTTCGGTCTCCGTGTTCCGAGGCCATGTCTGTACATGCTAGGCTCGTCAAGTTAACCCTAAGTGTTTTTACATGTGTAAAACTGTCTTACACCCGTTGTATGTGAACGTAAGGATCTATCACACCCGATCATCACGTGGTGCATCGAAATGACGAACTTTAGCAACGGTGCAGTTAGGGAGAACACTTCTTGAAATTGTTGTAAGGGATCATCTTATTTACTACCGACGTTCTAAGTAAACAAGATGCATAAACATAATAAACATCACATGCAATTATATAGTACTGACATGATATGGCCAATATCATATAGCTCCATTGATCTCCATCTTCGGGGCTCCATGATCATCTTGTCACCGGCATGACACCATGATCTCCATCATCATGATCTCCATCATCGTGTCTTCATGAAGTTGTCACGCCAACGACTACTTCTACTTCTATGGCTAACGCGTTTAGCAATAAAGTGAAGTAATTTACATGGCGTTCTTTAATAACACGCAGGTCATATAAAATAAAGACAACTCCTATGGCTCCTGCCGGTTGTCATACTCATCGACATGCAAGTCGTGATTCCTATTACAAGAACATGATCTCATACATCACAATATGTCATTCATCATTCATCACAACTTCTGGCCATATCACATCACATGACAATTGCTGCAAAAACAAGTTAGACGTCCTCTAATTGTTGTTGCATCTTTTACGTGGCTGCAATTGGGTTCTAGCAAGAACGTTTTCTTACCTACGAATAACCACAACGTGATTTTGTCAACTTCTATTTACCCTTCATAAGGACCCTTTTCATCGAATCCTCTCCAACTAAAGTGGGAGAGACAGACACCCGCCAGCCACCTTATGCAACTAGTGCATGTCAGTCGGTGGAACCGGTCTCACGTAAGCGTATGTGTAAGGTTGGTCCGGGCCGCTTCATCCCACAATACTGCTGAAGCAAGATAAGACTAGTAGCGGCAAGCAAGTTGACAAGATCTACGCCCACAACAAAATTGTGTTCTACTCGTGCAATAGAGAACTACGCATAGACCTAGCTCATGATGCCACCGTTGGGGAACGTTGCGAGAAAATTAAAATTTTTCCTACGGTTTCACCAAGATCCATCTATGAGTTCATCTAAGCAACAAGTCAAGGGAGTGAGTTTGCATCTACATACCACTTGTAGATCGAAAAGGAAGCGTTCAAGGGGATGGTGATGATGGAGTCGTACTCGTCGTGATTCGGATCACCGATGACCAAGTGCTGAGCGGACAGCACCTCCGCGTTCAACACACGTGCAGTGCAGACGGCGTCTCCTCCTTCTTGATCCAGCAAGGGAAGGAGAGGTTGAGGAAGACAGCTCCAACGGCAGCACGACGGCGTGGTGTTGTTGGTGCAGAAGATCTCGGCTGTGGCTTCGCCAAGCACGTCTGCGGAGGAGGAGAGGTGTTGGGGAGGGAGGGCTGCGCCTTGGCTTAGGTGTGCAGCCCTCCCTCACCCCTCTATTTATTGGGGAGAGGGCAGGGGCGGCCCCTCTAGATGGGAATCTAGAGGGGGCGGCGTGGAGGGTGGCTTGCCCCCCAAGCAAGGGGGCGCCTTCTAGGGTTTCCCCAAACCCTAGGCGCAAGGGCCCAAGGGGGGTGCGCCCAGCCATCGAGGCTGGCTCCTTCCCCACGCAGCCCAAGTGGCCCCCAGGAGGGTGGCCCCTCCGGTGGACCTCCGGAACCCTTCCGGTGGCCCCGGTACAATACCGGTATGCCCCAGAAACTTTCCGGTGTCCGTTTGACAACTTCCCATATATAAATCTTTACCTCCGGACCCTTCCGGAACTCCTCATGATGTCCGGGATTTCATCCGGGACTCCGAACAACATTCGGTAATCACATACAAGTCTTCCTAATAACCCTAGCGTCACCGAACCTTAAGTGTGTAGACCCTACGGGTTCGGGAGACACGCAGACATGACCGAGATGGCTCTCAGGTCAATAGCCAACAGCGGAATCTAGATACCCATGTTGGCTCCCACATGCTCCTCGATGTTGTCATCGGATGAACCACGATGTCGAGGATTCAAGCAACCCCGTATACTAATCCCTTTGTCAATCGGTACGTTACTTGCCCGAGACTCGATCGTCGGTATCCCAATACCTTGTTCAGTCTCGTTACCGGCAAGTCACTTTACTCGTACCGTAATGCATGATCCCGTGACCAAACACTTGGTCACTTTGAGCTCATTATGATGATGCATTACCGAGTGGGCCCAGAGATACCTCTCCGTCATACGGAGTGACAAATCCCAGTCTCGATCCGTGTCAACCCAACAGACATTTTCGGAGATACCTGCAGTGCACCTTTATAGTCACCCAGTTATGTTGTGACGTTTGGTACACCCAAAGCACTCCTACGGTATCCGGGAGTTACACGATCTCATGGTGTAAGGAAGAGATACTTGACATTGAAAAAGCTCTAGCAAAAGCGAACTACGCGATCTTGTGCTATGCTTAGGATTGGGTCTTGTCCATCACGTCATTCTCCTAATGACGTGATCCCGTTAATCAACGACATCGATGTCCATAGTCGAAAACCATGACTATCTGTTGACCAACGAGCTAGTCAACTAGAGGCTCACTAGGGACGTATTGTGGTCTATGTATTCACACGTGTATTACGATTTCCGGATAATACAATTATAGCATGAATAAAAGACAAATATCACGAACAAGGAAATATAATAATAATCCTTTTATTATTGCCTCTAGGGCATATTTCCAACACATGATACATATCAAAACCAAAAGCTCAATTATAAAATGGAAGTTGGGCGACTTGCCTTTTCGGGCAGGCTTGATGAAGCTTATAAAGGAAATATGCCCTAGAGGCAATAATAAAGTTATTATTTATTTCCTTATTTCATGATAAATGTTTATTATTAATGCTAGAATTGTATTAACCGGAAACATAATACATGTGTGAATACATATACAAACATAGTGTCACTAGTATGCGTCTACTTGACTAGCTCGTTAATCAATGATGGTTAAGTTTCCTAACCATAGACATGAGTTGTCATTTGATTAACGGGATCACATCATTAGGAGAATGATGTGATTGACTTGACCCATTCCGTTAGCTCAGCACTTGATCGTTTAGTATGTTGCTATTGCTTTCTTCATGACTTATACATGTTCCTATGACTATGAGATTATGCATCTCCCGTTTACCAGAGGAACACTTTGTGTGCTACCAAACGTCACAACGTAATTGGGTGATTACAAAGGTGCTCTACAGGTGTCTCCGAAGGTACTTGTTGAGTTGGCGTATTTCGAGATTAGGATTTGTCACTCCGATTGTCGGAGAGGTATCTCTGGGCCCTCTCGGTAATGCACATCACTATAAGCCCTGCAAGCAATGTGACTAATAAGTTAGTTGCGGGGTGATGCATTACATAACGAGTAAAGAGACTTGCTGGTAACGAGATTGAACTAGGTATTGAGATACCGACGATCGAATCTCGGGCAAGTAACATGCCGATGACAAAGGGAACAACGTATGTTGTTATGCGATTTGACCGATAAAGATCTTCGTAGAATATGTGGGAACCAATATGAGCATCCAGGTTCTGCTATTGGTTATTGACCGGAGATGTGTCTCGCTCATGTCTACATAGTTCTCGAACCCGTAGGGTCCGCACGCTTAAAGTTCGGTGACGATTTATATTATGAGTTATGTGTTTTGATGTACCGAAGGTAGTTCGGAGTCCCGGATGAGATCGGGGACATGACGAAGAGTCTCGAAATGGTCGAGACGTAAAGGATATATTGGACGACTATATTCGGACATCGGAAAGGTTCCGAGTGATTTGGGTATTTTCGGAGTACCGGGGAGTTACGGGAATTCACCGGGAGAAGTATTGGGCCTTATTGGGCCATATGGAAATAGAGGAGAGAGGCCAAAAGGAAGGAATCACGCGCCCCCCCTCTGGTCCGAATTGGACAAGGGGTGCAGCCCCCTTTTCCTTCTCCCTCTCCCCCTCTTTCCTTCTCTCCTACTCCGGAAAGGAAAGGGGAATCCTACTAGGACTTGGGAGTCCTAGTAGGACTCCCCACACTTGGTGCGCCCCCTCTAGGGCCGGCCTCTCCCTCCCTCCTTTATATACGGGGGCAGGGGGGCACCTCTAGACACACAAGTTGATCTATTGATCTCTCCCAGCCGTGTGCGGTGCCCCCCTCCACCATGTTCCACCTCGGTCATATTGTAGCGGTGCTTAGGCGAAGCCCTGCGTCGGTAGCAACATAATCACCGTCAACACACCGTCGTGCTGAAGGAACTCTCCCGTGAAGCTCTGCTGGATCGGAGTTCGCGGGACGTCATCGAGCTGAACGTGTGCTGAAATCGGAGGTGCCGTACGTTCGGTACTTGGATCGGTCGGATCGTGAAGACGTCCGACTACATTAACAGCGTTGTGCTACGCCCGCTTCGCTTTAGGTCTCACAGTGCGTGGACTCACTCTCCCCGCTCGTTGCTATGCATCACCATGATCTTGCGTGTGCGTAGGAATTTTTTTAAATTACTACGTTCCCCAACAACTTAAGCAAGGATTTTCTGGATACCTTTACTTTAACATCAATGACACTCAAACTTTAAATTTTGAGCGGAAGAATGTCAAAATAAGCAAGATTGTATAGTTGATCTTCTAAGCTCTTCCGAGGATTGGACATAGGGAAGGTGGAGAGTGACATGATACACATGATAGGGGGAAATGGAAAACATGTGTCTACTAAAAGAAACCGAGAATATGTAGTTTATCTATATTAAGGATTTTAACAGAAATAATTTGAGTTGGGCAAGTTATGACTATGTTAGATTCACTAGAATTGCCTCCTTCTAAAGGTGCATCATTATATTTTAGACTTTCCTACTATATGATGTTTATATACAGTTGGGTCATTATATTTATTAAAGAGAGTTATAGTAGATGATGGTCAGGTATAGTTATGAAAGTAGCAAGGAGTGGCCAGTTGTAAACTAATAAATCCCAAACACAGACATCATTAGAAAAAGTTTAGCATCTTAAAATGACATAACTAGGGTTTAGAATAAGAAATGAAACACTAGGGCATGAAACCATTAAGAGCACAAAAGCTCGAGAAAGACCAAAAGGCCGCCACTACCCTAGGAGGTTGATGGGGAAGTAAAGCCAAGTAGTAAATTTATCGCAACTTGTTTTCTCCATCTGCATGGCTTCAGTGTTCCTTTGCTTCCCCAACAACACTAATGTTGTCGAAAAATATTGCATTTGAATCGGTAATTGGCTGAGAAGGAAACATGGCTTCGATCGTAAAGTTCCTGTGGACTTACCAAAAGGCCCACAAGGGTGCCCCGACATACCGCCACATGACTGATACGTCTCCAATGTATCTATAATTTTTTATTGTTCCATGCTATTGTAGTATCAATCTTAGATGTTTTATATGCAACTTTATATCATATTTTGGGACTAACCTATTAACATAGCGCCAAGTGTGAGTTGCTATTTTTTTGCCTGTTTCTGGTTTTCCAGGAAATCAGTACCAAACGGAGTCCAAACGCTATGAAACTTTTTGACGATTTTTTCTAGACAAGAGAGACCCTCAAAGCTTCGGGAGGAGACTAGAAGGCAAACGAGGAGACGACAAGGCAACTCGACGCTCCCAGGGGGGTAGGCGCATCGGAATGCCTTGTGGGCCCCTCGTGTCTCCGTCTTACCTAATTCCACTCCTATAAATTCTCAAATATTGGGAAACCAACAAAGAGCCACCCAAAATACTTTCTTCGCTGCCACAAGTCTCTGTTCTTCGCGATCCCCATATGGAGGCCTTTTCCGGTACTCTGACCGAGGCGGAATCAATCACAGAGGGCTTCTACATCATCCTTGATGCCCTACCGATGATGCGTGAGTAGTTCACTGTAGACCTACGGGTCCATAGCTAGTAGCTTAGATGGCTTCTTCCCTCTCTTTGATCTTGGAGTTCTATCCGATGTAATCTTCTTTTTGCGGTGTGTTTGATGGGTTCCGATGAATTGTGAGTTTATGATCAGATTATTCATGAATATTATTTGAGTCTTTTCTGAACTTATTTATGCATGATTGTTATAGCTTTCTATTTCTCTCCTATCTATCTGTTTGGTTTGGCCAACAAGATTGATTTATCTTTCAATGGGAGAGGTGCTTTGTAATGGGTTCAATCTTGCGGTGCCCTATATCTAATACGTACATTTTGCATCATGTTTTCCTACTGTTATTTATAATGTTTTTGATCAATATAATACTTTGTGCAGCAATTCTAATGCATTTTGTCTCTTAACTTCCAAGATTTACATGAAGAGTGAGATTGCCGGCAGCTGGAATTCTGGACCTGAAAAAGCTATGTCAAAGATACCTATTCTGCACAGCTCCAAATGAGCTGAAATTTCATGGAGAATAACTTTAGAATATATAGAAAAAATACTAGAGAAGAGCAATACCAGAGGAGGCCCACCAGGTGCCCATGAGCTCTGGTGGATTGTGGGCCCCCTGGCCAGCCTTCAAGGCCCATCTTCTCCTATATTGTGTTACGAAAGATTTTTGGTTGTGACATGTGTACATAAAGTCATGAAGGCCTAACCGTTGTCCACCATTAGCAAAAGAGCGGTTCACTATATCAGAAGCCATATATATGTCTCAAATAAATGCAAGACTTTGTGGACTTTTACGCATAGAAGTTCGACTACAAATATACAGCCAAACAAAAGAAATGTTACAGAACAATAAATTATGTACATTAGGAAAGTGTCATATTGAATACAAATATAAAACTACAACCATCGTGGTAATATGGAAATTTTGCGCAAAAAAGGAGGTATGCAGTCTCTAGTATAGAATAAACAACTACAAAATAGATATATGTTGGAGGCTGCTTTTTATGTATGAGAGATGTTCTAAGACATCCTTTTCAGAATTGAAGTCATATGAAACTATACATTCAAAAAATAGTCATATGAAACTATATGAGGTCCATTTCAAAATAAAAATATATACCAAATGGAAACTAGATGTAGGAAATATCGAGGATGTGAGAAAACATGAAATACTTCTATATGACAACCTAATGAAGATATATGATGGTTATATTCCGTTGATAAACGAAGGAAAAATAGCTCTAATTAAGATGTGAGCTTTTCTGCCCTGAATGTGTTCTGTACATTCAGTTCTAGAAGCTTGTGAAAAACTATGCAGTGAGACAAAAGAACTATTAAACAAATAAATATCCCTTTTATATTAGATATTAGATATCATCTCACATACAACGTGAAACTGTAAACACCGTGAAGATATGGCAAAGCCGATCCCAATAATTCATTTCAATGTAAATAATGGAAACTTCTAAGGTGACACAAATGACTACAGCAAAAATATATCAATGAAGAGTGCTTTTAAACTAGAATAATAATTAATTGCCCCAAACTAATTTTTTTGTGGGAGAAAATACTCCCATGTTCAAAATATTTGATGCTTTAGAATTTGAATATATTGTCCCCACGAAGCAACTTTATGTGTTAATTCCTTTATGAATATGAACATTTAGAAATTATAAAAAGTATGATGCCAATATAATTTTTGTGATGCATCCGATACACAATTTTGACTACAACTTTTCTAGGAAACATATATTTTCAAGTATGCACATATAATACGATTGAAGTGAATATGGTACTTTTCTTAGAATGCAGGATTGCAAAGAACACAATAATATAACAATATCCATAGTGCTTAAAGTCTTCCCAAAAATTCATCGGTAGATTTGGGATATTTCAATAAAATATTAGTAATAATAAGTTAATTACTACTCCCTCCGTCCCATAATATAAGAATGTTTTCGACACTATAAGAACGTTTTTGACACTACACTAGTGTCAAAAACGTTCTTATATTATGGGACGGAGGGAGTAAACAAGATCTGGAATTTATGTAATCTTAAATTATATAGAGAGTTCAGTAATAAAATACGGCATACAACAACTTACCTTGTTTTTTTTGCGGGAAACAACTTGGCTTGTTATTTTCAATAATATTACAACTTTGTGCATGGGACATTGCAATTGCAACTCCGAAGTCTAGAGAATCATATCCGATCTCGTAGTGAAAGCTCATGGTCGTGACCGGTGAGCGCTAGTGGCACGAGTGGTGCGTGTACGTGGTGAGAGGCCCTACCGCAGTGTAAACAATATGAAACGAAATGGTGTGCTCTTATCTGCTACTCCCTCCGTTCCTAAATATAAGTCTTTTTAAAGATTTCACTATGGACTATATACAAAGCAAAGTGAGTGAATGTACATCTACATACATCCGTATGTAGTTTGTAGTGAAATGTCTAAAAAGACTTACATTTAAGAACGGAGGGAGTACAATGGATGAGTGTGAATGTACGCCGTGCATGTCCCCACACTATCCGAAACAAGAAGAGCATTCCGTGGCTAGGAAAGAATCTGCCACGACATCCTACATGTCATCGTCCCTGTGGGGAGTTTATGATCGTACTTGAGTGCTTAACATGACAATGCACACGCTAAAGCGGACGCTGATCCATGGTTAGTGCTCTGCTTTGGCTATGTGCACTTTGTTGGTATCCTTTTTTCAGGGCAACTTTGTTGGTATCTTTGATATGCAAGGTTGATCGTATATTGATTAGGCAAGATTCGTTCGGGGGATACTAATGGGTTCTCTAAGTGATCCGTACCAGTGACTTGTCTAGGCTATCTGTCCCGTAAAGTTGCGCCCAACAGAATAGCAGTATGTTGCTCTCAGCGTACTTTTTAATAGCAAGATTTAGAACAGCACGTACTAACTATCTAATACCTTTCTTGTCTCCCTTAAAGAAAAATATCTTTCTTGTCATAAATATATGCACTTTTTATCTAAAAGCAAATTAATATATGCACCAGAAAACATCGTGCTCGACATATTTTTCTATTTAAAATGATTCAGAACAGGGTTAATACCGTCCCGTGCCAAATGGGATCTGCTCTTTAACAGTTTAACATTACTTGCTTTTACCTCGCAAAATAGAAAAAAGAAATGACTTGCTTTTAACGCTTCAGATCTAGAGTTGTTTAAACTAATCTTGTCCTAAAGCTGGACCAGCAAATATCTTCCTTTAAGGAAATAACAAATACTAGTCTTAACGATTCATAAGAGATGCAACATAGATATTTGTGTAATTTGATGCCGTGAGAGTGACCTCTTTGTTTCACTTTTCCCGTTAGCAGGCTATGTTTGAACCTCTTTCTTAATCAATGAAATGGCAAGTCTTTTGCCTTGTTTTAAAAAAATGCAACAAGCAAGCAACACCTCCCATTGGCCAACATCGCGCTGGATATGACTCTACCTATATGCAGTAGTAGATTGTGTGTTGCCACTGTATCACATCTGCGAGATATTATTCTTATTGGACAGTGTCAAGTATAGTCAGCAGTATTTTGTTATTTTCACTGGACTTTGGTAATTCACCGTGCATAAATATGTTTTCTTCATCACAAAGACAAAGACATGGCAAATAGGAAGGCATAGTAAATCCATGTTTGTGCAGTAAATATGTAATGCTCGCCACTCTGCATTGAGAGGCATGAAGAAAAGAAGACGCTCTAATCCTAAGAAATCTTATGATAAAACATGTATGTGTTTTATATGTAACTCTCCTGACCACCTAAGCAGAACTTGCCCAAATAAAGACCAGAAAAGATGCTCTAGTAAATATGACGAGCAATAGAGAGTGTTAATTATAGATAGTGTTAATGAGAATATATTAGTATGTGAAATTATCTTACTAGCATACTTACTTGCTGGGAAACGTAGCATGCAATTTTAAAAAAAATCTACGCTCACGCAAGATCTATCTAGGAGATGCATAGCAACGATAAGGGAGAGTGTGTCTACGTACCATCGTAGACCGAAAGCGGAAGCGTTTGCCAACGCGGTTGATGTAGTCGAACTTCTTCTCGTTCCGACCGATCAAGTACCGAACGTACGACACCTTCGAGTTCATCACACGTTCAGCTCGATGACGTCCCTTGAGCTCTTGATCCAGCAGAGTGTCGAGGAAGTAGATGAGTTCCGTCAGCACGACGACGTGGTGACGATGATGGTGAAGTTATCCGCACAGGGCTTCGCCTAAGCACTACGAGAATATGAACGGAGGCGTAAACTGTGGAGGGGGCGCCGCACACGGCTAACAATCGTTGGTATGTGTTCTAGGCGCCCCCTCCCCATGTATATATAGGTGGGAGGGGGAGGGGAGCTGCCTTGGGCGCCCCAAGTAGGAGGAATCCTACTTGGGGGCCCTATTCCAATTCGGCCCCCATTCCTTTTACCGAAAGGGGTAAAAAGGGAAGAGAGGGAGGAGGAAGGAAAAAAGGGGGGGGGGGTTCGAACCCCCTCCTCCTCCTATTCGGCTTCCTTCCTTAGGGGGGGCGCCAACCCTTGTGGGCTGGTGTGCTTCCCTCCTATGGCCCATAAGGCCCATTATTTCCCCGAGGGGGTTCCGTGCGCCCCGGTACTCCGATATGTACCCGATGCGCCCCGGAACAGTTCCGGTGTCCGAATACTATCGTCCTATATATCAATCTTTACCTCTCGACAATTTCAAGACTCCTCATCATGTTCGTGATCTCATCCGGAACTCTGAACAATATAAGGTCACCAAATCACATAACTCATATAATACAAAATCGTCATCAGACGTTAAGCGTGCGTACCCTACGGGTTCGAGAACTATGTTGACATGACCGAGACACCTCTCGGTCAATAACCGATAGTGGAACCTGGATGCTCATATTGGCTCCCACATATTCTACGAAAATCTTTATCGGTCGAACTGTTATGACAACATACGTTATTCCCTTTGTCATCAGTATGTTACTTGCCCGAGATTCGATCGTCGGTATCTTCATACCTAGTTCAATCTCGTTACCGGCAAGTCTCTTTACTCGTTCCGTAATGCATCATCCTGCAACTAACTAGTTAGTCACTTTGCTTGCAAGGCTTCTTATGATGTGCATTACCGAGAGGGTCCAGAAATACCTCTACGATACTCGGAGTGACAAATCCTAATCTCGATCTATTCCAACCCAAGAAACACCTCCGGAGATACCTGTAGATCATTTTTATAATCTCCCAGTTACATTGTGACGTTTGATAGAACACAAGGCATTCCTCCGGTATCCGAGAGTTGCATAATCTCATAGTCGGAGGAATATGTATTTGACATGAAGAAAGCAATAGCAATAGAACTTAATGATCATTATGCTAAGCTAACGGATGGGTCTTGTCCATCACATCATTCTCTAATGATGTGATCTCGTTCATCTAATGATAACACATGTCTATGGTTAGGAAACTTAACCATCTTTGATTAACGAGCTAGTCTAGTAGAGGCTTACTAGGGACACGGTGTTTTGTCTATGTATCCACACATGTATCAAGTTTCCGGTTAATATAATTCTAGTATGAATAATAAACATTTATCATGAATAAGGAAATATAAAATAACAACTTTATTATTGCCTCTAGGGCATATTTCCTTTAGTCCCCCACTTGCACTAGAGTCAATAATCTGGATTACATTGAAATGATTCTAACACGCATTGAGTCTTGGTGTTGATCATGTTTTGCTCGTGGAAGAGGCTTAGTCAACGGGTCTGCTACATTCAGATCCGTATGTATTTTGCAAATCTATATGTCTCCCTCCTTGACTAGATCACGGATGGAGTTGAAGCGTCTCCTGATGTCTTTGGTCTTTTTGTGAAATTTGGATTCCTTCGCTAAGGCAATTGCTCTAGTATTGTCACAAAAGATTCATTGGACCCGATGCACTAGGTATTATACCTAGATCGGATATGAACTCCTTCATCTAGACTCCTTCATTTCTTGCTTCCGAAGCAGCTATGTACTCCGCTTCACACGTAGATCCCGCCACGACGCTCTGCTTGGAGCTGCACCAACTGACAGCTCCACCATTCAATATAAATACGTATCCGATTTGTGACTTAGAGTCACCCGGATCAATGTCAAAGCTAGCATCAAAGTAACCATTTACGACGAGCTCTTTGTCACCTCCATAAACGAGAAACATATCCTTAGTCCTTTTCAGGTACTTCATGATGTTCTTGACTGCTGTCCAGTGATCCACTCCTGGATTACTTTGGTACCTCGCTGCTAAACTTATAGCAAGGCACACATCAGGTCTGGTACACAACATAGCGTATATGATAGAACCTATGGCTGAGGCATAGGCAATGACTTTCATTTTCTTTCTATCTTCTAAAGTGGTCGGGCATTGAGTCTGACTCAATTTCACACCTTGTAATACAGGCAAGAACCCTTTCTTTGACTGATCCATTTTCTTCAAAACTTTATCAAGGTATGTGCTTTGTGAAATTCCTATTAAGCATCTTGATCTATCTCTATAGATCTTGATGCCCAATATATAAGCAGCTTCTCCGAGGTCTTTCACTGAATTTTTTTTATTCAAGTATCCTTTTATGCTATTCAGAAATTATATATCATTTCCAATCAACAATATGTCATTCACATATAATATTAGAAATGCTACAGAGCTCCCACTCAGTTTCTTGTAAATACGGACTTCTCTTAAAGTCTGTATAAAACCATATGCTTTGATCACCTCATTAGAGCGTATATTCCAACTCCGAGATGCTTGCACCAGTCCATAAATGGATTGTTGGAGTTTGCACACTTTGTTAGCACCTTTAGGATCGACAAAACCTTCTGGTTGCATCATATACAACTCTTCTTTAAGAAATCCATTAAGAAATGCACTTTTGACGTCCTGCCAGATTTCATAATCATAAAATGCGGCAATTGCTAACATGATTCAGACAGACTTAAGCGTTGCTACGGGTGAGTAAGTCTCATCATAGTCAACTCCTTGAACTTGTCAAAAACCTTTTGTGACGAGTCGAGCTTTATAGATAGTAACATTACCATCAGCGTCAGTCTTTTTCTTGAAGATCCATTTATTCTCTATGGGTCGCCGATCATCGGGAAAATCCACCAAAGTCCACACTTTGTTCTCATACATGGATCCTATATCAGATTTCATGGCCTCAAGCCATTTATCGGAATCTGGGATCATCATAGCATCTTCATAGTTCGTAGGTTCGTCATGGTCAAATAACATGACTTCCAGAACAGGATTGTTGTACCACTCTGGTGCGGATCTTCTATCTTTAAGAGGCAGTGCATCCCGGAGGAATTGAACCTACTTTTTGACCCATTTTGCGCCAGTGGATACTAGAGCCAGTGAAACGCTTGTGCTCTGGTTAACCTACATGGTTTAGTAGTAACTTGATCTGAAGTTTCATGATCATCATCATTAGCTTCCTCTCTAGTTGGTGTAGGCATCACGGGAACGAATTTCTTGGATAAGCAACTTTAATTGAGAGAAGGTACAATTACCTCATCAAGTTCTACTTTCCTCCCACTCACTTGTTTTTAGAGAAACTCCTTCTCTAGAAAGGTTCCATTCTTGGCAATAAAGATCTTGCCTTCGGATCTGTGGTAGAAGGTGTACCCAATTGTTTCCTAAGGATATCCTATGAAAACGCACTTCCCCGATTTGGATTCGAGCTTATCAGGCTGAAGCCTTTTGGCATAAGGCATCCCCAAACTTTAAGAAACGACAGCTTAGGTTTATTGCCAAACCACAGTTCATACGATGTCGTCTCAACGGATTTTGACGGTGCCCTATTTAACGTGAATCCAGCTGTCTCTAATGCATAACCCCAAAATGATAGTGGTAAATCGGTAAGAGATATCATAGATCGCACCATATCTAATAAAGTACGGTTACGATGTTTGGACACACCATTACATTGTGCTGTTTCAGGTGGCGTGAGTTGTGAAACTATTCCATATTATTTTAAATGAAGGCCAAAGTCGTAACTCAAATATTCACATCCACGATCAGATCGTAGAAACTTTATTTTCTTGTTACGACGATTCTCCACTTCACTATGAAGTTTTTGAACTTTTCAAATGTTTCAGACTTGTGTTTCATTAAGTAGATATACCCATATCTACTCAAATCATCTATGAAGGTCAGAAAATAACGATACCCGCCGCGAGCCTCAACACTCATTAGACCGCTTACATCGGTATGTATTATTTTCAATAAGTCATTGGCTCGCTCCATTGTTCCGAAGAATGGAGTTTTAGTCATCTTGCCCATGAGGCATGGTTCGCAAGTATCAAATGATTCATAATCAAGTGATTCCAAAAGTCCATCTGCATAGATTTTCTTCATGCGCTTTACACCAATATTACCTAAACGGCAGTGCCACAAATATGTTGTACTATCATTATCAACTTTGCATCTTTTGGCATCAATATTATGAATATGTGTATCACCATAATCGAGATTCAACAGAAATATACCACTCTTCAAGGGTGCATGACCATAAAAGATATTACTCATGTAAAAGAACAACCATTATTCTTTGATTTAAATGAATAACCGTCTCGCACTAAATAAAATCCAGATATAATGTTCATGCTCAACGCTGGCTCCAAATAACAATTATTCAGGTCTAAAACTAATCCTGAAGGTAGATGTAGTGGTCGCGTGCCGACGGAGATCACATCGACCTTGGAACCATTCCCGACGCGCATCGTCACCTTGTCCTTAGCCAATCTTTGTTTAATCCGTTGTCCCTGTTTCGAGGTACAAATATGAGCAACCGAACCGGTATCAAATACCCAGGCATTACTACGAGCATTAGTAAGGTACACATCAATAACATGTATATCAAATATACCTTTATTTAATTTGCCATCATTCCTATCCGCCAAATACTTGGGGTAGTTTCGCTTCCAGTGACCAGTCCCTTTGTAGTAGAAGCACTAAGTTTCAAGCTTGGGTCCAGCTTTGGGCTTCTTCCCGGGAGTGGCAACTTGCCTGCCATTCTTCTTGAAGTTTCCCTTCTTTCCCTTGCCCTTTTCCTTGAAACTAGTGGTCTTGTTAACCATCAACACTTGATGCTCCTTGTTGATTTCTACCTTCGCAGCTTTGAGCATTGCGAAGAGCTCGGGAATAGTCTTTTCCATCCCTTGCATATTATAGTTCATCAGGAAGCCTTTGTAGCTTGGTGGCAGTGATTGAAGAACTCTGTCAATGACACAATCATCTGGAAGATTAACTCCCAGCTGAGTCAAGTGATTATAATATCCAGACATTCTAAGTATGTGTTCATTGACAGAACTGTTCTCCTCCATCTTGCAGCTATAGAACTTGTTGAAGACTTCATATCTCTCAACTCGGGCATTTGCTTGAAATACTAACTTCAACTCCTGGAACATCTCATATGGTCCATGACGTTCAAAACGTCTTTGAAGTCCCGATTCTAAGCCGTAAAGCATGGCACACTGAACTATCGAGTAGTCATCAGATCGAGCTTGCCAGACGTTCGTAACATAACCATCTGCTCCTGCAGTAGGCCTTTCACCTAGCGGTGCATCAAGGACATAATTCTTCTATGCAGTAATGAGGATAATCCTCAAGTTACGGACCCAGTCCGTGTAGTTGCTACCATCATCTTTCAACTTAGCTTTCTCTAGGAACGCATTAAAATTCAAAGGAATGGTAGCACGGGTCATTGATCTACAACATAGATATGCAAAAAACTATCAGGACTAAGTTCATGATAAATTAAGTTCAATTAATCATATTACTTAAGAACTCCCACTTAGATTGACATCCCTCAAGTCATCTAAACGATATGTGATCCAAATCAACTAAATCATGTCCGATCATCACGTGAGATGGAGTAGTCACAATGGTGAACATCTCTATGTTGATCATATCGACTATATGATTCACGTTCGACATTTCGGTCTCCAGTGTTGTGAGGCCATGTCTGTACATGCTAGGCTCGTCAAGTTTAACCCGAGTATTCCGCATGTGCAAAACTTGCTTGCACCCGTCGTATGTGAATGTAGAGCCTATCACACCTGATCATCATGAGGTGTCTCAGCATGAAGAACTGTCCCAACGGTGCATACTCAGAGAGAAAACTTATACCTTTAAATTTAGTTAAGGGATCATCTTATAATGCTACCGCCGTACTAAGCAAAATAAGATGCATAAGGATAAACATCACATGCAATCAAAATATGTGGCATGATATGTCCATCATCATCTTGTGCTTTTGATCTCCATCTCCAAAGCATCGTCAGGATCTCCATTGTCACCGGCTTGACAGCTTGATCTCCATCGTAGCGTCGTGATCGTGTCACCCACTATTGCTTCTACAACTATCGCTACCGCTTAGTGATAAAGTAAAGCAATTACATGGCGTTTGCATTTCATACAATAAAGAGACAACCATAAGGCTCCTGCCAGTTGCCGATAACGTTTACAAAACATGATCATCTCATACAACAACGTATATCAGATCATGCCTTGACCATATCACATCACAACATGCCCTGCAAAAACAAGTTAGATGGCCTCTACTTTGTTGTTGCAAGTTTTACGTGGCTTCTACGGGCTTCTAGCAAGAACCATTCTTACCTACGGCACAAAACCACAACGGTGATTTATCAAGTTTGTTGTTTTAACCTTCAACAAGGACTGGCTGCAGTCAAATTCGATTCAACTAAAGTTGGAGAAAAAGACACCCACCAGCCATCTTTATGCAAAACTAGTTGCATGTCTGTTGGTGGGACCGGTCTCATGAACGTGGTCATGTAAGGTTGGTCCGGGCCGCTTCATCCAACAATACTGCCGAATCAAAATAAGACATTGGTGGTAGCAGTATGACGATCGCCACCCACAACTCTTTGTGTTCTACTCGTGCATATCATCTACGCATAGACCTGGCTCGGATGCCACTGTTGGGAAACGTAGCATGCAATTTCAAAAAAATTCCTACGCTCACGCAAGATCTATCTAGGAGATGCATAGCAACAAGAAGGGGAGAGTGTGTCTACGTACCCTCGTAGACCGAAGCGGAAGCGTTTGCCAACGCGGTTGATGTAGTTGAACTTCTTCTCGTTCCGACCGATCAAGTACCGAACGTACGACCCCTCCGAGTTCTGCACACGTTCAACTCGATGACGTCCCTTGAACTCTTGATCTAGCAGAGCATCGAGGAAGTAGATGAGTCCTGTCAGCACGACGGCGTGGTGACGGTGATGGTGAAGTTATCCGCGCAGGGCTTTACCTAAGCACTACGAGAATATGACCGGAGGCGTAAACTGTGGACGGGGGTGCTGCACACGGCTAACAATCGTTGTGTGTGTTCTAGGCGCCCCCTCCCCATGTATATATAGGTGGGAGGGGGAGCGGAGCTGCCTTGGGTGCCCGAAGTAGGAGGAATCCTACTTGGGGGCCCTATTCCAATCCCCCCCTTTCCTTTTACCAGAAGGGGGAAAAAGGAAGAGAGGGAGGAGGAAAGAAAGGAGGGCCGAACCCCCTCCTCCTTCTCCTATTCAACCTCCTTCCTAAGGGGAGGGGGCGCAGCACCCCTTGTGGGTTGGGATGCTCTCCTCCTATGGCCCATAAGGACCATTATTCCCCCGGGGGGTTCTGGTAACCCCCATGGTACTCCGATATGTACCCGATACACCCCGGAACACTTCCGGTGTCTGAATACTATCGTCCTATATATCAATCTTTACCTCTCGACCATTTCTAGACTCCTCATCATGTACATGATCTCATCCGGAACTCGGAACAAATATACGGTCACCAAATCACATAACTCATATAATACAAAATCGTCATCGGACGTTAAGCGTGCATACCCTACGGGTTCGAGAACTATGTAGACATGACCGAGACACCTCTCCGGTCAATAACCGATAGCGGAACCTGGGTGCTCATATTGGCTCCCACATATTCTATTCTACGAAGATCTTTATCGGTCGAACCGTTATGACAACATACATTATTCCCTTTGTCATCGGCACTTGCCCGAGATTCGATCATCGGTATCTTCATAACTAGTTCAATCTCGTTACCGGCAAGTCTCTTTACTCGTTCCGTAATGCATCATCTGCAACTAACTCATTAGTCACTTTTCTTGCAAGGCTTCTTATGATGTGCATTACCAAGAGGGCCCAGAGATACATCTCTGATACTCGGAGTGACAAATCCTAATCTTGATCTATGCCAATCCAACAAACACCTTCGGAGATACCTGTAGAGGATATTTATAATCACCCAGTTACGTTGTGAAGTTTGATAGCACACAAGGCATTCCTCTGGTATCCGGGAGTTGCATAATCTCATAGTCGGAGGAATATGTATTTGACATGAAGAAAGCAATAGCAATAAAACTGAACAATCATTATTCTAAGCTAACGGATGGGTCTTGTCCATCACATCTTTCTCTAATGATGTGATCCCGTTCATTAAATGACAACACATGTCTATGGTTAGGAAACTTAACCATCTTCAATTAACGAGCTAGTCTAGTAGAAGCTTACTAGGGACATAGTGTTTTGTCTATGTATCCACACATGTATTAAGTTTCTGGTTAATATAATTCTAGCATGAATAATAAACATTTATCATGAATAAGGAAATATCAAATAACAACTTTATTATTGCCTCTAGGGCATATTTCCTTCATTACTTATTTTTGGACGACTTCAAGAGAGTTGTTTGATTTATCTTCCCATAAAGATACACCTAATAACAATTTTTACTACCAACTAAAAAAACTATTTTCACAACCGCCTTCGCCTCGCCATTGCCAATACACATCGACCGGCTAAGCCGACTGGCGGCTGGCGATGGAGAGATTTTCGTTCTCACATGGGCGCCATCTTGTGGGGATCTCCGGTCTTGTAATGCGTCGACTGTTCAGCTCACAATTGCCTAGCAGTGGCTACGATTGGCGTGGCAGCGTGCTACCCATGGACCTACAGTTGGGAACATCAATAGTCGGCTCGATGGCCCTGCCTCGTCCATCTTGATAGGCACGCCATTTCCTGTCTTGGGACGGCAGCGGCGGGACTGTGCATAGCAATGGGGTGCATTTGTAGCCAGTCTAGCTAATGATTTAGCCTCCAGCGATAGATAGAGACACCCGCCAATGGCTTCCTAGGGAGAACCCTAGCACCGGCGGCAGCCTTCTCAATGGTATGGTGTCCGGGGCGCATGGAATCGATACCATATGTGCTGATCCGAGGCTGATCCGATGCGGCAACGGGTACATGCTAGTGATCGTAAGTGACAAGATCGTCTTCCCTTCCTGCATTTTATTTGGCACGCTTGTTTTGTGTGAGCAGGGGCTATTAAGAGCTAGGTGGACGACGGTTATGGAGGCAGACATCACGATTGTATTCTCTTGGAGTGGAAACCATGATGTAGCTGTAAGTTGTTATCTTGTGGAAGGCATTGGCTCGAGATTCGGGTTCGATTGTGATAGCCGCTGGTCTAACTTCTCATTTGATCAACTAGTATCAGCGTGTGAGCAACGATTCTTTCTTGAAGGTGTTACTGATGTGGTTAATTTTTTACGCTCGTTTAAATACGATATTCCCTGTTTGTTCTTTTACTTTCAGATATAGACTTTTTTTGGGTAGAAATCAAAACATATATGGAAAGTACTCAAGTAGATTTTTTTTTGAACTTTACTCAAGGAGAGTATTGATTCCATTCAAAACTGGGCATTAATGAAGTTAACAGAAAATAAGTGGACCAGCTATACAACTGCCTCCGTGATCGTAATACAAGGCACTTCGTGAAGAGTCCCCGGACCTAAGCTGCGAGTAATACCGCCTCCATTGCACAATGTAGTGCGTATAGATTAAAAAATAATCAAACTTCACAAACTTTGATCAAATTTGTAATATACCAAATGCATATCATTAGATGCTCTCTCCGTAAAGAAATATAAGAACGTTTAGATCACTACTTATCTAAACACACTTTCAATTGTATATATTTGATATTGCAGATATAAATAATTTTGTCTATATACTTGATTAAAGTTTGTAAATTTAACATTTTAGAAAATTGATATGTGGCACATTACGGAACGGAGAGAGTAGCATAAAAGTGGTCGATTGAACCGAGCAGTTAGTAGTCGTCCTTCATACATGGACGACTCGGCGTCACGGGCTACCATACTTGTCGATGGTATTGCCAGGAAAGTAATTCAGCAAAATTGTTTACTCATAGTATGCCAGGAAAGCGCTTTGTGCCGTTGAATATTTTACACGAGCGTGCCAAAAAGAGAGCACATCCACCTCAACCTGTGCGGTCTGCACATCCAGCAACCCCAAAAAAAAGAATATTTTACACGAGCAATTGAGCGTTTCAATCACATTTACAATAATCGACTAGTAATCAGCGCCTGAAAATTCCGCAGGAGCTTGCGCATGCAGGGATGTGCTGTGCCGGCAGCAATGGCATGCTTCGTTGCGTGATGAGCTCACGCGATGACCACGGTGATCACCGTGTCCGTCTCACTCTTCGCGGGCGCGCCCTCGACCACCGGCCGCCGGCACGTGGGGCAGGAGCCGTGGGACACCAGCCAGGCGTCCACGCAGCGGACGTGGAAGCCGTGCCCGCAGAGCGGCAGCACGCGCACCTTCTCGCCGTCCACGAACTCGCTCAGGCATATGGCGCACACGTCGTCGATGTCCTCCCCGGAGCCGTACACCTCCACGGGGAGGCTCCTTAGGACGCACCGCTTGATGCCGCTGCCGCTGCAGGCCACCCGCGCCGACGCCCGGCCCTCGCCGGCAGCAACAGCGGCCGCAGCCCCACGCCCCACGTACCGGAGCGCGCACCGTGCTAGCGAGTGGAGCCCGACGGCGAAGAGCAGCGCGAAGAAGAGCGCGGCCAGGATGATCACCACGTTGGTTTCGAAAGCCGAGTCAGCCCCGGCTGGCGCCGCCGCGCCTTCCCCGCCTCCGAGGGCAGCAGCCAGCCCCGCGGCGACGCTGGACGTTGGCGCCTCGGAATCAGGACGACCCATGGTTGATGAAGTTATGTAATCCAAGAGATGTCCACCCAGCTCGATCGATTCACAGTTCACCCGGCACGGTCGGTCGATGTTTCAAGCTAGTGTTGTCTGTCTAGCAGTAGGAGGAGTATATTCGGACTGGATTGGTGGCTGTGTTGTCTGTCTCTGTCTGTCTGTCGTTCTCTGCTCTGTTCGTCGGGTATATATAGGAGGGCGCAATCGAGGTACCCACCATTGTTCTGCTGCGAGTGTACTTTGTAAAAGCGGGCGCTCCCCACGCATTCGTTGCCGCTTTCATTAGCGATCTTCAGGTGCTAGCTAAACCACAGGGTCAGCCCAGGGTGGTGCGGCCACACCCGGACAAGTGGATGCCACCCAAAGAAGGCACATGCAAGATTAATATTGATGCTGCAATCATGAGGACCAGGCTGGTTCGTGCGGTTGCAGCAGTTTGCAGGGACAGGTATGGGGTTTTCTTGGCGCGTCCACGATCACTTTCCATGGCCTAGATGATCCTACGACGCTAGAGGCTTTGGCAGTACGGGAATCACTAGCTTTGACGGATGATCTTTATGAACGCAGGATTTCAGTGGCCTCGGACTGCAAAGTGGTTGTTGATGACATTGGGCAGAGGAGTGCAGCAGCGTATGGAGCTATCATTAGGGAGATTGTAGATCGATCTAAGCATTTTGTTACCTGTTTCTTTAGCCATGAGTTTACGAGCTTGAATGTCGAGGCTCACAATTTAGCGAAGCATATCTCTCGCTTGGTGTTGGCCACCTTGTTTGGTTAGGCAACCAAGGTGATCTTTCTTTCGTCCTTGTAAACATTGCGACGAGTTAAATAAAGGCTTCGCGAGATTGTCTAAAAAAACACATTTGTAGACGGGACTAAGCTCCCCGGCACGGTCGGTCGATGCTAGTGTTGTCTGTTTAGTAGTAGTAGGAGTATATTCGAACTGGATTGGTGGCTGTGTTGTCTGTCTCTGTCTGTCAGTCGTTCTCTGCTCTGTTCGTGGGGTATATATAGGAGGGCGCGATCGAGGTGCCCACCATTGTTCTGCTGCGAGTGTATTTTGTAAAAGCGGGCGCTCCCCACGCATTCGTTGCCGCTTTCATTAGCGATCTTCAGGTGCTAGCTAAACCACAGGGTCAGCCCAGGGTGGTGCGGCCACACCCGGGCAAGTGGATGCCACCCAAAGAAGGCACATGCAAGATTAATATTGATGCTGCAATCATGAGGACCAGGCTGGTTGGTGCGGTTGCAGCAGTGTGCAGGGACAGGTATGGGGTTTTCTTGGCGCGTCCACGATCACTTTTCATGGCCTAGATGATCCTACGACGCTAGAGGCTTTGGCAGCACGGGAATCACTAGCTTTGACGGATGATCTTTATGAACGCAGAATTTCAGTGGCCTCATACTGCAAAGTGGTTGTTGATGACATTGGGCAGAGGAGTGCAGCAGCGTATGGAGCTATCATTAGGGAGATTGTAGATCGATCTAAGCATTTTGTTACCTGTTTCTTTAGCTATGAGTTTACGAGCTTGAATGTCGAGGCTCACAATTTAGCGAAGCATATTTCTCGCTTAGTGTTGGCCGCCTTGTTTGGTTAGGCAACCAAGGTGATCTTTCTTTCGTCCTTGTAAACATTGTGACGACTTAAATAAAGGCTTCGCGAGATTGTCTAAAAAAACACGTTTGTAGACGGGACTAAGCTCCCCGGCACGGTCGGTCGATGCTAGTGTTGTCTGTTTAGTAGTAGTAGGAGTATATTCGAACTGGATTGGTGGCTGTGTTGTCTGTCTCTGTCTGTCTGTCGTTCTCTGCCCTGTTCGTAGGGTATATATAGGAGGGCGCGATCGAGGTGCCCACCATTATTCTGCTGCGAGTGTACTTTGTAAAAGCGGGCGCTCCCCAGCCAAGTTGCACCCTGATCTGCTGCTAGGCAGCTGAGTTTGGGCAAAGTGTATGTGTTAGTGAAAGCTCACGTCTACGACCGTTAGTGGAACGAATGTGGACGTACGGGGTGCCTGTCCCCACTCCTTGTCAAAAGTGCATAAATATGTGTATTACGTTGTACGCGTCCCTACCGCAGGAGGGCCCTCTTAAAAAGAGGCGAAAGCATAAGCACACTTCCTTTTTGCTTACAGAAGAGATAGATTGAACTACTCCATGTACATAGGAAATAGCGGTATTTTTTAAATTTGATCGTGATTTAATTTCCCTAGTCTTCCCACAGACCAAGAGGACAAAGAATTCAAGATCTAAATGTTAGAAATGTCGATTTACTCACAATTGAGTAAATCAATATTTGGGTAGCTTTTGCCGAATATTTTTTTCTCGATGTCAAAAAGGAATGAAAAGGCTTTTTAACCCTGTATAAATGTCGAAATTATTCTGAAGATAAAAAGCTCTACTTCCATTTTTGGCAGGGCTTGACAAAGGTGATTTTTTTTTCTTGAAAAACCGACATGTGCACTTTCTTTCCATTCAAACAACAAAGAGGGGCAATATGTACCAGAAGCCACGTTTTGAAGAGAGTGTGGCCATGCAGGATAATTTGCAAGAGAATAAAACTTGTCTCCTTTGTCCACATGATTAGACTATTAAGCACTTGTTTTCAGCTTTACTTTTTCTCGTGTTGTATGGTTTGTACTCTTTTTTTTAAGTATCATGATGCTTTATTGATGGATTATGGTACATAGTGATGGTTTTATGATGCGATTGAGGATATGTTGTCACGAGACTGGTCCAAAGTGGATGACCTTAGGTTTTCTTTTTGATATTGATGCTTAGTTTTTTCCCGCCTGCGCGAGACTTTGGAATCATTGCTCCGAAGTACAGAAATACCGGTCGTAGTGAGAGCTAATGTCTATGAGCGCTAATTGCAGTAGTGATGGGCGTACGTGGTGTGTGTCCCTACTATGTCATCAACATTGAAGCAAAAGTACGCTCTTATCTGTTGTACGATGAGAGAGAGAGTGTGTGTGTTTACGTGGTTCGCGTCCCCACAATATCCAAAACGAAAAGAGCAAAAGTGTGCACTTTGGTTCCGTGGTTACCAAAGGATCAGCCACGATATCCTACATGACACTTTGACTAACGCTGATGTGGGTTGCTCTTTACATATTTTTATATATATCTTGTAGTCCATATGGGGAGTTAATTATCGTAATCGAGTGCTTAAGAAGACAAGTAGACAATGCGTGCACACGGAAAGCAGATAGTGATCGATAGTAGCAGCATTAAATTCATGTTTTGTTTATGTGCACTTTGTTGGTATCTTGTATCCGATGTTGATTGTAGATTGATTAGCCAAGAGATACGGACGATGGCAACGAATTCTCTAAACGATCTAGGGCACGCTGAATTTTTTGTGTTATCTATCATGTAAAGTTGCGCCAAGCAATTAGACATCAGAAGGACGTGAAAGAAGTGCACCAAAAGCAACAGTATGTTGTTGCTCTCATCGCTCTTCTCAATAGCAATTTGGGACATGATTGTTTGTTTACGCACACATTTATGAGAAGTTTATGCAACAACAAATATTGTCCTTTTGAAGATATCTTGTTTTGAACGTACTGTCATGTGAAGATATCATGTTGTTCTGTCGGTCCACGGTGATAGGTTTTTGGTGTGACTGAGGATATCTATCATGTGACTGTCCAAAGTCGATGGCCTCGAGTTTTTCCTTCGAAATTTAGTATTATTTTTTTATAACATTATTATAGTTGTGTGCATGTGACGTTGGAATTGTTGTTCTAAAGTCCAGAAAATCCCCGGTCCTACTAAAAGCTCATGGACACAAGTGGTTCGTGCGCGATCTTATCGCGTCCTAAACAATGGAGCAAAATCGCACTCTTACGTGATGCGTGTCCCCACTATATCGAAAACCAAAGGAGCAAAAGCGCAAGCTTTATTTTCATGGCTATGAAAGGATCTGCCACGACATCGACTCTAATCTGGATTACTCTTGTACGCATTTCTTGGAGTGATCAGCATCTATGGCATGTGGGGAGTTTATTATCGTACCTGAGTGCTTAAGATGACAAGTCGACACTGGTGGATAGTTAGTAGCAGTAGTGCTATGTTTTCGTTTATGTGCTTAGCCGCGTCACTTCCAGTCAAGTGCCGCTTTAGCCAAGAGATTCGAAGGATACTAATGAGGTATCTAACGATCCAGAACATAGTGAATTGTTTAGATTATTATCCGTCCTACAAAGTTGGCCCAAGCAAGTAATTAGACTAGAGACTCCTCCGACAGAGCAAAGAAAAGTACACCAAAGCAGTACTCTTATATTCCACCAAGTAGTATGTTGCTGCTCTCGGTGTACTTTTAATAAAAGTTTAGAACATATCACATACTTACTAATATCTTGTCAAAAATATTCACAAGCAAATATCTCTACTACAAATATCTTGCACTAAATATATTGTTCTCTTAAAACGATCCAGAACAGAGTTATATCCCCGTGCCAAAAATCTGCCCTTTAACAGGTTAACACAATTGTGTTTAAGTGCTCTAGGACAAGAGTTGTTCAAGCTAACTTTCTCCTAAAGCTGCACCAGCAAATATCTTCGATTTGAATAGTTTCTTAACTATTCATAAAAAAGTTGTTTGACTTACCTTCCAACAAAGATGCACCATGCAAGCAACACCCTTCTAACCTCACTCTCATAGGTTTATATATGTTATGAGCTTTAGCATTCGGCGGCATCAGTGAACAGGGGGGGTGGATATGGTTGTACCTATAGTATGTAGCAGATTGTTCATTGCCGCACCAACAAGATAGTATTCTTATTATATAGTGGCATGTATGGTCAGTTGTATCTTGTTATTTCGATGTACGTTGGTAATCCTCGGTGCATAAATATTGTTTTCTGGTTGAAGGCGCTGTCCTCTTTTAGAAAAAAAAACATAAATAAGTTTTCTTCGTCACGAACACAAAGGCATGACCTAAAGATGCTAAATGGAGCTCCAGCTCCATGGAGGTTGGACTTTGAAAAATTCAAAATTCATACTTTTATGTTTCAAAACTCTGAAATCAAATACACATATAGCCCGAGACATAATGTACATGTGTGCAAATTTTTAAGATGAAATATGTTAAAATGATAAGTGATGTATGGTTCAGGTCCGACTAACAGTTAGTCGTACCGACTCGGTCAACACTTAGCTGAGTTGCACATGGTGACGGAGTGGAAAGTCGTCAGTACCCTCGGTAGGGTGGCGAACATGGCCGGAAGTACCAGAACGAAGCTCACACGCATTGTTTATCCAGTTTTGGGCCTCTGGTGAGGAGTAAGACCCTACGTCATGCTTGTTGTTGTTATTCATGCGAGGGATTACAATGGGGGGTGTGAATTACTACTGTGGGTCTAGTCTTTGGGTGTGGGTGGATATGAGAGTACCATAACCCTCCCCTTATATGCGCGGTGAGGGATAGGGATGACTTGGGTGCAAAGTTTGTCTTCAGGGTGCCTGGCTGCTCCTTGGACTCCCTCCGACCCCAAACTTTTAGATGGGCCTCCGGGGCCCTCAAACAGGCAGTTTGCCAGGCTCCTCCGAGAGAAGCCACCCCTGGTGTGCGGCATCGTCAGTAGCCCCCAAGCTGTTTGGAGTTGGAGTTCCTTCGGTTTCGAGAACAAGGGTGGGCTCCTGGTCTTATTTGTCAAACAATGGGGAGCTCTGTTTAGTGGGCTCATAGGGGCCCCGCCTTTTGCCTGGGAGCCTCTTTAAGAGATCTTCTTTGCCACCCGGAGCTCTCTGCCGGCTCGGAATCTTCTTCTCGTGAGCTCGCTGTGAGAACCCTCAGTCCAGTGGTCTCTGTGCGGTGACGGGATCCATGTCGGTACCCGAAAGAGACGTGGTTGCCGACTAGGCTGACGACGGGGATGGGCCGTGGTTGCCCTTCTACCTTGCCAATGTTCCATGCCTCACCGCTACATTTGGCGCAATCTCTAGGAGTCATGTCGTCACTCAAGATCTTCGTGTGCCCTTATAAATTGGAACGGGTCGAGGACCAAGTAATTTCAAACGCATTAGCTTCAGATCCATTAACTACACATCTCCCCCTCCTTCTCTCTCTCCAGACCCATTAACTTCCCTGGTTGAAGAAACATGAGGTGCTGGTATTGGGGAACGTTGCAGAAAATAAAAAATTTCCTACGGTTTCACCAAGATCCATCTATGAGTTCATCTAGCAACGAGTGATAGGAGTGCATCTACATACCTTTGTAGATCGCTAGCGGAAGCGTTCAAGTGAGCAGGGGTTGAGGGAGTCGTACTGCGTCGTGATCCAAATCACCGATGACCAAGTGCCGAGCAGACAGCACCTCGCGTTCAACACGCAGCGTGAGCGGATGGCGTCTCCTGCACCTTGATCCAGCAAGGAGGAGGGAGAGGTTGATGAAGATCCAGCAAGCACGACGGCGTGGTGGTGGATGCAGCGAGGTTCAGCAGAGCCGCCCGAGCTTCTGCGAGAGGGAGAGGTGTAGCAGGGGAGAGGGAGGCGCCAAGGCTTCAGGGTGCGGCTGCCCTCCCTCCCCCCTTTATATAGGCCCCCTGGGGGGCGCCGGCCCTGGAGATGAGATCTCCCAAGGGGGGGCGGCGGCCAAGGGGGGAGGCTTGCCCCCCAAGGCAAGTGGGGCGCCCCCTCCCCTAGGGTTCCCAACCCTAGGCGCGAGGGCAAGGGGCGCACCAGCCCACGGGGCTGGTTCCCTCCCCACTTCAGCCCACGGGGCCCTCCGGGATAGGTGGCCCCACCCGGTGGACCCCCGGGACCCTTTCGGTGGTCCCGGTACAATACCGGTGACCCCCGAAACTCTCCCGATGGCCGAAACTGCACTTCCTATATATAATTATTTACCTCCGGACCATTCCGGAACTCCTCGTGACATCCGGGATCTCATCCGGGACTCCGAACAACTTTAGGTTTGCTGCATACTCATATTCATACAACCCTAGCGTCACTGAACCTTAAGTGTGTAGACCCTACGGGTTCGGGAGACACATAGACATGACCGAGACGGCTCTCCGGTCAATAAGCAACAGCGGGATCTGGATACCCATGTTGGCTCCCACATGCTCCTCGATGATCTCATCGGATGAACCACGATGTCGAGGATTCAAGCAACCCCGTATACAATTCCCTTTGTCAATCGGTATGTTACTTGCCCGAGATTCGATCGTCGGTATCCCAATACCTCGTTCAATCTCGTTACCGGTAAGTCACTTTACTCGTACCGTAATGCATGATCCCGTGACCAAACACTTGGTCACCTTGAGCTCATTTTGATGATGCATTACCGAGTGGGCCCAGTGATACCTCTCCGTGTCTGGAGTGACAAATCCAGTCTCGATCCGTGTCAACCCAACAGACACTTTCGGAGATACCTGTAGTGCACCTTTATAGTCACCCAGTTACGTTGTGACATTTGGTACACCCAAAGCACTCCTACGCTATCCGGGAGTTACACGATCTCATGGTCTAATTAAAAGATACTTGACATTGGAAAAGCTCTAGCAAAACGAACTACACTATCTTGTGCTATGCTTAGGATTGGGTCTTGTCCATCACATCATTCTCCTAATGATGTGATCCCGTTATCAATGACATCAAATGTCCATAGTCAGGAAACCATGACTATCTGTTGATCAACGAGCTAGTCAACTAGAGGCTCACTAGGGACATATAGTATTCTATGTATTCACACGTGTATTACGATTTCTGGATAATACAATTATAGCATGAATAAAAGACAATTATCATGAACAAGGAAATATAATAATAATCCTTTTATTATTGCCTCTAGGGCATATTTCCAACAGTCTCCCACTTGCACTAGAGTCAATAATCTAGTTACATTGTGATGAATCGAACACCCATAGAGTTACGGTGTTGATCATGTTTTGCTTTCATGGAAGAGGTTTAGTCAGCGGATCTGCGACATTCAGATCCGTATGCACTTTGCAAATTTCTGTGTCTCCATCTTGAACATTTTCACGAATGGAGTTGAAGCGGCAACTTGATGTGCCTGGTCTTCTTGTGAAACACAGGTTCCTTGGCAAGTGCAATAGCTCGGTGTTGTCACGGAAGAGTTTGGTCGGCCCGACGCATTGGGTATGACTCCTAGGTCGGAGTTGAACTCCTTCACCCAAAGTGCTTCATGCGTTGCCTCCGAGGCTGCCATGTACTCTGCTTCACATGTAGATCCCGCCACGACGCTCTGCTTGCAGCTGCACCAGCTTACTGCTCCACCATTCAACATATACACGTATCCGGTTTGTGACTTAGATTCATCGGATCTGTGTCGAAGCTAAGCGTCGGCGTAACCCTTCTGACGAGCTCTTCGTCACCTCCATAAACGAAACATGTCCTTAGTCCTTTTCAGGTACTTTAGGATATTCTTGACCGCTGTCCAGTGTTCCTTGCCGGGATTACTTTGGTACCTTCCTACCAAACTTACGGCAAGGTTTACATCAGGTCTAGTACACAACATGGCATACATAATAGGCCCTATGGCTGATGCATAGGGGATGACACTCATCTCTTCTATATCTTCTGCCGTGGTCGGACATTGAGCCGAGCTCAATTTCACACCTTGTAATACAGGCAAGAACCCTTTCTTGGACTGATCCATTTGAAACTTCTTCAATATCTTATCAAGGTATGTGCTTTGTGAAAGACCTTTGAGGCGTCTCGATCTATCTCTATAGATCTTGATGCCTAATATATAAGCAGCTTCTCCAAGGTCCTTCATTGAAAAACTCTTATTCAAGCAGGCCTTAATGCTGTCCAAAAGTTCTATATCATTTCCCATCAAAAGTATGTCATCTACATATAATATGAGAAATGCTACAGAGCTCCCACTCACTTTCTTGTAAACGCAGGCTTCTCCATAAGTCTACATAAACCCAAACGCTTTGATCATCTCATCAAAGCGAATGTTCTAACTCCGAGATGCTTGCACCAGCCCATAAATGGATCATTGGAGCTTGCATACCTTGTTAGCATTATTAGGGTCGACAAAACCTTCCGGCTGCATCATATACAGTTCTTCCTTAAGATAGCTGTTAAGGAATGCCGTTTTGACGTCCATTTGCCATATCTCATAATCATAGTATGCGGCAATTGCTAACATGATTCGAACGGACTTCAGCTTCGCTACGGGAGAGAATGTCTCATCGTAGTCAACCCCTTGAACTTGCCGATAACCCTTAGCGACAAGTCGAGCTTTATAGATGGTAACATTACCATCCGGCGTCCGTCTTCTTCTTAAAGATCCATTTGTTTTCTATCGCCGCCGATCATCGGGCAAGTCACCAAAGTCCATACTTTGTTTTCATACATGGATCCTATCTCGGATTGCATGGCTTCAAGCCATTTGTTGGAATCTGGGCCCGCCATCGCTTCTTCATAGTTCGAAGGTTCACCGTTGTCTAACAACATGATTTCCAGGACAGGGTTGCCATACCACTCTAGTGTGGAACGTGTCCTTGTGGACCTATGAAGTTCAGTAGCAACTTGATCCGAAGTACCTTGACCATCATCATTAATTTCCTCTCCGATTCGGTTATGCACTGCAGGAACATTTTCTGAGCTGCACTACTTTCCGGTTCAAGAGGTAGTACTTCATCGAGTTCTACTTTCCTCCCACTTACTCCTTTCGAGAGAAACTCTTTTTCCAGAAAGGATCCGTTCTTGGCAACGAAGATCTTGCCTTCGGATCTAAGGTAGAAGGTATACCCAATAGTTTCCTTAGGGTATCCTATGAAGACGCATTTTTCCGTCTTGGGTTCGAGCTTTTCAGGTTGAAGTTTCTTGACATAAGCATCGCATCCCCAAACTTTTAGAAACGACAGCTATGCTTCTTCCCAAACCATAATTCATACGGTGTCGTCTCAACGGATTTAGACGGTGCCCTATTTAAAGTGAATGTAGCTGTCTCTAGAGCATATCCCCAAAATGATAGCGGTAAATCAGTAAGAAACATCATAGATCGCACCATATCCAATAGAGTGCGATTCTGACGTTCGGACACACCGTTACGCTGAGGTGTTCCGGTAGCGTGAGTTGTGAAACGATTCCACATTTCCTTAAGTGTGTACCAAATTCGTGACTTAAAAATTCTCCTCCACGATCTGATCGTAAGAACTTTATTTTTCGGTCACGTTGATTCTCTACCTCATTCTGAAATTCCTTGAACTTTTCAAAGCTCTCAGACTTGTGTTTCATCAAGTAGACATACCCATATCTACTCAAGTCATCAGTGAGAGTGAGAACATAACGATATCCTCCGCGAGCCTCAACGCCCATTGGACCGCACACATCGGTATGTATGATTTCCAATAAGTTGGTTGCTCGCTGCATTGTTCCGGAGAACGGAGTCTTGGTCATTTTTTCCATAAGGCATGGTTCGCATGTGTCAAATGATTCATAATCGAGAGACTCTAAAATTCCATCAGCATGGAGCTTCTTCATGCGCTTGACACCAATGTGATCATGGCGGCAGTGCCACAAGTATGTGGGACTATCATTATCAACTTTATATCTTTTGGTATTCACACTATGAATATGTGTAACATCACGTTCGAGATTCATTAAGAATAAACCATTGACCATCGGAGCATGACCATAAAACATATCTATCATATAAATAGAACAACCATTATTCTCGGATTTAAATGAGTAGCCATCTCGTATTAAACGAGATCCTGATACAATGTTCATGCTCAAACTTGGCACTAAATAACAATTATTGAGGTTTAAAACTAATCCTGTAGGTAAATGTAGAGGTAGCGTGCCGACGGCGATCACATCGACCTTGGAACGATTCCCGACACGCATCGTCACCTCGTCCTTCGCCAGTCTCCGCTTATTCTGCAGCTCCTGCTGTGAGTTACATATATGAGCAACGGCACCGGTATCAAATACCCAGGAGTTACTACGAGTACTGGTAAGGTACACATCAATTACATGTATATCAAATATACCTTTAGTGTTGCCGGCCTTCTTATGCGCTAAGTATTTGGGGCAGTTCCGCTTCGATGACCCTTCCCTTTGCAATAAAAGCACTCAATCTCGTGCTTGGGTCCATTCTTTGACTTCTTCCCGGCAAGCTGGCTTGCAGGTGCGGCAACATCCTTGCCGTCCTTCTTGAAGTTCTTCTTACCCTTGCCCTTCTTGAACTTAGTGGTTTTATTGACCATCAACACTTGATGTTCTTTATTGATTTCTACCTCTGCTGACTTCAGCATTGATAATACTTCAGGAATAGTTTTCACCATCCCCTGCATATTGTAGTTCATCACAAAGCTCTTGTAGCTCGGTGGGAGCGACTGAAGGATTCTGTGAATGACCGCCTCGTCCGGGAGGTTAATGTCCAGCTGGGACAGGCGGTTGTGCAACCCAGACATTTTGAGTATGTGCTCAGCAGCGAACTATTTTCCTCCATCTTACAGCTATAGAACTTGTCGGAGACTTCATATCTCTCGACCGGGCATGAGCTTGGAAAACCATTTTCAGCTCCTCGAACATCTCATATGCTTCGTGTTGCTCAAAACGCTTTTGGAGCCCCGTTCTAAGCTGTAAAGCATGCCGCACTGAACAAGGGAGTAATCATCAGCACGTGACTGCCAAGCGTTCATAACGTCTTGGTTCTGCAGGATGGGTGCTTCACCTAAGCGGTGCTTCTAGGACATATTGTTTCTTGGCTGCTATGAGGATGATCCTCGGGTTCGAGACCAGTCCGAATAGTTACTGCCATCATCTTTCAGCTTGGTTTTCTCTAGGAACGCGTTGAAGTTCATGGTGACATGAGCGTTAAGCCATTTGATCTACAAGACATTTTGCAAAGATTTTAGACTAATGTTCATGATAATTAAGTTCATCTAATCAAATTATATAATGAACTCCCACTCAGATTTGACATCCCTCTAGTCATCTAAGTGTTACATGATCCGAGTCGACTAGGCCGTGTCCGATCATCACGTGAGACAGACTAGTCATCGTCGGTGAACATCTCCATGTTGATCGTATCTTCCATACGACTCTTGTTCGACCTTTCGGTCTCTTGTGTTCCGAGGCCATGTCTGTACATGCTAGGCTCGTCAAGTTAACCTAAGTGTTTTGCATGTGTAAAACTGTCTTACACCCGTTGTATGTGAACGTAGGAATCTATCACACCCGATCATCACGTGGTGCTTCAAAGCAGCGAACTTTAGCAACGGCGCAGTTAGGAGAACACTTTCTTGAAATTATTATAAGGGATCATCTTATTTACTACCGTCGTTTTAAGTAAACAAGATGCATAAACACAATAAACATCACATGCAATTATATAGTAGTGACATGATATGGCCAATATCATATAGCTCCTTTGATCTCCATCCTCGGGGCTCCATGATCATCTTGTCACCGGCATGACACCATGATCTCCATCATCATGATCTCCATCATCGTGTCTCCATGAAGTTGCTCGCCAACCATTACTTCTACTACTACAGCTAACGGTTTAGCAATAAAGCAAAGTAATTACATGGCGTTGAATCAATGACACGCAGGTCATACAATAATTAAGACAACTCCTATGGCTCCTGCCGGTTGTCATACTCATCGACATGCAAGTCGTGATTCATATTACAAGAACATGATCTCATACATCACAATATATCATTCATCATACATCACAACTTTTGGCCATATCACATCACAAGGCAATTGCTGCAAAAACAAGTTAGACGTCCTCTAATTGTTGTTGCATCTTTTACGTGGCTGCAATAGGGTTCTAGCAAGAACGTTTTCTTACCTACGAAAAAGCCACAACATGATTTGTCAACTTCTATTTACCCTTCATAAGGACCCTTTTCGTCGAATCCGCTCCAACTAAAGTGGGAGAGACAGACACCCGCTAGCCACCTTATGCAACTAGTGCATGTCAGTCGGTGGAACCTATCTCACGTAACCGTACGTGTAAGGTCGGTCCGGGCCGCTTCATCCCACAATACCGCTGAAGCAAAATAAGACTAGTAGCGGCAAGAAAGTTGACAACATCTACGCGCACAACTAATTGTGTTCTACTCGTGCAATAGAGAACTACGCATAGACCTAGCTCATGATGCCACTATTGGGGAACGTTGCAGAAAATAAAAAATTTCCTACGGTTTAACCAAGATCCATCTATGAGTTCATCTAGCAACGAGTGATAGGAGTGCATCTACATACCTTTGTAGATCGCTAGCGGAAGCGTTCAAGTTAACGGGGTTGAGGGAGTCGTACTCGTCGTGATCCAAATCACCGATGACCAAGTGCCAAACGGACAGCACCTCCGCGTTCAACACGCGTACGGAGCGGATGACGTCTCCTGCACCTTGATCCAGCAAGTTGGAGGGAGAGGTTGATGAAGATCCAGCAGCACGACGGCGTGGTGGTGGATGCAGCAGGGTTCCGGCAGAGCTTCGCCGAGCTTCTGCGAGAGGGAGAGGTGTGGCAGGGGAGAGGCGCCAAGGCTTCAGGGTGCGGCTGCCCTCCCTCCTCCCTTTATATAGGCCCCTTGGGGGCGCCGGCCCTAGAGATGAGATCTCCCAAGGGGGGGCGGCGGCCAAGGGGGGAGGCTTGCCTCCCAAGGCAAGTGGGGCGCCCCACACCCCTAGGGTTTCCAACCCTAGGCGCAGGGGGGGCTCAAGGGGGGGCGCACCAGCCCACCAGGGGCTGGCTCCCTCCCCACTTCAGCCCACGGGGCCCTCCGGGATAGGTGGCCCCACCCGATGGACCCCCGGGACCCTTCCGGTGGTCCCGGTACAAGACAGGTGACCCCCGAAACTCTCCCGATGGCCGAAACTGCACTTCCTATATATAACTCTTTACCTCCGGACCATTCCGGAACTCCTCGTGACGTCCGGGATCTCATCCGGGACTCCGAACAACTTTCGGTTTGCTGCATACTCATATTCATACAACCCTAGCGTCACCGAACCTTAAGTGTGTAGACCCTACGGGTTTGGGAGACACATAGACATGACCGAGACGGCTCTCCGGTCAATAACCAACAACGGGATCTGGATCCCCATGTTGGCTCCCACATGCTCCTCGATGATCTCATCGGATGAACCACGATGTCGAGGATTCAAGCAACCTCATATACAATTCCCTTTGTCAATCGGTATGTTACTTGCCGAGATTCGATCGTCGGTATCCCAATACCTCGTTCAATCTCGTTACCGGCAAGTCACTTTACTGCATCAGTAATGCATGATCCCGTGACCAAACACTTGGTCACCTTGAGCTCATTTTGACGATGCATTACCGAAAGTGGGCCCGGTGATACCTCTCCGTGTCTGGAGTGACAAATCCCAGTCTCGATCCGTGTCAACCCAACAGACACTTTCGGAGATACCTGTAGTGCACCTTTATAGTCACCCAGTTACTTGTGACGTTTGGTACACCCAAAGCACTCCTACGGTATCCGGGAGTTACACGATCTCATGGTCTAAGGAAAAGATACTTGACATTGGAAAAGCTCTAGCAAAACGAACTACACGATCTTGTGCTATGCTTAGGATTGGGTCTTGTCCATCACATCATCACGAGCGGATGACGTGATCCCGTTATCAATGACATCCAATGTCCATAGTCAGGAAACCATGACTATCTGTTGATCAACGAGCTAGTCAACTAGAGGCTCACTAGGGACATATAGTAGTCTATGTATTCACACGTGTATTACAATTTCCGGATAATACAATTATAGCATGAATAAAAGACAATTATCATGAACAAGGAAATATAATAATAATCCTTTTATTATTGCCTCTAGGGCATATTTCCAACAGCTGGTGCCAATGGCCGACCCGGTGGTCAAGAAGTAGAAAGACGTGGCACATGGATTCCTGGTTGCGCCGCTGTGGTCAACAACCGTTTCTTCCGAGGGTCTTGAAAACTGGGGGGAGGGGCCCTCCAAGACCACCCTCGAGCATTTAAAAGGCCTAGTCTCCCAAGGGTTCCTGCCCAAACAAAAGAAATTGCATTGGTTGCCCGCGGCACGGAAGAATAGAGCTCCGGATCCTCTCCCCCTGGAATCCGTCATCCGCACTCCCTTTATCTCTCGTGGTCTATCCCTGCCTCTGAACATCTTTGCGTGGGGGATTTAGTGCTTTAGGGATCTAGATTCACTATCTTACCCTGAACAGGGTTCTGCAACTAGCTTGCTTCATTACCATGTGCGAGTGCTTTCTCGGGTGGCGCCACACTATGGTCTCTAGCATTACTTCTTCGAGGTGACACTAGGTCGAGAGAACGGGAAGGTCCTAGTCTGCGATGGGGCGATTTGGGGTATTTTGAGCTCCCCATGCCTGTTCTGAAGGAGCCCTGGCAGTAAGAATTTTTTTATGCCCCTGATATCCCACGGGCCCTCCATTCCCCATATTATATGCAAATGTATTCAAATTATCTCCATGTACCAGGAAGAGCCAGAAGAATAGTTGTAGTGTTTTTCTTTTTCTTATCCTTTTGTAATTACTTCTTGTTGTATTTTTCTAATCCTTGTGTAATTTAGACTTGATTGAGGTATACTATTTTTCCCTCCGAAGGATGAGAGGTTTTGATAAGACACCTACCAATAAAGCTCATTTTATATCCCATATGACACTTCACCACATTTTACTTACTTTTTTAGATTTTTCAATATTTGTTTCTGAATTATTTAGGTTTTCGTGTTTTTTAGGTATGTCTGCCTAAAACTGTCCACCCGGGCTTCGACATGCCACGGCTGGCCTGTTGCCCAAGGGTGCCATGCTTGGGCCTGGATGTACATTAGTGGGCCGGCCCATTCTAGTGTTTTACGTTCGCGCTCGCTCTCTCACTCGTGGTTGTCTGCTTTTGCTGGCTGCGTTCGCTTCTTCCGATTTAATTTATTTTTTCCCTTTTTCATTTCCTTTATTCTGTGTTTTGGTTTTTTCTGTTCATTACTTTCTTTTTATTTTTTCTCATTTTTTCACTGGTTTTCCTCGTTTCTTTCACTGGTTTTCATTTTTTTTCATTTTCATTTGTTTCTTTCTTGGTTTCCATTGGTATTATTTGTTTTTCCTTTTTTTTCTTTCCGGATTTCATTGTGACCATTCTTTTACATTTTTTATTTCTTGGTTTTTATTGGGTTTCTTCATATTTCTTTGTTTTTTGTCCTTTTCATTGATTTTTTTTCAACACATGTCAACTTTCTTCTGTACACATTCAACATTTTTCGTGTATAACGGTATATTAGAAGTATATCTTATATACATGTTTAACATTTTGAAATACATTTTTAACATGTGGTTTTGAAATTTATAATTTCTTATATCTATTTTTCATACACATTGTAAATTTTTGGTATATGCCCAATTTTTTTAATACATGTTTAACATTTTTGAAATCCAAGATTTATATGTTTTTAAACATGATCAACAGTTTTCTATATACTGCAAATATTTTTTAATAGCAATAATTTTTTTCACATGTGATGTATATTTTTGGTATACATCTAAATATATATTATTTTTTTCGAAATATTTTTTTGATGTCTACTTTTGTTCAACATTTTCGGTCAACATTTTTTGTATATATGGAAAATATTTTCTCTATACATATTTAAAAAAATTAAAGTGCATGGTTAACATATTTTAAAATATTATATATTACATTTGAAAGTATAGAAAGAAATAGAAAAGAAAACATAAAGCATGAAAAGTACAGGAAAATGCAGCAGCTTCCTACGCACTGAGCTGGCCGACTGGCCCATTTAGGGAACACCGGACGAGCCAATGCTTTGTCTAGCCGGTAATGTCTCACTAAAAGCGAGAAGCGAGACACTCAGCTCCCTGGAATCGTCGCCGGCATACCAGCACGTTTGTAGACACCAAGCTGTCAGATCAGCATATCGCATGATACAAAACACCAAGCTCAGCCGCGAGAACTGGCTATATGGCACCGAGGGTCCCTCTTGCACCGAGGAAAGCAGCAGTTGGTCGTCTCTCTGGCAGACACAAGTCCCGAACAAGATTCGTGTTTTTCTGTGGCGTTTGGCGAGGGAGTCTATACCCACATATGATATCCTCCACCATGGCAACATGGCTACCTCGCCAGCATGCCAGATGTGCAGGCAGCGGACTCTTGGAGGCACGCCTTGCTCGAATGCGCAATGTCGAGGAGCGTCTGGTCTTTGGCACCTAATCTCCTTGTCAAGTAGATGAGCACGTGTGACGATGCAAGCGCAAAAGTATTGTCGTTCTCTCTGAAAAACACATTATCACATGCGGACTTTACTAGACTTGGAGTCACGTTGTGGGCAATCTGAAGTTCTAGGAGGAAACTGGTCCATGAAGGGGTGCACCAAACGCCATATGCAACGAACGCATTCGTTGCCGCTTTCATTAGCGATCTTCAGGTGCTAGCTAAACCACAGGGTTAGCCCAGGGTGGTGCGGCCACGCCCGGACAAGTAGATGCCACCCAAAGAAGGCACATGCAAGATTAATATTGATGCTGCACTCATGAGGACCAGGCTGGTTGGTGCGGTTGCAGCAGTGTGCAGGGACAGGTATGGGGTTTTCTTGGCACGTCCACGATCACTTTCCATGGCCTAGATGATCCTACGACGCTAGAGGCTTTGGCAGTACGGGAATCACTAGCTTTGACGGATGATTTTTATGAAAGAGGATTTCAGTGGCCTCAGACTGCAAAGTGGTTGTTGATGACATTGGGCAGAGGAGTGCAGCAGCGTATGGAGCTATCATTAGGGAGATTGTAGATCGATCTAAGCATTTTGTTACCTGTTTCTTTAGCCATGAGTCTACAAGCTCGAATGTCGAGGCTCACAATTTAGCGAAGCATATCTCTCGCTTGGTGTTGGCCGCCTTGTTTGGTTAGGCAACCAAGGTGATCTTTCTTTCGTCCTTCTAAACATTGTGACGAGTTAAATAAAGGCTTCGCGAGATTGTCTAAAAAAACACGTTTGTAGACGGGACTAAGCTCCCCTAATGTACTGCAGGGTGCAGTTGGCTCACTGATAGGTGGACCAACCTGTTTATGGGCCCACACATCAGTGGCCCAACTTCTCCCCAGAGGAGCCTCGTCCTTATAGACGTGCCTTACGGGCAAATTAACCTGCCGTTGGATGGCTGGATGGCTCATCAGGGTTCAAATTTTAAACTTGGTGTTGTTGCTCGTATTATTTCCAGATTTATTTCAGCCTTTGACTTGCTATTGTCGTTCAGTGGGAGAAGACGTTCCTGTCAACTGGAAGGCGTCTGTGGTGACTTTGTAAAATCTTAAGATGCTATGCCGGTCAGTCTCTCGGAAGTGCTCATAGGGGTAGAGTGTGCATGTTCATAGAGTGTCGGGGTTGGGTGCGACATATGCCAAAGGATGGCTTATCATGGAGGGGGCGAGTAGAACGTCGCCGGTGCCTGGAAATGGGATGAGGCGAAGACATGCATGCCGGCGAATCTTACCCAGCTTCAGGGCTCTCCGAGGAAATAACACCCCTACTGCTGCTCTGCGGGGTCTCCGCATGATCACTATGGCAAAGTGAGTACAAGATGCTCCTTGAGCTGTTGGGGTGAGGAAGGAGAAGGGCACGGCTAGCTCTTCTCTTCCTTCTATGTGTGTGTCTAAAACTACTAGGTTCCAACCCTTTGCATGGGTGCCCGGGGGTTTATATAGGCCTACCCCGGGGTACAATGGTAATCCGGTGGCGCGGGTCCCAGTCGTCAGTCTATTAGGTCGCCGTCTTCTCCGCTGACTCCTGGGGCCCGCCGACTAGCGGGCCCCGCCGACGGTCCAGCATGGGGCCGACAGCCCTCGTCCGCCGCGGGCAGGTCTTGCCGGCTGCAAGTTACTGTAGCCGCGCTTCTAATGACGCGAAGCTTGTCATTGGGGTCATGGCAACAGTGCCGCCGCCTGGCGGGCGACCACTGTGGCCATTCCCTGTCTTGTCTGGTTAATGGCGCTTGGAGCTCGTGGGAGGGGACGGCCGACTCTCGGAGGCCGACTCCAATGGGTCCGTCTTTGGGGCGTTCTCGCCGTCTTCTGCACTCCCGCCGACAGGCGTGTCCCGCCGCCGAATTCGTCAGAATGAGCCATCGTGGGTACAGGAATTTGCCCAGGGCTGGCGTCGAGGCAGTGTGGCAACAGTGCTTTGCGCCGGACGGAGATCTCCGCCCGATGCAGGCCACAATGGCCATGCACGCCCTTTATGAGCGGGCGGGACCGCCGCGAGGCGGCTTTACCCCATCCCGCTCGTAGTCGCTCATGCAGGGAGTGGACGGAGTCGCGGGCCGACTCCCTGTAGCCGGCTTCATTGGAGGTCGCTGGCTTGGAGTCGGCTTGTCCTGAGGTTGTCTCTGGGACTCGGCCTAGAGGGGCAGTCAGCGACTCTGCCGCCGACTCTCTGAAGGCGGCTCTTCGTCTTGGGGTCTTGAGGGGCGATGATGCCCGATGTTTTGAAAGGTCCAGGGGCTCGGGTCTGCCTACCCGTGGCCCATTACTCCGACAGTAGTCCCCGAAGCTGGTGAGGCGCCGAGGGCAGCATGTCGAGGAGCCTCCACAGCTTCATCCCTTTGGTAGAAGAATCTGGACTCGGCCCATCGTCTCCATCTTGAGCCGACTAGCTAGAGTCGGCCTTGCAGGGGGCCGTCTTGCTCTTCAAAGGTTTCGAAGGTCGCAGCGGGATCCGGGCGGCGTGCCTGATAAGCTTCCCGGAAGCTGCCCGTTGCAGGCCCGCCACGCGGCAGGGCCAGTCTGCCAGCCCACGCGCGTGACAAGACAGGCCCGTCAGGCGGGGCCCGCCACTACCACGCCTCGGCGCGCAGCGGATCCGCTGCGGTCGTGCGGGCGGTTGGGCTCCCCACGCCGTTACTGCGCGCAGTAACGTCGTGGGTTAAATCGTGGGGGCGTGGGGACGTGGGCGCAGTTAATCCCACACCCGCCCCCTCGGCTTCGCAGCCTAGGCGCCTATAAGTAGGCGGGGGGAGGGAGGGGGCGGCAACGCACGCGCACCCTCTCTTCCCTGCTCCCTCTTGCTCGTCTTCTTCCTCGCTCCGCTGCACCGGACGCGGAGATGAGCTCCTCATCCGCCGCCGCGCCTCCCACCGCGCGCTCCGGCGTGTGGGACGGCTCCATCATCGACGGCATTTACATCATCGAAGTTTCTTCACAAACGTGCGCATCCCGGCAGCCACCTAGTGCGGACCCGCGCCGCGCCGGAGGGCGAAATCACGTCGGCGCCGGAGGAGGGCGAGCGGGTCATTTTCCGCTCGCACCTCATGCGCGGGCTAGGGCTGCCGGCGAGCGGCTTCTTCCGCGCGTTCTTGGAGTTCTTCGGGCTCCAGCCGCACCACCTCACCCCCAACACGGTGGTGCTGCTGGCCGCCTTCGCATCCTTATGCGAGGTTTTCTCGGCGTTCTCCCACCATCGAGCTGTGGGGAATTCTTCCAAGCCAAGCTTGGGACCCACGTCGCTCAGCGTGCGGCTCTGTCGCGCACGCTCATCGCCAAGAGGAGGCGGTGCCCGAGAACCCTTTTCCTGCCATCTCCCTCATCAAGTCGGTGAAGATGTGGCAGCGTACATATTTCTATGTCAAGAACGTCGCCCCCGAGGGCGACTGGGTCAACTTGCCGCCTTACGTGGGCGGCGAGTTGGCGGGCCGACCCTGCAGCTGGTCCTATAGGGCCCGGACGCTGACTCCCGCAAGCAACGCCGCCATCACGCGGCTCCGCGTGATGACGCAGTCGGAGGGCCTGACTGGGGCAGACTTGCTGGCCGCCTTTGTGGCGCGCCGAGTTCTCCCTCTTCAATGCCGACCTCATCTGATCTGTTAGATGAGCGGCCGCCGGGACCCCAGTCGGCTGTGCTCCAAAGACATGCCCCATGCGGAGGTGGTGGACACGGTGAACTTCTTGGCGAACTGCGGTCTCACGGAGGAATGGCAGTTCGGCAAGGAGCCATACTCGTGCGCCAACCCCCCACCATTGTTAAGTCGTCTCTTGCTTCTCTGTTTCCTTCTTCAGCCGAATCCGGCTTTAATTTTCCTTGGTCTTCTCCGATTCAGAATCCCCTCATGCTGCCGCGCCGGCTCATGAATTCGTCCCCGACCGGGCGGAGAGCAACGCCGACGACCCCGACTTGGGCGTGGCGGCGATGGAGGCCGACGCCGAGGGAGGAGGAGGGGCCGACGACTTCAGGCCTTCGGCCACTTTTGCCGATTGGCACGGCGACGGCGGCGAGAAAATCGTTCCCGCCGCCAGCGTAAAGCCGGCCATCCAGCGCGAGCTCCTCCGCCGCCTTGGGTGGTCGAGGCGGTCTGAAACGCCGGGCGGGCGAAGTGCGCCAGCGGCCGCGAAGAAATTCAGGCGGCCGCGACCCAGCGCGAGGAGGCGGTTGCGAAGGCTAACCGCCTCCGTAAGGAAGTGAAGAAGCCCCCCGCTGGTCTCCGCGTAAGTATTTTTTATTCTGTCTTGTTTTCTTCTGGTCCGTCTTGTCCGAGTCTTCTCATGTCTTTTTTCTCATCAGGGCTCCCCTCACCTTGGAGAGGGTCACCGCCGCCTCCGTCATGGGGTCGGTGGAGACGTCCACCAATAGTCGGCGGGTTGACCCTGTGGCCGCCCTCCGGGAGGCAACGGAGCGGAATGCGCAGGAGAAGCGCGACGAGGAGGAGGCCGCCCGTCTGGAGAGGGCGGAGACTGAGAAGGCGGCGGCATCCGCCCAGAAGAATCTGGAGGAGGTCGAAGCCGCCGCTGCAGCCAAGAGGCGAGCCGAGGAGGCCGCGCGCCTCCAGTCGGCGCTGCTCGTCACCCCGTTGAGCTCTGCGCCACCGCCGCCGGAGTTCACGGGGCAGTCGGAGGGAGTCGGCGGTGAGGTCCCCGTCGCAGGGAGGGAAGGCGGCGAGGTCTCCCTACCGGGCGCGGCCGCGCCACCTCCGCCGCCTCCACCGCAGTCCGAGATCGCGCGAGGCAAGCAGCCGGCGGACCCGCCTGTGCCGCCGACCGACGACGAGGCCGTGGCGCAACTACTTCTTCAAGTCGCCTCGACAGCGCGACGCCGTCTTGAGAAGGCGACTTGGCGCCGCGCTTTGAGACCGGCGCGCCAGCTTCGGCCATCCACAGCGCCCGAGGAGACAAGCGCCCGCGCCCGTTGGGTGGGTGCGAGGGCGGCACGGGCCCGCTGAACACGGGCGCCTGGGCGTCCAGGCGGCTGCGGGCTGAGGGCGACGCCATCCAAAAACCTCTCCAAGGCGCACTGCATCGCGATCCGCCGTATGGTATGTTTCTTTTCGAACTTTTCTTGCTCTTCTCGTAGGCGGCGCGCACCCACTGGTAGTGTAATCCCGAGTTTGGGCCGGCTGCTGAGCGGTGCGGCTCGGAACTCTATTTGCTACTTCCAAGTTTTTACCTCATGCGGAATTCTTGTCGCAGAGTATCACAACCTCCAGCGCTCGCCTTCAACCACAACGTTGAGGAGCTGAGCAAGCGGGCTGCTGACTTGGCGAGGAGCCAAGGTGAGTTTTTCTTCTTGAGCGCACTGGCGCAACTGCTGGCTGTAGTCCCCGAGATTCGGGCTCGGCTCTTGTGATCGGGCGGATCTACCCAACAACCTTCTTAGCTGGCGACTTCGCGTCCTTCTTCTTTTATTCTTGAGTCCAACGCCGCTCTTGGAGGCAGCTGGCAGTGCAGCCAAGACCGCTTTGCGCGCCAAAGAGGAGGAGTGCGGCAAGCTCGCCGCAGAGCACGACCTGCTGGCTACGCAGCTGGCGGAGCAGAGGGAGCTGCTCAAGGCGGCTAAGGATGAGGCGGAGAAGAAAGAGGCCGCTCTCCTGGCCAAATTTGAGAGCGAGCGCTCCGCCTGGACTGACAGGGAAGCGCTGCTGACCTCCGGCTTCCATGAAATCGAAGATATCGTCAATGGTGAGTTTGCTTTTACTTTTTCTCTTGGGTTGCCGACTATGGGTCAAGCCGACTCCTGTTTTTCTGACTTGCTTCTTCTTCTTCTTGGCAGACTTCTTCCCGGTCACACGCAGCGCCAATCAGGCCATCGAGGCCGAGCGCTTGGCGCTGGAGGGCGGTGGCGCGTTGAGATCGCAGCCAACGCCCCCCGGGCCCTTGACGAGCAGCTCCTGAGCATTGAGGCTCGTCTGCGGCCGGCCCATCGGATGTTGCGCCGTCTTCAGCGTGTCGGTGCCCAGGCGGTCGCTGCTCTGTGGCCGGACATGCCGGTTCTGCGCACTCCCAGCCGGACCGCCGACTGGCTGGAGGTCGCGGTTGGCCGTCTTGAGGCTTGGAAGGGTTCCGCGGCTCGGGCTGGAGCTCGCCGAGCCCTAGAGTTCGTCAAGGCGTGGTATCCAGGGCTGGATCTGGACCGGCTGGCCGCGTTCCGGTCAGAAGCCCAAGCGGAGCTACTGGCCGCGGAGGACGCCCTCGTCGGCGTCTGGCGGCGATCGCCGACTACGGACACCAGCATCTTCATCCCCGGCGGGCGAAAGACGGTGGGGAGGCACCGCGAGTGGTTCGGGATGAACCCGGACTCTGGCGAGGACTTCGGCGGAGGTGATCGACTCAGCGCCGAGGATGAAGACGAGGCGGAGGACGGAGACGGCATGGAGGCGCCCGAGAGGCGGAAGGCGGGTGACCAGCCTCGGCTCGACCGCGCCTCCGAACGAGCCGCGCCCATCTGGGCGGCTGCCGGAGACGATCAAGCCGAGACCGCCCAGCCCGGCCGCCCGGCGCTGACGCCGCCGCCGCCTCGACCTTCCAACCCCATCCGCTGCTTCTTAGGCCGCTGCCCTGCTTTTATTTTATCTGTTTGCTAGTCTTTTAAAAGAACTTCTTAATTTGCACAATTCCACCCGCGGGGTGTATTCTGAACCTCTGTCCGAAGATCCGGCCAAGGGCCTAAGCTTGTGTAAATATTATTCTAATTTTATCTTTCCTTGCTTATTGCTCTTGTGGCTTTTTCCTTTGCTGCCTTCCCTTAGATGCCGCCTTGCCCATCGGGCAACCGCTCTGCGGACTGCCGTCTAGGTCAAGTGCTTGGCTACTTTTGAGAAGGCAAGTACTTGGCCATTTTAGAGTCGTTAAGCAAGTTGGGTAGAAAGCGGCAAGCCGACTACTTAGGAGTCGGTTTTTACGAAACGGGCTGGAAGCCGATTTAAACTATGTTTATGCTTTGGGTCCTTAGCCATTTTTTCGTGTGGGCGCCCGTTCTACCTTACTCATGCCAACCAAACAGTCGCTCTGCGACCTGCGGCTTCTGACAGGAGACGGCTTAGGCACCGCACGTTACTTGTCTGACTGTAGGAAGTATTTCATAGCCCAAAGGCGGCGAGTCCCCGGGCCGACTAGTCGAGCCCGGTGCCAAACAATTGCATCAAGCTGTAAAATCTTGGAGGAGATTCGCATTCCATGGCCGCTCCGTCTCTTTGCGGAGTCGTCCCTCTTGCGTGCTCGGGGCTTCGGCGGCGTCGATCAGGTAGTAGGAGTCGTTGCCCAAGACTTTGTCGATGATGAATGGGCCTTCCCAAAGGCGCCGACAGCTTGTCTTTGGCCGGCTGTTCGCTGGATCAGCCGGAGCACAAGGTCGCCCTCTAGGAATGATCTTGGCTTGACCTTCTTGTTGTAGTAGCGGCGCAGGCTCTACTGGTAGATGCTGGACTGGCTGAGTGCCAACAGCCGGCCCTCTTCTAGCAGATCGACGCCTTGCCTTGACGTGCTTCTTCTGCTTCCTCTTTGGTGTACATGGTGACTCGCGGGGAGTCGAACTCTATATCCGTTGGGATGACGGCTTCAGCACCGTAGACGAGGAACAAGGGTGTGAAGCCAGTTGACTTGTTTGGAGTCGTACGCAGACTCTAGAGGACGGCTGGCAACTCCTCAAGCCAGCAGCCGACCGAACGCTCCAATGATTCGACCAGTCGAGGCTTGATGCCAGACAGGATGAGGCCGTTCGCTCACTCCACCTGGTTGTTTGACTGCGGATGGGCAATGGACGCTAAGTCCAGTCGGATGCCTTGCGTCGCGCAGAAACGGGCCAGGGCGCCTTTGGCAAAATTTGTGCCATTGTCGGTGATGATGCTTTGTGGTATGCCGTACCGAGTCGTGATGTCAGCGATGAAATTCACTGCCGTAGGACCATTCAACTTCTTTATGGGTTTTGCTTCTATCCACTTGGTGAACTTGTCCACCGCGACAAGTAAGTGAGTTAGGTCACCTCGTGCCTTTTTGAATGGTCCCACCATGTCCAGGCCCCAAACAGCAAAGGGCCAGGCGATGGGGATAGTCTTGAGCGCTGAAGCCGGCTGAAGCGGCTTGGAGCGGAACACCTGGCACCCCTTGCATTTTTGGACTAATTCCTTGGCCTCTTCTAGGGTAGTTGGCCAGAAGAAACCGTGTAGGAAGGCTCTGGCGACGAGTGCTCTTGAGGTTGCATGATGGCCGCACTCGCCCTGATGGATGTCTTTGAGAATTGCTTGGCCTTGCTCTGACTCGACGCAGCGCTGGTAGACACCGGTGACGCTGCGCCTGACCAGCTCTCTATTGACTATAGTGTAGGCTGCCGCTCGGCGTTGCGCTTGCCGAGCCAAGGTTTCATCAGTTGGTAGCTCTCCGCTTACTAAGAACTTCAGGATGGGCTGGGCCCATGAGGGTGCTACTATTTCTTCGACTGCCAGTACTGCTACTTGGACGAGGGCGGCTGGGCTGGGAGGCGGCGGGTTGGAGTCCGCAGCAGCTTGCTGGGTTGAAGAAGTCCCCGGGCCGACTGGCGCAGTCCCCGGGCCGAGTACTGGAGTCTTCGCAATGGTCGCCGCAGTCCCCGGGCCGGGTTCTGAAGTCCCTGGGCCGGCTTCGACTGCCGCGTTCTTGGGGGCGTCTGCAAAGATTCTTGTGCCGTCTGCTGAGGCTTTGGAGTCGGATCCGACTTCTTCAGGGGGAGCCGGCACAAAAATGGAGTCTGACTCTGGTGACGGCTTGACAGATGGCTTGAGGAGTTCTTTGAAGGGCGGCGGATGGTATTGCCTGGTGGGTAGAGCCGATTCTTGCCAGGGCATCTGCTTGGTCGTTGTCGTTTCTTGGCACGTGGAGGAATTCGCATCCCTCAAAATATCCACTCAGCTGCTATACCAAAAAATGGTAGCTCGCCATATTTGCATCTTTTGCGTCCCGATCACGGATGACTGTTGGACCACCAAGTCGAGTCGCCATAGCACGAGATTCGGCGAATGCCAAGCTCTTTGGCAAGCCGGAGCCCGTGAATGAGCGCCTCGTATTCGGGCGGCGTTGTTGGAGGCGGCGAAATGGATCTCGGTGCGTGCCAGGCTTGTCGCCTTTGGGGATGTGAGGACCACGCCGCTCCCAAGCGGTGCGCATCTTGGAGCCATCAAAGTGCATCCGCCAATGGGTGGAGTCGGTATTTGGCGGCGAGTCTTGGGTCTCGGCCCAGTCGACGAGGAAGTCGGCCAGTGCTTGTGACTTGATGGCGGTGCGGGGCTAGTAATAGATGGTGTAGGGGGCCAACTCTATGGCCCATTTGGCCACTCGGCCTGAAGCATCTCGGCTTCCGATGATCTCTGCTAGTGGGGCCGTGCAAACCATGGTGATTGGATGCTCTTGAAAGTAAGGCTTCAACTTCTTGGCGGCAAAGTGCACACCGTAACGCATCTTCTGGTAGTGGGGGTAGTTCTGCTTGGAGGTCAACAGTACCTCGCTCAGGTAATACACTGGTCTCTGGACAGGTAGCGCCTTGCCTTCCTCCTTGCGTTCAACTACAATGATCAGGCTTGACTACCCTGCTGGTGGCGGCAATATCTGAGGAGCATGGGCTCCTTTGGAGTCGGAGCCGCCCGGCCTTTGGGGAGTAGTCAGCATTCTCTTCAAGCTGGAGAAAAGCTTCGTCCGCCTTGGAGTTCCATTCAAGAATGTGGTCTTCTTCATAAGCTGGTACAGAGGAAGAGCTTTCTCGCCGACCGGTGATGAATCGGTGATAGACGCCAAGCAGCCGGTGAACTTACGCACATCTAGCGATCGGCGGGTACTTCCATCCTTTCGATCGCCTTGATCTTCACGGGGTTGCACTCTATGCCGCGTTCAGAGACCAGGAAACCAAGGAGCTGGCCGGCTGGTACTCCGAAGACGCATTTCTCTGGGTTGAGCTTGATCTGGAATCGGCGCAGATTTTCAAAGGTCTCCTTGAGGTCTTCCAACAGCGTTCCTCGCTTCTCCGTCTTCACCACCACGTCGTCCACGTAAACGTGGGCGTTCGCTAAGCTGCTTGAGGATGCACTTACGCATGCAACGCTGAATGGTGGCGCCGGCGTTCCTCAAGCCGAACGTCATGGTCAGGTAGCAGAAGGCTCCAAACGGCGTGATGAAGGCGGTCTTCAATCTGTCGGCCGGGTTCAGCTTGATCTGGTGATACTCTGAATATGCATCTAAGAAGCTCAACAGCTTGCATCCGGCTGTGGAGTCTATCACCTGATCAATTCTTGGCAAAGCGAACGGGTCCTTGGGGCAGGCTTTGTTGAGGCTTGTGTAGTCAATACACATCCGCCACTGCTTGTTCTTCTTTAGTACCAAGACCGGGTTGGCTAACCATTCTGGAAAGAACATTTCCATGATGAAACCGGCTGCGAGGAGCCGGGCTATCTCTTCTCCGACAACTCTTCTTTTTTCTTCTGACAGGCGGCGCAAGGGCTTCCTGACGGGCTTCACATCAGATCGGACATGTAACTTGTGCTCGGCGAATTCCGTCGGTACACCTGGCATGTCTTTGGGGGACCATGCGAAAATGTCCCGATTCTCACGGAGTAAATCGGCGAGCTCGCCTTCCTATTTGATGTCGAGGTTTGCACCTACAACAGCGTATCTCTCCGGGTGCTCCGGGTCCAAGGGTATCTTCTTGGTCTCTTTGGCGGCTTGAACGAGCCCTCGACCACGACTCCTTGGGGTCGGGCGATATCTCTGGCTGCTTGTCGGCCACTGCCACAATCCGATCCAGGAGCCGCTTCTCAGTCGCGATCACCAGGGACTCGGCCAGCCGGCTAATTTCAGCTGCACAGGCGGACGACCTTCTGTAGTCGCCGGCTACAGTCAGAATCCCCTTGGAACTCGGCATCTTCATCTTGAGGTAGGCGTAGTGGGGGACCGCCATGAACTTGGCCAGAGCAGGTCGGCCAAGAAGAGCATGGTAGGGGCTTTCGAGGTCCACCACTTCGAACCAGACTGAATCTCGGCGAAAGTGATCCTTGTCCCCAAAGAGGACGTCTATCAGAATCTTGCCGATCGGTGAGCAGGAAAGGCCATGTACAATTCCGTGGAACACAGTCCGACTGTGTTGAAGCTGTCGTTGCTTGATTCCTAACTTCTCCATCGTATCCTTGTACAGGATGTTGATGCTGCTGCCTCCGTCTATCAAGACTTTCGCGAGAAGCGGCGGCCCGCCTATCCGCGGCAAGGGTGGCTCCCAAGACCAGGCGTAGGAGCCCGGATTCGCATCACCTACGGGTGATCAGCCCGGCTCAAGCGATGGGCTTCTCGCACCCGATTGCATGAGTTACGGAGTATCCGATGCTCTGCATTCACTTCTTCTTTATTCTTTGCCGCTTTCTTCTTGCGGTGATCGTCACCTGGTAAACACTACATAGGCACCATGCTCTTACGGGTACTCGTCTTGTCTTTGCGCCGGTAGCTGACGGCCCGGCTCTTTGAAGCGATGGTGGAGGCGGCGGCCCGGCGGAAGAAAGGCAAGGCCGTCTCCTTGGCGATCTGGTGAGCGATGGCACTTCCGGTGGTGTGATTTGACGGTTTCGCGCCGCTATGGAACTTGCAGGGTCCGTCCAGAGTCTGCTCGTAAGAGAAGGCCGGCAACCAGTTGGACTTGCCGCCTTTCTGCCGCTTGGCAGGAGGCTGCCCCTCTGGCTGCTGGTCTTCAACTGTCGCCACCTGCCGGCTGTTGGAAGCCGGCTGCGGGGCCTTGCGCTTGTGATCATTCTGCTGCTGTCGCCGACTGGCGTCGCCAGCCGGAGTTCTGGGAGCATGAGGAGCCACCTTGCCAGTCGCACTGACTTCGATCTCCGACTTCATGGAGGAGTCGGCTGTGGCGTACTTGTCTGCTATGATCAGCAGCTCGTCGAGGGTCTCCGGCTCGTCGCAAAGGAGTTTGTGCTTGAGGAGGGTGCCTTCTCTGCACCCGGCGGTGAAGTACTCGATTGCTTGCACCTCATGCACTCCTTCGCAGGAGTTCCGGAGCTCGGCCCAGCGCGTGAGGTAGTCGTGAGTAGACTCGTTGGGGCCTTGCACGCACAAGGACAGCTGACGAGGCTTGGGAGGTCGGTTGTATGTGCTCGTGAAGTTGCGGAGGAAGGCCTCGGTGAAGTCGACCCAGCTGTTGATGCTGCGGGGCTTCAAGCTGTTCAACCATGTCCGGGCCGTGCCCTAGAGCATGAAGGGAACATACTTTACGGCAACGCGCTTGTTGCCGTTCGCTATGCTGACGGCCGTGGAGTAGTTCACCAGCCAGTCCTCCGGCTTCACGGAGCCGGTGTATTTGGGTGTGTCTCGGGAGTGTGAATCCTCCGGGAAGGGGCTCGTCTCGGATGCGAGGTCCGAAACAGGGCGGGCCCAACTCGTCTTCTTCTTCCAGCGCCAGGGATCGGTGGAGTCGCTCGATCCGGTGGCGGGCGTCGTTTTCTCCGACTCCCTCTCGGCGGCCAAGGCGGTCACCGAGAGTCGGATGCTCGACGGGTGGCGGGGAGACTCGCCTTTCTCTGCGGGGAGGAGGAGGCAGATAGTCGTCCTGCCGCTCCATCGCTCTCGGGCGGCCGTCTTTCGTGCGTGCTTTCGATGGAGATGTGAGTCCGGCTATGGCTGATACCGGATCCTTGTTTTTCTTCGCGGGCGCCGCCCGATCGGCGTCCGAGACGTCAGCGCCTGATCTCGGCGGGAGGCAAATCGCCGTGTTGTCGTCGCGCGCCTCCGTGGCAGCCGGCTTCGTCTTGCGCAGCGGCCGCGTCGAGCTGCTGGACTCGCTCCGTCATCGGTAGCGCTCACAGCCCTCGAAGTTATCGGTTAAATGCCGCCTTTGGCGGCGTGGATGTTCTCCGCGGGTGTGGCGTACAGGCGATCGTCCCCAAACAGATCGGGCGATAGCTACGCCGCTGCTGAACCGCGCCTAAGCGGCTAGGCCGGTCGGAGCCGGGCGAAACGCCCGCAGCGCGATCTATCTCGCGCTGGTAGGCTTCCGACAAGCGTCTCAAGCTTGCCGGCTTACGCGCCCACGGAGCCTGGAGGCGGCGCGCTTCCAGCGTCCCAGCGTCGGCGTCTTCCGGAATGGGGGCGGTCAGGTCTTGCAGAACCGCGTCGAGAGGGTCACGAGCTCCCTCGCCGGAAGGCTCGCTGTGACCGATGATGATCACCTCCGTGACGGTGCTTCCGCCGGTCTCCGCGCGAGGGAGAGGCTCGTCGTAGACCACCACGTTGGTGGGGAACGCGTCGAGCGACGCGGTGTCGGAGTCGACCAGCATCGGGTCGGTGGAGCCTCACGGACTCAGTCGGCGGCCGGGCTCGCCCGGCGGCGTGGAGCTTCTTTCGAGGAGGCCCGCAAGGAGGCTTCGGGGCCGTCCCGTGCTGCGTCGGATGCAGGCTCGTCGGAGAGGCGAACCTCGCCGACAAGTTCGGGCGAGGCAGCTCGCCGCGCAGCGACCTCAGCGCCATGCAAGGCGTCGGCAGAACTCCGTCTGGCGTGTCGGGCTGGCTGCGCCGCCGTGGAGGAAGAGGGTTCCCGTCCAGAGCTGGTCTCCGGACGACGGTGCACCTGGCCCCACGGTGGGCGCCAAATGTCGGGGGTTGGGTGCGACATATGCCAAAGGATGGCTTATCATGGAGGGGGCGAGTAGAACGTCGCCGATGCCGGGAAACGGGATGAGGCGAAGACATGCACGCCGGCGAATCATACCCAGCTTCAGGGCTCTCCGAGGAGATAACACCCCTACCGCTTCTGCTGGGTCTCGCATGATCACTATGGCAAAGTGAGTACAAGATGCTCCTTGAGCTGTTGGGGTGAGGAAGGAGAAGGGCACGGCTAGCTCTTCTCTTCCCTCTATGTGTGTGTCTAAAACTACTAGGTTCCAACCCTTTGCATGGGTGCCCCGGGGGGTTTATATAGGCCTACCCCCCGGGGGTACAATGGTAATCCGGCTGGGCGCGGGTCCCAGCCGTCAGTCTCTTAGGTCGCCGTCTTCTCCGCCGACTCCTGGGGCCCGCCGACTAGCGGGCCCCGCCGACGGTCCAGCATGGGGCCGACAGCCCTCGTCCGCCGCGGGCGGGTCTTGCCGGCTGCAAGTTACTGTAGCCGCGCTTCTAATGACGCGAGCTTGGTCGTGGGGTCATGGCAACAGTGCCGCCGCCTGGCGGGCGATCACTGTGGCCATTCCCTGTCCTGTCTGGTTAATGGCGCTTGGAGCCCGTGGGAGGGGTCGGCCGACTCTCGGAGGCCGACTCCAACGGGTCCGTCTTTGGGGCGTTCTCGCCGTCTTCTGCACTCCCGCCCGACGGTAATCCCGCCGTCTTCGGTCGTCTGCAGACAAGCCATCGTGGGTACAGGAATCTGCCCACGGGCTGACGTCGAGGCAGTGTGCTTGATCTTTGTGCGGACGGAGATCTCTGCCCGATACGGCGCCACAGCCATGCTCGCCCTTTATGAGCGGGGCGCGGACCGGCCGCGAGGCGGCTTTACCCCATCCCGCTCGTAGTCGCTCATGCAGGGAGTGGACAGAGTCGCGGGCCGACTCCCTGTAGCCGGCTTCATTGGAGGTCGCTGGCTTGGAGTCAGCTTGTCCTGAGGCCGTCTCTGGGTCCCGGACTAGAGGGGCAGTCAGCGACTCTGTCGCCGACTCTCTGAAGGCGGCTCTGCGTCTTGGGGTCTTGAGGGGCGCAGTCTGCCCCGATGTTTTGAAAGGTCCAGGGGCTCGGGTCTGCCTACCCGTGGCCCATTACTCCGACATAGAGGGTTTTTTTTAGAAAGATGTTCATAGAGGTGAAGTTTACGCTTGTGCATGTGAGTGAATTCGAATGTACTGTGTCAGGAAAAAACATGCCTCACGGGCCGTCTAAGGTCGCTGCTGGCCAGTTTTGACCGCAAGTCCGGTCTGGCTGAGCGTTCCCTTTTAATAGATTCGCCTCGTTCTATCCAGCGCCCGAGCGAGCGTGAAAGAGTCCTTCGGTACCGAAACTGTCTCCCGTGCCCATCGGTCCCGAAACCCTAGAATCAAATCGAGGCGAGGCAGACGGCGGAGGCGAAGGAAGAGGCAATCATGTCCCTCCGGAGGGCCGTCGGTTTCCTCCTCACACGGAGGTTCTCGCCACGGGTGATCCCCAGGACGGCTCCTGCCCACTCTTCCCACACCTTCGTGAGTCTCCCCCCGTTTTTTCACTCAGACCTGCAACTCCAGGCTCCCCTCTCTCATGTTTCTCATCCCGACACAGAAGGAACTCCCCATCGGTCGTGGTGCTGCTGGTGTTGGTCCGCTCACGCCGTTCTTTGATCTTTGGAGCACAGGCGATTCAGCATTTCAGGAAAGGCCCAGATGATGTTGAGTCAGGTAGATTCCTCGTATTCGTTCGTTCGCTCCGAGGCTTCATGTCAGGAACCACCACCTCATGCGTATAATATATACCTGTCTTCTTGTGCAGCTGCTCGCAAGGAAGAGCAGGACATGAAGGCAACGTTCGAGAACTGGATGAAGGAAGAGGACATGACGGCGAGGTTCGAGAATTGGATGAAGGAGTACAACAAGACATACCGGGACGAGGAAGAGAAGGCTATGCGGTTCCAAGTGTTCAAGGACACCATCAAGTCCATTGAATCGCTGCCCCCATCTACCCATAAGAAGTTTCTTCCACCTAACGGTTTTGCAGACTTAACAAGCGAGGAGCTCCAGTGCATCCAGCCCTGTATCGATGATGACTTAGATGACGCAGACAGCAAAGAGTACCGCCAGAACAAGTTCCATGCCGAGAATGAGAATGGTATCTTGTTTTGCAATTTGTTTATCCTTAAATATATACATGTATACATGATGCACCTGCTATTGCTAGCTTGAATTATGATTTCTGTCCGCTGTTGTTTGGGATATCGAATTGGACCTATATATTGCGGTTGATATAGGTTACATGGCTTTACCCTCTTTTAGATATCCCATCTCTAATTAAACTTCCGTCCGCCCTCCCTCTAGTAATGCTAGCTTGAACATACTCTTCTTCCTTTTCCGTGGGAGTGTTCGAATTTTCAGAGAAATCAGATCGTTTTATTTTTATGGTTCTGCCTTAAAAATCTTATTATTAGTTGTGTAGACTTTGATTTATTGGCGATTAATTGACGAAACAGATAGCAACTAGATTTGTAGTTGCATTCCAGCCAGTAGGCAGTAGCAGCTGCGCACTAAGAGCACTGAACTCTGTCCTGGTTAGTTTTCAGTTTGAACAAGAAAGAAAGTTTGTTTCGCGGACAGTTGAAACATAAATGGAGTCAATTTTATTTCCATCCATTTGGCCTTCCAGTCTGTTAACATGTAGCTTTTGCGCAAAAACAGGAGAAGCAATCGTATGGTAGCCTGAGTGGAAGCCAGCCGTCACTAGTAGAAAAAGGACCTTATGTGAGACACATTAGTCCCGGTTCAATTTTAGCCCGGTACTAATGGTACCATTAGTACCGGTTCGAACGGCTATGCATTAGTGCCGGTTCGTGTTGAACCTTTAGTACCGGTTCGTGCCACGAACCGGTACTAAAGGGGTGGTGGCAGGCTGGCGTCAGGCCGGGGCCCCACGAGCCCCTTTAGTCCCGGTTTGTGGCACAAACCGGTACTAAAGGGCCAACCTTTAGTACCGGTTCGTGCCACGAACCGCACTAGTAGAGTATAACCTATAGTCCCGGTTGGAGACACAAACCGGGACTATAGGGCAATTTTCAAACTTGGAAAAATCATAACTAAATCATCCTAATTCAGAAAAATACATATAATATATCAAAAATATACAGAACAAACCGGGACATTGGTGGTAGCAGTATGACGATCGCCACCCACAACTCTTTGTGTTCTACTCGTGCATATCATCTACGCATAGACCTGGCTTGGATGCCACTGTTGGGAAACGTAGCATGCAATTTCAAAAAAATTCTACGCTCACGCAAGATCTATCTAGGAGATGCATAGCAACAAGAAGGGGAGAGTGTGTGTACGTACCCTCGTAGACCGAAAGCGGAAGCGTTTGCCAACGCGGTTGATGTAGTTGAACTTCTTCTCGTTTCGATCGATCAAGTACCGAACGTACGACCCCTCCGAGTTCTGCACACGTTTAACTCGATGACGTCCCTTGAACTCTTGATCTAGCAGAGCATCGAGGAAGTAGATGAGTCCTGTCAGCACGACGGCGTGGTGACGGTGATGGTGAAGTTATCCGCGAAGGGCTTCACCTAAGCACTACGAGAATATGACCGGAGGCATAAACTGCGGACGGGGGCGCCAGACACGGCTAACAATCGTTGGTGTGTGTTCTAGGCGCCCCCTCCCCATGTATATATAGGTGGGAGGGGGAGCGGAGCTGCCTTGGGTGCCCGAAGTAGGAGGAATCCTACTTGGGGGCCCTATTCCAATCCCCCCCCCCCCCTTCCTTTTACGAGAAGGGGGAAAAGGAAGAGAGGGAGGAGGAGGAAGGAAAGGGGGGCCGAACCCCCTCCTCCTTCTCCTATTCAGCCTCCTTCCTAAGGGGAGGGGGCGCAGCACCCCTTGTGGGTTGGGGTGCTCTCCTCCTATGGCCCATAAGGCCCATTATTCCCCCAGGGGGTTCTGGTAACCCCCATGGTACTTCGATATGTACCCGATACACCCCGGAACACTTCTGGTGTCCGAATACTATCGTCCTATATATCAATCTTTACCTCTCGACCATTTCTAAACTCCTCATCATGGCCATGATCTCATCCGGAACTCTGAACAATATACGGTCACCAAATCACATAACTCATATAATACAAAATCGTCATCGGATGTTAAGCGTGCATACCCTACGGGTTCGAGAACTATGTAGACATGACCGAGACACCTCTCCGGTCAATAACCGATAGCGGAACCTGGGTGCTCATATTGGCTCCCACATATTCTACGAAGATCTTTATCGGTCGAACCGTTATGACAACATACATTATTCCCTTTGTCATCGGTACTTGCCCGAGATTCGATCATCGGTATCTTCATACCTAGTTCAATCTCATTACCAGCAAGTCTCTTTACTCGTTCCGTAATGCATCATCTGCAACTAACTCATTAGTCACTTTTCTTGCAAGGCTTCTTATGATGTGCATTACCGAGAGGGCCTAGAGATACATCTCTGATACTCGGAGTGATAAATCCTAATCTTGATCTATGCCAATCCAACAAACACCTTCGGAGATACCTGTAGAGCATATTTATAATCACCCAGTTACGTTGTGAAGTTTGATAGCACACAAGGTATTCATCTGGTATCCGGGAGTTGCATAATCTCATAGTCGGAGGAATATGTATTTGACATGAAGAAAGCAATAGCAATAAAACTGAACAATCATTATGCTAATCTAACAGATGGGTCTTATCCATCACATCATTCTCTAATGATGTGATCCCGTTCATCAAATGACAACACATGTCTATGGTTAGGAAACTTAACTATGTTCGATTAATGAGCTAGTCTAGTAGAAGCTTACTAGGGACATAGTGTTTTGTCTATGCATGTATCCACACATGTATCAAGTTTCTGGTTAATATAATTCTAGCATGAATAATAAACATTTATCATGAATAAGAAAATATAAAATAACAATTTTATTATTGCCTCTAGTGCATATTTCCTTCATTACTTATTTTTGGACGACTACAAGAGAGTTGTTTGATTTATCTTCCCATAAAGATACACCTAATAACAATTTTTACGACCAACTAAAAAAACTATTTTCACAACCGCCTTCCCCTCGCCATTGCCAATACACATCGACCGGCTAAGCCGACTGGCGGCTGGCGATGAGAGATTTTCGTTCTCACAAGGGCGCCATCTTGTGGGGATCTCCGGTCTTGTACGTGCGACTGTTCAGCTCACAAGTGCCTAGCAGTGGCTACGATTGGCGTGGCCGCGTGCTACCCATGGACCTACAGTTGGGAACATCAATAGTCCGGCTCGCTGGCCCTGCCTCGTCCATCTTGATAGGCACGCCATTTCCTGTCTTGGGACGGCAGCAAGCGGGACTGTGCATAGCAATGGGGTGCATTTGTAGCCAGTCTAGCTAATGATTTAGCCTCCATCGATAGATAGAGACACCCGCCAATGGCTTCCTAGGGAGAACCCTAGCACCGGCGGCAGCCTTCTCAATGGTATGGTGTCCGGGGCGCATGGAATCGATACCATATGTGCTGATCCGATGCGGCAACGGGTACAGGCTAGTGATCCTAAGTGACAAGATCGTCTTCCCTTCCTGCATTTTCTTTGGCACGCTTGTTTTGTGTGAGCAGTGGCTATTAAGAGCTAGGTGGACGACGGTTATGGAGGCAGACATCACGATTGTATTCTCTTGGAGTGGAAACCATGATGTAGCTGTAAGTTGTTATCTTGTGGAAGGCATTGGCTCGAGATTCGGGTTCGAGTGTGATAGCTGCTGGTCTAACTTCTCATTTGATAAACTAGTATCAGCGTTGCCCCCGCCCCCGCGTCGCCCCCGCTCGGGCGACTCGGGCGAGACTTGCAACCCTAGCCGTCGGGGTCCCCATCCCTCCTCCCCTCCCCCCGCCGCCGCCGGCGATAGCCCAGGGCTGAAGGCGGTGGCGGGGGTCTTCCCTCTTGCCTGCGCCGTGGGGGCGGTGCGGAGCCCCGCGGCATGGGTGGCACGGCCGATCTGGCCTGGAGGCGCTGGCGGGCCTGCCTTCCGGCGGCGGCGCTGGCGGCTCGCCAAGGGCCGATCCGCTCGGGCGGCGCGGGCTCGCCTTCCGGCGGCGGCGCTGGGCGGCCGCTCGGCCAAGGGCGGCGATGGTGGGGGTGCAGCAGTCGGCTTTGCCTCGGGCAGCGTGGCGGCGTTCGGCAGCGGTGGCCTGGTCTGCGGCGACACACCATCTGACCTCGGATCAGCGGTGGCGGCATGGAGGGCCTGGTGGTTGGGTCGGCACCATGCGGGTTGTGCCCTCCGGACAGATCTGATCTGGCCGGTGCGGCCTGCTCGATGTGAGGCCGCTCAGATCGGCGGCGACCCGTGCACACAATACGTGATGGAGGTTCTTCAAGCGGATCCGGGTGAACACCTTGTGCTCGGCTTGATGCCAAGACCGGCGTTGGTGGCACCCTCTTGTGTCATTACCTTCTTGAAGGCATCGCCGTGGAGAAGCTCTAGACCTCTATCCGCTACCTCCGGGGGAAACCCTCGATCAGTTGATCGGATGACGGCGGCGCGTTTGTGTCGTTTCCTCCTTGGGGGCGTCATTCTTGGAGGCGTACACGGGATCGAGGGACCAGTGGGCGCCTTTTTTGGTGGAGCGGTGCTTCATCCTTCACATTGATAACGGCGGATCTCGGCGGCATGGTGCAGTGGAGACTCGGCGCCCGATGCGTGGTGATGGTCTCGCGCAGGTGGAGGTAGTTGTCTGGCGTCAAGGTGGCGTCGATGACGGAGTGACCTGACAAGGTACAAGCCTCAATATCTGCTCTGAAGACGGACATGTGGAAGATGGCGGCGAGGACACATGTGAGTGTGTCGGACGGTTTATGCCCCGGACCGGTATGTGGCTCGGCTGGGGCTTCTGGCTTCTGATGATAGGATTAGGTGAGTAGTCTGGGTATGTGGCCCAGGTAGCACCCCTGCATCATTTGGATAGGAGTAGTGGCATATATTGCCAAGATGGTGGATTCAGGCATATTGTTATAATACTTTGTAAGGTCCTCGAGAATAATCAATAAAGTGGCCGTATGCATCTCCCAGATGCAGAGGCCGGGGGTCATCCTCCTTTTCTAAAAAAACAAAAAAAAAACTAGTATCAGCGTGTGAGCAACGATTTTTTCTTGAAGGTGTTGCTGATGTGGTTATTTTTTACGCTCGTTTAAATACGATATTCCCTGTTTATTCTTTTACTTTCAGATATAGACTTTTTTTGGGTAGAAATCAAAACATATATAGAAAGTACTCAAGTAGACTTTTTTTTGAACTTCACTCAAGGAGAGTATTGATTCCATTCAAAACTGAGCATCAATGAAGTTAACAGAAAATAAGAGGACCAGCTATACAACTGCCTCCATGACGTAATACAAGGCACTTCGTAAAGAGTCCCCGGACCTAAGCTGTGAGTGCTACCGCCTCCGTTGCACAATGTAGTGCGTATAGATTAAAAAATAATCAAACTTCACAAACTTTGGTTAAATTTGTAATATACCAAATGCATATCATTAGATACTCTCTCCATAAAGAAATATAAGAGTGTTTAGATCACTACTTATCTAAACGCATTTATATTTCTTTACGAAGAAAGCACATCACAAGACATACTTTCAATTGTATATATCTGGTATTGTAGATATAAATAATTGTCTATATACTTGATTAAAGTTTGTAAATTTAACATTTTAGAAAATCGATATGCGGCACATTATAGAACGGAGAGAGTAGCATAAAAATGGTCGATTGAACCGAGCAGTTAGTAGTCGTCTCCATTCATGGACGACTCGACGTCACGGGCTACCATACTTGTCGATGGTATTGCCAGGAAAGTAATTCAGCAAAATTGTTTACTCATAGTATGCCAGGAAAGCGCTTTGCGCCGTTGAATATTTTACACGAGCGTGCCAAAAAGAGAGCACATCCACTCCAACCTGTGCGGTCTGCACATCCAGCAACCCCAGAAAAAGAATATTTTACACGAGCAATTGAGCGTTTCAATCACATTTACAATAATCGACTAGTAATCAGCGCCTGAAAATTCCGCAGGAGCTTGCGCATGCAGGGATGTGCTGTGGATACCGGCACGTGGGGCAGGAGCCGTGGGACACCAGCCAGGCGTCCACGCAGCGGACGTGGAAGCCGTGCCCGCAGAGCGGCAGCACGCGCACCTTCTCGCCGTCCACGAACTCGCTCAGGCATATGGCGCACACGTCGTCGATGTCCTCCCCGGAGCCGTACACCTCCACGGGGAGGCTCCTCAGGACGCGCCGCTTGATGCCGCTGCCGCTGCAGGCCACCCGTGCCGACGCCCGGCCCTCGCCGGCAGCAACAGCGGCCGCAGCCCCACGCCCTACGTACCGGAGCGCGCACCGTGCTAGCGAGTGGAGCCCGATGGCGAAGAGCAGCGCGAAGAAGAGCGCGGCCAGGATGATCACCACGCTGGTTTCGAAAGCCGAGTCAGCCCCGGCTGGCGCCGCCGCGCCTTCCCCGCCTCCGAGGGCAGCAGCCAGCCCCGCGGCGACGCTGGACGTTGGCGCCTCGGAATCAGGACGACCCATGGTTGATGAAGTTATGTAATCCAAGAGATGTCCACCCAGCTCGATCGACTCACAGTTCACCCGGCACGGTCGGTCGATGTTTCAAGCTAGTGTTGTCTGTCTAGTAGTAGGAGGAGTATATTCGAATTGGATTGGTGGCTGTGTTGTCTGTTCTGTCGTTCTCTACTCTGTTCGTGGGGTATATATAGGAGGGCGCGATCGAGGTGCCCACCATTGTTCTGCTGTGAGTGTACTTTGTAAAAGCGGGCGCTCACCACGCATTCGTTGCCGCTTTCATTAGCGATCTTCAGGTGCTAGCTAAACCACAGGGTCAGCCCAGGATGGTGCGGCCACACCCGGACAAGTGGATGCCACCCAAAGAAGGCACATGCAAGATTAATATTGATGCTGCACTCAAGAGGACCAGGCTGGTTGGTGCGGTTGCAGCAGTGTGCAGGGACAGGTATGAGGTTTTCTTGGCGCGTCCACGATCACTTTCCATGGCCTAGATGATCCTACGACGCTAGAGGCTTTGGCAGTACGGGAATCACTAGCTTTGACGGATGATCTTTATGAACGCAGGATTTCAGTGGCCTCAAACTACAAAGTGGTTGTTGATGACATTGGGCAGAGGAGTGCAGCATCGTATGGAGCTATCATTAGGGAGATTGTAGATCGATCTAAGAATTTTGTTACCTGTTTCTTTAGCCATGAGTTTACGAGCTTGAATGTCGAGGCTCACAATTTAGCGAAGCATATCTCTCGCTTGGTGTTGGCCGCCTTGTTTGGTTAGGCAACCAAGGTGATCTTTCTTTCGTCCTTGTAAACATTGTGACGAGTTAAATATAGGCTTCGCGAGATTGTCTAAAAAAACACGTTTGTAGACGGGACTAAGCTTCCCTGATGTACTGCAGGGTGCAGTTGGCTCACTGATAGGTGGACCAACCTGTTTATGGGCCCACACATCAGTGGCCCAACTTCTCCCCAGAGGAGCCTCGTCCTTATAGACGTGCCTTACGAGCAAATTAACCTGCCGTTGGATGGCTGGATGACTCATCAGGGTTCAATTTTTAAACATGGTGTTGTTGCTCGTATTATTTCTAGATTTATTTCAGCCTTTGACTTGCTATTGTCGTTCAGTGGGAGAAGACGTTCCTGTCGACTGCAAGGCGTCTGTGGTGACTTTGTAAAATCTTAAGATGCTATGCCGGCTCAGTCTCTCGGAAGTGCTCATAGGGGTAGAGTGTGCATGTTCATAGAGGGGTTTTTTGAGAAAGATGTTCATAGAGGTGAAGTTTATGCTTGTGTATGTGAGTGAATTCGACTGTACTGTGTCAGGAAAAAAAACATGCCTCACGGGCCGTCTAAGGTTGCTGCTGGCCAGTTTTGACCGCAAGTCCGGTCTGGCTGAGCGTTCCCTTTTGATTGATTCGCTCGTTCCATCCAGCGCCCGAGCGAGCGTGAAAGAGTCCTTCGGTACCGAAACTGTCTCCCGTGCCCATCGGTCCCGAAACCCTAGAATCAAATCGAGGCGAGGCAGACGGCGGAGGCGAAGGAAGAGGCAATCATGTCCCTCCGGAGGGCTGTCGGTTTCCTCCTCACGCGGAGGTTCTCGCCACGGGTGATCCCCAGGACGGCTCCTGCCCACTCTTCCCACACCTTGGTGAGTCTCCCCCCGTTGTTTTACTCAGACCTGCAACTCCAGGCTCCCCTCTCTCATGTTTCTCATCCCGATCGACACAGAAGGAACTCCCCATCGGTCGTGGTGCTGCTGGTGTTGGTCTGCCCGCTGCCGCGTTTGCTGGTGCTGGAGCCTGGGCAGTTCAGCATTTCAGGAAAGGCCCAGATGATGTTGAGTCAGGTAGATTCCTCGTATTCGTTCGTTTGCTCCGAGGCTTCATGTCAGGAACCACCACCTCATGTGTATAATATATACATGTCTTCTTGTCTAGCTGCTCGCAAGGAAGAGCAGGACATGAAGGCAGCGTTCGAGAACTGGATGAAGGAAGAGGACATGATGGCGAGGTTCGGGAATTGCATGAAGGAGTACAACAAGACATACCGGGACGAGGAAGAGAAGGCTATGCGGTTCCAAGTGTTCAAGGACACCATCAAGTCCATTGAATCGTTGCCCCCATCTACCCATAAGAAGTTTCTTCCACCTAACGGTTTTGCAGACTTAACAAGCGAGGAGCTCCGGTGCATCCAGCCCTGTATCGATGATGATTTAGATGACGCAGACAGCAAAGAGTACCGCCAGAACAAGTTCCTTGCCGAGAATGAGAATGGTATCTTGTTTTGCAATTTGTTTATCCTTAAATATATACATGTATACATGATGCACCTGTTATTGCTAGCTTGAATTATGATTTCTGTCCTCTGTTGTTTGGGATATCGAATTGGACCTATATATTGCGGTTGATATAGGTTACATGGCTTTACCCTCTTTTAGATATCCCATCTCTAATTAAACTTCCGTCCCCCCTCCCTCTAGTAATGCTAGCTTGAACATACTCTTCTTCCTTTTCCGTGGGAGTGTTCGAATTTTCAGAGAAATCAGATCGTTTTATTTCTATGGTTCTGCCTTAAAAATCTTATTATTAGTTGTGTAGACTTTGATTTATTGGCGATTAATTGACGAAACAGATAGCAACTAGGTTTGTAGTTGCATTCCAGCCAGTAGGCAGTAGCAGCTGCGCACTAAGAGCACTGAACTCTGTCCTGGTTAGTGTTCAGTTTGAACAAGAAAGAAAGTTTGTTTCGCGGATAGTTGAAACATAAATGGAGTCAATTTTATTTCCATCCATTTGGCTTTCCAGTCTGTTAACATGTAGCTTTTGCGCAAAAACAGGAGAAGCAATCGTATGGTAGCCAGAGTGGAAGCCAGCCGTCACTAATAGAAAAAGGACCTTACGTGAGACACATTAGTCCCGGTTCAATTTTAGCCCGGTACTAATGGTACCATTAGTACCGGTTCGAACGGCTATGCATTAGTGCCGGTTCGTGTTGAACCTTTAGTACCGGTTCGTGCCACGAACCGGTACTAAAGGGGTGGTGGCAGGCTGGCGTCAGGCCGGGGCCCCACGAGCCCCTTTAGTCCCGGGTTGTGGCACAAACTGGTACTAAAGGGCCAACCTTTAGTACCGGTTCGTGCCACGAACCGGCACTAAAGGGGTCTAACCTATAGTCCCGGTTGGAGACACAAACCGGGACTATAGGGCAATTTTCAAACTTGAAAAAATCATAACTAAATCATCCTAATTCAGAAAAATACATATAATATATCAAAATATTCAGAAAAATACATATAACAAGTTTTCCGTTTCGACATTTTTTTAAAATCTCAAAATTCCAAAGGGAAAATAGATTTTTTGGACGTTTTAGACATTTTTTAGACGTTTTTAGCGTTTAGTGCTATGGTTTAGATTTCAGAGATTAGGGTTAGGTTTTATGGTTTAAACCCTTAGTTTTTACTGTTTAGCATAGAGTTTCCGACGTTTTAAGTCCTGGGTTTAGGGTTTAGGACAATTTTTGAAATGACAAAATTGTAAAAGGAAAAAAAGATATGCTCTAATTTATGTTTTTTAAAATTTTGGTTAAATCTTGTCAAACCGGTCAAACAACTGATTCAAGAAATATAGAGTGTTACTAAATAATTACGCAATAATATTAGTGTTACTAAATAAGTATCTCCATTTTTTAGAATTTGGTCAAATCTGGTCAAACTATGGTCAAACTACTTATTCAATAAATATTAGTGTTACTACATAATTATTGTTTTTTAGAATAATAGTTTCAAACTCAAATAGTGAAACGTGTGACTTCATGCCCAAGCTAAACTCCTGAGGGTTAATAGGATTCACATCTTACTATTGTCAGGAAAACAACAAGTGCAGACTTGGAAACGAGGGAGAATAGAACCCGGAAGTTAAGTGTGCTCAGGCTGGAGTAGTGAGAGGATGGGTGACCAGCCGGGAAGTTAGACGATTTGGAATGAGTGATCCACACTCGAGCAGTTAAGATGAGTGATTAGAGACTAAATCATCAAATAATTCAGAAAATTGAAAATAAAAAAATCAATTTTTTTCCAAAATTTTCAAAAAAAATCAAAAAAATAAACCTTTAGTAAAGGTCCCCCATACCACGACGCGAGCTCACGCCACGTGGTGGGCCTTTAGTGGCGGTTCGTGCTGAACCGGTACTAAAGGGGGGGGGCTTTAGTCTCCACCCTTTAGTGCCGGTTGCAGAACCGGCACTAAAGGCCCTTATGAACCGGTAATAAAGCTCCATTTTCTACTAGTGCGTGAACAAGCCGGCAAACTCGAGTCTCTACCTAGAAACGATATCCGATGTAAATCAGGTGTCTCGTGTAGTAAAAAATAAAATAACTTGGGGCACTGCTTTAAGTTTGGTGCTATGTTAGTCTGAACCATGTGTAGCTGGTGTAGTTAAATTAAGTAGCTTGGGCACTGCCTCAAGTTTGGTGCTATCTTAATCTGAACCATGTGTGGCTGGTGTAGTTAAATTAAGTAGCTTGGGGTGCTGCTTTAAGTTTGCTGCTATGTTAACCTGGATCATGTGATGACGAACATTATGGCTCGATCCAGTCACTGTGATTGTTGATTTCGGTATTCATATTTCATTGTGCCTGTAGATTCCTCGTATTCATTCAAGTAAATTGCAAAAAAAACATTACAATTGGGTCTAAGTTTTCAACGCTTCAGAAAAAAACCACCAGAAAACATGCATTTTGGTGGGTCTTTGATGACATTTGCACAATTGTGGTGGTTTTTTTGCAATTTACTCTATTCATTCATTAGCTCCGGGGTTTCATTTCACGAACCAGCAACTACCTGTCTTTTGCAGCTGCTCGCAAGAAAGAGGAGGAAATGAAGGCGATGTTCGAGAATTGGATTAAAGGAGTTCAACAAGACATACCGAGACGAGGAAGAGAAGGCCATGCAGTTCCAAGTGTTCAAGGACACCGTAAAGTGGATCGAGTCGCGGCCCCCATCTACCCAGGAGGTTTTGCTTCCACCTAACTGTTTTGCAGACTTAACAAGAGAGGAGCGCCCGTGCAGCCAGCAGTCTTGTACAAAATGTTTGCCATGAACAGAACTGTTTGCACAAGAAGTTGCTTTTGTTGGAGAATGAACAACTCACATTCACAGGGGCCAAAGGCCAATACATATACATGTGTAGGGAAAAGTGCAAGAGACCCCTTATACAATGGGGATAAACCGAAAAGGCTATACACATCTAACACCCCCCTCAAACTCATGGTGGATCAACAACACTGAGTTTGGAGAGAAGAAAACTATGCTGCACGCGAATCTGAGCCTTCGTGAAGAAGTTCGCCAATCAGAAACTCAGAGGGCACATAGTGAAGAGCGAGAGTCTGATCTCGCACACAAGAGACGCACAAACTGGGCATCCACACTGATGTGTTTGGTGAGCTCATGCTTCACCGGGTCACGCGCAATACTGATAGCGCCAATACTGTCTGACAATAAGGGAGTCGAGGTAGTAGCAGACACACCAAAGTCCTCGAGTAGCCACCGTAACCAGATCACCTCAGCCGTGAGCATAGCCATGGCTCGCAACTCAGCCTCTGTACTCGAGCGAGAAACTGCAGTCTATTTCTTGGTCTTCCAGGCAATAAGAGAGCCACCAAGAAAGACACAATAAGTAGACAGCGAGCGTCGATCAGAGGGATCACTAGCCCAGGTAGCATCAGAGTAGGCCTGGAGCTCAAGAGAGCTGGAGCGGGGAAAGAAAAGGCGCTGAGAGATCGTGCCACGAAGATATCGTAGGACACAGAGGAGATGACTATAGTGGACAGAGGTGGGGGCTAAAACTAACTGACTCAAAATGTGAACGGGATAGGAGATGTCAGGACGCGTAACAGCAAGATAGACAAGACTGCCAACAAGGTGACGATAGCGAGTGCGATTAGGGAGAGGGTCACCATCAGAGGCACGAAGCTGAACGTTGAGCTCCATGGGAGTCACAACAGTACGCTCATCACCGAGAGCAGCGCGAGCAAGAAGGTCCTGAATGTATTTTTCTTGGGAGATGTAAAAGCCATCAGAGGTCGAGGAGATCTCAATCCCAAGAAAATAGCAAAGTGGACCTAGATCAGTCATGAGAAACTGGTCACAAATGCGAGCCTTAACAAAGGCAATGTAATCAGAGTCATCACCAGCGATGATCATGTCATCAACATAGAGAAGGAGAAGAGTCCGACCACGAGGAGACGTGTGAACAAACAACGCGGGATCATGATCACGTGGCAAGAAACCAGCGGCGGTCACCGCAGAGGCGAAGCGCTCAAACCAGGCGCGAGGGGCCTGTTTGAGACCATATAGGGAGCGGCGAAGTCTACAGACCATGCCATCAGGAGCATAGTACCCCGGTGGTGGCTGCATATAAACCTCCTCACGCAACTCGCCATTCAGAAAAGCGTTCTGAACATCAAGTTGAGAGATAGACCAGTGACGAAATGTGAAGCCTGCAAGGAGAGTGCGGACAGTGGTCATGTGGGCCACATGAGCGAATGTCTCATCATAATCGCGCCCCTGCTCCTGCTGAAAACCACGGGCCACAAGACGAGCTTTGTAGCGCTCAAGAGAACCATCAGATTGAGTCTTAAGCTTGTAGACCCACTTGCAGGTGATGGGACGGACACCGGAAGGGAGGGGAACCAGATCCCATGTGCCAGAGCGCTCAAGGGCATCAAGCTCTTCGGCCATCGCAAGCTGCCATTCAGGCTGAGTCATGGCAGTGCGATAGGAAGTGTGCTCAGTCATAACAGAGAGACCATACCGAGCAGGGGAGTAGCGATCAGGCGGGGGGCGAGGCCGAGCACGGAGGTTGTGAACCGGGGGAGGCGTGAGAGGAGGAGCACCAGAGGTGGAAGGCTCGTTGGAGGAGAGATCCTTAGTACGAGATCGATGAGTATAGTGGAAAGGAAACGGTGAGAGAGGGCGACGGACTGGAGAGGATGGGGGAGAGGTGGAGGAGGAGGATGGGGAAGACGGGGTCGATGGTGAAGGAGAAGGAATGAGGGGTGCCAGAGGAAGAGGTGACACATGAGGCACATAACAGGGTGTATCGGGAAGAAGAAGGAAAGAGAGGTCTTCCACAGAGAAACTCGAGGAAGAAGGACGTGGGTAGTAAGAACGAGACTCGTCAAAAGTCACATCACGCGAGATGCGCAAGCGATGACCCACTAGATCCCAACATCGATAGCCCTTGTGCTCATCACTGTAGCCAAGGAAAACATACTCAACCGACTGAGCAGTCAGTTTGGTACGTTCTCTGGGGGCAAGAAGAACATAGTAGATACATCCAAACATACGAAGAGCTGAGTAGTCAGGGGAGCAACCAAAGAGACACTCCATAGGAATGCCACCCTGCAGAGCAGTCGATGGATGAATGTTGATGAGATAGGTGGATGCGGAAACAGCCTCAGCCCAAAAATGGGGTGGAAGGGAAGCAACAATCATCGGTATACGAGCGGTCTCAAGCAAATGACGATGCTTTAAACAAAGCAACGCCATTCGAGCATGAGCACCGTGACAGGAGAACTGTGCAAGAGTACCCTGTTCATGAGAAAACCACGCAATAACGGTGAGAGATATACTCGCCAGCGGAGTCGGCACGAAAAGTACGAATGGGCGTGGCAAATTGGGTGTGAACCATGGCAGCAAAACGTTTGTATATAGGGAGAACCTCGCTACGAGATTTCATGAAGTAGAGCCAAGTGAAGCGAGAGAAATCATCAAAAAACAAAACATAGTAGCGATGACCACCTTTTGAATCAAAGGGAGCAGGACCCCAGACATCAGAATGAACCAAGTCAAAAGGACGCTGAGATACAGACTCACTCATAGGATAAGGTAACTGAGTCTGTTTGCCAAGTCTGCAACCATTACAATGTAAGGAGACATCTCTAGATACAGACCCTAAGAAGCACTGGCGAACTAAACAAGACAAGTGAGAGCTACAGATGTGACCAAGTCGATGATGCACTGCTGGAAGGACGCAGACAAAGAGGCAGCAAGAGCATGAGAGCTGGCAGAAGTGGTGGCAGTGGAAGGAACACAAAGCCAGTCAACCTCCCAAAGGCCCTCTGACTCACGGCGCCGGGGGCCAGCACCAACCAAAGCCTTGGTGCGACGATCCTGAATGGAGCAAGAGTCGGTATCAAGAATGACACGACAACCAGAATCAGTAAGTTGGGCAGCGGAAAAAAGATTCATGGTAAGGCGAGGAACATGTGAAACACTCGGAACAGAAAAAGATGGAGTGGAAAGAATACCACGACTAGCAACAGGAAGAGATGTGCCATCGGCAGTAAGAACATTAACAGGAGAATCAAGAGATCGGAGGGAAGACAACGCGGAAGAATCACAAGACATATGAAAGGAGGCTCCAGAATCCAGAACCCACGAAGATGTACCTGCCTGTGTAGATGCCTGTGATGGTGAGGAGGAGGATGCAGTCACAGCAGCAGCAGAGCCAGTCGACGAGGAGCCTTAGGAAGCAAGAAGACGCTTGAGGCGAATAATGTCCTGGTCAGTGAGTGACGAAGCCGAGGAAGCCACAGGAGGCCCGCTGGAGGAGGTGCGCCTCTGGTCTCACTTCTTCTGGCGACAATCAGACTCTGGGTGACCTGGCCGGGAGCAGTAACCACAGACTGTGTCACGGCGCGACGTGCCCTTCTCAGCATAAGGAGGACGGCTCACCCCCCTGGAGGAGTAGGCAGGAGCGGCGGAGCAGTGAGGCGAGCAGACGACATAGGAGCCCGGGCAGCCAATACTGACGGAACCAGAAGCAACCCAGCAGAGCGAAGGCGTGTCTCCTCAGCCCGAAGCTCGGCAAGCACCTTCGATATAGGAACACGACCACGAGCAGGCAAGTGAGCACGTCTGGGCTCAAACTCAGAGCGGAGACGAGATAAGAACTCATGGACCCGCTGAAACTCCGGACGTAATCGAGTAGTTCGACAAAGAACGACAAAAGCACCGACAACTGTCCGAAGAGAGTCAAGCTGACGCCAGATGGCAGAGCACTGTGAATAGAACTCATCAACAGAGGAATCACCTTGCTGGAGTGCGTGCTCCTGACGCACCACATATAGGTAGAGAGCATCACCAGAGGGCTGATAGCGCTGACAGAGATAAGCCCACATCGCTGCAACAGTGCCAAGTCCCATGAACTCCGAAGCAAACTGAGGGAGGACACTCGCAGTGAGGACAGCAGCAGCTCGGGCATCATCATTGCACCACTGATTGTAAGCAGACAGATCATCCCGGTAGACAGAAAGAGCATCAGAATATGCGGATACCTGCTGATCATAGGCATCAACTGCAGCATCATCAAGAACCTTGGCGGCATCCCGATCAGCCTGAGAAGCATCAGGAGCAAGTACCGGCGGTACCGGCGGAACAGGAGCCACCGGAGCAACAGGGCAGGGCGGACAGGGTACCTCGCCAGAGAGAACACCCCATAGGAGGAGCCCGCGCATATGGATACGCATGAAGCCCACAAACTCAGCATAATTGGTGCCATCGAAGATCACCGAGGAACAGCTACATAGCCAGACGAAGACATGCTGATTCTCTCTCTCTCTCTCTCTCTCTCTCTCTCTCTCTCTCTCTCTCTCTCTCTCTCTCTCTCTTTTTGAGTCAACGGGAACAAGAAATCCCACGCACTGGATCGAGGGGATCCAGCACTCTCGCGCGAGATCGAGGGGATCAGGCACCTCACGTGCTCGCTCGAGAGGAGGCGCAAGCTGGATCGGGGGGATCCAGCACTCTCGCGCGAGATCGAGGGGATCAGGCACCTCACGTGCTCGCTCGAGAGGAGGCGCAAGCTGGATCGAGGGGATCGAGCCCCTCAGGCGCTGGAACGAGCGCCCGCTCGCGAGACTCACGGGCCTCCCGCACGCGCACTCGCGCGGCCAGGCGAGCAGAGCCCAGAGGCCGGCGGCAGCAGCTAGAGCGAGGCTCGGCGGGAGGGTGGGGAGCTGCCGGACTGGGCGGCGGCGGAGGCGCGAGGGAACAGCCGACCACCGGACGAGCTCGAGGTGAGCAGCCGGTCAAACGGGTGCCGGCGGGGTAGCTGGGGAGAGCGGGGCGAAGAGGAGGCAGTTGGGTCGTGGACGAGGGATGGCCGGCCGGCCGGGCGCGAGACAACAGGGACCTGGCCGGGGCAGCCGGATCCGTGACGGGAAAGGCCGGAATCGGGAGAGAATCTAGCACGGAGTTGCAGCGTGCGGGGGAGAGGGGAACCTAACATCTGATACCATGTTGGAGAATGAGCAACTCACATTCACAGGGGCCAAAGGCCAATACATATACATGTGTAGGGAAAAGTAAAAGAGACCCCTTATACAATGGGGATAAACCGAAAAGGCTATACACATCTAACAGCTTTCTGCTAGTCATGAACTAGAAAATCAGATTACTGGTGCTTCTTATGCAAAGACAAATTATGAGTTGGAAAATTTAGTCGGCTTCTCATAATCCATCCATGTAACAAAATTGACTCAACTGGACTCAGAATTACAGTGTGTACACATAATGGTCTAGTTATTCACGCATCTTAGTCTGACGCGCACACGTACAGTTGTACAGCCATTCAGTTTTTTACTGCAAGTTAGAACCAGAAACGTGGTGCTGACATGGGAGCCATTCAGTCTAAAAGCAACACATTCATTCAGATAGTAAGAGCACATGTGCTCAGTTTTGCTGGTCGATGGCAAAAGAAATGAACTTGAAAAAATAGCATAGGCAGAGACATCATTAAAACAACTAGAGTGAAGAGTCCCATGGTCATCTTGCAATGCGTGTAGAAAACCATTATATCGCCACCTTGTTCACTCTGAATGAATTGGCCAGCCCAGTACGAGTTGCCTCGAGTGAATTGGCTATCAAAAATGCTGTCTTGACATCTGTTATGGTCACTCTGATCTTCAGACACCCTAAAGCAATAGCGTAAGGTAGTACTCCCTCCATAAAGTAATATAAAAGCGTTTATATCACTACTTCAGTAATCTAAACGCTCTTATATTAGTTTATAGAGGGAGTAATAAACTAATAATCAATACAATCGTGTTTTATTCAAATAATCTAAAACACCGATATGCATCGACAGGCTATTATATATAGTAGCCAACAGATTTATCGTTAGTTTGTCTGCTAATATCAAGTTGTCAACACAAAGGTAGTAGTACTCTTACTTGGCCTGATGCAGAGTTTTGTATACTTGGGTGCTTGCTCTACTGACCCTGATGTTTTCCCTGCTACCGTTTTAACCTGCCAGTTTCATACAAATTAAAAAAAAATCATTTTTTGTGACAAACATTGACAAAAGTTTTAAGTTCTTACAAAAATTCATCAAATAATCACATTCCTAGAAGGCGTGTAAAAAAATTCAGTGCTCCAAATTAATTTTGAAAGTAGCATTTTCAGAGTATCAATTTTGTTTTTTTACCACGCCTTCCAGAAATGTGATTCCATGACGAATTTTTGCAAGCGTGTGAAACTTTTGACAATGTTTGTCACAAAAAGAATTCATTTTTTTTATCATTTGAGCTCGGGAGCAAAAACTCCGCGTCCCTACGTCTCTCTCTCTCTGTGTGTGTGTGTGTGTGTGTGTGTGTGTGTCTCACTCGCTCGCTCAGTAAAAAGGAACTGTTGCCACTAGAATGTTGTATAGAAATTTCTGTAAGCAGTTTACATGATGAGTTCAGATAGCTTGTTGCATGTTCTATGTCTGCCCCTTGAACCTGTGTCGCCTGTAAATAAAAGCATAAAAGATTTTTAATTTTTCTTTTGCATCTAAAAAAAGATTTTTAGTTACCCATGTGGTTTCATATACCCACCACCTGGGTTTCATGACACCATATTCTTCCACAGACTAATCAACTAAATACCATTCAGCATATGCAATTTTTTTAGGTTCGAAAAGGGTTGTCATGCAGTTTACCTGTTCAGCACATGCAATTTTTTTTTCAGGAAGTGAACCCAGCCGGGTTTGTCAAGCTTCCAGCGTGTTCTGCGAAGCTTCTGACCGGTTTTTCCTTTCGGTTTTTTGGTTTTATGGACCGTTTCTATTTGATTTTTTCCTTTCCTTTTATTTTTTCCTTTTCTTAAATGTGTGAACCTTTTTCAAATTAAAAGACTTAGGTCAAATTTATGAACTTTCTCTCAAATTCGCATTTTTTTATTTTCTGAGAATGTTTTGTTTCCTTAAATTTGTGAACTTTTTTCCATCAAAATTGTAAACTTTCTTCAAAACCGTGAAACACATGAACATCTTTTCAATTTCGTGAACCTTTTTTCACAACAATTTTTTTAATTCCATAATATATTTTTGACATGGTGAACTTTTTTGTGCTCGTGAACTTTTTTCAAATGCACAATTTTTTTTATTCGCATGAACTTTTACTTTTTTGAGTTCATGAACTTTTTTCAAATCCATAATTTTTTTAATCCCATTAACTTATTCTTTGAACTTGTAAATTTCAAGCACGTGAAATTTTTTCAAATCCACTAACATTTTTTGAATCCGATGAACTTTTTTGAACTCATGAACTTTTTCGAGTTTCTGAACTTTTTTCAAATGCATGAACTTTTTTTAGTCCCACAAACATGTTTTGAACCCGTGAAATTTTTGAGTTTGACCTTTTTCAAATAAATGAACTTTTCTTGAACTCGTGAACTTTTTCAAGTTTGTGATTTTTTTGAAACCATGATATTTTTTATTTTTGTGAAATTTCTTTTGAATTCCTGATATATATATATATATATATATATATATATATATATATATATAGTGTTACTATTCATCACCCGGGGTGCGGAATATGGTATTTTTCACCCGAGGTAATCTTACGATCATTTTATAAATAAATTATGTTTTAAATACAAATAGTTACAGTCATATTGATTCACTGCGTAAAATTTGGCATAAAAAGGTCAGAAGACCAGAAAAATTACATTTTGTGTACATTTTACACTATGTTTTTACTTTTGTAATTTACGTAACATAAAATATATTTTACGATGATTATGTATTTTCTTACATTCTCTTTTTACATCTGAAATAAGACAAAATTTACGGAAAGTAAACTTACGATGAATTGATGTTAAAATAGAGAGGGGTGAAGAATAATTATTCTTCACGCAGGGTGACGAATATATATATATGACGCAAGTTTGGGACACCTAGGTGTCCAGGCACCTTGGCTATCCGTCGTTGGATCATGTTCAGCGGATGATTTGGCAACAAATGTAAATGCCTTAATTACTAGTTAATTTGGCAAGCTTTAATTCTTTAACCATCCCATGCATGCATGTCACCTCATAAAAAGGAAGGAGATTAAAATAGCATACTGTATAAAAATTAACACTTATTGTTTCGTAGAATAAGTCACTAGGTATGTAAATACTGTGTATTTTACGTAATTTCAGTAGTACCGCATATATACACACCACATAATTGGGTATACACATACTGCATATATACTTTTTTTGCATGGTACCCGCATATATACATAATTTCGTTACCTGGTATATGCATACCCGCGTATGTAAATAAATTTTTAGTAGGTATATGCATACCCACGCATGTATATAATTTTGTTAGTAGGTATATGCATACCCGCGTATGTATATAATTTCGTTACTAGCTAGAACCTAGAATAATTTATTGGAAATATACATACCCGCGTATTAGATACTCATATTAAATTGTTAGGAAACAAAAAAATAACATAGTAGTTTATAAAATAATTTACTGGGTATATAATACCCGCTTATGTACATAATTTCGTTAGTAAGTATTAGATACCTGTATTAGATAGTTAGGAGACAAAAATACGTGTATTGGATATCCACAGTAGTTTAGAAAAAATCAAACATTAATACGATTTATGGTATGGCAAGTCTTGCATGCCTAGTAGTTAAAAATGGAAACAAAATGTAAGCATGGAAAGCCTTCCATGAAAAATAGATAGGAAAGAAATCAAACAATCATTGTGCAACGATACTTACCTAAAACAATCAAGGTGCCCGGGCACATAGGTATATATATATATATATATATATATATATATATATATATATATATATATATATATATATATATATAGGGATTGACTATTCGTCACCCTGGGTGAGGAATAGTTATTCTTCACCCCCTCTATTTTACCATCAATGCACCGTAATTTTACGTTCCGTAAATTTTTTCTTATTTCTGATGTAAAAAGAGACTGTAAGAAAACATATAGTCACCGTAAAAAATATTTTATGTTATGTAAATTTACAAACGTAAAAATATAGTGTAAAATATCATAAACTACAAATTTTCTTGTCTTATGACCTACATTTTTATTTTCTTATGCCAAATTTGATGTAGTGAATCAATAAGAATATAACTTTTTGAATTTCAAATGTAATTTATTTAGGAAGCGATCGTAAGATTACCTCAGGTGAAGAATAACTTATTCTGCACCCTGGGTGATAAATAGTAACACTATATATATAGGGTAACGCTATTCTAAGCGTGAGTGTAGAATAGCTTATTCTACACCCCCTAGTAACACTATGTACAAAATCTATTAAAATGGTGTACAAAATGTAGTAATTCGAAAAATATATTTTTTATCATCTATGTTTGTAATTTACTTCATTTTTACGAAAATTACTACATTTTACATAGTGTGTTACTATATTTTGTATGTAACGTTACTGGGGTGTACAATAAGCTATTCTACACTCGGTAATTGCATTTGGCTCCTAAGTGCATATGCACCCATTCTCGAAATACACATTTCAAAAAGTTGAAAAATTCAGAAAAAAAATCCCGCGTGTATATCCGGACATTTTATGTGCGTGCACAAGGTTTCAGTGAAAACGGCGTTTTTGTGGCTTGTGTAAAAAGACAAATTCTGATGCTTCATTCTAACTATTCACGAGGCATTTCTTTATCTTTTTACACAAGCCACAAAAACGTCGGTTTTCATCGAAACCTTGTGAATGCACATAAAATGTCCGGATATACACGTGATTTTTGTTCAATTTTTCAACTTTTCAAAATGTGTATTTTAATAATGGGTATATGCACCTAGGAGCCAAAACGCTGTTTCTTCTACACTCACGCTAAGTTTATCGTTACTATATATATATATATATATATATATATATATATATATATATATATATATATATATATATATATATAGGTAAATTATCTGGGGCTCCTAGGTGCCTGGGCACCTAGACCCGTTATGGCAAGTCATATTTGTTCATGCATGTGTACAATCTATGATATAATGACTTTCCAAGTTTTGTTTGCATGCATCCAATCATTAATGGTCAATGATTTACTACTGGTTCCTACAAATTTTCCTTTCCAAACGAAAACCGCATGGTATTTTTCTATAACAGTGCACTCTATTATAATGTTCATTAAAAATATTTTGCTTATACCTCCCATTGACTTCTGAAAATGATGGCGCTGTATATATATACCCACGATATTTCTGGTTATTCATGCTTCCTTTATGTTTCTGACATTTTGACCATTGCTGCAAAGCAAGATACCCAAGAGTGTGTATATACCTAATGAAACAAAAGGGTACGATATACCCTCTAATTTTTAAGGTATTACGTATGGCAAAATAATATGAAACATCGTCCCAAAGGTTTGTATGTATAATTGAGATATTTTTATGTATTTTCCTAATGTTCTACTTTTCAAGGTATCAAGTATTTTTTTTAAATAATGCCATGTCACACTTTTTGACGACTAATTTTATGAATGTACGCCTGCAGGTTGATACCCACACCCAATTTTTTTCACATTTCGACCGCAGATGCATATAAAGATACCCAAGGGTATGTATATACCTAATAAAACAAAGAGGGTATGTATATACTCTGATTGTTTTAAGGTATCAGATATGCTTAAATAATATAAAACATCATCCCAAAGGGTTTGTATGTACAATTAGGACATTCTTATGTATTTTTGTAATGTTTTACTTGTCAAGGTATCAAGTATTTTAAAAATTAAGGCGGGTCACACTTTTTGACCACTAATTTACCTATAAAAATTAAGGTGGTCGAATAGTATAATACGTGATCTTAATTATTTTTTACTTTGTGACGTGCATACCTCAGATGAATATATTATTCCGTGATATTGTGAAACAATCCTGACATAGCTAAACCCATGCTCACATTTTCCATTAATTTATTAACCAGTGGCTACCATAGAAGGCAACGAGTATGAAAAATGAATTAATTGCTACTCTCTCTCACGCAAGACACAATGAATGATATGCATCAGTTACTAGATTTGACCTTTTCCATAGCGTCAGGCATGCAGCAATGTTTGGAAGGTAAACAAATGACATGCATCAATTTTTTTTGGAATCTCATCAATGCATGTACGTGGGTATATAATGTATGGAAAGTTTTTTTGTTTCCATTAGAGATGTGCATGCCACCACCACAACAACAGATCAAGATCTGATCCAACGGTATCTAGTCAAGGTGCCTGGACACCTAGGTGTCCCAAACAGCCGTCTATATATATATATATATATATATATATATATATATATATATATATATATATATATATATATATATATATATATATATATATATATATATATAGGGAAAATACATCCTACCACCTGGGGTAGTTACCCCACATGTCTCATATACTATCTTATGGTAGTATATATCCTACTTTATCATTTTAAGTATGTTCATATACTATATATAAGATACTCCAAAGTGAGTTATATGAAAAATTCAAGTTGGCCCATGATTTTTATTATATTTGTAAAATACGCATATATTTGTACATAAAAGAGAGCATACTCAAAATATGATACATACTACCAAAAAAATAGTATATATACTACCTAAACATTCTTATATACTACATACTACACGTACATACTCTCCGATTTGATAGATACTACATACTACATATAAAACTCAAGTGGTGGTAACTACCACTGGTGGTAGATAAAATTTGTCATAGATATATATATATATATATATATATATATATATATATATATAGTGCAGAAAAAGTTATTCATCACCCAAGGTAATCTTACGATCACTTCCTAAATAAATTATGTTTAAAATATAAATAATTACATGCATATTGATTCTCGAATACACATGCATATTGATTCAATAATCAATATGTAAAATTTGGTATAAAAAACAAAAATATAGGTTATAAGACCAAAAAATTCATATTTTATGTATGTTTTACACAATGTTTTTACATTCATATTTTTACGTAACATAAATATTTTTTACGGCAAGTACATATTTTCTTAGGTTCTCTTTTTATTTATGAAATAATACAAAATTTACGAAACGTAAAATTACGGTGCATTGATGTCACAATAGAGAGCGGGTGAAGAATAACTATTCCTCACCTAGAGTGACGAATAGCGCGACCCTATACACACACATGTGTGTGTGTGTCAATTTCTTGAAAGTTAACGCTCAATCGGTTAACGGTGTATTAGTCAACAACGACTAGTCAATCACGACTAGCAAACCGAAAAAACAACTCTAAATCAGGACGCTCTGGTTTTCCAGCGCTCGCCTTCATATATGGGATGGCCCACGAGGAGGTGCGCGTGGGCACGAGTTACCCTCCCTGGTGCTTACGGTGCTTGGTAGGAGGTTTTAGAAACCACATTGTACTAGCACAAATCGTGGCGCCCTTTGATCTGATGGTTGACATAGTGAACGAGACATAAATAAAGATGGGAACATGTAAGTACACCCTGGCCCATGTAAGAACGCCACGGTGGAAGTACCTCATCTGAGCAAGCAACCATGGTTCTGAATGTTCATATTGATTTTGAATTTGGGTAGCAGGGGCATTTACTTTGTAGAGGAGGAAAAATCTGAATTGACTTATGATTTCAAATGCCCTGCAGGATGCAGCGGAAGATGTCCTGCAAGAATACCAAAAAGGCTGCAGGCGGGAGATAAAGATGGGAACATAGGATGTCCAGATGCTGTTGTAGGGGCTTCTCACTATGTCCATTTGTGTTGTGTTGTTCCTTGCCAGAATTCTATGCATGTGCACCGCTGCTATTTCTGTTGGCTGAATTTTAATCATGTCTGCCCCCATGCTTTCTATGGCCCAGTTCTTTTGGTCGATTCTCCCATAATCTTGAGAATCGACCCTCCACTAACTTCTCCTGCATCTTGAACCCATATTTTTTTACAATCCTAGCTAGTTAGGATGTGAATAGTTAGGATTGTAAAAAATATATAGATACAAGATTCTGGAAGAAGCTGGGTAGAGGGTCAATTCTCAAGATTCTGGGAGAATCGCCCAAAAGAACTGGGCCTATGTCAGAAGTGGTATGTGAACTTCTGTGAGCATGCCTTTTAATTGGTTGAGAAAATTATACTTTGCGTAAAACTAAGTTTGTTTCTGAATTGTGACTCTATTGTTGAGCTCCACGATCTATGATGAAGTATTGCCGTAAGATGGCTGTAATCTTGGTAGAAAGAATGGTATCCTCAGATCTGTAATGCATCGGTGACATGAGAAATTTTGTACATTTTGTATGTATTTACTGGTCCTATGTTTTTTGTTTAGAAGTAAATGTCTTCAGTACTGATGTGACTTGAAGTTGGATAGCTAGCAATGAAACATTATGAGTACAAGTAACTTGGAACCTTGCAGTTAATGAAGTACATCTCTAACTTAAATCTCAGAGTTTGGCTAGTTACTGTTTCTGAAATTTATGTTATACATTGTATATGGAGCAGGAATCTTATGCTTCCATGTAAGCGAAGGTGTTGATACAGTCTGTCATGGAGGTTTGGTAGATATATATGGTTAAATCACCCCATATTTGTTACTGAATTCTGCAATATTGCATTTTTTTATCACATACTATATGTGATAGGAAAAAAATGCAATATTGATACATACTATATGCGGGGATGGAAAATTTTGCATGTTTATTTTCCTTCTTGAGCGTGACCACGACGGTGTGTCCATGGCGCTCTGGGCATGACCAAGCCACCGACTGGCGTGCAATTTCTCACCGTCTGTCTCATCACAGCAATGAGCAGCCCTTGTTTAGTCGGTACTACTAAATGCAAATAACGGGACACAACAGTGTTCTCTGGAGGCAGACAATGCATGTGTTGTGTTTGTTGATCGTTCTTTAGTTTGCTGAATTTTTTATTAGCAACTTTGTAACCAAGATGTAGGGCGTGGTGAGGTTGTGTACTCTACTACTATGTGATTTGTTCAAAATTATCTCGATGGAATCTTAGCAATGTGATCCATTTTGAAGTTCAGCAATTGAAATAGTCTCTTTCCTTTATTTTGAGGGCGGAATCATTTTGAGAGGGGAGTAATAAGTTGGGACTTGAAATCAAGATGGTTTGATTAGGGACATGGTGGAGGATGTTGGGGCGGTGGCCCCGAGGACGTGGCAGGCGGATACATGAGATAGTTGCAATTGTTGATACCAGCGAGGTGGCTGCAACTGTCGAAGAATTGGAAGATCATCTTACGTCCAAGTCTCTTTCCTCTATTCCCCATCGATGATGATTGAAGGGGATTAGGCTGGGACCACAAGCATGGGATGACATGGAACCTTCGTATGAAGTCTTCTCTAGTGGTGTGAATGGGCTTTGGTCACAATGCCATGAAAGCCGGATTTGAGCTCATGCCTCAAATAATGCAATCCACATCCGGACACCTCAATTATCATATCTCAAATCCATACAAACTCATGCAACTATGTTGATGCATTACATACATCGTCCGACTACTCCATCACTACTGACATGCCATCGGACTACCAAAAATTGGCATGTTTGGCTATGGTGGAGATCATCCATGGCTACCCTTGCCCTTCCCGGCGCCCTTGGCGTCCTCACGAAAGTACTGGTCAAAGATGCACTAGGGATCGAGTCAGATCTGCTCGTCGTCGAAGCTGTCCTCGCCATCGTTGTCATCCTTCTCCTCCTTCGGTGGCAAACCGTCCATGGCACGGATCGCCTGATTCCGCTCTCGGGCTAGGGCAGGCGTGTTCCTTCACTGCCATTTCTTCACAATGCAAGCGTGGATGGCTTCCTCCTCTGCGGGTGCCTGCGCCACCGCATCAACCGCCTCCACAGGCGCCATTTCCACTACGATACGGACCTCGGCGGCCTTATCCTCTCTCCTTCCCACGACGGGCTGCCCGTTCCCGATGGGACTGATAGTCTGCCCGATCGGTGATAGAGAAGAAGAGATTTTCCGGCTGCCGGGACCGCGATGATCCAGCCCTAGAGGACCCGAGCGTCCATTGAGCAGATGCTATGGAGTCGCGCCGCACAGATCAGTCCGTCGGCCAGGCACTGTCTTCCCGTGAGTGGCGAGTGCAATCCAGACCTACATTGCCTCCTCCAACCCGCACGTGATGACACCCCTGTCGATGGATCCAGACTGGTTAGAGTCAGATCCGCTGCCCACCATGCCCGAGACGGCCGGAAATCGCCAAAGGTGAGCTCGGGTGGCGGAGGGAGTGGCAGAGAGAGGTAGGGATGCAAATGGGGCGGAAACGGGCGGAACTAAGTGCTACCACATTTGTTTTCATATATTTTTAAAGAAGCGGAAACGAATACAGAAACCCCCAAAATGAACACAGAAATAGATCTACTGTAAACAGTCATGGAGCGAATACTAAGCAGCCACGAAAACGTAAGTGGGCGTTGACCAGAACTTAAAACCCCCTTGAAGAATAGAGGAATACACACAAAAAACAAATTTAATGAACTGTTAACATGATTACAAAATAATATCATTATGTTAGCAACTTAGCATAGTATTATAGTAGTACTGTACAACTGTATATAGGGTCAAGCTGAGTACATGCATGGTAGTAGAAGTTGGGCCTCAAATGATCCATTCTACTCATTGTGTCATTGTGTGTTGTTTGATGCTTGGGCTACAAAGCAGTCATAGGTCTATAGTCAAAACAGAAATTCCATATACACGGAAACAGAAAGTTCCTTTTCCATTGTTCTACCGAAAACATCATTTCATTTTTGTTTCTATTTCCGCATTAAAAAAATGCCATTTGGTTCTGCAAATTTCGATTTCCGTTTTCATTTTTCCTCCGAAAAAGCGGAAAGTTTTCACTCCATTTTCAACCCTAGAGAGAGGAGTGCGAAGTGGCTAGGGTTTGGCCCGGCGAGCGGATGGGGACAAATATGTGTGGGGTCGGGTGGGCCAGCGTGGGCCGGGTCCGACGTGGCGAACGAGCCCGGGCGCCCCCATGTCCGCCCCATATTTGGGCTAGATATAAGGGATGCCGGTCAGCCCGGGAGTTTGAGGCATCCATCGGGGTTGAAATTTCATGACCGTTCAGTGAGCGGGCGGGCTGCCCGGGCGTTTGAGGCCCCTTTGAGGCATCCGCCGGGGTCGAAATTTCGCGGCCGTTCAGTGAGCGGGCTGTTGGGGAACGTTGCAGAAAATAAAATTTTCCTATGCTTCACCAAAATCAATCTATGGAGTCATCTAGCAACGAGAGAGAGGAGTGCATCTACATACCCTTGTAGATCGCGAGCGGAAGCATTCAAGAGAACGGGGTTGAGGGAGTCGTACTCGTCGTGATCCAAATCACCGAAGATCCTAGTGCCGAACGGACGGCACCTCCGCGTTCAACACACGTACGGTTGGGGAAGACGTCTCCTCCTTCTTGATCCAGCAAGGGAAGGATAGGTTGATGGAGATCCAGCAGCACAACGACGTGGTGGTGGAAGTAGCGGCGATCTCGGCACGGCTTCGCCAAGCTCAACGAGAGGGAGAGGTGGTACAGGGGGAGAGGGAGGCGCCAGGGACTAGGGTGCGGCTGCCCTCCCTCCCCCCTCTTTATATAGGGGCCCGGGGGGGCGCCGGCCCCCTAGAGATCTAATCTCAAGGGGGGGCGGCCAAGGGGGGGACTTGCCCCCCAAGTCAAGTGGGGCGCCCCCACCCCTAGGGTTTCCAACTCTAGGCGCAAGGGAGGCCAAGGGGCGCACCAGCTCACCAGGGGCTGGTTCCCTTCCCACTTCAGCCCATGTGGCCCTCCGGGATAGGTGACCCCACCCGGTGGACCCCCGGGACCCTTCCGGTGGTCCCGGTACAATACCGGTGACCCCGAAACTTTCCCGGTGGCCTAAACTGGATTTTCTATATACAAATCTTCACCTCCGGACCATTCCGGAACTCCTCGTGACGTCCGGGATCTCATCCGGGACTCTGAACAACTTTCGGGTTACCGCATACTAATATCTCTACAACCCTAGCGTCACCGAACCTTATGTGTAGACCCTCACGGGTTCGGGAATCATGCATACATGACCGAGACAGCTCTCCGGCCAATAACCAACAGCGGGATCTGGATACCCATGTTGGCTCCCACATGTTCCAAGATGATCTCATCGAATGAACCACGATGTCGAGGATTCAGGTAATCCCGTATACAATTCCCTTTGTCAATCGGTATGTTACTTGCCCGAGATTCGATCGTCGGTATCCCAATACCTCGTTCAATCTCGTTACCGGCAAGTCACTTTACTCGTACCATAATGCATGATCCCGTGACCAAACACTTGGTCGCATTGAGCTCATTATGATGATGCATTACCGAGTGGCCCCAGAGATACCTCTCCGTCATACGGAGTGACAAATCCCAGTCTCGATCCGTGTCAACCCAACAGATACTTTCGGGGATACCTGTAGTATACCATTATAGTCACCCAGTTACGTTGTGACGCTTTGGTACACCCAAAGCACTCCCTACGGCATCCGGGAGTTACACGATCTCATGGTCTAAGGAAATGATACTTGACATTGGAAAAGCTCTAGCAAACGAATCTACACGATCTTGTGCTATGCTTAGGATTGGGTCTTGTCCATCACATCATTCTCCTAATGATATGATCCCGTTATCAATGACATCCAATGTCCATAGTCAGGAAACCATGACTATCTGTTGATCAACGAGCTAGTCAACTAGAGGCTCACTAGGGACATGCTGTGGTCTATGTATTCACACATGTATTACGATTTCCGAATAACACAATTATAGCATGAACAATAGACAATTATCATGTACAAGGAAATATAATAATAACCATTTTATTATTGCCTCTAGGGCATATTTCCAACAGTCTCCCACTTGCACTAGAGTCAATAATCTAGTTACATTGTGATGAATCAAACACCCATAGAGTTCTGGTGTTGATCATGTTTTGCTCGTGGAAGAGGTTTAGTCAACGGATCTGCGACATTCAGATCCGTATGCACTTTGCAAATATCTATGTCTCCATCTTGAACATTTTCACGAATGGAGTTGAAGCGATGCTTGATGTGCCTGGTCTTCTTGTGAAACCTGAGCCTGAGGTATCCTGACACCCATCATATCTGAATCTCCATCAGATATGATGGTTGGAACATATTTTCAAGAGTTATAACATTGGTCCTTTGATGACCCGGTAACATGATGTCATGCCTAGCACCCCCCCCCCTGGGTGGAGGACCTATTATTGTAGTATCCTTTTTAGCAAGTTTAGCCATTCTTCCCTGAGGAAATTGTAAGACTTATCCTACAAGTTGTTCCTAATGGATCCTTCCTATATCCAAAGTCTGACCTTTGCTTGAAGACCATGTCAATGCTATCTCAAAGCATGTCTCTGGTACTCTGGTTTTCAACAAGACCTTTTGAAGCCCAATGCTAAATGTTTCCTGCTCAATTATCCAAACACCGATGTGTGGGTAATGTCATGAAAATTCTCTCCCTACCTAAAGAGTTTTCTACATTATATCCTGTCATGGATATTATGCTCGCTTATCCTTGGGAAGGATATACCCCTGAAAGATGTGTTTAAACACATTTTCCTTTCCTTTGTTCTGTTTAAACCTAATAATCACTTTTCCTTTCCATTGGTTTGTTTAAACCTTCTTGTGATCTATATAATATAAGCAGTAATATCCCTGCTTATGTAAACACCTCGGTGTACCATCTTGTCTGGTGTAACCCTGTTACTATTGTTGATGACATTCCGGTAGCCACCGATGGACGAGAACTTTGCCTATTGGTCCGCCTCGTTCAACGAGGATGAATTGGTTCTCTTCGTCCCTCGCCCTTGGTACCGATGTTGTTGCCGACATAACCGACGGGCTATCCTCGACATGCCTTACTTACATGATCGTGCAAGACGTCATCACCCTTCTTACTTTTAAACCACATGGTGGGCCCATAACCTACTTCTGAGGATCGAACCTGACTCTCCTGCACCCCTCTTCCCAAGGTTGTTCCTCGCGTGTGGCCTCAGATGTAATTCACGGCCACCGTCCCAAGTGATCTATTTTGGTAGCAGGCGCAATACTCAATCTCATTGCTCGACCCCTTTCGCATGTTGTTTCGCACATCGAACAATGGCCTATCCGCTTGAAACTTCTCATGGTACCTTCTTACTTTACTCTCGATATTTTCTTAAGTTCAATTCGAGAGTTACTTCCTACCCCATTCCTCGAAGTTATTTACCAGATAGTCAACCGGTAAGGCCCGCCCTTCCCAGTCTTCCCCCATATCCTTTTCGTAAGTACGATGAAGATCCCGAAGAAAGGATGACGACTTCATCATTTTGACCTGAAGCGGAAGTATGAAGGCATCAATATATTGGATTGACCTCTTCGAGAAGAGCAAGCCAGGATGAGAAGACCCGCTATATTCGTTACCAAACCTTCCCCCCTTACTCCCCTCTTAAATCTCGGGACGAGATTTCTTGTAGTGGAGGAGAATTGTGACGCCCGGATAATTAAGCTACAGTAACCCTCTACTAATGATGCCACGTCACCTCGGTTACTGTTGTTAAATCTTATGTTAGTTCAAACCGATTCAAATTCAAATTCAAAATCGAGTCAAGGTTTACATCAAACTTTGGTACCTTCCTACCAAACTTACGGCAAGGTTTACATCAGGTCTGGTACATAGCATGGCATACATAATAGACCCTATAGCCGAGGCATAGGGGATGGCACTCATCTTTTCTCTATCTTCTGCCGTGGTCGGGCATTGAGCCGAGCTCAATTTCACACCTTGCAACATAGGCAAGAACCCCTTCTTGGACTGATCCATATTGAACTTCTTCAATATCTTATCAAGGTATGTGCTTTGTGAAAGACCTATGAGGCGTCTCGATCTATCCCTATAGATCTTGATGCCTAATATGTAAGCAGCTTCTCCAAGGTCCTTCATTGAAAAACACTTATTCAAATAGGCCTTAATGATGTCCAAAAGTTCTATATCATTTCCCATCAAAAGTATGTCATCTACATATAATATGAGAAATGCTACAGAGCTCCCACTCACTTTCTTGTAAACGCAGGCTTCTCCATAAGTCTCAAGATAAACCCAAACGCTTTGATCATCTCATCAAAGCGAATGTTCCAACTCCGAGATGCATGCACCAGCCCATAAATGGATCAGGAGTTTGCATACCTTGTTAGCGTGCATCAGGATCGACAAAACCTTTCGGCTGCATCATATACAGTTATTCCTTAAGATAACCGTTAAGGAATGCCGCTTGACGTCCATTTGCCATATCTCATAATCATAGTATGCGGCAATTGCTAACATGATTCGAATGGACTTCAGCTTTCGCTACGGGAGAGAAATTCTCATCGTAGTCAACCCCTTGAACTTGTCGATAACCCTTAGTGACAAGTCGAGCTTTATAGATGGTAACATTACCATCCGCGTCCGTCTTCTTCTTAAAGATCCATTTGTTTTCTATCGCTCGCCGATCATCGGACAAGTCTGTCAGAGTCCACACTTTGTTTTCGTACATGGATCCTATCTCGGATTGCATGGCTTCAAGCCACTTGTTGGAATCTGGGCCCGCCATTGCTTCTTCATAGTTCGAAGGTTCACCGTTGTCTAACAACATGATTTCCGGTGACAGGGTTGCCATACCACTGTGTGGAACGTGTCCTTGTGGACCTACGAAGTTCAGTAGTAACTTGATCCGAAGTACCTTGATCATCATCATTAATTTCCTCTCTAGTCGGTGCAGGCACCACAGGAACATCTTCCCGAGCTGCGCTACTTATGTGACGCCCGGATAATTAAGCTACAGTAACCCTCTACTAATGGTGCCACGTCACCTCGGTTACTGTTGTTAAATCTTGCGTTAGTTCGAAACCGATTCAAATTCAAATTCAAAATCGAGTCAAACGGTAAATTTTTCAAACGTTAAAACTAAAATGTTCAAAATGGGACAAATAAATCCTAAGTCCAAATGGTGGAGGAACCACATTTTTGTAAAAATATTTAAAGCACTAAAATGATTTAAACAATAGCAAAACAACTATTTAAACGACTTTGGTATTTTATAAAATAATAGACTATTTTATCATGGTAAAACTTTTATAGTAGTGGATTGTTACGAAACATTATTTTAGGGGCTATAGATATATTTTTCTAAAATTAAAATTAATGTGTAACTAAAATAAAATAAAATAAAAGAAAAATATGAAAAGGTAAAAAGAAAGGAATAAAACAACCCCCCCCCCCTGGGCCCCTCGGCCCAGCGGCTAGCTTGGCCAAACCCCCGGCCGGCCCACCCCCGGCCTACTAACCCACTCCCTCCCCAACCCCTACCGGAGCCTCCCCCCTACCCCCCCCCCCCCCCCCCCCCCCCGTGACCTCTCCCACTCCCCATTCTGGATCGGGTCGGGGCACCCGCTCTGGTCGCGACGATGCCCCAGACGTCCCTCGCCGCCCCCACCGCCGTCCTCCTCGCCTCCCCTTCTCCCGATCTGCGAGCTCCGACGCCCGACCCGCCCGCCACGCCACCGCCTCGTCCTTGATTCACCGCCGCCGAGCTCCACGGACGCCGCCGAGCCAGCAGCCTCCGAGGACCTCGCTGACCTCCTCGCCGATCGGCTTCATCCACGACGTCGTCCCGACGTCCTCCTCGACACCCGCTGCCTAGCCCCTACACCGTACGGTGAGGCCCTCGGCCTCCTCTTCTCCTCTCCGCCGCTCGCTGATGCCCGCGACCACCGCACCGAACGGATCCGGCCGCGCTCACCCTCGCCTGCGGCCGCATCTCGCGCCTGCTCTCGTTCGACCGGCGCCGTGTCCATGGCCTCACTGCCGCCGCTGCACTCGCCGTCCGCTCCTGCCCTGTTGCCTTATCGCTGTCCCCGGCCGACGCCACTGCCCACGGCTTGGCTCCATCAAGCGCCACCCCGACCCGGCACCCAAGCACTGCAGCAGCCACTGGTCTTGTTGAGGCCGGGCTTGCCCCATCGGGCGCCCAGAATCGCCCGGTTGCCTCGCCCACGCTCATAGCCTCGCCACACTCGGCAAGACGTGAACTCCGCCTTGACCACAGGTCACAGACAAATGGGCCCACGTCCCTAAAACTGTGAAAAACAAAAATGTAATAAAAAGAGTTAACGATATATTAATTAATTAATTAATCTAGCTTAATCAACTTAACTTAATCAACATGTTTAATTAAACTAACTAATTAATTAATTAGTTAATCAGTGTATGACATGTGGGACCCAGCGATGCATTGACTAGTCAAAGTCCACAGTTGACTAATGACGCCATCGACATCAGTCGACGTCATAAAACGATTTTGAATTAAATTAATTCTGTTAATCCTAAAAATAATTTAAACCTTTTAAAATTAATATAAAATAAACCGTAGCTCGGATGAAAAAACTTTGTACATGAAAGTTGCTCAGAACGACGAGACGAATCCGGATACGCAGTCCGTTCGTCCGCCACACATCCCTAGCATATCGAACACGCAACTTTTCCCCTCCGGCTCCTGCTCAAAACACGAAACACCGGATACTTTCCGGATGCTTCCCCTTCACCGGTATCACCTATCCCTGCGTTAGATCACCTCTAGCACCGCATTTGTCATGTTATGCTTTGATTGCTCTGTTATTTATTATGTTCCCCCTCTGTTACTTTTCCGATAGACCTCGAGACCGCTGCCGGTACCCCTGTGATCGACTACGGTGTTGACGACCCCTCCTACTTGCCAGAGCAACCAGGCAAGCCCCCCCTTTGATCACCAGATATCGCCTACTCTTCTCTATACTGCTTGCATTAGAGTAGTGTAGCATGTTACTGCTTTCGGTTAATCCTATACTGCTGCATAGCCTGTCCTTGCTACTACTGTTGTTACCTTTATCTCGCTATCCTACTGCTTAGTATAGGATGCTAGTATTTCCATCTGTGGCCCTACATTCTTGTCCGTCTGCTGTGCTATACTATCGGGCCGTGATCACTCGGGAGGTGATCACGGGTATATACTTATACTTGTACATGATACATGTGGTGACTAAAGTCGGGTCGGCTTGTGGAGCACCCGCGAGTGATTCACGGATTGGGGGCTGAAAGGACCTTTGTCCCGACGGCCCTCTGGATGGACCTTTGTGGCGGAGCGACAGGGCAGGTTGAGACCGCCTAGGAGAGAGGTGGGCCTGGCCCTGTTCGGCGTTCGCAGATACTTAACACGCTTAACGAGATCTTGGTATTTGATCTGAGTTGGCTACGAGCTTATACGCACTAACCAACTACGTGGGAAAGATATGGGCACTCGGCGTCGTGGTATCAGCCGAAGCACTTCAGACGTCAGCGACGGCCTTGGCGCGGATTGGACTGGAGCACTTTCTTTGGGCTAGGTCTTTCGGCCGCCCTCATAGCGTCTTGTGTGTGCATTGGGCGATGGGCCCAGACCCTGTCGCTTAGGTTTAGACCGCGTCTTTGGCCTCTCTGTTGTGCCTAGGTGGGGCTGCGGCGTGTTGATCTTCCGTGGCGGGCATGACCCGTGAAAGTGTGTCCTACCAAATGGGATCAAACGTGTTGGGTAAGTTGGTGCACCCTGCAGGAAGTTAATCTATTCGAATAGCCGTGATCTTGATGTGACGACTTGGAGTTGTACCTTGACCTTATGACAACTAGAACCGGATACTTAATAAAACACACCCTTCCAAGTGCGAGATACAACCGGTGGTCGCTCTCTCTCAGGGATACGAGGAGGGGATCGCCGGGTAGGATTATTGCTATGTGACGTTACATTGGAGGACTTCAACCTACCCTCTTCTACCTGTTGCAAGACGAAGGTGACCAGAAGCCTAGTCTTCGATAAGACTAGCTACCCCCCTCTTATTCTGGCCTTCTGCAGTTCAGTCCACTGATATGGCCCTTTACACATATATCCATGCATATGTAGTGTAGCTCCTTGCTTGCGAGTACTTTGGATGAGTACTCACGGTTGCATTGTTTCCCCCTTTTCCCCCCTATCTCTACTCGATTGTCGCAACTGCACGATGGAGCCCAGGAGCGACGCCACCGTCGATGATTTACTACCCGGAGGTGCCTACTACTACGTCTTTTGCTGGCCGACGGCGACCGAGAGTAGATTAGGAGGATCCCAGCGGGGAGGCCTGCGCCTCTTCGATCTCAGATCCTAGTTTGTGCTAGCCATCTTATGGCATCTTGTTTAACATATGACTGCATTTCAGATATTGTTGCTTCCGGCTGACTCGTCTATGATCGAGCACTTGTATTCGAGCCCTCGAGGCCCCCCGGCCTGTATTATGATGCTTGTATGACTTATTTTATTTGTATAGTTGTGTTGTGATATCTTCCCGTGAGACCACGATCTTGATCGTACACATTTTGCGTGCATGATTAGTGTACGATTGAATCGGGGCGTCTGAGATTGGTATCGAGCCGATTGCTGTAGGAATCCCCTTCCACACTCCTTGGCGAAGTCGAGTCTAGACATTGCAAAACTTTTACTAACTTGGCTGTGTGCTTTACGGGCCCACGTCGCCATTGGGTGGTATTAGGATCTTTTACTCCTCGACCTTTACTCTGGGATTCTGAACTCTCTTCTATTCGGGTTAAACGATTTTGCTAAAAACAAAACTAACTTTAGGTTCTCGCAAGTACTTTCTCCCTGGGAGCCCCTCACTTCAGATGATCGCCGCTACATCGTAAGATTCCAAGATACTCTCTGATGTTCTCTCGAGACTTTGTGCCCATCACTTTTGCTATTCCTGACCACCGATAAATCCGTAAGGATAACTACTTACACTTGCCATTCATACGATCATCCCCCATTGATCTTGTTATTACAAGATACCCCGAAGTTTTCTCTATTGTTACGAAAATACTTTGTGCCTACTGCCTAGAAGTTCTTTTCCACATGAATACCCCTTCAAATAAATCCTCGCATTTGTCGAGTATCCGCTCATCCCCAGTTGTTCATGTGTTTCACAAAAGTCTTCAAAATACTACTCGATCTTCCGAAAATCCTCTGGAGCCTTTGGCTCTTGAGATTCTTACTTGCTTGCATTATGGTTAATCCCATAAGTCTCGTAGTCTTATTGACATTCCTTGTCATTATCATTTTGAGTCTGTTGACTCAATATGTTTCATGAATACCCATAATCATCATTGATCCCTATAAATTACCTTTCCGGCTGAGCTGCCATTCTTTTAACTGGAATTGGTCCTCAACCAATCCAATTGTCGTTGATTGTACCATAAGGCTATTCAACATATCCATCTCTAATCAGAGCATTGCTTCTGATCCCTTGATTTGGAAATCATAATTCCTTTGCATTTGACAATTGAGTTAGTCAGTTGTTTCTATAATTTGATCTCCTTGCATTCTTCTTCCTCTAGTTGAGTACCGATGCTCACGTCAGATCCCGACCACCAGATCCCTTGTTGGATTTTATCTGACAACGCCCTTCTTATTCAATAACCTTGTGAGCCTTTCCTCTGATACATAATGCCTTTGGTAAATTGTATCCTCTGCTTTCTCTACCATGCTCGCCTTGAGCTTGAGTTAATTATTTCTAAAGATTCTGGTATATGATTCGTAAGAAGCCCCGATGGGATTGAACCAACGCCTTCCCTCATCGGTGTAAACCCGAAAGATTTCACGAGTCATACTTATCTGGTATTGCACCAGGTAAAACTTTCAACAACTAATGTCATCTTCGAAATACGAGAGGTGAATGGAAGATTATGCATTGAGGAAGTGGGAGTCGACCTTGAACTTTGTGTTCATGCCCATGGACGCGATGTATATACTATCATGGAAGCTTCTTGTAATAATAACTATTTCCTTGATAACTAACGTATGGTATCTCGTGGAATTGATCCCTTGCAACCGTGGTTCCGACCATGATTGTTCTTCTTTGATTCCATTTCTGACAAGTTAAAACAATTGTCTTCTATGGATCAATACACCAGTCCAACCTTTACTTTGATCTTGTGTCGAGTATTACCCCCTGGTATCTCGAGATTATCTTGGAACTGCATAAACTTCCTATGAGTTCTTCATCAAGTACTACCTTCACACTGATTACAATTTTTCATGGGCTCTGAGTTATTAAACACTCGAAGACACCGATAATCGAACCGAGTCCACTACGGTTCAACAACTCTTCGATAGCTTCTATAACTACGAAGTTTGTACCCGATCACGCCATTCCTAGCCTGTTTGGCTATATCATAGTCGTGGCGATTCTAAATGTGCTACCTGGTCCTTATTCTCGGAGCACCAATTTGCGGCGATAGCTAAGCTTTACGTCGATTTTCCTCGTCATACCCTTTCACCTTAAACAACAAGCTTGAGTTCGAGTTTGTGTCGTAATCTGTGGGTTCCAATAACCTCTTGCTTCATCATTCCTCCGACTTGATGTAAATGCTGATTGATTACATCTGCATGAAATCTCTCGACAAATGTGTCGTGATCATCATCAACCTTATGAGCTCTTCCAGAATTCAATTGAATTCATGATGGGTAATACCATCCTTGCCCCTCGATGATTCCTGGTCTCATCGACCACTTTATTGCCTTCCGTTCAACACAACTTGTTCGTGTTTTGAGTTATACCTTGAGATCCCTACTATCCAGCATTTGTTCTTTCTTACCTTGGAGTATTACCATCTTTTAGTATCAAGGATGTTGTGAGGACTGCTCCACCTCTTAAATAGTTCTTGGTATAGTGATACTACTCACCATCACCACTCTTTCATGGTCCTCGTGTTGATTCCAACCGGGGTACCAACAAGTGAACGGTGTTGTTTGGATCCTGCACTTCTAGCAACCTTATTGCTTTGAAGTTAATAGCCGGCCGTTCATTCTTAGTCTATTGATTATTGAATCACCATTCCGACATTGGTCGTGCAACCCAACCCGTATTTCGCGCACTGCTCAACCAATGTTTAATTATGTATGTTTTCCTCAAGCATATCCCATTATATCGTTTAATCGGACAGATGTTATCCCTTATCCACATAATTGTGGAGATCCATCTTTGGATACCTCGTTGAATTATCGCTGAGTCCATCACCACCTCATCATCCTCTCCTTGGGTTAATGATGAACTCTTGTTAACGGAAATCACTTCTTAGTTCATTTCCGAGAATCTTCTGATGTCATCCCGTCGGTTTGTGTTGCACCTTTCTTCTCGGGCACCCCGAGCACGAGGTATCTGACACCCATCATATCTGAATCTCCATCGATATGATGGTTGGAACATATTTTCAAGAGTTATAACATTGGTCCTTTGATGACCCGGTAACATGATGTCATGCCTAGCACCCCCACAGGTGGAGGACCTATTATTATAGTATCCTTTTTAGCAAGTTTAGCCATTCTTCCCGAGGAAATTGTAAGACTTATCCTACAAGTTGTTCCTAATGGATCCTTCCTATATCCAAAGTCGACCTTTGCTTGAAGACCATGTCAATGCTATCTCGAAGCATGTCTCGGTACTCTGGTTTTCAACAAGACCTTTTGAAGCCCAATGCTAAATGTTTCCTGCTCAATTATCCAAACACCGATGTGTGGGTAATGTCATGAAAATTCTCTCCCCTACCTAAAGAGTTTTCTACATTATATCCTGTCATGGATATCATGCTCTGCTTATCCTTGGGAAGGATATACCCCTGAAAGATGTGTTTAAACACATTTTCCTTTCCTTTGTTCTGTTTAAACCTAATAATCACTTTTCCTTTCCATTGGTTTGTTTAAACCTTCTTGTGATCTATATATTATAAGCAGTAATATCCCTGCTTATGTAAACACCTCGGTGTACCATCTTGTCTGGTGTAACCCTGTTACTATTGTTGATGACATTCCGGTAGCCACCGATGGACGAGAACTTTACCTATTGGTCCGCCTCGTTCAACGAGCAGGAATTGGTTCTCTTCGTCCCTCACCCTTGGTACCGATGTTGTTGCCGACATAACTGACGGGCTATCCTCTGACATGCCTTACTTACATGATCGTGCAAGACGTCATCACCCTTCTTACTTTTAAACCACATGGTGGGCCCATAACCCACAGTTCTACTGTGATCGAAACCTGACTCTCCTGCACCCCTCTTCCCAAGGTTGTTCCTCGCGTGTGGCCTCGTATGTAATTCACGGGCCACCGTCCCAAGTGATCTATTTTGGTAGCGAGCACAATACTCACTCTCATTGCTCGACCCCTTTAGCATGTTGTTTCAGACATCGAACAATGGCCTATCCGCTTGAAACTTCTCATGGTACCTTCTTACTTTACTCTCGATATTTTCTTAAGTTCAATTCGAGAGTTACTTCCTACCCCATTCCCTGAGTTATTTACCAGATAGTCAACCTGGTAAGGCCCGCCCTTCCCGAGTCTTCCCCCATATCCTTTTCGTAAGTACGATGAAGATCCCGAAGAAAGGATGACGACTTCATCATTTTGACCTGAAGCAGAAGTATGAAGGCATCAATATATTGGATTGACCTCTTCGAGAAGAGCAAGCCAGGATGAGAAGACCCGCTATATTATTCGTTACCAAACCTTCCCCTTACTCCCCTCTTAAATCTCGGGGACGAGATTTCTTGTAGTGGAGGAGAATTGTGGCCTTGGGATAATTAAGCTACGGTAACCCTCTACTAATGATGCCACGTCACCTCGATTCTTTGTTGTTAAATCTTGCGTTAGTTCGAAACCGATTCAAATTCAAATTCAAAATCGAGTCAAGCAGTAAATTTTTCAAACGATAAAACTAAAATGTTCAAAATGGGACAAATAAATCCTAAGTCCAAATGGTGGAGGAACCACATTTTTGTAAAAATATTTAAAGCACTAAAATGATTTAAACAATAGCAAAACAACTATTTAAACGACTTTGGTATTTTATAAAATACTAGACTATTTTTATCATGGTAAAACTTTTTATAGTAGTGGATTGTTCTGAAACATTATTTTAGGGGCTATAGATATATTTTTCTAAAATTAAAATTAATGTGTAACTAAAATAAAATAAAATAAAAGAAAAATATGAAAAGGTAAAAAGAAAGGAATAAAGCAACCCCCCCACTGGGCCACTCGGCCCAGCTGCTAGCTAGGCCAAACCCCAGGCCGGCCCACCCCCTGCCTACTAACCCACTCCCTCCCGAAACCCTAGCGGAGCCTCCCCACTTCCCCCACGACCCCCCCCCCCCCCGTGACCTCTCCCACTCCCCATTCTGGATCGGGTCGGGGCACCCGACGCCCTGGTCGCACGATGCCCCGGCACGTCCCCGCCGCCCCACCGCCGTCCTCCTCGCCTCCCCCTTCTCCCGATCTGCGAGCTCCGACGCCGCGCCCGACCCGCCGTACGCCACCGCCTCGTCCTTGATTCACCGCCGCCTCGTCCTTGATTCACCGCCGCCTGGAGCTCCACGGACGCCGCCCGGAGCCCGCGCAGCCGCCCGAGGACCTCGCCGGACCTCCTCGCCGGTCGGCTTCATCCACGACGTCTTCCCGACGTCCTCCTCGACACCGCTGCCTAGCCCCTACACGTCTGGTGAGGCCCTCGGCCTCCTCTTCTCCTCTCCGCTTTCGGCGATGCCCGCGACCACCGCACCCGAACGGATCCGGCGCTCACCCCTCGCCCGTGGCGCATCTGCCTCGTTCCCGGCCAAGGTGCGTGTCCATGGCCTTCGCTGCCCTTTCACACTCGCCGTCCGCTCCAGCCCTGTTGCCTTATCGCTGTCCCCAGCGACCGCTGCCACCGTCCACGGCTTGGCTCCATCGCGCCACCCCCCCTGACCGGCGCCCCACCGCACCCGGCAGCCGCGCCGCTGGTCTTGCCGAGGCCAGCGCCCGGGCTTGCCCCATCGGGCGCCCGAATCGCCCGCGGTTGCCTCGGCCACGCTGCCCGTTAGCCTCGCACCAAGACGTGAACCCGCCCCGGTTGACCCTGGGTCACAGACAGTCGGGGCCCACGTCCCTAAAACTGTGAAAAACAAAAATGTAATAAAAAGAGTTGACGATATATTAATTAATTAATTAATCTAGCTTAATCAACTTAACTTAATCAACATGTTTAATTAAACTAACTAATTAATTAATTAGTTAATCAGTGTATGACATGTGGGACCCAGCGGTCTGTTGACTAGTCAAAGTCCACAGTTGACTAATGACGTCATACTGACATCAGGCTGACGTCATAAAACGATTTTGAATTAAATTAATTCTGTTAATCCTAAAAATAATTTAAATCTTTTAAAATTAATATAAAATAAACCGTAGCTCGGATGAAAAAACTTTGTACATGAAAGTTGCTCAGAACGACGAGACGAATCCGGATACGCAGTTCGTCCGCCACACATCCCTAGCATATCGAACATGCAACTTTTCCCCTCCGGCTCCTCTTGGAAAACCACGAAACAAGGATACTTTCCGGATGCTTCCCCATCACGGTATCACCTATCCTGCGTTAGATCACCTCTAGCACCGCATTTGTCATGTTATGCTTTGATTGCTCTGTTATTTATTATGTTCCCCTCCGTTACTTTTCCGGTAGACCCGAGACCGCTGCGGTACCCACTTCGATCGACTACGGCGTTGGCGACCCCTCCCTCTTGCCAGAGCAACCAGGCAAGCCCCCTTTGATCACCGGATATCGCCTACTCTTCTCTATCACTTGCATTAGAGTAGTGTAGCATGTTACCGCTTTCGATTAATCCTATCTTTGCTGCATAGCCTGTCCTTGCTACTACTTTTGTTACCTTTATACGCTATCCCTCTTGCTTAGTATAGGATGCTAGTATTTCCATCTGTGGCCCTACATTCTTGTCCGTCTGTGTGCTATACTATCGGGCCGTGATCACTCGGGAGGTGATCACGGGTATATACTGCTCTTGTACATGATACATGTGGTGACTAAAAGTCGGGTCGGCTTGTGGAGCACCAGCGAGTGATTCACGGATTGGGGGCTGAAAGGACCTTTGTCCCGACGGCTCTGGATGGATCTTTGTGGCGGAAGCGGCAGGCGAGTTGAGACCGCCTAGGAGAGAGGTGGGCTGGCCTGTTCGGCGTTCGCGGATACTTAACATGCTTAACGAGATCTTGGTATTTGATCTGAGTTGGCTCTGAGCTTATACGCACTAACCAACTACGTGGGAAAGATATGGGCACTCGGCGTCGTGGTATCGGCGAAGCACTTCAGACGTCGGCCGACGGAGCGACGCCACGGATTGGACTGGAGCGCTTTCTTTGGGCTAGGTCTGCTGGCCGCCCTCGCAACATGCAGTGTGCATTGGGCGATGGGCCCGGACCCTGTGCGCTTAGGTTTAGACCGGCGTCTGGCCTCTCTATTGTGCCTAGGTGGGGCTGCGGCGTGTTGATCTTCAGCGGCCGGGCATGACCGAGGAAAGTGTGTCCGGCCAAATGGGATCAAACGTGTTGGGTAAGTTGGTGCACCCTGCAGTGAGTTAATCTATTGAATAGCCGTGATCTTGATAGCAGGGCGACTTGGAGTTGTACCTTGACCTTATGACAACTAGAACCGGATACTTAATAAAACACACCCTTCCAAGTGCGGATACAACGGTGGTCGCTCTCTCTCGGGGATACGAGGAGGGATCGCCGGGTAGGATTATTGCTATGTGACGTTACATTGGAGGACTTCAACCTACCCTCTTCTACATTTGCAAGGCGAAGGTGACGTAAGCCTAGTCTTGATAAGACTAGCTACCCCCTCTTATTACGGCCTTCTGCAGTTCGGTCCTTGATATGGCCCTTTACACATATAAACATGCATATGTAGTGTATCTCCTTGCTTGCGAGTAATTTGGATGAGTACTCACGGTTGCATTGTTTCCCCTTTTCCCCTATCTCTACTCGATTGCGCAACTGCAGACGATGGAGCCCAGGGGCAGACGCCACCATCGATGGCGACTACCCCGGAGGTGCCTACTACTACGTCTTTGCCTGGCGGCGGCGACCCGAGAGTAGATTAGGAGGATCCCAGGCGGGAGGCTGCGCCTCTTTCGATCTGTATCCTAGTTTGTGCTAGCCATCTTATGGCATCTTGTTTAACTTATGTACGTACTCAGATATTGTTGCTTCCGGCACTTCGTCTATCATCGATCACTTGTATTCGAGAACACGAGGCCCCTGGCTTCTATTATGATGCTAGTATGACTTATATTATTAGTATAGTTGTGTTGTGATATCTTCCGTGAGACCACGATCTTGATCGTACACATTTGCGTGCATGATTAGTGTAGGATTGAATCGGGGCGTCTGTTGGTATCGAGCCGACATTGCTGTAGGAATCCCCCTTCCACACTCCTTGGCCGAAGTCGAGTCTAGACATTGCAAAACTTTTACTAACTTGGTTGTGTGCCTTACGGGCCCAAGTCGCCATTGGGTGGTATTAGGATCTTTTACTCCTCGACCTTTACTCTGGGATTCTGAACTCTCTTCTATTCGGGTTAAACGATTTTGCTAAAAACAAAACTAACTTTAGGTTCTCGCAAGTACTTTCTCCCGGAGAGCCCCTCACTTCAGATGATCGCCTGCTACATCAGAAGATTCCGAAGATACTCTCTGATGTTCTCTCGAGACTTTGTGCCCATCACTTTTGCTATTCCTGACCACCGATAAATCCGTATGGATAACTACTTACACTTGCCATTCATACGATCATCCCCCATTGATCTTGTTATTACAAGATACCCCGAAGTTTTCTCTATTGTTCCGAAAATACTTTGTGCCTACTGCCTAGCAGTTCTTTGCCACATGAATACCCCTTCAAATAAATCCTCGCATTTGTCGAGTATCCGCTCATCCCGATTGTTCATGTGTTTCACAAAAGTCTTCAAAATACTATTCGATCTTCCGAAAATCCTCTGGAGCCTTTGGCTCTTGAAATTCTTACTTGCTTGCATTATGGTTAATCCCATAAGTCTCGTAGTCTTATTGACATTCCTTGTCATTATCATTTTGAGTCTGTTGACTCAATATGTTTGCGAATACCCGCAATCATCATTGATCCCTATAAATTACCTTTCTGGCTGAGCTGCCATTCTTTTAACTGGAATTGGTCCTCGACCAATCCAATTGTCGTTGATTGTACCCTAAGGCTATTCAACATATCCATCTCTAATCAGAGCATTGATTCTGATCCCTTGATTTGGAAATCATAATTCCTTTGCATTTGACAATTGAGTTAGTCAGTTGTTTCTATAATTTGATCTCCTTGCATTATTCTTCCTCTAGTTGAGTACCGATGCTCACGTCAGATCCCTTGTGGACCACCAGATCCCTTGTTGGATTTTATCTGACAACGCCTTTCTTATTCAATAACCTTGTGAGCCTTTCCTCTGATACATAATGCCTTTGGTAAATTGTATCCTCTGCTTTCTCTACCATGCTCTGCCTTCGAGCTTGAGTTAATTATTTCTAAAGATTCTGGTATATGATTCGTAAGAAGCCCCGATGGGATTGAACCAACGCCTTCCCTCATCGGTGTAAACCCGAAAGATTTCACGAGTCATACTTATCTGGTATTGCACCAGGTAAAACTTTCAACAACTAATGTCATCTTCGAAATACGAGAGGTGAATGGAAGATTATGCATTGAGGAAGTGGGAGTCGACCTTGAACTTTGTGTTCATGCCCATGGACGCGATGTATATCCTATCATGGAAGCTTCTTGTAATAATAACTATTTCCTTGATAACTAACGTATGGTATCTGTGAATTGATCCCTTGCAACCATGGTTCCGACCATGATTGTTCTTCTTTGATTCCATTTCTCGGACAAGTTAAAACAATTGTCTTCTATGGATCAATACACCAGTCCAACCTTTACTTTGATCTTGTGTCGAGTATTACCCCCTGGTATCTCGAGATTATCTTGGAACTGCATAAACTTCCTATGAGTTCTTCATCAAGTACTACCTTCACACTGATTACAATTTTTCATGGGCTCACGAGTTATTAAACACTCCGAAGACACCGATAACTGAATCGAGTCCCACTTTCGGTTCAACATGACTCTTGATAGCTTCTATAACTACGAGTTTGTACCCGATCACGCCATTCCTAGCCTGTTTGGCTATATCATAGTCGTGACGATTCTAACTGTGCTACCTGGTCCTTATTCTCGGAGCACCAATTTGCGACGATAGCTAAGCTTACGTCGATTTTCCTCGTCATACCCTTTCACCTTAAACAACAAGCTTGAGTTCGAGTTTGTGTCGTAACTGTGGTTCCAATAACCTCTTGCTTCATCATTCCTCGACTTGATGTAAATGCTGATTGATTACATCTGCATGAAATCTCTCGACAAATGTGTCGTGATCATCATCAACCTTATGAGCTCTTCCAGGAATTCAATTGAATTCATGATGGGTAATACCATCCTTGCCCCTCGATGATTCCTGTTCTCATCGACCACTTTATTGCCTTCCGTTCAACACAACTTGTTTGTGTTTTGAGTTATACCTTGAGATCCCTACTATCCAGCATTTGTTCTTTCTTACCTTGGAGTATTACCATCTTTTAGTATCAAGGATGTTGTGAGGACTGCTCCACCTCTTAAATAGTTCTTGGTATAGTGATACTACTCACCATCACCACTCTTTCATGGTCCTCGTGTTGATTCCAACCGGGGTACCAACAAGTGAACGGTGCTGTTTGGATCCTGCACTTCTAGCAACCTTATTGCTTTGAAGTTAATAGCCGCCGTTCATTCTTAGTCTATTGATTATTGAATCACCATTCCGACATTGGTCGTGCAACCCAACCCGTATTTGGTATGCACCGTTCAACCAATGTTTAATTATGTATGTTTTCCTCGAGCATATCCCATTATATCGTTTAGTCGACAGATGTTATCCCTTATCCACATAATTGTGGAGATCCATCTTTTGGATACCTCGTTGAATTATCGCTGAGTCCATCGGCCACCTCATCATCCTCTCCTTGGGTTAATGATGAACTCTTGTTAACGGAAATCACTTCTTAGTTCATTTCCGAGAATCTTACTGATGTCATCCCGTCGGTTTGTGTTGCACCTTTCTTCTCGGGCACCACGAGCACGAGGTATCCTGACACCCATCATATCTCGAATCTCCATCGAGATATGATGGTTGGAACATATTTTCAAGAGTTATAACATTGGTCCTTTGATGACCCGGTAACATGATGTCATGCCTAGCACCCCCACAGGTGGAGGACCTATTATTGTAGTATCCTTTTTAGCAAGTTTAGCCATTCTTCCACGAGGAAATTGTAAGACTTATCCTACAAGTTGTTCCTAATGGATCCTTCCTATATCCAAAGTCGACCTTTGCTTGAAGACCATGTCAATGCTATCTCGAAGCATGTCTACGGTACTCTGGTTTTCAACAAGACCTTTTGAAGCCCAATGCTAAATGTTTCCTGCTCAATTATCCAAACACCGATGTGTGGGTAATGTCATGAAAATTCTCTCCCCTACCTAAAGAGTTTTCTACATTATATCCTGTCATGGATATTATGCTCTGCTTATCCTTGGGAAGGATATACCCCTGAAAGATGTGTTTAAACACATTTTCCTTTCCTTTGTTCTGTTTAAACCTAATAATCACTTTTCCTTTCCATTGGTTTGTTTAAACCTTCTTGTGATCTATATATTATAAGCGGTAATATCCACGCTTATGTAAACACCTCGGTGTACCATCTTGTCTGGTGTAACCCTGTTACTATTGTTGATGACATTCGGTAGCCATCGATGGGCGAGAACTTTACCTATTGGTCCGCCTCGTTCAACGAGCGAGGAATTGGTTCTCTTCGTCCCTCGCCCTTGGTACCGATGTTGTTGCCGACATAAGCGGCGGGCTATCCTCGACATGCCTTACTTACATGATCGTGCAAGACGTCATCACCCTTCTTACTTTTAAACCACATGGTGGGCCCATAACCCACAGTTCTGAGGATCGAAACCTGACTCTCCTGCACCCTCTTCCCAAGGTTGTTCCTCGCGTGTGGCCTCGTATGTAATTCACGGGCCACCGTCCCAAAGTGATCTATTTTGGTAGCAGGGCAATACTCAATCTCATTGCTCTGGACCCCTTTCGCATGTTGTTTAGGACATCGAACAATGGCCTATCCGCTTGAAACTTCTCATGGTACCTTCTTACTTTACTCTCGATATTTTCTTAAGTTCAATTCGAGAGTTACTTCCTACCCCATTCCTGAGTTATTTACCGGATAGTCAACTTTGGTAAGGCCCGCCCTTCCCGAGTCTTCCCCATATCCTTTTAAATAAGTACGATGAAGATCCCGAAGAAAGGATGGCGACTTCATCATTTTGACCTGAAGCGAAGTATGAAGGCATCAATATATTGGATTGACCTCTTGAGAAGAGCAAGCCAGGATGAGAAGACCCGCTATATTCGTTACCAAACCTTCCCCTTACTCCCTCTTAAATCTCGGGACGAGATTTCTTGTAATCGGAGGAGAATTGTGACGCCCGGATAATTAAGCTACAGTAACCCTCTACTAATGATGCCACGTCACCTCGGTTACTGTTGTTAAATCTTGCGTTAGTTCGAAACCGATTCAAATTCAAATTCAAAATCGAGTCAAGGTTTACATCAAACTTTGGTACCTTCCTACCAAACTTACGGCAAGGTTTACATCAGGTCTGGTACATAGCATGGCATACATAATAGACCCTATAGCCGAGGCATAGGGGATGGCACTCATCTTTTCTCTATCTTCTGCGTGGTGGGGCATTGAGCCGAGCTCAATTTCACACCTTGCAACATAGGCAAGAACCCCTTCTTGGACTGATCCATATTGAACTTCTTCAATATCTTATCAAGGTATGTGCTTTGTGAAAGACCTATGAGGCGTCTCGATCTATCCCTATAGATCTTGATGCCTAATATGTAAGCAGCTTCTCCAAGGTCCTTCATTGAAAACACTTATTCAAATAGGCCTTAATGATGTCCAAAGTTCTATATCATTTCCCATCAAAAGTATGTCATCTACATATAATATGAGAAATGCTACAGAGCTCCCACTCACTTTCTTGTAAACGCAGGCTTCTCCATAAGTCTGCATAAACCCAAACGCTTTGATCATCTCATCAAAGCGAATGTTCCAACTCCGAGATGCATGCACCAGCCCATAAATGGATCGCTGGAGTTTGCATACCTTGTTAGCGTACTCAGGATCGACAAAACCTTTCGGCTGCATCATATACAGTTATTCCTTAAGATAACCGTTAAGGAATGCCGTTTTGACGTCCATTTGCCATATCTCATAATCATAGTATGCGGCAATTGCTAACATGATTCGAATGGACTTCAGCTTCGCTACGGGAGAGAAATTCTCATCGTAGTCAACCCCTTGAACTTGTCGATAACCCTTAGTGACAAGTCGAGCTTTATAGATGGTAACATTACCATCCGCGTCCGTCTTCTTCTTAAAGATCCATTTGTTTTCTATCGCTCGCCGATCATCGGACAAGTCTGCCGAGTCCACACTTTGTTTTCGTACATGGATCCTATCTCGGATTGCATGGCTTCAAGCCACTTGTTGGAATCTGGGCCCGCCATTGCTTCTTCATAGTTCGAAGGTTCACCGTTGTCTAACAACATGATTTCCAGGACAGGGTTGCCATACCACTCTGGTGTGGAACGTGTCCTTGTGGACCCTCTGATTCGGTAGTAACTTGATCCAAGTACCTTGATCATCATCATTAATTTCCTCTCTAGTCGGTGCGGGCACCACAGAACATCTTCGAGCTGCGCTACTTATGTGACTCCCGGATAATTAAGCTACAGTAACCCTCTACTAATGGTGCCACGTCACCTCGTTTACTGTTGTTAAATCTTGCGTTAGTTCGAAACCGATTCAAATTCAAATTCAAAATCGAGTCAAGCGGTAAATTTTTCAAAGCGTTAAAACTAAAATGTTCAAAATGGGACAAATAAATCCTAAGTCCAAATGGTGGAGGAACCACATTTTTGTAAAAATATTTAAAGCACTAAAATGATTTAAACAATAGCAAAACAACTATTTAAACGACTTTGGTATTTTATAAAATACTAGACTATTTTTATCAGGGTAAAACTTTTTATAGTAGTGGATTGTTACGAAACATTATTTTAGGGGCTATAGATATATTTTTCTAAAATTAAAATTAATGTGTAACTAAAATAAAATAAAATAAAAGAAAAATATGAAAAGGTAAAAAGAAAGGAATCAAACAACCCCCCATTGGGCCACTCGGCCCAGTCTAGCTAAGGCCAAACCCAGCCCGCCCACCCCCTGCCTACTAACCCACTCCCTCCCGAAACCCTAGCGGAGCCTCCACACTTCCCCCATGACCCCCCCCCCCCGCCCCCCCACCCCCCGTGACCTCTCCCACTCCCCATTCTGGATCGGGTCGGGGCACCCCGTCCTCGTCATACGATGCCCCGCACGTCCCGCCGCCCACCGCCGTCCTCCTCGCCTCCCCCTTCTCCCGATCTGCGAGCTCCGACGCCGCGCCCGACCCGCCGTACGCCACCGCCTCGTCCTTGATTCACCGCCGCCTGGAGCTCCACGGACGCCGCCCGGAGCCCGCGCAGCCGCCCGAGGACCTCGCCGGACCTCCTCGCCAGTCGGCTTCATCCACGACGCGTCTTCCCCGACGTCCTCCTCGACACCCGCTGCCTAGCCCCTACATCAGACGGTGAGGCCCTCGGCCTCCTCTTCTCCTCTCCGCTCGGCCACGATGCCCGCAACCACCGCACCGAACGGATCCGGCGCGCTCACCCTCGCCGTGGCGCATCTCGCGCCTCGTTCCCGACCGGCCGGTGCGTGTCCATGGCCCCTTGATGCGCCTTTCGCTTTCACACTCGCCGTCGCTCCAGCCTGTTGCCTTATCGCTGTCCCCGGCCGCCACTGGCCCACGGCTTGGCTCCATCGCGCCACCCCCGACCGGCGCCCCATCAAGCGCACCAAGGCCATTGGTCTTGCGAGGCCCGGCTTGCCCCCATCGGCGCCCAGAATCGCCCCGGTTGCCTCGCTTGCCTCATAGCCTCGCACTCGCAAGACGTGAACTCCGCCCGGTTGACCACAGGTCACAGACGGCGGGGCCCACGTCCCTAAAACTGTGAAAAACAAAAATGTAATAAAAAGAGTTAACGATATATTAATTAATTAATTAATCTAGCTTAATCAATTTAACTTAATCAACATGTTTAATTAAACTAACTAATTAATTAATTAGTTAATCAGTGTATGACATGTGGGACCCAGCGGACTGTTGACTAGTCAAAGTCCACAGTTGACTAATGACGTCATACTGACATCAGGCTGACGTCATAAAAAGATTTTGAATTAAATTAATTCTGTTAATCCTAAAAATAATTTAAATCTTTTAAAATTAATATAAAATAAACCGTAGCTCGGATGAAAAACTTTGTACATGAAAGTTGCTCGAGCAGCGAGGCGAATCCGGATACGCAATCCGTTCATCCGCCACACATCCCTAGCATATCGAACACGCAACTTTTCCCCTCGGCTCCTCGCCGAAAACCACGACACACCGGGGATACTTTCCCGGATGCTTCCCCCCTTCACCGGTATCACCTATCCCTGCGTTAGATCACCTCTAGCACCGCATTTGTCATGTTATGCTTTGATTGCTCTGTTATTTATTATGTTCCACCTCTGTTACTTTTCCGGTAGACCCCGAGACCGCTGCCGGTACCCCTGTGATCGACTACGGCGTTGACGACCCCTCCCTCTTGCCAGAGCAACCAGGCAAGCCCCCCCCTTTGATCACCAGATATCGCCTACTCTTCTCTATACTGCTTGCATTAGAGTAGTGTAGCATGTTATCGCTTTCGATTAATCCTATACTTTCTTTGCATAGCCTGTCCTTGCTACTACTGTTGTTACCTTTATACGCTATCCTCATGCTTAGTATAGGATGCTAGTATTTCCATCTGTGGCCCTACATTCTTGTCCGTCTGTGCTATACTATCGGGCCGTGATCACTCGGGGAGGTGATCACGGGTATATATCTGCTCTTGTACATGATACATGTGGTGACTAAAGTCGAATTGGCTTGTGGAGCACCCATGAGTGATTCACGGATTGGGGGCTGAAAGGACCTTTGTCCCGACGGCCCTCTGGATGGATCTTTGTGGCGGGCGGCAGGCGAGTTGAGACCGCCTAGGAGAGAGGTGGGCCTGGCCCTGTTCGGCGTTCGCAGATACTTAACACGCTTAACGAGATCTTGGTATTTGATCTGGGTTGGCTCTGAGCTTATACGCACTAACCAACTACGTGGGAAAGATATGGGCACTCGGCATCGTGGTATCGGCCGAAGCACTTGAGACGTCGGCGACGGGCGGCGCGCCCGGATTGGGACTGGGAACGCTGCTATGCTAGAGTGCGCTTCGGCCGCCCTCATAGCGTGCAGGTGTGCATTGGGCGATGGGCCCGGACCCTGTCGCTTAGGTTTAGACCGGCGTCTTTGGCCTCTCTGTTGTGCCTAGGTGGGGCTGCGGCGTGTTGATCTTCAGCGGCGGGCATGACCCGAGAAAGTGTGTCCGGCCAAATGGGATCAAAGCGTGTTGGGTAAGTTGGTGCACCCTGCAGGAAGTTAATCTATTCGAATAGCCGTGATCTTGATGCAGGGCGACTTGGAGTTGTACCTTGACCTTATGACAACTAGAACCGGATACTTAATAAAACACACCCTTCCAAGTGCGAGATACAACCGGTGGTCGCTCTCTCTCGTGGATACGAGGAGGGATCGCGGGTAGGATTATTGCTATGTGATGTTACATTGGAGGACTTCAACCTACCCTCTTCTACCTGTTGCAAGGCGAAGGTGACGAGCGTAGTCTTCGATAAGACTAGCTACCCCCTCTTATTACGGCCTTCTGATTCAGTCCAGATATGGCCCTTTACACATATATCCATGCATATGTAGTGTAGCTCCTTGCTTGCGAGTACTTTGGATGAGTACTCACGGTTGCATTGTTTCCCCTTTTCCCCCTATCTCTACTCGATTGCTGCAACTGCACGATGGAGCCCAGAGCGACGCCACCGTCGATGGCGACTACCCGGAGGTGCCTACTACTACGTGCTGCCTGCAGCGACGACGACTGTGAGTAGATTAGGAGGATCCCGGGCAGGAGGCCCTCGCCTCTTCGATCTGTATCCTAGTTTGTGCTAGCCATCTTATGGCATCTTGTTTAACTTATGTCTCGTACTCAGATATTGTTGCTTCCGCTGACTCGTCTATGATCGAGCACTTGTATTCGAGCCCTCGAGGCCCCTGGCTTGTATTATGATGCTTGTATGACTTATTTTATTTGTATAGTTGTGTTGTGATATCTTCCCGTGAGACCCTGATCTTGATCGTACACATTTGCGTGCATGATTAGTGTACGATTGAATCGGGGGCGTCACAACTTACCGGTTCAAGAGGTAGTACTTCATCAAGTTCCACTTTCCTCCCACTTACTTCTTTCGAGAGAAACTCTTTCTCTAGAAAGGACCCGTTCTTGGCAACAAAGATCTTGCCTTCGGATCTGAGGTAGAAGGTATACCCAATGGTTTCCTTAGGGTATCCTATGAAGACACATTTTTTCGACTTGGGTTCGAGCTTTTCAGGTTGAAGTTTCTTTACATAAGCATCGCATCCCTAAACTTTTAGAAACGACAGCTTAGGTTTCTTCCCAAACCATAATTCATACGGTGTCATCTCAACGGATATAGACGGTGCCATATTTAAAGTGAATGTAGCTGTCTCTAGAGCGTATCCACAAAATGATAGCAGTAAATCGGTGAGTGACATCATAGATCGCACCATATCCAATAGAGTGCTATTACAACGCTCGGACACACCGTTACGCTGAGGTGTTCTAGGCGGCGTGAGTTGTGAAACGATTCCACATTTCCTTAAGTGCGTACCAAATTCATGACTTAAATATTCTCCTCCACGATCTGATCGTAAGAACTTTGTTTTTCGGTCACGTTGATTCTCTACCTCATTCTGAAATTCCTTGAACTTTTCAAAGGTCTCAGACTTGTGTTTCATCAAGTAGACATACCCATATCTACTTAAGTCATCAGTGAGAGTGAGAACATAACGATAGCCACCGCGAGCCTCAACGCTCATTGGACCGCACACATCAGTATGTATAATTTCCAATAAGTTGGTTGCTCGCTCCATTGTTCCGGAGAACGGAGTCTTGATCATTTTACCCATGAGGCATGGTTCACACGTGTCAAATGATTCGAAATCAAGAGACTCCAAAAGTCCATCTGTATGGAGCTTCTTCATGCGTTTGACACCAATGTGACCAAGGCGGCGATTACCCACAGATATGTGGGACTATCATTATCAATCTTACATCTTTTGGTATTCACACTATGAATATGTGTAACATCACGTTCGAGATTCATTAAGAATAAACCATTGACCAGCGAAGCATGACCATAAAACATATCTCTCATATAAATAGAACAACCATTATTCTCAGATTTAAATGAGTAGCCATCTCATATTAAACGAGATCCAGATACAATGTTCATGATCAAAGCTGGCACTAAATAACAATTATTGAGGTTTAAAACTAATCCCGTAGGTAAATGTAGAGGTAGCGTGCTGACCGGGATCACATCGACCTTGGAACCATTCCCGACGCGCATCGTCACCTCATCCTTCGCCAGGCTCCGCTTATTCCGCAGCTCCTGCTTTGAGTTACAAATATGAGCAACGGCACCGGTATCAAATACCGGGGAGCTACTACGAGTCTTGGTAAGGTACACATCAATTACATGTATATCACATATACCTTTAGTGTTGCCGGCCTTTTGTCCGCTAAGTATTTGGGGCAGTTCCGCTTCGGTGTCCACTTCCCTTGCAACAAAAGCACTCGATCTCGTGTTTGGGTCCATTCTTTGGCTTCTTCCCGACAAGCTGGCTTACGGTAGCGGCAACTCCCTTGCCGTCCTTCTTAAAGTTCTTCTTACCCTTGCCTTTCTTGAAACTAGTGGTTTTATTGACCATCAACACTTGATGTTCCTTTTGATTTCCACCTCCTCTGATTTCAGCAATGAAAATTCTTCAGGAATAGTTTTCACCATCCCCGGCATATTGTAGTTCATCACAAAGCTCTTGTAGCTAGGTGGGAGCGACTGAAGGATTCTGTCAATGACCGCCTCGTCCGGGAGGTTAATGTCCAGCTGGGACAAGCGCTTGTGCAACCCAGACATTTTGAGTATGTGCTCACTGACAGAACTATTTTCCTCCATCTTACAACTGTAGAACTTGTCGGAGACTTCATATCTCTCGACTCGGGCATGAGCTTGGAAAACCATTTTCAGCTCTTTGAACATCTCATATGCTCCGTGTTTCTCAAAACGCTTTTGGAGCCCCGGTTCTAAGTCTGTAAAGCATGCCGCGACCGAACGAGGGAGTAATCATCAGCACGCGACTGCCAAGCGTTCATAACGTCTTGGTTCTCTAGGATGGGTGCTTCACCTAGCGGTGCTTCTATTACATATGCTTTCTTGGCAGCTATGAGGATGATCCTCAGGTTCCGGACCCAGCCCGTATAGTTGCTGCCATCATCTTTCAGCTTGGTTTTCTCTAGGAACGCGTTGAAGTTGAGGTTGACATGAGCGTGGGCCATTTGATCTACAAGACATTTTGCAAAGGTTTTTAGACTAAGTTCATGATAATTAAGTTCATCTAATCAAATTATTTAATGAACCCCCACTCAGATTAGACATCCCTCTAGTCATCTAAGTGATACATGATCCGACTCAACTAGACCGTGTCCGATCATCATGTGAGACGGACTAGTCATCATCGGTGAACATCTCCATGTTGATCGTATCTTCCATACGACTCATGTTCGACCTTTCGGTCTCTTGTGTTCCGAGGCCATGTCTGTACACGCTAGGCTCGTCAAGTCAACCTAAGTGTTTTGCATGTGTAAATCTGTCTTACACCCGATGTATGTGGACGTTGGAATCTATCACATCCGATCATCACGTGGTGCTTCGAAACAACGAACTTTCGCAACGGCGCACAGTTAGGGGGAACAGTTTCTTAAAATTATTATGAGGGATCATCTTATTTACTACCGTCGTTCTAAGCAAATAAGATGCAAAAAACATGATAAACATCACATGCAATCAAATAGTGACATGATATGGCCAATGTCATTTTGCTCCTTTTGATCTCCATCTTCGGGGCGCCACGATCATCATTGTCACCGGCATGACACCATGATCTCCATCATCGTGTCTTCATGAATTTGTCACGCCAAAGATTACTTCTACTACTATGGCTAATGGTTTAGCAATAAAGTAAAGTAATTACATGGCGTTATTTAATGACACGCAGGTCATACAATAATTAAGACAACTCCTATGGCTCCTGCCGGTTGTCATACTCATCGACATGCAAGTCGTGATTCCTATTACAAGAACATGATCAATCTCATACACATATATATCATTCATCACATCCTTTTGGCTATATCACATCACAAGGCATATGCTGCAAAAACAAGTTAGACGTCCTCTAATTGTTGTTGCATATTTTATGTGGCTGCAATGGGGTTCTAGCAAGAACGTTTCTTACCTACGCCAAAACCACAACGTGATATGCCAATTTCTATTTACCCTTCATAAGGACCCTTTTCATCGAATCCGATCTGATTAAAGTGGGAGAGACAGACACCCGCTAGCCACCTTATGCAACTAGTGCATGTCAGTCGGTGGAACCTGTCTCACGTAAGCGTACGTGTAAGGTCGGTCCGGGCCGCTTCATCCCACGATGCCGCCGAATCAAGATAAGACTAGTAACGGAAAGTAAATTGACAAAATCGACGCCCACAACAACTTGTGTTCTACTCGTGCATAGAAACTACGCGCATAGACCTAGCTCATGATGCCACCTTTGTTGAGGAGCGTTGCAGAAAATAAAAATTCTACGCTTCACCAAAATCAATCTATGGAGTCATCTAGCAACGAGAGAGGAGTGCATCTACATACCCTTGTAGATCGCGGCGGAAGCGTTCAAGAGAACGGGGTTGAGGAGTCGTACTCGTCGTGATCCAAATCACCGAAGATCCTAGTGCGAGCAGACGGCACCTCCGCGTTCAACACACGTACGGTTGGGGAAGACGTCTCCTCCTTCTTGATCCAGCAAGGGAAGGAGAGGTTGATGGAGATCCAGCAGCACAACGGCGTGGTGGTGGAAGTAGCGGCGATCTCGGCAGGGCTTCGCCAAGCTCGGCCGAGAGGGAGAGGTGGTGCAGGGGAGAGGGAGGCGCCAGGGACTAGGGTGCGGCTGCCCTCCCTCCCCCCTCTTTATATAGGGGCCCTGGGGGGGGGGCGCCGGTCCCCTAGAGATCTCATATCAAAGGGGGGGGGGGACTTGCCCCCCAAGTCAAGTGGGGCGCCCCCCACCCCTAGGGTTTCCAACCCTAGGCGCAAGGGGAGGCCCAAGGGGGGCGCACCAGCCCACCAGGGGCTGGTTCCCTTCCCACTTCAGCCCATGTGGCCCTCCGGGATAGGTGGCCCCACCCGGTGGACCCCCGGGACCCTTCCGGTGGTCCCGGTACAATACCGGTGACCCCCAAACTTTCCCGATGGCCGAAACTGGACTTCCTATATACAAATCTTCACCTCCGGACCATTCCGGAACTCCTCATGACGTCCGGGACTCCGAACAACTTTCGGGTTACCGCATACTAATATCTCTACAACCCTAGCGTCACCGAACTTTAAGTGTGTAGACCCTACGGGTTCGGGAATCATGCAGACATGACCGAGACAGCTCTCCGGCCAATAACCAACAGCGGGATCTGGATACCCATGTTGGCTCCCACATGTTCCAAGATGATCTCATCGAATGAACCACGATGTCGAGGATTCAGGTAATCCCGTATACAATTCCCTTTGTCAATCATGCGTTACTTGCCCGAGATTCGATCGTCGGTATCCCAATACCTCGTTCAATCTCGTTACCCGGCAAGTCACTTTACTCGTCACCGTAATGCATGATCCCGTGACCAAACACTTGGTCATATTGAGCTCATTATGATGATGCATTACCGAGTGGGCCCAGAGATACCTCTCCGTCATGCGGAGTGACAAATCCAGTCTCGATCCGTGTCAACCCAACAGATACTTTCGGGATACGTAGTATACCTTTATAGTCACCCAGTTACGTTAAGCGTTTGGTACACCCAAAGCACTCCTACGACATCCGGGAGTTACACGATCTCATGGTCTAAGGAAATGATACTTGACATTGGAAAAACTCTAGCAAACGAACTACAGGATCTTGTGTTATGCTTAGGATTGGGTCTTGTCCATCACATCATTCTCCTAATGATGTGATCCCATTATCAATGACATCCAATGTCCATAGTCAGGAAACCATGACTATCTGTTGATCAACGAGCTAGTCAACTAGAGGCTCACTAGGGACATGTTGTGGTCTATGTATTCACACATGTATTACGATTTCCGGATAACACAATTATAGCATGAACAATAGACAATTATCCTGAACAAGGAAATATAATAATAACCATTTTATTATTGCCTCTAGGGCATATTTCCAACACGAGCGGGCCGCCCGGACGTTTGAGGAGGGTTTGGGGCGCCCGACTCTAGATGCTCTTAGATGTTTCATTGCCCTCCTAGGTCCGTCCCCACATATGACGATCGTTGAAGGCTTTGTCTAGGAGTGGCATTTTTGGTTTAGTTAGGTTTTGTCATAAGGTTAGCGGTGGAATTGTGGAGATTGTGCCAATGGGCAGACCCATTTTGGTTGGCCTCTGGTTTTCCTTTTTTTTCTGTTAGTTGATTCATACAACATCAATGCTAGGCTTCGCTTGACATTGTGAAATAGCCAACCATATATGACTATGTGCATCTATCGATGTAGTGGGTGGGGGTGTTGTCCTCCTTTTTGAAAGAAGAAGTAGATATAAGATGTTTACTACTCCATCTGTAATGTTGTAAGTAGATTATACATGCACAATACTCCCTCCGTTCCTAAATGTAAGTTTTTTTAGAGATTCCACTACAAACTACATACGGATGTATATAAACTTATTTTAGAGTGTAGGTTCATTCATTTTGCTTCGTATGTAGTCTTTAGTAGAATCTTTAAAAAGACTTATATTTAGGAGCGGAGGGAGTATTAGATCAATGCATGGAATTAAACCTTGAGCGGCGAGACAGCAAGTGTTTGTAAGTGATACTAGATCTACTAGCTAGCGCGCGCAATCATGCCAGCCACCTTAATTGGAAATAAAATAAAAGGAGATATAATCATAATGACTGCTCTCTCTCTCTCTCTCTCTCTCTCTCTCTCTCTCATGGAAGTTTTTGTTATTCTTTTGTCATGTATGAAGATGATATAGAACCATGCACAAAAGAGTCCGGCTTCTTCTGGCATTTGTATGTTGAACACGCGTACAACCAAATAAGCCTGCTGGATATCGCTGTAGCTGCAGATTGTTTAGTGAGTCCCAAATGCAAGAGTTAAGATTAAGAAGATAACGCCAGTTGTAAATGGCGAACCATATATGACTATGTGCATCTGTCGATGTAGTGGATGGGGTTGTTGCCCTCCGTTTTGAAAGAAAAAGTAGATATAAGATGTTTACTACTCCATCTGAAATGTTGTTAAGTACTCTCTCTGTAAGCAAATATAAGAGTGTTTAGATCATTACTTTAATGATCTAAATGCTCGGATATTTATTTTTGGAGGGAGTACAGAGTATACATGCACAATATTAGATCAATGCATGGAATTAAACCTTGAGCGGCGAGTCAGCAAGTGTTTGTAAGTGATACTAGATCTACTAGCTAGCTCAATCATGCCAGCCACCTTAATTGGAAATAAAATAAAAGGAGATATAATCATAATGACTGCTCTCTCTCTCTCTCTCTCTCTCTCTCTCTCTCTCTCTCTCTCTCTAATGGAAGTTTTTGTTATTTTTTTGTCATGCATGAAGATGATATAGAACCATGCACGAAAGAGTTCGGCTTCTTCTGGCATTTGTATGTTGAAGACGCGTACAACCAAAAAAGCCTGCTGGATATCGTTGTAGCTGCAAATTGTTTAGTGAATCCCAAATGCAAGAGTTAAGATTATAAGAAGATAACGCCAGTTGTGTTACTTTATCAGCTGGCGACCACTACCTGCTAGGAATCGTACGAGAAAGAGTGTATAGAAAGCGTTGTTGCTAGGAATTGTACGAGAAAGAATTATATATAGAAAGCGTAAACAATATGAGCCTATGTACCGATTCATTGTATGCACACCTGTACAGGCACCAGCTACTATTAATGTAAGCTTGGTTTGTTGATACATGAGGCGACACGGAAACTTGTTTATCTCTCTCGTCTCTGTCTGCATCCCATGGACCCATGCATGAAAGATGCTGCAGCAGTAATGATAGATCCGGGTGTGTACGTGCTTGCACCAATGGCTTCGCCGTTCGCCAATCTGGGCGGGTTTTCTTTCCAAAATCACCTTTTAATTATCATCTATTCCATGCATATGTGCACATGCATTGCGTAGTACGTTCAGCGTGGATGCATGCACCCTCCATATGCGCCTCATGTGCTAGCTTCAGGAGCCAGCCTGCTAATTTGGGTTAGATTGCATACTACTTATACCTACTGTCTATACGTATTTAGGATTAGGAAAAGGTATTCACCTGATGACGCCCGGGTGCGTTGTCATATCCAGCCGCCCTACGTCATTCGCATCTGTGCAATCCTATTCGTCCATACTACTACTACTCTAGATCGGTCCAGCATGCAATGCAAGGCCGGCCCGTGTAGCTGATGGATATATAGACAAGTTGATCTATAGATTACAGTTGTGTCATTACAAGTCAAAGCTTGTCTGCCCCGTGTACGTAGCTGCGTTTTTTTTTTTTGAGCAGCAGTTCAGACACAAGCGCTTATATACACGCGTATATACTCACCCCTATAAACGCATACACGCACATCCTACCCCTATGAGCACCTCCGAGAGACTGAGCCGGCATATCATCTTTAGATTTACGAAGCCACCGTAGGCGCCTCGTCGTCGACGGAAACGTCTCCTCCCACTGAAAGCGCATCGCCGGAAATACTGAAATAAATTTAGGAATAATGCTGCGTTTGTTCGCTGAACGCTGGCTATATATATAGAGATGTATACGGATTGTCTCTTAGACTCGACGTATATGCTGCTGGTCTTAAGTCTTAGTATTATCTACATGGAGCTACCTACAGGTGATCACTCCTACCACCACGGCTACTCTATTTCTTTCTCCTCCGGTACACCACAGTACACGCATCATCAGCGGGCTCCTCAAGCTCGAGCTCGTGCTGACATGGAGGTCGACCACCAGCGGTTGTCGTTCCTCATGGAAGCCACCTCCATCACCACCAACGACGGCTCACCTCCCGCCTCTGCAGGAGACGCCGGCGACCACAGTGGAGGCGGCGAGTTCATGGGGACGCCTGTCGCGTGGCCGGCGTTGGAACTCCAGGGGAGCTCCAGTGGTTCACGCAGTGCGCCGGACTCGCCGCTCATCGGGGTGCGGAAGCGGCCGTGGGGCAAGTACGCCGCGGAGATCCGGGACTCCACCCGCAACGGCGCCCGTGTTTGGCTCGGCACGTTCGACACTCCGCATGGCGCGGCGCTCGCCTATGACCAGGCCGCCTTCTCCGTGCGCGGTCCGGCCGCCGTGCTCAACTTCCCGGTCAAGCTTGTGCAGGAGTCGCTGCGCGCGCTCGGCATCGGCGGCGCCGCCGCCGCGGGCGACTCGCCTGCACTCGCGCTGAAGCGCCGGCACTGCATCCGGAAGAGAAATCCCAAGAACAAGAGGAGGACGGGCACGGCGACGGCGGGAGTGGGGGCCGATGCTGCATCGCCATTGTCAGCGTGCGTGCTGGAGCTGGAGGACCTTGGAGCCGACTACCTCGAGGAGCTGCTCACCATGTCGGATCTGTGAGCCACCGCTCCGCTCATGCATCCTACTCCCTCCGTTCCTAAATAATTGTCTTTCTAGAGATTTTAACAAATGACTACATACGAAGTAAAATGAGTGAATCTACACTTTCAAATATGTCTATATACATCCGTATATTGTAGTCCATTTAAGATGGCTAGAAAAACAATTATTTGGGAACGGAGGGAGTATATATGTACTCCCTCCGTCCGGAAATACTTGTCATCAAACTGGATAAAAGGAGATGTATTTAGATGTATTTTAGTTCTAGATACATCTTTATTTATTTATTTTGCTGACAAGTATTTCTGAACGGAGGGAGTAGTATATATGATGACTTGATGAGTCCGTCATGGTGAACCGAGAGCTCCTGGCGTTTCTTTCCGTGAGAGCGACGCCGTCTTATGCAGAGGTAGCGGCGAGCTATCGCATCCGTTTTACATTGCTGGCTTGCTGCCGTGCCCACGGCCCACCATCACTTCCATTCCATGTTTGTAAATGGCATGCAACATTCTAAGGTGCGTGTGTCTTTGGGTCATTCCTTGGGCGATGATGGTTTACACACTATAATGGCTATGCCACGACAATAAATCAGAACAACATGCTGGAATAATTAGGATTTTAATTGATTTACTAATCCACAATAATATCATGGCAATCGATATCATGCTATACCAATATTTTTTTTGGACGGTTACATGTACGGAATGACGGGTTCCGCGGAAGACCACTGAGTTTATGGAGTCTCGGATCTTCCAGAGGATGGAGCACGCCACCGATGGCCATATATCGTCGTCCTGTCCTAGCGGCGTGGCGATGTCCCAAATGTCGTCGATGGTGGCGGGAGTCGGTAGATGAAGGGCCACCAGCACGGCGGTGCTATAGCAATATTAATTATGCTTTCTAAAAAAAGCAATATTAATTGTGCTTTTTTAAAATACAATATTTAATAACGAGATGTAAAAACTGTGAATATGTTTTTAAAATATTGATTTAAAAAAAACACAGTTAATATTGTTTTTCTAGACCCCGCAAAAAAAATTGTTTTTCTAGAAAGTACATAACTGTGCTTTCTAAAACATTAATATTAATTATGCTTTTTTAAAAGCAATATTAATTATACTAGATGTAAAAACTGTGAGTAAGTAGGCAACATGGAGCTAACACACCTATGAAATTCGCATGGAGCATAAATGCATGAACCAATAAAAGAATGGTCGGAACAGTTGTCCAGCCGGAACGGCCGTGGCGATAGAGTTGTTGCCGATGTCAGCCACGGTGATTTTTTAGAGAAAAGACAAAGCCGAGCCCGAGTAGGGCGCTAGCCTAGTCCAACTTTGAATTAACAAAGCTATCAGCCGGCAAGGATACAACTGCAGCATGCAACCAAGTAGAACAACAGAAAGCGGCAAGATACAAGGAGTTGGAAAACAGCTAACTAGCTAACTAAGCCTCGGACACTTCACGCATGAAGAATATAAAAAAGAACACATAGATGAAGAAGTCGAGGTCCTCCACCGCGACTAAACATGAATGGAAGCAATGTCGGCTCTGAAGACGGAATGAAGATGCACCTACATGGCCTGCCATCACCAGACACTAAGGACCTCGGTACGACACATCCATCCAACTTCTTCTCCGAAGGTGGACACAACCTCCTTGCCTGGATCGCAAGACATCGCACCGTCGAAGAACGAAAAGTTCCACATGAACATCGATGGAAGCCGCTGGATAGTCCCAAAGAGCAGATCAGAGCACCCAAATGTGCCGAAGAGGCTCACCCAAAGTAGAGTGCCCTACACAGCCCACTGCCAGAACACGCCGAAGGAAAAGAGCTCAGGCTTGGATGAAGAAGTACATGCCATCGGCTGCTGCCAACGAACCCACACATTGCCACTGCTACTTATATAGTTCATCGGGATTTCCATGAAGGGGAAGGGTGATGTAGCACAGAAGCGAAGTATTTCCCTCAGTTAAGAATCAGGGTTTATCGAACCAATAGGAGCCTTCACGAGAAACAGATAAACGGTACCTACACACACAAAGCAAATACTTGTACCCAACGAAGGCAAGGGGCACTGGCGTAGCTATGTGTATGGCTGGGGGGGCTGTGGCCCCCCCAAGCCTGGGATCTTCTGTGAAGAATTTTTTTTGTGATGGCATAGATTGGGAAAAATAGGGAGTTTTGCCTCTTCATAAACCCATATTTTGCCATTGCCCCCCCCCCCCCCCCCAATGATCATGTGCTAGCTTCGCCACTGCAAGGGGGTTGTCAATTCCCTCGTTCTTGCCAGTTACAAGGATTAAATCTGGTAGTGATAGATGGATAATATAAAAGTAAAATAAAAGATAATAAATTGCAGCAATGTATTTTTAAGGTTTTAGTAAAATAAAGTGAATTGCAACCCGGGGGCCATAGCATCACTAGAGGCATCTCTCCCATAAGCATAATAACACGGTGGGTAGACAAATTAATGTTGGCAATTGATAGAAAAACACATAGTTATGATGATATGTATGGCAATGATCAATATATAGACATTACGCCTGTGACAAGTAGACCGGCATCCATCTGCATCTACTGCTATTACTCCATTTCGAGAGCGCTTCTATGCTTGCCTCTCTAGGTATTAAGTTCAATAACAAACAGAGTAATGATTTAAGCATGATGACGTAATTTAGACAAAATAAGACCAATCAATATGATCGAACCCCATCATTTTACCCTTAGTAGCAAGAATACAAATACACTACCCCTTCCGTCACTAGGTGAGGACACCGCAAGACTGAACCTACTACTATGCACCACTTCCACTGAAGATCTAATCATCAACTTGCCCAAAGAAAACTTATAGATCGAAAAGCATTACGTAGCTATAAACAATCACACATAATAACGTTTAGAGAAGAATTAATTACTTTCAATGAATATCCATATCATAAACCCACAATTTATCGGATCCCGACAAATACACCACAAAAAGGGATTACATCATATCGATCTCCGAAGAGAACATTGTATTGGAGATCAGAGAGAGAGAGAGAGAGAGAGAGAGAGAGAGAGAGATCTAGCTACTACGATGGACCCCTAGGTCCTGTGAGGAACTACTCACGCATCATCGAAGAGGCGGCAAGGTTGTCCTAGAGTCCCTCCATGATCGATCCCCCCCCCCCCCCATGTAGAGTATCGGAAAAGGCCTCCAGATGGGATCACGGAAGAACAGACTTGCGGCAGCGGAATAATTGTTTCGGATCTTACTCTGAGGGTTTCCAAATATATGTGAATTTATAGGTCAAGAATTAGGTCAATCAAAGCTAAGGGGGGGGGGGGGCACAAGGGGGTAGGGCGCGGGGCGCGCCCCTGCCTTGTCGCCTCCTCGTTTGGCTTCCTGTGTCTCTTTTGGTTCAGAAAAAATCGTCAAAAAGTTTTATTGTATTTGGACTTCGTTTGGTACGGATTTTCTGTAAAAAAAATTACAAACAGAAAACAACTGGCACTAGAAACTGAGTTAATAGGTTAGTTCTCAAAAATGATATAAAAATGGCATATAAAGCATACAAGATTAATAATATAATAACATGAAACAATCAAAAATTATAAATACGTTGGAGACGTATCAGCATCCCAAAACTTAATTCCTACTCGTCCTCGAGTAGGTAAATGATAAAAATTGAATTTTTATATTGAATGCTACCTGATATGTTTCATCATGTAATTTTTTACGGTATGAATATTTGAGAAACGATGATCTAATTGATATCAACATAATAATATGCATGAATATTAGAAAAAATCGTAATTTGATATATTTAAAAGAATACAGTTAATCATACGGACGCGCTGTGCAGAGTGAGGATTGTCGCACATGCGTCACTAGGATAAATCAGTCAGGGCAGGGGTTATGCAGACAATCCAACTATCAGTCTCACCATGGGCACCAGTTTGGACCAATTGAGCGAAGAGCGAAGCCCATGGTTTGTACAGCATTTTCGGGTGAGTGGAAGCCGAGAGCAAGCTGAGGATGATATATGGAAGTCTTTGCTGAGTTAGAATCGAAGGGTGGGCAGCTTTAACTAGCGTGTCCCAAGCTGACACCGAAAGCCGGATGCGTACGTGCATCACGGTACGAGCGGGGAGTCCGGGCGCCGCCGTGCCGTTGGCGGCGAAGACGTTCCGCATGGTGAGCGACCGGGGCACCTCGTGTGTTAAGATGGGAATGGGCCGACCCGGACCTGGCCTTGGACCTGGCCCCATGGCCCCAAGGTCAGTATGTGAGGTTATGGATCGGCCCATTTCATCAAAAAATTATGGCCTCGCCGACCAGTTGGGTATATGAGGCCGACCCAATGATTAAGATGAGAAAATCCATGAATTCAGTTGGCACAGTCTGAAGACCGGGAAGGCCACAGGGACGGCGAGCTGGGCAAGTTGAGAAGGAAGAGGAAGGCGACCAGGCTGACGAGCTCGACGGCGGCAGCAAAGATGCTCGGGGGTGCCGTTCGAACAAGCCACTGGTTGTTTCTACGTGCATGTACTAGTTCACGTAAAAATCAATCCACCTGGCTGCTTGTGTACAGGGGCGTCTCCAACAAATCGATCCAGTTTGGTCAGCTTCTTACGTGCGTGTCTTCCGGTCAAGTAATCCATCTGAACATAAGCACATCGTCGATTTAGTCAGAAAGTACACGACGAGTCGAGGCCAACAGGGGGCGGCCAGCCGCAGCAGAGATGGTCGGGGGACTGGGTCGACCCATCCGACCCATCGGGCCGCACGGTGCCGACTCCACTGACCCATACATCAATTGAGGCCAACCCACTTGGCCCATTGGCCCTGACTTTTTGGGCCGGGTCAGCGACCCAGCGGGTCGACCCGGCCCATTCCCATCTTGACTCGTGTGCTGGGGAGGCACGAGCAACACGCTTCCTCGTCCTCGACCCCGCCGCCTTCTCCAACTTTCTATACAGATTTATGCATGCCTCCTCTGCGCTCTCAAGTGCGGCTTAGTGGTTGTGCTTATTCCTGCTCCCCATTGCTGATCAATCTCAGGGTTTTCCCAATTCAAGGTTGACCCGGACACGTGGCATGAGGGAGTTGGCGCACGAGTGTTCGTGCGCGCACCGGTAAAGCTGCCGCCGCTGATCGTTGCGCAAGAAGAAGAGGGAGCTGTGCGAGGAACGATCCAGGCGGTGGTGCAGAGGCTACCTACTCAGCTGAAACGGTTACCTACCAGTACCAGCGGTAAAAGCTGTCGCGCATTTTCAATTAAAATGGGCATACAGACTAGGTAAGTACAGCGGGGAATGCTATATGTATGTATATATATATATATATGTATGTATATATACATACATATATATATATATATATATATATATATAGTAGTTCCTGAAACTCACAATAGTCAAAGCCAGGGATATCGACAGCATCTGAGCTCGTGAACAGAAACGCATTTTTGCTGATTTCTAGCGTTAATCATCCGGAGTTAATTTTTTCTCCCGGCCCATCGACGGCACTTACGTTTGGTAAAATACCACCCATTCTCTGATCGCGTTTGTGGCAATCTGAGGCTACAACAGTGTCGATTTTACATGTTTAGGGGGGTAAAACTACCGAGGGATCAACCCAAGTGAGCTTTCCTTTTTCAGGAAACTATTCGAATATGACAACTGTCTAGATGCGACAACGTGCTTTGCCTTTGAAGCTTCATTCTACATTACTCATTACTCAAGCTGCTTGCAGTTCGAAGCCACCAGAAGTGAAGGAGACTTGTCCAGGTATGCACATCGCTACAGTCCCATCTCTGCACAAGTATCACCTGCATAACAGCATTGCATTATGTTCTTTCGGTCTCCAAACCAGCAACAGATTTGTAGTACAAAAACTACAAGTTAGGTGAAAATCTTAACCTGATTCATAAAATATTCAGACAAGATGGAACATTAAACTTGGAAAATAATGTTTGCAAAGAACCAATCAACCACAAGCAACTCCCCTCTTCTTGTTTAAGACCAAAAGCAAAGAAGCAGCAGAATCAATTACTCTTAAGGGGTGTCACTGCAAAGGTAAATAGAGCAGAGACCTATGCAGATATCAGATACAAGCTAATGAAGTTTTCCTTTATAAGAAATCACCGCGCACCTCACGCAACTGTATGTGTTACATTTTCACCATTTTGTTTTCGAAAAGAATGCCATGTAAATTATTTTATAGTCAAGTTTCAGTCATTGACATTGTCCTCGAAACACAATTCCACAGCGACGAAATACACTGTAATACTATTTTCTACTACCTCCATTTTTTTAAATATATGACGTTTTGAACTGCCAAAACGTCATATATTTAGGAACAAAGGTAGTAGTATTTTTTTTTACTTAGGAACAAAGGTAGTAAAACCTACTCCCTCCGTCCCATAATATAAGACGTTATTACATCCAATATACTCACATATTGGATGTAAAAATGTCTTATATTATGGGACAGAGGGAGTAATAAATTGCAATATTATCGATGTTCTATTAACACAATACTACAGATATAATGTTTACATAGACAATCTCAACAGCAAAAACATAGTTTTATTCCAGATTATATTAGTTTCATTGTCGCACTCTATAAATACGTGACATGAGGTAGCTAAGACACTGCATAATCAGATCGAAGTCAGCTTAAATGATTTGTGCAGAACTGAATCTCATATGTGATCAATAAAATCTCTATTCTGCAGTATCATTTCAGGGCAAAATAGATGACCCAGATTTTGACATTTTATCAATTTCACTGCCTTATATGTGATTAATCCTTCAGAATGTATGCTCAGAACCACAAGTACAGCAAACCATCACGACAGGAAAATAGCATTCTTAATTTTGCAAATCTTTATTAGAGAAGAGCAAAATAATAGGCACAATGATTGAAAGGTAAACCAGGGGTTATTATTGTATAGATAGGCAATGACCTAGAGCGAGAGTTAACTGAAATGATCCTTCTGTAAGTTTAGTAGGTAATTTGTTGAGCAACAACCTGCTCAAGGAAATATATACCTGTACAATATATATATACCTCTCCAGACCATCTCTGCTACCAATAGATAATATTATCTGTGACATATACAAATAATGCCTACGTACACATCTGCTACTGGATCTATTAGTGGCATATATGGAAGTTGGCACAAAGGGCAACATAGTCTTTCAGCAGCCACTTGATGGCCAAGTAACAGTCAACTAGCATAGCGGCATATCTGGAACTGACCAAATTCTCAACGGTTTATATGGAATTTCCTCTTATTTTCAATGTGCCAAAATAAGAAGAAGAAAAGGAACAGGATAAAACAATGTAGTACAAATAAAGTAGATTATTTAGGCAAAGGTTGAGAATACATGTACTGTTGCCAAATCATGCAGAAAAACATCTACAGTGCTATTAAAGCAGGTCATACTCGTAGCAGAGTTTCACCCCACAAGGTATGTGCTCTTTCCAAATTCAAATATTTACATAAACACAGAAAGGAAATCTTTACTGGTACTGCCTAAGTATAGGAATAGACCCCCTGTAGCACAAATTTTCATCTGTTCATTCATAAGCTTAAGCTTTATAGGAAAAACCACAGGTAAATGTGCACTATTGTATTAAATCAGCTCCCTAGAATGTAAGTATAGAATATTGCAACAAGAACAACAGCTTCAGTTTACCAATAACTGAAGGGACCATGGCAGACAGATGGCATAATAACATGACAGATCTTCCAAAAGTTAAAGAAATGTTCAACTGACAACCATCTGTCTACAAAACTACTGCCTATAAACGTTTTGTTAAAGAATACAACCATTTGCGAGCTGTAACAAAACAAGTTTGGCTGCCCTTTCAGCATTTCCTGTTCAATACTGTACAATAACCCTTTTTTTTCTTCATTCACAGATCGTAAATGGTCACAATTCATAACTAACATTTACAAGCACATACTTAATCCCATAATCAACATGTCAGATATATCTAGGTGTGTTTTACTGATTTTAATAATGTATTCTTAACAAGCTGGTGCATAGATACACAAATGCCCACCCAAAATTCGACTAGATCCTAGGGCAACAAGTATCTTCCCAAAGAGCATGAGTACAAAAAGGAAGCACCCCTTGAAAATTGATTATATCGTTTATATAACTGAGAGTAACAAAGCTCCAAACAAATGGGTCATCCCCATTGGTCGAATAAATACATTGATGAGCATTTATACCACATAACAGTCGGGAAACAGAAAATTGTGAGTTTTATAGGTCCAGAATCTTACCAGAATGGATGTACGTCTCCTAATCATCTTCGAGTTCCCTTCTCCTCTTTGTGTTAAGAATATTTTTCTTGCTGTTGAATTCAACCAAGTAATACAAGTTATCTCTAGGGTCTTTGACTCCAGAGCCACACTGTCTTAGTGCACCTTTGAACACTATACCACACTTTCCCCGGTAAAATGTGAATCGATAACCCTCTTTTTCAAGCAATGGTACTGATATAAGATTTCTCGTGGCCTTGGGGGAGTACAGAACCTTTGACAAATTAAGATTTTCAGTTTTGATATCTCCACTGTGAGTACTCGATATAGTACCCTTTGGGGTTTGATAAGACTTCCTTGCAGGGTCTAATATTGGCCAAAAGCTCTTTTTTGCAAGTCATGTGGCATGCACAGCAAGTATCAAAAACCCACTCCTGCATATGCATTAATTACCAAGTTAGGAAAAAATATGAGATATTAAGACCTGTAATAATGACTGGCTGAAAAAACATATATGATGCGAAGAGCAAGAAATAAGACAGTTTATACCTCATAAACTTGCTTCCGTGGAAGGTTCACACCAGCTATCTCTTTGGGTTCAGGGTCTGGTTGTACCCAGTTGATGCCCCTAAACACATAGTCTTTACATTGCGTATCTGTATAGCCTTCTCCAATGATAATTGCATTATCTACGTCAGTGATCTGGAACAAGCTACTAGTAATTGAAATAAGCAACCCTTGCTGATCCAGCTGTCCCACAGAGAATATATTGAAAGCAATATCTGGTATATACAACACTTGGCACAGATTTATATTCTCAAAAGCAACAGATCCTATTTCCTCTGCAACACACTCCACCTTATCTACAAGAAAAACTGGCTCCTGTTCTTCCTTGGGAATAGGCTTCAAATTCTTCATATAAGACTTGTTGTTGCATATGTGGAAAGATGCACCAGAGTCCAAGTGAAACATTGGCCGTCTTTTAGATATGCAACAGAGCTCAAATCTTCTGACAAGACTTGCCTAATAGAATTTTATATTTCAGAAAAGATAAAGCTCAAATTTATGTTTCAGATAAGATAAAGCTCAGGGAGAAAATTAAGACAATGTACTAATCAACCCTCACATCATTACCTCACACCGCGATAAGCATTCAGGTTGCTTTGAATCAGTTATTAAGCTTGTATTGCTATCTTCAGTATTAATCTGCACAGAATAACAAAACAATGAGTAACAGATTCAAATGAATATATGGAGAAATATTTTGGCTAAAATGACCATCTACCTTCAAAGCTAAAACGGGGTCCTCCTTATTGGCACCCCCAACATCCATCTTCAAGGGCTTCTTATTCCCGACAACATCAGTACAGCACTCAAAAGGAGGGGCATCATAATTTTCTGGCTGTGAACATAGAAAAATATGTTAACTTACACCAACAAAGTTGTATGGAATATGCAATTGTTAAATCCTTTTTTGCAGAAGCAAGAGAACTAGGTTATAGTTCATTCAGAATCAATACAGTGCTGATCCTATTTTACTAGTGACCTGACTCACTCTAAGAAACAATCTCTGTATTTAATGAAACTTGATGTCAAGTGTCAGAGTTAGCTGTGCAATTTCTTCTTTCTATAGGATTTTGTTTGCATATGTACGTCTATGGTTTATAATCCATCCGTTTGGCCCAATGTCAATACAAAGGCCATTCTGTCGACAGTCACTACTATGTGGAATATATCAGGATGGAGACAAACCAATCTAACAAGGCAATTAGTTATGAAATATCTTATTTCCACATGATACTGTATGCTACAGTAAAACTACGAGTCTTACTCCACGACATTATAACTTTATAAGTATATATCCAAATGATAGGGTGTTTCCACAGGTCAGTATTACTGTTACTGAGTATCGACTATTGAACATTGACTGTTAACGTGACAACACAAAAGTGAAAACAAAATTGTAGTTTGAGAGGCACTTGCCCTTGATCACTCAAAGATAATGAATTGAAAAGGTGCAACTAACGAAATGAATTTAGTGAGATGTCCTAGGAAGTGAAACTTCAGGCAACTATTTTTGTGTGCTTCCCAGCCAATCCAAACACAATGGTGGATGCAAGTTTTAATATGATTCAGTACATAACTATACCAAAATGGTACACTTACTGTCTCATCATCATAGTATAGCAGCTTCATCTGGATCTTGAACTGAACCAAAACAAACGGCAGCATCAAATCAGCACAATCAAACTACAACATCAAATCAGCACAATCTAATAAAATTAGTGACAATAATTACCTTGTCTGGCAATTCTTCCAAGGTGCTCATGAGGGAAACAAGAGTTCTGATTAATTTACAAGCAACACTCCTGAAAAAGAGATCATTGGCATCATCACACTGTTGTGTACTAAATTTTTGTAAATGAACAACTGCTTTAAAAAAATTGAGTAACACCAACTTATAACACCCGGTTTCTACACTAAATTGAACTGGTATATAACAGCTGCCAGAAGTTAGTAAAAAACGAGGTCATAATGTAGAGAGAAATGGAATACTGAACTCCTTCATGTCTCCACTTTCTGACATTACCTTATACACCACACTACTTCTATATGAAGGCCACAACTAAATGGAAGTACAAATCCCACAACCTATAACTAAGTGGCAAGGAGCACAAAATACAAACAAGAAAAATATCATAGCATCCAAAAGGGATATGCAAATAACACCTCATGTGATCAGGAGTGACTTCTGCGGCATTTGACTTGAATTTAATGCCATTTTTTTCACTCCCGGTGAGATTCACTTCCATAATAACATCTTCACGATTCAAGTTTGGATACCTAAATGAAACTGCATGCCAATTATGACAGATAATAAGCAACTATTGGACAAATGACCCACCAGTCATGCTCTGTTTTCACAAAAAGGAAAACATTAGCAAACTCTGAACTGTGATACTCACAGGCATACTCCTCCATAATTTCCCCTTCCTCCTCACATATGCAAAGTAGAAGGGTCTTGAGATAATTCTTTTGTAACGCATCATAAACACCTATTTTTTATCACAGAAACAATAAGAACCAAATTGGAAAAGCAATGTAAAGAATACAATCATAAAAACAGTAAAATAAAGAATGAGCTGAAGTTGCCTAGCGCATTTTTTACCCTTTTCCAGCAGATCAATGAACCTCCTAATCTCAGGATCGATGTGCATGAGCATCTGAATCTCAATTCCCTGCAAAATAAAATGTTATGTGAGGCTCTGAGCTAATAAATTTTACATTAACTGCAGATTTTGCATTTAGGTATTAGCTCAAATGATGAGCAATGCTGACCTATATCTGGGATAGACTTGACGATGAAACAATTCTCAGGGAATAGGCCTCTGATGTAGCTGATGTTGTATATGGCAATCCGGAGCAAATTCATTGCCTGTTTGGGTAACATATCAACGATGTTATTTAAAGTAACTACACAGGAAACAAAAGACTATACACTATGTTGTGGCTTAGTGAACAGCGAACAAAACATCGCAATTGGAGAATGAGACAGAAACTATCTACCGTAATCCATCAGAATTATTTGTCAAACTCCAACTAGATAATATGTGTCACAAGGAAGCTAATGTTGGTTTCGATTGGTTCCAAGAAATGTTTATTGAGTTGCAAACTACTCCCTCCGTTCCATATTTATAGTTGAACTAAAACCACAATAATAATTATGGAACTGAGGAGTAACAATATATACTTCCTGAAGGCAGAACACTGTATTAAGAAAGTTCACGGGGTGGCACATGGAAATGGTCAATAAATGGTACTGTACAACTATACTCCACACTTAGACATTGAAACGACAGCAAAAATCATGTCAGTCTGAATCAAACTCGAATGACATAATTTTTGTGAAGCTGCTCCACACGAATTTGGAAAAACAGAAGTAAGCACACGATTGGGAGATCAGTTGAACAACTCCCCGATGCTGTGATTTGGAAACCAGAGAAATAGTTAGATACTCCTCCTAGTCAGCAGTCAGCACATGTAATCCTCCAAATCAGGTACAAAATTGAGTGAAATCGAGCCAATGCAAGTAACGCTATGCCAAACCCTAGCGAAATTCGGGGGGACTAAGAGAAGTGAATCACGCAGCCCCGTCTGCCTCCTCCTCCTCGAGACCTCGAGACCCCAAAATCAGATACGAAATTGAGGGGGGAGGGCCTGCCTCCTCCTTCTCCTCCTCCTCCAGACCTCCCCCTCCGCCCCTCCCCCTTCCCCTTCCCCCACACCCCCACCTCCACGTACACCGATCACAAGGTGCTTCGCTTACCACGCACGCACCCCGCAAGCAACGCAACCTCCGAATCGGTCGAAAATCGAGTGAAATCGAACCAATGCAGGTGATTCCAGCCAAACCCTACCGAAATCGGGAGAGAAACTTACTAGCGAATCACCCGGCTTCGTCTCTGCCTCCATATTATCGCCCCCCGCCTCCGCCTGCATCGATCACGCTTTGCTTAGTTAGCACGCACCCACCCCGCAAGCAACGCCAGATATACGGAAGGAGCAAGGAGCTCACCATTTCGCTCCTGCGGACTTTTGTGAGGGACGGGGGAGAGGAAAGGGGGAGAAAGGTGTTAATGCGCTACTTATAGAGAAGACGGGGGCTTTTGGGGGGCTTCGCCAATAAGCCAGGAGACGCTTGATCAAAGAAGGCTTCTGCACTGTCAAGTGAACATACGGTGTGTATGTGTTTTATCTCTTTTTTTTACAACCGGTGTTTTATCTCTATTATTTCTTCTACTACCTAAAAAGTTAAGGTTTTCTCTCTCGAGAAAAGTTGTTTCTCTCGTCTACCTTCATCACCCCTCACTCCCATTTCTCGATTTGGTTTTTTCATCCCCCACTCCCAACAGTTTTTTGGCACGGACCAATACCCACCCCGTGCACCCCACTCGATCAGGCCATCTTCCCACCTCTCGTCCCCCCTCTTCCCATCGAGCGTCGGCGCCCCGTCTCGTCTCACCCACAATCTGCTGCCCTCAACTGGTCGCAGCCACTCGCACCTCACCTTGGTCGCCGTCGCCCCTCCCCTCCCCCTCCACTACATCGTCTTGGCCCCCAATGTCCGACGCACGTCTCCACTGGTAGCCTCCTCAACTGGATCGAAGCCGCCGACCACTAATGATTGTCGACCTCCACTGAATCGACACCACTGGCCTTCTTGATCTTGTGGACTCCTCAGCCCTTGGTGCAGATGTGGAGCCTATTGGCATGAATGTTGGTCTAGGCAGAAGTCATCGCCGCCATGTACGACTAGCCCCGCTCTGTCTCCACTCTTCTCCCCTTTCCCTCTTGCCTTCCAGTTCATCATCTGCGTAGCCCCAAGATGTAGAGGTGTGCCATTGTTGCGGCAAGCAGCAGCAACAACAAGGACAACAACAAGGACAACAACATGGAGGAGGGAGGGAGAGCCTTTAGCATGTTCAAGTTGGCGACCACCAAATCTGCATTGATATCATCCGTGTTGGTGCTACAACTCTCCGCGAAGGTGCCGGCAGGATGGTACATACACCGGTGCATCATCTATTTTAGACTTTCGAAAACAGGCTTACGCTCCGCTTTATATATAAAGCAATCACACAACATAGTACACGGCCGAACAATAAGAAGTGATGGGGAACCCTCATACACAATCGATCCCAAGATAACCAGATCACGCGAGATGCACGCAACTACGCTACCAAAATATAGTACAAGAAGAACTAAGTACAATGCCACGCTGCAACCTACACCACCTACACTCCACAACAACGCCCTCAAGAGGGAGAACGACGCAAAGCGTTGGCGCTCCCGAGTCCATGATGGACAAAGGTTTTCACACAAACCCGGAGACGGAGAGGAGTCCTACAAGGATGTTCAAGAAGAGAATGGCACCCGCAGGCGTCACCATCATTGGTGACCAAGCGCAGAGCTCTCGCTCGGCAACTCAGCCGTGCCCCCACGAGGTCTTGAGGGTACGACGGGATCAAAGCCCCAGGTCCGGATCGATGGTGGGTTATTCAGATGCTGATTTTTGCGGGGTGTGTTTACTCTAAGAAATACACATCAAGTTATGTTTCCACCCTTGCGAAAGGAGATATATCATGGAAAAGCTCCAAAGACAATCACTGCATCGTCGACAATGTAGGGAGAATTTGTGGCATGTTTTGAGGCTACCAGATAGGCAGTATGGCTGAAGAATTTTACCTCGGAACTGAGAGTGATTCACGGTATTTCCAGACCACTCACTCTCTAGTGTGATAATCAACCCGCGGCAATCTTTTCGAGTAACAACAAGTCAAGTGATGCTACCGAACACATTAACATTAAGTTTCTTGTTGTGAAAGATAGAGTCCAGGATCAGACAATCAATGTTAAGTACATAAGTACTAAGTTGATGTTAGTTGATCCGCCCATGAAAGGATTACCACCCAGTGTATGTATTCAGAGAGCATGTTGCCGTCATGGGTTTGGTTGAAAGCCTTTGATCATGCCATCCTGGAAAAGGTGGGACCATTATAATACTATTAGTGGTTGGGGCGCGCTAAGGGCGCGCCTCCTGAGTGAGAGTTGGGCGGTGCCAGCTAGTCACTACCGGACTCGCGGCCTATGCCTACGGCCCAGGGCCGTCGGCATAGGTCCTTTGCCGTCGGCATAGATCTATGCCTACGGCTGCCGTCGACATAGCCCGTCGGCGTAGATCACGTCAGCGTAGATGTGTCAGACCGTCGGCGTAGTATAGCCGTCGGCATAGGTGCGTATGCCGACGGCCGTGGGCCAGCCGTCGGCATAGTTTAGCCGTCGGCAGTGTTTTTCGTCTAACGGCAACGGACGGCGCCGTCAAAAGCGCTGACGATTCACGGAATGCCATGTGGCACAGGTAGCCGTCGGCATACCTGTGCCACGTGGCATTCCGTGGTGCCTCCTGGTGGTAGGGCTATGCCTACGGCAAAGCCGTCAGCTTTGCCGTAGGCATAGCCCTGCCGCCAGGAGAAACCAGGAGACGACACATGGCAAGGCTATGCCTACGGCAAAGCCGTCGGCATAGATTCCATCTATGCCGTTTGCCGTAGGCATAGCCCTGCCGCCAGGAGAAACCAGGAGACGACACGTGGCAAGGCTATGCCTACGGCAAAGCCGTCGGCATAGATTCCCTGTTTTCTCTTTTTCAATTCATTTGACAGCATTTCAAAGCAGAATAATATGGAATTATGCAGAAATATGACAGTTCATAATCTAAACATACTCAACTACATCATCATCATTTAAACATAGTCAAGTTCATCATGTAAAGATCATCACCCGCAAAAGTTCATGAACATAAAAGTAGTGCAAGACATGGAACATCATAAAAGTTGGAACATGAAAGGCATGGCACGACGGCCACATGCACGGAGTCATCATCTATATCAAGCAAGACCACCTCCGCCAAGTCCACCACCGCCAAAACCACCACCACCAAGTCCACCTCCACCAAAACCACCACCGCCAAGACCACCTCCGCCAAAACCGCCACCGCGACCACCATCACTCTGCCAGATCGGAGTGACTGGGGTCGATGGAGCAGGAGTCGAGCCACCGGCCCCCTACATGTTTGAGAGAGGATTCTAACGGTAAATATGACATGATAGTGTTGAATGAACGAGAACTAGTTTGTCAGTAGTTAGGCAAATGTACTAACCGGACTATCACCGCCTAGTGCCACCCATTCCTCGAATGTGGGAATGTGTGGGGCGTCTCCCGCAGGTGGTGGTGGGGGTCCAAATTGTGGTGGCTCCGCAAGTGTTAGTCCAAGACGCCAACATAGCCTGGATGTTAGTTAAACAAGCAAACTAGAATGTCAGAAGGAATGAAAGTGCAAATTTGAGCTTGGTTTTAAGAGGGCAAAACTAACCGCCATCACTTGACGGTTGTAATCATCGTTTGCCTTCACTTGTTGCAAGTACTCCCGCACCTCAATATGCCTATGCTCGAGAAAGGCCTGATATGCCTACAAAATTGAGGTTGTTTCTAAGTGCGCAATGCTGAAAATAAACTAAGAAATATAGAGACAAAGAAGATAAGGGAAGTACTTACAAAGACGTCCGGACTAAGGAGGCTGCGAACGCCTGCATTTCTAACGGGCTCGGGTTGGTAGCTCTAAGCCATGTGTACGAGATCGACAGAGTGATCAAGCCATCGAAACACGGATACCGGCCATGGGACTTACCCTGGATGGCCACCACCGCCATGTCGTCGATCTGAGACTGGGCGACCTCAGGAACGGGAACATCTAGATGCAACTTCTGATAGTTCTGAGTGTAAGACTCCAGGTGCTGCTCGGTGTTGCCGTAGTACTGGCTCTCGCCGTCCTTGCGATCACTCCGCTCGCGGGTCAACTTCCACGACTCCATGTCTGAGAGCGGCCTATGCAACTTGTCCTCCTGCAACGTCAAACAGAAGTTAGCCATACATAAGAACATGACAGTAAAGAAGAACAAAATGCATCATGCATATAGATATACCTTCATGGCCTTGAAGCCCCAGTGGTTCCTGTTTCCTTGGTCGTGTGTCCTGCCTTTTTCCACGGTTAGCCCGGGCCTTGATGCTCTTGGCAAAGAACTACAGATCGTCACCGACCCACCTACCACCAAACTCGCCCATCCGTCATGCCTTCCATAGCACCAACGAGGAACAACCTATGCAAATTTTGGAAGCATGACATGTGAGCACGGTCGGTGGGAGGCCGGGGCAGCGGCGAGGTCGGGAGGAGTCCAGGGCGACGACGGGTGTGGAGGCGGCGGCGACGCTGGTGTGGAGGCGGGGAGGGCGGCGGCGAGTGGGGTGTCTGGGGCGGGGTGGAGGCGGCAGCCAGGCGGCCCGGTGGAGTGGAGGCAGAATGCGTCAGCCAGGCAAGAAGTCGGGTGCGGCGGTGGCGCAGCTCAGGGGGGAGGAGAGAATGAGTGGAGGGGTTGGCCCCGCGGATGGATAAGGCAGACTATGCCGACGGCTAAGCCGTCGGCATAGGTGAGGACGCCACGTGGCACCTATGCCGACGGCTTAGCCGTAGGCATACTTTTTTCTTTATCTTTTATTTTTTATTTTTTTATTAGCCACGTCACCGATCCGCGTAACACCTACTGTATGGTCGCAGCTATGCCGACGGCTTTGCCGTCAGCATAGTTTTATTTTTCCTTTTTTATTTTATATAATTTTTTTAATTTTTTAATGTTTTCTTATATTTATATTTATCCTTTTTTATTTCATATAGATTTTTAAATTTTTTTATAATTATATTTTTCCTTTTTTATGTTTTTTATGTATTATAATTTCATATAGATTTTTTATTTTTTTAAACCGCTCGGCCGTCTCCTCTCCCGGAACCACACCGAGGGGAGGGGAGGGGAGGCGCCGAATTCGAGCAGCTTCGTCCTCCAAAGCCGTGGCCTGGTCGCGGGTATGGGAGCGCCATGGCCGCCCTCGCGTGCTCGATCTGGAGATTAGTTCGTCAGGTGAGTGAAGGGGGAGGGGGTCGTCGACGGTGAGGGTGGGGGTGGGGGCGGGGGTAGCTTAGTTCGTCACGTGAGTGAAGGGGGAGGGGGTCATCGACAGAGGGACACCTGGGAGAAACATCCGGGCCAAACCCACAGCTACATCCACTCCGTGTAGACCCGACACATCCGTTTCCCCCTCCCGGTGCCGGCGGCGGCGCCGTCCGTGAGGGGGGCCACGCACCAGAGACGTGTGCCGCCTCTTCGGACATGCCACAACACCACCCCGCATGTATGAGGGGCTGGTGCGACGCTCCGGTGGCATTGCTACCCCCAGGGCCCCCGTCCCGCCTAACCCTGGAGAGGTTGACCACGAGATCTAGCCATTTGATTTCCCACGGACGGGCTTTGACCAGTGGACCTCTCCACCCGGTTGTGTCGTCAGCCTGTAGGGACACTGGGAGCAACATCCGCCAAACCCACAGCTACATCCACTTCGTAGACCCGATGCGTCTGCTTCTCCAGTGCCGGGCGGCGGGCGCCCGTCTGGTGACGCTGGCCACACCCCGGAGATGCGTGCCGCCTCTTCGGACATGCCACAACACCACCCGCATGTATGAGGGCCCCAGACGACGCTCCGGTGGCATTGCTACTCCCAGGGCCCCCGTCCCGCCTAACCCTGGAGCGGTTGACCACGAGATCTAGCCCTTTGACTTCCCACAGACGGGCTTTGACCAGTGGACCTCTCCACCCGGTTGTGTCAGGTCCCCCCATAGGGACACCCGGGAGCAACATCCGGGCCAAACCCACAGATACATCCACTCCATGTAGACCCGACGTCTGCTTTCTCCAAAGTGCGGCGGCGGCGCCGTCCGTGATGGGGGCCACACCCCGGAGATGCGTGCCGCCTCTTCGGACATGCCACAACACCATCCCGCATGTGTGAGGGCCCGGTACGATGCTCCGGTGGCATTGCTACCCAGGGCCCCCGTCCCGCCTAACCCTGGAGCGGTTGACCACGAGAGCTAGCCCTTTGACTTCCCACGGACGGGCTTTGACCAGTGGACCTCTCCACCTGGTTGTGTCAGGTCAGCCCAAAGGGACACCTGGGAGCAACATCCGGGCCAAACCCACAGCTACATCCACTCCATGTAGACCCGACACGTACGTTTCACCCCTCCCGGTGCCGGCGGCGGCGTCGTCCATGAGGGGGCCACGCACCGGAGACGCGTGCCGCCTCTTCGGACATGCCACAACACCATCCCGCATGTATGAGGGCCCGACACGATGCTCCGGTGGCATTGCTACCTCCAGGGCCCCCGTCCCGACTAACCCAGGCGCCTGCTTCAGGGCCTTTACGAGTATGGAATTGAATCAGATAATGATTAATCAAGCATGATAATTAATTAATGGTATTGAAACAAGAATTAAAGAGATGGCTAGCTAGCTAGTACTACTTAATTACTTACCCTTGGTCGATGCCAAAACAACTTTTTGGCCAACTGCTCGAGTCACCTTGATGAACTTTGCCCAAGCCCCGCCTACCGCAAAGAAAATCAATAAAGGGGTTATTAAATAGTTCATATCAGGAAATGACGAACTAATAATAGGCCGAGATATAGTTAATAATGATTGAAATTACCTATTGACTATCCCCTTCATGATGGTGTAGTCTTTATCTTCTTTAAGTAGCGAGTCGAGTACTTCAACTGTTTCTTTGTCAACTTTAATGACTAACAAGATCCTGTGGAAACTGCATGCGCATTATCGCTTGCATGTCTTAATTAAGCGGGCATGTGCATAAAATTAATCAACTATATACCGTAAACCGTATACACTTAGTTATTAACATCTAGCTAGTTAGTAAGCAAAAACAGAATTTGTATTAACTCACATGAAGTTGTAAGGAAGTAGTATATCTTCATTGGTATTGAGGCGCTTCAAGAACTCTAGCATGCTTTCCTCTACACCTGCTTTAGAAGTTGCAAGATTCCATGTGTACTCATTAATGGTATTTGGGTCAATGAACCCAATGCCATAGCGCCCAGATTTTTCATTTCATACATCTTCATCCTGCATATAATACCACGTAAAAGAATACATAGTGAGGATAATTACATGTAATGATTGATCAAAATTACGTAAAGAAATCACTTACAAACAATAGCAATCGACGAGAGATTTGTTGAGTGCGTCTTGATTGTATAACTGAAATAGTTCTGAATACTCAACGCGCAGAGCTTTCTCATGGTAGTAATGCTCCTTCTTGACATTCACCATGAGGGACTCTCGATTGGAAATCTTGGTAATGTTCATGTACCATTGATGCAATTCATACATTCTCATTGGGAGGTTCTTGACCTTGTCTGGCTTGACCAAAGGTTTGCCCCGGGCATATTTCCATTTTACTTCCTCCTCACTAAGCGGAGACATGGGCTCAATTTCGAGGAGTTGTCCAACGAGATCTTGAGCATTTCAAATGCATTATATGCTCCTCTGTTATTACCACATCGCCTAGCTGGGGAACTTTAACGGTTTGCCCACAATAATATTGGGCGCCATGGCCTCCTCTCATGTGTTGTTGGCACAACAAGCGGGGATCGATTATACTACTGTTCTCCCACTGGGAACGGTTTTTCCACATTTATTGCCACGCTTGTTGGCTCGAGCTCGAGCTCGCTTCCTTCTTTAGCCGTTCTCGATGTAGTTTCCTAATTTGGCGCTCATAGTCCGAGTCAACAGGCTTGGGAGCTGGTTCTCTAGCCATATGAATGAAGTGGTCCATTACTTTCTCAGGCACTTTCTCCTTTGGCGGCGGTGCCGGTTTCGGTCCAAAATGGGCGTCCACTTGGGCCTGCACTATGGCTGCGTTTTTCTCCTCGGTCATGTCGTAAGGCCTCTGAGGAAGAGGAGCGAGGCTTGGACCATATTTATATCGCTTGTCTCCGCTGCATTTCTGAACTACCTCGACTCGTACCGCTATGCACCATAGCTGCGGCATCTCTTCTGCGATTGCTGAGACGGCGAAGACGGCTGACGTGGCTGAGTTGGACCAGGAGAAGTGGCCTGACGATGTGCCGGACTTGAAGCAGGAGGTGTGGCCTGACACGGTGCCGGACTTGAAACCGGAGAAGTGGCATGACGCCAGCCGGACTTGAAACCGGAGGAGTCAGCTCACGCGTTCGGGGACTTGGAGGAGGTGGCGGACTTCGAGGAGGAGTCGGCTCACGCTGCTCGTGGACTTGGAGGAGAGGGAGTGCTGACTCGGTGGCGGAGTCGGCAGACGACGCGCGTCAGTGGACTTCAAAGATGATGCAATCCTTTCTCCATAGGATGATACGATGTATGGCCTCTCCCAAAGGTGCACTCGTCTTCACCTCCAGGAATGTCAAGCTGTAGCCCCGAATATGGGTCCACCACTTCATCAACCATGACACGAGCATAGCCCTCTGGAATCGGGATGCAATGGAAGGTTGCTTCGAGGGTAACTGGAAAAGCAACGCCGTCCGCCACCTTTATGGATATGTTCTTCATTTTGGAGTGTAGCTCACAGTTAGTGTTCTCTATGATGTCATCCACAGGGTATGTATCCAGCAGTGCGTCGCCTGGGGTAGAACCAACGCTGCTTCTCGGCATGGATGGGACGGTGCTATCCAATGCTGGACGATCATCCGCTTGCTGCTGCCGCTGCCGAGACCCCCTTTCCTGGCTAAGTGAGTCGATCTGCTACTGCTATTGCTGGAATTTGAGTGTCAAGTCCGCGTGCCTTGCTTCTAGGCCTTGAAGGTGTTCTGCGTCCTGCTTCCTCTGCTCCTCCTCCAGCTTCCTTTTCTTCTCCTCCTCCATCTTCCTTCTTGCACGGGACCTGTAGTCCTCGTTCCATTCTGAAAAGCCCTCATACCGTGGAATAACGCCCTTGCCTCGTGTTCTTCCCGGTGTTCAGGATTTCCTGTATGCCACAGAAGCTCGTCGTTCTCTCTGTTGGGCGTGAACACCCCCTTTCGAGCTTCTTCTATTGCGTCAATTATCTTTTGTTCGGCTCCTTTTAGACTTGCCTTCTTCGAAACGGCGCATGTCTTTGGGTCCAACGCCTCCCCATGCGCATAGAACCAAGTTCTACACCTGGGGGGCCAGTTCTTAGTAACCGGTGTGACCCCTGCATCCTCCATCTCTTGCTCAGACTTATCCCACTTAGGCAATCCCACCATGTAGCCACCTGGACCCAGCCTATGGAACTGCGTCTTTTTGCAGCATTTGCCTTGTTTTTCATCGACCATTCCTTAGCTAATTATGAATCCTTGAAGGTCACGAAATCGTCCCAGTGCTCTCTTTGCTTCTCCAGCGTTCCCGTGAATTCTGGAGTCTTCCTATCTGCAGTGAGGTAGTTGGCCCATACAGTTTTCTTGTGGGTGTTGAATGCAATTGCCATCTTCTTAAGAGCAGCGCCCTTGACTTTCTCCACATCTGCTTCAAAGGAAATGATCTGGTAGGGTGAAATGTTCCATCGAGAATTCCAAAGGAATTTTTGGCTCTGTCGACCCAAGTAACACCTGGACGTTTAGTCTTTGGCTCTTTCCATTCTTGAATGGAGATCGGGAGTTTGTCCTTCACAAGAACTCCGCACTGACGAGTCCACTTGTTTGCAATGTTCTTAGGCGTGAGGGTTTCGCCACTAAGTTTGATGGATTCGATGTTGTACTTTACACCTTCCTTCAACAATCTGCCTGGCCTCGCTTTGTCCTGTCTCAGAGAAGCATATTTGCTCGATCCAGAGGGCTGAAAAAAGAATGATCGATTCGTTAATATATCTTCAATAAAGAAACATGTGATGATCACCATGATGCCTGCTTATATAAATATACCTCGCCGGTAGTCTTTGTTATTTGAAGATCAACATTGTCTGTTCATAATCATAATCATAGTTCATGACTTCATCAGCTCGGTCGTCGAGATCGAATATCTTTTCATCACTCTCTCCGTATTGTTAGATATTGGGAGCCGTCATCTGCTTCATTCCGATCATCTAGCCTGTGAGGGCTGCGTATGATGTCGAACAATTCCTCTTCTCTCTCTCTGCCGGTATTGTCCGCCATAGCTTTTACTTAACTAATACGTAAGAAATAAAAAAATTAATTAGTATTCAAATTACAATGCATGGATGCAATCAATAAGGAAAAACTGAATCTCGAATACATCGTCTTAATATATATAATCTCGAATACATCATCGTCTTAATATATATAATCTCGAATACATCATCGTCTTAATATATATCATCTCGAATACATTGTCTCGAATATTATATATCGAATACATCACTAGCTAGGTACCTAATAAAGATCGAGTATTACAGAAGAATCTAGAGCGCCACTCATGTTCCTCGGGCGCGGTGCACACCCAAAGAGAAGGAACCATCACAGGATCATATATCCGGTCATCTGCCCAAAGAACCCGCCAAGTAGTGGAGAACCTGACGTCGTCCATAGCAGCCATGTAGCGATGGACGTGCTCATCTTCCTCCCTGACACGGCGACGCACCACCTCCGGCGGCGCCGGCTCCCTCTGCACCGAATGTGGCCCACGCGAACGCCACCAAAGGACATCAGGGTCGACGATGGGACCCGAGGTTGGGTCCCTCACCAAGCGGCGCGCCCCTCCAGGTAGCACCTCCCAGTGCCAGCCCGGAGCCAGTCCGGACATGAGTCCTCTCCGTAGGGACGTCACGCGAACGGGTAGAAGGCGAGGATGCGGGCCGGGCATATCTTAGAGTACAAATACTATAGGCCCGCAAAAAGTATCATTTTTTAAATGTATTGATTGTGATAAATAAATTTCTATTTATATGGAAATTCTAACAATTTGTCATTAATCTAATTCATCTAACTAAAACTAATTCTAAAATTTCCTGATTATATAACTAATATTTCTATAACAATTCTAATATTTATATAACTAAAAAACAGAAAAATTGCTAACATTTTTATAAATATTTCTATAACTAAAAAACAGAAAACATTTATAACATTTCTATGTAACTAACATTTCTAATATTTATATAACTAAAAAACAGAAAAATTGCTAACATTTCTATAACTAAATATTTACATCACTTGTGTGTGTGTAGTGTGTGTGTGTGAGCGCGCGCGCGTGTGTGTACTGTGTGTGTTTGTGTGGATCGAACTGGACATGGCGGTCGGGGCAAGCTCACCGGCGAGGCGACGACGGGGCGGCGACAGGATGGGGCGGCGACAGTATGGCGAAGGGACGGGCGGCGGCGACGACGGGCGACGGACGGGCGGGCGGCGACGACGGGCGGCCGGGCGCGACGGGGGACGACGGACGGGACGGCCGGGCGGCGATTTAGGGCGGGCATGGCTGTGGTCGGCGATTTAGGGCGGCGGCAAGGCCGACGGGACGGCGTCGATCGGTGAAGGGCGGCACGACGAAGGGAGGAAACAGAGAGGGAGACTGAATTTTTTTCAAGTGTTGTATATCTAGGATGGACCTTTAGTACCGGTTGGAGCCACCAACCAGTACTAAAGGTCTGTTTTGGCCAAGCGGCGGGAAGCGCACACCCTTTAGGACCGTGTCGTGGCACCAACCGGTACTAAAGACCCACCCTTTAGTACCGGTTGGAGCCACCACCCGGTACTAAAGGGGGTGCGCTGGCTCCAGGCGGTGCGCAAGTTTAGTCCCACCTCGCTAGCCGAGGGGCTACCGCACTGGTTTATAAGCCCCAGTGCGGTAGCTCACTCGAGCTCCTCTCCTAAGCAGGCCTACTGGGCCTACCTGTTCTCTTCTGCCTAGTGGGCCTACTGGTCCTTTGCGGGCCTGCATCCTGGCCCAACGAGAGGTTGGGTTCCTAGTCGTATGCAGGCCGCTTTGGCCCAGTAGGCGGGCTTTTTTATTTTCTTAATTTTTTTCGCTTTATTTATTTTTGTTTTATTTATTTTTGAGTTGTTTTTTGCTGTATTTAGAGTTTATTTGTGAATATTTTTGCTTTAGGTACAAAACAGTACAAACTTTCTGTTATTGCCGTTAGTTTTCAAATTTGAATAGTTTAAATTTTGAATTATTTGAAATTTGTGTGCATCACTAGTTTGTGAATAACTTAACTTTGAAAAAAGATTTTTCAGTGATTCTTTTTCTTATGTTTAATATTAGTGTGTTTTATCATTATGTTCAATTTGGTAATGCTTAGGTTATTTAAAAAATGAAATGCCTTTAGTAACAGTTGGGTTTTAAATGAAAACCCCGATACTCGAAGAGATTTTCCATTTTGTACACGTGCACCCACTCTTTGTCAGAACCCTCTCTACTTTTGTTTGCACATAAAATTTCTTCACGCTTCAAATGCCAAAACACATAACTACCCTAACTATTACGTAGATTCCCTCCGGTGTGAAACACGTAAGAAAATGATGATAGTGAAGCCGATCACATCCCAGATCTTTGGGTGTGAAACTTTTTCTTCGCGCGTGTCCCTTTGCGCCGTAGGCATGGAAAATCTTCATCATTTAACTGGATGCTCGGGTCAATATTCACTGTGAATGGAGGAATTTCATCAAACTTTTCATAATCTTCTGACATGTCTGTCTTGTCATCCACTCCCACGATGTTTCTTTTTCCTGAAAGAACTATGTGGCGCTTTGGCTCTTCATATGATCCATTCGCTTCCTTATCTTTTCTTTTTCTCGGCCTGGTAGACATGTCTTTCACATAAAAAACCTGCGCCACATCATTGGCTAGGACAAATGGTCCGCTCAAGACACGCAAGATTGTTGAGATCCACTGTTGTCATTCCGTACTGCGGGTCTTCCGTTACCCCGCCTCATTTCATATTGACCCATTTGCACCGAACCAAAGGGACCTTCAAATCACCTCCATAGTTAAGTTCCCATATGTCCACTATGTAACCATAATATGTTTCCTTTCCCGTGTTGGTTGTTGCATCAAAGCGGACACCACTGTTTTGGTTGGTGCTCTTCTTATCTTGGGCGATCGTGTAAAATGTATTCCCCTTTATCCGCACCCTTTGAAAGTCATTATATTCAAGATGGTAACTGGACAGCGAGTACAAGTCATCTTGAATATCTCCATCATGTATGGCACGTTTACGCAACTAACAGGTGAAAGTCCTCGCTTGTTCACGTGTAATCCAATCGCCGACTTCTCCGGTGTTTGGAGTGTAGAAAATTCTTGTGTTCCTCCATGTACGGAGCCACCAAGGCGGAATTTCAGAGAACTGTGTAGTGTGCTTCGAGAGAATGCCCGTCCATACATATTATTTGATCCCTCCTAGCGTGCCTTTTCCATCCAGTGCGCCCTTATGCCGCGATTCAGAACACCAATCGACTTAAGGTCAGGAATAAAGTCAATACAAAACTCAATGACCTCCTCATTTTCATGGCCCTTCGAGATGCTTCCTTCGCCTAGCACGGTTATGAACATATTTCTTCAAGACTCCCATGAACCTCTCAAAGGGGAACATATTGTGTAGAAATACAGGACCCAAAACGTTAATCTCTTCAAGAAGGTGAACTAGGACGTAAGCGTCATGATGTTGAAGAAGGATGGTGGGAACACCAACTCGAAACTGACAAGACATTGCACCAAATCATTCTGTAACCTTGGTATGATTTCTGGATCGATTACCTTCTGAGAGATTGCATTGAGGAATGCACATAGCTTCACAATGGCTAATCGAATGTTTTCCGATAGAAGCCCCCTCAATGCAACCGAAATTAGTTGCGTCATAATCACGTGGCAGTCATGAGACTTTAGGTTCTGGAACTTTTTCTCTGCCATATTTATTATTCCCTTTATATTCGACGAGAAGCCAGACGGTACCTTCATGCTGAGAAGGCATTCGAAGAAGATTTCCTTCTCTTCTTTGGTAAGAGTGTAGCTGGCCTGACCCTGATGTATGCCGTCTTTTCCGTGCATACGTTGCTGGTCCTCCCGTGCCTCTGGTGTATCTCTTTGTCTTCCCATACACGCCCAAAAAGCCAAGCAGGGTCACGCAAAGATTCTTCATCACGTGCATCACATTGATTGCGGATCGGACCTCTAGGTCTTTCCAATATGGCAGGTCCCAAAATATAGATTTCTTCTTCCACATGGGTGCGCGTCCGTCAGCGTCCTTCGGAACAGGTTGTCCGCTAGGACCCTTTCCAAAGATTACCTTCAAATCCTTGACCATATCATGTACATCAGCACCAATACGATGGCGAGGCTTCGTCCGGTGATCTGCCTCACCTTTGAAATGCTTGCCTTTCTTTCTTACGGGATGCCTTGTCGGAAGAAATCGACGATGTCCCAGGTACACATTCTTCCTACAACTATCCAAATATATTTTGTCGGTATCATCCAAACAGTGCGTGCATCCGCGGTATCCCTTGTTTGTCTATCCTGAAAGGTTACTGAGAGCAGGCCAATCATTGATGGTCACGAACATCAACGCCTTTAGGTCAAATTCTTCCCGCTCGTGCTCATCCCACGCACGCATACCTGTTCCATTCCACAGCTGTAATAGTTCTTCAACTAATGGCCTTAGGTACACATCAATGTCGTTGCCGGGTTGCTTAGGGCCTTGGATGAGCACCGCATCATAATGAACTTCGCTTCATGCACAACCAAGGAGGAAGGTTATACAAACATAGAGTCACAGCCACGTGCTATGGTTGCTGCTCGCTCCCCAAAAGGATTAATGCCATCTGCGCTTAGACCAAACCATACGTTCCTTGGGTCACCCGCAAACTCCTCCCAAGATTTTCTCTCGATTTTTCTCCACCGCGAACCGTCAGGTACTCTCAACTTTCCGTCTTTCTTACGGTCTTCATGCGTGCCAAGACGCTTTCGCATGCTCTTTGTTTTGGAACAAACGTTTCAACCGTGGTATTATAAGAGCATACCACATCACCTTGGCAGGAATCTTCTTCCTCGGCGCCGCCCTCGACATCACCAGGTCATCGTGGATCGATCTTATAACGCAATGCACCGCATACCGGGCAAGCGTTCAAATCCTCGTACTCATCGCGGTAGAGGATGCAGTCATTAGGGCATGCATGTACCTTCTGCACCTCTAACCCTAGAGGGCAGACAGACTTCTTTGATTCATATGTACTCTCGGGCAATTCGTTGTCCTTTGGAAGCATATTCTTTATCATTACCAAAGAACTTTCCAAATCCCTTGTCGACATACACCATCCTCGCCTTCCATTGCAACAATTCAAGTGTGGTGCCCAACTTTTTTTCGTCACCGCAATTGGTACAACAATTTCTTGTGATCCTCTAACATGCGCTGCAACTTCGTCCTCTCCGCATCACTTATGCGCTTTATCTTTGCATCGGCAATGGCCCGCCCTAGATCACCAGCGGGCTCATCGGATGCCTCTTCTTCAGCTTCTTCCCGCATTGCCGGCTCAGCTTCTTCCCCCATTGTTGTATCACCGTATTCAGGGAACCCATGGCCTGGATAGCCGTCGTCGTCCTCTTCTTCTTCATTGTCTTCCATCATAACCCCTCTTTCTCGTGCTTGGTCCAAACATTATAGTGGGGCATGAAAGCGGACTCAAATAGGTGGACGTGAATGGTTCTTGACGTAGAGTAATTGTGACCATTCTTACAGCCAAAGACATGGACAAGGCATAAAACCATCCGCCCGCTTGTTTGCCTCGGTGGCAAGCGTAAAAGTATGCACGCCATTAATGAACTCGGAGAGCATCGATCATCATACATCCATTGTCGGCTCATCTTCATTACACAACACCAAATAGACCAAATTAATACAAGTTCATACATAAAGTTCATACATAAAGTTCATATACAACACTTAATTAAATGCAACATACAAATAACTCTCTAGCTAAAGAATTTAAATGCAACAACAAATGTGATCAAGATCGCAACTAAGGTAACAATTGATCCAACAGATAATGATACCAAGCCACACTATCAATGGCATATTTTCTAATCTTTCTAATCTTCAACCTCATTTTCTCCATCTTGATCTTGTGATCATCTACGACATCGGCAACATGCAACTCCAATTCCATCTTCCCCCCCTCAATTCTTTTCAATTTTTCTTTCAAATACTTGTTTTCTCTTTCAGCTAAATTTAACCTCTCGACAATAGGGTCGGTTGGAATTTCCGGTTCACATACCTCCTAGATAAAAATATCTATGTCAACTTGATGGGCATAATTTTTCATAAACACGAAATGCAACAACTAGTTTTAAAAAGAATATACCACATCCGAATCATAACAAGGACGAGGGCCGACGGGATGGATATCAAAACCATGGCACTATGTATAACAAACAACGTACGGGTAAGATAATTATACGAGTAACTATATATCCAAATCACACAAACATAAATTTGGTAATGTAAAACATTCATGAACAAGAGCCTCACCACAAGGTGGTGCCGGCGATGGGACGGTGCGGGCGATCTACGGTGATTACGAGGGAGATTTAGAAGGCACTAAGTAAACCACACCTACATATGCAAACTAAGTGTTACTTTTGACCTCAAATTGCATATAAATCAAATACTAGCAAATTATAATTCCTCCCAAATTAATCACTATACAAAGCATTGCAAGAGCTAATCTAGCAACGAGAGTTGAAAGGACAATGCTGCTAACCTTTGTGATCATTTGAATGGATGGGGGCCTTCAAATCTTGACAAATTTTGGGCAAAATTTGTGAGGAGCTCGAGGAAGAGAGGGGAAGAACAGAGGAAGAGTGAGGGGAAAGGGGATGAACAGAGTGGCTCGGGTGGACGAAGGGTTTATGTACGTCGACCTTTAGTACCGGTTCGTGTCGCGAACCTGTACTAAAGGTGCTGGAGGGGCCCCAGACTGACAACACCCTACCACCACTCTCTTTAGCACTGGTTTGTGGCACGAACCGGTGCTAAAGGTTCGCCACGAACCGATACTAATGAGAGCGGCCGGCTAGCCGTTGGAACCGGCACTAATGGACTCATTAGTGCCGGCTCAAAATCAAACTGACACTAATGTGTCTCAGATTTGCCCCTTTTTCTACTAGTGGCGGCGGCGCCGTCCGTGACGGGGGCCACACCCCGGAGTTGCGTGCCGCCTCTTCGGACATGCCAAAACACCACCCCGGATGTATGAGGGCCCGGTACGACGCTCCGGTGGCATTGCTACCCCAGGGCCCCGTCCCGCCTAACCCTGGAGCGGTTGACCACGAGATCTAGCCCTTTGACTTCGCACGGACGGGCTTTGACCAGTGGACCTCTCCACCCGGTTGTGTCAGGTCCGCCCATAGGGACACCCGGGAGCAACATCCGGGCCAAACCCACAGCTACATCCACTCCATGTAGACCCGACGCGTCTGCTTTCCCCTCCGATTGCGGCGTGGGCGCCGTCCGTGTGACGGGCCACACCCGAAGATGCGTGCCGCCTCTTGGACATGCCACAACACCACCCCGCATGTATGAGGGCCCGATGCGACGCCTCCAGTGGCATTGCTACCCCCAGGGCCCCCGTCCCGCCTAACCCAGGAGCGGTTGACCACGAGATCTAGCCCTTTGACTTCCCACGGACGGGCTTTGATGAGTGGACCTCTCCACCCGGTTGTGTCAGGTCCACCCATAGGGACACCCGGGAGCAACATCCGGGCCAAACCCACAGCTACATCCACTCCGTGTAGACCGGACGCGTCCGTTTCCCCCCTCCAGGTGCCGGTGGCGGCACCGTCCGTGATGTTGCTACCCCGGAGATGCGTGTCGCCTCTTCGGACATGCCACAACACCACCTCGCATGTATGAGGGCTCGGTACGACGCTCCGGTGGCATTGCTACCCCACAGGGCCCCCGTCCCGCCTAACCCTGGAGCGGTTGACCACGAGATCTAGCCCTTTGACTTCCCACGGACGGGCTTTGACCAGTGGACCTCCCCACCCGGTTGTGTCAGTTCGGCCCATAGGGACACTCACGAGAAACATCCTGGCCAAACCCACAACTACATCAACTCCGTGTATACCCGATCGTCGTCTGCTTCCCTCCAGTGCGGGCGGCGCCGTCCGTGAGGGGGGCACACCGCGGATGTGAGGGGGGTCACACTCTGGAGACGGGTGATACGTCCATTTTGCATCATGCTTTTATATCGATATTTATTGCATTATGGGCTGTTATTACACGTTATGTCACAATACTTATGCCTATTCTCTCTTATTTTACAAGGTTTACATAAGGAGGGAGAATGCAGCCGGAATTCTAGGGCCGGAAAAGGAGCAAATATTAGAGACCTATTCTCGCAACTCCGTAAGTCCTGAAACTCCACGGAATATCTTACAATAAATAATAAAAATCCTCGCCAAAGATGAAGGCCAGGGGGCCCACACCCTGTCCACGAGGGTGGGGGGCGCGCCCTACCCCCTGGGCGCGCCCCCCAACCTCATGGGCCCCCTGATGGCCCTCCGATGCCCATCTTCTGCTATATGAGGCCTTTCGTCGAGAAAAAAATCAGAAGCAACCTTTCGGGACGAAACTCTGCCGCCACGAGGCGGAACCTTGGCGGAACCAATCTAGGGCTCCGGCAGAGCTGTTCTGCCGGGGACACTTCCCTCCGGGAGGGGGAATCATCACCAACGTCATCACCAACATTCCTCTCATTGGGAGAGGGCAATCTCCATCAACATCTTCACCAGCACCATCTCCTCTCAAAACCCTACTTCATCTCTTGTATCCAATTCTTGTCTCCAAGTCCGGGATCGGTACTAGTAGGTTGCTAGTAGTGTTGATTACTCCTTGTAGTTGATACTAGTTGGTTTATTTGGTGGAAGATCATATGTTCAGATCCTTTATGCATATTAATACCCCTCTGATTATGAACATGAATATGCTTTATGAGTAGTTACGTTTGTTCCCGAGGACATGGGAGAAGTCTTGCTATTAGTAGTCATGTGAATTTGGTATTCGTTCGATATTTTGATGAGATGTATGTTGTCTAGCCTCTAGTGGTGTTATGTGAACGTCGACTACATAAAACTTCACCATTATTTGGGCCTAGAGGAAGGCATTGGGAAGTAATAAGTAGATGATGGGTTGCTAGAGTGACAGTGCTTAAACCATAGTTTATGCGTTGCTTCGTAAGGGGCTCATTTGGATCCATATGTTTCATGCTATGGTTAGGTTTACCTTAATACTTTTGTTGTAGTTGCGGATGCTTGCAATAGAGGTTAATCATAAGTGGGATGTTTGTTCAAGTAAGAACAGCACCCAAGCACCGGTCCACCCACATATCAGATTATCAAAGTACCGAACGTGAATCATATGAACGTGATGAAAACTAGCTTGACGATATTCCCATGTGTCCTCGGGAGCGCTTTTCCTATTATAAGAGTTTGTCCAGGCTTGTCCTTTGCTACAAAAGGATCGGGCCACCTTGCTACACTTTATTTACTTTTGTTACCTATTGCTCGTTACAAATTATCCTATCACAAAACTATCTGTTACCACTTATTTCAGTACTTGCAGAGAATACCTTGCTAAAAACCGCTTATCATTTCCTTCTGCTCCTTGTTGGGTTCGACACTCTTACTTATCGAAAGGACTACGATAGATCCCCTATTGTCGGTGTCAAAACCGGCGGATCTCGGGTAGGGGGTCCCGAACTGTGCGTCTAGGCGGATGGTAACAGGAGACGAGGGACATGATGTTTTACCCAGGTTCGGGCCCTCTTGATGGAGGTAAAACCCTACGTCCTGCTTGATTAAAATTGATGATGTGTGTTACAAGAGTGGATCTACCACGAGATCAAAGAGGCTAAACCCTAGAAGCTAGCCTATGGTATGATTGTTGTTCGTCCTATGGACTACAGCCGTCCGGTTTATATAGACACGGAGAGGGCTAGGGTTACACAAAGTCGGTTACAAAGGTAGGAGATCTACATATCCGTATCGCCAAGCTTGCCTTCCACGCCAAGGAAAGTCCCATCCGGACACGGGATGAAGTCTTCAATCTTATATCTTCATAGTCTTGGAGTCCGGCCGTTGATGATAGTTCGGCTATCCGGACACCCCCTAGTTCGGAACTCCCTCAGTAGCCCCAGAACCGGGCTACAACGACGACGAGTCCGGCGCGTATATTGTCTTCGGCGTTGCAAGGCGGGTTCTCCTTCAAACTTCATGTTCCCGTCGAATAGTGTCCGGCTTCCTTATAAATGTTGCGCTCCTTGGTTTCTACGCCCAATAATGGCCTTCTTCCACGTGTCGTACGAATGCGAAAGGCTGGGGTATTTTTACGTTTTACCCCCTAGCCGTGCGAACGAGCCGCCTATAAGAGAGGCGAGGATCTAGATCCAGCTCACACCATCCTCCATCCGCAAGTTCTCATCGAAGCACCTCTGACAAAAATCCATTCTATCATGGATAGCCGACGCGGCTCCTCCTCTCGCGCTCCCAGCCCTAAGCCAGGAGATTGGGGAGATGCTCGATTCCACAGCCGAGCTAGTGGCACTCCAAACCGAGGGATATCTTCCCCCAGCTTTCATGGTCTCGGTTCGAGCCGGACTAGCCACCTACAAGGGTGGAAAGCAGGCGGAGAGCGTCCCCAACCCTTCCAAAGGGGAGCGGGTATGCTTTGTCCCCTATCTAATAAGGGGACTCGGATTTCCCATACACCCGTTTCTCCGGGGGCTCCTAGAGTACTACTGACTCCAGCTTCACCACCTCACGCCAGCCTCCATTTTGCACATCGCGGGCTTCGTAGCTCTTTGCGAGCTGTTCTTGGGCATCGAGCCCCATTTTGTGCTGTGGAAGAGATTGTTTTGTCTCGCACTGTTCTCATGAGGGGTCGATATATCAAGTGGGCGGAGCGAAATATGGCGCATCGCCGGGACCGGATATCTATCCGGCACCCGAAGAAGGCGTCCAAGACTGGCCTTGAATGGTTCTACATGGAGGACGCCCCTCTGCCGGATCCAGTTCGGATCGGCCTCCCGGAGTTCAACAATGCTCCCTTGAAGAAACGCCCGAGTTGGCGCCGGCGGAGCCCTCAACGGGAAGATGATAGGAGCGTCCATTATATGATGGGCCGGATTAGGTTACTGGCCCACTCCGGATTGACCATGATTGGAGTCATGGCCACGTGCATTATGCGAGGGGTGCAGCCACTCCAATATAGGGGCCACCCTATGTGGGATTTCAATGGGGAAGATGACGCCACCCGTCATGGCGCAAAGGGCCAGGCTCGGCAGCCGATCCGCAAAGATCATGTCCGGCTTGTACAAGGGAGAGGAGGAGGACTTCCTCCGCAAGAATCCGTTGAATGGATTTTCTATGAATAACCCTCGGAGCTGGGTAAGCGGATGTTCATCTACCCGATCCATACTTTTAAAGTCAAGTATCTTACTCTGTGATTTCGACGCAGGAGTTGCGCCTGGACGTGGAGGGCATACGAAGCCTAACTCCACAGCCCGAGGATCTGGAACGATCCCTAGATCCGACCTCCGAAGAGGAACCGGACATAAAGGAGGAGCTGATTGACGGGGTGTTCCACCAACGTAGCATAGACAATTCCCTAGTCGCCATTACGGCTGACTACCCCGGTTTGTTTCCGGCCTCCCAGGTGACTACGACCGAGGACTTGACACCATCATTTGATCCGTGCTCAATTCTGACCATCCCATACTGATGGTGCATCGCAGGAGGTGCCTTTAAGGCGGGAAGCCGAACCCGCGACGGCCGACCAACAAGGGTCATCCGGCCCAAAGGCGGAAGAGGAGTGCGACGCGAACCGAACGTCGCCAAGAACGGCACGGAGCACCGCTATTTTTAAGGAAGGATCCCGGAGGTATATTAATGCTCATAACCTTTCCGGAAAGAGCGCCACGGACAGGTCCGGAGAGGTTGCCAATCAAGCCTCCGCCACCATGCTCCAACGCATGGTCCGGAGGGGAGGCGAATACAAGGCATGAGCGGACGCTCCTCCGACGGAGGATGCCGACAGCTGTCCGCCACCTGGTTCGAGGTGGAGAGCGCCATGAATCACAAAGGCGTCGCGGACAGTTCTTCGTGGCGTGTGTTTCTCCCCGAGGCGTTAAATGCCTTTGATGCGGAAAGCAGCGCACCTCCGTGCCGCTCAAGATGGGTTAACCAGAGCCACGGAGCAGTATATGAAAGACATACGGGTAAGTAATTTTAATAATTATATATGCCAGTAGCCCCCGAGACTTAAAATAGTTGAAATAACTGATTTAAGGCTCAATTATGATGCAGGATCTTACGGAGAAGAATACCCATCTGTCCCAGGAGCTCCAAGAGTGCAAGGCCCAACTTGAGGCCGCACTAGCCGCCACAGGGGGAGCCACAGAGACCCCTACTGGTAAGACGTACTTTGAAAAGATAATTATTTAACAAAGTGCGGCGTGGATCTGACAATAGTATTGCAGAGGGCGCCGGACTAGATCCGGACAAGCAACAACTACTGCGTCAGCTAAAGGCCGGCGAGAGGGTGCTTATGAAGGTGCAACGGGAGAGAAACAAGCTCCAAGATGCCCACACCCAGCGAGGAGAAGAGCTGAAAGGTGTTCGGGCCCAACTGTCTGGCTCCATGAAGGAGAATCAGCGGCTTCGTCGCGGCATTTATAGTAAGTGCTTGAACAAATTCCTTTGAAAAGAGGAATTCAGCGAGGAAGTCGATTGAAAGAAATATGTCTTTAGGTGTGCTCACAGGTCGCCCTGCGGAGGAAATGCCTGAGTCAACGGGTGACCAACTTCCCGAGCTGGTGCAATTGTTCGAACGTGTTCGGCAGGCGATGAGTGGCGTCGTTCATGCTTTATGGCCATCCATCTCCCTACCCGAGGGCCTTGGTGAGCTTGCTGAGAAGCTTCAGGGAGCACGGCGACGCCTCCGTTTGTGGAAGATATCGGCCTGCCATCAGGGCGCCAGGGAGGCCTGGGCCATGTGGAAGACACGTTACTCGAAGGCTGACCCAAACCACATGGCCGAGGTCGGACCTGCGGGGCCTGATGGGAAGGAGATCCCTGTGAGCTTGATGTACGGCCAAGTAGAACTGGCATGAAATATTCCCAACAGGACTCAGAATTAGACAGCCTGTTAGATGGGATTGAGGAGTACAATCACCGGTTTGACGATGTAATTTGAAATGACATGTAAAATGCCTTCTAGCCGGATTGTAGATCGTTTGTCTTTGCGGACCGTTTGGCTTCAACCTCGGGACCCAACAGTCCAGTGTGTCCGAATACCCTTACGGTTATAAAAGAACCGGGGCATGCATGGAGACAAAGGCGTGCAGGTCATAATTGCTTTATCGCATAAGTGCCCAACTAGTTATGTTATATTACATGGTTAGTAAGAAACATCTTCCAGGGAGAATAGTTCCATTAAGGGTTCCTTTCCCTGGGAGGCATGCCCTGAAGTGCAATGCGGACTGCGAAAATAGCAGAAAAAGCATCTAGGGGCAGATAAATAAGTAAGTAATAAATCATCTTTCAAGTCACCGACCGAATATTCTCTTAAGAATGCTAGCTTTCGGCTTCACCCAGTCTGAGGTACACATCCGGCTGACCCGGCAGTAGCAATCGCAGAGGTGCTCCCTTTACCTCCTAGCCGAACAATCGGGAACGTAGGGGTAAGCACAGGAGCTAGGCAACCCAGCTTGGCCAAAACTTAAGTCATATCGATGGATACAATGGTGAATAAAAGGTACATGCGGAAGTATGACACATGTATTGGGCATGAAGCCCGTATGAATAAGCTTCTGTTAAAGAAGCCCCTGTATAATGAGTGCCAGGAGCACATCAAGTGTGTCTTGAAAAAGCGCAAATCAGCCTATAAAAGGTATTGAAAAAGAAAGTGGGAAGAAGGAGGGGGACAAGAGACAGTAAAAAATATAAAAAGGGTGGACGGGGGAGTGAGACGAACCCGGAGTCCGGCGTTAGGCGCAGAATCTTCGGAGATGGGCTGCGTTCCATGGGTTCGGCTCGAGTCGGTTGTCAGATGCGTTACGTAGATGGTATGCTCCGCCGGTCAGGACTTGGTCGATGATGAAGGGACCTTCCCACTTGGGCTTAAGTTTGTCCTTTTTCTTGTACGACAGGCGTAGAACAAGTTCGCCAACATTGTAAGTTTTGGCCCGTACTTCTCTGCTTTGATATCTTCGAGCCTGCTGCTGATAAAATGCGGAACAAGCCTTTGCCACGTCCCGCTCCTCCTCTAAGTCGTCAAACTGTCCTGCCGATCCAACTCGGCTTCTCTTTCTTCGTACATGCGCTACGAGGTGAGTCATGAATTATATCGCAGGCGTAACTGCCTCTGCGCCGTATACCATGAAAAATGGTGTGAATCCGGTAGTTCGGTTTGGCGTGGTCCGCAGCCCCAGTCTGAGTCGAGCTCCTCTACCCAAAGTCGTGTTAGATTCCTTGAGGGACCGCACTAGTCTGGGTTTGATGCCGCTCATGATTAGACCATTTGCTCGCTCGATTTGACCGTTAGTTTGGGGGTGATAGACTGAAGCGTAATCGAGCTTGATGCCCATGTTTTTGCACTAGAGTTTAACCTCGTCGGCCGTGAAGTTCGTGCCGTTGTCAGTGATGATGCTGTGGGGGACGCCAAAACGGTGTACTACCCCGGATATGAAGTCTATCACCGGTCCGGTTTACGCGTTTTAACCGGCTTGGCCTCAATCCATTTGGTGAATTTGTCCACCATGACCAATAAGTATTTGTGCTTGTGGGTTCCCTTTAAGGGGTCCAACCATGTCAAGCCCCCGGACCACGAACGGCCGTGTAATGGGTATAGTTTGGAGGCGGTAGGTGGCATGTGGCTCGATTAGCAAAGAGCTGGCAACCGACGCATCGTTGGACTAAGTCCTGAGCATCTGCCGGGCTGTCGGCCAATAAAATCCTGTCTGGAAGGCCTTGCCTACAAGGGCCGGGCTGCAGCGTGGTGCCGCCGAGTCCGGCATGAATTTCAGCCAGGATATTTCGCCCTTCCTCTTCGGAGATACACCTTTGAAGGACTCCGGTTGTGCTTTTCTTATAAAGTTCTCCCTCATGGACCTTGTAGGCTTTAGATCGCCAAACTATGCAGCGGGCCTCATTTTGGTCTTCGGGAAGTTCCTGCCGCATTAAGTAGGCTAGGAATGATTACATCCACGGGCAATTACTGCCATTATTTCGTGAGCTGAAGGTTTTATTTCGTTGGCTGAGCCGCCGATTGTGTCAGAATGGTCTGAGTTAGGTGTTGCAGCTGGCTCAGGATTGTTATTTCTGGACTCCTCTTCCCATAATACGGATGGCTTAAAGAGTCGTTCCAGGAAGATGTTTGGAGGGACGGCGTCTCGTTTCGCGCCGATGTGTGCTAACACGTCTGCTGCCTGGTTATTATCCCGGGCTACATGGTGGAATTCGAGTCCTTCGAACCGAGCTGACATTTTTAGGACGGCGTTGCGGTATGCTGCCATTTTTGGATCTTTGGCGTCAAAGTCTCATTTACTTGGGATATTGCGAGGTTTGAATCCCCGCGCACCTCTAGGCGTTGAATGCCCATGGAGATTGCCATCCGGAGGCCATGTAGAAGGGCCTCGTATTCGCCGCGTTGTTGGAGTCCATGTACATTATTTGAAGTACGTATTGAATTGTGTCTCCGATTGGGGATGTCGGGCGATGCCAGCCCCAAGCCAGCCAACATTTTGGATCCGTCGAAATGCATGATCCGGTTAGATGCAGCGCGTACTCTTTAGGGAGTTCGGCTTCGGTCCATTCGGCGACGAAGTCAGCCAGAACCTGCGACTTTATAGCTCGCAGTGGTTTGTAGGTTATGTCAAATGGTAAGAGCTCGATAGCCCATTTTGCAATCCTTCCCATTGCATCCGTGATTGTTATAATATCGTTGAGAGGTACTTCGGAGGCCACCGTTATTGAACACTCTTGAAAGTAGTGTCGCAGCTTCCGGGATGCCATGAACACCGCATACGCTATCTTTTGATAATGTGGGTACCGGGATTTGCATGGAGTTAGAACAATGGATACGTAGTACACTGGTTTTTGAAGAGGGAATCTGTGCCCTTCTATTTCTCGTTCAACGACGAGTACCGCACTGACAACTTGATGTGTTGCTGCGATATATAATAACATAGGTTCGCCCAGGTTGGGCGCGGCCAGAACCGGATTTGTTGCCAGTATGGCCTTTATTTCTTCGAGTCCGGCTATGGCAGCATTTGTCCATTCGAAATGTTCGTGCTTGGAGGAGGCGGTAGAGGGCGAGCCTTTTCTCCCAAAGCGGGAGATGAAGCGACTTAGGGCCGCTACGCATCCGATTAGTTTTTGTATCTGCTTGAGGTCTTTTGGAATATCCAATTGTGACAGAGCTCGGATTTTGGCCGGGTTTGCTTCAATTCCTCTAGCGGATACGATGAAGCCCAAGAGCTTTCTGGCTGGTACGCCGAAGACGCATTTTTCCGGATTGAGCTTAATGTCATATGCTCGGAGGTTGTCGAATGTCACCCTCAAGTCTTCTACTAGATTTCCAACATGTTTGGTCTTGACGACCACATCGTCTACGTATGCCTCTACTGTTTTGCCTATCTGGGTAGCGGACATGTTTGAATCATGCGCTGATATGTTGCGCGGCGTTTTTGAGTCCGAAGGGCATTGTGTTGAAGCGAGAATGGCCCATACGGAGTAATGAATGCCGTTGCGGCTGATCTTTCTCCGCCATCTTGATTTGATGGTATCCGGAGTATCGTCGAGGAAGCACAATGAATCGTGCCCTGCGGTAGCATCGATGATTTGGTCGATCTGAGGGAGGCGAAAAGGGTCCTTTGGACATGCCTTGTTAAGGTCTTTAAAATCGTACGCAGGCGCCAGGATTTGTCCTTTTTGGTACCATTACTAGATTGGCTAGCCAGTCCAATGTTTTATATCTACTGATGAATCCGGCTTCTAAGAGTTTGGCTAGCTCCTCTCCCATTGCCTGTCTTTTGGGTTCGGAAAATCGCCGAAGAGCTTGTTTGGTAGCTTGAATCCTTTTAGGATATTTAGGCTGTGCTCTCTGCCGACTGCGTGGGATTCCTGGCATGTCTGAAGGGTGCCAGGCAAAAATGTCCCAATTTTCCCGAAGGAATTCTCGTAGTGCGGCTTCGACATCAGGACTTAATTGTGCCCCAATGGAGGCCGTCTTTGTGGGGTCCGTTGGATGGACCTAAAATTTGACTATTTCATCTCTTGGTTTAAAAGAGGTGGACTTGGACCTCTTATCGAGTATCACATCGTCCCTATCCACCGTGGAGCGCAGCGTAGTTAGTTCCTCTGCCGCTAGGGCTTCGGACAATGCCTCTAGGGCCGGTCTTGGCTGTCTTATTTTCAACGCGAGTGTTGTATCTGGATCCTTTGGAGAGTGATTATCCCATTGGGTCCGCATTTTGAGCTTCATGTACCCGTAGTGGGGTATAGCTTGGAAGATTGTGAATGCCTCTCGCCCTAACAAAGCGTGATATCCGCTGTCGAATGGGGCCACTTGGAACGTGACCTCCTCGGACCTGTAATTGTCCGGTGAGCCGAACACTACATCTAGTGTGATTTTTCCTGTTCAGCGTACTTCTCGACTAGGGATTATCCCTTTGAAGGTTGTGCTGCTGCGCCCAATGTGGCTCCATTCAATTTCCATTTTTTGAAGGGTTTCCTCATAGATGAGGTTTAATCCGCTGCCGCCATCCATGAGTACCTTAGTAAGACGGACACCGTCCACTATCGGACTGAGGACCAATGCGGCTGGTGCTCTAGCTGTTGAATTTAGGTTCGTCCTGGCGTTGAAGGTGATAGCCGTGTCGCTCCATGGATTTGTTGTTGCTACTTGGTAGACATCGGCGAGGCTGCGGATTGTTCGTTTCCGCATGTTATTTGATGCGAAAGTCTCGAAGACTGTTAATACCGTACTGGTACTGCTGGGTTGGTTGCCCGGGGCTAAGAAGCCTACGCCACTTTTGGCCACCTGCCGTAGTATCCAACACGCTCGAAGCTTGTGTGTTGGAGTGGCGCCCTCCGTACTGTGGATTTTGCAGGGTCCGTTGAGCCATCCCTCCAGTACGGTTCCGTACCCCTTAGGGGGTTTTTGCTTTTTGGTTTTTAACCCAGGTGCTTGAGTATGAAGCACCCTTTTATTTTGGACTGGGTTTGTATTCAGTGCCACATTGTCCCAAAACCTAGTTTCGGTTTTCCAGGCACTCTCCATCGCGCAGTATTTTTGTATGATGGTCGCTAGGTCGGCGAGGCGTGAAACTTCGCGACGACTGATGGCCTTGCCCGTGCAATTGTTGCAGAAGATTGAAATCGAGCTTTCTTCACGGCAGTCCTTTATCCTATTCATAACCAGGAGGAATCGCCCAAAGAATGATGTCTTTGTTTCATCGGGCTCTTGCCGTATTTGAGATAGATCGCTTATGTTTGGGTGGGCGGGTGGAATTAAGTTCGGAACCCGCCTGATGCGAGGCTCAAAGGCCAAGAAGCTTCCAGATTCGGAAGCTTGGTTTGCTGAGCGCTTTCCAACAAATCTGGTCCGATGCCTGACTTTAGGTTCAGTATTTGATTGGCATCCGTCCCTTCGCGGGAATCCGACATGGAGGGATCCGGAATCCGCATTGTTCCTCTACCACGACAACATGGTGGGTAACCTGGGGAGAGTTAATTTCTCTCAGATCGGTTTTAAGCCCAATCTGATCGTATTCGGTAGCGACTCCCAGGGCGGCGATGCGATCCAAGAGCTTGTTTACGGAGGAGAGCTCGATCGGATCTAGCTGCTCGGCGAATTCCGAGCTGACGTGAAGATCACTTTTAATGACTTGAGAGGTCATTGTCGAGGCGGTGGCCGAACAGGCGGTCATGAGAAAATCGCCTAGCCGGATAGTCTGGCCGGCGGCCAGAGCTCCCTTGACGACGGCGCCGTCTTTAAAGACGGGAAGAGGCATCCTTCCTAATGGTGACGACACAGAGGAACTCTCAATGAAAGCACCAATGTCGGTGTCAAAACCGGCGGATCTCGGGTAGGGGATCCCGAACTGTGCGTCTAGGCGGATGGTAACAGGAGACGAGGGACATGATGTTTTACCCAGGTTCGGGCCCTCTTGATGGAGGTAAAACCCTACGTCCTGCTTGATTAATATTGATGATGTGTGTTACAAGAGTGGATCTACCACGAGATCAAATAGGCTAAACCCTAGAAGCTAGCATATGGTATGATTGTTGTTCGTCCTATGGAGTACAGCCTTCCGGTTTATATAGACACCGGAGAGGGCTAGGGTTACACAAAGTCGGTTACAAAGGTAGGAGATCTACATATCCGTATCGCCAAGCTTGCCTTCCACACCAAGGAAAGTCCCATCCGGACACGGGACAAAGTCTTCAATCATCTATCTTCATAGTCTTGGAGTCCGGCCGATGATGATAGTTCGGCTATCCGGACACCCCCTAGTCCGGAACTCCCTCACCTATACTTGTGGGTCATCAAGACTCTTTTCTGGCGCCGTTGCCGGAGAGTGAAGCGCCTTTGGTAGGTGGAATTTGGTAAGGAAAAAATTTATATAGTGTGCTGAAATTTCATCATCACTTGTTACTATGGAAAGTAATCCTCTGAGGGGCTTGTTCGGGGTATCTTCACCCCATCCAGTAGAGCAAAGAGTTGCTCCTCAACCTACTGAACCTATTGAAAATGAAACTCCCTTTGAATTTTCTTCGGGTATGATGGAAAAACTGCTAGCTAATACTTTTACAGGAGATGGAACAAAGCATCCTGATGAGCATTTAATATATGTGTTGGAAATATGCCCTAGAGGCAATAATAAAAGGATTATTATTATATTTCCTTGTTCATGATAATTGTCTTTTATTCATGCTATAATTGTATTATCCCGAAATCGTAATACACGTGTGAATACATAGACTACAACATGTCCCTAGTGAGCCTCTAGTTGACTAGCTCGTTGATCAATAGATAGTCATGGTTTCCTGACTATGGACATTGGATGTCATTGATAACGGGATCACATCATTAGGAGAATGATGTGATGGACAAGACCCAATCCTAAGCATAGCACAAGATCGTGTTGTTCGTTTGCTAGAGATTTTCCAATGTCAAATATCTTTTCCTTAGACCATGAGATCGTGTAACTCCCGGATACCGTAGGAGTGCTTTGGGTGTACCAAACGTCACAACGTAACTGGGTGACTATAAAGGTGCACTACAGGTATCTCCGAAATTGTCTGTTGGGTTGACACGGATCGAGACTGGGATTTGTCACTCCGTATGACGGAGAGGTATCTCTGGGCCCACTCGGTAATGCATCATCATAATGAGCTCAAAGTGACCAAGTGTTTGGTCACGGGATCATGCATTACGGATGCAGTAAAGTGACTTGCGATAACGAGATTGAGCGAGGTATTGGGATACCGACGATCGAATCTCGAGCAAGTAACATACCGATTGACAAAGGGAATTGTATACGGGGTTGCTTGAATCCTCGACATCGTGGTTCATCCGATGAGATCATCGAGGAGCATGTAGAGCCAACATGGGTATCCAGATCCCGCTGTTGGTTATTGACCGGAGAGGCGTCTCGGTCATGTCTACATGTCTCCCGAACCCGTAGGGTCTACACACTTAAGGTTCGGTGACGCTAGGGTTGTATGAATATGAGTATGCAGCAAACCGAAAGTTGTTCGGAGTCCCGGATGAGATCCCAGACGCCATGAGGAGTTCCGGAATGGTCCGGAGGTAAAGAATTATATATGGGAAGTCGAGTTTCGGCCATCGGGAAAGTTTCGGGGTCCACCGGTATTGTACCGGGACCACGGGAAGGGTCCCGGGGGTCCATCGGGTGGGGCCACCTATCCCGGATGGCCCCATGGGCTGAAGTGGTAGGGGAACCAGCCCCTGGTGGGCTGGTGCGCCCCCCTGGGCCCCCCTTTGCGCCTAGGGTTGGGAACCCTAGGGGAGGGGGCGCCTCCACTTGCCTTGGGGGGCACTCCACCCCCTTTGGCCGCCCCCCCATAGGAGATCCCATCTCCTAGGGCTGGCGCCCCCTGGGGTCCCTATATAAAGAAGGGGGTGGGAGGGCAGCCGCACCCAACACCTGGCGTCTCCCTCCCCTCCCTGCTACACCTCTCCCTCCCGTAGTTGCTTGGCGAAGCCCTGCCGAACCTCGCTGCATCCACCACCACGCCCGTCGTGCTGCTGGATCTTCATCAACCTCTCCTTCCCCTTGCTGGATCAAGAAGGAGGAGACGTCACGCTGACCGTACGTGTGTTGAACGCGGAGGTGCCGTCCGTTCGGCGCTAGGATCTCCGGTGATTTGGATCACGACGAGAACGACTCCCTCAACCCCGTTCTCTTGAACGCTTCCGCACACGATCTACAAAGGTATGTAGATGCACTCCTATCACTCGTTGCTAGATGTACTCATAGATGGATCTTGGTGAACGTAGGAATTTTTTTTATTTTATGCAACGTTCCCCAACAGTGGTATCATGAGCTCGGTCTATGTGTAGTTCTCTATTGCACGAGTAGAACACAAATCTGTTGTGGGCGTAGATGTTGTCAACTTTCTTGCCGCTACTAGTCTTATTTTGCTTCAGCGGTATTGTGGGATGAAGCGGCCCGGACCGACCTTACACGTGCGCTTACGTGAGACAGGTTCCACCGATCGACATGCACTAGTTGCATAAGGTGGCTAGCGGGTGTATGTCTCTCCCACTTTAGTTGGAGCGGATTCGGAAAAGGGTCCTTATGAAGGGTAAATAGAAGTTGACAAATCACGTTGTGGTTATTCGTAGGTAAGAAAAGCGTTCTTGCTAGAACCATATTGCAGCCACGTAAAAGATGCAACAACAATTAGAGGGCGTCTAACTTGTTTTTGCAGCAATTGCCTTAATGATGTGATATGGCCAAAAGTTGTGATGAATGATGAATGATGAATGATATATTGTGATGTATGAGATCATGTTCTTGTAATAGGAATCACGACTTGCATGTCGATGAGTATGACAACCGGCAGGAGCCATAGGAGTTGTCTTAATTATTGTATGACATGTGTGTCAATAATTTAACGCCATGTAATTACTTTACTTTATTGCTAAACCGTTAGCCATAGTAGTAGAAGTAATAGTTGGCGAGCAACTTCATGGAGACACGATGATGGAGATCATGGTGTCAAGTCGGTGACAAGATGATCATGGAGCCCCAAGATGGAGATCAAAGGAGCTATATGATATTGGCCATATCATGTCACTACTATTTAATTTCATGTGATGTTTATTTTGTTTATGCATCTTGTTTACTTAGAACGACGGTAGTAAATAAGATGATCCCTCATAATAATTTCAAGGAGGTGTTCCCCCTAACTGTGCGACATTGCTAAAGTTCGTCGTTTCGAAGCACCACGTGATGATCGTGTGTGATAGATTCCTACGTTCACATACAACGGGTGTAAGACAGTTTTACACATGCAAAACACTTAGGTTAACTTGACGAGCCTAGCATGTACAGACATGGCCTCGGAACACAGAGACCGAAAGGTCGAACATGAGTCGTATGGAAGATACGATCAACATGGAGATGTTCATCGACGATGACTAGTCCATCTCACGTGATGATCGGACACGGCCTAGTTGACTCGGATCATGTAACACTTAGATGACTAGAGGGATGTCAAATCTGAGTGGGAGTTCATTAAATAATTTGATTAGATGAACTTAATTATCATGAACATTAGTCTAAAATCTTTGCAAAAATGTCTTGTAGATCAAATGGCCAACGCTCATGTCAACATGAACTTCAAAGCGTTCCTAGAGAAAACCAAGCTGAAAGATGATGGCAGCAACTATTCGGACTGGTTCCGGAACCTGAGGATCATCCTCATAGCAGCCAAGAAACAATATGTCCTAGAAGCACCGCTAGGTGAAGCACCCATCGAGAGAACCAAGGCGTTATGAACGCTTGGCGGTCTCGTCTTGATGATTACTCCCTCATTCGTGCAGCATGCTTTACAACTTAGAACCGGGCTCCAAAAGCGTTTTGAGCAACACGGAGCATATGAGATGTTCGAGGAGCTAAAATGGTTTTCCAAGCTCATGCCGGGTCGAGAGATATGAAGTCTCCGACAAGTTCTATAGTTGTAAGATGGAGGAAAATAGTTACATCGGTGAGCACATACTCAAAATGTCCGGGTTGCACAACCGCTTTGTCCCGGTGGACATTAACCTCCGGACGAGGCGGTCATTGACAGAATCCTTCATCGCTCCACCGAACTACAAGAGCTTTGTGATGAACTACAATATGCACAGGGATGGTGAAAACTATTCTGAAGTATTTTCAATGCCGAAGTCAGCAGAGGTAGAAATCAAGAAGGAACATCAAGTGTTGATGGTCAATAAAACCACTAAGTTCAAGAAGGGCAAGGGTAAAAGAACTTCAAGAAGGACGGCAAGGATGTTGCCGCCCCGATAAGCCGATTCTTTGGGAAGAAGTCAAAGAATGGACCCAAGCCCGAGACTGAGTGCTTTTATTGCAAAGGGAAGGGTCACTGGAAGCGGAACTGCCCCAAATACTTAGCAGACAAGAAGGCCGGCAACACTAAAGGTATATTTGATATACATGTAATTGATGTGTACCTTACCAGTACTCGAAGTAACTCCTGGGTATTTGATACCGGTGCCGTTGCTCATATTTGTAACTCACAGCAGGAGCTGCGAAATAAGCGGAGACTGGCGAAGGACGAGGTGATGATGCGCGTCGGGAATGGTTCCAAGGTCGATGTGATCGCCGTCGGCACGCTACCTTTACATTTACCTACGGGATTAGTTTTAAACCTCAATAATTGTTATTTAGTGCCAATTTGAGCATGAACATTGTATTAGGATCTCGTTTAATACGAGATGGCTACTCATTTAAATCGGAGAATAATGGTTGTTCTATTTATATGAGAGATATGTTTTATGGTCATGCTCCGATGGTCAATGGTTTATTCTTAATGAATCTCGAACGTGATGTTACACATATTCATAGTGTGAATACCGAAAGATGTAAGGTTGATAACGATAGTCCCACATACTTGTGGCATCGCCGCCTTGGTCACATTGGTGTCAAGCGCATGAAGAAGCTCCATGCTGATGGACTTTTAGAGTCTCTCGATTATGAATCATTTTGACACATGCGAACCATACCTCATGGGCAAATGACCAAGACTCCGTTCTCCTAACAATGGAGCGAGCAACCAACTTATTGGAAATCATACATACCGATGTGTGTGGTCCAATGAGCGTTGAGGCTCACGGAGGATATCGTTATGTTCTCACTCTCACAGACGACTTAAGTAGATATGGGTATGTCTACTTGATGAAACACAAGTCTGAGACCTTTGAAAAGTTCAAGGAATTTTAGAATGAGGTAGAGAATCAACGTGACCTAAAAATAAAGTTCTTACGATCAGATCATGGAGGAGAATATTTAAGTCACGAATTTGGTACACACTTAAGGAAATGTGGAATCGTTTCACAACTCACGCCGCCTGGAACACCTCAGTGTAACGGTGTGTCCGAACGTCGTAATCGCACTCTATTGGATATGGTGCGATCTATGATGTCTCTTACTGATTTACCGCTATCATTTTGGGGATACGCTCTAGAGACATACATTCACTTTAAATAGGGCACCGTCTAAATCCGTTGAGACGACACCGTATGAATTATGGTTTGGGAAGAAACCTAAGCTGTCGTTTCTAAAAGTTTGGGGATGCGATGCTTATGTCAAGAAACTTCAACCTGAAAAGCTCGAACCCATGTCGGAAAAATGCGTCTTCATAGGATACCCTAAGGAAACCATTGGGTATACCTTCTACCTTGGATCCGAAGGAAAGATCTTTGTTGCCAAGAACGAATCCTTTCTGGAAAAAGAGTTTCTCTCGAAAGGAGTAAGTGGGAGGAAAGTAGAACTCGATGAAGTACTACTTCTTGAACCGGAAAGTAGTGCAGCTCAGGAAAATGTTCCTGTGGTGCCTACACCGACTGGAGAGGAAATTAATGATAATGATCAAGGTACTTCGGATCAAGTTCCTACTGAACTTCGTAGGTCCACAAGGACACGTTCCACACCAGAGTGGTATGGCAACCCTGTCCTAGAAATCATGTTGTTAGAAAATGGTGAACCTTCGAATTATGAAGAAGCGATGGCGGGCCCAGATTCCAACAAATGGCTTGAAGCCATGCAATCCGAGATAGGATACATGTATGAAAACAAAGTATGGACTTTGACAGACTTGCCCGATGATCAGCGAGCGATATAAAACAAATGGATCTTCAAGAAGAAGACGGACGCGGATGGTAATGTTACCATCTATAAAGCTCGACTTGTCGCTAAGGGTTATCGGCAAGTTCAAGGGGTTGACTACGATGAGACTTTCTCTCCCGTAGCGAAGCTGAAGTCCGTCCGAATCATGTTAGCAATTGCTGCATACTATGATTATGAGATATGGCAAATGGACGTCAAAACAGCATTCCTTAACGACTATCTTAAGGAAGAATTGTATATGATGCAGCCGGAAGGTTTTGTCGACCCTAAGAATGCTAACAAGGTGTGCAAGCTCCAGCGATCCATTTATGGGCTGGTGCAAGCATCTCGGAGTTGGAACATTCTCTTTGATGAGATGATCAAAGCGTTTGGGTTTATGCAGACTTATGGAGAAGCCTGCGTTTACAAGAAAGTGAGTGGGAGCTCATGGCATTTCTCATATTATATGTAGATGACATACTTTTGATGGGAAATGATATAGAACTTTTGGACAGCATTAAGGCCTACTTGAATAAGAGTTTTTCAATGAAGGACCTTGGAGAAGCTACTTATATATTAGGCATCAAGATCTATAGAGATAGATCAAGACGCCTCATAGGTCTTTCACAAAGCACATACCTTGATAAGATATTGAAGAAGTTCAAAATGGATCAGTCCAAGAAAGGGTTCTTGCCTGTATTACAAGGTGTGAAATTGAGCTCGGCTCAATGTCCGACCACGACAGAAGATATAGAAGAGATGAGTGTCATCCCCTATGCCTCAGCCATAGGGTCTATTATGTATGCCATGCTTTGTACCAGACCTGATGTAAACCTTGCCGTAAGTTTGGTAGGAAGGTACCAAAGTAATCCCGGCAAGGAACACCTGGGACAGCGGTCAAGAATATCCTGAAGTACACTGAAAAGGACTAAGGACATGTTTCTCGTTTATGGTGGTGACGAAGAGCTCGTCAGAAGGGTTACGTCGACGCTTAGCTTCGACACAGATCTGAATGACTCTAAGTCACAAACCGGATACATGTATATGTTGAATGGTGGAGCGATAAGCTGGTGCAGCTGCAAGCGAAGCGTCGTGGCGGGATCTACATGTGAAGCGGAGTACATGGCAGCCTCGGAGGCAGCGCATGAAGCAATTTGGGTGAAGGAGTTCATCACCGACCTAGGAGTCATACCCAATGCGTCAGGGGCCGATCAAACTCTTCTGTGACAACACTGGAGCTATTGCACTTGCAAAGGAGCCCAGGTTTCACAAGAAGACCAGGCACATCAAGCGTCGCTCCAACTCCATTCGTGAAAATGTTCAAGATGGAGACACAGAAATTTGCAAAGTGCATACAGATCTGAATGTCGCAGATCCTTTGTCTAAACCTCTTCCGCGAGCAAAACATGATCAACACCAAAACTCTATGGGTGTTCGATTCATCACAATGTAACTAGATTATTGACTCTAGTGCAAGTGGGAGACTGTTGGAAATATGCCCTAGAGGCAATAATAAAAGGATTATTATTATATTTCCTTGTTCATGATAATTGTCTTTTATTCATGCTATACTTGTATTATCCGGAAATCGTAATACACGTGTGAATACATAGACTACAACATGTCCCTAGTGAGCCTCTAGTTGACTAGCTCGTTGATCAATAGATAGTCATGGTTTCCTGACTATGGACATTGGATGTCATTGATAACGGGATCACATCATTAGGAGAATGATGTGATGGACAAGACCCAATCCTAAGCATAGCACAAGATCGTGTAGTTCGTTTGCTAGAGCTTTTCCAATGTCAAGTATCTTTTCCTTAGACCTTGAGATCGTGTAACTCCCGGATACCGTAGGAGTGCTTTGGGTGTACCAAACGTCACAACGTAACTGGGTGACTATAAAGGTGCACTACAGGTATCTCCGAAAGTGTCTGTTGGGTTGACACGGATCGAGATCGATTTGTCACTCCGTATGACGGAGAGGTATCTCTGGGCCCACTCGGTAATGCATCATCATAATGAGCTCAAAGTGACCAAGTGTTTGGTCACGGGATCATGCATTACGGTACGAGTAAAGTTACTTGCCGGTAACGAGATTGAACGAGGTATTGGGATACCGATGATCGAATCTCGGGCAAGTAACATACCGATTGACAAAGGGAATTGTATACGGGGTTGCTTGAATCCTCGACATCGTGGTTCATCCGATGAGATCATCAAGGAGCATGTGGGAGACAACATGGGTATCCAGATCCCGCTGTTGGTTATTGACCGGAGAGGCGTCTCGGTCATGTCTACATGTCTCCCGAACCCGTAGGGTCTACACATTTAAGGTTCGGTGACGCTAGGGTTGTATGAATATGAGTATGCAGCAAACCGAAAGTTGTTCGGAGTCCCGGATGAGATCCCGGACGTCACGAGGAGTTCCGGAATGGTCCGGAGGTAAAGAATTATATATGGGAAGTCGAGTTTCGGCCATCGGGAAAGTTTCGGGGTCCACCAGTATTGTACCGGGACCACGGGAAGGGTCCCGGGGGTCCATCGGGTGGGGCCACCTATCCCGGAGGGGCCCATGGGCTGAAGTGGGAGGGGAACCAGCCCCTGGTGGGCTGGTGCGCCCCCCTGGGCCCCCCTCTGCGCCTAGGGTTGGGAACCCTAGGGGAGGGGCGCCTCCACTTGCCTTGGGGGGCACTCCACCCCCTTGGCCACCGCGCCCCTAGGAGATCCCATATCCTAGGGCTGGCGCCCCCCTGGGGTCCCCATATAAAGAGGGGGTGGGAGGGCAGCCGCACCCAACACCTGGCGCCTCCCCCCCTCCCTGCTACACCTCTCCCTCCCGTAGTTGCTTGGAGAAGCCTGCGGAGCCTGCTTTGCATCCACCACCACGCCGTCAGGTCTGCTGGATCTTCATCAACCTCTCCTTCCCCTTGCTGGATCAAGAAGGAGGAGACATCACGCTGACCGTATGTGTGTTGAACACGGAGGTGCCGTCTGCTCGCGATATGATCTCCGTTGATTTGGATCAAGACGAGATCGACTCCCTCAACCCCGTTCTCTTGAACGCTTCCGCACGCGATCTACAAAGGTATGTAGATGCACTCCTATCACTCGTTGCTAGATGTACTCATAGATGGATCTTGGTGAACGTAGGAAAAAAATTTATTTTATGCAACGTTCCCCAACAATATGTGGATGAAGTTTGTGGACTATTTAAGCTTGCAGGTATACCCGATGATGTTGTTAAGAAGAAGGTCTTCCCTTTATCTTTGAAGGGAGATGCATTGACATGGTATAGGCTATGTGATGATATGAGATCATGGAACTACAAAAGATTGAAATTGGAATTTCATCAAAAATATTACCCTATGCATCTTGTTTATCGTGATCGCAATTCTATATATAATTTTTGGCCTCACGGAGGAGAAAGCATCGCTCAAGCTTGGGGGAGGCTTAAATCAATGTTATATTCATTCCCCAATCATGAGCTCTCGAGAGAAATAATTATTCAAAGTTTTTATGCTCGGCTTTCTCATAATAATCAAACCATGCTCGATACTTCTTGTGCTGGCTCTTTTATGATGAAGACTATTGAATTCAGATGGAATTTATTGGATAGAATTAAACGCAACTCTGAAGATTGGGACCTCTACGAAGGTAAGGAGTCAGGTATGACACCTAAGTTTGATTGTGTTAAATCTTTTATGGATACCGATATTTTCCGTAAGTTTAGCACTAAATATGGACTTGACTCTGAGATAGTAGCTTCTTTTGTGAATCTTTTGCTACTTATGTTGATCTCCCCAAGGAGAAGTGGTTTAAATATCATCCTCCCATAGAAGTAAAAGTAGCTGCACCTATTAAAGTTGAAGAAAAGACTGTCACTTATAATGATCCTATTGTTCCTACCTCTTATGTTGAGAAACCACCTTTCCATGTTAGAATAAAGGATCATGCTAAAGCTTCAACCGTGGTTTGTAAAAGCAATATTAAAACTTATACACCTTCTGAGCAAGTCAAAGTAGAACCTAATATTGCTATTGTTAAAGATCTCTTGTCTGATAATATTGATGGGCATGTTATTCAATTCTGCGATGAAACTGCTAGAATTGCCAAACCTAGTGCTAAAGACAAACATAGACCTGTGGTAGGCGTGCCTGTTATTTATGTTAAAATAGGAGATCATTGTTATCATGGCTTAAGTGATATGGGTGCTAGTGCTAGTGTTATACCTAATGACTTATATAAAGAAATTAAGCATGAAATTGCACCTGCTGAGTTAGAAGATATTGATGTCACAATTAAACTTGCCAATAGAGATACTATATCAGCAGTGGGAATTATTGGAGATGTTGAAGTCTTGTGTGGGAAAATTAAATATCCTGCTGTTTTTCTTGTTCTAAGTTCCCCACAAGATAGCTTTTGTCCAATTATATTTGGTAGACCCTTCTTGAATACTGTTAATGCTAAGATAGACTGCGAAAAGAATGTTGTTACTGTTGGCTTGGATAATATGATTCATGAGTTTAGTTTCTCTAAGTTTAGTAAACAACACCGTGAAGAAGAATTGCCTTGTAAGGATGAAATTATTGGTCTTGCTTCTATTGCCGTACCTCCTAGTGATCCTCTAGAACATTATTTGCTAGACCATGAAAATGATATGTTTATGAATGAAAGAAGGGAAATAGATGAAGTATTCTTTAAACAGGAACCTATTCTGAAACACAATTTGCCTGTTGAAATCCTAGGAGACCCCCCTCCACCCAAGGGTGATCCCGTGTTTGAGCTTAAACCGTTGCCTGATAATCTTAAATATGCTTATCTTGATTAAAAGAAGATATATCCTATTATTATTAGTGCTAACCTTTCAGAGCATGAAGAAGAGAGATTATTGAAAACTCTGAAGAAGCACCATGCTGCTATTGGATATACTCTTGATGATCTTAAGGGCATTAGTCCCACTCTATGTCAACATAAAAATATATTTGGAAGAAGATGCCAAACCGGTTCGTGATCATCAACGAAGGCTTAATCCTAAGATGAAAGAAGTGGTAAGAAAAGAAATACTAAAGCTTCTGGAGGCAGGTATAATTTATCCCGTTCTTGTCGATGTTAGTGGGTAAGTCCTGTTCATTGTGTTCCTAAGAAGGGAGGTATTACTGTTGTTCCTAATGATAAAGATGAATTGATTCCACAAAGAATTATTACAGGTTATAGGATGGTAATTGATTTCGGCAAATTAAATAAAGCTACTAAGAAAGATCATTACCCCTTACCTTTTATCGATCAAATGCTAGAAAGATTATGCAAACATACACATTATTGCTTTCTAGATGGTTATTCTGGTTTCTCTCAAATACCGTGGTCGGCTAAAGATCAATCAAAGACTACTTTTACATGCCCTTTTGGTACTTTTGCTTATAGACGTATGCCTTTTGGTTTATGTAATGCACCTGCTACCTTTCAAAGATGCATGATGGCTATATTCTCTGACTTTTGTGAAAAGATTTGTGAGGTTTTCATGGACGTCTTTCCCGTCTATGGATCCTCTTTCGATGATTGCTTGAGCAATCTTGATCGAGTTTTGCAGAGATGTGATGAAACTAATCTTGTCTTGAATTGGGAAAAGTGCCACTTTATGGTTAATGAAGGTATTGTATTGGGGCATAAAGTTTCTGAAAGAGGTATTGTAGTTGATAAAGCCAAAGTTGATGCTATTGAAAAGATGCCATGTCCCAAGGACATCAAAGGTATAAGAAGTTTCCTTGGTCACGCCAGATTTTATAGGAGGTTCATTAAGGAATTCTCAAAAATTTCTCGGCCTCGACTAATTTATTACAAAAGATATACCATTTGTCTTTGATGATGATTGTGTAGAAGCCTTTTAAATACTTAAGAAAGCATTGATCTCTGCACCTATTGTTCAGCCACCTGATTGGAATTTACCTTTCGAAATAATGTGTGATGCTAGTGATTATGCTGTAGGTGCTGTTCTAGGGCAAAGAGTTGATAAGAAATTAAATGTTATCCATTATGCTAGTAAGACTCTAGACAATGCTCAAAGAAACTATGCTACTACTGAAAAAGAATTCTTAGCAGTTGTATTTGCATGTGATAAGTTCAGACCTTATATTGTTGATTCTAAAGTAACTATTCAAACTGATCATGCTGCTATTAAATATCTTATGGAAAAGAAAGATGCTAAACCTAGACTTATTAGATGGGTTCTCTTGCTACAAGAATTTGATTTGCATATTGTTGATAGAAAGGGAGCTGAGAACCCCGTTGCGGACAACTTGTCTAGGTTAGAAAATGTTCTTGATGACCCACTACCTATTGATGATAGTTTTCCTGATGAGCAATTAAATGTCATAAATAATTCTCGTAGTACTCCTTGGTATGCTGATTATGCTAATTACATTGTTGCTAAATTTATACCACCTAGTTTCACATACCAGCAAAAGAAAAAGTTTTTCTATGATTTGAGACATTACTTTTGGGATGACCCACATCTTTATAAAGAAGGAGTAGATGGTGTTATTAGGCGTTGTGTACTGAGCATGAACATGAATAGATCCTACGCAAGTGTCACTCCAAAGCTTATGGAGGACACCACGCTGGAGATAGAACTGCACATAAGGTATTGCAATCCGGTTTTTATTGGCCTACTTTCTTCAAGGATGCCCGTAAGTTTGTCTTATCTTGTGATGAATGTCAAAGAATTGGTAATATTAGTAGACGTCAAGAAATGCCTATGAATTATTCACTTGTTATTGAACCATTTGACGTTTGGGGCTTTGATTATATGGGACCCTTTCCTGCCTCTAATGGATATACACATATTTTAGTTGCTGTTGATTACGTTACTAAGTGGGTAGAAGCTATTCCAACTAGTAGTGCTGATCATAACACCTCTATTAAAATGCTTAAAGAAGTTATTTTTCCGAGGTTTGGAGTCCCTAGATATTTAATGACTGATGGTGGTTCACATTTTATTCATGGTGCTTTCCGTAAAATGCTTGCTAAATATGATGTTAATCATAGAATTGCATCTCCATATCATCCACAGTCTAGTGGTCAAGTAGAATTGAGTAACAGAGAGCTCAAATTAATTTTGCAAAAGACTGTCAATAGGTCTAGAAAGAATTTGTCCAAGAAACTTGATGGTGCATTATGGGCCTATAGAACTGCATATAAAAATCCTATGGGTATGTCTCCGTATAAAATGGTTTATGGAAAATCATGTCACTTACCTCTCGAACTAGAACATAAGGCATACTGGGCTATTAAAGAGCTCAACTATGATTTCAAACTTGCCGGTGAGAAGAGGTTATTTGATATTAGCTCACTTGATGAATGGAGAACCCAAGCTTATTAAAATGCCAAGTTGTTTAAACAAAAGGTTAAAAGATGGCATGACAAAAGAATACAAAAGCGTGAGTTTAATGTAGGTGATTATGTATTGCTATACAACTCTCATTTAAGATTTTTTGCAGGAAAACTTCTCTCCAAATGGGAAGGACCCTACGTTATTGAGGAGGTCTATCGTTCCGGTGCCATAAAAATCAACAACTTCGAAGGCACAAATCCAAAGGTGGTAAACGGTCAAAGAATCAAACATTATATCTCAGGTAATCCCATAAATGTTGAAACCAATGTTATTGAAACTGTAACCCCGGAGGAATACATAAGGGACACTTTCCAGAACGTTTCAGACCCCGAAAAGGAGTAGGTATGTGGTACGGTAAGTAAACCGACTCCAAAACAATTTTTAAGGCAATATTTCTCCGTTTTGGAATATTTAGAAAAATAGAAAAATAAGTAGCAGTCCAGGAAGGACACGAGGGCTCCACGAGGGTGGAGGGCGCGCCCTACCCCCTGGGCGCGCCCCCCTACCTCTTGGGCACCTCGTGTGCCTTCCGGACTCCGTTTTCTTGCACGATACATATTTTGGTCGGTAAAAATTCATTATATATTCTCCCGAAGGTTTTGGCTCCCGTCGCAAATTTCCTCTCTTTTTGTTTCGAGCTGTTGCTGCTGTAGATTAGAGCAAGATGTCTTCTCAAGAGTCATTTGGGGAGAGCCGGGTATCTAATCCGGCACCGGGACCAAGGGCAAACAACGAAGCTGATGTTGGGGAACGTAGTAATTTCAAAAAATTCCTACGCACACGCAAGATCATGGTGATGCATACCAACGAGAGGGGAGAGTGTTGTCCACGTACCCTCGTAGACCAAAAGCGGAAGCGTTAGCACAACGCGGTTGATGTAGTCGTACGTCTTCACGATCCGACCGATCAAGTACCGAACGTACGACACCTCCGAGTTCAGCACACGTTCAGCTCGATGACGTCCCTCGAACTCCGATCCAGCCGAGTGTTGAGGGAGAGTTCCGTTAGCACGACGGCGTGGTGACGATGTTGATGTTCTACTGACGCAGGGCTTCGCCTAAGCACCGCTACAGTATTATCGAGGTGGACTATGGTGGAGGGGGGCACCGCACATGGCTAAGAGATCCAAGGGATCAATTGTTGTGTTCATGGGGTGCCCCTGCCCCCGTATATAAAGGAGCAAGGGGGGAGGTGGTCGGCCAAAAGGAGGGCGCGCCAAGGGGGGGAGTCCTACACCCACCGGGAGTAGGACTCCTCCTTTCCTTGTTGGAGTAGGAGAGAAGGAAAGAGGGGGAGAGGGAGAAGGAAAAGTGGGTTGCACCCCTTGTCCAATTCGGACCAGAGGGGGGGGGCGCACCTCCTTCCTTTTGGCCTCTCTCCTCTATTCCCATATGGCCCAATAAGGCCCAATACTTCTTCCCGGCGAATTCTCGTAACTCTCCGGTACTCCGATAAATACCCGAATCACTCGGAACCTTTCCGAAGTCCGAATATAGTCGTCCAATATATCAATCTTTACGTCTCGACCATTTCGAGACTTCTCGTCATGTCCCCAATCTCATCTAGGACTCCGAACTCCTTCGATACATCAAAACATATAAACTCATAATATAACTGTCATCGAAACTTTAAGCGTGCGGACCCTACGGGTTCGAGAACTATGTAGACATGACCGAGACACTTCTCTGGTCAATAACCAATAGCAGAACCTGGATGCTCATATTGGCTCCCACATATTCTACGAAGATCTTTATCGGTCAAACCGCATAACAACATACGTTGTTCCCTTTGTCATCCGTATGTTACTTGCCCGAGATTCGATCGTCGGTATCTCAATACCTAGTTCAATCTCGCATCGCAAGTCTCTTTACTCGTTCCGTAATACATCATCCTGCAACTAACTCATTAGTTGCAATGCTTGCAAGGCTTAAGTGATGTGCATTACCGAGTGGGCCCAGAGATACCTCTCCGACAATCAGAGTGACAAATCCTAATCTCGATATACGCCAACCCAACAAATACCTTCGGAGACACCTATAGAGCACCTTTATAATCACCCAGTTACGCTGTGACGTTTGGTAGCACACAAAGTGTTCCTCCGGTAAACGGGAGTTGCATAATCTCATAGTCATAGGAACATGTATAAGTCATGAAGAAAGCAATAGCAATATACTAAACGATCGAGGTGCTAAGCTAACGGAATGGGTCAAGTCAATCACATCATTCTCCTAATGATGTGATCCCGTTAATCAAATGACAACTCATGTCAATGGTTAGGAAACATAACCATCTTTGATCAACGAGCTAGTCAAGTAGAGGCATACTAGTGACACTTTGTTTGTCTATGTATTCACACAAGTATTATGTTTCCGGTTAATACAATTCTAGCATGAATAATAAACATTTATCATGATATAAGGAATTAAATAATAACTTTATTATTTCCTCTAGGGCATATTTCGTTCAGTCTCCCACTTGCACTAGAGTCAATAATCTAGTTCACATCGCCATGTGATTTAACATCAATAGTTCACATCTTTATGTGGTTTAACACCCATAGTTCACATCGACATGTGCCCAAGACCCAAAGGGTTTACTAGAGTCAATAATCTAGTTCACATCGTTATGTGATTAACACCCGAAGAATACTAAGGTGTGATCATGTTTTGATTGTGAGAGAAGTTTAGTCAACGGGTCTGCCACATTCAGATCCGTATGTATTTTGGAAATTTCTAGGTCAACAATGCTCTGCACGGAACTACTCTAGCTAATTGCTCCCACTTTCAATATGTATCCAGATTGAAACTTAGAGTCATCTGGATCAGTGTCAAAATTTGCATCGACGTAACCCTTTACTAACCTTTTGTCACCTCCATAATCGAGAAACATATCCTTAGTCCACTAAGGATAATTTTGACCCGTGTCCAGTGATCTACTCCTAGATCACTATTGTACTCCCTTGCCAAAATCAGTGTAGGGTATACAATAGATCTGGTACACAGCATGGCATACTTTATAGAACCTATATGTTGAAAATATGCCCTAGAGGCAATAATAAAATGGTTATTATTGTATTTCCTTGTTCATGATAATTGTCTATTGTTCATGCTATAATTGTATTAACTGGAAACCATAATACATGTGTGAATACATAGACCACAACATGTCCATAGTGAGCCTCTAGTTGAATAGCTCGTTGATCAATAGATGGTTATGGTTTCCTGGCCATGGACATTGGATGTCATTGATAACGGGATCACATCATTAGGAGAATGATGTGATGGACGAGACCCAATCCTAAGCATAGCACAAGATCGTGTAGTTCGTTTTGCTAGAGCTTTTCTAATGTCAAGTATCATTTCCTTAGACCATGAGATTGTGCAACTCCCGGATACCGTAGGAATGCTTTGGTTGTACCAAACGTCACAACATAACTGGGTGGCTATAAAGGTGCACTACAAGTATCTCCGAAAGTGTATGTTGGGTTGGCACGAATCGAGACTGGGATTTGTCACTCCGTATGACGGAGAGGTATCTCTGGGCCCACTCGGTAATGCATCATCATAATGACCTCAATGTGACTAAGTAGTTAGTCACGGGATCATGCATGACGGAAAGAGTAAAGTGACTTGCCGGTAACGAGATTGAACAAGGTATTGGGATACGGACGATTGAATCTCGGGAAAGTAACGTATCTATTGACAAAGGGAATTGCATACGGGATTGCTTGAATCCCCGACATCGTGGTTCATCCGATGAGATCATCGTGGAACATGTGGGAGCCAACATGGGTATCCAGATCCCGCTGTTGGTTATTGGCCGGAGAGATGTCTCGGTCATGTCTGCATGATTCCCGAACCCGTTGGGTCTACACACTTAAGGTTCGGTGACACTAGAGTTGTTATGGGAAATAGTATGTGGTTACCGAAGGTTATTCGGAGTCCCGGATGAGATCCTGGACGTGACAAGGAGCTCCGGAATGGTCCGGAGGTGAAGATCGGTATATTGGACGAAGGGTATTGGAGTCCGGAATTGTTCTGGGAGTACCAGGTGACGACCAGCGTGACCGAAAGGTGTTTCGGAGGCCCCGACAAGCGTTGGGGGGCCTTATGGGCCAAGGGGAGGGGGCACACCAGCCCACTAAGGGGCTGAGCGCCCCTCCCACCCCATCTCACGTAACCTGGAGAGGTAGGGGCGCCACCCCTAGGGCAGCCTCCCCTCCCGGCTTGGGGGGCAAGTTTCCTAGGGGGTGGGGGCGCCCAAACCCATCTAGGGTTTCCCCTGGCCGCTGCCCCCTCCTCTAGATCCATCTAGAGGGGCCGGCCCCTCCCTTCCCCTATATATATTGAGGGGTGTGAGGGCAGCCATACCCTTCCCTGGCGCAGCCCTCCCTCCTCCAACACCTCCTCCTCCTCCGTAGTGCTTGGCGAAGCCTGCCGAGAACCACGAGCTCCATCGCCACCACGCCGTCGTCTTGCTGAATTTTCCTCAACTTCTCCTCTCCCTTGCTGGATCAAGAAGGAGGAGACGCCCCTGCGCTGTACGTGTGTTGAACGCGAGGCGCCGTCCGTTCGGGCGCTTAGATCGAATCGACCGCATGATCTGAATCGCTGCGTGTACGACTCCACCAACCGCGTTCTTGTAACGCTTCCGCATCGCGATCTGAAAGGGTATGAAGATACACTCATCCTCTCCCTCTCTTGTTGCCATAATCTCCATAGATTGATCTTGGTGATGCGTAGAAAATTTTGAATTTCTGCTACGTTCCCCAACAGTGGCATCATGAGCTAGGTCTATGCGTAGTTTCTATGCACGAGTAGAACACAAGTTGTTGTGGGCGTCGATTTTGTCAATTTACTTGCCACTACTAGTCTTATCTTGATTCAGCTACATCGTGGGACGAAGCGGCCCAGACCGACCTTACACGTACGCTTACGTGAGACATGTTCCACCGGCTGACATGCACTAGTTGCATAAGGTGGCTAGCGGGTGTCTGTCTCTCCCACTTTAGTCGGATTGGATTCGATGAAAAGGGTCCTTATGAAGGGTAAATAGAAATTGGCATATCACGTTGTGGTTTTGGCGTAGGTAAGAAACGTTCTTGCTAGAAACCTATAGCAGCCACGTAAAAAAAACTTGCAACAACAATTAGAGGACGTCTAACTTGGTTTTGCAGCATATGCCGTGTGATGTGATATGGCCAGAAGGATGTGATGAATGATATATATGTGATGTATGAGATTGATCATGTTCTTGTAATAGGAATCACGACTTGCATGTCGATGAGTATGACAACCGGCAGGAGCCATAGGAGTTGTCTTAATTTATTGTATGACCTGCGTGTCATTGAATAATGCCATGTAATTACTTTACTTTATTGCTAAACCTTAGCCATAGTAGTAGAAGTAATAGTTGGCGAGACAACTTCATGAAGACACGATGATGGAGATCATGGTGTCATGCCGGTGACAATGATGATCATGGCGCCCCGAAGATGGAGATCAAAATGAGCAAAATGATATTGGCCATATCATGTCACTATTTGATTGCATGAGATGTTTATCATGTTTTTGCATCTTATTTGCTTATAATATGATCCCTCATAAAATTTCAAGAAAGTGTTCCCCCTAACCGTGCACCGTTGCGAAGGTTCGTTGTTTCGAAGCACCACGTGATGATCGGGTGTGATAGATTCTAACGTTCGAATACAATGGGTGTAAGCCAGATTTACACAAGCAAAACACTTAGGTTGACTTGACGAGCCTAGCATGTACAGACATGCCCTCGGAACACAAGAGACCGAAAGGTTGAACATGAGTCGTATAGCAGATACGATCAACATGAATATGTTCACCGATGATGACTAGTCCGTCTCACGTGATGATCGGACACGGCCTAGTTGACTCGGATCATGTATCACTTAGATGACTAGAGGGATGTCTATTTAAGTGGGAGTTCATTAAATAATCAGATGAACTTAATTATCATGAACATAGTCAAAAGGTCTTTGCAAATTATGTCGTAGCCTACGCTTTAGTTCTACCGTTTTAAGATATGTTCCTAGAGAAAATTTAGTTGAAAGTTGACAGTAGAAATTATGCGGACTGGGTCCATATACTGAGGATTGTCCTCATTGCTGCACAGAAGGCTTATGTCCTTAATGCACCGCTCGGTGTGCTGAACCTCGAGCATCGTTTGTGGATGTTGCGAACATCTGACATACACGTTTTGATGACTACATGATAGTTCAATGCGGAATGTTAAACGGTTTAGAATTGAGGCACCGAAGACATTTTAAAACGTCGCGAAACATATGAGATGTTCCAAGAGCTGAAATTGGGATTTCAGGCTCGTGCCCACATCAAGAGGTGTGAGACCTCCGACAAGTTTCTTAAGCCTGCAAACTAAGGGAGAAAAGCTCAATCGTTGAGCATGTGCTCAGATTGTCTGAGTACTACAATCGCTTGAATCGAGTGGGAGTTATCTTCCAGATGAGATAGTGATGGTTCTCCAAAGTCACTGCCACCAAGCTACTAGAGCTTCTTGATGAACTATAACATATCAGGGATAGATATGATGATCCTTGAGCTATTCGCGATGTTTAACACCGCGAAAGTAGAAGTCAAGTAGGAGCATCAATTGTTGATGGTTAGTAAAACCATTAGTTTCAAGAAGGGCAAGGGCAAGAAGGGATACTTCATGAAACGGCAAATCAGTTGCTGCTCTAGTGAAGAAACCCAAGGTTGAACCCAAACCCGAGACTAAGTGCTTCTGTAATGAGGGGAACGGTCACTGAAGCAGAACTACCCTAGATACTTGGTAGATGAGAAGGCTGGCAAGGTCGACAGAAGTATATTGGATATACGTTATATTAATGTGTACTTTACTAGTACTCCTAGTAGCACCAGGTGATGAACTCATATACCTAGGGTAGGGTCATGGACCTATCCAAGATACCCTCCCCAAAGGCATCCTTAGAATAAACTGCCTACCAGTCGACCTGGTAGGTTTCCACTCGACAGATTCAAAGACACTCGACCATGAAGACCCACTCGACCAACAGGAGTCCAAGAGCCACTCGGTGTCCAAACGGTGCAGAAGTTAAATAGTCTTTATGGTCATGATGACACTTTATGTAAGGCGTTACCAAGAACGCCTAGCCTTAACGCACCTTAAACCCTCCGCTAGTGGGCTGGCTGGGGTCCCGCGCACTCTATATAAGTCACCCCTCCACAGTAGAAGGGTTCGCACTTCTGTAATTCATATGCATATAATCCAATGACCGCCTCGGGCCCCGAGACGTAGGGCTGTTACTTCCTCCGAGAAGGGCCTGAACTCAGAACTCGTGTGTACCAACTACTCCATAGCTAGTACCTCGCCTCGATACTTACCCACATTCTACTGTCAGACTTAGAACCACGACAGTTGGCGCCCACCGTGGGGCAGGTGTTCTAGCGATTTGTTGGAGAAGTTGGGATTCTTTCGATCTCCTACATCATGGTTTCAGGTGGAGTTTTGGTCGAGGGCCGCGAGATCCGTCTCGGTGCACTCACGTTTATCGCCGATGACTCCGCTTTGGCTTCGTGGAGGCTCCTCTCGATGTCGACGCTGCTCCCCGTCACAAGCAACGCACTTTCGCGTGCGTCCATGGCGCCCTCCTCAAGGCAACCGTCGACCCAGTATGGGTCGGTTCTAGTGCCGTCCTCACTCCCAGTCTCCCGCCGGTGCAAGCGCTCCGGTCGGTCGAGACTTCAGCGGTGGGTGAGACATGCGGTGGCTCGCCAGTCGGCCACTTCACAAGTTGCGGCTATCGAGCCCGACGAATCTCTCTACGGCCTGCTCGATCTGTCGACTGGCTCCACAGAGACTGCATGCGAGTGTGATAGCAGCGATCCGGCAGCAGAGGTTCTGATGGTCAACGGACCACGCAGTCCTCCTGGATACCCCCGCACCGACGGAGGCGACGGTGGAGGTGATCCGGTGCAAGATCACGAAGAGTACCACCGAGCCCCTCACTTCGCTGCACAGGGAGGAACTTCGCCGCCGGAACATGGATGCGCTTCACACTCCAATCGTTGGAGAAACCCCCGAGGCTCGTGCCTTGGAGGATGCGCTGGCCAATAACTTGGTTGAGCGCACTCGACCGAGAACCTCCAGCGAGTTCTCGAGGAGCGACGCGACCACGAGTTCCGTAATCCAATCGACGCCGGCTCTTTCCACAACCAACTCAGGTATATCGAACTCCGATTCAGAATTTAGCAGCCGCAGCCCGTATAGCGTAGTCAATTCAGCCTTCCCAATGGAGGCGGGTAGAGGTTTGCAACAAATCATAGATTTACTCCGGGCAGCAGGAGATCAAAACTCAACAGATTATCATAGTCACGAACAGGATTCACAGCAGATCCGTCGCTGCGAATTCAGTCCAGTCGGCCCATAGTCCAAGATCGCCCCCGAGGCGTGAGGAACATGGAGGCCGGCGCCATGATCAGTATAGGAATCGCGAGCCGTATGAGCACCGATTCGATCGCAATGATTGACGTCGAGTGCCCACCCCTCCCCCAAGGGGTGGATCATACGCTCCTCGGCAAAGAAGATTTATAGACGCCAAAGACAAAGGTCTTTGGGCGAAGGGTTCCAATCGACCCCGAGAGCCGTGCTTTGATGCAAGATCCATCATCGTTCAAGGCTTGGTCGACAGGAATAGAGCTCACCGAGAAGGTAATGACAGAGATGTTCCCTCCAGCAGCAGAGTTCATGTCTCAGGGCCAGAGTGTTTTAGCAGGGCCATCAGAGCCGCAGTGATTCCTCCCAACTTCAGGTTGGCGACTGGAGTTAGTAAGTTCACCGGTGAGTCCAATCCTGGCACTTGGCTTGAGGACTACCGAGTGGTCGTTCAGATTGGCGGCGGCAACGATGAGGTAGCTATGAAGCATTTGCCCCTTATGTTTGAGGGTTCGGCCAGAGCATGGTTGAATCAGTTAGCACCCAGCAAAGATTTACACTTGGGAAGATCTGGCCCGAGTGTTTGTCAGACATTTGAAGGGACTTGCAAGCGACGGCAGGATTGACAGAGCTGCAATCGTGTGCAGAATTCGAATGAAACTTTGAGAGATTACATTCAGAGATGGATAACCTTGCACCACACAGTTGAGAATGTGTCTGATCACCAGGCAGTCTGTGCTTTCAAGGAAGGTGTCAAGAACAGAGAGTTGAGTTTGAAGTTAAGTCGGACAGGAGATATGACTCTGAGTCGGATGATGGAGATTGCCACCAAGTATGCTAATGGTGAAGAAGAGGATCGGCTCCGGAGTGGTAAGTACAAGTCAGCCGCTAATGAAGCCAAGGAGGAAATCCCATCGGAAGCAAAAGCGCAAAGCCGAGCCAGCCGCTCCGGAGAAGCCTTGGTCGTGACCCTGTGAAAGTTCAAGGGGAAACCCAAGGGTCCGTGGAACCCCAAGAAGGTGAAAGACCAAGATGGGAATGATGTGTTGGACTTGCCGTGTCACATTCACATGAAGAAAGATGAAGAGGGTAAGCTCATTTACCCAAAGCATACCACTCGACAATGTCGGCTCTTGATTCAGCAGTTCCAGGGGAAGCAACCCAAGGATAAGGAAAAGGGGTCAGATAAAAATGAGGACAAAGAAGATAGTGATGGTGGATACCCCCAGGTCAATTCCACCCTGATGATTTTTGCTGACGCTGAAAGCAAAAGTCGATTGAAAGTTATCAACCGAGAAGTGAACATGGTCGCTCCGGCGACGCCCAATTATCTGAAATGGTCCTGCATCGCCATCACATTCGACCAGTCCGATCATCCGACACACATTGCCACCCCAGGAGGCAAGCGTTGAGGAGTTGACCCGATCGTCGAAGGCACTCGACTGACCAAAGTTTTGATGGATGGTGGTAGTGGCTTGAACATCTTGTATGCAGAGACGTTGAAAGGGATGGGCATTCCGATGTCCAGACTCAGCACCAGTAACATGAGTTTCCACGGAGTCATTCCTGGAAAGAAGGCCGAGTCACTCGGTCAAATTGCTCTTGATGTGGTTTTTGGTGATTCAAGCATTTCAAGAAAGAAAAGTTGACCTTTGAGGTCGTGGATTTCGAGCGCTTATCACGCTTATTCGGGAAGGCCGGCATATGCCCGCTTCATGGCCCGACCATGTTATGTGTACCTCAAGCTGAAGATGCCCGGCCCCAAGGGTGTGATCACCGCCACCGGCAATCGGAAGAAGGCGGAAGAGTGTTTCAGAAGGCTCTAAAATTGCTGATGCTCAGATGGCAGTGGTAGAATTGCAAGAATATCAGAAGACTGCAGATCCGAGTGATTTGTTGCGAGCAAAGAAGCCCGCTACGGAGTCGGCATGTCAGTCGTCTGGTGAGACGAAGCAGGTTCATATTCACCCGACCGACCCCAATGCTGCTCCAACCAACATCTCAACAACACTCGACTCCAAATAGGAAGAAGCGCTCGTCCAGTTCCTCCGTGAGAACTGGGACATCTTGCATGGAAGCCTACTGACATGTCGGGTGTTCCCAGGGAGCTGGCTGAGCACCGCTCATGAAGTCGACTCAAAAGTCAAACCTGTCAAAGAACATCTTCGACGGTCCGCCATCCAGAAGAGAAAGGCCATAGGCGAGGAGGTGGCTCGACTCTTAGCAGCAGAGTTTATCCGAGAAATTTACCACTCCGGGTGGCTCACCAATGTGGTCATGGTCCCTAAGAAGGACAATTCACTGCGCATGTGCATCGACTTCAAACATATCAATCGGGCCTGCCCGAAAGATCATTTTCCTCTCCCTCGCATCGACCAAATAGTCGACTCGACTGCGGGATGTGAGCGGTTGTCTTTTTTAGACGCATATTACGGGTACCATCAGATCCGTCTGTATGGACCCGACGAGATCAAAACAGCTTTCATCACTCCATTCGGGTGCTTCTGCTATGTCACCATGCCATTCGGTCTCAAGAATGCCGGAGCCACGTTCATGAGGATGATTCAGAAGTGTTTACTCACTCAAATCACCGTAATGTGGAAGCATACATGGATGACATTGTGGTCAAGTCACGGAAAGGTTCCGACCTGTTGACTGACCTTGCTGAAACATTTGCCAACCTCAGGAGGTATGATATCAAGCTTAATCCATCAAAGTGCACATTTGGAGTTCCTGGTGGAAAGTTACTCGGTTTTCTCGTTTCTGAACAAGGAATCGACGCTAACCCAGAAAAAGTTGGCACTATTCTCCGAATGAAACGCCCTGTGCGTGTGCACGATGTCCAGAAGCTTACTGGATGCTTGGCCGCTTTAAGTCGATTCATCTCTCGCCTCGGTGAAAGGGCATTGCCTCTTTACCGACTGATGAAGAAGTCAGACAAGTTCGAGTGGACTCCTGAAGCTGATGCAGCCTTTGCAGAGCTCAAAGCTCTTCTCTCCACCCAGCCGGTGCTTGCTGCCCCTTGCTAGCAAAGAGCCGTTGTTGCTTTACATTGCAGCCACAGGACAAGTCGTCAGTACAGTACTTACGGTCGAGCGGGAAGAGGAAGGAAAAGCCTTCAAAGTTCAAATACCGGATATTATCTTTCTGAAGTGTTAACCCCGTCAAGCAAAGATACCCTCATTATCGAGCTTGTGTATGGGATTTATATGACCGCAAAGAAGGTTGCTCACTACTTCTCCGATCATTCCATTACGCTGCCGACGCCCGTTATCGTAGAGATTCTGCACTGTGAGATGCAATCGTCGAGTGGCGAAATGGGCGATTGAACTTCTTCCCTTGATATCAAGTTTGAGGCAAAGAAAGCCATCAAGTCCCAAGCAATAGCAGATTTCATCGCCGAGTGGATTGAACAACGATTACCGACTCAAGTTCACTCGGGGCACCGGACTATGTTCTTTGATGGTTCCAAGATGCTGAATGGTTCCGTGTCTTTGGGTAGTATTGGTTTCCCCGAGGAGATAAGCTCAGATATGTGCTCCAGATTCACTTTGATTCTTCCAACAATGAAGCAGAATCTGAAGCATTGTTGTATGGGTTGTGTATGGCCATTTCACTTTCGGCGTCCAGCCTCATGGTCTATGGCGACTCAGATCTGGTGGTTAATCAGGTGATGAAGGAGTGGGACGTCAGAAGTCCAGCCATGACTGGCTACTGTAATGCAGTGAGGAAGCTAGAAAAGAAGTTTGAGGGGTTAGAGCTCCATCACATACCCCGACTGAAAAATCAAGCTGCTGATGATTTGGCGAAAATATGGTCCAAGAGGGAAGCCATTCCGAGTGATGTGTTTTTGGAGCACATTCGCACACCGTCGATTCAAGAGGATCCTTTTACTGAAGAAGCTCCACAGCCAAAAAGTGCCACTGATCCGACTGAAGTTGAGGTCCCAGCGGTGGTCGATCTAGTCATGGAAGTCGTGGTCATCACTCCCGACTGGACAATACTGTACATCGCATACATTCTGAGGAAAGAGCTCCTGGAGAATGAAGAAGAGGCTAGACAGATCGTCCGTCGATCCAAGGCCTTTATTGTGATCAAGGGACAGTTATTCAGAGAAAGCGTGACTAGAGTCAGCCAGAAGTGCATAATGCCAGAAGAAGGTCAGATAATCCTTGATGATATCCACTCGGGGACCTGTGGTCACCATGCGTCTTCTCGGACCATCGTGGCTAAAGCATACCGAGCGGGATTTTACTGGCCAAAGGAAAATGAAATGGCAAAGGAAATAGTCGACAAATGTGAAGGATGTCAGTTCTACTCCAATATGTCACACAAGCCTGCCTCAGCATTGAAGACCATTCCACTCATCTGACCTTTCGCTGTTTGGGGGTTGGATATGATTGGACCGCTGAGAACTGGCAGGAGTGGTTTCACTCATTTGCTTGTGGCAGTCGACAAGTTCACGAAGTGGATCGAAGCTAAACCTATCAAGAACCTTGATGCGTGCAGTGCTGCCAGTTTCGTCAGAGAATTGATAGTCAGATATGGAGTTCCGCACAACATCATCACGGACAATGGGTCAAATTTCGATTCCGACAAGTTCAAAGCCTTTTGCGCCTCTCAGGGCACGCGAGTCGACTATGGTTCAGTCGCTCACCCCCAGTCGAATGGACAAGCTGAACGAGCAAATGGTCTAATCCTCAAAGGACTGAAACCTTGACTGATGCGTGATCTCAAGCATGCAGCAGGAGCGTGGGTCGATGAACTTCCGTCAGTTCTTTGGGGATTGAGGACCACTCCTAATCGTTCGACTGGGAGAACTCCATTCTTTATGGTCTATGGAGCTGAAGCAGTTCTGCCGAAAGTGACACGCTTCACAATGCCCCCAGTGAACTCTACTCAAGCTGAAGTAGAGCAAGCCCGTCAAGATGCGATCGACCTCCTTGAAGAGGAGAGAGAGATGGCCCTGATTCGCCGACCATCTATCGCCAGGACTTGCGCCGATTCCACGCCGAAATGTGAAGAGCCGAGCCTTTCAGAAGGAGATCTGGTCCTCCGAGTGGATCAACAGAAACTGCACAAGCTTCGCTCCCACTTGGGAAGGTCCTTCATCGTCACCAGAGTTCTTCACAATGGGGCTTACCATCTTTACAACATCGAACGCCAGATCGATGAGCCTCGGGCATGGAATGCGGAGCTGCTCCGCCCCTTTTACACTTAAGAGCTCACTCGGGTGAGATGTAATAAAAGTACCTCTGTAGATTGTCTATCTAAATCAAGAAGATTATAATTTTCCTACTATTTGTTATTACTTTTTGTTAAAATCCCCCCCCCCAGTGGGTGACTTAGTTGCGAATCCGTTTCGCCTAAGTTTGTAAAAAAATCCTTACCGAGTGGCGAGCCAGCCTCTCACTCGGGGGTTTAGCTGCGAATCCGTTTCGCCTAAGTATTCAAAATCCTACCGAGTGGTGAGCCAGCCTCCCACTCGGGAGGCTTAGCTGCAGTCCAAGTACTCGCGTAAGTATTCAAAATCCCACCGAGTGGTGAGCCAGCCTCCCACTCGGAGGCTTAGCTGCAGTCCAAGTACTCGCCTAAGTATTCAAAATCCTACCGAGTGGTGAGCCAGCCTCCCACTCGGGGGCTTAGCTGCAGTCCAAGTACTCGCCTAAGTATTCAAAATCCTACCGAGTGGTGAGCCAGGCTCCCACTCGGAGGCTTAGCTGCAGTCCAAGTACTCACCTAAGTGTTTAAAATCCTACCGAGTGGTGAGCCAGCCTCCCACTCGGGGGCTTAGCTGCAGTCCAAGTACTCGCCTAAGTATTTAATACAATGTGCACTTTGCAAGGGCGACGAGGTACAGGTTGACTGGTGCCTTTCCCTTCAAAGCTACGACACAAAAATCCTCCCTGGAGGCTTAGCTGCAGTCCAGTACTCGCCTAAGTTTGAAAAATCTTACCGAGTGGAGAGCAAACCTCCCACTCGGAGGCTTAGCTGCAGTCCAGTACTCGCCTAAGTTTGAAAAATCCTACCGAGTGGAGAGCAAACCTCCCACTCGGGGGCTTAGCTGCAGTCCAGTACTCGCCTAAGTTTGAAAAATCCTACCGAGCGGAGAGCAAACCTCCCACTTGGGGGCTTAGCTGCAGTCCAGTACTCGCCTAAATTTGAAAAATCCTATCGAGTGGAGAGCAAACCTCCCACTCGGGGGCTTAGCTGCAGTCCAGTACTCGCCTAAGTTTGAAAAATCCTACCGAGTGGAGAGCAAACCTCCCACTCGGGGGCTTAGCTGCAGTCCAGTACTCGCCTAAGTTTGAAAATCCTACCGAGTGGAGAGCAAACCTCCCACTCGGAGACTTAGCTGCAGCCTAGGACTCGCCTAAGTTTGAAAACATACTGATCCGCAAGGACGACGAGGTGCAGGTCGACTGCTACCTTCTCCTTCGGAGCTGCGCCACAAGTACAACGTGCGCTCCATCCCGATCCGCAAGGACGACGAGGTACACGTCGACTGCTTCCTTCTCCTGCAGCTGCAAGAACCACAAAGTGTAGGTCGACTGGATCCACCTCAGAGCTGCATCTCAAACATTGAAGCATAATCCGATTGAAGAGCAAAGTTCACTCGAAGGCAAACAAAAGCATATTTTGACGATAAGTAAAGTTCGGATAGCATCCTAAGGATGCAAAAGTACCTAGGACTCAAGCCCGCTAAAGTTTATCGGTTACAAAAATCACTCGGCATTCCGAGGCAAATTTAAGGTAGAGCATAAAAAGTTTTTTACTCCTCAGGTGGAGGACTGGAAGGAGCCACAAACTGGTCAAGGTCGATCCCATCGGCGATCCGGGTGGCAGCGGCGATGAAAGTTTCCATGAAAGATTGGAAGTCATACTTCTTGGTGTTGGCAACTCTGAGGGCCGCCAGCTTGTCCTCCCGCGCTTCCTTGCAGTGGACACGAACCAGAGACAGAGCAACATCAGCACCGCACCGCGTAAGACTTTTTCCATTCTTGCACTCGACTTGGAACCTCATTCACCGAGTCATTAAGGACTCAAGGTCATTACAGGCGTCTGGTCCGGCCAGAGAGTTGAGTCGATCCGTGACACCGCAGCTTTCAGTCGAGCGAGATAGTCCACCACTCCAGCAATGCGAGACTCCAGTCGGAGCACGTTCATAGCGGCTTCGTCCTTCACAGGAGAGTTGATGGGGTCCAAGCTTGTCTCCACTCGACTGGTCTCCTCTTCGAAGTTCTGACAGAATTCTGCAAAAATACGACTCAAGTTCAAGCTAACGGTTTTATGGTGAGTCGATGATGACAAGTCAGTCGGATAAGAGGAATTACCTTCAAGCATGAGGAATAGCTTCCTGGCGAGCCCTCCCAGATAGACCTCCAGATTGTTCCTCCTCCCCGCCAGTTCGCCAACCTTGTCAGTCAGGGCAACTTTGTCGTTCTTCAGTCGGCTAGCCTCCTTGTTGGCCGCATCGAGAGCAGTCTTCAGTTTGGTATTCTCCTCTTCGAGTTTTCTCGACCGAGGCTGTTCTCTTCCGCGAGCTTTGTTTTCTCCAAAGCCGCCTCAGGCCTCTCTGCAAGGTCGTGATCTTTCTTCTTGAGCCTCCTCCAGCTTTGTCCGCAAAATAACAATAAGTCCAGAGTTGAGAATGGGTAGAAAGACAAAAACAGTCGTCAAGTTCTCACCAGCCATACCTTTTGCTTCGTCTCTCGCCTTCTGCAAGTTCTCCTGAGCAAGCTTCAAGTCAAGGTTGAGCTGGATCTGCTTGCTCTCCAATTCGGTATAGCGGGCCACGAGCTCGCAAGATTTCTGCGAAGAGTCAATCGACAAAACATCAAAGACAGTTCACCTCCGAGTGACTAAAGAAAAATCGTAGCATTTCTAAGACTACAGTCGAATCAAAACGTTCGACAGTAGTCTCGGGGACTACACCCAGTGGGTGCACTCAGCGTGCCCCCACTGGTTTTACCAATTCGGTTTGACCAGTCGACCGAAAGAGGCAAAAAGGTTATGATCCTAAAAACATAGCTAACAGTCAGTAGTCAGCTGTGTAAAAAAACAGTTCTTAGACTATGGTCGACTGCCTGCAGTCCACCATAGTCTCGGGGACTACACCCAGTGGGTGCACTCAGCATGCCCCCACCGGTTCCAAAGATCCATTCGACATGGCCGGACCAGACCGAGTGAAGAAGTTCAGAGTAGAAAGACTATAGTCGATCGCCTGATCCACCATAGTCTCGGGACTACACCAGTGGGTGCACTCAGCGTGCCCCACCAGTTCAAAATTCAATCGACACACCCACCCAAAGGGTGTACAGATGCAGATATGGAAATCTTGAAGAAGAAATTTCGGTAGCATATCCTAATGTAACAAGCAACTTACTTGGACATTGCTCTGAAGAGCCGAGCTTGCACCATAAGCCGCCTGGCTGGCCACCCGGACCACCTTCACTTGCTCCATCATGATCCCTGCCTGGCGTATGGCCTCCTTGGCAGCACTCACTTGGTCTTGCGGGACGTGGTGCGTGGCAAAAAGGGATGGCGGGTCAGCAGTCGACGACGAAGGACGGACACTCGTCAGCGGCACAGCAAAGGACACAGAAGTTCGAGTGGTGTCGCCTCCCTCGTGAACTAACGTCTCAAGCAGTGATACAACAGGAGTAGCCTTTCCAGCATGCACCTTTTTGTCCTTCCTCTTCCTCAGCGGTGTTTCATCGTCGTCATCAGGGAGATCAATGACATGAGGTGGAACTACAAGTAAGATTCAAAGGTAAAAACAGAAATCCAATCGACCGTAAAGCGAAACTGCAGAGATCATACCAAGGTTGGAGGTGGCGGCATCTTCCATTTCCTGATCCTCGTGCTTAGCTGAGGTCTCGGAGGTGGCAGCACTGCAGATTTCAGAAGTCAATTGATCAGTCAAAGCGAGTCGACCAAAAAGTGCACTCATGGTAGACAGGAAAACACAAGGTCTGCTGATTACCCGGAAATGGTGGGAATGACCATCCTCATCTTGGGCAAGGCCTTCGCCGGCTTCGATGACGTTGCTTGGGGTTGCTTTGGCGGTTTCGCACTGGAGAAGTCGTCCGAGTGCGCTTCGTCGACCGTCCGAGTGCGCTTCGTCGACCGTTCGATGGGCGCGACAGCCTTACCTCGCTCGACCACCGGATCATGCGTCAGCTTGGATCGCCTTTCCGAGTGGGGTGGATCCACGTCTCCCTCCTCTTCCTCCTCCTCCTCCTCCTCCTCTTCATCAGAGCTGTCGTTTTCCTCAGACTCCCATTCCTCCTGGCATTCGCCTCCGCTTCCTTCTTCTTCTTCGACTGGTTCTTGCGCCCCGTTGGGCATCGAGTACATCTCAGTGGTGACCTAGGAGATAGCAAAACAAGACGAAAGTCAGTCGAGCGATTCACAGTGGAACAGAGCAAATGCAACAGGATCACAGTCGGAGATAAGTGGTCATACCTGGTCTGGTTCGTAAGATTGGTCGAGTGGTGGGATCCTCCTAGCCCCGCGAGGGTTATCTTTGTTCCCTGTGATGGCAGTCATCCACCTCTCCAATGTGGCGTCGTCGACCTCCTCTGGGTGGACCCGGGTGGTGTCCTCGGTACTAGAGTACATCCACATCGGATGACCTTGGTATAGGAGCGGCTGAATGCGCCGTCGAAGGACAACCTCCAGAAGATCCATGACGGTCACTCCGTCGCGAATGAGCTGGACTACACGCTCCATCAACAACTTAACCTGGGCCTTCTCCTCCGGGAGCATCTTCAGAGAGGACGGCTTGTTCACTCGATCCATGGAGAAGGGAGGGAGTCCACGATCGCCTCAAGGCGTCGATCGGTCTTGGCAAGAGAACCAGGTCGATCGCCACCCTCCGATCGAATCGGGAAGAATCATGGCTGGAAAGGCATTTTTGCCCCTCATCTGGACCCCAAGACCCCCACACATCTGGATTACTTGGGTTCTTTCATCATTCGGACTAGCCTTTTTCATCATCCGGGAGCGACAAGTGAATATGTGTTTGAAGAGGCCCCAGTGTGGTCGACAACCCAGGAAGTTTTCACACAAAGACACGAAAGCGGCAAGATAGGCAATGGAGTTGGGTGTAAAGTGATGGAGTTGTGCTCCAAAGAAGTTCAGAAAACCCCGAAAGAAAAGATTCGGCGGAAGAGAAAATCCGCGATCCACATGGGTGGCTAAAAGGACGCACTCACCCTCTTGAGGCTGCGGCTGCCACTCTGTCCCCGGAAGCCTTGCTGACCCGTGGGGGATCAATCCCTCGTTGGCCAGGTCATTGAGGTCTTTTCCGAGTGATGGTCGAGCGGATCCAATCTCCTGGACCCAACCTTGCGGCAGTGGACTGCGATGAAGATCCGCCCGATCGGGCGCTCTCTTCGCCTTCGCCACCTTCTTCGCCCGCTCAGGCCGTCTTCTCCTTCACCATTGTCGCCCAAGGGGCAGGAGCGGGAGAAAGCGGCTTGAGCAGGTTTCGCGCCGGATGAATCTGAGGATGGAGGAGGGAAAATGAGGGCGACTTGTTAAAATACCCCCGCCCGGCGCCTTATATGAAGTCGCTTCCGAGTGGCTGACTGGTAGGCCCGGGCAATCCTGTCAAATCCCGCAACAGTCGCGCGCGCGATACGTGGCAAAAAAGGTGGCGCGGAGATCGAGGCGTCCTTGCCTTATCCCATCCGAGTGCCGCGGCCTTCTCCTCTTCGCGCGCTTCCTGAGATTCGGATCCCACTAAATCCGCTAACAGCAGAGCAACTTGCCAGACGGCAGATTTCCTCCGATCCGTCAGCCGAAATCTCCAAGTTCATAAAGTTCACTCGACAGATGTAGAGAATGGATCAAGGCGACTGGAAGAAAAGTTGACACCGTCACTGAAAGGTCACTGATCCAGAGTAAAACACACTCGCAGCGCGAAAAGCAGGTAGGAAAGATTGTCAACTCCTTCCTCACTCAAACCTCGATCCATTCGGGGGCTAATGATGAAGTCATATACCTAGGGTAGGGTCATGGACCTATCCAAGATACCCTCCCCAAAGGCATCCTTAGAATAAACTGCCTACCAGTCGACCTGGTAGGTTTCCACTCGACAGATTCAAAGACACTCGACCATGAAGACCCACTCGACCAACAGGAGTCCAAGAGCCACTCGGTGTCCAAACGGTCTGTAGTTAAATAGTCTTTATGGTCATGATGACACTTTATGTAAGGCGTTACCAAGAACGCCTAGCCTTAACGCATTTTAAACCCTCCGCTACGTGGGCTGGCTGGGGTCTGGCGCACTCTATATAAGCCACCCCTCCACGGTAGAAGGGTTCGCACCCTGTAATTCATACGCATATAATCCAAATGACCGCCTCCGGCTCCGAGACGAGGGTCATTACTTCCTCCGAGAAGGGCCTGAACTCGTAAACTTGTGCGTACCAACTACTCCATAGCTAGTACCTCGCCTCTCCATACCTACCCCCCATTCTACTGTCAGACTTAGAACCACGACACCAGGGTATTAAGATACCGGTTTGGTTGCTAAGTGTTAGTAACTCGAAATAAAAGAGCTACGGAATAAACGGAGACTAGCTAAAGGTGAGATGACGATATATGTTGGAAGTATTTCCAAGGTTGATGTGATCAAGCATCGCATGCTCCCTCTACCATCGAGATTGGTGTTAAACCTAAATAATGGCTATTTGGTGTTTGCGTTGAGCATAGACATGATTGGATTATGTTTATCGCAATACGGTTATTCATTTAAGGAGAATAATGGTTACTCTGTTTATTTGAATAATACCTCCAATGGTCTTGCACCTAAAATATATGGTTTACTGAATCTCGATCGTAGTGATACACATGTTCATGCCAAAAGATATAAGATAGTAATGATAGTACCACATACTTGTGGCACTGCCATTTGAGTCATACTGGTATAAAACGCATGAAGAAGCTCCATGTTGATGGATCTTTGGACTCACTCGTTTTTGAAAAGATTGAGACATGCGAACCATGTCTATTGGTATATATGCATGAAGAAACTCCATACAGATGGATCGTTTGGACTCACTTGATTTTGAATCACTTGAGACATGCAAATCATACCACATGGGCAAGATGACTGAGAGGCCTCGTTTTTCCAGTGAGATGAAACAAGAGAGCAACTTGTTGGAAGTAATACATTTGATGTGTGCAATCCAATGAGTGCTGAGGCATGCAGTGAATATCGTTATGCTCTTACTTCACAGATGATTTGAGTAGATTATAAGTATATTTACTTGATGAAACACGAGTCTGAATTATTGAAAGGTTCAAGCAATTTCAGAGTGGATTTGAAGATCATCGTGGCAAGAGGATAAAATGTCTATGATATGATCATAGAGATGAATATCCAAGTTACGAGTTTGGTACACAATTAAGACCTTGTGGAAATTGTTTCATAACTAATACCTCCCGGAACACCATAGTATGATGGTGTGTCCGAACATCATAGATGCACCCTATTGGATATTGGGCATACCATGATGTCTCTTATCGAATTACCACTATCGTTCATGGGTTAGGCATTTGAGACAACCGCATTCACTTTAAATAGGGCACCACGTAATTCCGTTGAGATGACACCGATGAACTATGGTTTAGAGAAACCTAAGTTATCGTTTCTTAAACGTTTGGGGCTGCGAGGCTTATGTGAAAAAGTTTCATCCTGATTAGCTCGAACCCAAAGCGGATTAATACATCTTCATAGGACACCCAAAGCAGTTGGGTATACCTCCTATTTCAGATCCGGAAGCAAAAGTGATTGTTTCTAGAAATGGGTCCTTTCTCGAGGAAAAGTTTCTCTCGAAAGAATTAAGTGGGAGGATGGTGGAGACTTGATGAGGTTATTGAACCGTCACTTCAACTAGTGTGTAGCAGGGCACAGGAAGTTGTTCCTGTGGCGCCTACACCAATTGAAGTGAAAGCTGATGATATAGATCATGAAACTTCGGATCAAGTCACTACCAAAACTCGTAGGTTGACAAGGATACGTACTACTTCAGAGTGGTACGTAATCCTGTCTTGGAGGTCATGTTGCTAGACAACAATGAACCTACGAGCTATGGAGAAGCGATGGTGGGCCCGAATTCCGACACATGGCTAGAGGCCGTAAAATCCGAGAGAGGATCCATGTCTAGAAACCAAAGTGTAGACTTTGGAAGAACTACTCGATGGTCGTAAGGCTGTTGAGTACAGATGGATTTTAAAAGGAAGACGGACAATGATGGTAAGTGTCACCATTAAGAAAGCTCGACTTGTCGCTAAGATGATTTCCGGCAAGTTCAAGGAGTTGACTACGGTGAGACTTTCTCACTCGGAGCGATGCTAAGAGTCTGTTGGAATTATATTAGCAGTTACTGCATTATTTATGAAATCTTGCAGATAGGATGTAAAAACATTGTTTCCTAAAGGTTGTATGTGATATAACCAGAAGGTTTGTCAATCTTGAAAGATGCTAACAAGTATGCAAAGCTCCAGTAATCCTTCTAAGGACTGGAGTAAGCATCTCGGAGATGGAATATACGCTCTGATGAGATGATCAAAGATTTTGGGTTTATACAAAGTTTATGAGAAACTTGTATTTCCAAAGAAGTGAGTGGGAGCACTATAGAATTTCTGATGAGTATATGTTGTTAACGTATTGTTGATCAGAAATGTTGTAGAATTTCTGGAAAGCATATAGGGTTATTTGAAAAGTGTTTTCCAATAGAAAACCTGGATTAAGCTACTTGAACATTGAGCATCAAGATCTATAAGGATAGATAAAAAACGCTTAATAGTACTTTCAAATGAATACATATCGTGACAAGATTTTGAAGGAGTTCAAAATAGATCAGCAAAGAAGGAGTTCTTGGATGTGTTATAAGGTGTGAGTATTGAGTAAGACTCAAGACCTGACCACAGCAGAAGAGAGAGAAAGGACGAAGGTCGTCCCCTATGCTTTAGACGTAGGCTCGACAAAGATGCTATCTTTGAGTACCGCACCAAGTGTGCCTTGCCATGAGTCAGTCAAGGGGTACAAGAGTGATCCAGGAATAGATCACATGACAGCGGTCAAACTTAACCTTAGTAATAAGTGGACTAAGGAATTTTCTCGATTCTGGAGGTGGTAAAAGAGTTCGTCGTAAAGGGTTACGTCGATGCAAACTTTGACACTAATCCGGATGACTCTGAGTAGTAAACCGGATTCGTATAGTAGAGTAGTTATTTGGAATAGCTCCAAGTAGCGCGTGGTAGCTGCATCTACAAGATGACATGGAGATTTGTAAAGCACACACGGATCTGAAAGGTTCAGACCCGTTGACTAATAACCTCTCTCACAAGCGAGATATGATCAAACCCCATGGGTGTTGGATTCATTACAATTACATAGTGATGTGAACTAGATTATTGACTCTAGTGCAAGTGGGAGACTGTTGGAAATATGCCCTAGAGGCAATAATAAAATGGTTATTATTGTATTTCCTTGTTCATGATAATTGTCTATTGTTCATGCTATAATTGTATTAACTGGAAACCGTAATACATGTGTGAATACATAGACCACAACATGTCCCTAGTGAGCCTCTAGTTGACTAGCTCGTTGATCAATAGATGGTTATGGTTTCCTGACCATGGACATTGGATGTCATTTATAACGTGATCACATCATTAGGAGAATGATGTGATGGACAAGACCCAATCCTAAGCATAACACAAGATCGTGTAGTTCGTTTTGCTAGAGCTTTTCTAATGTCAAGTATCATTTCCTTAGACCATGAGATTGTGCAACTCCCGGATACCGTAGGAATGCTTTGGGTGTATCAAACGTCCACAACGTAATCGGGTGGCTATAAAGGTGCACTACAGGTATCTCCGAAAATGTCTGTTGGGTTGGCACGAATTGAGACTGGGATTTGTCACTCCGTATGACGGAGAGATATCTCTGGGCCCACTCGGTAATGCATCGTCATAATGAGCTCAATGTAACTAAGTAGTTAGTCACGGGATCATGCATGACGCAACGAGTAAAGTGACCTGCCGGTAACGAGATTGAACGAGGTATTGGGATACCGACGATCGAATCTCTGGCAAGTAACATACCGATTGACAAAGGGAATTGCATACGGGATTGCTTGAATCCCCGACATCGTGGTTCATCCGATGAGATCATCGTGGAACATGTGGGAGCCAACATGGGTATCCAGATCCTGTTGTTGGTTATTGGCCGGAGAGATGTCTCGGTCATGTCTGCATGATTCCCGAACCCGTAGGGTCTACACACTTAAGGTTCGGTGACGCTAGAGTTGTTATGGGAAATAGTATGTGGTTACTGAAGGTTGTTAGGAGTCCCGGATGAGATCCCGGACATGACAAGGAGCTCCGGAATGGTCCGGAGGTGAAGATCGGTATATTGGACGAAGGGTATTGGAGTCCGGAATTGTTCTGGGAGTACCGGGTGACAACCAGCGTGACCGAAAGGTGTTTCGGAGGCCCCAGCAAGCGTTGGGAGGCCTTATGGGCCAAGGGGAGGGGGCACACCAGCCCACTAAGGGGCTGAGTGCCCCTCCCACCCCATCTCATGTAACCTGGAGAGGTAGGGGCGCCACCCCTAGGGCAGCCTCCCCTCCCGGCTTGGGGGGCAAGTTTCCTAGGGGGTGGGGGCGCCCAAACCCATCTAGGGTTTCCCCTGGCCGCCGCCCCCTCCTCTAGATCCATCTAGAGGGGTCGGCCCCCTCTCCCCTTCCCCCTATATATATTGAGGGGGTGGGAGGGCAGCCATACCCTTCCCCTGGCGCAGCCCCTCCCTCCTCCAACACCTCCTCCTCCTCCGTAGTGCTTGGCAAAGCCCTGCCGGAGAACCACGAGCTCCATCGCCACCACGCCGTCGTGCTGCTGGATTTTTCCCTCAACTTATCCTCCCCCCTTGCTGGATCAAGAAGGAAGAGACGTCCCCGGGCTGTACATGTGTTGAACGCGGAGGCGCCGTCCGTTCGGCGCTTAGATCAGAATCGACCGCGATCTGAATTGCTGCATGTACGACTCCACCAACCGCGTTCTTGTAACGCTTCCGCATCGCGATCTTCCAGGGTATGAAGATACACTCATCCTCTCCCTATCTTGTTGCTAGAATCTCCATAGATTGATCTTGGTGATGCATAGAAAATTTTGAATTTCTGCTACGTTCCCCAACACTATGGCCAAGGCATTGGGAATGACTTTCATTCTCTTTCTATCTTCTGCCGTGGTCGGGCTTTGAGTCTTACTCAATTTCACACCTTGTAATACAGGAAAGAACTGTTTCTTTGACTGTTCCATTTTGAACTACTTCAAAATCTTGTCAAGGTATGTACTCATTGAAAAACTTATCAAGCGTCTTGATATATCTCTATAGATCTTGATGCTCAATATGTAAGCAGCTTGACCGAGGTCTTTCTTTGAAAAACTCCTTTCAAACACTCCTTTATGCTTTGCAGAATAATTCTACATTATTTCCGATCAACAATATGGCATTCACATATACTTATCAGAAATGTTGTAGTGCTCCCACTCACTTTCTTGTAAATACAGGCTTCACCGCAAGTCTGTATAAAACTATATCCTTTGATCAACTTATCAAAGCGTATATTCCAACTCTGAGATACTTGCACCAGTCCATAGATGGATCGTTGGAGCTTACATATTTTGTTAGCACCTTTACGATTGACAAAACCTTCTGGTTGCATCATATACAACTCTTCTTTAATAAATCCATTAAGGAATGAAGTTTTGTTTATCCATTTGCCAGATTTCATAAAATGCGGCAATTGCTAACATGATTCGGACAGACTTAAGCATAGATACGAGTGAGAAACTCTCATCGTAGTCAACACCTTGAACTTGTCGAAAACCTTTTGCGACAATTCTAGGTTTGTAGATAGTATGACTACTATCAACGTTCGTCTTCCTCTTGAAGATCCATTTAATCTCAATGGCTCGCCGATCATTGGGCAAGTCAATCAAAGTCCGTACTTTGTTCTCATACATGGATCTCATCTCAGATTTCATGGCCTCAAGCCATTTCACGGAATCTGGGCTCACCATCGCTTCTTCATAGTTCGTAGGTTCGTCATGGTCAAGTAACATGACCTCCAGAACAGGATTACCGTACCACTCTGGTGCGGATCTTACTCTGGTTGACCTACGAGGTTCAGTAAGAACTTGATCTGAAGTTTCATGATCATCATCATTAACTTCTTCACTAATTGGTGTAGGAGTCACAGGAATAGATTTCTGTGATAAACTACTTTCCAATAAGGGAGCAAGTACAGTTACCTCATCAAGTTCTACTTTCCTCCCACTCACTTCTTTCGAGAGAAACTCCTTCTCTAGAAAGGATCCACTCTCAGCAACAAAGATCTTGCCTTCGGATCTGTGATAGAAGGTGTACCCAATAGTTTCTTTTTGGGTATCCTATGAAGACGCACTTCTCCGATTAGGGTTCGAGCTTATCATGTTGAAACTTTTTCACATAAGCATCACAGCCCCAAACTTTAAGAAATGACAGCTTAGGTTTATTGGTAAACCATAGTTCATACGGTGTCGTCTCAACGGATTTAGATGGTGCCCTATTTAACGTGAATGCAACTGTCTCTAATGCATAACCCCAGAACGATAGTGGTAAATTGGTAAGAGACATTATAGATTGCACTATATCCAATAAAGTACGGTTATGACGTTCGGACACACCATTATGCTGTGGTGTTCCAGGTGGCACAAATTTGTGAAACTATTCCACATTGTTTTAACTGAAGGCCAAACTCATAACTCAAATATTTTACCTCTGCGATCATATCGTAGAAACTTTTATTTTCTTGTTATGATGATTCTCCACTTCACTCTGAAATTCTTTGAACTTTTCAAATGTTTTAGACTTGTGTTTCATCAAGTAGATACACCCATATCTGCTCAAATCGTCTGTGAAGGTCAGAAAATAATGATACCTGCCGCGAGCATCAACACTCATTGGACTGCATACATCAGTATGTATTATTTCCAACAAATCTGTTGCTCGCTCCATTGTTCCGGAGAATGGAGTCTTAGTCATCTTGCCCATGAGGCATGGTTCGCAAGCATCAAGTGATTCATTGTCAAGTGATTCCAAAAGTCCATTAGCATGGAGTTTCTTCATGCGCTTTACACCAATATGACCTAAACGGCAGTGCCACAAATAAGTTCCACTATCATTATTAACTTTGCATCTTTTTGGCTTCAATATTAAATATGTGTATCACTACGATCGAGATCCAACAACCATTTTCGTTGGTGTGTATGACCATAGAAGGTTCTATTCATGTAAACAGAACAACAATTGTTATCTAACTTAAATGAATAACCGTATTGCAATAAACATGATCAAATCATATTTATGCTCCACGCAAACACCAAATAACACTTATTTAGGTTCAACACTAATCTCGAACGTATAGGGAGTGCGATGATGATCATATCAATCTTGGAACCACTTCCAACACACATCGTCACTTCACCCTTAACTAGTCTATGTTCATTCTGTAATTCCTGTTTTGAGTTACTAATTTTTAGCAACCGAACAAGTATCAAATACCCAGGGGCTACTATAAACACTAGTAAGGTACACATCAATAACATGTATGTCAAATATACCTTGTTCACTTTGCCATCCTTCTTATCCGCCAAATACTTGGGGCAGTTCCGCTTCCAGTGACCAGTCCCTTTGCAGTAGAAGCACTTAGTCTCAGGCTTAGGACCAGACTTGGGCTTCTTCACTTGAGCAGCAACTTGCTTGCCGTTCTTCTTGAAGTTCCCCTTCTTCCCTTTGCCCTTTTCTTGAAACTAGTGGTCTCGTCAACCATCAACACTTGATGGTTTTCTTGATTTCTATCTTCGTCGATTTCAGCATCACGAAGAGCTTGGGAATTGTTTCTGTTATCCCTTGCATATTATAGTTCATCACGAAGTTCTACTAACTTGGTGATGGTGACTAGAGAATTCTGTCAATCACTATCTTATCTGGAAGATTAACTCCCACTTGATTCAAGCGATTGTAGTACCCGGACAATCTGAGCACATGCTCACTGCTTGAGCTATTCTCCTCCATCTTTTAGCTGTAGAACTTGTTGGAGACTTCATATCTCTCAACTCGGGTATTTTCTTGAAATATTAACTTCAACTCGTGGAACATCTCATATGGTCCATGACGTTCAAAACGTCTTTGAAGTGCCGATTCTAAGCCGTTAAGCATGGTGCACTAAACTATTAAGTAGTCATCATATTGACCTAGCCAAACATTCATAACGCCCATCCGCTTCCTGCAATTAGGTCCGTCACCTAAGCGTGTCAAGGACATAATTCTTCTGTGCAGCAATGAGGATAAACCTCAGATCACGGATCCAATCCGCATCATTGCTATTAACATCTTTCAACATATTTTTCTCTAGGAACATATCAAAATAAACATAGGGAAGCAATAACGCGAGCTATTGATCTACAACATTATTTGCAAAATACTATCAGGACTAAGTTCATGATAAATTAAAGTTCAATTAATCATATTACTTAAGAACTCCCACTTAGATAGACATCCTCTAATCCTCTAAGTGATCACGTGATCCAAATCAACTAAACCATGTCCGATCATCACGTGAGATGGAGTAGTTTCAATGGTGAACATCACTATGTTGATCATATCTACTATATGATTCACGCCGACCTTTCGGTCTCCGTGTTCCGAGGCCATATCTGTTATATGCTAGGCTCGTCAAGTTTAACTGAGTATTCATGTGTGCAACTGTTTTGCACCCTTTGTATTTGAACGTAGAGCCTATCACACCCGATCATCACGTGGTGTCTCAAAGACGAAGAACTTTCGCAATGGTGCATACTCAGGAGAACACTTATACCTTGATAATTTAGTGAGAGATCATCTTATAAAGCTACCGCCGAACTAAGCAAAATAAGATGTATAAAAGATAAACATCACATGCAATCAAAATATGTGACATGATATGGACATCATCATCTTGTGCCTTTGATCTCCATCTCCAAAGCATCGTCATGATCTCCATCGTCACCGGCATGACACTATGATCTCCATCATCTTGATCTATATCAATGTGTCGTCACATGGTCATCTCGCCAACAATTGCTCTTGCAACTATTGCTATCGCATAGCGATAAAGTAAAGCAATTATTTGGCGCTTGCATCTTATGGAATAGAGAGACAACCATAAGGCTTCTGCCAGTTGCCGATAACTTCAACAAAACATGATCATCTCATACAACAACTTATATCTCATCACGTCTTGACCATATCACATCACAACATGCCCTGCAAAAACAAGTTAGACGTCCTCTACTTTGTTGTTGCAAGTTTTACGTGGCTGCTACGGGCTTAGCAAGAACCGTTCTTACCTACGCATCAAAACCACAACGATAGTTTGTCAAGTTGGTGTTGTTTTAACCTTCGCAAGGACCGGGCGTAGCCACACTCGGTTAAACTAAAGTTGGAGAAACTGACACCCGCCAGCCACCTATGTGCAAAGCATGTCGGTAGAACCAGTCTCGCGTAAGCGTACGAATGTCGGTCCGGGCCGCTTCATCCAACAATACCGCCGAACCAAAGTATGACATGCTGGTAAGCAGTATGACTTATATCGCCCACAACTCACTTGTGTTCTACACGTGCATATGACATCTACGCATAAAACCTGGCTTGATGCCATCGTTGGGGAACGTAGTAATTTCAAAAAATTCCTACGCACACGCAAGATCATGGTGATGCATAGCAACGAGGGGAGAGTGTTGTCCACGCACTCGTAGACCGAAAGCGGAAGTGTTAGCACAACGCGGTTGATGTAGTCGTACGTCTTCACGATCCGACCGATCAAGTACCAAACGTACGGCACCTCCGAGTTCAGCACACGTTCAGCTCGATGACGTCCCTCGAACTCCGATCCAGCCGAGTGTTGAGGGAGAGTTTCACAAGATGATGGCGTGGCAGGATGTTGATGTTATACCGACGCAGGGCTTCGCCTAAGCACAACTACAATATCATCGAGGTGGACTATGGTGGAGGGGGGCACCGCACACGGCAAAGAGATCCAAGGGATCAATTGTGGTGTTCATGGGGTGCCCCCTGCCCTCGTATATAAAGGAGCAAGGGGGGAGGCGGCCGACAAAGAGGAGGGGGCGCCAAGGGGGGGAGTCCTACTCCCACCGGGAGTAGGACTCCTCCTTTCCTTGTTGGAGTAGGAGAGAAGGAAAGAGGGGGAGAGGGAGAAGGAAAAGTGGGCTGCACCCCTTGTCCAATTCGGACCAGAGGGGGGGCGCCTCCTTGATACGTCTCCAACGTATCTATAATTTTTTATTGCTCCATGCTACTTTATCTATTGTTTTGGACTATAATGGGCTTTATTTTCCACTTTTATATTACTTTTGGGACTAACCTATTATCCGGAGGCCTAACCCAGAATTGCTGCTTTTTGCCTTTTTCAGTATTTCGAAGAAACGGAATAACAAACGGAGTCCAAACGGAATGAAACCTTCGGAAACGTGATTTTCTCACAGAACGTGATCCAGGAGACTTGGACCCTATGCCAAGGCACCAGGGAGGCGGTCACGAGGGTGGGGGGGCGCGCCCCCCCTAGGGCGCGCCCCCCTGCCTCGTGGGCCCCTCGAAGCTCCACCGACGTACTCCTTCCTCCTATATATACCTACGTGTTGGAAACATGCCCTAGAGGCAATAATAAAAGCATTATTATTATATTTCCTTGTTCATGATAATTGTCTTTTATTCATGCTATAATTGTATTATCCGGAAATCGTAATACACGTGTGAATACATAGACCACAATACGTCCCTAGTAAGCCTCTAGTTGACTAGCTCGTTGGTCAACAGATAGTCATGGTTTCACGACTATGGACATCGATGTCATTGACAACGGGATCACGTCATTAGGAGAATGACGTGATGGACAAGACCCAATCCTAAGCATAGCACAAGATCGTGTAGTTCGTTTTGCTAGAGCTTTTCCAATGTCAAGTATCTCTTCCTTAGACCATGAGATCGTGTAACTCCCGGATACCGTAGGGAGTGCTTTGGGTGTACCAAACGTCACAACGTAATCGGGTGACTATAAAGGTGCACTATGTATCTCCGAAAGTGTCTGCTGGGTTGACACGGATCGAGATCAGTATTTGTCACTCCGTGTTACGGAGAGGTATCACCGGGCCCACTCGGTAGTGCATCATCATAATGAGCTCAAAGTGACCAAGTGTCCGGGTCACGGGATCATGCATTACTGATGCAGTAAAGTGACTTGCCGGTAACGAGATTGAATGAGGTATTGGGATACCGACGATCGAATCTCGGGCAAGTAACATACCGTCTGACAAAGGGAATAGTATACGGGGTTGCTTGAATCTTCGACATTGTGGTTCATCCGATGACATCATCGAGGAGCATGTGGGAGCCAACATGGGTATCCAGATCCCGCTGTTGGTTATTGACACGAGAGCCGTCTCGGTCATGTCTCGCATGTCTCCCGAACCCGTAGGGTCTACACACTTAAGGTTCGGTGACGCTAGGGTTATTAGGAAGACTTGTATGTGATTACCGAATGTTGTTCGGAGTCCCGGATGAGATCCCGGACGTCACGAGGAGTTCCGGAACAGCCCGGAGGTGAAGATTTATATATGGGAAGTTGTCAAACAGACACCGGAAAGTTTCGGGGGCCTATCGGTATTGTACCGGGGCCACCGGAAGGGTTCCGGGTCCACCGGAGGGGCCACCTCCCGGGGCCACATGGGCTGCGTGGGGGCAGGAGCCAGCCTGGTGGGCTGGGCGCACCCCCTTGGGCCCTTGCGCCTAGGGGTTGGGGGACCCTAGAGGCGCCCCTTGCTTGGGGCAAGTCCCCTCCCTTGGCCGCCGCCCCTCTAGATGCCATCTAGAGGGGCCCGCCTTTTCCCTTCCCCTATAAATAGAGGGGTGAGGGAGGGCTGCACACAACAAGCCAAGGCGCAGCCCTCCCTCCCAACACCTCTCCTCCTCCGTCGTGCTTGGCGAAGCCACAGCCGAGATCTTCTTGCACCAACAACACCACGCCCGTCGTGCTGCCGTTGGAGCTGTCTTCCTCAACCTCTCCTTCCTCCCACTGGATCAAGACGGAGGAGACGTCGTCTGCATCAGCACGTGTGTTGAACGCGGAGGTGCTGTCCGTTCAGCACTTGGTCATCGGTGATCCGAATCACGGCGAGTATGACTCCCTCATCACCATCGCCTTGAACGCTTCCGCACTCGATCTACAAGTGGTATGTAGATGCAAACTCACTCCCTTGACTCGTTGCTTAGATGAACTCACAGATGGATCTTGGTGAAACCGTAGGAAAATTTTTAATTTTCTGCAACGTTCCCCAACACTACGTACCCCCAAACGATCAGAACAGGAGCAAAAAACCTAATTCCACCGCCGTAACTTCCTGTATCCACGAGATCCCATCTTGGGGCATGTTCCGGAGCTCCGTGGGAGGGGGCATCCACCACGGAGGGCTTCTACATCAACACCATAGCCTCTCCGATTAAGTGTGGGTAGTTTACTTCAGACCTTCGGGTCCACAGCTAGTAGCTAGATGGCTTCTTCTCTCTTTTTGGATCTCAATACAATGTTCTTCCCCTCTCTCGTGGAGATCTATTCGATGTAATCTTCTTTTTGCGGTGTGTTTGTTGAGACCGATGAATTGTGGGTTTATGATACAGCTTATCTATGAATAATATTTGAATCTTCTCTGAATTCTTTTATGTATGATTGAGTTATCTTTGCAAGTCTCTTCGAATTATCCGTTTGGTTTGGCCAACTAGATTGGTAGTTCTTGCAATGGGAGAAGTGCATAGCTTTGGGTTCAATCTTGCGGTGTCCTTACCCAAAGGATGTAAAGGGTTGCAAGGCACGTATTGTATTGTTGCCATCGAGGATAACAAGATGGGGTATTTATCATATTGCATGAATTTATTCCTCTACATCATGTCATCTTGCTTAAGGCATTACTCTGTTTTTAACTTAATACTCTAGATGCATGCTGGATAGCGGTCGATGAGTGGAGTAATAGTAGAAGATGCAGAATCGTTTCGGTCTACTTGTCTCGGACGTGATGCCTATATACATGATCATACTTAGATAACCTGATAACTATGCTCAATTCTGTCAATTGCTCAACAGTAATTTGTTCACCCACCATAGAATACTTATGCTCTTGAGAGAAGCCACTAGTGAAACCTATGGCCCCCGAGTCTATTCTCATCATATCAATCCCCATCGCTTTTATACTTGCTTTGTTTTTACTTTGCCTTTACTTTTCACTTTGCATCCTTATACCAAAAATACCAAAAATATTATCTCTATCAGATCTCACTCTCGTAAGTGACCGTGAAGGGATTGACAACCCCTAATCGCGTTGGTTGCAGTAGCTATCGTTTTGTGCAGGTACGAGGGACTTGTGCGTGGCCTCCTCTTGGATTGATACCTTGGTTCTCAAAACTGAGGGAAATACTTACGCTTACGGTGCTGCATCATCCTCTCCTCTTCGGGAAAACCAACGCAAGCTCAAGACGTAGCAAGAAGGATTTCTGGCGCCGTTCTGTCGGGAGTCTACGCAAAAGTCACATACCAAGTACCCATCACAATCCCTATCTCTCGCATTACATTATTTGCCATTTGCCTCTCGTTTTCCTCTCCCCCACTTCACCCTTGCCGTTTTATTCGCCCTCTCTTTCCCAATCTCCTCCTCTTTTTCCCTTTGCTTTTTCCTCGTCCACTTGTTTGCTCGTGTGTTAGTTTGCTTGTTTGTCGCGATGGCCTTACCTAAATTTGGTGGTCTTCACCTTAAAAGGCTAGAGGAGATCGAAAACAATGTCAGGAAGTTTATGGTTTTGCAATTTGAGCATAATAATTTCTTTAGAAACGAGCTTAAGGAAAAAAAGAGTTTTATGAGTTATATGAATAAAGAGCTCGATGATATGTCCAAAGAATTTGATGGTATAAGAGCCCAAATTGCTCGTCTTGAAAAGATGACCGCTGAAATTTCGGATATGCAAGCTACCTTAGTCAATAAGATGGCCGCTAAACCGAATCCCTATGAAAATCAAGATGAAGATATAAAAGTTATTGATGTGTCCCCTATTAAATCTTTGTTTTGCAATATGAATCTTGATGAAACTGAATATGATCTTCCTTTACCTAGAAGGCGTTCTAAGAATTGAGTTTTAGATCTTGATGATGAAATTGATAAAAGTGGGATTGAAAGAAATAAAAATCTAGATGTTGCTAAACCCACTATATTGGATCTCAAGGAATTTAATTATGAAAAGTGCTCTTTAATTGATTTTATTTCCTTGTTGCAAACCGTGCTAAATTCTCCTCATGCTTATAGTCAAAATAATGCCTTTACCGAACACATTGTTGATGCCTTGATGCAATCTTATGAAGAAAAACTTGAGTTGAAAGTTTCTATCCCTAGGAAACTCTGTGACGAGTGGGAACCTACTATCAAAATCAAAATTAAAGATTATGAGTTTAATGCTTTGTGTGATTTGGGTGCTAGTGTCTCCACTATTCCCAAAACTTTGTGTGATTTGCTAGATTTCCGTGACTTTGATGATTGCTCTCTAAACTTGCATCTTGCGGATTCCACTATTAAAAAGCATATGGGAAGAATTAATGATGTTCTTATTGTTGTAAATAGGAATTATGTGCCCGTAGATTTTATTGTTCTTGATATAGATTGCAATCCTTCATGTCCTATTATTCTTGGTAGAACTTTCCTTAGAACGATTGGTGCAATTATTGATATGAAGGAAGGGAATATTAGATTCTAATTTCCATTAAAGAAAGGCATGGAACACTTTACTAGAAAGAAAATAAAATTACCATATGAATCTATCATGAGAGCCACTTATGGATTGCCTACCAAAGATGGCAATACCTAGATCTATCCTCGCTTTTATGCCTAGCTAGGGGCGTTAAACGATAGCGCTTGTTGGGAGGCAACCCAATTTTATTTTTAGTTTTTTGTTTTTGCTTATGTTTAGGAATAGATAATCAATCTTGCCTCTGTTTATATGTGATTTTATCTTTTAATTAGTGTGTGTGCCAAGTTAAACCTATTGGATCTTCTTGGATGATAGTTATTTGATCTTGCTGTAATTTCCAGAAACTTTGCGCTCAGTGCCCGAATTGTTAAAAATCACCAGAACGTGATAAAATACTGATTCCAATTGTTGCTGATCAATAAACAAATTTTACAGCTCTTCTAATTTTGGTAGAATTTTTTGTGTTCCAGAAGTTTGCGTTAATTACAGATTACTACAGATTGTTCTGTTTTTGACAGATTCTGTTTTGCGTGTGTTGTTTGCTTATTTTGATGAATCTATGGCTAGTAAAATAGTTTATGATCCATAGAGAAGTTGGAATACAGTAGGTTTAACACCAATATAAATAAAGAATGAGTTAATTACAGTATCTTAAAGTAGTCTTTTGTTTTCTTTCTCTAACGGAGCTCACGAGATTTCTATTGAGTTTTGTGTTGTGAAGTTTTCAAGTTTTGGGTGAATTCTTTTGATGGATTATGGAACAAGGAGTGGAAAGAGCCTAAGCTTGGGGATGCCCATGGCACCCCCAAGATAATCCAAGGACACCAAAAAGTCAAAGCTTGGGGTGGCCCCGGAAGGCATCCCCTCTTTCGTCCACTTCCATCGGTAATTTACTTGGAGCTATATTTTTATTCACCACATGATAAGTGTTTTGCTTGGAGCATCTTGTATTATTTGCGTCTTTGCTTGTTAGTTTACCACAATCATCCTTGCTGTACACACCTTATGAGAGAAGCCAATTTGATTGGAATTTGCTAGAATACTCTATGTGCTTCACTTATATCTTTTGAGCTTGATAGTTTTGCTCTATGTGCTTGACTTATATCTTTTGAGCGTGATAATTTTTGCTCTAGTGCTTCACTTAGATCTTTTAGAGCACGGTGGTGGATTTTTTTTAAAGAAACTTGATCTCTCATGCTTCACTTAGATTATTTTGAGAGTCGTTAATAGCATGGTAATTTGCTTAATGTTAATATACTTGGTATTCAAGATATGTGGAACTTTCTTTTGAGTGCGTTGAATACTAAGATAAGTTTGATGCTTGGTAATTGTTTTGAGATATGGAGGTCATAATATCAAAGTCGTGCTAGTTGAGTAGTTTTGAATTGGAGAAATGCTTGTGTTGAAGTTAGCAAATCCTGTAGCATGCACGTATGGTTAAAGTTATGTAACAAATTTGAAACATGAAGTGTACCTGGCTTGTGCATCCTTATGAGTGGCGGTCGGGGACGAGCGATGGTCTTTTCCTACCAATCTATCCCCTAGGAGCATGCGCGTAGTACTTGATTTTTGATGACTTCTAAGTTTTTGCAATAAGTATATGAGTTCTTTTGACTAATGTTGAGTCCATGGATTATACGCACTTTTACCATTCCGCCTTTGCTAGCCTCTTCGATTACCGTGCATTGCCCTTTCTCACCTTGAGAGTTGGTGCAAACTTAGCGGTGCATCCAAACCCCGTGATACGATACGCTCTATCACACATAAACCTCCTTATATCTTCCTCAAAACAACCACCATACCTACCTATTATGGCATTTCCATAGCCATTCCGAGATATATTGCCATGCAACTTTCAACCGTTCCGTTCATCATCATCATGACATACTTTACTTTTGTCATATTGCCATTGCATGATCATGTAGTTGACATCGTATTTGTGGCAAAGCCATCATGCATTATTTTTCATACATGTCACTCTTGATTCATTGCACCATCTGGTACACACGGAGGCATTCATATAGAGTCATACCTTCTTCTAGTTTCGAGTTGTAATCCTTATGTTGTAATCAATAGAAGTGTGATGATCATCATTATTAGAGCATTGCCCAAAAAAAAGATAAAGGCCAAAAAGAAAAAAAGAAAGCCCAAAAAAAGAAAATAAATAAAAAGGGCAATGCTACTATCTCTTTTTCCACACTTGTGCTTCAAAGTAGCACCTTGTTCTTCATGTAGTGAGTCTCATATATTGTGTGCTTCAAAGTAGCACCTTGTTCTTCATGTAGTGAGTCTCATATATTGTGCTTCAAAGTAGCACCATGTTTATCATATAGTGAGTATCATAAGTTGTTTTTTTATACTAGTGGGAATTTTTCGTTATAGAACTTGGTGTGTATATTCCTACGATGGGCTTCCTCAAAATGCCCTAGGTCTTCATGAGCAAGCAAGTTGGATGCACACCCACTAGTTTTCTTTTGTTGAGCATTCTTAGCTCTAGTGCATCCGTTGCATGGCAATCCCTACTCGTCATGTTGACATCAATTGATGGGCATCTCCATAGCCCGTTGATTATCCTCGTCAATGTGAGACTTTCTCCTTTTTGTCTTATCCACACAATCCCCATCATCATATTCTATTCCACCCATAGTGCTATATCCATGGCTCACACTCATGTATTGCGTGAAGGTTGAAAAAGTTCGAGATTATTTAAGTATGAAACAATTGCTTGGCTTGTCATCGGGGTATAGAAGTTGGGAACATCTTTGTGTGACGAAAATGAAGCATAGCCTAACTATATGATTTTGTAGGGATGAACTTTCTTTTGCCATGCTATTTTGAGAAGACATGATTACTTTGATTAGTATGCTTGAAGTATTATTATTTTTATGTCAATATGAACTTTTGTCTTGAATCTTTCGGATCTGAATATTCATACCATGATTAAAAAGATTTACGTTGAAATTATGCCAAAGTATCACCCCGCATCAAAAATTCTCTTTTTATCATTTACCTACTCGAGGACGAAAGGTGAATTGAGCTTGGGGATGCCTGATACGTCTCCAACATATCTATAATTTTTGATTGCTCCATGCTACTTTATCTATTGTTTTGGACTATAATGGGCTTTATTTTCCACTTTTATATTACTTTTGGGACTAACCTATTAACCGGAGGCCCAGCCCAATTGCTGTTTTTGCCTTTTTCAAGATTTCAAGAAAGCAGAATATCAAACGGAGTCCAAACGGAATGAAACCTTCGAAACGTGATTTTCTCACCGAGCGTGATCCAGAGACTTGGACCCCTCGCCAAGGCACCAGAGAGGCAGTCACGAGGTGGGGCGCCCTAGGGTGCGCCCCGCCTCGTGGGCCCCTCAAAGCTCCACCGACGCACTCCTTCCTCCTATATATACCTGCACTCCCAAGCGATCGTAACAGGAGCCAAAACCTAATTCCACCGGCCAGAACTTCCTGTATCCACGAGATCCCATCTTGGGGCCTGTTAGGAGCTCCACGAGGGGGCATCCACCATGGAGGGCTTCTACATCAACACCATAGCCTCTCCGATGAAGTATGAGTAGTTTACTTCAGACCTTGGTCCATAGCTAGTAGCTAGATGGCTTCTTCTCTCTTTTGGATCTCAATACAATGTTCTCCCCCTCTCGTGGAGATCTATTCGATGTAATCTTCTTTTGCGGTGTGTTTGTTGAGACCGATGAATTGTGGGTTTATGATCCAGCTTATCTATGAATAATATTTGAATCTTCTCTGAATTCTTTTATGTATGATTGAGTTATCTTTGCAAGTCTCTTCGAATTATCCGTTTTGTTTGGCCAACTAGATTGGTAGTTCTTGCAATGGGAGAAGTGCATAGCTTTGGGTTCAATCTTGTGGTGTCCTTACCAGTGACAGAAAGGGTTGCAAGACACGTATTGTATTGTTGCCATCGAGGATAACAAGATGGGGTATTTATCATATTGCATGAATTTATTCCTCTACATCATGTCATCTTGCTTAAGGCGTTACTCTGTTTTTAACTTAATACTCTAGATGCATGCTGGATAGGGGTCGATGAGTGGAGTAATAGTAGTAGATGCAGAATTGTTTCGGTCTACTTGTGTCGGACGTGATGCCTATATACATGATCATACCTAGATAACCTCATAACTATGCTCAATTCTGTCAATTGCTCAACAGTAATTTGTTCACCCACCGTAGAATACTTATGCTCTTGAGAGAAGTCACTAGTGAAACCTATGGCCCCCGGGTCTATTCTCATCATATCAATCTCCATCGCTTTTATACTTGCTTTGTTTTTACTTTGCCTTTACTTTTCACTTTGCATCCTTATACCAAAAATACCAAAAATATTATCTCTATCAGATCTCACTCTCGTAAGTGACCGTGAAGGGATTGACAACCCCTAATCGCGTTGGTTGCGAGTAGCTATCATTTTGTGCAGGTACGAGGGACTTGTGCATGGCCTCCTACTGGATTGATACCTTGGTTCTCAAAAACTGAGGAAAATACTTACGCTACTGTGCTGCATCATCCTCTCCTCTTCGGGGAAAACCAACGCAAGCTCAAGATGTAGCACTCCTTCCTTTTGGCCTCTCTCCACTATTCCAGTATGGCCCAATAAGGCCCAATACTTCTCTCCGGCGAATTCCCGTAACTCTCCGGTACTCCGATAAATACCCAATCACTCGGAACCTTTCCGAAGTCCGAATATAGTCGTCCAATATATCAATCTTTACGTCTCGACCATTTCGGGACTCCTCGTCATGTCCCTGATCTCATCCGGGACTCCGAACTCCTTCGATACATCAAAACATATAAAATCATAATATAACTGTCATCGAAACTTTAAGCGTGCGGACCCTACGGGTTCGAGAACTATGTAGACATAACCGAGACACGTCTCTGGCCAATAACCAATAGCAGAACCTGGATGCTCATATGGGCTCCCACATATTCTACGAAGATCTTTATCGGTCAAACCGCATAACAACATACGTTGTTCCCTTTGTCATCGGTATGTTACTTGCCCGAGATTCGATCGTCGGTATCTGAATACCTAGTTCAATCTCGTTACCGGCAAGTCTCTTTACTCGTTCCGTAATACATCATCCCGCAACTAACTCATTAGTTGCAATGCTTGCAAGGCTTAAGTGATGTGCATTACCGAGTGGGCCCAGAGATACCTCTCCGACAATCGGAGTGACAAATCCTAATCTCGAAATTCGCCAACCCAACAAGTACCTTCGGAGACACCTGTAGAGCACCTTTATAATCACCCAGTTACGTTGTGACGTTTGGTAGCACACAAAGTGTTCCTCCGGTAAACGAGAGTTGCATAATCTCATAGTCATAGGAACATGTATAAGTCATGAAGAAAGAAATAGCAACATATTAAACGATCGAGTGCTAAGCTAACGGAATGGGTCAAGTCAATCACATCATTCTCCTAATGATGTGATCCCGTTAATCAAATGACAACTCATGTCAATGGTTAGGAAACATAACCATCTTTGATCAACGAGCTAGTCAAGTAGAGGCATACTAGTGACACTCTGTTTGTCTATGTATTCACACAAGTATTATGTTTCCGGTTAATACAATTCTAGCATGAATGATAAACATTTATCATGATATAAGGAAATAAATAATAACTTTATTATTGCCTCTAGGGCATATTTCCTTTGGCTGACCCCTTTGGGCCAGCAACGGAGGAGGAGATGGAGGCTGACTTGATGAGAGTAGATGCCATGGAGGATCAAGAAGTCACTTCTCGCTTCCGAGCTGGTTTCGCGATGGGGGAACTGTAGAGCTCAGCTATTCCAAACTCGGTTATCCCTTCCAATGTTAGATTTCTTTCTTATGAAAATATGAAGAGGAGTGTCACTTGTTCTCCCACAGCTATGCAACATCCTTGGGTGCAAGGAGCCTTAGCAGTTACGGGGAAGCTTCGCAAGGAAATAATGGACCTCAAGCAGCAAGTCAATAAGCTTGAGGAGGAGAATCGTATCCTAAAGGGCATCATCGCCAAGAATGTCTCACCAACCCCGAAGAAGGAGACATAATCACATGGGTATGGGCACTCCCCTTGGCAACTACCAAGCTTGGGGGAGGTGCCCCGGTATCGTATCACAACCACATCTCCTATCTTTACCGTTTTTCTTAGTTCGATCCTATTAGTAGTATTTTGATCTAGTAGAATAAAGTTTATGGCATGATCTAGTTTTGAGTTTTGCTTTATGATCTCTCTATGTAATCGAAGTCGTGAGTTATATAATAAAGATTAGTGTTGAGTCAAGGGCTTGATTGTTTTGCCATGATCTTGAGTGAATAAAAGAATAGAGAAAAAGGAATAAAAAGAAACAAAGAGTTCATATTGATCTTATAGAAAGTGATGACTTCACATAGAAAGGGTATGATGATTGAAAGTTGTTGGGAGTTGGCAAACATAGTTTTGGTCATCGTTGCAACTAATAGGAAGTAATAAGGAAAGAGAGGACTCACATATAGATATACTATTATTGACATCTTTTGTGATTGTGAGCACTCATTAAAATATGACATGCTAAAGAGTTGATGTTGGACAAGGAAGACAACGTAATGGGTTATGTTTTCTTATATCTGAGATAAAGTATATTGTCATAGATCTTCCAACATGTTGAGCTTTCCTTTCCCCTCATGCTAGCCAAATTCTCAGCACCAAGTAGAGATACTACTTGTGCTTCCAAAAACCCTTAAACCACTTTTGCCATGAGAGTCCACCATATCTACCTATGGATTGAGTAAGATCCTTCAAGTAAGTTGTCATCGGTGCAAAGAATTAAAAATTTCTCTCTAAATATGTATGATTGATTGGTGTGGGGAAATAAGCTTTATACGATCTTGTGATGTGAAAGAAATAAAAGCGACGGACTGCATAATAAAGGTTCATATCACAAGTGGCAATATAAAGTGACGTTCTTTCGCATTAAGATTTTGTGCATCCAACCATAAAAGCGCATGGCAACCTCTGCTTCCATCTGCGAAGGGCCTATCTTTTATTAATATCCTCTACCTTATGCAAGAGTCATGGTGATCTTCACCTTTCCTTTTTCATTTTATCCTTTGGCAAGCACAGTATGTTGGAAAGATCCTGATGGATATATCTAATTGAATGTAGGGGAGCATGAGTTATTATTGTTGACATTACCCTTGAGGTAAAAGGTTGGGAGGCGAAACTATAAGCCCCTATCTTTCTCTCGTAATCCATTAAAACTCCGTAACCAAAGTATCGCGTGAGTGTTAGCAATTATGAAAGACTAAATGATAGTTGAGTATGTGGACTTGCTATTAAGCTCGACATAGACTCTTTACGATGTTATGATAAATTACAATTGCTTCAATGACTGAGATTATAGTTTGTTGGTTCTCAATAAAGTTTATGATTCGTACTCTGCATTGTGAATGGATTATTACTTGAGCATAAGAAATCATATGACAATATCTATATATGTTGTTATTATGAGAATAATCATGATGCCTTCATGTCCGTATTTTATTTTTATCGACACCTCTACCTCTAAACATGGGGACATTTATCGTTATCGGCTTTCGCTTGAGGACAAGCGAGGTCTAAGCTTAGGGGAGTTGATACGTCCATTTTGCATCATGCTTTTATATCGATATTTATTGCATTATGGGCTGTTATTACACGTTATGTCACAATACTTATGCCTATTCTCTCTTATTTTACAAGGTTTACATAAAGAGGGAGAATGCGGCAGCTGGAATTACGAAATTTGGAAAAGGAGCAAATATCAGAGACCTATTCTGCACAACTCCAAAAGTCCTGAAACTCCATGGTATATCTTACAATAAATAATAAAAAAATCCTGAACAGAGATGAAGGCCAGGGGGCCCACACCCTGTCCACGAGGGTGGGGGCGCGCCATACCCCCCGGGCGCGCCCCCCTACCTCGTGGGCCCCCTGGTGGCCCTCCGATGCCCATCTTCTGCTATATGAGGTCTTTCGTCGAGAAAAAAATCAGAAGCAACCTTTCGGGACGAAACTCCGCCGCCACGAGGCGGAACCTTGGCAGAACCAATCTAGGGCTCCGACAGGGCTGTTCTGTCGGGGACACTTCCCTCCGGGAGGGGGAAATCATCACCAATGTCATCGCCAACGCTCCTCTCATCGGGAGAGGGCAATCTCCATCAACATCTTCACCAGCACCATCTCCTCTCAAAACCCTAGTTCATCTCTTGTATCCAATTCTTGTCTCCAAGTCCGGGATTGGTACTAGTAGGTTGCTGGTAGTGTTGATTACTCCTTGTAGTTGATGCTAGTTGGTTTATTTGGTGGAAGATCATATGTTCAGATCCTTTATGCATATTAATATCCCTCTGATTATGAACATGAATATGCTTTGTGAGTAGTTATGTTTGTTCCTGAGGACATGGGATAAAACTTGCTATTAGTAGTCATGTGAATTTGATATTCGTTCGATATTTTGATGAGATGTATGTTGTCTAGCCTCTAGTGTTGTTATGTGAACGTCGACTACATAACACTTCACCATTATTTGGGCCTAGAGGAAGGCATTGGGAAGTAATAAGTAGATGATGGGTTGCTAGAGTGATGTAAGCTTAAACCCTAGTTTATGCGTTGCTTCGTAAGGGGCTCATTTGGATCCATATGTTTCATGCTATGGTTAGGTTTACCTTAATACTTTTGTTGTAGTTGCGGATGCTTGCAATAGAGGTTAATCATAAGTGAGATGTTTGTTCAAATAAGAACAACACCCAAGCACCGGTCCACCCACATATCAGATTATCAAAGTACCGAATGCGAATCATATGAACGTGATGAAAACTAGCTTGACGATATTCTCATGTGTCCTCGGGAGCGCTTTTCCTATTATAAGAGTTTGTCCAGGCATGTCCTTTGCTACAAAAGGATTGGGCCACCTTGCTGCACTTTATTACTTTTGTTACCTATTGCTCGTTACAAATTATCCTATCACAAAACTATCTGTTACCACTTATTTCAGTACTTGCAGAGAATACCTTGCTGAAAATCGCTTATAATTTCCTTCTGCTCCTCGTTGGGTTCGACACTCTTACTTATCGAAAGGACTACGATAGATCCCTTATACTTGTGGGTCATCAACGGGTGTCGGGCGTTTGCAACCGCCACGAAACTTCTGTCGGCATAGCTGTTTTTTATTTTAATAAAATATAAGGATCTATATTCAAAAGAACATGACCGCACATTATTAACGTGCTCGAAAAAAATACAAACTATATATATATATATATATTCATAATATATGAAAAAAAATACAAATTACATATATATTCATATGTATGTTTATATTTAACATGCTACATGTTAGTTAATATAATAATACATAAAAAAGCATAAAAATATATATATGAAAAAAAATCTAACTATGCCGACAGCATTGCCGTCGGCATAGAGACAGGCAGGGTTTAGGCGGGCTGCGTGCCGCGGATTGCTGACGTGGCAGATATGCCGAGGGCAGCCGTCGGCATATGTTCTGGACGGTGCGGCCCGGATCGGTGACGTGGCATGCGGACCTATGCCAACGGCCCCCCGTCTCGGCCGTCGGCATAGCTCTGACGACGTTAGCCGCCCGTCACGAGCGGGGTCGCCGGGCCCACGAGTATGCCGATGGCCGTTGTAAGCTGACGGCAGCTGTCGGCGTACTCGCAACTAGGCTGACGGTCGTTCTGTGCCGACAGGTGTCGTCGGCTTAGCTCTGGGTAACCCGACGGCCTGGATACGCCTGCGGCCAGGACCAGGCTGTCGGCATAGCTCCAAAGAAGCCGACGGGGGCCGTCGGCATTGTTTTGGCCGCCGGGGTAGCACCCTGTTCCGGTAGTGAGTGGGCGCCCCTTCCACATACATTTGAAGAAGAGAATAGCAGTAGAAATAAATAGTTGTACACAAGAGTGTTATCTATAATACCTAAATAGTTCATCCCCACTAACCTATTTTTCTTGACATACAACCTATCCACCTCAGCAGCCTTGTCACCTCATCACTTACTCTTAATTATTTTGATCAGCATTGTTTACAAACAAAATAAAAAAAAACATTTGAATCGACTCTCTGGAAACCGAAGAGGCCTCTTTTGTCTTCCGTAACCAAAGAGTTAGTGTACTAACTGATAAAAGAAGCCCGACGGAAGCCCATCGCTCCATCACACCTCACGCAAGCCCACGATGTTGTTCTGCCTCGGCTTCTCCTCTTGCGGTTTCGCCGCCGGCCTCCTCAGGCCGGTAGTAAAGCCGCTCCCTTATGCAGTTCCCCGATCCCGGGTGCTCCTTGCGGCGGCTGCATCGGACGCACGCACCGGACAACCCATCAAAAGCGGTCATCCCGTAGCAGCTCCAGTTCGTGCGGGATCCAGCAGCCGTTCTCTCATGCCGTTCCTAGGCCCCGGGTCATCCTCGCGGCATCGGAATCAAACGCTACGGGCTTGGCCATCCCCATCGCCGCACCAATTTGTGCGAGATCCAACATAGGCAGAGGACGCGACGGACGTGGCGGCCATCCCAGTTGTTGCCCCAGTTCGTCCGGGATCCAGCGGGATGACCTCGGGAAGGAGCAGGTCCATGGCCGTATTCATGATCTACTGTCGCTGCTGCAAAGGACACTCGAGGCGCTGAGGCTCACGTCAACGAGACAGATGGTGATGTAGGGAATCAGACTCAATTCTTAGGTGTTCACATAGCCTCGAATTGTATTGGGTCGCCAGCGGGCGTGGCCTCCCACGCTTTTGGACGGCTTCTCTCCCCTGCCGCCCGAGCTTCAGGTTACCTCTGTGGTATTGCAGGCAGGCACGGGGTATGAAGTGGCGGTGAAGCAGTAGCTTGCACGGGGTGCGTCACCTCTGTGGTATTGCAGGCAGTCCCAGCCTTGAATCGATCTTCCAGACACCTATTTCTTCTTGAAAATTTAGAAAAGGGAGGTTGAGACATTATTTTCATTTCGCTAATTCTCTAATCTGCAGGGCATTGAGATAACGACGAATGCGGCAACGAGAAATAATGGTTCTCCTGATCTGCCTTTCAATGGTATCTTCTAATGCATCATACCTGATATGTCTCTTTTTGGTTCTTCAATTTTTTGTCATACATTTTTCTTGCTATGAATAGTTAATCTTCTAAATATGAATATCTTAATTGTGTTTCTGGACTTAGATATTTAGCTCACCATTAAAATCACAACTTCATGAGATTCTAAACCTGAAGGGACAACACTGCATAGCTCAAATATAAATAGAAAGATTACCTTTGATTTGTGTACAACTGCAGTGCAGTTCTGTCGTATATAGGTGACAGAATTGTTGATAATGTGTACCCCCACTCCATTTCAAATTATCTGACACCATTTTCTAGGTTAATATATATCTAGAGAGAGAAGGGATCATGGTTAGTCCATTGCTGATAATAAAGCATTGCCTATCTTTTGTTTTGCAAGTGCACTTCTTTAGTTTATTAATTTTATATGTTATAAAATAAAGTAAATGTCATTTTTATAACACCTTCTGTTTTTGGATTTATGTAGGATGGCGGAACTGGATGCAAACTTATGTGTTGTGCGATAAAAAATCAAAATACAGGCAGCCGAAACTAGCAAAGCACAGTATTACTGTTTTAAACTCGGTTAGTTCTAAAGCTACTTCCGTTTTTCGTATGCAATGGACCATGACATAGAAGTGTTCCTATTTGATAGTTCTCTTTGTCATTTCTCATTTGTAATATTTGCACCATGCCGATGCCAAATGCTTTTTACTTGGCTGCACTACTGAAATTGAGCTGAATTACACTTCTCCAACTTTGTAGCTATATGTACATCTCCCACTAAAATTTTGATAGTTGCTTAGTTAGGTACACTCATCATTCATGATTTTTTTATTACAGTTGCTTAGCATACATGTTATGCTTACCAAAAGATTGTTGGTACTACTGTCTTCGAACATTTCCAAGCTTAAGAAATGGCAAACTAAAGTTTATCAGTGCGACGAACAAGCTGAAACTTTATGATGCTATCACCAATTCATTTTGAGAATACATACATAATAGTTCTTAATTCTTGGTGATCAAAATGCGGATGACTTGAGGTACCAAGTGATGTTTTAAAAATTTTGGCACTTACCTATGTTCTTTTACATATATATGCTCATTTTCTAATCATGTTCATATAACAAAATCTCATCGAAATATTTGCAAGCAATTCCCGCAGCAACGCGCAGGGTATCATCTAGTTTCTGAGCGCTAGCGCTCGCGTCGGAAGCTGGCGATCGAAAAGAGAAGCTGGATTTGAGGATTTATTGGAGTTGGGGAGCTACCGAACAGGCCCTCAGTAGTTACATTGGATAAGCTTGCAACTTTTGTTTGAAGTAGATAGCATAATAGTTTAGTCCCCTGGATTCTTCCATCCAATGTATTTCTTCAAATAGCTATAAACCAAGGCAATTTCCCTGAAAATACCTTCTTCCCTTAAGGCAATGTCCATTTGTGTTATTGGCAAAGATGGATAGAGATGAAAATTCTTCGAGCTATCCTATTAGTCATTATTCAGTCTAATATTTCTTTTCTCACTAAGCTGACTGAGGGAGTTCCGGACTAGGGGGTGTCCGGATAGCCGAACTATCATCATCGGCCAGACTCCAAGACAGTGAAGATAGAAGATTGAAGACTTCGTCCCGTGTCCGGATGGGACTTTCCTTGTCGTGGAAGGCAAACTTGGCGATACGGATATGTAGATCTCCTACCTTTGTAACCGACTACGTAACCCTAACCTATCCGATGTCTATATAAACCGGAGGGTTTTAGTCCGTAGGGGCGAACAACAATCATACCATAGGCTAGCTTCTAGGGTTTAGCCTCTTTGATCTCGTGGTAGATCCACTCTTGTAACACATATCATCAATATTAATCAAGCAGGACGTGAGGTTTTACCTCCATCAAGAGGGCCCGAACACAGGTAAAACATCGTGTCCCTTGTCTCACGTTACCATCCGCCTGGACGCACAGTTCGGGACCCCCTACCCGAGATCCGCCGGTTTTGACACCGACATTGGTGCTTTCATTGAGAGTTCCTCTGTGTCGTCACCGATAGGCTCGATGTCTTGTTTGATCATCAACAACGACGCGGTCCAGGGTGAGACTTTTCTCCCCGGACAGATCTTCGCGTTCGGCGGCTTTGCACTGCAGGCCAATTTGCTTGGCCATCTGGAGCAGATCGAAAGCTACGCCCCTGGCCGTCAGGTCAGATTTGGAAGTTTAAACTATACGGCCGATATCCGCGGAGACTTGATCTTCGATGGATTCGAGCCGCAGCCAAGCGCGCCGCACTGTCTCGATGGGCATGATCTAGCTCTGCAGCGAGCGATTGCCACGGAGGCCGCACGAGAATCCGCTCCGACCCTTAATCGAGCCGGATTCCCGATCGAGGACGAGTGGTTGGACACCGCCTCGGGGCTTTAATCTCTATGGCGATTGAGCCGAACTCCATCCCCATCGCTGCGAAGACCTCGACTCCAGGGTGCCGGACTCCTCTCCGGACTCCGAACCCTCCGCGCCCTTGCCAATCGAATCCGATTGGGCACCCTTTATGGAGTTCACGGCCGCGGACATCTTTCAGCACTCGACCTTTGGCGACATCCTGAATTCACTAAAGTCTCTCTTTATCAGGAGAGCCCTGGCCGGACTGCGGTCAGGACGGTTGGGATGTGAACGACGAAGAAATTCAAAGCCCACCCACCACCCACTTGGTAGCCGCTGTCGACGATCTAACCGACATGCTAGACTACGACTCCGAAGACATCGACGGTATGGACGATGATGCCGGAGACAAACAAGAACCAGCGCCTACCGGGCACTGGAAAGCCACCTCATCATATGACATATACATGGTGGATATCCCAAAGGATGGGAATGGCGAAGGAACAGAGGAGGATGACCCCTCCAAGAAACAACCCAAGCGCCGGCGTCAGCGGCGCCGCTCTAAATCCCGCCATAGCAAGAATGAAGATTCCGGCACCGGAGATAACAATACACCGGACAGTGCCGAAGACAATCCACTCCAGCAAGATCCAGCGCAGGAGGATGGAGACGCCAGCCCTCACGAGAGAGCGGCAGAAGAAGAGGTAGATAATTATGCGCCTCCCTCCGGAGACGGGCAAGCCTCGACGACGATGAATTCGTCGTGCCTGAGGATCCCGTCGAACAAGAGCGTTTTAGACGCAGGCTTATGGCCACGGCGAACAGCCTCAAGAAAAAGCAGCAACAGCTTAGAGCTGACCAGGATCTGCTAGCCGGCAGATGGACTGAAGTCCTCGCGGCCGAAGAGCATGAGCTCGAACGCCCCTCCAAAAGCTACCCTAAACGCAAGCTGCTCCCCTGATTAGAGGAGGAGGCTTACGAACCCGCATCACCAGGAGACAATACGGCTGACCGACCACCCCGTGGTCGCGACAGAGAGGCCTCTAGGCCCTTCACCAGAACCGTACCCCGACATCGCTGAAAAAGCACACGGCCACATGGGAACGCTCCGGACCTGCGGGATATATTGGAGGACAAGGCAAGACAATCAAGATCAATCTATGGATCGCGTGGGCGCCCCACGGTACGTGACGACAACCGTCGCGCCGGACACAGTAAGTCCGACCGGGCCGAACAAAACAGACAAAGCTCTTTTGAGCTCCGTCGTGATATCGCCCGATCTGAGGCGCCGCACACCCACTATGCTTCACAGGCGAAGTAATGGATCATCAAATCCCCGAAGGGTTTAAACCCGTCAATATTGAATCCTATGATGGCACAACAGACCCCGCAGTTTGGATCGAAGACTATCTCCTTCACGTCCACATGGCCCGCGGTGACGATCTTCACGCCAACAAATACCTCCCCCTCAAGCTTAAAGGACCAGCCCGGCATTGGCTTAACAGCTTGCCAGAGAGTCAATTGGGAGCTAGGAGGACACGGAAGCCACATTCCTCGATAACTTCCGGGGCACTTATAAAGCGACCACCCGACGGTGATGACCTAAGCCACATAATTCAGCAGCATTTAATCGGCCGAAAAATTCTGGACACGGTTCTTAACCAAGAAAAACCAAATCGTCGACCGTCCGGATGCAGAGGCCCTCGCGGCCTTCAAGCATAACATCCATGACGAGTGGCTTGCCCGACACCTAGGACAGGAAAAGCCGAAATCCATGGCAGCCCTCACATCACTCATGACCCGCTTCGCGGGTGAGGACAGCAGCTAGCACGCAGCAACAACCTCGGCAAAAATTCTGCGTCCGGACTTCAAGGACCGAAATGGCAGGCAGCGTCGTAACAAAACAAAGCGCCGCATTAACGGGCGACAATATTGAGGATACGGCAATCAATGCCGGATTCGTGAGGCTCTAAACCCGGTCAGCGGAAGAAGCCATTCAAAAGAACTACTCCGGGTCCGTCCAATTTGGACCGAATACTCGACCGCCAGCGGATACACGGCACCCCGAAAAGCCAGCTAATCACACCAATAGGGACTGTTGGGTATTCAAGCGAGCAGGCAAGTTAATTGCGAAAACAATGACAAGGGCTGCATAGCGATGACGAGGACGAGACCCAACCGCCGAACAATAGAGGACAGAAGGGTTTCCCCCCACGGGTGCAGACGGTGAACATGATATACGCAACGCACATACCCAAAAGGGAGCGGAAGCGTGCACTCAGGGATGTCTACGCGATTGAGCCAGTTGTCCCGAAGTTCAATCCATGGTCCTCCTGCCCGATCACTTTTGACCGAAGGGACCACCCCACCAGCATCCGCCACGGCGGATTCGCCGCACTGGTCTTAGACCCAATCGTCGATGGATTTCACCTAACCAGAGTCCTGATGGACGGCGGTAGCAGCCTGAACCTGCTGTACCAGGATACAGTGCGCAAAATGGGCATAGACCCCTCAAGGATTAAACCTACCAAAACGACCTTTAAAGGCGTCATACCAGGTGTAGAAGCCAATTGTACAGGCTCAATTACACTGGAAGTGGTCTTCGGATCCCGGATAACTTCCGGCGAGGAGTTAATCTTCGACATAGTCCCGTTCCGCAGCGGCTATCATGCCTTGCTCGGACGTGCAGCGTTGCAAAGTTCAACGCAGTGCCGCACTACGCATACCTCAAGCTCAAGATGCCAGGCCCTCGAGGAGTCATCACGGTCAACAGAAACACCGAACGTTCTCTCCGCATGGAGGAACATACAGCGGCTCTCGCGGCAGAAGTGCAATGCAGCCTCTTAAGGCAATTCTCGAGTCCGGCCGTTAAGCGGCCGGACACAGCTAAGCGCGCCCGGAGTAACTTACAACAAGACCACACGGCACATTCCGAGCACAGCGTAGCGATGCGGCCCCAACCCAGCTCATGCGAAGCGTCAAAGCAGGTCCTTCGCGTACACCATTACGCTCTGAAGATACCATGGGCATGGGGAGAGGGCACGACCACGATAAACCCAGGCATCGCGGCTCAACCACACCAGGGCTCTCAAGTGTGTCGCTCATTTTTCTTTTCTTTTTACCTTTTACTTTTTACCCACAGGACTCCGTTTGTCAGAGGCCCTGTCCGGCAGCAGACCTGCCGAACTCACAATGCAACAGCCAGGTAAGGATAAAGGCTACAACGAATATACAGGTGGTCTCCATTACGAGCATTTTTATACACCAATTTGCAGCCTACCCCTGGAGGGGGACATGTTTATCAGTCCCATACCTTGCTTATCACACTATTTGTATCGTTCTGCATTCGTAGCAACACTTATTGAATAAAACAATGCAGCACCTTTTTTGCTTATAATTGCATTTCTTTCTCATACATATGTTCATTCACGGCATGTTGCATCCGTACACTTTGGTACGGCTAATATACACCAGGGCTTATGTTTCCCGCATTATGGTATGATGAGTCCGAACACTTTCACAAGTGCGGCACCCCGAACTTATAGCACTATATGCATCGGCTCTGAATCATGTCTTGGGTCAATAGTTGGGTTTGCCCGGCTCCCATGTTTTGGTACCTTACGTCCCGTTATATCAGCTAAGGTAGCACTGGGAGAACCACTGCGATTCCGCCCCAGTTGAGCTGGGTTAACGCCTCAATGGAGAAAGCTAAAACTGACCGTCATGATGAGGCGAGAGCCGGTCGCTGTTCGAGAGGTTTTTTGCGAGTCCTTAAAGACATATTCCGAATAGATCGAGGAGCCGGATACTGTCCGCCAAAGGCGTGATAAGCGCCCCAAATTCGACCTTCCGAAGACTAGGGGCTTACCGAAATTTAAAATTATATAATTCTATGGCTAAGTGAGAGTGTTCAAGCATTATAAGTCCGGTTGCCTTGTTCGCTGTGTTGAGCGCCTCCCTAGATGGACCCAAAAATGGGAACAAGAGCGCTCAAGGTTATCCCGAACACCCCAAAGACTTTCGTGGCATGGGGTGAAGCCGACGACTTGCCATCTCTCGATTTGATAAACAGCCGCACAGAAGGTAATATTTTAAATTAACAAGCGTTGCTTAGCGCATATGAACTAAGTTTTCAGCGCACAGGATAACAAAATGCGAGTCTACTCAAATATTACATCTTTGGAGCACTCACCCGCAATAGTGCGGGCACCCTTCAGCACACTCTTATAATACATCTCGGGCGTGCGATGCTCCTTGCCCTCTGGTGGCGGGTCCGTCACGAGCTTCTGGGCATCCATCTTGCCCTAGTGCACCTTTGCGCGGGCAAGGGCCCGACGGGCACCCTCAATACAAGCGGAATGCTTGATAACTTCAACCCACGGGCACGCATCCATCAGCCGCCGCACCAGGCCGAAGTAGCTCCTGTGCATGGCATCCTTAGGCCACACCGAACTATGAGGCCCTTCATGGCCTGTTCGCCGCCTTGTGGAGCTCGACCAGCTGCTTCAGCTGGTCGCTAAGGGCACCGGATGTCCGCCTCGACATCGAGACCGAAGACCTTCTCCGTCGAGCTCTCCTCCTCGGCCCGGTAGAATGCGGCAAGATCGGACACGCTATGAGGAAGATCTGCGAATGCCCACGAGAGCTCTGAATTCGGGTAAGCAATGTAATTAACACTCACATGCTTACTTTGCATGAAAATGCCTTACCCGTTGCTATTTTCTTCACCGCCTCAATCTCCTGGAGGGCCTTGTAGGCTTGGCCTTAGCGGCTTTGGCACTCTCAAGAGCCGTTGCAAGCTCAGACTCTCGAGCCTTCGAGTCACGCTCCAAGCTCTCATGTTTTTTCACGAGATCCTGGAGCTCTTGCTGTACCTCCGCCACCCGCTCCTCCTGCTTCTCTCGCTCGGTGCGCTCCGCGGCCGCATTACGTTCGGCCGCGGCCACCGCCTCCTTCAGGGTCACCACCTCGTTAGTGGCCCCTACAATACCCACGTTATCCTTGTCATTTTTCTTGCAACCAAATCCTTTTCTGTAAGGTACAATTTTCATAAGGTATTACTCACCTTCTTTTTCCTCGAGCTGCTTCTTGGCATGGCCGAGCTTCGTTCTCGGACCGCTCGAGGTTTTCCTTCAAAGTATTGACCTCCACGGTCGGTCTGGCGGAGGTCGGCTGACACAACCTGCAATCCCATATTGACATATTTTTATGTCTCCTGCGTTTATCTTTCTAAAGATCCTCATCCGGCTTTTCTTTCCGAACACCGAACCGAGCATCGGGGGCTACCGTCTATGCGGTACCATTTTACATATATTGAAATTCTTACCTCAAAGCCTGTTAGAAGGCTGATGCAGGCTTGATCGGCCAGCTCTTGGCGGACTGACCATGCGGATCACCGCACTCATAACTTGCGGTGCTCCTCCTTGATGGAGGCGCCCGTTGGCGCCTCCGATGCTATCCGGTGCCTCCGGTTGGACGGAGGACACCGGCGTCTTACCCTTCTTGCGAAGGGATCGCTTGCCGGACTCCAGAACCGATGAAGGTTCCGGCATGGAGTCCGGACAAGGGTCGGGCTTAGAGCCCCTGGGGGTCTTGCCCCCCACGCGCCTGGGGTCCGGGAGGTTGCCTTGTGGCACCTCCTGCGCCACCTCCTCATGACCAAGCCCCCCTTGGGGCCCCGCTTGTGGCGTTGTCCAGCGTGAGGCGAGGAGGCGGTCGAAGCGAAGTACTCTCCATTTCCGACGAGCCTGTGGACCCGCTCGATGAATCGCGAACTCGCCTTTAGGCGGGCTGCACGATTGTTCGACATTAGAGAACACTCTGCAATAATAAAAAGCCATGGGTATCCGGACACTTACGATCTCGCCAGGCTTGGCCCTTGTAGGCCAATCCCCTCGTCGTCGTCGGCGTTGGTGGAGAAGTCCGGAGGAAGGGTTCTTCCTTCTTGGACCCTCCGGCCTCCCGGTTGGGGCGGCCTTCCTTTTCCTCTCCTCCCCATTTGGGGAGAAGCTTCTTCTTCTTCCTACTCGTCTTGGAGAAGATTACGCTTCAGAATCCGATAGCACTGGCGTCGGGAGCTCCTTGAGTTCCCGTGGCCTCCTTCTTAGCCTTCTTCTCCGGCACCACATGGGGTGCGGAGCCAGCCCTTCCAAATCAGTCGGGCGTCCGCTGGGTCTTCTGGCAAAGGAGCCGGACAGTTAATCTGTCCGGACGTCTTCAGCCAGACCTGTCGAAGAATAGGGAGTTTTTAGATCCCACGTAGAGTCAATCTATGAAAAAAAGAGTCCCGTAAAGGGTAAAATAACTTACCTCGCCGGCTTGACGCCACGAGCTGTATCTGCGATCTTTGTTAGCGGATGCGGGGGCTTCGGCGCCCTTGAACAGCACCTTCCAGGCATCTTCGTACGTAGTATCGAAGAGCCGGCTCAAGGTTTGGTGTTGTGCTGGATCGAACTCCCACAAATTGAAGGCCCGTTGTTGGCATGGGAGAATCCGGCGGATGAGCATCACACGGATTACGTCGACAAGCACGAGATTCTTGTCCACCAGGTTTGGACGCATGTTTGGAGTCCGGATAGCTCGTCCGAATCCCCCACTTCAGGCCGTCTCTTTCCATGGCCGAGAGCCGTGTGGGGAATCCAGATCTGAATTGGGGCCGCCACCCATTCAGGGTCGCGTGGCTCGGTGATGTAGAACTACCCGATTGCCACCCTTTATTGTCTCCACAAAGGAGCCCTCGAGCCATAGGACTTTGGCCATCTTGCCGACCATGGCGCCTCCGCACTCCGGCTGACGGCCGCCCACAACCTTCGGCTGACATTAAATGTCTTCAGCCATAGGCGAAGTGGGGCTGGTTGCGAAGGAAGGCCTACTTCCTGACGATAAACGCCGAGATGTTGAGGGCGAAATTGAGGCCAGGTCGTGGAAGTCCAGGCCGTAGTAGAACATGAGCCCCGGACAAATGGGTGAAGTGGAAAACCTAGCCAGCGGAGGAAGTGGGGAGAAATACCACCCTCTCATGGGGACTGGTTGGAATGAGCTGCCCAGCGTCGGGCAGCCTTTGTCTTGTGATATCGCCGGACAAGTATCCGGCCTCCCGTAGTCTTGTGATGTGCCCCTCCGTGACGGAGGAGGCCATCCATCTGCCTCCCGCTCCTGACATGGTTGGAGAAGGTTGAGGTGAGAAGTGCAGACTTGGGTGCTGGAGCTCGAGTTCGCGGAAATGGATAAGCCAAGGAGGAAGAAGGCGCAGGTAAAAGGGTTGGATCTTTATCCCCTTATATGGGCGGACAGAAACATGTGTCCCTTGACACAGTAAAACTCGCTTATCTCCCAAGCGTCACAATCAATGGCGCGGTTGGGTTACCCACGTCCGTATTGATGGGAATCCGGAATAAGGGAACACGATCTCTGCTCGACAAGGCGTGCCAAAGGAAACCGCTTAGCTAACGCTACCGAGGTGGAACAATAAAAACAATTTGAGTAAAGGCTTGGTAGTGGTGCGACGTCACGCCACGCGAGAATCGTCGGATTGATCTTGTGTAATATTATTCTCTCTCGGTGGTATGTGGAATTTATTTTTGCGAGCGGACACTATCCTGGTGTTCACAATCTTCTATAAATTATTCGGAGGAAGAACCCGCCTTGCAATGCCGAAGACAACATGCGCGCCCGGACTCGTCGTCATTGAAGCCTGGTTCAGGAGACTCTTGAGGAGTTCTGGACTAGGGGGTGTCCGGATAGCCGAACTATCATCATCGGCCGGACTCCAAGACTGTGAAGATAGAAGATTGAAGACTTCGTCCCGTGTCCGGATGGGACTTTCCTTGGCGTGGAAGGCAAGCTTGGCGATACGGATATGTAGATCTCCTACCTTTGTAACCGACTTTGTGTAACCCTAACCTATCCAATGTCTATATAAACCGGAGGGTTTTAGTCCGTAGAACGAACAACAATCATACCATAGGCTAGCTTCTAGGGTTTAGCCTCTTTGATCTCGTGGTAGATCCACTCTTGTAACACCTATCATCAATATTAATCAAGCGGGGCGTGAGGTTTTACCTCCATCAAGAGGGCCCGAACCTGGGTAAAACATTGTGTCCCTTGTCTCCTGTTACCATCCGCCTGGACGCACAGTTCGGGACCCCCTACCCGAGATCCGCCGGTTTTGACACCGACACTGACCGTACAGGTTTAACCTTTGCAATAATGCCATTTTTCCACGATATGCAGGACAGTGTCAACCATGCATGCAAGAATCTCATGGACTACTCTGCTTTGCTCCTAGAATTAAGAGTACTGTTGCTTAAATCATGAATAAGTGATCACTAGGTTGATGAGCTTCAACTGTAGTAAAAAAAAGGACTCCCAATTCATGATGATCCAATGCATGTATCCGCATGAATAAAAAGTATTTCGTTTAGATAATATATAATAGTTTCTTTATTATCAATTTATTTTTTATGTTTAAGCAACAAATTATTACACATAATTCAAAAGGCCAAAAGGCACTATACCATCCAGCCAATCTCCATTTACTACTAGACTCCCTACATGGGTAAAGCTACATGCAGAGTTGGGTGTACATTTATGGGCAAAGCTACGTATGGACTTGGGTGTACAAAAATACACCTATTATTTTTCAAAATTTCTGAATACCTTTGTATGATTCACGTGAACAATATATTCATGTATACATCAAGAAATCAAGAAACATGAGTAAAATTGTAAAACTCAAGGACTATCTACACCATCGTTTGGATGTTGGCTCCACCACCGATCCACCATATATGACGAGAATGTGGAAATGCATTATTCACATACATTCTAATTTTATTTTTGAAATTTAATACTATAAATTCTCGCAGCAACGCGCGGGTATTATCTAGTTATTTATATTAAGTGACAACAACAGAGTTTACATAGGCAATGACATAGGTGTTGGATCTTCAAAAGCACCCAATAGCAACGTTCAAAAGTAGACTATAGGTTAATCACATCATAGAGCATAATTAGTGGTACTTAAGAGTGCTAGATTATATTCACATACGACTTGCGCTGTCTTTGATGGTCCATCTAGAGGCTTCGATGGTCCATCTAGAGGCAGTAAACGGTGAGAGCAAGGCGGCGCTTTGCAGTAACCTTGAAATGAAAAGTGCATATGTCTCCTTCGCGAATGTTGGCACCACGACAAAACTCGGACCAGTTGGTGGTGATAGTGGCCCTCTTGTCAATTCCTAGCATAATGCGACATTCGGCAAGTAGATGCCCATCTGCGAGCCTGATGATGAGTGCATCATCATGTGGATCAATGTACTCCAGCAGGTTTGTTGGAAATATGCCCTAGAGGCAATAATAAAAGAATTACTATTATATTTCCTTGTTCATGATAATTGTCTTTTATTCATGCTATAATTGTATTATCCGGAAATCGTAATACACGTGTGAATACATAGACCACAATATGTCCCTAGTGAGCCTCTAGTTGACTAGCTCGTTGATCAATAGATAGTCATGTTTTCCTGACTATGGACATTGGATGTCATTGATAACGGGATTACATCATTAGGAGAATGATGTGATGGACAAGACCCAATCCTAAGCATAGCACAAGATCGTGTAGTTCGTTTTGCTAGAGCTTTTCCAATGTCAAGTATCTCTTCCTTAGACCATGAGATCGTGTAACTCCCGGATACCGTAGGAGTGCTTTGGGTGTACCAAACGTCACAACGTAACTAGGTGACTATAAAGGTGCACTACAGGTATCTCCGAAAGTGTCTGTTGGGTTGACACGGATCGAGACTGGGATTTGTCCCTCCGTGTTACGGAGAGGTATCACTGGGCCCACTCGGTAGTGCATCATCATAATGAGCTCAAAGTGACCAAGTGTCTGGTCACGAGATCATGCATTACGGTACGAGTAAAGTGACTTGCCGGTAATGAGATTGAACGAGGTATTGGGATACCGACGATCGAATCTCGGGCAAGTAACATACCATCTGACAAAGGGAATAGTATACGGGGTTGCTTGAATCCTCGACATCGTGGTTCATCCGATGAAATCATCGAGGAGTATGTAGGAGCCAACATGGGTATCCAGATCCCGCTATTGGTTATTGACCGTAGAGCCGTCTAGGTCATGTCTGCATGTCTCCCGAACCCGTAGGGTCTACACACTTAAGGTTCGGTGACGCTAGGGTTGTATGAATATGAGTATGCAGCAAACCCAATGTTGTTCAGAGTCCCGGATGAGATCCCGGACGTCACGAGGAGTTCCGGAATGGTCCGAAGGTAAAGAATTATATATAGGAAGTGCTATTTCGGCCATCGGGAGAATTTGGGGTTACCGGTATTGTACCGGACCACCGGAAGGGTCCCGAGGGTCCATCGGGTGGGGCCACCTATCCCGGAGGGTCCGTGGGCTGAAGTGGGAGGAACCAGCCCTGGTGGGCTGGTCGTCCCCACTTGGGCCCCTAGCCTAGGGTTGGAAACCCTAGGGTGGGGCGCCCACTTGCCTTGGGGCAAGCCTCCCCCTTGGCCGCCGTGCCCTTGGGAGATCAGATCTCCAACGGCGGTGCCCCCAGAGGCCTATATAAATGGGGGGAGGGAGGGGGCAGCCGCACCCTTGCATCTTGGCGCCTCCCTCTCCCCTGCTACACCTCTCCTCCTCCGTCACGTGCTTGGCGAAGCCCTGCCGGAGTGATGCTTCTCCACCAACACCACGCCGTCGTGCTGCTGCTGGAGCCATCTTCCTCAACCTCTCCTTCCCCCTTGCTGGATCAAGAAGGAGGAGACGTCATCCGCTCCGTACGTGTGTTGAACGTGGAGGTGCCGTCCGTTCGGCACTCGGTCATCGGTGATTTGGATCACGGCGAGTACGACTCCATCATCCACGTTCTAGTGAACGCTTCCGCACCCGATCTACAAGTGGTATATAGATGCAATCTCTCTCCCATGACTCGTTGCTTAGATGAACTCATAGATGGATCTTGGTGAAACCGTAGGAAAATTTTTGATTTTCTGCAACGTTCCCCAACAGTGGCATCATGAGCTAGGTCTGTGCGTAGTTCTCTATTACACGAGTAGAACACAATTTTGTTGTGGGCGTAGATCTTGTCAACTTGCTTGCCGCTACTAGTCTTTTCTTGCTTCAGCGGTATTGTGGGATGAAGCGGCCCGGACCGACCTTACACGTACGCTTCGTGAGACAGGTTCCACCGACTGACATGCACTAGTTGCATAAGGTGGCTAGCGGGTGTCTGTCTCTCCTACTTTAGTTGGAGCGGATTAGATGAAAAGGGTCCTTATGAAGGGTAAATAGAAGTTGACAAAATCACGTTGTGGTTATTCGTAGGTAAGAAAACGTTCTTGCTAGAACCCAATTGCAGCCACGTAAAAGATGCAACAACAATTAGAGGACGTCTAACTTGTTTTTGCAGCAATTGTCATGTGATGTGATATGGCCAGAAGTTGTGATGAATGATGAATGATATATTGTGATGTATGAGATCATGTTCTTGTAATAGGAATCACGACTTGCATGTCGATGAGTATGACAACCGGCAGGAGCCATAGGAGTTGTCTTAATTATTGTATGACCTGCGAGTCATTGATTCAACGCCATGTAAATTACTTTATTTATTGCTAAACGTGTTAGCCATAGTAGTAGAAGTAATAGTTGGCGAGCAACTTCATGGAGACACGATGATGGAGATCATGATGATGGAGATCATGGTGTCATGCCGGTGACAAGATGATCATGGAGCCCCGAAGATGAAGATCAAAGGAGCTATATGATATTGGCCATATAATGTCACTACTTTATATAATTGCATGTGATGTTTATTATGTTTTATGCATCTTGTTTACTTAGAACGACGGTAGTAAATAAGATGATCCCTTATAATAATTTCAAGAATGTGTTCCCCCTAACTGTGCACCGTTGCTAAAGTTTGTCGTTTCGAAGCACCACGTGATGATCGGGTGTGATAGATCCTTACGTTCACATACAACGGGTGTAAGACAGTTTTAGACATGCATAAACACTTAGGGTTAACTTGACGAGCCTAGCATGTACAGACATGGCCTCGGAACACAAGAGACCGAAAGGTCGAACATGAGTCGTATGGAAGATACGATCAACACGGAGATGTTCACCGATGATGACTAGTCTGTCTCACGTGATGATCGGACACGGCCTAGTCGACTCAGATCATGTAACACTTAGATGACTAGAGGGATGTCAAATCTGAGTGGGAGTTCATTAAATAATTTGATTAGATGAACTTAATTATCATGAACATTAGTCTAAAATCTTTGCAAAATGTCTTGTAGATCAAATGGCCAACGCTCATGTCACCATGAACTTCAACGCGTTCCTAGAGAAAACCAAGACGAAAGACGATGGCAGCAACTATTCGGACTGGGTCCGGAACACGAGGATCATCCTCATAGCAGCCAAGAAACAATATGTCCTAGAAACACCGATTGGTGATGCACCCATCCCGAAGAACCAAGACATTATGAATGCTTGGCAGTCTCGTCTTGATGATTACTCCCTCGTTCAAGGTCGGCATGCTTTACAACTTAGAACCGGGCTCCAAAAGCGTTTTGAGCAACACGGAGCATATGAGATGTTCGAGGAGCTGAAAATGGTTTTCCAAGCTCATGCCCGGTCGAGATATGAAGTCTCGACAAGTTCTATAGTTGTAAGATGGAGGAAAACAGTTACATCGGTGAGCACATACTCAAAATGTGCAGGTTGCACAACCGCCTTTGTCCCAGCTGGACATTAACCTCCCGGACGAGGCGGTCATTGACAGAATCCTTGATCGCCCCACCAAGCTACAAGAGCTTTGTGATGAACTACAATATGCAGGGATGGTGAAGACCATTCCTGAAGTATTCTCAATCTTTGAAGTCGTGAGAGGTTGACATCAAGAAAGAACATCAAGTGTTGATGGTCAATAAACCACTAAGTTCAAAAAGGGCAAGGGTAAGAAGAACTTCAAGAAGGACGACAAAGATGTTGCCGCGCCCGGTAAGCAAGTTGCCGGGAAGAAGTCAAAGAATGGACCCAAGCCTGAGACTGAGTGCTTTTATTGCAAAGGGAAGGGCCCTTTGGGCCGGAACTGCCCCAAATACTTAGCAAACAAGAAGGCCGGCAACACTAAAGGTATATTTGATATACATGTAATTGATGTGTACCTTACCAGTACTCGTAGTAACTCCTAGGTATTTGATACCGGTGCCGTTGCTCATATTTGTAACTCACAGCAGGAGCTGCGGAATAAGCGGAGACTGGCGAAGGACGAGGTGACGATGCGCGTCGGGAATGGTTCCAAGGTCGATGTGATTGCCGTCGGCACGCCCACCTCTACATTTACCTCACGGGATTAGTTTTGAACCTCAATAATTGTTATTTAGTGCCAAGTTTGAGCATGAACATTGTATCGGGATCTCGTTTAATGCGAGATGGCTACTCATTTAAATCCGAGAATAATGGTTGTTCTATTTATATGAGAGATATGTTTTATGGTCATGCTCCGAGGGTCAATGGTTTTATTCTTAATGAATCTCGAGCGTAATATTACACATATTCATAGTGTAAATACCAAAAGATGTAAAGTTGATAACGATAGTCCCACATACTTGTGGCACTGCCACCTTGGTCACATTGGTGTCAAGCGCATGAAGAAGCTCCATTCTGATGGAATTTTAGAGTCTCTCGATTATGAATCATTTGACACATGCGAACCATGCCTCATGGGCAAAATGACAAGACTCCGTTCTCCGGAACAATGGAGCGAGCAACCAACTTATTGGAAATCATACATACCGATGTGTGCGGTCCAATGAGCGTTGAGGATCGCGGAGGATATCGTTATGTTCTCACTCTCACGAACTGACTTAAGTAGATATGGGTATGTCTACTTGATGAAACACAAGTCTGAGACCTTTGAAAAGTTCAAGGAATTTCAGAATGAGGTAGAGAATCAACGTGACCGAAAAATAAAGTTCTTACGATCAGATCGTGGAGGAGAATATTTAAGTCACGAATTTGGTACACACTTAAGGAAATGTGGAATCGTTTCACAACTCACGCCGCTGGAACACCTCAAGCGTAACGGTGTGTCCGAACGTCGTGTCGCACTCTATTGGATATGGTGCGATCTATGATGTCTCTTACCGATTTACCGCTATCATTTTGGGGATACGCACTAGAGACAGCTACATTCACTTTAAATAGGGCACCGTCTAAATCCGTTGAGACGACACCGTATGAATTATGGTTTGGAAAGAAACCTAAGTTGTCGTTTCTAAAAGTTTGGGGATGCGATGCTTATGTTAAGAAACTTCAACCTGAAAAGCTTGAACCCAAGTCGGAAAAATGCGTCTTCATAGGATACCCTAAGGAAACCATTGGGTATACGTTCTACCTTAGATCCGAAGGCAAGATCTTTGTTGCCAAGAACGGATCCTTTCTGGAAAAAGAGTTTCTCTCGAAAGGAATAAGTGGGAGGAAAGTAGAACTCAATGAAGTACTACCCCTTGAACCGGAAAGTAGTGCAGCTTAGGAAAATGTTCCTGTGGTGCCTACACCTACTGGAGAGGAAATTAATGATAATGATCAAGGTACTTCGGATCAAGTTGCTACTGAACTTCGTAGGTTCACAAGGACACGTTCCACACCAGAGTGGTATGGTAACCCTGTCCTGGAAATCATGTTGTTAGACAACGGTGAACCTTCGAACTATGAACAAGCGATGGCGGGCCCGGATTCCAACAAATGGCTTGAAGCCATGAAATCCGAGATAGGATCCATGTATGAAAACAAAGTATGGACTCTGACAGACTTGCCGATGATCGTGACGATAGAAAACAAATGGATCTTTAAGAAGAAGACGGACGCGGATGGTAATGTCACCATCTATAAAGCTCGACTTGTCGCTAAGGGTTATCGGCAAGTTCAAGGGATTGAATACGATGAGACTTTCTCTCCCGTAGCGAAGCTTAAGTCCGTCCGAATCATGTTAGCAATTGTCGCATACTATGATTATGAGATATGGCAGATGGACGTCAAAACAGCGTTCCTTAACGGTTATCTTAAGGAAGAGCTGTATATGATGCAGCCGGAAGGTTTTGTCGATCCTAAGAATGCTAACAAAGTATGCAAGCTCCAGCGATCCATTTACGGACCGTGTAAGCATCTCGGAGTTGGAACATTCGCTTTGATGAGATGATCAAAGCGTTTGGGTTTATCTTGAGACTTATGGAGAAGCCTGCGTTTACAAGAAAGTGAGTGGGAGCTCTGTAGCATTTCTCATATTATATGTAGATGACATACTTTTGATGGGAAATGATATAGAACTCTTGGACAACATTAAGGCCTACTTGAATAAAAGTTTTTCAATGAAGGACCTTGGAGAAGCTGCTTATATATTAGGCATCAAGATCTATAGAGATAGATCGACACGCCTCATAGGTCTTTCACAAAGCACATACCTTGATAAGATTTTGAAGAAGTTCAAAATGGATCAGTCCAAGAAAGGGTTCTTGCTCAGATCTTGCAAGGTGTGAGATTGAGCTCGGCTCAATGCCCGACCACGGCAAAATATAAAGAAGAGATGAGCGTCATCCCCTATGCCTCGGCCATAGGATCTATTATGTATGCCATGCTGTGTACCAGACCTGATGTAAACCTTGCCGTAAGTTTGGTAGGAATGTACCAAAGTAATCCCGGCAAGGAACACTAGACAGCGGTCAAGAATATCCTGAAGTACCTGAAAAGGACAAAGGACATGTTTCGTTTATGGAGGTGACGAAGAGCTCGTCAGAAGGGTTACGTCGATGCTAGCTTCGACCACAGATCCTGAATGACTCTAAGTCACAAACCGGATACGTGTATATGTTGAATGGTGGAAGCGATAAGCTGGTGCAGCTGCAAGCAGAGCGTCGTGGCGGGATCTACATGTGAAGCGGAGTACATGGCAGCCTCGGAGGCAGCACATGAAGCAATATGGGTGAAGGAGTTCATCACCGACCTAGGAGTCATACCCAATGCGTCGGGGCCGATCAAACTCTTCTGTGACAACACCGAGCTATTGCACTTGCCAAGGAGCCCGGGTTTCACAAGAAGACCGAGCACATCAAGCGTCGCTTCAACTCCATCCGTGAAAATGTTCAATATGGAGACATAGAAATTTGCAAAGTGCATATACGGATCTGAATGTCGCAGATCCGCTGACTAAACCTCTTCCATGGCAAAACATGATCAACACCGTAACTCTATGGGTGTTCGATTCATCACAATGTAACTAGATTATTGACTCTAGTGCAAGTGGGAGACTGTTGGAAATATGCCCTAGAGGCAATAATAAAAGAATTATTATTATATTTCCTTGTTCAAGATAATTGTCTTTTATTCATGCTATAATTGTATTATCCGGAAATCGTAATACACGTGTGAATACATAGATCACAATATGTCCCTAGTGAGCCTCTAGTTGACTAGCTCGTTGATCAATAGATAGTCATGTCTTCCTGACTATGGACATTGGATGTCATTGATAACGGGATTACATCATTAGGAGAATGATGTGATGGACAAGACCCAATCCTAAGCATAGCACAAGATCGTGTAGTTCGTTTTGCTAGAGCTTTTCCAATGTCAAGTATCTCTTCCTTAGACCATGAGATCGTGTAACTCCCGGATACCGTAGGAGTGCTTTGGGTGTACCAAATGTCACAACGTAATCGGGTGACTATAAAGGTGCACTACGGTATCTCCGAAAGTGTCTCATTGGGTTGACACGGATCGAGACTGGGATTTGTCCCTCCGTGTTACGGAGAGGTATCACTGGGCCCACTCGGTAGTGCATCATCATAATGAGCTCAAAGTGACCAAGTGTCTGGTCACGGAATCATGCATTACGGTACGAGTAAAGTGACTTTCCGGTAACGAGATTGAACGAGGTATTGGAATACCGACGATCGAATCTCGGGCAAGTAACATACCGTCTGACAAAGGGAATAGTATACGGGGTTGCTTGAATCCTCGACATCGTGGTTCATCCGATGAAATCATCGAGGAGTATGTAGGAGCCAACATGGGTATCCAGATCCCGCTGTTGGTTATTGACCGGAGAGTCGTCTCGGTCATGTTCAGATGTCTCCCGAACCCGTAGGGTCTACACACTTAAGGTTCGGTGGCGCTAGGGTTGTATGAATATGAGTATGCAGCAAACCGAATGTTGTTCGAGTCCGGATGAGATCCCGACGTCACGAGGAGTTCCGCAATGGTCCGGAGGTAAAGAATTATATATAGGAAGTGCTATTTCGCCATCGGGAGAATTTCGGGGTTACTGTATTGTACCGGGACCACCGGAAGGGTCCCGGTCCACCGGTGGGGCCACCTATCCCGGAGGGCCCCGTGGGCTGAAGTGGGAGGAACCAGCCCCTGGGGGGCTGGTGCGCCCCCCAGTTGGGCCCCCCCTGAGCCTATGGTTGGAAACCCTAGGGTGGGGGGGCGCCCCACTTGCCTTGGGGGGCAAGCCTCCCCCCTTGGCCGCCGCCCCCTTGTGAGATTAGATCTCCAAGGGGCGGGCGCCCCAGGGCCTATATAAAGGGGAAGGAGGGGCAGCCGCACCTTGCATCTTGGCGCCTCCCTCTCCCTGCTACACCTCTCCTCCTCCGTCACGTGCTTGGCGAAGTCCTGCCGGAGTGCTGCTTCTCCACCGACACCACGCCGTCGTGCTGCCGCTGGAGCCATCTTCCTCAACCTTTCCTTCCCCCTTGCTGGATCAAGAAGGAGGAGATGTCATCCGCTCCGTACGTGTGTTGAACGCGGAGGTGCCGTCCGTTCGGCACTCGGTCATCGGTGATTTGGATCACAGCGAGTACGACTCCATCATCCATGTTCTAGTGAACGCTTCCGCACACGATCTACAAGTGGTATGTAGAAGCAATCTCTCTCCCATGACTCGTTGCTTAGATGAACTCATAGATGGATCTTGGTGAAACCGTAGGAAAATTTTTGATTTTCTGCAACGTTCCCCAACAAGGTTCTCTTCCATATAGTGGACCTGGAAATACTTTTAGGAGAAGGCAAGTAATTTAGATGAAGGCAGGGTGTTGTGTGATATGGAAGATAGTGTGTGTTTTAGAGGTTACCATGCGCTGGCCTGGCTTGGCAAATGTTTTATTGATGATGCACACGTAGTAGTTGATGTCTGGCTTTTTGTGCCAGAGCATAGCAAATATAGCATCTACATGGTGTTCATAGAGCTTAACCTCATTACGCCAGTAACAGTGATCTTCGAGCTCTCCAAAGTACTGGATTCTGCCAGGTGTTCCTTCATTCAGTTCGATCTTGGTGAGAAGAAAGTTAAGTAGCATATGCAACAACCATAAATATCATTGTCTGTTTGGAAATAGATATTTCAGTTATAGAACAACAGAGCTAAGTTGTAAACAGGGGAGAAAGTAGACATGAAGTTATACAACTAAGTTAAAGATCATTTTTCAAAACCAGATAAGTGGAAGTTCGAAAACATAGCAGATGGTTAAAGCAGCTTCTAAAATTGAGAAAACACAAACAATTCTATTTATAGTACCATTGACATTGGAAGCCATGTCAAACATGCATGCTGAAAGTAATTAGTACAAAAGGAAACAAACATTGATTAAGTAAAGGTAGTGAAGAGGTGAAGGCAAGAGATAAAGAAATATGATATTGTAGAACACAAGCAATTATCATTGCAAAGCGTGTCGACAGGGGATGCAGAGAGTAATTAGTAGTTTAGTGAAAATACTTGAGAAACAAGTATAAATCTCCTCTTGTAGATTATCGCTCTAGGCGAATATTCATAACACATATAAACATGAAGCAACGAATACAATTAAGAATATACAATTAAGAATACAAAAACATAATCAAAAGCACAGATGGACTAAACTCAAATAGAGCTTGAATCGTTCTGGCAGCTGCAATGTCACACAGCAACACCACCTTACACCACTCTGCCGACAACCACTACAATTATCAGAAACCCGAGTGGCACACTTGGAAACAAACAATAATATAGAACTGAATCCAAATGAGACTTGTGGAGGTGGCAGTCATATGAGGAAGCAGTACAAAGTTGAGTAATGAACCCAAATCAATCAAAGGGTAATATCCCCCTCTTGATGTCGACGCACCTGCACAAAGAATAACTTCATGAGAGAAAGGAACAAGTTCAGAACTAACATCTCATATTAATATTAACCCATCTAACAATCCAGAGAGAGAGAGAGAGAGAGAGGAGTTGTTAATTAGCTGCCTAGGAAGAACTAACATTTCACTTTTCAATCTAGTTAACACAGGCCAATGGATAACTATGTAATATAACTAAAATTAGTATGTGATATTTCTGAAAGTAGTATGTTGCTGCTTCTAGCAACAGTGGTAGAGTGCACATTGATGAAATACATCTGGTGTAGGAGCAAAGACAGGAGCATAACTATAGGATAAATACATGGAGATAACAAAAAGAGTAGAAAAAATGTAGGTACAACAATAAGCTGCATATTGAGATCTACTCCTACCAAAAAAATGCCAGTCAAAGATATCATTTGAAAAAAAATAGCACGAACAAAACTCCTAGGAAGCTCTAACTGAGTAATATGATTTTACACGATTGAGATCCCCTTACACTCTTACCTTTGACGGTACTAACTTCCTGGTTCACTTCTAACATTTTAGCCAGTGAAATATGATTTTGCATATTTTCACCATCTTGTGCTTCATCAATGGTAGCTACATAGAGATGAGGTGTTAATGAAAACCATCTATATGTCAATGAAGCAAGAGAACAACATTTAATATAATCAGGCACACCTTGGATAGTTACATATATTGACTCTTTATCAAGAATGTCTGACAAACTTTGTGATTCACTGTAAAGATCATGCTTCTGTTCATCCAAATGGTTGTCACCACCTGCCTAGTCTGCCAGATAAGAATGCCTGATATCATTAAACAAAATATTAATTTATGCATATGGATAGAATATAATAGCTATGAGAAATAAATCTCTAGAAATAAATAATTAATGCCACGAATAGGGATGTTAATAATTATTGTGAAACTGTTAGTATCAAGACTTGTACAACAGAGCTACATATCTCGCACCCTGATTGCAACAAAGGATAATTCAAGAGATGTGTCAGATCAATTTAGGACAAGAGTAGAACCGGGTGCCTAGACACCCTCTTATCTCCACCATCCGTCTAGAATCTGCCACATAAAGATCTGTGCCACACACTGTAGCAATGGCATCCATTAGCAGGACTAGTGTTTCATTAAGTTCAGGAATATCGACAAATAAACTGGTCCTAGTGCAGCCTTGTTCCTCCTTGCCTGATTTCACCTAAGAAAAGATGGATAGACATTGGAGTTGACATGTCAGCCGGCCAGAATCATGTGTCTTGACTGGTCTTGGTTGCACTATTCATCCTGCAGGAATCTTGTTTAGAAGTAGCAGATTGGTGTGATGAAACCGTAAACATGCATTGGATGCACTATATTTTCTTTTATGAACTATTATCTGACCTATCGTTTGAAGGGCAAAGAAAAGGAATCTGGCAGAGCATGCGGTGCATGCGTGTTATTGGTCTGTTCACCGTTGCATGTGACTGCCCATGAGTTGTCCTTTCATCCAGAAAAAAATATAGACAGCAGCAGGACCTGACGTCCGTGCCAGGGCTACCACGGCGCTGTCCGTGACATGCAGACACACCTACCCTGTCTCCCGCAGCCTAGGACTGGCCCTATTCTACTCTGTAAAACGAATGCTTAATTAGCATCCAGACGCAAATGGCCTGCTGCTGTTAAGTCCTCAGCACGAATCTTTAAGGTACTGGACGCGCTGGATAGCAGGGTGTCGGGGCACCCGAGTGCTATGGCACCTTTTCGTTTAGGACAACTAATGGAATAGGAGCTAGGTGGAAACTGAAGATATTCTGGGTGAGCATATATACTCTACCTGCAGATGTCTATGTGCCATGTGGGAACGTTCTTGTAGTTTAGCCGGGCGGTAAGATCGAACATGATGATTGATGATTTGCACAGGCCATGGATGCTGAAAAATAGTAGGAAATAGTAAGAATCCACTCAGTCAATGTCCACCGGCCAAAAAAAGGTAGCAACACAAATTTCTTTTAAAACGAAAGCACAAGATATGAACGATTGCTTTGCTGAAAATGACAAACTCACGACAATTAACAAGAGACCCTATAGTCTTACTTAACAGTCCTAGTACCAACCCAAATACAACTATAAATTACTAATGATCCATGCAAAACTAAAAGTCGAAAAACTGCAGGTTTGATTGTTCTGTACTGAATGCACATGACATAGTGTTGAACTTCGCAATGGTAAAGCGCATAGACAACAAGGTTTCCAGTAAAAATCTAACAAGCACATAAGACCAAGAAATGCTTAGAAGCCATCAACATGCTCCATGATTCCACCACAAAGTACAGTAACATGGTGCCAAGTTAGACACTCCATGTCCAAGGTTAAAACTGGTCAGAATCTCTACAGCCAAAAGCAGACCAATCTAAAGCAACCATCCAAATACAGCGATCAGGTGTGCTTTTACACAATCCTCAAACCCACGATGGAACTTCCAATCAAGAGCACTACCAGGATTCTATTCTACACTAATCATCCATGGATGGAAAACAACAACTAATTCAAATATGTGCGAGTCATAGAGGAATGAATGGACGATGGACTCACCACCGGGCCACAGTGTGACAGCTCCATCAACAGCCGGAGACGGCGTAAGGTCGGATCTGATGAGTCACGCGAGGAAAATGGCACCCTCCGCCGGTGCTTTCCATCGACCCCAACACCTGTGTGACCCGTACCAACGGCATCGCCTCCCGTCTAATGACGACTCGCATTTCCACTCCCACCTCATCCCCGTCCTCTGCAGGCTTCAGATCAACTCAGACGGCATCGTGGGGTGGGGGCAGCGCAACCTAGTCTTTGTCCTTGTGGGCGAGGGTGGGGAGCCGGGGAAGGTTGCGCCAGTTTGTGGCTGCGCTAGAGGCAGCCGACGGTGGCGGCATCAAGATCATCAAAACACAACTCCTCATAGAATCCTATAAATGGATGAACCCAAAGAAACTACTTACCTCCAACTTTAACCAGATCAGGCGATGGCGAAGACAACACTGACTGCTCAACCTCCTCGTCCTTCTCTTCGACGCCACACAACGAGGTAGGACGGTGACGTCATGGACTGCTGGACCTCCTTGTCGCTCTCTCCGGCGTCGCACACCTAGGGGAGAGGACGACAACGACTCCCACACGAACTGACTCGGGGGAGAAGTGGGTCTCGGAAGGGGCCCTTCCTCCGGAGGCAAGCACGACAGAGCCGGAGGATCTTGGACGAGAGGAGGCGGCGGCGGCGGCGGAAGAGAGGTAGCGTGTGGGAGAGGGGCGGAAGTTTATTTCCTTTTCTCTGGCTATTTTCATCGAGGAAAGGTTTCACGGGAGGGAGGAGGTGTTACCTGAGGAAGTGTTTGTCTCCCTCTTTCTTAGAGCATTACTAGTAGAACCCTCAAACCCTCAAACCCTCATAGCAGTTTTAAGGGTTGAGAAGTGCCAGTTTTTGACATTTTTAAGGGTTGAAAAACAGGGGCAAAGACTAGAACCCTCAAACCCAACCCGTAAACTGCTTTAAAGGTTGGATTTGAGGGTTCTAGTCTTTGCCTCAACCCCAACCTTTAAAACTGTCATTTCATATATCACACATTTCATCACATTTCATCATATGACATATCCCAAATTCCATCACATTTGACATAAAACAATAATCATTCTAGTTATTATTACAACACCGAATAAAACAATAATCATTCAAATTATTACAACAATGTTTGAGCAAATTACACTAATTGTTCGAATCAAATAGGACATAGAAAAGTAAAACAAAGATACATCATGGGCCAATGCGCCGCCCATCCAACTGCTAGTGGTGCTCTATTAGATCATCCCGGAGCCGATCATGAGTGGTTGCATCCTCAATCTCACGATGTGCTTGAAGAAAAGAGTGTATGCGAGAAGGGTTTCTTTCCGGTTGCACACGGGTACCAACATTGTCATAGAAACAAGGGAGGTTTAACCCTCTTTCATCCTCTAGGATCATGTTGTGTAGAATCACACAACATATCATGATCTTCAACAAGGTTTTAATGTCCCAAAACCGAGCTGCACCACGAACTATGGCAAACCTTGCTTGCAAAACACCGAAGCTCTCTCAATATCCTTATGGCTGCCTCTTGTGCCTTGGTGAAATGAGCCTCTTTTCTTGTTAAGGGCACCCCATTTTTCTCCTTGATGGACTTCACAAGAGTTGCCCATTCGGGATAGATGCCATCGGTGAGATAGTATCCCATTGAGTACTCATTGTCCATGATTTTGTAGTTGCAAGCTGGAGCATCCCCAGAAATTAATCTTTTGAACAAAGGAGATCTATTGAGGATATTGATATCATTGAGTGTTCCCGCAACCCAAAGAATGCATGCCAAATCCATGTGTCCTGAGATGCTACGGCCTCAAGCACAATGGTAGCATCACGGCTTTACCGCAATACATTCCGTGCCATGCCTTTGGGCAATTTTTCCACCTCCAATGCATGCAGTCAAGACTACCTAGCATCCCCGGCCATCCCCTTTTTTCATTCATTTCCATTAATCTCTTTGTATCTTCCTCGTTTGGTGCCCGAAGATACTGCTCACCGTACAACCGAATGACCAACTTGGCAAACCTACGGACTGACTCCGTGGTTGTATCTTGCCCAATGCGAAGATACTCGTCGGTATAATCCGCGGGTATGCCATAAGCGAGTACCCGCATTGCCGCCGATATCTTTTGATATGCACTAAACCCCATGATACCGGGCGCGGATCTACGCCGTTTAAAGTAATATGAGGCGGCCTCACAATCGGTGACAATCTTCACAAACAAACTACGCCGCATTCGGTACCTTCTGCGGAAGAGACGAGGAGGGTACGTAGGTACCTCGGAGAAGTAGTCTTCCATCAAATGTTCGTGTCCGAGAGCGCGGTTCCGGTAGATGGTGACTCGCCCCATCTTCGACCCTCTCCTCTGATCCATCAGCTTCACGCGGTTTTCAAAGGATTGCACGTCGATGAGGAGGCTCATCATCTCGACGTCATCGTCTTGCAACAACTCATCGATGTCCGAATCGTCGGATGACGACCAACCCGACGAATCGGACAACGAGTCCATGCCGTTGTTGTTCACCTCCATCTACACAATACAACAAACAATAAATTGTGAGTGCCAACAATGAAACAAAAAGGAAAAAAATAAAATAAAAAGAAAGAAAGGAAAGCATACCTACGGGGAGGCGGCGGGCAGGCGGGCGCGGCCGGGGCGGAGGCGGCGGGGCAGGAGGAGGCGCGCCTGGGGCGGAGGCGGCGGGCGGGCGGCTGGGGCGTAGGCGGCGGGCGGGCGGCCGGGGCCGGAGGCGGCGGGCGGCGGGCGGAGGCGGCGGGCGGGCCGGAGGCGGCGGGAACGGCGGCGCGCTGAGGGGAGGCGGGGGGCCGGATTTGGGGCGGGCGACTGGGGCGGTAGGCGGCGGGCGGGCGGCCGGGCCGGAGGCGCTGGGCGGGCGGCCGGGGCGGAGGCGGCGGGCGGGCCGGAGGCGGCGGGAACGACGGCGCGGCCGAGGGGAGGCGGGGCCGGGCCGGATTTGGGCGGGCGACGGCCGGCGGCGTGGGAGGGAGGAAGCGGGAGGTTGGGGAGAGGAAACTTCCCTGCCGCACGACGGGGGAAGGGAGTGCGGCTGGGGTCGAGCGCCCCCCTCCAACCCTCACTTCTACTGTTTGAAATTGGGTTTGAGGGTTGGACCCTTACTTTTTTTTGAGGGTTTGAGGGTTTAGGGGTTCTAGTCTTTGCGTTTTTTTTGTTGCAACCCGTAAAAAAGCGGTTATTTTTGAGGGTTTGAGGGTTTAGGAGTACTACTAGTAATGCTCTTAGCGACGAAGCGTGGTGGAGGTGGGAAGGAAGCTTCCTGTGAAACGTGAACCAGAGGCCAGCGCAAAGCTCGATCCCGATTGGCCTCCCTGAACAGTGCGCCTCGATGACGTGGCTAAGGTGAGCGTTCGCCCTTTGCGCCACTCTTATAGGGTTTTATCTCCCCAAAAGGCTCATTTTAAGATCAGATGGGAACCATAGTCACTTGGTTCAGCAGCACTTAACTGATTGTTGTAATCTATTGTGTTGGTGTACCATTTTGTCAAAAGATGAATCTGTAACGTATATGATGTTTATGTAAGGAATTATGTGAATAAAGTTAATGGAAAATATGAATAAATTTTATGGAGCTCATAAGTTTAAGAAGTTTCATTTTGATATGAGGTGATGTACTATACCGCTTCTGTTCGGTCTGACAAAAAGCCTAGCTAAACCGGACGTAAATATAAAGGCCAGCGGCGAAACGCATCTGCTACCCTTCTTGGTTGACAGCTCTGACGTTTGGGGCCAACTCTCCCGCCTAGCACCAGCAACTTCACCTCCCTTGAAGTTTTGCGTGTCCACGCTCTCTGCAGCACTAGCGAGATGTCGCAGACCCGCTTTCGCCATCAGATTCATCGGTTCTTGGCTTTTGGCCACCTCCTCATTAAAGGATATCGGCCGCGGAACAATTTTGATTCAGGATCATATCAAGGGAGACTGATGATTCAGGATCATATCAGTTTCGATGGTATATAAACAACAAGACCTTCTGATTGGATGCATTAGGAACTCCATCGCGGAAGATGGCCTAGGTGGCCTCCATGTCTCCCTCTTCATCAAAACTCTATGCCCGTCAATGGAGAATTCGGTGTGGGCGGCGGCCTTGGTCGCGGTGGGAGCCAGTGCTTGTGGCCGGCGAAGATTTTTCATCCCAAATCTTCTTTTCGGTGTGGGCGGCGGCCTTGGTCGCGGTGGGAGCCAATGCTTGTGGCCGGTGAAGATTTTTCAACCCAAACCTTCTTTTCGGTGTGGGTGGCGGCACGGTGGTGGTTTCCGGCGGCGGCGGTGGCTAGCGGGGTGGCGGAAGGGTCTTGAGTACCAATTCCGATGATGGGGGTTGTCATCGGTGGCGATGGTGACGCATGGCATGGCGGAGGCGGGGGAAAGAGACGGGACAAATTTTACTTGGCCGCGCGGGCGGGGAAAGAGACGGGACAATTTTTACTTGGCCGCGCGGGGGCTGAGTATATTTATGCGCAACGAGGGAAGGTTTCGGCGGAGGAGTAAATTTTTTAATTTATTAGGGGATCGGCTAGGTATGGTTTAGTGGAGTAAAATAAAAAATTTACTCCATTACAGTTTTTTGGGATCGGCTAAAGATGCTCTCGCTGTGTGAAGGAAATTCCACAAGCCCCCACAAAAAAAAGGAAATTCCACAATATACTACATTGCACGTACGGAGTAGGTATCTTTACTCCAGAGTCGGTACGTCGTCCGCTCCCCTCCCCTCGCACGACCCCCTCGCTCGCCATCGATTTTTTTTTCATCGAACCAAAAAACTGTCGTAAGAAAACCAGGGCAATTCTTCCTTCCAGAAAAAAGCCAGCCAACACGACCCACGCCAGAAACGCCCTCCACCTCCATGCTCCTTTGGCGTTTCCCGATTGCCGCTGCCATACCCCGTGGCGGCTAGGTTCGTCGTCTCCTTCGGGCCCCTTCCCCATCACGACGTGCCTGCGCTGGTCGATGCGGCATTTGGACGTGTCCTCACCTTCGCCGGCCTCCGCTACACGATGCTCGCTACCACTCGCCTCCTGCAGGAATGTCCGCACCGTCGGCATCGTTCTCCTCCTCGCTGGAGGAATCTCTGGGCCGTCCTCCTCACAATTTCGAGAGAGAACCATCAAGATGAGCAGCCATCGCCAGACTTGTTCCGTGATTTTCTTGATTTTGGATACAGCTGTCGGATGCATATGGTCTGTGTGGATCGTGGATACAGTCGTGGTGGATTACTTATTAGAATGCCTTGTTGGGTGGACCGTGGATTACATGGTTGGTGTGCTCCGTCAGGTAGTGGCAGCAAGCAATGCGGCACCAAGCTGGGCATGAAGTGCACAGACAGAGCAGAAAATATCAGAGTGATTTGTGCTCGTGCCCGGAGCTAATACTGGTATACGGTATGATTCAGCCTTCTCTTCTCTAAGATTGCAGCATCTTGGTTTGGATAGCTACTTCTCCAAATTGTAATGAAGATACAAACATGTATTTTGAGAGTGAAGTCTATCTATTACAGGTTATCATGTATTTTGACAGGTACTATTGAGTTGCTGGCATGCAGTTTTTTTCACGGTAGCAATGCCATGCGAACGTCCTTTTTCTTTGACAATACAACACAATGACATCTTGACTCTGACTGAACCTCGTCATTATTGTTTACATGACAGCATAGATGTTGCTCACTTACCAATTTGTTACCTGTCAAGATTTTCACATGTTGTAGTTGGTGACAGGGGATATAAAACATGTGGATATTGTTATATTTTGTAGCTAGTGGCAGGGGATATGATGAACTGACCAATTGTTTTCATGCATATTCTATCACCCGTAGTTCTTATTACAGTTACATGATCATGTGACAGCATGGCATCGGACAGCACAGCCTTCATCTTAATACACCCCAAAGGTGATCATCGCCTTAGCCTATATTCATGCACTCTCATTTTTGCTGAACAATTCATGATCAATACTGGATTCTTTTTAAAGGAAGCCACTTCAACTTAGTTTGAGCTCTCATGTTGTCGAATGAATCAGCAAGTATGTTTTCTGTGGCTTTTATAAATTGACACAATGTTTCTGATTTTCAACCTAACAAAATTATATGTTTCGTCCAATCATGTTTTTTACCCCATTATGTAATCGGCTCAGGTGACAATAGTATCTTCATTGTTCTTCTCATGACCATTTCCTTTCTCAGACTGCTGGTCTACGGTCTTCTTCTTCCTCCAGATTTCAACGATGACTCGAATCCCTCTAGAAGTTGAGTGAGATAATCCGTTTTATTTTTATGCCAAGAGGTATGAATTAGAAGGACCGGTTGCTACGTTCATGGCCTTTGTAACCAACGCACATCACTCTAGAGTTGGACCAATTTCGGGTCATCGTGGCAGCGAAGATGATGGAAGCTACCATTCCAAGGTGGCAATGAACCGGTGTAGAACTAAAGAACACGTCGGCTAGCTGGTGAAGCTTGAAGCTCCATGCATCAAATTTTCTGTATGTTGAAGTTCTTTCCTGGCATGGGGGTAGCATGTTTTGAATTTACTTGTTGTTTATCTATGTTTCAGTATATGAACGGTTATCCTTAGTAAACCATGCTTTTAGCACTTTATTTTTAGTTCTTGCACATGTCGTTGTTGCCCTGTTTTGGGCTATAAAACGTACCAATGCCCTTGGTCTCATTTTTCAGGAGGAACTGGGTTGTGGCCTTTTGCTCCAATAAGAAGCGGGTGAGAGTGAAAACTTGTCACTCTATGCATGAAAACCATAGTCTGTCAAGTTCAATACACATTCTTGATTAGAACAATTTGGTGTCAATAATTGTTTTCTCCGGTGGCAATGCTGATTTATCCATGCAATATAATCAAATATTTATATTTCAGCTAGACTTTTTATTAGGTTTTAGATGGTTTTCGCAGTACCTCAAACATCTCGAATGTTATCTATTTAGGTTATCGTATTTAGCTCACAGCTCCAACTTTCGTTGAAGGGAAACTCAAGGTTCCAACTTGATATGCCCTCTCTTTCATTTGGTTTATTGGAGCATATAGTTGGTAAATTTGGTGACCTAAAAGCAATTTTAGGTATATCAGATAGAAAGTGAGGAGAGTAAATTTTACTCAAGGTTCCAACTTGATATGCCCTTTCTTTCATTTGGTTTATTGGAGCATATAATTGGTAAATTTGGTGACCTAAAAGTAGTTTTAGGTTTATCTCTTAAGTGCTTTGGGCGAAAATTTCTGTTCATAGCTCTATTTTTACATAGCAGTGTATGAGCGTGACGACGACGTGCTATAGCCCAGGATGAAGGGTGGGTCCAGTATGAAACCAAGAGGTACTATCACTAAGATAGGAAGGCGGTTGCCGCCCTTGTTTTTTGCTGCTGGCCTGCCATGGTGGTGTTGATCACTAGCTCACTTAGAACATGAGTTAGTGGATATTGTGATGAACAAGTGATAAGAGTAAGGGTTCAGAGTGAGCAGGATGGGAATTGGGCTTCGTCTGTTCAGTTATGGTTGTCTAAGCGAAATAATTTCCCTACTTTAGAAAATGTGACAAATTATATTTCACTAGAGATGGCTTTGCGGTAAATTGCATGAGCGGGCGGTTTATATTTTTTTCATCAAGTCATGCAATTTTTTGGTTAGGATAAAAGGGTAAATGCATTGGTTGTTTGCTTTAAGAGTTAATAACGGACACGGTGGTGTATCAATTGCATGCCCAACAACAAACATTAAATATTTGCTTGATGGTAATGCAAGACATACAGTTCAACTGTATGTTACAACGTGACAATGGTCCAGGAGACATCAGGTCTGCGTTGTTGGCTTGGGAGGTGTCATGGGCGGCGCATGCCTTGCCCCCCTTGATTTTGGGAAGAGCGTTGAACCACCCGTTTGATTTCTGAACATGTCGAGACAAGAGGGAGAAATTTAGTTCAACCTTAGAGACAATCTTAATTATTGATTTGAATCATTTATATGCATTGTAGCCCGTAGCAACGCACTGCATTCTACTAATTTATCTAATATCTCAGCATGGATATGCCCAGTCGACTCGGAGGCTGCGGTCGCCGACGAGGTGGCCGTTGAGCTTGTTGACGGCCTCCTCTGCGTTGTCGCGGCTCTGGAACGCGACCCAACCGAAGCCGACGCGGTCGTCGAGACTCAGCCTCGTGAGATTGCACCCGACGAGCGCTCCGAACCGCCTGAAGAGCCAGCTGAGCTCGCGGTTGCCGGGTATCGTGCTCAGCGGCACGTTGGTCACTCGTACAAGGCGCCGCAGTTGGCCAGTCTCAGAGCAGGAGGAGGCCAGCAACAGCGGGTGACTCCCCGGACGGCACCGCTCCGCGCAGGTGCTGAGGCGGATATGCCCGTGGATGTAGTTGTAGGGGCAGAAGTGATCGTTGTCGTGGAGTCTGCCTACTCCGCAGACGCCGCACGTCCTCTTCTCACTGCGGCGGCGCTCATCGTCTGAGAGAAAACACGAGGGATGTCGTCAGTACCGTACACGCTTGGTCGATTATGGAAGTACGTACACCGGTCATATGCGTACGCACGTTTCTTGTCGTCCTGCTCCTTGGCCGGCGTCGTGCCCTCCTGCCGCCGGTTTCTGCACCCCGTGCGCGCGGCAGAGGGTTTGGGTTGGATGGCTTTTCAGATGTGCACGAACGCGTGTTAGTGTCCTTGTATGGACCATGAAGGAAATTCCCTCAAAAAAAAAAAAAAAACTGCATATTGGTTGTCCAACAAGAGAAGCCCCGCAAAAGAAAAAAGAAGAAGAGAAACGCACGAACCTTGCGGCGCTGGCGCAGACGGCTTCTTGACAATCTTCTTCTTTATCGTAGCCGCTCTGGCCTTTCTCCTCTTCTTCTTCTCGCCGATCTTCCTCCGCTGTCTGCGGCTGGCCATCTCCTCGACTTTCCGGCGGTTGGTTTCTTCTCTAACGTTTCCTTACTTATTAACCCTGTGGTGTACTTTTAACTGCCAATGAGACTTGGAAGGTTTGGATACCAAATTCGACCGTGACTCGGATCGGATGTTTTTGTTACTCTATCTTTAATCTAAAAGCAACACCACGTACGCACTACTACGTAACAGAGAGAGAGAGACCCGCCGCGCCGATCTCCTCCGTCTTAGCTCGCTCCCCACTCCGCGGCGTCCAAAAAATGCATGGATCCCGATCGGTGCGAATAGGAACATTACTACTCCTAGAAGAGTGCATCTTCAGTCTAATGTTGCTGATCTTATCGATCCAGTCACAAACTTTTGGGATGGAAATATAGTGAGATAAACGTTGTGGCCAATTGATGCTCAAAGGGTGCTCACTACTCCTACTTATGCATAATATGACGGATTTCATTACTTGGAGCTATACAAAAAAATGAAGTATTCACTGTTCGATCGACTTATTGAAGGAATGGAACCAACAACATGGGAGGAAACTGCAACACGCAATTGATATGGGTAGATTCAATGTCAATCCTATTTGGGATAAGATTAATTTGGAAATTATCTTGTCAAGCGAATGTGAAATTTTTCATTTGGCGTACATTGCATGAAACCCTCTTGTGTTGTCTTATGCTTGTTAATAGACATATGAAAGTTTCTCCCATCTACCCATCATGTTTGAATGGGCCAAAAGATACAAAACATGTGTTGTTTCTGTGTCAGAAGGCGAACGAGGTTTGGTAGAAGCTGGGTTTGCATGAGGCCATTAGTAAAGCTTGCGCTATTGATCGTGCGGGGAGGCGGTTTTTTAGTTCTTACTTCTTATGCCAGAACAAGATCTATCTATATTGGGCCTCCAAAATGCACGCGAATTGATAGCTATAACAACTTGATATTTATGATGAGAGAGATGTAAGTTGGTTCATGAAGAAAAGTCTGAAGATGCGTACCAAACTTCGATGGGGGAAGTATGTTAATGCCCACTCCCCGAAGACAACAAAAGAATAGAGGGCTAGAGCAAAACCTCCTACGGGTTTTGTGAAGCTGAATATTGGTGCGTTTTTTTACCATGACCTGCTTTGGGGCACAGGGTCGTCCTCAAAGATGACAATGAAAGGTTCATTGTTGGCAGGAAATCAAAATGGATTGGTGTGCAAATGTTTTGACAGCAGAAGCGTTGGCTTTAAGATTTGGCTTACGTGCACAGAAGGCCATATGTAACCGTCTTGTGGTTAACTCCGACAATATGGAGGTAATTGACACAATGAAGAATAAAGGTAATTCAAAGGGAGCGGTGGCGGCAGTGTTCGATGATTGTTATTTTATGGCTTGTGATTTTTCTCTTACTTAGTTTGAACATTGTAACAGGAATCAAATAAGGTTCACTATTAGGGAAAACCCTAGTAGTAGCGCTGGTTTTAGAGCTAGTAGTAGCGCTGGTGCAAGCGCAATAAGTAAGGCGCTACAGCTAACTGCTAGCAGTAGCGTTGGTTAGCCAGCACTATTGCTACACGTAGTTAGTAGTAGCGCTTTTTTTGGAAAAGCGCTGCTGATAGAGGTAAGTAGCAGTATCGTTTCTTCTGAAAAGCGTTACTGCTTAGTTTTCCTGTTTTTTAATTGCAGCTTATTTTTGTTGTATTTGTATATGTTTTATATACAGTACTTTCATCATATGATTTTATGACCATGAGTAGTTAGTATATACAACAGTGTGTGAAATGAAGGTGGATTAGGTTAAAATAGAGGCAACATATGGTGCATCACATGTTGCCTCTACTTGAACCTAGTCTACCACATGTTGCCTCTATTTGAACCACTACAAAAAAAGACACATCCGTGACATTTTGGGCCGAACGAATTTTTTTTCTGTCATACATATGACACTTCTATGACGATAATTGTGACAAAACCCGGTATCATCATAGATGTGGTGGGCTCCTACTTCTATGACAAAAATCATGATAGAAAATGGGCTTTTCGTCCTGGGCGGGCCGGAGACGCAGCTGCATGACATTCATTGGGCCGTCCATGACGAAAAAACCATGGTAGAAGCGAGGGCGAGGAAAATTTCAGGAGTTGCCGGTTACGGTGGGAGGTCGAGGGCGGAGCGATGCGAGTTTCTCTCAGACGTCTGTGGCGTGTGTGCGGCGTTGGCTCTAATCAAGCCGAAGCGAGGCGTTGGGCTCTAATCGAACTCGAAAGCGACAGTTACCGCAGCTACGCATTCTTGAACCCGAGCGATCGATCGATGGTTGTTAATCAACCCGATGGAGCGATTCTTCGCCATCGCTGCTAATCAAGCCGATCGATTGGATGAGCGATTGGCGTTATGGGGTTTGGATGAACAGTGGCGATGGCGTTGCCTCTGGATGAACAGGAACTCGTGGTGTGGAGGGCTGGATGAACAGTAGACGGTGGAGGGGTGGCCGTGGAGGGGTGGTTGAACAGGACCCCGTGGTGTGGAGGGCTGGATGAACAGTAGACGGTGGAGGGGTGCCCGTGGAGAGGGGTGGTTGAACAGTAGCCGGTGGAGTAGCGCGTGGTGGAGGCTGTATGAACAGGAGCCCGTGGAGGCTGGAGGAGGTCGACGGTAGCCCGTCAAGGCTGGAGGAGGTCGACGGTGGAGATGAACAGTATCCCGTGGAGTCCAGTTTTGCGGTACGCCACACCCTCCTGATGAACAGGACCCCTGTTTCGACCGTTGGAGGTCAGTTTAAATCCGCTTTTGCGATGCGCCACATCCCTCCCGATCAACAGGACCCCCGTTTCGACCGTAGGAGGTCCGTTTCCTCCGTTTTGCGGTACGCCACACCCCTCCCGATCAACAGGACCCCTGTTTCGACCGTAGGAGGTCCGTTTCCTCCGTTTTGCGGTACGCCAGGCCCCTCCCGTTCAACAGGACCCTGTTTTGAACGTGGCCGGTCGAACACAAGGCCGTTTCCTCCGTTGTGCGGTACGCCAGGCCTCGTTTCCATCGCCTGTTCCGTCCAAGCCCTCCCGATGAACACGACCACGCATTCCGTTCTGACCCAGCCGGTTGGCTCCCCATGAACACGACGACGACGATGTTTCTCCGTTCTGACCCAGCCATGTACGTATGCGCGAGTAGGCATTCGAGACCCTTCCCCTATGTACGTACGTGGCCGTATTTTCTTTCTTGCACCCTCGCCGCTGTACGTACGTGTACATGCTACATGCGCGCCTCTACTACGACACGTGCGCGCCTCTACATCTACGACACGTGCGCGCCTCTACATCGACCAGTATGTACGTACACGTTCGCGACCAGAATGACCACGCTACGTACGCTTCAACCAGGTGGGTCCCGACTGTCAGGCACTTCCTTGCGTGCGACGATGTAGCTGGTGGGTCCCAGCAGTCAGGGGGGCAAATCGTTTTTTTTTTCCGGACGCACTTCCTTGCATGCGAAGATGTAATTGGTGGGTCCCAGCAGACAGGGGGAAACATTTTTTTCGCTAAATACGTTGGCCCGTCCGGTGGGTCCCCGCTGTCAGGTGGAGGAATAATTATTTTGCGCGTAATAAGGAGGCACTTCCTTGCTGCGATCGTGGACCCAGCTGTCAGCCTCTCCACATACAGTCCACGTCCGATGGAAATCGTTCCTTGACCATGTTGACCACGCCGCGCCGAGAGCACCAGGGCGGTGGACGACGGCGAGGCCTAGGAAGGGGACGACGGGGAGCCGGGGAAGACGCGGCAGTGGAAGCCCGCGCCGAGAGGAGTACGAGGTTCACCGGTTCGCTGCGGTGTGAGGTTGTCGTCGCCGCAGGCCCGCCAGCCGTGGGAATAGTAGGGCGGTGAGGCCTCCGCGGCGGCACATCCGGCCACGGGAGGCAGGAGCATGCGGCACGACCGGCGCTGCTTTGGGCGGCTGGAGCAAGAAGACCAGAGATTGAAGAAGCACTACGGCAGTTGGATGGACATCGTACGGTCACTGGAGCTAGAATCGTTTATATTGACTAAGTTGACAAAGCCCTCCGTCCCCGTCAACTTAGTAGGCCCACAAGTCAGCCTCCCACCAAGGTGGGTCCCAGCTAGCTTGGGGGGTATTAATTTTTTTGTGCGTAATAAGGAGGCACTTCCGGTGGGACCGAAATGACGGGGGGAACATTTTTTGGCGAACACGGTGGCCCGTCGGGTGGGTCCCAGCAGTCAGGGGCAAACGTTTTTTTCGCGAAATACTGGTGGCCCGTCCGGTGGGTCCCTGCTGTCAGGTGGAGGAATAATTATTTTTCGCGTAATAAGGAGGCACTTCCTTGCGGCTGCCGTGGACCCAGCTGTCAGCCTCTCCACGTACAGTATTCTTCCGATGGAATTCGGTCGTTGACCACATTGACCACGCCACGCCGAGAGCACCACGGCGGTGGACGACGGCGAGGCCTAGGAAGGGGACGACGCGGAGCCGGGGAAGACGCGGCAGTGGATGCCCACGCGAGAGGAGTACGAGGGTTCATTGTTCGGCTGCACCGCCACCGCAGAATAACAGGGGTGTGGGTGAGTGGAGTGGAGGGATGGCCTGCCAGCGGTGGGAGTAGTATGGGCGATGAGGCCTCCGCGGCAAAGCCAACCCGACCACGGAGGCGAGGCGAGCGGCACGACCCGGACCTTTGCATTGGGCGGCTGGAGCAAGAAGACCAGAGGTTGAAGAAACACTACAGCCGTTGGATGGACATCGTATGGTCAGTCGAGCTAGAATCGTGCATATTGACTAAGTTGACAAAGCCCTTCGTCCTCGTCAACTTAGTAGGCCCACTATACTGGGTCCCAGCTAGCAGGGGGTATTCTTTTTTTGGGCATAATAAGGAGGCACTTCCTTGCATGCGAAGATATAGCTGGTGGGTCCGAGCTGTCAGCGGCGGTAACGTTTTTTTCGCGAAATATAGAGGCCCTTTCGGTGGGTCCCAGATGTCAGGTGGAGGAATCATTATTTTGCGCGTAATAAGGAGGCATTTCCTTGCGGGGCCCAACTGTCAGCCTCTCCACGTACAATCCATTTCCGATGGATGTCGTTCATTGACCACGTTGACCAGGCCGCGCCAAGAGCACCAGGGCAGTGGACGACGGCGAGGCCTAGGAAGGGAACGACACGGAGCCAGGGAATACTCGACAGTTATTTACGCCAGCGAAGAGTACGAGGTTTCTTGGTTAAATCTGCCGTCATTGGAGAATAACATCATGTGTGGGACCGAGGGTGAGTAGAGGGATAGCTAGGCCAGCGAGGGGAGTACGGTGGGCGGTGAGGCCTGTGGCAGCACAACCCGACATGAGGAGGAGGGAGCAGCAGTCCCACTTGGCGCTTGTTTGAGCGGCTGGAGCAGGAAGAGCAGAGATTGAAGAAGCACGACGGTCGTTGGATGGACATCCAACATTATAAATGCCATCTATGGAAAGCCTCAAATCTATGGAAAACAGCATACAACCCATCTGCCATTATTTCAAAGAGTTTACAGCCCATTTGCTAATTCTTACGGCTTTTTTGGAGCCCATATTCTTTTTGTTAGCATTACAACCCATATTGTGGCCACGGTTAAAAAATTATACGAAATTTTGCATATGTCGGTGCGGTCTGAACTGTTTTTAATCCCGAAATTTTGAGTCACATTCAGACTGATTTTAAAAATAATTGTATATCAATATAAAATCCAATAAATTGTCCACGCATAAAAATCAATGCAATTTAAAATCTTGAAATGAAAAATGATATTTGAAACTAATTGCCGGTTTGATGTGTTTTAAAAATATACAACCCATTTCTCATTACAGATAGGCCATTTTCTCGGCCAGCCGAATGAAGCTCTCCTCGTCTAGCCCAACAGGCATGATAAAATGACTTACTTGACAAATCATAAAAAACCGGGCTAGCCATTTTCAAAAAGAAAAAAAAACTACTGGGCTGGTCTGTGGTAAACATAAAAGAAAAGGCTGTCTAGACAGGCCAGAGTGTCCCGCACAGCCCAGTTGACACCCTGCTTCCGTCTCAAAAACATATTAGATAAATGCCACTCCAATTATGGCGATTCATAAAAATGCCACTGCAATTTCCAAACTTTGAAAAATGCCACTGCAATTTTTGCAAACTTTGAAAAACGCCACAGCAGTTTGCAAACTTTGAAAAACGCCACTCCACACAACGAAAAATGCCACTAGAAATGGCATTTTCAAAGTTTAAATTGCGATGGCATTTCTCAGGCATTTATCAAATTAACCCAAAACAAAAATAAGCTGGGCGAGCTGCTGGGTCCACAGTGTCACCGCTCGTTGTGCAATTTTCTCGTTTATTGACTATGTTGACAATGGCATGGGACCCAGATGTCAGAAATCCACTAGGAGGAGCCATTTTTTTATTGGCTTGAAATAAGGAGGCACTTGCTTGCGTACTGCCATGACCTTGGCGGGTCCCTGCTATCATCCTCTCCACGTACAATCATCTCCTGATTGTGTACGCGTCAACTTGCTAGGCCCACAAGTCAGCCTCTAAACCCGTGGAGGACAAATACAACCCATTTTAAAAAATAACAACCCATTCCATACGTTCAAACGGAAAGTTCAACATTCAGAGCAAAGTAACAGGTTTGATCCACATATAGAGTACTGAACTTCCACGTTGACAACCATCATAGCCAAGTTAACTATCTACTCCCACTAGACAAGTACTAACTTACTCTTAGCTAACTAGACGATGCCGGCGGTACACGCTACACGCCGGCACCGGCGTCCTGCGCCTCGCCTCGGACTTGCCAGAGGTGCGATAGGGCGCGTTGCTCGCGCGTGTTGGCCCTTTCCATGCCGGCGTGGTCCACCGAAGCTTCGGCTTCCAAGCGGGAAACCCACTTGATGAGCTGGTAGTAAAAATCAGCGTCGTGAACGCATGCATGACCCACAGCCTCCAGGGCTTTTTGCCGGGCGCCAGCCTCCACGTAGTCGGCCCAGTTGCGGGCGCTCTGCTTGCGACTCAGAGCATCGATGCGCTGCTGCTCCATGTCCCGCTGGCGGCGCAAATCGGTGTTACGCTGCTCCTCCGCCAGGCGGTCGCGCTCCAACAACTCCTGCTCCTCCGCCATGCGGTCGCGCTCCAACAACTCCTCGATCTGCGCATTGCCATCTAAAGACAGATAGAATACCTCCTCCCTCCGTCCGCCTTTCGGTGAAAAACCAAACACTCGTTCCAGCGGTGACCGCCTCCGGCGTCGCCTACTGCGGACGGGCGGGGGCATGGCGGACGTGGCGAGCGACGTCGCGCTGGTGGGGCTTATGAGGATATGGCGAGTTGGGTCACGGTGGCACTTTGGAGAATGCCGGAAGCAGTACTTATAGGGGAAGGTAGCGCGACGGTCATCGGAATTCAATGCATAATGGCTTAGCGCCAGCTTGCCGTGGAAAACTAGGGAAACTAAAATTATGACTGTGCCGTCCCGTCCCGTCTGGGTCGCACGCCGGCATGGCGGTCAAACGAGTGCACTCGAATCATCTCCCTCCTTGTCAATAATGATTTCACGGATTTAAAAAGCCCGCAACAATTAAAGCGTATCTTTTTCGCATCAGTTAGCTGCCTTAATTACGGCCGGCTGCATGCAGGCACTCAGAATCGCTCGCAGGTAGTACGCGAAGCAGCATGCAACAACTCGCAACCGAGGGCACGCATGCAGCCACTTAAATTGCTGGAATTAATTAGGCTTAAACTTCTGCATGCCGTTAATTATTGCCATGCCTTGGTCTTGCTGCTTTGCTCACGAGACTAATAAACCCGGACGGAGGGAGTACCTTGGTTGGTGAGAGGTTTGAATTAAGCCCTGCAAACCGGAAAGGAGGTACTAATGCGTCGTGATCTGCTATTTATTCGTGTAGGATCGAGTAGGTTGTTTCTTGAATTGAGCCCTGCAAACCGGAAAGGAGGTAGTACGTGCGTGATACACTATTTATCCGTGTAGGATCGATAGTGTAGCTTGTCAGTTTCTTCAGAGGTAGGCATTTTTATCCATGTAGGATCGATAGTGTAGCTTGTCAGTTTCTTCAGAGGTAGGCATTTTTATTCAAAAAACTGCCACTCGCATCTTCGTCATAAATAAAACTGCCAGGTGCGCATTTGTAGGCTAGCTAGTGATCGATCAGTAACTTGTAAACACTGAGCAAACAGAAATAAGTAACTGTTAATGCATCTCATTGATTCACAAATCATATACAAATATGTAGCTCCAAAAGCAAAGATCAGCCACTTTGGATCTTGCGTCGCAACTAAAACTAACTAGTACGATTCCCATACATAAGATCAACATGTTAATGCATCTCAATGATTCACAGATCATATACAAATATGTAGCTCCAAAAGCAAAGATCTAGAAAAAACATCTGTTCTTCCTACTAACATGGATGCTTCTCTTGGCCAACATTCAGTACAGACTGAAAGATAAATTTGTTTGTGAAGTCTACAATTCCCCTTGCAAACGTAAGTGGTTTCACCAATAGCTGGAACCATGAGAATGAACCACACATGATGGAGGAACATCCACTGCAATATGATTTGGTGTTCTCTCGATCACACCGCGAGACTATTTTCGGAATACAAACTTTAACTTAGGGAAAATGATGCCCATTGTATAATCAGACCAAAGCAATGAAGCACCAAGTGTTGGCCAGTAAATAGTACAGTACTACTTTTCTGCAGTCCATGAAGTGACTATCCAAACTTTGTGTCTATTTTCAAATGGAACTGCATGCAATGACTAAACTATTCTCTTGAGCACATCAACCAAAATTGCGGACACTTTGTTTGTTTGACAAATAGCAACGGGCGAACATCTCTGCACTGCACAAATATCAAGCAGCTAGTAAACATATACCACACCATGTTCGCAGTGATGGAAGAGGTGAAATCGATACAACTGAAATTGAGCATCCAATCATTGAATCCTGTCCTGCACCTCCAATGTAGGTCCACCCTGCCAATAAATTCACATGCAAACCACTAGTATTACTATCTAATGACAGTACAAAAAGAGTAGCAAGATAGTAGCAAACCATATACCTTCGTAATGAACAGCTCATAGTGCCACCAATTGGATATAAAGGTTTGGAAAAAAACATGCTCCTAATGTTGAACCAGTTGTACTTTTTGTGCAGCTCCACTAAAATCGAGCATCCCTGTTTGCATAGATATTGAAAGTGTGATTACTATAAAAGTGGCACTAGTTGAAGCATAGACTCACAAATATAAGCATTCCAATTTCTTAATGGGAAAAGGTAGCAAGACTGTTTCTAACCACCTGTTTGAAGGAATAAATAAAGCAACAACGGTGATGTCAGGAAGGCATACATAGTTTTTTTCTGAAAAACTGAGCCATTCCTGACCTTTCCTCTTCTTTTAAGCAAATTTTGTGCAGTTCTACTAAAATAAAATGCCATCACCGCCTTGACAAAATAAGCTACACTGTACAAAAGGAAATGACTTAACATTACATCATGATGTCAGGTATGTACTAGACAGGCATTAGAGACAAACATACAGACCTCCTCTGGTAACATAATGAACATTAATTTTAACAAAGGTGTGACTAGCTTTACCGGGATAATTTGAGTGAACTCTACACCCTCCGTTCCTTAATATAAGACGTTTTCGCGGTTCAATTCAAAGTACCCAAACGTCTAGTATTTAGAAAAATAGGTAGTAGTTTTCTTGAGCACATATCTGGGAAAGCTTGCCACACTTTATTTATGTCCATACGCTAATGCAACACAATTCGAATACTACAAATATACACTAATCCGATGGCTAGTGCAACAAGAGAGTAGTTAGTTTATTACGAGTGCAGTACAATGGTTTCTTGAACAGATTTCAATAAATTCTAGCACTGGAAGATTTCTATAGGAATTAACAATACAAAATGTAAAGGTAACAAGTTTCAGCATTGGTATACTAGCTGTGCATGAGCATTAAACCAAATACAAAAGTCTGAAGGTAACTAGCATTATTAACTAATGACAGTATAAAAAATTGCAAACCATGTACCTCCAAGGTAAATATCATTTCGAACTCGGGGGACCATAAAATTGCTAACCCAATCTTGATAATCGATCAAACATAAAAACTTGATCTTTCCTCTTGATAATCAAGAGAACAGCCGGAGGAGGAGGTGCCCACTCTTGACCTTTCCTCTTGTCTTCATAATTGTCTGTGCAGTTTAACCAAAATAAAATGACATTAGCGCATTGGCATTTTGGTGACACTGTACAAAAAAATTAACTTATCTCATGAAAGTGAGGTATGTAATATATAAGCATTAATAGTGCAAAAATCTGAAGGTAGTAACAAGTTTCATCGTTGGTATACTGGCTGTGCAACAGCATTAGAATGCCTTAGCTGAAAAATCTTTAGTACATCCACAATCAACATTAACCTGAAATGATCCAGTGACATTAAATGGCACTGCTTAAATTTATCTGTGGCATTAGACTGAGAGCGGCATTAGTTAAATGTGGCATCACTTTAGCAGTAGCATTGCTTGACTTGACTGCTGGCGTTATACTAACAGCAAAAAAGTGGCAATAAGAGCATGGGAGGCCCATTCGAACAGTGGGCACACCAGTACGATGTACCTCCACGGACGCAGAGTGGTGAGGGAGGTATGGTTGCCCAGAGCAACAAATATCCAGGCAGCATATGTGGATTATGTCCCATTTTTGTTCTCTTTAGCCACCTTTTTCCTATGTGAGGACAACAAACCGATCGACCTGGTCATTCTCTATTGTGTTGTCATGCCTTTCTACCCTTCTTCAACCAAGAGACACGAGACTCGTTCCTTAGCTACTGATTTTCCCCTTTTCAACCTAGATGCGGGTTCGATGCCTACTCTCTTGGACAGTGCAGTCTCCCTTCCTTTCCTTATTCAACCCAGACATGGATTAGTCTGCAGGAAGTAGGGTTTCCTTTAATAGTGCAAATTATGGTTTTCGTCTGCGTGGCCAGCAGAAAGCGAGAGGATAGCAAATTGAGAATATGATGGAGTGGAAAAAGATCCACATGCAACGACGTGCCAGATGGGGCAATAGAACAAGGGTATGGTTCGAAAAGAGGTAGCATACCTGAGGGTCGGCGGGAAGTGGCTTCGCTCGTGGTCGTCGTCCTCCGCACACACTACGGCAGCGATCCCGCGCGGGCGCTAGGTCTGAGAGGACGGCCTTGTCGTCAGTGCGTGACCTCGCTCGCCGACGACGAGTGCGTCAACGCTGCACGTCCTTTTCTTCCCCGGCGGATCTGTGACCACCGGTGAGGAGGGAGAGAGGGGCCGTCTTTTTTAGATCTGGAGAGAGGGTGGTAGTGTGAGAAGCAAGTGGGCAGCCCTTGGCAAGAAAGCGCTGAAGCTCCAGCCTATATATCTTCTTTATACTACTAGTACTGGAGGTGGAGTAGTGGTAGAGTAGTTTATATTTTCTCTGCGTACAGTACCAGTTAGTCGTGCTTCAAAACTGAACGGCGCGCCATTAAAAAAATAAAGGCCGATAACTAGTGCGGCACCTCGGGCCAACGCGGCCAGATCGCATTTTGCACGATAAATTACACACCATGTCTCATTGACATGTTGTCCAGATCCACACATCAGTTAGACGACGGCGAGTAGTAGAAGTATTTCCGAACCGACGTGTAGGCCGGGGCGCCCCTTCGTGAACCATGGCAAACTGGCAACCGTCCACCGACTCTTCGCATTTCCCTCTCGATTTGGAACTGCTGTCACACGCTCTTCCTCTCCCTCCTCCATTTTCCTTTAGACCTTCACCCTTTCTTCTTCCATTGTTCGATCGTCTTCTCCATGGAGGGAACAGGACGGAAACGACCCCGTTATTCTTGCCCCGATCTGAAAGATGACGTGGTGGAGGAACTCATTGATCGGTCGACGTCATCACCTCGGCTAGCATGGCAGGTTCGTTCAAGCCCATTCTCGACTCAACTAATAACATCATTACAAGGAACCCAAGAGTCAAGGAGCGGTTTGATCTCCCCTATCTTCTTCGCCGTGACCCTGATGACTGGCGCCGTCACGACGGAGGCCTCGCCCTATGCAAGTTGATGCCGCTTGATAATGATACGTATGATGTTAAGATGCCATCACTTGAGGGCAAGGCTTGGGCAGGCGCAAATGGAGATTGGGTTGTTTCTGATGGGTCCAATCATGCGAGTGTGAACTTGTGAATGTGTACACTCGTGACCGGGTTCCACTTCCAAAAATCTCAGCAGACTGCCCAGAGGTTGAGCACACCGGTATTGTACGCATGTTCAAATACAATCATGGTGACTGTCTTCTACGGAAGATAGCAATTTCTCGAGTCCCCAACCGCTCTTGGAATTACAACAACTATGAAGTTGTTGCTATCTTCGACAAGCTTGTTGCCGTCGTCAGTGGTTTTATTTGGATGGATATTGCTCAAAAATCAGTTTCTGTACACGGATGAGTACTGTGATGCAATTCAATACGAGGGCCTTGTGTTTGCTGCCACCACTCGTGGCACTGTTTTTGCATGGCATCCTCGTTGTTTCAGTACGTTTGTCTTCCACCGTAATTATAATTTTTTCATCCACATGCATCCAACCTTCTTCTTGTGTTTCCAAGGTCCTGTGAACATTCCACCACCTATACTTGAAGATTTTTATAAACAAGGGGGAGATGATGATGGTGATGATCACGAGCATGAGGACGAGCAGCGCCCATATACTATTTGGCGCCTGGCAACTAATTCCGATGGATCACCTCTTCTCGTGTGTATATAGCCCACTGATGATGTTACTGCTAAGGAAGCAGGTGTAGTCTCCCATGGCCGCACTCTCCGGACCTATGCCAACATCCGTTGCATGGTATTTGGGATGGATACTAGTGTGCTAGCGCCAACTCCTTCTCCCTGGTACAGAATTGATAGTATTGGAGAAAAATCGCTCTTCCTTGGACAAAACTATCCAATGATGGTGAAAGGAGATCCAACTGCTGTTGACACAACGTTACTACCATTTATGAGAAGCAACTGTGTCTATACCTCGGACATTTGGGTGGTTCCCTACCATGGTACTGATATAGTAGGCCGCTTCAGCCTGGATGATCAGTCCTGCGTTGGTCTCCAGATCGACAATGGATGGCCCGTCCAGAGAATCACTTGTGGTTCAAAGCAAGCGTTTCCAACGCCGTGGAATGGTTGAGTTGAAGTTCATTTCATTGCTTGTTATTTGTTGTGTGGTGAAAACTTTATTATTTATAATGTATCCTCGTTGTCGATGTGGGTTGATGACCTGTTGTATGTAATAAAATGATATGCCTGTGATAAACTTACTAAATTTATGAATGGCTTTCGAGTTGCTTCTGTGAGTGAGTGGTGCGATGAGGCAAAAAATATTTTCCGAATACATAATTGTACGTGCATTGCAACAGGTTATCGGATGGGGCCAATCAACAATAGTAGTACACTATTTGTACTAGCTTCACATGCTTTGCGCTTCGTGCGGGTATTTTTACTGTAGCCATACTGTACTACGTAACCAGCACCTCGAATCCTCGATACTAGTAGTACTATATAGTAGTACTAACTAGTAGGAGTAGTAGGGTGGCATGGGCCAGAACAAGCATTCACGTCCAAGAGTATGGCACACGCCACGAGCACGACTTCCATCTGACATCATATTTCTTGGAGTCCGTGCTAGAGCAATCTCTTCAACTTCATCATTTTTCTAACTCAGCCATCGCGCGGCGGGCGAGGTGGGGGTTTGCCGATAGTCGGTTATCCTTAACTGCGGTCCCACTTGTAAGGCCAACTGCAACGCACGACCCCAAACGGACCTCCGTTTTGCACGAACTCCAACGATAATTTTGACTAGAAAAGCAAGACCAAAGAAAACAAGAACCACAAGAATACATTTTACTACTCCTGTAAGTTGGATTAGTGCCTTCTCGATGCATTCGTTGTTGATCTGCGGAGGCTCGATCTTGCGTGCTTCTTTCTTCTTCGAGTGTAAAGAAGTAGACGTTGCTTCCCCGCATCTAGTCTCGTGTCTAGCCTCTATTCTAGTACTCCTTCCGGTCCGTTTTTCTCTGCGTCTAAGCAGCAACACGCATACCAAGTAGGAGTATGAACAAGTGCACTAATCTCATCTATAGCCTCTGTGCTAGCTAAAAGTGATAGAACATCTACTAAATTGCGCTCTATCAATATATGGATGTACTCTTCTTCCCAATACAAAAACTTGCATCCATTCTACTCCCTCCGTTGCACAAAACATGCCTTCTATTTGTCAAAATATATATGTATCTAGACATGTTTTAGTATATAGGCACATCTATTTTTGGACAAATGGAAGTCAAGTATTTTGGAACGGAGGGAGTACACAATAAAAAATTTAAGTTAGCACAACTAGTCTAATCCGAGAGCACAACCGAAGATTTGGTCGGGTTCTTCCTCCTTTTGCCGACACGTGGGACATCCAGCATCCAAGTCGTGTCATGAAAGAAAATAGAGTTGTAGTTGATAAGTTGAAGCCACGAGATGTGCATCTTGGGTTAAACTGTAAATAGAATCTTACTACTCTTGAGTAACTCCAAAAGCGGCCACCGAGGATCTTTCTTGGATTTGTTTTTCATCACCAGCACGTCGAGGTGAAAGATGTGCAGGTTCGATGGGTCCGCTTGCGTTTTCAGCGACATGTGGGACCGCATGTGAGCAAGCAGACGATGGGCTCCTGCGTCCGCTGGCTGGCTGAGAAGAGAGATAGAGGAGTGTTGAGCACGGACTGCAGGAAATTTGTTCTACGTACTGTACCTCGATATAGGCTCGATATAGTGGGGTGGCATGGGCCATAACTAGCATTCACGTCTAGCACTACGGCACACGCCACCCACACGAGTCCCATCTGACACCAATTTTCTCGGAGTCCGTGCTACAGCCATCTCTTCTCCCTCCTGCTTTCTCAGCCATCGCACGGTGGGCGGGGTGGGGGTTTGCCGATAGTCGGTTTGCTCAACTACGGTCCCACTTGTAAGTGAAAATGCAACACCGCACGCATTCCGCTTGAGCGGTGTGCGGACCAACCGTGTGGGGTGCGATCACGAACACGGCAGGCTTTCCTTTTGAACTTCGTAACTTGTAAAATTTGGTTCTGCTCCATGGCGCGATCGGTAGATAGAAAATAACGATTTTGCCTAGAGTAATGAGAAGTTTGGTTCTGGCGCCCGTTCATGCATGGAGTACGTCTGAAAATTATGAAGTTGATCACGAAAGGTAAGATAATTACTGTAGTATCATATACTACTACATGGATTTGACGGAAGATAAAAATACATACGGATCCATCAACGACGTCCTCACGCCCTAGTGCGCCGGGTCACCAACCGACGTGTGAGGAGCAGCGGCGTTGGCGGCGAGCTCAACGTGCTTCTGAACAGTGCGTCCAAGGTTGCCCTGCGGTGCAAGAACGCCAGCGTCCTATCGTCCTCCTCTGGCATGCGCGTAGACGTGGGTGATTATGTCCATGGTGTCTTGCTGCGCCAGGCGCTGCGCGGCGAGCGCAACCTCAAGGTGGATATTCTGCGGCGCGACGGCGGGCAGTCGCAGGGCCACCAGTGCGTCGAAGAGGTTGCCACCATAGTGGCCGTTGAGGGTGGCGGGCATCGCAGAGCCTGGGCGCGTCGGCTGAAGGCTTACGTCGAAGTCGTCTGCGAGCTTCTTGACGATGGTGAACTTGTCGAGGAAACCGACGAGGACCTTGTCGAACAAGGAGACAAGCTGTTGTCCAAGCGGCCCCTCGCCCTGCCGGCCTCAAGCAATACTACTGGAGACGTTCCTCGTTGTCGGGCCGCATGCCGGCATCGTGGACCATCTGGCACAGCCGGCTGATGCTCGCGCTCATCGCCTCCATGGGTCTAGCTTAGCTTCTACTAGTCAACTGATCTTGCGATTCAAGTGATCACTCTTGCCCTTGGTTAGCGTGCGTAGGTGCGTAGGATTTCGTACTACTCCTCGTCTCTCTACTGCACCTGCCTTTGGCTGTATGATAGGTGGGCCAGCCACCCCCTGGGCCCACGTGTCATTCACCCAAAAGCGATTGCCGTAAGTCAATGAAGCTGCGCCCCCTCGTGCGGTGCAGTATAGTCATCTCACCGGACCTCTAGTTGGGGCCAAGCGAGAGAAGTTTGATGTTTCTTGGTTTATTGGTCCCCTTTGCATTTTGGCGCCAAGTTTTGACCTTTGATTTAACTAATAAAATGTTAATGCATGTAAACAAAAATGTTGTGTAAGTCACATTACGAAAACCAAATAATCCCAAAACACTTAGGCACGGTGCATTAACTCCCTCCTTGTTTCTTATTTCCTGACATATCAACCAATGAGAGATGTGGGCCATGCATGCTTTCAATGACTTGAGACTACCAAACATGACATTGCATGTAATCCTATTAAGACTCTAGTTAGTAAGAAAACATTAAGTTCTCTCGCCGATAGGAATAAAACACCATGTATTTATTTACAGAGGGAGTAGTACATTTTTTGTGACATGCATTACTAGATATTGCTAGTCAAATACAAAAATCCAGATGGACGTGGTAGTACTCCTAAATCCAGGCGGTGGTGCTACTAGTACTAATAGTAGTACTACCAATGTAGTACTCCTAGGAGTACTAGCACTGTACTATCCGTTGGTCAAATTATTACGTGCTGCTCCTCACAGTGAAGTGACAAGACCCAGTAGGGAGATGACACTGAGTATAGGCGCCGTGTTCGGCATACCATAGTCAACCTCACCGTCTGCAGTCACTATCGTCATGGCTGTAGAGCTAGCCTGCTTACAACTAGCCCTGTTCGACATAATTTCCCGTGCGTAGATGCCCGTGCATTGCACGGAACACCAAGATTGGGGGTGGACTGCTCCAGCAGTGGCCATCGCGCCAGATTTTTCCACGGCCTTCTAGATGTGGTGGGGAGGAGATAAGGCTGATTGTGAGAGACAAGGAGTTGTTTGTAAATAGGGAACAAGTGCGGGCATCTTTTTGCAAAAATGGAGAAGCTTGGTTTGTATGCGTCATATCTAGATCCGACGGCTGCTGCTGAAAGATGGGAGGCACAACATCATCACCAACTCAGGACCTGTTTGATTCGCAGGATTTTGAAAACGCAGGAATAGGACACGACAATATTACAAGTTTCAAACTGATATTACAAATGTTAGGAGTAATCCTGCATCTAGGAAGAGGGAATTACTAGGAAGTTCACGTAAGAACTTTCGTTACTTTAGGTGGATGCAGCGTTATCATACAAACTAAAATCCACCGCCGTGACAAGTCACTAATGGGGAAATAAGTTTTCGAGTCTCTGGCCACTTGATGTTTCAAAAACAAATTCAGCTTCTGCGGAGACTTTGTCATTTAGGCTTAGACGCTTGCGGTGATCAGCACGCCATTCATTGTTGCGCCAGAGAACGCCAAACCTCATTACCTTGATCACACTTGCCTCCAGTACAAATAACATATCCAATTTAATCTCAGATGTGCTGCCTCGGTAGTCGATCAAATCAATTTCTGCATGATGGAGATCAAGGCATTCGATGAGATTGTTATAGTGCAGCACATTTTTCACTTTCGGGTCTTTTTTTTATCTGCAAAAGAAGAGAACATATTAGAGCAACTGGTTGCATAAGATTGCCGTGTCATCAAGAGGTACCAATATCATTTGCTCATACGATAGGGTTGGCTGGCTAGTGATATTTTTTCACTCTCACTCTCTCTCTCTCTCCCTCTCTCTCTCTCTCTCTCTGTTTCTGTTTCCTCTCATTTAACTAGGAGCACGTAAAGAGCTTGGGCATTTGTTTCCTTCCACTATGTGGCCGATGCCATATTTCGCAAAAGTATGCCACATAATACGCATCGATGTCAAATCAAAAGATTTTGGCACCACTCTCATGATGTGAGAGAGTTGGCACCGCTGTGCACACAGACCCACATGTATAAACAAATCAATCAAACCAACTACACCAGCCTCTCACTCTCCCAAACAAGTGTTTTTATTGCCTCAATCCTCTCTCTCTCCCACGCAGTGTTGTTCATTCGTGAGTTAATTTGGCACCGAGCAAAGTAGGTGCTCCAGATTAGGGCACCAGGTGAGCAATGGAGGGCATCGATGCCAAATGCATCACAAGTAAATTTGGCACATTTTTTGGCCTACATAGCCCACTTTTGTACTCCCTCCGTCCCAAAATTCTTGTCTTAAATTTGTCTAAATACGGATGTATCTAGTTACATTTTAGTGTTAGATACATCCGTATCTAAACAAATGTAAGACAAGAATTATGGGACGGAGGGAATACTAAATATTTAGTATAAAATTTTGACCATAGATTTACCTAAGAAAATGCCAATGCATGTCACTAAAAATTACACCATTTGAAATTATGTTCAAATAAGAATCCAACGATATAGTTCTTAGTGACATGCATTAACATTTTGTCAGTTAAATCTATGGTCAAATTTTCATACTACAAAATTGGAAGAGTAAACCAGGACGGAGGTAGTACTTGCCCTTAGGGTAACCATAGAGTTACTGGAGTAGTCTAAGTTACTTTCCACTATGACTAGCCTAATCTACTCTAGTAGTACAGCATAAAAATGATGCAGGTGATCACGTGAGAAAAAATACTAAAAACATTTCTTTCGGTGCAGTGCGTAGATGTAGTTTTGAACACTACACTTGTCATCGTAATTTGGGAAAATTACGAAAAAATTGAGCTACGTTGTGATTACCGTTTACTAATAGGAAAGAAGTTTCACCTCGATGAGTAGCTTCTCCGTGCATGGAAAGCATGTAAGGAATCCAACAACTTGATCTAGATTGGGGCCGATAGATTTTAGTGCTAAGATCTTCACTGTGCGCATGGACTGGGTCAAGCTTGTGGGAATCATTTTCTGGAAGACGGTCGTAAATACATCAAGAAGAAATTTAAAAATGTGAATTTCAAGAAGACGGAGAAGAAGATGAGTGCTGTGCACGAGCGATTACAGATCCAATAAAGAGTTCGGAGAATTTGGCGGGGCAGTACACCAATTTGTCAATTTCGGCGCGTCAATAACCCTGATTTTTGTTGGACCTTCTAGATCCGATACAAAGCAATCTCTCAAGGAAAGGCGCATTCTCAATGACCATAATGTGGAACAGCTGGAGTGATCTCTTCCCAATTGATGTCTTGTTGCGGGGCCAGCAAGACACATAAATCCATCGGAGATTCGTCCAGGCTATGTGGAGGCTAATGAACCCGTGGATCTGCTCAAGACGAAGGTACTCGAGCACAGTACAGCTGCGGAGCAGGTGCTCCATAGCCTTCTTCGAGATGACAAAGTCGAAGAGGTCGAGCTGCTTGAGTTGAGGGAGAAGAAGGGCGGGCGCGACATTAATCTAGGGAAGATAGCAGGAGCTAAAGTTGGCGCGGCGCAGCGTTGGCGTGAGGCGGAGCGCGGACGGCGGCAGAGAGCGACATCGTCCAGCTTCAACGCTGAGCTCCTCGAGCTGATCTAGGGCGGGGGATAAGAACCACTCATCGAACTTCGGTTGGACCTTGCAGTTGGTACTGAACATGCGGATGTCAAGGCGTCTGGCTGGCCCAGGGTGCGATGAAAGGATCTTGGAGACTGCGGCCATGCGTTTGCAATCCCCATCGCAGAGGCGATGGTCGATTGTGAGGTTGAGGGGACGAGCGCCAGAGGGGCGCCACCGCCGGGAGAGCGGTGGTGGTCTGCACGCAGATTTGGTGGGGAGGAGGCCGATGATGACGAGCAGCATGTCGTCGGGGAGGCTGCTGATGAAGTCCAGGCTCGCCGGATGCGGTTTTGGCTCGAGCGGCCTCCGCATGTTGGCTGCCTCGCCGTCCATCTCAACCGGCGGCGACGCCGGTGTAGACGTGTGCTGGTGTGTGTTGTGTGCCGGGTGTGCGCGAAAGTCGCCCTTCGTGCATGCCGCCGCGCAGTGGTGAATTGTGCGTGACTGCGTCCTTCGCGCGCAAGAAGTTTGTCCTCAGTGCGCCCTCAATTTACTAGCGTGCGGGTGCTACCCTGAGTGGTTTGAACTTTGTTTCCTTCACCGCGTGTCAGATGGACCTCTAGTTTACTTATTTTCACCCACTACCACATGGGCCAGCACACCAAGATACAGAACACGAAATGACAACGCAGCATGTGGATTGGTTGACCGGTCAACTAAACAATATCTGAGCTATCTGCTGACACGGTGGCGTATAATTCGTCAGTATAGAGAGTTCGAGTGAGAGGGAGGCCCGTGAGAGATAGCGAGAGAGAGAGAGAAAGAGCTACTCCCTCCGCTTCGATAATGTAGTTACAACATTTTTTAAAGTCAAACTTTTGAAACTTTGACCAAGTTTATAAAGAAATTACTTATATCCATAATACCAAAGATAAATGATAGTATGAAGTAAGTACATGTTGTGATGAATCTAATGATCGTTCCGGATGTAAATGTTTTTCTCCACATATACCTAGTCAAACTTTTACGAGGTTTGACTTTTCAAAACATCCATATGCTTATGGACGGATGTTGTCCCCACGAGAGAGAGAGAGAGAGAGAGAGAGAGAGAGAGAGAGAGAGAGAGAGAGAGAGAGAGAGAGAGAGTGAAAAAATTGTGTGTGAGTGTGTGAGAGAGACATGGACAACACACGATAAAAGTGGAGAAAAAGTGTGCGTGTCTTATGCAAACATATCACACATGCATCTTCGACAACGGAGGCAAGGTGAGGAGATAGTGTGTGGTTGTTTGGAACCGAGAGAGGAAGACCCCTAGCACGTGGCCAAGAGGGGTGTGACAAACAAGGGAGAGAGGTCGAGAGAGACGTACGGAGAAAATGCAGACATGGGGAGGCGAGAGTGTATGTTTGTCATAGAGAGATCCCCTGGAGATCGTGATGGGACTACATGGGTGGGAGATCGAGTGACAAGGTGTGTGCGCGATAGAAGATGCCCCGAGAGATATCAAGATAGACGTATGGATGGAAGGAGACAATACGTGTGTTCACGATAGCTAGTAAGAGATAATCATACTTAGGAGGGGGTGCTTGCGCCTATGGCCCTGTTTTTGGATACTCTAACTCAGTTAGAGGTTAGAGTTAGATTCTAACCCTGAACTAACTCTAAGTAAAGAGGTGTTTGGATGGCAGGGTTAGATGGAGCGCGGATACGGCGAGGCACCTTCACGGGCGGTGCGAGAGGGAGGGAGGAGAGGGCGAGAAGCTTGAGGAAGTGGGGAGGATCTTCTGAGGAGAGGCGAGGGAAAAGTGTTTATTAGTGGTCCCGAGAAGAACTAACCCAAATAAGCACCTCTTGGATGGGTTATTTTTTTGGATGGGTTAGATGCATCTAACCTAAACTAACCCTCCTGTTTGGATCTTTTTGGGTTAGTTGACTCCAAACTAACCCAAACTAACTCTAACCCATGGATCCAAACAGAGCCTATGATGGAGTGAGGGATTATGGTACTTAGGGGGGTGCGTGTCACATGGAGAGAGAACAAGGGCGGCGAGTGTTGGATGGGTCTATATGTATAGCGCGACCGAGACATGTGTATGTGTGAACCAGGGAGATATAAGGCCCGTTTGGCTTGCGTCGTGAGCATCTTTTGCGTGGCACAGGGTTGTGGCTGGATTTCATGCATGCTTGTTTGGTTGCTACCACTGTGAAAAGAAAGCCCGCTGGGCTGGGTTCCTGCACTTTAATTAGCCTGGCTGAACTCCAGACATTGCAAGTAGCCTGGCCCAAGCGACCGATTTCGAACGCCTGGCTGTGCGGCCACGAGGATAACAGCAACATGGATGGATATTAGCATTAAATAATTGATGCATGGATTGATTGATGGGACGTTGATGCTTTGCACGGCCTGTGCTTGAACCAAACAGCTTGACACCACACAAGCCTGGCCAGCAGAAATATTTTACATCTCACGTCCACACCGGGCGATGACCGACCATCAAGGCATGAGGGTCAGTCACGAACCAAACTGACCAATAAAGTTTGAGAGAGATTGAGGAGCCCGATAAGGCTGAGTGGTGCGTCGAGATAGCTGAGAGGGAAAGAGATATTCCATCCGCTCGATAATGCAGTGCATGTAAATTTTTAGAAGTCAAACTTTGGAAACTTTGATCAGGTTTACGCAAATGTTATTTATATCTACAATACCAAAGGTACATCATACAAAACTACATCTCATGGTGAATCTAATGGTATATGTTTGCCGTACTAGATGTAATTCTTTTTCTCCACGTACATGGTCAAACTTTGTGATGTTTGACTTTTCAATAAATCTATGTGCTATGGGCGGAGGTGAGTGCCTCGGTCGAGACAGATCAAGTGCGTGTGAAGGAGAATGAGTAAGTGTGCAAAAATAGTATGTGTGTGAAAGAGAAAGTGACAACAAGCGATAAATTAGAGAGAGAGTGTTTTTTCGTTTCTTATGCGAACATATCACACATGCATCTCCGAGATGGAAAAGCGAGGCGAGGAGGTACACGAAGATAGCTAGTGTGTGATTCTTTGCAACGGAGAGAGACACCCCTGTAGCACATGTCCAATAGAGGTCTGGCCAACAAGGAAAAAAGGTCGAGAGGGACACATGGATGGCATGGACGCATGGGGAGGGAGAGAGGGTGTGTTTGTGATAGAGAGATCCCTCGAGATCGTGAGGGGACTTATGGGTGGGAGATAGAGAGTGCGTCTTGTGATAGAAAGATGCCCTGAGAAATCGAGATAGACCATGCACATGTTTGTGATGGAGACTAAGATTAGCTAGTCATATACATATAGGGGGACTGCGTGTGCCTACAATTGAGTGAGAGACCATCATACTTGGCTAGCTGGGCATGAGATTGTGTGTGTGTGTGTGTGTGCGTGTGAGATGGAGAGAGAGAGCGATGGAGAGAGATAGAGTTTTAGATGGGCCCTGCTCGAGTGCAGTGAGATATGCATGTGTATGTGTGACCCAGTGGATGGAGAGTTTGAGAGAGGGGGGGAAGAGCTCCGAGACGACATAGTGGTGCGTGAGAGAGTTACGGGCAAAGAGCCAAGGAATTGCGTACGATGAGTGCACCCAAGATATCTAGCTTGGACTAGCTAGAGTATCATACATAGTGTGCTAGAGAGACCTATAGATGGTGTATATATGAATGCGGACTAGATAGACCCCCACACACAAAGAGAGAGAGAGAGAGAGAGAGAGAGAGAGAGAAAGGGAGAGGGACCAACAAGGTTTTTGTGTCGGATGCGTGCGACGGAATTGAAGATTGTCGGCGAGAGAGTGAGTGAGAGAGAGAGAGAGAGAGAACAGGAGTCCGGGACAGGGGGAGGTCGCGTTTTATGCATCAAAGACTGATATAAACTTGCATTCAAATATTTAAATTGGAGACCATGTTATGCGCAATCCACACATGAAACAGATATATGCGTATATCAAACAAGTTCATTAATTTGACTTTCAACATGTTCATGGAGTACTATAATATTGTACAACATGCTACTCGATTGAGGTGTTCAATTTTGGATTTAGTTCACTATTTTGACCTACTGAACGAGCTAGTTCATTGAATCGAGATATTTCATTTTGGGTTTGATTCGCGTTTTTGAGTGGGTCAACTATTTTTCATATAGTAAATCGCTAGCAACGAGCATGTAAAAACACATTACTCCCGAGCATCATCTCTCCATCTAAAAAAAGTGGCAAGCTAATATTTCAAAATTTGATTCGAATCGACTTGGTAAGGTAGACGTGGATGCTCGTTCTCCCAAAATTTGAACGAACCGTTAAACATCCTCCCTGCTCGGTGGAATTCACCCGAGCAAATAAATGGGAGAAGCGAAATTACCGTCCTATGTGGGACACGCATCAATTGGCCCGTTGTACATCGAGGGTAGGTTCGTAACTTCATCCCAGCGCGCCTTCTCCTCGGCCGAAATGACATGTGCCGAATAATTCATAAACCATGGTCGGCAAAACACGCTCTCCTCGCTCGAAATAGCTCGCGCCCACTATTTCAAAACACGCTCTCCTCGCCCGAATTCGCTCGCGCCCACTATAGTTCAAAACACGCCCTCCTCGCCCGAAATCGCTCCCGCCCACTATTTGGGGAGAAGCAAAGTTACTCTACTATCCCGACCCTCAGTACACAGACCCAAGCCGAGAAGCCTATAGGCAAGGGTAGAACTGTAACTCCCCCTCACATTTCAGACAAATGCGTCTGTAAGACATGGTTCCACTCGCCTCCCAATCCCCCCTGCCCCCCATTCATACCTCGTGGGCGCCAAATCACCTTCTCCTGTGGAAGCTCCCTTCTCCCGAGCCAAACCTCAGCCCCACCTCCATGGCACCCCACCGCACCAATTTCACAGCCGCCCTCCTCCCTAATGCCGGAGACGCTGTCCAATTGCCGTCGTGCACCGGGCTGTGTGCCTCTTACTCCGTTCTCTTGGTGCTGCCTCGGCGACGGCGCGTGAACCGTCGAGCTGATTCACCCCCGCCGTTGTTCACGGCGCCGGAGCGGCTCCAACTTCGGATCCGTCCAGAGTCCTGGCGCTGCTTCCGCGTAGCCGTCGACCGTCGCGACATCGCTCTTTCCCTGCCGCCGGTCACCACCGCAACCGCGCCGGCCTCACCGACTCAGCAGCTGGACCTGCCTACTTCACCATGCCGCCAGATAGGTCGCACCCTCATCTGAAATCACTTTATTTAGGCGTCAGTTGTCTGAATTTTTATTCTGGGCCAATCGAATCCCATTGGTAATCAGCACCCATCTAGTCGGCGTAGCTCCTAGGCTGCCGGATGGCTGTTGTCTAAGGTAAGGGTGCGGGGCCGCAAGTTCGCCATGAGCAGCGCTTAGATGGCTATCTTTTAGAGTTTCATGGGTTGAAGGTCTTGCCGCCGCGGATCTGGATGACGGGAGTCTTTGTGGATTGGCCGGGCGGCGCAACCACGGCGATCTTGATGGGGGCGAGGCGGGGTTTTGGGCCAGAGGCCACGGACGGCAGAGGCAGGCTGCTCTGCCGTTGGTCGCTGGCTCTTCGGGGAAGATTCTGAACAGTGTCAGCCGGGAGGCACAAGACGGCCATCAAGCCATCCGGCATAGATCGGACAGTACCAAAATAAAATAAAATTGTGTGACCCCAATTTAGTCTTCAGTCAGCAAACATGTGACCACTCTCGTACCTTGCTGTTGATCTCTTGGTGCATTTCTTCGGATCAAAGAGATATGTTGTTCTTAACTTTATGCGTTATCTGCATCTTCAGACACACCGTCTTCCGACTCACCGTAGCTGCTCCAACAAGGGAAGCATACACCAGAAGGGAGCTATAGTCCTCACTCAACAGTTCCCTGCATCAAATGCGCGTGCCCGACATGGACAGCCACAACAAGCTGCGGGGCCATCGACAAGTCGGACATGATGCTCACTCCTATGGATGGCAGCCAGATAGGTTGTACCCTCATCTTACTTGTGTGCAACATTTATGGCTTTGTTATTCATCTAAGCACGGAAAATAGATCATCACATTTCATTGTATATTCATGCTGATCTACGGGTCTTGTCAGGATTTCACGTTGTTCCATAGTTCATCTAAGATACTGTTCTTTAGGTAACGTTGTTCCATAGTTATCATCCATCAGCCAATGCTATCCCACAAGCTGGTGATTATAGTATTATACCACTTCTAGTATTACCTATGTTGTTCTTTAATACTTTTGTGTGCCATCTAGTTAATCTCGAGTACAAAAGATACATATTACGTAGCTTTCATCCGTGTTCTCCCTTTAGTTTATGAGACCTGTTGCTGCTAGTTAACCCCAGTCCTACTATTTATGTCGTCTCCTACAGGCACTCATTTACATAAATCCAACTACTGAGTTGTCTTCCATGCATGTCGAGATATAATTGCACACACCGATATATCCACAAGAACCTCACGAGCAATGTAAAGGCCAATAAACTTGATGTCAATGATACCCAATATGATGGAACATGTAAAGGAAGTTCTTCAAGACTTGCAGAAAGATGATGAATCCTCTTCACCCCACAAGGTCCTTTCTCTAACTTGGCCTGTGATATGGGTACAACATGCATATAATGTCCTGGAGTGTATCTACTCTGTTGCAACCATGTGCTTAGCATGCTGATCATGCATGTAAATATGTCATGCCTTCCTGTTTTTCAGTACCTATTCCATTCATGATAACATGTTTTCAAATTCAAGTACTGTCATTCTACTGTATCGCAATGCCATCTGCTTAATTTGGACATCATGCTTCTGAATATCTTATGCATTGTTATTCATCGGTATGTACTTCATCCATACGCCATACCATGTTTTTTACTTTGAAGTGCTGTTCTAGTGCTCTGTTGCAATGCCATCTTATGTTCCCAATCATACACGTGTATGTTGCCTTGGTTATTTCATGCGTATTCCGCTAGCATATAGTTTTACATTCAACTAGTTTTTTTTGCTGTGTTGTCCTGTCGTATCCCTAGCTCTTACACCATACTCCCTCCGTCCGGATTACATGTTGCCGAAATGGATAAAAAGGATGTATCTAGAACTGAAATACGCCTAGACCCATCCATTTTTTTCGGATGGAGGAATACATGTCAATATGTCATGCCTTTCTATTCTTGATTACCTATTCCATCTCTCTGTATGCATGTTTTATAATTAAAGCACCATTCTTCTATACAAGGCATGCAAGGCGAAGACGACTATGTTAGAATCTGAAGGGTTACAAACAAGGCCTTTGCAAAAGATCCAAACGCCAGGAGATAATAAACCAACTCCAGTTTTTATAGATACTGCTCCAGCACAGAGAAACCCAACTCCTACTGATAATAAGCAGATTCCGGTGGCCAAAGAACTAGTCCGCTCCAGTCGAGCAAAAATATGTCAACTCAATTCTAAGAAGCGTGTGCGTATCCTTGCATCATGAAATTTTATAGCATGCTGATCATATTTTCTGCATGTTTCTTACCCTCTCTCTTTTAGAAAATAAGCTTAACAGATAGAAGAATTTCTGCAATGGTATCGTTTATGAGGAAAGATTCTTGCAGGAATTCTCTGTGCTCCAATGTAGATGTAAGTACCTGTTGTATATCACTATATTTTTACATTAGCATGTATTTTGTTAATCGGCGTGAATACAACCTTTATCTGATCTAAATTTAGTTGTAGCAAAATGTATGATTAAAGGCCACAATGTTGATTTTTGTAAGGAAAATTGCCTGGTAGTTTTGCATCCTGAGCTGTATGAGTGTACTATCTCATATCAGTGGGTTTGAATAATTTGGTTCTGCAGTGGGTTTTTCAGTGTTTTTTTTACTGTGTTGTCCTGTCGTATCCCTTGCTCTTACATCATACTCCCTCTGTCCGGATTAGATGTCGCAGAAATGGATAAAACTGGATGTATCTAGAACTGAAATACGCCTAGACCCGTCCATTTATTTCCGGATGGAGGGAATACATGTCAATATGTCATGCCTTTCTATTCTTCAGTACCTATTCCATCTCTGCTGTAGCATATTTTATAACTGAATCACCATTCTTCTATATAAGGCATGCAAGGGGAAGATGGCTCTGTTAGAATCTGAAGGGTTACAAACCAGGTCTTTGCAAAAGATCCAAACGCTAGGAGATAATAAACCAACTCCATTTTTCATAGATACTGCTACAGCACAGAGAAACCCAACTCCCACTGATAATAAGCAGATTCCAGTGGCCAAAGAACTAGTCCGCTCCAGTCCAGCAAAAGAATGTCAACTCCATTCTAACAAGCGTGTGCGTATCCTCGCGTCATGAAATTTTATAGCATTCTGATCATATTTTCTACATGTTTCTTACCCATATCTCTTTTAGAAAATAAGGTTAAACGATAGAAGACTTCCTCCATTGGAATCATATTCGAGAAAAATATCTTGCGGGAATTCTCTGTGCTCCAATGCTGATGTAAGTACCTTTTGTATATCACTATATTTTTACATCAACATGTATTTTGTTAATCGGCGTAAATCTAACCTTTATCTGATCTAAAATTAGTTGTAGCAAAATGTTAAAGGCGCCAATGTTGATTTTTGTAAGGAAAACTGCACAGTAGTTTTGCATCTTGAGCTGCATGAATGTACTATCTCATATCACGCACATTCTTGAATTGTAGTGCTTCTCTGGTTGCCCATTCATTCATTGTGTCAATGTTGCTTTTGTACTACCTTACGGCTGATGATAGTTGTGCCATATTGTGTTAATTTGGTGTAGGCTAGTTGCCCAAACGTTCGTTGTGTCAATGTTGCTTTCCTATTATCTGACTTGGCCAATGATAGCAATGTTAGTGTGTTAATTTTGTGCAGGCTGCTGAAGATAAGAAGACAAACTCTGAAAACAGCAAGGCAACCCCATTGTTTCTTTCCAATAAATCTAGGCCAGGTAATATGGCAATAACTCATGATTAATCTGTTTGGTTCCCGTCCTAATTTATGTTATGATGCGATGGTGAGACACTCTCCACTATCAATAATACAAGCACCAAAATCGCCATCTGAATCTGTTCAGTATCCTCTGTCTCGAATGCAACGGAATAAATGTATGTTTGTGAACCAATTAATGGCTGAATCAATGATGAAAATGGTGGATGAATAAGAGGTGCAGAGTCGTGCGACACAACAACTGATCAATGTTTTCAGAGAAAGTGTAGAAAAGCAGAAAGAACTTGCCAACATGCTTATGGGCGTCATCTGTGCTGAGGTTGCAGATTGTGACGTTGTAGATGGTTAGGTTCTGCTCATTTATTTGCACTGGCATCAATCTTTGATTGCCCAGTCGATGTAATTTCTTGTAGTATATGCTTTGGATGCATAGCGTTATTCCACGTATGCCGTACCTTTGTGTGATCGGTTTTGGTCACATGCATAATTGCTTCGTCGTAATGGGCTCAAATTATCTAATTTGGCCTAAAGACATGTACGAACTTTAGTGGGCCCATTAAATTAATGGGCCGTTACTAGGCCAAAAGTTAATTGTTGGCCCTCTTACCTCCCGGGTCGTTAACAGGCCGACATCAAAGCGGGCAACAGGTGGCCCCAATTTATTTCACGGCCGTTAACAGGCCGTTACTAAGTTTGGGCTACATATGGCCCAACATACTGTAGGCCTTTAGCAGGCCGAAAGAGAGACAATGGGCTTGTCTTTGGACCATGAAGACCATGGGCCGCTAAGAGGCTGAAAGTCGGTCATATTGTAAATGGCCCAAGCGTGTTGTGGGCCTTTAGCAGGCCGAAAGAGAAACCGGGCTGGTATTGGACCATGAAAGGCATGGGCTGTTAAAGGGCCAAAACTAAGGTCCGACTACAAATGGCCCAACTCATTTATGGTGCGTTAACAGGCCGAAAGTCACACAGGGCCGGGAATTGGCCCAACACTTAAACGGGTCGCTAAAAGGCCAAAACTCAGGTTCGACTAAAAATGGCCCAACTGATTTATGGGCCGTCAATAGGCTGAAAGTGACACCGGGCCAGAAAATTGGCCCAACACTTAAATGGGTCGCTAAAAGGCCGAAACTCAGGTCCGACAACAAATGGCCCATCATATTTATGGGCTGTCAACAGGCTGAAAGACACACCGGGCCGGAAACTAGCCCAACGTTTAAATGGGTCGCTAAAAGGCCGAAAGATGTATATCCTGAAAATTGGCCCATCCATTAAACGAGCCGTTAACAGGCCGAAATCTCATTGGGCCGATATTGAGCGCAGATATATAGCGGGCTGTTAACGGGCTCGAACTAACGATGGGCTGCAATGGTGTCAAATCTTTAACGGGCCGTTGACGGGCCGAATTGGCTCATCTCGTATGGGCCTGGGCTTAAATGGACCTGACATAAGTAGGCCTTATATGGGCTGGCCTGCTAATTTTCTTTGGGCGGCCTTTTCACAGGAATGGGCCTCTGTTGGATCGTGCCATGTGTCGACGTACCATAGGCGACTTCCGTCCAATGAGTGGATGACATCTGTCCCAACGGTGAGCCGACACGTGTTTCCTCCAGCCAATGATGATTTTACACATGGAAAATCCCCATTGGTCGGGGCTGTTAATGGGTTATCGGATCCAAAACCCGACCCGATAGCTTAACGGCGTTCTGTTACGGTGGATGCCACATGTCGGTCACCCTTGACGAAAGCACTTCCGTGACGCGTGATTTATCGTCATGGAAGTGGACACTTCCGTGATGATAATTTTGGTAATGTCATGGAACACTTCTACGACAGCACAGGTATGACTATCTTGATTCTGTCATAAATTTGTCATGGATGTACATGCATGACAAAAAACGCGACCTACTGTGACAAACACGTATCATCACGGAAGTGTATTTTTTTTTGTAGTGAACCTAATCCACCTTCATTTCACAGACTGTTGTATCTACTAAGGTGGATTAGGTTCAAGTGTAGGCAACATGTGGTGGTGCACCACATGTTGCCTCTACTTGAATCTAATCCACCTACACAAACTATTTAATCATCATCATAGTCATTAGGACCAACGCTAGCTATTTAATCATCATAGTCATAGTGTAGCACATCATCTTCAAACTCATTCTAGCTAGCTAATCACCATCAACACCAGCTACGGTAGCTATCTAATCACCACCAACACTAGCTAATAATAATCATCATAGTCATTACAACCAACACTAGTTATTTAATTATCACAGTCATAGTGTAGCACATCATCATCTTCAAACTCATTCTAGCTAGCTAATCACTCATGCTGCTCTCTCTCTCAGGTAAAATAGCATAGAACATGTGTAGCTCTCTTGATTCATCATATTGGAGCATGCAGATGAACCTGTCTCCTAATTATGGGCCGCGCTTCTGATTGATGCCCCCTAGTACTTCTCTGCGATCCTTCACAATTTTGCTCCAGTCTTTGACTATTAAGACTTGCTAGATTTTAGAAATCTTGAATGCACTCATGTGCAATGTAAGATGTCTTGGCCGTAAGCTAACCATTGCCATGTGACCTTTAGTCTCGATCCAATGAGGCACAACATTCATCGGGAGTCCCTGTTGAAGAACATCGTAGTAACATACTTAGCAATAAAGTTTAGCTTAAAAAAATAATGTATGCAAAAGATGCACTGAGGACAAATAGTAAAAATCTTACCATGTTTCCTAAATAGATGTGACTGTAGTTCAATACGAACACTATTGATCACACGTTTTGAGTACTAAGATTTTCAAGTCCAGGAAAATAATTTGTCTTGACAGCATCAAGATCCTCAAGCCATTAAACATAATGACTTATCTCCTCACAGTTTAGTTCAGTCCCGGGACAGTGGTAGGTCATGTCTACCAAGCGTCGGACATGTTTACTTGAATGGAAATAAGCTGTCAATAGAAATTAATTGTCAACTATTTTTGAATACACAATATCAAAGACATAAATATGGTTGAGAAACTCACATAATGGTAGAACTGGAGGCATCTGCACATCGACCCAGATGTCGATATTACCTTCAATCATCTTCCGGACGAATATCAAAGGTGATAAGCATATCAGTCTCAAATGCATAAGTCTTGCATAGTGCTCTCCAATTTTTGCATTCAAAACAGGTGTAGGTGTCTGCATTGTATAATTTTGCGTCGAAAGTATAACCATGCTCGGTCCTCAAGTGAACTCTCTTTACCTTCATAGTTTCCATCGGACTGAAACAAATCTTATTCAAGACAAAAAAAAATTGCATGGCAGGGGATACGCTAGTAGAATAATAAAAAATTAAAATTATAAGTTGAAGCAAATGAAGCAGAAGTCATGCATAATTATGAAAAAAGACTTGTCGATGTGACTTACTGTATCCACTTCGAATGTCTCATCCAGCTTGATGCTGAAGCGCCTATCATCAACTAGGAAATTTCTGTCGCACAGGCCGCGCTCGTCTTTGCAGTATTCGCACATACCGAAATCCTTTTTGTCGTCAGACATTTCCTATGTTCATAGTTGAAACATTAATTGAAAATTGATCAAAGGCAACTACCAGGTAACTCAACACATAGATCACTATTACTCAATATGCAATGGGTTGACTTTAGGTCTGTCGAGTCCTTCTTCCTAAACTCTCATCTCATGTATATGGTGTGCACTCCCTCTCTGATATTGCGACCGTCGGTGATGGTCGCTTCTCCTCCTTTCCCTAGTGCATTACAATTATCTAGCACAAGGAAAAGAAAGAGAAGCGACCCCCACAACAACAGTCGGCATTCTTCTTCTCTCACCGATTTTCTGACCATCGATGATGGTCGCTACTCCTTCTTCCCCTAGTGCATAACAAAGGTCTAGCACAAAGAGAAGAAGGAGAAGCGACCCCCACGATAACAGTCGGCATTCTTCCTCTCTCAAATATATATATGGTGGACACTCTCCCTCACTGAAAGACACACAAGGAGCCCAAACAGACCTAAAGTCAACCCGTTTCATATATCGAACAATGACATAGAAAAAATGCCCTTTGTTTTGCCGAAACATCATCGAATTCCCGTTCTGGCAAATCACAAGCACTCGATATGCCCTACATTGTAGCACAAGTCATGCTAAAATTCATGAAAAATTTCGGCATGACCTTTGCTAAAGACAGGACATATCGAGCGCCTGAAATTTGCCAAGACGGAAGCGAATCAACATTCTATCAAAACATAGGCCACTCGGAGGCACATTGCAAACAAGAACACCAAGACAACGTCTATATTCTGAATGCATCATCATCGACATCAATGACATGGCAACTATATAGCACTAGCATTTTCATCATCGACATTTACAACACATTATCATTTGACTATTCTCACCTAGAGGTCTTAAGGGGTCGACGATGGGGACGACTGCGGGGATGAGACTGGGGCAAACTTGATTTCTGCATAAACAAAATATAAACAAAATTTATTAATCACTTACTACAAAAAACTAATTCTATTAAGCACTTACTATAATTAAACTAATTCTATTAAGCATTTACTATAAATAGGCTAGTTCTATTTAGCACTTGCTATAAATAAACTAGTTCTATTAAGCACTTACTATAAATAACCTAGTTTTATTAAGCACTTACTATAAATAAACTAGTTATATTAAGCACTTAGTATAAATAAACTAGTTATATCAAGCACCTACATTTTACCTATCTATACCGTAGTTCTAGCCCTAACATCTACCATCCATCCATCTATCTATATATCCATCAATATAATTAACCATCCATCCATTTCAAATTCTACCAAATTCAAAACACCTAAAATAGTCTAAAAAATTGTTCTATTAAAAAACCTACATTCTAAAATCTACATTTAATTTACCTACATTCTACAACAACAGAGACAAGGGAGGGAGGAAGGAGGGGTACTAAGGAGGGAGGGAGGAGGGGGGAAAGGAGGGAGGAGGCGGGAAGGAGGAGGGAGGGAGGAGGGGGAGGAAGGAGGGAGGAGGCAGAAAGGAGGGGGGAGGGAGGAGGCTGGGGCCGCCGGAGGGAGGAGGAGGAGAAGGGTGAAGGAGGAGGGAGGAGGAGGAGACGGGAGGAGGAGGAGGGAGGAGGATGGGGCCGCCGGAGGGAGGAGGAGGAGAACGGAGGAGGAGGAGGAGGGAGGAGGATGGGGCCGCCGGAGGGAGGAGGAGGGTGGAGAGGGAGGGAGCGAGTTACCTAGGGGCGCTGGTGTGGAACGGCGCGCGACGGTTTGCGCGAGTGAGAATGCGAGTGGAGAGGCAGCGACGTGCGCGGGTGGATAAGGTACACGTAGTAGTAGCGCTGGAAGGAAGAGAGCGCTACTGCTAATGCACATAGCAGTATCGCTTCTGTCAAGAAAGCGCTACTGTTATGATCATTAGCAGTAGCATTTCTAGTAGTAGTGCCTGTTAGTGGAAAGCGCTACTGCTAAGGTAATTAGCAGTAGCGCTTTTTAGGTATAAGCGCTACTAGTATACCTAGCCTACCTGCAACGCTCTGGCAATTATACTAGTAGCGTGTTTTGCATACACAACGCTATTGCTAATTGATTAGTAGCAGCACCCGTTGTTAAAAAGCGTTGCTGCTATTTATCAGCAGCGCTTGCTTCTAAAAAGCTCTACTGGTGAGCTCCTATGTATAAGCATTTCCCTAGTACTGGTTGCTCATGAACTTGCTAGGTTAGCAAAAAAATTCATGACAAGGGATTGGTTCGAGGAACCTGCGAATAATAGTATATCCTTTCTTATTGACGATGTAATCATTATTTTTTTCGTGAATACGCAAGAGTGTGTATCATTTCATTGATAGGTAGGGAGCATACAACAGAGCTGGGGGTGCGAACTCGATGCCTTGTACACAAAAGGCAAGGCAGGGAGCCGCAGAGCATTGGTGGCGGGATGCTCAGCCCGAGGATAGAGACTACCCTATGCTAGCAACAAACTGAGTCCGCGTGTGCCTACCCTAGCCCAGGCTCTAGCCTCATCATGGATTAGATGCAAAGAGTCGTGAGATGGAGGGGGTCTCACCGTCGAAGACACGTCTATTACGGTGCCTCCAGATGGACCATGTTGTGAGTACATCTAGCGTGGCAAGGCCCTTGCCATGGCCAGAAGGGGATCCAGTGATGGCCTCCATGCACCATGGGAGGAACTCCTCATCACTGGAAGGAGGGTGGATGGTAGCATGCACCCAGGCGAGCATGTCGTGCCAAATTTGGCGAGAGAAGGGGCAGCCAATGATAATATGCTGCATGGTCTCCTCCACCTGGTCGTAGAGGACACAACGGTCATTGTGCGATAGGCCATGTCGGGCCAACCTAGCGGCTGTCCAACAACGATCAAGGTCGGCGAGCCAGGTGAACATCTTGACGCAGAGGGGGGCCCAACATCTCCAAGTCAGGCGCCAGAAAGGTGCAGCCATAGATCAGGCGTACAAGGCCCGATAGCAAGATTTGGCCGAGTACTTGGCGTCCGTAGTCCATCGCCAAAGCAGGCGGTCGGGGGACTTAGAGAGGGCAATAGGTCGGAGCAATCTCCAGATCTACACATATTCGGTCAATGCACCCAGGGTCAATACGCCGCGGAGGTCGGCGATCCAACTGCGATCGTGAAGCGCCTCCGCAACCGTGCGCTTCCGCAAACGTTGTGGCACAAGAGGAAGGAGGGATGGGGCCAGGCCCGAGATGGCCTGGCCATCGATCCAATGATCCGTCCAGAAGCGGCAAGTCCGGCCGTCGCCAACGCCCAGGACCTAGATGCCCGAAAGATGGAGGAGGTGTCAGGATCACTTGGGAGGTGTAAATGCGCCCAAGGTCTGGTGGGATCCGTGTGTTGTAACCACAACCATCGCACACGAAGCGCGATACCTTGGCGATGAAGGTCTTGAATGTTGAGGCCGCTGAGCTCGAGTGGGCGGCAGACGCGCTGCCAATTCACGGGGCCATGCCCACTCCGGGTCTCCTTCCTACCGTGCCATAGGAACTCTCGGATAGTGCGGTTGACCTGCTTAAGCACCGGAGGGCAGATAGCGATGGCAACCATGATGTGGGACAGGATCGCACAAAGCACATGACAGACCAGAGTGAGGCGCTTGCCACGGGAGAGAAGAGTCGCACGCCAAGTGGAGAGCTTCTTAGCGAGCCTCTCAATGATTGGTAGCAGAGATGATGCAGAGGGTTTCTGAACCGACATAGGAATGCCGAGGTATATGATGGGGAAGCCAACAACGGCGCAAGCAAGCTCACCATTGATGCATGCTAGCTCGGCGTTGCAGCATTGGATGGGCGTGGCCGAGCACTTAGCGAAGTTAGTGCAAAGCCCAGATGCCACCCCGAAAACACGCAGGAGCTCGCGGATGACCCGAACGTTGCGGGTCGATGGGTGGAAGAAGATAACAACATCGTCGGCATAGAGGGATATGCTCGAGGAAGCATGATGGGCTGTGAGGCACTGAAGCAGCCCATGCCGATGGGCATGTAGCAACAAGGAGTTGAGGGCGCCGATGGACATCGTGAAGAGCATGGGGGAGATAGGATCTCGTTGAGGCGCTGCATGCTGCGGCCGTTCGTGGAGTTGAATTTGTCGAACACGGCGCAGATGTCGGCCTTGATAGTGTCCCAACAAGCTACGAGGAACTCCGAGGTGAAGCCGTCGGGACCCGGAGCCTTGCCATGGGGGAGCGCCCTCACAGTCCGGAGAATTTCGTCTTTCGTGAATGGATGCTCAAGATCTGTCAGATTGAAGGACCGGTCGTCGATCTGGTCTAGATCAATGGAGAACTCACGGGATGTATAGGATCCAAAGAGCGAGGAGAAGTGGTTGAAGGCAGCTTCAGCCATACCCTGCTCGTTGTGGACCGTTGCATTCTCGAGCCGCAGGGAATAGATGCGGTTTTTGTGGCGCCCGTGAGCTGCGTGGATCTTGAGGAGCGCAATGTTAGTTTCGCCCTCCTCGAGCCAAGAGAACCGCACCCGCTCGCGAGCGATGGATCTCTCGAGGGAAGCTAATCCCAGGTAGGTGGATCTCTCGACGTAACCATTATTTTGTATTAATAAAGTTGATGTTTTTGTTTTAAAAAATCCACAATATGTAGAAGGGCCAAAGAGACTAGCGCAAATTCAACTGAGTACCGAATATAGACACGTGTGAAAACGCAATAGAAAGAAAAAAATGGCCTGAAGCAAATAAAAAAGGACGCCGATAACTGCCACACGTGTGGTGCATCGGGTGGTTGTGCCGCACGCCCTGTGTGGCACGGAGACGACCCCGCCCGCGACCCGCGTTGGCGGCAGCGCAGCTCGCCGCGGTGCAGCGCGATCGCCCCGCACGAGCACGTACGGGCGAGCGAGCACGCGGCCCGCACGACCCGTCTCAGCCGTCTCCCCTCCCCGCCCGCGAGCCACACGCCCCGCGTGTCAGTACCCACGCGTCCCGTCGCGATTGCCATGGTCCGGACCCTCTTCAGTTGCCATGTTGCTGAACTGTAGTTGCCATGTTGCTTAACTACAGTTGCCATGTTAGAAAACTACAGTTGCCATTGCTGCTCAACTGCAGTTGCCATCTTAGGTCAAGTGCCGGATGCCATTTTTAGGAAACTGCAGCTGTTGCCATGTATGGTCTGGTCTACTACAGTTACCATGATTTGAAGAACTTTAGGAGTTGCCACCTAGTAACACTGGACAGTTGCCATGTTGCACTAAAAAAACATGGCAAAAAAATGTTTCGGGTAAAAAGAGAGTTGTCATCTGCTTACAAAGGACGCTAGGGCAGTTGCCATGTACCTGTAAAAACACATGGCAACTGATAGCTTTTGGTGTGTGGGAGAGGAGACGGACATGTGGGTGATGGTGGTATCTTTTGGAGTTGCCACCTACTAACACTAGACAGTTGCCATGTAGCGCTACAAAAACAGACGTGGCAACAATAACATGTTCGGGTGAAAAAGAGTTGCCATCTGTTTATAATCACAAATAGGGCAGTTGCCATGTACCCTTCAAAGACATGGCAAATGACAGCTTGAGTGTGGGAGAGTGGGAGAATGGGCAATCGTGGGAGATGGGTAACAGAAGTGGTGCGCGGCGTGCGGGCGCGACAATAGTTTCATTGCACGCCCCGACTGGCGAACCGTTGACCGCAGAGATAAAACTGGCGTGCGGGCGAACTCCCTCACACGCCACACACACGAGTTGTCCTACGTGGCACACAAAATCAGCCTTTTCATGCCAAGATTCGTGCAAAAGGCGCTGGACGATGATGGAGGCGTATGGGCGAGTTGGCTAACGCCCACACGTGTGGGTGTTAGTGTTTTCGATAAAAAAACAGACGTCTGCGTGAAGGAAATTCCGCAATACATTGCATGTACAGAGTATATTTCTCAAACATCTCAGCATGGATATACCCAGTCAACTCGGAGCCTGCAGTTACCGACGAGGTGGCCGTTGAGCTTGCTGATTGCCTCCTCCGCGTGCTCACGGCTCTCGAACACGACCCACCCGAATCCCGCGGGGTCATGGCTCCTCGAGCCCGTTAAGTCGCACATGGCAAGCGGCCCGAAGCACTTGAAGATCCTGCGCAACTCGTGCTCGCCGGGGATCACACTCAGCGGCACGTTGGTCACGCGCATGAGGCGGCACAGCTGGTGTTGGCTCCCAGAGCCGGAGGCGGAGGCCAGCAAGAGCGGGTGCCTCCCCGGGGGGGCACCTCTCTCTGCATGTTCCGAGGCCGAAAGGCCCATGGATGTAGTTGTAGGGGCAGAAGTGATCGTTGTCCTGGATTCTGCCTACTCCGTAAAAGGTCGCATGTCCTCTTCTTTTCTTGAGAGTACGCCAAAGGCGTACCTTACTTTTATAGAAGAGGAGAAACAGAGCACAATATACATGAGAAATTCGATGGAAGCGAGCTTTCATCGGGAACGCACACCCTAGCCCTAGCACACCCTACAATTAACCTATGCCAACACTCTCACAAAACGTGCCATAGCCTCCTCCTCCCAAACCGGCCAGTCTCCATTCTTTGAGCTCCACGATGATGGCAAGGGCCAAGTCTGGCGCCGTCATCTGTTGATTAGTCCAGTGGAACACTCTAGCGTTACGCTGCTTCCATAAGGCCCAAGTGGTAGCAATGATCACCGTGTCAAACCCACGCTTGGCACCCTTTTTGTAATGGGCTCTCCTAGCTAACCACCACTCCAACAAATAGTCCTCCGGCTCCGGGATGCTGCCCTGAAGGCTCTGTGCCTCGAACATGTAGTGCCAAACTTCTCTCGCTTAAATGCATTGAGCAAGAATGTGCTCCGCGTTATCCTCTTCTTGAAGGCACGTGTAGCAGGCAAAAGGAGCGTCCTGAAGGCCATGCCTCGCTCTATGATCAGAAGTCCATATCCGCTGTTGAACTGCCAGCCAAACAAAGATTTTGCACTTGAGGAGGGCCCAACTCTTCCATATGCATGAGGCGTAAGGGACCCTCTCAGCACCGAAACAGAGCCTGTGGTACGTGGATTTAGCAGTGTAACAACCAGAAGGATCAGCCGGCCAAGAGAAAGAATCTTCCACATAGGGGTCCCGGTTCACCGTGCTGATCGCAAGGTTTAGGTGAAAAAGTTGCAAGTGGCCACCAAAGTTAACTACACCGGAGATGTCATGCAACCATCTAGCGTTTTGCAAGCCTTCCTCAACCGTGCGACGGTTGATTGTTCTCGTGTCAACCAAGGCATATATGTACGGTGCAATGTCTTTAACCACAAAGCCTTGTATCCATCTATCTCTCCAGAACAGAACTCTGTTACCCACTCCAACCTCAATGTGTACAAGACTATCAAAGACCTCTCGAGCCTCTTTGTCCACAGCCATTGGAAGCCCTTGCCACGGCCTCTCAGGGTCCGTCCTTCTCAGCCACTCCCATCTCACTCTCAAAGCCAAGCCTTGTAATTGCATGTTACGCACGCCCAGACCTCCGAGCCATGTGGGCTTGCAAACCGAGTTCCAGGCCACCAAACACTGACCTCCGTTAACTTTATCTTTGTCGACCCAGAAGAAGGAACACATCCATTGATCTAACTCCTCAAACACCCAAGCAGGAGCTTCCGTAACCAAGAAATGATGGATAGGCTTAGCAGAGATTACAGACTTAACCAGCACCAGACGTCCAGGATGGTGCAACAACCCTCTCTGCCAGGCCGGTGCAGACTTCTTGGCTTGGTCGATCATGGGCTGCCACTTCGCCCTTGAGAGCTGTCGTATGGCCAATTGGAGACCAAGGTACTTACAAGGGAAACTCCCCATCCAGCAATGTAGAATGGACTCGACCCGGTCCCGGTCGGTGTTGTTCCCGTGGATCATGATAGCTAGCGATTTCTGATAGTTGACCCACAGGCCAGAGGCTGCACCAAAAGTGTGTAGTACGGATCTGACGAACGTAAGGTCCAGCACCCTGGGTTTAACGAACAGTGCCACATCATCCGCGTAGATCGACACTGATTGGTGAGCAGCGATGCCAGTGAAGCTACTGCTAACACCAAAGCTCTCAGCCTTGATCATGATTCTAGATAGCACATCCATGGCGATCACGAAGAGCAAAGGCGAAACCGGGTCACCCTGCCTAAGGCCCTTGGCATGGGTGAAACTCCTGCCATGAACTCCATTAACAATCACCCTTGTGCTAGCCGTTTTTAGGAGGATCGAGATCCAGGTGCACCACTTGTGACCAAAGCCTTTTCTCCTCATCACCTCAAACAGAAACGCCCAGTTAAGCGAGTCGAAGGCTCTTGAAATATCAAGCTTCAAGAACACACTAGCCTCCTTTCGTGCATGAATCTTCCTGGCAACTTGCCTAACAAGAAGGAAATTATCATGCAAGTGTCTCCCACAGATGAAGGCGGATTGATTTGCCGTGACTATCTCCTTCATTCTTCTTCGGGCTCTATTCGCAAGCAACTTTGCAAAAATCTTGGCCACACTGTGGGGGAGGCAGATGGGGCGATAGTCTCCCACTTCCTTGGCGTACGGTTTCTTCGGAATCAACACAATATGGGCGCGGTTAAGCTTGCCGAAACCACGTCCATCTCCCACATAGAGCTTTAGAAGCACCGACATAACTTCGTTCTTGATGGTGGGCTAGGCTTTTTGATAAAAAGCTACGCTAAATCCATCCGGCCCAGGCGCCCGATCCGGGTGCAACTCCTTAGTGGTTTTCCACACCTCCTCCTCCGTAAAGATCGCATCAAGCTCCATGAGATCGTGCCCAACCATGTTAAGAAAATCCATATCCACATCTACATCCCTGGCAGCAGCACGACCCAACAACTGCTCGTAGGCTTCGGTGAAGATCTCCTCCTTCCTCTCTTGTTGGGAAATCAGTTCCCCATTGTGTCTGATATGAGGGATGAAGTTCTTAGACCTCCTTCTGTTTGCCACTGCTTGGAAGAGTTTAGTATTGGCATCTCCTTCTCGGATCCATCTCAGTCTAGAGCGTTGTCTTTCAATGGTGCGTTGAAGGGAGGCAAGCCCAAGGACCGAGTGCTTAAGGGATCTCCTCAACCATCTCTCCCTCCAATTGAGAACTTGGGCCTCCATAGCTCTGTCCAGCCTATGGATGACATAGTTCGCCACAGCCAACTGAATTTTAATGTTCCCAGTCTTCTTTTATCCCTAGGCTTGAAGGGCAGATGCGGTGTTTCTGAGTAACTGATCAAGCCTCTTAAAAGGGTCAACAATATCGTCTTCACACACCCACGCATCTTTAACAGCCTGCTCAAATCCATCCAAACGAGTCCAGAATAGCTCAAAACGAAACCTACGCTTCGGGCAGAAGGGGGCCGAAGTGGAGAGATGGAGAGGCGTGTGGTACGAGATGTTGGTGGAGAGAGCTTGGAGCAGCACGTCCGGGAAACTGAGTTCCCAGTCAACAGAGACTAGCACCCGATCGATCTTGGTCATAACCACCTGCTCTCTCTCGTTAGACCACGTGAACCGCCTGCCATGCATGTAAATCTCTTTAAGTTCATTGTTATCCACGAACGATTTGAACTTCCTCATCATGCTCCTATTAAGGTTTGAGTTACTTTTCTCCTCAGCTCTAATGATCATGTTGAAGTCTCCAAGCACCATCCAGGGGCCCAGAGACACGTCCCTTATAAGCTGTAGATCTACGAGAAACTGGGTTTTAAGCTCATCACCTTGTGGCCCGTACACAACCGATAACCACCACTCGAATCCGTCCTTGTTACGCACCAAGCCCGAGAGGAAGTTAGTATCCCGGGAGATGTTGTTGATTGTCAAAAGCGTGTTGTCCCAACCCAGAAGGATTCCACCCCTTGTGTCTGAAGCAGGCAGGTAGGAAAAACCATCAAAAGATGGTCCGATGCATTGCATAACCAAATAGGGATCAAAAGCTTCAAGCTTAGTTTCTTGAAGACATACAAGGTTGACCTTAGCTGTAACTACAAACTCCCTAACTGCATGTATCTTGGCGGGGTTGTTGAGCCCTCTCACGTTCCAACAAAGTAATTGAGGGTTCCAATCCATGAAAACCATCGACACACCCACACCAACGGAGGCAAGCAAACTCAAGCCGTGCCCACCAGCACTGTGGTCCCGGGGCTCAACTCAGGGGTCGGCAGAACCTCCTTGCCAAACAGAGCCACGATCACCCTCACGTGCTGCTCTCGCAGAGGGGAGTCGAAGATCTCGGCCAGCTCAGCTATCGTATCGTCGTTGCCCTCCATGTCCTCCGGAACCAAACCTAAAGCTCTCATGAGCACATTCTCAGCCTGTGTGGCCTTGGATTTCCCTGCCGGAGCCCTCTTGGCACTTCGAGTCGTCCTACGAGGGGTGAAGGGCTCGGCATCCGGCCTCAGTGATGACTGCACCTCAAGAAGGAGCGGAGGAGCCAACTTCTTTACCAACGCGTTGCAAAACCATTTGAGCTTGCCAAAAGCTATCGCCTCCTGGGGTGTCATACCCCCATCTCCCTCCGAAATCTTATTTTCCATGGCCTGGTTAACGTTCGGAATCACCTGCACTAGCGCAAGTTCCTAAGAGGGCACTACTTGTAACTGCACGTCCGCACAAGCAGGGGAAACATCCCCAATCATTGTCGAATCAGCTTGTCGCAACGAGGGCGCCATCGGATTGGCCTCCACGCCCGAGCCAAGCAGTGGCACACCCACCAAAGCCTCCGCACCCGCAACCGAAGCCACACCGTGAGCCACGGGCGGGTCCACCACGATCTCTCCCTGGGGCGCGACAGGCGTGGGGGTCATGCCAGGTGGGGTAGGCAGCAGAGCAGACCCCACAGGCCTCGCGGGGCGCGCCAAGGTAGGCTCCACCAAATCTTCGCTCACCTCAGGGCCTGCCTGCAACCCTGGCTAATCCTCCAATCCACAGTGCGGGGAATCAGGCACCCTAGAACCCACCACCGTCGTCCGGCCAATGTGCGCCGTCTCTAGAAGCTCCCTTGTCCCCTGATGCATCGGGCCCACCAACGACGCCCTCAGGGAAGGTGACTGCCCGCTAGCTGGAAGTGTCGCCACAACCACCGCATCCAACTGAGACGGGCCCCGCGGCGAGATGCATGGTGGATTACGCGGGGGAGAGGTAGGAGTTGATGCAATCTGTTGGTTCAAATTACCTCCAGGGACAACGACAACCACATCTTCTCGGTCAGTCGCCCTGCCCAGACGGTCAAAAGCAGATAGGCGGGCTGTCAGCCTATCCTGAACCAAAGGAGATGGCCCACCTGACGCAACCACAGGTTGAACTGGATCCATTGGGGGAAGCTGCCAAGCCGTCGACTCCCGGCCGGCCACCACAACTGCGGCGAACATCCGGCCACTGGCCGCCACCGTGCGACCGCGCGAGTTGTCAGCACGAACATCTCTCACCCCGAACAGCCACTCGCACCGGCGCGTGGTGGCGCCATCGCCCATGTCCAAATCCGAGCCGGGAAGCCCGCTCTGCCCGCTGTCCGAGGAAGCGCCGGTGAGGAACTATGGCTCCTCCCCATTGGGGAAGGTGGTCACCGCGGCGAGAAGAATCAGCACCATGTACTGCAGTGTCTTAGGTTGAAAAACGTCCCGCTGCTCCTCCGGCTCCGGCACCGCCAGCCATCTGCGAGTAGGGATCACCTCCGGGTCGGCTGTCCAGGCAATGAGCTTGAAAGAGGCTAGGTCAGACCGCGACGAGGTCTCCGGAGCAATAGACTCAATGAAACATGAGCCTCCCAGGAGACTCTCGACCACCTCGAGCTCCCAAGCATGGGGGGGAATGCCCTCCAGCTCCAAGCTAACCCTAGTCCTTAGCGCCGCGATCACCGCCTGGTTCTGGCGAATCCACCTCCTGAAGGCAAGTCTGATCCCTCTGAACTCCAACACCGGCTGCAGCCCGACTCTGGAACGATCCTCCTGCCTTGCGAACACCACCAAGAAATCCTCCGGCATGAATCTGTGAACGGATACTCTGTCCGGCGAGACACCACGCTTCTCTTGCAGAGCCTGCAGCACCAGCTCCGGCGAGAGCTCCGACCTGTCCCCACTGCAGTAAACGACCATGGCGTTCTGAAGACGCCCCTCAAGATCCACCAGAGCCCTTGAATGCCGGACTACGAACAGATCAGCCGGCGCCATCTCCAGGTCAGAGGCAACCACCATACGAGGATCCGCCGGCGTCGCGCCGCCCGGGAGCGATGGGGCAGGAGGCGGGGGCGCACGCGACCCTGAGTGGCTAGGCCGCGCCGGACCCGAACACACTGCCACGCGCGAGCCAGAAGCGCCTCTGGCCACCTTGGCAGCCGCATCTCGCCTGAGCTCCTCCACCGGCGACGGGCTACGCGGCCTCTTGCACTGACTGGCGATGTGGCCGGAGAGCCCGCACCGGAGGCACACCACCTTGTTCGTGCAATCCTTCAGAAAGTGTCCCTTCTCGAGGCACTTGAAGCATCTATCCCGCATCTCCGGCGAGACCTCCTTGCGACCGGGCGAAGGGCGCCGGGGCACGTCCGCCGTCGGCCGCTCCTTGAGGCGACGCTTCCAAAGCGTCCGCTTTGAGGCAGGCGCTTCCTGCCAGGGCGAGATCCGCCGAGAAGGGCCACCCACAAGCCCTGCCTCCGGCCGAGCCACGGGTTCCCCGGCCCCAGCCGAGCTCTCCGACGCCGAAGCCGATGAAAGGCCAAGACCAGAAACGACCGGGCGCTCCCCCTGGAAGGCCGAGGTCACGGAGTGGGGACTGGATCCCATGGCGCAAGCGGGGGGAAGGGAAGGGAACGCGAAGAAGCCGACGAGTGCGGCGCGCGAGAAAAGGCGGGGTGGCCGCCGGAGCCGGAGCGGCTGACGGTGGGGGGTGGACGCCGGCGTCGGAGTGACGCACGGCGGGGCGGCTCGCTCTCGCTCTCGCTCTCAGGGGATGGAATAACCCCGTTTTACCAATACATACCTTGGTGTGCATGTCCTCTTCTCACGGCGGCGGCGCTCATAGTCTGGGAGAAAACGAGGGATGTCGTCAGTACACGAGTCGATTATAGAATAGTTAAGTGTGGCTGATTTATTACAACTTTGTATTAACTTTATACGTACTGAATTAGCGATACTTATTTTAGGACCAAAGGAAGTAGCAGAATATACAAGTCATATCATATGCGTACGCACGTTTCTTGTCGTCCTGCTCCTTGGCCGGCGCCGTTAACGTTCCCTCCTGCCGCCGGTTTCTGTGTCCTGTGCGCACGGCAGAGGGTTTGGGTTCGATGGCTTTTGAGACGTGCACGAATAACGCATGTAAGCAAAACCTGCGTATTGTTTGTCCAACAAAAGAGAGAAACGCACAAACCTTGCGGCGCTGGCGCAGAGGACTTCTTGACGATCTTCTTCTTTATCGTAGGCGCTCTGGTCTCTCGCTTCTTCTTCTCGCCGATCTTCCTCCGCTGTCTGCGGCTGGCCATCTCCTCGACTTTCCGGCGGTTGATTTCTTGTTTATATAGTTATATATAGGCCATATATATATATAACTGTCGATGAGACTTGGAAGGTTTGGATATACCTATAATTCGACCGTGACTCGGATCGGATGTTTGTGTGACTCTAAAAGCAACCAACACCACGTACGCACTACGTACACGCCGCATCGATCTCTTCCGTCTTGCTCGCTCCCCACTTTGCGGCGCCCAAAAAAGCTGCATACATGGACGCGAGCGCGCGCGCTGCGGCGATCAACTTCTGGAAGGACCCGAACGCCGAGTCGTGCTGCATCTGCGGGGAAGAGGATGCGGGGGAGAAACACGGCGAGCTCTCCTGCCCCTACGACTACCTGGTGTCCTCCGTCGGGTACGTGCCCTGCAAGGCGAGGTTCGCCGCCTGGAGGGACGACAGGAACGTGCCGTCCGGCCACCGCGCGTTCCTGCGCCGCTTCGTGCGCGTCACCAACCTGCCCGAGCGCTGCCCGCGCCCGGCTCGCATAGCGGAGCTCTTGGCCCGGTTCGGGCCCCTGAGGATGTGGCACGTCGCGATGGACGCCCCCGCGGTGTGCAAGGGCTTCGCATGCGTGGTCTTCGAGCGCCGGGAGGATGCCGAGAAGGCCATTGACGAGCTCAACTGCTATTGCTTTCACGGCCATAGCTTGCGAATAGACTGGGTTTATCCCAGCGCCTAAAGCTTTGTACTCGTTTTATGAAATCAGTGAGATTAGAAACCTATTTTGATCAATGAAAGGCTTAGATGTTTGTCTACATCTTGTTATGCAAATGGTGTGTGTGAACTCCAATATACTTATTTTAGGACAACTCTAACCGATCCCCTGAAAGTTAATGAAGTAAAAGGCTTAGTGGAGTATATATACTTCACTAAGTTTTGACCGGACCTAGCCGATCCCCTAAACTTATTGGAGTAATTTTTTTTTCATTTGCATTTCAGTTCTGGCCACCGAAACACATTTTCTTGCTTCTTTGTTTCATTCAACGATATTAGATTACATAATAATTCACCAATTATTTGCTAGAAGAGCAACACCAAAGAAATAAAAACCACAATTAGACATTTTAGAAGATATCCAATTTTCATAGCTACTCCCACTAGTTGGATTAATATCTTCTCAATGCCTTCATTGTTGGTCTGCACATTCTCGATTTTGCATACTTCATTCTTCTTTTTTGATTCTAAAGAAGTATACATTGCTTCCCCTCTAATTTCTTCTCTAATCTCACATCTAGTCTCATGTTTAGCCTCAATTCTAGCAACGAGTGCACGAACATCTACTAATTTTCGTGCTATCGATAGACCGATGTATTCTTTTTCCCAATACCAAAACGAGCATACATCATCCTACACACATAGATGAGCATCAATGAGTTACCGAAATTGAGCCGGATCCGGTGAAAAACTGAATCAAAACAAGCACATATCCCATCACTTGTGCATTTGAAGAACACCCATCCGTGATGTTTCTGCATGGTAGAAACTTGGTGCACCACTTGTCGTGTGCAGTCGTCGCATTCTATAACCGGCAGCTGCAAGCTGGTGAACTGATGCGCGGGCACCGAGCCTGGGCGACGGTCGGCCGTGTATTGCGAACCGACACCAGGAGCGATTAGAGTGGCTAGAGGAAGAGCCGGTACCTGCATGCGGCACAGAGGCTTTTCTGGGGTTGTGTGGGCTGCTTCATGGCCAATCCATGCCATGGCACAGCCGCCGGTGGCCGGAAATACCAAATCTGGCGGCGGCGACAGCAGCCGCAGATCCCCTCGATTTTTGGCCGGCGGCGGGACGAGGAGGTGGTGGAGGACAACGGTGGAGGCCTACAAGGCTTCCCCGGCGGCCGGTTGGTGCCGGCGTGGAGGGAAGAGGGGTAGGAGGGGCGGCAGGGGCGAAGATGCGGCGCGGGAGGGGAGGGAGAGGAAGTAGAGGAGAGCCGCACCGTTTTACTCGACGGAGCAAAGAGGGAGTAAAAATAGAAAATATTTAGGGAGAGGAGTAAAATTATACTCCGTTAGGCCGGATTGGGGGTCGGCTAGGTGCCGGTTAGTGGAGTAAAAAGCTACATATACTCCACTAACCGGTTATAGGGGATCGGTTAGAAATGCCCTTATTGTATAGCAAACATACCCGTGTGTTGCAACGGGAGAGGATAATTCACCACGGTCTATACTCTCGAGCCCAGCAAGCATGGCTCAACCCCCCCTGAGGGAGTCCGGGGTTAGGGGGTCCTCGGACAGCCGGACTATATACTTTGGCCGGACTGTTGGACTATGAAGATACAAGATTGAAGACTTCATCCCGTGTCCGGATGGGACTCTCCTTTGCGTGGAAGGCAAGCTTGGCAATTCGGGTAATAGATCTCCTTCTCTCAGAATCGATCAGTGTAACCCTAGCCCCTCCGTGTCTATATAAACCGGAGGGTTTAGTCCAGAGGACAACAACAATCATAATCATAGGCTAGCTTCTAGGGTTTAGCCTCTACGATCTCGTGGTAGATCTACTCTTGTAATACTCACATCATCAAGATCAATCAAGCAGGAAGTAGGGTATTACCTCCATCGAGAGGGCCCAAACCTGGGTAAACATTGTGTCCCCCGCCTCCTGTTACCATTAGCCTTAGACGCACAGTTCGGGACCCCCTACCCGAGATCCGCCGGTTTTGACACCGACATTGGTGCTTTCATTGAGAGTTCCACTGTGTCGTCGCAATAAGGCTTGATGGCTCCTTCAATCATCTTCAACGATGCAGTCCAGGGTGAGGTTTTCCTCCCCGGACAGATCTTCGTATTCGGCGGCATCGTACTGCGGGCCAACTCGCTTGGCCATCTGGAGCAGATCGATAGCTACGCCTCTGGCCATCAGGTCAGGTTTGGAAGATTGAACTATACTGCCGACATCCGCAGAGACTCGATCTTCGATGGATTCGAGCCCGTGACAGGTGTGCCGAACAGTCATGACGAGCAGGACTGTAGCGACCTGACCCGAATGTGTCAAGTCTCTGTGCTTAAGTGTCATCCCTGGATCGGTATGCTGACACACACAGTACTCGAGGATTTATAACAGAGGTAAATCACATGTATAAAGTAACGTAAATACTATTACCTTAATCCAAATAGTGGAAGTAACAAAGTTGTGGATTCGCATCAACACCAACGACAAAGTTGAGTGTAGAAATCGTAACCCTAACGTATCACTTACTCGTCGTAAGATCATGCAACATGAGACGTTGCAGCCACAAAGGGTCAGTACATTGAATGTACCGCAAATTCACAATCAGAGAGCAATGCTGAAATATGGCTATCACTACATGCATATATGGCTGGTGGAAAAGCTCTATGGTTATAAGGGTTTTGCGAAAAGCCAATTTTTCCCTACTGCAAAGGAATAAATTTTATTTAACTATCATGGTGGTTGTTAAACATTGAGAATGGTTGACAGCATTCTCAATCCCCATTAAAAATATCATCATTAATCCAACAAATATATTTAAAGTAACATGATGAGATTCACATGATAATCCAAGTACTAGATACTCAAGATGTCCATAACCGGGGACACGGCTAACCATGATTAGTTTATACACTCTGCAGAGGTTTGCACACTTTTCCCCACAAGACTCGATCGCCTCCGTTGGATTTCTCGCACTACATGATGTTTGAGAAACGGATGACCGAGACATAGTCTTTCAGAAGCGCTAGCACCTTACTATGGATAGACTGGTACACCTACTTTCCCCTACATCTGCTAGTCTACCCTGTAAGAGTTTGCACAACTTAATCAACTATGCCAGAGCCCATAATGGCTTGTGGCTGCACACAGAAGTTTCTAGTATGAATAATCTCATGATCCCTTTGGGCCTGGGTGGCGGTCCATAAAAAAACAGGCAATCTTGGTCTACCCAGGTGCCTAGACAGGCAATCCTGGAATACCCAGGTGCCTCAATCCACCCAGATGCGCGTTTAAGTTGCCACCTTAAGTAAACCATTAATTAACGATCTCACAACTGTCATGAGTACTCTCAAAACCCAATCCACATCTACGAGCATAGCATAGCAATATAAGAAATGTAATAGTAACTCCCAAGGTTTGAATGCAGGGCAATAGGTTCCTACCTCATCAACTACTTCCCGATACCCACATGTTATCAATCCTACTCATGCAATGTTTGAGGGTTGAAACTAATGCATAAAAACTGGGTATGAAAAGGGATATGATCAAAGTGTGAACTTGCCTGCAATGTTGATGAAGATGATTCGCACTCATAACTCTTGATAGTTCTACTCGTCACACTCCGATCAATCTATCGTAAGCAAGCAATAGTAACCACACATAAGCAATCACCAAGATCGGAAAGAACGAAGAGAACAAATCGAAAACATCAAAACCAATCAAATAACTCTTGCAACATAAAACAATTTCTAACAGTACCAAAATTATGTGAATTTGGCCTTATCAGAAAGTTTAGGTCAAGAGCTTTGATTTGCAAAAAGAATCAACTAAATCGGAGTTACGAAACTCAAGTTATGCTCAAACAAAGTTCAAATACAAATCTGTTTGAATTCAAATTTCAAAACTTCCAAAAACATGTTTAAGTTCTTTTACTGGATAGAGGGGATCATAATGAAGAAATGGGCGTTGGTTTCGTTGGTTTTGGATAAACGAACAAAAAGTTGTGACCGTTTGAAAAACAGGGACTAAACTGTAAAAGAACTAACTACTAACAGGTCCCTGACTGAAAAAATATCAGAAAAATAAAAACTAAAAAGCGAACGTTCGTTACAGAACGCTAACGAACGAAAGTCGTTCGCTGAGTATACCTAACCAGTGAATGTTCGCAAAATAACTTAACCTAAAAAAATAACCGATCTAAACTGCAAAAACCGGGCGGGTTTACGGGTTATACCGGCTTGGCGTTTTAGGCGGAGAAAACCGCCGGCGAAACGGGACGGCAAACGGCGGACGACGGGCAGCTCCGGCGAACTGGGGGCGGTGGCTCCAGCGTCATGAGGCAGCGGCGTCGGGAGGCGAGCTGCTGGCGGGTGCGGTGGTGGCGATGGCGGTGGTGGCGATGGCGGTGGTCGTCAGCTGGCGAGAGAGGCGGCTTCGGGCGGAGCTCGGCGGATCTCGCCGGCGGCGCGAGATGTGGGAGAAGGCGGCGGCGCTGGCAGAGAGGGAAACGGGGCCCGGGGCTCCGGATTTATAGGGAGGGGAGGAGGTGGCGTGGAGGAGGGGCAAGGGGAGACCGGAGGCGGCACGGCGCGGTGGCGGCGCTCGGGAGGCGTGCGGGCGGCGAACTCCTCCCGGAGTCGGAGGCGGCGGTGCGGGCGCGTGGGCCGGCTGGGCCGGCCCGGTCGGTCCAGAAGTTCTCTCTTTTTCTTTTTTTAACATTTTTTTAGACAAACAGAGACAATAAAAACAAAAATAATAAAACTTATATAGGCATACAATATATCAAAATTTTCACAAAAAGATTTCCTACAACATGAAGATTTTTCTAGCATCAAATAAAATCCACAAAATTTTAAATAAAGCAAAGAGTGCTTCTGCTACAATAAAACCACAGAAAAAACATTTTAAAAATACCAGAATGACTTCAAATTTGTTTCTCTCCATTTTTCCACTGTAGGGAATCATTTTACCCTAATTTCCACATATTTTAATTTTGGAGAAAAATAATTTGAATAAAACCCAAATAAATCCAAATTTGAAAATAATTTCAAAAGGACTTTAAATTGATCCTTTTAAACTCCCAACTCATATTTCATATGTTTTGAAGAAGTCATTTTATCTTCTCTCATGAAAATCATTGAGTTGCATGAAGTTTATGAATTGGAAATAACTTCAAATGAATTTCAAATATTTTCAACACCCCTTGTCATTTAAATAAATGGAAGAAGTCATGTCATCTTCTCTCCAGGGTTTTGTGGTGAAAAGAATTTGAATTCATGGAGATCGCGAATGGAAAATGAAAGTTTGGGAAAGTCCTTTTATTCCCTCTCATTTAACTTTCAAAAAGTTTCGAATTTCACTCAATTTCACACAATCAATCAAACAATCAATCAAATCTATCTATTTATTATAACATTCCAAAATTTAGAATTTTGGGATGTTACAAATCTACCACCCTTAAAATGAATCTCGTCCTCGAGATTCGGAGAGGTTAGAAAGAAATAGGTTAGGTTTGGGGTCTTCTCAAAAATCCATCGATCGTCTCCGGGGTCTCGGGTGCTACCACCCTTAGAAGCATGGTTACGGTTCCATCAAAACTCATATACTCCATCCTTATTACTGACAGTGTCGGTCTTCTCAGATCTTAAGGATAATTCCTTCTCTGGGCTCTTCCGGTAGTGGCATAACCTTTTCCTCAATTCTTTTGTCCTTTCATCTTGGTAAGGTTATCCCGAGATTGGGTCTTCTTAGCTGACGAGTCTGGCGCCAATACTAAATAACTATCGATGTCTCCTGGTGGTCAACAATTTATGGTTTCTCCTGCAGGAAATGGGTCTGGGCTGAACGTCACCGTATATCCTACGATTGGCAACAACTGCCTTGTACAAGGGAAAAATACCTATACCATTCTAAGGTTTAAACAAGGTTTTGATCGTCGTCTCTCTACTATAGGTAAGTCACTCAGATTTACCATCCCATATAGCAAAGCGAATAATAAGAGTAAGTCGGTATGGTGATCAATCCATCCCGCACCCAAATCATTACCTTGTACATGGTTTAGCGAATCTCGCATTCTAACACTCAATTATCCCCACAAGCATTGCAGAATTTCTCTTGTCGACGAACCAAGTTCGGATAAATCCATTGATTCTGCAAGCCAAACAAACATCTATCGTTCCTTAACAACTCTCAGGTTTTGCGTAAACTCCTATAGAATCGTCGGTTGATAAAAGCATATCCTCTTCTTCCGTGGTTTCTCCTTCAAAGAAGAGTGTGCTTGCTTCTTGGCAGGTCCCGGGGCCCGTGGGTTATGGCCCATCTCATCACTTGTAAACCTTAAACTCATCATCCGGCAATCGATCATTATCCCAACATCCAACTTCCTGGCATACTTAAAATCCATCCAATTGTATTGTCTCCATTCCTTCTATTTGCACCAAACTAAGACGTGATTACTCAGACTCATCATGGAATTTCCATTGATCCATATTTCCAACATCATACCTCCTTTACATCCAATAGTAATCCATCTCTTCATCCTCGTGGGATATCCCACCTACCGAGATAAAAACTTATACTTATGAAGTCCATACTCCACTTCATGGAATGTCATTATCCTTTCCAGGGTCAAGCGTCCTTACAGGGGAATATTGGCCATCTCTGCATGGCACTTCTTCAACTGGGAAACGTGAAACACATCATGAACTCCTGACAGTCCTTCCGGTGACTCCAACTTGTTGGCCACTTCTCCCATACGCTCCAAACTCGGTATGGTCCTACATATCTCGGGGCTAACTTTCCCTTAACTCCAGATCGTTTAACTCCTCGCAGAGGAGACACACGAAGACATGCTCTATCTCCAATTTCATAGACTACTTCCTTGCGTTTTTGAGTCTGCATAACTTTTCTGCCAGGACTGAGCTACATTCAGTCTGTCTCGAAGCAACTTAACATTCTCTTATGAATCCTTGATCACATTTGGTCCAAACAACTGATGGTCTCCAACTTCATCCCACATCAACGGTGCCTGGCTCCTTCTCCCATACAAAGCTTAAAAAGGGGCCATCTTCAAACTGGCTGGGTAACTGTTGTTGTATGAGAACTCCGCGTAAGGTAGATTATCATCACTACTAGATCCATAATCTAGCGCACACGCTCTCAACATGTCCTCCAGAATCTGATTGACTCTCTCAATTTATCCATCTGTCTGCGGATGAAGGCTGTACTGAACTCTAGCCTAGTACCCAAAGTCTGGTGCAGCTGATTCCAAAACTTTGAGGTAAACTGTGTTCCTCTATCTGATGTGTTGGTCCTCGGAACTCCATGCAGACATACGATCCTGGTCAAATATATCTTGGCCAACTTCTCACTTGTATAGGTGGTTTTCACTGGGATAAAGTGAGCCACTTTGGTCAAGCAAATCAACTACTACCCAGATAGAATCATATCCCAATCGGGTTCTGGGAAATCCGGTAATGAAATCCATGCCAAGCTTATTCTGCTTCCATTCGGGTATCGGCATAGGCTGTAGTAATCCGACTGGCTTCTGATGCTCTGCCTTTACTCTCTGGCATACATCACCTATGACTACATACTCCGCAATATCCTTCTTCATACCAGTCCACCAGAAACGCTCCTTCAAATCCAAATATATGTTGTTGTTTCCAGGGCGAATCGAGTATGGTGAGTCAAGAGCCTCCTGAAGTATTAACTTCCTGATCTCTGCATTATTGGGTACATGTACACTATCCTCAAACCATAAGGTGTCGTGCTCATCCTTATGAAAACCTTTGGCCTTTCCTTTGCTCATCCTCTCTTTTACTTCAGCAATCTCTTTGTCATCCTTCTGAGCTTCTAGAATTTTTCCCAACAATGTAGACTGAACTTCCATTGCTGCAACAAAACCTTTGGGAACAATCTCCAACCGAAGTTCCCTGAGATTCTCGGCTAACTCCTTTGGTAATCCTCCGATTATGAGGGTATTCGTCCTTGTTTTCTTTATGGTTGTGTCCTATTTCTCCACAAAGCTTGTATGCACAAGGTTTCTTCATATCCTTTCCACAAGGCCTCAATTTCTGGGACACAAGCCAAGACTTTAACAAAGTCCACTTAAATTCCTTCCAAGTGGTTACTCCTTGCCATCCATTGGTGGTTTGGTACATCCTCCACCAGGTAGAAGCACCTCTTTCAAAGCACTGAAGAGCATGCTGGGTCATATACTTTCCGGCTATAGGGTTATTCTCCATTTGATCCTCCATGTTCTGAATCCATCGGACTGTCTCCAATTGACTCATCGGTCCAGGAAACATGAGTTCATCTCCATTCATCCTTTAACGGGTCCATGGGTTTGGGGTGGGATAATAGAGATCGAGAGGGATGCACACAATACAAACAAAAGTTTTGAAAAGACAGATTTTATTTGTGGTTGTCGGAAAAACATCAAACAAATGACAGCTCACAAACGTCGCATCTAACGTAAGGGTATAACAGGGGTTTGGTCTTCTAAAGGTCAATAATCTTCAAAGTCATCAAACTCTTCGATTCTTGTTCATGTCTCCGATGGCTTCTTCTGATCATGCTTGTCCTACTCAAGTTCTTATGCCAGATCTCTGTTGACGCGAAGTCTCTAGTGACATCCTTTAATATTTCTGGAGTTGCGTTCCAAACTTCTGGGTTTCAACATCCTTGACATGAACCATGATCCTACTGTCCTTCAGTTCTTGACGAATCTTTGATGTCTCAAGGTTTTGCTCCTCTAGCTTGGCTACTTTCAGCTTCTGGGTCCTGTGTTCTTCACGAAACGCTTCCTTATCAAATATTGCTTCTTGTAGGTCCATCTTAACTTCTTGATGTAATACTCCAGATCCTGGTGATACACCAGCTAAGGTTAAAACTGCATCATTTGCTTGACAGATGCTCCATCAGCCTTCTTCCATCCAATCCTTTCATGCATCTACATGCTTAACTTAGCAAGGTGACAATAGCATAAGCGGGTGATAACATCATGGATAGCGTGTTTCTGCTCTTGTCATTTCCATGAGCTATCATTCCATAGTTGATATCTCCTGCCTTAGGGTTTTCCTGACAAAACTTTGGGTTTCTAACTCTCCATGTTCCGGTCTTACTCCAATACACCTTGATCTCGGGTATTGATAACTTCCATAGTCTGTCAAATTCGATAAACGTAACCTTCCTAGGTCATAAAAATCTGGGAATTCTTCATAGCCTTAAAAATCTCCTAGTCTTCGGAGTCTTCAACAGTTGTAGTTTCCATTTACGCGATAAAATCCTCTTCATTCCAAATGGTCTTAGTTGTCTGATATCTTGTACTTCTTGGAGTGGTCTCATCGATTGAATCTTCGGTGGTCAAAAGGGAAAGGGTATCGTCTCACTAAAAGGGAATATTTGAATAAGCTCAGAAGAGAAGAGAGGTAAAAGATCCTTTTGAAAAAGAAAATTTTAGAGAAAATCCTTCCTATGGGCTTGCTAATTTCTAGGGTCACGTCCTACAGTCAACAAGTGCTCTGATACCATCTTGTAGCGACCCGACCCGAATGGGTCAAGTCTATGTGCTTAAGTGTCATCCCTGGATCGGTATGCTGACACACGCAGTACTCGAGGATTTATAACAGAGGTAAATCACATGTATAAAGTAACATAAATACTATTACATCAATCCAAATAGCGGAAGTAACAAAGTTGTGGATTCCCATCAACACCAACGACAAAGTTGAGTGTAGAAATCGTAACCCTAACGTATCGCTTACTCGTCGTAAGATCCTACAACATGAGACGTTGCAGCCACAAAGGGTCAGTACATTGAATGTACTGGCAAATTCACATCAGAGAGCAATGCTGAAATATGGCTATCACTACATGCATATATGGCTGGTGGAAAAGCTCTATGCTTATAAGGGTTTTGCGAAAAGCCAATTTTTCCCTACTGCAAAGGAATAAATTTTATTTAACTATCATGGTGGTTGTTAAACATTGAGAATGGTTGACAGCATTCTCAATCCCCATTAAAAATATCATCATTAACCCAACAAAATTATTTAAAGTAACATGATGAGATTCACATGATAGTCCAAGTACTAGATACTCAAGATGTCCATAACCGGGGACACGGCTAACCATGATTAGTTTATACACTTTGCAGAGGTTTGCGCACTTTTCCCCACAAGACTCGATCGCCTCTATTGGATTTCTTGCACTACATGCTGTTTGAGAAACGGATGACCGAGACATAGTCTTTTAGAAGCGCTAGCACCTTACTATGGATAGACCGGTACACCTACTTTCCCCTACATCTGCTAGTCTACCCTGTAAGAGTTCGCACGACTTAATCAACTATGCCAGAGCCCATAATGGCTTGTGGCTGCACACGGAAGTTTCTAGTATGAATAATCTCATGATCCCTTTGGGCCTGGGTGGCGGTCCATAAAAAACAGGCAATCCTGGTCTACCCAGGTGCCTAGACAGGCAATCCTAGAATACCCAGGTGCCTAAATCCACCCAGATGTGCGTTTAAGTTGCCACCTTAAGTAAACCATTAATTAACGATCTCACAACTGTCATGAGTACTCTCAAAACCCAATCCACATCTACGAGCATAGCATAGCAATATAAGCAACGTAATAGTAACTCCCAAGGTTTGAATGCAGGGCAATAGGTTCCTACCTCATCAACTACTTCCCGATACCCACATGTAATCAATCCTACTCATGCAATGTTTGAGGGTTGAAACTAATGCATAAAAACTGGGTATGAAAAGGGATATGATCAAAGTGTGAACTTGCCTGCAATGTTGATGAAGATGATTCACACTCATAACTCTTGATAGTTCTACTCGTCACACTCCGATCAATCTATCGTAAGCAAGCAATAGTAACCACACATAAGCAATCACTCAGAAGATCGGAAAGAACGAAGAGAACAAACCGGAAAACATCTAAACCAAGAAAATAACTCTTGCAACATAAAAAAATTTCTAACAATACCAAAATTATGTGAATTGGGCCTTATCAGAAAGTTGAGGTCAAGAGCTTCGATTTGCAAAAAGAATCAACTAAATCGGAGTTACGAAACTCAAGTTATGCTCAAACGAAGTTCAAATACAAATCTGTTTGAATTCAAATTTCAAAACTTTCAAAAACATGTTTAAGTTGTTTTACTGGATAGAGGGGATCATAATGAAGAAGTGGGCGTTGGTTTCGTTGGTTTTGGATAAATGGACAAAAAGTTGTGACCGTTTGAAGAACAGGGACTAAACTGTAAAAGAACTAACTACTAACAGGTCCCTGACTGAAAAAAAATATCAGAAAAAGAAAAACTAAAAAGCGAACGTTCATTACAGAACGCTAACGAACGAAAGTCGTTCGCTGAGTATACCTAACCAGTGAATGTTCGCAAAATAACTTAACCTAAAAAAAAATAACCGATCTAAACTGCAAAAACCGTGAGGGTTTACGGGTTATACCGGCTCGCCGTTTTAGGCAGAGAAAACCGCCGGCGAAACGGGACGGTGAACGGCGGACGTTGGACAGCTCCGGCGAACTCGGGGACGGTGGCTCCAAGCGCCGCGGGAGGCGGCGAAGGCGTCGGGGAGGGGCAGCGCTGGGCGGCGGGTGCGATGGTGGCAACGGCGGTGGTCGTCGGCGGCGAGAGAAGCGGCTTCGGGCGGAGCTCGGCGGATCTCGCCGGCGGCGCGAGATGCGGGAGAAGGCGGCGCTGGCAGAGAGGGAACGCCCGGGCTCGGATTTATAAGGAGGGGAGTAGGTGGCGTGGAGAAGGGGCAAGGGGAGACCGGAGGCGGCACGGCGCGGTGGCGGCGCTCGGGAGGCGTGCGGGCTGCGAACTCCTCCCGGAGTCGGAGGCGGCGGTGCGGGCGCGTGGGCCGGCTGGGCCGTGGCCTGGCTGGCTGGCTGGGCCGGCCCGGTCGGTCCAGAAGTTCTCTCTCTTTTTTTAAACATTTTTTAGACAAACAGAGACAATAAAAACAAAAATAAAAAAAACTTATATAGGCATACAATATATCAAAATTTTCAGAAAAATATTTCCTACAACATGAACATTTTTCTAGCATCAAATAAAATCCACAAAATTTTAAATAAAGCAAAGAGTGCTTCTGCTACAATAAAACCTCATAAAAACATTTTAAAAATACCAAAATGACTTCAAATTTGTTTCTCTCCATTTTTCCACTGTAGGGAATCATTTTACCCTAATTTCCACATATTTTATTTTTGGAGAAAAATAATTTGAATAAAACCCAAATAAATCCAAATTTGAAAATAATTTCAAAAGGACTTTAAATTGATCCTTTTAAATTCCCAACTCATATTTCATATGTTTTGAAGAAGTCATTTTATCTTCTCTCATAAAAATCATTGAGTTGGATGAAGTTTTTGAATTGGAAATAACTTCAAATGAATTTCAAATATTTTCAACACCCCTTGTCATTTAAATAAATGGAAGAAGTCATGTCATTTTCTCTCCAGGGTTTTGTGGTGAAAATAATTTGAATTCACGGAGATCACGAATGCAAAATGAAAGTTTGGGAAAGTCCTTTTATTCCCTCTCATTTAACTTTCAAAAAGTTTCGAATTTCACTCAATTTCACACAATCAATCAAACAATCAATCAAATCTATCTATTTATTATAACATTCCAAAATTTAGAATTTTGGGATGTTACAAGGACTTAGATCTGCCATCGGACAGTGTTCGGGAGATCACACCTACGGCTGCCCCGGCTCTTAATTCGGAGCAGATCGTGCCATCCAAGGACGGGTGGATAGACCCCGTCACGGAGGCTGCACACTCATCGGTGCTAGAGCCGAACACAGTCTTCACCTCCAAAGAGGTCTGTGTCATCGGACCCTCGGACTCGTCTTCGGCCATAGGTTCCGAACCGCGTGTGTCCGTGCCTATCGAATCTGACTGGGCACCGATCATGGAGTCTACCTCCGCGGATATCTTTCAGCACTCGCCCCTAGGCGAGGTGCTAAATTAATTAAGGTCTCTCTCTCTGTCAGGGGACTCTTGGCTGAACTATGTCCGGCTCGAGTGGGAAGCGGACGATGAAGAAATCTATTCCCCACCCACCACCCACCTAATAGGCACTGTCGATGATTTAACCGACGTGCTTGACTTCAACTCCGAAGACATCGACGGTATGGACGACGATGCAGGAGAAGAACAGGAACCACCGCCCACAGGGCGCTGGACAGCCACCTCATCATATGATATATATGGTGGAGACACCCAAATAAGGCGATGGCGATGAGGCAATGGAGGATATTCCTCCTAAGAAGCAATCTAAGCACAGGCGTCATAGGTGCTGATAACCCCCAATTGCAAGGAATCATCGTAGCACCTTCCAAAGGTGGAAGTGATAAGTATGGAGTGTCGAACCGACGAGGAGCTAAAGGTAAGATCAATATTCTCTCAAGCCCTATTCGCCATCGACACGATCAGACAGGCAATCGAACGTTTTACTTCCAACTAGCAACGGGAAATAAAACTACGTTGTGGGTATGAAAAGGATAACTTTGCATGATATCGGAGAGCTAAAACATAAAAGTAGGTGCTGTTATCATAAATTTAGAATATATTACTAAATATTATAAATAGCGAGTCTGGAATAATGGTGAACCGGTGTGCGGAATTGTCCTAGGCAATTGTTAACAAGACCGGTAATCACTATTGTAGTTTCATATGAGGGAGAGGCATAAGCTAACATACTTTCTCTACTTGGATCATATGCACTTGTGATTGGAACTCTAGCAAGCATCTGCAACTACTAAAGATCATTAAGGTAAAACCCAACCATAGCATTAAAGCATCAAGTCCTCTTTATTCCCATACACAACAATCCCTCTTACTCGGGTTTGTGTTTCAGTCACTCACCAACCCACTATAAGCGAATCATGAACGTATTGGAACACCCTACAGCGGGAATCCCTCACACTTGCGCGACACGGAGGGCACCATCGGACAACACCAAAGTAAAACATACAACTCATACCAATCTAGATCATCAATCAACCCAAGGACAAAAGATAACTAGTCAAAACATCATAGGATGGCAACACATCATTGGATCATAATATGTGGCATAAAGCACCATGTTCAAGTAGGGATTACATCGGGTTGCGAGAGAGTGGACCACGTAAAAGAGATGAGGATGGTGATGATGATGGTGATGTTGATGAAGACGATCACCGCGGCGACGATTCCCCTCCCGATGGCACTCCGGCGCCACCGAGAGAGAGGAGGAGAGGTTCTACCCCTTGTGCTTCCTCCTCCATGGCTTTCCCCCTCTGGTCCTTGGCCTTCATGGCGATGATGGCCCCTCCGAGATCCTCCTCCATGGCCTCCGGTGATGATGGCCCCCTCCGGCAGGGTTCCAGAGAGGGCCTAGATTGATTTCTCGTGGCTACAGAGGCTTGCGGCGGCGGAACTCCCGATCTAGGTTAATTTTCCGAGGTTTCTGTATTTATAGGAATTTTTGGCGTCGGTCTCACGTCAAGGAGGTGCCCGAGCTGTCCACGAGGCAGGCCCACGCGCCCGTACCAGGTGGGCGCGCCCCCCACCCTCGTGGGCAGCTCGGGACTCTTCTGGCCCAACTCCGATGCTCCGTGGTCTTCTTTTGGTCCATAAAAAATTGTCAAAAATTGGCCCGTCAATTGGACTCCGTTTGGTATTCCTTTTCTTCAAAACTCAAATAGAAGGAGAAAACAGAAACTGGCACTGGGCTCTAGGTTTATAGATTAGTCCCAAAAATCATATAAAATATCATATAAATGCATATCAAACATCCTAGATAATATAATAGCATGAATATTTCATAAATTATAGATATGTTGGAGACGTATCAGCATCCCCAAGCTTAATTCCTGCTCGTCCTCGAGTAGGTAAATGATAAAAGAAATAATTTATGAAGTGTGAATGCTAGCAAGTGCTTAAGTTTGATCAATGATAATTCCAATCACTTTTTCTAGCATCATTATATGTCATAACAATAGCTCATCTCATAAAACTTTTCATGATCAAGTAACAATCTATTCACAATGTCAAGTATGGTTAAGAAACTTCATTGAGAACTAACAAACTATAATCTCAGTCATTGAAGCAATTGCAATTTATCATAACATCAGAAATAGTCATCAATAGAGATTTTCAGCAAGTTCACATACTCAACTATCTTGTAGTCTTCTATAATTGCTAAAACTCACGAAATACTTGTGGTTATGGAGTTTCAGCCGGACACTGAGAAAGATAGGGGCTTATTGTATTGCCTCCCAACGTATTCACCTTTAGGTGATGTCAAAAATAATAACCCATGCTAACTTACATCCAATTGGATATATATCATGATCTTTCAAACACGAAGAGCTTGCCAAAGGATAAAATGAAAAAGGGAAAGGTGAAGATCACCTTGACTCAAGCATAAAGTAAAACATAAAGTAAAAGATAGGCCCTTCGCAAAGGGAAGCAGAGGTTGTCATGCGCTTTTAGGGTTGGATGCACAAAATCTTAATGCGAAAGAACGTCACTTTATATTGCCCTTGTGATATGAACCTTTATTATGCAGTCCGTCGCTTTTATTTCTTCCACATCACAAGATCGTATAAAGCTTATTTCCTCCACACCAATCAATCATAGATATTTAGAGAGCAATTTTATTGCTTGCACCGATGACAACTTACTTGAGGGATCTTACTCAATCCATAGGTAGATATGGTGGACTCTCATGGCAAAACTGGTTTAAGGGTTTTGGGAAGCACAAGTAGTATCTCTACTTGGTGTAAAGAATTTGGCTAGCATGAGGGGGAAAGGCAAGCTCAACATGTTCGGAAGGTCAATGACAATATACTTTAACTGAGATGTGAGAAAACATAAACCATTACGTTGTCTTCATTGTCCAATGTCAACTCTTTTAGCATGTCATACTTAATGAGTGCTCCCAATCATAAAAGGTGTCCAAGATAATATATTTATATGTGAACCTCTCTTTCCTTATTACTTCCTATTTGCAACGATGACCAAAACTATGTTTGTCAACTCTCAACAACTTTTATGCCTCATACTCTTTATATGTGAAGTCATTACTATCCAAGTTATAAGCATATGAAACATATATAAATTCAGATTTATGACATTCAATTCATTCAACCGTTTACTCATAGGATAGACATGAAGCATGTGAGCAAATGACAAACTACTCCAAAAGATATGAGTGAAGAACACTGAGTAGTAAAATTATTAACTAGCCATGGGAGAATTCTTTTTCATTCAATATTTCAGACCCAATGATTTTATTCAAACAGCAAGCAAAACAAAATAAAATGACATTGCAAGGATAGCACAACTCATGTGAAGAAGCAAAAACTTAGGTTCAACCGATACTAACCGATAGTTGTTGAAGAGAAAAGGTGGGACATCCCCAAGCTTAGATGCTTGAGACTTCTTGAAATAATGTCTTGGGGTGCCTTGGGAATCCCCAAGCTTGAGCTTTTGTGTCTCCTTAATTCCTTTTATACGTTGGTTTCCTAAATCTCAAAAGCTTCATACACCAAACTCAACAAGAACTCGTGAGATAGGTTAGTATAAACCAATGCAAAACCTTATCATTTTCTACTGTAACAAATTACTAAAATTATTATTCAACATTGAATACTAAATGCCTTTGCATATTTAACACTCCTATCCTCAAATAGAATCATTAAACAAGCAAACATATGCAAACAATGCAACCATAACAGCAATCTGCCAAAACAGTATAGTCTGTAAAGAATGCAAGATTCATCATACTTCCCTAACTCCAAAAATTACGAAAGAAAATTCCCACTGTATTAAATTTATCAGAGCTTATTATGAAAAATGTTTCAACATTTTATCACATTCTGACTTTTCTAAGGAATTTTTGCAACAGCGGTAAACTTTCTGTTTTCAAACAGCAACATGTATACTTGCAAAATAAGCATGGTAAAAGGCTATCCTTGACATTTTTATTGAAAATAAAGATGCAAAACATTATTCTACATAACAGCAAGCAAATACTAGCAAAATAAATTGACGCTCCAAGCAAAACACATATCATGTGACGAATAAAAATATAGCTCCGAGTAAGGTATACCGATAGTTCTGAAGACGAAAGAGGGGATGCCCCGGAAGGCACCCCCAAGCTTAGGAGCTTGAGTCTTCCTTGAATATTGCCTTGGGGTGCCTTGGGAATCCCCAAGCTTAGGTTCATTCCACTCCTTATTCTTCTCATATCGATATCTCACCCAAAACTTGAAAAACTTCAATCACACAAAACTTAACCAAACTTCGTGAGATAGGTCAGTATGATAAAGAGTAAACCATTCACTTTGGTACTGTCAAAGACAAGGTTCATAATTGTTCTTACACAATGCCTACTGTAACATGTCATTTCTACAATTTATATTGAGGAATATAAGCCATAGAAACTAGAAAACAAGCAAACTATGCAATGAAAACAGAATCTGTCAGAAACAGAAAAGTCTGTAATGATCTGAACAATAACCATACTTATGCTACTCCACAAATTATGAAATAAATTGGTGGACGTGAGGAATTTGTCTATTAATCTTCTGCAAAAAGAATCAACTCAGGATCACTCTTCTGTAAAAAATGACATCTGTTCTCATGAGCGCGAAGTTTCTGTTTTTTACAGCAAGATCACATTAACTATCACCCAAGTCTTTCCAAAGGTATTACTTGGCACTTTATTGAAACAAAAGCTATAAAACATGATTACTACAGTAGCTTAATCATGTAAACTCACAAAAACAGTAAGGGTAAATATTGGGTTGTCTCCCAACAAGCGCTTTTCTTTAATGCCTTTTAGCTACGCATGATGATTTCAATGATGCTCACATAATAGACAAGAATTGAAGCACAAAGAGAGCATCTTGAAGAATATGACTAGCACATTTAAATATAACCTACTTACTATGCCTAGGGATTTTGTGAGAATACAATTTATAAGAACAACAATCAACTAGCATAGGAAGGCAAAACAAGTATAACTTCAAAACTTTAAACACATAGAGAGGAAACTTGATATTATTGCAACTCCTACAAGCATGTATTCCTCCTTCATAATAATTTTCAGTAGCATCATAGATAGCAACTTGGTTCTCATACTCAATTGGAACCTCTTCCGAAATAGTGGAATCATTACTAGCTAAAGTCGACACTCTTCCAAATCCACTTTCATAAATATCACACTAAGATTCAACACCCTCCAAGATAGTGGGATCACTAATTCCTAAAGTTGACACTCTTCCAAACCCACTTTAAATTATAGTATTATTCATACTCCAAAGGATATAAGTGAAGTTCATGGAGCATTCTACAATTAATATAGACTAACCAAGCTCAAAATGTATAAGTGAACCACACAAAGCATTCTATAAAACCATACTCAAAAGATTTAAGTGAAGCACAAAGAGCAATTCTATAAAATCATACTTAAGAGATATAAGTGAAGCTCATGAAGTATTCTATAAATCAATGAAGGGCTATCTCATGCTAGCATGGTTCTTGAAGAAAAATAAAAATACAAAGGACACAAATCATGTGAACAAAACAAAAACCGAGGTATACCGATAATCGTTGAAGAAGAAAGATGGGATGCCAACCGGGGCATCCCCAAGCTTAGATGCTTGAGTATCCTTTGAAATATTTACTTGGGGTGCCTTGGGAATCCCCAAGCTTGAACTCTTGCCTCTCTTTATTCTTCTCACATCGGTAACTCCTCGTTCTTCAAACACTTCATTCACAAAAACTTAAACAAAAACTTGTGAGATCCGTTAGTGTAATAAAACAAATCACTACCTTTAGGTACTGTAATGAACTCATTCTTTATTTGTATTGGTGTTAAACCTAATGTATTACAACTTATCTATAGTTCATACCCCCCCCCCCCCCGATACTGGCCATAGATTCATTGAAATAAGCAAACAACACACGCAAAACAGAATCTGTTAAAAACAGAACAGTCGGTAGTAATCTTCTGGAACTCCTAAAATTATGAACTAAATTTTACAATTTGAACAATTTGTACAGAAGTAATGTGCAAAAAGTTTCAGACCCATTTGACTTTCCAGTTAAAAATTTAAATTCACGCACTACAGCCAAAGTTTCTGTTTATGTTCTGCACATAGTAAACAAGCAATCTAATCATCCTAAAACCAAGGCTTGGCACATTATTTTTATAATACAATGAATATATACAAGGGGATAATTATTTACAGAGAAACTTCCATTGAAAATTCTACATTGTTTCCGTGAGCATGAACACAAGTGCTCAAGGTCGACCCTCACTTCTTCAATGCATAACTTTCCAATCACTTCTCTTTTTGAAAAACTTTTTAGGCATGAGAGGCAAATAATTTTTTTGTATTTTCATTCTTTAAATTTTTTTGTATGTTTCACCCACAACTAAACATAAACAAAAAGGAAAAAAGGAAACAAAATCTACTTAGTGAAGAAGGCAAACAAGCACACACGAGAATATCAACCCCACGCTATTGCTCCCTGACAACGGCGCCAGAAAAGAGCTTGATAACCCCCAAGTGCAAGGAATCATCGTAGCACCTTCCAAAGGTGGAAGTGATAAGTACGGAGTGTCGAACCCACAAGGAGCTAAAGGTAAGATCAATATTCTCTCAAGCCCTATCTGCCACTGATACGACTCTACGTGCACCGAACGTTTTACTTCCAACTAGCAACGGGAAATAAAACTACGTTGTGGGTATGACAAGGATAACTTTGCATGATATCGGAGAGCTAAAACATAAAAGTAGGTGCTGTTATCATAAATTCAGAATATATTACTAAATATTATAAATAGCGAGTGTGGAATAATGGTGAATCGGTGTGCGGAATTGTCCTAGGCAATTGTTAAAAAGACCGGTAATCACTATTGCAGTTTCATATGAGAGAGAGGCATAAGCTAACATACTTTCTCTACTTGGATCATATGCACTTATGATTGGAACTCTAGCAAGCATCCACAACTACTAAAGATCATTAAGGTAAAACCCAACCATAGCATTAAAGCATCAAGTCCTCTTTATTCCCATATGCAACAATCCCTCTTACTCGGGTTTGTGTTTCAGTCACTCACCAACCCACTATAAGCGAATCATGAACGTATTGCAACACCCTACAGCGGGAATCCCTCACGCTTGCGCGACACGGAGGGCACCATAGGACAGCACCAAAGTAAAACATACAACTCATACCAATCTAGATCATCAATCAACCCAAGGACAAAAGATAACTACTCAAAACATCATAGGATGGCAACACATCATTGGATCATAATATGTGGCATAAAGCACCATGTTCAAGTAGGGATTACAGCGGGTTGCGGGAGAGTGGATCGCGTAAAAGAAATGAGGATGGTGATGGTGATGGTGATGTTGATGAAGACGATCACCGCAGCGATGATTCCCCTCCCGATGGCACTCCGGCGCCACAGAGAGAGAGGAGGAGAGGTTCTCCCCCTTGTGCTTCCTCCTCCATGGCTTTCCCCCTCTGGTCCTTGGCCTTCATGGCGACGATGGCCCCTCCGAGATCCTCCTCCATGGCCTCCGGTGATGATGGCCCCCTCCGGCAGGAGGCCGGAGAGGGCCCAGATTGATTTCTCGTGCCTACAGAGGCTTGCGGCGGCAGAACTCCCGATCTAGGTTAATTTTCCGAGGTTTCTGTATTTATAGGAATTTTTGGCGTCGGTCTCACGTCAAGGAGGTGCCCGAGCTGTCCACGAGGCAGGCCCACGTGCCCGTACCAGGTGGGCGCGCCCCCCACCCTCGTGGGCAGCTCGGGACTCTTCTGGCCCAACTCCGATGCTCCGTGGTCTTCTTTTCGTCCATAAAAAATTGTCAAAAATTGGCCCGTCAATTGGACTCTGTTTGGTATTCCTTTTCTGCAAAACTCAAAAACGAGGAGAAAGCGAAGCGGCACTTTGGGCTCTAGGTTAATAGATTAGTCACAAAAATCATATAAAATATCATATAAATGCATATCAAACATCCTAGATGGATAATATAATAGCATGAATACTTCATAAATTATACATACGTTGGAGACGTATCAGGCGCCGCTCTAAGCCCCGCCATAGCAAAGATAACGATACCGGCACAAGGGATGATAGCAATCCGGATGGTGCCGAAGACAAAAACAATCCCGCCCAGCCAGGCTTCGAGCAGGCCGGGCGGGAGGATGGGCAAGCTAGCCCTAAGGAACAGGCAACAGATGGAGAATCAGAGGACGATAATTACATGCCTCTCGCCGAAGACGAAGTGAGCCTCGGCGACGAAAAATTCATCTTGCCTGAGGAACCCGTCGAGCAAGAGCGCTTCAAGCGCCATCTTGTAGCCACTGCAAAAAGCCTGAAGAAGAAGCGGCAGCAGCTTCAAGCTGATCAAGATCTGCTAACTGATAGATGGACCGAGGTCCTGGCTGCCGAGGAATACAGACTCGAGCGCCCTACCAGAAGTTACCCAAAGCACAGGTTGCTACCTCAACTTGAGGAGGAGGCATTAAAGTCTACACTACCAGCGCATGATGCGGCTGACCAGCCACCCCGTGCCCAAGACAAAGCGGTGTACCAGCCGGAAGTCCAGCCCGCACCCCGCCGCCAACCTAACAAAAACACTAAGGCCCGGGGCTACATGCAGGACCTGCGAGACGTATTGGAAAACAAAGCAGGACAGTCAAGATCGATCTACGGATCACGGGGGCGCGCCCCAATGTGTAACGATGACCGTCACGCTGGATACACTAAACACAAGTCCGGCCGGGCCAAATACAATAGACCAGACTCATTTGAACTACGTCGTGATATAGCCCAGCATAGAGGCGCCGCACACCCCCTATGCTTCGCTGATGAAGTAATGGATCATGAATTCCCAGAAGGGTTTAAACCCGTGAACACTGAATCAAATGATGGCACAACAGACCCCGCGGTATGGATTGAAGATTTTCTTCTCCACATTCTCATGGCCCGCAGCGATGATCTACATGCCATCAAGTACCTCCCACTTAAGCTCAAAGGACAGGCTCGGCATTGGCTGAATAGCCTGCCAGCAAACTCCATTGGCAGTTGGGAGAACCTGGAAGAAGCATTCCTTGACAACTTCCAGGGCACTTACGTGCGACCACCGGATGCTGATGACTTAAGTCACATAACCCAACAGCCCGGAGAGTCAGCCAGGAAATTTTGGACTCGGTTCCTAACTAAAAAGAACCAAATTGTTGACTGCCCGGATGTCGAAGCCTTACCAGCCTTTAAGCATAACATCCGCGACGAATGGCTCGCCCGACACCTCGGCCAAGAGAAGCCGAAGTCCATGGCAGCCCTCACGACACTCATGACCCGCTTTTGCGCGGGCGAGGACAGCTGGCTGGCTCGTAGCAACATCACACCAAGAAACTCTGACAATTCAGATGCCAGAGACAGCAATGGCAAGCCACGACACAATAGACACAAGCGTCGCAACAATGGCGACAACGCCGAAAGCACGACAGTCAATGCCGGATTCAGTGGCTCTAAATCCGGTCAGCAAAAAAAGGCATTTAAAAGAAACAATCCGGGCCCGTCCAGTCTAGACTGCATACTCGATCGCTCGTTCTTGTGATGAACTACTTTCCAATAAGGGAGCAGGTACAGTTACCTCATCAAGTTCTACTTTCCTCCCACTCACTTCTTTCGAGAGAAACTCCTTCTCTAGAAAGGATCCGAATTTAGCAACAAAAGTCTTGCCTTCAGATCTGTGATAGAAGGTATACCCAATAGTTTCTTTTGGGTATCCTATGAAGACACATTTCTCTGATTTAGGTTCGAGCTTATCTGGTTGAAGTTTCTTCACATAAGCATCGCAGCCCCAAACTTTGAGAAACGACAACTTTGGTTTCTTGCTAAACCACAGTTCATAAGGCGTCGTCTCAACGGATTTTGATGGTGCCCTATTTAACGTGAATGCGGCCGTCTCTAAAGCATAACCCCAAAATGATAGCGGTAAATCAGTAAGAGACATCATAGATCGCACCATATCTAGCAAAGTGTGATTACGATGTTCGGACCCACCATTTCTTTGTGGTGTTCCGGGTGGCGTGAGTTGTGAAACTATTCCACATTGTTTCAAATGTAAACCAAACTCGTAACTCAAATATTCTCCTCCACGATCAGATCGTAGAAATTTTATTTTCTTGTTACGATGATTTTTCACTTCACTCTGAAATTCTTTGAACTTTTCAAATGTTTCAGACTTATGTTTCATCAAGTAGATATACCCATATCTGCCCAAATCATCTGTGAAGGTGAGAAAATAATGATGCCCGCCGCGAGCCTCAACATTCATTGGACCACACACATCGGTATGTATGATTTCCAATAAATCAGTTGCTCGCTCCATAGTTTCGAAGAACGGCGTTTTTGTCATCTTGCCCATGAGGCACGGTTCGCAAGTACCAAGTGATTCATAATCAAGTGATTCCAGAAGTCCATCAGTATGGAGTTTCTTCATGCGCTTTACACCAATATGACCCAAACGGCGATTGCCACAAATAAGTTGCACTATCATTATCAACTCTGCATCTTTTGGCTTCAACATTATGAATATGTGTATCACTACTATCGAGATTTAATAAAAATAGACCACTCTTCAAGGGTGCATGACCATAAAAGATATTACTCATATAAATAGAACAACCATTATTCTCTGATTTAAATGAATAACCGTCTCGCATCAAACAAAATAGAGATATAATGTTCATGCTCAACACTGGCACCAAATAACAATTATTCAGGACTAAAACTAATCCCGAAGGTAGATGTAGAGGTAGCGTGCTGACCGCGATCACATCGACTTTGGAACCATTTCCCACGCGCATCGTCACCTCGTCCTTAGCCAATCTACGCTTAATCCGTAGTCCCTGTTTTGAGTTGCATATATTAGCAACAGAACCAGTATCAAATACATAGGTGCTACTGAAAGAATTAGTAAGGTACACATCAATAACATATATATCACATATACCTTTGTTCACCTTGCCATCCTTCTTATCCGCCAAATACTTTGGGCAGTTCCGCTTCCAAAGGTCCAAAGATGCTTGCAGAGAAGCACTCGATCTCGTGCTTAGGTCCAGATTTGGGTTTCTTCTCTTGAGCAGCAACTTGCTTGCTGTTCTTCTTGAAGTTCCCCTTCTTCTTCCCTTTACCCTTTTTCTTGAAATTGGTGGTCTTATTGACCATCAACACTTTATGCTCCTTCTTGATTTCTACCTCCGCAGCCTTTAGCATTGCGAAGAGCTCGGGAATAGTCTTCTCCATCCCTTGCATATTATAGTTCATCATGAAGCTCTTGTAGCTTGGTGGTAGTGATTGAAGAATTCTGTCAATGACACTATCATCAGGAAGATTAACTCCCAGTTGAATCAAGTGATTATTATACCCAGACATTTTGAGTATATGCTCACTGGCAGAACTATTCTCCTCCATCTTACAGTTATAGAACTTATTGGAGACTTCATATCTCTCAATCCGGGCATTTGCTTGAAATATTAACTTCAACTCCTGGAACATCTCATATGCTCCATGACGTTCAAAACATCGTTGAAGTCCCTGTTCTAAGCCATAAAGCATGGCACACTGAACTATCGAGTAGTCATCAGCTTTGCTCTGCCAGACGTTCTTAACGTCGTCAGTTGCATCTGCAGCAGGCCTGGCACCCAGCGGTGCTTCTAGGACGTAATTGTTCTGTGCAGCAATGAGGATAAACCTCAAGTTACGGTCCCAGTCCATGTAATTGCTACCATCATCTTTCAACTTAGCTTTCTCAAGGAACGCATTAAAATTCAACGGAACAACAGCACGAGCCATCTATCTACAACAAACATAGACAAGCAAAATACTATCAGGTACTAAGTTCATGATAAATTTAAGTTCAATTAATCATATTACTAAAGAAATCCCACTTAGACAGACATCTCTCTAGTCATCTAAGTGATCACGTGATCCAAATCAACTAAACCATGTCCGATCATCACGTGAGATGGAGTAGTTTTCAATGGTGAACATCACTACGTTGATCATATCTACTATATGATTCACGTTCGACCTTTCGGTCTCCGTGTTCCTTGGCCATATCTGTATATGCTAGGCTCGTCAAGTTTAACCTGAGTATTCCACGTGTGCAACTGTTTTGCACCCGTTGTATTTGAACATAGAGCCTATCACACCCGATCATCACATGGTGTCTCAGCATGAAGAACTTTCGCATAGCGGTGCATACTCAGGAGAACACTTCTTGATAATTAGTGAGAGATCATCTTAAAATGCTACCGGCAATCAAAGCAAGATAAGATGCATAAAGTATAAACATCAAATGCAATCAATATAAGTGATATGATATGGCCATCATCATCTTGTGCTTGTGATCTCCATATCCGAAGCACCGTCGTGATCACCATCGTCACCGGCGCGACATCTTGATCTCCATCGTAGCATCGTTGTCGTTTACGCCATCTATTGCTTCTACGACTATCACTACCGCTTAGTGATAAAGTAAATCAATTATAGGGCGTTTGCATTTCATACAATAAAGCGACAACCGTATGGCTCCTGCCAGTTGCCGATAACTTCGGTTACAAAACATGATCATCTCATACAATAAAATATAGCATCATGTCTTGACCATATCACATTACAACATGCCCTGCAAAAACAAGTTAGACGTCCTCTACTTTGTTATTGCAAATTTTACGTGGCTGCTACGGGCTGAGCAAGAACCGTTCTTACCAACGCATCAAAACCACAACGATAGTTTGTCAAGTTAGTGCTTTTTTAACCTTCCCAAGGACCGGGCGTAGCCACACTCGGTTCAACTAAAGTTGGAGAAACAGACACCCGCCAGCCACCTGTGTGCAAAGCACGTCGGTAGAACCAGTCTCGCGTAAGCGTATGCGTAATGTCGGTCCGGGCCGCTTCATCCAACATGTAACGCCCTCGATGCGGCTATATCTCCCACGTGTCGAAGCACGACTTAGAGGCATAACCGCATTGAAAGCAATGTCGCAAGTGAGGTAATCTTCACACAACCCATGTAATACATAAGGAAAGAGATACATAGTTGGCTTACAATCGCCACTTCACACAATACATAAATAAACATCCATCATTCAGATTACACTCAAGGTCCGACTCACGGAACCAAAATAAAGAAGATACCCCAAATGCTACGGATCCCCGATCGTCCCAACTGGGCTCCACTCATCGATCATCGTGAAAAGACACATAGTAACGACCATGTTCCTCGTCGAACTCCCACTTGAGCTCGGTTGCGTCACCTGACCGGCATCGTCGGCACCTGCAACTGTTTTGGTAGAATCTGTGAGTCACGGGGACTCAAAGCAATCTCACACCCAGCGAGATCAAGACTATTTAAGCTTATAGGAAGGACAGAGTTGTGAGGTGGAGCTGCAGCAAGCGACTAGCATATATGGTGGCTACATTCGCAAAAGAGAGCGAGAAGAGAAGCAAGGCACGGTCGTGAAGCTAGTAGCGATCAAGAAGTGATCCTGAACTACTTACTTCAAAGATTACTCCAACACCGTGTTCACTTCCCGGACTCATGCGTGAAGATTCAATCTTGGTTACTCACGCGGTTGATGTGTATTTATTAAGGTCAACTTCGGGTTTTCTACAACGGACATTAACAAATTCCCATCTGCCTCATAACCGCTGCACGGCTTTCAAAAGATAATACCTGCAGGGTGTCCCAACAGCCCATAATAAGCTCTCACGGTCAACGAAGGATATTCCTTCTACCGAAGACCCGATCGATCTCGGAATCCCGGACTACAAGACATTTCGACAGCAATAAAACAAGACCAGCAAAGCCGCCCGATTGTGCCGACAAATCCCGATAGGAGCTGCACATATCTCGTTCTCAGGGCACATCCGGATGAGCAGTCCGTACAACTAAAACCAGACCTCAAGTTTCCTTGAGGGGGCGTTGCACAGGGCTCTAGTTCGGGCCAGCACTCGAAAGAGCACTGGTCCGGGGGGGGGGGGGGTTAAAATAAAGATGACCCTCGGGCTCGCGAAAACCCGGGGGAAAAAGGCTTAGGTGATAAATGGTAAAACCAATGTTGGGCCTTCTTTGGAGGAGTCTTATTCAAAGCGAACTATCAAGGGGGTCCCATAAATCACCCAACCGTGTAAGGAACGCGAAATCAAGGAACATAACACCGGTATGACGGAAACTAGGGTGGCAAGAGTGGAACAAAACACCAGGCATAAGGCCGAGCCTTCCACCCTTTACCAAATATATAGATGCATTAATTATAGCAGATATATTGTGATATCCCCAACAAGTAAACAGGTTCCAACAAGGAACAACATCTCCATGTTCCAACAAGGAACAAACTTCATCTTCTCCTGCAACTAACAACGCTATAAGAGGGCTGAGCAAAGCGGTAACATAGCCAAACAACGGTTTGCTAGGAAAGGATGGTTAGAGGTTTGACATGGCAATATGGGTGGCATGATATAGCAAGTGATAGGCATCGTAGCATAGGCATAGCAAAAGAGCGATCATCTAGCAAGCAAAGATAGAAGTGATTTCGAGGGTATGGTCATCTTGCCTGAAATCCCGCAAGGAAGAAGAACGAGTCCATGAAGAAGACAAGCAGACGAAGTCGAGCGAATCCTCACAACTCCGAACGAAACCGAAGCTAACGAGAGAAGCAACCGGAAAGAAGCAAACAACATAGTAAACAACCATCACATAAACATGGCATGATGCTAAAACAAGTATGATGCATGTCCGGTTTAAATAGCATGGCATGGCAATATGCCCAAACAAAACTACAAGTTAAATGGAGCCCAATATGCAACGAGTTGCATATTGATTTAAACACCACATCAATTATTTAGTTCACTCCTGATTAGGTACTCAACAATATTAAATATTGGTTAACATGGCAAGAGGTGAAGCGAAGTAAACTAACTATTTAGGCAAGTTTAAATGAGGCGGAAATAAGAAACAACAATTCCGATAAATCCTCATGAGCAATATTCGAATTTGGTACTGTTCTTCCTATTACATAATTTTAGAGTTGTTAAACAGGAAAATAAAGTGCACCATGTTAAACTAGGCATTTTTCTACCCCCATTTACATATATAATTTATTAAATTTGGAGCTACGGTTATTTAGTTATGAAATAAATCATTTTAACTTGGCATTTGAGCAAATTTAAACAAACAGCATTTTAAACCTTTTAAACATAGATGAAAATAGCAGATTATGAAACTAGATGAAAAACTAAGCATTTTCCATATATAAAACATTTTAATCCGATGCACCATTTGTGAGTTATTAAATGCATGATCTAGGGGGACTATTCTGTAAAACTGACAGACTCTGGAAAATTGATTAAACGTCCAGAACTGAAAAAAAATGTTGCGGGCTGAAATCGAGGCCGAGGGAGTTGCTCACATTGGGCCAAGCCTGGCCGGTGGAGAGGCAGGGCTTTGAGGCCAGGCGCCTTCTGGCACTGGGTGGCTGTGACCCACGGATCGGTCAATGGGCGAAGCGAGGGTCGGGCGAGCTGCTCTCGCTGCTTCGAAGAATAAACGCATCACGCCCATGGCGATGCAGGAGACGGCGGCAGAGACTTCCGTGTCGGCGCTGTGACGGAGGAGGCCCGGACGGTGAGGTCGCCGGGGCCCTGGGCGGCGGCGAGGCAAATCGGCGGCGGGGACGGAGCTGCATCTGCTCCGGCATGGTAGGGGACTTGGCACGGGCCTCATCCTCGAAGCAGAGGAAGCAGGTCGACGACGCTCGCTCGAACCGGATGAAGCAGAGGCGATGGCGAGGAACTTGGCGCGGGGGTCGTAGGGGCTCCGGTAGCGAGGCGCATCCAAGGCGAGGCAGGGGGCGGCCACGCTGTCGTGCGTGGCTGCCGGAGCTCCTCGAGCAGAGAAGAAGCCGGGCGGTGGCTGGGTCGTCGAGGACCTCGTCGGCACGAACAGGAGGGGAATGCCCAGGATCCAAGGCGGAGGACGCGCGGGCTCGTCTGGTTCCTGTCCCTGACGAAGAGAGACAGAGAGAGGTGAGACAGAGAGAGGGAAAGGAAGAGAGGGCGCGAGGGAGGCCCGGTGGCGTGACCTGGAGGTGCCGATGAGCCCCGGCAACGACGAACAGCAGGAGGCCGACCTTGGAGCACTAGTGCTCGAGGCGAGGAGCATCTCCCCGAGGAGGAGGAGGAGGGCGTCATGGAAGAAGACCCCGGGATAGAGGAGGCCATCGGCGTAGGTGCAGAGTCGAGGCGCCTGGGCTCCTAGCGGCGAGCAGAGAAGGGGTGCAAGGGCTGGATGGGCTGCTCCAGTGACCGGCCGGCGAGGTCGGATGGCGGCCTCGGTCTGGGAGCAGAGGAGAAACTTCAGGCAGGAGGCTCTGGTTGGTGGGGAGAGATCGAGAGGTGGAGGGCTACGGGTTGGAGGCGGAGAGGATTTTTGGATCGGGATCCGCTGCTGGTAGGTGGGGAAGGATCCCGGGGAACTGGCTGGCGGCGGCTTGATGGGACAAACTCCCTAGAAGTTAGGGTTTGGCCTAATTTAGACTAGGGAGTATTTATATAAGGAAAGAGGGAGATTAGGATAGGTTTGGACCCTCCGATTGTAATCGGGCGGTCGAAGATAAATGGCTTAGGGGAGTCCAACAAATAAACGCAGATGTTTAATAGATGTTTGGGGATGATCCGAATCCAACGGAGATGACTGAGCTGGTCAGGTTGGGGCAGGTTTGACGCACGCAAGAGGGGGTCGGTGGTTGTGCAGAGAGGTTAGGTGGTCGACAAGAGGGACTCGAAAAACCTGGTTGGTCTCGAAACGATTAACGAAAGCAAGGGGGGACGCGGCAACTACGAACGGGTGCAAGCTTTATGGAAACATATGGATGCACTGCACATGATGCCATGAGATGAGATGCAAGACATGAACAAAATGCAAAAAAAAAGACAAAAACCCAACCACGAAGGAAATAACATATCACATCTCCGGAAAAGGCAAGAGTTGGAGTTACGAATATGGAAAGTTGCATCCGGGCGTTACAACACTCCACCACTATGAGAGGATCTCGTCCCCGGATCTAGGATGGCACCGAGGGAAAAGAAAGAGGAAGAGAAGAGGTAAAGCTAAGTTGCTTCTTTGACAAGCGAGTGAAACCACGAACCTTGAGAGGTTGAAAAGTAGAAAGAAAGAACACAACGGAGTTGAACACAATTGAGAGCACTGCGGTAGAAAATAGAAACAAGGAACACCATGTGAACCTTGGAGGTTGCAAAGCTATGAATGACGATTACAATGGACAAGAAGGAATTGGAACCACTCTGGTTGAAACGAGATAAGAATGAATAAGAATGATATAATTTTGGCAGCACTCCGACTGTAAATGGAAGGAATTGAACATGAACTTGAAAAGATGGGATGATACTTGATGAAATCAACAATACACTGCCTCCTAACTATTGAAAGAATGGCACAAGGGGTAAGAAAGATTTCAGACAGCTCCCGGTTGAGGAAGCGGGCAAAACTTGATAAGATGAGAGAACTCGAATGAAAACATGACACTCCGACTAAAGCGGAGAAGCAAGGAGAAGAACATGATCTTGACAAAACAAGATGATGGGTCGAAGAGAGCAACATCACAATGCCTTCGGAACGAAAGAATAGAATCTAGATTGTTGGGATAAAGGGACGGAGAAGAAAATGACAACTTCTACCACAAATGAATTTGGAAAGCACCCTTAAAAAGAAGGATAGAACGGAGTTGTTGGAAAACCAACAACGAAAAGAATAAACTTGTAGTGGGCTTATGGAAACAACTCAAAACTTACAGGTGAATACATGGCACTCTGAAAAACAATTGATTGCTTGAGAGCAACACGGAGATGAAAACTTGATTCGCCGAGAGAATAGGAGAAAACTTGGATCATTGATAAGCACCACAATTGGCAACATTCCTTCGGAAAAGCTTTAGGTGAAATATAACCCAAGATGACTCCAACAAAGGGGTTGATGGATTTAAAATACCTCATTCTTGACAACATGTGGATCATGAAGCACGAGGAGAAATTGCCAAGGATGACATAACACCATCTCAAAAGATAAGGTAGAAAGAATTGCACTTCGAAATGCAAGAAGAAGAATACTTGAGCTCCTCAAAACAAAACATGTGTTGAGCACCATGTTTATTTTAGAGTATAGCTTGGCGGATCTTAACTCCGAGAGAAATCTTGATGAACAATTGAAGAATGAAAAGAATCCTTGACGAAGCACCATGTAGAGCCTCCATGAAGAACTCCGGTAAGAAAAGGATGATAAAAGAAAGAGAAGTTGAAAACACAAGGTGAAACCTTGCGATGACTAGATGAAGCTTTGAAATGATATAACTGAGAAAACTTGGAACTCCGGAAAGAAAGATTAACAAATGAAATCAAGAATTTTGATGATCCTCCGGAATAAGGAATTGAATTTACTCAATGAAACAAGAATAAGAACTACATTATGCTCATCCTTCACCAATTAAGTTGATGACAAGCAACGGATTTGGCACACTACTTATTCTTTTGCAAGGATTGAAGAGAGATATAGCGCCAACTTGAAGAAGTCTTCGACAAATCACCGAGAGGATTGGAAAGGACGAATGAATCTATATGATAACGAAGGAAGAGAACTCTTGAACAAACCACCGTAATAACTGAAAATGAACGAAGAAAAACAATGAATCGCCGTAAGGAATTAGAAATGAACGAAGATACTTGAGAGAATTTCGATACATGAGAACGGAGAGATCATGAACTGATTAGTGAACACTTGAATGATGCACCAGTAAGATTTGGGGAACAAGAGCTGAAAGCTGGAATGAATAATTCTGAGATGATGGGCTCAGAAGAATCAAACTGAAAAGACTCCTGAATTTCTCCGGATGGGTTAAAAGAATTCTCACAATCGAAAATAATTATGAGAGGATGGCATCAAGCTAGAACCATGAATCTTGAAGAGAATGGAGCAAAATTTAAGAGAAACTCTTCTTCAGTCTTCAAATGTTGAGAATGACGATGAGAAACACCACCATGAATTATTGAGACACTCCGAATAATGAAGAATAGAAAGATTGAGCCAACGAGGAAAAGAATTTGAAAGATCTTGGAGAAAGACATTTGACTGATGATAACCCATTCTTACGTCAAACTTTGACATGAATTTGAGAATAGTTCCAGGAAAATTAGAAGAGTCAGGTAAGATCCTGGGAAAAGATCTGTGGGTTAGGGCCCACTTGAACGATTTAAAAGATAGATTGCGCCGGTTGAATTAAATGGCTGAATAAGGTAAGACCTCGAAATAGCTAGAATTGATGCAGAGTGGAAACACGAATCTTCAGAGATATCTTCAACACTCCGAACAATTGAATAACAAGAACTGAAAGATTATGAGGTGCACCGGTATGGGAAAACATTTCAAAGCGGGGAAAAGGATATGATCGACAAAGCTTGAATTGATTCCACCGGGAAGATAAGAGAACAAAGGATGATAAACTTGGATCTTCCTTTAGCATCTTCATGAGAATCACCGGATAAGAGCATTGAGGAAAAGAATGAAGAGACTTCACAGCAATAAAATGGGTACTTGGTTAGGGATATATGAGTCCTTGACGAAAAAGGGGCGGGAGGGTGGGAAAACAAAGGCAACTTGGGTCGGATGAAATGAACACCGTTGAGAAAAAGCTTAGAATTGATCTCAGAAATGTTGAAATGATCGGATCCACTTGAAGAGAAACACGCCGGTTGGAAAGAATTGACATCACAATCTCGATGATCAAAAGGATTAGTATTCCCATAGAAATATGAGAACACCGTTCAGGAAAAGTATGGATTCAACATTTGACATTGAAGCAACTCAAATACCACAAATAAAACAAAACAAAGGATTTGGCTTGCAGAGTAAGCCAGAACAAATACATATGATAGAGATTTACCCAATCTCATATCATGCATCTGTCGGAAAGATATTCTAGGAGCTACTTGAATTCCCACCTATAAACTCCTGAAACTTTCTGGTTATGCAATCTGGTGTTGGGGATACGGGGGACACAAAATATATCACCCAAACTAACAATAACTAGATCCAGCTGTAACCATCCTTCAAAACATAACCAAGAAGCCTTCGAAATCGTGGTACCTCGACCTTCGAAAAGCATCCGTTATACGAGTCATGGCAATACTCCCGAGCTCGCCCAAGATCTTTGGGTTATCGGGTTATCTCACCAACAACTGCACAAAAGAGATTTCGATGTCGGCAAATCTCGTGTATTCCGCATGGCAACGATAAAATTGTGACGACAACACCTCGGAGCTCAACTCCCGGGACACCGCCACAACCCCTAAATGTCGAGGCACCAAGAACAATGTTCTCGTCACAAAACCATCGGAACGATCCCAAGATACCCGTGTGATCCTAAATTTTTTAGTGAAATTTGAGGAGAGGAGAGTCAAAACTTCTACGTCAGAGACCTCATCGAGGCGACGAAGGGACCGGGAGTAAAAAGAATCCTACTCTCCGATATATATAATCCTAAGACTCAAAACAATTTTGTTCTAGACTCAACAACGCCAAAGAAACAATCAAGCACGGGGCTCCTAAGTCGGGAAGGCTCGATTACCAACTTAGCGCCCTCGATGCGGCTATATCTCCCACGTGTCGAAGCACGACTTAGAGGCATAACCGCATTGAAAGCGATGTCATAAGTGAGGTAATCTTCACACAACCCATGTAATACATAAGGGAAAGAGATACATAGTTGGCTTAAAGTCGCCACTTCACACAATACATAAATAAACGTCCATCATTCAGATTACACTCAAGGTCCGACTACGGAACCAAAATAAAGAAGATACCCCAAATGCTACACAGATCCCCGATCGTCCCAACTGGGCTCCACTCGATCATCGTGAAAAGACACATAGTAACGACCACGTTCCTCGTCGAACTCTCACTTGAGCTCGGTTCGTCACCTGCACCGCATCGTCGGGCACCTGCAACTGTTTTGGTAGAATCATGAGTCACGAGGACTCAGCAATCTCACACCATGAGATCAAGACTATTTAAGCTTATAGGAAGGACAGAGTTGTGAGGTGGAGCTGCAGCAAGCGACTAGCATATATGGTGGCTACATTCGCAAAGAGAGCGAGAAGAGAAGCAAGGCACGGTCGTGAAGCTAGTAGCGATCAAGAAGTGATCCTGAACTACTTACGTCAAACATAACTCCAACACCGTGTTCACTTCCCGGACTCCGCCGAGAAGAGACCATCACGGTTACTCACTTGATTGATGTGTATTAATTAAGGTCAACTTCGGGTTTTCTACAACCGGACATTAAGAAATTCCCATCTGCCTCATAACCGCATGAGCACGGCTTTCGAAGATAATACCTGCAGGGTGTCCCAACTTAGCCCATAATAAGCTCTCACGGTCAACGAAGGATATTCCTTCTACCAGGAAGACCCGATCAGTCTCGGAATCCCGGACTACAAGACATTTCGACAGCAATAAAACAAGACCAGCAAAGCCGCCCGATTGTGCCGACAAATCCTGATAGGAGCTGCACTTATCTCGTTCTCAGGGCACATCCGGATGAGCAGTCCGTACAACTAAAACCAGACCTCAAGTTTCATTGAGGCGTTACCTGAGGCTCTAGTTCGGGCCAGCACTCGAAAGAGCACTGGTCCGGGGTTAAAATAAAGATGACCCTCGGGCTCATGAAAACCGGGGAAAAAGGCTTAGGTGATAAATGGTAAAACCAATGTTGGGCCTTGCGGAGGAGTCTTATTCAAAGCGAACTGTCAAGGGGTCCCATAAATCACCCAACCGTGTAAGGAACACGAAATCAAGGAACATAACACCGGTATGACGGAAACTAGGGTGGCAAGAGTGGAACAAAACACCAGGCATAAGGCCGAGCCTTCCACCCTTTACCAAATATATAGATGCATCAATTATAGCAGATATATTGTGATATCCCCAACAAGTAACAGGTTCCAACAAGGAACAACATCTCCATGTTCCAACAAGGAACAAACTTCATCTTCTCCTGCAACTAACAACGCTATAAGAGGGGCTGAGCAAAGCGGTAACATAGCCAAACAACGGTTTGCTAGGAAAGGATGGTTAGAGGTTTGACATGGCAATATGGGTGGCATGATATAGCAAGTGATAGGCATCGTAGCATAGGCATAGCAAAAGAGCGAGCATCTAGCAAGCAAAGATAGAAGTGATTTCGAGGGTATGGTCATCTTGCCTGAAATCCTCAAGGAAGAAGAACGAGTCCATGAAGAAGACAAGCGGACGAAGTCGAGCGAATCCTCACAACTCCGAACGAAACCGAAGCTAACGAGAGAAGCAACCCGGAAAGAAGCAAACAACATAGTAAACAACCATCACATAAACATGGCATGATGCGCAAACAAGTATGATGCATGTCCGGTTTAAATAGCATGGCATGGCAATATGCACAAACAAAACTACAAGTTAAATGGAGCCCAATATGCAACGAGTTGCATATTAATGGCACCACATCAATTATTTAGTTCACTCCCAAATAGGTACTCAACAATATTAAATATTGGTTAACATGGCAAGAGGTGAAGCAAAAAGTAAACTAACTATTTAGGCAAGTTTAAATGAGGCCGAAATAAGAAACAACAATTCGATAAATACTCATGAGCAATATTCGAATTTGGTACTGTTCTGCCTATTACATAATTTTAGAGTTGTTAAACAGGAAAATAAAGTGCACCATGTTAAACTAGGCATTTTTCTACCCCATTTACATATATAATTTATTAAATTTGGAGCTACGGTTATTTAGTTATGAAATAAATCATTTTAACTTGGCATTTGAGCAAATTTAAACAAACAGCATTTTAAACCTTTTAAACATAGATGAAAATAGCATATTATGAAACTAGATGAAAAACTAAGCATTTTCCATATATAAAACATTTTAATCCGATGCACCATTTGTGAGTTATTAAATGCATGATCTAGGGGGACTATTCTGTAAAACTGACAGACTCTGGAAAATTGATTAAACGTCCAGAACTGAAAAAAAACGTTGCGGGCTGAAACTGGAGGCTGAGGGAGCTGCTCACATTGGGCCAAGCCCAGTCGGTGGAGAGGCAGGGCTTTGAGGCCAGGCGACTGGCACAGGGTGGCTGTGACCCAGCCGGATCGGTCAATGGGCGAGCGAGGGGTCGGGCGAGCTGCTCTGCTTGTTTCTGAAGAACAGAAACGCATCACGCCCGTGGCGATGCAGGAGACGGCGGCAACAGGACCTGCAGGTCGGCGCGCGACGGAGGAGGCCCGGACGGTGAGGACGCCGGGGCCCTGGGCGGCGGCGAGGCAAATCGGCGGCGGGGACGGAGCTGCATCTGCTCCGGCGTGGTAGGGGACTTGGCGCGGGCCTCATCCTCGAAGCAGAGGAAGCAGGTCGACGACGCTCGCTCGAACCGGATGAAGCAGAGGCGATGGCGAGGAACTTGGCGCGGGGGTCGTAGGGGCTCCGGTAGCAGGGAGGCGCGTCCAAGGCGAGGCAGGGGCGGTCGACGCGGTCGTGCGTGGCTGCCGGAGCTCCTCGAGTAGAGAAGAAGCCGGCGGTGGCTGGGTCGTCAGGGACCTCGTCGGCGGCACGAATAGGAGGGGAATGCCCAGGATCCAAGGCGGAGGACGCGCGGGCACGTCTGGTTCCTGTCCCTGACGAAGAGAGACAGAGAGAGGTGAGACACAGAGAGGGAAAGGAAGAGAGGGCGCGATGGAGGCCCGGCGGCGTGACCTGGAGGTGCCGGCGAGCCCCGGCAACGACGAACAGCAGGAGGCCGACCTTGGAGCACTGGTGCTTGAGGCGAGGAGCATCTCCCCGAGGAGGAGGAGGGCGTCATGGAAGAAGACCCCGGGATAGAGGAGGCCATCGGCGTAGGTGCAGAGTCGAGGCGCTCGGGCTCCTAGCGGCGAGCAGTAGAAGGGGTGCAAGGGCCTGGATGGGCTGCTCCAGCGACCGGCCGGCGAGGTCGGATGGCGGCCTCGGTCTGGGAGCAGAGGAGAAACTCGGGCAGGAGGCTCTGGTTGGTGGGGAGAGATCGAGAGGTGGAGGGCTACGGGTTGGAGGCGGAGAGGATTTTTGGATCGGGGATTTGGCTGCTGGTAGGTGGGGAAGGATCCCGAGGGGAACTGGCTGGCGGCGGCTTGATGGGACAAACTCCCTAGAAGTTAGGGTTTGGCCTAATTTAGACTAGGGAGTATTTATATAAGGAAAGAGGGAGATTAGGATAGGTTTGGACCCTCCGATCGTAATCGGGTTTTCCTTCTGCTTGGGAACGATCTTATCCCGAGTCCTCTGTGGAGTGAAGGAAGTGATGCCAATTCTACCGGGTCCGGTGACGGTCGAAGATAAATGGCTTAGGGGAGTCCAACAAATAAACGCAGATGTTTAATAGATGTTTGGGGATGATCCGAATCCAACGGAGATGGTGAGCTGGTCGAGGTTCGGGCAGGTTTCACGCACGCACGAGGTGGTCGGTGGTTGTGCGAGAGAGGTTAGGTGGTCGGACAAGAGGGACTCGAAAAACCTGGTTGGTCTCGAAGCGATCAACGAAAGCAAGGGGGACGCGGCAACTTCTGAGCAGGTGCAAGCTTTATGGAAACATATGGATGCACCTGGACATGATGCCATGAGATGAGATGCAAGACATGAACAAAATGCAAAACAAAAGACAAAAACCCAACCACGAAGGAAATAACATATCACATCTCCGGAAAAGGCAAGAGTTGGAGTTACGAATATGGAAAGTTGCATCCGGGGCGTTACACAACAATACCGCCAAACCAAAGTATGACATGCTGGTAAGAAGTATGACTTGTATCGCCCACTATTCACTTGTGTTCTACTCGTGCATATAACATCTACGCATAAAACCAGGCTCGGATGCCACTGTTGGGGAACGTAGTAATTTCAAAAAATTTCCTACGCACACGCAAGATCATGGTGATGCATAGCAACAAGAGGGGAGAGTGTGTCCACGTACCCTCATAGACCGAAAGCGGAAGCGTTAGCACAACGCGGTTGATGTAGTCGTACATCTTCACGGCCCGACCGGTCAAGCACCGAAACTACGGCACCTCCGAGTTCTTGCACACGTTCAGCTCGATGACGTTCCCCGTACTCCGATCCAGCAGAATGTCGGGGAAGAGTTCCGTCAGCATGACGGCATGGTGACGGTCTTGATGTTCTACCGTCGCAGGGCTTCGCCTAAGCATCGCTACGATATTATCGAGGAGGACTATGGTGGAGGGGGGCACCGCACACGACTAAGAGATCAATGATCAATTGTTGTGTCTAGAGGTGCCCCCCTGCCCCCATATATAAAGGAGCCAGGGTGGAGGGGGCGGCCGGCCTAGGAGGGGGCGCACCAAGGGGAGTCCTACTCCCACCGGGAGTAGGACTCCCTCCTTCCTTGTTGGACTAGGAGAAGGGGGAAGGAGGAGGGAGAGAGGAAGGAAAGGGGGGGGGGGGGGCGCTGCCCCCCTCTCCTTGTCCTATTCGGACTAGGGGGAGGGGCGCGCGGCCCAGGCCTTGCCTCCTCTCCTCTTCTCTACTAAGGCCCATGTAGGCCCATTAAGCCCCCGGGGGGTTCTGGTAACCTCCCGGTACTCCGGTAAAATCCCGATTTCACCCGGAACACTTGCGATATCCAAATATAGGCTTCCAATATATCAATCTTCATGTCTCGACCATTTCGAGACTCCTCGTCATGTTCGTAATCACATCCGGGACTCCGAACAAACTTCGGTACACCAAAACTTATAAACTCATAATATAACTGTCATCGAAACCTTAAGCGTGCGGACCCTACGGGTTCGAGAACTATGTAGACATGACCGAGAACCGTTTTCGGTCAATAACCAATAGCGGAACCTGGATGCTCATATTGGCTCCTACATATTCTACGAAGATCTTTATCGGTCAAACCGCATAACAACATACATTGTTCCCTTTGTCATCGGTATGTCACTTGCTCGAGATTCGATCGTCGGTATCTCAATACCTAGTTCAATCTCGTTACTGGAAAGTCTCTTTACTCGTTAGGTAATGCATCATTCCGTAACTAACTCATTATCTACATTGCTTGCAAGGCTTATAGTGATGTGCATTACCGAGAGGGCCCAGAGATACCTCTCCGACAATCAGAGTGACAAAACCTAACCTCGAAATACGCCAACTCAACATGTACCTTTGGATACACCTGTAGAGCTCCTTATATAATCACCCAGTTACGTTGTGACGTTTGGTAGCACACAAAGTGTTCCTCTGGTAAACGGGAGTTGCATAATCTCATAGTTGTAGGAACTTGTATAAGTCATGAAGAAAGCAATAGCAACATACTAAACGATCAAGTGCTAAGCTAACGGAAATGGGTCAAGTCAATCACATCATTCTCCTAATGATGTGATCCCGTTAATCAAATGACAACACATGTCTATGGTTAGGAAACATAACCATCTTTGATTAATGAGCTAGTCAAGTAGAGGCATACTAGTGACATTAAGTTTGTCTATGTATTCACACATGTATCATGTTTCCGGTTAATACAATTCTAGCATGAATAACAAACATTTATCATGATATGAGGAAATAAATAATAACTTTATTATCGCCTCTAGGGCATATTTCCTTCAGTCTCCCACTTGCACTAGAGTCAATAATCCAGATTGCATAGTAATGATTCTAACACCCATGGAGTCTTGGTGCTGATCATGTTTTGCTCGTGGAAGAGGCTTAGTCAACGGGTCTGCTACATTAAGATCCGTATGTATCTTGCAAATCTCTATGTCTCCCACTGGACTTGGTCCCGGATGGAATTGAAGCATCTTTTGATGTGCTTGGTCCTCTTGTGAAATCTGGATTCCTTTGCCAAGGCAATTGCACCAGTATTGTCATAGAAGATCTTCATTGGTCCCGATGCACTAGGTATGACACCTAGATCAAAAATGAACTCCTTCATCCAGACTCCTTCATTTGCTGCTTCCGAAGCAGCTATGTACTCCGCTTCGCATGTAGATCCCGCCACGATGCTTTGTTTAGAACTGCACCAACTGACAGCTCCACCGTTCAATATAAACATGTATCCGGTTTGCGATTTAGAATCGTCCGGATCAGTGTCAAAGCTTGCATCGACGTAACCATTTACGACTAGCTCTTTCTCACCTCCATAAACGAGAAACATATCCTTAGTCCTTTTCAGGTATTTCTGGATATTCTTGACCGTTGTCCAGTGACCCACTCCTGGATTACTTTGGTACCTCCCTGCTAAACTTATTGCTAAGCATACATCAGGTCTGGTACATAGCATTGCATACATGATAGAGCCTATGACTGAAGCATAGGGAACACCTTTCATTTTCTCTCTATCTTCTGCTGTGGTTGGGCATTGAGTCTGACTCAACTTCACACCTTGTAATACAGGCGAGAACCCTTTCTTTGCCTGATCCATTTTGAACTTTTTCAATACTTTATCAAGGTATGTGCTTTGTGAAAGTCCAATTAAGCGTCTTGATCTATCTCTATAGATCTTGATGCCCAATATGTAAGCAGCTTCACCGAGGTCTTTCATCGAAAAACTTGTATTCAAGTATCCCTTTATGCTATCCAGAAATTCTATATCATTTCCAATCAACAATATGCCGTCCACATATAATATCAGAACTGCTACAGAGCTCCCACTCACTTTCTTGTAAATACAGGCTTCTCCAAAAGTCTGTGTAAAACCATATGCTTTGATCACACTATCAAAGCGTTTATTCCAACTCCGAGAGGCTTGCACCAGTCCATAAATGGATCGCTGGAGCTTGCACACTTTGTTAGCACCTTTTGGATCGACAAAACCTTCCGGTTGCATCATGTACAAATCTTCTTCCAGAAATCCATTCAGGAATGCAGTTTTGACATCCATTTGCCATATTTCATAATCATAAAATGCGGCAATTGCTAACATGATTGAGACGGACTTAAGCATCGCTACGGGTGAGAAAGTCTCATCGTAGTCAACCCCTTGAACTTGTCAAAAACCTTTCGCAACAAGTCGAGCTTTGTAGACAGTTACATTACCATCAGCATCAGTCTTCTTCTTGAAGATCCATTCATTCTCGATGGCTTTCCGATCATCGGGCAAGTCAACCAAAGTCCATACTTTGTTCTCATACATGGATCCCATCTCAGATTTCATGGCCTCAAGCCATTTTGCGGAATCTGGGCTCAGATCGCATCCTCATAGTTCGTAGGTTCGCCATGGTCAAGTAACATGACTTCCAGAATAGGATTACCGTACCACTCTGGTGCGGATCTTACTCTGGTTGACCTACGTGGTTCGGTAGTAACTTGATCTGAAGTTTCATGATCAATATCATTAGCTTCCTCACTGATTGGTGTAGTTGTCACAGGAACCGGTTCTTGTGATGAACTACTTTCCAATTAGGGAGCAGGTACAGTTACCTCATCAAGTTCTACTTTCCTCCCACTCACTTCTTTCGAGAGAAACCACTTCTCTAGAAAGGATCCGAATTTAGCAACAAAAGTCTTGCGTTCAGATCTGTGATAGAAGGTATACCCAATAGTTTCTTTTGGGTATTCTATGAAGACACATTTCTCCGATTTGGGTTCGAGCTTATCTGGTTGAAGTTTCTTCACATAAGCATCGCAGCCCCAAACTTTAAGAAACGACAACTTTGGTTTCTTGCCAAACCACAGTTCATAAGGCGTCGTCTCAACGGATTTTGATGGAGCCCTATTTAACGTGAATGCGGTTGTCTCTAAAGCATAACCCCAAAACGATAGCAGTAAATCAGTAAGAGACATCATAGATCACACCATATTGATACGTCACCAACGTATCTATAATTTTTTATTGTTCCATGCTATTATATTACCCCTTTTGGATGTTTATCGGCTTTATTTTACACAGTTATATCATTTTTGGGACTAACCTACTAACTGGAGGCCCAGCCCATATTGTTGTTTTATTGCCTGTTTCAGTATTTCGAAGAAAAGGAATATCAAATGGAGTCCAAACGGAATGAAACCTTTGGCAGCGTGATTTTTTGGAGGAATATGATCCTGGAGACTTGGAGTTCACGTCAAAAGATCCTCGAGGTAGGCACGAGATAGGAGGGCGCCCCCCCCCCCCTACTGGGCGCGCCCCCTGTCCCGTGGGCCCCTCGAGCACCTCCCGACCGACTTCTTTAGCCTATATAAGCCTACGCACCCTAAAACAATCGAATATCAAGATAGATCGGGAGTTCCGCCGCCGCAAGCCTCTGTAGCCACCAAAAACCTCTCGGGAGCCCGTTCCGGCACCCTGCCGGAGGGGGAGCCCATCACCGGTGGCCATCTTCATCATCCCGGCGCTCTCCATGACGAGGAGGGAGTAGTTCGCCCTCGGGGCTGAGGGTATGTACCAGTAGCTATGTGTTTGATCTCTCTCTCTCGTGTTCTCTCTATGGCACAATCTTGATGTATCACGAGCTTTGCTATTATAGTTGGATCTTATGATGTTTCTCCCCCCTCTACTCTCTTGTGATGAATTGAGTTTCCCTCTTGAAGTTATCTTATTGGATTGAGTCTTTAGTTTGAGAACACTTGATGTATGTCTTGTCGTGTTTATCTATGGTGACAATGGGATATCACGTGCCACTTGATGTATGTTTTGGTGACCAACTTGCGGGTTCCGCCCATGAACCTATGCATAGGGGTTGGCACATGTTTTCTTGATTCTCCGATAGAAACTTTGGGGCACTCTTTGAAGTACTTTGTGTTGGTTGAATAGATGAATCTGAGATTGTGTGATGCATATCGTATAATCATGCCCACGGATACTTGAGGTGACAATGGAGTATCTAGGTGACATTAGGGTTTTGGTTGATTTGTGTCTTAAGGTGTTATTCTAGTACGAACTCTTGAATAGATCAATCCGAAAGAATAACTTTGAGGTGGTTTCGTACCCTACCATAATCTCTACGTTTGTTCTCCGTTATTAGTGGCTTTGGAGTGACTCTTTGTTGCATGTTGAGGGATTGTTATATGATATATCTATGTTATTATTGTTGAAAGAACTTGCACTAGTGAAAGTATGAACCCTAGACCTTGTTTCCTATCATTGCAATACCGTTTACGCTCACTTTTATCATTAGTTACCTTGCTGTTTTTATATTGTCAGATTACAAAAACCTATATCTACTATCTATATTGCACTTGTATCACCATCTCTTCGCCGAACTAGTGCACCTATACAATTTACCATTGTATTGGGTGTGTTGGGGACACAAGAGACTCTTTATTATTTGGTTGCATGTTGTTTGAGAGAGACCATCTTCATCCTACGCCTCCTACGGATTGATAAACCTTAGGTCATCCACTTGAGGGAAATTTGCTACTGTCCTACAAACCTGTGCACTTGCAGGCCCAACAACGTCTACAAGAAGAAGGTTGTGTAGTAGACATCAAGCTCTTTTATGGCGCCGTTGCCGGTGAGGCTAGGTAAGCGACACTCACTCACACCCCGTCAACTAAGCTCTTTTCTGGCGTCGTTGCCGGGGAGGTGAGTGCTTGAAGGTATATCTTTAGATATTGCAATCGAATCTTTTTGTTTCTTGTTTTATCACTAGTTTAGTTTATAAAAGAAAACTACAAAAGAAATGGAGTTAAGTTTGTCTCATACACTTCATCTTTTTAATATCTTTCGTGAGTATGATGAAAAGGAAAATTGTGCTCAAGTTCTTGAAGAAGAAATCTATAGAATGTTTGATACTAAATCTTTGTATGATGAGCATGATTGCAATGGTGTTAGTATGAATTCCTTGAATATCCATGATGCTAATGATATGCAAAGCCACAAGCTTGGGGAAGCTATGTTTGATGAATATGATATTTTTAGTCCCCCAAGTTTTGATGAGAAAATTTATTATGATGAAAGCATGCCTCCTATTTATGATGATTATAGTGATGAAAGTGGGTTTGGAAGAGTGTCAACTTTAGGAAGTAGTGATCCCACTATTTTGGAGGATGTTGAATCTTATTGTGATGAATATGAAAGTGGATTTGGAAGAGTGTCAACTTTATTTAGTGATGATTCCATTATTTCGGAAGAGGTTCCAATTGATTATGAGACAAAGTTGCTATCTATGATGGTTATTGTGATGACTTGTATGCTATTAGGAATAATGATAACCATGAAACTTGTCACCATGATTTTAGTTTTCAATTGGATTATGCCTCACATGATAATTATTTTGTTGAGTTTGCTCCCACTACTATCGATGAGAAGAATTTTGCTTATGTGGAGAGTAGTAAATTTTCTATGCTTGTAGATCATGAAAGGAATGATTTAGGTTCTGGTTATATTGTTGAATTCATTTACGATGCTACTGAAAATTATTATGAGGGAGGAACATATGCTTGTAGGAATTGCAATAATGTCAAGTTTCCTCCCTATGTGCTTAAAATCTTGAAGCTATGCTTGTTTTACCTTCCCATGCTAGTTGATTATTGTTCTCATAAGTTGTTTGCTCACAAAATCCCTATGCATAGGAAGTGGGTTAGGCTTAAATGTGCTAGTCATATGCCTCATGATGCTCCCGTTATGTTTCAATTCTTATCTTTTATGTGAGCATCATTGTCATCATCATGCCTAGCTAAAAGGCATTAAAGAAAATCGCTTGTTGGGAGACAACCCAATATTTACACTTACTGTTTTTGTGTGTTCACATGATTATGCTACTGTAATAATCATGTTTTATATCTTTTGTTTCAATAAAGTGCCAAGTAAGACCTTTAGGATGGCTTACGGTGATAGTTGTGTTGGTCCTGCTGAAAATCAGACACTTTTGCACCCAATAAATTAGTTTTGTTAATTCATAGAAACGTGCTCTTGATCTGATTCTTTTTTCTCTGGATTGGTACACGAATTTCTTAGGACTTCCTAATTTGGTAGAATTGTTGTAATTCCAGAAGTATACGTTTGATACAGATTACTACAGACTGTTCTGTTTTTGACAGATTCTGTTTTCTATGTGTTGTTTGCTTATTTTGATGAATCTATGAGTAGTATCAGAGGGTATGAACCATAGATAAGTTGGAGTACAGTAGATATTACACCAATATGAATTTAGAATGAGTTCATTACAGTACCTAAGTGGTGGTTTTATTTTCTTATACTAACGGAGCTTACGAGTTTTCTGTTGAGTTTTGTGTTGTGGAGTTTTCAAGTTTCGGGTAAAGATTCGATGGACTATGGAATAAGAAGTGGCAAGAGCCTAAGATTGGGGATGCCCATGGCACCCCAAGATATTCAAGAATAGCCAAAATCCTAAGCTTGGGGATGCCACGGAAGGCATCCCCTCTTTCGTCTTCGTTCATCGGTAACTTTACTTGGAGCTATATTTTTATTCACCACATGATATGTGTTTTGCTTGGAGTGTCATTTTATTTTGTTAGTGTTTGTTTGCTGTTAGTTATAATAATGTTTTTTATCTTTATTTTCAATAAAAATATCAAGGATAGCCTTTGCCATGCTTATTTTGCTAGTATACACGTTGCTGTTTGAAAACAGAAAGTTTACCGTTGTTGCAAAAATTCCCTAGAAAAGTCAGAGAATGGTATAATGTTCAAACTTTTTGCATATTGAGCCCTGATAAATTTACTACAGTGGGAATTTTCTCTCATAATTTTTGGAGTTAGGGAAGTTTGACGAATCTTGCATTCTTTACAGACTGTACTGTTTAGGCAGATTGCTGTTATGTTTGCATATGTTTGCTTGTTTAATGATTCTATTTGAGGATAGGAGTATTAAATATGCAGAGGCATTTAGTATGTAATTTTTCATAATAATTTTAGTGATTTTTTAGAGTAGAAAATGATAAGGTTTTGCATTGGTTTGTACTAACCTATCTCACGAGTTCTTGTTGAGCTTGGTGTGGATGAAGCTTTTGATAAAAAGAGAAACCATGATATGAGAGGAATTAAGGAGACACAAAAGTTCAAGCTTGGGGATGCCCAAGGCACCCCAAGATAATATTCCAAGATGTCTCAAGCATCTAAGCTTGGGGATGCCCCGGTAGGCATCCCACCTTTCTTCTTCAACAACTATCGGTTAGTATCGGTTGAGCCTAAGTTTTTGCTTCTTCACATGAGTTGTGCTATCCTTGCAATGTAATTTTATTTTGTTTTGCTTTCTGTTTGAATACAATACCAAGATCTGAAATTCCTTAATGTTAGAGAGTCTTCACATAGTTGCACAATTATTTGACTACTCATTGATCTTCACTTATATCTTTCGGAGTAGTTTGTCATTTGCTCTAGTGCTTCACTTATATCTTTTAGAGCACGGCGGTGGATTAATTTTGAAGAAGAAATTGCTAGTCTCTCATGCTTCACTTATATCTTTTTGAGAGTCTTTTAGAACAGCATGGTATTTGCTATGGTTACAAATTTGGTCCTAGAATGATGAGCATCCAAGTTGGGTATAATAAAAACTATCATAGGAAGTGATTTGGATGCTATGATTAATTTGATGCTTGATGATTGTTTTGAGATATAAAGGTAGTAATGTTAGGGTCATGCTAGTGGGTAATTATGAAATTGAGAAATACTTTTGTTGAAGTTGGCAAGTCCCGTAGCATGCACGTATGGTAAAAGTTGTGTGACAAATTTGTTGCATGAGGTGCTCTTTTGATTGTCTTCCTTATGATGGTAGTCGGGGACGAGCGATGATCTTTTCCTACCAATCTATCCCTCTTGGGGCATGCGTAGTAGTACTTTGCTTCGAGGGCTAAGTAGACTTTTGCAATAAGTATATGAGTTCTTTATGACTAATGTGAGTCCATGGATATACGCACACTCATCCTTCCACTATGCTAGCCTCTATTGTGCCGCGCAACTTTCGCCGGTATCATGAACCCATTATTTACCTTCCTCAAAACATACACCATACCTACCTATTATGGCATTTCCATAGCCATTCCGAGATATATTGCCATGCAACTTTCCATCGTTCCGTTTATTATGACACGTTCCATTATTGTCATATTGCTCTTTGCATGATCATGTAGTTGACATCGTATTTGTGGCAAGGCCACCTTCATAATTCACACATGTCGCTCTTGATTCATTGCATATCCCGGTACTCCGTCGGAGGCATTCATATAGAGTCATATCTTGTTCTAGCTTTGAGTTGTAATTCTTGAGTTGTAAATCCATAAAAGTGTGATGATCTTCATTATTAGAGCATTGTCTCAGTGAGGAAAGGATGATGAAGACTATGATTCCCCCACAAGTCGGGATGAGACTTCGGACTTTACAAAAATAAAAAAAAGAGAAAAAAGAGAAAGGCCAAAAAGAAAAAGAAAAATAAAGGCCAAAGAAAAAAAGGGAGAAAATAAAAATAAAAAGAAAAGAAAAAAATAAAATGAGAGAAAAAGAGAGAAGGGACAATGCTACTATCTCTTTTTCCACACTTGTGCTTCAAAGTAGCACCATGATCTTCATGATAGAGAGTCTCCTATGTTGTCACTTTCATATACTAGTGGGAATTTTTCATTATAGAACTTGGCTTGTATATTCCAATGATGGGCTTCCTCAAAATTCCCTAGGTCTTCGTGAGCAAGCGAGTTGGATGCACACCCACTTAGTTTCTTTTGTTGAGCTTTCATATATTTATAGCTCTAGTGCATCCGTTGCATGGCAATCTCTACTCACTCACATTGATATCTATTGATGGGCATCTCCATAGCCCGTTAATACGCCTAGTTGATGTGAGACTATCTTCTCCCTTTTTGTCCTCACAACCACCACCATATACCACCATAGTGCTATGTCCATGGCTTGCGCTCATGTATTGCGTAAGAGTGAAAAAGCTGAAGCGCGTTAAAAAGTATGAAACAATTGCTCGGCTCGTCATCGGGGTTGTGCATGATGGGAGTATTTTGTGTAATGAAAATGAAGCATGGCCTAACTATATGATTTTGTAGGGATAAGCTTTCTTTGGCTATGCTATTTTGATAGGACATGATTATTTGTTAGTATGCTTTGAAGCATTATTATTTTTATGTTTTATAAGCTTTTATTTTGGATCATTTGGATCTGAACATTCATGCCACAATAAAGAAAATTACATTGAGAATTATGCTAGGTAGCATTCCACATCAAAAATTATGTTTTTATCATTTACCTACTCGAGGACGAGCAGGAATTAAGCTTAGATGCTTGATACGTCTCCAACGTATCTATAATTTTTTATTGTTCCATGCTATTATATTACCCCTTTTGGATGTTTATGGGCTTTATTTTACACATTTATAGCATTTTTGGGACTAACCTACTAACCGGAGGCCCTGCCCATATTGTTGTTTTATTGCCTGTTTCAGTATTTCGAAGAAAAGGAATATCATACGGAGTCCAAACGGAATGAAACCTTCGGCAGCGTGATTTTTTGGAAGAGTATGATCCTGGAGACTTGGAGTTCACGTCAGAAGATCCTCGAGGCAGCCACGAGATAGGAGGGCGCCCCCCCTACTGGGCGCGGCCCTTGTCTCGTGGGCCCCTCGAGCACCTCCCGACCGACTTCTTTCGCCTATATAAGCCTACGTACCCTAAAACCATCGAATATCAACACAGATCGGGAGTTCCGCCGCCGCAAGCCTCTGTAGCCACCAAAAACCTCTCGGGAGCCTGTTCCGGCACCCTGCCGGAGGGGGAACCCATCACCGGTGGCCATCTTCATCATCCCAGCGCTCTCCATGACGAGGAGGGAGTAGTTCACCCTCGGGGCTGAGGGTATGTACCAGTAGCTATGTGTTTGATCTCTCTCTCTCTCGTGTTCTCTCTATGGCACGATCTTGATGTATCGCAAGCTTTGCTATTATAGTTGGATCTTATGATGTTTCTCCCCCTCTACTCTCTTGTGATGAATTGAGTTTCCCTCTTGAAGTTATCTTATTGGATTGAGTCTTTTGTTTGAGAACACTTGATGTATGTATTGCCGTGTTTATCTGTGGTGACAATGGGATATCACGTGCCACTTGATGTATGTTTTGGTGACCAACTTGCGGGTTCCGCCCATGAACCTATGCATAGGGGTTGGCACATGTTTTCTTGATTCTCCGGTAGAAACTTTTGGGCACTCTTTGAAGTACTTTGTGTTGGTTGAATAGATGAATCTGAGATTGTGTGATGCATATCATATAATCATGCCCACGGATACTTGAGGTGACAATGGAGTATCTAGGTGACATTAGGGTTTTGGTTGATTTGTGTCTTAAGGTGTTATTCTAGTATGAACTCTTGAATAGATTGATCCGAAAGAATAACTTTGAGGTGGTTTCGTACCCTACCATAATCTCTTCGTTTGTTCTCCGCTATTAGTGGCTTTGGAGTGACTCTTTGTTGCATGTTGAGGGATTGTTATATGATCTATCTATGTTATTATTGCTGAGAGAACTTGCACTAGTGAAAGTATGAACCCTAGGCCTTGTTTCCTATCATTGCAATACCGTTTACGCTCACTTTTATCATTAGTTACCTTGCTGTTTTTATATTGTCAGATTACAAAAACCTATATCTACTATCTATATTGCACTTGTATCACCATCTCTTCGCCGAACTAGTGCACCTATACAATTTACCATTGTATTGGGTGTGTTGGGGACACAAGAGACTCTTTGTTATTTGGTTGCATGGTTGTTTGAGAGAGACCATCTTCATCCTACGCCTCCTATGGATTGATAAACCTTAGGTCATCCACTTGAGGGAAATTTGCTACTGTCCTACAAACATGTGCACTTGCAGGCCCAACAACGTCTACAAGAAGAAGGTTGTGTAGTAGACATCAAGCTCTTTTCAAGCGCCGTTGTCGGGAGGCTAGGTAGCGGCACTCACTCACACCCCGTCAACTAAGCTCTTTTCTGGCGCCGTTGCTGGGGAGGTGAGTGCTTGAAGGTATATCTTTAGATCTTGCAATCGAATCTTTTTGTTTCATGTTTTATCACTAGTTTAGTTAATAAAATAAAACTACAAAAGAAATGGAGTTAAGTTTGTCTCATACGCTTCATCTTTTTAATATCTTTCGTGAGTATTATGAAAAGGAAAATTGTGCTCAAGTGCTTGAAGAAGAAATCTATAGAATGTTTGATACTAAATCTTTGTATGATGAGCATGATTGCAATGTTGTTAGTATGAATTCCTTGAATATCCATGATGCTAATGATATGCAAAGCCACAAGCTTGGGGAAGCTATGTTTGATGAAGACGATGTTTTAGTCCCCAAGTTTTGATGAGCAAATTTATTATGATGAAAGCATGCCTCCTATTTATGATGATTATATTGATGAAAGTGGGTTTGGAAGAGTGTCAACTTTAGGAAGTAGTGATCCCACTATTTTGGAGGATGTTGAATCTTATTGTGATGAATATGAAAGTGGATTTGGAAGAGTGTCAACTTTATTTAGTGATGATTCCACTATTTCGGAAGAGGTTCCAATTGATTATGAGAACAAAGTTGCTATCTATGATGATTATTGTGATGACTTGTATGCTATTAGGAATAATGATAACCATGAAACTTGTCACCATGATTTTAGCTTTCAATTGGATTATGCCTCACATGATAATTATTTTGTTGAGTTTGCTCCCACTACTATTGATGAGAAGAATTTTGCTTATGTGGAGAGTACTAGATTTTCTATGCTTGTAGATCATGAAAGGAATGCTTTAGGTGCTGGTTATATTGTTGAATTCATTTACGATGCTACTGAAAATTATTATGAGGGAGGAACATATGCTTGTAGGAATTGCAATAATGTCAAGTTTCCTTTTCATCTGTGAAGGTGAGAAAATAACGATACCCACCGCGAGCCTCAACATTCATTGGACCAACACATCGGTATGTATGATTTCCAATAAATCAGTTGCTCGCTCCATAGTTCCGGAGAACGGCGTTTTTTGTCATCTTGCCCATGAGGCACGGTTCGCAAGTACCAAGTTATTCATAATCAAGTGATTCCAGAAGTCCATCAGTATGGAGTTTCTTCATGCGCTTTACACCAATATGACCCAAACGGCAGTGCCACAAATAAGTTGCACTATCATTATCAACTCTGCATCTTTTGGCTTTAGCATTATGAATATGTGTATCACTACTATCGAGATTTAATAAAAATAGACCACTCTTCAAGGGTGCATGACCATAAAAGATATTACTCATATAAATAGAACAACCATTATTCTCTGATTTGAATGAATAACCGTCTCGCATCAAACAAGATCTAGATATAATGTTCATGCTCAACGCTGGCACCAAATAACAATTATTCAGCTCTAAAACTAATCCCGAAGGTAGATGTAGTGGTAGCGTGCCGACCACGATCACATCGACTTTGGAACCATTTCCCACGCGCATCGTCACCTCGTCCTTAGCCAATCTTCGCTTAATCCGTAGTCCCTGTTTCGAGTTGCAAATATTAGCAACAGAACCAGTATCAAATACCCAAGTTCTACTGCGAGCATTAGTAAGGTGCACATCAATAACATGTATATCACATATACATTTGTTCACCTTCCCATCCTTCTTATCCACCAAATACTTGGGGCAGTTCCGCTACCAGTGTCCAATCTGCTTGCAGTAGAAGCACTCAGTCTCAGGCTTAGGTCCAAATTTGGGTTTCTTCTCTTGAGCAGCAACTTGCTTGCTGTTCTTCTTGAAGTTCCCCTTCTTCTTCCCTTTACCCTTTTTCTTGAAACTGGTGGTCTTATTGACCATCAACACTTGATGCTCCTTCTTGATTTCTACCTCCGCAACCTTTAGCATTGCGAAGAGCTTGGGAATAGTCTTGTCCATCCCTTGCATATTATAGTTCATCACAAAGCTCTTGTAGCTTGGTGGCAGTGATTGAAGAATTCTGTCAATGACACTATCATCAGGAAGATTAACTCCCAGTTGAATCAAGTGATTATTATACCAGACATTTTGAGTATATGTTCACCGACGTAACTATTCTCCTCCATCTTACAGCTATAGAACTTATTGGAGACTTCACATCTCTCTATCCGGGCATTTTCTTGAAATATTAACTTCAACTCCTGGAACATCTCATATGCTCCATGACGTTCAAAACTTCGTTGAAGTCCCGGTTCTAAGCCGTAAAGCATGGCACATTGAACTATCGAGTAGTCATCAGCTTTGCTCTGCCAGACATTCTTAACATCGTCAGTTGCATCTGCAGCAGGCCTGGCACCCAGCGGTGCTTCCAGGACGTAATTCTTCTATGCAGCAATGAGGATAATCCTCAAGTTATGGACCCAGTCCGTGTAATTGCTACCATCATCTTTCAACTTAGCTTTCTCAAGGAACGCATTAAAATTCAACGGAACAACAGCACGAGCCATCTATCTACAACAAACATAGACAAGCAAAATACTATCAGGTACTAAGTTCATGATAAATTTAAGTTCATTTAATCATATTACTAAAGAACTCCCACTTAGGCACATATCTCTCTAGTCATCTAAGTGATCACGTGATCCAAATCAACTAAACCATGTCCGATCATCACGTGAGATGGAGTAGTTTTCAATGGTGAACATCACTATGTTGATCATATCTACTATATGATTCACGTTCGACCTTTCGGTCTCCGTGTTCCGAGGCCATATCTATATATGCTAGGCTCGTCAAGTTTAACCTAAGTATTCCGCTTGTGCAACTGTTTTGCACCCGTTGTATTTGAACGTAGAGCCTATCACACCCGATCATCATGTGGTGTCTCAGCACGAAGAACTTTCGCAACAGTGCATACTCAAGGAGAACACTTCTTGATAATTAGTGAAAGATCATCTTAAAATGCTACCGTCAATCAAAGCAAGATAAGATGCATAAAGGATAAACATCACATGCAATCAATATAAGTGATATGATATGGCCATCATCATCTTGTGCTTGTGATCTCCATCTCAAGCACCGTCGTGATCACCATCGTCACCGGCGCGACATCTTGATCTCCATCGTAGCATCGTTGTCGTTTACGCCATCTATTGCTTCTACAACTATCGCTACCGCTTAGTGATAAAGTAAAGCAATTACAGGGTGTTTGCATTTCATACAATAAAGCGACAACAATATGGCTCCTGCCAGTTGCCGATAACTTCGGTTACAAAACATGATCATCTCATTCAATAAAATATAGCATCACGTCTTGACCATATCACATCACAACATGCCCTGCAAAAACAAGTTAGACGTCCTCTACTTTGTTGTTGCAACGTGGCTGCTACGGGCTGAGCAAGAACCGTTCTTACCTACGCATCAAAACCACAACGATAGTTCGTCAAGTTTGTGATGTTTTAACCTTCGGAAGGACCGGGTGTAGCCACACTCGGTTCAATTAAAGTTGGAGAAACAGACACCCACCAGCCACCTGTGTCCAAAGCACGTCGGTAGAACCAGTCTCGCGTAAGCGTACTCGTAATGTCGGTCCGGGCCGCTTCATCCAACAATATCGCCGAACCAAAGTATGACATGCTGGTAAGCAGTATGACTTGTATCACCCACAATTCACTTGTGTTCTACTCTTGCATATAACATCTACGCATAAAACCAAGCTCGGATGGCACTGTTGGGGAACATAGTAATTTCAAAAAAATTCCTACGCACACGCAAGATCATGGTGATGCATAGCAACGAGAGGGGAGAGTGTGTCCACGTACCCTCGTAGACCGAAAGTGGAAGCATTAGCACAAAGCGGTTGATGTAGTCGTACGTCTTCACGGCCCGACTGATCAAGCACCGAAACTACGGCACCTCCGAGTTCTTGCACACGTTCAGCTCGATGACGTTCCCCGTACTCCAATCCAGTAGAATGTCGGGGAAGAGTTCCATCAGCATGACGGTGTGGTGACGGTCTTGATGTTCTACCATCGCAGGGCTTCGCCTAAGCACCGCTATGATATTATCGAGGAGGACTATGGTGGAGGGGGGCACTGCACACGGCTAAGAGATCAATGATCAATTGTTGTGTCTAGAGGTGCCCCCCTGCCCCCGTATATAAAGGAGCTAGGGGGGAGGGGCGGCTGGCCTAGGAGGGGGCGCGCCAAGGGGAGTCCTACTCCCACCGGGAGTAGGACTCCCTCCTTCCTTGTTGGACTAGGAGAAGGGGGAAGGAGGAGGGAGAGAGGAAGGAAGGGGGCGCCGCCTCTCTCCTTGTCCTATTCGGACTAGGGGAGGCGCCGCCCAGCCCTTGCCTCCTCTCCTCTTCTCCACTAAGGCCCATGTAGGCCCATTAAGCCCCGGGGTTACTGTAACCTCCCGGTACTCCAGAAATCCCGATTTCACCCGGAACATTTCCGATATCCAAATATAGGCTTCCAATATATCAATCTTCATGTATCGACCATTTCGAGACTCCTCATCATGTCCGTAATCACATCCGGGACTCCGAACAAACTTCGGTACACCAAAACTTATAAACTCATAATATAAATGTCATCGAAACCTTAAGCGTGCGGGCCCTACGGGTTCGAGAACTATGTAGGCATGACAGAGAACCGTTTTCGGTCAATAACCAATAGCGGAACCTGGATGCTCATATTGGCTCCTACATATTCTACGAAGATCTTTATCGGTCAAACCGCATAACAACATACATTGTTCCCTTTGTCATCGGTATGTTACTTGCCCGAGATTCGATCGTCGGTATCTCAATACCTAGTTCAATCTCGTTACCGGCAAGTCTCTTTACTCATTACGTAATGCATCATTCTGTAACTAACTCATTAGCTACATTGCTTGCAAGGCTTATAGTGATCTGCATTACCAAGAGGGCCCAGAGATACCTCTCCATAATCGGAGTGACAAAACCTAATCTCGAAATACGCCAACTCAACATGTACCTTTGGAGACACCTGTAGAGCTCCTTTATAATCACCCAGTTATGTTGTGACATTTGGTAGCACACAAATTGTTCCTCCGGTAAACGGGAGTTGCATAATCTCATAGTTGTAGGAACTTGTATAAGTCATGAAGAAAGCAGTAGCAACATACTAAACGATCAAGTGCTAAGCTAACGGAAATGGGTCAAGTCAATCACATCATTCTCCTAATGATGTGATCCCGTTAATCAAATGACAACACATGTCTATGGTTAGGAAACATGACCATCTTTGATTAATGAGCTAGTCAAGTAGAGGCATACTAGTGACATTAAGTTTGTCTATGTATTCACACATGTATCATGTTTCCGGTTAATACAATTCTAGCATGAATAATAAACATTTATCATGATATGAGGAAATAAATAATAACTTTATTAATGCCTCTAGGGCATATTTCCTTCAGGGACCACCCCACCAGTATCCGTCATGGCATTTCGGCCGCATTGGTCCTCGACCCCATCATTGACGGATTCCATCTCACACGAGTCCTTATGGACGGTGGCAGCAGCCTGAACCTGCTCTATCAAGATACAGTGCGCAAAATGGGCATCGACCCCTCAAGGATCAAACCTACAAAAACCACCTTTAAAGGTGTCATACCAGGTGTAGAGGCCTGTTGCACGGGCTCAATCACACTGGAAGTGGTCTTCGGGTCTCCGAACAACTTCCGAAGCGAGGAGTTAATCTTCGATATCGTTCCCTTCCGCAGCGGCAATCACGCACTGCTCGGACGAACCGCATTTGCCAGATTCAATGTGGTACCGCATTATGCATACCTCAAGCTCAAAATGCCAGGACCTCGCGGGGTTATAACAGTTAATGGAAGCACAGAGCGCTCGCTCCGTACGGAGGAGCACACTGCGACCCTCGCAGCAGAAGTACAAAGCAGCCTTCTCAGGCAGACCGCCAATCCGGAGATAAAGCCCCCGGACACCGTCAAGCGAGTTCGGAGTATCCTGCAACAGGATCGACCGGCACATCCAGAGCTTGCCTAGCAATTCGGCCTCCACCCTAGTCCCAGTCAAGCGGCGAAATTTGTGCCGCGCGTACATAACTACGCACTCAAAATACCATGGGCATAGGCGGAGGCACGGCTACGACATGGTCCACAATGCGGCTCAACCGCCCCAGGATCCGTATACCTTCACACCTTTTCTTTTTCAGGTCCATATTTGCAGGAGGCCCTCCCGATAGTCCGACTATCGGACACATAATAGGATGGAAACATCAAGGAGACAAGAAGCTTTGGTGTACAAGGGAATCCCCAGGTGGTCTCTGATGATCATTATACCTGTTTTACATACCCACATACAGCCTACCCTTGGCCAGGACATGTCAAATAGTCCTATTTTGCTTATCGCACTACTTGTATACATACGCTTTGACGTATTATTTAAATAACAATGGAAAATAATGTATAGCGTCATCTTACTGTTACATTTATTTATCCCTTCCCTCTACTGCTTATTTATTACAAATTGCACCCATACATTTTGGTACGTACGGCTCGCCAGGGGCTTCAGTGTACCCCATAACACGGCAAGAAAAGTCCGAACACTTTCGACAAGGTCGGCACCCGAACTTATAGCATTATATGCATCAGCTCCGGATTATGTCTTGGGTCAATAGTTGGGTTTGCCCGGCTCCCATGTTTTGGTACCTTACGTTCCGCTATATCGGCTAAGGTAGCATAGGGAGAACTACTGCGATTGTGTCCCGGTTCTTCCGGACGAGCACCTCAGTAGAGAAAGCCGAAAACTGACTGTCATGATGAGGAGAGAGCTGGTCGCTGTTCGAGAGGTCTCAAATCCTTAAAGATTTTTTCCGCTTCAGGCGAGGAATCGGACTTGTCCGATTTAGGCGTGTATAGCGCCCCAAGTTCGGCCTTCCGAATACTAGGGGCTTCGCCAAAATTTAAAATTTTAGACTTCTATGGCTAAGTGAGAGTGATAAAGCTGTATAGTCTGATTGCCTTGTTCGTTGCGCTAAACACCTCCTTAAAGGACCAAAAATTTGGATAAAGAGTGTTTAGATTTATCCCGAACACCCCAGTACTAGTTACATGAGGGCAGATGCCGACGACTGGCCAACTCTCATACTTTATAAACGGCCGCACAGAAGGTAATATTTTAAATCAACAAGCATTATATAGCGCACATTAACTCGTTTTCATATTACAGGATGACATGAGTACATTCATTCAAATATTACATCCTTAGCACATTCATCCGCCACAAGCCGGGCACCCTTCAGGACATTGTCATAATACTGTTCGGGATGGCGATGCTCCTTGCCCTTCGGCGGCCCCTCCGTCGCCAGCTTCTCGGCGTCCATCTTCGCCCAGTGCACTTTCGCACGGGCCAAGGCCCTGCGCGCACCTTCAATGCAGACGGACCTCTTAATGACTTCAAGCCTCGGACAGGCGTTTACCATCCGCTTTACAAGGCCGAAGTAGCTGCTGGGCAAGGGCTCGCCAGGCTATAGCCGGACTATAAAGTCCTTCATGGCCAGTTCGGCCGCCTTGTGCAGTTCAACCAGTTGCTTCAGCTCGTCGCTCAAGGGCATCGGATGTTCGGTCCCAGTATATTGAGACCAGAACAACTTCTCCGTCGAGCTCCCTTCTTCAGCACGGTAGAACTCCGCGGCATCTGATATACTGCACGGCAGATATGCGAACGCTCCTAGAGAGCTCCGAATTCGGGTAAGTAAAAGGAAAGTCTCCTTCACATGCTTGCTTTGCATAATGAATGCCTTACCCGCCACTATCTTCTTGGCCGCCTGAATCTCCTGGAGGGCCTTTTGGGCTTCGGCCTTGGCGTCTTGCACGCTCTGGAGGGCCTTCGCAAGCTCGAACTCTTGCATCTTGGAGTCACGCTCCAAGGACTCGAATTTTTTGACGAAGTCCTGGAGCTCTTGCTGGACCTCATCAACCCGAGCCTCCTGTTTCTCGCGCTCGGTGCGCTCCCTGGCCGCTTTGTCTTCGGCCTCGGACAGTGCCTTCTTAAGGGTCACCACTTCGGTCGTGGCCCCTATTATATTCATGATGCTTCTATTAGCATCAACAATTTTTCCTTTATATGACATTCAGACGGGGTATCACTTACCTTTGTTCTCCTCGAGCTGCCTCTTCACGAGGTTGAGCTCTTCCTTGGCCCGCCCCAGGTCCCGCTTCAGTCCGGTGACCTCCGTAGTACGGGCGGCAGTGGTCAACAGCGACGCCTGCTTATTCACATAGACATAATATGATTAGACTCCTGTGGACGTTATTTGATCCTCTGTTCGGCCTTTCTTCTTAACACCAAAGCGAGCATCGTGGGCTACCGCCTATCTTGTGATATTCTTTCATAATTTAATTACTTACCTCAAAGCCTATTAGAAGGCTGGCGCAGGCTTCGGTCAATCCGCTTTTGATGGACCGAAGCTTTGCAATCACCGTACTCATAAGAGTACGGTGTTCTTCATCAATGGAAGCGCCCTGAAGCGCTTCCAACAAGTTGTCTGATGCCTCTGGCTGGACAGAGGTCATCGGCACAGACGGCTCGCCCCCTTAGCGAGGGGCAGCCTGCCTGAGTCCGGAACCACTGGAGGTTCCGGCGCAGTATTCGGCTGGGGGCCAAACGTGTTGCAGCCCCCCTCATCAGAATCCATGGGGGTCTTCCCCCCATGTGCCTGGCGTTAGGGATTTTGCCTTGGGGCGCCTCCAGAACTGTCTCCCCCTGGCCCGGTAACCTTTGGGACAACACCTTAGTGTCGTCCGCGGGCCGGGGGGTGGTGGCCGTCGGGAGCGAGTCGCTGTTCATCGCCGACGCGCTCAAAGAACCATCCGAGGAGGATAAGTCGATGCGGGCTTTGGATGGACTGCACGATCATATTTAACATGATAAGAAGCAATAAAGCAAAACGTGCCGGAAGCATTATGGTATCCGGATACTTACGACTTTGACAGGGGCTTGTCCCTGGGCAGCCACTCCTTGTTGCTATAGGCGGCAGTCGTGGAGTGGTCTGGAGGGAGGGTCCTTCCCTTCTTGGACCCTTCGGCCTCCTCAGATGGGGCGACCTTCCTTTTCTTCTCCCCCTCGGTTGTGGGGGGGAGGGTTTTCCTCTTCCTCCTCCTCGTTTTCGTTGGAGAAGTGCGCCTCGGTGTCTTCGGACGATGAGTCGGACACCACCTTGCGTCGGAGACCTTTCCTAGTCCCCGTGGCCTTCTTCTTGGTCTTCTTCTCCGGCACCTCGTAGGGTGCCGGAAACAGCATCTCCGTTAGGAGAGCCGTCGTTGGATCTTCAGGTAGTGGAGCTGGATAGTCGATCCGCTTCGCTGTCGCCACCCAGTCCTGTTAAATTGGTGTGGAGGCTTAGATTCCTCTCACGAATATACTGGGGAAAGGAGCATCTTGTAAAACATAGAGAACTTACCGGATGGTGGGGTGCTTTGCGCTGAGTCCGCGATCTTCGATAACGGGAGGAGGTACCTCGGCGGCCTTGAACAACACCTTCCAGACGTCTTTGTGCGTCGTGTCGAAGAGCTCTCGTAGCGTTTGGTGTTTGGCCGGGTCGAACTCCCACATATTGAATGCCCGTATTTGACACGGGAGGATCCAGCGGAAGAGCATGACCTGGACCACGTTGACAAGCTTGATTTTCTTGCTTATCATATTCTTGACGCAGCTTCCGAGTCCGGTCAGCTCACTGGCTCACCCCGAGCTAAACCCCTCCTTTTCCAGGAGGTAAGCCGCATGGGGATGCCAGATCGAAATTCGGGGGTCGCCGCCCAGTTGGAGTCGCGCGGCTTGGTGATATAGAACCACCCCGATTGCCACCCCTTCACGGTCTCCACATAGGAGCCTTCGAGCCAGGTGACGTTGGGCATCTTGCCTACCATGGCGCCTCCGCACTCTGCTTGTTGGTCGACTACTATCTTCGGCTTCACGTTGAAGATCTTCAGCCATAGGCCGAAGTGGGGCTTGATGCGGAGGAAGGCCTCACACACGACGATAAACGCCGAGATGTTGAGGATGAAATTGGGGGCCAGATCATGGAAATCCAGCCCATAGTAAAACATGAGCCCGCGGACAAATGGGTGGAGAGGAAATCCCAGTCCGCGGACGAAGTGGGCAAGAAACAAAACCCTCTCATGGGGTTCCGGAGTAGGGACGATCTGCCTGCATCCGGGAGCTGGTGCGCGGTGTCTGCGGCCAAGTATCCGGCCTCCCGAAGCTTCGTAATGTCCTCCTATGTAACGGAGGAGGCCATCCGCTTGCCTCCCGCTCCGGACATGTTTGGAATGGCTCTACGGAGAAGGTGAGAACTTGGGCGCTGGAGCTCGAGCGTGCGAGAATGGATGAGCGAAGGAGGAAGAAGGCGTGGGTGAAAAAGGGAAATCCCTATCTCTTTATAAAGGCGGTAGAAACTGTGCGCCTCCCCACTTGCCCGTTAATATCGCTTATTCCCCAAGCGCCACGATTGATGGCACGACTGGGTTACCCACACCCGTATTGATGAGAATCCCGTGATAAGGGGACACGATCTCTGCTTCGACAAGACGTGCCAAGGAAACCGCCTCGCAATATGTGCAGTAGCTGGTTGAGAAAAACGGTTCGAATGATGACCAGGCCGTGGCGTGATGTCATGCTATAAAAAGTTGTCAGCAGATTAGATTTGTGGAATATTGTGCTCTCTGCGGTGGTATGTGGAATTTGTTTTGCAGAGCCGGACACGATCCTTGTGTTCAAAATCTTCTATGGAGTATTCGAAGAAGGAACCCGTCTTGTAATGCCGAAGACAATCTGCATGCCGGACTCATCATCATTGAAGCCTGGTTCAGGGGCTATTGAGAGAGTCCGGGATTAGGGGGTCCTCGGACAGCCGGACTATATACTTTGGCCGGACTGTTGGACTATGAAGATACAAGATTGAAGACTTCATCCCGTGTCCGGATGGGACTCTCCTTTACGTGCAAGGAAAGCTTAGCAATTCGGATATGTAGATCTCCTTCTCTGTAACCGACTCTGTGTAACCCTAGCCCCCTCCGGTGTCTATATAAACCGGAGGGTTTAGTCCGTAGGACAAAAACAATCATAATCATAGGCTAGCTTCTAGGGTTTAGCCTCTACAATCTCGTGGTAGATCTACTCTTGTAATACTCATATCATCAAGATCAATCAAGCAGGAAGTAGGGTATTACCTCCATCGAGAGGGCCCGAACCTGGGTAAACATCATGTCCCCCGCCTCCTGTTACCATTAGCCTTAGACGCACAGTTCGGGACTCCCTACCCGAGATCCGCCGGTTTTGACACCGATACCCCCCCCCCCAACATGCCACTTTACCTATGTCGTTGCTTATCCTCTTTTCCACCCTCGGTGACGACGGTGACCACGATGTCCATATGATCCAAATGAGTTTGAACATGGCAAAACTCAAGGCGATGGTTAAAACACATTTAGATCAAAGTTTTAACCATTCCATTGTTTGGAGTGGTAATATGGTAGGTATGATCCAAATAAGTGTACATCTAGTTTTTGTTCTAAGTCAAAATTTTAAAACTTTGACCAATTTTATAGGAAAAAATAGCAGCACTTACGGCACTAAATTAGTATCACTAGATTCGTTTTCAAATGTAATTTCATAATTTACCAATTTGATGTCATATATGCTAATATTCTTTTCTATAAAGTTGGTCAAAATTTTAAAGCTTTGACTTGGGACGAAAGCCAGATATACACTTATTCGCGGACGGAAGGAGTAGATGGCATAGATCAGATTCTTGACGCTGTAGGAGGCCATGTAGGTATCAACAAAACGTAATTGCTGGTCTTTCTACCCTGTCCAGAGAAAGTCTTATAACAGGTGGAACCTTCAATCGTTTGCTCCCACTGAGATGGCAAAACTTTCTTGCATCACTACAACTTTTTAGTCATATAAGGAAAATAGTGAAAAAAAGGTGCCAAAACAAACATTTTTATCATTATGATACTGTCATGGAATTTTCACGGCAGATGTCCTCTTGCAAGGACTTAGTCGTGGAGCCATCGCAACTAGGAAGCTTAAAGGGGTTAATCGGGACAAAGGACACGAGAGGTTTTATACTAGTTCGGCCCCTTACGGTGAAGGTAAAGCCTACGTCTAGTTGGGTTGGTATTGCTTGAGGTTTCGATGACCAGGGAGCGAGTTACGCTATGCCCGGTTCTCGATTGGTTGTTTCTTGCCCTAAGCCGGCAACAGGTCGTCCCCTTATATACACGGGTTGACGCCCTGTGGCCTACAGAGTCCCGACCGGCTTATAAACAATGTCCGGCTCGGTGACTAGTCAAGTCTACCTTATGATACAAGTCTTGCCATTATGGCGGTTTACTACAACGGGCCTTAAGTCGCATGTGGGCCTTAGGCCCTTTGTTGAGACGTCATCTTCATGCTTGGACTTGGGCTTCTGTCTGGTAACCTCTTTACGTAACCCGGCCCCTCCTGGGCGGCTTACACAAATATTTATATCCCCAACATTAGGCCCTGGATTGATTTGGACCTGTTCATGTCAATCTTAAAATAACTTAAAACATAAATCTTCAGTGTTCTGACTGCACAAAAAGACTTTCTTTAACCCGCCATGACGTCATTTTTTGGATCCGTGTAACCCGTCATGATGTCATCTTTCCTTTTTATTCCGCCATATCACCCAACGGATCTCTGTCTTTATTGTCCGTTCCGGAAATCGAGACGTCGGGGCCGCTGGATAATAATTCTTATCCCCTCGTTTCTCGCGCCGTCTCAGTTATGCTCTCCTTACAAATAGGCGCGACCTAGGTTTCATTTTCCCCCTTCCAGTCGTCTTCTTCCTCTTGCCTCCTCTCGAGCTCCGCCGCCGCCGCCGTCAAGCTTCTCGTCTTCACCGACCAGCCGCGCATCAACTTTGAATCGGACCAGAAAGACGTCGGCGAACCTCCGCAGCTCCTCCAGATCCGTAAGCTTCCTTTCCTCTCTGCTTAGATCTGCATTAGAGCTTCTTCGAGTTCGTTGTAGTTCATCACCATTAGAGCCATCTCCTTGTTAGTTTTTTCTCCTAGATACCACTTCTGATCCGAGAATGATATAAAACAGCTGCGGTAGTTGTTTTCACCCTTATCTTGGACACGAAACAGATCTCTTTCTCTGTATGAAGGCCTTCTTCGAGCCTATGAACGCATCTGCGTCGGTTTTTAGGTCTAGAAAAACTTTCTTATCAGAACAGACTTTTGATCTCAAATCATAGCAGAAGATTATGAAACCTGTTTTTATCACCCGGAAAAGTTCTTATGTTAAATGCCTTCAACATAACTGTCCAGGTATCCGGTTTAAATGCATTCCACTTGGTCTGTGAACCTTGGCGCCTTCTCAGGTCTTTAAAACTTTTGAACTGTTGCTAACACTTGTAGCGGCTTAAAATAATGTTGCTCAATTATCCTTATGTCATTAGGCCCCTTCAAGCCGCTACCTTCAGTAATTTGGATAATTTCTTCCGGGTTAAAATTTAAACCGGAACTTCTTATTTTGTAATAGGCCAATCTGTTGGCATGGCGCCTAAGTCGACCAAAGCTCTTGTAACCTGCAACTGGGTCCCATCCACAGTCACTAAGAACAAACTGGCTGAATTTGTGAAGTCTGGCCATTTGCCAAAAAAGGAGGTCATGTCTTATCGTGTCCCTGACCCATATGAAGAGAAGCCTCAACCCAGAGAAGGGGAGGTAATAGTTTTCACGGATCACATGAGCCGGGGATTTGCCCCTCCCGGCTCAAAGTTCTTCAGAGAAGTTTTGAATTTCTTTGACCTGAGACCTCAAGACATTGGACCCAATTCCGTGTCCAATCTTTGCAATTTCCAAGTCTTCGTGAGGTGTACCAGGAGAGGAGCCAAGCCTGCTCTTGTTCGTAGAACTTTTTTACTTAAACCGGTAGAATGAGCGTGCCAACGGGCCGAGTCTTGAACTTGGCGGTATCTCGATCCAGCGACGGAGAGACTGTCTGTTTCCTTATGCTGAGTTGCCGAGTCACCCCAAATATTGGAACCAGTCATGGTTCTCTTGTCAGATACTTCTCCGGTGATGAGCCGCCTCTGCCCGGCTTTCGTGCCCTGCGCCTTGAGTCCAACCATCCGCTGGCGGATAAACTGACCGATGTTGAACATCTGCCACTCAACCCCACCATCAAGAAGATTTAAGCTCTTCTGGGAAAAGGTTTAAATGGCATCGACTTGGTCCGGGTCTGGGTCACTTGGTGTATACTCCCATTAAGCCGCCGCTCCGGCTTAATGTGCACCTATCTGATGAGCAGAACGACCCAATGCGCCACAGTTGTGATGACTTACCAGATGATGTGGCAGATGCTACAACCGAGTCACTGCTGAAGGAGGGTACTGTTATCAACAATACCTTCGGGTTACTTCCTTTCTGCAAAAAGAACCCGGCCCCTGCAGTAAGTTACCAATCTTAATCAATACTCTTTAATATGTTTGCCTCTTTGTACTTATAATTCCTTATCTTTTCCACAGGCCGGTGATGATTTCTGGAAAGTCAAATATGACCACAAGGTCAGCCCAACAAGCCAGAGCAGCCAAGAAAAATGAAAGGAAAACGCCAAGGCAGGGGACTTCAAAAAGAAGAAACCTAGCGCCTCCGAATTGCTCAAACTGGATGACTCTTCTTCAGATGAGGAAGAGGTAATCCCTTATTCTCTTAACTCCTTTGTTACTATTTTATTAATATTTCCGCCTTTCAGGAAGACACTGGAAACAGTCAAGCTCACGGTGAAGAGGTAACTATAATCTCCTCCGACTCGGAGCCTTTGCCAAAGCACAAAACCCGGCGGGTGACCCGGAAAGTAAGATTTTCACATCCCTTAGCTTATCAAGATCCTCAATTTCTTTTGAAGCAACAACAGCTTGAGAGCCGGAGGCAAACCCGGACAAGTAAGGATGTAGAGCTCTCTTCCGGCTTACCTGATGTGAGCAGGAAGCGTCGAACTGAGGTCATCTCCGCTTTGCATTCTGTTTATCCTTTGGCGGGTTTAATTCGTCAGCCTCTCAATTCATCTGACTCCAATTATCAGGATACCTCTCCTTCCTCTGGCGAGTCTATGCAATCCAACATGCCAGCCTTCAAGACTGCCCCTGGGTAATATACCTTCATTATCCTCATTCTTTGCCTTACTTCATATTTTGTACTCATCCCTTTGTTTTATCCACAGTGTGCAGGCGAAGCCCAGCAAGAGGGCAAAAAAGAATAAGCCGATTGAAGACCCAGTAGCAACGGAGCCGGAACCCGGAACCACTGCCCCTGATGCTTCTACTCATCAACCTCCTCCTGAGCCGGCCCATGAAATTCCAACACCATCTTCCGACCCGCCTCAAGAAAACACTCTTGATAGCTCCGATAAACCGGAAATTCCTAGCCCGGTCCAGACGGCTGAGCCGGAAGTTGAATTCTTGAAAAGCCAGTATGTTGAACCGGGGCGGCCTACTGTTCTTGCCAGATGTACCGCTAAGGAAGAACTTGTCAAAAGCCGGAAGACCAAACAGGACATCGCTGATTATGCCCACTTAAGCATTGGCGATATAGTCTCAGGCTATCTGAATCAAGTGCATAATAGCCGCGACCTAGAAATTGACATGGTGAAACAGATACAGCATAAATCTGAGGTATAACTTATATTATTTCTCCCGAATCTTACTTACTGTACCAGCCCCCAAGTCTACTGCTTATAGGTAAATATGCCGTAGACTTAGATACTGGCTTACTGTTAGTTCACCCGGTTTACAAGAAAGAATATTTAACCCGGCTATAATATAGAAACTTAAAACAAGCGATACACATTAGCCCCCAAGTGTCAAGTATTTTTACTTGTAAAGTGCTTGAGACTTTAATATGCATAATCTGACATTATAAAGTAAAATTTTCTTCAGCATACATTAGCCCCCAAGTGTCAAGGGTCTTTACTTGTAAAGTGCTTGAGACTTTAATAATACCTTACCATAACCTTACTTGTAACCCGGCGCTATCGCAGGTCTCCACCAGTCAATTTGAATTGGAGATTGCTGACCTGAAGACCCGGCTGGCGGCCCAAGACCTTGAGATTCAAAAAGCCGACTCCAAATTCGCATTCAGCATCTCTGAGCAAGAAAAGTTGAAGAAGGATTTTGACGCGGAGAAGAAGGCCTGGGCGGATGAAAAATCTTCACTTGTGACCCGGGCCGAGACGACAGAAGCAGCTCTTGCCGAAGCAACTGCCGAACTGTCCGGCTTAAAGCACCAGATATCCCAAATGGTCTCAGCAATTTTCGGTAAGTTACTTTGTGTAACTTTTCAACGTCACCATGATTTATTTGATAACTATTTCAGATATTATCTCCGGCTTAATCTTATATGTATAAACGCAGGTCCCAGGAGTACCAACCTGAAGCAGAATATGCTGATCAAGCTTAAGGTGGTGTACACCCTAGTGGAACAGCTGCACACCAGGTCACAACGTGCTTTGGCCGTTGTGGCCTTATCAAATGATACTCCTTATCTCCTGCAGGATGTGCTTAAACGGCTTGCCGTGTTACCTCAACGGATTCAGGAGCTAAGGCGGGTATCTAGTAGAGCCGGGGCCATAGCCGCCTTAAGCCGGGCCAAAGCGTTGGTTCCAGAGTTAGACTTAGCCGATGTTGCTCTTGGATATCCTAGCTTGAAGGAGGACGGCTCTGCATTCAATGAATCAGACTTCACCACCTGTGTGAGAGTCGTACGTCCCGTGGCCACCATCATCGGCAACGATATTGATCTTAGGAAGTATCAGCCGGGTTATGACAGCGAGAACCGGAGGATTCCAACTCCGCATTATGATGATGTCAGCCTGATCCCTCCAACTCGTAAGCATACCTTTGCTCCTGAAGTTAACCCGGCCAGTTTAATAGATGATGAAGCTGAATTTGAAGCCTTAAGCGGCATTGACTGGACCTCGTCAACCTTCCAGACAAAGCAGCGTATTTAAGAGGCGGAGAAGGATAACCCGAGTCGCCAAGTCCACCAAAGGAGTAACCCGTCGGCACTAAGTCTTTGTAAAAACAATGCTTCATTATTCAGACTCGGGGAGTCTTGTAATAGGGTAGAAAAACTTCTTAACTCTGTCATGCCTTCGCGCATGTTTGTGGTGCTTAACAATGTCTCAAGCCGCAATTATTGTATACTGCTGGCTTACATGAATTGCTTCTTGACATCCAAAAGCTTTTTGCTTTACCCTGTGTATAAAAACAAAAAATTCCTTTGGCGTCTTACCACATCCGGGGCCGTGTAAAATAACGTTAACCCGGAGTATGAATCAAAACATCATAAGTATCAGCCGGTTCATGATCATGACCATAATAATATACTTGTTATCTTATTGAAGCGTACATTACCGGCTTACATGATCCCAAAAAGCAGACAGTTACACTTAACTTCTGAAAATTGGCACATATAATGTTTACCTGGCCCTTAATATTTTTTACTCTTATAGAATAAAGTAAACCTAATTTTCAAAGGCCTCTGATTCGAATACGATCAGTAGAACCGTTCCAAAGGGGTTAAGCTAAGATTCGGATACGATCATATAGCCCCCAATGGCTTTGGCGATGCCGATCAAGTGGGTATCGGCAGCTATGTTCTCTTTGGTTCGAATACGACCTATGTTTGAAGAGGAAGCCCCAAGTGACCATAAGAGTTGTTTAATGACACCGATTCAATACGATCCACGCCGGACCCAAAGAGGTTAAGATTTTATTCAAATATGATCAAGATTCCCCCAAGTGGGTTTGTCTGTGTGCCTATCAATTGGGTATCGACAGCTATGTTCTCTTTGGTTCGAATACGACCTATGTTTGAACAGGAAGCCCCCAAGTGACCATGAATTGATTCAGATATGATCATAAGCGGACCAAAGGAAAACCGGATTCAGATATGATCCGCTCCTCGTTAGTTGTTTCCACCACACAGTAAAGAAAACACATAAACCTTGTAGGATGGAAAGGAAAGAGGTCCTGCTTTATTGCTTTATATAATATATACATTGTTAAAAAAGAAAAAAACAAATATACTCTGAGAGCCGGTGGCTCAAGTATAGTAGGGCCGAAGATGCGCTATGTTCCACGGCTGGCGGGTCTCTTCCTCTGACTTATGTGAGTCTTTGTGCTCTCGAACATCGATGAGGTAATATGACCCATTGTTGAGATTCTTGCTGACCACAAAAGGTCCTTCCCAAGGAGGGGACAGCTTGTGCATATCAGATTGATCCTGGATGAGCCGGAGCACTAAGTCGCCTTCCTGGAAAGTTCTGCTTCTGACCCGGCGGCTATCATAACGGCGCAGGTCTTGCTGATAAATCGCCGAGTGGGCTATTGCCAAGTCTCGCTATTCATCCAACAAGTCAAGTGCATCCTGACGAGCTTTTTCATTATCAGCCTCAACGTAAGCCGCCACCCAGGGTGAATCATGCCGGATATCACTAGGCAGAACCGCCTCTGCTCCGTACACCATGAAGAAAAGGTGTATAACCAGTAGATCTGTTAGGCGTTGTGTTGATGCTCCATAGCACAGAGGGTAACTCCTCCACCCAACAACCCGGAGTTTGCTGCAAGGGAACTAAGAGCCGGGGTTTGATATCTTTCAAGATCTCTTGATTAGCTCTCTCTGCTTGACCATTAGGCGGGGGTGAGCAACAGCCAAACATCAAGCCGGATGTGCTCTTGTTGACATAACTCTTCCATGGCACCCTTGGAGAGATTAGTACCATCATCGATTATAATGCTGTGCGGAAAACCAAAACGAACGATCACCTGCTTGATGAACTGAACCGCCGTGGCTGCATCACACTTACTAACCGGCTCTGCTTCAACCCACTTGGTGAATTTATCCACTGCCACCAACAAGTGTGTCTTCTTATCCTTAGACCTTTTGAAAGGTCCGACCATATCAAGCCCCCAGACTGCAAACGGCCAAGTAATCGGAATCATCCTCAATTCTTGAGCCGCACATGAGCTCGTCGTGAGAATTTTTGACATCCATCACATTTGCTGACCAGATCCTCCGCATCAGCATGAGCCGTCAGCCAATAAAAAACATGACGAAAAGCCTTGGCTACCAGAGACTTTGAACCGGCATGATGACCGCAATCACCTTCATGAATCTCACGAAGTATCTCCTGACCCTCCGTAGGTGATACACAACGTTGAAACGCCCCAGTGACGTTGCGGTGATGCAAACTCGCCATGAACAATCGTCATGGATTTGGACCGCCCTATGATTTGTCTTGCCAAGGTCTCGTCCTCAGGCAACTCTCCTCGGCTCATATAGGCCAAATATGGTACCGTCCAATCCGAGATGGCATGGAGAGCCGCCACCAGCTGCGCCTCCGGGTGCATCGCAAGCTCTTCCTCTGTAGGCACTCGGCGGAAGGGTTATGCAAAATGTCAAGGAAAGTATTAGGCGGCACCGGCTTACGCTGAGACCCCAGCCGGCTTAAAGCATCAGCCGCCTCATTCTTCCTTCAATCAATGTGCTCTACTTGATAACCTTTGAAGTGCCCAGCCACCGCATCAACTTCATGACGATAAGCCGCCATAAGGGGATCCTTAGAATCCCACGTGCCTGACACCTGTTGAGCGACGAGGTCTGAATCGCCCAAGCATCTTACCCGGCTCAAATTCATCTCTTTGGCCATCCGGAGGCCATGGAGTAAAGCCTCGTATTCAGCTGCATTGTTAGTACAGGGAAACATAAGCCGGAGCACATCACAAAATTTGTCACCTCGGGGGAAAGTTAAAACGACTCCAGCCCCCGAGCCTTCCAACTGCCTGGACCCATCGAAGTGAATAGTCCAATATGTGTTATCCGGCTTCTCCTCTGGTGCCTGCAACTCCGTCCAATCATTGATAAAGTCCACTAGGGCTTGAGACTTGATAGTTGTGCGCGACATATACTTCAAACCGTGAGGCCCAAGCTCGATGGCCCACTTGGCAACTCGTCCTGTGGCTTCCCTGTTCTGGATGATGTCTCCCAAGGGGGCTGAACTTACCACGCTTATAGGATGACCCAGAAGTACTTCTTTAGCTTCCGCTTGCCATGAACACCCCATAAACAAGTTTATGCCAATGCGGATACCTTTGCTTGGATTCTATGAGCACATCATCGATGTAATAAACCGCCATCGAATCGATGCTCCTTGCCGGTCTCCTTACGCTCCACCACAATGGCCACACTAACAGCACGTGAGTTAGCAGCAACATACAATAGCAATGGCTCTTTATCAATTGGAGCCGCGAGAACCGGCGGCTCAGACAATTGTCTCTTTAAATCTTCAAAGGCAGCTGACGGTGTCCTGGACTAGGGGGTACTCACCACATCGTCTCCCGATCAGTTGGATTGGGCCGAGGACCCCCATGGCCATATACTCATGGGCCAGTCCGGACAGTTCCGGCATACAAGGAAGATTCCACAAGACTTGGCGATCAAGACAAGGACTCCTCCCCCACCGGCGTATTCGGCTAGGACTCTTGTTATCCTAGGCCTCTGGTGCATTATATAAACCGAGGTCAGGCTAGTCGATAGAGAATCTCACACAATATACAACAATCATACCATAGGCTAGCTTCTAGGGTTTAGCCTCTTTGATCTCGTGGTAGATCCACTCTTGTAACACACATCATCAATATTAATCAAGCAGGACGTAGGGTTTTACCTCCATCAAGAGGGCCCAAACCTGGGTAAAACATCATGTCCCTTGTCTCCTGTTACCACAGTTCGGGACCCCCTACCCGAGATCCGCCGGTTTTGACACCGACATTGGTGCTTTCATTGAGAGTTCCTCTGTGTGTCCGGCAAAAGGTCGATGGCTCGCCTGCAGATCAACTGCGACTTCGGCATCTTCGTCACCAGCTCGACTGGTCACCTTGGTTCGACCAAGGACTGCGCCCTACCTCCGATCGTCATGATCGGACGAGGGCCTTCATCAACATCAACTCCGATCTCTATCAAGATCATGTAGGAATCATCCAGGGAGCCCGGGGACTCAACGTCAACATTGCCCTCGGGCGACCGTACTGTTTTTCTGGACAACGGACTTGTGTCCGCCGCCACCGCCTCCTCAAGCGTCGTTTTAACGATTGCTTCAGTGGAATTGTGCGGAATTGAGTCTACAACAACCCTGGAAAATTTCGTCGAGTTCCGATGGAGGAATCTCTGGCAATCTCCGATATACCGGAGTCGCATTGAATCTGGACGAGAATCCGGACGAGCTTAGGGTGTGGTGTCCAGATTCTAGCTCGGACTTCCTTTGGAAGATCCAACCGTTGATCGGCTGTGGAATTCCTATATCTACCACCCCTCCAAATTTCAGCTCGATCCGACCGTCCAAACTCCGGGAACCTTCCGATTAGTGCATCACTTTTCGGATCTATTTTCTGCGCGAAAACGAATCCGACCCGAGTTCGTCTTTTTTATGAACGGGATTTCGGACATCCTTTTTGAAGGAAGTTTTGTACGGGGTATTGTGTTTTGTTCCCGAACACATCCCACTGACTTTAATATCTTTTGAACATGATCTTCAACATCATGTTGGTGTCAAACCAGTCCGGCAATATTGCTCCATGGCTGCCGACCTGCGCTAGACACGTCGTCACTTTGTTGAGCCGAGCTCAACTTCTTCGTATCATCATCTCGGCAGGCCGAACAAGAGTCCGGCATCGCGAAGGATAAATCATCACCAACATCGCCGCCCCACGGATTACACGGAGCGGGCATACCGCATCGCCGCGCGGTCGCTTCATCAAGCCGGCATCGACCACGCCACGACCGCATCGGCAGGCCGCACTATTGCTTCTTCAAGCTGGTGTCCATCACGCCGACCTACTTCGACATCTCGGCTGGACCGGTGGCTTCGCCATCTCTTCATCAACCTACTCCGGACACTTCGGCGTCACTAGCCGACCAGACAATGGGTGCGCGGATCGAGTCCCAATTTTGGGAATCACCTTCCTTCGGATTGCTACAACAAATAAACCAGGTGCTATTAATCCCAGTATTTCTTTTTGCTTGTTTGGGTTAATTTTTCCCAAGGAATTATTACTCTGGTTTGTCAATCATATGTACACAGGTCTATCAAATGGTGGCCGCATTATCAACGGTCGCATGATGGTTCGGTCAGTTTTCGTACATAGTCCGGCGAACGCCGCGTCCGGAACTCGAACCGACCTGTGAATTTAGGCCTTGCCATGCCTTTACCGCATCACGTCGCCGCCCTGCATCAACATTGATTTCGGCGCCAGACCATATTTCTTTATTACTCACTTTGCATAAATTATTTATTATGCAAAGATTTTTTTTATTACTATTATCTCTGGTTTGCACTATTTTTTGTGCACAGGAAAATGATCCAGCCGGACTACATCCTTTGACGTCACCTCGGCTGGACGGGGGGCTTCGTCAACACTTCATTACCCCATGCGGGGACTTGACATCACTCTGCCGTCCTGCATTGACCGTGCTATGTCACCACTTCACAAGATGCGAGCTCTTTGCTTCGCCACCTCGGGACCGGCTTGGGATGGAACCTTGTCCCGCATCAAGCTCGGACCGCATCGTCAATACCGAACACATTAACCAGCTAAGTTTCCTTCATGCTCAAAGTTTTAAATTTCTAACTTGTGTTCGGTTCGACCAAGCATTATACTTTTTCGGAAAAAAGTTGCTTGTAAAAATTTTCCTTGTCGAAACTTTGTTCAAGACTTTTTTGACGCTACCCGCTCATTATACACAGGGGCTTCTTTAATGTAAGCTTATTAATTCGGGCTTTATGCCCAACACATGTGTCATACTTCCGCATGTACCTTTTATTCACCATTATATGCATCGATATGACTTAAGTTTTGGCCAAGTTGGGTTGCTGGCTCCTGTGCTTACCCCTCGTTCCCGATTGTTCGGCTAGGTGGTAAAGGGAGCACCTCTGCGATTATTATCGCTGGTCACCGGATGTGTACCTCGGTGGGTGAAGCCGAAGCTAGCGTTCTTAAGGGAATACTCGGTCGGTGAACTAAAAGATGATTTCTTACCTATTTATTTACCTGCCCCGGATGTTTTTTACGCTCTTTTTTCGCAGTCCGGACATGCACTTTAGGGCATGCCTCCCAGGGAAAGGAACCTTTAACGGAACTATTCTCCCTGGAAGATGTTTCTTACTAACCATGTAATATAACATAACTAGCCGGGCACTTGTCTGATAAAGCACTAATGACCCGTACGCCTGGTCTCCACGCATGCCCCGATTTTATAACCGCGAGGGTATTCGGACACACTCCGGACTATTGGGTCCAGAAGTTGAAGCAAAAAGGTCCGCTACGACAAACGATCTACAATCCGGCTAGAAGGCATTCTACATGTCACTTTACATTTTATAGTCAACTTTTACCCAAGTCGCTTGGGGGCTCTTATGTTTATTTGAGTCGTTTCATACTAAGTATTTTTCTTCTTAGTCGTTGCAAAGTTAAAGCACGGCAGAAGCACTTTTTTTCTCAAGTCCAATTTTCGGATTGGCACCGAACACTTGATCTTGTTCGGACGTAAAGTTTTTACTGAAGGTTTTTTGTTTTCCAAGCTTTTGGCACTTTTAAACTATTTGTGTGTTTCCAGCACAAGTCTTGCGATGCAATGCGGACACCTTTAGAGATTCGGCAAAAACATTCTCGGATATTGCTATATATGCATCAGTTTGAATTGTGTCTTGATTCAATAGTTGGGTTGCGGCTCCGCTTGCCTCCTACGTTCCGCTTTGTTCGCCTAGGTGTGCAAAGGAGAACCACTGCGATTGTGCTTCCAGCTCGCATGGTCAAGCACCTCAATGGAGAAAGCCGAAAACTGACTGTCACAATAGGTGTAAACTGGTCAGCGATCCGATGACTATATTAAATGATGGGCCATTCATAACATTGGCCGAAGTGTTTCCGGCTTGACCTCGACTGTCGCCGAACACTACCAGGGGCTAATAACTGGCCTCCCAAACTAAATCCTCGATCTTTTGCTCTTACATTGGAGCTGAGGTTTCATGATCATGCTTAGCATGACAACCAAAGAAAGGAACCGATAGCGAGACTATTTTCTTTGGAAGAGATTTCTTCTGTTAAACAGTAGTATAACATATCTCTCTGCGTACCTTTGTTTATAAAACCGTATGGCCAGATTGCCTTGTTTGTCGTAAATCTTTGCCCTCATAAAGGATTTATAAAGTAGGACAAACACTCCTCGGCTACTGGCCGAGGAGGTTGAAGCCGATGGTCGGTCAACAAAGTTTTGTACAATGCGGATCCGAGCATTAATGACGTAAAGTACTTGGATAGATAGAGTCATTACACATAATTTGTGATTTTACTATGGATGTCGATCCTTAATTGACCACCCGTGCCCGTATTAAGGCTCGGGGCCTCTTGGGCTTCGGGCTTATTATTTACAAATATTAAAGGGCACATCGATCCCCGATCTGGTATTGCCACCCGACCGGTGTCTCGGGGCTACTGCATTGCCTATCCAATGCAGAAAATTTTAAGTGTAATACGGTCTCGAGGAGATTTTGATCCTCGGGTTGGTCGGCCGCGCCCAACCCGAGTCTTGAGGACTGGGCACGCCGCTTTTTGTGTCCCAAGTATTCTGCCGAAGCTAGGACTTGATCCTCGGACCGATTTTGCAAATCAACCCGAGTCTCGTGACTCTTTGGGATCAGCGGTCTTCGTCATCCTTCGTGCATCTCGGGTTTTAGACCGATACCCACCTTGAGGGCTACTGGCTATGTATCTCGGCAGAGAATAAATTGCACCAAACAAAAATATTGACAAAAATTAGCCCACATTCGGGGTGGTGCACCACCTCGGAAGCAGTCCGGCATAAAGCTCGGACGCTAGTGGCTGGCTCCATAGAGGGCATTTCTGGCATTAAGCTCGGCTAAACTCCTTCAAACTTCTTTGAACCAAGGTGATTTACGACACCTCGGATACAGTCCGGCGTTGGAGCTCGGATACATAGTCCGACGTTGGAGCTCGGATACCGTCCGGCGTTGGAGCTCGGATACATAGTCCGGCGATAGAGCTGGGAAGCAGTCCGGCGTTGGTGCTCGGCTGCAAAAGATACCTCGAATGTAGTCCGGCGTTAGAGCTCGGACGCAAGAGGACACTGCCTCCCGGGAATAACTTCAAACCCGAGGTGTGGCATAAAAATAACAAGGCATTGATAAAGGCCGTAAACTTAAAGGGGCACCTCGGATACCCGACCTGTAAACTCGTCGAATGCATTTCGGCGATCCTCAAGATTGAAGATGAGAAGATTTGTTGAACCAGTTTTCAAGACCGACGACCGAAGATGAAGAACAGTTCGGAAGAATCGAGGAGCGTCCCTAACTTGAAGACCGGTTCAGGGGCTCTTGACGGTGTCCTGGACTAGGGGTACTCACCACGCCGTCTCCCGATCAGTTGGATTGGGCCGAGGACCCCATGGCCGTATACTCATGGGCCAGTCCGGACAGCTTGCCGCATACAAGGAAGATTCCACAAGACTTGGCGATCAAGACAAGGACTCCTCCCCCACCGGCGTATTCGGCTAGGACTCTTGTTATCCTAGGCCTCTGGTGCATTATATAAACCGAGGCCAGGCTAGTCGATAGAGAATCTCACACAATATACAACAATCATACCATAGGCTAGCTTCTAGGGTTTAGCCTCTTTGATCTCGTGGTAGATCCACTCTTGTAACACCCATCATCAATATTAATCAAGCAGGACGTAGGGTTTTACCTCCATCAAGAGGGCCTGAACCTGGGTAAAACATCGTGTCCCTTGTCTCCTGTTACCATCCGCCTAGACGCACAGTTCGGGACCCCCTACCCGAGATCCGCCGTTTTGACACCGGCAAGATCAAGACCTCACTCCTGCATAAAAGTGTCTATTTTCTTCATCATCTGATACAGCGGTAGAGCCTTCTCCCCTAGCCGGCTTATGAATCGGCTTAAAGTAGCAACGCGACCCGCCAGTCGCTGAACATCATTGATGCACACCGGTTTAGCCAGAGAGGTAATCGCCTTGATCTTCTCCGGGTTAGCTTCAATGCCCCTGTTTGAGACCAGGAATCCCAAAAGTTTACCTGCAGGTACACCAAATACACACTTGTCCGGGTTAAGCATCATCTTGTAGACCCGGAGATTATCAAAGGTTTCCTTTAAGTCGGAGATCAAGGTTTCCTTCTCTGAGACTTCACCACAATGTCATCCACATAAGCATGAACATTGCGCCCAACCCTGATTGTGGAGACAATTACGCACACACCGGCCGATAAGTCGCTGGGCACTCTTGAGCCCAAACGGCATAGACACATAGCGTAAGGCTCCAAATGGAGTAATGAAAGCTGTCTTCTCCGGTCCTTAACTACCATCTTGATCTGATGATAACCAGAGTAAGCATCCAAAAACTCAACCGCCGCAACCCGGCCAGTAGCATCGATGATTTGATCAATGCGGGTAGAGCAAAGGATCAGCCGGACAAGCTTTATTTAAGTCCGTAGTCCACACACATCCGCCAGTGCCGTTCTTCTTAAGCACAAGCACCGGGTTAGCCAACCACTCCGGTGAAAAACTTCCACGATGAACCCGGCCGCTAAGAGCCGAGCGACCTCCTCCCCTTTCGCCTTTCCTCATTGAATCGCCGGAGAAACTGCCTAACCGGCTTATACTTTGGATCAATATTAAGAGTGTGCTCAGCGAGTTCTCTCGGGACACCCGGCATGTCAGAAGGTTTCCATGCAAAGATGTCCCGGTTCTCACGGATGAACTCGATGAGCGCGCTTTCCTATTTGGGATCCAAATTGGTACTGATGCTGAACTGCTTGGAAGAGTCGCCTGGAGTGAAGTCAACCAGTTTTCTCTCGGCGGCCGACTTAAATTTCAACGCCGAGTCTTGCTCTGTGGTTGGTTTCTTCAAACAGGTCATATCTGTCGGGTCAACATTAGTTTGATAAAACTTCAGCTCCTCCTCAGCACAAACAGATTCAACATAAGCCGCATCGCCTTCCTCGCACTCCAAGGCCACCTTTCGACTCCCATGCACAGTGATGGTGCCCTTGTAACCCGGCATCTTGAGCTGCAGATAAACATAACACAGCCGTGCCATAAACTTGGCATAAGCCGGCCGTCCAAAGCAGGCGTGATATGGGCTCCTGATTTTGACTACCTCAAACGTCAGCTTCTCAGCCCTGGAATCATATCCGTCTCCGAAAGCCACTTCCAGCTCGATCTTTCCAACTAGATATGCCGACTTACCAGGTACCACCCCATGAAAAACAGTGTTAGACGTCCTCAAGTCCTTATCAGTCAGGACTCCATGCGGCGAAAGGTCTCATAATAGAGATTATTGATGCCGCTTCCTCCGTCCATGAGCACCTTAGTGAATTTATATCCACCAACCTGAGGGGCCACCACCAAGGCCAACTGACCCGGGTTATCAACCCGGAGGGGGTGATCTTCTCTACTCCAAATGATAGGCTGCTCTGACCACCTCAGATAACGGGGAACCGCCGGCTCAACCGAATTCACAGCCCTTTTATGAACTTATGGTCACGTTTACACAAGTTAGTGGTAAACACATGGTATTGCCCACCGTTCAACTATTTTGGATGGCACTGATAACCTGACTGCTGCTGCTGCTGTCCTCCTTGACCAGACTGCTGCTGATTATAGCCACCTTGACCGCCTTGAAAACCGGAACTTGAGCCGCCACCCGGGCCATGGAAACCACCTGCTCCTGAACCGCCGGCTGATCTGTGATTGCCATCAAACATGTTTGAATTCTTGAAGGCCTTCATGATCACGCAGTCCTTCCATAAGTGGGTGGCAGGATTTTCCCGAGTACCGTGTCTTGGACAAGGCTCATTCAGAAGCTTCTCGAGAGATGGACCTGAGCCACCAGATCGAGGGGACGCTCTCCCCTTACGCTTCTTGTTATTACCTTGGGCACCACCAGTTCTAGTGGCCACTCCTGCTCCAACAGAGGTCGTTGGATACTCTGGGAGACCATCATATGCCGTCTGCTGAGCCGCTAATTGAGCCACCCGTTCATCCTCCTGACGCAATCGATCCTGCACCGGGTTATAGCCACCGGGTTGGTTACGACGCTGGGCATTGCTTGATAAAGCTTCTGACTCCATGTGCCTGCTGTAACTCGGACTCCGGTTTGGATGAGGTGCTATCCAAGGCTGAGGAGTGGAATGAATCATGTCCCTACTGTGAGAATAGGTCTCTTGCTGTGCCAAGGCCGTCTGAAGAAGATCCCTAACCCTCCGGGTTTCCACCGCCGTCGGTCGCCATCGCCCACCTTTGGAAGAGCCGCTCGACGCTACCGATGCTGCTATCAAGTTCTCCATGGGGTTGGAAAAGTGGCCGGAGGTGTCGGTATGTATCGGGGCGGGGCCATGCTCCCGTGAAGAGGTGCCATCTCTCGAGGCTGAACCGGCCCTCCAGCTCCGGGTGTCATAAATTGATTGGCTTCAGGCGGATTGCTAGGACCAGCTCCGGGTGTCATAAATTGATTGGCTTCAGGCGGATTGCTAGGACCAGCTCCGGGTGTCGTGAAAAGATTCCGAGGATCGTAAACCGGAGGCAGACGGGACTGGGTCTTCTGATGTCTCCATCTCATCACCTCATTGGACGCATTCAGACTCATGTTAAGCTGGAAAGCCTCTGACTGGAGTCGCTGCGCCTGCGTGCATCCAAAGCCGCCGCCCGCAGCTAGCTCGGTGTCCTCGGCCGCCAAGGCCTCCTTGGCTGAGCTATCTCCTCACGCACTTTTGCCACCTCCGCGTTATGCTCATCTGGATTTGCGGGAATAACCGTGGTGGTTAACAGGCCGTTAACTTGTCCATAAGATCTATTAGCACTGAGCGGCGTCTTGCTGGGCCTCCTGCCCCGGCCGCTCCTGACCCGGTCGTTATTGCTGTCGCAGCCGTCGAGTTCTGGCCGGGTTGGGTACCAGCCATGAAGACTCCTGCCCAGCTTGGCGGCTCATAGCAATCCGGAACGATAGAATCGTCAGAACAGCCCCCAAGCATGCCTTCTTGGACCTGATACAGAGAATATGTTGAACCGGAGGACGAATCATCATCTGATGGGACGGCCGTCTCTTCTCCATCTTTAGATCCTTCAGAAAGTGCCTCTCCCTGAATACAGCCCACAAAAGCACGCTTCATGGTAGATTGAATCCGGGCGGGTCCTGAGCCGTCTCAATGAGGTCGGCGCAGCTGTCCGGCTCTGGGCCCGGCTCACCAATCCGGCCGATGAAGACATGGATTCCGCCAAAGGGGACCCGGTACCCGTACTCAATTGAGTCGGCCTCGGGGCTGACCTTCGTTGTCGATGTAGATCTTGCCGCGACGACTCTTGGTCATCCGGCCCACCGCGTATCCCTTGAGCCCTTCGAAGCTGCCCTTCAAGAACTCAAATCCACCGTGCGCTGGCCCCACGGTGGGCGCCAACTGTCGTGGAATTGTCACGGCAGATGTCCTCTTGCAAGGACTTAGTCGTGGAGCCATCGCAACTAGGAAGCTTAAAGGGGTTAATCGGGACAAAGGACACGAGAGGTTTTATACTAGTTCGCCCCTTACGGTGAAGGTAAAGCCTACGTCTAGTTGGGTTGGTATTGCTTGAGGTTTCGATGACCAGGAGCGAGTTACGCTATGCCCGGTTCTCGATTGGTTGTTTCTTGCCCTAAGCGGCAACAGGTCGTCCCCTTATATACACGGGTTGACGCCACATGGCCTCTGAGTCCCGGCCGCTTATAAACAATGTCCGGCTCGGTGACTAGTCAAGTCTACCTTATGATACAAGTCTTGTCATTATGGCGGTTTACTACAACGGGCCTTAAGTCGCCTGTGGGCCTTAGGCCCTTTGTTGAGACGCCATCTTCATGCTTGGACGTGGGCTTCTGTCTGGTAACCTCTTTACGTAATCGGGCCCCTCCTGGGCGGCTTACACAAATAGTTATATCCCCAACAGATACGGTACTATATTTATGCGTCCATTAAAATGAAGTTTGTTGTAACAATAATCTACAGAATTTTGGAAGGAAAAAGGGAGCATATGGAATTAAAATCTGATGTTCAGTTTTACATTTATTCCCAAGAATAAAACTCAATGCTGAACTAACTTTTGGAGGAAAAAAAGAGCATATGGAATTAAAATCTGATGTTCAGTTTCTCATTGATCCCAAAGAACTAATACTCAAAGTTGAACTATTAACATAAAAGATAAACCGAACCAAGTACCCAATATTTTGCAGTAACTATTATCCCATGATTTGCAATCGTAGTGTTACTACTCCATATCACCAGTAATCTCACTTCTGACTTGGAAAATTCACCAACCAATGCAACATGTTTGAATTTGTATTGCATTTAGAGCCACAATTACCTACAAACAGCATCGCATTTAAAGGAGGAAACAATAAATCGGGCTTCAAATAAGATTTGGTCGTATGAAACATTTGGATTTCTAGGTGATACCCCACTTGTTGCGGTGGGAATACGTTGCAATTTTCAATAAGATTTGGTTGTATGAAACATTTAGATTTCTTATGCCAAACTTTATGTGAATCAATACAAATGTAGCTATTTGTATACCAAATGTAAATTATCTATGAAACGATTGTAAGATTACCTCGGGTGAAGAATAACTTATTCTGCACCCTGAGTAATGAATAGTATTAAAAATAATATTATATATTATATTTGATTATTGTATAGTTTCAAAATTTATTGAATATAGGTATATTAATGGGAAACAACTAATAATGAAAGAAAAATCTCATGCATGTTGTGTTGGCTCTTTGAGGATGTGGCATGTGTACATGTTAAGATAATAGAGCTAGTGAGGATGAACTACTTAGGCAGATATATAGGAATTGTCCATCTTCCATACCGAGGTAAGCTATAAAAGAATGACATGTATATTTTCACATAGTCCACCTAGCTCAGATGGTTATGTGGAGCATTACAAGATGAGAAGGAGTGAGTTCGATTCTCACTTTTTTGTGAACTCCTACATGGAGAAGCAGGCCCAAGAGAGGCCCAACTCTATGATGACTCGGCATGGCGGAGCCCTTTCTTCCTTGAAACCGTTTTTGCCCCACTTTATATGTAAAGCAACAACACCGAACAGACCGAACGATACAAAGTGGAGAGAAAACACTTCTACAAAGCGGATCAAAAGATACAACAAAAAACTTAGCGCTAGTCTACCAACTTGCCTAGGACCAAGCAATGACACCAAAACTCCACGGCAACACCCCCAGGAGGGTGACGGCGCTAACCGTCGCCTTTGCTGAGTCTGAGCACGGACAAGGGTTTTCACCCAGAGCCACGACACATGAACGAGACCCACGGCTACGCCTTCAAGAAGGGAACGACACCCACGGGCGCTGCAGTCGCCGGCACTAAGCGCGAAGCTTTTGCTCGGGAACTCGCTAATACCACCAGGAGGCACCCCTTCCACCCCCGCAGCGAGAGTCAGGCCAACTCCGCCAAATCCGAACACGAACGGAGCATCCAAGAGCCTTCCACCCCTACACCCATGCCGCCCACACGACCAAGAGGTGTAGGCACCACCATCACCATGAGGCCTGCTAGAAAGCTCACCATGGATCCTGCCATCCAGGATCGCCGCCCCGGCATCCTCTGACAACTCAATACAAACGCCAAACATGAGGCCGCCTCTCCAACCAAGCCCCGAGCCTCCACCTCGACCTGGACAGAGAAGGGTGAGACATGCGCATGAGAGCAACCAGCCCGCGGAGACCTTTCTTTATTTTCAGGAGTTCAGTCGAGCGGAGCCCTTTCTTTATTTTCATGACTTTTTACAGTCACTTAAACTTGTATTGCAAGTTGATTGCCTGAAAATCGAGGGTGTTTACTGCAATACTTTATAACAGACGGGCAGAAGCAATAATTACATTCATCTTGGCTTCTATTGTATCTTCTCGGTGGAACACCGCCGGAAAGATAAATGATGTTCTCAACTAGCATAAACTATTTCAATGACACAATATATGTGCGTCTGAATCCAGAAAAAACTCTTGGCTCCAATCGATCTATATTAATGTTAATTAATGAATATTCCTTGAAATAAGTTTACTAAATTTATTTAGTTTTAAAATTGGCTATCATTCCCTCTTGTCTGAAAGGGTCTGTTTCAATTTTCACCGTTGATTTAATTAAAGAGGGTGTACTGAAGCAGAACACATTCTATGAAGGTATTTTTTGAATTGCTTACCACATGGATTTTTTTTAAATACTCCTTATGTTAAATACAATAGTCAATTCCTTGCATTAACAGATTTGTATCATAAAAGATTTTTTGACAAATAAAATACTAGTAAATAAAGATGTGCTTTAAGTATTGTATGTCTAAGTCCTACTTCATTGATTTTACCTAAGATTCATCCAAGCATTTTCTTTTGTCTTTTATCCTTTTCTTTCTAGTTTGATTGTGTTACTTAGATGTGCAATAAATAGGGCACATCTAGACAGATCTATAGTAAATTTGAATTGAGACCTATTCCAAGACAGATTTAAACTTACCTTCTACTCCTTTCTTTTTTATTTAGTCTGTGTATTAGCTTTGGTCAAAGTTAAGCTTTGTAAACTTTGATAAAGTTTATAATCAAAAATATTAACGTATACAATAACAAATCAGTACCGTTAGATTCATTATTGTATGTACTCACATAATATAGATTTGTTATGATAAATGTTTATATTTTTTTTATAAACTTGATCAAACCCTACGAAGTTTGATTTCAGTCAAATCTGATATACAGAGTAAGTAAAAACGAAGAGAGTATTCCCGCAAAAAAGAAAAACGAAGAGAGTATGGGGCCTTCTTGTCCTCCGAGTTTGTATCCTATACGTACTCGACCTCGAGGCTAATAATCAGGACAACATATTTATCTCGTTTTGCACAGATATCTGAAATTCTAGATACAAAACAAGCGGCAAGTTGGGGCTAGGCGCACGCGCTCGCCATGAAGAAGCGCCTGGCAAACGGGAGCATAAAGTGCGATTCGCCGGGAGTCGATCGGCTTAGTGGCCTTCCCGACGACGTGCTTGGGCACATCCTGGGCTTCCTACCTACCCCGCTGGCCGTGCGCGCGACCCAGTTATCGCGGCGTTGGCGGCGGCTGTGGCCGGCGCACGTGCTCGCCCTCAACCTATCCGTCCAGGACTGCAAGAACCGTGGCGTGGGGTTCCGGTTCCCCGACCTCTGCGCGCGTGCGCTCGCGCGGTTCCCGATGTTCTCCATCCCCTCCATCTCCCTCGAGTATTGCACGCGCGACCAGATCGGTGTCGGCAAGGCCAAAGCATGGTACGCCGAGGCAATGGAGCGCGCGGCGGGGTCCGTGAGCGTCACAGTGCTACGGGGGGGATTCACGCTGGCGCTCCCGCGGTTCACGCAGGCGGAGGCCCTGTCCCTGACGCTGACCCACAGAATCGATCTGGAGCTCCCGGCGGCCGGGGACGACCCGGTGCGCTTTGGCAGGCTGACGGAGCTGGTCCTCGCCACGATGCAGCTGCCCGCCGGCTCGCCTCCGTTGCACGAGTTCCTGTCGTCGTCCTGCCCGCGGCTGCGGAGGCTTCGCCTGTCTTGCGTGAGAGGCGGCGAGGCCGTCCGCGCGCTGGTCCTCCGCTCGGACGCGCTCGTGGCGCTCGACCTCAACAATGTGGACGGCATGGAGAGGCTGGACGTGGCGGCCCCCAACCTGCGGTCGCTGAGCGTGCGCTCCTGCTTCCGTTTCCCAAGGAGCGGCGACGAGGACACCGAGGTGGTTATCTCGGCGCCGAGGATGGAGTCCATCTGCTGGTACCGCAGCTACCCGAAGCGGCTCAGCACCCCCGACGGCAGCCTGGCGCGCGTCCGCCGGCTCTCCGGCCTCAAGCTCGCGACGCTGGGCCGGAGCGACAGGTTCGACTTCCCTTACACGATGCAGCTGCTGCAGGCCTGCTCCCTCACCACCCAACACCTGGAGCTGGACCTGGTGCTGCCGGACGAGATGACCCTCGACAACTGGCTAGGCCCGGAGGAGCGGGGCTCGCCTGCGTGCGAGGACCTGATGAGATACGTCCCGCCATTGCCTCGTGTCACCGTGCTCTCGCTCAAGGTTCGGTGGGGGATTGGTGGCGACGTCGGGCCGTGCCTGGCCTCCCTCCTGTCGCGTGTCCCGAGCGTGGAAACGATTCACGTGGAACCAGCCCCGTACTGTCTCACCGTCTTGGTACGTGCGTGCGCGCGCGCATGAACCCTTTTTTATTTTGCGATGGATGAACATGTTGTTTTGAAGATATTGCTTTTTATTTATTTATTGTCAAAATCCCAAGCTTGGAACTGAAATTTTCACTGAGGACTTTTGCCGCTAGCAAGTACTAAAGGAGTATTCATTATAAAATTTAATATGGTATATGTATATGCCATATGTGCATAATTTGTGATATTCTTTCCATCTCGTGTAAGCAGGGGGGCGCAGTCGTACCGCGAGGAGAATGCCGGTGGGGTCGTTGCGTGGACGAAAGGAGTAGCGGTATCCCGCTGGACTCTCTCCGGGAGATCGTTGTCCACGGGCTCAGGGGAACGGACGGTGAGGAGTGCAGCCTCGTTGAGGTTCTGCTTGGGACCGTGCCGCCGTCGATCGAGAGGATATCTCTCAGGTTTCACGACGCTACAACCGCGTTGGTCGTCGACAAGATCGCAGCCGAGTTGCGAGCGCACTTCCCTCCGGCGACTGCTGGGTGCTGGACCAGGAGGGCTTGCTCGACCACGCTCAAATGGACCAAACGCAAGCTAACTCCACGAGAACGGAAGCGGTAAGACATGACTAAAATTTGAAGGCGTGCCGTGCGGAGGCATAATCAGAAATTGTTAGCTGATACCACTTCATAGGCAAAAGGTGGTCCCATTTTTTAATGAGATATAGGAGACTTTGTCGACCCCAACTATACAGAACAATGAGCAATGCTACACCTAGATAAAGTTACGTATTGGACGGAAGGGTGTGGCAGGGGCCCACATTGGTGAAAATCAGGGGTGCGATAGATTTGTTAGGCAGGTTACGTAACTCTTCTGTATGTTGCTTTCGTAGGTGTAGTATTATTGCGGAACAATTGACAATTTTTTTTTGAGAAAAACGACAAAGAGTTTTTATACGATAGACAGTTTTTTTTTAGACAAACTCACGAAGCTCTTTACTTAAGTCATCATAATGTTACAGTGACGAAAGAAAAATCACCCGGATTGCCTAACCAAACATGGCTGCCAATCTTAAGTGAAAAAGCATGCTTCGCTAATTTGTGAGCTTCGAAGTTCAAGCTCCTGAATTCATGGCTAAAATAAACAGAAATTAAAAGAACTACGATAGACAGTTATGGTTATTAACAGGGCCGGACCCATAAACCGGCAGGCCCCGTGCTAGGCCATGTAAATGGGTTTTGGGCTATTACTTTCTTTGATTTTTTTTCTAAATTTAAAAGAGCATATATTGTAGTTTTGGGCCAAGCACCGGACTAAAGCCCAGGCTGTCCTGGGTGCATGTCCGCCCCTGCTTATTGATGGTGTTGAAAACACAGCCAACCTAAACGCAAAGATCAATCTCTACATGCAACCGAATAATTAGCAAAATTTTGAGATATAAACAAACCAAACTGTGGACAAAATATGAAATTTTTGTTTAAAGCTGGTCGTAATGGTAGTATCATAGCTAATATCATGCATATCAACTAGACAATTTTAATAAGGTGTCACAGAATTAAATGAAGAAAAAGATGGTTGAGTATCATATCATGATACCGTATCATAATAAATGTCATGCTATTATGTGTCATGCATGAAAATAAATAAAATGCTACATTACATTAATATACGATATCATAGAGAGGTAATATCATACACTAATATCATATGCATGATACTAGTATATGATACTTCCCATTACAACCGGCCTAACATAATGAGATTCCAATAATGCGTAGTACAAGAGGTCTTGCCCTGTGGCGGACCAAGACCTTGATCCATGGGGTGCCAACCTTTATACCTATAAAAAGATTTCATGTACAACTTTAAAAACTGTCAGTTTAGCATTTTAATAATCCTATAATACACATAGATTAGACAAACTAGTAGTAGGTCTTACTAGAGAGAAAAAATATATGGGAAATCCTTCCCCTCAGCCGGCCGATCCGTGTTGGACATCCACCAGACGCGCTGCCGTTAGATAGATCCGATCACATGGCTGCCTCCTTCTCTCTCAGTCCCACGCCCTCTTTCTATCTGGAAACATCCACAAGCAACAGTGCATCCTTATCCTCACAAGACTCGACTGCTTACCGTTTCTCCTTTTCTCCACCACATGCTATCCATCTCAAGCTCCTAACCATGGATACGGTTGCTCCTTGAGCGAGAAACCACATGTTGCCTCAAGATGGATGGAAACCACGCTGGTACAAACCAAAGCCTATTGTTTCAGGGCCAACATGCTCGTCGCTGACTGCAGGGGCTCGGGATGGGAGCTCGGGGGGTGGATGGCGGCGGTGAAACAACGGCGGTGCTGCAATGACGGTGGCCGCCGCCCACCATGGATGCTAGGAGCTCCACTGCTACAAAAGAGCCGATCGATGCAAGACTCGGATTGCAACATCGTCCATGTTTCTAAAACATGGGGAATGTTATAGTGGAAACACGACGGTGCGGTAATGTGAGTGCGAAGATTTCTCTTCAACATGATCTATGTTGCAAAAATTTCAGAAACATAACATTTGTTGCAAAAGTTTTTTGATACATAACCCCAGTTGCAAAGTTTTTTGCAACATGATCTCTGTTGCAAAAGTTTCTACAACTTAAACCTTGTTGCAAAGGTGGAGGGCGCCGCTCGGGCACTTGATGGCGCAGATCCAATGGCTCGCGGCCTGGCCGGTCTTATAAAAAGAATAGCCGACGGACGCGTAGCACACCTCAATTTTTTTTTTGTATTATTTAGAGTGTGTTGGGGCACCCACGGCACCCCGCTGAATCCGCCACTGGTCTTGCCAACTCTTATGACTGTGCAAAGAGTAGCAAACGCTAAACGTCAATCTAACAAAAATACAAATTGAAAATATTAGTGATTGTCCAACACCACAAGCAAGCATGCTTTGTCTTTTTTGTAAAGAGAGGGCAATATATATCCTAAATTTAATTCATAAATAATGCCTACATTTTTGTTTTGAACACAGTACAAACACACAGACACTTATACACTTATCTCCATAAATGCTATACATCTAACTATAGGTTGGTTCACAGTAATCTCTACATTTTATTGTGTTATTTCCTGGAGATAGAGAAGTCGACTTCCTATCATCTGTCGGCTGATTGATCACGTTACGCTCAAAAATTAGGTTATGATATGACCAACAGAGTCATCGAAAAATTGAGACGAGACGCAATATGTATTCACGTTTTTTTATATAAAAGATTGTTGGCTAACACGGTTTTTCTGTTTCAGCCCGTGATTTAGCATCTGCGCTGCATGCCTGCAGTATATACAGGTCGTGTCCTGCTGCATCGCATCACTCATCAGTTCATCAGAGAAACGCAGCTCTCATTGCCCAGTAGTTGCCCTGATCTTCCCCACTAACAGAAGGCGAGCTCAGTCGCGAAGTCGTCCCGTACGATGGAAAGCCAGGCCACCTTCTCGTCCGGACCCAGCGGCTCGACGGCCATGACTAAGCTCGGGCCGAACCCGGCTAACTCCTGCCCCCTGACGCAGCTAGGATTCCTGGAGCGTGCCGCCACGGCGTACCGCGACCGACCCTCCGTCGTCTACCACGACACCGTCTATACCTGCCTGGAGCCAGACCTTCCGCCGGTGCCTCCGCCTCGCCTCTGCCCTCGCCTCGATCGGGATCGCCCGCCGGGATGTCGTAAGAAAGAAGCTTAAGACTCTCAAGTTTGCGATTGCAGGAGGTTTACTCACATAAGTTGAACTAACTAATATGAGCTGGTTAATTATCTTACGAACTGAACTAGGTGTCCGTGCTGCTGCCGAACGTGCCGGCCATGTACGAGATGCAGTTCAGCGTGCCGATGAGCGGCGCCATCCTGAACAACATCAACACGCGCCTCGACGCGCGCACCGTGTCCGTCCTCCTCCACCACTCAGGCTCGAAGCTCGTCTTCGTCGACCCGGCGTCGCTCCAGCTCCTCGAGGATGCGCTCCGGCTCCTGCCGCCGGAGCACTCTGCCCCCCGCGTCGTCGTCGCCGAGGACCCCCACGAGAAGGAGCTCCTTCCCGCCCCCGCGACGGCGTTGACGTACGAGAGGCTGCTTGAGAAAGGCGACCCGGATTTCGCGTGGGTCCGGCCGGCGAACGAGTGGGAGCCCATGATCCTGAACTACACCTCCGGTACGAGGTCGGCGCCCAAGGGGGTGTTGCACTGCCACCGCGGCATCTTCTTGATAACCCTCGACTCGCTATCGTGGACTGGGCGATGCCGGCGCGGCCGACGTACCTGTGGACGCTCCCCATGTTCCACGTCAACGGCTGGAGCTTTCCGTGGGGGATGGCCGTGGTGGGCGGCACCAACGTCTGCCTTCGCCGCGTGGACGCCGCGGATGTCTACGCCGCCATCTCTCGCCACGGGGTGACGCACCTCTGCGGCGCGCCGGTCGTGCTCAACATGCTGGCCAACGCACCCGAGGCCGTGCGGAAGACCCTGCCCGGCAAGGTGGAGATACTCACGGGCGGCGCACCGCCGCCCGCTGCCGTGCTGCACAGCACCGAGGCCATCGGCTTCAAAGTCAGGCACGGGTACGGGCTGTGCCAGACGGCGGGACTGGCGACGTCGTGCGTCTGGAACGCGGAGTGGGACAAGCTGCCCGCCTCAGAGCGCGCGCGGCTCAAGGCAAGGCAGGGCGTGCGCACGCCGGCTACGGCCGAGGTGGACGTCGTCGACGAGAAGAGCGGCCGCAGCGTGCCCCGTGATGGCTCCACGGTCGGCGAGGTCGTGATCCGAGGAGGGTGCGTCATGCTGGGGTACTTCAACGACGAGGCGGCGACACGGGCGGCGATCCGGGGGGACGGCTGGTTCTACACGGGGGACGTCGGTGTGATGCACCCGGACGGCTACCTGGAGATACGCGACCGCTCCAAGGACGTGATCATAAGCGGCGGGGAGAACATCAGCAGCGTGGAGGTGGAGTCCGTGCTGTACGGCCATCCGGCGGTGAACGAGGCGGCCGTGGTGGCGCGCCCCGACGAGTTCTGGGGGGAGACGCCTTGCGCGTTCGTGAGCCTCAAGGCGGGCAGTTGTAGGGGCGAGCTGACGGAGGCGGAGCTCGTGGCGTGGTGCCGGGAGCGCATGCCGCGCTACATGGTGCCCAAGACCGTCGTGTTCCGGGACGAGCTGCCCAAGACGTCCACGGGCAAGATCCAGAAGTACGTGCTCCGGAACATCGCCAAGGAGTTGGGGCCCACCAGCAGGGGCGTCAGCAGCAAAATGTAGGGGCGAATCAACATGTGGTTGAGTTGGTTAGGTGGACAGTGGTATTATTTCTGGATTTATTTCAGGATTTCCGGCGATGCACTTTCAGTGGGAGGAGACGTTCCCGTCGACGATGAGGCGCCTACGATGACTTCGTAAATCTCAAGATGATATGTCGGCTCAGTCTTTCAGAGGTGCTCATAGGGATAGGGTGTACGTGTGTGCGTTCATAGGGATGAGTGTATGCGCGTGCATATGAGCGCTTGTATCTATACTGATGCTAAAAAAAATGCTAAAAAAAAAGCAGCAAAATGTAGGGGCTATGCATGCATCCATCCCGGGATCAACAGTCCGGCATGCGTGGCCTTCCCTCAATGAAGATTCTATTTCCCCTTAGTGCGTGATGATCGGCCCTTGTTGATTACCTTTAAATAAAATAAAGGTCTATCTAGGACACATCTAGATGTGACATAGTTATGTCACATCTAAGTTGATGTTTATTTTGTTTATGGTCTATTTTTTTGGTTTTTTTGTTTTTTATTGCTGCATTATATATTTATGAGAGCTTAGATGTGATATCCTTCAAAAACATCTAGATGTGAATTAGCCAAACTCATAAAATAAACGAGATTGCTAAATCTAAGTCGATTGAGATTTAATTAACTTGACGAGGGAGCATCGACTGAGACTTGATTGCTAAACGGGATCGCTAAATCGGATTGCATCCTCCCGCGTCGGCGCATCCCACGTCCCCGACCTGTTGCCTCTGCCGCCGCCAGAGCCAAATTACATTGACGTGCAACAGCGCCGGTGGGTGACGTGGGTGGCGGAGATATACAACGGCGACACTGACAAGCGCCATTTGCTTGGCTCCTTCCACTACGTGCAGCAGGCAGTGCGCACATACAACATCAAGTCGGTGCATCTCTCGTTGTCACGACCGCACAACTTCTCCAAAGGCCTGCCGCCATTGGAGTCGGCCAACCTCCAGGTGCCCCCCATGGGAGATGCGGGAAGACTGGGAGGCCAACGAGCGCCTCGCGGCGGAGCAAGGCAGCGAGACCTACATCATGCATCGAGGTGGAGCAGCGTCCGTAGGAGGAGTACACTGCAGCGAGGACGAAGGTCATCGACCTCTCCAGCGACACTGACCCTATGATCGGAGGGTTGAGCAGATCGGATTGGAAGAGACTCAAGAACAGTCGAATAGCAAGTAGTTTTAGTAAGTTCTAGTTTAAATATTGGTTAAATTATCTAAAATATTTATGTAAAATATTTTGAATTTGCACCGAATTTCATTTTAGTAAGTTTTATGTGGTAGTTTGAACCAAATTAGGACTGAATTTGTGTTTATGTGTCACTAATTTTTTTTTTGCTCCACTAAGAATTGAGGATCGGTTAGAAACGATCATTTAGAAAAATTGTATTCTTCTAGAGTATACTCGGCCGTATTCTTCTCTCGATTCTGATAAATCGGTTAAGATGCTCTTACTAAGGTGCTCTAATACCGCATAGTATTGGTCCAACATTCTAAATATACTAAACCTAGCTAGGTTTGATTTACCAGGTTTTTTGACTTTTTCTTATTAGTGAAAATCAGTCCAATAAGAGGTTGACACGTCAATTACTGGGGGATCTGGCCTGGTAGGCTTGGGTGTGTGTAGCGATAATCTGTTAGATATGGGACATTCATTGTGTCCTGGCATGTGCGCTGCATGACCGCTATGTGCTTTGTCTGTTTCTGATCATGTGCACGCGTGCATGAATGAGATCGGAAGCCAATTGAATTCGTTGTCCCAGCATTTCTTTCGATGTTTGCTGTAAATGGTTGTAGATATTTTTGCTACGTGTTACCCGATTAAAACATTGATATGTGACGTGCCCTTTCCTACCTGAATGGACGATGCCATCTCATCGTAAGTTCTGGACGCCGCTTCTTTCGGTGTTTCTGGTCACCGTTCGATGGTTCTGGTCACCGTTCGATGGTTCTGGTGGCTTGGCTTCCTATAAATAAGAGGCCGGGCTTCGCATCGCTGTGCAGCCTTGCGTTCCTGACATGTGCAGCGCCTCGACGTATGGATTCAAACTATTCGAGTGGCAATGCGCAACGACCGTTTGTGGCGAGGCAGACGACGTAGCCGTCGTTGAGCAGGATCTCCCGATTCGAGCTGGTGGAGGCGAGCAGCTGGCTATGGCGCCCCACTGCGCGCTCCGGTATGGCGTCCACGAGGAGGTGAGTCTGTCCTTGATTGTGTAATCATGCGGCCGCCGCGAGGTGTCGCTCCTGGAGGGCTTCTAACGGAACGCGTTTGGTTACTTCCGGCACAACCACGGAGCGCGGGCCGGGAACACACTGGAGCTGACGAAGAAGGGTAGCCGGAGTCAGCCCCTTCGCGCCGTCGCGGACGTACATAGTTCGGACGTGAGCCACGCCGGGTTCGATATCATGGAGGAGGCCGTGTATGGCGGTAGAATTTCTCCGGGTCCAAGAACAGCAAGGGCGAGGAGGAGGGCATCGTGGTGTCTATCAGCCTGTCCAGAACGTCATGAAGAACTTGCCCAACCGGTCGGCGTCTCAAGCTCATTTAACCTGGCGGCGACTCTAGCTCGCGCCCGCCGCATCAATCGCATGCCCACCAGGCCATCGGCGCCCCGTCGAAGACAACGTGATGACGCACTCCAGCTCCCTGCCGCTCGACCTCAATGTGAACTGCAGGAGGACGATTGCTCGGTGGTTGTCTCATCCTAGCTCTCTTCTTCACCTCGTGTCGATCGGCCCGGTGCAAGGGCACGGGGCTCACGGCAGCCACGCCGGTGTCATAGGTACACACCCAATCCCTTCCTGGAGGGTGGCGAGGAATTGATATGGCCTGCGGTTGACACCGTGGAGGTCGCCACCACTCCAACTGCTGCATGTGGCCATCGACCGCCTCTCCTCGCGGTCGGAAACGAGGAGCAGCTATGAAATCAACAGCAGTGCGGCGGCCGCGTGCTGCACGCCGTGGAGTGGCTTGGCTGGAGTAGCCGCGGCAGCTGCGATCCCCTGCATGCAAGCGGATCAGCTGCATGCAAATTATTCCGATGTATGCAACCGATACATGCAAAATCAGCGGTAAATAAGCCCTAAATTAACAGGTCTATCCTTTCCTCAAAATTATTGATGCTAATAGAGAGGTTTTCTCGGAGCTCAACACATATTGGTGTAGAAAATTGGGCGTGTGAATTGGCTTCAACTGATTATATCCAGTGCTTTAAATAACAAACTATGCTAAATAGCGGCGGATATCTAAATCAGCTATAACGGGGTTATAACAGGCTATTTTATACATAAGGCCATTTAGCGGCACCCGGTTGAAAAGGCTATAGCGAACGGGGTCACAGCCGGCTATTTAAAACTATGATTATATCCCTTTGCACACAGTTCACCGTCTATAGTTTCGCGCATTTTCAATTAAAATGGGCATACAGACTAGGTAAGTACAGCGGGGAATGCTATATATATATATAGGGAAAATGCATCCTACTACCGGGTGTAGCTACACCCATCTCTCATATACTATCATGTGATAGTATATACTCTACTTTATTATTTTTAATATGTTCATATACTATAGTTAAGATACTCCCAAGTGATTTATATGAAAAAATGACAAGGGAGCTCATAATTTTATTGTATTTGTGAAATACGTACATATTTATACGTGAAATAAAGTATGCAAAATATGATACATACTACCAAAAAAGTAGTATATATACTATCTAAACATTCTTATATACTACATACTACACGTACATACTCTCCGATATGATACATACTACATAGAACGTATGAAACAAAAGTGGGAGTAACTACATCCGTAGTGGGGAAAATTTGTCCTATATATATATATATATATATATATATATATATATATATATATATATATATATATATATATATATGGATTGTCTATTGGTCACCCTGGGTGAGGAATAGTTATTCTTCACCCCTCTATTTTACCATCAATGCACCGTAATTTTACGTTTAAAAGTTTAAGTCTTATTTTCGACACAAAAGAGACCGTAAGAAAATATATAATCGTCAGTAAAAAATATTTTATGTTATGTAAAATTACAAACGTAAAAACATAGTGTAAAATACACATAAACTGCAAATTTTCTTGTCTTATGACCTATATTTTTATTTTCTTATGTCAAATATTACGTAGTGAATGAATATGAATGTAACTATTTGAATTCCAAACATAATTTAATTATGAAATGATCGTAAAATTACTTCGGGTGAAGAATAAGTTATTTTTATTTTCTTATGCAAATTTTTAGTATTATCTACATGGAGGTACCTACAAGTGATCACTCCTACCACCACGGCTACTCTATTTCTTTCTCCTCCGGTACACCACAGTACACGCATCATCAGCGGGCTCCTCAAGCTCGAGCTCGTGCTGACATGGAGGTCGACCACCAGCGGTTGTCGTTCCTCATGGAAGCCACCTCCATCACCACCAACGACGGCTCACCTCCCGCCTCTGCAGGTGACGCTGCCGGCGACCACAGTGGAGGCGGCGAGTTCACGGCGACTCCTGTCGCGTGGCCGGCGCTGGGACTCCAGGGGAGCTCCAGTGGTTCATGCAGTGCGCCGGAGTCGCCGCTCATAGGGGTTCGGAAGCGGCCGTGGGGCAAGTACGCCGCGGAGATCCGGGACTTCACCCGCAACGGCGCCCGTGTTTGGCTTGGCACTTTCGACACTCCGCATGCCGCCGCGCTCGCCTACGACCAGACCGCCTTTTTCGTGCGCGGCCCGGCCGCCGTGCTCAACTTCCCTGTCAAGGTTGTGCAGGAGTCGCTGCGAGCGCTCGGCATCGGCGGGGCCGCCGCCGCGGGGGACTCGCCTGCGCTCGCGCTGAAGCGCCGCCACTGCATCCGGAAGAGAAACCCCAAGAACAAGAGGAAGACGGGCACGATAACGGCGGCAGACGGGGCCGATGCTGCATCGCCATTGTCAACGTGCGTGCTGGAGCTGGAGGACCTTGGAGCCGACTACCTCGAGGAGCTGCTCACCATGTCTGATCTGTGAGCCACCGCTCGATCATGTATATATGATGACTTGATGAGTCCGTCATAGTGAACCGAGAGCTCCTGCCATTTATTTCCGTGAGAGCGACGCCGTGTTATGCAGAGGTAGCAGCTGAGCTATCGCATCCGTTTTACATTGCTGGCTTGCTGCCGTGCCCACCATCACTTCCATTCCATGTTCGTAAATTTTTATTTGAGGAACCGGCAAGAGCACTGCCTTTTTATATAAGAAGGAGAATAAAGTTTATGTACAAGAGTGTTCCGGTTTTCTGAGAGAAATCGGACAAAAACCCCTAGGAACTAATCAACCGATACCGGCTGCCACCTGTGCTCGGCCAAAGGCCAAAGTCCTTTGCTTGATGTCGTCGAAGGGAATAGCTGCTACCTCTAGGTGCGTGAGGCGAGTTCCATTGAAGATGCGTCGGTTTCGCTCCTTCCTGATGTTCCAGATGGTGTAAAGGAAGCGGCCGCTCCGCCTTCTTCCGTCGTCCTTGGGCAAATTGGTGGTGAACGAATCCCACCAGTCCGAAATCCCCATCGAAGGGGGCAACGTGGGCGTGGCCCCAGAATCCTCTCCCGTCCACACCTGGACGTGAGACCAAACTGCGGCGGCAAACGGGCAGTCCTTACAGAGATGAGTGGCCGTCTCCGGTGCCCCAAGGCAAAGGGGGCAGCGAGGGTCGTGCGGCCAGCCACGAACGGCTAGCATGTCGGCCGTGAGGATTTTTCCGTGGAGCACAAGCCAGGCGAAGAGCTTGCATTTTGGCTCAGCGTGTGCCTCCCAAATCTTGGCTGGGGAAAACCTGGGATAGGATGCAGAGAACTGGGCCGCGTAGGCCGAAGCAGCAGAGTAAATGCCATTTGGTGTCCACCGCCAAGTGATGGAGTCCTCCTGGTCCGGGTTCAACTCAACCTGAGAGATAGCTGATGCGAGGGCAATGAACTCCTGCAGATGGGTAGGCGATGAAAGACGGGCCACCGATCTGATCCAGTTCTCCTCCTGGAGCTCCTTCATCACAGTTCTCCTCTTCCTGGTGGCAATTTTGTACAGCTCCGGGAAGGCCCGGGACAGGGGGCCCCGTCCTGTCCAGTCGTCGTGCCAGAATAAGGATTTTCTCCCATTGCCCAAGGAGATGGTGGTAGAAGCCCTGAAGAGCGCCATATCCGTCTCATCGCAGGGCACCGCAGAGCCCACCCATTGGCGGCCAGGATCAGTCCACATAAGCCAAGGCCAGCGCAGACGGAGCGCCCGACCAAATCTCTCGAGGTCAGTGATTCCCAGGCCCCCCATGGGCTTAGGCCGGCAGACAGTCTTCCAGTTGACCAGAGAATGTCCGCCAGACGTGTTTTCTGAGTCTTCCCCACACCAGATGAAGTTACGAGTGATCTTACTAAGCTTCTGGATTGCCCAAGTGGGAAGCGAGAGCGCAGTGAGGTGATGATTTGCGATGGCGCTGTCTGGACTTTGCAAGGGAGACCCTGCCCGGTCGCGCCAGGTTCTTCCCCTTCCAGCCCGGCAACCGGCCCATTGCCTTGTCTAGAAGAGGTTGGAGGTCAACCCTTCTGAGCCGCCTGGTATGTAGTGGGAGACCTAGGTATCGGCCGGGGAACGAGGCCAGCTTGGCCGGGAAGGCTGAGAGGATTGCCGGGAGATTGATGTCCTGACAGCGAATGAGGAACACCTCGGTCTTGCTGACGTTTGTGACGAGGCCCGATGCATCCCCAAAACAGGCCAGTATCCTAGCGATGGCGTCGATCTCTTCTTTGACCGGGTTAGCGAAGATGCCCGCATCGTCTGCATAGAGAGAAACCCTGCAGGAGGCCGTCCGCGCCCTGATGGGCTTGAGGATCCCGGCCTGGGAAGCCGCCCGAAACATAAGTTGCAGAGGATCGATGGCCAGAATGAAGAGCATAGGTGACACCGGGTCGCCCTGGCGAAGGCCTTTTCCATGTACGAATGGGGTTCCCGGCTCCCCATTTAACAGCACCCTAGAGGAAGATGAAGCGAGGGTCATGCAGATCCATTCCCGCCAGCGCTGCCCAAATCCCAACTGTTGCAGCACCTCCAGGAGGTAAGCCCAACCCACAGAATCGAAAGCCTTGGAGATGTCGAGCTTGAGGAAAAGGCCTGGCGTTGAAGAGCGGTGCAATTCTTTGATCAAGTTTTGCACGTGTAGGAAATTATCGTGGATGCACCGTTTCTGCACAAAGGCACTCTGGCACTTGGAAACCAGCGACGGAAGAAGAGGGCTAGTCGGTTAGCCAACAGCTTGGAGAAGATCTTGAGATATCATGTATCAAACTGATTGGGCGGTAGTCGCCAATCGAGGATGCGCCGGCTTTTTTCGGGAGCAGAATAATGTTGGCAGAATTGATCAGGCCAGCGCAGACGCCTCTCAGGTTCGCGAGCTGCATCACCACAGCCACGACATCCACTTTGATGATCTCCCAGCATGATTTGAAGAAGGCGCCGATGAAACCATCAGGGCCCGGGGCCTTGACCGAAGGTAAGGAGAATACCGCCTCCTTAATCTCCGCCTCGTCGAATGGAGCGTCCAGAGCCGATAGGTCGTGGCGCTGCATCCCGATGTTCTCCCAGACAATGGACTTGGTGCGCAGGGCAGGCGTGCCGATGTTAGCCTGGAAGTGGTCTAGAAGGGCTCGTTCCTTGTCCTGTCTAGTAATTGCCAGCCCCGAGGTGGTGGTGATTGTCTGGATGAAGTTCTTACGCCTTTGTCCGTTCGCTCGAGCATGGAAAAGCTTTATGGTGGCATCCCCCAGTCGGATCCAGTTGAGCCGAGAACGCTGTCTCAGCTTGATTTTCTGAATGGCGAGGAGCCCCAGGTACGAGGCCTTAAGTTGTTTACGCAATTCCCTCTTCGAGTCCGAGAGCGGTCTTCCCTCCTCAGCAACATCTAGGCGCCAGATGATCTCCTTGGCAACTGCGATCTGGGAGCCAAGCATCCCGACCTTTTCCTTTTGCCACTTGCGCAGGGCCTTCGCGGTCCGACAGAGCTTGATATGAATCTTGCGGATGGCATCCCGGGCCTGAACAGGTTTGTTCCATGCCAAGGCAACGGTGTCCTTGAAGCCCGGGAGACGAAGCCAGAATTCCTCGAATTTAAAGGAAGGCTTTCTTGAGTCGTCGACGCACCCTTGAAGATATAATGGAGCATGATCCGAGCAAGCTGTGGTGATAGCCTGAAGGTACGCATTGGGAAAGAGCATGTCCCAATCGTCAGAGTGGAACACGTGGTCAATCTTGGTAAGGACCGGGTTGGCCTGCGCATTTGACCAGGTGAAACGGCGCCCGCCTAGGTGAAGCTCCTTTAGCTGCAAGAAATCAAGAGCCCCACGGAACTTGCCCACCAGGCGGCGGTTGATGTTGGTGTTGCTCTTATCCGCCGCTTTAGTGATGAGGTTGAAATCCCCCAGAAGGAGCCACCCGCTTCTGGGCATGGTGTTGAGAGTCCTCAGCTCCTCAATGAAGGCCAACTTGTCTTGCTCGCCCTGCGGCCCATAGACGCCCGTGATTGTCCACGAAGCGCGCTCGTTGAGCATGGTGACGGTGGCAGAGATGGAGCCCAGAGTTGCATGGGAGTCGGATAGGGTGAAGAAGCGATCCGACGCGGCCAGAATCAAGCCCCCGCGGGTGTCGTCGGCCGGGAGGATATAGAAGTTTGCGACGAAACACGAGCCAAGCATCTCGCGGATGGTGGCGTCATCGACGACCTGGAGTTTTGTCTCCTGGAGGCAGACAATGGATGCATGGGAGTCCCGGACGATGTCCCGAACGGCATCCCGTCGGGCATGCGAGTTCAGGCCTCGAACGTTCCAACAGATGATGTTGACGTTAGGTTGTGCCATTAAGGAAACTTTGAGTGATCACGGCAGGAGCAGCTTCTCAGAGCCGAGTAGCCGGTAGATGGACGGTTGACGCAAACACACATGTTGTAGAAGATAGCAGACGAACATGAAGCACCCCAAGGGTGAGACGATAGGCGACCTCGAGCATGGCGATGCGCAGCATCTGGAGACTAAAACGGAAAGCAGAAAGCAGAAGGCGATACATCTTGGGACGGAAGACCTCCCAGGCCGAGCGTCGGACGCAAGGGCCACTAGAACTACTAGGACACCTACACATCAGCAACTTGGGCCTCCACGGTTGCTTTCTTGCCCTTCTTCAGCTTTTTTTGTGTGAGGTTCTTGGCATGTGAAACAAGCCCCGCCATCACCTGGACCACGGGAGCGGCTAGCGGAGTGGCGAACATGTCTAGGTATGCTTGCTTGGCCTTGTCGTCGTAGCCGACGGATGGATCAAGGACACCGCAGCCCTAGCAATGATCTCTTGGACCGCGTCCGAGCCGGCGCCCGGCGGGAGCAGAGCCTTCTTCTTGTCAAGGCGGGCGCTGCGACGAGTAACCACTACAGCAGCCTTGGCCTTGCGTGGAGCTGGAGTGGGCAGCAGCGGAGCGTCGGCGCAGTTGGCGACGGAGTCGAGGAACGTGTCCAGAGTAGCTGGAGGAAGCGGTCCATCTTCAGGCGCCGCCACGACGGCCATCGCAGCAGGGTCGTCAGCGAGCAACTCAGCGTGGGCGTCGCCGGGCAGCAGAACAATAGCAGCAGACGACCCATTGAAGGTAACCGAGCGAGCCACCACAGGCCCAACAGGGAGCAACCCAGCCACCAAGTCATCAGGTGGCAGCACGTTTTCATGCGCCAAGTCCGCACATGGCAACACACTTACATGCACGGGCCCTAGGCCACCTCCATGCACGGGCTCCAAGCCATCAACAAACACGTTTACATGCACGGGCCCTAGGCCAACTCCATGCACGGGCTCCAGGCCATCTTTAGGTAGCACGAGAGCAGCCGCGGGCTCCAGGCCAGCATCAGGTAGCAGAAGAGGTCCATGCACCTCCAGGCCAGCAGCAGGCACAGGCAGAGGCGAGGCGGTCGAGCTCAGGGAGTCCACCGTAGGGGACGACAGCGGCGCAACAAAAGCAGTAGGAAGCGCGGCGGTCGTGGGAACCAGCCCGGTGATGGGATGGGCATGCTGAGGCGTGTCCGTGGCCGGGACGGACCAGGCTTCATTCGTGGCCTCGCCCGAGCCAAGCCGAGCCGAGTCCAGCCCCAGCCCCGCCAGCCGAAACGGGGAGAACCGCATCCTATGCTGAACGCCTCCATGCACCACCAGCGGGGGTGGGCTGACGGCGCGTGCCGACGAGCTCAACTTGGAGAAGAGCACCTCCGCCTTGTCGACGAGCCCGACAAGCGTACGACGCATGGCAGAGAACTCAGAGCGCAGCGGAGTGAGTGCCGCCTCGAGCGCCAAAGCCATCTCGTCCCGGAGCGCCCGAGCTTGCCCTCCAAACTGCAGCCCGCCGTCGGAGGCCGCCGGGCGAAGCTGACAGAAGGCACCCGAGCCCAACCCCGGCGCCAAAGAGACCGGCGCCGCAGCGGCAGGAGACCCCGCCCGGCGTCGTCCGTGTCGTCCGTCCGCCCCGTCCTGGCGACGGGGGGAACGGGTGCGCTCTCTGTGCACCTCCATGCGGGTCTCCCTAGCATGGCCATCGCGCCCGCGCCCATCTCTTCCGCCGCCCCCATGGCAGTCATCGTCGAAGTCGTCGCCGTCGTCGCGGCGCCGGTGCAGCTGGCGTGGGTGGTCGTCGGTCCCCTGGCCACGGCGGCGAGGCGCAGCGGCCCGTGAGGGGATGGTGGGAGCAGGCGTGGTCAGCATCGCCCCGAGCGGAGGGGGAACACCGTCGACAGAACCTCGGTTCCACACCAGGTCCGACCGAGGCGGGCTGAACGGGGCGGCACGGCTGTCGGTGACATAGCAGTCCAGCGGGGCGTTTGCATGGTCTTCCACCGCATCCAGATGGACCAGCACGCGGAAGGTGGCGCCTCTCTTGCAACCGGACGGCCTGGCTTCGTTGGCGAACACCTGCAGACCACCGGACGGCCTCGTGGTGAAGGTGAGCCAAATGATCTTCGGGATCAGGTTTGGGTCCGCCGTCCACGCCCAAAGGTCGAGCATCTCCGAGTTTGTCCTGAGCGCGGAGTGGTCTTCAAGACGGTCGAGGGAGCAACGCCGGCCGATGATGCGTTCAGCGACGAACGGGGTCCAGGCGTAGTCCGGCACGTTCTCCAGGCAGAGGCGCACTCTGTAGTTGAGAGCCGCGCCAAGCGCCCGCTCCAGCGGCCGCCGAAGCGGATGTGGACGATGCCACCGCCGGCGCGCACCCGCCCCGCAGCGAGGGCCTCGTCACAGTGCGCCTTGTGATTGAACTTGACGAGGAACTCAACGGGGTGGTACGGAGTGACGGCCACATCCGCGTGGCTCAAACGGAACTGCTTCCGGATGGCTCGGTCGACGTCAAGCGCCTCAAGGCGCCGTGGCGAGTTGACTGACCAGGCGATGGCGGCAGTCTGCTCCCAGTCGAGCATGTCACGATCCATGTCGAAGGAGGACGGGATGATGCAGGAGTCCTCCTCCAGGCGAGCGTCCGGCGCCCCAATACCAGCAGAGGCGCGGGCTGGCGTGGTGGAGGAAGGGACGACGCGGGAGGAGCGGCAACGTTGGCGGCCCAGGAACTCGCGCCCGGCGCAGTTGGCGATGAACGAGGGCGAGCAGCCGTGGAAGGGGGGAGCCTGGGTGGGGGAGGCCTTGGCTTGGTGCGCAGCGGGCACTTGCGCTCGGTATGACCGGAGAGCTTGCAGGACAGGCAGCGGATTGGATCTCTGCAAGCGACGGAGCGGTGGTGCTGCGGAGCAAGGCAGCGAGAGCAGAGGCCCTCCGTGCGCCTTTTGAAGCGGAGCTGGCTCGCCCGACGCTGCTCCACGAGGTGGAGAGCCGCGGGATGGGCAGGGGATGCAGCACGCTGGCTTGAAGGCGCGTCCCGTCGAGGGCGGCGCGGGCGGCGCGCAGCAGTCCATCCGGCCTCCTCCCGAGGCGAGGATGGGACGTCGTCCGGCGTGCGTGGGCAGCCTGGAGGCACGAAGACGGCCTGGTCAGAGCCGGGCGGGATGATAATGGCTGAGCGGAGGCGAGAGGCCGCATTGAAGGCGCCGGTCGCCGTAGCTGTCGGTGGACGCGAGGACACCTCGCCTTGATTGCGCTCGGCGCCTTGAATGCAGGCAGAGGGGGCCAGAGCGCCATCAAGGCCCGGGGAGGGAGGCAGCGAATCCGGCACCATTACGCCCGGATCCCCGGACAGACGCGACAGCCGCGAAGCGGAGGGAGACACAGGCATGGCCGCAGCGGCCGGATCCGACGCGGAGGCAGCAGACGCAGGCCATGGGGGCTGGCTCAGATCCGGAGCCGAAACCAGCGCAATAGACCGCAGACGCAGCCGCTGCTCCTCGGAGAAGAACCACGGGGCCCCAGGAGCGAGCGGACCGGCCTGAATGGAGGGGGAGGCAACGGGGCGGCCAGTGGCGGACGGGGCGCCGGCGAGGCGGCCGCGCCCGAGGACGGGGCCGAGGGGAGCATGGGGCTTCCCAACGGATACATTTTTGGTGAACCTCCATGTTCGTAAATGGCATGCTACATTCTAAGGTGCGCGTGTCTTTGGGTTTCCTTGGGCGATGATGATTTACACACTACAATGGCAATGCCACGACAATAAATCAGAACAACATGCTGAATAATTAGTATTTTAATTGGTTTACTAATCCACAATAATATCATGGCAATCATATCGTGCTATAGTAAAAACAAAATTAACAATCACCAGGGGTAGAGGCTCCCCACCTGAATGCATTACTCAAAGTGCCAATGAGGCCAGTTTACATACTCATGTTGAGTACCCCTAAATCTAGCAATCCAAAGAATAAAGTCCTTAACAATATTTTGGACGGTTACATGTACGGAATGACGGTTCCGCAGAAGACCACAGAGTTTCTGGAGTCTCGGATCTTCCATAGGATGGAGCGCGCCACCGATGGCCATATATCGTCGTCCTACCCCAGTGATGTGGCGATGTCCCAAATGTCATCGATGGTGGCGGGAGTCGGTAGATGAAGGGCCACCAGCACGGCGGTGCTATAGAAATACAGTTTTGCTAGAACTCATCTAGATGAGATATAATTTGGTCTTATTCACCTTTTATAGCCATTGGATGTGATGCTATAAGATGCGTGTGTGCTGACGTGGGTTGTATTTGTTTCTGTTTTTAAAGTGAATGAGACCAAATTATATCTCATCTAGATGAGTTCTAGGTACTCCCCTAGAAATATTAATTGTGCTTTCTCAAAAGCAATATTAATTGTGTTTTTAAATGCAATATTAATAACGAGATGTAAAACTGTGAATATGTTTTTAAAATATAAATTATGTACTTTCTAGAAAAGAATATTAACTGTGTCTTTTTAAAAGCAATATTAATTACTACTCCCTCCTTCCTAAATATAAGTCTTTTGAGAGATTACACTATGGGCCGCATTCGGAGCAAAATAGGTGAATCTACACTCTAAAATGCATCTATATACATCCGTATCTAGTTCATAGTGAAATCTCTAGAAAGACTTATATTTAGGAACGGAGGGAGTAGATGTAAAAACTGCGAGCAAGTAGGCAACATGGAGCTAACACATCTATGAAATTCACAGGGATAACAAATGCATGAACCAATAAGAGAATGGTCGAAACAGTTGTCCAGCCGGAACGGCCGTGCGACAGAGTTGCTGCCGTTATCAGCCATGGTGATTTTTTTAGAGAAAAGACCAACCCAAGCCCCGGTAGGGTTCTAGGCTACTCCGACTTTGAATTAACAAAGATATCAACCGGCCAGGATACAACTACAGCATGCAACCAAGTACTAAAACAACAAAGAGCGGCAAGATACATAGGCGCTGGAAAGCAGCTTACTAAGCCTCAAACACTTCACACAGGAAGAATATACAAAAGAACACATAGATAAAGAAGTCGAGGTCCTCCACCACGAGTAAACATGGATGGAAGCAATGCCGGCTCTGAAGACGGAATGAAGATGCACCTACATGGCCTGTCGTCACCAGATACTAAGGACCTCGATACGACACATCCATCCAACTTCGTCTCTGAAGGAGTCCACAACCTCCTCACCTGGATCACAAGGCGTCGTACCGTCGAAGAACGGAAAGTTCCACACGAATATCGATGGAAGCCGTCGGATACTACCAAAGAGCATATTAGAAGACCCAAATGTGGCGAAGAGGCTCACCCAAAGTAGAGCGCCCTAAACAGCTCATTGGAAAAGCAAAGGATTGGATGAAGAAGGACATGTCATCGGGTGCTGTCAACAAACCCACACATTTCCCACTGCTACTTATATAGTTCGTCGGGATTTCCCTGAAGAGGATTGGTGATGTAGCACAATAGCGAAGTATGTTCCTCAGTTAAGAACCAAGGGTTAGCGAACCAATAGGAGACCTCATGAGAAACAGATAAACGGTACCTACTGAAGGAAATATACCCTAGAGGCAATAATAAAGTTGTTATTTTATATATCCTTGTTCACGATAAAGGTTTATTATTCATGCTACAATTGTATTGATCGGAAACATAAATACATGTGTGAATACATAAACAAATACCGTGTCCCTAGTAAGCCTCTACTAGACGAGCTCGTTGATCAAAGATGGTTACGGTTTCCTAACCATAGACATGTGTTGTCATTTGATAACGGGATCACATCATTAGGAGAATGATGTGATGGAAAATACCTATCCGTTAGTTTATCATATTGATCATTCAGTTTATTGCTATTGCTTTCTTGATAACAAATACATATTCCTTCGACTACGAGATTATGCAACTCCCGAATACTAGAGGAATACCTTGTGTGCTATCAAACGTCACAACATAACTTGGTGATCATAAAGATGCTCTACAGGTATCTCCGAAGGTGTTTGTTGAGTTGGCATAGATCGAGATTACGATTTGTCACTCCAAGTATCGAAAAGGTATCTCTGGGCCCTCTCAATAATACACATCATAAGAAGCCTTGCAAGCAAAGTGACTAAGGAGTTAGTTGCAAGATGATGTCACTAGTAGAAAACAGGACAAGGGCCTTTAGTCCCGGTTCTGCAACCGAGACAAAACGATTGGCTAAAGCCCCTCACTTTTAGTTCCGGTTGACTTATGAACCGGGACTAAAGGAGCTCCACGTGGCCGCTGTGTGGTGCCTAGGCAGAAGGACCTTTAGGGGGCGTTCACAATTACTTTCTTGTAAATACAAGTAACTTTGGTTTCACCGATGAAAATACTTGCAACTGGGCCGTCGACTTGCAAGACTTTTTTTTTAAAGTTTGTAATTGCCCTAGTTGCAAGTCCACCATTGACTTACAACTGTGGGTGTCCGCATGCCACCTGCAACTTGACCATCGACTCGCAAATTGTCTGTTTTTGTAGTTTTGTAATTTCCCTAGTTGCAGTCCATCATCGAGTCACAACTGTGGGCGCCCGCATGCCACTTGCAAGTAGACCATCGACTTGCAACTCGGCTTCTTTTGCAGTCTGTAATTGCCCTAGTTACAAGCCCACCATCGACTCACAACTGGTCTGTTTTTTGTATGTAGTTTTTGCAATTGCCCTAGTTGCAACTTGCAAGTGCATCATCGATTCACAACGGTGGGCCCCGCATGCCACTTGCAGTAGACCCTTGACTCGCAATTGGTCTGTTTTTTTGTAGTTGCCCTAGTTGAGAGTCCACCATCGACTCACAACTGTTGGTGCCCGTAATGCTACTTGCAAGTAGATCCTCGACTTGTAACTATCGTTCATGCCACTTTTTTTAAAAAATTGCCCTAAGTGCAAGTCCATCATCGACTTCACAAGTACTGGTAGTTGTTCTTGCTTATGCCACTTGCAAATAGACTCTCGAACATGTAACAATATTTTTTTCTGATGTGTAGTTTGTAACTACGACTAGTTGCTGAAGGAAATATGCCCTAGAGGCAATAATAAAGTTATTATTTATTTCCTTATATCATGATAAATGTTTATTATTCATGCTAGAATTGTATTAACCGGAAATATAATACATGTGTGAATACATAGAAAAACATATAGTCACTAGTATGCCTCTACTTGACTAGCTCATTAATCAAAGATGGTTATGTTTCCTAACCATTGACATGTGTTGTTATTTGATTAATGGGATCACATCATTAGGAGAATGATGTGATTGACATGACCCATTCCGTTAGCCTAGCACTTGATCGTTTAGTATATTGCTATTGCTTTCTTCATGACTTATACATGTTCCTGTAACTATGAGATTATGCAACTCCGTTTACCGGAGGAACACTTTGGGTGCTACCAAACGTCACAACGTAACTGGGTGATTATAAAGGAGTACTACAGGTGTCTCCAAAGGTACATGTTGGGTTGGCGTATTTCAAGATTAGGTTTTGTCACTCCAATTGTCGGAGAGGTATCTCTGGGCCCTCTCGGTAATGCACATCACTATAAGCCTTGCAAGCAATGTAACTAATGAGTTAGTTACGGAATGATGCATTACGTAATGAGTAAAGAGACTTGCCAGTAACGAGATTGAACTAGGTATTGAATACCGACGATCAAATCTCGGGCAAGTAACATACCGATGACAAAGGGAACAACGTATGTTGTTATGCGGTTTGACCGATAAAGATCTTCGTAGAATATGTAGGAGCCAATATGAGCATCCAAGTTCCGCTATTGGTTATTGACCAAGAATAGTTCTAGGTCATGTCTACATAGTTCTCGAACCCGTAGGGTCCGCACGCTTAAGGTTTCGATGACTGTTATATTATGAGTTTATGAGTTTTGATGTAACGAAGGAGTTCGGAGTCCCGGATGAGATCGGGGACATGACGAGGAGTCTCGAAATGGTCGAGACGTAAAGATCGATATATTGGACGACTATATTCGGAGTTCGGAAAGGTTCCGAGTGATTCGGGTATTTTTCGGAGTACCGGAGAGTTACGGGAATTCACCTGGGAGTATATGGGCCTTATTGGGCCATACGGGAATAGAGGAGAAAGGCCAAAAGGAAGGAGGCGCGCAGCCCCCCTCTGGTCCGAATTGGACAAGGGGTGCGGCCCCCTTTTCCTTCCTCCTCTCCCCCTCTTTCCCCTTCTCCTACTCCAACAAGGGAGGTGGAATCCTACTAGGACTAGGGAGTCCTAGTAGGACTCCACACTTGGCGCGCCCCCTCCTAGGGCCGGCCTCCTCCGTCCTTGCTCCTTTATATACGGGGGCAGGGGGCACCCCATGACACACAAGTTGATCTACGGATCGTTCCTTAGCCGTGTGCGGTGCCCCCTCCACCATATTCCACCTCGGTCATATCATCGCGGAGTTTAGGCGAAGCCCTGCCGGTAGAGCATCATCATCGTCACCACGCCGTCGTGCTGACGGAACTCATCCCCGACACTTTACTGGATCGGAGTCCGGGGATCGTCATCGAGCTGAACGTGTGCTGAACTCGGAGGTGCCGTACGTTCGGTACTTGGATCGGTCGGATCGTGAAGACGTACGACTACATCAACCGCGTTGTCATAACGCTTCCGCTTACGGTCTACGAGGGTACTTGGACATACACTCTCCCCTCTCGTTGCTATGCCATCACCATGATCTTGCGTGTGCGTAGGATTTTTTTTTTGAAATTACTATGTTCCCCAACAGTTGCAAGTACACCATTTGTCTCGCAAGTCAGGGCACGTAGTTTGTAATTGCTCCATTTTTGCAAGTCACCCATTTGACTTTGGACCATTGACTTTTTTGTAATGGGGTAATTATCCCATTTGTAAGTCAAACATTGACTTGTAACGTAAAGTTGTAGTTCTTTTGTTTCATACCTCAGCAACAACTTCGTTTTTCAACTCAACGGTTTTTTTAGGTTGTATAGTTGCAACCGCGACAACCCGGGCACAACTACAACTCATCATACTCAGGCGCAACTGCAAGAGGTATGAAGCGGCCGCAACCAAGTTGAGGGAGGATTGTCGGGGGTTGTCGATGGTTTTTATCTTAGCATCACATAGGCGGGTTTTCTATCATTTCCCTTGACGGTGGGTGCATACAAGCACTTCTCATTTTGGCCCCTTTTTGTGTTTTATTTCTCGGAATGCACAAACCATCTTCGGTATTTCTCACATGAAAACACATACTCCGTCAAGCAAACATACATTTATAGTTGGGGGAGTAATGTTTTTGAATATATATGTAGTTGATCCTAATTTCACACTGTTGAATGCTTATAATTGTATCTGCGTCGATCATACACAATAATTTGTTTTGATATAGTCGTCCAGCAAACATTGCTCGTGCAGCTAACTTTTCTTTCTTAGGACATTTACAACGCGGACGCTAACGATCGACGCCAGGGTCGATTTCCCGGTCGTTATGCCCGATTCCCACCCGAGACGGGGAATCTCGCTTGCGTCGATGCCGCAAAAGCGTCGAGCGCTCCAGCGTTTTTTTCCCGCTCGATGCAAAGTAAGAGCATCTCAACAGCCGCGCTAAACTAGCGCCGCGCCGCAAATTAGGCCGGTTTAGCGCGCGCGCAACGCGGCGGGTCGCTCCAGCGGGCGCGCAAAAACGGCGCGCGCGCTATAACGGGTTGGGCGCGCGGTCGAAAACACTTACCCGCGCGGTGTATTTCGGGCGCCCGCTGCAGCGCGCGGCACACTCCAGCGCTCGCGCCCGCACTTCCTCTCCCACTTCCACCCCCATCCGGCCGCGCCGCCGCCACCGCCCGCGCCCCCCGGCGACCGTTCAGGCTTCCCCGGCCTATCCCCGCGCGCCTGCGCTTCCGGCCCCATCCCCTCCTAGTCCCGCCGGCGCTCGCGCGCCTCCGTCGTATGAGGAACAGCGCCCGAGCGCTCGCTGCCGCACCGCGCCTGCAAGGTGTTTGACAAAAAGCCTACAAGGTATGTATTGCTCAAACTTCATGAATTTGATGCATGTTTTGAATTGTAGTTTTTATAGTATAGTATTGAACATTGTAGATGAGTTCGTCGTATGATTCTTCCGAAGAAGAATTTGATATGGAAGAGGAGGAGGATCTTGCAATGATCCTAGCTATGCATATAAAAAAAAACCAAAGCACGGTGGTTCGGTTATGGGTCGGCAGAAAATTTTGAGGGATAGGATCGATGCCCACAACAAATTGATCAGGCATTATTTTGCAGAGAATCCCATATACCCCAAGTCGTATTTTCGTCGCCGGTTTAGGATGAGCACCGAGTTGTTCAGGCGCATTGCAGAGAAACTAGCGAGCCATGACCTTTTTTTCAGCAAAAGAGGAATGCCGCCGGAGAGCTCAGGCATAGCACCTTTCAGAAGGTGACAGCCGCTTTGCGTATGTAGGCATACGGTATACCGGTTGATCTTGTTGATGATCACTTGGCTATGGGTGAGAGACAAGCCATCATGTGTGTCAAGCGCTTTGCAGTGGGAATTGTGCAAGTGTTTGGCGAGGAGTATTTGAGATCTCCCAATGCTGAAGACGTCGCAAGGCTATTGGCGATGAACAAAGCTCGCGGCTTTCCTGGCATGCTTGGCTCAATAGATTGCATGCATTGGAGTTGGAAGAATTGTCCAAATGCATGGCATGGGCAATTCCACGGCCAAAAAAAGGGTTCCACTATAATCCTTGAAGCGGTGGCCGATCAAGAGACTTGGATTTGGCATGCATTCTTTGGAATGCCTGGATCTTTGAATGACATCAATGTTGTCAACCGGTCACCACTGATGAATAAGATTGCAAACGGTGAGTTGCCACCGGTGCAGTTTGTAGCAAATGGCCGTCGCATTACAATTATGGCTATTATCTAGCGGATGGCATCTATCCAAAGTGGCAAACCTTCGTGAAGCCGTTGAAAAAGCCGGAAGGTAAGAAAAAATCTTGATTTCCACAATGCTCATGCGGCGGCTAGAAAAGATATGGAGAGAGCATTTGGGATTTTGCAAGCCCAATTTGCTATTGTGAGAGGACCGGCTAGATTTTGGGATGAAAAAATGCTTTGGTACATCATGCACGCTTGTGTGATCATGCACAACATGATCATCGAGAATGAGCGTGGCCAAGATTTAGACTACTCACAGTATGAGCTCTTGGGACATCCCGTGCGAGTGCGACGGAGGGCTGAAAGGGTAGCCCATTTTATTGCCTCCTATCATGCCATTCGGCGTCCCGCAACGCACAATGAACTTCAGAATGATCTGATTGAAGAGTGGTGGGCATGGCATGGACGACAAAGAGCATGATGATATCTGCATTCGACATTGTATTGTTCATGAACTATTTGTTGTGTTTATTGCATTAGTTGTTGTACTGAACGATAAACTATTTGTTTGAGTTGTAATGATAACGAAATTGAACTATTTATTGTTGATTTATTTTATTTGTTTGATTATTTTTGCTCATCTTTTTTGAAATGTATATGTGGTTTGTGCGGTGCGCTCGCGCTGTATTTTTGCGCTCTGGAGCGAGGCTGCTGCTGATACATTATAGCGCCGGCTGGAGCCAGCGCAGGCGGCGCTAAACCAGCCGGCCTTGCAACAGGTTTTTATGCTGGCGCTTAGCGTCTGTTGGAGATACTCTAACTAGGCGCCGGCGCTATCCTGGACGCTACAAAACAGGACGATTCCTAAGGGCATCTCCAACCGTTGGCCCCCCAAGAGGGGAAAAAAATCGCCCCTGGGGGCACACCGGCGCTAAATCGCGCACTGGGGCCGTGATGCCCCCCAGTCGCGGCGCCCACGGATAGTAAAAAAAGGCAAATACGGCGCAAATTTAACACAAACGTCGGTGAGTTCATTCAAACTTAAACATATTTTACAAAAAAAAGAAAAAACTACCGCGGGCTACCCCCGCCGTCTCCCTCGTCGCCCGCCTGGCCGCCCGCCCACGCGGTTCTACATGCCGAGGAGGCGGTAGAACCGCGTGTAGTCACCGCCGTCGTCGTAATCGTCGTCGTCGTCGCCGCCGCCGCCTCCGCCGTCCTTGCTGCATCCCTCCCCCGGTTGGCGCGGCGGGTTGGACGGTCCGGGGGCGTCGTCGTCGTCGTCACTGTCGAGGACTATGACGCCGTGCTCGTCCTCGCGCCCACGCTTGCGGGCGGCGATCTCCTCCAGGGCCTGGCGCTGCCGGACCATCTCGTCGCGGAGGTAGTCGTCCCGCGCCCACCGCATGGCGTCCTCGTCGGAGATGCCGCGCCGGGCTATCTCCTCGTACTCCGAGGGCAAGCCGGGCTCCGGCTTGGGCTCGACGAGGACGAGGCGACTGGCGGGTGGAGAGGCGTTGGCGCCGATGCGGACGCCGGAGCTGCGGGTGCGCGCGCTGACCGGCGCGCCCTGGGGCTCCGGCTTGACGGGGCGGTGGCAGGGCGAAGCCGCCCGGACGAGGAGGAGGACCCCGGTCTCCATGCGCCTCGGGTCCGTGGAGCTTCCCGGCGGCGTGAGAAAGAAGGGGAGCGGGTACTCGAGGCGCGGCGTGTTGCCGCCCTCGATGTACTCGAGGACGGCCTCCAACGTGCGCCCGGGCACGCCCCACCACCGACGCCGGCCGGCGGCGTTGAGCCTGCCGGAGGGCTCGATGCCGTTGGTGGCCTCGAGCTGCTGGGCGTGACGGCGGCGGAAGTAGGGTTCCAAGAGCGGGCTGTCGGGGACGTACTGTGGCCCCTCCCTCGCCGCGCGCGGCAGATTCGAGCGGATGCGCGCGATCTCTGCACGCCGGGCCGCTCCGGTGGGTATCGGGGGCACCGGCACGCCGCCCGCGCTGATCCTCCATGCCCCGGCACCCGCATGTCCGGCGGGACCGGGTACTCGGCCTCGTAAAGGAGGCGAGCCTCGTCTTCATGAAGATGGCGGCGGCCGAATCCGTTCGCCGCCATTGCCGCCGGGAAGCGCTTCGGCCATGGGTGTGAACTGGAGACGGCGAAGAGAGGAGAGGAGAGGAGAAACGACGGCGGGAGAGCGTGATGAGTCGCCGAGTGCGCCGGGCGCATCATATAGGCCGAGGCGCGCGTGCCACCGTGTGTATGCTGGCGTGGCGGGCGAGGGAGGGCGAGGGACGCTGCCGTCCGGTCTTCATCGCGCTACCGTGAGCACCAATGGCAGGCTGACCGGCGCGGCAGCTTTCGCATTGATTCGCCGCCCTGAAACGAGGCGATGAGGACGAGAAGGGCCGAGAAGATATTTTAGAAGATATCCAATTTCCATAGCTACTTCCACTAGTTGGATTAATATCTTCTCAATGCCTTCATTGTTGGTCTGCGCATTCTCGATTTTGCATACTTCATTCTACTTTTTTGATTCTAAAGAAGTAGACATTGCTTCCCCTCTAATTTCTCCCTAATCTCACATCTAGTCTCATGTTTAGCCTCAATTCTAACAACGAGTGCACGAACATCTACAAATTTTCGTGCTATCAATAGACCGATGTATTCTTTTTTCCAATACCAAAACGAGCATACATCATCCTACACACATAGATGAGCATCAATGAGCTACCGAAATTGAACCGGATCTGGTGAAAAACCGAATCAAAACAAGCACATACCCCATTGCTTGTGCATTTGAAGAACAACCATCCGAGATGTTTCGGCACGGTAGAAACTTGCCGCACCACTTGACGTGTGCAGTCGCCGCATTCTATGACCGGCAGCTGCAAGCTGGTGAACTGATGCGCGAGCACCGAGCCTGGGCGACGGTCGGCCGTGTATTTGCCAGTGAACCGACACCGGAAGCGATTAGAGTGGCTAGAGGAAGAGCCGGTACATGCATGCGACGCAGAGGCTTTTCCGGGGTTGTGTGGGCCGCTTCCCGACGAATCCATGCCAAGGCACAGCCGCCGGTGGCCGGTAATGCCAAATCTGGCGGTGGCGACAGCAGCCGCAGATCCCCTCGATTTTTGGCCGGCGGTGGGACGAGGAGGCGGTGGAGGACAGCGGTGGAGGCCTACAAGGCTTCCCCGGCGGCCGATTGGTGCCGGCGGGGAGGGAGGAGGGGTAGGAGGGGCGGTAGGGGCGAAGATGCGGCGCGGGAAGGGAGGGGGAGGCAACATAGGAGAGCCGCACCGTTTTACACGACGGAGCAAAGAGGGAGTAAAAATAGAAAAATATTTAGAGAGAGGAGTAAAATTATACTCCGTTAGGCTGGATTGGGGTCGGCTAGGTGCCGGTTAGTGGAGTAAAAAGCTAAATATACTCCACTAACCGGTTATAGGGGATCGGTTAGAAATGCCCTTATTGTATAGCAAACATACCCGTGTGTTGCAACGGGAGAGGAAAAAACACCATGGTCTATACTCTAGAGCCCAGCAAGCATGGCTCGACCCCCCCCCCCCCCCCACACACACACATGCCACTTTACCTATGTTGTTGCTTATCCTCTTTTCCACCCTCGGTGATGACGGTGACCATGATGCCCATATGATCCAAATGCGTTTGAACATGGCAAAACTCAAGGTGATGGTTAAAACGCATTTTGATCAACATTTTAACCATTCCATTGTTTGGAGTGGTAATATGGTAGGTATGATCCAAATAAGTGTACATCTAGTTTTTGTTCTAAATCAAAATTTTAAAACTTTGACCAATTTTATAGGAAAAAATAGCAGCACTTACGGCACTAAATTAGTATCACTAGATTCGTTTTCAAATGTAATTTCATAATTTACCAATTTGATGTCATATATGCTACTATTCTTTTCTATAAAGTTGGTCAAAATTTTAAAGCTTTGACTTGGGACAAAAGCTAAATATACACTTATTTGCGAAAGGAAGGAGTAGATGGCATAGATGAGATTCTTGACGCTGTAGGAGGCCATGTAGGGATCAACAAAACGTAATTGCTGGTCTTTCTTCCCTGTCCAGAGAAAGGCTTATAACAGGTGGAACCTTCCATCGTTTGCTCCCACTGAGATGGCAAAATTTTCTTGCATCACTACAACCTTTTAGTTGTATAAGGAAAATAGTGAAAAAAGGTGCCAAAACAAACATTTTTATCATTATGATACGGTACTATATTTATGCGTCCATTAAAATGAAGTTTGTTGTAACAATAATCTACAGAATTTTGGAAGGAAAAAGGGAGCATATGGAATTAAAATCTGATGTTCAGTTTTACATTTATCCCCAAGAACAAAACTCAGCACTGAACTAACTTTTGAAGAAAAAATAGAGCATGCGGAATTAAAATCTGATGTTCAGTTTCTCATTGATCCTCGAGAACTAATACTCAATGTTGAACTATCAACATAAAAGATAAACCGAACCAAGTACCCAACATTTTGCAGTTAACTATTATCCCATGATTTGCAATCGTAGTGTTACTGCTCCATATCAGTAGTAATCTCACTTCTGGCTTGGGAAATTCACCAACCAATGCAACATGTTTGAATTGTATTGCATTTAGAGCCACAATTACCTGAAAACAGAATCACCCAAAATAAAGAGCATCAGACGAAAGGAGGAAGCAATAAATCGGGCTTCAAATAAGATTTGGTCGTATGAAACATTTGGATTTCTAGGTGATACCCCACTCGTTGCGGTGGGAATATGTTGCAATTTTCAATAAGATTTGGTCCTATGAAACATTTGGATTTCTTATGCCAACTTTATGTGAATCAATACGAATATAACTATTTGTATACCAAATGTAAATTATCTATGAAACGATTGTAAGATTACCTCGGGTGAAGAATAACTTATTCTGCACCCGAGTAATGAATATTATTAAAAATACGTATTATATATGATATTTGATTATTGTATATTTGCAAAATTTATTGAATATAGGTAGATTAACGGGAAACAACTAATAATGAAATAAAAATCTCATGCATGTTGTGTTGGCTCTTTGAGGATATGGCATGTGTACATGTTAAGATAATAGAGCTCGTGGGGATGAACTACTTAGGCAGATATATATGATTTGTTTATCTTCCATGCCGAGGTAAGCTATAAAAGAACGACATGTATATTTTCACAAAGTCCACCTAGCTCAGATAGTTATGTGAACTCCTACATGGAAAAGGATGTGAGTTCGATTCTCACTTTTTTGTGAACTCCTACATGGAGAAGCAGGCCCGAGAGAGGCCCAACTCTACGATGACTCGGCATGGCGGAGCCCTTTCTTCCTTGAAACCATTAACCAATGACACAAAAACTCCACGGCAACGCCCCCAGGAGGGTAACGACACTAAGCGTCGCCTCTGCCGAGTCTGAGCACAGACAAGGGTTTTCATCCAGAGCCCTGACACATGAACGAGACCCACGACTACGCCTTCAAGAAGGGAACGACACCCACGGGTATTCCAGTCACCGGCACTAAGCGCGAAGCTTTTGCTCGGGAACTCGCTAATACCACCAGGAGGCGCCCCTGTGATATGTCTCCAACGTATCTACTTTTCCAAACTCTTTTGCCCTTGTTTTGAACTCTAATTTACATGGCTTGGATGGAACTAACCCGTACTGACGTTGTTTTCAGCAGAATTGCCATGGTGTTATTTTTTTTGCAGAAATAAAAGTTCTCGGAATGACCTAAAACTTCACGGAGTCACTTTTTGGAATTAATAAAAAATATTGATGAAAGAATCAACAGAAGGGGCCCCACACGCTGGTAGCGAGGGTGGAGGGCGCGCCCTACCCCCTGGGTGCGCCCCCTGCCTCGTGGGCCCCCTAGACCTCCACCGACGTCAACTCCAACTCCATATATCCATGTTCAGGGAGAAAAAAATTAGAGAGAAGGATTCATCGCCTTTTACGATACAGAGCTGTCGCCAAGCCCTGTTCTTCCTCGGGAGGGCTGATATGGAGTCCGTTCGGGGCTCCAGAGAGGGGAATCCGTCGCCATCGTTATCGTCAACCATCCTCCATCACCAATTTTATGATGCTCACTGCCGTGCGTGAGTGATCCAATCATAGGCTTGCTGGACGGTGATAGGTTGGATGAGATTTACCATGTAATCGAGTTAGTTTTGTTAGGGTTTGATCCCTAGTATCCATTATGTTCTAAGATTGATGTTGCTATGACTTTGCCATGCTTAATGCTTGTTACTAGGGCCCGAGTGTCATGATTTCATATCTGAACCTATTATGTTTTCATGAATATATAAGTGTTCTTGATCCTATCTTGCAAGTTATAGTCACCTACTACGTGTTATGATCCGGCAACCCCGAAGTGACAATTATCGGGACCACTCTCGGTGAGGACGGTAGTTTGAGGAGTTCATGTATTCACTAAGTGTTAATGCTTTGGTCCGGTACTCTATTAAAAGGAGGCCTTAATATCCCTTAATTTCCACTAGTACCCCGCTTCCATGGGTGGGTAGGACAAAAGATATCATGCAAGTTCTTTTCCATAAGCACGTATGACTATATTCGGAATACATGCCTACATTATATTGTTGAATTGGAGCTAGTTCTGTGTCACCCTATGTTATAACTGTTGCATGATGAATGCCATCCGACATAATTATCCATCATTGATCCATTGCCTACGATCTCGTTTCATATTGGTCTTTGCTAAGTTACTTCTCTGTTGCCACTGTTATGATTGCTACAAAACTGCTACTGTTACTTTTGCTACGTTACCGTTACTTCCATACTACTTTGCTACCAAATACTTTGTTGCAGATATTAAGTCTTTCAGGTGTGGTTGAATTGACAACTCAGCTGCTAATACGTGAGAATATTCTTTGGCTCCCCTTGTGTTGAATCAATAAATTTGAGCTGAATACTCTACCCTCGAAAACTGTTGCGATCCCCTATACTTGTGGGTTATCACCCTGCCACCCCCGCAGCAAGAGTCAGGCCAACCCCACCAAATCCGAACACGAACGGAGCATCCAAGAGCCTTCCACCCCTACACCCATGCCGCCCACACGGCCAAGAGGTGTAGGCACCACCGTCACCACGAGGCCTACTAGAAAGCTCACCATGGATCCGGCCATCCAGGACCGTCGCCCCGGCATCCTCTGATAACTCAATACAAACGCCAAACATGAGGCTGCCTCTCCAACCAAGCCCCGAGCCTCCACCTCGACCTGGACAGAGAAGGACGAGACATGCGCAGGAGAGCAACCAGCCCGCGGCCAGGAGCCCAAGTCAAACCCCTGCAATGGTGGCTAGCCCAGCGGAGACCTTTCTTTATTTTCAGGAGTTTAGCCAGGCGGAGCCCTTTCTTTATTTTCACGAGTTTTTACAGTCACTTAAACTTGTATTGCAAATTGATTGCCTGAAAATCGAGGGTGTTTACTGCAATACTTTATAACAGACGGGCAGAAGCAATTAAACCCATTAAGCTACGCGTGAAGGGCGACCAACCAGCTATGCCATGTGGCACAAGTTGGTTGGCTGAGGTGAGAAATCTTTTGGAATTCTTTTTAGATGAAAGTGTGAATTATTTTTTAAATGTATTTTTTCTTTTTAGATGGAGGTGAGGACCTATGGTATTTTTTAAATGGAGGGTTATCAAAGTGGCACTCGCATGTAGGCTGCGGTGGTAATGTTTTTCTTTTTTCTTTAGATGAAGGTGAGGATTTTTTTTCTAAGATGTTTCTTTAGACGAAGGCGAGGACTCTATGTATTTTTTTTAAATCAAAACGTGCGCACAACTTCCTCTCAAGCGGTGCCACCAGGTGACGCCCCAACCACTAGTAATTACATTCATCTTGGCTTCTATTGTATCTTCTCGGTGGAACGCTGCGGAAAGATAAATGATGTTCTCAACTAGCATAAACTATTTCAATGACACAATATATGTGCGTCTGAATCCACAAAAAACTCTTGGCTCCAATCGATCTATATTAATGTTAATTAATGAATATTCTTTGAAATAAGTTTACTAAATTTATTTAGTTTTAAAATTGGCTATCATTCCCTCCTTTTTTGCGAATTAAAATACTTTCATTACTTAAAAGGAGACCTCACAGTCAAGTTTACAAATTTCAACCACCTCCTCTGGTGCACACCGTATCCAAACAGCAGTTTTTGGGAGTGTACGATCCATCTGAGCAAGTACATGGCTCGCTTTGTTCTGGTCACGTTTGATGGACGTGATTTTATACTGCCTGCTAGCCAGTAGATGCCTGACTTCACTCACCATTGCTGCCATAGGTGATCTGTCCAGAGAGGAATCAGTAACCATATGCGCTGCAACAGCACAGTCCGTTTCCACGATGATAATCTCATAACTCCGTTCGATAGCCAGGGAAACCCCTTCCGTGAGCGCTGCAACTTCTGCTTCGAGACCACTTCTGCATCTCTGAATAAAACGACATGAGGTGAAGATAATGGCACCTCTGTGATCACGCAGAATCATTCCAGCTCCTCCAGTACCCTCCTCCTCCATCCATGATCCATCAATATTAAGTTTAACCCAGCCTAGAGGTGGCTTTCTCCAGCTCGCCATGGACCTTGGCCTCTCTATTGGTGTTTTATTCAGTTTGCCCTTTCTATCGCAGCCGCTGTGTGAGACCACCTCCTTCCCTTTAGCAACATCAGCATTTGGGTTCTGCTGGATGTTCAGAAGGGTTTCGATGTAGCCACCTAAGAATTTGGTAGAAGCTTCTACCGGCGGCGCCGGTTTGTGGTGGTATATCTCATTCCTCACATGCCAGTTCCGCCATAAATTCATGATCACAAGAAGGCGTTCTTCAGGGCTGCAACCATCGAGCAGATGAATGATCCATTCGGGACCTGTGTTGGTGATGGCTTCTAGCTTGGGCATGCTCCATGTTTGTGCCATCGCCCTCCACAGACACCTCGCCCGTGGACAACTGCACAGGGCGTGGAAAGAGTCCTTGCGTTCCAACCCACATAAAGCACACGTGTCAGAGACCTCAAGTTTACGTTTACATTTATTGTCAAGTGTAGCCAAAGAATTTGTCGCAACCCTCCATGCAAAGACTCGTACCTTCGGGGGAGCAGGGCACCCCCACACTGCCTTCCAGACCGCACGAGTGCCGTCCGGTGCCCTGCTAGTGGCGCACGCGGTGGTGCTGGTCCGCTCCTCTAGAGCGGTCTTGTAGGCGCTTCGTACGCTGAATATACCTCGCGAGTCTGGAGCCCATGCTAGGACGTCGTCCAGCCGCCGTGGGCTGGCTTTAATCGCCAAAATACATTCAACATCTGTTGGAGAGAAATGTTGCTGAAGTAGTTCCACACGCCATCGACCATTGCCATCAAGGAGTTCGGATACACGCCGTATCCGGCAGGTACCTCGAGGAGTGATCGGCCTGTATGTCGTGGGGCGTGGGATCCATGGGTCTCTCCACTCCCGGATCCGCTCGCCATTTCCCACTCGCCAAATGAGCCCTTTTTTTAGCAGCTCGGGTCCATATGCTGAATGGCGTGCCACGTCGGTGATGCGTTGCCTGAAAAAACTGTGTCCTCAAGAGAGCCATTCAGATAATATTTTGCTTTTAGCACTTGTGCACACAAGGACTCCGGCTTGATCAGCAGGCGCCACGCTTGTCTTGCTAGTAGAGCTTGGTTAAAAAGACAAAAATCTCGGAAACCAATGCCCCCTTCCCTTTTGGCTCAAGCAATTTCTCCCATGCAAGCCTATGAGTCTTTCTTTGTCCCTGTTTTGATCCCCACCAGAAATTCCGTACTAGTCGTGTGAGATCATCACACACAGAACAAGGTAACTTAAATACCCCCATGATATATGTAGGGATGGCCTGCAAAACTGACTTGATCAATGTTTCTTTTCCTGCCTGCGAAAGAGTATCTCCCCACACCATGATTCTTTTAGTCAAACTTGCCTGTAACATCTGGAATTTTCCTTTGTGCATACGACCATCCGGAGTGGGTAGCCCTAGATATTTTCCTTCAAATTCAAAGTTCTGTACTTCCAGCACCTGTTTGACTTCATCATGTACCGCCATGGGGCAGCTATCACCAAACTGAATGGAACATTTCTGAGGGTTTATGAGTTGACCAGTGGCTCTAGCATACCGATGGAGGACATCTTTCACGAAGATGGCCTGATTAGCGTTAGCTTTGAAGAACAACAAAGTATCATCTACAAAAAGTAGGTGTGATATTTCGGGTGATTTGCTACAAATCCTGACCGGATGGAGCGCCTGTGACTGTACTCCTTGTCTCAACAACGCAGACAAACCATCAGCCACAAAGAGGAAAAGGAAGGGAGACAGGGGGTCACCTTGTCGAAGACCACGCGTCGGTGCAAGTGAATCCAAGATGGCTCCATTAAATTTGACATAATATCTCACCGAGGTAACACATGACATTATCCACTGTACCCACCGGCGAGAAAAGCCCAAACTTGTTCATCGCTTGCTCCAAGAACCCCCAGTCCACCCTGTCATAGGCCTTTGACATATCCAATTTGTATGCACAGAAACTGTGATCCGGGTTTTTCTCATGCTGAATAAAATGCAAACACTCGAAGGCAAGTAACGCATTATCTGTGATCAAACGACCCGGCACAAAGGCACTCTGGTATGGTGAAATAATCTCATCTAGCAGCAGCCTTAATCTGTTTACCAAACACTTTGCAATAATCTTGTATATGACATTACAAAGACTTATAGGTCTGAAATCAGTAAGGCGCACTGGATCATCAACTTTGGGAATAAGAACAATTACCGTTTCATTTACTCCCTCCGGCATGTGTCCGGTCCTAAAGAACTCCCTGACGGCCCTGATAACATCTTCCTTCATCACTGCCCAATTTCTCTGAAAGAACCGGCTGGGTATCCATCCTTCCCTGATGCTTTCAGAGGTCCCATCTGGAACAAGCTATCAGATATTTCCTTCTCAGTAAAATCAGCACAAAGACTATCATTCATTGCAGGAATCACTTTTTCTTCAAACAAAGCAAGTAAGGGTTGCTGGTCAAGTGTATCATCACGTGTAAAAAGATTTTTAAAGTAAGAGTTAACCATGTTACCCATGACCGCATGATCCCCATGGCTGCCACACATATCATCTATCAATCTTTTTACCTTATTTTTCCTTGCTCGCCAAACAGCTCGCCTCTGGAAAAAAATTGTATTGCGATCGCCCTCTCGAAGCCAGTCAATCCGGCTACGCTGCATCCATAGCATCTCTTCACGATACAATATTTCCTGCATATAATCAGAGACTTTCCGTATTTTATTGCGGTCCGCATTCATTTGCATCAACTCTTCCAGCCGAGTTCTAGATTTTTCAATTTCTTTAGTAATGTTGCCAAACTTAATTTTACTCCATGCATGCAGCTCAAGCATGAGCTTTGACAGCCCCGCTTGCACATCGCCCAAGCTAAAGCTTCGGCCTACTTGTGCCCAAACAGCAGCAACTCTCTCTGGCAAAGTAGTATCACGCTCCCAAAATGTTTCATACCTTTGAAAATTGCTACGGATGTGGGTGGTCTCTTCTTTGATGCATTGTAGCACGAGTGGAGTATGATCAGAGCAAGGTGACACATTGTGTACCACACGTGCTTCAGCAAAGATATCTCGCCATTTATTATCTGCCACCGCTCTATCCAGTCTCACACGAACATTCTTCCTGCCCTTCTGTTTATTATCATATGTAAACAGCAAGCCAGAAAAACCTAAATCCACAAATTCACATACTTCCAGCATATCTCTGAAGCACTACTGGAATTGCCTTATACGCCGAGTGCCACGGATACTCGGCAAAGGGTCAATAACCGTCGGTAAAGCCTTTGTCGAGAGTTGCACTCAGCAAAAGCCACCCGGCATACACCTCTCCGGCAAACAGAACTTTGCCGAGAGCCATTTATCGGGCACTCGGCAACAATATTACCGAGTGTTCTCGTGGTACTCGACAAAGGTTTGAACTCGGCAAAAATCAACTAAGGGCAGATGAAAACGGCGAAAATTCATAGGTTAGCCACGTGTCACAGGTGTTTTTGCCGAGTGACGCACTCGGTAAAACTTGTTGGCAGAAATTAAAAAAAACGCCACATATGCCGCTAATGCCAGCGCGCCACCACAGCGCGTGCATGTGCTGCTGTCGGCCAATCTCTCTACCGTGCGCCACCGCTGCCAACGCGTGCTGCTGGCGGTGCTGCTGCTCTTCCTGCTTGCCTCTTGCGCTGCTGCTTGCTTCCTTGATAGCCGACGCTGCTGCTGCTGCTTGCTTCCTCGCAAGCCGGCGCTGCTGCTGTTGCTGCTTGCCGATGCAGCTGCTACTGCTTGCTTGCTTGCCAACCAGTGCTGCTTGTTTGCTTGGCCGCAAATCCAAGCACACGACGGCCACCATGAGAGGAGGGGACTTGACCACGCCGACGAGTGTCTGTTGGCGCCGCTCCTCTCACAGCGCCGCTCTTCTTCTACCTCTTGCGCTGCCTCGCACAGCTCTCTCTTCTCTGTTGGTTGTTTTACACAACACAAACGACCAGAACACACACACACACTTCACCAAGGAAGAGGAACGCATTGGCTTTGCCAAAGGGACTTCCTCGATGAGCACACAGTGGCTACATGTTTCTTACCCAGCCCTCATGGCCTCCATCTTTTCACTAACTCAAAGCAGTACATATATACACAAGGACCCATGTACTCACGTCACTAACCAGGCATCATTCCCGGCCACTAACACCATGCACGAGCACTACTCAGCTAACTTATCTCCATGACCTTATGTCCTCCTAGAATCTCTTTAGGAGTGCACAACCGGCTAACAACTTATGCATGCATGCAAACTAATCCACTCCACCCACGAAGCTAGCTAGCTATAACTAACAATGACTTGACCGAATCACTCGGCCACACTTGTTGCTGCTGGTCAGCCTTCACTGGTCTCACGTACCACATCGCTTCACACGGCGTTGCTGCATCACACAGCTCCATGGAATCTCACCTCCCACACCGGCCGGCGTCGCCCGGCCAGCTCGGCATCTCCCCTCTTGTACGCCTAAATGAAGTTTCACCTGCTACAACTCCCTAGAACCTAACTAGCTATATCCATGGATAAAATCAAACTAAAATGCATATACAATATATCAAGATTAGTGCTTACAATCACCCCCTAGTCTTGATATCACATGTCTTCCATGCGGATCACCCGCAACACCTGGCCATGGATGACACCGGCGCAGCGCCGATACCATGCACCATCTTGTCATGGACGACGCCGTCGCGGCGTCGGTCACCATCCACATCTTCTTGCGGCATCGCACCGCAACCGGCCACTCGCCGCCACCGACGTCGTCGCAGCGCCGGTCACCATGGACCATCTTGTCGTGGATGATATCCTCACGACGCTGATCCTCATGACGGCTTCGTGCCGCCGTCCCTCCCAACACCGTCACACCGTTGTCTTCTTGTGGCAGCTTTGCACCGCCATCTCCATCTAGCGGCATCACACCGCAACCGGCCACCGGCAGCATCGCGCCGCCGACGGCCACCCATCTCGTGCCGACGTCCTCCACCTCACATGGAGTCCGCCGTGTCATCGTCGCCGCCTCGGATCGACAAGGCTCTGATGCCAATTGTTGGGGCCGCTCCTCTCGCAGTGCCGCTCTTCTTCTACCTCTTGCGCTGCCTCGCACAGCTCTCTCTTCTCTGTTGGTTGTTTCACACAACACAAACGATCAGAACACACACACACACACTTCACCAAGGAAGAGGAACGCATTGGCTTTGCCAAAGGGACTTCCTCGGTGAGCACACAGTGGCTACATGTTTCTTACCCAGCCCTCACGGCCTCCATCTTTTCATTAACTCAAAGCAGTACATATATACACAAGGACCCATGTACTCACGCCACTAACCAGGCACCATTCCCGGCCACTAACACCATGCACGAGCACTACTCAGCTAACTTATCTCCATGACCTTATCTTCTCCTAGAATCTCTCTAGGAGTGCACAACCGGCTAACAACTTATGCATGCATGCAAACTAATCCACTCCACCCACGAAGCTAGCTAGCTATAACTAACAATGACTTGACCGAATCACTCGGCCACACTTGTTGCTGCTGGTCAGCCTCCACTGGTCTCACGTACCACATCGCTTCACACGGCGTTGCTGCATCACACAGCTCCATGGAATCTCACCTCCCACACCGGCCGGCGTCGCACGGCCAGCTCGGCATCTCGCCTCTTGTACGCCCAAATGAAGTTTCACCTGCTACAACTCCCTAGAACCTAACTAGCTATATCCATGCATAAAATCAAACTAAAATGCAGATACAATATATCAAGATTAGTGCTTACAACGGAGCGGCGCAACGGGCCCGAGGTGTCGCATCTCTTGTGGGGCCACTGGTTCACGGCAAGCTCGACGAGTAAACGGCGATGCTAGACCGGTGCGCCGGCGGGAGAGCTATGGCTGCAAGGAAGAGAGAGTGGCCGGCCATGGCAAGATGGACAAGGTGTGTGTGTGTGGCTGTGGTTGGTGCAGGCAGAGATAAGAGAAAGTTGTGTGCGGCTTGAGAAGAAATAAGAGATTGAAGTGAATGGAGTAGTTTTATTGATGTTACTGTTCAGCCTTATATACCATCTGAACAGCCGTGTTACAACGTCGGTTACAATGATTGTGCCTGTTTAAACAGGCATGATGTCCCTTCGCCATAGACAGCGTATGGACAACGCTAACTGTAGGTAGTTAGCCTATAGGAAATCCTAACTGCTATGCTAGCCTAAAACTGACACTAACATCTTAACTAATAATATTTCCTAACACTCCCCCTTGGACAACGCTGTAGTTTAAACTTCATTGTCTTGAGAATCTTCATATATCTTCAAGTGTCAGAAAATCCATGTTTGATGTTGCATAGTCTTATACCCTTCTAAATCCTGTGAAAAATATAAAAAGAAAATATAGGAATTTGATATACCGTAGGTATAGTAATTGTCTCAATAGAACCCATATGAGAAACCAATATTGAAAAACTCATAAGGAAGAGTACATTATATTATTATCGGATGATAATTAATAAGTTTAGTTCTAGGAGTTTTCTCCCCCTCAACTTTGCAAAATCTCAACTTGCAATATTGTTCAATATATAAAACGTATGTATTTGAGCAATACAAGTGGTATTACCTTGATAGATAATGGAAGATGATTCTGTTGAATCTTAACTACATAATATCCGTCTTGATATGATCGTGAGCACCTTTCATATCTGGTATATATTTGAAGATGAAAATCACTGGTATATACATAGGTCATAGAATCCAGCAAGGGATTTTGTTAATAACTACATGTAATCAAGCAATCATTATGCCGTTTTCAAAAAAAAAGCAATCATTATGTGAGTAATCCTTTTAAAGAAGGAACTCTCGTGGTCGATTTTACCACACAATTTTTCGACTATTTTTAGTCATGAAGTGGCTTTTGATGTTTTACACAATATATGTTGCGATTTGTTCATAAGTTCAGACTTTCAAGCTTTTAATGGACTTATATATAGATGTCTGAATTGGGTGATCCATATGAGTATGTAATCACCGAGTCTATTAACTGCATGGATGGTTTATTTGTAACTGCCAATAATATTAATATCAAAACGTAATTCCACCTATACCAAGAGGGTACGTTACATCATAATAGATGTCGGGTCTCTGCATGAACCCTTATGCTACAAGCATCGCTTTTCACCACCTCATTATTTTTGTTATGAAATAAAATTCATTTGTCTTCCAAAAGGGAAGATAATTATGAGGAGAATGTATTACAGTGGTAAATACATCTCTTTTGTTAAGCGAGTGCTATTCTTATTTAATTGCTTCCTTCTAGTTGAACCAATATATGAATGCATTAGGCATTCTGCCATGGACTTTGGTTCAGGGCCCTAAAGGTTTTAGCAATTTAAGAACAAATATATGTCGACATATGTAGTCTTATGTTATATGATTATGTTGAATCAATAGGATTTGTGGAAATAATATTTACATCTTTTAACTCCTCGTGATTTCCCATAAGAATGGAGTCAAGGTGTTTCGATGTCCCAACAATTCAAATTGTGTGCACATTTATGTTGGGTTTGGATGATGAGCATCTGTTATGTGTTATTCAACTTGAGTTTGAACTACATTTACTAGTTGAGGATATAATTTCCTCTCTTTTTTTTCCGCGGATGCATATGAGCCATTTCTCATGTGACCATGTTTCTTTAGCTCTCATTTGGGAAGAATAGTGGTTGTATGAGGTACTTCCACTTTGTATGGCACATTGCTTGCATGCATAATGTGATTTGATGACGTCTTTGTCATAAGTAAATGTATTTGGCAGATTTGCAAAGTGTTGCAAATATATATGATTGAACTTTAGGTTCAGATTTTGAAGTACGTGAATATGAGGACTGAATGTCTATGACATTTCTAATTTCTTGGCATTCTTTGTGGTACGAATCTCCCCCTAATGCCAAAAATGTCCTTATTTTAAATGTAATCAGCGTAAAGGCAATAACTAATTCTCCTGATGGGAGTTTAAAATATTTATGATTGACGGATAAATAAATAGTTATACCTCACATAGATCCCAAATTTATGTGAGGGCCCATGTACGATGGAGTGGCGATATCGGTATATAACCGAATTTTTGCAGATGGAAAATACTTGTTTGATTTCCACGTACTTACTGTAAGGGGAATTAGTATGATATGCAGTTGCTATGATCTAGAATAGATTTGCGGCGTGTAAGACCGCATGTTTCCAACAAGATGTTGGCATATTAAAATTCTGAAGAAGTGGTCACATTATTAGTTTTATTCTTTTGATAAAGAATTTAGCTGCACCATTTTGGGTATGTACATGAGGTACTTCGTAAAAATCATACATGCTCGTGAAAACGGCATTCAAATGGGTTTAATCCATATGGTAGGATAATTTGCTCTTAATTTGATAATTTGAGCAATTAATTTAGGAATTCATGGTTTTGTGGAGGTTAGAGACTCACATAAGATCATTTTTAGATGTCTATTGATACCATGAATAAATGTCCCAGAAATGTTTGAGTAGTCCACATATATATTCTTGGATGTGTTCAAGAAATTTAAATGGCTACTTTCTGAATTTTAAGATGAGAGTGTCCTAAAAATCAATTTTCTCATGGCATATGTGGTGCACATAAAATCTGATGACTTGAGATTTTTTTTTGCAGCTTTTAATTGTGACCAATAAAATGTTCACTAATCTTTCGTATCATCCCAATTTTGGGGTGACCAAGGTGATCATGTCAAGTCTTGAATTTATCAAGACTTTGAAAAATTATTTTATACGCAACATAAGGTACAGGTTTGATGTATGTAAAGTATAATCCGGAGGAGAATGAAGGGAATTTTTCAAGAGTTTGTTCCTCATATCCGTTGCTTTTTGTTAAAAGCAAAAATTATGTCTTATCCACCTCTAATGTTTTAGATGGAAATTGTTAGATCGGATATCTTTGAAACTTATAAGGGTACGAGTAGATTCAGGATACAAGAGTGCATTCTAAATTACGATAGGAGTACCCATAGGGAGTGTGAAAGTGGCTCTTCTTGAACCAATAATTGCTTTCTCTCTGTAAGAGTTTAGAAGTATGTTGTATCCCTTTAAATTGTATTAGTGGTAGCACTATCCAGTAAACTTAACTCTTATTCCATCGGATTTTTCCCGTAAAAGTTATATAGATAGAAAGAGAATATTTTAGAATAAATCTTATCTTATTCATATATTCATAAAATTACATACAAGGTATTTATATTATAAAATTCTAATATAAATACATTACAATAGTATGTCTGATTCACATAATATAATATAGGTAGTCTGAAAGACTTTATTCTACTTATTGTTATACAATATGTAACATTTTGTAGTATTGAAATAGCTAAATGACATCAACATATTTCCGGAGATTAAGTGGGGTCTCCAAAAACATCTTGGGTGTAACCCACAAGCATGTCTTCATCGAGGATGATATCGTCCTTCGGCTTGAATACTTCAATAGCGCTTTTAGAAGGACCGGCTTGAGGGTTATCTTGAATGGCGTTGAAGTGAGCTTCAGTTTTCTTTCCATGAACTTGTTCGCATTTTTGTCCATACTTCATGTATAGATCCACAAGGTGCTTGGGAATTCGGCATTGATTAGTACGATGATTCATGCATCCACACCTTTGACAAGTTTGAGAGCTGTCATTTTGATCATGTTTCTTGAAATGATCTTTCCCCTTAGTTTGACCGTTGGTCTTCGGACCGTTATTTTGTTTCCATTTTCCCTTGAATTTTTGGAAATTCCTTTTATGGTTTCCAAATTGACCAGTAAAATGAGCATTAGCATGTGCTTCAGGGATAGGCATGGCACCCGTTTGTGACGCCCGGATAATTAAGCTACAGTGCTCCTCTGCTAATGATGCCACGTCACCTTAATTATAGTTGCTAATCTCGAGTTAGTTCGAAACCGATTCAAATTCAAATTCAATATCAGGCAAACGATAAAAGTTTTCAAATATTAAAACTAAAATGTTCGGAGTGAACCAAATATTGCATAGATAATTATGATGGAAAAACCACACATTTATAAAATGTTTAAATACTATGAGATGAATAAAACAGTAGCAAAAACGATTAATTAAATACCTTTTATAATTAATAAAATGTCAAACTAAGTTATTTGGGGTCTAGACTTTTTGTGACTATGGACTAAGGTGAAATACTGAATTAGATACTAAGTGCATATTTTACTAAATTAAAATGCAACTAAAATAAAGAAATAAAGAAAAGAAAACAGAAAACAAAAGAACCCCCCGGGCTCCGGCCCAGCAGACCCCGGCCCAACTCGGCCATGTTCCAGCCAGGCCGGCCCACCCCGGCGCCCTATTAGCACCACGAAACCCCCTGGTCAAACCCCACCTCCCACCGACACCCCCACTCTCCCTCGCCCCCTCCCCCACGTTCGCTCCCCTCTCCCCCGATCTGGATCGGGATCGAGGGGAGGCCACCGACGCGCCGCCGCTCCCCTGAGGCCACCGCCGCCGCACGAGGCCCGCACCACCCGGAGCGCCTTCGCCTCGCCGCCTCTCCGGATCACCTCCCCTCGCTCCTCTTCCCCGACCCGATCTGGATCGGGAAGGGCCAACGAGCCCGACGCCCCTAGACATCGGCGCCGTCGCTGTGTGCCGCACAACCACCGCCCGGAGACCTTGCCGCCTCGACCTCTTCCCCGTCGTCGACCCCGCCACCATCGCCGGCCCGTCCTCGCCCTCTCCATCAACGGCCTCCTCATCGCCGCGCTCGTCGCCGGACCGCCTCCCCGTCTCTGTCGAACGTCTCCTCCTCGCCGGACCACCCCGAGCCCGCTGCCCTGGACCCTACTCCCCGCCGTGAGCAGTCGCCTTTCCCTCCTCCTCTCCCCACGTCGGCCGCGCACTGGCCTTCCCCGGCTTGCCTCGTCACCGTGCGCCCCGGTCCCCATCGCCCGTGCCAGCGCCATCTCGGTCGCGCCCGATCGCTCATGCCCGTCGCGCCAGACCCCAGCGCCCTGCCCTGCCGTGAACTCCGCCCCGCTCACGCGGCCGCTGCGCCGTGGCGGCGCTTCGCCGCGCCCGACACCGCCAGCAGCTGCATATACAGGCGGGGCTCCCTATCCCCAGCGGTTTATGCGCTCCAGGCGCCGAACCGCCTCCCACAATGACCTCGGGCGCAGCGCCCTTGACGCGTCCCTCTGCGCTTCGCCGCCGCCCATGGCTGCGGCCTCGGTCAGTCGGCGCCCGGGTCCGGTGCCCCTGGGCTCCGTCCGTCGCACCCGGGTTAGCCTCGACGGGTGCCCACGCCCGTGCCCGTTTGGCCCCTAGGGCCAATGACATGGGGGCCCACCCCAGAACGTTTAAAAAAAAGGAGTTAAAAATATATTAAATAAATAAAAATTAAAATAATTAAAATATTAATTAATTAAGTAAGTAATTAATTAAGTTAATTAATCCTGATTAGATTAGCCTAATGACTAATTAAACTAATTAATCTGCTTTAATTAATCTTAGTCAATGACAGTGGGACCCACCTGTCAGGTTGACCAGGTCAACGGTCAACGGTCAACGTTGACTGCTGACATCACTATTCTGGATAATGTTAATTTAATTAATAATTAATAAATTAGAAAATGATTTAAAGCTTTAAAAATTAATATAAAATAATCCGTAGCTCGGATGAAAATACTTTCTACATGAAAGGTTCTCAGAACGACGAGACGATTCCGGATACGCAGCCCGTTCGTCCGCCACACACTCCTAGCATAGCAAACACGCAACTTTCCCACTCCGGCTCCTTTGCCCGAAAATGCGAAACACCGGGGATACTTTCCCGGATGTTTTCCCCCTTCACCGGTATCACCTCATACCACGTTAGGGCACGCCTAGCATCGTTACTTGTCTTGTCATGCATCGATATGCATCTGTTTACATGGTATTCATTGTTTCTTCCCCCTCTTCTCTCCGGTAGACTACGAGACCAACGCTGCTGCCCGGTTCGACTACGGAGTTGACGATCCCTCTCTCTTGCCAGAGCAACCAGGCAAGGCCCCCCCCCTTGATCACCAGATATCGCCTATTCTACTCTATACTGCTTGCATTAGAGTAGTGTAGCATGTTACTGCTTTCTGTTATACCTATCCTGATGCATAGCCTGTCCTTGTTACTACTGTTGTTACCTTTACCTGCAATCCTATATGCTTAGTATAGGATGCTAGTATATTCATCTGTGGCCCTACATTCTTGTCCGTCTGCTTTGTGCTATACTATCGGGCCGTGATCACTCGGGAGGTGATCACGGGTATATACTATATACTTTATACATGATACATGTGGAGACTAAAGTCGGGTCGGCCGGTGGAGCACCATGAGTGGATCTTTGTGGCGGAGCGCGTCGGGGCAGGTTGAGACCGCCTAGGAGAGAGGTGGGCCTGGCCCTGTTCGGCGTTCGCGGATACTTAACATGCTTAACGAGATCTTGGTATTTGATCTGAGTCGGCTACGAGCCTATACGCACTAACCATCTACGTGGGAGTAGTTATGGGTATCCTGGCGTCGTGGTATCAGCCGAAGCACTTCGTGACGTCAGCGACTGAGCGGCGCGCGCCGGATTGGACTGGAACGCCACTAGGCTAGGTCTGCTTCCGGCCGCGTCATAGCGTCTTGGTGTGCTCGAGGCGATGGGCCCGGACCCTGCGCGATTAGGTTTAGACCGGCGTCTTTGGCCTCTTTGTTGAGCCTAGGTGGGGCTGCGGCGTGTTGATCTTCCGGCCGGGCATGACCCAGAAAGTGTGTCCGGCCAAATGGGATCAAGCGTGTTGGGTAAGTTGGTGCACCCCTGCAGGGAAGTTAATCTATTCGAATAGCCGTGATCTTTGGTAACAGGACGACTTGGAGTTGTACCTTGATCTTATGACAACTAGAACCGGATACTTAATAGAACACACCCTTCCAAGTGCCAGAAACAACCGGTGGTCGCTCTCTCTCAGGGCAATGAGGAGGGGATCGCCGGGTAGGATTATTGCTATATGATGTTACTTGGAGGACTTCAACCTACCCTCTTCTACCTGTTGCAAGGCGAAGGTGACGAGCGTATTCTTAGATAAGACTAGCTATCCCCCTCTTATTCTGGCATTCTGCAGTTCAGTCCATCGATATGGCCCTTTACACATATATCCATGCATATGTAGTGTAGCTCATTGCTTGCGAGTACTTTGGATGAGTACTCACGGTTGCCTTGTTCCCCGTTTTCCCCTTTCTTTACCCGATTGCTACGACCAGACGATGGAGCCTAGGAGCCAGACGCCACCGTCGACGACGACTACTACTACACCGGAGGTGCCTACTACTACGTGCAGTCACCGATTTACCCGTGAGTAGTTAGGAGGATACCAGGCAGGAGGCATGCGCCTCTTTCGATCTGTATCCCATTTGTGCTAGCCATATTATGGCACCTTGTTTAACTTATGTCCGTACTCAGAATCATTGCTTCCGCTGACTCGTCTATGATCGAGCACTTGTATTCGAGCCCTCGAGGCCCTGGCTTGTATTATGATGCTTGTATGACTTATTTATGTTTTAGAGTTGTGTTGTGATATCTTCCGTGAGTCCTCGATCTTGATCGTACACATTTGCGTGCATGATTAGTGTACGGTTAAATCGAAGCGTCCTGAAGTTGGTATCGAGCCAACCGCTCAGAGGAATCCCCTTCCAAACTCCTTGGCCGAAGTCGAGTCTAGACATTGCAAAACTTTTACTAACATGGCTGTGTGTCTTACGGGCACACGTTGCCATTGGGTGGTATTAGGATCTTTTACTCCTCGTCTATACTCCGGGACTCTGATCTCTCTTCTATTCGGGTTAAATGATTTTGCTAAAAACAAAACTAACTTTAGGTTCTCGATAATACTTTCTCCGGAGAGCCCTCACTTCAGATGATCGCCTGCTGCACTAGAAGATTCCGAAGTTACTCTACGATGTTTTCTCGAGTCTTTGTGCCATCGCAATTGCGATTTGCTTCCACCGTCAACCCCTATGAAAAACTGCTTACACTTGCCATTCATACAATCATTCCCCGTTGATCTTATTATTACAAGATGTCCCGAAATACTCTTTGCTGTTCTGAAAATCATTTAAGCTTACTGCCTTGCAGTTCTTTACCACATGAATATCCCTATTGAAAATTCCTCGCACTTTCGGATTCTGCTCATCTCCGGTTGTTCGTATGCTTCATAAGATACTGAAATACTATCCGACCTTCTGAGCATCCTCTTCAAACTATTGCTCGGCAAATACTTGTATGCTTACATTATGGATGCTCCCATATCACTAGCAATATTCACTAGTATCTTTTGACACCGTCATTTTGATCCTTTGATTCAGCATGTGTCCGAATGCACACAATCATCTATCAACCCTTCTAAATTATCTTTCCGGCTCAGATGTCATTTTGAACATGAGCTGGTTCTCGACCAAACTAATTGTCGTCAATTTTGTCTCTGGTATATTCAATTGATCCATCCTTGATCAGAACGTCTGCTTCTGATCCTTTGTTTTAGAAATCATAATTCCTTGGCATTTAAGCTTTGAATTATTCAGATGATTCCATAACCTGTTGCATTTGCATTCCTTCCTCTTCTGGTTGAGTATCGATACTCACATCAGATCCTTTGTGGACCATCAAGTCCTTTGTTGGATTGTTATCCGACAGTGTCCTTCACATTTGATCACTTTGTGAGTTCTTTCCCTGATACATAACGCCTTTGTCAAGTTGTATCCTCTGCTTGGCCAACCATGCTCTGCTTTCGGGCTTGTGTTATTTACTCTTGAAACTTGTGGTATATGTTTCTAAGAAGCCCCTATGGATTGAACCTATGCTTTCCTTAAACTGTGTGAACTCGGAAGTTTTCACGGGTCATACTCCTCTGGTAATTCACCAGGTAGGTTTTGACACTGAAATCATTTTTTATTTAGAGCAGTGAATGGAAGGTTATACCTTGAAGAAGTGGGAGTCGACCTTGAACCTTGCGTTCATGCCCATGAAGGAAATATGCCCTAGAGGCAATAATAAAGTTATTATTTATTTCCTTATTTCATGATAAATGTTTATTATTCATGCTGGAACTGTATTAACCGGAAACATGATACATGTGTGAATACATAGACAAACATATAGTCACTAGTATGCCTCTACTTGACTAGCTCATTAATCAAAGATGGTTATGTTTCCTAACCATAGACATGTGTTGTTATTAGGAGAATGATGTGATTGACATGACCCATTCCATTAGCCTAGCACTTGATCGTTTAGTATGTTGCTATTGCTTTCTTCATGACTTATACATGTTCCTGTAACTATGAGATTATGCAACTCCCGTTTACCGGAGGAACACTTTGGTGCTACCAAACGTCACAACGTAATCGGGTGATTATAAAGGAGTACTACAGGTGTCTCCAAAGGTACATGTTGGGTTTGGCGTATTTGAGATTAGGTTTTGTCACTCCGATTGTTGGAGAGGTATCTCGGCCCTCTCGGTAATGCACATCACTATAAGCCTTGCAAGCAATGTAGCTAATGAGTTAGTTACGGAATGATGCATTACGTAACGAGTAAAGAGACTTGCCGGTAACGAGATTGAACTAGGTATTGGATACCGACGATCGAATCTCGGCAATTAACATACCGATGACAAAGGGAACAACGTATGTCGTTATGCGGTTTGACCGATAAAGATCTTCGTTGAATATGTAGGAGCCAATATGAGCATCCAGGTTCCGCTTATTGGTTATTGACCGAGAATAGTTCTAGGTCATGTCTACATAGTTCTCGAACCCGTAGGGTCCGCACGCTTAAGGTTTCGATGATGCTTATATTATGAGTTTATGAGTTTTGATGTACCGAAGGAGTTCGAGTCCCGGATGAGATCGGGGACATGACGAGGAGTCTTGAAATGGTCGAGACGTAAAGATCGATATATTGGACGACTATATTCGGAGTTCGGAAAGGTTCCGAGTGGTTCGGAAAGACTCCGAATTGGACTAGGAAGGGGGGCGCACCCTTCCTTCCTTCTCCTTCTTTCTTCCCTTTCCTTCTCTCCTACTCCTACTACATGGAAGGGTTCCTAGTTGGACTAGGAAAGGGGGAATCCTACTCCCGGTGGGAGTAGGACTCCCCTAGGGCGCCGCCATAGAGAGGGCGGCCCTCCCTCCTCCACTCCTTTATATACGGGGCAGGGGCATCCCATGGACACCCAAGTTGATCTACGGATCGTTCCTTAGCCGTGTGCGGTGCCGCCCTCCACTATATTCCACCTCGGTCATATCGTCGCGGAGTTTAGGCGAAGTCCTGCGCTGGTAGAACATCATCATCGTCACCATGCCGTCGTGCTGACGGAACTCATCCCCGACACTTTGCTGGATCGGAGTCCGGGGATCGTCATCGAGCTGAACGTGTGCTGAACTCGGAGGTGCCGTACGTTCGGTACTTGGATCGGTCGAATCGTGAAGATGTACGACTACATCAACCGCGTTGTCATAACGCTTCCGCTTACGGTCTCACGAGGGTACGTGGACAATACTCTCCTCTCTCGTTGCTATGCATCACCATGATCCTTGCGCAGCGTAGGAATTTTTTTGAAATTACTACGTTCCCCAACAAAGTGGCATCAGAGCCTAGGTTTTATGTGTTGATGTTATATGCACGAGTAGAACACAAGTGAGTTGTGGGCGATATAAGTCATACTGCTTACCAGCATGTCATACTTTGGTTCGGCGGTATTGTTGGATGAAGCGGCCCGAACCGACATTACGCGTACGCTTACGCGAGACTGGTTTTACCGCCGTGCTTTGCACACAGGTGACTAGCGGGTGTCAGTTTCTCCAACTTTAGTTGAACCGAGTGTGGCTACGCCCGGACCTTGCGAAGGTTAAAACAGCACCAACTTGACAAACTATCGTTGTGGTTTTGATGCGTAAGTAAGAACGGTTCTTGCTAAGCCCGTAGCAGCCACGTAAAACTTGCAACAACAAAGTAGAGGACGTCTAACTTATTTTTGCAGGGCATGTTGTGATGTGATATGGTCAAGACGTGATGAGATATAAGTTGTTGTATGAGATGATCATGTTTTGTTGAAGTTATCGGCAATCGCGTAAGCCTTATGGTTGTCTCTTTATTGCATAAGATGCAAGCGCTAAATAATTGCTTTACTTTATCGCTATGCGATAGCAATAGTTGCAAGAGAAATAGTTGGCGAGACGACCATGTGACGACACATTGATATAGATCAAGATGATGGAGATCATGGTGTCATGCCGGTGACGATGGAAATCATGACGATGCTTTGGAGATGGAGATCAAAGGCACAAGATGATGATGGCCATATCATGTCACATATTTTGATTGCATGTGATGTTTATCTTTTATACATCTTATTCTGTTTTGTTTGACGGTAGCATTATAAGATGATCTCTCACTAATTATCAAGAAGTGTTCTCCTGGTATGCACCGTTATGAAAGTTCTTCGTCTTTGAGACACCACGTGATGATCGGGTGTGATAGGCTCTACGCTCAAATACAACGGGTGCAAAACAGTTGCGCACGCCGAATACTCAGGTTAAACTTGACGAGCCTAGCATATAACAGATATTGCCTCAGAACACGGAGACCGAAAGGTCGAGCGTGAATCATATAGTAGATATGATCAACATATTGATGTTCACTGTTGAAACTACTCCATCTCATGTGACGATCGGACATGGTGTAGTTGATATGGATCACGTAATCACTTAGATGACTAGAGAGATGTCAGTCTAAGTGGGAGTTCTTAAGTAATATGATTAATTGAACTTTAATTTATCATGAACTTAGTCTTGGTAGTATTTTGCAAATTATGTTGTAGATCAATAAGCTCATGTTGTTGCTTCCCTATGTTTTTTATATGTGTTCCTAGAGAAAATTGTATTGAAAAATGTTAGTAGCAATGATGCGGATTGGATCCGTGATCTGAGGTTTATCCTCATTGCTGTACAGAAGAATTATGTCCTTAATGCACCGCTAGGTGACAGACCTATTGCAGGAGCAAATGCAGACGTTATGAACGTTTGGCTAGCTCAATATGATGACTACTTGATAGTTTAGTGCACCATACTTAACGGCTTAGAATCGGGACTTCAAAGACGTTTTGAACGTCATGGACCTATGAGATGTTCCAGGAGTTGAACTTAATATTTCAAACAAATACCCGAGTTGAGAGATATGAAGTCTCCAACAAGTTCTATAGCTGAAAGATGGAGGAGAATCGCTCAACTAGTGAGCATGTGCTCAGATTGTCTGGGTACTTTAATCGCTTGAATCAAGTGGGAGTTAATCTTCCAGATAAGATTGTGATTGACAGAATTCTCTAGTCACCATCACTAAGTTACTAGAACTTCGTGATGAACTACAGTATGCAAGGGATGATGAAAACGATTCCCGAGCTCTTCGTGATGTTGAAATCAACGAAGGTAGAAATCAAGAAAGAGCATCAAGTGTTGATGATTGACAAGACTACTAGTTTCAAGAGAAGGGCAAAGGGAAAGAAAGGGAACTTCAAGTAGAAAGACAAGTAAGTTGTCACTCCTGTGAAGAAGCCCAAAGCTGGACCAAAGCCTGAAACTGAGTGCTTACACTGCAAAGGAAATGGTCACTGGAGCGGAAATGCCCTGAATATTTGGTGGATAAGAAGGATGGCAAAGTGAACAAGGGTATATTTGATATACAGGTTATTGATGTGTGCCTTACTAGTGTTTATAGTAGCCCTGAGTATTTGATACTTGTTCGGTTGCTAAGATTAGTAACTCGAAACAGGAGTTACAGAATAAACAGAGACTAGTTGAAGGGGAAGTGACGATGAGTGTTGGAAGTAGTTCCAAAATTGATATGATCATCATCGCACACTACCTATACTCTCGGGATTAGTGTTGAACCTAAATAAATGTTATTTGGCGTTATGCGTTGAGCATGAATATGATTTGATCATGTTTATTGCAATACGGTTATTCATGTAAGTTAGAGAATAATTATTGTTCTGTTTACATGAATAAAACCTTCTATGGTCATACACCCAATGAAAATGGTTTGTTGGATCTCGATCGTTTGATACACATATTCATAATATTGAAACCAAAAGATGTAAAGTTAATAATGATAGTGCAACTTATTTGTGGCACTGCCGTTTAGGTCATATTGGTGTAAAGCGCATGAAGAAACTCCATAAAGATGGATATTCGGAATCACTTGGTTATGAATCATTTGATGCTTGCGAACCGTGCCTTTTGGGCAAGATGACTAAAACTCCGTTCTCTGGAACAATGGAACGAGCTACTGACTTGTTGGAAATAATACATACCGATGTATGCGATCCAATGAGTGTTGATGCTCGTGACAAGTATCATTATTTTCTGACCTTCACAGATGATTTGAGCAGATATGCGTATATCTTCTTGATGAAACATAAATCTGAAATAGTTGAAAAGTTCAAAGAATTTCAGAGTGAAGTGGAGAATCATCGTAACAAGAAAATAAAGTTTCTACGATCTGATCGTGGAGGAGAATATTTGAGTTACGAGTTTGGCCTTCATATAAAACAATGTGGAATAGTTTCACAGCTCACGCCACATGGAACACCATAACGTAATGGTGTGTCCGAACGTCATAACCGCACTTTATTTGATATGGTGCGATCAATGATGTCTCTTACCGATTTACCTATATCGTTTTGGGGTTATGCATTAGAGACAGCTGCATTCACGTTAAATAGGGCACCATTAAATCCGTTGAGACGACACGTATGAACTATGGTTTAGCAATAAACCTAAGCCGTCGTTTCTTAAAGTTTGGAGTTGCGATGCTTATGTGAAAAAGGTTTTCAACCTGATAAGCTCGAACCCAAATCGGAAAAGTGCGTCTTCATAGAATACCCAAAGGAAACTGTTGGGTACTCCTTCTATCACAGATCCAAAGGCAAAACATTCGTTGCTAAGAATGGATCCTTTCTAGAGAAGGAGTTTCTCTCGAAAGAAGTGAGTGGGAGGAAAGTAGAGCTTAATAAGGTAATTTGTACCTTCTCCCGAATTGGAAACTAGTTCATCAATGAAATCAGTTCCGTTGATGCCTACACCAATTAGTGAGGAAGCTAATGATGATGATCATGAAACTTCAAGATCAAGTTACTACCAAAACCTCGTAGGTCAACCAGAGTAAGATCCGCACCAGAGTGGTACGGTAATCCTATTCTAGAAGTCATGTTACTAGACCATGATAAACCTACGAACGATGAGGAAGCGATGATGAGCCCAGATTCCGCGAAATGGTTTGAGGCCATGAAAAATGAGATAGGATCCATGTATGAGAACAAAGTATGTACTTTGATTGACTTGCTCGATGATCAGCAAGCCATGTTAAATAAATGGATCTTCAAGAGGAAGACGGACACTGATAGTAGTGTTACTATCTACAAAGCTCGACTTGTCACAAAAAGGTTTTCGACAAGTTCAAGGTGTTGACTACAATGAGATTTTCTCAACTGTAGCGATGCTTAAGTCCGTCCGAATCATGTTAGCAATTGCCACATTTTATGAAATCTGGCAAATGGATGTCAAAACTGCATTCTTTAATGGATTTATTAAAGAAGAGTTGTATATGATGCAACCAGAAGGTTTTGTCAATCCTAAAGGAGCTAACAAAATGTGCAAGCTTCAGCGATCCATCTATGGACTGGTGCAAGCATCTCGGAGTTGGAATAAAACGCTTTGATAGTGTGATCAAAGCATATGGTTTTATACAGACTTTTAGAGAAGCCTGTATTTACAAGAAAGTGAGTGGGAGCACTACAACATTTCTGATAAGTATATGTGAATGACATATTGTTGATCGGAAATAATGTAGAATTATTCTCGCAAAGCATAAAGGAGTATTTGAAAGGAGTTTTTCAAAGAAAGACCTCAAGAAAACTACTTACATATTGAGCATCAAGATCTATTGAGATAGATCAAGACGCTTGATAAGTTTTTCAATAAGTACATACCTTGTCAAGATTTTGAAGTAGTTCAAAATGGAACAGTCAAAGAAAAGTTCTTGCCTGTGTTGCAAACGTGTGAAATCGAGTAAGACTCAAATCCCGACCACGGCAGAAAATAGAAAAGAGAATGAAAGTCATTCCCTATGCCTCATTCATAGGTTCTATAAAGTATGCTATGCTATGTAATGCACCTATTGTATACCTTGCTCAGTATTTGGCAAGGAGTACAATAGTGATCTAGGAGTAGATCTTGGACATTGGTCAAGAACATCCTTAGTGAGGACTAAGGAAATATTTCTCGATTATGGAGGTGATAAAAGAGCCCGTCAGAAAGAGTTACATCGATGCAAGCTTTTTACACTGATCCAGATGACTCTAAGTCTCAATCTGGATACATATTGAAAGTGGGAGCAATTAGCTAGAGTAGCTCCGCAGTGCGAGCATTGTAGACATAGAATATTTGCAAAATACATACGGCTCAATGTGATGCACCCGTTGACTAAGCTTCTCTCACGAGCAAAACATGATCATACCTTAGTACTCGTTGGGTGTTAATCACATAGCGATGTGAACTAGATTTTTGACTCTAGTAACCCTTTGGGTGTTGGTCACATGACGATGTGAACTATGGGTGTTAATCACACACAGATGTGAATATTAGTGTTGAATCACATGATGATGTGAACTAGATTATTGACTCTAGTGCAAGTGGGAGACTGAAGGAAATATGCCCTAGAGGCAATAATAAAGTTATTATTTATTTCCTTATTTCATGATAAATGTTTATTATTCATGCTGGAATTGTATTAACCGGAAACATGATACATGTGTGAATACATAGACAAACATATAGTCACTAGTATGCCTCTACTTGACTAGCTCATTAATCAAAGATGGTTATGTTTCCTAACCATAGACATGTGTTGTTATTTGATTAATGGGATCACATCATTAGGAGAATGATGTGATTGACATGACCCATTCCGTTAGCCTAGCACTTGATCGCTTAGTATGTTGCTATTGCTTTCTTCATGACTTATACATGTTCCTGTAACTATGAGATTATGCAACTCCCGTTTACCGGAGGAACACTTTGGTGCTACCAAACGTCACAACGTAATCGGGTGATTATAAAGGAGTACTACAGGTGTCTCCAAAGGTACATGTTGGGTTGGCGTATTTTCGAGATTAGGTTTTGTCACTCCGATTGTTGGAGAGGTATCTCCGGCCCTCTCGGTAATGCACATCACTATAAGCCTTGCAAGCAATGTAGCTAATGAGTTAGTTACGAAATGATGCATTACGTAACGAGTAAAGAGACTTGCCGATAACGAGATTGAACTAGGTATTGGATACCGACGATCGAATCTCGGGCAAGTAACATACCGATGACAAAGGGAACAACGTATGTTGTTATGCGGTTTGACCGATAAAGATCTTCGTAGAATATGTAGGAGCCAATATGAGCATCCAGGTTCCGCTTTTGGTTATTGACCGAGAATAGTTCTAGGTCATGTCTACATAGTTCTCGAACCCGTAGAGTCCGCACGCTTGAGGTTTCGATGATGCTTATATTATGAGTTTATGAGTTTTGATGTACCGAAGGAGTTCGAGTCCCGGATGAGATCGGGGACATGACGAGGAGTCTCAAAATGGTCGAGACGTAAAGATCGATATATTGGGCGACTATATTCGGAGTTCGGAAAGGTTTCGAGTGATTCGGGTATTTTTGGAGTACCGAGAGTTACGGGAATTCGTATTGGGCCTCTTTGGGCCATACGGGAAAGGAGAGAAAGGGCCAAAGAGTGGCCGCACCTCCTTGGACTAGTCCGAATTGGACTAGGAGGGGGGGCGCACCTTCCTTCCTTCTCCTTCTCTCTTCCCTTTCCTTCTCTCCTACTCCTACTACATGGAAGGGTTCCTAGTTGGACTAGGAAAGGGGAATCCTACTCCCGGTGGGAGTAGGACTCCCCTAGGGCGCGCCATAGAGAGGCGGGCCCTCCCTCCTCCACTCCTTTATATACGGGCAGGGGCACCCCATGGACACCCAAGTTGATCTACGGATCGTTCCTTAGCCGTGTCGGTGCCCCTCCACCATATTCCACCTCGGTCATATCGTCATGAGTTTAGGCGAAGCCCCGCGCCGGTAGAACATCATCATCGTCACCATGCCGTCGTGCTGACGGAACTCATCCCCGACACTTTGCTGGATCGGAGTCCGGGGATCGTCATCGAGCTGAACGTGTGCTGAACTCGGAGGTGCCATATGTTCGGTACTTGGATCGGTCGGATCGTGAAGACGTACGACTACATCAACCGCGTTGTCATAACGCTTCCGCTTACAGTCTACGAGGGTACGTGGACAATACTCTCCTCTCTCGTTGCTATGCATCACCATGATCCTTGCGTGTGCGTAGGAAATTTTTTGAAATTACTACGTTCCCCAACAGCCCATGGACACGATGTATAACTTATCATGGAAGCCGCTCGTAAAAATAGTTACCCCCCTTGTTATAAGTTCATCTTGTATCCGTGGTTCGATCATTTATGATCGAGGTTTCCGACCATGTTCTCCTTTAAATACCATTTCTCGTGCAAGTTTAAGCACTTGTCTTCCGTGGATCAATACACCAGTCCAACTTTTACTTTGATCTTTCGTCGAGTATTACCCCCTGGTATCTCGAGATTATCATGGAACTGCATAACTTCTTATGAGTTCTTCATCAAGTGCTACCTTCCTACTGATTCCAATTTTTGACGGGCTCTGAGATATTATACACTCAAAGACACCGATAACTGAACCGAGTCCGCACTACGGTTCAAAAACTCTTCAGTAAGCTTCAATAAGTACGAGTTTGTACCCGATCACGCCATTCCTGGCCTGTTTGGCCATATCATTGGCGTGATGATTTTAACTGTGCTACTCGGTCCTTCTTCACGGAGCACAATTTTCGACGATGAACTAACCTTACGTCGATCCTCATCGTCATATCTTTTCGCCTTGAACAACAAGCTTGGTTTCGAGTTTGTGTCGTACCCTTGGTTCCAATAACCTTTCACTTCATCATTACTTTGACTTGATGTAAATGGCGATCGATTACATCTTCATGAACTCTCGCGACAAAGGTGTCGTGATCATAACCATTCTGAGCTCATCCAGGATATCAATTGAATTCATGGTGAGAAATACCATCCTTGCCCTCGATGAATTGTATTATCATCGACCACTTTATTGCCTTCCCACCAACACAAGCTTGTTCATGTTTGGTGTTATACCTTGAGTTCCTTGCTATCCAGCAATTGTTCTTCTTTAGCTTGGAGTATTACCATCCTTTATGTCAAGAATGTTCTGAGATTTGTTCCACCTCTTGAGAATTCTTGACATAGAAATACTTCTCACCATCACTATTCTTTCTTGGTCCCCGTGTTAATTCCAACAAGTGAACGGTGTTGTTTGGATTCTTCCTTCTAGCAACCCTATTTCTTTGAAGTTAATGGTTGAAAGTTCAGTCTTAGGCTATTGATTATTGAATCACCATTCTGACTTTGGTCGTGCAACCCAACCCATATTTCGGGCGCACCTTTCAACCAATGTTTAATTGTGTATGTTTTCCTCGAGCATACTTCCTTATATCATTTGATCGACAAATGTTATCTCCTTGTTCACTTAATTGTGGAAATCCATCTTTTGGGAATCTCGATGAATTGCCATTGAGTTCACCAGACACCTCCTTGTCCTCTCCTTGGGTTAATGATGGACTCTTGTTAACGGAAATCACTTCATTGTTCATTTCCCCGAGAATCTTACAATGTCATCTCGTCTGCGTTGCACCTTTTCTTCTCAGGTATCCTAAGTCTGAGGTATCATGACACCAATCGGATCTGAATCTCGGTCAGATATGATGGCTGGGACAACTTTCCAAGAGTTATGATATTAGTCCTTTGATGAACCGGTAAGATGTCATGCCTAGCACCCCCCCCCCTGGGTGGAGGACCGATCATTATAAATTCTTTTGCAAGGATAACCATTCTTCTTGGACGAAATTGTAAGACTTATTCGATAAGTTATTCCTGATGAATCTTTTGTGTATCCGAAGTATGATCTTTACATGAAGACCATGTCAATGCTATCTCGAAGCATGTCTGTGGTACTCCGATTTTCAATAAGAACATTTGAAGCCCAATGCTAAATGTTTCCTGCTCAATTATCCAAACACCGCTGTATGGTAATGTCATGAAATTTTTCTCCCCGTACCTAAAAGGGTTTTCTACTTTATATCCTGTCATGGATATCATGCTCTATTTGCCCTTGGAAAGGATATACCCTTGAAATATGTGTTTAAACACATTTTCCTTTCCATTGTTCTGTTTAATCTGATAATCTTATTTTCATTTCCATTGGTTGGTTTAACCTTTCTTGAGGTCTATATAATCTAAGCAGTATTAATCTTCTGCTTATGTAAAACACCTTGGTGTACAACCGTGTCAATAATACCCTATTGCTTTTGTTGTTAGCACTCCGGTAGCCGCCGATGGACGAGAACTTTGCCTAATGGTCCGCCTCGTTCAACGAGCAGGAAAATGGTTCTCTTCGTCCCTCGCCCTTGGTATCGATGTTGTTGCCGACATAACTGATAGGCTACCCTCTGACATGCCTTGCTATCGTGATCGTACAAGATGTCAACCCCCTTTCTACTTTTAACCCACATGGTGGGCCCATAACCCACAGTTCCACAGGATCGAAACCTGACTCTCTGTACAACCTGATGTCAAAGTTATTCCTCGTGCTGGACTTTGTATGTAATTCACGGGCCACTTGCCTGTTGATCTATTCTGGTATCGGAAACAATAATTATTCCGTTGCTTGAAACCCCTTTCACCTTATGGCTAGGCGTTGAACGATTGCCTGGTTTCTTGAAACTTCTTGTTGGACCTTCCAACTTTACTCTCGTTGTGTTCTATTTGTTCAACTCGAGAGGTACTCATATGCTCATTCATGGGTTAATCCCAGGTTATTACCCTTATAGCATTCTCGTCAAGCTTCCGATCTACCCCGTTACCTATTCGTAAATACGATGAAGATCCCGAAGGAAGGATGCCGACTTCGTCATGATGACCTTGAGAAGATCAACTTAATGGATCGACCTCCTCGAGAAGAGTAACCAAGACCAACAAGACCCGTTAGAATTTCGCAACCTAATCCCTTCCCGCACTTCCCCTCTTAAATCTCGGGACGAGATTTTCTTGTAGTGGAGGAGAATTATGACGCCCGGATAATTAAGCTACAATGCTCCTCTGCTAATGATGCCACGTCACCTTAATTATAGTTGCTAATCTCGAGTTAGTTCGAAACCGATTCAAATTCAAATTCAATATCATGCAAACGATAAAAGTTTTCAAATATTAAAACTAAAATGTTCGGAGTGAACCAAATATTGCATAGATAATTATGATGGAAAAACCACACATTTATAAAATGTTTAAATACTATGAGATGAATAAAACAGTAGCAAAAACGATTAATTAAATACATTTTATAATTAATAAAATGTCAAACTAAGTTATTTGGGGTCTAGACTTTTTGTGACTATGGACTAAGGTGAAATACTGAATTAGATACTAAGTGCATATTTTACTAAATTAAAATGCAACTAAAATAAAGAAAGAAAGAAATAAAGAAATAAAGAAAAGAAAACAGAAAACAAAAGAAACCCCCCGGGCTCCGGCCCAGCAGACCCCGGCCCAACTCGGCCATGTTCCAGCCAGGCCGGCCCACCCAGCGCCCTATTAGCACCCGAACCCCCGGTCAAACCCCACCTCCCACCGACACCCCCACTCTCCCTCGCCTCCTCCCCCACGTTCGCTCCCCTCTCCCCCGATCTGGATCGGGATCGAGGGGAGGCCGCCGACGCGCCGCCGCTCCCCTGAGGCCACCGCCGCCGCACGAGGCCCGCACCACCCGGAGCGCCTTCGCCTCGCCGCCTCTCCGGCTCGCCTCCCCCTCGCTCCTCTTCCCCGACCCGATCTGGATCGGGAAGGGGCAACGAGCCCGACGCCCCTAGACATCGGCGCCGTCGCTGTGTGCCGCACCACCACCGCCCGGAGACCTTGCCGCCTCGACCTCTTCCCCGTCGTCGACCCCGCCACCATCGCCGACCCGTCCTCGCCCTCTCCATCAACGGCCTCCTCATCGCCGCGCCCGTCGCCGGACCGCCTCCCCGTCTCCGTCGAACGTCTTCTCCTCGCCGGACCACCCCGAGCCCGCTGCCCTGGACCCTACTCCACGCCGTGAGCAGTCGCCTTTCCCTCCTCCTCTCCCCACATCGGCCGCCCAAGACTTCGCCTCGTCCTTGCCATCAGGCGCCGGTCCCCATCGCTGCACACCGCGCCATCTCCGGTCGCGCCCGATGCGCTCACCGTGCGTCGCGCCGACAGACCACGACGCCTTGCCCTGCCGTGGCCTCCGCCCTCACGCAGCCGCCTACCGCTGTGGCCGGCGCTGGCGCCGCTTCGACACTCCGCCAGGCTGCGCCGACGGGCTCCCTATCTCGGCGGTTGTCCGCTCGGCGCTCAACTCCGCCTCCCTCGGTGACCTCGCACGCGCAGCGCGACGCTGCCCTCGCCATGGCCGCCGCTGAATCGGCCTCGGTCGATCGGCGCTGGTCGGCGCCTGGCTCCATCCGCCGCACCCGGGTTAGCCTCGACGGGTGCCCACGCCCATGCCCGTTCGCCCTTTTGGCCCCTAGGGCCAATGGCATGGGGGCCCACCCCAGAACGTTTTAAAAAAAGAGTTAAAAAATATATTAAATAAATAAATAAATAATAACTAAAATATTAATTAATTAAGTAAGTAATTAATAAAGTTAATTAATCCTGATTAGATTAGCCTAATCACTAATTAAACTAATTAATCTGTTTTAATTAATCTTAGTCAATGACAGTGGGACCCACCTGTCAGGTTGACCAGGTCAACGGTCAACGTTGACTGCTGACGTCAGCAAACACTATTCTGGATAATGTTAATTTAATTAATAATTAATAAATTAAAAAATGATTTAAAGCTTTAAAAATTAATATAAAATAATCCGTAGCTCGGATGAAAATACTTTCTACATGAAAGTGGCTCAGAACGATGAGACGATTCCGGATATGCAGCCCGTTCGTCCGCCACACACTCCTAGCATAGCAAACACGCAAGTTTCCCCCTCCGGCTCCTTTGCCCGAAAATGCGAAACACCGATACTTTCCGGATGTTTTCCCCTTCACCGGTATCACCTCATACCACGTTAGGGCACGCCCTAGCATCGTTACTTGTCTTGTCATGCATCGATATGCATCTGTTTACATGGTATTCATTGTTTTTCCCCTCTTCTCTCCGGTAGACTACGAGACCGACGCTGCTGCCCGGTTCGACTACAAAGTTGGCGACCCTCTCTCTTGCCAGAGCAACCAGGCAAGCCCCCCTTGATCACCAGATATCGCCTATTCTACTCTATACTGCTTGCATTAGAGTAGTGTAGCATGTTACTGCTTTCTGTTATACCTATCCTGATGCATAGCCTGTCCTTGTTACTACTGTTGTTACCTTTACCTGCAATCCTCTATGCTTAGTATAGGATGCTAGTATATTCATCGTTGGCCCTACATTCTTGTCTGTCTGTTGTGCTATACCATCGGGCCGTGATCACTCGGGAGGTGATCACGGGTATATACTATATACTTTATACATGATACATGTGGAGACTAAAGTCGGGTCGGCTGGTGGAGCACCCGCGAGTGGATCTTTGTGGCGGAGCGACGGGGCAGGTTGAGACCGCCTAGGAGAGAGGTGGGCCTGGCCCTGTTCGGCGTTCGCGGATACTTAACACGCTTAACGAGATCTTGGTATTTGATCTGAGTCGGCTACGAGCCTATACGCACTAACCATCTACGTGGGAGTAGTTATGTGTAACGCCCCGGATTCGATGCGCCAGGTGTCCTTCAGTTATTCGCCGTCGTTGCCATGTCATGTGCTTGCGTGTTGCATTTTGCCATGTCATCATCTGCATTTTATATCATGTCATCATGTGCATCGCATTTGCATACGTGTTCGTCTCATGCATCCGAGCATTTTCCCCGTTGTCTGTTTTGCAATCCGGCACTCCTATGTCCCCCGGCGTCCCCTTTTACCTCTTTTCGTGTGCGGGTGTTAAACAGTCTCGGAATGGACCGAGTTTTGCCAAGCGGCCTTGGTATAGCACCGGTAGACCGCCTGTCAAGTTCCGTGCCATTTGGAGGTCGTTTGATACTCCAACGGTTAACCGGGTAACCGCAAAAGCCCTCTTTGTCTTGCAGCCCAACACCCTTCCAAACTGGCCCAAAACCCATCTAACTCCCCTCCATGCTCTCGGTCGTTCGATCAAGATCGTGTGGGCGAAAACCGTGCTTCATTTGGACTCTCCTAGCTCCCTCTACCTATAAATATAGCCCCTCCCCCGAATTTCCGCTGTCCAAACCCCCCGAAACCCTAGAGTTTTTTCCCTCTCCGCCGCCGGACGCGTCCAGCAGCAGCCGGACACGTCCGCCCCGCGCCCCCTCGTCCAATCGGAGGCCGCCGCGTGGCGCTCCCGCCGCCCGGCCGCCGCCCCGCCCGGGACCGCCTCTGGCGGCCGCGGCCAGCAGCGCCGCGCGCTCCGCTTCGCTGCGCCCTCCGCCGCCCGCCCGTCCCCCTCGCCGGCGCCACCGTAGCCGCCTGCGCCTTCCTCCGCCCGCCGGCGCCTTTGCCCGTAGTCGCCGGGCGAACGCCGCGCCTCGCCGCCCCGGCGCCTCCCGCCGTCAGCGGCCGGCCCCCGTCGCCCGGCCGCGCGGCCGCCTCCTCGCCCGCCGGACCTCGCGCCGCCGCCGCCCGATCCCGCCGCCCGGCCTCGCCGTGCCAGAATCCGGCCGGATCCGGAGGCCTGGCCGAGATCCGCCCTACGCCCGTATCCTGTCGCCCCGCCGGCGAACTCCCTCGTCGGACCGCCTCCGTTGCCGTCCGGGTCCGCCCCGACCCGATCCGCTCCGGACCCGACCCGCTGCGCCCGGATCCACCTCGTCCCGACCCGATCCGCGTTGACCCCGCGAGGTTGTTTTTTTCGCCTAACTCCCCAGATCTGTAACTTTATCATGCCATGTTCATCGCATCATAACTTGTTGCATCCTGCTCCGTTTCGTGCGTGTAATTTGTCCAATTGTTCGTCTCGACGAGTACATCATTTCTTTCCATTGCATCATTTACATTTGAGCTCATCTTGATGCCCGAAATGCTGTTAGAAGAGGGCTATGTGATGTTAGTTTCAGATTCTTATCAAACATGCACTTTTGTCATTTTTGCCATGATTGATGTGTGCACCCTATGAACTTGAGTCCTACATGTGTTTTGTAATATGCCATTCCATCTTTACAGAGGTGTATGCCATGTATTTTTGTGATCAATGTGGTGACTAGCACAAGCATGCAAACTAGGCTTCATGATGTTGCTGATTTCAGTCCCTGTTCTGCTGTTATTTTGATGCCATGTAAACTTGATGCTACAGAGATATCCATGCATATTTTGAGATACTTAAGTAAGGGTGTTTTGAACATATGGTCCATCCATGCCCTTGTTTGCAATTAGGGAGTGCCATAGCTTGAGTCAATCGAGCTCTACTTTTGCTATAAAATGTTTCCTGGCAGATTGTTTACATGTTATTCAATTTTGCCAAGGTTGTTGTAGTTGATCCGTGTATGCTATGATGCTGTTCTTGCCATGTATAGCTTCTATGCCATGTCTTCTTACTGTGAGTTGCCTTGCCATGCCATGTATTGCTCTGTGGTGAGTGGTTCAAGCTTACCAACATGCCTACTTATTGTTGTTCCTGCCATGCATGAAGCTGTCATATAACTTGGCATGTTTACATGGGTGCCATCATACTTTCTGTGCCCTTTTGGCTCATGGTCAGTAAGGGACTTTTGTTATATGCAATTAGTAGATTCATGCCATGCCTTTTTTTGCCATGATAAGTTCCTGTAGCACGTTGTTTGATAGCTCTAAACATTGCAACCTGGTGTTATTTTCTGCAAAGTCTGAAACTGTTATTCTTTGCAATCTTGCCATGTCATTTTGAGCATGTTCTAGTGAATTCTGTGTTGGGGAACGTAGTAACTTCAAAAAATTTCCTACGCACACGCAAGACCATGGTGATGGCATAGCAACGAGAGGGGAGAGTGTCTGTCCATGTACCCTCGTAGACCATAAGCGGAAGCGTTATAACAACGCGGTTGATGTAGTCGTACATCTTCACAATCCGACCGATCCAAGTACCGAACGTACGGCACCTCCGTGTTCAGCACACGTTCAGCTCGATGACGATCCCCGGGCTCCGATCCAGCAAAGCGTCGGGGATGAGTTCCACAAGACGACGACGGCGTGGTGACGATGATGATGCTCCACCGATGCGAGGGCTTCGCCTAAGCTCATGACGATATGACTTCACCGGCGCAGGGCTTCGCCTAAGCTCATGACGATATGACCGAAGTGGAATATGGTGGAGGGGGCACCGACACGGCTAAGGAACGATCCCTAGATCAACTTGTGTGTTCTGGGTGCCCCCTCGCCTCAGATATAAAGGAGCAAGGGGGTGCGGCCAGCCCAAAGGCGGCGCTGGAGGAGTCCTACTGCACCGGGAGTAGGACTCCCCCCTTTCCTAGTTGGAATAGGATTGGGGAGGGAAGAGGGAAGAGGCGCCCCCCTCTCCTTGTCCTATTCGGACTAGAGGGGGAGGCGCGCCTGCCCTGGCGGCCCTTTCCTCTTCTCCCTATGGCCCATCAAGGCCCATTGACCCCCGGGGTTCCGTAACCCCGGTGTTCCGGTAACTTCCTGTTTTCATCTGAAACCTTTCCGAAGTCCAAACATAGGCTTCCAATATATCAATCTTTATGTCTCGACCATTTCGAGACTCCTCGTCATGTCCGTGATCATAACCGGGACTCCGAACAACCTTCGGTACATCAATACTTATAAACTCATAATGAACTGTCATCGAAACGTTAAGCGTGCGGACCCTACGGGTTCGAGAACTATGTAGACATTACCTAGAACCATTCTCGGTCAATAACCAATAGCGGAACCTGGATGCCCATATTGGTTCCTACATATTCTACGAAGATCTTTATCGGTCAAACCGCATAACGACATAAGTTGTTCCCTTTGTCATCGGTATGTTACTTACCCGAGATTCGATCGTCGGTATCCAATACCTAGTTCAATCTAGATTCGTAAGTCTCTTTACTCGCTCTGTAATACATCATCTCACAACTAACTCACTAGTTGCAATGCTTGCAAGGCTTATGTGATGTGTATTACCGAGAAGGCCAGAGATACCTCTCCGACAATCGGAGTGACAAAACCTAATCTCGAAATACGCCAACCCAACAAGTACCTTTGGAGACACCTGTAGTACTCCTTTATAATCACCCGATTACGTTGTGACGTTTGGTAGTACCCAAAGTGTTCCTCCGGTAAACGGAGTTGCATAATCTCATAGTTACAGGAACATGTATAGCTCATGAAGAAAGCAATAGCAATATACTAAACGATCAAGTGCTAAGCTAATGTATGGGTCATGTCAATCACATCATTCTCCTAATGATGTGATCCCATTAATCAAATGACAACACATGTCTATGGTTAGGAAACATAACCATCTTTGATCAATGAGCTAGTCAAGTAGAGGCATACTAGTGACTATCTGTTTGTCTATGTATTCACACATGTATTATGTTTCCGGTTAATACAATTCTAGCATGAATAATAAACATTTATCATGATATAAGGAAATAATAATAACTTTATTATTGCCTCTAGGGCATATTTCCTTCAGTCTCCCACTTGCACTAGAGTCAATAATCTAGATTACACAGTAATGATTTTAACACCCATGGAGTCTTGGTGCTGATCATGTTTTGCTCGTGGAAGAGGCTTAGTAAATGGGTCTGCAACATTCAGATCCGTATGTATTTTGCAAATCTCTATGTCTCCCACTTGGACTTGGTCCCGAATGGAATTGAAGCGTCTCTTGATATGCTTGGTCCTCTTGTGAAATCTGGATTCCTTTGCCAAGGCAATTGCACCAGTATTGTCACAGAAGATCTTCATTGGTCCCGATGCACTAGGTGTGACACCTAGATCGGAAACGAACTCTTTCATCCAGACTCCTTCATTTGCTGCTTCCGAAGCAGCTATGTACTCCGCTTCACATGTAGATCCCGCCACGACGCTTTGTTTAGAACTGCACCAACTGACAGCTCCACCGTTTAATAAAAATACGTATCCGGTTTGCGATTTAGAATCGTCTGGATCAGTGTCAAAGCTTGCATCGACGTAACTATTTACGGCTAGCTCTTTGTCACCTCCATATACGAGAAACATATCCTTAGTCCTTTTCAGGTATTTCAGGATGTTCTTGACCGCTGTCCACTGATCCACTCTGGATTACTTTGGTACCTTCCTGCCAAGCTTCTTTGCTAAGCATACGTCAGTCTGGTACACAGCATTGCATACATGATAGAGCCTATGGCTAAAGCATAGGGAACATCTTTCATTTTCTCTCTATCTTCTGCTGTGTGGTCGGGCATTGAGTCTGACTCAATCTTACACCTTGTAATGTCTGGTAAAAAACTTTCTTTGCACGATCCATTTTGAACTTCTTCAAAACTTTATCAAGGTATGTGCTTTGTGAAAGTCCAATTAAGCGTCTTGATCTATCTCTATAGATCTTGATGCCCAATATGTAAGCAGCTTCACCGAGGTCTTTCATTGAAAAACTTTTATTCAAGTATCCTTTTATGCTATCCAGAAATTCTATATCATTTCCAATCAATAATATGTCGTCCACATATAATATCGTAAATGCTACTGAGCTCCCACTCACTTTCTTGTAAATACAGGCTTCTCCAAAAGTCAGATAAAACCATATGCTTTGATCACACTATCAAAGCGTTTATTCCAACTCCGAGAGGCTTGCACCGCACCATAAATTGATTGTCGGAGCTTGCACACTTTGTTAGCATCCTTTGGATCAACAAAACCTTCTGGTTGCATCATATACAACTCTTCTTCTAGAAATCCATTCAAGAATGCAGTTTTCACATCCATTTGCCAAATTCCATAATCATAAAATGCGGCAATTGCTAACATGATTCGGACAGACTTAAGCATCGCTACGGGTGAGAAAGTCTCATCGTAGTCAACCCCTTGAACTTGTCGAAAACCTTTCGCAACAAGTCGAGCTTTATAAACGATTACATTACCATCGTCGGTCTTCTTCTTAAAGATCCATTTATTCTCAATGGCTTGCCGATCATCGGGCAAGTCAACCAAAGTCCATACTTTGTTTTCATACATGGATCCCATCTCAGATTTCATGGCTTCTAGCCATTTTGCGAATCTGGGCTCACCATCGCTTCTTCATAGTTTGTAGGTTCGCCATGGTCAAGTAACATGACTTCCGAATAGGATTACCGTACCACTTTCATTGCGTATTTTATTCTGGTTGACCTCTGAAGTTCAAGAGCAACTTGATCTGAAGTTTCATGATCAACATCATTAGTTTCCTCACTAATTGGTGTAGTTGTCACAGAACCGTTTCTTGTGATGAACTACCTTCCAATAAGGGAGCAGAATCTGATTATCTCATCAAGTTCTACTTTCCTCCCACTCACTTCTTTCGAGAGAAACTCCTTCTCTAGAAAGGATCCGAATTTAGCAACGAAAATCTTGCCTTCAGATCTGTGATAGAAGGTGTACCCAACAGTCTCCTTTGGGTATCCTATGAAGACTCATTTCTCCGATTTGGGTTTGAGCTTATCTGGTTGAAGTTTCTTCACATAAGCATCGCAGCCCCAAACTTTAAGAAACGACAACTTTGGTTTCTTGCCAAACCACAGTTCATACGGTGTCGTCTCAACGGACTTAGATGGTGCCCTATTTAACGTGAATGCGGCCGTCTCTAAAGCATATCACCAAAACGATAGCTGTAAATAAGTAAGAGACATCATAGATCGCACCATATCAAGTAAAGTACGATTCTGACGTTCGGACACACCATTTCTCCGTGGTGTTCGGGTGGCGTGAGTTGCGAAACTATTCCACATTGTTTCAAATGTAAACCAAACTCGTAACTCAAATATTCTCCTCCACGATCAGATCGTAGAGACTTTATTTTCTTGTTACGATGATTTTCCACTTCACTCTGAAATTCTGTGAACTTTTCAAATGTTTCAGATTTGTGTTTCATTAAGTAGATATACCCATATCTGCTCAAATCATATGTGAAGGTGAGAAAATAACGATACCCGCCGCGTGCCTCAACATTCATTGGACCACAAAAATCAGTAAGTATGATTACCAACAAATCAGTTGCTTGCTCCATAGTTCCGGAGAACGGCGTTTTAGTCATCTTGCCCATGAGGCACGGTTCGCAAGTACCAAGTGATTCATAATCAAGTGATTCCAAAAGTCCATCAAGATGGAGTTTCTTCATGCGTTTTACACCGATATGACCCAAACGGCGATTGCCACAAATAAGTTGCATTATCATTATCAACTCTGCATCTTTTGGTTTCAACACTATGAATATGTGTATTAGTACTATCGAGATTCAATAAAAATAGACCACTCTTCAAGGGTGCATGACCATAAAAGATATTATTCATATAAATAGAACAACCATTATTCTCTGTCTTAAATGAATAACCATCTCGCATCAAACAAGATCCAGATATAATGTTCATGCTCAACGCGGCACCAAATAACAATTATTTAGGTCTAAAACTAATCCCGATGGTAGATGTAGAGGTAGCGTGCCGACCGCGATCACATCGACTTTGGAACCATTTCCCACGCGCGCCGTCACCTCGTCCTTAGCCAATCTTCGCAATCCGTAGTTCCTGCTTTGAAGTTGCAAATATTAGCAATGTAACCCGATTATCAAATACCGGTACTATCATGCGAGTATTAGTAAGGTACACATCAATAACATGTATATCACATATACCTTTGATCACCTTGCCATCCTTCTTATCCGCCAAATACTTGGGGCAGTTCCGCTTCCAGTGACCAGTTTGCTTGCAGTAAAAACACTCAGTTTCAGGCTTAGGTCCAGACTTGGGTTTCTTCTCTTGAGCAGCAACTTTCTTGCTGTTCTTTTTGAAGTTCCCCTTCTTCTTTCCTTCGCCCTTTTTCTTGAAACTAGTGGTCTTGTTGACCATCAACACTTGATGCTCTTTCTTGATTTCTACCTCCATGCTTTTAGAATTGCGAAGAGCTCGGAATTGTCTTGGTCATCCCTTGCATATTATAGTTCATCACGAAGCTCTTGTAGCTTGGTGGCGATGATTGTAGAATTACATCAATGACACTATCATCCGGAAGAGTAACTCCCAGTTGAATCAAGTGATTATTATACCCGGACATTTTGAGTATATGTTCACCTTGTGAACTATTCTCCTCCATCTTGCAGCTATAGAACTTATTGGAGACTTCATATCTCTCAATCCGGGCATTTGCTTGAAATATTAACTTCAACTCTGGAACATCTCATATGCCCCATGACGCTCAAAACATCGTTGAAGACCGGTTCTAAGCCGTAAAGCATGGCACACCGAACTATAGAGTAGTCATCAGCTTTGCTCGCCAGACGTTCACAACTTCTCGGCGTTGCTCCTGCAAGAGGCCTGGCACCCAGCCGGTGCTTCCAGGGCGTAATTCTTACGTGCAGCAATGAGGATAATCCTCAAATTCTGGACCCGATCCGTGTAATTGCTACCATCATCTTTCAACTTTGCTTTCTCAAGGAACGCATTAAAATTCAACGGAACAACAAAGACGAGCCATCTATCTACAAAGTAAACATAGACAAGCAAAATACTATCGTGTACTAAGTTCATGATAAATTTAAGTTTAATTAATCATATTAAAACTCCCACTTAGACAGACATCTCTCTAGTCATCTAAGTGATTACGTGATCCAAATCAACTAAACCATGTCCGATCATCACGTGAGATGGAGTAGTTTTAATGGTGAACATCACTATGTTGATCATATCTACTATATGATTCACGTTCGACCTTTCGGTCTCCGTGTTCCGAGGCCATATCTGTTATATGCTAGGCTCGTCAAGTTTAACTCGAGTATTCTGCGTGTGCAACTGTTTTGCACCCGTTGTATTTGAACGTAGAGCCTATCACACCCGATCATCACGTGGTGTCTCAAAGACGAAGAACTTTCATAGCGGTGCATACTCAGGGAGAACACTTCTTGATAATTTTAGTGAGAGATCATCTTATAATGCTACCGTCAACCAAAGCAAGATAAGATGCATAAAGGATAAACATCACATGCAATCAATATAAGTGATATGATATGGTCATCATCATCTTGTGCTTGTGATCTCCATCGCCGAAGCACCGTCATGATCACCATCGTCACCGGTAGCGACACCTTGATCTCCATCGTAGCATCGTTGTCGTCTCGCCAACTATTGCTTCTACGACTATCGCTCGCTTAGTGATAAAGTAAAGCAATTACATGGCGTTGCATTTCATACAATAAAGCGACAACCATATGGCTCAGCCGATTGCCGATAACTTCGGTTACAAAACATGATCATCTCATACAATAAAATATAGCATCACGTCTTGACCACATCACATCACAACATGCCCTGCAAAAACAAGTTAGACGTCCTCTACTTTGTTGTTGCAAGTTTTACGTGGCTGCTATGGGCTGAGCAAGAACCGTTCTTACCTACGCATCAAAACCATAACGATAGTTTGTCAAGTTGGTGCTGTTTTAACCTTCGCAAGGACCGGGCGTAGCTACACTCGGTTCAACTAAAGTGAGAGAGACAGACACCCGCCCGGTCACCTTTAAGCAACGAGTGCTCGGGCGGTGAAACCAGTCTCGGCGTAAGCGTCTGGCGTAATGTCGGTCCGGGCGCTTCATCTCACAATACCGCTGAACCAAAGTATGACATGCTTTGGTAAGCGGTATGACTTATATCGCCCACAACTCACTTGTGTTCTACTCGTGCATATGACATCAACGCATAAAACCAGGCTCGGATGCCCTTTGTTGGGGAACGTAGTAATTTCAAAAAATTCCCTACGCACACGCAAGACCATGGTGATGGCATAGCAACGAGAGGGAGAGTGTCTGTCCACGCACTCGTGAGACCGTAAGCGGAAGCGTTATAACAACGCGGTTGATGTAGTCGTGCGTCTTCACGATCCGACCGATCCAAGTACCGAACGTGACGGCACCTCCGTGTTCAGCACATCGTTCAGCTCGATGGCGATCCCGGGCTCCGATCCAGCAAAGCGTCGGGGATGAGTTCCGTCGACGACGGCGTGGTGGCGATGATGATGCTCCACCGATGCAGGGCTTCGCCTAAGCTCATGACGATATGACTTCACCGGCGCGGGGCTTCGCCTAAGCTCATGACGATATGACGAAGTGGAATATGGTGGAGGGGCACCGCCTGCGGCTAAGGAACGATCCGTAGATCAACTTGTGTGTTCTAGGGTGCCCCCTGCCCCGTATATAAAGGAGCAAGGGGTGCGGCCAGCCCAAAGCGGCGCTGGAGGAGTCCTACTCCCACCGGGAGTAGGACTCCCCCCCTTTCCTAGTTGGAATAGGATTGGGGAGGGGGAAGAGGGAAGAGGGGCGCCGCCCCCCCTTCTCCTTGTCCTATTCGGACTAGAGGGGGAGGGGGGCGCGCGGCCTGCCCTGGCCGGCCCTTTCCTCTGCTCCCTATGGCCCATCAAGGCCCATTGACCCCCCGGGGGGTTCCAGTAACCCCCCGGTGTTGCGGTAACTTCCTGTTTTCATCCGGAACCTTTTCGAAGTCCAAACATAGGCTTCCAATATATCAATCTTTATGTCTCGACCATTTCGAGACTCCTCGTCATGTCCGTGATCACATCCGGACTCAACAACCTTCGGTACATCAATACTTATAAACTCATAATGAAGCATCATCGAAGCGTTAAGCGTGCGGACCCTACGGGTTCGAGAACTATGTAGACATGACCTAGAACCATTCTCGGTCAATAACCAATAAGCGGAACCTGGATGCCCATATTGGTTCCTACATATTCTCTGAAGATCTTTATCGGTCAAACCGCATAACGACATACGTTGTTCCCTTTGTCATCGGTATGTTACTTACCCGAGATTCGATCGTCGGTATCCAATACCTAGTTCAATCTCGTTCTTGGTAAGTCTCTTTACTCGTTCCGTAATACATCATCTCACAACTAACTCATTAGTTGCAATGCTTGCAAGGCTTATGTGATGTGTATTACCGAGAAGGCCCAGAGATACCTCTCCGACAATCGGAGTGACAAAACCTAATCTCGAAATCGCCAACCCAACAAGTACCTTTGGAGACACCTGTAGTACTCCTTTATAATCACCCGATTACGTTGTGACGTTTGGTAGTACCAAAGTGTTCCTCCGGTAAACAGGAGTTGCATAATCTCATAGTTATAGGAACATGTATAGGTCATGAAGAAAGCAATAGCAATATACTAAGCGATCAAGTGCTAGGCTAACGGAATGGGTCATGTCAATCACATCATTCTCCTAATGATGTGATCCCATTAATCAAATGACAACACATGTCTATGGTTAGGAAACATAACCATCTTTGATCAATGAGCTAGTCAAGTAGAGGCATACTAGTGACTATCTGTTTGTCTATGTATTCACACATGTATTATGTTTCCGGTTAATACAATTCTAGCATGAATAATAAACATTTATCATGATATAAGGAAATAAATAATAACTTTATTATTGCCTCTAGGGCATATTTCCTTTATTCTGGAGATAGATCGGTGTTCATGTTTTGTAATGCTTTACCTGTACATCGTGCTCATGTCTTTTGTTATTACGTTGAGATGCTGTAGCAGAGTGTTTTGATGCTTGCAATATGCCTAGTTGCTGTTTTGGACAGCTTGTCCTTTAAACTTGTATAGGGTGTATGTGTTGAACCGTTGCTCCGTTTTGAGTGTGCTCTATATGAAACTTGCTTGTTTTTGCATGTAGTTTCATATTATCTTGTTGCATCATTGTTTTGGTGTGTTTACTTGATGTTTGGATGCATTTTGTATCAATGCCATGCTTATCTTGTTTTGCTCATATCTTCTAGGCCGTAGCTCCGAATTAAATGAACTTTATATGTAACTTGACTAGAATTTCGTGTAGATCATCATGGTGCATCTTAACTTGCTGCTTAACAACTTGAACATAAGGTTTATTCAGATCTGGACCAATTTCGAAATTTGCATATGAGGACTTACCGGAATTGTTATATGTTGTTTCCGGCCTCATTTAAACTTGTCTTGTTGTGTTGCTCTTGTATGCATCATCCCTTGCCATGAGTAGCTTCATGTAGCTTTGTCATGCACCATGTTTGTTGTGCATCTTGTCATGTCTATGCGTGGTGTGTTTACCATGTTGTGTGCTTCTTCTTGTTAGTTCCCGTTTCGTTGCGATCGTGAGGATTCGTCCGTCTACGCTTGGTTCGGCTTCATCCGTTCGTCTTCTTCATGGACTCGTTCTTCTTCCTTGCGGGATTTCAGGCAAGATGACCGTCACCTTGGATCTCATTACTATAATTGCTATGCTAGTTGCTTCGTTCTTTCGCTATGCTGCGCTACCTATCATTTGCTCTTCAAGCCCCCCCAATTTGCCATGTCAGCCTCTAACCTTTTGCACCCTTCCTAGCAAACCGTTGTTTGGCTATGTTACCGCTTTGCTCAGCCCCTCTTATAGCGTTGTTAGTTGCAGGTGAAGATGAAGTTTGTTCCTTGTTGGAACATGGAGATGGTGTTCCTTGTTGGAACATGTTTACTTGTTGGGATATCACAATATATCTTATTTAATTAATGCATCTATATACTTGGTAAAGGGTGGAAGGCTCGGCCTTATGCCTGATGTTTTGTTCCACTCTTGCCGCCCTAGTTTCCGTCATATCGGTATTATGTTCCCGGATTTTGCGTCCCTAACGCGGTCGGGTGATTTATGGGACCCCCTTGACAGTTCGCTTTGAATAAGACTCCTCCAGCAAGGCCCAACATTGGTTTTACCATTTGCCTCACCTATTACCCTTTTTCCCTTGGGAGTCACGCATCCCAAGGGTCATCTTTATTTTAGCCCCCCCGGGCCAATGCTTGTCTAAGTGTTGGTCCAAACTAGAGCCACTTGCAGCGCCACCTCGGGAAACTTGAGGGCTAGTTCTAGTTGTATCGTAGTGCTCATCCGGTCGTGGCACGAGGCGAGATCTGTGGCTACTATCGGGATGTCGGCACGCGTCGGGAGGCTTTGCTGGTCTTGTTTTATTGCCGTCGAAATGTCTTGTAGCCGGATTCCGAGACTGATCGGGTCTTCCGGGAGAAGGAATATCCTTCGTTGATCGCGAGAGCTTATCACGGGCTAAGTTGGGACACCCCTGCAGGGTTTGAACTTTTGAGAGCCGTGCCCGCGGTTATGTGGCAGATGGGAATTTGTTAATATCCGGTTGTAGTAAACTTGAAGCAAACTCGTCTAAAATACACCAACCGTGTGCGTAACCGTGAGTGTCTCTTTTCGGGGTTGATCGAGAGGAGAACACGGTTTCTGAGTTATGTTTGACGTAAGTAGGAGTTCAGGATCACTTCTTGATCATTTCTAGTTGTCGACCGTTCCTTTGTTTCTCTTCTCGCTCTCATTTGCGTATGTTAGCCACCATATATGCTTAGCCGCTGCTGCAACCTCACCACTTTACCTCTTCCTTACCCGATGAAGCTTTGCTAGTCTTGATACCCATGGTAATGGGATTGCTGAGTCCTCGTGGCTCACAGATTACTACACCACCAGTTGCAGGTACAGGTTTGCGATGATCATGACGTGAGAGCGATGTTTACTTGTGTTGGAGTTCTTCTTCTGCTTCTTCTTCGATCAGGGGATAGGTTCCAGGTCGGCAGCACTGGGCTAGCGTGGTGGATGTCGTTTGAGCTTCTGTTTATGTTTCATCCGTGAGCGGATGTTGATCTTGTATATGATGTTGATGTATTCTTGTGGCATTCGTGCCTTATGTATGTATCCCCATCTATTATGTAATGTTGATGTAATGATATCCACCTTGCAAAAGCGTTTCAATATCTTGGTCTATCCTTGGTGGGACCTTCGAGTTTCTTTTGGATAGGGTCGCATATTGGGCGTGACAAGTTGGTATCAGAGCCTCGACCGACCGTAGGAGCCCCCTTGTTTGATCGTGTAGTTTGGCCGCTGTCGAGTCTAGAAGAAAACTATTTTCTGAGTCTAGTTATATCGGAGAGTAGGAATTCTTTTTACTCCTCAGCCCCTTCGTCACTCTGGTCAGGAATCGTGACGTAGGTGTTTTGAATTACTCCTCTTCCCCTTCAAATTTTTCTTTAGGATCACGCAATTGGTTTTTCGATCGTTGGTTCTCATCTCTTTTCATCCGGTGCATTTCTCGTCAAGTTGACTCGAGCCTCTTCATCGTTGTCAAGTCCAATCCTCAGTTGTTTTCTTTTCCCACCCGCCCACCCTTCTTCTTCTCGGAACCGGAGTTCGTAATCGAGTATCCATCCTACTCGTGTGAAGTTTTTGCTCTCTTTCCTCAATGATTTCAACAAGTGTTTTCTCTTCAAGATATCCGTCGGTTTCCCCTTCCAAGTTGTCTTTGTTTTCCCGCCCTCCCACCCTATTCTTCCCGTAGCCTGAGTCTGTTCCGACCATCAATTCCATTCGTGTGGAGCCTCTTCAGTCTTCCCTCAATTATTTCAACCGGTGAATTCTCGTCTTGTTCGTCATTCTTCATCCCTTTCTTTTTCCGGTGCACTCAATTCAAGTTTTCGGGTTAATCATATTCTTTTCCTTCGAAGTGTTTTCCCTGCTCGTTCGCCTCTCGCCAATTTATCCTTCCGGAGTGTTCAACACATATCAGCAGATTCGTCTGTGTTCTAATTAATTCGAGGTTGTCACCTCATTCAAATATTTCAATTGTTCTGGTGCATCATCTATCTCGTCAACAACCTTTTCCAACGGTGTTATCTCTTCAGTGGGCCCTAACCCACAGGTCTTTTCCTAGGATCTTACCTGACTCTTCTAATTATTCCGGAGTTATTCTCAAGTTCTTTTTGAAGTTTGACGTAAGAATGAATTTCATCAGTCAGACGCCTTCCCAAGATCTCTTTCAAATTCTTTTCATTGTTGGTTCAACCCCTTTGCTTTCCATTCTTCCGGAGTATCTCAGTAATTTTTGTGGTGTTTTCCCGTCGATATTTGAAGGTCGAAGAAGAGTTTTTCCTCTAAACCTTGTCCGTCCTCCCGAAGATTCGTGGTTCTAGCTTCATATCATCCTCTTGAATTATTCCATTTGTCAGATATTCTTTTTCTCAACCATCCGGAGTTTGTCAGCAGTTGTTTTTCTGAAGCCATCGTTCCAGAAGAATTCTTCGCCCTCATCATTCCAGCTATCGTCCTCTAATTATCCCGGTGCTTCGTTCAAGTATTCTTCAATCAGTTCGCGATCTCTTCGTTCTCTTGCATTTTAATTCCCTCAAGTATCTCCGTGCTTCTCTAATTCTTCCCGGTGATTCATTCTCTTTCGTCAGTCATTTTCGAATTCTTACGGTGGTTCATTCAGATTCTTTTTCTTTGATTATCATATTAATCCATTCGTTCTTTTAATCCTACCGGTGGCTCAGGAAGACCTCCCCAAATTTGGCGGTATATCTCCCCTTAATCTTTTCCCGATGTGGACAAGTGATATGCAATCCATTGCTTCTCATCAATTTAATTGATGAAGGATAAGCATAACGTAATTCTTATTCTTCTTTCATTGAGTTGATTAATTCTTTTCTTCGGAGATTGTTCATGATGAATAATCTCTTGGTTCTAAGTGTTTTCATCTTTTCTTTTCCGGAGTTCAAATTTTCCCCGGACATCTCGTCGGAACCTCCATCTAAATAATCGCAAGGCTTATCTTATTCTTTCCTCCTTCATTCTATCTCATCACCTTTTGTTACCGGAGTTCTTCATGGTGGTTCTTCATGATTTAATATTTTCTTCAAGAGTTCATCAAGATTTTGTTGGCGGAGTTCAAGTATCTTTTCTTCTCGCGTCTCGAAGTGCAATTAATTCTCCGTATTCTTTTGAAGTGGAGTTTTGCATTTCTTCGTTCTTCTCAGCTATCTAATTATTTCCATTTGTGGCCGGTTATCACCTTATGATCTTGAGATGTTACCATAAGACCGCAACAAGCTTATTCTTTTCGTTGTTGATTTTCTCAACAACTCCATTCAATCCTTCCTTCTAAGTTCTTTTCATTTCTATTTCAATTCTTTCCGGAGGTTTTGTGTTGTTCCTTTCATCAAGTATCTTTCCAACTCCTTCCATGTTCAACCGGAGCTTCTATTTATGTTTCATCCGTAGACGGATGTTGATCTTGTATATGATGTTGATGTATTCTTGTGGCATTCGTGCCTTATGTATGTATCCCCATCTATTATGTAATGTTGATGTAATGATATCCACCTTGCAAAAGCGTTTCAATATGTGGGTCTATCCTTGGTGGGACCTTCGAGTTTCTTTTGGATAGGGTCGCATATTGGGCGTGACATTATGGGTATCCCGGCGTCGTGGTATCAGCCGAAGCACTTCGTGACGTCAGCTGAGCGGCGCGCGCCGGATTGGACTGGAACGCCACTAGGCTAGGTCTGCTTCGCCACAGACATAGCGTGCAGGTGTGCTCGGGCGATGGGCCCGGACCCTCTGGCTTAGGTTTAGACCGGCGTGCTAGCCTCTCTGTTGAGCCTAGGTGGGGCTGCGACGTGTTGATCTTCCGCGGCGGGCATGACCCAGAAAGTGTGTCCGCCAAATGGGATCAAGCGTGTTGGGTAAGTTGGTGCACCCTGCAGGGAAGTTAATCTATTCAATAGCCGTGATCTTCGGTAACAGGGCGACTTCGAGTTGTACCTTGACCTTATGACAACTAGAACCGGATACTTAATAAAACACACCCTTCCAAGTGCGGATACAACCGGTGGTCGCTCTCTCGTGGCAATGAGGAGGGATCGCCGGGTAGGATTATTGCTATGTGATGTTACTTGGAGGACTTCAACCTACCCTCTTCTACCTGTTGCAAGACGAAGGTGACCAGAAGCGTAGTCTTCGATAAGACTAGCTATCCCCCTCTTATTCTGGCATTCTGCAGTTCAGTCCACTGATATGGCCCTTTACACATATATCCATGCATATGTAGTGTAGCTCCTTGCTTGCGAGTACTTTGGATGAGTACTCATGGTTGCCTTGTTCCCCCTTTTTCCCCTTTCTTTACCCGATTGCTGCGACCCAGACGATTGAGCCCAGGAGCGGACGCCACCGTCGATGGCGACTACTACCCGGAGGTGCCTACTACTACGTGCAGCCGGCGGCGGCGACCGGGAGTAGTTAGGAGGATCCCAGGCAGGAGGCCTGCGCTTCTTTCGATCTGTATCCCAGTTTGTGCTCGCCATCTTATGGCAACTTGTTTAACTTATGTCTGTACTCAGATATTGTTGCTTCCGCTGACTCGTCTATGATCGAGCACTTGTATTCGAGCCCTCGAGGCCCCTGGCTTGTATTATGATGCTTGTATGACTTATTTATGTTTTAGAGTTGTGTTGTGATATCTTCCCGTGAGTCCCTGATCTTGATCGTACACATTTGTGTGCATGATTAGTGTACGGTTAAATCGGGGGCGTCACACCGTTGGCCGAGCATTATGATTCTTCATCGGAAGTTCATCATGCTTCTCGGCCTGAAGTAATGTGTATATAAGCTCAGAATACTTTGTGTATTTATGTTGACGATACTGATGTTGTAATATCCTCATCGAGGGATGGAAAGTGCATAAAGTTTTCTCTATTAAGTCTACATCTGAAACTTGTTGAATCTCTTAAAGTTTTAAGTGGTTCTCCCGTGTAATGACTATTTGTGCACATTACGAGAGAGCTAACACACACTTGCAGTTCAAATTTGAATTACTTTCCAAATATCGAGATAAAGTCATTTAAATGTCCGAAGGTAGCTAGAAAACTATAAAATTCATGAAACTTGTGAATTGTGCATAAAATATGGTCTACTTACTGTGATAATTGGAGTAGTGCCATTTTGTACCCTACTGTTTGTACTTGCTTCACAAAAAACACCCAATTTTGACACTTAGAAAATGAAAAAAGATTTTTTTGTACAAAAAATTGAAAACTTTATTTGGAAACATTGTTTGTAATGTCAATAGTCACCTATGTGTCTAATTTTGGCATATACTATAATAAACTATGCAACGAATATGGTCATTACCTTGGTCATTTGACTTGAAACCATGACTGTTCATACATGATAATCTGTTTTGTGAAGGTTTTTTGTTTCAAATTTGCAATATTGGAAGTTTGGTATTTTTCCTTCCAACTAGTATGCATAAAAGGACTCAATGCGAAAGGATTGCATTTATTGAATTTGTAGTCTTTTTCTTTCATTTTTTCTAAGACAGCGTCGAAATGGATGGCATGGCTATTCATGGCATGGGATTGAATCTCTCAAAACTCTAAGTGGTTCTCCCATGTAATGACTACTTGTGCACCTAAAAATAGTTTTTAATTTTTTTTACGACAGAGCTATCCCACACTTGTAGTTTAAATTTGAATTACTTTCGGGATATCGACATAAAGTCATTTAAATGTCCGAAAGTAGCTAGAAAACTAGAAAATCCATGAAACTTGTGAATTGTGCATAAAATATGGTCTATTACTGCGATAATTCGAGTGGTGCCATTTTGGACCCTATTGTTTGTACTTACTTTACAAAAAATACCCAATTTTGGCTCTTAGAAAATGAAAAAGGATTTTTTTTTGTACAAAAAAGTTGGAAACTCTATTTGGCAACATTGTTGTGATGTCAATAGTCACCTATGTGTCTAATTTGGGCATATTATAAAAAATTATGCAATGAATATGGCCATTACCTTGGTCATTTGACTTGAAACCATAACTGTTCATACACGATAGCCCATTTTGTGAACGAACTATGCATAAAATATGGTCTACTTACTGTGATAATTGGAGTAGTGCCATTTTGCACACTATTTTTGTACTTACTTGGCAAAAAAATACTCATTTCTTATTCTTAGAAAATCGAAAATGATTTTTTTGTAAAAAAAGTTGGAAACTTTATTTGGCAACACTATTTGTAATGGCAAGATGCACCTTTATGGCCAACTTCACCACATTATCATAAACTATGCAATAAATAGGGCCATCACATTGGTCATCTGAGACCAAACATTTACATGGCAAAAAGTATAACTAATATGACCTCAAATGAAAAAGTTCTCAACATGAAAAATTTCCGCCTCATCAAAATGAACAACTTTGATTTTTGGAACATCTTCATCCGAGGTCGTATGCAACCTGTACAATTAAAACGGTGCAGCATAGTGAAGACCCACTTTTGCCGAGTGTAGCACTCGGTAAAGACCCCCTTTTGCCGAGTGTAGCACTCGGTAAAGACATTGTTTGCCGTGTTTTATTGTTTTACCGAGTGTTTTGTCCACGACACTCGGCAAAGTACATGTTTGCCGAGTTTCGCTATTTTGGCGAGTACTTTTCTGCTTGGGACTCGGCAAAGATACGATTGCCGAGTGCCCGACATAATGCACTTGGCAAAGAGCCTAATACTCGGCAAAGAAGAAAATTCCAGTAGTGAAGGCAAGCATCTGACCTTCATTCCGGGCTGTGACAGAGAAGTGCTCGAACGACCACATAGCCTCATTGAAATCTCCTATGACACACCAAGGGAGATCCCAGGTTTGTTTGAGATCTTTCATTAGTGTCCACATGTGATGTCTATTTTCCGACCGCGGTTACCCATACACACAAGTTAGACGCCACAAAGGATCATACTCGGAGAGTCTCACATGTGCATCAATATATCTATCATTAGAAGACTGAATTTCCACATGCGAGCTCCCACACCAAAAGAGGGCAAGCCCTCTACTCAAACCATCACTACTAACTCCAGAAAAACCTTTCAATCCTAATCTACCATGCAAACGCTTAACCTTATCTGAACTTTGTCTAGTTTCACCCAGAAAAACTAACTTTGCTTTTGTTGTTTTCACCATGTCAACCAGGTCACGGACTGTCGATTTGTTGGCCGCTCCACGACAGTTCCATGCTAAGCAATTCATTGCTCCTGACGGGGCGCCACATTTGGCCTCGTCAGTTTTTCGGCGGCCCCTGTGCCGGTTGCCTCCAAATCCACCTCACACGCCAAGCCGCTGCCATCATCCTCCCAAGGCAGCTCTAGCCCAAACGGTTGCTGCATACCCACTGTCTGCTGCTGCACCACCACCATCCCTTTTTCCCTTCTGCTGGCGTTGACATCGTCGTCGGGGCCGGAGGGTCTCCCAATCTGATATGCGGCGGCTTACGATCTGGGGGCTCCCTGTGTCGCAGGTCAATCCGTTTGAGGTTATGAACCGTAAGATCCAATCTACATGGCCATGGTGACCCGGCAGCCCCGCCTGGCGGCGGCCTCGTGCCGTGCACGGACTCAGAGTCCTGCATCAACGCGCCATCATCCTTACCAGATCGAACCGATCTTGACTTGGAGACAGCTTCCTTGAGAGTCCCGTTTACACGTTCCTCCGAGAGACAGGCGGACAGAGCCGCAGCAGGTCCACCCTGCAACCCTAGGGCGCATGTGGATACGATGCCAGACTGCTTTGCGGCCGGCGAGATTGAAGACGACGGTGGCGGCGTCGGGGCAGTCGCCCCAGGGTCGCCAAATCCTAACATTATTGACTCTCCAGACGTACCACTACGACTACAAGTATCTTGTACTGTGCGGAGTACTAAGTGCAGGCAAGGCGCAGGCAAAAGAACTCCCAAAGTGTTGCGCTACGGTCTTAAACTTGGCAACCATGTGACGAAAAGGTCACCGATCAATTACACCGCGCCCGTTGACAGCTATTATTCCCTCTCGTCTGAAAGGGTCTGTTTCAATTTTCACCGTTTATTTAATTAAAAGACGGTGTACTGAAGCAGAACACATTCTATAAAGGTATTTATTGAATTGCTTACCACATGGAAAAAAGGTATTTTTTAGATAGTCCTTATGTTAAAAGGGAAACGTTTGGGGCCGGGGCACCGGCGGAAACATTGGGCCGGTCTCCCTCTTCCTCGCGTCTCCTTCATGGGGCGCGCGGAAGCCCTCTTCTTCTGCCCCTCCTCACCCTTTCCGCATCCCTTCCCCTCTTCCCGAGCTGCGACTGGGCCACCACAAGCTACTTCGCCGGCGGCCAGGCTCCCCTCGCCGACTGCCATGGCTGCCTGCCGCCATGGCCAGATCCATCCCCTACCTCAAGCCTTCACGCGGGCGCATCCCTCCCCTTCCCCTCCCCCTTCCCCTCCCAGACTACGACTGGGCGACCACGACCTCCATCGCCGGCGGCCAGGCGCTCCCTCGCCGGCCGCCAGCAGCCATGCCCGGATCCTCCCGCGTATACAAGTGTTGCAACCGTCACCTAGAAAAGCTTCAACGGCCGTTGAAAAAATCTTCAACCATAGACATAGAAAGCTTCAATGGCATTGCACAACAAGGGAAAGCTGCAACTGTTGTTGGATTTTGCTACTACCGGCAATGCTTTTTGCTACATCCATCAGGCAGAGCTACGACCTCGCGAGGACGACAATGATTTTTTTTGCTGCAACCGTAGCAGGCTTTTGCTACTACCGTTGAAGGTTTTTGCTACATCCAGTAGATAAAAAAGCTTCAACCAGACAACGAAATATAGGAAAAATTACAACCGTTTTGACAAAAAGCTTCAACCCACAGATGAAAAAGCTTCAAACAGAGATTGAGAAAATCCCCTCGGCGGCGACCATGGCGTCTCTCTGTATTTTGTTGCAACCGCAGAGTAAAAGCTACAACCCTTTGTGAAAAAAGCTTCAAGCTCAGGTGAAAAAGCTTCAATTGGCACGGTGGAAAGCTTCAATCCGCGAGAAAAGCTTCAACAGGCATAGAGAAAAGCTTCAACCGATGAGATAAAAAACTTCAACCTGACTCGCCAATGGCAGCGAGCAGCGACATTGAGAGCTGCATCGGCGACACGACAGTCCAGCGACGACGGCGGCTGCTAGGTGCTGCGATGACAAGGGGTGCCGGTGTGCTTCAAGACGGCGCCATTTTTTGCTACGAGGGGGCGATGGGCTTTCTGCTGGACCGGGGGCGAGTACGGATGCTGCGACGGGGACGGGGACGGCGGCCGGCGGCAACAGTGACGGAGAGCGCATCCAGCAGCGTGGGACTAGGGGGGGGAGGAGGTCCAGGTGAGGGGGCTAGTCGCCGGCGACAGGAGCAGCTGGGGTGAGGACGCGGTGAAGAAGAAGAGGAAGAAGTCAACGCGGGGAAGGGGGCTCGAGGAACAGATGTGACGGCTCGAGCTCGCGGATCGAACGGCTGGGCCTTGACCGGCCCAACGATTGGGCCGTGTTAAATACAATAGTCATTTCCTTGTATTAATAGATTTGTATCATAAAAGAGTTTTTGACAGATAAAATAGTACTCATTTATATCTATTCTATGTCTTCAAAAAAAGGGGCCACCTTTTGCCTATGAAGTGGTATGAGGTAACAATTTCTGATTATGCCTCCGCACCGCACGCCTTCAAAATTCAGTCATGTCTTATCGCTTTCGTTGTCGTGGAGTTAGGGCATCTCCAGCCGCGCCCCCAGGAAGGCCTTCACAGACGTTTTTTGGCGCGGCGCGAAAAATGGCCCGATCGCGCCCAGAGCCCGATTTTTCGCCGGCTTGGGCGAAAACAGCGCCAGCGGACCCAGCCCGAACCGGCGGCACGTCCGGGGCGCCGGGTGAACTGTTTTGGCGCCAAAAAAGCGGCGGCCCGCTTGGCGTCAGCGACACGGCTCTCTTCTCGGCCCTTCGTCGTCCTCATCGCCTCGTTTCCCGCGGCGAATCAATGCCAAAGCTGCCGCGCACTGTCGCGCCGGTCAGCCTGCACCATTGATGTCTCACGGGCGGTGCAGTGAAGACCGGACGACGTGCGTCCCTCGCCCTCCCTCGCCCGCCACGCGTACATACAGTGGCACGCGCGCCTCGGCCTATATATGACGCGCCCTGGCGCACTCGGCGACTCACACTCTCTCGCCGTCGTCGTTTCTCCCTCTCCTCTCCTCTCTTTCGCCGTCTCCAGTTCACACCCATGGCCGAGCGCTTCCCAGGCGACGGCGCGGCGGCGAACGGCTTCGGCCGCCGCCATCTTCATGAAGACGAGGCTCGCCTCCTTTACGAGGCCGAGTACCCGGTCCCGCCGGACATGCGGGTGCCCGGGGCGTGGAGGATCAGCGCGGGCGGCGTGCCGGTGCCCCCGGTACCCACCGGCGCGGCGCGGCGTGCGGAGATCGCACGCATCCGCTCGAACCTGCCGCGTGCGGCGAGGGAGGGGCCACGGTACGTCCCCGACAGCCCGCTCTAGGAACCTTACTTCCGCCGCCGTCACGCCCAGCAGCTCGAGGCCACCAACGGCGTCGTGCCCTCCGGCAGGCTCGGGCGCACGTTGGAGGCCGTCCTCGAGTACATCGAGGGCGGCAACACGCCGCGCCTCGAGTACCCCGCTCCCCCTTCCTTCTCACGCCGCCGGGGAAGCTCCTGGACCCCGAGGCGCATGGAGACCGGGGGGTCCTCCTCCTCGTCCGGCGGCTCGCCCTGCCTCCGCCCCGTCAAGCCGGAGCCCCAGGGCACGCCGGTCAGCGCGCACCCGCAGCTCTGGCGTCCGCGCCGGCGCTTAACGCCTCTCCACCCACCGCCGCTTGCCGTCCTCGTCGAGCCCAAGCCGGAGCCCGGCCTCCCCGTGGAGTACGAGGAGATAGCCCGGCGCGGCCTCTCCGACGAGGACGCCATGCGGTGGGCGCGGGACGACTACCTCCGCGACGAGATGGTCCGGCAGCGTCGGGCCCTTGAGGAGATCGCCGCCCGCAAGCGTGGGCGCGAGGGCGAAACGGCGTCGTGGTCCTCGACAGCGGCAACGGCACGACGACGCCCGGACTGTCCAACCCGCCCGCGCCAACCGGGGAGGATGCAGCAGGGACGGCGGAGGCGTAGGCGGGGGCGGCGGCGGCGACGATGACGACGACATCGGTGACTACACGCGGTTCTACAGCCTCCTCGGCATGTAGAACCGCGTGGGCAGGCGGCGAGGCGGGCGGCGAGGAAGACGGCGGGGGTAGCCCGCGGTAGTTTTTTTTCTTTTTTTGTAAAATATGTTTAAGTTTGAACGAACTCGCCGATGTTTGCGTTAAATTTGAGTCGTTTTTACGCCGTATTTGACTTTCTTGACTAACCGTGGGCGCCGCGACTGGGGGGGGGGGGGGGCATCACGCCCCAGGTGCGCGGTTTAGTGCCGGTGCGCCCCCAGGGGGCGATTTTTTGCCCCTCCTAAAAGGCCAACGGCTGAGATGCCCTTAGCTTGCGTTTGGTCCATTCGAGGGTGGTCGAGCAAGCCTTCCTGGTTCAACACCCAGTAGGGAAGAGCCCTCGCAACTCGGCTGCGATCTTGTCGACGGCCGACGCGGCTGTAACGTCATGAAACCTGAGAGATATCCTCTCGATCGACGGCGGCACAGTCCCAAGCAAAACCTGGACGAGGCTGCACTCCTCGCCGTCCGTTCCCTTGAGCCCGAGCCCGTGGACAATGATCTCTCGGAGAGAGTCCAGCTGGCCACCGCTACCCCTTTCGTCCGTGCAACGACCCCACCGGCACTCTCCTCGCGGTACGACTGCGCCCCCCTGCACTAGATGGAAAGAATATCACAAATCATGCATACATGGCATATACTCCTACATATACCATATAAATTAAATTAAATTTTCACGTACCAAGACGGTGAGACAGTACGGGGCTGGTTCCACGTGAATCGTTGCCACGCTCGGAACACGCGACAGGAGGGAGGCCAGGCACGGCCCGACGTCGCCACCACTCATCCCCCACCGAACCTTGAGCGAGAGCAGGGTGACACGAGGCAATGGCGGGACGTATCTCATCAGGTCCTCGCACGAGCCCCGCTCCTCCGGGCCTAGCCAGTTGTCGAGGGTCGTTTCGCCCGGCAGCACCAGGTCCAGCTCCAGGTGTTGGGTGGTGAGGGAGCAGGCCTGCAGCAGCTGCATCGTGTAAGGGAAGTCGAACCTGTCGCTCCGGCCCAGCGTCGCGAGCTTGAGGCCGGAGAGCCGGCGGACGCGCGCCAGGCTGCCGTCGGGGGTGCTGAGCCGCCTCGGGTAGCTGCGGTACCAGCAGACGGACTCCATCCTCGGCGCCGAGACGGCCACCTCCGTGTCTTCGTCGACGTCGCCGCTCCTTGGGAAACGGAAGCAGGAGCGCACGCTCAGCGACCGCAGGTTGGGGGCCGCCACGTCCAGCCTCGCCATGCCGTCCACATTGTTGAGGTCGAGCGCCTCGAGGGCGTCGGAGTGGAGGACCAGCGCGCGCACGGCCTCGCCACCTCTCACGCAGGATAGGCGCAGCCTCCGCAGCCGCTGGCAGGACGACGACAGGAACTCGTGCAACGGAGGCGAGCCAGCGGGCAGCTGCATCGTGGCGAGGACCAGCTCCGTCAGCCTGCCGAAGTGCACCAGGTCGTCCCGGGCCGCCGGGAGCTCCAGATCGATTCTGTGGGTCAGAGTCAGGGACAGGGCCTCCGCGTGCGTGAACCGCGGGAGCGCCAGCGGGAATGCCCCCCGTAGCACTGTGACGCTCACGGACCCCGCTGCGCGCTCCATTGCCTCGGCGTACCATGCTTTGGCCTTGCCGACACCGATCTGGTCGCGCGTGCAAAACTCGAGGGAGATGGAGGGGATGGAGAACCGGACCCCCACGCCACGGTTCTTGCAGTCCTGGACGGATAGGTTGAGGGCGAGCACGTGCGCCGGCCACAGCCGCCGCCAACGCCGGGATAACTGGGTCGCGCGCACGGCCAGCGGGGTGGGTAGGAAGCCGAGGATGCGCCCGAGCACGTCGTCGGGAAGGCCACCAAGCCGATCGACTCCCGGCGAATCGCACTTTATGCTCCCGTTTGCCAGGCGCTTCTTCATGGCGAGCGCGTGCGCATAGCCCCAACTTGCCGCTTGTTTTGTATCTAGAATTTCAGATATCTGTGCAAAACGAGATAAATATGTTGTCCTCATTATTAGCCTCGATGTCGAGTATGTATAGGATAGAAACTCGGAGGACAAGAAGGCCCCATACTCTCTTCGTTTTACTTACTCTGCATATGAGATTTGACTGAAATCGAACTTCGTAGAGTTTGATCAAGTTTATAAAAAAAATATAAACATTTATCATAACAAATCTATGTTATGTGAGTACATACAATAATGAATATAACAGTATTTATTTGTTATTGTACTCCCTTCGTCCGAGTTTATTGGGCCTCTGAGCCACGGAGTAGAATTCCAATTTATAAGGCCCCTCGTCTAAAAATAAGCTCAACAACACCTAAAAAGCAAGAGCTTTAATGCCACGCTAATTAATTTGGGCATGCATGCATGCATGCGTGGACTGGGATTGGACTGCTTGGTGAGCAGTGCTATGCAGCCGACGATTTCTCAGCTGATGCATGCACGACACTAGCTTATCAGCGTTTGATTAAATTCCTCTCTAAATAAGGACCGTGAGATCCTATTATCGTGCACATGTCGTCCAGAAATCATCGTGTGTGAAGCTATTCCGCTGCTTGGTGCATGCTAGGCGTGGGAGAGAGAACGGGCGTGAGAAACGGAGCCGGCCGCTGTGTTTCGAGGAACAGCTGCAGTTACTACGAAATAAACCAAACAATGTCTTGGTTCCGCTGCTTTGGCTAAGAGGCTCAATAAAGCCGGACGAAGGAAGTATATGTTAATATTTTTATTTATAAATTTTGTCAAAGTTTACAAAGCTTGACTTTGATCAAATCTAATACATAGACTAAGTAAAAAACGAAAGGAGTAGAAGGTAAGTTTAAATCCGTCTTCGAATATGTCTCAATCCAAATTTACTATGGATCTATCTAGATATGCCCTATTTATTACACATCTAAGTAACACAATCAAACTAGAAAGAAAAGGATAAAAGACAAAAGGAAATGCTTAGAATGACGTAGGACTTAGATGTGCAATACTTAAAACACATCTTGATTTACTATTTTATCTGTCGAAAATATCTTTTATGATACAAATCTATTAATACAAGGAGTTGACTGTTGTATTTAACATAAGGAGTATTTAGAAAACGGATTTGCTAAAACACATCTAGATGAGAAATAATTATGTCACATCTAAGTCTTCCACCACACATCTAGTTGCTGTAAGATCGGTGCAAACTATCTTTTTTTATCTGCCTCATGCTAGTTATCACTTGCCCATGTATTGTCTTTTGACTGGTATTACTTGCCCACGTATTTTTGTTTGACATCATCACTTGCCCCACGTAACACAAGCACTCGTTGTTTTTCTGTTCATCATTGTCTCTCTTTTTTCTGATGGGCTGCGTTGGGTAGGTCTCCTGCGCAGGCCGTGGGTTATAGTTACCTTTTTTAAAATAAAAAAAACTAGTTTACTAGCTTTGGTTTGTTCGTTCTTTTGTTTCTTTAACCCTGATGTTTGTTCGTTTGTTTTATTATTTGCTCAAATTTTTATTTATTTTTTTATATTTAGTAAGGAACATCTAGCTATGCCATATCTAACTCCACACTACACGATCAAACCCGATGCAAGATTTTTGTCGACATGCCTGCATTCATGTACACCCGCACGCTGTAGTTGTTCTTTCTAGTTTCCCTTTTTAATGTGTTGCCGTCTTTTATTGTGAGCCTCATTTTGTGTATGGTTCGCGTTGTGTTGCTTGTCTTTGTTTTTTCTATGATTTTTTCCTTTTCTATTTTTCTTTCAATTCCCTTGTATAATAAAGGAGGCAATGGTGACACAGTGAGTGTTCCATCTCCTCATCCTCAGAATCGTTTTTTTCACTGGTTACAAGTCCACTCACAACCTGTGACTGGAGCCGACTCATTTTTTCACCTCAGTTGCAAGTACACCCTCGACACGCAATCGGGGGGCTGACCCAGTTGCAAGTCTACGCCCGACATGCGATTGGCCCGTCAATTTTTCCTAGGTGCAAGTCCACCCTTGATATGTAATTGGGTCTGACCAATTGTTTGTCTTAGTTATAAAGTCCACCCCCAACATTTTTTCTAGGGGACCTGACCATGCTTTATCCTACACTAGTAGAAAAAGGGCCTTCTGTCCCGGTTCATAAGGACCTTCTGTCCCGATTTAGGAACCGGGACTAAAAGGTCGGTACTAAGGACCTTTGCCTTTAGTCCCGGTTCTTACACGAACCGGGACAGATGGCCCTCCATGTGCACTAGTAGAATAAGGGCCAGTTGTCCCGGTTCATAAGGGCCTTTAGTCCCGGTTCTGGAACCGGAACTAAAGCGTCGTTACTAAAGCCTCCCCCTTTAGTTCCGGTTCTTACACGAACCGGGACTAAAGGTCGTCCACGTGGCCGCTGTGTGGAGCTCCACCTTTAGTGACTAAAGGTATTTTTATTTTTATTTTTTTCGATTTTCAGATTTCTGAATTATTTTCCAATTTAATCTCTAATCACCCCTCATCACTGCTCAATTTAACCTCTAATCTCTAATCACCCATCATCATTTCAAATCATCTGACTTTCCGGTCGGTTACCCATCCTCTCACTACTCCAGCCTGAGCACGCTTAACTTTCGAGTTCTATCCCCCCTCGTTTCCAACTTTGCACTTGTTGTTTTCCTAACAATAGTAAGATGTCAATCCTATTAACCCTCAGGAGTTTAGCTTGAGCATGAAATCACACGTTTCACTGTTTGAGTTTGAAACTATTATTCTAAAAAACAATAATTGTTTAGTAACACTAATATTTCTTTAATAAGTAGTTTGACCATAGTTTGACCACAGTTTGACCAGATTTCACCAAAATTCAAAAAATTAAAATAATTATTTAGTAACACTAATATTTTTGAACAATTATGTAGTAACAGTAATATTTCTTGAATAAGTAGTTTGACCACAGTTTGACCAGATTTAATCAAAATTCTAAAAAACTATAATAATTATTTAGTAACACTAATATTATTGAAAATTTATTTAGTAACACTAATACTTCTTGAATAAGTAGTTTGACCAAAGTTTGACCTGATTTAACCAAAATTCAAAAAAAATTGAAATTTGAGCATAACTTTTTTTCCTTTTAGAATTTGAGATTCTAAAAATTTGCAAACAGGTCGTAGGCTGTCAAAATTAGATGCTAATTTTCGTGCTGAACATTTTGATATATTATACATTTTTTTCTGACATCGTATGCAAAAGTTATAGCTGTTTTACATTTTCCCTATACTTTTTGCAAAACATGTCCAAATTTAAGTTTTTAAATTTTCCTAACTAGTACATATAGCAACATAACTACATCTGGAAGGATTTTAATTTTTGAAGTTTTTATCATTTCCTTTTGTTTTTTACAAAACTGAAAGGGCGATCCACGCGGGGGGGGGGGGGGGGTTATTTTTTTAAAATGGGACATTTTTTACCGGTTCGTGCCACGAACCGGTACTAATGCCTCAAACCCCATTAGTACTGGTTGGTGGCTCGAACCGGGACTAAAGGTCTAACCTTTAGTACCGGTCTAACCGGTACTAATGGGCATCACACCCTTTATTCCCGGTTCATGGCACCAACCGGGACTAAAGGTCCCATTTGAACCGGGACGAATGCCTGTACGGTGCCCTAGGCGCTCGAACCGGGACTAATGCTCACATTAGTCCGGGTTCGTAATGCAACCGGGATTAATGCTCTTTTCTGGCCGAACCAAAGCCCTGTTTTCTACTAGTGGTGGCCTCTGCGGCCAGCCCAGGCAGGGGGGCCTTTGGTCCCGGTTGGTGACATAAACCAGGACCAAAAGGCATCCACGCGTCAGCAGCTGGCTGGTGCTGAGGTTTTTTTTCTGAAAGGGGCTGGTTTAGGGGTTTTGGCGGTTAATTTAGGTTGTTATTAGCTAGCTAATAGAGAGAAGTGTCCTCTCTTATATCTCCGTGCTTGGTTTACCAACGCTACTGCTATGTTCATTTCACCCGCTGATATATAATAACTCTTCATGCTCGCATCATGCATCATCATATATAATAACTCTTCATGCTCGCATCATGCATCATCATATATAATAACAAGTCCTACTAATCATGCATCATCATACAACTTCTACTCATTGTTAATAACAAGTCATACGATCATCATCCTCATAGTCATCGAACCAACCCTATTTAATTGTTCTGAGCACATGATCATCAATTGTCGGTAGGACCTAAATACCCTTAAGGTAAAATAGCATAAAACAATATAGACCCTGACTCTCCATTATGGAGAATGGAGATCATCCTCTCCAATTCTTGCGCTTCGCTTCCTTTTGCTTCCAAGAACCTCCTTACGACTGTCCATACATTTTTTCCATTCTTTGATTGTCATGTCTCCACTTCTTTTAGAAATCCGGTATGGACAGTTGAGATTCGTAGGATGACCTAGTTGTATGTTCAAAACATTAAGGCTACCATGCTGATACATCAGATGAGGCACACAATCATTCGGGATTATCTGTTGAAAAACATAGTAATAATAACTTCATAGTTAGCAATGATGTACTAGTTTCAGAAGTATGCAAAAGATGCACGGATGTCGTAATAGTAAAAAATCTTACCAGGGTATCTCCATGGTAGTTACCGTAGTTCAACACGTGCACTAGTGGCACGTATTGACCATAATGTTGAGGAGTTCGATTGTAGATATTGTAATTCTCAAGATCAGTACAAAATGCGATCAGATGATTTTTCTCCTGATAAGTTAATTCGGAGCCATCGGTGTAGTGGGTTTTGTCTACCATCTTCCGCACATTCTTTGAAGAATGAAAATAAGCTGTCAATGGAAATAAGCTGTCAACTATTTTGAAATAAACAATATAAATTACTTAATAACTATGTTTGAGAAGCTCACATAGGGGAAGAATTGGAAGCGTATCAACAAGGACCCAAATGTCCATATTGTCTTGCTCGATTTTAGGATCACCAAGATCCATTGTGACAAGCATACCCTCATCAAAACCATACATCTTGCAAAGTGTTTCCCAATTTTTGCAACCAAAATGGGTTACACTCTCAGAATTGTACAACTTTACTTCAAAATCCACACCATGATGGGTCCTTAGGTGAATTTTCTTGGTTTCCATACTTTCATGGTCTTCAAAACCCATCCTCTGCAAGACATAGCGTCTTGCATAGCATGGGATAAGCTAGTCGAATTGGAAAAGATGAAAATTACACGTTGAAATAGTTGAAGTCGTGCTTAATTACGAAAAAAACTCTTGTCGTCGTTGCGTACCGTTTCAACATCGAAGGTCTCCTCGAGATTAATGTTGAAGCGTCGATCTTCGTCCAGCTCAAGGAACCTGTCGCACATACCTCGGTCGTCATGGCACCAGTCGCACTCCCGAGGCGGTTTTAAATGCGTCCGAGTACGACATTTCCTATGTTCATAATTCAAATATTAAACTTGTACAATTAAATATATGTACTAAAAAACCTAAATTAAATCACTATTATTCATCATGAGTTGACTATCGGTCTGTCGAGTCTTTTCTTGAAAACTCTCAGCTCATGTGGTGTACATATTCGACCGTCGGTGATGGTAGCTCCTCCTTTCATTCCCGAGTGCATTACACCAAATTGTCTAGCACACGGGAATGAAGGAGAAGCTACCCCCACGACAACAGTCGGGATTCTTCGTCCTCTCATATATATATGGTTGGAGACTCTCCCTCACTAATTCCTCTCTGACATTTGCGACCGTCGGTGATGGCAGCTCCTCCTTTCGTTCCTGAGTGCATTACACCAAATTGTGTCTACCACATGGGAATGGAGAAGCTACGCCCACGACAACAGTTGGGATTCTTCGTCCTCTCATATAGGTGGAGACTCGACAGACTTAAATTCCACCCGAGGACTCATATTATAGGACTCATATTGACATGGAGATTTGGCTGGTCTCACCTCGAGGTCGGAGGGGGGTCGGTGACGGGGACGACGGCGTGGATGATGGTGGGGGCTCCTAGATTTCTGCATAGTGCTCTCCAATTTTAGCATTCAAAGTAGGAGTACTTTTCCAATTTAAGAATTCAATAAGCAAAACCAAATCGTAAAATAAAGTAGTATTCAAATTAGCATGCATTCAATTATAAGCAAAACTACATCATCTCTTGTGTCCGTACATCGTTGAATATTATCACTAATACTCCTCGAATACTATCATACATATAGCATCGCTAATATAGCTAGAACCGTAGCGCCCGACCGGTATCATCGCGGGCGGTGGACACCCAAAGAGAAGGAACCATCACAGGATCATAGCTTCAGTGAGACACCTGCAGAACCTGCTAGGTATTGTCGAACCTGCCCTCCAACGCAACCATGTAGCGACGAACCTGCTCGTCCTCCTCGCTGACACGGTGACGTACCACCTCCGCGGTGTCCGAAAGCCTCAGCACCGTCACTAGTCCACGCGACCACCACCAAACAAGGAGCGGGTCAACAACGGGCTGGCTCCTCACCAACCTACGCCCCCCGGAAGGTAGCACCTCCCAATACCAGCCCGGCGGAGCCCAGTCCCGGACATGGCCCCTCTAATCAAGCCGGCCTCCTCCGCCGAGTCGACGACGAGGATGCGAGATAGGCATCGTCGACGTTGATGCGGGATTAATTGCTTGAACTAAAAAAATAAACTAGTTCTATTAATTTTCTTGCTAAAAATAAACTACTTTAGCAGTAAAATAAAGTAGTTTTATTAAATCAACCAGTTCAACTACTAAGCACTTACTATAAATAAATAACATAAAGTAGTTCTTACTAAAAATAAACTACTTCTATATATAGTAAAATTTAATAAAGTAGTTTTATTAAATCAACTAGTTCAACTACTAAGCACTAACCTAAAATCGATATCTACTAACCTAAATAAAAATTAATACATATATGAAAAAAACATATATAAACAAAAAAATGCTATGAACATTATATTCATACATACATAGCCACATCCATTCATCATATAGCTACGACATACATATATACATTATATATATGAAAAAAATGCAATGAACAAAAAAATAATACAAATTATATGAAAAAATGAACAAAGCCGTGGTGGCGGCGGCTCACATCGGGGGAGGCCGGCGAGGGTGACGGCGGGGGCAGCGGAGGGCGACGGCGTGGGCGGTGGAGGGCGACGGCGGCGGGTGGCAGAGGGCGACGACAACAGTGACGGGCGACGGCTCGGGGACGACGGAGGGCGACGGCGGTTGGGGGCGGAGGGCGGCGGTGACGGGCGACGGTGAAGGGCGACGGCGGCGTGGACGGCGTCGGCGTGGGCTCGGGGGCACGGGCGACGGCGACGGCGGCGGGGCAGCCTGGCGGCGTGGATGAGCTCGCGGCGTCGTCAGGCGGGGGGCAACTGGCAATGAAAACTGAAAATTTTCACAAGTGGTTCTTATATAGTCGAAGCATTGGTCCCCGTTCGTGGCACCAACCGGGACCAATGGAGCCCATTAGTCTCGGTTGGTGACATCAACCGGGACCAAAGGTCTCTTTTCAGCAGTCCAAAGGGCGGGAATCAGAGGTCTTTGGTCCCGGTTGGTGGCACCAACCGGGACTAAAGAGAATTGGTACCGGTTGGTGCCACAAACCGGGACCAAAGGTGTGAATTGGTCCCGGTTCGTGGCACCAACCGGGACCAATCTCCTGCTGCCAAAGCCGCGGTGCGGTGGGATGTTTAGTCCCACCTTGCTAGCAGAGGAGCGGTAGGACTTGTTTATAAGCCCTGCCCCGCCAAATCCATTGAGCTCCTCTCAACTTCAGGCCTCTGGGCCTAATCTCGCACTGCTATGCCTGTGGGCCTGCTGGGCCTTCTGCGGGCCCGAATCCTGGCCCATGGATGGGTTTCTAGTCGTATTCAGGCCGTGGTGGCCTAGTAAGTGGCATTTTTTAAAAAAAATCCCAGTTTTTTTATTTTCTTTTTTGATTTATTTATTTTATTTTGTTTCTACTTACAACAAAATACTTACTGTTGCTATTTTATTTATTTCAGGAAAATTCATTTTGCTTATAATGTTTTGAATAGAAAATACTTTGTTAATTTTAGGTCCATAAATTTTATTTATGTTATCAATGTTTATTTTATTTTATTTTATTTCATTTCTACTTATATATTTTATTAAAGTCTATTTTATTTTATTTGGTTTCTACTTACATCATCAATTTTCATCCCAGTCTGACTTCGTTTGTTATTTCTCATGCATTTATTGATTATTTTGAGCTATAAGACCATGAAATTGAAAAGCATTTCAAATGAACTCTGAAAAGGTTGAAAGTTGGCATGGTATCATCATTTCATACACATAGCATGTGCAAAAAAGTTGAGAGGGTTACGACTAAAACTGGATGCACTTCGTGTACAAAACGGACAATCTCTTTCGAAGTATCATGATTTCATACGGGAACTCGTCTGTTACAAAGGGATTTCATTTTTTAAAACTTATTTGAACCCCTGACTTTTTGTGTGTTCAAAATGCACCATTCAAAGCCACATCATCAATTTTCAACCCTTTCTGACTTATTATTTTGAGCTATAAGACCCTGAAATTGAAAAGAATTTCAAATGAACTCTGAAAAGGTTGGAAGTTGGCATGGTATCATCATTTCATGCACATAGCATGTGCAAGAAAGTTGAGAGGGTTACAACAAAAACTGGATGCACTTCATGTACAAAACGGACAATCTCGTTCGAAGTATCAAGATTTCATACGGAAAATTGTCTGTTACAACAGGCATTTCAAATGAACTACGAAAAGGTTGAAAGTTGGCATGGTATCATCATAATAGTTGTGGAGAAAGTCTTCACTTTTTCTTCACTGGTGTACTTTCCTTGTTGCGACGTAACCATGGATAATCTTCATCATTTATCAGGATGCTTGGGTCAGCCTTGACTTTGAAGGGAGGAATTTCATGAAACTTTTCATAATCTTCGGACATGTCTGTCTTGCCGTCCACTCCCATGATGTCCCTTTTTCCTGAAAGACTATGTGGCGCTTTGGCTCATCGTATGATGTATTCGCTTCCTTATCTTATCTTTTTCTCGGTTTGGTAGACATGTCCTTCACATAGATAACCTGTGCCACATCATTGGCTAGGACGAACGGTTCTTCAGTGTACCCAAGATTGTTCAGATCCACTGTTGTCATTCCATACTGTGGGTCTACCTGTACCCCGCCTCCTGACAGATTAACCCATTTGCATTTAAACAAAGGGACCTTAAAATCTACTCCGTAGTCAAGTTCCCGTATGTCCACTATGTAACCATAATATGTGTCATTTCCCCTCTCGGTTGCTGCATCAAAGTGGACACCGCTGTTTTGGTTGGTGCTCTTTTGATCTTGGGCGATCGTGTAAAATGTATTCCCATTTATCTCGTATCCTTTGTAAGTCATTACAGTCGAAGATGGTCCCCTGGACAACGAGTACAACTCATCACAAACAGTGTTGTCACCTCTGAGACGTGTTTCCAACCAACTGCTGAAAGTCCTGATGTGTTCACATGTAATCCAGTTGTCGCACTGCTCCAGGTGTTTGGAGCGCAGACTGTTCTTGTGTTCATCGACATATGGGGTCACCAAGGTAGAGTTTTGTAGAACTGTGTAGTGTGCTTGGGACCAATAATATCCGTCCCTGCATATTATTGAGTCCCCTCCAAGCGTGCCTTTTCCAGTCAGTCTCCCCTCATACCGCGATTCAGGGAGACCTATCTTCTTAAGGCCAGGAATGAAGTCAACACAAAACCCAATGACATCCTCTGTTTGATGGCCCATGGAGACGCTTCCTTCTGTCCTAGTGCGGTTACGGACATATTTCTTTAGGACTCCCATGAACCTCTCAAAGGGGTACATATTGTGTAGAAATACGGGCCCCAGAATGAAAAACTCGTCAACTAGATGAACTAGGACGTGCGTCATGATATTGTAGAAGGATGGTGGGAACACCAGCTCGAAACTGACAAGACATTGCACTACATCACTCCTTAGCCTTGGTATGATTTCTGTATCGATCACCTTCTGAGAGATTACATTGAGGAATGCACATAGCTTCACAATGGCTAATCGGACATTTTCCGGTAGAAGCCCCCTCAATGCAACGGAAGCGATTGCGTCATAATCACGTGGCAGTCATGAAACTTTAGGTTCTGGAACTTTTTCTCTGGCATATTTATTATTCCCTTTATATTCGACGAGAAGCCAGTCGGGACCTTCATACTAAGCAGGCATTCAAAGAAGATTTCCTTCTCTTCTTTGGTAAGAGGATAGCTAGCAGGACCTTCATACTGCTTTGGAGGCATGCCTTCTTTTTCGTGCAAACATTGCAGGTCCTCCCGTGCCTCAGCTGTATCTTTTGTCTTCCCATACACGGCCAACAAGCCTAGCAGGTTCACGCAATGGTTCTTCGTCACGTGCATCATGTCGATTGAAGAGCGGACCTGATGTAGGGCGGAACCCTAGGTGGATGATCTTTCACATTTGGAGATGATCCTACAGGGAAACAGGAAGAACACGCGGAAGAACTCGGGGGAAATCACGGGGAGAACGAGGAGAAACCACTCAACCGACAAGTAATCAATCACACGAGTGCTAGATCACCGAAAACATAAGATAACACATGATCCAAAATCAACAAGGGGAGGATACAAAGGGAACCGTTCTTCTCCGTGAGGAGGTCTTGGGGGTCTTCCCTTGAAGGGGTCTTGAATCCGCTTGGGGGATCTTCTCCGAATAGGTCGTGAGCTCCGAGGAGAAGTAACCAAGTGGATGAGCAAGGCTCTCACACAAAATATGAGCTAAACCAATGCTAACCCTAGCTAGGAGGTGGGAGAGACCTATTTATAGTCGTAGTGCAAATGGGAGTCAAAGTGAAGGGGTACAAGGGCTCCAGCCCGTGGCTGCGGTCACTCAGGTGTCGGACGTCCGGAAGACGACGGACGTCCGGAGGCTCGGGAGGGCCCGGACGTCCGGAAGGGCTCGGACATCCGTGGATTCGGCTCTGTCGGGGACGCGTCGGTCGTCCGGAGGGAGCCAGTCGTCCGGAGCTTCAGGAGGATCCGGACGTCCGATGACCTTCGGTCTTCCGTAGTTTCGGCTTAGTCGCTTGTCGCCCGGTCGTCCGGTACGCCTCGGACTTCTGTAGATTTGGCTCGGGTGGTGAGGTACCGGACGTCCGGAGGGCTCGGTCGTCCGCGTCCTGGGAATCATCGGACGTCCGGACTCGGTCGGTCGTCCGACGCCTGTAGCTTCCAAAGCAGCTCTTCATCTTGTCCATCGCGCTTGGGGTCCTCGCCGTCTTGGCCATTGCATGTAGTTGTTCCACGGCTCTTCTCCAAGTACCTGATCACACACAGAGTTTCCGAATGAGGTAGTAGCCATGTCTCATGAGTAGGAAGAGGGAGTTCGGAGAGGAGCGAGTTCACCTTATCTTCAATAGTTTTGGCTCGAGCTCATGTCATGGGTCCAAGCAGTGTTGAGGGAGATGTAGTTACGTCCATGGGGATGAGCGAGGGATGCTCCGCATCATCTCCCCCCCTTGGGAAAGATCTGACCTCGGATCAAAAGCTTCGTCTCCATGGTATGGCGCGAGGTCCTTGACGTTAAAGATGTCGCTCATGTTGTACTTGCCTCGTGGGAGGTCGATCTTGTAGGCGTTGTCGTTGTAGCGCACGAGCACCTTGAAAGGTCCATCGGATCTCGGGAGAAGCTTGTACTTGCGTTCGTTGGGGAAGCAGTCCTTGCGAAGTTGTAGCCACACGAGATCACCAATGTTGAAGATCATGGGTTGCTTGTTGATGTTGAGCTTGGTCACTATTCGTTGTACTTGGCGCTCGATGGTGTGCCTTGTATCCTCATGCATCTTATTGATGTAGCTTGCTCGTGCACTCGCATCCATGTTGGTGCGCTCTTGTAGAGGGAGAGGTAGAATGTCCAATGGTGACAACGGGTTGAATCCGTAGACGACCTCGAAGGGGGACTTGCCGGTAGTCGAATGCCTTGCACGGTTGTAGGCGTACCCGGCGATGGATAGACATGCCTCCCACTCCTTGATGTTCTTCTTGATCAACACGCGAAGTAGAGTGGAGAGAGTCCGGTTTGTCACCTCCGTTTGGCTGTCGGTTTGAGGATGGTATGCGGATGAGAACAAGAGCTTGGTTCCGAGCTTGGCGCATAGGGTCTTCCAAAAGTAACTCAAGAACTTGACATCACGATCGGAGACGATTGTCTTTGGTACTCCATGGAGTCGCAAGATTTCCCTACAAAATAGATTTGCAATGTGTGAAGCATCATCTATCTTGTTGCAAGGAATGAAATGTGCCATCTTAGAAAATCTATCCACAACAACAAACACGGAATCCTTTCCATTTTGAGTTCTAGGCAAACCAAGTATAAAATCCATGCTAATGTCTTTCCAACATTGATAAGCAATAGGAAGAGGCATGTAAAGACCATGGGATTGAGCTTTAGACTTAGCTTTGCGACATGTTGAGCATCGGTTGGAGAAGCGTGATACGTCACGGAACATCTTGGGCCAAAAGTAGTTCTTGGAGAGCGTGGCGAATGTCTTGTCGCGTCCAAAATGTTCCATGAGCCCGCCTCCATGAGCCTCTTGCAAAAGGAGCAAACGAAGAGAAGACTCGGGAATGCATAGTTGTTAGCTCTCATAAGACAAGCATCCTTGATATAATATTGTTCCCAAGAAGTATGCATCAAACACTTAGCATAAGGAATAGCAAAAGATGGATCATTAGTATACAAGTCTTTGATGTGTTCAAAGCCAATAACATTCAACTCAAGTTTAGTGACAAGCGTGCATATGCGTGAAAGTGCATCCGCAACTAAATTTTCCTTACCCTTAATGTACTAGACGACATAGGGGAAAGATTCAATAAATTCACTCCATTTGGCATGACGCTTGTTCAACTTAGTTTGGCCTTTTAAGTACTTAAGCGTTTCATGATCGGTATGGATGACAAACTCATGAGGTCTAAGGTAATGTTCCCAAACATGTAGCACACGCACTAAAGCAAACAATTCTTTTTCATAGATGGGATAGTTAAGTTGAGCACCGGAGAGTTTTTCACTAAAATAAGCAATGACACGTTTTTCTTGCATCAAAACTCCGCCAATTCCGGTACCACTTGCATCACAATGAACCTCAAAAGTTTTCTCAAAGTTGGGCAAAGCAAGAATCGGTGCATGAGTAAGCAAAGATTTGAGCTCATCAAAAGCGGTGGATTGCAAAGATCCCCAAACAAAAGGAGCATTCTTCTTACTCAAAGCATGCAAAGGAGCGGCAATATTGCTAAAGTCTTTCACAAAGCAACGGTAAAATCCTGCAAGACCAAGAAAACTACGCACTTGTTGCAAATTGGTGGGTTGGGGCCAAGTTTTAATTGCCTCAATCTTAGATTCGTCAACATGGACACCCTTGGAAGAGACAACAAAACCCAAGAAAACCACTTTGTCAACACCAAACGTGCATTTTTTTCAAGTATGCATAAAGACGTTCGTTGCGAAGAGTTTGCAAAACAACCCTAACATGATTAATATGCTCTTTCATTGATTTGCTAAAAATAAGAATATCATCGAAGTAAACCACAACAAAGACTCCAATATAAGGGCGAAGCACATAATGGATGAGACGCACGAAAGTACCGGGAGCCTCCGATAAACCCATAGGCATCACTAACAACTCATATAAGCCAAATTTGATTTTGAAAGCAGTTTTCCATTCATCACCCTCTTGTATGCGGATTTGATAATAACCACTTTTAAGATCAATTTTTGAGAAAAAGTTGGCTCACTGAGTTCATCAAGCATATCATCTAAGCGAGGAATGGGATGCCTATAGCGAACGGTAATAGCATTTATAGGTCTACAATCGGAACACAAGCGGTAACTTCCATCTTGCTTAGGCACAAGAATAACGGGAATGGCGCAAGGGCTTAGGCTTTCACGTACATGACCGTTGTCGATGAGTTGTTGTACTTGCCGTTGAATCTCCTTGGTTTCGTCGGGGTTGACGCGGTATGGAGCTTTGTTTGGGAGAGGAGCTCCGGGGATGAGGTCGATTCGATGCTCAATGCCTCGAAGGGGAGGTAGACCCGGAGGTAGCTCATTGGGGAAAACATCTTGGAATTCCTGCAAAAGAGATTGAAACACTAAAGGTAGCTCGTGAGAGGTGTTAGTTGTTGGCTCTCCATCCTTGCACACAAGGACAAAGTGCATCACACTCGATGGGTTCTCACACACTTCTTTCATCTCACTTTTTGTGGCAAATAGTATGAGGTTTTTCTCTCTAGGCGAAGAGGCGCTCAAGTTTGGCTTGTGGCTCTCACTCACTTTTGGGTGGGTCACTTTCTCACTCTTCTCTCCATGATGGGTGGCTTTCTTGTCGGCTATCACTTGACTAGGATACATAGGTCGTAGCACATATTCCTTCTCTTTCATCTTGAAGCTATAGTGATTGGTGCGTCCGTTGTGGATGACACCACGGTCAAATTGCCATGGTCGACCAAGAAGGAGGTGGCAAACGGTCATTGGGACCACATCACACTCCAAAGTGTCCTCATATGCACCAATTTTGTAGGAGACTTGGACCGTATGCTCGACTCGTATAGTGCTGGAGTCACTTAGCCATTGAACCTTGTAGGGGTGCGGGTGCTTCCTCTTGACCAATTGAAGTTTGGAGCATAGTTCTTCACTTGCCAAGTTGTGGCAACTACCTCCATCGATGATGACCTTGACGGACCTTCCATTGATGTCGGCCTTTGTGTGGAAGATGTGGCATCTTTGGTCTTCTTCTTGTTGATGTTGAAGAGTCAAGACCTTGGAGACAACGAGAGCGGGGCTCGAATCCTCATCACAAAAGACTTGATCATCTTCATCCTCGTTTACTCACCGGTGCATGGCCACTTGCTCAAGAGCTTCCATCTCCTCATCACTCATGGAGTCATAGGTGCCATCGTCGTTGAGGATCATGATGCGCTTGTTTGTGCATTGATAAGACTTGTGGCCTCGGCCGCCGCAAGTGAAACACTTGAAGGAGCTTGTCTTGACGGTCTCATCAGTCGGAGTAGATGAAGACGCACGCGGCTTGAAGTTGCTTGTAGTAGGAGGAATACGACTTGAACTTGCCGAAGTTTTCTTGTAACTTGACTTGTCGTCGTTGCTTGGAGAAGGCTTGGTTGATGTAGATGTTGTAGAAGTTGTTGAAGCTTGATTGTTGGAGGAGCCGTAGGTCTTGGATGAGTACTTGGCGTACTTGAAGTCATCTTGCACTTGATGTTCCACCTTGGTCGCTTGATGCACGAGCTCAATGAGGTTGGAGTAGGGTTGGAAGTCGGCGATCTTCTTGATGGGATGATTTAGTCCATTCAAGAATCGTGCCATTGTTTGCTCATCATCTTCCGTGACATTGGCTCGAATCATGGCTATCTCCATTTCCTTGTAGTATTCTTCAACACTCTTTGTCCCTTGCTTGAGGAGTTGTAGCTTCTTGAAGAGATCGCGGTTGTAGTAGGTTGGGACAAAACATGCTCGCATGACTTCCTTCATTTGAGCCCAAGTGGTGATAGGTGGTACACCTCTTGCTTCGCGGCACTCAAGGACTTGTTCCCACCATATGAGCACATAGTCTTGGAACTCAAGTGATGCCATAGCGATCTTCTTCTCTTCCTCATAGTTGTGCAAATGAAAGATTTTGTCGACCTTCAATGCCCATGAGAGGTATTCTTCGGGATCATTGCTTCCATTGAACTTGGGCATTGTGAGCTTTCCATAGCGTTGATCTTGATTGTGTTGTTGGCGATGGTGATGATGACGCCCTTGTCGTGGAGGGTAATCATCCTCATGTTGCTCTTGGCGTGGAGGAAGTCCATGATCAACTTGCTCTTGTTGAACTGGAAGTTGAGGTGGAGCTTGACGAGCTTGTGGAGGAGCTTGAGGAACTTGTCATTGCACACGCGGTTGATAGTTCCGCTCTTGGATTTCTTCTCGAAGGGCTTCCTCTTGATTGCGCCGTTCGCGATTGCGATTGGCGATGGCTCGACTTGATTCTTGAAGGGCACGTTGCGCCTCAAGAGCTTGCGCTTCACGTTGTTGTTGTTGAAGACGTTGAGCCTCGGCGTCTTGTTCCTCTTGATGTAGACGCGCTCGTTCTTCCTCTTGGCGCCGTAGTCGTTGTCGTTCTTGAGCTTGAGCAAAAATGACCTGGTTTGGGTGATGACGAAGGACTTGCTCATCGACTTGCTCTTGTGAATGCTTGTCGTGTAGCGGGTTGCGAGATGCCTGACGGTCTTGTCACGTGGCAAGACGAAGAGTGTTTGATGACAGTGTACTTGAGTCGGAGAAGGTGTCTTCGGAGTGTCGACTCGAGCGGCTCCGTCTTGAGGATGAAGAAGTGGAAGGATGCCGGTTCCTCATCAAGGCGCGGATCTCGTCCATTCTTGCATCATTCTCTTGCTTGTGAGCGTCGAACTTGTTATCGAAGTAGTCTCTTCTACGTTGCTCGGAGAGTCGCAAGTCGGTGGCGAGGTTGTCGATGCGGTCGCTCATTGCTTGCTGCTCTTGGTGCAACGCCCATTGAGCACCAAAGAGGTGGCTCTTTGTGACGAATGAGGACATGTCGTCACCGTTCTCGATGAGGGGTGGATTGGTAGAAGAACTTGGCCTATCCATCATTCCAAACAAAATGTAAGTGGTAGACGGAGAAGAACGTGTACCAAATGTACCTTGACCGAAGTTGAAGATGAATCAAGTTCACTCAAATGCGGACAATGAAATAGCACTGTTGGTACCAATTCTTGTCGGTTCTCACACCTACACACGTAAAAGCTTATGGAGGAGCTTGTTTAGAATGGTGGCACAAAATTTGATGCAATAGTAAGTGAGCTTCAATAATGTTGGAAAAGGTTCACAAATTTGCGAATGCAACAAGTAGACCAAGCAAATAATGGTACACGGAAACACACACGCAAATAGATAAGTGGGATTGTGCAATCCAAAAGTGAGCCAAAATGTGGAGACCACGAAAATGCTCTTTTTGCACAATACTAGAGAGACGCTAGCATGATTGCACAATAGGCGGATACGGAACTTGTGCACAACCTACTTGGCAAAAATACAACGACTTCTATCCCAAGTATGCTATATGTATGGTATTTCGGTGCTATGATCCAAGATGATCCAATATGACAATCTTAATGTAGTATGATGCTATGGTTCTTGCTCATAAGCTCTTTGCTTATCTTTCCTCTTTGCTTAAAAGCTTGGGTGGCTCTTTCACTTTTGAGCTCTTTTCTCATGCAAAACTTCACGAACCAAGATAGCAATTGTGTATGCTATGCCAACTTTGTGACACACAAGTTGATTCCAAAATATGCACCACGGTGGTATGGTATGTATGCTATGGAGTATGATCACTAATGTGCACAAGTCATGTTGCCGGCAATACTCAATGGCTAGTCTCGATGGGTAAGCTACGCAAAAATGAGGCAATGTGGGTATCAATGCAATTGCAAGGTATGACAAAGATGTCGTCGATGTTACCGTCCTTAACGATGATGAGACCCTTGCGAAGATGAGCCGTGGTGATGATGAAGTCGAACCGTACCTAGATAGCCGAAACACAATAGGACACGGGAGCCACAACTCAAAATCTCAAGGACCAGAACGTGTCAAAATCGTCATAGGAGGTATCGGGGAAGATGGTGGTGTATGTGGGTTCGAAAGATGTGGTGGAAGGTGGGGTTGTGGTGGTGGCCGAATTGAACAAAATGTAGTTTCGTCAGAGTTTCACGGACATCCGGTTTCTACGGTCGTCCGGTCGTCGGACGTCCGGCAGGGTCAGGTCGTCCAGTACCTGGGCAAAAATCGGGCACGGGAAGAACAGCAGGATTTCGGGGAGGAAAAAGATGGTGAGGTCGAAATCGAGCGGATTAGAGGATGGAAAAGGGTGGGGAGGGTGAGGAAAGCTAGATTCACACGCAGCAACACAAATCCATGGACCAAATCCAACAAAATCTCAACTCTCCAACAAATCACAAAAAAATTTGGGTCTATTTTTGGTGGGGATTTTCGGATTTAGGACGAAAACAACAAAATCAGGCTAGAAAACACGGGGTAGGGGCTCCAAAAACGTGATCAACCTGGCTCATGATACCAAGATGATGTAGGGCGGAACCCTAGGTGGACGATCTTTCACGTTTGGAGATGATCCTACGGGGAAACAGGAAGAACACGCGGAAGAACTCGAGGGAAATTGCGGGGAGAACGAGGAGAAACCACTCAACCGACAAGTAATCAATCACACGAGTGCTAGATCACCGAAAGCATAAGATAACACATGATCCAAAATCAACAAGGGGATGATACAAAGGGAACTGTTCTTCTCCGTGAGGAGGTCTTGGGGGTATTCCCTTGAAGGGGTCTTGAATCCGCTTGGGGGATCTTCTCGGAAGAGGTCGTGAGCTCCGAGGTGAAGTAACCAAGTGGATGAGCAAGGCTCTCACACAAAATATGAGCTAAACCAATTCTAACCTTAGCTAGGAGGTGGGAGAGACCTATTTATAGTCGTAGTGCAAATGGGAGTCACAGTGAAGGGGTACAAGGGCTCCAGCCCGTGGCTGCGGTCACTCAGGTGTCGGACGTCCGGAAGACATCGGACATCCGGAGGCTCGGGAGGGCCCGAACGTCCGGAAGGGCTCGGACATCCTTGGGTTCGGCTCTGTCGGGGACGCGTCGGTCGTCCGGAGGGAGCCGGTCGTCCGGAGCTTCGGGACGATCCGGACGTCTAATGACCTTCGGTCTTCCGTAGTTTCGGCTCGGTTGCTTGTCGCCCGGTCATCCGGTCCACCTCGGACTTCTGTAGATTTGGCTCGGGTGGTGAGGTACCGGACGTCTGGAGGGCTCGGTCGTCCGTGTCCTGGGAATCGTTGGACGTCCGGACTGGGTCGGTTGTCCGACGCCTGTAGCTTCCAAAGCAGCTCTTCATCTTGTCGATCGCTCTTGGGGTCCTCGCCGTCTTGGCCATTGCATGTAGCTGTTCCGTGGCTCTTCTCCAAGTACCTTATCAAACACAGAGTTTCCGAATGAGGTAGTAGCCATGTCTCGTGAGTAGGAAGAGGGAGTTCGGAGAGGAGCGAGTTCACCTTATCTTCAATAGTCTTGGCTCGAGCTCGTGTCATGGGTCCAAGTGGCGTTGAGGGAGATGTAGGTACGTCCATGGGGATGAGCGAGGGATGCTCCGCATCAGGACCTCTAGGTCTTTCTAGTAGGGTAGGTCCCAAAATATAGATTTCTTCTTCTACATGGATGCGTGTCCCTTAGCGTCACTCAGAACAGCTAGTCCGCTGGGACCCTTTCCAAAGATTACGTGTAAATCATTGACCATAGCAAGTACGTGATCACCGGTACGCATGGCGGGCTTCTTCCGGTGATCTGCCTCGCCTTTGAAATGCTTGCCTTTCTTTCGACATTGATGGTTGGTTGGAAAAAATCGATGTTGGCCCAGGTACACATTCTTCCTGCATTTATCCAGGTATATACTTTCGGTGTCAGCTAAACAGTGCGTGCATGCGTGGTATCCCTTCTTTGTCTGTCCTGAAAGGTTACTGGGAGTGGGCCAATCGTTGATGGTTACAAACAGCAATGCGTGCATGTTAAATTCCTCCTGTCTGTGCTCATCCCACGCACATGCACCGTTTCCATTCCACAGCTATAAAAGTTCTTCAACTAATGGCCTTAGGTACACATCAATATCGTTGCCGGGTTGCTTAGGGCCTTGGATGAGAACTGGCATCATAATGAACTTCCGCTTCATGCACATCCAAGGAGGAAGGTTATACATACATAGAGTCACGAGCCAGGTGCTGTGATTGCTGCTCTGCTCCCCGAAAGGATTAATGCCATCCGCGCTTAAACCGACCATACGTTCCTTGGGTCACGTGCAAACTCAGCCCAGTACTCTCTCTCGATTTTTCTTCACTGTGACCCGTCAGTGGGTGCTCTCAACTTCCCGTCTTTCTTACGGTCCTCACTATGCCATCACATCAACTTGGCATGCTCTTTGTTTCTGAACAGACGTTTCAACCGTGGTATTATAGGAGCATACCACATCACCGTCGCAGGAACCCTCTTCCTGCGGGGCTCACCGTCAACATAACCAGGGTCATCTCGTCTGATCTTATACCATAATGCACCGCATACTGGGCATGCGTTCAAATCCTCATACGCACCGCGGTAGAGGATGCAGTCATTAGGGCATGCATGTATCTTCTACACCTCCAATCCTAGAGGGCATACGACCTTCTTTGTTGCGTACGTACTGTCGAGCAATTCGTTATCCTTTGGAAGCTTCTTTTTCAATATTTTTAGTAGCTTCTCAAATCCTTTGTCAGGCACATCATTCTCTTCCTTCCACTGCAGCAATTCCAGTACGGTACCCAACTTCGTGTTGCCATCTTCGCAATTGGGGTACAACCCTTTTTTGTGATCCTCTAACATGCGATCGAACTTCAGCTTCTCCTTTTGACTTTTGCATTGCGTCCTTGCATCAACAATGACCCGGCGGAGATCATCATCATCGGGCACATCGTCTGCTTCCTCTTGATCTTCAACAGCTTCCCTCGTTGCAGCATCGGGCACATCGTCTGGTTCCTCTTGATCTTCAGCAGCTCCCCCCGTTGCAGCATCACCGTATTTAGGGGGCACATAGTTGTCATCGTCCTCTTCTTCTTTGCCGTCTTCCATCATAACCCCTATTTCTCCGTGCCTCGTCCAAACATTATAGTGTGGCATGAAACCCTTGTAAAGCAAGTGGGTGTGAAGGATTTTCTGTCGAGTAAGACTTTGTATTCGATACGTCGTCTCCAACGTATCTATAATTTTTATTGCTCCATGCTACTTTATCTACTGTTTTGGACTATATTGGGCTTTATTTTCCACTTTTATATTATTTTTGGGACTAACCTATTAACCGGAGGCCCAGCCCAGAATTGCTGTTTTTTGCCTATTTCAGTGTTTCGAAGAAAACAGAATATCAAACGGATTCCAAACGGAATGAAACCTTCGGGAATGTGATTTTCTCACCGAACGTGATCCAGGAGACTTGGACCCTGCTCCAAGGAACAAAGGAGGCGGTCAAGATGGTGGGGCGCGCGCCCCCCTGGGCGCGTCCCCGTACCTTGTGGGCCCCCTGTTGCTCCACCGACGTACTCCTTCCTCCTATATATACCTACGTACCCCCGACAGATCAAATACGGAGCCAAAAACCTAATTCCACCACCGCAACTTTCTGTATCCACGAGATCCCATCTTGGGGCCTGTTCCGGAGGTCCACCAGAGGGGGCATCCACCACGGAGGGCTTCTACATCAACACCATAGCCCCTCCGATGAAGTGTGAGTAGTTTACCTTAGACCTACGGGTCCATAGTTAGTAGCTAGATGGCTTCTTCTCTCTTTTTGGATCTCAATACAATGTTCTCCCCCTCTCTTGTGGAGATCTATTCGATGTAATCTTCTTTTTGCGGTGTTTTTGTTGAGACCAATGAATTGTGGGTTTATGATCCAGCTTATCTATGAATAATATTTGAATCTTCTCTGAATTCTTTTATGTATGATTGATTCATCTTTGCAAGTCTCTTCAAATTATCCGTTTGGTTTGGCCAACTAGATTGGTAGTTCTTGCAATGGGAGAAGTGCTTAGCTTTGGGTTCGATCTTGCAGTGTCCTTACCCAAAGGATGTAAAGGGTTGCAAGGAACGTATTGTATTGTTGCCATCGAGGATAACAAGATGGGGTTTTATCATATTGCATGAAGTTATCCCTCTATATCATGTCATCTTGCTTAAGGCGTTACTCTGTTTTAACTTAATACTCTAGATGCATGCTGGATAGCGGTCGATGAGTGGAGTAATAGTAGTAGATGCAGAATCGTTTCGGTTTACTTGTCTCGGACGTGATGCCTATATACATGATCATGCCTAGATATACTCATAATTATGCTCAATTCTATCAATTGCTCAACAGTAATTTGTTCATCCACCGTAGAATACTTATGCTCTTTGAGAGAAGCCACTAGTGAAACCTATGGCCCCGGGGTCTATTTTCATCATACCAATCTCCATTACTTTAATACTTTCTTTGTTTTTACTTTGCCTTTTACTTTTCACTTTGCATCTCTATATCAAAAATACCAATAATATTATTTATCATCTCTATCAGATCTCACCCTCGTAAGTGACCGTGAAGGGATTGACAACCCCTAATCGCGTTGGTTGCGAGTAGCTATCGTTTTGTGTAGGTACGAGGGACTTGTGCGTGGCGTCCTACCTGATTGATACCTTGGTTCTCAAAAACTGAGGGAAATACTTACGCTACTTTGCTGCATCATCCTCTCCTCTTCGGGGAAATCCAACGCAGTGCTCAAGAGGTAGCAAGAAGAATTTCTGGCACCGCTGCCGGGAGTTCTTGCTAAAAGTCAACCATACCAAGTACCCATCACAATCCCTATCTCTCGCATTACATTATTTGCCTCTCGTTATCCTCTCCCCCACTTCACCCTTGCCGTTTTATTCGCCCTATCTTTCCCAATCTCCTCCTCTCTTTCCCTTTCGCCTTTTTCTCGCCTGCCGTTTTTCTGTTTGCTCGTGTGTTAGTTCGTTCACCTTGTCATTATGGCTAGTTCCTTGTCCGCTCCTATGTCTCCCGAGTTTGAAGTTCTTCACTTCAAGAAAAGGCAAGGAGAAAACTTAAAAGATGCTTGGTACTTATCGCAAGTGCACCCTAGAGGTGAACTTTAGAATTCTTGTTCGCAATTTTTACATTGGGTTAAACATGGCGCATAGACAACTCTTTGATTGCATTGCCAAGGGAAATTTTATTGAAATTGATCCTAGTATTGTGCATGAAATTATAGAGGGAATAGTGGGAACACTACCTCAAAAGGGAGGATCTCATCCCACCCAAGAAGAAACGCAAGTGTTTGGAAAGATTTGCGAAGTAACAATTTTTTTACAAAAATCTCTTGAGCCTCTTAAAAGTGTTAGCGGAAACCTTCACCGCATGAATATGTTGATCACTCTTTGCAATAAGCGGTAAGATTATTTAGATATAAAAATCTCCGAGTATGAAGGGAAGCGGAAAGAACCTCCCGGATTCGAGCATGACGCCGCTAAAAAACTGAAAATTAAAGATGGCAATACCTAGATCTATCCTTGCTTTTAAGCCTAGCTAGGGGCGTTAAACGATAGTGCTTGTTGGGAGGCAACCCAATTTTATTTTTTATTTTTTTATTTTTGCTTCTGTTTAGGAATAAATAATCAATCTAGCCTCTGGTTATATGTGGTTTTATGTTTTAATTAGTGTTTGTGCCAAGTAGAACCTATTGGATAACCTACGATGATAGTTGATTTGATTCTGCTAAAAAACAGGAACTTTGCATGCACGATTATAATTTTGTTAAATCACAGGAACGAGCTTTTGTGTTGATTATTCTTTCTTCTATTCAATAGATAAATTTTCCAGGACTTCCTATTTTGGTAGGAGTTTTAGAGTTCCAGAAGTTTGCATTAGTTACAGATTACTACAGACTGTTCTGTTTTTGACAGATTCTGTTTTGCGTGTGTTGTTTGCTTATTTTGATGAATCTATGGCTAGTAAAATAGTTTATAATCCATAGATAAGTTGGAATACAGTAGGTTTAACACCAATATAAATAAAGAATGAGTTCATTACAGTACCTTAAAGTAGTCTTTTCTTTTCTTTCTCTAACGGAGCTCACGAGATTTCTATTGAGTTTTGTGTTGTGGAGTTTTCAAGTTTTGGGTGAATTCTTTTGATGGATTATGGAACAATGAGTAGCAAGAGCCTAAGCTTGGGGATGCCCATGGCACCCCCAAGATAATCCAAGGACACCAAAAAGTGAAAGCTTGGGGATGCCCCGGAAGGCATCCCCTCTTTCGTCTACTTCCATCGGTAATTTACTTGGAGCTACATTTTTATTCGCCACATGATATGTGTTTTTCTTGGAGCGTCTTGTATTATTTGCGTCTTTGCTTGTTAGTTTACCACAATCATCCTTGCTGTACACACCTTTTGAGAGAGCCATACACAAATTGGAATTATCTAGAATACTCTATGTGCTTCACTTATATCTTTTGAGCTTGATAATTTTTGCTCTAGTGCTTCACTTAGATCTTTTAGAGCACGGTGGTGGATTTGTTTTAAATAAACTATTGATCTCTCATGCTTCACTTAGATTATTTTGAGAGTCGTTAATAGCATGGTAATTTGCTTAATATTAATATACTTGGTATTCAAGATATGTGAAACTTTCTTTTGAGTGCGTTGAATACTAAGATAAGTTTGATGCTTGATAATTGTTTTCAGATTTGGAGGTGATAATATCAAAGTCGTGCTAGTTGAGTAGTTGTCAATTTGAGGAATGCTTGTGTTAAAGTTTGCAAGTCCCGTAGCATGCACGTATGGTTAAAGTTGTGTAACAAATTTGAAACATGAAGTGTACCTGGCTTGTGCATCCTTATGAGTGGCGGTCGGGGACGACCGATGGTCTTTTCCTACAAATCTATCCCCCTAGGAGTATGCGTGTAGTACTTTATTTTTGATGGCTTCTAGATTTTTGCAATAAGTATATGAGTTCTTTTGACTAATGTTGAGTCCATGGATTATACGCACTTTTACCTTTCCGCCTTTGCTAGCCTCTTCGGTACCATGCATTGCCCTTTCTCACCTTGAGAGTTGGTGCAAACTTCGCCGGTGCATCCAAACCCCGTGATATGATACACTCTATCACACATAAGCCTCCTTATATCTTCCTCAAAACATCCACCATACCTACCTATTATGGCATTTCCATAGCCATTCTGAGATATATTGCCATGCAACTTTCCACCGTTCTGCTCATCATTATCATGACATACATTACTTTTGTCATATTGCCATTGCATGATCATGTAGTTGACACCGTATTTGTGGCAAAGCCACCATGCATTATTTTTCATACATGTCACTCTTGATTCATTGCACCATCCCGGTACACCACGGAGGCATTCATATAGAGTCATATCTTGTTCTAAGTTTGAGTTGTAATCCTTATGTTGTAATCAATAGAAGTGTGATGATCATCATTATTAGAGCATTGCCCAATCAAAAAAAAGAAAATCCACAAAAAATAAAAAAAAATAAAAAAAAGAAAGGCCCAAAAAAAAAGAAAATACATAAAAAGGGCAATGCTACTATCTCTTTTTCCACACTTGTGCTTCAAAGTAGCACCTTGTTCTTCATATAATGAGTCTCATAAGTTGTGCTTCAAAGTAGCACCTTGTTCTTCATGTAGTGAGTCTCATAAGTTGTCCTTTTTATACTAGTGGGAATTTTTCATTATAGAACTTGGCTTGTATATTCCTACGATGGGCTTCCTCAAATGCCCTAGGTCTTCGTGAGCAAGCGAGTTGGATGCACACCCACTAGTTTTCTTTTGTTGAGCATTTATTTATAGCTCTAGTGCATCCGTTGCATGGCAATCCCTACTCCTCATGTTGACATCAATTGATGGGCATCTCCATAGCCCATTTATTATCCTCGTCAATGTGAGACTTTCTCCTTTTTTGTCTTCTCCTCACAATCCCCATCATCATATTCTATTCCACCCATAGTGCTATATCCATGGCTCACGCTCATGTATTGCGTGAAGGTTGAAAAAGTTTGAGATTATTTTAGTATGAAACAATTGCTTGGCTTGTCATCGGGGGTATAGAAGTTGGGAACATCTTTGTGTGATGAAAATGAAGCATAGCCTAACTATATGATTTTGTAGGGATGAACTTTCTTTTGCCATGCCATTTTGAGAAGACATAATTGCTTAATTAGTATGCTTGAAGTATTATTATTTTTATGTCAATATGAACTTTTTTCTTGAATCTTTCGGATCTGAATATTCATACCACAATTAAGAAGATTTACATTGAAATTATGCCAAAGTATCACTCCGCATCAAAAATTCTCTTTTTATCATTTACCTACTCGAGGACGAGCAGGAATTAAGCTTGGGGATGCCTGATACGTCTCCAACGTATCTATAATTTTTGATTGCTCCATGCTACTTTATCCCATCTTGGGGCATGTTCCGGAGCTCCGCCGGAGGGGGCATCGACCACGGAGGGCTTCTACATCAACATCATAGCCCCTTCGATGAAGTGTGAGTAGTTTACCTCAGACCTACGGGTCCATAATTAGTAGCTAGATGGCTTCTTCTCTCTTTTTGGATCTCAATACAATGCTCTCCCCCTCTCTTGTGGAGATCTATTCGATGTAATCTTCTTTTTGCGGTGTGTTTGTTGAGACCGATGAATTGTGCGTTTATGATCCAGCTTATCTATGAATAATATTTGAATCTTCTCTGAATTCTTTTATGTATGATTGAGTTATCTTTGCAAGTCTCTTGAATTATCCGTTTGGTTTGGCCAACTAGATTGGTAGTTCTTGCAATGGGAGAAGTGCTTAGCTTTGGGTTCGATCTTGCGGTGTCCTTACCCGATGTGAAAGGGTTGCAAGGCACGTATTGTATTGTTGCCATCGAGGATAACAAGATGGGGGTTTTATCATATTGCATGAAGTTATCCCTCTACATCATGTCATCTTGGTTCATGCGTTACTCTGTTTTTAACTTAATACTCTAGATGCATGCTGGATAGCGGTCGATGAGTGGAGTAATAGTAGTAGATGCAGAATCGTTTCGGTTTACTTGTCTCGGACGTGATGCCTATATACATGATCATGCCTAGATATACTCATAACTATGCTCAATTCTATCAATTGCTCAACAGTAATTTGTTCACCCACCGTAGAATACTTATGCTCTTGAGAGAAGGCACTAGTGAAACCTATGGCCCCCGGGTCTATTTTCATCATATCAATCTCCATCACTTTAATACTTGCTTTGTTTTTTTACTTTGCCATTTACTTTTCACTTTGCATCTCTATATCAAAAATACCAAAAATATTATTTATCATCTCTATCAGATCTCACCCTCGTAAGTGACCGTGAAGGGATTGACAACCCCTAATCGCGTTGGTTGCGAGTAGCTATCGTTTTGTGTAGGTACGAGGGACTTGTGCGTGGCCTCCTACTGGATTGATACCTTGGTTCTCAAAAATTGAGGGAAATACTTACGCTACTTTGTTGCATCATCCTCTCCTCTTCGGGGAAATCCAACGCAGTGCTCAAGAGGTAGAATATTCCCACATTTAGGGCATGGACAACACATAAAACCACTCTGCTTGTTTGCCTCAGCCATTTCGAGAAAATTATGCACGCCCTTAATGTACTCGGAGGTGTGTCTGTCACCATACATCCATTGCCGGTTCATCTGCGTGCATTATATATAATTATGTGTGTCAAAAGTAAGAAAATCAGACAAGTATCTGCTACCTCTTGAGCACTGTGTTGGATTTCCCCGAAGAGGAGAGGATGATGCAGCAAAGTAGCATAAGTATTTCCCTCAGTTTTTGAGAACCAAGGTATCAATCCATTAGGAGACCACGCACAAGTCCCTCGTACCTTCACAAAACGATAGCTACCCGTAGCCAACGCGATTAGGGGTTGTCAATCCCTTCACGGTCACTTACGAGAGTGAGATCTGATAGAGATGATAAATAATATTTTTGGTATTTTTGATAGATAGATGCAAAGTGAAAAGTAAAAGGCAAAGTAAAACAAAGCAAGTAAATAAAGCGATAGAGATTGATATGATGAGAATAGACCGGGGCCATAGGTTTCACTAGTGGCTTCTCTCAAGAGCATAGATATTCTACGGTGGGTGAACAAATTACTGTTGAGCAATTGATGTAATTGAGCATAGTTATGAGCATATCTAGGTAATGATCATGTATATAGGCATCACGTCCGAGACAAGTAGATCGAAACGATTCTGCATGTACTACTATTACTCCACTCATCGACCGCTATCCAGCATGCATCTAGAGTATTAAGTTGAAAACAGAGTAATGCCTTATGCAAGATGACATGATGTAGAGGGATAAATTCATGCAATATGATAAAAAACCCCATCTTGTTATCCTCGATGGCAACAATACAATACGTGTCTTGCAACCCTTTCTGTCACTGGGTAAGGACACCGCAAGATGGAACCCAAAGCTAAGCACTTCTCCCATTGAAAGAACTACCAATCTAGTTGGCCAAACCAAAAAGGATAATTCGAAGAGACTTGCAAAGATAACTCAATCATACATAAAAGAATTCAGAGAAGATTCAAATATTTCCATAGATAATACTGGATCATAAACCCACAATTCATCGGTCTCAACAAACACACCGCAAAAAGAAGATTACATCGAATAGATCTCCACGAGGGAGGGGGAGAACATTGTATTGAGATCCAAAAAGAGAGAATAAGCCATCTAGCTACTAGCTATGGACCCGAAGTCTGAAGTAAACTACTCACACATCATCGGAGGGGCTATGGTGTTGATGTAGAAGCCCTCCGTGGTGGATGCCCTCTCCATGAGCTACTTTAACAGGCCCCAAGATGGGATCTCGTGGATCTGAGAAGGTTACACGGTGGAATTAGGTTTTTGGCTCCTGTTCTGATTGTTTGGGGATACGTAGGTATATATAGGAGGAAGGAGTACGTCGGTGGAGCAGCAGGGGGACCACGAGGTGGGGGCGCGCCCAGGGGGGCGCGCCCTCCACCCTCGTGACCGCCTCTGGCACTTCTTGGAGTAGGGTCCAAGTCTCCTGGATCACGTTCGGAGAGAAAATCACGTTCCCGAAGGTTTCATTTCATTTGGACTTCGTTTGATATTCCGTTTCTTTGAAACACTGAAATAGGCAAAAAAAACAGCAATTCTGGGCTGGGCCTCCGGTTAATAGGTTAGTCCAAAAAATAATATAAAAGTGTAAAATAAAGCCCAATATAGTCCAAAACAGTAGATAAAGTAGCATGGAGCAATCAAAAATTATAGATACGTTGGAGACGTATCGTGCATCCCCAAGCTTAATTCCTGCCGTCCTCGTGTAGCTAAATGATAAAAAGAGAATTTTTGATGCGGAGTGATACTTTGGCATAATTTTAATGTAAATATTCTTAATTGTGATATGAATATTCAGATCCGAAAGATTCAAGACAAAAGTTCATATTGACACAAATATAATAATACTTCAAGCATACTAATCAAAGCAATCATGTCTTCTCAAAATAGCATGGCAAAAGAAAGTTCATCCCTACAAAATCATATAGTTAGGCTATGCTTCATTTTCGTCACACAAAGATGTTCCCAACTTCTATACCCCCGATGACAAGCCAAGCAATTGTTTCATACTTAAATAATCTCAAACTTTTTCAACCTTCACGCAATACATGAGCGTGAGCCATAGATATAGGACTATGGGTGGAATAGAATATGATAATGGGGATTGTGTGGAGAAGACAAAAAAGGAGAAAGTCTCACATTGACGAGGCTAATCAACGGGCTATGGAGATGCCCATCAATTGATGTCAACATGAGGAGTAGGGATTGCCATGCAACGGATGCACTAGAGCTATGAATGCTCAACACAAGAAAACTAGTGGGTGTGCATCCAACTTGCTTGCTCATGAAGACCTAGGGCATTTGAGGAAGCCCATAGTAGGAATATACAAGCCAAGTCCTATAATGAAAAGATTCCCACTAGTATAAAAAGATAACTTATGAGACTCACTACATGAAGGACAAGGTGCTACTTTGAAGCACAATATATGAGACTCACTACATGAAGGACAAGGTGCTACTTTGAAGCACAAGTGTGGAAAAAGAGATAGTAGCATTTCCCTTTTTCCTTTTCCTTTTTTTCTTTTCTTTTCTTTTCTTCTTTTTGGGTCTTTCCTTTATTTTTGGCCTTTCTTCTTTTTTCTTTTTTCTTTTTGGGCAATGCTCTAATAATGATGATCATCACACTTCTATTGATTACAACATAAGGATTACAACTCGAACTTGGAACAAGATATGACTCTATATGAATGCCTCCGGCGGTGTACCGGGATGGTGCAATGAATCAAGAGTGACATGTATGAAAAATAATACATGGTGGCCTTGCCACAAATACGATGTCAACTACATGATCATGCAACGTCAATATGACAAAAGTAATGTATGTCATGATGATGATGGTGGAAGTTGCATGGCAATATATCTCGGAATGGCTATGGAAATGCCATGATAGGTAGGTATGGTGGCTGTTTTGAGGAAGATATAAGGAGGTTTATGTGTGATAGAGCGTATCGTATCACGGGGTTTGGATGCACCGGTGAAGTTTGCACCAACTCTCTAGGTGAGAAAGGGCAATGCAGTGCATCAAGAGGCTAGCAAAGGCGGAAAGGTGAGAGTGCGTATAATCCATGGACTTAACATTAGTCAAAATAACTCATATACTTATTGCAAAAATTTAGAAGTCATCAAAAATCAAGTACTACGCGCATGCTCCTAGGGGTATAGATTGGTAGGAAAAGACCATCGCTCGTCCCCGACCGCCACTCATAAGGATGCACAAGCCAGGTACACTAAATGTTTCAAATTTGTTACACAACTTTAACCATACGTGCATGCTACGGGACATGCAAACTTCAACACAAGTATTTCTCAAATTCATAATTACTCAACTAGCACGACTTTGATATTATCACCTCATATCTCAAAACAATTATCAATCATCAAACTTATCTTAGTATTCAATTCACTCAAAAGAAAGTTTCACATATCTTGAATACCAAGTATATTAACATTAAGCAAATTACCATGCTATTAACAACTCTCAAAATAATTTAAGTGAAGCATGAGAGATCAATAGTTTCTTTAAAACAAATCCACCACCGTGCTCTAAAAGATCTAAGTGAAGTACTAGAGCAAAAGTTATCACGCTCAAAAGATATAAGTGAAGTACTATGAGCAAAAACTATCAAGCTCAGAAGATATAAGTCAAGCACATAGAGTATTCTAACAAATTCCAATTCATGAATGGCTCTCTCAAAAGGTGTGTACAGCAAAGATGATTGTGGTAGCCTAACAAGCAAAGACACAAATAATACAAGACGCTCCAAGCAAAACACATATCATGTGGTGAATAAAAATATAGCTCCAAATAAATTACCGATGGAAGTGGATTTAAAGAGGGATGCCTTCCGGGCATCCCCAAGCTTTGACTTTTTGGTGTCCTTGTATTATCTTGGGGGTGCCATGGGCATCCCCAAGCTTAGGCTCTTGCCACTCCTTGTTCCATAATCCATCAAACGAATTCACCCAAAACATGAAATCTTCACAACACAAAACTCAACAGAAATCTCGTGAGCTCCGTTAGAGAAAGAAAACAAAGTACTACTTAAGGTACTGTAATGAACTCATTCTTTATTTGTATTGGTGTTAAACCTACTGTATTCCAACTTCTCTATGGATTGTAAACTATTTTACTAGCCATAGATTCATCAAAATAAGCAAACAACACACGTAAAACAGAATCTGTCAAAAACAGAACAGTCTGTAGCAATCAGTAGCTAACGCAAACTTATGGAACTCTAAAAATTCTACCAAACTTGGAAGTCCTGTCCAATTTGTTTATTGAACAGTAGCAAAAATAATCAACGCAAAAGCACGTTTCTGTGATTTAACAAAACTATATTCGTGCGTGCAAAGTTTCTGTTTTTCACCAGAATCAAACCAACTATCGTCGTAGGTTATCCTATAGGTTCTACTTGGCACAAACACTAATTAAAAGACAAAACCACATCCAAACAGAGGCTAGATGGATTATTTATTCCTAAACAGAAGCTAAAACACAAAATAAAATTGGGTTGCCTCCCAACAAGCGCTATCGTTTAACGCCCCTAGCTAGGCATAAAAGCAAGGATAGATCTAGGTATTGCCATCTTTGGCACTTGGAGAGGAGGATCTCCTTTCTATGGCATTCATTCTTCTATTTAAGTTAAGCACATGGCCATTAATGGAAGAAGTAAGATTAAGCACATTACGGAAATTTGCCTCTAAACTAGACTTCATCTCTTTAATAATTTCATTTTGATAAAAGCACAAGAGAGTAGTTGATTCAACCTTATCATTCATAGGATGCCCAAATATAGTTTTCATTCTTTCATAGGTATCTATAGCATCCCCTTCAAGAAAACCTTCTTCAAAGATGGAATCTAAAACTTGTTTGAAGGAAACGGGCAAGCCAACATAAAAACGTTTTAGGTAAATTTCAATTTGATATTGTGGTACATAACTAGCCCGAATCCTAAGTAACCTATCCCAAGCATCTTTTAAAGACTCATCAAGTAAATAGCGAAAAATTCCAGAGTCATCCTCATCAAAATTATTCAAGCTCTCAGTGGAGACCCTGGTGGGTCTTTCTATAGCATCATTATTTATGAGCTTAGAGAGGATAGAGGGGTTGTCCAAGGCACTAGAGCTCGGGATAAAACCCGTAGTTCTTTTTGGTTCGGCCATGGCAACGGGAAGGCAAACAGAAAAGAGAGGAGAAGATTGGGAAAGAGAGGGCGGATAAAACGGCAAGGGTGAAGTGGGGGAGAGGAAAACGAGAGACAAATGGAAAATAATGTAATGCGAGAGATAGAGATTGTGATGGGTACTTGGTATTGTTGACTTGCTTGCGTGAGCCACCCCGGCAACGGCGCCAGAAATTCTTCTTGCTACCTCTTGAGCACTGCGTTGGATTTCCCCGAAGAGGAGAGGATGATGCAGCAAAGTAGCGTAAGTATTTCCCTCAGTTTTGAGAACCAAGGTATCAATCCAGTAGGAGACCACGCGCAAGTCCCTCGTACCTGCACAAAACGATAGCTACTCGCAACCAACGCGATTAGGGGTTGTCAATCCCTTCACGGTCACTTACGAGAGTGAGATCTGATAGAGAAGATAAATAATATTTTTGGTATTTTTGATAGATAGATGCAAAGTGAAAAGTAATAGGCAAAGTAAAAACAAAGCAAGTAAATAAAGCGATAGAGATTGATATGATGAGAATAGACCCGGGGGCCATAGGTTTCACTAGTGGCTTCTCTCAAGAGCATAGATATTCTACGGGGGTGAACAAATTACTGTTGAGCAATTGATAGAATTGAGCATAGTTATGAGCATATCTAGGTAATGATCATGTATATAGGCATCACGTCCGAGACAAGTAGATCGAAATGATTCTGCATCTACTACTATTACTCCACTCATCGACCGCTATCCAGCATGCATCTAGAGTATTAAGTTAAAAACAGAGTAACGCCTTAAGCAAGATGACATGATGTAGAGGGATAAATTCATGCAATATGATAAAAAACCATCTTGTTATCCTCGATGGCAACAATACAATACGTGCCTTGCAACCCTTTTCTCACATCGGGTAAGGACACCGCAAGATTGAACCCAAAGCTAAGCACTTCTCCCATTGCAAGAACTACCAATCTAGTTGGCCAAACCAAAAAGGATAATTCGAAGAGACTTGCAAAGATAACTCAATCATACATAAAATAATTCAGAGAAGATTCAAATATTTCCATAGATAATACTGGATCATAAACCCACAATTCATCGGTCTCAACAAACACACCGCAAAAAGAAGATTACATCGAATAGATCTCCACGAGAGAGGGGGAGAACATTGTATTGAGATCCAAAAGAGAGAAGAAGCCATCTAGCTACTAGCTATGGACCAAGTCTGAAGTAAACTACTCACACATTATCGGAGGGCTATGGTGTTGATGTAGAAGCCCTCCGTGGTGGATGCCCTCTCCGTGAAGTTCTAACAGGCCCCAAGATGAGATCTCGTGGATACAGAAGGTTACGGCAGTGGAATTAGGTTTTTGGCTCCTGTTCTGATCGTTTGGGGATACGTAGGTATATATAGGAGGAAGGAGTACGTCGGTGGCGCAGCAGGGGGCCCACGAGGTAGGGGGGCACGCCCAAGGTGGCCCTCCACCCTTGTGACCGCCTCTGGCACTTCTTGGAGTAGGGTCCAAGTCTCCTGGATCACGTTCGGTGAGAAAATCACGTTCCCGAAGGTTTCATTCTGTTTGGGTTCCGTTTCATATTCCGTTTCTTTGAAACACTTAAATAGGCAAAAAACAACAATTCTGGGCTGGGCCTCCGGTTAATAGGTTAGTCCCAAAAATAATATAAAAGTGGAAAATAAAGCCCAATATAGTCCAAAATAGTAGATAAAGTAGCATGGAGCAATAAAAAATTATAAATACGTTGGAGACGTATTAGTATCTATCTAAAGTAAGAATCAGACAAGTATCTATCTAAAGTAAGAAAATCAGAAAGAAGATAAGAACATGAGGCTCACCACGATGGTGCCGGCGACGAGATCGCCGCGGGCGATCAACAGCGGTGAAAATTTCACGGGGACGGGGCGTGACGGACCGCTAAATCTAGACAAATCTCAGGAAAAAGGGAGCTCCAAAGTCGAGCTTTGAGAGGAGAAATACAATCAATTACTCTTATTATTTTCTTTATTATCGTGGTATGGCCATGCATTAATTGTGTATGATACGTCTATCACCAACACTTGACGGAGCTCGACTAGACTAGTTATGCGTTTATTAGATCCTTATCAACGTGTGGCCATTTAAAAAAAACTGAGACCATCTAGAACTAACTCTTGGAGGCATATTTTTATACAAAAAATGTCTCTAAGCACCATGTGCCACTGCGGACTCGAGCGCGCGCGGGCTAGCTTGCTCCTTGCGAGCCTAGCCAACAGGGTGTCGCCGATAGATCTGAGGCTGAATAAATCTCAGTCGCATTTCTAAGACTTTGCATCCTCATCCCTGACTTACTGCATCCATAACGTGCAAACCAAAACAACTATTCACATCTCACTAAAGTACATGCAATTCCATGCTCAGCAGTGCACAATTCCAACTTTTTAGTGACTGATTGAAAAGAAGAGTTTGCAAATTGCAAGAGAGGGAAAATCGCTAGTATTCATGGCGAAAAGCAAGTGCTATGTATGGAAGGATGGGGAGCGCAGCATCATGGAGAGCACAAAAGGCGTGTCAACGTATCTTTTTTTTTCGAAACAGACGCAAAAGTTTTGCCTCATCGATTAATTAAGAAGAAGAGAATTACCCAGTTAATTTAAGGAAAACCGGGCGAAAACCTACACAAATAGAGAACGGACTAACTACTCACATGGAAAGAAATCCCCCAACCACACAGTCGGCCCTTGCCAAACTCTCCGAATGCACAACATCCACAAACCCTGACACTACTACTACGCCAAGTGAATCCCAACAAGAACACCACAGCACAAGACATCATGCACCTCCCAACCAAGAGGACAAGCCGAGAGATCGAAGATCATCCATCAAGCAACCAGAGACGCGTTGCCTATGACGCCACACTTGCCTTTGCCCATCTTCTTTTGTTTGCCCCTTATTGGCGTTCCCGTCAGGAGGCAAGCAATCGACCTGCCCAAACCAGGTCTAGCAACCTCCACGCTAGCGAGCAAGTCACAAAGTTCCTTCGCGAATAGAGCATTTGGAGTTGGAGTTGGAGTAGGTGCCAACACACTTGGCTCAATGGCCATGCCACTCACGGGCATCACCTGCTCGATGGTCGCATATGAGGGAAGGGTAGCAATATCTGAAACTCCGCTCTCGATGACTAACGCCTGACGCCCAATGGACTTGGGCGAGCGTGTGACGCCCGGATAATCAAGCTACAGTAACCTCTGCAAAGGATGCCATGTCACCACTCTTACTGTTGCTAACCTCGCAATGACTCGAAACCTTTTCAAATTCAAATTCAAATTAATGTTAAGCGACAAAGTTTTCCAAAAATTAAACTAAAATGTTCGGAGTGTGCAGTTAAATGCCTAGGTGATTATAGTGCAACAAACACCCATTTTGAAATTGTCTAAATATATTAAAATGAAATAAAACAAAAAAATGAAATAAATAAAAGGAAAAGACGGATCTAACTAAAAAAAAGCACCCCATCGGGCCATCTGTGGCCCACCTGGCCAGCCAACTCGGCAAAGGCCCACCCCCCACTCTCTCCATGTCCCCCGGTGAGGCCCGAACCCCCACCGACACCCACTCCCCCACGAAAATATCCCTCCCCTCTCCCCGATTTGGATCGGGATCGAGGAGAGAGACCCCGATGTTGCGCCCGTCGCCGTCCGTCGCCCGCCAGACCGCGCCCGGCGTCCGGAGCTCCCGACCCGCCTCATTTGGGCGCCCCGCCGCCTCGGCCGCGCCCCTGCCTCGGGTCGTCGTCCACCTGTCGCCTTGCCGGGCGTCGCCCGACCACCACCTCGTCCACGTCGTGCTCGCCGCCCAGCCTTCGACTCGCCCGTCGCCCGCAGCTCTGGCCCTCCCGAGCACAGCCATGCACCTCTACAGGGCGGTGAGGACCTCTCCGTCCGACCCCATCTTCCCTTCCTCCGATCATCGTGCTCGCTCGCGCGCCGCTTAGCTCGACGTCGACCATGCCTCGCAGGGCTGTGCACCACCAGCGCCTGCCTCGCCTAGTCCACCCCACGGGCGTGGCTCTGCGCCCTCAAGCCAGCGCCCGCGCATGCTTGGCCGGGCCCTACCCCGCTCGCCGAAGCCCTGTCGTACCCGTGACATCGCCGCCGACGGCCATCGTCGTTGTGGGCGTCTCCGGCCCCCCCCCGGTCCCCAATTCACCACCACTGGATGCGGCCGAGCCACAGCTACTCGTAGCTGTGCTCGACTCGCCGAACCATCACCCGATGCTCCTCCACCGTGCCTGGACGTCATCGATGGTTACCTCCGGCCAGCTGACGTGTCCGGTTAATTAGGGGCACTAATTACCCTATTAGTTGCCCCGTCACTATGACATGTGGGCCCCAACTAATTAGGAATAACTAAACAGCTCTTTGATTAAAACCTGAGTCTATTATATGTGGGACCTGTGTACTGTTTAAAGGGATAATTTTTGGTTAAACTAACGGCCAATGACAGTCGAGGCCCACCCCTGGAAAGAAATTAACAAAAGTTAATAAAATAAATAAACATTAATTAATTAGTGCATTAATTAAGTTAATTAATATTGTTTAGCTAAGCTAATTAAAATTAGTTAACCTAATCAATGTAATTAAGCTAATTAACATGTTTAGTTAATCTAAGTCAATGACATATGGACCCACGCGTCAGCTTGACCCGATCAACACCTCTGTTGTTGATGATGTCATGCTGACGTCATACTGATGTAGTAATGCCATTTTCGAATTAAATTAATAATAATAATTTATAAATTGAATTAAATCTTCAAAAATTAATATAAAATAAACCATAGCTCAGATTGAAAAACTCTGTACATGGAAGTTGCTCAGAACGACGAGACGAATCCAGAAACACAGCCCGTTCGTCCGCCATGCATCCCTAGCATAGTGAACCTGCAACATTTCACCTCCAGTTCATCTTTTCGAAAACGCGAAACACTGGGGATACTTTCCCGGATGTTTTCCCCTTTCGCCGGTATCACCTCGCACTGCGTTAGGGCACACCTAGCACCGCGTATTGCCTTGTTACGCTTTGTGATGCTCTGATTGCTCTGTTATTTATTGTGTTCCCTCTCCGTTACTTCTTTCCGATAGACCCCGAGACTGCCGGCGACCCCCAGTTCGACTATGGTAATGACAACTCGTCCTTCTTGCCAGAGCAACCAGGCAAGCCCCCCCTTTGATCACCAGATATCGCCTACTCTTCTCTATACTGCTTGCATTAGAGTAGTGTAGCATGTTACTGCTTTCAGTTAATCCTATCTTCTTTGCATAGCCTGTCCTTGCTACTCAAGTTGTTACATTTACCGCTATCCTACCGCTTAGTATAGGATGCTAGTGTTCCATCAAGGCCCTACACTCTTGTCCGTCGCCATGCTATACTCTTTGGGCTGTGATCACTTCGAGGTGATCACAGGCATATACTATATACTTTACACTATTACATTACCTGTGGTACTGTTCGGAGATGAAATTTGAAAGGACGGTGGCTCCATCCCGGTAGAGGTGGGCCTGGGTTCCGGCCCCCCCCTTTGTTACTTTGTGGCGGAGCGGCAGGCAGGTTGAGACTACAGGTGAGAGGTGGGCCTGGCCCTGGTCGGCGTTCGCGGATACTTAACACGCTTAACGAGATCTTGGTAATTGATCTGAGTCTGGCCATTTGGTCTATACGCACTAACCATCTACGCGGGAGTAGTTATGGGTATCCCGACGTTGTGGTATCAGCCGAAGCACTTTGTGACGTCAGCGACTGAATGGCGCGCGCCGGATTGGACTGGAACGCCTGTTAGGCTAGGTCTGCTTCCGGCCACAGACGCAACGTGTGTGCTAAGGCGATGGGCGGGCCTGCACTTCGGCGCTTAGGTTTAGACCGGCGTGCTGACCTCTCTGTTGGCCTAGGTGGGGCTGCGACGTGTTGATCTTCCGCGGCCGTGCATGACCCAGGAAAGTGTGTCCGGCCAAATGGGATCAAGCGTGTTGGGTTATGTGGTGCACCCCTGCAGGGAAGTTTAATCTATTCGAATAGCCGCGATCTTCGGTAACAAGACGACTTGGAGTTGTACCTTGACCTTATGACAACTAGAACCGGATACTTAATAAAACACACCCTTCCAAGTGCCAGATATAACCCGGTGGTCGCTCTCTCTCGTGGTTACGAGGAGGATCGCCGGGTAGGATTATGCTATGCGATACTACTTGGAGGACTTGATCTACTCTTTGCTACATGCTACAAAGCGGAGGCTGCGAGCGTAGTCTTCGACGAGATTAGATATCCCCTCTTATTCTCGGCATTCTGCAGCTCAGTCCACCGATATGGCCCTTTACACATATATCCATGCATATGTAGTGTAGCTCCTTGCTTACAGTACTTTGGATGAGTACTCACCGTTGCCTTGTTCCCCCTTTTCCCCCTTTCTTTACCCGGTTCTTTGCGACTGCAGACGATGGAGCCCAGGAGCGAACGCGCCGTCGATGGCGACTACTCCCGGAGGTGCCTACTACTACGTGCAGCCCGCTGCGACGACCAGGAGTAGTTTAGGAGGATCCCAGGCAGGAGGCCTGCGCCTCTTTCGATCTGTATCCCAGTTTGTGCTAGCCTTCTTAAGGCAAGCTTGTTTAACTTATGTCTGTACTCAGATATTGTTGCTTCCGCTGACTCGTCTATGACCGAGCACTTGTATTCGAGCCCTCGAGGCCCCTGGCTTGTATTATGATGCTTGTATGACTTATTTATGTTTTAGAGTTGTGTTGTGATATCTTCCCGTGAGTCCCTGATCTTGATCGTACACATTTGCCTGCATGATTAGTGTACGATTGAATCGGGGGCGTCACAAGTGGGTATCAGAGCCGACTGCCTGTAGGAATCCCCCTTCCAACTCCTTGGCCGAAGTCGAGTCTAGACTTTACAAAACTCTTACTAACATGGCTGTGCAGCCCATGGGCCCACGTCGCCATTGGATGGTATTAGGATCTTTTACTCATCGACCTTTACTCTGGGACTCTGATCTCTCCTCTATTCGGGTTAAATGAATTTTGCTAAATCTAACATTAGGATCTCGTTATCACTTTCACCCGGAGAGCCCTTATTATTGATGATCGTCTGCTGCACCGTAAGACCTCAAGATACTCTCCGCTGTTTACCTGAGAACTTGTGTTCGTCGCGTTTGCAATTCTCCTTCCACCGTAAACCCTTATGGATAACTACTTGCAGTTGTTATTCTTACATTCATCCCCAGTTGGTCTTGTTATTACAAGATACCCCGAAACACTCGTCGTTGTTTCGATAATCCTTTGAGCTTACTGCCTTGCTGTTCTATGTCAACTGTATACCCAAACGGATAATTCCTCGCACTTGCCGAGTATCCGTTCGTCCAAAGTTGTTCAAGTGTTTCACAAAAATACATTCAAATACTACCCGATCTTCCGAAAATCCTGAGCAGCCTATTGCTCTTGAAATTCTTGCTTGCTTGCATTATGGTTAATCCCATAAGTCTCGTAATCTTAATGTCATACCTTGTCATTATCATTTTGAGTCTGTTGATTCAAAATGTTGCGACTGCTCGCAATCCTCAATCAGATCCTAGAATTCATCCTTCTGGCTCAGACGTCATTTCAAACGTGAGCTGGTTCTCAACCAATTAAATTGCCGTCGGCTATACCCCTAAGTCTATTCAACTATTCCATCCTTAACCAGAGCATTTGCTTCTGATCCCTTGAATTGGAAATCATAAATCATTTGCGCTTGAGCTTTGAATTAGTCAATTGTTCAATCATATGATATCCTTGCATTCTTTCTTCTTCTGGTTGAGTACCGATGCTCACATCAGATCCCTTATGGACCACCAGATCCTTTGTTGGATTTATCTGACAACGCCCTTCATATTCAATAACCTTGTGGGTCTTTCCTCGGATACATAATGCCTTTGGTAAATTGTATCCTCTGCTTTCTCAACCATGCTCTGCCTTCGATTTTGAGTTAATTACTCCTAAAGATTGTGGTATATGTTTCTAACATGCCCCGATGGGTTGAACATATACCTTCCTTAATTTTTGTGAACCCAAAAGCCTTCATGGGTCATAACCTTCTGGTATTCCGCCAGTTAAACTTTCAAACTCTAAACATTCTTAACTGAGAGCAGTAAATGAAAAGTTGTGTATACGAGAAGTGGGAGTCGACCTTGAGCCTTGTGTTCATGCCCATGGACACGATGTAGATCTTATCATTAAAGCTTCTCTTAAATTAATTATTCCTTTGGTATAAGCTCATCTTATATCTGGGATCTGGCCTTTTTGCAATCGTGGTTCCGACCATGTTCTCCTTTAAATACCATTTCTCGTGCAAGTTTAAGCACTTGTCTTCTGCAGAGCAATGCCCCAGTCCAACCTCTACTTTGATCTGTCATCGAGTATTGCCCCCTGGTATCTCGAGATTATCATGGAACTGCATAACTTTTTATGAGTTCATCAAGTACTACCTTCTCACTGATTCAAATTTTTCACGGGCTCTGAGTTATTAAAAACTCAAAGACACCGATAACTGAATCGAGTTCGCATTGCGAATCAACAAGTATTTGTACCCTTCACTGCTTACAACTTTATTAATCCTTCAAGTCATTCCTAGCCTGATCGGCTATAGCATTATCGAGCTAATTTTAACTGTGCTACCCGGTCCTTCTTCCCGGAGCACAATTTTCGACGATGAACTAACCTTACGTCGATCATCATCGTCATATCATTTCGCCTTGAACAGCAAGCTTGCTTTCGATTTTGTGTCGTACCCATGGTTCCAATAACTTTTGCTTCATCATTCCGTTGACTTGGTGTCATCGCCGATCAGTTACATCTTCTCGAAACCTCTCGACAAATGTGTCGTGATCATCATCAACATTCTGAGGCCTTCCAAGATATCTATCGAATTCTTGATGAGAAATAGCATCCTTTGCCCTCGATGATTTGGGTTATCATCCACAACATTATTGCATTCCCTCCAACACAAAACTTGTTCTTGTTTTGTGTTGTACCTTGAGTTCCATGCTATCCAACTTATGTTATGATCTACCGCGGAGTATTACCACCTTTTATGTCAAGAATGTCGTGGTAATTTTACCACCTCTTGAGAATTCTTGATATAGTAATATCTCTCGCCTTTTGCATTCGTTTCCTGGTCTCCGTGTTGTTTGTAACTGGAATACCAACAAATGGTCTGTGATGTGTAAATTCTAAACTTCTAGCAACCCTATTGCTTTGAAGTTATTGGTCTACAGTTTCATTCTAAGTCTATTGCTTATTGAATCATCATTCGAACATTGATCGTGCTACCTAGTCCAGATTCTGGGTGCACCCTTCTACCATTTTTCAGTTGTGTATGTTTCCTCGAGCATACATCATTATATCATTTGATCCGACAAATGATATTTATTTGTTCACATAATTGTGGAAATCAATCCTTTGGAAATCTCGATGATTTGTTCTTTGAGCCTATCAGCCACCTCCTCATCCTCTCCCTGGTTTACTGATGAACTCTTGTTTCAGAACTCACTTCCATAGATCATTTCTGAGAATCTCACAATGTCATCTCGTCAAATTGTGTTGCACCTTTTCTTCTCAGGCATCTTAAGTCTGAGGTATCATGACACCAATCGGATCTGAATCTCGGTCAGATATGATGGTTGGGACAACATTCCAAGAATTATGATGTTGGTCCTTTGATGACCCGGTAACATGATGTCATGCCTAGCACGCCGACCAGGGACCAAGTGTTATAGTTTCCTTTTTAACAAGGATAGTCAATTGCCATGAGGAAACGGAATGCCTTGTTTAATAAGTTCATCCTGATGGATCCTTTGTGTATCCAAAATCCGACCTTTGCTTGAAAACCATGTCAATGTTATCTTGAAGCATGTTTGTGGTACTCCGATTTTCAACAAGAACATTTGAAGCCCAATGCTAAATGTTTCTTTCTTATTTATCCTAACACCGTTGTATGGGTAATGTCATGAAATTCCCTCCCCTACCTAAGGAGTTTTCTACATTATATCCTGTCCTGGATATCATTCTCTACTTGTCCTTGGTAAGGATATACCCTTGAAATATGTGTTTAAACACATTTTCATTTCCGTTGTTCTGTTTAAACCTGATAATCACCTTTCCTTCCCATTGGTTTGTTTAAACCTTCTTGTGATCTATATAATATAAGTAGTAATAATTCTTCTGCCTATGTAAAACACCTTGGTGTACAACCGTGTCAGTAATACCATGTTGCTTTTGTTGATAGCATTCCGGTAGCCGCCGATGGACGAGAACTTTGCCTAATGGTCTGCTTCGTTCAACGAGCAGGAAAATGGTTCTCTTCGTCCCTCGCCCTTGGTACCGACATTGTTGCCGACTTAACCGACATGCTATCCTCCTCGACATGCCTTGCTTACATGATGGTGCAAGACGTCACCTCCTTTCCTACTTTTAACCCACATGGTGGGCCCATAACCCACAGCTTCACGTGATCGCAACCTGACTCTCTGCACAACCTATTGTCAAAGTTATTCCCCACGTTTGACTTCGTATTAATTCACGGGCCACCTGCCTAGTGATCTATTATGGTATCAGACGCAATACTTATTCCCATTGCTTTGAACCATCTTTCACACTTCGTTTTAGGCAACGAACGATTGCCTAAGCACTTGAAACTTCTAATTTGCACCTCCTTACTTTGCTCTCGGTAATTTCTTAAGTTTCAATTCGAGAGTTACTTTCCGCCACCTTACCCGATGTTATCTACTAGATAGTCAACCTTGCAAGGGTCCGTTCTCCCGGAGTTCCCTTCTTATCCTTTCGTAAGTACGGTGAAGATCCTGAAGGAAGGACGACAGCTTCATCATGATGACCTGAAGCAGAGAAATTAAGACATCAATGTATTGGATCAACCTCTTCGAGAAGAGTAACGAAGACCGAGAACCCTCGCTAGAATTTCTTAACCAGGACTTTCCCCCTTAACCCCCGCTTAAATCTCGGGATGAGATTTCTTGTAGTGGAGGAGAATTGTAACGCCCGGATAATCAAGCTACAGTAACCACTGCAAATGATGCCATGTCACCACTCATACTGTTGCTAACCTCGCAATGATTCGAAACCTTTTCAAATTCAAATTCAAATTAATGTCAAGCGACAAAGTTTTCCAAAAATTAAACTAAAATGTTCGGAGTGTGCAGTTAAATGCCTAGGTGATTATAGTGCAACAAACACCCATTTTGAAATTGTCTAAATATATTAAAATGAAATAAAACAAAAAAATGAAATAAATAAAAGGAAAAGACGGATCTAACTAAAAAAAAAAGAAAGAAAGCACCCCATCGGGCCATCTCAGGGCTCACCTGCCAGCCCAATCGGGCAAAGGCCCAACCGCCCGCCCGCTCTCTCCATGTCCCCTGTGAGGCCCCGAACCCCCACCGACACCCACTTCCCCCACGAAAATATCCCTCCCTCTCCCTGATTTGGATCGGGATCGAGGAGGAGGACCCGATCTTGCGCCCGTCGCCGTCCGTCGCCCGAGGACCGCGCCCGTCCGACTCCCGACCCCGCCTCATTGGGCGCCCCGCCGCCTCGGCCGCGCCCCTGCCTCGGGTCGTCGTCCACCCGTCGCCTTGCCGGCGTCGCCCGACCAGCGCCACCTCGTCCACGTCGTGCTTTCGCCGCCCGGCCGACTTCGCCGTCGCCCGCAGCTCTGGCCTCCCGAGCACAGCCATGCACCTCTGAGGGCCGGTGAGGACCTCTCCGTCGACCCCATCTTCCCTCCTCCGATCATCATGCTCCGCCGCGCGCCGCTTAGCTCGACGTCGACCATGCCTCGCAGGCTGTGCACCACCAGCGCCTGCCTCGCCCAGTCCACCCCCTGGACGTGGCATGCGCCCTCAAGCGTGCGCCCGCGCGTGCTTGGCCGTGCCCTACACCGCCGCCAAGCCACTGCATCCCGTGATATCGCCGCCGACGGCCATCGTCGTTAGGCCTTCTCCGCCACCCCAGTTCCCAATCGCACCACCGGTGGATGCGGCCGAGCGGCGACTACTCAGTGGTTGTGCTCGACTCGCCGAACCATCGCCCGATGCTCCTCCACCGTGCCTGGACGTCACCGGTGGTTGCCTCCGGCCAGCAGACGTGTCCAGTTAATTAGGGGCACTAATTACCCTATTAGTTGTCCCTGTCACTATGACATGTGGGCCCCAACTAATTAGGAATAACTAAACAGCTCTTTGATTAAAACCTGAGTCTATTACATGTTTGACCCGTGTACTGTTTAAAGGGATAATTTTTGGTTAAACTAACGGCCAATGACAGTCGAGGCCCACCCCTGGAAAGAAATTAATAAAAGTTAATAAAATAAATAAATAAATAAACATTAATTAATTAGTGGATTAATTAAGTTAATTAATACTGTTTAGCTAAGCTAATTAAAATTAGTTAACCTAATCAATGTAATTAAGCTAATTAACATGTTTAGTTAATCTAAGTCAATGACATATGGACCCACGCGTCAGCTTGACCCAGTCAACACCTCTGTTGACTGATGATGTCATGCTGACGTCATCTTTAATCTTGATAATGCCATTTTCGAATTAAATTAATAATAATAATTTATAAATTTAATTAAATCTTTAAAAATTAATATAAAATAAACCGTAGCTCAGATGGAAAAACTCTGTACACGAAAGTTGCTCAGAACGACGAGACGAATCCAGAAACGCAGCCCGTTCGTCCGCCACGCATCCCTAGCATAGTGAACCTGCAACATTTCACCTCCAGTTCATCTTTCCGAAAACGCGAAACACTGGGGATACTTTCCCGGATGTTTTCCCCTTTCGCCGGTATCACCTCGCACTGCGTTAGGGCACACCTAGCACCGCGTATTGCCTTGTTACGCTTTGTGATGCTTTGATTGCTCTGTTATTTATTGTGTTCCCTCTCCGTTACTTCTTTTCGATAGACCCCGAGACTGCCGGCGACCCCCAGTTCGACTACGGTGATGACGACTCGTCCTTCTTGCCAGAGCAACCAGGCAAGCCCCCCCTTTGATCACCAGATATCGCCTACTCTTCTCTATACTGCTTGCATTAGAGTAGTGTAGCATGTTACTGCTTTCAGTTAATCCTATATTGCTGCATAGCCTGTCCTTGCTACTACTGTTGTTACCTTTACCTGCTATCCTATTGCTTAGTATAGGATGCTAGTGTTCCATCAGTGGCCCTACACTCTTGTCCGTCTGCCATGCTATACTATTGGGTTGTGATCACTTCGGGAGGTGATCACGGGCATATACTATATACTTTACACTGTTACATTACCTGTGGTACTGTTCGGAGATGGGGGCTGAAAGGACAGGTGGCTCCATCCCGGTAGAGGTGGGCCTGGGTTCCCACGGCCCCGATCACATACTTTGTGGCGGAGCGACAGGGCAGGTTGAGACTACCTGGTGAGAGGTGGGCCTGCCCTGGTCGGCGTCATGGATACTTAACACGCTTAACGAGATCTTGGTATTTGATCTGAGTCTTGCCATTTGGTCTATACGCACTAACCATCTACGCGGGAGTAGTTATGGGTATCCCGGCGTCGTGGTATCAGCCGAAGCACTTCGTGACGCCGGCCGATCGAGTGGCGCGCTACCGGATTGGACTGGAACGCTGTTAGGCTAGGTATGCTTCCGGCGCGTCACAGACGTGCAGGTGTGCTAAGGCGATGGGCCCAGACCCACAATGCGCTTAGGTTTAGACCGGCGTGCTGACCTCTCTGTTGAGCCTAGGTGGGGCTGCGACGTGTTGATCTTCCGCGGCCGGGCATGACCCAGGAAAGTGTGTCCGGCCAAATGGGATCAAGTGTGTTGGGTTATGTGGTGCACCCCTGCAGGGAAGTTTAATCTATTCAAATAGCCGTGATCTTCGGTAACAGGACGACTTGGAGTTGTACCTTGACCTTATGACAACTAGAACCGGATACTTAATAAAACACACCCTTCCAAGTGCCAGATATAACCCGGTGGTCGCTCTCTCTCAGGGTTACGAGGAGGGGATCGCCGGGTAGGATTATGCTATGCGATACTACTTGGAGGACTTCAGTCTAGTCTTTGCTACATGCTGCAAGGCGGAGGCTGCCAGAAGCGTAGTCTTCGACAGGATTAGATATCCCCCTCTTATTCTGGCATTCTGCAGTTCAGTCCACCGATATGGCCCTTTACACATATATCCATGCATATGTAGTGTAGCTCCTTGCTTGCGAGTACTTTGGATGAGTACTCACGGTTGCCTTGTTCCCCCTTTTCCCCCTTTCTTTACCCGGTTGCTGCGACCAGACGATGGAGCCCAGGAGCCAGACGCCGCCGTCGATGACGACTACTCCCCGGAGGTGCCTACTACTACGTGCAGCCCGCTGACGACGACCATGAGTAGTTTAGGAGGATCCCAGGCAGGAGGCCTGCGCCTCTTTCGATCTGTATCCCAGTTTGTGCTAGCCTTCTTAAGGCAACCTTGTTTAACTTATGTCTGTATTCAGATATTGTTGCTTCCGCTGACTCGTCTATGACCGAGCACTTGTATTCGAGCCCTCGAGGCCCCTGGCTTGTATTATGATGCTTGTATGACTTATTTATGTTTTAGAGTTGTGTTGTGATCCCGTGAGTCCCTGATCTTGATCGTACACATTTGCGTGCATGATTAGTGTACGATTGAATCGGGGACGTCACAGAGCGAGAGATCGCACCGTCCAAATCACTACTCTCCTCGGCATCAACTATCTGGCTCGACTCCAGGGGTGATATTGGTGGCAAGGCCACACTCGAGATCTCGAGAGGGTCTACCTGCAGTTGCTCGACACACAAAGGCAAAACCGGGGCCCCACACAACTCCCGAAGCTCGTGCATGATCTGTAACACCGGAGTCACAACCACATCATTGTCAAGTCCCTCAGCGGCTAATGGCGGTGAGCTGGCCCTAGCACGAGGGGAGAAACAACCATGAAGCCCGTCTCCCTTCTCAGCGTCGAAGCTGCCATCAGGCACAACCAAAGGGCGCAACACATGAGTAGTCTGCAACACAGGCGGCGTCAGGGAGAGCCCGCCCAGTGCAACCTCAGCTCGCTCCATGAGGCTCTCCATCCGCAACATCCAACCTTTCATAGAGTCAACGACCTCACGCAAAGGCTGGACTGTTTTCTCAAGCTGAAAGGAAGCCATACCAAGGAGCTCAGAGCGCAGCAGCTCGGCCTGCCTCTCCAAAGTGGGTTGCATCGAGATATTCGTCGTTGCCATTGAGCCAGCAGGAGCAGAAACGATCGATGCCCAAGAATCACGACAAGATGTCTTCGAGAGGGCCAGGGCTTCTTTCTGGACCTTGTATGGAGATGGAGCTTGTTGGTGCTCGACGGGGAGGCGGGGCAATGGCGACACAGTAGCTCTTCCCAAGGAGCTGAGGGGACGCCAGGCACTGCGGTACTCACGCGCTCGATGACCGTTCTCAAGGCATCGATAACATCTAAAAGGACCTCGACAATCCGCTGCACGGTGTCCAGGAAAGAGACATCTGCAACATCTACCATGAAGCCAAGCAGGGACGGGACGGGGAGCCAAAGCAGGGGCTTGTGACGCCTGGCGTTGCACATCGCGTCGCGGGAGCACCTTCTGCCAACCTCCGCATGTATCCGCTTCACACGCCATGTCGTGCCGAGCAGCCGAAACCGAGGATTTGGTAGCCGGCGGTGGCATCCGTTGGGCCAGCTCATCGTCATCGTCGTGTCTTCTTTGCTGTCACTAAGGGAGCTCCACGAAACAGGTAGCTCTGAGTCAAGACCCGTTGCAGTATGGACAGGAGCCGAGGACGGCGCCGTTTCCACAGGAGCCGTGGACAGCGCTTCAGCAGCAGGAGTTGTGGCTGTGGGCGGCGCTTCAGCAGCAGGAGTTGTGGGCGACGCTTCAGCAGCAGCAGCCGGGGGTGACGGCGGGGCTTCCACAGGAGTCAAGTAGGACGTAGCAGCACCTGCAGGAGTCGGGGATGGCGCGCCCACAGCAGCAGTCGAGGTTGACGGTGCGTCGCTGACAGAAGCAGCGTCAGCAGAGGCCGGGGACGGGAGACACCCAAGCGGCAGCGACGGTGAGGCCCCGGCCTGGGGAAGCCCCGAGCTATGCACCGTCCGAGATGCAGCCACAACCGGCCTCGGCGGCAGCCCAATGCGGGACAGATGGCCACCAGCGGCCGGGGCAGCCTTGCGGGAGGCCAGGGCAGCCGCGGCCAGCATTGCGGCAGAGGTGGCTGACCCTGACGGAGCAGCCGGCATCGTGGATGCAGGCGCAGGCCGCTTGCTCGGTGACGGCGGGACGACGCTCGGCCTGAAGCCTGCGGGCAGCAGCATGCCAACCGGGACGCAGGGCGGCGGTGGGAAGGCCTCCGCCGGCGAGGGCCTCGGGGAGCGCTCGGCGGACTGAGCTCCCGCCATGGCAGACGCCGCGGACGCAGGCTTGGAGCACGGTCGTGGAGGCATGGCGTCGGATGGGGCGAAGCTTCGCAGGGGAGACAGAGGAGGTGGAGGGGATCCTGGATCCGGTCTCGGCTGAAGCAGGGGAGGCCGGAGGCGGTAGATCGGGCGGCGCCGCCGCGAGCGCTCACCCGCCAGGAGCGCGAGCGCGAGAGCCTCTCATCCCTTTAGAATCATTGTGTACATTTTAGTGAAGAACCCGCAGGAGCAAAGAAGAATGATACGCTCGCTCGAAAGCCTTTTGACTTTCGTGTCTTGCCTCGATGGAGTAGCAAGGAAAAAACTCTCAAGCCTCATCATGCATGCACGCCAGCACCTTGGCTCAAGTCTCAATGATACCTCGCACAATGCAGAGCGTGATATGCCTTTCTTTCTTAGTCAACTTTTGAAGCGGATCGGCACGATTAATTAGAAGAGCGTAGAAACTAAGTGCACTGGTTTCTTGGAGGTTGGAGCTTAGCTTCCCTGCTGAAATGATTCCCTTCTTTTGTCCTCCAAGCCTCGCCGTCCATGTCAAAAGGCAGATCATGGTGTCTCGTGTGCAATGTGCCATGGCATCCAAAACCCATGCAATAATCGCATCGATTTTTATCCATTCACTCTACTTTTTTCTTTACTTTTGAGATGAGATTGTGTGCCGAATGATTAGTTCGTGGAAGATATGGATCCCTTGGCATGTACATGGTCCATGCTGGGCATGGAGAGGAACGCCTGCCTCCATATCTCCTATCCTTCACATGCATGGTGTCATGTCAAACCTCAAAGGTATATAGTACGCATGGTTTTCACTTTCAGTGGGATTTCGATGAAATTCACTGAATTTCATTAATTTCAGCAGACACTGAAATATTACGTTTCGGCCAAAATATTTCGGCAATTTCAGTAGTACACATAAATTCAAATGTTTTTCAAAATATTTTTCAAATGTTTTTAAAATTTTAATTGAATTCAAGTGAATATTTCAGCCCTTTGACTGAAATGAAAATTAAAATCACTGAAATTCACTGAATTTCGGTGATTTCGGTTGGTGCTGAAATTTTTGTGAAACTGAAATTGAAAACCATGATAGTACGTGTGTGCATGCACCACCAAACAAAACACCTAAAGCTCACCACGGCAGGCTCACATACATACGGCGCCAAAGCCAAAGATCCACCTTATATATGCGGCGTGTGTTGCCGACAGACGGCTCACTTCAAACACCTTGAGCTCCTCACAAGTCATTTCTAGGAGCCTCACCAACATGTGCAGCTCTGCATCCTGGAACTCCTCACCTCCTGCTGTGTTGTTCATCAGGCAGCATGGGAAGAAGAAGCCACATGTCTCAATGACTCTCAGGAGGAAGAGGTAATTAACATCTCAGTTTGTTTCTGTTCCAGATTAACTGTCGCAGCAGCAGCAATGGAGCTTATGGAGCATGATGCTGCGTGCATGTGTGCTTACATGCAGCTACACCTGTATGCTTTCAGGTTAAGGCTGATCAGGAGGAGGAGGAGGAGGGAGCTGAGGAGGGCTGCAGGAGGGGCGGAGATGGCGATGCTGAACCTGAGGCTCCACCTGGAGAACCGGCGCATCCTCGTGGAGAACGAGAGGCTCCGGGAGAGGGCCGGCACGCTCCGCCACGAGAACCTCGTGCTGCGTGCCAACCTCTGCAAGGCGGCGCCACCGCCGGCAGAGGCCGCCCCCGGCTGCTGAGCCTCCGGCCGTTCTCCTTGGTGGCTCCTTGTTTGTGCTTGCGCTAGCTTGTCTACGTGTGTTTATGGCAGCTCCTTGGCCTGTTGGAGATGGCTGGATGGCTGATGATGATCTGTGCTTATCGATCAACCACAAGGTTTTTCTTGGGCCTAATTTGTGTGATTTGTGGCAAGATCAATAGATCATGGTTGCAAATTATATGTTTTATTTGGAAGTGCAGGGATTAGTTAGCAAGTTTTTATCTGGCTGGCTCTTGTGAAAAGAAAAGGGACGAGGAAAATGAAAGGCAGCTTTGATCAAAAGGGCAAACATGTCAACTCTACTTCCTCTTGTTAAAACCAGAAAATTTGTGTGATTTGTGGCTTGATCATGGTTGCACATTATATGTTCAATTATTCTGAAGTGCAGAGATTAGTTAGCAAGTTTTTGTGTGGCTGGCTCTTTTGAAAAGAAAAGGGGAGGAAAAATGAAAGGCAGCTTTGATCAAAAGGGTAAAGATGTCAACTCTACTTTCTCTTGTTAAAATCAAAAGATTAAAGGCAAAAAGATGGCAGTAGTCCTTTGTGGCTCGGGCGTTTCATCGAACATTTGGGTGCATAGGAGGTGAGCTAGAGCACCCAAATGCCCTCCCCTCGCCGGCCAGAAAAAACAGAGCACTGTGGAGTGCTCTGCCGCGGCGATGGGTATATATATAGGCAAATTATTTGTCCCGGTTCGTGGCATGAACCGGGACTAAATTCACCCTTCTATTCCGGTCAAGGCACAAACCGGTACCAATGGCTGTGGGCCAGGAGCGCGGCCCATTGGTCCCGGTTCGTGCCTAGAACCGGGACAAATGGGTCCAGACGAACCGGGACCAATGCCCACGAGGCCCTGGCCGGCCCCCTGGGCTCATGAACTGGGTCTAATGCCCCCCATGGGTCCCGGTTCATGAAGAACCGGGACTAATGGGCTGGCCAGGCCCGAACCAAAGCCCTGTTTTCTAATAGTGCTAGTTGTAAGTCCACCCGACATGGAACTGGGTCTTGGCCTATTTTTTGTCCCGGTTTCAAGTTCATCGCGATACGAAACTAGGGGGATCAACCCCCCTTTGTCCCAGTTACAAGTTCACCCTAACATGCAACTGTGCCTTGGCCTATTTTTTTCCTAGTTCAAGTTCATCGTTGCAACTCAGGGGCCTGACCCCTTTTGTGCGTCATCCTAGTTGCAAGTCCACCTTCGTCTCGCAATTGGGGGCGGGGGGAGGGGGTGGTAGTTTTTGTTGTTGTTGTTGTTGTCCCATATCCAAGCCTACGCTAGACACTCGGCTAGCCCCAAAGTTTTGCTTTAGTCCCGGTTAAAAGTCCATCCTTGACTTGCAACTAGAACTATAGTTGTCTTTTTGTCCGAGTTGCAAGTCCACCACCGACGCGCAACTGGGGCCCCTAGTTGTTGTCGTCCTAGTTCCAAGCCCACCATAGACTCATGATTGGGCCCATAGTTGTTTGTCGAGGGTCCCAGTTGCGACCCGACAATCGACTCGTAACTAGGGAAGTGTCTGTGTGTGTTTTGTCGTGGCCCCTAGTTGCAAGCCGACCATCGACTCGCAACTAGGTGTGTGTGTTTATCGAGGGTCCCCAATTGCATGTCGAGCATCGACTCGCAACTAGGGGTGTGTGTGTTTTGTCGTAGCCCCGAGTTGCATGTCGGTCATCGACTCACAACTAGGGCGTGTGCGTGTGTGTCGAGGGTCCCCAGTTGCAACCCGATCATCGACTCGCAACTAGGTGTGTGTGTGTGTGTGTGTGTGTGTGTGTGTGTGTGTGTGTGTGTGTGTGTGTGTGTGTGTCGAGGGTCCTAGTTGCATATCGACCATCGACTCACAACTAGGGGTGTGTGTTTGTCGTGGCCCCCAATTTCAACCCGACCATCGACTCGCAACTAGGGGTGTGTGTGTTTGTTGAGGATCCCTAGTTGCATGTCGACTGTTGATAACCCACATGTGTAGGGGATCGCAACAGCTTTCGAGGGTAAAGTATTCAACCCAAATTTATTGATTCGACACAAGGGGAGCCAAAGAATATTATTGAGTATTAGCAGTTGAGTTGTCAATTCAACCACACATGGATAACTTAGTATCTACAGCAAAGTATTTAGTAACAAAGTAGTATGATAATAAAGGTAACAGTGGCAAAAGTAATATTTTTGGGTTTTGTAGTAATTGTAACAATAGCAACAGAAAAGTAAATAAGCGAAGCACAAGATGTGAAAAGCTCGTAGGCATTGGATCAGTGATGGATAATTATGTCGGATGCGATTCCTCATGTAATAGCTATAACATAGGGTGACACAGAACTAGCTCCAATTCATCAATGTAATGTAGGCATGTATTCCGAATATAGTCATACGTGCTTATGGAAAAGAACTTGCATGACATCTTTTGTCCTACCCTCCCGTGGCAGCGGGGTCCTTATGAAAACTAAGGGATATTAAGGCCTCCTTTTAATAGAGAACCGGAACAAAGCATTAGCACGTGAATACATGAACTCCTCAAACTACGGTCATCACTGAGAAGTATCCCGATTATTGTCACTTCGGGGTTTTCGGATCATAACACATAATAGGTGACTATAGACTTGCAAGATAGGATCAAGAACACACATATATTCATGAAAACATAATAGGTTCAGATCTGAAATCATGGCACTCGTGCGCTTTTGACAAGAATTAAGCATAGCAAAGTCATAGCAACATCAATCTCGTAACATAGTGGATACTAGGGATCAAACCCTAACAAAACTAACTTGATTACATGGTAAATATCATCCAACCCATCACCATCCAGCAAGCCTACGATGGAATTACTCACGCACGGCGGTGAGCATCATGAAATTGGTGATGGAGGATGGTTGATGTTGACGACGGCGACGAATCCCCCTCTCCGGAGCCCCGAACGTACTCCAAATTAGCCCTCCTAAGAGAGATTAGGGCTTGGCGGCGGCTCCATATCGTAAAACGCGACAAAACTTCCTCTCTGATTTTTCTCCGCGAGACGGAATATATGGAGTTGGAGTTGAGGTCGGCGGAGCCTCAGGGGGCCCTTGAGACAGGGGGCGCGCCTAGGGAGGGTGGGCGCGCCTCCCACCCTCGTGGATAGGGTGTGGGCCCCCTGGTCTTGATTCTTTCTCTAGTATTTTTTATATTTTCCGAAACTTGCCTCCGAGGATTTTCAGGACATTCCGAGAACTTTTGTTTTCTACACATAAAACAACATCATGGCAGTTCTGCTGAAAACAACGTCAGTCTGGCTTAGTTTCATTCAAATCATACAAGTTAGAGTCCAAAACAAGGGCAAAAGTGTTTGGAAAAGTAGATACGTTGGAGACGTATCAACTCCCCCAAGCTTAAACCTTTTCTTGTCCTCAAGCAATTCAGTTGATAAACTGAAAGTGATAAAGAAAAACTTTTACAAACTCTGTTTGCTCTCTTTTGTTGTAAACATGCAAAGCCAGCATTTAGGTTTCAACAAATATTATAAACTAACCATACTCACAATAACACTTATGTCTCACAATCACTCATATCAATAGCATAATCAGCTAGCGAGCCATAATAATAAAACTCGGATGACAACACTTTCTCAAAACAATCATAACATGATATAACAAAATGGTATCTCGCTAGCCTTTTCTGAGACCGCAAAACATAAATGCAGAGCACCTTTAAAGATCGAGGACTGACTAAACATTGTAATTCATGGTAAAAGAGATCCAGTCAAGTCATACCCAATATAAACCAATAGTAATGAATGCAAATGACAGTGTGCTCTCCAGCGGGTGCTTTTTAATAAGAAGGTGATGACTCAACATAAAAGTAAATAGATAGTCCCTTCGCAGAAGGAAGCAGGGATTTGTAGAGGTGTCAGAGATCGATTTTAAAATAGAGATTGAATAACATTTTGAGCGACATACTTTCACTGTCAACACAACAACTATGAGATGGTTGTATCTTCCATACTACATGCATTATAGGCAGTTCCCAAACAGAATGGTAAAAGTTTATACTCCCCCTCCACCAACAAGCATCAATCCATGGCTTGCTCGAAACAACGAGTGCCTCCAACTAACAACAGCCCTGGGGGAGTTTTGTTTAATTTTTTTGATTTGCTTTGATCTTTTTGGATAATAGGACTGGGCATCCCGGTTACCGGCCCTTTCTTGTGAATGAGGAGCGGAGTCCACTCCTCTTGAGAATAACCCACCTAGCATGGAAGATATAGGCAGCACTAGTTGAAACATGAGCTGCTAGAGCATACAAAACAAAATTTCATTTGAAGGTTTGGAGTTTGGCACATACAAATTTACTTGGAACGGCAGGTAGATACCGCATATAGGAAGGTATGATGGACTCATATGGAACAACTTTTGGGTTTATGGAGTTTGGATGCACAAGCAGTATTCCTGCTTAGTACATGTGAAGGCTAGCAAAAGACTGGGAAGCGACCAACTGAGAGAGCGACAATAGTCATGAACATGCATTAAAATTAATTCACACCGAATACAAACATGAGTAGGATATAATCCACCATGAACATAAATATCGTGAAGGCTATGTTGATTTGTTTCAACTACATGCGTGAACATGTGCTAAGTCGAGTCACTCAATTTATTCAAAGGAGGATACCATCCCATCATACCACATCATAATAATTCTAATAGCATGTTGGCACGTAAGGTGAACCATTATAACTCATAGCTAATCAAGCATGGCACAAGCAACTATAATCTCTAAATGTCATGGAAAATATGTTTACTTCATAATAAGATGAATTAGGAACGATGAACTCATCATATTTACAAAAACAAGAGAGGTCGAGTTCATACCAGCTTTTCTCATCTCAATCAGTCCATCGTATATCGCCATTATTGCCTTTCACTTGCACGACCGAACGATGTGTATAATAATAATAGTGCACGTGCATTGGACTAAGCTGGAATCTGCAAGCATTCAACTCAAGAGGGAAGACAAAGTAATATGGGCTCTAAATTAAATAAACAATCATGCATATGAGAGCCACTAAACATTTTCAATATGTTCTTCTACTCTCGATCCCCAAAGGAAATAAAATAAAATAAAACTATTTACACGGGAAAGCTCCCAACAAGTAAAAAGAAGTGAGAAATCTTTTTGGGTTTTCATTTTAATTTCTACTATAAGCATGGAAATTAAACTAACTAATTTTTTTTGTTTTTCTTAAGGTTTATCAAATACATAAGAAGAAAACTGGAAAAAGAAAATTGAACTAGCATGGATAATACAATGAAAGAGTATGAGCACCGACAACTAGAATAGTGTGTGAACATGAATGTAAAGTCGATGAGAAATACGTACTCCCCCAAGCTTAGGCTTTTGGCCTAAGTTGGTCTAATGCCAAGGATAGCCTGGCTGATATCCGTAGTTGTAACTGGGGTCGTACTGAGATGCAGCAGCAAATGCCTCCTGAGCTGTGGCATGTTGGCGAGCCGCCTTCGCTCTCCCCTCGTGTTCAGTTGCTTCCTCCCTAGTAACAACATATCTTCCTTTTGCCTGGTAATCAAAAAGGGAAGGAGCAGGAAGAGTAACATGGACAATGCTACGTCTGTCAAAGATTGGTCGATACTGGAGGAATTGTTCATTCCTCTTAAGAAAATTATGTTGGACCATAGCGTCATAATCTAAATAAGCAGGAGGCAACATCATATCCCCCTCTCGCGGGGCTATACCCAGATAATTAGCCACACGGGTCGCATAAATTCCTCCAAATAAATCTCCAGCTCTACCATTCTTATGAAACCTACGTGCAACTATTGCCCCAAGTTATAATCTTTACAACCTAACACAGCAATCTTGAGGACACAAAGATCAGGGACACACATATGACATGCTTCATCTTTACCGTTAATGCATCTACCAATGAAAAGAGCAAAATAATGTATAGAAGGAAAATGAATGCTCCCTATGATAGCTTGTGTAATATCCCTAGATTCTCCCACAGTGATACTAGCAAGGAAATCGAAAATCACAGCAAAATGAGCTAGAACTCGTGCTTGAGATGGATGGGGATTTTTTTGGGAAGAAGATGGAGTGTGTGGGTGCTGGCATAAGTGGAGGGGCGCCACCAGGGGTCCATGAGATAGGGGGGCGCGCCCAGGGGGTGTGGGCGCGCCCTTCACTCTCGTGGCCTAGTGCTTTCCCCTCCTGCAGTGTTTTCAGTGCCAAAATCCTCAAATATTCCATAAAAAATCATACTAAATTTGCAGGGCATTTGGAGCACTTTTATTTTCGGGATATTTTTTTATTGCACGGATAATTCAGAAAACAGACGGATAATACTAATTTTGCTTTATTTAATCTAAATAACAGAAACTCAAAAGAGGGTACAGAAGGTTGTGCTTTCTAGTTTCATCCATCTCATGATCATCAAAATGAATCCACTAACAAGGTTGATCAAGTCTTGTTAACAAACTCATTCCGAATAACACGGAACCAGAGAAATTTCGAATAACACTAAGTTACCTCAACGGGGATATGAACATCCCCAACAATAAGAATATCATATTTTTTTCTTGACAGTAGGGAGAGGAAATTCAAAACCTCCAATAATAATAGTTGGAGCTTTTCTAATAGAATTGATGCTATGAACTTGAGATTGTTTCCTCGAAAAGTGTACCGTATGCGCATTACCATTAACATGAAAAGTGACATTGCCTTTGTTGCAATCAATAACAGCCCCTGTGGTATTCAAAAAAGGTCTACCAAGGATAATCGACATACTATCGTCCTCGGGAATATCAAGAATAACAAAGTCCGTTAAGATAGTGACATTTGTAACCACAACAGGCACATCCTCACAAATACCAACAGGTATAGCAGTTGATTTATCAGCCATTTGTAAAGATATTTTAGTAGGTGTCAACTTATTCAATTCAAGTCTACGATATAAATAGAGAGGCATAACACTAACACCGGCTCCAAGATCACATAAAGCAGTTTTGACATAATTTCTTTTAATGGAGCATGGTATAGTTGGTACCCCCAGATCTCCAAGTTTCTTTGGTATTCCACCCTTAAAAGTGTAATTAGCAAGCATGATGGAAATTTCAGCTTCCGATATCTTTGTTTTGTTTGTAATGATATCCTTCATATACTTAGCATAAGGATTTACTTTAAGCATATCAGTTAAGCGCATACGTAAGAAAATAGGTCTAATCATTTCAGCAAAGCGCTCAAAATCCCCATCATCCTTTGTCTTGGATGGTTTAGGAGGAAAGGGCATGGGTTTCTGAACCCATGGTTCTCACGTTCCATCATTGTCATATTGCTCTTTGCATGATCGTGTAGTTAACATCGTATTTGTGGCAAGGCCACCTTCATAATTTTCATACATGTCGCTCTTGATTCATTGCATATCCTGCACACCGGAGGCATTCATATAGTCATATCTTGTTCTAGCTTTGAGTTGTAATTCTTGAGTTGTAAATCAATAAAAGTGTGATGATCTTCATTATTAGAGCATTGTCTCAGTGAGAAAAGGATGATGAAGACTATGATTCCCCCACTAGTCGGGATGTGACTTCGGACTTTACAAAAAGAAAAAAAAAGGAGAAAGGCCAAAAAGAAGAATAAAAAAGAAGGCCAAAGAAAAGAAAAAAAATAAAAAAGAGAAAAAAATGAGAGAAAAAGAGAGAAGGGACAATGCTACTATTTCTTTTTCAACACTTGTGCTTCAAAGTAGCACCATGATCTTCATGATAGAGAGTCTCATATGTTGTCACTTTCATATACTAAGTGGGAATTTTTCATTATAGAACTTGGCTTGTATATTCCAATGATGGGCTTTCTCAAAATGCCCTAGGTCTTCGTGAGCAAGCAAGTTGGATGCACACCCACTTAGTTCCTTTTTGAGCTTTCATTTATTTATAGCTCTAGTGCATCTGTTGCATGACAATCCCTACTCACTCACATTGATATCTATTGATGGGCATCTCCATAGCCCATTAATACGCCTAGTTGATGTGAGACTATCTTCTCCCTCTTTTTGTCCTCACAACCACCACCTTATACCACCATAGTGCTATGTCCATGGCTTGCGCTCATGTATTGCGTAAGAGTTGAAAAAGCTGAAGCGCGTTAAAAAGTATGAACCAATTGCTCGGCTCGTCATCGGGGTTGTGCATGATATGAGTATTTTGTGTAATGAAAATGAAGCATGGCCTAGCTATATGATTTTGTAGGGATAATCTTTCTTTGGCTATGCTATTTTGATAGGACGTGATTATTTGTTAGTATGCTTCGAAGCATTATTATTTTTATGTTTTATAAGCTTTTATCCTGAATCATTTGGATCTGAACATTCATGCCACAATAAAGAAATTACATTGAGAATTATGCTAGGTAGCATTCCACATCAAAAATTCTGTTTTTATCATTTACCTACTCGAGGACGAGCAGGAATTAAGCTTGGGATGCTTGATACGTCTCCAACGTATCTATAATTTTTGATTGTTCCATGCTATTATATTACCCCTTTTGGATGTTTATGGGATTTATTTTACACATCTATATCATTTTTGGGACTAACCTACTAACCGGAGGCCCAACCCGTATTGCTGTTTTTTTGCCTATTTCAGTATTTCAAAGAAAAGGAATATCAAACGGAGTCCAAACGGAATGAAACCTTTGGGAGCGTGATTTTTGGAACAAACGTGATCCAGAGGACTTAGAGTGCAAGTCAAGAAGCAGCCGAGGCGGCCACGAGATAGGAGGGCGCGCCCCCCTGTCTTGTGGGCCCATCGGGCGGCCACCGATGTACTTCTTCCTCCTATATATGCCTACGTACCCCGAAAACATCCAGGGAGCCAACGAAACACAATTTCCACCATCGTAACCTTCTGTATCTGTAAGATCCCATCTTGGAGCCTTCACGACGCCTCCACCGAGGGGAATCGACCATGGAGGGCTTCTACATCAACACCATAGCCCCTCCGATGAGTTGTGAGTAGTTTATCACAGACCTTCGGGTCCATAGTTATCAGCTAGATGGCTTCTTCTATCTTTTTGGATCTCAATACAATGTTCTCCCCCTCTCTTGTGGATATCTATTTGATGTATACTCTTTTTGCGGTGTGTTTGTTGAGATCCGATGAATTGTGGGTTTATGATCAAGTTTATCTATGAGAAATATTGGAATCTCCTCTGAATTCTTTTATGTATGATTGAGTTATCTTTGCAAGTCTCTTCAAATTATCAGTTTGTTTTGGCCTACTAGATTGATCTTTCTTGCCATGGGAGAAGTGCTTAGCTTTGGGTTCAATCTTGCGGTGTCCTTTCCCAAAGGATGTTAGGGCAGCAAGGCACGTATTGTATTGTTGCCATCGAGGATAAAAAGATGGGGTTTATATCATATTGCTTGAGTTTATCCCTCTACATCATGTCATCTTTCTTAATGCATTACTCTGTTCTTTATGAACTTAATACTCTAGATGCAGACAGGAGTCGGTCGATGTGTGGCGTAATAGTAGTAGATGCAGGCAGGAGTCGGTCTACTTGTCGTGGACGTGATGCCTATATACATGATCATGCCTAGATAATCTCATAATTATTCGCTTTTCTATCAATTGCTCGACAGTAATTTGGTCACCCACCGTAATACTTATGCTATCTTGAGAGAAGCCACTAGTGAAACCTATGGCCCCCGGGTCTATCTTTTATTATATAAGTTTTCAATCTACTTTTATTTGCATCTTTACTTTTTGCATCTATATTATAAAATACCAAAAATATATTTATCTTATCATACTATCTCTATCATATCTCACTTCTGCAAGTGGCTGTGAAGGGATTGACAACCCCTTTATTCCGTTGGTTGCGAGTTCTTTGTTTGTTTGTGTAGGTGCGTGGGACTTTTGAAGAGCCTCCTACTGGATTGATACCTTGGTTCTCAAAAACTGAGGGAAATACTTACGCTACTATTGCTGCATCACCCTTTCCTCTTCAAGGAAAACCAACGCAAGCTCAAGACGTAGCACCAGTGTGCAAGAAAGAAAATACGGCCATGTATGTGTACATACGGGTGGGGTCTCGAACGCCTACTCGCGCATACGTACGGCCAGGGCTCGTGTACATGGCTGGGTTGGAACGGAGAAACAGAGTCGTCGTCGTGTTCATGGGGAGGCAACGGAATGCGTCGTGTTCATCGGGAGGCAACGGAACGCGTGGGAACCAACCGGCTGAGTCGGAACGGAATGCATCGTCGTGTTCATCGGGAGGGCTTGGACGGAACAGGCGATGGAAACGGGGCTTGGCGTACCGTAGAACGGTGGAAATGGCCTTGTGTTCGACCGGCCACGTTTGAAACGGGATCCTGTTCATCGGGAGGGGTCTGGCGTACCGCAAAACAGAGGAAACTGACCTCCTACGGTCGAAACGGGGGTCCTGTTGATCGGGAGGGGTGTGGCGTACCGCAAAACGGAGGAAACAGACCTCCTACGGTCGAAACAGGGGTCCTGTTGATCGGGAGGGGTGTGGCGTCATCGCAAAACGGATTTAAACGGACTTGTGTTGGAGCGCACGGTCGAAACGGGGGTCCTGTTCATCGGGAGGGGTGTGGCGTACCGCAAAATGGGACTCCACGGGATACTGTTCATCTCCACCGTCGACCTCCTCCAGCCTCCACGGGCTCCTGTTCATCCAGCCTCCACCACGCCGCTTACTCCACCAGCCATCGCTCAACCACCCCTACACGGGCACCCCTCCACCGTCTACTATTCATCCAGCCCTCCACACCACGGGGTCCTGTTCATCCAGAGGCAACGCCACCGCTCACTGTTCATCGAGAGAGGCGTCATCAATCGGCTTCAGTTAGCAGCAGTAGCGAAGGAATCGCTCGATCGGGTTCAGTTAACAGCCATCGATCGATCGCTCGGGTTCAGTAACGCATAGCCTGCAGTGCAATCGCTCGGGTTCAGTTAGAGCCCAACGCCCTCACTCGGGTTCAGTTAGAGCCAACGCCTCGCACACACGCGCGTACGTGTACAAGAGAAACACGCATCGCTCGGCCCCGACCTCCCACCGTAACCGGGAACTCCCCGAAATTTTCCTCGCCTTCGCTTCTACCATAGTTTTTTCCCATGGAAGGCCCAAAGAATGTCATGCAGCTACCTCTCCGGCCCGCCCAGGACGAAAAGCCCATTTTCTGTCATGATTTTTTGTCATAGAAGTAGGAGCCCACCACATCTATGATGATACCGGGTTTTGTCACAATTATCGTCATAGAAGTGTCATATGTATGACAGAAAAAAAATTCGTTCGGCCCAAAATGTCACGGATGTGTCTTTTTTTTGTAGTGTGAACAGTCGGCACGAGGGGAGGCCGGCTCCCAGCAGCCGGCCTGCCTTTGCCCTAGAAGTTCGTGCACCATTAAGCAGATGAGACGGGTAAGGCTCCAGTGAATGCCCGCCAGGCGGCTGTACTGTAGCCATGCTTACCCCGACAAAGCCATCGTCACCAAGAGCGATGCTACAGTAACTAGCAGCCGACAAGACCTCCGGGCGGTGGGCCCAGCCTGTCGGCCAAGAGGCCGGCAGCCGGCGGGACCCACCAGTCGGCAGGCCCCAGCGACCGGCGGAGAAGCCGGCGACCATAGACACTGACGATCTGGACCCACATCAAGTCAGATTACCATTGTACCCCTGTGGGGTAGGCCTATATAAACCCCCCAGGGCACCCATGCAAAGGGTTGATATCTTAGAGTTTCACACACACATATAGAGAGTGAAGTAGAGCTAGCCTTGCCCTTCTTCCTCCTCTAGCCGAACAGCTCAAGGAGCAACTTGTAGCTACTTGCTGATTTAGTGATCATGCGGAGACCCCACAGAGTAGGACTAGGGGTGTTATCTCCTAGGAGAGCCCCGAACCTAGGTAAGATTCGTCGGCATGCATGTCTTCGTATTATCCCATTTCCAGGCACCGACGATGTCTTACTGGCTCCCACAATGATTAGCCACCCATAGGCATATGTCGCACCTACCACCCGACATTTGGCGCCCACCGTGGGGGCAGGTGCACCATCGTCCGGAGACCAGCTCTGAACGGGAACCCTCTTCCTCCCTAGCGAGCATAGCCAGCCTAGCACGCCCGATGGCGCTTGCCCCGACGTGCTGCATGGCATCGACGACGCCTGCGCAGCAAGCTGCCTCGCCGATATTCTCAGTGAGGACCGCCTCTCCGAGGAGCCCGCGCTAGGTGCGGGTGCAACCTGCTCCGAGAGCTGCCTCGTCGACTTCCTTGGCAAGCTCGACATTGCCAAGGAGCTCACCTCCGACCTGGAGTCGATCGGCTCCACCGACCCGATGCTCGTCGACTCCGACACGGCATCCCTTGACGCCTTCCCCACCAACGTGGTGGTCATCGATGACCCTCTTCCTCGCGTTGATAGCGGCAGCAGCACCATCACCGAGGTGCTGGTCATTAGTCACGGCGCCGCCTCCGACGGAAACGTCCATGACACTCTACAGATGGTGCTGCACGATCTGTCCGCCCCCATTCTGGCTGACGCCGACGCCGATACGCTGGAGGCCCGCCGCCTTGCCCTCATCGAGAACGGCAAGAAGATAGCCTCCATGAGATGCCTCAGCGAGGCTTATCAGCGCGAGGTTGATCGTGTCGCCTCTGGCACGCTGCCTGCTGGCGGACCCAGCCGGCTTGGCGCTATCAGGAAGTGCGGCGCAGCTATCGCCAGCATGCTGGGCGCTGACCGCCCAGTCTACGCCACGCCACTCGAGAACCTGCATGCCGCTCAGGCGGCAGCAGACGAGCTGGAAGGGTTGGACAGCGACGAGCTTCGCTGCATGACGAGACGCGTCCAGTAGCTCATTGACGCGGCCGCAGAACGGCAAGAAGCCGGCGCCCGTGCCGAGAGTCCTCCCCCGCGGTGAGAGCACGGTGCAACCTCCCGGACGCCGACTGCAGGTGGTGCCCACGAGCGAAAAGACAAGGATCCAACTGCTAGCCGCAGTCGGACGCGCCTCACCATCGAGCGCGACGTAGAAGGCCGCCCCCGAGCCGTGGAGCGACGAGGCAATAACCTGCCTCCTCCTCCGCCCCGCAGGGAGAGATATCCCTCACCGCCGCCTATTGAGCACCCGACGCTCAGCGACTGACTGGGCCGCCGTGAAGGTATCGGCGAGAACGACGCCCGCCATCAGATCGACCGCCTGGCGCGATCCCTGGCGCTAGAAGAAGAAGAGGATGTCGGCCCGCCCTGCTTCGGCCCCGCATCCGCGATGAGCCCTTTCCCAAAAGGTTCTCGCTCCCAAGAGACACGCCCAAATACAACGGCACCGTGAAGCCGGAAGACTGGTTGATAGACTACTCCACTGCAGTCAGCATAGCAAACGGCAACAGGTGCATTGCCGTGAAGTACGTCCCCCTCATGCTTCAAGGCACGACACACACCTGGTTGAACAGCCTCAAGCCTTACAGCGTCAACAGCTGGCTGGACTTCACAGAAGTCTTCATCCGCAACTTCACCAGCACGTACAAGCGGGCGTCCAAGCCACGTCAGCTTTCCCTGTGTGTCCAAGGCCCAACCGAGTCCAGCCGCGACTACCTGACACGCTGGGCCGAGCTCCGCAACTCCCGTGAAGGGGTACATGAGGTGCAAGCAATAGAATAGTTCACCGTCGGGTGCCGAGAGGGCACCCTTCTCAAGCACCGACTTCTCTGCGACGAGCCGGCTACACTCGATGAGCTGCTGATCATAGCAGACAAGTATGCCACCGCCGACTCCTCAATGAAGACCGAGCTCCGGGTGGATGCCTCTGGAAAGGTGCTTCCTCCGGCTCCAAAAACGCCGGCTGGAGACTCCAATTGGCGCCCGCATCAGAACGACAACAAGCACAAGGCTCCGATGCTGACTTCCACCAGTCGGCAAGTGGCCACGGTCGAGGACGAGCAACCTGAAGGGCAGCCTATGCCCAAGCGTCCGATAGGCGGCAGGACGGCTTGGCAGCCTGCTTTCTCCTACGAGCAAACCTTTGATGCCCTGTGCAAGTTACACAGCAGCGCGGAGCCGTCCAACCACATAACCCGGAAGTGCCACTTGCTCACCCGAATCTCTAAGGGCGAGGGGCTGCTGCCTCCACCGCCTGCTGGCCAGCCGCCTCCGGCTCCTCAATAGCCGGCCGCCCGCACGTCAGTCAGAGCAATTCAAGACGAGTTCCCAGATGAGCATGCAGCCTATGTTGTCTTTACAAGCCAAGCTGAAGACAGGCGCAGCCGGCGCCGATAGCACCAAGAAGTCAATGCAGTCGCCTCCAAAGATCCAGAGTTCATGCATTGGTCTGAAAAGCCCATCAGTTGGAGCAGGCTGATCACCCAGAGGTGATGCCTTCTCTGGGTTCTTATGCCTTGGTGTTGGATGCCACCTTTGCAACGGAGAGGCGAGCTGCTCGTTTCTCCCGAGTTCTGATTGATGGTGGAAGCAGTATCAACATCCTGTACCGTGACACCATGGAGAAGCTGAATATCAAGATGAAGCAGCTCTTGCCCAGTCGGACCGTCTTCCATGGCATCGTACCCGGCTTGTCATGCTCACCAATCGGCAAGATCAAGATAGATGTCCTCTTCGGAGACAAAGATCACTTCCGCCGTGAGGCGGTTTGGTTTGAGGTAGTGGATCTAGAGAGCCCTTATCACGCCTTGCTTGGCCGACCTGCCTTGGCCAAGTTCATGGATGTGCCCCACTATGCTTACCTCAAGATGAAGATGCCGAGCTCCATGGGCATCATCACCATAGTCGGGGACTACAAGAAATCCTCTGCCTGCGCTGCAGCCAGCAGCCGGCTGGCTGAGTCCCTCGTGATTGATGCTGAGAAGAATATCCTTGACCGGGTTGTGTCCATGGCCGGCAAGCAGACGAACTTATCGCCCGATCCCAAGGAGTCGGAAGCTCAGGGCTCCTTCCAGACGGCCAAGGAAACAAAGAAGATACATCTGGACCCAGAGCACCCAGAGAGGTTCGCTGTTGTAGGAGCGAACCTGGCCAACAAATAGGAAAGCGAGCTCGTCAATTTCCTCTATGAGAATCGGGATATCTTTGCATGGTCCCCGAAGGACATGCCGGGTGTTCTGTCAGATCAAGTTACATATCCGAGCATACGCAAAACCAGTCAAACAGCCCCTCCGTTGACTGTCAGAGGAGAAGAGAAGAATTGTTGGTGAAGAGATAGCCCGGCTTCTGCCAGTCGGCTACATTATGGAGGTGTTCTTTCCAGAATGGGTTGCCAACCCAGTCCTTGTGCTGAAGAAGAACAGGAAATGGCGCATGTGTATAGATTATACCAGCCTCAACAAAGTTTGCCCCAAAGATCCATTTGCTTTGCCTCGGATTGATCAAGTGATAGACTCCACAGCCGATGCGAGCTGCTGAGTTTCTTGGATGCCTACTCGGGTTACCATCAGATCAAGTTGGATCCAGCCAACCGCCTGAAGACCGCCTTCATCACACCATTCAGAGCTTTTTGCTACCTGACTATGACATTCGGCTTGAGAAATGCCGGTGCCACTTTTCAGCGTTGCATGCAGAAATGCCTCCTCAAGCAACTCGGAAGAAATGCCCACGTCTACGTAGACGATATTGTGGTGAAGACGGAGAAACGCGGCACCCTACCGAAAGATCTCAAGGAAACATTTGACAACTTGCGCTGATTTCAGATCAAGCTCAACCCTGAGAAATGCGTGTTCGGAGTACGAGCCGGCCAGCTGCTTGGTTTCCTGGTCTCTGAACGCGGCATTGAATGCAACCCGGTGAAGATCAAGTCCATAGAAAGGATGAAGATTCCCACCCGGCTTCGAGACGTCTTATCAGTCGGCTAGGAAAGAAGGCTCTCCCCCTGTATCAACTCATGAGGAAATCCACTCACTTCGAGTGGAACGACCAGGCGGACGAAGCCTTTCACAAGCTAAAGAAGATGTTGACCACGCCGCCTGTCCTAGCGGCACCGACTGAGAAAGAGCCCATGCTCCTTTACATTGCCGCAACCAGCCGGGTGATCAGCACCGTCATCATGGTTCAGCGCACAGAAGAAGGCAAAGCTCAGCTACTCCAGTGGCCGGTGTATTACCTGAGTGAAGTACTATCAACCTCGAAGCAGAATTACCCCCACTACCAGAAGATGTGCTATGGCGTGTACTTTGCGGCCAAGAAGCTCAAGCCCTACTTTCAAGAGCACCCCATCATGGTCGTTTGCACTGCCCCACTTGCCAAGATCATGGGCAGTTGGGATGCATCTGGCCGGGTGGCCAAGTGGGCCATTGCGCTGGCTCCTTATACCATCTTCTACCAGCCTCGCATCGCAATCATGTCCCAAGTGCTGGCCAACTTCCTCGTCGACTGGGCCGAGACCCAGTACCTGCCACCAGCACCCGACTCTACCCATTAGCGGATGCACTTTAATGGATCCAAGATGCGCACTGGTTTGGGAGCCGGCATCGTCCTCACTTCTCCCAAAGGCGACAAGCTCAGATACACATTGCAAATCCACTTTGCCGCCTCCAACAACGTGGCCGAGTAAGAGGCACTCATACATGGGCTCCGGCTCGCCAAAGAGCTCGGCATCCGCCGGATCTTATGCTATGGCGACTCAGACTTGGTGGTCCATCAATCGTCTGGTGATTGGGACGCCAAGGATGCCAACATGGCGAGCTACCGCTTCCTCGTCCAGCAGCTCAGCGGATATTTTGAAGGTTGTGAGTTCCTCCACGTGCCACGAGCCGACAACGAGCAAGCAGATGCTCTGGCATGAATTGGCTCCACCCGGCAAGCTATACCAACCAGCGTTTCCCTTCAGCGCCTCCTCAAGCCATCCGTCAAGCCATCTCCAAAATCAGATTCCATCTTCGTGCCGCCTGACCCTGACATAGTTGGATCTGACTTGGGGACGGCGGCAGGCGGCTTGGGGACGGCGGCAGGTGGCTCGGGTACTTCGGTAGGTGGCTCGGGGACTGCTACGGTCGCACCCGGCCCGGGGACTTCAACGACACAACAGGCGGTGGCCGACTCCAACCCACCGCCTCCCAACCCAACCGCCCTAGTCGCAGTAGCCGTGTTGGCAATAGAAGAAATCGCAGATCCATCATGGGCCCAGCCCATCCTCAACTTTCTGGTAAACAGAGAGCTACCGACTGACGGGATCTCAGCAAGACACGTTCAATGCCGAGCTGGAGTATACACAATAGTAAACAGAGAGCTCGTTAGGTGCAGTGTGACTGGAGTCTTCCAGCGCCGCGTCGAGCCAGAGAAGGGCATTGCAATCCTCAAAGACATCCATCAAGGCGAGTGCGTCCACCACGCGGCCTCAAGATCACTCGTCGCCAAAGCTTTCCGCCATGGTTTCTTCTGGCCGACTGCTTTGGAAGACGCGAAAGAATTGGTCAAACACTGCAAGGGGTGCCAAGTTTTCAGCTCCAAGCAACACTTGCCGGCTTCCGCACTCAAGACCATCCCCCTCACCTGGCCCTTTGCCGTCTGGAGGCTGGATATGGTGGGCCCATTCAAGACGGCACGCGGCGGCATGACACATCTGCTTGTTGCCATAGACAAATTCAGCAAGTGGACTGAAGCAAAGCCAATCAAGAAGTTGAATGGGCCACTGCTGTGACATTCATCGCAGACATCACCACCCGGTATGGCATACCACACAGCATCATCACTGACAACAGCACAAATTTTGTCAAAGGGGCATTGGCTCGTTTCTGCGCGACGCAGGGCATCCGACTGGACTTAGCATCTGTTGCCCATCTGCAGTCAAACGGCCAAGTCGAGCGAGCAAACGACTTCATCCTCTCCGGCATCAAGCCCCGACTGGTCGAGCCACAAGAGCGTCCGGCCGGCTGCTGGCTCAAGGAGCTGTCGGCCGTCCTCTGGAGCTTGCGTACTACTCCGAACAAGTAAATCGGCTTCACTCCTTTCTTTCTTGTGTATGGTGCGGAGGCTGTCATCCCAACTGACATCGAGTTCGACTCACCTCGAGTCACCATGTACACGGAAGCGGAGGTGAAGGAAGCGCGAGAAGACGGCGTTGACTTGCTGGAAGAGGGCCGGTTGTTAGCACTCAGTCGGTCCGCCATCTACCAGCAAGGTCTGTGCCACTATCACAGTCGGAAGGTCAAGCCAAGATCCTTCCAAGAGGGCGACCTTGTGCTCCGGCTGATCCAGCGAACAGTCGGCCAGCACAAGCTCTCGGCCCCTTGGGAAGGCCCCTTCGTCATCAGCAAGGCCTTGGGCAACGACTCCTACTACCTGATCGACGCACAGAAGCCCAAGGTGCGCAAGAGAGATGATTTCGGCAAGGAGTCGAAACGCTCATGGAACGCTGATCTCCTCCAAAGATTTTACAGTTAATGCAATATGTATCACGCTATCTTTTGTATTAAGTACAAGACATCGGGTCCCTCGAGGAGTACTCGGGGACTACCCTCCTTTATCTATATGATGAGTATTATGCCTATGAATGTGTTAATACAATTGTTCTTTCGTCCTGCACCGGGTTCGACCAGTCGGCCCGGGGACTTGCCGCCTTGAATTATGTAAAGCACTACCTGTAGTCAGACAAGTAGTGTGCCGGCATCTAAGCCCTCTCTCGCCAAGAGTCATAGCTCGCAGAAGCGGCTGTTCGACTGGCAAGAGTTAAAGGCAGGAAATGATGCCCACACGAAAAATGGCTAAGGATCAATGGGCTTAAATAACACAAGCCGGCTCCCCACCCTGCCAACCGACTGCCAAGCAGCCGGCTAGCCGGCTTCCCACTAACCTTGCCACAATCTAAGAAGGCTAAAGTACTTGCCCTCCCAAACGGCCAAGTACTTTCCCAGCCACAGACTGCAAAGCAGCTATCCGGCTGGGAAGGCGGCGACCAAGGGAGGGCGGCAAAGGAAATAGTCGGAAAAAGATTTAAAGCAAGTAAAGCCGGAAGCCGACACCAGCATAGCACATGCAAGATAATATTTACACAAAAGGCTTTTGAAGGCCGGAGTTCAACTTAGTTTGAATACGTCCCCAGTGGGTGGAACTACGCAAATTTAACGAACATTGTTCAAAAAGATTGACAAGCAGGAAAGCAAAGGTAAAATTGGCCGCTCAGGCGAAGGGTGCAACAGGCGAACTTGGTAGGTCAGTGGAGACGGCGGCGCTAGCTGGAGGAGTGGCTGGGTGGCGAGTCTCGGCTTGATCATCGCCGGCAGTAGGTGGCGTGTTCGCATGTGCCTCGTTGCTGGAGGCACGGTCAGGCTGGGGCTGGCCGGCCGCTCCATCGTCCGGCGCGGCGTCTTCACCGTCCTCCTCCTCCTCCTCCTCCTCACCCTTGTCGCTGGAGTCGATCTCCTCCGCCGAGTCTTCACTGTCCGCCGGGTTCAGCCCAAACCAGTCCGCCGGCAGCTCAGTGTCGTCGTCGTTTAGGTCGGGGATGAAGACGCTGGTGTCGGTGTACTCGGCAATCACCGCAGCGCGATGAATGATAGCCGGCCGCACCGCCACCAGCTCCTCGTGGGCCTCCTGCCGGAACGTGGCTAGCTGGGACAGGTCCAGCCCAGGGTACCATGCTCGGACAAACTCAACGCCCGCCTGGCGCCTGCCCGGTCCGCAGAAGCCTTCCACTCCTCGAAGCGGCTGACTGCCACCTCCAGCCAGTCGGTAGTTCGAGTAGGAGTGCGAGGAATTGTGGCGTCAGGCCAGAGGGCGGATATCACCTGAGCTCCAACGTGCTGAAGGCGGCGAAGCATCTGGTGGGCCGACTGGAGACGGGCATGGATGGCCAAGAGCTGCTCCTCAAGCGTCTGGCAAGCATTTGGCGCAATTTCAGCACCAGCCTACCTCTGCGTGTTGCGGTGGGCCTCGATGACCTGGCTGGGGCAACAGAGTAGCCGGGGAAGTACTCTATGCGAAAAAGAAAAGAGAATACAAAGTCAGAAGTCAGAACAAGCAACAGGCAGCAAACAAAGGGAAAAAAGAGGAAGGCAGCTTACCGTCAACCATGTCTTCGATTTGGCCGTAGCCGTCGTTCAACGCCCGCCTCGACTCGGCCCAGTTCGCCGCCTCGGTCTCGTACTCGGCTTGGAGGGCAGCCTCATTGTCTTTCACTGCCTGGAGAGCCGCCTTATGACTCCCCCCCTGGTTAGCCAGCTTCTTGGCCAGGCAGTCGCACTCCTGAGCCTCAGGACTGCACTCCGCCTCCTTGGCATGTAGCGCGGTCTGGGCCTCACCCAGTTGCTGCGGCAGTGCGGCGTTGGCCTCTGCAAAGACAGCAAAGAAGAATAAACAGTAAGGAAGAAGTCGCCAGAAAAGATTCGGCCCGAATGCTCAGCAGTCGGCTGGTACGTCCATTTTGCATCATGCTTTCATATCAATATTTATTGCATTATGGGCTGTTATTACACATTATATCTCAATACTCGCTATTCTCTCTTATTTTACAAGGTTTACCATGAAGTGGGGGAATGCCGGCAGCTGGAATTTTGGCTTGAGAAGGAGCAAACATTGGAAACTGCTATGTCTTGAGCTTGCGTTGGTTTTTCCCGAAGAGGAGAGGATGATGCAGCACATTAGCGTAAGTATTTCCCTCAGTTTTTGAGAACCAAGGTATCAATCCAGTAGGAGGCCACGCACAAGTCCCTTGTACCCGCACAAAACAATAGCTACTCGAAACCAACGTGATTAGGGGCTGTCAATCCCTTCACGGTCACTTATGAGAGTGAGATCTGATAGAGATAATATTTTTGGTATTTTTGGTATAAAGATGCAAAGTAAAAATTAAAGGCAAAGTAAAAACAAAGCAAGTATAAAAGTGATGGAGATTGATATGATGAGAATAGACCCGGGGGCCATCTCACTAGTGGCTTCTCTCAAGAGCATAAGTATTCTACGGTGGGTGAACAAATTACTGTTGAGCAATTGACAGAATTGAGCATAGTTACACTAGTAGAAAAGGGGCCAATGGTCCAGGCCGGTCCAGCCCATTAGTCCCGGTTCAATCCAGAACCGGGACCAATGGGGGCATTGGACCCGGTTCATGAGCCCCGAGGGCCGGCCGGGCCACGTGGGCCATTTGTCCCGGTTAAATGCAGACCTATTGGTCCCGGTTGGTGGGACGAACGGGACCATTGGCCTCGCCTCTGGCCCACCACCATTGGTCCCGGTTGATGGGACGAACCGGGACCAAAGGATTCCCATTAGTCCCGGTTCATGCCAAAGAACCGGACTAAAGGTTTGGTCCTCGATTCTGCCAGAGTTTAGTCCCACCTCGCCAATTGAAAGGGAATCAGACCGGTTTATAAGCCCCTCCCTCTCTGCCATGTTGAGCTGCTCTCAAAATGAAAATAGATGCCCTTATAAAGGAAATTTAACCTAAATTCATACTGAATTTCTCCAAGTTCGTGAGAAATTTATTATGAATTTAGGTTGAATTTTCTCTATAAGCGCATTTATGCTCATTTCGAGTAGTTTTTATGTAGTTTTTTAGTAAAGTTAATCACAACTATTTTTTATTCCATTTATTTCTGAATAATTTTCTATATAGTTTTTTTCTTTTCTGCTATATTTATTTTTTTCTATTTATTTCTGTGTGGTAATAAGTCATTAAAAATACGCATCTATGCTCATTTCTTTAGTAAAGTTAATCACAACTATTTTTTTCTATTTATTTCTGAATTGTAATAAGTCATTAAAAATAAGCATCTATGCTCATTTTTTAGTAAAGTTAATCACAACTATTTTTTCTTCTATTTATTCCTGAATAGTTTTTTATATAATTTTTTTCTTTTCTGCTATATTTATTTATTTCTATTTATTTCTGTGTGGTAATAAGTCATTAAAAATAAGCATCTATGCTAATTTCTTTAGTAAAGTTAATCACAACTATTTTTTCTTCTATTTATTTCTGAATTGTAATAAGTCATTAAAAATAAGCATCTATGCTCATTTTTTAGTAAAGTTAATCACAACTATTTTTTCTTCTATTTATTTCTGAATAGTTTTTTATATATTTTTTTCTTTTCTGCTATATTTTTTTCTATTTATTTCTGTGTGGTAATAAGTCATTAAAAATAAGCATCTATGCTCATTTCTTTAGTAAAGTTAATCACAACTATTTTTCTTCTATTTATTTCTGAATTGTAATAAGTCATTAAAAATAAGCATCTATGCTCATTTTTTAGTATAGTTAATCACAACTATGTTTTCTTCTATTTATTTCTGAATAGGTTTTTATATAGTTTTTTTCTTTTCTGCTATATTTATTTTTTTCTATTTATTTCTGTGTGGTAATATGTCATTAGAAATAAGCATCTATGCTCATTTCTTTAGTAAAGTTAATCACAACTATTTTTTCTTCTATTTATTTCTGAATTGTAATAAGTTATTAAAATAAGCATATATGCTCATTTCTTTACTAAAGTTAATCACAACTATGTTTTCTTCTATTTATTTCTGAATTGTAATAAGTCATTAAAAATAAGCATCTATGCTCATTTTTTAGTAAAGTTAATCACAACTATTTTTTATATAGTTTTTTTCTTTTCTGCTATTTTTTTATTTCTATGTGGTAATAAGTCATTAAAAATAAAAAAGAGGCGCAATGCTAGTTAATTGCTTCAAGCCTTTCGAATAGTGTAAACTGCACCGCACATAGCTCCGCAGTCTACCACCGCTCCTCAAGGCTTGAAGCGAACCAACGTGAGCATTGAGCCTCTTCTTCATCGCCTCTGCACTCGGGGTTTATAAACAGCTGAAAGTGCCTCTCGCTATGGCAGGTGGGACCAAAAAAATAGCTGCATAAAATAAATAAGTAAAGAAAAAAAAATGCCTCCTACTGGGCACCCACGGCCTGGATACGACTAGAAACCCACCATGGGCCGGGATTCAGGCCCGTAGGTGGCCCATTAGAACCATCAGGCAAAGAAGTAGTTAGTAGGTCCGTAAGCCTGCAGTGGAGAGGAGCTCGAGAGGGGAGCGGCAGTGGGGCTTATAAACCACTACGATCCCCTCTCAGCTAGCGAGGTGGGACTAAACTTTCGTGCCGCACCGTGCCAGCACACGGCCATTGGTCCCGGTTTGTTGGCTCCAACCGGGACCAATGCCCACCCTTTAGTCCCGGTTGGTGGCACCAACCGGGACCAAAGCCCTCTGCTTCCCGCCCTTTGGGCTGCTGAAAAGAGGCCTTTGGTCCCGGTTGGTGGCACCAACCAGGACTAAAGTGGGGCATTGGTCCCGATTGGTCTCACGAACCGGGACTAAAGGCTTTCCTATATAACGAAAATTTCAGAACCGCATCCCCACTTCGATCTCTCCTTCCTCCTCGATCTCCCGACGCCTTGTCGCCACCCCGCCCGACGCCCGCCGCCCGCCCTTGTCGACGCCCGCCGCCCGCTTTCGACGCCGTCGCCGTCCCCATCGTCGCCCGCGTCCCTGTCGCCGCCCCGTCCTGCGCCGTCGCCCGTCGCTGCCCCCGTCGACACCCCGTCCCGTCGTCAACGTCCCCTTCATCGCCATCTCGCGCCTCCGCCTCAGACGCCTGCCCGTCGTGGCGCCCGGCCCGTCTATTTTCCGATCCGGTTTCCTTTAGATAAATTAGATAGAAAAATTATAGATATTAATGTCAAATGTTAGATGAACTAGCCAGATATTAATTAATTTGTTCATATTGTGTTAGATTTTTTTTTCTGTTAATAGATTTTTTTGGTGTAATTAATTTGTTCATATTGTGTTAGATTTTTTTTTCTGCTAATAGATTTTTTGGGTGTAATTAATTTGTTCATATTGTGTTAGATTTTTTTTCTGTTAGTAGATTTTTTTGGTGTAATTAATTGTTCATATTGTGTTAGATTTTTTTTTGTTAATAGATTTTTTGGGTGTAATTAATTTGTTCATAATATGTTTGGTGATATTTAGATTGTGTTAGTAAGTACTATAATTGAACTAGCTAGTTAGAAAAATATAATTACTATTTTATTTAGATTTTTTGGTAATACAATTAGTTAGAAAAATATGAGTTAGTTAGAAAAATACTATTTTATTTTTAGTAAGTACTATATAGTAAGTGCTACTTTGTTTTTAGTAAGTACTACTTTATTTATTTATAGTAATAAGTGCTTAGTATAGTTGAACTAGATAGTTGATTTAATTAATAAAACTACTTTATTTAACTATATATAGAAGTAGTTTGTAGTAAGTGCTACTTTGTTTTTAATAATGTACTACTTTATTTATTTATAGTAAATGCTTAGTATAGTAGTTGAACTACATAGTTGATTTAATTAATAAAACTACTTTATTTAACTATATATAGAAGTAGTTCCCACATCGACGTCGGCGATGCCTATCCCGCATCCTCGTCGTCGTCGACTCGGCGGTGGAGGCTTGCTTGATCAGGGCCATGTTCGGACCTGGGCTCACGGGCCGGTATTGGGAGGTGCTATCTTCCGGGACGTAGGTTGGTGAGGAGGCGACCGTTGTTGACCCGATCCTTGTTTGGTGGCGGTCGCGTGGGCGATGGCGGTGCCGAGGCTTCGGGACACCGCGGAGGTGGTACGTCACCGTGTCGGCCGAGGAGGACGAGCACGTCCGTCGCTACATGGTTGCATTGGAGGACAGGTTCGACAATACCGCAGGTTCTTCGTGGGTCTCACCGAGCTATGATCCCGTGATAGTTCCTTATCTTTGTGTCCACCGCCTGCGTCGATACCGTCGGGCGCCACGGTTCTAGTTGTATTAGTGATGCAATATTAGTGATAATATTCGATGATGTACGAACACCAAGAGATGATGTACTTTTGCTTATAATTATTGAATGCATGCTAATTTGACTACTACTTTATTTTATGATTTGGTTTTGCTTATTTTATGATTTGGTTTTGCTTATTGAATGCTCATATTGGATAAGTTCTCCTTCATTTGAATTATGAATATAGGCCAGAAATGTCGTACTCGGACGACGAAAACCGCCCGGGGGAGTGCGACTGGTGCCACGACGACCGAGGTATCTGCGACAGGTTCATTGAGCTGGACGAAGATCGGCGCTTCAAAGATTAAGCTCGACGAGAGCTTCGATGTCCATACTGATGCATAACGCATTTACAATAGTTATTTCCGTAATTAATCATGACTTCAACTATTTTAATCATGACAATATTTTTCATCTTTTCCAATTCGACTAGCTTATCCCATGCTTTGCAAGACGCTATGTCTTGGAGAGGATGGGTTTTGAAGACCATGAAAGTTTTGAAACCAAAAAATTATCCTAAGTACCCATCATGGTGTGGATTTTCAAGTAAAGTTGTACAATGCCGAGAGTGTAACCCATTTTGGTTGCAAAATTGGGAAGCACTTTGCAAGATGAATGGTCTTGATGAGGGTATGCTTGTCACCATGGATCTTGGTGATCCTACAATCGAGCAAGAGACACCTTCGATTTGGGTCCTTGTGGATACACCTCCAATTCTTCCCCATGTGAGCTTAACATAGTTATTAAGTAATTTATATTGTTTATTTCAAAATAGTTGACAGCTTATTTCCATTGACAGCTTATTTTGATTGTTCAAAGAATGTGCGGAAGATTAGACAAAACCCACTACACCGATGGCTCCGAATTAACTTATAAGGAGAAAAATCATCTGATCGCATTTTGTAGGGATCTTGAGAATTACAATGTCTACAATCGAACTCCTCAACATTATGGTCAATACGTGCCACTAGTGCACGTGTTGAACTACGGTAACTACCATGGAGATACCTGGTAAGATTTTTTACTATTACGACATCCGTGCATCTTTTTGCATACTTCTAAAACTAGTACATCATTGCTAACTACGAAGTTATTACTATATTTTTCAACGAGAGAATCCCTGTGAGGATTGTGTGCCTCATTTGATGTATGAGAATGGCAGCCTTCATGTTTTGAACATATATCCAAGTCATCCTACGATTCTCAACTGTCCATACCGGATTAATAAAAGAAGTGGAGACATGACAATCAAAGAATGGAAAAAATGTATGGACAGTCGTAAGGAGCTTCTTGGAAGCAAAAGGAAGCGAAGCGCAAGAATTGAGATAGGATGATCTCCATTCTTCATAATGGAGAGTCAGGGTCTATATTGTTTTATGCTATTTTACCTTAAGGGTGTTTAATTAGGTCCTACCGACATCTGATGATCATGTGCTAAGAACAATTATGTAGGGTTGGGTTCGATGACTATGAGGATGATGATCGTATGACTTATTATTAATAACGAGTAGAAGTTGTATGATGATGCATGCATGATTAGTAGGACTTGTTATTATATATGATGATGTATATATGATGCAAGCATGCATAAGCATCTTATATCAGCGGGTGAAATGAACATAGCAAAGAAGCGTTGATAAACCAAGGACGAAGATATAAGAGAGGACACTTCTCTCTATTAGCTAGCTAATAACAACCTAAAAATAACCCCCAAAACCCCTAAAGCAGCCACTTTTATTAAAAAAACATGGACTTTTGGTCCCGGTTGGTGCCACCAACCGGGACCAAAGGCCCCCCTGACTGGGCTCGGCGGACCGGCCACGTGGAGGCACATCTGTCTCGGTTCGTGTTTGAACCGGGACTAATGGGTGGAGGTATTTGTAACGACCCATTAGTCCCGGTGACTAAAGGCCCTTACGAACCGGGACTAATAGGTGTTTTTCTACTAGTGTTATGAGGTTATCTAGGTATGATCATGTATATAGGCATCACGTCCAAGACAAGTAGACCGAAACGATTCTGCATCTACTATTATTACTCCACTCATCGACCGCTATCCAACATGCATCTAGAGTATTAAGTTAAAAGCAGAGTAACGCCTTAAGCAAGATGACATGATGTAGAGGAATAAATTCATGCAATATGATAAATACCCCATCTTGTTATCCTCGATGGCAACAATATAATACGTGCCTTGCAACCCTTTCTGTCACTGGGTAAGGACACCGCAAGATTGAACCCAAAGCCATGCACTTCTCCATTGCAAGAACTACCAATCTAGTTGGCCAAACCAAACGGATAATTCGAAGAGACTTGCAAAGATAACTCAATCATACATAAAATAATTCAGAGAAGATTCAAATATTATTCATAGATAAGCTGGATCATAAACCCACAATTCATCGGTCTCAACAAACACACCGCAAAAAGAAGATTACATCGAATAGATCTCCACGAGAGAGGGAGAACATTGTATTGAGATCCAAAAGAGAGAAGAAGCCATCTAGCTACTAGCTATGGACCAAGGTCTGAAGTAAACTACTCACACTTCATCGGAGAGGCTATGGTGTTGATGTAGAAGCATTCCATGGTGGATGCCCTCCATGAGCTCCTAACAGGCCCCAAGATGGGATCTCGTGGATACAGGAAGTTACGGCGGTGGATTTAGGTTTTTGGCTCCTGTTCTGATCATTTGGTGGTACGTAGGTATATATAGGAGGAAGGAGTACGTCGGTGGGGCTTCGAGGGGCCCATGAGGCAGGGGGCGCGCCTTGGGGGCCCGCCCCCCACCCTCGTGACCGCCTCTCTGATGCCTTGGCGTAGGGTCCAAGTCTCCTGGATCACGTTCGGTGAGAAAATCACGTTTCCGAAGGTTTCATTCCGTTTGGACTCCATTTGATATTCTGCTTTCTTGAAATCTTGAAAAGACAAAAAAACAATTACAGGCTGGGCCTCCGGTTAATAGGTTAGTCCCAAAAGTAATATAAAAGTGGAAAATAAAGCCCATTATAGTCCAAAACAATAGATAAAGTAGCATGGAGAAATCAAAAATTATAGATACGTTGGAGACGTATCAGGCATCCCCAAGCTTAATTCCTGCTCGTCCTCGAGTAGGTAAATGATAAAAAGAGAATTTTTGATGCGAAGTGATACTTTGGCATAATTTCAATGTAAATCTTCTTAATAATGGTATGAATATTCAGATCCGAAAGATTACTAATCAAAGTAATCATGTCTTCTCAAAATAGCATGGCAAAAGAAAGTTCATCCATACAAAATCATATAGTTAGGCTATGCTTCATTTTCGTCACACAAAGATGTTCCCAACTTCTATACCCCCGATGACAAGCCAAGCAATTGTTTCATACTTAAATAATCTCAAACTTTTTCAACCTTCACGCAATACATGAGCGTGAGCCATGGATATAGCACTATGGGTGGAATAGAATATGATGATGGGGATTGTGTGGAGAAGATAAAAAAGGAGAAAGTCTCACATTGACGAGGAAAATCAACGGGCTATGGAGATGCCCATCAATTGATGTCAACATGAGGAGTAGGGATTGCCATGCAACGGATGCACTAGAGCTATGAATTCTCAACAAAAGAAAACTAGTGGGTGTGCATCCAACTTGCTTGCTCATGAAGACCTAGGGCATTTTGAGGAAGCCCATCGTAGGAATATACAAGCCAAGTTCTATAATGAAAATTTTCCACTAGTATAAAAAGACAACTTATGAGACTCACTATATGAAAAACATGGTGCTACTTTGAAGCACAATATATGAGACTCACTACATGAAGAACAAGGTGCTACTTTGAAGCACAATATATGAGACTCACTACATGAAGAACAAGGTGCTACTTTGAAGCACAAGTGTGGAAAAAGAGATAGTAGCATTGCCCTTTTTATTTTTATTTTTTGGGCCTTTCTTTTTTTGGCCTTTCTCTTTTTTTTTGGCAATGCTCTAATAATGATGATCATCACACTTCTTATTGATTACAACATAAGGATTACAACTCGAAACTAGAACAAGGTATGACTCTATATGAATGCCTCGTGTGTACCGGGATGGTGCAATGAATCAAGAGTGACATGTATGAAAAATAATGCATGGTGGCTTTGACACAAATACGATGTCAACTAAATGATCATGCAATGGCAATATGACATAAGTAAAGTGTGTCATGATGATGATGAACGGAACGGTGGAAAGTTGCATGGCAATATATCTCGGAATGGCTATGGAAATGCCATAATAGGTAGGTATGGTGGCTGTTTTGAGGAAGATATAAGGAGGTTTATGTGTGATAGAGCGTATCATATCACGGGGTTTGGATGCACCGGCGAAGTTTGCACCAACTCTCAAGATAAGAAAGGGCAATGCACGGTACCAAAGAGGCTAGCAAAGGCGGAAAGGTAAAAGTGCGTATAATCCATGGACTCAACATTATTCAAAAGAACTCATATAATTGTTGCAAAAATTTAGAAGTCATCAAAAATCAAGTACTACGCGCATGCTCCTAGGGGGATAGATTGGTAGGAAAAGACCATCGCTCGTCCCCGACCGCCACTCATGAGGATGCACAAGCCAGGTACACTTCATGTTTCAAATTTGTTACACAACTTTAACAATACATGCATGCTACGGGATTTGCTAACTTCAACACAAGCATTTCTCAAATTCACAACTACTCAACTAGCACTACTTTGATATTATCACCTCCATATCTCAAAACAACTATCAAGCATCAAACTTATCTTAGTATTCAACGCACTCAAAAGAAAGTTTCACATATCTTGAATACCAAGTATATTAACTATTAAGCAAATTACCATGCTATTAACGACTCTCAAAATAATATAAGTGAAGCATGAGAGATCAATGTTCTTTAAAACAAATCCACCACCGTGCTCTAGAAGATCTAAGTGAAGCACTAGAGCAAAAATTATCACGCTCAAAAGATATAAGTGAAGCACTATGAGCAAAACTATCAAGCTCAAAAGATATAAGTGAAGCATATAGAGTATTCTATCAAATTTCAATTCATGTATGGCTCTCTCAAAAGGTGTGTACAGCAAGGAAGATTGTGGTAAACTAACAAGCAAAGACACAAATAATACAAGACGCTCCAAGCAAAACACTTATCATGTGGTGAATAAAAATATAGCTCCAAGTAAATTACCGATGGAAGTAGATTTAAAGAGGGATGCCTTCCGGCATCCCCAAGCTTTGACTTTTGGTTTCCTTGGATTATCTTGGGGTGCCATGGGCATCCCCAAGCTTAGGCTCTTTCCACTCCTTGTTCCATAATCCATAAAAAGAATTCACCCAAAACTTGAAAACTTCACAACACAAAACTCAATAGAAATCTCGTGAGCTCCGTTAGAGAAAGAAAACAAAAGAATACTTTAAGGTACTGTAATGAACTCATTCTTTATTTATATTGGTGTTAAACCTACTGTATTCCAACTTTTCTATGGATTATAAACTATTTTACTAGCCATAGATTCATCAAAATAAGCAAACAACACACGTAAAAACAGAACCTGTCGAAAACAGAACAGTCTATAGTAATCTATAACTAACGCAAACTTCTGGAACTCAAAAAATTCTACCAAAATTAGAAGACCTGGAAAATTTGTTTATTTATCAACAGAAATTGGAATCAGTATTTTATCACGTTCTGGTGATTTTTAACAATTTGGGCACTGAGCACAAAGTTTCCGGAAATTACAGCAAGATCAAATAACTATCACCCAAGAAGATCCAATAGGTTTAACTTGGCACAAACACTAATTAAAAGATAAAACCACATCTAAACAGAGGATAGATGGATTATTTATTCCTAAATGGAAGCAAAAACAAAAAATTAAAATAAAATTGGGTTGCCTCCCAACAAGCGCTATCGTTTAACGCCCCTAGCTAGGCATAAAAGCAAGGGTAGATCTAGGTATTGCCATTAATTTTCAGTTTTTTACCGGAGTCATAATCGAATCCGGGTGGTTCTTCTCACTTCCCTTCATACTCGGAGATTTTTAGATCTAAAGAATCCAACCGCTTGTTACAAAGAGTAATCAACATATTCATGCGGTGAAGATTTCCGCTAACACTTTTAAGAGGCTCAAGAGACTTTTGTAAAAATTTTGTTACTTCACAAATCTTCTCAAACACTTGGGTTTCTTCCTAGGTAGGATCAGATCCTCCCTTTTGGGGTAGTGTTCCTACTATTCCCTCTATAATCTCATGTGCGATACTGGGATCAATCTCAATGAAATTTCCCTTGGCAATGCAATCCAAGAGTTGTCTATGCGTCATATTTAACCCAACATAAAAATTGCGAAGAAGAATTCTAAAGTTCACCTCTAGGGTACACTTACGATAAGATTCCATCATCCTATACCAAGCATCTTTTAAGTTTTCTCCTTGCCTTTGCTTGAAGTGAAGAACTTCAAACTCAGGAGACATAGGAGCGGATAAGGAATTCGACATGACGACAAGCAAACAAACTAACACACAAGCAAACTAAAGGCAAAGGGAAAAAGAGGAGGAGATTGGGAAAGAGAGGGCGAATAAAACGGCAAGGGTGAAGTGGGGGAGAGGAAAACGAGAGGCAAATGGCAAATAATGTAATGCGAGAGATAGGGATTGTGATGGGTGCTTGGTATGTTGACTTTTATGAGACTCCCGACAACGGCGCCAGAAATCCTTCTTGCTACGTCTTGAGATTGCGTTGGTTTTCCCCGAAGAGGAGAGGATGATGCAGCATAGTAGAGTAAGTATTTCCCTCAGTTTTTGAGAACCAAGGTATCAATCCAGTAGGAGGCCACGCACAAGTCCCTCGTACCTGCAAAAAACGATAGTTACTCGCAACCAACGCGATTAGGGGTTGTCAATCCCTTCACGGTCACTTACGAGAGTGCGATCTGATAGAGATAATATTTTTGGGATTTTTGGTATAAAGATGCAAAGTAAAAAGTAAAGGAAAAGTAAAAACAAAGCAAGTATAAAAGTGATGGAGATTGATATGATGAGAATAGACCCGGGGGCCATAGGTTTCACTAGTGGCTTCTCTCAAGAGCATAAGTATTCTACGGTGGGTGAACAAATTACTGTTGAGCAATTGACAGAATTGAGCATAATTATGTGGTTATCTAGGTATGATCATGTATATAGGTATCACATCCAAGACAAGGAGACCGAAACGATTCTGCATCTACTACTATTACTCCACATCGACCGCTATCCAGCATGCATCTAGAGTATTAAGTTAAAACAGAGTAACGCCTTGGTAGAGGAATAAATTCATGCAATATGATAAATACCCCATCTTGTTATCCTCGATGGCAACAATACAATAAGTGCCTTGTAACCCTTTCTGTCACTGGGTAAGGACACCGCAAGATTGAACCCAAAGCCATGCACTTCTCCCATTGCAAGAACTACCAATCTAGTTGGCCAAACCAAATGGATAATTCGAAGAGACTTGCAAAGATAACTCAATCATACATAAAAGAATTCAGAGAAGATTCAAATATTATTCATAGATAAGCTGGATCATAAACCCACAATTCATCGGTCTCAACAAACACACCGCAAAAAGAAGATTACATCGAATAGATCTCCACGAGAGAGGGGGAGAACATTGTATTGCGATCCAAAAAGAGAGAAGAAGCCATCTAGCTACTAGCTATGGACCCAAAGGTCTGAAGTAAACTACTCACTCTTCATCGGAGAGGCTATGGTGTTGATGTAGAAGCCCTCCGTGGTGGATGCCCCCTCCAGCGGAGCTCCGGATCAGGACCCAAGATGGGATCTCGTGGATCTGAGGAAGTTCTGGCGGTGGAATTAGGTTTTTGGCTCCTGTTCTGATCGTTTGAAGTGCAATGAGGTATATATAGGAGGAAGGAGTACGTCGGTGGAGCTCGAGGGGCCCACGAGGCGGGCGCTACAGGGGGCACCCCCACCCTTGTGACCGCCTCTCGATGCCTTGGCGAGGGTCCAAGTCTCTGGATCACGTTCGTGAGAAAATCACGTTTCCGAAGGTTTCATTCCGTTTGGACTCCATTTGATATTCTGTTTCTTCGAAATACTGAAAAAGGCAAAAAACATCAATTATGGGCTGGGCCTCCGGTTAATAGGTTAGTCCCAAAAGTAATATAAAAGTGGAAAATAAAGCCCATTATAGTCCAAAACAATAGATAAAGTAGCATGGAGCAATCAAAAATTATAGATACGTTGGAGACGTATCAGAAACCTATTCTGCACTACTCCTAAAATAATGAAACTCCACGAAACCTATTTTTGGAATTAATAAGAATTATTGAGCGGAAGAAATACATTAGGGGGCCCACACCCTGTCTAAGAGGGTGGCGGGCGCGCCCACCCCTACTGGGCGCGCCCCCTGTCTCCTGTCCCGGTGTCCATCTTCTGCTATATGAAGGCTTTTACCCTGGAAAAAATCGTGGGCGAGCTTACGGGATTTAAACTCACGCCACGAGGCGGAACCTAGGCGGAACCAATCTAGGGCTCCGGCGGAGCTGTTCTGCCGGTGACACTTCCCTCCGGGAGGGGGAAATCATCACCATCGTCATCACCAACGATCCTCTCATCGGGAGGGGGTCAATCTCCATCAACATCTTCTCCAGCACAATCTCCTCTCAAAACCCTAGTTCATCTCTTGTATCAAAACCACAAATTGGTACCTGTGGGTTGCTAGTAGTGTTGATTACTCCTTGTAGTTGATGCTAATTGGTTTACTTGGTGGAAGATCATATGTTCAGATCCTTAAGCATATTATTACTCCTCTGATTATGAACATGAATATGCTTTGTGAGTAGTTACGTTTGTTCCTGAGGACATGGGTGAAGTCTTGCTATTAGTAGTCATGTGAATTTGCTATTCGTTCGATATTTTGATGAGATGTATGTTATCTTTTCCTCTAGTGGTGTTATGTGAACGTCGACTACATAACACTTCACCATTATTTGGGCCTAGAGGAAGGCATAGGGAAGTAATAAGTAGATGATGGGTTGCTAGAGTGATGTGCTTAAACCCTAGTTTATGCGTTGCTTCGTTAGGGGCTGATTTGGATCCATATGTTTAATGTTGTGGTTAGGTTTACCTTAATACTTCTTTTGTAGTTGCGGATACTTGCAATAGGGTTTAATCATAAGTGGGATGCTTTTCCAAGTAAGGGCAGTACCCCGAGCACCGGTCCACCCACATATCAAATTATCAAAGTACCGAACGCGAATCATATTAACGTGATGAAAACTAGCTTGACGATAATTCCCATGTGTCCTCGGGAGCTCCTCTCTCATTATAAGAAATTGTCCAGGCTTATCCTTTGCTACATAAAGGATTGGGCCACCTTTCTGCACTTTATTTACTTTATTTACTTGTTACTCGTTACAATTTATCTTATCACAAAACTATCTATCACCTACAATTTCAGTGCTTGCAGAGAAAACCTTACTGAAAACCGCTTATCATTTCCTTCTGCTCCTCGTTGGGTTCGACACTCTTACTTATCGAAAGGACTACCATAGATCCCCTAAACTTGTGGGTCATCAAGACTCTTTTCTGGCACCGTTGCCGGGGAGTGTAGCGCTTTTGGTGAGTGGAACTTGGTAAGGAAACATTTATATAGTGTGCTGAAATTTTCTGTTACTTGTCACTATGGAAACTAATCCTTCGAGGGGCTTGTTCGGGGTATCTCCACCCCGACCAGAAGAGCAAAGAGTTGCTCCTCAACCTACTGAACTTTTTGAACATATTTACTTTGAGATTCCTTCGGATATGATAGAGAAACTGCTAGCTAATCCATTTGCAGGAGATGGAACATTCCATCCCGATTTACACCTTATCTTTGTGGATGAAGTTTGTGGATTATTTAAGCTTGCAGGTATTCCCGGTGATGTTGTCAAAAGGAAGGTCTTCCCTTTATCTTTGAAGGGAGATGCATTGACATGGTATAGGCTATGTGATGATACGAGATCTTGGAATTATAAACGATTGAAGTTGGAATTTCACCAGAAGTTCTATCCTATGCATCTTCTTCATCGTGATCATAATTACATATATAATTTCTGGCCTCGCAAAGGAGAAAGCATCGCTCAAGCTTGGGGGAGGCTTAAGTCAATGTTATATTCATGCCCCAATCATGAGCTCTCCTGGGAAATGATTATTCAAAATTTTTATGCTTGGCTTTCTCTTAATGATCGCAACCTCCTCGATACTTCCTGTGTTGACTCTTATATGCTGAAGACTATTGATTTCAAATGGGACTTTGTAGGACCTTGAAGTATGTCTAGAGGGGGGGGGTGATTAGACTACTTGACCAATAAAAACTTAACCTTTTCCCAATTTTAGAGTTTGGTAGATTTTAGCTATTTTAGGACAAGTCAAGCAATCATCACACAATTCAAGCAAGCATGCAAAGAGTGTATAGGCAGCGGAAATTAAAGCATGCAACTTGCAAGAAAGTAAGGGGAAGGGTTTGGAGGATTCAAACGCAATTGGAGACACGGATGTTTTTGGCGTGGTTCCGATAGGTGGTGCTATCGTACATCCACATTGATGGAGACTTCAACCCACGAAGGGTAACGGCTGCGCGAGTCCACGGTGGGCTCCACCCACGAAGGGTCCACGAAGAAGCAACCTTGTCTATCCCACCATGGCCGTCGCCCACGAAGGACTTGCCTCACTAGCGGTAGATCTTCACGAAGTAGGCGATCTCCTTGCCCTTACAAACTCCTTGGTTCAACTCCACAATCTTGTCGGAGGCTCCCAAATGACACCTAGCCAATCTAGGAGACACCACTCTTCAAGAAGTAACAAATGGTGTGTTGATGATGAAATCCTTGCTCTTGTGCTTCAAATGATAGTCTCCCGAACACTCAACTCTCTCTCATAGGATTTGGATCTGCTGGAAAGAGAGTTTGAGTGGAAAGCAACTTGGGGAAGGCTATAGATCAAGATTCATATGGTAGGAATGGAATATCTTGGCCTCAACACATGAGTAGGTGGTTCTCTCTCAGAACTGGTAAGTTGGAAGTGTAGGTTTGTTCTGATGGCTCTCTCCACGAATGAAGAGGAGGTGGAGGGGTATATATAGCCTCCACACAAAATCTAACCGTTACACACAATTTACCAAACTCGGTGGGACTGAATCGTTAAACTCGGTCGGTCCGATTTAGTAGACCTAGTGACCGTTAGTGATTTTCGGTGGGACTGACATGCATCTCGGTGAGACCGATTTGGTTAGGGTTAGGGCATAACGTAATCTCGGTGAAACGGATTACACAAACTCGGTGAGACCGATTTGGTAATAAGCTTTCCAGAGAGTTGGTCAGGTAAACTCGATGGGACCGATTTGCTCTTTCCGGTGAGACCGAAATGTTACAAAAAGGAAACAGAGAGTTTACATTGCAATCTCGGTGGGACCGATCGCTCACTTCGGTTAGACCGAAACGTTACGAAGGGAAACAGAGAGATTGCAACCCCATCTCGGTGAGACCGAGATCCCTATCGGTAAGACCGATTTGCTTAGGGTTTGTGGCAGTGTCTATGACTTTTGGAATCGGTGGTACCGGATAGAAAGAATCGGTGTGACCGATTTTGGCTTTAGGTTTAGGTCATTTGTGGATGTGGGAAAGTAGTTGAGGGTTTTGGAGCATATCACTAAGCACATGAAGTAAGAGGCTCATTAAGCAACACCTCATCCCTTCTTGATAGTATTGGCTTTTCCTATAGACTCAATGTGATCTTGGATCACTAAAATGTAAAATGAAGAGTCTTGAGCTTTTGAGCTTGAGCCAATCCTTTGTCCTTAGTATTTTGAGGGATCCACTTTCATCATCCATGCCATGCCATTCATTGAGCTTTCCTGAAATAATAGTCTTGGAATAGCATTAGCTCAATGAGCTATATGTTGTTATGAATTACCAAAACCACCTAGGGTAGTTGCACTTTCAATCTCCCCCTTTTTGGTAATTGATGACAACATATAGATCAAAGCTTTGACAAATGATAATAAAATTTAAATAACATCATCGCTTTGAGAAGTATGTGATAAGCAAGAGCTCCCCTAAATTTGTGCATAGTTTTAGATTTGCTTTGGACTGCAAATGCACAATGAATTAGGCTCATGGGTTACTCTTCCATGTCACATACATCTTGGTGGAGCGCTCAAAATAATAAACAATGAATACATGCACTCATCACCAAGCATAGTGAGTGATCACATAAGATTGATAGGATAATATCAAGCATGCATAAGTGTAGCTTATGATCAAACACATGATCATCAATGTCTCACAAGCATAGTATCTCAACCAAAAGCAAACAAATATTGAAAAACCATCAAATAAAGAAAGAGAGAACAAAAGCAACACACTCTCTCTCGAAGCCTATGATCTATACATTTTTCTCCCCCTTTGGCAACAAGTTACCAAAAAGTTCATAGAAAATGCATAGTGCTAGATCGACTCTCAGGCTTGATCTTCTGGTGGTGGAGTCCGGATAACGCCGAGGACGAAAGCTTCAGTTGAAGTAGATGGAGCTGGAGCTGATGTAGATGCTGGAGCTGGTGGCACTGAGGCTGTAGGGGCAGTGGCTAGTGCTGAAGTTGTTGCTCTGGCACTGCATCTGACCTCTGGGCTCTGGGCACTCTGGCAAACACATTGGTGGTAGTCTTGCCCTTCCTCTCCTGCATGTCATCTTGTAGTTCCTCCACTGCAGACTGAATATCAGTTACTTTCACATCTAAGTTATAGAACTTTTGTTCTATGATTCTCTCCAAGCTCTCCTGATTTTGAGTGAGGGTGGCCAATCCCTTCTCAATCCTCAGGGTTGATGCTATTAAGAATCCGAGCTGCTCCTGCTTGTTCTTCAAGAAATACTCAGATGCCTCCTCTTGTGTTGGCATCTTGGCAGCCTTCTCCCTCTTTGCCTTCTCCTTCTTCTCCTGAGCTTGACCTGATTGTGGATCATCTTCATTCATGACAACCTCATTGTCCTCAAAGTCTGGATAAAGTGGAAAGTGTTCCTTATCCAACTAATATTTTCCTGTGCCCATCTTTGAGTTTATCAATTCTTGAATCTGAGGTGCATATCCACAGCTCCTCTTCTGATCTGCTGGAGTCCTCTTGATTGTTTCAATGATCAGGCTCATGACTTTGAACTTCTGTGGCACATCAAACACATGCAACATGTTGATGGCATGCCCTCTAATCATGTTATGGTCACCAGACTTGGGAAACAAATTGTGCCTCAAAATCCAATTTATGGTTGGCAACCCTGACAGCAGAAAGTGAACTGATCCAAACTTGTGAGTCTCTAATGCCTTGTCTGGAATTTCCTTGTGCATGTGAGCCATTGAATTGTGACCCATCTTCTTCTTTGCATAAATGTCTAGGTCATCCTCATTCTCCTTGGGGCATTGATCATACTTGCCCATTCTTCAATAGTGGACTGGTACCTTGTACCTTCAGACATCCAAACTATTCTTCCATCTGGGTAAAAGTGTGTTGTGGAGTAGAACTGCATGATAAGCTCATCATTCTAGTTGGTGAACTTCTGTCCAACAAAATCTGCAACTCCATGAGCAATAAAGCTGTCTTGCACTCCAGGATAGTGTTGTTCATTTTCCTTGATGAATTTCCAGTCAACCCACCTCATGTCACAGACTATGGGCTTCTTGTCCAACAGAATTGTTTCATAGAAGTCCTGCTGTTCCTTTGTGTGGAACCCGTAGTCAACAGCAGTTCTTCTTCTTGAAGCATATGGATCTTCCATTCTCCATAGTCTCAGCCCTGAATCCTTCCTGATTCTCATGTCCTCAGCCACAGGATGGGCTTCATTGTGGTCTGGTATCTTGGGCTTGAGCTTCCTCAGAACTTGTCCTTCTTCATCTTCCTCATCAGCATCCTCGAACCTTTGGGGCCTTGTTCTTCTCAAAGAACGGAATACTCCTGGTATTCCTCTTTGGTGCATACTTGGCCTTGGAGGCAGCTTTGGGTGCTTCCTTGGGCTTAGATGTGGCAGCCCCTGATCTGATTGCATCTCCCATAAGCTTTGGTGCCTTTGGAGCTGGTGCAGCAAGCTCTTCCTCTTCCATCATGGAAGGTTGACCAACAACTCTGGCCATGGTCATCTTGACACTTTCCTTTCTTTTCTTCCCTTCAGCAGCTGGCTCTTTGGGATCATGCCTTTTAGGCAGTTGAGTTGTTTCTCTAGCCTTGGACATTGGTTGTCTTCCTGCAGGCCTTTTGGTCTTCATGCCTGGCTTTGTATTCTTTGCTGAGCCATATTCCTTCTTGAGCACCTCTTTCTTGGAGGTAGCCTCATCTTCCTGAGCTTTGTAATCTTCATCCTCTGAATCTGAATTTCTTTTCCTCCTTTGCCTAGTTGCAGCCTTAGGCAAATTGCTAGGAGTACTTCTGGCCCCTTCATCTGAAGTTGAGGGACTAGTGCCCTCACTCAAGTCCATCTGCTCTTCTGACCTGTTCTGGCTGTCACTTTGATCAGACATACTGCAAAACCCGATCTTGACCACTGTGAAGAGTTATAGATGAGATAGAAAAGATGAGCATCACAAAATGCAGAGGTTTTTGCAAAAGAATGACTCAGAAGTTCAGTCTTAGTTTTCCACGAGCATTTCGGATCCACCGATTTTCAAACTCGGTGATGCCGAAGCAGTTTTGGAACCTAAACTGATGATCTCGGTTGGACCAAGTTTCAGTTTGGTGGTACCGAGACTGCTAGGGTTTCACAGAATCCTCAAATCGGTTGCACCGATTAGTAATTCTCGGTCAGATCGAGAGTCACTAGTGCAATGGCATAAGCCAAATCGGTGAGACCGAGTTTTTCAACTCGGTGGGTCCGAGATGGTTTCGGCGGAAACCTAACCCTAAAAATTTGAATCACATCTAATCTATGAACTACTTTGGCTGGATAGAAGAGTTTCAACCGTGGCAAGAATCAATATGAAAACAATGTGCCAGGAATCACACGTGGATAGCACAAAGATTAAGTCCATACCCTAACTTGGCGGTGGACTTGCTACAGCGGAAACGGCGGGGACGAAATCCGTTGACGGCGGCGGAGACCAGCGACAGGAGGCTGCTGGCGACAAGGAGACGATCCGGAGACCACGATGGCAGAGCGAGCTGTTGCGCGGGCGAAGGGTTTCGGAGAAATTTCCAAAATTTTGCCCGTGGCTATATATAGCTTGACCCTGTCGGTGTGACCGAGTGGAACAACTCGGTGGCACCGAGATGCATAACTTGTGTTCGATTCTGACCAAATCGGTGAGACCGAAAAGTTCAAATCGGTTGCACCGATATTGAAAACTCAGATCAACTTGATGACCTCGGTAGGACCGAAATGGAAGGATCGGTCAGACCGAGAATCACTAAGAGTTTTTGGAAGTTTTAGTCTATGACGAATCGGGGACTCCGAGTGCTCCTCACACAGAGTGGTTCGAATCTGACGTGATCAAATTTTGTGATGTAGCATGAATAGAGTTTGAGACGAGAAAAGCATAGATAGCTAAAGAAGGTTCTTAGGCATTCTTGTCCATCCACTTGACACAAAGTAAAGAATCCAAACAAACAAAACAACAACTGGATGTCCTTGAATGAGTAAAATATGCACCAACATGCTCACACAATAAGATGGCAATTGAAATATGTGGCAAAGCATGCATAACCAATTTTAGCATCTATCAAGCAATTGGCGATGACTAGGTCATCTATATATGAGTATATTTACTTAGGAGTCAAATGAAAACATTTGATCATAGGTCATACTCATCGTTTAAGCTCAAGTGGGGTTACCACTTTTACATAATGTATTAATGTGTTGACACCATTAGAGTTGCTTTGAATCAATTCTTAGAGTTAAGCTCCCCCTAGATTTGAGATCCCCCCTTAGAGGGATGAACTAACCTTGGGTTTTGTCGATGATGACTTCATGTAGGTGTTGAATATGTAGATGCTCAATGTTGATGTAGATCATTTGGAGCAATCCTTTGGAGTGAGTTGCACTTTCAACTAGCCTACATGGGTTAGTCCCACAAGGAACAAACAAGAATATCCATAGACATAGACTGATGCACACGCAAGATGACGTCCATGAAAACATTAGGTTACCTTGTCCCTTGCCTTACCAACATGAGGGTTTGTGACTCCTTGAACTAGTGCAAGATGTGAAAGTTGATTGCACTTGTTCTTGCCAAAATGATATGAGTGAAGAATGTTGGCGGAGTCACCCTCAAGAACTTTCTAGTTCTTCTTCTTGGGATCCACATCATCTTGATGGGAATCCTTGGAGTTGTAGTTGTACTTGATGAAGTAGAACTTGACGTAGTCTTGGGGACCCACTTGAGCGAGGCTTTAGGTGCTTCTTCAAATGCATCAATCTCTTCTTGAAGCTTGTCCTTGCCTTTGTTCTTGTGGTCTTGTGGTGGAAGATCATCTTGAGCTTGTGTCCCTAGAAGGAAGTAGGATCATACTTCTCTTGTTGAGGAACAAACTTTGTCTTGGGGTATTGATCTTCTTCCCACTCAACTCCATTGGCGTTGAACTTTCGCTCAAAACCAACACCTTGATTCTTCCGGTGCCTTCCTTGCTTATGCATAATTTCCTCGAATTGCTTACTCCCGGCAAGGCTCTTGTAAACACCTTTCTCTATAATTCCCTTCAATAAACTATTTTCTTGCTCAAGTGTAACTTGGCTAAGAGAATCATTAGTGGAATCAAGAGAACTACTATAAGCAACAACATTGGATTTGAAATTATTATTGTTACTACTAGAGGAAATATCTTTCTTGTACTTGTTACTTGACTTAACTTGAGGCATGTAAGTAGATAAGAGTAAACGCTTGGCAATGTAAGAAGAACTTTTCTTGCGGATATCATCATTGATTGCCTTTAAGAACTCATGCTCTTGCTCAAGATTGAGCTTTTCAAAGCGTAACTTCTCATGAGCCCTTAAAAGTTCTCGATGATCTTCGAAGATAGTTTCATGAGCCAACTTAAGAGTGTTTAGTTCTTTAGTTAGAAGCTTAATTTTCTCCTTATCATTGTCATTCGTTTGATTAGCATGATTAATTGACGTTTCATCATAGTATTCATCACTAGAGTTGTCAACAAGTAAATCATCATCCACAAGCAAGTCATCTTCATCACTATTAAATCAACATACTCAGGATGTGTTACCTTTGGACTTTGGCCATGAAGCATCTTCCAACACCTTCATTTGGTGAGTCAAATATTTCGTAGGAGTTGGTTGACACAAGTGCTAGACCGGCAACACCTTCATCTTGAGTATATTCGGAGTCGGAGTGATAGCTTCTCTCGGAGTGATTGTCGGAGTCGGAGCCGGAAACCCATTCACCAACATGAGCTTGATGTCTTCGTTTTGTGTGGCTCCTTGATTACTTATCCTTTCTTTCCGAATCCTTACTTCTCCGTGAGGGTCTTCGTTCATAACGATCATCTCTACTCCTCCTCTCTCTTGGTGGTGATTCTTCTCTTTTGCTCCTTCTTCTTGGAGAATCTTCTCTTCTTTTGTAGGGTGCCGTACACTCATTGGAGTAGTGTCCGGGTCTCCCACAATTGTAGCAATTGCGCTCTCGACTAGAAGATCTCTTGTCATTGTAAGACCTTGACTTGGAGCTTCTTTATTTGCTTCTACTTTTGTAGAATTTGTTGAAGTTCTTCACCATTAAGCTCAATTCTTCATTGAAGGTTGGTTTCTCACTTGATGATGTGGGGGCTTCACTTGAGGCTTTGTAAGCACCACTTGACTTGTTGTGAAGTTCCTCCTTATCCTTGAGTGACATCTCATGAGCAACAATCCTTCCAATGACTTCTGTTGGCTTGAGATCTTTGTAGTTTGGAATCATTTGGATCAATGTGCACACGGTATCATACTTTCCATCCAATGCTCTTAGGATTTTCTTGATGATGAATTTGTCGGTCATCTCTTCACTCCCTAAGCCGGCAATCTCATTTGTGATAAGAGCAAGCCTAGAGTACATTTCAGCGACACCTTCACCATCCTTCATTTTGAACTTGTCAAGCTAACTTTGGAGCACATCCAACTTGGATTCCTTGAAGGATTCGGTACCTTCATGCATATCAATCAAAGTATCCCAAATTTCCTTTGCATTCTCAAGACGGCTGATTTTGTTGAATTCTTGAGGCACAATCCGTTGAAGATGATGTCACATGCTTGAGTGTTGTATTGCAGCATCTTCAATTCTTCCGCATTAGCTTCACGGTTCGGTTCTCTCCCATCGAAGAATTCACCTTGCAAGCCAATACAAATAATTGCCCAAACGTCGGGGTTATGTCCAAGAATATGCATTTTCATCTTATGCTTCCAACTAGCAAAATTAGTACCATCAAATTAAGGACTACTACGGTGATAATTTCCCTCGCTAGACGCCATACTCTCCTAGGTTGTGAAACCAAGGCTATGACCACCAAAAGCTATGGAAATCAAAGCAAATGGAGACCAATGCTCTGATACCACTTGTAGGACCTTGAAGTATGTCTAGAGGGGGTGATTAGACTACTTGACCAATAAAACTTAACCTTTTCCCAATTTTAGAGTTTGGTAGATTTTAGCTATTTTAGGACAAGTCAAGCAATCATCACACAATTCAAGAAAGCATGCAAAGAGTGTATAGGCAGCGGAAATTAAAGCATGCAACTTGCAATAAAGTAAGGGGAAGGGTTTGGAGGATTCAAACGCAATTGGAGACACGGATGTTTTTGGCGTCGTTCCGATAGGTGGTGCTATCGTACATCCACGTTGATGGAGACTTCAACCCACGAAGGGTAATGGCTGCGCGAGTCCACTGAGGGCTCCACCCACGAAGGGTCCACGAAGAAGCAACCTTGTCTATCCCACCATGGCCGTCGCCCACGAAGGACTTGCCTCACTAGCGCTAGATCTTCACGAAGTAGGCGATCTCCTTGCCCTTACAAACTCCTTGGTTCAACTCCACAATCTTGTCGGAGGCTCCCAAGTGACACCTAGCCAATCTAGGAGACACCACTCTCCAAGAAGTAACAAATGGTGTGTTGATGATGAAATCCTTGCTCTTGTGCTTCAAATGATAGTCTCCCCAACACTCAACTCTCTCTCATAGGATTTGGATCTGCTGGAAAGAGGGTTTGAGTGGAAAGCAACTTGGGGAAGGCTAGACATCAAGATTCATATGGTAGGAATGGAATATCTTGGCCTCAACACATGAGTAGGTGGTCCTCTCTCAGAACTGGTAACTTGGAAGTGTAGGTTTGTTCTGATGGCTCTCTCCACGAATGAAGAGGAGGTGGAGGGGTATATATAGCCTCCACACAAAATCTAACCGTTACACACAATTTACCAAACTCGGTGGGACTGAATCGTTAAACTCGGTCGGTCCGATTTAGTAGACCTAGTGACCGTTAGTGATTTTCGGTGGGACTGACATGCATCTCGGTGAGACCGATTCGGTTAGGGTTAGGGCATAACGTAATCTCGGTGAGACCGATTACACAAACTCGGTGAGACAGATTTGGTAATAAGTTTTCCAGAGAGTTGGTCAGGTAAACTCGGTGCGACCGATTTGCTCTTTCCGGTGAGACCGAAATGTTACAAAAAGGAAACAGAGAGTTTACATTGCAATCTCGGTGGGACCGATCGCTCACTTCGGTTAGACCGAAACGTTACGAAGGGAAACAGAGAGATTGCAACCCCATCTCGGTGAGACCGAGATCCCTATCGGTAAGACCGATTTGCTTAGGGTTTGTGGCAGTGTCTATGACTTTTGGAATCGGTGGCGCCGGATAGAAAGAATCGGTGTGACCGATTTTGGCTTTAGGTTTAGGTCATTTGTGGATGTGGAAAAGTAGTTGATGGTTTTGGAGCATATCACTAAGCACATGAAGCAAGAGGCTCATTAAGTAACACCTCATCCCTTCTTGATAGTATTGGCTTTTCCTATAGACTCAATGTGATCTTGGATCACTAAAATGTAAAATGAAGAGTCTTGAGCTTTTGAGCTTGAGCCAATCCTTTGTCCTTAGTATTTTGAGGATCCACTTTCATCATCCATGCCATGCCATTCATTGAGCTTTCCTGAAATAATAGTCTTGGAATAGCATTAGCTCAATGAGCTATATGTTGTTATGAATTACCAAAACCACCTAGGGATAGTTGCACTTTCAGACTTATTGGAAAGAATTAAACGCAACTCTGAAGATTGGGGTTCCGACGATGGTAAGGAGTCAGGTATGACACCTAAGTTCGATTGTTAAATCTTTTATTGATACCGATGCTTTTCGTGGATTTAGCGCTAAGTATGGACTTGACTCTGAGATAGTAGCTTCATTCTGTGAATCTTTTGCTACTCACGTTGATCTCCCTAAAGATAAGTGGTTTAAATATAATCCTCCCGTTGAAGTAAAAGTAGTTGCACCTATTACAATTGAAGAAAAGACTATCACCTATAGTGATCCTATTGTTCCTACTACTTATGTTGAGAAGCCTCCTTTTCCTGTTAGGATAAAGGATCATGCTAAAACTTCGACTGTTGTTCGTAAGAGTAATACTAGGACTTATACACCTCCTGAGTAAATCAAAGTTGAACCTAGTATTGCTATGGTTAAAGATCTCTTGGATGATGATTTAGATGGGCATGTTATTTATTTCTGTGATGAGACTGCTAATATTGATAGACCAGATACTAAGATACATAGACCTGTAGTAGGCATGCCTGTTATTTCTATTAAAATAGGAGATCATTCTTATCATGGCTTATGTGATATGGGTGCTAGTGCAAGTGCAATACCGTATGACTTATATAAAGAGATTATGCACGACATTGCACCCGTTGAATTGGAAGACATTGATGTTACCACTAAGCTTGCTAATAGGGATACCATTAAACCAGTTGGGATAATTAGAGATGTTGAAGTCTTGTGTGGGAAGGTTAAATATCCTGCTGATTTTCTTGTTCTTGGTTCCCCACAAGATGACTTTTGTCCCATTATTTTTGGTAGACCCTTCTTAAATACAACTAGTGCTAGGATTGATTGTGAAAAAGATAATGTCACCATTGGCTTAGATGGTATGTTTCATGAGTTTAATTTTGCTAAGTTTCGTATGTTGGAAATATGCCCTAGAGGCAATAATAAATTGGTTATTATTATATTTCCTTGTTCATGATAATCGTTTATTATCCATGCTATAATTGTATTGATAGGAAACTCAGATACATGTGTGGATACATAGACAACACCATGTCCCTAGTAAGCCTCTAGTTGACTAGCTCGTTGATCAACAGATGGTTACGGTTTCCTCGACCATGGACATTGGATGTCGTTGATAACGGGATCACATCATTTGGAGAATGATGTGATGGACAAGACCTAATCCTAAGCCTAGCAAAAGATCGTGTAGTTCAGTATGCTAAAGCTTTTCTAATGTCAAGTATCTTTTCCTTAGACCATGAGATTGTGCAACTCCGGATACCGTAGGAATGCTTTAGGTGTACCAAACGTCACAACGTAATCGGGTGGCTATAAAGGTGCACTACTGGTATCTCCGAAAGTGTCTGTTGGGTTGGCACGAATCGAGATCGATTTGTCACTTCGTGTGACGGAGAGGTATCTCTGGGCCCACTCGGTAGGACATCATCATAATGTGCACAATGTGACCAAGGGGTTGATCACGGGATGATGTGTTACGGAACGAGTAAAGAGACTTGCCGGTAACGAGATAGAACAAGGTATCGGCATACCGACGATCGAATCTCGGGCAAGTACAATACCGTTAGACAAAGGGATTTGTATACGGGATCGATTGAGTCCTTGACATCGTGGTTCATCCGATGAGATCATCGTGGAACATGTGGGAGCCAACATGGGTATCCAGATCTCGCTGTTGGTTATTGACCAAGAACGTCTCGGTCATGTTCAAGATGGTTCCCGAACCCGTAGGGTCTACACACTTAAGGTTCGATGACGCTAGGGTTATAGGGAATAGATATACGTGGTTACCGAATGTTGTTCGGAGTCCTGGATGAGATCCCGGACGTCACGAGGAGTTCCAGAATGGTCCGGAGGTAAAGATTTATATATAGGAAGTCCTATTTTGGCCACCGGAAAATGTTCGAGATTTTTCGGTATTGTACCGGGAAGGTTCTAGAAGGTTCTGGAGTGGGGCCCACCTGCATGGGGGGACCCACATGAATGTGGGTAGTGGGGGCAAGGCCCCACACCCCTGGTCAAGGCGCACCAAGATCCCCCCTTAGAAGGAATAAGATCATATCCCGAAGGGATAAGATCAAGATCCCTAAAAAGGGGGGATAACAATCGGTGGGGAAAGGAAAGGATGGGATTTCTTTCCTCCCACCTTTGCCAACGCCCCAATGGACTTGGAGGGCAAGAAATAATCCCCTCCACCCCTATATATAGTGGGAGGCGCATGGGAGCTGCACCCTTGCCTCAGGCGCAGCCCTCCCCTCCCAAGTCCTCCTCCCTCCGCTTGGCGAAGCCTGCAGATTGCCACGCTCCTCCATCACCACCACACCGTCGTGCTGCTGCTGGATGGAGTCTTCCCCAACCTCTCCCTCTCTCCTTGCTGGATCAAGGCATGGGAGACGTCACCGGGCTGTACGTGTGTTGAACGCGGAGGTGCCGTCCGTTCGGCACTAGGATCTCCGGTGATTTGGATCACGACGAGTACGGCTCCTTCAACCCCGTTCTCTTGAACGCTTCCGCTTAGCGATCTACAAGGGTATGTAGATGCACTCTCCTTCCCCTCGTTGCTAGTTTCTCCATAGATAGATCTTGGTGACACGTAGGAAAATTTTGAATTTCTGCTACGTTCCCCAACATCGTAGACAACCTCGTGATAGGGAACCACCTAGTAAAGATGAGATTATTGGTCTTGCTTCCATTGCCGTGCCTCCTACTGATCCGTTAGAACAATATTTGCTAGACCATGAAAATGATATGTTTATGAAGGAAAGAAGGGAAATAGATGAAGTGTTCCTTAAACAGGAACCTATGCTAAAACATAACCTTCGCGTTGAAATTCTTGGGGATCCCCCTCCACCCAAGGGTGATCCCGTGTTTGAACTCAAACCATTACCTGATAATCTTAGGTATGCTTATATTGGTGAAAAGAAAATATATCATGTTATTATTAGTGCTAACCTTTCAGAGCAAGAAGAAGAAAGATTATTGAAAAATCTGAAGAAGCACCGAGCTGCTATTGGATATACTCTGGATGATCTTAAGGGCATTAGTCCCATGTTATGCCAACACAAAATTTCAGTGGAGAAAGATGCCAAACCAGTTAGAGATCCTCAACGACGACTGAACCCCAAGATGAAAGAAGTGGTAAGAAAAGAGATACTAAAGCTCCTTGAGGCAGGTATAATTTATCCCGTTGCTGATAGTGATTGGGTAAGCCCTGTCCATTGTGTTCCTAAAAAGGGAGGTATTACCGTTGTTCCTAATGATAAAGATGAATTGATCCCGCAAAGAATTATTACAGGTTATGGGATGGTAATTGATTTCCGTAAATTAAATAAAGCTACTAAGAAAGATCATTACCCTTTACATTTTATTGATCAAATGCTAGAAAGACTATCCAAATATACACATTTTTTGCTTTCTAGATGGTTATTCTGGCTTCTCTCAAATACACCGTCGTGAGGATCAATCAAAAACTACTTTTACTTGCCCTTTCGGTACTTTTTCTTATAGACGTATGCCTTTTGGTTTATGTAATGCACCTGCTACCTTTCAAAGATGCATGATGGCTATATTCTCTGATTTTTGTGAAAAGATTTGTGAGGTATTCATGGATGACTTATCCGTTTATGGATTCTCTTTTGATGATTGTTTGAGCAACCTTGATCGAGTTTTGCAGAGATGCGAAGACACTAGTCTCGTCCTGAATTGGGAAAAGTGTCACTTTATTGTTAATGAAGGCATTGTCTTGGGGCATAAGATTTTTGAAAGAGGTATTGAAGTTGACAAAGCCAAAGTTGATGCTATTGAAAAGATGCCATGTCCCAAGGACATAAAAGGTATAAGAAGTTTCCTTGGTCATGCCGGTTTTTATAGGAGGTTCATTAAGGACTTTTCTAAAATCTCTAGGTCTCTGACTAATTTATTGCAAAAAGATATTCCTTTTGTCTTTGATGATGATTGTGTAGAAGCATTTGAAATACTTAAGAAAGCTTTGATTAATGCACCTATTGTTCAGCCACCTGATTGGAATTTACCTTTTGAAATTATGTGTGATGCTAGTGATTGCTGTAGGTGCTGTTCTAGGGCAAAGAGTTGATAAGAAATTGAATGTTATCCAGTATGCTAGTAAGACTCTTGACACTGCCCAGAGAAATTATGCTACTACTGAAAAATAATTCTTAGCAGTTGTATTTGCATGTGATAAGTTTAGACCTTATATTGTTGATTCCAAAGTTACTATTCACACTGATCATGCTGCTATTAAATATCTTATAGAAAAGAAAGATGCTAAGCCTAGGCTCATTAGATGGGTTCGCCTGGGGAGTACAGTCGCAAGACCGAAAATCAAAGGAATTGATGGGGGCCTGCACAAGTGGTGGAGCATGTGGTTTAATTCGATACAACGCGCAAAACCTTACCAGCCCTTGACATATGAACAACAAAACCTGTCCTTAACAGGATGGTACTGACTTTCATACAGGTGCTGCATGGCTGTCGCCACCGTGTCGTGAGATGTTTGGTCAAGTCCTATAACGAGCGAAACCCTCGTTTTGTGTTCTTTGAGACATGCGCCTAAGGAGAAATTGCCACCGAGTGACGTGCCAGCGCTACTACTTGATTGAGTGCCAGCACGTAGCTGTGCTTTCAGCAAGAATTTCACCATTGGGAGCCGGTGCCTTTCGAAGCACTTTCACGTGTGAACCAAAGTCGTCTTGCCCAAGACCCATGGAGAAAACAAGACAGACCTTCATGAAGACCTTCTATTTTGGAATAAGATCGGACATTTCCACATTGAGGTGAAATTACATATGAGGAAAATAATCCTGGACTACGAAAGCTGCCCTTGTGTGGTAGACCCAGGTCTTCCACAGGCGATCGACCAAGTAATCAAGCCCCTATCTTGATATAGAATAGAAGTGAGTTCACACTAAAAATAGAAGAAGCCCTATGATTTTTAGCCCTGCTATCAATCACTTGATAAAGGGATCGAAAGATTATGGTCTGAAATAGAGATTTGAGAGTCCCTCATGTGAGTACGCGTCTTTGAAGAGCAAGGAGTGAAAGTGCGTTCATCTTTCTTTCTGCTAGTTGTTTCGCTAATAGTGATTAGTGAGTGCCACATACATAGCCAATGTCCGCCCGTGTTCACATCCGGTCTTCTCTCAGACACTAGTGTAGCTTCCAGCTCTATGCTATGTATGGTAGTCGTTTGACTCGGGAATCCCTGATAAAAGCTTTTAGTCTGTGCCTGGCAGTTTCAGCCATGGTCCAGTCCAGCAGCCTCTTTTCGATCCAAGAGTCGCATGAGAAGAAAGCTTTCGGTTAGCTTCAGTTATAGAAAGGGAGCTGAGAACCCCGTTGCAGACAACTTGTCTAGGTTAGAGAATGTTCTTGATGACCCACTGCCTATTGATGATAGCTTTCCTGATGAACAATTAGCGGTCATTAATGCTTCTCGTACTGCTCCATGGTATGCTGATTATGCTAATTACATCGTTGCTAAATTTATACCTCCTAGTTTCACATACCAGTAAAATAAAAAGTTCTTTTATGATTTAAGACATTATTTCTGGGATGACCCACACCTTTATAAAGAAGGAGTAGATGGTGTTATTAGATGTTGTGTGCCCGAGCATGAACAGGAACAGATCCTACGCAAGTGTCACTTTGAATCCTATGGAGGACACCACGCTGGAGATAGAAGTGCACACAAGGTACTGCAATCTGGTTTTTATTGGCCTACTCTCTTCAAAGATGCTCGTAAGTTTGTCTTATCTTGTGATGAATGTCAAAGAATAGGTAATATTAGTAGACGTCAAGAAATGCCTATTAATTACTCTCTTGTTATTGAAGCATTTGATGTTTGGGGCTTCGATTATATGGGACCTTTTCCTGCCTCTAATGGTTATACACATATTTTAGTTGTTGTTGATTACGTTACTAAGTGGGTAGAAGCTATTCCAACTAGTAGTGCTGATCATAACACTTCTATTAAAATGCTTAAAGAAGTTATTTTTTCGAGGTTTGGAGTTCCTAGATATCTTATGACTGATGGTGGTTCACATTTTATTCATGGTGCTTTCCGTAAGATGCTTGCCAAGTATGATTTCAATCATAGAATCGCATCTCCTTATCATCCGCAGTCTAGTGGTCAAGTAGAGTTGAGCAATAGAGAGCTCAAATTAATTTTGCAAAAGACTGTCAATAGATCTAGAAAGAATTGGTCCAAGAAACTTGATGATGCATTATGGGCCTATAGAACTGCATACAAAAATCCTATGGGTATGTCTCCATATAAAATGGTTTATGGACAAGCGTGTCATTTACCTCTTAAACTTGAACATAAAGCATATTGGGCTATTAAAGAGCTCAACTATGACTTCAAACTTGCCGATGAGAAGAGGTTGTTTGATATTAGCTCACTTGATGAATGGAGAACCCAAGCCTATGAAAATGCCAAGCTATTCAAAGAAAAAGTCAAACGCTGGCATGACAAAAGGATACAAAAGCGTGAGTTTAACATAGGTGATTATGTGTTATTATTCAACTCTCGGTTAAGATTTTTTGCAGGGAAACTTCTATCTAAATGGGAATGTCCATACATTATCGAGGAGGTCTATTGTTCTGGTGCCATAAAAGTCAACAACTTCGAAGGCACAAGTCCGAGGGTGGTGAACGGTCAAAGAATTAAACATTATATTTCAGGTAATCCTATCAATGTTGAAACTAATATTATTGGAATCGTAACCCCGAATGAATACATAAGGGACACTTTGCAGAACGTTCCAGACTCCGAAAAGGAATAGGTATGTGGTACGGTAAGTAAACCGACTCCAAAACAACTCCAAAGGCAATTTTTATCAGTTTTGGAATATTTAAGAATTTTAGGAAGAAAGAAGTAGTCCGAAAGGGACGCGAGGCCTCCACGAGAGTGGAGGGTGCGCCCACCCTTACTGGGCGTGCCCCCTGTCTCGTGGGCACCTCGTGTGCTTCCCGGACTCAGTTTTCTTGCACGTTACGTATTTTGGTCGGTAAAAATTCATTATATATAGTCCCGAAGGTTTTGACCACCGTATCACGCAAATATCCTATGTTTTCGTTTCGAGCTGTTCCTGTTGCAGATTAAAAGCAAGATGTCTTCTCAAGAGTCAGTCGGGGAGAGTCGGGTGTCTCACCCAACACCAGGCCCAGGAGCAAATAGCGATGCTTATCACTTTGGACCATCAACGGAGGATGAGATGGAGGCTGATTTGAAAAGGATAGATGCCATGGAGGAAGATCAAGAAGTTACCTCTCGTCTCCAAGCAGAATTCATGACGGTGTAACTACCTAGCTTGGCTACTCCAGCTTCGGTCATCCCTTCCAACTTTAGATTTCTTTCTTATGAAAATATGAAAAAGAGCTTCACTTGTTCTCCAGAAGCTATGCAGCATCCTTGGGTAAAGGGAGCTTTGGCCGTTGCAGTCATGCTCCGTAAAGAAATTATGGACCTCAAACAACAAGTCAATAAGCTCGAGGAGAAGAAATGTATCCTGAGGGGCATCATCGCCAAGAAGATCATAACACCAACCATGAAGAAGGAGACATAATCACATGGGTATGGGCACTCCCCTTGGCAACTGCCAAGCTTGGGGGAGGTGCCCCGGTATCGTATCACCATCACACTCCTATCTTTACCGTTTTATTTAGTTCAATACTTTTAGTAGTATCTTGATCTAGTAGATTGAAGTTTTGATATCAAGTAGTTTTGAGTTTTGCTTTGTGATATCTTTATGTAATCGAGTCCGTGAGCTATCTATAATAAAGGTTAGTGTTGAGTCAAGGGCTTTGCTATGTTGCTATGATCTTGAGAAAGTAGAAAGAATAAAAGAGTTCATATTGATCTTATGGTTAGTGATGACTTCACACATAGAAAGTATGAGGCATAAGAGTTGTTGAGAGTTGATAAACGTAGTCTTGGCCATCGTTGCAATTAATAGGAAGTGATAAGGAAAGAGAGGCTCACATACAAATATATTATCTAGGACACCTTTTATGATTGGGAGCACTCATTAAGTATGACATGCTAAAAGGGTTGACGTTGGACAAGGAAGACAACGTAATGGTTTATGTTTTCTCACATCTCAGTTAAGGTATATTGTCATTGACCTTCCAAACATGTTGAGCTTGCCTTTCCCCTTCATGCTAGCCTAATTCCTTGCACCAAGTAGAGATACTACTTGTGCTTCCAAATATCCTTAAACCCAGTTTTGCCATGAGAGTCCACTATACCTACCTATGGATTGAGTAAGATCCTTCAAGTAAGTTGTCGTGTTGCAGGCAATAAAAATTGCTATCTAAATATGTATGACTTATTAGTGCAGAGAAAATAAGCTTTATACGATCTTGTTGTGGAAGTAATAAAAGCGACGGACTGCATAATAAAGGTCCACATACAAGGGGCAATATAAAGTGACGTTCTTTTGCATTAAGATTTCATGCATCCAACCCTAAACGCACATGAAAACCTCTGCTTCCCTCTGTGAAGGGCCTATCTTTTACTTTATGTTTTTACTTTATGCTTGAGTCAAGGTGATCTTCACCTTTCCCTTTTTCATTTTATCCTTTGGCAAGCTCCTCGTGTTTGAAAGATCATGATATATATATCCAATTGGATGTAAGTTAGCATGGGCTGTTATTGTTGACATCACCTAAAGGTGAAGATGTTGGGAGGCAACACAATAAGCCCCTATCTTTCTCAGTGTCCGGCTGAAACTCCATAACCACAAGTATTGCGTGAGTGTTAGCAACTGTAGAAGACTACAAGATAGTTGAGCATGTGGACTTGCTGAAAAGCTCTATTGTTGAGTCTTTATGATGTTATGATAAATTGCAATTGCTTCAATGACTGCGATAGTTTGTTAGTTCTCAATGAAGTTTTTGAACCATACTTGACATTGTGAATTGATTGTTACTTGAGCATAAGAACTCATATGATAAAATCTATTTATTTTACTTTTATAAGAATGATCATGATCATGTCCGTATTTTATTTTTATCGACACCTCTATCTCTAAACATGTGGACATATTTTTCGATATCGGCTTCCGCTTGAGGACAAGTGAGGTCTAAGCTTGGGGGAGTTGATACGTCCATTTTGCATCATGCTTTTATATAAATATTTATTGCATTATGGGATGTTATTACACATTATATCTCAATACTTATGGCTATTCTCTCTTATTTTACAAGGTTTACCATGAAGAGGGGAATGCAGTAATGGAATTGTAATGGAAAAGGAGCAAACATTGAAACCTATTCTCACCGCTCCAAAAATCCTGAAACTCCACGAAACCTATTTTTGGAATTAATAAGAATTATTGAGCGGAAGAAATACATCAGGGGCCCACACCTGTCCAAGAGGTGGGGGCACGCCCACCCCTACTGGGCGCGCCCCTGTCTCCTGGGCCCCCTGGTGGCCCCCCAGTGTCCATCTTCTGCTATATGAAGGCTTTTACCCTGGAAAAAAATAGTGGGCAAGCTTACGGGTCGAAACTCCGCCGCCACGAGGCAGAACCTTGGCGGAACCAATCTAGGGCTCCGGCGGAGCTGTTTTGCCGGTGACACTTCCCTCTGGGAGGGGGAAATCATCACCATCGTCATCACCAACGATCCTCTCATCAGGAGGGGGTCAATCTCCGTCAACATCTTCACCAGCACCATCTCCTCTCAAAACCCTAGTTCATCTCTTGTATCAAAACCACAAATTGGTACCTGTGGGTTGCTAGTAGTGTTGATTACTCCTTGTAGTTGATGCTAATTGGTTTACTTGGTGGAAGATCATATGTTCAGATCCTTAATGCATATTATTACTCCTCTGATTATGAACATGAATATGCTTTGTGAGTAGTTACGTTTGTTCCTGAGGACATGGGTGAAGTCTTGCTATTAGTAGTCATGTGAATTTGGTATTCGTTCGATATTTTGATGAGATGTATGTTGTCTTTTCCAATAGTGGTGTTATGTGAACGTCGACTACATAACACTTCACCATTATTTGGGCCTAGAGGAAGGCATAGGGAAGTAATAAGTAGATGATGGGTTGCTAGAGTGACAGAAGCTTAAACCCTAGTTTATGCCTTGCTTCGTTAGGGGCTGATTTGGATCCATATGTTTAATGCTGTGATTAGGTTTACCTTAATACTTCTTTTGTAGTTGCGGATACTTGCAATAGGGTTTAATCATAAGTGGGATGCTTGTCCAAGTAAGGGCAGTACCCGAGCACCGGTCCACCCACATATCAAATTATCAAAGTACCGAACGCGAATCATATGAACGTGATGAAAACTAGCTTGACGATAATTCCCATGTGTCCTCGGGAGCTCCTTTCTCATTATAAGAAATTGTCCAGGCTTATCCTTTGCTACATAAAGGATTGGGCCACCTTGCTGCACTTTATTTACTTTATTTACTTGTTACTCGTTACAATTTATCTTATCACAAAACTATCTATCACCTACAATTTCAGTGCTTGCAGAGAAAACCTTACTGAAAACCGCTTATCATTTCCTTCTGCTCCTCGTTGGGTTCGACACTCTTACTTATCGAAAGGACTACGATAGATCCCCTACATTTGTGGGTCATCATCGGCCCGAATCTCGGAGACTAGACCCAGTGGGTGCGCTAACACGCCCCCACGAGAGAAAGAAGGCGGAATGCTTACTCCGACTTTCAGACAGGTTGGCGGTCCGTTGAGTCAGCTCCCGAACATGGGAGTTGAAGGCGGCCGCACGGAGGTTATGATAGTCCTACAAAAAGGACAAACAAAAAGAGAAAGAGAGAGAGACAAGTCAGCACCCGAGTCTACTTAGAAGTTCCAGGCCGCCTGCTCAGCAGCCGACCCGGAACTCGGGGACTACACCCAGTGGGTGCGCTGACGCGCCCCCACGGAAGAGTACAAGAGCAAGAAACAAAAAGTAAGAGGCTTACCCGGATGGCCGTCCGCGTCGCCAGGAACTCCTGGTTGTAGCTCTTCAAGGCGGCGGCCTAATCCTGAAGCCGAGTCCGGACGTCCTGCGCCGCCTCGTTCAGCACGTCCGTCCCGCCTCCCGGCGTCCAGCCCGGCGAGCTCCAGGGTAGACGAGCTGGAACCCCTGGCCCTCTGCTGGTACAGCGCCGAGGCCATCTTCCCCGCGCGCTGGTGTGCCAAGGATTGGACCACGAGGTCTGCCCCCACAGCCGGCTCGCCTCCAGCCGGCGGCACGGGTGGCGCGCCGGACTGGCCGCCCTGGTCCGCCGCAGTCGGAGCTCGCGGAATCACCTCCATCTCCGAGGCGACGGCATCGCCTCCCTCCCTATCCATAACCGGCTAGTCGCCGCCGGCTCCTTTTGGCGACACCACCGGGACCTCAGGCACCACGGCGTGAAGGGGAATAACGAGCTGTGGGGGTTGGTCGTGTAAGGCCTCCTCTGCCTGCGCTGCAGCCGCGGCATCCACCTGGGCCTTGGCCGTGATGTCGGCGTGCGCCCTCGCGGCCTCGTCCGCCGCCTTGGCGGCAGCCGCCCCCTGCTGCTCCACCTCCCGCTCCTCACGCGCCTCCCGCGCGTTCCTCTCTGTCGCCGCCTGAATCTCGGCGCGAGGGTCCACGCGGTGGGTGCTGGCGTAGCCTCCCGCCGCCCCAACCACAGAGGCGGCGGCCGACCGCTCAAGAGAGAGCGGAGCTCTGTTCTGAGCAAGACGAAGAAAAATCAGAAGAGCACTTGCAAGAAGGAAGAAATAATGCATGAGGGAATTGGCACTTGCGCGGAAACCATCTGTGGCTCCTTCAACACCTTGCGGAAGCAGGTTGCCTTTACGACCGCTTCCTCCCGCTTGGTCGCCGCGGCCGAGCCCTTGGGCTTCTTCGGCTGGCTGCCATACATAGACGGCGTGGCCCAGCGCTTCTGTGCACCGCCTCAGGCAGCCGACGCGGTAGATGAGCTCGCGCCCTGCTGGTCGGACGCCGGCTGGCTACGCGGGGCGACCTCTTCCTCATCGTCGTATGGCCAGTCCTCGAGGCCGGCCCTGACTCCGGAGCCGCCTGCATCGCCGCCTCCTCCTGTGGCATCGTCGTCCAATGCGGCTGCCCCCAAGTCAGGATCGTCCATGTCGCTCTCCTCCCAGTCAGGAAGGAACTGACACTCTAGCCCTGTGGCGCCGGCTGCTGGCTGGAGAAGGGTGCTCTGTTTCATAGCTGATTGGTCAAGACGGCCAAGGAGAACTCGGCAACTAAAGAGAAAAGAGGAAAAGAAGAGTTACCGCTGGCGGCGGATTCACGCACGAGTACGGCTTCTTGCCGAACCGCCACTCCTCCTCTGAGAGCTTGCAGTTCGAGATATAGTTCACCAAGTGAGCTACCTCCACGTGAGGCATCTCCTTGGCGCACATCCGGCTTGGGTCTCGATGCCCGCTCATCTGACATATCATATGAGTCCGGCCTTGGAGCGGGAGCACCCGGCGTGCCACGAAGGCGGTCAGCAGGTCGGGCCCGGTAAGGCCCTCCGACCTCACCATCACCGCCGCGCGACGGCCGCGGCGCCGGAGGCCGACAGTGACCTGGCCCGGTACGACCAGTTAGGCCGCTTCCAAGTCAGCGAGCCGGCTACGTAAGCCGGCAGATTGACCCAGTCGTCCTCCGGGTAGACGCTCTTCACGTAGAAGTACGACTGCTGCCACATCTTCACCGACTGAATCTATGTGATGGGGGGAAACGGATTCTCAGCAGCCGCCTCCGCACCGCGATAAAGGCGCCACACTGCGCCGCCATGCTCTTGACGACGGTGCCGAGCTTTGAGTAAAAGAACTCGCCCCAAAGCTTGATGGTGGGGAGGACACCGAGATAGCCCTCACACAGGGTGACGAGGGCGGACAGCAGCACCACCGTATTCGGTGAGAGGTGGTGCGGCTGAAGGCAGTAGAAGTCGAGGAAGGCCGCGCAAGCAGTGCGACCTGAAGATGACGCACTCTCCATCCTTCGGCGCCAGCGAGATCTCCCGCTCCGGTGCGAGGCGAACCTTCACGTAGTCTGTGCCAGGCAACGGCCGCGTCCAGCGGAGGAAGTCGATGTGGTCTTCATGGATGCTGGAGCCGTCCCAGGCTCTGGCGCACGCCATGAAGACGAAAAGCTTGATGGAGAAAGCGTGGCGGCGGCATGTGCGCGACCCCGCGGCGGTGACTCACGGCGCGGCAGGATGGCTGGAGGCGCGGTACGGCGGCGGACAGCAGCAGCGACGGGAAGAAGAAGAAGAAGAGGGTGGTGGAGGAGGAGATGAACGCGCATGCGTCTACCGCTCCCCTCCTCCCCCTATTTATAGCCGCAGAGCGACGAAGCCGAGGAGGCAGGGAGTGGGGGACGTGGGATTAACTTCGCCCACTCCCCCCACGACCCCGCGATTATCGCACCTTAACGGCGTGTAATAACTGCCATTGGAATGCCAATCGCCCGCCTCGGCCATAGAGGATCTGCACGTGGGCCCAGGCAAGGAAGTGGCAGGCCCCAGCCTGCGGAGACGTCCTGTCGCGCGTGGTGGATCGGCTGGTCGTCCAGCCAAGAGGTGCCACTGGCGCGCGGCAGGCGATGGGCGGCCACTGGCGTAACGCCAGAGTGGTTCCCGCCTTCGGACTCCAAAACCTTCCAGACTCGGAACTGGTTGTGGCCGACTCCTAGCTATCGACTCTTCAGAATAGGAAGCTGCTTGGGCTTCTCGTTCCCCATTCAGTCGCGAAGCCGGACCAACTTCGGGGACTATTGTCGGAGTAAATGACCACGGGTAGCCTAACCGGCTCCCCCTAGCTCTTCAAAAAACATCGGGCCGACTGGGCCCTAAAACATCCAAGACGAAGGGCCGCCTTCTCCTGGCCGGCTGTCCCATTGGCCGGATGCTGGAAGGCGGCGAGGCTCAATGAGCCCTCCCGAAGTATGCCGACTCCTAGCAGGCGGCCACCAGAGTGGCGAACTCCTAGCAGGCGGCCTAACCTATACCCTCAAAGTTTGCACTCACATAACGGCGATAAGATGGGGCGTGGCTACAGTGAAGCCTACCACCCCCGAATCTCGGAGCAAGCGTGTCCACAGTCTTGTTGTCTTGGTGCCATCCTCGTCCGGCAGCAAAGATCACACGTTGACCGTGACGTCGCCCACGACAGGCTGTCTGTACGGCCCGTAGGCGGCGGGCCCCTCCTGCTAGAGAGCTACCAGAGGGCGGCTGAACTTGACCAGTCGGCACGAGGGAAGGCCGGCTCCCAGCAGCCGGCCTGCCTTTGCCATAGAAGTTTGTGCACCATTAAGCAGATGAGACGGGGTAAGGCTACAGTGAATGCCCGCCAGGCAGCGGTACTGTAGCCATGCTCACCCCGACAAAGCCATCATCACCAAGAGCGAGGCTACAGTAACTAGCAGCCGACAAGACCTCCGAGTGGTGGGCCCAGCCTGTCGGTCAATAGGCCGGCAGCCGGTGGGACCGACTAGTTGGAGGGCCCCAGTGACCGGCGGAGAAGCCGGCGACCATAGACACTGACGATCTGGACCCACATCCAGTCGGATTACCATTGTACCCCTGGGGGGTTGGCCTGTATAAACCCCCCAGGGCACCCACGCAAAGAGTTGATTTCTTAGAGTTTCACACACACATATAAAGAGAGAAGTAGACCTAGCCTTGCCTTTCTTCCTCATCTAGCCGAACAGCTCAAGGAGCAACTTGTAGCTACTTGCTGATTTAGTGATCATGCGGAGACCCCGCAGTGCAGGACTAGGGGTGTTATCTCCTAGGAGAGCCCCGTGAAGGAAATATGCCCTAGAGGCAATAATAAAGTTATTATTTATTTCCTTATTTCATGATAAATGTTTATTATTCATGCTAGAATTGTATTAACCGGAAACATAATACATGTGTGAATACATAGACAAACATAGTGTCACTAGTATGCCTCTACTTGACTAGCTCGTTGAATCAAAGATGGTTAAGTTTCCTAGCCATAGACATGAGTTGTCATTTGATTAACGGGATCACATCATTAGGAGAATGATGTGATTGACTTGACCCATTCCGTTAGCCTAGCACTTGATCGCTTAGTATGTTGCTATTGCTTTCTTCATGACTTATACATGTTCCTCGTAACTATGAGATTATGCAACTCCCGTTTACGGAGGAACACTTTGGTGCTACCAAACGTCACAACGTAATCGGGTGATTATAAAGGAGTACTACAGGTGTCTCCAAAGGTACATGTTGGGTTGGCGTATTTTCGAGATTAGGTTTTGTCACTCCGATTGTCGGAGAGGTATCTCTGGGCCCTCTCGGTAATGCACATCACTATAAGCCTTGCAAGCAATGTAGCTAATGAGTTAGTTACGGAATGATGCATTACGTAGCGAGTAAAGAGACTTGCCGGTAACGAGATTGAACTAGGTATTGGATACCGACGATCGAATCTCGGGCAAGTAACATACCGATGACAAAAGGAACAACGTATGTTGTTATGCGGTTTGACCGATAAAGATCTTCGTAGAATATGTAGGAGCCAATATGGGCATCCAGGCTCCGCTATTGGTTATTGACCAAGAATAGTTCTAGGTCATGTCTACATAGTTCTCGAACCCGTAGGGTCCGCACGCTTAAGGTTTCGGCGATGCTTATATTATGAGTTTATGAGTTTTGATGTACCGAAGGAGTTCGGAGTCCCGGATGAGATCAGAGACATGACGAGGAGTCTCGAAATGGTCGAGACGTAAAGATCGATATATTGGACGACTATATTCGGAGTTCGGAAAGGTTCCGAATGATTCGGGTATTTTTCGAGTACCGGAGAGTTACGGGAATTCGCCGGGGAGAAGTATTGGGCCTTTATTGGGCCCTGCGGGAAAGAGAGAGGGCTGCCTAGGGCAGGCCGCGCCCCCAAGGCCTAGTCCGACTGGACTAGGGAGGGGCCGCACCCTTCCTCCCTTCCCTTCCTTCTCTCCTACTCCTACTAGGAAAGGAGGAGTCCTACTCCCGGTGGGAGTAGGACTTGGGCGCCTCCTCCTCCTTGGCCGGCCCTCCCCTTGCTCCTTTATAGACGGGGGCAGGGGGCACCCCATGACACACAAGTTGATCTACGGATCGTTCCTTAGCCGTGTGCGGTGCCCCCCTCCACCATATTCCACTTCGGTCATATTGTCGCGGAGCTTAGGCGAAGCCCTGCGCCGGTGAAGTCATATCGTCGCGGAGCTTAGGCGAAGCTCTGCGTCGGTGGAGCATCAACATCGTCATCACGCCGTCGTGCTGACGGAACTCATCCCCGACGCTTTGCTGGATCGGAGCCCGGGGATCGTCATCGAGCTGAACGTGTGCTGAACACGGAGGTGCCGTACGTTCGGTACTTGGATCGGTCGGATCGTGAAGACGTACGACTACACAACCGCGTTGTTATAACGCTTCCGCTTACGGTCTACGAGGGTACGTGGACAGACACTCTCCCCTCTCGTTGCTATGCCATCACCATGGTCTTGCGTGTGCGTAGGAATTTTTTGAAATTACTACGTTCCCTAACAAAGGGTATCGTAGTCTGGTTTTATGCGTTGATGTCATATGCACGAGTAGAACACAAGTGAGTTGTGGGCGATATAAGTCATACCGCTTACCAGCATGTCATACTTTGGTTCAGCGGTATTGTGAGATGAAGCGCCCGGACCGACATTACGCCAGACGCTTACGCGAGACTGGTTTCACCGCTTGAGCACTCGTTGCTTAAAGGTGACCGGCGGGTGTCTGTCTCTCTCACTTTAGTTGAACCGAAAAGTGGCTACGCCCGGCCCTTGCGAAGGTTAAAACAGCACCAACTTGACAAACTATCGTTGTGGTTTCGATGCGTAGGTAAGAACGGTTCTTGCTCAGCCCGTAGCAGCCACGTAAAACTTGCAACAACAAAGTAGAGGACGTCTAACTTGTTTTTGCAGGGCATGTTGTGATGTGATATGGTCAAGACGTGATGCTATATTTTATTGTATGAGATGATCATGTTTTGTAACCGAAGTTATCGGCAATCGGCAGGAGCCATATGGTTGTCGCTTTATTGCATGAAATGCAAGCGCCATGTAATTGCTTTACTTTATCACTAAGTAGTAGCGATAGTCGTAGAAGCAATAGTTGGCGAGACGACAACGATGCTACGATGGAGATCAAGGTGTCGCGCCCGGTGACGATGGTGATCATGACGGTGCTTCAGAGATGGAGATCACAAGCACAAGATGATGATGGCCATATCATATCACTTATATTGATTGCATGTGATGTTTATCCTTTATGCATCTTATCTTGCTTTGATTGACGGTAGCATTTTAAGATGATCTCTCACTAAAATTATCAAGAAGTGTTCTCCCCGAGTATGCACCGCTATGAAAGTTCTTCGTCTTTGAGACACCACGTGATGATCGGGTGTGATAGGCTCTACGCTCAAATACAACGGGTGCAAAACAGGTGCGCACGCCGAATACTCAGGTTAAACTTGACGAGCCTAGCATATAATAGATATGGCCTCGGAACACGGAGACCGAAAGGTCGAGCTGAATCATATAGTAGATATGATCAACATATTGATGTTCACTGCTGAAACTACTCCATCTCACGTGACGATCGGACATGGTGTAGTTGATATGGATCACGAATCACTTAGAAGATTAGAGGGATGTCTATCTAAGTGGGAGTTCTTAAGTAATATGATTAATTGAACTTTAATTTATCATGAACTTAGTCCTGGTAGTATTTTGCAAATTATGTTGTAGATCAATAGCTCGCGTTGCTGCTTCCCTATGTTTTTGCTTCCCTATGTTTTTATATGTGTTCCTAGAGAAAATTGTATTGAAAAATGTTAGTAGCAATGATGCGGATTGGATTCGTGATCTGAGGTTTATCCTCATTGCTGCACGTAAGAATTATGTCCTTGATGCACCGCTAGGTGATGCACCTATTGCAGAGCGGATGCGCACGTTATGAACGTTTGGCTAGCTCAATATGATGACTACTTGATAGTTTAGTGCACCATGCTTAACGGCTTAGAATCGGGACTTCAAAGACGTTTTGAACGTCATGGACCATATGAGATGTTCAGGAGTTGAAGTTAATATTTCAAGCAAATACCCGAGTTGAGAGATATGAAGTCTCCAACAAGTTCTATAGCTAAAAGATGGAGGAGAATCGCTCAACTAGTGAGCATGTGCTCAGATTGTCTGGGAACATTAATCGCTTGAATCAAGTGGGAGTTAATCTTCCAGATAAGATAGTGATTGACAGAATTATCTAGTCACCATCACTAAGTTACTAGAACTTCGTGATGAACTATAGTATGCAAGGGATGACGAAAACAATTCCCAAGCTCTTCGCGATGCTAAAATCGGCGAAGGTAGAAATCAAGAAAAACATCAAGTGTTGATGGTTGACAAGACCACTAGTCTCAAGGAAAAGGGCAAAGGGAAGAAGGGAACTTCAAAAGAACGGAAAGCAAGTTGCTACTCGAGTGAAGAAGCCCAAGTCCGACCTAAGCCCGAGACTAAGTGCTTTTGCTACAATGGAATTGGTCACCGAAGCGGAACTACCCCAAGTGTTTGGCGGATAAGAAGGATGGCAAAGTGAACAAAGGTATATTTGATATACAGATTATTGATGTATATTTTACTAGTGTTCGTAGCAACCCCTCGGTATTTGATACTTTGGTTCAGTTGCTAAGAGTAGTAACTCGAAACGGAGTTGCGAATGAACAGAAACTAGTTGAAGGGAAGTGACGATGAGTGTTGGAAGTAGTTCCAAGATTGATATGATCATCATCGCACACTCCCTATACTTTCGGGATTAGTGTTAAACCTAAATAAATGTTATTTGGCGTTTGCGTTGAGCATAAATATGATTTGATCATGTTTATTGCAATACAGTTATTCATTTAAAATCAAAGAATAATTGTTGTTCTGTTTAAAAGAATAAAACCTTCAATGGTCATACACCCAATGAAAATAGTTTGTTGGATCTCGATCGTAGTGATACACATATTCATAATATTGATGCCAAAAGATGCAAAGTTAATAATGATAGTGCAACTTATTTGTGGCACCGCCGTTTAGGTCATATTGGTGTAAAGCGCATGAAGAAACTCCATAAAGATGGATCTTCGGAATCACTTGGTTATGAATCATTTGATGCTTGCGAACCGTGCCTTTTGGGCAAGATGACTAAAACTCCGTTCTCTGGAAAAATGGAACGAGCTACTGACTTGTTGGAAATAATACATACTGATGTATGCGATCCAATGAGTGTTGATGCCCGTGGCAAGTATCATTATTTTCTGACCTTCACAGATGATTTGAGCAGATATGCGTATATCTTCTTGATGAAACATAAGTCTGAAATAGTTGAAAGGTTCAAAGAATTTCAGAGTGAAGTGGAAAAATCATCGTAACAAGAAAATAAAGTTTCTGCGATCTGATCATGGAGACGAATAATTGAGTTACGAAGTTTGGTCTTCAATTAAAATAATGTGGAATAGTTTCACAGCTCACGCCACCGAACACCACAATGTTATGGTGTGTCCGAACGTCAGAATCAACACTTTATTGGATATGGTGCGATCTATGATGTATCTTACCGATTTACGACTATCGTTTTGGGGTTATGCATTAGAGACAGCTGCATTCACGTTTAATAGGGCACCATCTAAATCCGTTGAGATGACACCGTATGAACTATGGTTTAGCAGTAAACCTAAGATGTCGTTTCTTAAAAGTTTGAAGTTGTGATGCTTATGTGAAAAAGTTTTCACCTGATAAGCTTGAACCCAAATCGGAGAAGTGCGTCTTCATAGAATACCCAAAGGTAACTATTGGGTACACCTTCTATCACAGATTTGAAGGCAAGTTTTTCGTTGCTAAGATGGATCCTTTCTAGAGAAGAAGTTTCTCTCGAAAGAAGTGAGTGGGAGGAAAGTAGAACTTGATGAGGTAATTGTACCTTCTCCCTTATTGGAAAGTAGTTCATCACAGAAATCAGTTCCAAAGTGATTCCTACACCAATTAGTGAGGAAGTTAATGATGATGATCATGAAACTTCAGATCAAGTTGTTACCAAACCTCGTAGGTCTTCCAGAGTAAAATCCGCACTGCAGTGGTACGGTAATCCTATTCTGGAAGTCATGTTACTAGACCATGATGAACCTACGAACTATGAGGAAGCGATGATGAGCCCAGATTCCATGAAATGGCTTGAGACCATGAAATCTGAGATAGGATCCATGTATGAGAACAAAGTATGGACTTTGATTGACTTGCTCGATGATCAGCAAGCCATGTTAAATAAATGGATCTTCAAGAGGAAGACGGACACTGATAGTAGTGTTACTATCTACAAAGCTCGACTTGTCACAAAAAGGTTTTCGACAAGTTCAAGGTGTTGACTACAATGAGATTTTCTCAAGCTGTAGCGATTCTTAAGTCTGTCCGAATCATGTTAGCAATTGCCACATTTTATGAAATCTGGCAAATGGATGTCAAAACTACATTCTTTAATGGATTTATTAAAGAAGAGTTGTATATGATGCAACCAGAAGTTTTTGTCAATCCTAAAGGAGATAAAAATGTGCAAGCTCCAATGATCCATCAATGGACTGGTGCAAGCATCTCGGAGTTGGAATATACGCTTTGATGAGTTGATCAAAGCATATGGTTTTATACAGACTTTTGGAGAAGCCTGTATTTACAAGAAAGTGAGTGGGAGCACTACGGATTTCCGATAAGTATATGTGAATGACATATTGTTGATCGGAAATAATGTAGAATTATTCTCGCAAAGCATAAAGGAGTATTTGAAAGGAGTTTTTCAAAGAAGGACCTCGGTGAAGCTGCTTACATATTGAGCATCAAGATCTATTGAGATAGATCAAGACGCTTGATAAGTTTTTCAATAAGTACATACCTTGGCAAGATTTTGAAGTAGTTCAAATTGGAACAGTCAAAGAAAAGTTCTTGCCTGTGTTGCAAACGTGTGAAATTGAGTAAGACTCAAATCCCGACCACGGCAGAAAATAGAAAAGAGAATGAAAGTCATTCCCTATGCCTCACCATAGGTTCTATAAAGTATGCGATGCTATGTACCGCACCTATTGTATACCTTGCTCTGAATTTGGAAAGGAGTACAATAGTGATCTAGGAGTAGATCACGGACATTGGTCAAGAACATCCTTAGTGAGGACTAAGGAAATATTTCTCGATTATGGAGGTGATAAAAGAGCTCGTCAGAAAGAGTTACATCGATGCAAGCTTTTTACACTGATCCAGATAACTCTAAGTCTCAATCTGGATACATATTGAAAGTGGGAGCAATTAGCTAGAGTAGCTCCGCGAGCATTGTAGACATAGAATATTTGCAAAATACATATGGCTCTGAATGTGACAGACCCGTTGACTAAGCTTCTCTCACGAGCAAAACATGATCATACCTTAGTACTCTTTGGGTGTTAATCACATAGCGATGTGAACTAGATTATTGACTCTAGTAAACCCTTTGGGTGTTGGTCACATGACGATGTGAACTATGGGTGTTAATCACATACAGATGTGAATATTAGTGTTGAATCACATGATGATGTGAACTAGATTATTGACTCTAGTGCAAGTGGGAGATTGAAGGAAATATGCCCTAGAGGCAATAATAAAGTTATTATTTATTTCCTTATTTCATGATAAATGTTTATTATTCATGCTAGAATTGTATTAACCGGAAACATAATACATGTGTGAATACATAGACAAACATAGTGTCACTAGTATGCCTCTACTTGACTAGCTCGTTGAATCAAAGATGGTTAAGTTTCCTAGCCATAGACATGAGTTGTCATTTGATTAACGGGATCACATCATTAGGAGAATGATGTGATTGACTTGACCCATTCCGTTAGCCTAGCACTTGATCGTTTAGTATGTTGCTATTGCTTTCTTCATGACTTATACATGTTCATGTAACTATGAGATTATGCAACTCCCGTTTACCGGAGGAACATTTTGGGTGCTACCAAACGTCACAACGTAATCGGGTGATTATAAAGGAGTACTACAGGTGTCTCCAAAGGTACATGTTGGGTTGGCGTATTTCGAGATTAGGTTTTGTCACTCCGATTGTCGGAGAGGTATATCTGGGCCCTCTCGGTAATGCACATCACTATAAGCCTTGCAAGCAATGTAGCTAATGAGTTAGTTACGGAATGATGCATTACGTAACGAGTAAAGAGACTTGCCGGTAACGAGATTGAACTAGGTATTGATACCGACGATCGAATCTCGGGCAAGTAACATACCGATGACAAAAGGAACAACGTATGTTGTTATGCGGTTTGACCGATAAAGATCTTCGTAGAATATGTAGGAGCCAATATGGGCATCCAGGTTCCGCTATTGGTTATTGACCAAGAATAGTTCTAGGTCATGTCTACATAGTTCTCGAACCCGTAGGGTCCGCACGCTTAAGGTTTCGGCGATGCTTATATTATGAGTTTATGAGTTTTGATGTACCGAAGGAGTTCGGAGTCCCGGATGAGATCGGGGACATGACGAGGAGTCTCGAAATGGTCGAGACGTAAAGATCGATATATTGGACGACTATATTCGGAGTTCGGAAAGGTTCCGAATGAATCGGATATTTTTCGGAGTACCGGAGAGTTACGGGAATTCGCCGGGGAGAAGTATTGGGCCTTATTGGGCCCTGCGGGAAAGAGAGAGGGGCTGCCTAGGGCAGGCCGCGCGCCCCCCAAGGCCTAGTCCGAATTGGACTAGGGGGAGGGGCCGCACCCCTTCCTCCCTTCCCCTTCCTTCTCTCCTACTCCTACTAGGAAAGGAGGAGTCCTACTCCCGGTGGGAGTAGGACTCCCCCCTTGGGCGCGCCTCCTCCTCCTTGGCCGCCCTCCCTTGCTCCTTTATATATCGGGCAGGGGCACCCCATGACACACAAGTTGATCTACGGATCGTTCCTTAGCCGTGTGCGGTGCCCCCCTCCACCATATTCCACTTCGGTCATATTGTCGCGGAGCTCAGGCGAAGCCCTGCGCCGGTGAAGTCATATCGTCAGCGAGCTTAGGCGAAGCCCCGCGTCGGTGGAGCATCAACATCGCTACCACGCCGTCGTCGACGGAACTCATCCCCGACGCTTTGCTGGATCGGAGCCCGGGATCGTCATCGAGCTGAACGTGTGCTGAACACGGAGGTGCCGTGCGTTCGGTACTTGGATCGGTCGGATCGTGAAGATGTACGACTACATCAACCGCGTTGTTATAACGCTTCCGCTTACGGTCTACGAGGGTACGTGGACAGACACTCTCCCCTCTCGTTGATATGCCATCACCATGGTCTTGCGTGTGCGTAGGAAATTTTTTGAAATTACTACGTTCCCTAACACCCCGTACCTGGGTAAGATTCGCCGACATGCATGTCTTCGCCTTATCCCGTTTCCAGGCACCGGCGATGTCTTACTGGCCCCCACAATGATTAGCCACCTGTTGGCATATGTCGCACCTACCACCCGACAACGTGCGAACAAAAGTAAATAATGCAAAAGAACTAATAGACCACAGTGGGGCAAATAAACGTTGGAACCTATAGAGGATTAAAGCACTCTTAGGTAGTCTAGAATTCTCATTCGTATGTGTCTAGCATAACATATACTATTGCATAGTTCTAGGTTGGATACTTGAGCCACTCTTTATATATGTTTGTGACTGGGTGGATCTAGGTGCAGAATATGTTCTACTCGAGGTAGACTTCCTACCAAAACGCCACTACCGTAGTTTCCCTAGTCTGGTTCTCACTGTGGTAATTAAGGGTTTACCCATATATGCAACCTCAAAAGGGTTCTTTGTTTCTCCCATATCAATTGCAAAGGCGAGGTTGAGAGGCTTTTACTCTCACCTCGAATTACCTCATCATTCTAACCTTTACAACGACAGTACTATGCTTCATGGCCATTAAGGCGGAAATGCTGAGTGGTCCCCCTTCACAACATTCACGGAGGCTAATAAACCAATCAATAGAGAATCTGCTATCCCTATAAGGATTCAACTCCTACAAATACCAAGGTTCATCCATATCCCCAGAAACTAAGGGAAGAACTCACACATGGAAATGGCAGGCATCATACAAATGGTGATTATAAATATGAATGATAAATTTGAGTAATACACGTAGGGATCCACTAGGGCATGGTATTACAACGAGATAAACATGGATGACCAAAAATATGATGGTGAAGGTGATTGATGTTGGCGTCTGCTTGCATGAGATGATGTTGATGGCGGACTCCTCCTTGCAGATTCCCCCTCTGGATGCCTTTCAACGGCTAGGGTTTGGTATGTCTGGATGATTTTATGGTAGCTATCTGTCTCTGATTCTTGATCTGACCGCGGGAAGGGGGGAGGGGGGTGAAAAGTCGACGGGGAGGTGTCGGCACGTGGTTCGAGTGTGTGCGCTTGTACCATGTACCATCTTGCACTCTAGATCCCTCTATTGATTTTTATGGTAATCTTGTATCACATTTGTTGACGTGATTTCATCACCATATCCCGGTGTTCCTTTCTTAAACCCCCAAACATATCCGGATATGGTTTCTTGGTCAAAACAGGCAAAAAAGAGGTGTGCAAGCACATGAAAATGCAGCAAAGCCTACTATGTAGGCACAAAACAAAGGCTATACACATCATAAATTTGGACTCATCAAGTTGGTTTAAAGTTCCAGTCCATCTCGCGTTAGCTCCCTATAGGCATTAGATGTCTGATAGTGATAGTCATACTCTATAGTTCGAATGTTCTTCTTTTGCGGATGGGGTATCTTCACCAAGGCTAATTTTGTAGAAAGTAGTACTATGATGAGAACTATTGACGATGGGGCCTTCATAATTCATAGCTTTCATCAAACTATTTCGTAGAAGGACTTGTGACGACAATTATGGAGCAGTGATGCTAACAATGACTGCTTTGTATCATTGTATAGGATGAAATGAGTTGTAGCCCACCATTTGTGAGTAGAGTGGTAGAAAAAATATTGTTGCATGTTTTAACTAATGTAGGAAACATAGTACAACATGTATAATGTGTAGGTATTAACCATACATATACATATTATACGTTTTCTCATCTACCTCTTACATATGTCTATATTAATTTAATCGAGACGACCTTATGTTCAATGACCACATTACATACCCACACATACATGAACATATAATTAAGTAAAAACTATACATGTCTGCAAAGCATTGTTTTGTTGAATAATAAATTTGTCAATATTTGTGGATAAGCTGGATGTGAAAACCATCAGGAAAACGTAGCCCTGGAGAAAGCACCATGGTACCCCCCTTAATCGCTTTCCACCTGCATTATATATAAGTTAACATTTAGAATAAATTATTGATGTAGAGGTTTACATATAAGACGGACTATTTCCTTCTAATATAAGCTGGACTAGTGCTTGGTAAATAGGTTGTGCCTACACTCATAAAGCTTGCTCATAAATTTATGTAGTGTAAATCATTTATGGGAATTTAAGAAATATCATGGATATCATATATACTCCCTCCGTTCCACAATGTAGTGCGCCCACACATCCTAAGATCTAAGTTTGACCTTAAATTTAACCAACGAGACCGATTGCAGCGGGAGCAAAAATTATACCACTGAATTCGTATTTCGATACGAATTCAGTGGTATAATTTTTGCTCCCGGTGCAGTTAGTGTCGTTGGTTAAATTTATAGTCAAAGTTAGATCTCAGGAAGCGCGGGCGCACTCCATTGTGGAATGGAGGGAGTAGTAAGACTTATTTAAATTAACAACCTGAGGAATAGTACTTATACAATATTTTACGAAAAAACAATGTAACCATAGAAAATAGAACAAGTCCAATCGTATTCAACATTGGGCTACACTAGAGGTGTCTAATCTTGTTTCAAATCTTACAAATGTCCACCTCACTAGGAACAAGATATAGTTTTATGCAATCGATGTACTTCTGAACTTAAGCTCATTCTTTGGGTTTTTGAGCAATTTTCAATCTTATTTGGTTTTTAAAAAATCGATTTTACTTTGGCAAGGATGAGGAACATAGAGACATGTACAACCTTTTGGGTGTGGGGATTGTACTTACACTTTATAGAAACTTACAATAAAAACAAAAAATCAATTTGGGAGAAAATAGTACCCCTTTTGTGATCCAAAAAGGGGTCCATAGGAAATTAGATTTTGATCGGTCCCTTTTTCTAGCAAGGAGACTACCACAAAACAGAGTACATTCTTGAAAAATGGGATATTGTCTTATCTGTAGAAAAAAGGACCAAGGGTGGCCTACGATCGATAATCTATAGAAAACAAATATGTTTTATTGAATGCCTCTTTTTTTTACTGAACTAGGATAATAGCTTCTTCTTTGCAAAAAATACTGTGATAATTCCTATTAATCTAAAGTTATATATCAATGTGGGGACTCCCAATTTTGGGCTAGGGTAGTTGTTACTAAAGACTACTTTTTGGTTATTGGAAAATACCTTTTCTCCCAATTGGACACTTCAATTTACATAATGGTGTGTCACAATTTTTTTGTTGGTAGGATATTTTGGTAGGACGAGATTTCGGTCATCAGGTACCCAACTTTGTAAAATACAATGAGAATAAATTATGTCCAACTTGTGGCTACAATACCACCGAAAGGTGAGCTTTGTAGGACCTAATCGTCCGTAATTTGACTGCTTGTAGCTAATTAATTAACAAGATGTTTGATTATGGTTGTTAGTTTAGCACAGAAAATTCTTTGACTAGTTTGATGTCACACAAATAATCGTGCAAGCCCAATTAAAACCTGTTACATAGGTACATCGGCAAGGGGGGCAGCTATAATGGATGATAAATTGTTAAAAATAAGGGGTAGGGAAAGAGATAGTGTGTCATCAAGATGAAACCATCCAACACCTCTTGTTTGACTATCATATGGCACACTTTGATTGGGACCATACACACTACTTCCAATATATTTAGTTGTATCATTGTCGTGCATATGCTTTGGCACCTGTTAGAGGGCAAAGCATGTGCTACTTCATATATGTGCTGGGTGGTCGTGGATGGGGCTAGCTACTTGCTAAGCGATTTGGTTATTATCATAACAATGATAGAATTATACTAAGAAATCATGCCTCATCCTGAGAAGATCTTCAGATGGATTAAATTGCATTAGTAGAAATCAAATCTTTGTGTGGTAAAGATGAAACCTTTCAACACATCTTATTTGACTACCATATGACACACTTTGTTCGGAGATTGTATACATACTCCTTCCAATATACTTAGTCCAATAATTGTTCTGTATATGCTTTAGCACTTGTTGGAGCGAAAATATGGGCACTTCACATATTTTGGTGAGTGGTCGGGGATGAGTGTGCAGGTAGGTACCTTTTGGGAGATTTGGTTATTGCTACAATAATAATAGAATCATTGTAAAACCATGCTTCTTCCTAATAAGATCTTCGGATGGGCTAATCTTCTTTATCTTTCAGCATCATTATAGTAGCTGATGTTGGGTGAAAATGCCTTGGATTATTTTTTGGAAGTTCTTTCCTACTAATGCATGGCATTCATATAAAATATTAGGCTATATAAGAAACAATCAACTTTGACCGAGCGAGTCATCATGCTTTTTTATCCTTTACTTTTGTGAGCATTTGTTTTATATTTGTAGTTTGCTCCCCCCCCCCCCCCCCCCGCCCCTGAAATAATCCACTCTTTGTGGGTTGGTCACACTTACATGATTAAGAGGCTAGGAGTTGTTTGGCTATTGGAAAGCACCTTATGGCTGTGTTGTCTATTGTGGAAAAGTAATTTTGGACTGTCTATTGTGAGAATATTGAAAGTCTTTCTACAAATTGGTGGTGATTACATGATGGTGCAAGCCAAAACGTCAAAGCTAAAAGTACAAAATATGTCTTTTGGCCTTGTAAGCTAAAAGTCAAAAGCAAAAAGACACAAACATGTTTATAGACAAATGCCACCATAGCGCCCCAGCTTAAACAAGCAGTCCGAAAGAATTCCTTTAAGGAAAGACAATTTTCATGGAAATTTTGGAGATTTCTTGTATGTCGACGCTTTGTAACACTTAATTTCTACCACAATGCAAGTCCATTTATGAAATTTCTTTTAAAATAAATATTTGTATGGATTGTTTAGCCTAGTCACCTAAAATTAGAAATATAATTGTATATGTATTCTTTGTAAGAAGGTAAAATTGGTTCTCCGGTCTATTTTAGTCTTACGGGGGATAAATCCAGATGCATTATGTTTTCGATGTTTTGTACCAACATGGTTTATAGTCTACACGTATGACACAGAAAAGTTTGCATTTTAACCATTCACATAGTTTGTTGTACAGCTTGACTTGTGTTTACAGTTTATAAAAGTAAAAATTTTATGCTTATTGTCGATGTCAAGGCTAGTATTGTATGATTTATCTAAAGAAGAATAAATCACATTATGTATGTAAGCAGTTTCCAAAACTCATTAGTTGCTATGTGGAAAATAAAGACGTACCAAAATATATGGTGTTCAGGCCAGAGAATGGTGTTTTGGCTCACGGTCTCCATGGAGGCCGATTTTTTCAAAAAAATCAGAGTTCAAAAATTTTAGTTTCAAAAAAATCTGAAAACATTTGTACAAGTAAACAAGGATATGAAGCGTATATGTGTAAAATTTCAGGATGAAATACGTTGAAATGCGACATGTACAAAAAAGACAAATTCATGGTTTGGGAGGATGAATAGTATCATGTGTTAAAAAGCCCCAGATTTGTGTTTGTTTCACAACCCTCATTTCAACGTATTTCGTCTTGAAAATTTACACACTTGTGCACCATGCCTTCATCTATCTCTGTATTTTTTTAGAAGTTTTTGAAATGTAAAAATATATGAATTTTGAATTTTACATTTGGAGGCCTCCATGGAGCTTAGCCACCAAAAGCAATTTCTGGTTCAGGCCATACTTTGTTCCATTTTGTAACTCCTGCCTTCATGGCACCTTATTTTTGATCATGGTGTAGAGCTTCATAGTTGCACACATCGCAAGTATTTCTCATTCAGAAAACAAACACTATTTTATGGTGATATGCATGAATTTTTTCAAAACATTTTGATCAATGTTAAAACCTATGACTTGTGAAATTCTTGAAAAGCAATATTGGCCATTGATTTCTTATTTGGGTGCTTATAGAGAAAACCTCTTCAAATAAGTTAAATTATTTTGTCTGGGATGAAGTTAATTATCACATACTGCAAGAATAAACAATGGGCACTTAACATGGAAGACAAAAGAGCATTTTGTTTCATAGTTGCACCTGTATTTAGTAACTAAGGAATGGAGGAACATAGCCATTTGCAACTTAGCAAACTCAGCACCAACACATAATCGCAAACCTCCTCCGAAGGCCATGAAGTCTTTGGAGGCTCCACCAAGTGGCTCGGCGATTTCCTGCATAAATAGAATACTCAATACTATTTGTTGTATTGAAACATAATAATTAATTTATGCATAAATAAATACTCTTCACTAAATGAACTTTCATTGGTTATAATCGTATCAATGGTGAGATACTTTATCATCTTTATGCTTCGTTTGATCTAGTTTTTTTTCTTTATAAAGAATTTCTTAAGTTAACTTGACTAGGGCTAGCATCACAACTTCTCCTTCCCCCACTCTCTTTCTCCTTCGTCACATCCTCCTAAGGGAGGAAACACATTCATCTGATTGGGTACACAAATGTCTTATAGATTTACACAAGAAACTTTTATAACTGGTAAGAATAAATCCATCATAATATTTTAGTTAGTCCGCCATTCTCCTTTTCAACCTTTATGTCATTTTTCCCCCTTCAAAGAATGTGGCCTATGTCTCTCCAAGACCATCGGCATGTCCATTCCCTCATTACCAATGCCACCATTCTTTAACATGTCTTCTACACACCATAACATTAGTGAGTGTTGACATGGACATGTCCAAGATGATCACCGAGAGCATATGCATACCTAGATAACAATTCAGTAGACACTAAATGTGGGCAAAATTGTATAGTATCAGTGCTAAGGCAGATGCGTGTACGCGAAAACACAAAAGGTCAGCACCACCACTAAGCTTAGCATCCAACACAAAACTAAGTTTTTTTTTTCGGTTGTGCTTATCCTCCTTAGCATCTATTGGTGATGGTAAGAGATGTTGCTAAATATGTTGGTAGAGAGGGAGAAACCATTTTTTCCTAAAAGTTTATCTAGTCTAGTGTCTAAGAGCATCTACAGCCGGGCCTCCCAAACCCACCTCAAATGGTCGGGCGGACGGCCCGGTCAGTGACCGGTCAAAAAATAAACTGACCCAGTCGGGCGCCACAAACGGGTCTCAAACGCCCGCACTGACCGGCACCCCTCATACCCAGACCAAATATGGGGCGGATATGGGGAGGTCTGGGCGCGTCTGCCACGTCGGACTGGCGATGGGGTCCCACACGAAATCGTCCGGAAACCCAACAGTATGATGGGCGTCTCCTCCGGTTGGGGTGTAAACGCCCCGTGGTGCCGCTCCGACTCGTCGCCCAAGGCCAAAATCCGGCTATTTAAGTCAGCCTGCGTCCCCAACCCTAGCCACAACCTCTTCCGCCCTCTCAGTGCCGCCAACCCGAGCACATTTCTCTCCGTCTCCACCTTCCTCTTCCCTCGCTTTCCGCCACGCCCGGCAAAAGAAGGCGACCTATTCTATGCTCACGTTGGAGCGCTTTTCGAGATTAAGGAGGAGATCCGGGCGAGGCGCGCCTCCCACATCGCAGTCGGCCTGCCTCTGGACCCGCCGGAGCCGGAGGAGGAGCATGAGGAGCAGAAGGACGAAGAGGAGCAGCAACCGGTTCTGATAGAGGTCGCAAATCTTGAGAAGAACGAGGCGGAGCAGCCAGAGGAGGAGCTGGTGCCGACTGCGGGCTTCAGCATGGAGGACGCCGAGGCGGAGTTCGGGGTCAACCAAGCGGCCGAGATGGCAGAGTAGCAGGCCATCCTGGAGTCCATCTACGATAAGGCCTATGTGGAGGCCAACCGACAGTTCATCCGGCAGGAACGGGTGGCACCAACGTGCTTTTCGCCGAACTCGACGCGGAGGCAGAGGCAGAGGCCGACGCGGAGCAGCCGGAGTTGTGACTGCCGCCCATATACATGGAGCCGGGCACGGAGATAGTGGACGTCTTCAACGAGGATTAGGGTAATATAGATTAATTTTTCTACGTAGTACGTGGATTTCCTTGTCTGCATGCTTTGTATGCGTTTAAGGTTTTAAGTATAAAGTATTCGGATGCACAGGAGTAAATTTGAGGTGTGACCAGTCACTGCCTGCGGACGCACCCAAACGAAGCGTTTGAGGGCCTGAATTTGCTGTCCGCGGCTGTACTGGAGCCGGGCACGGAGATAGTGGACGTCTTCAACGAGGATTAGGGTAGTATAGATTATTTTTTCTACATAGTACGTGGATTTCCTTGTCTACATGCTTTGTATGGATTTAAGGTTTTAAGTATAAAGTATTTGGATGCACAGGAGTAAATTTGAGGTGTGACCAATCACTGCCTGCGGACGCACCCGAACGAAGCGTTTGAGGGCCTGAATTTGCTGTCCGCGGCTGTAGATGCATGGATATGCTCTTTCCCTTCAAAAGTCATGTATCCCTCCTCCACGTTCTCCATCGTGTCCACTCTCCCACCACACAATGCATACCTTTTGTCACCATGTCTTGACCGCTGTCGTAACATCCATGTGCGTTTTCACTGGCATGTTCATCATGAGCACTAGGCATCACCTATGTGCACATTTAAAAAAAATGAAGCCTAAGGTCACCCGTAATCTTAAGGTCAACTTTATTTTTCCAACAACGTTTAAGGTTAACCTTAAGCTTTGCCACACAGGCCTTAAGGCCAAGTTTTTGCACATTGTGGCTGCCCTAATCATAATAACTCTAGGGCAGTCTGCACCATTGGCGACACCACCTCCCATCTCGCTCTATCGAACTACTCCAAACTACCTACATATATCTGCCTGGTCCATCTTAGAGGCCCATATAGATGATCCTACCCAGCTTTAACTATTATTGCAGATTTCACAAAATACCTGAGAAGTGGTGACATGCATGCAGTACAAGAATGCACCACTATCTTGACATGAATTAGCGAGTATTTAGCATTTTCTAGTTCCACGCCTTTAGATATGTGTGGTTTAATTTAGAGGAAGGACGAGAAAATTCACTTAGGTTCACTAACCTTCCACCTCCAAGGGTTGAATACATTGGGGTCCTCATAAATAGTAGGATTAAGGTGAACGATGGAAGGACAGACCATGACCTTTGATCCTTTTGGGATAGTGTAAGCTGCACGAACAAAACAATGGAAGGTTATATTATCAGATCGACACAACAAGCCGGCTTATAACAGCTATAACTCCTCCAAGAAATGAACAATCATAGAGAATCAACTTATGGTTGGATAGTTATGAGGGCAGTGACAACCCAGCCCACCAATGATTAAACCTCGGGTTTGACGCTTTGATGTCCCATAAAGATAGAGTGTTCTTGTGGGAGGCAACATTCTCGTGACTTTGTAAATCCGAAGACCTGCCAGTTCTGTTTCTGGAAGGTGCTCACAGGGGTAGGGTGTGCGTGTGTGCATTCAAAGGAGTAAGTGTATGTACGTGTCTGTGAGCGTTCTGCGCCTGTGTTCTTAAAAACAGCCATACCCGTTTTTAGGAAAGAACGACTATAAATTAGGCACGGTATAATATCTATTTAGAAAATCCTTACACCGATAATTGAGAGCTCCTATAGAGCGCCTTCAGCGCCGCTAAACCCAATTGGCGCCCACTGCAGTGCCCTGGTGGGCCGGCCCAGTACCACGCGGCTCCAGCAAAAACTAGCGCAAGCGAGCGTCCAGCTTATGGAGGAGATCCCCCTAATACCCAATTATCCCTCTCTAAACTGCGCCGTGGGATCCCATAATATCCAACCAAATAATGCCAAGTCACCCCATAAGGCCGTAAGAGAATTCCTTAGATTTCATCCCCGTAAATGTAGCATAGCTCGGTAAACTGTGTGTGCTCTTTTAATCCACGGATGCGGGGTTCTATTTTGTCCGAGCAGTCCTCTAAAAAACTTCTCGACGACTCTACTTTTTCTCTTGGGATTGTGGTCTACATGATGATATATGAGATTACTTCAACTTTGAAATAAGTTAGTGCACAAACTCTGTTCTATGTCTTCTTTACAATTACTTTATAAAGTTCATTTTGAACGTAACCATGTGTTTATCATGTTGTAATGATCTGAGTAGTAAATAATATCATAGCTATACTGAGCTGCAAGTATTACATTTTGCACAAAACATTACTAGTGTACAATTATTTTGTGCAAAAAAATCCTAATATCCTCAACCGTCCAAAGAGAATTGAGAACATAGGTTACATATCATGATTTTTTTATTTGATTCATTGTCTTACTATTATGAAGCACCCGAGCCTCCATATGCAAAACAAAGACAAACTCCCTCCTTTCCGGTTGAGAGGGATTACCTCAACTTCTTTGTTTTTCTGATTTAAAAGGGCTCATCTCCATTTCCTATTGAGATTGGACGATTCGACATATTAAGTCTTTGCATGCAAGAATTAAAAAGGAACGCACCAATTCATGTAATGTTCCTACTCATATAGTGGTCAAGCATGCATGCACTGCAATTAATCCAAATTAATGGATTAGTTTAATTTGGGTCGTTTTGTAAAGTACGGGATATCACTAGTAGAAAACAACGCTTTCGTCCAGGCCAGTTTAGCCCATTAGTCCCGGTTCAATCCAGAACCGGGACCAATGGAGCTATTTGCCCCGGTTCGTGAGCCCAGGGGGCCGGCCGGGCCACGTGGGCCATTGGTCCCAGTTAAATCCGGACCTTTTGGTCCCGGTTGGTGGGGACGAACCGGGACCAATGGTCTGGCTCTGGCCGACCACTATTGGTCTGGTTGGTGGCATGAACCGGGACCAAAGGCTTCCCTTTAGTCCCGGCTCATGCCACCAACCGGGGCTAATGGTGCTGCCTATATATAGCCCCTCATGGAAGAGCAGAGCACACTGCTCTGTTTTTTCCGGGCGAGGGGGAGAGGGCTTGGTGGTGCTCTAGCTCACCTCCTATGCACACAAGGTGTTCGATGGAATGTCCGAGCCACACTACTTAAGGTTTCTCCTCTCCAAGCTCGACCGCCAAGCTCCATTTTCCTCAATATTTATCTAGGTTTAGCGGTCCGTCACGCCTCGTCCCCGTCTTCATCGCCGTCGATCACCCGCGCCGATCTCATCCCCGGCACCACCGTGGTGAGCCTCTTGTTCTTATCTTCTTTCTGAAAGGAAAAATATTATTACTTGTTTGTTTAGATAGATACTTGTATTATTTTCTTACTTTTATTATTGCATCTTATATAGTGCGATGGTTTTGGTATCCGCCCCCGTCGGCGCTCGTCCTGTCTATGATTCGGATGTGGTATATATTTTCTTTTCATAACTATTGGTTCATTTATTGTTTATGAAAATTATGCCGACCAACATGACATAGATTTTATTTATCTAGGAGGTTGTTGAACCGGAAATTCCAACCGACCCTATTGTCGAGAGGTTAAATTTAGTTGAAGAAGAAAATAATTTCTTGAAGGAAAAAATAAAAAAACTTGAGGAGGAGAAGATGATATTGGAGTTGCATGTTGCGGATGTCGTCGATGATCACAAGATCAAGATGGATGCAATGCGCTTGAAGTTGAGAAAGATTAGAAAATATGCCATTCATACCGAGGCTTGGTATCATTATGCCGTTGGATCAGTTGTTACCTTGGTTGCGATTATGTCGTATTTGTTTTCGCATTGAAATGTTTTACATAGTTTCAATGTATGGTTTAATTAATTTAGATGCTCTGGAGAGCTTTATGTTGTTAGATGAGAACTATGTATGTACTTTGGTTTTTATGTGATGATGAACTTCTATTAATTTGGTTACTTAATTATCTATTTATGATGTTCTGTAATGATTTTTGACACACTTAATTATATATAATGCGCACAGATGAACCGGCAATGGATGTACGGTGATGACGACACACCTCCGAGTACATTAAGGGCGTGCATGATTTTCTCAAGTGGCTGAGGCAAACAAGCAGAATGATTTTATGTGTTGTCCATGCCCTATATGTGGGAATACGAAGTCTTACTCTGACCGGAAAATCCTTCACACCCACCTGCTTTACAAGGGTTTCATGCCACACTATAATGTTTGGACGAGGCACGGAGAAATCGGGTTATGATGGAAGACGGCGAGGAAGAAGAGTACGATGACAACTATATGCGCCTGAATACGGTGATGCTATCGAACATCAAGATGCACCACATGATGTGCACGATGGTGCTGGAGCAGTGAAGCTGCTGAAGATCAAGAGGAACCGACGATGTGCCCGATGATGATGATCTCTGCGGGTCATTGTCGATGCAAGGACACAATGTGAAAGTCAAAAGGAGAAGCTGAAGTTCGATCGCATGTTAGAGGATCACAAAAAGGGTTGTACCCCAATTGCGAAGATGGCAACACAAAGCTCGGTGCCGTGCACTCGAATTGCTGCAGTGGAAGGCAGTAGAATGTCATGCTCGATAAAGGATTTCGAAGCTACTGAAAATAATGAAGAAGAAGCTTCCAAAGGATAACGAATTACCCGACGGTACATACGCAGCAAAGAAGGTCGATGCCCTCTAGGATTGGAGGTGGAGAAGATACATGCATGCCCTAATGACTGCATCCTCTACCGTGGTGCCTAGAAGGATCTGAACGCATGCCGGTATGCGGTGCATTGCGGTATAAGATCGCACGAGATGACCTGGTGATGTTGACGGCGAGCCTCCCAGGAAGAGGGTTCCTGCGAAGGTGATGTGGTATGCTCCTATAATACCACGGTTGAAACATCTGTTCAGAAACGGAGAGCATGCCAAGTTGATGCGATGGCACAGTGAGGACCGTAAGAAAGACGGGAAGTTGAGAGCACCCGCTAACGGGTCGTAGTGGAGAAAAATCGAGAGAAAGTACTGGGATGAGTTTGCAAAGGACCCAAGGAATGTATGGTTTGCTTTAAGCGCGGATGGCATTAATCCTTTCGGGGAGCAGAGCAGCAATCACAGCACCTGGCCCGTGACTCTATGTATGTATAACCTTCCTCCTTGGATGTGCATGAAGCGGAAGTTCATTATGATGCCCGTTCTCATCCAAGGCCCTAAGCAACCCGGCAACGACATTGATGTGTACCTAAGGCCATTAGTTGAAGAACTTTTACAGCTGTGGAATGGAAACGGTGTACGACGTGGGATGAGCACAAAAGGAGGAATTTGACCTAAAGGCGTTGCTGTTCGTGACCATCAACGACCGCCCGCTCTCGATAACCTTTCGTGACAGACAAACAAGGGATACCACGCATGCACGCACTGTTTACTTGACACCGATAGTATATACCGGGAAGCTGCAGGAAGAATGTGTACACGGGCCATCGTCGATTTCTTGACCAACCATCAATGTCGAAAGAAAGGCAAGCATTTCAAAAGCGAGGCAGATCACCGGAAGAAGCCCGCCATGCGTACCGGTGATCACGTACTTGCTATGGTCAATGATTTACACGTAATCTTTGGAAAGGGTCGGCGGACTAGCTGTCCCGAATGACGCCGAGAATCACGCACCCATGTGGAAGAAGAAATCTATATTTTGGGACCTACCCTCTTTGGAAAGACCTAGAGGTCCGCTCTTGATCGACGTGATGCACGTGACGAAGAACCTTTGCGTGAACCTGCTAGGCTTCTTGGGCGTGTATGGGAAGACAAAAGATACACACGAGGCACGAGAGGACCTGCAACGCTTACACGAAAAAGAGGGCATGCCTCCGAAGCGGTATGAAGGTCCTGCCAGCCACGCTCTTACGAAAGAAGAGAAAGAAATATTCTTTCAATGCCTCAAGATGAAGGTCCCGACTGGCTTCTCGTCGAATATAAAGGGAATAATAAATATGCCAGAAAAAGTTCCGAACCTAAAGTCTCATGACTGCCACGTGATTATGACGCAACTGCTTCCGGTTGCATTGAGGGGCTTCTACCGAAAACGTCCGATTAGCCATTGTGAAGCTATGTGCATTCCTCAATGCAATATCTCGAAGGTGATCGATCCAGAAATCGTACCAACGCTAAGGAGTGATGTGGCGCAATGTCTTGTCGGTTTCGAGCTGGTGTTCCCACCATCCTTCTTCAATATCTTGGCGCTTGCGCCCTAGTTCATCTAGTCGGCCAGATTGTCATTCGGGGCCCGTATTTCTACACTATATGTACCCCTTTGAGAGGTTCATGGAGTCCTAAAGAAATATGTTCAGAATCGCCGCTTAGGCCAGAAGGAAGCATCTCCATGGGCCATCAAACAGAGGATGTCATCGGGTTTTGTGTTGACTTCATTCTTGGCCTTAAGAAGATAGGTCTCCCTAAATCGCGGTATGAGGGGAGACTGACTGGAAAAGGCACGCTTGGAGAGACTCAATAATATGCAGGGACGGATATTCTTGGTCTCAAGCACACTACACAGTTCTACAGAACTCTACCTTGGTGACCCCGTATGTCGATGAACACAAGAACGATCTGCGCTACAAACACCCGGAGCAAAGGCGACGACTGGATTACATGTGAACACATCAGGACTTTCAGCAGTTGGTTGGAAACACGTCTCAGAGGTGACAGCACTGTTTGTGATGAGCTGTACTTGTCGTCCAGGGGACCATCTTCGACTGTAATGATTTGGAAAGGATGCGAGATAAATGGGAATACATTTTACACAATTGACCAAGATGAAAAGAGCACCAACCAAAACAGAGGTGTCCGCTTTGATGCAGCAACCGACAAGGGAAATGACACATATTATGGTTACATAGTAGACATATGGGAACTTGACTACGGAGTAGATTTTAAGGTCCCTTTGTTTAAGTGCAAGTGGGTCAATCATCTGTCAGAGGCGGTGCAGGTAGACCCACAGTACGGAATGACAACAGTGGATCTGAAAAATCTTGGGTACACTGACGAACCGTTCGTCCTAGCCAATGATGCGGCACAGGTTATCTATGTGAAGGACATGTCTACCAGACCAAGGAAAAGAAAAGATAAGGAAGCGAATACATCATGCAATGAGCCAAAGCGTCACATAGTTCTTTCAGGAAAAAGGGACATCCACGGGAGTGGAGGGCAAGACAGACATGTCTGAAGAGTATGAAAAGTTTCATGAAATTCCCCCTTCAAAGTCAAGGCTGACCCAAGCATCCTGATAAACGATGAAGATTATCCATGGTTACGGCGCAATAAGCAAACGACACAAGCGAAGAAAAAGTGAAGACTTTCTCCCACAACTATTATGATGATACCATGCCAACTTTGTAACAGACGAGTATGATACCATTGTCCGTTTTGTACATGCACATGCTATGCCAACTTTTTCAGAGTTCATTTGAAAACTATGAATTTGAAAACCTCGCCAACCGAAGGGCGCTCACACCGGTTTATAAGCCCGTCCCTCTACACACCGTTTTGTTGTAAGCGAAACAAAATAAAATAAATAAAGCAACAAAGAAACCAAAAAAGTGTTTTCAAATTTGAAAACTAATGGCACTAACAGAAAGTTTATAATTTTTCTAAAACTAAAAGCAAAAAGAATTAAAAAATAAAGAAAAAAACAACAAAAAATAAATAATGCAGAAAACAGAACAAAAACTGAAAAAAAAATAGCAACAATAAGTATTTTGTTGTAAGTAGAAACAAAATAAAATAAATAAAGCAACAAAGAAAACAAAAAAAGAGTTTCCAAATTTGAAAACTAATGGCACTAACAGAAAGTTTATAATTTTTCTAAAACTAAAAGCAAAAAGAATTAAAAATAAAGCAAAAAACAACAAAAACTAAATAATGCAGAAAAGCAGAACAAAAAACTGAAAAAATAAAAATAGCAGCAATAAGTATTTTGTTGTAAGTAGAAACAAAATAAAATAAATAAAGCAACAAAGAAAACAAAAAAAGAGTTTTCAAATTTGAAAACTAATGGCACTAACAGAAAGTTTATAATTTTTCTAAAATTAAAAGCAAAAAGAATTAAAAAATAAAGCAAAAAACAAAAAAAATGCAGAAAACAAAACAAAAAAACTGGAAAAAAAAGTGCCGGCTACTGGGCCCCCACGGCCTGAATACGACTAGAAACCCTACATGGGCCAGGATTCAGGCCCGCAGGAGGCCAAGTAGGCCCACATGCACATAGCTAGTGACTGATTAGGCTGAAGCCTGCGGTTGAGAGGAGCTCGAGAGGGTTGGCGCGGCGCTTATAAACCACTCTCGAGCTCTCTCAACTAGCGAGGTGGGACTAAACTTTTGGGCGCGGGGCAGCACAAGGCTTTTGGTCCCGGTTGGTGGCACCAACCGGGACTAAAGGGGGGTTTAGTCCCGATTCGTGCCACGACCCGGGACTAATGCCCCCTTTAGTCCCGGTTGGTGCCTGCTGACCAAAGGTCGCCGCTTCCCGCCCTTTGGGCTGCTGAAAATTGGCCTTTGGTCTCGGTTGGTGGTACCAACCGACTAAAGGCATTAGTCCCGGTTCGTGCCATGAACCCGGGACCAATCTGCGCCGTCTATATAAGCAAGACTTGTGAATTTTTTGTTCAGTTCTTGATCCCGCTTCGACGCCGCCAGGCTGCCCTCTGCGCCTCGCCCGTCGCCGTCGTCGCCCTGCCTCGACGCCGTCTCAGCGCCGCCCAGACGCCGTCGCCACCCCGTCGCCCAGCCGCCATCGCCACCAGCGTCGCGCCCGGACGCCGTCGCCGCCCGCCTCTGCCTCGCCGTCGCCTCTGCCTCGCCCAGCGCCCGCTTTGGTCAGGCTGCACCGCCCCTCTTCCCCTTTTTTTGCAAATATAGCTATGTTTTTTTCCTGATTATGTGTATATGTATGAGTATATGTATATGTGTATATCTGTTTATATGTATTTTTTTAATTTTTTTGTTTTTTGCATTTTTATAAAAATGTATATATGTTCTCTGTGTATATATATGTTTTAAGTTCATAGATTTTTATTTGAACATTATTAAAAAAAACAAGCAATACTACTTCATGTATTTTTAAGAAGGAAGAAGAAGAAGAAGAAAAAGAATGAGAGGAAAAAGGAAAAAAGAAGAGGAAGAAAGGAGAAGAAGAGGGGATAGGAAGAAGAGGAGAAATAAATAAGAAGAAGAAAAAAGAAGAAAAAGAAGAGGAGAATAAGAAAATATAGAATTTTTTTCTATTTTTCTTCTTCCTCTATTCTTCTTCTTCTCCTCTTTTTTCTTCTTTTTTCTTCTTCTTCTTCCTTCTTCCTTCTTCCTCTTTTCTTCCTTTTCCTTATTCTCCTTTCTCGAGGGATAAGAAGAAAAGAAGAAGAGAAGAAGAAAGAAAGGAATAGAGGAGAAAGAAGAAACTTTGACACGAGGGGGTACCGATACCCCTCCCGATAACATTATTTTCCCATGTATATGTATGTTGCGTCGTTGTCGATATAACGAGGGTGTCGAGGATCCCCGAGGGTCGAGGGTCGGGAACTAGGGTAGAGGGTCGAGGGTCGTTAAAGGGGTCAAGGGTCGAAGGTTTCAGGTCGAGGGTTCCTATAGTGTCAAAGTATTGAAGAAATCCATGGCTTCATCATTAGCCGGAAGTAACCATGGCATGATGGTACGAAGTCCTCCAAAGTTGTTCTGGAATGGAGTCCCGGATAGGATAATTTGCCTTTTTGTACGAATCTCAGCAAAGGCCTTTCAAATAACGATATTCGGAAGGTTTTTGCTAAACTTTGTACCAAAAAGCGAATTATCCTATCTGGGACTCCGTTCCAAAATAACTTTGGAGAGCTTCGCATCATCATGCACCTGTTACTTAATGATGAAGACATGGTTTTGTTGAATCCTTTGACACTAGGCAACCTCCCGACCCTCGGCGATCTTGACCCTTGACCCTCGACCGCTCGGCGATCCACGACCCTCTACCCTACATGGGCGTCGATGCCCACGTCACTTGTGGGACATAGATGTACTGTTCAACGCCGACCCCTCCCGATAGCTTCAACACGTGGGGGTCGATATTACCCCCTCCTAGCTTGAAGCGTTCTCGAGGCCACCCCCTAACACTTGAAGCGTTGTCGAGGCCAACCCAAACCCTAGAGAAGCAGCGTCGAGGCCACTAATATGATTCCTTATTGTGATTAGCTAGCTAGTTCTACGTTTGCCACTAATATATCCATATCTGTCATGTTTGAATAATAATTGCCATGTTGTAAATATTTGTAGAAACTATGGACACCCCGAGACGAAGCACAAGAAGCGTTGTTGAGGGACATAATCGCACAAGGAAGTGATGCCGTCTGCTTTCGTTGATGTTTCTCAACGACAACGATGGTCTGGAAGGAGAGGGTGAAGAAGCAGCTGGCTATGATTTACATGGCTCCGATGACCCAATGTTGTGCAAGAAGGAGAGGGTGAAGAAGTAGACCGTGAGGACGGCTCCGGTGATCACCAAACCGAGTCCGGCCAGGTATATATATTAGTTAAGCCTGTAGACTAGCTCTCGTCTTTGTTTTGGTATGTACACATATTAATTAACTCTCGTCTTTGTTCTTTTTCTAGCCCTCCGGATCGAGCACAACTTCGGTAAAGAGACGAGGCCGAAGAAAAAGATGAGCTCGGATGAAAAGTTTGAGATCATACAAATCGCGTGGCATGACCAACCGATTGAACCCTACCGGACAAAGAAGGCATTTGTTGCTCGGTCAAGGGGTTACGGTTAGGGACAAGATCCCGATCAGCATCCACCAATGGTATAAGCCTAAGAACGAAGACCCCGAGGTGTCTTGTGTCAATGATATGCGTAAAATGATCTTTGGACTGAGCTGAAGTCAAATTTTACCCTACCGCTAGAGGATGATCCGGAGAAGCCGATAATAGAGCCATTAATCAAGTCTTTTGCTCTTAAGAAGATGGCAGAACTATTCAGGAATTGGAAGAAAGAACTCAATACGTATGTCGAAAAAAATGAGACACCAGAATTCAAGGGCAAATATGAGAAGATCGAGATGGCTGGCCGCATTTGTGGCCTACAAGACATCATAAAAGAGTAAAAGATGTCGGCGACAAACAAGAGAAATTCTGCGAAGAAGAAGCTTCACCATCGCACGGGTCGTGGCTACCTCATAGCCCGGCCTAAGTGGGCCAAGGCTGAGAATGATCTGCTTGATAAAGGGATCGAACCGAGACAATGAACTGGCAGACCGTTGCGGACTTGGTTCTTGAGGGCGGCGGATCCTTGGACCCTCTAACAAGGAAGTGCATTTGGACGGACGAACAATTGGACATACCGGTCAAGAGGCTTCAGCATTATATCGAAGCAACAAGGCAAGGGAAGTTCGTTCAGACGAGGAGAAGGACGAGCTCACAATGGCCCTCGGGAATCCTGAGCACCACAGGACGGACACGAAGGCACGCCAGCTCCGTTTCGTGGAAGGCTGGATTTCCGGACGCGGGGTTACAAAACCCATGAGAGGAGGAAGAAACCGGAGCAGAGCCTAATGCAGGCGCTGCATTAAAGGGTAATGGGGCTAGAGGAACGAGAAGAGGAGCGAAGCGGCAGATCACAACAAACGACCTGCCGAAGCTTCCCCCGAAGCTACCCCGCCATCTCAGCGGAGAAGCAGCGTGGCTTCCACCGAGCTGCTTCAGCCAAAGCAGCATGCCTTGACGGCTCCTGCCAGCTATCCCGTGGATGCTATCACGAATGCTGAACATTGCCACCTTATGGCGCAATGGAGCAATTTGAAGGTCAAGGCGACTGTTTGCTCTGTTTATCCTACTAAATCCGACTCAACTTTTCACTGCCGGCCGATTCCAGAAGGATATGCTAAGGTGATGGTCGATGAAATAACGGAGGGATTTGAGGACCTCCGGCTTGACCACCCTACCGGTGAAGGGGAGTATCGGCTGGGTTCTCGCTCAAGACTCCATGCCTATGGCGGAAGGATCTCATCAACCTTCCGAACTGGGCGCCTCCGCCTCCTCCTCCTCCTCCCGTGAGTCAGGCACTCCGCCTCCTCCTCCGGTGAGTGACGATCAGGGCACTCGGCCGGCTCCTTCTCCGGCGCGTGGCGGCACTCCGCCTCCTTCTCCGCCTGCACTGGCGCGCCCGAGCAGCCAGCCTCCTCCTTCTCCGCCTCGTCAGCAAGGGCGGAAGAGACCCGCCGCCGCTCCGGCTGCTCCGGCGCGTCGTAGTCCTTCTCCTCCGCCTCGTAAGCAAGGAAAGAAGACATCCGCTCCGTCTGCTCTGCGGCGTCTAGCAAGACAGCCAAAGGCGGAAGGAGATACTGATTCGGTCCTTCTCACGAAGACTCCGGAGAAGTTACTGCGTCTGAGGAGCGAGGAGGAAAACGCGAAGATCGCGCAGACCGAAGTGGATGACTGGTTTCAAGGGTTGAAAGCAAAGAGACATCCACCTCCGGAGGAGAAGGTAGATCCGGTCAAAGCGAAGCGCACTCGGCTGCCCCGACAAAACCACCCAAGTCTCCGCCGAAAGGCAACTATGAGCGCATTATTGGAAAGGCATTTGCCGGGCGGAGAGGTCGGGAAGTACTATCGGTGATCAAAGGATGAAAGAACGACGAGCTGGGAAACAAATTGCCCAGCTCGGCAAACAAGCCGGGCAATCGTGCCCCCGCTCAAGGTGCAAGCTAGCGACATCGTCGATCTGAGGATGGTGCCGGTTATGGCAATCCTGCAGATTACCTGCCCGACGATGTACATTATGATTTCTTGGAGGTGCAGATACAAAGATCTGATACGGGAAGCCTCTCGTCAAAGATGAAAGCTCTCTATCAACGATGATGCGAAGATTGCATGATTGGTACATGAAAACCTGCAAAGAGTCCGAGGGAGGAGTACTTTGTATGTGAGAGTTAAAAGGAGCATGACCTCCTTGGAATTGAACTGTTACCTATTCCATTTGAGGAGTTCTATCAGTTTTTCAATCAATTGGCCCTCGATAAAGCAACGGTCACACCTGCTACATGTCTGTAAGTAGTACTACTTCTGTCATTAAGTATCTCTATATAACTCAGCTCTTTCATTGCATGTATTTATAAATATCCTCACTATATTATGCAGATTGAAGATCGCCGAAATGAAGAAAAAGACAAGTGGGTGATATTGGGTTCATTAACACATATCTCATAGATGCAAATGAGGTTAAATATCGTGCGGAGAAACCGAGGCCAACTTGCTACGATCGTTGGAAATAAATGAACACAAAAATATAATACTCTTTCCTTACAACTACAAGTGAGTGTTACTGTCTTGTGGCATATTCGGTTTCCTTATTAGTCCAGGTTATAGTAATGTAATTGATGAGTTATGCATGCGTTAGCAGGTTCCACTATATTCTCCTAGAGATTAAGCTTGAGCAGGAGTAGTAACTGTCTTAGACTCGAGACGAAAAGATCCCAAGGAGTATGCGGACATGACTGAAATGCTCGAGAAGTAAGTTAAATCGAGCATTATCCACCATATCAACAACTTTGTTCATTTCTGATATCAAGTAATTGTTTTCTTTGTATGGCAGGGCTTGGGAAAATTCACCAAAAAGCTCCGGGACTACCAAAGAAGCTGCAATTTAGACACCAAAGTAAGTACTATATAGTAGCATATTCCACGCGCATCTCCTAGTGATTCAAGCGCTAGTTTCATCAATACCATTTAGCATGCTTGCTAATTATCAGTTTGATTGACCTCTGTTTCTTGTAAAGTGGTTGTGGCAGGAACAAGGAAATGATTTCTGTGGATACTACGTTTGCGAGTCCATCCGCAACACGACCTGTGAGCGGGGCTACTCCGACAAACAATATGAAGTGCGTAAATAAAAATATTCACAATTTTATTTTATTACCATCATTTGTGTTGAGTTTCATTCATATATATATATATATATATATATATATATATATATATATATATATATATGTATTGACCCCTTTCTTAAAATTAGATGTTTTGGAAGCGGGATGAACTCCTAGCACCATATCGCATGCGAGCAATTCAAGAGGAATTGGCGGCATTCTTTCTTGACCACGTGATCGCTGAAGACGGAGAATACTATGTGGACCACGCGTCCGTATGTTAGGAGATTATATATTTGCAAAAGATAATTATTGTATATATGTAGCCGGTAGTGTCGGATAGATATACGAGAACTTATTGTTCGACCAATCTCTCGGAGAAGTAGAGGTGGTCGATATCACTTCTCTCTGTATGCATATATGTTCATGACGATCTTCTGTTTGCTTAATTACTAGCTAGCTAGCGTGTCTAGCTAGTCCTCTCTATCTGTATGTATAGTACGTAGCGTCGACCAAGCACGGACAAAGAGAGGACACTTTTCTCTATTAATTAGCTAGCTTTCGCAAAATTTATGAAACACCTAAATTAATCCCCCAAAACCCCCCACCCCCCCCCCCCCCCCCTTTTCAAGAAAAAAAAACAAAAACCAGAGCCATAGAAATGCTGACGCGTGGATACCTATTGGTCCCGGTTGGTGCCACCAACCGGGACCAAAGGCCCTCCTGCCTGGGCTCAGCGAACAGGCCACGTGGAGGCCCATCAGTCCCGGTTCTGGATAGAACCGGGACTAAAGGGCGAGGGTATTAGTACCGACCCTTTAGTCCCGGTTCATGAACCGGGACTAAAGGCCCTCACCAACCAGGTCAATATGCCCCTTTTCTACTAGTGGATACATTGCTCCAGTCATCATCTGCCTTGATTGTTGAGATTTTAGATTTGAGCCATGTCAACCCGAAAGGAGGGAGTACTTCAACTAGAATTTCATGCATACAGAAGCTAGTGAGATCTATTTTTTTATCTTCAAAAATAAACATGTATTTTTTTGTCGACCACAAACTTTAGAATTGCATCCATTTATACCATATTTTAAATCTGGACTCATCAGCGATGTCAGAGCTATCTAGTCCTCTACACTTGTGGTCGATTGTTTGGTAGTAGCCAACATGGTCCTGTGTATTGTTCATTTGGAAGGGTCTTGCAGTGAAGTCAGAGTCACTTGCTCGGGGAGAGGTGATATCGATGGCATGGCAGGTGACCTCAAGGCTGTTTTCTCCTCAGTTATGTGTGTGGGTCTTGCGGGTAGCCAGATCGACCGGTACCCTACTTGTGGGTGTGTTGTAACAGTTTTCGCCAGAGTTTCTGTTAATAACCGAGCAACTCTCTTCTACCTTTTCAATGAATCGGGCCCTAAGGGACCGTGTTTCAAAAAAAAATCTCATGAAGTAGTTCCCTTGTGAAGATAGAAGTGAGGCGCCAAAGGAAGAAATAGAGTGGGGGCACCTATTATGGTTTGGGGCAGCATAACAGGGTGGGAACCCATCAATATGTTATGCTGAATGTTTGGGTATCACAAATTTTATATATGATGGAGCTTCACAAAAATATAGTTATATGCAATGAGTAATTGTAATTCTGATTTGAGGTCTGCTTCTAAATTAGGACTCTAAAGATGGTTCAAATTTGTATTCCACTACCAAATTGGGAAGATAAGAAAAGGTATGATTCAAATTGCATATTGGTATATGTTTTTCTTTAGAAAATGAAAGGTTGATTACGTCAGTTTGTATCATTTAAGGATACACACAACCAAATTATTATACTCCCTCCACTCCATAATCTAGTGCATAGAGATTTTTTAAAAAGTCAAGCTTTGCACACTTTGACCAAATTTATAGAGAACACTATTTACATCTACAATACCAAATATATAAAATATTAAACTACATCTTATGATGAATCTAATAATATATGTTTGGCATTATATTTCTAGATGTAATTTTTTCCTCCACAAACTTGGTAAAAATTTGTGAGGTTTGACTTAAAAAAAATCCATTTGCACTACATTATGGAACGAGGAGAGTATAAGAACGTAAACATCAGCCAATACGGTAACAATGTGGTTATAGATTATACTTAAATAAATTATTGTTACCTTTTATGTGAACATCCTCTCTTGCTTTCTTAAATAATAACGGAGCAATATTAGCCAGTCTTAATGACTCATGTATGACCTACAAGCATAACAACAATAAAGCAAATGAGAATTGACATCGATAAAATAGATAAATACAAGTAGTAGTATAAACAACTTATGTCATCTAGACATTCATAGATCACAGATGTATGTGGTGGACCATTTCTGTACATAACAAAAATTGTGGGTTGTTGTGTACTTTAGATATAAGATCGACGACAAAAACCGCAAGCTCATTCTTTGGAAACTAACATTCACTTGTAGATATGTGGTATCACTAGTCCCAAATATACATACTCTACCACTACTATTTACCTCTTAATAATTGCTTGATCTCATCCCTCGAGTAGTTTAGGGGAAGAAAACAAATATTAATTACAAGCACAATTATATTATAAATGTGATTTTCTTCCTATGTGCTAAAGTTTCTCTGCATTATATATTGGAGCAAATTACATAACTGCAGTACGTCACGGCATACAATATCTAAGGGAAGACCGTATATGAAGGACGACAAAGCAAGAAACAAATTGATTGGAAATCTTATCACTCATCGCTTGATTTCTTATGGATATGTAATTTTCCTTTTATATAGGATGACTTACTTGTCCCTTATAATATTCAATGAATACATATTCATTCTCTATCTCTATTATTTTTCTTCCTTGCGTAAATAACTCTCCTCTACTTGGATAATGCTTAATATATATTTTGTGCATTACCTAATCCTATACTATGGAGATGTGTTGGTTGACATGATGTATGCGGGGCATAACAATAGCTTGCTCTGATGCCGAATTGGAAAAGGTAGGTAACCACAATTAACCATCATAATATGGTTGGAAGGCTCGAACTATGGGATTAGGCAATACGTTTGGGATAGGGAGAACATGTGATGAAGATATAGATAAAAAACAATTTTCATATTGCTTATGAGTGTTCATTAATTTATAGGGAGGACTTGTTTGAACCTAGTTAATAACATATTGATATTGATATTCAATCATTTTCTATATAATACTTATTATTCTCTAAATAAATTTATATTCAATTATTATTCCATATCCTATATATACCTAAGAGAGTGATCCTCACTAACTTGTTTATCTCAGCATGCAAGCTTGCCACATCACCATATAATTATGGATGAGATACGGCGCACCTCAACATGCAACCATGCATTAGAAAAGACCAACCACCAGATGCAACCATGCATGAAAAAAAAATTATTTAATATTCTACTTATATCCAAATAAAATTTTACAAATATATATAATCAAATTTAATAATCTGTATGTATTTTAAATTTTGATTCACGTGTTATTAATCCAAATATTTATATTCCACACAACTAAATCTCATTGAAATATATTGCAACCGATTCCCGCAGCAATGTGTTGGGTATCATCTGGTTTTTTAATATTTAATCTACACATTTATATTGCAAAGTTTGCAAGTACTATATATAAAATATAGGCAAAAAGCTAGCTGGGTCTATATCATACATATGGAACTAGTTAATCTCAGAAACACTATACGTACACAAGATGTAAATTTCATGGATTTGTATTCCGCCCATGTGATTTTAGCATCAGGACTTGCCCTTCTTTTCCGAATGTTCTCATGTTCGTCCTGCAAACATCAGTTTTATCTCATAAGTTTTCAACAAAACAGATGGATGTCTGCCAAGATGAGCAAGTTATGCATCTCTTATTTACCAAAAAATTCATATATCAAAAGTTAGAAGAAATCCCTTCGGGAACATCCCATAAAAGTTACTAAGTAGAAGAGAACGTCTATATCCACTTTAGTAATACTATACTACCTCCATTCCTAATTATAAGACGTTGGGGCATCTGCATCTTATATTTAGGAATGGAGGTAGTAATAGTTTGTAATACAAAACACGTTTGCACCAAACCAGTTTGGCTCACTTTTGTATCTCGTCCTGGATTTAACAGATAAAGAAAAAGGAAAGATGGCGAGGCCCACTCAAATGTTAGAAAGGCCAACGCCCACTCAAATATTAGAAAGGCCATGAGCAAGCACGAGCATATAACTTTTTATATTTGACCAAGTTCATAGAAAAAAAAATCAACACCAATCAACAATACAAATTGTTCGACATTTTTTTATATAAGTTTGGTCAAAGCAAAATCCAAAATATGCATGACTTACATTCTGAGATGAAAGGGGTATGATTTTTCGAAAAGTGCAAGCAGCAACCGAGCTCCATAGAGCTCTTTATTTTTTCTTTCAACAGAAGTACTTTTTCACACTTCAATTTTTTTGAAAAAAGTATACACATAGACATATGCTTGTAGTATACTCCCTTCGTCCGGAAATACTTGTCCGACGAATGGATGTATCTAGACGTATTTTAGTTTTAGATGCATCCATTTGTATCTATTTCTACGATAAGTATTTTCGGACGGAGGGAGTACATGTGTAAAATTTCATAAGCATATATGTTAATATGTGATGTATACAAAAAAGAAAAATACATGGAGTAAAACAGGCCTTTTCCTTTTTGTTTTTGAGACTGATATTTGTCTTTTTTGTGTAGAATGCAAATAGTCAAATTAGTTGATGACATTTTATACATATTTGAAGAACATACATATGTATTTATAGAAAAAGATTTGACATTTTTTAAACTTTTATATATTTTTTGATATTTTTTTTTGCAAAACGGGCCCCATGGAGCCCGGCCTCTGCAACGCCATACTCTATGATTTTTGCCGTATATTGGGTTTTCCCTATATATATCTGAAATATCAATGCACCAGTGTTATTGAAGTGCGCCTCTGTCTTTTCTTACCGTTAGTTCTTGCAAGGCCTTGGGATTGTCCGTCAGAAACTTGATTACAGCAGTTATCCCGGATGACGTTGTCTCGAAGCCAGCGAAGAGCAGTAGGAAGATCAAATTCAGTGCAAAATTGTCGCTCATTGCAAGCTTGTCCTCCTTGATAGTGTCGATCAAGAGATCAATAAAATCAACTTTTTCCCGTCGCCTTTTTCCTTTCATCGAAAAGTTTACGCAGTATCTTCATGACTTCCTTTCGCCCCTGGGATTCTGAATTAGCAACTGTGGTAGATGATTCTGAATCTCCAGACATGTTGCTTAACAGTAGTTGGGAGCTTACTACTAATTATGGATTAGCCTTTAACAGTAATTCTAAAAACTGTGCATATTCTGTAGGTTTACCTGCATACACTGGTAGAAGGCTGTCCCAGGAATGTAAAGTGGAAACGCCAGGAGCCCCCGAATGAACGCATCGAACTGTTTCCACAGCTTCCCGTCTGAGCTTGAGGAGTCGTAGCTGATGAGTCTCTTGGCCGTCACGCTGAATATCATCTGGAAGAGGGTAAAGTTGGGAAGAGTGAAGAGTCAGATCGGCTGGGACACAGACAGATAAATTTGCTTATTTACTTTGAAAACAGTATCGATCGACTGAGTGAGACATGCATACACTGGAGGTCGCCTCCTTGAGCTCGACGCTTGGCAGTTCAAGCCACGAGAGCAGGCTCGCCTGAGCCGTCCTCTGCACGTCCTGGAGCAGGACCAGCCTGAGGTTCTCGGGGCCGAAGATCCGAAGGATGAGGTTCTTGGCGTGCTTGTGGAAGGACCCCATGGACGGGATGATGCTCTCGGCGCCGAAGATCCTCATCACCGACTCCGGCCACCAGTTCTCGAAGAGCCTCTCGTCTTGCTGGAACACCACGTTGTTCAGCTCGGCGTCGAGGGAGACGACGAGGTCTACACCGATCAAATTCGTCCTGAAAATCGGGCCGTACCTGAAATTTGAACCATTTGTTTCATATATACTCACAGTAATCCGTTATAATAGTTGCAAACGGAGTTATACGGTTCATGCTCTGTTTGCGTCACGATTTTATTTTACTCTACAATCCTTTTTGGAAGATTACCTTTCAAGGCGTCGCTTGAAGAACGGGTGCAGCTCCAGAGATGGGCTCCCGGCGAAGAACTCGAGGGTCTCCCCGAGGACGGGGAGACCCCTAGACCCCGGCGGAAGCCTCCCTTTTGCCGTGATTGAGCTACTGCAGTACCATCTAAATAACAAAAGGATTAATAACGAAGCTAACACCGCAGCCGCTCCCAGGAGAACGGAGCCAGGCATGGGCGAAGCCCACCGGTCACTACCCTCCATTTGCTGCTCTGCTTGCAATATGCTAGATAGTCTTCCTCATGTCGTATATATAGACGCGATTGTAGCAGAACTGCCGATTTTTGCTGCGCCTCTGAAGTTAGGTAACGAAGCAGGCATATTTGAAAATATCTTACACCTCTGAAAATTAAAATATTTTACATATAGTATCTTTTTTTCGGGGTTTGGTAAAGATTTTTTTGTAGGAGTCGGTAAAGATAATTAGCTAGCTTAAGAAAGCAAAGATAATTAGCTAATCAAAATTTGGAATGGTATAAGCCCTGTGCTTTTTTGCAATAAATAAGAAGAGACTAAAAGAACACCCGTGTGTTGCAACGGGCCACATTAAATTTAAGAGTTCAATATTACGACATTGGCGATCTTTTTTACCATCAAATCCTCACACACACCCTCTCCACCCTCCTTCTTCCTCACTCTCTCTCGCTCTCTCTCTAACACACAGACATAGCCTATTCTCCCCGCCAATAAGACTTACTTAATTGGCAATAATGTGTGGACTTGTGGCGAGCTTGACTGAACTAATGGATAGTGTGATATATTCCCCAATCATTTAACAATGAAATTTCAGAAATGGAAAGATTATGTAACACCTCAAGTCGTTAGCTACAGTGACCTTCCCCTAATGATGCCATGTCATCAGGCTTGCTAAGTCAAACTGCCACTTGATAAAAATCAAAGCCGAATTCAAATTTAAAATAAAGTCAAATAAATTATTTCGTCAAACAGTAAAATTAAAATGTTCACCATATTCTATAAATTCCATTGATCTTTGACATGTTGAGCCCAACATTATTTGACCCAAAAATTAAATCTTGTCAAATTAATAAGAGGTCCAACAGTAGTTAAAATAACCAATTAAATATAAACCTAATTTTATGTATTTCCTTTTGGCCCCAAACTTTTTGTGCCACCTAAAAATATTGTACTCGAATTGTGTGCATAGTTTCACAATTAACAAAATCCATTTAGTTGATATAAGAATAAATAGAAAACGGTGTTAAAAAGGAGAAACGGATTAGAATACATTAAAAATCAAAAGGACGATAAAAAAGGGGATTTCCCCTACCCCTCGGGCCTTGCAACCGAACCGGCCCAGTGGTCCAGTCCCCGCACGGTCGTCTTCTCATGTTCCCCGAGCCCGTCGCTATAGATCCGGGCTCCCGCCCAATGGATAAGGGTGACGCCCTGCCTCCCCTGCCCCCATGGCCTCACTCCTCCTCGACGCCCCCTCCCAGATCCACTTCTCCTCCTCGCTCGCTCGATCCCGGTGATCTGGACGAAGTCAGATGCCACGGCCACCATGACCGACCCCGTCCACACGGCCACTGCCCTCCCTGCTGGCTAGGAGCTTGTCGAGGAGCTCCGAATGCCTCCGCTACTTCGTCTGCGCCAACGAGATCAAGTCCAGCACCCCCAGATCGATGTCGTTGCCGTCTTCCTCAACCTTCGGCCATCGCGACATTGCCGTTCGATCCACGCCGCCCCGAGCTCCCCTGTCTTCCCCTAGGGTTCCATTGACACCGCCATGATCTCCTCTTGCCTTTCCCCAGTTTCCCCCTCTTGTTTGCTCTCGTTAGGTATTTCGCCATGGCCGAGAACCGCCGTCCGCCATGGCCATTGTAGGGGTAGCCACTGAGCTCATCGGATTGACCCTGTGGCACATGCCCACTCCTATGCGTGCCCATGCCCGAGCCTTCAGCTCTTCTTCCGCGCCCGCGGGGCCACTCCCTCTCTGGCTCTCCATGCCCACGCACGTGCCACACCGCGTCCGTCGCGCCCGCCGTTGCCATCACACTCGCCACAGCCACCGCACCACTGTGCCCCGTGCGTCACACTCTCGCTGGCTGCGCTCGCCCCGTCTGCTGCCGCCTATCCCTTCGCTTGCCCCGCTGTCGCGCCCCTGCCTCGCGCTGCCTCCTGTCGTGGCCATTTTCTGCCGGCCGCCCCCTCAGCCACGCCGGCCTCATCTCTGCCCTCCACCGTCGGCCGCTCGCCTCGCCTGCTGCGTGCTTCTTCCTGCTGCTATGCGCTGCTCTACCACTGGTAGGCTGTTCGCCATGCCCTCGACACCGCCATGGACAAACGTGGCAGAGGGATTGTCAATGGAGTACGAGGAGGAGGTGGCGGAAAAGGTGTGGAGAGGCAAGAGGTCTAGGGTGGCGTCAGCTGGCTGTGGTGGAGGTGATTATGCGAGAAGGAGCCGGAGCGGAAGGAGAGGTCGCAATTGGAAAGAATCGCAAAAAATCATAACCCGGAGATCTCATTCCAAAAAAATGCTAATATCGATGGAGGGGTGATTTCCTTCAATAGGTGGAAAACATAGGAAATATTAGATGTTATCAAGGAAAAGTAAAAATTTAGGAAAGTTAGGATTTTGAACTGATTTCTATGCAAATGGGGTTTTATTGTTTGGTAACATAATATTAGTACCTGCCTGTTTGTGACGTGTCTGATTAGGAAAGTTTGCAAATGTTAAAAAGCTATTTATTGGGAGGAAAGTTTGTGACGTGTCTGCTATTTGTTTCCTAAAACAAATTTCACTAATGAGAGAAATCGATTAATTTAGATAAGTTAGGAAAGTTAGATTCAAATCTATTATTTGTTTCTTAAAAATTTGTTATTTGTTTCCTAAGACGAATTAAACCAATAAAAGGAATCGATTAATATGAATAATTTAAGGAAGTTAGATCTGTGATTTGTTATACGTTAGGAAAGTCCTGGTTGTAACAAAGAGTGGAGAGAAAAATAAACAGATGGACCAGGATGGGAAGGGGTGGTGGGAGAAGAGACGAAAAAAATCAGCGAAAATAAACCGTAGAGACTATTCACCAACTGCTTTATTAAGAGTAGATACTATCAGTATTTTTTTTCCTGATTACCAGTTCACTGCCAAACCACTACTCGGGGAAAAGTATTATACAGAGCCTTAGCACTTCTCATAATCCTTATAATAGTTTATTCAAGTTGTATTCGTATCCCCCGACGTAGCACTGGAACTGTGGCTGGAGAAACTACAGGAAGAACATTTTTTTTTTTTGCCTTGTTTTCACCGTAAAACAAGTGTAAATTGTTGGCCACTCGGCTTATATCAGTGTAAGCCAAGTGTATTTTTTGCATGGATTATCATTTGACTGCTAAACCATCGCTCCGGGAAAAGTATTATACAGGGCATTAGTACTTATTCTGACTCTTATAGTAGTTTATTTTGGTCGTACTCTTATCCCTGGACGTAGCACTAGGGAACCTGTGGCTGGAGAGAATCACATGTCGTGTCATTTCATCATCGAAACGGGACCGACTTATGACCAACCCCGTTGGGGGCCTCCTTCCTTCCATGACCGGGGGGTGGGGGATAGCAAGAATGAGTGATAGTGAGGAGGAAAGATATATCGGAGGGCAAAAATGAGGGACTGCTTGTCTGAAATAACTATCCTAACTAAATTATTTCTTTTGGATGTATTAGTAAGAATGCACGTGCAATGCATATCTAAAACGTTGATGAAGTGAGTTCACATATTATAAATCTAAAATAATTCTTGCAAGAAAATATAAATGAAATGGATACAAAATAGCATGTTACCCAAATTGTATTTTAAAAAGTGAGGCACAACCAAGTGAAGAATCAAGTTTCTTGCCACGATCACCAAGCTTTTTTGAACAAACTCATTTTCGAGATGAATTTACACATGATCAACATGTCAGTTCTTATCACGTGCAAGCAAAAAAATTGAAGTTATGCAACACTGGTTAACTTTACCAATGACTATTCAATACTTGATCATTTTCTCCTCTGTACAAGTATGGTATTTTCTCAAGTGCACATGGTAATCTGACTTGGAAGTATAGATGTAGCAATATCAAATAAAATTGACTGATTAGGCATTTAGTGGTCTTTACTTCTAGTGTATCCAGGAAAAAGAAAATGCACAATTGCTCTCCTAAGGGTGCCTACTTCTCGAGTCTTATTTTTCTTATACAAAAGCCAATTTTCCATCTATGCATATGTATAATTTGTCAGCACGTGACAAAGAGAGGTTAAATGGATTTTTGTTTTATGGACCAGCATTTTGTACTAATTCAGATCAACATAAAATAGCCTCCTATTATGGATAATAGGAAATAGAAGATTATCTATGACTATAACGACTTCGTAGAAAATTGAAGATGCTTTACAATAATGTACTGAAATGTAGAAGAGTTAAAATATAAAATTAGATATAAGTTTAAAATGGGACTGAGTGTATTCCATATGATATAGAACAACAGTTATGCCTAAATCGCAGTTATTTGTGCAACCTCTGGTGTTCATACAATGATGTTTCACATATTATGGCTAGAAACTATCACCTTCCATAGTTGGTGTGTATCTTAGTTGGGTGACAGCAGATTTTCTGGTGGTCATTTCCGAATCTTGTAATCCTTTCAGAAAGAACGCATTATATGTATGAGCGGTTTATTGGTGCATCATAACGGGCGGACTAGAAAAAATGGACTTACCTGGCAATATGTCTGCTTATGTATTAGATGAAGTTTCCTCTCCATTGTGAAGTGCAGACGTAGCTTACTTATGATTTTGGGCTTCATGACTCCTTTTTAATATCTCATCTGTGTTTAGTGCATATCTTTCCTTTGTCTCTTTAGTTATTTTGGAGCTGTCCTTTCTCATGCAGCCAAACATCTTTAGTATTTTCATCCATGATGTAGGCAAGAGTTGGTGATATATTTACCTGAATTGGCGTTGTTTGCTAGGTCCTAAATCACGTCGGTAACCCCTTACTTTGAGAGGATGTCATATGCAGCTGCGAATCAACAATTAACGCAAACCAAAAACTTTCTGGGACATTAATGAATACAAAAGCGGTGCTAAGATGCTTTATAATTTACATTCATCCGCCTACATGAATCTTCTCCTAGCATGTTATCGATTTGTGAGAACAATCAGACCCAAAGAACAATGCAACATCAATGGCTCAATTTACATTTACAAAGGGCAAAGGTTTCGGTAATCATCAGGGAATATCTGTTTCACACTCAACTGAAAACCAATTGGCATTCATTCACTATCCGCGAACGCGCCTGGGTGCATCCGCGGACGTTTAGAGGCCCGGATTAGCTAGCTAGGTCCGGCTGTAGATGCTCTAACAACATGCACTTATCGTCAATTATTTGAAATTACTTTTTTTATTGTATTTGAAATACATTTTGATTCGTCTAACGGCTGGGTCGTATCTTTCTATCCTTCCGAATCATATGAATATTATGTTTAGATGTTAATGGTTACTCTGGTTTTGGACACATCTACGAACACAGAAAGTGATGTTTCCTGCTGATCAGACATATAAAGAATTGCCAGCACGTGTGTACAAGGCGACGCGCATGGGGCATGGCAAGTTTCGATTGACTTATCATTTGGTTGAAGTAAGCTTCATCACAGCTGATCTCCTTTTGATTTTCCGATTATTTCTACTTCCTTTGCTTGAAATAAGTTTTTTCGAAAAGGGGGATTCTCTGGCCTCTGCATCAGAAAAACGATGCATACGACCACATTTATAGATAAATAAAGAGGTTCAGCAAGATCTTATAGTCTAAAAACAAAAAAAAACACGGCTAGCTCACAAAGAGCCACAATGCCAAAAACAAAAGGCCCAAAAGCCACAACCAGCTGGCATAACAAAGATAGGTAAACTAATCACCTATCCTATTACATGACCGTCATCCAAACCAGTTGAAGATATCCCGCGCTACCATCTCCCACCGGACAGATCCAATAACCAAACGCTCCCTGGCCTCCGTCCGAGTCAGTAAGGACCACATACGGATCAGCGCAGTAGCTCGGAATAAAACTTGCAAAAAATGAATAGTTGTTGTTCTGTTAAAAGCCAAATCATTTCTGCAGTTCCAAATTGCCCATAACAACGCACATACTCCTACGCGAATGTGTCTAGCTGTTTCGGACTCTATCCCAACAAGCCACGTTCCAAATAACTGACTGACCGAATTTGGAGGAGTAATGTTAAAGGCAATTTGCACCGTGTACCACAAAACTCTCGCCAACGGGCAATCAAAGAAGAGGTGCTTGATAGTTTCGTCCCGATCACAAAAAATACACCTAGTAGATCCTGTCTAGTTGCGCTTAACCAAATTATCCTTTGTTAAAATGACTTGTTTATGTACAAACCACATAAACACTTTAATTTTCAAAGGAACCTTGACTTTCCAAACATGTTTGGAACTAGGAATAACACTAGAGTTAATGACATCAATATACATCGACTTGACTGTGAACTCTCCAGACCTAGTAAGCTTCCAACACAGCCGATCGGGCTGATGAGCTAGCTGAACCTCCATCAGTCTATTCACCAGATGAAGCCATGCTTCCCACCGATCGCCAACAAGCACCCTCCTAAACTGAATATTAAGGGGAATGGACTGCATAATCGTTGCAACAAGAGCATCACGTCACTGAACAATACAATACAGGGACGGATACTGAAGCGCCAACGTCGTTTCACCAAGCCAAGTATCCTCCCAGAAGCGAGTGGTGTTGCCATTACCGATAATAAACTTTGTTCTATTAAAGAAGGCAGCTTTGACTCTCATAAGCCCCTTCCAAAATGGCGAGTCAGTCGGTCTCACTGTCGCCTGTGACAAAGTCTTGGACTTTAGATACATGCTACGGAGAATCTGTGCCCAAGTTGCCTCAATCTCAGCTGATAACTTATACAACCACTTACTGAGAAGACATCTGTTCTTGACTTCAAGATTCTCAATACCAAGGCCCCCCTGGTCCTTTGGTCGACAGATGATATCCCATTTGGCGAGTCGGTATTTTCTCTTTAGTTCATCACTCTGCTAGAAGAATCGGGACCGATAGAAGTCCAGCCTTTTCCTAACCCCAACTGGGACTTCAAAGAAAGATAAGAGAAACATAGGCATACTCGTGAGCACCGAATTAATAAGAATCAATCGGCCTCCATATGACATGAGTTTGCCGTTCCAGCAACTCAGTTTCTTCTCAAACCGATCATCAATGCACTTCCATTCTCTGTTTGTCAACTTACGATGGTGAATGGGTATACCTAGGTACGTGAAAGGTAATGCTCCCAATTCGCATCCAAACAATTGCCTATAAGCCTCTTGTTCCTCATTGGCTCTACCAAAACAGAACAACTCGCTTTTATGAAAGTTAATCTTCAATCCGGTCAATTGTTCAAATAAGTATAACACCAGCTTCATATTTCTCGCTTTTGCCAAGTCGTGCTCCTTTAAGATGATTGTATCATCAGCGTACTGCAGGATGGACACACCACCATCAACTAGATGAGGCACCAAGCCACCCACCTGACCGGCCTCCTTTGACCTACCTATCAAGATTGCTAACATGTCAACGACGATGTTGAACAGAATAGGAGACATTGGATCACCTTGTCTCAGGCCCTTGTGTGTCTGGAAATAATGACCTTTGTCGTCATTCATTTTAATTCCAACACTCCCTTTTTGCGTGAAAGATTCTACCTGGCGTCGCCAAGCTTCATCAAAACGCTTCATGCGTAAGGCCTGTTGAAGGAAATGCCATTTGACTTTATTGTACGCTTTCTCGAAATCCACCTTGAAAACAACTCTATCAAGTTTTTTCGTGTGAATCTCATGGAGTGTTTCATGAAGGACCACAACCCCTTCGAGGATGTTCCTGTCCGGCATGAAAGCAGTTTGAGTAGGCTGCACCACAGCATGCGTAATCTGTGTGACCCTATTCGTCCCGACCTTGGTAAATTTTTTGAAACTAACATTAAGAAGACAGATGGGCCTGAATTGCTTGATTCTCACAGCCTCTGTCTTCTTAGGAAGCAGGGTATCGTTCCAAAATTCAGTTGAAAAAGGTGAAGCTGGCCAGAGAAAAAATCATGGAACAACGACAACAGATCCACTTTAATAATATGCTAGTACTTCTTATAAAACTCAGCTGGGAATCCATCCGGGCCAGGAGCCTTATTATTTTCATCTGCGATATGGCCTCAAACACCTCTTTCTCAGAAAAAGGAGCAGCTAAAATATCATTCTCAACAACAGTAAGTTGAGGCACATCCTCAATCCTAGACTGATCCAGCGACACACAGTTATCCTCTGTAGGCCCAAACAACTGCTTGTAATACTCAGTAATGTATAATTTTAGGTTCTCCTTACCAAGAATCGTTCCTTCATCTTGTTCAAGCTGAAAGATCCTCTTCTTTCTGTGCTTGCCATTAGCGATCATGTGGAAGAATTGAGTGTTCGCGTCCCCCTGGACTACTCTTCGGACCTTGGCCCGCAGCGCCCACTTTAATTCTTCCTCACGAAGAAGCTCTTTCAGCCTCATCTCCGCGTCAAGCTTGGCATGAAGCTCTGAGGCTAGCAGCACCGTGGTTTCTGCTTTTACATCTAGGGACTGAATAAGGGTAAGGAGCTGTTCCTTTTCGACCTTATAAATCCCGCTCAGATGCTTAGCCCGCCCACGTAGGAAACTTCTCAAGTGTCTAATCTTATTCTGCCAACGCTCAAGCGCAGTCCTACCTCCTGCATCCTTAGCCCACTCTCTGGCTACGAGATCAAAGAAGCCTTCTCTCTCAAACCAAGCAAGCTCGAACGAAAATGAGTTTTTGTTTCCCAAGTGGGTGGCATCACCAGAGTCAAGAAATAAAGGCATGTGGTCAGAAATAGCACGAGAAAGTGCATGAACTGTTACAAAGGGGAATTTCTGTTCCCATTCGACACTAGCCAGAACTCGATGCAACTTTTCAAACGTCGGATTTGGCATCGCGTTAGCCCAGGTAAACTTTCTTCCCGAAAGCTCTATCTCTCTCAGAACCAAGATTTCAATGATAGTATTAAACATGAATGACCATCTGTCATCAAAGTTATCATTATTCTTCTCATCATGCCTTCTAATGATGTTGAAATCACCCCCCACCAGGATAGGAAGTTGCTCAGAACCGCAAATCGTAACCAGATCAGCCAAGAAATCCGGTTTTAGTTCGGGCTGTGCGGCACCATATACCGCCACCAAAGCCCAGTTAAACCCATCAGCCTTCGACCGCACCCTAAACTTAACAGCAAAATCTCCCATGACCACATTTCAGACTTCTAGCGAATCGCATCTAACTCCGAGTAAGATCCCACCCGATCTTCCTCGCGGTGGCAGACAATGCCAGTCAAAATCAATACCGCTCGATAAAGTATTGAGAAATTGTGGCGAAAAGTTATCTCTACCAGTTTCCGACAATGCGATAAAGTCCAACCTATGCTCAATAGATGCCTCTGCAAGAAACCTTCTTTTAGCCAAGTCTTTTAGACCTCTGCTATTCCAAAAGATTCCTTTCATATCTCGTCATGGAATTTTTTTAGCCGTTCGGATCCGAGCACTCCTACGCACTGCGGAATCCGGGTAGATCTTCCGCTTCCATTTGCGTTTAGGAATGTTCTTACTCTCCAACCGGTCCTCACAAACAGGCTCAGAAGTTCGAACTACAACATTCTCAACACCCTCATCCTCCTCCTCAGGCTCAGGAAGAGGAGGACCAAGATCCGCACAAAAATTATCGAGCACCCTGATCCCCAAAGCATCAATATCGTAATCATTCATGGGTTTAACCGCTGCTAAGTTGCGAATCATCTCTAAAGCCTGCTCTGCCTCTAAATCCAGGATATCATTAACAGAACTTGAAATTTCACTATCATTACTACCTAGTGAAATTCCTAGCTGGTTTGCATTATTAATAATCTCATCATTAGAAAAATGCAAGATGGAATTTGAGGTATTAACCGACATACCAGTAGTGACCTCAACGTCACGAAGCTTGGCCGCCCTCATGGCGCACCGCTGCTGTATGTCGTCCACCTCCGGATGATCATGGAGACGGCAGCTCAACCATCGCCCCTCAGAAACCGGATCTGGAATCCCACTGAACGCAATAACCTCCTCCCGAGTGACCCTGCTCGTTGTGGGGCCTCCTGCTCCACCCCGAACACGCAGCCGATCATCCTCCATCGACGAACCAGTTGGACCGCCGGAAAGTGAAGGGGCGCTCAACGACATCGGCGACGTCTGTCGCGCCCCACCACAGAGAGACTGCACCATGCCAGGGGAAGATGGAGCCTGGGCCACCTGCCCGAGCTCCCCATCCACCCCGGCCCTTCGGCCAGAAGGGGTCACCGGCGCCCCAGGAGGGCCGGCCACCCTGGGCGCCCCAGGAGAAGAGGGCCCCAAGCCCCCTCCGGAAAGCAGAGCTGCCGCCTGCAGCTTCGGCCTCACGAGAGGAGAAGAAGGTGCCGAGGCCACCTGCCCCGGACCCCCTCCCGAAGATAAAACCTCCACAACCGAGACCTCGTCCACCGCGAGAGGAGAAGAGGGCGCTGAGGCCACCTTCCCCGAGCCCCCTTCAAAAGGCGGAACCGCCACCTGCAGCTCCGGCATCGCGACAGAAGGAGAGCGAACCGAGACCACCAGCCCTGGACCCCCTCCCGAGGGAAAGACCTCCACTGTCGGGCCTTGACCTGAGGAAAATCAATGTGCAGATGGGAGGGAACGTCCTCCTCCTCACCCTTGACCGGGATCGGCGAAGCCCCTAGTACTTGACTCATAGCTTCCTAAAAATCCAAAACAGGTAACATGTGCTCAAACACCTCATCAGACTCCACCCGCTCACTCCAAAGCCTCGGAGGCGCAGAAGCCGGCTCGAAGGACCCAAATCTCAGAGTAGTCGTATGCACCGAGGAGGGTGGTACCGTCCCATCCCCGGACGTCTAAGAAACGGATCCCGGTGCAGTGGACGACTCTCGTCCAGTATCATCAACCGGCGCCTCCTTAAGCCCTGAACTGTCATCTCCCTCGTGCATATCAATAGCAGTCCCGTTAGCCGCCTCGGCGAACAGACTCTCATCCTCAAACTCAATCACGAGGTTATAAATTTGGCCTCGATATGCCCACTTGACCACCTCAGGCACGTACTCAATATCCAGAACACTGACCAGCAGTAGGGCTATCCCGTGAGCTCTGGTAAAAGCCATATCCACTCTCTCCGGTCTCCCCACCATAATGCCCAAACTAGCCACGACCCTAGCATCCTGCATCGGCTTCGAGGGAGCCCCGAAAAAACGCAGCCAAACCTGAGTAAGAGGCTTACTCTGAGGCTCGACCCTCTTCCACTCATGAAACTCAAGGACACAATCTGTACCCGGCACTTTGCACATCTCAAAACTCAGAAGTCTCTGTAGATCCTCAACTGAAGGGAACTCAACCCTAAACAATTTTTCTTCGAGACTAACAAGCTCCCACTGGAAGTCACCTGGAGCTAACTCCTTCAGCCTCTGCACAATCTGTGTCTCAGAGACCTATCCTCTGGTAACTTTGACTATCCCAGTTGTCAAACACTACAAAAAAAAGACACATCCGTGACATTTTGGGCCGAACGAAATTTTTTTCTGTCATACATATGACACTTCTATGACAATAATTGTGACAAAACCCGGTATCATCATAGATGTGGTGGGCTCCTACTTCTATGACAAAAATCATGACAGAAAATGGGCTTTTCGTCTGGGCGGGCGGAGACGCAGCTGCATGACATTCTTTGGGCGGCCATGACGGAAAAAACCGTGGTAGAAGCGAGGGGAGGAAAATTTCGGGAGTTGCGGTTACGGTGGGAGGTCGAGGCGGAGCGACCCACGCTTTTCACGTGACGTCTGGCGTGTGTGCGGCGTTGGGCTCTAATCGAACCCGGCGATTGCTGCTGCGAACTACGCGTTACTAAACCCGAGCGATCGATCGATGGTTGTTAATCGAACCCGATGGAGCGATTCGCCGCTATCGCTACTAGTGAGCGTTGCGGGGGGTTGGATGAACGATGGCGGTGGCGTTGCCTCTGGATGAACAGGAACCCGTGGTGTGGAGGGCTGGATGAACAGTAGACGGTGGCGGGGTGGCCGTGAAGGGGTGGTTGAACAGGACCCCGTGGTGTGGAGGGCTGGATGAACATTAGATGGTGGAGGGGTGCCCGTGGAGAGGGGTGGTTGAACAGTAGCCTGTGGAGTAGCGCGCGGTGGAGGCTGGATGAACAGGAGCCCGTAGAGGCTGGAGGAGGTCGACGGTAGCCCGTGGAGGCTGGAGGAGGTCGACGGTGGAGATGAACAGTACCCCTCCCGATGAACAGGACCCCCGTTTCGACCGTAGGAGGTCCGTTTCCTCCGTTTTGCGGTACGCCACACCCCTCCCGATCAACAGGACCTCGTTTGTTGTAGGAGGTCCGTTTCCTCCGCTTCTTGATGCGCCCGAGCCCCTCCCGATCAACAGGACCCCGTTTTGGAACGTGGCCGGTCGAACACAAGGTTGTTTCCTCCGTTGTGCGGTACGCCAAGCCTCGTTTCCATCGCCTGTTCCGTCAAAGCCCTCCCGATGAACACGACCACGCATTCCGTTCCGACCCAGCCGGTTGGCTCCCCATGAACACGACGACGACGTTATTTCTCCGTTCCGACCCAGCCATGTACGTATGAGCGAGTAGGCGTTCGAGACCCTGCCCGTATGTACGTACGTGGCTGTATTTTCTTTCTTGCACCCTCGCTGCTGTACGTACGTGTACATGCTACGTGCGCGCCTCTACTACGACATGTGCGCGCCTCTACATCTATGACACGTGCGCGCCTCTACATCGACCAGTATGTACGTACACGTTCGCGACCAGAATGACAACGCTACGTGCGCTTGACCAGGTGGGTCCCGGTATCGTGCACTTCCTTGCGTGCGACGATGTAGCTGGTGGGTCCCAGCAGTCAGGGGGGCGAATCGTTTTTTTTCGGATGCACTTCCTTGCGTGCGAAGATGTAATTGGTGGGTCCCAGCAGACAGGGGAAACGTTTTTTCGCTAAATACGGTGGCCCGTCCGGTGGGTCCCCGCTGTCAGGTGGAGGAATAATTATTTTGCGCGTAATAAGGAGGCACTTCCTTGCTGCGGTCGTGGACCCAGCTGTCAGCCTCTCCACATACAGTCCACGTCCGATGGAAATCGTTCCTTGACCACATTGACCACGCCGCGCCGAGAGCACCAGGGCGGTGGACGACGGCGAGGCCTAGGAAGGGGACGACGGGGAGCGGGGGAAGACGCGGCAGACGAAGCCCACGCCGAGAGGAGTACGAGGGTTCACTGGTTCGGCTGTGGTGTGAGGCTGCCGTCGCCGCAGGGCCTGGCCAGCTGTGGGAATAGTAGGGGGCGGTGAGGCCTCCGCGACAGCACATCCGGCCACGGGAGGCAGGAGCATGCGGCAGACGACCGCGCCTGCTTTGGGCAGCTGGAGCAAGAAGACCAGAGGTTGAAGAAGCACTACGACCGTCGGATGGACATCGTACGGTCACTGGAGCTAGAATCGTGAAGCATGACTAAGTTGACAAAGCCCTCCGTCCCCGTCAACTTAGTAGGCCCACAAGTCAGCCTCCCACCAAGGTGGGTCCCAGCTAGCTGGGGGGTATTCATTTTTTTGTGCGTAATAAGGAGGCACTTCCAGTGGGTCCGAGCTGACAGCAGGGGGAACATTTTTTTCGCGAAATACGGTGGCCTGTCGGGTGGGTCCCAGCAGTCAGGGGCAAACGTTTTTTTTGCGAAATACTGGTGGCCCGTCCGGTGGGTCCCTGCTGTCAGGTGGAGGAATAATTATTTTCCACGCAATAAGGAGGCACTTCCTTGCGGCTGCCGTGGACCCAGTTGTCAGCCTCTCCACGTACAGTATTCTTCCGATGGAATTCGGTCATTGACCATATTGACCACGCCTTGCCGAGAGCACCACGGCGGTGGAAGACGGCGAGGCCTAGGAAGGGGACGACGCGGAGCCGGGGAAGACGCGGCAGTGGATGCCCACGCGGAGAGGAGTACGAGGCTTCACTGGTTCGGCTGCGCTGCCGTCGCCGCAGAATAACAGAGGGTGTGGGTGAGTGGAGTGGAGGGATGGCCTGGCCAACAGTGGGAGTAGTATGGGGCGGTGAGGCCTCATGGCAGCACAGCCGCCACAGGAGGCAGGAGCAAAGGCACGACCGGCGCTGCATTGGGCCGGAGCAAGAAGACCAGAGGTTGAAGAAGCACTACGGCTGTTGGATGGACATCGACAAAGAAATGTAATCGAGCTAGAATCGTGCATATTGACTAAGTTGACAAAGCCCTTCGTCCCTGTCAACTTAGTAGGCCCACTATACTGGGTCCCAGCTAGCAGGGGGTATTCTTTTTTTTTTGGGCGTAATAAGGAGGCACTTCCTTGCGTGCGAAGATATAGCTGGTGGAGTGCTGTCGTGGCCGGTAACGTTTTTTCGCGAAATACAGAGGCCCTTTTGGTGGGTCCCAGATGTCAGGTGGAGGAATCATTATTTTGCGCGTAATAAGGAGGAATTTCCTTGCGGGGCCCAGCTGTCAGCCTCTCCACGTACAATCCACTTCTGATGGATGTCGTTCATTGACCACATTGACCAGGCCGCACCGAGAGCACCAGGGCAGTGGACGACGGCGAGGCGTAGGAAGGGAACGACATGGAGCCAGGGAATACTCGGCAGTTATTTCCCACGCGGAGGAGTACGAGGGTTTATTGGTTCATCTGCCGTCGCTGGAGAATAACAGCATATGTGGGACTGAGGGTGAGTAGAGGGATAGCTAGGCCAGCGATGGGAGTACGGTGCGGCGGTGAGGCTGCTTGTGACCTGACAAAGTGACATGGGAGGAGGTAGCGAGCAGTCCCACGGGCGCTTGTTTGAGCGGCCGGAGCAGGAAGAGCAGAGATTGAAGAAGACGACGGTCGTTGGATGGACATCCAACAAGATACATGCCATCTGCGGAAAGCCTCAAATCTGTGGAAAAAGCGATACAGCCCATCTGCCATTATTTCAAATAGTTTACAGCCCATTTGCTAATTCTTACGGGTTTTTGGAGCCCATATTCTTTTTGTTAGCATTACAGCCCATATTGTGGCCACGGTTAAAAATTATACTAATTTTTCCATATGTCGGTGCGGTCTGAACTGTTTTTAATCCCGAAATTTCGAGTCACATTCAGACTGGTTTTAAAATAAATGTATATCAATATAAAATCCAATAAATTTTCCACGCATAAAAATCAATGCAATTTAAAATCTCGAAATGAAAAAAAGATATTTGAAACTAATTGCCGATTTGATGTGTTTTAGAAATGTGCATCCCATTTCTCAATACTTATTGGCCATTTTCTCGGCCAGCCGAATGAAGCTCTCCTCGTCTAGCCCAACAGGCCTGATAAAGTGACTTACTTGACAAATCACAAAAAAACTGGGCTAGCCATTTTCAAAAAGAAAAAAAACTACTGGGCTGGTCTATGGTAAACATAAAAGAAAAGGCTGTCTAGACAGGCAGGGTGTCCCGCACAGCCCAGTTGACACCCTCGCCTGGCCTCAAAAACATATTAGATAAATGCCACTCCAATTTTGGTGATTCATAAAAATGCCACTGCAATTTCCAAACTTCGAAAAATGCCACTGCAATTTTTGCAAAGTTTGAAAAACGCCACTCCAGACTTCAATAAATGCCACTAGAAATGGCATGAAATGGCATTTTTCAAAGTTTGGAAATTGCAGTGGCATTTCTCGGAGGCATTTATCAAATTAACCCAAAACAAAAATAATCGGGCGAAGCTGTCGGGTCCTCGTGTCACCGCCACAGTAATTCTCTCGTTTATTGACTACGTTGACAATGGCATGGGACCCAGATGTCAGAAATCCACTAGGAGGAGCCATTTTTTTATTGGCTTGAAATAAGGAGGCACTTGCTTGCGTACTGCCATGACCTTGGCGGGTCCCTGCTATCATCCTCTCCATGTACAATCATCTCCTGATTGTGTACGCGTCAACTTGCTAGGCCCACAAGTCAGCCTCTAAACCCGTGGAGGACAAATACAACCCATTTAAAAAAATAACAGCACATTCCATACCTTCAAACGGAAAGTTCAACATTCAGAGCAAAGTAATGTGTCTGATCCACATATAGAGTACTGAACTTCCACGTTGACAACCATCATAGCCAAGTTAACTATCTACTCCCACTAGACAAGTACTAACTTACTCTTAGCTAACTAGACAATGCCGGCGGTACATGCTAAACGCCGGCACCGGCGTCCTGCGCCTCGCCTCGGACTTGCCAGAGGTGCGATAGGGCGCGTTGCTCGCGCGCGTTGGCCCTTTCCATGCCGGCGTGGTCCACCGAAGCTTCGGCTTCCAAGCGGGAAACCCACTTGACGAGCTGGTAGTAAAAATCGGCGTCGCGAACGCGTGCGTGCCCGACAGCCTCCAGGGCTATTTGCCGGGCGCTGGCCTCCACGTAGTCGGCCCAGTTGCGGGCGCTCTGCTCGCGACTCAGAGCGTCGGTGCGCTGCTGCTCCATGTCCCGCTGGCGGCGCAAATCGGCAATACGCTGCTCCTCCGCCAGGCGGTCGCGCTCCAACAACTCCTGCTCCTCCGCCATGCGGTCGCGCTCCAATAACTCCTCGATCTACACTAGTTCCGGCGGTGACCGCCTTCGGCGTCGCCTACCGCGGACGGGCGGGGGCATGGCGGACGTGGCGAGCGACGTGTCGGGCTGGTGGGGGCTTATGAGGATATGGCGAGTTGGGTCACGGTGGCACTGGAGAATGCCGGGAAACAGTACTTATAGGGGAAGGTAGCGCGACGGTCATCGGAATTCAATGCATAATGACTTAGCCCGCCAGCTTGCCGTGGAAAACTAGGGAAACTGAAATTATGATCGTGCCGCCCCGTCCGTCTGGGTCGCACGCCGGCATGGCGGTCAAACGAGTGCACTCGAATCATCTCCCTCCTTGTCAATAATGATTTCACGGATTTAAAAAGCCCGCAACAATTAAAGCGTATCTTTTTCGCATCAGTTAGCTGCCTTAATTACGGCCGGCTGCATGCAGGCACTCAGAATCGCTCGCAGGCAGTACGCGAAGCAGCATGCAACGAGTCGCAGCCAAGGGCACGCATGCAGCCACTTAAATCGCTGGAATTAATTAGGCTTAAACTTCTACATGCCGTTAATTATTTCCATGCCTTGGTCTTGCTGCTTTGCTCACGGGACTAATAAACCCGGACGGAGGGAGTACCTTGGTTGTTGAGAGGTTTGAATTAAGCCCTGCAAAACGGAAAGGATGTACTAGTACGTGCGTGATCTGCTATTTATTCGTGTAGGATCGAGTAGGTCGTTTCTTGAATTGAGCCCTGCAAACCGGAAAGGAGGTAGTACGTGCGTGATACGCTATTTATCCGTGTAGGATCGATAGTGTAGCTTGTCGCTTCTTCAGAGCTAGGCATTTTATTCAAAAACTGCCACTGCATCTTATGTCATAAATAAAACTGCGAGGTGCAAATTTGTAGGCTAGCTAGTGATCGATCAGTAACTTGTAAACACTGAGCGAACATAAATAAGTAACTGTTAATGCATATCAATGATTCACAGATCATATACAAATATGTAGCTCCAAAAGCAAAGATCAGCCACTTCGGATCTTGCGTCGCAACTAAAACTAACTAGTACGATTCCCATACATAAGATCAACATGTTAATGCATCTCAATGATTCACAGATCATATACAAATATGTAGCTCCAAAAGCAAAGATCTAGAAAAAACATTTGTTCTTCCTACTAACATGGATACTTCTCTTGGCCAACATTCAGTACAGACTGAAAGACAAATTTGTTTGTGAAGTCTACCATTCCTCTTGCAAACGTAAGTGGTTTCGCCAACAGCTGGAACCATGAGAATGAACCACACATGATGGAGGAACATCCACTGCAATATGATTTGGTCTTCTCTCGATCACACAGCGAGACTATTTTCGGAATACAAACTTTAACTTAGGGAAAATGATGCCCATTGTATAATCAGACCAAAGGAATGAAGCACCAAGTGTTGGCCAGTAAATAGTACAGTACTACTTTTCTGCAGTCCATGAAGTGACTATCCAATCTTTGTGTCTATTTTCAAATGGCACTGCATGCAGTGATAAACTATTCTCTTGTGCAGTTCAACCAAAATTGCGGACACTTTGTTTGTTTGCCAAATAGCAACGGGCAGACATCTCTATTTGCACAAATATCAAGCAGCTAGTAAACATATACCACACCATGTTCGCAGTGATGGAAGAGGTGAAATCGATACAACCGAAATTGAGCATCCAATCATTGAATCCTGTCCTGCACCTCCAATGTAGGTCCACCCTGCCAATAAATTCACATGAAAACCACTAGTATTACTATCTAATGACAGTACAAAAAGAGTAGCAAGATAGTAGCAAACCATGTACCTTCGTAATGAACAGCTCATAGTGCCACCAATTGGATATAAAGGTTTGGAAAAAAACATGCTCCTAATGTTGAACTAGTTGGACTTTTTGTGCAGCTCCACTAAAATCGAGCATCCCTGTTTGCATAGATATTGAAAGTGTGATTACTATAAAAGTGGCACTAGTTGAAGCATATACTCACAAATATAAGCATTCCGATTTCTTAATGGGAAAAGATAGCAAGACTGTTTCTAACCACCTGTTTGAAGGAATAAATAAAGCAACATCGGCTGATGTCAGGAAGGCATACATAGTTTTTTTTCTGAAAAACTGAGCCATTCCTGACCTTTCCTCTTCTTTTAAGCAAATTTTGTGCAGTTCTACTAAAATAAAATGCCATCACCGCCTTGACAATTTAGTTACACTGTAGTAGACAGGCATTAGAGACAAACATACAGACCTCCTCCGATAACATAATGAACATTAATTTTAACAAAGGTGTGACTAGCTTTACCGGGATAATTTGAGTGAAATCTACACCCTCTCGTTTCCTTAATATAAGACGCGTTTTGCGGTTCAATTTAAAGTACCCAAACGCCTAGTATTTAGAAAAACAGGTAGTAGTTTTCTTGAGCACATATCCGGGAAATCTTGCCACACTTTATTTATGTCCATACGCTAATGCAACACCATTCGAATACTACAAATATACACTAATCCAAAGGGCTAGTGCAACAAGAGAGTAGTTAGTTTATTACAGGTACAATACAATGGTTTCTTGAACAGATTTCAATAAACTCTAGCACCGGAAGGTTTCTATAAGAATTAACAATACAAAATGTAAAGGTAACAAGTTTCAGCATTGGTATACTAGCTGTGCATGAGCATTAAACCAAATACAAAAGTCTGAAGGTAACTAGCATTATTAACTAATGACAGTATAAAAAAATTGCAAACTATGTAGCTTCAAGGTAAATATCATTTCGAACTCGGGGGGACCTTAAAAATTGCTATCCCAAGCTTGATAATCGATCAAACATAAAACCTTGATCTTTCCTCTTGATAATCAAGAGAACAGCCGGAGGAGGAGGAGCCCACTCTTGACCTTTCCTCTTGTCTTCATAATTGTCTCATTCAGCTTTAACCAAAATAAAATGACATCAGCGCCTTGGCATTTTGGTGACACTGTACAAAAAAATTAACTTATCTCATGAAAGTGAGGTATGTAATCTATAAGCATTAATAGTGCAAAAATCTGAAGGTAGTAACAAGTTTCATCGTTGGTATACTGGCTGTGCAACAGCATTAGAATGCCTTAGCTAAAAAATCTTTAATACATCCACAATCAACAGCTAACCCTGAAATGGCACTGGTTAAATTTATCTGTGGCATTAGACTGAGAGCGGCATTAGTTAAATGTGGCATCACTTTAGCAGTAGCATTGCTTGACTTGACTGTTGGCGTTATACTAACATCAAAAAAAAGTGGCAATAAGAGCATGGGAGGCCCATTCGGACAGTGGGCGCACCAGTACGATGTACCTCCACGGACGCAGAGTGGTGAGGGAGGTATGGTTGCCCAGAGCAACAAATATCCAGGCAGCATATGTGGATTACGCCCCATTTTTGTTCTCTTTAGCCACCTTTTTCCTATGTGAGGACAACAAACCAATCGACCTGGTCATTCTCTATTGCGCTGTCATGCCTTTCTACCCTTATTCAACCAATGTACACCTAGACTCGTTCCTTAGCTACTGATTTTCCCCTTTTCAACCTAGATGCGGGTTCGATGCCTACTCTCTTGGACAGTACAGTCTCCTTCCTTTCCTTATTCAACCTGCATATGCATTAGTCTGCATGAAGTAGGGTTTCCTTTAATAGTGCAAATTATGGTTTTCGTCAAGGTGGCAGAAAGCAGAGGATAGCAAATTGAAAAGATGGTGGAGTGGAAAAAGATCCACATGAAACGACGTGCCAGATGGGGCAATAGAACAAGGGTATGGTTCGAAAAGAGGTAGCATACCTGAGGGTCGGCGGGAAGTGGCTTCGCTCGTGGTCGTTGTCCTCCGCACACACTACGGTAGCGATCCCGCCATGGCGCTTAGGTCCGAGAGGACGGCCTTGTCGCTGCTAAGGCGTGACCTCGCCGGCGACGACGAAAAGGCCAACGCTGCACGCCCTTTTCTTCCCCGGCGGATCTGTGACCACCGTGAGGAGGAGAGAGGGGCCGTATTTTTAAGATCCGGAGAGAGGGTGGTAGTGTGAGAAGCAAGTGGGCAGCCCTTGGCAAGAAAGCGCCAAGCTCCAAATTTATATATCTTATTTATACTACTAGTACTGGAGGTGGAGTAGTGGTAGAGTAGTTTATATTTTCTCTGCGTACAGTACCAGTTAGTCATGCTTCAAAACTGAACAGCGTGCCATTAAAAAAATAAAGGCCGATAACTAGTGCGGCACCTCGGGCCAACGCGGCCAGATCGCATTTTGCACGAGAAATTACACACCATGTCTCGTTGACATGTGGTCCAGATCCACATATCAGTGAGACGACGGCGAGTAGTAGGAGTATTTCCGAACCGACGTGTAGGCCGGGGCGCCCCTTCGTGAACCGTGGCAAACTGGCAACCGTCCACCGACTCTTCGCCTTTCTCTCTTGATTTGGAACTGATGTCGCACGTTCTTCCTCTCCCTCCTCCATTTTCCTTCAGCCCTTCACCCTTTCTTCTCCCATTGTTCGATCATCTTCTCCATGGAGGGAACAGGACGGAAACGACCCCGTTATTCTTGCCCCGATCTGAAAGATGACGTGGTGGAGGAACTCATTGATCAGTGCGACGTCATCACCTCGTCTAGCATGGCAGGTTCGTTCAAGCCCATTCTCAACTCAACTAATAACATCATTACAAGGAACCCAAGAGTCAAGGAGTAGTCTGATCTCCCCTATCTTCTTTGCCGTGACCCTGATGACTGGCGCCGTCACGACGGAGGCCCTACCATGTGCAAGTTGGTGCCGCTTGATAATGATACGTATAATGTTAAGATGCCATCGCTTGAGGGCAAGGCTTGGGCAGGCGCAAATGGAGATTGGGTTGTTTACATTGGGTCCAACTGCGAGTGGGAACTTGTGAATGTGTACACTCCTGACCGGGTTCCACTTCCAAAATCTCAGCAGATCGCCCGGAGGTTGAGCACACCGGTATTGTATGCACGCTCAAATACAATCATGGTGACTGTCTTCATGTAAGATAGCAATTTCTCGAGTCCCCAACCGCTCTTGGAATTACAACAACTATGAAGTTGTTGCTATCTTCGACAAGCTTGTTGCCGTCGTCAGTGGTTTGACTGGATGGATATTGCTCAAAAATCAGTTTCTGTACACGGATGAGTACTGTGATGCAATTCAATATGAGAGCCTTGTGTTTGCTGCCACCACTTGTGGCACTGTTTTTGCATGGCATCCTCGTTGTTTCGTTACGTTTGTCTTCCACCGTAATTATAATTGTTTCATCCACATGCATGCAACCTTCTTCTTGTGTTTCCAAGGTCCTGTGAACATTCCACCACCTATACTTGAAGATTTTTATAACCAAGGGGGAGATGATGATTGAGGGAGTCCTGGATTAGGGGGTGTCCGGATGGCCGGACTATAGCCTTTGGCCGGACTCCTGGACTATGAAGATACAAGATTGAAGACTTCGTCCCGTGTCCGGATGGGACTTTCCTTGGCTTGGAAGGCAAGCTTGGCGATAAGGATATGTAGATCTCCTCCCATTTGTAACCGACTCTATGTAACCCTAACCCTCTCCGGTGTCTATATAAACCGGAGGGTTTTAGTCCGTAGGACGAACAACAATCATACCATAGGCTAGCTTCTAGGGTTTAGCCTCTCTGATCTCGTGGTAGATCTACTCTTGTACTACCCATATCATCAATATTAATCAAGCAGGAGTACGGTTTTATCTCCATCGAGAGGGCCCGAACCTGGGTAAAAACATCGTGTCCCTTGTCTCCTGTTACCATCCGCCTAGACGCACAGTTCGGGACCCTCTACCCGAGATCTGCCGGTTTTGACACCGACATTGGTGCTTTCATTGAGAGTTCCTCTGCGTCGTCATCTTTAGGCCCGATGGCTCCTCCGATCATCAACAACGATGCGGTCTAGGGTGAGACTTTCCTCCCCGGACAGATCTTCGTATTCGGCGGCTTTGCACTGCGGGCCAATTCGCTTGGCTGTCTGGAGCAGATTGAAAGCTACACCCCTGGCCATCAGGTCAGACTTGGAAGTTTGAACTACACGGCTGACGGCCGTGGAGACTTGATCTTCGACGGGTTTGAGCCACAGCCGAGCGCGCCGCACTGTTACGATGGTCATGATCTAGCTCTGCCGCCGAACAGTGCCCTAGAGGCCGCACCCGTGTCCGCTCCGACCCTCAGCTCGGAGCCCACTGCGCCAATCAAGGACGGGTGGCTGGACACCACCTCGGGGGCTGCAATCTCTACGGCGATCGAGCCGAACACCAGCCTTGTCTTTTGCGAAGCTCGCGACTCCAAGGTGCCGGACTCCTCTCCGGACTCCGAACCTTCATACCGCCAATCGAATCCGATTGGGCGCCCGATCATGGAGTTTGCCGCTGCGGACATCTTTTCAAAGACTCGCCCTTCAGCGACATCCTGAATTCACTAAAGTCTCTCTCTTTATCAGGAAAACCCTGGTCGGACTATGGTCAGAAAGGTTGGGATGCGGACGAGGAAGAAAATCAAAGCCCACCCACCACCCACTTCATAGCCACTGTCGATGATTTAACCGACATGCTCGATTTCGACTCCAAAGACATCGACGGTATGGACGCCGATGCAGGAGACGACCAAGAACCAGCGCCTACAGGGCACTGGAAGGCCACCTCGCCATATGACATATACATGGTGGACACCCCAAAAGAAGGGAATGGCGATGGAACAACGAAGAATGACCCCTCCAAGAAGCAGCCTAAGTGCCGGCGTCAGCGGCGCCGCTCTAAATCCCGCCAAAGCAAAAACGGCGATTCTAGCACGGGAGATAATAACACCCCGGACAGTGCCGAAGACAACTCCCTCCAGCTGGATTCAGCACAGGAGGATGGAGAAACCAGCCCTCATGAGAGAGCGGCAGACAGAGAGGTAGAGGACGATAATTACATGCCTCCCTCCGAAGATGAGGCAAGCCTCGACAAGGACGAATTTGTCATGCCTGAGGATCCCGTCGAACAAGAGCGTTTCAAACGCAGGCTTATGGCCACGGCGAGCAGCCTCAAGAAAAAACAGCAACAGCTTAGAGCTGACCAAGACATGCTAGCCGACAGATGGACTGAAGTCCTCGCGGCCGAAGAGTACGAACTCGAACGCCCCTCCAAGAGCTACCCAAAACAAAGGCTGCTACCCCGATTAGAGGAGGAAGCACCTAGACCTACATCACCAGCGCATGATGCGGCCGACCGGCCACCTCGTGGCCGCGACAGAGAGGCCTCTCGACCCTCCACTCAAGCCGCATCCCGGCATCGCTCAGAGAATACCAAGGCACGGGGAAATGCGCCAGACCTGCGAGATATATTGGAGGACAAGGCAAGGCAAACAAGATCAATCTATGGATCGCATGGGCGCCCCACGACACGTGACGATAACCGTCATGCCGGATATGGTAAATCCGGCCGGGCCGAACAAAGTAGACAAAGCTCGTTTGAGCTACGTCATGATATAGCTCAGTACAGAGGCGCCGCACACCCACTATGCTCCACAGATGAAGTAATGGATCACCAAATCCCCGAGGGTTTCAAACCCGTAAACATCGAATCATACGATGGCACAACAGATCCTGCGGTATGGATCGAGGATTATCTCCTTCATATCCACATGGCCCGCGGTGATGATCTACACGCCATCAAATACCTCCCACTCAAGCTTAAAGGACCAGCTCGGCATTGGCTTAACAGCTTGCCGCCAGAATCAATTGGTTGTTGGGAGGACCCGGAAGCCGCATTCCTCGACAATTTCCAGGCACCTATGTGCGACCACCAGACGCCGATGACCTAAGCCACATAGTTCAGCAGCCAGAGGAATCGGCCAGACAATTCTGGACACGGTTCCTAACCAAGAAAAATCAAATAGTCGACTGTCGGGACGCAGAGGCCCTTGCAGCCTTCAAACATAACATCCGTGACGAGTGGCTTGCCCGGCACCTAGGACAGGAAAAGCCGAAATCCATGGCAGCCCTCACAACACTCATGACCCGCTTTTGCGCGGGAGAAGATAGCTGGCTAGCTCGTAGTAATAACATGACCAAGAGCCCTGGTAATTCGGATACCAAGGACAGCAATGGCATGTCGCGTCGCAACAAGCACAAGCGCCGCATTAATGGCGACAACGCTGAGGATACGGCAGTTAATGCCGGATCCAGAGGCTCTAAACCCGGTCAGCGGAAAAGGACATTTAAAAGAAATACTCCGGGCCCGTCCAGTTTGGACCGAATACTCGATCGCTCGTGCCAGATACACGGCACCCCCGAAAAACCAGCCAATCACACCAACAGGGATTGTTGGGTGTTCAAGCAGGCAGGCAAGTTAAGTGCCGAAAACAGAGACAAGGGGCTGCATAGCGATGACGAGGAGGAGCCCCGGCCGCCGAACAATAGGGGACAGAAGGGCTTCCCCCCACAAGTGCGGACGGTGAACATGATATACGCAACCCACATCCCCAAAAGGGAGCGGAAGCGTGCACTCAGGGACGTATATGCGTTGGAGCCAGTCGCCCCAAAGTTCAACCCATGGTCCTCCTGCCCGATCACTTTTGATCGAAGGGACAACCCCACTAGCATCTGCCATGGCGGATTCGCCGCATTGGTTCTAGACCCAATCATTGACGGATTTCACCTCACTAGAGTCCTTATGGATGGCGGCAGCAACTGAACCTGCTTTATCGATATCTGTCTGAAAAATGGGCATAGATCCCTCAAAGATTAAACCCACAAAGACGACCTTTAAAGGTGTCATACCAGGTGTAGAGGCCAACTGTACAGGCTCGGTTACACTTGAAGTGGTCTTCAGATCCCCGGATAATTTCCGAAGCGAGGAGTTAATCTTCGACATAGTCCCGTTCCGAAGTGGCTATCACGCACTACTTGGATGAACCGCATTTGCAAAGTTCAATGCGGTGCCGCACTACGCATACCTCAAGCTCAAGATGCCAGGCCCTCGAGGAGTCATTACGGTCAATGGAAACACTGAACGCTCTCTCCGAACGGAGGAGCATACGACGGCCCTCGCGGCGGAAGTACAAAGCAGCCTCTCAAGGCAATTCTCCAGTCCGGCTATTAAACGTCCGGACACCGTCAAGCGCGGCCGGAGTAACCTACAACAAGACCGCCTGGCACGTTCCGAGCAAGTGTAGCAATGCGGCCCCAACCCCAGCCCTCGCGAAATTGCGAAACCAGTACTACGCGTACATAACTATGCTCTGGAAATACCATGGGCATAGGGGGAGGGGCACGACCACGGCATGCCCAAAATGCGGCTCAAACGCACTAGGGGCTCCCTATTTTGTCATTCTTTTTTTTTTACTTTCAGGACTCCACTCTACGGAAGGCCTGTCCGGCAGTACAATCGCCGAACACACGATGCAACAGCCAGGGGAGGCGTAGTTACGCCGAGTGTCCAGGTGGTCTCTATAACGAGCAGTATACTTGTTTCACATATCATCCTGCAGCTCGCCCCTGGAGGGGGACATGTCAAATAGTCATCGCACTATTTGTATCGTCCTGCTTTTACCGCAGCCTTTTCGAATAAACAATACATAGCTTTTGTCTATTATTGCATTCCCTCTTTTATCTATATATGTTCATTAATGACATGTTGCACCCGTACACTTTGGTACGGCCAATACACCAGGGGCTTACGTACCCCAGAATATGGTGTGAGAAGTCCGAACACTCTCATGAGTGCGGCACCCCGAACTTATAGCATTATATGCATCGGCTCCGAATCATGTCTTGGGTCAATAGTTGGGTTTGCCTGGCTCTCATGTTTTGGTACCTTACGTTCCATTATATCGGCTAAGGTAGCGCTGCGAGAACCACTGCGATTGTGCCCCGGTTGAGCTGGGCTAAGCACCTCAGTGGAGAAAGCTAAAACTGACTATCATGATAGGGCGAGAGCTGGTCGCTGTTCGAGAGGTTTTCGAGTCCCTAAAGACTTATGCCGCTTAGAGCGAGGAGTCGGCTTTGTCCGTCCTAGGCGTGGATAGCGCCCCGAACTCGGTCTTCCGAATACTAGGGGCTTCGCCGAAATTTAAAATTATAGAATTCTATGGCTAAGTGAGAGTGTTCAAGCATTATAGTCCGATTGCCTTGTTCGTTGTGTTGAGCGCCTCCCTCGAAGGACCCAAGAATGGGAAAAAGAGCGCTCAAGTTTATCCCGAACACCCCAGCACTGTGGCACGGGGGCGTGTTTACCGACTCGCCATCTCTCAAATTTAATAAACAGCCGCACAGAATGTAATATTTTAAATTCAAAAGCGTTGCTTAGCGCATATGAACAAGTTTTCAGCGTACATGATCACAAATGCGAGTTTACTCAAAAATTACATCTTTGGAACATTCATCCGCCACAAGGCGGGCACCCTTCAGGACGCTCTCATAATACATCTCGGGCTTACGATGCTCCTTGCCCTGCGGTGGCCCACCTGTCACCAGCTTCTCAGCATCCATCTTGCCCTAGTGCACTTTAGCACGGGCAAGGGCCCTACGGGCGCCTTTGATGCATACGGAGCGCTCGATGACTTCAAGCCGTGGACAGGCATCCGCCAGCCGCCTCACCGGCCCAAAGTAGCTCCCAGGTATGACCTCCCTAGGCCATAGCCGGACTATAAGGCCCTTCATGGCCTGTTCGGCCACCTTGTGGAGCTCGACCAGTTGCTTCAGCTGGTCGCTCAAGACACTGGTGTCCGCCTCGATATCGAGACCAGAACACCTTCTCCGTCAAGCTCCCCTTCTCGGCCCGGTAGTAAGCGGCAGCGTCGGACACACTGCGGGGCAGATCTGCGAATGCTCCTGGAGAGCTCCGGACTCGGGTAAGTAACAAGTAGTTCACTTTCACATGCTTGCTTTGCATAAAGAATGCCTTACCCGCCGCTATCTTCTTCATCGCCTCACTTTCCAGGAGGGCCTTTTGGGCTTCGGCCTTAGCAGATTTGACGCTCTCAAGAGCCGAGGCAAGCTCAGACTCTCGAGTCTTTGAGTCAAGCTCCAAGCTCTCGTGTTTTTTCACGAGATCCTGGAGCTCTTGCTACACTTCCGCCACCCTCGCCTCCTGCTTTTCTCGCTCGGCGCGCTCCACGGCCGCATTGTCTTCGGCCTTGGACAGCGCTTTCTTCAGGGTCGCCACCTCGGTTGTGGCCCCTATAATACTCACGTTTGGTCCTGTCATTTTTTCAATCACATCTTTTTATATACTTACATAAGGTATTACTTACCTTCCTTATCGTCGAGCTGCTTCTTGGCAAGGCTGAGCTCGTTCTCGGACGGCTCGAGGCTCTGCTTCAATGCACCGACCTCCGCAGTCAGTGCGGCAGAGGTCAGCAGCGCAGCCTGCATTCCCATATTGACATACTTATGTTAGACTCGCGTATATCTTTTAGATCCTCAGTTCAGTTTTTCTTTCCGAACACCAACCTGAGCATCAGGGGCTACTGTCTATGCGGTAATATTTTTACATATCTTAAATACATACCTCAAAACCTGTTAGAAGGCTGGCACAGGCTTCGTCGATGGAGGCGCCGTTAAGCACCTCCAGCAGATTATCCGGTGCCTCCGGTTGTACGGAGGTCACCGGCGTCGTAGGCTTGCCCTTCTTACTAGGGGGGCGCCCGCCGGACTCCGGAACCACTGAAGGTTCCGAGGCGGTGTCCGGCCCAGGGCCGGACTTGGAGCCCTTGGGGGTTTTGTCCCCTTTGCGCCTGGAGTCCGGGAGGTCGCCTTGCGGCGCCTCCAGGACCACCACCACCTGGCTTGGACCCTTTTGGGACTCTGCCTCGGCATCATCCACAGCGGTAGGAGGAGGCGGCCGGAAGTGAAGTGCTATTCACATCCGACGAGCTTAAGGAGCCGGTCGACGACACGCCGACCTGGGCTCGGGGGGACTGCATGATTATATTCGGTGTCAGAAGATACTGTGCAACAAAGGAATGCCATGAGTTATTCTGGTATCCGGATACTTACGATTTTGCCAGGGGCTTGGCCCTGGATGGCAACTCCTCTTCGTCGTCGTCGGCGTTGGTGGAGTAGTCCGGAAGAAGGGTCCTTCCCTTCTTGGACCCTCCGCCCCCCCCCCCCCCAGTTGGGGCGGCCTTCCTTTTCTTCTCTCCCCCTGCCGGGGGAGAGACCTCTTTTTCCTCCTCCTCGTTTTTGCGGGAGGAGTCCGCCTCGGAGTCACCGGACGATGAGTCCGACACCACCAGGCGCCGGGAACTCTTTCCAGTTCCCGTGGCCTTCTTCTTGACCTTTTTCTCCCAAGACCACGTAGGTGCGGAACCAGCAACCCGTCTGCTGGCGTCATTGGTCTTCTGGCAAGGGAGCCGGACAGTCAATCTGCCCGGACATCTTCTGCCAATCCTGTCAAAGGAAAGGGAGTTTAGATCCCGCATAGAGTCAAACTATGAAAAACAAGTATCCCGTAAAGGGTAAAATAGCTTACCGTGTTGGCTTGATGTTGCGCGCTGAATCCGCGATCCTCGGTAGCGGATGCGGAGCCTCGGCGCCCTTGAACAGCACCTTCCAGGCGTCTTCGTGACGTAGTATCGAAGAGCCTGCTCGAGAACCGGTGTTGTGCCGGATCAAACTCCCACAAGCTGACAGCCCGTCGTTGGCACGGGAGGATCCGGCGGATGAGCATGACCTGGACAACGTTGACAAGTTTGAGCTTCTTGTTCACCAGGTTTTGGACGCAGGTTTTTTAGTCCGGTCAACTCTTCCGAATTACCCCACGACAGGCCCGTCTCTTTCCACGAGGTGAGCCGTGTAGGGAAGCCAGATCGGAATTCGGGGGCTGCTGCCCATTTAGGGTCACACGGCTCGGTGATGTAGAACCACCCCGATTGCCACCCCTTTATGGTCTCTACGAAGGAGCCCTCGAGCCATAGGACGTTGGGCATCTTGCCCACCATGGCACCTCCGCACTCCGCTTGGCGGCCGCCCACTACCTTCGGCTTGACATTGAAGGTCTTCAGCCATAAGTCGAAGTGGGGCTGGATGCAGAGGAAGGGCTCGCACACGATGATGAACGCCGAGATATTGAGGATGAAGTTCGGGGCTAGATCGTGGAAATCCAGACCATAGTAGAACATGAGCTCCCGGACAAATGGGTGAAGCGGGAAGCCTAGTCCGCGGAGGAAATGGGTGAGAAACACCACCCTCTCATGGGGCCTGGGGGTGGGGATGAGTTGCCCCTTGTTTGGGAGCCGGTGCGCGATGTCATTGGACAAGTATCCGGCCTTCCTCAGCTTCTTGATGTGTCCCTCCGTGACGGAGGAGACCATCCACTTGCCTCCCGCTCCGGACATTGCTGGAGAAGGTTGAGGTGGGATGTGCGGACTTGGGCGCTGGAGCTCGAGTGCGCGAAAATGGATAAGCAAAGGAGGAAGAAGGCGTAGATGAAAAAGGTGGATCCTTATCCCCTTATATGGGCGGACGAAACTATGTGCCCCCACCAGCCTGGTAAAACTCGCTTATCTCCCAAGCGCCGTAATTAATGGCACGGTTGGGTTACCCACGCCCGTATTGATGAGAATTCCGGAATAAGGGGACACGATCTCTGCCGACAAGACGTGCCAAGGAAACCGCCTCGCTAAGTGCGCTGAGGTGGGGACAAGAAAACGATTCGAATAAAGGCTTGGCCGTGGTGTGATGTCACGCTGCAGAATACATCAGCAGATTGGATTTGTGTAAATATTATTCTCTCTACGGTGGTATGTGGAACTTATTTTGTAGAGCCGGACACTATCCTTGTGTTCAAAATCTTCTATGAAGTATTCGGAGGAGGAACCCGCCTTGCAATGCCGAAGACAATCTGCGCGCCGGACTCGTGGTCATTGAAGCCTGGTTCAGGGGCTACTGAGAGAGTCCTGGATTAGGGGGTGTCCGGATGGCCGGACTATAGCCTTTGGCCGGACTCCTGGACTTTGAAGATACAAGATTGAAGACTTCGTCCCGTGTCCGGATGGGACTTTCCTTGGCATGGAAGGCAAGCTTGGCGATACGGATATGTAGATCTCCTCCCATTTGTAACCGACTCTATGTAACCCTAACCCTCTCCAGTGTCTATATAAACCGGAGGGTTTTAGTCCGTAGGACGAACAACAATCATACCATAGGCTAGCTTCTAGGGTTTAGCCTCTCTGATCTCGTGGTAGATCTACTCTTGTACTACCCATATCATCAATATTAATCAAGCAGAGTAGGGTTTTACCTCCATCGAGAGGGCCCGAACCTGGGTAAAAACATCGTGTCCCTTGTCTCCTGTTACCATCCGCCTAGACGCACAGTTCGGGACCCCCTACCCGAGATCCGCCGGTTTTGACACCGACAATGATGGTGATGATCACGAGCATGAGGATGAGCAGCGCCCATATACTATTTGGCGCCTGGCAACTAATTCCGATGGATCACCTCTTCTCGTGTGTATACAGCCCACTGATGATGTTACTACTAAGGAAGCAGGTGTAGTCTCCCATGGTCGCACTCTCCGGACCTTTTCCAATACCCGTTGCATGGTATTCAGGATGGATACTAGTGTGCTAGCGCCAACTCCTTCTCCCTGGTACAGAATTGATAGTCTTGGAGAAAACTCGCTCTTCCTTGGACAAAACTATCCAATGATGGTGAAAGGTGATCCAACTGCTGTTGACACAACGTTACTACCATTTATGAGAAGCAACTGTGTCTATACCTCGGACATTTGGGTGGTTCCCTACCCTGGTACTGATATAGTAGGCCGCTTCAGCCTGGATGATCAGTCCTGCGTTGGTCTCCAGATCGACAATGGATGGCCCGTCCCAGAGAATCACTTGTGGTTCAAAGAAAGCGTTTCCAACGCCGAGGAATGGTTGAGTTGAAGTTCATTTTCATTGCTTGTTATTTGTTGTGTGGTGAAAACTTTAGTATTTATAATGTATCCTCGTTGTCGATGTGGGTTGATGACCTATTGTATGTAATAAAATGATATGCATGTGATAAACTAACTAAATTTATGAATGGCTTTTGAGTTGCTTCTGTGAGTGAGTGGTGCGACGAGGCAAAAAATATATTTTCCGAATACATAATTGTACGTGCATTGCAACAGGTTATCGGATGGGGCCAATCAACAACAGTAGTACACTATCTGTACTAGCTTCACATGCTTTGTGCGTCGGGCGGGTGTTTTTACTGTAGCCATACTGTACTACGTAACCAGCACCTCGAATCCTCGATACTAGTAGTACTATATAGTAGTACTAACTAGTAGGAGTAGTAGGGTGGCATGGGCCAGAACAAGCATTCACGTCCAGGAATATGGCACACGCCACCGGCACGACTTCCATCTGACATCATATTTCTTGGAGTCCGTGCTAGAGCAATCTCTTCAACCTCATCGTTTCTCTAACTCAGCCATCACGCGGCGGGCGAGGTGGGGGTTTGCCGATAGTCGGTTTCCTTAACTGCGGTCCCACTTGTAAGGCCTACTGCAACACACGACCCCAAACGGACCTCCGTTTTGCACAAACTCCAACGATAATTTTGACTAGAAAAGCAAGACCAAAGAAAACAAGAACCACAAGAATACATTTTACTACTCCTGTAAGTTGGATTAGTGCCTTCTCGATGCATTCATTATTGATCTGCGGAGGCTCGATCTTGCGTGCTTCTTTCTTCTTCGAGTGTAAAGAAGTAGACGTTGCTTCCTCGCATCTAGTCTCATGTCTAGCCTCTATTCTAGTACTCCCTCCGGTCCGTTTTTCTCTGCGTCTAAGCAGCAACACACATACCAAGTAGGAGTATCAATAAGTGCACTAATCTCATTTATAGCCTCTGTGCTAGCTAAAAGTGATAGAACATCTACTAAATTGCGCTCTATCAATATATGGATGTACTCTTCTTCCCAATACAAAAACTTGCATCCATTCTACTCCCTCCGTTGCACAATACATTACTTCTATTTGTCAAAATATATATGTATCTAGACATGTTTTAGTATATAGGCACATCCATTTTTGGACAAATGGAAGTCAAGTATTTTGGAACGGAGGGAGTACACAATAAAAAATTTAAGTTAGCACAACTAGTCTAATCCAAGAGCACAACCGAAGATTTGGTCGGGTTCTTCCTCCTTTTGCCGACATCGTGGGACATCCAAAGCATCCGTGTCGTGTCATGAAAGAAAATAGAGTGGTAGTTGATAAGTTGAAGCCACGAGATGTGCATCTTGGGTTAAATCAGAATAGAATCTTACTACTCTTGAGTAACTCCAAAAGTGGCCACCGAAGATATTTCTTGGATTTGTTTTTCATCACCAAAGACGCCGAGGTGAAAGATGTGCAGGTTCAGGGTCCGCTTGCGTTTTCACCGACATGTGGGACCGCATGTGAGCAAACAGACGATGGGCTCCAAGGTCCACCGGCTGGCTGAGAAGAGAGATAGAGGAGTCTTGAGCACGGACTGCAGGAAATTTGTTCTACGTATTGTACCTCGATATAGGCTCGATGTAGTGGGGAGGCATGGGCCATAACTAGCATTCACGTCTAGCAGTACGACACACGCCACCCACACGAGTCCCATCCGACACCAATTTTCTTGGAGTCCGTGATACAGCCATCTCTTCTCCCTCCTGTTTTCTCAGCCATCGCGCGGTGGGCGGGGTGGGGGTTTGCCGATAGTCGGTTTGCTCAACTACGGTCCCACTTGTAAGTGAAAATGCAACACCGCATGCATTCCCGCTTGAGCGGCGTGCCGGACCAACCGTGTGGGGGTGCGACGCGAACACGGCAGGCTTTTCCTTTTGAACTCGTAACTTGTAAAATTTGGTTCTGCTCCATGGCGCGATCGATAGATAGAAAATAACGATTTTGCCTAGAGTAATGAGAAGTTTGGTTCTGGCGCCGTTCATGCATGGAGTACGTACGAAAATTATGAAGTTGATGCGAAAGGTAAGATAATTACTGTAGTATCATATACTACTACATGGATTTGATGGAAAGATAAAAATACATACGGATCCATCAACGACGTCCTCACGCCCTAGTGCGCGGGTCACCAACCGACGTGTGAGGAGCAGCGGCGTTGGCGGCGAGCTCAACGTGCTTCCGAACAAAGGCGTCCAAGGTTGCCTGCGGTGCAAGAACGCCAGCGCCCTATCGTCCTCCTCACGGCATGCGCGTGAGACGGGTGATTATGTCCATGGTGTCTTGCTGCGCCGGAGCCGCGCGCGCAGCGCAACCTCAAGGTGGATATTCTGCGGCGCGACGGCGGGCAGTCGCAGGGCCACCAGTGCGTCGAAGAGGTTGTCATCATAGTGGCTGTTGAGGGTGGCGGGCATCGCAGAGCTCGGGCGTCGGTGAAGGCTTACGCCAAAGTCGCCCGCGAGCTTCTTGACGACGGTGAACTTGTCGAGGAAACCGACGAGGACCTCGTCGAACAAGGAGACAAGCTGTCGTCCAAGCGGCCCCTCGCCCTGCCGGCCTCAAGCAATACTACCTGGAGACGTTCCTCGTTGTCGGGCCGCAGGTCGGCGTCGTGGACCATCTGGCACAGCCGGCTGATGCTCGTGCTCATCGCCTCCATGGGTCTAGCTTAGCTTCTACTAGTCAACTGATCTTGCGATTCGAGTGATCACTCTTGCCCTTGGTTAGCGTGCGTAGGTGCATAGGATTTCGTACTACTCCTCGGCCCTCTACTGCACCTGCCTTTGGCTGTATGATAGGTGGGCCAGCCACCCCCTGGGCCCACGTGTCATTCACCCAAAGGCAGTTGCCGTAAGTCAATGAAGCTGCGCCCCCCTTCGTGCCGGTGCAGTATAGTCATCTCACCGGACCTCTAGTTGGGGCCAAACGAGAGAAGTTTGATGTTTCTTGGTTTATTGGTCCCCTTTGCATTTTGGCGCCAAGTTTTGACCTTTGATTTAACTAATAAAATGTTAATGCATGTAAACAAAAATGTTGTGTAAGCCACATTATGAAAACCAAATAATCCCAAAACACTTAGGCACGGTGCATTAACTCCCTCCTTGTTTCTTATTTCGTGACATATCAACCAATGAGAGATGTGGGCCGTGCATGCTTTCAATGACTTGAGACTACCAAACATGACATGCAAAGTGTTTAGTTAATTGCATGTAATCCTATTAAGACTCTAGTTAGCAAGAAAACATTAAGTTCTCTCGCCGATAGGAATAAAACACCATGTATTTATTTACGTAGGGAGTAGTACATTTTTTGTGACATGCATTACTAGATATTGCTAGTCAAATACTAAAATCTAGATGGACGTGGTAGTACTCCTAAATCCAGACGGTGGTGCTACTAGTACTAGTAGTAGTACTACCAATGTAGTACTCCTAGGAGTACTAGCACTGTACTACCCGTTGGTCAAATTATTACGTGCTGCTCCTCACAGTGAAGTGACAAGACCCTGCGCCGGAGATGACCTAAGTATAGGCGCCGTGTTCGGCATACCATAGTCAGCCTCACCGTCTGCCGTCACTATCATCATGGCTGTAGAGCTAGCCTGCTTACAACTAGCCCTGTTCGACATAATTTCCCGTGCGTAGATGCCCGTGCATTGCACAGAACACCAAGATTGGGGGTGGACTGCTCTGAAGGGCCATCGCCAGATTTTTCCATGGCCTTCTAGATGTGGTGGGGAGGAGATAAGGCTGATTGTGAGAGACAAGGAGTTGTTTGTAAATAGGGAACAAGTGCGGGCATCTTTTTGCAAAAATGGAGAAGCTTGGTTTGTATGCATCAGATCTAGATCCGACGGCTACTGGTGAAAGATGGGAGGCACAACATCATCACCAACTCAGGACCTGTTTGATTCGCAGGATTTTGAAAACGCAGGAATAGGACACAGAAATATTACAAGTTTCAGATTGATATTACAAATGTTAGCAGTAATGCTGCACCTAGGAAGAGGGAATTACTAGGAAGTTCACGTAAGAACTTTCGTTACTTTAGGTGGATGCAGCGTTATCGTACAAACTAAAATCCACCGCCCTGACAAGTCACTAATGGGCAAATAAGTTTTCTAGTCTCCGCCACTTGATGTTTCAAAAACAAATTCAGCTTATGCGGAGACTTTGTCATTTAGGCTTAGACGCTATGCGGTGATCAAGACGCCATTCATTGTTGCGCCAGAGAACGCCAAACCTCATTACCTTGAGCACACTTGCCTCCGTAACAAAGAACTCGCCAATTTAATCTCAGATGTGCTGCCTCGGTAGTCGATCAAATCAATTTCTGTAAGATGGAGATCAAGGCATTTGACGAGATTGTTATAGTGCAGCACATTTTTCACTTTCGGGTCTTTTTTTATCTACAAAAGAAGAGAATGTATTAGAGCAGCTGGCTGTATAAGATTGCCGTGTCATCAAGAGGTAACAATATCATTCGCTCATACGATAGGGTTGGCTGGCTAGTGATATTTTTCACTCTCTCTCTCTCTCCCTCTCTCTCTCTCTTTGTTTCTGTTTCCTCTCATTTAACTAGGAGCACGTGAAGAGCTTGGGCATTTGTTGCCTTCCACTATGTGGCCGATGCCATATTTCGCAGAAGTATGCCACATGATACGCATCGATGTCAAATCAAAAGATTTTGGCACCGCTCTCGCGATGTGAGAGAGTTGGCACCGCTGTGCACACAGACCCACATGTATAAACAAATCAATCAAACCAACTACACCAGCCTCTCACTCTCCCAAACAAGTGTTTTTATTGCCTCAATCCTCTCTCTCTCTCCCATGCAGTTTTTTTTTCATCGCGTGAGTTAATTTGGCACCGGAGCAAAGTAGGTGCTCCAGATTGGGGCACCAGGTGAGCAATGGAGGGGCATCGATGCCAAATGCATCACAAGTGAATTTGGCACATGTTTTGGCCTACATAGCCCACTTTTGTACTCCCTCCGTCCCAAAATTGTTGTCTTCAATTTGTCTAAATACGGATGTATCTAGTTACATTTTAGTGTTAGATACATCTGTATCTAAACAAATGTAAGACAAGAATTTTGGGACGGAGGGAATACTACCTCGTATTTAGTATAAAATTTTGACCATAGATTTACCTAAGAAAATGCCAATGCATGTCACTAAAAATTACACCATTTGAAATTATGTTCAAATACGAATCCAACGATATAGTTCTTAGTGACATGCATTAACATATTGTCAGTTGAATCTATGGTCAAATTTTGATACTACCAAATTGGAAGAGTAAACCAGGACGGAGGTAGTACTTGCCCTTAGGGTAACCATAGAGTTACTGGAGTAGTCTAAGTTACTTTCCACTATGACTAGCCTAGGCTACTATAGTAGTACAGCATAAAAATGATGCAGGTGATCACGTGAGAAAAAATACTAAAAACATTTCTTTCGATGCAAAGGCGTAGATGTAGTTTTGAACACTACACTTGTCATCGTAATTTGGGAAAATTACGAAAAAATTGAGCTACGTTGTGATTACCGTTTACTAATAGGAAAGAAGTTTCACCTCGATGAGTAGCTTCTCCATGCATGGAAAGCATGTAAGGAATCCAACAACTTGATCCAGATTGGGGCCGATAGATTTTAGTGCTAAGATCTTCACTGTGCGCATGGACTGGGTCAAGCTTGTGGGAATCATTTTCTGGAAGACGGTGTCAATACATCAAGAAGAAATTTAAAAATGTGAGTTTCAAGAAGACGGGAAGAAGATGAGTGATGTACCGAACGATTATGGATCCAATAAAGAGTTCGGAGAATATGGCGGAGCAGTACACCAACGCTGTCAATTTCAAGCATCAATGACCCTGATTTTTGTTGGACCTTCTAGATCCGATACAAGCAATCTCTCAAGGAAAGGCGCATTCTCAATGACCATAACGTGGAACAGCTGGAGTGATCTCTTCCCAATTGATGTCTTGTTGCGGGGCCAGCAAGACACATAAATCCATCGGAGGTTCGTCGAGGCGATGTGGAGGCTAATGAACCCGTGGATCTGCTCAAGATGAAGGTACTCGAGCGTAGTACAGCTGCGGAGCAGGTGCTCCATAGCCTTCTTCGAGATGACAATGTCGAAGAGGTCGAGCTGCTTGAGTTAAGGGAGAAGAAGGGCGGGCGCGGCATTAATCTGGGGAAGATAGCCGGAGCTGAAGCTGGCGCGGCGCAGCGTTGGCGTGAGGCGGAGCGCGGACGGCGGCAGAGAGCGACATCGTCCAGCTTCAAAGCTGAGCTCCTCGAGCTGATCTAGGGTGGGGGATAAGAACCACTCGTCGAACATGGGTTGGACCTTGCAGTTGGTACTGAACATGCGGATGTCAAGGCGTATGGCTGGCCCAGGGTGCGATGAAAGGATCTTGGAGACTGCGGCCATGCATTTGCAATCCCCGTCGCAGAGGCAGCTGTCGACGGTGAGGTTGAGGGGGACGCAGCGCCAGAGGGGGCGCCACCGCCGGGAGAGCAGGGCGGTCCGCACGGCAGATTTGGTGGGGAGGAGGCCGATGATGACGAGCAGCATGTCGTCGGGGAGGCTGCTGATGAAGTCCAGGCTCGCCGGATGCGGTTTTGGCTCGAGCGGCCTCTGCTTGTTGGCTGCCTCGCCGTCCATCTCAACCGGCGGCGACACCGGTGTACATGTGTGCTAGTGTGTGTTGTGTGCTGGGTGTGCGCGAGTGCGTCCTTCTATGCATGCCGCCGCGCAGTGGTGAATTGTGCGCGAGTGCGTCCTTCGCGCGCAAGAAGTTTGTCCTCAATGCGCCCTCAATTTACTAGCGTGCGGGGTGCTACCCCGAGTGGTTTAAACTTTGTTTCCTTCACCGCGTGTCAGATGGGCCTCTAGTTTACTTATTTTCACCCACTGCCACATGGGCCAGCACACCAAGATACAGAACACGAGCTGACAACGCAGCATGTGGATTGGTTGACCGGTCAACTAAACAATATACAGAGCTATACGCTGACAAAGTGAGCGTCTAATCCGTCGGTATAGAGAGTTCGAGTGAGAGGGGAGGCCCGTGAGAGATAGCAGAGAGAGAGAGAAAGAGCTACTCCCTCCGTTCGATAATGTAGTTACAACATTTTTTAAAGTCAAACTTTTGAAACTTTGACCAAGTTTATAAAGAAATTACTTATATCGGCAATACCAAAGATAAATGATAGTATGAAGTAAGTACATGTTGTGATGAATCTAATGATCTTTCCAGATGTAAATGTTTTTCTCCACATATACATAGTCAAACTTTTCTGTGGTTTGACTTTTCAAAACATCCATTTGCTTATGGACGTGACAGAGTCCCTATCTAGAGAGAGAGAGAGAGAGAGAGAGAGAGTGAAAAAAGTGTGTGTGCGTGTGTGAAAGAGACATGGACAACACACGATAAAAGTGGAGAAAAAGCGTGCGTGTCTTATGCAAACATATCACACATGCATCTTCGACAATGGAGGCAAGGTGAGGAGATAGTGTGTGGTTGTTTGGAACCGAGAGAGGAAGACCCCTAGCACGTGGCCAAGAGGGGTCTGACAAACAAGGGAGAGAGGTCGAGAGAGACATATGGAGAAAATGCAGACATGGGGAGGAGAGAGTGTATGTTTGTCATAGAGAGATCCCCTGGAGAACATGATGGGACTACATGGGTGGGAGATCGAGTGACCAGGTGTGTGCGCGATAGAAGATGCCCCGAGAGATATCGAGATAGACGTATGGATGGAAGGAGACAATACGTGTGTTCCTGATGGCTAGCAAGAGATAATCATACTTAGGAGGGGGGGAGTGCTTGCGCCTATGGCCCTGCTTTGGATACTCTAACTCAGTTAGAGGTTAGAGTTAGATTCTAACCTGAACTAACTCTAAGTAAAGAGGTGTTTGGATGGCAGGGTTAGATGGAGCGCGGATACGGCGAGGCACCTTCACGGGCGGTGTGAGAGGGAGGGAGGGAGAGGATGAGAAGCTTCGAGGAAGTGGGGAGGGATCTGCTACGGGGAGAGCGAGAGAAAAAAGTGTTTATTAGTGGTCTCGAGAAGAACTAACCCAAATAAGCACCTCTTGGATGGGTTAGTTTTTTTGGATGGGTTAGATGCATCTAACCTAAACTAACCCTCCTGTTTGGATCTTTTTGGGTTAGTTGACTCCAAACTAACCCAAACTAACTCTAACCCATGGATCCAAACAGAGCCTATGATGGAGTGAGGGATTATGGTACTTACGGGGGTGCATGTCACATGGAGAAAGAACAAGGGTTGAGAGTGTTGGATGGTCTATATGTATAGCGCGAGCGAGACATGTGTATGTGTGAACCAGGGAGATATAAGGCCCGTTTGGCTTGCGTCGTGAGCATCTTTTATGCGTGGCACTGGTTGTGGCTGGATTTCATGCACGCTTGTTTGGTTGCTACCCTGTGAAAAAGAAAGCCCGCCTGGGCTGGGTTCCCTTGCACTTTAATTAGCCTGGCTGAACTCCAGACACTACAAGTAGCCTGGCCCAAGCGACCGATTTCGAACGCCTGGCCGTGCCTGGTCGTGCGGCCACGAGGCTAACAGCAACATGGATGGATATTAGCATTAAATAATTGATGCATGGATTGATTGATGGGACGTTGATGCTTTGTCTCGCCTGCATGAACCAAACGCTTCAAGACCACACAAGCCTGGCAGTGAAATATTTTACATCTCACGTCCACACCAGGCAGTACCGACCATCAAGGCATGAGGGTCAGGTCACGAACCAAACTGACCAATAAAGTTTGAGAGAGATTGAGGAGCCCCGATAAGGCTGAGTGGTGCGTCAGATAGCTGAGAGGGGGAAAGAGATATTCCATCCGCTCGATAATGTAGTGCATGTAAATTTTTTAGAAGTCAAACTTTGGAAACTTTGATCAGGTTTACGCAAATGTTATTTATATCTACAACACCAAAGATACATCATACAAAACTACATCTCATGGTGAATCTAATGGTATATGTTTGCCGTACTAGATGTAATTCTTTTCTCCACGTACATGGTCAAACTTTGTGATGTTTGACTTTTCAATAAATCTATGTGCTATGGACGGAGGTGAGTGCCTCGGTCGTCATGAGATCAAGTGTGTGTGAAGGAGAATGAGTAAGTGTGCAAAAAGAGTATGTGTGTGAAAGAGAAAGTGACAACAAACGATAAATTAGAGAGAGAGTGTGTTGTTTCGTTTCTTATGCGAAATATCACGCATGCATCTCCGAGATGGAAAAGCGAGGTGAGGAGGTACACGAAGATAGCTAGTGTGTGATTGTTTGCACGGAGAAAGACACCCCTGTAGCACATGTCCAATAGAGGTCTGGCCAACAAGGAAAAAAGGTCGAGAGGGACACATGGATGACATGGACGCATGGGGAGGGAGAGAGGGTGTGTTTTTGATAGAGAGATCCCCTCGAGATCGTGAGGGGACTATATGGGTGGGAGATCGAGGGAGTGCGTGCGTGATAGAAAGATGCCTCGAGAGAAATCGAGATAGACCATGCACATGTTTGTGATGGAGACTAAGATTATCTAGTCATATACATATAGGGGGGACTGCGTGTGCCTACAATTGAGTGAGAGACCATCATACTTGGCTAGCTGGGCATGAGATTGTGTGTGTGTGTGTGTGTGCGTGTGAGATGGAGAGAGAACGATGGAGAGAGATAGAGTTTTAGATGGGCCTATCGAGTGCGAGTGAGATATGCATGTGTATGTGTGACCCAGGTGGATGGAGAGTTCGAGAGAGGGGAAGAGCTCCAGACGACATAGTGGTGCGTGAGAGAGTTACGGGCAAAGAGCCAAGGAATTTGTGTGCATACGATGAGTGCACCCAAGATATCTATCTTGGACTAGCTAGAGTATCATACATAGTGTGCGAGAGAGACCTATTGAGGGAGTCCTGGATTAGGGGGTGTCCGGATAGCCGGACTATGACCTTTGGCCGGACTCCTGGACTATGAAGATACAAGATTGAAGACTTCGTCCCGTGTCCGGATGGGACTTCCCTTGGCGTGGAAGGCAAGCTTGGCGTCTGGATATGTAGATCTCCTACCATTGTAACCGACTCCGTGTAACCCTAACCCTCTCCGGTGTCTATATAAACCGGAGGGTTTTAGTCCGTAGGACGAACAACAATCATACCATAGGCTAGATCTAGGGTTTAGCCTCTCTGATCTCGTGGTAGATCTACTCTTATACTACCCATATCATCAATATTAATCAAGCAGGAGTAGGGTTTTACCTCCATCGAGAGGGCCTAAACCTGGGTAAAAACATCGTGTCCCTTGTCTCCTGTTTCCATCCGCCTAGACGCACAGTTCGGGACCCCCTACCCGAGATCCGCCGGTTTTGACACCGACATTGGTGCTTTCATTGAGAGTTCCTCTGTGTCGTCGCCGTCAGGAAGGATGCCTCATCCCGTCTTTAAAGACGGCACTATTGCTAAAGAAGCTTTGGCTGTCGGCCAAACTCTCCGGCTAGGCGGTTTTCTTATGACCGCTGTTGATTCGCCGCTACCGACGATGACTTCTCGGGTCATCGAAAGCAATCTTCACGTAAACTCGGAGCTCGCCGAGCAGTTAGATCCGATGGAGCTCTCTTCCTTAAACGAGCTCTTGGATCGCATCGCCGCATACAGGAGTCGCCATGACTATGATCAGATTGGGCCTAAACCTGATCTGAGAGAGATCAACTCTCCCCAGGTTACCCACCACGTTGTTGTGGTGGAGGAACAATACGGCGACCCTTGTTCTATCTTAAGGACTAGCTACGTACGGATTCCCAATCCCTCCATGCCGGATTCCCGCGGAGGAGAGGACGTCACTCAAGCCCTGAACTTAAAGTCAGGCAGCGGGCTAGATTCGTTGGACAACATCCAAGAATCCAAGTTTCCAAGTTCGGAAGCTCCTTGGCCCTAAAGTCTCAGATTGGGCATGGTTCCGGATTTAATTCCACCCGCCCACCCAAACATAAGCGACCTATCTCAAATTCGGCAAGAGCCCGCAGAACAAGACACCATTCTTTGGGCCAGATTCCTCCTGGTTATGGACAGGATAAAGGACTGCCGCGAGGAGGACGCAATCTCATTATTCTGCAACAATTGCACGGACAACGGGATCCTAAACGCTATAAGTCACCGTGACATTACACGCTTTGCCGACTTGGCGTCCATAGTACGAAAGTACTGTGCGATGGAAAGCGCCTGGAAAACCGAATCAAGATTTTGGGACAATCCGGCCTTGAATACAACCCCAGTCCGAAATAAAAGGGTGCATCATCACCGAACACAGGTTAAATACCGTAGCAAAAACCCTCTATAGGGCATGGAACCGTACTGGAGGGATGGCTCAATGGACCCTGTAAAATTCATAATACAGAGGGCGCCACTCCAACTCATAGCCTTAGAGCATGTTGGATACTACGGCAGGTGGCCAAAAGTGGCGAAGAGCTTCTAGCTCTAGAGCACCAACCCAAGGATACCAGTACGGTATTAACAGTCTTCGAGACTTTCGCATCAAATAATATGCGGAAAGGAACACTCCGTAGCCTTGCCGAAGTCCACCAAGTAGCAACAATAAACCCATGGAGTGACACTGCTATTAACTTTAATGCCGCTGATTTAACCTAAATTCCGAACAGCCCGAGCACCAGCCGCATTGGTCCTCAGTCCGAAAGTGGACGGCTTTCACCTTACCAAGGTACTCATGGACGGTGGCAGCGGATTGAACCTCATTTACGAGGAAACCCTACGAAAAATGGAGATAGACTGGAGCCGTATTGAGCAAAGCAGCACAACCTTTAGAGGAATAATCCCCAGTCAGGAAGCACGCTGTACAGGAAAAATCACACTGGATGTAGTGTTCGGCACGCCGGATAATTACAGCTCCGAGGAGGTCACGTTCCAAGTGGCCCCGTTCAGCAGCGGATACCACGCTCTATTAGGGCGAGAGGCATTCACAATTTTCCAAGCTATACCCCATTATGGGTACATGAAGCTCAAAATGCCCGGGCCCAACGGAATCATCACTCTTGCTAGTGACCCGGACATAGCACTCCGCGCTGAAAATAAGACAGCCGCACTGGCCCTTGAGGCACTATCCGAAGCCCAAGCGGCCGAGGAACTCACTGCGTTGTGCTCCACGGTGAATAGGGACGATGTGATACTCGATAAGAGATCCAAATCCACTTCCTTCAAACCAGCTGACGAAATAGTCAAATTCCAAGTCCATCCAACGGACCCTACAAAAACGGCCTCCATCGGGGCACAATTAAATCCTGATGTAGACGCTGCACTAAGAGAATTCCTACGAAAATTGGGACATTTTGCCTGGCACCCTTCAAACATGCCAGAATCCCACGCCTGGCCGAAAGCACAGCCTAAACATCCTAAATTGATTCAAGTCAGTCAATCAGGCTCTTCGGCGTTTCTCAGAACACTTGAGACAGGCCATGTGAGAGGTGCTAGCCAAACTATTGGAGGCCGGATTCATCAGAGATATAAACAATCCGGACTGGCTAGCTATCCTGGTGATGGTACCAAAGAAGGACAAATCCACGGCACTGTAAATGTCGATTTCAAGGACCTCAACAAGGCTTGCCCAAAGGATCCCTTCCCCCTCCCCCGCATTGATCAAATCATCGACGCTACCGCAGGACACGATTCATTGTGTTTCCTCGACGTATACTCCGGCTACCACCAAATTAAGATGGCAGAGCCTGACCAAGCCGCAACGGCATTCATCACTCCATACGGCCCATTCTCGCTTCAACACAATGCCCTTCGGGCTCAAAACGCCGGCGCAACATATCGTTGCATGATTCAGACATGTCTGGCAAACCAGATCGGCAAAACAGTGGAGGCATACGTAGATGATGTGGTCGTCAAAAGCAAGCACGTCGAAACTCTAGTAGACGACTTGAGGCTCACATTCGATAATCTCCGAACATATGACAATAAGCTCAACCCGGAAAAATGCATTTTCGGTGTACCAGCTGGAAAGCTCTTGGGCTTCATTGTATCCAGTAGAGGAATTGAAGCAAATCCAGCCAAGATCCGAGCTGTCACAATTGGATATCCCAAAAGACCTCAAACAAATACAAAAATTGACTGGATGCGTGGTGGCTCTAAGCCGCTTCATCTCCCGTTTGGGAGAAAAGGCATTACCCCTTTATCGCCTCCTCCAAAGACAATCAACACTTCGAGTGGACGGATGCCGCCATGGCCGGACTCGAAGAAATAAAAGCCATATTGGCAACAAACCCGGTCCTGGCCGCGCTCAACATGGGCGAACCAATGCTATTATACATCGCAGCAACTCATCAAGTTGTAAGCGCGGTGCTCGTTGTCGAACGAGAAACGGACGGACACAAGTTCCCTCTTCAAAAACCAGTTTACTACGTGTCCACTGTCCTAACTCCATGCAAGTCACGGTATCCGCATTATCAAAAGATAGCGTACGCGGTGTTTATGGCATCCCGGAAGCTGCGACACTACTTTCAAGAGTGTTCAATAACAGTAGCCTCCGAAGTACCTCTTAACGACATTATAAACAACCGCGACGCGACGGGCCGGATTGCCAAATGGGCCATTGAGCTCCTCCCGTTCGACATAACCTATAAGCCACGCAGAGCCATTAAGTCGCAGGTTTTGGCCGACTTCGTCGCCGAATGGACCGAGGCCGAACTCCCTAAAGAGTACGGCGCATATTCCAACTGGATAATGCACTTCGACGGCTCCAAAATGTTGGCTGGCCTGGGAGCTGGCGTCGTTCTGACGTCCCCAACCGAAGATACAGTTCAATGCGTACTCCAGATAATGTATACGGACTCCAACAACGCAGCCGAATACGAGGCCCTTCTACATGGTGTCCGGATGGCAGTCTCCATGGGAATTCAACGCCTAGAGGTGCGCGGGGATTCGAACCTCGCAATATCCCAAATAAATGGAGACTTTGATGCCAAGGATCCGAAAATGGTAGCCTATCGCAATGCCGTCCTAAAAATGTCAGCTCGGTTTGAGGGGCTCGAATTTCACCATATAGCCCGGGATAACAACGAGGCAGCAGACGTGTTGGCACGCATCGGCGCAAAGCGCGATGTTGTCCCCCCCCCCCAACATCTTCCTAGAAAGGCTGTTCAAGCCATCCGTATTATGGGAGGGAGAGTCCAGAAATAACAACCCGGACCCAACCGCACTGCCCCACACCAAACAATCTGACACAGTTGGTGGTTCTACCAACGAAATAACACCCTCAGCCCATGTAATAATGGCAGTCATTGCCCCGTGGACTGAACCATTCCTAGCCTACCTAACCAGGCAGGAACTCCCCGAGGACCAAAACGAGGCCCGCTGCATAGTGCGGCGATCTAAAGCCTACAAAGTCCATGAGGGAGAGCTTTATAAGAAAAGCACAACCGGTGTCCTTCAAAGGTGTATCTCCGAAGAGGAAGGGTGGAATCTTCTGTCTGAAATACATGCCGGACTCGGCGGGCACCACACCGCAGCCCGGGCCCTTGTAGGCAAGGCCTTCCGTACAGGATTTTATTGGCTGACGGCCCGGGCAGATGCTCAGGACTTAGTCCAACGATGCGTCGGATGCCAACTCTTTGCTAATCAGAGGCACATGCCACCCACCACCCTCAAAACTATACCCATCACCTGACCCTTTGCGGTCTGGGGGCTTGACATGGTAGGACTCCTTAAAGGGGGAACCCACAAGCAAAAATACCTACTGGTCATGGTGGATAAATTCACCAAATGGATAGAGGCCAAGCCTGTCAAGATGGCCGAATCCGGACCGGTGATAGACTTCATATCAGGGGTCGTACACCGTTACGGTGTCCCCCACAGCATCATCACTGATAACGGCACAAATTTACGGCCGACGAGGTCAAACTCTGGTGCAAAAACATGGGCATTAAGCTCGACTACGCTTCAGTCTATCACCCTCAAACTAACGGTCAAGTTGAGCGAGCAAATGGTCTAATTATGAGCGGCATCTAACCTAGATTAGTGCGGTCCCTCAAGGAATCTAAGACGCACTGGGTAGAGGAGCTCGACTCCATACTCTGGGGGCTGCGGACTACTCCGAATCGCACGACCGGATTTACACCATTCTTTATGGTATACGGCGCAGAGGCAATTCTGCCCTGCGACATAATTCATGACTCACCTCGCGTGCGGATGTACGAGGAAAGAGAAGCCGATCTCGATCGGCAGGACAGTTTGGACGCCTTGGAGGAGGAGCGTGACATAGCAAAAGCCCGTTCCGCATTCTATCAACAGCAAGCTCGAAGATATCAAAGCAGAGAAGTACGGGCCAAAACTTACAATGTTGGTGAGCTAGTTCTACGCCTACCGGACAAGAAAAAGGACAAACTAAAGCCCAAATGGGAAGGTCCCTTTATCATCGACCAAGTCCTGGCCGGTGGAGCGTACCGTCTGCGAGATGCATCGGATAACCGACTCGAGCCGAACCCATGGAACGCAGCCCGTCTCCGAAGATTCTACGCCTAGCGCCGGATTCTGAGTTCGTCTCCTTCTTCTGTCCATATTTTATATTTTAGTTGTCTTCTATTTTTCTCCTTCTCCCTCCTTTTTCTTTCCAGCCTTTGAAGGCTCGTTAGCGCATTGTTCGCACACACTTGACGCGCCATCCACGCTCATTGTACCGGGGCTTCTTTTACAAGAGCTTAATTATAAGGGCTTCATGCCCAATACATGTGTCACACTTCCGCATGTACCTTTTATTCACCATTATATGCATCGATATGACTTAAGTTTTGGCCAAGCTGGGTTTGCACGGCTCCTGTGCTTACCCCTCGTTCCCGATTGTTCGGCTAGGTGGTAAAGGGAGCACCTCTGCGATTATTCTTGCTGGTCGGCGGATGTGTACCTCGACTGGGTGAAGCCGAAAGCTAGCGTTCTTAAGAGAATATTCGGTCGGTGAACTAAAAGAAGATTTCTTACCTATTTATTTATCTGCCCCCAGATGTTTTTCTGCTTTTTTCGCAGTCCGGACATGCACTTTAGGGCATGCCTCCCAGGGAAAGGAACCCCTAATGGAACTATTCTCCCTAGAAGATGTTTCTTACTAACCATGTAATATAACATAACTAGTTGGGAACATGTCTGATAAAGCACTAATGACCCCTACGCCTGGTCTCCACACATGCCCCGGTTTTTATATAACCGCAAGGGTATTCGGACACACTCCCGACTACCGGGTCCCGAGGTTGAAGTGAAAAGGTCCGGTAAGACAAACGATCTACAATCCAGCTAGAATTCATTTTACATGTCACCTTAAATTACATAGTCAATTTGACTGATTGTATTCCTCTTCAATGCCATCTAACAGGCTGTCTAGTTTACAGTCCTGCTGGGAATACTTTATGCCAATTCTACCTAGCCGTACACTAAGCTCACCAGGATCTACTTCCCATCTGGCCCCACAGGTCCGACCTCGGCCATGTGGTTTGGGTCAGCCTTCGTGTACCGCGTCTTCACCATGGCCCAGGCCTCCCTGGCGCCTTGACGGCAGGCCGATATCTTCCATAATCGGAAGCGCCTCCGTGCTCCCTAGAGCCTCTCTACAAGCTCCCCAAGGCCTTCGGGCAGGGAGACAGATGGCCACAAGGCCTGGGCGATGCCTTTCATCAACTGCCGAACTCGTTCGTGAAGTTGTAAGAGCTCGGGAAGAAGGTCACCCGTAGAACCGGGCATTTCCTCTGCAGGACGGCCTGTGAGCATACCTACAGACATAACTCTGTTAGTCGACTTCCTCGCCGAACTCTTTTTTCAAAAGTTCGTTTAAGCACTTACTAAAAATGCCGCGTCGAAGCCGTCGGTTCTCCTTAACGGAGTCAGACAGCTGGGCACGAACATCTTTTAGTTCCTCACCCAGCTGGGTGTTGGCATCTTGGAGATTATTTTTCTCCTGCCTCACCCTCGTAAGCATGTTCTCGCCGGCCTTTAACCGGCGCAAGAGCTGTTGCTTGTCCGGATCTACCCCGACGCCATCTGCAATGTTATTATCAGATCTATATACACGCCACACTTCATAACATACTTATCTTTTAAAAGCGTATATTACCAGAGGGGGTCTCTTTGGCTTCCCCTGTCGCGGCTTGTGCAGCCTCAAGTTGGGCTTTGCACTCTTCAAGCTCCCCGACAGTTGGGTATTCTTTTACAGAAGATCCTCAAGATAATAAATGATCCTTAAATCAGTTATTCTAACTATTTCAAGTCTCGGGGGCTACTGGCATATATAACCTTAAATTTCCTCACTCGTATGTCTTTCACATACTGCTCCGTGGCTCTGGCTAGACCATTTTGAGCAGCACGGAGGTGTGCATCTCCCGAATTGAAGGCGTTCAACGCCTCTTGGGAGAAACATGTGTCACAAAGAATTGTCCGGCGGCGCCTGTGATTCATGGCACTCTCCACCTCAGAGTTGGTGGCGGACAATCTGTCGGCATCCTCTGTCGGAGGAGCATCCGACGCACGCCTAGTGTTCGCCTCTGCTTCTGGGCCTGGCTTTGAAGCCTTTGGTCATGAGGCTCGATTGGCAACCTCTCCGGATATAGTTCGGCGAGCGCTGTTTTTCCTGAAGAGAGCACGAGCGTTAGTATGCCTTCCGGAATAAAACCTGGGTCTAAGGCAACACGCCATACCGTTGCGTCGGCGCTTCAGTCCGGACCGCACTTCTTTTCAGCCTGCTGGGCCTTACTGCCCCTTGTTGGCTAGCCACCGCAGGTTCGACATTCCACCTCAAGGGCTCCCCCTGCAAAACACCATTGATATACGTTAGTCAAAGATAAGCACGGAGGGATCATTTCTAAAGTATTAGGACTTCGGTCTCAATTACCTGTGAGGCTGGAAATATTCTGGGGTAATCGGCTGTAATGGCAACCAAGACATTGTCGATGCTCAGTTGGTAAAATACCCCATCGATCAGCTTCACAGATATGTCCGGATCCTCTTGGGAGGCCGGATCGAGGGACCGTTCCGGATCCTCAGGTTGTGGAGGTGGGCTGTTTATATCCTTTACGGCCCGGCGCAATTCCTGCATTAAAATCACAAAATAAGGTACTTAACTATGGGAATATGGAACGGATGGGCATAAAGAAATGTCCGCTTACCCAGCTTGGAGGGTTGTTCATAGAAAACCCGTCCTGAGGATTGACGCGAAGAAATTCTTCCTCTTCTCCCTTGTACAATGCGGACAAGATCTTCATCAGATCGGCGACCGATCCCGGCCCCTTACGGCCATGGCGGGTGGCATCATCCTCCCCGTTGAAATCCCACATGGGGTGGCCCCTATACTGGAGCGGCTGCACTCCCCGCATAATGCATGTGGCCATGACCCCGATCATGGTCAGTCCGGAATGAGCCAACAACCTTATTCGGCTCATCAGGTAGAGGACGTCCCTGTCATTTTCCCCCTGAGGGCTCCGTGGACGCCTTGACTTAGGCGTTTCTTCAAAGGAGCATTACTGAACTCTGGGAGGCCGATCCGAACAGGGCCCGGCAGGGGGACATCTTCTATATAAAACCATTCCGAAGGCCAGTCTTCGGACGCCTTCTTCGGGGTTCCAGATAGATATCCGGTCCCGGCGATGCGCCATAGTTCGGCTCCGCCCACTTGATATATCGACCCCTCCTGAGAACGGGGTACGAGGCAGAACAACCTCTTCCACAGCGTGGAATGAGCCTCGATGCCCAAAAACAGCTCGCAAAGGGCCACGAAGCCCGCAATATGCGTAATGGAGGCAGGCGTAAGGTTGTGAAACCGAGGCCATAGAACTCCGTGAGCCCCGGAAAAATGGATGAATTGGAAATCCGAGCCCTCTTATCAAATAGGGGACAAGGCATACCCGCTGTCCTCGGGAGGGACTGGGACGCTCTCCGCTTATTTTCTGCCCTTATAGGTGGCGAGTCCGGCTCGAACCGGAACCATGAAGGCTGGGGGAAGAAACCCCTTGGTTTGGAGCGTCACTAACTCACTGTGCGGGACGGAGCATCTCTCCCAATCTCCAGGCTCAGGACTAGGAGGGCAAGAGGAGGAGCCGCGTCGACTGTCCATGATGGAATGGGTTTCTGTCAGATGCGCTCCGATGAAAGCTCGCGAAGGGAAGGTGGTGTGATTCGGATCTAGATCCTCGTATCTTGTATAGGCAGCTCATTTGTGCAGCTAGGGGGTAAATGTAAAAACACCCTGGCTTTTTGCATTCATTCAACGCGTCGAAGATGGCCATTATTGGGCGTGGAAGCCAAGGAGCGCGATATTGACAAGAAGCCGGACACTATTCAACAAGTACACAGGAGTTGGAGAAGAACCCGCCTTGCAATACCGAAGACAATCTACACGTCGGACTCGTCGTCATTGAAGCCTGGTTCGGGGGCTACTGAGGGAGTCCTGGATTAGGGGGTGTCCGGATAGCCGGACTATGACCTTTGGCCGGACTCCTGGACTATGAAGATACAAGATTGAAGACTTCGTCCCATGTCCGGATGGGACTTTCCTTGGCGTGGAAGGCAAGCTTGGTGATACGGATATGTAGATCTCCTACCATTGTAACCAACTCATGTAACCCTAACCCTATTCGGTGTCTATATAAACCGGAGGGTTTTAGTCCCAGAGGACGAACAACAATCATACCATAGGCTAGCTTCTAGGGTTTAGCCTCTCTGATCTCGTGGTAGATCTACTCTTGTACTACCCATATCATCAATATTAATCAAGCAGGAGTAGGGTTTTACCTCCATCGAGAGGGCCCGAACCTGGGTAAAAACATCGTGTCCCTTGTCTCTTGTTACCATCCGCCTAGACGCACAGTTCGGGACCCCCTAGCCGAGATCCGCCGGTTTTGACACCGACACCTATAGATGGTGTATATATGAATGCGGACTAGAAAGACCCCCCCCCCCCCCCACACACACACACACAGAGAGAGAGAGAGAGAGAGAAAGGGAGAGGGACCAACAAGGTTTTTGTGTCGGATGCGTGCGACAGAATTGAAGATTGTCGGCGAGAGAGTGAGAGAGAGAGAGAGAGAGAGAGAGAGATAGAACAGGAGTCCAGGAGAGGGGGAGGTCGCGTTTTATGCATCAAAGACTGATCTAAACTTGCATTCAAATATTTAAATTGGAGACCATGTTGTCTGCAATCCACACATGAACGGGTATATGCGTATATCAATAAAGTTCATTAATTTGACTTACAACATGTTCATGGAGTACTATAATACTGTACAACATGCTACTCGATTGAGGTGTTCAATTCGGGATTTAGTTCACTATTTTGACCTACTGAACGAGCTAGTTCATTGAATCGAGATATTTCATTTTGGGTTTGATTCGCGTTTTTGAGTGGGTCAACTATTTGTCATATAGTAAATCGCTAGCAACGAGCATGTAAAAACGCATTACTCCCGAGCATCATCTGTCCATCTAAAAAAGAAGTGGCAAGCTAATATTTCAAAATTTGATTCGAATCGACTTGGTAAGGTAGACGTGGATGCTCGTTCTCCCAAAATTTGAACGAACCGTTAAACATCCTCTGCTCGGTCGAATTCGCTCGAGCAAATAAATGGGAGACGGGAAATTACCGTCCTATGTGGGACACGCATCAATTGGCCCATTGTACATCGAGGGTAGGTTCGTAACTTCATCCAAGCGCGCCTTCTCCTCGGCCGAAATGACATGTGCTGAATAATTCATAAACCATGGTCGGCAAAACACGCTCTCCTCACCCGAAATAGCTCGCGCGCTCTCCTCGCCCGATTTCGCTCGCGCCCACTATAGTTCAAAACACGCCCTCCTCGCCCGAAATCGCTCCCGCCCACTATTTGGGGAGAAGCAAAGTTACTCTACTATCCCCGACCCTCAGTACACATACCCAAGCCGAGAAGCCTGTAGGCAAGGGTAGAACTGTAACTCCCCCTCACATTTCAGACAAATGCGTCCGTAAGACCTGGTTCCACTCCTCCCAATCCCCCCCCACCCCCATTCATACCTCGTGGGCATCAAATCACCTTCTCCCCGAAGCTCCCTTCTCCCGAAGTCGCAAACCTCAGCCCCACCTCCATGGCGCCCCACCGCACCAATTTCATAGCCTCCTCCTCCCTAATGCGGAGATGCTTCCAATTGCTGTCGTGCACCGGTCCGTGTGCCTCTTACTCCGTCTTCTTGGTGCTGCCTCGGCAACGGCCGCGTGAACTGCATGAGCCGATTCACCCCCGCCGTTGTTCATGGTGCCGGAGCGGCTCCAACTTCGGATCCGTCCAGAGTCCTGGCGCTGCTTCCGCGTAGCCGTCGACCATCGCGACATCGCTCTTTCCCTGCCGCCGGTCACCAGCGCCACCGCGCCGGCCTCACCGACTCGGCAGCTGGACCTGCCTACTTCACCATGCCGCCAGGTAGGTCACACCCTCATCTGAAATCACTTTATTTAGGCGTCAGTTGTCTGAATTTTTATTCTGGGCCAATCGATTCCCAATGGGAAGCAGCACCCTCGAGGCGGCGGAGCTCCTAGGCTGCCGGTTGGCTGGTGTCTAACGAGCTTGAGGCCGCAAGTTCACCGTGGAAGCAGCGCTTAGATGGATATCTTTTAGAGTTGCGTGGGTTGAAGGTACTGCCGCCACCGGATCTGGATGACGGGGAGTCTTTGTGGATTGGCCCGGGGGCGGCGCAACCACGGCAGTGCGGTGGGGCGAGGAGTGGGGTTTTTGACGTGGCCCCGGACGACGGAGGCAGGCTGCTCTGCCGTTGGTCGCTGGCTCTTCGGGGAAGATTCCGAACAGCGTCAGCCGGGAGGCACAAGACGGCCATCAAGCCATCCGGCGTAGATCGGACCGTACCAAAATAAAATAAAATCGTGTGACCCCAATTTAGTTTTCAGTCAACAGACGTTTGACCACTCTCGTACCTTGCTGTTGATCTCTTAGTGTATTTCTTCGGATCAAAGCAATATGTCGTTCTTAACTTTATGCGTTATCTGCATCTTTAGACACACCGTCTTCCGACTAACCGTAGCTGCTCCAACAAGGGAAGCATACACCAGAAGGAAGCTACAGTCCCCACTCAACAGTTCCCTGCATCGAATGCGCGTGCCCGACATGGACAGCCACAACAACTGCAGGGCCATCGACAAGTCAGCACATGATGCTCACTCCTATGGATGGTAGCCAGATAGGTTGTACCCTCATCTCACTTGTGTGCAACATTTATGGCTTTGTTATTCATCTAAGCACGGAAAATAGATCATCACATTTCACGGTATATTCATGCTGATCTCTTACGGGTCTTGTTCAAGAGTTCACGTTGTTCCATAGTTCAGCTAAGATACTTGTTCTTTAGGTAACGTTGTTCCATAGTTATCATCCATCAACCAATGCTATCCCACAGGCTGGTGATTATAGTATTATATCACTTCTAGTATTACCTATGTTGTTCTTTAATACTTTTGTGTGCCATCTAGTTAATCTCGAGTACAAACGATACATATTATGTAGCTTTCATCTATGTTCTCCCTTTAGTTTATCAGACCTGTTGCTGCTAGTTAACCCCAGTCCTACTATTTATGTCGTCTCCTACAGGCACTCATTTACATAAATCTAACTACTAGTTGTCTTCCATGCATGTCAGATATAATTGCACACACTGATATATCCACAAGAACCTCACGGAGCAATGTAAAGGCCAATAAACTTGATGTAAATGATACCCAATATGATGGAACATGTAAAGGCAGTTCTTCAGAAGACTTGTAGAAAGATGATGAATCCTCTTCACCCCACAAGGTCCTTGCTCTAACTTGGCCTGTGATATGGGTACAACATACATATAATGTCCTGGAGTGTATCTACTCTGTTGCAATGCCATGTGCTTAGCATGCTGATCATGCATGTAAATATGTCATGCCTTCCTGTTTTCAAGACCTATTCCATTCATGATAACATGTTTTCAAATTCAAGTCTTGTCATTCTCTTTGTATCGCAATGCCATCTGCTTAGTTTGGACATCATGCTTCTGAATATCTTATGCATTGTTATTCATCAGTATGTACTTCATCTGTCTGCCATACCATGTTTTTTTTACTTTGAAGTGTTGTTCTAGTGCTCTGTTGCAATGCCACCTTATTTTTCCAATCATACACGTGTATGTTGCCTTGGTTATTTCTGTACGTATTCCGCTAGCATATAGTTTTACATTCAACTAGTTTTTTTGCTGTGTTGTCCTGTCGTATCCCTAGCTCTTGCACCATACTCCCTCCGTCCGGATTACATGTTGCCGAAATGGATAAAAAAGGATGTATCTAGAACTGAAATACACCTAGACCCATCCATTTTTTTCGGATGGAGGGAATACATGTCAATATGTCATGCCTTTCTATTCTTCAAGACCTATTCCATCTCTCCGATGTCGCATGTTTTATAATTAAAGCACCATTCTTCTATACAAGGCATGCAAGGGGAAGACGACTATGTTAGAATCGACGGGTTACAAACAAGGCCTTTGCAAAAGATCCAAACGCCAGGAGATAATAAACCAACTCCAGTTTTATAGATACTGCTCCAAAGATAGAGAAACCCAACTCCTCGATAATAAGCAGATTCCAGTGGCCAAAGAACTAGTCCGCTCAGGTCGAGAAAAAATATGTCAACTCAATTCTAAGAAGCGTGTGCGTATCCTTGCATCATGAAATTTTATAGCATGCTGATCATATTTTCTACATGTTTCTTACCCATCTCTCTTTTATAAAATAAGCTTAACAGATAGAAGAATTTCTGCAATGGTATAGTTTATGAGGAAAGATTCTTGCAGGAATTCTCTGTGTCTCAATGTAGATGTAAGTACCTGTTGTATATCACTATATTTTTACATCAGCATGTATTTTGTTAATCGCGTGAATCCAACCTTTATCTGATCTAAATTTAGTTGTAGAAAAATGTATGATTAAAGGCCACAATGTTGATTTTTGCAAGGAAAACTGCACAGTAGTTTTGCATCCTGAGCTGCATGAGTGTACTATCTCATATCAGTGGGTTTGAATACTTTGGTTCTGCAGTGGGGTTTTTAGTGTTTTTTTTACTGTGTTGTCCTGTCGTATCCCTTGCTCTTACATCATACTCCCTCCGTCCGGATTAAATGTCGCAGAAATGGATAAAACTGGATCTATCTAGAACTGAAATGCGCCTAGACCCGTCCATTTATTTCCGGCTGGAGGGAATACATGTCAATATGTCATGCCTTTCTATTCTTCAGTACCTATTCCATCTCTGCTGTAGCATGTTTTATAACTGAATCACCATTCTTCTATATAAGGCATGCAAGGGGAAGACGGCTCTGTTAGAATCTGAAGGGTTACAAACTAGGTCTTTGCAAAAGATCCAAACGCCAGGAGATAATAAACCAACTCCATTTTTCATAGATACTGCTCCAGCACAGAGAAACCCAACTACCACTGATAATAAGCAGATTCCAGTGGCCATAGAACTAGTCCGCTCGATCCGGCAAAAGAATGTCAACTCCATTCTAAGAAGCGTGTGCGTATCCTCACATCATGAAATTTTATAGCATTCTGATCATATATTCTACATGTTTCTTACCCATCTCTCTTTTAGAAAATAAGGTTAAACGATAGAGGACTTCCTCCATTGGGATCGTATTCGAGGAAAATATCTTGCGGGAATTCTCTGTGCTCCAATGCTGATGTAAGTACCTGTTGTATATCACTATATTTTTACATCAACATGTATTTTGTTAATCGGCGTGAATCTAACCTTTATCTGATCTAAAATTAGTTGTAGCAAAATGTTAAAGGCGTCAATGTTGATTTTTGTAAGGAAAACTGCCTGGTAGTTTTGCATACTGAGCTGCATGAATGTACTATCTCATATCACGCACATTACTGAATTGTAGTGCTTCTCTGGTTGCCCATTCATTCATTGTGTCAATGTTGCTTTCGTACTACCTTACCTGGCTGATGATAGCTGTGCCATATTGTGTTAATTTGGTGTAGGCTACTTGCCCAAACGTTCGTTGTGTCAATGTTGCTTTCCTATTATCCTGACTTGGCCAATGATAGCAATGCTAGTGTGTTAATTTTGTGCAGGCTCTTTGAAGATAAGAAGACAAACTCTGAAAACAGCAAGGCAACCCCATTGTTTCTTTCCGAAGAATCTAGGCCAGGTAATATGGCAATAACTCATGATTAATCTGTTTGGTTCCCGTCCTAATTTATGTTATGATGCGGTTTGAGACACTCTCCACTATCAATAATACAAACCTGCCAAATCACCATCTGAATCTGTTCAGTATCCTCTGTCTCGAATGCAACGGAATAAATGTATGTTTGTGAAACAATTAATGGTTGAAGCAATGATGAAAATGGTGGATGAATCAGAGGTGCATAGTCGTGCGACACAACAACTGATCAATGTTTTCAGAGAAAGTGTAGCAAAGCAGAAAGAACTTGCCAACATGCTTATGGGCGTCATACGTACTTTGAGGTTGCAGATTGTGACGGTGTAGATGGTTAGGTTCTGCTCATTTATTTGCACTGACGTCAATCTTTGATTGCCCAGTGGATGTAATTTCCTGTAGTATATGCTGGATGTGCAACGTTATTCCCTGTATGTCGTACCTTTGCGTGATCGGTTTTGGTCCTGTGCATAATTGCTCGTCGTAATGGGCTCAAATTATCTAATTTGGCCTAAAGACATGTACGAACTTTAGTGGGCCCATTAATTTAATGGGCCGTTACTAGGCTGAAAGTTAATTGTCGGCCCTCTTACCTCCCGAATTCGTTAACGTGCCGACATCGAAGCCCGAACAGGTGGCCCCGGTTTATTTCACGGGCCGTTAACGGGCCGTTACTAAGTTTGGGCTACATATGGCCCAACTATCTTTGTAGGCCTTTAGCAGGCGAAAGAGACAATGGGCTTGTCTTTGGACCATGAAGACCATGGGCCGCTAAGAGGCCGAAAGTCAGGTCGCATTGTAAATGACCCAACTATGTTGTGGGCCTTTAGCAGGCCGAAAGAGAAACCGGGCTGGTATTGGACCATGAAGGGCATGGGCCGTTAAAGGGCCAAAACTAAGGTCCGACTACAAATGGCCCAACTCATTTATGGTCCGTTAATAGGCGAAAGTCACAGGGCGGAATTGGCCCAACACTTAAATGGGTCGCTAAAAGGCCAAAACTTCAGGTCCGACTAAAATGGCCCAACTGATTTATGGGCCGTCAACAGGCTGAAAGTGACACCGGGCCAGAAAATTGGCCCAACACTTAAATGGGCCGCTAAAAGGCCGAAACTCAGGTCCGACAACAAATGGCCCATCAGATTTATGGGCCGTCAACAGGCTGAAAGACACACCGGGCCGGAAACTAGCCCAACATTTAAATGGGTCGTTGAGGGAGTCCTGGATTAGGGGGTGTCCGGATGGCCGGACTATGACCTTTGGCCGAACTCCTGGACTATGAAGATACAAGATTGAAGACTTCGCCCCGTGTCCGGATGGGACTTTCCTTGGCGTGGAAGGCAAGCTTGGCAATACGGATATGTAGATCTCCTCCCGTTATGGCCGACTCTGTGTAACCCTAGCCCTCTCTGGTGTCTATATAAACCGGAGGGTTTTAGTCCGTGGGGCGAAGAACAATCATACCATAGGCTAGCTTCTAGGGTTTAGCCTCTACGATCTCGTGGTAGATCTACTCTTGTACTACCCATATCATCAATATTAATCAAGCGGGGAGTAGGGTTTTACCTCCATCGAGAGGGCCCGAACACAGGTAAAAACATCGTGTCCCTTGTCTCCTGTTACCATCCGCCTAGACGCATAGTTCGGGACCCCCTACCCGAGATCCGCCGATTTTGACACCGACATTGGTGCTTTCATTGAGAGTTCCTCTGTGTCATCACTTTTAGGCCCGATGGCGGCTTCGATCATCAACAACGATGCGTTCCAGGGTGAGACTTTTCTCCCCAGACAGATCTTCGTATTCGGTGGCTTTGCACTGCGGGCCAATTCGCTTGGCCATCTGGAGCAGATTGAGAGCTACGCCCCTGGCCATCAGGTCAGATTTGGAAGTTTGAACTACACAGCCGACTTCCGCGGAGACTTGATCTTCGATGGGTTCGAGCCACAGCCAAGCACGCCGCACTGTTACAATGGGCATGTCTAGCTCTGCCGCCGAACAGTGTCCTGGAGGCCGCACCAGTGTCCGCTCCGACCCTTAGCTCGAGCCGATCGCGCCATGTCGAGGGACGGGTGGCTGGACACCGCCTCGGGGCTGCAATCTCTCTGGCGATCGAGCCGAACACCATACCTGTCGCTGCGGCTTCGTGACTCCAAGGTGCCGGACTCCTTTCTGGACTCCGAACCTTCCGCGACCCTGCCAATCGAATCTGATTGGGCGCCGATAATGGAGTTCACCGCCGCTGACATCTTTCAGCACTCTCCTTTGGCGACATTCTGAATTCACTAAAGTATCTCTCTTTATCAGGAGAGCCCTGGCCGGACTATGGTCAGCAAGGTTGGGATGCGGACGACAAAGAAATTCAAAGCCCACCCACCACCCACTTTGTAGCCAATGTCGATCATTTAACCGACATGCTTAACTTCGACTCCGATGACATCGACGGTATGGACGACGATGTAGGAGACGAACAGGAACTAGCGCCTATAGGCCACTGGACAACCACCCCATCTCACGATGTATACATGGTTGATACACCTAAAGGAAACGAAGATGAGGAACAAAGGGACGCAACGAGGGACCGTTCCCTCGAAAAGCAATCAAAGCAGCGGCGTAAGCGCCACTCCAAACCCCACCTCGACAGAGAAAACAGCCATACAGACCCAGCCATAGAGCAGGGTGAACCGACGGACGACGAACATGCCATCGAGCAACCGTCTCCCGTCCCCGGCGAAGACAACAGTCCGGACGATGTCACGCCGGACAAGTTGCTGGAGCAGAAGAACCTCCAAAAAAGGCTCGTCACCACTGCGCGTAGCCTGAAAAGCAGAAGCGGAAGCTCAAAACAGCGGAAGATGCACTCAGAATTAGATGGAGCAAAGTACTCAACACCGCAGACAAATACGGCGACAGTTGCCACACAAAGAGCTATCCGAAGCTAAAATTATTGCCGGAATTTGATGATGAGGCCTTAGATCCTCCGCAATCAAAAAATAAGGAAGCCACCCGGTCGGACAAACGACCCCATGGCCAACACAGTGAGGCAAAGGACGCCGCACACAAGCTGGCACGCGATCCGCACAAGGATTCGCATCAAAATGATGGCCCAGCCAGATCTATCTATGGGCCAAGAAAGCAAGCTCTAGTAAGCAATGCAACACATCAAATATCCGAACATCGCGGTACGCCCAGATATAGGGGCACCGCACACCCTCTATGTTTAACCGATGAGGTGCTGGATCATGAATTTCCAGCATGATTCAAGCCCGTAAACATAGAGGTATACGACGGAACAACAGACCCTGGAGTCTGGATTGAGGATAACATCCTCCACATACACATGGCTAGAGGAGATGATCTCCACGCCATAAAATACTTACCCCTCAAACTCAAAGGGCCAGCCCGGCATTGGCTCAAAAGCCTTCCCGAAAACACCATCGGAAGTTGGGAAGAGCTAGAGGATGCTTTTAGGGCAAATTTTCAAGGGACTTATGTCCGACCTCCGGATCTGAGCGATCTAAGTCATATAACTCAACAACCCGGAGAGTCAGACCGGAAACTCTGGAACAGATTTCTTAGTATAAAGAACAAGAGAGTCGACTGTCCGGACGCAGAAGCCTTAGCAGCTTTCAAACACAGCGTCCGAGACGAATGGCTCGCCAGACACCTCGGCCAAGAAAAGCCAAGAACAATGGCCGCACTAACAAGCCTCATGACCCGCTTTTGCGCAGGAGAGGACAGCTGGTTGGCAAGATGCAGTACCAGCAACCCAAGTACATCCGAAGTTAGGGATGGAAACGGGAAACCGCGACGCGGCAAGGACCAGCACTGGACCAAGGGAAACAGCCCGAAGAGCATGGCAGTCAACGCCGGATTCAAAAGTTCTCGTCAGAATCAGAAAAAGCTGCCCCCCAAGGATAACAGGGACGAGCTGGCTAACTTAAACAAAATCTTGGACAAGATAAGTCAAATACACTGTACTCCCGGGAAGCCTGCAAACCATACCCACAGAGATTGTTGAGTCTTCAAGCAATCCGGCAAACCCAACGCCGAATACAAGGGGCTCAACACACCAAGCAAGGACGATGACGAACCCCACAAGCAGAGCACCAGAAAACAAAAGAACTTCGCACAAGAAATCAAAACAGTAAATTCACTTCACGTGACAAAAAGGGAGAACATAGTGGCGCCCATAGAGATACGCGCCACACGGCCTATCCCAGAGGAGTCCCGCCACTGGTTGTTAAAACCAATTACCTTCGAACATCAGGATTACTCTAGAAATATCCGGAACGCAGGCTGGACTTCCTTGGTATTAAATCCGATAATTGACAGACTCCACTTTACACAAGTCCTAATGGACGGCGGCAGTGATTTAAACCTGATATATCAGGACACAATCCATAAACCGGGATAGACCCAACAACAATTCGCCAAAGCAACACTTCCTTTCAAGGGGTAACACCAGGCCCAGATGCCCATTGTACGGGCTCTCTCCTGTTATAAGTTATGTTCGGCTCACACGACAACTTCCGCAGTGAAAAGCTAACCTTCCACATCGCCCCATTTACAAGCAGCTATCAAGCACTACTGGGACGTGAAGCTTTCGCCCGCTTTAATGCAATACTGCATTATGCATCCCTTATACTTAAAATGCCCGGTCCATGAGGCATCATCTCATTAAAGGGAAATATCGAGTGTTCCTCGAGCACGGAAGATTGTGCGGCTGCATTAACAGCCACACACTAAACCGGCTTCATTAGGCAAAGCACCTAAACAGGTCGTTCAGACCCCAGACATGGCTAGACGAGTCCGGCGTAAGGGCTTACTAGCCGCATACCCCCGTTCAAGGGGCTCCGCGCATGTACAACAAGAGACAATAAAGCTCAATTTTATTCATTTTTTAAAAAATGTACTTTGTTCATTTAATGTAACATATATTTTCGCACGATCTTTTTCAACTAAGTTCCTATCTTTTACAGATGAACACCGTGCTACACCCGTCCAGGATACGGCACAACGGAGACACAGGCGCAGACGTGCAGTAGGGACCCGTTGCAAGGATTCTTTTCAGATTAAGACCCTGCGTAAACCTTTTTTACTGTCTCTTGTTGATACACATCCCCCGGTTTCTTGCTCTAACCGAGGTGGAGGCTGGCATCTTGGCATTGGCCACGTCAGGACTTTGCGCGTGCACGGACACCGAGGGCTTATTACTAAGGCGTTGTTCAGCCCGTTTTCATAAAGACCGAATACCTTAGGGAGTGTTCGGCGTCATGAAGTTTGGCCTTATATGCATCAGCCCATTATCATGTCTTTGGTCAAATGTTGGGTTTGCCCGGCTCCTGTGTTTTGCTGCCTTACGCCCGCTCTATCGGCTAAAGGCGGCACCAGGAGAACTATCGCGATTGTGCCCGGTTCGCCGGGCGAGCACCTCAGTAGAGAAAACCGAAAACTGACTGTCATGATGTAGCGTGAGACTGGTCAACCACTCGATGACCTACCGGAATCTTTAGGATTCCTCCGCATTAACGAAGGGCCATTTCCCGGTCAGGCGCACACGCGCTCCGAATTCGGGCGAGCGCGGTGCCCCTAGAGTCTATATAGTAGCCCCACTGTCAAACTTCTATGGCTAAGTGAAAATGATAAAGCATTATAGTCCGGTTGCCTAGTTCGCTACGCTATCACCTCCTTTATAGGACCAAGAACTTGGATCAAGTGTGAAAATGCGGCTTTTGCAAACACCCCCGCATTATATGTGTGGGGGCTGAAGCCGGAGACTGCCATCTTTCAGGTTATATACACATATACATTAATGGCCGCACAGGAGGTATTTTAATTCTTGCAGGCACAAGTATAAAAAGCTTTTATATTCCATCGAAACATTGTTTTACAATTATACATGTTATTCGAACATGATGTCCTTTGAGCACCGCGTCTCTATTAAACAAGCGCCCTGCAGAACTTCCTGAAAATAGTGCTCGGCAGGTACTCGGCTCCCGTCCGAATCTTGGGATGCAACGTTGGTGGTCTTCATCTCCGCCCAGTATGTCTTGACACGGGCTAGAGCCATCCGCGCACCCTCTATGCATGTTGACCTCTTTATTGCATTGATATGGGGCACCGCACCAAGGAACTGCTACACCAAACCAAAATAACTCTTCGGCTCAGGCCTTTCCGTCCACAGATGACTCACGACTTCCTTCATGGCAAGTCCGGATAACCTATTCAGCTCCGCCCATTTGGCCAATCGCTCGGATAATGGAAGTGGGCGCTCTGGATTGTGGAACTGCGACCAAAAAAGCTTTTCCACTTCGTGATCCTTTTGATCTCGGAAGTGTTCGGCCGCGTCCGTGGCACTTGCCGCCAAATCCAGATAAGAATCCGCCGCACTCCACAGTTGGTCCAACTGAGCATACATAGGATCCCCGAACTTCATCCGCAGCATAAAGGGCTTTCCAGCCGTGATATCTCCGGCCTGACGTAGCTCCTGCTTCATGGCTCTCATTGCAGAGCGAGCATCCTTGGCCTCGATAGTGGCCTTCTCTAGGTCCTTTTGTTCCGCCCGATCTTCTTTTTTAAGAAGCTTGCAGCGGTCGGCAGCATCCTTCAACTTCACCGCCATCTCGGCCATTTCCTTCCTGCTTCGGCAGTGAGCAGCCTGTTCGGCTTTCAGCTCTTGATGCGCCTTCAAGGCAGCGGCATCACTTTTTACGGCCTGCTCCTTGGCTCGGGCGAAGTTCCGCCCGAAGGTTCTCCATGGCAGCGGCACCATCTGCATCAAGCATACATGTTGTAAGGCAAGGGCATCAAGCCCCTTACCAGTGTCCGCGAGAAAATTGCATACCTTGCGACTCGTCCAACCGCTTGTTGACAAAGCGCGATGTCGGCATCCGCCACGTCAAGTTGCCGCTTTAGCTTGGCAAATTCATCATCGATCCGGCTAGCCACCGAACGCCGCCACCTACATAGGAAGAGCGACATGTTATACACAGGATTATGATCCTCGGCGCTGTCATCTTTGACAACGCACCGAGTCTCAGGGGCTACTATCTATACAGGGTGCATCCTTTATATGCGGAACTGTCAAAAGGTACATCATTTCGCGTACCTCAAAACCTGTCAGTAAACTCCTGACGGCCTCGTGCAACCTGCTCTCCGCGGATGAAACCCTTTCAATCACCGTGCCCATCAATGCACGATGTTCTTCTGAGATAGACGCTCGCTCGAGCAGATCCTTCAGCTCCTCCGACCATGCACCGGACGGTGCCGGACTCGTCTGATGGCCTTTTTCGAAGGTTGGACACGGAGGGCTTTGGGGAGCCATACGGCTGCTTTCCGGCCCTGCCGGATTCGGAGAAACCCTCCGCGACAACACCTCAGGGTCGCCCGCCTCGCAAGGCGATGCGGCGGCATGAGGCGTTCCGCTCTCCATCATCTCCGGACGAAGATCCTCAAGATGAACTCTCTTTGTGAAGGGCGGAGATCTGAACTACAAGGTAAAAATTCAGTTGTCTTTCTCAGGAATAAAATAGGGATGTCTCTTATTTTGAAACTCCCCTCTCTACTTACGGCTCGCTGGAGAGCTGATCCCCTTGAGGGCAGAGTGCGGCCGAGGCACTTCCCGGCGCAGGACCCTCTGACGAAGATCTCTTCCCCCGCTTTGAGATCATGGTCTCTGGGTCTTCAGAGGCGGCCCTCTTCTTTCCCTGGATGGAGGGATTCTCGATCTCTCCTTTCCGGATAGCCTCCTTCGAGGATACGGTAGCTTCCTTGTTCCCCCCTTCGCCTTCTTCCAAAGGCGCAACCTCTAGCATCCTGGTTAACACGGGATCCGGCGTAGTCTCGGGGAGGGGGGGCGGACACCTGAACAGCTTTGCTTTCGCTATCCACTCCTGTTTAAAGGACAGCTCCTTTAAGGGAAATTTTATGACGAATATACTGATAGCATGTCCGGGTACAGGGCTACTTACTTGAGTATCCGGGCGATTGCAGCTTAGACCTGCGTCCTCGGTCAAGTCCGGACACATTGCTTGTGATCCGAAGAACAATTTATACATCTCCATGGGCGTCATGCCCGTAAAGTGTTGGAGAGCTCGGGGTCCCTTCGGATTAAACTCCCACAGGCGGAGGGGGCGGCGTTTGCAGGGCAAAGTGCGGCGAATCAACATGACATGCGCCACTACGGCCAGGTTGATGTCTCTTTCCAGGAGATCTTGAATGCGGCCCTGCAACAAGGGCACGTCCTTGGACGGCCCCCAGTCGAAACCCTTTATTGACCCATGACGCCCAGCCGTGGGGAGGACCAGCGAAAGGCGAGGCGCCACCCACTTGGTGCCGTTGGGCGCTGTGATATAAAACCACTCTCGTTGCCATAAGCTGAACTCATCTTGAAAAGAGCCCTCGGGCCATGGAGCGTCAGCATTCTTGCTTATAACAGCCCCTCCACACTCCGCTTGCTGCCCCTTGATCATCTTTGGCTCTACTTTGAAGGTCTTAAGCCACAATCCGAAGTGAGGGGTAATCACGGAGGAAGGCTTCGCATTACCGACAATGAACGATGAGATGTGGAGGATGGACTCAGGATCCAAGTCATGAAATTCTAACCCATAATAAAACATGAGCCCCCTCACGAAGGGGTCCGTCGGGAAGCCTAACCCCCGAAGGAAGTGAGACGCGAACACCACGCTCTCACCAGGCTTGGGAGTGGGAATAACCTGCCCTTGAGCTGGCAGCCTATGCGAAATTTCGCCGGTTAAATACCTGGCATCCCTCAGCTTTAGTACATCTTCTTCCGTAACGGAGGAAGGCATCCACCAGCCTTGAAGGTCGGAGCCGGACATCATCGAAGGTCCGAAGCCACTGAATCTGGAGCTTTGGGTGTTGGAACTCGAGGCGAGGGGCGGATTTGATTGAGATTGAAAGAAAGGAGTAGAGCCTTGGTCTCTTTATAAAGAGGTTGAATACCAAGAGCCCTCCCCGTGACCGTTTGGGACTCGCCTTCGATAGAGGAGACGTGCCAACGGGCATGATTGGGTTACCCACGCCCGTATTGATGAGAATCCCGGAATAAGGGGACACGATCTCTGCTTTGACAAGACGTGCCAAGGAAACCGCCTCGCTAAACGCTACCGAGGTGGGACAGTAAAACGATTCAATAAAGGCTTGGCCGTGGTGTGATGACACGCTGCAAAATCGTCGTGATTGGATTTGTCTAAATATTATTCTCTCTACGGTGGTATGTGGAAATTATTTTGCGAGCGGACACTATCCTTGTGTTCAAAATCTTCTATGAAGTATTCGAGGAGGAACCCGCCTTGCAATGCCGAAGACAAACTGCGCTACCGGACTTGTCGTCATTGAAGCCTGGTTCAGGGCTACCGAGGAGTCCTGGATTAGGGGTGTCCGGATGGCGGACTATGACCTTGGCCGGACTCTGGACTATGAAGATACAAGATTGAAGACTTCGTCCCGTGTCCGGATGGGACTTTCCTTGGCGTGGAAGGCAAGCTTGGCAATACGGATATGTAGATCTCCTCCCGTTGTAACTGACTCTGTGTAACCCTAGCCCTCTCCGGTGTCTATATAAACCGGAGGGTTTTAGTCCGTAGGACGAAGAACAATCATACCATAGGCTAGCTTCTAGGGTTTAGCCTCTCTGATCTCGTGGTAGATCTACTCTTGTACTACCCATATCATCAATATTAATCAAGCAGGAGTAGGGTTTTACCTCCATCGAGAGGGCCCGAACCTGGGTAAAAACATCGTGTCCCTTGTCTCCTGTTACCATCTGCCTAGACGCACAGTTCGGGACCCCCTACCCGAGATCCGCCGGTTTTGACACCGACAGTCTCTAAAAGGCCGAAAGATGTACATCCTGAAAATTGGCCCATCCATTAAACGGGCCATTAACAGGCCAAAATCTCATTGGGCCGATTTTGAGCCCAGATATATAGCGGGTTGTTAACGGGCTCGAACTGACAATGGGCTGCAATGGTGTCAAATCTTTAACGGGCCGTTGATGGGCCGAGTTGGCTCATCTCGTATGGGCCGTGGGCTTAAATGGACCTGACACAAGTAGGCCTTATATGGGCTGGCCTGCTAATTTTTACTGGGCAGGCCTTTTCATAGGAATGGGCCTCTATTGGGCCGTGCCACGTGTCGACGTACCATAGGCGGCTTCCGTCCAATGAGTGGATGACATCTGTCCCAACGGTGAGCCGACACGTGTTTCCTCTAGCCAATGATGATTTTACACGTGAAAAATCCCCATTGGTCGGGTCATAACGGGTTATCGGATCCAAAACCTGACCCGATAGCTTAACGGCGTTCGTTCACGGTGGATGTCACATGTCGGTCATCCTTGACGAAAGCACTTCAGGACGCGATTTATCGTCATGGAAGTGGACACTTCCGTGATGATAATTTTGGTAATGTCATGGAACACTTATACGACAGCACAGGTATGACTATCTTGATTCTGTCATAAATTTGTCATGGATGTACATACATGACAAAAAATGCGACCTACTGTGACAAACACGTATCATCATAGAAGTGTATTTTTTTAGTGAAACTCAGGGTCTCGTCAGGAACCTCCCTCTCAGTCGGAGACTCAAAGAACGTGAGTTCAGCACAGTACACTCCATACATCATGAGAGACGGTGCCTGATCTCGCAAAATCGGACAATTCCCCCGTTCATGTGCCGGTTTGCCACAAGTGCCATAAAGTTCAGCCACACACTCAGCAATAAAATGACCCTTCTCACCACATCGATAGCACAACATTTTCTCTTTCTTACGCGCCCACTTGGACGCCCTCTCCGAATCAGCCCTGTCTGTCGCCTCCACTGACGCTGTCAACACGGTCTCATTCCCGGGTATCTCAGCATTAGCTAGCGCCGACACCACCTCCATAGCCTGACCGAACAACACCGGCTCCTCAACAGTCCCATCAACGGCCATCTGCTCGACAACAGGCGGAGGAGGCTGTCGTGGACGGTACCGGCCACCTCGACCACCACGATGACCGTGGAAACCACCCCGTTGTCGATAGCCCGGGCCAGACGCCCCCTCAACGAAACCACCCGGGGGTCCCATACAAGGTCACTCCGCCGAGCCATCGCTCTGCCAAGCATATCGTCGACCACCACCCGTCGACGAGGAGCCACGGTGCTGACCAACCCCATATGCATTGTATCCATCATCTCCCCACTGACCCCGGGGCGTGGCAGAAGTACCTCCAACACTGGAGGTTTGAGGAGGAGGCGGTGCCTGCGTCTGCACCGTCCCAGCCCTGATCTGCGAAGGCTTGGCGACGAGGTGAGGCGGTGGGGCCGCCCTAGGCAGCTGCCCGTTCGTCATCCCCGGGTTCCTCGGCGCAGGCGGCCTGGGTGCCGCGCCGCCCCAGCCGGCAGCGGCATTCCCAGCCATACCAGGCGCCGAGGGACGAGGTCTAGGAGTCTGCCCACCGCGCCTGACCGCATGCAACGCTGCCGAACCAGTCGCCGGCGGGCAGGCACCGGGCAACGTCACTCCACCACGGCCCGCGGCCGCACTGACTGTCGTTGTGCCCCGACCCGCAGCCGAAACCACCGGAGGCACCCCTCCACGGCGGACCGGGGCGGCGGTGGCATCCGCCACGGCCACCGCCAGCGCCCGGCGGCGGCGCTATCCCGGCGTGGCCAGTCCCGGAAGGCGCGGCGCGTTTTTTCCCCAGCGGCAACGCACCACCGCGGCCAGCCATTGCCCCAAGCAGAAGAATGCGCCGAGCGCGACCACCTCCAGCAGAACGTAGTCGCGGACTCCGGCGACGATAAACCCTAGGGCACGAGAATGAGGCAGGGGACGTAGATCGATCGCTGCATGTGACGTCTCCCACGTTAGCGATCGGGATTGGACCTGACTGGGCCTCATACCCAACAGTTTCCGGCCACTGATACACTGCAGCCCATCCTCCACACCCAGCCCACTTCGGCCCAGGAGAAACGCTCCTGGCGAGCCGCCTTGCCATGACTGCCGGCGTCGCCGCCGCGGCCACCTTCGGCGCTGATCTAGGCCCTGCCCGACGTGGCTTTCTTCTACACTCTTCGCCGTGATCCAGGAGTCCGGCCGAATCAGATCGAAAAGCGTTAGGTTCGGAAGGCGTACCTTAGGCAGGGGGCCCTTTCATGGCCGGATCGCCGCCGCCACCGTTCTCCGATGAACCACACGGTGAAGCATCTCCTTCTTATCGCCCGCATGAAGCCCAACCCTAGCCGGACCATCGGGGGGCAAAACCTTGTCGATTGTAGTTGCCAAGTATCCTCATGACTGATCTCTTTTGGATGTATGTACGTGAAATCAACTCAATGCAGGTTACGGATACACCCAAACACGTTCACGGCTGGCCACGGGATACCCAATAATATTTTTTTATGGAAACTGTTCGCTCATGAAAATGTGTGCCTTCACGTGTCGAGGCCGGGAGTGCAATACGCAAGATATGTCGACGAGATCTCTCGAAGACACGGAACCCCAAGCTCATAAGGGACCCATCAGGATGGGCGGAGTCTATGGTCTGCCTTAAGTCGGCATGGCTGCTCCTATGGCCTCAAGGATCACTGCTCTGGAACAGGAAGAAGGATGAAGAAACAAGGGTAAAAGAAAAGAGATAAAAGATAAAAATGGCACATTGATTGATCGATTTTCTGTTGTTCAGTCAGATATAATCTCTCATTTATATATGAGGCACATGGAATTTCCATACAAGAAAATGACTCAAAAACTAGTCCAAATCCCGTATAAACTACTATGTTTCGATTTTTAGTCGTTTCTTTCAATTTTGCTAGGATTTGTGTCCTGCTCAAAAAGACGAGACGGTGGCGGCTCCCTGAAGATGGAATAAAGGTCTCCCCGCCTAGTCCCCGTTCCGGCGGCGCGTCTACCACCGTTGGTGGGCGTGTGGAGGTGTGTCTCCGGCGGGTCTACCTTTGGTGGATTTGCTCGGATCTCATCGTTGTTCGTCTACGTTGGCGTGTCTTTGGATTGGATCTTTTTAATCTACGTTATTCTTCATCTGCGGCGGTTGCTGTTCTGGTGCGCTGGTCCTACGGGGCCTTAGCACGACGACTTCCCGACTGTCTAGTACAACAAGTTGTGCCCGACTCCGATGGTGGAGGGGCGATGACGGCGGCGCGCCTTCGGCTCACTTCAGTGCTGGTAGACGTCGCTAGGTGGTCTATGGATCTGGATGTAATTTTTATTATTTTTGGTATTCGTTGTACTGCCATGATTGAAGATGAATAGATCGGAAATTTTCTCGCAAAGAAAAACTACTATGTTTCGGTTATATCCCGAAGCCTTCTCCGGGTCCCTCCAAGCGCTCTGAGCTGTCCTCGGAATAATCTTTGAACCTATGAGCTCAAGCTGGCCTCGAGGTGTCTATGCAACCTTCTTTTTTGACTCTTGCTTTCGTTCTATAGGTTGTCTATGATCTTGGATTGAGATGATTCAAAAAAAAAAGTTCATTTCGACGAAGCACACAACTTTCATGTTGCACCCTTTTCCATTTAAAGTCATTTTGAGGGTGATTCCGTGTAAGTCGAAATTCTATGCCAATCATAATTCTTAACTTTTTGTCTAAGTTTCAGTTCAAGCTATCCTCGTATTATTCATTCCAACCTTTTCAAAGAGGGTTATCCAACGGTTGTCTAAAAAAGCAGGGGCACGCAGGTACAGGACCATGCAGCTGCACGACCACATGATTGATTCATGATCCGCAAACTCGTGAGATTCCCGGCATGTTTTAACTTTTAGTTTATGAAACTTGGTAATTTTATTGTCTATTCCTTCTAAGTTTTAGCAGGTGAAACTTAGTGAAGTTTTAAAACCTCATCAAAATGTTTTCAAATTGAGTCTTATTTTCAAAGCCCTCATCACAATAAACACGAATGTGCCAATGAAACTTAATTTGGACTTTGGGTTCAAAAGATACAAAAAATTCATATGCGAAAGCCAAAAGAAAAATGGGGTCAGTGCCAGTGCCCCTGTGTGCCACAAATCCCCTCCCATGATTGACTCAAGTTTTCAGTTTGATTTCGTCTTCCTATATGATCTTTCCTATTTTGTTCCTCGACACTGGTCAACGTCAGCAGATTCATATCCGCAGCAGTTACATGCACGTAACTAATTTTTTTAGGGCATGTACAATGGTTCTATCTTAGCAATGCCACGTAGGATAGATGATGAGGTGGATGAGAGAGAACTCATAAGAAAAGGCTTGTCTTCTCTTATTTAAGATAAGACAAGAGGTGGTCTCTTAGCACAATATGTCTCACCATATTTTTAGGAATTACTAGTTATTGAAGATAAGGCTAAGATATGACCCATTGTAGACAATTTTTTTTTGTCATCTCTAAATCACATGCAAGACTTAAGATAAGACTATCTTATCAACCATTGTACATGCACTTATATCTCTTGATTAATCGGCACATGCAGTTTGCATTCATGCAAACAAGGAGGCTTACTTGGTTATTTTATTTCTTCCTGATTAAGTTATTGGGTTGATCCTTCATTATTTCTATCTATCGCATGACCATTTGGTGTACCGTGGTATGGAGGCATCAAGGATCACCTTGCGCCGTGATCTGGCAAATCAGTAAACAGGGGCGGATCTAGGGGGTGCCGTGGGTGCCATGGCACCCCCTATAAAAATGAAAAATAGTTTACATGGTACATCTAACTTTTTGTTAAACTATTTGTTGAATTTACTATGACGTTTAGGCACAATCGTACTACTTTTGCGTATTTTTTTCTAAAACTTTTACCCATGTATTGATGTTTGGCATCCGGGCCCCAGTGATTAGATCCTAGGTCGGTCATTGTCGGTAATGAGTACCGGCACACGTGTGTACTAGGGGACACGCACATGGAGTCTCACATGGCAAGTTTCGGTTAACCTATCCTTTGTCTAAAATAAAATATCCTCACAATTGATCTTATTTTTATTGTCCAATCAGCATACTTCCTTTGCTTGAAATAGCCATCACAGCTGATCTCTTCTGGATCTATGCACGTGAAATCAACTGAAATGGAGGTTACGGCTACACCCAAACGCGTGCACACATGCCTGCAGATTAACCTATCCCTTTTTTTTCTGTCAAAAAAAACCTATCCTTTTTTTTAATGAATCGATCCGCGGCGGCGCGCTGTCGTAGGAGCAGTGGGTGGTTAGTCCAGTCGATTGCATGCAGAGCCGTGCATGTTAGCTCAAGCCACTGATACGATTATCTACAAGAGGATCAATCACATGCACCCAACAAAGATTTTTTTTACTTGCCGCTTGATTAATCTGTGTACGCAGTTTGCACTCACGCAAACAAGCTGGCTTGATTATGTATTCCACATGTTAATTAAGTTAATGGATTGCTCAATCCCATCGCAAGATCACATCATCCAGTGTGCCGTGTTGTGGCGAATCATATCATGTTGAATGAGTGCTACCACATGTGCGCGCAATGAGCGGTCCAAGAACGGGGCAAGTTTCGGCTAATTTGTCCTTGTATGACCTCCTTTTGATTTTTCCTATCTCTATAATTCTTTTGTTTGGAATGATAACTACTCTGACGACTGATCTCTTTTGGATGTATGCATGTGAAATCAACTCCATCGAGATAGTGGCCATACCCAAACGAGTTCATGCCTGCTGGCCGAGGAAGAAATAAATGAACTTCTTAGATGCGATGATCAGTAAGAAAAATAATATCCAGTATAGTGGGAAAACAACCAGATCAAAATGACCAGCAAAAAATACGTTGAAAATCTACCCGCAGTTGGGTACAACAAGTTTTAAGTTTCAATGTTGGAATTTATGGTTTTTGCATCTAAAACTGTCGAGTTTCAACCAGTTTCAAAGATATAATTTTAATAAATTTCTTTGTCAGTTGTAGACACAAAAAAACTAATTTTTATCAGTCGCTCGTACTAAGTTTCAACACTGAAACTTTTAAAAGTCATCAAAATATATTCAAAATGAATTCTATTTAAAAGCGCTGTTCATGAGAAACACGAATATGAAAACATAACTTAATTTGAAATTTCTATTTAAAAGATATAAAAGTTTTGAAAATCGAAGCAAAAATAAAAGGCGGACATTAGGGACATGTGTACCCCGCACTTGTGTACCCCAAATTTTTGCTCCATGTTGGCGATGGTGGATTTTATGGCATGACACTTTGATGCAGAAGGCAAGCACCATGTCAAACAAGCTTCTAAGAGCATCTCTAGCAGATCTCGCAATATGCAAATCTGCATATGTGTTTTGCAGTTCGCGAAAAAGGACATATGCAGACCGGCGCGACCGAGGGTAGACTCAGACCCCGTAAAACGGACCGTAAAAAGGCATATTCATCGAATATGCGTTTTTACGGGTCGGCTACACGGGATCTGCTCAGGCAGCGCCGCGCCGACCCGCAAACCGAAAACCCCAACAAGCTAAAAATGAGTTCAAATTCGAACAAATGAGTTCAAATTCAAAAGCTAAAACATAGTTCGTGCGTGAAATAAAGCATAGTTTTGATAGGACAAACGCAAAAGGACTTGCAAAAGCGACGACCACGTCCGGCATCATCTTGGTCGATCTTCACTCCGCGCCATCGAGTCCATGGAGATCATCGGAGCCACCGAATCCACCTCCGGCGCTTGTGCCAACGCCGGCAGCGAAATCATCGGCTGGTGCACTGAACGCATCGGCGACATTGGCTCCCTAGTCTTCTTGTCGCCATCGGGCTTGTTCAAGTTCCTTGGCCCATCATCATCCTCATCTTCATCCATGTTTGTAAGTGAACCTCTCTTCGGTGGGGACTCTTTCTCTATCAACGCCCACTTGTCGCAATTCTTGAGCAACTCCCAACAATGATCTAGTTTGAAGAATTTGCCTTCCGAAGCCTCCATGTCTTTGTACCTATGTTGGGCAATTTTGTCCTACACAATTTGAACAATGCAAATGTTTCATATGATGCAATCATTTTGAATGATGCAATGTGATTTGCACAACTTGAACAAAGGTAAAATGAACTCACATAGTCGGACTCCACGGTTCCACTTGGAGGTGCATTGCGTACTTGCTCCAAGCAAGCTGCCCAACGGCTGCAAATAGGCTTGATCACGTCCCAACGCCCTTGGAGAGACCGGAAAGTGCGTGGAGTCCTATTGGGATACTTTGCCATCATGCGGAAGTATTGATCTTCGACCCTTTGCCAATACCTCTTGGCGGTTTGAGAAGTACCCGTGCATGCATCAAGAGATACCTCACTCCATGCCTTGATCAAGATTTGGTCTTCCAAGATCGTGCAGTTCTTCGATCTTTGGCCTTTTCCACTCTTTTGCTTGGGATTGCTCATACGCCAACTCATCGATCTCCTCCAATTATTCTTCACCTCCATGATCATCCACACCTCCCTCCGTTTCATTGTACTCAAATGCGGCGAATGGGGCCTCATCGATGTCAACTGTGTTGGTGTGCAACAAGTTCACGAACTCGGCAGTTGCATTGTTTGAACCACCGCTATAGCGAATGGCAACAAGTCATGAACTAATCACGAAAGCAAAGAATATTTCCATGACAGAAGAGTGAATGGATGACCGAGCCATATATTGCGCCCATTTCGCCGAACACATCGCCTACGGTGGGAGCAGCACCGTTGAGCGGGATCGCCGGGGAACCTATTTCTGAGCCGGATGGAGTGGATGAAGTAGCCTGCCGCCTTGTAGCCGGAATCTTCCTCTGCTTTGCGCCCGGGACCTTGGCGACCTTCGCCGCCGCCCGGCGAGCAACGCAGCAGCGTTGGCGCCCGGGCCTTGAGCCCCTGCCGGCGGGGGCAGCCGGGTTCCCGCCCTGCACGAGCATGCTGCCCTGACGATTGCGGGCAGCCGCGGTGGCGCCTTGGGCGACGGCGGGGCCAACATGGCCGGCGACGAGATCCGCCCGAGGGGATTGAGCGTGGGCGACCTCGACGGAGACAGGGGAGGGCAAGGTGTCATCCATGGCGGCGACAGAGCTCCGGGGAGGATGAACGGGAGCGGGAGGTGGCGGGAGCAATGGTGATCGGCGGTGGGAGGAGCGGGAATGGCCGCGCGGAAATGTCCCTCCCGCCAAATCCCACTGCGGATAGGGGCCGAGCTCGGGTTGTGCTCCCGCCCCGTGAAACTAGAGGTCGTGGGAGATCTTTTGCCGCGCCCCGCAAAAAAAATTCCGGGTCGGACGCGGATGCGGAGTCTGTTCGGGCGGGATTTTCCACGTCGGCCCATATTTTGACGGTTATTTTGCGGTTCAGGGCCTTTTGTGGGGTCTGCTAGAGTTGCTCTAAGCTCCACGTCACAGAAACCAAGCTGATGGAGCAGGTGACTTCTGTGCCTAAATAAGTAGAGAATGTTAGGTGTACAGAATTCCCTAGCAGTTCACACCTATTTGGCAAGAAGGGGAATGCACCTTATTTCTAAGAAAAAAGAGCATATAACTCCCGGCTTGTGCATCCTTGTGATGCATAGTCATATTAGTTAAAAGGTACCAGTAGCATCATAAAGTACTGTTGGGGAACGTAGCAGAAATTCAAAATTTTCCTACGTGTCACCAAGATCTATCTATGGAGAAACCAGCAACGAGGGGAAGGAGAGTGCATCTACATACCCTTGTAGATCGCTAAGCAGAAGCGTTCAAGTGAACGGGGTTGAAGGAGTCGTACTCGTCGTGATCCAAATCACCGGAGATCCTAGTGCCGAGCAGACGGCACCTCCGTGTTCAACACACGTGCAGCCGGTGACGTCTCCCATGCCTTGATCCAGCAAGGAGAGAGGGAGAGGTTGAGGAAGACTCCGTCCAGCAGCAGCACAACGGCGTGGTGGTGGTGGAGGAGCGTGGCAATCCTGCAGGGCTTCGCCAAGCACCGCGGGAGAGGGGGAGGGAGAGAGGCAGGGCTGCGCCATGGAAAGGACAAAACTCATGTGTTGGCAGCCCCAAAGTCCTCAAGTATATATAGGGGAGAGGGAAGGGGGTGCGGCCCCTCTAGGGTTTCCACCCCAAGGGGTGCGGCAGCCCCAAACCCATCTAGGGTGGCGGCCAAGGGGGGAAAAAGGTAACTTGCCCCCAAGCTGGGTGGGCGCCCCTCCCAAACCCTAGGCGCCTTGGGCCCTTGTGGGGCGCACCAGCCCACCTGGGCTGGTCCCTCCACACTTGGCCCATGCAGCCCTCCGGGCTGGTGGCCCCACTTGGTGGACCCCGGGACCCTCCCGGTGGTCCCGGTACGTTATCGATAAAACCCGAAACTTTTCCGGTGACCAAAACAGGACTTCCCATATATAAATCTTTACCTCCGGACCATTCCGGAACTCCTCGTGACGTCCGGTATCTCATCCGGGACTCCGAACAACATTCGGTAACCACATACAAACTTCCTTTATAACCCTAGCGTCATCGAACCTTAAGTGTGTAGACCCTACGGGTTCGGGAACCATGCAGACATGACAGAGACGTTCTCCGGTCAATAACCAACAGCGGGATCTGGATACCCATGTTGGCTCCCACATGTTCCATGATGATCTCATCGGATGAACCATGATGTCAAGGACTCAATCAATCCCGTATACAATTCCCTTTGTCTAGCGGTATTGTACTTGCCCGAGATTCGATCGTCGGTATGCCGATACCTTGTTCAATCTCACATCGGGCAAGTCTCTTTACTCGTTCCAGTAACACATCATCTCGTGATCAACCCCTTGGTCACATTGTGCACATTATGATGATGTCCTACCGAGTGGGCCCAGAGATACCTCTCCGTCACACGGAGTGACAAATCCCAGTCTCGATTCGTGCCAACCCAACAAATACTTTCGGAGATACCTGTAGTGCACCTTTATAACCACCCAGTTATGTTGTGACGTTTGGTACACCCAAAGCATTCCTACGGTATCTGGGAGTTGCACAATCTCATGGTCTAAGGAAAAGATACTTGACATTAGAAAAGCTTTAGCATACCTGAACTACACGATCTTTGTGCTAGGCTTAGGATTGGGTCTTGTCCATCACATCATTCTACTAATGATGTGATCCCGTTATCAACGACATCCAATGTCCATGTTCAGGAAACTGTAACCATCTATTGATCAACGAGCTAGTCAACTAGAGGCTTACTAGGGACATGGTGTTGTCTATGTACCCACACATGTATCTGAGTTTCCTATCAATATAATTATAGCATGGATAATAAACGATTATCATGAACTAATTTATTATTGCCTCTAGGGCATATTTCCAACAGTCTCCCACTTGCACTAGAGTCAATAATCTAGTTCACATCGCCATGTGATTAACACTCATAGGTCACATCGCCATGTGACCAACATCCAAAGAGTTTACTAGAATCAATAATCTAGTTCACATCACTATGTGATTAACACTCAATCAGTTCTGGGTCTGATCATGTTTATGCTTGTGAGAGAGGTTGTAGTCAACAGGTCTGCAATATTCAGATCCCTATGTATTTTGCAAAACTTTATGTCATATCGTAGATGTTGCTACCACGTTCCACTTGGAGCTATTCCAAATTGTTGCTCCATTATACGTATCCGGTATCTCTACTCAGAGCTATCCGGATAGGTGTTAAGCTTGCATCGACGCAACTCTTTACGTCGAACTCTTTATCACCTCAATAACCGAGAAACATATCCTTATTCCTCTAAGGATAATTTTGACCGCTATCTGGTGATCCACTCCTTGATCACCTTTGTACCCTGTTGCCAGATATGTAGCAAGGCACACATCAGGTGCGGTACACAGCATAGCATACTGTAGAGCCTACGTCTAAGGCATAGGGGACGACCTTCGTCCTTTCTCTCTTTTCTGTCGTGGTCGAGCTTTAACTCTTAACTTCATACCTTACAACTCAGGCAAGAACTCCTTCTTTGACTGATCCATCTTGAACACCTTCAAGATTATGTCAAGGTATGTGCTCATTTGAAAGTATTATTAAACATTTTGATCTATCTTATAGATCTTGATGCTTATCGTTCAAGTAGCCTAATCCAGGTTTTCCATTGAAAACACTTTTCAAACAACCCTATATGCTTTCCAGAAATTCTACATCATTTCGATCAACAATATGTCAACAACATATACTCATCGAAATTCTATAGTGCTCCCACTCACTTCTTTGGAAATACAAGTTTCTCATAAACTTTGTATAAACCCAAAATCTTTGATCATCTCATCAAAGCGCACATTCCAACTCCGAGATGCTTACTCCAGTCCTTAGAAGGATCGCTGGAGCCAGAATACCTTTTAGCATCCTTAGGATCGACAAAAACTTTCTGATTGTATCACATACAACCTTTCCTTACGAAGACTGGTAAGGAAACTCGTTTTGACATCCATCTGCCAGATTTCATAAATGCAACTAATGCTAACATGATTCCGACGGACTTAAGCATCGCTACGGATGAGAAAATCTCATCGTAGTCAACTCCTTGAACTTGTGAAAAACTCTTCGCCACAAGTCGAGCTTCATAGACGGTGACATTACCGCCCACGTCTGTCTTCTTCTTAAAGATCCATTTATCTCAATGGCTTGCCGATCATCGGGCAAGTCCACCAAAGTCCATGCTTTGTTACGATACATGGATCCTATCTCGCATTTCATGGCTTCTAACCATTTGTCGTAATATGAGCCCACCATCGCTTCCCCATAGCTCGTGGGTTCATTGTTGTCTAGCAACATGACCTTCAAGACAGGATTACTGTACCACTCAAGTAGTACGCATCCTTGTCCCCCTCGAGGTACGGTAGTGACTTGATCCAAAACTTCATGATCACTATCATAAGCTTCTACTTCAATTGGTGTAGGCGCCACAGGAACAACTTCCTGTGCCCTGCTACACACTTGTTGAAGTGGCGGTTCAATAACCTCATCAAGTCTCCACCATCCTCCCACTCAATTCTTTCGAGAGAAACTTTTCCTCGAGAAAGGACCCGTTTCTAGAAACAATCACTTTTGCTTCCAAATCTGAATTAGGAGGTATACCCAACCATTTTGGGTATCCTATGAAGATGCATTTATCCATTTTGGGTTCGAGCTTATCACAATGAAACTTTTTCACATAAGCGTCGCAGCCCCAAACTTTCAAGAAACGACAGCTTAGGTTTCTCTAAACCATAGTTCTCACGGTGTCATCTCAATGGAATTACGTGGTGCCCTATTAAAGTGAGTGTGGTTGTCTCTAATGCCTAACCCATGAACGATAGTGCTAATTCGATAAGAGACATCATGGTACGCACCATATCCAATAGGGTGCAACTATGATGTTCGGACACACCGTCACACTATGGTGTTCCAGGCGGTTTTAATTGTGAAACAATTTCCACAATGTCTTAATTGCGTGCCAAAGCTCGTAACTCAGATACTCATCTCTATGATCATATCATAGACATTTTATCCTCTTGTCACAATGATCTTCAACTTCACTCTGAAATTACTTGAACCATTCAATAATTCAGACTTGTGTTTCATCAAGTAAATATACTCAACATCTACTCGAATCATCTGTGAAGTAAGAACATAACGATATTCACTGCATGCCTCAGCACTTATTGGACTGCACACATCAAAATGTGTTATTTCCAACAAGTTGGTATCTTGTTCCATCTTACTGAAAACGAGGTGTCGGTGTCAAAACCGGCGGATCTCGGGTAGGGGGTCCCGAACTGTGCGTCTAGGCGGATGGTAACAGGAGACAAGGGACACGATGTTTTTACCCAGGTTCGGGCCCTCTCGATGGAGGTAATACCCTACTCCTGCTTGATTAATATTGCTGATATGGGTAGTACAAGAGTAGATCTACCATGAGATCAAGGAGGCTAAACCCTAGAAGCTAGCCTATGGTATGATTGTTGTTCGCCCCTGCGGACTAAAACCCTCCGGTTTATATGGACACCGGATAGGTTAGGGTTACACAGTCGGTTACAATGGTAGGAGATCTACATATCCGTATCGCCAAGCTTGCCTTCCACGCCAAGGAAAGTCCCATCCGGACACGGGACGAAGTCTTCAATCTTGTATCTTCATAGTCTTGGAGTCCGCCGTGACGATAGTCCGCTATCCGGACACCCCTAGTCCAGGACTCCCTCAGTAGCCCCCGAACCAGGCTTCAATGGCGATGAGTCCGGCGCGTTGATTGTCTTCGACATTGCGAGGCAGGTTCTTCTCCAAATTCCATATACTTGTCGAATAGTGTCCGGCTTCTGATAAATGCTGCGCTCCTTGGCTTCTACGCCCAATAATGGCCATCTTCCACGTGTTTGAATGAATGCAAAAAGCCAGAGTACTTTTACACTTACCCCCCTAGCTGCGCAAATGAGCTGCCTATAAAAGGGGCGAGGATCTAGATCTGAGACACACCATCCCCCTCATGAAGCTTTCATCGGAGCGCCTCTGACCAAAGCCCATTCCATCATGGACAGTCGACGCGGCTCCTCCTCTCGCGCTCCCAGCTCTCAGCCTGGAAATTGGGAGAGATGCTCAGTCCCGCATAGCGAGCTAGTTATACTCCAAGCAAGGGATTTCTTCCCCCGGCCTTCATGGTTCCGGTTCGAGCCGTACTTGCCACCTACAAGGGCGGGAAGCAGGCGGAGAGCGTTCCCGACCCCTCTAAAGGAGAGCGGGTATGCTTCATCTCTTATCTAGTAAGAGGACTCGGATTTCCAATCCATCAGTTTCTCCGGGGGCTCTTGGAGTTCTACGGCCTCCAATTGCACCATCTTACTCCTGCCTCCATCTTGCACATCGCGGGCTTCGTGGCCCTTTGCGAACTGTTCTTGGGCGTCGAGGCTCATTTCGGGCTGTGGAAGAGAATATTCTGCCTAGTACCCCGTTCTCATGAGGGGTCAATATATCAAGTAGGCGGAGCCGAGCTATGGCGCATCGCCGGGACCAGATACCTGTCCGGAACCCCGAAGAAGGCATGCGAAGACTGGCCTTCGGAATGGTTTTATATGGAGGACGTCCCTCTGCCGGATCCTGTTCGGATCGGCCTTCCGGAGTTCAGAAATGCTCCACTGAAGAAGCGCCTAAGCTGGCGCCCTCGGAGCCCCCGGAGGGAAAATGACCGGGGTGTCCTCTATCTGATGAGCCGAATAAGGTTATTGGCTCATGCCAGATTGACCATGATTGGAGTCATGGCAATCAGACATGAGGAGTGCAGCCGCTCCAATATAGGGGCCACCTCGTGGGATTTCAACGGGAGGACGATACCACCCGTCATGGCCGCAAAGGGCTGTGGATCGGTCACCGAACTGGTGAAGATCTTGTCTGCCATGTACAAAGGGGAGGAGGAGGATTTCCTTCGTGTCAATCCACTGAAGGAGTTTTCTTCGAACAATCCTCGAAGCTGGGTAAGCAAACATCTTTGTGACCTGTCCGATCCATGTTCCCACGGTTAAATATCCCATTTCGTGGTTTCTGCTCAGGAACTGCGTCGGACTGTGGAGAAGACACACAGCCCGTCCCCACAACCCGAGGATCCGGAACGGTCCCTCGATCCGACCTCTGAAGAGGATCCGGATATAAAGGTGGAGTTGATCGACGGGGTATTCCACCAACTTAGCATCGACAATGCTTTGGTTGCCATTACGGCTGATTACCCCGGAATACTTCCAGCCTCACAGGTAAATGAGACCGAAATCCCAAAAACCCTGATAATGACCCATCCATGCTTATTTTTGATCACCGTATACCAATGGTACTTCGCAGGGGGTACCTTCGAGGCAGGGAGCCGAGCCCGCGGCGGCTGGCCAACAAAGGGCAGTGCGGTCCAGATCGAAACTCTGCCGCCACGGTATGGCGTGTTACCATACTCCCAGGATTGATTCCTGGAAGGCGTACTAAAGCTGGTGCTCTTTTCAGGAAAAAGAGCGCTTGCCGGACTGAGTCCGGAGAGGTTGCCAACCGAACCTTCACTCGGCCAGGCTTCAAAGCTGGGTCCGGAGGCTGAGGCGAGCACGAGACGTGCGTCGGATGCTCCTCCGATAGATGATGCCGACAGGTTGTCCGCCACCAACTCCGAGGTGGAGAGCGCCTTGAATCATAGGCGCCGCCGGACAGTTCTTCGTGACGCATGTTTCTCCCAGGAGGCCTTGAATGCCTTCGATTCGGGAGATGCGCACCTCCGTGCCGCTCAAGATGGTCTAGCCAGAGCCATGGAGCAGTATGTAAAGGACATACGGGTAAGGAAATTTGACAGTTATATATGCCAGTAGCCCCCGAGACTTAAAATAGTTAGAATAACTGATTTAAGGATCATTTGTTATGCAGGATCTTACAGAGAAGAATACCCGATTGTCCCAGGAGCTTGAAGAGTGCAAGGCCCAACTTGAGGCCGCACTAGCCGCTACAGGGGGAGCCGCAGAGACCCCCACTGGTAATATACACTTTAAAAGATAAATAGGTTATGCAGTGCGGCAGATGTATAAATCTGACAAAAACATTGCAGATGGCGCCGGACTGGATCCGGACAAGCAACAGCTCTTGCGCCAGCTAAAGGCCGGCGAGAGCGTGCTTACGAGGGTGCGGCAGGAGAAAAATAACCTCCAGGATGCCAACACCAAGCTGGGTGAGGAACTAAAAGATGTTCGTGCTCCGGTTGTCTGACTCCGTAAAGGAGAATCGGCGGCTTCGTCGCGGCATTTTCAGTAAGTGCTTGAACGAACTTTGAAAAGAGTTCGGCGAGGAAGGCGACTAACATAAACATGTATGTAGGTTTGCTCACAGGTCGTCCTGAGGAGGAGATGCCCAATTCTTCGGGTGATCTTCTTCCCGAACTGCGTCAGCTGCACGAACGAGTCCGGCAGGTGATGAAAGGCATCGGCCAGGCCTTGTGGCCATCTATCTCCCTGCCCGAAGGCATTGGGGAGCCGGGCAGAGCGGCTTCAAGGAGCACGGCGGTGCTTCCGGCGATGGAAGATATCGGCTGCCGTCAAGGCGCCGAGGAGGCTGGCCATGGTAAAGACGCAGCGGTACACACGGTGACCCAAATCACATGGCCGAGGTCGGACCTGTGGGGCCGGATGGGATGGAGATCCCTGTAAGCTTAGTGTACGGCCAAGTAGAATTGGCCGCCAAGTATTCCCAGCAAGATTGTAAATTAGATAGCCTATTAGATGGCATTGAGGAGGAATACCATGAGTCGAGTTGACTATGTAAAAATATGACATGAAAGAATGTCTTCTAGCCGGATTGTAGATCGTTTGTCATAGCGGACCTTTTAAGCTTCAACCTCCGGACCCAATAGTCCGAGTGTGTCCGAATACCTTCGTGGTTATATAAGAACCGTGGTATGCATGGAGACAAGGCGAGGGGTCATTGTTGTTGTATCGCATAAGTGCCCAACTAGTTATGTTATATTACATGGGTATTAAGAAACATCTTCCAGGGAGAATAGTTCCGTTAAGGGTTCCTTTCGCTGGGATGCATGCCCTAAAGTGCATTTCAAAGCTGCTATGAAAGCAGAAAATCATCTGGGGGCAGATGGGTAAATAGTTAAAAATCATCTTTCAGTTCACCGACCGAATATTCCCTTAAGTGTTGGGGAACGTTGCAGAAAATTAAAATTTTTCCTACGGTTTCACCAAGATCCATCTATGAGTTCTACTAAGCAACGAGTCAAGAGAGAGAGTTTGCATCTACATACCACTTGTAGATCGAGTACGGAGGCGTTCGAGGGAGTGGTGATGATGAAGACGTTCCCAACGTGATTCCGATCACCGATGACCAAGTGCTGAACGGACAGCACCTCCGCGTTCAACACACGTACGGGACGACGGCGTCTCCTTCGTCTTGATCCAGCAAGGAGGAAGGAGAGGTTGAGGAAGACAACTCCAATGGCAGCACGACAGCGTGATGCAGATGGAGTGACTGTTCTCCGGCAGGGCTTCGCCAAGCTTATGCGGAGGAGGAGAGGTGTTGGGGAGGGGAGGGGCTGCGCCTTCAATGGTGTATGCAGCCCTCCCCTCACCCCTCTATTTATAGGGGAAGGGAGGAGGGGGGCCGGACCCCTCTAGATGCATCTAGAGGGGGGGCGGCCCCAAGGGAGGGGCTTGCCCCCAAGCAAGGGGCGCCCTTTAGGGTTCCCTCAACCCTAGGCGCATGGGCCAAGGGAGGTGCGCCCAGCCCACCGGGGCTGGCTGCCTCCCACGCAGCCCAAGTGGCCCCCGAAGGGGTGGCCCCTCCGGTGGTCCTCCGGAACCTTTCCGTGGACCCTCCATAATACCGATATGACCCGAAACTTTTCCGTGTCCGTTTGACGACTTCCCATATATAAATCTTTACCTCCGGACCATTCCGAACTCCTCATGACGTCCCGATCTCATCCAGGACTCCGAACAACATTCGGTAATCACATACAAGTCTTCCTATTAACCCTAGCGTCACCGAACCTTAAGTGTGTAGACCCTACGGGTTCGGGAGACATGTAGACATGACCGAGACGCTCTCCGGTCAATAACCAACAGCGGATCTGGATACCCATGTTGGTTCCCACATGCTCCTCGATGTTGTCATCGGATGAACCCACGATGTCGAGGGTTCAAACAACCCCGTATGCTATTCCCTTTGTCGACGGTATGTTACTTGCCCGAGACTCGATCGTCGGTATCCCAATACCTCGCTTAGTCTCGTTACGGCAAGTCACTTTACTCGTACCATAATGCATGATCCCGTGACCGGACACTTGATCACTTTGAGCTCATTATGATGATGCACTACCGAGTGGGCCCGGTGATACCTCTCCGTCATACGGAGTGACAAATCCTGTCTCGATCCGTGTCAACCCAATGCAGACACTTTTGGAGATACATAATGCACCTTTATAGTCACCCGATTCGTTGTGACGCTTTGGTACACCCAAAGCACTCCTACGATATCCGGGAGTTACACAATCTCACGGTCTAAGGAAGAGATACTTGACATTGGAAAAGCTCCAAGAAAAGCGAACTACACGATCTTTGTGCTATGCTTAGGATTGGGTCTTGTCCATCACGTCATTCTCCTAATGACGTGATCCCGTTGTCAATGACATCTGATGTCCATAGTCAGGAAACCATGACTATCTGTCGACCAACGAGCTAGTCAACTAGAGGCTTACTAGGGACGTATTGTAGTCTATGTATTCACACGTGTATTATGATTTCCGGATAATACAGTTATAGCATGAATAAAGACAATTATCATGAACAAGGAAATATAATAATAATGCTTTTATTATTGCCTCTAGGGCATATTTCCAACAGTCTCCCACTTGCACTAGAGTCAATAATCTAGTTACATTGTGATGAATCGAACACCCATAGAGTTCTCGTGTTGATCATGTTTTGCCCGGAAGAGGTTTAGTCAACGGATCTGCGACATTCAGATCCGTATGCACTTTACAAATTTCTATGTCTCCATCCCGAACGTTTTCACGGATGGAGTTGAAGCGACGCTTGATGTGCTCGGTCTTCTTGTGAAACCTGGGCTCCTTGGCAAGGGCAATAGCCCCAGTGTTGTCACAAAAGAGTTTGATCGGCCCCGACGCATTGGGTATGACTCCTAGGTCGGTGATGAACTCCTTCACCCAAATTGCTTCATGCGCTGCCTTCGAGGCTGCCATGTACTCCGCTTCACATGTAGATCCCGCCACGACGCTCTGCTTGCAGCTGCACCAGCTTACTGCTCCACCATTCAACATATACACGTATCCGGTTTGTGACTTAGAGTCATCCAGATCCATGTCGAAGCTAGCGTCGACGTAACCCTTTACGACGAGCTCTTCATCACCTCCATAAACGAGAAACATGTCCTTCGTCCTTTTCGGTACTTCAGATATTCTTGACCGCTGTCCGGTGTTCCTTGCCGGGATTACTTTGGTACCTTCCTACCAAACTTACGGCAAGGTTTACATCAGTCTGGTACACAGCATGGCATACATAATAGATCCTATGGCTGAGGCATAGGGATGACACTCATCTCTTCTTTATCTTTTGCCGTGGTCGGGCATTGAGCTGAGCTCAATCTCACACCTTGCAACACAGGCAAGAACCCCTTCTTGGACTGATCCATTTTGAACTTCTTCAAAATCTTATCAAGGTATGTGCTTTGTGAAAGACCTATGAGGCGTCTCAATCTATCTCTATAGATCTTGATGCCTAATATATAAGCAGCTTCTCCAAGGTCCTTCATTGAAAAACACTTATTCAAGTAGGCCTTAATGCTGTCCAAGAATTCTATATCATTTCCCATCAAAAGTATGTCATCTACATATAATATGAGAAATGCTACAGAGCTCCCACTCACTTTCTTGTAAACGCAGGCTTCTCCATAAGTCTCAAGATAAACTCAAACGCTTTGATCATCTCATCAAAGCGAATGTTCCAACTCCGAGATGCTTGCACCAGCCCATAAATGGATCGCCGAGCTTGCACACTTTGTTAGCGTTCTTAGGATCGACAAAACCTTCCGGCTGCATCATATACAGCTCTTCCTTAAGATAACCGTTAAGGAACGCTGTTTTGACGTCCATCTGCCATATCTCATAATCATAGTATGCGGCAATTGCTAACATGATTCGGACGGACTTAAGCTTCGCTACGGGAGAGAAAGTCTCATCGTAGCCAATCCCTTGAACTTGCCGATAACCCTTAGCGACAAGTCGAGCTTTGTAGATGGTGACATTACCATCCGCGTCCATCTTCTTCTTAAAGATCCATTTGTTTTCTATCGCTCGCCGATCATCGAGCAAGTCAGTCAAAGTCCACACTTTGTTTTCATACATGGATTCTATCTCGGATTTCATGGCTTCTAGCCATTTGTTGGAATCTGGGCCGCCATCGCTTCTTCATAGTTCAAGGTTCACCGTTGTCTAACAACATGATTTCCGGGACAGGGTTCCGTACCACTCTGGTGCGGAACGTGTCCTTGTGGACCTCTGAAGTTCAAGAGTAACTTGATCCAAGTACCTTGATCATCATCATTAACTTCCTCTTTAGTTGGTGTAGGCATCACAGGAACATTTTCCTGAGCTGCACTACTATCCTGTTCAAGAGGTAGTACTTCATCGAGTTCTACTTTCCTCCCACTTACTTCTTTCGAGAGAAACTCCTTTTCCAGAAAGGATCCGTTCTTGGCAACAAAGATCTTGCCCTCGGATCTTAAGTAGAAGGTATACCCAATGGTTTCTTTAGGGTATCCTATGAAGACGCATTTTTCCGACTTGGGTTCGAGCTTTTCAGGTTGAAGTTTCTTGACATAAGCATCGCATCCCCAAACTTTTAGAAACGACAGCTTAGGTTTCTTCCCAAACCATAATTCATACGGTGTCGTCTCAATGGACTTAGACGGTGCCCTATTTAAAGTGAATGTAGTTGTCTCTAGAGCGTATCCCCAAAATGATAGCGGTAAATCGGTAAGAGACATCATAGACCGCACCATATCCAATAGAGTGCGACACGACGTTCGCACACACCATTACGCTGAGGTGTTCCAGGCGGTGTTAGTTGTGAAACGATTCCACATTTTCTTAAGTGTGTACCAAATTCGTGACTTAAATATTCTCCTCCACGATCTGATCGTAGGAATTTTATCTTTCGGTCACGTTGATTCTCTACTTCATTCTGAAATTCCTTGAACTTTTCAAAGGTCTCAGACTTGTGTTTCATCAAGTAGACATACCCATATCTACTCAAGTCATCTGTGAGAGTGAGAACATAACGATATCCTCTGCGAGCCTCAACGCTCATTGGACCGCACACATCGGTATGTATGATTTCCAACAAGTTGGTTGCTCGCTCCATTGTTCCGGAGAATGGAGTCTTGGTCATCTTGCCCATGAGGCATGGTTCGCATGTGTCAAATGATTCATAATCTAAAGACTCCAAAAGTCCATCAAGATGGAGCTTTTTCATGCGCTTGACACCAATGTGACCAAGGCGGCGATGCCACAAGTATGTGGGACTATCGTTATCAACTTTACATCTTTTGGTATTCACGCTTATAAACATGTGTAATACTACGCCGAGATTCATTAAGAATAAACCATTGACCATCGGAGCATGACCATAAAACATATCTCTCATATAAATAGAACAACCATTATTCTCGGATTTAAATGAATAGCCATCTCGCATTAAACGAGATCCAGATACAATATTCATGCTCAAACTTGGCACCAAATAACAATTATTAAGGTTCATAACTAATCCCGTAGGTAAATGAAGAGGTAGCGTGCGGCCGAAGCGATCACATCGACTCTGGAACCATTCCCCGACGCGCATCGTCACCTTGTCCTTTGCCGCCTCCGCTTATTCCGCAGCTCCTGCTGTGAGTTACAAATATGAGCAACGGCACCGTATCAAATACCCGGGAGTTACTACGGTAATCGGTAAAGTACACATCAATTACATGTATATCAAATATACCTTTGGTGTTGCCGGCCTTCTTGTCCGCTAAGTATTTGGGGCAGTTCCGCTTCAAAGGACCCCTCCCTTGCAATAAAAGCACTCAGTCTCGGGTTTGGGTCCATTCTTTGACTTCTTCTCGGCAACTTGCTTGCAGGCGCGGCAACCTCCTTGTCGTCCTTCTTGAAGTTCTTCTTACCCTTGCCCTTCTTGAACTTAGTGGTCTTATTGACCATCAACACTTGATGTTCTTTCTTGATTTCAACCTCGGCTGACTTTAGCATAGAGAACACTTCAGGAATGGTCTTTACCATCCCTGCATGTTGTAGTTCATCACAAAGCTCGTGTAGCTTGGTGGGAGCGATCGGAGGATTCTGTCAATGACCGCCTCATCGTGGAGGTTAATATTCAGCTGGGTCATACGGTTGTGCAACCTGCACATCTTCGATATGTGCTCACCGATGTAACTGTTTTCCTCCATCTTACAACTATAGAACTTGTCGGAGATGTCATATCTCTCGACCAGGCGTGAGCTTGGAAAGAAGTTTCAGCTCCTCGAACATCTCATATGCTCCGTGATGCTCAAAAGCGCTTTTGGAGCCCGGTTCTAAGTCAGTAAAGCATGCCGCCTTTGAGCGAGGGAGTAATCATCGGACGAGACTGCCAAGCATTCATAATGTCTTGGTTCTGCAGACGGAGCGTCACCTAAGCGGTCCTTCTAGGACATATTGTTTCACAGCAGCTATGAGGATGATCCTCAAGTTCTGGACCCAGTCCGTATAGTTGCTGCCGTCATCTTTCAGCTTGGTTTTCTCTAGGAACGCATTGAAGTTCAAGTTGACATGAGCGTTGGCCATTTGATCTACAAGACATATCATTCAAAAGTTTTAGACTAAGTTCATGATAATTAAGTTCATCTAATCAAATTATTTAAATGAACTCCCACTCAGATTAGACATCCCTCTAGTCATCTAAGTGTTACACGATCCGAGTCGACTAGGCCGTGTCCGATCATCACGTGAGACGGACTAGTCATCATCGGTGAACATTCTCATGTTGATCGTATCTTCTATACGACTCGTGTTCGACCTTTCGGTCTCCGTATTCCGAGGCCATGTCTGTACATGCTAGGCTCGTCAAGTAAACCCTGAGTGTTTTCGCGTGTGTAAATCTGTCTTACACCCGTTGTATGTGAACGTAAGAATCCATCACACACGATCATCACGTGGTGCTTAGAAGCGACGAACTTTAGCAACGGTGCACAGTTAGGGGAAACACTTCTTGAAATTGTTGTAAGGGATCATCTTATTTACTACCATCGTTCTAAGTAAACAAGATGTATAAACATAATAAACATCACATGCAATTATATAGTAGTGACATGATATGGCCAATATCATAAAGCTCCATTGATCTCCATCTTCGAGGCTCCATGATCATCTTGTCACCGCATGACACCATGATCTCCATCATCATGATCTCCATCATTGTGCCTCCATGAAGTTGTCACGCCAACGACTACTTCTACTTCTATGGCTAACGCGTTTAGCAATAAAGTAAAGTAAGTTACATGGCGTTCTTCAATGACACGCAGGTCATACAAAATAAAGACAACTCCTATGGCTCCTGCCGGTTGTCATACTCATCGACATGCAAGTCGTGATTCCTATTACAAGAACATGATCTCATACATCACAATATGTCATTCATCATTCATCACAACTTGGCCATATCACATCACATGACAATTGCTGCAAAACAAGTTAGGCGTCCTCTAATTGTTGTTGCATCTTTTACGTGGCTGCAATTGGGTTCTAGCAAGAACGTTTTCTTACCTACGAATAACCACAACGTGATCTTGTCAACTTCTATTTACCCTTCATAAGGACCCTTTTCATCGAATCCGCTCCAACTAAAGTAGGAGAGACAGACACCCGCCAGCCACCTTATGCAACTAGTGCATGTTAGTCGGTGGAACCGGTCTCACGTAAGCGTGCGTGTAAGGTTGGTCCGGCCGCTTCATCCCACAATACCGCGGAAGCAAAGATAAGACTAGTAGCGGCAAGTAAATTGACAAGATCCACGCCCACAACTAAATTGTGTTCTACTCGTGCAATAGAGAACTACGCATAGACCTAGCTCATGATGCCACTGTGGGGGAACGTTGCAGAAAATTAAAATTTTTCCTACGGTTTCACCAAGATCCATCTATGAGTTCTACTAAGCAACGAGTCAAGAGAGAGAGTTTGCATCTACATACCACTTGTAGATCGAGTGCAGGCGTTCGAGGGAGTGGTGATGATGAAGACGCGTTCCCCAACGTGATTCCGATCACCGATGACCAAGTGCTGAACGGACAGCACCTCCGCGTTCAACACACGCGTGCGGAGACGGCCGTCTCGCCGTCTTGATCCAGCAAGGAGGAAGGAGAGGTTGAGGAAGACAACTCCAATGGCAGCACGACGGCGTGATGCAGATGGAGTGACTGTTCTCCCAGGGCTTCGCCAAGCTTATGCGGAGGAGGAGAGGTGTTGGGGAGGGAGGGTTGCGCCTTCAATGGTGTATGCAGCCTCCCTCACCCCTCTATTTATAGGGGAAGGGAGGAGGGCGGCCCCTCTAGATGCATCTAGAGGGGCGGCGGCCAAGGGAGGGCTTGCCCCCAAGCAAGGCGCCCCTTTAGGGTTCCCTCAACCCTAGGCGCATGGGCCAAGGGAGGCGGTGCGCCCAGCCCACCAGGGGCTAGCTGCCTCCCACGCAGCCCAAGTGGCCCCGAAAGGGTGGCCTCCGGTGGTCCTCCGGAACCTTTCCGTGGACCCTCCATAATACCGATATGACCGAAACTTTTCCGGTGTCCGCTTGACGACTTCCCATATATAAATATTTACCTCCGGACCATTCCGAACTCCTCGTGACGTCCGGGATCTCATCCGGGACTCCGAACAACATTCGTAATCACATACAAGTCTTCCTATTAACCCTAGCGTCACCGAACCTTATGTGTAGACCCTACGGGTTCGGGAGACATGTAGACATGACCGAGACGCTCTCCGGTCAATAACCAACAGCGGGATCTGGATACCCATGTTGGTTCCTACATGCTCCTCGATGTTGTCATCGGATGAACCCACGATGTCGAGGGTTCAAACAACCCCGTATGCTATTCCCTTTGTCGACGGTATGTTACTTGCCCGAGACTTCGATCGTCGGTATCCCAATACCTCGCTTAGTCTCGTTACGGCAAGTCACTTTACTCGTATAATGCATGATCCCGTGACCGGACACTTGATCACTTTGAGCTCATTATGATGATGCACTACCGAAAGTGGGCCCAAGATACCTCTTCGTCATACGGAGTGACAAATCCCTGTCTCGATCCGTGTCAACCCAACAGACACTTTTGGAGATACCTGTAATGCACCTTTATAGTCACCCGATTACGTTGTGACGCTTTGGTACACCCAAAGCACTCCTACGGTATCCGGGAGTTACACGATCTCACGGTCTAAGGAAGAGATACTTGACATTGGAAAAGCTCTAGCAAAACGAACTACACGATCTTTGTGCTATGCTTAGGATTGGGTCTTGTCCATCACGTCATTCTCCTAATGACGTGATCCCGCTTGTCAATGACATCCGATGTCCATAGTCAGAAACCATGACTATCCGTCGACCAACGAGCTAGTCAACTAGAGGCTTACTAGGGACGATTGTAGTCTATGTATTCACACGTGTATTACGATTTCCGGATAATACAGTTATAGCATGAATAAAGACAATTATCATGAACAAGGAAATATAATAATAATGCTTTTATTATTGCCTCTAGGGCATATTTCCAACATTAAGAACGCTAGCTTTCGGCTTCACCCAGTCTGAGGTACACATCCGGCTGACCCGGCAGTAACAATCGCAGAGGTGCTCCCTTTACCACCTAGCCGAACAATCGGGAACGTAGGGGTAAGCACAGGAGCCAGGCAACCCAGCTTGGCCAAAATTTAAGTCATATCGATGCATATAATGGTGAATAAAAGGTACATGCGGAAGTTTAACGCATGTGTTGGGCATGAAAGCCATTACAAATAAGCTTCTGTTAAAGAAGCCCCGTGTATAATGAGCGCGGACAGCGCGTCAAGTGTGTGCGAAAAAAGCGCAAACGAGCCTCTAGATGCTTCAAGAAGAAGAAGGAGGAAGGAGACGAACTTGGAGTCCGGCACTTAGGCGTAGAATCTTCGAAGACGGGCTGCGTTCCATGGGTTCGGCTCGAGTATGTTATCCGATGCGTTTCGTAGACGGTATGCTCCGCCGGTTAGGACCTGGTCGATGATGAAGGGACCTTCCCATTTGGGCTTGAGTTTGTCCTTTTTCTTGTCCGGCAGGCGTAGAACTAGTTCGCCAACGTTATAAGCTTTGGCCTGTACTTCCCTGCTTTGATATCTTCGAGCCTGCTGTTGATAGAATGCGGAACGAGCTTTTGCCACGTCGCGCTCCTCCTCCAATGCGTCAAACTGTCCTGTCGATCAAGCTCGGCTTCTCTTTCTTCATACATGCGCACGCCGAGGTGAGTCATGCATTATGTCGCAGGGCAAGACTGCTCTGCGCCGTACACCATGAAGAATGGTGTGTATCCGTAGTACGATTCGATTCGCGTGGTCCGCAGCCCCCGTAGTACGGAGTCGAAGCTCCTCAACCCGGTCGTGTTAGATTCCTTGAGGGACCGCACTAGTCCGGGTTTAATGCCGCTCATGATTAGACCATTTGCCCGCTCGACTTGGCCATTGGTTTGAGGGTGATAGACTGAGGCGTAATCGAGCTTGATGCCCATGTTTTTGCACCATGATTTGACCTCATCGGCCGTGAAATTGGTGCCATTATCAGTGATGATGCTGTGGGGGACACCGTAACGGTGAACTACCCCTGATATGAAGTCTATCACTGATCCGGATTCGGCTGTTGTAACAGGCTTGGCCTCTATCCATTTGGTGAATTTATCCACCATGACCAATAGGTATTTTTGCTTGTGGGTTCCTCCCTTGAGGGGTCCAACCATGTCAAGCCCCTGCATCGCGAACGGCCAGGTGATGGGTATAGTTTTAAGGGTGGTGGGTGGCATGTGGCTTTGGTTAGCAAAAAGATGGCAACCGACGCATCGTTGGACTAAGTCCTGCGCATCTGCCCGGGCCGTCGGCCAATAAAATCCTGTACGGAAGGCCTTGCCTACAAGGGCTCGGGCTGCGGCGTGGTGCCCACCCAGTCCGGCATGAATTTCAGCCAGGAGGTTTCGCCCTTCCTCTTCGGAGATACACCTTTGAAGGACTTCGGTAGTGCTTTTCTTATAAAGCTCTCCCTCATGGACTTTGTAGGCCTTAGATCGCCGTACTATGCAGCGAGCCTCGTTTTGGTCTTCGGGGAGTTCCTGCCTAGTTAGGTAGGCTAGGAATGGTTCCGTCCACGGGGCGATAACCGCCAGTATTTCGTGAGCGGAGGGTGTTATCTCGGGGGCCGAGCCTCCGGTTGTGTCAGAGTGTTCGGCGTTAGGCAGTGCGGTTGGGTCCGGATTGTTATTGCCGGACTCCCCTTCCCATAGTACGGATGGCTTGAACAGCCGTTCCAGAAAGATATTGGGTGGGACGGCATCGCGTTTTGCGCCGATGCGTGCCAATACGTACGCCGCCTGGTTGTTATCCCGGGCTATATGATGAAATTCGAGCCCTTCAAACCGTCCTGACATTTTTAGGACCGCATTGCGGTATGCTGCCATTTTTGGATCTTTGGCATCAAAGTCTTTGTTTATTTGAGATATTGCGAGGTTCAATCCCCGCCGCACCTCTAGGCGTTGAATGCCCATGGAGATCGCCATCCGGAGGCCGTGCGTAAGGGCCTCGTATTCGCCGCGTTGTTGGAGTCTGTATACATTATCTCGAAGGGCGTATTGGACTGTGTCCCCGGTTGGGGACGTCAGGACGACGCCAGCCCCCAGGCCGGCCAACATTTTGGAGCCGTCAAAGTGCATCAATTGGAGTATGCGCCGTACTCTTTAGGGAGTTCGGCTTCGGTCCATTCAGCCACGAAGTCGGCCAAAACCTGCGACTTAATAGCTCGTCGTGGTTTATAAGTTATATCGAATGGAAGGAGCTCTATGGCCCATTTAGCAATCCGCCCGTCGCGTCATGATTGTTTATAATGTCGTTAAGAGGTACTTCGAGGCTACCGTTATCAAACACTCTTGAAAGTAGTGTTGCAGCTTCGGGATGCCATGAACACCGCGTATGCTATCTTTTGATAGTGTGGGTACCGGACTTGCATGGAGTTAGGACAGTGGACACATAATAAACCGGTTTTGAACAGGGAACCGGTGTCCGTCCGCTTCTCGTTTGACAACGAAAGCACCGCGACAACTTGTTGTGTTGCGGCGATATATAATAGCATTGGTTCACGCCATGCGCGGCCAGGACCGGATTTGTTGCCAAAATGACCTTTATTTCTTCGAGTCCGGCCGTGGCGGCATCCATCCTCTCGAAGTGTTCGGTGCGGCGGAGGAGGCGGTAAAGGTGTAACGCCTTTTCCCCCAATCGGGAAATAAAGCGGCTTAGAGCCGCTACGCATCCCATCAATTTTTGTATTTGTTTGAGGTCTTTCGGAATGTCCAATTGTGACAGATCTCGGATCTTGGCTCGGTTTGCTTCAATTCCTCTACCGGACACAATGAAGCCCAGGAGCTTTCCGGCTGGAACGCCGAAGACGCATTTTTCCGGATTGAGCTTGATGTCATATTTTCGAAGATTGTCGAATGTGAGCCTCAAGTCGTCTACTAGAGTTTCGACGTGCTTGGTTTTGACGATCACGTCATCTACATATGCTTCCACTGTTTTGCCGATTTGGTTTGCCAGACATGTCTGAATCATGCGCTGATATGTTGCGCCGGCGTTTTTGAGCCCAAAGGGCATTGTATTGAAGCAGAACGGGCCATATGGGGTGATGAATGCTGTTGTAGCTTGGTTCTGCTCCGCCATCTTGATTTGGTGGTAGACGGAGTACGCGTCGAGGAAGCACAATGAGTCGTGTCCTGCTGTAGCGTCAATAATTTGATCAATTCGAGGGAGGGGGAAGAGATCCTTCGGGCAAGCCTTATTAAGGTCTTTAAAATCAACACATAGGCGCCAGGACTTATCCTTCTTTGGTACCATCACCAGGTTTGCTAGCCAGTCCGGATGTTTTATATCTCGATGAATCCGGCTTCCAAAAAGTTTGGCTAGCTCCTCTCCCATGGCCTGTCTCTTGGGTTCGGAAAAGCGCCAAGAGCCTGTTTGATCGGCTTGAATCCTTTTTAGGATATTTAGGCTGTGCTCGCCGGTGGACGTGGGATACTGGCATGTCCGAAGGGTGCCGGGCAAAGATGTCCCAATTTTCTTGTAGAAATTCTCGTGAGTCTGCGTCTACATCAGGGTTTAATTGTGCCCCAATGGAGGCCGTCTTTGCAGGGTCCTTTGGGTGGACTTGGAATTTGACTATTTCATCTGCTGATTTAAAAGAAGTGGACTTGGATCTTTTATCAAGTATCACATCGTCCCTGTTCACCGTGGAGCGCATCACGGTGAGTTCCTCGGCCGCTAGGGCTTTGGATAGTGCCTCGAGGGCTAGTGCGGCTGTCTTGTTTTCGGCGCGGAGTGTTATGTTCGGATCACTAGCGAGAGTGATGATTCCGTTAGGTCCGGCATTTTAAGCTTCATGTACCCATAATGGGGTATAGCTTGAAAAATTGTGAATGCCTCTCGTCCTAATAAAGCATGATATCCGGCTGTTGAACGGGGCCACTTGAAATGTGACCTCCTCGGACCTGTAATTGTCCGTGAGCGAACACTACGTCCAGCGTGATTTTTCCTGTGCAGCATGCTTCCCGGCTAGGGATTATTCCTCTAAAGGTTGTGTTGCTTCGCTCAATGCGGTTCCAGTCTATTTCCATTTTTCAGAGGGTTTCCTCATAGATGAGGTTTAGTCCGCTGCCGCCATCCATGAGTACTTTAGTAAGGCGAAAGCCGTCCACTATCGGGCTGAGGAGCAATGCGGTGGTGCCCGGGCAGTTCGAATTTAGGTTCATCACCGCATTAAAGGTAATAGCCGTGTCACTCCATGGATTTATTGTTGCTACTTGGTAGACTTGACAAGGTTGCGAGTGTTCGTTTTTGCATGTTATTTGATGTGAAAGTCTCAAGACTGTTAACACCGTCTTGGTGTTGCTAGACTGGGATTCAAGCTAGAAGCTCCTCGCCACTTTTGGCCACCGCCGTAGTATCCAACATGCTCAAGGCTATGAGTTGGAGTGGCGCCCTACGTGCTATGAATTTTGCAGGTCCGTTTAGCCAACCCTCCAAAGACGGTTCCGCACCCTTTATGGGGTTTTGGTTTTTGGTATTTGACCCAGTGCTTGATAATGGTGCACCCTTTTGTTTCGGACTAGGGGTGTATTCGGGGCGGATTATCCCAAAATTTACTTTCGGTTTTCAGCGCTCTCCATCGCATACGATTTTTGTACTATGGTCACCAAGTCGATAAGCGTGTAATTTCGCCGACGACTTATGGCGTTTAGGATTCCCTTGTCCATGCAATTATTGCAGAAAATTGGGATTGCGTCCTCCTCTCGGCGATCCTTTATCCTGTTCATAACTGTGGAGGAATCGCCCAAGAATGATGTAATCGCTTGGGCTCTTGCCGAATTCGAGAGAGATCGCTAATGTTTGGGTGGGCGGGTGGAACTAGATCTGGAACCCCATCCAATTTAGGACTCAGAGGCCAAGAAGTTTCCGAACTCGGAAGTTTGGATTTTTGAGTGTTATCCAATGAGTTCGACCCGCCGCCTGACTTTAAGTTCAGGGCTTGATCGACATCCGTCCCTCCGCGGGAATCCGGCATGGAGGGATCGAGAATCCGGACGTAGCTAGTCCTTAAGATAGAAGAAGAATCGCCGCATTGTTCCTCTATCACAGCAACGTGATGGGTAGCCTGGGGAGAGTTGATCTCTCTCAGATCGGTTTTAGGCCCGATCCGGTCGTAGCCTGTGACGACTCCTGTATGCGGCGATTCGATCCAAGAGCTCGTTTACGGAGGAGAGCTCGATCGGATCTAATTGTTCGGCAAGTTCCGAATTGACATGGAGATTGGTTTCGATGACTCGAGAGGTCATCGTCGGCCGCGATGGCGGACTGGTGGTTATAAGAAAACCACCTAGCCGAAGAGTCTGGCCAGCGGCCAAGGCTCCTTTGGCGATGGTATCGTCTTTAAAGACGAGATGAGGCATCCTACCTGATGGCGAAGACATAGATGAACTCTCAATGAAAGCACCAATGTCGGTGTCAAAACCGGCGGATCTCGGGTAGGGGGTCCCGAACTGTGCGTCTAGGCGGATGGTAACAGGAGACAAGGGACACGATGTTTTTACCCAGGTTCGGCCCTCTCGATGGAGGTAATACCCTACTTCTGCTTGATTAATATTGATGATATGGGTAGTACAAGAGTAGATCTACCACGAGATCAAGGAGGCTAAACCCTAGAAGCTAGCCTATGGTATGATTGTTGTTCGTCCTACGGACTAAAAACCCTCCGATTTATATAGACACCGGATAGGTTAGGGTTACACAGAGTCGGTTACAATGGTAGGAGATCTACATATCCAGACGCCAAGCTTGCCTTCCACGCCAAGGAAAGTCCCATCCGGACACGGGACGAAGTCTTCAATCTTGTATCTTCATAGTCTTGGAGTCCGGCCGTGACGATAGTCCGGCTATCCGGACATCCCCTAGTCCGGGACTCCCTCACGAGGCTTTTCAGTCATCTTGCCCATGTGGTATGATTTGCATATCTCAAGTGATTCAAAATCAAGTGAGTCCAAACGATCCATCTGCATGGAGTTTCTTCATGTGTATACACCAATAGACATGGTTCGCATGTCTCAAACTTTTCAAAAAACGAGTGAGTCCAAAGATCCATCAACATGGAGCTTCTTCATGCGTTTTATACCAATATGACTTAAGTGGTACCATCATTACTATCTTATATCTTTTGCATGAAAATGTGTATTAGTATGATCGAGATTCAATAAACCATTCCTTTAGGTGCAAGACCATTGAAGGTATCATTCAAATAAACAGAGTAACCATTATTCTCCTTAAATGAATAACCGTATTGCGATAGACATAATCCAATCATGTCTATGCTCAGCGCAAACACCAAATAACAATTATTTAGGTTTAACACCAATCTCGATGGTAGAGGGAGCGTCGATGCTTGATCACATCAACCTTGGAAACACTTCCAACACATATCGTCAGCTCACCTTTAGCTAGTCTCCGTTTATTCCGTAGCTTTTATTTCGAGTTAGTAACACTTAGCAACCGAACCGGTATCTAATACCCTGGTGCTTCTAGGAGTACTAGTAAACTACACATTAACATAATGTATATCCAATATACTTCTATCGACCTTCCAGCCTTCTCATCTACCAAGTATCTAGGGTAGTTCTGTTGGAAATATGCCCTAGAGGCAATAATAAATTAGTTATTATTATATTTCCTTGTTCATGATAATCGTTTATTATCCATGCTATAATTATATTGATAGGAAACTCAGATACATGTGTGGGTACATAGACAACACCATGTCCCTAGTAAGCCTCTAGTTGACTAGCTCGTTGATCAATAGATGGTTACAGCTTCACGACCATGGACATTGGATGTCGTTAATAACGGGATCACATCATTAGCAGAATGATGTGATGGACAAGACCCAATCCTAAGCCTAGCACAAGGATCGTGTAGTTCGTATGCTAAAGCTTTTCTAATGTCAAGTATATTTTCCTTAGAACATGAGATTGTGCAACTCCCGGATACCGTAGGTTTGCTTTGGGTGTACCAAACGTCCACAACGTGAATCGGGTGTCTATAAAGGTGCACTACAGGTATCTCCGAAAGTGTCATTGGGTTCGCACGAATCGAGATCGATTTGTCACTCCGTGTGTGATGTAGAGGTATCTCTGGGCCCACTCGGTAGGACATCATCATAATGTGCACAATGTGACCAAGGGGTTGATCACGGGATGATGTGTTACGGAACGAGTAAAGAGACTTGCCGTTAACGAGATTGAACAAGGTATCGGCATACCGACGATCGAATCTCGGGCAAGTACAATACCGCTAGACAAAGGAAATTGTATACGGGATCGATTGAGTCCTTGACATCGTGTTTCATCCGATGAGATCATCGTAGAACATGTGGGAGCCAACATGGGTATCCAGATCCCGTTGTTGGTTATTGGCCGGAGAGTTGTCTCGGTCATGTCTACGTGTCTCCCGAACCCATAGGGTCTACACACTTAAGGTTCGATGACGCTAGGGTTATAAAGGAAGTTTGTATGTGGTTACCGAATGTTGTTCGGAGTCCCGGATGAGATCCCGGACGTCACGAGGATTTCCGGAATGGTCCGGAGGTAAAGATTTATATATGGCAATGACTTTGGAGAAACATCACTATCTCATCAGAAAGATCAACTCCCACTCGATTCAAGTGATTGTTGCACTCAGACAATCTGAGCACAAGCTCAACGATTGAGCTTTTCTCCCTTAGTTTGCAGGCTAAGAAAATCGCCGGAGGTCTTATACCTCTTGACGTGGGCACGAGCTTGAAATCCCAATTTCAGCCCTCAGAACATCTCATATGTTCCGCGACGTTTCTAAATCGTCTTTGGTGCCTCAACTCTAAACCGTTTAACTGAACTATCACATAGTTATCAAAAGCGTGTATGTCGATGTTCGCAACATCCATGCATTTACGCTCGAGGTTCAGCACACCGAGCGGTGCATTAAGGATATAAGCCTTCTACTGTCCGCATAATTGCTACTGTCAACTTTCAACTATATTTTCTCTAGGAACATATCTAAAACTGTAGAACTAAAGCGCGAGCTATGACATAATTTGCAAAGGGTTTTTGACTATATTCAGGATAATTAAGTTCATCTTATGAACTCCCACTCAGATAGACATCCCTCTAGTCATCTAAGTGATTACATGATCCGAGTCAACTAGGCCGTGTCCAATCATCACGTGAGACGGACTAGTCATCATCGGTGAACATCTTCATGTTGATCGTATCCTCCATACGACTCATGCTCGACCTTTCGGTCTCTTGTGTTCCGAGGCCATGTCTGTACATGCTAGGCTCATGAAGTTAACCTAAGTGTTTCGCGTGTAAATCTGGCTTACACCCGTTGTATGTGAACGTAAGAATCTATCACACCCGATCATCACGTGGTGCTTCAAACCATTTAACTTTCGCAACGGTGCACAGTTAGGGGGAACACTTTCTTGAAATTTTAATGAGGGATCATCTTATTTACTACCGTTGTTCTAAGAAAATAAGACGTATAAACATGATAAACATCACATGCAATCAAATAGTGACATGATATGGCCAATATCATTTTCCTCCTTTTGATCTCCATCTTCGGGGCTCCATGATCATCATCGTCACCGGCATGACACCATGATCTCCATCATCATGATCTCCATCATCGTGTCTCATGAAGTTGTCTCGCCAACTTATTACTTCTACTACTATGGCTACCGGTTAGCAATAAAGTAAAGTAATTACATGGCGTTGTTCAATGACACGCAGGTCATACAATAAATTAAGACAACTCCTATGGCTCCTGCCGGTTGTCATACTCATCGACATGCAAGTCGTGATTCCTATTACAAGAACATGATCAATCTCATACATCACATATCATTCATCACACTCTTCTTGGCCATATCACATCACATAGCATACCCTGCAAAAACAAGTTAGACATCCTCTAATTGTTGTTTGCATGTTTTACGTGGCTGCTATGGGTTTCTAGCAAGAACGTTTCTTACCTACGCAAAACCACAACGTGATATGTAAATTGCTATTTACCCTTCATAAGGACCCTTTTCATCGAATCCGATCCGACTAAAGTGGGAGAGATCGGCACCCGCTAGCCACCTTATGCAACAAGTGCATGTCGATCGGTGGAACCTGTCTCACGTAAGTGTACGTGTAAGGTCGGTCCGGCCGCTTCATCCCAAAATACCGTCGAAACAAGATTGGACTAGTAACGGTAAGCATATTGAACAAAATCAACGCCCACAACAACTTGTGTTCTACTCGTGCATAGAATCTACGCAATAGACCTAGCTCATGATGCCACTGTTGGGGAACGTGGCAGAAATTCAAAATTTTCCTACGTGTCACCAAGATCTATCTATGGAGAAACCAGCAACGAGAGGAAGGAGAGTGCATCTACATAACCTTGTAGATCGCTAAGCGGAAGCGTTCAAGTGAACGGGGTTGAAGGAGTCGTACTCGTCGTGATCCAAATCACCGGAGATCCTAGTGCCGAACGGACGGCACCTCCGCGTTCAACACACGTGCAGCCCGGTGACGTCTCCCATGCCTTGATCCAGCAAGGAGAGAGGGAGAGGTTGAGGAAGACTCCGTCCAGCAGCAGCACAACGTCGTGGTGGTGGTGGAGGAGTGTGGCAATCCTGCAGGGCTTCGCCAAGCACCGCGGGAGAGGAGGAGGGAGAGAGGCAGGGCTGCGCCATGGAGAGGACAAAACTCATGTGTTGGCAGCCCCAAAGTCCTCAAGTATATATAGGGGAGAGGGAAGGGGGTGCGCCCCTCTAGGGTTTCCACCCCAGGGGTGCGGCAGCCCCAAACCCATCTAGGGTGGCGGCCAAGGGGGAAAGAGGGGAAACTTGCCCCCAAGCTGGGTGGGCGCCCCTCCCAAACCCTAGGCGCCTTGGGCCCTTGTGGGGCGCACCAGCCCACCTGGGCTGGTCCCTCCCACACTTGGTCCATGTAGCCCTCCGGGGCAGTGGCCCCACTTGGTGGACCCCAGGACCCTCCCGGTGGTCCCGGTACGTTACCGATAAAGCCCGAAACTTTTCCGGTGACCAAAACAGGACTTCCCATATATAAATATTTACCTCCGGACCATTCCGGAACTCCTCGTGACGTCCGGGATCTCATCCGGGACTCCGGACAACATTCGGTAACCACATACAAACTTCCTTTATAACCCTAGCGTCATCGAACCTTAAGTGTGTAGACCCTACGGGTTCGGGAACCATGCAGACATGACCGAAACGTTCTCCGGTTAATAACCAACAGCTGGATTTGGATACCCATGTTGGCTCCCACATGTTCCACGATGATCACATCGGATGAACCACGATGTCAAGGACTCAATCAATCCCGTATACAATTCCCTTTGTCTAGCGGTATTGTACTTGCCCGAGATTCGAACGTCGGTATGCCGATACCTTGTTCAATCTCGTTACCGGCAAGTCTCTTTACTCGTTCCGTAAGACATCATCCCGTGATCAACCCCTTGGTCACATTGTGCACATTATGATGATGTCCTACCGAGTGGGCCCAGAGATACCTCTCCGTCACACGGAGTGAAGTCTCGATTCGTGCCAACCCAACAAATACTTTCGGAGATACTTGTAGTGCACCTTTATAGCCACCCAGTTACGTTGTGACGTTTGGTACACCCAAAGCATTCCTACTGTATCCGGGAGTTGTACAATCTCATGGTCTAAGGAAAAGATACTTGACATTAGAAAAGCTTTAGCATACGAACTACACGATCTTTGTGCTAGGCTTAGGATTGGGTCTTGTCCATCACATCATTCTGCTAATGATGTGATCCCGTTATCAACGACATCCAATGTCCATGGTCAGGAAACTGTAACCATCTATTGATCAACGAGCTAGTCAACTAGATGCTTACTAGGGACATGGTGTTGTCTATGTACCCACACATGTATCTGAGTTTCCTATCAATACAATTATAGCATGGATAATAAACGATTATCATGAACAAGGAAATATAATAATAACTAATTTATTATTGCCTCTAGGGCATATTTCCAACAAGTACAACATAAATACATCAAGGAGAGAGAAAAAAAAGCACAACCGGCGTACAATATGAAAATATGCCTATACATAGTCTACTATGGGACGACCATCCAAACTGCTTGAATGTATCATGCGCTACCGTCTCTTTTGAGTTGCACCCAAGCGACATATGCACATGCATTCCCATATGCTGAAGTAAGGATTAAGTGCGGATTCATCTTCTAATGTTTTTGGCTCTAAACTTGGCCAAACTTAAAGAAATTTAATTGCTCAAAAACTTATACACCTTATATTTTAAAATTGATGGTGTATTTCGTTTGGTGAGTGGGAACATGATGGAGTGTGTTTTTTTTTATAATGTGAAGTTTTGGTAAGCTTTACGCGGTGTGATTATGTGTTATCTGATAATCAACCCATACTTATATGAGAAAAATTTCTACGTTAATGACAACATGTACTATATTGATGCTACAGTATCACACATTGGTATTTATTTTTTTAGGTGTGAGAGGATATGCTAGATTGATATGTTTTTATAGGCCGGTTGTTGTCGATTGGTTTAAAAAATAATTTATTCAGTCAAAATCGTGAATCAAATCTAAATTAAATACCTCAAATCGAATGAGGGAGCACCAAAATTAGGGATCGCCGTGAATTAAAAGAATTGAAAGAGAGAGCTCCTTGAGAAAAAAAATTGTTGGCCCGGTTAAAATTGGGTGACCCAATTCCAAATGTGAGAACTTACAAATTAGGAATTATAGTGTATTTCTGTGTTGGTGACTGCATGCACTCGATTGGTGCTACAGTATCACATATTGTTGTTTTTTTCTTGGTAGTGAGAGGGTGTGCTGAATTGATATGTTTTATAGGCCAGTTGTTGTCGATTGGTTTTAGAAAATGTTGATTCAATCAAAATGGTGGACCAAATCCAAAATTAAATACCTCAATCGAATGGGACGGCTTTAAAATTAGGGAGCACAATGAATTAAAAGAATTGAACGAGGGAGCTCCTTGACAAAAATACTTTGTTGACCTAGTCAAAATCGTGTGCCCCAATTCCAAATTTGAGACCTCACTTAACGGTGAGGCCTTAAAAATTAGGGAGCATGGTGATAGACTAGAAGGGCTGGGCTCGCTTTGCTGCGATGTTTGTTGTTGGATTATCATAATTTTTTTACTCACTATGTTTCAAAATATATGATTTATTAGTTTTTTAAAATAGTCAAACCTCTTTGAGTTTGATCGAGTTTGTAGAGAAATATATCAAAATCCATAATATCAAATCGGTATCATTAGATTCATCATGAAATGAATTTTCATATTTCATTTATTTAGTATTGTGAATACTGATATTTTTGGCTCTGAACATGGTCAAAGTTAAAGAAATTTGACTTTCCGAAAAACTAATACACATTATGTTTTGAAACCGAGTGAATATTTAGTTTGGCAAGTGAGAGAGATGGTGGAGTGTGTTTTATTTTTATTTATATAATGTGATATTTTGGTGGGTCTTTCGCGGTGTGATTCGATATTATCTACTAATCAATCTATGTTTATGCCGGGAAATTTCTGCATCGGTCCGGTCCAAATCGTGAAACAAAACAAAAATTGAATACCACAATCAAATAGAAGAGCTCCAAAATTAAGGAACATAATGAACTGAAAGAATTGAATGAGATGGCTCCTTGAGAAATTGTTAACCTGTCAAAATCGGATGACCCAACTCCAAATTTTAGACTCCAATTGATTGCGAGACCTTATAAATTAGGGAGCATAGTGTTTTAAAAGAATTGAATGAGATAGCTCTTTGAGAAATTGTTGACCCAGTCAAAATTGAATGACCCAATTTCAAATTGGAGACCTCACTTGTTTACGAGGCCTTCAAAATTATTGAGCATGGCTAGTGTTTTAGTCCTCGCAGGGGCGACGTTCGAACGGATGGAGGTGTTATTTCTTTGAGTCATTCTTTCGGGCTCAGATCCTCCTCGAATTCGTCCGTCAGGACAAATTAATTAGATGGAGCTCCGACGTAGATTTCTTCCAGCTCTAAGGGCGGCAAGGTTAGGGTTTCTCATCGTGCGTACGCAACAAGGAGATTTGGTGTCAGATTCTTCAGACAAATTCAAGGATTCAACGGCAATGAATGCAGCTCCATGGCGCTGGTTCATAGGGATCCCGGTTGTTATCGACAAGGTCAGGTCGGCTCCGGTATGAGAGCAGCGACAGCGGCGCGTCAACGGCTCATTCTGGCGGTGGTAGTGGTTGGTCGGTGGTCCGTGGACCTCGATGTAACTTTTATTATGTTTCATGTGCTTTGTACTTCTGGTGAATCTTTATAATAAATCTGATCCTTTTCGAAAAAAAGACTAAGTACACAATCACAATTTTTTATTTCGGAAACAAAATAATTTCGGACGTCGCCGAAATATACAAAATTTTAGAAATTTCGCATATTTCAGATACTATTTTCGACTTTGAGATTTCAAATTTCACTTATTTTTAATGCATTCTAACATGATTTAAACTTATTTCAAAATCTTTTTGAATCTTCCTCAAAATTTCATGGTTAAAAATATTTCGAACCCCACTGAAATATGCAAAATTTCTTTTAAAGTTTTAACCTTGTACACAATGGGCGATGCAATACACATGCCGAACTGCAATAAACAAGAAGATGATATGAAGTTTCTTGCTCGTAACAAAAACTACAGCATGTGCCCCCATGCCATTTACACTTAACTGGAGGAATACTTTGATCTTTAACGGTAGTTTGAGATGACATATATAGCTGTTTTGATCGGAACCTGACCCGTGTATGATGTATCCATCAACACCGAATACATAGAGTGAAGACCAAATTATATCTCATCTAAATGAGTTCTAGGTACTCCTTAAAAAAAAGGCACACGGGGCTATAAAAGGGTATGGGCTCTACACCGAAATTGACTCACAATGTCTTTCAGCTTGTAAGATGAGAATACGAGGTGAGATCAATGCAGGTTTTGTTATTTGTAGAATCCAATTTTCTTCGAGAAAGAACACCTTGTGTTAATTGTGAGAGAGAGCTAACATAAATTCCAATAACTAGTCTACTACACAAGTCAGGCATTTTGAGCAATCTCAATCGAATTATAATCTGCCATGGATGCCTGCCTCCATCTGCACTTGTTTCTCATGCTTCTCGTGGCTATCCTCGTTCTGTTCTTGAGGCCCAGATGCTCGGCCGCTGGAGACCCGAGCGCTAGTCGGCATCCGCCGGGCCCGTGCGTGCTGCCCATCATCGGCCACCTGCACCACCTCGCGAGCACTGTCCCGTACCGTGCCTTGAGCAGCCTCGCGCGGCGCTACGGCCCGCTGATGAAGCTCCGTCTCGGCGAGCTGGTGGTGGTGGTAGCGTCGTCGTCGGATGCTGCGCGAGAGATCATGAAGGTCCACGACGCCAACTTTGCGTCGAGGCCTCTGACCTCCATGCAGAGGCTCGCGTTCCAGGGCAACGAGGGCCTGGTCTTCGCGCCCTACGGCGACGGCTGGCGGCAGCTCCGCAAGATTTGCACCAACGAGCTCCTCAGCTCCCGCAGCGTCCAGTCCTTCCGCCACGTCCGTGAGCAGGAGCTCGGCCGCCTCCTCCGCTCCGTGGCGGAGGCCTCGGCGTCCGGCTCGACGGTGAACCTGACCAAATCTATATCGGCGTACCTCGTGGACTCGACGGTGCGCGCCGTCATCGGCAGCCGGTTCAGACAGCGGGACAGGTACCTGCGCGTGCTGCAGGACTTGCTGAGGATCGTGCCCGGCATGACCCTCCCTGACCTCTTCCCCTCCTGGCGGCTCGTCATGCTCCTCAGCAGCGTCCCCGGCCGCATAAGGCGCCATAGCGAAGACATGAAACAGATGATGGACATCATCATTCGAGAGCGCCAGGAGGACAGAGCTGCCGGCCAAGCCAATGAGGAAGACTTCCTCGATGTGCTTCTGAGGCTTCAGGCGGAAATGGATTCCCAGTATCCACTCACCACAGAAAACATCAAGACAGTCCTGCTGGTAAGTGGTAACCATGGCTCCATCGAATTATTCATGAATCACCCGCGCATCTCATGCACACTGCACTCTTAACATATCCTCTCTTTTTTTCTTTTACCATTTCGGTTATATTGTCTCTATTAGGACATGTTTGGCGCGGGCAGCGAGACGTCAGCTACCACGCTGGAGTGGGCGATGGCCGAGCTGCTGCGGAACCCAGCGATCATGGGGAAGGTGCAAGACCAGGTCAGGCAAGCAGCAGCACTCGCTGGCCGTAACACTGTGACAGAAGCCGACCTGCCAAATCTGCACTACCTGCGGCTAGTCATCAAGGAGACGCTCAGGCTGCACCCTCCGGTACCGCTACTGCTCCCTCGCGAATGCGAGAAGCCGTGTCAAGTCCTGGGCTTCGACATACCAAGGGGGGCCATGGTGATCGTGAACGCGTGGACGATCGGCAGGGACCCGGCGCACTGGGACAACCCGGGCGTGTTCGCGCCTGAAAGGTTTGAGCAGGATAAGCGGGACTTCAAGGGGACGAACCACGAGTTCCTGCCGTTTGGTGCTGGGAGGCGGGTGTGCCCTGGCATGTCATTCGGGCTGGCGCACGTTGAGCTCGCGCTTGCAGGGTTGCTGTTTCACTTCGACTGGAAGCTGCCGGGCAAGGATCGTTTGGACATGACGGAGGAATTCGGGATCTCAGCAAGGCTGCGGTCTGATCTTACCGTTCTCGCCGTCCCCCGTGTCCCGGTGCCCACGAAGCAGTAAATGTCATTGATACGTAGTACTCTTTTAGTCACAAAGTTATAGTGCATATTATTTTTTTGAAAACCCCCCATATATTAATAAGAAATAATAAAGTTATAGTGCATATTAGTTTGTCCCAAGTCAAATTTTATTATTTTTTATCAACTTTAACAAGAACTTACAATACCAAATATACATGGTATGAAAATAATATATTGCACCGTAATCCAATAGCATTGAATTCGTACTTAGAATATGATGATGAACCATACCATACCAAGCAGGAAGCAACAATGTTGTATTGAGTCGCCAATTACCTTGTGGATACCAAGAGCCTCTCTGACAGTGTCATTTTTCGCCCATATCAGGGACAACACATAGTTCATCGTCTACAATGAATAAGAAATACTCAGGCTACTCAGGCTACCCATACCCGGCGTCGAATCGATCCAAAGCTAGCTAGCTAGCTAGCTAGCTTCCCTCACCGTAGCTGTCATATACGGAGCCGCTGGTGTCACGGAGCCGCCGCATCTCGTTCACGGAGTCTCTGAATGGGATCAGTCATGGCCACAGGCACGCTCTCGATCCTTTTGCAGTACAGAATTTTATTGAAGCAGGGAGAAATCGACGACTGGAGACGGATGGTACTGACGGCGGCGCACGGGGAGAGGTGGCGGAAGGATCTGGTTCATGGCCTGTATACTGTACTGGGACCTATAGAACTAGGGGTCGGAGGCTCGTGTTTTCAGTGGCCTGTAAAACGTTTACACTTCCGCGAACTTTTACAGGTTCTGTTCTGCACATAAATTGGTCTGAAACCGTAAACTTGCCGGATCTTTTACAGGTTTGGCGTTTTTACGGAGTCTGCTAGATTTGCTCTAAGAAATTGCTCCTCACTTCTCCATATTCTCTCAACATGCAGCCTTCACATCATCATCTAGCTATGTCAGCAATTCTCCTGATTTTCCTCGCCTATTTCACCTTAACTATTGCAAGCATAAATACAACAGATAATTAGCAAAAAACTGAACGCAACCGTCCATGCGTCCCTTGCTTGCCGTGCATAATAAACGGTAATCAAAACTTGCATGCGTCGGTTCTATAGCCAATAATATACTCTCTCCTTTCTGATTTATAGGACTTATCTTAAAATTTTAGTTTTTCCATTTTATAAGTCTCAATTTGGTTGTTCCTTATCACATGTTCAGATTTCAAGGTGCAATAAATCATTACATGCAAGTATTAAGAGAAAATTAAACAATGCATGTACTTTATGCATGCATGCATTGCAATTAATGCATTGATAAACACAATTTTTTAGGAAAACAAGCGCATTAATTGAGTGGTTTTGCAAACTACAACAATTGTTTCACCACTCACCATCTACCTTGGTTGGTGAGATTTTTAAATTGATAAACTGGAAAGGAGGTGAATAACGAAATTGCTTTGATTAATGAGAATTAATACTCCAACGACTAGGTTCCTTCGTCTTCTTGAAGGAATAAATCCCCACGGTTCCCTACCTCTACCAGTCTCTTTATATTGGAAACACGTCTCCTCCGCCGCTCCCGCGTGCGACCAGGGGGCGAAACCTAGCCCGCTGCTGGCTAATTTTTTTAAAATAATACATTTTTTATTAATTTGCATAAATATTACGCTGAAAATTTATTTTTCAAAAATAATACATCGTCGGCCCGCAGCTGGCCGACTGGCTCTAGTCAGCCCGCAGCAAGCCGAGTGGGTGCAGTCGGCCACTAGCAGGCCGACAGCTGGCCCGTGTGGCACCTGTCGGCCTCGGATTGGGCTGGCCACGTCGCGAGGGGGGGAGAGGGAGCTGTCGGCGCGGGGGCGCCCCTGTCAGCCTGCTGCTGGCCGACAGGGTGCGGCCCCACCTCGCGCGCGCTGGCCCGGCTCCCTGCGGCCTTATCCTCCCTGCTCCACGCCCAAGTTGCTGCTCTTCTTCTGTTCTTCTTCTTTCTTACTTTCTCCTCTCTCTGTAAAAAAAATGGCACCAATTTCTACACCTAAATGAGCCGGTTTTTTGCGGTTTTGACACCGTGAATGGATCAACTTAGTTAGGGCAGCCAAAAGAGGTGTCGATCTACTGATGGGGTAGCTCGTGGTGGTTGTGGTGAGCATTTTGGTGGAGGTGGTGGTGGTGAAGTTGGGGCAGTGTGGTGGAGGTGAAGCCTGCTGCTCGTCGTTGGAGGCGGAGCACCGGCAGTTTGTTGGCCGCTCGTCATTCTTCGCTCACACGCTTCAAGGGTATATTTCAGCAAATATTTTATTTTTCGTAGGTGCTCCGGTAGTATTTGTTAATATGTTTCATGTGAAATAAATTAGGTGTGCGATTATTGTTATTTGCCCCGTAGTATACGTAAATATATTTAGATGTCAACTAATTATTTGTGTAAAAATGTGTAGTTGCTCCGGTGATATTCCGTACTATATGTGGATGTGAAGTATTTAGGAGTGTCAGTATTTGGAGTAGCTCCGGTAAAATCCGTATTTATGAGTGTCAGTATTTGGAGTAGCTCCGGTAAAATTCGTATTTATGAGTGTCAGTATTTGGAGTAGCTCCGGTAAAATCCGTAATATATTTGGAGTAGCTCTGGTAAAATCCGTAATATAGTTGTAGTTGTAGGCAGTCAAATATTAAAATCTGTAAATATTTGTAGTTGCTCCGGCAAATATTTGTAATATACTTGTAGGTGTGTGAATTGTATTAGTTGCTCCGTAAATATTATGTAATATATATATATATACATGTCTAATATTTGCTAGTGAATTGTATTTCGTTATTGAAAAAAAAATAGGTGAGCCGAGATGTCTGATGTAGTGAAGTTCTGATTTTACTACGGTCCTGGTACTGTCCAAACAACTGAGATGGGAGTAGATCTGAGTGAATTTACTCACATAGAGGTGGCAATGAGCGCACCTCAAACATGGTCAGTCAGTCAGTTGAAAGAATGGATTGCGGCAAGTTTAGGTCTTGATACTGAAGCACACACCGTCGGTGTTCATGCATTATGGACACGGTCAAGTACAATAATTTACTTTTATTTGAGGCCGATAGAGCAAGACTCCGATTGGGTGCGGTGGTTACAAGGTTGTGAACGAAGGGGGTGCAATCCTATTGCTTTAGTGCTTCCCGTCGTGAAGGAGGTCACTGCACATGAAGGCGAGGGTGGCTACGATCCTGGTCATAGCAGTGTAGGGAGGCAGTTATCTATGTCAAATGCTGGAGATGATGGTTACGAACAAGGACAGAGCAGTCAGGTCGAAGGAGGAAATGCTTATGGTTACGAACAAGGACAGAGCAGTCAGGTAGAAGGAGGAAATGCCGATGGTGATTACAATGGCGAGGTGGACGCTGACGAGGTAGATGGGCACATGCAGGACCAGATGGAAGAAGAAGACACCGATGTTGAAAGGGGTCATGCCGATGATTCTGACGAGTCAGATGAAGAAGAAAATGCAGAGGAGGTCCCGAATCCTGCATCGTGGAATCATGACTTCTCATCTGCAATGACCGTGAATGATGGACATGATTCAGCCTGGCAATATCACCAGAACAATATTGCGACGGGTGCTATGTATCCGACCAAGCAAGCCCTGAAGGATGCAATAATTAATTGGGCAATGTCCACGCAAAGGATTTTCACAGCTCAAGTGTCCAGTAAGAAATTCCTGACAATGGTATGCAAGAACGCGGATTGTCCCGCCAGGGTGCACGACTTTCTCCCTAAGTATGGCACAAGTTGGGTGATAAGTGACTTAGTTAATCACACTTGTCTTATTCCCTGCATCCCTCCAGATCATGCCAACCTTTCATCCACGCTTATTGCTCAGTTGTTTTACGATGAGATAGTGCAGGGCAAAGCTATGGAAGTGAAGGCAGTCCAGACAAAAGTCTTTGCCAGGTTCAAGTATAGAATTTCTTATGGCAAGGCTTGGAGGGCTAAGCATGCGGCGCTTGAGAGGAGATTTGGTTCTTATTTTGATGCATATGACTCTGTTGTCCAGCTCCTACACACCCCGCAAAGCAGCAGAATCCGTGCACCTATATCGATATCCAAGACATTTTCATGCCGTAGTTCCCAACTGTGAGGGTGCTGCATCGTCTCTTCTTCTCTTTCGTATGCATCAAGCTTTCAGGCATTGCCGACCGGTGATACGTGTTGACGGTACTTTTCTCACAGGCAAGTACAAGGGCCGATCCCCGACAGCCATAGGTCAAGACGGCCAAAATCAAGTCGCCCCACTCGCATTTGCTTTTGTGGAGAGTGAGAACATTGAAAGTTGGACATGGTTCTTCGTGCAGTTGAAAATATCAGTTGTGAAGGAGAAGCCCAATGTGTGCATCCTTCATGACAGGCATGCAGTATACTCAAGGCGATAAGGACACCGACAAACCCAGCCCCGAGGAACAAGTTCCATGGCAGGACTTGCGAGCCGTTGGTGCATGCGTCATCTGGAGGCTAATTTCTTCTCGCAGTTTAGAAATAAGAACCTGATGAATCTGTTCAAAAAACTCGAAGCGTAATCGGTTATGGAAGTACAATTTGATACGCAATGCACTTAATGTGTGCATGCAGAGACACGTGAGGGATGTGAAAGCTGCAAGAGATGCAGCGGTGAGGGCACATGTTGAAGCAGTAGCTGCACAGTTGGCAACAGGAACAGCGGCCGTGGAGGAGGAGCCTGTTGGGCTATGTGAGCTGCCAGGCTTTGATTCACCTGGTACTAGGAGAAGGCTCGGGAGGTCGATTAAAACCTTCGAGCAGTGGATAGAGCATGAGCCTCTGGAGAGGTGGTCTTTGCTACATGACACACATGGAGCAAAGTACAGTGTCATGACAACGAACCTCTTGGAAACATACAACTTTGTCCTAAGAGGAAAGCGGGCATTGCCACTTACAGCCATTGTTGAGGGTATTTTCTATGGCACCGTCAAGTATTTCAGAGATAGACGTCAAAAAGCAGAGCAGCATATCTTCAACAACCCAAATACAAGGTACTGTGAAAGAGTCACGAAGTATATGGACAACAAGATGCAAAAAGCTAGGTCACACACTGTAGTCGCCATCGGTAATCAATAAAGAAGGTTTGAGGTCCGCTTAGCCAACAACAAATTCGGATGTGCAAATGAGTTGAGGACGCATGAGGTGAAAATTGGCAATGAAGCCTGGCCAACGTGTGAGTGCACATGCAACAAACCCCAATTGCTTCACCTACCTTGCTCACATGTACTTGCTGCTTGCGGGCAGCTTGGAATGGACGCAATATCGTTTGTGTCTCCATTTTTTCCGAAGAGTCTGTTCTCAATACCTGGACAGGTGAGCTGATGGGTTTTCGATCAATGGGTAATTTCAACAGCGTCAACCCCGCCGAAAGGCGTTACATTCCAAACCCAGAGCATATGTGTACAAGTAGAGGCAGACGGCGGTGTTAGCGCATCCGGAATGATATGGACGAATCTGAAGCAGGGGGTCCGACTAGGCAATGCATTCTATGCAATGAATTTGGCCATAGGGACACTAATTGTCCCACTTTCGTCACTGGTCGTGGACGAGGCAACCGGGAAGAAGAGGAGGTAGAGGCAGTAGAGGAGTAAGGGTGAGAGGAAGAAGCTAAGCTAGCAGTAGTATGTTCTGAATTTGTATTAAGTGTGGTGTGGCACTATGTTCTGAATTTGTATTAAGTGTGGCACTATATTCTGAATTTGTATTAAGTGTAGCACTATGTTCTGAATTTTTATTAAGTGTGGCACTATGTTCTGAATTCTTATTAAGTGTGGAACTATGTTCTGAATTTTTTATTAAGTGTGGCACTATGTTCTGAATTTTTTATTAAGTGTGGCACTATGTTCTGAATTTTTATTAAGTGTGGCACTATGTTCTGAATTTTTTATGTGCAGAAATGTCGGGAATGTGGTTGCTGAATGGGGACATTGATAGGGGTCATCGTGCTGCGATATGGTATGAGCGCAAGCTTGAGCCTCTGGTCACTCGCACTCCTAAGGAAAACTGGATGATACACCTGTGATGGCTTCAAAGAAGACGTGCTTTGTTAATTTGCACACTGAAATGCATATTAATGGGAGACACTAACCGAAATGTTCTCTGATGAAGGTTGAAATGTGCCGGTCTTTTACCTTTCGCGTCTCTGGTTGAGTCTATCCCGGGTGAGAAACGTCTCGCCATCGACGGGTCTTTGCTGAGCTGCTTAGTGGACCGTTGGAGGCCAGAGACCCACACGTTTCACTTCCGATGGGGAGAGATGGCTCCTACTCTGGAGGATGTGTCACTTTTGCTCGGACTACCGTTGGCACGTCATGCCATAGGACCGTTGGATGCACCGCTGGTTGGGAGCAAGCTCTTACACAACGCTTTCATGGTGTTTTTCCGGATGCTCCGGATCCGGTATGGGAGCATCACGGACCTAAGTATGAGTGGTTGCTCAATTTCCGGTAATTTCCCGACCTCTTATCTTCAAGTTATCGCTCATACGGTTTTACGTAAAATAATTGCGGCTTACTAAAACTTTCACTTTACTTAATGCAGATCAAGAACTTCCGAGCGCCGTTGAATGCGGAACAGATCACTCGGAGCCTCGAGGCCTACTTAATGTGGCTTTTCGGCAAGGTGATGTTCACGGAGAACCATGTCACCACTATTAGCGCCAAGACTACATCCCTATGGCACTCGAGATAGCGAGCGCTTAGACGGCGGATCAGATCAGACAGAGGAGTTGGGGTTCGGTGGTCTTAGCGGCTACATACCGTGGTATGTGCAACGGTTGCCAGCTTACATCGACAAAGCCATCCCTTCTTGGATGCCCTCTATTCCTACAGCTGTGGTCGTGGGAGAGGTTCTCTATAGGGCGACCAGATGTCCGTGTTCGTGAGCCTATAGACGCCATGTTTGATGTTGACGGCATCGACATGCCTACTTCCGGTCTGTGTTGGACACGTCGCGAGGTATGCACCGTGTTATAGTTTAATGCAACTTTTTTCTGCACAAGAGATAGTTCGATGCTAGCGGCTACTAACTTTTGTTTTCTGCAGAGACGCTTTGCTAGTAATCAGACCAGGAAGGCATACACAGCATTGAACGAGCAGTTTGATTCATACACCGGGGTCATCTGGCAGCCCTACACGGAAGCAGCCATACAAGCGAGATACCCATGTGGTATGTCTGTGCTATGCACAAGGGACCGAGATTACTGGATGACAAAATCAAAGATCATCTTCGATGTCTTCGTCGAGGAGATGGCACAACAGAGGGTTATGAGGCAATTTGGTCTTCTGCAGTTGGAGCTGCCTCCCCCTATAGAGAACCCGCTGCCAGCACACATCCACAGGTATTAACAAGTTTTTCAATGTTGCATTATCTTTCATAGTACTCCATTCGAAGCTTTAGGTAATTGTTGAACACACACCACAATTTTAGGACGACAAGGAAGGGCATGACCAGGACAACTGACCGGTAGCTAGTTAGACTAGAGCCGTATGTTATAGAATGGGAGACAGCAAACACGCATCTATGGCACGAGAATCACAATTTTGATCTCAATGAATTCAATCTCTATTTGCGGCGCTACATGACCGAAACACGGTTACGCATCGTTGAGCACTCCCACCCAGAGGAGATACCGGATCCTACTCCGTGGGATATGTACCCGAGCTATGACACTTCGCGCTCTAGGCGATGCAGCGGTAAGATATATTTTCTTTAAGTAATGTTGTCATATACTTTGACGTGCAAGAGATGTACATTATTAATTGTCATGGAAATTTGCAGGCTACCTTGACACACGACCTCTACAACGACGTGACCACCTTTGGACGATCACCGCTATCCGGACCTCTCCTTCAGCACCGCCCAAAAGCTACAACCCTTCTTGGAACGAATTCAGAACAAGATACGGACTGTGTACGAGGCTATCACGTGCACCCGGAGAACCGACGTTGTTCATCATCGCCAGCAGCAGCCGCGTCACTCCACGCACCGACATCAACCACGTGCACGCCTAGCACCGACATCAACCAGGCCACCCGTCACGACCAACTGGCAGTTCAACGTGGCATTAACCACAGCAAGATGGTCCCACGCCGAGATTCGTGTTTGCTCCATAGCCACAGCAGCACGGGTCCTCGTCCAGCTTCATGTTTTCTCCACAGCCACAGCAACACGGTCCCTCGTCCAGCTTCGTGTTTGAGCCAGAGCAGCCGTCACAGCCAGCAGGTATGTGTCTTCATATTTATTGTTTTCTATATTAATTGACGCGACCTCATTCTTCATGATGAAACGTTCCATCGTGCAGGAGCCTACGGATATCAGACGTCTATGTCGGCATCACATGATACGTGGGGGAGTGATCAACATCCCGAGGAGAACATACAGACTCAGATGTCGCAGCACACCCAGTGGATGAACATATTTTCGACTCCTCCACCAGGCCCCACACAGGATACACAAAGATGACCAGGAAGAGTCTCGAGATTCCTCCTCGTCACATTAGGGCACCCGACAGGTGGGGATGGTCGCCGCCTTCGAGATCCGCCTCCCCGCCAGGCCGCACGTCGTCAATGACGCCCATCTATCAAGAGAGACATTACCATCTATTTGTGTGTGAGACTTATGTCTATTCTATGTATGAGACAAATGACTATGTACTTATGTGTGAGACATATGCCTACTCTATTTTAGTACTATGTTATCCAAACTACAAGATCATATTTTGATAGAACATAATGCTCATACAACAAGACATTACAAACAACTAGATAGAACTACATCTAAATTAAACGGTACGTACGACTGAACTCACAAAATACAGCATAAAAATTACATGAAGTCATCATCGTCATCCTCGATCGATGCAGAACTCTTGCCCTTCGACGATGAAGAACTATTGCCCTTCAACGATGAAGAACTCTTGCCCTTCGACGATGCAGAAACCTTGCCCTTCGACGATGCAGAAACCTTGCCCTTCGATGATGAAGAACTCTTGCCCTTCGAGTATGCATAACCCGGAAGCGGCGGCATGAAGATATCATCTTCATCCTCGCTCTCCTCAGTCCATAAACATGGATTATTTGCTGCAATCCTTCTGAAAGTTTCACTCTTAGGCACTACTACCTTCTCCCACCTTTCATGCAATCTAAGAAGTTCTTTACGTACCTCCTCATAGGTCCTTTCAGGCCACCTGCACCTACGTAATTGGTGAGCCAACTCATTCATTATGGTGTCACTACCGGTGAGTTCGTCCCATGGAACTACCCTATTGTCCATCCCGAAATCGGTAGCTAGGCTCGGAAGAGTCCTGCTCATCCCAGGTGAAAACTACGATCGAAAGGATAATGGGACATCTCAACTAAACTACACCGAATGCTTATCCACCTCCGTCTGAAGGGGGTTTTATAGGTAGAGATGAGAAAATGGCGGGAAAGAACGACAGCAATTGGCGGGAAACGAGTGGCGGGAAAGAGTTGGCGGGAACATATGGCGGGAAACGAGTGGCGGGAAAGAGTTGGCGGGAACATATGGCGGGAAACGGGTGGCGGGAACGAGCTGGCGAGAAAATATGTCATAGTTTTGAAAGAAAAAATCGTACGGGGCAAAAAAAAACAGTAATGTGGTATGCATGCGCCAGTCGGCCCGCAGCAGGCCAATTAGTTCCTGTCAGCCCACAGCTGGCCAATTAGTTCCTGTCAGCCCACAGCAGGCCTACTGGACCTTATCGGACGGCAGTTGGCCGACTGGACTTGATCTGGTGGCCGACAGCCCAATCGGCCTGCAGCAAGCGAATAGGAACCCGGTCGGCTGGTGTGGGCCGACTAGGACCAATCGACCTCTTTGTGGGCCGACGGTGTATTATTTTTGAAAATAATTTTTTACGCGTAATATTTGTGCAAATTAATAAAAAATGTATTATTTTAAAAATCCGCCGCCAGCACCTCTCACCGGCGTTCCCCTCCCCTCGCCGCTGCCGGCAGGAGTCACCGGGCGAAGCCCGCGCGGCTCGGCAGCAGCGGGGCCCTCTTCCTCCTCCTCCTGGTCGTCCGGCGCGGGCCGTCACACCGGTGGGAGCTCGAGCCCGTGGTCGCTCGGGGCGGCGCGGCAAGGCGGTAAGGCGGCGTGGCGAGGCGGCAGGGCGGTGACGCTCGGTGCGTGGCTGGGTGAGGAGTTGCTCGGCGTCGGGCGCTGGCCCAGGACGGTCGGATGTTGCGGCGTGCGGGCGCAGCGGATCTGGCGCGGCGGCCACGCGTGAGCTTGGCTCCGGAGGTTCGCACGAGAGAAGGCCGCCGGGAGGCGCGGGCACGGATCTGGCGTCTCCAATCCCGGGATTCGGCGCTCTGTTTTGGAGTTGGCAGAGGAGGCGCCTCGGTCAGGCGCGGGCGGCGGCTTGGCCCTCCGACGCGGGCTTGGTGGCCAGATCTGGCGCGGGAGGCTGGTGGCCGTGCGAGTGCTGCTGCTCCAGCGGCGTGGATCTAGAGGGCGTAATGGCGGGGTTGTGATGCTCGGATGCCGGGGCGGCAGCCCCGGACCTCTTCTACAGCGACGGCAGCCGTGGTGGCTGCGTGGGCAGCGCCACGGCTGGAGCTTGGGGCGCCGGTACTCGGCGGCAGTGCGTCGGCCCTCAGACGTGCTAGGGACGCTTGGTGCCAGCCGGTGGGTTGGCTGTAGCTGCTGCGTGGGGCGCCAGATCTGACCAGACGTGGCTGGTTCTGGCTCCTGCGGTGGCGATAGGGTGGCCTGGTCGGCGGCTCTGCGTGGTGCAGGTGGCGGCGGCGAGGCTGTTCTGATCGGCGGCTCCTGGCTCTAGTGGTAGGTGGTGATTCAGGCGGGCGGTGGCTCTCGTGTGCCAGTTCGAGGGAAGGGCTTCCTTTGGCTGCTCGGGGCGAAAGCCTTGCTCCGGCCTTGGCCGAAGCCTGCGGAGGCGATGCCTATGGGTGCCGCACACCTTCTTGGAGGCATCGTCGTTCGAGGGCCTTCGACCTCTTCTCTCACACTCCGGGGGAAACCCTTGCTCCAGTTCTTGGAGCGGATGATGGCGGCGCTCCGTTGTCGCGGTCCTTCTTGGAGGCATCATTCTGGAGTGGCCTTGGCCTGGGAGAGTCATCGGCTCGGGTGGTGCGCGGCCTCAGGGCCGGCGTGGAAGTCGGAGCGGGGGCTCCAGATCTAGTCGTCATGGAGGGGTGCCGGCATTGGTCACGTGGGTGGCAGTGTCGTTGGCCAGCCTGGTGCGCAGCCTCGGGGTCGGCGTGGATGTCGGAGCGGCGGCTCCGGATACGGTGGTTGGGTGTCGGCTCCGGTTGCTCAGGTGACGAAGCTAACGACTCGCCAGGTGCGCGGCCTCGGGGTCGGCGTGTGGGGTTTTTGTCTGTACATCGGAGCGGCGACTCCGGAAATGGTTGTAGAGTGTCGGCTCCGGTTGCTCGGGCAGCAGAGCAAGCGGCTCGCCTGGTGTGCGGCCTCGGGGTTGGTGTGGATGCCGAAGCGGAAGCTTCGGTCTTGGTTGTAGGGTGTCGGCTACGGGTTGCTTGGGTGACGGAGCCGGCGGCTCGACTAGAGCGCGGCCCTAGGTCGGCGTGTGTTGATGGTGCCTTGTTCAGGGCATGTGTTGTAACGGTTTTCGCCCGAATTTTTATTAATTAACCGAGCAACTCTCTTCTGCAATGAAACTGGCAAATCTTTTGCCCTGTTTTAAAAAAAGTCTCTCTATATTGTGCCGCTGCCGGTCATGGGTCCATAACGTTGGAGTCCCGCACACTGCTGCCGTAGTACTTGATTGTGTATGCCCCTGGTTTGTTCACATCCGTAGTCGAACACCATGTCGAGTGGCGCCGCCGACTCGAATGCGACAACCCGCGCCCTTCTGGCCGGTCAGATCTCCGATGAGCACTACTCACAAATCAGCTGGCACTGGTCGTGATCTTCCAACACCCGTCCCGTGCACTCCCAAGAAAGGCGCCATCCTGGTGGTGATTCCGGACCAGTACATGGTCGTCGAGCGCTTCTGCAGCGCTCGCCACAGCCTTCACCACTTCTCGACGCAGACACCGGCGCCAGGTACGCCTACGCGTGGGTGGGTGATGCCGAGCGTGAGTACCCCGGCCAGTGCTCGGGTGTGCCCAACAGTTTATGGACTGATATTGCACTGAAAGAGTGTCAGGTTTTCTTACCTTCTGCTCATGTGCTCATGTATTTTTATGCAATGGAAAATATAGTGATTTTTTTAATCAAGTACTCCCTCCGTTCCTAAATATTTGTCTTTCTAGCTATTTCAAATGGACTACAACATACAGATGTATGTAGACATGTTTTAGAGTGTAGATTCATTCATTTTGCTCCGTATGTAGTCACTTGTTAAAATCTCTATAAAAATAATTATTTAGAAATGGAGGGAGTATATTGGATGCATGCCATCATTCTATTTTTGTTCATGAAATACTTCCATGGATTTTCGAGGGGATTATCTTTATATCTTCCTAAGTAACTTGCAGCTAGCAGTGCTGGATTGGTAACAATGCCTTTTTTTTGCAACGAGGTAACTATGCACTAACTCTTTTTGTATGATGATTGGTTGTTAATGTTATACACTAATATTGGATTGATTTCTTCTGCCATAGTATGCTGCTTGCCAGGCGTTTCTACTGGAGCACCTTTAGTCATTTGTGCACGTACAGACGTGTAATCCGTATTATATATGTTTGATATTTTTCAACAAACTGTAATCTTAATTTTAAGTGACACCATTAGTTGAATGGCAAAATCTGTCCGAGTATTTTAGATGCCTTTAGGTATTGTGACAGGATTAATGTAAATACTTTTGTGTAACATCTTATTGCAGAGGTTACATCTTCTTCAAGTTTATGCCGGGCTTAAAGGGAGAGCGTTGAGTTACATAACAATCTTGCATTACTATACCCGTGGAGTATCACTATGATAGTACCTTACATCCTTATGGTTGGTGTAGCATCTAATATATATTGTTATGCTTAGGTAGTTGGTAGTTACTCGCTTCGAAAATTATATTATGTTCTGTATATACTTGACCGGTGGTCTACAAAATAATAAGACATGCATTTTGAGGTCCTAATGTTTGTGATCCTGAACCTGAATATTCTCTATAATTGTATTATGTTTTAGAGATTGCTTCTGCTTAAGATTTTCCATGCGCATTATAGTCGTTTTCTACAAATTCCGGCCGCAACGCGTGGGGTATCTTCTAGTATATACAAATAATGTAATGTCATGGAAAATTCTGCTTGTTATGGTGCAGTTTCAAGTGTCAAAAAAAAAAAATAGGTGCCCATCATATATGCTGGCCTATCATATAAAATAGCAGGGTCATGTCTGATAGATATAGGGGCTGCTACAACCCACTGGTATTACATTTTAGATGGGGTTTTTCCGCGTTTTGTGTGAACGCTAAGTGTATCCACCTCCATTCTCTACGAATTAGAAGCTTTGCGTGCATCCTATTCTGCAAGTATATTACACAGATTTAGTGGTGTAGTATCACTGCGAATCATTGTTAGTTAATAATAATGTTGCGGGTTTTCCATTGACAGATTCTGTTTGGTGTTATAGAGGGTAGGTTCACTGGATCTTTTGATGGTGAAGCATCAGTGAGATCAGGTTCTACTCTATTTCAACTTGGTCTTCTCGCTGAAGCTCGCAGAGGTGTTTTTATGCTGGTGACATATATCTTTTTTTTAGAAAAGGAGTATTACCCCCGGCATGGCGATGCATGCAGCCATTTTATTAATTATTCACAAAGACCTTATAAAATAGTATATCAGATAGTCTGAAACCATCATCTTAGCAACATATGTCACTACTCCTATCCACTTGATGAAGGGATGCCGATAGTCCGAGTCTAATACCAAACAGACATCGCACAACTAACATCTAAAGCCGGAGGATCTAGCCAAGCCACATATACCAGGTCTGAGGCACAAACCCAGTATATATCAATTAGATGAGGTCTTACAAAGGATTTTTGGACGTGCTTCTTCTGGTCTATGTGGCCAGAGAATTTTTTTATTCTCTTCTTTAGAATGTGAATCTTTGACAATCTAGCACCACCTTATGTAACAACTATATATTTATTGGTGTGGTGCAAAGTTTTTACCCGTCATCACGTAAATGCTTGTTTTACTCAGCACCTTACAAATTTATCATAGCTCCCGTACCAAGAAACTGTTTTTTCGGATCCAAATGTTTGTCGGAATGAGGTTCCAATGTTCCAATTCTCATTGTGGGTGACCGAGGACACCACATCATCATGTTCGAGCAGATAGCTAACAAGTCCAAAACTTAGGGTGTGTTTGGTTGAGGAGCGAAGTGGAATGGAATGTTATGGTACCATTCCATTAGAATGGGTTGGTTCCGTTCGCGTGTTTGGTTGAGGACAATGTGTGGAATGGAATGGTGACATCTCGATGTTTGGTTGGAGAAATGAAATGGAATGGATTTGGTTTTTCTCACCCCTTCTAAATTAATAGTTGAACATATGACATCAAAGATATCAACAACTATCTCCTCTTGCACCAAAAATATATGTACAAGATCATACATTGATAGTCCGAACAAGAATAAAAATATAGGAAAGATAGAAGGAAAAATATATGCACATGATAATGCTACGGTGAAGCTCCACAATGCCATTGGCGATCTGGCTGGTCCTCGCCGACCAACACACACCAATTGCCGCGGAGCTACAAAGATCGATCAGTGTTCTTCCTTGCTCCTCGATTGCCTCTGCTCTTCCCTGCTCCTTCACATTTATCTCTGTCTATCACCGCCCCGGGCAGGTCCAGCCGCAGCCGCACCCTACAAAATCATCGCCCTCTCACCAGGAGGTCAGACCACCGCCGACCCCTAGATCAGATTGCCGCCGCGCCTCCCGGAGGCCTGGTCCCTGCCGCCGCCGGAGTAGCCTCTCGCCAGCCGCCCAGCTTCAAGACAGCCGCTCCGCCGTGCCTCGTCCGTCACCGCAGTCCAGAGAGGAGGAGACGAGGGACGGGAGCAGCCGGCGGCACAGATTGAGGGAGAGGAGCAGCCGGCGGCGCGGATCAAGGGAGAGGATTAGCGGCGGCGCAGATCAGGGGAGTGAGAGACGCGATGGGCTTTCGGGGCAGGGAGAGGAAAGACGAAGAGCGACGACCGGTTCAGCGTGATTCCTCCGATTTGGAGGTTTCAGCGCGTTCTGGATATTGAGCGAATATTCGCCTGGTGGGAGCGACTTGGTTCCCGTTCCACCTACAAACCAAACGCAGGAACGAGGCTCCGGTGCAGGTCCAACCCGTGTCGTTCCACTTCGTGACAGGAACCAAACACACCCTTAGCGCACAACAAAGATTCGTGCATCCAGGTCTGTAAAGGGGCCCCTCTCTGTAGAGGGATCCAACCAGAAGAGGGGCCTCTCTTCGTAGGCGCAAAGTACTAACCGAATCTCATACTTCTTATTTCTTTTTGGAAAAACTACTGATCTATTCATCAACTGTCGAGGTAGTAAAAAAATATCAAAAATAATAAAAATATTCAAGCCATGACCACAAGCACTGGAATGAGCCAATGGTGCGCCGATGTAATTGACCCTCCCTCACCGGAGCTGGGCAAACCTTGTTGTAGTAGACGGCCAGGAATCGTCATGCTAAGGCATGATAGGACCAGCAGATCAGAACAGCAACCGTTGCGGATGAAGAGAAGCGTGTATAAGAACTATCCAATTAGTAGACACATAAACACAAACTGGATCCACATGAGTCCACCGAAGACAAACGCTGACCGAATCATGTGAGATTCTCCAGAGACAAAGATCCACACACCCTCCGATGCTAGAAACACCGCAGGGACTAGGCGGGAAGATCCTTATTCCATCTTCAGAGAGTCGCTGTCGCCGCGCCTCCCTAAACAGGATACAAACCCTAACAAAACTTAAGAAAACATAAAAAGTGGAGCCTCCCACCGACAAGGGCCAGCATCCATTGCGCCTCCCTGGCCCTAAGGCCACTGGAGATGAGGCAGATCGGCGGCGGCTCACCAGAAACCCTAACTAGATGGGTGTCCGTGGGAACGAGCAAAGGGGTGAAATCTCATGCTTCGACTTTCAGAGTTGGGAACCCGCAATGATGTTTGATGAATCTCAACCTTGATGATATCCTAAAATTAATCGATGAATAATCTCAATGTTTTTTGGGACTGGCTAGGAACCAATCAGCTGAAAAAGAATTTGCAGTCACTCGATTCTGGATCCACCAATAATTTGTGATCAAACGAACCAATAGAATTTCTGTTCACACATAATTGACTGACCCAAATTATGTGTCAATCGATTCTGAAGTAACAACTATGAGCATCACACAGAAACACGCCTATGAGCTGCACCTGTTAACCCGTCACAGCAAAACTCCATTAAACAAACAACACACTTGACTAGAAGGTTTCTCACACATTTTTATTTTTATACATACATATATATGGAAAATGTATTATTACAATGCAAAACTGAGCATAATATAGTGAGTTTTCCGTAAAAAAAAGTGTTTTCTAAAAAGTAATGGATTAGTGACATCGGTATTATCCTTACAAAAGGAAAGAAAAGAAAACTAAAAATGAAATAAAAAGTTCGAAGATGAAGTTTTCTATAGAAGAATGAATTGGTGGCATTGGTATTACCCGTTAAAAAAATAAAACAAAATCAAAATAATGAAATTTTCTAGGAAAGTACAAAACACTTTAAGAAGAAAGAAAATGAAAAAGAAAAAACTCTCAAAACTTGCACACAATTTTCACTGAAATTGCAGTTTTTGAAATATGCAAAGATAAGCATATAATAATGCATTTTTCGCAGTCTACTATAATTTACACAAAGTGTAAATGAAATAATCTATTTCTTTAAGAAGAGAGAAAATATAAAAAAACTTGCACACAACTTTGCACTCAAAATGCACTTTATCATAATATGCCAAAATAATCATATAATCATGAAATTTGGGCACATGTTATATAGAATTTGTATGTATATAATTACACTCAGCTAAAAACCCATAAAAACAAAAAAAATAACCAATAAAGGAATGAAAAAAGGAAAAAGGAAAAACTTTTGAAACTTGCACACAATGTGCAGCGATATTGCACTTTTGGGAATATGGAAGGAATATGCATATAATAGTGCATTTCCACATTCTACTGTAATTTACACATAGTGTAACTGAAATAATGCATTTCCTTTAAGAAGAAAGAAATTTTAGAAAAAACTTGTGCACAACTATGCATCAAAATTGCGCTTTATCGTAATATGCAAATATATTCATATAATTATGAAATTTTGTCACATGTTATATAGTATTTATATGTATATAATTACACTCCACCAGAAACCCACAAAAAACAAAAAAAATTACCAATAAAGGAAAGAAAAGAAGAAACAAAAAATGCGTAGAAACAGAAAACAAAAACAAAAAATTGAAGCAAAAATACCCACAAAACTTTTATAATATGTACTTTTTATACCAATATTTAATAAATGCACTTTTTATAATATGTAGAATAAGTATATAAGAGTGAAGTTTCTGTACTCTAATGTAATTTGTACATGTAGTACATGCATGTATACATTTACACACACTTAACACCCGAGAATACCCGTAAAAAAACAAAACTCAACTTTTTTTCGAGACAAACAAAACTCAACTAAAAGAGCACACACGTGCAGAAAACAAAAGAAAACACATGAAAAAAATGCACACACGAAAATCCAGCCCAAGAAGGAATGAATTAGTGACATAAAACACAAAAAAATTCAAAGAAAAAATTAAAACAAATAATGAAAAATTTTGGACACAATTTACAAAAAAATTGTACATGATAATAATATGCAAAATAAGCAATGCGACATAAAACACAAGAAAAATATTTTCAAAATATTCTTAGAATATCATGATATTTTTAATTACCATCATTTTAATTATTGTGAGCTGTTAACCGGATAGCCAAAAGAAGAAAAAGACCCGGTCGCCTAAATTCCGGATAGTTGTGATGGTGCCACCTTAAAGAATAAATAAAAGAATGAATGAATTAGTGGAAATGGTATTACCCTTTCAGAAGTAATAAAATGAAATAAAAACTAAAATAAAATCAAAATAATAAAGTTTTCTAAGGAAGAATGAATAAGTAGGATTGGTATATCCCTTTCAAGGGAAAGATATGAAAAAGACAAAAAAACAAAATAATAAAGTTTTCTAAGAAAAAAAATGAGTGGCATTGGTACTACCCTTGCAGAAGAAAACAAAAAAAAAATTGAAAATAATCCAGTTTTGTAAGGAAGACAAAATTCGGGGCATTGGTATTACCCAGGAGTTGCACACAATTTACACATGAATTGCGCTTTGTTATAATATGCAAGAATAACATATAATAGGGAAATATTCGCAATAGAAGAAATTTCCTAAGAAAGAATGAATTAGTGGCACTTGAGTTAAATTAAATAAGAGGTAAAATAAAACAAAAACGAAATGAAAAATAAAATAAAGACGTTTTTCTATGAAAGGATGAATTAGAGGCTTTGGTATTAACCTTTAAGAAGAAATAAAATTAAATCAAAAACAAAATAATGAAGTTTTCTAAGAAAAAATGAATTAATGACATCGGTATTACCATTTAAGAAGAAAAAATTTGAAACAAACACTAAATCAAACACAAAATAATAAAGTTTTGTAAGGAAAAGATGAATTAGCGGTTTTGGTATTACCGTTGATGAAAAAAAATATGAAATAACTACTAAAACAAAATCAAAATAATAAAGTTTTCTAAGTAAGAATGAATTAGCTGCACTGATATTACTCTTTAAGAAGAAAGAAATTATAAACTAATTAAATAATAACAAAATATACACACAATATATACAAAAAATTGTGCTTTCAATAATATGCATATGATAGTGGAATTTTCACAAAAAATACAATTATAATGAAACCACACTATTTTAATAGTATGTAAGAAATAAACACAAAATAGTGCATTTTTTCACATAATTATAATTTATGCACGTATTATAAATTACATTTATATATTTTGTATTCACCAAACATCCAAAATATACCCATAAAAGCCGACAAAAAAACAAAAGAAAAAACGCACACAAACAGCTAACATGTAACAGGAAAAAAACAACTAGCACGCATCTTAGAGCAATAATCAATGGTTAAAATATTAACTGACCCAAAAATTAAAACTTAGTCAGCTGACATGTAGCTAAATTGATGTTTTTTATGTTGTTTCCGGGAGATAGAGAAGTCGACTTCCCATGAAGTGAAGTCTCGGTAGCGAAGTGTCGTACTAGTCCGTCAGCTGATTGATCACGTTAACGCACAAAAGTTAGGTTATGATATGATCGACACAGTTATCGATTATTTTTTAGAATCTCATCCAAAGATTGAGACGAGACAGAATATGTATTCACGTTTTTTCATATCGAAAATGGTAGAGTGACACGTTTTTTCTGTTGGAGCCCGTAAATTACCATCTGTTGCAGGCCTGCAGCTGCAGTATATACAAGCCGTATCCTGCTGCATGCCTGCATCACTCGTCAGTTCATCAGATAAACGCGAAAGTATCATTCTATAACCAGGAGCAAATGCTCCTGATGTAAACAGTAAAATCAAAAAAACAGAAAAAAAAATTAAAAAATTCTGAAATTTTTTTATGACATACTTTCACAAGTGTTTCTTGTGCATGAAAAATTTCATCACGAAATCACATTCGTGGAAGTCATGCCGAAAAAAAAAATCAGAGCTACAAAATGCTTTTGTAAGTAACATTTTCAGAGCTTCGATTTTGTTTTTTTTTACCACATCTTTCACCAATGTGATTTCGCAATGAAATTTTACACGCACAACAAACATTTGTGTAAGTATGTCAAAAAAAAATCAAAGTTTTTTAACATTTTTTTTTATTTTACTGTTCACACCAGGAGCATCTGGGTGTAGAAACTTCACGTCCAGAGAAACGCAGCTTTCCTTGTTCAGTTGCCCTCATCTACTCTCCCCGCAACAGAAGGTGACCTCAGTCGCGAAGTCGCGAAGTCGTCCCGTACGATGGAAAGCCAGGCCGCCTTCTCGTCCGGATCCGGCGGCTCGACAGCCATGAATAAGCTCGGACCGAACCCGGCTAACTCCTGCGCCCTGACGCCGCTAGGATTCCTGGAACGTGCGGCCACCGCGTACCGCGACTGCCCCTCCGTCGTCTACCACGACACCGTCTACACCTGGAGCCAGACCTTCCGCCGCTGCCTCCGCCTCGCCTCTGCCCTCGCCTCGATCGGGATCGCCCGCCGGGATGTCGTAAGAAGATTCACGCGCTCAATTTGTGATTACAGGAGGTTAATTCACATAAGTTGAGCTAATATGAGCTGGTTATCTGACGAACTGAACTAGGTGTCCGTGCTGCTGCCGAACGTGCCGGCCATGTACGAGATGCAGTATGGCGTGCCGGTGAGCGGCGCCATCCTGAACAACATCAACACGCGCCTCGACGCGCGCACTGTGTCCGTCCTCCTCCACCACTCCGGCTCCAAGCTCGTCTTCGTCGACGCGGCGTCGCTCCAGCTCCTCGAGGACGCGCTCCGGCTCCTGCCGCCGGAGCACCCTGCCCCCCGCGTCGTCGTCGCAGAGGACCCCCACGAGAAGGAGTTCCTTCCCGCCCACGCAACGGCGTTGACGTACGAGAGGCTGCTTGAGAAAGGCGACCCGGATTTCGCGTGGGTCCGGCCGGCGAACAAATGGGAGCCGATGATCCTGAACTACACCTCCGGTACGACGTCGGCGCCCAAGGGGGTGTTGCACTGCCACCGCGGCATCTTCTTGATAACCCTCGACTCGCTCGTGGACTGGGCGATGCCGGCGCGGCCGACGTACCTGTGGACGCTGCCCATGTTCCACGTCAACGGCTGGAGCTTTCCGTGGGGGGGTGGCCGTGGTGGGCCGTGGGCGGCACCAACGTCTGCCTTCGCCGCGTGGACGCCGCGGATGTCTACGCCGCCATCTCTCGCCACGGGGTGACGCATCTCTGCGGCGCGCCGGTCGTACTCAACATGCTGGCCAACGCACCCGAGGCCGTGCGGAAGACCCTGCCCGGCAAGGTGGAGATACTCACGGGCGGCGCACCGCCGCCCGCTGCCGTGCTGCACCGCACCGAGGCCGTCGGCTTCAAAGTCAGGCACGGTTACGGGCTGTGCGAGACGGCAGGACTGGCGACGTCGTGCGTCTGGAACGCGGAGTGGGACAAGCTACCCGCCTCGGAGCGCGCGCGGCTCAAGGCGAGGCAGGGCGTGCGCACGCCGGCTACGGCCGAGGTCGACGTTGTCGACGATAAGAGCGGCCGCAGCGTGCCCCCTGATGGCTCCACGGCAGGCGAGGTAGTGATCCGAGGAGGGTGCGTCATGCTGGGGTACTTCAACGACGAGGCGGCGACACGGGCGGCGATCCGGGGGGACGGCTGGTTCTACACGGGGGACGTCGGTGTGATGCACCCGGACGGCTACCTGGAGATACGCGACCGCTCCAAGGACGTGATCATAAGCGGCGGGGAGAACATCAGCAGCGTGGAGGTGGAGTCCGTGCTGTACGGCCATCCGGCGGTGAACGAGGCGGCCGTGGTGGCGCGCCCCGACGAGTTCTGGGGGGAGACGCCTTGCGCGTTCGTGAGCCTCAAGGCGGGCAGTTGTAGGGGCGAGCTGACGGAGGCGGAGCTCGTGGCGTGGTGCCGGGAGCGCATGCCGCGCTACATGGTGCCCAAGACCGTCGTGTTCCGGGACGAGCTGCCCAAGACGTCCACGGGCAAGATCCAGAAGTACGTGCTCCGGAACATCGCCAAGGAGTTGGGGCCCACCAGCAGGGGCGTCAGCAGCAAAATGTAGGGGCGAATCAACCTGTGGTTGAGTTGGTTAGGTGGACATTCCTGACCAGGGTTCAAATCCTGGTGCTCGCATTATTCCTGAATTTATTTCAGGATTTCCGGCGATGCACTTTCAGTGGGAGGAGATGTTTCCGTCGACGACGAGGCGCCTACGATGACTTCGTAAATCTCAAGATGATATCTTGGCTCGATCTCGGAGGTGCTCATAAGGGTAGGATGTGCGTGTGTGCGTTCATAGGGATGAGTGTATGCGCGTGTATATGAGCGCTTATGTCTGTACTAATGCTTAAAAAAAAGCAGCAAAATGTAGGGGCTATGCATGCATCCATCCCGGGATCAACAGTCCGGCATGCGTGGCCTTCCCTCAAAGAAGATTCTATTTCCGCTTTGTGCGTGATGATCGGCCCTTGTTGATTACGTTTATAAATAAAATAAAGGTCTATCTAGGACACATCTAGGCTGATGCTTATTCTGTTTATAGTCTTTTTTTTTTTCCTAATTTTTTTGTTTCTTATTGTTGCATTATATATTTGTGAGAGCTTAGATGTGACATCCTTAAAAACATCTAGACGTGAATTAGCCAAACTTATAAAATAAACGGGATTGCTAAATCTAAGTCGATTGAGATTTAGTCAACTTGACGAGGAAGCATCGACTGAGACTTGATTGCTAAACGGGATCGCTAAATCGGATTGCATCCTCCCGCGTCGACGCATCCCACGTCCCCGACCTATTGCCTCTGCCGCCGCCAGAGCCAAATTACATTGACGTGCAACAGCGCCGGTGGGTGACGTGGGTGGCGGAGATATACGACAGCGACACTGACAAGCGCCATTTGCTTGGCTCCTTCCACTACGTGCAGCAGGCAGTGCACGCATACAACATCAAGTCGGTGCATCTCTACGTTGCCGCCGACCGGCACAACTTCTCCAAAGGCCTGCCGCCATTGGAGTCGGCCAACCTCCAGGTGGCCCCCCCATGGGAGATGCGGGAAGACCGGGAGGCCAGCGAGCGCCTCGCGGCGGAGCAAGGCAGCGAGACCTACATCGTGCATCGAGGCGGAGCAGCGTCCGTAGGAGGAGTACACTGCGGCGAGGACGAAGGTCATCGACCTCTCCAGCGACACTGACCCTATGATCGGAGGGTTGAGCAGATCGGATTGTTAGAGACTCAAGAACAGTCGGATAGCAAGTAGTTTTAGTAAGTTCTAGTTTAAATATTGGTTAAATTATCTAAAATATTTATGTAAAATATTTTGAATTTGCACCGAATTTCATTTTAGTAAGTTTTATGTGGTAGTTTGAACCAAATTAGGACTGAATTTGTGTTTATGTGTCACTAAATTTTTTTTGCTCCACTAAGAATTGAGGATCGGTTAGAAACGATCATTTAGAAAAAATGTATTCTTCTAGAGTATACTCGGCCGTATTCTCCTCTCGATTCTGATAAATCGGTTAAGATGCTCTTACTAAGGTGCTCTAATACCGCATAGTATTGGTCCAACATCTCAGACTATTAGATGCGTATCCATCTATACCATTAAAGGAGAGTTCATAGTCGTTTTGTTCGTTTGACATAGTTATTAGAGCAACTCCAACGCGCCGACCTAAATGGACGGCACTTTTATCTGTTTTTTGTTCGTTTGAGTCGGGCGCCTGCTCGGCGTCCATCCTCTTTAAGATTTGGATCGGCATTGCGCTCAACGGCCGTGACCCATTTCATGTCTGACTTAAATTTTGAAAAAGTCTCGCGGCCATAGATCATGCCAACGGTCATGTCGTCGCCCGAATTTCATGCCCATACAATGCCAGCTTCAGAAAAACACCACATAGTTCAGCTGGCGCACTTGCCAGCATACAAAAAAGGATGGCGCTTGTCGCCATAGGTCACTCGTCGTCGAACTTGAACATGTCGACCTGCATCTCTTGAACCATGCCAGCACTTGCCAGCGGACGGCACACATGCCAGCACACAAAAAGTGGCGGGAGTTCGACCACGCCATCGCGGTCATGGTCATGCCAGCACACTTGCCGGCATACAAAAAAGGATGGCGCTTGTCGCCATAGGTCACTCGTCGTCGAACTTGAACATGTCGGCCTGCATCTCTTGAACCATGGCCTCTTCCTTGACGACACGGTGTTGAGATCCACCTTCATGATCTCCACTCCCGTCATCATACTAGCGAGAGCCACTTCTTTTGCTTTGGTCTTGGCATTGGCTTGCTTCTCCACCCCATCATCATGCTAGCGAGAGCCACTTCTTAATGCAATGATATGTTTATTAGTTAATACTCTCTCCGTCCGAAAATACATGTTGGAGATATAATCTATATCTCCGACAAGTATTTTCGGACGAAAAATACATGAGATGCAAATGGATTGCGGTCACTGGATGAAGTCTTATCTAAGGAGGCAGATAGATACCGTTCTATCGATTGTTGTATGTACTGCTATATAATATCATCATATAGGGGGTAAGCACGTCCACCAACCTTTTTCTACTTCTTTTTTTCTTTCCACTAGCGAGCATTCCCTCATTGTTATTTTTTTCGAAAAGGAGAATTATCCACGGCCTTTGCATCAAGCGATGCGCACAGCGAACATTCCCTCATTGTTATACATTGAACAGAACAATAATTTGCATCTGCGAATCAAGCTTTAACAACTATTGCTATAGCTCCAAGGCACAACTAACACAATGCAATTACAGTGATGGACATAGCAACCACCACTGGATGCTGCAATGTACACCATCAAAGAGGCTCACCAGAAAGCCACCTTCCAAACATAGCAAGGCATTGCTTTGGCATGTACTCCGGAGCAGTATGTCCACCGCCCTATTTCGCAAACAAAAATATTACTATTATACATTTATTTATTATTATTTGCTGTAGCGAAGAGAAGACATCAAGGGCCTACCTTGACAGTTGCGAAGGTGATGTTATTCGAGTAAGACCTTGTATATCTGCACATGAGGAAAAACTGCTTGTGAGCAACCATCAGAACAAGTCTCAGCCTATTCAGTTGCAACACCCTTATGATGAACGGACAAATCAGTCCTCACCCTGCAACTTGTGCATCGACATACCACGGTCTCCACTCATCCACAACGGAGAAGTTGAGAGACTTGATCCAGGCCTGCGTGCCGATGGAAGGTACAATCATGTCATGATCGCCGCTGTAGATCAGGCTCCTGTAGCCTCTGGTGGTCACATCCAGGTGGTGCCCCACCGAACTGAAAATATCGTTGGTGTACCGTATATCGAAGTTGCATCTTAGCCATGAAGGAACCGTTCCCTGCAATGTATTTAGAATATGATGATCAACCACACCAAACATGCATAAAGCAGCAACTGAGTGTCCAACACAGACAGCTTCATTCAGTCGTCAATTACCTTGTGGATACCAAGAGCCTCTCTGACAGTGTCATTGTTTGCCCATGTCATGGACATCGCATATTCCGCCGTCTGCAATGAAATATGAAGTACTCTCAGATAAGAAAGCATTGTGCTGCAAATTTGGAAGCACTGTTTGATTTGCTACTAACTCTACACTCTGTAGAAATCTCAGACAGCTGAAGCCCGGCCCTGACAGTGTAGTCCTCCTGCAGCTGGAGCATCTCTCGTGCGCTTGAATTCAGTTTCAGATTGTATGGACGCGGGCTCGCGAAAGCGCACAGGGGCTCCAGGATGTGGTTTGGGCATATGTCCTTGACACACTTGACAAAAATACAACTTGGCTGATACTGACTCACTAAATGGCAGGAATGAAAGGCAAAACTTCGCTTTGCAAAAGAATTGGATACCTCGTCGATGGCAGCATGACTTTCTGTGCACTCCTGGCTGAATTCCCATGCACTACAGCTCTCCTTGTACTCCTGGAAATAGTAATAAAGTAAACTGCAAAGACAAACATAAAGGTACAACTTTTTTGCGGTAGATTTTCTATTAAAAAAACTGACTTAATAGATGAGGGGTCACGCATGGATGCAACTAACAAGTTCCCTTTCAAAAGAAAAGAAAAAAGATGGTACCTGGTACATTTCGTCAGATATGAGACCCTTCCCATGTGCAAATGGAATTTTAGCTGGATTATCGTAGTACCAATAAGCTGTGACTGGATTCCCCACAAGGTAGCCCTGGTCATAACATGCCAAATTAGCAGGGAAGAAAGAAACTGATCAAACTTTTTTTGGAGGTAACTACGGCGGGCAAATGCCGCCAGAACCATTTCCGATTTGAGAGGAAAAAGGTTCAAACTAATCTAACTTTGTTTTCAGGTTACTATGGCGGGCAAACGCTGGTCTGAACCATTTCAAAATTGAGAGGAATAGAACTACGGCGGGCAAATGCGGCCTGGGCCATCTCCAAATTGAGAAAAGGTTCAAAGTTCAAACTAATCTAAATTTGAAAATTGTGTACTACAGGCGGGCCGGAAAAAATCCATATACATAACATGGTAGTTGCACTCTATTGGCTTCAAACCTTTAGATTGAGAGCTGATCCACTGCCATCTTCTATCCCTGGGAGAAGTTATACATCAAGTTGTTCAGAAAAGAAACTGAAATTCGTATGGCGTAGAGAAGGACATGTGCATGCATAAAAGTTACCTTTAGCTATTCCAAGGGCGATGCCTGGCACAGTAATACCACAGTAGGAATCACCGGCGACGTAAAAAGGATTCGACAAGAACTCTGGATGTTCATCAAACCACTGCAACACGTACATGCAAGAACAATAAGCATTTGCAATTAATTAGTACTAGTGGTGGTTGGGTGATTTGAGGAGGAAGTGAGACCTTTCTGATGAAGATGACAATTTGGGTGACAACTTGGGTATCACTTGATTTGTATCCTTGCTCTGTTTTGGAGTACGAGAAGCCGGTTCCAACGGGGGAATCGATGAAGATGATATTGCTCACCTGGGGGACAGAGGGATCCATGTTCGACTCAGAATCATGAAAATGGTAAGAATGAAAAAGGATCTGAGATTGAAACCTGCCTTGGTCCATGAGTCTGGTTTGTAGAGCAACTTAGGAAAGCCGTTGACGTCGGTGCGACGGTCGAAACTCAGAGGGCCTGCACGTACTTGATTGTTGAGACCTCAATATATTAAAGGTGTATGCATGTTTTGCGCAATTTTTGGCTAGTGCTACATGAGTACATTGTCTTTGCAAAATGTTCAACTCTCCATCAAAAAGTAGTACAAGTAGATTTGTTTCGAGACACGTAGAAGATAGTGCATACCCAGTGCTCCCATCACTCAAATGCTCCCATGCTACCATCTTCCAAAAGAAAATTATTTTTGAAACATTCAAATTTATTTTTTAGAATTTTGGGGAGCACGTGATATTTTCCGCGCAGACGGCATGCAGACAAAGCCACACCGAGTAGTACTAGTTGCAGTTGTCGTGGATACATAGGAAAGTTTGATTGAGATAGATACAGATGCACGGTCCCAAAAAATGGAAGAGAAAAAGAAGACACATGGAGACGAGCCGATGGTTCTGGAGCTGAAGAGTTCGGTTACCTACCGATCTCATAGACAAGGCCGGAGAAGGCGGAGCACCCTGGCCCACCGGTCAGCCAGATCATGACGGGGTCCTCCGCCGGGTTCCTCTCCGACCGGATGAAGTAGTAGAAGAGGCGAACGCCATTGCTCTCGTCCACCTCGACATACCTGCGCCGTGATGCGATACATGCAAGTCACACGAGAGATAAATCAATCAGTTTGTCTAGTGGAGAAAGCCAGAGGTAAGGTAGTACCCCGTTTGGAGCTGGAAGGGGAGGGGGCCGTCGAAGCCGGGGAGGTGGGTGATGATCTTGCTCTGCTGCTGAGGGGAGCTGAAGCTGCTGGAGCTGGAGGAGGAGGACGACGACGAAGCGGCGGAGGGTAGGAGAAGGAGGAGGAAGAGGCAGACGGAGGCAACGAGGACGCTGCGTCTGTCGTCTCGTCTCCTCCTCATCGTCGTCATCGTGAATATCCTTAGGCCTCGTTTCTCCCTCTCGCGCGCTCTTTGTAGTATCCTTCCTCGCCCTTTGTCTCTAGTCCCGCGGAGGCTTCGCAGCCTCACGAGAGACGGACGTACATGCTGATGGCCGGGATTTCTGCAGCTGGTTTACGTATGATCGATGCTGTCTTTTCATACATACGGGCGGGCGGTCAAGAGTTGTGTTAATCGTACAAAAGTTGATACCGTTACCGTCTTGTGAAATTTAGTCTAGATTCATCCTGAAGTACTTTATATGATCTGTACCTAGCTAGTTCCCAGATTATCGTATTTTTATCGAAATAAATTCTGAAACCTCGCGTATGCTATTTTTATTCTTAGCTAATACTCCCTCCATTCCAATAAATAATGTATGCATGCATTTCAGAATTAAACGTTGACCATAAATTAGGCTAACTAAAGGTGGTTAATTATATGTGAAAGAGATTATACGTACCATTGAATTTGTATTCGAAAGAAGTTATTAATGATAGTGAATCAACATGTGGTTGAATGGTTAGAGGTACAGTGGTATCTTTAGCCCACTGCGGTTCACGTCCTAGACTTACATTGGTTCTTGCATTCTCCTGAATTTATTTCAGGCTTTCGATGATGTTTGTTCCCCTTGATTGTGAGGCCTTTATGGCAACTCCGTAAAATCTCAAAATGTTATGCCGGCTCAGTCTCTTAAAGGTACTCATAGGGCTAGGGTGTACTTGCGTGCATTCGTAGAGGTGAGTGTATGTGAGCGATTTTGATTGTACTTCGTTGAAAAAAGCTTATGCATAACGTTGGATTTGTATTCTATAGAAGTTACTAATGATGTGATTTTAAGTCACATAACGCAGTGCTGAAGTCTTCCCCACTTGTGCCAAGAGGTCCTGGGTTCAAACCAGCTTCTCTGCATTACACTTTGCAGGGGTAAGACTAGGTTCTTAATCCCTCTTCAGACCCCACTTTGTGTGGGAGCTTCTATGCACTGAGTCTGTCATTTATAAAATATGTACTATTAATCTAATTTATGGTAAAAGTTGAATTTTGAAATTCTTCATGCCTTGAAGAGAAGAAATAAGAGTAAAGGTCCATATTAGAATGTACTCCCTCTCTAAAGAAATATAAGAGCTGTCTATCTATATTATATAATACTAGAAGTACGTACACTACCGATCAAAATAGAATAATAGCTAGAAATCCTACATTAATTAGGAATATTTGACCATTAATCTGATGGTCCATTAAAAAAATAGCCATTAGTTTTATGTAATCATCCTACATCTCTCATCCCCACGTCCTTCAAATTTCACATACTCAACATCTACCCGGTTGTCAGAGTAGAATCGGGCAGATCACCCGATGGGGTATCCCGACTAGGTGAATAAATTGAAGGGGAAACAAGAGACCGGAATATTATACTCCTGCTCGTGTTTCTACTGCAATAGGGTGTACAAAGTACAAGGTACAATCAAGGAATTGATCTCAATGTAAGACTGACTAGCTTGGCCTCGGCTTATATAAGATACTGGAACCCCTAGGGTTACATGGTTCTAGTGGGCTACGTCGGTGGAGGGGAGTCCGCCATGGATCCAGCTTCCTTGTCTTGTACAACAAGGCTTCCAAAATTGTCCTACAGAGCCCATGGGTGGCATGATGGCCAGGGCTGAAACCAACCTAAGGGTCCTCGGGGCAGCCTACTTGGGTCGACTACCAGCATGGTGAGGCACCTCTGGGCCGTAACACCGTCAGTAACCCTTGAAACGGTCTTCGAGCTTGGTTGCTTCCTGGTTGATATTGATCTTGAACGTCATCTCCATCTGCTCAACGAGGTAAAAATTGGTTCTTCAAAGCTCTCCTGAAAGTGAAGTCCTGCCACCGACCTGATACAGCCACCATGTTCCCTGAAGTCAGCCCACCTGTTGAGAGAAAGGCTTCGTTCGGTCTTGAATTATTGATGAACTAAGTCTATTTTAGTGGAAGGCCTTCCCGCCAAGACGGCCTCCATGGCCCAAAATTCCCACGCAACACTTCATGAATCTTAATCGACCCAAAATTCCTCGTTCACCAAGGACGGCGTCCTCACCGCAAATACCATGCCTAAGCCCGCGGAGATATGAGCGACTCATCCCCTTTCTCCTCCATGGACTGATTTATACGATTCATTCAAAAAAAATCCCAGCCTCCTCCATTTTTACAGCCTCCAGTTGCATCATCTCACCCCAACTCTATCCTGCACATCACTTGTTTCATCACACTTTGTGGGTGTTTCCTGGGCATTGAGCCTTACTTTGGCCTTTGGATAAAATACTTCCAAGTCAAACTCCAAAATAATGTGAATGAAACTTGTGAGTGTGGAGGGATTTCCATCTACAAGAAGTTTGGATCTGAGTACCTAGACAGTTGTTGGGGAACGTTGCATGAAAAAAAAAATCTACGCACATGCAAGATCTATCCATGGAGATGCATCGCTATGAGAGAGGAGAGCATCTACATACCCTTGTAGATCGCTAAGCGGAAGCGTTTATCAACGCGGTTGATGTAGTCGTACACCTTCACGATCCGTCCCGATCAAGTACCGAACGTACGGCACCTCCGTGTTCAGCACACGTTCAGCTCGATGACGTCCTCGCCTTCTCGATCCAGCAAGAGAGGCAAAGTAGTAGATGAGTTCCGGCAGCACGACGGCGCGGTGACGGTGGTGGTGAAACTATCCGTGGGGCTTCGCCAAGCACAACGGACGTGGACGGAGAAGGAACTAGAGGGAGAGGGGGCGTCGGCACACGGCTTGGTGAATCGTGGTGTCTGATACGTCTCCAATGTATCTATAATTTTTGATTGCTCCATGCTAGTTTATCTACTATTTTGGACTATATTGGGCTTTATTTTCCACTTTTATATTATTTTTGGGACTAACCTATTAACCAGAGGCCCAGCCCAGAATTGCTGTTTTTTGCCTATTTCAGTGTTTCAAAGAAACGGAATATCAAACAGAGTCCAAACGGAATGAAACCTTTGGGAATGTGATTTTCTCACCGAACGTGATCCAGGAGACTTGGACCCTACTCCAAGAAGTAACAGAGGCGGTCACGAGGGTGGGGGCGCCCCCCTACCTCGTGGGCCCCTTGTTGCTCCACCGACGTACTCCTTTCTCCTATATATACCTACGTACCCCCAAACAATCAGAAGAGGAGCCAAAAACCTAATTCCACCACCGCAACTTCCTGTATCCACGAGATCCCGTCTTGGGGCCTGTTCCGGAGCTCCGCCGGAGGGGGAATCCACCACGGAGGGCTTCTACATCAACACCATAGCCCCTCCGATGAAGTGTGGGTAGTTTACTTCTGACCTTCGGGTCCATAGCTAGTAGCTAGATGGCTTCTTCTCTCTATATGGATCTCAAAACAATGTTCTCCCTCTCTCGTGGAGATCTATTCGATGTAATCTTCTTTTTGCAGTGTGTTTGTTGAGACCGATGAATTGTGGGTTTATGATCCAGCTTATCTATGAATAATATTTGAATCTTCTCTGAATTCTTTTATGTATGATTGGTTATCTTTGCAAATCTCTTCAAATTATCCATTTGGTTTGGCCAACTAGATTGGTAGTTCTTGCAATGGGAGAAGTGTTTAGCTTTGGGTTCAATCATGCGGTGTCCTTACCCAGTGACAGAAAGGGTTGCAAGGCACGTATTGTATTGTTGCCATCGAGGGTAACAAGATGGGGTATTTGTCATATTGCATGAATTTATTCCTCTACATCATGTCATCTTGCTTAAGGCGTTACTCTGTTTTAACTTAATACTCTAGATGCATGCTGGATAGCGGTCGTCGATTGGAGTAATAGTAGTAGATGCAGAATCGTTTGGTCTACTTGTCTTGGACGTGATGCCTATATACATGATCATACCTAGATATACTCATAACTATGCTCAATTTTGTCAATTGCTCAACAGTAATTTGTTCACCCACCGTAGAATACTTATGCTCTTGAGAGAAGCCACTAGTGAAACCTATGGCCCCCGGGTCTATTCTCATCATATCAATCTCCATCACTTTAATACTTGCTTTGTTTTTACTTTGCATCTCTATACCAAAAATACCAAAAATATTATTTATCATCTCTATCAGATCTCACTCTCGTCAATGACCGTGAAGGGATTGACAACCCCTAATCGCGTTGGTTGCGAGGAGCTATCGTTTTGTGCAGGTACGAGGGACTTGTGCGTGGCCTCCTACTGGATTGATACCTTGGTTCTCAAAAACTGAAGGAAATACTTACGCTACTTTGCTGCATCATCCTCTCCTCTTCGGGGAAATCCAACGCAGTGCTCAAGAGGTAGCAGTGTCCCCTAGGGGCTAGCCCTGCTCCTCTATTTATATGTTGAGCCCTAGGGTCGTTTCATGAGAGAAAGAGCCCCCTCAAAGTCGGTTTGGAACGCAAGGAAGAGTCCTTCTCGGTTTCTCGTACCAGACGCCATGGTCCTCGGCGTCTGACACAGGGCCAGACGCCAGGGTCCCTGGCGTCTGGTCCCTAACCTCCGCAAAACTTCCTTTTGCACCGACCTAAAGCCCCGTGGGCCTTACCCCTTGGCCCAACCATACCATCCTATATATCAATCTTTACCTCTGGACCGTTCTAGAGCTCCTTGTCATGTATGTGATCTCATCCGGGACTCTGAACAATATTTCGTCACCAACATACATAACTCATATAATATTATATCATCAACGAAAGTTAAGCGTGTGGACCCTATGGGTTCGAGAATGATGTAGACATGACCGAGACGCTTCTTCGGTTAATAACCAATAGCGGACCTGGATGCCCATATTGGTCCCTACACATTCTACGAAGATCTTTATCGGTCGAACCTTTATGACAACATACGTAGTTCCCTTTATCTGTCGGTATGTTACTTGCCCGAGATTCGATCGTCGGTATCTCCATGCCTAGTTCAATCTCGTTGCCATCAAGTCTCTTTACTCGTTCCATAATACATCATCTTGTAACTCCTTAGTTACTTTGCTTCCAAGCTTCTTGTGATGATGTATTACCGAGAGGGCCCAGAGATACCTCTCCGTCATACGGAGTGACAAATCCCAATCTCGATCCAAGCCAACTCAACAGACACCTTCGGAGATACCTGTAGAGCACCTTTATGATCACTCAATTATGTTGTGGCATTTGATAGCACAAAAGGTATTCCTCCGGTATCCGGGAGTAGCATGATCTCATAGTCGAAAGAATATGTATTTGACATTAAGAAAGCAGTAGCAATAAACTGAACGATCGTATGTTATGCTAACGGATGAGTCTTGTCCATTACATCATTCTCCTAATGATGTGATCTCGTTATCAAGTGACAACACATGTCTATGGTTAGGAAACCTTAACCATCTTTTGATCAACAAGCTAGTCTAGTAGAGGCTCACTAGGGACATTGTATTTGTTTATGTATCCACACATGTATTTAAGTTTCCGGTTAATACAATTATAGCATGAATAATAAACCTTTATCATGATTAAGGAAATATAATAATAACCACTTTATTATTGCCTCTAGGGCATATTTCCACCAACAGTGACTTTGCATAGACAAAAAAAGTGGAGGGAGTGGTGGTTTTATATCCCACATGTACAATCGGGAGATCCACCTCAGGGCGGTATTGTCACAGCTTTCACCTTGGTTCCGCCAGCCAAGAGAAATTCCTGGAGCCAAAAGCACATGTTGGAAGACACGCCTAAAGTGGCCAAGCTCAACAAATATGTGTGAATGTTGGCCCGAGCTTTCCTGACACTGGTTGGAGTGAAGGGTGATGCATCAAGCCCCCTGTCGAGGTATCCAACCACTCCAAGGCCAAGCTCACCCTATGCACCAATACGACGGTCAGGACGACGTCACTAGGGAGATCCAGGCCGCCTTCTTCGAGGGGAAGTCAATCCTAGATATGCTTTCCCTAATGTTCAAGAGGAAAATTATTGATTTCCTTACTAAGTCGGCCCATTGTGGCTTATCGACTGAAGTGCTTCAAATAGAGGTTAGTATTCTTGTTTTTATACCTTCAATTCTTCTGTATTGCACGTTCTGGCTAGATCAATCTTTTTTTCAGGCTTGGAGTGAGTGGTCAATGGTCACGCAATGTGCACTCCCAAGCTCCACAACCCGGTGATCTCATGACCCCGGAGCTTCAATTTCTCCTGGTTGTTGACACAACCCGGACTGCAGTCCACATGGAGCGTGCCAAGGAGCCCTATGTAGATACATAATTCGTGTTCTAAATGTGTGTTGTGTGGGTGTCGACAATGATAAGATAATTGTATATAGTGCCACAGATCTGTATCACGCACATGGCACTGCCATCCCTCCAATATCTACTGGCGAAGTACGACGATGATTAAGGGTCTGCCCATGGATGCGACATAAGACACATGGGTCTCTGTTATTCTCTTACCATGTTTACTTAGGCCAAATAATGTGCAAAGGAGATTCTTTTTTATGTCTGAACCCACACTCAAATTCTTCCTAAGAATTCTCATCAAGCACCAAACAAGGGAATGAGACTAAAATTCCATTTCCCATGTCTAACCCCGGCGGTATTTCCTGGGACAGAGCTTTCAGCGTAGCTTGGTACCTTGCATTACCTAAAGAAGCATATTACCATGGTATGGGGTGGGGCTTGACTTAATTACTAACTTGCCCAACCTAGTGTAGAGCTTTCAAATGGCGAAAATATTGGCCACCATGATGAGAAATTAAACTAGCTTCTCTCAAGACAGGACCATTAGCGGAGTGGCTGATCATGATTTGTTCTTCACTGGGCACAACAGTGGTACCCTCATATGTTTTGTTTATGAGATGTGATGATTCAAATGGATATGTTCCCTTAGTGACGTGTGAACGGCCAAATACCATTGTACTCCCAAATGGATATTGTCCACCATGATGAGAGTGTTTAGGTCACTACTTTAGTAATCTAAACGCCCTTATATTTCTTTACAGCGGGAGTAAAAGCTATATATTAGTGTCAGCTTGAGAAAAGTCTTGATCAAATCATCATATTGCACACTCATGTATGGCGTTACATAACGTACTATGGTAAGCAGCTTGTTTCTTGTGGGTAAAGTGTGCCATCTTTGAAAAGTGATACTCAAATAACCATCTGCGATTATAGACGAGCTTTTGGTAAGTCGGCACTTCACTAATGTTTGTTCTTAAACCGAGCTTGGTAAGTTTTTTTTCTGAATTATGTACTCCCTCTAAAAACTAATATAAGATCTTTTATATTACTACATCTAAAAGATCTTATATTAGTTTACAGAGGAAGTACTATTCTAAAGTAGAGCTAACGTCCTAAATCATCATAACTTAATTTCCATTCAAAAGTTGCTTATCACACATACCGTGTGGTCCAAGCTTGGTAAGTTGTTACTTTACTGGTGTAATACCCATGAGAAAGGCCATGCAGGAGATGGCCCTTGTCCCAATAAATCATGAAGTAAAGTAAACAAGAGAATTTCCATATGTGGACCAACAGTTATTGTGACAGACTGACAAGAGAGATTTTACTTGATTATCTAGTTCAACAGGTTTGCTAAGATGCTATTAAAAAACTTGTTGAAAGCTACTATAGTATTGCAAAGAACAAGGAAACTTGAAGCGGAAGGCATCAAGAAAAGTGGCACGAGCACCTAAGGTCGTCTTCAACGTGGATCACTAAATCGCCCGCAAATGTCCGGACCATATGGTCTAGACATTTTTTGCCATCCAACGGTGGTCGCGAAAAAATGACTGGACTGGTCCAGATGTGTGAATCCCACAAACTGAAACCAAACGTAGGGGGGGGGGGGGTTGTGGGCCTCTGCCGTGTAGGACTCCGCCATATCTGGCCCCTCCCCAAAAACACCCAGAGCCCTCCCCCACACACACACACACTTTGTCCCTTTGATGTGCTTTGTATCTTCTCCCTCGACAACCAACGTCGCCACTGTACTACCTTGACCTATGCCTAGGCTTTGTCGTAGCTCCGCTGCTCCATTCAGGCGCCTTCCCACCTTTGACTACATCGTCGTTTCATCCCGGATACAGCCTGTGCCCTGCCGTTACCGTCCATAGCAGACACCATGTCCGACAAGTGTTTAGCCAAGTGTTGTTGCCAAATTATTTTACCATTCTCATTGTTTACTTTGAGGCAACACGATGGATTCGGAGGAGGAGTACTTCAATGAGTTCATGGAGTCGTCTTCATCAGGTGAGGAGAAGGAATATGAAGATGAAACGACCATGATGATGATGATGATGGCAGTTCTTGCAGACACGGTACTTGTGGAGGAGAATGTTCTCAAACTACAAGGGTTAAACAAAGTTACATCGATTGTCAAATTGAATATGGCACGAGGGCATCTGATGTTGGTCAGCGCTACTTTGCCCCCGATGCACCATTCGAGCTCTACTTGCGCCATTGATTTTGGATGCGGCGACAAGTGTTTGATCTCATCTACCATGATGTCCATACCTATTGCCTATGGCACTGCCGCAGATTCGTGCGATCGGGACCTCTGGATGTCTGAAAGTACATGCCTTGAAGTGATGGTCAGATTTGCCACTGCAATGGTGAAGGTGTTTGGAGCGCGATACTTGAGAGAACCAACTCCCACAGACACAACAATGCTCATGGCAATTGGAGAATCAGGAGGATTTATAGGTATGCTAGGATCCATGGATCGCATGCACCGAAAATAAAAGAATTGCCCATATGCTCAACAAACCAAGGCCATTGCAAAAGGCCTGCCATCATTCTTGAAGCAGTTGGATCACATGACTTACGGAATTAGCACTCTTTCTTTGGCATGCGTGGGGTCTCACAATGACATCAACGTGTTGCAGCGGTCTCCATTATTTGCAAGGTGTGCGTGTGAAGCTCATGAGTGCAACTATACCATCAATTGTCATGACTACAAAATGGTGTTACTATCTTTGTGATGGTCTAAGATCCGGGTGCAACTTTCGTGAAGACCATCTCCGACCCAAGAGGTAGCAGAAGATGTCACTTACCCAAAGACAAGTTACGAGAAAGGATGTTGAGAGGACATTTCGAGTGCTTCAAGCATGTTTAACAGATGTTTGCGGACCTGTTAAATTATGGGATCCAAGGATATTATGGGAGGTGATGACATCTTGTGTGATCATGTTGGAATGATGGAATTCACCAAGGTCTGGATTCTTAAAACATGGGTGATAATATCCAGCTTCTAGAGCAAAACCGAAGCAGAATCTACGAAATTTTAGATTTTATCAAAATGCATCATCAAATTCAATATCAACAAACTCATGAGCAACTACGGAATGATCTAGTTGGCCATCTTTCTTCCAAATGGACAATTAAAACATGTGTCGACTAAGATGAATTTAAACTTGATCTATTTTATTTCAAAACTTTACGTCTGGATTGGAATAATTTTATTTCAATTGCTTAAGAATTATGCTGTTTATCCTTGATAGTTTCGAGTACTTCGTGTATAGAAAATAAAAACAAATGATGAACATTTGATGACTCCGGTTCGATTGTGCCTGCCCCTACCCCTGACACATCCAAACATGTTCACGAGATTTGATGAGCTTCGCATCCAAACATGTTCACGAGAGTTGCCCTAACCGGACGTGACGCACAGGCGCTTTGAAATGACCGGAAGCAGCAGCAGCAACCACACGGTCACAAACTCGCACCACTCACACATCAACAGTTCCACGCAACAGCATCAGCAATCAAACATAGCAACAGCAGAAAGAAAAAAACTGCAGTCAAGGCTCGTCACAGTTTCACTAAGTGATTCGAACGCCAACAACCAAGCAGCAGCAAGCACCAATCACTCAAACAGGGAACGAACAGGGGAAGAGGAGCTCGCGACAGAGTGGGGGTCCGGCGGTGAGCTCGTCGCCACCAAGCTCTCTTCTGTCTCACCCTCACCCCTCTTGATTTGGTAAGTTTTCCAACCCTAGCCTGAGATCCTTTCCATGTCTTCTTTTTTTGTCTCAATTTTGCTCCCTCCCTTCGCCACTCACCTCGCCTGGCCATCACTTTTCTTCCGCCCAGCACCGCTGCAATGCACGCACGCACCCACTTACAGCTTACGCACTCCGCCTAGGCGAGCTCCCGCTTTCGTTTGCGAGAAGGGAAGAAGCAACATGTTCCGCTCAGCGCTCATATTAAGCGTACCCAAACTTCACAAAGAATTCCTTCATACACACGTATGTATATATATATATGCATGTATACCAATCTGGTCCCAATAATGTAAGTGCGTGATTGGTCTGTGTGGATGTTCCTATGATATCAATTAGCGACATACTGATTGCGGTCGCCGTTGTAGGTCAACTACACTGGGTCCCCACAGGTCCTCTGCATTGTCATGGTTGACGGATGTCCTCTCTTGCCCTGTTTTTTCAACAAGATAAATTAGACAATGAAAATCAAGAAAAATGAAACAAATGTTCATTGACCGTCATGATAACACTCCCGCATTGTCTTAATGTTCTGAATAAACATGTTTCCGCATACGTATAGCCAAGAGTAAACATTTAAGTTGATACAAGCAATCATATTAATATTTTTATAAAACAAACGAGTAGCAGGCAAAGGCCAATAGCCAAGATGGCGTAAACAGGCAAGCATGACATCCACACACACAATGGCAGGTGACATTTATTCTTTAATCAAATCCATCCAGTAGAGTGATTGAATTTTTTTTAAACAATTGTAAGGAAAAAATGCAACACGTCAAATTAAATTATAACACCCACCTGTTTTTTTCTTGTGGGAGCTGTGACAAATTCATTAATAGCGCTATTGTTATTTGTTGATAAGCTAGCTGTAACTGAATCATGATGCTGATCTTCTAAAGGTCGTCCACAGAAAGGCTAACCTAGAGAATTCTCACCATTGGGGCAACCCTCATGATTAGCTTCCAAGGGCATGATAGATGGAGAGTCTTCACAAGTAGGTGAGTAATAGAAACTGGGGCCAGAAGAAGCGTGGGCATGAGTTCTTTGACCCACGGCCAAGAGATTTCCATTGAAATTACAATGTTTTCTTGTGGGTACATGATATGGAAGGTTAGGGTCTTTTCTTCTGACTCTAAATACACCCCATAGATAATAGGACATGTTCCATCCTGAAGCAGAATAAGGAAAAGTAAGATCTATCAGCGTAAAACTGTGATAAGATAAAAGCATCACTTGAATAGGTGAGCGACTTCTTACTTTGAAAGCTTTTTGGCAGGATATTGGAAGGAAATATGAGCAATTCAGCTGTTTCAATGTTTCCTCTGAGTGCCAAATCGCCTTTCAGCATCCATTCTACTAACTTACTGTAATGCCTCTCATAGCTGTAGGCAAAAATATAAGCAATTTAAATTATAAGTTTGTGTGCAGTTCAACTAATATCCTTTTCGAACAATTGAAGTATAATAATGAAAGAGAAAAGCTTCAAGTGAAATACCTCTGGATATCTTGTGCAAAGAAAAAAAGACCAATACTGTCATATGAAAGGCCATTTCCATGGAACTGTGGGGGGAATATATTCCGGCGAGGAAGTTGCTCAAGCCGGATTTTAGAAGGCAACTTCTTTGCTATTTCCAAAACCTTTTGTGAAGCAGAACATGATAAGTGTCCTTGCAAGCCCTTACAAAACTTAGATGACCGTCCAGTCCTCCATATTTCAAAACAACCTCTGTTCAAAGATAAGTAACTAAAATAAATTTTAACACATATGATGAAAAAAATTACTTAAATACAAGTTGTTGCAATCATGGATAGTTGCAACTATCAAGCACACATGAAGATGTGGGGAGCAATTTGTATGAATCACCCCTTTGGGCGTGATACATCAGATCTGCATCTGGTGGTCCAAAAAGTAACCAGAGTACTGATAAAAATTGACAACATTCAGACAAGATGCATCTATCCTGTAACTTCAAGTCCGAATTCGATCCACGCAAAGCGACAAAAGGAAGATTTTTTTTTGTTGCTCATTATAAACAAAAGAATGAGAGTTACTCCCTCCAATCATGAAAACAAGGCATGTATCTTTCTACCAGAAAATGCTAAAAGGAGGGCGTGCATGCAGTTTTTTGGACTATCTCCCCGAAATACCCCTTTGCGAGGGCTCCATCTGACCAATCAAACCGAGAAACCTCGTACTGCAGGTCGTGCATGGTGCATGCACCCATGACATTAAATATTCATCTAAGCATTATTAGGGGTAGTATGGGCAAGAAAACAACAGCTGGACCTCGCCTTGTACGCCCTATCTTCAGGGTCGGAGGGAGTAACTATTCATAGAGAAAATTTGTCTTTTTTTCAAGTGCCAATCAAATTTTGGTTTGGAATTTGTGACATACGAAAAGCATCTTGTGTCAATTTTGTCAAAAACATTCGGAACATCTTATGATATTTTTAGACATCCATCTGTTTCAATCTCATGGATTTCACCTCAAGGGTGTTTCCACAAAAGTTGCTTTCAAGATGGCCTGACTACACCTGTTAGGTTTATTAGTTCAATGGTAATGGCAGGTCTCTGTAGCAATCAAGTTTATCTAGAATAAGCATCAAAATATATATGAGATAGAGAGGTAGAAATATTACTGCCAAATGTAAGCCAACTCTGGAACACTAGAAGTTATTCTGTCATCACTAGGTGAGAAGATTGGCGATTTGTCCGTCGGATTATTCAACATGGTTGAACTGCTGTCCACAAATATTCCTCCCATGGCAGATGCATCCTGATGCTCTTTGTATTTTAGCTCGTGACAATCTACAGAAGCTGTAGTACTAGGAGTAGGCATACCATTTCTCACGTCCTGCTCACTGCTTTCCTCATGACTAATGGAGGTACATAAAACATTTATAGGCTTATATGATGGGTTATGGTAGCGGCGGCGTTTTGGACTTGGCTCAGATTGATATGCTGATTTCAAAATGTCTTCAGTAGCAGTCAAAGTAGTAGCTTCAGATGTTCTATTGCATCTGGCAGTTCGGTCACTGCTTTGCTCACTCAAAGGTTTTGTTACAAACAAGCTAGATCTGCCAACAGGACAAAATTGTGTAGAATGCCCCACTTCATCACATTGTTGACAATGCATTGTGCAACTGCTGCTAGAAGTACCTGGCTTCAAGCTAGGTGGGTTCTTTATTTTATCAACCAGTGAAGTATCTGGGGTTTGAATTCCCTTCATCTGTGCACCAGAACAAAGCAGACCTGAGGATGTCTCAGCACTAATTAACGTTAGGCTTCCCGGGACTTTTGCTACAAGCTGTCTCTTTGGTTCACTAGGTGCTGAAAGAAATAAGTATAGTTATCCTACACTGTAAAGTATGCCATAAAAAACATGACCTACACTCCTACAGCACAGAAATAGAGCAGAGTCTAAAAGGAAAAGGAAAGGAAAAGGGAATATACCAGGAAAGTTTCTACCGTCTTTTCCATAAGCGATGCCTAAATTATCCATCTTATTTTGTTTATTGAGATGCTGAGCTGCGGATTCTGCTTTCGAAGGAACTGGCACACGCATTGATGCAGCAACAGAGGGATATCCAGATATAGAAGTGCCCCTCTTATTCGTTACATTTCGGATCATTACTGAATTCATCATTCTTGGTTCCTCAACATCTAGTAAGATGGAAGACTTTCCTTTACTTACTGGCTCGCTAGAGTTTGGCTTTTTGACTGATGTCGACTTAGCAAGTGTGATCACTGGCCCGTCTTGTTTTGTAATTAAGGATATAGGTTCCTTCAGATTTTGGGGCTTTTGAGGAACTTCAATGACCAGTTGTTTCACCTTCGACCTTTGAGTTCTTGAAAGAAATGGACTTGAGAGTGGACCTGCGGAAACCTTACTGATTATAGTTTTGTCCAATAGCAGCTCGTAGGGACAGTCCCCACAACTGTAAGAGAAGTTGAACATTCTAGATTGTAGGTATAAGCTCCTTAGTTGAAAATAATGATAAAAAATTACCACAAAGAGGTGGTGCCTGATTCTTCAGAGCATTCAATGTCAATGGTGTTGGCATTGGCCTAACAGGTTCCTTTCCTTTCTCTGTGTCCAGCTTGAGTGAATTTTTACGCGAAAGCGGCGCTCTTTTTGCGGAGTCACCTTCCATGGATACACCACCAGATTCACAAAGATCTTTTCCAATCAGTAACGTAATTGTTGCATCGTCTCCTATCCTCTTGGTAGCCATACCGTTGGATTGATTTCTCATGTTTGAGTTTTTACTACTCACATGTGCAGCCTCCATTTCATCCTCAAAATAACTTGCGCTATTTGCATCATCCACAGGTTTATTCGTTTGCCCTCCAAAGGAATCTAGTTTACATGCACCAACCATTACTTGGGATTTTTCTAGTTCCGTCCTTTCCTCTGCAAATTCTACCTCAGTTTGACATGCTTCACACAACCACATGACATCTGGAACCTTTTCCATCATCACCTGCATACAATAACTGGGACAAAGAAAGGAGTTTAACATCCTTAGAGCATAATGAAAACACCATCATTTTATGGGAAGAGATTATGCAAAAGAAATGATAAATTGAGAAGTTTAGTAACTGCTATTTTGGGAAAGCATAATGATTGTGTAAGTTGTTACTTTATCAGTGAGCTTCCAGTTTACATGCCAAAAGAAATGAAAAAACAATAATTTGACCTTAACCACGGTGATATGCCAACCATACCAACCAAGAATAACCAACAACATAAAAAGCGACGGAGCAAAGTGAATCTTACACATGCTCAGCACCATTGCATCTACCACAAACAGTGAGCTTCTCCACTTCACCAACATCTCCACAAATGTCACATACTTTCACCTATTGTCATTTAAAAATAATTCAAAACTCACTATGGTCAGAGAAAGATGAAACGCTTTCATCACATTTTGCATGCGGCCTTGACCTGGAATAAGTGGTAAAAATAAAACAGAACACAAGAGTTTAGAACTCACATCTTTGATCTCTTCTAAAAAATTGGCCTCGCTCTGTCTGTTTAACCTTTTATTCCAACATGCCACATTAGACGCGTCTTTAGCCTTAGAAACAGATGAAACATCATTATCATGCATTCCTAAGATGTGTATCTCTCTATCTAGTGACTTCAAATAAGAAATGCCGCTTCTATCATTGGACATCGGCTCACAGTCATGAGAAGCTTTGTTTAGCATGCACAACCCACTATCGCCCTCCTTTGTGGAAGATGTACAACCACTTGTGACATTACCTACTTCTGATTCTTTATGTCCCACTTTTTCACTATCACGAGCCACATTAGACCCATCTTTAGCCTTAGAAACAGATGAAACATAATTATCGTGCATTCCCAAGATGTGTATCTCTCGATCTAATGACTTCAAATTAGAAATGCCGCTTCTATCATTGGACATCGGCTCACTGTCATGAGAAGCTTTGTTTAGCATGCACAACCCAGTGTCGCCCCCCTTTTATGGAAGATGTACAACCACTTGTGACATTATCTACTTCTGATTCTTTATGTCTCACCTTTTCAGCATCCACTTTATTCTCCATGGAAACCATGACAAAATTTACTTGAGATTTCTCAAGTTTCTTCTTTTCAATTTCAATTTCTACCTCAGCTTGGCACTCATCACACAACCACCCGCGCTCTGGAACCTCTTTAAGCATTACCAACATACAGTAACTGTAGACAGAAAAAAATAGATAAGACACTATGGAGAAGTAAACAAGTATTATGGCGCGCCATACAATAATCTTAACTGGCCAGGATTACAGAAAAGAGAATAGTATAAAGAATTCTCACATATGCACAGCACCGTCATTGCATCTGCTGCAAACAGCGAGCTTCTTCTCCTCACCAACATTTCCACATACATCACAGACTTTCACCTATAATTTTCAATTAGATTCCATGATTAGATTGAGGAAAAACATCCTTTCACATTTTAATTGTAACCAATGGTGTTGACGCAAGAAAATGATACGACAGAAATTCAGTGTTCCGGACTTACATCCTCAGTATCTTCAGAACTTGTCTCCTGATAGGAAGCACTATCGTCTTCTGACACAAGCTGGTTTTCAAATAATTTCCAACAAATTACATTTAGAATACGAAATCAAAGACAGACATATAATATGTCGTTTGTACTGGCATGCAAATACATCACTTCCCAACACGATTTGAAAAGAATACAATCATAACAAAGAAAAAAAGACAAGTAACAAGACAATATTGGGCATATGTGCTTGGAGAACATATGTGATCTTTATAAGCAAACTATGGAAAAGAAAAGAACTCACGTCAATGACGTCATCCATCTGCATGTCCCTGGTTCACGTTTAACAAGAAGATTCTGACTCACATATGTGCTTTCCTCCTTGAGAGGGGAATTGCCCTATTAAGGGAAAACATAACATCAATAACTATTCTTAAATCTAAGTTCCGAACTGCCAATAATCATAGTTACTTCTGAAAATCCAAAATTGCTGCCCCCAGGGGGATGTATAACCTATATACCATGATGAAACAATATACGCACAACATGATCAAAATACTTCATGAAACAAATTAACATAGGATAGTTGAAACCAATATCAATGCTAACTATACTACTCCCTCAGTAAACAAATGTACGACGTTTTTTGCAGTTGAGTACCATATAGTGCACCAGTATTGAAATGTTGAATCTTAGGATCAAGACACAAAATCAACCATTGATCATTGTCGATCCAATGGTCTAGGTTGCATGGATTCCTGTCTACAGTGTCCCAATTGAACTGTGCTCTCTACAATATTCTGGAATCATCCTCATCTATACTTAAGAAAAATCATCAACCAGCGAGCGCATCATCCGGTCATCCCTCGACGATCCCCACAGTGAGCTCGGCGGCTCCTTGCCACCCTCACAAAACCCCATCATCAAAGACCCTGCTTCCTAAGGCACGGCTCTCAACTAACTCACCTTCAGATGTACCACATGGGTGTCCCAGGACCAAATCAATCACCAAAAATAAACATAGAGTTTGCAGGAAACAACAAAGAGTATACTGCACAGAACAAGGATAGAATTGCAAAAAAGGAAAAACAGGAAGGTAGATAGATAGATCTGAGAATACAGGGGAAAGAGATGTTTCAGAGCTTGATGCAGAGGGTTATTGGCCATGCTGTTAGAATTTGGGATTTATGGATGTCGACATTGTTGACATTTCCATATGTTTTCCTATAAAACTTTCGGTGTTTCAAGCGAGTGCATTTGGACTTTGGACTAGAAGGTGCTTTGCATGTACAGGCATATACTAGTATAAGAAAGCAATCTAATATAAGCTATAACACATTTTACGGACAGTAGATCTCAACATGAAACAATGGAATAGAATTCCATGCCTGAATTGAATCATAGAAAATCCATGGTAGCTATATCAGCATACCAGATTTAAGGCAAAACCCCTAAGGAAGATGTGGTGAGCAAAATGTCCTACATCTTATTGCAAAAAAAAAAGATAAGAAAAAAATTCTGAGCACGTAATTAAATGCTCATAGAGTAATTATTAGGCCACAACAGTGTGGAACAAAAAAAGAAAGCTAACTCCAAAAAAGATAGGATAATACCTACATGATGTTAAGTGCAACTGTGGAAATTAGAAATTTAGAATAGATAAATGAAATATGCACTGGGTGATTTTCACCATGAGTATGTACAACAGTGCACTATTGACCTTGATAACAGGAGTTATACGAAATGTGCCATCATTGGCTATGTGCTATGATCCCATAGACCACGACCAGATGTAGGAAAAAAAGCTTAGGAATAGGGACATATCTCTAGAGAGTTGTGACTGCTCATAGGAAAAGATTGCACTAAGAGGGAAGGACATCAATTATTATTTCTTCAACCTTAAGCAATGACATTTCTTCTTTAAATAGGGGAAGACCCCAAGAACTCAACCCAAGAGAGAACATATTATCTAAGGGAGAAACTACTAGATAACAAAAAATGTTTCCTCACAAACAAAACCTCATTCATATCTCATGTGCATTCACTGCCGCCGGGACATGCTGCAACACAGTGCTGAGGAAATTTTCCCGAGCCCCATGCCCTGACACCTTGACAAAAGCACATAATTGGACCTTACTTATCGATATTTACACATAATGCACAAGTGCCAAACACCATGAATATACACACAACATACATAATAAATAGTGTACAGAAAACAAATCTTACAATAATCATCGACCTACTTGCTTAGTGACACGCAGGGGGAACTGCCAGAAGCAGATACGGATTCTATGGTAGATCGATAAGGAGCCTACACATAATATCCATAATGAGGATATGCAGGGGCATAATTTAATTAAACAAACGCAGCCTGCACACTCGAGATTGAACTTCTTGAATCATTTTTCTATACCCTAGGTTATTCTGCACATGGCTTCCAGTGGCCATAGGTGTTTCCGTGAACAACTGCCGAAGATGAACTCCATAGCAAAACTGACTGGCTCGGTTACCAGCAAACACCATATAGTCAGCCAAAGACCCAGCTTTGACAGCCTATAGGCGAAAGAAAGCACATAATAATCACAGAAACAATTAATTGGCGTGAAGCCGACCCAAAATCTAGCGAACCAACTTCCCCAAGCTGGATGGCGGTAATAGACGCTCCAAGGAAACATCAAATTAACCAACCCCCAATGCACTGTTTCGTGAATTCACGGGTGGGGTCCCAATTTGGTTTTCCTTAGCATCTAGGGTTTGCTCAATGCACATAGTGACAACAAGATCCGCAAGAAACCATTCGATTAGATTGGAAAACGCGTTTTGTAGATCAAAGAGCGGCGTTCACCTGTCGGCCGCGGTGACCTTGCTGCGGCGCGTGCCCAGCTGTGTCCAGCGGCAGCCGGGGGCGCACACGGCAGGGAGATGCACGGCTGGCGGCGGCAGCAAGCTGCAGCGGCCAGCGGTAACCTCGCCAGCTAATGAACTCGACGGAGACGGCGCTTCCCGTCCGCCGCGCGGCTACAGCGCGCCCGCGCGACACTTCGCTCGGAAGTGATGGTGGTGGCAGCGGACCGGCGGCGCGGGCGGTGGCCCTTCAGCCCGTCCCCGTCCCCGTCTCTCGCGAAGGAAGAGTATAGGATGCGGTAGAAAGGCAGCGCACAAGAGGAAAGGCGGAAGGAAAGGAAACAAGGCAAAAAGTTTCATCAATATACTACGGTGTTTATACGTGAGATATACGAGAAAAAGAAATACATGCAAAATATGGGATAATTCATCCTGGAGCCCGGGCTCATCTGCTCACGCTCAGCAAAAAATTCAAAAAAAATACTAGAAAAATTCAAAAAATTTCAAATTTTTTTGTGGTGGTAGATAATTTGACGCGTGAGGTGCGCACCAAAATTCAACTTATTTGGACATCTGAGTAGCTCTCGGCAAAAAAGACAAATCGGTTCAAAACAGTGCGTGAACAGTAAACATTTTTACAGACCCTGATTTTGTCTTTTTTGCTGAGAGCTGCTCAGATGCTCAAATGAGTTGAATTTTAGTCGCACCTCACTCGTCAAATTATCTACCACCACAAAAAAATTGAAATTTTTTGAATTTTTCTAGTATTTTTTTTGAATTTTCTAAGCGTGTTGCAGTGAGCCTGGTGCAGATTAGCCGCACTCGGGCTTATTTTTTGTGGTTTTGGGCCCGAATTTTTCCTTTTTGTGCAGCATATAATATCTCGTAGTACTAAGGGAAAATCTATACATGTCCATAAAGAAAGTCAACTTTTTTTGAAACTTTTAACTATCATCTTGTAGCCTTTCAAAACAAAGTGATCCAATGCACTTGTGCGGAAAAATACGTACTTATTTGTTTGGTCCTATTTGGAATGCAAGGTAGGATAAATACTTCTTTGATGTTTTTTATAGCAGTTTAAATGCAAGGTCATGATTGTGTGCATGCTCCACAATTTTTGCAAGAATTTGATTCTTTTTAAGGAGATAGAAGACGAAAGATAAACACAAGGGTCGAACTTCTTAGAGGAAGTGAAAGCATGAGGTTTGAGCAAATGTTTAGAATACTCCAAAAAGGTGAAGGAAAGAAAGTATTCATATAGGAATTTTCATACCTTTAGAATACTCCAAAATGTTTAGAATACTCGAAGATATCTTCTTTTATTTAGGACAGTGGTATTACTTTAGTTGGGGATGTCGGGGTGTGCCAGGTACTATTGACTTGGTCCTTGCCAGAGAACTCACCCAAACGGCGCTATCCGAGCCGGCTCATCGAAAGGTTGCCTCAACTGAGGCTGCCAAGGAGGCCTCCACTTCTCTTCCCACCATAAAAAGGGCTTCTGCGTTGGTGGAAGGCGACCAGGGGGTCCCAACACACCCAAGGCTATCTTTAAATTCAAGCCCGAGTTGCTCGACACCAAGAGGGTGCAATTAGAAGGAAAAAGTCCTTCAATGAAGACCTTTTTCTGGAATATCCGGGGATTTGGGCATACGGGGTGCCAAACCCAACTGAAGGATTATATTGTCAGCGAGAACATATATTGCATTGCTCTCCAACAGTATGGAGATTGATTTTTCTTTCTTTGAGTTCAGAACCATTGATCCTCTTGAAAAGATCGACTGACAATGGGTGTCGGCAAATGGCCATTCGGGGGGCCTTCTACTAGGCCTTCTACAAAGAGTCCTGTAAGGTGTCATGCTGGATCTTGGGGAGTTTCTTTCTTAGTTCTTCCATCAAGACAATTTTCATACATAAATCTTGGGAGCCATTACAGTCATCCACTAACTTTCTATAGCTATTTTGGTGGAAATCAAAACCAAGATTAATATCTCAAACTTCTCAGTGATCGTGGGCGGGAATTTTAACCTCATTAAGGAGGCAACAGATAAGAATTCGAACAACATCTATTGTAGCACACCAACGGGTTCAATGCGGCCATTGCTAACATGGTCCTTGGAGAAATCCATTGTGTGGTATGCGGATTACTTGGACAAACATGCAACTTGCCCGCAATTCGTTCGGCCATGGACGGAGTTTCTGTCTCCACCAACTGGGAAGTCGATTACCCTCTCTCTTTAAGAAGGAAACAATGTGTAAGGGCATATTTCTCCCTAAGTGGTTTTGGTGATTGATGATAATGCATTTGCGGACTAATCGTGTGCATTGAGCATTTCAGATATCTCATGTCTAGGCACAAGACGATGCGGTGCCCCTCGGAGCCTATCGAAGACGGCGTTTCTCTATGTTTCTTTTCGGTGGATTTGAGTCGTAGGAAAGCCGTACTATTAAGAGGGGGTCCGCTTTGAAAAGGTTAGGGTGGAACCAACACGTACACATATGTTCCTTTGCACCACCTTTCCTTCGCTTCATTGGAGCACCGGTCGTTTTCCCTTGTCTTTGCGAAGATGAAGGCCTCCAAGTGCTACTGGTCTGTGGTGTGCGGTAGTACCGCTCAAGGGAGCGGTAGTACAACAGCGGCCCACGGTAGTACCGCTCAGGGAAGCGGTAGTACCGCGTCGTGCAGTAGTACCGCTCCTAGCGAGCGGTAGTACCGTGGCCTCTAGCCCAGAACACTAGCATGCGCGGAAGTAGGGGCGGAAGTAATTTTTTACTTCCACACCCTACGCGGTAGTACCGCTCCCTGTGAGCAGTAGTACTGTGCCGGATTTTCGCATAGACCGAAATTCAGCGGAAGTAGCCACGGATGTATTTTTATTAGTTTGTGCCTTCCCAGCCCAGATGGAACCCTGTCTTGCGGTTGTATGCATAAGGGCATGATAAGTACCGCTCGGCGGTTCTACCGCTCGTTACTTTTATATATGTGGCCTCGTCGCCTGCCTCTGCCATAGCGTTAGTACCGCATGTCATTGCGATAGCACTCTGGGTATGTGCGGTAGTACCGCATGTCGCGGGCTGAATAAGTGGGTAATGGTTGGATCTTTCCTCCCACTATAAAAGGGGGGTCTTCTTCCCCAAGTTGACTACCTCTTCCCTCCCCAAGCTTCATTGTTGCTCAAAGCTCCATTTTCGTTCAATCTCTCTCCTTAGCCAATCAAACTTGTTGATTTTCTAGGGATTGGTTGAGAAGGCCCCGATCTACACTTCCACCAAGAGAAATTTGATTCCCCCACTAATCCCTTGCGGATCTTGTTACTCTTGGGTGTTTGAGAACCCTAGACGGTTGAGGTCACCGCGAAGCCATATTCCATTGTGGTGAAGCTTCGTGGTGTCGTTGGGAGCCTATAATTAAGTTGTGGAGATTGCCCCAACCTTGTTTGTAAATATTCGGTCGCCGCCTCCAAGGGCACCAATAGTGGAATCACGGCATCTCGCATTGTGTGAGGGCGTGAGGAGAATACAGTGGCCCTAGTGCTTCTTTGGGAGCATTGTGCATCCGCACTGCTCCAACGGAGACGTACTTCCTCTCAAAGGGAAGGAACTTCGGTAACACATCCTCGTCTCCACCGGCTCCACTCTTGGTTATCTCTCACCTTTACTTGTGCAAGCCTTTATTGTGTTGTATCCCTTGCTTGCTTGTATGCTTGTTGTTGTTGCATCATATAGGTTGCTCACCTAGTTGCACATCTAGACAACCTACTTTGATGCAAACTTAAATTTGGTAAAGAAAAGCTAAAAATTGTTAGTTGCCTATTCACCCCCCTCTAGTCAACTATATCGATCCTTTAAACAGGTATCAGAGCCTCATCTCTTTATTAAGGACTTTGCCGTCCAAAGAGTATGGTTGACACCATAGACGGTGGGGAGGAGCACCCCGGTGTGAATCCGTCCTTGTCTACGGCCGATGGGGGATCCTCAGTCTCTCTTGAGGAATTCAATGCGGCTTTGGACACATTGAAAACATCCATGACGACCGAGGTCAAAGGCATGTTTAAAGAGTTTCTTGATGGTCTTAAATTATCCACCGCACAGTTGGAAGTGGTCGATCCCACTAACAAGGTGACATATGCTAACTCCGACAAGGGGGAAGCTACTAGTGATAAAGTTCCTTTGACTAGTGGTAGAAGTGGAAAATGCATCTTTTCCCATGTTGAACCACCCCTTACTTATGGTGGACCGGTTCCCTCCACTCATTTGAATCATGTTGGTCCTCCTCCCAAGTTTGTGAAAAATGAGGATTTTGCCTCTTGGGTCTACCGTTTTAAACGTCATTTAAATCATAGCTCTACTAATCTTTGGAGAATTATTGAGCAAGGTTTCTACCCGCATGACCCAAGCAACCTCGCTTCTATAGAAGCCGCGGATCATCAATTCAACGAGTCTGCTCTCTTCATTATCCAAGATGCAATTCCACCCGAAGATATTGTGCATCTCCGACCTTTCACCGTGGCCAAGGAAGCATGGCAACATGTTGTTTCCATTTACAAGGGGAGCGCAAGCATTCAACGCTCCAACTATGAAGCGGTGCAAGATGAAGCCGATGAGTTTGCGATGAATGAAGATGAAGAACCTTGTGAGCTCTACCGGAGATTAACCACTCTCGCGATATCACTCCAAGATCATGGAAGCAAGGATATGGATGACAATTGGATCAAGCGCAAGTTTCCCAAGGCCATGATACTGTACCATAAAGCCATGTCATCTGTCATTCGTCAAAGGCCGGACTTTCATACCTTGTCCTCAAGTGAAGTGTTGAATGAGTTTGTTGCTATGAGAATCTTTGACAAGACCGCCGACAATGCGGTGTTGCGCTCTCAATGGGTAAAGAAACCCAACCTCGCTTTGAAGGACAAGGCGAGTGTGGAAGAAGAGGAGAAGAGGAGAGTAACCCCGAAGATACAAAATATGCTTATCATGAGCACATGGCTCTCGCTTCAAGGCAATTTTGGAGTAAGAAGAACTCAAGGCCCAACTTCAACAAGAACAACTCAAGTGGCGCCAAGGGAAAGCAACGTGTGAGGACATGCTACAATTGTGGCAATGTGAGCCGCCCACATGAGAAGAGGGAAGACAATGGTGGCAAGCTCATCCGAAAAGACAAGGCCAAGTCCTTCCCCAACAAGAACAACTTCACCAAGAAGACTCCTCCCAACGGGTTGGTGGCACAAGAAGAGTACAATGAGGATGATGATTATGATGAAGATGGTGAGGCGATTGCCATGGCCTCCGTTGCCATTGCGACAACTCCATGAGTGTCCCTCTTCGACTCACCCAATTAGAACATCACCGCCAAGTGCCTCATGGCTAAAGCCACCAACAAGGTAACCCCCAACATCAAAACTACCATCATTAATAATCCTTCCTTGACGGATTGCAATGATGAAAGTGAGGGGCCGAAGGAGGAAGAAAATGAATTTGAGTCTTTTATGAGTAAGCTCATAGGGAAACCCAAGAAGCACTGCGTTGCTCTCTTGGAACAACTTGGTGAAGCCAATGACATGATCGAGGCTCACGAAGAAACCATCTCTAAGATGGAGGGGCATAGTCGTGACTATGCCGATGAGATATCGGATCTCTCTAATGCGCTTGAGTAAGAGCGTGGTCATCGTTTGGCTCTTGAGGAGTCATACAACGATGATCATGCTAAATTAAAGAAAGATCTTGATCATGCTCTTATTGTATCTTGTGTGCTCAATTCCGAGAAGGCCAAACTTGGGGTTGATCTTGCTAGACTCAAGGAGGAGTTTGATATACTTGACAAGGCTCACAAGGCCTTGAAGGGTGCTCATGCTAGTCTCATGATCAACTCCAAGTGACGCTAACCAAGGAGAAAGCCACATTTCCTCATATGGTTCTAATTGATAATGCAAATGCTACTAACCCATGTTGTGAGCATGTGCATCTTGTGGATGAGAATGCAAAGTTGAAGGAACAACTTGAGAAAGGCCTTGTGTCTTGCATACAAGGTGAGAAGAACCTCAACGAACTTTTGAGCAATCAAAAGGAAGTTGTGGGCAAGGAGGGAATTGGGTTGCACCCAAGTCCAAGAACAAGAAGAAGAATGACAAGGCCAAACGACCTCCTCCTCTCAAGCAAACTTTTGTGAAGGAGGGAGAGGGTGCTTCTAAGGAGAAGAAGAACAATGTAAACGGTCACTACTGCAAGATGCTGCTAACGCGACACTACGATCAGAGACCCTTCGAGAAACTGTGTGCGATGCAATAATCGCAAACAGTGGTGTATGAAAACCGTCAAAATGTATAAAATGCTTGCGATGACGGATGCATCAAACATGGTTCAGATTTTAGTTGCATGTGCGATGAAGGGCATACGGTTCAGTTCAATTAACTGTTTGTAATGAGGAGGAACAAAAAAACGGGCATCCAGATGAAGGCACGAGCGATACACAGCATACCGTTCACTCGGATGAATTGTTTGTGATTAGGCAACACAAAAGAAATGGGCAGCCAGATGAAGGTGTGTGCGATGTACAACATACAGTTCACTCGGATGAACTGTTTGTGATTAGGCAACACAAAAGAAACGGTCAGCCAGATCAAGGTGTGTGCGATATACGCATGCGGTTCACTCCAACTTGTCGTCAGTGTGTGACTTCTATGGCAACCGTTCGCTCCCCACTAGCCTCTTCTTGTACCGTGGCAACCGTCCACCGCCTCTTCGCCTTTCCCTCTCGATTTGGAACTGCTGTCGCATGCTCTTCCTCCCTCCATTTGCCTTCACCCTTCCTTCTGACATTGTTCGATCATCTTCTCCATGGAGGGAACAGGCCAGACACGACCCCGTTATTCTTGCCCCGATCTGAAAGATGACTGCTACCTCTTGAACTTGCGTTGGATTTCCCCGAAGAGGAGAGGATAATGCAGCAAAGTAGCGTAAGTATTTCCCTCAGTTTTTGAGAACCAAGGTATCAATCCAGTAGGAGGCCACGCCATGAGTCCCTCGTGACGCATTAATAAAAAACAAATAGCTCCACGCAACCAACACGATTAGGGGTTGTCAATCCCTTCACGATCACTTACGAGAGTGAGATCTGATAGAGATGATAGATAATATTTTTGGTATTTTTGGTATAAAGATGCAAGGTAAAATAAAAGGCAAAGTAAAAAAGCAAAGAAATAATAAAGTGATGGAAGATTAATATGATAGAGAATAGACCCGAGGGGCATAGATTTCACTAGTGGCTTCTCTCAAGAGCATAAGTATTTTACGGTGGGTGAACGAATTACTGTTGAGCAATTGACAGAATTGAGCATAGTTATGAGAGTATCTAGGTATGATCATGTATATAGGCATCACGTCCGAGACAAGTAGACCAACTCCTGCGTGCATCTACTACTATTACTCCACTCATCGACCGCTATCCAGCATGCATCTAGAGTATTAAGTTATTGAAAACAGAGTAACGCCTTAAGCAAGATGACATGATGTAGAGGGATAAATTCATGCAATATGATAAAAACCACATTTTTTTATCCTCGATGGCCACAATAGAATACGTGCCTTGGTGCCCTTTATACATCCTTTGGAAAGGACACCACAAGATTGAACCCAAAGCTAAGCACTTCTCCCATTGCAAGAACTACCAATCTAGTTGGCCAAACCAAACGGATAATTCGAAGAGACTTGCAAAGATAACCAATCATACATAAAAGAATTCAGAGAAGATTCAAATATTGCTCATAGATAATCTTCATCATAAACCCACAATTCATCGGTCTCAACAAACACACCGCAAAAATAAGATTACATCGAATAGATCTCCACGAGAGAGGGGGAGAACATTGTATTGAGATCCAAAAAGAGAAGAAGCCATCTAGCTACTAACTATGGACCTGAAGGTCCGAGGTAAACTACCCACACTTCATCGGAGAGGCTATGATGATGTAGAAGCCCTCCGTGGTGGATTCCCTTCCGTGAACTCTAACAGGCCCCAAGATGGGATCTCGTGGATCTGAGAAAGTTGCAGCGGTGGAATTAGGTTTTGGCTCAGATTCGATCGTTCGGGGTATGTAGGTATATATATGAGGAAGGAGTACGTCGGTGGAGGGCAGGGGCCCACGAGGCAGGGCGTGCCACAGGGGTAGGGCGCGCCCCCCACCCTCGTGGCCACCTCCTGGCTTTCTTGACGGGGGGGGGGGGGTCCAAGTCTCCTGGATCATGTTCGGTGAGAAAATCGCGTTCCCAAAGGTTTCATTTCGTTTGTACTCCGTTTGATATTCCGTTTCTTCGAAACCCTGAAATAGGCAAAAAACAGCAATTCTGGGCTGGGCCTCCGGTTAATAGGTTAGTCCCAAAAGTAATATAAAAGTGGAAAATAAAGCCCAATATGGTCCAAAACATTAGATAATATAGCATGGAGCAATCAAAAATTATAGATACGTTGGAGACGTATCAGGCATCCCCGAGCTTAATTCCTGCTCGTCCTCGAGTAGGTAAATGATAAAAAGATATTTTTTGATGCGGAGTGCTACTTGGTATAATTTCAATGTAATTCTTCTTAATTGTGGTATGAATATTCAGATTCGAAAGATTCAAGACAAAAGTTTAATATTGACATAAAAATAATAATACTTCAAGCATACTAACAAAGCAATAATGTCTTCTCAAAATAACATGGCCAAAGAAAGTTATCCCTACAAAATCATATAGACATGCAATGAACTATCTTCACCACACAAAGTATTTAAATCATGCACAACCCTCGATGACAAGCCAAGCAATTGTTTCATACTTTTGATATTCTCAAAACTTTTTCAATCTTCACGCAATACATGAGCGTGAGCCATGGATATAGCACTATATGTGGAATAGAATGGTGGTTGTGGAGAAGACAAAAGGAGAAGATAGTCTCACATCAACTAGGCGTATCAACGGGCTATGGAGATGCCCATTAATAGATATCAATGTGAGTGAGTAGGGATTGCCATGCAACGGATGCACTAGAGCTATAAGTATATGAAAGCTCAACAAAAGAAACTAAGTGGGTGTGCATCCAACTCGCTTGCTCACGAAGACCTAGGGCAATTTGAGGAAGCCCATCATTGGAATATACAAGCCAAGTTCTATAATGAAAAATTCCCACTAGTATATGAAGGTGACAAAATGAGAGACTCTCTATCATGAAGATCATGGTGCTACTTTGAAGCACAAGTGTGGTAAAAGGATAGTAACATTGTCCCTTCTCTCTTTTTCTCTCATTTTTTTATTTGGGCCTTTTCTCCTTTTTTATGGCCTCTTTTTTTTTGTCCGGAGTCTCATCACGACTTGTGGGGGAATCATAGTCTCCATCATTCTTTCCTCACTTGGGACAATGCTCTAAGAATGATGATCATCACACTTTTATTTTTCTTACAACTCAACAATTACAACTCGATACTTAGAACAAAATATGACTCTATATGAATGCCTCCAACGGTGTAACGGGATATGCAATGATTCATGAGTGACATGTATGAAAGAATTATGAACGGTGGTTTTTCCACAAATACGATGTCAACTACATGATCATGCTAAGCAATATGACAATGATGGAGCGTGTCATAATAAACGGAACGGTGGAAAGTTGCATGGCAATATATCTCGGAGTGGCTATGGAAATTCCATGATAGGTAGGTATGGTGGCTGTTTTGAGGAAGGTATATGGTGGGTGTATGATACCGGTGAAAAGTGCGCGGTATTAGAGAGGCTAGCAATGGTGGAAGGATGAGAAAAGTGTGTATAATCCATGGACTCAACATTAGTCATAAAGAACTCATATACTTATTGCAAAAATCTACAAGTTATCAAAGCAAAGTATTACTAGAATTTACCACGGCATGTTGATGCCGCTCCATGATAGCATGCCAAGTTTCATGAATTTCAGACGAGTTTTGGATTTACTAGAATTTAAAAACCAGGCATCTCAACGTTTTGTCGGCAATCAACGGTGCCCTGGTGTTTGAAATTCATTCCCATTTGTTGCATGGGACATAAGCATGCACCCAAGGACACATATTTGATTTTTCAACCAATTTATATGCACTGGAGCATGTGCATGTAGTTCAAATTTGAATTATGCACATAAATGCATTGAAAACTCAGTTAATGCATAAAGATGTCCAAACGAACCCCGAAAAATCACAAAAATTGACACCACACTCCTGTTGTTCTATGTTGACACGAGAAAAAATTTGAAAGCAATAAGAGGCAATGGATATCGTTTCGTCCCCAAAGGTGGGACGTTCCCTATCGAAACCATCATGCTTTTTGTGAGAAGCTCTGGTTTGTGAGAAGCATATACCCAAACCTGACAAAAAAAATTCCACGACATGTTGATGCCGCTCCATGCTAGCATGCCAAGTTTCATGAATTTCACAGGAGTTTTGGATTTACTAGAATTTAAAAACCAGGTATCTCAACGTTTTGCCGGTAATCAACGGTGCCCTGGTGATTGAAATTCATTACCATTTATTGCATGGGACCTAAGCATGCACCCAAGGAAATAGATTTGATTTTTCAACCAATTTATATGCACTGGAGCATGTGCATGTAGTTCAAATTTGAATTATGCACATAAATGCATTGAAAACTCAGTTAATGCATAAAAATGTCCAAACGAACCCCGAAAAGTCACAAAAATCGACACAACACTCCTGTTGTTCTATGTTGACACGAGAAAATTTTTAAAAGCAATAAGAGGCAGTGGATATCGTTTCGTCCCCAAAGGTGGGACGTTCCCTACCGAAACCATCATGCTTGTTGTGAGAAGCTCTGGTTTGTGAGAAGCATATACCCAAACCTGCCCCAAATGGGACAAAAATTTTACCACGACATGTTGATGCCGCTCCATTATAGCATGCCAAGTTTCATGAATTTTAGACGAGTTTTGGATTTACTAGAATTTAAAAACCAGGCATCTAAACGTTTTGCCGGCAATCAACGGTGCCCTGGTGTTTGAAATTCATTCCCATTTGTTGCATGGGACCTAAGCATGCACCCAAGGACACATATTTAATTTTTCAACCAATTTATATGCACTGGAGCATGTGCATGTAGTTCAAATTTGAATTATGCACATAAATGCATTAAAAACTCAGTTAATGCATAAAGATGTCCAAACGAACCCCGAAAAATCAAAAAAATTGACACAACACTCCAGTTGTTCTATGTTGACACGAGAATTTTTTTGAAAGCAATAAGAGGCAATGGATACCGTTTCGTCCCCAAAGGTGGGACGTTCCCTACCGAAACCATCAGGCTTGTTGTGAGAAGCTCTGGTTTGTGAGAAGCATATACCCAAACCTGCCCCAAATGGGACAAAAAATTTACCACAACATGTTGATGCCGCTCCATGATAGCATGCCAAGTTTCATGAATTTTAGACGAGTTTTGGATTTACTAGAAATTAAAAACCAGGCATCTCAATGTTTTGCCGGTAATCAACGGTGCCCTGGTATTTGAAATTCATTCCCATTTCTTGCATGGGACCTAAGCATGCACCCAAGGAAACATATTTGATTTTTCAACCAATTTATATGCACTGGAGCATGTGCATGTAGTTCAAATTTAAATTATGCACATAAATGCATTGAAAACTCAGTTAATGCATAAAAATGTCCAAACGAACCCCGAAAAATCACAAAAATTGACACAACACTCCTGTTGTTCTATGTTGGCACGAGAAATTTTTTGAAAGCAATAAGAGGCAATGGATATCGTTTCGTCCCCAAAGGTGGGACGTTCCCTACCGAAACCACCAGGATTGTTGTGAGAAGCTCTGGTTTGTGAGAAGCATATACCCGAACCTGCCCCAAATGTGACAAAAAATTTACCACGACATGTTGATGCCGCTCCATGATAGCATGTCAAGTTTCATGAATTTCACACAAATTTTGGATTTACTAGAATTTAAAAACCAGACATCTCAATGTTTTGCCGGCAATCAACGGTGCCCTGGTGTTTGAAATTCATTCCCATTTCTTGCATGGGACCTAAGCATGCACCCATGGACACATATTTGATTTTTCAGCCAATTTATATGCACTGGAGCATGTGCATGTAGTTAAAATTTGAATTATGCACATAAATGCACTGAAAACCAGTTAATGCATAAAAATGTCCGAACGAACCCCAAAAAATCACAAAAATTGATCCAACACTCCTGTTGTTCTATGTTGACACGAGAAAAAAAATTGAAAGCAATAAGAGGCAATGGATATCGTTTCGTCCCCAAAGGTGGGATGTTCCCTATCGAAACCATCATGCTTTTTGTGAGAAGCTCTGGTTTTTGAGAAGCCTATACCCAAACCTGCCCCAAATGGGACAATTTTTTACCACGGCATGTTGATGCCGCTCCATGATAGTATGCCAAGTTTCATGAATTTCAGACGTGTTTTGGATTTACTAGAATTTAAAAACCAGGCATATCAACATTTTGCCGGCAATCAACAGCCTGGTGTTTGAATTTCATTCCCATCTCTTGCATGGGACCTAGAAATTCACCCAAGGACACACATGTGATTTTTCAACCAACTTTAGTGCACTGGAGCATGTGCTTGTAGTTCAAATTTGAATTATGCACATAAAATGCCTAGAAAACCCAGTTAATGTATAAAAAAGGCCAAACGAACCCCAAAAAATTCCAAGATTAAACACAACACTCATGTTGTTTTATGTTGACACTAGAAATTTTTCGAAAGCAATAAAAGGCAACGGATATCGTCCCGTCCCCAAAGGTGGTACGTTCCCTACCGATACCATCATGCTTGTTGTTAGAAGCTCTGGTTTGTGAGAAGCTTATACCCAAACTTGCCCCAAATGGGACAAAATTTTCACCACGACATGTTGATGCCGCTCCATGATAGCATGCCAAGTTTCATGAATTTCAGACGAGTTTTGGATTTACTAGAATTTAAAAACCAGGTATCTCAATGTTTTGCTTAAGCAATCAACGATTGCCACAGTGTTTGAAATTCATTCCCATGTCTTGCATGGGACCTAAGCATGCACCCAAGGACACACATGTGATTTTTGAACCAACTTTGGTGCACTGGAGCATGTGTTTGTAGTTCAAATTTGAATTATGCACATAAAATGCCTAGAAAACCCAGTTAATGTATAAAAAAGGCCAAACGAACCCCGAAAAATTCATTCTCATTTCTTGCATGGGACCTAAGCATGCCTTTGAAGGACACAAATTTGATTTTTCAGCCAATTTATATGCACCGGAGCATGTGCATGTAGTTTAATTTTGAATTGTGCACCTGAAATGGCTAGAAAACCAGTTTAATGTATAAAATGTCCAAACGAACCCTGAACAAATCCAATTCTTTGACGACACACATATAGTTGCATGTTCACTCCAGATAAAAGGTCTAGCAATTCAAACAATGTCCATTTCCGCTGTGACCCCATTATGTAATTCAAATCAAGTAGATCCCACACAGTTTATTATCACCAACCATGTGAGATGTAGTAAGAAATATCTTGGAGCACCCTCGTTGTATAGTACGCCTATGGCTTACGCGAGAAGGTGCGTCGCCTACAATCCACAGTCGGCGTGTCAAGCACACTAGCTCGCTCCCCAAAAACTCCCACCTCTACATCCCTCGCCTCGTAATCTCGAAAATATTACTGCCTCGTAATCTCGAAAATATCTACCGCCTGGAAGGTTTAATGTTTGATAGCACACGATTAGTATCTGCGGACCGTGTGCGATGTATGTTACTCCCGCTTTGCTTCAGTCCCTTGATTCAAATTTTCAGTAGCCCCAACATTTTACTCCTACCTCTGCATCCCTCGCTATCTCAAAAATATCTGCTCGCCCTTGATCCAAATTTTCAGTAGCCCCACCTTGTTACTCCCGCCTAGTAAAATTTTCAGTTGCCGCAGTATTTCCTCAAACACAACCTTGCCCCCCGCCCCCCTCCACACACACCCCAAAACCTCCGCTCACACAGACACACACAACCCTCGAAACCATTGGTAGGTCGCGCCATCGCCGGCGGCTCCATCCTCAACCTCTGCCTGTGTGCCGGGGAGCTCGAGGAGCCAATGGTCAAAAAGAGGTTTGTTGCGGCCTTTTCACCCGATGCCGGCGAGGTGGCCGCCGAGGTGTCCCCGTTGTCCTCCGCGGGCCCGATACACCGTCGCCGGTCCCTCGATCCTCCTGCCACCGCGCCCCTACGCCGGTTCGAGAACTTCCCCGTCCTCCCTTGGACCCGACAGCCGACGAAGTCCTACCTCGGGGTCCGGAGCAGCGGTGGGGGATGTGGGTCGCCAAGATTACAGATCGAGAGACCCACACCCGCTGGTGGCTCGGTAGCTTCCACACGGCCGAGCTCGCGGCCATGGAGTACGACCACTGGCAGGTCCGCTACCACGGCTAGGCTCAATTTCCCCTTCGGCACACGTCCGATCGACCTTGTTCCTCCGGAGCCAGGGGTGGTGAGCTCGTCTATGGCACGGGAGAACCGCGAGGCGTGGGAGCGCCTCGAGGCACCGACGAGGCCTACATGCAAGAGCTCCGCCGGCAGCACCCGGAGCTCGTGGAGGCAGATCGGGCGATCTTTGCCGGCGCGGAGGGCGGCGAGGTTATCGCGCTCTCCTCTGATGACGAGGTCGAAGGCGGCGAGGACGGCAGCGCGGAGGGCGGTGAGGTTATCGCACTCTCCTCCGATGACAAGGTCGAAGGCGGCGGCAACGGCAGCGCGGAGGGTGTCGAGGTGGGCCCCTTGGACAAGGAGACCAACATCGATGGGTGGAGTGCCTTCCCCAACGACCCCGGCGACGGTACCGGCCCGGACCCGGCTCGCGACACACCGTACATGACGAGGAAGGATTGACTCTGAAGGAAATATGCCCTAGAGGCAATAATATAGTTGTTATTTATATTTCCTTATATCATGATAAATGTTTAGTATTCATGCTAGAATTCTTAGTACATGTGTGAATACATAGACAAACAAAGTGTCACTAGTATGCCTCTACTTGACTAGCTCGTTGAATCAAAGATGGTTAAGTTTCCTAGCCATAGACATGAGTTGTCATTTGATTAACGGGATCACATCATTAGAGAATGATGTGATTGACTTGACCCATTCCGTTAGCTTAGCATTTGATCGTTTAGTATATTGTTATTGCTTTCTTCATGACTTATACATGTTCCTATGACTATGAGATTATGCAACTCCCCATACCGGAGGAACACTTTGTGTGCTACCAAACGTCACAACATAACTGGGTGATTGTAAAGGTGCTCTACAGGTGTCTCCGATGGTACTTGTTGAGTTGGCATAGACCGAGATTAGGATTTGTCACTCCGATTGTCGGAGAGGTACTCTGGGCCCTCTCGGTAATGCACATCACTATAAGCCTTGCAAGCAATGTGACTAATGAGTTAGTTATGGATGATGCATTACGGAATGAGTAAAGAGACTTGCCGGTAACGAGATTGAACTAGGTATTGAGATACCTACGATCGAATCTCGGGCAAGTAACATACCGTTGACAAAGGGAACAATGTATGTTGTTATGCGGTTTGACTGATAAAGATCTTCGTAGAATATTTAGGAGCCAATATGAGCATCCAGGTTCCGCTATTGGTTATTGACCGGAGACATGTCTCGGTCGTGTCTACATAGTTCTTGAACCCGTACGGTCCGCACGCTTAACGTTCGGTGATGATCGGTATTATGAGTTTATATGTTTTGATGTACCGAAGATAATTTGGAGTCCCGGATGTGATCACGGACATGATGAGGAGTCTCGAAATGGTCGAGACATAAAGATTGATATATTGGACGACCAATTCGGACACCAGATGAGTTCCGGGGGTCACCGGATATTTATCAGAGTGCCGGGGGGTTATCGGAACCCCCGGGGGAACTAATGGGCCAACATGGGCCTTGTGGGAGAGAGAGGAGAGGGCCTAGGGCTGCCCCCCCCCTTGGGAGTCCGAATTGGACAAGGAGGGGGGCGGCTCCCCCTCTTTCCTCCCTCTCTCCCTCTCCTTCCTTCCCCATTCCTCCTTCCTAGTTGGACTAGGAAAGGGGAGTCCTACTCCCACTAGGAGGACTCCCCCCTCTCCTTGGCGCGCCCCAAGGCCGGCCGGCCTCTCCCCTTGCTCCTTTATATACGGGGGCAGGGGGCACCTTGGAACACACAAGTTGATTGTTCCAAGCCGTGTGCGGTGCCCCCCTCCACTATATTCCACCCCGGTCATATCGTTGTAGTGCTTAGGCGAAGCCCTGCACCGGTAGCTTCATCATCACCGTCATCACGCCGTCGTGCTAACGAAGCTCTCCCTCAACACTCAGCTGGATCGTGAGTTCGTGGGACGTCACCGAGATGAACGTGTGCAGATCGCGGAGGTGCCGTACGTTCGGTACTAGGATCGGTCGATCGTGAAGACGTATGACTATATCAACCGCGTTGTCATAACGCTTCCGCTTACGGTCTACGAGGGTACGTGGACAACACTCTCCCCTCTCGTTGCTATGCATCACCATGATCCTGCATGTGCATGGGAATTCTTTGAAATTACTACGTTCCCCAACAGTGGCATCCGAGCCAGGTTTATGCGTAGATGTTATTTGCACGAGTAGAACACAAGTGAGTTGTGGGCGATACTAGTCATACTGGTTACCAGCATGTCATACTTTGATTCGGCGGTATTGTTGGACGAAGCGGCCCGGACCGAGATTATGCGTACGCTTACGCGAGACTGGTTCTACCGACGTGCTTCGCACACAGGTGGCTGGCGGGTGTCAGTTTCTCCAACTTTAGTTGAATCGAGTGTGGCTATGCCTGGTCCTTGTTGAAGGTTAAAACAATACATACTTGATGAAATATCGTTGTGGTTTTGATGCATAGGTAAGAACGGTTCTTGCTCAGTCCGTAGCAGCCACGTAAAACTTGCAACAACAAAGTAGAGGACGTCTAACTTGTTTTTGCAGGGCATGTTGTGATGTGATATGGTCAAGACATGATGCTAAATTTATTTGTATGAGATGATCATGTTTTGTAACAAAGTTATCGGCAATCGCGTGAGCCATATGGTTGTCGCTTTATTGTATGAAATGCAATTGCCATGTAATTGCTTTACTTTATCACTAAGCGGTAGCGATAGTCGTAGAAGCAATGGTTGGCGAGACGACAATGATGCTACGATGGAGATCAAGGTGTCGCGCCGGTGACGATGGTGATCATGACGGTGCTTTGGAGATGGAGATCAAAGGCACAAGATGATGATGGCCATATCATATCACTTATATTGATTGCATGTGATGTTTATCCTTTATGCATCTTATTTTGCTTAGTTCGACGGTAGCATTATAAGATGACCTCTCATTAAATTTCAAGGTATAAGTGTTCTCCCTGAGTATGCACTATTGTGAAAGTTCGTCATGCCGAGACACCACGTGATGATCGGGTGTGATAAGCTCTACGTTCACATACAACGGGTGCAAGCTAGTTTTGCACATGCAGAATACTCGGTTTAAACTTGACGAGCCTAGCATATGCAGATATGGCCTCGGAACACTGAGACCGAAAGGTCGAGCGTGAATCATATAGTAGATATGATCAACATAGTGATGTTCACCATTGAAAACTACTCCATCTCACGTGACGATCGGACATGGTTTAGTTGATTTGGATCATGTGATCACTTAGATGATTAGAGGGATGCCTATCTAAGTGGAAGTTCTTAAGTAATATGATTAATTGAACTTTTATTTATCATGAACTTAGTACCTGATAGTATTTTGCATGTCTATGTTGTTGTAGATAGATGGCCCGTCTTTGTTGTTCCGTTGAATTTTAATGCGTTTCTAGAGAAAGCTAAGTTGAAAGATGATGGTAGCAACTACGGCATCGGGTCTCAGAACTTGAGGATTATCCTCATTGCTGCACAGAAAAATTACGTCCTGGAAGCACTGCTAGGTGCCAAACCCGCTGCAGGAGCAATGCCAGATGTTATGAGCGTCTGGGAGAGCAAAGCTGATGACTACTTGATAGTTCAGTGTGCCATGCTTTACGGCTTAGAACCGGGGCTTCAGCGACGTTTTGAACGTCATGGAGCATATGAGATGTTCTAGGAGTTGAAGTTTATATTTCAAACAAATGCCCGGATTGAGAGATATGAAGTCCCCGGTAAGTTCTATAGCTGCAATATGGAGGAGAATAGTTATGTCTGTGAGCATATACTCAAAATGTCTGGGTATAATAATCACTTGATTCAACTGGGAGTTAATCTTCCTGATGATAGTGTCATTGACAGAATTCTTCAATCACTGCCACCAAGCAACAAGAGCTTCGTGATGAACTATAATATGCAAGGGATGGATAAGACAATTCCTGAGCTCTTCACAATGCTAAAGGTTGCGGAGGTAGAAATCAAGAAGGAGCATCAAGTGTTGATGGTCAACAAGACCACCAGTTTCAAGAAAAAGGGTAAAGGGAAGAAGGGGAACTTCAAGAAGAACGGCAAGCAAGTTGCTACTCAAGTGAAGAAGCCCAAGTATGGACCTAAGCCCGAGACCGAAAGTGCTTCTACTACAAAGGACTGGTCATCGGAAGCGGAACTGCCCCAAGTATTTGGCGGATAAGAAGGATGGCAAGGTGAATAAAGGTATATGTGATATACATGTTATTGATGTGTACCTTACTAATGCTCGCAGAGCACACTGGTATTTGATAATCTGGTTACATTGCTAATATTTGCAACTCAAAGCAGGGGACTACGGATTAAGCGAAGATTGGCTAAGGACGAGGTGACGATGCGCGTGGGAAATGGTTCCAAAGTTGATGTGATCGCGGTCGGCACGCTGCCTCTACATCTACCTTCGGGATTAGTTGTAGACCTGAATAATTGTTATTTGGTGCCAGCGTTGAGTATGAACATTATATCTGGATCTTGTTTGATGCGAGACGGTTATTCATTTAAATCAGAGAATAATGGTTGTTCTATTTATATGAGTAATATCTTTTATGGTCATGCACCCTTGAAGAGTGATCTATTTATGTTGAATCTCGATAGTAGTGATACACATATTCATAATATTGAAGCCAAAAGATGCAGAGTTGATAATGATAGTGCAACTTATATGTGGCACTGCCATTTAGGTCATATTGGTGTAAAGCGCATGAAGAAAGTCCATTCTGATGGACTTTTGGAATCACTTGGTAGTTGCGAACCATGCCTCATGGGCAAGATGACTAAAACGCCGTTCTCCGAAACAATGAGCAATAGATTTATTGGAAATCATACATACTGATGTATGTGGTCCAATGAATGTTGAGGTTCACGGCGGGTATCATTATTTTCTCACCTTCACAGATGATTTGAGCAGATATGGGTATATCTACTTGATGAAACATAAGTCTGAAACAATTGAAATGTTCAAAGAATTTCAGAGCGAAGTGGAAAATCATCGTGACAAGAAAATAAAGTTTCTACGATCTGATCGTGGAGGAGAATATTTGAGTTACGAGTTTGGTCTTCATTTGAAACAATGCGGAATAGTTTCACAACTCACGCCACCCGTAACACCACAGCGTAATGGTGTGTCCGAACGTCGTAATCATACTTTACTAGATATGGTGCGATCTATGATGTCTCTTACTGATTTACCGCTATCGTTTTGGGGTTATGGTTTAGAGACGGCTGCATTCACGTTAAATAGGGCACCATCTAAATCCGTTGAGACGACACCTTGTGAACTGTGGTTTGGCAAGAAACCAAAGTTGTCATTTCTTAAAGTTTGGGGCTGCGATGCTTATGTGAAAAAGCTTCAACCTGATAAGCTCGAACCCAAATCGGAGAAATGTGTCTTCATAGGATACCCAAAGGAGACTGTTGGGTACACCTTCTATCACAGATCTGAAGGCAAGACATTTGTTGCTAAAAATGAATCCTTTCTAGAGAAGGAGTTTCTCTCAAAAGAAGTGAGTGGGAGGAAAGTAGAACTTGATGAGGTAACTGTACCTGCTCCCTTATTGGAAAGTAGTTCATCACAGAAATCTGTTCCTGTGACTCCTACACCAATTAGTCAGGAAGCTAATGATGATGATCATGTAACTTCAGATCAAGTTACTACTAAACCTCGTAGGTCAACCAGCGTAAGATCCGCACCAGAGTGGTACGGTAATCCTGTTCTGGAGGTCATGTTACTTGACCATGACGAACCTACGAACTATGAGGAAGCGATGATGAGCCCAGATTCGAAAAATGGCTTGAGGCCATGAAATCTGAGATGGGATCCATGTATGAGAACAAAGTGTGGACTTTGGTTGACTTGCCCGATGATCGGCAAGCCATCGAGAATAAATGGATCTTCAAGAAGAAGACTGACGCTGACGGTAATGTTACTGTCTGCAAAGCTTGACTTGTTGCAAAAGGTTTTCGACAAGTTCAAGGAGTTGACTACAATGAGACCTTCTCACCCATAGCGATGCTTAAGTCCGTCTGAATCATGTTAGCAATTGCCGCATTTTATGATTATGAAATTTGGCAAATGGATGTAAAGACCGCATTCCTGAATAGATTTCTAGAAGAAGAGTTGTATATGATGCAACCTGAAGGTTTTATCAATCCAAAGGATGCTAACAAAGTGTGCAAGCTCCAGCGATCCATTTATGGACTGGTGCAAGCATCTCAGAGTTGGAATAAACGTGTTGATAGTGTGATCAAAGCATATGGTTTTATATGCACTTTTGGAGAAGCCTGTATTTACAAGAAAGTGAGTGGGAGCTCAGAAGCATTTCTAATATTATATGTGGATGACATATTGTTGATTGGAAATAATATAGAATTTCTGGATAGCATAAAAGGATGCTTGAATAAGAGTTTTTCAATGAAAGACCTCGGTGAAGCTGCTTATATATTGGGCATCAAGATCTATAGAGATAGATCAAGACGCTTAATTGGACTTCACAAAGCACATACCTTGATAAAGTTTTGAAGAAGTTCAAAATGGATCAAGCAAAGAAAGGGTTCTTGCCTGTGTTACAAGGTGTGAAGTTGAGTCACACTCAATGCCCGACCGCTGCAGAAGATAGAGAGAACATGAAAGGTGTTCCCTATGCTTCAGCCAGAGGCTCTATCATGTATGCAATGCTATGTACTAGACCTGATGTGTGCCTTGCTATTAGTTTAGCAGAGAGGTACCAAAGTAATCCAGGAGTGGATCACTGGACAACGGTCAAGAACATCCTGAAATACCTGAAAAGGACTAAGGATATGTTTCTCGTTTATGGAGGTGACAAATAGCTCGTCGTAAATGGTTATGTTGATGCAAGCTTTGACACTGATCCGGATGACTCTAAGTCACAAACCGGATACGTATTTATATTGAACGGTGGAGATGTCAGTTGGTGCAGTTCTAAGCAAAGCGTCGTGGCGGGATCTACGTGTGAAGCGGAGTACATAGTTGCTTCGGAAGCATCAAATGAAGGAGTCTGGATGGAGGAGTTCATATCCGATCTAGCTGTCATACCTAGTGCATCGGGTCCAATGAAAATCTTTTGTGACAATACTGGTGCAATTGCCTTGGCAAAGGAATCCAAATTTCACAAGAGAACTAAGCACATCAAGAGATGCTTCAATTCCATCCGCGATCAAGTCAAGGAGGGAGACATAGAGATTCGCAAGATACATACGGATCTGAATGTTGTAGACCCGTTGACTAAGCCTCTCTCACGAGCAAAACATGATGAGCACCAAGACTCCATGGGTGTTAGAATCATTACTGTGTAATCTAGATTATTGACTCTAGTGTAAGTGGGAGACTGAAGGAAATATGGCCTAGAGGCAATAATAAAGTTGTTATTTATATTTCCTTTTATCATGATAAATGTTTATTATTCAAGCTAGAATTGTATTAACCGGAAACTTAGTGCATGTGTGAATACATAGACAAACAGAGTGTCACTAGTATGCCTCTACTTGACTAGCTCGTTGAATCAAAGATGGTTAAGTTTCCTAGCCATAGACATGAGTTGTCATTTGATTAACGGGATCACATCATTAGAGAATGATGTGGTGACTTGACCCATTCCGCTAGCTTAGCATTTGATCGATTAGTATATTGCTATTGCTTTCTTCATGACTTATACATGTTCCTATGTCTATGAGATTATGCAACTCCCCATACCGGAGGAACTCTTTGTGTGCTACCAAACGTCACAACGTAAGGGGGTGAGTATATTGGTGATCTACGGGGGTCTCCGTTGGGACTTGTTGAGTTGGCATAGGGCGAGATGAGGATTTGTCACTCCGATTGTCGGAGAGGTATCTCTGGGCCTCGGTAATGCACATCACTATAAGCCTTGCAAGCAATGTAACTAATGAGTTAGTTGCGGGATGATGCATTACAGAACGAGTAAAGAGACTTGCCGTAACGAGATTGAACTAGGTATTGAGATACCTACGATCGAATATCGGGCAAGTAAAATACCGATGACAAAGGGAACAATGTATGTTGTTATGCGGTTTGACCGATAAAGATCTTCGTAGAATATTTAGGAGCCAATATGAGCATCCAGGTTCCGCTATTGGTTATTAACCATTGACATGTCTCGGCCATGTCTACATAGTTCTCGAACCCGTAGGGTCCGCACGCTTAACGTTCGGTGACGATCGGTATTATGATTTTATATGTTGTGATGTACCGAAGATAGTTCGGAGTCCCGGATGTGATCACGGACATGACGAGGAGTCTCGAAATGGTCGAGACATAAATATTGATATATTGGACGACTATATTCGGACACCGGATGAGTTCCGGGGGTCACCGGATATTTATCGGAGTGCCGGGGGGTTATCGGAACCCCCGGGGGAACTAATGGGCCAACATGGGCCTTGTGGGAGAGAGAGGAGAGGGCCTAGGACTGGCCGCGCCCCCCCTTGGGAGTCCGAATTGGACAAGGAGGTGGGGGGGGGGGGGGGCGGCGCCCCCTCTTTCCTCCCTCTCCTTCCTTCCCCCTTCCTCCTTCCTAGTTGGACTAGGAAAGGGGAGTCTTACTCCCACTAGGAGGAGGACTCCCCCCTCTCCTTGGCGCGCCCCAAGGCCGGCCGACCTCTCCCCTTGCTCCTTTATATACGGGGCAGGGGGGCACCCTAGAACACACAAGTTGATTGTTCCAAGCCGTGTGCGGTGCCCCCTCCACCATATTCCACCTCGGTCATATCATTGCTTTCAGCGAAGCCCTCACCAGCTTCAAACCATCGTCATCACGCCGTCTTGCTGACGAAGCTCTCCCTCGACACTTTGCTGGATCGTGAGTTCGTGGGACGTCACCGACCTGAGCGTGTGCAGATCGCGGAGGTGCCGTACGTTCGGTACTAGGATCGGTCGATCGTGAAGACGTACGACTACATCAACTGCGTTGTCATAATGCTTCCGCTTACGGTCTACGAGGGTACGTGGACAACACTCTCCCCTCTCGTTGCTATGCATCACCATGATCCTACGTGCATAGGATTTTTTTTGAAATTACTACTTTCCCCAACAGACTTGACCTCTACTTCGACCGAAAGTAGTTTAGCTTAGTTTAAATTTATGTTTTATGTTCGGTTATGCAAAACTATCTATGTTTATGTTTGAATGCATGCTACTTTTGGTTGAACCTGCTTTGAACTTGATCAAATTGAAGTTTACAACCTTAAGTTTAGGGGATCGACTAGAAAAGGCCGAAAATTGCTGGAGTATATATATATATCCACTAAGGGTTTTAGTCCTTTAACTTTTTAAGGATCGCCTAGAGATGTCCTTATGACTTGTTTATTTCAGTTCTTCATAATGTGATGGTCTATATGTGCAACTATTTGCCGTGCAGTTCAATTTCATCAATAAAGTTTCAACAATACCACTATGAATTACGATATTTGGTTGCTGTTAAGGATATTGCAGTTAACATGCCTTTTCGTTTTTCAATTGTTGTTTAGCAACATGCATTGTACTGAATGACTAAATATGTAATCCTAGGCTACATAGCAACAAGGAAGAGTGTTACCTTAATGTTCTGATGATGTCTAGATATACATGTAATAAAATCTTATATAATGGGATGGACGGAGTGTTGTACTACATCATTTTTCAATTGTTGTTTAGCTTCTAATATTAACTTGGTGCTTTTAGGTACATATATCATTGCCAAAGATCCACACTTTGACCCTTTCTACGTATGGGGCGATGAGATATTCATGAACCAGCATCAAGTGAGGAAACTGATAAAGATTGTTATTAAAATGGGTCAAAAGATGTCAATTGAACTATTTGTTTACACTTTATGCAAGACAACAGTGAACTGTAGGATGGTAAGTAAGAACCTTGTAGCCTTCTTTTTACTACCCGTAATGAGTTGTGTTAGATGACAATATCTGAATCTTTTTTCTTTCGCAGTGGATCCTGAAGCAGTTTACTCAAGATTACCTCTCAAACTACATGATTGGCGGCCGGCCATCACAAGGGGTTGGACTAGAGTCCTACATGCCTTCTGCATCCAGGAGAGCACAATAGGGCCATTCCACTTCACCTTGTTCAGCAACCGGAATGTCTGTCGCCTCTTTCTTTACCATCTGTAATAGTACAAGTATAGAACCCTGGTTCATCATTCTTTATTTGGTGCTTATGTAATTCTTAAACATATGTACCGTGAGTCGAATAATGCATTGGTTGTTTGAACCTGATGGATATGAATAAAGCTATAGCCTACTTTCAAGTTTAAATTAGGTACAATTTTAAATAGCAGCAATTAAATTAGGGAGAAATTACGTTGTGCAGGTCATTACGGCACACACGGTTGTTAAAACACAAACATTTGCAGTATACACCATGATCCGAGACGGTTCACAGAGAGGAAAAACGTGTGCAAGCATGCACATAGTTGCCATTTGCAAAGCGTATGTGATGTCAAACACTATCACATACGGTGCGGGAAAACTAAATGTGTGTGATTGTCGACCTATCGTACACGGTTTACAATCCTGAACTGTTTGTGATGTGCCAGGCATCGTAAAACTCCCGTGCCTGGAATCTTCCCGGAAAGCTCCCGTGCCTGGAATCTGCCTGGTTTTAGGTAAAACCACAAAACTCCAACTGCGATGGCAATGCGAGCACAAAGAAGTAGCAAGGATGAAGCGTTTGGGACATTCGATATATCGGAAACGGTTATATAGGGACAACTGTACGCATCAAGGCTCCCTATCCCCGACGGTTTCTGGGTCATGTGGGAAGGACCTCCTATCGCCCACACTCACTTGGCGACGGTTCCAAATGTCGTCGCGGAAAGGGGTTAAAAACCGTTTGTATAGCACCGACGCGCACCAGCGGGTGGTGGTGTCAAGAAGGGCAATGCCACCCCTTCCAACAAAGCTGGCAACTTTAACACTTCTTATGTGTTATGCCGTGCTAGTGGTGGGCATGTTTATGCTAAATTTGTTGGTTCTCCTTATGAGTACATTGAATGGTCTATTTGGGTTCCAAAGACCCTTGTTACTAACATCAAAGGATCCATTACAAAATGGGTACCTAAAACCAAGCATTGATCTCTTGTAGGTGTTTGCTTCCGGTGGGGGATCATCGTTGCTCGATAGTGGAGCCACAAATCATATGACCGGAAGCAAGGACTTGGTGGTGGACGTGCACAAGATTTCATCTATGCTCACCAATGTCGAGTGGGGTGATGCCTCGTCTTCTAAGGTATTTGGTCTTGGTAAGGTTGTCATTTCACATGATCTCACGATCGAGGGAGTCATGCTTGTTGAGTCCCTTGCATACAATTTACTTTCCGTTCGTCAACTTGCACACATGGGCTTTGCCACTTTCTTTGATATTGATAGTGTGGCCCTCTTGTGGAGCAATACTCTTAAAGTAGCCTTTGTTGTGCATGTCGAGAACGGTCTTTATGTGATTAACTTTTCGGAGCGACCCACTAAGACCGCGACATGCCTAATGGCTAAAGTTGACGTGGGATGTGATACGTCTCCAACGTATCTATAATTTATGAAGTATTCATGCTGTTATTCTATCATTCTTGGATGTTTTACAATCATTTTATATCAACTTTAGATCATTTTTTGGGACTAACCTATTGACCCAGTGCCAGTTGTTGTTTTTTGCTTCTTTTTTACATCGCAGGAAATCAATATCAAACAGAGTCCAAACACCGTGAAACTTTTTGCGGATTTTTTATGGACCAGAAGACACCCAATGGACCAGAGTAGCACCTGGGGGGTGCCCCAAGGGGGGCACAACCCACCTTGGTGGCCTCCCGCACCCCCTCTTTGCACTATAAATTCCCAAATATTCAAACCCTTGAGGTTAACCTAGATTAGAAGTTCCACCGCCGCAAGGCTCTGTAGCCACCAAAAACCAATCTAGACCCTTTCAGGCACCCTGCTGGAGGGGGGAATCATCTCCGGTGGCCATCTTCATCATCCCGGCGGCCACCATGATGAGGAGGGCGTAGTCCACCCTCGGGGCTGAGGGTTTGTACCAGTAGCTATGTGTTTAATCTCTCTCTCTCTCTCTCTCTCTCTCTCTCTCTCTCTCTCTCTCGTGATCTATATCATGGGCTTTGTTAACATAGATGGATCATATGATGTTTCTCCCCTCCATACTCTTATTATCTAAGCTAGGAGGAACAGTGCACCGGCTGTGGGTTGGCGGCGGCGGGCGCATCATGAGCTAGGGTTTGAGGGGAGGCGGTGGGGGACTGTGGTGGGGGTTGGTGTTTGAGGATACGCCGTGGCTACTAATTTTTTTAGTAATGGTGGGTGGAGATGGTGGTGGACGAGGGAGGGCGACGGTTCAGATACCTCGGTTACTGCAATTTTACTATAAGGTCGGTGCTGGAGGAGTGTGGGTGACAGTTGAAGTACGGCGGCTACTAAAATTTGGGTAAAGGAATTGATGCGGGGTGGGAGTGCCCAAAATCACGCACGGTCCAATAACAATATGCGTGTATGATAATAAGGAAAAGTGGCGCGGATCCGCCGATTTTTGCAACGCTCAAGGCGGGTAGTTTGTTTTTTATATTTCTAGCTAGCTGGTCTATCGCACACGGTTCATCCTAATTTCCAAATAAACTTACCCGCCTTTAGCTTGCACAGATGGTGGTTTTACAGCGCACTTGCATCGCACACGGTTAAGCGAGTACCTCCACCCTTTGCTCGTGCTTGCACGGTCGTGGTGATTTCAACGCACTTGCATCCCACACAGTTGAGCCAGTACCTCCACCTTAATTTGCTCGCGCTTGCACGGTCATGGTGATTTCAGCGCACTTGCATCGCACATGGTTGAGCCAGTACGTCCACCTTAATTTGCTCACAGGCTATGCAGCGCAGGATTCACATCACACTTGTATCGCACACGGTTAAGATATTATACCCCGTGTCTGTTGAGCATCATCAGAGTCTTTGCAGCAAAAAATAATGTTAGAGAGGGTCAAAAGACAGCCACACCAGCATGTGGCCCAAATATATATGAGTGTAAAGGGTGGTCTGTGATGTTCAAAATTCCAATGCACAACTTTGACCGCGCGGGCCCACGGTTGGGCGCGTCGTTGAAGATCGATGAGAGGGGCTAGAAGTCAAGAACCATCTGGAAGTGGCCAAATATATGTATGAATATTGGGGATGTTTAAAACTTTAAATACACAATGCATAACTTTGGTGGCACCTGCCTCGCAAACCCGAAACCACCCTAACAACCACCTAGCTAGGATATATATAATGACATAATTTCGTACCTAGCTAGGATGCTTGGCCCACCACCTCCCACTTCGTGTCTGCGGGGCGGATGCATGTAATGATCGATACTTTGGTCATACATGCATGTCGCCATGACATACATAAGACGGACCAATGAATCTATCATTTGGTCAAATGACAGTTGTTGTTGTCGATAAACTGCTTGGGCCAATAGATTGAACCATCATAAAAATCGCACGAGAGGGACCACAAAACCAGCACCTCTTGCATGCGGCCCAAACTGATGTACGTTGGGAAGGGGTGATGTGTGTTTTCAGTATAGAATAATGTACAATTTAGATGTGGTGCCTACCTCTCGATACAGACAACAACCATGAAGGCAAGGTAGTTAAGGATGAGATATGCAGGGTTTGATGTAGGTCGAACCCAACAATCCGAGCATCTGGGAGGGAATCCTGACAACGCATAAGCTCGAGCTTTGGTTGAGCGACATTTGACGGTGACCGGCCCTAACACAAACTAGGAGGAATCCATTCATGGCCAACATATACCCCTCATTTCGGTCAAAGGGATGATATATATACACTCGGGGAGCCCACAGATATGCGTGTCGTCACAAAAAACCGCACAAGGGAGACGTGGTCGATCGAAGACCCGTATACACCGCATGCGGCCAAAATATGTATGGGTATGATGGTGTATGATGTGTTTAAATCCCAAATGCACAACTTCGATGGGCCACCAACTACATTACAAACCGAACACCGTACCCGACTCCAAGCCTGGTTCAGTATGTACGATGTCAGTTTCCCAATTTCGAGGCGGCGGCGACCGGGGGGGGGGGGGGGTCGTCCCACACATGCACTCAAATTTACTTTATTATGTCTAGCATGGGACACATCTATATAGTGCGCGAATAACTTTGAAAGTTGGTCGTTGGATGAATCCAATCCGACGGTACAGAGATGGCAAATCCGAGCACTACTGGCCGTTGGATATCATCTACATTCCACCAGATTCTGCCACATGTACAATCTAGAAGACTCCATGGTTGAACTTAAGCATAATGCACAAACCTCAAAACACAAGCACTTCTCCTTTGTTCTCTAGAATCTTCCATATCTTAATTGCCCAAACTTTTTTTTAGAAATGAATTGTCACCTTTTGTTTTTTACCTTTACAATGCACAATTCCATGAATCTTAAAATAGATTTTTTATAAAACTAATTGATTTTGGATGAGATGAACTATAAGAATTAAACGAACAACTATATCATGCATATATGACTCGAAGCTGAGATGCTATAGTGTGGTATTTATTCATAATTTGGTTACCAAATCTCATGCATGCAATGCACGTGTACCTTACTAGTATCAATAGGAAACCATCATGGTTAAACCCTTCTCGTTGTTGGTTCAAAGGGATAGATTGTGTGGGCCCCCCTAATTGTCTGTAAAGGATACTATATATACCTCGGGGAGCGCACATATATGTGCCGTGTCTATAAGCCGCATAAGGGAGACATGCTCAAGAAGAACACCCTGCCCCCTATACCCTGCATGCAACCTGAAAAAGGTTTATATAATCGCCATGACAGGTCAAGTCAATCATCCGTTATTTCTTTAGAGGAAAAAATAACCCATAAAAACATAGTAGGTTTATATAATCGCAATGACAGGTCCAGTCAACCATTCTTTAATTTTTTTAGAGCAAACAATAACCCATAAAAACATAGTCCACTATAGAGATATATGTCTCTATAGTGACCGTGTCATGGCATTTAAATGAAGCTTAAGATATGCAACTTCCCACCGGGTCACCATCCTTGGACTACTCCAGCCCGAGCACGCTTAACTTCTGCGTTCTATTCGACTAGGCTAGCGGATGGGAAACCGGGCCTTGCTGATAAGAATTGCCTCCTTGCCTTTAAGACGTTTCACGCTGGTCACCCTATGGGACCTACTCCCTCCTATCACATACATTTGTGCTTTTAGAAACTGTGTGGGATATTTTACATGGCTGGTGTGTCGCCGCTAGCCTTCAATTTGCATTGACACTGGTAGCGGGAAAACGATGGGAGAAGAGGCGGGAAACCGATGAGAGGAGTGGCAAGAAACGGTAGCCTGTTTTGAATGAAAACCTAGCAGAGAAGGAAGCATGAGCTACATGACGCATGCGCACAGTGCTTACACATGTACTGCATGTGCTGTCGAAAGGGCTCAGGGTTGTCGTTCGATCTGGGAGCATCCAACGGTGCACACGTATGATCCGTGTGGTTTGGATTCTGGCCAATCAGAATGCACGACTCAGATCGCGCGCGCAGCGGGGTGAGGGGGAGAATATCATAAGGAAACCAACATTCGGTGGAAACCGGTGAAAACCACAAGAAAAAGATGTTTTGAAGTTTCAAAAAAATTTGAAAAAAATGCGGGATGTTAAGAGGATGATGTTTTATTGCCACACAAAATTTCAAGTTGATACACATTACGACATGTGAGCTATAAAAAAGACAAAATTAGCATTGCATAGTGCTGAATAGTACTGCCACTATTCAGGGCTGAATTTGATTTTTTCATAGCTCACATCTCGTAATGTTTTTCAACTTGAAATTTTGTGTCGCAATAAAACATCACCTTCTTAACATCCCACATTTTTTCAGATTTTTATGAAACTTTAAAATATGGTTTCCACGAAGTTTTCATTGAATATCGGCTTTCGTGAGTGAACCGTGTGCTATTTGAAAACATTTCTTGAGAAGAATCTCGGTTTTGAAATCCCCGTAAATCCAAAACTAAGCTGAAAATCGTGAAACCTGGCATGGTGTCACGACATGGCACTTATATGTCGAGGAATTTTTTCCGTCCATTATGGCACAAGTTTTATTACAAGCCTCTTACAAATCGGAGCTTCTCTCAAAGAAGCCTCGTGGTTCCGATAGGGAAACGTGTCCCCCTTGTGGGCGAAACATAATCACTGCCTCTTTTCACCTTGTATTTTCTTCTACGGGCAACATGGAACGACAGGATATCCGTGCTGAAATTTAAACTTATTCAGGGTTCATTTGGCCTTTTTATACACTAATAATTGTCTTACATATTCCGGATAATTTAAAATGCCACATGAGGCAAAGCCCGGAAGACAATGGTGCAAGAGAAGAAGGAAATTGCAGACAACGATTTGGGTCGCTACTGTCTCTACTCGTCGATGGATCACCGGGCGGCGAAATCCTCCAGCTCCTTACGACCACAAATAAAATGGCAACGAATAATAGGACGGAAAATTTACAATGGTGTAGATAATAATTGTCTTACATATTCCGGATAATGTAAAATGCCACATGCGGCAAAGCCTGGAAGACAACGGGGCAAGAGAAGAAGGAAATTGCAGACAATGATCTGGGTCGCTACTGTCTCTACTCGTCGATGGATCGCCGGGCAGCGAAATCCTCCAGCTCCTTCTTCAATTCCTCACGACTTTGCTTGAAAGCAGCCACGGATTCCACCACCTCCTGCTCGCACTTGATCCGGAGCTTCCTCAAGCCACCCATCAGTTCCTCGACGACCTCTTTCAGCGTCATCTTCGAGGCACTGCTCTGCTCATGCATCATCTTCCAGCCGGCGACCTCCTCCTCCTTCTCGGCGACCAACTTGAGGAGCTTCGCATTGTCACCCATGAGTTGCTCGATGAGGCCGATCGCCTTGTCAACCGAGACATCGCTGATCATGAGCAGCTTCATCAAGCCGTCGACCAGCTCCTGCTGCGTAGTGACGCCAGCGAGAATTTCATCGTCGCCGGCGAAGGACTTCAGGAACGCCGGCTCGTCGAGATGGCTGACGCCGCGAATGCGCTTGTGAGAGCCCTCACGTGCCCGTGAGAGCTTGTTCGAGGGCTCCACGACGCGTCGGGACATCTCTGCTACGGCTGCGGCTTCGCGACGGGACCTCTCTAGTGCTTCCGTGGCCTTGGTATTTGCTGCCTGGTTATATGTCCACCCTAAACTCCTCCTACCGGTCATGGCGGAATGACTTGACAGAAAAAACCAGTTTTGTGGGTGATGAGGAGAGGAACTGTGAAGTAATTTTTGAGTGGGTAGTTTTTATATCCCGGTGCTAAGTGTGAACACATATTAGTTTGATAGGTGTGAACAGCTTTGCAATTGCTTATTGCGTTGTAGTCAGCAATGTGACGAGAAACAATGTCAAAATTTATTCATGGCAGAAGGTTGACCACGTGGTTGCTCGCCGTTGAGGCGGCCGCGGCATGCTCCGCTCTGGCATCCCTGCGCACGCTCTACTCGCCGTTGAGGCAAAGTTACAATGGCAACGGTTAATAATTCTTAGTAATTGTCTTACATATTCAGGATAATTTAAAATGCCAAATGCGGCAAGGCCTAGAACACTCACGACCTACATATGCATACAATTATAATAAAATATAAGCTAAAAGGCTGAGCTGGTGGCCTTCCGACGATGGTCTTCTCGGACTCCATGATCAGCATAGCACCCTTGCGGCCGTTCACTCCAAGTGTCCTGACCCGCCTCCGCCTACGGAGCTGCTAGCGCTGGGAGGCTCTTGGGGCTACTGGGCCTCTTCCAGAAGAGCTTGACAGTGTGCAATCGCGCGCATGACAGCTCTGCAGAAATGCTCCATTTCCATGTCTCTGGCCTGGTAGCAAATTCCATCGATCACCTGCATCCTCAAGATATCACATTGGAGATGTTCTACCTCATCGAGGACGTCAACTCCGCCAAGGATGCGCTCGAGCCTGGCCACCACATCATCAGGATCAAGGTTGACACGGCGGCCGCGGCACCGGCGAAGCCGCGGGCTCCCTTTGTCTTGACTGAATCACAGAGGTCCTCTGCCCATTCCTTGCGGGGCATCAAGCTCTCTATGAGCACTGGTGACAACGGCTCTTCGGGTGGGTCGTCGATCATGCCGCCGAGCAGCTCTGGATCTTTTGCACGGTGGATGGCAAACTGCTCATCGCACCTCCTGTGCAATATGTCAATTATGCGCCCAAGGACTGTGACACTAATATCGCTGCCGATGGGCCATGGTGCCTGCACCGGCCGATGAAGCTCTTGCTTCCCGACCTGCTCCGGCTCATTCTCCTCGCCGAAGATGTAATGCAGGTAGGCGTCGATGTTGAAGCTTTGGTAGTTGCCTGGCATGCTTGGAATAACTAATGGTAGATGGGTGAGGACTAGATCTTCGCAGAGTGTCGCGGTGGTGCGTTGCCGCCTGGGTTATATGCAACAAGCCCTGGTGGCGGGAAACCGGTGAGGGAACATGCGTGGATTTTACAATTCACCCATGTGGAGCGCGGGAAGACTAAGTGGAGCACACACACAACCCGAATACCGTATCCGGTGCCACGTGTTATTTATCACACAAGTGTTAACATAAGGAAACATATGTGTAACTTACTAATCATCGCAAACGAGTACTGGCAGATGCATCGTGTGCGCTAGCCACCACAAGCAACTAGTTTGCATTTTTCAAAGTTTTCTGTACACACAGAATCGCACATGAACTAACTGTATTAACCGCCTGTGTTGTAATTTCTCATCGCAAACAGTTCATCCGACTCGGCTGTTTGCCACGTATCACACACATCTTGTTAAGTTGAACCGCTTTACATTGCGTTCGCTAATCGAAAACAGTTCGTCCGAGTGAACCGTATGCCCTATATCACACACACCTTGATCTGGCTAACCGTTTATGTTGCACTCCCTAATAGCAAACGGTTCATCGGAGCGAACTGTATGTCGTATATCGCACACGTATTGATATGCACTACAAAAAAATACACTTCCGTGATGATACGTGTTTGTCCGCAGATGGGTCGCGTTTTACGTCATGCATGTACATCCATGACGATTTTATGATGTAATCAAGATAGTCATACATGTGCTGTCAGAGAAGTGTTCCATGACATTACCAAAATTATCATCACGAAAGTGTCCACTTCCATGACGATAAATCGCGCGTCCGTAAGTGCTTTTCGTCAAGGGTGACCGACACGTGGCATCCACCGTAACGGAACGCCGTTAAGCTATCGGGTCAAATTTTGGATCCGATAACCCGTTAATGTACCACGACCAATGCCGATTTTCCACATGTAAAATTCTCATTGGTAGCGGATCCACGCAGCGTCGACTCGGCGTTAACAGTGTCACTCATCTAACGATCGAGATGGGCCTACGATATGTTGACACGTGGACCGGGCCAAAAGTGGCCCACAAAGTTTAAATGGGCCGGCCCAACCGAAGGCCCATAAGATTTAGCGGACCATAATGGGCCGCCCGTTAAAGGCCCACAAAATTTAGCGGACCATAATGGGCCGGCCCAGCTAAAGGCCCACACGATTTTACAGACCATAATTGGCCGGCCCAGCTAAAGGCCCACAAGATTTTGCAGACCACAATGGGCCAGCCCAGCTAAAGGCCCACAAGATTCTGCAGACCATAGTGGGCCGGCCCAGCTAAAGGTCCAACATTCTCTGTCAAATCGGCCCGTCAACGGCCTGGTCTAAACTTGTCATCAATGCGGCCCATGGTCACTTCCGGTCCGTTAACAGTCCACTAAGTAATTGGGCCAAATTACGGCCCGGTGTATTTCCAGCCTGTTAAAGGTCCGGCTTCATTTGGGCCCATTTACAGGCCATCAAAACTTTCGGCCCATAAACGACGGTGAAGGATTTGGGTCATATTCGACCATGTCTAACATTCGGCCTGTTAGAGGCCCACTATAGATTTGGGCCACTTTCGGCCTGTTGTCATTTTCGGCCTGTTAACGCCGGACGTAAACCATGGGCCATATGTGGCCCAACGTCATATCGGGCCCATTAACATTCCATATAAAAATGACGATAATCTAGCCTGACCAAAGTTCGGGCCTGTTAAAGGCCCATGTATTAGGTCGGCGCATTTACGGCCCGTCCAAATTTCGGCCTGTCAAATATTCGCATCGTAAATGGGCCACCATTTCGGCCTGCTAAGTCCAGTGGGTTATTTGGCACAATCAGGGCCCAATCTCACTTTCGGTCTATTAAAGGCCCATGTTTTTTATGGGCTCGAGATATTTACACCTGTAAACGGCCTATTTTTACTGAGGGCCCAAATTATGTTTAGGCCTGTTAAAGGCCCACTATGGGCACAGGCCTACGAGAAAAATATGAAAGCTTATGCTGATTTAAGCCCAGATATTTTTAGTGGGCTACATGCCAATTTCGGCCCGTAATCGTTTTTAGCCCAATTAGAATGGGCCCGACGAATGTTGGCATGTTGGGCTCCTATGAAGCTTTCGGTCGAATACATTACTAAGATAAACCTACACTATACAAAAATAGCGTCAGAATTATCGCAATTGTGGCAAAGATCATAAATGTTGTATCACAACAAAATAAATTCCAACCATACAACAAAAGGCCTGTTGGCATAAAGTTTACAGTCCTTCCAGATAAAAGCACCATCAAATGTATAGAAGCATAGATTATTTGACCTGAGTGCTAATGTTTCAGGCTGTAGAATCTGATGGAGCAGCACGATCTCCACCTTTTTCCGCCATTGCTCTTGAACAACGAAGCGAATGTCGGATAGTCTGATTTCAAAACCATTCATATCTTGACGACATTTCTCAACCACTATTCTTGTTTCCGAAACAACGTCCATTAGGGATTGGACTTGTATCTGGAGCATGATATATCACTGCCTAGTAGGAAGATTTTGTTCAAGAGGCGATTTGGACGAGGTTACCTTGACAACCAACCCGTAATTATGCAGAAGGTGCTTTTTGCACGCTTAGTGGAGAGATATTGACGACCGCAGAAGAGGTGACATTGTGCTTGTAGTAGCCTCGTCACCTTCGTGTGGTTGTGGCTGTTCAATCATTTGTTCCATAGCTTCCTAAAGTTTGAACTTGTAGATTAGTGTACCGGATAAGTTACTAATGAGACAAAAACAAACAAAGTAGGTTAAACGCTTATACATAACTTATTTTGGTGAACTATCATAATCCATTAGCATGTATTGTAGTGCCAACTACATAATAAAATCACTTTCGAACATATGTCCATGTAGCATGCCCATTGTATTGTCTATTTCCTCACATTCATTGACATCTAAGGATAAAGAGACATGGTTTAAAGTAGGATGAACATAGTATGACATCATTCATATCATGGGCAAACAGATATAAAACAAACATGCTATTTTATCATTGTGTGCACGTGAATATAACAACTAGATTACAGATCAAGACCAAAAGAATATCCTTCATCTCTTTTAAACCATGTAAGGTGAAATGATACGTTAAGACAACTATGTATAAAAGTGAACAGAGTAACTGACATTGGCTGCAAACCAAGTAGTTAAATGAACACATCACAGTACCAATCAGTTCAAGGCAGGAGGAGTAAGGACTTACAACAGCGGCGTGAACTGGTGTGCTCATGCCCTTCATCTTGCTGGTGTGGCAATCCTTGAAGATTTGCACTGCATTCGTTCAGGTTCTTTTTGGTCCGCACGAGTTTTACTCTGTATTTGGAACAAGTCAATATATATATGATAATATGACACAGAAAAAAGAAGGAAGTAGCAGCTATTTACAAGAGCCTCGCAGTGTGCAATATAGCTACGAGATCCTGATGTCTGTTGGAATTTCACTTTAGAACGGTTGGTTTTGTTCTTCGAACAGTTAGCCTAGAAGAAGATACACTTGTAAGGAACATACATAAATACAGTTCAATATGTGGTCCGATCAAATACATATAGCCTACGATACTTTGGATCGCACCGGTGTTTAGCGAGGGCTGTCCGTCTTCATCTGTAATATATTCCACCGGAGATGTTTGGGCGATTTCGTTGTTAGCCTTGCCTTCAAAGTGAGATTTTCTAAGGTGGTACCAATACTGTCGCAGAAAGCGCATCGAAAAACATGAGTGCATGATTGTTTAGTTGCATCATCTTTCGGATCCAACTTGAACCTAATCTGTTGAAAAAAGAATGTGAGTCTTATTAGGAGGAAGCTAGAAAGTATGGGACAGAGCAAGACAATATTACTAATTGCGATGAATAACATTACTTATGAATAAATGGTCAAGGAAGGTGTTAAACTGGGTATTTTCTTTCTCATTCCTGTACTGGATCCACGTTGTGAGGATACGTGCATGACACTAACGACAACGGCTTCCTCTGATACTAACTTGGCTGACTGTGTAGCATCACGTGGCCTTTTTAAACCTGCCTCAAAATGGATCTCCATTCTTCCTCCTTTAGATTTTGTTAATCTGTCAAGCATTATCCCTGATGTCTATTTCGCCATACCGTGGTGCTAGTTCAACAACGAATATGGAAAGTGTTAGTGTACATCAAACCGTGAGAGTACATATAAAGGAGCATGCAATCGCAACTTGACTCGGTCAGTAACGTCTTGGTGTTGATGCTCATGAGCTTCATCCGATCTTGCCAAGTCCTGTTGTGTCGCCAGTGCTTGAAGTAGTGTTAGGTGTGAAGGCAGCTTGGGAACCGCCGATTCGGAGCAAACGAACGAGTAATCGTTGAGATGTTGAGTACAGTTGAAGCGGATCTTTGCAGTGGTGGAAGCAGGTGATCTTGTGTTTGTAGATTTAGCCAAGGACTTGGACCTTCTATCGCACTATAAGTACAGCAGAATCTCGACGCGTAATCCTTTTCCGTTTCACCCGACGAGTAACAACACTCCCTACTATATTATTTTCCTTGCTCTTTTTGACTTTACCATCTCAAGTCGTACCCACAACACAAAAGAATAAAATCACTCTTCAGTAACTCATTGATGCATGATACGCACAAGCAATACTTTGATGTAAGACAACCGTATGAGGATGGAATATGTAAGAAAAACAGGACGGCATGACATATTCACAGCCACGATGTGCGAACTAAGCGGAAGGATTTTCAAGAAAATAGAAGTAATGCAAGCTAGACACCATATGAAAGATGCAACCAATATTACTCTGCCAAGTTAAAAGTGTCTTGTCATAAGTGGCAATTCGAAAAATTAGAAGCAGTACAACGTAGATATCAATGCAAGATGCAACCACTATCAAACTGTCATGTTAAAAGCGTCCAATCATGAGTTACTGATGCGGGATACACAATAGCAGTACTTTGATGTAAGAACATGGTATGATAGATAGATGCATTGTATTCTAGACACAGAAAGCCATGTCATATGCACATGTATAACATATAAACTCAGCAGGTGAAATTATCAAAATAGAAGAAATACAGGCTAGACAACATATGCAACATGGAACCAATTATGACACTGTCAACTTAGAGCAAGCACCTGCGATGGTGGAGTACAGGAGATGAACTCATCATGTAGACTTGGGACTTCAACTTCATTAGCAGTAGCAGTGGCAAATCAAGAGAGTCTCTATTTGCGTCGGTGCAGAGTACCACCAACATCCCCTAACTTACTCTTTTCCTTCCTATTTTCTGATATTGCCTTATGAAGTCAAAACCACAAGAAGATGAATAAAATTAGCTCTGCATAACTGGTTGATGCATGATACAAACGAACACTACTTTGATGTAAGGCAAGCGCAGGATAGGGGGATGGAATATATACAAAAAAAGACAGTGTTTCATATTCACACGCATTTATAGAAGGATGGAATATGTATGAAAAACAAGAAGCGGAAGGCATTTCAACAAAATTAGAAGAAATGAAAGCTAGGCACCATATGAACATGCAACCAATATCACTCTATCGTAAAAAGTGTCTCGTTGTAAGTGCCTTTCAAGAAATTAGAAGCAAGACAAGCTAGAAGACAATGCAAGATGCAACCTACATCACAGTCCCAAGTTAAATGTGTCTTATGGGTAAGTGATCATTGCAGGTATAAGTTGTAAGCTACACAGATGCAATTCTACATAATCAGAAGCAATACAAACTAGACATCATACAGAAAACGCAACCACGTATAACAATTCCAAGTAAGAGCAAGCACCTGTGATGGTGGAGTAGGGTAGATGTGCTCATCATGTACACGTATGTTCTAGAAACAGGAACACGTGTCATATTCACAGGCATTATGTGTAAAGTAAGCAGATGCAATTCAAGTTAGAAGCAATACAAGCTAGACATCATACGCAACATGCAACCACATATAATAGTGCCAAGTTAGAGGAAGCACTGTGATGGTGGAGTAGGGGAGATGTGCTCATCATCTACACAGCTCGTTGGATCGTCCAGCCTTGTGTTGTCTTGCGAATCTTGTTGGGAGGATGGCGGAGTAGAATCTGTACAGACGCCCTGTTTGAGTTGCTCCGAAGGACCACCATCATCCACTGCCGGACTAATTTCCTTCAGCTATAATGATTTTGCATTGTGAAGTCAAACCGATAAGAAAAAGGAATAAAATTCACTCTTCAGAACTCATTCATGCATGATACTGACGAACACTACTCGTATGAAAGGCAAACACGTGATGCGATCATGGAATATGTATGAAAAACAGGATGGTGTGACATATTCACACCTATGATGTGGTAACTAAGCAGAAGGCATTTCAACAAATTAGAAGCACTGCAAGCTAGACACCATATGAAAGATGCAACCAATATCACTCTGCCAAGTTCAAAATGTATGGCGTTTCAACAAATTAGAAGCAATACATGCTAGAAATCATATGCAGGACACAACCAATATCACAGTGGCGACTTAAAGGTGCCTTATCATAAGTGACTGATGCGGGATATGCAAGAATAGTGGTCTGATGTAGAAATAGGAACACATGTCATATTCACAGGCATTATGTGTAAAGTAAGCAGATGCAATGCAACAAAGTTAGAAGCAATACAAGCTAGACATCATACGCAACATGCAACCACATATAATAGTGCCAAGTTAGAGCAAGCACCTATGATGGTGGAGTAGGGAGATGTGCTCATCATCTACACAGATTCGTGGACTGCCTAGTCTTGCGTTGTCTTGCGAATCTTGTTGGGAGGATGGCGGAGTAGAATCTATAGAGAACCTCCGTTTCAGCTTGCTCGGAAGGACCACCATCATCCAATGCCTTGCCAATTTCCTTCAGCTTTATTGATTTTGCATTGTGAGGTCATACCAACAAGAAAAAGGAATATCATTCGCTCTTCAGAACTCATTCATGCATGATACTGGCGAACACTACTCTGATGAAAGTCAAAGTCATGATACGAGGATGGAATATGTACGAAAAAATGGACGGCTTGACATATTCACACCTATGATGTGGTAACTAAGCAGAATGCACTTCAAGAAATTAGAAACACTGCAAGACACCATATGGAAGGTGCAATCAATATCACTCTGCCAAGTTAAAACTGTCTCGTCATAGGTGGCGTTCATCAAACTAGAAGCAATACATGCTAGAAATCATATTCAAGACGTAAACCAATATCACACTGCCAACTTAAAGGTGTCCCATCATAAGTGACTGATGCAGGATACACAAGAAGAGTAGTTTCATGTAAGAACATGGTCTGACAGATGATATAGTATGTACCAAAAACAGAAAGCGTGTCATATTCACATGTATCATGTGTAAGCTAAGCAGATGCAGCTTACACTAATTAGGAGCAATACGAAGCTAGACACCATATGCAACATGCAACCAGATATCACATTGCCAAGTTAGAGAAAGCACCTTGGATGGTGGAGTAGGGGAGCGGAGACTTGGACCTTGTAATGCACTATCAGTACAAGGAGAATCGGTACAGATGCTCCATTTACGTTGCTGCAGAGGACCACCATCATCGCCTTCCTTACTCTTTTCCTTCCTCTTTCTTGATTTTTCCTTGTCAAGTCAAACCCACAAGAAAAAGGAATACAATTTGCTCTTCGTAACTTATTGATGCATGATCTTGTTAACACTACTTTAATGTAAGGCAGCCGCATGATAGGAGGATGGAATATGTATGAAAACAGACGACGTGACATATTGACATGTATGATGTATAAAGTGTAAACTAAGCACGAGGTGCTTGAACTTGTTAGAATCGATGCAAGCTAGAAACCATATGAAAGATGAAACCAATATCACTCTGCCAAATTAAAAGGGTGCCCTAACAAATGTATTTGACCAAATTAGAAGCAATACATGGCAACAAAGTTAGAAATAATATGCAATATGCAACAAATAAAGGTGACTCATCGTAAGTGATTGATGCAGGATCTGAGAAGAGAGGTAGTTTCATGTAAGAACAAGGTTAACACATAGATGTAGTGTGTACCAAAAATAGGAAGGCATGTCATATTCACGGTATAGTGTGTAAACTAAGCAAATGCAATTTACCCTAATTAGAAGCATTACAAGCTAGACACCGTATGCAACATGCAACCACATATCACACTGCAAAGTTGGAGCAAGCACCTGTGATGGTGGTGTAGGGGAAGTGCGGTCTTCAGGTACAGAGCAACGTTCAATATCTTCATTTAGGCTTGTTGTTTCTTGAGAATCACGTGGAGAGGATGAAATTGCATTCTTTATAAGAGTATTGCGTCTCATATTAACCCACGTGCATGACTGTCTCATCATAAGCGATAGACGCAGGATACACAAGAACAAAGTAGCTTGATGTAAGAACATGGTGTGATAGGCGGATGTAGTATGTACCAAAAACAGGAAGGCGTGTCATATTCACATGTATAATGTGTAAGCTAAGGAGATGCAATTTAACAAATTAGGAGCATTGATGAGGGATACACAAGAAAAGTAGTTTGATGTAAGAACATGGTTAATAGAAAGACGTAGTATGTACCAAAAATAGGAAGGCATGTCATATTCACAGGTATAATGTGTTAACTTAGCAGATGCAATTTACCCTAATTAGAAGCATTACAAGGTAGACACCATATGCAACATGCAACCACATATCACACTGCCAAGTAAGAGCAAGCACCTGCGATGGTGGTGTGGGGGAATTATGTGATCAACTAGAGAGCTACGTTGACTATCTTCATTTAGCCTTGCTGTTTCTTGAGAATCATGTGGGAGGATTACACCGCACTCTTTAAACGAGTAGGGCGTCTCACAAGAACTCCACTCGGGTGACCTGTCTCATCATAAGTGATTGACGAGGGATACAAAAGAGCATTAGTTTGATGTACGAACATGGTTAATAGACATATGTAGTATGTATCAAAAACAGGAAGGCATGTCATTATCAAAGGTATAATGTGTAAAGTAAGCAGATGCAATTTAACCAAATTGGAAGCAATACAAGCTAGACACCATATGCAACATGCAACCACATTTGACAGCGGAAGTTAAAGCAAGCACCTGGGATGGTTGTGTGTGTGGCAATTGAGATCATCAATTGTAGAGCTTCACATCGTCTCCAATCACGACATCGCACCCATTAGAGCTGAAACGCTTAGTGCTTATCTTGAATTACACTGAGCGACTTACATCTTTTCTTTTCTGCATTCATCAACACCGTCGTAGTCTGAAATACCCATGCATAAAAAACAACAAAGGTGAGTATGGGTGAAGTATGTGAACAATTAGTACAAAGTGTAAAGGTAGCAGATAGCAGGTCGGTGAGAAATAAATGACGGAGACATATGATAGCTCTACAACATGCATGGCACACTAAATTACTACAGGATTCAATGAAAATAACAATGATCGAAAGCAAATAGGCCACCCATTTTTTCGCACCGTTTGATGTACAAAGAACGGGCGGATCGCCTTCATCTACCTCCAGCCAACCAAGGTTGACGATCTTCCTCGAACGCCCGGCGACCAGCCCAAGATTCCTCGCCTGCCTGCACCTCCCTCGACCTCACCGCCTTTGCCGCGTGCTTGGCACCGCCCCGGCCATCCATTCAAGCCCCGCCGACCTCCGGATCGGGCGCAAGCAGCCTCGCGCCCACACCCCTATGATAGACACCGATCTGCCGCTTCCTCGAGGAACAAAGGACTAGGTGCTCTGCCGCCTAAGTGGGTGCTGCTTCTTTTAATTGCGGTTCGACCGACCTGAATTGAAATCCAAAGCGGCTACCGACCTCTAGCAAAGGTGAAATAGTAAAAGCGAGGAAACCTTGTGCATTTAGTATCACGAAGAAGATGCAGTAAGAAGCGCTCAACTAGTTTCTTTCGTGGGATGAATACAGTGTGAGCGGAGACGTAAGATTTGCACGAATAAGGGAAGAGGAGTACCTCTTTCTGCTGGCAGTGTTGTGTCCTCCTTCTGTTTTTTGACGATCTTCTTGTTGTTCGCCGGAAATCAGAAGTTGTGGAGGACGGTGCAGCCTTGGACGAACCCATGGCCAAGTTGTTGAGTGTGGTGCGGTGGCCGTCTGTCGGCAGCGGGGAAGCAGATCCGAGGCGGTGAACGACTGCGTAGCGGGAACAGCTCCGGTGCGGTGGACGGTTGCGACAGTGGAGCCGCAGCAGTGAGGCGAAGGACGGCGTGGTTGGCGCATGTCGGCATCGGCGTCATGGAGGCAGCTCTGCCTCGGCTTTAGCTGCTAAGTCCTTGAGGGCATTGCGGTTGCGGTTGCGTTGGACAACAACGTCGGGGTACCGGCTCCGGCGTGATGGAGGAGGGCGGCGTCGGATTGGCCGCTATGGGGTGGAGGACGGAGGAGTCTGGGGTTTCGCGGCTGGTGGAGAGGGCGTTTTCGCGCCCACGGAGTATGAATGGGGAAACGGAGGGAGGCGGGGAACTAAGGGGGAACAATGTTTCGGTTTGAGACGCGCTTGTTTGAAATTTGGGGAAAGTTACAAACTTTGCCCCCATCTAAGATTTCGGACATATTGCGGGTTGGGGGTAGGACATTCACGTCAGGTGTCCCAAATGTGGGCGGGATAGATGTTGGCCGAGCGCATGGGTGTTTAGCCGCCATTTTTTATGAATGCTTCTCGGAAGCGGTTGAGACTAGCGTCTTGGTGAAGTTACAAACCTACCCCGGTTTAGACCTTTGGACATCGGGCCGATAGGCTACACGGGCCAGAGTCAGGACAGTAATTTCCTACCACCAAAACATTAGTCTCGCGCGGTTTCGGGTGACTAGAGGCCTATTTGGCGCTTCGTTCAATATTTGGGAGCAGAAGCATTAACGTTTTCGGTTCTCTTGAATTGAACTTTCAGGATTTGTCAAACTTCACAAATTTTTGCTCTTGAAAATCCTAAAGCTACGATTATTTTGGAATGGAGGGGGTACATTTGAATATACATTGTACATGAGTATATATTAAAAAATATGCAACTTACCGCAGTTCATGCATGGTTCCAGATATAATCTCCTTGGTTGCAAAAAAAAGGTTAGATATGCGTATGAATATATATATAGCATGTTCAAACTCACAACAAAGATTGATGCCCCCTTTTACATCTGATTTACAAATGCCATTATCTCGGTTCAAATAGATGAATGCACTTCCTATGAATTGAATCTTTGAAACCCCTTTATGTTGAATTCGACATGTATTTTATTTCGTAGCTAGCAATTTGGAATGTATCCATGCAAGTGACAAATGTATAAAGTGCTTCACACTAACAACATGGAGTGCACTAATTAATGTTTATATATGAATTGCAAAAGCATCCATTGCATGTATTTCAAACCGCTCTCACTCTATGGATCGATAATATGAAATAAACACATGCACATGCTGGAATTCAATAGAGTATGGGTGTCTGATAGACCGATTTTCGTCCATACGCAATTTTGCAAAATTCATGATCTCATCCAAAAATAATAATGCCATTTATATTTTAATTTAATGCGTGGAACCACCTTTTACACGTAGATGCACTATGCCTCGCCCCGTTCTCACAAACACGTTATATATCTCTCTATCTAACGCATAAGTGCACACACTTTATATGCATCGGCATTTCTCTTTCACACATGCTCACAATCTCTCGTGGTGTCGGGGTGTCTCACGCCAAGCATGCTCTCTCTCTTTCTCTCTCTCTTTCTGACTACTATGTACCACTCTTTTCACTAATCTCAGTTGGAAAACACTATTTCTCTCACATGCATATATACACATGCACGGTCTCTACTAGCCCTCTATACGCACATATATGTGCCTACGTGTCTCCCGCACACACATTATCTTTAGGCCTCTTTCACACACATTGCCCCCCCCCCCCCGACACACCTCTCTCTTAGTAGTTGGAAGGTATGATTTCATCATATCATTCGGTAGGATATCCCTGGCTGTTAGGCTGGATGGTAATACGAGGCAAAGTTTTACCCTAGTTCAGATCGGACCCTTGCAGTTGAAGAAAGAGCCTACTCCTGCATCAGTATATTAGGGATAGGGGTGTGTACAAAGTACACGTGAATACCGTGCATTGTGCGTGTGTGTATACTATCGACGAACTAGCCCCCAAGCTTGTATAACATACTAAGGGCCTAGGGTTACAAATCATATATAGTCGGCTTATCACCAGTGGGGATAGAGTGTCCTCCGCGACTCTGGTAGCTTCGTGTTGTACGCCGAGTCCTCCACATGGGTCTTCGTATAACACGTCTCGGTCCAACCTATATGTGGCGCAGGATGGAACCGGCCCATGAGTATTCATGTTGACCCACCACAACTAGAAATGATGTGCCCACCACACCACACACGCAATCGACCACTAAGAAAATAAGCACATACAATATATAGTACAACGGTATCTCGCTCACGATACGTCTCCATATTTTGTTGATGACACTGACGGACTTTGCATTTGATGCGTGCTCCGTATTTTGTTGACGCCACTTACGGTCATTGTATTTGAAGCGAAAGCACGATATGGTCACTGGACTTCAGAATAAGCTCATCACAGTGACCACATACATTTTGTCGTGCTAACCAACATGTGGTTGGATGGTTAGAGGACAGTGGTTTCTCGAGCCCACCAAGGTTAAAGTCCTGGTGCTCGCATTTATCTTGTGTTAATTTCAGTATTTTCCGGCAATGTACGTTCAGTGGGAGGAGACGTTCCACTCGACTACGAGGCACCTATGGTGACTTCGTAAAATCTCAAGATCATATATGCTGGCCCACTCTCTCAAAGGTGCTCATAGGGGTAGGGTTCGCGTGTGTGCGCTTATAGCGGTGAGTGCTTGCGCGTATATATGAGCCCTTGCGTCTGTACCGTGTTAAACAAATACATGTCATGATTATACGGTCACTGGCTCACCCGTACAACTCCGTATTTTGTTGATGACACAATCAATTGACCAGTCAAACGGCGCAACTAGTGTTGCACCATCGGGGCGCCAGAATCGTGGGGCCCAATTGCACAGCCCGTATATGAAAGAAAGAAATGGTAGTTTGAGTCTGTCTGTTAATAAAATAGGAGTACATTTTAGGGTGATCATACGGTCACTGGCTCACCATACAGCTCCGTAATTTGTTGATAACACGATCAATTGACCAGTCAAACGGTCCACATTCAGCAGCGCACATTACCATAGGGCCCACCCTTCAGCGCGTATATGAAGGACAAAAATGGTAATAAACTAGTGGTCGGTGGGTATTCAAAGTCGTGAGACCTCTGGTTGGCGCCACCGCGGTTGGGGGCGTTCATTGGGCGGTGGGGTGGGGATCCCGGAGAAAAAGCTCGCTGCTGGGGTGGGGCTAGAGGGATGGCCGGTGCGGCGGCGGACTGGGGGTGGGGAGTGGTTTCGGGGAGGGCAGGCCGGCCGCGGGCGGTGGGGGCTGGCGGTTCGGCCGGTGGTGGCTGGCGGCTCAGGGGGGGTGGAGTTTGATGATAAATTGGAGGCCCTTGATTTCGTATCCAACGGTTGGAAAATCTAATGACCAGAGATGAAAAAGTCAGTCGACTGATGTGTAGCCTCACCCCGCACGTACACATGCACGCACACAAGACACGCACGCATGTAGGCGTGCAACACCGACATACACGCATAGCATAACACATGCACGCATGCCGGGCGTGCAACACCGACACGCATACATGCACTCACGAACACACGCACATACGTACCCATGCATGCAACACTGAAACGCACCCTTGCACGCACGCAACACTCGCACGCCTGCATGCATACAACACACGATGCAAGACACACGCTCAACCTATACGTGCATGCACCGTTTGTTAAGGACATGGATTGTTACGGGTATTAATAAATCTTATCTGTGATAAGCAGAACATTGATGTTTGTAGCGGTCTTTATGAATCACAACGTATCGAACGGGCTATCAACATAGTAGGCTTAACTACATGAAAAAGATGACGTCACACTCAATGAACAATCATCGGTTTATGAAATGCCCGCTTCCGACCGCCCTGGCCCACCAAAGGTTCCTCTTCTGTGCGCTGCCTGCGTTGGGTCACTGACATGCAGGCCATGCACCCAAAGAGCCCACACGTCAGTGGAAGAACGGCGCGGTGTCCTAGGTCAGAGTCGAGGGCGCCACTCGCGGCACCCCCGCTGAACACGCCTCGTGCCGCATTCAAACGCCTCCATGAAACCCGCCTGTGGAAGCCGAGAAACCCACTCGACACACGTCCGTTCATGACCGGGCCGGCGTTAACGCGATGCCGCCGAGCTCCTCCCGTCCGCTGTCTATTTAATCTCCTATTTAAACGAGGCCAAACGCCGGCCAAGAATCGCACACCTCCGCCGCTCCCCTATCTCCTCCACCATTTTGTCCACTCTTACAATGCCTTACGAAGAGTAGTTATTTCGCATCCAAGCTGGCTGGGTAGCCCGCCAGATACGAGCTATGCAGCTCATCGATCCACCTCCTCCTCGCCTCGACGGAGCCGCTTGCCGCCCCAAGCCGGCCACGGTTCAAGAACTCACCGCTCCAGCCAGCTCGACGAGGAGCGGCGACGTCGTTGCTGCCGTCACGCCACGCCTCTGCACCGCATCTCCCGTTTCGCGGGCCGAGACTCCATACCGCGGCCGCACCATGCAAGCAGCGACAGCCGGGTGCACGGAGAGCGACGAAGTCGATGGCCAGCGCCTCCGCGTCGCCGCCATCATCAAGGAGAAGTAGAACACGGAGGCCGCCGCCGCTGGGTCCCATGAAGGCCAGCACGAGGCGACGCCGGCGTACAACAGGTGTCTTGCCGATCCTTTTGTTGCGAGGACCTTCGTCGACCCGCATGGGCTCCATGGAAGAGGGAATGTTAGGATGAACTCGAGCCGGTGCCGCCATGGCGAAGTAGTGGCCGGTGATGAACTCGAACGGTGCCGCCACCATCATCTTCGACACCAGCCAATGATATCAGTTGGGCAGTGGGGAAGCGAGCCGTCCTTTGCACTGAAGCATATACCTCCAGGGCTCCCGGCAGTCCGGTGATCGTGCTGCCGGACATGAGGAACACAAATCAATCGGCGGGCGATCATTTAGGCCAGGCGTTATATACCTGTGCTGTCCAGAACTAGCACCGCGTAGTTCATTTGAATGTAATGAAATCCGTCCTGTTTGTGTGAAAATCTGGTATTTTATATTATTTCCGTCGTTGTTTATATGAAATATCAGTTTGTCTACGTGTTTGCGTGAATTTCGTCCGGTTGGTTGAGTTGCTGTCATAATGTGTGCGGCTACGGTTGGATGGCGTAATTTGCGGGTCGCCGGTCGGTCTGCGGGCGGCTCGGGCGGCGTTGTGGGACAAAAAACACAGCTAAATGCGAGCTCGTCTCCAACGTCTTGTACTGGAGGATGCATGACAACATGAGCACCCGAGCCATTCCTCGCTCATCGGTGGCAAAGGCACCGGTGGACAAAAGGGTCGCCAATATTTTGGCTACCCCGGCAAGATCCAAACAGCCCTCCCAACAGATTAAAATCCCTCGTTCGCCGTTGAATTTTGCCATGTGTTGTTTTCATGGACTAGTAAGATGCCCGTGCATTGCACGGAACATCAAGATGCATTTTTACAAACTCCGCATGCATGCAAGGGATAATTAATGTCCTCCTTTGCTAGTACCACGAGGCAAACACCATTAATATTGCATCGATTAGTGTTAGTGGCCTTGTATATCTGCAAATTGTAATTTTGATAGTGGCCCCTTGTATATAAAAATGGAGGGAGAAATATGAGAGATAAGGTGAGGAGGAGTGGGGCGTGGTGGTGACTGGTGGTCCGACTGGGTGGAGGCATGGGGATGGACGGCGCATTATGTCTAGGTTTGTATCTCTCTCACACACACCCATGTAGGTGGGGGACGTGCACAAAGAGAAGAGGTGCACGCACGGCGCACGCATTCCGCCTCTTTCCCAACCACACCCTGCAAGGGTACACGGTGGAGCTCATTTCAGACGAAAAAGGCAGCCCACGTGGTAATTTGGCACGTGTAATCGTTGTCCACTTGGTGGAGGGAGGATCGTCTACCACTGGTGAACAAACAAATTGCGACTTGACGTGTTATGTTAAATTAAAAAAAGAGGAAAACCATGTGGGGCCTACCTTAGAGGCAAGGCTCTATACACTAGAGTACTTTTGATGTGTCCCACAACTCGCAGAATCCAGGAGAAGCTTGCTTAGTACTATCAGACGCCTTTACGCCCGCTTCCTCGCCCATCGCCAAGTGGCTCGCAAAGACGAGGAGAAAATTTTACTACTCCCTTCGTTTACTCATCGTCCCTACTACGTACTTTGGTTAGTACTCCCTCCATTTACTTATACAAGGCCACTATAAAAAATACATTTTGCATCTATACAAGGCCACAAATAGTAATCGAGACAAAATTTACTACTCCCTCCTTTCTAGTTTATGGCTCAATTTCAAAATCTCTCCAACCAAGGTAGACAGTGAGTGGTCGAATTAATTTCGTAGTTTGCACAGTACACTCGTTTTTCTCAAGAAGTTATGTTTACCGAGGCATTAATTAGAACGAATGCATGAATGACCACTAAATTTCCATGAACTTGTACATGCATTGGTTAGTTTCCTCTTGACACTGCTTGCGTCGGGTGATCTAAGGCACCTCAAAATCCAACATGTAATGGTACTACTACTAGTATAGTAGAATTGAGACTTATCAAACGGAAAACGAATGTTTTTAGATGAGCCCTATAAACCCTAGTGGGTACGTACTCCGTAAAAACAAATATTTCCAAAACTAAGTCGCTCCCTTTCATGAATTCTGTAGTATACTCCTCCGTCGACGCCTCCCTTTCATGAATTTCAGATTTCGTCACGACATGTGGAACATATAGCAACTAGGTCGACGTGTCAAGCACCAAATAATAGTGCGTAATGAACAGGGGGACGCACCCCACTCGTATCGCCCAAGAGTAGTAATGAGCAATGAGACGTCAAATCACAATGCCGCACCTTCCCGGATGGACGAAGCAACCATTATTTCACACTTCGTTCGCCATCATCTCAAACCACGTACTAGTATTGCTTCTGCCTCAAGAGGGACACGCCAGACGCCTTGGTACATCATGACACGTGGGACCGCATGATGTGCCATGCTCCCGCCGATCGCTCGGTAAAATCACCTCATTTTTATTATACTTCCTTCAGACGGTTTACTACATGGCATGCACGCTGCTCTAGGTTGAGAATTTAACTGGCTATATATGTGATGAACAGTACTCTAGCCTTTTAAAAAATGTATACTTTTGTACAGTAGTACTATCGATGGATTGCGCCATGGAGCAAAAACTGAAATTTTTAAAAAAGGTGGTACATATAGAGAGCGCTCGTCGCCAAATTATGCATATAATACTATTAAAAAAGCTAGTACGTGCTTAATTGGGGTGCTAAATTCTATTAAAGAAATACTAGTAGTATGTACACACTGAAGAGTTAAAGTAACGAGAAGAAACATAACATAGTTCTCATTGGGGCTCAGCACAACACACCCCTCAAATTAAACTAAGTACACCTGAAATTAAACTATGCAACTAATCCGTAGACACCTTTGCATTAGAAGTTTAGAACCACCATGAGCAACGACACTACCACCTTACTCGGAGTCCTCGTCCACGTCCTCGACTTTGTCCTTGTCCCTCTTCCTCTTGGCCGATACTTCTTTGCTTGAACTGCCAACTTGGCTGTTGCTCTTCATCCAACCCTTGTAGATATTGAAACAAAGGTAGCCATCCATTGTAGCGTAGTGGATGTGGTCTATATCTAGTACATTCCGCTGCCATGCATGATGATGAAACGTGTAATGAGGTTTCTCCAGTTTACGGTACAAATGATGAACCATGGCTCTTGCCAGGGTCGGCATTGAGGGCTGACGAGAGGGCACCAGCCGATTCTTCTGGAGGTCGAAGAGGTTTCCTACAACGAGGCCTATCCGACCCAGGACTTCTTTGTCGTTCTTAAAGTCTACAGTAACGAATTTCACTGTTTGTCCTTGAGGAAGTTCTTAAAATCCTGGCACTCAACGTCGGCATGGCATATGTGGTAGACCAAGCAAACGTTATGTACGCAAACCTCGATCATGGAGGGCTTCTTCCTCTTCGCCCTTAGATCCTTCTCTCGCCCCTCGGACTGTGGTGTACTTAACATCTAGCCCAAACACCCACTCATCATCTGAAGTTTTCGAACATGCGTCTGAAGCGAGAAAGGCATCCTTTCACCGTCATGAAGAATTGTGTAGATGACGCCGAACTCATCGCCGGTGATGGTTCTAACCTTGTACTCACCGCCGATCGGGGAGATTTGGGACGCCATGGATTTGGGAGGAGGGTTAGGATTAGTGGAACTGCCGTAATGTGAATGGACCGGACGACTAGGAGCGAACCGCCGTAGTATTAAAGGACGTGCGGGGACGAGTAGGAGCGAACTACCAGCGTGCAAACGGCAGGGTAGTGGCTTTCCATTCTCCCATGATACGGGCTTCCGAGAGCCCTTCGATCTAAGATCGAACGGTTGAATGGCGTGATTCTAGACCTATGGGTGAATATCCTATCCTAGAGGGTTATTCTGCAAATTTTCAGCAACTTAGCATGCGGCCGTTTGATCTCAGATCCAAGGGCTGCCAAGAGTCTGTATCATGGTCGCGCCTACCAGACCGTCAGCGTCGCCATGCTGTCGCGCTTCTTGGAGATTTAACACTGTGTGTTAGGCTATCTGATGTTGGCATGTCATACATAGTCATCACTTAGTCACTCATACTACAACAAGGTTGGCTATAAGGTTGGTTGTAAGTGTATTTATTTACTCCTCTCTATCTCTTTCTTCAGAGTTTTCCGTCCCATAATATAAGAACATTTTGACACTAGTGTAGTGCCAAAAACGTTCTTATATTATGGGACACAGGAGTACTAGTATTTATTGCATTTGCCAAGGAGTGACCTCTTCCAATGAAATGGTGTTGCTAAGTTTGCTTCATTTAATTAGCTATAGACTCAAAATTGTCTTTTCACCTAGGTACACACGCTTAGCACCGTTTCTTCCTTGGGTCACCAAACTAGTCTCTCTCTTCTTGATTAACTTGCCACATCAGACTTTATGCCCATGTGGCAAGCTTAAGCACCTATAGGAGCAAGTAAGTACAATAGTGCGCTTTACATGGCATTTTTGCATATGTGGAGGAAAGAGAGGAAAGGAAAAAGTGGAGAAGTGGGCTCTCATGCAAGAGCCAGCCTCTACTACATGGTGGAGCATTGGGAGAGGCACTTGTATGGAGGTGGTCAGGAATCGGGAGACTCACGCCGGTCGTAGCGCCGCAGTTAAAATGATAATTGCAAGTCAAATCATGGGGCCCCACCTGTCCAACAAGAATCATTGTCAAATCACACAGCCCTACGCTTGCAGCAGCCTACTCCCTCGTCTTCTCGCGTCTCTGTCGAATCGACTAGGCGGAACTGCCCGCCATCAAGCAGAAAAGCCCCGCCTCGACTTTTAAATACAACTACTCCCTCCGTCTAGGTGAGTAAGTCATCTTACTTAAAACCAAATAATCCCAAAATACTAAGGCGAGGTGCATTAACTTCTACCTCTTTTCTTGTTTCTTCACATATCAACCAATAAGAATCCAATGATATACTTTTTGTGACACAGTAACTCATATTTAGTTAGTCAAATGGATGACCTAGAACTACAAGCAGGCCCTATAAACCGAGTCGCCTACAAATAAAAAACCGAGACAGAGAGGGTAGTTCAGCACGTATCTTTTTAGATCAATATAGTCGGGATTCACCAAGGAGCAAAACCAAGTGGTAGGTTGCTCCTGTCGTGTTGGCGTAGCAACTCAAGAGGGTCAGTCCGCACACGAAATGGCGACACACTTAACAGGACCCCTTTGGCAGACATGTGGTTCATCCACCGTCTTGTTCCACGTGCGATGCACCAAATTACAGTTCGGAGCAGCAGTTGGAATTGGAGGCACCCCGATCGTAGCACTGCAGTAATAGAAAATGAGCGATGAGGGGTTAAATCACAAAGCGCCACCTTTCCCGCATTAAGCTGGACGGACGAAGCAACCATCATTTCACTCTAGGGCGCAAGAGCATAAAGAAAAGAGAAAACAATGATGCGTGTGGCAGCTACCTAGGGCACCCTAGGGTAGGAGTCTCCACTACAGATCCTTTTTTTTGAAAGCGCCTCCACTACAAATCGGCTTCTCCCTCGTCCTCTTGAAGAAAACCGATGATGAGTGCGGCGGTAGGGTTTGTAGGAGTACTACGGCGCAAGGGCCACGTCATAGTAAACGGGTTCGAGTCGACGCCTTGAATATGTGGGGCCGCTTGGTTTTACGGGAACGAGGCAGCATTTTGGGTTCGGGGACCAAGGAGATATAGTACGCATACAAAAATTGTGGACGAGGTTCGACCAAAAGGCAATGATGCATGGGCCCTGCATTTTGATATACCCGGGCGTCGTGAAATTTGCTACTCTACTCAAAACTAGTAAGGTACACATGTATTGAACGCATGAGATTTGGAAACCAAATTATGAATAAATACACACTATAGCATGTAAAGCTTTGAGTCATATATGCATGATGTAGATGTTCGTTTAGTTCTTATAGTTCATCTCATTCAAAATCAATTATTTTTATAAAAATCTTAAGATTCATGGGGTTGTGCATTGTAAATCATAAAGTAAAAAACAAATAATGGCAATTCATTTAGAAAAAATCAATTATGATACGTAAGATTCTAGAACAAAGGAGAAGTGCTTGTGTTTTGAGGTTTGTGCATTATGCTTAAGTTCAACCATGGAGTCTTCTAAATTGTACATGTTGCAGTATCTGGTGGAATGTTGATGATATCCAACGGCCAAGAGTGCTCGGATTTGCCCATCTCTCGCCTTTGTCGGGTTCGCTTCATCCAACGACCATCTTTCAAAGTTATTGGCACACTATATAGTTCTTGTGCCATAGTTGCATGTTTTGGAAAAAAGCTACTAGTGGGTTGTACTATCTATTTAGGAATAGAAGATGTATACATGGAAGTTGTAGGGAAAGAGATGACATGGAGCATCTCAATTCCTATGAGTAGGGATTGGAAAAGAGATGTCATTTTGGTTCACATCATAGGAACTTTTCTATTGAATCTAGAGATGACATGTATCTCAATTCCTATGAGGAGGGATTAGAAAAGAGATGTAATTTGGTTCATATCATAGGAACTTTTCTATTGAATATACACTAATGTTTATTTTCCTTTGAAATTAAGGGAGTATAGGAATCCATACATATGAACCAAGTGGCTCTAAAGCTATAGAAATGATATCATGTTTATTTCCTTTGAAATGTGGAGTATATGAATCTATTCCTATGAACCAATTGGCTCTAAATAAAAAAAATCCTATAAAAATCATATCATATAGAGTTCCTATGATATTCCTCGACACTAAAGGATGGTTGAAATTGCTGCGGGTGATATGATGGTCTTTCTTTGTAGACTCCTCACCCATCTTTATAGTTACCTCTCGAAGATGAATGAAATGATATATACAGGGTATTCTACATGTGCAATTTGGTACACAAAAACTCGGTAAAATTTTGCGAGGTTCGAATTTTCAATAAAGCTATATGCAGTGCATTTCGGAATGGAGGGAGCATACGACAGTTGCTAACACTCACGTGGAAGATTTGTGTGTAGGAGGAGTGGCTGTTCTGTTAAATGACATGGCAAAACTGACACTATCCGATGCCAATCTAACGGTTCTTAAAGCGTTCGTCAGGAAAAGGCTTGTGGAGAACGTTTGTCGGATAATGATTTACGGACACATGCATTGCATTGATATGTGCCCCCCTCTCTCTCACGCACACGCACCCTCACGAGTCACGACTCTCCTGAGTCCTCTCGCAGACTCGCACGTCGCACCCACCGTCTATCTGCAGGTAGACGTCACGCACATATGTGCTCTTCACACCCTACCCTCAGAACTTCTAAAAAACAAAAGACGGCGCGCACATTTTATTTTAGCTCACACGTCACACACTTATACTATTACTCTTGCGGCGAACGTTCTTTGGGCATAGTATATTGTACTCTCACGAAGAGAAGCGGTGCACGCACGCACTAGTTCTCTCACACCCACTCGCGGGTACACGTAGGAGCACATTTTTTTGAAGCTGGTACAACAAAATCACTCCACTATATATAAAAGCAGGAGCCTTAGCGCTTGCCTTACTAGGGTTCCTCTTGTTCACTCTCTCATGCTCTCCAGATCTAAGCAAGACATAGGTGGCCACACTCTCTCTCTCAGCTCACGGCTGGTCACAAATCCGGCCGGACAACCTCGACCGGGCAGGGTGTAGGTGCATCGTTCACGCTGTTGCCGGGCGGCGAGGGAGGAGACCAATGGCTGCCCAGCGTCCCGATCGGGCGTGTCGTGCTGCTTCTCCGAGAGAGCACTGCTCGGAAGGGCCTCCGACCCATTCTTCCTCCTCATGTATTGTGGCCAAGATGCGGCCTCCCGACTGCCGTCTTTGCCACATGCCGACAACCTCAGTATATATTCCTTCAAACCTGCCTTGCTCATCGCCCCAGCTCTTCCCCCTTCGTGTGGATCCTTTTCTACTTCCGTCCGCTGTTCCAAAGCCACCTAGATTTCTACAATTATTAGAAGTAAAGCTAGTTCATACAGTCGACTCAAAGCGTTGGTTCAAACAGGGAAGAAAGTGGGAAAGCTGTAGCATGAATCTAGGACTTGGTTCTAAGAGGAAACGGGGGAAAGTACTAATATCTGTCACTGTTTAAATAACCGTATTTCGTATTTGCGCAAACAGGGATGTCTGTCTCCATATCGTTTCGGGATGTGTGTCTCCGTATTGTTTCTATCCTCGCAATCAAAAGCACACACCTCAGTTTTAGTACAACTACGGAAAATGAGATGGCTATCCCTCGTTGCCGTCATCTAACCTCCCGTCTTCAAGGTATCCCTACATTGGTAGTAACTAAGGTAGAATGACCAACGCAATCTAAAAGAAGCTGATTCGTACGTTTTACTTCCTAATTGCAGTTCAGGGACTAGCGAAAACAACTGCATCCTAGTACGGAATGCACTTTCTACCAGTTCATCCATGGACCGAGGACTAGCTGGCACGGCTGCACGACAGTTTTTTGGACAAAAGCGCCGGACAAGAGGCATTGTGGTCTTATTATTTCTGCAAATAGCGGTGCTTAAATTTAGTGGAATGCACAAGAATTTCACCTGTCAAGATAATCGTGATGAGTTCAGCCAGATTCCAAATTTGAGACCACAATTATAATTGGTTATTCTGGAATGAGAGAACCTAACCCTGGATGGTGGCAACAAGAAAAAACCAGAGTGAACTCCATGAAATTTAAGCCTGTTGGGAGGCCCCTTGCTCAGAGAAGCCTTGCTTGTTTTTTCCTGTTTTGTAAACCTTCTCACAACTTTGTCTTTTGCTGTGAACTAGTATATGTTTGTTATGTTCTATGAATCATTGAGATGTATAAAATTGCTTAACTTATGCTTTTCAAGTTTTTTATGAAGACGAGTTTAATGTGAGTGTTCCACATTAGCGTTGGACTAGCGTGTGAACATTTGGAATTTATTACAGTGTGGCCTCAATTAACTGCATGAACCACTATAACAAGATACATAGTTGCTTATATGTCAGACAGCAGATTGTTGATTGTTAGCTGGTCGATAGCCTAGTGTTGAAGCAAGCTGAGCCAATGTGCCGTGTTTTGCACAACTGCTTACAAGTGAGGTAGCACCAACACTGTTTACAAGTACTTATGTATACGTCGGTGCACGGTTCTCGAACGAGTGCTCTATTTCATCAAAACACACACTGCTCGTATGATAAACTGTGACAACTTATGTCTTACCATGCCATATTCATGAAAATACTAGTGAGGACGCATCTGTTTTGGCAACAATTACGATGGTTCTCACATGATTCACGGGCACACAAAAGTAGCAGCAGTTCCCATATACGAATTCAAACAGAGTACTAGCCCCAGAGGGGTCGATAACAGGCAAGGTTCGGATAATTAGACACAATCCAAACTACTATTAAACACTAGCTGGGGCAACTATTTCATGCCTTGATCTAATTTGGGCTGGACACAAGACGGACCTTGCCATGAACATCAATGAGGATGCCCCGCAGCAGCTCAATCCTGTGAACCTTCATGATGACAACCTTGTGGCCTTGCCACTGATAAAATTGTTTGTGGAGGCATGCCACGTCATCTTCCTGCGTAAGCTTGACAAGAACAGTATGCCTCACAAACGAAGTAGTAGCTTTGAACTTCTTGTGCTTCAAAGACACCTGGACAACACGCTGACAACAAAGTGAGGCTGGAATACAACTCTTCATTGGTATAACCGCAAATGGCTTCAGATCCAACAGCCTAGGAACTCTGTTTTCCCAAAGGTCGTATATTCAGGTCGTCCGCCTCATAGCGAGTGACATGTACAACCACACAATCCTTGTCCGCACTGTGGCTCTAATTGAAACAGAAACAAATTCTGAATTACTTTTCAAAGATAAGAAACACAAGTTATTTAAACCACTATGTATAGCATGGCATCGAAGCTAATAAAATTTTGCATTATTAATCACCACATACTTCCTTTTATAAAAAATCACCACATACTTAGATGAAAAACCACAATCGAGATCGGCAAAGAAGGAAATCACCTTGGGCAGCTCAGCGGGGGGGGGGGCACATCCTCGAAGGGGGAAAACTGCTCCTGCAGTGCCATGGGGGTTGTAACCTCAAACGGGGCGTTGACCATCTCAGTAGTGGCCGTGAGCGTATCTGGGGTCAGCTCGGTGGTTGCCTCCATCTTCTTGGAGCTCTCTGTCTCGTGGGGATTAGCCTCCCGCGTCTGCTCCAATATCGACAGATCTTTGCCTGGTCCTCCTTGGTCCATCATGAAACTGACGAATACTAGGAGACCGCTGAAAGGAAAACACAATCGCAATGACAATGAAACAAAAAAGAGGGTGAGGATCGGTTACTGCTTTGCAAAAGTTCTTTTTTTCTCGAACGAAAATATACCAACATCACGGATCCGCTTACCTTACCTTCGTTGGGAGAGAAGAACTGTGGCAGATGCGAGTGTTGCCTTTCACGAAGACGGTGAGGGAGAAGGGATTCAAGAAGAGTGAAATGATGGTTGCTTCGTCGTCAAACTTAGACTGCGGGTAGGTGGGGTTTTGTGATCTGACGGCTCGTTCTTGCCCGGCCTTCGACCGGGGTGACTCTCTGCTGCATACTGCCTTCTAATTTGGTGGATGGCATTTGGGCCCACACTGCATGGCCTGCATGTCGGTGAACAAAAGTATAATGGCATTCAGTAGAGGGAGACGTTTCAATGACCTAGGAGGAGCCAGAAGCGGTAGAGTGTCTCCACTATACTAGTAGTAATTGTTTTTCTGGGTAGCTGTAGAGTGTCTCCACTGTACTAGTAGTAATTGTTTCTCTGGGCCCAAGACAAAACAGCCCATCCACACTAGTAAATAGTAAAATCAATTCAAAAGCCCATATATTTACTGAATGAGAGGCGCTACCCACACCCAGCACAACGCCCGCCAAAAAAACATGGGTGCTCTTCTTCCTCCTCGCTCCCACCCACCTCACGTCAGCTCGCTCCACTCGTACCCCCAAATTTTTCACCTCACTCCTATAGAAAACCCCAGCTCCCCTTCTTCCTCACTCCTCTGAAAACCCCCAGCTCCCTTCTTCTTCGTCAAGACTACAACTAGGCTTGTCATTCGTTACTCTGCTGAAATCCGTGAGCGCGACGCGACACCCTCGAGGAAAATGGAGTCGGTTGACCCCAGCACCAAGAAGATAAGGCTCCCGCCAGCGGCGACGCTGTTGTAGATCCCGCACCCGGCATCATGGGGAGAAGCGGCGACCCCGCCCCCAACGGATCCCAGGAACCCGTAGAATCTTGGGTGGACCGCATCAGCGATCTCCCGGACGCCGTCCTTGGGGAGATCATCTCGCTTCTCCCCACCAAGGATTGCTGCCGCACACATGTCCTCTCAATTCGGTGGCGCCCTCTATGGCGCCGTGCGTGCCCTTAATCTCGATCGTCACCTATCTCTCTTCAATGATTTTGAAATCCCCAGAGCCATCATCTCCTCCCACCGTGGCTCCATTCAAAGCCTCTCAGATCCCGTCATGCTACCTAAGCAAGCATACCATGCCCTGCACGGTGGACGCCTGGCTGAAATCCCCTGAATTCACAGAACTACAGCTGCTTGAGTTCTACTATTCCCCTGGAAATCACATACCACATACCGAACGCCATGAACTTGTGCCCTCAGCACCGATGTCCATCTCGCGGTTTTCCTCCTCTCTCCACACCGCCACCTTTGTCAGTGCTATCTACCGCATAATCTGGTACTAAACCTTCGACTCCCATTTCTCAAGAAACTTTCACTTGTGCGGGTTCAGATATCGGAGGCCTCATTGCACAACATCATCCACTCCAGTTGCCCTGCGCTGGAGTGCTTGGTGCTTGTTTTCACAGTTAGAAACGGTTGTCTCCAAATAAAGTCGCCTAACCTTGTAAGAATTGGAATTTCTTTTGATGGAAGGTAGCTCACCATCCAAGATGCCCCTTCACTTCAAAGGTTGATCCTTGATTCTAGTTATTCACCGTTGCAAATAACCGTCCTCTCTGCGCCTAAACTAGAGACCTTGGGTGTAATACATGATCTCTGTGCTCATTTCAATATGGTGTTTGGCTCCACAGTTCTTCGGGTACTTTATATTATCATCTACACTTGTAACCATAAGCTGCATTTTAAATTTCTAGCATAATTTATATATCATCTTGGAGTACACATTTTGTACTAATATTATGTTCTATGCTCAATGAAGAGTTTCTCCATGGAGGGCCTATCAATGGTGCTGGATTCTGTCAAGATCTTATATATCCAAATGAATAGTTGTGATCTGAGCAAGATTATTGGCTTGCTGCAATGCTTTCCATGTCTGGAGAAGTTGTATATAAAGGTGATAATTTCACGCACATTGGAAGCCCGCATATAGTGTACTAGAATTAACCGTTCAGCTGTTGCTCTTTCGACACTCTTCTTTTAGACCTTAACTGTTTTCAATCTTCATGTCTATTTAGGCAACAGGACGGGTAAGAAAGTTATAACCAATCGGTGGATTCGTAAGCATCGGGATTTTCTCACTTCTCATGAGATTCGATTGAAGACAATAACGCTTAGAACGATATGTAGCCAACCGTGCAAACACAAGATTTGTCACATTCTTCCCGCTGAATGCGAGGTTACTATTGTCCACGAGCTTAAGTTTATCAAAGCATGGTTTTGACGGATGGGTATGTCAAGAGCAAAAAAGGAGTTTCAGGTGGGCAAAAGAGCTTACGAACGTGCGGGCTTCTATTTACAACATATTGTGGTCATAATCCAAAGAAATTTTACGACCCAGGATGTTCATTATATGGACCTGACCGATCCATTTGACTGTGACTGCCGAAAACAGTGCTGGAGTTAGATGTTGTTGCCCTTTTCAATCTGGGTTTTTTTGTAAACTTGATGAAGAATTAACCCTCGTGCTTTTGTATAGTTTGTAAGCTAGAGTTAGATGTTCCTGCCCTTTTCAACTCGGCTGTGACTGTCATATTTTCTTTCAAACAAGGCAAATGGCTTGCCATTCGTTTAATTTAGAGTGAAATATTGTAACAAATCCCAACCAAGGGAAATAACATCACTCTCGCCGGCTGCTTGAGCTCACTTGTGCATTCTGAAGCCAAGTGATTAGCCCCCACCAGCACCCACAAACTTATTTCGAACTAGCACATCAAATGGGCTGTAAATTTTCATAGGAAAGGCTGCATGACCGTGATAGATTTGGATTCTGACATTTGGGACCTGCGAGGAAATAGCCTATCCAAGGTGGTGTCGACTTACTAGCCACCAACAAACGATTCTGCCTACCAGCCATTGGATTGACATCCAACATCCGTCGTGTATCTTCTATCTCTTGTCTTCTTCTTCCTCCGGCCGCCCAAACCAAACCACCCCATCGGCTCCGCCGCTCCGCCTCCCATGGTCGGTCTGCGCCCGCCGCCCAACCGTATGTACCCTCCAATGTTGGCCAGTCCCTCCTCTATTCCCCACACGCCCTGTTATTCTCCGGCGGACGTCCCGAACACGCACTCCGCCCGAACCGATCAACCTCAGTACTCCCCTCCGCTTCTTGTTGGACCGGCGCATCTTCAACGGCTCCTGTTCGTTCCATCCGAGGCCTCGCCGTTGTCCTCCGCCTTGCGGCCTTGGTTCGCTCGCCGTGCACGGTGCGCTGCCCTCTTGCGTTGCCAACATCGTCAACAACCGAGAGGAACAAGGAGATGACTGTACGTGGAGAGGATGACAGTAGGGACCCACCTGCGTCATGGCAGTACGCAAGCAAGTGCCTCTATAGTACAAGCCCAAAAAATATGGTTCCTCCTAATGGTTGGACATCTGGGGCTCACGCCATTGTCAACATAGTCAATAAACGAGAGAATTACACTATGAGCGGCTGACACGTGGACCCAAAGAAGTCGCGCAGTTTTTTTTTTTTGAGGAACAAGCGGTTGTTATTTATACTAGTTTTAGCGACGGATCAGGGTAACAACGGGCTGTGCGGGGGTCAGGCCCGTCTAGCCAATGTTTTATTTATGTTTACCACATCATGAGCCCAGTTGTGTTTTTTTCTTGCTGAAAATGGCTAGCCCAGTTCTATTTTTTAAAGAAATACCCAAACAAGGCCTACTTGCTTTATCGGCCCTGCTGGGCTGCAAATCTTTCAAGACGAGGAGAGTTTCATTCGGTTTGCCCAGAAATGGGCTGTACATTTTTAAAACACATCAAACCGGGAATTAGTTTCAATTTTTTTTCATTACAAGATCTTTAATTCCATTGATTTTTATGCGTGGACAATTATTTGGATTTTATATTTATATAAATTATTTTTAAAAATAGTTTGATTGTGAATCGATATTTCTGGATTAAAAATAGTTGACCGCTTTTGAAATATGCAAAATTTCGTATACTTTTTAACCGTGGCCACAATATGGGGTGTAATGCTAACAAAAACAAGATGGGCTCCAAAAAAATTCTTAAGAATTAGCAAATGGGCTGTGCATTATACGAATTTGAGGCAGACGGGTTGTATGCTGTTTTCCACAGATTTGAGGCTAACTTGTGCGCCTACTACAGGTGACGCGTATGCTTTCATAAAAAAAGGTTGATGCACACGCAACGCCCTGTCAACTTAGTCAACGAACGAGAGCAGCGACTGTTGGATGTCCATCCAACGGCTGTCGTGCTTCTTCAATCTCTGCTCTTCATGCTCCAGCCGCTCAAACAAGCGCCGGCGGGACTGCCTACTCCCTCCTCCCGCGGCCGGCTATGCTACCGTGCAGGCCTCACGGCCCCACCGTACTCCCATCGCTGGACTAGCCATCCCTCTACTCACCCACACATGCTGTTATTCTCCGGCGACGGCAGACGAACCAAGAAACCTCAGATTCTCCGCGTGGGAAACAAGCCGAGTATTCCACGGCTCCATGTCGTTTCCCTTCCTAGGCCTCGTCGCCGTCCACCGCCACAGTGCGGTGGTGCTCTCGGCGCCGCCTGGTCAACGTGGTCAATGAATGACATCCATCGGAAGTGGATCAGACGTGGAGAGGCCGACACCGTCCACGGCCGCACGCAAGGAAATGCCTACTTATTACGCCGCAAAATAATGATTCCTCCACCGACAGCTAGGACCCACAGAAGGGCCTCAGATTTCGTGAAAAAATGTTTCCCCATTGACAGGTCGGACCCACCAGCTATATCTTCGCATCGCAAGGAAGTGCCTCATTACGCCCAAAAAATGAATACCCCCCGCTAGCCGGGACCCACCATATTGTTGGGCTGACTTGTGGGCCTACTAAGTTGACGGGACGGAGGGCTTTGTCAACTTAGTCAATACTCCAAAGGACCGTATGATGTCCATCCAATGGCCATAGTGCTTCTTCAACCTCTGGTCTTCTTGCTCCAATACCAAAGCACCGCCGGTCGTGCTACCGCTTCCTGCCTCCCCTGTGGCTACTGTGTGCTACCGCAGAGGCCTCACCGCCCCCATACTACTCCCACCACTGGCCAGGCCATCCCTCCACTCACCCACACCCCCTGTTATTCTGCAACAACGGCAGCCTCACACCGCAGCCGAACCAGTGAACGCCAGATTCTCTCCGCGTGGGCATCCACTGCCGCGTCTTGCCCGGCTCCGCGTCGTCCCCTTCCTAAGCCTCGCCGTCGTCCACCGCCATGGTGCTCTCGACGCGGCGTGGTCAATTTGGTCAACGACCGACTTCCATTGGAAGAGTACTGTACGTGGAAAGGCTGACAGCTGGGTCCATGGCAGCCGCAAGGAAGTGCCTCCTTATTACGCGGAAAATAATTATTCCTCCACCTGACAGCAGGGACCCATCGGATGGGCCACCAGTATTTTACGAAAAAAAATCATTTCCCCCTGACAGCTGGGACCCACCGGACGGGCCACCGTATTTCACGAAAAAAAACGTTCCCCCCGCTGTAAGCTCGGACCCACCGGAAGTGCCTCCTTATTACGCACAAAAAATGAATACTCCCCCGGCTAGCTGGGACCCACCTTGGTGGGAGGGTGACTTGTGGGCCTACTAAGTTGACAGGGACGAAGGGCTTTGTCAACTTAGTCAATATGAACGATTCTAGCTCCAGTGACCGTTCGATGTCCATCCAACGGCCGTAGTGCTTCTTCAACCTCCGGTCTTCTTGCTCCAGCCGCCCAAAGCAGCGCCGGTCGTGCCACATGCTCCTGCCTCCCGTGGCCGGGTCTTTGCCGCAGAGGCCTCACCGCCCCTACTATTCCCACTGGCTGGCCAGCCTGCGGCGGCAAAGAGCCTCACACCGCAGCCGAACGGTGAACCCTCGTACTCTCTCTCGCGGGCTTCCACTGCTGCGTCTTCCCGGCTCAGCGTCGTCCCATTCCTAGGCCTCGCCGTCTTCCACCGCCGTGGTGCTCTCCACGGGCGTGGTCAACGTGGTCAAGGAACGACTTCCATCGGAAGAGTATCAGACGTGGAGAGGTGACAATTGGGTCCATGGCCACAGCCCAGTTTTTGTGATTTGCCAAGTAAGTCGCTTTGTTAGGCTGTTGGGCTGCAAATCTTTCAAGACGAGGAGAGCTTTCATTCGGTGGCGAGAAAATGGCCCATCAAGAATGAGAAATGGGCTGTACATTTTTAAAACACATCAAACCGGCAATTAGTTTCAAATATCTTTTTTTTCCATTTCAAGATTTTAAATTACATTAATTTTTTATGCGTGGAGAATTTGTTGGATTTTGTATTGATATACAATTATTTTTAAAATCAGTTTGAATGTGAGTCAAAATTTCAGGATTAAAAATAGTTCGGACCGCACCGAAATATGCAAAATTTTGTATAATTTTTTAACCGTGGCCACAATATGGGGTGTAATGCTAACAAAAAGAATATGGGCTCCAAAAAAACCTTAAGAATTAGCAAATGGACTGTAAATTATTAGAAATAATGGCAGATGGGTTGTATCTGTATTTCCACAGATTTGAGGCTTTCCTAAAAAGGTTGGCGACAAGCAAAGGATCGTTGGATGTCCATCCAACGGCCGTCGTCTTCTTCAATCTCTGCTCTTCCTGCTCCCCGCTCAAACAAGCGCCGGAGGGACTGCCTGCTCCTCCTCCCATGACTGTCTTTGCCAGGCCTTGAGCCTCACCGCCCCACCGTACTCCCATCGCTGGCCTAGCCATCCCTCTACTCACCCACACCTGCTGTTATTCTTCGGCGACGGCAGACGAACCAGTAAACCCTCGTACAGTCGTACTCCCCTCCGCGTGGGAAACAACTGCCGAGTCTTCCCTGCCTCCTTGTCGTCCCCTTCCTAGGCCTCACCATGGTCCACCGCCGTGGTGCTCTCGGCATGGAGTGGTCAATGTGGTCAACGACCGACTTCCATCGGAAGAGTACTGTGCGTGGAGACGCTGACAGTTGGGTCCACGGCCGCAGCAAGGAAGTGCCTCCTTATTACGCGGAAAATAATTATTCCTCCACCTGACAGCGGGGACCCACCGGACAGGCCACCGTATTTCGTGGAAAAAACGTTTCCCCCTGACTGATGGGACCCACCAGCTACACCTTTGCACGCAAGGAAGTGCGTCCGGGCAAAAAAAATAAAATGATTCGCCCCCCTGACTGCTGGGACCCACCAGCTACATCTTCGCACGCAAGGAAGTGCGTCCGGGCAAAAAAACAATTCGCCTTGAGGGAGTCCTGGATTAGGGGGTGTCCAGATAGCCGGACTATAGCCTTTGGCCGGACTCCTGGACTTTGAAGATACAAGATTGAAGACTTCATCCTGTATCCGGATGGGACTTTCCTTGGCGTGGAAGGCAAGCTTGGCGATACAGATATGTACATCTCCTACCATTGTAACCGACTCTGTGTAACCCTAACCCTATTCGGTGTCTATATAAACCGGAGGGTTTTAGTCCCAGAGGATCTAACAACAATCATACCATAGGCTAGCTTCTAGGGTTTAGCCTCTCTGATCTCGTGGTAGATCTACTCTTGTACTACACATATCATCAATATTAATCAAGCAGGAGTAGGGTTTTACCTCCATCGAGAGGGCCCGAACCTGGGTAAAAACATCGTGTCCCTTGTCTCCTGTTACCATCCGCCTAGACGCTCAGTTCGGGACCCCCTACCCAAGATCCGCTGGTTTTGACACCGACATTGGTGCTTTCATTGAGAGTTCCTGCCTGTCGTCATCTTTAGGCCCGATGGCTCCTCCAATCATCAACAACGATGCGCCTGTGGTGAGACTTTTCTCCCCGGACAGATTTTCATATTCGGCGGCTTTGCACTGCGGGCCAATTCGCTTGGCCATCTGGAGCAGATTGAAAGCTACGCCCCTGGCCATCAGGTCAGATTTGGAAGTTTGAACTACACGGCTGACATCCGCAGAGACTTGATCTTCGATGGGTTCGAGCCACAGCCAAGCGCGCCGCACTGTCACAAGGGGCATGATCTAGCTCTGTCGCCGAACAGTGTCCTGGAGGCCGCACCAGAGTCCGCTCCGACCTTTAGCTCGGAGCCGACCGCGCCGATCGAGGACGGGTGGTTGGACACCGCCTCGGGGGCTGCAATCTCTACGGAGATTGAGCCGTACACCTACCCCGTCCTTTGTGAAGCTCGTAACTCCAAGGTGTCTGACTCCTCTCCGGACTCCGAGCCTTCCGCGCCCCTGCCAATCGAATCCGATTGGGCGCCGATGATGGAATTCACTGCCGCGGACATCTTTCAGCACTTGCCCTTTGGCGACATTCTGAATTCACTAAAGTCTCTCTCTTTATCAGGAGAGCCCTGGCCGGATTATGGTCAGGTAGGTTGGGATGCGGACGACGAAGAAAATCAAAGCCCACCCACCACCCACTTCATAGCCACTGTCGATGATTTAACCGACATGTTCGACTTCGACTCCGAAGACATCGGACAAGATGGACGACGATGCAGGAGACGACCAAGAACCAGCGCCAAGACAGGCACCGGAAGGCCACCTCGTCTTACGACATATACATGGTGGACATCCAAAAAGATGGGAATGGCGATGGAACAGCGGAGGATAACCCCTCCAAGAAACAGCCTAAGCGCCGGCGTCAGCGGCGCCGCTCTAAATCCCGCCACAGCAAAAATGGTGATTCCGGCACGGGAGAAAATAACACCCCGGACAGTGCCGAAGACAACCCCCTCCAGCAAGATTCAGCGCAGGAGGATGGAGAAGCCAGCCCTCATGAGAGAGCGGCAGAAAAAGAGGTAGAGGACGATAATTACATGCCTCCCTCCGAAGATGAGGCAAGCCTCGACGATGACGAATTCGTCGTGCCCGAGGATCCCGTCGAACAAGAGCGTTTCAAACGTAGGCTCATGGCCACGACAAGCAGCCTCAAGAAAAAGCAGCAACAGCTTAAAGCTGACCAAGATTTGCTAGCTGACAGATGGACTGATGTCCTTGCGGCCGAAGAGTATGAACTTCGGCGCCTCCAAGAGCTACCTAAGACGCAGGCTGCTACCCGATTAGAGGAGGAAGCACCCAAACCTACATCACCAAGGCATGATATGGCTGACGGCCACCTTGTGGTCATGACAGAGGCCTCTCGGCCCTCAACTCAAGCCGCACCCCGGCGCCGCTCAAAAAATACAAAGGCGCGGGGAAATGTGCCAGACCTGCGAGATATATTGGAGGACAAGGCAAAGCAGACAAGATCGATCTATGGATCGCATGGGCGCCCCATGACACGTGAGGATAACCGTCACGCCGGAAATGGCAATTCCGGCCGGGCCGAACACAGTAGACAAAGCTCATTTGAGCTGCGTCGTGATATAGCCCAATACAGAGGCGCCGCACACCCACTATGCTTAACAGATGAAGTAATGGATCATCAAATCCCTGAGGGTTTCAAACCCGTAAACATTGAATCATACGATGGCACAACAGATCCTGCGGTTTGGATCGAGGACTATCTCCTTCACATCCACATGGCCCGCGGTGATGATCTACACGCCATCAAATACCTACCACTCAAGCTTAAAGGACCAGCCCGGCATTGGCTTAACAGCTTGCCAGCAGAGTCAATTGGTTGTTGGGAAGACCTGGAAGCCGCATTCCTCGACAATTTCCAGGGCACATATGTGCGACCACCAGACGCCGATGACCTAAGCCACATAATTCAGCGCCAGAGGAATCGGCTAGACAATTCTGGAACGGTTCCTAACCAAGAAAAATCAAATCGTCAATTGTCCGGATGCCGAGGCCCTTGCAGCTTTCAAACACAACATCCGCAGCGAGTGGCTTGCCCGGCACCTAGGACAGGAAAAGCCGAAATCCATGGCAGCCCTCGCAACACTCATGACCCGCTATTGCGCGGGAGAGGACAGCTGGCTAGCTCGTAGTAACAACATGACCAAGAGCCCTGGTAATTCAGATACCAAGGACAACAATGGCAGGTCGCGCCGCAACAAACACAAGCGCCGCATTAACGGTGATAATGCTGAGGATACGGCAGTCAATGCCAGATTCAGAGGCTCTAAACCTGGTCAGCGGAAAAAGCCATTTAAAGGAAATACTCCGGGCCCGTCCAATTTGGACCGAGTACTCGATCGCTCGTGCCAGATACATGGCACCCTCGAAAAGCCAGCCAATCACACTGAGGGAGTCCCGGACTAGGGGGTGTCCGGATTGCCGGACTATCGTCACGGCCGGACTCCAAGACTATGAAGATACAAGATTGAAGACTTCGTCCCGTGTCCGGATGGGACTTTCCTTGGCGTGGAAGGCAAGCTTGGCGATACGGATATGTAGATCTCCTACCATTGTAACCGACTCTGTGTAACCCTAACCTATCCGATGTCTATATAAACGGGAGGGTTTTAGTCCGTAGGACGAACAACAATCATACCATAGGCTAGCTTCTAGGGTTTAGCCTCCTTGATCTCGTGGTAGATCTACTCGTGTACTACCCATATCATCAATATTAATCAAGCAGGAGTAGGGTATTACCTCCATCGAGAGGGCCCGAACCTGGGTAAAACATCATGTCCCTTGTCTCCTGTTACCATCCGCCTAGACGCACAGTTCGGGACCCCTACCCGAGATCCGCCGGTTTTGACACCGACATTGGTGCTTTCATTGAGAGTTCCTCTGTGTCGTCACCGATAGGCCCGATGGCTCCTTCGACCATCAACAATGACGCGGTCTAGGGTGAGACTTCTCTCCCCGGACAGATCTTCGTATTCGGCGGCTTTGCACTCCGGGCCAATTCGCTTGGCCATCTGGAGCAGATCGAAAGCTACGCCCCTGGCCATCAGGTCAGATTTGGAAGTTTGAACTATACGGCCGATATCCGCGGAGACTTGATCTTCGACGGATTCGAGCCGCAGCCAAGCGTGCCGCCTTGTCTCGATGGGCATGATCTAGCTCTACCGAGCGATTGCCTTGGAGGTCGCACCCGCTTCCGCTCCGACCCTTAATCCGGAGCCGGATTCCCCGATCGAGGACGAGTGGTTGGACACCGCCTCAGGGGCTACCATCTCTACGGCGATTGAGCCGAATTCCATCCCTGTCCTTTGCGAAGACCTTGACTCCAAGGTGCCGGACTCCTCTCCGGACTCCGAACCCTCCATACCGCCAATCGAATCCGATTGGGCGCCGTTATGGAGTTCACTGCTGCGGACATCTTTTCAAAGACTCGCCCTTTGGCGACATCCTGAATTTAATAAAGTCTCTCTCTTTATCCGGAGAGCCATGGCCGGACTACGGTCAGGAAGGTTGGGATGCGGACGACGAAGAAATTCAACGCCCACCCACCACCCACTTCGTAGCCACTGTCGAAAGCTTACACGACATGCTCGATTTCGACTCCGAAGACATCGACGGTATGGACGACGATGTAGGAGACAACCATGAACCAGCACCTATAGGATGCTGGACAACCACCTCATCCCATGATGTATACATAGTGGATACACCTAAAGGAAATGAAGACGAGGAACAACGGGATGCTACGAAGGATAAATCCCTCGAAAAGCAGTCAAAACGTCAACGTAAACGCCGAACAAAGCCCCGCCTCAACAGAGAACCAGCCATAGAGCAGGACGAACCGGTGGACGATGAACACGCTATCGAGCAATCATCCGAACAAGACAACTTGGATGAACAACCCGTCCCCGGCGAAGACAACAGTCCGGACGATCTCACGCCGGACAAATTGTTGGAGCAAAATAACCTCCAGAAAAGGCTCGTCGCCACTGCGCATAGCCTGAAAAAGCAGAAGCGGAAGCTCAAAACAGCGGAAGGTGCACTCAGGATCATATGGAGCAAAGTATTCAACACCGCAGATAAATACGGCGACAGTCTCTGAACAAAGAGCTATCCAAAGAGAAAACTACTGCCTTAATTTGGCGAAGAGGCCATAGAGCCCCCACAATCAAAAAATAAGAAGGCCACCCGGTCGGATGGACGACCCCACGGCAAAAAGAGAGCGGCAAATAGCGCCGCACACAAGCCGGCAAGCGATTCGCATAAGGATTCACATCAAAAGGATGGCCCAGTTAGGTCCATCTATGGGCCGAGAAAGCAAGCTCTTCAAAGTAATGCAACACGCCAAATATCCGAACATCACGGCACACCCAAATACAGGGGCGCCGCACACCCCCTATGTTTCACCGATGAGGTGCTGGATCATGAATTTCCAGCGGGATTCAAGCCCGTAAACATAGAGGCATGCGACGGAACAACAGACCCTGGAGTCTGGATTGAGGATTACATCCTCCACATACACATGGCTAGAGGAGTCGATCTCCACGCCATAAAATACTTACCCCTCAAACTCAAAGGGCCAGCTCGGCATTGGCTTAAAAGCCTCCCCGAAAATACCATTGGAAGCTGGAAAGAGCTCGAGGATGCGTTTCGGGCAAATTTTCAGGGGACCTATGTCCGCCCTCCGGATGCAGACGATCTAAGTCACATAACTCAACAGCCCGGAGAGTCAGCCCGGAAATTCTGGAACAGGTTCCTTACTAAAAAGAACCAAATAGTCGACTGTCCGGACGCCGAAGCCTTAGCAGCCTTCAAACACAACGTCCGAGACGAATGGCTCACCAGACACCTCGGCCAAGAAAAGCCAAGAACAATGGCCGCATTAACAAGCCTCATGACCCGCTTTTGCGCGGGAGAGGATAGCTGGCTAGCAAGATCAACACCAGCGACCCAAGTACATCTGAAATCAGGGATGGAAATGGGAAACCACGGCGCAACAAGGACCAGCGCCGGATTAAGAGGAACGGTCCAAAGAGCGCGACAGTCAACGCCGGATTCAAAAGCTCACGGCAGAACAATAAAAAACTGCCCATTAAGGACAATAGCGATGAGCTATCCAATTTAAACAAAATCTTGGACAAGATATGTCAAATCCACAGTACTCCCGGGAGGCCTGCAAACCATACCCACAAAGATTCTTGGGTCTTCAAACAGTCCGGCAGACTCAACGCCGAACACAAGGGGCTCGACACACCAAGTGAAGATGACGACGAGCACCACAAGCAGAGCCCCGGAAAACAAAAGAATTTCCCACAAGAGGTTAAAATAGTAAACTCACTTCACGTGATCAAAGGGAAAAACAGAGCGGCGCCCACTAAAATGCGCGCCGCACACTGGTTGTCAAAACCAATCACCTTCGACCATCAGGACTATTCCGAAAGTATTCAGAACGTAGGATGGACTGCCTTGATATTGGATCCTATAATCGACGGATTCCAATTTACACAAGTCCTCATGGATGGCAGCAGTGACATAAACCTGATATATCAGGACACAATCCGCAGAATGGGGATAGACCCAACCAAAATTCGCCGTAGCAACACCTCCTTTAAAGGAGTAATGCCAGGCCCATATGCCCATTGTACGGGCTCCATACTACTAGAAGTTGTGTTCGGTTCATCCGACAACTTCCGTCGCGAAAGGTTAATCTTCCATGTCGCCCCGTTCAAAAGTAGCCATCAAGCACTATTGGGACGCGAAGCTTTCGCCCGCTTTAACGCAATACCGCATTATGCATCTCTAACACTTAAAATGCCCGGTCCATGCGGCATCATCTCATTAAAAGGAAGTACTAAGTGTTACTTGAGCACGGAGGAACGTGAGACTGCCTTGACAGCCCCACACCTATCCGGCTCCGCTAGTTAAAAATCCTGAATTGGTAATTCAAACCCCGGACACGGCTAGACGAGTCCGGCGCCTACTAGTGGCATACCCCCACAAGGGGCTGCAAGCATGTATCACAAGAGACAATAAAGCTCAATTTTATTCACTTCTTCGAATCGTACTATGTTTATTTAATATAAAGTACATCTTTCGCACGATCTTTTTCTTTTAAACTAAGTTCCTCTCTTTTACAGATGAACAACATGCTACACCCGTCCAGGATACGGCACAACGGAGACACAGGCGTAGACGTGCAGTAGGGACCCGTTGCAAGGATTCTCTTCAGATTAAGACCCTGCGTAAACCTTTTTTACTGTCTCTTGTTGATATACAAACCACGGTTTCTTACTATAACCGAGGAGGAGGCTGGCGTTTTGGCATTGGCCGCACCAGAATTTTTATGCGCTGCACTGGACACTGTGGGCTTAGGGCATTATTCTGCCCGTCTTTATAAAGACTGAATACCTTAGGGAGTATTCGCGTCTCGAGTTAGGCCTTATATGCATCAGCTCGAATCATGTCTTTGGTCAAATGTTGGGTTTTCCGGCTCTGTGTTTTGCTGCCTTACGTTCCGTTTTATTGGCTAACGGCACCGGAGAACTATTGCGATTGTGCCCGGTTCGGCCGGGCGAGCACCTCGAGAGAAAGCCGAAAACTGACCGTCATGATATAGCGAGAGACTGGTCAACCACTCGATGACTCATCGGAATGTTTAGAATTCCTCCGCATTAATGAAGGACTGGTTTTCGGTCAGCACACACGCACCCGAATTCGGGAGAGTGCGGTGCCCCCAGGGGCTATATAGTAGCCCCACCCTCCAACTCCTATGGCTAAGTGAAAGTGATAAAGCATTATAGTCCGGTTGCCTAGTTTGCTATGCTACCACCTCCTTAACAGGACCAAGATGTTGGATTAAGTGTGAAAAAGCACCCTCTTTGCAAACACCCCCGCACTATGTGCGTGGGGGCTGAAGCCAAGGACTGCCATCTTTCAGGTTATATATACATATACATAAACAGCCGCACAGGGAGTAGTTTACTACTTGAATGCACAAGTATAAAAAGCTCTTATATTATATCGAAACATTGTTTTCACAAATCATACATTTCATTTAAACATAATATCCTTCGAGCACTGCGTCTCTATTAAACGAGCGCTCGCAGGACTTCCTCAAAGTAGTGCTCAGCAGTACTTGGCTTCGCTCAATCTCGAGGATGCAACGTCGGTGGCCTTCGTATCTGCCCAGTATGTCTTGACACGGGCCAGACATCCGCGCTCCCTCAATACACGCCGACCACTTTATTGCGTCGATACGCGGTACCGCACCAAGGAACTGCTGCACTAAACCAAGATAACTCTTCGGCTGGGGTCCGTCCAGCCACAAATGAGTCATGACATGCTTCATGGCAAGTCCGGATAGTCGATTCAGCTCGGCCCATTCGGCCAACCGATCGGTCAACGGAAGAAGACGCTCCGGACTATGGAATTGCGGCCAATATAGCTCTTCCCTCCTGTGCCCCTTCTGGCCTTGGAAGTGCTCAATCGCGTCCGCAGCGCTGGCCGCTAAGTCCAAATAATCATCCTCCGAACTCCACAACTTGTCCAATTGAGCATACTTTGGATCCGTATATTTCCTCCGCAGCAGAAACGGTTTTCCAGCTACAATCGCCCCGGCCTGACTCAGCTCCTCCTTGGCAGCTCTCAAAGTCGAACGGGCATCCTTGGATTCGGTGGCGGCCTTTTTTAGGCCCTCTTGCTCCGCTTGACGTTCTTTTTCAAGAACCTCGCAGCGATCGGTAGTATTCTTCAACTTTCTGGCCATTTCGGCCATTTCCTCCTTGCTTCGGCAGTGAGCAGCCTGTTCGGCTTTTAGCTGTTCGGCCGCCCTTAAAGCGGCTGCATTACTATTTCTGGCTTGCTCTTTCACTCGGGCGAGTTCCGCCCGTAGCTCTTCCACAGCAGCGGCACCATCTGCATTTAGCATACAAATAGTAAGACATGGGCGTCAAGCTCCCTTACTAGGTGTCCGCGTAGAAGTCGCATACCTTGTGACTCGTCAAACCGTTTATTGACCAAATAGCGATGTCCGCATCCGCCTCGTCAAGTTGCCGCTTTAGTTCGGCATATTCATCAGTCCGGCTGGCCATCGGACGCCCCGCCACCTGTTTAGGAGCGGCGATATGTTATAACTGAGATTTTGATCCTCGACACGATGTCAATTTTGACAACATACCGAGTCTCAGGGGCTACTATCTATACAGGGCGCATTCTATATGCATAACTGTCAGTAGGTACATCATTTTTACGTACCTCGAACCCCGTCAGTAAGCTTCTGACGGCTTCATGCAATCCGCTCTCCGCGGATGCAATTCTTCCAATCACCGTACCCATTAGAGCACGGTGATCTTCTGAGATAGCCGCTCGCCCGAGCAGATCCTTCAGCTCCTCCGACCGCACACCACTTGGCGCCGGACCTTTCGGCCCCGCCGGACTTGGGGGAACCCTCCGTGACGACACCTCAGGGTCGCCCGCTGCATGAGGGTGCGACAGGTGGAGGCGTTCGCTCTCCATCATCTCCGGAAGAAGATCCCTCAAGACGAGCTCACGAGAAGGGCTGAGGTCCGAACTACAAGGTACAATTTCGGTCATCTTCATAAATAAATACAGGGATGTTCCTTATTTAATAGACCCCTTCTTTTTACTTATGGCTCGCTGGAGGGCTGATCCCCTTGGGGGAATAGTGCGGCTGGGTTACTTCCCAGCGCCGGACTCTCTGATGAAGATTCCTTTCCCCTCTTTGAGGCCTTGACCTCCGGATCTTCTGAAGCAGTCCTCTTCTCTCCTTGAAGGATGGGACTTTTAATCCCTCCTTCCTTGATAGCCTCCTTCGTAGAGGCAGTTGCTTCCCCACTCCCCCCTTCGCCTCCTTCAAAAGGCGCGACCTTCAACATCTTGGTCAGCATGGGATCCGGCGTGGTCTCTGGGAGGGGAGCCGGACACCTTATTAACTTTGCCTTGGTTATCCACTCCTGTTCAAAGAAACAACTCCTTTAAAGGGCATATATATATGATAAATGAATGAACAGCTTGTCCGTTACATGGACTACTTACTTGAGTATCTCAAGGCGATTGCAGCTTAGTCCTGTGTCCTCGGCCAGTCCGGACACTTCTCTTGTGATCCAAGAACAGTTTATACATCTCCACGGGCGTCGTGCCCATAAAATTTTGGAGAGCTCGTGGTCCCTCCGGATTGAATTCCCACAGGCGGAGGGGGCGACGTTTGCAGGGCTGAAGGCGCCGGATCAACATAACATGTGCCACTACAATCAGATTGATCTCCCTCTCTTGGAGGTCTCGAATATGGCCCTGCAGCAAAGGAACGTCCTTGGACGGCCCCCAGTCGAGCCCCTTGTTGACCCATGACGCCAGCCGCTGTGGTGGACCTGAGCGGAAGGCGGGGAGCGCCACCCATTTGGTGCCCCTGGGAGCGGTGATATAAAACCACTCCCGTTGCCACAAACCAAGCTCCTCTTGAAAAGAGCCCTCGAGCCATGGAGCATCAACACATTTGCTTATGACCGCCCCTCCGCACTCTGCTTGTTGCCCCCCGAACATCCTTGGCTCCACCTTGAAGGTCTTGAGCCACAATCCAAAGTGGGGGGTAATATGGAGGAAGGCCTCACATACGACAATGAATGACGAGATATGGAGGATGGACTTCGGATTCAAGTCATGGAAATCCAGCCCATAATAAAACATGAGCCCCCGCGCAAAGGGATCCGTCGGGAAGCCTAAACCCCGAAGGAAGTGAGACACGGACACCACGTTCTCGCCGGGCTCAGGAGTGGGAATGACCTGCCCTGGAGCAACTAGCCTATGCGAGATCTTGCCGGTTAGATACCTGGCGTCTCGCAACTTTAGCACATCTTCTTCTGTGACGGAGGAAGACATCCATCGGCCGTGCTGGTCGGAGCCGGACATCGTCGAAGGTCCGAAGCGCCTAAATCTGAAGCTTTGGGTGTTGGAACTCGAAGCGCGAGGCGAACTCAATGGAGGGTGTAAAAAGAAGAGGGCCTTGGTCTCATTATAAAGAGGTTGAATACCAAGAGCCCACCCCGTGGTCTTTAGGACTCGCCTTTGATAGAGGAGGCGTGCCAACGGGCACGGTTGGGTTACCCACGTCCGTATTGATGGGAATCCCGGAATAAGGGGGGCACGATCTATGCTTTGATAAGGCGTGCCAGGGAAACCGCCTCGCTAAACGCGCTAAGGTGGAACGGTAAAAAAACGATTCATATAAAGGCCTGGCCGTGGTGTGATGTCACGCCGCGGAATACGTCAGCAGATCTGTGCGAAAGTTATTCTCTACAAAGGGTATGTGGAACTTATTTTGCGAGCGGACACTATCCTTGTGTTCAAAACCTTCTATGAAGTATTCGGAGGAGGAACCCGCCTCGCAATGCCGAAGACAATCAACGCGCCGGACTCGTCGTCATTGAAGCCTGGTTCAGGGGCTACTGAGGGAGTCCCGGACTAGGGGGTGTCCGGATAGCCGGACTATCGTCACGGCCGGACTCCAAGACTATGAAGATACAAGATTGAAGACTTCGTCCCGTGTCCGGATGGGACTTTCCTTGGCATGGAAGGCAAGCTTGGCGACACGGATATGTAGATCTCCTACCATTGTAACCGACTGTGTAACCCTAACCTATCCGGTGTCTATATAAACCGGAGGGTTTTAGTCCGTAGGACGAACAACAATCATACCATAGGCTAGCTTCTAGGGTTTAGCCTCCTTGATCTCGTGGTAGATCTACTTGTGTACTACCCATATCATCAATATTAATCAAGCAGGAGTAGGGCATTACCTCCATCGAGAGGGCCCGAACCTGGGTAAAAACATCGTGTCCCTTGTCTCTTGTGACCATCCGCCTAGACGCACAGTTCGGGACCGCCTACCCGAGATCCGCCAGTTTTGACACCGACACACACCAACAGGGATTGTTGGGTGTTCAAGCAGGCAGGCAAGTTAAATGCCGAAAACAATGACAAGGGGCTGCATAGCGATGACGAGGAGGAGCCTCGGCCACCAAACAATAGAGGACAAAAGGGCTTCCCCCCACAAGTGCGGACGGTGAACATGATATACGCAACCCACATGCCCAAAAGGGAGCGGAACGTGCACTAAGGGACGTATATGCGATGGAGCCAGTCGCCCCAAAGTTCAACCCATGGTCTTCCTGCCCGATCACTTTTGATCGAAGGGACCACCCCACCAGCATCCGCCATGGCGGATTCGCCGCATTGGTTCTAGACCCAATCATTGACGGATTTCACCTCACTAGAGTCCTAGTGGACGGCGGCAGCAGCCTGAACCTGCTTTATCAGGATACAGTGCGCAAAATGGGCATAGACCCATCAAGGATTAAACCCACGAAGACGACCTTTAAAGGCATCATACCAGGTGTAGAGGCCAACTGCACAGCTCGATTACACTTGAAGTGGTCTTGGATCCCCGGATAACTTCCGGGCGAGGAGTTAATCTTCGACATAGTCCCGCTTTTGCAGCGGCTATATCGTGCATCGCTCGAACGAACCGCATTTGCAAAGTTCAATGCGGTACCGCATCACGCATATCTCAAGCTCAAGATGCCAGGTCCTCGAGGAGTCATTACGGTCAATGGAAATCGAACGCTCTCTCCGGACGGAGGAGCATACGGCGGCCCTCGCGGCGGAAGTACAAAGCAGCCTTTTAAGGCAATTCTCGAGTCCGGATATTAAACGTCCGGACACCGCTGCTGCCGGGTAACCTACAACAAGACCGCTGGCACGCCCGAGCACGCATAGCAATGCGCCCAAGCCCCAGCCCTCGCGAAATTGCGAAACCAGTACTACGCTGCATATAATTACGCTCTGGAAATACCATGGGCATAGGGGAAGGCACGACCACGTGCATGCCCGCACGCGGCTCAACCGCACTGTGGGCTCTGATTGTGTCATTCTTTTCTTCTTTCTTTTTACTTTCAGGACTCCGTTCTCACGAAGCCCTGTCCGGCATTAGAATCGCCGAACACACGATGCAACAGCCGGAAGCGTAAAGCTACGTCGAGTGTCCGGTGGTCTCTATTACGAGCAATATATCTGTTTTACACACCATCCCGCTGCTTACCCTCGGAGGGAGACATGTTAAAAGTCCCGCCCCTTGCTTATCGCACTATTTGTATCGCTCGCTCTTCATCGCAACCCTTTTGAATAAACAATATATAGCTTCTGCCAATTATTGAATTCCCTTTTTTCTATATATATATATATATGTTCATTTATGACATTGTGCAACCATACACTTTGGTACGGGCAATACACTAGGGGCTTAAGTACCCCATAACATAGTGTGATAAGTCCGAACACTTTCACAAGTGCGGCACCCAGAACTTATAGCATTATATGCATCGGCTCCGAATCATGTCTTGGGTCAATAGTTGGGTTTGCCCGGCTCCCATGTTTTGGTACCTTACGCTCCGTTATATCGGCTAAGGTAGCGCTGGGAGAACCACTGCAATTGTGCCCCGGTTGAGCTGGGTTAAGCACCTCAGTGGAGAAAGCTAAAACTGGCCGTCATGATAGGGCGAGAGCCGGTCGCTGTTCGAGAGGTTTTCGAGTCCCTAAAGACTTATGCCGCTTAGAGCGAGGAGTCGGCATTGTCCGGCCTAGGTGTGGATAGCGCCCCGAACTCGGTCTTCCGAATACTAGGGGCTTCACCGAAATTTAAAATTATAGAATTCTATGGCTAAGTGAGAGTGTTCAAGCATTATAGTCCGGTTGCCTTGTTCGTTGCGTTGAGCGCCTCCCTCGAAGGACCCAAGAATGGGAACAAGAGCGCTCAAGTTCATCCCGAACACCCCAACACTCGTGGCATGGGGGCTGAAGCCGACGACTCGCCATCTCTCAAATTTAATACACGGCCGCACAGAAGGTAATATTTTAAATTCAAAAGTGTTGCTTAGCGCATATGAACAAGTTTTCAGCGTCAAAGATAACAAATGCGAGTCTACTAAAAATTATATCTTTGGAGCATTCATCCGCTTATAAGGCAGGCACCCTTCAGGACGCCCTCATAATACATTTCAGGCTTGCGATGCTTCTTCTTCGGTGGTGGTCCGTCCGTCACAAGCTTCTCAGCGTCCATCTTGCCCCAGTGCACCTTAGCAAGGGCAAGGGCCCTACGGGCACCTTCGATGCAGACGGAGTGCTTGATGACTTCAACCCATGGACAAGCGTCCACCAGCCGCATCACCAGCCCGAAGTAGCTCCCAGGCATGGCTTCCTTAGGCCACAGCTGAACTATGAGGCCCTTCATGGCCTGTTCGGCCACCTTATGGAGCTCGACCAGCTGCTTCAACTGGTCGCTTAAGGGCACTGGTGTCCGCCTCAACATCTTGAGACCAGAACACCTTCTACGTCGAGCTTCCCTCCTCGGCGCGGTAGAATGCGGCAGCATCAGCCACACTGCAGGGCAGATCTGCGAATGCTCCTGGAGAGCTCCGGATTCGGGTAAGTAACAGATAATTCACTTTCACATGCTTGCTTTGCATATAGAATGCCTTACTCGCCGCTACCTTCTTCATCGCCTCAATCTCCTGGAGGGATTTTTGGGCTTCGGCCTTAGCGGCCTTGGCGCTCTCAAGGGCCGAGGCGAGCTCGGACTCTCGAGTCTTCGAGTCACGCTCCAAACTCTCGTGTTTTTCCACGAGAGCTTGGAGCTCTTGCCGCACCTCCGCCACCCGCGCCTCCTGCTTCTCTCGCTCGGTGCGCTCCGCGGCCGCATTGCTTTCGGCCTTGGACACCGCTTCCTTCAGGGTCGCCACCTCGTTCGTGGCCCCTGCAATATTCATGTTATTCCTGTCATTTTTTGCAAACACATCTTTTAAATACTCCCATAAGGTATTACTTACCTTCCTTGTCCTCGAGCTGCTCTTTGGCAAGTCCGAGCTCGTTCTCGGACCGCTCGAGGCTCTGCTTTAATGCATCAACCTCCACAGTCCGTGCGGTAGAGGTTAGCAGCGCAACCTGCATTCCCATATTGACATACTTATGTTAGACTCTCACAGATATCTTTTAGATCCTCGCTCGGCTATTTCTTTCCGAACACCAAACTGAGCATCGTGGGCTACCGTCTATGTGGTAATATTTTTACATATCTTAAATACATACCTCAAAGCTTGTTAGAAGGTCGGCACAGGCTTGGTCAGCCCGCTCTTGGCGGATCGAACTTTCTGGATCACCCCACTCATAACAAGTGCGGTGCTCCTCGTTGATGGAAGCGCCATGTTAAGCGCCTCCATCAAATCATCCGTGCCTCCGGTTGGACGGAGGTCACCGGCGTCGATCTTGCCCTTCTTACGAAGGGGGTCGCCGGACTCCGGAACCACTGAAGGTTCGACGGAGTCCGACATAGAGCCGACTTGAAGCCCTTCGGGTTTTATCCCCTTTGCTCCCGGAGTCCGGAGGTCGCCTTCTTGGCGCCTCCGAGCCACCTCCTCCTGGTCGGGCCCCTTTTGGGACTCCACCCCGGCATCATCCGCGGCAGGAGGAGACGAGGCGGTCGGAAGTGAGGTGCTATTCACATCCGACAAATCCAGGGAGCCGCTCGACGAATCGTCGAGCCCGTCCTTGGGCGGGCTGCATGGTTATGCTTGGCATTAGAAGATGTTGTGCGACAAATGGAACGCCATGAGTTATTCTGGTGTCCGGACACTTACGATTTCGCCAGGGGCTTGGTCCTTGGTGCCCACCCCTCTTCGCCGTTGTCGGCATTGGCGGTGTTGTCCGGAGGAAGGGTCCTTCCCTTCTTGGACCCTCCGGCCTCCCCAGTGGGGGCGGCCTTCCTTTTCTTCTCTCCCCCCGCTGGGGGAGAGGCCTCTTTTTCCTCCTCCTCGTCTTCGCGGGGGGAGTCCGCCTCGGAGTCCTCGGACGATGAGTCCGATAGCACCTGGCGCCGGGAACTCCTTCGAGTTCCTGTGGCCTTCTTCTCCGGCACCACGTGAGGTGCCGAAACCAGCAGCCCCGTCAATCGGGCGTCCGCTGGGTCTTCTGGCAAGGGATCCAGACAGTCAACCTGTCCGGACTTCTTCTGCCAGTCCTGTCAAAGGTGAGGGAGTTTTAGATCCCGCAAAGAGTCAAACTATGAAAAAGTAGTCCCGTAAAGGGTAAAATAACTTACCTCGCTGGCTTGATGCTGCAAGCTGAATCTGCGATCTTCGGTAGCGGATGCGGGAGCTTCGGCGCCCTTGAACAGCACCTTCCAGGCATCTTCGTTCGTAGTGTCGAAGAGCCGGCTCAAGGTTCGGTGCTGTGCCAGATCAAACTCCCACAAGTTGAATGCCCGTTGAGGAAGTCCCGGATTAGGGGGTGTCCGGATAGCCGGACTATAGCCTTCGGCTGGACTCCTGGACTATGAAGATACAAGATTGAAGACTTCGTCTCGTGTCCGGATGGGACTTTCCTTGGCGTGGAAGGCAAGCTTGGCGATACGGATATGTAGATCTCCTACCATTGTAACTGACTCTGTGTAACCCTAACCCTATTCGGTGCCTATATAAACCGGAGGGTTTTAGTCCGTAGGACGAACAACAATCATACCATAGGCTAGCTTCTAGGATTTAGCCTCTCTGATCTCGTGGTAGATCTACTCTTGTACTACCCGTATCATCAATATTAATCAAGCAGGAGTAAGGTTTTACCTCCGTCGAGAGGGCCCGAACCTGGGTAAAAACATCGTGTCCCTTGTCTCCTGTTACCATCCGCCTAGACGCACAGTTCGGGACCCCCTACCCGAGATCCGCCGGTTTTGACACCGACATTGATGCTTTCATTGAGAGTTCCTCTGTGTCGTCGTCTTTAGGCCCGATGACTCCTCCGATCATCAACAACGATGCGCTCCAGGGTGAGACCTTTCTCCCCAGACAGATCTTCATAGTCGGCGGCTTTGCACTGCGGGCCAATTCGCTTGGCCATCTGGAGCAGATCGAAAGCTACGCCCCTGGCCATCAGGTCAGATTTGGAAGTTTGAACTACATGGCTGACATCCACGGAGACTTGATCTTCGACGGGTTCGAGCCACAGCCAAGCGCGCCGCACTGTCCCGAAGGGCATGATCTATCTCTGCCGCCGGACAGTGTCCTGGAGGCCGCACCAGAGTCCGCTCCGACCTTTAGCTCGGAGCCGACCGCGCCGATCGAGGATGGGTGGCTGGACACCGCCTCGGGGGCTGCGATCTCCACGGCGGTTGAGCCGTACACCTACCCCGTCCTTTGCAAAGCTCATGACTCCAAGGCGCCGGACTCCTCTCCGGACTCCGAGCCCTCCGCGCCCCCGCTAATCGAATCCGATTGGGCGCCGATCGTGGAAGTCACTGCCATGGAAATCTTTCAGCACTCACCCTTTGGCGACATCCTGAATTCGCTAAAGTCTCTCTCTTTATCAGGAGAGCCCTGGCCGGATTATGGTCAGGAAGGTTGGGATGCGGACAACGAAGAAATTCAAAGCCCACCCACCACCCACTTCGTAGCCACTGTCGATGATTTAACCGACATGCTCGACTTCGACTCCGAAGACATCGACGGTATGGACGACGATGTAGGGGAGGAGCATGAACCAGCACCTATAGGGCACTGGAGAACCACCTCATCTCACGATGTATACATGGTGGACACACGTAAAGGAAGCGACGACGAGGAACAACGGGACGCTACGAAGGATCGCTCCATCGAAAAGCAGTCAAAACGACGACGTAAGCGCCGCTCAAAGTCCCACCTCGACAAAGACAACAGCCATACAGACCCAGCTATAGAGCAGGGTGAACCGATGGACGACGAACATGCTATCAAGCAACTGTCCGAACAGTTCAATCTGGATAAACAACCCGTCCCCGGCGAAGATAACACTCCGGACAAGGTCACGCTGGACAAGTTGCTGGAGCAGAAGAACCTCCACAAAAGGCTCGTCGCCACAGCACGCAGCCTGAAAAAGCAGAAGCGGAAGCTCAAAACAGCGGAAGATGCACTCAGAATCAGATGGAGCAAAGTACTCAATACCGCAGACAAATACGGTGACAGTCGCCGAACAAAGAGCTACCCAAAGCGAAAACTACTGCCCGAATTTGATGAGGAGGCCGTAGAGCCCCCACAATCAAAAAACAAGGAGGCCACCTGGTCAGATGGACGACCCCATGGAAAGCAGAGAGCGGCAAACGGCACCGCACACAAGCCGGCACGTGAACCGTACAAGGATTCGCATCAAAAAGATGGCCCAGTTAGATCTATCTACGGGCCAAGAAAACAAGCTCTAGTAAGCAAGGCAACACATCAAGTATCCGAACATCACGGTACACCTAAATATAGGGGTGCCGCACACCCCCTATGTTTCACCGATAAGGTGCTGGATCATGAATTTCCAGCGTGATTCAAGCCCGTAAACATAGAGGCATACGACGGAACAACAGACCCTAGAGTCTGGATTGAGGATTACATCCTCCATATACACATGGCTAGAGGAGATGATCTCCACGCCATAAAATACTTACCCCTCAAGCTCAAAGGGCCAGCCCGGCGCTGGCTTAAAAGCCTTCCCGAAAACACCATTGGAAGTTGGGAAGAGCTCGAGGATGCCTTTCGGGCAAATTTTCAAGGGACCTTTGTCCGACCTCCGGATGCCGACGATTTAAGTCACATAGCTCAACAGCCAGGAGAGTCAACCCGGAAATTTTGGAACAGATTCCTTACTAAAAAGAACAAAATAGTCGACTGCCCGGACGCCGAAGCCTTAGCAGCTTTCAAACACAACGTCCGAGACGAATGGCTCGCCAGACACCTCGGCCAAGAAAAGCCAAGAACAATGGCCGCATTAACAAGCCTCATGAACCGCTTTTGCGCGGGAGAGGATAGCTGGCTAGCAAGATGCAGCACCAGCGACCCAAGTACATCCGAAATCAGGGATGGAAACGGAAACCACGACGCAGCAAGGACCAGCGGCGGTCTAAGGGAAACAGCCTGAAGAGCACGGCAGTTAACGCCGGATTCAAAAACTCTCAGCAGAATCATAAAAAGCTACCCCTTAAGGACAACAGGGACGAGCTCTCTAACTTAAACAAAATCTTGGACAAAATATGACAAATCCACAGTACTCCCGGGAAGCCTGCAAACCACACCCACAGAGATTGTTGGGTCTTCAAGCAGTCTGACAAACTCAACACCGAACACAAGGGGCTCGACACACCAAGCGAGGACGATGACGAACCCCAAAAGCAGAGCACCGGAAAACAAAAGAATTTCCCACAAGAAATCAAAACAGTGAACTCAATTCACGTGACAAAAGGGAAAAACAGAGCGACACCTATAGAGGTACGCGTCATACGGCCTATCCCAGAGGAGTCCGGCCACTGGTTGTTCAGACCAATCACCTTTGACCATCGGGATTACTCTACAAGTATACAGAATGCAGGTTGGACTGCCTTGATATTAGATCTGATAATTGGCGGACTCCAATTTTCACAAGTCTTAATGGACGGTGGCAGTGATCTAAACCTGCTATATCAAGACACAATCCGCAAAATGGGGATAGACCCAACCAAATTTCGCCATAGCAACACTTCCTTTCAAGGGGTAATGCCAGGCCCATATGCCCATTGTACGGGCTCTCTACTACTAGAAGTTGTGTTCGGCTCACCCGACAACTTCCGCTGTGAAAAGTTAACCTTCCACCTCGCCCCATTTACAAGTAGCTATCAAGCACTATTGGGACGCGAAGCTTTCGCCTGCTTTAACGCAATACCGCATTATGCATCCCTTACACTTAAAATGCCCGGTCCACGTGGCATCATCTCATTAAAGGGAAACACCGAGGGTTCCTCGAGTCCGGAAAATTGTGCGGATGCCTTGACAGCCCCACAATAAACCGGCCTCACCAATACAAGCTCTTAGACAGGTCGGCCAGACCCCGGACACGGCTGGACGAGTTCGGCGTACACATACAAGGGCTCGCTAGATGCACACCCCTGTACAAGGGGCTCCGCGCATCCACAACAAGAGACAATAAAGCTCAATTTGTTCATTCTTCGAATTGTACTTTGTTTATATAATATAATGTACATTTTCGCACGATCTTTTTCAACTAAGTTCCTCTCTTTTACAGATGAACACCGTGCTACACCCGTCCAGGATACGGCACAACGGAGATACAGGCGCAGACGCAAGAGGGACCCGTTGCAAGGATTCTTTTTAGATTAAGACCCTCGTAAACCTTTTTTACTGTCTCTTGTTGATACACATCCCTGGTTTCTTGCTATAACCAAGGAGGAGGTGGCGTTTTGGCATAGGCCACGCCAGAATTTTATGCGTGCACTGGACACCAGGGGCTTTTACCAAGGGCGATTGTTCGACCCGTTTTCATAAATACCGAATACCTTAGGGAGTGTTCGGCGTCTCGAGTTAGGCCTTATATGCATCAGCTCCGAATCATGTCTTTGGTCAAATGTTGGGTTTGCCCGGCTCTTGTGTTTTGCTGCCTTACGTTCCGCTCTATCGGCTAATGCGGCACCAGGAGAACTACTGTGATTGTGCCCCGGTTCGGCCAGGCGAGCACCTCGAGAGAAAGCCGAAAACTGACTGTCATGATATAGCGTGAGACTGGTCAACCACTCGATGACCCGCTGGAATCTTTAGAATTCCTCAGCATTGACGAAGGGCCGTTTCCCGGCTAGGCACATACGCTCCCCGAATTCGGGTGAGCGCGGTGCCCCTAGGGGCTATATAGTAGCCCCACTGTCGAACTCCTATGGCTAAGTGAAAGTGATAAAGCATTATAGTCCGGTTGCCTAGTTTGCTGCGCTATCACCTCCTTTGTAGGACCAAGACGTTGGATCAAGTGTGAAAATGCGTTTTACGCAAACACCCCCGCATGATACGGCGTGAAATTGAAGCCAAAGACTGCCATCTTTCAGGTTATATACACATATACATTAACGGCCGCACAGGAGGTATTTTTAATTCTTGAAAGCACAAGTATAAAAAAGCTTTTATATTCCATCGAAACATTGTTTCACAATAATATACATGTTATTCAAACATAATATCCTTCGAGCACTGCGTCTCTATTAAACGAGCGCCCTGAAGAACTTCCAAAAAATAGTGCTCGACAGGTACTCGGCTTCTGTCCGAATCTTGGGATGCAACATCGGTGGCCTTCATCTCCGCCCAGTATGTCTTGACACGGGCAAGAGCCATCCATGCACCCTCTATGCATGTTGACCGCCTCATTGCTTTGATATGCGGCACCGCACCAAGGAACTGCTGCACCAAGCCAAAATAACTCTTCGGCTCGGGCCTTTTCGGCCACAAATAAGTGACGAAATTCTTCATGGCAAGTCCGGACAACCTATTCAGCTCCGCCCATTCGGCCAAACGATCGGTTAATGGAAGTGGACGCTCCGGACTATGGAACTGCGACCAAAAAAGCTCCTCCATCTCGTGATCCTTTTGATCTCCGAAGTGTTCGGCCGCGTCATGCGTCTTTTCGCCGCCAAGTCCAGATAAGCATCTGCACTACTCCACAGCCGGTCCAACTGAGCATATTTAGGATCCGTGAACTTCCTACGCAGCAGAAAGGGCTTTCCAGCCGTGATATCTCTGGCCTGACGTAGCTCCTCCTTCATAGCTCTCATCGCAGAGCGAGCATCCTTGGCCTCGGTGGTGGTCTTATTCAGGTCCTCTTGCTCCACTCGACCTTCTTTTTCAAGAAGCTCGCAGCGGTCGGTAGCATTCTTCAACTTCACGGCCATCTCGGCCATTTCCTTCACGCTTCGGCAGTGAGCAGCCTGTTCGGCTTTTCGCTCTTCGGCCGCCTTCAAGGCAGCCGCATCACTTCTCCTGGCCTGCTCCTTGGCTCGGGCAAGCTCCGCCCGAAGATTCTCCATGGCAGCGGCACCATCTGCATCAAGCATACATGTTGTAAGGCACGGGCATCAAGTTCCCTTACTAGGTAGGTGTCCGCGGAGAAACTGCATACCTTGTGACTCGTCCAGCCGCTTGTTGACAAGCGCGATGTCGGCATCCGCCACGTCAAGTTGCCGCTTGAGTTCGGCAAATTCATCAGTCCGGCTAGCCACCAGACGCCCTGCCACCTACATAGGAAGGGCGACATATTATATCTGGGATTATGATCCTCGGCACGCTGTCATTTTTGACAACGCACCGAGTCTCAAGGGCTACTATCTACACGGGACGCGTCTTATATATGCGGAACCGTCAAAAGGTACATCAGTGCATCGCATTCTCAAAACCCGTCAAGAAACTCCTGGCGGCCTCGTACAACCCGCTTTCCATGGATTTAAATCTTTCGATCACCGTACCCATCAATGCACGGTGATCTTCTGAGATAGACACTCGCCCGAGCAGATCCTTCAACTCCTCCGACCGTGCACCAGGAGGTGCCGGACTCGTCCGATGGCCTCTTTCAAAGGCCGGACACGGAGGGCTCCGAGGGGCCCTATGACCGCACTCCACCTCTGCCGGATTCGGGGAAACCCTCCGTGACGACACCTCGGGATCGTCCACCTCGCTAGGCGGTACAGCAGGGGGAGGCGTTCCGCTCTCCATCATCTCTGGACGAAGATCCCCCGAAGACGAGCTCTGCTGAGAAGGGCTGAGATCCGAACTACAAGGTAAAATTTCGGTCATCTTCAGAAATAAAACAGAGATGTCTTTTATTTTATAAACTCCCCTCTCTACTTACGGCTCATTGAGGGTTGATCTCCTTGGGGAAACAATGCGGCCGGGCATCTTCCGCCAAGCAGACCTCTGGCGAAGATTTCTTCCCACGCTTTGAGGCCTTGGTCTCCGGGTCTCAGGCGGTCCTCTTCTCCCCTTGGATGGAGGGATTATCGATCCCTCCTTTCTTGATAACCTCCTTCACGGAGGCAGTAGTTTCCTTGTTCCCCCCTTCGCGTTCTTCTAAAGGCACAGCCTCCAGCATCTTGGTTAACACGGGATCCGACGTGGTCTCAGGGAGGGGGGGCCGGACACCTGATCAGTTTTGCTTTTGCTATCCACTCCTGTAAGGGACAGCTCTTTTAAGGGCAAATTTATGATAAATATACGGATATCGTGTCCGGGTACGGGACTACTTACTTGAGCATCTGGGCGATTGCAGCTCAGACCTGCGTCCTCAGTCAAATCCGGACACATTGCTTGTGATCCGAAGAACAGTTTGTACATATCCACGGGCGTTGCACCCATGAAGTGTTGAAGAGCTCGTGGTCCCTCCGGATTGAACTCCCACAGGCGAAGGGGGCGACGTTTGCAGGGCAGGATGCGACGAATCAGCATGACCTACGTTACTACGACCAGATTGATCTCTCTCTCTCTAGGAGGTCTCGAATACGGCCCTGCAACAAGGGCACGTCCTTGGACGGCCCCCAGTCAAGCCCTTTATTGACTCATGACGCCAACCGCGGTGGAGGACCCGAGCGAAAGGCGGGTGGTGGCACCCATTTGGTGCCCCTGGGAGCTGCGATATAAAACCACTCTTGTTGCCATAGACTGAGCTCCTTTTGAAAAGAGCCCTCGGGCCATGGAGCGTCAGCATTCTTACTTATAACAGGCCCTCCGCACTCTGCCTGTTGCCCCTTGATCATCTTCGGCTCCACCTTGAAGGTTTTGAACCACAATCCGAAGTGTGGGGTAATGCGGAGGAAGGCTTCACATACGACAATGAACAACGAGATGTGGAGGATGGACTCCGGATCCAAGTCGTGAAATTCCAGCCCGTAATAAAACATGAGCCCCCTCACGAAGGGGTCCATCGGGAAACTTAGTCCCCGAAGGAAGTGAGACGTGAACACCATGCTTTCATCGGGCTTGGGAGTGGGAATAACCTGCTCTTGAGCAGGCAGCCTATGCGAGATTTCTCCGGTTAGATACCTGGCATCTCTTAACTTTAGGACGTCTTCTTCCGTGATGGAGGAAGGCATCCACCGGCCTTGGAGGTCGGAGCCGGACATCACCGAAGGTCCGAAGCGCCTGAATCTGGAGCTTTGGGTGTTGGAACTCGAAGTGAGGGGCGGATTCGATGGAGATTGAGAAGAAGGAGCGGGGCCTTGGTCTCTTTATAAAGAGGTTGAATACCGTGAGCCCTCCCCTGCGGACCGTTCGGGACTCGCCTTCGATAGAGGAGGCATGCCAACGGGCACGATTGGGTTACCCACGCCCGTATTGATGAGAATCCCGGAATAAGGGGACACGATCTCTGCTTTGACAAGACGTGCCAAGGAAACCGCCTCGCTAAACGCGCTGAGGTTGGACAGTAAAAACGATTCAAATAAAGGCTTGGCCGTGGTGTGATGTCAGTCTGCGGGATACGTCAGCAGATTGAACTTGTGTAAATTTTATTCTCTCTACGGTGTTTTGTGGAACTTATTTTGCAGAGCCGGACACTATCCTTGTGTTCAAAATCTTCTATGAAGTATTCAGAGGAGGAACCCGCCTTGCAATGCCGAAGACAATATGCGCGCCGGACCCGCCGTCATTGAAGCCTGGTTCAGGGGCTACTGAGGGAGTCCCGGATTAGGGGGTGTCCGGATAGCCGGACTATAGCCTTCGGCCAGACTCCTGGACTATGAAGATACAAGATTGAAGACTTCGTCTCGTGTCCGGATGGGACTTTCCTTGGCGTGGAAGGCAAGCTTGGCGATACGGATATGTAGATCTCCTACCATTGTAACCGATTCTGTGTAACCCTAACCCTATTCGGTGCCTATATAAACCGGAGGGTTTTAGTCCGTAGGACGAACAACAATCATACCATAGGCTAGCTTCTAGGGTTTAGCCTCTCTGATCTCGTGGTAGATCTACTCTTGTACTACCCATATCATCAATATTAATCAAGCAGGAGTAGGGTTTTGCCTCCATCGAGAGGGCCCGAACCTGGGTAAAAACATCGTGTCCCTTGTCTCCTGTTACCATCCGCCTAGACGCACAGTTCGGGACCCCCTACCCGAGATCCGCCGGTTTTGACACCGACACCCATTGCTGGCATGGGAGAATCCGGCGGATGAGCATCACCTGGATTACGTTGACAAGCTTGAGATTCTTGTCCACCAAGTTTTGGACGCAAGTCTGGAGTCCGGTCAGCTCTTCCGAATTACCCCATGTCAGGCCCGTCTCTTTGCATGAGGTGAGCCGTGTAGGGAAGCCAGATCGGAATTCGGAGGCCGCCGCCCATTGAGAGTCGTGCGGCTCGGTGATGTAGAACCACCCCGATTGCCACCCCTTTATGGTCTCCACAAAGGAGCCCTCGAGCCATAGGACGTTGGCCATCTTGCCCACCATGGCACCTCCGCACTCCGCTTGGCGGCCGCCCACTACCTTCGGCTTGACATTGAAGGTCTTCAGCCATAAGCCGAAGTGGGGCTGGATGCAGAGGAAGGCCTCGCACACGACGATAAACGCCGAGATGTTGAGGATGAAATTCGGGGCCAGATCATGGAAATCTAGGCTGTAGTACAACATGAGCCCCCGGACGAATGGGTGAAGTGGAAACCCTAGTCCACGAAGGAAGTGGGGGAGGAACACCACCCTCTCATGGGGCCTGGGGGTGGGGATGAGCTGCACCTTGTTGGGGAGCCTATGCGCGATGTCGCCGGACAAGTATCCGGCCTTCCGCAGCTTTTTGATGTGCCCCTCCGTGACGGAGGAGGCCATCCACTTGCCTCCCGCTCCGGACATAGTTAGAGAAGGTCGAGGTGGGATGTGCGGACTTGGGCGCTGGAGCTCGAGTGAGCGGAAATGGATAAGCAAAGGTGGAAGAAGGCGTGTGTGAAAAAGTGGATCCTTATCCCCTTATATGGACGGACAAAGCTATGCGTCCCCACCGGCCTGATAAAACTCGCTTATCTCCCAAGCGTCGTAATCAATGGCGCGGTTGGGTTACCCACGCCCGTATTGATGAGAATCCCGGAATAAGGGGACATGATCTCTGCTTTGACAAGACGTGCCAAGGAAACCGCCTCGCTAAACGCGCTGAGGTGGGACATTGAAAACAATTCAAATAAAGGCTTGGCCGTGGTGTGATGTCACGCCACAGAATACGTCAGCAGATTGAGCTTGTGTAAATGTTATTCTCTCTACGGTGGTATGTGGAACTTATTTTGCAGAGCCGGACACTATCCTTGTGTTCAAAATCTTCTATGAAGTATTCGGAGGAGGAACCCGCCTTGCAATGCCAAAGACAATATGCACGCCGGACTCGTCGTCAATGAAGCCTGGTTCAGGGGCTACTGAGGGAGTCCTGGATTAGGGGGTGTCCGGATAGCCGGACTATAGCCTTTGGCCGGACTCCTGGACTTTGAAGATACAAGATTGAAGACTTCGTCCCGTGTCCGGATGGGACTTTCCTTGGCGTGGAAGGCAAGCTTGGCGATACGGATATGTAGATATCCTACCATTGTAACCGACTCTGTGTAACCCTAACCCTATTCGGTGTCTATATAAAACGGAGGGTTTTAGTCCGTAGGACGAACAACAATCATACCATAGGCTAGCTTCTAGGGTTTAGCCTCTCTGATCTCGTGGTAGATCTACTCTTGTACTACCCATATCATCAATATTAATCAAGCAGGAGTAGGGTTTTACCTCCATCGAGAGGGCCCGAACCTGGGTAAAACATCGTGTCCCTTGTCTCCTGTTACCATCCGCCTAGACGCACAGTTCGGGACCCCCTACCCGAGATCCGCCGGTTTTGACACCGACATCGCTTCTAACTGCTGGGACCCACCAGCTACATCTTCGCACTCAAGGAAGTGCCTGACAGTCGGGACCCACCTGGTCGAAGCGTACGTAGCGTTGTCATTCTGGTCGCGAACGTGTACGTACATATATACTTGCGGATGTAGAGGCGCGCACGTGTCATAGTAGAGGCGCCGCACGCGGTCGTAGTAGAGGCGCCGCACGTAGCATGTACACGTCACGCATACCGCCGTGGTGCAAGAAAGAAAATACGGCCATGTACGCATATACGGGCGAGGTCTCAACGCCTACTACAGCGCGTACGTCACGGCCAGGGCTCATGTACATGGCTGGGTCGGAACGGAGAAACAGTGTCGTCGTCGTGTTCATGGGGAGGCAACGGAATGCGTCATGTTCATGGGGAGGCAACGGAATGCGTCGTGTTCATCGGAAGGGAACGGAACCGTGGGAGCCAACTGGCTGGGTCGGAACGGAATGCGTCCTCGTGTTCATTGGGAGGGCTTGGACGGAACAAGCGATGGAAACGAGGCCTGGCGTATCGCACAATGGAGGAAACGGCCTTGTGTTTGACCGGCCACGTTCGAAACAGGATCCTGTTGATCGGAAGGGGCCTAGCGTACCGCAAAACGGAGGAAACGGACCTCCTACGGTCGAAACGGGGCCCTGTTGATCGGGAGGGGTGTGGCGTACCGCAAAACGGACGAAACGGACCTCCTACGGTCAAAACGGGGGTCCTGTTCATCGGGAGGGGTGTGGCGTACCGCAAAACGGGACTCCACGAGATACTGTTCATCTCCACCGTCGACCTCCTCCAGCCTCCACGGGCTCATGTTCATCCAACCTCCACCGCGCGCTACTCCATCGGCTACTGTTCAACCACCCCTCCACGGGCATCCCTCCACCGTCTACTGTTCATCCAGCTCTCCACACCACGGGGTCCTATTCAACCACCCTCCACGGCCACCCTCCACCGTCTCATCGCTCATCCAGCCCTCCCCACCCCGGGGTCCTGTTCATCCACAGGCAACGCCACCCCCCACTATTCAACCAACCACCCCCCCCCCCCCCCCCCGCAAAGCTCACTGTTCATCCATTTGGTCGGCTTCAGTTAGCAGCAGCAGTGAAGGAATCGCTCGATCGGGTTCAGTTAACAGCCATCGATCGCTCGCTCGGGTTCAGTAACGCATAGCCTGCAGTGCAATCGCTCGGGTTCAGTTAGAGCCCAACGCCTCGCTCGGGTTCAGTTAGAGCCAACGCCTCGCACACGCAGCAGACGTGTCACGAGAAAGCAGCGCATCGCCGGCCCCGACCTCCCACCGTAACCGCAACTCCCGATATTTTCCTTTCCCTCGCTTCTACCATGGTTTTTTCCGTCATGGACGGCCCAAAGAATGTCATGCAGCTGCGTCTCCGGCCCTCCCAGGACGAAAAGCCCATTTTCTATCATGATTTTTTGTCATAGAAGTAGGAGCCCACCACATCTATGATGATACCGGCTTTTGTCACAATTATCGTCATAGAAGTGTCATATGTATGACAGAAAAAAAAATCGTTCGGCCCAAACTATCACGGATGTGTCTTTTTTTGTAGTGATGGCTGCCCATTTTTGTTGTTCTGCCTCATCGCAAACAGTTCGAACGGGTTAACCGTGTGCCCTGAATCGCACACGCAACTAAAATCTGAACAGTGTTTGATGGCTCCGCCATCGCAAACGTTTTGCACCTTTTTGACGGTTTTTTTTACATCCCCATTTGTGATTAATGCATCGCACACAGTTTCGTCAAAGGGTCTCTGATCATAGTGTCACATTAGCAGCATCCTGTAGTAGTGTATATTTCTTCAAGAGGAAGAGTGAGACCCAACAATCCATCATTGACTTTGCAAATGAAGCTCAACACCAACACAATGCAAAGATCTTGACGATAAGAAGTGACAATGGCACCGAGTTCAAGAACTACACCTTGGATGAGTTTCTTAGTGATGAGGGGATCAAGCATCAATATTCCGCACCTTACACCCCTTAACAAAATGGTGTAGCGGAGAGGAAGAACCGGACGTTAATGGATGTGGCAAGGACCATGATGGCGGAGTTCAATTCTCCATACAACTTTTGGGCCGAGTCCATCAACACTGCTTGTCATGCATCCAATCGGCTCTATCTCCGCAAAGGCTTGAACAAGACTCCATATGAGATACTCACCGGTAACAAGCCCAACCTCAAGTACTTCGGGGTGTTCGGGTGTAAGTGTTTCATTCTCAAGAAAGGTGTTTGTTTGCCTAAATTTGACGCTAGAGCTCATGAGGGCATATTTGTTGGTTATTCTCTCATGCTTACTGTGTCCTCAACAAGTCCACTGGACTCATTGAGGAGACGTGTAACGTGGAGTTTGATGAGAATAACGGCTCCCAAGTGGAGCAAAGTGGTACTTGTGATGTAGGTGATGAAATTCCTCCCCAAGCAATAAGAAGAATGGGTGTTGGTCATATCCCACCCATTGAGGAACCCCCTGTGACCGAAGGAGAAGGACAATGTTCCACTCAAGTGGAACCATCACCAACCCAAGACCCACACGCTTCCGAAGAACAAAGTTAAGGCCCTCAACCAAATGAACAAGATCAAGGGCAAGATTAACCTCAAGATGGTGGTGAACCACCAAGTGATGCTCAAGGTCAAGTTCTCACCACCGAGCAATTTCAAGATCAAGAGCAAGCTCAATATCAAGAACAAGCTCAAGACAACGCTCAAGATGATCAAGTTGCCGCTCCTCAACTCTCTCCTGAGGAGGAATTGGAGCGTCGTGCCGCCAAGATTACATCCAAGCTCACTACCAAAGATCATCTCATGGCGAATGTGCTTGGAAGCTTAATGTCGGTGTCAAAACCGGCGGATCTCGGGTAGGGGGTCCCGAACTATGCGTCTAGGTGGATGGTAACAGGAGACAAGGGACACGATGTTTTTGCCCAGGTTCGGGCCCTCTCGATGGAGGTAATACCCTACTCCTGCTTGATTAATATTGATGATATGGGTAGTACAAGAGTAGATCTACCACGAGATCAAGGAGGCTAAACCCTAGAAGCTAGCCTATGGTATGATTGTTGTTCGTCCCCACGGACTAAAACCCTCCGGTTTATATAGACACCGGATAGGTTAGGGTTACACGTAGTCGGTTACAATGGTAGGAGATCTACAGATCCAGACGCCAAGCTTGCCTTCCACGCCAAGGAAAGTCCCATCCGGACACGGGACAAAGTCTTCAATCTTGTATCTTCATAGTCTTGGAGTCCGGCCGTGACGATAGTCCGGCTATCCGGACACCCCCTAGTCCGGGACTCCCTCAGTAGCCCCTGAACCCGGCTTCAATGATGACAAGTCCAGCGTGTTGATTGTCTTTGGCATTGCGAGGCGGGTTCCTCCTCCGAATACTTCACAGAAGGTTTTGAACACCAGGATAGTGTCCGGCTCTGCAAAACAAGTTCCACATAACACCGTAGAGAGAATAATTTTTGCACAGATCTGCTGACATATTTCGCGGCGTGACATCACCCCCCGGCCAGGCCTTTATATGAATCGGTTTTTACCGTTCCACCTTAGTGCGTTTAGCGAGGTGGTTTCCTTGGCACGTCTTATCAAAGCATAGATCGTGCTCCCTTATTCTGGGATTCTCATCAATACGGACGTGGGTAACCTATCCGCGCCATTGATTACGGTGCTTGGGAGATAAGCGAGTTTTACCAGGCTGGTGGGGACGATAGCTCCGTCCGTCCATATAAGGGGATAAGGATCCACCTTTTCACCTACGCCTTCTTCCTCCTTTGCTCCTTTATTTCCGCGCACTCGAGCTCCAGCGCCCAAGTCCGCACATCCCACCTCAACCTTCTCCAACCATGTCAGGAGCGGGAGGCAGGTAGATGGCCTCCTCCGTCGCGGAGGGGCAAATCACAAGGCTGCGGGAGGCCGGATACTTGTCCGGCGATATCGCGCACAGGCTGCCTGACGCGGGGCAGCTCATTCCAAGCCCCAGGTCCCATGAGAGGGTGGTGTTTCTCCCCCACTTCCTCCGCGGCCTAGGTTTTCCACTTCACCCTTTTGTCCGGGGGCTCATGTTCTACTACGGCCTAGACTTCCACGACCTGGCCCCGAATTTTATCCTCTAACATCTCGACGTTTATCGTCGTGTGCCAGGCCTTCCTCTACATCCAGCCCCACTTCAGCCTATGGCTGAAGATCTTCAATGTCAGGCCGAAGGTAGTGGGCGGCCATCAAGCGGAGTGCGGAGGCGCCATGGTCGGCAAGATGGCCAAGGTCCTATGGCTCGAGGGCGCCTTTGTGGAGACAATAAAGGGGTGGCAATCGGGGTGGTTCTATATCACCGAGCCACGCGACCCCGAATGGGTGGCGGCCCCCGAATTCAGATCTGGCTTCCCCACACGGCTCTCGTCATGGAAAGAGACGGGCCTGACATGGGGGAATTCGGAAGAGCTATCCGGACTCCAAACATGCGTCCGAAACCTGGTGGACAAGAATCTCAGGCTTGTCGACGTAATCCAGGTGATGCTCATCCGCCGGATTCTCCCATGCCAACAACGGGCCTTTAATTTGTGGGAGTTTGATCTGGCACAGCACCGAACCTTGAGCCGGCTCTTCGACACTACATACGAAGATGCCTGGAAGGTGCTGTTCAAGGGCGCTGAAGCCCCAGCATCCGCTAACAAAGATCGCGGATACAGCTCGCGGCGTCAAACCGGCGAGGTAAGTTATTTTACCCTTTACGGGACTCTTTCTTCATAGATTGACTCTATGTGGGATCTAAAACTCCCTAATCTTTGACAGGACTGGTTGAAGACGTCCGGACAGATTAGTAGTCTGGCTCCTTTGCCAGAAGACCCAGCGGACGCCCGATTGACGGGGATGCTGGCTCCGGCGCCCCATGTGGTGTTGGAGAAGAAGGCCAAGAAGGAGGCCACGGGAACTCGAAGGAGCTCCCGACGCCAGGTGCTGTCAGATTCTGACGTAATCTTCTCCTGAGGACGAGGAGGAGGAAAAAGAAGCTTCTCCCCCAGCGGGGGAGGAGAGGAAAAGGAAGGCTGCCCCAACTGGGGAGGCCGGAGGGTCCAAGAAGGGAAGAACCCTTCCTCCGGACTTCTCCACCAACGTCGACGACGAGAAGGAGGATTGGCCTACAAGGGCCAAGCCCCTGGCGAGATCGTAAGTGTCCGGATACCCATGGCTTTTTATTATTGCAGAGTGTTCTCTAATGTCGAACAATCGTGCAGCCCGCCCAAGGGCAAGTTCGCCGATTCATCGAAGCGGGTCCACAGGCTCGTCGGAAATGGAGAGTACTTCGCTTCCGACCGCCTCCTCGCCTCACGCTGCGGACGACGCGGTGGTGGGGCCCCAAGGGGGGCTTGGTCAAGAGGAGGTGGCGCAGGAGGTGCCACAAGGCAACCTCCCGGACTCCATGCGCGTGGGGGGAAAGACCCCCAGGGGCTCTAAGCCCGACCCTTGTCCGGACTCTATGCCGGAACCTTCAGCGGTTCCGGAGTCCGCAAGCGGTCCCTTCGCAAGAAGGGTAAGACGCCGGTGTCCTCCTCCAACCGAAGGCACCGGATAGCTTACTGGAGGCGCTCAACGGTGCCTCCATCGAGGAGGAGCACCGCACTGTTATGAGTACGGTGATCCAAACAGTTCAGTCCGCCAAGAGCGGGCTGACCGAAGCCTGTACCAGCCTTCTAACAGACTTTGAGGTAAGTTTAGAATATGTAAAAATATTACCTCATAGATAGTAGCCCCTGATGCTTAGTTCGGTGTTCGGAAAGAAAAGCCGGACTAAGGATCTAAAAAGATATACGCAGGAGTCTAACATAAGTATGTCAATATGGGAATGCAGGATGCGCTGCTGACCTCTGCCGCACTGACTGCGGAGGTCGATGCGTTAAAGCAGAGCCTCGAGCGGTCCGAGAACGAGCCCGGCCATGCCAAGAAGCAGCTCGAGGACAAGGAAGGTACGTAGTACCTTATTAAAGGAATACCATATAGAAAGGTTTCGGTTGCAAAAGATAACAGGAATAACATGGGTACTGCAGGGGCCACGAACGAGGTGGCGACCCTGAAGGAAGCGGCGTCTGTGGCCGAAAACCAAGGCGGCTGCGGAAGGCACCGAGCGAGAGAAGGGGGAGGTGCAGCTGGCCAAGGTACGGCAAGAGCTCCAAGCTCTCGTGGAAAAACACGAGAGTTTGGAGCGTGACTCGAAGACTCGAGAGTCCGAGCTCGTCTCGGCTCTTGACAGTGCCAAAGCTGCTAAGGCCGAGGCCCAAAAAGCCCTCCAAGAAATTGAGTCGTTAAACAAGATAGCGGCGGGTAAGGCATTCTTTATGCAAAGCAAGCATGTGAAAGTGAATTACCTATTACTTACCCGGATTCGAGCTCTCCAGAGCATTCGCAGATTTGCCCGTAGTGTGTCCGATGTCAGCCGCATTCTACCGCGCCAAGGAGGGGAGCTCGACGGAAAAGGTGTTCTGGTCTCGGATGCCGAGGCCGAACATCCGGTGCCCCTGAGCGACCAGCTGAAGCAGCTGGTCGAGCTCCACAAGGTCGCCGAACAGGGCATGAAGGGCCTTATAGCGTGGCTGTGGCCATTAGAGGCCATGCCCGGGAGCTACTTCGGCTTGGTGCAGCGGCTGGTGGATGCCTGTCCACGGATTGAAGTCATAAAGCGCTCCGTCTGCATTGAAGGTGTCCGTCGGGCCCTTTCCCGTGCTAAAGTGCACTGGGGCAAGCTGGATGCAGAGAAGCTTGTGACGGACGTGCCACCGATGGGCAAGGAGCATCGCACGCCCGAAATGTACTATGAGGGCCTTCTGAAGGGTGCTCGCCGAACAGTGGATGAGTGCTCCAAAGATGTAATTTTTGAATAGACTCGCATTTGGTAACCTGTACGCTGAAAACTTGTTCATATGCGCTAAGCAACGCTTGTTAATTTAAAATATTACCTTCTGTGCCGTTTATCAAATTTGAGAGATGGCAAGTCGTTGGCTTCAGCCCCATGCCACGAAAGTGCTGGGGTGTTCGGGATAAACTTGAGCACTCTTGTTCCCATTCTTGGGTCCATCTAGGGAGGCGCTCAACACGACGAACAAGGCAACCGGACTTATAATGCTTGAACACTCTCACTTAGCCATAGAATTCTACAATTTTAAATTCCGGCGAAGCCCCTAGTATTCAGAAAACCGAGTTCGGGGCGCTATCCACGCCTTGGCCGGACAATTCCGGTTCCTCGCTCTAAGCGGCATAAGTCTTTAGGGACCCGAAAAAACCTCTCGAACAGCGACTGGCTCTCGCCCTATCATGACGGTCAGTTTTAGCTTTCTCCACTGAGGTGCTCGACCCAGCTCAACTGGGGCACAATCATGATGGTTCTCCCGGTGCTACCTTAGCCGATATAGCGGAACGTAAGGTACCAAAACACGGGAGCCGGGCAAACCCAACTATTGAACCAAGACATGATTCAGAGCCGATTCATATAATGCTATAAGTTCGGGGTGCCGCACTTGTGAAAGTGTTCGGACTTATCACACCATAATTTTGGGATACTTAAGCCCCTGGTGTATTGGCTGTACCAAAGTGTACGGTTGCAACATGTCGTGAAATGAACATATGTATAGATAAAGGAAGTAGAGCAATAATAAGCAATAGCTATGTATTGTTTATTCAAAAAGGTACTGCAATGAATGCAGAACGATACAAATAGTGCGATAAGCAAGGGATTGGACTATCTAACATGTGCCCCTCCAGGGGTAAGCTGCGGGATGGTATGTAAAACAGGTATAATGCTCGTAATAGAGACCACCTGAACACTTCGACGTGGCTTACTGCTACCATGGCTGTTGCATCGTGAGTTCGGCGATTCAAGTGCCGGACAGGACTTCTGAAAGACGGAGTCCTGAAAGTAAGAAAAAGGAAAAAAAGGAAAAAAAGGAAAAGAATGACACAATCGGAGCCCCACAGTGCGGTCGAGCCGCATTCTTGGCGTGCCGTGGTCTTGCCCCTCCCCATATGCCCATGGTATCTCCAGAGCATAATTATGTACGCGTAACACTAGCTTCGCAATTTCGCGAGGGCTGGGGTTGGGGCCGGATTAATACGCATGCTTGAATCGTGCCAGGCGGTCTTGTTGTAGGTTACTCCTGGCGCGCTTGACAGTGTCCGGACGCTTAATGGCCGGACTCGAGAGTTGCTGTGAGAGGCTGCTCCGCGAGGCCGCCGTGTGCTCCTCCGTTCGGAGAGAGTATTCGATGTTTCCATTGATCGTGATTACTCCTCGAGGGCCTGGCATCTTGAGCTTGAGGTATGCGTAGTGCGACACCGCATTGAACTTTGCAAATGCGGTTCGTCTGAGCAGTGCATGATAGCTACTGCGGAATGGGACGATGTCGAAGATTAACTCTTTGCTTTGGAAGTTATCCGGGGATCCGAAGACCACTTCGAGTGTAACCGAGCCCGTACAGCTGGCCTCTACACCCGGTATGACGCCTTTAAAGGTCGTCTTTGTAGGTTTAATCCTTGAGGGGTCTATGCCCATTTTGCGCACCGTATCCTGATAAAGCAGGTTCAGTTGCTGCTGCCGTCCATCGGGACTACGGTTAGGTGAAATCCATCGATAATTGGGTCAAGAACAAATGCGGCGAAACCGCCGTGACGGATGCTAGTGGGGTGGTCCCTTTGATCGAAGGTGATCGGGCAGGAAGACCATGGGTTGAACTTAGGCGATCGCTCCATCGCATATACGTCCCTTAGTGCACGCTTCCGCTCCCTTTTGGGTATATGGGTTGCGTACATCATGTTCACCGTCCGCACTTGCGTGGGAAAACCCTTCTGTCCTCTATTGTTCGGCGGCCGGGGCTCTTCCTTGTCCTTGCTATGTAGCCCCTTGTCATTGAGTTCGGCACTTAACTTGCCTGCTTGCTTGAACACCCAACAGTACATGTTGGTGTGATTGGCTGGTTTTTTGGGGGTGCCATGTATCTGGCACAAGCGATCGAGTATTCGGTCCAAGTTGGACGGGTCCTGGGTATTTATTTTGAATGGCTTCTTCCGCTGACCGGTTTAGAGCCTCTGAATCCGGCATTGTGGCCGTATCTTGATGTTATCGCTGTTAATGCGGGCGCTTGTTCTTGTTGCGACGCGACCTGCCATTGCTGTCCTTGGTATCCGAACTATCGGGATGTTTGGCCAAGTTGTTGCTTGAGCTAGCTACTGTCCTCTCCCGCACAAAAGCGGGTCATGAGTGTTGTAAGGGCTGCCATGGATTTTGGCTTTTCCTGTCCTAGGTGCCGGGCAAGCCACTCGTCATGATGTTATGTTTGAAGGCTGCAAGGGCCTCTGCATCCGGACAGTCAACGATTTGATTTTTCTCTGTTAGGAACCGTGTCCGTAATTGTCCGGCGATTCTTCCGGCTGCTGGATTATGTGGCTAAGGTCATCGGCGTTCGGTGGTCGCACATATGTGCCCTGGAAGTTATCAAGGAATGCGGTTTCCGGTCCTCCCAACAACCAATTGATTCTCACGGCAAGCTGTTGAGCCAATGCCGAGCTGGTCCTTTAAGCTTGAGTGGGAGGTATTTGATGGCATGTAGATCATCACCGCGGGCCATGTGGATATGGAGGAGATAGTCCTCGATCCAGACCACAGGATCTGTGGTACCATCGTATGATTCGATGTTTATGGGTTTGAAGCCCTCGGGGATTTGATGATCCATTAATTCATCTGTGAAGCATAGTGGGTGTGCGGCACCTCTGTATTGGGCTATATCACGACGTAGCTCATATGAGCTTTGTCTCATCGTGTTCGCCCGGCCGGTTTCTTTGTATCCGGCGCGACGGTAATCATCCCGCGTCGTTGGGTGCCCACGCGATCCGTAGATCGATCTTGTATTTTTTTGCCTTATCCTCCAATATATCTCGCAAGTCCAGCGCGTTTTCCCGTGCCTTGGTACTTTTTGAGCGGCATCGGGGTGTGGCTTGAGCGGAGGGCCGAGAGGCTTCTGCCGTCATGCGCACGGGTGGCCGGTCTGCCATGTCGCGCCTGGTGACTTGGGTGCTTCCTCCTCGATCGAGGCAACTGCCTGCGTTTGGGGTAGCTTTTGGAGGGCGTTCGAGTTCATACTCTTGGCTGCAAGGACTTCAGTCCATCCGTCACTAGCAGGTCTTGGTCAGCTCTAAGTCGTTGCTTTTTCTTGAGGCTGCTTGCCGTGGCTATAAGCCTGTGTTTGAAACGCTCCTGTTCGGCGGGATCCTCGAGCACGACAAATTAAATGCGTCGTCGAGGCTTGCCTCATCTTCGGAGGGAGGCGTAATTATCGTCCTCGACCTCTCTTTCTGCCCGGCGTCGTGCAGACTTGCTTCTCCCTCCTCCCGCGCCGAGTCCCCGCTGGAGGGGTTGCCTTCAGTCTTGTCCGGGGTGTTATTATCTCCCGTCTGTGAATCACCGCTTTTGCCGTGGCGGGATTTAGAGCGGCGCCGCTGACGCCAGCGCTTCGGTTGCTTTTTGTAGGGGTCATCCTCAATAGTTCCATCGCCGTTCCAATCTTTTGGGATGTCCACCATGTATATGTAAATGCGATGAGGTGGCCTTCCGATTGCCACATGGTATTTGGGTCTTGGTCGTCTCCGGCATCGTCGTCCATACCGTCGATGTCTTCGGAGTCGAAGTCTAGCATGTCGGTTAAATCATCGACAGTGGCTACAAAGTGGGTGGTGGGTGGGCGTTGAATTTCTTCTTCGTCCGCATCCCAACCATCCTGTCCGTAGTCCGGCCAGGGCTCTCTGGATAAAGAGAGAGACTTTAGTGAATTCAGGATGTCGCCAAAGGGTGAGTCTTTGAAAGATGTCCGCAAGTGAACTCCATGATCGGCGCCCAATCGGATTCGATTGGCGGGGCGCGGAGGGTTCGGAGTCCGGAGAGGAGTCCGCACCTGGAGTCGAGGTCTTCGCAAAGGACAGGGATGGAGTTCGGCTCAATCACCGTAGAGATGGTAGCCCCCGAGGCGGTGTCCAACCAACCGTCCTCGATCGGGGAATCCGGCTCCGGATTAAGGGTTGGAGCGGAAGCGGGTGCAGCCTCCAGGGCACTGTTCGGGTGCAGAGCTAGATCATGCCCATCGAGACAGTGCGGCACGCTCGGCTGCGGCTCGAATCCGTCGAAGATCAAGTCTCCGCGGATATCGGCCGTATAGTTCAAACTTCCAAATCTGACTGATGGCGGGCGTAGCTTCGATCTGCTCCGGATGGCCAAGCGAATTAATTGTGATGCAAAGCCGCCCGAATCACGAAGATCTGTCCGGGAGAAAAGTCTCACCTGGACCGCGTCGTTGTTGATGATCGAAGGAGCCATCGGGCCTATCGGTGACGACCACGGAGGAACTCTCAATGAAAGCACCAATGTCGGTGTCAAAACCGGCGGATCTCGGGTAGGGGTCCCGAACTGTGCGTCTAGGCGGATGGTAACAGGAGACAAGGGACACGATGTTTTTACCCAGGTTCGGGCCCTCTCGATGGAGGTAATACCCTACTCCTGCTTGATTAATATTGATGATATGGGTAGTACAAGAGTAGATCTACCACGAGATCAAGGAGGCTAAACCCTAGAAGCTAGCCTATGGTATGATTGTTGTTCGATCCCACGGACTAAAACCCTCCGGTTTATATAGACACCGGATAGGTTAGGGTTACACAGTCGGTTACAATGGTAGGAGATCTACATATCCGTATCGCCAAGCTTGCCTTCCACGCCAAGGAAAGTCCCATCCGTACACGGGACGAAGTCTTCAATCTTGTATCTTCATAGTCTTGGAGTCCGGCTGTGACGATAGTCCGGCTATCCGGACACCCCCTAGTCCGGGACTCCCTCACTTAAGAAAGGGGGTAAGCACTCGTAGACAATTAGCAAACTATTGTGAACATCACACGTTTGTTTCTTGTGTTGAACCCCAAGAGGACTATGAGGCGCTCGAGGATCCGGATTGGCTTAATGGCATGCATGAAGAACTCAACAACTTCGAGCACAACAAGGTGTGAAGATTAGTGCCAAGGACAACGGGGAACCATAATGTCATTGGAACCAAGTGGATATTCAAGAACAAGCAAGATGCTCATGGGATTAACATTCGCAACAAGGCTCAGTTGGTAGCACAAGGCTATTCCAAGTCGAGGGTATCAACTACGGTGAAACCTTTGCTCCCGTTGCTCGCCTTGAATCTATTCGTTTGTTGATTGCTTATGCCTCTCATCATAACTTCAAGTTGCAACAAATGGATGTGAAGAGTGCTTTGCTTAATGGTCCTATTAACGAGTTGGTGTATGTCAAACAACCCCCGGGGTTTGAGGATCGCGATTTCCCCAATCATGTGTACCAACTCGATAAGGCACTCTATGGCCTTAAACAAGCCCCGCGTGCGTGGTATGAGCACGTTATCGAGTTGTTGCAAGATCGTGGATATGAAATTGGGAAAATCGACCCCACTCTTTTTACTAAGAAGTTCAAAGGGGAGTTTGTTGTATGCCAACTATATGCTGATGATAATATCTTTGCTTCCCCTAACAAAGCTTTCAATGAGGAATTTGCCGCTCTTATGACCTCGAAGTTCAAGATGTCCATGATGGGAGAGTTGAAGTTCTTTCTCGGGTTCGAAATCAAGCAAAGAAGAGAAGGAACCTTCATCAACCAAGCCAAATACACTCAAGACATTCTCAAGCGATTCAAGCTAAGTGATATCAAGCCGGCTTCCACTCCAATGCCCGTCAAATGCCAACTTGACATAGATCCCAATGGTAAAGCGGTGGATCAAATGGTATATCGCTCCATGATTGGATCCTTGCTTTACCTATGTGCATCTAGACCAGATATCATGTTGAGTGTGGGAATTTGTGCACGGTTTCAAGCCGCACCTAAGGAAAGCCACTATGTGGAGCTCAAGCAAATCTTTCGATATTTGGCTCATACCCCAAACTTTGGCTTATGGTACCCAAGAGGAGCTAACTTCAACCTTGTGGGCTTCTCGGACTCGGATTGGGCGGGAGACAAAGTGGATAGGAACTCAATTTCCGGAGGGTGCCAATTTCTTGGTTGCTCTTTGGTGAGTTGGTCTTCCAAGAAGCAAAGTTGTGTGTCCCTCTCATCCACCGAAGCGGAGTATGTGGCCGCCGGTAGTTTTTGTGCTCAACTTCTATGGATGAGGCAAACTTTAAAGGATTACGGTGTCATTTGTGACAAAGTGCCTCTTTGGTGTGACAATGAAAGTGCTATCAAGATTTCTCTCAACCCGGTGCAACACTTAAAGATGAAGCATATTGAGATTCAGTATCACTTCATCCGGGATCACATTAGGCGAGGGGAGATCGAGCTCAATTATGTCAACTCTCATGATAACCTTGCATATATTTTCATGGAGCCCATGGATGAAGCAAGATTTCGCGAGTTAAGGCATGAACTAAATATCATTGTTCGAGCAATGTGGCTTGAACCTTTGCACATCTCACCATACTCATCTTGATGTCTTGTTTAGGTGTATGCATGGACATAGGGGGAGTGTTGTTCTCTCAATGAACTCTCCCTCCCCCCATTATCCATAAATTGATCAACTCTTTCACATTAGCCATTTTTATGGTACTTGTGCTTCAAAGACGAGTTTTGGTCATGGGCCCAAGGATAATTCTTCGCGGCGCCATACCAATTGACTCAAACATAGGTGGCTCCGGCCACAGCCCTCTCTTTTGAGAGGTTTTGTTTTGTGTTTGGTCCTTGTTGTCTTTTGCCTTCTTTTGAGCCGTGTTTGTGTTTGAGTTGCCTCGTTTGTGTGCTCTTTTGCGTGTCCGGTTGCTTGAAGGTTGCTTTGCAAAGGCCGTGTTTTTCTGTTTTTGTCAAAACATGCACTTCTTGGGTTTACGGTACTATCGTGGCAAGCCACGGTACTACTGCAGGAGATGGGTTGCCTTGTGCGTGCACAGCTGCATCCCAGGCACGATACTACCGCTTCCATCGTGGCAGTAATTTTTTACTTCTGCTGGAAGAGCGGTACTACCGCCCTGTGTGCGGTACTTCCGCCCGGGTGGTACTATCATAATGACCAGCAGTACTACCCGGCGCCGTCCGCAGCGTGGGGGTTCAGAGAGGGCAGGGGGAGTTCCAACTCCCCCATACCCATTCATCTCATTTCCCCACTTCATCTCTCTCTCTCTCTCTCTCTCTCTCTCTCTCCTGCCCAAGAATGGCGTTGGAGGACCTCGCCGGATCTCCTTCTCCAGCCGCTCTCCTCGCATTCAAACCGGTGGGATCATTCCCCACCTCGCCCTCTTGCCATGGACCCCGGTATCTCCCCTAGTCCGTCCCCTTTTTGCCCCGTTTTTGTGCTTCTAGGTCTTGGGGAGATGCATGTGTAGTTCGTGTGGTTTTCGGCTAAATCTTTGCAAGAGGAGATTGTAGGAGAGTGCAAGTGCAGTAGATATGCTATTTGGTGGGATACAACAGTGTAGTTTTGATCAACGGTAGTACCGATCTACTTTTGCGGACGTTTTTAGATCCGTAGAGGTTGTTCATACGGGATTTGGTTCCGTGCAGTACTACCGCTCCTCCTGGAGCGGTACTACTGCTTGCTCGCTCGAGAACCGCCCCGCGCGGTACCACCGCTCTGCTGGAGCGGTACTACCGCCCGGGCGCGGAAGTAAATTTTTACTTCCGCTCCAGGCGCGGTACTACTGTGCCACCCCGGCATAGTGCTACCGCGGCTGGAGCGGCTGTAAATTTGTACATAAAAACTGCTTTGTTTTGTCCACTCAATCTCATTTCTACATGTTTCGTTTGGTTTTGATCTTTGCAATAATCATTCTCGTTCTTATCGTGTGTTTGTGTTGTGTGTCATAGGTGGTGGCTCCAATGTCCGGTGCTTGAATCCCAGCCGTGACACGAGCTCGAAGCGCCTTCGCAACCAAGAGGCTCCTGAGGGCTCCAGTGCCCCACAACGCAGAACCAGACCACAGCTACCAAGACCAAGGAGCCAAATGTTGGCATGAATGAGATGCCTCAAGCGGAGTTTCTGATTCGAAAGAAGCCCAACCCTTACGTCAACCCTAGGTAGATCACAATGGGCAATGACTTGTTTTGGACCAAGCAGCAGAATCTTATCTTCCTGTATGTGATCAAGGCCAAGCAGAACACCTATGTGCCAGTGTACTGGATTGACATGGATCATATGAGGAAGGACAACAACCGGGCATATTTTGGCGAGACTCTGGATCTGGTGGAGCAGTTTGGCATTGAGGAGTTACTCACGTTCCACATGGACTTTGACCCAGAGATTGTGGCTCAGTTCTTTGCTTTGGTCCACTTCCATACGGATGAGCAGCGGCCATGATGTGGATGACTAATGGGAACAGGATGTCTGCTAAGCGGAAGAAGTTCATGGAGATGTTACACATTCGTGATGAGGGGCTCAATGTGCCCATTGGTGCCCGCCCACATGGCAACTCCGAGTCGGCCAACAAGAACAAGCTTCAACCCTACCTTGTTGAGAAGAAGCTAGCCAATGACAAGAAGACCTCGGTGCTGAATCCATTCCTTGACATCATGCACCGGATCTTCCGCAACACACTTTTTCCTCGCATAGGCGACAAGGATAAGGTGCATGCTTATCTTGTGGATATGATGCTCATCTGTGAGAAGGCGCGTCTCCAACAGACGGAACCACTCGATGTCTCTCATATCATGTGGTGTGAGCTGCAGTTTCCTGTGTTCAATCGTAAGGTGCCTATCTATGGACCTTCCCTGTTTTTCTTGATCTTGAAGACTTGGGAGAAGCTCTTTCCAAATGAAGAGTTTATTGCTCCCAACTAGATTCGCCATGAGCCTATCAAGCTACACATCAAGAGCAAGTGGGCTAACAGCACTACCCGGGCTGAGGCAGAGGCTGCTAGGATGGATGTGGATGAGTTTGAGGAGGAGGCGGTTGAGGACAGCTCTGAGGGATACACTCCTCCATCTACTCAGCCCACTTGGGCTAAGAAGCTCAAGGACAAGATGAAGGCTCCGTTCTGCATGCAGGCCTGATACGTCTCCAACGTATCTATAATTTATGAAGTATTCATGCTATTATTTTATCATTCTTGGATGTTTTACAATCATTTTATATCAACTTTATACCATTTTTTGGGACTAACCTATTGACCCAGTGCCTAGTGCCAGTTGCTGTTTTTGCTTGTTTTTTACATCGCAGGAAATCAATACCAAACAGTGTAAAATGCAACAAAACTCCATGATGATTTTTTATGGACCAGGAGACAACGTTTGGGCCAGAGCAGCACCTGGGGGTGCCCCGAGGGGGGCACAACCCATCAGGGCGCGCTAGGCCCACCTAGCGCGCCCAGGTGGGTTGTGCCCACCTCAGTGACCTCCCGCACCCCTTCTTTGCACTATAAATTCCCAAATATTCCGAAACCCTTCGGGGTAACCCTAGATGAGAAGTTTCGCCGATGCAGGGCTCTGTAGCCACCGAAAACCAATCTAGACTCCGTTCCCAAGACCACAGCCGGAGGGGGAATCATCTCAGGTGGCCATCTTCATCATCCCGGCGGCCACCACGATGAGGAGGGAGTAGTCCGCCCTTGGGGCTGAGGGTTTGTACCAGTAGCTATGTGTTTGAACTCTCTCTCTCTCTCTCTCTCTCTCTCTCTCTCTCTCTCTCGTGATCCATATCATGGGCTTTGTTAATATAGTTGGATCATATGATGTTTCTCCCCTCTATACTCTTGTTATGATGAATTGAATCTTTACCCTTCAAAGTTTTGTCTTGTCGGATTGAATATTCAGTGATGACAACACATGATATATGTCTTGCAATATGAATACTTGAGGTGACAATGAGGTATCCTATTGATTCACTTGATATGTGTTATGGCATTCAACTCGCGGATTCCCGTGGTAATATTGGGGTAATCTATGCATAGGGGTTGATGCACATTTTTCTTCGACGGAAACTTTGGGGTATCTTTATGGTTCTTTGTGTGGATTGAGTATTATGAATATGAATTTGCTTTGGTGTTATTCTAGTATGAACTCTAGGATAGATCGAGCGGAAAAAATAGCTTTGTGTTATTTTAGTACGAACCCTTGAATAGATCGAACGGAAAGAATAGCTTTGAGGTAGTTTCTTGCCCTACAAACAATTCCTATCTTTTGTTCTCCGCTAATAGGAACTCGGGAGTGATTCTTTATTGCACTTTGAGGGATAATCATATGATCCGACTATGTTAGCATTGTTGAGAGGTTGCACTAGCGAAAGTACGGACCCTGGGCCTCATTTTTAAGCATTGCAACACCGTTTTTGTGCCCATTTACTACTTGCTACCTTGCTGTTTTTATTTATTCAGATTATAAAAATACATTTCTACCATAAATATTACACTTTTATCACCATCTCTTCGCTGAACTAGTGCACCTATAAAATTTGCCATTGTATTGGGTGTGTTGGGGACACAAGAGATTTCTTGGATTTGGTTGCAGGGTTGTTCGAGAGAGACCATCTTCATCCTACACCTCCCACGGATTGATAAACCTTAGGTCATCCACTTTGAGGGAAAATTGCTACTGTCCTACAAAACTCCGCGCTTGGAGTCCCAACATGAGTCTACAAGATTAAAGTTGCGTAGTAGACATCAAGCTCTTTTCTGGCGCTGTTGCCTGAGTGCATGAAGGTATATCTTTAGATCTTGTAATTGAATATTTTAGTTTCTTGTTTTATCACTAGTTTGGTTTATAAAAGGAAACTACATAAAAAAATGGAATCGAGGTTGCATCATATTATTGATCATCTTTATAATATCTTTCTTGAAAATGATGTTTCGGAAAATTATGCTCAATTGTTAGAAGAAGAATGCTATAAAATGTTTGGCACAAAATATTTGAATGATGAGCATGATTGCAATGTTGTTAGTATGAATTTTTTGAATATCCATGATGCTAATGATATGCAAAGCTACAAGCTTGGGGATGCTATATTTGATGAAGATGATATTTTTAGTTCCCCAAGTTTTGATGAGAAAATTTATTATGATGATTGCATGCCTCCTATTTATGATGATTATATTGATGAAAGTGGATTTGGAGAGGTTGTGACTTTATTTAATGATGAATCCACTATTTTGGAGGAGGTTGCAATTGATTATGACAACAAAGTTCCTATATATGATGATTATAGTGATGGCATGTATGCTATATTGAGTAATAATAACCATGAAACTTGTCATCATGATTTTAATTTCCAATCACATGAGAGTTATTTTGTTGAGTTTGCTCGCACTGCTATTGATGAGAATAAATTTGCTTATGTGGAGAGTAACAAAATTTCTATGCTTGTAGATCATGAAAAGAATTCTTTATGTGATGGTTATATTGTTGAATTCATTCATGATGCTACTGAAAATTGTTATGAGGGAGGAACTTATGCTTGTAGGAATTGCAATAATATCAAGTTTCCTCTCTTTATGTTGAAAGTTTTGAAGTTGCACTTGTTTTGCCTTCCTATGCTAGTTGATTCTTGTTCCCATAAGTTGTTTTCTCACCAAATTCTATGCATAGGAAGTGGGTTAGGCTTAAATGTGCTAGTCATATGCTTCATGATGCTCTCTTTATGTTTCAATTCTTATCTTTTATGTGAGCATCATTGAAATCATCATGCCTAGCTAAAAGGCATTAAAGAAAAGCACTTGTTGGGAGACAACCCAACACTTTTACCTACTTTTTTGTGTGTTCACATGATTATTATACTGTATTTATCATGTTTTATTGCTTTTGTTTAAATAAAGTTCCAAGTAAAGCCTTTGGGATCATGTTGGGTGATAGTTGCTTTTATCTTGCTGAAAAACAGAAACTTTTGCGCTCACGGAAATAATTCTTTTTTTAACAGAAGAGCGATTTTGAGTTGATTCTTTTTGAATAATTTTAATATACAAATTTTTCACGTGTTCCAATTTGTTTCATAATTTTTGGAGTAGCAGAAGTATGGTAGTTATCCAGATCATTACAGACTGTTCTTTTTTTGACAGATTATGTTTTCAATGCATAGTTTGCTTGCTTTGTAGTTTCTATGGCTTTATATTGCTCAATATAAATTGTGGAAATGATATGCTACAGTAGGCTTTGTTTGAGAACAATTATGAATCTTGTCTCTGACAGTACCAAAAGTGAAATGGTTTGCTCTTTATCATACTTACCTATCTCACGAAGTTCCGTTAAGTTTTCTGTGATTGAAGTTTTCAAGTTTTGGGTGAGATGTCGATATGAGGAGAATAATAAGTGACAATAACTTAAGCTTGGGGATGCCCAAGGCACCCCAAGTTAATATCCAAGGAAGATCCAAGCAACTAAGCTTGGGGATGCCCCGGAAGGCATCCCCTCTTTCGTCCCCAACATTATCGGTAACCTCATTTGGAGCTATGTTTTCATTCGTCACATGATATGTGTTTTACTTGGAGCATCATTTCATTTTGTTAGGATTTGCTTTCTGTTATTTATAATAATGTTTTGCATATTTATTTTCAATAAAAATGTCAAGGATAGCCTTTACCTTGCTTATTTTGCAAGTCTACATGTTGCTGTTTAAAAACAGAAAGTATACCGCTGTTGCAAAAATTCCCAAGAAAAGTAAGAGTGTGATAACATGTTGAAACTTTTTGCAAATTAAGCTCTGATAAATTCTCTACAGTTTTGTAGATTTGCATAATTTTTGGAGTTAGGGAAGCATTGATACTCTTGCATTCTTTACAGACTGTACTGTTTTGGCATATTGCTGTTATGGTTGCATTGTTTGCATATGTTTGCTTGTTTAATGATTCTATTTGAGTATAGGAGTATTAAATATGCAGAGGCATTTAGTATGAAATGTTGAATAATAATTTTTGTGATTTGCTACAGTAGAGTATGATAAGGTTTTTGCATTTATACTAACTTATCTCACGAGTTCTTGTTGAGTTTTGTGTGGATGAAGCTTTTGAGATTTAGGTAAAACGTGATATGAGAGGATTAAGGAGACACAAAAGCTCAAGCTTGGGGATGCCCAAGGCATCCCAAGATAATATTTCAAGAAGTCTCAAGCATCTAAGCTTGGGGATGCCCCGGTAGGCATCCCACCTTTCTTCTTCAACAATTATCGGTTAGTATCGGTTGAGCCTAAGTTTTTGCTTCTTCACATGATGTGTGCCATTCTTGGAATGTAATTTTATTTTGTTTTACTTTTTTTTTTAATAAAATACTTAGATCTGAAAATTTTAAATAAAATAGAGTCCTCAAATAGTTGCCAAGGAGGCTAAGTAAGCGGCATTCACATCCCATCAACGAAGCTCTTTTCTTTGGAATTACTCTTGTGCTTCACTTATATTCTATGATTAAATTGTTGAATAAATTGAATGTCATGAAGTTGAAATCATATCATGCCTAGTGGTAGCTTCACAATGGGGTTTAGAAAGTGAAATCTTTTCAGGATTGACAATCACAATATTGGTCATACAAGCAATTCACGAATAATTAGTATAAGGAAGAGAACTTTCACATGCAAATATACTATCTTGGAAATCCTTTGTGATTGTGAGCCCCCATCAAAATATTATATGCCAAAATTGTTGACGTCGGACAAGGAAGACAATGTAATGATTTATGTTTGTTCATATTCACATAGAAGTTATATTGTCATAGATCCTTCAACATGTGGTGCTTGCTCCACATCTTTGCTAGCCAAAAATTCTGCACCAAGTAGAGATACTAATTGTGCATCCAAAAACCCTTAAACCCAAATTTTATTTTCAAAGAGTCCACCATACCTACCTATATGCATTATTTCCGTGCCGTTGTAAGCAAATTTGTATGTGCCATCTCTAATTTTCAAAAATAAATTTCTCTTTTGTGTGCTCGTACCGCTCGCAAGGCGGTGAGGGGTGGCCAATATTTTCCATGCTAGATGTGTTATTCTCACAATGAGTGTTTATTCACTTGTCATTGCACGAGCGTAAGGCAAAGGTATTAGGGATGCCCAGTCCCGAAATGAAAAATGAATTTACTTTATGTTGTCAAATAATAAGGTCCTTGGAAAGTGTTGGTATGGAGGGTAACCGTGCATACGGCTAGCCATGGAAAGTGAAAGTATGGTGGAAAAAGGAATAAACTTTATTTTCTGTTTGGGAACCGCCTATGATATATCTAGCATGGAACGTGTTGGGAGCTCTAAGTCGTTTTCGTTGGTGGGAAAAGTATGCCTATCAAAATGTTTTTATCTCTCAATTTTTGCTTTGAGCTCTGGCACCTCTACAAATCCCAACTTCCCTCTGCGAAGGGCCTATATTTTACTTTTATGTATTTACTTTCATGCAAGAGTCAAAGTTTTTCTCTCTATTCCTTTTTATTTTTATCTTTTGGCGAGAATTATGTGGTGAGGAAAGATCTAGGCACATATGTCCAGTTGAATATGGGTAGCATGAGTTATTATTGTTGACATCACCCTTGAGGTGAATACGTTGGGAGGCAAAACAATAAGCCCCTATCTTTCTATGTGTCCGGTTGAAACGTTTAGCTCATGTGTACGCGGTGAGTGTTAGCAATCATAGAAGACTATAAGATGGTTGAGTATGTGGAGCTCTTACCTAAACTCCATCGAATATGTTGGAATGCAATTGCTTGGTGACTAAGAACATAGGTTGTTGGGTTTCAAGAGAGTTCATTGTTTAAACCTTAACATGTGAATTGGTTGCCACTACAACATGAGAAATTTTATGAGAAAGAATTGTTGTTATGATGCTAGAAAAAGTGATTGCAATTGTCATCGATCAAACTTATGCACTTTGCTACCATTCACACCTCATAAATTATTTCTTTTATCATTTACCTACTCGAGGACGAGTAGGAATTAAGCTTAGATGCCGATACGTCTCCAACGTATCTATAATTTATGAAGTATTCATGCTATTATTTTATCATTCTTGGATGTTTTACAATCATTTTATAGCAACTTTATATCATTTTTTGGGACTAACCTATTGACCCAGTGCCAGTTGTTGTTTTTGCTTGTTTTTTACATCGCAGGAAATCAATACCAAATAGAGTCCAAATGCAACGAAACTCCACGATGATTTTGTATCAACCAGGAGACAACCATTGGGCCAGAGCAGCACCTCGGGGGTGCCCCGAGGGGGGCACAACCAACCAGGGCGCGCCAGGCCCACCTGGCGCGCCCAGGTGGGTTGTGCCCACCTCGGTGGCCTCCCGCACCCCTTCTTTGCACTATAAATTCCCAAATATTCTGAAACCCTTCGGGGTAACCCTCGACGAGAAGTTCCGCCACCGCAGGGCTCTGTAGCCATCAAAAACCAATCTAGACTCCGTTCCAGCACCCTGCCGGAGGGGGGAATCATCTTCGGTGGCCATCTTCATCATCCCGGCGGCCACCACGATGAGGAGGGAGTAGTCCACCCTCGGGGCTGAGGGTTTGTACCAGTAGCTATGTGTTTGATCAGTCTCTCTCGTGATCTATATCATGGGATTATATAATATAGTCGGATCATATGATGTTTCCCCCCTCTATACTCTTATTATGATGAATTGAATCTTTACCCTTCAAAGTTTTGTCTTGTCGGATTGAATATTCAGAGATGATAACACATGATATATGTCCTGCAATATGAATACTTGAGGTGAATGAGGTATCCTATTGATTCACGTGATATGTGTTATGGCATTCAACTCGCGGATTCCCGCGGTGATATTGGGGTAATCTATGCATAGGGGTTGATGCACGTTTTTCTCCAACGGAAACTTTGGGGTCTCTTTATGGTTCTTTGTGTGGATTGAGTATTATGAATATGAATTTGCTTTGGTGTTATTCTAGTACGAACTCTAGGATAGATCGAAAGGGAAAAATAGCTTTGTGTTATTTTAGTACGAACTCTTGAATAGATCGAACGGAAAGAATAGCTTTGAGGTAGTTTCGTGCCCTACAAACAGTTCCTATCTTTTGTTCACCGCTAATAGGAACTCGGGATGATTCTTTATTGCACTTTGAGGGATAATCATATGATCCAACTATGTTAGCATTGTTGAGAGGTTGCACTAGCGAAAGTACGGACCTTGGGCCTCATTTTTAAGCATTGTAACACCGTTTTTGTGCCTGTTTAATACTTGCTACCTTGCTGTTTTTATTTATTCAGATTATAAAAATATATTTCTACCATCAATATTACACTTTTATCACCATCTCTTCACCGAACAAGTGCACCTATACAATTTGCCATTGTATTGGGTGTGTTGGGGACACAAGAGATTTCTTGTATTTGGTTGCAGGGTTGTTCAAGAGAGACCATATTCATCCTACACCTCCCACGGATTGATAAACCTTAGGTCATCCACTTGAGGGAAAATTGCTATTGTCCTACAAAACTCTGTGCTTGGAGTCCCAACACGAGTCTACAAGAATAAAGTTGCATAGTAGACATCAAGGCCAAGGGGCAGTACCGGGCTCATGTGAATGTCAAGATGACTCGTTGTCGCGACAAGGCTATTATGAGGCAGGTTGGCCTTGAGGTCCAGGGTGGCTCTCATGAAAGGATCACAGATGAGGAGCAGTGGACCAGACAGCACTGCCGGTGGAGTGAGTCAGAGGAGGATACTAGAGTTCCATCTTCATCATATGCTGCTGAGGAGTCTAAGGAGGAGGAACATGACTACTGATGCCTTGGAGTTCTACCACCACCTGTGTCGTAGATGTCCTCCCTGCCTTTTTGGTGTCTCGATGCCAAAGGGGGAGAGAGTGTAAGATTTGCGAGTCTTGTGTCGAGTCTTGTTTCGCTTTGCTTTCGTACTGTTGAACCTTCGTTTGCTTTGGCTTGTTGGTTTGTGGTTGTGTTTGTGTGAGTCCAGGAGACTATCATATGGTGTAAAACATATGTCCTCAGCTTATCTTATTGTCTTATCTTATTATCTAGTACGTTTAGTAGATTAAGATCTTATACTATCTTGTGCCCTTTACTTCATGCTCATTACTTTACCTTGCCTCCATGCTTAGTGTCATTCATATTGTTGCAAGGATTACCTTGTTTATAAAATATAGGGGGAGTGTTGATCCTAGTATGTGTGTCGTGCAGTCCAAAGCATTTCTATAGAGTGCACACGTCTAGGGGGAGCCTGTCTATATTTTATAGATGGTTGGTTTGCTTATGTTTCATTTTATACCCCTATGTGCAAATCCCGTATTGTCATCAATCCACCAAAAAGGGGGAGATTGTAAGGGCATATTTCTCCCTAAGTGGTTTTGGTGATTGATGACAATGCATTTGCAGACTAACCGTGTGCATTGAGCATTTTAGATATCTCATGTCTAGGCACAAGACGATTCGGTGCCCCTCGGAGCCTATTGAAGACGATGTTTCTCTATGTTTCTTTTCAGTGGATTTGAGTCATAGGAAAGCCGTACTATTAAGAGGGGCCCGCTTCGGAAAGGTTAGTATGGAATCAACACGTACACACCTATTCCTTTGCACCACCTTTCCTTCGCTTCATTGGAGCACCCGTCGCTTTCCCTTGTCTTTGCGAAGATGAAGGCCTCCAAGTGCTACTGGTTTGTGGTGTGAGGTAGTACTGCTCAAGGGAGCGGTAGTACCGCAGCAGCCCACGGTAGTACCGCTCAGAGAAGTGGTGGTACGGCTCCTAGCGAGCGGTAGTAACGTGGCCTCTAGCCCAGAACACTGGCATGCGCGGAAGTAGGGGCGGAAGTAATTTTTTACTTCCGCACCCTACGCGGTAGTACTGCTCCCTGTGAGCTGTAGTACCGTGCCGGATTTTCACACAGACCGAAACTCAGAAGAAGTGGCCATGGATGTATTTTTATTAGTCTGTGCCTTCCCAGCCCAGATGGAACCCTGCCTTGCAGTAGTACCGCAAGGGCGTGGGGTAGAACCGCTCGTTGCTTTACGCAAGCGGCCTCGTCATCGCCCTGCCGGCATAGCGGTAGTACCGACCGCTTGCCAGTAGTACCGCATGTCATTGCGGTAGCACTCTGGGTATGTGCGGTAGTACCGCATGTCACGGGCTGAATAAGTGGGTAACGGTTGGATCTTTCCTCCCACTATAAAAGGGGGGTCTTCTTCCCCAAGTTGACAACCTCTTCCCTCCCCAAGCTCCATTATTGCCCAAAGCTTCATTTTCGCCCGATCTCTATCCCTAGCCAATCAAACTTATTGATTTTCTAGGGATGGGTTGAGAAGGCCCCGGTCTACACTTCCACCAAGAGAAATTTGATTCCCCCCACTAATCCCTTGCGGATCTTGTTACTCTTGGGTGTTTGAGCACCCTAGGCGGTTGAGGTCACCATGAGCCATATTCCATTGTGGTGAAGCTTCGTGGTGTCATTGGGAGCCTCCAATTAAGTTGTGGAGATTGCCCCAACCTTGTTTGTAAAGGTTCGGTCGCAGCCTCCAAGGGCACCAATAGTGGAATCATGGCATCTCGCATTGTGTGAGGGCGTGAGGAGAATACGGTGGCCCTAGTGGCTTCTTGGGGAGCATTGTGCCTCCACACCGCTCCAACGGAGACGTACTTCCTCTCAAAGGGAAGGAACTTCGGTAACACATCCTCATCTCCACCGGCTCCACTCTTGGTTATCTCTCACCTTTACTTGTGCACGCCTTTATTGTGTTGTATCCCTTACTTGCTTCTGCGCTTGTTGTTGTTGCATCATATAGGTTGCTCACCTAGTTCCACATCTAGCAACCTACTTTGATGCAAACTTAAATTTGGTAAAGAAAAGCTAAAAATTATTAGTTGCCTATTCACCCCCCCCCCTCTAGTAAACTATATCGATCCTTTAAATTGGTATCAGAGCCTCATCTCTTTATTAAGTACTTTGCCATCTGAAGAGTATGGTTGACACCGTAGACGGTGGGGAGGAGCACCCCAGTGTGAATCCGTCCTTGTCTACGGCCGATGGGGGATCCTCGATCTCTCATGAGGAATTCACCACTCCCCCCCCCCCTAGTCAACTAAATCGATCCTTTCACAATTTCAAGCGTTGATGTCATCAAATTCAACCATCAGATCCTGGATTCTAGGTTTTCACCCAAAAGAACATCTCTAAGCATATTTGAGCAATGTCTTTAACATGATAATGATGCAAAAGCATCGCCATTATCAGGTATAACCAACTTGGGTTTGACCTAGGGTTTTCACGCCATAGCTAGAGACTATATACTCGAGAAGCACAAATAGAAGTCGAGTGTTCTCACCACCAATTTTCCGTGATCCCATCAGCTACATGTGGTGGGCAAGAAATCCCACTGCCTCCACTACACAACCATACCCTCTATGTCAAGGCGTCATCTATAGATTGCATCTCACCATTGAAGGCAAACTGGCCGGAGTGAGAGCCGCCAAAGCCCACAAAGGATCCTTTCGGTTGCATCCCTCAACCTTGCCAGTGCGATCCACCGCTTGCGGCCACCGGATCCAGAGAGAGGAACCCTCACAAGGACCCTTCGGTGGCCACCGCAATTTGCTGCTTGAGAGGACGGTCAGTGATGCGGTCTGCTGCCGGATGGCGCTGGCCACATGGAGGGAGCCACCTGATAGTGACCCAACTAGGGGGCCTCTCACCATGTCAACTCCCGGCCTGGTGGACCGGGCTGAGGATTCCATTTGTCGGTTCCATCCCAGGCCACTTTGGGTTGCCCATGGTGATCTACAAGCACTGGTGCGCGTCGGTCCTAAACAAACGGTTTAAAACCCCTTTCCGCGACGGCATTTGGAACCGTCGCCAAGTGAGTGTGGGCGATAAGGGGGGTCCTTCCCACACGACCCAGAAACCGTCGGAGATATGCCCTCCTGGCACACACGTTCGGCAAAATGAGGTCGTGTGCGACCGGCGAGCGCTCAAATACGGAAATACGTACAACAGAGCTAAAAAATACAATTATACGGCAAAAAAAATTCCGGTCGCAAGTACATCCCACACAGTCAGTCCCCGCTAAACGTTTCCGTTCGTATGCATATCCCACACAGTCGCTCCAAGGAAAACGTTTCCGTTCACAGGTACATCACACACAATTTTTCCCGTTAAATCATTTGCGTTATTGAATGTATCACACACGGTCCGTAGAAGAAACTGTGTGGCAAAGGCTGTCCATCACACATAGTTTTTATGTGGTAAACGTTTGCGCAAGGTGGCCTAACGCAAACAGTTTTCAAGAGAAAGTCGTGTGTGATTGTTCATTGATCCAACACGGTTTATTCCTAGAAAATGTGTGCGTTGCCTGAGGTCATCGCCCACGGTATTTTTTCAACAACCGTTTGCAATAGCAAAACCCAATTAGCAGGCTCATTATCCGATTATTCATAATCCATTTATTAATCTAATTGACATTTCATATTAAGCACACAATATATTTCATTTCCATATTAAGGAAGCAGAATTTCATAATTGAAATACATCAGAGTACAACATGATATAGCTTCAGCACTAAGCTACCCCATTACACAACTGCACCAGTAGCAAGTTCCACATGCAACATGTAGAACCTTTCGAAATTAGCATCATCGATAGTATATAGACAAATGCATCTCATATGGAAAACTGCTGAAGTGGAAGGCGAATATTGAGCCTTCATTCATGTTGAAGGTCTTTGCAACTTTAGGCCAGTGCCTGTGGATGATTGACCGTCCATCCTTCGTCCTCTTTAGGAACACTTCAATATTGAACCGTGGGTGTTGTATGAAAACCTTCCTCGCTTCCTGACCATAGAGGTGGTTTGAGAGGTAATCATCAGTGAACTGCTTTGGAAAGGCGTGAAAACAAGGATGTGCATAAATATCTTCTTTATATTGGAAATGGGGCAAAGGAATAAAAAAAGGCAAGGTATAATTAGTACCATCTTTTAGTGAACTGATGTCTTCTTCATTGTGTAGACAAAGATCTTGTTGTTTTTTAATTTCTTTATCCTAACAATCTTTCTAAGTTTCTTGATTTGATTGATATTCGTGAACAACTTATTTACCCATATGCAAAAAAGGTCGAACAGTGGGTCAAAACCTCTGACAGCAGGACATACATGTGCAAGACCAAATTGTTAAAAACCTAAATATTAGAATGGTTCCTGCAATTGCACAATAATGTGCTATTAGACAACGGACCATGCACATGCTAACCTCGATTGTAAAACTCAGTGCTTCCCATTGTTTCCCTGCAACACATATAAGATAGTTAGTCATCAGGCTAAGTAAGGGTTCGCATGCTATCAGTAAAATATGTTGATGAAAAATAATCACATTGCAGATTCATCAGATTAATTCAAGCCACACGGAAAACCCATTTATCCAAACCAAGCATGATTAAGAACTAGGAAATATAGCACTTGTATATGTTTCTCATGTATTAAGTGCAGCCAAATCCGATTTATTCCTCACATGCACAACAATACAAAATTCTACCCACGACAATCGGACATCGCATTGCAGAATTGAACCAAGCAGTTAACTAAACACCACAAAAAATGAACCAAACATTAACTGAGCACCACATTGCACAATATAACATACTCCTAATAGAAGATCAGACAATTAATCAAACAGTTAACTACCGCCAATTGTAGCAATTGTATTTGTTTCTCATGTATTTACTACAACCAAATTCAATTTATTCCTCACATGGTATACAATAACAGAATGCACCCACAATTTGGTAAAGATAAATTTGATTTATTTCTCACATGGAAGACAATACTAAATTGCAGCCTGAAGAATTGAAAATCACATTTGCACAATTGAACCAAACAGTTAACTGAAGACGGTAACTAATTAACAAAACAGTTAATAAGTGAGCACCACATTGCACGACATATAGAACATATACACTAGAGCAACAGATTGCATGGTAAAATTAGATAGCACAATTCACTAGAATTTGTGAAGGAAAGGCAGGAGAAGCACACGCAACGGGTAAACCGAGCATGCTTAACTGGCGTACCTAGCAAATGGCAAGGTGCTCCTTCAAGATCTGGGTCGGCACGAATGGTAGCCATCGCGGCCTCATCCGCGCGTGCGGCCGCGATTTGCTTCTCCGTTGCGCCGGCGGTCGGGGCATGCGGGATGTGGAAGGAGGAGGAGGATGGGGGTCGGGTGTGGATTACCTGCCTGGATAGAGGAGGCCGAGTAGCGTGAAGGAGGGTCGCCAACGAGGAGGCGGCGCTGCAAGCAAGGAGTGAAGGTTTCAACTTGGAAAGGAAGGCAGAAAGAGGGGAAATGTGGCTTTTGGTAAGGGGGAGGGGGTGGGAGGTAGATATTTCCGTGGAAGCCGAAAATTTAGAATCGCTTCAGCGAAAAAACTGGCGCGCAAAGTGTCATCAGACACGGTCCCTTATTCAGATATGTGTACGATATGTGGACATCACAAACGATTCAGATAGCTTAACTCGTGTGTGATGAGTTTGAACGTAAAAAGTTTTGGTTTAAATTTCCATGGTTAAAGTGGTCATCCACGTCATTGCATAATTTTGGTACCCAAAGGATACTATAGCACACCCACACTTCTTAATTGAGCAAGTTCAGCAATTAAACAGAGCTAGCTGACCTAAACATTACTCTAACAAATTAAAGACCGACGCTCTTAATTAAAAAAACAAAGAGTAATACTACGACTAGTGCTCGTCGATCTCCATCGCCGCCTCCATGTCCAGCTCGCGCCCGATGGTCTCCTGGGGAAGGGGCTCCATGGCATCCATTGCACCATACTCGGCAAGCATCTCGCCATCCGCGTCCGCCATCTCTTTGGAAAAGGCCGCCACGAGCTAGGCGTGGGCGGACGCGATCTGGGCTTGGACGGGCTCCATCATCGCAAGGTATGCGGCGGAGGAACGGACGGCTGCTCGAACGCTCTCGGCGATTGCCAGCTCTTCGGTCGTGGGTTGCTGACTGTTGTCGGAGAAGCTTTGTTCGATTTGTGCAGTGACCGCCAGGAGCTGGGCATGGGCGGCCTCGACATGGTCGTGGGCGGCCTCCATCAAGGCTAAGGCCGCCGCTGCGGAATGGACAGCTGTTGTGCCGCTCTCGCCAGTTGCTATCCCCGAGGCAAATGTTGCTGCCGCCACCTGACAAGCAACGGCGGCCCTTTGGGCTGCCTTTGCCGCTCGGTCGCAGATTGCGGCCGTGCTCATGCACCTTGTTAGCGCGCGCATGGCAGCTGCGGCCGCGCTCTCGCCGGAGTAGGCCACCGAAGTTGCCCTCACGACGCGGGTCCACGTGCTCATCTTTCACCGGCGACGATTGAACAGCGAAATGATATTTGAGGAGCGATCTAGTGTGCTCGAGACGCCGGCTGTGGACTGTAGCCGACGCACATTCTCGCGTAAGACATAGACGTACTATACACCGACGGTGCTCCAGGATATTTTGTGCTGCATCTCACATGGTTGCTGATAATAAACTGTGTGCGATCTACTTGATTTTTCATCTTGATTTGAATTACATAATTGGGTCACAGCGGCAATAGACGGTGTTTGAATTGCTAGACCTTTTATCTGGAGTGAACATGCAACTATATGTGTGTCATAAAAGAATTGGAATTATTCAGGGTTCGTTTGAACATTTTATACATTAAATTGGTTTTCTAGCCATTTTAGGTGAACAATTCAAATTTGAACCACATGCATATGCTCCAGTGCATATAAATTGGTTGAAAAATCAAATCTGTGTCCTTGGGTGCATGCTTAGGTCCCATGCAAGAAACAGGAATGAATTTCAAACACCAGGGCACCGATGATTGCCGGCAAAACATTGAGATGCCATGTTTTTAAATTATAGTAAATCCAAAACTCGTCTGAAATTCATGAAACTTGGCATGCTATCATGGAGCGGTATCAACATGTCCTGGTACAAATTTTGTCCCATTTGGGGCAGGTTTGGGTATATGCTTCTCACAAACCGGAGCTTCTCACAACAAGCATGATGGTTTTCGGTAGGGAACGTCCCACCTTTGGGGACGAAACGATATCCATTGCCACTTATTGCTTTCAAATTTTTTTTCTCATGTCAACATAGAACAACAGGAGTGTTGTGTGATTTTTCGGGGTTCGTTTGGACATTTTTATGCATTAACTGAGTTTTCAATGCATTTACGTGCATAATTAAAATTTGAACTACATGCACATGCTCCAGTGCATATAAATTGGTCGAAAAAACAAATATGTGTCCTTGGGTGCATGCTTAGGTCCCATGCAAGAAACAGGAAAGAATTTCAAACACCAGGGAACCGTCGATTGCCGGCAAAACATTGAGACGCCTGGTTTTTAAATTATAGTAAATCCAAAACTCGTCTGAAATTCATGAAACTTGGCATGCTATCATGGAGCGGCATCAACATGTCGTGGTACAAATTTTGTCCCATTTGGGGCAGGTTTGGGTATATGCTTCTCACAAACCGGAGCTTCTCACAACAAGCATGATGGTTTTCGGTAGGGAACGTCCCACCTTTGGGGATGAAACAATATCCATTGCCTCTTATTGCTTTCAATTTTTTTTCTCGTGTCAACATAGAACAACAGGAGTGTCGTGTGAATTTTTGTGATTTTTTGGGGTTCGTTTGGACATTTTTATGCATTAACTGAGTTTTCAATGCATTTATGTGCATAATTCAAATTTGAACTACATGCACATGCTCCAGTGCATATAAATTGGTCGAAAAATCAAAACTGTGTCCTTGGGTGCATGCTTAGGTCCCATGCAAGAAATGGGAATGAATTTCAAACACCAGGTCACCGTTGATTGCCAACAAAACATTGAGATGCCTGGTTTTTAAATTATAGTAAATCCAAAACTCGTCTGAAATTCGTGAAACTTGGCATGCTATCATGGAGCGGCATCAACATGTCGCGGTACAAATTTTGTCCCATTTGGAGCAGGTTTGGGTATATGCTTCTCACAAACCAGAGCTTCTCACAACAAGCATGATTGTTTTCGGTAGGGAACGTCCCACCTTTGGGGACGAAACGATATCCATTGCCTCTTATTGCTTTCAAATTTTTTTCTCGTGTCAACATAGAACAACAGGAGTGTTGTGTGAATTTTTTTGATTTTTCGGGGTTCGTTTGGACATTTTTATGCAATAACTGAGTTTTTAATGCATTTATGTGCATAATTCAAATTTGAACTACATGCACATGCTCCGGTGCATATAAATTGGTCGAAAAATCAAATCTGTGTCCTTGGGTGCATGCTTAGGTCCCATGCAAGAAATGGGAATGAATTTCAAACACCAGGGCACCGTTGATTGCCGGCAAAACATTGAGATGCCTGGTTTTAGAATTATAGTAAATCCAAAACGTGTCTGAAATTCATAAAACTTGGCATGCTATCATGGAGAGGCATCAACATGTCGTGGTACAAATTTTGTCCCATTTGGGGCAGGTTTGGGTATATGCTTCTCATAAACCGGAGCTTCTCACAACAAGCATGATGGTTTTCGGTAGGGAACGTCCCACCTTTTGGGGACGAAACAATATCCATTGCCTCTTATTGCTTTCAAAAAAAATTCTCGTGTCAACATAGAACAACAGGAGTGTTGTGTGAATTTTTGTGATTTTTCAGGATTCGTTTGGACATTTTTATGCATTAACTTAGTTTTCAATGCATTTATGTGCATAATTCAAATTTGAACTACATGCACATGCTCTAGTGCATATAAATTGGTTGAAAAAACAAATATGTGTCCTTGGGTGCATGCTTAGGTCCCATGCAAGAAATGGAAATGAATTTCAAACACCGAGAACCTTTGTTGATTCTTTGGCAAAACATTGAGATGCCTGGTTTTTAAATTCTAGTAAATCTGAAACTCGTCTGATATTCATGAAACTTGGCATGCTATCATGGAGCGGCATTAACATACCGTGGTACCCATTTGGGGCAGGTTTGGGTATATGCTTCTCACAAACCGGAACTTCTCACAACAAGCATGATGGTTTTCGGTAGGGAACGTCCCACCTTTGGGGACAAAACGATATCCATGGCCTCTTATTGCTTTCAATTTTTTTTTCTCGTGTCAACATAGAACAACAGGAGTGTTGTGTGAATTTTTGTGATTTTTCGGGGTTCGTTTGGAGATTTTTATGCATTAACTAAGTTTTCAATGCATTTATGTGCATAATTCAAATTTGAACTACATGCACATGCTCGAGTGCATATAAATTGGTCGAAAAAAACAAATCTGTGTCCTTGGGTGCATGCTTAGGTCCCATGCAAGAAACATGAATGAATTTCAAAGACCAGGGCACCGTTGATTGCCGGCAAAACATTGAGATGCCTGGTTTTTAAATTCTAGTAAATCCAAAATTATGTTAACCATTCACATGACGCCACGTGTCTTGGTTTTAATTGATGTAGGAGGTGCCGTGCGGACAGCTGCTTGACCTTGACGGAACGGGAGGCATGCGAGCACCGTCCGGTGCGCAGGCTGACCGAGAGGCGTGCAAGCTGTCCTCGAGTGCGCAGGCTCACCGGGAAACGTGCGAGCTGTACGCTGCGCAGGCTCACTGGGAAGCGAGCCCTTTGACTTCCATGGCTGCCCGCCTTGCTCGCATCCTCTCCATTAATGGCGCCCAAGCCGCAGTTAATTCGCTTTTTAAATATAAAACACTCATCACAAACGTTTTAGTTAGAACACCCGTATGCAAACCGACAGCTTCCCCAGGAAGCCAAGAGAAAATGTGTCGAGCAGGATTTCTGCAGCTCTTGATCGCAAACGTTTTAGATAGAACACCCGTATGCAAAGTGAGAGCAGCGCGGGATTTGTGCATCCCTTCAATGCAAATGGTTGTTTTGGATGACCCGTGTGCAACCACGTACAAACAATTTGGTAAGATTTGTCAATCCTTGTAACACTGCGATTTGTCAAAATATGAAGCTAAAAATCACTAGCAGTATCTAATTTTTGTAACTAAAATTCAGTAATTAAGCATAGATTTCATTCATAGATTAAGCAGTCGTTCTTAATTTATACAAATAGTTCAACTCGACAGCTGAACCGACCAAACTTTTCCCCAATTGTTGCCAACCACGTACTGAAATAGCTAGTTTAACTATATATACTAGCTAATTTAAGAAATCGTTATGCAGTCCACCACATCTATAGTCAGATGAACTGAACAAAATAGCTCCTAAATACTACTACCACTACTACTACTGCGGAGGGGCTTTGTACTACTTCCGGCTGCCTCTCCACTACCGAGCGCGCTCAGTAAGAGGCGGAGGAGGAGGAGCCTACCGACGAGCTGGGAAACCGCAATGTGATGGCTGCCGCTAATGCAGCTTCAGCGATGCTCACCTCGAACACCCTCTGCTGCTCCTGACGACCCCTCTTGAAGCGGTGGTTCTCCTTGTAGATCTCCTGATTACGCGCCCTTGAGGCGGCGTGTGCTGCGGCCACGTCGGTGGTAAGGCTCTTTGCGTGCTCGATGAGGCGCTCCTCCTCCTCCCGCAGGAACTCGGTGTAGCGCGCAAGGTCGCTGACGGACGTGCGGGCATCCACCTCCGCCTCCCGCCTTCAGGCGGTGGTGGAGGAGCGGGTGATAACCCCGGCGGTCGATGGTGGGCTGGAGGCCACGACGGCCGACAACGGGGTGGCGGCCACGACCACCACCTCCCGCCTTCGGGCCGCGGTGGCAGAGCGGGTGATGGCCACAATGGCCGACAGTAGGGTGGCGGCCACGACGGCCACCTCCCGCCTTCAGGCCGCGGCGGCGGAGCGGGCGATGGCCCTGGCTTTTGACGGTGGTGTGGCAGCAACAGCGGCCGGGAACAGCTGCCGACGGGCACCGACGGCGGAGCGTGTGGTGGGTGTTCCGCGCACACCCAACAGGGATGCCACGCGCACTACACCACGCTAGGGACTGCGTCACCACCGCGGTGTATCCTCCCAGCTGGAGCTGTCCTCTAATGATGGTGGAGTGGCTGAGCGACGACGACGGACCGGTGCCATTGGCGATTGTGGGACAAGCAGGCGAGATAAACTACAGGGATAGAGGGGAAAATGCGACGCAAGACTCGCCGGCCGTGAGGGTTTTTATAGCAGGCCGGTAAGCATTGGAATTTTTTGGGGATTTCGCCGAGTCGGGAGGGAAGCTTGCGCGGGAACCTGCGAGGTTGCGCGGGAACAGGCTCACCGATGATTCATTGGCGCCACTGTTTGGCAAAAAGAACGCCCCCGCACGCTGCGCAAGCTTGCGCTGTAAAGCCGTCTCATGGCAACAGGTGACAAGACGTCTTGAGAGGAGGACGAAAGGCCATGTACACATACGATTAATAAAAAAAACATTTGCGATTTAATTACCTACTATACCACCGTCCTGGTTTATAAGTATGATTTAACTAATAAAATACGAATGCATGTCGCCAAAGATTATATAGTTGGATTTGTATTTGAACATAGTTTCCAATTATATAATTTTTAAAACATGCATTAACATTTTGTTTGTTAAATTTGAGGGCAAAGTATGGCACAGAATATAAAGGAAACTATAGACTAGACGGAGATGGTACCACAAGGCAGCTCTCTATGCAGCGACGTAATTGTCGGCCGGCTTGTAGGTGACCACTTCCTGTGTGTTCAACTGCTCTATGTGTGTGGTTGCTTGCGGTTCAAGCGACCGCGGCGCGCTCTGCTCGCGTCCCGCCGCGCGCGCTCTGCTCTCACGTCCCTCCGGGTGCTCTGCCCTCGTACCTCCACACGTGCTGCCAGTGTTTGGGGCCAGCGCACGATCACGCACGTTCATGTGCAAGCGGTTGCACCGGGCGTGGCGCGACGATGCAGTTACCCGCTGCAAAAACTGCCATGCGGACGCACCGAGAATCCATGCCGCCCAGCCCTCTTTTATTCCTGCAGCCATTTACCTTCATCTCTCGTCTCACACGACACAATAAGCACACCCACGAGAACGCATACAGAGAGAGACATCCAGCGGGTCCAATGGCGCTCCCCATGGCTCCAATGACGCTCCCAGCAACCGCCGACGACAACGGCGGGCAGTTTACCACGCATCACGTAGTGGACACCCACGTGAGGGGGAAGGCCCTCTCGGTGGTGTACATGAACGATCTGGTCTCGGTGGAGAGATCCATCCAAACTATGGAGCAGTTCCTTGCCGAGGACAAGTACCGAGTGGTCGGCTTCGACCTCGAGTACACCATCGATCGTGCCGGGCACGATCAGAAGGTTGCCGTCGCCCAATTCTGCGTGCGACATGACGTCCTTGTCTACCACTTCCACCTTGCCACAAGGCCTTGCGAGCGTTTCTCCAGGTTTATCAACAGCTCCGACTACAGTTTCGCTACGGTGGACACCACCAACGATCTAAAAGCGCTCAAGGTTTCGGACTTGAAATTCCCGAATCTTGTCAACAACCAGCACCACTACAAGGTCTGGGGCAGTGACAAAAACAAACTGAACTCCCTGGTTGACCTCGCCTCGGCCATCATCGACCCCTACTACGCGAAGATGAAGAATGAGAGCAATAAGGACAAGAACGCATGGCACAGTGTGTGGCATAAGAGACTGGATGAACAACATGTCAAGTACGCGGTCATGGGCCAGCGTCTGAAGCTACTGAGATGTACAAAGGATCGTTGACATGAGGAAGTGTCTTCTTCGACAAAGACGAGGATCGATCCACATAGCAGTGACGGGAGCGTCACAAGAAGTAGATGACTAGACGATTGTTTTTCCTACTTTAGAATGCATGCAATTGTTTATTAAGGTGTGTGTGAATGATCTGTATAGTCACTTATGTAATTGGATGTTTATTTCAGTTATATATATACATGTTATTCTACTATAGACAGAGCAATTCACACGGCTTATTAGTAGCAATCGTCTGTGTTATAATTGGTCTTCGCACACATTTCATATTACGGACCTGTTTGCCACGTATCACACACATCTTGTTCAGTTGAACCGTTTCCATTGTGTTGCCTAATCACACACAGTTCATCCTAGCGAACCGTATGTTGTATATCGCGCATGCCTTCATCTGGCTGCACGTTTCTTTTGTTCCTCCTCATCCCAAACAGTTAATTGAGCTAAACTGTATGCCGTACATTGCACACGCAACTAAATTCTGAACCATGTTTGATGCATCCATCATCGCAAACGTTTTGCACTTTTTTTGACGGTTTTTTACACCACTGTTTGCGATTATGACATCGCACACAGTTTCGTCGAAGGGTCTCTGATCGTAGTGTCGCGTTTGGACCATCCTGCAGTAGTGAAGGACAACCAAGAAGTCGTGTCGTTCAAGACAAGGACTCCTTATCGATGGAGGACCCCTCTCCACCAACGTAATCTACTAGGAATCCCTAGGCCTCCGTAACTTATATAAACCGGGGTTGGGCTAGTCAATAGAACACAATCTCAACACACAACGATCTCGAGGTAGATCATCTATACTTTGTACTCCAACCAAACTCAAAAAAACACAAGCAAGACGCAGAGTTTTATCTATCCGGAGAGCTCGAACCTAGGTAAAACTCGTGTCCTCGTTACCATCATCTCCAAAATCTTAGTTCGAGACCCGCTACCCGAGATCTGTCTGATTTAGCTCCGTCACCTGGCCGCACAAGCTCTAAGCTGAAGCCCTCCATGTCAGCCCACGGACACGAGCAACGATGAGGCTTGACACGTACCCGCACCAGGTCGAGCGCCCCATCAGCATGTGTTTCGCCCATGTCACCTCCGCCGAGCGTTGAGATCCGTTGTCAAGTCGCTTACCCACATGTTCGCGGGAGAAACCATACACTGACAAGGGCCCCCACCGCTATCATCGACCGCACAAGCTTTTGCTGAAGACGACGGGAAGGAAAGAGGGAGTGGGAGGGGACCTGTCGGTGTACTAGAGTAGGGGTACCCTAGTATCCCGAACTTGTGCACGGGCAGTTGCAGCCCTCCGCGGTAGGGCTTACCGGGTGACCGCCAAGGTCCTCCGTGGTTCCTTTGGAGCCATTCAAGAACAAAGTATTCAAGCCAAGGAGACAAGGCCCCGGCAAGAGGAGCTTGCCTGGAAGGCCACCCAAGGCACCTAGGAGACAAGGCCCCGGCAAGAGGAGCTTGCCGGGAAGGCCACCCAAGGCACCTAGGAGACAAGGCCCCGGCAAGAGGAGCTTGCCGGGAAGGCCACCCAAGGCTAGTAGGAGACAAGGCCCCGGCAAGAGGAGCTTGCCGGGAAGGCCCTATGAGCGACAAGCTTCCGGACGCGACAAGACAACAACCGCGGCAAGGCGCTTGCTGCGGCAGACCGCCACTCTGTACCTGCGCTCCAGCGCATCCACTAACGTGTCGCCCTGGGACCTTTCCAGCGCTACAGGCAAGAGGCCGTCGGCCAGCGGAGCTGTGGCAAGCGGCGCTGACAAGATTGCCATCGTGGCAAGCGGTGGCGCCCTGGCGGTCCCTTTACGCCTTTATTAGAGGCGGCGTGAGCGGGCATTTATTGCCTTTGTCCCTTGCCGTCAGGGTTAGGTATGGTACACTGTACAAGTAGTTGTACCAACCACTCCTTTTCCATTTTTACCCTTGTCTACGTTGCCACCTGTCGGAAACCCCTTTAGCATATAAAAGGAGGCCCATGCGCAACGTAGAGAGGGGTTCGAAGGGCTCGAGAGGTTGGAGGCCAGAGAATACTCACGCCACTCAATACACCCAGACATGCAGAAGTAGGAGTGTTATCTCTCCAGAGAGCTCCGAAGCTGGGTAAACCGCTCGTGTGCTTCGCCTCGATCTGCTCTTCGTGCGACCTCCGCCCCGCTTGAACCGAAAGGGGCTCGGTCCGCCGGTCCCATAGGTGTTAAATGGGCCAGATCGGCCTCCCGACATCTTTGGCGCGCGCCCGGTAGAAGCGTCGAGATTGTGTGAACCTGATCCGGCGTCCACGAGCTAGATCTTCATCATCTTCATCGACATGCCACCGAAGAAGAAGGCTTGGCGGCAGATGTTCCGTCGCGTCGAACCCACCACCACCGAGCAAGCGGGTGGTGGGGTAGACGCCGCGAAGAATGGACGTCGACGGGGGAGCCCACGGTGCTGCCAAGTCCAAGGACAAGGCTGCGCAGGCCTCGGCGTCCGTACATGCACCGCGCCCGTCCCAGGAGGCGCGGGACCGACAGCGTCATGGTATTCACAACACCATACGCTCGTTGGACCAAGATCGAGTTGGTGGATCTCGAGATGCTCAAGACCAGCATGCACGCCGACATCTTTGGCGCGGCGAAACGCGATCGCTGGGCGGGATACTTCTCCTTCTAACATAGTTAGAAGTCCGAGCATATCCGCTCCTCGCGCCGTTCGCCATCGCCACCCACCACTCCAGCGAAGCTTTGGCGAGAGCTCAAGCGCTCTGGATTACCCTCCAACAGCCGACAAGGTCGATGAATGGAGGCCACCATTCGTAGTCTCATCGGCTTTGCCAGCAGCAACGCTCCGCGGCAGCCGAGTGCATCGCTGCCGCGGCAGACTGCCAAACACGAGCGGTGGCGGCGAAACCGGTGGGGTGCAGCCACCATGCACTCTCCGCCCGAAGGCCAAGATCGCCGACTCGCCGGATCCACCTCGGCAGCGACTCCACCGCATCGCCGGATCCACGAGCTCGTCGTGATCGGCGCCAAGTTCTTCACGAACGGCAGCAAGAGACGCTCGAACTTCGCATCGAAGCGCCAAGAGAAGCGCCAAGCGTCAACCCGACCAGCGCTGGGCCCTCTGTCGACATGCATGCGCCCGAAGGAACCAGGCGACTTGCCGTCTGTGATAGGTTGCCCTGCGTTCACTCGTGAGCTGCGGCAAGTCCGATGGCCCAAAGAAGAAGAATTTTGAGCCAGACGTACCAGAGAAGTACGACGGCAAGACGCATCCGTCGGAGTTCCTCAGCATCTACACCATCGCGGTGCAAGCTGCCGGGGGGCGAGACGACAAGATCCTGGCCAACTACTTCCCGCTGGTGCTCAAGCCCAATGTCAGATCATGGCTCATGCACTTGCCGGACAACTCCATATCCTCTTGGGCAGATCTATGCCATCAGTTTGTCGGCGCCTTTACAGCGCCACAAGCCCCATGGCCAAGGAAGCGACCTTCATCTGCTCGCCCGAGAAGGAAGGAGAGCCCTGCGCAAGTACATTCAGAGATTCAGCCAGCGTCTGACACAACATCCCGAGATGTCCACCCTGCGCGGTAATCAGCGTGTTCCATCGAGCGTCGCGAAACCGCGAGATGCGGAGGAGATGGCGATGTACAAGATCGAGAGGCGTCGATGAGCTATATGCCACTGCCGACAAGTGTGCACGTGCCGAGGAAGGGAGGAGACTCCCCGGAGAGAATACTGAAGCAGGAGGATCTGATAGTGAGGAGACCTACCCGGCAAAGAAAAACCGGCGGTGAAGAAGAAGACCAAGTCCGGCAAGAGCTCTGATGCCCACTCCGGCAAACGCACCTCTTGGTCTTTGCGCTACCGTCGAGGACGCACCATCGAGCTCCACGGGCAAGTGCCGAGGAGCGATGCTGCTCCGGCAAGCCCTAGGGTTTGTTCCGTTGAAGCGAGCGCTCCAAGTCCGGCAAGAGCTCGATGCCCACTCCGGCAAGCGCACCTCTTGAGTGCTACGCTACCGTCGAGGACGCACCATCGAGCTCCACCGGCAAGTCTTGAGGAGCGATCTCCTCCGGCAAGCCCTAGGGTTTGTCCGTTGAAGCGACGCTCAAGTCCGGCAAGAGCTCGATGCCCACTCCGCAAGCGCACCTCTTGAGTGCTTTGCGCTACCGTCGAGGACGCACCATCGAGCTCCAGCGGCAAGTGCCGAGGAGCAGTCTGCTCCGCAAGCCCTAGGGTTTGTTCCGTTGAAGCGACGCTCCAAGTCCGGCAAGAGCTCGATGCCCACTCCGGCAAGCGCACCTCTTGGTGCTGCGCTACCGTCGAGGACGCACCATCGAGCTCCACCGGCAAGTGCTAAGGAGCAGTCTGCTCCGGCAAGCCCTAGGGTTTGTTCCGTTGAAGCAGACGCTCCAAGTCCGGCAAGAGCTCTGATGCCCACTCCGGCAAGCGCACCTCTTCGGAGTGCTGCGCTACCGTCGAGGACGCACCATCGAGCTCCACCGACAAGTGCTGAGGAAGCGATCTGCTCCGGTAAGCCCTAGGGTTTGTTCCGTTGAAGCGAGACGCTCCAAGTCCAATGAGAGCTCGATGCCCACTCCGGCAAGCGCACCTCTTCGAGTGCTGCGCTACCGTCGAGACCCACCATCGAGATCCAGCGGCAAGTGCCGAGGAAGCGATCTGCTCCGGCAAGCCCTAGGGTTTGTTCCGTTGAAGCGAGACGCTCCAAGTCCGGCGAGAGCTCGATGCCCACTCGGCAAGCGCACCTCTTGAGTGCTGCGCTATCGTCGAGGACGCACCATCGAGCTCCACCGGCAAGTGCCGAGGAGCGATCTGCTCCGGCAAGCCCTAGGGTTTGTTCTGTTGAAGCAGACGCTCCAAGTCCGGCGAGCTCGATGCCCACTCGGCAAGCGCACCTCTTGGTGCTGCGCTACCGTCGAGGACGCACCATCGAGCTCCACCGGCAAGTCTTTGAGGAGCGATCTGCTCCGGCAAGCCCTAGGGTGTGGTCCGTTGAAGCAGACGCTCAAAGTCCGGCAAGAGCTCTGATGCCCACTCCGGCAAGCGCACCTCTTCGGAGTGTTGCGCTACCGTCGAGGACGCACCATCGAGCTCCACCGGCAAGTGCTGAGGAGCAGTCTGCTCCGGCAAGCCCTAGGGTTTGTTCCGTTGAAGCAGACGCTCCAAGTCCGGGGAGAGCTCTGATGCCCACTCCGGCAAGCGCACCTCTTGAGTGCTGCGCTACCGTCGAGGACGCACCATCGAGCTCCACCGGCAAGTGCTGAGGAGCAGTCTGCTCCGGAAAGCCCTAGGGTTTGTTCCGTTGAAGCAGACGCTCCAAGTCCAGCGAGAGCTCTGATGCCCACTCCGGCAAGCGCACCTCTTCGGAGTGTTGCGCTACCGTCGAGGACGCACCATCGAGCTCCACTGCAAGTCTTTGAGGAAGCGATCTGCTCCGGCAAGCCCTAGGGTTTGTTCCGTTGAAGCGGGCGCTCCAAGTCCGGCAAGAGCTCGATGCCCACTCCGGCAAGCGCACCTCTTGAGTGCTGCGCTACCGTCGAGGACGCACCATCGAGCTCCACCGGTAAGTCTTTGAGGAGCAGCGATGCTCCGGCAAGCCCTAGGGTTTGTTCCGTTGAAGCAGACGCTCCCGACAAGTTTTGCTCCGGCAAACATGCCGGGGAACGTCAAGCTCCGGGTGAGCCGCAGGTTCTCGCCGTGGAAGCAGATGTTCCCGGAGCAGCAGATGTGCCGGTGGTTCTTTGGTTGATCAGGACGACGCCAAATCGAGCCACTGGCCAGACACCTTTCGCTCTAGTCTATGGAGCAGAGGCAGTTCTCCCCACGGGACTCGTATACGGATCACCTCGAGTGCTCGCTTATGATGAGCTTGAGCAAGAGCAGTTGCGACAAGATGACGCGCTGCTCCTTGAGGAGGATCGTCTTCAGTCTTTGTCTGACGAGCTGCTCGATACCCGGCAAGCTTTGCGCCGCTACCATAGGCGCAAAGTTAATGCCGTAAGTCTCGAGGAAGGCGACCTTGTTCTTGGCGCGTTCATCCGCCAAGAATTCCAACAAGTTGACGCCAAGTGGGAAGGCCCTTACCAGGTGAAAGCGAGTCACTAGGCACTGGCGATGTCCGCCTTGAGACCAAAGATGGCATTCCGTGAGCAACTCCTGGAACATTGAGCATCTTCGTAAGTTTTACCCGTAGAAGCGCGGTTGCCGGAACCCGATTACAGCAACCACCTTTGTACAAGTCTTGCCGATGTTGCATGTAATCCTTTGTACAAAGCGGCGCAGACCCGTGCATAAGTCAAGCTAGTGTGCTTAGCCGCACATCTTGTCAATTTCATGCTTTCTACTTCTATTTTGCATGCGTTATCGACACTTTGTGCAGCACCTACCCCGGTAAGCAATAACGAGCCATAAGGCTCCATATCTTTATTTTCTCTTCTTTCTCTTTCTCAAAGAAAGGAAGGTTCCCTCGCCCACAAGTTTGCGGGGAAAGGAGAAGATAATGGTGTGGACCAAGCGTCGCTCAAGGAAGTCTAGCCTTACCGGGAAGCAAATGACAGAAAAGCTAAGTTGCTAAAGTTTGAGCAATCAGTTTTAAAATTTTTAAGTTATCTTCCTTGAACGACCGTACTTTGTATGGAAAACCTGCGCGGAGGAACCAACTCGTAGCTAGTTGCGCCTTACTTTGTTTCGAGTCCGCTCAACAACTTAAGTGAGCTGCGATTGCCCTTACTTTGTTTCGAGTCCGCTCAACAACTTAAGTGAGCTGCGATTGCGCCCTTACTTTGTTTCGAGTCCGCTCAACAACTTAAGTGAGCTGCGACTAGTTGCGACAAGGTTTCTTGTCGGTGGCACCGCCAAAGAAGCTGACGTCTCACTTTTCGGCTCATGACCCAGTGCCTACTGTGACAAGTTCCCTAAAAGCATAGGGCAAAAACATACAAAGGAAGGAGTCAAGTAAAGGAAATAACATAGCAATCACTATCCGAAATAGAGTTATGTTACAAGATAACTTGTCGCAGCTCTAATAGATTGTTCTCATAACATGACCAGCAGCGGCAAGAAAAAGAGAAAGCGGGCGGCCTAATCTACGCCGACCGCCGGGGGCTCTCAAGAAAGCAAAGGATGCTGCCGCAGCTGCCGAGGGATTGGCGGTCGGCGTGGCGCTGGCGCTCCTGCGCCTCGAGGGCCGTCGGTCACGATCGCCGGACCCTCGCCCGGCCTGCGGCGGCAGCTTTGGCGGCCTCTTCACCGGCAGGCTCGTCAGCGCCAGCTTCTTCTGCGATGGCAGCGGTGTCGTCAGTATTGCCGCGCGAATTCTCCTCGCCGGCGGCCTCGGTCTCCATTGGCTCTGTGGCGGATGGATCCGACGACCGGAAAATGAAGAAAAGTCAAGCAAATATTCAAAAAGAAAATCAGAAGAAGAAGAACACAAGGGAAGTTTTCAGGCAAGAGGATTACATGCTAGGGTCTGCCGATCATGGTCTCCGCCACTGAGGGATCGCTGGTGTCCCTTGCCGGAGAACTGCCCCTTGCCAGAGAAGTCTCCCTTGCCGGAGAACGTTCCCTCGCCGGGGAATCCTCCCTTGGCGGTGTAGTCGAAGCAGAAGGCATGTCGGGGCGGCTTGTGGCACTCTGGTAATGCTGCTCTGCTCCTACACAAATCAGCGATCGAGATATCGGCAAAGAAAGGGCACCCGTGCACGCCTAACAGCGGAAGTAAACCATATACTTACTGGGGGGCTGCGCTGGGCTGCTTTGAGGAAGAGTTGCCACGTCCGGCAAGGTGGTCTCGACGCGCCTCCTCCTGTGTCGCGGTGGGTTCATCCTCGATGACAATCACCGGGCCTTGGCTCTCTTCGACGCTCTGGGTCGGCGTCACGAAAAGGAATGGGTTGAGTGAAGCAAATCAGATACAAGACAAAGCAACAAGCCGAAGAACTACAAATGCCCGTGCCCTGTTTTGGGCCTGGCCCAACAGCGCTCGGCACCGTGTGTGGCCCAGGCCCGGGGGCTCCTGTCGGTGTACTAGAGTAGGGGTACCCTAGTATCCCGAACTTGTGCAGGCGATTCTGCAGCCCTCATGGCGGGGCTTACCGGTGACCGCCAAGGTCCTCCGTGGTTCCTTTGGAGCCATTCAAGAACAAAGTATTCAAGCCAAGGAGACAAGGCCCCGGCAAGAGGAGCTTGCCGGGAAGGCCACCCAAGGCACCTAGGAGACAAGGCCCCGGCAAGAGGAGCTTGCCGGGAAGGCCACCCAAGGCACCTAGGAGACAAGCCCCCGCAAGAGGAGCTTGCCGGGAAGGCCACCCAAGGCTCCCTAGGAGACAAGGCCACAGCAAGAGGAGCTTGCCGGGAAGGCCAGTGAGCGACAAGCTTCCGGACGCGACAAGACAACAACCGGCAAGGCGCTTGCAGCAGACCACCACTCAGACTGCGCTCCAAAGACATCCACTAACGTGTCGCCACAGGACCTTTCCAGCGCCAAGCGTGGCAAGAGGCCGTGCGGCCAGCGGAGCGCGGTGGCAAGCGGCGCTGACAAGATTGCCATCGTGGCAGCGGTGGCGCCCCTGGCGGTCCCTTTCTGCCTTTATTAGGCGGCGTGAGCGGGCATTTATTGCCTTTGTCCCCTGCCGTCGTGGTTAGGTATGGTACCTTTCGTACAAGTAGTTGTAGCAACCACTCCTTTTCCATTTTTACCCTTGTCTACGTTGCCACCTGTCGGAAACCCCTATAGCATATAAAAGGAGGCCCATGCGCAACGTAGAGAGGGGTTCGAAGGGCTCGAGAGGTTGGAGGCCAGAGAACACTCACGCCACTCAATACACCCAGACATGCAGCAGTAGGAGTGTTATCTCTCCGGAGAGCTCCGAAGCTGGGTAACCCGCTCGTGTGCTTCGCCTCGATCTGCTCTTCGTGCGACCTCTGCCCCCCGCCGAACCGAAAGGGGCTCGGTCCGCCGGTCCCATAGGTGTTCGTGGGCCAGATCGGCCTCCCCGACATTTGTGCTAGAGGGAGGCGACGCCACCCGAGTCGCCTCAACCCTTAGGAGAAGGGAGCGTGGGGGGAGTACCACTCTCTTTTAGGCCAAGTCCACCGCACGACCCCAAACGGACGTCCGGTTTGGCCGGATTTCGTCCCTTTGGGGAATGGGTTTGCCCATGTCCACTTCTGTCCGTTGGGTTGTCGGTGCGCCCAACGAGCGGCCGCACCCCAAATCATGTCCGGGGTGGACGTGATTAAAAAAACAGAAAAACTAAAATGAAATGCCCAAAAAAAGTAAATAAACGCAAATATAAAAACATAAAACATAAACTAACCATCACGGCCACAAAAAGGCCCAGTTCCACGGTTCACATTGCCATAATTAACATAAAAACAAAATAAACAGCCGCCTGTGCGCTCCTGCCATGCTCGTCGATGTCGTGGCCGTCGCCGTCTTCTCAGTGGCCGCTGTTGTCGTCGTCGTCGCTGACGAGGTCGACATAGTCCGGCGGCGTCCAGAGGTGGGACGGCGGTGCGTGGTACACGGGGGCGGGCTGGAAGGCGGGAGGTGCCTGCACCACCTCCTCCCGTGGCGACGCCTCCCGCTCCGGTGACCGCGGCGGCGTGGGGCACCAGTTCACGCCCCCCACGGCGTCGGCCATCTCCGGAGCCGTGCACGACCAGCTCCACTGCTGGCCCACCAGGCCCGGGTGGAACGCGGCCACGGGCTCCTCCTCCATCACCTCCTCCGCCCTCACCATCTCCAGCTCGGGGATGGCGACGTCGCCGGCCGCAGAGAGGGCCATCATCTCCTCGAGGCCCTCCCATTGGCGTTCATCGTGCGTGTTCACGGAGTCTTCCATGACACGTTGCATGAGTCGGGCCTCCTCCTCAGCTGTCATGCGAGGAGGTTGTGGTGGCGACGGAGATGGTGAAGGCGACGGCGTGGGCGTGAGGCCGCGCACCCGCGTACGCCCACGCACCTGGGGAGCAGGCGCTGCGCACTCTCGACGTGGCTGTAGCGGCCCCGACGACGTGCCGGCGAAGAAAGAGGCGCGCCGCGTGTTGTGCTCGTCCCGGAACCACGTGTCCCACATGTCCGAGTCGGGGGCGTACCTGGGGTCGTAGTACAGGTTGTCCGACAGGAGGCGGTGGCGGCGATGGATCTCCTCGCGGCGTGCACGGCCGCTCATCGGGACTGGCGGGATCGGAACCCGGTCGGTGGAGAGGTGCCAGTTATTGGGGAGGTGCACGTCGCTCCACGAGAGCGGCGTCCTCGTCTCCCAATAACGCCGGCATACATCCGCGTTGATGTACTGCCGGTCGCGCTCACCGCCGGCCGTAGGGCCGATGGTGAATGGGGCAGGTGCGGGGGCCCGACGTCGTGGTGATGCGGGCTCCTCTTTCACGGAGCCGTGGCGGTGGCCCGAGGACGAGCCAGCCTCGCGGTCGTGCTTCCCCTTGCGGCCGTGGTTCCAGAACCCCATGGCTGCGAGGCGGCCGACCGGCGAGATCGAGGACGGGGAGAGGATAAGCTAGGGTTTGGGGCATGTCGAGTTTCGAGGAGGCAGCACGGGCTGGAGTGGGGGAGTGTGGACGACGACCGGTCCACCGCTTCCCCATTTAAGAAGGACGGCGACCGTTTGCCTGGGCGGATGACAGGTGAGGCCGACCGCGCGTGCGCATTAATGTCGGGCGGTGGGAGGTAGGTGGTCGCCTGCCACGCGGCTCCGAAACGGACGAGCGACTCGTCCGTTTGCTGTCCGCCGCAACCCAAATCCGACGCATGTTTGCGTTTGAAATGGGTCGGTCCGGACACAAAACGGACCAGATGGGTTCAGGCCGTCGCGCGCTGGGCCGTCTGGTTTGTCCCTAACGAACGGGGCCGGACGGGATGGGGTCGCGCGGTGGAGTTGGCCTTAGGCCCTGGGTGTTGGAAATGATCTAAATGTCGATAATGGATTATCTTGGTCAAGTGTCACGTAAAACCTAAGACCATTCATGCAATAGAACCATTTTTCATTAGTACAAACAATGGTGGAATATCCTGAAAATTTTGCTCGTTTTAGTTGAATCCAGCAAACAATTCCAGTAAGTTGGAGAACAAGGGGAAGAAGAAGTCACCTTCGTCGCTGTTGCACACCATCATAATCTGCAATGTCATCCCAGTTTATCGGTTCATTCATACCCATTCGGTCACGGGAGAATCCCTTTAAAAAGAAAAACGTACAGTCGAGAAGGGAATGGGGCGGCTCATTCTTTCGTCTAATGGTTCGTCGGTTCTCGTTAACTGACTCTACATGTAGACGTACCTGGTATGGTTTGTTAGAGCATCTACAACCGGATCTCTTAAACTCGTCTTAAATATCCGGGCAGGCCGCCCGGTCACTGACCGGTCACAGATTTTGGACCTAGACGGGCTTCTTAAATCGCCCTCAAACGTCCGGGTAGACCGGTACCCCTCATATCCAGCCCAAATATTGGGCAGATATGGGGCGGTCCATGCGCGTTTGGGCACGTCCGCCACGTCGACTTGGCCCAGCCTGGTTCAAGTCTGCCCCGCAAATATCGCCGTCCAGAAAACCCTAGACCGCAGTCAATCCGAACTCCACTTCACTCCCCTCTCCGTCCAGTCCACTTCCGATCCCCTCCAAACGCATCCGATGGTCGGCGACCGAAGCAGTGCTGCCTCCGGTGGGGACTCCGGCTCCGACGACGACTGATCTAGCCTGCTGCGCGAAGCGGACCCCGACGATGTGGAGGAGATCGCCCTCCGCAGCGCATTGAGGCGTTCGGTCGTAGACCAAGGCGGATCCGGCAGCGGCGGATCCACTTCATCAGCGCCCGGCGACGTCGTCAGCCCTTCCAGCCCGGCGCGCAGCTCCGGCCACTCCGCTCCGCTCCTCCAGGTACGCCGCCCACCACCAGCACCCTCTGCTCCGGAGGTGGTGCCCGGCCACCGCTAGGTCCTCGTGCCCGCAATGGGGCCGTCGAGGAAATGAGAGGAAATGATGATTTCCTCCGCCCTTCCTCGTTCTATTTATATTTTATCTATGTTTGTAATATGGATTTGTATTGTCCGCCGTTGAACTCCAATCATGTATTTTTGTCCAGCTAATCCGATGAACTGTAATATGAGCATGGGTTTTATGTAGCGTTGCATGAATTGCATGGTTTTGAACTTTAGGATCTGAGGGACACGAATATGTAAGATGAAATATAAGGCGTGCTCGATCAGTGCCTGCGGGTGTTTAAGGGGTCGGATTTATCCTATGCGGCTGTAGATGCTCTTACGTGACGTTCTGGTATGCTAGCTCTGTCTAGGTGGAATGGCTAGCTCGGTGGGTTCGATCCCATGCATGTGGAAGGACTCGATGGAACTCTCGAGGTTTTTCTGACTTTTATTTCTTCCTCCTCTCGTGTGTGTGCATGGCACTTCAATCAATAGTGCGACACCGTACATGAAATGATGCGACCAGCTAGCCGTGGTCCAAATCGAATTACAAATATAGTACTCCGATCGGGCGATGGAAGCCGAGTGCCGAGTCAGAGCCTGCCGTCGGCGGAGGTCCACCTGTCGAGCATGGCGAGGCACTCCTTGGGGCGGTACTCGGGCGCGGTGTGGCCGCCGCCCTTGACGGTGGCGAAGGTGAGGTTGTGGGCGTACTCCGTCGTGAACCCGGCGACCTGCCGGTTGGCGTACCACGGCCGCCACGGCGCCACCGCGGGGTACCCCAGCGTCCGGATCCACGCCTGCGTGCCCACGAAGGTCATGTCCAGGTCGTGGTCGCCGTTGTACACCAGCGCGCGGTAGCCGCGCCGCGTCAGGTTGGCGTGGTAGGGCACGGTGCTGTACACGTCGTGCCGGAAGTGCGTCAGCGTCACGCACCGGCTCCACGCGCCGATCGACCCCTCCCGGATGCCCAGCGTCGCCCTCACCTCCGCGTCGTCCGCCCAGGTGTAGGACAGCCGGTACCCGTTGTCCCGGCACTCCACCGGGAGCGCCAGCCGGTCCGCCTCCTGCACCAGCAGCCTCGCCGACCTTCTCCTCGTGCCCGTGGAGAGGATGCTGCTGATTGGGGTCGTCGGAGGACGCAGCGCCAGGCCGCACATGGGCTCGAGGATGTGCACCGGGTTCACGGCGAAGGTGGCCATGGTGATTGCCATGAGCGCGTTGGCGCACTGCGCGTTCCGGGGCGTCGTCACGAAGTCCCCGCCGCAACTGCCCTTCGCCGCCTCGTAGAGCTCGTCGGAGATGAGCCCCATGCCGTGCATGAACGGCACCTTGCCGCCGGAGTCGTACTTGTCGTCGGTGCCGGCGTTGCCCACCAGGTATCCCTTGAGGTTCAGGCCCGCGCTGTCCGGCTGGTCGGCGATCTCGAGCGCGGCGACGGGGACGGTGTACCCGGAGTAGGAGTCGCCGCCGATGTAGAGCGGGTTGGAGGCGAACTCAGGGTGATCCGCGATCCACCGCTGCAGGAAGACCCGGAGGTGCGTGCCGGTGCCGGTGAGGCTGACGTCGAGGCCCTCCTCCTCGCGCGCGTAGGAGAAGCCGGTGCCCACGGGCGCGTCGAGGAAGATGACGTTGCTCACCCGGGTCCACGAGTCCTCGAAGTAGACGAGGCGCGGGAAGCCCTCGGTGTAGCCCGCCACGTCGAACTTGAGGGGCCCGATCTCGAAGAGGAGGCCGGAGAGCGCGGAGCAGCCGGGGCCGCCGGTGATCCAGAGGATGAGCGGGTCCTCCCGCGGGCTGCGCTCCGACTGGATGAAGTAGTAGAAGAGCTCGGCGCCGCGCGCCTCGTCCACCTCCACGTACCCGGTCTCCAGCGCGAAGGGCAGCGGGCCGTCGAACCCCTTGACGTGCGTGATGGTGTTCCTCTCCTTCCCCGCCGCCGCGTGGCCGTGGCTGGCGGTGACCACGAGCAGCAGCAGCAGCAGCTTCGCCATGCCCATGCACATGTCCATCTCGAAGCAAATCAGCTGGACAGCGGCGCTAGTGTGTGGAGGAGTGGAGGCAGCTATGTTGCAGCGCGCGAGTGCAAGTGGCGACGCCGTCCGTCCGGATGTAACAAATCTGCCGGCGTGAGCGTGAGGACCTAAGTAGGTCTTATCGAGATGAACGGCGCACACGACGTATGTACGAGAGGTGCGGTCACTGATCACGTAAGCTACTTGGTCGGTTTCCGGAGAGCCCGATCAACAACCTCGATCGGCAATTCATACGTCCGCTTGCACGAACGATGATGAGAAGTAAACTCGCGACCGCGACAGCATACTACGCCCCGCAATTTTCTCCGTACGGTTCCAAAGATGCAATCCTGACCGTTTAAAAACACCTCACTTCCCCCGCCAAATTCTAATCAAGTTTAATCTCTCGACTCGTCAGAGTGTAAAAACCGTTTGGATTTGCTTATTTATGTTCAAACTGAAAACAGTTTGATACAGAGAACCAAATGGTAACTGGATGGTTAGAGCAATTCCAATAGCTCTCCTTTCTCTAAAGCTATGTTTTCCCATTTTCCATTAAACAAGCATACAAACGGCCTAGGGCCAGCGTCAGTGACAAGGACGAGCAACAACACGCGGCGCAGGGCGGCGCGTGTGGGCAGTGGTTCGATGGGTGGCGTCGCGTTGCGGCGGCGACCAGGTATCAGGACGAGACGCGCGCCCTGAGCTTTTAGGCGGTTTTCTGCCCGCCAAAATATATGGGAGGTGTGATGATGACGGCGCGTCTTTGACTCGCTCTATTACTTGTAGTCGTCGCTACGTGGTCTTCAGATTTGGATGTAATTTTTATTATTTTTGGTGTTCATTGTACTGACATGATTAGGAATGAATAGATTGAAAGTATTTCTGAAAAAAAAAGCTGAGGGAAGTTGGGGTGAATTATACGGGATCCCCTAAAAACAGGGGTTTACAGGATCTGCTGCAGGGCAAGTTTTGCCTCAACTTCCTGGTAGTTTTTTGTGAATACAAAAGCTACTGGAGTTGCTCTTAGGAGGGTGGCCGTGTCCCGGGGCTATGAGGGGTCAAACCTCAGGTAATGCACATTAATTTTTTTCACCTGAACGCAATGTCCCTGTCAATAGCTTGAGTATGTGGTGACTTCATCAATTTTGTAGCTCCACAACTCCGCCCCCATCCTCGGTAGGTGTTGTGTGATGTGTGAGTGTATGCATGTGTGAATCTACCTTGTAACTCCTTGGTGTTTCTAAAAAAAACACTTTGATTCATATGATCGCTTAGTCAACAAGATGAGTTAAGAAACTAGGGCAAACGAGGAAAAGTTTGATATAATTTGAAATGGAAAGTAGGAAAAGGTGATTTAAAAAAAATCTATGCGACCAAAAACAAGAAACCAGTTTTGTACAAAACTGCAAGCTTACACAAGGATATTTTGACTTGGAATTGATCAGAAAACATCTATAACCATAAAATGTTTAGATAAATGTGGAACAAAAAGATTCTGAAAGCTTTGAGAACTTTTAAAAGTAAAATTTGTTTTATATTTAGTCTGATGTTCAAACTAAAAATGGTATGATAATGTTACGATGACATGAGTTGTGGAACTAGGGCAAATGAAGTAGAAAAGAAAATGAAATATTGAGAAGAAATCTTTTGTTGAAAACTTAACTTACTCGAAAAAACCCGACGAAAACTGATGTTAAAATTTACAAATATACGCAAACAAAAACAAGAAATCAATCGTAAATTCTTATATATTTTAGCTCCTATTGGTCTTCAACTTTCTTGTTTTCCCAACTTATTTGTGGCTAATTGTACGTCTTTTGACCTCGTCGCCAAAAGAAAAACAATTGGGTAATTGACCAGCTTTTAGGCATTTGTTAATGTCTTCAGAAACAAGAATGGCCAATGCAGAGTCGAGACACCAGGCCAATAAGTTGAGAGCCTACTGGCTACTACCTACCTCAGTAGACAAAACCGGAATTATAACAAGATGTTTAATGTGAGAGGGGTGGGGAAAACAATGCTTTCTTATTTGTGTATTACTCATATGGAGCATATGTCTTACAATGGGAAAAAAGGGAGGAGAAAATTGTTTGTTTGGTTCTGTCGAGAGGAGTAGGGCGAAGCGTGGGGAAAACAAATTGTATACGGCCGGCGGGGTGGGTGATGAAAACTAGGAGCGAGAGATCGTTAGATGGCGACCGGGATATGCATGTATGGCCAGGGACAGGGTCAATCAACACCCATAGCAGGACGTAGCACATTTGTTTCGGCTTCTCCGTTTGTCCTTTCCTCCTTCCTTGATTTTTATTCTTGAGCAACTTTTCCTCCTTCCTTCATAGGGACTACGACGCGCTCTGCCTAAACGGCAACCGCTAGTCTTACATATGTTCGTCGGATAGCTAGCTAGCGCCACTGGTGGATGGACAGAGAGGTTCGCGTTCCGTATCCATCACCACCATCTCCTGCCGAGCTACCTACCGAGACCTTTCGAAACTTGGAAAAATCATGGAGCGGATCACTTCTAGTAGAATCCTGGCGATAGAGGGGTTTGATTTTTGATATTATGACCCTGTTTGGAGTTCCACCAGCTCCACGAAATCCCGGGAGCTGCGGAGCAAGGAAACAGGTGCTCCGCCACTTTCAACAGTAACTCCACCCGCTCCGGGAGTGGAGTTGTGGAGTGGAGATTCTCCGAACAGGGCCTATAAGTATTAAATAATATCAAAAAGGTGTGCCTAGATCTCATTTGACTGAGATTGAGAGAGAGAAAACTGAAGAAAAAAAAACTACACAGATCTCAATGTAAAATCTTATGGATGTAATATCGACTGAGACTTAACGAAGTCTTCAGTCAACTACTCCCTCCGTTCCTAAATAATTGTCTTTCTAGAGATTTCAACAAGTGACTACATACGGAGCAAAATGAGTGAATTTATACTCTAAAACATGTTCACATATAATCGTATGTTGTAGTCCATTTAAGATGGCTAGAAAGACAAATATTTGAAAACGGAGGAAGTAAAACTTAGCAACGCTCATTACGAAACGAAGGAAGCACACTGGTGAAGCACCCAGACTGGAAGGATTGAGATGTCAACAGAGATATGATGCCATATGAAGAAGCAGAGCGTTGGCCTGCTAAGAGGCGACACATCCAACAAATGAAATGAATAAGCGTCCTTGATATGCGAATGTTAATACGGACGTGTGGCAGGTAAACTACGTCGCAAGGTAAGGGTCGCACGGACTAGAGAGAAGTTTATCCAACACCATCGTTAACTGGATTTTTTAGTGGAGATACCACAAGCATAATCGTTTTCAATAAAATCATCACACAATGAATCAACAAAACCTAAGTCGTTTCAGTTACCCTTCTAACTTACGTCCTCTCTTTCTAAGTATAAGCCTTTTTAAAGATTTCCACACGGACTATATGATGTATGTAGACATATTTTATAGTGTACATTCACTCAAAGCATCTTTGGGAGATCCCGTAAAAAGCCATGACCCGTAAAATTACCGTCAAAATACGGGTCAGCACGGAAAATGTTGCCCGACCAGAACCCGCAAACACGTCCGACCTGTAAAAAAATTTGAGGGGCGCGGCAAAATCCCATCCCCGACCTGCGAAAACGCAGGTTTCCGCCTCGCCCCTACGGTGCCCCATATCCCAGGAAAGCGGTTGACGGGAGGGACATTTCAGCCCGCGCCCTTTCCCCACCCCCTTCCGCCCGTCCGCCGCCGGCGATTCTGGCCAAATCCGCGGGCGAAATTGCGCCCCGGGGGCACCCCTAACCTCTTCCACCGAGCCGCTGCACCGGCTCCCGGATCCGCCGATCCGAGCCGCCTCTAGTCGCCATCGCCGCCCGAGATCCACCGCCCCTAGGCCGGCCCTAGTCGTCACCGCCGCCTCGGGATCCACCGCCGGAGTGCCACCGCCCCCGAGCAGCCAGTGAGTTTGTACTTGTGCTTGTGCCGAAAGGTATGCAAAGTTGGTTAACGCGGCGCGCGTATTTGTGATTTTAGATGGAATTGAGCCCGTGCGAGAAGTTTTTGCTCGACGATTCGTCCGATTCGGGCGACTCGGATGTTGAGACGCTTCTTGTCAACTGCCGCCAGCAGACGTTGGTGATGGCCCTTGCCGTCAAGGAGCACGAAGATGAGAACCGAAAGAGGCGGCGAGTGTCGACCGTCGGTCGTCTTTGCATTCCTCGAAATCGCCATCGCAGGAACGAGATGTTGATTCAAGGCTACTTTGCGGAGAATCCATATCAAACTTGCGAGGCCAATTGTCGGTATTTTACTCAAGAAGTAGTGTCGCGGGCTTCAAGGGATTTAGTGCATATCGAAAAATCTCGGCAGCTATGCGGGTAATTGCATACGGCATTCCGGCTGACTATGCCGATGAGTACCTTCGCATTGGTGAAGATACTACAATTGAGTCGGTGCGTAGGTTTGCCAAAGTGATCATCCGTGTCTTTGGTCATGAATATCTTCAGGCACCCAATGAGGAAGACACAAAAAATTGATGGCATCTAATGATAGAAGATGATGGCATGGCATGCTAGGAAGCATAGATTGTATTGGACTTGAAAAAATTGCCTAAAAGCATGGTAGGGAACGTATTATGGCAAGTCTCATGATACAACAATTGTGCTAGAGGCCGTAGCATCCGAGGATTTATGGATTTGACATTGCTTTTTTGGTATGTCGGGTACTCTCAATAATATCAATGTGTTGCAACGGTCTCATTTGTTTGTTAGGCTTGCTAGTGGTGATGCTCCTGCTTGCAACTACACTATCAATGGGCATGAATACACTAAAGGGTACTATTGCAGATGGTATATACTCCCCTTGGTGCACATTTGTCAAGAGCATCAAAGACCCCCAAACTAGGAAACAATATGAATTCGCAAGGGTACAAGAGACAGCCCGAAAAGACATTGAAGGAGCATTCGGGGTTTTGCAATCTAGGTTTGCCATTTTTTATGGTCCTGCTCGTTTTTGGGACAAACAATCCTTGAAAAACATCATGACATGTTGTGTTATTCTTCACAATATGATTATCGAAGATGAGAGAGGCATGAATTAAAGTTCTTCTACGACAATGTGGGTAGCCGTGTCAAACCAGCTAAAGACGCTAACCGCATTAGAGCTTTTCTTCATACCTACAAGGAGATTGAAAATGCAAACACTCACTTTCAGCTTCAAGAGGATCTCATTGAGCACCATTGACAAAGGGCTGGGCAGTAACACATTCCATTTTTCCATTCATTTTCATTTAATTCATGTATAATTTGTATTCAGGACAAGTTTTGTATTGAATTATTTAGTTTGCTTCAGACATTTGAATAATTATTGTAATTTGAATGATTGTTGTATTGTAATATTGACATTTTTCTTATATTGCAAATTTGGAATTCTGAATGTGTGCATATGTGTTAAATTCAGATAAAACCGCATCTAATATACGGGCCAGCGCGGGTGGTGGTCAAGCAAACCCCGCATAGCGAAACAGTAAAACAAAATATTCGCGAGTTCCGCTATTTAGGGTCTGCTTGGCCGCCGCCCGTGCCGACCCGCAAAACCGTTTTCCGCGAACTGTAAACGAGTTTTACGGGTCGACGAGATACGGGGTCTGCTAGAGATGCTCTCATTTTGCTCCCTATGTAGTCCATAAAAAGGCATACATTTAGGAACAGATGGGAGTGCCTACTAGAGTACTTCGTAGGGCCCAAAGAAACGCGGCTATGATACAAATGAGTAAGATTTGCGTTGTTTTCTGGATCGCATCTTTGAACAAGCAATGATATATTTTGGTCATCTGAATCACACACAAGGAGCAGTTTTTTATTCTTAAAACCTCTTGAAACCAGTGAGACTAACAGACATGACCAACATGAGCAAAGCTAAAGCGCCACATCTTGAAAATCACATGCAAGTAGCACTAGCAACATGAACAGCACCAGCAGCGCAACAGCAGCAGTTATAACCCCACATCCCACAAACACCGGCTGCAGCCACCACCACAAAAGACGGTGATATTTTGCCCCACATGATCAGGTCAAACATGGGTGCTTCTTCGAAACCCAGACCCGAAGCGTGGCCCATAAAAAAAAGGTCAAAAGCACCACTAGCGGGATGACCTGTTTCCTCAAGTTCATATTTTCAATAGAAAACTGTAAATATCAGGTTTTACTTCCACAAATGTTCAGACCAGCAGAGAGTCAAAACGAAAATTAACAAAGCAAGCATGGCACACGAGCTAGTGTTCAGTAGTCACCTTTGGCATCATGCTTGTGACATCCGCTGCAGATGAGGTATGCGCAAGATGTTTTATTCAGGAACCGCGCCGCTCTCTTCATTTGACGCAGCTTGATCCGAAGATACAGGTGCGTGAACCACGCCACTCCCTTCATTCGAGACAGCTTGATCTGAAGATACAGGTGCCTGAACCGCATCACTCCCTTCATACGAGACAGCTTGATCTGAAGATACAGGTGTGTTCCCTACATCTACACTTGTAGCAGCAGCCGGGAGAACATTTTTTCCCTCTTCCTGGTTACCAGCATCAATATCCATGCTACAACAGGTATTGTCCTGACCATCTAATTTGGATGAATCGACCTTGTCAATGGCTCCCTCATTCACAGTAACGCTGTCACCACTCTGAGCATTAGAAGTACTCTGTTCAATTGAAGCCCCATTGTTATCCACTTGAGTGTCAGGCAATGGAGGAATTGGACCTACAAGTTCTCCAGCTACATCAGCATTGTCCATATCCATCTGATCTCCTTTGCTTCCTGCAGCTTCTTCATCAGTAACTGTAGTTGTCTGTCCTGATTCCTCTTCAATGTCATGATTCTTCCTCTCATTTTCTTCCTCAGCAGCACGATTTCGAGCTGCAGCTTCCTCCTCCTCCTTAGCACGGGTTTCTGCCTCTAATGCCTCCTTAGCACGGTTTTCTGCCTCTATTGCCTCCTCCTTAGCACGATTTTCTGCCTCTAATGCCGCCTCCTTAGCACGCTTTTCTGCCTCTATTGCCTCCTCCTTAGCACGCTTTTCTGCCTCTATTGCCTCCTCCTGTAGCTTAAGTAGCCTCTTGTGCTCCTCAAGTTGTTCATGGATGCTCTGGTAACCAGACAACAGATCACCATAGCGGCTCTGGAGAGTCTGTTCTAGTGCTTTCTGTTTATTCACTTCTTCAGACAAATTTCTCACGCGATAGGCACCAGCCATCTGTTCTTGTTTCTGCAACTCTTGGAAGCATTCAAGTTCTGTGGCTGCAGTGTTCATCTGCTTGAAGGTGTCCTGGATCTGTGACCCCAATTTTGCAGCTCGTGCCTAACAAATCAAATAACAAGTGAAGCAAACCATCAGCACTGCAAATCAACACGGAAAAGCTAGAAACAACATGAAAACAATATCATACAATATTGTTTCAGTAGAACTGATCCAGTAGGTATCAAATAAAAAGCAAAATAAGAAATGATCACTAAACTGTTGCATTTCTTTGCAAATTATGCAAGTTTGGTTTGGGGCAACCAGATAATCTTTCAAATTATGGGTTGGCTTCCACATGGTGCATTTTTAAATGACAGCAAACATCAATGGGGCAGAGATGTTAGGGAGGTGTCCTTACACAAACAAAAGAGAAACGTTTAGCATAGGCAGACTGTATAAAATGTTGTCTGGAGAAAAGTTAAAATTAATATAGGCATACCACAAAGATGAAGCATCATCCCCAACTAACCTGGTATCCTTGTGTCAGCAGTTTGATCTTCTGCTCAAGCCGAGAAGCTTTCTTTGCCTCATCATCCATTCTCTTCTTTACCATTTCAAACTCATGTTGCAAAGCAGAAATTTTATCAGCATTTCCAGCAACACTAGCAAGGCCGTAGCTGTTGTTAGCAGGGAAAAACATAAGGTCCTCTTGGCATGCATCATGTGACTTTACAAAATCCTCAAAAGATTCATTTTCATGGCCCATGGCCACACGAAGATACTGAATCTCCTCCTCAACCATAGAACTTGCCTGTCAACAAATAAATAAGTGATTTTAAAAACTTTCTCCATCATTACAATTAAACTAAAGGAGGCAAACAGGACTGACACAATCACACAAAGAACCGTAAAAAAATGTAAATAAAGATTCGGCAACAAACCAACTTCATATACAGGTACAGAAAACCACCCACTCATAAGTCATACAACACACAGCCTTCTAGTAAAAAGCAAAAACCTGCATTCATGGATGATATGCTAGACAACAACCCACTTAGTCAGGCTAAACAAAAACAGATGGCTATAAGTGATTACTACATTGAGGAAGTATTTCAGTAATCCAATATACGTGCATCTGAGTTCTTATGCAGAAAGAATACACATCTCAAACTTTGTCAATACTATTGTGAAGAAATACTGCACAGTTCTCTGCATGGTGTGTGCCCATGTGCATAACATAACAATTCTAACTAACACATTACTTGCAGGTGATAACATCCTTTACACTCCGAAGGGACAATTTTTCAAACTGTAGAATGCATATATTCTTATCTTGATGTTTCAGACTTTCAACCACGGTTTTCAAATTTGTTTCAGCTTTCAATCCCAGAGAGAGGTTGTTTTTCAAGCAATCTTGTGCACTCATTGTCTATCCATGACAGTGTCACATCTAAGTGATGCATGCTTAATGTGATTAGAGGCCTCTTTGATTTTTGAGCATTCATTCATTTTCCAGAAAACACAAGTATCCTAAAAACAGGGTAAGCATAGCATAAAACCTAGCACAATTCTTCTGTGAATTCTACAGCCAAACAGTTATCTTTTTAGTGATGTGCTGTATACAGCTCCCACTATACAAAATAAACATGTTTTCCTTCCCTTGCCATCTCCAGGATAGCTATGAAAATAATTGGCTATCAGAAGTAAGATCATAAAGGTTGCTAGAGGAATGGTTTAGACCTGCTGCTCTCATACAGCGCTATATACCATATTATTGTGTTACTCACTTGGGTATACAATTATGAACCCACAGCAAGTAATTATTGATGTGCCTAATACTATATGAAATTCAGAATATATGTTATCAAGTAAATTGGATATACAGTTCAACATCAAATACCAATAATAAAAGAGGGGCAGAAAGGAAGTATACCTCTTTTAGTTCATGCTCATCAAAACCTTCGATTTCAGGGACGAAAGCTGCCCCATTTGTCTGACGCTTGCTCCCTTTCTTTTTCTCTCTTTGAGTTTGTTCATCTAGAGGATATTTAGCATTATCATGCTCAAGGAGCCTAAGGAGTTCCTCATTTATTAGCTCGTCAGCTTGTTCAAGTGATGTAGGAGGCACAAAGGTACTTCTGCTTTCACCACCTTTAATAAGAGATTGCCGGAGAATCTCCACTGAAGCAGCAGGTGGCCTAGGCAAACTCCTCTGCAACACTTTGGACCTTTTTCTGAGCAATGCCTCCTGCCTTGCTTGTTCCTCAGCCCTTTCTCGTGCTAACCTGTCTGACATATCCTCTTCAATTCTCTCTTCAGCTTCTTCCTTCTCCTCTGTGATAGGTGGCATAACTATCTGGTACTCATTCTTAGGCTGTGGAATAGAAGCAAAACCAGACCGCAGACCTCTTCTTAACTCTGCTTGCCTACGAAGCTCAAGCTGAGCGCTGTCTTGCATTTCCACCTCTTCATTTATGTGAAGCTCATCCCTGAAAGGGGTTCCTTTTGGAGTTAACCCAAAGGAATTTCCATCTCTGGACGGTGTCAAACCAATCCTTGGGGTAACACCAGGACCAGGGCTAGCCAGAGGCGTTGCCATGGGATTCGGAGTCTGTATCTCTTTCTTACGTGGTGTAACGCCTGAGAAATCTGATGGGTGAAGCTCTGGGTTATCACCTCCTAAAAGAGGTGTTTGTGATTCCCTTAAACGTGCAAGATTCTCTGCCTCCATCATAATAGCATCACCTTTCCCACCTGGCGTTCGTTGCGGCGTTCGCAATGGTGTCATACCAAGCCTTGGAGTCTGGGAATAATTTGCAAGCAGTGTCCTGGTGGCAGTACTTCCTTCACCAAGCTCCTCAGCTAGAGCAGGATCACCGGCATTGCCCATCTTTGCAATCTCCTCCAATTCATGGTCAGAAATTTGGGGTGGTGGAAGCATTAGTTTGGACCTTCTTGTGACAGCTTCTGGGTCATTGAGTTTATTTGCTTGCATTATTGCGGCAGGAGCATCCTGCCTCTGCAGAATCTTGTTCTTGGCGATGTCTTGCTTTCTTAATTGAGCCTCTACATCCACTCTTCTCCTCCCTTCAAGCTCCTCAATGGTAGTTGGAAACTGCACATGCTCAAGTGGCCTGTCCTCACCCACTGTATCATAAAAGCCTGGAGGGGGTCTCTTTTCAAAAGGGATCTCCGCATTATAGTCAATTCCCTTTCTCTTTCTTTTTTTGTGCCGGTTGTCAATACCAGCTGCCTTCAGTTCTCTCCTTTTTTGCAGTGATGCAAGCCGCCTTGCTTCTTCAAGCTGTTTCTCTCTTGCCTTCCGTTTTGCCTTTTTACCCCTGGTGTTAGCTAAGCGGGCCCTTGCCTCAGAAAGCATTTCCTTTTCATCTTCGTCCATGTCAACAGGATCTGGACGTGCAGGTTTTGACTCAGGGTTTGGATCAATCTCCCCAGGTCGCAACTTTCTTGGGTCATCATTAGGCTCATAATTCTCATCCTTTGCACAGGCAGCATCAAGCAATTTTTCATATCGCTCGAGACACTGGGATGGTGTTCGACCCACAATAGGTGCAATAGTCCTCCACTGAGTAGGCATGAGCTTAGCAAGATGGAGCAGCTTCTCATCCTCTTCCCTTGTCCACTCAGTCTGGTCAATGGACACAGGTTAGTGAAGTGATATAAATGACAGAACCTCTATATTACAAAGACAGCTGAAAACTGAAAATGGAGCAGGTGTATGTCATAATATAGCAGATATAACCAATTAAAAGAATCATTAAGCATCATATGACAGGTAAAGATTGACAGTTATTTTGGACAAGTGAATTCAATTAGAATGTGAATCACACAAAGTGAAAGTACAGTTCAGTTAAGTTTACTTGGTTCTTATTAGACGCTTAAGTTTTAGAATTAGATGACAATGCTAATGAAGCATTAAGCATCCAATTTAGAGTTCTCAACAAAGGTGTTAACAGCATAGCATCATGCAAGCCATAATAGTCATGACCAAAAAATAAGTATACGACGGCAACACAAAGATGACATAATGTGGTGGAAGTTGGTCATTCAATAGCGTACGTGTCACAATCAGTGCATAGGATTTTACCGTGGTATAGCATGAAGAGAGAATAACATAACCTCAAAACCAATATGTAGGTTGTTAAATATGAGCATTTCAAAAACATGTAGTGCAATTTACAACAAAACATGTACACTAGATAGTACAAACCAAATAGCAATTCCTCAAGACTGTACACAGTGTGGCATTTTCAAAACACCACATGATAACCACGGGTCCTCTAATTTCTACTCACTCCGCATCACAGTTACATAGCCTCTACAATCCTTTCATAGCAGCAACTAATAGCAGTTCGCTCGCTAACGGAACACTAGCCATGGCAAAATTTACAGAGCACGCGGCGCGGCAAGCAACGGAGGGGTGGGAGGGGGGGCATTACCTTCTTGATGGAGGGGTCGAGCCACTCGTACCAGCGGGCCTTGCACTGCTTGGCGGACTTGCGGACGAGCAGCGAGGAGATGCGCGCCCACTGGTTCTTGCCGTACTTCATCACGGCGGCCTTGAGGATCTCGTCCTCGGTGTTCTTCCACACCCCGCCCTTGATCATGATCCTCATCTTGCCCGCTCCCTTGCTGCCCCGCTGGGCCTCCTAGATCTCTTCTCCTCCGCAGAGGGGCTCCGGGGCTCCGCTTCCGCCGCGCCCCGGCGAGGCGGCTCCGGCGAGGCCTGGTCCTTCCTAGGGTTCGAGGGGGAGAGGTCTAGGGTTTAGGACTAGGTGGGTGGGTGGGTGGGGCGGGGTGGCGGGACCGGGGCGATGGGGTGGGGCGGCGATGAGGGGACGAGAGAAGCGGGGCTGCGGGAGAGGGCGGGGTAGGGAGGCGGGGAAGTGGGCGGCGGGGAGGGCCAGCCGGCGGCGGAGGGCAGTGGCGGCGCTCCGCTCCTCTCACGGGACGGATTGGTTCGGGCTCGGGAGACGGGGACTTGTCCTGGTGAGGTGAAGCCGATGACGTGGCATGTAACGCTCAGTCAAAACCAGTCAACCGGTGGAAGGAGTTTTTTCTAGAACAGAAATCTTGTTGAGTGAACTTGTTTTTAAAAGTTTTTTATATGAAAGATAGTGATTTTTTGTGAATAATTTTTATTTAATCTGTTATAAAAAATTCCCCATTTAATCCCACCCGCAAAGCGGTGACAGCGTGACAATCCTTGAAGACGCACCATTTGCTTTCATGCACCCTCACGAGTGAACAACACAAATGTTCCCTTCTCATACATCATCCCGAGCGAACAACTCCATATATAGCATGACACTCTCTTAGGATATAAGCTGGAGACATGTATAACAACTTCTTCTATAGCATGACAATTGGCTCAACTTTCCTTTTCTTAGCTTGTCAATTTTATCTGATATCGCATGGCAAGTCCCAGGAATATATCGCATTTTTCTCTGTTATAGTATGGCAATTCTTTTTTGCTAGGCATGGCAATTAGTTCCTCTTAGCATGGCAATTTTCTCTGTTGTAGCACGACCATTCTTGAAACGTTAGTGAGAGTGGTTTTTTAGAAACATTCTTTGGTGGTGTCGTTTGTTGAAATATGCCTCCGAGAGTGAACGATCATTTCAGCCGGGAGCAACACGAGGGCACGTCCTCCGTCCTTTATGGAAACATAGATGCTTAATACACACACAAATGCTCGCTAACACTGCTAGTATACCTTATCCATATGAGCATCTCTGAGAGATCGAACAACATTTTGAAATCGACTAAGTCACCATAGGTGTCTTGACATAAACATCTTTTCTCAGTAAACAAACATCAATAGAAAGGCTAAAATAAAAACAGAAGACCGAAAGCATACATACTAAGTGTAAGCCTTAAACCCAGTAGGCTAGTTCCACCACAAGTCAACAAGAAACCTAAAGTGTAACAAACTGTTTTTAGGGTTCGGGGAGTGAGAATTGAACCAAACAAAGGTTTAGGGTAACAATATAAATAAATTCTAGGGGAAAGAAGTGTATGCTATCCTAAAAAAAAGTGTATGTGTATGTTTGGTTTGGTTTGTTGCCAATATACACCTTATCAATTTTTGTCATGACCAAAACTTTGGTCTTAGTTTGGATGGTTGCCAACTTTTGGCACACCAATGGCTTCTTACCAACTCTAGTCGATCAACCTATATGGGCATGAGAAAAGCTTGGCAAAAAATTTGGCTTGGAAAAATATTTGGCGGATTAAGGAGGGTGGGTTGTCAGCGGTAACCCACTAATTTATCAAGCCCTACTAGCCCCTCATCACTCAAATGCAACAAATGGTATTTTTGGGTCTTGAAATTGACAAAGTCACCATAGCCCTTCGCAAAGAAAAGAAAAAGTCACCACAAGTGGCTCACTATTGACAAGAACGTTGCTTCCCATAGAAAGAATATTGGCTCACTATTGACAAGAACTTTGCCTCCCATAGAAAGAACAATTCGTCTTTAGGCTAGTCGTAGTGGAGAGTAACTTAGACTAGTAACATGCATAAGTTACTGGTCAGTGTTACTATTTTCATAATGCGTAGTGTCATAGGTGTGGTAACATATATGTCTTCATTTACACCCCTAAAAAAAGGTGTCTTCATTTATTACTTGGTAGACTCATATTGCATTGGAAAGTGCTATGTGATGGTAACATATTATGTTACTCTATTTGCCTCTCTCCTCATTAACTACTTGCCACATCATTATTTTTGCTTATGTGGCATCTATGCTACTAACTATGTTACTCCCACTATGACCAGCCTTTATAAGATAAACATGTGCACCGTCGACGAAAACATCGCCTCCCACCTTCAGTGCTTCTCCGGCCAGGAATGATTACACCTTTTAGGGTATGAATCTGACTACCAGTCCAGGCTCAAATGTGTTTGGTCCTAGTTCCGACAAGGAAAAAAAACTCTGGCACACCGTCAAGCCAAGAATCCGCACCCTCTTCGATGATTTACACCAATCCATCTCTGACATGGCTAGTATAAGACCACACTCACATAGCACTACTACCCAAACATGATCAAGCCTGCACCGCAGACGCATGTCAACCTATATCACTGCAAAACTGCATCAAAGTCGTAGCCAAACAATGACAAATACAGAAGATTCAAACCTAAGATACCTTTCATAGTATGTATCCACAAATGAGTTTCCTTCGACGTTTGCAACTCCTGTGCCAGTGATGAAGGAAGCACCGAACATTTCTTTTTGCCCAGCCCAGGAGAATCGGTTTCCAGCAACACACCTACGAATTTGGCACATATACTGAAGTTTGGCATTGGAGAGTTTCATCACAGACTTTTAATGGGTGTCTTTTGAGCGCTGAGAAGATATCTCCTTTTTGGCTGTTGACTAGCTCACATTTTGACACTACGGCTGTCCTATACTCAGTGTGTTCCCTGTATCACCCATAATATATCAACGGTCTTCTAAGATTAGAAACCACACACTCCTCAACCTTTTTAGTGTAGACAGCGTGTGTTTCAGCCACTCTGAACAGCAACCTGCGTTTCAGGGCGTTCTCGGCATTTTTCTTTTTGCTACTGTTCTAAGCATCTTCGATTTGGTTCCGCCTGCCGATCATCTTAGTACGGGAATTCCCGCGTGTAGTATTTGAGCGTTGATAACAATATGTGATTCTCTGGTGAATTCCACACATCAAAGGTACCGTGCTAAACCAAAATGATAATAATTATCCGCCTGAACACATAGTATTTCTCATTTCTTCATCCAACAACTGAATGATATCACACATTCTATCTGACAGGTCAAGTTCTTGCCCACCTGATACAAACACCTTAGCAGCACCCTTCACATGGATCCAGCTACAGCCAGGAGACTTCTTGACACCATGCTCTGTCATGGCTCTTCTCACCCCCTCGGCTTCCTTCCACTGCCCAGTGGTGCACAACAAGTTGGACAGCATCACATAGCCAGTGTCTCTCACAGGCTGCGTCGACACCATGCTGCTCCCCACCTTCCTTACAACTCTTGCGTCCAGGTCAACCGATGAGTAGGCACTAAGCAGAGACTCCCGCATATCACTGCTATGCGTATGAACCATGTCAGAGTATTGTTCCAGCATCTCAATGGCTTTTGCAATGTTCCCAGATCTAGCATACATGTCGAGAATGCAAGCTAAATGCTCTGGTGTTGGTTTCAGTCCATGGACAGACACCATAGACTCAAAGAAGGTTCTCCCTTGCTCCAGGAGGCCAGAATGGCTGCAGGCTGTGAGCAAGCCTGTGAACGTGACTTCGTCAGGGCGAACATCATGGGACAGCATCCTTTCATACAATGCAAATGCTTCCTTTGCCCATCCGTTTATCGCGAATCCAAACAGCATGGTGTTCCACGAGACCGGGTCCTTCTGAAGAACTGCATGGAACACATTGCTTGCCCCCTCTACTTCGCCGCATTTGGCATACATGTCCATCAAACTGTTGGCCACGTACAAGTAGGATGCATAACCAGTTTGGAATGCACAGCCATGGATCATCCTTCCACTGGCCAGAGATGCCGCAGTAGCGCAAGCATGAAGCACAGCCCCAAAAGTGAAGTCATCAGGACAGATATACTCATGTGCCAACATCTTGACAAATAGTGAAAGGGCCTCATCTGCACAGCCATTCCTCGCAAAACCTCCAATCATCGAAGTCCAGGAGATGGCATTGGTTTCAGGAGCACTTTGAAACAGAGCACCAGCTTGTTCAACGTGGCCAAGCCTGGTGTATGCATCGATCAGTGAATTCCAGGACACGACGGTTCTACTCACCATAGACTCGAAGATCTTGACGGCATGATCTAGCAAGCTGAACTTACTGTAGAAGGAAATAAGTGAGTTATTGACTTCGGGGATTGCATTCCAGCCACTCTGCACAACGATCTTGTGGACTGCAACCCCGGTGGATGGGTAGCGCAGCTCCGTGCAAGCGTCGATTAGAATGCAGAGCGTTGCATCGTCGCAAGACAGCCCTGACATACGCATCTCGTTGAACAGAAGCAGACACTGCTCGGCATTGCCACTGCGGGAATACCCCGTGAGCAGCGTGTTCCAGGCAACACTGCTGATGCTTCCAGCGGGCATTTCGTCGAACAGCTCCCGCGCGAGCGACATGCGGCCCGCGGCGACGTAGCCGTGGAGGAGCGAGCACCAGGACAGCGCGTCGCGGTCGCGCATCTCCCGGAAGGCGCGCGCGGCGTCGTCCGCGCGGGCGCACCTGGCGTACATGGCGACGAGCGCGTTGCCGACGGGGAGCGGCGCGCGCAGGCCGATGCGGAGGAGGCGGGCGTGGAGCTGCGCGCCGGCGCCGGGCGAGCGGAGGGCCGCCGCCGCGGAGAGCGCCGCGGTGAGGGAGAAGGCGTCCGGCGTGCCCATGCCGGCGAAGAGCGCGAGGGTCGCGCGCGGCTGGCCGGCGCGGGCGTAGGCGGTGAGCATGGCGTTCCACGCGACGGCGTCGCGGCGGGGCATCGCGTCGAAGACGGCGCGCGCCGCGGCCGCGTCGCGGGCGCGGCCGTGGGAGGCGATCCTGGAGGTGGCGGCTGCCAGGCCGGCGATGGCGGAGGGGACTCCATGCTCTGCCGCGCGTGCCGCGGCGCGGCCCGCCTGTGGGTTTAGGCTCATCAAATGGGGCAGGCGATGCCGCGAAAGAGCGGCACGCTCGCTCGCTGGTGCTGAAATGGAATAGTTAGTTTTTCTCGAAAGTCATCTTCTGCTCGCCAGCTCATTTGAGCTCGTGATGAATAGTAAAATCCGAAAAATATTAGAAGAAAATTTTGAATTTTGAATTCTTTTTGTGAGGAACTTTGGCGAATGTTTTGAGTGCATGTAAAGTTTTGTCATGAAATGACATTCGTAGAAGTCATGGCAAAGAAAATAAAACCAGCCCTTCAAAATGCTTTCGAAAATAACATTTTTGCAGCATTGATATTTTTCCATGACTTCCACAAATGTCATTCCATGACTCAAAACATTTTTTTTTGAATTTTACTGTTCACCGAGCTCATTTTAATTTCAAGCTCAAAGACACGTCCGCCTTTTCTTTCTTAGCAACTTAGCGTTGACAATTACGACATAAAATCTATCGGTACCGGCAAGCTGTTGAGCTTAGTAACGTGTGAAGGACAACTGCAAATGAATATGTGACTCATTATCGATGATGATTGTACAATATATACCCCCGAGGGGAGATTATCCTTAATTAATCCCTAACAGTAACTAAATGCAGTGACAAAAATGTTTTTGCTATGACCAATGATGGTAATTGTAGACTAACCGTAGATCGTACTAGTATCGAAATAGTATGGTTACTAGCTACGGCATAGCAATGGCTGCAGCAAATGTGCAACCACAGTTTTTTTTTTCGACATGAAATGTGCAACCGCCGTTAATATACTGTGAAGATGTTTCATAGCAGGCAAACATAAAGTTGACCCTGAAAGAATATAGAGCATCACTCACAGTAACTAAAAACTGACTAGGGATATCTTGCGTATATGACATAATTATATCTAAACCCACAACAAAAACATAATTGTCTCACTAGTGTTGTTGGTAAGCAAGCACATATGAATGACATATTCACACAATTCATACATACAAAACCAAATTGGTGACACCAGTCATTGAACATTTCTATAGTCGTATAGCTTTGCTTTATGCCCATACCGCTACTCGGTATGATATCACACGAGATGACGCCTCATGCAGATATCAAGCCATCAGGAAGTGAGAGACCCTCCCCTGCATCTCCAGATAAAAATTTCCGGCACGCGTAGAAGATCGCTGAGTGGAACCCTGCAGGGTTATCTATAAACACAAAATGTCCTCCCTGCATAGCCGTTAATGCAATATGTCATCAATACCAATCACAATCTTTTTAGCTGTACACACGTACTGCCAGAAAGGAAACTGACCTGTGGGACTCTGATGATTTCGCAAGGAACTTTCATGTCCTTGCGTGCTTGCTGCGCCCCTTGGTAATTCATCCAATCGTCATGACCATATATGAAAGTAGTTGGCACTTTCCAGTCGGATGCACTGTTGCACGTTAATAGACCAGTGAGAAAAATTACAAATATATGTATGCTGCATGATTCACTTATATCTGGTATTTTTGGTCAGTAAATTACTGCATCTACAAGATCAATTACCTTATCATGTACTCCCTCCGTTCGGAATTACTCGTCCAAGAAATGAATGTATCTAGATGTATTTTAGTTGTAGATACATCCATTTTTGTGACAAGTAATTCCGAACGGAGGGAGTATATTAAATATATGGACGAACATTGGTAGTATAGCTAGTTAGTTACTCCCTCTGTCCGGAAAAGCTTGTCCCTCAAATGGATGTATCTAGCACAAAGTTAGTGCTAGATACATCCATTTGAAGGACAAGTTTGGGACAAGCTTTTTCAGACGGAGGGAGTATAAGCTAATACTCTGTTGAAGAAAGTGTGGACGATTAAAACGGATAGTGTAGATTAGGATGATCTCTTCCCCCCAACAGATTTTATCAACTAAAGTAGTTTCTCCACGTGCAATTTCTGTCCTAACAAGACTGGGTAATGTGATGCCATGGGAGTAAAAACTAATGCGTGCTTCAACTGCATCAGCTTGGTACTAAATTCTTATCAAGCATGCACCATGTGAGGAATATTTTAAGCTTCTGAAAATATAATCTGGTAAAAGAGTGCATCCAGGATCGATGACATTACTGAACTGATGTCAGAATACATGACAGGATTGTAGAGTCAGATGTTCAACTTTTCACTAGATAAGCCATGCTGGAATATGAATTATGCATGGAAAACAATAAGAGGTTATTGGCAGCCATAGTTATCTACTACCCCTGTAATAAAGTAATATAAGACGTACTAGTTGAGTAATATAAGCCGTCTTATATTAGTTTACAGAGGGAGTACTTAACTAATGCTATAAAGGGAGAAGAAACTAACAAGTATGTCAGGGAAGAACATGAGAACAAATACTATCATGTCCGCTAAAGATTTAAAAGCTGCAATCAATGAAAGTGGATTTTCCTCAACTAGTTGGGTCCACACACTCCTTTTTCACTTTTTAAAAACAGTTTTAGATAATATAATGGAAGGGGATCTTATGTTAAATTCTTAATGATTACTAAGAAACATAACTATTGTACCTGCTATTAAGATCACCGAGGGAAACAGTTCCCAGAAACTAATTACATAGGAGGAGCTAACCTGTGCAGAAGTGGTTTCCTTGCAAATGCCCCCAAGGAAAAAATATGTTTTAAGCACAGCTCTCCACTAGCTTTGGCAGCTAAAGTGTGGTAAATGTAATCTTCATATATAAGAAAGCAACAATAAGGTTCAGTTACAAGCATCATCCAAGAAAATGAACTTACTGGATTAATGTAACAACGAATGTTTACCTGTCAGCAAGGAGGACTCATTTTCTGTTAGTAATTCACCTGTTGAATGTGAGCCAAACCTAGCAGTGGTATATCTCCGAACTAAATCTGGGCCCCAAGGACCTAATCCTCTGTTTAAGTAAAATAAATGAACGTCAGTACAAAAGGTACCAAAGAGGTAGCTTAGAAAGGAAAAAAAGACTCAAATCGTATTTATAAAAAAGCACAGCAGAAATTCGATTGCTTTCGCATTGTTGCAGCTATCTGCACTTCAATTTTAACATAGTACTCATCTACTTCGATAGAAGGAGCAATCCAGTCCTTCCATTCATTTTAACTGACTGAAGCATGACGTGGTTGTTATAACCCCAGCTCTGCTGCCAGTTCAGAGTATATATGATGCCTTCAATGACTTCTAAGTCAGCAAAAGGTTTTGACTCCGATTTTTGTTAATTTGTGTTACTTTGGAGAACAACTTTTCTATTTGATAGAAAAATAGTAGTGCAGCTTATTTGTGGAGCTTCCGTTCACTTTGCTTTTGCTGTTTTCCTAACAAAATCATGCTGGCAGGTTTGGTCTGATATGGCTATCACAGCTGGCCACATAAATAATTGCAGCAGTTAAAATGGGAGTGATGGATTGCTCTGTTTTATAAGGTACATGCACTTTGCAAACTTAACTAGACGTGGATGATTACTAACTATGAAGTGGAGAGGCTCAGATTTCCATCTTGTCTTCATTTGCATTTTTAGGTAAAAAATGAAAATACAAATAGAAGAAGCCCTAGCCTTACCTCACAATTCTTTGAGGAGTAAAATTGGACTCCCAAAGATGGTTTACTAGCATGCCTTTCCACGTTGCACGGAACTTGGTTAACCACTCAGAACTATGATCTGTTTCTGACGAAAAGCCAGCAGAACCAACCAAAATCAAGTGCTGAACATGTTCAGGATGCTGAAACAAAGCATACATTTTAGAATAATAATCATAGGCGCGAGTCGAGTAGCTTCACTTGCTAAATTTATCATAAATATACCTGTAAGGCATACTTTGCCGCAACATATCCTCCGAAAGAATGACCAAGCAATATAAAATTACTGAGGTTTTTTGCTTTGCGCCATTCCTCAAAAGAATCTATGAACCAGGCCTCGGTTTCTGTTTACAAAGTTGACCAAAATAAAAAACGGAAGGAAGCATGTTACTCATTGTTTAAAAAAAGCATATACCAGAAACTACATCACAAAGCAATATGATGGAACAAATCTACATGGGTTTCTGATAGTAGCAATTGCTTGCAGGATTGTCAAAAATCAGAAGAAAAGGGGATGTTTCACCATAAAATTTTATGCCAAGGCATGGTCAACAACAGACATGATAGTGGCAGTTGAGGGGAACCAATAGCATAATAAAATATCAACAGTACCTTACAAAGTCATGCAACAAATAAAGTATCTGTATCTAACCTTCAGTACTTCTACAGTCAAAGTCAGGTCTGCTTGATCCACCCCAACTGCAAAAGGGTAGGAAAAATTCAACAATAGAATGTGGAGTAATTACAAGAACAGTATAAAACAGTTTTTATCATCCATGACACATATCCTAACAGTAGGCAAACATTTGTGTATCGTCAGACTAATTTTCCTTACCTAGAGGTAAAAGGACGCGCGTGACTCCTCTTAACTCACACTAATTCAGTTTCTAACATATATCTTGAACTCTACGATCAATGAATCTACATTAATATTTTTCTTTCTTTACGTCATTTACAAGAACGAATAACATTAACACCGATAATTGTAAACAATCAAAATTAGATTTGTGGCATGTGAACAAGCCAGGAATCATATCCTAGTACTTTGTGGGTATGCAGACACATTGTGTGTAAATATTGCAATGCACAAAACTGTTCAGACCAATATCCCTTTTCTACAGGTGTCAAGGACAATTGTAACAATTAAGAAACATTGAACAAAGGAATGGAAATATAATTACTTCGATCGCCACACTTGAGGAATATAAGTCACAGTAGTCTTGATTTTCTTAGAGCTTACCCAAGCTGGTCAATGGCAATCACCCGAAACGGCTTGCAAGGGCATCAAAGTTTCTAAAGAAGAACCCCTGTGAAGCACCATAACCATGGACCATGACAAGGGTGGGAGCATTCTCCTTGCTATCAAATGTCACTGTATTGATGAACCTTGGCTCATCACTTGATGACCTAAACCATTTTACTTTTGACCCAGGTGGAGCAGAGCCAATGTTGACTTGTTCTTGGACATACCCAGTTCTGCAAAGATCAAAAGTTACGTCATGCATCAGAACAATGAAATATAACTCTTCTACAATAAAATAAAGGAAGACCTGGAATATCTACTTAAAGCCAAGTAAGCGTAAAACTGGGGATGCTCCATGTCAGTACTACAATATTACCTCCGTCTCAAAAAGCTTGTCTCGGGTTTGTATCTAGACACGTTCTAGTGTTAGATACATCCGTATCTAGACAAATCTAAGGCAAGCTTTTTGGGACGGAGGGAGTACAACATTATATCTTGGAATGAACACATATCATTATCCCTTCGGAGAGTTAAGGACTTAAGGTCTGGAATGGAAAATGGCTTTTAAATGCCTTGTTACATAAATCGAAAGAGAGCAATCTATTGACCAAGCTATCATGCATTGGAATGAACGACTAGATCGACAACAAACACAGTTCTCTCTTCCGTTCACCACGCATGCAGTTCATGAGTATATTTTTTAAACAGTATAACAAGACCAATGGAGAAAATCCAACTAATGGTCAAGGATGCTTCCAAAGCACTAACATTATCAAATACAACATGTCAGCATATGTTATACTGATGCATGAGCATCGTGAGACCAAATAGATACTAAGCAGCAGACATAACAGCCCTCAATTCCATGCTTAGACGAAACTGAGTGTTATGCACAACAATCGAACAGTTCAAATTAGGTATAATAAATCGAGGCTTTAGTGATCCCAAAGTGAGACGCTGCTCTGATGTGGTCTCAGATTTAAGGTACTATAGTAAGTTCCACATCATAATTGGCTCCAGAATCAGTAGCCGGCGAGATGGGTTTTAGCACAAACAGACAGCTGTAGCACTCGCCCCCGCCCAACGCTCCCAAACAGACAATCGTGGTGGGGGATTAGCGAATTACAGCCCTACAAGTAGAGCAGCCCCAAAATTGGGATACATGGGGAAGTGAATCAACTCTCGCGAATCGTGGGATAAGTACACCGAAGACGCGGGAACAAGTAATCGTCCACATACTAATAGCAATCGTGCTCCTGGAGAGGGAGGGATATATAGGGTGGAGGGGTGAAGGGGTACTGACTTGAGGATGGAGAGGAGGCGCTTCTCGGCGGCGATGATGCGTTCGGTGGAAGTGGGGATCCAGCGCAGCGCGGAGGGCCAGACCCGCGCCCAGCGGGAGCCCGCGGGCGCCGGCACCGACGCCGACGCGGCCTCGGCGGCCGTGGCGGCCGCGGACGCCTGCCTGACCTCCTCCGCCGCCATCCCGATCCTGACCCTAGCGGTGGTGGCGGCGGCTGCCCGGCGCATGCAACGCGGCGCGAGCGAGCGTGCGCGTTCCCCCCGCGCCGGCTCTGCTGGGCGGATTGGTAGGAGTAGTCACACGAGTAGGCTCTGCCGCGTTGCGATTGGTTTTTGGGGGCGGGGGATGGGGAACGGAGAGACCCCGGCTGGTTCTGGAGGAGTTTTTATGGGAGGGGGACGCCGACCGCACGCTGTGGTGGTGTGGGCATGGGGTTCTCTGATCTGCGTTACTACGTCAGGGCTGGCGTTCGCGTGGCCTGGGGCGCAAGCAAGGATGGGGGGCGACGAGTCGACTAGTAGCAGTAGCAAGCGCGCGACCGTTGACCCTGCCGATCGGGAACCTCCCGTCCCTGCGGCGCGTGCGTCCTCTTTCACGGTGCGGTTTTCTGCCTTTCTTCTAGACTAGACTATAGTAGAGAGGAAGGCGCGGGGTGACGGCACCGCCGCGGCGGGAGCGCGTGGCGGTGCGGCTGTCGGCAGCGGCGAACATGTGCAGCGCCGTTTTTATGCTCACGCCGTGCGTCACGGCGCGGCGTGAATGGCTTTTAAAAAAAACATGGTACAGAGTCAGGAGACATCACTATGCACGCGCGCACACTCGCTCCTATGAACATGCACACATATTCTGTCGGTATGAGCACCTTTGCGACCGAACCAGCATCGAAAAGCATGGAATAAATTTAAAAAAAATGTGACCATCCGTGCCAACTTGAGTCTGGGTGGACATATTTACTTTTCTATGCATATACCGGATGCGGAACTGCTTTGCAGACGACGAATATGTGAACGACCATTGCACGATAAGCATCTAGTGGTCTGCTGCCTGATGTTGCCATGTAATGGATGGAGCTGATTGCTTCGTCGTGCACACATCGTCTGCACACTGTCGTGTGTATAGCAGTGCTCTATCGGATGTATTGCTGTCACTAAAGATTATCGAAAAGCACGGAATAAATCCGAAGAAAATGTGACCATCCGTGCCATCTTGAACCTAGGTGGACATACTATTTACCTTACTACACATACTAGAAGAACGCCGTGCGTTGCAATGGGGCCACATTAACTTTAAGAGTTCAATATTAATATTCTCATACATATCAAGTGACATTGGAGACCTTTTTTACCATCAAATCCTCACACACACTCTCTCTCCCTCCCTCTTCCTCACTCTCTCTCCCCCCCCCCTCTCTCTCTCTCTAACACACACACACACCACACACACATATCCATCTTATTGGGTACGGGACCATAATTCATTTATTTCACATACACACGCTAGTGCATAACAATATGGATTATGTGTATTAAATTTGCCACCACAACTGAGGGAATTAATTTCATGTAAATCGGCCACCATGACTCCAAGAATACACGGAGGAGGTGGCGGGTCGACGTCGGCGCTGGCCGTCTGGCGCGGGCCACGGGCCCGCTTCCAATCAAGGTCAAGGCCGCCACCCACGTCGGGTCCTTCAAGTGCCGCTCATCAAGACTAACTCCTGTATTACGGCCACGGCCAGGCTGTGGAAGCCACCTTTCTTCGCCTTCAATGGCATACAAAGCGGTGCCGCTGGCACCTCGCCTTCCTCGTCTCCCAAGACCGTCGTGACCCAAAGGATACGCCCAAGCATCGGCCTCGAGAATCAAGAACGCCGACAACGGAGGGAAGGGAAGATCATATACATGTCATAAGAAAGGGAGTTTATTTACTGCTCCCTCGATGTATTGTTTCCTTTGTTTGGAGATTGATTACCATCCGTGAGTTAAGGTAAGGTTAATGTGATTGAGCGATTTCTCTGAAATCAATTATTTGTTTTCTAATTAATGTGATTGAGTGATTTAAGGTAAGGTTAATTAATTTAGATTTGATCTTTAGAGATTGTTCGTGATTGATTCTACATTAACTTGTGCCAGTATGGAAAGTTCTGATCTGTTCAGATTTCTTTCGTTGTGTGAGAGGGTGACGCGAAAATAAACCGATGAAGTGGGGGGAGGGGACGGAAAAAAATCTACGAAAAAAACCAATGAAGGTGGGAGGAGGTACCAAAAAAACCATGGGAGGTGGGACGTAAAAAACCTGGAAGCGAGACTACCAACTGCTCCATTAGGAGTAGAGACACCGGTGGTACCGCTATCACTAAAGATCATTACCAAGCTCATGCACCCATACGCACGGGCGAATCTGTTGTGCATGCTTTAACAGGCTTGAGCCTGCCCTCCAACCCAATATTTTTTCCTTTACTGCTTGATCAGGCCCAGCCCAGCAAATCGGTTGCTTTTTGGCCCATCTCAGTGCCTCTTCGCTTGTTCGAGCCTGCCCTACGATTACCTTCTAGATTCGCTACTGCTCATATGTCTACCCCCAAACAACGGCGTAGGGGGCACATCTTGATGACACCAAAGGCTCAAACATATAGAGTTAGAGACATGGTAGAACAAACATCTATTCGCCACCACCCACGCGCCTCTTCTTGGATTTGTGCGTCAACATTGAAGGAAATATGCCCTAGAGGCAATAATAAAGTTATTATTTTATATTTCCTTATTCATGATAAATATTTATTATTCATGCTATAATTGTATTGATCGGAAACTAAATACATAGACAAACACTGTGTCCCTAGTGAGCCTCTACTTGACTAGCTCGTTGATCAAAGATGATTAAGGTTTCCTGACCATGGACATGAGTTGTCATTTGATAACGGGGTCACATCATTAGGAGAATGATGTGATGGACAAGACCCATTCGTTAGCTTAGCATTATGATCGTTCAGTTTTATTGCTATTGCTTTCTTTATGTCAAATACACATTCCTTCGGCTATGAGATTATGCAACTCCCAGATACCGGAGGAATGTCATGTGTGCTATCAAACGTCACAACGTAACTGGGTGATTATAAAGATGCTCTACAGGTATCACCGAAGGTGTTTGTTGAGTTGACATAGATCGAGATTATGATTTGTCACTATGAGTATCAGAGAGGTATCTCTGGACCCTCTCGGTAATACACATCATAAGAAGCCTTGCAAGCAAAGTGACTAATGAGTTAGTTGCAGGATGATGTATTATGGAATGAGTAAAGAGACTTGCCGGTAACGAGATTGAACTAGGTATGAAGATACCGACGATCGAATCTCGGGCAAGTAACATACCGACGAACAAAGGGAATAACGTATGTTGTCATTACGGTTCGACCGATAAAGATCTTCGTAGAATATGTAGGAGCCAATATGAGCATCCAGGTTCCGCTATTGGTTATTGACCGGAGAGGTGTCTCGGTCATGTCTACATAGTTCTTAAACCCGTAGGGTCTGCACGCTTAACGTTCGATGATGATTTAGTATTATATGAGTTATGTGATTTGGTGAGAGAATGATGTTCGGAGTCCCGGATGAGATCACGTACATGACGAGGAGTCTCGAAATGGTCGAGAGGTAAAGATTGATATATAGGACGATAGTATTCGGACATCGTAAGTGTTCCGGAGTGTATTGGGTATTTATCGGAGTACCCGGGGGGGGGGGGGGGTTACCGGAACCCCCGGAGGGAAGATATGGGCCATGAGAGGGGAGCACACCAGCCCACAAGGGCTGGTGCGCCCTCCCTATGGCATGTGGCCGAATTGGAGAAGGAAAAAGGGGGGTTCGGCCCCCTTCCTTTCTCTCTTCCCCCTTCCCTTTCTTCTCCGGTGAAAAAAGGAAAGGGGCGGGGGCGACACTTGGGGAAACCCCAAGTAGGATTCGGATCCTACTTGGGGCGCCCCTTGACTGCCTCTCCTCCCCTCCCACCTATATATATATATATATATATATATATATATATATATATATATATATATATGTGTGTGTGTGTGTGTGTGTGTGTGTGTGGGCGCCTAGAACACACAACATCAATTGTTAGCTGTGTGCGGCGCCCCCTTCCACAGTTTACACCCCCGGTCATATTCTCGCGGTGCTTAGGCGAAGCCCTGCATGGATCACTTCACCATCACCGTCACCACGCCATCGTGCTGATGGAAATCATCTACTTCCTCGACATCTTGCTGGATCAAGAGGATGAGGGACGCCATCGTGTTGAACGTGTGCAGAACTCGGAGGTGTCGTGCGTTCGGTACTTGATCGGTTGGAGCTAGAAGAAGTTCGAGTACATCAACCGCGTTGCCAAACGCTTCCGCTTACGGTCTACGAGGGTACGTAGACACTTTCTCCCCCTCGTTGCTATGCATCTCCTAGATAGATCTTGTGTGAGCATAGGAAATTTTTTGAAATTGCATGCTACGTTTCCCAACAGTGGCATCCGAGCCAGGTCTATGCGTAGATGATATGCACAAGTAGAACATAAAGAGTTGTGGGCGGTGATAGTCATATTGCTTACCACCAACGTCTTGTTTTGATTCGGAGGTATTATGGGATGAAGCGGCCCGGACCAACCTTACATGACCACGTTCATGAGACCGGTTCCACCGACATACATGCAACTAGTTTTGCATAAAGGTGGCTGGCGGGTGTCTGTTTCTCCTACTTTAGTTTAATCGAATTTGACTGCGGCCGGTCCTTGTTGAAGGTAAAAACAAAAAACTTGATAAATCACCGTTGTGGTTTTGATGCGTAGGTAAGAATGGTTCTTGCTAGAAGCCCGTAGCAGCCACGTAAAACTTGCAACAACAAAGTAGAGGACGTCTAGCTTGTTTTTGCAGGGCATGTTGTGATGTGATATGGTCAATACATGATGTGATATACATTATTGTATGAGATGATCATGTTTTGTAGAAGTTATCGCAACCGGCAGGAGCCTTATGGTTGTCTCTTCATTGTATGAAATACAAACGCCATGTAATTGCTTTACTTTATCACTATGCGTTAGCGATAGTTGTAGAAGCAATAGTTGGCGAGACGGCCACGACGCAACGATGGAGATCAAGGTGTCGAGCTGGTGACAATGGAGATCATGACGATGCTTTGGAGATGGAGATCAAAAGCACAAGATGATGATGGCCATATCATGTCACATATTTTGATTGCATGTGATGTTTATCTTTTATGCATCTTATTTTGCTTAGTACGGCGGTAGCATTATAAAATGATCCCTTAACTAAATTTCAAGGTATAAGTGTTCTCTCTGAGTATGCACCGTTGCGACAGTTCGTCGTGTTGAGATACCACATGATGACCGGGTGCGATAAACTCTACGTTCACATACAACGTGTGCAAGACAGTTTTGCACATGCGGAATACTTGGGTTAAACTTGATGAGCCTAGCATGTACAGACATGGCCTCAGAACACTGGAGACCGAAAGGTCGAACGTGAATCATATAGTAGATATGATCAACATAGAGATGTTCACCATTGATGACTACTCCATCTCACGTGATGATCGGACATGGATTAGTTGATTTGGATCACGTATCACTTAGATGACTTGAGGGATGTCTATCTAAGTGGGAGTTCTTAAGTATTTGATTAATTGAAATTAATTTGTCATGAACTTAGTCCTGATAGTATTTGCCTATCTATGTTGTAGATCAATGGCCCATACTATCGTTCCCATGAATTTTAATGCGTTCCTAGAGAAAGCTAAGTTGAAAGATGATGGTAGCAACTACACGGCCTGGGTCCATAACTTGAGGATTATCCTCATTGCTGCACAGAAGAATTATGTCCTTGATGCACCGCTAGGTGAAAGGCCTCTTGCAGGAGCAGATGCTGATGTTTTGAACGTCTGGCAAGCTCGATCTGATGACTACTCGATAGTTCAGTGTGCCATGCTTTACAGCTTAGAATCGGGACTTCAAAGACGTTTTAAACGTCATGGAGCATATGAGATGTTCCAGGAGTTGAAGTTAATATTTCAAGCAAATGCCTGAGTTGAGAGATATGAAGTCTCCAACAAGTTCTATAGCTGCAAGATGGAGGAGAACAGTTCAACAAGGAACACATACTCGTAATGTCTGGATATCATAATCACTTGACTCAGCTGGGAGTTAATCTTTCAGATGATAGTGTTATTGACAGAGTTCTCCAATCACTGCCACCAAGCTACAAAGGCTTCGTGATGAACTATAATATGCAAGGGATGGAGAAGACAATTCCCGAGCTCTTCACAATGCTCAAAGCTGCGGAGGTAGAAATCAAAAAGGAGCATCAAGTGTTGATGGTTAACAAGACCACTAGTTTCAAGAAAAAGGGCAAGGGAAAGTAGGGGAACTTCAAGAAGAATGGCAAGCAAGTTGCCACTCCCGGGAAGAAGCCCAAAGCTGGACCCAAACCTGAAACTGAGTGCTTCTACTGCAAAGGGACTGGTCACTGGAAACGGAACTGCCCCAAGTATTTGGCGGATAAGAAGGATGGCAAAGTGAACAAAGGTATATTTGATATACATGTTATTGATGTGTACCTTACTAATGCTCGTAGTAGCACCTGGGTATTTGATACTGGTTCGGTTGCTCATATTTGTAACTCGAAACAGGAGCTACAGATTAAATAAAGATTGGGTAAGGACGAGGTGACGATGCGCGTCAGGAATGGTTCCAAGGTCGATGTGATCGCCGTCGGCACGCTACCTCTACATCTACCTTCGGGATTAGTTTTAGATCTGAATAATTGTTATTTGGTGCCAGCGTTGAGCATGAACATTATATCTGGATATTGTTTAGTGTGAGACGGATATTCATTTAAATCGGAGAATAATGGTTGTTCTATTTATATGAATAATATCTTTTATGGTCATGCACCCTTGAAGAATGGTCTATTTCTGTTGAATCTCGATTGTGGTGATACACATATTCATAATATTGATGCCAAAAGATGCAAAGTTGATAATAATAGTGCAACATATTTTTGGCACTGTCGCTTAGGTCGTATTGGTGTAAAGCGCATGAAGAAACTCCTTGCAGATGGGATTTTGGAATCACTTGATTATGATACTTGTGAACCATGCCTCATGGGCAAGATGACTAAAACTCTGTTCTCGAACAATGGAGCGAGCCACTAACTTATTGGAAATAATACATACCGATGTATGCGGTCCGATGAGTGTTGAGGCACGCGGCGGGTATCATTATTTTCTGACCTTCACAGATGATTTGAGCAGATACGGGTATATCTACTTAATGAAACACAAGTCTGAAACATTTGAAAAGTTCAAAGAATTTTAGAGTGAAGTGCAGAACCACCGTAACAAGAAAAAAAGTTTCTACGATCTGATCACGGAGGCGAATATTTGAGTTACGAGTTTGGCCTTCATTTAAAACAATGTGGAATAGTTTCACAACTCACGCCACCCGGAACACCATGGTGTAATGGTGTGTCCGAACATCGTAACCGTACTTTATTAGATATGGTGCGATCTATGATGTGTCTTACCGATTTACCACTATCCTTTTGGGGTTATGCATTAGAGACAGTTGCATTCACGTTAAATAGGGCACCGTCTAAATCCGTTGAGGCGACATCGTATGAACTGTGGTTTGGCAAGAAATCTAATCTGCCAAAAGGCTTAAGCCTGATAAGCTCGAACCCAAATCAGAGAAGTGCATCTTCATAGAATACCCTAAGGAAACAATTGGGTACATCTTCTACCACAGATCCGAAGGCAAGATCTTTGTTGCCAAGAATGGAACGTTTCTAGAGAAGGAGTTTCTCTCGAAAGAAGTGAGTGGGAGGAAAGTAGAACTTGATGAGGTAATTGTACCTTCTCTCGGATTAGAAAGTAGCTCATCACAGAAAACCATTCCAGTGATGCCTAGACCAACTAGACAGGAAGCTACTGATGATGATCATGAAACTTCAGATCAAGTTACTATTGAACCTCATAGGTCAACCAAAGCACGATCCACGCCAGAGTGGTACGGTAATCCTGTTCTGGAAGTCATGTTACTAGACCATGGCGAACCTACAAACTATGAAGAAGCTATGATGAGCCCAGATTCCGATAAATGGCTTGAGGCCATGAAATCCGAGATAGGATCCATGTATGAGAACAATGTGTGGACTTTTGTGGACTTGCCCGATGATCGGCGAGCCATAGAGAATAAATGGATCTCCAAGAAGAAGACTGATGATGGTAATGTTACTGTCTACAAAGCTCGACTTGTCGCGAAAGGTTCTCGACAAGTTCAAGGAGTTGACTATGATGAGACCTTCTCACCCGTAGCGATGCTTAAGTCTGTCTGAATCATGTTAGCAATTGCCGCATTTTATGATTATGAAATCTGGCAGATGGACGTCAAAACTGCATTCCTTAATGGATTTCTCAAAGAAGAGTTGTATATGATGCAACCAGAAGTTTTTGTCGATCCTAAAGGTGCTAACAAAGTGTGCAAGCTCCAGTGATCCATCTAAGGACTGGTGATGAGGTGATCAAAGCATATTGTTTCATACTGACTTTCGGAGAAGCCTGTATTTACAAGAAAGTGAGTGGGAGCTCTGTAGCATTTCTAATATTATATGTGGATGACATATTGTTGATTGGAAATGATGTAGAATTACTGGATAGCATAAAAGGATCATGAATAAAAGTTTTTCAATGAAAGACCTCGGTGAAGCTGCTTATATATTGGGCATTAAGATCTATAGAGATAGATCAAGACGCTTAATAGGACTTTCACAAAGCACATACCTTGACAAAGTTTTGAAGAAGTTCAAAATGGATCACCAAAGAAAGGGTTCTTGCCTCAGATTGCAAGGTGTGAAATTGAGTCGGACTCAATGCCCACCACCGCAGTAAGATAGAGAGAAAATGAAAGACATTCCCTATGCCTCAGCCATAGGTTCTATCATGTATGCTATGCTGTGTACCAGACCTAATGTGTGCCTTGCCATAAGTCTGGCAGGGAGGTACCAAAGTAAGCCAGGAGTGGATTACTGGACAGCGGTCAAGAACATCCTGAAGTACCTGAAAAGGACCAAGGATATGTTTCTCGTTTATGGAGGTGACACAGAGCTCGTCGTGAATGGTTACGTCGATGCTAGCTTTGACACTGATCCGAATGACTCTAAGTCACAAACCGGATACGTATTTATTTTGAATGGTGGAGCTGTCAGTTGGTGCAGTTCCAAGCAGAGCGTCGTGGCGAGATCTACGTGTGAAGCGGAGTACATAGCTGCTTCGGAAGCAGCAAATGAAGGAGTCTGGATGAAAGAGTTCATATCCGATCTAGGTGTAATACCTAGTGCATTGGGTCCAATGAAAACCTTTTGTGACAATACTGGAGCAATTGCCTTGGCGAAGGAATCCAGATTTCACAAAAGAACCAAACACAACAAGAGACGCTTCAACTCCATCCGTGATCAAGTCAAGGAGGGAGACATAGAAATTTGCAAAATACATACAGATCTGAATATAGCAAACCCGTTGACTAAGCCTCTTTGAAAGCACAAGAGCTCCCTGGGTGATTTCGGTAATTAATGTCAACATATCTCTTGTTGGACTAATGTTTTCGCCTAGTACATTTCAGAAAGTTCAACAAAGGCGTGGCATGGACAAGAGGATGTGGAACCCCTTCTAGATGCTAAGGACAGAAGATTGGCAAAAGCTCAAGACTCTTCATTTCTATTTTAGTGATCCAAGATCACATTGAGTCCATAGGAAAGCCAATACTATTAAAAGGGGATGAGGTGTTTCTTAATGGCTGGCTTGCTCAAAGTGCTTAGTGATATGCTCCAAAGCCCTCAACCACTTTCTCATTCCACATATGTCCCAAACCTAAAGTCAAACTCAGACCCACCGATTTGATCTATCCAGCGCCACCGAGTTCACTTGACATAGCACGCCAGAAACCCTAATCAGTCTAGTCTCACCGAGATGGACTTGCAAACTCTCTGTTACTTGTTGCAATTATTTCGGTCTCACTGAGATATGGAATCGGTCTCACCAAGTTTGCTTGACCAACTCTCTGTTTGCTCATTACCAAAATCGGTCTCACCGAGTTTGTGTAATCGGTCAAACCGAGTTGAGGTTTTACTCTAACCCTAGCATATCGTCTCACCGAGTTGATCATGTCGGTCCCACCAAAAACTCTAACGTTCACATTTTGAACCATATCGGTCTGACCGAGTTTCATTATTCGGTCCCACCGAGTTTAGTAAATTGTGTGTAATAGCTAGATTTTGTGTGGAGGCTATAAATACCCCTCCACCCAGCCTCCATTCGTGGGGAGAGGCATCAGAACGTGCCTACACTTCCACTACTCATTTTTTGAGAGAGAACCACCTACTCATGTGTTGAGACCAAGACATTCCAATCCAACCACAAGAATCTTGATCTCTAGCCTTCCCCAAGTTGCTTTCCACTCAAATCTTCTTTCCACCATATCCAAATCTGTGTGAGAGAGTTGAGTGTTGGGGAGACTATCATTTGAAGCACAAGAGCAAGGAGTTCATCATCAACACACTATCTATTACCTTTTGGAGAGTGGTGTCTCCTAGATTGGTTAGGTGTCACTTGGGAGCCTCCGTCAAGATTGTGGAGTTGAACCAAGGAGTTTGTAAGGGCAAGGAGATCACCTACTTCATGAAGATCTACCCAAGTGAGGCAAGTCCTATGTGGGCGATGGCCATGGTGGGATAGACAAGGTTGCTTCTTCATGGACCCTTCGTGGGTGGAGCCCTCCGTGGACTCACACAGCCGTTACCCTTCATGGGTTGAAGTCTCCACCAACGTGGATGTACGATAGCACCACCTATCGGAACCACGCCAAAAATCTCTGTGTCTCCAATTGCATTTGCACACTCAAATCTCATCCCTTTAGTTTCTTGCAAGTTGCATGCTTTACTTTCCGCTGCTTATATACTCTTGCCATGCTTGATTGAAATGTATTGTGAATGTTTAAACTTGTGCTAAAACTCCACCTTAACTTGAAGAAATTAAAAACTGCTACTTTCTTTGTTGAGGGTCTAATCACCCCCTCTGGACACCTCTTCTCGATCCTTTCAATTGGTATCAGAGCTTTGGTCACCATTGCTTTGGTTTAATCACCATTGGAGGAAGATGGATGAGTCTATGATACGTCTCCAGCGTATCTATAATTTTTTATTGCTCCATGCTACTTTATCTACTGTTTTGGACTATATTGGGCTTTATTTTTCACTTTTATATTATTTTTGGGACTAACCTATTAACCCGGAGGCCCAAATTTGTAATTGCTGTTTTTTGCCTTTTTCAAAGGTTTCAAGAAATGTAATATCAAACGGAGTCCAAACGGAATGAAACCTTCTAAACGTGATTTTCTCACCAAACGTGATCCAGAGACTTGGACCCTACTCCAAGAGATATGAGGCGGTCACGAGGGTGGGCGCCTGGCGCGCGCCGCCTCGTGGGCCCCCGGTGCTCCACCGACGCATTCTTCCTCCTATATATACCTACGCACTTCAAACGATCGTAACAGAGCCAAAAACCTAATTCCACCGCCGCAACTTCCTCAGATCCACGAGATCCCATCTTGGGGCCTGTTCGGAGCTCACGAGGAGGGGCATCCACCACGGAGGGCTTCTACATCATCATCAAAGCCTCTCCGATGAAGTGTGAGTAGTTTACTTCAGACCTACGGTCCATAGTTAGTAGCTAGATGGCTTCTTCTCTCTTTTGGATCTCAATACAATGTTCTCCCCTCTCTCGTGGAGATCTATTCGATGTAATCTTCTTTTTGCGGTGTGTTTGTTGAGACCGATGAATTGTGGGTTTATGATCCAACTTATCTATGAATAATATTTGAATCTTCTCTAAATTCTTTTATGTATGATTGAGTTATCTTTGCAAGTCTCTTTGAATTATCTGTTTGGTTTGGCCAACTAGATTGGTAGTTCTTGCAATGGGAGAAGTGCATGGCTTTGGGTTCAATCTTGTGGTGTCCTTACCCAGTGACAGAAAGGGTTGCAAGGCACGTATTGTATTGTTGCCATCGAGGACAACAAGATGGGGTATTTATCATATTGCATGAATTTATTCCTCTACATCATGTCATCTTGCTTAAGGCGTTACTCTTTTTTAACTTAATACTCTAGATGCATGCTTTGGATAGCGGTCGATGAGTGGAGTAATAGTAGTAGATGCGTAATCGTTTGGTCTACTTGTCATGGACATGATGCCTATATACATGATCATACCTAGATATACTCATAACTATGCTCAATTCTGTCAATTGCTCAATAGTAATTTGTTCACCCATCGTAGAATATTTATGCTCTTGAGAGAAGCCACTAGTGAAACCTATGGCCCCCGGGTCTATTCTCATCATATCAATCTCCATCACTTCTATACTTGCTTTGTTTTTACTTTGCCTTTTATTTTTACTTTGCGTCTATATACCAAAAATACCAAAATATTATCTCTATCGATCTCACTCTCGTAAGTGACCGTGAAGGGATTGACAACCCCTAGTCGCGTTGGTTGCAGTAGCTATCGCTTTGTGCAGGTACGAGGGACTTGTGCGTGGCCTCCTCTTGGATTGATACCTTGGTTCTCAAAAACTAAGGGAAATACTTACGCCATCGTGCTGCATCATCCTCTCCTCTTCAGGAAAACCAACGCAAGCTCAAGACGTAGCAAGAAGGATTTACGGCGCCCGTTCTTAGAGTCTACGCAAAAGTCAACATACCAAGTACCCATCACAATCTCTATCTCTCGCATTACATTATTTGCCATTTGCCTCTCGTTTTCCTCTCCCCCACTTCACCCTTGTCGTTTTATTCGCCCTCTCTTTCCCAATCTCCTCCTCTCTTTCTGTTGCCTTTTCCTCGTCCGTTTGTTTGCTTGTGTGTTAGTTTGTTTGTTTGTCGCGATGGCCCTACCTAAATTTGGTGATCTTCACATCAAAAGGCTAGAGGAGATCGAAAACAATGTCAGGAAGTTTATGGTTTTGCAATTTGAGCATAATAATTTCTTTAGAAACGAGCTTAAGGAACAAAAGAGTTTTATGAGTTATATGAATAAAGAGCTTGATGATATGTCTAAAGAATTTGATGGCATAAGAGCCCAAAATGCTCGTCTTGAAAAGATGACCGCTGAAATTTCGGATATGCAAGCTACCTTAGTCAATAAGATGGCTGCTAAACCGAATCCCTATGAAAATCAAGATGAAGACCTAAAAGGTATTGATGTGTCACCCATTAAATCTTTGTTTTGCAATATGAATCTTGATGAAACTGAATATGATCTTCCTTTACCTAGAAGGCGTTCTAAAAATTCGGAGTATTTAGATCTCGATGATGAAATTGATAAAAGTGGGATTGAAGGAAATAAAAATCTAGATGTTGCTAAACCCACTATTTTGGATCTCAAGGAATTTAATTATGAAAAATTCTCTTTAATTGATTGTATTTCTTTGTTGCAATCCGTGCTAAATTCTCCTCATGCTTATAGTCAAAATAAGGCCTTTACTGAACACATTGTTGATGCCTTGATGCAATCTTATGAAGAAAAACTTGAGTTGAAAGTTTCTATCCCTACAAAACTCTATGATGAGTGGGAACCTACCATTAAGATTAAAATTAAAAATTATGAGTTTAATGCTTTGTGTGATTCGGGTGCTAGTGTCTCTACTATTCCCAAAACTTTGTGTGATTTGCTAGATTTCCGTGACTTTGATGATTGCTCTCTAAACTTGCATCTTGCGGATTCCACTATCAAAAAGCCTATGGGAAGAATTAATGATGTTCTTATTGTTGCAAATAGGAATTATGTGCCCGTAGATTTTATCGTTCTTGATATAGATTGCAATCCTTCATGTCCTATTATTCTTGGTAAGCCTTTCCTTAGAACGATTGGTGCAATTATTGATATGAATGAAGGGAATATTAGATTCCAATTTCCATTAAAAAAGGCATGGAACACTTCCCTAGAAAGAAAATAAAATTACCATATGAATCTATCATGAGAGCCACTTATGGATTGCCTACCAAAGATGACAATACCTAAATCTATCCTCGCTTTTATGCCTAGCTAGGGGCGTTAAACGATAGCGCTTGTTGGGAGGCAACCCAATTTTATTTTTTATTTTTTGTTTTTGCTCCTGGTTAGGAATAAATAATCCATATATACTCTGTTTAGATGTGGTTTTATCTTTTAATTAGTGTTTGTGCCAAGTTAAACCTATTGGATCTTCCTGGATGATAGTTATTTGATCTTGCTGTAATTTCCAGAAACTTTGTGCTCAGTGCCAGAATTGTTAAAAATCACCAGAACGTGATAAAATACTGATTCCAATTGCTGTTGATCAATAAACAAATTATCCAGGTCGTCTAAGTTTGGTAGATTTTTTTGAGTTCCAGAAGTTTGCGTTAGTTACAGATTACTACAGACTGTTCTGTTTTTGACAGATTCTGTTTTGCGTGTGTTGTTTGCTTATTTTGATGAATCTATGGCTAGTAAAAAAGTTTATGATCCATAGAGAAGTTGGAATACATTAGGATTAACACCAATATAAATAAAGAATGAGTTCATTACAGTACCTTAAAGTAGTCTTTTGTTTTCTTTCTCTAACGGAGCTCACGAGATTTCTATTGAGTTTTGTGTTGTGAAGTTTTCAAGTTTTGGGTGAATTCTTTTGATGGATTATGGAACAAGGAGTGGCAAGAGCCTTAGCTTGGGGATGCCCATGGCACCCCCAAGATAATCCAAGGACACCAAAGAGTCAAAGCTTGGGGATGCCCCGGAAGGCATCCCCTCTTTCGAAGAAACAGAATATCAAACGGAGTCCAAACGGAATGAAACCTTCGGAAACGTGATTTTCTCACCGAACATGATCCAGGAGACTTGGACCCTACTCCAAGGGATAACAGAGGCGGTCACGAGGGTGTGGGGGGCGCCCTCCCTGGGCGCGCCCCCTGCCTCGTGGGCCCCCTGTTGCTCCACCGACGTACTCCTTCCTCCTATATATACCTACGCACTTCAAACGATCGTAACAGAGCCAAAACCTAATTCCACCGCCGCAACTTCCTGTATCCACGAGATCCCATCTTGGGGCCTGTTCTGGAGCTCCGACGGAGGGGGCATCCACCACGGAGTGCTTCTACATCATCATCAAAGCCTCTCCGATGAAGTGTGAGTAGTTTACTTCAGACCTATGGGTCCATAGTTAGTAGCTAGATGGCTTATTCTCTCTTTTTGGATCTCAATACAATGTTCTCCCCCTTTCTCGTGGAGATCTATTCGATGTAATCTTCTTTTTGCGGTGTGTTTGTTGAGACCGATGAATTGTGGGTTTATGATCCAGCTTATCTATGAATAATATTTGAATCTTCTCTGAATTCTTTTATGTATGATTGAGTTATCTTTGCAAGTCTCTTCGAATTATCCATTTGGTTTGGCCAACTAGATTGGTAGTTCTTGCAATGGGAGAAGTGCATGGCTTTGGGTTCAATCTTGCGGTGTCCTTACCCAAAGGATGTAAAGGGTTGCAAGGCACGTATTGTATTGTTGCCATCGAGGATAACAAGATGGGGTATTTATCATATTGCATGAATTTATTCCTCTACATCATGTCATCTTGCTTACATGCGTTACTGCTTTTTAACTTAATACTCTAGATGCATGCTTTGGATAGCGGTCGATGAGTGGAGTAATAGTAGTAGATGCGTAATCGCTTCGGTCTACTTGTCATGGACGTGATGCCTATATACATGATCATACCTAGATATACTCATAACTATGCTCAATTCATCAATTGCTCAACAAAGAATTTGTTCACCCACCGTAGAATATTTATGCTCTTGAGAGAAGCCACTAGTGAAACCTATGGCCCCCGGGTCTATTCTAATCATATCAATCTCCATCACTTTTATACTTGCTTTGTTTTTACTTTGCCTTTTATTTTTACTTTGCATCTATATACCAAAATACCAAAAATATTATCTCTATCAGATCTCACTCTAAGTGAAGTATTTGTGAAGGGATTGACAACCCCTAATCGCCTTGGTTGCGAGTAGCTATCGTTTTGTGCAGGTACGAGGGACTTGTGCGTGGCCTCCTACTGGATTGATACCTTGGTTCTCAAAAACTGAGGGAAATACTTACGGTACTGTGTTGCATCATCCTCTCCTCTTCGGGGAAAACCAACGCAAGCTCAAGATGTAGCAGTCTACGATGGGGAGTTTTAGACATAGAGTGCCCATACTTGATGGAGAGTTCTTTAATGCTTGGAAAAATGAGATGCTTGAGATTTTCAATGAATATCACTTGAGCAAGTACATTACTACCCCTTGTGCGCCCCTTGTTGACCCCTTGCATCCTACCGCTGATGAGTCTCTTGACATGATTCACAATCTTAGAACTATCAATCTTATCACTAGAGGATTACCTAGAAATTTGATTGTTTGCTTGCCTACTCTTGATTGTGCTTACACCATATGGAGATTTCTTGAGGAACGATTTCCAAACTATTCCTTGCAAAATCTAGATGAGATTCTTCACAAGTCTATTGCTTTGAGTAAGATGAATTCTATTGATCCTAAGTTTGGCGATTGTCTATTTGAGATTCGTGACCTTATGCGTGCCAAAGGAGATGTTGGAATCATTAGCAACATCATTTTCGAAGTCATTAGAATTCATAAAGATGAACATTGTCATGATCATATATCTAATGAATCACTCTCCCTAGGAAATGATCAATCACAAGACGATGCTGAACATGGATACTAGGATGAGGATGATGATAGTGACTTTGATCTCGATGAGTCTATGAGACACTTTGGTATTATGGCTAATCTTCGCGGCTACATGGCTGGAGGAAAGGAATGGCTTCTTGATAGTGGATGTACTGATCACATGACCGGAGACAAGGATATGTTTCGTGAGCTTGCAGAAAACGACGGCCCTCGAAAGTATGTTACTTTTGGTGATAACTCAAAGGGTAAGGTGGTTGGCCTCGGTAAAGTGGCCATCTCACATGATAGTGTTGGGGAACGTAGCATGCAATTTCAAAAAAATTCCTACGATCACGCAAGATCTATCTAGGAGATGCATAGCAACGGGAGGGGGAGAGTGTGTCTACGTACCCTCGTAGACCGAAAGCGGAAGCGTTATGTTAACGCGGTTGATGTAGTCGAACGTGTTCACGATCCAACCAATCTTAGTACCGAACGTATGGCACCTCCGTGTTCAGCACACGTTCAGCTCGATGACGTCCCTCGAACTCTTGATCCAGCAGAGGGTCAAGGGAGAGTTCCGTCAGCAAGACGGTGTGGTGATGGTGATGGTGATGTGATCCGCGCAGGGCTTCGCCTAAGCACTACGACGCTATGACCGGAGGTGTAAACTATAGAGGGGGGCACCCCACATGGCTAAGAGAATAACTGTTGTGCCTTTGGGGTACCCCCCGCCCCTGTATATAAAGGGGGGGAGGAGGAGGCGGTCGGCCTAGAGGGGGCGCGCCAAGGGGGGAGTCCTACTAGGACTCCTAGTCGCCTTCCCCCTTTTCCTTTCTCCACCGGAGGGAAAAGGTTATCCAGTAGTTAAGTATCCTTTTATGCTATCCAAAAATTCTGTATTATTTCCAATCAACAATATGTCATCCAGATATAATATTAGAAATGCTACAGAGCTCCCACTCACCTTCTTGTAAATACAGGCTTCTCCAAAATTCTGTATAAAACCATATGCTTTGATCACACTATCAAAGCGTATATTCCAACTCCGAGAAGCTTGCACCAGTCCATAAATGGATCGCTGGAGCTTGCACACTTTGTTAGCACCTTTTGGATCGACAAAACATTCTGGTTGCATCATATACAACTCTTCTTTAAGATATCCATTAAGGAATGCAGTTTTGACATCCATTTGCCAAATTTCATAATCATAAAATGCGGCAATTGCTAACATGATTCGGACAGACTTAAGCATCGCTAAGGGTGAGAAGGTCTCATCATAGTCAACTCCTTGAACTTGTCGAAAACCTTTCACAACAAGTCGAACTTTGTAGACAGTAATATTATCGTCAGCGTCAGTCTTCTTCTTGAAGATCCATTTATTCTCTTTGGCTTGTCGATCATCGGGCAAGTCAACCAAAGTCCACACTTTGTTCTCATACATGGATCCCATCTCAGATTTCATGGCCTCAAGCCATTTCGCGGAATCTGGGCTCATCATTGCTTCCTCATAGTTCGTAGGCTCATCATGGTCTAGTAACATGACTTCTAGAACATGATTACCATACCACTCTGGTGCGGACCGTACTCTAGTTGACCTACGAGGTTCGGTAGCAACTTGATCTGAAGTTTCATGATCATCATCATTAGCTTCCTCACTAATTGATGTAGGAATCACTGAAACTGATTTCTGTGATGAACTACTTTCCAATTCGGGAGAAGGTACAATTACCTTATCAAGTTCTACTTTCGTCCCACTCACTTCTTTCGAGAGAAACTCCTTCTCTAGAAAGGATCCATTCTTAGCAACGAATATCTTGCCTTCAGATCTATGATAGAAGGTGTACCCAACAGTTTCCTTTGGGTATCCTGTGAAGACACATTTATCCGATTTGGGTTCGAGCTTATTAGGTTGAAGCTTTTTCACATAAGCATCGCAGCCCCAAACTTTAAGAAATGACAGCTTCGGTTTCTGACCAAACCACAGTTCATATGGTGTCGTCTCAAAGGATTTAGATGGTGCCCTATTTAACGTGAATGCAGCCGTTTCTAAAGCATAACCCCAAAACGATAGCGGTAAATTAGTAAGAGACATCATAGATTGCACCATATCCAATAAAGTACGGTTACGACGTTCAGACACACCATTAGGTTGTGGTGTTCCAGGTGGCGTGAATTGTGAAACTATTCCACATTGTTTCAAATGAAGACCAAACTCGTAACTCAAATATTCGCCTTCGCGATCAGATCATAGAAACTTTATTTTCTTGTTACGATGATTTTCCACTTCAGTCTGAAATTCTTTGAATTTTCCAAATGTCTCAGACTTATGTTTCATTAAGTAGATATACCCATATATGCTCGAATCATCTGTGAAGGTCAGAAAATAATGATACCCGCTGCGAGCCTCAACACCCATCGGATCGCATACATCGGTATGTATTATTTCCAATAAGTCAGTGGCTCGCTCCATTGTTCCGGAGAACGGTGTCTTAGTCATCTTGCCCATGAGGCACGGTTCGCAACCATCAAGTGATTCATAATAAAGTGATTCCAAAAGCCCATCAACATGGAGTTTCTTCATGCGCTTTACACCAATATGACCTAAACGGCAGTGCCACAAATAAGTTGCACTATCATTACCAACTTTGCATCTTTTGGCTTCAATATTATGAATATGTGTATCACTACGATCGAGAGTCAACAAAAATAGACCGCTCAACAAGGGTGCATGACCATAAAATATATTACTCATATAAATAGAACAACCATTATTCTTTGATTTAAATGAATAACCGTCTCGCATCAAACAAGATCCAGATATAATGTTCATGCTCAACGCTGGCACCAAATAACAATTATTCGGGTCTAAAACTAATCCCTAAGGTGGATGTAGAGGTAGCGTGCTGACGATAATCACATCGACCTTGGAACCATTTCCGACGCGCATCGTCACCTCGTCCTTAGCCAATCTTCGCTTAATCCGTAGCCCATGTTTCGAGTTGCAAATATGAGCAAAAGAACTAGTATCAAATACCCAGACGCTACTACGAGCACTAGTAAGGTACACATCAATAACATGTATATCAAATATACCTTTCACTTTGCCATCCTTCTTATCTGCCAAATACTTGGGGCAGTTCCGCCTCCAGTGACCAGTCCCTTTGTAGTAGAAGCACTCAATTTCAGGCTTATGTCCAGACTTGGGCTTCTTCCCGGGAGCAGCAACTTGCTTGCTATTCTTCTTGAAGTTCCCCTTCTTCCCTTTCCCTTTTTCTTGAAACTAGTGGTCTTGTTAACCATCAACACTTGAGGCTCCTTCTTGATTTCTACCTCTGCAGCCTTTAGCATCGCGAAGAGCTCGGGAATTGTCTTTTCCATCCCTTTCATATTATAGTTCATCACGAAGCCTTTATAGCTTGGTGGCAGTGATTGAAGAACCCTGTCAATGACACTATCATCAGGAAGATTAACTCCCAGCCGAGTCAATTGTTTATGGTACCCAGACATTCTGAGTATGTGTTCACTGACAGAACTATTCTCCTCCATCTTGCAGCTATAGAACTTGTTGGAGACTTCATATCTCTCAACTCGGGCATTTGCTTGAAATATTAACTTCAACTCCTGGAACATCTCATATGCTCCATGACGCTCAAAACGCCTTTGAAGTCCCGATTCTAAGCCGTAAAGCATGGCACACCGAACTATCGAGTAGTCATCAGCTTTAGTCCGCCAGACGTTCATAGCGTCCGGTTGCTCCTACAATGGGCCTTGCACCTAGCGGTGCTTCCAGATTTAATTCTTCTGTGCAGCAATGAGGATAATCCTCAAGTTACGGACCCAGTCCGTGTAGTTGCTACCATCATTTTTCAACTTAGCTTGCTCTAGGAACGCATTAAAATTCAAGGGAACGGTAGCACTGGCCATTGATCTACAATAACATAGATATGCAAAAACTATCAGGACTAATTTCATGATAAATTAAAGTTCAATTAATCATATTACTAAAGAACTCCCACTTAGATAGACATCCCTCTAGTCATCTAAATGATCATGTGATCCATATCAACTAAACTATGTTCGATCATCACGTGAGATGGAGTAGTTTTTGATGGTGAACATCTCTATGTTGATCATATCGACTATATGATTCACGTTCGACCTTTCAGTCTCAGTGTTCCGAGGCCATATCTGCATATGCTAGGCTCGTCAAGTTTAACCTGAGTATTCTGCACGTGCAAAACTGGCTTGCACCAGTTGTATGTGAACGTAGAGCTTATCACACCCGATCATCACGTGGTGTCTCGGCACGACGAACTGTTGAAGGAAATATGCTCTAGAGGCAATAATAAAGTTATTATTTATATTTCCTTATATCATGATAAATGTTTATTATTCATGCTAGAATTGTATTAACCGAAAACTTAGTACATATGTGAATACATAGACAAACAGAGTGTCCCTAGTATGCCTCTACTTGACTAGCTCGTTAATCAAAGATGGTTAAGTTTCCTAGCCATAGACATGTGTTGTCATTTGATGAACGGGATCACATCATTATATAATGGTGTGATGGACAAGACCCATCCATTAGCTTAGCATAAATGATTGTTTAGTTTTATTGCTATTGCTTTCTTCATGACTTATACATGTTCCTTGAGTATGAGATTATGCAACTCCCGAATACCGAAGGAACACCTTGTGTGCTATCAAACGTCACAACATAACTGGGTGATTATAAAGATGCTCTAAAGGTGTCTCCGAAGGTGTTTGTTGGGTTGGCATAGATCAAGATTAGGATTTGTCACTCCGTGTATCGGAAAGGTATCTATGGGCCCTCTCGGTAATGCACATCACTGTAAGCCTTGCAAGAAATGTGACTAATGAGTTAGTTGTTGGATGATGCATTACGGAACGAGTAAAGAGACTTGCCGGTAACGAGATTGAACTAGTAATGATGATACCGACGATCGAATCTCGGGCAAGTAACATAGCGATGACAAAGGCAACAACGTATGTTGTTATGCGGTTTGACCGATAAAGATGTTCGTAGAATATGTATGAGCCAATATGAGCATCCAGGTTCCGCTATTGGTTATTGACCAGAGATGTGTCTCGGTCATGTCTACATAGTTCTCGAACCCGTAGGGTCCGCACGCTTAACGTTCGATGACGATTTGTATTATGAGTTATGTGATTTGATGACCGAAGTTTGTTCGGAGTCCCAGATGAGATCACGGACATGACGAGGAGTCTCGAAATGGTCGAGACATAAATAATGATATATTGGACGATGTTATTCGGACACCGGATGAGTTCCGAGAGGTACCGGGTAACTATCGGAGTGCCGGAGGGGTTACCGGAACCCACCGGGGAAGTAATGGGCCAACATGGGCCTTAGGGGAGAGAGATGGCAGGCCACGAGGAGGTGGTGCACGTGTCGTGGATCTAAGACTGACAGTAGAATGGGGGGTAGGTATGAGGAGGCAAGATCCTAGCTATGGCGAAGTTGTACACACGAGTTTTACGAGTTCAGGCCCTTCGCGGAGGAAGTAATAGCCCTACGTCTTGGTGCCCAGAGGCGGTCGACTGAATTATGTGTGTGTGTGTGTGTTACAGGGGGTGCGAACCCTTGTGCCAGAGGAGGGGGGTGGCTTATATAGTGAATGCCAGGACCCCAGCCGTTCTCCTACTACCAAGGGTTCAATGTACATAAAGAGGAGGCGTTCGGTAATGCCAAATTTTAAATGCCTTAATGGCCTTAAAGTCTACAGAGTGAATGCTCGTCCGTTGCTGTTCTAGATGACTCCTGGTCTTCAATAAGTCGAATGGATTCTTGTATGGTCGAGTGGTCGAGTGACTTCAGGAAGGAGGGTCTCCGGGTAGCTGGTCGGTCGAGTGGATTGCACTCGACACCTTTGTTGGGCCCTCCCTGTTGTCTCTTGAGCTTCTTTGCTTCTAGGACAGTGACCTTGGATAGGGCGTATAGGTCAGGCCTATGACCCTACCCCAGGTCTATCATCATTATTAGCCCCCGAATGGGTTGAGGTCCGAGTGAAAAGAAGGTTGAAGTTGATCTTGCTTCGACTCTTGTGTTTTGCAACTATTCATTTTTTAACGGACGCCAAATGTTGGAACTTCGGCTTCGTTTCAGTCGCCTTGATCGATTCATAAGTTGCCGATTGGATTTATAACGTCATCCGTCGAGTGTTATTTTTGACGTGAAATCTTCGGGCGATTGGTTACGGCGTATCTCGGATTTCACGGGATTCGAAATTTCGGGGAAGCGCGCGAGGTAGAGCGCGCCGTGGTAAGCGGGGTGGATAAACATGAACGCTTCGATTCCCGCGCCACCTTTTTGGCCATGTATCCCACGCGCGACTGTTGAGGGATTTGACAGGATCGCCCGGGCCCACGCGTCAGCCACTCGGAAGTGGGTCTTTAAAAGTGACGAGGCCGAGGCGCCTGGACTGTGCGCGTCCATTCTCCTTCTTCTCCCTCTATTTTTCCATCGCATCCGGCTCCTCCGCTCTCGACGCCGCCGCTCCGTCACCATGGGGAAGGAAAAGACGGCGACGCTGGAACGTGCGAAGAAGGCGACGGGGGTGGCGAAAGGCAAGAAGACGAATCGGGGGTCATTGTCGCGGTCGGGGCTGCCGTCGGATTAGATCCAGGGCGATTGGATCCGATCCTCGCTGCGGCAGGAAGATTTGGATGAGCTGGCTGAGTCTGGGCTGATCGTCCATGGAGCTACGCGGTTGCCGGAGGGGGAGACGGAGCCGCAGCTGCGACCGGGTGAGTGTGTTCTGCTCGCCACCCATGTCGACCGCGGTTTCTCGCTTCCTCCGCACCCTTTTTTCCAGGGTTTCTTGAATTTCTTCGGGGCCCAACTCCATCATTTTTCTCCCAACACCATCACATATCTTGCCGTGTTCGTGTCCATGTGCGAGAATTTCTTGGGGTGTCGACCGCACTGGGGTCCTTTCAAGCACATTTTCACTATCCGCTCCGAGTCGATGAAGAAAGCAAATTCGAGTGACGAGAAAACACACGTTATCCAGATGTGTGGGGGTCTGTATCCGTAAGAGGAAGAGGAGTTCTTTCCTTCAATGACCCTTCCCGAAGTCGGTCGAGGTCGGGCAATCGACCTGGTTCTACCGCCAGATATCGTGACCCCTGTGCCGCCGACCGACTTCCTCCTTTTTCCTTCGATCATGTTCAGACCCCTTCCTCGTTGAAAGTGACCGCCGCAGAGAAGGTGGAGACAGCTATGTTGGTCGAGAGGGTGGTCCAGCTGATCAACCAAGGCATCACCAGCATGGATTTGTTGGAGGTATTCCTTTGTCGGCGCATCCAACCGCTCCAGGCTCGTGACCACAATATGTGGATGTACTCCGGAGCCGGCGACATCGCTCGGGTTCATCCAGAGGAGGTGCCGGCCAAAACAAAGGGCTTAATGGTCGAGGAGTATTACAGAAACAAGGACAACCCCATGGGCGCCTGGAGAGTCGATCCCTTCAGCGACAATAATGAGACAGATAATGTTCGGCCTCTACAACTGATTGCATTTGGGTACATTTTCCGACTATTTTTGAATCCGACTGATTTCCACTCGACTTCTTGTCTTGTAGGTTTATACCGAGATGTACTCGATGCCCAATGGTGAACAAGCTCTGTGTAGCGACCCGACCCGAATGGATCAAGTCTCTGTGCTTAAGTGTCATCCCTGGATCGGTATGCTGACACACACAGTACTCGAGGATTTATAACAGAGGTAAATCACATGTATAAAGTAACGTAAATACTATTACCTCAATCCAAATAGCGGAAGTAACAAGGTTGTGGATTCCCATCAACACCAACGACAAAGTTGAGTGTAGAAATCGTAACCCTAACGTATCACTTACTCGTCGTAAGATCCTGCAACATGAGACGTTGCAGCCACAAAGGATCATTACATTGAATGTACTAGCAAATTCACACCATAGGATAATGATGAATAAAGGCTATCACTACATGCATATTTGGCTGGTGGAAAAGCTCTATGGTTATAATGTTTTTGTGAAAAGCCAATTTTTCCCTACTGCAAAGGAATAAATTTATGTAACTATCATGGTGGTTGTTAAACCTTGAGAATGGTTGACAGCATTCTCAATCCCAATTAGAAATATCATCATTAACCCAACAAAATTATTTAAAGTAACATGATGAGATTCACGTGATAATCCAAGTACTAGATACTCAAGATGTCCATAACCGGGGACACGGCTAACCATGATTAGTTTGTACACTCTGCAGAGGTTCGTGCACTTTTCCCCACAAGACTCGATCTCCTCCGTTGGGATTCTCGCACTACACGGTGTTTGAGAAACGGATGACCGAGACATAGCCTTTCAGAAGCGCTAGCACCTTACGAACGGGTAGATAGTACCAACCTACATCCCTACATCTGCTAGTCTACCACTGTAAGAGTTCGCACGACTTAGTCAACTATGCTAGAGCCCATAGTAGCTTGTGGCTGCACACGGAAGTCTCTAGCATGAATAATCTCATGATCCCTTTGAGCCTAGGGCGGTCCAAAAAGAAACAGGCAATCCTGGAATACCCAGGTACCTCAATCCACCCAGATGTGTGTTCAGTTGCCACCTTAAATAAACCATTAATTAAAATCTCACATCTGTCATGGATACACTCCCCCAATCCACGTCTACTAGCATAGCATGGCATAATAAGCAAACGTAGAAGTAACTCCCAAGGGTTTGATAATAAAATAGGTAATAGGTACTACCTCAACTACTTTCCCAAAACCCACAGTTTAATTAGATCCTAATCATGCAATGTTTGAGGATTGATCTAATGCATAAAAACTGGGTATGAAAAGGATATGATCAAAGTGTGAACTTGCCTGCAATGTTGATGAAGATGATTCGCACTCATAACTCTTGATAGTTCTACTCGTTACACTCCGGTCAATGTATCGTAAGCAAGCAATAGTAACCACACATAAGCAATCACTCAAAAGATCGGAAAGAACGAAGAAAACAATTCGGAAAACATCAAAACCAAGAAAATAACTCTTGCAACATAAAACAATTTCTAACAGTACCAAAATTATGCGAATTTGGCCTTATCAGAAAGTTTAGGTCAAGAGCTTTGATTTGCAAAAAGAATCAACTAAATCGGAGTTATAAAACTCAAGTTATGATCAAACGAAGTTCAAATTCAAATATGATCTAATTCAAATTTTAAACTTTCAAAAACATGTTTGAGTTAGATTACTGGATAGAGGAGATCGTAACGAAGAAGTGGGCATTGGTTTCATCTAATTTGGATGAACGAGTAAAAAGTTATGGCTATTCGAAAAATCAGGGCCAAACTGTTTTACGGAAGAAAAATAGCTACGCCTAAAAGAATTTTAGTTTTAATGAATAAATACAGAGACTAATTGGTAATCTAATTATTGTATCATACTAGTCTAGAAAATAATAAACTACGGAGGTATAAAAAAGAAAAAAACGAAGAAAAATACCTTTATAAGGCAAAGAAAAGACAACTTCGGAGGGAGAAGACAATTTCCAGAAGTCGCGCCGGAGAGGAAAAAATATTTTTTTCTTAAATGAATCTAGTCAAACCAAAATATTGATTTAACCCAAATCGAATGATTTTTGGAGGCTTTATGGGTCTATATTTATAGGTGGAAAAGAGGTTTAAGGCAATGTGGTACTAAACGTAGACATAATTAAACGAAACAGAGGAGAAAAAGTTAAAGCCTCGCATGGGCCTGAAGCCCATCGGCCGCCGCGCGCGTATGTGCTGCATTTTTTTTTTGCCAAAGGAAAATAAAATGTGAAAAAGAAAGGCTGGCTGGGCCTGGCCTATTTAAGAGAAAAAAAACAATGGGGCGCCAGAAGCTACTATACTGTGCATGTAGGCGACAAAATAAATATGGGCCACACGTACAGTTTTTTTAAATAGAAATAGAAGGAAAACCGGAATAACGAAAATAAACGTAAAATTATATATAGGCTTATCATATATCAAAATTTTCAGAAAAAGACTTTCTACAACATGAAAATTTCTCTAGTACTAAAGATAATTCACGAAAATTCAAATAATTCAAACAGTGCTACTTCTACAATAAAACCCAATAAAAATCATTTTAGAAATACCAAAATTAATTCAAATTTATTTCTCTCCAATTTTCTGATGTAGGGAATCATGTTACCCTATTTTCCATATATTTTATTTTTGGAGAAAAATAATTTGAATAAAACTCAAATAACTCCAAATTGAAAATAAATTCAAAAGAACTTTGAATTTAATTCTTTGAAACTCCCAACTCATATTTCATATGTTTTGAAGAAGTCATTTTATCTTTGCTCGTGAAAATCATTGAGTTGCATAAAGTTCCTGGGTTGGAAATATTTTCCAAATGAAATTCAAATATTTTCAACACCTTGTCATTTAAATAAATGGAAGAAGTCATATCATCTTCTCTCCGTGGTTTTGTGGTGAAAAGAATTTGAATTCACGGAGATCACGAATGTAAAATGAAAGTTTGGGAAAGTCCTTTTATTCCTCTCATTTAACTTTCAAAAGTTTCAAATTTCACTCAATTTCACACAATCAATCAAACAATCAATCAAATCTATCTATTTATTATAACATTCCAAAATTTAGAATTTTGGGATGTTACAAACCTACCCTTAAAATGAATCTCGTCCTCGAGATTCGGAGAGGCTAGAAAGAAATAGGTTAGGTTTGGGGTCTTCTAAAAAATCCATCGATCATCTCCGGGGGTCTCGGGTGCTACCACCCTTAGAAGCATGGTTACGGTTCCATCAAAACTCATATACTCCATCCTTATTCTCGACAGTGCCAGTCTTCTCAAATTCTCGGGAAAATTCCTTCTCTGGGCTCTTCCGATAGTGGCATAACCTTTTTCCTCAATTCTGGTATGGTTATTCTGTGACTGGGTCTTCTTAGCTGACGGGTCTGGCGCCAATGTTAAACAACTATCGATATCTCATGGTGGTCATCAATTTATGGTTTCTCCTGCAGGAAATGGGTCTGGTTGATCCTCACCGTATAACCTACGGTTGGCAAAAGCTGCCTTGTACAAGGGAAAATTGCTATACCATTCTAGGGTTTAAACAAGGTTTTGATCGTCGTCTCTCTACTATAGGTAAGTCACTCAGATTTACCATCCCATATAGCAAGGCGAATAATAAGAGTAAGTCGGTATGGTGATCAACCCATCCCGCACCCAAATCATTACCTTGTATATGGTTTAGCGAATCTCACATTCTAACACTCGGTCATCCTCACAAGCATTGCGGAATTTCCCTTGTCGACGAACCAAGTTCGGATAAATCCATTAATTCTGCAAGCCAAACAAACATCTATCGTTCCTTAACAACTCTCGTGTTTTATGTAAACTCCTATAGAATCGTCGGTTGATAAAATCATAACTTCTTCCAGGGTTTTTTCCTTCAGCAAGAATGTGCTTGCTTCTTGGCAGGTCCTAGGGCCTGTGGGTTATGGCCCATCTCATCACTCGTAGTCCTTGAACTTATCCTCGGGCTTCTGATCATTATTCCAACTTCTAACTTCCTAGTATTCTTAAATCCATCTAATTGTACTATCTTCCTTCCTTCTATTGGCACCAAACTAGGACATGATTACTCAGACTCATCATGGAATTTCCATTGATCCATATTTCCAACATCATACCTCCTTTATATCCAATAGTAATTCATCTCTTCATCCTCGTGGGATATCCCACATACCGAGATAAAAACTTATACTTATGAAGTCCATACTCACTTCGTGGAACATCATTATCCTTTCCAGGTCAAGCGTCCCCACAGGGAATATTATCCATCTCGCATGGCACTTCTTCAATCGGGAAACGTGAAACACATCGTGAACTCCTCGACAGTCCTTCGGGTGACTCCAACTTGTTGGCCACTTCTCCCATACGCTCCAAAACTCGGTATGGTCCTACAAATCTCGGGCTAACTTTCCCTTAACTCCAAATCGCTTAACTCCTCATAAAGGGGACACACGAAGACATGCTCTGCCTCCAATTTCATAGACTACCTCCTTGCGTTTTTGAGTCTGCATAACTCTTCCGCCTGGTGAGCTACCTTCATTATCTCAATCCACTTAACATTCTCTTCTCAATCCCCTGATCACATTTGGTCCAAACAATGACGGTCTCCAACTTCATCCCACATCAACGGTGTCCGGCTCCTTCTCCCATACAAAGCTTCAAAAGGGGCCATCTTCAAACCGACTTGGTAGTCAAGTTGTTGAATGAGAACTCCGCGTAAGGTAGATTATCATCCCTACTAGATCCATAATCTAGCACACACGTTCTCAACATGTCCTCCGTAATCTGATTGACTCTCTCGGTCTATCCATCATCTGCGGATGAAAGGTCATCTTGAACTCTAGCCTAGTACCCAAAGTCCGGTGTAGCTGATTCCAAAACTTTGAGGTAAACCGTTCCTCTATCTGATACGATGGTCCTCGGAACTCCATGCAGACATACGGTCCTGGTCATATATATCTTGGCCAACTTCGCACTTGTATAGGTGATTTCACCGGGATAAAGTGAGCCACTTTGGTCAAGAGAATCAACTACTACCCAGATAGAATCATATCTCGATCAGGTTCTGGGAAATTCGGTAATGAAATCCATGCCAAGATCCTGCTTCCATTCGGGTATCGGCATAGGCTGTAGTAATCCAACTGGCTTCTGATGCTCTGCCTTTACTCTCTGGCATACATCACCTATGACTATATACTCCGCAATATCCTTTTTCATACCAGTCCACCAGAAACGCTCCTTCAAATCCAAATACATCTTAGTGTTTCCAGGGCGAATCGAGTATGGTGAGTCATGAGCCTCCTGAAGTATTAACTTCCTGATCTTTGCATTATTAGGCACATATACACGATCTTCGAACCATAAGGTGTCGTGCTCATCTTTACGAAAACCTTCGGCCTTTCCTTTGCTCATCCTCTCTTTTACCTCAACAATCTCTTTGTCATCCTTCTGAGCTTCACGGATCTTTCCCAACAATGTAGACTGAACTTCCATTGCTGCAACAAAACCTTTGGGAACAATCTCCAACTGAAGTTCCCTGAGATCCTCGGCTAACTCCTTTGGTAATCCTCTACTTATGAGTGTATTCGTCCTTATTTTCTTTATGGTTGTGTCCTATTTCTCCACAAAGCTTGTATGCACCAGGTTTCTTCATATCCTTTCCATAAGGCCTCAACTTCTGGGACACAAGACGAGACTTTAGCAAGGTCAACTTAAATTCCTTCCAAGTGGTTATTCCTTGCCATCCATTGATGGTTTGGTACATCCTCCACCAAGTTGCAGCACCTCCTTCAAAGCATTGAGGAGCATGTTGGGCCATATCCTTTCCGGCTACAGGGTTATTCTTCACGTGATCCTCCATGTTCTGAATCCATCGGTCCGTCTCCAATTGAATCATTGGTCCAGACAATACAAGCTCATCTCCATTCATCCTCTATGGGGTCCATGGGTTTTGGGGTGGGATAAGAGAGATAGAGAGGGATACACATAATACAAACAAAAGTTTTGAGAAGACAGATTTTATTTGTGACTGTCGGAAAAACATCAAACAAATGACAGCTCACAATCGTCGCATCTAACGCAGGTATATAATAGGGGTTTGGGCTTCTAATGGTCAATAAATCTTCAAAGTCATCAAACTCTTCGATTCTTGTTCATGTTTCCGATGGCTTCTTCTAATCATGCTTTTCCTACTCAAGTTCTTTTGCCAGATCATCGCTGTTGTCGCAAAGTCTCTCGTGGCGTCCTTCAATATTTCTGGAGTTACATTCCAACTTCTGGATTTCATCAACCTCGACATGAACCATGATCCTACTGTCCTTCAGTTCCTGAAGAATCTTTGATGTCTCAAGGTTTGGCTCCTCTAGCTTGGCTACTTTCAGTTTCTGGGTCCTGAGTTTTTCATGAAACGCTTCCTTATCAAATACTGCTTCTTGTAGGTCCATCTTAACTTCTTGATGTAACACTCCAGATCCTGGTGATACACCGGCTAAGGTTAAAACTTCATCTTGCTGATAGGTGCTCCATCAGCCTTCTACCATCCAATCCTTCCATGCATATGCATGGTTAACTCAGCACGGTGTCAATAGCATAAACGGGCGATAACATCATGGATAGCCGTGTTTCTGCTCTTGTCATTTCCATGAGCTATCTCTCCATAGTTGATATCTCCTGCATTTGGGGTTTCCTTGACAAAACTTTGAGTTCTGATGCTCCATGTTCCGGTCTTTCTTCGATACACCTTAATCTCGGGTATTGACAGCTTCCATAGTCTGCCAGGTTCCATAAAGGCAGCCTTCCTAGGTCATACAAATCTGGGAATTCTTCAAAGCTTTCAAATTCTCCAAGTCTTGGGAGTCTTCACCGTTGTAGTTTCCGTCATTGTAATGCACGGTAAAAATTCTCTTTATTCCAAAGTAGTCTTAGTTGTCCGATATCTTGTACTTCTTGGAGTGGTCTCATCAGCCGAATCTTCATGTGGTCAAAAGGGGAAAGGGTATAGTCTAACTAGAAAGGAATATTTGAATAAGCTCAGAAGAGAAGAGAGGTAAAAGATCTTTTTGAAAAAGAAAATTTTTAGAGAAAATCCTTCCTATGGGCTTGCCAATTTCTAGGGTTCAACATGTGCTCTGATACCATCTTGTAGCGAATTCAATTCGAATGGATCAAGTCTCGTGCTTAAGTGTCATCCCTCGATCAAGATGTCGATCTTAATAACGCAGACTCGAGGATTTATAATCGAGGTAAATCACATGTATAAAGTAACGTAAATACTATTACCTCAATCCAAATAGCGGAAGTAACAAGGTTGTGGATTTCCATCAACACCAACGGCAAAGTTGAGTGTAGAAATCGTAACCCTAACGTATCACTTACTGTCAGAAGATCCTCGCAACATGAGACGTTGCAGCCACAAAGGGTCAAGACATTGAATGTCTTTGGCAAATTCACACCATAGGATAATGATGAATAAAGGCTATCACTACATGCATATTTGGTGGTGGAAAAGCTCTATGGTTATAATGTTTTTATGAAAAGCCAATTTTTCCCTCTTGCAAAGGAATAACTTTTATTTAACTATCATGGTGGTTGTTAAACATTGAGAATGGTTGAGTGCATTCTCAATCCTAATTAAAAATATCATCATTAACCCAACAAAATTATTTAAAGTAACATGATGAGATTCACGTGATAATCCAAGTACTAGATACTCAAGATGTCCATAACCGGGGACACGGCTAACCATGATTAGTTTGTACACTCTGCAGAGGTTCGTGCACTTCTCCCCACAAGACTCGATCTCCTCCTTTGGGATTCTCGCACTACACGGTGTTTGAGAAACGGATGACCGAGACATAGCCTTTCAGAAGCGCTAGCACCTTACGAACGGGTAGATAATACCAACCTACATCCCCTACATCTGCTAGTCTACCACTGTAAGAGTTCACACGACTTAGTCAACTATGCTAGAGCCCATAGTAGCTTGTGGCTGCACACGGAAGTCTCTAGCATGAATAATCTCATGATCCCTTTGAGCCTAGGGCGGTCCAAAAAGAAACAGGCAATCCTGGAATACCCAGGTACCTCAATCCACCCAGATGTGTGTTCAGTTGCCACCTTAAATAAACCATTAATTAAAATCTCACATCTGTCATGGATACACTCCCCCAATCCACGTCTACTAGCATAGCATGGCATAATAAGCAAACGTAGAAGTAACTCCCAAGGGTTTGATAATAAAACAGGTAATAGGTACTACCTCAACTACTTTCCCAAAACCCACAGTTTAATTAGATCCTAATCATGCAATGTTTGAGGATTGATCTAATGCATAAAAACTGGGTATGAAAAGGGATATGATCAAAGTGTGAACTTGCCTGCAATGTTGATGAAGATGATTCGCACTCATAACTCTTGATAGTTCTACTCGTTACACTCCGGTCAATCTATCGTAAGCAAGCAATAGTAACCACACATAAGCAATCACTCAAAAGATCGGAAAGAACGAAGAAAACAATTCGGAAAACATCAAAACCAAACAAACAACTCTTGCAACATAAAACAATTTCTAACAGTACCAAAATTATGTGAATTTGGCCTTATCAGAAAGTTTATGTCAAGAGATTCGATTTGCAAAAAGAATCAACTAAATCGGAGTTATAAAACTCAAGTTATGATCAAACGAAGTTCAAATTCAAATCTGATCTAATTCAAATTTTAAACTTTCAAAAACATGTTTGAGTTAGATTACTGGATAGAGGAGATCGTAACGAAGAAGTGGGCGTTGGTTTCATCTAATTTGGATAAGCGAGTAAAAAGTTATGGCTATTTGAAAAATCAGGGCCAAGCTGTTTTACGGAAGAAAAATAGCTACAGCTAAAAGAATTTTAGTTCTAATGTATAAATACAGAGTCTAATTGGTAATCTAATTATTGTATCATACTAGTCTAGAAAATAATAAACTACGGAGGTATAAAAAAGAAAAAAAAAAGAAAAAAAGAAACCTTTATAAGGCAAAGAAAAGACAACTTCGAAGGGAGTCCAGAAGTCGCGCCGGAGAGGAGAAAAATATTTTTTCTTAAATGAATCTAGTCAAACGAAAATTTTGATTTAATCCGAATCGGATGATTTTTAGAGGCTCTATGGGTCTATATTTATAGGTGGAAAAGAGGTTTAGGGGTCAAAGACGCAATATGGGACTAAATGTAGACGTAATTAAACGAAACAGAGGAGAAAAAGGCTAACGCCTCGCACGGGCCTAAAACCCATCGGCCGGCCGCGCGCGTATGTGCTGCATTTCTTTTTTGCCAAAGGAAAATAAAATCTGAAAAGGAAAGGCTGGCTGGGCCTGGCCTATTTAAGAGAAAAAAAACAATGGGGCGCCAGAAGCTACTATACTGCGCATGTAGGTGACAAATAAATATGGGTCGCACGTACAGTTTTTTTAAAATAGAAATAGAAGGAAATCCGGAATAACGAAAATAAACGTAAAATTATATATAGGCTTGTTATATATCAAAATTTTCAGAAAAAGATTTCTACAAGATGAACATTTTCTAGTACCAAATAAAATTCACGAAAATTCAAATAATTCAGACAGTGCTACTTCTACAATAAAACCCAATAAAAATCATTTTAGAAATACCAAAATTAATTCAAAGTTATTTCTCTCCAATTTTGTGATGTAGGGAATCATGTTACCCTATTTTCCATATATTTTATTTTTGGAGAAACATAATTTGAATAAAACTAAATAACTCCAAATTGAAAATAAATTCAAAAGAACTTTGAATTTAATTCTTTGAAACTCCCAACTCATATTTCATATGTTTTGAAGAAGTCATTTTATCTTTGCTCGTGAAAATCATTGAGTTGCATAAAGTTCCTGGGTTGGAAATATTTTCCAAATGAAATTCAAATATTTTCAACACCCTTGTCATTTAAATAAATGGAAGAAGTCATGTCATCTTCTCTCCAGGGTTTTGTGGTGAAAAGAATTTGAATTCACGGAGATCACGAATGTAAAATGAAAGTTTGGGAAAGTCCTTTTATTCCCTCTCATTTAACTTTCAAAAACTTTCAAATTTCACTCAATTTCACACAATCAATCAAACAATCAATCAAATCTATCTATTTATTATAACATTCCAAAATTTAGAATTTTGGGATGTTACACTCTAGAGCAGGATCATGAGGGCGAGGACAACACGGAGGAGAGTGGTGATTGGGAGTCGCCGGACAACGAAGACGAAGACGAGAGCGACGAGTCAGACGACGAGGAGGTAGTCGACTCACTGCCTCATACGGAACGTCGATCCAAGCAACAACATGATCCAGCGGGCATGCGCGGCAAGACTGTGGCCTCGAGCACTCAAGCGCAGAAGCGTGCTCAGTCTTCAACTCCGGAGCTGACGGAGAAAATCGTCAAGCAGCCCAAGATCAACCCCTCAAAGGCTCGGAAGACCCTGCCCAAGATTAAGATGGATGTTCCTGTTGGTTCAGGGTAAATGTTCTTTCCGTGTTTTCTTGCGCCGATTGACTCTTCTGTTCTGACCGAATGGATTGTAAACTTTTTAGCCCAGCCTCCGCCGCGACTGATATGGACACTGACAAGGTCCCAGACGACGAGGAAACCGATGACGCGGCTACCTCCAAAGCTAGTAAGTCCGCTCGACTCAAATTTATTCTATCGATTGGATTGTTCATCGGTTGAATCTATGATGTTTTCTGTTTGTTGCAGCTCCACGAGATGTTGTCGTGCTTCTAGATGATGAAGAAGAAGTGCCTCTGAGGGAAAGGAGGAGGAGGAACAAAGGATCGAGCGGGAAAGCGCCTGAGGTTCAGGTTCCTCAGTCGACACAGGTGCATAGGACGGAGGTCGAGCGATCCACAGATCCGGCTCGGACCAACGTCACTTTCGCTATCCCGCTGACGACTGATCGCCCATCAGGGTCGACTGCTCAGACTCCTGCTGCTCCAGTACAACTCCACGCATCAGACCCAAAGGGTCAGCTTCGACCGCTTCCGCCATCGCCGCTTTTTATCGCATCAAACTTTAGACGACCCGCCGAGTGCTGCCAAGGAAGCTCTTCTTCAACTGAGTTTGTGATGGGGCAGATGAAAGTGGTGCACGAGGCCAGTCAGGTGGCTTACAACGCCAGCGCTGCTCTGCAAACCAATGTCCAGGTTAGTTGATTTCCGACTGATCTTATTTCTCATCCGATCACCCACTAGGGTGTGTTTGTATAGGCCTTCCACTCGAGTCGACTTGGATTGAGTCGAGTGTTTTTTTTAAATGACTTGCGCTGGGCAGACCATGCTGAGTGTTGAATCAAACCAGTGGGGGCACACTAAGTGCACCCACTGGGTGTAGTCCCCGAGACCGCGGTCGACTGCTTGCAGTCGGCTAGGGTCTGAGAATCTACTCTCTTTTTTTACGACTCGCGCTGGGCAGACCATGCCGAGTGTTTGAATCGAACCAGTGGGGGCACGCTAAGTGCACCCACTGGGTGTAGTCCCCAAGACTACCGTTGAATTTTTGGTTTGGCGGTAGTCTTAGAGTAACTTTCACTGTGATGTTCTTTTGTTTCTGTCGACTGATATATCTTGTATGCTGACTGCAAAAATCTTGGGATCTTTGGGCTCAACTTTCTGCACTGAACAAGCAGCAAATCAGCCTCAATCTTGATCTAGAAATGGCCAAGAAGAACCTCAAGACTGCTCGTGACGAAGTAGCTGCCATGGGAGGTAACCAATCGTCGACTGTCCATCTTATGACTCACACTTTTCCATGTGTTTTTAAGTCACTTTGAACCGAGTGACTTCACTCGAACAGATGTGCGTAGTGAAAACCGTCAACTTCAAGCTCGTCTGAAGAATGTTGTTTCTTTAGAGAAAATGAAGCAGGCTCTGGAGAAGAAGGATCTGGATCTTGCTGCTGCTCAGAAGGAGGCGAGAGAAAAGCGACACTTGCCGACAAGAAGGCTGGCCCGATTCGGCAAGTTAGAAGAAGAGAACTCCAAACTAAAGACTGCTATCTCTGATGCCAATCGGGAGGTTGAGCAACTGAAGAAATACAAGGACAAGCTGACTGACGAGATTGGAAACCTCAAGGCCAAGAAGGGCGAGTTAGAATCTTATCTTGGCCAACTTGCTGCAAGGCTGGTCTTAAAGCTTGAAGGTATTGTTGTTCGACTGACTTGTTGCTGTCGATTGATAGGTCTTACCATATTGTCGGCTCACTATTTACTCGACTGTGCAGAACTTTGCCAGGACTTTGAAGCAGAAACTGGGCGGGTCGAGACGGATCTTGATCCCATAAACTGTACAGTCAAAGATGACGTCGCAGTGAATGTGCTGCGGTTGGAATCTCGCTTGGACAACGCAGCTGCTTGCCCGTCTGAAGGCGGCGATGACTCGAGTTGATGCTGAACTCTGGCCTCAGGCAGAACTGTCTCAAGACCTCGAGTCTCTGATGGCTCGACTGAATCAAATACCTGACCGAGTGCAAGAATGGAAGAAATCATCTGCTCGCTGTGGTGCTGATGTCGCCTGTCATTGGTTCGAGTGCACTGCAAGGATGTCAAAGAAGACAAGCTGGCGGAGCTCAAGGTAGCTAACACCAAAAAGCACACTTTCCAGTCCTTCATGGACACTTTCCTTGACGCCGCCACTCGCATCATAGACAGCATAGATCTTGACAATTTCTGCGATCCAGCCAGTCCTTCTCCTGACGAGTGATCAAAAAACATTATGCTTCACCTTTATTTGCCTCGGAATGCCGAGTGGTCGTGTAATCATTAAACTCCTTCGGGCTTGATGCCCGAGTACTTTAATCCGTGGTCTAGAACCTTAGGATTTATCTAAACTTGGTCTATCTCTGAATATGCTTGTGTTTTCCTTCGAGTGGAACTTGTTCTTCATTCGGAATAGTCTTTGAACTTGTGCTGCAGCTCTGAGGGGAAGGTAACAGTCGACCTGCACCTCATCATCCTTGCGGATCAGGATGGAGCACATGTTGTACTTGCGGCGCAACTCGGAGGAGAAGGTCGCAGTCGACCTGCACCTCGTCGTCCTTGCGGATCAGGATGGAGCGCACGTTGTACTTATGGCGCAACTCTGAGGAGAAGGTTGCAGTCGACCTGCACCTCGTCGTCCTTGCGGATCAGGACAGAGTGCACATTGTACTTATGGCGCAGCTCTGAGGAGAAGGTCGCAGTCGACCGGCACCGCGTCGTCCTTGCGGATCAGGATGGAGCGCACACTGTCGACCTGCACCTCGTCGTCCTTGCGGATCCGGATGGAGTGTGTGGCCAAGTCCCCGAGTGTGAAGGTCGGTTCTCACTCGAAACATATTTTATACTGAGGCGAGTACTGGACCGTAGCTAAGCCTCCGAGTGAGAGGCTTGCTCACCACTGGGTAGGATTTTTCAAACTTAGGCGAGTATTGGACTGTAGCTAAGCCCCCGAGTGAGAGGGTTGCTCACCACTTGGTGGGATTTCTCAAACTTAGGCGAGTACTGGACTGCAGCTAAGCCCCCGAGTGAGAGGGTTGCTCACCACTCGGTGGGATTTCTCAAACTTAGGCGAGTACTGGACTGCAGATAAGCCCCCGAGTGAGAGGGTTTCTCACCACTCGGTGGGATTTTTCAAACTTAGGCGAGTACTGGACTGCAGCTAAGCCCCCGAGTGAGAGGCTTGCTCACCACTCGGTAGAATTTCTCAAACTTAGGCGAGTACTGTACTGCAGCTAAGCCCCCGAGTGAGAGTGTTTCTCACCACTCGGTGGGATTTTTCAAACTTAGGCAAGTACTGGACTGCAGCTAAGCCCCCGAGTGAGAGGCTTGCTCACCACTCGGTAGAATTTCTCAAAACTTAGGCGAGTACTGGACTGCAGCTAAGCCCCCAAGTGAGAGGGTTGCTCACCACTCGGTAGGATTTCTCAAACTTAGGTGAGTACTGGACTGCAGCTAAGCCCCCGAGTGAGAGGGTTGCTCACCACTCGGTGGGATTTTTCAAACTTAGCCAAGTACTGGACTGCAGCCAAGCCCCCGAGTGAGAGGCTTGATCACCACTCGGTGGGATGTTTCAAACTTAGGCGAGTACTGGACTACAGCTAAGCCCCCGAGTGAGAGGCTTGCTCACCACTCGGTAGGATTTTTCAAACTTAGGCGAGTACTGGACTGCAGCTAAGCCCCCTCGTGAGAGGCTTGCTCACCACTCGGTAGGATTTCTCAAACTTAGTAGTCTTGGACTGCAGCTAAGCCCCCGAGTGAGAGGGTTGCTCACCACTCGGTGGGATTTTTAAAACTTAGGCGAGTACTGGACTGCAGCTAAGCCCCCGAGTGAGAGGCTTACTCACCACTCGGTGGGATTTTTCAAACTTAGGCGAGTAATGGACTGCAGCTAAGCCCCCGAGTGAGAGGCTTGCTCACGACTCGGTAGGATTTTTCAAACTTAGGCGAGTACTGGACTGCAGCTAAGCCCCCGAGTGAGAGGCTTGCTCACCACTCGGTAGGATTTCTCAAACTTAGGCGAGTACTGGACTGCAGCTAAGCCCCCGAGTGAGAGGGTTGCTCACCACTCGGTAGAATTTCTCAAACTTAGGCGAGTACTGGACCGCAGCTAAGCCCCCGAGTGAGAGGCTTGCTCACCACTCGGTGGGATTTTTTCAAACTTAGGCGAGTACTGGACTGCAGCTAAGCCCCCGAGTGAGAGTTTTGCTCACCACTCGGTAGGATTTTTTCAAACATAGGCAAAACGGATTCGCAGCTAAGCCTCCGAGTGAGAGGCTTGCTCACCACTAGGTAGGATTTTTCAAACTTAGGCGAAACGGATTCGCAGCTAAGCCTCTGAGTGAGAGGCTTGCTCACCACTCGGTAGGATTTTTTTAAACTTAGGCGAAACGGATTCGCAGCTAAGCCACCCGCTGGGGGATTTATAGAATAAAAAAGGAACAACAATCATTTATGAGACTATAAAAACTGTGTATTTAATAATCAAACTAGAAGGTATTCCTTATTACATCTCAACAGTCTGAAAGCTTAAGTGTAAAAGGGGTGGAGCAGCTCCGCATTCCAAGCGCGTGGCTTGTCTTTCTTGTGCTCGACATTGTAAAGGTGGTATGCTCCGTTGTGGAGCACTCTGGTGAAAATGAAGGGGCCTTCCCAAGCAGGAGCGAGCTTGTGTGGTTTCTGCTGATCTACTCGAAGAACCAAGTCTCCCTCTTGAAATGCTCGACCCCTCACATTTCTGGCGTGGAATCGACGCAGGTCTTGCTGATAAATGGTCGAGCGGATCATGGCCATCTCTCTCTACTCTTCCAGGAGATCAATTGCCTCTTGCCGAGCCTGTTCTACTTCATCTTCTGAGAAAAGCTCGACTCGGGGTGCATTGTGAAGCAAGTCACTCGGAAGTACAGCTTCAGCTCCATAGACCAAGAAAAATGGAGTTCGACCAGTTGACCGTTTAGGAGTTGTCCTCAATCCCCAAAGTACTTATGAAGTTCATCGACCCAGGTGCCTGCCGCATGCTTGAGATCACGCATCAATCGGGGTTCCGTCCTTTGAGGATCAATCCGTTTGCTCTTTCAGCTTGTCCATTCGACTGGGGATGGGCGACTGAAGCATGTTCGACCCAAGTGCCTTGGGAAGCTGGGAAGCGCAGAAGGCTCTGAACTCATCATAATCTAAGTTTGAACCATTGTCAGTGATGATGCTATGCAGAACACCATATCTGAATGTTAACGCTCTGATGAAGCTGACAACAGTACTGGCTTCAAGATTTTTGATAGGCTTGGCTTCGATCCATTTGGTAAACTTGTCGACTGCCACGAGCACATGAGTGAAGCCGCTCCTACCAGTCCTCAGAGGCCCAAACATATCCAATCCCCAAACAGCAAAGGGCCAGACGAGTGGAATGGTCTTCAGAGCTGATGCAGGCTTGTGAGACATGTTGGAATAAAACTGGCAACCTTCGCATTTGTTGACTATTTCTTTCGCCATTTCATTTGCTCGTGGCCAATAAATCCCGCTCGGTATGCTTTGGCCACAATGGTCCGAGAGGACGCATGGTGACCACAGGTCCCCGAGTGGATGTCGTTGAGGATCACTCGACCTTCTTCTGGTGTTATGCATTTCTGGCTGACTCCAGTTACACTTTCTCTGAACAGCTGTCCTCTTATCACAGTAAAGGCTTTGGATCGACGGACGATCTGTCGAGCCTCTTCTTCATCCTCTGGGAATTTCTTCCTAAGAATGTATGCGATGTACGGTATTGTCTAGTCGGGAGTGATGACCAAAACCTCCATGATCAAGTCGACCACGGCTGGGACTATGACTTAAGTCGGATCAGTGGCACTCTTTGGTTGTGGGGGCTCTTCAGTGAAAGGATCTTCCTGAAATGAAGGTGTATGAATATGTTCCAAAAACACATTGCTGGGAATGGCCTCCCTCTTGGAACCTATCTTTGCCAAATCATCAGCTGCTTGATTTTTCAGTCGGGGTATGTGATGGAGCTCTAACCCCTCAAACTTCTTTTCTAACTTTCTCACTGCATTGCAATAACCAGTCATAGCTGGGCTCCTGACGTCCCATTCCTTCATTACTTGATTAACCACCAAATCTGAGTCACCGTAGACCATTAGGCGACGGACGCCGAGTGAAATGGCCATACGCAACCCGTACAGAAGTGCTTCGTATTCAGCCTCATTATTGGAGGAATCGAAATGAATTTGAAGAACGTAGCTGAGTCTGTCTCCTCGGGGGATACCAATACCACTCCAGCACCCGAACCATTCAGCATCTTGGATCCATCAAAGAACATGGTCCAATGCTTTGAGTGAATCTGAGTCGGTATTTGCTGCTCAACCCACTCGGCGAGGAAATCTTCTATTGCTTGGGACTTGATAGCTTTCTTTGCCTCAAACTTGATATCCAAGGGAAGGAGTTCAATCGCCCACTTTGCCACTCGACCAGTTGCATCTCTGTTGTTCAGAATTTTTGACAATGGTGCGTCGCTGACGACTGTAATGGATTGATCAGAGAAATAATGCGCAACCTTCTTCATGGTCATAATAAATTCCATAGACAAGCTTCGGATAATGTGGATATCTTTGCTTGGATGGAGTCAAGACTTCAGAAACATAGTATACTGGACGCTGAACTTTATAGGCTTTTCCTTCTTCTTCCCGCTCAACCGTGAGTATTGTACTGACAACTTGTCCAATGGATGCAATATAAAGCAGTAAAGGCTCTTTGCTGATTTGGGCAGCGAGCACCGGCTGGGTGGAAAGCAGGGCTTTGAGCTCTGCAAACGCTGTGTCAGCTTCAGGAGTCCACTCAAACTTATCAGATTTCTTCATCAGCCGGTAAAGAGAAAATGCCTTTTCACCGAGATGAGAGATGAATCGACTCAAGGCAGCCAAGCAACCAGTAAGCTTCTGGACATCATGCACACGCATAGGGCGCTTCATCCGAAGCATGGCGCCAACTTTCTCTGGGTTCGTGTCGATCCCTCGTTCGGAAATGAGGAAACCGAGTAACTTCCCACCAGGAACTCTGAATGTGCACTTTGATGGATTAAGCTTGATATCGTACCTTCTCAGGTTGGCAAAGGTTTCAGTAAGGTCAGCCAGCAGGTCGAAACCTTTATGCGACTTGACCACATTGTCATCCATGTATGCTTCCACATTCTGACTGATTTGAGTGAGTAGACACTTCTGGATCCTCCTCATAAATGTGGCACCAGCATTCTTGAGACCGAATGGCATGGTGACATAACAGAAACACCCGAATGGAGTGATGAAAGCTGTTTTTATCTCATCGGGTCCATACAGTCGGATCTGATGGTACCTGGAATACGCGTCTAGAAAAGACAAACGCTCACACCCCGCAGTCTAGTCGACGATCTGGTCGATGCGGGGGAGAGGAAAATGATCTTTCAGGCAGGCCCGATTGATATGCTTGAAGTCAATGCACATGCGAAGTGAGTCGTCCTTCTTAGGGACCATGAGAACATTGGCGAGCCACTCGGAGTGGAAAATCTCTCGGATGAACTCAGCCGCCAGGAGCCGAGCCACTTCCTCGCCAATTGCCTTTCTCTTACATCTGGCGGACCGTCAAGATGTTCCTTGACTGGTTTCACTTTGAATTAGACTACATAAGCGTTGCTCAGCCAGTCCCCTGGGTACACCCGGCATGTCAGAGGGTTTCCATGCAAAGATGTCCCAGTTCTCACGGAGGAACTGGATGAGCGCTTCTTCCTATTTGCTGCCGAGTGATTTGAAATATGAGTAGGAGCAGCATTGGGATCGGTCGGGTGAATATGAATCGGCTTCGTTTCACCGGATGACTGAAATGCAGAATCTGTGGCAGGCTTCTAGCTCGCAACAAATCACTCGGGTCTGCATTCTTCTGGTATTCTTGCATTTCGACTGCTGCCATTTGTGCATCGGCGATTTTTGAGCCCTTCCGAAGCACTCTTACGCATACATCGGTTTCCAGTGATTGTGATCACTCCTCTGGGACCAGACATCTTCAATTTGAGGTACACGTAACATGGCCGAGCCATAAAAAGTACATAAGCAGGCCTACCCAGAATAGCATGATAAGCACTCTGGAAATCCACTACTTCAAAAGTTAACTTTTCCTTACGGTAATTCTTGGAATCACTGAAAACCACATCAAGGGCGATCTGGCCGAGTGATTCAGCCTTCTTGCCAGGTATAACGCCATGGAAACTCATATTGCTTTCACTAAGCTTGGACATCGGAATGCCCATTCCCTTCAAGGTTTCAGCATAAAGGATATTCAGGCCACTACCACCATCCATTAGCACTTTGGTCAGTCGAGTGCCTTCAACAACTGGGTCGACCACCAACGCTTGCCTCCCAGGGGTGGCTATACGTGTTGGGTCATCAGAATGGTCGAATGTGATGGCAGTCCGAGACCACTTCAAATAACTGGGTGTTGCCGGAGCAACCATGTTCACTTCTCTGTTGATAACTTTCAATCGACTTTTGCTCTCAACATCAGCAAAAATCATCAGAGTGGAATTGACGTTGGGAAAACCATCATCATCTTCTTCCTTATCCTCACCCTTGTTCGACTCCTTTTCCTTCTCATTGGGTTATTTCTCTCGGAACTGCTGGATCAGGAGTCGACACTGTCGAGTGGTGTGTTTAAGGTAAATCAGATTACCCTCTTCATCTTTCTTAGTATGAATGTGGCATGGCAAATCCAACACATCATTTCTGGCTTGATCCTTCACTTTCTTGGGGGTCCAGGGCCCTTTGGGCTTCCCCTTGAACTTTCCTTGAGCCACGACTAAAGCTTCACCAGGAGCAGCTGGCTCGGCCTTGCGCTTTTGTTTCCGATTGGAATATCCTCCTCCGGTTTCCTGAGCGAATGTTTTGTGCTTGCCACTCCGGAGTCGGTCTTCCTCTTCGCTGTTAGCATATTTGGTGGCAATCTCTATCATCCGTGTCAGGGACATATCCCCTGTCCGACCGAATTTCAGATTCAACTCTCGATACTTAACGCCTTCTTTGAAGGCACAAACTGCTTGGTGATCTGACACATTCTCCACTGTATGGTGCAACATGATCCATCTCTGGATATAATCTCTCAGGGTTTCATTCGGTTTTTGCACGCAGTGCTGCAATTCTGTTAACCCTGCTGGCCGTTTGCAAGTACCTTCAAAAGTTCTAACAAACACTCGGGCGAGTTCTTCCCAACTGAATATACTGCCAGGTGCTAACTGAGTCAACCATGCCCTGGCCGAGCCTTCCAACATAAGAGGAAGGTGCTTCATGGCTACTTCGTCATTGCCGCCACCAATCTGTACAGCCACTTGGTAATCCTCAAGCCAAGTGTCAGGCTTGGACTCATGGGTAAACTTGCTGACTCCAGTCGCCAACGTGAAGTTGGGAGGAATCATCTTGACCCCGATGGCCCTCTTTGAAACACTCTGGACCTGAAACATGCACTCTGCTGCCAGTCAGATGATCTCTGCCATGACCCTCTCTGTGCGCTCTGTTCCTGTCAACTAGACCTTGAACGAGAATAGATCTCGCATCAAAGCCTGGCTCCCTTGTGTCGACTGGTATTCCTCGCTCGCCGCTGTGAGGGCGTCTGTCATCATGCTGTCGAGGCACATATGACCCACTCCTCGGAGGAGGTGTGGGCACTCGACGACGGTCATCATGGTCGAGTCGGTGATCATATTACTCGTGGTCTCTGTATTGATCCTGCCGGTGCCCACGTCCCTCACGCCTCAGGGGTGATCTTGGGCTGTGCGCCGACTAAACTATGTCTGCCATCACATACCTGCTAAGAATCCTATTCCGCGACTGAGACACTGTTGTGTTCTACTCTCCGGCTGCTCGGACCAAGGCTCGGATCTGCATCAAACCTCTGCCAGCTTCCAACTAGGAAGGCTGAATTGACTCTGCTATTCGGGCTGCAGCTGTGAGATTCTGAATTGGAGTGCGGTATACCTGAGGTTGAGGCGGAAAAAGCTGTCGTCGACTGGACTCGGGGATCCGCTGTCGAGCACGCTCGTTGAGTGCATGCCGTAGGTTCTCCAGCCAAGTGCGCTCAGCCAAGTTGGCCAAGCACGCCTCCTACAAGGCCCGGGCCTCAGGGGTTTCTCCAACGATGGGAGTGTGAAGTGCATCCATATTGTGGCGGCGAAGCTCTTCCCTCTACTGCGAAGAAAGGGGCTCGGGGCGGTACTCATCGTGAACGCGCGACGGATCACCGCCACCATCGCCGTTGTCGCGGGGGAAGCCAGGAGGACTGCATGGTCCGTTGACCATCAAGACTTGTGCCGTGGGATCGCTGCTATCGCACTCGGATGCGGTCTTGACAGAGCTAGTCGACTAGTCGAACATGCCGTAGAGAGTTTCGTCGGGCTGGATTGCCGCGACTTGTGGGGTGGCTGACTGACGGGCCACCGCGTGTCTCACCCACCGCTGGATCCGCGACCGACCAGATCGCTTGCACCCGCAAATAGCGGGGGACGAGGACACCATAGGAGCCAACCGATACTGGGTCGACGGCTGCCGGAGAAGGACGCCGCAGACGCACGCGCGAAAGTGCAATCCCCCGCGGACGGGGAGCGCCTCGATGTCGAGTGGGGCTTCCTGAAGCCAAGCGGAGTCGTCGGCAACGAAGACGAGTGCGCCGAGACGGATCTCGCGGCCCTCGGCCAATCCGCCGGTGGAAACCATGATGATGAGAATCGGAAAAAATCACAACTTCACCAAAAAATCGCTAAGACACTTGCCCCACGGTGGGCACCAACTGTCGTGGATCTAAGACTGACAGTAGAATGGGGGGGGGGGTAGGTATGATGAGGCAAGATCCTAGCTATGGAGAAGTTGTACACACGAGTTTTACAGGTTCAGGCCCTTCGCAGAGGAAGTAATAGCCCTACGTCTCGGTGCCCGGAGGCGGTCGACTGAATTATGCGTGTGTGTGTTACAGGGGGTGCGAACCCTTGTGCCAGAGGAGGGGGTGGCTTATGTAGTGAATGCCAGGACCCCGGCCATTCTCCTGCTACCAAGGGTTCAATGTAGATAAAGAGCAGGCGTTACTGGTAACGCCAGCCTTAAATGCCTTAATGGCCTTAAAGACTACAGAGTGAACGCTCGTCCGTTGCTGTTCTAGATGACTCCTGGTCTTCAATAAGTCGAATGGATTCTTGTATGGTCGAGTGGTCGAGTGACTTCAGGAAGGAGGGGTCTCCGGGTAGCTGGTCGGTCGAGTGGATTGCACTCGACACCTTTGTTAGGCCCTCCCTGTTGTCTCTTGAGCTTCTTTGCTTCTAGGACAGTGACCTTGGATAGGTCATATAGGTCAGGCCTATGACCCTACCCCAGGTCTATCATCATCAGCGCCCCCCCCATGGGGAGTCTGAATAGGACTAGGGGAGGGGGCGCAACCCCCCTTTCCCTCTCCCTGTCCCTGTCCCTTCCTTCTTCCCCCTTCCACCAAGTGGAATCCTACTAGGACTTGGAGTCCTAGTAGGACTCCTGTCTTGGCGCGCCCTACAGGGGCTGGCCAGCCTCCCCCTCTCCTCCTTTATATAAGGAGGCAAGGGGGCACCCTAGAACACACAAGATCAATTGTCTTAGCCGTGTGCGGTGTCCCCCTCCACAGTTTAACACCTCGGTCATATCATCGTAGTGCTTAGGAGAAGCCCTGCGCCGGTAACTTCATCATCACCGTCGCCACGCCGTCGTGCTGACGAAACTCTCCCTCATCCTCAACTGGATCAAGAGCTCGAGGGACATCATCGTGCTGAACGTGTGCTGAACATGGAGGTGCCGTACATTCGGTACTTGGATCGGTTGGATCGTGAAGACGTTCGACTACATCAAATGCGTTACTAAACGCTTCCGCTTTCGGTCTACAAGGGTACGTGGACACACTCTCCCCGCTCGTTGCTATGCTTCTCCTAGATAGATCTTGCATGATCGTAGGATTTTTTTTAATTACTACGTTCCTCAACAACTGTAGCAACAGTGCATACGCAGGGAGAACACTTGTACCTTGAAATTTAGTAAGGGATCATCTTATAATGCTACCGCCGTACTAAGCAAAATAAGATGCATAAAATATAAACATCACACGCAATCAAAATATGTGACATGATATGGCTATCATCATCTTGTGCCTTTGATCTCCATCTCCAAAGCACCGTCATGATCTCCATCGTCACCGGCTTGGCACCTTGATCTCCATCGTAGTGTCGTTGTCGTCTCGCCAACTATTGCTTCTATGACTATCGCTACCGCATAGTGATAAAGTAAAGCAATAACATGGCGATTTCATTTCATACAATAAAGCGACAACTATAAGGCTCCTGGCATTTGCCGATAACTTTTACAAAACATGATCATCTCATACAACAATTTATATCTCATCACGTCTTGACCATATCACATCACAACATGCCCTGCAAAAACAAGTTAGACGTCCTTTACTTTGTTGTTGCAAGTTTTACGTGTCTGCTACGAGCTTCTAGCAAGGACCGTTCTTACCTACGCATCAAAACCACAACGATTTTTTGTCAAGTGTGCTGTTTTAACCTTCAACAAGGACCAGCCATAGTCAAACTCGATTCAACTAAAGGTGGAGAAACAGACACCAGCCAGCCACCTCTGTGCAAAGCACGTCGGTAGAACCGGTCTCATGAACGTGGTCATGTAATGTTGGTCCGGGCCGCTTCATCCAACAATACCGTCGAATCAAAGTAAGACATTGGTGGTAAGCAGTATGACTATTATTGCCCACAACTCTTTGTTTTCTACTCGTGCATATCATCTACGCATAGACTTGGCTCGGATGCCACTGTTGGGGAATGTAGCATGCAATTTAAAAAAAAACCCTACGATCATGCAAGATCTATCTAGGAGATGCATAGCAACGAGAGGGGGGGGGAGTGTGTCTACGTACCCTCGTAGACCCAAAGCGGAAGTGTTATGTTAACGCGGTTGATGTAGTCGAACGTCTTCACGATCCAACCGATCTTAGTACCGAACGTACGACACCTCTGTGTTCAGCACATGTTCAACTCGATGACGTCCGTCGAACTCTTGATCTAGTAGAGGGTCGAGGGAGAGTTCCATCAGCACGACAGTGTGGTGACAGTGATGGTGATGTGATCCGCGCAGGGCTTCGCCTAAGCACTACGACGCTATGACCGGAGGTGTAAACTGTGGAGGGGGCACCGCACGCGGCTAAGAGAATAACTGTTGTGCCTTTGGGGTGCCCCCACCCCCGTATATAAAGGAGGGGAGGAGGAGGCGGCCGGCCTAGAGGGGGCACGCCAAGGGGGGAGTCCTACTAGGACTCCTAGTCCTAGTAGGATTCGGCCTTCCCCCTTTTCCTTTCTCCACCGGAGGGAAAAGGAAGGAGAGGGAGAGGGAGAGGGAAAGGGGGGGCGCCGCCCCCTCCCCTAGTCCAATTCGGACTTCCATGGGGGGGGGGGCGACCACCCTTGCGGCCCTCCTCTCTCTCCACTAAGGCCCACTAAGGCCCAATATTTCCCCTGGGGGGTTCCGGTAACCCCTCGGTACTCCGGTAAAATACCCGAACCACTCGAAACCATTTCGATTTCCGAATACTACCTTCCAATATACGAATCTTTACCTCTCGACCATTTTGATACTCGTCGTCATGTCCGTCATCTCATATGGGACTCCAAACAAACTTCGGTCACCAAAACACATAACTCATAATACAAATCGTCATCGAACGTTAAGTGTGCGGACCCTACGGGTTCAAGAACTATGTAGACATGACCAAGACACATCTCCGATCAATAACCAATAGCGGAACCTGGATGCTCATATTGGTTCCTACATATTCTACGAAGATCTTTATCGGTCAAGCCGCATAACAACATACGTCATTCCCTTTGTCATCAGTATGTTACTTGCCCGAGATTCGATCGTCGGTATACTCATACCTAGTTCAATCTCGTTACCGGCAAGTCTCTTTACTCATTTTGTAATGCATCATCCATAACTAACTCATTAGTCACATTGCTTGCAAGGCTTATAGTGATGAGCATTACCGAGAGGGCCCAGAGATACCTCTCCGATACACGGAGTGACAAATCCTAATCTCGATCTATGCCAACCCAACAAACACCTTCGGAGACACCTGTAGAGCATCTTTATAATCACCCAGTTACGTTGTGATGTTTGATAGCACACAAGGTGTTCCTCTGGTATTCGGGAGTTGCACAATCTCATAGTCAGAGGAATATGTATAAGTCATGAAGAAAGCAATAGCAATAAAACTTAACGATCATTATGCTAAGCTAACGGATGGGTCTTGTCCATCACATCATTCTCTAATGTTGTGATCCCGTTCATCAAATGACAACACAAGTCTATGGTCAGGAAACTTAACCATCTTTGATTAACGAGCTAGTCAAGTAGAGGCATACTAGGGACACTCTGTTTTGCCTATGTATTCACACATGTACTAGTTTCCGGTTAATACAATTGTAGCATGATTAATAAACATTTATCATGATATAAGAAAATATAAATAACAAGTTTATTATTGCCTCTAGGGCATATTTCCTTCAGATAGTTCCATACAAAATGTCATGCTCGTTGAAGCTCTTGGCTATAATTTACTCTCTGTATCTAGACTAGCCGATTTCGGTTTCAATGTCCTATTTACTGAAGTAGATTGCCAAGTGTTTCGTAGAGATAATCATAAAATTGTGTTTACCGGTGTACTTAGAGGTGATCTATACATAGTTGATTTCACTAAAAATGCTCAACCTAGAACTTGCTTAATTGCTAAATCTTCTAAAGGTTGGTTATGACATAGAAGGTTAGGTCATGTGGGCATGCGAAATCTTGATAAGCTTATTAAAGGTGATCATATCCTTGGAGTGGAAGACGTTATATTTGACAAGGATAGATTGTGGAGTGCTTGTCAAGCAGGAAAACAGGTTGGAGGAAGCCACCCCGTGAAGAACATCCTAACCACGAGAGGACCGCTTGAGCTACTTCATATGGATCTTTTTGGTCCAAACGCCTATAAAAGTCTCGGTGGAAACTCGTTCGGTTTAGTCATAGTCGATGATTTTTCAAGATTTACGTGGGTGTTCTTTATTGATGATAAATCGCAGGTCCAAAAGATCTTCAAGAACTTCGCTAGGAAGGCCCAAAATCAGTTTGAAGTGAAGATCAAGAAGGTTCGCAACGACAACGGAACGGAGTTCAAGAACGCCAATGTGGACACCTTTCTTGACGAAGAAGGGATTTCACATGAGTTCTCAGCTACGTACACGCCTCAACAAAATGGAGTTGTTGAGAGGAAGAACCGGACACTCATCAAAATGGCGAGAACGATGCTTGATGAGTGCAAGACGCCAAAACACTTTTGGGCGGAAGCGGTTGAGACAGCTTGCCATGCAACGAATCGTCTATATCTTCACTAGCTACTCCGCAAGACGGCATATGAACTTCTCACCGGTAACAAACCCCAAGTTGGATACTTTCGGGTATTTGGCTCAAAGTGCTATATTCTTGATAAGCATCGTCGTTCTAAATTTGCTCCTAAATCTCATGAAGGTTTCCTACTCGGTTATGGCTCAAACTCTCACGCTTGCCGTGTCTACAATAATTTCACCTGAAAGGTTGAAGAGACGGTAGATGTGAAGTTTGATGAATCTAACGGCTCGCAAGTAGAGCAATTGCCAATTGATGTAGGTGACAAAGACCCTTTGGAATCAATCCAAGACTTGTCTATTGGCAATATCCGTCCAACAGAGGTGAAGGAGAGTACCTCGTCTATCCAAGTGGAAGCCTCAACCTCATGCCAAGGTGATCCACAAGCTGACTTGGAGGCATCCACAAGTGGAACACATCAAGACGATGGGAACGAGGATGTGCAATAAGATGAACCTCATCGACCTCCTTCTCCACCTCCACGAGAGAACAACAACACCAACGACAACGAAGAAAGACAAGAAGAAGAACAAGATGATGAAGAAGATGTTCCACCCCGACCCAAACAAAAGCTCTCACGAGTTAGAGCAAGAGTCTCAAGAGACCATCCCGTCGAACAAATCTTCAACAATATCCAAACCGGGAGAATGACTCGCTCTAAAACTCGTTTGGCTAATTTTTGTGAACATTATTCATTCATCTCTAGCATTGAACTTATGAAGGTTGAAGAAGCACTAGAAGATCCGGATTAGATAAACGCCATGCACAAAGAGCTACACAATTTCGAGAGGAACCAAGTGTGGACATTGGTTGAGAAGCCCGGCAACAACCACAACATCATTGGTACCAAATGGGTGTTTCAGAACAAGCAAGATGAAGATGTACAAGTCGTACGCAACAAGGCTCGTCTCGTCGCTCAAGGCTACACTCAAGTCGAAGGTATGGACTATGGTGAGACATATGCCCCCGTTGCTAGACTTGAGTCCATACGCATCTTACTTGCTTATGCCAATCATCATGATATCACATTGTATCAAATGGACATTAAAAGTGCTTTTCTAAATGGTGAAATAGAGGAGGAAGTTTATGTTAAACAATCTCCCGGCTTTGTCAATCCTAAGAAACCCGACCATGTTTACAAACTTCACAAAGCTCTTTATGGTCTTAAACAAGCTCCTAGAGCATGGTATAAATGCTTGACCAAGTTCCTTATTGAAAAAGGCTTTGAGATTGGAAAAATTGATTCCATTCTTTTTACTAAAAGGGTTAATGGTGAATTATTTGTGTGCCAAATTTATGTTGACGATATCATATTTGGTTTGACTAACCCTCATTTTAGTGAAAAGTTTGGAAGGCTAATGTCAGAGAAGTTTGAGATGTCTATGACGAGTGAACTCAAGTTCTTTCTTGGTTTGAAAATCAAGCAAACTAAGGAGGGTATCTTTGTCTATCAAACAAAGTACACCAAGAACTTATTCAAGAAGTTCAACATGCAAGAATGCAAAGGTATGAATACACCCATGCCTACTAGTGGACATCTTGACTTGACTAAGGATGGCGAACCGGTTGATCAAAAGGTTTACCGCTCTATGATTGATTCATTGTTATATCTATGTGCCTCCCGTCCCGATATTATGCTAAGTGTGTGCATGTGTGCACGATATCAAGCGGCCCCCAAAGAATGTCATGTTAAGACTGTGAAAAGGATAGTGAGATACTTAATTCACACACCAAACTTTGGCATTTGGTTTCCTAAGAGGTCTTCTTTTGATCTTGTTGGCTACTCCGATTCGGACTATGCCGGTGACAAGGTTGATAGAAAGTCCACTTCGGCTACTTGTCAATTTCTTGGTAGATCACTTGTGTCTTGGTCCTCCAAGAAACAAAACTCGGTATCCTTATCCACCGCCGAAGAAGAATACACTGCTGCCGGTTCATGTTGTGCTCAATTACTTTGGATGACCCAAACTCTTAAAGATTATGGGATCTATGTGAGACATGTTCCATTGCTTTGTGACAATGAAAGTGCTATTAAGATTGCTCATAATCCCGTGCAACATTCTTGAACTTAGCATATTGAAGTTCGTCATCATTTCATTTGAGATGATGTTGCTAAAGGGGACATTGATCTTAAACATTTTCGTACCGTAAGCAATTGGCGGATATATTCACCAAACCGCTTGATGAGAAAGTGATTTGCCGTTTGAGAGGTGAATTGAACATCATTGATGCCTCAAACTTGGAGTAGTAACTCCATTTGGATGCATGCAAGGCATGAGCCTTTGACTAATCCTTGATATTTCTCTTATGATGATGATCATATGTCATGGATCTCTACTTGTACCCTTGCATGTTATCTAACCCTTGTAGGTACTTGGATAAGCCCAACTTTATGAGATTGCAACTCACTCACATTCTAAGCGATCTCTACATCACCAAGTCTCTACAATATGGTGGTTGAAGACAAGGAAGCATGAAACCCTTCAACATATACTTTGAAAATTTCTATATATCAAATTTCATTTGGTATCAAACTTCATAATTGTCATTTTGGATACACAAGTGCTCTTCCTTGCAAGACTAACCCATGTAGGTAGATGAACTCAAATTACAAGTGGTGCTCCCAACCATTGATGAGCTACATCAATCGTGAGCATCCCACCCAAGTTCAACTACATGATTAAGATCAACACCACCACCCAAGGTATGTCATTCCATCTTATAGAAGCTTTACCCCAAGTCATGGGTCAAAGCAGCTCAACAAGATGAGAATACATCAAAATTCTTAAACGAAAAATGGTAACCCAATTTTGAGCTTAAACGATGAGTATGACCTATGATCAAGTGCCTTCACTTGACTCCTAAGTCAATATACTCTAACATAGGTGACATTGTCGCCGACCTATTATAGATGAAGTTCTCTAGTGTTTCTCTGTGTTCTTGCATTTGTCTCATGCATGTTTGTTTCCCCTTAAAAAAAACTTCATCTAGATTTCTTTTCTTTTATTTTCTGCATTCCCTGCATTTAATTCATTGCAAATCCTTTAGTTAATTCCCTGCAAATCTTTATGAGATCTTATTTTCCTAGTAAGCTGAGATGACAAATTTTTCTCTTTGTTGAACTCGGTCTCACCGATCTTTTCACATCGGCAAGACCAAAAACCACTCGGCGGCGCTGAAGCAAAAGACTCGGTGTTACCAATTTCACAACAGAGCAAAATTCTGCCATTTGCATCCTGCATTTCTGATCCAGCTCCACTCGATGATTCTTATCCTCTACCTGCATCACATTCTACATGCTGCTTTGTCATGTGACTCAAGGACCAAACCTAATTGACTCATACTCCAGAAGACCCCTTCTTGGAAATTGATATCAAAGGGGGGGAGAGAGATCACATCAAAGCTTAATCACATCAAAGGGAGAGAGAGACCCTATGGGAGAGAAAGATTTCTTAGTCTTCCCAGATGCTTGGTATTCAAAGAGGAGAGAAAAGCCACATGTCCTTAAGAGGGGAACGACATGTTAGTAGATGGTTCTTTGTGTCTTTTGCTCTGATTTTCTATTAACCTATCTTCTCCCATTATCCAATATAAGATTCAGGGGGAGAAAGACATCTAGGGGAGAAAATCTCTAGAATTCATTGCATATTTTTATTTTGGGGACATGTTAATATCCAAATAGAGTACTAAGTACTCACTCTCTACATGTCATCCCAATCTTGGTTCTCTTGTGGTTTCTGTTCTTGCTCTGTTTAGTAGATGTTCCTGTGTTATCTAACCCTGTTTTCTCAGGTTCATCTCTTCCAAAGCCAGCTCAAGACCACAAGGTAAGTATATGCATCACACTGATGTGCATGATGATCTCTTGCTGATGTACATATTGTTTGCAAGAAGGACTCATGAACATGGCGGTACATTTCCTATATACACATCATTTGCTCTGATGCATATAGCCAAGATACATGTAACTCATTGCTTGCTCTGACATGCTCATGTATTCACATGCTCTTATATTCTATGTTCACATGATTTCATACATGTAGGGGGAGCCTATGCATGTTACATGTCCTTCCAAAGCTTTACTTGTTACTCTTCATATCTTTATCTAAAGCTTTGATGTACGTTGTCATCAATTACCAAAAACGGGGAGATTGAAAGCACAAGTGCTCCCTGGGTGATTTTGGTAATTAATGTCAACATATCTCTTGTTGGACTAATGTTTTCACCTAGTATATTTTAGAAAGTTCAACAAAGGTGTGGCATGGACAAGAGGATGTGGAACCCCTTCTAGATGCTAAGGACAGAAGATTGGCAAAAGCTCAAGACTCTTCATTTCTATTTTAGTGATTGTTGGGGAAACGACACCTATGGGATCCCTGGAATCCCTTCTACGATTGGCGGGCGTGGGGTTGTGAGAAGAGCAGGTCTAACAGGAAGCACACGGATCATTTACCCAGGTTCGGACCGCGAGGATGTGTAATACCCTAGTACTGCTTTGGTGGATGTATTGAGTGTTCTTGTGTTCTTGAGCCAGCTACGGGGTGTAACTTGCCCAAAAGAGCCGAATCCCTCTCCAGTATGCCCCGGGCCTCCTTTTATAGTTGAAAGGGGCTGCCACAGTGGCATACAGGAGGTGGAAAGGTCTACAGTGCGCAAGCTTATCGCATGGCATTAGGGGACAAAACGCATTAAATGCGCTGCTTAGGTGTCCATTAGCTTTATCATGGACGAGAACGAGGCCCGTCTCGTCCGTCGCCGTTCCATCTCGCTTCGACACGCGCCCAGGCCAACGATGCATGTGGTGCCATGTAGGCAGGCAGGCTGATGTGGTGGCGCGGTGGCACGGTCTTCACGAAGATCTGCATGCCACCACGCAGGTGCTTGCTGAGTCGGTCTGGAAGCCGCGTGTTGCCACGCAGGTGTCTGCCCAGCTGGTTGGGCTGGCAGCTGCATGCGAATGGCGGCGGAGCCTTGGCTGGTGCGGGCCTTGCAGTGGCCCTGCTGGCGCCCTCGGCAAGGGTCTTGCCACGGCATCGCAGTTGTCCCCGACAAGGTGCTTGCCGGGGGTCTTGTGGATCTCCTCGGCTAGGAACCCGCCGAGGGCCCCGTCTTCTGGTCCTCATCCGATCTTGTGTGTTTATGATCTTGGCAAAGATCTGCATGCCACCACGGAGGTGCCTCACGAGCCTTGGTTCCAATGTAGTTGTTGACGGTGTTTGGAACCCTTGGGATCGAGGGTGGCTCGCTCTGCTGGCGTTGGGCAAGTTGCCCCGGCAAGGCTCTTTCCAGGGCCGCGGAGGCCGCCCCGGCAAGAGCCTTGCCGGGGTGATCTGCCTCACCCTCTTGCTCTTTGGTGTTGCCTTGACCCTCTTGTGCTCCGGCTTCTCCTCGGCCTCCCTCCTCTGCCCTGCTAACTGTGGCCGCGGCGCGTGGCTCTGACTGCCCGTGCACAAGTAAAGGGGTCAAAAGGAGAGCCCCTACTTTTGTACACCGACAGGAGCCCCTGGGTCTGGGCCACACATAAGCGCGACGCGTTGTTGGGCCAGGCCCGGAATGGTGGGCGGACAGGTGGGGCGGATTCTACCGCAGTAACTTTTCACCCGCTGCGCTTCCCCACGACCCGTGTTGAACGCGCGACATGGATGGTTGAGAGTGACGTGGGGGTCATGCGTGGGGCGGTTCCCGCATGCATGCGTCACATCATGGTAAAGAGGCGGCTCGTGCCTTCCCCAAAAAAAGAAGGAGGCGCGGAGGCGCGACTCACTTACTAAGCAGACTTGGGTCACGGTCTTCAAGGCGCCCATGCCCCATGATCACGGGGCGGGGAACGGTCGCCTCACCCGTCCTTTCGATCCTGCTCACTCACCACGCATCCTCCATGCAAGTGGCAGTCGACGGGGGCAGGAAACCAGGCCGTCGCTGATTGGAGCAGCGGGGCGGTCCCGATTCCCTGTGCCCCTGATGGCTGGATTGGCCGAGTGGGGCGGCCGAGCCTCGACCTCGCCCCTTTATAAGGAGGGGGAGGGGGACGTCACTCCACATTCCTTCAGTATCCATCCTCTTCCACCTTCGCTCCTCTCCTCCACTTGCCATGGCGAGAGGAGGTGCTGGGCCTTCGACGGAGGCGGCGAGGGTCGCCGCTCGACAGCGTGTTCCTCCTTCCTACGAGCCTGCGGCGGCAGAGCCGACCACGAGAGGAAGGGGGAGGGGCCGAGGCCGAGGTCTCCGCGGCAGTCGGGGGAGAGGGGGACGAGGCGGCGCGACGGCCATGCCTCCGCCAGCAGTGCCCCCCGCGATGGAAGGCCACATCGGGGACCAGCCCCGCGAGTTCTTCATCAGGCTGCGTCGGCCACCCATCGTCGTCTCCGCCTCCCCTCCCCATTTGTTCGGGAGATGGAGCTTGATCCGCCCCAGACCCTCAGGCTGCACATGAGGGGCTGTGGGAACGGCGGCAGGCGCGCGGGTCGACGTCGACTTCCCCGCTCCTCACGTCATGTACCTCTGTCGTGGATGGAAGACGTTTGCTCGCATCCACATCCTGACGGCAGGGCTCTTCCTCTATTTCAAGTTAATGGAGGGCGGCTTGCTCTCCGTCCAGGTCTTTGGAGATCTTGGAACTCGTCTAAAGTGCTGCGTGGAGAGCTCCTCCGACGATGAAAATTCCTCCTCGAGCGGGAGTGACGAGGAGGACAGCGACAGCGACAACGAGGGAGTCGAGCGGCAGGATGCACTACAAGAAAAAGACACATCCATGATATTTTGGACCAAACGAATTTTTTTCTGTCATACATATGACACTTCTATGATGATAATTGTGACAAAACCCGGTATCATCATAGATGTGGTGGGCTCCTACTTCTATGACAAAAAATCATGACAGAAAATGGGCTTTTCATCCTGGGCGGGCCAGAGACGCAGCTGCATGACATTCTTTGGGCCATCCATGACGGAAAAAACCGTGGTAGAAGCGAGGGGGAGGAAAATTTCGGGGAGCTCCCTGTTACGGTGGGAGGTCGGGGGCCGAGCAATGCGCGTTTCTCTCGTACATGTACGTGCGTGTGTGCGAGGCGTTGGCTCTAACTGAACCCGAGTGAGGCATTGGGCTCTAACTGAACCCGAGCGATTGCACTGCAGGCTACGCGTTACTGAACCCGAGCGATCGATCGATGGCTGTTAACTGAACCCGATCGAGCGATTCCTTCGCTACTGCTGCTAACTGAAGCTGATCGATTGGATGAACAGTGAGCGTTGCGGGGGGGTTTGGATGAACAGTGAGCGGTGGCATTGCCTCTGGATGAACAGGACCCCGTGGTGTGGTGGAGGGCTGGATGAACAGTAGACGGTGGAGGGGTGCCCGTGGAGGGGTGGTTGAACAGGACCCGTGGTGTGGAGGGCTGGATGAGCGATGAGACGGTGGAGGGGTGGTTGAATAGTAGCCGGTGGAGTAGCGCGCGGTGGAGGCTGGATGAACAGGAGCCGTGGAGGCTGGAGGAGGTCGACGGTAGCCCATGGAGGCTGGAGGAGGTCGATGGTGGAGATGAACAGTATCCCATGGAGTCCCGTTTTGCGGTATGCCACACCCCTCCCGATGAACAAGACCCCCGTTTCAACCGTAGGAGGTCGTTTCGTCCGTTTTGCGGTACGCCACACCCCTCCCGATCAACAGGACCCCCGCTTCGACCGTAGGAGGTCCGTTTCCTCTGTTTTGCGGTACGCCACACCCCTCCCGATCAACAGGACCCCCGTTTCGACCGTAGGAGGTCCGTTTCCTCCGTTTTGCGGTACGCAAGACCCCTCCCGATGAACAGGATCCTGTTTCGAACGTGGCCGGTCGAACACAAGGCCGTTTCCTCCGTTCGGTGGTACGCCAGGCCTCGTTTCCGTTGCCTGTTCTGTCCAAGCCCTCCCGATGAACACGACGACGCATTTCGTTCCGACCCAGCCGGTTGGCTCCCACGCGTTCCGTTGCCTCCCGATGAACACGACGCATTCCGTTGCCTCCCCATGAACATGACGCATGTCGGCGTTCTGGGAACGGGGGTCCCCAGACTTGCCTGCCTGCGGCGTGGCTCAAAGGAGGCCCAGGACGGCCCATCTTCATCAACACAAGCTCGAGACCTTCGCGAGGGGCCAAGCCTCGCGGGGCGGACGACCAAGAGCTTCCTCAGGCACGGCCTCGTCAGGCTAGCTCACGAGGAGGCGGAGAGTTCAAGGCGGGGTACCTCGCGAGGTGCCCGTGACATAAGCCATGACGACCAAGGGCGCCCGAGTTAGCCCGACCAGCTGCAGCGTCCTCCTTTCCTCTTTGGTGCAAAGGGGCAAGCGCGAGCAAGGGCATCAAGCAAAGGCATCCGTTTGATTGCAACAAGACCAAGACCAGCCCCAACGGCTGGAATGCGATCATCGTGGAGCCCAAGCAAAGGCGTCATCACCAGAGCCTTTGGCGGCGAGGACCAACTTTAGTCGGGATAAGTGTACCCGCTGTTCCCCTTCAAAATGGCCAATTGTTGGCGCCCTTCCCGCTCAATATTTGGGAAGAGGCCCAGGGCCTTCGCCTATAAATAGGGGTAGCCACACTCAGAAAGAAAGGGGGAAGGAAGGGACGACGAAGGACGATCGGATCGAGCACTCGGAATCCAGAGAGAGAGAGAGAGAGAGAGAGAGAGAGAGCAGTTCATCACACCCACCAAGAACAGACCCTCGCGAGGCTGTTCCTCCCTGTACTGTTCTTCGTCAGCCCCAGAGGCAATCCACACACCACAGACTAGAGTAGGATATTACACCACAACGGTGGCCCGAACTAGTATAAATCTTGCGTCTCTTGTGTTGTTCTTGTTACTAGTTTAGGTCTCTGCGATTCGGCGAGGTACGAGAAGGTGGAGGGTTGGATCTCCGCGCGCACCCCAGAGTTCGAACCTTAAGGGTCTGCCAGAACCCGTGATCCGACATTTGGCGCGCCAGGTAGGGGTGCGCCGGAATCTGCGTTTCATCGCCTTGTTCTTCCCCGGCCACCGCAACCATGTCCGACGCTCGTCGGGCCCGCACCGAGCGCCGAGCCGCCCTCACCTCCCACGTCGCCCGGGCCGCTCCGTCGTGGCGCCCTCGTCGTTCCACTGTCACCCGCGTCAACACCGCCATCGGCCCGGCGGGGCGGGCAGCAAGCACCGCCCTGCGCTCCAGCGACCTCATGGGGAGGCCGCGGCTCCCTGGTCGCCCGCCCCCTCACGCCGGCTTCTCCACACGTCGCGGCCCTCCTCGGCGGCTCGCCGGCGCCGCCCTCCACCCGCCAAGTCAACACATTCGTCCGCCGGGTCGGCGCCGCCTCCACGCGGCAGGGGGATCCCTCGGCGGGGCGGGGTCGTCGGCCGGGCTGACCTTTGACTCTCAAGACCACCCCGCCAACTCGGCCGCTCGGGCGGCCTCACCGCTCTCGCACACCTACCATCTGCCAGGTCGCCGTCACCAGGACCCTCATCGACGGCGGCGCCGGCCTCAATGTACTCTCGGTCGAGGCCTTCAACCTCCTCTGCATACCCAGGGAGCGGCTGCCGCCCAGCCGGCCTTTTTCGGGCGTAAGAGGAGGGTCATCCAGCTCCTTGGGGCAAATCCGGCTTCCGGTGACCTTCGGCACCTACGACAACTTCCGCACGGAATTGGTCGACTTCGACATCGCCCCCATCGGCCTCCCCTACAACGCCATCCTCGGCTATCCGGCATTGGCCAAATTCATGGCTGCAACCCACCTGAGGTACAACCTCATGAAGATGCCGGGGAGCAGTGGCGTCCTCACCGTGCCCGGGGAGACCGAGGGTGCGCTGCGAGCACTCAGACTCACCCTCAGGACGGCGGCCGCAGCACAGCCCACCGATGCGGAAGCCCCCAAGCCCAAGGGGGCTGTGCCGACCAAGAAGAAGCAGTTGTTCACCCAAGACAAGGCGGAGACCAAGCAGATACCCGTCGATGAGGACGGGTCCACAAACGCCACCTTCACCATAGGCGCCAACCTCGAGCCCGGCGGGAGGAAGCCCTTGTCAAGTTCTGCGTGCGAACAAGAAGGTGTTCGCTGGGAGCCCGATCAGCTGGCTGGGATTCCACGGGCGTGATCGAGCACCACCTCGGCGTGTGCCCCAACGTGCGTCCAAAGGAAGCAGAAGCGAGGAGGCAGTCCACCGAAAAGCAGGCCTTCATTGTCCAAGAGACCCGCTAGCTAGAGGCCGCGGGGGTTATTCGCGAGGTCCGATACCCAGATTGGTTGGCCAACCCCGTGGTGGTGCCGAAGAAGGGAGGAAAGGAGCGCATGTGTGTCAACTTCACCAACCTCAACAAAGCATGCCCACAGGATCCATTTCCACTCCCTCGCATCGACCAGATCGTCGATTCCACCGCCGAGTGTGACCTGTTGTGCTTCTTGGACGCCTTTTCGGGGTATCACCAAATCAAGATGGCGGTGGAAGACGTGGAGAAGACGGCCTTCCCGACCGCGTCGCGGAGTATACTGCTATACCTGCATGCCATTCGGGTTGCGCAACGCAGGGCAACCTTCCAAAGGGCTCATGCACATCACCTTGGGCCCGCAGCTCGGGAAGAATGTGGAGGCATCGTCGGCGACATCGTGGTGAAGTCTCGCGAGGCCAAGACCTTGATACAAGACCTGGAAGAAACCTTCATGAGCCTCAACGCAGTGAGCCTGCGACTCAACCCGAAGAAGTGTGTGTTTCGAGTTCCCTCAGGCAAGCTCCTTGGTTTTCTCGTGTCCCACCGAGGCATCGAGGCCAACCCAGAAAAGGTCAAGGCAGTGGAAGACATGAGTCCACCGAAGACCCTCAGGGAGATGCAGAAGCTCATAGGGCGCGTAACGGCGTTGGGCCGTTTCATCTCCCGATTGGGGGAGCGGGCGCTGCCTTTCTTCTAGCTGATGAAGAAAAAGGGGCCCTTTGAGTGGACTGAAGAGGCCGACCAAGCGTTTCAAGACCTCAAGAGGTACCTGAACAGCCCTCCAGTGATGGTGGCCCCGCGCCCTCAGGAGCCCTTGGTACTCTACCTCGCCGCCACTCCTTACTCCGCTAGCGATGCTCTAGTGGCGGTTAGGGAGGAGCGTCAGGCCAAGACCACGGCGGCCACCCGAGCTAAGGCAAGACCGAATCAGAAGGAACTAGCAGAAGTCAGCACCGCAATGGAGGAAGATCAGCCGTCACAGCAGAGCGCACCAAGGGCGGGGGGGACCTCCCGTCCAAGCACCTGGGCCTTCGGAGGCGCCGACGCCAGAGGCACCACCGCTTCCGGAGGACGCCACCAGTACCAACGCCCCTAACCTTGTCGAGCACTCGGTGTACTTCGTCAGTACCGTGCTACGGGATGCGAGGGCACGGTACCCCATGCCGCAGAAGCTCCTCCTGGCACTCCTATTGGCTTCGCGCAAGCTGCGGCACTACTTCCAGGGTCATCCAATCAAGGTTGTCTCGGCATACCCCCTGGAGAGGGTGCTCAGGAGCCCCAACTCGGCAGGAAGGGTCGCCGAGTGGAACATTGAGCTGCAAGCATTCCAGCTCGAGTTTAGTATGACCAGAGTCATCAAGGGGGCTGCGCTGGCAGATTTCGTGGCCGAATGGACAGAAGCGCCGGGCCTCAGGGCCGACGAGGATCGGTCCCTCTCCCCAGGGAGCGAAGCGCCAGAAGGTTGGGTCATGTACTTGACGGGCGTTCTCAGACAGTATACTGGGGCTGGGGCAGTACTCATATCCCCCTCTCAGACAAGCTCTACTATGCCGCAGCTCTGTTTCCAAAGATGGCGAGAAGGTCTCCAACAATATAGCAGAATCTGAGGGCTGATAGCAGGTCCGAAGGCTGCCGCTGCCCTGGGGTGAAGCGCCTTACCATCGAGGCGATTCGCAGCTCCTCGTCAATTTCTCCAACAAGGTGTACGAGCCGAGGGATGAACACATGGAGGCCTACCTTGCGGAGGTCCGCAGGATGGAGAAACAGTTCTGGGGGTTGGAGCTGCAGCACGTGCCCCGCGACACCAATCAAGAGGCCGACGGCATCGCCAAACGAGCCTCCAGGAGGTTATCCCAGGAGCCGGGTGTCTTTGAGGAACGGCTCTTTAAGCCCTCAGCCCTGCCGCCGTTATCAAGCACGGCACAGCCTCGGGAGGAGCTCCCTCAGCCTCCAGCCTCGGGAGCCCCAGCCTGTGGCCTGGCCTCGGGAGCATGCCTGCTCCTAACCATGGAACCTCAAGAGGAGTGCTGGATCACGGAGCTCAAGAGTTACTTAACGCGTGGGACTTTGCCAGAGAAGGAGGAGGAGGCAGAGCATGTGGCGCGGCAAGCCACGGGCAGACAAAGATCATGGATGGAGAGCTTTCACCGAGACGACCAAACGACGTATCCCTACAATCGCATCACCAGGAACAGGGAAGGAATTATTGGCAGATATACACGGCGGAGATTGTGGGCACCATTCATCGTCACGGACCCTTGTCCGGAAGGCGTTTACATGGCGGTTTCTACTGGCCCACCGCGCTCAATGACGCCACTGACCTCGTGAAGGCTTGCGAGGCTTGCCAATTCCATGCCAAGCAGATCCACCAGCCAGCAGGAGGCCTGCAAACCATTCCTCTCACTTGGCCATTCGCGGTCCGGGGCTAGACATTCTGCCCTTTCCCTCGGGCGCCAGGGGCTATCGCTACCTCTCGTCGTGGACAAATTCACCAAGTGGGCCGAAGTCGAGGCCGTCCGCGCCATCCCTGCTGGTTCTGCGGTCAAGTTCATCAAGGGCATCGTGAGCCGGTTCGGAGTGCCGAACCGCATCATCACCGACAACGGTTCGCAGTTCACCAGTAACCTTTTTAAAACGTACCGCGCTAACCTTGGAACACATATATGCTACGCTTCGGTGGCGCACCCCCGCAGCAATGGACAGGCTGAGCGGGCAAATGCAGAGGTCCTGAGAGGCCTCAAGGCCAGGACGTTCAAGAAGAAACTGAAAGCCTGCGGCAGAGGCTGGTACGACGAGCTCCCCTCCGTCTTTGTGGTCCATCCGCACAACCGCGACCAAGCCAACCGAGAGACCCCTTCTTCCCGGGTTCACGGAGCGAAGCGGTCCTCCCTCACGAGGTCAGCGTCGATCCGCTGGTCTTGGCGTTTGATGAACGCAGCAGAGGCGCCATGCGGGGACGGCTCTTGTCTTTGGGGAGGAGCGCCGTCGGAAGCTGCTTTCTGCGAGCGGCAAGGTACCAGCAGGCACTCCGTGATACCACCGCTGCAACATCCGCCTGTAACTCTCGAGGTAGGAGACCTCGTGCTCGACGGGTCCTCTCGGGGAGGGACTGCATAAGCTCTCTCCCATGTGGGAGGGCCCATTCAAGGTTGTTCATGTTTCAGTGCTGGCTCCGTGCGCTTGGAGACACAAGAGGGAGTACCTATACAAAACGCGTGGAACATCCAGCACCTCCCGAGGTTCTACCCCTAAAAGGCCCAGAGCACATGAAGAAGGCGAATGCCCGTGAAGTGCATCTTTTGGAAAAGGCCCAGAGCACGTGAAGAAGGCGAATGCCTGTGAAGTGCATCTTTTGGAAAAGGCCCCTGAGCACATGAAGAAGGCGAATGCCTGTGAAGTGCATCTTTTTGGAAAAGGCCCGGAGCCTGTGAAGAAGGCGAATGCCTGTGAAGTGCATCTTTTTGGAAAAGGCCCAGAGCCCGTGAAGAAGGCGAATGCTTGTGAAGTTCATCCTTTTGGAAAGGGCCCGGAGCCTGTGAAGAAGGCGAATGCCTGTGAAGCTCACCTCTTGGGAAAGGCCCAGAGCCTGTGAAGAGGGAGAACGCCCGTGAAGCTTGCTTACCAGAGGAAAGGCCCGGATCCTGTGAAGAAGGCCCAGTGCCTGTGAAGCTCGCCGCCCCGTGACACTCTCACGTAACAATGAGTGGGGCTGTACACGCCCCGGAGTCTCAGGGGTGCCGGCCTCAGGCCCTGGGGCTCCCTCCCACGCCCAAAGATGGCAGCACTTAGCTCCGCTACTGGTGAGAAGACGCCCAAGACTAGACTAGGTGCCGGACGCAGCTTTCCATTTGCTTTCTGCAGCTTGACTGGTTATTCCCATTTGAAGTTTTATCAAAACTATCGCCTGCTTTGGTCCGTGGTCCTTCAATCTTTTTCGCCTCCTGCCCGGTTTCTCTTCTTGAGGGGCTCGCGAGGCGGCCTCGGAGCCCCCGCTGGTTCCTACCCTTATCGCTCAAGTTTCACGGCCCTGGTCCACGGTGGAGCACCCCTCCCGACCATGCCTCACGGGCAAAGCAACGCCAACACGGGTTAGGGTCGGCCGCCCACGCGGCCATGATCGGGGTTCGCTTGCGAATGAGCGCACGACAGAAGGGAACAGTAACAAGATAACAAAAGCAGTACATTAATTAACGGTGTTGCCCTAAACACGCCCCACGGGGCCGAACATTGTTCCCTTTTTACGCAGGAGAAAAGGAAAGAAAAGGACAAAAGCAGGTGAAGCACGCCCCGTGCCGGCTCTCTTGGGAGGCCCGAGCCGCCTCCGAGCTCGGTCGAACTCCATCTCGAAGCTTCACCGGGCGTGGTGGCCGGACCAGCTGCCACCCCCCAAGCGGTAGCGGCGTGGGGGCTGGCGACCGCCTTTGGAAGAATCGCCACCCGAAGAAGAGCTGGTGAAGCGTGGGGAGTCGCGGGCATCGCCACGCCGCCATGCTGCCCCCTCCGCCAGCCGAGGCTGAGTCCTCGGCCGTGGTCGCTGCCCTCGTGGCAGCACCCCTGCGGCCGTCTTCCCGAACACCCTCACATAGAGGGTGGCGTCGCCATCATACTTCAAGTGCGAGGGGAGCACCGTGGCGGAGACCACGCGCCTTGTGAGCGTCTGCCACCCGGGCCAGAACAAGTTCCCTGCAGCAGAGACCTCCAGAGAAGCCCACGAAGCCCGGCTGCAACAGCCGTCTGCCTGGAGCCAGACGCCACTCAGGGCGCCATCTGGGAGCTCACCCAGGAGGAAGCACGGGAGCTGAAGCCGGACGCTGAACGACTCCTCTACCCTCACCAAGAACTCCGGCAGCGCTTCAGCAGCGTGGAGGCGCGGCCTCGGGGGATGAGCGGCCGGGGCATGCCCTCCAACCATGGCCAGCCGCTCGTTGCCACGTTGAGAGCCTCCCTCACGACCACGGGAGACCGCCGTGGAGGCCACGGGGTGCTTGCGAGGGCGACCTCGACCACGCTTAGGCGGAGGAGAGGAAGATTCGACCTGGCGGCCCTTCCCCTTCTCTGCAGCCGAGAACTTCCTTGGTGGAGCCATGGAGAAGAAGGAGAAACAAGAAAGGATAGACTGAAGGGCGCGCTGCCCAGTACTTATAGCCGGTGAAGGCCAACCGTCGGCCTCCACGATCACCAGTCATCATGCCCAACTCTGCATGCAAGGACCTGTCGAATCCGGGCGGTTACCGAGGCGTTGTGGGGAATGCAGAGCACCTACATCCAATCAATCGCCACGCGGCGCCCAAGGCCACAGGCTGTTAGGGCCCACAACACTTCGCACTTGCCCTTTCGCCTCAAGACGGCCAAGTCCCGGCGTCGTGGCCCCGGGCTCTTGTCGGCGTTCCGGGAACGGGGTCCCAGACTTGCTCGCCTGCGGCTGCGGCGTGGCTGAAAGGAGGCCCAGGGCGGCCCATCTTCATCAACAGGCTCGAGACCCTCGCGAGGGCAAGCCTCATGAGGCGGCGGACGACCAAGAGCTTCCTCGAGCACGGCCTCGTCGAGGCTAGCTCATGAGGAGGCGGAGAGTTCAAGGCGGGTACCTCGCGAGGTGCCCGTGATGTAAGCCATGACGACCAAGGGCGCCCGATCGAGCGCCCGACCAGCAGCGTCCTCCTTTCCTCTTTGGTGCAAAGGGGGCAAGCGCGAGCAAGGGCATCAAGCAAAGGCATCCGCTTTGGTGCAACAAGACCAAGACCAGCCCCAACGGCTGGAATGCGATCATCGTGGAGCCCAAGCAAAGGCGTCATCACCAGAGCCTTTGGCGGCGAGGACCAACTTTAGTCAGGATAAGTGTACCCGCTGTTCCCCTTCAAAATGGCCAATTGTTGGCGCCCTTCCTGCTCAATATTTGGGAAGAGGCCCAGGGCCTTCGCCTATAAATAGGGGTAGCCACACTCAGAAAGAAAGGGGGAAGGAAGGGACGACGAAGGATGATCGGATCGAGCACTCGGAATCCAGAGAGAGAGAGAGAGAGAGCAGTTCATCACACCCACCAAGAACAGACCCTCGCGAGGCTGTTCTTCCCTGTACTGTTCTTCTTCAGCCCCAGAGGCAATCCACACACCACAAACTAGAGTAGGGTATTACACCACAACGGTGGCCCGAACTAGTATAAATCTTGCGTCTCTTGTGTTGTTCTTGTTAGTAGTTTAGGTCTCTGCGATTCGGCGAGGTACGAGACGGTGGAGGGTTGGATCTCCGCGCGCACCCCAGAGTTCGAACCTTAAGGGTCTGCCGGAACCCGTGATCCGACAACGCATTCCGTTGCCTCCCGATGAACGCGACGCATTCCGTTGCCTCCCCATGAACACGACGACGACGATGTTTCTCCGTTCTGACCCAGCCATGTACATGAGCCCTGGCCGTACGTATGCGCGAGTAGGCGTTCAAGACCCTGCCCGTATGTACGTACGTGGCCGTATTTTCTTTCTTGCACCCTCGCCGCTGTACGTACGTGTACATGCTACGTGCGCGCCTCTACTACGACATGTGCGCGCCTCTACAACGACCAGTATGTACGTACACGTTAGCGACGAGAATGACAACGCTACGTACGCTTTGACCAGGTGGGTCCCGACTGTCACGCACTTCCTTGCCTACGAAGATGTAGCTGGTGGGTCCCAGCAGTCAGGGGGGTGAATCGTTTTGGTTTTTTTTGCCCGGACGCACTTCCTTGCGTGTGAAGGTGTAGCTGGTGGGTCCCAGCAGTCAGGGGGGCGAATCGTTTTTTTTGCCCGGACGGACTTCCTTGCGTGTGAAGGTGTAGCTGGTGGGTCCCAGCAGCGGGGGGCGAATCGTTTTTTTCGGACGCACTTCTTTGCGTGCGAAGATGTAGCTGGTGGGTCCCAGCAGTCAGGGGGACGAATCGTTTTGGTTTTTTTGCCCGGACGCACTTCCTTGCGTCCGAAGGTGTAGCTGGTGGGTCCCAGCAGTCAGGGGGGAAACGTTTTTTTTCGCGAAATACGGTGGCCCGTCTGGTGGAGTCCCTCGCTGTCGTGTGGAGGAATAATTATTTTGCGGCGTAATAAGGAGGCACTTCTTTGCGGCGGCTGTGGACCCAAATTGCGCCTCCACACACAAGATTACTCTTCCGATGGAAGTCGGTTGTTGACCACATTGACCATGCCGCGCCAAGAGCACCACGGCGGTGGACGACGGCGAGGCCTAGGAAGGGGACGACGCGGAGCCGGGGAAGACGCATCAGTGGGTGCCCACGCGAAGAGGAGTACGAGGGTTCACTGGTTCGGCTGCGGTGTGAGGCTGCCGTCACCGTAGAATAACAGGGGGTGTGGGTGAGTAGAGGGATGGCCTGGCCAGCGGTGGGAGTAGTAGAGGGCGGTGAGGCCTCCGCGGCATCGCAGCCGGCCACGAAAGGCGAGAGCATGCGACACGACCGGCGCTTTGGGCGGCCGGAGCACGAAGACCGTGAGGTTGAAGAAGCACTACGGCCGTTGGATGGACATCGACGGTCACCGGAGCTAGAATCGATCATATTGACTAAGTTGACAAAGCCCTCCATCCCCGTAAACTTAGTAGGCCCACAATTCAGCCTCCCACCAAGGTGAGTCCCAGCTAGCAGGGGGAGTATTCATTTTTTTGTGCGTAATAAGGAGGCATTTCGGGTGGGTCCGAGCTGACAGCGGGGGGAACATTTTTTTCACAAAATACAGAGACCCTTTCGGCAGGTCCCAGCTATCAGGTGGAGGAATCATTATTTTGCGCGTAATAAGGAGGCATTTTCCTGTGTGGGCCCCTACTGTCAGCCTCTTCCGATGGCTGTTGTTTGTTGACCATGTTGACCTCACCGCGCCGAGAGCACAAACGCGGTGGACGAGGGCGAGGCCCAGGAAGAGAACCACTGAGCCGGGCGGCCACCGCAGCGGATGCCCACGCCGAGGGGAGAACGAGCGCCGACTGGTCGGCCATGGGTGAGGCCGACGCCCCGTAAAATAACAGGATGTGTGGGTGGTTAGAGGGATATTGGCAAAGACAGCCAGCCACGAGAGGAGGGAGCAGGCAGTCCCGCCGGCGCTGGTTTGGGCGGCTGGAGCAGGAAGATCAGAGATTGAAGAAGCACGGCGGCCGTTGGATGGACATCCAACAGTCACTGCTATGTGTTGAGTAAGTTAACAAAGCCTTGCGTACGCGTCAAATTTTTTTCTAGGACAGCGTCATCGTCAACCTAGTAGGCCCAGAAGTCAGCCTCCAAATCTGTTGAAAACAGCATACAGCCCATTAGCCATTATTTTCAATAATTTACAACCCATTTGCTAATTCTTAAGGATATTTGAAGCCCATATTCTTTTTATTAGCATTACAGACCATATATTCTAGGCACTGCTAAAACATTCAACGAAATTTTGCATATTTCGGTGGGGTCCGAACTCTTTTAATCACGAAATTTCGAGTCACGTTAAAAATAATTTTCAAAAAAATAAATCAAAATAAAATTCAAAAAACAATTCTCCGCAAAAAAAAAACGAACGAAATTTAGAACTTAACTAGCAAGATGTCCGTTCGTTGCACGGAACATGAAGATGCATTTGTATGAGTAGTTTATCTTGTGGGAGAAAAGATGATATTTTAATGTAATTGCCAGTTGGCTTTGGTTTTTATAAGAGTAGAGAGTAGAGAAATCCTGAAAAAATGATATTTTAATGCAAATTTTTTTAGAGCAAAATGATATTTTAATGCAATTGCCGGTAGGCTTTGGTTTAAAAATTTACAGCCCATTTCTTACAACTTATAGCCCGTTTTCTGGGGAAGCCCATTTCTTACTACTTACATCCCTCCTCGTCTTGAAAGATTTGCAGCCCAGCAGGGCTGAGAAAAGCAAGTAGGCCTCGGTTTTGGTATTCTCCAAAAAAAGAACTGGGCTAGCCAGAAAGAAAAAAAAATATCAACTGGCTCGTCATGTGCTTAATAAAAGCGTGGCGTGGGCTAGGCAGACCACAACCCCGCTGCCAGCTTGAGCTCCGTCTCTGAAACTGAAAAACAACTAGGTGAGCTGCTGGGTCCCTAGTGCTATCCGCTCGTGTAATTTTCTCACATTGACAATGGCGTGGAACCTAGTTGTCAAACAATTAGGAGGAAGTATTTTTTTGGCTTGTAATAACGAAGCACCTGCTTGCGAAATGCAATGACCCTGGTGGGTCCCTACTGTCAGCCTCTCCACATACAGTCATCTCCTGATTCCTCTTGGTTGTTGACCATGTTGACAACGCCAGACAGCGGCGGGCACAACAAGCTAACCAAGACGGAGAACGACGGCAAGGCCTCGAACGGGAATGAACAGGAGCCATGGAAGATGCGGCAGTGTAGTGGTAGGTGGAGTGGAGTACGAGGGCAACAACATGCAAGTCAAGCATACAAATTGTACAAAAAGCCCAAGGATTAATTGTTCATCAAATTTTTAGACAAAACCCAGATTGAACATGACATGAACATCTAACCCAACCACTCTTTTTTGCAGTCACAAACAAATGGATCGGTCTGATCCATAAAATCAACATCCTGTGCAAAAAAATTTATTTCAGGATGTCTACAACTTATCGTAAATAGAAGCCGAGCATGTTTAGAAGCCCATTTGTCCACCTGAAACTTCTTTTTTTGCTGTTCAACATGTTCATCCGTGAGAAATCTCTTGCTGTAAAAATTAAGCCTCATGGACAATAGTAACCTCGCATTCAACAGGAAGAATGTGACAAAGCTTCGCTTTGCTGGTTGGATGCATATCGTCCCATCGTTATTGTCCTCAAACGAATGTCATGAGAACTGAGAAAATCCTTGTGCTTATTACGCCAATGATTGGTTATATGTTTTTCTCCATGTGGTTCTGCCTAAGTAGACATGAAGATTGAAAACAGTTAAGGTCTGAAAAAAGAGTATGTCGAAAGAACGATAGCTGAACAATTAATTCTAGTACAATATATACGGGCTTTCAATGTGCATGAAATCATCACCTCTATGTATAAATTCTCCAGAGATCGAAAGCATCGCAGCAAGCCAATAATTATGTCCAGATCAAAACTATACATTCTGATATATATGATCTTGACAGAATCCAGCATCATTGATAGGCTATCAATCGGTGAACTCTTCATTGAGAATATAACGTAATATTAGTACCCAAAGTGTACTCCAAGATGATATAAAACTTATGCGCACAAATGAAAAATGCAGCATATGATTACAAATGTGTAGATGATAATATACGGTACCTGAAAAAGTGAGGAGCCAAACACCAACTCCTTGTGATTATTAAACGGGTCACGAATTACACCCAAGGTCTCCGGTTTAGGCGCAAGAGGCGACAATTATTTCTGAAGGTGTATAACAATTATGAAGGAGCAACCTTTCAAGTGAAGGGGCATCTTCGATGATGAGCTGCTGTCCTTTAAAACAAATTCCAATGTTTTAATGTGAGGCGACTTTATTTGGAGACAACTGATACCGATTTCTATTCCCAAAACAATCAGCAAGCGCTCCAGGACAGGGCAACTAGAGTGGATGATGTCAGCAAAGGAGGCCTTCGACAGATAAACCACCACAAGCGAAAGTTTTTTTAGCAGTGGGAGTCGAAGCATTTGTACCAGATCGTCTGGTAGATGGCACCGGGCGAAGGTGTCGGTGTGGAGAGAGGAGGAAAACCGCGAGATGGACAACGATGGTGTGGGCACGAATTCTTGGTATGTTCGTGGTATGAAACTTTCGTGGTAATGGTAGACTCAAACTGCTGGAGTTCTCCGAATTCAGGGGATGTCAGCCAAGCGTCCACCTTGCCGGGTATGGACAACAGGTAGCTTGTCGGGATGCAGAGGCATTGAACGGGGCCCTGCTGGTGAGAAGAGACGATGGCTCCGAGGAGATCAAATTCAGGAAGCACAGATATCTGACGACAGTCGAGATTGAGGGGCGTGGTGCGCCATAGAGGGCACCACCGAGTTGAGAGGACTTGTGTGCGGCAGCAATCCTTGGTGGGGAGAAGCGAGATGATCTCCTCAAGGATGACGCCTGGGAGATCGCTGATGCGGTCCACCGAAGATTCTACCGGTTCCTCAGATTCGGGTGGGGGGGCTCGCCGCTTCTCCCCGCGCTACCGGGTGCAGGATCTACAACCGGCGTCGCCGCTGGCGGGAGCCTCATCTTCTTGGCGTGGGGGCCAGCCGACTCCATTTTCCTTGTGGGCGTCACGCCGAGCTCACGGGTTTGAGCAGAGTAGCCAGAGACGAGCCTAGTGGCAGTGCATGTGGGGAAGAAGGAGGGCTGGGGATTTCTGTAGGAGTGGAAGAAGAGGAGCAGGCATTTTTTGTACGAGTGAGGAAGAAGGTGAGCGGGGTTTTCTGGACGAGTGAGGAAGATTGGGGAGCGGGGGGAATTGGGTGGGAGACGTAAGCGGGAGAGCGAGTTGTTCGTGTTTATAAGGCCAGCTGCACTAACTACTCGCTTTTTCCCAAGAACCGCTCTCTTCTTTATGTTGCTGCAGATAGAGCTGGCGCATGGGCTTGGCCGATCGCCATGCATGCAGGATGCATGTGCCCGCCGCCACCGCATGCTCGGGTTTGTTACTAGGCCTACTTAATAGGGTGGTTATTGAGTATATTAAGGAGATTTATTTTCTCTGTGTGCATCCACCAAATTAGAGGATGCGGTACTAGATGCAGACACTCACATTAAACTAACATTCAGAAGAACAAAAGTTCAGCATGTTTATGCATCTCAATGATTCACCATACTATAACCAATATACAAAGCTGTGAGAAGGTGTGGAAATAAAGAAAATTGGTCGATGCTTCTCTGAGCAAAGGGCCTCCCCGCGCACACATTAATTTCCTGGGCATGCTTGTTTCTTCTCAATGTTGCGAGCACTTTGAGCATGATGGCAACTCCACAGTTAACTAGCTGCCTCATCTTGCAATTGATGCTGACACATTTGCAGCAAACACATGAGGCAATAGAGATGACTCAACATGGGTCCATATTGTGCAGTTCCCCTAAAATCATATTCATTTTCCTGAATCTGAAAAGATAGGAAAACAGTAGCTATACTTAAACGATTTTGCAAAACAGTAGCACATATCAATAGCTCGGCATGACAAAACACAATCATCTGGACGAAGGGGATACTGACCTGCCTGAGGAAGATTATATATAATTTCATAAGTCCTTGGTTGATTTCCACCTTCGGCTGCACTGCTTGTTTGCTCCTCCACACATGAGAGGATCGTTCCGCCGCATTCAGCAAGTCAACGTCTGAATAAGCTAATTTCATCTTGCGGTGGTCATTGTACCTAGTTACGAATGTAGGAATACCGGAGCACCATGAGGTTAATGACAGCAGGTAGATGCAGCCATATAAATTTTGTGCGGTGCTACCAAAATTGAGGTTTGTATCCCTTCCCGTTATGAGAATTCTTCTTGAAGTTGGTAGAATGTGACGGCTTGTTCTTTGCATCAAACTTGCCTTTCCGCTGAGATTTGTTCTTATTGTTTTGGGGCTGGTTGGGCTGGAAGTTCTTCTCGTGTACCATGTGGGCACTAGAAGCTCCCTCGGCGACCCGAGCACGTGTGTCTTTTGCTCTCGCCTTCTCCTCAAAATCAAGAGTGCTAATGAGATCCAAAACAGAAAAATCATGTCTCTTGTTTTTCAGAGAAGTAGCAAAATCGTTCCACGAAGGTGGAAGCTTGGCAATGGTGGTCCCAAAGAACAAATTTGTCCAGCAACACACACTTAAAGTACTCAAGTTCCTTAGAGAGTGATCAGATCTCATGAGTCTGCTGAACAACAGGCGCTCATCACCATCTTGTAGTCACAGAATTGCTCCATGACGCATAACTCGTTGACAAATACCGAGGGCCCAAACGCGTGGCCTCGGCGCAACCCACATGTCTTTGTCATTGTCAAACGATATATATGAATCCACAATGAAATCGTCAAGAACACTCAATGAGGCGGCTTTGAAGAGGGTATCCATGTTCAAAAGCTTCCTGCCGTAGAATTAAGATCGCCTCAAGCTTACCCTTAGTGGCGTCATAGCGTCATGATCTGAAACCAATATACTGATCTTGTGCGCCACCTTTTATATTGCACCCCCTTAAAAGTAGGCGGCTTCAAAAGCGCAACAAAACCACTCGGAGTAAATTGCCTGTAATTTGGATTGTGTTGTTGAATATATGAGCAATTTAGTATGAGATTTAATCCGAATCAGCAGTAAATAGACCATGACGACAATTGCAAACATCAAAGTAATGATGCGGACTAAACCAGGAGGACAGAATCACATACCGTGACAGCCGAGCAAAACCGTGTGGTTGATGTTGTCACTCATGTCGTTGATGAAGAGGTTACCGAGGTCGGAGAAGAAGGTCGTCGTTGAGGAAGTCGTCATTTGGCAGCGATCCACAGTGTGCTCCCCAAAAACCTGATCGCCCCTCTCCTGTACAAGATCACAAAAGGCAGGGTTCGGAGGACTGCTGTCCCTTCTCGCGGTGCACGCCGGAAGGAGGGCTGGAGAAGAATTGCGTGGTGGTGCTAAGATCTGGAACGGTGCGAAAACATATGATACAGCGGCGGCTAGGGTAGAGCATGTTAGGTTGGTCGTGCGAGTATAATAGTAGGCCTTTAGCCCCCAAACCCCACGTCCAAGTCAATAATAGCTCAAAAAAAGTCAATAATAGCCCCACCAAGGATTGTCTAAAAAAAGGAGTAATTAAGGCATCTGTTAGTCCCTTTAGTATAAATACAATATCATTAATAATGGCCCCACCTTTTGTCTCACAAAGTATGTTGGAGTACAACCGGCTACACGTTTACAATCCGCTTATGTTCTATCTCCTCTTCTCTCTCCTTTAACTAAGCACAAATACTATATTTAAATCCTTATAGCCTGCTTATGTCATCTAATTGTAGTACTTGCTCTAAAGTTACTATCCACTGTGTAGTCTGAAATGCCGGGCGTGCAGCGGGTGGTGCCCTTGGTTGGCGCACCGCTTCAACGGTGGAAGCAGTGAGAGGTCGCGTCGCCCTGACTTGCCATCAATGTGGAGCAGCAGGCTCAGCTGGCGCCGGGCGGGAAGCGCGCGCGGGAGGGGGAGGGGTTTTTGTTGGGCCAAATTGGGATCGGTCCGGACGGGGAAATATCATGTGCTCCCATACTCTGCATATGACACTAGTCTATGTTACTACTCCCTCCTTTCCGGTTTATAGAGATGTTTAGAGTAACATAGTAATATGTTACAAAGACAAGTTACTCCCCACTATGACCAGCCTTGGCCTCTCCCAGTGCTCCACCATGTATAGCTGCTAAGCCTGCCACGTAGGCATAAAATATGATGTGGCACCAATAAGCTAAGCACCTATGCATTGAAGACTTGAGTTACTAAGCCATTTAATGCACTTACCACCTCATCTAAAGAGCATTAATAGTATAGCCAGCTGCTGGCTATAAGTCAGTGCCATGTCATCTACAGCCCATCTTTTAGTCAACATGTATAATAGTTGATCAAAAGAGTGCACTACTTTTTTATTATGTGGCCCACCTTTCGTTCTCACGAAGTGCCTAGGAGCACGTGCTAGAGCTGGATCTTCACGAAGAGCCCGCTTACCTTCTCTCTCCTCTTCTCTTTCCTCCAACTAAGCAGAAATATACTAGTTTATTCCTTATAGCCCGCTGACTCAGCTCTATTGTACTTGCTCCAAGCACATCTAAGCACTTGCACCCCCTTGACCATGGACCTTGATGGTGTACGTCACCTTGTGTCTCATAATTTTCCTCGTCATCATCTGAGTCCTAGAAGATCTCACCCACCTCATCATTAGCATGCAGCCGCCTTGATAGACAACATGCGCAGAAGGAGTAGAGGCGACTGGGGACGCACCACCACCACATCGTGGGCACTCCATATGTGCTCGTGTGCGTGCAGCGTGCGTGTTTTTCATCGGTGCTAACTCTAAGGCCGAGGCTGCGGTCGTCTTCGTCTCCGACTAGTAGTTGAGCAACGATGGCAAAGAGGTGCTGCAAGAGATGCGTATGCGCTGTTGCGTGCGAGCTTCGCCGTAGCACGACGAACCGGACGTCGCCACGGATGGCGCACGCCTCCATGCAGTCGAGTGTGTGCGCATGCATGTGTTATTCACGTGCATTCTGCGGCCGAGCGTGTGTGCATGCACGTGTTGTGTACGTGCGTTGTGTGCTCTATGCTGTGCGCGTATGTGCATGAGTTGGATCGGATGGAGTTAGTGCGTTGGCTTGTGTACATGCGTGGCTGCATGCGTCCTGTACATGCGTGGCTTGTTGCGTGGTTATCACTAATTCAATATAAACTACTCCCTCTCTTCCTAAATATAAGTCTTTCTAGCCATTTCAAATAGACTACAACATATGGATGTATGTAGACATAGTATTTTAGAGTGTAGATTCACTCATTTTGTCGTCGGGAGTCTATGCTCTTCAACTCTTTTCTTTTATGTGAGCTTTGTTCATCCTTTTCCCAACACGCGAGACATCTAGCATCAAGGTGCACGTGTCATGCAAGAAAATGGAGATAATCAGATAAGCAGTGCGTAAGTGAGTCGTGCGGCGGGGAAAGCGGGGGGAAACCCTTTTTCGTAAGTGAGTCGTGCACTTCGATGGCACCTACACAATATTTTTTCTCCCCGACGGCACGTGAATAGTGCATGTACTCAACGACGGAGCACGGGATGGTAGCAATGACATTGTCAACCCTTTTTTTGGAGAGAGTACGTACTACTAGTAAATAACTTTGATGTGTCCCATCAACTCGCAGAACGATGAGAAGCTTGATTACGCCTTCTCCCTCGCCAATGCGTGCGCGGTGGCTCGCAGCACGAGGAGAAACTTTTGCTTACAAGCGGTGGACGTGCAGCAGTTCATTTGGTGTCGATTGCCGGAAGCACTACGTAGAACCATCGACTTCGGAAGAGGCGAAGAGCCAAGCGCAAGGTCACCTACTAACCTTAGGCTAGGCGTAGTGGGAGTAACATAAGTAGGGGTACCTCCTTTTTTATTCAAGAAACAACCGCACGCGAATATCAAGGTGCTTTGGTTACGTGAGACAAATTTCCTGCAACCGTGCTCAGCCCTCCTCTATCTCTCTTCTCAGCCAGCCAGTGGACGCGGAGCCCATCGTCTGCTTGCTCACATGCGGTCCCACATGTCGTTGAAAACGCATAAGCGGACCCATCAACCTTCACATCTTTCACCTCGACGCGTCTTTGGTGATGAAAAACAAATCCAATAAAGATCTTCGGTGGCCGCTTTTGGAGTTTCTCAAGAGTAGTAAGATTCTATTTACATTTAACCCAAGATGCACATCTCGTGGCTTCAACTACCACTCTATTTTCTTTCATGACACGACACGGATGCCGGATGTCCCACGATGTCGGCAAAAGGAGGAAGAACCCGACCAAATCTTCGGTTGTGCTCTCGGATTAGACTAGTTGTGCTAACTTAAAAATTTTATTAGGTACTCCCTCCGTTCCAAAATACTTGACTTCCATTTGTCCAAGAATGGATGTACCTATATACTAAAACATGTCTAGATACATATATATTTTGACAAATAGAAGGCATGTATTGTGCAACGGAGGGAGTAGAATGGATGCAAGTTTTTGTATTGGGAAGAAGAGTACATCCATATATTGATAGAGCGTTGGAGTTGGCCTTACAAGTGGGACCGCAGTTGAGGAAACCGACTATCGGCAAACCCCCACCTCGCCCGCCGCGTGATGGCTGTTAGAGAAACGATGAGGTTGAAGAGATTGCTCTAGCACGGACTCCAAGAAATATGGTGTCAGATGGAAGTTGTGCTGGTGGCGTGTGCCGTACTCCTGGACGTGAATGCTTGTTCTGGCCCATGCCACCCTACTACTCCTACTACTTACTATATAGTACTAGTATCGAGGATTTGAGGTGCTAGTTACGTACAATATGGCTACAGTAAAAACACCCGCCCGACGCACGAAGCATGTGAAGCTAGTACAAATAGTGTACTACTATTGTTGATTGGCCTCATGCGATAACCTGTTGCAAACTTGCAATGCACATACAATTATGTATTCGGAAAATATTTTTTTTGCCTCGTGCACCACTCACTCAGAGAAGCGACTCGAAAGCCATTCATAAATTTAGTAAGTTTATCACAGGCATATCATTTTATTACATACAACAGGTCATCAACCCACATCGAAAACGAGGATACATTATAAATACTAAAGTTTTCACCACACAACAAATACCAAGCAATGAAATGAACTTCAACTCAGCCATTCCTCGGCGTTGGAAACGCATGCTTTGAACCACAAGTGATTCTCTGGGACGGGCCATCCATTGTCGATCCGGAGACCAAGGCAGGACTAATCATCCAGGCTGAAGCGGCCTACTATATCAGTACCAGGGTAGGGAACCACCCAAATGTTCGAGGTATAGACACAGTTGCTTCTCATAAATGGTAGTAACGTTGTGTCAACAGCAGTTGGATCGCCTTTCACCATCATTGGATTTTTGTCCAAGGAAGAGCGAGTTTTCTCCAAGACTATCAATTCTGTACCAGGGAGAAGGAGTTGGCACTAGCACACTAGTATCCATCCCGAATACCATGCAATGGGTGTTGGAATAGGTCCGGAGAGTGCGACCATGGGAGACTACACCTGCTTCCTTAGTAGTAACATCATCAGTGGGTTGTATACACACAAGAAGAGGTGATCCATCGGAATTAGTTGCCAGGCGCCACAGAGTATATGGGCGCTGCTCGTCCTCATGCTCGTGATCATCACCATTGTCATCTCCCCCTTGGTTATAAAAAGTTTCAAGTATAGGTGGTGGAATGTTCACAGGACCTTGGAAACACAAGAAGAAGGTTAATTAGTAAAGGGAAACTTGCTACATAGTGGAGAGTAACTTAGACTAGTAACATGCATATGTTACTAGTCTATGTTACTACCTCTATAGTGCATAGTATCATAGATTAGTATCATAGGTGGTCTCATTTATTGCCATGCATGACACATAGTAGCATCACATTTACTATGTTACGGTCTCTACCTATGTTACTATAACCATCTCTCTCTTCTTTAATTACCTGCCACATAAGCATGTTTGCGAGTCCCAAGTGCATGATACTACTTATGTTATCCCCACTATGGCCAGCCTAACCCGCATGCATGTGGATGAAACAATTATAATTATGGTGGAAGACAAACGTACCGAAATCATAAGGATTCCATGCAAAAACAGTGCCACAAGTGGTGGCAGCAAACACAAGGCCCTCGTATTGAATTGCATCGCAGTATTCATCCGTGTACAGAAACTGATTTTTGAGCAATATCCATCCAGTCAAACCACGAAGAACGGCAACAAGCTTGTCGAAGATAGCAACAACTTCATAGTTGTTGTAATTCCAAGAGCGGTTGGGAATTCGACAAATTGCTATCTTCCGTAGAAGACAGTCACCATGATCGTATTTGAACGTCATGCATAATACCGGTGTGCTCAACCTCCGGGCAGTCTGCTGAGATTGTTGGAAGTGGAACCCGGTCACGAGTGTACACATTCACAAGTTCCCACTGCAGCTTGGACCCAATGTAAACAACCCAATCTCCATTTGCGCCTGCCCAAGCCTTGACCTCAAGCGATGGCATCTTAACATCATACGTATCATTATCAAGCGGCATCAACTTGCACAGGGCGAGGCCTCCATCGTGCCAGTGCCAGTCATCAGGGTCACAGCGAAGAAGATAGGGGAGATCAAACCGCTCCTTGACTCTTGGGTTCCTTGTAATGATGTTATTAGTTGAGTCGAGAATGGGCTTGAACAAACCTGCCATGCTAGCCGAGGTGATGACGTCGCATCGATCAATGAGTTCCTCCACCACGTCATCTTTCAAATCGGGGCAAGAATAACGGGGTCGTTTCTAGCCTGTTCCCTCCATGGAGAAGACGATCGAACAATGGCAGAAGAAAGGGTGAAGGGCTGAAGGAAAATGGAGGAGGGAGAGGAAGAGCGTGCGACAGCAGTTCCAAATCGAGAGGGAAAGGCGAAGAGTCGGTGGACGGTTGCCAGTTTGCCACGGTTCACGAGGAGGCGCCCGGCCTACACGTTCGTTCGGAAATACTACTACTCGCCGTCGTCTCACTGATATGTTACGGGACCACATGTCAACCAAACATGGTGTGTAATTTCTCGTGCAAAATGCGATCTGGCCGCGTTGGCCCGAGGTGCCATATTAGTTTTTTTTGAAAGTTTGCCTCATTAGTTATCAACCTTTATTTTTTTAACCTGCAATCTGAATGGATAGCTCCTGTGGTCATCACACGTAAGCGGATATAGTGATGGTTGATTCGCCCGAGCAACTTATTACTGTGGGAATATGGGAGTATACCAGCGGATTCAAGGAACAGAGAAATGATGGTTGCTTCGTCCGAGCAACTTACTGTGGCGAAGGCGGGGCTCTGTGATTTGACTGCTCACTAGTCATTACTACTGCGGCACAACAACCGGGGTGAATCTTTCCCTGAAGTTGTGTTGTGCACTCAATATTGCTGCATGGCAGGTGGAGCCGGATGAAGGATGTCCAACATGTCGGTGAAATGAAGTTGAATTGTTTCTGGCATTGCTATCAATCCTTCAGGATTTGTTTATATGTACGCATAATTTTGATGAAATTGTACTGTGATACTATGAAGGTTTCAACTTTGGTTCCCACAGGAAAAAAAGGCTTCAACTTAGTATTCATGTGTCTTGCCTCGAGATTATCTCGTTACAACATTCCATCAAATACAAATGAAACTACCATGGCTAAGTCATCTCAATGGTTCGCAGATCAGCGCCAATATTCACATCACAACTGAAGACAAAGTTGTGAGAAGGTGTACAAATAGAGAAAAAAATATAATTGATCGATGCTGTTCATAGGCATGGCTCCATTTCCTTGGCACAGTGTTCATTGCATGGCAGCTAGTTTCACCCAGCTCTGTAGCCAAAAAAGAGGTGTATGAAAGACACCACAATCCGATCATTTTGTGCAGCTCCACTAAAATCGAGCGGACCATCCCTGTTTGCAAAGATATCCAGTCAGTGTGATTACAATAATAGTGGAACTGGATGATGAAACATAACACACATAAATAGAAGCCGATCACCTCTACGATCTCTCTTTAGGACTAATTTCTTGTTGGAGAAGATTAGGCACGGAGTTGGATGAGGAGGATAGCAAAACCAATCGCCCTTTCCGCAGTCCCACATAAATGTAAAAACGTTGCCCGTGTGACATTTTGGCGGAACTTCACAAAGCACTCTCCAGAAAAGTGATTTGTGCAGTTCACCAAAAGGTCGCAATATCAACAAGGTGAAAATGGATAGCCCTGTTTGCAAAAGGAGGTCGAAAGGAAACAATTACTGCCCAATAAAACGAGTTGAAGACACAGACACCGACAAAAAAGAAGCATGTTCCATGTAAAAAGGGAAAGATAGCACATGGTGGTTTATCAAATGGTTTGAGGACGAGATTGCAAGATGGAAAGTACGCCGGCCGAGATACAATTTAAGCAAACAACTAAAGAAGATCCACATGCAGCAACGTGGGAAGATGGGCAGTGGAGCAAGGCCGGAGGAATATGTACCTGAGGGTCGTCGGGATGTTACTAGGAGGGCGCCGGTGGCCGGGATCTGCCCATACTGCGGCAGCGAGCAAGTGGCGAAGGCCCTACCGCGCCCGAGCTTGGTCAGAGAGAACGGCGGGTACCGTAGATCGAGACGAGCTGCCTCAACGCCGTTGAACGGAGAGACGATGCACATCCTCCCTTTCCACCAGCGGATGGGATGCGGCCGGATCACTGAACGACGCTGTCGGGGGGATGAACCCCGGGCAGGCAACGGAACCCGGATCTATTTCAAAAACAGCGGGGCCCACATCACCTTGCAAACCGGCGTGCGCCAGGCCGAGTCGCTCGACCCGGAAAGGCGCGCAACCCGGCCAAAACCATCGACTCGGCAAGGTACGTCAACCCGACCGCAGCGGCTGACGCAAGGCAGCTCGACCCAGCGCAGCCTTGGCTTCCCCAGTAAGCCAACCCACCCGTGGCGTCCACGGCAACCCAGCCACGGGTCAGCTCCCGTACCATCCAGGTCGTACGATGGGACGAGACCTCAGTCACTGGTGACCAAGACTATAGTGCCCCCGCCCATGCCCATGGTCAGCCAGAGCGCGGGCAACGGTTTACCTACCACCACCGGCCTGTATCGGCACGACAACAATGTTCCCGCCCTTATCGCTGACGACAGCAAGCGGAGGCCTGACGGAGAACACTGTGCGCGATTCGACCCGGCCACGCCCTGATGATCGACAAGACGGCGCATGGTCCCCCTAGGCACGCGGGGCCCGCACCTAGGGGAACCCGGTGAACCACAAGCCCCCAAGTGGGACCCAGCCCGGCATCCCGGGCACCGACTATACGGGCCCACCGACTCGGCATATTACCATTGTAACCCTAGGTGGATTGGTCTATAAAACCCCGCCAGGAGTCCACGCCAGGCAAGGGGACAAGATAGAGAGAGACCACAAGATATTCAACAGAAACATAGCGACACCAAGGAGGAGGAGCAGCCGGAGCCTTGGCCAGCCTCCTTCTTCCTCAAACAACTCCAGGAGCAACATTGTACTATCAACCATCCAATTAAACTCGGCAGGACTAGGGGTATTATCTCTCCGGAGAGCTCCGAACCTGGGTATGTCCGGCGTTCCGCGCCCAAGCATATCAACCTCGCCTCCGAAGCCCACCAGCGCCCTCGAGCCTCCTCCTCTCTTTAGCCATCCCTTGGCATCTGCCGTGCACCCACCACGACAGTTGGCGCCCACCGTGGGGCAGCTCGAGGAACTGGCCGGAAGCATGCTTCGGACGGGGCCCTTCTTCTACTCCAACGAGTCCGTCGCTCTGGCGGACGACGTCATCGGCGTGCTTGCCGCCTCCTTCACCGCGCTGCGCATCTCCGACGCGCCTGCGGCCGACGAGTACCCCAGCAGGGTGCTTAGCTACTCTGGCTCCCCGCTTTATCTCTGCGGCGGGTTCACTGCCGGGGCGATGGACGCCCACGTAGAGGTCTTCATCACCGGTGATGGCGCCTCTTCCTCATCGAGCAAGACGAGAAGAGTTGCCGCAGCCGCGGCCGCTGCGGCTCAGACGGAGACGACCGGCTCACCGCTGCGCCAGCGGGCGAAACCTCCACATTCCCATCGGCGCCGACGTCGACGCCACCAACGTTGCTGAAGCCCGAACCCAGCTCGAGGACTGGCGCCAGCAAATGCTGGACCTTTCCGAGACGCTGGCCGCCACCAGACGCCGCCTGGAAGTTGCTCAGATGGAGCACGACGCCACCCACGGATTCACGCCCGCCGCGGCCGACCCAAGCTGGGCCGCTGATACTCGTGCCCGGGGAGGAGCGATCGGCCGGGCCTTCGGCGCCAGCCGGACCGTCTACGAGACCCCAGTCAAGAACATGCACGCTGCGGAGGCAGCCACGGTCGGCCTCGACCAACTCGCGGGCGAGGAGCTCAGGGAGCGCATCGGGCGGATGCGGGAGCTCCTCCACGCCGCCAACTCCCAGCAGGATCGCCTCAACCAGCTCGCCAAGCCGGCGGGGTCCGACTCCACCCGCCTTGGCGGACCCGGCGAACTTCTGCACACGGCCTCTTCGCTGCCCGGTGAGGCGCACGCCGGCCGGGGCCGAGCCCGGTGCAACCCGGCCGGCACCGCCACCGATGCTCTGGGCAACGAGCCCGCCCCAAAGACCCAACACGGACCCGGCCAGCCTGGCCGGCGTCCGGCTCCAACCGACCCGGCCCCTCGGGGCCTGGCCGCCAGTCGACTCGGCCCGCGCGCCATCAACGACGCCGACGCGCGCCACCGCCTCGATCAGCTCGCTCGCTCCCTGGAGGTGGAGGAGAGCGGCGCTATCGGGCCGGCGTGTTTCGGCCCACGCATCCGGGAGGAGCCCTTCCCCAAGGGATTCACGCTCCCCCGTGACACCCCCAAGTACAATGCGACCGTGAAGCCAGAAGACTGGCTCACTGACTACACCACGGCCATTGGCATCACGGTGCCAATCGCCGTCTCGCCGCGGCGCCACGCACCGCTCATGCTCAAGGATCGGCTCGCACATGGTTGAACAGCTTTGCCAAGGGCAGCATCAACGCATGGGTCGATTTCGAGGAAGCATTTATACGCAACTTCACGGGGACGTACAAGCGACCCGGTTGCCCCAGTCAGCTCGCCATGTGCGTGCAGGGGCCGACGGAGACCGGCCGCGGGTACCTCGCATGCTGGACCGAGCTCCGGAACAGCTGTGAGGGCGTCCATGAAGTCCAGGCGATCCAATACTTCGTCAACGGGTGCCGAGACGGCACCCTCCTTAAGCACAAGCTTCTACGCTCCGAGCCGGCCACCCTGGCCGCGCTCATGGTGACGGCGGACAAGTACGCCAACGCCGACTCCGCCATGAAGATCCAAGTGGCGCTGGGCCGAAGGCCGGCAAAAGGCGGCCGTTCCACCTGTAAGCCGGCCGGCGAAGGCAGCCGGTAGCAGCACCACCAAAACAACAAGCGCAAGGACGAGCAACCGGGACAACGTCACGACAACCGGCTCGTCTCGGCCGCCGAGCCCGCGGCGGACCCGGCAGCGAAGCACCGGCAGACCGGCAAGATGGCGTGGCAACCCGCCATGAGCTTTGAAGAGATGCTCGACGCTCCATTCAAGCACCACAGCGGCGCAAGACCCTCTACGCACACGCTTCGGTAGTGCGCCATCACCAAGCGCATCATGAGGGGCGAAGTCCCGCCTCCTCCGGCTCCGGCTCCGGCTCCGGGCGCGGGATAACCGCCTCCGCCTCCACCGCCGCCCCCCGCCGGCGGCGCGATGCGGAACGACGCCTACCCGGACCAGAACGCGGCCTATGTTGTCTTCACCAGCCTCGGCGACGACAAGCGCAGCGAGCGCCTCCTCCGGCAGGAGGTGAACACCGTCATTCCGGCCAAGACGGATTTCATGCAATGGTCGGAGCGCCCGATCACCTGGACCCGGGAGGATCACCCGGCAGTCATGTCGATTCCGGGTGGGTACGCCCTCGTCCTCAACCCTACGATCGTCGCAGCCAAGACCCGCAAGTTCTCCCGAGTCCTCATCGACGCGGCGAACATCAACATCCTCTACCGCGACACAATGGCCAAGCTCGGCCTCAAGGCCGAAGACCTGGAGCCAACCCGGACCGTCTTCCACGGCATCGTACCCGACCTCTCCTGTTCGCCCATTGGCCGGGTCCGGCTCGACGTCCTGTTTGGCGACAACAGCCACTTCTGACGCGAACCAATCTGGTTCGATGTGGTGGACCTGTCCAGCGCGTACCACGCTCTGCTGGGCTGGCCCGCGCTCGCCAAGTTCATGGCGGTTTCCCACTACGCGTACCTGAAGATGAAGATGTCGGGTCCCAAGGGCCTCATTACAGTCACCGGTGACTACCGCAAGTCTCTGGAGTGCGCCCGAGACGGCGCCAAGCTGGCCGAGTCGCTGGTCATGGCCGAGGAGCGGCGCCAGCTCGACTGGATCGTCACCCTAGCCAGCGAGGCCTCCGACGCGTCGATCCCGACCCTGGACCCGGCTGATGAAGCCGCCTTCAAGCCCTCCAAGGAGACCAAGAAAGTGAAGCTGAAACCGAAAGACCCCAGCTGCAGCAAGTACGTTGTCGTAGGCGCCCGCCTCGACAGCAAATAGGAAGGCGAGCTCGTCGACTTCCTCCGTGAGAATCGAGATATCTTCGCATGGACCCCCAAAGACATGCCGGGTATCCCGAGGAAATGCCGAGCACAAACTCCACGTCCGCAAGGACGCCAAGCCTGTCCGTCAACCCCTCCGTCGATTTTCCGAAGAGAAGAGAAGAACCATTGGTGAAGAGGTCGCCAAGCTCTTGGCGGCCGGCTTCACAATGGAAGTGTTTCACCCCGAGTGGTTGGCTAATCCAGTCCTCGTCCTGAAGAAGAACAAGACATGGCGCATGTGTATCGACTACACCAGCCTCAACAAGGCCTGTCCCAAGGATCCGTTCGCCCTCCCGCAGATCGACCAAGTCATCGACTCGACCGTCGGGTGCGAGCTGCTGTTCTTCCTGGACACCTACTCCGCTTATCACCAGATCAAGCTGGACCCGGCTGATGCCCTGAAGACGTCCTTCAACACGCCCTTTGGAGCGTACTGCTACATCACCATGTCGTTCGGGTTGAAGAACGCCTGCGCCACCTTCCAACACTGCATGCAGAAGTGCCTGCTATCGCAAATCGGCAAGAACATCCGCGTGTACGTGGATGATATCATGGTGAAGACCAAGCAGCACCTCACGCTCCTCGACGATGTGAAGGAAACATTCGCCAACCTCCGCGAATACAAGGTCAAGCTCAACCCGGAAAAGTGCGTCTTCGGCGTCCCAGCCGGAAAGCTACTTGGTTTCCTCGTCTCGGAACGCGGCATCGAGGCGAACCCGGAGAAGATCAAGGCCATCAAGCGCATGTGCAAGCCAACCCGGCTGCGTGATGTCCAGAAGTTCACAGGCTGCCTGGCCTCGGTCAGCCGGTTTCTAAGCCGGCTGGGCGAGCAGGCACTGCCCCTATACCAGCTAATGAAGAACACAAGCCCGTTCGAGTGGAACGGCGAGGCGGACGAAGATTTCCAAGACCTCAAGCGCATGCTCTCCACCGCACCCGTCCTGGCCGCGCCAACCGACAAGGAGCCGCTGTTGCTCCACATAGCCGCAACCTCATGAAGCGGTCGACCGCAGTCTTTGGTGGTCGGCGACGGAGAAGGGAAAGATCCAGGCCGTCCAGCGTCCGGTCTACTATCTGGCGAAGTGCTCTCCACCTCAAGCGTAACTACCCGCACTACGGAAGATGTGTTACGGTGTGTACCTCACCGCCAAGAAGCTGACGGTACTTCCAAAGCACGTCGTCACCGTCGTCGACCGGTGCCCTATCGGAGAAATCATCGGGTGCGGGATGCCTCCGGCCGGTCGCCAATTGGGCGATCCAGCTAGCTAACCACACCATCCTCTCTGAGCCCGCACCACGATCAAGTCTCGAGGCCACGCCGATTTCCTCGTCGGTGGACCGAGACCGATACACCGCCGCCTCCCGACTCGGCCTTTGGCGCATGCACTTGACGGGTCCAAGATGTGACTTCGACTTAGGGGCGGCATCGTCTTGTCATCCCGAAGGTGACCGACTCCGCTCGCACTCGAGATCCGCCGCCGCCTCCAACAACGTCGCTGAATCTGAAGCCCTTGTGCACGGCCTCCGGCTTGCCAAGGAACTTCGGCATCCGGCACATCCTGTACTCTGGCGACTTCGGACTTGGTGGTACAGCAGTGCTCCAGCGAGTGGGACGCCCGCGACCCCAACATGGCAAGCTATCGCTTCCTCATCCAGAAGTTGTCCGGATCCTTCGATGGCTGCGAGTTCCTCCATGTCCCGCGCGCGGAGAACGAGGCAGCCGACACGCTTGCCAAGATCGCCTCGTCACGTCAAGCTATCCCGTCCGGCGTCTCCCTCAAGCACCTGCGCAAGCCGTCCGTCAAGCCATTGCCGGACTCCGAGTCCATCCACGTCCCAGAAGACCCGGCCGCGCCGTAAGCCGGCCCGGGGGCTACTGAACCCGGCCGAGGGGCTGCTCAACCCAGCCCGGGGGCTGCTCAGCTCAACCCGGCCACCATCACCCCGGACCCGGCAGTCGCCGCCACCAACCCCGGGGCTGCTCAACCCGGCCCAGGAGCCGCTGACTCGGAACCCACCCAGGTGGCCGTCTTCACCACCATCACGGCCCCATCTTGGGCCCTGCCGATATCAGAATGCCTGGAGAACGGGGTTCTCCCCATGGACGAGACCGAGGCTCGGCAAGTTCAGCGACGGGCATCCGCCTACACCATCATCAACAACGAGCTCGTCAAACGCAGCTCTACCGGCATGTTCCAGCGCTACGTCGAGCAGGACCGCGGCATCGACATCCTCCTCGACATTCACCGGGCGGTCACGGGCACCACGCCGCATCTCGGTCCGTCGTCGTGGCCAAGCGTTCGCCCACGGCTTCTCTTGTGCCAACCCTCGAAAACGCCCGAGTCGCTCGTCCTCAAGTGTGAAGGATGCCGGCCTTGATAAGCGCAGCCACCAGCCGACGTCAGCACTCCGCACCATACCGATCGCCTGGCCCTTCGTGGTCTGGGGACTCGACATGGTGGGACCCTTAAAAACCGCTTGAGGCGGCATGACGCACCTGCTGGTGGCAGTGGACAACTTCACCAAATGGATCGAGGCAAGACCAATCAAGAAACTGGACGGGCCAACAGCCGTCCGGTTCATCAAGGACATAGCGGTGCGCTACGGCATGCCGAACAGCATCATCACCGACAATGGCACCAACTTCGCCAAAAGCGGCGCTCGAGCAATCTTTGCTCCGTCTCCGGCATCCGCCTCGACCTGGCCTCCGTGGCACATCCGCAGTCCAACGGGCAGGTTGAGCGGGCCAACGGACTCATCCTGTCCAGCATCAAGCTGCGACTCGTCGAGCCACTTATCCGTTCACCCGGCAGTTGGCTCGACGAGTTGCACGCGGTTCTCTGGAGTCTGCGCACGACACCAAAACGGTCTACCGGGTTCACCCCGTTCTTCCTCGTCTACGGATCAGAAGCCATCATCCCGACCGACGTCGAGTTCGACTCGCCGCGCGTCGCGATGTACACTGAGGAAGAGGCAAGAGAAACACGCGAAGACGGCGTCGACCTGCTCGAAGAGGCACGCCTTCTGGCACTTAGCCGCTCGGCTATCTACCAGCAAGGCTTGAGGCACTACCACAACAAGAAGATCAAGCCTCTCGCATTCCGCGAAGGCGACCTCGTCCTTCGACTCGTCCAAGAGCAGGCAGGCCAGCACAAGCTGTCCTCTCCATGGGAAGGCCCGTTCATCGCGAGCAGGGCTTTGCGCGACCGCAACGCCTACTACCTCATCGATGCACGCAAATCGAAGAAGCGCAAGAGGGACACCGCCGGCGAAGAAACGACTCGGCCGTGGAACGCGGAACTCCTCTGTCCATTTTACAGTTAGCCGAACGAATGTATGTATCAACTCCTTTTGTAAGCATATGAAACTATGGGGTCCCCGAACGAGACTCGGGGGCTGCCTTTTGCCGACCAATTTATTGCGTCCATATTTCACACCACCTTACCACCGAACCCGGCCGCCGGCTCGACAAGCTCGACCCGGGGGCTCGGGGGCTGGCCGGCTTGATCATCACCCCGCCACTTCTCTTAGTGATTCCTGATAAGTTAGGATGCCATGGCCCCCCACTTCGCCCTAAAACCGCAGATCCAGCTCTGGCTGACGGCGGGCAAGCACAACGGGCCAAAGCTCCCCTACGATTCATACACTAAGTCAAAGCCGCTGGTCGACCAACCCGACCCGGCGGCTCGTCAACTAAGTCGGCCGCCACGGTGGCTGCTCACCAACCGGCCAAGCGGATTGCCGCCACCGGCCCGGTGGGTGTTTAACTGCGCTCAACGCGTTTTAAAGGACCCAACTCCTGCAGCCGCCTCTTAAAGAGCCGAACCCCTTGTCACGGAACGGAGCCTCGGCCGTCTGACTCACCCGGGGGGGGGGGGGGAAGCTTCAGGGAGGAGCAACACATGAAATAAGTTCGAAAAAAGCAGAAGGCAAAAAGCAAATAAACACTCACAACATTTACACATAAATGTTTCAACCAAAGGCCAACGGCCCGAGTTCATTACACCACGAAAACCCCGGTGGGTGGGTGGACCTGCTACTTAACAGAATTTCCTACAAAAGATTCTCAGGCATTCCCAGCGCCGCGCCGCAATGTCGATGGCTCCCCCCGGCCAGCCTCCGGGTCCAGCGAAGCACCGGTGTCCTCTCCGACCTCCACGTCGCCGTAGACGCCCGTCTCCTCCGAGCTGCCCTCCAGGTCGTGAAGAAGCAAGCCGTGGTAAATGCGCCGACCACGACCGCCGCGCCGTCTTCCGTCTGTTCCGGATGGAACTCGTCGTGGAAGGCGAACCCGGTGATGTAGCTGGCCCGGGAGGCGATCCGGCCGGCATGCTCCTGCAGCAACGGCTCCGAGCCAGCGCGCTGACCCATCAGCGCGTCCAGTTAAAGATCCGGATGCCAAGACAACGCGATCCGGAGCGCCATCTCAGCACCAGCCCGGGCGGCAGAAACGCGCCAGTCGCTAAGGCGATCCGAGCCCATCTCCAACCAGCACGCCAGACGCGAGAAGCTGCGGCGGATGGGCGGAACCCGCCACAAGGCCGCCGTCATCGCGGTACCGGCTCGGGACAGCCGCTCCATCTGCGTTCCCAAGGCCCCCAGCCGGGCCTGAGCAGCGGCAACGATCTCCGGGAAGGTCCAAGCCGTTAGCGGATCCGTCCCGGACCCGACAACGCTGGTCGGGTCGCGCTGATAACGGACGGCTTTCTCCACCAGCGGCTGCATCTCCGGAAAGGCCCCTGTAGCCAAAGGCGAAGCAAGTCAGAAGGACAACAAGAAAGAAAGGGCCGGGTTCCGGCCCGGCAAACAACAAAGAAGCAGCACTTACTGGAGAAGGAATCTTCCAGGTGCTGCGCCTCGAGCAACGTACCACGTCGCTCCCGCTCCAAGGCGCGGTCTCGCTCCCTGAGTGCCCTCTCCAGGTCGGTCGCCTTAGCAAGGGCCGCCTTCAGCTCGGCGTCCTTGTCTTGATGCGCCTTCTGCCGCCACGGCGGCGAGCCTTGGCTGGCGGGCCTCATCCGCCGCTGATGGCTTGCTCCGCAGACGCTTCCACCTCGGCTGAGCCGGCCCTTGTCGTCGGCCAGCTGGCCGCGCTGCTGGTCCGCCTCGACCAGAGCCTGCTGCGCCTCCATCGCCTTGGCGGACTCCGCCTTAAGAAGCTCCACCTCGGCCTCGAGGCGGCTCTTGTGACCCGCCAGCTGCTTGTGCAGCCAACTGGCCTCGTCAAGAGACCACCGGGCTGCGGCCGCCTCCGCCCTCGCCTGCGCCGCCTCGACACCGAGACGGCCGGAATCAGCAACGAGCCAGTCATAGCGATGACCGGCCTGGAATAGCCGGGGCCGCCAAGACAGCACCTCGGCTGCAAAGAAGAAGAACTCAGCAGGAAGAAAGAAATAAGACCAGGCCTAAGATTTGGCCCAAGCTGTTACCACGCTTGGCCCGAATCTCGAGGCTACACCAGTGGAGTGCGCTAAGCGCGCCCCACTAGAAGAGAAGAGCTCAAAGAAGTACCTGCTGCAGCCACAAGCTCCTCCTCCTTGGCAGCAAGCCGCTCCACGAGCTCCGATGCTTGCCCAGGAGCGGTTGTAGGCCTCGACCCGAAGGCGTCAAGATGCGAAAAGAAGACCAAAAGTCAACACGAGGCCTAAGATTTGGCCCAACTGTTACACGCTTGGCCCGAATCTCGAGGCAACACCGATGGTGCGCTGGCGCGCCCCCACAGAGATAAAATCACAAGAAAACAAGAAGAAGAAGGACTTACCAGGACGGTGCGCTCCTGGTCGCGCGTCCGCTCCGTCTCGGCCCTGGCGAAGGCCTCGAGGCGCTCCGCCTGGCCTCGCAGACGGCGGCTGACGGCATCCAGCACCGCCTCCTCCTGGAGTGCAGGGCCGAAGGCGGTCGCGCCCGCTCGCGGGCTGCGGCTTGCAGACGGCAGCCGGCGCCCGCTCTGCCGGGGCACCAAGGCGTGCCCCCTGGCCGCTTGCGACGCGGCCAGCACCTCCTCTGACGCCCCTTCCGGCGGCGACGGCGATCCAGACACCGGGGCGCCTTGCGTCGCCACCTCAGGCACCGCCGCCTGCGGTGCCTCCTCCAAAGCCGATGGCGCCTCCGGCGCTGCCGCCAGCGGTGCCCCCTCCGGGACGCCGCCTCCACTACCATCAGCCCCCGCGCGCTCGACAATGTCGGCTCGCGGCGGGGTATCGCCCCCCACCTCCACGACCTCCTGGTCGAGGAGCACCACCTCGGGCCGGCCCCCACGGCCGCGCTCTCCCACCGACGACGGTTCAAAAACCGTCGCCTCCACCACCATGCCCTCTGGCATCTCGCGCCAGGCCGGCTCCGCGCCGCCTCGCGCCCATGCCGCCGCCGCGTCGGTCCAATCCCGGACCGACGCCTCCTCCAGCTCCGCCTCGGCCCAGTTCCTGTCACGCTAGGCCAAGGCCTCGGCGTCGTCCGGGTCCAGGCCGAGGTCCGAGTCGCCTCGCCCCTCCTCCCCGGCCAGACCGGCGAGGTCGGACCGGCTCCTGCGGAACGCGGTCCCCTCGGTGGTCGCGGCCTCCGCCGCCACTCTCGCCAGCGCGATCGGCGACCTGAAGAAGAAGGAAAAATAAGCAAAAAAGACAGGAAATCTAGGCGCAAGCGGCGAACAGAACTTACCCCATAAAGACCGGGACCGGGATCGGCTTCGCGCGCTTCTTCTTGGCCGGCCTTCCGGGCTCGGCCGGGTCCGCTGCGCGCTTTGATCCAGCGAAATTCGCGGCGCGGCGCTGTCCTTGCCATGCGGGCATCTCGGCACCGCCCCATGCGAGGCCGGCTCCGCCTCGGCGCCGCCTCCGCCCAGCGCCGCCGCTGCACCAAGCAACGGCGTCAACGCCGCCTTCACGCGGCGGCGCAACAAATAAAGACAAAATAAAGAAGAGAAAGACTGAAGCTTACGGCTCGGCGCGCCGGCGCCCGGCGTCAGACTCGGCCACCTCCTCGCCGCCTTGGGCCGCGGGCTCCTCTGGTGCCACCGACGCCACCTATAGCGGAGCCCGGGCATAAGGATGCCGGCTCGCATTTAGAAGAACCGCCCGCGATGCATCGGGACGAACAAGAAGATGTGCGGCGGCAAATTAAGGAGACAAGGTGCTCACCTGCGGCGCCGGGTTCGCCTGGCTATACGGCGCCTTGCCGAATCACCAATCCTCTCCAAGGCTGGCCCTGGAGATGGCGTTGATGGCGCGCGCGGCCTGCTCCCCAGACAACCGCGTCGACCCCATTCGGTTGGGGTCCTGCAGGCCGATCATCTCGCCGATGAGGCAGGAGCGGCTCTGAAGCGGGAGGACCCGGCGGGTGATGAACGCGACGAGAAGATCCGTGCCAGTGAGCCCCTCCTGTGTCCTCATCACCGTCACCCGCCGCGGTGACGATCTCTCTGCGGCAGGTGCCGGGCGAGTAGCCCCGATTCGTCTTCGCCAGGCGGCGCCATGGCGAAAGGGGAGATTGATGTGGTCCGCGCCAAGACTGCGGACGTGAAGAAAGAATTCTTCCACTTCTTGGCAGAATCCTCGGCGGAATCTTGGGGAAGTCTGCCCCGACCGCTTGGAGATGACGGCGCCGCGATCGGCGAACTCCCCGGCCGACGGGTCCTGCTGCTTCAAGGAGAAGAAGCGCGCCCAGAGGTCGATCGTCGGCTCGACCCCCAGGTACCCCTCGCACAGGGTCACAAAGACGGAGAGTTGGACGATGGCGCTGGCGCCGAGATGGTGCGGTTGAAGCCCGAAGAACTCCAGAAAGGCGCGGAAGAAGGCGCTCGCCGGCAGCCCGAGCCCGCGCTCGAAGTGGGTAAGGAAGATGACGCGCTCCTGCCCCTCGGGTCGGGGCCTTTGCTCGGCACGCGGCAGGCGGACTCCAACGTCCGTCTCCCGCGGCAAGCGTCGCGAAGCTCGAAGCTGTGTGATGTCGTCATCGGTGACATTGGAACCCATCCAAGAGCCCGACGGCAGCGCCATGGATGGAAGCGGAAGGAAGAAGGATGACGGAGAAGAAATCTGCTCGGGGCTACGGGCGCAGCTGTGCGTCAGTAGCAAGGAGCAGGGCGAGAGCAGGGGGATAGGAGGGCGCGAGTGAGAATAATGCCCGCCGCTCCCTTGCACCCCTCAATTTATAAGCCCCGTTTCAAACGTGGGGAAGTGGGATCGTCTGCACGCGCCCGTTCCACTACCCCACAATAAGTGCGCACGTACACACACACTAACTGCGCAGGGGAGTGCAACCGGCCCCCAGACGCCGCAATAAATCTGCACGCGTGGCCAAGGGTGCGCGACGGCGGGCCCCCGGCCCGTCGCCCGGTCCCGTCACGCGCGTGGCCTGTCAGGCCCCTCCGGCTTCCGAGCTCCACGTGGCGCTAGCACGAAGCCCGAGGGATTGCCTCAAGATTCGGCGGACTCCTTGGTTCCCGCCACGACCGGGACGCCGCAATCCGGTTTCCGAGAAAACCGGCACCACGATGGGTGTTGCCGGACCGGCGTTCGCGAACTCCGCCTTGCTTAAGGGAAGCTGCGAAAAGGCCCACTCATCCAAAGACGGCCCGGACCTTCACGGTTTGGGGACTACTGTCGAGAGGATGAACCCCGGGCGAACAACGGAACCGGATCTATTTCAAAAACAGCCGGGGCCCGCATCGCCCTCATAAACCCGGCGTCGCCAGCCGAGTCGCTCGACCCGGCAAAGCGCGACCCATAAAACTCATCGACTTCGGCAAATCGTCAACCCGGCCGCAGCGGCTGACGCAAGGCAGCTCGACCCGGCGCAGCCTTGGCTTCCCTAGTAAGCCAACCCACCCGTGGCGTCCACGGCAACCCAGCCACGGGTTAGCTCCCATCCCATCCAGGCCGTACGATGGGACGAGACCTCAGTCACTCATGACCAAGACTACAGTGCCCCCGCCCATGCCCATGGTCAGCCAGAGGCGTGTAGCAGTGCCTTACCTACCACGACAAGAGGTGCAGCGGCAAATGTTCCGCCCTTATTGCTAACAACAGCAAGCGGAGGCCTGACGGAGAACACTGTGTGCGACTCGACCCGGCCACGCCCTGACGATCGACAAGACGGCGCACGGTCCCCCTAGGCACGCGGGGCCCGCACCTAGGGGAACCCGGCGAACCACAAGCCCCCAAGCGGGACCCAGCCCGGCATCCCGGGCACCGACTATACGGGCCCACCGACTCGGCATATTACCATTGTAACCCTGGGTGGGTTGGTCTATAAACCCCCCCCCCCCAGGAGTCCGCGCCAGACAAGGGGACAAGATAGAGAGAGAACACAAGATATTCAACAGAAACATAGCGACACCAAGGAGGAGGAGCAGCCTGGGCCTTGGCCAGCCTCCTTCTTCCTCAAACAGCTTCAGGAGCAACATTGTCCTATCAACCATCCAACTAAACTCTGCAGGACTAGGGGTGTTATCTCTCCGGAGAGCCCCGAACCTGGGTATGTCCGGCGTCCCGCACCCGCGCATATCAACCTCGCCTCAGAAGCCCACCAGCGCCCTCGAGCCTCCTCCTCTCTTTAGCCATCCCTTGGCATCTGCCGTGCGCCCACCACGACAGACGCTGAGAGAGAGAGGCCACGGTGGCCTTGTGTGAGATGGTGTGACGAGAAACAAACCCATTTTTCCATTTTCCCCACGGCAATCGTTTTATATTCTAGGCGTGGTACCCGACCCTCCTTCCAGTAAACAACCGCTACACGCGTCAAATTGTCACGTGGGCTGCCTTTTCATACAGAAATGAACTCCACCGTGTACCCGCGCGGGTGTGGCCAGGAACGAGACGTGAGTACGTGTGTCCTGCGTGCACTTCTTCTTTAGGTGCAGGTACGTACGTGGGTGGGTGTGAGAGAGATGGTTTGTGCGAAACAGAGGCAATGTGTTGATGATATCTCAATCAGAACAACGTACTCCCTCCGTCCGGAAATACTTGTCTCAGAAATGAATGTATGTAGACGTATTTTAGTTCTAGATACATCCATGTTTATCCATTTCTTCGACAAGTATTTCCGGACGGAGGGAGTAACATATGCAATGTGTGTGAAACAGAGTCGTGGACGTGAGATATTGATAGAATTGAAAACAGGGATGAAGTGTGTGGTTGCGCGATCGATAAAGAGTGCCATCGAATTTGTGTTTTCCCACGTCAAAGATACAGGGTGGCTGGCCTACTGGAATTTTGAGAGGGCAGAGGTGCAGTTCTTCTCCGTGGCATGGATACCTACCTACAACGTTCGACTATCGGTGTGTGTGTGGGGGGGGGTAGAGACCGTCGACTAGTATATGTGGGGAAGGAGAGAGACCTAGCTATGTATTGAGGGAGATCGATCGACATCCATGGATATGTGTAGCAGAGGAATAAGGTTGGGAAAAGACAAAGGTAGAGCGTCGGAGGGTTGGTGGTGGAGTGGCGTCTCACAAATGGTGGGAGAGGCTTGCTAGACAAAGCGGAGGGTATGAGTGCAATATCAATACGAGAGGGCGTGGGATGTCCTGCATGCCTATGCATGTGCGTGTGAGAGGCGGGTCAGGGGAGGTATTCAAGGATGATGAGGGAGAAGATATGGTTGTGGTAAGCATACGTAACTACATAGGAAGATCAACCGTCGTGTGTCCGAGAAAACGAGAGACATAACTAGCGAGGTAAGTGTATTGGTGCTTGGTGAAAAGCAATTATAGTCGACCTAGCTATATGCAGGAGATCAGTTCATATACTGCCTTTGCATGTGTTAGAAGCAAATAAGGTCCGGAGAGGCGGACAGGCGAGAGGGTGTGGCTAGGAGGTGGTGCGAGAGGCCTACCATGTCAAGGGGGGAGGAGTGTGCGAGTATGTGATAAATGAAAAGAGGGGCGAGAGTGTGCACCTGCGTGGAATCGTATTGGACATATGGGGGCATGGACGGTGAGAAGAGAAGAGGGAAAGTATATATGTGTTTGTTGTAGGCACACTTGGCTAGAGAGGTATATCGACCGATGTGTGCCAGAAAGAAGGAGCCGGGGCCTACACACACCGGTGGGCGACCTAAAGAGAAATAATGAGCGTCTTGCGATGGAGGGGCGCTAAGGGTGTGTGAGAGGGGGGCGGGCATGTGCATGCATGATAGAAAGTTAGCGCTAGCTAGCTACAAATAGAAGAGGATCGTGAAGGTGTAAAAGACGAACAAAGATCATAATTCATTATAAAAAAGTGGATACGGATACTTGAAGAAGATATCATAATGTAGAACATTGATTGTAATTTGGGCTAATGTGTGGCTTTTGCAACTCAGGTCTAAATACTTTTCATAATGTAGGGGGTGGGGCACTATACTTTGTGTGATAAACACGGTGTACCTATGGAACATGGTCTAGATTATGAATATATAGTTAGTACATCAAATGTACTATTATTTGGAATCAACATCAAGTGTATTCAAAAAATAGAATTCGAGTTCATGTAGTACACATAGTTCATATCTATCTCTATAGTAATCATGTGGTGTGTTATTAAGGTAATACACAAATGATGGTTGAAGTTGGCAACAATCATGATTGTAGATTCTTATTGAACTAGAGAAACGAATTCAAATTTAGTTCGAATTGCAGCGGTAGTATAAACATTTGGAATGCACTAAAATGTTGGTATGAGTAGGTTACATGCATTATACAGCAAGCGAAAAAAATTAATCGGACATAACATGGATTCATACTCCCTCGTTCCATCTATATAGGGCGTAATGAGATTTTTAACACCGCCTTTGACTATTGACAAGATTAATAGTACATGACATGCACAATGTGAAAATTATATCATTGAAAGAACCTTTCACAGACGAATTTAACGGTGTGCTTTGTTTAAGTTGCATATCATATATTATTCCTCTAATATTTGGTCAAAGTTAGCATCAAAAAACGCATTAGGCCCTATATAGATGGAAGGAGGGAGTAGCTTTGAATAGCATTTGTATAGTAAAACGGGGCAAGACTCTCTCTTTGTGTGGTGTGAATAGTTTTATTTTTTTTGTTTTCTTTTTAGTTGAGGGAAATGCGAATTGATTTGGTACATACAAGTACAATATTACTACATGTTAGGCTTGTCCCTAAAATTCAACCCGCGTCTTGTTATATCCCGAAAATTCAGATATCGTGCTCCCAAAACTGGCGCCTTCACAACCCGCGCCTTGCTATCCTGAAATTACAACGCGCGCGAAAACTCCCTCCAGCTGCCAAATCCCGACACGCGAAATCCCCCTTCTAACCCCGAGCCGAAAGGGCCGCTAGTTCAAATCGGTGGGGGGTACTTTTGTAACACACCCTACATTTTGGACAAGCGCGTCCCTAAGTCATACTTCCCCCTCCCATCGCCCCCTTTTCGCCATTCGAAATCCCAGGCCGCCATAACCTCTCCGCTCCAGCCGCGAAACCCCACCCTCCTCCGTCCGCCACGTCATCGCTGCCCAGCCGGAGCCTCTTCCCCGATGACGTCGTCCACCGCAACAGCTCGACGTCCCTCGTCCACCTCCCCGGATGAGGATCTGTCGTCCATCTCGCCGTCCCGCCGGTTCAGCCGCCCCGTCCTCCACCTCCAAGGAGCTGCTCCGACGATTGCCTCATCTATCACGACTGCTCCATCCCCACATCGCCGCCTTAACCTGCTCCACCGGAACCGCAGCATCCTCACCAACTCCTCGGACGAAGCCGAGGCCTACTCGGCGCCACCAAAGAGGTTGTACACTCATCGCATCGCACCTTCTCCTTAACTCGACCTCCCGGTGCCGACGGTGCTCCATCCCGCACCCCCATGGAGCGGCTACCTTGAAGCCGGCGCCGTGGGCGACATCTCCACGGCGGCTCTCCCCCAGTGCGAGGCCCCTTCGGCGGCGGCGTCCATACCGGCTGGATCTGCTGCTGCTGCTACTGCTCCAGCTCTCACCCGCTCGCTCGCGCTACTGCTCCTGCTCTGGCTCTCGCTCGATCGCTCGCTCGCCCAGCTGCTGCTGTTGCTGCTCTCCCCCTCGCTCGTCTTCTTTGCTCTCTGCTCGGTTAAGCCACACTTGATCGGTGAATCGAATTTTGGGTCAGTCGATTTTCAGGGGTTGGGGGGGGCTCGCCGGAGTTAAGGAAGACCCACCCTCAGCGGGGATGGGGGCTCGCTGGAGAGGTACCCCACTATCTATCTTAGGGTTCAGGGTGGGGGCGGGGGCCTAGAGGGCTGGCAGGGCTGCAGTGGCGAGTTGTTTCGGGCGGCGAGGCGGCCAGGGCCGGCGGTTCAGCCGGTGGTGGCTGGCAGCTCAGGGGGGTGCAGGTTGAAGATGAACTGCAGGCCCTCCCTAAACTACATGTCAAGTGCCTCTCTGCTACCATTGCATTCAGTTTCGACAGTAGCATTCAGATTCCACAGTAAATTTCAGTTCTGACAGTTAAGTTCAGAGTCAACAGTTTTTACCTCATCTGTTGTAGTCAGGTTGTTTTTGGTGATGTTAATTTTACATCCATTTACATCACCTATTGGAGATGCTATTAGAACCCCACTTGAGATTGACGATGTCTATCTTGTGCTGCTTCAGCCTTGACGTCTTACGGCTCACCGGAGCTGCTCCAACGATAGAACGATCCATCAAAAGCAGGCAGTGCCACAGGCGCCGTCTCTGCATTCCTCAGATCTTCCTCCACACCTCCGACGGCCACCTCTACCTCAAGCTGCTTCAATGACCAACCCAATGATGTTGAGGTTTACACGGCTCTGAAAGAGGTTGTACACTTGTTGCATCACTTATTACTATACATTCACGTCGATCCATTAGGGCTATTTTTGTTCAACGGAAAAATGTCGATCATCTGGTTGTTACCATCACTCTAATTTTCTTCATGCTCTCCTTACATAATCTCACCGTATTTTTTCGTATGCATGTCGATATTGTACACAGTCATGCCGAACATGTAGAGAAAAGAGAAGAGTTTTATGCGCGGCAATACAATGTCATGCGACATCGCTCCATGGTGGGTTCAATGGCAAACCCTTCCCACCCCTCTCCAGTTGTAATCCGTGAGGAAGATATCTGCTCGAGGCGGATTCGTACGCCATGACCACTCCTATTTACCCCCAAGGTGTTTGCTCTACCTTGGCATGATTATGTTAGTCATATCATGCATATGTTGCCTTAAGTGCCTACTTTTGACATCATATATGTCATCTGCTTGGTTTAGACATGTTACGTAATGCCACTGTTTAGTTTCTATATCATATATGGGAATTATGCAGTCTCATGTCTTTTAGCCAGCCATAATATATGTGAAATGTGCAATGCCATCCTGTTTAACCAGGCATCATATATTTGAATGATATCTTGCCCATCCTTTTCTTCATTAAATTTCCATTTGTCGACAATGTTTGTACATTAAACTACTCTTCCTGTGAATCAGCCATTTGGGTGGGAGATGGAAAAATCTGGAGTGAAAACAAGGCCTTCAGAGCAGACAGTGCTACCTGTTGAAGCAGATCTCTTGTTGGGTCCCGATAGCTCCTCAGAGATGGATTTAGAGATAGATGACCAGTCCTATTACCCCACTGAGGTGTATGCTCTAAATTGGCATGGTTATACTGCTCATATCATGCATACGGTGTCTTGCATTGCATAGTTTAGACATCATATACACAATATCCAACACCATGTTCTTAGTTCAGACATCATATCGAATGCCCTCTGTTTAGCATATAAATCACATATGTGAATTAAATGATGCGATCCTGATTACTTAGATAACATGTTGGTGAATTATGTCATGCGATCCTGTTTAGTTATTCATCATATCTTTGAATTATGTTATGCTATGCTATCCAGTTTAGATAGACATCATATATGTGAAATTATGTCATGCTATCCGTTTTAGTTAAACAATATACATGTCAACTATTTCATGCCCTCTTTTTTCCACACTATCTATTGCATCTGTCTCTCATACAATGTCTGTACATTCAACTATGTTTCGAGTTTATCAGCCATTTGAATTGGAGCGGGTGATGCCAGTATCTGGCAGACTAAAAACACGGTCTTCAAATAAAACAGTGCTACCTCTTGGTGGAGATAACACCCCGGTTGTACATGCACAAGAACCAGCCCTACCACACATAACCCAAACTCTCGCAGATTGTACCCCTACTGTGATGGGATGAGAACCAGCTTCACCCAATCTAACCCCAACCCCACCGATAGTAACCCAGTTCCTGTTGACACAGCACCATCTCCACCACAGGCTCCCAAACAAGAGCAGTTAGTAAGGCAGCTCCGGTGCCCAAAGGGCCAGTACTATCACGGCGAACCCCAACTTCACCGGTTAAATGCAGCCTATTCGTGTGGAGGAAGCACAACCAGCTAGTCGTAGTTTAGCATCTATCGCATTTGATGTTGTTAAATCGTATGTGTGTATCTTCCCATCTTGGAAATATTATACTGAAGATGAAGGGAAATGCCAGTTCCAGGTGTTTGTCCAGGAGTTATGTGTAAGTAATGTTATTCATGGCAATTACTTTGCTTCGTCCCATACATCCTACATCCATGATGGTTATAATACATCAAATTTTCCCATTTTTCTCTATAGAGAAGGACCGATTTGGAAACTTCGGGATGAGGTAACCTGTGCTAATACCTCTGCTATCTTCAAGAATGCTTGGTGGCGTTATCCGAATTACAAGAAAAGCGTACTTCACCGGCAAAGAAACTCATCAAATTCCCTTACGTTCTCCTCAGACACATTTACTGGATGATGACTGGGAACGCCTTGTTCTGTACTGGTCCCGAACCAAGAACATGGTAAGGTCTATGAGCTCATTTTCTATTTTTAAGTATTATATTCTTGCATCTTATTGTACTCTGTTCATGTAGAACAAGTGCCTAAACCTGAAGAACAACTGTTCTAATTTAAGATTCCATTGCTATCATAGTTCAAAAAAGCGCTAGGCGTTAATTGTGCGTTTTGCCACCGCCTTGCGCTTTACTGACCAAAGCGCATGCTTATGCGCAGTTATGCACAGATTAAGCGTAGTTATGCGCAATGCGTTTTGCCAACTCCTAGAGCCTAGGCGCGCTTAAGTGCTCGCTTAGGCGCGCCTTTTTTAACTATGATTGCTTTGCTCTTGTATCACTGTATTTACTCATACAAAATTATTTTTAAATTGAAGGATCCAATCGAAACTCCAATGGCACAGCAGGTATGTTCAAGCATTTTTCTTTAACAAGTTTGCTATTATCAATAGCTCTGTTGATTTCAATTTCAATTGCGTATACAGTTGACTTTCATATTATGCACATTACTAGCATCACAACAGAGCCAATAGTGTTGTTGTACATGTAGACCCATGGTATCCATCTGAAATCTTGTTGTGCCGTGTAGTTTCCCACTCTTTGTATTCTTTCACTGTTGCTTTGTCTTGAACTGATATGATTTGAACCGTGTCTCTATTTTGATTTGGCAAGACAATGCAGTGACTATAGGACATAGATATATGTTTTTTCAATGCTTTTATTATGTACTAGTACTTGGCAATAGAAGACTTAGTAGTTTAATCCTGTCCACCTTACTAATGACCTGGTTCACCGAAATGAGTTTCATATACTAGTACATGCTAAACCTGTTATGTGTCTGCTTGTTTCTTCTTTTAGAATCTTTGATGAATATTGGGGAAGAGTGCCTCATTAAGCAATGCTAAAGGAAGTAATGCAGATAAGGTTCAGGATAGTGACACATCCTTGTTGGTCTCCAGCAAAGCTGATAAAACAGCTAAGGAAGACTGTCTTGAAGACAACGAGACAACCCCTAAGTCCTATCTTGGTTTAGTGTTCGAGTTACTGGCCACTACCGCATGCACAAGCTATTCAAACTCAATGTTTGAATCAGTTGATTTCTTGAGTCTCAACTACAAGCTGAAATACATCGATCATTTGTCTTTGCGACAAGAAGCGGAAGGATCGCGGAAGTCCCCGGAGCATTCATATGCATACTTTACGGTGCAACAAGCGTTGGAGGATTTTAGCGCCAAACAGACAAAGCTAATCAGCTTGCTAAGCTTATTGCCCGACATGGTGGATGCCCAGGATAACGTTTCTTGAGCTCTTCTGAAGTTGTTTCAGTTATGCTCTTGTTTTGCTGCCGCGTTTATTTGCACTGGTGGCCAATTTTGACGGCCAATGTATGTAATGTGCTGATTTGTTCCCTATATTTGCACTAGTGGCGAACTTTGATGCCCAGTGGCTGTAATATGTGTAATAGCGGTAATAGGCTAGCGTTAATTGCTTGCTTATTTATTTCCTTATTGTCTTGTTTAGTTGTTTGCTTGTAGTCACTGCACTTCTTTTTACATTTTTTTCTAGTGGCCACAATAGCCTATTTTTGGTAACTAGGCCAAAATAATCATGGCAACACATGGACTGTTGTAACCATGGGCCTCCTGCAGCCGTATGATCCATGGGCCTTCGTCCGTAGTAGGATCCATTGGCCTTCTATATGGGCCGTCTGATCCATCGACCTTCTATCACGGGCCGTAGGGTCCATGGGCCTTCTATGGGCCGTAGGGTCCATGGGCCTTCTACGGGTCGTACGATCCATGGGCCTTCTACGGGCCATACTATCCATGGGCCTCATACGGGCCGTAGGATCCATGGGCCTTCTACGGGGCGTATCATCATTTCGCCAATCATGGGCCGTACTATTCGTGGACCATAACGGGCCGTTAATAGGCCGTGTTGATAACTCTATGAAAACAGCCCAACGGGTTTTTGACATGAAAAGCATTAGCGTATTAACGGTCCGCATAAGCGGGCCGATCGTAACGACGGGCTGAATTTGGCCCTAAGCGAAAAATGACAAGAACGGGTCCGTATGTAACCGAATCGTCGCAAATGAGCCCAAGAATCAACGGGCGCTGAGAAGGCCGAAAAGATAACTTGATGCAGAAGCGGCCCAATGGAATAGCGGGCCGTTAATGGGTATAAAGTGATACACTGTTCATTACGGGCCGCTCACCACGGGCCGTTAATGGTCCAAGAGTTACAAAGGTCCTCATATGGGCCGAAAGAAGTCATGGGCCACACATGGGCCGGAAGTTAAAACGGGATGAATCATATTGGACGACCCAGATGACGCTACTGGGCCTAATTCGGATAGGGCGTAACGGGCACTAGGTTAGCGGGCTGTAAATGGGCTATATGCGAACATGACATTAATAGGCTTTCCGTGGGCCGGCCCGCCACCTTTTGACCAAGTCAAACGGGCCGGCCTTTTCACAGGAATGGGCCTCTGTTGGGCCGTGCCACGTGTCACCGTATCATAGGCGCCTTCGGTCCAATGAGCGGATGACATCTGTCCCAACGGTGAGCCGACACGTGTTTCCTCCAGCCAATGATGATTTTACATGTGGAAAATCCCCATTGGTCGGGGCTATTAACGGGTTATCAGATCCAAAACCCGACCCGATAGCTTAACGGCGTTCTGTTACGGTGGATGCCACGCGTCGGTCACCCTTGACGAAAGCACTTCTGTGACACGCGATTTACCGTCATGGAAGTGGACACTTCCGTGATGATAATTTTGGTAATGTCATGGAACACTTCTACGACAACACATGCATGACTATCTTGATTCTGTCATAAAATTGTCATGGATGTACATGCATGACAAAAAACGCGACCTACTGTGACAAACACGTATCATCACGGAAGTGTATTTTTTTGTAGTAATGCCGACTCCGACTTCGACTGACCGCGTCGCTCCTTCCTCGGCCACGCGCCCTGCCGAGGGTCTTCCTCGCCAAGCTCTCCATCGGGGCGCTCCCCGTCGTCTCCTTGGGCGGCTGGCATAGGAGGGCCAGAGAAGGCGAAGAAGGCGGGTGGCGGCCATCAAGTCGGAGTACGCGGGCACCGACGCCTTCGTCGCGTATTGACGGCCCGCTGCCTCGTCTTCCAGCACCTATCCCGGCACCAAGATGTTCTCTTGGTGCCTTCTGCTCCTTGCACCTCGCCTAGGCGCCCCTTTTGCCCGCCTGCTGTCTTGTTCCACCTTCTGAGGAGAGGGATAATAAAGGGATTACAGGCACCTTATCTCTTTTTAGTTTGTAAGCCTGCGGGCACTTGTTAATTTTAAGACTTGTAATCCCCTTGCTCATGTTTTTAATTCCGTATGAACTGTACCTGTATGGGATGTTTTTAATGAAAAAGGGTGTTTGCTGGGTTTCTTTGTGCGTGGGCGAGGCCCATGCCAAGGGGTGAATCCTTGTTACTTTTAAAATAAACATTGTCGCCCGGCAACAGGCCTTACCTTCCTCCCACTCCAGTCGACCATTCTCACGCTTTTGGAGGAGGCAGGGGTGGAGTGGACTTAGGCCCCTCGTTTACTTTCTTGCCACCGCGACTACGACCAAGTTCCGACCCAGGGGGATGGCTCTCGGGTACAGGAAAAGGGGAGCACGATGGTTTAAGAATATAAACGTGGTTTCACATGTCCCAGTTCTATAAGGAAAGACATAATAGGGGATGAAAGACTTATCTGAATCCGCTGCCCCCGGCAACCTTGGGTCGCCGGGGTTGGATCCTTGTGTCTTTAGCCCCGGGCAGTCTTGGCTTGCCAGGGCCAGGGCGTCGGTTCGTCCTCTTTCTCCCAAGCAGCTCAGAGAAGTGTCCGTGTGCCCTGCGAACCAAAGAAGATAGAAAGACGCGAACGACCTCTAGGCTAGGGGTTAGTCGCTGCCAAGCACTACCAACCCTAACTGAGGGAGGGACTTAAACCTAGCATGCATGCTATAACTTAGGGTGCCAGCGCTTCGTTTATTTATGCTCAGGGTCTGCGCCTTGCTTTGTACAGAGGGTTACATGCCTTGTCGACAAAGCTTGTACAAAAGGTGGCTTGCCGGGAGGCCCGGCAAGCCGCGCCTTATGGGTAAAATTTGCGAAGATGCTCGATGTTCCAGGAGTTGCTCACTGTGATAGCATCTTCGGTCTCCAGGCAGACTGCGCCGGCCCTGGTGACTCGTATTACCCGATAAGGGCCTTCCCACTTCAGCGTCAACTTGTTGGAATTCTTGGCCAAATGAACGCGCCGAAGAACAAGGTCGCCTTCCTCAAAGCTTCGGGCATGAACCTTGCGGCTATGGTAGCGGCGCAAGGCTTGCTGGTAGCGTGCCACTCTCACAGCCGCCCGAAGACGATCTTCCTCAAGGAGCGTTGCGTCATCTTGCCGCAATCGCTCTTGCTCAAGCTCGTCATAAGCGAGCACTCGAGGTGACCCGTATGTGAGTTCTGTGGGGAGAACTGCTTCTGCCCCGTAAACCAGGGCAAAGGGTGTCTGGCCGGTGGCTCGATTTGGCGTCATTCTGATCAACCAAAGAACCATCGGCAACTCATCAATCCAGCGCCTTCCACTCTTGTGCAGCCTGTCAAAAGTCTTTGTCCTCGGGCCTCGTAACACTTCAGCATTTGCCCTCTCCGCCTGGCCGTTGCTCCGTGGATGTGCAACGGAAGCCAAACAGACCTTGCTGCCGAGGTCTTGGATGTATTGCATGAAGGTGCGACTTGTGATGTGTGCCGTTGTCGGTGATGACTCTGTTTGGCACACCAAAGCGGCACACTAGTCCCTTGAAAAACTTGACGGATGACTATGCAGTCACCTTCCTCACTGCCTCCACCTCTGGCCATTTTGTGAACTTATCGATTGCAACGTACAAGTACTCAAAGCCCCCGACAGCATGGGGGAAAGGGCCCAGGATGTCGAGCCCCCAGACCGAGAATGGCCAGGAGAGAGGAATTGTTTGAAGGGCTTGAGCTGGTTGATGAAGCTTCTTCGAATGGAACTGGCATGCTTCACACCTGGTTACTAGTGTCGTCACATCCTGGAGGGCGGTGGGCCAGAAGAAACCTTGCCGGAATGCCTTGCCGGCAAGGGCCCTCGACCCTATTTGGGAGCCACATATGCGTCCATGTATTTCTGCCAACAGCCCCAGTCCTTCCTCCCGGGGGATGCACATCAATTTCACACCGTTCGGTCTTTTTCTATACAGGACGTCATCGATGAACTGGTACAGAGCAGACTGACGAGCTAATTTTTCCGCTTCTTCCTGCTCCTCAGGAAGTTCCCCTGTCTGGAGGAATCGGACAATATGTTGTGCCCATGCCGGAGCCTGGGGCTCGACGGCAAGGACCAAAGGCACCTCTTCTGCCATGGGAGCAGCCGTCTCCACGGTCAGGGCTTGATGGCCTACCGGAGCCAGCTGCCCCTCGGCAGGCTCAGAATCCACGGCAACACCCTTGCCGGCGGCCCGTGGGGGCTCAGCAGGAATGTACTTGCCAGGGCCTGATTTCCTCCGCTTGTTCTGTTCCGTTGATGGTTCAACGGATGTCTGAGTTAACCGAAGCAGAAAGGTACCTGGTTCCACACGTAGCTTGAACACAGCACGCTTTGACAGGTAATCAGCGATGTCGTTCTCCGCTCGGGGAACATGCTCCGCTTGTATATCGTTGAAGCGCTCCTCCAGCTTCCTCACCTCATCTACGTAGGCCTCCATCAACGGGCTCCGATAATCTTTGTTGATTTGTCTAACGACGAGCTGTGAATCACCCCTGACGATGAGCTTCTTAACCCCGAGGTCTACCGCGATCCTGAGACCGGCAAGTAGCCCCTCGTACTCGGCAGTGTTGTTTGTGGACATCTCATTGGGGAAGTGCATCTGGATCACATACTTGAGGTGCTCTCCGGTGGGTGCAACAAGTAGCACACCGGCACCGGCGCCTTGCAACGAGAAAGCCCCATCAAAGTACATGATCCAGTTGCGACTTGCTTCCTTACCGGGGAGAGCGGTCTCCTGGATTTCCTCGTCAGGCGTTGAGGTCCACTTAGCAATGAATTCCGCCAAGACTCTGCTCTGGATTGTCAAAGTACTTTAAAACTTCAACCCAAAGCTTGACAACTCTAAGGCCCACTCCACAATCCTTCCGGTTGTGTCAGGTTGTCTTGATATCTGTTACGGGAGGCGGGTGACGACAGTGATCTCGTGGGCTTGGAAGTAATGACGCAGCTTCCTCGAGGCCATAAGGAGGCTGAAGAGCAATTTCTGCACACCGGAGTACCTTGACCTAGCCCCCTGCAAGAGGGAGCTGACAAACTAAACCGGGTGTTGCATCATCTTCTTCTTGTGCACCACTTCATTTGGCTGCGCGGGCCCTGCCCCGATGGCGTCAGACTCTGCCGAGGGCCTTGCCTTGCCGGCACCAGGCTCTGCCAGGGGAATTTCTGACGTGCCATCCGCCGGTCCTGCCGTTGCCACTGCCTCTTCGTCGACCTCCCTCTGCGCCACCAGTATGCCGACCACTTGATTAAATCGCCGCCAGATCTGACAAGAACGGCTCTTGCGGTTTAGGCGCCACAAGTACTGGTGTAGAAGAGAGGTACTTCTTCAGATCTTGCAGTGCTACTTCAGCCTCCGGGGTCCATTCCATGGGTCCCGCCTTTTTCAAAATCTTGAAAAAGGGAAGGGCGCGCTCGGCAGACTTGGAGACGAATCGGCTCATGGCGGCAACGCAACCAGTTAGCCGACGCACATCCTTGATCCGCTTGGGTGCCTCAATCTGCTTGATAGCCTTGATCTTGTCTGGGTTTGCCTCGATCCCACGCTGCGACACAAAGAACCCGAGAAGTTTGTCGGACGGAACGCCGAAGACACACTTCTCAGGGTTCAGCTTGAGGTTGATCTTGCGTAGGTTGGCAAACGTCTCTTCTAAGTCTTGTACAAGAGTTGCCCCGTCCTTGGTTTTGACCACTATGTCATCCATATAAGCTTCCATATTTCTATGTAGCTGGGGCTCAAAACCAATTTGGACTGCCCTTGCAAACGTCGAGCCAGCACTCTTCAACCCGAAAGGCATCCATAAAAAGAAGTACGTACCACATGGGGTGATGAATGTTGTCTTCTCTTTGCTTCTCTTGTCATGAAGATCTGGTGGTAGCCCGAGTAGGAGTCTAGGAATGATAACAGATCACACCCGGCCGTGGAGTAAACAATCTGGTCGATGCGCGGCAACGGGAAGGGGTCCTTAGGACAAGCCTTATTGATATCTGTGTAGTCAATACACAGCCTCCACTTCCCGTTTGCCTTGCGCACCACCACCGGATTGGCCAACCACGTCGGATGGAGCACTCCCCTCACCAAGCCTGCTGCTTCCAACTTCCTGATCTCCTCTGTGATGAACTCCTGCCGTTCCAAAGCTTGCTTCCTGACCTTCTGCTTGACGGGTCGCGCATGAGGGCAGACATCAAGATGGTGCTCAATCACTTCCCTGGGAACGCCGGGGATGTCAGATGCTTGCCATGCAAACACATCGACATTCGCCCGCAGGAAAGTGACGAACGCGCTTTCCTATTTGCTGTCAAGGGTGGAGCTTATGGTGAAAGCCCCTCCCGTGCCATACTCCTTGACGGACACCTTCTTGGTCTTTGGTGGTGCAGCTCCGGATTTCTTGCTCTTGCCGGTGGAGCTCTCCGGCACGTCCTCAACGGTAGCACAACACTCCGAAGAAGTGCGCTTGCCGGAGTGGGTGCGAGAGGTCCTGCCGGTCTTCTTCTTCCCTCCCGGGGCTTCAGCAGCAGGATCAAGTGCCTTGGCGGCAGTTGCTGCAACTGCTTCCCCGTAGAGTAGGTCGGTGCAGATCAGCGCATCCTTCTTGTCACAAGGAACGGTGATGATGGTCATCGGCCCAGGCATCTTCAGCGTGTTGTAGGTGTAATGTGACGCCGCCATGAACTTGGCTAGTGCCAGGCGGCCGAGAATCCCATTGTAGGGCAAGGGGATCTCGGCTACGTCGAAGACGATCCTCTCCGTCCTGTAGTTCAACTCGCCCCCAAACGTCACGGGCAGCGTGACCTTCCCCTTCGGCTGACTCCTTCCCGGATTGACCCCTTGAAACGTGCCCGTTTCCTCGAGGTCTCCATCAGGAATTTGCAGCCTCTTGATCACAACAGGCGAGATCAAGTTCAGACCTGCCCCGCCATCGAATAACATCTTGTTCACCTTAAGGTTGTGTATCGTTGGTGAAACCAACAACGGCAAGCACCCGACTGCAGTTGTGCGATCAGGGTGGTCCTCGGCATCAAAGATGATAGGCGTCTTTGGACCACTTGATGGCTTCGGCGTCGAATGATGGCTCATTCTTTGTGATCTCATGCGCCCACTGCTTGAGCTGGCGGTGAGAGGTATGCAGCGAGGCCCCACCATTGACGCACATGGCCTCTGTAGCCTTCTGGAACTCATGTTTGTCGGACTCGTCGTCCTCGTCATGATCATCATCTTCCTGCTTCTTGTCGCGGCCCCGAGCGGGCCTCTCTTGCTGGTTATCCTTGCCGCGGCGACCTCCTTGGCCGCCACGCTTCTTGCAGGATCCCTCGGCACCATCCTGGCCCTTCTCCTTGTCCCGCCTCTCATACTCAGCTCTTTTATTCTCAACAAGCAGCTCGACTTGTCGGCAGTTCTGGAGGTCGTGGCCCTTGGTGCGGTGGATCTTGCAGTATTGCTTGTCGGAGCCCCCTGGCTTGTCGGTAGCCGCCAAGGCCCGGCATGCGGCGCACCCGGCTATTTCCTTGTCGGGGTCGTCTGCCTTGGCCTTCTTGGCAGCACCGGCGTCCTCGGATCCCTCGACGGCAAGCACGGTCTTATCCTTGTGTTTCCTGTTGCGGCGCCGACCCTTCTTTGTCGGAGCGGCAGTGTCTTCGTCCGTAGAGTCGGTTTCCGTGCCGGTGTCCTCGCCGGGGTACTTCCTTCCCTCTTCAGCCCGGGCACACCTATCGGTCAGAACATAAAGTTCAGCCACATCCTTAACCTTGTTCATCGCCAGCTCTTCGCGCATCTTGCGGTTGCGCACGTTGTCGGTGTCAAAATAGGCGGATCTCGGGTAGGGAGTCCCGAACTGTGCGTCTAGGATCGATGGTAACAGGAGACGGGGACACGATGTTTACCCAGGTTCGGACCCTCTCTATGGAGGTAATACCCTACTTCTTGCTTGATTGATCTTGATGAATATGAGTGTTACATGAGTTGATCTACCACGAGATCATAATGGCTAAACCCTAGAAGTCTAGCCTATGTAATGAATGTCTGTCCTTTCCGGACTATCCCCTTCGGTTTATATAGACACCGAGGGGATCTAGGGTTTGCATGGAGTCGGTTACATAAGAAGGAATCTTCGGTTGCCAAGCTTGCCTTCCACGCCAAGTAGAGTACAATCCGGACACGGGTACAGTCTTCGGCCTTCATGTCTTCGTAACCCATCAGTCCGGCCCAATGAATAACAGGTCGGACGCCCGAGGACCCCTTAGTCCAGGACTCCCTCAGTAGCCCCTGAACCTGGCTTCAATGACGAGGAGTCCGGCGTGCAGATTGTCTTCGGCATTGCAAGGCGGGTTCCCTCCTTCCGAACTCCGGAATAGTCTACAGATGTAGTAGATATATTCGGACCTGTGTATATAATTGCAGAAAATACAATATCCCACGAGTCTAATTTGTTGATAACTGTTTATGGCATCGCATCACGCCTGCCCGGTTACTATTTCCAACCGTTGGCTGGCACATTGCCCCACGTCTCGGGTCGCGGTTTTACTGGCACGTCTTGCCAAGGCAGAGATCGTGTTCCCTTATTCACGGGATTGTCATTAATGCAAGTGTGGGTAACACAACCGTCCCCTGGGTACAACTCTCTGGAGATAGGTAAGTTTCGAGACCCAGGTGGATACGCTTAGTATCTGGGGTCTTTATATAGGGTCCCAGACTAGTCTTTTTTCCTTTGCGCTTGCTTCTTCCTCAACCCTAGCCACCTCAAGTTCCAACCCTCGGGTCCCCATCGCCACCAGCCCTAACCATGTCCAGATCCAGCCGTCAAGGCCGGTGGGTGGCTTCTTCTGTCACAGAGGAGGATATTGCGAAGCTTCGCGCTGCGAGGTATCTGACCCCAGAAATCCTTCATCGGCTCCCTGCACAGGGGCAGGTCGTTCCTACCCCCGAATCCGGTGAGAGGGTGGTGTTTGTGTCCCACTTCCTCCATGGGTTAGGGTTCACGCTTAAGCCCTTCGTCCGGGGGCTCATGTTCTACTATGGGCTAGACTTTCACGATCTGGCCCCGGACTCTATTCTCCTCATCTCGACGTTTATCGTCACGTGTGAGGCCTTCCTCCGGACTCCTCCGCACTTTGGTCTGTGGCTCAAGACCTTTGATGTGAGGCCGCAAGTGACGGAGGAGGAGCAGGCAGAGTGCGGCAGCGTCACAATAGGCAAGCTTGCCAGCGCGGTTTGGTTTGAAGGATCTTTCGCCAAGTCTTCCAACATGTGGCAGCAGGGGTGGTTTTATATCAACGAGCCGCGGGGCTCCAAGTGGGCGGCTACACCAGCGTTCCGACCCGGCCCTCCAATTCAGCTTACTTCATGGATCAATAAGGGACTGGACTGGGGATCCGTCAATGAAGTGCAGACTCTGCAAGGTCGCATCTGAAGCCTTATCGAGAAGGGCATCGGTCTTGTGAACGTCGTTCAAGTAATGCTAGTCCACCGGACCCTGCCATGTCAGCGGTGGCCTCTCCGTATGTGGGAGTTTAATCCAGAAGGGCGGCAGCCTCTTCAGCACTTCTTCGGCACCATGCACGAAGGAATGTGGAAATTATATTTCGGGGAACGAGAGCAATGGCCGGACACCACCGAAGATGTCGGCCTTGACTGCAATCACTCGGACACCACGGTAAGTACTCAAACTCCGAACACCTTCCATTCAATCATCTCTAGACAAGATATGAACAATCCTTCCCTATACAGGACTGGATAAAGAAAGCGGTGTTAATCTGGTGTCCGGCGCCCCTTCCCGAAGACTTTGGGACCGCCCTGCTGACGAGGATGCTGATTCCGACACCGTACCAGGTGTCTGCAGAGGGGGGCGAGAGCGGGGAGCCCAGAGGTGATGCCCGCCCCGAGGACAAATCAGACGCTGTGTTCGGGGAAACCGAAACCCTTTTGCCCGAGGACAAAGGTGCAAAGGAAGCTTTCCATGGCAAGAAGAGGGCCGCTTCTGAAGATCAGGAGGGTAAACCTTCCAAGAAAGGGAAAATGCCATCGTCGGGTGGCTTGGGCCGGGCAAGCGATGTTGATGTAGAGCTTCATGATGAGGACGAACCTTTGGCCAAGCCGTAAGTGCAGCAGGGTATTTTAATCATACCTCATTCCTTTCTTATTACTGAAGTAATCCTTCGACGTGTGTACATCCTCGCAGGTTAACGCCTGGTGTTTCTCAATCATCTTCCTCCTCGGGAGACCTTCTTCCAGAGATGATGGAGAGTGACACATATTCCCCAGCCTCCTCGCCCAACAGGGCGGATGATTTAGAGGTATCGTCTCGGGGGGCTCCTCCTGATCGACAAGTAGTGCAGGAAACGAAGAAGGCGTTACCCGAAGGTGGTGCCTCCGTCACTCAGGGTTTGGGGATCAAGCATGACGGCCCCGAACTATCCGGTTCACAGCCGGAGATAATTCTGGAGGCGAGTGGGCGGATTCCCTCAAAGTAATGCCGCACTCCGGCGGCGGTTTCCGGAGAACCAAGAGCGCTGGAAACGCTAACAGACATGCTGCGACAAGCGTCCGTTTCGGAGGAGCACCGTGCCTTGATGGCTATGGTGGTCGACAAGGTTTTATCCGCGAAGAGCGGGTTGAACGAGGCCTTCACCAGCCTTCTAAAGGTTTTTGAGGTTTGTGATGTAACTTCGCCAATGGAATTTTATTGACAGATGCACCTGTTGCATATGAAGTTGCCCCTGACACTCGGATTGCCTGCCAAAGGAGGCGATCGGAGGATCGAAGAGATGTGCTCAGGTACTAACCTTGATTTAACATGGAATATAGGCTGCCTCCCCTCCTGCGGCTACCCGAAATACGGAAGTGGCCGAACTGCAGCGAAAGCTGGATATTGCGGAGGATGACATTGTGTTGATTAACAGGCGTCTTGACGACTCGCAAGGTATATATTTCGAGCATTCCTTACACCAATGTGCTTGTATTTTATGCTTGACTCTAAAAAGAGTTTTATATGAAATGTGCATGGTTGCAGATGGTGCGACCGCCATTGAAGCTCTTCGGGCGGAGCTAGATCGGGCCAAGGAGTAGGCCTGCTGTAGCGATGCGGCTGCCAAGAAGGCATCGGCTGATATCAGAGCCGAACAATTAGCTCAACGCCAAGGTGAGGAGAAAATATCCGCACTGGCGCTTGAATTGAAGAATACTGCCAGTCGCTGTGAATTCCTTGAGAAGGATAATAAAGCCAAAATTGCTGAACTTGATAAGGCCGTACGAGAGGCGAGAGAAGCTCGGTCTGAATCTAGGGCAGCTCGTGAAGAGATCCGGCAGGCTAAGGAGGTAGCGGACGGTAAGCCCTTTTTTCTTCAGACTAAGTTTGGCGATCCGGACTATGCTCAGCTAAACCAGGCAATTGGACTATAAGGCGTTAACACTTTCATTTAGCCATTGGAGTTTTATGGTGGGGCTACGACATAGCCCCTGGTATGTATGCGGCGTATGATGCCTTGCATATTTGATCTAAAAAAGATCCCTCGTGTGACACAGAGAATCGCTAAGGATTCCAAGAAGTCGTCAAGTGGTTGATCAGCTCTCGCCGCATCATGACGGTCAGTTTTCGGCTTTCTCTACTGAGGTGCTCGTCCGTAGGCCAAGGCACAATCGCAGTAGTTCTCCCTTTACTACCCTAGCCGATAGAGCGGAACGTAGGGTAGCAAGCACAGGAGCCGGGCAACCCAACTATTGACCCAAGACAATGATTCGGAGCTGATGCATATGAGGCCTAACTTGCAACACCGAAGTATGCTATAGAGTTGTTCGGAATTTTGCTGGCAACTCTTTCGTTCCCATACCGAGCCCCTGGCAGGGTATGCCGAGGTGCATCTGTAGCGCGGCCGTTGAGGCCATACTCACTGTTGCAAGAGTATGAAAGATTAGTTCGGTCAGGTTTACTGGGATCGGAGTGATACGCTAGTGACGAATTTATGTATATATATAAAGATAGTAAATAAAAAATAAACCACAAGCCCGGCTATTTGACATGCTCGGGGTCGGGTACAGAGGAAAAAAAGGGTATAGTATAGCCTCGGAAATAAAGAGTGCGGTCTACAAAAAGTTATTTTGGACCTCCTGTCGCACGTCTGCGCCACCCGTCCTCGGGGAGGGGAATCCTAACGGAAGTAGCCCCTTAGGTGAGTGTACGGATCCGAACTCCGATAGAGTCCGTTGTAGATGCTGTCGTGTTGGTCACCTGTTCTTAAGAAATGATACAGAAAAATAAGAAAAACGGATAAAAACATTACTGGGGTTCTTGCAGGGTTGTCCATATTGTGCTTCCGCCGATGCCCATGGTATCTTGAGTGTGTAGTGATGTACGCGTGGTGTAAATCTCGCCGGTATTGTGGGTGGGTGGCAGAAGCTGAACTGCTATTTCCGTTTCGGAAGTGGTCAGACTTTGGAGGGAAACTGCTTCTGGCCCCTGATATTCGGTTGGCGAGCCACTCCGTCGTCTTTATCGCCTGGTGGCCTCCTCCCCTTGCTATCGGCGTTGATCTTGCCTGCCTGCTTGAGGACCCAACAGTTTCTGTTGGTATGATTAGCTGGCCTATCAGGGTGACCGTGAATTTGACAAGGTCGGTCCAATATCCTGTCAAGGGTGGATGGTCTATCCTGGTTTGCCTTTAGTGGCTTCTTCCGTTGACCGGGCTTCGGATTGTGAAATCCGGCGTTCACCGCTGTGTCGCATATATTACTACGACTATTGTGTTCGGTTCGTCGTGGCTTGTCGTTACCGTCTCGAATTTTGGAAGTGCCCGGGTCGCTGGCATTGTTGCTTTTACGAGCAAGCCAGTTGTCTTCTCCCGCACAAAAGCGGGTCATTAGAGCGGTAAGGGTTGTCATGGACTTAGGTCCTTCCTGGCCGAGGTGACGCGCTAGCCATTCATCCCGGACGCCAGGTTTGAAGGCTACGAGGGCTTCTGCGTCCGGACAGTCGACAATTTGGTTCTTTTTGACTAAGAACCTAATCCAGAGCTCCCTGGCTGACTCGCCAGGCTTCTCGACAATATGACTTAAGTCATCGGCATCTAGCGGCCGGACATATGTTCCTTGGAAGTTGTCTCGAAAGGCGTCTTCCAAATCTTCCCAGCTACCAATAGAGTTTTCTGGTAAACTGTTTAGCCAGTAGCGAGCTGGCCCTTTAAGCTTGAGAGGTATGTATTTAATGGCATGAAGGTCGTCTCCACGAGCCATGTGAATATGGAGGAGGTAATCCTCAATCTATACCGTGGGATCTGCTGTTCCATCGTACGATTCGATGTTAATGGGTTTAAACCCGTCTGGGAATTCATGCCTCATTACCTCATCAGTGAAGCAGAGAGGGTGTGCGGCTCCTCTATGTTGAGCCACACTATGAAGCACCTCCGGCGGACTCCATTTACGGAGTCCGGACCGGGCATGGTCGGCTCTGTAGTGTCCGAATGGGTGACCATCATCGTCGGTCGGGGTGTATCCCCATGATCTGTACGTCGATCTTGTGCGCCCTGCTCTATCCTCCAGGTCTTGGTTGATGTCGCGAGTGTTCCCTCGAACTGTTTTTCTCTTGATTCGATAGCCGGATGGGTTGGTATGTTGCTATGCTTGGGCTGCTGCTTTGTCTGGACCGAACCGTGGCCGGCCCGCCGCATTGTTCGATGGTGATGTGGGCTCCAACGCCATGCCCTCGTATCGAGGGAGCCACCTACTATTGGGGTGGCTTTCGTCTGGGCCGCTAAGGCCGTATTCTTCGGTGGCCAGGACCTCGGTCCATCTGTCATTGAGCAAATCCTGGCTTGCTTGAAGCTGCAGCTGCTTCTTCCTTAGGCTCCTTGCAGTGGCTATAAGCCGGTGTTTAAAGCATTCCTACTCGAGAGGTTCCTTAGGCACGATAAAATCCTCGCTGCCGAGGATCTCCTCTTCCTCGGAGGGTGGGAGATAATTGCTGTCCTCCGAGTCTCCATATGTGGCCTGTTCATCAGGGCTGTCTTGCCCGCTTTCCTGTTCCTCCTGTTGATTCTACCTCAACAGGTCTTCATTGTCCGGAGTGTTGTATTTTACGGTGCTAGCAGTGTTTTCTCTTGGGCGATGTGGCTTGGGCGGCCTTTGTTGGCGCGGTGTCCGTCTTGTGTACCAGGAGGTTTATTCTCGACTGGATCCTCCTTGCCATCGTCGAGAGCGTCGTCGGGTGTGTCTATCATACACACATCATACCAGGAAGTGGCCATACCGTGTCTAGCGGGTAGAAGGCTCTGGCCCTGCCCCTCATCGTCGTCCATACCAGCGATGTCTTCGGAGCTGGGGTCAGGCGTGTTGGTTGGGTCTTCGACAGTGTCTATGAAGTGGGAGGCGGGTGGGAAGCAAAATTCTCCATCATCAGCCGTAAGTTCGAACCGAACATAGTTCGGCGATGAGTCATCCGCCAGGGATAGGTTTTTTAATGAGTTTAGTAGGTCGCCCATGGGCGGGTGTTGGAAGACCTCTGCAACGCTGAACTCAAGAATCGATAACCGATCAAGCTCGGTGTTCGTGGGCGCGCGAGGTCCGGAACTCGTAGCCGGATACGAGTCCGGCGTTCCGTTATCACAGATGTTGCATGAGGCTGAGTCTATATGCGGCTCCAACGACGCGCACTCGGTGGCCTCGGGCGGCGCAATCTGCTCCGGCCTTAAGGTCGTTGCAACAACAGGAACCATCTCCTGGATGTGATCCGACGACAGATTTATGTCATGTTCGTCGGTGGGAGCGATCGCCGCGGTCTCGAATCCGGTGAAGATCAAGTCTCCACGGATGTCCGCGACGTAATTCAGGCTTCGAATCGACACGATGGCGAGGCGTGGCGCCGATCTGCTCCAGATGGCCAAGGGAGTTGGCCCGCAGTACTAAGCCGCCGAATATGAAGGTCTGTACGGGGAGGAAGGTTCCTCCTTGGTCAGCGTCATTGCCGATGATTGAAGGGGCCATCAAACCTTTTGTCGACGGCACAGTGGAACTCTCAATGAAAGCACCAATGTCGGTGTCAAAACCGGCGGATCTCGGGTAGGGGGTCCCGAATAGTGCGTCTAGGATCGATGGTAACAGGAGACGGGGGACACGATGTTTACCCAGGTTCGGGCCCTCTCTATGGAGGTAATACCCTACTTCCTACTTGATTGATCTTGATGAATATGAGTGTTACAAGAGTTGATCTACCACGAGATCATAATGGCTAAACCCTAGAAGTCTAGCCTATGTGTATATGGTAATGAATGTCTGTCCTTTCCGGACTATCCCCTTCAGTTTATATAGACACCGATGGGATCTAGGGTTTACATGGAGTCGGTTACATAAGAAGGAATCTTCGGTCGCCAAGCTTGCCTTCCACGCCAAGTAGAGTCCAATCTGGACACGTGTACAGTCTTCGGCATTCATGTCTCCGTAGCCCATTAGTCCGGCCCAATGAATAACAGGACGGACGCCCGAGGACCCCTTAGTCCAGGACTCCCTCACACGTTCTGATGGAACGCGCTAATCACGGCGGAGGGATGAACATCGGGGATGTTGTACTTCACCCGGCTGAACCTCTGGATGTACTTGTGCAGGGTCTCCCCTTCCTTCTGGGGAATGATATGCAAATCACTGGCCTGGCCATGAGCTTGGTGGCCTCCGGTGAAGGCACCAACGAACTCATGGCATAGATCCGACCAAGAAGAAATGGAATCCGCTGGCAAGTGCATCAACCAAGACATGACGTTGGGCTTCAGTGCCAACGGGAAGTAATTGGCAAGCACCTTGTCGTCGCGAGCTCCGGTAGCTTGCATCGCGATGGTGTAGATGCTGAGGAACTCTGACATATGGGTATTGCCGTTGTACTTCTCGCCGATGTTGGGCTTGAACGTGTGGTGGGATGGCCACTGGAACTGCCGCAGCTCACGGGTAAAGGCTGGGCAACCCACCTCGCAAGGTAGGCCGCCGGAGCCCCGTGGTGTTGGGTGGTCCATAGCGGGTCCCGCCCGCTTATCTGACTGGTGGCGTGTATCGCGCCGGCACTCGATAGTGGTTCCAGCATCTTCGTGGGCTCGTTCTCGAAGAACTTGGCGCTGGTAACGGTGGGTCCGTGGGTCGGACGACGTTATGGAAATGTTATCACATGCGTCGTCATGACGGATCGACACCGGCGGCAGCTGGCGCGGGGGAGGAGAGTGTACTATGGCTGCAGCTCCCCCGGTCCTCCCACCGCCAGCATGGGGTGGCTCGACGGAGCACCGGCCCGAGGGCCCCGCCGGTCGCGGATCATCTTTATTGGCGACGGCGACGAGGCTCCGGATGGTGGCTCTCCAATCGTCGAGCTTCTCCGCAGCAGGAGGGAAGTCAAGGAGCAGCGCTGCCGCCAAAGCTTCATTGGCGTGGGTGGTGGCGACAGCTGCGTGGACCGTGGCGCGCTTCGACTTCTAACCACGTTAGAAGGAGCTATATCACGGCCCAGCGGCTGTGCGCCATTTTCGCCAGCACTTCGACGGGCATGCTGGACTCCTTCGTCCCGCGGAAGATGCACAGGGCTCTTCCCACGGCGGTGTCTAGGGTAACCGGCGTGGTGACGCTGCTCGTCGCACACACCATGGGAAGAGCACACTGTGGGCGCCAAGTTGGGCGTCTTGTAGGTCGTTGCGCCGCCTGTAGGGGGCACAGCGATGCCCCTGGAGGGCCCCACGTTGCCTGCGCGGGGGGGGGGGCAACCCCGTCTTTGGATCTGGCGGCGTGCGGCTCATCGTCTGGCGCACGAACGATGCCGCTCGCCAGGCTTTGACTGTCGGGGCGATGCTGGTGCTCGCGGGCCACGGCTCGGGTTTTGTCCGCGATCGGCCCGCTGCTCGCCCGCGCTAGCGCGGGCCGCTCGGCCCCCGACGAGCCGATCGCCATGATCGTCTTCTTCTTGGGAGCCATGGCGACGAAGAACTGCTATGCTAACTGCTAGACCAGATTCTCATGACTGCGCCCCCTACATGGCGCGCCAAAGATGTCGGGGAAACGACACCTATGGGATCACTGGAATCCCTTCTACGGTTGGCGGGCGCGAGGTTGTGAGAAGAGCAGGTCTAACAGGAAGCACACATATCGTTTACCCAGGTTCGGGCCGCGAGGATGCGTAATACACTAGTCCCGCTTTGATGGATGTATTGAGTGTTCTGTGTTCTTGAGCTAGCTACGGGTGTAACTTGCCCAAAGAGCGAATCCCTCTCCGGTATGCCCCGGCCTCCTTTTATAGTCGAAAGGGGCTGCCACGATGGCATCTGAGGAGGTGGAAAGGTCTACTGATCGCATAAGCTTATCGCCTGGCATTAGGGGACAAAACGCATTAAATGCGCTACTTAGGTGTCCATTAGCTTTATCGGGGACGGGAACGAGGCCCGTCCCATCCGTTGCCGCTCCGTCTCGCTTCTTCGACACGCGCCCAGGCCAGCGATGCGTGCGGTGCCATGTAGGCAGGCAGGCTGCTGAGGTGGCGCGGTGGCAGGGTCTTCACGAAGATCTGCATGCCACCATGCAGGTGCCTGCTGAGTCGGTCTGGAAGCCGCGTGTTGCCACGCAGGTGCCTGCCTAGCTGGTTGTCCTGACAGCTGCATACGAATGGCGGCGGAACCTTGGCTGGTGCGGGTCTGGCAGTGGCCCTGCTGGCGCCCTCGGCAAGGGTGTTGCCGTGGCGTCGCAGTTGTCCCCGGCAAGGCGCTTGTCGGGGGTCTTGTGGATCTCCTCGGCTAGGATTCCGCCGAGGACCACTGTCTTCTGGTCCTCATCTGATCTTGTGTGTTTATGATCTTGGCAAAGATCTGCATGCCACCACGGAGGTGCCTCTCGAGCCTTGGTTCCAATGTAGTTGTTGACGGTGTTTGGAACCCTTGGGCTCGAGGGTGGCTCGCTTTGCTGGCGTAGGCCAAGTTGCCCCGGCAAGGCTCTTGCCAGGGCCGCGGAGGCCGCCTCGGCAAGAGCCTTGCCGGGGGAGTCTACCTCTCCCTCTTGCTCTTTGGTGTTTCTGGTCTTGGTGTTGCCTTTACCGTCTTGTGCTCCGGCTTCTCACCGGCCTCCCTGCTCTTCCCTGCTAAGTGTGGCCACGGTGCGCGGCTCTGACTGCCCGTGCACAAGTAAAAGGGTCAAAAGGAGAGCCCCTACTTGTGTACACCGACAGTGATCCACGATCACACTGAGTCCATAGGAAAGCCAATACTATTAAAAGGGGTTGAGGTGTTGCTTAATGGCTTGTTTGCTCAAAGTGCTTAGTGACATGCCCCAAAGCCCTCAACCACTTTCTCATTCCACATATGTCCCAAACCTAAAGTCAAACTCGGCCCCACCGATTTGATCTATCCGGCGCCACCGAGTTCACTTGACATAGCCACTGCCAGAAACCCTAATCAGTTCCATCTCACCGATGGGATGTCAGTCTCACCGAGATGGGCTTGCAAACTCTCTGTTACCTGTTGCAATTATTTCGGTCTCACCGAGATATGGAATCGGTCTCACCGAGTTTGCTTGACCAACTCTCTGTTTTCTCATTACCAAAATCGGTCTCACTGAGTTTGTGTAATCGGTCAAACCGAGTTGATGTTTTACCCTAACCCTAGCACATCGGTCTCACCGAGTTGATCATGTCGGTCCCACCGAAAACTCTAACGTTTACATTTTGAACCATATCGGTCTGACCGGGTTTCATTATTCGGTCCCACCGAGTTTGGTAAATTGTGTGTAACGGCTAGATTTTGTGTGGAGGCTATATATACCCCTCCACCCATCCTCCATTCGTGGGGAGAGCCATCAGAACCTGCCTACACTTCCACTACTCATTTTCTGAGAGAAAACCACCTACTCATGTGTTGAGACCAAGACATTCCTATCCAACCACAAGAATTATCTAGCCTTCCCCAAGTTGCTTTCCACTCAAATCATCTTTCCACCATATCCAAGTATGTGAAAGAGAGTTGAGTGTTGGGGAGACTGTCATTTGAAGCACAAGAGCAAGGAGTTCATCATCAACACACCATCTATTACCTTTTGGAGAGTGGTGTCTCCTAGATTGGTTAGGTGTCACTTGGGATCCTCCGTCAAGATTTTGGAGTTGAACCAAGGAGTTTGCAAGGGCAAGGAGATCGCCTACTTCGTGAAGATCTACCCAAGTGAGGTAAGTCCTTCATGGGCGATGGCCATGGTGGAATAGACAAGGTTTCTTCTTCGTGGACCCTTCGTGGGTGGATCCCTCCGTGGACTCACGCAGTCGTTACCCTTCGTGGGTTGAAGTCTCCACCAACGTGGATGTAAGATAGCACCACCTATCGAAACCACGCAAAAAATCTTTGTGTCTCCAATTGCGTTTGCACACTCAAATCTCATCCCTTTACTCTCTTGCAAGTTGCATGCTTTACTTTCCGCTGCTTATATACTCTTGCCATGCTTGCTTGAAATCTATTGTGAATGTTTAAACTTGTGCTAAAACTCCACCTTAAATTGAAGAAATTAAAAGCTGCTACTTTTCTTTGTTGTGAGGGTCTAATCACCCCCCTCTAAACACCTCTTCTCGATTCTTTCACTCTTCCACGAGCAAAACATGATCAGCACCAAGACTCCATGGGTGTTAGAATCATTACAATGTAATCTAGATTATTGACTCTAGTGCAAGTGGGAGACTGAAGGAATATGCCTAGAGGCAATAATAAAGTTATTATTTTATATTTCCTTATTCATGATAAATGTTTATTATTCATACTAGAATTGTATTGATCGGAAACCTAAATACATGTGTGAATACATAGACAAACACTTTGTCCCTAGTGGGCCTCTACTTGACTAGCTCGTTGATCAAAGATGGTTAAGGTTTCCTGACCATGGACATGAGTTGTCATTTGATAACACGATCACATCATTAGAGAATGATGTGATCGACAAGACTCATTCGTTAGCTTAGCATTATGATCGTTCAGTTTTGTTGCTATTGCTTTCTTTATGTCAAATACATATTCCTTCGACTATGAGATTATGCAACTCCCGGATACCGAAGGAATGCCTTGTGTGCTATTAAACATCACAACATAACTAGGTGATTATAAAGATGCTCTACAGGTATCTCTGAAGGTGTTTGCTGAGTTGACATAGATCAAGATTAGGATTTGTCACTCCGAGTATCGGAGAGGAATCTCTGGGCCCTCTCGGTAATACACATCATAAGAAGCCTTGCAAGCAAAGTGACTAATGAGTTAGTTGCAGGATGATGTATTACGGAATGATTAAAGAGACTTGCCGGTAACGATATTGAACTAGGTATGAAGATACCGACGATCGAACCTCGGGCAAACTAACATACCGACGGACAAAGGGAATAATGTATGTTGTCATTACGGTTCGACCGATAAAGATCTTCGTAGAATATGTAGGAGCCAACATGAGCATCCAGGTTCCGCTATTGGTTATTGACCGAAGAGGTGTCTCGGTCATGTCTACATAGTTCTCAAACCCGTAGGGTACGCACGCTTAATGTTCGATGACGATTTAGTATTATATGACTTATGTGATTTGGTGACCGAATGTTGTTTGGAGTCCCGTATGAGATCTCGTACATGACGAAGAGTCTCGAAATGGTCGAGAGATAAAGATTGATATATAGGATGATAGTATTCGGACACCGGAAGTGTTCCGGAGTATATCGGGTATTTATCGGAGTAGGGGGGGTTACCGGAACCCCCGGGGGGAAGATATGGGCCATATGGGCCACGAGAGGGGAGCACACCATCCCACAAGTGGTGGCGCACCCCCCTATGGCATGTGGCCGAATTGGAGAAGGAAAAAGGGGTGGGGGGGTTCGCCCCCTTCCTTTCTCTCTTCCCCCTTCCCTTTCTTCTCCCGGTGAAAAAAGGAAAGGGGGGCGCCACTTGGGTAAACCCCAAGTAGGATTTGGATCCTACTTGGGGCGCCCCTGGCTGCCTCTCCTCCCCTCCCACCTATATATATATATATATATATATATATATATATATATATATATATATATATATATATATATATATATATATATGATGCTATTCATCACCCAGGGTGCAGAATAAGTTATTCTTCACCCGAGGTAATCTTACGATCACTTACATCTGGAATTCAAATAATTACATTCCTAATGATTCTACGTAAAATTTGGTATAAGAAAATAAAAATATAGGTCATAAGACAAGAAAATTTGGAGTTTATGTATATTTCACACTATGTTTTTTACGCTTGTAATTTTACATAACATAAAATATTTTTTACGGTGATTATATATTTTCTTACGGTCTCTTTTTACGTCACAAATAAGACAAAACATGCGAAACGTAAAATTACAGTGCATTGATGGTAAAATAGAGGGGGTGAAGAATAACTATTCCTCACCCAGGGTGATGAATAGTCAATCCATATATATATATATATATATATATATATATATATATATATATATATATATATATATAGACACACACACACACATAAATACTATTCTGATCACAACATGAACTTCCCGAGTAACGCGCCTGACCTTCCCCGGGTACTAGGTTGAACTTCAGCTAAAAAGTGTCCAAATGGGGCTTGTGATATACCGTTGGAAAGCTATGGACACCAATATCATGATCCAAGTCAAATTTTTGGCAAAATGTAAGTGGTTTAAGAGCAGTTTTGAAAAAACCGTTTTTTCTTCATATAAAAAACATGAATCGTATTCTCGATCGCATTTCTAAACCGTTTATCGGAATGAGGTAAATAATATAGCGTTGGAAATCTGCTGCAAAGCCGCTCCTTCGACATGTTGAAAGTTTTCTCTAAATCCCTATGGATAAAGAGTAATTTTGAAAATCGTAAAATTTCACGAACCGAACAGCCGAGTTCGTATTTTCAATGTAATTTCTAAACGGCTAATCCATTTGAGGCAACTGATATGACATTGGAAAGCTTGTGAAAATGCGCTACTTTTTCATGTTAAAACTTTTTTCTAATTTGGAACGGTTTAAAAGTAATTCAGAAAACGGTACAGGTTCCACCGAGTTCGTATTTTCGAGCTAATTATTTAATCGTACGTCCGAATGCAACAAATGATACGGCGTTGGAAAGCTTGAGTAAATGCGAAACTTTTTTGTATATTATTTCTCCTAATTCCTTACAGTTTTAAGTCAAACTGGAAAATGAATAAAAACATATTTTTGGCATAATTTCTACATACTTTATCGGAATGAGGCAAATAATATACTGCTGAAAAGCTACGGAAAATGCGAAACATTTTCATGTTGATGGTTTTCTCTGATTCCTAGCCGTTTTCAAGTAATTGCAAAAATGGCGAGATCATTCGTTCTGCCTTGATCGCGAAACTGATTCTTCGAAAATGCACCGCGTGAAGAACCTGAACTTCTCGGCATGTGTACTTGAATTTCACTCTGTTTTTCACGTGCTTTTTTTGTCTCGTATCCACTGCTCCTAGCTCTCCATTCACTCACCGGAATTGAGCAAGTGATATACCGATGGAAAGCTGATGTAAACACGCAACTTTCCCGTGTTGATCATTTTTTCATACTCGCAACGATTTTAAAAGTTTTTCATCTAAAATTCATTCAGCTTAGTAGTTGAACTTCATGCTATTTTTCACGTTGAACTTCTGTGACGTATTTTTGTTTGTACACGCGCCTGAACTTCCCTCTGTACGGACCCGACCTTCGGGCTATCTTTGCAACCTTGGCTTCCCCCGCGAATTATTTTGGTTAGTAGTGTTCTACATGATGTTAGTGTAATCTAGAAACATTTTTAGCAACTAAATACCAGTTTTAAATAGAAATCTAAACTCCTTTGGCGGATTTTGCTCTCGGTCGTGATGAAATTGGGTTTTTGCAATTTTCTTGCTGAGTTGTTCGACTGAACTTCCCCTAGTGCTAGGTTGAACTTACATCAATATTGCCCAAATGGGGCTTGCGATATACCGTTGGAAAGCTATGGACACCAGTATCATGACCCAACTTAAAATTTTGGCAAAATGTAAGTGGTTTAAGAGCAGTTTTGAAAACTGTTTTTTCTTCATACAAAAAACATGAATCGTCATTGGAAAGCAGCTGTAAAACCGCTCCTTCCACATGCTGAAAGTTTTTTCTAATTCCCTATGGTTAAAGAGTAATGTGGAAAATCATAAAACTTCGCAAACCGAACAACCGAGTTTGTATTTTCGTGTCATTTCTAAACGCCTAATCCATTTGATACAAATGATATGGCGTTGGAAACCTTATGAAAATGCGCTTTTTCCTCATCTTGATTTTTTTTCTAATTTTGAATGGTTTAAGAGTAATTTAGAAAATGGTACAAGTTCTACCAAGTTTGTATTTTCGATCTATTTTTAATCATACGTCCGAATGTAGCAAATGATATGGCGTTGGAAAGCCTGAACAAATGCGAAACCTTTTGTTATATATTGTTTCTCCAAATTTATTACGGTTTTACGTTCATTTTGAAAATGGCTAAAAATGTATTTTCGCCGTAATTTCTACAAACTTCATCGGAACGGAGCAAATAATATACTGTTAAAAAGCTACGAAAAATGCGAAACTTTTTCATGTTGATGGTTTTCTTTGAATCCCAGCCATTTTCAAGTAATTTCAAAAACAGCGAGATCACTCGTTCTGCCTTTATCGCGAAACAAATTCGTCGAAAATGGATCGCGTGAAGTACTTGAACTTCTGTGGCAGTTCTGCTTGAACTTCACTCTGTTTTTCACGTACTTTTTTTTGCTCGTAGCTCTTCATTCACTCACCGGAATTAAGCAAGTGATACACCGATGGAAAGTTGCTATAGACACATAACTTTTCCGTGTTGATCATTTTTTCATACTCGTGACGGTTTTAAAAGTTTTTCTTGTGAAATTCATTCAGTGTAATAGTTGAACTTCCTGCTGTTTTCACGTTGGACTTCTGTGACATATTTTTGTTTGTAATTTACCCATCCATTTTCGTCAGTGTTAACAAATGATATTCTTTTTGTACAAACCTCTCTCACAATATTTTTTTAACTTTCTCCGACCGAGGACGTGAACTTACACAAATGATACTCTTGTCGTTTTGAAGTAAATTAGAAAACGACGAGATCATGATTTCTGCCTTCATCACGAATGGAAATGCACTGCGTGAAGTAGTTGAACTTCTCGGGCATGTCTGTTTGAACTTCACTCTGTTTTTGACGTGCTATTTTTTGACGTTCTATTTTTTGCACTGCGTGAAGTAGTTGAACTTCTGGGGCATGTCTGTTTTGAATTTCACTCTTTTTCACTTTATTATATTTTTCTTATATGAAATACACACCATGTAGTACGTGGACTTCCGGTTGTTATCACTTTGAACTTCTCTCTAGTTTGAGAGAATTATTTTAAAACACAAAAAACAACATTTTTAATGTATTTTTGGACATCTAAATACACGACGAGCCTCTCTCGGAAGAATTTTTGGAACTTTTCCTCAATGAGCACTTGAACTTCTAGCAACCATTTTTTCGTTTATGAGTTGTTTTTAAATTGCAAAAATGGCGTTGTGTTTTTATTTTTTGAACAGGTAAATCCTAGGTTTTAGTAAACTCTGAACTTCTCTGTTATTTCAATTTGAACTTCACCTTTTTATATTTTGAGTAAAGAATTGTATTCGATTTTTATACGGAAAAAATCGAACATGGAAATACAAGGTGAACCTCTCTCGCAAGAATTTTTGAACTCCCCAGGAAAGAACCCTTGAACTTCTTTCAACAAACTTTTTAAACTTTTATTTTTCTATACTTTTTTCTCACCTGAAATGCATTCCTTGCAGTACTTGAACTTCTCGTTGTTTTCACTATGAACTTCTATCACATCTTTGTGTATACGTCGAATTACACACAATTGAAGGTCGGACGTCATTTTTTGCCATTTAAAAACATGTAATTGGCGGTCGGACGTCCCGCAATATAAATTCTGAACCATGCGCGGAGGTGCACATTAATTTATTGTAACAAATCTGAGTTTTTTATATACTCCGAACTTCTCTATTATTGTAATTTGAACTTGTTAGCCTTATTCTTAAAAATAAATATGTTTTTAAATAATCATCAAACTTTTTTTAATTCAACTTTATGCTTTTATTTTCCCTACAGAATGGAAAGAATTTGAGTTTTTCGTATACATCAGACTACTCCTTTATTTTAATTTGAACTTCATCATTTTATTCTTTAGTAACAAGGAAAATCTAAGTTTTTTACAAAAATCAAACTGGACTATTTTTCAAATTTGGACTTCTTGGTTTGTTTCTAATAGTAACGAGAAAATCCTAGTTTTGTAATATACTTGACCTTCCCGAACATAACATTTTGACCCTTTCATAACGAAAAATTTAGAAGTCAATCATTGAACGACTTCATTTATAATTTTGAACTTCCAGGTTTTTCCTAGAAACGGAAAAAAAATCTGTTTTTATAAACTATTTTTGAACTGCTCTATTACTTTAATTTGACCTTCTCAGGGTTTTTTAAAACCATGAAAAAAATGTTTTCTATTACAAATATTGAACAACTTTGTTATTTTAATTTGAACTTTTTGGTTATCCTTTTTCAATAATGGGAAAATCCGTGGGAATATCTTTTAGTATAGCGATAACATTTTTTTTGAACTCTCTATTTTATCAAATTTGAACTTCTCAAGTTAACACTTTTATAGTTGAAGATTGTTTTTCTTCATGGTATATAACCATCGAATATCCATGTTATCGTAATTTGAACTTCTTGGTTTTTATTCTTTAGGAACTAAAGAAATCCATGTTTTCTTTTACAAACACTAAACTACTCCGTTATTTTAACTTAAACTTCTAGGTTTTTTAGAAACGGGGAAATTTTGTTTTTTCAAAAACATTTTAAACTACACTATATTTTTGGTTTTACCTTCCTGACTTTCTAATAAATGTTGACCTTCTCGGTTATTTAAATTTGAACATCAAGTTTTTTATTTGGAAGCACGGAATCCCTTTTTATGAATTTTTATTTTCACAATTTTTTTGGATGGACCAGTTAATCTTACTCAAGAAACATAATGTTGTTTTATTTTCCGAACTTGCTATGTTTCATGCGGTGAAACTTTTTGATTTTTTGTGTCGTGATACTTTTTTTCCTTTTGTTCTCAAGTAGAACCTTTTCTTTTAAAAAGATGAACTTCTCGCTTGAATTTTACATGTTTTTTCTTAAAAAATGTTTATGTTTTATTTATGCTACCATTTTTTTCTCCATCAAAGTTCTTGAGGTTTTCATATATGAATTACTTGGGCATTCTTATTATAAAAAGCTAGTTTTGTAGCTCCATGAAAAAACCCGTTTTCCAAACTATGGCACGCGATGAAGTAGAACTTCAAACAGTAACCACATTTTTTGCATACTCTATAACAGTAAGAGAGAACTTTTTTTCTCTCGGATAAGTGTTCTTCTAAATTTAACACGAACAATAAAATCAGGTCTCATACGCACAAAACCAAAATATGTGAGGTCCACTGAAACAAAAGACCATATTTTTTACACACTGAGCTTCATCTAGGAGACAATTGTACACGCATCAGCAATAGAGGTGCAATTCATACATTGAGTTGTTTTCAGAGGTTAAAGCATAAACACAAACAGGGAGAGAGAATTATAGACGGAGAGCTACACACAAGCGCTACTGCTCATTCAGGGGAGACATGCACACCAATGGCACGGGCGAGGACCGATTGTACCCTGCAGTTTTACGTGTGGTAGGACGCACACGATGAGAAACATACACGGGAAGTGAGATCGCATCCCCATGTGGAAATGCACCCCAAAAATAGCACTAATATCATACTGACCGTTCTGAAGCCTGGCTTTCTTTCTGCACCTCATGTGATCTTCTCCCCTGCCCGATGGTGACCTTCCTCCCTATGTTCACGCGGGTAGCGAGCACCAGTGGCACATAGGACTCTGGAACTTTTTGAGCAAAATTAGTGAGAAAAAGCAGGAAACAACTAAACACCAGAACATCAAACAAGAGGAGGAGCCGGAAATTTCTTCTTTTTCTGAACGGTCTTTTTGTACTGAGACTTGAAAATGCCAAATGAAGTTGACATGTACTCGTTCTTCTTTCTGAGCCATACTAACTTCATTTTTCATAGAAAAATAGCGCAGGCTCACAACCCAGGATCCTCCAACGTCTTTGTTGTCATCGCCGACATCTCTAGGAAGAAGATTTTGTTCTGCTCTACATACTCCAGCTCCTCCTGTTCGCATTCAGATAAAAACATAGACGATGTTGGGTTTGACTGAGATCCAGTACATCGGGGCAAGGTTGTGTTCGTGGGGTGAGATGCATGGCAGCAGCGGTATTCAGGAGACACTGCGGCTGTGAACCTTCAGGGGCCGCGTAGTTGAACGGCCGGAGTGTAATGGCGACGAGCGCCATTAGTGCTGCGGCAGTGGAGCACCATCGAGAGGAGGCGGAAGGAGCGAGCAGGAGGGGACAACCAGGAGGAGGCGGAAGGAGGGAGCCCCACCGTAGGTTGGATGCGCGCGGGGATGCAGGCACTTGGCGGCGCCGTGAAGTGGAGCTTCGATGCACCGTTGCTGCCGTCGTCGGTTTCCTAGGAGGATCCTTGGCCGGTGGCAAAGCACAGGGATCTAGGGGCAGCGGCGTCGCGCTGGGATGCTTGGTCTCGGTGGCGCACGGGATTCCGGCAATCTGGCGGCGCGCGAAATTTCGGGGTCCGGCGGCGCGCGGTGGTGCGAGGGTCCGGCGGCGCCAGGAGGCGCGTCGGGCCGGGGGGAGTGGGTGGCGGCGGCGGGTGACGCGCTGGGGGCCGGTGGCACCGTTGGGAGGTGGTCGGGTGGATCGGGCGAAGGTGGTGCGGGAGGGGGTGGGCCGGTCAGGCCCTTTTTTCTTGTTTGGTCGAGTTCGGGAACAAGTCCGTCGCGCCCTTATAGGGCTGACCGTGATCAGAATAATATTCTGATCCCAAGATCAAAATAATGTTTCTCTCTCTATATATATATATATGGGGAGGGGGCGTCCAGAACACACAACATCAATTGTTAGCCGTGTGCGACGCCCTCATCCATGGTTTACACCCTCGGTCATATTCTCGATGTGCTTAGGTGAAGCCCTGCACGGATCACTTCACCATCACCGTCACCACGCCGTCATGCTGACGGAACTCATCTAATTCCTCGACATCTTGGTGGATCAAGAGGACGAGGGATGTCATCGTGCTGAACGTGTGCAGTACTCGGAGGTGTCGTACGTTCGGTACTTGATCGGTTGGAGGTAGAAGAAGTTCGACTACATCAACCGCGTTGTCAAACGCTTCTGCTTATGGTCTATGAGGGTACGTAGACACACTCTCCCCCTCATTGCTATGCACCTCCTAGATAGAACTTGCGTGAGCGTAGGCAGGGCGGAGCCAGAAATTTTGCCATTGGGTTCACTCACTGACTCGTTATAAGAACTTGGTAGGAATTAATTAAGTGTAAACTCTAATTCTAGACCATATTACAACAATAGTATAACACTAAAAAACAACCTAACAAATATAAATATGACACGAGGTCAACCTTTTCGAGCTCGAGTTCATCTACACCTAGTGTGAACAGTAAATTAAAAAAAAAACTATATTATATCCATCAAACATGCCCAATAATACTAAGTACTTGCAAAATTTCATGGCAATTCATACTGCAGGAGCTCTTGACAAAATAAATAAAATAGGGCATCTGAAAAAGCTTCAAAAATATACTTTGGAGCACTGATTAAAGTTTGTGTATAGAGCACAACGAAAGTAATCTTGGATGGAAATTTTGCATCCACATAGAACAATTCACCATGACGCCCAGAAATTTCAGATTTTTATTTTATTTATTTACTATTTTTTGAATATACTAGGCTTCATTAAGCAATATTCGATATGATATCACTTATCCAATGTTGTGCTACATTATTAACTGAAGTGTGCATGCCATACCGGTTGGATCATAGGAAACTCATCTAAAATAATTTCTCTGTGAAGGGGTGATCTTGATGCATTAGCATCATTATCTGTCTGCTAATTAATTTCTCTTCCAGAAATACCGATCCATAGCCTAGTTCAATAAAAATACATGAAATAAATAATTAGAAAGTCAGGGCGTCCACAATAGAAAGGAGATATGATGATGCGACTCAATACCACAAATTTGGTCTACAGTAGCCGGGAGTCTCTCTACTGCCGACCTACCCATGTCGGCTCATCGCTGGATGCGAACATAAGGGAGAGGATGATTTGAGGAAGAAAGGGAGAGTGGAGGATGGGGGTGAGAAGAGGCCGTGCGCAGTTGAGAGAGGTCCAACAAACACGATATCGGCCGGGCTGCAGGAGCAGCCCCACTGGACGCAATGAGGATTGTAAGTTGGAACTGCCGGGGGCTTGGGAATGGCCCGGCAGTTCGTGGCCTCTTGGATCTCAAGAAGGCGGAGGATCCCGATGTCTTGTTCCTTTGCGAGACAAAGTTGCTAGAGAAAGAGTTGGAGCAGTATAGGTGGAAGCTTGGATTGGCAAACATGTGTGCGAAGGATTCGGAGTGGAGGAGCCGGGGTGTTGCTATCTTTTGGAGGAGGGGAATCAATCTCTCCTTGCGTTCTTTGGGTAGAAGGCATATTGACGCTGACATAACGGAGGAGGATGGGTCAGTCTGGAGAATCACAGGTGTATATGGGGAGTCGCAGTGGGGAAGAAATAAGGAAACCTAGAGGACGATGCACTTGTTGAATCAGCAACACCAGGAGGGTAGACCGTGGATATGTTTGGGAGACTTCAATGAGATCATGTCAAATGAGGAGAAGAGAGGTGGTGCAGACCGCTCGGAGGGATGCATGAACTTGTTCAAGGAGGCGCTTGAGGGGTGTAAACTGAGCGATCTGGGCTATGAGGGAGATATCATAACATGGTGGAATAATTGTACGAATGCTGATGGATACATATGTGGCCGTCTTGACCTGCTACTGGTAATATGGAATGGTGCTCAAAATTCCCGGAGTTTCGTGTCCGAAATGAGCTACCACGGCACTCTGATCACCGGCCGGTGGTGGTCAAAACGGAGGATATGGGGGACAGGAGAAAGGGGGGTGGAGGTTGCTTTCGGTTCGAGGCCAGGTGGCTGAAGGAAGAGGGGTGCGATTTGGTGGTTGAGGAAGCGTGGAGGAGAGTACGAGAGGGAGGAGAAGTGGATGTGGCTGTGGCGTTGAAGGGCGTGGATCGACACCTATCAAGATGGAGTAAGGATGTGGTGGGGGATACGGAGAAGAAGCTTAAGGAGGCCAAACATGAGTTGGAGAATTGTAGAAAGCAAGCTATCACACCGGAGAAGGTTGCTGAGGAGGTGCGATTACGATGTTTGGTCGATCATTTGGAGGAAGTCATTGACAGAAAGTGGAGACAACAAGCTCATGTGTGGTGGCTGAAGGAGGGGGATAGGAACACAAAGTTTTTCTTTAGATATGCCTCGGCGAGAAGGAAAGCTAATAGAATCCGGAGGCTTAGAAGGGAGGATGGTGTGGTGGTGGAGGAAGGAAGGGATCTTACTAACTATGCCATGTCTTATTTTCAGGATCTTTTCACCTCGAATGGTAATGGCCAATATGATGAGCTTCTCCGGGCTGTTCCGGTGAAGGTAACAAGTGCCATGAATGATAGCCTCACTGCTGCTTTCTCTGGTATGGAAATCAAAGTTGCGCTGGATCGGATAGGAGACCTGAAAGCACCGGGCCAGATGGCATGCTCGCGCTGGTCTTCAAGAAATATTGGCTGTTGATGGGCAAGAACATCATTGATGAGGTGAGACATGTACTCGAGGAGGTGATATGCGGGCTGGTTGGAATGATACCCATGTTGTACTAATACCCAAGGTAAAAAAAACCTCAAGGATGAAGGACCTCCGACCTATCAGTTTGTTTAATGTTCTGTACAAGATCATCTCTAAGGTCGTGGCGAATCGACTCAAGCTCATACTACCACAGATCATCTCTGACAATCAGAGTGCGTTTGTACCTGGACGACTGATAACTGACAATGTCCTCATGGCCTATGAGATTTCCCATTTCTTGATGAACAAACAGACTGGAAAGGAAGAATTTGCGGCGGTGAAGGTGGATATGAGGAAAGCCTATGACCGGGTCGAGTGGGCCTTCCTAGAAGCAATGATGTATAAACTTGGGTCCGCGAGTAGCTGGGTGAAGCTTGTAATGAAGTGTGTAACTTCGGTGAGGTACAACATTAAAGTCAATGGCGAGCTGTCCCAACAGTTTGCACCGTCAAGAGGGCTCCGGCAGGGTGATCGAGCTCGCCCTATCTCTTTGCAATATGCACAGAGGGTCTGTCGGCCTTGCTGAATGAGGCCCAGCAAAGAGGAAGGTTTGGAGGCATACAGATTTGCCCGGGGGCGCCTTCGATCTCGCACCTGTTTTTTGCCGATGATTCGGTGCTGCTTATGCGTGCGCGGACGGAGGAAGCCTTGGAACTCGAACGCATCCTACAGGTCTATGAGAGGTGCTCGGGACAGTGTGTTGACCATGAGAAGTCTGCGGTGATGTTCAGTAAAAACTGCTCCGAACAGACCAAAGGAAATGTCAAGGGGGCCTTGGGCATTGAGAGTGAGGCGTATAATGAGAAATACCTGGGACTTCCAGTGTACATTGGGCGTTCCAAACGCAAGGCTTTTGCTTATCTAAAAGACCGGATTTGGAACTACATGCAGGGCTGGAATGAGAGGACTTTATCTAGGCAAGGCAAGGAAATTCTTGTTAAGGGCGTTGCACAGGCGGTTCCAACATTTGCAATGTCAGTATTCTACCTCACCAAATCTTTCTGCGAAGAGCTAAGTTCTATGATTGCTAGGTACTGGTGGAGCCACCAAGACAAAGATAACAAGATCCATTGGGTTGGCTGGCAGAAGCTAACACGGTCGAAGGGAAGGGGGGGTCTTGGTTTTAGAGACATCCATGAATTCAACATTGCTATGTTAGCCCGGCAAGTGTGGCGTCTGATAGAGTAGCCAGACAGTCTGTGTACGCAGCTCATGAAGGCCAAGTACTACCCGGACTGCTCAATACTGGAGGCGGGGCAGGTTTCAAACATGTCCTATGCATGGCGCAGCATCACATACAGCCTTGACCTAGTTAAGCAAGGAATGATCTGGCGTGTGGGGTACGGCAAAGCATCCACATTTGGGATGACCCATGGATCCCTAGAGCTTGGTCTAGGCGAGTCATCACTCATCGTAGGGGCAATCTTTTGACCAAAGTCTCTAAACTTATCGACCCGGCCACTGGTAAGTGGGACATGGAATTGGTCAAGGATACGTTCTGGGAGGAGGATGCCAATCTGATTCTTCAAATGCCATTAAGGGATGGAGCAGTAGACTTCTTGGCATGGCACTTCAACCCAAAAGGCGTGTTCTCGGTTAGGCAGGCGTATAAATCGAAACGGGCCTTGGCCGAGCCCGGGGTTGCACAGGCGAATGGTAACTTAGATGGAGGTGGGGAGGTGAAATGGAAGAGATTATGGAAAATACCGAGCCCTGGGAAGGTCAGGCATTTTATGTGGCGTCTTGCGCATAACACGCTGGCCACAAATGATATCCTATGTCGGAGGGGAATGGTGATTGAGGATCACAAGTGTTTCCTGTGCAATGCGAGGAACGAGACGGCTAAGCACCTGTTTGTGGAGTGCCATGAGATAAAGCATGTGTGGCGGGGCCTCGACCTTGAGCATGTCAGACTATGACTTACTGAGTGCGACAATGTGGACAGCACCCTGGACTGTTTGTGGCAGCTACCTGAAAAGGACCGGATGGCTATCATCATCATGTGGTGGCAGTGGTGGGCTCAGCGCAACAAGGTTCGAGAGGGAGACAAGCCGATGGAGCACGCGCAGTTCGCCGTGAGGGTTGCATGCACGGTCGCTGAGTATGAGGGGTGTTTCCGCAAAACACCCTCCCCGCCGACAAGCGCGCCTCGCTGGTCTCCTCCACCACAGGACATGCTAAAATACAATGTCGATGGGGCTTTTCTGGAGGATGGCTTGCAGGGGGCTTGGGGAGTGGTTGTACGGGATGACACAGGCGAGGTGGTGGCAGCACGGGTTGGGCGAATTGATCATGCTGCAGATGCTTTCAGCACTGAGCTGAGAGCGGTGGAGCAAGCGCTGGATCTTGCGACCGAACTGGGAGTCGTGCGGTTGACGGTTGAGATGGATGCCCTGATGCTTGAACATGCCCTAAACAGACGTGCTCCAGACTGCTCGCGACATGCACATGTGATTGAAGATACCAAGGTGCAATCCCGGTTATGGTTCTCTTCCTGTGTGTTCGCCCATTGCAAACGCGAGGCCAACATGCCAGCACACCACATGGCGAAGTTAGGCCTGACCCTCCAAGTGGGTGATGTTTTAGTTGCTTATCATGTAATTCTATCTATTGTTGCTGACTATGTAATAAGCGATCTTGCCCAGTACATTTCGTAATAAAGCTATTTGCTTGCCCTAAAAAAAGATCACAGAATCAAGGAAGCAAACGAAAAGATGCGGGTTGCGGCTACCATAAGGAAACAGAAGATGTACAAGAGAGAATGAGAGGAATAGGGGAAGGACGACACGAACAGGCCTAGCAGGCTAGCATGGAGGTGATTCGTTTGTGGGCTTTTGGGCTTCTCACTAAGCGTTGGGTACCAAGTTGATGGGTTCAATGCATATTTTTTATTGAGTTCATCCACATACGTACGTGTATAGCAATACTTGGCCAGGAAAAATCGTTGGGTTCAGTATGCTGGCTCCGCCCTTGAGCGTAGGATTTCTTTTTTAAATTGCATGCTACGTTTTCCTACAAACATTTATACATGTGGGTTTTAGTTACTTGGTTATCTAGTTATCATGTACTCCCTCCGTCCGGAAATACTTATCACCAAAATGAATAAAAGGGGATGTATCTAGATGTATTTTAGTTCTAGATACATCTCTCTATCCATTTTGGTGACAAGTATTTTCGGACGGAGGGAGTATAAGCCAATTTGATACATTTTTAAAGATGTATGTTTCCAACCATTTTAGAAAATAATCCTCCATGTTGAGACACATAACACTAAACTTACAGTGTGTTATGCCAATAGTTGCTTCTCACGGGTGCATCACACACGTGTCTCAACTCGTGTGATGTATACTACTTCTATCTCTTTGGGTCTATTTGGATTGATATAAACTGCAAACCGAATACAATAAAAAGTTTGAACCGTTAATTGGTCGACCCATATTTTTGGGAGGTTCTTCACCTTTCAATTTATGTCCTCAAGCATTAACCAAAATTTGACATCTTAATAGTACTAGTAAACATGCACGTGCAATGCACGTCTCAAATTTAAAATCTGAATACACAACTTACATCTCTTATCCTCCATGTACAATGATATGGGATGAATGTAATAATAATTCTCAGATCAAGGTTGAAGCAATTGTAAAGTCATATATTATATGTTAATTCATTTTGATAACTTGCACTAAGCAGTATTACTGCACTCATTTGTCCACGTAGACCAAGTGTACCACTCGGGTTTGACACAACATAAAAAGCACCATCATTTTTAGTACAATCAATTTTTCTCCATCCATACTGACCAGATCCAGTTGCTAAGGATTTATGTTAGATTAGACAAAAATGGTCTTAGCTGCAGACCTGCAGTATTATACTATTATGCCTAGTTAATTACTCCCTTAACACCGTCAAACTGTTCCTCTTCTTATTACGAGCACATCATACCAGGACCCTGGTCATGTTTCCGATCTCCCTTTGGCCCGACAAAGCTCGCTCTGTGATCCCAACTACTGCAATCCTTTGAATAAGTTCCTGGCAACCTGTTCAACAATGTTGATTTCCCAAAAAAAAGGGGACACCGCAAAACAACACATGCATCTCCACTTTTTATCACATTGCATCCCTCACCAGCACAACCAGCACCGTTGAGGTCTTTGCAGGAGTATAAGCAACTCCCTCTGTAATTTTGCAAGTATTTCACATCAGTTGGTAATCAACTAACCATGGATAATACAGTATAAACTAAAAACCATGAATTTCATTGCCCTCTTCTACTGAAAAATACAAATTATAGATCCAAATTTTACATAGTCCTGATGCCCCTTTTATGCCTCTTAAGAAAAAGGCTACAAAACTGAGAAACAACATTTCAAAATATAAATACCTAGTCGGAATGACCGATTGGTGGCATCATATATAATGTGTGGAGATTTATAATTACACTAAAATATGTGTGACATACCTGTACAAAAAATAGTCTTTTTAAGGCCTTGTACAATGCAAGGTGCTTAGGGAAGGTGCTTATAGAAATAAACCAGGATTTCTCTAAGCACCGGTGCTTATTTGTACTAGGTAGACGTTTAGTTAGGCGTCTCTCCTATAGAAATAAGCACTGGTGCTTCAGAAAAACCCGGTTTATTTTTCTAAGCATCTACCTAAGCACCTAGCATTGTACAAGGCCTAAATGTATATGAACCCGCGTTAAAGAACATATAACTTGCTTAGGTTGGATCTTTGTTTAGTGCGAGACATGCCCATTTTGCAAGGATGGTCTCGATGAAAGCGCCCAATATTTTCCTCATGTAAGAGCTTCTAACTCAAATGACCAGTACTCACCCTTTTTTTAGCAAACTTGCAACACTATTGATCACCATCTAGGGGTCCTAGGCCAAAGTGAACGACATAATAGCGAATAACCAATAACTATAATGTAGGACAACTTAAATGGCTGTTGGTAATGATATTTGTCATTGTTTTGTGAAGCACATGAAAGCTGTTGGTTAGACAAAAACTGTTGAAACTCGTATTTTCGCGTACACATGTGCGAATAAGGAGAATTATCTTTATTCAATAGAGTTGTGTTGAGCAAATATGAAAGAACCCTGCTATGCTACGGGAATGCACCCAAAGAATGAGAATCTGCTAACTTAGTGTATACCTTATAAAATCATTTTGGTCATCCGCTGAGCAATCTTGGCTTGGCTTTGTGTAATTTCCAAGAAATGCCTCATATCTAGTGTGTTCTGCACCATTTTCACCTGAATCGGTCAAAAATCAACTTGTTCATCTGTCCATTCATCTAGCTTCACTGAGACCACCTAAAATAAACAGGGTTCTACTCAAACACTAGAAACGGATAGTTGAACCACCAAACATCATATCTGCACTGGCCACCTCACATTATGATCAGTTGTCGTACCTATTACATGAAAAAAAAAATAGTATACGCCATCTTTCGTAAAAAGCCTATGATCTAATTCTGTTTTGTCAAAAATCACCTATTTATCTATTTATTTGCTAATATACGGGTGAGGCTCCATGCAGGTGTTTCTCAACTTACAAAGAACTGTACAACCTAGAAAACTTGAAACATCTGCTTTATTGTCTATTGCCTGACAACCTTCCACACTGGGACAGTAGAAATTTCTAGGTCATGAAAATATCAAAGGGTCCCTACAAGTTCTAAAGTAAGCCTCATGGTTGCACTTGCCTAGTTTCAGAAAGGGCTAGCGAATAAAAGCCCAACTATATAACTGAAACATCTAATCCATTATTAGCCAACGTCTCCTACGGCTGAATATAAAATCATTCCGAGTAAGAAGAAATAAAACTTAAAATGGAAGGACACTACTGACATATAGCTAGCAATACATAGATATTGTGGCTACCTTGGAAAAGTGCACACCAGGATTGTATGAGCTCCAGAACACTTGATACAAATGAACGCACCAAAAGTTAATGATCTGCAAAGACAACAACATTTGAAGATTGAGAATAATGCGGAACACTCGGTCTCAGATACCATGCACGTTGGACAGAAGTTTTACCTTATCTCATAAGAAAATAAGAAATACACATAGTGTTGTAACTTAACTGGGTCGCCGCCGTCGACCCCAGCAAGGCTGAGAAGTAGCTCCCACGCTCCGGCGCCAAGGCCGCCATCATTGAAACGGCCTTGACGATGGCAGCAGAAGTGCGGCGAACATAACTTATCATTATCAATTCAGAGAAGAAGCAGATAAAAGATTACAACCAAGTATACCTGGAAAATGTATATCAGCTACAGAATATTGGCTGCAAGCCAAATGAATAAGCATACTTTGCCAGATGATAACCAACTAAAGAGCAAAAAGAAGCAAAAGTCGAGGGCAGAACAGAGCATCTATATATACCTGTATCACTGATGAATAAAATTAATAAAATCCTAATAAAGATGGTGCAATTGTTTTCAGACTCAATGATATGGACATGTTTCTCAAATTTTCGGACACCTTTGTACATGGTCATTGTAGTTCGGATTTTTCAATCCATCTCCAAATAAAACAGAACTGCATCCCACGGGGTAAGACAACAAGCTTGTTGCAGATTTGAAAACATCAACGGAAGACAGCTTTACCCCATCAGGCCCATTGTAACTTGTACGTAGAGGTAATCCAATCCTTAGAAGCTTCCCACAACAATGTTAGATGAGAGATTGAAAAACACACAGTAGCACGCATGGTCTTCCTTGCACAACTATCATCAAACACCCAGCGTACAACGACCCACATGTTTTAACTCAACTGGTGGAGAGGAACTGAGGAAGTAGGGCCTTGACAGGGATGTAACGTACCAGGCCTTCTTCCTCCTCCTCCCGTGGAGGCGTGAAGGCCGGGCAGCTTCGCCGCCGCCGGATGCAGTGCCCGATAGATGGAGCGCGGCGGCAGCGACCACCACGGCCGATGAAAGAGTACCTACACGGGCGGGGAAGTGTGTCGGACTGGGGCTTATGGTGGCGGCCTCGTCTCGAGGAGGCGGCGACGATGGTGGCGGCACGCGTGCAGCCGCCCCATCGGTGGCAAGTGTGGGGGCGACATAGGAGGGCAGCGGCGGTGGGCTCGTATGGGGGAGTCACGAGATTGCGGCGGCGCTGGGCTCGCGTGGAGGCGATAGGGCGGGGCGGTGGGGAGGGCAGCACGATTGGGGAAAGAAAGAAAAGGATTGTGGGTATGGGGCGAGAAATTAGGGATATCGATCTCATTAGCGCGATTCGGGTGGGATCCATCGGCTTTTGCGGGCCAGGACGCGGGATCGTGGACGCGGAGCGCTAGGAGGGCAGACGACGCGTCTGCTCAGCAGAACATTGGATCTGAGCCGTTGATTTGGGTGGCAGAGCAGTAACGTAATATGAGCAGTAGGATATGTTTAGATTGGTTTGATCGGAAGGTCTTGATTATCTTGTGTATAATTTATTGTGTGGCTCTAGGAGAATTCATGTTTGCTCTTTTAATAGTAGTATAGATGATGTCCATCTAAAAAAATAGTACTCTCCCTATCTCATATTAGTTGTCGTTGAAATGATGTATCTAGACGTATTTCAGTGCTATATACATCCATTTATACGAAAACTAATACGGGATGGACGAAGTATGATGTAAGACGTTGGGTACCTTCATTTTCCCACACAGATTTAACCAATACGGTGTAGCCATGTCAGGCTTAATGATGAAGATGGTCCACTAGTCAACCAGAGGTGGGGAGGGAATTGAAAAGAACTTTTAACATTTCTGGTTAGTTTCTTTCTCCAGTTTTCTGTTACTTCTATTTTTTTATTCTTTGTTCTTTTCTTACTTATTTTTGTTTCTTAGTACACATTCCCTCTATTTCTTGCTTTTCCTTAGGTAGATGAACATTTTTTCCAGAATGGTTTCCTAATGTTTTGTTTCTTTTATTTTCCATTTTTCCATTTTATTGTTCATTTTGTTTTCTTAACAAATTTATTTTTCTAGGTAAATATATGAAGTTTTTATAACAAACATAACCCTTTTTTGGAATATGTAAATGTCTTATTATAAAAGCAGAGCATCTATCTGATTATGATATATATAAACTTTTTTTACAAACAAGAATATATTTGAAAAATGCATGAAAAGTTTTTCTAAGTACATGCACATTTTTATTTTGAGATATACATGAAGAGTGAGTTGTTTTGGCTCTCGGCCTGCACGGAGGCTGATTTTTTTGAATTTTTGTTTTGAACTTCTCAGTTTAAAAATATGAAAAAATTATACAAGTAAACAAGGATGTTATGTGTATGTGTCTAAAATTGTAGGATGAACTACCTTGAAACGTGATATGTACAATAAAGACAAATTCATGGCCTAGGAGGATGAATAGTATCATATATTAAAAAGCTCCAGATTTTTTCCACATCCCTCATTTCGACGTATTTCATCCTAAAAATTTACAAACTTCTGTATTATGCCTCCATGTATATCTATATTTTTTTTCATATTTGTTTGAAATGTAAAAATACGAATTTTAATGAATTTTGAATTTTTAAAAAACCTGCCTCCATGGAGCTCGGCCTCCAAAAGGGATTTTTCGCTTACATGAACCTCTTTTCAACAACATATGGATATTCTTTCATGTAGTAGGTTATTTTAAAAATCCATGCATATTTAATGCATAGACGGTCATTTTTGCTAGGAATGCATGATTTTTTTAAATTTAGGTCAAATTATTTGTTCATACCTTTTTAATACGGATTATATAGATATAAGTAAAAAAATATTATTTGAAGACTTAAACAAATAATAAAAACAAATACCTGATAATGGGCTGAACTAAGGCGGGGCCATCCTTTTGAACCAAGGCCGGGACATATTTTTGAACCAAGGCCGGACTCTGTAAGAAAAAAATGGGCTCTAGCTGGGCTAACAAGGCCTACGTTACAGTTTTCAAGGCCACGATATACAAAACAATGTCAAACACGAGACGAGAGGTGCGAAGAAAAAGAAAACGAAAGAGGCGAAAACCTGATTCGCTACCGACCCTGACCTCGCCGCCGTTCTCCGATTTCTCCGCTCGCCTGCTCTGCTCTGCTCCGCCGCCTCCCTGGTACGCCCTCGGCTCGATCTCAAAAAATCTCTCAAGCTTCCCTGCGTACCCTCCGCCGGACTTGGAACTGCCTCCGCAAGTCCGGCGAAGGGAGATTCTAGGTCTCTGCGGGGACGGGGACTGGGATTGGGATAGGATTTTTTTTTCTCTATTTTCGGGAACGGATTTGGTCTGATGACTGAGCGAGCTCTTTGAGTTGGAGGTAGAGCGTCAGATTCGCAAGGGGAGTAACCGCCGGTATGCCGCCTTAGTATCGTTTTGCCTCTCCTTGTAGGCGATTTTGGAGTGGGGAAGGGGAATTTATGTAACCACATCTGTTCGTCGCGTGTAAGAAAGGAGTCTGCATTATGTGGCTGGTTTTGATACCGGAAGTTTGGTTTTTTCATTTAAGGGGGTGATGGAAGTAGAGTAGAATAGAGGACGGCACCAATAACATCTCCACTGGAGTTTTGGAGGATCAGGTTCAGTAGCTCAACATGTGCATAACCGTAACGAGTTTTTGTTTTTACCGAGTTTCAAGAACCAAGATGTGTGTATTTTTACCTTTTGTTTTAGGCGTCACCGCATTGTGGTACCAATGCGTTTCAGTGCCTTAAGCTTACTGCTTACCATATGTAGAAAAAATCTGCTCTGTTCCTTCAGGTTCTGCTTCTAGGGCACGGGTGCATGCGAAGAGCTTGAAATGACAGAGATCGGCAGGCCTTTTGTTGTTTGGCTGTCGACGGTATAGTATATGCTTGTGAGGAAGGATATTGCTTTATGTGTTCTATTCATGCCTGTTTCCTGTTTTATTTATGGTCCATGTTTTGGTCGGATGATTGCTCCATTTGTTCTGACGTAGGCAGGCGAACGGACTATTTTGCTTTTGAACTGGCCGGGTTAATGTTAGTACAACCTATGTGCAAATATTACTTGGTAGTAAATGAGATGCATAGATTAATTATTCAGTTGCTGGTTCTTGCAGTATATAATTTCGCACCTAGTAGTTTATTGTAGTCTTAAATCATATGACGTTCAGAAATCGTCACAGAAACACTGATATTCTCATAGACAGAACAATGTCAGCTTTCAGATTCCTTCTATTAAGATGGGTCGTTAGTGTTGGGGGATCAGGACTTGGCGGCTATGTATGACCTATGAACAAACATTGAAAAGTTTCTGCTGTTGCCATCATGTCATGTTCACATTGTACTTATTATAGCTCATAGCATTCTTTGTGGCGAAATGAATAAAATGCAAATGAAGGCCAAAAGCTACAGCAGAAGTGATTTTCAGTTTCTGTTGGGGGGCTTTTACAGGAAAAACACACACACAGGTAGTACTGAATAATAGACAAGGATGGCTTCTACTGGCGTGAAAGATTTCTACCGGCAGAAGAAGAAAGGAGGTGTTGGCAAAACTTCAGCATCTTCTAAGAAGAAAACACAGAATTACACTGGAGGGGCCTCTGTTGGGGCCTCAAATAAGGCTCAGACAGCAGCACTAATTTCTCACGGATCCTTAGACCTCAAAGGTACTCGCTGGAGAGATTGTTATGTGCACAGTTTAAACTTGCCAGCGCTTTTCGTTTACAAACCATAACTTTTGTTTATGATGCTGCTGGTGCTGCAGATGATTTTAGTGAGCAAGAGGAGCAGCTGCGGCAGTTTGACATGGACATGAAGTTTGGCCCGTGCATCGGTGTCAACCGGCTTCAGCGCTGGGAGCGTGCTTCCGCCATGGGCCTCCAGCCACCGCCCCACCTTCGTGATCTCCTAGCGCACGCCTCCTCCGGAAACAACCGCAACAACGGCAGCCCCCCCTCCCTTGAGTGCCTCTGGGAGGGTAAGATCTAGAATCAAATTTCTTCCGCCAAGAGTGTTCCATGGCAACCTAGCATGGCTTGCCTACTGTTTGGGACCATGTAGTTTAGTCTGAAACTGGAGAACTGTTTTACCACGCGGAACTCATGTTGTTGTACCGAATCTTTGGTTGTTTTCTTTGTCAGATGTTGCTACTTTCACTCCTGCCAGTGTTATCTTCAGTTTGCCCCGCGCAAGTTGCTTAATTGTGCCTTTTTCTTCTTCAACATTAATGCCATTCTCAAGAGGATTTAATGGACAGGTCCGTTTCTGTCTGATTCTTGTCCAGTAAGTACGGTTTTTTTTTGGCTTGCTCGTTTGTCGGGCGAACCAAACAACAAATTCATGGGCCATGACGGTGAAGTACATACAGAATTTAAAACCATGACCGTGGTGCGGAGGAACTCGGTCACTGTAGCGTGGCTTTGCACATAGGGTAGAGCAGCACAGCTTGTGCCTTGGTACATTTCATAGGTACAATGCCGAATGATACGGCTGCCTCCGTGCCCGATGGGATGAGACGCCGTGCCAGGTAGATTGCACAGGCACAACGCCGAATGATACGGGTGCCTCCGTGTTCGATGGAGTGAGACGCCGTGCCAGGTACATACACTAGAATGTTTGACTCAGAGGCACTGCTTTGTCTTGGAGCGCTGGGCTAGAGCATGTGTTCCTCGACACTTGTCGTCGTCAGCTACAGCGTCCAGGCCACTCCGGTGACTCGGCCTCTGTTTTTGTTCGTGTTCCTTGTGAAGAAACGATGTGATTTTTGTATACAAGTCTTTCCCAATTTCTCCGTTACGAGTACTTGTCACCAAGGTACCATCGATCTCCCGTTATCTGCTTCTCTTGATCTTCCGTTAGCAAAAATTTTAAAAGAAGGTTGAAATTCTAAAGATGCACACATCCACCTTTATTTAACAAAATCAGATAAAACAAATACATGAATCAATCTAAATCCACCTTCCTGACTACATATGTTGCTACACCTACAAACTTGATGATGTGCCTTGACCTCGCACCAACACACACCACCTAATCAAGTAGCCTTGCTAAGCCGTCCCACGGCGAGCTGAGAGCATCAACCGGTCTAGCAGACCCTCAGCACGTACCGCAGAATCCGTCGACGCTATCTTTCGTCGCCCCATCTTCAGGAGGGTTCAACGCATTGACCTTGCCAAGCCCAACTGACGTCGATGCCACCACGAAACCAAACAGCACCACCGCCCCACGCTTGTCCATCAAGACGCATTTGTAGTCAAGACTCTGTTGCACCCTTGACCCGCTGTCGCCGACGTGGTAGATGCCACGCCGCTCCACCTCCTGACGACTCTATCAAGTATCTGCTTCAAAACGATGTCACGACACCGCAAACTATTGTAGCTACTCCCTCCGTTCTAAAATAGTAAAATTAGTATAAAGTCGAGTCATCTATTTTGAAACAGAGGGAGTACATCACAATAAGTACTTTATAACGTGCACCTGAGCTTAATTAATTCACAAGGCTACCTATATTGGAGCGATCGATGCATATACAAGTTAGTCTTTGCATAATGCACGTGGAAACAATCTCAAGGAGGACCGAGGTTACCCAATCTCTTGCTTGTTTGAGCATGGGCGATTAGCACAGCTAATTCTCGAAATGGAAAAACGGTTACCAAGCTTCCTCCAGAAGGCCAACGCATTGTAGTGTCCTTTGCCGTTCGCTACGAGCCAACACGTACTTGTCTTCTTTTTTTTTTTTTTTTTGCTTACGTACACATCAGCCACACATTTCAGTTTAAACAAACAATGGCATGTTGACCTAGCTAGCTAGGTCGATAAAAAACACAAATTATCGTGGTATAAATTAACCTTTTGTACCAGTGTGGTTAACAAATTAGGAAAGATGTCATAATTGATAGAAATGCATATATGTAGGGGAAAGATACTTGGGAGAAAGTTTGACCTTCCGCCAGTTTACGATAAAAAGTGGGTTCTGATAATGCCCACACGTGCGGCATACTAGACATACGCTCACACATCATGTGTGGCGTGAGTGGGAGGCAGCCCACACATGCTGTGTGTGGGCGAACATTAGAATTGCCCACACGTGTGGGCGCAATTACTTCGTGCCACACGTCCAACAAGTACTACTCATCCCCATCCCATGTGCGTGGCACGAAGCAAATATGTTCACACGTCCTAGCGTAGTTACATTAGGTACCCGGGTGATGACGATTTAGTTGCCATCCGGGATGGCAGATGTAGTTATCCGAGATGGCAAATGTAGTTATAAAAGCATGGCAACTCTCTCTGTTTTGGTTAACTATAGTTGTCATGTCTAATTTATGGTAGTTGTCGCGTGTAATCAAACCATAGTTCCTATGTGTGATTAACTACTTGCCACATATGGTCAAACAATATTTTCCATGTGTGTTTACCTAGTTGACACGTGTGGTCCAACCATGGTTGCCATGTATGGTTAATCACAATTGTCATGTGTGTTTATCTGGTTGCCACGTACGTGCAACTGCAATTGCCGTCTAGCAACGAATTGTGTTTACATAGTTGACACGTACGCACAACTACAGTTGCCATCCAACAACGTACGGATGTCGTGTGGGCGAAAAACAGTTCGCCCACACGCGCGTGACCTAGCTGGTGGTAAGGCGTAATCTGGTTCGCCCACATAGAAACTGCAAACCGCATGCTGCGGGGCGTGTGGGCGAACTCTTCAACGCCCACACACATGATGATGCCCACGTGGCTCTCAGATTCTAACCGATTTCTTTAGGATTCGTGCAAAACAAAATCAACATGGATCAAGGCGTATGAGCGATATGCAAACATACCATATATGTGGATGTTATCATTTCGATAAAAAAATTGGCCCTTCATTTTTGACACCAGATGTGTTGCTCCAACTCGAGCATAAACCGTCCGGCCTTTGTACTTACATATCTGAGTGTCATACCACGCGAGACATGTTGATCTAAACGATCTTGTACTATTCTCTCTGTCTTAAAATAAGTGTCTCAATTTTGTATTAGCCTTAGTACAACTTTATACTAAACTTAAGATATTTATTTTTTGGGACGGTGGGAGTATTTCTTTATAAGAGTATTTGAATACATATCGAGCGTCAGTCAGCGCCAAATTTAGGCAAAACTTGGACGCATGCACGTTGCTCTTCCCATGAACAAATCTAGGGGCCTTGTGCATCCTGAGAGACAGCGGGCAATTCGTACGTTGTTGGTCCACGAGCTGGGTAGTCTGCGGCGTGGGCCTCTTCCTACCATCCTACGTACTCCTCCGGTCCCTGCGTGCTCCTGCTAGCTGCCGACTGCATGCCATGCCATGCCATCGCCTGCAACTGCTGCATGGGTGATGCGGCATCCGGCCGTTTGCCGCACGTGACGTGCACGGGCCATGAGGCCATTGGGCAGCTGGCCCAGCCGAGAAAGGTCAGAGAGAGATCGCTGCTGCATGCAGCCATATGCATATGGCTGCTGCGAGTCCATTTTCCTGTTTGTCGGACGTGGCAAAATGGCCAGTCTCTCCCTCGATCGGACGTTCACGTGCTGGTACGTCCAATTTCTTGTTTATCCCTAGAACTAGAAAGCCTAAGCAAAGTACATCCAAATTTATCACCAATCAAAGTGGTTAGCATGCTGCTAAGAGATGTCTGGATATTTGGAACAGAGAGAGAGAGAGAGAGAGAGAGAGAGAGATGACCTTTCCACCTTACGTAGGCGGGCCATGCACGGTGCATACATGCATGCTCCCTGCACCGCCCAAACACGTGAAGCACACACGTCACATGCCCAAATGTATATGCCAAAAATAACAAATGGTGGTCATTTTGGATACGTTCACATGCCCGGTAAACATCATGTAGTACTCCAAAACATGTCCTCAACAGCAAAAGGAAACAGTCTTATGCGTACGATTCACTCGCTTCACACGTGGCATGTATAATGCCTCTGCAATATTGTCCAGCACGCCGTTATTTATATGAAAACTGTATGTGTAAACAGGAAGGGATTAACATAACGGGGATGTAGTCTTGTTCAGTTTGGGCATGTACAACGCCGGCGCTAGGATTCAAGTCCTGGCCGTTATGGGTAAATCCCGTTCGATCGGAGGATTTTGGCTGGCGTCGATGCCTTGCCAGCCATCGGGCACTTCCCTTTTTCTCTCCCGTACGAGCCTTTTTTAACGAGCGCTGTCCATTTTTTTCCACGTGAAAAGGAATTACGTTAGCGCTCGTGTAGGCGCTCCTCGTTGAGGAAACAAACTCCCATACCGACGCAAGTTCCATAATTAATTATTTTTATTGTCTAAGCACCTAATTAAGCGCTCATGCATTGTAGATGCCCTTAGGGTAACTCTAGTCGAACTCTCAAAAAGGTTAACATTCTCTTTTGAGTTAAGACCTGCCGAACCGTCAAAAAGTTTAGTTGCTCAAAAGATTGAGGAGAACGGTCCGCAAGCCCTTATCTTTGAGCAACCGAAACAAGTTATCAAAAAAAAAAAAAACACTCCTCTCGCCTGACTGTCTCTTTCCCCATCTCAGCCACCTCCATGCAGGGTCGATGGCATTGCCTTCGGTGCATCTCCTCTTGAGATTTCCTCATGCTCTAGGCGCTCGCATCTCGCCGCTTCGTCGACTGTCGACAGATCCTCATCGGCGGCTCGGTCGGGCTCGGCCGTCGCCCAACAACTCATCGGGCCGCCTCGTCAGCTCATAAAACGCAATGACTGCTAGCGGCTGGTGCTGCTCCGGGTCTCCATGACCGAGAAACATCCTGGATGTGTCTTCTACTAGTGTGAAAGGGACAAAGTGAGTGCAATATTTGTCCGAGTGTTCTTCGTTTTAAGCAATGTGAGCTCAATGTTGGTTTAATATTGTGCAAAAAGGTTGCAATTTTTGGTACTAGGAATAAAAATACATTGATCTATTGATCCAGAAAGGTCTATTGGATGTTGGTGCACTAGTTATTAGAGATGAGATTAAAGAGGATGCGATGGCCAAATTTCTTCATGAAGAGGCAAAGAAGAAACAGATGTGTAGGTAGAGTGGATTTTTGGAGCTCGAGCTTGAGCTCCATGGAGCATGTTATTAAAAAAATTCGAAAATCATATTTTTGAAGTTTAAAAAAATCTTGAAAATATACACATGAACATAGATATGTATACTACATGCCTGTAAAATTTCATGATTAATACACTGTGGTGTGAGCTGGACAAAATTACAGTCTTTTATAGTGAATAGTGCATGCGCTAGAAATACATGAATTTTTTGTAGCTTTAATCAAAACGTATTTCATTATGAAAATTTACAGAGATGGACTATACACCCCTAGGTTCATGTGCATTTTTTAAGATTTTTCTAAAACTTACAAATAAGATTTCTTAATTTTTTTTCAAAAAAATGAGCTCCATGTAGCTTGAGCTCTAACTTCCATTTCTGACAGAGAAGGGGAAAAGTTTTGGCAATGAACATATGGAGATGGAGAAAGTGCTGATTGCACTCGTAGTAGCAATTAAGGAAGTTGTGTATCTGTTGAAGTGTGTAGTTGTTCTTGACGTCTTGTTTGGTGTTCTCCTCGTGAGGAACTAGTGAACTATGTGCCAAAAATGTCGTTTTGTAAAGTAGTTTAAATTGATCTCAAGGCGAGTGAATCTAACTCATCTGCCTAGATAAATGAATTTGTGTTAAAATATTGGGTAGTTCAGTTTTAAGAGTTCGGCTAGGAATCACTTTTATTTAACTCCTCAAAATTGTGTTATTAAGATTTGAGGGAGCGTTTGAAGGGCTAAATTGTAGGGGTTCGGCTAGACATGCCTTTAGACCCCCCATTTCTTCTCTTCCGGCCATGTCCCTTCTGTCCTCTTTTATCGATCCTTTCAATGACACCCGCTCATCGTACATGCTACCATGCATCTATTGAAATCATATATCAATCATCCCTCTAGATGCCTAAGGTGTGTAAAATGGTGTTATCTTAGAGTGCCATGTAGGATGAATATTGAGGTGTGCAAGAAAGAGAAACTAGAAAAAGGCTTCCCTTCTCTTATTTAAGAGATTAGCTCCTACCAACGATATCTCTTATCATATATTATCATATATTTAGTTATATCTACTTACTAGAGATAAGAGTAGGAGATAGCTCATTATACATTATATTTTTAATGTCATCTCTAAATTACATTAAGATAAAATTACCTTACCAACCATTATACAATATACTAGGGAGCACTAATTCTTCTCTAGCTGACAAAGAGCGTTTCCACCAATATATTAACCGCCAGTTTCCACCGACTTATCCCTACTGGGCTCCTCGTTGCTTTCACGCACATCAACTTTGGCTCGCTTCACAAAACCTCTTATCTTCCCTGCTTCGCCGAGTGAAAGATGGCGTTCAAGAGCTCGAAAACACTTTAAAACCCCAAGGTCAGCAACTCTATTTAGAGTCTTCACGCAAATTCACAAGCATAATAACAAGAGTGCTTGTATGGGAAGAACGCCGCTCCAAGAACATTTCTCCACATAAAGAAACTTCACTCAGAGAAGGGACAGACGGGAAATCAAGTTAATACACGGGTGCATGCGCAATTAACATAATTTTGTCATTGTTAGTTACCTGTTTTTCATGTGTATAAATGTCAGTTTATTTATCACTGCATCATACTTGTGTGTGCTCTCACTTAATTTGGTCTTTGAAATCTACAAATCAAAGTATATGCGTGAAAACAGTCTTATAAACGGACTAGCTGCAAATTATATGTGCGGAAACACGCTTATAAACGGACTGGTTAGGACTCGGTCGCTTGAGAACAATTTTGTGCCCAATCAATTTTTCCTGTTCTATCTAAACCGTTGGAACAAGATCCAATTGATCCTATGTCGTCTTCTAGCTCAAACCATATGCATTGTTCCTCTTTTCCTCTGACAAATGCCAATCCAGTCTAGGCCGAACCACCAGCCTCCACTGTCTGCGGCCAGCTACGCTCTCGCAACCACCTCACCGCCCATCCTCTCATCGACCTCCCACATCGCAGTGCCTGCCGCCGCCCTCAGCCATCCCTCTAAACCGCCGAACCTACACCCCCTCCCTCCTCACCCCGAACCGTCAAGTTTCAAACTCACCTTTGCCTACTACGGCTCAAATCGTGGTCAAGGCCTTGCCGGCGTCGCGTGCTTCCTTCTCACCCAATCGACTGACCCAAATTCGAGATACACACAACTTACTTCCAGCAAAACTGTCTTATTTTCTTGGAAAACTCTTGGCTTCAGCCAGCGGATCGCATGCGGGCGTCCGCCGCCTCATCCATGTGAGGCGTGCCCACAGGCTCACATAGCATTATGTTTTTACGGTTTTGCAATTGAGCTCTTGTTACAGTCTTTCCATCGCAACAACTTGTATGTTGCAGGATCTAGATTTGAATTCCTTGAGCGCAGTTGCCTCCAGTGTTCCTCTCAAGCTCCCGTTCTTCCTTTAATTTGTGCACATTATTTATGTTGCAAAAGTCCTTCCGCCACATCATCTCTATTGCAAAAAAGTGAAGACAGGAAAAAAATATAATACTTAATACTTCCTCCGTCCCAAAATAAGTGTCTTGAGCTTAGTACAAATTTGTACTAGAGCTAGTACAAAGTTGAGATAATTATGTTAAAACGGAGGGAGTATTTCTGTAACATGAGCTCTGTTGCAAAGATGGTTATGCAACACTGACTTTGTTACAATAATGAGGACAAGACTAGACAGTTGGTTGGACCAGATCTAACGGCTGCTGAGGGGCGGTGGATCTTTTCAGATTATCCACCGGCGGACGCATAGTGCTGCCCTTATTTTTTTGTCTTATACGGAGTATTAAGTCTGCTAATTAGCTACTATTGGTTCCAAACTTCCAATGCAATCGATACTTCTAACCAATCTCACAGCTTTTTGGTGTTGTTGAAGCTGGTACAGCAGCCCCTCCCCCCTGTCGCCCTCCTCTGGCGACACGGGGAACCCTAGCCGTCGCTAGCAACCTCCCCCGCCGCCTCTCCTGCATCGCCGCTGCCGAGGGCCGGGCGGGCGGTTGCCGCCGAGCCCAGGAAGGTGGCGGCGGGCGATCCGTGCCTCCCACGCCCACGACCACCCCCACGCATCACCCTCTACCGCGCGCCCCTTCCCCCGTCTGTCGGCGGTGGATCCGGTCCCCGGCCTGGCCTCGCGTCTCCGGCTGGCGCGCCACCCACGCCGTCCTTGACCGCGGACTCGCACTCGCGCCTCCACCCTCGGCTCGCGACCGGATCCTCCGGCGATTCTCGGCGCCTTTTACCCCATACCTGCCACGAGCTGCCGGCGGCAACCCGACGCTCTGGCCACTACCATGGGCGCCACCCCTGCAGCTCCTCATCCCTCCCATGGCCTCGTTTCGCCGGCCGTGGTTGGGTCTTAGGCCCGCTGGCCGTTACGGGTGCGTTCGCGGTTTGCCCTGCAGGCGACTCGTCTCCGGCGGCCTTTCTCCCCTCGAGCAGCGGTGGCGACTCGTGTGGAGGCGGCGACGGATCTGCGGTTGTGGCTGGCACTAGGCTTCTCGCGGTGGTCCTTGTCGGTCTGGTCGGCCCGGACAGCCTCGAACCAGCGTCTCTCCGGTGTTCCTCGCTGCCGCCGTCCGCTACCGGGCAGCTCCGGCCTTGGCGGCTAGGTAGTTGCGTCCCTTCCAGCTCACCTTGCTTGCCGATGTCCCAACGGCTAAGGCCACAGCAGTTTGGATCTGCGTCCTCCAGTCCTCGCTTCTTTGGCGTTCTTGGGCCTTGCGTCGCCCAGTACCCCACGTGGTTCGCCTCGTCGCCCGCCCTACCCAGTACCCTCAAAGCTTCCCCTTTTGCACGATCCTCGCTCGTGGATTTGGAGGAGGTGCCACCCTCCGACGGCAGTGCAACCCGCCTTCCCCTTCATCGAAATGGTGGTTTCGACTAGCGTTGGCCTCCCCATCTACGCTTCCGGATTTGGCGGCTATGGGATTGCTCGGCTTTAGGCCGAGGAGAGATCCACCTTTCGGCTTGCCGGTCTTTGGCAGCGACGCCCTTGGTGTCGTGTCCTTTTTGGAGGCGCTGCCAAGGCCTTCAGCTTAGGCCCTCTTCGAGCTCAGGGGAAACCCTAGGTCCGGGTCCCCCGGACCGGATAGTGGCGATGTCCTGGCGTAATCTTCCTTCCTGAAGGCACTATCTTGCTCGCTCGAGGTGTCCCCGTTTTTGGCTCGGACGATGGTGGAATTCTTGTTGGTTTGACATTACCATTCTTAGCTAGGGTCTGGCCGATTTAGCTGTGTTGTATCCTCTCATCCCCTGTCTCTCTGCTTTGGGCATCATGTACACGCCTTCCTGCGTTCGTGTTATGTGTTGTATCCTTTTTGTACTCATTCTGTTTCTTTCTATAAATGCAATGATATGTAAGCTTTGCGTATTCGAAAAAAAATAAAAAAACTTCCAATGCGAAACTAACGGACATGTTTTTATCGGATGTCCCCAAGGGACAACGGACATGTTTTTGGCGGGAGGAATACAAATTGAAAACGGCATCTACCTTTGACGTGACACATCATTTAAGCGCGGTCTTAACCGCAAATGTGTCACCGCTCACCAGTACAAAAGACGCCCACAACCCTTCGCTAATTTCCCACTTCGAGCTCTCCACTTAGCGGAGCGACACTCACGTACGCGCCGGCCATGGACGAGCTTCTCTCCCCGTACGCCCCTTTCTTCCCGTCATCGCCGCCTTCCCAGTTCTCCACCGCCGAGGTGCACCACCGCCAGGTCTTCGAGCTCGCCTCCTGCGAGGTCCCCGAGCAATGGCTGGTCGGCGACACCGTCGTGCCGGCCAAGAGCGAGGACGGAAACTGCGTGTGGCCTGCGGGGAGCTCCTCACTGTCCCCGGACTCCGAGGTTCCGGGGGAGAGCCTGCAGGCATCGACGACGAAGCGGCGTGGGCGGAAGCCCGGGCCGCGGCCTGAGGGGCCCACCGTCAGCCACGTGGAGGCCGAGAGGCAGCGCCGCGACAAGCTGAATCGCCGGTTCTGCGACCTCCGCGCCGCCGTGCCCAGGGTGTCCCGCATGGACAAGGCCTCCCTCCTCGCCGACGCCGTCGCCTACATCACCGACCTGCGGTCCTGCGTCGCGCGGCTCGAGGAAGAGGGCCGGCAGGCGGACGCCGCGAGGTGGGAGGCGGCGAACGCGTCCGCTTCTTCGTCCTGGGGCGGCCACGCCGGGACCTCCCTGCACCACCTGGCCGGCGACGATGTGGTCGAGGTGCGGATGGTGGGGAAGGACGCGGCGGCAGTGCGCGTGATGAGCCCGGGACAAGCCCCGCACGCGCCGGCGCGGCTGATGAGTGCGCTCCAGTCGCTAGAGCTGCAGGTACAGCACGCGTGCGTGAACCGGGTGGAGGGCGTGACGGTGCAGGACGTCGTCGTCGACGTGCCCGCGGCCCTACAGGACGACGACGGCGACGGCGCCCTCCGGTCCGCGCTGCTCCAGAGGCTACGTTACACCGCTTAGGCTGGTCATAGTGAAGAGTAACTTAGACTAGTAACATTCATAGTTACTAGTTTATTACTATCTTTATAATGGGTAATACCATATATGTGGTACTCTCTCCATCACAGTTTGTTGGGCGTACCTCACATCTCTTTGGACCCAAGGTTGCTAGCGATTGGCAGGAATAAACGAGGCGCTGGAGCTGCGATAGTTAAGGAGATGCGCCTAATTAATTGCTAAACCAACGCATAGCAGCCTCCCTATCCAGTAAAAGAAGGAAACCAGCTCTTGTTCCCATTTGCATGCACTTCAGAAGGAGAAACGGAAGGAGTAATTCAGCAGCCTAATGCGTCCCAATTAATAGGATAGTTAATGACCTGTGCCTTATTTCCCTTTGATTGTGAAAAATTCTGGTTTTAGAGATACGCCCAACAAACTGTGATGGAGGGAGTAACATAGATGTCTTTATTTATTATTTTGTAGACTCATTTTGCATTGGAAAGCGCTATGTGATGGTAACATATTATGTTATTCTATTTGCCTCTCTCCACATTAACTACTTGCCACCTTATCATTTTTGCTTATGTGACATCTAAGTTACTACCTATGTTACTCCCACTATGACCAGTCTTAGTAGCGCTACCTAGAGCCTAGAGCAGCGCCGGCCTATGCTTTCGCAAGTACGCACCCACCGTTGACCGTTCCGGAGTACTACAACGGTTTATCTGTTGTCCTGCTGTTCTCCATGGAATGGAATAAATCTGTTCTGCAACTCCGTCAGCTAGTTCGATCTGAGGTTGCGGAGCGAGGGCGAGCGTTGTAAATGAAGTAGTCGAACACGCAAAAGTAGATGACACAGGGAGATATGAAGGAGACTAGCTAGCTTTATTAATCAATGATCAACTATTACAATGATAGCTCCTCGTTGCTTTATATAGGGGATAGGGGGTCAAGGGATAAATACCCACTTAACCTAAAGTGGGGAAACGGGAGGGGCCAGCCCGTGCGCTTTGCACGCGGCTGCCGCCGAATTTTTTATTAATAATAATTAATAATCCACTAATTCTGAAAGTAATCAAGGGTGGGTGGAAATTTTAAAAATGGGAAGGACGCAATGAACAATGGCGTCCAGGGCTGGTTGCTATTGAGGACATCACCAGGTGTGGACGCTACCACAAACATCGTCCAATAATGTTGTTCACCCAATTATCAAATTGTGCTAAACTGGGTCATTTCCTAGTGACGGATAGAAGGTCCCTGAAATTAAATTATGCTCGTTTATGAGAAGTCAAAATTTTGGTCATGAGTCTGCAGTCAAATTCAAGATATTCACTTCCTGCATGTGCATGTTTTTAGGTGAATATAAGAACATGTTAATCGTTCTAGTTTAGGTGGATGGTGAAGTGCAACATGGATCCATAGGTGTGGTGTATAGTGTTCCTCTCAAATTAACATTTCCTCCAAAAAAAATCACTTTCGAAGACACCAGAGTAAGACATGCGGAGGACTTGAAACTGATAATGCTAGTGCTCAAAACAATCTGGACCACATTATTTTCAATTAATTCCGGTATATGAGGAAAGAGGATGGAACATGATTTTTGGGAAGACCAAGTCCCAGACAACATGGCAAGTGATAAGAGTTATATGTTAATTTCACGCGAAATTGAGACATGTTGAGCCAAGTCAGCGGTGGAAGCAACACACTAATAATTGAAAGGGAATCACAAAGGTATGAAAGTGCAATGCATTCGCCATTGCATCAAACATCTGTCGGTGATTTTTCAAATTCTAGTTCACATAGGTGAAAACTATTTGTCTCGGGCTGCCAACGCTCCACCAATGCCAATATCAAATATTTGTAGACATCTGATAAAAATTAAGGTTCTCTAAAGTTAAGCTACATAGAGGATCAAGTGGGATGCCAACACGACACATCCATTAGTCTTTGGTTAACCACTAAGCTTAATAGATGACATTTGCAAATTTAAAGGATACTCATATTCTCCCAAGCTTTGGATATTTTGTACTGGTTATGAGGCATCCATAACAAATCATTGAAATGTGCAATTGTATCCATTTGAAGACCTACTACAACACAAAAAGAACGAGTAATATGTTGAATAAATATCAAAGCAATCATTTGAATTTATTCACTAATAAATAAACCTCAAACAATTCATTGTTTTCACCTACTTAGGCAGTTGGTGAAATCAGTAAAGCTACAACAAGATAGCATATCAATTAATTATGCTCAAGTTCTTAAGTACTAGGTTATTTCATAATAGTTCTGAAATTTATATTATTGTGGTTCAATGCACAATAACAATCTATTTACCAGAATAAGAGATAATAGTATATCATTAATCAGAAGTAATTTGAAAGCATCTACGGTTTAATTGGGGACTAGGAATGTGTACATTTTATTAGGACAAATTACAGTGTTGTATTGCATCCTGCGACATTGCTACCAATGGTTGAGACGATGTACGGACAAGCAGCGGAGAGACATGGACAACCACCTCCACCAAATTATTGATTCTGTAGCAGCGGCGTCCTCTGCCCACCCATTTGGCCGTGGGGAGGTCGGAGGGCATCCGTGAGGATGTGGGCGACAGGATGAGCCGGAGGTCGGGGTGACGAGGCGGAGGCCGAGCTGGTCTGTGGGAGGGTGGGCGGCGGGGATGAACCGGAGGCCAGGCTGGGCGGGGAGGAGATGAAGGTTGGCGACAGGGACGAGGCGGATGCGACGGCCGCCAGCATATGCTATATGGTTCAGCGATTCGGGGCTAGGCCCAACCAGATGGTGGATGCTAGCAACAACAGCGTCCAGACATGAATGTTCTTCGCATCAGCGTCCAAGTTGGGACGCTGCTATCCACGGCGTCCTTACTATTTTTCAAATTTCAATTTACCATTTATTACTTTCATAATTATTGAATTATTAATTACTATTAATAAAAATTGCGGCGGCTGCCGCCACCCCAGGTGGCCCGGTTTCCCAACACTCCCCCTTGGGTAATTATCCGTATATCCATGCCTCAAAACTCCGAAAAACCCAGTGAAAAAAATATGGAGAAAGAGCATACAGTATACGTTGTTGTATTGCACGAATTGCCGCATCAAAAATCTCATGTGAGAAACATCAGGAAAACTCACTCAAGGGAAAAAAAGTACAATCCAGTCAACCATCAAGTTGAGTACTCGATCATCAGGAGCAAGATTTTAGCGACGAGTTTGTGAAGTTTCTCCCCCTGAACCTTGCATCTCTCTAAGTCTCATCATACTGATTCCACGCACACACACCTCTCTAAGGTTGATGCCCGTAATGATTTAGTGAACATATCAGCAAGATTGTCACAGGACTTAGTATGCAAAACTCTCACCTCGTTCAACTGCTACAGCTCATGTGCATAGAAGAACTTGGGACTAATATGCTTTGTGAGGTTACTCTTCACATAACCCATCTGGACTTGTGCAACACCAGCAACATTATCTTCATAAATAATGGTGGGGGTTTGTACGGTGTTCAACCCACATGTCTGCTGAATGTGGCCAATCATCCGCCGAAGCGATACACATTATTTTGATGCTTCAAATAGTGCCATGATTTCCCAGTGGTTTGTGGAAGTCGACACAAGAGTTTGCTTGGACGATTTCTAGGAAAACGCAGTTCCACCACAAAGGAAAACATATCTAGTCTGCGATTTGCAATCATGCGGGTCCGATAGGTACCCAGCATCGGCATAGCCTATAATAGATAGGTCTTGATTCCTTTTATAAAACAGGCCAAGATCTTTGGTCCCTTGCAGGTAACGGAAGACATCCTTGACACCTTTCCAATGTCTTTTGGTAGGTTCAAAACTGTACCTCGCAAGTAAATGGCGGCATTTAACGCAATGTCTGGCCGTGTACAGTTTGCGAGATACATGAGTGCTCCAACTGCACTCAGGTAAGGAACCTCTGGTCCCAGAGTTTCCTCCCCCTCTTCCTTTGGCCTAAACGGGTCCTTGTCTGGCTGTAAAGATCTCCCAACCATCGGGGTCTTAGAAGGATATGCCTTATCAAATCCAAATCTTTCCAACACCTTCTGGGTATAGGCCGACTGGTGCACTAGAATCCCATCAGGGAAATGTTCAAGTTGCGTACTCCAGATGTAACTTGGTTTTACCCAAATCCTTCATCTCAAATTCCGACATCAGGTAGGAACTCGGTTCCTCAATATCCTCAGGCGTATCGATTATGTTTAAATCGTCCATGTACACCGAGATTATACAGAATCCATCTTGCGATCGCCGTATGAAAACACATGGGCAATCTTTATTGCTCGTGTAGCCCTTCTAATGAAGGAAATCGCTTAAGCGATTGTACCACATTCTACCAGACTGTCTGAGTCCGTACAATGCGTTTTGAAGTTGAACACTATATAGACCCCTGTTTGCTCTATCATGGTTCGGAACAGGGATACCTTCTGGAACCTTCATGTATATGTTCGAATCCAAGTTACCATACAGGTAAGCAGTGACAACATCCATTAGTTTCATTTTCAAGCCCATGTTTACTTCCATCGAGATCAAGTATGTAAAGGTAACTCCATCCATGACCAGGGAATAAGTCTCCTCAAAATTGACACCTGGTCGTTGAGTGAACCCTTGAGCGATGAGCCTTGCTTTGTACAGTACTACCTTATTATTTTCATCTCTCTTTCGAACAAAAACCCACCTATGGCCAACAGGGAGAATGTGGGGAGGAGTTCGACAAACTGGTCCGAACACCTTCCTTTTGTTGAGGCATAATAATTCGGCAGTAATTGCCTGCTGCCAATCTTTCCAATCCGACCTTTTCTTGCAATCAGCGAGCGTGTTAGCCTTAGGGTCAAGATCTATGATTGAGGCAATTTTCGTAGCAAAGTTAATGTCGACAATCACCGTTGCTCGGTTCCGGGACTCCCCCGTATAAATATAATTTATGGCCATTTCGTCATGGAGTGCATCCGGCGCAAACACTTGCTCTACCAAATTTCCCATTACGGGAGCAAGGTCCTTTAGATTTCCCGCGCCAATGTGTGCGCTCACATCTCCGCTGGGTGTTTCCCCTATGGGAAAGTTTAAGTCCGGAATTTCGTGCACTGAATTTTCCGTACTTGTGCCAGGTCTCGACTGGCTCCCCGTTTAATTTTGGGGTACTTTGGCGACAGGCTGTAATAAGTCTCTCTTATCCTTTTTCGCCAGGCGTCCCCGAGTACTTGGGATTTGAGAAGCCGGATTTCTCGTCCTTTTAGGCCTTTGGACGGGAGTGGGTATACCATCATTTTTATTCAGTATTTCAACCCTTTCTGGTGCATTGTGCGCGTGCACATGCGATTTTGTCACAGTCTTTAAGTCACTAAAGTGGTCGGGCAGTTGATTTGCTAAATATTGCAAATCTATTATCTTTTGGACTTCTCTCTCAGTCTCAGAAGTGCGCGGGTCATGAGCGTGGATCCCCGTGGCTTGCCACGTGATTTCTCGACTTTTAGCATCAAGGGGTTATTCTCTCCCCCTAAAGTCGGGAAAAAAATCCTCGTCAAAAATGCAATCAGCAAAACGAGCCGTGTGACAGTCACCTGTCATGGGGTCCAGATACCGGATTATGGACACAGTCTCATAACCAACGTATATCCCCGACTTATGGAGCGGGCCCATCACCGATTTGCTGAGGGGGTGGTATTGGTACATATACCTGGCAACCGAACCTACGAAGGTGGGAAATTTTCGGTGCCGACCCTTGCGCAAGTTGAACAGGAGAGTGGATGTTGTAGGCCGACGGTCGAAAGTTGGTGAGATTGGCCGCATGTAACACCGCGTGGCCCCAACATGTAGTTGATAAATTACAACCCTGAAGGAGCGAGCGGGCAATGAATTTAATTCTTTTAATCAATGCCTCGGCAAGTCCATTTTGCGTATGAACATGTGGTACCGAGTGCTCAACTTTGATTCCCATTGCCATGCAATAATCATCGAACGCCTTTGAAGTAAATTCTCCGGCGTTGTCCATTCGAATAGACTTTATACGATAATCAAGGAAATTATTCCTCATTTGTATGATCTGAGAGATCAACTTTGCAAAGGTGGTTCCGCGTTGACAGCAGGCAAACACTGGACCATTTAGAGGAAGCATCAATGAGCACCATGAAGTACCGAAACGGCCCCGTGAGGAGCTGAATTGGACCGCATATGTCCCCTTGGATACTGTCGGTGTCAAAACCGGCGGATCTCGGGTAGGGGGTCCCGAACTGTGCGTCTAGGCGGATGGTAACAGGAGACAAGGGACACGATGTTTTTACCCAGGTTCGGGCCCTCTCGATTTAGGTAATACCCTACTCCTGCTTGATTAATATTGATGATATGGGTAGTACAAGAGTAGATCTACCACGAGATCGTAGAGGCTAAACCCTAGAAGCTAGCCTATGGTATGATTCTTGTTCGTCCTACGGACTAAAACCCTCCGGTTTATATAGACACCGGATAGGTTAGGGTTACACAGAGTCGGTTACAATGGCAGGAGATCTACATATCCATATCGCCAAGCTTGCCTTCCACGGCAAGGAAAATCCCATCCGGACACGGGACGAAGTCTTCAATCTTGTATCTTCATAGTCCAGAGTCCGCCAACGGTGATAGTTCGCTATCCGGACACCCCTAATCCGGGACTCCTCGGTAGCCCCGAACCAGGCTTCAAATGACGATGAGTCCGCGCGTGATTGTCTTCGGCATTGCAAGGCGGGTTCTTCTCCAAATTCCATATACTTGTTGAATAGTGTCCGACTTCTGATAAATGCTGCGCTCCTTGGCTTCTACGCCCAATAATGGCCATCTTCCACATGTTTGAATGAATGCGAAAAGCCGTGGTATTTTTACACTTACCCCCTAGCTGCAAGAAATGAGCCGCCCATAAAAGGGGCGAGGATCTAGATCTGAGTCACACCATCCTCCCTCCGCATAGCTTTCATCGGGCGCCTCGACAAAAACCCATTCCATCATGGGACGGTCGCGGCTCCTCCTCTCGCGCTCCCAGCCCTCAGCCTGGAAATTGGGAGAGATGCTCAGTACCGCATAGCGAGCTAGTTATACTTCAAACCAAGGGGTTTCTTCCCCCCGCCTTCATGGTTCCGGTTCGAGCCGGTCTTGCCACCTATAAGGGCGGAAAGCAAGCGGAGAGTGTCCCCAATCCCTCTAAAGGAGAGCGGGTATGCTTCATCTCTTATCTAGTAAGAGGACTCAGATTTCCAATTCATTCGTTTCTTCGGGGGCTCTTGGAGTTCTATGGCCTCCAGTTGCACCACCTTACGCCTGCCTCCATTTTACACGTCGCGGGCTTCGTGGCCCTTTGCGAACTGTTCTTGGGCATTGAGGCTCATTTTGAGCTGTGGAAGAGATTATTCTGCCTAGTGCCCCGTTCTCATGAGGGGTCAATATATCAAGTGGGCGGAGCCGAACTATGGCGCATCGCTGGGACCGGATATCTATCCGGAACCCCGAAGAAGGCGTTCGAAGACTGGCCTTCGGAATGGTTTTACATGGAAGACGTCCCACTGCCGGACCCTGTTCGGATCGGCCTTCCGGAGTTTAGCAATGCTCCTCTGAAGAAGCGCCTAAGTTGGCGCCCGCGGAGCCCCCAGAGGGAAAATGACCGGGATGTCCTTTACTTGATGAGCCGAATAAGATTATCGGCTCATGCCGGATTGACCATGCCGAGTCATGGCAATCTGCATTATGAGGAGTGCAGCCGCTCCAATATAGGGGCCACCCCATGTGGGATTTCAACGGGGAGGACGATGCCACCCGCCATGGCCGCAAAGGGCCGGGATCGGTCACCGAACTGGTGAAGACCTTGTCTGCCATGTATAAAGGGGAGGGGGAGGATTTTCTCCGCGTCAATCCAGTGAACGAGTTTTCCTCGAATAATCCTCGAAGTTGGGTAAGCAAACACCTTAGTGGCCTGTCCGATCCATGTTCCCGTGGTTAAATATCTCATTTCATGGTTTCTACGCAGAACTGCTACGCCTTGGAGAAGATACACAGCCCGCCCCCACAACCCGAGGATCCGGAACGGTCCCTCGATCCGGCCTCCGAAGAGGATCCATATATAAAGGTGGAGTTGATCGACGGGGTGTTCCACCAACTTAGCATCGACAATGCTTTGGTTGCCATTACGGTTGATTACCCCGGAATACTTCCAGCCTCACAGGTAACTGAGTCCGAGGTCCCAATACTCTGATAACGACCTATTCGTGCTTATTTCTTGATCACCGTATACCAATGGTGTTTCGTAGGGGGTACCTTCGAGGCAGGAAGCCGAGCCCGCGACGGCTGGCCAACAAGGCGTCTGGCCCTCAGTTAAAAAGAAGTGCGGCCCGGATCGAAACTCCGCCAAGAACGGTATGGCGTGTCACCATATTCCCAGGATTGATTCCGGAGAGGTGTACTAACGCTGGTGCTCCTTTCAGGAAAAAGAGTGCTCGCCGGACTGAGTCCGGAGAGATTGCCAATCGAACCTCCACCGGCCGGGCTCCAAAGCCGGGTCCGGAAGCGGAGGCGGGCACGAGGCGTGCGTCGGATGCTCCTCCGACAGAGGATGCCGACAGATTGTCCGCCACCAACTCCGAGGTGGAGAGCACCATGAATCACCGGCGCCACGGACAGTTCTTCGTGGCGCATGTTTCTCCCAAGAGGCCTTGAATGCCTTCGATTCGGGAGATGCGCACTGCCGCCGCTCAAGATGGTCTAGCCAGAGCCACGGAGCAGGTATGTAAAGGACATACGGGTAAGGAAATTTGACAGTTATATATGCCAAGAGTCTCGAGACTTAAAATAGTTAGAATAACTGATTTAAGGATCATTTGTTATCTGAGGATCTTACAAAAAAGAATACCCGACTGTCCCAGGAGCTTGAAGAATGCAAGGCCCAACTTGAGGCCGCACTAGCCGCTACAGGGGGAGCCACAGAGACCCCCTCTGGTAATATATGCTTCAAAATATAAATAAGTTAGGAAGTGCGGCGTGTGTGTAAATCTGACAATAATATTGCAGATGGCGCCGGACTAGATCCGGACAAGCAATAGCTCCTGCGCCAGCTAAAGGCCGGCGAGAGCGTGCTTACGAGGGTGCGGCAGGAGAAAAATAACCTCCAAGATGCCAACACCCAACTGGGTGAGGAACTAAAGGATGTTCGTGCCCAATTTTCTGACTCCGTAAAGGAGAATCGACGGCTTTGTCGCGGCATTTTCAGTAAGTGCTTGAGCGAACTTTGAAAGAGTTCGGTGAGGAAGGCGACTAACATAAACATGTATGTAGGTTTGCTCACAGGTCGTCCGGAAGAGGAGATGCCCGGTTCTTCGGGTGATCTGGGCCATGGTGAAGACGCGGTACACGAAGGCTGACCCAAACCACATGGCCGAGGTCGGACCTGTGGGGCCTGATGGGAAGGAGATCCCTGTAAGCTTAGTGTACGGCCAAGTAGAATTGGCCGCCAAGTATTCCCAGCAAGATTGTAAATTAGATAACCTATTAGATGGCATTGAGGAGGAATACAATGAGTCGAGTTGACTATGTAATTAAATATGACATGAAAAATGTCTTCTAGCCGGATTGTAGATCATTTGTCATAGCGGACCTTTTCGCTTCGACCACGGGACCCAACAGTCCGGAGTGTGTCCGAATACGCTCGTGGTTATATAAGAACCGGGGCACGCATGGAGACAAGGCGTAAGGGTCATTGTTGCTGTATCAGACAAGTGCCCAACTAGTTATGTTATATTACATGGATAGTAAGAAACATCTTCCAGGGAGAATAGTTCCGTTAAGGGTTCCTTTTGCTGGGATGCATGCCCTAAAGTGCATGTCAAAACTGCTAAGAAAGCAGAAAATCATCTGGGGGCAGATGGATAAATAGTTTAAAAATCATCTTTCAGTTCACCGACCGAATATTCCCTTGAGAACGCTAGCTTTCGGCTTCACCCAGTCTGAGGTACACATCCGGCTGACCCGGCAGTAACAATCGCAGAGGTGCTCCCTTTACCATCTAGCCGAACAATCAGGAACTTATGGGGTAAGCACAGGAGCCAGGAAACCCAGCTTGGCCAAAACTTAAGTCATATCGATGCATATAATGGTGAATAAAAGGTACATGCGGAAGTTTGGCACATGTTGGGCATGAAGCCCGTATAAATAAGCTTCTGTTAAAGAAGCCCCCAGGTATAATGAGCGCGGACAGCGCGTGCGAGCAAAGCGCGAGCGAGCCTCTAAAGACTTTAAAAGAAAGGGGAGGAAGGAGAGAAATAAAAGACAGCAAAAATAGAAAATGCGGACGGAGGAAGGAGACGAACTTGGAGTCCGGCGCTTAGGCGTAGAATCTTCATAGACGGGCTGCGTTCCATGGGTTCGGCTCGAGTCGGTTATCCAGTGTGTTTCGCAGACGGTATGCTCCGCCGGTCAGGACCTGGTCGATGATGAAGGGACCTTCCCATTTGAGCTTGAGTTTGTCCTTTTTCTTGTCCGGCAGGCGTAGAACTAGTTCGCCAACGTTGTAAGCTTTGGCCCGTACTTCCTCGCTTTGATATCTTCGAGCCTGCTGTTGATAAAATGCGGAACGAGCTTTTGCCACGCCGCTCCTCCTCCAATGCGTCCAAACTATCCTGCCGATCGAGCTCGGCTTCTCTTTCTTCATACATGCACGCGAGGTGAGTCATGAATTATGTCGCAGGCAAGACTACCTCTGCGCCGCATAATCGTAAAAATTGGTGTGAATCCGGTAGTACGATTCGGCGCGTGGTCCGCAGCCCCAGAGTACGGAGTCGAGCTCCTCAACCCAGTGCGTGTTAGATTCCTTGAGGGACCGCACTAGTCTGGGTTTAATGCCGCTCATGATTAGACCATTTGCTCGTTCGACTTGACCATTGGTTTGAGGGTGATAGACTGAGGCGTAGTCGAGCTTGATGCCCATGTTTTTGCACCATAATTTGACCTCATCGGCCGTGAAGTTGGTGCCGTTATCAGTGATGATACTGTGGGGGACACCGTAACGGTGCACTACCCCGATATGAAGTCTATCACCGGTCCGGATTCGCCGCTTTTAACGAGCTTGGCCTCTATCCATTTGGTGAATTTATCCACCATGACCAATAGGTATTTTTGCTTGTGGGTTCCTCCCTTAAGGGGTCCAACCATGTCAAGCCCCGGACCATGACGGCCAGGTGATGGGTATAGTTTTGAGGGCGGTGGGTGGCATGTGGCTTTGGTTAGCAAAAAGCTGGCAACCGACGCATCGTTGGACTAAATCCTGCGCATCTGCCCGGGCCGTCGACCAATAAAATCCTGTACGGAAGGCCTTGCCTACAAGGGCCCGGGCTGCGGCGTGGTGCCCACCCAGTCCGGCATGAATTTCAGCCAGGAGGTTTCGCCCTTCCTCTTCGGAGATACACCTTTGAAGGACTCTGGTAGTGCTTTTCTTATAAAGCTCTCCTCATGGACTTTGTAGGCTTTAGATCGCCGTACTATGCAGCGAGCCTCATTTTGGTCTTCGGGAGTTCCTGCCTAGTTAGGTAGGCTAGGAATGGTTCCGGCCCACGGGCGATAACCGCCATTATTTCGTGGGCGGAGGGTGTTATCTCGGTGGCAGAGCCTCCGATTGTGTCAGAGTGTTCGGCGTCAGGCAGTGCCGTTGGGTCCGGATTGTTATTTCCGGACTCCCATTCCCATAGTACGGATGGCTTGAACAGCCATTCCAGGAAGATGTTGGGCGGACGGCACCGCGTTTTGCACCGATGCGTGCAAAATATGTCCGCCGCCTGGTTGTTATCCCGGGCTATATGATGAAATTCGAGCCCTTCGAACCGTGCTGACATTTGTAGGACCGCATTGCGGTATGCTGCCATTTTCGGATCTTTGGCATCAAAGTCTCCGTTTATTTGAGAGATCGCGAGGTTCGAATCCCCGCGCACCTCTAGGCGTTTAATGCCCATGGAGACTGCCATCCGGAGGCCGTGCAGAAGGGCCTCATATTCGGCTGCGTTGTTGGAGTCCGTATACATTATCTGAAGGACGTATTGGACTGTGTCCCGGTTGGGGACGCGTCGACGACGCCAGCCCCCGTGCCGCCAACATTTTGGAGCCGTCAAAGTGCATGATCCAATTGAGTATGCGCCGTACTCTTTAGGGAGTTCGCCGTCCATTCGGCCACGAAGTCGGCCAAAACCTGCGACTTAATAGATCGTCATGGCTTATAGGTTATGTCGAATGGAAGGAGCTCTATGGCCCATTTGGCAATCCGGCCCGTCGCGTCGCGGTTGTTTATAATGTCGTTAAGAGGTAATTCGGAGGCTACCGTTATCGAACACTCTTGAAAGTAGTGTCGCAGCTTCCGGATGCCATGAACACCGCGTATGCTATCTTTTGATAATGTGGGTACCGGGACTTGCATGGAGTGAGGACGGTGGACACGTAATAAACCGGTCTTTGAAGAGGGAACCGGTTTCGTCCGCTTCTCGTTCGACAACGAGCACCGCTACCGACAACTTGATGTGTTGCGGCGATATATAATAGCATTGGTTCGCCCACGTTACGCGGCCAGACCGGATTTGTTGCCAATATGGCTTTTATCTCTTCTAGTCCGCCGTATGCATCCGGCCCACTCGAAGTGTTCGGTGCGGCGGAGGAGGCGGTAAAGGGTAACGCCTTTTCTCCCAACGGGAAATAAAGCGGCTTAGAGCCGCCACGCATCCAAATCAATTTTGTATTTGTTTGAGGTCTTTTGGAATATCCAATTGTGACAGAGCTCGGATCTTGGCTGGGTTTGCTTCAATTCCTGTACCGGACACAATGAAGCCCAGGAGCTTTCCGGCAGGAACGCCGAAGACGCATTTTTCCGGATTGAGCTTGATGTCGTATTTCCGAAGATTGTCGAATGTGAGCCTCAAATCGTCTACTATAGTCTCGCCATGCTTGGATTTGACGACCACGTCATCTACATATGCTTCCACTGTTTTGCCGATCTGGTTTGCCAGACATGTCTGAATCATGCGCTGATATGTTGCGCCGGCGTTTTTGAGCCCGAAGGGCATTGTGTTGAAGCGGAATGGGCCGTATGGAGTGATGAATGCTGTTGCAGCTTGGTCTGGCTCCGCCATCTTGATTTGGTGGTAGCCGGAGTACGCATCGAGGAAGCACAATGAGTCGTGTCCTGCTGTAGCGTCGATAATTTGATCAATTCGAGGGAGGGGGAAGGGATCCTTTGGGCAAGCCTTATTAAGGTCTTTGAAATCAACACATAGGCGCCAGGATTTGTCCTTCTTTGGTACCATCACCAGATTTGCTAACCAGTCCGGATGTTATATATCTCTGATGAATCCGGCTTCCAGAAGTTTGGCTAGCTCCTCTCCCATGGCCTGTCTCTTGGGTTCGAAAAGCGCCCAAGAGCCTGTTTGGTGGCTTGAATCCTTTTAGGATATTTAGGCTGTGCTCGCCACCGACGTGGGATTCTGGCATGTCCGAAGGGTGCCGAGCAAAAATGTCCCAGCTTTTCTCGTAGAAATTCTCGTGGTCTGGCGTCTACATCGTGGTTTAATTGTGCCCCGATGGAGGCCGTCTTTGCAGGGTCCGTTGGGTGGACTTGGAATTTGACTATTTCATCCGCTGGTTTAAAAAAGGTGGACTTGGATCTTTTATCAAGTATCACATCATCCCTGTTCACCGTGGAGCGCATCGCAGTGAGTTCCTCGGCCGCTAGGACTTCGGATAGTGCCTCGAGGGCTAGTGCGGCTGTCTTGTTTTCGGCGCGGAGTGCTATGTTCGGATCACTAGCGAGAGTGATGATTCCGTTAGGTCCGGGCATTTTAAGCTTCATGTACCCGTAATGGGGTATAGCTTGAAAAATTGTGAATGCCTCTCGCCCCAATAAAGCATGATATCCGCTGCTGAACAGGTCCACTTGAAATGTGACCTCCTCGGACCTCTAATTGTCCGGCAAGCCGAACACTACGTCCAGTGTGATTTTTCCTGTGCAGCATGCTTCCCGGCTAGGGATTATTCCTCTAAAGGTTGTGTTGGTTCGCTCAATGCTGTTCCAGTCTATTTCCATTTTTCGGAGGGTTTCCTCGTAGATGAGGTTCAGTCCGCTGCCGCCATCCATGAGTACCTTTGTAAGGCGAAAGCCGTCCACTATTGGACTGAGAACCAATGCGGCTGGTGCTCTGGCTGTTCGCAATTTGGGTTAAATCCGCATTAAAGGTAATAGCCGTGTAACTCCATGGATGTATTGTTGCTACTTGGTAGACTTCGCAAGGTTATGGAGTGTTCGTTTCGCATGTTATTTGATGCGAAAGTCTCAAGACTGTTAACACCGTCTTTGGTATTGCCGGGCTGGGATTCTCAAGCTAGAAGCTCTTCGCCACTTTTGGCCACCGCCGTAGTATCCAACATGCTCGAAGGCTATGGGTTGGAGTGGCGCCCTACGTTATGAATTTTGCAGGTCCGTTTAGCCAACCCTCCAAAGATGGTTCCGTACCCTTTAGGGGTTTTTGATTTTTGATGTTTAATCCAGGTGCTTGGTGATGATGCACCCTTTTATTCCGGACTAGGGATCTATTCGGGGCCGGATTATCCCAAAATTGACTTTCGGTTTTCCAAGCACTCTCTATCGCACAAGATTTTTGTACTATGGTCACCAAGTCATCAAAGCGTGTAATTTCGCGACTACTTATGGCGTTTAGGATTCCTTTGTCCGTGCAATTATTGCAAAAAAGTGAGATTGCGTCCTCCTCTCGGCAGTCCTTTATCCCGTCCATAACCAGGAGGAATCTGGCCCAAAGAATGATGTCTTTGTTTCAGTTGGCTCTTGCGAATTCGGGATAGATCGCTAATGTTTGGGTGGGCTGGTGGAACTAGATCCTAACCCGTCAACTTAAGACTCAGGGGCGAAGTTTCCGAACTTGGAAGTTTGGATTTTGAATGCTATCCAATGAGTGCAACCCGCGCTGACTTTAAGTTCGTGGCTTGATCGACATCCGTCCCTCTGCGGGAATCCGGCATGGAGGATCGGGAATCCGGACGTAGCTAGTCCTTAAGATAGAAGAAGAATCGCCGCATTGCTCCTCTATCACAGCAACATGATGGGTAGCTTGGGGAGAGTTGATCTCTCTCAGATCGGTTTTGGGCCCGATCTGGTCGTAGTCTGTGGCGACTCCCAGGGCGGCGATGCGATCCAAGAGCCCGTTTACGGAGGAGAGCTCGATCGGATCTAACTGTTCGGCAAGTTCCGAATTAACATGAAGATTGGTTTCGATGACTCGAGAAGTCATCGTCGGCGCGGCGGCCGAACTGGTGGTCATAAGAAAACCACCCAGCCGGAGAGTCTGGCCAGTGGCCAAGGCTCCTTTGGCGATAGTATCGTCTTTAAAGACGGGATGAGGCATCCTTCCTGACGGCGACGACATAGAGGAACTCTCAATGAAAGCACCAATGTCGGTGTCAAAACCGGCGAATCTCGGTAGGGGTCCCGAACTGTGCATCTAGGCGGATGGTAACAGGAGACAAGGGACACGATGTTTTTACCCGAGTTCGGGCCCTCTCGATGGAGGTAATACCCTACTCACTGCTTGATTAATATTGATGATATGGGTAGTACAAGAGTAGATCTACCACGAGATCGTAGATGCTAAACCCTAGAAGCTAGCCTATGGTATGATTGTTGTTAGATCCCCACGGACTAAAACCCTCCGGTTTATATAGACACCGGATAGGTTAGGGTTACACGTAGTCGGTTACAATGGTAGGAGATCTACATATCCAGACGCCAAGCTTGCCTTCCACGCCAAGGAAAGTCCCATCCGGACACGGGACGAAGTCTTCAATCTTGTATATTCATAGTCCAGGAGTCCGGCCAACGGTGATAGTTCGGCTATCCGGACACCCCCTAATCTAGGACTCCCTCAGATACGTTCCAAGAACGCGGGGATTTCATCCCTCACCTTGAGGGGCGATGGCCTAATGACTAACTTCCCCTTAGCGCATGCGGAGCACACGAAATCATCGGGATTCGGGAAGTTCTTCAAGTTAACATTATGGACATGTGAGTTGTTAATTATATTTCTCATCATCCTAAGTCCGGGGTGGCCTAACCCATCGTGCCAGAGGCAGAAGAGTTCAGAGCTTCTAAAGACGGTCTTGAGGGTAGTGTACACGGGAGGTGCTACTATCTTAGTGTAGTATAACCCCGTGTAAAATGAAGGAAGCCTTTCGATAACATGTTTACCACCTGCATCCCGCTTGGTGATGAGTAGGCACTCCTTGACGTTTTCATCATTGGTCTCAATATGGAAACCATTAGCGCGGATGTCTCTAAAGCTCAAAAGAGTACGAGTCGACTCCGGGTACAACAACACATCATTAATGATCAAATTTGTTCCCATAGGAAGTATAATAGTGGCTCGTCCGGAGCCAACTATGTGAGAACCGCAGCCGGCGATTGTCATAATATTTCCCGGAGATTTTTTAATGGACTCAAAGTACTTAGTTTCTCGTAAAATGGTATTAGTGGTGGCGCTATCGGCAAGGCACGTTTCCTCCATTCGGGCGCCACACGCGTTCTAAAATGTGACATCTAATTAATGTAATGAGGAAGAAACTACATTAAAAATAAATGCACACATCTCAGAACATAACATGCTATCATGTATAAATAATGGAATAAATGAATGAAATAAATGTCATCCAATCGCCAGAGTAAAGAATAAGTTTATGCTCTCATAGAGCTTACAACCAAATTGAATTTATTCAAATTTATTGTATCAAATCACGAAATCATGATAACCAAAGAGGTATGCTAAGTGGACTCGGTAAAGAAGCCATTCACTTCAGCCACAATCTCCGTACTAGTGAGTTGATCCTCCTTTGAAATCATCTTGGAGGCAGCATCAATGTCTAGTGGCGGCACTGCCGAGGCGACCATGTGGTCAACCTCCATGGCGACGTGGGCGTCATTAGAGACCGCCAAAGCTACCGCGATGGGCACCACGGGGGTCGCCTCTATGGGCGCAGCAGGGGGCGTAGAGATCATCACGGGTGCCGCCATGGGCGCCGGTGGTGCTCCCTCCTGAACCAAAGCGAGGTGCGTCTCACGCGCCTTCCGAGCCTTGTATGCTTCAACGACCTCCGGTGGTGCGCGGCACTGGCGGGAGAAATGCTCCACCGAGCCACAACGGAAGCAGTCCTGTGGCCTCTTCCCTCCCTTGCCCGGCTTGTGCTGCTTAGCCGGGGCGAAGGGTTGAGGGCCTTTCTTCTTGCCCTTGCGGCTCCTCTTCTTCTGTTGAGGCTTGCGGACTTTGAGAGCGTTCACCTCCTGGCGAGAACTCCCCCTAAGTGGTTGCGCAACAAAGTTCTTTTTCAGAACCTTGTCCTGCGCCTCCTCCACCTGGAGGACGTCAATCAACTCTGAATACCTCGTATAGTTCCCCTAGCGGTAGTTCCGTGAGGACTAGACCGCGTCAGGGTGGAAAGTGGATAGGGTTTTCTCAATCTTCTTGGTGTCGGTAATCTCAGTACCACACAACCGAAGAGTTGTACAAATCCGGTGCAGATCCGAATTGTACTCCCCAACCGTCTTGAAGTCCACAAACCTCAGACGGATCCACTCTGCCTCTGCACATGGCTTCACAGTGTACTTCGGCCGCTCAAACCGCTGCTTAAGAGCGGTCCAAAGGCCAGAAGCACTGCGCTTAGCCATATACTCATCTTTCAGAGTAGGTGACACGTGATGACGGAGAAAGTGCAGAGCCTACGCATTCTCAGTTTCAAACTTGGGATCAGTGGGGGCCAGCTAGGCCCCCTTATCGATCGCCCTCAGGAGAGTTTTGCCCCGGAGAAAAATCTCGCAGTCCGAGGACCATGACAGGTAGTTCAACCCTGTCTGGGCCAACTCTTTGTTGATAATTCCGTGCATCTGCGATTTATGCAAAAATCATGAGATTATAGCAGGTAATCCTTTGCACAAATGCGATGTTGATAAACTTATTAAATGATGTTCCATTATTTAAAACATGTTGTTATATGATTTACTTACTGATTAAGAGTGCTAAACAATTAATCTACAGTAGTAAAACCATACAATAAAATCATGTTACAGAAGATAACATGTTAAGCGCATCTAGTATGTGAAAAATAGCCCAAAAATTGAATTCCCGAGACATTTTAAAGCCAAAATACGCATTTTCAGCGAAAACAGACAGTTCCAGGGGCTTCTAGACAAAATATTACAACAGGAATATAATGCGGTAGAAATAGAAAACTGCAGGGGCTCAAATGCAAAGAGCCACGCGCGCACATGCTCTCTGGCTTAGTCCAGTTCGTCTGCAGGGCGAAATGGGCCGTCGGCTCGTGTAGCCAGTCCCCACCCCCTCCCTTTTTTTAAGGAGGGAAAAAGGCCCGGTCCACAGCAGCCCGCTGGGTCGGCTGCTCGCCAGCTCAGGGTTCGCTAGGGTTTCCAACCCTAGCGCTCGAGCGTCGGCAGCGTAGGCACGCACGCACGCACGCACAACGCTGCCGTGGGCTACAAACGCGCCGGCTGGCCAGTGCACGACGCACGCGCGCCGCGGCAGCAGCCGGGCGCGGAAGCGCGTTGGCCTTGCGCGACAAGCGGGCGTGCTACGCCTTGAGCTTGCGTTGGTTTTCCCGAAGAGGAGAGGATGATGCGATGAGTAGCGTAAGTATTTCCCTCGGTTTTAAGAACCAAGGTATCAATCCAGTAGGAGGCCACGCACAAGTCCCTCGTGCCTACACAAAACAAATAGCTCCTCGCAACCAACGCGAATAGGGGTTGTCAATCCCTTCACGGTCACTTACGAGAGTGAGATCTGATAGAGATGATAGATAATATTTTTGGTATAAAGATGCAAAGTAAAATAAAAAGACAAAGTAAAAAGCAAAGCAATAATAAAACGTAGGAAGATTAATATGATGAAAATAGACCCGGGGGCCATAGATTTCACTAGTGGCTTCTCTCAAGAGCATAGATATTTTACCGTGGGTGAACGAATTACTGTTGAGCAATTGACAAAATTGAGCATAGTTATGAGAATATCTAGGTATGATCATGTATATAGGCATCACGTTCGTGAGTAGACCGACTCCTGCCTGCATCTACTACTATTACTCCACTCATCGACCGCTATCCAGCATGCATCTAGAGTATTAAGTTAATGAAAAGCAGAGTAACGCCTTAAGCAAGATGACATGATGTAGAGGAATAAATTCATGCAATATGATAAATACCCCATCTTGTTATCCTCGATGGCAACAATACAATACGTGCCTTGCAACCCTTTACATCCTTTGGGTAAGGACACCGCAAGATTGAACCCAAAGCTAAACACTTCTCCCATTGCAAGAACTACCAATCTAGTTGGCCAAACCAAGCGGATAATTCAAGAGACTTGCAAAGATAACCAATCATACATAAAAGAATTCAGAGAAGATTCAAATATTGCTCATAGATAATCTTGATCATAAACCCACAATTCATCGGTCTCAACAAACACACCGCAAAAAGAAGATTACATCGAATAGATCTCCACGAGAGAGGGGGAGAACATTGTATTGAGATCCAAAAAGAGAGAAGAAGTCATCTAGCTACTAACTATGGACCCGAAGGTCTGAGGTAAACTACTCACACGTCATCGGAGAGGCTATGGTGATGATGTAGAAGCCCTCCGTGGTGGAATCCCCTTCCGGCGGAGATCCGGAACAGGCCCCAAGATGGGATCTCGTGGACACAGAAAGTTGCGGCGGTTGAATTAGGTTTTTGGCTCCGTGTCGATCTGTTGAAGTGCGTAGGTATATATAGGAGGAAGGAGTGCGTCGGTGGAGCTTGAGGGACCACGAGGCGCAGGCGCGCCCTAGGGGCGCCCTCCACCCTCGTGGACGCCTCGTGGCTTTCTTGACGGAGGGTCCAAGTCTCCTGGATCTTATCTGATGAGAAAATCACGTTCCCGAAGATTTTATTCCGTTTGGACTCCGTTTGATATTCCGTTTCTTCGAAACACTGAAATAGGCAAAAAACAGCAATTCTGGGCTGGGCCTCCGGTTAATAGGTTAGTCCCAAAAGTAATATAAAAGTGGAAAATAAAACCCAATATAGTCCAAAACAATAGATAATATAGCATTGTAAGTGCATATTTATCCCTTAGGTGTTTCGGTGATTGATGACAATGCTTTTGCGGACTAATCGTGTGCCTTTGAATTTCTCAGACATTTCTTCACTAGGTACAAGACGGTTTGGTGCCCCTCGAAGACTATTGAAGACGACGTTTCTCTACGTTTCTTTTTGGTGGATTTGAGTCGTAGGAAAGCCATACTATTAAGAGGGGGTCCGCATCGGAAAGGTTTGGGTGGAATCATCACTTACACGTTCCCTTCCTTGTCTCCACCTTTCCCTTGCACTATGGAGCATTCCCCGTTTATCCTCGTTGTGATTGCCTTGGCTGCTGTTGCTGTGCTTGCGGTGGTACTGCTCCCTGGAGCGGTAGTACCGTAGGCACCCATGGTAGTACCGTAGCTCAGGCGCGGTAGTACCGCGGGAGCCCACGGTAGTACCGCTCCTCTGGAGCCGTACTACTGTGGCCCCCAGGCCAAGTACCGCTGCTTTGCGGTAGTAGGGGTGGATGTAATTTTTTACACCCGCACCTCCGCGGTAGTACTGCGCCTTGCTCGTAGTAGTACCGCGCGCGGTCTGATCCAGCAGCCACGCGGTAGTACTGCTCTCCAGCGGTAGTACCGTGTCGGGTTTTTGCACCGGCTGTTTTCCAGCGGAAGTAGGCACGGATGTATTTTTATTCATCCGCGCCCTTCCCAGGCTAGGGCGTTCCTGCCTTGCGGTAGTACCGCAAGGAGGGAGCGGTAGTACCGCGCCCGCGGTAGTACTGCCCCCTGTCAGGCTCGCTGTAGCCCCCGCTGCTGCAGCGGTAGTACCGTGGTGGCCCACGGTAGTACCGCATGGCCTTGCGGTAGTACCGCGCCCCTGAAGCGGTAGTACCGCGTGTCGCGGGCTGGTTAAGTGGATAATGGTTGGATTTCGTCCACCACTATAAAAGAGTCGTCTCCTACCTCTAGTTGACCACCTCTTCCAACCCTAAGCTCCATTGTTGCTCCTAAGCTCCATTTTCGCCCGATCTCACTCCCTAGCCAATCAAACTTGTTGATTTGCTCGGGAGTGGTTGAGAAGGCCCCGATCTACACTTCCACCAAGAGAAATTCTATTCCCCCCACTAATCCCTTGCGGATCTTGTTACTCTTGGGTGTTTGAGCACCCTAGACGGTTGAGGTCACCGTGGAGCCATAGTCCATTGTGGTGAAGCTTCGTGGTGTTGTTGGGAGCCTCCAATTAGGTTGTGGAGATTGCCCCAACCTTGTTTGTAAAGGTTCGGTCGCAGCCTTCAAGGGCACCAATAGTGGAATCACGACATATCGCATTGTGTGAGGGCGTGAGGAGAATACGGTGGCCCTAGTGGCTTCTTGGGGAGCATTGTGCCTCCACACCGCTCCAAGGGAGGCGCATTTCCCTCAAAAGGAAGGAACTTCGGTAACACATCCTCGTCTCCACCGGCTCCACTCTTGGTTATCTCTTCCCTTTACTTGTGCAAGCTTATTTGTGTTACTTTCATTGCGTGCTTGTGTGCTTGCGTTTGTTGCATCATATAGGTTGTCCACCTAGTTGCATATCTAGACAACTTACTTTGATGCAAAGTTTAATTTGGTAAAGAAAAGCTAATAATTGTTAGTTGCCTATTCACCCCCCTCTAGTCAACTATATCAATCCTTTCAATTGGTATCAGAGCCTCGTATCTTTTTAAGGACTTTACCGTCCGAAGAGTATGGTTGACGTCGTAGACGATGTAGGAGAGCACTCGGTGCGAATCCAATATCGCTCTACGGAGATGGGGGTAACTCGATCTCACGTGAGGAATTCAATGTGGCGTTGGACACATTGAAAACCTCCATGACGACCGAGGTCAAGGACATGTTCAAGGAATTCTTAGAAGGGCTTAAACTTTCCACTGCGCCTGTGAAAGTGGGTGATCCCGCCAACACGGTGACGGATGCTAACCCCGACAAGGGGGAAGCTACAAGTGAGAAAGCTCCTATGTCTAGTGGTAAAAATGGCACCGGCATCTTTGCTCATGTGCAACCTCCACCCGTTTACGGTGGACCGATTCCTTCTACTCATTTGAATCATGCCGGTCCTCCCCCCAAGATTGATAAAAAGGAGGATTTTGATTCTTGGGTCTATCGTGTTAAGCATCGTTTAAATCATGTGAACACTAACCTTTGGAGAATCATTGAATAAGGTTTTTATCCGCATGACCGGAGCAACTTCACTCCTAGAGAAGCCGTGGATGATCAATTCAATGAAAATGCTCTCTTCATCATCCAAGAAGCAATCCTTCCCGAAGACCTCCCGCATCTTCGGCCCTACTCGTTGGCCAAAGATGCTTGGCACAAAGTGGTTTCCCTCTATCGGGGAAGCGCAAGCATTCAACGCTCCAATTATGATGTGGTACAAGATGAAGCCAATGAGTTTGCAATGAAAGAAGATGAAGAACCTAGTGAGCTCTATCGGAGAGTTACCAAGCTCGCGGTCTCTCTCCGGGATCATGGAAGTAAGGACACGGATGACAATTGGATCAAGCGCAAATTTCTCAAGGAAATGATGCCCTACCACAAAGCCATGTCATCCGTCATCCGTCAAAGGCCGGACTTTCACACCTTGTCCTCGAGTGATGTGTTGGATGAGTTTGTGGCTATGAGCATATTGGACAAGACCGCCGACAATGCGGTGCTTCGCTCCCAAAGAGCAAAGAAGCCCAACATTGCATTGAAGGCCAAGGTTTGTGTCGAAGAAGAAGAAGAGGAGGAAGAAGAAGAGAGCAACCTCGAAGATATGAAGCATGCCTATCATGAACACATGGCCCTTGCTTCAAGGCAATTTTGGAGCAAGAAGAACTCAAGGCCCAACTTTAAGAAGAGCAGCACAAGTGGCGCAAAGGGCAAGCAACGAGTGAGGACTGGCTTCAATTGTGGCAATGTGAGTCATTTTGTTGCGAAGTGCCCGTATGAGAAGAGGGAAGACAATGGTGGCAAGCTCATCCGTAAGGACAAGGCCAAGTCTCTCCCCAACAAGAGCAAATTCACCAAGAAGAATCCTCATAAGGCTTTGGTGGTACAAGAAGAGTATAATGAGGATGATGATGATGATGAAGATGGTGAGTCGATTGCCATGACCTCCGTTGCCATTGCGACGACTCCCCTAGTGTCTCTCTTCGACTCACCCAATGAGAGCATCACCGCCAAGTGCCTCATGGCTAAAGCCACCAACAAGGTAACCCCCAACATCAAAACTTCAATCATCAATCATTCTTCTTCTATGGATTGCATTGATGAACATGAGGGAACTAATGTGGAGGAGAATGAGTTTGAGGCCTTTATGGGTAAACTCAAGGGCAAATCCAAGAAGCACTTCGTTGCTCTCTTGGAACAACTTGGTGAAGCCAATGCCATGATCGAGGCTCACGACGAAACCATCTCCAAGTTGGAGGGGCATAGTCGTGACTATGCCGATGAGATTTCGGATCTTTCCAATGCTCTTGAGGAAGAGCGTGATCTTCGTTTGGCTCTTTAGGAGTCATACAACGATGATCATGCTAAATTAAAGAAAGATCTTGATCATGCTCTTGTTGTGTCTCGTGTGCTAAGCTCCGAGAAGGCGAAGCTTGGGGTTGATCTTGCTAGACTCAACGAGGAGTTTTACATTCTCGACAAGGCTCACAAAGTCTTGAAGGGTGTTCATGCTAGCCTCAAAGAGTCTCATGATCAACTCCAAGTGAAGCTAACTAAGGAGAAATCCACTTTTCCTCATATGGTGTTGATTGATAATGCAAATGCTACTAACCTTTTTTGTGAGCATGTGCATCTTGTTGAGGAGAATGCTAAGTTGAAGGAGCAACTTGAGAAAGGCCTTGTCACATGCATACAAGGTGAGAAGAACCTCAACGACCTTTTGAGTAATCAAAAGGAAGTTGTGGCCAAGGAGGGATTGGGTTACTTTAAGCCCAAGAACAAGAAGAAGAATGCCAAGACCAAACAACCTCCTCCTCTCAAGCAAACTTTTGTGAGGGAGGGAGAGGGTGCTTCCAAGGAGAAGAACAATGCAAAGGGTGGCAATGCCAACAAGGGCAATGCCACCCCTCCCAACAAAGCCGGCGATTTTAATCCCTCTTATGTGTTATGCCGTGCTAGTGATGGGCACATTTATGCCAAATTTGTTGGTTCTCCTCATGAGTACATTGAATGGTCTATTTGGGTTCCTAAGACCCTTGTTACTAACATCAAAGGACCCATTACAAAATGGGTACCTAAAACCAAGCATTGATCTCTTGTAGGTGTTTGCTTCCGGTGGAGGATCATGGTTGCTCGACAGTGGAGCTACAAATCATATGACCGGAAGCAAGGACTTGGTGGTGGACGTGCACAAGATTCCCTCTATGGCCACCAATGTCGAGTGGGGTGATGCCTCGTCTTCTAAGGTATTGGGACTCGGCAAGGTTGTCATTTCTCATGATCTCACGATCGAGAAGGTCATGCTTGTGGAGTCCCTCGCATACAATTTACTTTCCGTTCGTCAACTTGCAATCATGGGATTTGCCACTTTCTTTGATATTGATACCGTGGCCCTCTTGTGGAACAAGACTCTTAAAGTAGCCTTTGTTGGGCATGTCGAGAATGGTCTCTATGTGATTAACTTTTCGGAGGTACCCACTAAGACCATGACATGCCTAATGGCTAAAGTTGATGTGGGATGGCTTTGGCATCGCCGTCTAGCCCATGTCAATATGAGATCTTTGCAAAGTCTTCTCAAGGGGGACCATGTCCGTGGACTAACGAATGTTAGTTTTGCTAAAGATCGTGCTTGCAGTGCTTGTATCGAAGGAAAGCTTCATGAAAAGGCTCACCCTCCCATGACTATCATCTACTCGAAGAGGCCTTTGGAGCTCCTTCACTTGGATCTCTTTGGGCCTCCATCCTTTGATAGTCTTGGGGGTAGAAAGTATTGCTTGGTGATTGTGGATGAATAATCAAGATATACTTGGGTGTATTTCTTCAAGAGGAAGAGCGAGACCCAACAAACCGTCATTGACTTTGCAAATGAAGCTCAACGTCAACACAATGCAAAGATCTTGACAATAAGAAGTGACAACGGCACCGAGTTCAAGAACTACACCTTGGATGAGTTTCTTAGTGATGAAGGGATCAAGCATCAATATTCTGCACCATACACCCCTCAACAAAACGGTGTCGCGGAGAGGAAGAACCGGACGTTGATGGATGTGGCAAGGACCATGATGGCGGAGTTCAAGTCTCCATACAAATTTTGGGCCGAAGCCATCAACACCGCATGTCATGCATCCAATCGGCTCTACCTCCGCAAGGGCTTGAACAAGACTCCATATGAGATATTCACCGGTAACAAGCCCAACCTCAAGTACTTTCGGGTGTTCGGGTGTAAGTGTTTCATTCTCAAGAAAGGTGTTCGGTTGTCTAAGTTTGAAGCTAGAGCTTATGAGGGCATATTTGTTGGTTATGCTACAAACTCCCATGCTTACCGTGTCCTCAATAAATCCACGGGACTTATTAAGGAGACGTGTAACATGGAGTTTGATGAGAATAACGGCTCCCAAGTGGAGCAAAGTGGCACTTGTGATGTAGGTGATGAAATTCCTCCTCAAGCCATAAGAAGAATGGGTGTTGGCTTTATCCTACCCGTTGAGGAACCCCTTGTGGCCGAAGGAGAAGGACAATGCTCCACTCAAGTGGAGCCATCACCAACCCAAGGCCCACACGCTTCCGACGAACAAAGTGAAGGCCCTCAACCTCATGAACAAGACCAAGGGCAAGATCATGCTCAAGACGATGTTGACACTCCAACTCCCCCGAGCAAGTTCAAGATAAAGAACATGCTCAAGATGGCGCTCAAGATGATCAAGTGACCGCTCCTCAACTCAACCCCGAGGAGGAATTAGAGCGTCGTACCGCCAAGATTGCTTCCAAGCTCACCACCAAGGGTCATCTCATGAAGAATGTACTTGGAAGCATTGAAAAGGGGGTAAGCACTCGTAGACAATTGGCAAACTATTGTGAACATCACGCGTTTGTTTCGTATTTTGAACCCCAAAAGGTATATGAGGCACTCGAAGATCCGGATTGACTTAATGCCATGCATGAAGAACTCAACAACTTCGAGTTCAACAAGGTGTGGAGGTTGGTGCCAAGGCCAATGGTGAACCACAATGTCATTGGGACCAAGTGGATTTTCAAGAACAAACAAGATGCTCATGGAACCATCATTCGCAACAAGGCAAGATTGGTGGCACAAGGTTACTCCCAAGTCGAGGGTATCGACTACGGTGAAACCTTTGCTCCGTTGCTCGTCTTGAATCCATTCGCTTGTTGATTGCTTATGCTTCTCATCACAACTTTAAGTTGCAACAAATGGATGTGAAGAGTGCCTTTCTTAATGGTCCTATTAATGAGTTGGTTTACGTCAAACAACCCCCCCGGGTTCGAGGATCCCTACTTTCCCGATCATGTGTACCAACTCGATAAGGCACTCTATGGCCTTAAACAAGCCCCACGTGCGTGGTATGACCACCTTACCGAGTTGCTACAAGATCGTGGGTTTGAAGTTGGGCTTTTCGATCCCACTCTTTTTACTAAGAAGGTCAATGGGGAGTTGTTTGTGTGCCAACTATATGTTGATGACATTACCTTTGGTTCCCCTAACAAAGCTTTCAATGATGAATTTGCCGCACTAATGACCTCAAAGTTCAAGATGTCTTCCATGGGAGAGTTGAAGTTCTTTCTAGGTTTTGATGTGAAGCAAAGAAGAGAAGGCACCTTCATCAACCAAGCCAAATACACTCAAGACATGCTCAAGAGATTCAAGCTAAGCGATGTCAAGCCGGCTTCCTCTCCAATGCCCTCTAAGTGTCAACTTGACATCGATCCCATTGGTAAAGCGGTGGATCAAAAGGTATATCGCTCCATGATTGGATCCTTGCTTTATCTTTGTGCATCTAGACCAGATATCATGTTGAGTGTGGGAATTTGTGCACGGTTTCAAGCCGCACCTAAGGAAAGCCACTATGTGGCGGTTAAGCGAATCTTTCGATATTTGGCTCATACCCCAAACTTTGGCCTATAGTACCCGACAGGAGCAAACATCAAGCTTGAAGGATACTCGGTTTCCGATTGGGCGGGAGACAAAGTGGATAGGAAGTCCACTTCCGGAGGGTGCCAATTCCTTGGTTGCTCTTTGGTAAGTTGGTCTTCCAAAAAGCAAAGTTGTGTGTCTCTCTCGTCCACCGACGCGAAGTATGTAGCGGGCGGTAGTTGTTGTGCACAAATCTTATGGATGAGGCAAACTTTGAAGGATTATGGTGTCATTTGTGACAAAGTGCCTCTTTGGTGTGACAATGAAAGTGCCATCAAGATTTCTCTCAACCCGGTGCAACACTTCAAGATGAAGCATATTGAGATTCGGTATCACTTCATCCGGGATCACATTAGGCGAGGGGAGATCGAGCTCAAATACGTCAACAATCATGATAACCTAGCAGATATCTTCACGAAGCCTTTGGATGAAGCAAGATTTCGCGAGTTAAGGCATGAGCTAAATATCATTGATTCGAGCAATGTGGCTTGAACCCTTGCACACCCCACCATACTCAGCTTGTTATCTTGTTTAGGTGTAGGCATGGACATCGGGGAAGTGTTGTTCTCTCAATGAACTCTCCCTCCCCCCATTATGCATAAATCGATCAACTCTTTCACATTAGCCATTTTTTATGGTACTTGTGCTTCAAAGACGAGTTTTGGTCATGGGCCCAAGGATAGTTCTTCGCGGTGCCATACCAATTGACTCAAACATAGGTGGCTCCGGCCACCGCCCTCTCTTTGGAGAGATGGTGTCGCGTGGTTATTTCTTGTTGTCGGTTCCCGTTCTGCCTTTGTGTTGTGCGTGTTCTTGTGGTGTCTCTTGTGCTCAAAGTTTCTTTGCGAAGACCCCTTTTTCGCGTGTTTGAAACCAGCTTCTTCCTGAGTTCACGGTACTACTGCGGCATGCCACGGTACTACCGCACCTGCGCGGTAGTAATTTTTTACTGCCGCCCAGGAGAGCGGTACTACCGCTCGTGCGCGGTACTTCCGCCGAGCGGTACTACCGTGATGATATGCGGTACTACCGCGTCGTCGCAGACGCGTGGGGGATAAGGACGGGCAGGGGGAGTTCCAGCGCCCCCATACCCATTCGTCAGTTTCCCCACTTCGTATCTCTCTCTCGCTCAAGAACGAGGGCCGGGGTCCCTCGCCGGATCTCCGCCTCCGGCTGCTCTTCTTCGATTCCGTCCGGTGGGATCGTTCCCCACCATGTGCTCTTGCCATGGAACAAGGTCTTTCCCCAAATCCCTCTCTCTTTTGGTTGTTTTCTTTGCCTTTAGGATTTTGGGGATATGCATGTGTTCTTTAGATTTTAGGCTAAATCTTTGCAAGAGTAGGATGTAGGAGGGTAGTGGAGTGTAGGAACTATACTTGCTATGTTGTCTCGTGATAGATCTGATCAACCGTAGTACCGCCGTGATTTCACGGTCCTTCTCAGTTTCAAAATCTGATTCGGATCTCACGCGGTGCGGTACTACCGCCCCACATGTGCGGTACTACCGCTTGCCCGGTACTACCGCCCGGTCGGTGTGGTACTACCGCAAGCGCGGCGGCACTAAAATCTTACTACCGCTCCCAGACATGGTACTACCGTGATAGCCCACGGTACTACCGCAACTTGGGGTGGTACTAAAATTTTAGTACCGCAGCACCTGGCAGTACTACCGTTCGGTCCAATCTTTCTCATGGCATTTAGCATGTATGCTTCCTAAGTGGTTCTTTTGTTTTGCCGTGGTCTTTGCATTGATCCTTCTTGGTTTTTGTGGGTGTTTTGCGCGTTGTGTCTCAGGTGGTGGCTCTCGCCGTTCCAATCCCAGTCGCGACACTGGATCCAAGCGGTTGCGCAATCCAGGTGAAGCCGCGGAGGGCTCCAGTGCCCCCAAGCACAATGTCAAGACCATCGCCAACAAGGGCAAGGAACCCGCTAAGAACATGGACGAGATTCCCTCCGTCCAGTATGTCTGTCTCAGGCAGTTGAACCCGTATGTGAACACTCGTGCTGTTCTCAGAGGCTGTGAGTTGTTCTGGTCCAAGATGCAGACTCTCTTTTACCTGGATGTCATCAAGAACAAGCAGAATACCTACGTGGAGGTCAAGTGGATTGACATGCATCGCATGAGGAAGGAACAGTATCGTGAGTACTTTGGAGAGGCTCTGGACTTGGTGGAGCAGTTTGGCATTGAGCATGTGATCTCCTTCCATCTAGACTTTGACCCTGAGCTGGTTTGTCAGTTCTTTGCCTCTGTGTACTTTCATCCTGGGGAGGAGCGGCAGATGACGTGGATGTCCAACGGCTGTAAGCTGACCGCTACCTGGAAGGAGTTCATGGACCTGTTGCATGTTCCAGATGACGGACTCGACACTCCTGTTGGTGTTCGTCCCCATGCCAATTCTGAGTCTGCTAACAAGGATAAGCTCCAGCCGTACTTTGTTGATAAGGTGCTCGCCAGTGGCAAGTCAGCTTGGGTGCTGAACCCTTTTCTGGATATCATGTATCACATCTTCCGCAACTCTCTGTTCCCGCGCATTGGCGACAAGGATAATGTTCATGCATTTATGGTGGATATGATGCTCATGTGCGAGGATGCCCGGGTGTCTCAGACTCAGCCTGTTGATGTCTCACACATCATGTGGCATGAGCTTCGGTTTGCGGTGTTCAACCGCAAGGTGCCCATCTACGGGCCGCACTGCTTCTCTGCTGATCTCCAAGACTTGGGAGAAGATGTACCTGGAGGGAGTTCCTTGCACCAGATCGATTAGGCATGATCCCATATGTCTCCGTGTCAAGCCCAACTGGGCCAACACTACCACTCGTGGCCGAGGCGTCTGCTGCTAGGAGGCATGTTGGTGAGGAGGAGGCTGGAGCTGAGTATGTTGCCGAGGACCGTCTGCTAGGTCTTCCCAGAGTTCCTCTATGCCCTCGTGGGCCAAGAATCTGAAGGACAAGATGAAGACTCTCTTCTGCATGCAAGCTAAGGGGCAGTACATGACTCACGTTGCCTCCAAGGAGGCTCGCCGCCATGACTTGCACATCCCGAGGGTCTTTGGTGAGGCTCATTCCAGCGTGTCAGAGAGGAACATCACTCCAGAGGCCGAGTGGATGGAGAAGCAGGGCTTGAAGTGGACCGATTCTGACAATGACTTCGAGGAGGACATCCCTGCTGCCGAGTCTGAGGAGGAGCGCTGGGATGATTTCTCCTCTTGAGCCACCCCGAGTGTGTAGGTGTCCTCTCTGCCTTTTTGGCGTCTCGATGCCAAAGGGGGAGAGAGTGTAGGGATTTGCTCGTGTGTCGTTGTGTTTGGCGTGTTTGCTGTCTCGTTTGAACCTCGTTTCGTTGCTTTGGTTTGGTTTGAGACTTATCCTTCATATGGTGTAAGACATATGCACTTTATCCTATCTTAGCAAGCTTATGTTATATTGTGCTTCCTATGTTTATGCTCGTTAGTAGTTGTTTAGCCTTATCATTGCTAGTTATGCCTTGTCTCTAAAATATAGGGGGAGTGTTGATCCTAGTTGTGTGCTATGCAGTCCAAAGCATTCATCTAGATTGCACACATCTAGGGGGAGCCCGTCTATATTTGAGAGAGGAGGGGTTTGCCTTTGTTATAGTTTATTTCCTTTTTGCGCAAATCCCGTATTTTCATCAATCCACCAAAAAGGGGGAGATTGTAAGTGCATATTTATCCCTTAGGTGTTTTGGTGATTGATGACAATGCTTTTGCGGACTAATCGTGCGCCTTTGAATTTCTTAGAAATTTCTTCACTAGGTACAAGACGGCTTGGTGCCCCTCGAAGACTATTGAAGACGACGTTTCTCTACGTTTCTTTTTGGTGGATTTGAGTCGTAGGAAAGCCATACTATTAAAAGGGGGTCCGCCTCAGAAAGGTTTGGGTGGAATCATCACGTACACGTTCCCTTCCTTGTCTCCACCTTTCCCTTGCACTATGGCGCATTCCCCGTTTATCCTCGTTGTGATTGCCTTGGCTCTTTGTTGTTGCTTGCGGTAGTATCTTGCTCCGGGAGCGGTAGTACCGCAGGCACCCGATAGTACCGTAGCTCGGTAGCGGTAGTACCGCTGAGCCAATGATAGTACCGCTCCTCCGAGCCCACTCATGGCCCCCAGGCCAAGTACCGTTGCTTTGCGGTAGTAGGGGCGGATGTAATTTTTTACATCCGCACCTTCGTGGTAGTACCGCGCCTTGCTCACGGTAGTACCGCAGGTCTGATCCAAAGATCCACGCCGGTAAGTACGCTCTCCAGCGGTAGTACCGTGTCGGGTTTTTGCACCGGTTGTTTTCCAGCGGAAGTAGGCACGGATGTATTTTTATTCATTCGCGCCCTTCCCAGGCTAGGGCGTTCCTGCCTTGCGTTAGTACCACAAGGATCGAAGCGGTAGTACTGCCGCGCCATGATAGTACTGCCCCCTGTCAGGCTCGCTGTAGCCCCCGCTGCTGCAGCGGTAGTACCATGGTGGCCCACGGTAGTACCGCATGGCCTTGCGGTAGTACCGCGCCCCTGAAGCGGTAGTACCGTGTGTCGCGGGCTGGTTAAGTTGATAACGGTTGGATTTCGTCCACCACTATAAAAGGGTCGTCTCCTACCTCTAGTTGACCACCTCTTCCAACCCTAAGCTCCATTTTTGCTCCTAAGCTCCATTTTCGCCCGATCTCACTCCCTAGCCAATCAAACTTGTTGATTTGCTCGGGAGTGGTTGAGAAGGCCCCGATCTACACTTCCACCAAGAGAAATTTGATTCCCCACTAATCCCTTGCGGATCTTGTTACTCTTGGGTGTTTGAGCACCCTAGATGGTTGAGGTCACCGCGGAGCCATAGTCCATTGTGGTGAAGCTTCGTGGTGTTGTTGGGAGCCTCCAATTAAGTTGTGGAGATTGCCCCAACCTTGTTTGTAAAGGTTCGGTCGGCGCCTTCAAGGGCACCAATAGTGGAATCACGGCATCTCGCATTGTGTGAGGGCGTGAGGAGAATACGGTGGCCCTAGTGGCTTCTTGGGGAGCATTGTGCCTCCACACCGCTCCAACGGAGACGTACTTCCCTCAAAAGGAAGGAACTTCGGTAACACATCCTCGTCTCCACCGGCTCCACTCTTGGTTATCTCTTCCCTTTACTTGTGCAAGCTTATTTGTGTTACTTTCATTGCGTGCTTGTGTGCTTGCGTTTGTTGCATCATATAGGTTGTCCACCTAGTTGCATATCTAGACAACTTACTTTGATGGAAAGTTTAATTTGGTAAAGAAAAGCTAAAAATTGTTAGTTGCCTATTCACCCCCCCCCCCCTCTAGTCAACTATATCGATCCTTTCAATGGAGCAATCAAAAATTATAGATACGTTGGAGACGTATCAGGCATCCCCAAGCTTAATTCCTGCTGGTCCTCGAGTAGGTAAATGATAAAAAGATAATTTTTGATGCGGAGTGCTACTTGGCATAATTTCAATGTAAGTTTTCTTAATTGTGGTATGAATATTCAGATCCGAAAGATTCAAGACAAGAGTTCATATTGACATAAAAATAATAATACTTCAAGCATACTAACAAAGCAATTATGTCTTCTCAAAATAACATGGCCAAAGAAAGTTATCCCTACAAAATCATATATTCTGGCTATGCTCTATCTTCACCACACAAAATATTTAAATCATGCACAACCCCGATGACAAGCCAAGCAATTGTTTCATACTGTTGACATTCTCAAAACTTTTTCAATCTTCACGCAATACATGAGCGTGAGCCATGGATATAGCATTATATGTGGAATAGAATGGTGGTTGTGGAGAAGACAAAAGAGGGAAGATAGTCTCACATCAACTAGGCGTATCAACGGGCTATGAAGATGCCCATCAATAGATATCAATGTGAGTGAGTAGGGATTGCCATGCAACGGATGCACTAGATCTATAAGTATATGAAAGCTCAACAAATGAAACTAAGTGGGTGTGCATCCAACTCGCTTGCTCACGAAGACCTAGGGCAATTTGAGGAAGCCCATCATTGGAATATACAAGCCAAGTTCTATAATGAAAAATTCCCTATATGAAAGTGACAAAACGAGAGACTCTCTATTATAAAGATCATGGTGCTACTTTGAAGCACAAGTGTAGTAAAAGGATAGTAACATTGTCCCTTCTCTCTTTTTCTCTCATTTTTTTATTTGGGCCTTTTCTCTTTTTTTATGGCCTATTTTTTTTCTTTTTTTTCTTTTTCGTCCGGAGTCTCATCCCGACTTATGGGGGAATCATAGTCTCCATCATCCTTTCCTCACTTGGGACAATGCTCTAAAAATGATGATCATCACACTTTTATTTTTCTTACAACTCAACAATTACAACTCGATACTTAGAACAAAATATGACTCTATGTGAATGCCTCCGGTGGTGTACCAGGATATGCAATGATTAATAAGTGACATGTATGAAAGAATTATGAACGGTGGCTTTGCCACAAATACGATGTCAACTAAATGATCATGCTAAGCAATATGACAATGATGGAGCATGTCATAATAAACGGAACGGTGGAAAGTTGCATGGCAATATATCTCGGAATGGCTATGGAAATGCCATGATAGGTAGGTATGGTGGCTGTTTTGAGGAAGGTTTATGGTGGGTGTATGATACCGGTGAAAAGTGCGCGGTATTAGAGAGGCTAGCAATGGTGGAAGGGTGAGAAAAATGCGTATAATCCATGGACTCAACATTAGTCATAAAGAACTCATATACTTATTGCAAAAATCTACAAGTTATCAAAGAAAAGTATTACGCGCATGCTCCTAGGGGGATAAATTGGTAGGAAAAGACCATTGCTCGTCCCCGATCGCCACTCATAAGGAAGACAATCAATAAATAAATCATGCTCCGAGTTCATCACATAATGGTTCACCATACGTGCATGCTACGGGAATCACAAACTTCAACACAAGTATTCTTTAAATCCACAACTACTCAACTAGCATGACTCTAATATCATCATCTTCATATCTCAAAACAATTATCAAGCATCAAACTTATCTTTGTATTCACCGCACTCAAAATAAAGTTTCACATATCTTGAATACCAAGTATATTAACATTAAGCAAATTACCATGATATTAACGACTCTCAAAATAATCTAAGTGAATCATGAGAGATCAAGTTTCTTCAAAACAAATCCACCACCGTGCTCTAAAAGATCTAAGTGAAGCACTAGAGCAAAAATTATCACGCTCAAAAGATATAAGTGAAGCACATAGAGCAAAACTATCAAGCTCAAAAGATATAAGTGAAGCACATAGAGTATTCTAACAAATTCCAATTCATGTATGGCTCTCCCAAAAGGTGTGTACAGCAAGGATGATTGTGGTAAACTAACAATCAAAGACGCAAATAATACAAGACGCTCCAAGCAAAACACATATCATGTGGTGAATAAAAATATAGCTCCAAGTAAAGTTACCGATGGAAGTGGATTTAAAGAGGGATGCCTTCCGGCATCCCCAAGCTTTGACTTTTGGTGTCCTTGGATTATCTTGGGGGTGCCATGGGCATCCCCAAGCTTAGGCTCTTGCCACTCCTTGTTCCATAATCCATCAAAAGATTTCACCCAAAACTTGAAAACTTCACAACACAAAACTCAACAGAAATCTCGTAAGCTCCGTTAGAGAAAGAAAACAAAAGACCACTTCAAGGTACTGTAATTAACTCATTCTTTATTTATATTGGTGTTAAACCTACTGTATTCCGACTTCTCTATGGATCATAAACTATTTTACTAGCCATAGATTCATCAAAATAAGCAAACAACACACGAAAAACAGAATCTGTCAAAAACAGAACAGTCTGTAGTAATCTGTAACTAATGCAAACTTATGGAACTCCAACAATTCAGACAAAATAGGAAGACCTAGGCAATTTGTTTATTGATCAGCAGCAGTTTGAATCACTATTTTATCACGTTGTGGTGATTTTTAACAATTGTTTTTGTGAACCGAAAGTTTCTGGAAATTACAGCAAGATCAAATAACTATTATCCAAGAAGATCCTATAGGTTTAACTTGGCACAAACACTAATTAAAACATAAAACCACATCTAAACAGAAGATAGATGGATTATTTATTCCTAAACATAAACAAAAACAAAAACTAAAAATAAAATTGGGTTGCCTCCCAACAAGCGCTATCGTTTAACGCCCGTAGCTAGGCATAAAAGCAAGGTTAGATCTAGGTATTGCCATCTTTGATAGGCAATCCATAAGTGGCTCTCATGATAGATTAGTATGATAATTTTATCATCTTCCTAGGGAAGTGTTCCATGCCTTTCTTTAATGGGAATTGGAATCTAATATTCCCTTCCTTCATATCAATAATTGCATCAATCGTTCTAAGGAAAGGTCTACCAAGAATAATAGGGCATGAAGGATTGCAATCTATATCAAGAACGATAAAGTCTACGGGCACATAATTCCTATTTGCAACAATAATAACATCATTAATTATTCCCATAGGTTTCTTAATAGTGGAATCCGCAAGATGCAAGTTTAGAGAGCAATCATCAAAATCACGGAAATCTAGCAAATCACACAAAGTTTTGGGAATAGTGGAAACCCTAGCACCCAAATCACATAAAGCATAAAATTCATGATATTTAATCTTAATTTCAATAGTTGGTTCCCACTCATCATAAAGTTTTCTAGGGATAGAGACTTCCAACTCAAGTTTTTCCTCATAAGATTGCATCAAGGCATGAACAATATGTTTAGTAAACGCTTTATTTTGACTATAAGCATGCGGAGAATTTAGCACGGATTGCAACAAGGAAATACAATCAATTAAAGAGCAGCTTTCATAATTAAATTCCTTGAAATCCAGAATAGTGGGTTTTGCAACATCTAAGGTTTTACTTTCTTCAATCCCACTTTTATCAATTTTGGCATCATAATCTAAAAGCTCCGAATTTTTAGAACACCTTCTAGGTAAAGGTGACTCATATTCAATCTCATCATTATCAAGATTCATATTGCAAAACAAGGATTTAATTGGAGACACATCAATAACTTTTAGATCTTCATCTTTATTTTCATGGGAATCGGAAGAACACGCTTTAATAAAGACATCTTTCATAGCACGCATCCTAGCGGTTCTTTCCTTGCACTCATCAATGAAAATTCTCATGGCTGTGAGAGACTCATTGATATCATGCTTAGGAGGAATAGATCTAAGCTTTAAAGAATCAACATCAAGAGAAATTCTATCAACGTTCCTAGCCAATTCATCAACTTTAAGTAATTTCTCTTCAAGCAAAGCATTAAAATTCTTTTGTGAATTCATAAACTCTTTAACACTATTCTCAAATTCAGAGGGCATCTTATTAAAATTTCCATAAGAGTTGTTGTAGGAATTTCCATAATTATTAGAAGGATTACTAGGATAAGGCCTAGGATTAAAATTCCCTCTATATGCGTTGTTACCAAAATTATTCCTACCAACAAAATTCACATCCATAGATTCATTATTATTCTTAATCAAAGTAGACAAAGGCATATCATTAGGATCAGAAGAAACACTCTTAGTAGCAAATAATTTCATAAGTTCATCCATCTTTCCACTCAAAACATTGATTTCTTCTATTGCATGCACCTTTTTATTAGTAGATCTTTCAGTGTTCCATTGAGAATAATTAACCATTATATTATCTAGGAGTTTAGTAGCATCTCCTAAAGTGATTTCCATAAAAGTGCCTCCCGCGGCCGAATCTAAGAGGTTTCTAGAGGCAAAATTCAATCCGGCATAAATTTTTTGTATAATCATCCACAAGTTTAAACCATGAGTAGGGCAATTACGTATCATTAATTTCATTCTCTCCCAAGCTTGTGCAACATGTTCATGATCAAGTTGCTTAAAATTCATAATATCGTTTCTAAGAGAGATGATCTTAGCGGGAGGAAAATACTTAGAGATAAAAGAATCTTTGCACTTGTTCCAAGAATCAATACTATTTTTAGGCAAAGACGAAAACCAAGCTTTAGCACGATCTCTAAGCGAAAAAGGAAATAGCTTCAATTTAACAACATCATTGTCAACATCTTTCTTCTTTTGCATATCACATAAATCCATGAAGCTATTTAAATAAGTAGCGGCATCTTCACTAGGAAGGCCGGCGAATTGATCTTTCATAACAAGATTCAATAAAGCAGCATTGATTTCACAAGATTCAGTATTGGCAAGAGGAGCAATCGGAGTGCTAAGGAAATCATTATTGTTGGTATTGGTAAAGTCACACAATTTGGTATTATCTTGCGCCATGGCAACAAGCAATCCAACACACAAGCAAACAGAAAAAGGCAAGCGAAAAGAGAGGAGGAGATTGTGAAAGAGAGGGCGAATAAAACGGCAAGGGTGAAGTGGGGGACATGAAAACGAGAGGCAAATGGGAAATAATGTAATGCGAGAGATAGGGATTGTGATGGGTACTTGGTATGTTGACTTTTCGTGAGACTCCCGACAACGCCGCGGAAATCCTTCTTGCTACGCCTTGAGCTTGCGTTGGTTTTCCCGAAGAGGAGAGGATGATGCAGCCTGATGGCGTAAGTATTTCCCTCAGTTTTTGAGAACCAAGGTATCAATCCAGTAGGAGGCCACGTGCAAGTCCCTCGCACCTGCACAAAACGATAGCTACTCGCAACCAACGGGATTAGGGGTTGTCAATTTCTTCACGGTCACTTACGAGAGTGAGATCTGATAGAGATAATATTTTTGGTATTTTTGGTATAAAGATGCAAAGTGAAAAGTAAAAGCAAAGGAAGTAAATAAAGTGATGGAGATTGATATGATGAGAATAGACCCGGGGGCCATAGGTTTCACTAGTGGCTTCTCTCAAGAGCGTAGATATTCTACGGTGGGTGAACAAATTACTGTTGAGCAATTGACAGAATTGAGCATAATTATGAGTATATCTAGGCAATGATCATGTATATAGGCATCACGTCCGTGACAAGTAGATTGAAAAGATTCTGCATCTACTACTATTACTCCACTCATCGACCGCTATCCAGCATGCATCTAGAGTATTAAGTTAATGAAAATAGAGTAACGCCTTAAGCAAGATGACATGTTGTAGAGGAATAAATTCATGCAATATGATAAATACCCCATCTTGTTATCCTCGATGGCAACAATACAATACGTGCCTTGCAACCCTTTCTGTCACTGGGTAAGGACACCGCAAGAATGAACCCAAAGCTAAACACTTCTCCCATTGCAAGAACTACCAATCTAGTTGGCCAAACCAAACAGATAATTCGAAGAGACTTGCAAAGATAACTCAATCATACATAAAAGAATTCAGAGAAGAATCAAATATTTTCCATAGATAAGCTGGATCATAAACCCACAATTCATCGGTCTCAACAAACACACCGCAAAAAGAAGATTACATCGAATAGATCTCCACGAGAGAGGGGAGAACATTGTATTGAGATCCAAAAGAGAGAAGAAGCCATCTAGCTACTAGCTATGGACTCGAAGGTCTTAAGTAAACTACTCACACTTCATCGGAGGGGCTATGGTGTTGATGTAGAAGCCCTCCATGGTGGATGCCCCTCCATGAGCTCGAAAGCAGGCCGAGATGGGATCTCGTGGATACAGGAAGGTACGGCGGTGGAATTAGGTTTTTGGCTCCTCCTCTGATCGTTTGGGGATACGTAGGTATATATAGGAGGAAGGAGTACGTCGGTGGAGCGTCAGGGGGCCCACGAGGCAGGGGGCGCGCCCAGGGGGCGCCCTCCACCCTCGTGACCGCCTCTGGCACTTCTTGGAGTAGGGTCCAAGTCTCCTGGATCACGTTCGGTGAGAAGATCACGTTCCCGAAGGTTTCATTCCGTTTGGACTCCGTTTGATATTCCGTTTCTTCGAAACACTATAATAGGCAACACACAACAATTCTGGGCTGGGCCTCCGGTTAATAGGTCAGTCCCAAAAGTAATATAAAAGTGGAAAATAAAGCCCATTATAGTCCAAAACAATAGATAAAGTAGCATGGAGCAATCAAAAATTATAGATACGTTGGAGACGTATCAAGGTGTCATCCTTGCCAGTGGGGCCCGCGACATGCTTGGGCCCGTCTGCAACAGTCGTCGTGGGGAACAGGGCTCCGCCTGTCCGTAGTGACGTCAGGGGGGAGTGGCAACAGTGCCACGTCGTGCGGAGATCTCCGCCTGTACGGGGCACTGTGGCCACGCCAAGCCCAAGATTCGTGGGTGAGGGGCTTCACTGTAGCCACGCCCTATCTTGTTTTCTTGGTGGGGGCCCAAACTCTGAGGGCGCCAGGTGGCCGCCTGCCTGACACCGTCTTCTCTGGAGGCCGGCTGACTGGAGCCGGCCGCTCTTGGTGCCGTCTGCAGGTGGTTGGCCGCCCTCTGGTGGCCGGCCGTTGAGCTAGGCGGCCCCCAGAGGGCGGAGCGTCAGCTTGGAACGCTACGGGGTGAAGCTAGCCCAAAGTCTCGACAGATCCAGGGACTCGGGTGAGGCTACCCGTGGCCCATTACTCCGACAGTAGTCCCCGAAGCCGGTGAGGTGTTGTGGTCGAGGGGCCGCGAAGTCTCTGTGGCTTCCCCCCTCATCGAGCTCCGGGAGAATGTTCGATCCGCCTTGCAGTGCGCCGACTGCTGGAGTCGGCTTGACAAGGTGGGATTGTTGGCCGATTTTGAACTCCAAGGCGGGAAAACAGGTGGCGTTCCTGCTAAGCTTCCCAGGGCCGTCGCCCGTCACAGGGACGCCACACGGCGCATGTTAGCCCGGCCAGCCTGCCACCCTACGCTCCCGATGGGACGTGACAGTGGGCCGGGCCCGCCACTACCGGGCCTCGACACGCGGGCGGATCCGCTGTGCCGAGGTGGGCGGTTGCGATTCCCACGAGCGTTCAAGGCGCAGTAAGTTTGCGCGGTAAATGGGGGGTCGTGGGGTCGTGGGCGCAGTTAATCCCACGATCCCACGCCCCGCCCTCTCGGCTTCGTAGCCCGAGGGCTATAAGTAGGGGTAGGGAGGGGTGCGGTGGAGCACGCGCGCCCCTCCCACACTCTCTTCCTCCTTCTGCTCTCTCCGCCATTGCTGCTGTTGCCGCTCCGTGCTTGCCATGGTGCTGCCGCCGTTCGCCGCCGACGCACTCCTCCTCTCCTCGCGGCCTCGCCTAAGGCCATGGCGCGCGAGAAGGGTGGCGACTGGGACGGATCGACGGTGATCGAAGATCACATCTCCTTCCTCCGAGACACGTGTCGGATGCCCAATGTGGCGTTCGTCAAGGCGTGGGTGCCGCCGGCGAAGGAGATTTCGCCGGCGCCGAAGGGGAATGAGCGGGTCGTCTTCTGCTCGCACTTCCTCCGTGGCTTCGGCCTTCCGGTGAGCGGCTTCCTCCGCTCGTTCCTCGACTCCAACCATCTCCAACCTCATCATCTGACGCCCAACACCGTGACCCTGCTCTCCGCCTTCGTCACGGCGTGCGAGGGCTACATCGGGATCCTCCCCACACTCGAGCTGTGGGGAGCATTCTTCTACGGGAAGCTGGGCACCTCTGCCAAGGACACGGCGGCCGAGTGCGGTGGTTTTGTCGCCATGCGCCGCAGCAAAAAGGAATGCCTTCCCCGTCATCAAGCTGTCACAGTCGGTAAAACCGTGGCAGCAATCTTACTTCTATGTTGAGAACGTTGATCCGGCTGTCAACTTCATCAACCAGCCGGCCTACGAGGCCGGCCCCCCTACCGGGCTTCGGCCCAACTGGGGCTACAAGCCGAAGCCAGTGTCGGCGGACGCGGCGGCCGCCATAGGCCGACTCCGGGTGCTCCAGGAGTCAGAGGTCCTCGTGGCCTCCGACCTCCTCATCACCTTCGTCGAGCGCCGTGTTCTCCCGCTCCAGGGCCGCCCTCATCCGATCTTCCGGATTAGCGGGCACCGTGACCTGAGCCGGTTGTGCACGAAGGAGATGTCGACTGCTGAGGTCGCGAGGATGGTGAACGAGATCTCTAACCTCAAGGTGTCGGAGGAAGACTGGCGGTACGGGAAGCGGCCGTATTCCCGCGACGTCCCGCCGCCTGCCGTAAGTTCCTTGATTTCTTCCTTTAGCTCTGTCTTTCAGTCTTATTCTTATCGTGACGCGACTCCCTTCTGGAGCGCAGATTTATATGTCCGAGGCGACGACCGCCATCGTGGGGCCGGGTGGAGACTACCTGCCGGACAGGGCAGTGAGTGATGTGGACGACCCCGACTTGGGGCGGCCGCCTTGGCGCACGACGCAGCAGGCGGCGGCGACGGAGCAGGCGGCTCCGAGGAGGGCGGCGGCATGGAGACTTGGCCTGACGATGACAACGACGAAGACGAGCCGCGCCCCGCCCGGAGCACTACCAACACCGGCGCATGCCCCTCCACTGGGCCGCCCGCCCGTGGCGGCAAACGCAAGCGGAAGCAAGGCACTGCCCTGTTTGGCAGCGCGTCGAAGAAGCCCAAGAACTCGGCCGCGGCGACCAGGCGGAAAGAAGCCGCGGCCAAGGTGGCCAACCGAAGGTGCCGGTCATGGTGTCAGCGTAAATATCCTTCTCATGTTTCCATCTTCTCGCTGATCCGGCCTAAAAACTTTTTATCTTGTCTTTTTATCTTAGGGCCCCGCTCACCCTCGAGAAGTCGGGCGCCGCCTCGGTCATCAGGTCAGCGGAGACCTCCTCTACCAGCAGGCGAATCGACCCGGCCACCGACCTCCGGGAGGCGAGGGAGCAGAACACGCGGGAGGGGCGCGAGGAAGAGGCCGACCATCTAGCAAAGATGGAGACGGACAAGGCCGCAACATCCCCGGCGAGGAAGCTGGCGCACGCGGAGGCCGGAGCCGCGGAGAAGGAGCGGCTCGCGGAGGCCGCGCGCCGCCAGGAGCCGTTGCTTGTGACGCCTCTGAACACCGCGCCACCTCCGCCGGAGTTTGAGGCGACGACTGGGGGAGCCGGCGACGAGCAGCCGGTCAGGGAGAGGGAGGGAGGCGACGTGGCCATGCCGGACGTCATCGTGCCGCCGCCAGCACCAACCAGCGGAACGCATGATGAGCAGCCGGCCGCTCCGCCGGTGCCACCAGCCGGGGACGTAGTGGTGACGGACCTGACTCCGGAGGTCCGCACACCCGCGCGCCGCCGTTTTGCGAAGGCGGCCTCGGCACCGCGGCCGCTAGAAGCCGGTGCCGCGAGCTCGTCGGTCCCCGACACCGAAGCGACCAGCGCCGCGCCCGCTGGCTGGGTACGCGGAGGTGGGACGGGCGCCCTGGCCCAGGCGTCCCTTGACGTCCAGGCCAAACTCCGGGCCGAAGCCGAAGCCCTCAAGCGATGCAACGAGGCGTTCCTGGAGTCGCGAGCAGCCATTCGTGTAAGTTTTCTTCGCTTCTCTTTATTTTGATCTTCTTGCTTTCTTCGTGGGGGCGCGCAAGCGCACCCACTGGGTGTAGTCCCCAAGTTTTGGGCCGTCTGCCGAGCAGGCGGTCCGGAACTTTAACTTGCAAGCCTCAAATGCTGACTTCATCTGATATCCCTTCTGCAGGACTACCACAATCTTCATGCGGTCACCTTCAACTCCAGGGTCTGGGAGCTGGAGACGCAGACCGCCCATCTGTCCGAGAGCCGGAGTAAGCTTCGATTTCCTTTCTTCGCGGGGGCGCGCTGAAGCACCCGCGGGCTGTAGTCCCCGAGGTTCGGGCCGACTGCTGAGCAGTCGGGCCGAATCTCCCCAGTGGCTTTATCTTTGCTAGCTACTTCTTCTCTACGGGGGCGCGATGGCACACCATGGCTGTAGTCCCGAGATTCGGACTGGCTGGCTGGCGGTCGGGCCGGATCTCCAAATCACTGCATCCCTCTTTGTCATTTGACTGATATTCTTTCTTCTTTCCTTTTTTAGAGGCTAACGCCGCCTTGCAGCAGCAGCTGGGCGAAGCCAACACCGCCCTGCGCGGCAAGGAGGCAGAGTGCAGCAAGCTGGCCGAGGAGCGAGACCAGCTGGTCACGCAGCTCGGCGCGTAGGCGGAGGCCCTCAAGACGGCTCAGCGGGAGGCGAAGGCCAAGGAGACCGACCTCCTCGCCGAGTTTAATCGAGCGCTCCGCCTGGGCCGACAAGGAGGCGCAGATGACGGCCTGCTTCAGCAGCATCGAAGAATTGGTCGATGGTGAGCTTTATTTGCATTGTTTCTTGTTTTGAGCTTCCGACCCTTATCTAGGCCGACTGCTTGTCTCTGATTTTGGCTTTCCTTGCCTTCTGTCAAAGAAGACTTCTTCCCGGGCCACTCCGTTGCTGCGAACCAGATCATTGAGGCCCAACGTGAGGAGCGGAGGGCGGAAGGCGTGCAGATTGCCGCTGACACCCCCCGGACCCTCAACGAGCAAATCCTCAGCATCCAGGCCCGTCTTCGGCCCGCCCATCAAATGCTGCGCCGTCTTCAGCGCGTCGGGGCCCAGGCGATTTCCGCCCTCTGTCTAGGCTTGCCGGCTCCGCACACCCCAAGTCGGACTGCCGACTGGTTGGAGGTGGCGGCCGGCCGCCTGGAGGCCTGGAAGGGCTCTACAGCCCGGGCAGGAGCGCGCCGGGCCCTGGAGTTCGTCAAGGCGTGGTATCCTGGGCTAGATCTAGCCCAGTTGGCCACGTTCCGGCTGGAGGCGCTGGAAGAGCTGGTGGCGGTGGAAGCCGAGCTTATCAACAGGGCGGCGGCGATTGCCGACTTCACAGACACCAGCGTCTTCGTCCCAGAGGTAGTCGAGGAAGGCGCCGAAGCGCCGCTGGAGTGGCTCGGGCTGAACCCGAAGGACACCGAGGACTCAGCTGAAGGCATCGACTCCATCGATGAAGGGGAGGAGGGGGAGGAGGAGGAGGAGGAGAGCGAAGACGACGTGCCGGAGGTTGGGGCGGATGGTCAGCCCCAACCTGACTGGGCCTCAAGCAACGATCCACGCTCCAAAGCGCCGACTGCTGCTGGAGGCGGCCAGGCGGGGATCGACCAGCCGCCCGTTCCTCCGACGGACGCCACCGACTCTGTCATCCAGCCCTCCGCCGTCCCGACTGGTTCTGCCGACTCCAGCGCCCAGCCGGAGCCGCCTGTTGCGCCAACCGGCACAACTGACTCCATCATCTAGCCGGAGCCGCCCGCTGCACCAACCGGCACAGCTGACTCCATCGTCCAGCCGGAGCCGCCTACCGCGCCAACCGGCACCGCCGACCCCAGCACCCAGTAGAAGTCTTCCGCTACTCCTTAGGGCTGCCTGAATCCAGCTGCTAGAAGCCGGGCTAGATCTTCTCCGGCAACTCTTCTCTTATCTTCTGACAGGCGGCGCAAGGGCTGCCTGACCGGCTTGGCGTCAGGTCGGACATGTAACTTCTGCTGTGCGAAATCCGTCGGAACACCCGACATGTCTTTGGGAAACCATGCGAAGATGTCTCACGGAGGAAATCGACGAGCTCGCTTTCCTATTTGCTGTCAAGGTTTGCACCTATGATAGCTTGCCTCTCTGGGTGCTACGGGTCTAAGGGTATCTTGTTTGTTTCCTTTGCTGGCTTGAATGAGCCCTCAACCTCCGACTCCTTGGGGATGGGTGACATCTCCGGCTTCTTGCCTGCCATCGCCACCACCCGGTCAAGGAGCCGCTTCTCAGCTGCAATCACGAGGGACTCGGCCAGCCGGCTGCTATCCGTGGCGCAGGCGGTCGACTTCTTGTAGTCTCCGACTACAGTCAGGATCCCCTTGGTACTCGGCATCTTCATCTTGAGGAAAGCATAGTGGGGGACTGCCATGAACTTGGCCAGAGCAGGTCGGCCAAGCAGTGCATGGTAGGGGCTTTCAAGGTCCACCACTTTAAACCAAATTGGCTCGCGGCGGAAATGTTTCTTGTCTCCGAAGAGAACATCAACTTGGGTCTTGCCGATTGGTGAGCAGGAAAGGCCAGGGACTATGCCATGGAATACAGTCTGACTGGGAAGGAGCTGCTTCTGCTTGATTCCCAACTTCTCCATCGTGTCACGGTACAGGATATTGATGCTGCTGCCGCCATCTATCAAGACTCTGGAGAAACGCGCTGCCCGCCTCTTTGTTGCAAAGGTAGCATCTAGGACCAGGGCGTATGAACCTGGGGAAGGCATCGCTTCCGGGTGGTCGGCCCTGCTCCAACTGATAGGCTTCTCGGACGAATGCATGAATTCTGGAGCATCTTAGGCCTCTGCTTGTACTTCTTGCTGTTGCTGCCGTCTGCTGCGTCTATCATCGGCCACGCCGGTGAACACGACATAAGCTCCGTTTTCCTCTGGATATTCGTCTTGTATGGCGCCGACTGGCCGGGCCGCCGGCTGCTGGGGCTGAGGAGGCGGCGGTCCGGCAGGCGGGGGAGGCAGGAGTCCATCTCCCTTGGCGATTCTGGTGAGCCAATCACTCTTTCGAGTGGTGTGGTTGGACGGCTTCGCGCCGCTATGAAATTTGCAAGGTGCATCCAGGGTCTGTTCGTAAGAGAACGCGGGCAACCAATTGGGCTTGCCGCCCTTCTGACGCTTGGGTGCCGGCTGCTCCTCCGGCTGCTAGTCCTCGACTGTCGCCACCTGCCGGCTGGTGGAAGCCGGCTGAGTGGCCTTCCGCTTGTTGTCGCTTGGATGCTGTCGCCGACTGGTCCCACCAGCCGGAGTCCGAGGGGCCGGAGGTGCCACCTTGCCGGACGCATCAACTAGGATTTCTGCCTTCATGGAGGAGTCGGCCGTGCCGTGCTTGTCGGCGATGATCAGCAGCTCGTCAAGCGTCGCAGGCTCGTCGCAGAGGAGTCGATGCTTGAGGAGGGTGCCCTCTCGGCACCCAGCGGTGAAGTACTCGATTGCCTGCACCTCGTGTACGCCTTCGCAGGAGTTGCGCAGCTCGGCCCAGCGCGTGAGATAGTCGCGAGTCGATTCGCTGGGCCCTTGGATGCACAAGGAGAGCCGGGACTGAGGCCGCTTATGCGTCTTTGGTGAAGTTGCGGATGATGGCCTCGGTGAAATCAACCCAGCTATTGATGCTGCGGGGCTTCAAGCTGTTAAGCCATGTCCGGGTTGTGCCTTGAAGCATGAGCGGGACGTACTTCACGGCCACGCGCTTGTTGCCGTTCGCTATGCTGACTGTTGTGGAGTAGTCGACCAGCCAGTCCTCCGGCTTCACGGAGCCGGCGTACTTGGGCATATCTCTTGGGAGCATGAACCCTTTGGGAAAGGGCTCATCTCGGATTCGTGGGCCGAAACAGGGTGGGCCCAGCGCGTCTTCTTCTTCTAGTGCCAGGGATCGGTTGAGATGGTCGATCCGATGGCGGGCGCCGTTCTCTCCGACTCCCTCTCGGTGGCCAAGGCGGTCGCCGAGTGTCGGTTGCGTGACAGGCGGCGGAGTGGGATGCCTTGCTCCACGAGGCGGAGGAGGCGGAGGGTCGCCTCTACGTTCCACCGCTCGAGGGCGGCCGTCTTCGTCACGCTCGATGGACAGGCGAGTCCAGCTTCGTCTGGCAGCCGGCTCGTTGCCTCGTCTTTCGCGGGCGCCGCTAGTCGGCGTCCGGGATGTCGCGCCGTGGTCCTGGCGAAGGGGAGTGTCGGTGTCAAAACCGGCGGATCTCGAGTAGGGGGTCCTGAACTGTGCGTCTAGGCGGATGGTAACCGGAGACAAGGGACATGATGTTTTTACCCAGGTTCGGGCCCTCTCGATGGAGGTAAAACCCTACTCCTTCTTGATTAATATTGATGATATGGGTAGTACAAGAGTAGATCTACCACGAGATCGTAGAGGCTAAACCCTAGAAGCTAGCCTATGGTATGATTGTTGTTAGATCCTACGGACTAAAACCCTCCGGTTTATATAGACATCGGATAGGGTTAGGGTTACACGTAGTCGGTTACAACGGTAGGAGATCTACATATCCGTATCGCCAAGCTTGCCTTCCACGCCAAGGAAAGTCCCATCCCACACGGACGAAGTCTTCAATCTTGTATCTTCATAGTCCAGGAGTCCGGCCAACGGTGATAGTTCGGCTATCCGGAACCCCCTAATCCAGGACTCCCTCAGTAGCCCCTGAACCAGGCTTCAATGACGACGAGTCCGGCGCGCATATTGTCTTCGGCATTGCAAGGCGGGTTCCTCCTCCGAATACTTCATAGAAGATTTTGCACACAAGGATTGTGTCCGGCTCTGCAAAACAAGTTCCACATACCACCGTAGAGAATAACCTTTTACCGGATCTGCTGACGTATTCAAGGCGTGACATCACACCACGGCCAGGCCTTTATACGAATCGTTTTTACTGTTCCTCCTCAGCGCGTTTAGCGAGGAGGTTTCTTCGGCACGTCTTATCAGAGCGGAGATCGTGCCCCCCTTATTCCGGGATCCTCATCAATACGGGCGTGGGTAACCTAGTCGTGCCCGTTGGCACGCCTCCTCCATCGAAGGCGAGTCCCGAACGGTCACGGGGAGGGCTCTTGGTATTCAACCTCTTTATAACGAGACCAAGGCCCGCTCCTTTCTTTCAATCTCAATCGAATCCGCCCCTCGCCTCGAGTTCCAACACCCAAAGCTCAATATTTAGGCGCTTCGGACCTTCGACGATGTCCGGCTCCGACCTGCACGGCCGGTGGATGTCTTCCTCCGTCACGGAAGAAGATGTGTAAAGCTGAGAGACGCCAGGTATCTAACCGGCGAAATTTCGCATAGGCTGCCTGCCCAAGGGGAGGTTATTCCCACTCCCGAGCCTGGTGAGAGCGTGGTGTTCGTGTCTCACTTCCTTCGGGGTTTAGGCTTCCCGACGGACCCCTTCGTGAGGGGGTCATGTTTTATTATGGGCTAGAATTCCATGACTTGGATCCGGAGTCCATCCTCCACATCTCGTCGTTCATTGTCGTATGTAAAGCCTTCCTCCGCATTACGCTCACTTCGGGTTGTGGCTCAAGACCTTCAAAGTGGAGCCGAAGATGATCAAGGGGCATCAGGCAGAGTGCGGAGGGGCTGTTATAAGCAAGAATGATGACGCTCCATGGCCCGAGGGCTCTTTTCAAGAGGAGCTTAATTTATGGCAACAGGAGTGGTTTTCACCGCTCCTAGGGGCTCCAAATGGGCGGCGCCACCTGCCTTCCGCTCGGGTCCTCCACTGTGGCGGGCGTCATGGGTTAATAAAGGGCTCGACTAGGGACCGTCCAAGGACGTACCTCTGTTGCAGACCCGTATTAGAGACCTCCTAGAGAGAGAGATCAATATGGTCGTAGTAGCGCAGGTCATGCTGATTCATCGCACCTTGCCACCAAAGCGTCGCCCCCTCCGCTTTGTGGGAGTTTAATCCGGAGGGACCACGAGCTCTCCAACATTTTATGGGCAACGCCTGTGGAGATGTACCAACTGTTCTTGGATCACAAGCAATGTGTCCGGACTTAACCGAGGCCTTGCGTCGAGCTGCGATCGCCGGATACTCAAGTAAGTAGTCCTGTGCCGGACTTGCTATCCGCATATTTATCATACACTTGCCCTTAAAAGAGCTATCCTTTAAACAGGAGTGGATAGCAAAAGCAAAACTGATCAGGTGTCCGGCCCCCCTCCCTGAGACCACGCCGGATCCTGTATTAACCAAGATGTTAGAGGCCGTGCCTTTTGAAGAAGGCGAGGGGGAACAAGGGAACTACTACCTCTGTAAAGGAGGCCATCAAGAAAGGGGGGATCGAGAATCCCTCCCTCCAAGGGGAGAAGAGGACCGCTTAGAAGATCCGGAGACCAAAGCCTCAAAGTGGGGAAGAAATCTTCGCCAGAGGGTCTCATGACGGGAGATGCCCCGGCCGCACTATTTCCCCAAGGAGATCAGCCCTCCAACGAGCCGTAAGTAAAGGGGGGCATTTTTTTAAAAAGAGAGACATCCCGTTTTATTTCCGAAGGTAATCGAAAGTTTACCTTGTAGTTCGGATCTCAGCCCTTCACAGCAGAGCTCGTCTTCAGGGGATCTTGATCCGGAGATGATGGAGAGCGACACGCCTCCGCCTGCTGTACCGTTATGTGAGGCGGACGACCCTGAGGTGTCGTCGCGGAGGGCTTCTCCGTATCCGGCGGGGCCGGAAGGCAGCCGTATGTTCCCTCAAAGCCCTCTGTGTCCGGCCTTCAAAAAAGGCCACCGGACGAGTCCGACACCAACGGGTGTACGGTCGGAGGAGCTGAAGGATCTTCTCGGGCGAGCTTCTATCTCGGAAGATCACCGTACGTTAATGGGTACGATGATTGAAAGGATTTCATCCACTGAGAGCGGATTGCATGAAGCCGTCGTAAGTTTACTGGCGGGTTTTGAGGTACGCAAAATGATGTACCTTCTGACAGTTTTGCATATAAAATGCGCCCTTTATAGATAGTAGCCCCTGAGACTTGGTGCGGTGTCAAAAATGACGGCGCACCGAGGATCATAACCCCAGGTATAATATGCGCTCTTCTAATGTAGGTGGCGAAGCATCCAGTGGCTAGCCGGGCTGATGAATTTGCCGAACTGAAGCGGCAACTGGACGTGGCGGACGCGGACATCACAGTTGTTAATAAGCGGCTTGACGAGTCACAAGGTATGCAACTTCTCCGCGGACACCTGGTAAGGGAGCTTGAAGCCCATGTCATACAACATGTATGCTTAATGCAGATGGTGCCGCTGCTATGGAGAACCTTCGGGCGGAGCTCGCCCGAGCTAAGGAGCAAGCCAGAAAAAGTGATGCGGCTGCCTTAAAGGCGGCCGCAGAGCTAAAAGCCGAACAGGCTGCTCACTGCCGAAGCAAGAAAGAAATGGCCGAGATGGCCGTGAAATTGAAGAATGCTACTGACCGTTGCGAGCTTCTTAAAAAGGCCGCCACCGAGGCCAAGGACACTCGCTCTGCGATGAGAGCTATGAAGGAAGAGCTATGTCAGGCCGGATATATTGCGGCTGGAAAGCCTTTTCTGCAGCGGAGGAAATTCACGGATCCTAAGTACGCTCAATTGGAACGACAGTGGGGTGCGGAGGATGCTTATCTGGACTTGGCGGCGAGTGCATGACGCGACGAACACTTCCGAGGTCAAGAGGATCACGGAATGGAAGAGCTTTTTTGGTCGCAGTTCCATAGCCCCGAGCGTCCACTTTCATTAACCGATCGTTTGGCCGAATGGGCTGAGCTGAATAGGTTGTCCGTACTTGCCATGAAGGCTGTCGTGACTCATTTGTGGCCGAACAGGCCCGAGCCGAAGAGTTATTTTGGCTTGGTGCAACAGTTCCTTGGTGCGGTGCCGCATATTGATGCAATGAAGCGGTCAACATGCATAGAGGGTGCGCGGATGGCTCTTGCCCGTGCCAAGACATCTTTGAGGCGGAGATGAAGGCCACCGATGTTGCATTCCAAGATTCGGACAGAAGCCGAGTACCGCCGAGCACTATTTTGAGGAAGTCTGCAGGCGCTCGTTTAATAGAGACGCAGTGCTCAAAGGATATTATGTTTTAGTGACATGTATGATTTGTGAAAACAATATTTCAATATAATATAAGAGCTTTTTATACTTGTGCGTTCAAGTATTAAAACACCTCCTGTGTGGCCGTTGATGTATATGTGTATATAACCTGAAAGATGGCAGTCTTGACTTCAGCCCCCACGCACATAATGCGGGGTGTTTGCAAAAAGCGCATTTTCACACTTAATCCAACGTCTTGGTCCTGTAAAGGAGGTGATAGCGTAGCAAACTAGGCAACCGGACTATAATGCTTGATCACTTTCACTTAGCCATAGGAGTTCGATGGTGGGGCTACTATATAGCCCCTAGGGGCACCGCGCTCTCGAATTGAGGCGCGCATGTGCTGACCGAAAGCAGTACCTCCTTAATGCGGGGAATTCTAAACATTCGGTGAGTCATCGAGTGGTTGACCAGTCTCACGCTATATCATGATGATCGGTTTTCGGCTTTCTCTCTTGAGGTGCTTACGGCGAACCGGGGCACAATCGCAGTAGTTCTCCTGGTGCCGCGTTAGCCGATAGAACGGAACGTAAGGCAGCAAAACACAGGAGCTGGGCAAAACCAACATTTGACCAAAGACATGATTCGGAGCTGATGCATATAAGGCCTAACTCAAGATGCCGAACACTCCCTAAGGTATTCGGTCTTTATGAAAACGGGCAGAATAATGCCCTAAGCCCCTGGTGTCAGTGCACGCGGAAAAATTCTGGTGCGGCCGATGCCAAACGCCATCCTCCTCCTCGGTTATAGCAAGAAACCGGGGATGTGTATCAACAAGAGACAGTAAAAGGTTTACACAGGTCTTAATCTGAAAAGAATCCTTGCAACGGGTCCCTCGCTTGCGTCTGCGCCTGTGTCTCCGTTTTGCCGTATCCTGGACAGGTGTAGCACGGTGTTCATCTGTAAAAGAGAAGAACTTAGTTGAAAAGAAAAAAAAGATCGTGCGAAAAATGTACTTTATGTTAAATAAACAGAGTACGGTTCGAAAAGTGAATAAAATTGAGCTTTATTATCTCTTGTTGTACATGCGTGCAGCCTTATGCGGGGTATGCCGCTAGTAGGCGTTTATATGTTTACGCCGGACTCGTCTAGCCATGTCCGGGGTCCGAATGACCTATTCGGGTGCTTTGATTAGCGGAGCCGGATTAGTGTGGGGCTGTCAAGGCAGGCTCACGTTCTTCCGTGCTCGAGTAACACTTGGTACTCCCTTGTAAAGAGATGATGTCGCGTGGACCGGGCATTTTAAGTGTAAGAGATGCATAATGCGGTATTGCGTTAAAACGGGCGAAAGCTTCACGTCCCAGTAGTGCTTGATAGCTACTTTCGAATGGGGCGATATGGAAGGTTAACTTTTCACGGCGGAAGTTGTCGGATGAGCGAACACAACTTCTAGCGATGAGGAGCCCGTACAATGGGCATATAGGCCTGGCATTACCCCTTTGAAGGAGGTGTTGCTATGGTGAATTTTGGTTGGGTCTATCCCCATTTTGCGGATTGTGTCCTGATATAGCAGGTTTAGATCGCTACCTCCATCCATTAGGACTTGTGTAAATTGGAGTCCATCGATTATAGGATCTAATATCAAGGCAGTCCATCCAGCGTTTCGGATACTTCCGGAATAGTCCTGATGATCGAAGGTGATTGGTTTTGACAACCATCGTTGGGACTCTGCTGGGATAGACCGTGCGGCGTGTGTTTCTATGGGCGCCGCTCTGCTTTTCCCTTTTGTCACTTGAAGTGAGTTCACTGTTTTGACTTCTTGTGGAAAATTCTTTTGTTTTCCGGTGCTCTGCTTGTGGTGTTCGTCATCGTCCTCGCTTGGTGTGTCGAGCCCCTTGTGTTCGGCATTGAGTTTGCCGGACTGCTTGAAGACCCAACAATCTCTGTGGGTATGGTTTGCAGGCTTCCCGGGAGTACTGTGGATTTGGCATATTTTGTCCAAGATTTTGTTTAGATTGGATAGCTCGTCGCTGTTATCCTTGAGGGACAGTTTTTTATGATTCTGCCGGGAGCTTCTAAATCCGGTGTTGACTGTCGTGCTCTTCGGGCTGTTTCCCTTTGTCCGGCGCTGGTCCTTGCTGCGTCGTGGTTTTCCATTTCCATTCCTGACTTCGGATGTACTTGGGTCACTTTGATCGCATCTTGCCAGCCAACTATCCTCTCCAGCATAAAAGCGGGTCATGAGGCTTGTTAATGCAGCCATTGTTCTCGGCTTCTCTGGCGAGGTGTCTGGCGAGCCATTCGTCTCTGGACGTTGTGTTTGAAAGCTGCTAAGGCTTGGCGTCCGGACGATCGACTATTTGGTTCTTTTGGTGAGGAACCTGTTCCGAAATTCTTGGGCTGACTCTCCGGGTTGTTGAGTTATGTGACTTAAATAAATGCGCATCTGGAGGGCGGACATAAGTCCCTTGAAAATTTGCCGAAAAGCATCCTTGAGCTCTTCCCAACTTCCAATGGTATTTTCAGGAGGCTTTTGAGCCAATGCCGGGCTGGCGCTTTGAGCTTGAGGGTAAATATTTTATGGCGTGGAGATCATCTCCTCTAGCCATGTGTATGTGGAGGATGTAATCCTCAATCCGAACTCGAAGTGCATTGTTCCGTCATATGCCTCTATGTTTACGGGTTTGAATCCACCTGGAATTCGTGATCCAACACCTCATCGGTGAAACACGAGTGGCGGCACCCCTATATTTGGGTGTGCCATGATGTTAGGATATTTGGCGTGTTGCATTGCTTGGAAGAGCTTGCTTTCTCGGCCCATAGATGGACCTAAATGGGCCATCCTTTTGATGCGAATCCTTATGCGGATCACGTGTCGGCTTATGTGCGGCGCCGCTTGCCGCTCCATGTTTTCCATTTGGTCGTCTATCCGACCGGGCGGCCTCTTTGTTCTTTGATTGCGGGGGCTCTACGGCCTCCTCATCGAATTCGGGCGATAGTTTGCGCTTGGGTAGCTCTTTGTTTGGCGGTATCGCCGTATTTCTCTGTGGTGTTGAGTACTTTGTTCCATCTGATTAAAAGTGCATCTTCCGCTGTTTTGAGCTTCCGCTTACCTTTTTCAGGCTACATACGAGGCGATGAGCCTTTTGTGGAGGTTCTTCTGCTCCAACATGTTGTCCGGCGTGAGATCGTCCGGACTGTTATCTTCGCCGGGACGGGTTGTTTATCCAAGTTGTCCTGTTGGACGGTTGCTTTCGATAGCATGTTAAATCGTCCACCGGTTACCCTGCTCTATGGCTGGGTCTGTGTGGCTGCCGTCTTTGTCGAGGCGGGACTTGGTGCGGCGTTTACGTTGCTGTTTTGACTGCTTTTCGAGGGATTTATCCTTCATAGCGTCCCGTTGTTCCTCGTCGTCACATCCTTTAGGTGTATCCACCATGTATACATCGTGGGATGAGGTGGCTGTCCAGTATCCTATAGGTGCTGGTTCATGGTTGTCTCCTACATAAATCGTCCATACCGTCGATGTCTTCGGAGTCGAAATCGAGCACGTTGTTTAAGCTTTCCACAGTGGCTACAAAGTGGGTGGTGGGTGGGCGTTGAATTTCTTCGTCGTCCGTATCCCAACCTTCCTGACCGTAGTCCGACCAGGGCTCTCCTGATAAAGAGAGAGACTTTAGTGAATTCAGGATGTCGCCAAAGGCGGCTTTGAAAAGATGTCATGGCGATGAACTCCATAACCGCGCCCAATTGGATTCGATTGGCGGTAGCGGAGGGTTCGGAGTCCGGAGAGGAGTCCGGCACCTTGGAGTCACGGTCTTCATGAGACGAGGATGGAGTTGACTCAATCGCCGTAGAGATCGTAGCCCAGGCGGTGTCCAGCCACTCGTCCTCGATCGGTAGTCAGCTCCGAGCTAAGGGTCGGGCGGGGCTGATGCTTGACCTCGAGCCTTTGTTCGGCGAGCTAGATTGTGCCCATCGAGGCAGTCTTGGCGCTTGGCGTGGCTCAAATCCGTCGAAGATCAAGTCTCCGCGGATGTCGGCCGTGTAGTTCAAACTCCCAAATCTGACACGATGGCGGTAGCTTCGATCTGCTCCAGATGGCCAAGCGAATTGACCCGCAGTGCAAAGCCGCCGAATATGAAGATCTGTCCGGGGAGAAAAGTCTCACCCTGGACCACGTCGTTGTTGATGATCGAAGGATCCATCAGGCCTAAGGATGACGACACAGAGGAACTCTCAATGAAAGCACCAATGTCGGTGTCAAAACCGACGGATCTCGGGTAGGGGGTCCCGAACCGTGCGTTCGTGTCCCTTGTCTCCTGTTACCATCCGCCTAGACGCACAGTTCGGGACCCCCTACCCGAGATCCGCCGGTTTTGACATCGACATTGGTGCTTTCATTGAGAGTTCCTCTGTGTCGTCACTTATAGGCCCGATGGCTCCTTCAATCATCAGTAACGATGCGATCCAGGTGAGACTTTCTCCCCGAGATCTTCGATTCGGCTTTGCATGCGGGCCAATTCGCTTAGGCCATCCGGAGCAGATCGAAGCTACGCCGCCATCGTCAGATTTGAAGCTTGAACTATACGATGTCCGCAGAGACTTGATCTTCGACGGATTCGAACCCAGCGCGTCGCATCGTCTTCGATGGGTACGATCTAGCTCGCTACCAACAGACCGAGGCCGCACTAGTATCCACTCCGACCCTTAATCCGGAGCCGGTTTCGCCGATCGAGGACGGTTGGTTGGACACCGCCTCGCGGGCTAAAATCTCCACGGTGATTGAGCCGAACACCATCCCTGTCCTTCGCAAAGCTCGTGACTCCAGGGCTCCGAACCTCCCGCGCCCCTGCCAGTCGAATCCGACTGGGTGCCGGTTATGGAGTTCACCGCCACGGACATCTTTCAGCACTCTCCCTTTGGCGATATCCTGAACTCATTAAAGTCTCTCTCTTTGTCAGGGGAGCCCTGGCCGAACTATGGTCAGGAAGATTGGGATTCAGACGACGAAGAAATTCAACGCCCACCCACCACCCACTTTGTAGCCACCGCCGATGATTTAACCGACATGCTCGACTTTGACTCGAAGACATCGGTATGGGACGGCGATGCCGGAGACGATCAAGAGCGCCACCACGGGCATCGGAAGGCCACCTCGCCATATGACATATACATGGTGGATATCCCAAAAGATGGGAATGGCGATGGAACGGCAGAGTATGACCCCTCCAAGAAACAACCCAAGCGCCGACGTCAGCGGCGCCGCTCTAAATCCCGCCACGGTAAAAGCGGCGATTCCGCACGAGACAATAATACCCGGGACGGTGCGAAGATGACCCCTCGGCGGGACTCGGCGCGGAGGAGGGAGAAGCAAATCCGCCTGACGGTGAGGCGAAAGAGAGGTAGAGGGCGATAATTATCGCCCCCTCCGAAGGCGAGGCAAGCCTCGACGACGGCAGCCAGTCGTCGTGCTGGAAGGACCCGTCGAACAAGAGCGTTTTAAGCGCAGGCTCATGGCCATGGAAAGCAGCCTCAAGAAAAAGCAGCAACAGCTTAGAGCTGACCAAGACACGCTAGGCGACGGATGGATCAAGTCCTTGCAGCCGAAGAGTATGAACTCGAACGCCCCTCCAAAAGCTACCCCAAACGCATGCCATTGCCTCGATCAGACGAGGAAGCACCCACATCACCAGCGCACGGCAAGGCAGACCGGCCACCCCGTGGCCGCGACAGAGAAGCCTCTCGGCCCTCCGCTCAAGCCACGCCCGACGCCGCTCAAAAAGCACCAAGGCACGGGAAAACGCGTCGGACTTGCGAGATATATTGGAGGATAAGGCAAAGCATACAAGATCGATCTACAGATCGCGTGGGGCCCAACGACTCGGGATGATTACCGTCACACCAGATCTGACAAGCCCGGCGGGCGAACCACGATGACAAAGCTCATATGAGCTACGTCGTGATATAGCCCAATACAGAGGCGCCGCACACCCACTATGCTTCACAGATGAAGTAATGGATCATCAAATCCCTGAGAGCTTCAAACCCGTAAACATCGAATCATACGATGGTACCACAGATCCTGCGGTCTGGATCGAGGACTATCTCCTCCATATCCACATGGCCCGCGGTGATGATCTACATGCCATCAAATACCTCCCACTCAAGCTTAAAGGACCAGCTCGGCAATGGCTCAACAGCTTGCCGCCAGAGTCAATCGGTTGTTGGGAGGACACGGAAAGCCGCATTCCTTGATAACTTCCAGGCACATATGTGCGACCACCGAGCGCCGATGACCTCAGCCATATAATTCAGCAGCCGGAAGAATCGGCCGGACAATTACGGGCGCGGTTCCTAACAAAGAAAAATCAGATCATCGACCGTCCGGATGCGAGGCGCTAGCAACCTTCAAACACAACATCCGCGACGAGTGGCTAGCCCGACACCTAGGACAGGAAAAGCCGAAATCCATGGCAGCCCTCACCACACTCATGACCCACTTTTGCACGGGAGAGGACAGCTGGCTAGCTCGAAGCAACAACTTGGCCAAACACCCTGGTAGTTCGGATACCAAGGACAACAATGGCAGGTCGCGTCGCAATAAGCATAAACGCCGCGTGCGGTGATAATCTTTGAAGATACGACGATAAATGCGGATTTAGAGGCTCTAAACCCGGTCGGCGGAAGAAGCCATTCAAAAGAAATACCCAGAGCCCGTCCAACTTGGACCGAATACTCGATCGCTTGTGCCAGATACATGGCACCCCCGAAAAATCAGCCAACCACACCAACAGGGATTGTTGGGTGTTCAAGCAAGCAGGCAAGCTAAGCGCCGAAAACAACGACAAGGGGCTGCATAGCGATGGCGAGGAAGAGCCCCGGCCGCCGAACAATAGAGGACAGAAGGGCTTTCCAACACAAGTGCGGACGGTGAATATGATATACGCAACCCACATACCCAAAAGGGAGCGGAAGCGTGTGCTAAAGGGGCGTATATGCGATGGAGCCACGCCCAGTTCAACCCATGGTCCTCCTGCCCGATCACCTTTGATCGAAGGGACCACCCCACTAACATCGGTCACGGCGGATTCGCCCGCATTGGTTCTTGACCCAATCATCGGCCAGATTTCACCTCACTAGAGTCACGATGGACGGCGGTAGCAGCCTGAACCTGCTTTATCGTGATACAGTCGCAAAATGGGCATAGACCCTCAAGGATTAAACCCACAAAGACTGACCTTTAAAGGCGTCATACCAGTGTAGAGGCCAATTATGCAGGCTCGATTACACTCGAAGTGGTCTTGGATCCCGGATAACTTCCAAAGCGAAGAGTTAATCTTCGACATAGTCCCGTTCATAGCGGCTATCACGCCTTTGCTTGGGACGAACCGCATTTGCAAAGTTCAATGCGGTGCTGCACTACGCATACCTCAAGCTCAAGATGCCAGGCCCTCGAGGAGTAATCACGGTCAATGGAAACACCGAACGCTCTCTCCGAATGGAGGAGCACACGGCGGCCCTCGCGGCGGAGGTGCAAAGCAGCCTCTCACAGCAATTCTCGAGTCCGTCTATTAAACGTCCGGCCACCGTCAAGCGCGCCCGGAGTAACCTACAACAAGACCGCCTAGCACGATCAGAGCACGCGTAGCAATCCGGCCCCAACCCCAGCCCTCGCGAAATTGTGAAGCCAGTACTACGCGTACATAACTACACTCTGGAGATACCATGGGCCTAAGGGGAGGGGCACGACCACGGCACGCCCAGAATGCGGCTCAACCGCACTGTGGACTCGATTGTGTCATTCTTTTTCTTTCTTATTTTTTCTTACTTTCAGGACTCCGTTTTCCAGAAGTCTTGTACGACACTAGAATTGTCGAACTCACGATGGAATAGCCAGGGAAGCAGAAAACTACGTCGAGTGTCCAGGTGGTCTCTACTACGAGCATTATACCTGTTTTACATACCATCCCGCAGCTTACCCCTGGAGGGGGACATGTTAAATAGTCCCATCCCTTGCTTATCACACTATTTGTATCGTTCTGCTTCCATTGCAGTACCTTTTTGAATAAACAATACATAGGTTCTACCTATTATTGCACTCCTTTCTTTATCTATATATATGTTCATTTCATGACATGTTGCACCCGTACACTTTGGTACGGCCAATACACCAGGGGCTTAAGTACCCCAAAAGTATGGTGTGATAAGTCCGAACACTTTCACAAGTGCGGCACCCCAAACTTATAGCATTATATGCATCGGCTCCGAATCATGTCTTGGGTCAATAGTTGGGTTTGCCCGGCTCCCATGTTTTGGTACCTTACGTTCCGTTATGTCGGCTAAGGTAGCGCTAGGAGAACCACTGCGATTGTGCCCCGGTTGAGCTGAGTTGAGCACCTTAGTGGAGAAAGCTAAAACTGACCGTCATGATAGGGTGAGAGACGGTCGCTGTTCGAGAGGTTTTTTCGGGTCCCTAAAGACTTATGCCACTTAGAGCGAGGAGTCGGCATTGTCCGGCCAAAGGCGTGGATAGCGCCCAATTCGGTCTTCGAATACTAGGGGCTTCACTTGAAATTTAAAATTATAGAATTCTATGGCTAAGTGAGAGTGTTCAAGCACTATAAGTCCGGTTGCCTTGTTCGTTGCGTTGAGCGCCTCCTCGAAGGACCCAAGAATGGGAACAAGAGCGCTCAAGTTTATCCGAACACCCCAGCACTTTCGTGGCATGGGGCTGAAGCCAACGACTTGCCATCTCTCAAATTTGATAAACAAACCGCCTGAAGGTAATATTTTAAATTCACAAACGTTGCTTAAGCGCATATGAAGAAGTTTTCAGCGTCTGAGGATAACAAATGCGAGTCTACTCAAATATTACATCTTTGGAGCATTCACCGCTATAAGACGGGCACCCTTCAGACACCCTCATAATACTTCTCGGGCTTGCGATGTTCTTTTGCCCGGACGGTGGCCTGTCCGTCACCAAACTTCTCCGCGTCCAGCTTGCCCAGTGCACCTTAGCACGAGGCAAGGGCCCTCTGAGCACCTTCAATACAGACGGAGCGCTTGATGACTTCGATCCATGGACAGGCATCCACCAGCCGCCGCACTAGCCCGGTAGCTCCCGGACATGGCCTCATTTGGCCACAGCCGAGCTATAAGGCCCTTTATGGCCTGTTCGGCGACCTTGTGGAGCTCGACCAATTGCTTCAGTTGGTCGCTCAAGGGCACCGGGTGTTCGGGCTCAGCATACTGAGACCAAAACACCTTTTCCGTTGAGCTCCCTTCTTCGGCTCGGTAGAAAGCGGCGGCATCGGAGACACTCCGCGGCAGATCTGTGAACGCTCCTGGAGAGCTTCGGATTCGGGTAAGTACTAGATAATTGACTTTTACATTCTTGCTCTGCATAAAGAATGCCTTACCCGCCGCGATCTTCTTTATTTCCTCAATCTCCAGGAGGGCTTTTTGGGCCTCGGCCTTAGCAGCTTTGGCACTCTCAAGAGCCGAGGCAAGCTCGGACTCTCGGGTCTTCAAGTCACGCTCCAAACCCTCGTGTTTTTTCATGAGAGCCTGGAGCTCTTGCCGTACCTCCGCCAGCTGTGCCTCCCCCTTCTCTCGCTCAGTGCGCTCCACGGCCGCTTTGTTTTCGGCCGCGAACACCGCCTCCTTCAGGGTCGCCACCTCGCTCGTGGCCCCTGCAGTACCCATGTTATTCCTGTTATCTTTTGCAACCACATTTTTTAAAGTCCATACGGTATTACTTACCTTCCTTGTCCTCGAGCTGCTTCTTGGCTTGGCGAGCTCGTTCTCGGACCGCTCGAGGCTCTCCTTCAATGCATTGACTTCCGCAATGGTCTGGCAGAGAGGTCACAGGCAGCCTGCATTCCCATATTGACATAATTATGTTAGATTCCTGCGTATATCTTTTTAGATCCTCAGTCCGGCTTTTCTTTCCGAACACCGAACTAAGCATCAGGGGCTACTGTCCATGCGGTAATCTTCTTACATATATTGAAAACTTACCTCAAAGCCTGTTAGAAGGCTGTTGCAGGCTTCAGTCAGCCCGCTCTTGGCGGACTGAACTTTCTGGATCACCACACTCATAACAGCGCGGTGCTCCTCCTCGATGGAGGCGCTATTAAGCGCCTCCAGTAAGCTATCCGGTGCCTCCGGTTGGACGGAGGACACCGGCGTCTTACCCTTCCTATGAAGGGGCCGCTTGCCGGACTTCGGAACCGCTGAAGGTTCCGGTATGGAGTCCGGACAAGGGTCGGGCTTAGAGCCCTGAGGTCTCGCTCCCCTCGCGCTGGAGCCAGGAGGCTGCCTTGCGGCGCCTCCTGCGCCACCTCCTCTTGACCAGGCTCCACTTGGGGCCCCACCTCGGCGTCGTCAGCAGCGTGAGGTGAGGAGGCGACCGGAAGTGAAGTACTCTCCACTTCCGACGAATTCAGGGACCCGCTCGACGAAGCGGCGAGCTCGTCCTTGGGCGGGCTGCATGATTGTTCGGCATTAGAGAACACTATGCAATGGAAAAAAAGCCATGGGTATCCGGACACTTACGATCTCGCCAGGGGCTTGGCCCTTGTTGGCCACTCCTCCTCGTCGTTGTCGGCGTTGGTGGAGAAGTCCGGAGGAAGGGTCCTTCCTTCTTGGACCCTCCGGCCTCCCGGTTAGGCGGCCTTCCTTTCTTCTCTCCCCGGGGAGAGGCTTCTTTTTCCTCCTCCTCTTCCTCAGAGGAGGATTCTGCCTCAGGGTTGTCGGGCGATGAGTCCGACAGCACCTAGCGCCGGGAGCTCCTTCGAGTTCCCGTGGCCTTCTTCTCCGGCACCACGTAAGGCGCCGGAGCCAGCAGCCCCGCCAAGCGGGCGTCCGCTGGATCTTCTGGCAAAGGGGCCGGACAGTTAATCTGTCCGGACGTCTTCAGCCAGTCCTATAAAAGGTTAGGGAGTTTTAGATCCCACATAGAGTCAATCTATGAAAAACAAGAGTCCCATAAAGGGTAAAATAACTTACCTCGCTGGCTTGACGCTGCAAGCTGAATCCGCGATCTTGATGGCGGATCACGGGAGCTTGGCGCCCTTGGACAGCACCTTCGAGCATCTTAAATGCGTAGTGTCGAAGAGCCGGCTCAAATTTAGTGCTGTGCGGATCGAACTCCCACAATTTGAAGGCCCGTTGTTGGCATGGGAGAATCCGGCGGATGAGCATCACACGGATTACGTTGACAAGCCCGAGATTCTTGTCCACCAGGTTTGGATGCAAGTTTGGAGTCCGGACAGCTCATCTGAATCCCCCACGTCTGGCCCGTCTCTTTCCATGATGTGAGCAGCGTGGGGAAGCCAGATCGAATTGGGCCGCCGCCCATTGAGAGTCGCGCGGCTCGGTGATGTAGAACCACCCGATTGCCACCCTTTATGGTCTCCACAAAGGAGCCCTCGAGCCATAGGACTTTGGCCATCTTGCCAACCATGGCGCCTCCGCACTCCGCTTAGCGGCCGCCCACTACCTTCGGCTTGACATTGAAGATCTTCAGCCATAAGCGAAGTGGGGCTGAATCTTGAAGGAAGGCCTCGGACACGACGATAAACGCCGAGATGTTGAGGATAAAGTTCGGGGCCAGATCGTGGAAATCCTGGCCGTAGTAGAACATGAGCCCCCGGACAAATGGGTGAAGTGGAAAACCTAGTCCGCGGAGGAAGTGGGTGAGAAACACCACCCTCTCATGGGGCCTGGGGGTTGGAATGAGCTACCCCTCGTCGGGGAGTCGGTGCGCGATGTCGCTGGACAAGTATCCGACCTTCCGCAGCTTTTTGATGTGCCCCTCCGTGACGTAGGAGGCCATCCACCTGCCTCCCGCTCCGGACATAGTTGGAGAAGGTTGAGGTGGGGTGTGCGGACTTGGTATTTGGAGCTCGAGTCTTGTGAAATGGATGAGCAAAGGAGGAAGAAAGGCGTAGGTGAAAAGGTGGATCCTTATCCCCTTATATGGACGGACGAAGCTATGCGTCCCCCGCCAGCCTGGTAAAATTCGCTTATCTCCCAAGCGCCGTAATCAATGGCGCGGATGGGTTACCCACGTCCGTATTGACGAGAATCCCGGAATAAGAGGGCACGATCTACGCTTTGATAAGACGTGCCAAGGAAACCGCCTCGCTAAACGCGCTGAGGTGGGACAGTAAAAAACAATTCGAATAAAGGCCTGGCCGTGGTGTGATGTCACGCCGCGGAATACGTCAGCAGATCTGTGCAAAAATTATTCCCTCTGCGGTAGTATGTGGAACTTGTTTTGCAGAGCCGGACACTATCCTTGTGTTCAAAACCTTCTATGAAGTATTCGGAAGAGGAACCCGCCTTGCAATGCCGAAGACAATATGCGCGCCGGACTCGTTGTCATTGAAGCCTGCTTCAAGGGCTCTTGAGGAGTCTGGACTAGGGGTGTCCGGATAGCGAACTATCATCTTTGGCGGACTCCTAGACTATGAGGATACAAGATTGAAGACTTCGTCCCGTGTCAGGATGGGACTTTCCTTGGCGTGGAAGGCAAGCTTGGCGATCTGGATATGTAGATCTCCTACCATTGTAACCGACTACATGTAACCCTGACCCTATCCGATGTCTATAGAAACCGGAGGGTTTTAGTCCGTAGGACGAACAACAATCATACCATAGGCTAGCTTCTAGGGTTTAGCCTCTCTGATCTCGTGGTAGATCTACTCTTGTACTACCCATATCATCAATATTAATCAAGAAGGAGTAGGGTATTACCTAAGAGGGCCCGAACCTTGGTAAAAACATCGTGTCCCTTGTCTCCTGTTACCATCCGCCTAGACGCACAGTTCGGAACCCCCTACCCGAGATCCGCCGGTTTTGACACCGACAGTGAACCTCGTCAACAAGGTCGGCGAGGCAGCTCGCCGCACAGGCGATCTCCGCGCCATGCAGGGCATCGAGGCTGACGCCATCGGGTGTGCTGGGCTGGCTTCGCTCGCTAGGAAGGAACAAGGTTCCCGTCCAGAGCAGATCTCCGGGAGAAGGTGCACCTCGCCCCATGATGGGCGCCAAATGTCGGGGGTTGGGTGTGACATATGCCAAAGGATGACTTATCATGGTGGGAGCGAGTAGAACGTCGCCGGTGCCAGGCTTAGACACGAACGTCGGCGTACTTTACCCAGGTTCGGGGCTCTCCTAGGAGATAACACCCCTAGCCCTGCTCTGCGGGGTCTCCGCATGATCACTATGGCACACATGATACAAAGGTGCTCCTTGAGCTGTATGCTAGAAGTAGGAGAAGGCAAGGCTAGCTCTCTCCTGCTCTAGGGAAGTGGCTAGATCTAATGGGGTGGGAACCCTTTGCATGGGTGTCCTGGGGGGTTTATATAGGCCTACCCCCAGGGGTACAATGGTAATCTGGCCGGGTGCTGGGCTCGGCTGTCACTGCCTTCGGCCTCCGGCTTCTCCGCCGACTACTGTGGCCCGCCGCCTGATGGGCCCCGCCGACTGGTCTAGTACGGAGCCGACAGGCCGCTTCGCCGGGCGGAATGCAGTTGGTGGCTGCTCACCATAGCCGTCTTTGCTAATGACGCTGGCTTGGTCAACTCGGTGTAGCTCTGATCCCGCCGCCAGCGGAGATCACTGTAGCCACACCTGGTCTCATCAGGTTAATGGTGCACTTGCTTCGAGGGAAGGGACGGCTGCCTGCTGGAGGCCGACCTTCCCATGGTCCGACTGGTTCGGCGTAGGCCGTCTTCCGAGGTGTCACTGCCCAGTAGGGCCCGCAGCCTGCGGGCCGTACCGACAGGTCGTCGTGGGGAACAGGGCTCCGCCTGTCCGGAGTGACGTCAGGGGGAAGTGGCAACAGTGCCACGTCGTGCGGAGATCTCCGCCTGTACGGGGCACTGTGACCACGCCAATCCCAAGATTCGGGGGTGAGGGGCTTCACTGTAGGCACGCCCTATCTCGTCCTCTTGATGGGGGCCCAAACTCTGAGGGCGCCAGGTGGCCGCCTGCCTGACGCCGTCTTCTCTAGAGGCCGGCTGACTGGAGCCGGCCACTCTTGGTGCCGTCTGCAGGTGGTTGGCTGCCCTCTGGTGGCCGGCCGTTGAGCTAGCCGGCCCCCGGAGGGCGGAGCGTTAGCTTGGGATGCTGCAGGGTGAAGCTGGCCCAAAGTCTCGACAGATCCAGGGACTCGGGTGAGGTTACCCGTGACCCATTACTCCGGCAAATATGTTCTTAGAATATGTGTGTTCATAAGGGAGAATGTATGCGCATGCATGAGTGTATGTATTTACACATGTGTTTCTAGAAAACAAAAGTAATGTGGTGTGTGTTTCGAGAGGATAGAGTATACATAGAGGTAATACTGCAAGGGATTCACTTACAAGTAAAGTAAAGACCATATCCCTCGGGGAATTACCCCTTAGTTCTTGGGTGTACACCCAGGAATTAGAAAAAAAACTTACAAAAAAATAAAAAAGTTTAGAAGTTTTTTAAGAATAAACTTGACTTTCACTAGTAGGTAATTTTTCGCCAACCAAAATCCAGTGTCGACTCCAGGGCAAAGAAAACAAAATTTATGTCAACGCAACGCGGGGTTTTGGTTGATGAAAAATTACATATTGGTGCACAAAAAGTCAAGTTTATTCAAAAATACTTTTGAACTTTTGTGAACTTTCCTTGTAATATTTTCTTTCCAATTTATGGGTGTATATGCAGCCAAGAACGAAACGTCCGCACTCATATTCCTTCTAGTACTACAAGATAGGATCACAAATGATATCTCTATTCTATACTTTTGTAACAATCAAATATATAATGCTCTAATATCTCTCTACAGCCGTAGCAGTAGCTCATGTACAATGAATGGTCGTATATGGTCAGTTTGGACAGGAAGTTGAACGTAAGAAGCCAATAGGATGTCACCCACACAGTCATACCAGAGGTGCCATGGACTATGTTACATGGCTGTTTTTCTAACGGTATAGGAAGTCGATGGGGAACTCAGGTGTTGCGATAGCACTTTGTTGCAATGTCGGGATAACAAAGGTCATGTTGCAGTGTACTCATAATCAAGGTAGCCGTGTGAGGGGAAGCCTTTGTGAATGTAAGGTTAGGGTTATTGGTGCTGAGGTAGCCACACGTGAAGCTGCGGCCACAATGAAGTGCCATGGAGGTTCGTGGGCACAAGGATGCATCCTTGACAAACACACGAACACAGTTGAGACATGCATCGAGGAGGGTGCCGATATTGAAACTGATGATGTTGTCGAAGTCGTCACAGACACGCTGCCGCACCAAGTTTGCCAGGTCTGGGGACACATTGGAGGCAAATGTGTGCGTTGGTGTTGCTAATATCATGTGTGTATAGATGGAGCCATCAGAAAGTGTGCGTTACGTCAGAGAGGCTAGCCGATGAGGCCTCGCAGATAATTGCAACGTGCAGAGCAACAAAGGAGAGTATGCGTGCCATGATTGTAGGAGAAGAGGAGGGGTATGCAAGGATGAGGCGATGACACTAATGATGAAGTAAAAAAGTTATTGTCCAAATAACTAAAGAATGAAAATACTTCATATTATGCATGCGAAGGGAAGCATTCTAGCTTTATAATAATTGCACAGGGCTGATGCTTGAATATGCATTGATATCATCACTAAGAGTTTCATTATATATGCAAGCTTTTTTTATTCACAATTTGAGAAAGTATGTAAAGATTAATTTAGAAGACCAAAGTATATCAATAATTGAGAAGAGAGACATTTCTACATTTTCTTATGCATACAGCAGAAGATCGATATCTTCATTTTTGACACTCTGGATGGCAACATACAATAGACATCATGTTAGTTACAATCACAATAGTGTGAACATTGATCGGTGAGTTAACACACACAAAGCTTGAACAAGTAAACAATACTCCCTCCCTTCCAAAATATAAGTCTTTTAGAGATTTCAATGCGGACTACATGCGGAGCAAAACGAGTAAATATGTATTCTAAAGTATGTCTATATACATCTGTATGTAGTCAGCATTGAAATATCTAAAACGACTTAAAATATCTAAAACGACTTAAATTCAGAAATCGTAAGGAATATAAGTGTTTGTCATGACTGTTGGGACAAACAACCCTCCGGCCTCCGGGCGACAAACACCCGACGGAGGTAGAAGAAGATGAACAAAAGGCACTTGCTTATGGCGATGAACGTCCGGGCCGTCGAACGGTTTGTATGTTGGCTTCTATTGCACTCAATTAATATATACATGGCGACATACGGCCTGGTGACGAACGCCGTTCGTACTCTGGACACACACAGACTACATGTTTTCTCTCCTAGCTACTCTGTGCTGACCTCACAGCCGAGTATATTTTAGGGCATCTCCAGCCGTTTGGCCCTCCAGGGCGCCTAAATAGAGCGGTCTGGGAGCATGCCGGCGCTAGTTCGGTCCCTGGGGGCGACCTAGCTCCCAGTCACGTCCCCACGCGTCGGCCTCAGGATGCGGAAAATTTAAACTTGGTCGTTCCCGCTCTCAATAGACGCCGCAAATCCGGCTATCGGACGTAGTCTGGTGTTACAAAAAACAGAGCGCCGCCGCCGCAAGTTCGCGTGCGCAACGATTCACTCGACGGGGTCGGCTCCAGGTGTTGGCGGAGTCGGCGTGCGCGGGCTCGTCGGTGTCGGAGCTGCTTCGGTGCTGGGCTGCGTCGGTAGCAACCGGCTGGGCGGCAATGTAGAGGCGTCGTTCGGGCTTGGCGTCCGTGGTGGTCGTGGGCGTCGTCGGTGTCGTCGGCGTTGCCGTCGGCAGCTCGTTCAGGATGAGGCCGCTGCACCAGGTACCACGCCTTGAGCTTCTCGTCGTTGCTCTGGAGCATGTCCGCCCCGCCCATCAGAAAAGCCATGTCGGTGTTCCTCTTCCTCGCGGCGACGTTCGTCCGGAGCAGGTCGAGCCTCGGCGTTCGACATGCCCGGTGGCTTCGATGGCGGCGCCCTCGGCTTCCTTCCCAGGCCACGGCGCGATCGCGGTTGCCGCCTTGTATGGCGTATTCTTCGGCGGCTTAGCGTGCTTCTTCAAGGGCGGCGGAGGGTTTAAGCGGGAGAAAAGGAGAGAATGGCGGAGGAAAGGCGGCGGCGGGAGAGATCACGAGGAAAAGCGTCCAGAACGGCGGGAAAAAGGCCCTCGGTCGCCTCTGCGGGCCCACGCCGGCTTGTGCCGGCTCCCTAAGCGCCCCCCAGGGCGCCGGGTTCGGCCTGGGTCCGCCGGGACCGTTTTGGCCCGAACCGGCGAAAAACGGGCTTCTAAGAACGCGACTGGGCCTTTTTTTAACGCCGGCACGGTAAAATCGCCTGAAAAGGGCTTGTTGGGGGCACGGCTGAAGATACCCTTATAGCCCAGCTTTTCATGTAGCCACAGGCACTCCACGATCCATACATGCAGCTAACTGTTTGCTGCAAGCCTCACACGACTCGGCTAACAGCGCGTACATGCAGCTCCCCAGCTGACGCACGTCCGCCGCACGATCTCCACCACCTGGACTGCCGCACAACCCGCGACGCACTAACCGGCCGTTCTGCTCGTCACGGCTGCAGGACCAGGCTGCCAACGAAACCACACACATATCAGACGTAAGCATGGCAATGGATAGGGTATAAGACGGGTAGAGTAATACCATATCTATATCTGTGTACTCAATGGAACAAAATACTATTTATATCCATACCCATGGGTAAACTTTACCCGTACACATATCCATTGGATACCCAATGGGTAGATTAAACAGTACACAAGTAATTCACAATTTTACATTCATCTATAGCACATTTGACTAAAAGAACATTGATCTCAACTCAATAACAGATAGATGGTCAATTATCTCAAATTAAATTAACAATTGGTAAAAACTTTAACATTGATTCCCAAGCTCACGGCATAACATTAACATATGTATAATTGTGAATCACGGATAAGGTTTACATGTCGACGTAAATGGGTAGGGTATGATATATTCATGGGTAAAAGGCTATACCTGTGTCCTACCCATGACTTAACGGGTAGGGTATAAATACTACCCATGAGTATAAAATTATGCCCATATCCTGCCCATGCGTGTATAGTATCTGCGAGTTCGTACCCATGGCTAAAATTACAATCCCTAATTAGACGCGGGCACGGCCACGCACCGGTGCCCGAACTCACCCTAGACCTAGGCACATACACTGGTCACCGTGACGACTTATGGTTTACTCTAACAATGACAACACAAAATTTGTGAGGCTTAGACGAGGTGTACGCTCATGAGACTTGCAATTCAAAGAAGATCGTTACAGGTGAAGCCATGGAAGTTGACACGGCGAAGGCATCATGCAGGTTGCGGCTCACCACAAAGCCACCATACCAGCAAGAAAGCTCCTCTGCCGCTGGGAGTTGCCGTTAATTCCAGAGAAGCAGTCCCACGTGTAGCCGTTGCTAGAAAGGAAGAACTTCCTAAATTTAAATTAAACACCTAGCATATATATATGTACTCCCTCGTCTGAAAATACTTGTCAACAGAATGGATATATCTAGACGTATTTTAGTTTTAGATACATCTATTTTAGGCATTTTTGCGACAAGTATTTTCGGACGGAGGGAGTAATATCTATGCCTCAATTCAGTTAGAATATATCGTATCTATTCTATATATAAAAAAGGGTGCCATTAAATTCCACATTTGGACAACGGGAAGGTGGAGCATTTTAATGGAGGTGGGAGAACGCCAATCTGAATCAGGCGCCGTAGCTTGCAGATTGGCGGCTCAAGTTGGTTTGGTTGTATGATCGCACGAGTTGGATAAGGCTGCCCGTAACGAGAGTATATAGGTAATATCATGCAAGACAACGAAGCAATTTTGAAAAGGTGACATTGAATTAAATGAAAAAAGCATATCATAATAAATGATGTGCTATTATGTCATGCATACAAATTAATGATGCCATCTATGATACTCCTTCCGTCTCGGTGCATTAGGCATTTAACGAAAATCAAATAATCCCAAAATGTTAAGGCATGAAACAATAGTATTAGTTGCATGCATATTAATTAGACCCCATCTACTAATTGGAGGAACAATGCGTGTAATTTCTGCGGCGCGCTATTGGGATTTCAAGAGTATTATAATTAATAGCATATTTTTAGTTGAGAAAGGAATGATGTGATTGGCTTCATCCGTGATTCAATTTTTTTCCTAGTCTAATCTCTTCGCGCCTAGGTTGCAATGCACCTTCTAAAATGCCTAAGGCTGGTCATAATGGGGAGTAACATATACTAGTATCATGCATATGATACTAGTGTATGATACTACATCCATAGTGCATATTATCATTAAGTAGTATCATAGATTGTCTCATTTATTGCCATGCATGACACATAGTAGCATAACATTTATTATGATACAATATCTACCTATGTTACTATGACCCTCTCTCTTCTTTAATTGCCTGTCACATAAGCATGTTTGTGAGTCCCAAATACATGATACTAGTTATGTTACCCCCACTATGGCCAGCCTAATGCACCCAGACGGAGGGAGTACTTTTTTTGCATGGTAATACTTGTCTCATTCATATCATAAAGATCAAAGTACAAGTCACGTAAGGACCGACATGACAAAACTGAAAAGATAGCAGACAATCTCTGAGCTTGACACCAACGCCCGTCACCACCGCAGCAGCCACCGAAGAAAAGAATGATGGATCACCTCCTCACTCGATCTCGACGCGGCTCCATCGCTGATATGCAGCTTTGTAGACCTCCAAGGTGGTTCACCAAAAATGAAGCCTTTACCGTTGAACGAGTCAGACCGAGGCAACACCCCGGAAACGCCATCGATCTCTATTAACCCATAATACTATGCACTACGGAAGTAGTGTCATATACTAATATCATGCATATGATACTGGTATATGATACTTCCCAGTACAACTAGCCTAATTGCACAACCTGCGTACCAATAAATGGTGGAGCTACACCGAGGTAAACTCAGCACAACTTTTTGTGTCTAGTTTCTTTTTTGTTCGGGGAACCGGCACAACGACCGGCCGAATTTTCATCTAAATGATAACGCGCACACGTGTGACATTTATCAACATGACCCAAACGCAATTGATGCCAGTTGATTCATTTGCATGAATATTTAAGCAGTTGCTATCTGGGTCGAGAGGCACGTAAGCACCCAACATTGTGTGGGCATTATCAATTAGTGCCATCCGTGTGGGCGCTCCTCGCTTGAAGGGTGCACAACGCTCGCTCGAACGTGTGGGCGAAACTGCTCTTCGCCCACACGACGCTCACACGATGATAGATGTTAACTACAGTTCTGCATATGTGACAACTAGTTAATCACACCCGGCAACTATGGTTGACCATACATGGCAACTATGGTTTAACCACACATGTCAACTCCAATTAGTTACGCATTGTGCATATGTGGCAACTAGTTTATCACTCACAGCAGCTATGATTGATCATACATGGCAACCATGGTTTGGCCACACGTGGCAACTCCAATTAGTTACACATGACAACTATATTTAATGATACATGACAAACATGGCAACTATAGTTAATTACACATGACAACTAAAATTGATATAACACGCGTTCACGCTCACGAGGTGGGGGCGAGCAGTTGCCATACAGGGTCGTGTGGGCCGTCGCAGCTGCGCCCAAACATGTGAATAGTTTTAGTGTTCGTTCACATAGGATCGTGTGGGTACGACTGGACGAGTTGTGCACTAGTAGAAAAAGGGTCAAATGTGAGACACATTAGTCCCGGTTTACATTTGAGCCGACACTAATGTGTCCATTAGTACCGGTTCAAATGGCTAGGCGGGAGGAGATCTTTAGTACCAGTTCGTTGCGAAGCTTTAATACCGGTTCATGCCGCGAACCGGCACTAAAGATGCTGGGGCCCGGCCAGCACCTTTAGTACCGGTTCGTGGGACGAATCGGTAGTAAAGAGGTTGTGGCAGGCTGTTTTTTGTCCCACCTTGCTCCCCTAGCAACATTTTTACCACCTTAAATATGTTACTTCTCAAACTATCACAAGCATTTGGTCTTCATTGAACTCTACAATATAATATGTGGACTCAATATGAGTCTTCACCGGTTTCTAAATTGTTGAGGACTCATATTGACAATTCAGATTGTACACAAAAAGATCATTGGTAATCAATGTATTTTGATGTATATTTTTACATGTTTACGCCCTCACTCTCTCCACTCACTCGGTCTCCCCCTCAATTCCCCGCGCTGGTCCTCCCCCGCCCGCCGCCACTCACTTAAAAACTGGACATGGCAAACACTGGACGCAAGAGTAGAGAGGGTCACGGCAAAAACTGGACGCACTTCGTGTACAAACTGGATAATCTCTTTCGGAGTATCAGGGTTTCGGATGAGAACTCATCTGTTACACGGGCACTTCATTTTTTTAACTTATTTGAACTCCAGACTTTTTTTGCGTTCAGTATGCAGCATTCAAAGCGACGTCATCAATTTCCAACACGTTCTGACATCATTTGCTGTTTTTTAGTCATTTACCAATTTGTTTAGAGAGCTGAATAACCATGAAACAGTAAATCACAACAAAATGAACTCTGAAAATGTTGAAACTTGGCATGGTATCATCATTTCACCCGCATAGCATGTGCGAAAGAGTAGAGAGGGTCACAGCAAAAACTGGACGCACTTCGTGTACAAACTGTACAATCTCTTTCGGAGTATCAGGGTTTCAGACGAGAACACATCTGTTACACGGGCACTTCATTTTTTTTAAACTTATTTGAACTCCAGACTTTTTTTGCGTTCAGTATGAAACATTCAAAGCGATGTCATCAATTTCCAACATGTTCTGACATCATTTGATGTTTTTCAGTCATTTACCAATTTGTTTAGAGAGCTAAATGACCGTGAAACAGTAAATCACAACAAAATGAACTCTGAAAATGTTGAAACTTGGCATGGTATCATCATTTCACCCGCATAGCATGTGCGAAAGAGTAGGGAGGGTCATGGCAAAAGCTGGACGCACTTCGTGTACAAACTGGACAATCTCTTTCGGAATATCAGGGTTTCGGACGAGAACTCATCTGTTACACGGACACTTCATTTTTTTTAACTTATTTGAACTCCAGATTTGTTTTGCATTCAGTATGCAGAATTCAAAGCGACATCATCAATTTCCAACACGTTATTTGCTGTTTTTCAGTCATTTACAAATTTGTTTAGAGAGTTAAAAGACTGTGAAACAGTAAATCACAACAAAATGAACTCTGAAAATGTTGAAACTTGGCATGGTATCATCATTTCACCCGCATAGTATGTGCGAAAGAGTAAAGAGGGTCACAGCAAAAACTGGACGCACTTCGTGTACAAACTGGACAATCTCTTTCGGAGTATCAGGGTTTCGGACGAGAACTCATCTGTTACACGGGTACTTCATTATTTTAAACTTATTTGAACTCCAGACTTTTTTTGCGTTCAGTATGCAGCATTCAAAGCGACGCCATCAATTTCCAACACGTTCTGACATCATTTGCTGTTTTTCAGTCATTTTCCAATTTGTTTAGAGAGCTAAATGACCGTGAAACAGTAAATCACAACAAAATGAACTCTGAAAATGTTGAAACTTGGCATGGTATCATCATTTCACCCGCATAGCATGTGCGAAAGAGTAGAGAGGGTCACGGCAAAAACTGGACGCACTTCGTGTACAAACTGGACAATCTCTTTCGGAGTATCAGGGTTTCGCACGAGAACTCATCTATTACACGGGCACTTAATTTTTTTTAAACTTATTTGAACTCTAGACATTTTTATGCGTTCAGTATGCAGCATTCAAAGCGAAGTCATAAATTTCCAACACGTTCTAACACCATTTACTGTTTTTCAATCATTTACCAATTTGTTTAGAGAGCTAAATGACCGTGAAACAGTAAATCACAACAAAATGAACTCTTAAAATGTTGAAACTTGGCATGGTATCATCATTTCACCCGCATAGCATGTGCGAAAGGTAGAGAGGGTCACGGCAAAAACTGGACGCACTTTGTGTACAAACTGGACAATCTCTTTCGGAGTATCAGGGTTTCGGACGAGAACTCATCTGTTACACGGGTACTTCATTTTTTTTAAACTTATTTGAACTCCAGACCTTTTTTTGCGTTTAGTATGCTGCATTCAAAGCGACGTCATCAATTTTCAACACGTTCTGACATCATTTGCTGTTTTTCAGTCATTTACCAATTTGTTTAGAGAGCTAAATGACCGTGAAACAGTAAATCACAACAAAATGAACTCTTGAAATATTGAACCTTGGCATGGTATCATCATTTCACCCGCATAGCATGTGCGAAAGAGTAGAGCGGGTCACGGCAAAAACTGGACGCACTTCGTGTACAAACTGGACAATCTCTTTCGGAGTATCAGGGTTTCGGACGAGAACTCATCTGTTATACGGGCACTTCATTTTTTTAAACTTATTTGAACTCCAGATTTTTTTTGCGTTCAGTATGCAGCATTCAAAGAGCGTCATCAATTTCCAACACGTTCTGACATCATTTGCTATTTTCAGTCATTTACCAATTTGTTTAGAGAGCTAAATGACCGTGAAACAGTAAATCATAACAAAATGAACTCTGAAAATGTTGAAACTTGGCATGGTATCATCATTTCACCCGCATAACATGTGCGAAAGAGTAGAGAGGGTCACGGCAAAAACTGGACGCACTTCGTGTACAAACTAGACAATCTCTTTCAGAGTATCAGGGTTTCGGACGAGAACTCATCTGTTACACGGGCACTTAATTTTTTTAAACTTATTTGAACTCCAGACTTTTTTTCCATTCAATATGCAACATTCAAAGCGACATCATCAATTTTGCAACACGTTCTGACATGATTTGCTGTTTTTCAGTCATTTAACAATTTGTTTAGAGAGCTAAATGACCGTGAAACTGTAAATCAGAACAAAATGAACTCTGAAAATGTTGAAACTTGGCATGGTATCATCATTTCACCCGCATGGCATGTGCGAAAGAGTAGAGAGGGTTACGTCAAAAACTGGATGCACTTCGTATACAAACTGGACAATCTCTTTCGGAATATCAGGGTTTCGGACGAGAACTCATCTGTTACACGTCACTTCATTTTTTTAAACTTATTTGAACTCCAGACTTTTTTTGCGTTCAGTATGCAGCATTCAAAGAGGCGTCATCAATTTCCAACACGTTCTGACATCATTTGCTATTTTCAGTCATTTACCAATTTCTTTAGAGAGCTAAATGACCGTGAAACAGTAAATCACAACAAAATGAACTCTGAAAATGTTGAAACTTGGCATGGTATCATCATTTCACCCGCATAACAAGTCCGAAAGAGTAGAGAGGGTCACGGCAAAAAATGGACGCACTTCGTGTATAAACTGGACAATCTCTTTCGGAGTATCATGGTTTCGGACGAGAACTCATCTGTTACACGGGCACTTAATTTTTTTAAACTTATTTGAACTCCAGACTTTTTTTCCATTCAATATGCAACATTCAAAGCGACATCATCAATTTTGCAACACGTTCTGACATGATTTGCTGTTTTTCAGTCATTTAACAATTTGTTTAGAGAGCTAAATGACCGTGAAACAGTAAATCACAACAAAATGAACTCTGAAAATGTTGAAACTTGGCATGGTATTATCATTTCACCCGCATGGCATGTGCGAAAGAGTAGAGAGGGTCACGTCAAAAACTGGATGCACTTCGTGTACAAACTGGACAATCTCTTTCGGAGTATCAGAGTTTCGGACGAGAACTCATCTGTTACACGTCACTTCATTTTCTTAAACTTATTTGAACTCCAGACTTTTTTTTGCGTTCAATATGCAACATTCAAAGCGGCGTCATCAATTTCCAACAGGTTCTGACATCATTTGTTGTTTTTCAGTAATTTACCAATTTGTATAGAGAGCTAAATGACCGTGAAACAGTAAATCACAACAAAATGAACTCTGAAACTTGGCATGATATCATCATTTCACCCGCATAGCATGTGCGAAAGAGTAGAGAGGGTCACGGCAAAAACTGTACGCACTTCGTGTACAAACTGGACAATCTCTTTCGGAGTATCAGGGTTTCAGACGAGAACTCATGTCTAACACGGGCACTTCAATTTTTTAAAACTTATTTGAACTCCAGACTTTTTTTGCATTCAGTATGCAGCATTCAAAGCGACGTTATCAATTTTGCAACACGCTCTGACATCATTTGCTGTTTTTAGTCATTTACCAATTTGTTTAGAGAGCTAAATGACCGTGAAACAGTAAATCACAACAAAATGAACTCTGAAAATGTTGAAACTTGGCATGGTATCATCATTTCACCCATATAGCATGTGTGAAAGAGTAGAGAGGGTCACGGCAAAAACTGGATGCATTTCACATACAAACTGGACAATCTCTTTCGGAGTATCATGGTTTCAGACGAGAACTCATATGTTACACGGGCACTTCCTTTTTTAAACTTATTTGAACTCCAGACTTTTTTTGCGTTTAGTATGCAACATTCAAAGCGACGTCCAAGCTAAAGCAAATATATTCACAAAGAAACTAAATACAGCAAAAAACTACCCAGAAATAAATAGAAGAAAATAAATAAAGTAGAAAATAAAGAACTATATAAAAAATTACTAAAAAATAAATAGAAGAAAATAAATAATGCAGAAAATAAAAAATATATAAAAAAATTGTTGGGGCGCTGCCCAGTAGGCCTGCCAGATCTCGGATGTGCAAATTCAGGTCCGGAAGGGCCGGCAAGCTCACAGGGCAGCGCGCCCTAGTTAGGCCCAGAAGCTTGGTATATAGAGGAGTTCGAAGGAGCAGCCACGGCTGGGTTTATAAACCAGTGGGCTGCCCTTCTCTCGGCGAGGTGGGACTAAACATAGTGCACCGCGGGTGGTAGCGCACAACCATTAGTATCGGTTGGTGGCTCCAACTGGTACTAAAGGGTGGGCCTTTGGTACCGGTTGGGGTAATGAACCGGTACTAAAGGCAGCCGTTTCCCGCCGCTTGACCTGGCGAAAATAGGCCTTTAGTACCGGTTGGTGCCTCCAACCGGTACTAAAGGCCCCTTCTATATATATGGCACTTATGAAAAATTCAGTTTCATCGACCAACACTTCTTCTCCAACTTCTTCACGCGATGACATCGCCGCCGCCGCCGCGCCGTCGCCCATCACGCGCCGCCCTAGTCGGCCCCGCCACCCTTGCCGGCCACGCGCCCTCGCCGCTTCGCCACGCACGCCGTCGTCGCCGTCCCGTCGTCGCCGTCTCGCGCCGCCGCCCGATACTCACGCCGCCGTCTCGATCGCTGTCGCCCGACCCGCCGCCTTCGCCGTGCCGTCCCTGTCGCATCGCCGTCTCGCGCCGCCGCCCGTACGCCGCCGCCCCCCGCTCGTACACACACACACATACACACACAAACACAGAGACATACACACACACATTTTTTTTTACTTATTTTCTGTTTTCTATTGTTTAGATTAATGTTAGATGAATTACGAAGATAAGAATGTTAGAATGTTAATGTTAGATGAATTAGATAGAAACATTGTTAAATATTAATGTCAATTGTTAGCTAGATGAATTAGCTAGATATTAATTAAGTATATATATATGAGATTTGAACTAGTTGAATTAATATAGTTAGTTTATTTTTAGTAAGAAATTTAATAGAACTAGTTTATTTTTAGTAAGAAAATTTAGGTATATGAGATTATTTGAACTAGTTGAATTAATATAACTAGTTTATTTTTAGTAAATGCTTAGTTGAACTAGTTGAATTAATAGAACTAGTTTATTTTTAGTAAGAAAATTTAGGTATATGAGATTTGATGATGTAATTAAAATATTACTATATATAGCTACTTTGTATATTTTAGTAAGTAAATTAATAGAAGTAGTTTGTTTTAGTAAATTCCTAGTTGAATTAGTTGAATTAATAGAACTAGTTTATTTTAGTAAGAAAATTAGTAGAACAAGTTTATTTTTAGTAAATGCTTAGTTGAATTAGTTGAATTAATAGAACTAGTTGAATTAATAGAAGTAGTTGAATTATTTGAATTAATAGATTAGTAAGTGTTTAATGTTTCACCTATATGAACATAGGAAATGTCGTCTAGCGACGAAAAAGATTTCATTATGTGCGAATACAGTGAAGACCAGCGCGGCCTGTGCGACAGAAATTTCCTTGTTGATGATAGGCGATTCAGCATCAAGCTGGATGAGACCTTCGAATTCGATACAGTAAGTCACAACGACAAGTCTTTTTTCGTAATTAAGCATGACTTATATGTGCTTCATTTGCTTCAACTTATAATTTTTAATTTTCACTATTTTACTAGCGCGTCCCCTGCCATGCAAGAATTTTTGTCTTGGATAAGATATGTTTCAGTGCTATGGAAACTATGGAGGTAAAGAGAGTTTTACCTGAAAACGGAGCATGGTTATACTTTCAACGTCAAAGTATACAGCACAGACACGTACACCTATTTTGAATGCAAAACTTGGCAAGCACTATGCAAGGCTTATGCATTTGAGCCTGATATGGTTATCACCTTTAATATTCGTCCGGAAGATGATATTGGAAGTAATAGAGACATCTGGGTCGATGTGCAGACGCCTCCAGTTCTATCATTATGTGAGTTTATCAACCATATTTATGTCTTTGATATTGTTTATTAAAAAATAGTTGACAACTAATTTCTATTGACAGCTTATTTCCATTCAATCAAACATGTTCGGCGCTTGGTAGACAGGACCTACTACTGTCACGGAGCTGAAGTAAACTGTGAGGAGATAAGTCATTATGTTTCATGGCTTGAGGATCTTCATACTGTCAAGACAAATTTTCTTCCTGCACTTAGAAATGTTAGTACTCAAAACGTGCGACCAATAGTGATCGTATTGAACTATGGTCACATCTATTTAGGAATGATGGTAAGATTTTTACTATTTGTCCTCAGTGCATCTTTTGCATACATAATTTTTTTGCTAAACTTTCATTGCTAAGTATATTAATTACTATACGATGTTCTTCAACAGGAACTCCTGATGACAGTTGTGCCTCAGTGGGTCGAGACTAAAGGTCGCATGTCAATGGTTAGCTTACGGCCAAGATATCCGATATTGCACATGAGTGCATTCAGGATTTCTAAAAGCGATGAATGCTTAATAGTGAAAGATTGGAGCAAAATTGTTAACGATAGCAGAGAAGTACAAGGGGGCAGCAATGAGAAGCGCATCCCACGATTAGGAGACAGGTTCATCTGCATGCTTCAGTATAATGAATCAGGAGAGCTATACATGTTCTATGCTATTTTACCTGAGAGAGAGCAACATGAGTGATTTAGCTAGTTCATGCTCTTAGTACTTGTCCTCTCATGTCCGTGTTCTTCGTCCTGAACTTAATCTCAAAGAGTGATTTTCTTTTGTGGTGTTATAATATCATGGCCATGTTGAACTCGATGATATATTTGCTTCTGCTACAAGTGAATGTTTTTTCTTTAAGCTAGTGTTGGTGGTGATTAAATAGCGGTAATGACTATGATGATTAAATAGTGGTAATGACGACTATGATGATTTTTAGCTAGCTAGTATACTGTTGTTGATGATATGATGCAAGAGTTTTTATATTAATATGATGATGATGATGATTTATGATGAGTTATTATATCATTTATGAAAGAAACCGCAGATTAGTTTCAGCTGGATGGATCCTAGCTAAGTGATCAAGTATATATATGCCATATCCATATGATATGGCATATATATACTTGATCACTTAGCTAGGATCCACATGCATCCAGTCAAAACTAATCTGCGGTACTTTCACCTAATGATTTAACAACTCATTATAATGTAAAACAATCACTAAATTAGATTGAAAACATAAAATTAAAGGAAAAATAAAAAAAACCAAAACATCCCCAAACATTTAGTACCGGTTGGTATACTGCTAATGTCCTAAACGCACCCGGGCCTGGCTCGTGCCACGTGGTGGCACTTTAGCGCCGGTTCATGATGAACCGGTACTAAAGGAGGGGATCTTTAGTCCTCACTATTTAGTGCTGTTTGCGAAACCGGCACTAAAGGCTCTTACGAACCGGCGCTAAAGCCCGGTTCTGCATTAGTGGTTTGATCGGGTGTTCATTGTGCCACATGCATGGCAGTTATTGGCGGCCAATTTTTGTGCCTGCATGGGCGGTGATGGTGAGGTTGAGAATTTAAAACCATGGCCATGCTTGATGCATTTGCTCAAAATCGTTTGTGTGCCTTTGGCGTTGTTGACGGTGCAGAACCAATCCTTCCAACTTGCCTCCCTACCTTGTCGACAAGGGTATCTTTCATGATTACTGTGCTCTTGCTTTGCGGGCGCTTTTCCCTAGCATAAGTACTTCCTCCGGTCCTTTTTACTCTACATATTGGATTTACCGAAAGTCAAACTTAGCTAAGTTTGACCAAATTTATATTAAAAATTATTAGCATATATAATATCTAATAAATATAATATAAAAATATATTCCAAGATGAATCTAATGATATTGGTGTTTTTATGTAAATGTCAATAATTTTTTATATAAACTTGGTCAAAGTTGGATGAGATTGACTTCAGACAAACCTAATATGCAAAGTAAAAATGACCGAAAGGAGTACGTACAGCAACAAAAGATACGGACTGTGTTAAGGAGAGCACTGTAGAGAGGCTGTCACTGCCATGATGATTTTGGAACCCTTGCTGCTTGCTCCGTAGTACAGCACTCCCATGATGATAACTCGAGACGGCCATGTCAGGGCTTAAGCGTGTCCATGCGAGGTTGGTTGTGGACTAACAGGTTCGAATGTATCTTTTCAGCCAAAAAGACCTAGGGCCTTTTTGATTCGCAGGATTATAAAGAGGCAGTCAGAGCCATAGAAAGTATGCATGGTTGCAGTGTCATTTTCTCTTGAATCCTATAGCCAGGGCGAACCCCCGTTGGCCTAGAGGCCTAGTTTACTGTTTTATTTTTAAAAAAGTCATGAACAAAAAATGTACATATTTTTGTTATAAAAACTAGAGAAAAACATAAAATATATACTTGCCATGAATATCAAAAATTGAAATATGCCATCCTACTTTATACAAATTCCATGTTAGTTTATATTTACAAAAATTGTTTTGATTAAAAATATGTGTCGTGTAATCTATTTTTGTACAAATTCTTCCATGGGTATGTTTTCACTCTGAAAAGCGATGTTTTGAAGAATATTTTCTCTTTATTTTTTCCAAGCGATATCATGCCGTATTTTTTTTTGCTTTATTTGGTCCATTCTGCAAAATTTCACAACAAAAATGCCATGTCAGTGAACTTTTTTCCCTGCCAATATAAAATAAAATTAGTATCCTTTAAAAATGCCATGCAAACACTAATAAATATGTCATGCTCTCAATAATAAAACTGCCAGTCTGTTACTAATAAAACTGCCATCCTCTTCATAATAAATATGTCATGTTATTAATAATAAAAATGTCATGCTTATAGTAATAAAACAACCACCCCCCTTGACAAGAAAACAGGACAAATTACTAATAATAAAAATTTCATGTTACTAATAATAAAACTGTCATCCTCTTAATAATAAAAATAACATGTTACTAATTATTAAAATACCATGATCTTAATAAAATATCGCTATTGGGGCATTACAAAAAGACCTAGAAATTGCCATGTTACATATATAAAAAATCCACATGGCAAGTTTGGGAAAACCCCTCTCTAAAAATAGGGATTTTTTTGTTTGAAAAATAAAAAGCTGGGACATCTAAAAATCGAATTTGCAAAAAAAAAAGATTTAATACATATAGCAGTTTATTGCAAAATGTTCACAACCCCCCTTTGTAGTCGCTTGACAAGTTCCCCTGGCTCGCACAGGGGAGCCGCACCTTGGCCTGCATTTTTTGGAGAAATGAAGAGAACTTCGCCAAGAAAACATGAAACCGCGAACGGCTACAACTGACCTACGTGGCATTGGGCATGCGTCAAGATATGTGCAACGGTGAGGGAAGCATCTGCTAGGAGGCCAACCCCAGCGAACGGTTGCCCGATAGCATTTCTGTTAGTAAACTACATAAACTAGAATGTAATAGTGTTTTAAAATGCAAATAAATTATATCAAAAGGTTTGAGTGGATGGAATTTTTTGTCCAAGAAATATTACCCAAGGATTTTAATTCCACGAATCAAACAACAAACATGCATAGGAAAAATTCTTAAGGATCCAGATCGTCCAAAATTTGTATGAAACTCCTTTGAATCGAAGGAGCCTCTAGTTTTGGGGCTAGTATTGCTGACCCGAGATGCGTGCACACTGCGCAGTGCATCCGTCGAGTCCGGCTCGATATCATGCGCGCGCGTGTCATGGCCGGCATCCGCCGCGGCGGTGGACGAGACGTATATATCCACGGAGGACGATCGGAAGGACGGGAACGACCAAGGAGGCGAAGAGAACATCCACCGCGGGTGTCAAGACACGGGGAAGCAGACGGCAGCGCCGGTCCAAACGCAAACCGTACCCGTAGGTTTCGCTCTCGTACGCGCGTAGTACGTAGCTCCGGGGACCGGCTGTGGCCGTGCAGAATCTACCGGTACCGGTAGAGAGGTCACTCACGTGGGGGGTCGAGCTAGCAGCTGCATGGGCAATGGAGGATCGGATGAGATCGGGATGCCACGAACACGCTTCTGGGGCTCCCCGCCGGCGGCTGTCACTGCACCGTCAAGTCTGCTAAGCTGCTCAGCTCATTTCGCTCGTCTACAACTACCTTCAAAGTTCAAACTCTGCTGGTCGTTTGGACCGCTTGGTGCAGCGGAGAGCATTGCACTCGAGCGTCACGTACGTCGCCTCGATCGCCTTACGCGCTCTCGCGTCCGATCAGAACCTGTCCGATCATTCTCCGTCGCTATGTGAAATTCAACAGCTACAGTGTCAAGGCCACTTCTGCTGATAAGGTTTTTTGTGTTTTGGTTGCTGTCGGGCTCACGTCCTTCCGGATTTGGGCGACGGGGACGTAGCGGCCGGCGATCCAAATCAACAGGAACGGGTATGGCTAGTCGATGGGAACAGGATGCACTGCTGTTGGCTGAGAGCTACTAATCTTCTTAGTTTTTTCTGATGTAGAGATTGCTGGCCGACCACACTGACCGTGTGGTACCGTGTTTTTCATTTCTATAAATTCCCAGTTTTTTTTTGGAACAACTGAAGGCGCACGAAGCGCCAAATTCATTCAGCTCAATCGCAACGCGCAGCATGGATTACAAAGCTCTGAATCTGAAAATCTGAGAGAAGAGAAACTACAGGGCAAGAACTATGTCTATGAGCTGAAGCAAAGCAACAAATTTTAGGTTCAACATTTGAGCGAAGAACCTGCTGAGCTACGTTATGGGCAATACCATTAACTTCTCTTGAAATACGGAACACCCGAGGATGCAAATTAGTAGCATGCTTGAAGAAATCCGCCAAAGGTTTACGAATGCTCCAAGGAGTGCTCAACCCCACCATGTTGCCAGTAGCTGCCAGCAGTGCTAAAGAAGGACAGTCCATAAGAAAAGTTGGTTGAAGAATATTCAATCTGGTAGCCACTTGATCTGGGAAAGAAAGAGCCAATGCTTCTGCTTGCAAAGGAGAACTTGTAGGCAGCGCTGAAGCTTGAATCTGGACATTGATTTCACCTTGATTGCAGGGGAAAGAAAGATAGACACCTACTCCAGTCGCCACTGCACCTTGAACTAAACCAGAAGCTTTTTTTGTATTGAAAGCTACATTTTTCTTGAAAAGAAAGGGGTCGCCCCGGCCCCAACTTTTATTAAAGCACTAGTAAAAAACAGGGCATTTGTCCCGGTTCGTAAGGGCCTTTAGTCCCGGTTCTTGAACCGGGACTAAAAGGTCGTTACTAATGCCTCCCACCTTTAGTCCCGGTTCTTACACGAACCGGGACAGATCAAACATCCACATGGCCGCTATTGGGCAGCCAGGCGAGGGCCTTTGGTCCCGATTGGTGACATAAACCGGGACCAAAAGGCTTCCTCACGTCAGCATTTAAGTGGCTGGTGTTTTTATTTTTTGTTTTGAAGAGGGGGAGGGGGGTTTAGGGGGTTTTGGGGTGTTAATTTAGGTGTTTGTGTTTTAGCTAGCTAATTAATAGAGAGAATTGTCCTCTCTTATCTCCGTGTTTGGTCGACGCTACACACTATATATATACGTATACAGAGGACTAGACACTCTAGCTAGCTAGTAAGCAAATAAAGGAAGCAGAAGATCGTCATGAACATATATGCATACAGAGAGAAGTGATATCGACCACCTCTCCTTCTCTGAGAGATTGGTCGAACAACAAGTTCTCGTATATCTATCCGACGCTACTGGCTACATATATACAATATAATTATCTCTTACAATATAATCTCCTAATTCCAAACAAACTAAGGGTCCACATGGTATTCTCCGTCCTTAGCGATCACGTGGTCAAGAAAGAATGCCGCCAATTCCTCTTGAATTGCTCGCATACGATCTGGTGGTAGTAGTGCATCCCGCATCCGAAACATCTAATTTGAAGAAGGGGGTCAATACATATATATGAATAAATGAAACTGAACACAAATGATGATAATAAAATAAAATTGTGAATATTATTATTTACGCACTTCATATTGTTTGTCAGAGTAGCCCCGCTCACAGGTCGTGTGGCGGATGGACTCGCAAATGTAGTATCCGCAGTAATCATTCGCTTGTTCCTGCCACAACCACTTTACAAGGAATAGAGGTCAATCAAACTGATAATTAGCAAGCATGCTAAATGGTATTGATGAAACTAGCGCTTGAATCACTAGGAGATGTGTGGAACATGCTACTATAGTACTTACTTTCGGGTATCTAAATTGCAGCTTCTTCGGCAGTCCCGGAGTTTTTAAGGTGAATTTTTCCCAAACCCTGCCAGACAAAGAAAACAATTACTTGATATCACGAAATGAAAAAAGTTGCCGATATGGTGCAATAATGATCGGTTTAACTTACTTCTCTAGAATTTCAGTCAAGTCCGCATACTCCGTGGGATCTTTTCGTCTCGAGTCTAAGACGGTTACTTGTCCCTGCTCAAGCTTAATCTCTAGCAGAATATAGTGGAACCTGCGCAAGCATGCATAACTCATCAATTACATTACTACAACCTCGACTAATAAGGGATGCACAAGACAGTAACACTCACTTGACTTCGTAAGCGAAGAGTATTATAGCTTTGTTTTGATTTAATAGAAACGATTGTAGCAGCTTAGCCTCGGTATCTTTGGCATGAGATTTAACCATAAATACATCTATGAGATTTGTGTTAATGAACCCAATATCACCGACTTGTCTTTTCTTCAATTCGGCGATCTTCAATCTGCATAATTAATATAGTGAGGATAATTAATTAAAAATACATGCAATGAAAGAGCTGACCTATATATAGAGACTTAATTAATGATGTGTAGTACTACTTACAGGCAGTAGAAAGTGACAATTAATTTATCGAGGGCCTTTAGATTGAAAAACGCGAAGAACTCCTCAAATGGAACATTCAACCGTTCAATTCCAACGAGGTCATGCTCCTCTCTAACTCTCAGCGTCAAAATATTCCTCCCCTCAGACTCTCTGCAGGTTTTCATGTACCAATTATGGAATCTGAACATCATCGTTGTTAGAGATCTTTCATCTTTGACAAGAGGCTTCCCGTACACGTATCTGTGTTCGTCCGCCTCCAAGAAATCATAATGTACATTGTCGGGCAGGTAATCTGCAGGATTGTTATAACCCGACACCATCCCGCCCAGATCATTAGCGACGCTATCTTCGGACACCTGGAGCGGGGGGAGCGATTGGTTCGCTTGTTCGCCGAGCTGGGCAATTTTTTTCCTAGCTCGTCGTTCTGCTAACCTTTGATCAGTGACAGTACTTCCAGACCGCTTTGCTTGGACAAATGAATTTTCAAGGATGCGCTCATAGTTGCCTTTCGGCGGAGACTTTGGTGGTTTCCTCGGGGCAGCCAGAGTACGCTTCACTTTCACCGGATCTATCTTCTCCTCCGGAGGTGGATGTCTCTGTGCTTTCAACCCTTCAAAGAAGTCCTTCACTTCGGTCCGCACGATCTTCTTGTTTTCCTCCACGGTCATCTCGTACGGTAACTTCTCTAGAGGATTGAGAGGTGGACCGTATCTGTATTGCCTCCCGCCTCTGGTTGTACTGCTAGACGCCGGAGCAGACGGAGCGGCTGCGGCTGTCTTCTTTCGTGCTTGCTTACGAGGCGGAGGAGAAGGACTACGACGTGCCGGAGAAGCCAGGGCGGCGGCGGGTCTCTTCCTCCCTTGCTGGCGAGGCGGAGAAGGAGGAGGCTCCTGGCTGCTCAGGCGCGCCGGCGCAGGTGGAGAAGGAGGCGGAGTGCCGCCACGCGCCGGAGAAGGAGGCCGACTGCCCTGATCGTCACTTGCCGGAGGAGGAGGCAGTGGAGGTGGCGGAGTACCCTGACTCGCCGGAGGAGGAGGAGGAGGAGGCGTCCAGTTCGGAAGGTTGATGAGCTCCTTCCGCCATAGGCATGGAGTCTTCAGAGCAGAACCCAGCCGAGTCTCCCCTTCACAGGTAGGGTGGTCAAGCCGGAGGTCCTCAAATCCCTCCGTTGTTTTGTCCACCGTCACCCTAGCATATCCTTCTAGAATCGGACGACAGTGAAAAGTTACGCCGGGTTCAGAAGGTTGAACTTGGCCGACAGCCGCCTTGACTTTTAAGTTCTGCCATTGCGCCATAAGGTGGCAATTTTGATACTCCGTGATTTATCACGGGGTAGCTAGCAGGAGCCGTCAAGACATGCTCCGGCTGAAGCAGCTTGGTGGAAGCCACACTGCTTCTTCGCTGAGATGGCGGGGTAGCTTCGGGGGAAGCTTCAGTAGGTCGTTTGCTGCGATCTGCTTCTTCTTGTTCCTCTAGCCCTTGTACCCTTGCGTGCAGCGTCTGCAGTTGGCCATGCTCCACTTTCTTCCTCCTCTCCTGGGTTTTGTAACCCCCTGCGTCCGGAAAACCAACCTTCCACGGAATGGATCCTGGCGTGCCTCGTGTACGTCCGAGGTGCTCAGATTCCCGAGGGCCATTGTGAGCTCGTCGTTCTCCCCTGCAGAACGAACGTCCCTTGCTGCGCTGCATTGATATAGTGCCGAAGCCTCTTGACTGGTATTTTTAGTTCCTCGTCCGTCCAACGGCACTTCCATGATACAGGGTCCAAGGTTCCGCCAGCCCCGAAGAACCAAGTCCGGCAACGGTCTGGCCAGTTCATTGTCTCTGGTTCGATCTCTTTATCAAGCAGATCATTCTCAGCCTTGGCCCACTTAGGCCGGGCTTTGAGGTAGCCACCGACCCGTCGCGATGGTGAAACTTCTTCTTCGCAGCATTTTGCTTGTTTGTCGCCGACATCTTCTTACTCTTTTCCGATGTCTTATGGGCCACAAATGCGGGCCAGTGATCTCTGATCTTCTCATATTTGCCAATGAATTCTGGTGTCTCTTCTTTGTCGACAAACTTTTGCAGATCTTTCGTCCACCCTTTGAATAGGCTTGCCATCTTCTTAAGAGCAAAAGACTTGATTAATTGCTCTATAACCGGCTTCTCCGGATCCTCCTCTGGCCGTAGGGTGAAATTTGCCTTCAGCTCAGTCCAAAGATCATATTTCTGCATATCATTGACATAAGACACCTTAGGGTCTTCATTCTTAGGCTTATACCATTGGTGGACGCTGATATCCTGTCCGTAACAAGAACCCCGCACTGAGCAGCAAATGCGTTCTTTGTCCGGATGGGTTCAATCGGTTCGCCGTCGCGCGCGATTGCTGTGATCTCAAACCTTTCATCCGAGCTCAACTTTTTCTTCGGGTCTCGTTTCGTTACCGAAGTTGTGCTCGATCCGGAGGGCTAGAAAAAAGAAGAAAGACGAGAGTTAATTAATATGTGTACATATACCAGAACAATGAATGCATCAATTAGCTAGTTAGCACAGGCTTAACTAATATAAATACCTGGCCAGACTCGGTTCAGTCACCGGAGTCGTCATCACGGTGTCCTTCTTGCACCGTCATTGGGTCACCGGAGCCGTCCTCACGGTCTCCTTCTTGCACCGTCATTGGGTCACCGGAGCCATCATAATCATAGCCTGCTTCTTCACCCTGTCCTTCCAGACCATCGGTGTCGTTCAGAAACGAGAAGACGGCATCACTTCCTTGTGCGATTATGTCCCCCAACAACGCTTCTTGTGCTTCGTCTCGGGGGCTGTCCATAGTTTCTACAAATATTTACAACATGGCAATTATTATTCAAACATGACAGATGTATATATTAGCTAGTGGCAAACGTAGAACTAGCTAGCTAATAACAGTAAGGAATCATATTAATTAGTGGCCTCGACGCTGCTTCTCTAGCTAGGTTTGGGGTGGCCTCGAGAATGCTTCAAGGAGGGGGTAATATCGACAACGACGAGATACATACACGGGAAAATAATGTTATCAGGGAGGGGGTATATCGACCCCCCCCCCCACGTGTTGAAGTTATCGGGAGGGGTTTATATCAACAACAACGACATACGTACATGGGAAAATAATATTATCGGGGAGGGGGTATATCAGGCCCCCCCCACGTGTTGAAGTTATCGGGAGGGGTATATCGACCCCCCCTCGTGTTGAAGTTATCGGGAGGGGGTATATCGACCCCCCCCCCCCACGTGTTGAAGTTATCGGGAGTTTATATCGACACGACATACGTACATGAAAATAATATTATCGGGGAGGGGGTATATCGACCCCCCCCCCCACGTGTTGAAGTTATCGACGACGACAAACCCGATAAAACTTAAGAAAACAAAGAAGAAATAAAAAGAGGAGAAGAAAAAAGGAATAAAGGAGAAGATCGAAGAAAAAAATAAAAAAAGAGGAGAAGAAGAAGTTCTTCTTCTCGTCTATTCCTTTCTTCTTCTCCTCTTCTTTTTCTTCTTTTTTCTCTTCTTATTTATTTCTCCTCTTCTCCTCCTTTCTCTCTCTTCTTATTTTCCTTTTTCCTCTCATTCTTTTAGTATTGCTTGTTTTTTTTAAAATGTTCAAATAGAAAATTTCGAAAAAAGTAAAGGTTTTGCCTAATGCATTGTTCCTATTTCATCAACATATATGCATACAAAAAAAGCATACATACATACATACATACAAAAAAGCATACATACATATATACAAAAAAAGCATACATACTTTCCTAGCTAGCAAAAAAAGCATACATACATACAAAAAAAGCATACATACATACATTTTTTTTGCGGCAGGGGGCAGGGCAGGGGCGCGGCGGCTCACTATGGGTGGCGTCGGCGACGGCGAGGTCGGGGCCGGCCTGAGGCAGAGGCGGTGGCGCGCGGGGCAGGGGACGGCGTTTGGGCGCGCGGGCTCGGGGACGACGTCGGCGATGGCGACGGCGAGGCACGGGCGATGGCGACGGCGCGGTCGGGCGGGGCGACGAGGGGCGGCGGGCGGCGTCGGGCAGCGGACGGCGTCGATCTGGGCAGCCTGGCGGCGTCGATGAGCTCGGCGTCGTCGGGCGGGCCGGGGGGCAACTGGTGATGAGTTCGTCAAATTTTCCTAAGTGCTACTTATATACCCAGGCATTTGGTCCCGGTTCATGGCACCAACCGGGACCAATGCCCCCTTTAGTCCCGGTTGGTGGCAACAACCGGAACCAAAGGCCAATTTTCGGCAGCCCAAAGGGCGGGAAGCGGCGGCCTTGGGTCCCCGGTGGTGGGACCAAACGGGACTAAAGATAACATTGGTCCCGGTTGGTGCCACGAACCGGGACCAATGCCTCCCTTTAGTTCTGGTTGGTGCCACTAACCGGGACCAAAGGCCTTGCGCTGCCCGCGGCCAAAAGTTTAATCCCACCTCGCTAGTTGAGAGGGACTCGGAGTGGTTTATAAGCCCCAGTGCGGCTACCCTCTCGAGCTCCTCTCAAATGCAGGCTTACAGGCCTAATATCACACTGTGCTGCCTGTGGGCCTATTGGGCCTTCTGCGGGCCTGAATTCTGGCCCAGGTTGGGTTTCTAGTCGTATTCACGCCGTGGTGACCCAATAGGTGGCATTATTTTTATTTTATTTTCCAGTTTTTTTGTTTTGTTTTTTGCATTATTTATTTTCTTTTGTTTTTGGTTTATTTTTTAATTCTTTTTGCTTTTAGTTTTAGAAAAATTATAAACTTTCTGTTAGTGCCATTAGTTTTCAAATTTGAAAACACTTTTTTGTTTTTTTGTTTTCTTTGTTCCTTTATTTATTTTATTTTGTTTCTACTTACAACAAAATACTTATTGTTGCTATTTTTATTTTGTTTCCAGTTTTTTGTTTTGTTTTCTGCATTATTTATTTTGTTTCCATATGTCCACTATATGTAACCATAATATGTGTCCTTTCCAATATCGGTGGCTGCATCAAAGCGGACATCCATTGCGGTTCATCTGCGTGCATTATATATAATTAAGTGTGTCAAAAATCATTACGAACATCATGAATAGATAATTAAGTGACCAAATTAATAGAAGTTCATCATCACATTAAAACCAAAGTACATACATAGTTCTCATCTAACAACATAAAGCTCTGCAGAGCATCTAAATTAATTAAACCATACATTGAAACTATGTAAAACATTTCAATGCGAAAACAAATGCGATCATAATCGCAACCAAGGTAACAACTGATCCAACGGCATTATGATACCAAGCCTCGGTATGAATGGCATATTTTCTAATCTTTCTAATCTTCAATCGTAGTGCATCCATCTTGATCTTGTGATCATCGACGACATCCGCAACATGCAACTCCAATATCATCTTCTCCTCCTCAATTTTTCTTATTTTTTCCTTCAAGAAATTGTTTTCTTCTTCAACTAAATTTAACCTCTCGACAATAGGGTCGGTTGGAATTTCTGGTTCAACAACCTCCTAGATAAATAAAATCTATGTCACGTTGGTCGGCATAATTTTCATAAACAATAAATGAACCAACAGTTATGAAAAGATAATATATACCACATCCGAATCATAGACAGGACGAGGGACAATGGGGGCGGATACCAAAACCATCGCACTATAGAAGATGCAATAATAAAAGTAAGAAAATAATACAAGTATCTATCTAAACATACAAGTAAGAATAGTTTTCCTTTCAGAAAGAAGATAAGAACAAGAGACTCACCACGGTGATGCCGGCGACGAGATCGGCGCGTGCGATCGACGACGGTGAAGACGGAGACGGGACGTGACAGACTGCTAAACCTAAACAAATATTGAGGAAAATGGAGTTTGGAGGTCGAGCTTGGAGAGGAGAAAGTTAAGTAGTGTGGCTCGGGCATTTCATCGAACACTTCGTGTGCATAGGAGGCGAGCTAGAGCACCACAAGGCTCTCCAACGGCCGGGTAGAATAACAGAGCAGTGAAGTGCTCTACTCGTGGGCGGGGGGTATATATAGGCAATTCATTGGTCCCGGTTCATGGCACGAACCGGGATTAAAGGGCAGCCTTTGGTCCCGGTTCAAGCCATCAACCGGGACCAATGGAGGTGCGCCAGGAGCGAGGCCCATTGGTCCCGGTTCGTCCCACCAACCGGGACCAAAAGGTCCAAACGAACCGGGACCAATGGCCCACGTGGCCCGGCGGGCCCCCGGGGCTCACGAACCGGGTCCAATGCCCCCATGGGTCCCAGTTCTGGATTGAACCGGGACTAATGGGCTGACCCGGCCTGGACCATTGTCCCCTTTTCTACTAGTGAAGCCAAGGCAACCACGACAGAACCAGACTGTTAAACAGCTCTCGGCAACAACCAAAAGTAGCTACCAAAGAACACACATCAGGGTTGTAGAATTACATCCCTATTACATCTCTCACAGAGAGTTTTCCATTGAAAGATAGATAGTCCACTTGTTCATCTAGCTAAACCCAAGCAATTCTAAGCAGTTCCCCTCTTCGCCGATCCAAAAGCCATAAGCACCGGAGAAGTAGAGCACCCCGGGCCTCTGAAGATAAGATTTTCCACTGCCTGATTGTTGCCCCCACCTGATCCAGCACACATCGCATATCTCACCAGCTTCTCCCCTGGAACACAAAACCATTGCGCAAACGCCATAAGCAACACAAGGTACCAGATGTGGCAGTATTAATAGCTTCACATTGTTTTTTCTTCTTCCACAAGGAAGCTAAAGATTCAAAAGATACAGGAGGGGTAATTTTAAACGCTTCAGCAATCACGGCCCAGATCTCAGTCGCAACAATACAATCAAACAATAGGTGTTGAATGGATTCTGGTTCAGCACAAAACACACAAGTTTTATCTTCTACATGTCTTCTTTCGGCAAGATTATCTCTAGTCAGACTTTTGTTATTATACATCAGCCACAGGAAAACATGCATGGATATTCGGGGGGACTTTGATCTCCCATATGAAATCTTTAATATCAGAGGACACCCCACCAAAGTTAATCATCTTATAGAAGGATTTAACAGAGTATTGACCATTCGACTCCAAGCCCCGAAAGGGGCTATCTGATTGGGTGGATAGAGTAGTTTGTTTAACCAAGTCAACTAACATGTCCCACTTATGTATCATGGACTCATCCACACATCTCCTGAAGGTGAGATGCAGTTGCAACTCATCCCAAACCTGGGATAAAGTAGCATCCTGCTGTTGACATATAGCAAACAAATCCCAAAAGGCAGTTTTCAGGGATAAAGTAGCATCCTGCTATTGAAAGCTACACCAGAATAGATTTTGGGACCCAGAACAAGCAAATCTGACTTAAGAGTGCATCCCTGCTTAGGAAGCTGATCAGACAAAGTTTGAACTTGTGGCAACACCTGCATCTTCTTTAAACAAGGAAAGTCAGCGTATGGATCAAAGGACAAGGCCTCTGCAGCCATATGCACATGATGAGGAAGAGCCTTTTTCCTGTCAAATAGGAAATCATTTCTCGCCTTCGAAAGACACCACATGAAGTTAAGAATATGAGGAATGGACCCATAAGGATGCCCCATGTGAAGAAGAGCAATAAGGATGGACTGAATATTAGTGTGGCCATGAGTTAAAGCATCAGATATAATGAACTATGGAGAGGAGAACCAAGTCGCTCGACCAAAATCACAGAGAAAGAATAAACGGAACTCATCCTCAAGTTGGCCACACCTACAACAATTTTGGGAGATATGAACAGAAAAATGACCCACTCTCAAACTTGTAGCAAAGCCCTTCTAAGAAGCCGCCAAGCAAAAGTTTGAACTCTAGGCAGAACTTGCTTTTGTTTCCAAATGAGTGTGAGAAGATCCTTCACCTCCAAAGATACTATAGAAGGAGCAGCCCTGGGATTTGCATGAATTTCCTGCAATCAAAATTCCCAGTTGATTCCCGATTGAGGTGTATGAAATCCAAAAAACACTATGGTAAACAAGAAAAATCAGACAATAATTAACCTTGCTATGTTATTTGTCAAGCAAAAGAGCTGATCACATGCACAAATGAGCATGCGTAACATCTAGGACATGTGTCAGTGTAAGATCGAATATGGCAATAATAATATTGTTTTGGGTGGGCTCGCACACCAATTGATTTTGAATCTCTTCTTGAAGTTGGCCCGGGTCAACTAAGAATATCTAAGAACTACTATGTTGGATGGACCGTATTTCGAGCTCTGTTCTGGTCTTTGGACTTCCATGAATACGCTAATGTTTGGATTTCCATGGTTTTTGGAGTATGTGTATCTAGGTCGTTCTTCGACCAAAAGAGATCCAGATCCTTCCTATCTATACATGAATTGCTCTTCTCATGTTTTTTTTTGAAACTTATGCTTTGCTCATGTTATATGCAGGAAGACATGCTTGCATTTGAAATGATAGCTTTGTCATGTAGTTTCTTTTTGGAATCCAAGGGCCTCTTAGATTTCAAATGATTTTCATTGAAAGTTTGGAGGATTAGAGTCCTTAGGAAAGCTTTCTATGCTGGACCTTCAATTCTTAGACTAAATCCTATAGAAAATTTTCCTAAGCTTTTCTTTGCACTCAAATCTGTTACAAAAATTCCTTCGTTTTTCACTAATGCAACCAAATAATATATTTCTAGTTTCAATAAGATATCTTCCAAAAACATCCCGTAAGATACAAATATACATGACACTACAATCCTGTGTGTTTCTATCCTGTGATCTGAAAAGCCCGTGTATAAAAAATGGTCCTAATTGGAATACATACTAGAATAAAGGGAAACACAAATTTAGGACTCACTATATTTTACCCATGGGTCATGTAGTTCCAACAAAAGTTAGCCAAGATAGAAAACCGCATATGTAATGAAGAGATTCAAACGCAGAAACTCAAAATAGAAATACATGAATTGAGATGTCATGTATCTTGGCTTTGTACAGGGACTAAAATCATACGAAAAGTACACAACTGTCATTTGAATATTTATTTTTTGCGAAAACTGTCATTTGAATGTTACTCGGGAAAATACACAAGAACTGTGTACATGGAGTCCTTACTAATGAAAACACAAAAGAACTGTAGATACAAACAGAAGAAAATATGAGCTGGGAATTTCAAAGAACTGTTAGATAGCAATTCCTATATTCCAAATGGTATCACTTGAAAAATTCCTTTAGGAAGCCTATAATAACCCAAAATTCTCATACTTTTCCTTTGTTTCAAATGGGCCTATAAACTCTGATCCATGTCACCAAATGTTAGGTCACACATGTATGTATCGCCAGAAAAAGTAAGGACCCTTTGATTAACATGATAGAAAAAACATAGGAATATCATAAGATTGCATGTGCAAAATGGAGGTTGTAAATAATTATGAATTTGTAGAAATGGGTGCTTGATTCGCATGAACAAAACTACAATCAAATTATGGTAAAAACACATGCAGTTAATATTATGCTACTTATGATCTTTTCCTCATTATTTTATGCACATGAATGTAATGTTACTTTGTGGTTTCTTATGAAACTTAATCTGAAGAAAAACATTCACCATTTTTTATTTTTCTTTCTTTCAATCAAACGGATGAATAGTGGTACCTCGGGAAAATTTTCTAGTTGTATGGTTGTAATAAGGGAAACTCTAACCGATCCCTTATACCCGGTTAGAGGAGTAAAATTTCTGTTTTACTCCTCTAACCGGCACCTAGCCGATCCCTTATCCGCCGTAAGGGAGTAAAATTTTACTCCTCTTCCCAGTCCTCTCCCTAAATTTACTCCGCCGATTGGCGGAAAGTAAAAGCCATGCCGCTCCCTCGCGTCGCCCCCCCCAGCTGCACTTTCACTAGCGTGACCCCTAGTGAGGCCCCGCCAGCCCTGCTGCTACCTCGTTGCCTCCCCTGCCCTTCGCCACCCTTCTGCCAGACATCCAGCCCTTTCGGCTCCCATCCCCGTCGCTGAATCAGGTGAAACGCCACCGTCGTCACCATTGTTGTTGATTCGTCAGATTGCTTCTTTTCTTCTTATTTTTTTGTCGGCCGCCGCATCTCACGTTGATTGCACTCCGCTGTAGGTCATTCCCTCTCGTCGCCGCCGGCCTATTTGGTCAGAACAACACCGGCCGGCCAGTGCACCACCACCGCACCTCAAGTGTTCGACGAACTGGCTAGGTGAGTTTTTGATTGTTTGTTTGTGAACCAAGCCATTTGTACTGAACCAATAAGCCGTTTGAATTGTAGATGAAGAGGTTGAGGGAGATGGCTTTAGAGGACTCGTTGTCATCCGAAGAAGAAGAAGACGACGATGACTTTGACACTGTTTTAAGCATGATTTTGAATGATGATGTTCGGTGGCCGAGGAGAGGATCACAGTATGGCCGCGTACACATCAACTGCGATAGGGTGGAGGTTCATGTGAAGATCATGAGACTACTTTGACAAAATCCAACCTAACTGGAGAAGTACTTTCGTTGGCACTTCCGGATGCACACAAGTCTTCTTCTCACCATTGCAAAAGCCATCGAGAGATACGATGATTGGTTCAAGCTTCAGAGAAATGCATTTGGAGAGATAAGTGCAAGCCCTATGATGAAATGCATTGCGTCTGTTCAAGTCTTGGCATATTGGTGTTCGGCCGATGCAATCGATGATTATGTCTGCATTGGTGAAGACACAATCTTGGAGTCTGATCGAAGATTCACTAAAGCAGTCACCAGTAGAAAACTGGGCTTTGCTCCAGGCCTAAAAATGGCATTAATTCTGGTTCTCCTACGAACCAGGACCAATGGGTGCATTAGTCCCAATTCGTGAGGCCAGTGGGCCGGCCGGGCCTCGGGGGCCATTGGTCCCGGTTCGTCTGACCCCTTTGGTCCCAGTTCCAAACAAGAACCGGGACTAACGGGCCTTGCTCCTGGACCACAACCTTTAGTCCCGGTTGGTGTCTGGAACCGGGACGAAATGTGGTCATTTAGTCCTGGTTTTAGCCACCAACCGGGACTAAAGAGAGGCCTATATATAGTTATGTTTTTTGGCCGGCCATGGGAGAGCTTTGTGGTGCTCTAGCTCACCACCTATGCACATGAGGTGTTTGATGAAATGCCCGAGCCACATTTAAGCTTTCTCATCTCGAAGCTCCTTGTCCAAACTCCATTTTCCTCGAGATTTGTCTAGGTTTGGCGGTCCGTCCTGTCCCGTCCCTGTCCTCACCGCCGTCGATCGCCCGCGCCAATCTCGTCGCCGGCACCACCATGGTGAGCCTCTTGTTCTTATCTTCTTTCTAAAAGAAAAAAAAGCTTACTTGTTTGATTTAGATTGATACTTGTATAATTTTCTTACTTTTATTATTGTTTGTTATTATATAGTGCGATGGTTTTGGTATCCGCCCCCGTCGGCCCTCGTCCTGTCTATGATTCGGATGTGGTATATACTATCTTTTATAACTATTTGTTTTATTTAGTGTTTATGACAATTATTCCAACCAACGAGACATAAATGTTTTATCTAGGAGGTATGTGAACCGAAAATTCCAACCGACCCTCTTGTCAAGAGGTTAAATTTAGTTGAAAAAGAAAATGATTACTTGAAGAAAAAATTAAAAAGAATTGAGGAGGAGAAGATGGCATTGGAGTTGCATGTTGCGGATATCATCGATGATCACAATATCAAGATGGATAAAATGCGCTTGACAATTAGAAAGATTAAAAAATATGCCATTCATACTGAGGCTTGGTATCATTGGATCTATTGTTACCTTAGTTGCGATTATGATCGCATATGTAGTTGCATTGAAATGTTTTACATAGTTTCAATGTATGGTTTAATTAGATGCTCTAGAGAGCTATATGTTGTTCAATGAGAACTATGTATGAACTTTATGTATTTATTTTTTAGTAATAACATTTGATCACTATTATACTTTGGTTTTAATGTGATGATGAACTTCTATTAATTTGGCCACTTCTCTATTCATGATGTGCTGTAATGGTTTTTGCCACACTTAATTATATATAATGCACGTAGATGAACCGACAATGGATGTACGGTGACAGACGCACCTCCGAATACATTAAGGGCGTGCATTATTTTCTAGAAGTGGCCGAGGCAAACAAGCAGAATGGTTTTATGTGTTGTCCATGCCCTATCTGTGGGCATACTAAGTCTTACTCTAACGCGAAAACCCTTCACATCCACCTGCTTGAGAAGGGTTTCATGCCATACTATAATGTTTGGACCAAGCACGGAAAAAGAGGGGTTATGATGGAAGACAACTATGTGCCCCCTGAATACGATGATGCTGCAACGAGGGAAGCTAAAAATCAAGAGGAACCAGATGATGTGCCCGATGATGATCTTCGCCGGGTCGTTGTTGATGCAAAGAGACACTGCGAAAGTGAGAAGGAGAAGTTGAAGTTCGATCACATGTTAGAGGATCACAAAAAAGGGTTGTACCTCAATTTCAAAGATGGCAACACAAAGATCGGTACCACACTGGAATTGCTGAAATAGAAGGCAGACAATGGTGTATCTGACAACAGATTTGAGAAGCTACTAAAAATATTGAAGAAGAAGCTTCCAAAGGATAACGAATTGACCGACAGTACGTACGAAGCAAAGAAGGTTCTATGCCCTCTAGGATTTGAGGTGCAGAAGATACATGCATGCCCCGATGACTGCATCCTCTACAGTGGTGCGTACAAGGATTTGAACGCATGCCCGGTATGCGGTGCATTGCGGTATAAGATCAGACGAGATGACCCTGATGATGTTGACAGCGAGCGCCCCAGGAAGAGGGTTCCTACCAAGGTGTTATGGTATGCTCCTATAATTCCACGGTTGAAATTTCTGTTCAGAAACAAAGAGCATGCCAAGTTGATGCGATGGCACAAAGAGGACCATAAGAAAGACGGGAAGTTGAGAGCACCCCCTGACGGGTCGCAGTGGAGAAAAATCAAGAGAAAATAGGGGGAATTTGCAGGTGATGCAAGGATTGTATGGTTTGGTTTAAGCGCGGATGGCATTAATCATTTTGGGGAGCACAGCAGCAACCATAGCACCTGGCCCATGACTCTATGTATCTATAACCTTCCTCCTTGGTTGTGCATGAAGCAGAAGTTCATTATGATGCCAGTTCTCATCCAAGGCCCTAAGTAATCCGGCAACGACACTGATGTGTACCAAAGGCCATTAGTTGAAGAAATTTTACAGCTGTGGAATGGAAAATGTGTACGTGTGTCGGATGAGAAAGACCAGCAGGAATTTGACCTACATGCGTTGCTGTTTGTAACCATCAACGATTGGCCTGCTCTCAGTAACCTTTCAGGACAGACAAACAAGGGATACCATGCATGCACGCACTGTTTAGATGACACCGAAAGTATATATTTGGACAAATGCAGGAAGAATGTGTACCTGGGGTATCGTCAATTTCTTCTGACCAACCATCAATGTTGAAAGAAAGGCAAGCATTTCAAAGGCGAGGAAGATCACAGAAAGAAGCCCGCCGTCCGTACTGGTGATCACATACTTGCTATGCTTCACAAGTAATCTTTGGGAAGGGTCCCTGTCGGTGTCAAAACCGGCGGATCTCGGGTAGGGGGTCCCGAACTGTGCGTCTAGGCGGATGGTAACAGGAGACAAGGGACACGATGTTTTTACCCAGGTTCGGGCCCTCTCAATGGAGGTAAAACCCTACTCTGCTTGATTAATATTGATGATATGGGTAGTACAAGATTAGATCTACCACGAGATCGAGAGGCTAAACCCTAGAAGCTAGCCTATGGGATGATTGTTGTTCGTCCTCGGACTAAAACCCTCCGGTTTATATAGACACCGGATAGGGTTAGGGTTACACAGAGTCGGTTACAATGGTAGGAGATATACATATCCGTATCGCCAAGCTTGCCTTCCACGCCAAGGAAAGTCCCATCCGGACACGGGACGAAGTCTTCAATCTTGTACCTTCATAGTCTAGGAGTCCGACCACCGGTGATAGTTCGGCTATCCGGACACCCCCTAATCCAGGACTCCCTCAGTAGCCCCTGAACCAGGCTTCAATGACGACGAGTCCGGCACGCATATTGTCTTCGGCATTGCAAGGCGGGTTCCTCCTCCGAATACTTCATAGAAGATTTTGAACACAAGGATAGTGTCCGGCTCTGCAAAACAAGTTCCACATACCACCATAGAGGAATAACCTTTGCACAGATCTGCTGACGTATTCATGGCGTGACATCACACCACGGCCAGGCCTTTATACGAATCATTTTTACTATTCCACCTCAGCGCGTTTAGCGAGGCGGTTTCCTTGGCACGTCTTATCAGAGCGGAGATCGTGCCCCCTTATTCCAGGATTCCCATCAATACGGACGTGGGTAACCCAACCGCGCCATTGATTACGGCGCTTGGGAGATAAGCGAGTTTTACCCGGTGGCGGGGGACGCATAGCTTCGTCCCGTCCATATAAGGGATAAGGATCCACCTTTTCACCCTCGCCTTCTTCCTCCTTTGCTCATCCATTTCCGCCAAGACTCGAGCTCCAGCGCCCAAGTCCGCACATCCCTCCTCAACCTTCTCCGGTCATGTCCGGGCGGGAGGCAAGTGGATGGTCTCCTCCATCACGGAGGGACAAGTCAAAAGCTGCGGAAGGCCGATACTTGTCCAGCGACGCCAGCGCACCGGCTCCTCGACGAGGGCAGCTCATTCCACCCCAGTGCCCCATGAGAGGGTGGTGTTCCTCACCCACGTCCTCCGCGGACTAGGTTTTCCACTTCACCCATTTGTCCGGGGGCTCATGTTCTACTACGGCCTGGACTTCCACGATCTGGCCCCGAATTTCATCCTCAATATCTCGGTGTTTATCATCGTGTGCGAGGCCTTCCTCTGCATCCAGACCCACTTCGGCTTATGGCTGAAGACCTTCAATGTCAAGCCGAAGGTAGTGGGCGGCCGCCAAGCGAATCTGGAGGTGCCATGGTTGGCAAGATGGCCAAAGTCCTATGGCTCGAGGGCTCCTTTGTGGAGACCATAAAGGGGTGGCAATCGGGGTGGTTCTACATCACCGAGCCGCGCGACTCTCAATGGGCGGCGGCCCCCGAATCCCGATCTGGATTCCCCACACTGCTCACATCATGGAAAGAGACGGGCCTGACGTGGGGTAATTCGGAAGAGCTGTCCGGATTCCAAACCCGTGTCCGAAACCTGGTGGACAAGAATCTCAGGCTTGTCAATGTAGTCCAGGTTATGCTCATCCGCCGGATGCTCCCATGCCAACAACGGGCCTTCAAATTGTGGGAGTTCGATCCGGCACCGCACCAAACTCTGAAAGGGCTCTTCGACACTACGTACGAAGATGCCTGGAAGGTGCTGTTCAAGGGCGCCGAGGCTCCTACATCCGCTACCGAAGATCGCGGATTCAGCTCGCAGCGCCAAGCTACCGAGGTAAGCTGTTTTACCCTTTACGAGACTCTTGTTTTTCATAGTTTGACTCTATGCGGGATCTAAAACTCCCTAACCTTTGACAGGACTGGCTGAAGACGTTCGGACAGATTAACTGTCCGGCCCCCTTGCCAGAAGACCCAGCGGACGCCCGATTGACGGGGTTGCTGGCTCCGCAACTCACGTGGTGCCGGAGAAGAAGTCCAAGAAGAAGGCCATGGGAACTCGAAGGAGCTCCCAGCGTCAGGTGCTGTCGGACTCATCGTCTGACGACTCTGAGGCGGAATCCTCCCCTGAGGACGAGGAGGAGGAAAAAGAAGTCTCTCCCCAGCGGGGGGAGAGAAGAAAAGGAAGGCCGCCCCGACTGGGTAGGCCGGAGGGTCCAAGAAAGGAAGGACCCTTCCTCCGGACTTCTCCACCAACGCCGACAACGACGAGGAGGAGTGGCCACCAAGGGCCAAGCCCCTGGCGAGATCGTAAGTGTCCGGACTCCGGAATAGCTCATGACTTTTTATTTGTTGCATAGTGTCTTCTAACGCCGAATATAACCATGTAGCCCGCCCAAGGACGAGCTCGCCGCTTCGTCGAGCGGCTCCCTGAATTCGGCGGATGTGAATAGCACTTCATTTCCGACCGCCTCCTCCCCTCGTAACGCAGACGACACCGCGGTGGAGTCCCGAAAGGGGCCCAGCCAGGAGGAGGTGGTCCTGGAGGCGCCGCAAGGCGACCTCCCGGACTCCGGGCGCAAAGGGGGCGAAACCCCAGAGGGCTCTAAGTCTGGCCCTGTGCCGGACTCCGTACCGGAACCTTTAGTGGTTCCGAAGTCCGGCAAGCGGACCCTTCGTAAGAAGGGTAAGACTATGACGCCGGTGACCTCTGTCCATCCGGAGGCACCGGATAGCTTGCTGGAGGCACTTAACAGCGCCTCCATCGAGGAGGAGCACCGCACTGTTATGAGTGTTGTTGGGGACACAACTACTGAGTGTGAACCGCCCTGGAGGGGCCGGTTTACCCTCGTCCATGATTCAGGCCCACGGAGGAGGCCTGGAGCCCAGAGGCGAATTAAGGTCCATCTATGTAAACCGCCTTAGTATTGTAACTTGTGTTGTAAGTTAAGAAAGGAGACCGAGCCGGACGCTTGTATGAGCCGGATCGGTACTCAGAGACCGGCCAAGGCGTCAACCCGTGTATATAAGGGGACGACCAGCGGCGGATTAGGGACAGAGGATTCGAGGCTAAGGAAAAGCTATTGCTCCCTAGTCGCCAAATCATATCAATCACATCACAACCGGACGTAGGCTTTTACCTTCATCGAAGGGCGAACCAAGATAATTCCCGTGTCTTGTGTCCGCTTTAACCCCTCTAGGTTAACCCGCACGATGGCCCTACGACTAAGTCCTTTCATGAGGACATCTGCCGTGACAATTCCACGACGGTTGGCGCCCACCGTGGGGCTATCGCATCGATGGTTTGATGATCTTAGAGGGCAAGTTCAAGGACTCGAAGGTTATGCAAGGCCGGATGACTAAGAGTCGTCATGGCAAGCTCTACATCGACGATGCGGATCGGGGCCCGAGGCCGGCTCGGTTGAGTACGGGTACCGGGTCCCCTTCGGCGGCATACACGTGTTCATTGGCAAGATCGGGCGAGCCAGGCCTGGGCAGACGTCTGACCGACCTCGTCGAGACGGCTCGTGAGCGAAGAAGAGTCCTGCCTCGCTAAACCGTGATCGGGCATGTTTTCGTGGGAGTCGCCCACGGAGGCTGCGAAGGACGGATCAGCATCTGGTGACGAAACTGTTGTCTACTCGGTGACGAATCGTCGGCCGGAGAAACCGAAGTCTCTATACCAGCTACAAGATGGCGGATCGGGGCTGTTCCGACGGTGAGAGTGTTAGGACCCCTTCGATCTACCCAACCGGTTGGGATCTTCATGGCGGTACGCAGCGGCGCTTCACTCTTCGACCGCATGGCGCCCTGGTCGTCGGTTCAACAGCGGTGATGGCAGCCGAAGGAGGCCTGTCGCCCGCCGCTCAAGTTTTGTCAGAGCTTTTTGACGCATTGGCTGTGCTCATGGCAGAGGCTAATCCACCGGATCAGGACCTGCACAACGCGGAGATTGCAAAGGTGAAGGAACAGATCACTAAAGCTAAAGCGGACCTGGCGGCCGCGGACGCGAGGATGGCGGCGAACGGGCGCTTTGGATGCGCAGGCTTATAGGCTCATCTTTGGATCAGAGCGCGTCGCATGAAGTCATGAAAAGGAAGTATAGGTCCCGTTTACCTTCGGTTTTCGAGGGACGAGAGCTTGTCAACACCCCAGGGGCGGGGACCAGAAATCCGCCACCGGTGGTAAACCTGCCGGAAGCACACAGGGCGGCCGCCGTTCAACCCGTGTGATAGATCTACCTCGTCATCACACCGGCGCACCCAGGCTGTGCAGACACCTCCGGTCACTACTCCAACCCGATGGATAACCTTGTCGCGGCTGCGGCACGGTTGAGGCGATTCCGATCGAGGGCGATTCACCACAGCGGTCGAAACCCGCCGGGTCAAGGAGCTCCTCAGACGGCCCCGCTCAGCGAGAAGCATATTCGCAGTCGGGATCGGATCCACTCCACCTCCCGCCCAAGCCGGAGCTATAGCCGACGCGTCGACGAACCGCCGTGTCAAGCAATGCGGCGTGGTCCGCCTCGCGGCAACAATCCGACGGGCGGCTTTGAGGATGCTCAAGTGGTAGTGGATCGCGCCAGTATGCGCGAGGAGGCCGAGTTAGCAGCACAAGCAGAGGATCATCCGCTCGCGCGGTTCGTCAAACCATCTTCGAGCCAGGGTCACGCGTCACGGTTCTTTGGGGGTGCCTTGCCTCGTCCCGCTTTACGTAACGTCGCTTGCCCAAGGACTTCAAGGGGCGCGCAAGGTGCCCAATTATACCGCCGATTTGGCTCCGAAGCATGGATAGAAAGCTATGAGATGGCCATGGAGATGCTAGATGTGGATGAAGCCGCATGTGCGTAAATATTTCACAATGATGTTGGAAGGAACGGCCGGACTTGGTTGAAAAATTTGACGCCCAACTCTATCGGTTCGTGGACCCGATTGCGAACCCGATTCATTCAAAATTTCAAAGACACTGTAAGCAGCCCATGTCTGTGGTGGATTTAGCAGCTTGTGTCGAGACGGAGGAGAATCCACAACCCATTGGAGTGCGCCTGCGTTTGAAGTTTTACATTCTTCGGACCAGATCAACCCTGATTCCGCGATCTTGACCTTGGAAGCCAATTGCGGTTCGAGCCATTGAAATTGAAGCTGGGCCGCATGAAGCGTTTTTGCCATGACATGGGCACTCTAATGGGCGTTTTGGTAAAGTACGCTGATTCTGATAGTACCAAGGATCCCGAATCTGAGAATGATGAAGTGGGGAAGGGAAAACAGAACGGCAACCCCAGGGGCCAGCAGCATCATTCGGCAGGCAATGGAGGGAACAAGCGTAAAGCGAACGGCAACATGGGCTTTGTGGCCAACACCAACGCGCAGGACAAGGGGCAGCGGCGCAGGGGTAGGCAATCAAACCGGGGCGGTCACAATCCGGATCGTTTGAATTTTATATTGAATCAACCTTGTCCGAAGCATGGGACGAAGGAGGCACCGGCGAACCACCTTTGGAAGGATTGTTACATTATGCGGGAGTTCAAAACTCCAACTCTTTCCGGTATGATCAAGGGCCCGGCGGCGGTTCAGGTCCGCCCCGTTACGGTGGAGGAAATTCGCCCGAGATTCGGTGGTAATCCGGGCGGCAAGGCAATCGAGAATAATCAAAGTAACGAGCAGTCGTAACAATCGTAACCAAGGGGCTACAATCAACAACAGCAGCAATCGGGTTATCAAAAGTAACCCAAAGCAGTTGAACGGGGATCGCATCACGTCTTTACCACCAGCTTGGACAGACGAGACCGAAAACTTGAAGCGGGCGGTCGGCGTTGTTGAACTGCTGCGCCGCATTACTTACGCTGGTCCGAGCAACCGATCACGTGGAGCGTAGAGGACCATCCTCCCGGGTTTACAATCCGTCAGCTATACAGTGGTGGCACCCTGTAGGAGGGTACAAGTTTACCAATGTCCTTATGGATGGAGGAAGCAGCATCAACATCACGTACTACGAGACCTTCCGGCGTATGGGGTTGACGGATAGGCATCTTAGGCCATCCAGACAAGTGTTTCACGGAGTGGTGCACAGCAAGTCGGCGTATCCGGTCGGTAAGATAGCTCGGAGGTGACCTTTGGGGACGAACATGACTCAGATTAGAAACATTGACATTTGAGGTGGTGAAAATTCAAAGCCCTTACCACGCCCTCTTTGGGCGGCCGGCTTATGCTAAATTTATGGCGCGTCCTGTTATGTTTACTTACAGCTGAAAATGCGGGTCACAAAGGAACGATAACGGTTCATGGGAGCCGCCGGATCGCTTTGGATTGCGAGGAAGGTGATGCGGATTACGCAGAGTCGGTTTGTGCCCCCGAGGAGCTAAAATATTATAAAGACAATGTTGATCCGGCGGATATGACCCCTTTGAAGAAGCCAACTACGGAGCATGATCCGGACTTGAAGTTCAAATCGGTGGTGAGACGAAGCTTGTTGATTTTGTGCGGCGATTCGTCCAAGCAGTTCACCATCGGTGCCAACTTGGATCCTAAATAGGAAAGCGCGCTCATCGAGTTCATCCGTGAGAATCGGGACATTTTCGCATGGAAGCCTTCCGACATGCGGTGTACCGAGGAACTCGCTGAGCACACTCTTAATGTGGACCCAAAATACAAACCGGTAAAGCGGTTTCTTCGCCCGGTTTAATGAGGAAAGGCGCAAGGCCATCGGAGAAGAAGTTGCTAGGCTCTTGGCAGCAGGGTTTATCGTCGAAGTCTTTCACCCAGAGTGGCTCGCCAATCCGGTGTTGGTTCTTAAGAAGAATGGCACTTGGCGCATGTGCGTGGATTACACAGATCTCAACAAGGCATGTCCAGCAGATCCTTTCGCCCTCCCCCGCATTGACCAGATTATTGATGCTACGGCGGGTTGTGGCGTTTGAGCTTTTTGGACGCCAGACTCGGTTATCATCAGATTAAGATGGCGATTAAGGACCAGGAGAAGACGGCGTTTATCACCCCTTTGGAGCCTTACGCTATGTATCTATGCCTTTTGGGCTCAAGAGCGCCTAAGCGACTTATCGGCGTTGCGTTCAGAGTTGCTTGCACGAACAGATCGGCCGTAACGTGCATGCTTATGTGGATGATATCGTGGTTAAGACAAGGAAGAAGGAAACCTTGATTGAGGATCTAAAGGAAACCTTTGACAACTTGCGGGTGTACAAGATGATGCTCAACCCGGCCAAGTGCGTTTTGGTGTTCCGGCGAGCAAGTTATTGGGTTTTCTCGTGTCCAACAGGGGGATCGAAGCTAATCCGGAAAAAATTACGGCTATCACCTCCTTGGCTAAACCGAAGTGCATCAATGACGTCCAGCGTTTGGCAGGCCGGATTGCTGCGCTAAGCCGGTTTATCAGCCGTCTAGGCGAGAAGGCCATTCCTTTGTACCAGATGTTGAAGAAAACGGATCAGTTTGTCTGGAGTTCAGCGGCGATGAAGCATTGGAGGATTTGAAGCGGCGGTTGGCCAACCCGCGGTTCTAGCCGCCCCCATTGACAAAGAGCCGCTGCTGCTATATGTTGTTGCTAATGCCGAAGCGATTAGCATGGCTATCGTGGTGGAAGCGGAAGGAGGCGAGGAAAAGGTATCCGGTTCAACGGCGGTTTATTACATCGGCGAGGTCCTCATTGAGTCTAAACAGAGATATCCGCATTGGCGGTAAGCTGGTATCACGGGTTTTTATGGCAAGCGGAAGCTAAGGCAATATTTCCAAGGGCACCCCATCACGGTGGTCGATTCGGCTCCCTTGGGCGATATCATCTGAGAACCGGAAGCGGTGGCGGATTGCTAAGTGGGCTATAGAACTTGGGCATACGGTTTAAGATATGTGCCTCGGACGGTCAGTAAAATCTCGAGCACTTGCGGATTTCATTAATGATTGGACGGAGTTGCAAGCGCTGAAGAGAAGCCGGATCATACCTATTGGACCATCCACTTTGATGGGTCCGCACAATTGGAGGGCTCGGGGCTGGCGTCAGATTAACTTCCCCACGAGGTGACAAGTTCTGCCACGTTCTCCGCCTAATGTTCCTTGTACTAACAATGCAGCTGAGTATGAAGCTTTGCTCCATGGTCTCCGGATGGCTAAGGAAATGAATCTCAGCCGGGTTAAATGCTTTGGTGACTCGGATTTGGTGGCCCAGCAAGTATCAGGTACTTGGGATTCCAAAGATCCACTCATGGCTGCATATCGTCGGGAGGTGGATGTCGTTGCAGGACATTTTAAAGGATATCGTGGACCATGTGGATCGTCGGAAGAACGAAGCGGTGATGCTTTAAGCGGTGGGCTCTCAACGTAAACCGTCCCGCCTAGCGTCTTCCTTGATGTATCGCACAATCCGTCGCTTAAGCTTCGGATGAAATTGATTTGGCTATCCCTGATCCGGAGGCTCAATTGGTGGCGGCCTTGCATGTCACTCCGGATTGGACGCTCCTTATTTGGCATACATGAACCGGGCGAAGTTACGAGAAGATGAGACGCGTTGGCCCGACAGATAGTTCGGGCGGTCTAAGTCTATGACCATTGTTAATGGCGAAGTTGCACCATTGCAGTGTGTCGTATGCGTTTCAGCGTTGTGTGTCCCCTGAAGAGGGCTGTGAGATATTGCAAGAGATCCATGAAGGGGATTGTGGTCACCACGGTTCAAAGTCCTTGGTGGCCAAAGGCGTTCCGCCATGGTTTCTATTGGTTGACTGCCCATCTTGATGCGGAGGATCCGGTCGACGATGTGATGGTTGCCAAAAGTTCTCTAGGCGTGCTCATGTGCCACCAAGAATTGAGGATGATTCCAATTACTTGGCCGTTTGCGACTTGGGGGCTGGATATGGTTGGACCTTTCAAGAGGTCCAAGGACAAAAAGACCCACCTGTTGGTGGCGGTTCATAAATTTACCAAGTGGGTTGAGGCAGAGCACATTAGCAAGTGTGATGCGCCACGGCGGTTCGGGTTCATCAAAAGGTGATTTTCCGGTTTGGGTTTCCACACAGTATCATCACGGACAATGGCACCAATTTGTCCAAAGGAGCTATGAAGGACTTTTGTGAACGAGAGCGCATCCGGCTTGATGTTTCTTCCGTAGCCCACCCGCAATCCAATGGGCAAGCGGAACGAGCTAATCAGGAGATCTTGAAAGGTATCAAACCCCGACTTATGGTCCCTTTAGAGAGGACGCCGGGTTGTTGGGTGGAAGAGCTACCATCGGTGATATGGAGTATAAATACTACCCCAACCGATCCACTGGATACACGCCGTTCTTTATGGTCTATGGAGCGGAGGCGGTCCTTCCCAGCGATATCCGGCACGACTACGCCTCGAGTGGCAGCTTATGTTGAGGCAAATAGCGAGGCAGCACGGCAAGACGATTTGGATCGACCGGATGAAGAGCGCGATATGGCAGCTGCTCGTTCGGCGGTTTACCGGCCAGGATCTTCGTCGGTATCACGGCCGGCGGGTTAAAACCAGTAACCTTTCGTGAAGGAGACTTAGTGCTGCGGCTCATTCAAGACCGTAAAGATATGCACAAGCTATCCCCACCTTGGGAGGGGCCTTTTGTGGTCGGCAAGAATCTATACAACGGGTCCTACTATCTCGATTGATGTTCGAGAGCGAAAGGATTCACGACGTCGAAGAGGAGACCAACGAGCCATGGAACATAGCTCATCTTGACCTTATTATACCCGAGCCATCGGCTCCACTTATGTACATATTAAGACAATGTATATGTTATGAATAAAGGCAATAAACCGGATCCTCGACTAAAGCGGGGTATCATTACGTATCAAAGTCTGGTTTGGGTACATGGAGATCTTTGTCGTGAAGCGGCCTCCGTTTAATCCTTGGCCTTGCTTTTGTGAAACTTTTGTCACTTGGGGGCTTGGTCGTGTCCAGACCAATGCAACACCTCTTGGTAGGCGAAAGCCACCAGATCATTTGGGGCTTGGTCGTGTCCGAACCAATGCAACACCTCTTGACAAAGCGAAGCCACCGTGATCATTTGGGGACATGGTCACGTCTGAACCAGTCACGCCTCTTGGTCGGCCTAAGGCCATAGAATCACTTGGGGCTTGGTCGAACCCGAACCAATGCAATACCACTTGATCGGCGTAATGCCACGATGTCAGTTGGGGACCTGGCTGACTTGAACCATCGCTACACCTTATAGGGAGCTTGGTCCTGTCCGACCATGGTAACGCCATCTGATCAGGCTCAATAAAGCCTCTTCTTGTAAACAGTCTTTGTTGTTGTTTTTGCTTCCATGTGTTTTTTATACATATAATTTGGCTTTTGTTTGTTGTCTTAAACCGACAAACCTTCTTTCAACCGGATTCAAGTTTTCAGAATTTGGTCCATTTTTAATTCGCGATTGATTGTTCCGGATTGATTTTGCTGTTAACATCCCATTATGGAGTAACAGGGGGCTTATCATGCCCGACCACGATTTACACAAGAATCGGCATTATACACACAGGATTGTTCTCCTTGACGGTGATGGTTTATAAAGCCTCCGCTTCAGATTGGCTAAAGCCACCTGTGTGCCCGACACTCGCAGGTATGTTTGTATCACAAATTTTTCTTATATAAATATATTGGCATCACAATCCAGCCGAGGCGCAAGCCGCCATGGCGGGTTAAGAATTTGTGATTGCAGGCAAAATATGTTGAAGGGTTCACTACTTCAAAACCAAAGCATCCGGCACCGCCATGCAAAAGTTTACAGACTGAGGTTGTAACGACATTGTTCAAAACAAAGTATTGGCTATCCTATTACACAGCCTTTTGAGGCCCGGCGTTTCATGTGGGGTTATGCCTTGAAGCTTCGGAGGCGTCACCCGGCTTTACGCTGCTTCGCCGGGTTGACGTGAGGTAGAGGGGGCGCCTGACGTCGGTTCAACTTCTTCTTCTTCCTCACCCAAAGCCCGGAAGTCATTGGTGGACCAGTCAATCCGGGTTAAGGCACGAAGACAGCTTCTTCACTTATCACTCACCGGATCAACGTCGAGGCGTAAGTGTGCTTACGGATTGGGGAACAAGGCTCGCGACTTCGTGGATGACAAAATCCACCCGCTTGTTGTTGGCGTCATAAAAAGAGCGGTGAACCGTCGAGTTGGCTTGGCTCGCCGATTGACTCACCAATGACGACGCATTTCCTTTGTGATCCGTTTGAGCGTCGTTATCAAAGGCTTCACCATTCTCTTGAGCACCGGGAAACCTTTGGCTATGTCCGTCGGATCAAGATTCGCTATCCACGCCTTGGCGCTGCCGAGCCAAGAATGTGCCAGCCCGAGCCGCGGATCGCTTCAACTCTTCAAGCTGCCCCGGAACCATGGACAACCGTCCAGGTTTCTCCGATCGAGGACGGCGCCGCTTTTGTCGTATGATGTAGCATGATGACTTCATTGGCGCCGGTATACAACCGCTCAATCAGCGTATAAGCGGCCTTCAGTTTCTTCCGCACATCAGAGCCCATATGTGCAATACGCTTGCCTGCACCGGTTTAAGACAACTCAGGATAAACCGGCGGAAATATCAAAATTAAGATAGCCAGTGCATAGTTTCTTACCAAAGACGGCAGAGGTCATGGCATGCACTTGGCGCTTGAGTCCGGCAAGCTCTTCGGTCACCGGTTTAAGGGCTGCCGGCTTCTTCCGCCTGCTTTTTTCAAACCGCCTTCTCGGTGTCCCAGCTTGGCTTGTTCGATTTATACCACTCCTTCACTGCTCCATAGTGGCCAAGGCCGTTCTCAATTCGCCCTTGGCCTTAGTGGTTTCTCGCTTTGAGTCTCCAGATTGGCTCGCAGTGTCTTTGAGTTGCACGCCTTGCTGCTCTATTTCATTCTCGTAACAAAGGAAGCATGTTAGGTGTCTCATTATCAAGTCCCAAGCTCAATATACATATTCACCTTGGCACTTGGGGGCTAATGGCTAATTGATCTCAGTTTGCCATTTGGGTATGTAAATCAAGTCCCGGTTTAACTATGCTGAGTTGAACCGACCCTTGGGGGCTACTATACAGCTAAAGTACAGGAAAGACATAATTCATTACCTCATAGCGGTCCTTCATCCGGTTTACTGCATCAGCTTCAAAGTCACGGCTGGTGTAGAGCCGGTTCGTAAATCCGGAATGAAGTTCTTGGGCGAGAAATTGTCGTAGTCGGTCAGATCAGTCTTCCCTTGTCCTTGCTCATAGTAGTGGAACCTTCCTTGATGTCATGCTTTGCTAAAGCGACCGGTCGGCTAGGAGCAGTGTAGCCGCGACGGTCACAATAACATCGTCATTTTCAGCGGTCTTCTTTGGGCTTGATGTCGCCTTGCTCGCTCGGCGGTTCAACAATCACGACCCGCCTGTGGACGGGTTTGATGGAGCAGCTGCGAAGTTTCCACTTGGACCTCCGGTTCAACTTCCGTGGGTCAGCAGATCATCTTTTGTACAACTCGCCGTAACTATCTTTGGCGGCTTCAGATTGTCGTGGGTTTGTTCTGGGGTCTTTTCCGGATCAGCATCCGCAGTAGGGTCAAGGGTTTTTGCTTTCTTGCTCAAGCGAGCCTTGGTGCTGCAATATTCGGAATGGAATAAAGAAAAAATTGGACAAAGCAATTGTAAACCGAACGGACGGGACAGCGGTTGCATACCCTGCAGCAACTTTAAGCGGAGGCAGTTGCGTGGTTGATGAACCGCCGGACGAACCGGAAGAGGCCTGATAATTTGGGTCAGATGGATTCAGAGGACATCGGAAGAAACCCTTTAAGGGATAACGCTTTTCAGGAGAGCAAGTCACCTCTGGACGACGCTTCCGGGTTGGTGTGTCTGGTAAACCGGATGAGGTAATACGTTGGCCACTATGCCGGGTCGTGTGGCGCTCTTCAGCTTGCTGTGTCTTCAAAGAAAGGTTTGGATTTAAGTAAGCACAGGAATGATATCTTTTCACTTTCCGGACGGTGCGCAATTCTTTTAACCGCACAAGGTCGGATTCGGAAGAAAGAAAGATTACCTCAACGGGGTCGGCATGGCTGGCTTCAGCATCATCCTGGGAAGCAAAGTTGTCAGTAAAAGGAGTACAAGGGAACAAATCATAAGCAAGAATGAGCGCAAAGCGGGAAGCCGGTTTACGGCGGCACAAGTCAAGTGTTACCTCAGCTCCTTCTGATTCTGCGTTCTCTGGCGGATCAGAGGACTCGGCGGTTTTCTTCTTGCCTGCCTTCTTGGTGGCCGTGGCCTTTACACGCGTCGCCCGAACCGGTTTAGTACGTTTCGTAGGAGCTGTCACCGAGAAATAACAAGCATTAATACATATCAACAAAGTTTTAAAGACCCAAGAACGGTGAATAGAGCTTTACCGGCGGTTTGTTGGCAACATTGAATGGAGCCAGCCGGTTAGGCTGCAAACGGAGATTGGTTCATCAAGCATCTTCTTTACAATCTCCGTAACTTCAAGTTCGATTATGGGCAGCTCGTGGCGTCTTTGAGGGTCTTTGAGGCTGCGGTGTACTCATGCATCAATCCGGCCGGGCGGCTTAGCGGCAAGACGCCCAAGAAACCCAACACCGCACAAGGTCCACGCCCGGTTAAGCCATTGGCCATTAGAGCCTGGAGCTTGATTATTTGAGGCGCCAAGTTCTTCCATTCATGGCGGTTAAGCGTCTTGAGCAGCGGATGCTGGTTCTTTGAGCGGTGAGGACGATAACCCGGCAAGGGGTTCTCGTTAAGGTGAGCGGTGTTCCGGCAGTAGAACCAGGTTTGGTTCCAATCCTTTGGATGACTGTGGTGTTTGGCGTGAGGAAAGTCCACCTCCTTCCTCTTTTGGATTGAAACGCCGCCCAGCTCTGTGTTCGGACCATCAGAAAATTCGGTACGGCGGCTCAAGTGAAAAAAATCCCGGAATAACTCCACAGATGGTTCTTCCTGAAGGTAGACTTCACAGAAGACTTGGAAGTTGCATATGTTTGACACGTAGTTCGGGCCGATATCCTGCGGATGGAGTTTCAAACTTGCGAGGACGTCCGGAAAAATTTTGAACGGGCGGGCAGAATCCCGGTCTAAGTGCTGCATAAACACGATTACTTCACCCTCTTGTGGCTCGGGAGGAAACTTCGCCATCCGGAACACGCCAGTGGAGGACATTTTTGGAGCCAAACCGCCCGGTGGTGACATAGCCGTTCGATTGTGTTTCGGTGATTTTGGACCGACCCAATTGCAAGCTGCGAATTGAGGGGCCATTCCGGAAGACTAAGCTGCGAAAGAAAGGAAGAGACGGTTTACCATTAAACGGTTCAGGCATATCATACATTGTTAAACCGGTGATTCAGCATCCGGCTTCCATTCCGGTTTAACTGAGGACTAATGGAGTGACGGATTAGCTGTCGAAAGTTAAACCGCCGAAAATGGCAGAGTTGAAAAGTCTACTAAGTATGGACAGAAACAGTTTTCACATACGAATGGAGGTAATCGAGATCTACCGAAGCTCTAGTAAGAAAAACTTTACGACCTATGCAAACCTTCATAAAGAGCAGGAGGGTTCTGATATTCTAAACTCGAGGATCTGAACAAAAGGAAGGGTGCATAAAGAGTTCAATGGACGGCGGAGCGATCACTTATACAAGATGCACGGTATGGCTGAGGCGTGCGGCCATGGCGGAGCAAGTGAGAAGAAACTGATATGAACTGCGTGATGAACAGGATCTCTGAGATGGGATCTAGGGCTTGAGAGGAACCTTACCGACGAGCGGAAACCGCGGAGGAGCGCCCAAAACTCGATGCGGTCGAGGTTGATGCAGCGCCCCAGCGATGAAGCGTCGTTCGAAGGTCGGGTGCGACGGCGAGCTTCAGGGCTAGAGCGTCGCGAGGAAGGAGAAGAGCGGAAGAAGAAGAAGAAGAAAGGCGACCGGTCTATTTATAAGGGACCGAGCAATCAACGGGCGCGAGAATCGAGGAGTCAAGAGCGGCGACGGTGCAGCGGCCGCCTCGATTTCGGGATAGCATTAAATGAAGGGAATCTTCTTGTTTGTATTTCTTTATTAAAGAGGACGTCAAGGTGCCCGACATGGAAATCGGAGGATGACGTCCACGGCGGTTCAAGCGGATGGCGGTTTACAAAATATGAAAGGAGATCGAAGAGTTTCACGAAGGTGTTGAAGATTGACTTGAACCGGTTCAGTCAATCTGGGCCTAATGTTGGGGACACAACTCATCGAGTGTGAACCGCCTCGAGGGCCGGTTTACCTAAATCCATGATTCAGGCCCACGGAGGAGGCCCGGAGCCCGAAGGCGAATTAAGGTCCATCTATGTAAACCGCCTTAGTATTGTAACTTGTGTTGTAAGTTAAGAAAGGAGAGACCGATCCGGACGCCTTGTATGAGCCGGATCGGGACTTCAGAGACCGGCCCAAGGCGTCAACCCGTCTATATAAGGGGACGACCCGCGGCGGATTAGGGACAGAGGATTCGAGGCTAAGGAAAAGCTATTGCTCCCTAGTCGCCAAATCATATCAATCACATCACAACCGGACGTAGGCTTTTACCTTCATCGAAGGGGCGAACCAAAGATAATTCCCGAGTCTTATGTCCGCTTTAACCCCTCTAGGTTAACCCGTACGATGGCCCTACGACTAAGTCCTTTCATGAGGACATCTGTCGTGACAATTCCACGACAAGTGTGGTGATCCAGAAAGTTCAGTCCGCCAAGAGCGGGCTGACTGAAGCCTGTACCAGCCTTCTAACAGGCTTTGAGGTAAGTTTAGAATATGTGAAAATATTACCGCATAGACAGTAGCCTGATGCTTAGTTCGTGTTGGAAGAAAAGCCGGACCGAGAATCTAAAAAGATATACGTGAGGAGTCTAACATAAGTATGTCAATATGGGAATGCAGGCTGTATTCTTGACCTCTGCCAAGACCGATCGCGGAGGTCAATGCATTGAAGTAGAGCCTCGAGCAGTCCGAGAACGAGCTCGGCCTTGCCAAGAAACAGCTCGAGGACAAGGAAGGTAAGTAATACCTTATTAAATTAATACCTTATAGAAAGGATTTGGTTGCAAAAATGACAGGACTAACGTGGGTATTGTAGGGGCCACGAACGAGGTGGCGACCTTGAAGGAAGCGGTGTCCACGGTCGACAGCAAAGCGGCCGCGGAGCGCACCGAGCGAGAGAGGCAAGTGGCGCGGATGGCGGAGGTGCGGCAAGAGCTCCAGGCTCTCGTGGAAAAACACGAGAGTTTGGAGCGTGACTCGAAGACTCGAGAGTCCGAGCACGCCTCGGCTCTTGAGAGTGCCAAAGCCGCTAAGGCCGAAGCCCAAAAAGCCCTCCAGGAAATTGAATCATTAAAGAAGATAGCGGCGGGTAAGGCATTCTTTATGCAAAGCAAGCATGTGAAAGTGGATTATCTATTACTTATCCGGATCCGGAGCTCTCCAGGAGCATTCGCAGATCTGCCCCGTAGTGTGTCCGATGTTGCCGCGTTCTACCGCGCCAAGGAGGGGAGCTCGATGGAAAAGGTGTTCTGGTCTCAGTATGCTGAGGCCGGACATCCGCATTCGAAGGCCCACTGAAGCAGCTGGTCGAGCTCCACAAGGTCGCCGAACAGGCCATGAAGGGCCTCATAATTGGTACATGGCCATTGGAAGCCATGCCTGGAGCTACTTCGCCTAGTCACGGCGGCTGGTGGGACGCATGTCCATGGATTGAGGTCATCAAGCGCCCGTCTCGCATTGAAGGTGCCTGTTGCCCTTGCCCGTGCTAAAGTGCACCGGGCAAGCTGGATGTCGAGAAGCTTGTGACGAACAGGCCACCGAAGGGCAAGGAGCATCGCAAGTCCGAAATGTACTATGAGGGCGACCTGAAGGGAGCCCGCCTTATAGCGGGTGAATGCTCCAAAGATGTAAATTTTTAATAGACTCGCATTAGTTATCCTGAACGCTGAAAACTAGTTCATATGCGCTAAGCAACGCTTGTGAATTAAAAATATTACCTTCTCAGGCGGCCTTTTATCAAATTTGAGAGATGGCAAGTCGTTGGCTTCAGCCCCATGCCCCGAAAGTGCCGGGTGTTCGGGATAAACTTGAGCGCTCTTGTTCCCATTCTTGGGTCCTTCGAGTGAGGCGCTCAACGCAACGAACAAGGCAACCGGACTATAGTGCTTGAACACTCTCACTTAGCCATAGAATTCTATAATTTTAAATTTCGGCGAAGCCCCTAGTATTCGGAAGACCGAGTTCGGGGTGCTATCCACGCCTTTGGCCGGACAATGCCGACTCCTCGCTCTAAGCGGCATAAGTCTTTAGGGACCCGAAAAACCTCTCGAACAGCGACCGGCTCTCGCCTGTCATGACCGTCTGCTTTTAGCTTTCCACCGAGGTGCTCAACCCAGCTCAACCGGGCACAATCGCAGTGGTTCTCCCAAACTACCTTAGCCGATATAACGGAACGTAAGGTACCAAAACATGGGAGCCGGGCAAACCCAACTATTGACCCAAGACATGATTCGAGCCGATGCATATAATGCTATAAGTTCGGGGTGCCGCACTTGTGAAAGTGTTCGGACTTATCACACCATATTTTTGGGGTACTTAAGCCCCTGGTGTATTGGCCGTACCAAAGTGTACGAGTGCAACATGTCATGAATGAACATATATATAGATAAAGATAGGAGTGCAATAATAGGCAAAAGCTATGTATTGTTTATTCAAAAAGGTACTGCAATGAAAGCAGAACGATACAAATAGTGCGATAAGCAAGGGATGGGACTATTTAACATGTCCTCCTCTAGGGGTAAGCTGCGGGATGGTATGTAAAACAGGTATAATGCTTGTAGTAGAGAACACCTGGACACTCGACGTAGCTTTCTGCTTCCCTGGCTGTTGCATCGTGAGTTCGGCAATTCTAGTGCCGGACAGGGCTTCTGGAAAACGGAGTCCTGAAAGTAAGAGAAAAGAAGAAAGAAAAGAATGACACAATCGGGAGCCCCTGGTGCGGTTGAGCCGCATTCTGGGCGTGCCGTGGTCGTGCCCTCCGCTTATGCCCATGGTATTTCCAGAGCGTGAGTTATGTACGCCAGTAGTATCGCTTCGCAACTTCGCGAGGGCTGGGGTTGGGGCCGGATTGCTACGCGTGCTCGAATCGTGCCAGGCGGTCTTGTTGTAGGTTACTCCGGGCGCGCTTGACGGTGTCCGGACGTTTAATAGCCGGACTCGAGAATTGCTGTGAGAGGCTGCTTTGCACCTCCGCTGCAAGGGCCGCCGTATGCTCCTCCGTTCGGAGAGAGCGTTCGGTGTTTCCATTGACCGTGATTACTCCTCGAGGGCATGGCATCTTGAGCTTGAGGTATGCATAGTGCGGCACCGCATTGAACTTTGCAAATGCGGTTCGTCCGAGCAGTGCGTGATAGCCGCTGCGGAACGGGACTATGTCGAAGATTAACTCTTCGCTTCGGAAGTTATCCGGGGATCCGAAGACCACTTCGAGTGTAACTGAGCCTGTACAATTGGCCTCTACACCTGGTATGATGCCTTTAAAGGTCGTCTTTGTGGGTTTAATCCTTGAGGGGTCTATGCCCATTTTGCGATCAGATCCGATACAAAGCATATTCAGGTTGCTACCACCGTCCATCGTGACTCTAGTGAGGTGAAATCCGTCGATGATTGGGTCAAGAACCAATCGCGGCGAATCCGCCGTGGCGGATGCTAGTGGGTGGTCCTTCGATCAAAGGTGATCGGGCAGGAGGACCATGGGTTGAACTTCTGGGCGATCGCTCCATCGCATATACGCCCCTTAGTGCACGCTTCCGCTCCCTTTTGGGTATGTGGGTTGCGTATATCATGTTCGCCGTCCGCACTTGTGGGGGAAGCCCTTCATCCTCTATTGTTCGGGCGGTCGGGCTCCTCCTCATCATCGCTATGCAGCCCCTTGTCATTGAGTTCGCATTTAACTTGCCTACCTGTTTGAAGACCCAATAATCCTGTTGGTGTGGTTGGCTGGTTTTTCGGGGTGCCATGTATTTGGCACGAGCGATCGAAAGTATTCGGTCCAGATTGACGGCCCTGAGTATTTCTTTTGAACGGCTTTTTCCGCTGACCGGGTTTAGAGCCTCAACTCGGCATTGACTATCGTATCTTCAGCATTATCGCCGTTAATGCGCGCTTGTGCTTGTTGCGACGCCGACCTGCCATTGCTGTCCTTGGTATCCGAACTACCGTGGTTTTTGGTCAAGTTGTTACTACGAGCTAGCCAAATGTCCTCTCCCGCCGCAAATGCGGGTCATGAGCGCCAGGAGGGCTGCCATGGATTTCGCTTTTCTGTCCTAGGTGCCGGGCAAGCCGTCGTCATGGATGTTATGTTTGAAGGCTGCAAGGGCCTCTGCATCCGGATAGTCAACGATTTGATTTTTCTTGGTTAGGAACCGTGTCCGTAATTGTTCAGCCGATTCTTCCGGCTGCTGAATTATGTGGCTGAGGTCATCGGCGTCTGGTGGTCGCACATATGTGCCCCGGAAGTTATCAAGGAATGCGGCTTCCGTGTCCTCCCAACAACCAATTGATTCTGGCCGCAAGCTGTTAAGCCAATGCCGAGCTGGTCCTTTAAGCTTGAGTGGGAGGTATTTGATGGCGTGTAGATCATCGCCAAGGGCCATGTGGATATGGAGGAGGTAGTCCTCGATCCAAACCGCAGGATCTGTTGTGACATCGTATGATTCAATGTTTACGGGTTTAAAACCCTCAGGGATTTGATGATCCATCACTTCATCTGTGAAGCATAGTGGGTGTGCGGCGCCTCTGTATTGAGCTATATCACGACGCAGCTCAAATGAGCTTTGTCTACTGTGTTCGGCCCGGCCGGAATTGTTGTATCCGGCGTGACGGTTATCATCACGAGTCGTGGGGCGCCCACGCGATCCGTAGATCGATCTTGTTTGCCTTGCCTTGTCCTCCAATATGTCTCGCAGGTCTGGCGCGCTTCCCGCACCTTGGTACTTTTTCGAGCGGCGCCGGGTGCGGCTTGAATGGAGGGTCTAGAGGCCTCTCTGTCATGCTGACCACGGGTGGCCGGTCGGCCGCATCATGCGCTGGTGATGTAGGTTTGGGTGCTGCTTCCTCTAATTGGAATAGCAGCCTGCGTTTTGGGTATCTCTTGGAGGGGCGTTCGAGTTCGTACTCTTCGGCTGCAAAGACTTCAGTCCATCTGTCAGCTAGCAAGTCGATCTGTCCTGTAGGTGCTGGTTCTTGGTCGTCTCCAGCATCGTCATCCATACCGTCGATGTCTTCGGAGTCGAAGTCGAGCATGTCGGTTAAATCATCGATAGTGGCTACTTAGTGGGTGGTGGGTGGGCGTTGAATTTCTTCGTCTTCCGCATCCCAACCTTCCTGACCGTAGTCCGGCCAGGGCTCTCCTGATAAAGAGAGAGACTTTAGTGAATTCAGGATGTCGCCAAAGGGCGAAAGTGCCGAAGATGTCCGCGGCAAGTGAACTCCATAACCGGCGCCCAATCGGATTCGATTGGCGGCGTGGAGGGTTCGGAGTCCGTAGAGGAGTCCGGCACCTTGGAGTCACGGCCTTCGCAGCGACGGGGACGGAGTTCGCTCAATCGCCGTAGAGATCGTAGCCCCGAGGCGGTGTCCAACCACTCGCCCTCGATCATGGAGTCGGCTCCGAGCTAAGGGTCGGAGCGGATGTCAGCGGCCCCTGTGGCAATCGCTCGGTAGAGCTAGATCGTGCCCATCGAGACAAGCGGGCGCTTAGGCGTGGCTCGAATCCGTCAAGATCAAGTCTCCCGGATGTCGCCCGTGTAGTTCAAACTCCCAAATCTGACCTGATGGCCGGGCGAAGCTTTCGATCTGCTCCAGATGGCCAAGTGAATTGCCCGCAGCAAAGCCGCCGAATACGAAGATCTGTCCGGGAGAAAAGTCTCACCGACCGCGTCGTTGTTGACGATCGAAGGAGCCAACGGGCCTAAGGATGACGCATACGATGAACTCTCAATGGAAGCACCAATGTCGGTGTCAAAACCGCGGATCTCGGGTAGGGGTCCCAACTGTGCGTCTAGGCGTATGGTAACAGGAGACAAGGGACACGATGTTTTTACCTGTGTTCGGGCCCTCTCGATGGAGGTAAAACCCTACTCCGGCTTGATTAATATTGATGATATGGGTAGTACAAGAGTAGATCGACCACGAGATCGTGAGAGGCTAAACCCTAGAAGCTAGCCTATGGTATGATTGTTGTTCGCCCCACGGACTAAAACCCTCCGGTTTATATAGACACCGGATAGGGTTAGGGTTACACAGTCGGTTACAATGGTAGGAGATCTACATATCCAGACGCCAAGCTTGCCTTCCACGCCAAGGAAAGTCCCATCCGGACACGGGACGAAGTCTTCAATCTTGTATCTTCATAGTCCAGGAGTCCGGCCACCGGTGATAGTTCGGCTATCCGGACACCCCCTAAGCCAGGACTCCCTCAGTCCCGGGGGACTATCTGTTCCGAGTGAGGCTGAGGGACGCACACCCATGTGGATGAAGAAATCTATATTTTCGGACCTACCCTACTTGAAAGACCTAGAGTTCCGCTCTTCAATCAACGTGATGCACGTGCCGAAGAATCTTTGCGTGAACCTGCTAGGCTTCTTTGGCATGTATGGGAAGACAAAAGATACACCGGAGGCACGGGAGGACCAGCTACGTGTGCACGAAAAAGATGGCATGCCTCCAAAGCAATACGAAGGTCCTGCCAGCTATGCTCTTACCAAAGAAAGAAGGAAATCTTCTTTGAATGCCTGCTCAGTATTAAGGTCCCGTCTGGCTTCTCCACTAGTAGAAGAAGGGCCTTATGTTCAACTCTTTAGTCCCGGTTTGTAATAGAACCGACACTAATGTGACCATTAGTGTCGGTTCCAACGGCTAGGTGGGAGGCTCTCATTAGTACCGGTTCGTGGTGAACCTTTAGTACCGGTTCTTGCCACGAACCGGTACTAAAGAGGTGGTGGCAGGCTTGTGTCAGGCTGCAGCCCCACCATGACCTATAGTACCTTCATGCCATGAATCGTGACTATAAGTTCACCTTTAGTCCCGGTTCGTGTAACCAACCGGGACTACAGATATCACTATATATAGTGCTTCTTCTAGCCCGAGCCGAAGCCCTCTGTTTTTCCCCTCCTCTCTGTTTTCTTCCCCTCTTGCTCGAGCTCCCACCTCTATTTTTGCCAAAATTTTCCAACATTTGAAGGCACCCCATCCATCCAAGTGATCACAAAGGTTAGCAACTCTATCCTTTCATCTCTCATTGCTACATTAGCTCTTGCAATGCTCTATAAGTATAGTGATTTGTGGGTTTTTAGTTTGGCAGGAATTATATATATGTTGTAGTTTATTTGATTTATATGCAATTTTAGGTCAAAATAACTCTTAGTTTGCATATGTAAGTGTGGTTTACTTAGTGCCTTCCCGTCTCCGTCCTAACCACCGTCGATCGCCAGCACTTTCCCGTCGCCGACACCACCTTGTGGTGAGCCTCTTGTTCTTATCTTTTTAATGTAAGAAAAAAAATCATGTTTGTGTTATTTAGATATATAGTTACTTGTATAATTATCTTACCCGTACGTTGTTTGTTATACATAGTGCCATGGTTTCGATATCCGTCCCCGTCGGCCCTCGTCCGGGTTATGATTCGGATGTGGTATATTCTCTTTAATAACTATTTGTTGCATTTAATGCTTATGCCAAATTATGCCCATCAAGTTGACATAGATATTTTTATCTAGGAGGTATGTGAACCGGAAATTCCAACCGACACTATTGTCGAGAGGTTAAATTTAGTTGAAAAAGAAAACGAGTATTTGAAAGAAAAAATGAAAAGAATTGAGGGGGAGAAGATGGAATTGGAGTTTGATGTTGCCGATGTCATTGATGATCACAAGATCAAGATGGAGAAAATGTGCTTGAATATTAGAAAGATTAGAAAATATGCCATCGATAGTGAGGCTTAGTATCATTATGTTGTTGGATCAATTGTTACCTTAGTTGTGATCTTGATTGCATTTATTGTTGCATTTAAAAGCTTTAGATAGAGAGTTATTTGTATGTTGTTTTATGAGAATATGTGTTGTATGGACTTTATGTGTGAACTTGTATTAATTTGGTCTTTTTGGTGCTGTGCAAATGAAGATGAGCCGGCAATGGATGTACAATGAACGATGCTCTCCCCAATTCATTAATGGTGTGCATACTTTTCTGCTTGCGGCTCAGGCAAACAAGCGGGCGGATGGTTTTATGCCTTGTCCATGTGCTAACTGTAAGAATGATCTGAATTACTCTAAGTCAAGAACCATTCACGTCCACCTGTTTGAGTCCGGTTTCATGCCCCACTATAATGTTTGGACCAAGCACGGAGAGAGAAGGGTTATGATGGAAGACAATGAAGAAGAAGAGGAAGACGACAACTATCCTGGCCATGGGTTCCCTGAATACGATGGTACAACAACGGGGGAAGAAGTTGAGCCGGCAATGCAGGAAGAAGCTGCAGAAGAGGCATCAGATGAGCCCACTGATGATCTAGGTCGGGGGCCATTGCCGATGCAAAGAGAAAACGCGCAAGTGAAAAGGAGAAGAAGAAGTTGCAGGGCATGTTAGAGGATCACAAGAAATTGTTGTACCCAAATTGGGAAGCTGACAAGAAAAAGTTGGGCACCACACTAGAATTGCTGCAATGGAAGGCAGAGAATGGTGTATCTGACAAGGGATTTGGAAAGTTGTTGATAATGTTAAAGAAGATGCTTCCGAAGGCCAACGAATTGCCCGAGAGTACGTACGAAGCAAAGAAGGTTGTCTGCCCTCTAGGATTAGAGGTGCATAAGATACATGCATTCCCTAATGACTGCATCCTCTACCATGGTGAGTACAAGGTTTTGAATGCGTGCCCGGCATGCGGTTCGTTGCGCTATAAGATCAGTCGCGATGACCTTAGCGATGTCGAGGGCGAGCGCCACAGGAAGAAGATTCCTGCCAAGGTAATGTGGTATGCTCCTATAATACCACGTTTGAAAAGTTTGTTCCAAAGCAAAGAGCATGCCAAGTCGATCCGATGGCACAGAGAAGACCGTAAGAAAGACGGGAAGTTGAGAGTACCCGCTGACGGGTCGCAGTGGAGAAAAATCAAGAGAAAGTACTAGGAGGACTTTGCAGGTGACGCAAGGAACGTATGGTTTGGTCTAAGCACAGATGACATTAATCCTTTTGGGGAGCAGAGAAGAAACCATAGCACCTGACCTATGACTCTATGTATGTATAACCTTCCTCCTTGGTTGTGCATGAAGCGGAAGTTCATTATAATGCTAGTGCTCATCCAAGGGCCTAAGCAACCCGGCAACGACATTGATGTGTACCTAAGGCCATTAGTTGAAGAACTCTTACAGCTGTGGAATGAAAAAGGTGTACGTGCGTGGGATGAGCACAAACAGGAAGAATTTGACCTACATGCGTTGCTGTTTGTGACCATCAATGATTGGCCTGCAGCTCTTAGTAACCTTTCAGGACATACAAACAAGGGATATCAGGCATGCACACACTGTTTGGATGATACCGATAGTATATATTTGGATAATTGTAAGAAGAATGTGTACCTGGGTCATCATCGATTTCTTCCGAGCAGGCATCCCGTAAGAAAGAAAGGCAAGCATTTCAAAGGTGAGGCAGATCAACGGACGAAGCCTTGCCACCGTACCGGTCATGATGTACATGATATGGTCAAGCATTTGAAGGTAATCTTTGGAAAGGTTCCTGGCGGACAATCTGTTTCAAATGACGCTCACGGACGCGCACCCATGTGGAAGAAGAAATGTATATTTTGTGACCTGCCCTATTGAAAAGACCTAGAGGTCCGCTCTGCAATCAATGTGATGCACGTGACGAAGTATGTTTGCGTGACCCTGCTTGGCTTCTTGGGCGTGTATGGGAAGACAAAAGATACACCGGAGGCATGGGAGGACCAACAATGTGTGCACGGAAAGGACGGCATACATTAGGGTCATGCTAGCTACGCTCTCACCAAAGAAGAGAAAGAAATCTTCTTTGAATGCCTGCTCAGTATGAAGGTACCGTCTGGCTTCTAGTCGAATATAAAGGGAATAATAAATATAACAGAGAAAAGTTTCAGAACCTAAAGTCTCATGACTGCCACGTGATTATGACGCAGCTGGTTCTGGTTGCATTGAGGGGGCTTCTACCGAAAAACGTTCGATTAGCCATTGTGAAGCTCTGTGCATTTCTCAATGCTATCTCTCAGAAGGTAATCGATCCATAAATCATACCAAGGTTGGAGAATGATTTGGTGGAATGTCTTGTCAGTTTCGAGTTGGTGTTCCCACCATCCTTCTTCAATATCATGACACACGTCCTAGTTCACCCATGGGAAGAGATTGTCGTTTTGGGTCCTATATTTCTACACAATATGTTCCCCTTTGAGGGGTTCATGGGCGTCCTTAATAAATATGTTCATAACTGTGCTAGGGCAAAAGGAAGCATCTCCAAGGGCCATGAAAATGAGGAGGTCAATGAGTTTTGTGTTGACTTTATTCCTGACCTTAAGCCGATTGGTGTTCCTGAATCATGGCATAAGGGCAGACTGGGTGGAAATGGCACGCTAGGACCGGATCAAATAATATGTATGGACGGGCATTCTCTCACTGAAGCACACTACACAGTTCTACAAAATTCCGCCTTGGTGGCTTCGTATATGGAGGAACACAAGAATATTCTAAGCTCCAAATACCCGGAGCAGTCTGAAGATTGGATTACACGTGAACAAACAAGGACTTTCGCCGGTTGGTTGCAGACACGTGCCATGCATTACGCCGATATTGAAGATCACCTGTACTTGTTGTCCCAGTTACCATCTTCGAATATAATGACTTTCAAAGGGTACGAGATAAATGGGAATACATTTTACATGATCTCCCAAGATAAAAAGAGCACCAACCAAAACAGTGGTGTCCGCTTTGATGCAGCAACCAGTAGGGGCTCGGACATATATTATGGTTACATAGAGGAGATATGGGAACTTGACTATGGACCTGATTTGAAGGTCCCTTTGTTTTGGTGCAAATGGGTCAATATGACAGGAGGCGGCGGAAAGGAAGACCCGCAGTACGGAATGACAACAGTGGGTCTCAACAATCTTGCGTACGCAGATGAACCATTCGTCCTAGCCAATGATGTGGCGCAGGTTTTCTATGTGAAGGAAATGTCTACCAAGCCGAGAAAAAGAAAATATAAGGAAGCGAATACATCATACGATGAGCCGAAGCGCCACATAGTTCTTTCAGGAAAAGAAACATCATGGGAGTGGATGATAAGACAGACATGTCAGAAGATTATGAAAAGTTTCATAAAGTTTCTCCCTTCAGAGTGAATATTGACCCGAGCATCCAGTTAAATGATGAAGATTGTTCATGGTTACGGCGAAAAGGGACATACGCAGATAAAAAGGTTCACACCCAAAGACAGTAGGTAATCTTTGAAATAGTTAGGGTGCTTATGTGCTTTGCATTTGAAAAGTGTACTTTTGTTCTTCGGACAAACGCGTACCTTTCTGACTTCATTTGCTAATTTTCAGCTCATTTACTGATTTTTTTATCTAAATGACCCTGAAATTGAAAACTCATTTGTTACAAAGGCAATTCATTTTTTTGACTTATTACAACTACAGACTATTTGTGCATTCAGTATGCACCATTCAAAGCCACGTCATCAACTTTCAACTCTTTCTGACATCATTTGCTATTTTTCATGCATTTTCTGATTTTTTATCTAAATGACCCTGAAATTGAAAAGCGCTACAAATGAACTCTGAAAATGTTGAAAGTTGGCATGGTATCATCGTTTCGTCCAGATAGCATGTGCAAAAAAGTAGAGAGGGTTACGGCAAAAAATGGATCCACTTTGTGTACAAAATGGACAATCTCTTTTGAAGTATCACGGTTTCGACGAAAAAGCCATTTCATTTTTTAAATAACCTAAGTATTACCAAATTGAATATAATCATAAAACACACTAATATTAAACATAAGAAAAAAGAATCACTGAAAAATCTATTTTTAAAGTAAAGTTATTCCCAAACTAGTGATTCACACAAATTTCAAATAGTTCAAATTTAAACTATTCAAATTTGAAAACTACTGGCACTAACAGAAAGTTTGTAAGTTTTGGTACCTAAAGAAAAAATATTCACAAAGAAATTCTAAATACAGCAAAAAACAACTCAGAAATAAATAAAAGAAAATAAATAAAGCAGAAAAGAAAAAAGGAAAAAAGAAATTAAAAAAAGCCCGCCTACTGGGCCACAACGGCCTGCATACGACTAGAAACCCAACCTGTAGTTGGGCCAGGATGCAGGCCTGCTAGCCCAGTAGGCCCAACAGGGCAGAGTAGGAGAGGTAGGCCATGAAGGTCTGCATTGGAGAGGAGCTCAATGCAGTGCCAGCTAGCTTATAAACTTTTTGGCGCCTCGGCTAGCGAGGTGGGACTAAACTTGCGCACCGCCGAGCAGCGCACCTTTTAGTACCGGGTCGTGGCTCCAACCGGTACTAAGGGGGGCTTTAGTACCGGTTGGAGCCACGACCCGGTACTAAAGTGCCCTTCCCGCCGCTTCGCTATTAAAATAGTTTTTAGTACCGTTGGTGGCTCCAACCGTACTAAAGGTGCCTCCTATATAAGTAACACTTCAAAAATTCCGCTTCTCATCTCCCACTTCTCTCGCTTCGACATCGCCGCCGCCCCTGCTGCCGCCGCTCGTCGCCGCCCCTGCCGCCACTTCGCCGTGTTGTCGCCGCCACCGTCCCCTGCCGCTGCCGCTTCGTCTCGCCGACGCCTGCCCGTCGTCATTGTCCCCGTCGCCGTCTGCCGCCGCTTCAGATGTATGCCGTAATCACCGTCCGCCGTCACCATCCCCTGCCGCCGCCGCCCTTCGCCGCCTTCGTCGCCGCTGTGAGCTCCTGCGCCCCCCCCGGCCATGGCCACACACGCACACGCGCACGCACAAACACAGTAATTTTTCTATCCATGGTTACGGCACAATAAGCATAGGACACAAGCGAAGAAAAAGTGAAGACTTTCTATCCACAACTATTATGATGATGCCTTTGATCTAGAATATCACTACAGTTACATGTCAAGAAATGAAATCCCTTTGTAACAGATGAGTTTTCGTCCAAAAACCTGATACTTCGAAAGACATTGTCCATTTTGTACATGAAGTGCATCCAGTTTTTGTCGTAACCCTCTCAACTTTTTAGAACATTCTATGTGGAAGAAATGATGATACCATGCCAACTTTCAACGTTTTCATAGTTCATTTGTAGTGCTTTTCAATTTTAGGGTCATTTAGCTTAAAAATCAGTAAATGCATGAAAAATACCAAATGCAGTCAGAAAGGGTTGAAAAATCATGATGATGCTTTGAATGGAGCATTTTGAACTCACAAAAAGTATGGAGTTCCAATAAGTATAAAAAATGAAATCCCTTTGTAACAGATGAGTTTTCGTCTGAAACCCTGATACTTCGAAAGAGATTGTCCGTTTTGTACACGAAGTGCATTCAGTTTTTTCGTAACCCTCTCAACTTTTTAGAACATGCTATGTGGGTGAAATGAGGATACCATTGCAACTTTCAACCTTTTCAGAGTTCATTTGTAGTGCTTTTCAATTTCAGGGTCATTTAGCTTTAAAAATCAGTAAATGCATGAAAAATACCAAATGAAGTGAGAAAGGGTTGAAAATTAATGATTTGGCTTTGAATGGTGCATTTGCAACACACAAAAAATCTGGAGTTCAAATAAGTGCAAAAAATGAAATCCCTTTGTAAATGATGCGTTTTTGTCCGAAACCCTAATACTTTGAAAGAGGTTGTCCGTTTTGTACATGAAGTGCATCCAGTTTTTGCCGTAACCCTCTCAACTTTTTAGAACATGCTATGTGGGTGAAATTATGATACCATGCCAACTTTCAACCTTTTAAGAGTTCATTTGTAGTGCTTTTCAATTTCAGGGTCATTTAGCTAAAAAATCAGTAAATGCATGAAAAATACCAATTGAAGTCACAAAGGGTTGAAAATTGATGATGTGGCTTTGAATGGTGCATTTTTAACACACAAAAATACTGGAGTTCAAATAAGTTCAAATAATTGAAACCCCTTTGTAACAGATGAATTTTCGTCCCAAACCTTGATACTTCGAAAGAGATTGTCCGTTTTGTACATGAAGTGCATCCAGTTTTTTCTGTAACCCTCTCAACTTTTTAGAACATGCTATGTCAGTGAAATGATGATACCATGTCAACTTTCAACCTTTTTAGAGTTCATTTGAAGTGCTTTTCAATTTCAGGGTCATTTAGCTCAAAAAACCAATAAATACATAACAATACCAAATGAAGTCACAAATGGTTGAAAATTGATGACGTCGCTTTGAATGGTGCATTTTGAACACACAAAAAGTCTGGAGTTCAAATAAGTTCAAATAAATGAAATCCCTTTCTAACAGATGAGTTTTCGTCCAAAACCATGATACTTTGAAAGAGATTGTCCGTTTTGTACATGAAGTGCATCCAGTTTTTGCCGTAACCCTCTCAACTTTTTAGAACATGCTATGTGGGTGAAATGATGATACCATTACAACTTTCGACCTTTTCAGAGTTCATTTGTAGTGCTTTTCAATTTCAGGGTTATTTAGCTTTAAAAATCATTAAATGCATGAAAAATACCAAATGAAGTGAGTAAGGGTTGAAAATTGATGATTTGGCTTTGAATGGTGCATTTTCAACACACAAAACGTCTGGAGTTCAAATAAGTACAAAAAATGAGATCCCTTTGTAACAGATGCGTTTTTGTCCGAAACCCTAATACTTTGAAAGAGGTTGTCCGTTTTGTACACGAAGTGCATCCTGTTTTTGCCATAACCCTCTCAACTTTTTAGAACATGCTATGTGGGTGAAATTATGATACCATGCCAACTTTTAACCTTTTCAGTGTTCATTTGTAATGCTTTTCAATTTCATGGTCATTTAGCTAAAAATCAGTAAATGCATGAAAAATACTAATTGAAGTCACAAAGTGTTGAAAATTGATGATGTGGCTTTGAATGGTGCATTTTGAACACACAAAAATTCGTGAGTTCAAATAATTGAATCCCCTTTGCAATAGATGAATTTTCGTCCAAAACCCTGATACTTCGAAAGAGATTGTCCGTTTTGTACACATAGTGCATCCAGTTTTTGCCATAACCCTCTCAACTTTTTAGAACATGCTATGTGGGTGAAATGATGGTACCATGTCAACTTTCAACCTTTTTAGAGTTCATTTGAAGTGCTTTTCAATTTCAGGGTCATTTAGCTAACAAACCAGTAAATGCATAAAAATACCAAATGAAGTCAGAAATGGTTGAAAATTGATGATGTGGCCTTGAATGGTGCATTTTGAACACACAAAAAGTGTGGAGTTCGAATAAGTTCAAATAAATGAAATTCCTTTCTAACAAATGAGTTTTCGTCTGAAACCGTGATACTTCGAAAGAGATTGTCCTTTTTGTACACGAGGTGCATCCAGTTTTTACCGTAACCCTCTCAACTTTTTCGAACATGCTATGTGGGTGAAATGATGATACCATGCCAAATTTCAACTTTTCAGAGTTCATTTGTAGTGCTTTCAATTTCAGGGTCATTTAGCTCAAAGAATGAACTAATAGCAAAAAGAATGAACTAGAAAACTTTTATGAAACTCTAATAGCAAAAAGAATGAACTAAAAATAATCAATAAAATATTATGTTACGATCAACTAAAACAAAACTATATCATTCTTCAATAGCAAAAATAATCAACTAAAAATCTTTTATAAAACTCTAATAGCAAAATGAATAAACTAAACAGATTTTATAAACCTCTAATACTTTTCAAACTAAAATTATATAAAAGTTATGCAACTAAAATTATCAAAGTATTTTTTGTTCAAAACATTAATAGCAAAATGAATTTTCATAAAGAATTTTTTGATAGAAACTTTAATAGAAAACTAAAATAACAAAATCTGTTTTTGATTAAACAGACATTTAACATAACCTAAAAATTACCAAATTGAGTATAATGATAAAACACAGTAATATTAAATAGTAGGAAAAAGAATCTGTAAAAAAATCTATTTTTATAGTAAAGTTATTCAAAATCTAGTGAGTCACACAAATTTCAAAGAATTCCAATTTAAACTATTCAAATTTGAAAACTAATGGCACTAATAGAAAGTTTATAATTTGTGTGACCTAAAAGCAAAAAGAATCACTGAAAAACAGTAAGTAGAAACAAAATAAAAAAATAAAGCAAAGAAACAAAACAAAAAAACTGGAAAGAGAAAAATGCCACCTACGTGGCCACCACGGCGTGAATACAACTAGAAACCCAACCACCTTGTTGGGCCAGGATTCAGGCCCACAGCAGGCCCAGTAGGCCCATAGGCAGAAGAGTTTCAGACTAGGCCCGCAAGCCTACAGTTGAGAGGAGCTCGAGAGGGTGGGTGCAGCAGCGCTTATAAACCGCTCTCGAGCTCTCTCAACTAGCGAGGTGGGACTAAACATTTGGCCCCAGGCAACACCAACCTTTGGTCTCGGTTCGTGGTACCAATCGGGACCAATGCCCCCCATTGGTCCCGGTTCGTGCCACCAACCGGTACCAATGCCACCCTTTGGTCCCGGTCCGCCCTTTGGGCTGCTGAAAAGAGACCTTTGGTCTGGGTTGGTGGACGAACCGGGACCAAAGGGGGGCATTCGTCCCGGTTGGTGCCGCGAACTGGGACCCTGGATATATAAGATAGCACTTAGAAAATTTCAGTTCTATCTCGCATTTCAGCCCCCGACGACGCCGACGCCAACGACGCCGCCCGCCATCACCGTCGCTGCCCCCGACGCTGTCGTCGCCCTGCCCCATCATTGGCTTCATCGTCGCTGTCCCCGACGCCCTAGGCGTCGTCCACGCGCCCTTGCCCCGAGCCCTCGCCGATGCGCCCGACGCCATCGTCGCACCCCTGCCCTCGATGCTTTCACCGTGCCCCTGCCCCGGGCACTCACCGACGGTCCGCGCCGCCCCGCGCTATGGTCCGGCCGGCCCCCTTTTCCCCCTGTCCATATATTTTTTTTGTTCATATAATGTTTTTGCTGATGATGTTGATGATACATGATGTATGCTTTTTTTGTTCATATGATGATTTTTTTGCATCTTTAGAAAAATGTATGTATGTATGTTCTTTGTATATATTCATATATATGCAAAAGTTACATTTTTTAGAAAAGTTTTATGTATGTATGTTCTCTGTATATGTGCATATGTGCATTTTTAGAAACTTTTGTGTATGTATGTTAATATAAGCAAAAGTTACATTTAAGAAAAAAGGAAAATGTATGTATGTTCATATGCAAAGAATATGCAAAAGTTAGAATTTTTTATGTTCATAGATTTTTTTTGGTGATATTGTAGAATATGAACATTTTGAATATGGATCGATGGATGGATGAACATTTTGAATATAGATGGATGGATGGATGAACATTATGACCATGTATGTATGGATCCGGATGTCGTTGTCGATCTACCCCCCTCCCCGATAACTTCATGAGGGGGGGGGGGGGACGTCGGACATGCATGAGGAGGGAGAGAGAGATGTTAATTGAAAGTCTCTCGAAACATTACTAAGTTAAAATTTTACTAAGTTACTAAGTTTTCTCTCCAAACGTTACTAAGTTACTAAGTTAAAATGATGGTAATAGAAAGTTCCTCTCGAAACATTAATAAGTTACTAAGTTAAAATGTTCATATATTTGAAACATATCAAGTGTTGTATTTTCTCTCGAAACGTATCCCCGATAACTTTGACATGAGGGGGCGTCGATGAACCCCCTCTCGCCCGACCAAACTCTCGAGTCCACCCAAACCGGGAGTGGGATGTGATAGGTAGTTTTTTTGTTCATAGAAAACTCCGGTAACTCTTCAACATGAGGGGGACGTCAATCGATCAACCCCCTCTCGCCAAGCCGGGACTGAAAAAGTGTTGTCGAGGCCACCCCAAACCCTAGAAGTGTTGTCGAGGCCACCCCAAACCCTAGAAGCATTTTCGAGGCCACCCCAAACCCTAGAAGCGTTGATGCCACCCAAATTTATCAAGTTAAAAGAGTGATGTCGAGGGCACTCCAAACTCTAGAAGCGTTGTCGAGGCCACCGTACCCCAAACCCTAGAAGCATTGTTGAGAACACCCCAAACCGTGAAGTGTCGAGGCCACTAATATGATCCCTTGTTGTGATATTAGCTAGGTCTATGTTTGCCACTAATATATCCATCTCTCATGTTTGTATATTGCCATGTTGTAATATTTGCATAAACTATGGACAAAAGAGACTTAGAACAAGAAGAGTTGTTGGAGGATGTAATCCGCGACGGACGGGATGTCTTGTCGTTTCTCAACGACACCGATGATCAGGAAGGAGAGGATGATGACTCCGGTGATCAAACAATGGAGGAGGAAGGACATGATCATGACGGCTCCGCTGACCGAATGGCGGAGGAAGAAGGAGACCATGATGATGGCTTCGGTGACTGAAGGGAGGAGGGAGCTGTCGCAAAGTCCGACGAGGTATATATATTAATTAAACCTATGTTGACTAATTGATGCATTAATTGTTTTGGTATTACATATATCAACACTTCTTTCTTCTTTTATAGCCCCCTGGATCGAGCCAAACTTCCGTAACAAGACGCGGCCCGAAGAAAAGGTTGCGCCAGGATGAAAGGTTCATGATCACAGTATCACGGACGATGGCCAACCGATTGAACCCAAGAGGACCAAGGATGCATTTGTTGCTCAGTGCGCAACTATTGTTAGGGACATCATCCCGATCAGCATCTAGTAATGGAATAAGCCGGCTAAGGACGACCCTGAAGTTTCTTATGTCCACGAAAGACAGAAAGATGATCTTTGGACCTTGCTGAAGGCAAATTTCACCCATACCGCCAGAGGAGGATCCGCCAGTTATAGATCCAAAGGTCAAGGTGTATCCTCTTAAGAAGATGGCGGATCTATTCAGGAGGTGGAAGAAAGAGTTGAACCCAAAGTTTGTCGACAAAGGGAAGACTCCAGAATTCACCATCCGATATGAGAAGATAAGAGATCACTGGCCCGCATTTGTGGCCTACAAGACATCGGATAAGGGTATGAAAATGTCAGAGACAAACAAGAAAAATGCTGCAAAGAAGTAGTATCACCATCACACGGGGTCAGGCGGCTACTTCAAATCACGGTCGTTGTGGGACAAAGGTGAGAATGACCTGATTGTTAAAGGGGTCCAACCAGCAACACTGAACTGGCCAGACCGTTCAAGGACTTGGTTCTTTGGGGTTGGGGGAACTTTGGACCCAGAAACAGGGGATTGTCATCGGACGGATGAGAAACTTGCAATACCCGTCAAGAAGCTTCAGGATTATATCGCTGCAACGCAGAAAGGGATGTTCATTCCTGACAGAGAGAAGGACGAGCTGACTGAGGCCCTCGGGAATCCAGAGCACCCTAGACGAACACGAGGCACACCAGGCTCCATTGCGTGGGTGCATGGGTTCCCCGGTGCAGGCGGTTACAGATGCTGAGAGAGAAAGAGGAAAGCGGAGCTGAGCGAAATGCAGAAGCTCAATGCAAGATTAGCGAAGCTAGAGGAATTGCAGCGGCCGACCAACCATCTCAGCAGCATGAAACTACCCCAGAAGCTACCTCGCCATCTCAGCGGTGAAGCAGCATGGCTTCCACGGAGCTCGTTCCACCGGATTTCACGGCTCCTCGCTACCCCGTGGATACTATCACGGAGGCTCAACAGTGCGAGTTTATGATGAAATGACAGAGCCTGACTTTGAAGTTGGCTGTCGGCTCTGTTGCACCTCCTCAATTTGAAGAATCTTTTCACTGTCGTACGATTCCACATGGCTATGTTGTTGTGACGGTGGATGAAATAATGGAGGGATTTCAGGAGCTGGAGCTTGACCACCCTACACGTGAAGGGGAGAATCATCTGGGAGCTGCTTTATGGAGTACATGTCTTTGGAGGAAGGAGTACAACAAGCTTCCAAACTGGATGCCTCCTCCAGCGAGTCAGGGCACTCCGCCTCCTCCTCTGGCGAGTGATCAGGGCACTCCGCCTCTTCCTTCGCCTCCTCCGGCGCGTGACGGCACTCCGGCTCCTCCTTCGCCTCCTCCGACGAGCACTCCGCCTCCTCCTGCGCGCGAGGGCACTCCGGCTCCTCCTCCACCTCCTTCGGCGCGTCGAAGCACTCCGCCTTCTCCGGCGTGTCAGCGGACTCCCCCGCGTCAGCAACGGTGACCATTTTGCACGGAAACCTCCACCTCCGAAGGAAACGGTAGATCCGGTGAAAGCGAAGCAGACTATCGATGCCCTGAAGCAACCATCACCGCCTCCTCCAGATTCCAACTATGGCCTCCTGATTAAAAAGACATATAAGGAAGCGGAGCGGTCGGTAAGTACTTGCAGTGATGCAAGGTTAGCAGAACGAAGAAGTGGGAAAAAAATCCCCAGCTCAGCGAACAGGCAAACAAAATGTGCCCCCCGCTCAAGGTGTCTAGCGATATTGTCGCTAATCATCCGGGGTTGGTGCCCGGTACCAATCCTACTGATTACATGAGCGATGATGTAGATTTTAAATAATGGAGGCGGACACCTTCAAATACGAGTACGGGAAGCCTCTCATCAAACCTGATCACCCTCCTCTATCAACGATGATGCGAAGATTGCATGAATGGTACATGAAAACCTGCAGCGATTCTGGGAAGAATAAAGGAGCACGACTTCTTTGGAACTGAGCTTTGCCTGTTGAATTTGTGGAGTTATTCTAGTTATACAATCAAATGGCCCTCGACAAACAACTAGTGACTTGCTATTGTCTATAAGTATTACTTATGTAATTAAGTATCTATATGTAGCTCAGCTCTTTCATTGCATGTATATATAATTATCCTCACTATATTATGCAGGTTGAAGATCGTCGAATGCAAAAAAGCACAAATCTATGACAGTTCATTAACCCAAATATCATACATGACTGGACGGTTCAAAACAGAGTCACATATACCAAGGACAACTTGCTACAATCATTGCTTCTAAATCAAAACAAATCAAAAATACTCTTTCCTTACAGCTGCAAGTGAGTGTTACTGTCTTGTGCATATTCGGTTTCCCTTACTCGAGGTTATAGTAATGTAATTGATGAGTTATGCATGCGTGCGCAGATTCCACTTTATTTTGCTAGAGATTAAGCTCAACCGGGGAGTAGTAATTGTCTTAGACTCGAGACGAAAAGATCACCAGGGGTATGCAGACATGACTGAAATGCTCCAGAAGTAAGTTCAATCAATCATTATCGCACCATATCGTCAACTTTGTTCATTTCCTGATATCAAGTAATTATTGTCTTTGTCTGGCAGGGTTTGGAAAGAGTTCACCACAATTGTTCCGAGACTAATGACGGAGCTGCGATTAACACACTCGAAAGTAAGTACTACTAGCTAGTTCGCGCATCTCCCATTGATTCTAGATAGTTTCATCAATACCATTTAGCATGCTTGATTATCAGTTTGATTGAACTCTACTTCTCGTAAAGTGCTTGTGGCAGGAAGCCGGGAATGATTTTTGTGGATACTATGTTTGCGAGTTCATCTATAACTTGATGGCCTCTAAGCAGGGCTACTCTGAAAAGCAATATGAAGTACGTAAACAGAAATATTCGCAATTTTATTTTATTACCATCAATTGTGTTGAGTTTCATTCATATATATGTATTGACCCCCTTCTTTAAATTAGTTGTGGCAGATGCGGGATGAACTCCTACCACATGATTGCACACGAGCAATTCAAGAGGAATTGGAGTGATTCTTTCTTGACCACGTCATACCTAAAGCCAGAGAATACCATGTGGAAGTTGGAACCGATTTTAGATGTTAGGGATTGTAAGACATCACTACTAGAGAAAACCCTAGTAGTAGCACAGGTTTTTATGCTATCGGCAGCACGAGTAGCGCGCTACTACTACGGCACTACAACTAACAGTTAGTAGTAGCGCGGTCTTTATCCGCGCTACTAATATTGACTATATCAGCACCGCTTTTTTGGAACGCGCTACTATTTAGTAGCTGTAGCGTTTTTCTATCCCCATGCTACTGTTGTATCTTTCATCATTTTTTCCTGCTTCCTACCCCATTTCAAGAAACTGCAATTTCACATATACCAGATAACAATATCATTAACAACAATACCATATATACCAGATAACAATATCACTAACCATAATATCATATAGTCATACAGTATCATAAAGCATTATAGGTACTAGGTAGTACTAGATAACAATTTTATATACAGTCAACATGCATCCTCACATAAATATAGCATATATGATAAGCGGTACTAGGTAGTCATACAAACACACACACACACACAAACACACACACACACACACACACACACACACACACACACACATGTAGTTCTAGATGATATCGACGACGATCATCATCCTCAAGCCTAGGCGGTGGGTGTTCCTGATAGTAATTAGGATGGCATGTCCAACACGAAGACTCTTGCCAACGAGGAATCTCTTCCACCCAACCGAGTTTAAGTGTGTGCGACCGTCCGTATCGATGTTGTAAGTACAAGTGGTGACGAGCCCCTTGCAGTAAGGCGTATTCCAGCCGAGCCCTCTTTATCAGGCTCGATACCACAACTCACAGATAAGCTCTTTGGCAATTTCTGAATAAGAAAAGTATATCAATTAATAAGTAGCCTCGCACACACTCTTGCAAATATATTTCTACTAACTGTTGATTTCAACACTATCAAAAGGCACAGTACTACACATTTCTACTAAGCATAAATTCTACTAATAAGTATATATGGATTATATACACTATTAATAGTTCCTTGGATTCTACAATAATAAGCATGTGATCGGACTCTACACTAAAGCATATCAATAAAGCATATATATATATATATATATATATATATATATCATCAAATTACTACAGTTAGTATAACATACCATATCATGTCGATCGACCATGGTACTTGTCAGACGGGTCACGAATGGCACCCCGACAAAGTCATCACGTGGCGGAATTATGTCCCACAGGTTGCACACCCCCTCCTCGCTCAGCCTTATTCTTTGAGCTACGATGGCTTCATGAAGTGGGTCCTCATCATTTTCATCATCTTCATCGTTGTTGATATAAATGGCAGCCAACTTGGGTCTTTCTGCTCTGAAGGAGAAGCTGATCAACTCACCACCAGTAACACACATGCGAGCGAGGAAACAGGCCCATCCATCTCCTCCAATCTGCAACATATTGCGTCCTTTCTCGACCTTCATAGTGTAGCCCCCCCCCCCCCAGGAGCCTTGATACGTCTCCAACGTATATATAATTTTTGATTGTTCCATGCTATTATATTACCCCTTTTGGATGTGTATGGGTTTTATTTTACACATTTATATCATTTTTGGGACTAACCTACTAACCGGAGGCCCAGCCCGTATTGTTGTTTTTATTTTTGCCTATTTCAGTATTTCGAAGAAAAGGAATATCAAACGGAGTCCAAACGCAATGAAACCTTCGGGAGCGTGATTCTTGGAACGAATGTGATCCAGAGGACTTGGAGTGCAAGTCAAGAAGCAGCCGAGGCCTCCACGAGATAGGAGGGCGCCCCCCTATAGGGCGCGCCCCCTATCTCGTGGGCCTCTCGGGCGACCACCGATGTACTTCTTCCTCCTATATAAGCCTACGTACCGCGAAAACATCCAGGGAGTCAACGAAACCCAATTTCCACCGCCGTAACCTTCTGTATCCGCGAGATCTCATCTTGGAGCCTTCGCCGACACTTTTTTGGAGGGGGAATCGACCACCGAGGGCTTCTACATCAACACCATAGCCCCTCCAATGAGTTGTGAGTAGTTTACCACAGACCTACGGGTCCATAGTTATTAGCTAGATGGCTTCTTCTCTCTTTTTGGATCTCAATACAATGTTCTCCCCTCTCTTGTGGAGATCTATTCGATGTAAACTCTTTTTGCGGTGTGTTTGTCGAGATCCGATGAATTGTGGGTTTATGATCAAGTTTATCTATGAATAATATTTGAATCTTCTCTTAATTCTTTTATGTATGATTGAGTTATCTTTGCAAGTCTCTTCGAATTATCAGTTTGGTTTGGCCTACTAGATTGATCTTTCTTGCCATGGGAGAAGTGCTTAGCTTTGGGTTCAATCCTGCGGTGTCCTTACCCAGTGACAGAAAGGGTTGCAAGGCACGTATTGTATTGTTGCCATCGAGGATAAAAAGATGCGGTTTATATCATATTGCTTGAGTTTATCCCTCTACATCATGTCATCTTGCTTAAAGCGTTACTTTGTTCTTATGAACTTAATACACTAGATGCAGGCAGGAGTCGTTTGATGTGTGGAGTAATAGTAGTAGATGCAGGCAGGAGTCGGTCTACTTGTTGCGGACGTGATGCCTATATACATGATCATGCCTAGATAATATCATAATTATTCGCTTTTCTATCAATTGCTCGACAGTAATTTGTTCACCCACCGTAATACTTATGCTATCTTGAGAGAAGCCTCTAGTGAAACCTATGGCCCCCGGGTCTATCTCTTATCATATTTGCTTCCAATCTACTTTTATTTGCATCTTTACTTTTGCATATATATTATAAAATACCAAAAATATATTTATCTTATCATATTATCTCTATCAGATCTCACTTTCGCAAGTGGCCATGAAGGGATTGACAACCCCTTTATTGCGTTGGTTACGAGTTCTTTGTTTGTTTGTGTAGGTGCATGGGACGTTTGAGGAGACTCCTACTGGATTGATACTTTGGTTCTGAAAAACTGAGGGAAATACTTACGCTACTATTGCTACATCACCCTTTCCTCTTCAAGGAAAACCAACGCAAGCTCAAGACGTAGCAAGCTTCAAAGGTCACAGTGTCTCCTATCAGCTTGTTGAATTTCAACCTCACATTGCATGGAACGATCTGTGTAAAAAAAAGCAAAATGACACAATGCATTAATGCCAACACTAAAAACAAAATAGTCGTTACATTTCATATAATTTCTTACCGCCGCATGACAAAAACTCGGCTGGAAGTAGATGCCGAATAGCTTGCCATTTGCAAGGCTGCTGGCGCACCTTGACTTGCACAGTCGACATGGTGGTGGTGGTGTTCGCGCCATTTTCCTAAAGCAATATGAGCAAAGATGAACGCTCCACTTCACAGGAAAGGAAATCAGTAACATAAAGTTCTCAACACATCGATCTTAATCGGAACAAGAACTGCCATATAACAAGAACATATAACAAAAATAGTGGTACACCAACTTCAATATAGCATAAAAAACAACTACTATGAGGAAAACAAAACCCCTAGAAACTATCCTATATCAAAGTGTTATATATGACCAGAGGCTTATATCAACTAAAAACTATCAACTATGTCTAAATTTTTACTAATCAGTTAATCATATCAACTAAAAACTATCAACTATCATATATATATCTCTCTCTCTCTCTCTAAATGTTGCATATCAACTAGCCTACTAAATCAACTAAATCAAAATGTTCTACATCAACTAAATCAAAATGTTGCATATGAACTAGCCTACTAAATCAAAATGTAGCGGGGAGGAGGGGTTGTGGATGGAGGAGGGAGGAGGAAGAAGGAGGGGCGATCGGAGGAGGGAGGAGGAAGACGGAGCGGGGAGGGGCCGGCCGGCCGGCGGTGAACGGAGGAGTGGAGGGAGGACAGATCTAGGAGGAGGGGGCGGGGAGGAGGGCGGCCGGCGAAGGATTACCAAGTCCAGGGAGGAGGAGGAGGTGACGGCGGCGTAGAGGGAGGAGGGGTAGGCGACGGCGGCCGACGGGGGCGAGATCGGGCGTGGGGCGGTTGAGGGGGAGATAGAGTGAGTGTGAATGTGAGTGGAGGGAGGAGAGTGAGGGGCGGCCGTTTGGGGAAGATAGAATGGCTTAGCAGTAGCACGCTATAGAGAAACGCGCTACTGTTGAACGACCTAGTAGTAGTGCCTTTCAGCCAAAACGCGCTACTGCTATGTGTAAACATGTAAAAATATACATAAAAAATACATTGATCATCAATGATCTTTTTATGTATAATCTGAATTGTCAATATGAGTCCTCACCGGTTTAGAAACCGGAGAAGACTCATATTGCGGCCACAAATTCTACGCATAGAGTTCAGTGAAGACCAAGTGAATGTGATAGTTTGAGAAGTAACATATTTAAGGGGCTAAAAACCATGTTTGCGGAGCGAGGTGGGACTAAATTTTTGTAGTAAACTTAGTAGTAATGGGTATTGCGAGAAGGCGCTAGTGCTATGATCTGTATCAGTAACGCTCTTTGTGTTAACGCGCTGCTCCTATAACTAGCTTGGCGACGGGGTCGTGGCAATTATAGCAGTAACGTGGCTTATTGGGGCAGCGCTATTGCTACATTTGTTTCAGTAGCGCGTCTTGTTGGCGCACGGTACTGCTAAGTAGCAGCAACGCCTTTTTTTAAAGCGCGTTGCTGGTAAGATTCTGTGTATAGGCTTTTCCCTGGTAGTGCATGTTATATTGTATATATGTAGTAGCGTCGGATAGATATACGAAAATATGTTGTTTGACCAATCTCTCGGAGAAAGAGAGGTCTCACTTCTCTCTGTATATATATGTTCATGGCGATATTCTGTAATTAATGGTTCCTTCATTTGGTTACTAGCTAGCATGTCGAGTTCTCTCTATACGTATAGTAGCTAGCATCGACCAAGCACGGATAAAGAGAGGTCACTTCTCTCTATTAGCTAGCTAACACAATATGATCAAACCCCTAGCTCCTGCGAGCTGCTGATGCGTGGAGGCATTTTGGTCCCGGTTGGTATTACCAACCGGGACTAAAGGTCCTCCTGCCTGGGCGTCCTGCAGCGGCCACGTGGAGCCTCTTCTGTCCCGGTTCGTAAGTGATCCGGGACTAAAGGGTTTGGGCTTTAGTCCCGACCCTTTAGTCCTGGTTTCAGTACCGGGGCTAAAGGGCCTCTGGAACCGGGATAAATGGCCCATTTTCTACTAGTGAGTGATCGATGTCTTTGGCCCAGAGTACTTGAGAGCACCATCTAAGGAAGACACCTAGAGGCTGATGACTAAGAGTGAAGAAAGAGGATGGCCAGGGATGCTTGGGTCAGTTGACTGTATGCACTGGACATAGAAGAATTGTCCTGCAGGGTGGAAGGGTCAGTACAAAGGCCACTGCAACAATCCAACTATCATTCTTGAGGCAGTTGCGTCGAAGTATCTTTGGATATGTCATTCATTCTTTGGTTTGCCTGGCTCTCAAAATGACTTGAATGTGTTGTCGAGATCACCTCTGTTTTCTCAGCTTATTACAGGTGAAGCTTCTACTTGCAACTACTCGGTCAACGGACACACCTACTCGATGGGTTACTACCTTGCGGATGTCATTTATCCACCATGGGCCACCTTGGTCAAAACAATTCAGTGTCCAAAAGGTAACAAAAACATTCACTTTGCCCAATGTCAAGAAGCTGCTAGGAAAGATGTTGAGAGAGCTTTCGATGTGCTTTAGAAGCGCGTTGCAATTGTTTGTGGCCCTGCCGAGTACTAGAACTCCAAAGTTCTATGGCAGATCATGACTTGTTGCATCATATTGCAAAACATGACCATTGAAGACGAGAGAGATATGCCTGAGAACTTTCGGTACATCACCAACGGGACTCCGATTGAGCCAGAGTATGATACGAACAGGATCTTGTTATTCCTTGAGGAGCATCGCAAGATCGAGAACCGTCAAATTCATTCTCAGCTCCAACAAAATCTTGTTGAGTATCATTGTCAACGTCTTAGCGAGTCCTAGTTGTTCTATCACATGCTACTTTGCTACATTTGAACCATTCGGCGTGTTTAAATTTTAATAATTCAAATTATAAAATTTGAATTCGGTTTGTAAACTATATTGATGATTTGCGTGAACATTAACATTTATGTTTAGTTCTATATGTGTGCTAATATGTAGTTGCAATTTATAATAGAAATATGAAGTTTAGAAAAACAAAATTTTACTCTGTTAAATACAGGGGATTGGCTAGGTCCAGCCGAACACTAAGGTTTTACTCCACCGGATATTGCACTATTTTTAGGGATCAGTTAGAGTTGCCCTAAGCTAATTTTCATCTGGATCCAAGGAACCGAATAGATGGTCTAAACCGGCCGTACATATGCACTAGACAATCATACTAGTCCGTACATAACTCGATGTCCGGGCCGCATGACGACAAGAATGAGCAAAACTCAGAACGGACGCACGTAGCTAATACTCCTAGCTAGCTTATATAGTTACGTGTTCTTCTGGTGTTTGGCACCTGAAGGCTGAAGCTGTGTTTCTCTTGGATTCTTGCCTGGCTTGTTCTGTAGCGCGCTCGTAGTCAAAACGAGTAGCTATGCCGATAAGGATGGATCCAATTAGCAGATCGCGCCGTCAAATCAAGAGAAAATTACATCGACATCTCACGGCCGGATGATGATTGCTGTACGTACGGCTCACAGCTGGGAGAGCTAACCTGCAGCTTAAGCCCATGGCCTAGCGTAACTTCTCCGTATCTATCCATCTACCTGTCATCTATAATCGATCGTACGTACGTAACTGTAGTTTGCCCTGGCGCGCATCTTCCGTCCTTTTCCGGATCGTGGTGCGTCGCTTATCTCAAGTTCCCAAGCAGTACGATATGAGTGTGATCGGATCTTTTTGACTTGTTCCATGGCTTCGATAGATCGTCTGATGCGCGAAGCGGGTGACGTGCGTTTGCCAGCCAGCCGGCGCGTCGGAGGCTAGTTTCTGCATGGCAATTAGCACAGGTGCTTCCTGGAAAGGGAAAGAGGTGAAGCGAGAAGGCTTGCTCCTCAAGACCCACGCAGTACATTATCATCTTGCCCTGTTCACCCTCTGTCGTTTGCTATGGGCCAAAGACAAAACCCTGCCCAGTCCCTTTCTCACCAACACGTCGCACTCGATCGATCTACCTTGCGTGGCCAGATTTCAGAGCTCGAATAGGTCACACGGATGGGCCTGAGAGCATCTCCAACAGCCGCGTAAAATGAGCGCCGCATCGTAAATTTATCCTTTTTAGCGCGCGCGCAATCGGTAAAGTGGCTCCAGCGAATACGCAATAAGCGCGCGCGCGGCATTATAGAATTGGGCACGCGGTCCGAATCGCCATCGCGCGTTGTGTATTTGGTGCGCCCGCTTCCGCACGCGGCACAGTCGAGCGCTCGCGTCACACTCTCTCCGCCGCGCCACCTTCGCCCCGCACGCATCATCGCCGGCGAACCGCCCTGATGGACGCCCGCGCCGGCACCCCCTCACCCCTTCATACAACCGCGACCACTCCATCGCCGCCGGCGCAAACCCTAGCGCGGGGAGCTTTGGCTTCGCCCCCGCCGTAGTTCCTCCGAGCACCGGCATTGCGCGCGGCCTCTTCGTACCGCCGCAGATGACCTCGGTGGCGGGTGGCGTCGCGCCAGCGCCCGCCGTACCACGTGCCCCCCTCTCGAAGCTCCCAAATGCGGCGCGGCCGATGAAGGCCAAGGTTTCCACGAAGAAGAACAAGGCGGCGGACGGCTCCGGCTCCTCCAAGCAGTCGAGGAAGAAGTTTGCAGGGCGTGCGACGGACACGGAGGCTACCGAAGCGCGGCGAGCTCACTTGTTGAGCCGGCGGCCGACGCGCACAATGTGTTTGTGGAAATGCCCGAAAGGTATCAAATGCCGCCAACTTTTTTGTTGTTGTTATTTTTTGAATGCATACATATAGATAACTTATTTGCATTGTTCTACATACTTTGTAGTGTCAACGATGATGCATAAATGTCAACTATGGGTGTTGGCTCCAACAATTCGCATTGGTCTCAAACCAATGTCATGCATTTCGAAAACCATGAGTTCGAGGTGGACGAGGATGGTGAGGGCATTGTCGACACACCGAAAGGAAGAGGAGGCAACTACACCAACGACGAAGACGTCTTGCTATGCAAAACTTGGTTGGGTGTGTCGAGGGATCCATCCGTTGGAGGTGATCAAAGTAGAGATGCTTATTGGCTCCAGATGAAAGAACACTTTGATCTACGCAACGTGAGTGGAATTGACCGCTCCGATCGATCTCTTCGCTCCCGGTGGTCGACAATCGACAAGGATTGTCAACAATGGGCGGCCGCACAAAAGGCGGTTGACAAGTTGAACCCAAGTGGCACTAATGATGAAGATAGGGTAAGTGCCATTTCATCATTCATGTTCATCATGCATGTTGTTGGTGTTTCTTGTGCTAACTTGTTTTGTTTCCATGTAGTTAAATATTGCACAAAACTTGTTCAAAGGAGAGGAGAAGAGGACCAAGAAGGGGAAGATCAAGAAAGGAAGGCCATTTACCTTGCCTCGTTGCTATGAAGTATTGAAGGATGATGAGAAATGGAAGAAGTGTGAGGATATTGATGATTTGGATTTGAGCAAAAAACGCAAACGAACAATTGATTTGGAAGATGATGAGAAGGATGCATCAAGGGATGACGGCAAGAGAAGCCCCACACCAAACTCGATTTCATATTCGAAGCCAAAACGACCGGATGGGACTAAGAAAGATGCAAAACAAAAGAAGAAGAAGAGGAAAGGAGATGATGAGCTCAAAAAATGCTATGGAAGCAATTGTCAAGGCAAGAAAATAAGCCAACGAGGTGAGGAAGATGGCAAGGAACCAAGATGTCGCGGCCGAGGAGAGAAGGGTGGCGGCCGAGGAGAGGAAGGTGGCATTGGAGGAGAGGAAGGTGGGCATGGAGGAGCGATCTAAATTGTTGGAATGGGAGAAGAACTTGTTCTTCTTGGACACATCTATGTTCAATGATGCACAAAAGGAGTATGTCAATCTTGCCCATGAAGTTGTCTTGATCCAAAAAAGAGCCATGATTCGCGCAATGGGTGGCGGTGGCCTTGGCGGCATGGGTGGCTTTGGAGCTACCATGGGCAGCATGGGTGCCATGGGTGGCTTTGGAGCTACCATGGAGACCATGGGAGGCATGGGTGGCTTCGGAGCACCTCCAGGCGGCATGGTCGGCATGGGTGACATGAGTTTTGCGTCTCTCATTGGAGGCATGGGTGCACCTCCGGGCGCCGGTGTGCCTCACACACCTTCGCATGAAGATGCCATTGAAGATCTTGCCAACACCTTCCGAGCTTCACGTGATGAGGATGCGGCGCACGACAATGAAGAGGAGGAGCAAGAATCGTCTTCGGAGAAGTCAGATGAATCGGAGGAAGATGAGGATGAACACAAGGACGAGGCTTGATTGTTGTGCCTTTCATTTGTGTCATGAACTTGGTTTGCATTTTGAACTTGGTTGGATGATGTTGTGGGCATGAATTTGAACTTGTGGGCATGAACTTTTGGTCATCAACTTGTTTGTGTGATTTAAATTATATGCCATGTCTTTGTTTTGTGATGTGTGAAATTTATTTTGTGTCCAAAATGCGACAAATGGCATGCGCTGGCTGCTCGCGCACGCTGCATTTTTCCGCGCTGTTGGAGCTAAGCGCGCGCTGCATTTTAGTGCGGCTGCTAGAGTCAACGTTGCGCGCCTCGTCAAAACAGGCGATGGGCGCGCCACAAACTAATTTTTAGCGCGTCGCGCGTTGGGCGACTGTTGAAGATGCTCTCGTAGGCGCTTATTTACGTTTGGTTTTGCTGGGATGTGCTGGACTCTTTAAACTATTAGGAGCAAATTTACTACCGATCATATCTTCCGTAACAGACCTGCTGACTGTATGTTTAAATTCTCTTCATTTTCTCAGAAGTGGGAATTATTGACTAAGGAGCCTGACCGAGATGCAACAGAGCTATTGATCCCTTTCCTAGCAAGATCAAACTGCTGCTCCATGATATTCAGCTTGCTTCGGTTGATGCTAGCTTACCTTTTGGTCGCTGGTAGCTGGTAGTTGGCATGCGCGCCTCTTATTTGTGTAAACTGTCGATGTTTTTGTTGGCCTCCCAGTTGGGACGCCTGAACTTTGGTCCTGTTTGGTGCTTGCATGGCCCATGGCTGTAGCAGGCAGATCGAACTAGGCCCTACATGGTCATCTCAAAAGAAAAACTAGGCCCTGCATGCATGCCTTAGGAGAAAGGTCAATAGGTCACATGTACGTAAGGCTAGCTAGTTGCTGGAAGCATTTCTCAAAAACAAAAAAGCTAGTTGCTGGAAGCATGGGTTGGGAGAAAGGTCAATAGGTCACATGATCAAGGTTGACCCTTCCGTTTACTCGTGTTTCTCACTGATTTGGCTTGGATAATGGGGAGCATATAAATGCAGGTGCAGTCAAACCTCTTGCGAGTTTAGTTCAGAGCTGGGTTTTAACATGGTGTATATGGTCTCGACTCGGATTTTTTTTAGCAAAAATCACATCATTTAAGTTTTAGAAAGTTATGATATTCATGTGAAGAATGGATATAAGGTTTTCTTTTTTCTGATAATCATGTAGAAAATGGATATAACGGCATCTTGAGTGGCAACCCACAAATTTTCTCCCACATCTGTCCGCAGACTGGGAGGAGGGGGGGAGGGGTGGAGACAGTCCGCGGACACGGGTGTGGGAGACCGCCATCATGGGACACCAGGCACCGCCTCCCGTGGCCTACTCATTCTCGGAGAAGTTCGCGACCTGTCCGTCGCCGGTGGACGTGAGGTCCACGATGGAAATGCTGGCGCCGGCGCTGTTGTCGTCCCACCGGGCCGCCTGATAGTTTGTCGGCGGCGCGTAGGAGGCGCAGCTGGTGTTATTCTCCTCCGCGATCGCTTGCAGTTGCGCCTCCGTAGTTGCCGCTTCCTGGCGAGCGGCGGCTTGAGCACAGATGGCATCGAAGATGGCACGCTGCTCCGTGATGAAGTTGGGGTTCGCCGAGGCCTCCTCGCTCACACGCTCGTCGTAGATCTGGCGCTCCATCAGGCGGTGCTACTCCAGGAGGAACAATTTGTACCGTTGTTCCTCCTGCGCCTGCTGGAACACCGACAAAGGCGTCGATGCAGGCTGCACCTCCGCCATGGCGGCGTTGTAGTGCGCCTGCGCCTGCTCCATTGTGAAGCCGGTGTGCATAGTAGGCGAGAGGACCGAGGTGGTGTCATTGGATATCGTCTCCATCGTGGTGTTGTCCTCATCGTCGGAGACCTCAAGCGAGCTGGCCAGCAAGCCAGCCTCGATCCGCCTAGCACGGCTCTGCCAGGCGGCGGCAAGGGCTGCCACGGTGTGCTTCATGTCCGTGAAAAGGCTCTCCCGCAGAGTTTCGTCCCATGCAGTCATGGCGGATGCACTGCAAGGAGGAGGATGGGGAGCGGCTTGTGTTGTGGTGTGGAGTTAGCCGGGTGTAGCCGCTTTAAATAGCGGATTCTGGTGAGGCGAGGCGTCCGGGTAGGTCAATGCGCGACGTCGAGTGTAGTTCTGGGACGACGATCCTGCTTAACAGCGGCATACGGACGACCGGGGCCTTGAACGGGCGTGGTAGATATTCGTCCTGCCCCGTCCAATCACGCATCTCTGAATTGAATAGGCGCATACAATGGAGACGCGTCGGGGCGGCGACCCTGGCCGGCGAGCTGCTTCAATGCTGGTGTGAGTAAGAGGCCGTGTCTGCTCTTCAATGGGAAGCGGCTGCTCTACAACGATTGGAATCAGTCGACCGATTACGTGTTGTACCGCCACTCGTGCCGCCGTCAGACCCGAGTTCCATCGGACGGTGCACAACGTACAACTTACTACAACATCTTAGGTGTTGCAAAACTCCTGATTGCAACAGACTCGATGTTGCAAAACTCCTAAGTCTTCCGTCTAAATCACATTAGGATTTGCGCCACCATCTTGCCCGATTCAATCCGTGCGCTGCCACATCGTCCGGCTGATCGTCGACGCGCTGCCGACGATGAGCCGCTTCCGCCACCGAACCACGTTCCCTTCCTTCCCCGCCTCTCTTTCTCACGTCGTTCGCCAGTCACTACCATGGTCGGCCTCCTCTTTTGACCACCGCGCGTCGAGCCCAGCCGCCCGCTATTGCTAGGGACCTCTACAACCTCAAGCTCCTTCCTCCCTCCCTCTGCCTCGCCTCCTCCTTTCCTTGCTGGCCTGCCAGCCTCTCCAACATTGGATGCGTGCCTATGCCACCTTCGTATTTTTTCTACAACATCATCTGTGTTGCAGAAGTCCTTCAACAACAACACTCATGTTGCAAAAAAAATTAAGACGAAATATTTTTTGCACCATCATCTGTGTTGCGGAAATCCTTGTGCAACAACACCCTTGTTGCAAAAACGTTAAGAGGAACCAAATAATAATTCTGCAATAGAATCTCTGTTGCAAATGTTTCCACAACATGAGGTATGTTGTAAAGGGTTCTGTAACACTGTCTTTGTTGCAATGGTGAGGAAAGGGCTAGGCCGCTGGATGGCATTAGATCAAACGGCTATCGAGTCCACGGATCTTTTAGAAAGATCCACCGGCCGACGCGTAGCGTCACCCCCCATAAGTATGTGCATGCAAATAGTAAATTGGTCGAAGCACAATGTAAGTCACAAAAACTGATGTCGAAATAACAATCTTGTAATTTTTTCCTACTCTTAAATGGTCGTGTTTAAGTTTCAAAATTAACTTGCACATATATATTTGAATCCATCCTCTACCTGCATGATTTTCTATAGTTTTAAAAACTTAAATGATGTGGTTTATGTCAAAATTCTTAGTCAAGGTCATTTCCATACGTGAAGAAAAACTCTTGGTGGGTCGTTTGTCCCTACCCTAGGCGGCTAGGGCAAACTCTCACATCCAGGCATCATCGGCAAGTCCGTGGATTCGCCTCCCCTCTGCCTGGGGAGGTTAGGCTTTTTAGTCCTCGTGGGTGCGGGGCTCAAGCGGATGGCGACGCTTTTTCTTCGAGTTTGTCTTCTGGGCTCTGATTCTCCTCAAGTTCGTTTGTCTCAACGTAGTCGACGGAGCTCCGACATAAATTCCTGCCGTCTCCTTGGACCGGTGAGGTTAGGATTTCTCATCATGTGGCGTGGTTTGGTGCCATGTGCTTCAGGTCTATGCAAGGGTTCAACGGCGACGACTGTGGCTCTAGGGCATTGGTCCTTAGAGGCACATGCATGAAGACTTCCCCACTGTCATCGACAAGGTCGAGCCAACTCCTATTGAAGAGCGGCGACAATGGTGCGTGGGCGGCTTGTTCTGGCAGCAGTAGTGGTCGTTACGTGGTCTCGGAATCTCGATGCAATTTTTATTATGTCTCGGTGAACTTGTAGATCCTTTACGCAAAAACAAAAATCACCCCCCCCCCCCCCCGCGCGCGAAAAGGTCATTTCAGCACAAAAAAGTGACTGACTTTCTTTTTTTCATTTTGAAAGAAAATGTCTTTCTTGTGAGTAAGTGACTATCCATTTTCGATATGTATGTGCAGGTCACTGTTTGTCTTGCTCACCACTGCAATTTAACTTGCTCGTTTCTTCTCTCTTTTTCTCACATAGTGACGACTAACTGATTAGTGACTACACAACTGCTAGCTAACCAAATTGTCATCTATTGTTTCCTTCAAGATCTCAAGCCTGAATTCGCAACAAAAAAAAAAGATCTCAAGCCTGGGCCCACACGGACATGTTTTTTCCGTGAGATAAACGTATATGCGAGGTCTCAACCGCTAATGTGCCACCGGTATATAAATACATGGCCATAGCGGAGTGGAACTACAGGTACCGCATCTCCACTTGCGAGTTCTTGGAGCGACACGCACGCAGGTCGCGCCGGCTATGGACGACGAGCTGCTCTCCCCGTGCTCCTCCTTCTTCCCGGTCTCGCCGCCGTCCGGCCAGTTCGAGCACCACCACCACCAGTTCATCGAGTTCACCTCCTGCGAGGTCCCCGAGCAATGGCTGCTCGGCGACGTCGTCGTGCCGGCCAAGAGCGAGGACGCCGGGGACCTGTGGCCCGCGGGGTCCCTGCTGTCCCCGGACTCCGAGCTCTCGGAGCTGCCGGCGGCGAGCCTCCCTGCCTCCACGGAGTCGACGCCGCGGCCGGCGGCCAAGCGGCGTGGGAGGAAGCCCGGGCCACGCCCCGAGGGCCCCACTGTCAGCCACGTGGAGGCCGAGCGGCAGCGCCGCGACAAGCTGAATCGCCGCTTCTGCGACCTCCGCGCCGCCGTACCCACCGTGTCCCGCATGGACAAGGCCTCCCTCCTCGCCGACGCCGCCGCATACATCGCCGAGCTGCGCGCCCGTGTGGCCCGGCTCGAGGACGAGAGCAAGCAGGCGGCCGCCGCGAGGTGGGACACTAACTCGGCCTCCTTCGGCGGTGGCGGCGCCTCCTTCCAGCACTTTCTAGCCGGTGACGAGACAGTGGAGGTGCGGATGGTGGGGCGAGACGCCGCCGCAGTGCGCGTGACCACGGCCGCGGGGTCCGCCCCGCACGCGCCGGCGCGGCTGATGAGCGCGCTCCGGTCGCTGGAGCTGCAGGTGCAGCACGCGTGCGTGAGCCGCGTGCAGGGCGCGACAGTGCAGGACGTCGTGGTGGACGTGCCCACCGCGCTGCAGCACGATGACGGCGCCGCCCTCCGCTCCGCGCTGCTCCAGCGGCTACGCGACAGCGCCTAGCTATTGAGCCTAGAGCTCCCCTACGTTATCTCCTGAGCAGGTACATCACGAGACAAACTCCCGCAGATGATACTCCAATACTGGCGCCTTTGCTGCGTGTCGTCTATGGAATAAATTCCAATACCCATATATTGTAAAGAGTGACAAGTGAAAAGCTTGTTTGGATCTATACTTACGGATTGAGTATATGTATGCACGTGTGTTACTAGTGTTATGTGCTTGTTAAACTGTTGATTTTTTTCCCATTTTTAAGGAGAGCGTTTGTTATAATATTGTGTAATATATACTCCTACATGCATACATGTCCTGTATGATACCTTAATTAGATTTGGTTTATCTTGTGCTCCTAGAGATGAATCAGAATGTTTGGTTCAAGTGAACCAGCTTAAGATCAATCTAATGGGCTCTCGATAATCCAATGGCCCTTGCTTCCGTAGACCCCCCCCCCCACCCCACCCAACAAAACATAGAAGGGCAGAATGGGCATATGGAAGAAATATATACTAACCTCGTATTGTAGAGCTCTGCCGGGTATACGTATACCGCGTGAATGAAAGAAAAAAACTACCCACGATCTAAGCCCGGCCACATCTTCTCGCCCGCCCATCTGGTCGCTCGCCCGCCGATCATGCGGTAGTTCCAAAGTTGGCGATCGCCGCCGCCGCGGATCGCCGCCGTCCGAACCCCGTCCAAGGCCACCCTCGCCGTCCCAACGTCGCCCGTCGCCGCCCTCGGCGTCTGAACATCGCCCGTCGCCGCATCTCACCGTCCCAACGTCACCCGTCGCCGCATCTCACCGTCGTCCGACGACGCGGACGTGAAGGGCCCGACATCTGACGCCGCCCTCGCCGCCCGAACCCCGTCCGACACCGCAATCGTCGTCGCAACGTCGTCCGTCGCCGCACCTCACCGTCGTCGTCCTACGCCGGGGACGTGAAGGGCCCGACGTCTGACGCCGCCCTCGCCGCCCGAACCTCGTCCGACACCGCCATCACCGTCGCAACGTCGTCCGTCGCCGCATCTCACCGTCGTCGTCCTACGCCGGGGACGTGAAGGGCCCGACGTCTGACGCCGCCTCCGCAGCAACGTAAATCGAACACCGGCGACGTCTACACCGCAGGCCAAGGTTTGTCATCTAAACCTAGCTTGCGGGCATTAACTAGATTTTTTATAGGAGTGCTGAAAAAGTATATGAAATTTTGTACCAAAATTTAATTTTATCTTGCAAAATAACCATTATCTCCCCATCTAGTTATCCATATAAGTTTGAGGAGGGATTAAAATCACAATAGTTAAGGGAAGGAATTTGGGTTCATATTAGCTGGGATAGATTCAGGTTTAGCGTGAGGAATACATGCATGCAAACTCATTTTTTTATTCTTCTTTTTTTGCAAATAAGTTGCGTTGGTCACTAAATTCGTTAACAGTACATGAACGAGTAATTACCCGGAGAGTCGTCGGGGTCCCCTTCCTGACGTAGCGCCTGCACCTCTGGCGGAATCTCCATGGCCGGGGCAGGCGGGGGAGGGGCCACCGGCGCAGGAGGGGGAGGTGGGGCAGGGGCGCCCATCGCCGGTGGGGGAGGGAGGACCAGCCGCCCGTGGCCAGATCTGGAGGACATCGTGCGATCGCCCCGCCAGAATCGCCAGCGACCGAGCCGGTTCCACCTCCCGCCGGGCTGGTTGACGACATCGTCATGGGGTGCGGCGGGGCCAGGCACGGCGTATCCGGCGGCGCTGATGTGCCACGAGCCCGGAAGGCGGCTGGACGGCGGCACCAGGATGTTGTACCGCACCATCTCCATCGCCTCCGGGATCCCGATGTTCGACGGCCACCATCCGCGAGCTGCCGGCGCCGGACATGGCAGCGGCGGGGAACGGATGGGGAGCGGGTTCGGGGTCGGTGCGAGAGGGAAATGTCGAGGTGGGGAGCGGGTTCGAAGTGCGCGAGGTATCGACCGTGGTTTTATAGAACCGACGGAGGTGTGGGCGGCGGGCGGGTCGGTCGCTGGGCGGCCATTTATGCCTCGTCGTAATGGGGCGACGGACGCGACGGCGGGCGGAAGCGGCGAGCTCGCGCCGGTGGTAAATGGCGGCCAGGCGACGCGACGCGTCCGAGCAGCCGCTTTGACCGCGCATGCGCATCCGCGCCAGTGCTTACGCCGGCCAGGCGACACGACGGGGCCGTCAGGTGAGCAATTAGGGCCGGCATTAATTGCGTTAATTGCGGCCAGGCGACGGGACGCGACGGCGGGGCGAAGCGGCGCGATTACGCCCGTAATTGACGGGGACGTGGGGTGGGGTGGGCGCGCGCGACGGGCCGACGGGTGGACTCTGCGTCGCAGCGTGGCGGAGACGGAAAAAGCGTGTGGTCGCCGCAGCGTGGGGCGAGCCCAGTGGACTGCGTGCGGCGTGGCGGCTGACGGAAAAAACAAACCATATTCGTATACGTACACGTTTCGGGCGGGACAGCGGGCGGGCGGCCTCTTTTCAAATTATGCCCATCGTGCCCTCCGTTATGAAGGGGTATGAGACAATTTTAGCTGTCCTTGTGTTGGAGGGGGTCTACCGAAGCGGAAGTGTAATCCAATACACCGTTGGTACGCTGGTTTCGGTACTACTCTCTCCGTTCCTAAATATAAGTTTTTCTAGAGATTTCAATACAAACTACATACGGATGTATATAGACGCATTTTAAAGTGTAGATTCACTTATTTTGCTCCGTATTTAGTCTGTATTGGAATGAGGGAGTAGAAAGGTAGGGGCTAGCTCTTCCATTCTGATAGTTTTTATTACAAACGACTGAAGTGGGGAGTCAAAGTTGAAAAAAAAGGAGTACTCGCTTCTTTCTCTCTAAGCAAAAATATGCATGAAACTTTCCTCTCGCACGGCTCCTAAGTGATACAAGAAAGATATATATTTTAAGGATTTTTAGTCATTGCATGACCTTTTGCTATATGTTACCCCCCCCCCCCCCCCTAAATTATAAGATATTTTGGATATTTCAATACGGATAATATACAACTGAAATGAGTGAACAAATACATTAAAACACGTTTGTATATATCTGATTCAGAAAAAAAAAGTTAGTGCATCTTGTAATAATGAATGTATGGAGTATTTTGAACTCTAATTCAAAGGAAAGTTTTCAAAAGACTCGATTTTCTTTGAAGCATCTTGGCAAACTAGTAAGAAAACACGGAAGTCACTAGATTCCACATTTATTCAAATAGCAAACATAGTCTTAGTACTAGGTGGTAAAATTGGAGTGTATGTGTGTTTGCAGAATAGCCTCAAGTCTATGCAACCGATTTATTTTTCCAGACAGAGTATTTTATTGGCCAAACGTCGCAAGGAGCTGATATAACCATAGGGCTTGTTTGGCTGGGATTTGAAGGGATTATATCCCTTGCAAGTCGAAATCCTACTCTATCCCCTTCAATCCTCTACAAAGCCTTGGGGGGAGAGGGGGGTGGGGGTTAACCTAACAAGCACTTACGATGTTCACAACGAACCAATAGCAGTGTGTGGAGAGCAGTGATACAATATGACACACACCATATTATACTAGGACATAACCCAGCCAAAATGTAGAAGGACAAGCATGTTCCTACCTAGAAAGTTTGAGACATGCGCCATTGTACGACAAATCTGTTAGTGCTTGAGACTTATCGCAATTCAGTGCTAAGAGCTTCTACATTTTGAATAGAACGAACATAAGTAGCATCATGCGGGAGTTCAAGCAGCTTAAACATGAATGACGCTTCGTGAAGTCGGTGGGAAAAATGAAAAAGATAATGAACTGGCAGATGCTTTAGCGTAGTTAGGTCGTAAGGAGTTGTGCTTCGGTGTTTTGAAGGTGTCGTGCCAACCTGCGTGCTAAATCTAGCCTTGCTTGGTTGTAACAATGACTCTGTGACCTAATTGACCCACACTCAACCTCCACAAATTAATGTCCTTGTCCCCATCGACTTATTCCGTAGGTCTCCCTCGCCTTTGATGACCAGTTCCGGTGCCCCTAGGGATGGATCTTCGCTCTCGTATGTAGATTTGCTCTAGTTTGTTAGAAATTGGCGTTATCGTGCCATTCGTCCCGGCGGTAGACGCGACAACGCGATGCAATAAATACCTCGGTCCTTGTCGAGGTGGTACTAGTTCCAGCATCACTGTCAGACACGTGATGGTTGCTTTCCCCTTGTCGGTCCACCAGGTTGTGGGGGAGGGGATATCGTCGACCAAGATGATTCCTTCTCGGTTTGTAGTGGCATCGGTGATCTCTTCAATAGGATCATATGACTGCTTTTTGGTGTTATGTGGGTTAGTGTCTCTTCGCTCGATGTTTGCCCTACTCTTGACATTGGCGATTTGCGCTTCGGATCATCGTCGTTTCCGTCTCTCATTAGCATGTGTTGACTTCCGGGTCGCAGTTACAATGAATCCTTTGCTCCATGATAAGTACTAGGTGTGGCTTCGAGTTAGGCTCGCGGCATCCCATCTACTTGTGCAGAACGAAGAACTCCTCTTGAGTCCATTTATAATTTTTTTGTAGGGATGCTCTCTTGTAACTCTCGGACTTGGTTAATTTATGGCTTCTTGCAAGGCAAAAGTTAAATAATCTTTTTAAAATAACAAAAAAATGTCCTCTAGCTCCCTTGGTGATAAAACTACCCAACCAAAGTTTCGGGATGGCTGATGCTGTTTTGGTGATATATTATGTTGCCATTTACTTGGAAAATTTGATCTAAGATGTTGGGACAATAAATCGAGCGAATGAAATAATTGACCTCGCAGACTCTGCATTGCCTCGGTTGCTATGCAGATACCCCCTCCATTCCAATTAATAAGACATGCACACTTTCCAAAATCCAACTTTGACAATAAATTAGATCAATAATATGTATTTGTGTGACTTAGAAGTCATACATTGAAAACATCTTCTCAATAGCAATTCAATCGTTTAATTTTTGTCACGTATAACCCACATTTGATTGATCTTGTTTATTTTCACAGTTGAACCCTGGGATGTGTATGCGTCTTCTTCATTGGAATGGAGGGAGTGTGTGCCAAATTGGCATGCGGTAGTAGACACTCTTTTCATCGAGGGGCGAGTGAATCCATTCTGGGTCTAGTGTGTGCCAACTATCAAGTGTTTTCCCGCAAAAAAAAAACATTGACTTCTTGCCAATTAGGTCCGCAGTTGGATCGCCTAAAACATGGAATTTAAGGTAAACTGCATTTTGATCCACCTATTTGTTGCCATTTCTAGCGTGAAGTTATACATTTGTTAGGGAAAAAGCATGAAGTTATGGTTAATTTTATAAACTCACATAATCAATATTGTAATGTATACCTAGTCAAAAAATATTGTTACCTATAAAATGAGACTAGTACCGCGCGACGACAGACCATACATGCGGCTTCAGTGTGAGCGCAATCTATGAATCACCATCAGAAGTACTCGATCGGGGGTGTAGGAAAGCTCATCATTACTAGGCTGTTATAGATCGGTACGCATGCCTAACCTACATCCAGAAGTACAAATGTATTTCTCCCCTGGTTCAGTTTATAAGTCGGGCACGGATTTTAGATCTTCAATTTAACTAGAAAAATATGTTCTTCGTTCGATCCATATTAATTATCGCGGATTATGTCTTTTGATTTGTTGTCAAATGTAATTTCTAATCAATTTTTTTGTCAGAAGCATAAAGAGAGGACCGTTCCATGGTTCTTTCCAATCCAACAAATTAGTTATACATGATATATATCATCGGTAAACTAAAGTTCATGAAAAACGTTTTTCCCCATTGATTGTAGAACAATTCTTCTCATTAATAAAAACAAAAGTTATGTACAAGGAAAAAATAAAACAAAATCAGAACAGGGAAGCAATACATTGATCAAGGTATTCTTTGTTTTCTCTTTGGTTCTATGCTTGGCCAGCATAAGATCCCACTTCATTTTAATGCGCCAGGAATCACTTTCAAGGGTTTCATTGTTGAAAATCTTGACATTTCCTTGGGTCTATATGTTCGAACAACCCACGATGATAATATCTTCATTGCAATCTTCTTCGGGAGAACTTGTCTTATAAGCAGAGTATTTTTCGTCAAATGTTTAACTTCTGGATTTTATCAAATGTTTTGGAAAAACTTCCAAGATTAAATAGTAAGTTGAATACCCATTCCCGCGTTGTATTACTATACGGGCTTGCCAAATTTGCTAACCAGATCAGATTTGAATGTCTGAATCGATATAGCTTTGTCCAGGGAATCAAGGGAGCAAGTTGTTTGGCTGCCCTTAATGGGTAGTAGTATCATAAGTTAGTATCATGAATATGATACCACTTCCGTAATACTCCTTCCATCCCAAAATAAGTGCCTCAACTTTATACATTCTTAGTACAAAGTTGTACTAGTTTTGAGACATTTATTTTGGGACGAAGGGAGTACATAGTACTATTATAGATTAGTAACATAGGCAACCTTATTTATTATCATGCAAGACACATAGTAGTTGAATATTTATTATGGTATGTATGACATTATGATATGATGTTCGATCTCTTTTTTTCATTTAGCCATCTCAATAAAATTATCTATTTGACATGCATGATGCTAACTATAATAACTCTCATTACGGGCAGCCTTAGCCGTTAGTAGAGTGTATGGATGAGGGGTGCGATCGAGAGCAGAACATATAATATGTAGTATAATGACAGGACGATTAATTAATCAATTCCAGTACGTGATGCATGCATTTGTGTTGTCAACAGCATTTGTACCATCGATAGTGAATAGTGGATAATAAAGGTAATAAGACAATGGGAAAGAAACAAACTACGTAATCAAAGCGAAAGCTTGGAGCTTGTAGTTGTAGCATGTGTAGCAGCGGATAAGCACCTTTGGCTCTCAGGTGTAGATGCACGTAATATGAAAAAGAAAGAATTCCTTATTTGATTCTTTCTTAAAATCTCCTTCTTTTTTGGCCTAAAACAAAATTTCCTTCTCAATTTGACACTTAAACTTTATTTTATTCCCTCAGTGACATTTCTGTCTATCTTTGTCACTCACGATGTTAAGTGTGAGGTAAAAAGACCATTTTGCCCGTAGTGCACTGTGTGGCTGTCCTGGATATATCTAAGTAAAAAGGCAATCGGTTCAATGATTTTTGTAAAGATGTTCACTAATGTTTTGCATATATATGTACTTCAATATATTTTGTCTTAGCTAATAACCGTAGAAACATGTGCAGTACTTGTATTATCTTTTTTACTCCATCAGTTCCTAAATATAACTATTTTTTATATATTTTAATATTGATTACATACGAAGCAAAATGAATGAATCTACACACTAAACTACGTTTATGTACATTCGTACGTAGTCCATATTAAATTTTCTAGAAAAACTTATATTTAGCAACGGAGGGAGTATATATCATTACCATATTGGTTTGTTTATATCACGTTCCAAAGTATTACACATACTACTAAATCTTCTAACTAACACACGTACAGTATAAAATTAGCACAATTCGCATAATAAATCCTCAAAACAATTACTGTAGTACACAACACGCCCGAGCAGCTATACACCACGCACACGATAGGCAGACGAGAACGCGCACACGGCCCGACGGCAGCCAGCCACGCGCGAGGTCGGAGACCAGGCGCTCGCCGGACTGAGGCAGCCCGAGACAAATCGATCCAGTTGAAGCTAGTCCAGGCATTCTCGTGTACGTGCAAGTGCGTGTGCAACTGTTAGGAAATCAATCAAACGCATACAAGAATCAGTGATGCTGGCCTATGTGCTTGTTTGAGCTTAGCTTTGCACGTATGCATTGCAGCGATCTAAAACCAACACCGAGGCGGAGGATTCGTCGTGCTCCGCCCCGCCATCTGCTGCAGCAAACATCGACTCGGGGTTGGGAAACGGGAGGAAGTTCGGTAATATCATTTTCTTCTTTTTTGTTTTATACCAGTGAGCTAAACCAGGGGTAAAATAGATTTTTCAGGTTGCCCCTCACGGTGCTGCTAGCCGAAACTGACGGAAATGTCAATGAGGGAATAAAATGAAGTTTGGGTGTTAAAAATAGATTTTCATTACTAGGGCCAAAAAGAGAAGCGGATTTTAAGAAACGACCAAATAAGGAATTCTCTATGAAAAATTAGTAATTCCAGAAAAGGCAAAAATTTATAATTTTTTTGGAAAATAAACTTGACGTTTTGTTGTATTCATATAAACAATTCCAGTGTTGAATGACTTTCACAGTATTCTAGATGAAAAAAAATCAACACTATATAGAAGTTACAATTCACACTTTTGTCTGGGTGAAAATTAAATCAAGTTCCACCCTGCTAGTAATTTCAAGGCTGCATGATATTTATAGGTGAAAAAAAAATCAACACTATATACCGGGAGTTCCATGTATGATATGCATGATACTCCCGGTACCGTGCAGAGCAGCCTAAGAGTATCTACAACCGGACCTCTTAAATCCGTGTCATACGTCCGGGCGGACCGACGGGACACTGCCCAGACACGATTTTTTGACCCAGGTGGGCCTCTCAAACAGCCCTTAAACGCCCGGGCTGACTGGCCCTCCCCCCTCTCTGTGTCGCCAGTCCGAGCCCAACCTCCTCCCTCTCCCGCTCCGGTGCTCTGTCCACGCTCCGGCACTCCGCCATGGTCCGGAGCAAAATCACGTACTATGCCATGCTGACGCGGAGCGCCACTACGAGATCCAGCAATAGATCCGGGCGAGGGAAGCCGCGCGCGTCGCCCGCATCGCCTTCGGGCTGCCTCCGGACTCGCCGGAGCCGGAGGAGGAGGAGCAGGAGCCGGGGGAAGAGGAGGAGGAGAAGGAGGAGGAAATGGCTCCGATGAAGGTGGAGGAGGCGGAGGAGACCGAAGCGGAGGAGCAGGAGCTGCAGCTACCGCCCGTGCTGCCAGAGCCGGGCATGGAGATCGTTGTGATCTCCGACAAGGAGTAGCTATGATCGACGTAGCACGCATGCTCTATTTACTTTTGAATGTCTTTGTATGAATATAAGAACCGAGTATGAGATGTCTGAATGCAATAAATGAAATTTGAGATATGACCAGTCAATGTCTACGGATGCGCCTGTGCGTATCCACTAGCGTTTGAGGAGCCGGAGAAAAGGCACTACAGGTCCTGTAGCACTATGCACTGTAGCGAAGTTCCTATAGTAAATTTGTACTGTGTTGGACCTCCTGTAGCACCATACTATTGGCGGGTTCCTGTAGCGTGCAGTGAAAAATCGCAGAGGCACTGCAGGCTACTGTAGCTCCCTCTCCACCCAGCTAGCGTGCACCACATGCCGTGGCACACATGCACAACTCCACCACATAAACTTCGCATGGATACAGTAAAAAGGGCAACATCGTTTGGTCCTCCGGCTGGTCATGCAATCTAGGGCCGTGACGTTTCAAGATGCTTTTTAATGATGTAAGTCTGCCCCTCATCAATTGTCACGTGATCTTTATTGTCGGGGCTGCAGCAAGCCAACACTTTCTTCTTTTTATAATACTAGAAAAATGCACGTGCGTTGCAACGGAAGCAAACAAACAACACAAGTCCTAACACAACCAATTGCGTATGGTGTAAGACCTCACCTCCATGCCCCTAACCAAATAAACATGACTAAGACCCCACCCTTAGGTCGGCGTCCTCTATTTGAACATGACACCGGAATCAAGTTTTCGCTTATCCACTTTTCCACCCTCGTCGTCGATGGCCGCCCTGCCAATTGTTACTAAGCAAGGTTGGCCAGGCCCAAGAACTGGATAGTTTAGCATCCTTCGTGTTCAGCTAGACTAAGAACGTTGGGCAAAGATTTATTATCATTTGGCTAATATAGTAGGGAAAATCAAGTAGTTGTGTTGGAAACACCATGAAATTTGAGTCTGACTCCTCATGCGTTGTGACTGGTGGCACTGGGCTGAGCGAGGCTGGCTTCTACGTGACGATGTCTAGTAGAAGAGCATGTCAGTCACCGGCATCTGTTGTTCGACTCGGTCATACCAAAGACGCAACGGAGAAAAAAAAATCCAATGTAGTCGTGGACATAACTTTCTTCTTAAAGTTTGAACATATATTCATTCCCGGCATTACGTCGGCGTTTTCTATATTAGCCCACCACTTAAATACAGTAGAAGATTAGCCTCCACGTACGGATATCATGGAAATTTGGCACAATTTTCCCTCAATTCCGGTTCCTTCCTTTATTATTTCTCTCAGTCTATATTATTGACTTTTCCCTCAAATTCCCGTTCTTTTATTATTTCTCTCAGTCTATATTATTAACTTGTCCTCAATTCGCAATCCTTCCTTGAATTAACTTTCTTATATTTATGTCCCTAATTTTCTCAACAATTCTCAATCCTTCCTTGAACTATCCTTCCTGTATTTCTCTTTTTTTTTTTGAGAGATGCGGAGTCATTGGGCCGATTTGTGTGCATGAGTTTTTTCATTACGGCAATATAATCCAAGGAGCAGGTTCCACGTAGGTGCAGTTTTCACACACATATTTTAACTGGTGATATGGGATGTACTAAAGCAAGGTGGTACTAAACAGAAACATTGTCTAGCTCGATTGGTTGCAGCCTTGGAAATTTCCTAGGAGGTTGTGAGTTTGATCCCTGGTAGCGACACAACGCGGCACTGTTTTTGCCTTTCCCAGTGTATGTGGGCCGGCTTCATGAGGCCCAAGCGGGTGCGGGGCGGATGGGTGCAGGCAAAAAAAAAACGCAACGCAGGGCGTACGCTCAACAACGGAGGCAGGGAATAGTACCACCTCGTAGAACCGATCAAAGAGGCCACGTACGGGAGAGTGGAAAAAAAGAGAGGATGAAAGAGTGAAAAAAAAGGATGATGGTGAACCCGAAGACCCAATCTTTGCTTTATTATTAGGGAGAGATAATGCGTCAGCATTTTTTAAGATTTAAGTTTGATAGTAAATTTAACATTTGAAACCAACTACGGTAGAAGCAAAAATTATACTCTTGAATTCGTATTATCGACATGAATTCAGTGATATAATTTTTGCTTCTGCCGCAGTCGGTCTAGTTAGTTAAATTTACGATTAAACTTAAATTTTAAGAAATACAGGCATACTATATTATAAAATGAAGGAAGTAGATCTTTGGCATCGAAACAGATGGACCAGATGATAGCTTGGCATATACAACTTGGTCGAGAAACGCACGGACGCTTCCAACTTCGGGGAGACACTTCGAGCTCAGCGCCATGCCGACCAGCTATGGGTGAGCTGCTGTTGGGTCTAACCACGAGGTATGGTGTCCGTGTCCGGTTTGTACACGGAGACAATCTCCATATAGAGTACTATATATATATATATATATATATATATATATATATATATATATATATATATATATATATATATATATATATATATATATATATATATACGGGGAAAATATCTAGTGCATCGAAGCTTGAAGTATTATTGATGCATCAAACTCATATTGTGTTTTCTTAATATTTCCAAAATTTCAAAAAATATTAAGCACACTCACATAATATCAACGTAGGTTGTCATAAAATTTTGAATCAAAATTCAAAACATAACTAGAAAAACAAAAATTGACAAATGCAACAGTGAATACTACATACCATAACTCGGGCTCTAGATTTGAGCCATTATCACACAGATCTCAAATTTGTCATTTTTGCGTCTCAAAAAATATTTTAAATTTTTATATAAAATTTGTGACACCATACATTGATGTCATGTTAACATGCTATTTTTTTCAAAATTTTCAAAATATTCTGTAACATCCTGCACTGATAGCACCATAAGTACGGATGCACTATACCACCCCTATAAACTTGACTCGGATTGAAAGAAGAAATCTGACACGCACCTTTTGCCAAAAAATCCCTCGTGTCTCGCGTGAGTTCCGCCGAGTCGTTACTAGCAGACCTTGATCGATCTAGTTGATGACTTTGTTTTTTTCTTAAAGGAGGTTAAACCTTGGTCTTTGCATCAATTAATGCCTGTAGACATCTTTATTAATTATTTAATAAAATTCTGATAAAAACATATATCAAATCATCTAAAGGCGTAACACACACTTACAAACTTGATAATGTAGAATGCTCTCACTCTCCATATCTAAAACCGGTTTCGTCATCGATCCATCCACATAATGTGTCGGAACGAACGGCTGGTGCAGCAGACCTAAAGCGCACACACATGCACACGTTTTAGAAGCCGTCATCATCATCAGACCACTGACCCATCTTCAAGAGAGAGATCTGCATCATTTTTGCTAGTCCGGACATTCGTTGACGCCACCACAACGCCCAATGGCGCCATAGCCCTGCGCTCGTTCGTCCAAATGCGGAGACTCTGAAAGATCTGTCGTGCGTAGCACCTACCAAGCAGGCATGACTGAGCATAACACCTGCTGGCCAGGCATGACTTGACAGCTCCACCGAAGCTCCGTGCAAGACGAAGCCACTCCACCTCTTGCCTCTGTCTTCTAGCGCTGCTCTACAGACGATGCTCCCAAGAGAGAAATGGCACCACAGTACTGCCATCGTCTGATCGGGAAGACCATATCCTAGGGTTTCACCCGAAGCAGCATGAGTGGCCCGACAACAGTTACACGACGATGGCTTCATCAAGGTAATAGTACAAAACGCCATCATCGGCTCGGTTTTCACAGGCAACTATGTCTCCCTAACTCGCAGCCTGGACTAGATGACAGATCTTGAGATCCGATCACCCAACCTTGGGCCGACCACCTCCGGCGAAGTAGGTGGCCACCACCGCCACACCCAGGGCCGGAACCCCCGACGTCCTCGTGTTGCAGGTCGAGCGTCGTGGTAGCATCTTGTTGACGGAACAGGCATGGTACACGACAGCAGCATGTGCAGCCCGCCGAAGCCCATCCGGTATCAGATCGGGCGCCCAAGCCGCCGGTGTTGGACCCGTCGTCGTACACCTCCGCCTGCATGCCGAAACTGGCCGCCGCTGCCCCCCGCCACTGTCATCTGTCCGATCAACGTGGGCCGCCGCCCCCCTGACCAGATCTGGCCAAGGAGAAGCGTTGTTGCCACCGCTGCGGCGCACAAGCTTTGCCTGCGAGTCGATCAACTGCTACCCAGTTTGTTCGTGTATACGTGCACACTGTGTGTGTCCACGTCTACATCTCCGATAGAACCAATTGGCTCGAAAAGTACTTCCTCCGTCCGGAAATACTTGTTGGAGGAATGAATGTATGTAGACATATTTTATTTCTAAATACATTCATTTTTTTGCATTTCTTTGATAAATATTTTCGGACGAAGGAAGTACTCGAGATAGCCTCGTGTGTATCGCCGGAAAGTACTAGGTTACATCGGCGTCAAGGTCGTGCATGTGCCAACAACTGCTCTCCCCGTGCTCATCCTTCTTGCCACCATCGCCGCCTCCCCAGCTCGCCACTACGGACGAGGACCACCATGAGGTCCTCGAGTTTGCCTCCTGCAAGGTCCCCGAGCAATGGCTGCTCGGCTACGTCGTCGTGACAGCCAAGAGAGAGGAGGGAGATTACTTCTGACCTGATGGGAGCACGTCACTCTCCCCAGACTCCGAGCTGCCGTCGGCGAGCCTCCAGGTGTCAACGAAGAAGCGGCGTGGGTGGAAGCCTGGGCCGCGACCCGAGGGCCCCATCGTCAGCCACGTGGAGGCCGAGCGGCAGCGCCGCGAAAAGATGAACTGCCGGTTCTGCGATTTCTGCGCCGCCGTGCCTAACCAAATGTTGGGCCACACATGTCTATATCGCTAGAAAAACCAAGGACCTCTTCGATTCGCAGGATAGAAAAAGACATGGGAATATCATAAGATTGCATGTGCATAATAGAGATTGTGAAAAATTAGGAATTTTAAAAATTGGTGTTTTATTCGCTGGAATAGGAAAACACAGGGATCATAAAAAAAGCACAATCAAATTATGGTTAAAGCACATGCAGTTAATATAATGCTGCTTATGATCTTTTACTCATTCCTTTATGCACATGAACGAGAAGTTTCTTGGTTTTCCAGTGAAACTTAATGTGAAAAATAATTAGCTACATGTCAGTCAGCTGATTTCCGATTGATCCCAGTGTGGTTATGTTTAAACTGGCACATTGGGTTGGTGATTGGAGTATCTTGCAGGTGAGGGAGGACGAAAAGGTAGAGCTGCAACAGGGCGCAAAGCTGCTGGAACGAGTCGCCAGTGAGGTCTTCCAAGCACGAAGAGGGTGGGCGACCTAGATACCAAGGATGGGGAGATGAAGAATACAGATAGGAAAAGATGAGACAGTGGGAAAGGGGAAAAATAAGACTTTTGTTGTTTAAGTCATGTTTGAATAAGAGGAAAACTAGTGCGATGAGTGGGGGTTTATGTAGAATGAGATGTGCGTTGTGTTGCTGGTAAACTAGCTGGTTTGTTTCCGGCTTCCTAGAGGTCGCGTTTGCGTTATGGCTGTAATAATAAAAAGATTTATGGTTTCGTTAATGAAATCAAGGGTCAATCTCTTTCATTCAAAAAAAAATCGAATTCGGGGTCAATCGATTTTTGAACCAAGGAAGGTGAAGGAAGGGCCTCGCCGAACAGAAGGAAAGGGCTTGCCGTCATCACCCCATTATTTATCTTAAGCCAACTCCACCGCACGACCCCAAACGGACGTCCGGTTTGGCCGGATTTTGTCCCTTTGGGGCGGCAATGGGTTCGCCCATGTCCGCATCTGTCCCATGAATCGTGGGTGCGCCCAGCGCGCGGCCGCACCCCAAATCTTGTCCGTGTTGGACGTGTTAAAAAACATAAAAACTTAAATAAAATGACTTAAAAAAGTAAATAAACACAGTTTAAAAAAATTAAAACTTAAGTTAGGGTCCATGGCCATAAAACGGCTCAGTTTCACGTCCAACTTGACATAATTAAACATAAAAAAGAAATAAAAAACGGCCGCCGCCAGCGCGCTCCTGCCCGTGCCCGTCGATGTCGTCGCCGTCTTCAGTGGCCGCCGGCGTCGTCGTCGCTGACGAGGTCGACGTAGGCCGGCGGCGTCCAGAGGTGGGCCGGCGGTGCGTGGTAGACGGGGGCGGGCTGGACGGCGGGAGGTGCCTGCACCACCTCCTCCCGTGGCGACGCCTCCCGCTCCGGTGACCGCGGCGGAGTGGCGCACCAGTTCACGCCCACGGCGGCGGCCATCTCCGGAGCAGTGCAGGACCAGCCCCACCCCTGGTCCACCAGGCCCGGGTGGAACGCGGCCACCGTCTCCTCCTCCATCGTCTCCTCCGCGGCCACCATCTCCAGCTCGTGGATGGCTACCTCGCCGGCGGCAGAGCGGGCCATCATCTCCTCCAGTCCCTCCCATTGGCGCTCATCGTGTGTGTACATGGAGTCTTCCATGACACGCGCCATGAGACGGGCCTCCTCCTCCTCTGTCATGCGAGAAGGTGGTGGTGGAGACGGCGAAGGCGACGGCGACGGCGTGGGCGTGAGGCCGCGCACCCGCCTACGCCCGCGCTCCTTGGGAGCAGGCGCTGCGCGCTCCCGACATGGCCGCCGCAGGCCAGACGCCATGCCGGCGAAGAAGGAGGCACGCTGCACGTCGTGCTCGTCCCTGAGCCAGGTGTCCCAGAGGGCGGAGTCCGGGGCGTACCTGTCGTCGTAGTACAGATCGTCAGGGAGGAGGCGGCGGCGGCGCTCAATCTCTTCACGGCGCGCACGGCCGCTCGCCGGGATCGGCGGGATTGGCACACGGTCGGCGGACAAGTGCCAGTTGTTGGGAAGGTGGACGTCGCTCCAGGGGAGCGACGTCCTCGTCTCCCAATAACGGTGGCACACCGACGCGCGGATGTAATGCCGGTTGCGCTCGCCGGCGGACGTGGGGGCGATGGAGAACACGGGTGGCGCAGGGGCCCGGCGTGGTCGAGATGTGTGCTCCTCGTTCTTCATGGAGCCGGCGCGGCGCCCCGACAAGGAGACGGCCTCGCGGTCGTGCTTCCCCTTGCGGTTCCAGAAGCCCATGGCTTTGAGGTGGCCGGCCGGCGAGCTCGAGGACAGGGGAGGGCTAGGGTTTTGCGTTGTCGGGTTTCGAGGAGGCCGCGGGATGGAGTGGGGCAGTGTGGACGACGACCGGTCCACGGGTTCCCCATTTAAGAAGGACGGCGACCTTCCACTGGGCCGATGACAGGTGGGGCCGGCCGCCCGTGCGCATTGATGTTGGCGGGTGGGAGGTAGGTGGCCGCCCCGCCACGCGGCCAGACGCGGACGAGCGGCGCGTCCGTTCGGTGTCTGCGGCGACCCAAACCCGGCACAAGTTTGCGCTCGAAATGGGTCGGCCCGGACACAAAATGAACCATATGGGTCCGTGCCATCGCGCGCTGGGCCGCCTCGTTTGTTCGTTTTACCCCAAACGGACGGGGCCGGACAAAATGGGGTCGCCGGTGGAGTTGTCCTTAGGGTTTAGGGTGGGGGCGGTGGTGGACGACGGTGTTCGGGGTTCGCCGAAGAAAAAACATAATGTGCAGGGCCGTGGAGGGAGGATGGTAGAGGGATATCCGGCGACGGGGGGGGGGGGGGGGGGTGTAGATGGCGTCTCGGGATGAGATCGGGATAGAAGATGAAGAGAAACGTTCAAAGGTAGAAGAAGGCATATGCATCCTTGGATCTCGATCTAATGGCTGAAAACGGCCGGCTGACCCTAATTCCTTTTTTCAGTGGACTTACTCCTAGCCTCTCCCTTCTTTTAATCAAAGGGATATGAATAGTAGTACCTGAGGAATATTTCCTACTTCTATGGTTTTTCCTATGGATCCAAGAACCGAAAGGATGTTCTATACCGGCGGCATGTGCGTATGCACTAGACAATCCTACTAAACTCTACTCTCTTCGTTTCATAATGTAAGACGTTTTTCAACACTATATTAGTGTATATCGATCTCCGGGCCGCACGAAGACAACAATGAGCAAAAGCTCAGAACAGACGCACGTACTAGTAGCTAGCTAATACTCCTAGTAGGCTCCTAGTACTAGTTAGCTGAAGCATGCCGTGTTCGTCCGGTGTTTGGCACCCGAAGCTGCGTTCCTCTTGGACTCTTGCCTGGATTGTTGCGTAGCGCGCCCGTCAAAACGTGTAGCTATTCACCGATAAGGATCGATCCAATTAGTAGGTCGTGCCGTCAGATCGAGACTCACATCGAGATCTCACCGCCGGGATGATCACTCAGCTGGGAGAGCTAACCTGCAAGGGAACTGAAGCCCATGGCCTAGCGTAACTCCGTATCTATCCATCTATCTGTCATCTAATCAATCGTAGTACGTGTAGTTTGGCCTGGCGCGAATCATCCGTCCTTTTCCTGATGGTGACGCGTCGCTCAAGTTCCCAAGCAGTACCATCTTTTGGCTAGCTTGTTCCAAGGCTTCGACCGTCTGATGCATGCGCGAAGCGGGGTGACGTGCGTTTGCCAGCCGGCCGGCACGTCAGAGGCTAGTTACGCTCCAACACCTTGCTCGTTTCAGCATGGCAATTGCCACAATTACTTCAACAAAGTTAAAGCGAGAGAGCTTGCTCCTCAAGACCTACGCAGACGCAGCACATTATCATCATGTCCTCTCCGGCCTTTGTCGTTCACTACGAGCCAAAGGCACCATGTGCAGTCCTTTTCTCACAAACATGTTTCACTCGATCGATTTACCATAAGATTTCTGAGCTGGTAGGTCACACAGATGGACTGATGGCACAGTAATTTGTGGAACTTTTTCTACTGTGTGGCTATCAAATTAGCAAAAAGCAGGCTGACGTCTTGGGAAATGAGCACAACTCACACGACAATGTTTCTTGTGCTGGAACTTGGCCATCATGGTTCAAGTCGTAGACTTAACGACGTGTGACCGTATTTTCTAAACTAGTTAAGATTTATTGGCACTATTCTTTCAGCGGTATGACATGCATGCTCTTATGACCACATGTGATGATCTCGTCAATCTCATGCCCGTCAACTATGACCATATGAAAGCACATAAATGTCATAGTATTTGGCGGAGCCACCCCATCATAATTGCGGGTAATCAGCAGAATCGAGAATGAGGGCCGCACTTGGAAGCAAGCGGGTATCCTGAGGGGAGAGTTGGCCACCTTCTTTGGTGCCCTATCGAGGTGAGCTAGCAAGAGGAGTTAGATGAAGATGAATTGTGGTAGCGTGTGGTGTTGTCTTGCATGTAATGTAATATGTTACACTTTGACGTGGATGGGGTTCTCTAACCTTCTTCTTTAATATATGATATGCACACTCATGCGTATTCGAGAAAAAAAATTCCAAGATCCGCTGGCTCAGGCTGAGGAATGTGCTCACATGGGTAGGGTGTACATAGATGCTTTCATATAGGTGAGTGTGCTCACATGTACGAGAATCTGCTTTTGTACTGTATTTCTAAAAAAAAGGACTATTGACATCGATATGCATTTCTTAAGGACAAGAAATCGGGGAAATAATTTATTTTGTGTGTCCTCACATTTCTATCAATTAGGAAAATAACAAATTGGAAAGTAGAAAAAAATGTGCGCCTGGGGAAAAGGTATATTGTTTGTCCACATCTAAGTCGATCGAAAGTTTCTTATATCTAAGTCAATGATAACAATTATCAATCTCATCTCAATTTGTGTCATACCCGCATGAATCATCACAGAGATATATATCGAACCGCTCGGTACATTAACTTATACACACAACAAATTACTCCCCCCGTTCCAAAATAAGTTTCATAATTTGAACTAAAACCACGACACTTATTTCGAAACTGAGGGAGTACTTAGGTAACTCAGGCCAACGGGCCTTTGATGTCCAAGGACCACAGCTTGGTCGGTCCCGCAATGCCATAATTCATGTTCCATTGTTTCACCCTTTCTGTTGCCCCGGTTGCACTGCACCTGCAATTGTATATGTATGCACATTTGCTAATTGCAAACACGCCAATCAATTTCCCATGGTGAGGGCGAGGCAGCGGAGAATCGACGCCCAACCAAGGGCGACGTAGTCAGTCGCGTCGCTGTCCCTAGCGAGGCCCGAGCCATGAATGAGCGTGAGACAGGAAAATTACGGTCGGGATGTCATCCATGGGAGCGAGTGGAAGGATTGAGTTAAATGAGAGCGGGATGGCTGCGGTGCGGAGAAGAAGGACGGTGATAGTAGGGTTTAGAGGGAATGTTGAAGTGGTGGCAACATGGTTGAACGACAAGGCATGCGCCGGAATGCCGCAAAACATTGGTGGTGGCAGCAAGCGATTCGGTCGGCACCAATCAGCCGGGCGTAAGGGGGTTGAAGAAAGAAGAAGGTTGGCCGACCATTTGATGAAAAATCTAATGCCCAACAATCGACCGACTTCCAATTGTTTTTACGCAACTTCTATATAGTCGGTGCCATTTTCTTTTAGGCAATATAGTTCATGCCATCTATTTGTGGTGCAAACATGTCGTGCGCATCCGCCCATTATTTCCCATTTCCCATATGAGTAGAAATGCATCGAGACCTTCCTGGCCCGGCACCTTTTGCCCCATAGGAGTACGTGAATCCTTCGCCGTGCGTGCTTGCATGACCCATAGCCCGTCCAAAAAAAGAAAAGAAAATGGTCAATAGGTCACACGTAAGTCAAGCTAGCTCCTGCATGGATTGTTCGGGAGAAAGGTCAAGGATCACCATGGTCAAACGCAGCTGCACTCCAGCTTCTGGCGAGTTTATTTCAGTGTTCGGTTTTTGGAACATGGTGTGCATATGATTTTGGCTAAGAAATTTGCGAAAATCACATCATTTAAGTCCTGGAAAGTTACGATAATCATGTGGAGAATGGACATAAGCATTTTTAATATATAATCATGTAGAGAATGGATATAAGTATGTGCATAAAATTTGCAAATTGACCAGATGCACAGTATAAGTCACAATAACTTCCGTCGAAACAACCGTCTTCTGATTGTTTTCCCTACGTCATATTTAAGTTTCAAAATTAACGTGCACGTTTGTAATTGTCTTCAGCATTATGACTTGGCAAATCCGGATCCTCAAACGCTCGCAGAGGTAACCGGGCGCGTCAGCAGGCATTGACTGGTCATATCTCATACTTGGTGGTATGCATTCGAATACCTCATATTTCATCCCCCACGTCCATACAAACCATACAAAAGAGTTCCTACATACTACGTACACCACGCTAGTCTAAACTAAGTTCCATCGACGGAGATGTCCACGACGTCCATGCCGGTGCCGGGTAGTTGGTCACGTTGGAGGGCTCCGGATCCTCCTTCTCATCCATATCAGCGAGCATCTTGTCGACGTCTGTGGCGTGCTCCGCCTCCACCTCGTGCAGACGACAGCGCTTGGCCTTCGTCGCTGATTCCCACCAGAGGGGAGGATCGCCTATTGCTCAGCCTACAGATCCACGGCCCCAGTGTCCCCCACGTTCTCCTCATGCTCCTCCTCCTCCTCCTCCAAGTCCTCCTCCGGATCAACTGCATCAGAAGGTAGCCCTGCGGTAATCCGGTCTTCGTGCCTTGCCCGGATCTGCTCAAGGAGTTGCAGCGGTGCTTTGGCGTCAGATCTGGCTAGCTCCTTACCCGACGACGTGGTTGCATGGCTACTAGTTGTAGTGGGCGGCGAGTGGAAAGTGGTTGTGGCGATGGACGGGAGTGGGGAAATGTGGACAGATAGGGTTTCGGTGCCGGCGGTCGGCTTAAATAGTCGGGCTTTGGCCTCGAGCGGCGAGCCAAAGCGGCGCCACGCGGCGTTCACATCCACACTGGAAGCTTCGTCTGTCGGCATGTTGCGTTTTCGGGCGATTCCGTGTGGGACCCGGCCATCGGTACGACGTGACGGACACTCCCGGTCGAGCCATAGCCTCCCCATATTTAGTCTGAATATGAGGGGTGTCAGTCAGCCCGGGAATTTGAGGCCCATTTGAGGCGCCCGTCTGGGTCATTTTTTGTGACCGGGCCATCCGCCCGGGCATATGAGGGGGGTTTGAGGCGTCTGGTTGTAAATGCTTTTACATGCATGGTTTTTTCATAATTTTCTAAACTTAAATGATTGCTTGACTAATTATCCATCTTTTTAGTGTGAAGTAATTATTCATTTTCCATGTGTATTTGCAGGTTATTTTTTGAAGAAAAGAAGGGCCACCCCCTCTGATTTCCATATGTGTATGTGCTGGTTATTTTTTGAACAAAAGAAGAGTCACCCCTCCGGTTTCCATATGTATGTTTCAAAATCAACTTGCACATATATACTTGAATCCATCCTCTACATGCATGATTTTCCGTATTTTTAAATACTTAAATTATGTGTTTTATGTCAAAATTCTCCATCAAGGCCATTTCCTGCAAAAAAAGGTCATTTCAGCATGAAAAAATGACTTAAAAAAAAGAAAGAAAAACATGACTCTCTTGTTAGAAAGTAACTATCTATTTTCAACATGTATGCACCGGTTCACTACAAGAAATCTGTTAATACGTGACGCATCCAATCCGTCACCGACCTGCACAAAACTGTCATGCAGGGGCATATGTGACGGATTTGAAATCCGTCATGTATATCGCATCATAATTTGACCATTGCATGCTCCTTGACGGACCATCCAAAACCGTCACGGATCATGACGATTCCGAGTCATCATGGATGGTAGTTAACTGACATGCTCATAACGGCGTTAACGTGTGTACCACGTCATCATCTGACATGGATCTAACGTGGCAGCCCATGTAGTAGTCAGCCCATCAAATTTTTTGGCCCACTAAATTTTAGCTGAGTCCAAGATTGTCGGCCCATATAGTAATCAACCCAAATATTAGAATGTCAATCCATTATGGCACGGCCCACTAATTTCAGTTCAGGACATTCTGAAATTCCTACTACCAGTCTCTCATGAGTTGTGAAATATAAAGTATAAAAAGTATAAAAAGTAAGTCAAGGGAAGGCACTTTCGTACCCACTGTAAGAAATAAATAACATAAGCAATACTTTAATTCTGGTAACAAAGGCAAACATCAAAACAGAAAGGTAACAAACCCTTTTTCCTCTTAATAAGGTTATTATGCTATAGGAGAATAACAATATCACAAGTACCTTCCAACAACAACAAAAAGAATACTAGCTTCTCGTACAACAATCAATCATACTGTGATGCATCCACAGTGTGAACCTAAGATGGAGAAAGCAGACTACCACGACTAAAATCTTCATTTCAACCATCAAAACGGATTACCCAAGCCCTTGGTATGAAAAGAAGTGATAATTGATGTATCATATATGTACTGTGGGATATTGGGATATTGAACTGAAGGGAATTCAGCTACCATGTACAGAATTATCGTTGTCCATCGCAATCTGAATCCTAAACTCTATGTTTTAGAATAGGAACTTGTTTCTTTTATATTAACAAGACAACAATGGAAGCAAAATTGAACGCCACATATGATGATGCAAAAAAAATAGTTACTTGAAAGGAAATTAAAACCCAAGTAACAATAATAGCATAGCAATATAAACAAAATATACAGTTACAGTTCTAAGATGCTGATGATAGAAGTATAGTTTTTAGGTTTGCTCTCAAGTACTACATATAAGCATTTGTAAAACAAGTCCATTCTAGGAAGATATAAAGTAGCAGCTGAATTTGTATCTAACAAGCTGCGACTTCTGAATTAAGTCCCAAAAGATGAGTACGAAGGCAACATGAAGACCAGTGGTTAGAAAAAAATAGCTACATCATATTATGTGGATTAGCATTAGCTTGCCCTAATTAAATTATGTGTAATAGTGCAAGAGAATCAGACCCACAAAACCATCAGCTAATCAAGCTCACACGTTCATCTCAGAAAGTGAATCCACCTCTAAACTGAAGCAAAACATGATTTGTATTCAGATTGCAACTGTCATCCAGATTTGTGGGGAAAGTGGGGAGAGGGGAGAAGCTCACCACTACTGTAGGAGGGAAGGAAGACGCAACCATTGGTGAGCTTGTCCACGCTCGATAGGACACAGGGGCCAAGCAGGTGCTGGACTTGCTGTTCCACCTCCTCCAGCAAAGAGAGCTCGTCAGGGATGGCCGCTTCAATGAGGAGGACGTCCTGTACACCGCTGGATGGGTGGAGAAGGTTGTAGGCATAAGTAGCACAGAAATTGACACTAATAAATAGTTGTATTTGACACCACAAGCAGCCTTTCCAAAATACGATGATTCTCAAGAGAGAGAAAAACATTGTCCAAGAAATCGAGAAACAGAGGCCAGATGCTAGATAGCAACATAACCATTCATTCAGGGAACATAACAGGTAGCAAAAGCAGCAGCAGGTAATCCTTATAACTAGAGGCTAAGCATCCAACGTTGGCTACAGTTAGCTACTTTATAGCAACTAACACCGGCCAATAAAAAGTAGCACAAGTACTAGATACCTATGAGGGTGTGAACTTGGTGCCAATCGGTTGGCCAGCCTCGTGGATCTGGAGATCATTTGTTTGTACAAGTACAACTAGCAAGCACTTGTCTGTTATCGGAGCCATTTCATTTGCAACGGTATCATAACAAAAATGTAATGTAAAATCTTGGTGTTGCGCACTAGCACTATAGCAACAGAAATTATCAGCAATTATGTTTGCTTCTTAAAAACTGAAAAGGAAGAATTGCATCCTCAATCAAGTATGCTGGCAGTACGAATTTGTGGCTCCAAGTGAATCAGCAATCAACTGTATTGTTTATTAAAGGAGTTATTTGTCCATGTGTAGAAACAAATACAAAAACTGATCTTGATAATATTTGGCATGCCCAATAACAGATTAAAGTACATATTTGATAGCACAAGCAACAATTTTTCCCCAAAATTAAAAACAAGATTACCAAGCTACAGACTGACCATATCCAGCACAAGCAATTTGTCACATCAAATGTTTACTCCGGGCAATATAGTCATAGCAGCACAACCTTACCTAGCGCCATGGCCATTGTTCAGTGGCGGGGCGTGCTTATGTTGTATTGGCACTCCTCCTTGGAGTTTGAGGATGAGGAGCAGCACACGCATTCGCCGCCACCATCGTCGAGCAAGACAAGCCGCGGTGCCCGTCCTCGTCCCGGACCAGTGGCTGCAGGGTACGCCACGTCCGTGGATCCTACGGGAGGAGGTCCTCCGCGCCCGAGCATCCATGGAAATCCATCCACCGATTTAGGGGTGGGATTGAGAACTGGAGAGGCGGTACCGTACGGGGTCAGCGCCATGGACACAGTGGAGCACAGGAGGAGGAGGAGGAGGCATATCTTTGTGCAAAACCACAGGAGGTGGCATCCATGGCACTTTTTCTCAACAAAGTACATGCAAAGAAAAACAATAGATAAGAAATAGCATGTACTAACCGAATCTGCAAATATAAGTTTGTCTTCATTTAGATATAAAATGGTATTAGTTTCTCAATTATAGAAGCTCCCAGGATAAATGTTCCAGGCAATTACTATATAAACAATCAGACAACATACGTCAGACTCTCTGAATTAGCAGTGCACAACTACAAAGCAATGTTTGAACTCTAAGAAGAACGGAAATTCGCCTAATACTTTTTGTTTCCAGCACAAAAAATGAATGTGCTGCACAAATGTATAATTAGGAAGGAACCAGAACAGCCAACGTCTACAAATCACAAACAACCAGTAGCGAACGAGCATCCCAGGAAGTGGTGCTCGTGCCTTCTGCTGTTCATTTTAATGGTGGACAAGGCAGACGCCCAGATACTCTGCCTGTACCAACTCAACTGGCCAACGAGGCCTGCAACCATCCTATACCAGGAATAACAACATCCATCCATGGAGAGGAGAAGAGGGGAAAGGGAGGGTACGGGACAGGACGGTGCAGAGGTACGTACTGGGTCTTGCCGGCCGGAGAAGGTGATCCGCGAAGCGTGGAGACTGTGCACCACGGTTGGAGAAGACGGCCGCGACGACGAGGGTACCGACGATGGCGCGGCTGACGGACAATTGGACCCAGCCAAAAGGGCCGCCGATGTACTCTGGATTCTGTGGCGTTGTCTCCGCCTCCTGTACCTTAGCTCCGCTCGCCGCCAGATGGAGTTGGGCAGTGTCCGCCGCCAGCGACCTCAGGGACGTCCAAATCAGGCAGTTGGTCCCGCCGCCACCACTGCCGCCTCAGATCGAGGGGTACGATTGGGTTGCCATAGCTTGAAGGGGCCATATGAATGGAGATGGGCATGGCATGGGGTTGACTGGGGGGTTCGGGCTGGGATAGGTGGGGAGTAGCCCGACGTGGGGTGGTTCGGCGCTGGCGCCGCCGACATGAAGCAGCGCGAGGAGGAAGGTGAAGTGGCAGTGGCGGCACGAGGGAGGGAGAAGGGTAATTAGGGTTAGGTTGGTGTGGGCTCTGTTAAATGGGCTAGCTCGAAAATTTTGACTCCCCGCGCTGGTGACTTGAAATTTTGCTTCACGCGCGCTCTCTCACAGTTTTGGTCTCTATTTTTCTTTTCTATATACACCCTTCTTGCATCTGACTGACATGCGGGCCAAACAAAGGGCACACACGACACATCATCAGTAGGAGCCATCTGTGACGGTCAAGTCATGAATGAGGGTGTAAATGGCTGGGCCTAGCAAGTCGTTCTGTGACGGTTTCCATGACGGTCCTTGAATGTCTATCATGAACGAGCTACCATTTTGAGGCCTATTTGTTGCTTGCTAGTATGTGACGGTTTTCATGACGGTCTACGAGAACGTCACCACAAATCCGTCACGGATTAACAAGTTTCTTGTAGTGGTTACTGGTTATCTAGCTCATCACTGCAAGGGGGCACAATGGTGTAGCCTGCGCCTACAGTTCGAAACCTGTCGAGAGCGAATTTCTGGTACCTGGGTGTAGGGCTGGGCATTCGGTTTAACCGAACCGTTCGGTTCGGTTATTCGGCTTTTGAAGAAATTCGGTTTTGAGAAAAGTATGACCGATCGGTCATTGAGAAAACTCCTAACCGAAGATTCGGTGGACCGAGATTTCGGTTCGGTCCTCGGTTGAGACTTAATTGACCGACAGATTAGGGAAAGGCATGAGAGGAAGCGATACTTGAAATTGATCGCAAAGAAACATTGTGTACACACGCAAGGCAAGATCCTGTGAGTACAAAATCAGATCGTAGTAGCAAGAACTTGGTGAGCAAATCAGCAATAAGATGCAAACGCAAGACAATCAAAGAGAAAGCGGAGATAGGAGGGAAGAGGATGCATCCGCCACAGTTCACCACCGCCGTTGGTCGTTGCCCTCTGAGGGTGGAGGGAGTAGATCTGGCGCATGGCGGCTAGGGTTAGGCGTTGGGTTGGGGAGGGATCGGGAGTGGAGATAGAAGAGTCGAGGGCTCGGCGCAAGTCGGTCGCCTCTTGGGCTCTTGGAGAAGGAAGCTTCTGAAAGAGATATTGGGCTGTGGGTTGGCCCATTACGTGGATTGGAGTGCACGTGCATGTCTATTCGGTTTCATCGGTCCATTCGGTGGCGATGCATGGCACCGAATTACCCAAATTAATTTCGGTTTTAAGCGTCTTGACCGAACTATGCACTAAAACTTTCGGTTTCGGTCTTTTCGGCTTCGGTCCCGGTTTTTTCGGTTCGGTAGTTCGGTCGTCGGTTAATATGCCCACCTCTACCTGGGTGGGCTTTTTCTATAAAAATATGTCCTAGGTGCTGGTGCCTATGGATCTTATATTTTTTTCAGCTCACCACTGCAATTTAACTTGCTCGTGTCTTTTTTCTCTTTATCGCATACTAGTAGTGACTAACTGATTGGTGACTACAGAACTGCTAGCTAACCTACTTGTCATCTGTTGGTTCCTTCAAGATCTCAAGCCCGGGCCCACACGGACATGTTTTTTTTTGCGGGCAAAGATAAGTCGAAAACGACAGAGACCATTTCCGTGAGATAAACGTATATGCGAGGTCTCAACCGCCAATGTGTCACCGGTATAAATACATGGCCATAGCGGAGTGGAAATACAGGTTCGTCGCATCTCCTCCACTTGCAAATTCGAGTAGCGACACGCACGCACGTCCCGCCGGCCATGGACGACGAGCTGCTCTCCCCGTGCTCCTCCTTCCCGGTCTCGCCGCCGTCCGGGCAGTTCGAGCACCACCACCAGCAGTTTATTGAGTTCACTTCCTGCGAGGTCCCCGAGCAATGGTTGCTCGGCGACGTCGTCGTGCCGGCAAAGAGCGAGGACACAAGGGACCTGTGGTCCGCGGGGTCCCTGCTGTCCCAGGAATCCGAGCTCTCGGAGCTGCCGGCGGCGAGCCTCCCTGCCTCCACTGAGTCGACACCGCGGCCGGCGGCCAAGCGGCGTGGGAGGAAGCCCGGGCCACGCCCCGAGGGCTCCACTGTCAGCCACGTGGAGGCGGAGCGGCAGCGCCGCGACAAACTGAACCGCCGCTTCTGCGACCTCCGCGCTGCCGTCCCCGCAGTGTCCCGCATGGACAAGGCCTCCCTCCTCGCCGACGCCGCCGCATACATCGCCGAGCTCCGCGCCCGTGTGGCCCGGCTCGAGGAGGAGAGCAAGCAGGCGGCCGCCGCGAGGTGGGACACTAACTCGGCCTCCCTCGGCGGTGGCGGTGCCTCCTTCCAGCACTTTCTAGCCGGCGACGAGACGGTGGAGGTGCGAATGGTAGGGCGGGACGCGGCGGCGCTGCGCGTGACGACGGCAGCGGGGTCCGCCCCGTACGCGCCGGCGAGGCTGATGAGCGCGCTCCGCTCGCTTGAGATGCAGGTGCAGCACGCGTGCGTGAGCCGCGTGCAGGGCGCGACGGTGCAGGACGTCGTGGTGGATGTGCCCGCCGCGCTGCAGCACGATGACGGCGCCGCCCTCCGCTCCGCGCTGCTCCAGCGGCTACGCGACAGCGCCTAGAGCTCCCCTGCGTTATCTCGTGAGCAGGTATAGTACATCACGACTCACGAGACGACTCCAGCGTACGGTCGATGCCACATATTGCCATGCATGGTAATTCTGTCGCCTTTGCTGCGTGTCGTCCATGGAATAAATCCGAGTGATTGATTCAACATCACTTGGTTCCAACATCTATATTGTAAACAGTGACCAGTGAAGGCTTGTTTGGATCTATGCGTGCAGATTGAGTATATGTACGAACGTGTGTTACTAGTGTTATTATAAGCTTGTTATAAACTGTTGGTATTTTTTTCTTTTCTAATGGAGAGTGCTTGTTATACTATTGTGTAATATGTACATGTATGCGTGTCCTGTATGACAACTTAATTATATTAGTACTTGTTCTGGTGTATCTTATGCTGCTAGAGATGAATAATGAATGTCTGGTTCAAGAGAACCAACTTAAGATCAATTTAATGGGCTCTCTATAATTCAATACATCGACAGTACACTAGTTTTGATATTAGGAACGCTAGGTGGGCTCTTCGATTCAGATAGATTTTGTCACAAACGAGTGGAGTAGGGGATCTGAGTCAAAAAGAGGATTTCTTGCTTCTTTCTCTCGTGCAGAACCGTGCATGAGACTTTCAATCTTGCATGACTCCTAAGTGATAAAAGAAAGCTAGAGATTATAAGGGTTTTTAGTCACTGCAGTACCCTTTGCTATATGCTACTCCCTCTGTTTTGAATTATAAGATATTTTGGATATTTCGGTATGGATTTGGTACGTACTAAAATAGAAGAACAAATCTCTACTACTTAAAAAGAACGTAAGGTTCTCATTTCACCTTTCTTCTCACCTCCCCTTCGTCCAACCTTTCATGTATATGATAATCAATCACCTTAATTTACTTACCTTCTGAACCAATTCCACTTTAATTTACTTACCAAACTTCTAATTAAGATACGAGGTAATTCACGAGCATAATTTGATGAACATTTATTTACACAATCGCATTATTGTTAACAGGTAAATCACAAGCTAACGTATTAGAATATTTATATGCCGTTGCAACGCACTGGCATTATTCTATACACTAAAGCATGGATTTTTTTTGAAACTATGATGATTTTTATAGCAAATTCAGAAACTATACACCCTAATGCAGAAAAATCAAAAGTATCACCCTGTCGGCCTCCTGTCGGCCGAAGGGGGACTTTTCGGCCTACCATTGGCCGAAGAGGGACTTTTCGGCCTACCATTGGCCAAAAAGGACATTTCGGCCAACAGTAGTCCCTCTTCGGCCAACAGTTGGCCAAAGAGTCCCTCTTCGGCCAACACCGGCTCTACTGTTTTAGAAAGTTCATATCAATTAGGATTTTTAGTATTTTAGTTTGATTATTTTTGCATTAGATTAGAAATTTTATGAAGTTTCTATAGATATCAAGTTTGACTAGATTTGAAAGTTTGAATTTGAATTTTTATGAATTTGCTCAGATCACTAGATTGCCTATAATTTGAGCTAGGAGTATTCTTTTTAGATGGTTCTTTTTGCTACTGGTTCTTTGTGACTTTTTTTATTAGTAGTAATTAATTGGTGAATTTTAGGATTATTTAAAATTAGGTTTTCACAAAAACAGTTTTGTTTTAGTGTTTATAGGTTTTGTGCTATTTCTTTTAATTTTAATTGCTTTAAATTGTTTTCTTTTTTTAACATATTCTTTTAGTTTTTGTTAAGTTATTAGTAGATATTTTATTTGTAGTATTTTTTTATTGTATTTCCTTTATCCTCCATTTTCTTTCCCGTCGTTCTTTCCCTCCATTTTCTCCCGCTATTTTCTTTGCCGCCATTTTCTCCCGCCATTCTTTGCCGCCATTCTCTCTCGCCATTCTTTGCCTCCATTTTCTCCTGCCATTTTCTTTCCCGTCATTTTATTTGCCGCCATTCTCTCCCTCCATTTTCTCCCGCCATTTTATTTCCTGCCATTCTCTGCCGCCATTTTCTTTCCCGCTATTTTCTTTCCCGCCATTCTCTCCCACCATCTTCTTTCCCGCCATCTTATTTCTCGCCATATTCACTTCCCAACTTATAAAACGAGCCTCATGTTGTCCACGACCGTAGATAACATCGTCTGACACGGTCTGTGTCTCCTGTGGTGGTGTTGCTGATAGAGTGTGAAACACTGTCTGAGAGAAGTCATAGGTGTTTGCAGCTTCGTCATCATCATCGGAGAGTGTTTTACACTTATGAGTTTTTTCACACAGTGTTTCACACTCCACATGAAGGAATCATAGTCATCCTCCGTCGATGCAGCACTCCTTAGTGTGGCGGGAGAGAATGGCGGGAAAGAAAATGGCGGGAGAAAATGGTGGCAAAGAAGATGGCGGGAAAGAAAATGGAGGGAAAAAGATTGTGGAAAAGTATTTTTTTCATGTATAAAACAGCAATGGTGGTACATGATTTATAAGGAACTTTTAAATATAAACTCCTATGAAGCTCAAAACAAGTTTTCTAGTTGGATAAAAGAAATAAAATACAAAAATACTACAAATAAAATAGCTACTAATAACTAAACAGAAACAAAAAGAATATGTCAAAAAAACTAAAGAAAACAATTAAAAGCAATTAAAATTAAAAGAAATGGCATAAAACCTATAAAACACTAAAGAAGAACTGTTTTCAGAAAAACCTAATTTTAAATAATTATAAAATTCATCAATTAATTACTACTGATAAACAAAGTCACAAAGAACCAGTAGCAAAAAGAATCATCTGAAAAAATACTCCTAGCTAAAATTATAGGCAATCTAGTGATTTGAGCAAATTCATAAAATTCAAATTCAAACTTTCAAATCTAGTCAAACATGATGTCCACAGAAACTTCATAAAATTTCTAATCTAATGCAAAAAGAATCAAATTAAAATACTAAAAATCCTAATTGATATGAATTTTCTAAAACAGTAGAGTAGGTGTTGGCTAAAGAGGGACTCTTTGGCCAACTGTTGGCCGAAAAGTCCTTTTTGGCCAACGGTTGGCCGAAAAGTCTCTCTTCGGCCAACATGAGGCCGATAGGGTGATAGGGTGTGTAGTTTCCGAATTTGCTATAGAAAACATCATAGTTTCAAAAAAAAAATCCTAAAACATGTCTATATACATCCGATTCAGAAAAACTTAGAACATGTCATAATAGTGAACGGAGGGAGTATTTTGAATTCCAATTGATTTTTCTTTGGAGGATCTTGCCAAAATTTGTAAGAAAACAAGGAAGTGACTAGTTTTCGCATTTCAACACAACACTATTCAAATAGCAAACTTAGCCTAATACTAGGTGGTAAAATTGGAGTGTATGTGCGAACCAACCTATGGTTGGATGGTTAGACGGACTGTGGTATTCCCAGCCCACCAGGGTTCAAATTCTGGTACTCGCATTTATTTCTGGATTTATTTCAGGATTTCCGGCGATGCGCATTCAGTGGGAGGAGACATTCCCGTCGACGACGAGGCACCTACGTGACTTCGTAAATCTCAAGATGACATGCCGGCTCAGTATTTTGGAGGTGCTCATAGGGGTAGAGTGTGCGTATGTGCGTTCATAGGGATGAGTATATGCGCGTGTATATGAGCGCTTGTGTCTGTACTGATGTTCAAAAAAAATTGGAGTGTATGTGTGTTTGCGGAACAGCCTCATCTCTGCAACCGATTTTTTTTTCTTGACAAGTATATTTTATTGATTTAAAACGTCCCAAGGAGGCGATATAACTTTAGGCCTTGTTCGGTTGGGATTTGAATGGATCAAATCCCCTGCAAATCAAAATCCTCCTCAATCCCCTCCAATCCTCTCCAACTCCTTGTGAAGGGGATTAACCGAACAAGCACTTACGGAGTTCACACCCAACCAATAGCAGTGTGTGGAGAGCAGTGAGATGATATGACAAACACACACACACACACCAGATTATACTGGGATATAATCCATCATGGCAAAAATGAAGGACAAGCATGTGTCTGCCTAGAAAGTCTGAGACATTCACCAGTGTACGACCAATCTGTTAGTGCTTGAGATTGATTGCAATTTAGTGGCAAGAGATTTCAAATCTACATATCTGAATAGATCAAATATAAGTAGCGTCATGTGAGAATTCAAGCAGCATAAACATGAATGACGACGCTTCATGAAATTGGTGGGGAAAAATCAACAGAAAAGATAATGATGTGACACATGCTTTAGCATAGTTAGGTCGTAAGGAGTTGTGCTACGGTGTTTTTGAAGGATTAATCCACACTCTCTTTTAAAAAAGGAAATGCCACAAATTAAAGTCCTCGTCCTCATCAACTTATTCTGCATGTTTCCCTCGCCTTTGGTGACTGGTTCCGACGCCCCTAGGAATGGATATTCGCTCCTGTATGGAGTTTTCTCTATAGTTTGTTAGAAATTGGCTTCCTCCTGTCGTTCGTCCTGGTGGTAGAGGAGACGATGCGGTGGAATGAACACCTCAGTCCTTGTCGAGGTGGTATTGGTTCTAGTGTCACCGTCGGGCACGTGATGGTTGTTTTCCCGATGTCCGCACTAGTAGAAAAGGGGCCTATTGACCCGGTTGGTGAGGGCCTTTAGTCCCGGTTCATGAACCGAGACTAAAGGGTCGATCTAATACTCTGCAGCTTTAGTCGGTTCAATCCAATCACTGATAACTCACGTGGCCTGTCCGCTGAGCCCGAGCAGGAGGGCGCTGGTCCTTGGTGGCATCAACTGGGAACAATAGGCATCCACGCATCAGCATTTCTATGACTGTGGTTTTTGTTTTTTTTTTTGAAAAGTGGGGGGGGGGGGTTGGGGAGTTTTGGGGGGTTAATTTAGGTGTTTAATATATTGTGCTATAGCTAGCTAATTAATAGAGAAAATTTTCCTCTCTTTTGTACGTGCTTGGTAGACGCTACGTATTGTACATACGTATAGAGAGGACTAGCTAGACACGCTAGCTAGCTAGTAATTAAGCAAACAGAAGATCGTCATGAACATATATGCATACAGAGAGAAGTGATATCGACCACCTCTCCTTCTTCGAGAGATTGGTCGAACAACAAGTTCTCGATATCTATCCGACACTACCGGCTACATATATACAATAATTATCTTTTACAATACGGACGCGTGGTCCACATAGTATTCTCCGTCTTCAGCGATCACGTGGTCAAGAAAGAATGCCACCAATTCCTCTTGAATTGCTCATGAGCGATCTGGTGCTAGTAGTTCATCCCGCATCTGAAACATCTAATTTTAAGAAGGGGGTCAATACATATATATATGAATGAATGAAACTCAACACAAATGATGGTAATAAAATAAAATTGTGAATATTTTTATTTACGCACTTCATATTGTTTGTCGGAGTAGCCCTCTCACAGGTCGTGTGGCGGATGGACTCGCAAACATAGTATCCACAGAAATCATTCCCTTCTTCCTGCCACAACCACTTTACAAGAAACAGAGGTCAATCAAACTGATAATTAGCAAGCATGCTAAATGGTATTGATGAAACTAGCGCTTGAATCACTAGAAGATGCGCGTGGAATATGCTACTATATAGTACTTACTTTCGGGTGTCTAAATTGCAGCTTCTTGGTAGTCCCGGAGCTTTTTTGGTGAATTTTCCCCAAGCCCTGCCATACAAACAAAACAATTACTTGATATCAGAAATGAAAAAAGTTGCTGATATGGTGGATAATGATCGATTTAACTTACTTCTCGAGCATTTCAGTCATGTCCGCATACTCCTTGGGATCTTTTCGTCTCGAGTCTAAGACAGTTACTACTCCCTGCTCAAGCTTAACCTCTAGGAGAATATAGTGGTACATGCGCACGCATGCATAACTCATCAATATTACATTACTATAACCTGGACTAATAAGGGAAACCGAATATGCCACAAGACAGTAACACTCACTTGTAGTTGTAAGGAAAGAGTATTATATTTTTGTGTTCATTTATTTCCAACGATCGTAGCAAGTTGGCCTCGGTTTCGTCGACACGATATTTAACCTCATTTGCATCTATGAGATATGTGTTAATGAACCCAATATCACCCACTTGTCTTTTCTTCATTTCGCGATCTTCAATCTGCATAATATAGTGAGGATATTTATAAATACATGCAATGAAAGAGCTGAGTTATATAGAGATACTTAATGATAGAAGTAGTACTACTTACAGATGGCAGGTGTGACTGTTGCTTTATCGAGGGCCAATTGATTGAAAAACTGATAGAACTCCCCAAATGGAATAGGCCACAGTTCAATTCCAAGGAGGTCATGCTCCTTTTTAACTCTCACATACAAAGTACTCCTCCCATCAGACTCTTTGCAGGTTTTCATGTACCAATCATGCAATCTTCGCATCATCGTTGATAGAGAGCTTTCATCTTTGACGGAGGCTTCCGTACTCGTATCTTTGTATCTCGCACCTCCAAGAAATCATAATGTACATCGTCGGTCGGTAATCTGCAAGATTGCCATAACCGGCACCATCCTCGGATCGACGATGTCGCTAGCGAGCACCTTGAGCGGGGGCACGATTGCTTGTTCGCCGAAAGCTGGGCAATTTGTTTCCCAGCTCGTCGTTCTTTCATCCTTTGATCAGCAGCGGTACTTCCCGACCTCTCCGCTTTGGCAAATGCCTTTCTAATAATGCGCTCATAGTTGCCTTTCGCGGAGACTTGGGTGGTTTTGTCGGGGCAGCAAGTGCGCTTCGCTTTGACCGGATCTACCTTCTCCTCCGGAGGTGGATGTCTCTTTGCTTTCAACCCTTGAAACCAGTCATCCACTTCGGTCTGCGCGATCTGCGCGTTTTCCTCCTCGCTCCTCTCAGACGGTAACTTCTCCGAGTCTTGAGAAGGACCGAATCTGTATCTCCTCCCGCCTTTGGCTGTACTGCTAGACGCCGGCAGAGCGAGACGGAGCGGATGTCTTCTTTCCTTGCTTACGAGGCGGAGGAGAAGGACTACGACGCCGGAGCAGCCGGAGCGGGCGGCGGTCTCTTCCGCCTTGGCCGACGAGGCGGAGAAGGAGGAGGCTGGCTGCTCGGGCGCGCCGGTGCAGTGCAGAGAAGGAGGCGGAGTGCCGCCACGCGCGGAGAAGGAGCCGGCCGAGTGCCTGATCGTCACTCGCCAGAGGAGGAGGCGGTGGAGGAGGCGGAGTGCCCCGACTCACGGGAGGAGGAGGAGGAGGCGGAGGCGTCCAGTTCGGAAGGTTGATGAGATCCTTCCGCTATAGGCATGGAGTCTTGAGCGAACCCAGCCGATACTCCCCTTCACCGGTAGGGTGGTCAAGCCGAGGTCCTCAAATCCTCCGTTATTTCATCGACCATCACCTTAGCATATCCTTCCGGAATCGGCGGCGGTGAAAAGTTGAGTCGGGTTTAGTAGGATAAACAGAGCCAACAGCCGCCTTGACCTTCAAATTGCTCCATTGCGCCATAAGGTGGCAATTTTCAGCATCCGTGATAGCATCCACGGGATAGCTGGCGAGCCGTCAAGGCATGCTGCTCTGGCTGAAGCAGCTTCGGTGGAAGCCACGCTGCTTCTCCGCCGAGATGGCGGGGTAGCCGGGGAAGCTTGGCGAGTCGTTTGTTGTGATCTGCTGCTTCTCGTTCCTCTTCTCGTTCCTCTAGCCCCATTACCCTTTCGTGCAGCGCTTTGCATTAGGCTCTGCTTCCAGCTTTCTTCCTCCTCTCATGGGTTTTGTAACCCCTGCGTTGAAATCCAGCCTTCCACGAAAGGGAGCTCCTGGCGTGCCTCGTGTCCGCCCAGTGGTGCTCGAGGATTCCCGAGGGCCATTGTGAGCTCGTCCTTCTCCCTGTTTGGAACGAACTTCCCTTGCTGCGCCGCTTCGATATAATGCTTAAGCCTCTTGACTGGTATGTCCAATTGTTCATCCGTCCAAATGCACTTCCTGTTATAGGGTCCAAGGATCCGCCGCCCCGAAGAACCAAGTCCGCAACGGTCCGCCAGTTCATTGTCTCTGGTTCTTTCCCTTTATGAAGCAGATCAATCTCAGCCTTGGCCCACTTAGGTCGGGCTACGAGGTAGCCACCTGACCCCGTGCGATGGTGAAGCTTCTTCTTCGCAACATTTCTCTTGTTTGTCACCGACATCTTTTTACTCTTTTCCGATGTCTTGTAGGCCACAAATGCGGGCCAGTCATCTTTGATCTTCTCAAATTTGCCCTTGAATTCTGGTGTCTCATTTTTTTCGACATACGTATTGAGTTCTTTCTTCCAATTCCTGAATAGTTCTGCCATCTTCTTAAGAGCAAAAGACTTGATTAATGGCTCTATTACTGGCTTCTCCGGATCATCCTCTAGCGGTAGGGTAAAATTTGACTTCAGCTTAGTCCAAAGATCATTTTTCTGCATATCATTGACACAAGACACCTCATGGTCTTCGTTCTTAGGCTTATACCATTGGTGGATGCTGATCGGGATCTTGTCCCTAACCGTAACCCCGCACCGAGCAACAAATGCCTTCTTTGTCGGTAGGGTTCAATCGGTTGGCCGTCGCGCGATTTCTATGATCTCAAACTTTTCATCCGAGCTCAACTTTTTCTTGGGCCTCGTCTCTTTACCAGAGTTGTGCTTTCGATCCGAGGGCTAGAAAAAGAACAAAGACGAGAGTTAATTAATATGTGTACATACCGTAACAAAGACGGAGCTAGTCGTACAGGCTTAACTAATATATATACTGGCGGACTCGGTTTGGTGATCACCGGAGCCGTCCTCACGGTCTACTTCTTCACCCTCTCCTTCTTGCATCGGCATTGGGTCATCGGAGCCATGTAAATCATAGCCAGCTGCTTCTTCACCCTCTTCTTCCAGACCATCGTTGACGTTGAGAAACATCATCGAGGAGACGGCATCACTTCCTCGTACGATTATGTCCCTCAACAACGCTTCTTGTGCTTCGTCTCGGGTGGTGTCCATAGTTTCTACAAATTTTTTACAACATGGCAATTATTATTCAAACATGACATATATGGATATATTAGTGGCAAACGTAGAACTAGCCAGCTAATCACAATAAGGAATCATATTAGTGGCCTCGATGCTGCTTCTCTAGGGTTTGGGGTGGCCTCGACAACGCTTCAAGGGTTAGGGGTGGCCTCGAGAACGCTTCAAGCTAGGAGGGTAATATCGCCCCACGTGTTGAAGTTATCGGGAGGGGTCGGCGTTGAACACTACATCTATGTCCCACAAGTGGCGTGGGCATCGGCCTTGCATGATGAGGTAGAGGGTCGTGGATCGCCCGGCGGTCGAGGTCGAGGGTGGAGGATCGCCGAGGGTCGGGAGGTTGCCTAGTGTCAAAGGATTCAACAAAACCATGTCTTCATCATTAGGTAATGTAACAGGTGCATGATGATGCAAGCTCTCCAAAGTTGTTTTGGAACGGAGTCCCAGATAGGATAATACACTTTCTGGTACTAAGTTCAGCAAGAACCTTCCGAATATCGTTATTTGAAAGCCCTTTGCTGAGATTCGTACAAAAAGGCAAATTATCCTATCCGGGACTCCATTCCAGAACAACTTTGAAGACTTCGTACCATCATGCCATGGTTATTTCCGGCTAATGATGAAGCCATGGATTTCTTCAATACTTTAACACTATAGGAACCCTCGACCCTGAAACCTTCGACACTTGACCCCTTAACGACCCTCGACCCTCTACCCTAGTTCCCGACCCTCGACCCCTCGGCGATCCTCGACACCCTCGATACATATACAACGACGCAATAAAAAGAAGAGAAAAAAAAAGAGGAGAAGAAGAAAGGATTAGAAGAGAAGAAGAAAAAATAGAATTTTTTCTATTTTTCTTCTTCTCTTCTATTCCTTTCTTCTTCTCCTCTTCTTTTTCTTCTTTTTTCCTCTTCTTATTTATTTCTCCTCTTCTTCCTCTCCTCTTCTTCTCCTTTCTTCCTCTTCTTATTTTCCTTTTTATATGAACATATCATCATATATATGAACATACATTTTCTTTGCATATGCATATGAACATACATACATACATTTTTCTTTCATATGAACATACATACATACATTTTCTTTGCATATGACCATACATACATTTTTCTTTGCATATGACCATTCATACATTTTCTTTGCATATGCTTTGCATATAAACATACATACATATAAACATAACATACATACACAAAAAATTCTAAAAATCTGCCTAAAAAATCTAAAAATCTGCCTAAAAATTATGAACATATAATGAACATAAAATCTGCCTAAAAAGCATGCATACATCATCCATCCATCCATATAATGAACATATAATCATCCATCCATCCATATAATGAACATAAAATCTGCCTAAAAATTATGAACATATAATGAACATAAAATCTGCCTAAAAAGCATGCATACATCATCCATCCATCCATATAAACATATAATCATCCATCCATCCATATAATGAACATAAATTCTGCCTAAAATTATGAACATATAATGAACATAAAATCTGCCTAAAAAGCATGCATACATCATCCATCCATCCATATATATAATGAACATATAATCATCCATCCATCCATATAATCAACATATGCATATGAAAAAAAATATATGACGAGGACGAGGGGACCGGGAGGAATGGGGGTCGCCGGAGCCGGACCAAACGAGGAGGAGGGGCAGCGTCGAGGCAGGGGCGGCAGTGGCGCGGCGGCAGCGACAATGGTGGGGCGGGCGGCCGGGCGCAGGGCACACGGCGGCCGGGCGCTGGCGCAGGGCGCGGCTGCGTGCTCGGGACGGGCAGGGCAGGCGGCGGCCGGGCGTGGGCTCGGGGCAGGGGCACGGGAGACGGGATGATGGCGGCGGCGGCGACGGCGACGAGGAGCCATTTGGGCAGCCGGCAGCGGGGCAACTGGCTAGGGAGGCGAGGAGATGTGAAATTTTCACAAGTCCTGTATATATAGAAGACCATTGGTCCCGGTTCGTGGCACAAACTGGACTAATGCCCCTTTAGTCCCGGTTGGTGCCACCAACCGGGACCAAAGGCCAATTTTCGAGCCAAAGGCGGGAAGCGGCGCCCTTTGGTCGGTTGGTGGCACCAACCGGGACTAAAGAGCATTGGTCCCGGTTTGTGCCACCAACCGGGACCAATGCTCCCTTTAGTCCCGGTTGATGCCACCAACCGGGACCAAAGGCCGCGTGCTGCCCCGCGCCCAAAGTTTAGTCCCACCTCGCTAGTTGAGAGGGAGCCGCACCTGTTTATAAGGTGCGGTGCGGCTTCCCTCTCGAGCTCCTCTCTAAAGCAGGCTTTCGGGCCTAACTCTGCAATCTGTGCCTGTGGGCCTACTGGGCCTTCCGCGGGCCTGAATCCTGGCCCATAGGGTTTCTAGTCGTATTCAGGCCGTGGGGGCCCAGTAGGTGGCACTTTTTTTTGTTTTTTTGTTTTATTTCTTGCTTTATTTAGTTTATTTTGGTTTTGGTTTATTTTTCTTTTGGTCTTTTGCTTTATTTTTTAATTCTTTTTTGCTTTTAGTTTTAGAAAAATTATAAACTTTCTGTTTGTGCCATTAGTTTTCAAATTTGAAAACTCTTTTTTTGATTTCTTTGTTGCTTTATTTATTTTATTCTGTTTCTACTTACAACAAAATACTTATTGTTGCTATTTTTATTTTTTTTCAGTTTTTTGTTTTGTTTTCTCCATTATTTAGTTTTTGTTGTTTTTTGCTTTATTTTTTAATTCTTTTTGCTTTTAGTTTTAGAAAAATTATAAACTTTCTGTTAGTGACATTAGTTTTCAAATTTGAAAACTCTTTTTTTGTTTTCTTTGTTGCTTTATTTATTTTACTTTGTTTCTACTTACAACAAAATACTTATTGTTGCTATTTTTATTTTTTTTCAGTTTTTTGTTATGTTTTCTGCATTATTTAGTTTTTGTTGTTTTTTGCTTTATTTTAAATTCTTTTTGCTTTTAGTTTTAGAAAAATTATAAACTCTGAAAAAGTTGGCATAGCATGTGCATGTACAAAACGGACAATGGTATCATACTAAATGCATTACAAAGTTGGCATGGTATCATCATAATAGTTGCGGAGAAAGTCTTCACTTTTTCTTCGCTTGTGTCGCTTGCTTATTGCGCCAGTAACCATGGATAATCTTCATCGTTTATCGGGATGCTTGGGTCAACCTTGACTTTGAAGGGGAATTTCATGAAACTTTTCATACTCTTCGGACATGTCCATCTTGCCCTCCACTCCTGTGATGTCCCTTTTTCCCGAAGAACTATGTGGCGCTTTGGCTCATTGCATGATGTATTCGCTTCCTTATCTTTTCTTTTCCTCGGTCTGGTAGACATGTCCTTCACATAGATAACCTGTGCCACGTCATTGGCTAGGACGAACGGTTCGTCAGTGTACCCAAGATTTTTCAGATCCTTGTTGTCATTCCGTGCATCGTGGGTCTACCTGCACCCGCCTCTGACAGATTGACCCACTTGCACTTAAACAAAGGGACCTTAAAATCTACTCCGTAGTCAAGTTCCCATATGTCTACTATGTAACCATAATATGTGTCATTTCCCTTGTCGGTTGCTGCATCAAAGCGGACACCGCTGTTTTGGTTGGTGCTCTTTTCATCTTGGTCAATCGTGTAAAATGTATTCCCATTTATCTCGTATCCTTTCCAAATCATTACAGTCGAAGATGGTCCCCTGGATAACAAGTACAGCTCATCACAAACAGTGCTGTCACCTCAGAGACGTGTTTCCAACCAACTGCTGAAAGTCCTGACGTGTTCACATGTAATCCGATCGCCCGCCTTTGCTCCGGGTGTTTGGAGCGCAGATCGTTCTTGTGTTCATCGACATACGGGGTCACCAAGGTAGAGTTCTCAGAGAACTGTAGTGTGCTTGAGACCAAGAATATCCGCCCCTGCATATTATTGAGTCTCTTCCAAGCGTGCCTTTTCGGTCAGTCTCCCCTCATACCGCTGATTTAGGGAGACCTATCTTCCTAAAACCAGGAATGAAGTCAACACAAAACCCGATGACATCCTCTGTTTGATGGCCCATGGAGATGCTTCCTTCGCCTAGCGATTACGAACATATTTCTTTAGGACTCCCATGAACCTCTCAAAGGGGTACATATTGTGTAGAAATACGGGCCCCGTAATGACAATCTCGTCGACTAGATGAACTAGGACGTGCGTCATGATATTGAAGAAGGATGGTGGGAACACCAGCTCGAAACCGACAAGACATTGCGCCACATCACTCCTTAAGCGTTGGTACGATTTCTGGATCGATCACCTTCGAGAGAGTGCATTGAGGAATGCACATAGCTTCACAATGGCTAATCGGACGTTTTTCGGTAGAAGCCCCCTCAATGCAACCGGAAGCAGTTGCGTCATAATCACGTGGCAGTCATGAGACTTCAGGTTCTGGAACTTTTTCTCTGGCATATTTATTATTCCCTTTATATTCGATGAGAAGCCAGTCGGGACCTTCATCTTGAGCAGGCATTGAAAGAATATTTCTTTATCTTCTTCGTAAGAGCGTAGCTGGCGGGACCTTCATATCGCTTGGAGGCATGCCTTCTTTTTCGCAAGCGTTGCAGGTCCTCTCGTGCCTCGTGTGTATCTTTTGTCTTCCCATACACGCCCAAGAAGCCTAGCAGGTTCACGCAAGGTTCTTCGTCACGTGCATCACGTCGATCGAAGAGCGGACCTCTAGGTCTTTCCAGAGGGTAGGTCCCAAAATATAGATTTCTTCTTCCACATGGGTGCGTGATTCTCGGCGTCATTCGGAACAGCTAGTCCGCCGACCCTTTCCAAAAGATTACGTGTAAATCATTGACCATAACAAGTACGTGATCACCGGTACGCATGGCGGGCTTCTTCCGGTGATCTGCCTCGCCTTTGAAATGCTTGCCTTTCTTTCGACATTGATGGTTGGTCGGAAGAAATCGACGATGGCCCAGGTACACATTCTTCCTGCAGCTTCCTAGGTATATACTATCGGTGTCAAGTAAACAGTGCGTGCATGCGTGGTATCCCTTGTTTGTCCGTCACGAAGGTTACCGAGAGCGGGCCAATCGTTGATGGTCACGAACAAGCAACGCCTTTAGGTCAAATTCCTCCTTTTGTGCTCATCCCACGTCGTACACCGTTTCCATTCCACAGCTGTAAAGTTCTTCAACTAATTGCCTTAGGTACACATCAATGTCGCTGTTGCCGGGTTGCTTAGGGCCTTGGATGAGAACTGGAATCATAATGAACTTCCGCTTCATGCACATCCAAGGAGGAAGGTTATACATACATAGAGTCACGGGCCAGTGCTGTGATTGCTGCTCTGCTCCCGAAAGGATTAATGCCATCCGCGCTTAAAGCAAACCATACGCTTCTTGGGTCCTTTGCAAACTCATCCCAGTACTTTCTCTCGATTTTTCTCCACTGCGACCCGTCGTGGTGCTCTCAACTTCTGTCTTTCTTACGGTCCTCACTGTACATCGCATCAACTTGGCATGCTCTCCGTTTACGAGCAGACGTTTCAACCGTGGTATTATAGGAGCATACCACATCACCTTCGTGAACCCTCTTCCCGGGAGGCTCGCCGTCAACATCACTAGGGTCATCTCGTCGATCTTATATCGCAATGCACCGCATACCGGGCATGCGTTCAGATCCTTGTAGGCACCACGGTAGAGGATGCGTCATTAGGGCATGCATGTATCTTCTCCACCTCCAATCCTAGAGGGCATACGACCTTCTTTGCTGCGTATGTACCGTCGGGCAATTCGTTATCCTTTGGAAGCTTCTTCTTTATTATTTTCAAGAGCTTCTCAAATCCTTTATCGAGCATGACATTCTCTGCCTTCCACTGCAGCAATTCGAGTACGGTACCGAGCTTTGTGTTGCCATCTTCGCAATTGGGGTACAACCCTTTTTGTGATCCTCTAACATGCGATCGAACTTCAGCTTCTCCTTTTGACTTTCACATTGTGTCCTTGCATCGACAATGACCGGCGGAGATCATCATCATCGGGCACATCGTCTGGTTCCTCTTGATCTTCAGCAGCTTCACTGCTCCGGCACCATCGTGCACATCGTGCAGTGCATCTTGATGTTCAAGAGCATCACCGTATTCAGGGGCACATAGTTGTCATCGTACTCTTCTTCCTCGCCGTCTTCCATCATAACCCCTATTTCTCCGTGCCTCGTCCAAACATTATAGTGTGGCATGAAACCCTTGTAAAGCGGTGGGTGTGAAGGATTTTCCGGTCGAGTAAGACTTCGTATTCCCACATATAGGGCATGGACAACACATAAAACCATTCTGCTTGTTTGCCTCAGCCACTTGAGAAAATCATGCACGCCCTTAATGTACACGGAGGTGTGTCATCACCGTACATCCATTGCCGGTTCATCTGCGTGCATTATATATAATTAAGTGTGTCAAAAATCATTACTGAACATCATGAATAGATAATTAAGTGACCAAATTAATAGAAGTTCATCATCACATAAAAACCAAAGTACATACATAGTTCTCATCTAACAACATAAAGCTCTGCAGAGCATCTAAATTAATTAAACCATACATTGAAACTATGTAAAACATTTCAATGCGAAAACAAATCCGATCATAATCGCAACCAAGGTAACAACTGATCCAACGGCATAATGATACCAAGCCTCGGTATGAATGGCATATTTTCTAATCTTTCTCATCTTCAAGCGCATTGCATCCATCTTGATCTTGTGATCATCGGCGACATCCGCAACATGCAACTCCAATATCATCTTCTCCTCCTCAAGTTTTTTATTTTTCCTTCAAGAAATTGTTTTGTTCTTCAACTAAATTTAACCTCTCGACAATAGGGTCGGTTGGAATTTCGGTTCAACAACCTCCTAGATAAATAAAATCTATGTCACGTTGGTGGCATAATTTTCATAAACAATAAATGAACCAATAGTTATGAAAATATAATATATACCACATCCGAATCATAGACAGGACGAGGGCCGACGGGGGCGGATACCAAAACCATCTTACTATATAAGATGCAATAATAAAAGTAAGAAAATAATACAAGTATCTATCTAAACAAACAAGTAATAATATTTTTCCTTCGTAAAGAAGATAAGAACAAGAGGCTCACCACGGTGGTGCCGGCCATGAGATCGGTGCGGGTGATCGACGACGATGAAGACGGGGACGGGGCGTGACGGACCGCTAAACCTAGATAAATATTGAGGAAAATGGAGCTTGGCGGTCGAGCTTGGAGAGGAGAAACCTTAAGCAGTGTGGCTCGGGCATTCCATCGAACACCTTGTGTGCATAGGAGGTGAGCTAGGGCACCACCAAGCCCTCTCCCCCTCGGCCGTAAAAAAGCAGGCAGTGTGCTCTGCTTCTTGCGCGAGGGGCTATATATAGGCAGAACCATTAGCCCCGGTTGGTGGCTTGAACCGAGACTAAAGGAAGCCTTTGGTCCGGTCCATGCCACCAAACCACCAATAGTGGTGGGTTAGAGCCAGGACCATTGGTCCCGGTTCGTCCCACCAACCGGGACCAAAAGGTCCGGACGAACCGGGACCAATGGCCCACGTGGCCCGGCCGGCCCCCTGGACTCACCAACCGGGGCAAATAGCTCCATTGGTCCCGGTTCTGGATTGAACCAGGACTAATGGGCTAAACTGGCCTGGACGAAAGCCCCCTTTTCTACTAGTGCCGGTCTACCAGATTCTGGGGGACGGGGATATCATTAACCAAGATGATCCGCTTCGGTTTCCAGTGGCGTCAGTGATCTCTTCGGTATGATCATATGACTACATTTCGGTGTTGATGTGGGTTATTGTCTCCTCGCTCGATCTTTACCTTGTTCTTGATGTTAATGGTTTGTGCTTCGATCGTCGTCGGTGGCTCGGTGCCGTCTCTCATTAGCATGCATTGTCTTCCGGGTCATAGTTATAATGACTCCTTGTTGGTTCCACGATAAGTACTAGGTGTGGCTTCGTGTTAGGCTCGCAGCGTGCCATCGGCTTGTCTAGGATGACGATTTCCTCGTGGGTCCGTTTATAATTTATTTCTGTAGCGGTTTCTCTTGTAACTCTCGGACCTGGTTAATTTATGGCTTCTTGCATTGCAAAAGATAAAAAATCGTTTTGAAATAACAAAAAAATGTTCTCTTTCCAGGGAGGTGCTCTAGCTCCCTTGGAGATAAAACTATGCAACCAACGATTTGGGGATGGTTGATGCTGGTTTGGCAATGTAGTCTGTTGCTATTTACTTCGACAGCTTGACCAAAGACGTTGGGCAAAAAATCCAAAGAATGATATAATTTAACCCTGCATACTGCAGTGCCTCTGTTGCCATGCGGCTACTTCCTTCGTTCCAGTGAATAAGGCGTTCCGCTTTCCAAAATTCAACTTTGACCAAAAATTAGATCAATAATATATATTCGTGTGACTTCAAAGTTATACTATTGAAAATTTCTTCTCAATATCAATTCAGCCATATAATTTGTATCACGTATAACCCACATTTGGTTGGTCTAATTTATGGTCAAAGTTAAACACCGGGATGCGTGCACACCTTATTCATTGGAATGAAGGGAGTACGTGCCAAATTGGCATGCGGTAGCAACCACTCTTTTCATCGAGGGGCGAGCGAATCCATTGGGGGCCTAGTGTTGACCAACCATTGAGTGTTTTCCCGCAATTTTTTTGATTGTTTCCAAGTAGGTTGGTAACTGGATCCCCTCAATTTTGTTTTCAAGTAAATCAACAACAATTTCGTCTAAAACATGGAATGTAAGGTAAACTGCATTTGGAACCACCTATTTGTTCCATTTCTAGCATAAAGTTATACATTTTTTTAGGGAAATGCATAAACTTATGGTTAATTTTATACTCGCATAATCAATATTGTAATTTATACCCGGTCAAAAAACATTGTTATCTATAAAATAAGACATGTATATGCTGCGCCACGACGGACCATACATGTGGCCTCAGCATGAGCGCAATCTATGCATCACCATCACTGGTACTCGAGCAATGAACCACACTATGCAAGAACAAGTCATGTATACGGCAAAATTCCACATGCTTGATCGATATGTTTCTTATTTATCAAAAATTCCGGATTATTAGAGGATGTTTTGTTTCTACATCCTGTGAAACCAATGTGTATAACTGAACTTGAGATTGTGAGTAGCTCCTAGATTTTATATACAACACTCTTTTTAATAAAAAAAACACACCCTTTTTATTATGTTTGGGATGCATTGTACTTCCTGTGAATTTTTAGAATAGATTTGACCATTTTCACAAAAAAAAGGGAAAACCGTATTGTTCCCCGTAAAAGAAAACTTCAAATTGTGAGCCAGTAGACCAGTGGACCACTAGTTTGTATGTGTAATTGTCGGGTCATTGGGTTATTGCTGCACGGAATTAAAGTTTGGAACTCTAGCTAGTTAAATGGTCATTTCTACAAGAATGCTAGATCTACAAAATTATTTTACGCACCCTACCAACCTTCCCTCCCCATAATCATAATTCTCCTACCCCTTGAATTTTGGGGTGGGCCCGCGACCCCAACAAACTCCGATTAATGATTGCCACGTCATCTCGTAGCGTCCCTCACCTTGTAATCGACCGGGGGTGTAGCCAAACTCGTCATTCCTACTTTGTTCTTGATCAGTACGAGTGCCTAATGATGAGTCCAAATTATAAGACCTTCTTCACCGTTATTTTTGTGCCTACTGGGTAGGCTTCGTGAAATTTTACCGTGTTCGCGCATTACTTTTTGTTGATAATCCCTCGGATTAAGGTTTATGGAGCAATATTTATTTACTGGAGAAAATCCTTAAAAATGACAGTGGAATCACGTATTGAAGGTGATAAACACTTTCCATACAAGAATCAAGCAAGAAGGCTTAAAAAACATCGTCGCCGCGCTTTCAGAACGAACGACGACGTTCCATGCGATCATGCGCGCTCGCATGATCGGTCGTTTGGCGCGCCGCCGCCTCTGGGAGATCAGCTATTTTCACCACATCGAAGCGGATCGTGGATCAGACGTACAGAGACTTCAGAAAGTCGTCCAGAAGGCAAAACCCTAGCCACCAGAGCCCATCCGGTGAGAGGATCAACCAAATAGCTTCGTGTTTAGGCACAACCATAGATGCACACTAGTGGGGATTCTGGGCCCCCTCGAAACTCTTTTAATTATTTGTCTCAAGTCTAGTCATTTTACTTGTAATTTATTTCCAGCTTATTTTATTCACCTTTACACTTGCAACCATACTATTATTAGATCGCTTACAATCTATATACGCACATCGTTCGTACTTTGCAAAGGGCTAAGGACTGATTCATGTACTCCTTGTGATATCGATACTCTTACTTCGAAAATGCTACAACTAAACCTTGTGCACTTACAGGCTATCACCTAACCCTACATGTAGCGAGAAGTACAAATGTACTTACTCCCTCTAGTTCGCCTTATAAGCCGGACACAACATTTTATGTCTTCAATGTAACTAGGAAATTATGTATTCCCTCTTGTACTGAATCAACGACAATTAATATGGATCGAAAGGAGTATTATATATTATAAAAAAGTATACCTTTTGATTTGTTGAAAAATGTAGTTTGTAACCATTTTTGGCCAGAAGAATAAAGAGTGAAACAGTCCATACTTCTTTCCAATGCAACAAATTATTTGTACATGATATCACATTGTCTGAAAACTAAAGTTCGAAACAAATATTTTATTTTATTTGCCCAGTGACTGTAGAACAATTCTTCTCATTAATATAAACCAAATTTATGTACAAGCAAAAAATAAAACAAAATCAGAACAGGGAAGCAATATGTTGATCAAGGCATTCTTTGTTCTTCTCTTTGGCTCTATGCTTGGCCAGCATAAGATCCCGCTTCTTCTTAAAGCATCAGGGATCACTTTCAGGGGTTTCATTCTTGTTGCCATTTCTTTGGATCCATAAGTTCCAGCAACCCATGATAATAATATCCATTGCAATCTTTTTCGGGAGAACTTGTCTTACAAGCAGAGTTTTCTGTCGTCAAATTTTGAACTTTTGGATTTTGTCAAATATGCTACCCAAGTTAGATTTGAATGTTTGAATCGATATATCTTTATCCAGGGAATCGGGGGAGCAAGTTATTAGTTGTTAGTAGAGTGTATGGTTGAGAGGTGCAATCGAGAGCGAAACATATAATGCATGAGAACGTGTAGTATAATGATAGGACGATTAATTAATACATTCCAATATGTGATGCATGCATTTGTGTTGTCAACAGCATTGCACCATCGATAGTGAATAGGGTATAACAAATGTAATAAGACAACGGGAAAGAAACAAGTTATGTAATCAAAGCGAAAGCTAGCTACAAGCAACATGTACCAATGCATTATAAAGAGGACCGGCTTAACCAGCGAATGTTCACTGGCGGCATGACAACTGCGAACGATTTGTATGGTAATTTGTGTTGTCCGCGGATGACAATTTTCTTTAACCAGGATGGGAAATCCGCCTGGTGCATTTTTTGCACATGATTTGACATGCTTCCTCAAACAATTTGCTATCCCTATGACTCTATAAATTACCTTAAAAACCTTTCATTGTGCCAGGCCCTCCCAGGGAGTATCTACACAATAACATCACCGTATAAAGATACCGTGTATCATAAGCATGATACTCACTGTACATGTAGAGCGGCACACACCAATAATCCTACACCACTGATTTTTTACAGCCGTTTTGCAGATCTTTCCTAACTAAATATTTCTTCCCCTTCTAAAATTCACCGGGACAGGCCCTTCCTCACCTTGTTTACAATTCTAAACCTGTGTAAAATCTATAAAAAAAATCCTATGTATGTCTAGCATCGCACGGCACACACGGCTCCAAATAAACTGCTTGCATGGAGCATGTAGCCGATGTGGTCTCGGCCGAATCAGAAGCGCTGCATCAAGGGCTAATGCTCATTCAGAGTCTTGGGTGTGCCAACATAATTGTCCAGACTGATAATGTGACCGTGGTAGAGGCGTTGAATTTGAACGAGGTTACTTAACGATTGCAGCACCAATACTTAACAAATGTTGAAGTCTACTTTCGAATTTCGGGAGGGTACTTATTGAACATTGTAACAGGGAGTCAAACATGGTTGCTCATGAGCTAGCTAGGTTTAGGAGGAGTAATCCACCGACTTTCTGGTCTGATACACCTCCTAGCTTTATTATTCCTTTGTTAGCAAATGATGCAAGTTTGATTTGAGTTAATAAAGCTAGTCATGAAAGCCTTCCCATCAAAAAAGGGCCAAGGCGCAAGAGCCATGGGAAAATAATACTATACGACCTGGTCTCACATTTCATCTCGTAAGACTCTCTTTAGAAAATGCCACATGTACTTCACCAATCTTGATGCGCCTCTTCTTCCCCAATCCTCCTTCTTGAACTTGACACCTCCAGCCCCATGAATCCTAAACGGGTTAGTCTACACGTCAGTCGACTGAATTTTTAAAATTGGGCCAATCGATCAATATTGAACGTCCGATCCATATCCAATGGCGCCTGGCCTTTCTTCTACTTCTAGCTTTTCTCCTTCTTCTCCACACCACCGCCCGGGTCGCCGGCCGAACCACCTGCGACCACCACCCGCAGCCGGCGGCGCTCCCGCGCAGCCTCGCCGCCCCGACCTCCCCGAAACCGCCCCCACCGCCTGTCTAGCCGCCGCCCCCGGCCATCCCTCTAGACCCGCCCGCGTTTAGTATTTTTCTCCAGCGAAGTGCACCACCGCCCTGCCCACCACCGCCATCCACCACCGCTCCCACCCTGAACCCGAAGATAGATAATGGGGTAGCACTTCGGTGAGCCCCTTCCTTCTCCTTCCTTCCCTCCGGCTCACTTCGGCCAACTCTTGAAAATCGATTGACTCCTATTTTAAATTCAGTCGATTGTCATCTAGCTAAACTGATCCTAAACAATCCCCTGCCTGGCTCCGCGCCCCTCGACGGCACCGACGGGCATGCCGGATTGCTTGATGAAATTAAACATCAAATCCCAAAACAGCGGAGACAAAATACAGATCGGGCATATACACATTGGAGATATTCGATTCAACAGTGATTCCGCCAATCTCTTTGTCTCCGTTGCACCAGGCCAATACTCCCTCCGTTCCTAAATATTTATCTTTCTAGAGATTTCAAAAGTGATCACATATAAAATAAAATGAGTGAATCTATAATCTAATATATATATATATATATATATATATATATATATCCGTATGTAGTAATTCATTTAAAATCTTTAGAAAGACAAATATTTAGGGACGGAGAGAGTGATCTTTTGCATGGAGACACGTGGGCCAGACGAGAGCTTGGCACACTAGTAGACCTCGTTTACTGTACTACCAGGTAATACCGACGCTTCCAACTCCCGGGACTGGGAGACACTTCGAGCTCTTCGGTTACGGGAGCAGCAAAACATATGGACGAGCTGCTCTCCCCGTGCTCATCCTTCTTGCCACCACCGCCGCCTCCCCAGCTCGCCACTGCGGACGAGAACCACCATGAGGTCCTCGAGTTTACCTCCTGCGAGGTCCCCGAGCAATGGCTGCTCGGCGACGTCGTCGCGGCGGCCAAGAGCGAGGAGGGAGACTACTTGTGGCCTGAGAGGAGCTCCTCACTCTCCCCGGACTCCGAGCTGCCGCCGGCGAGCCTCCAGGCTTCAACGAAGAAGCGGCGCGGACGGAAGCCGGGGCCGCGGCCGGAGGGCCCCACCCCAAGCCACGTCGAGGCCGAGCGGCAGCGCCGCGAAAAGCTGAACCGCCGGTTCTGCGATCTTCGCGCCGCCGTGCCTACCGTGTCCCGCATGGACAGGGCCTCCCTCCTCGCCAACGCCGCCGCCTACATAGCCGAGCTACGCTCCCGCGTCGCGCAGCTCGAGGACGAGGGTCGGCAGGCGGCCGCCTCGAGATGGGACTGGGAGGTGTCGAACGCATCGGCTTCTTCGTCCCGAAGCGGCCACGCCGGCTCCATCTACCACCCGGCCGGCGAAGATGTGGTGGAGGTGCGGATGGTGGGGAAGGATGCGGCGGCGGTGCGCGTAACGAGCGCGGGAGGAGCCCCACACGCGCCGGCGCGGCTGATGGGCGCGCTCAGGTCGCTAGAGCTGCAGGTGTAGCACGCGTGCGTGAACCGCGTGGAGGGCGTGACGGTGCAGGACGTCGTCGTCGACGTGCCCGCTGCGCTCCAGGACGACGGCGTTCGGCTCCAGAGGCTCCGCGACAATTCTAGCTACTAGTACTACCTAGAGCCTAGGTAAGGGTGGCTGGTGGTTTAGCGGTCGACCCTGTAGAAAATGCGAGAGGCTGTGCTCACCGACGTTTGTGCACCGCACGTAAACGCATCTGCCATTCTTTCAGGAGTATCAGTACTTACTGTAATTTGCAGTCCTGATATTTATTGTAAACAAAATGCAGTCCTGATATTTTCCATGGAATAAATCAAGCCACGAATATTCGTACGCATTACTTGTGAATTTTTTTCGTAGCTAATAAAAATTGGTTTAACGTGGTGTACTGTTTTGAGCCTTGACTGGGGTAAAAAAGATAGACTTGAAGTACGAGACAAGTTATGATAGTAAATCCTATCACTATTCTATCTTTTCATAAGACCTGAATATACCATGCATATATTTACTATTAGCATGGCAAACCGAGCACCCGAGATGACAAATAATGTTGGCGCGAGAATGGCGAAATTCTTTTATCAAGCATGGCAAAAGCCTGCCACATTCAATTTTTTGCTAAATGATTAGCCGTGTTCGTGAAATAAAATTATCATTCTCATGACAACATAATTTGCCATAAAAAATGTTAGATTTGTCATGCTTCAAAATATAACGTCAGATTTTTAGCTAACCCTTTTTGTACTAGATAATCGATATATCATTATCCAGGAATCGAGGGAGCAAGTTGTTAGCCGTTAGTAGCATGTATGGTTGAGGGGTGTGATCGAGAGCGAAACATATAATGCATGAGAACGCATAGTACTATTATGAAAGGACTATTAATTAATCCACATGCATTTGTGTTGTCAACAGCATTTGTACCAAAGATAGTGAATAGTGTATAACAAAGGTAATAAGACAATGGGAAATGAACAAGCTATGTAATCATAGCGAAAGCTTGGAGCTTGTAGCATGTATAGCAGCATCATATATAGGCCCTGTTTGGTTCGGCTATGGATTTCTAAAAGCAGCTGTGAAAAATCTGCTGTGAAAAATCTGGTGTAAAAAAGATGTAGGTCATTTGGCAAACCAGTTGATACAGCTTTTTTATGTTTTGGCCCGCAGCGGAATCAGATTTTGGAAAGCACGTCCCGGGCTGCTTCCGCTTTCGCTTTAGATTTTGGCAGCGGATTTCTAAAATCGGATTTTGTTGGGTTCGCCCTTTGGTTCAGATTCTGCTACACGGCAGTGGAATCTGGCACTGTTTGGTTCGGCTGTGGATTTCTAAAAGCAGCTGTGAAAAATTTGTTGTGGAAAAATAGCTGTGGAAAATCTGATGTAAAAAGATGTAGGTCATTTGGCAAACCAGCTGATACAGCTTTTTCAGATTTTGGCCCGCAGCGGAATCAGATTTTGAAAAGCACGTCCTGGGCTGCTTCCGCTTTTGGTTCAGATTTTGGCAGCGGATTTCAGGAATCGGATTATTTGGGTTTGCCCTTTGGTTCGAGATAATCTTTGCCGGCAATGCAGATCCGTTGATAAAAACTGAACCAAACAGGGCCTTAGCTGAACCAAACAGGACAGTATAGTGTGGACCATCTTATCTCCTTCCCACGGCACGTACGAAGACATTGTCCGTCATTGGCTATGGGCATGCCGTTGACTATGGGCATGCCGCATGCATGCACGTAGGCCGTAGAAAGGGGCCTGCAAAAGAGAAAGAGAAATATCGATGCGCTGTCGGCGGGTGAGTTTCAGACTATTTACAGTAAAAGTAACTTCAGCAATAACATAAAGCCACAATGGCAGTTACTTCACAGTGACATTATGCATGTGGTTTCAACAATACTTGCACTCATGGTCGGGTGCTCCTCTCGATGGGGGGAGGAGGGCAAAGCTAGCGCCGGTCTAATGTCAAAACTAATTTTCATTAACCAAAACATCAATCAACTACAAAGAAATATACTATAATGAGAGTGTTCCGGACAGAAGTTTCTTTTGCTCCGTTTGTAAGTTGTACTAGATTGCAGACTTTGTATTTTGTTGACACCTTTTAATAATATATGGTTACATGCATCTGTCGAATGCAGAGGCCGGGGGTGATCCTCGTTCTCAAAAGAAAGTTTCAAAATTAACATACATCACAAACACATGGGCCCAAACAGTGCATGCCCTACTTGCAACCCCCTGGTCAAAGACACCTTGCACATGTTCATTCTATGCCCTCGGTTCATGGTTGTTCGGCGGCAAATGTGGTTCCTGGTTGTCGACTCTGTGCTCCTTCTGCGAAACTTCATCATTCCACCAGGCCACGACCAAGAGATTTGGTCTACCATCCTCCTCGTTATCTTATGGAAGATCTGGGACACACAACGGCAAGGTTTTACATAGTGACTCACACCCTGCGAGCTAAACTGTTCGAAACATTGTCTATGATTTCACTCTTTGATCTAATAAATAGGTTTACAGCACCTAGTCTTCGCGCCACTACCCCATTGTATTACCCGACAATGCGGGCACTCACACGCTGCATTACTTGATTTTTCTTAACAGGTGTTACTTGATATATTTGCTAACAACATCAGCTTTGAATCTTTCAATGTATTCTTGTCGACGGAATTGGAGCAATTTGCTGGCGGATGCTCCATTTTTTCATTTTATTTTTGAGAAACACATTATAGAAGCAGACCCTCACGAACACGCATGCACATTACCCTTATGAATGCATGCATACGCATCCTACTGTTATTAGCATGTTCGAAAGACTGAGATGACAGATATCGAGATTGACAAGATTGCCACAAACACTTTGTAGTTGGCAGATATTTTTCTTCGCGAATACGCAAAGCTTGCGTATCATTTCATTAATAGAAGAAAGAGTGAGTACAATAGGAACAACACATGACACGAACGCAACTGGCGTGAACATGGTGCCCGGAGCAGACAGATATGGGATGCTCGACCCAAAAAGAAGAAAACACAGCTAGACTCGCCATCCTGAGAAGTAGCCCAGACCAACAACACGACGACCAACATCTTCAAATCCCAAACCGAGGACACCTCGAGCAAATAAGACAACGCCTTCACGAAGGTGAACGACGCCGAGACATCGTCGACGTCCGAACGGATAACCGAACCTAGGGTTTCCCCTGCTGCTCAAAGAGGGGCACAGACAATGGCCGTGACAGCGCCTCGAAGAAGGGAACGGCATCCGCGCATGTCACCGCTGCCAGCATATGATGCAGGGATTTCGCCTAGCCAGAGTCCGAGCAATCCCAAGCCACCGAGATGAATCAGAGAAGAGGAAGTCGGGCATAGGCCGGAACCATGACTGTTGGGGATATTACTACTGGGTATAAACCGGCCAGGAGAGGCCGGGTTATCCCCATAATGAGTTATTATATTTGAAGCCCATGAAGACAAAAACGGTGGCGCTTTATGAAGGCCCAGGGCCCAAAGGTGGATTAAGGCATGTAGACATAAACCGACATTGATATGTAGATTTGTGCTGTAAGTTAGAAAGAGTAGAGAACGAGCCGGACACGTTTATGAGCCGGCCTCGGGATTCTGTAAACCGACGGGCGTCAACCTATGTATATAAAGGGACGACCCGGCGGCGATTTAGGGACAGAAAACAACAACTCGAGAGCCAGGCATAGCGGATTCGCTCCCTGGTCATCGAAACCCTAGCAATTCCACAACAACTGGATTAGGCCTTTACCTTCACCGCAAGGGGCCGAACCAGTATAAACTCTCTGCATCCTTTTTCTGCTTTAACCCCTTTAAGCTAAACCGACGCGATGGCTCCACGACTAAGTCCTTTCACTAGTACATCTGCCGTGACAAAACCACGACAGTTGGCGCCCACCGTGGGGCTATCGCACGATGGTTTCGAGTTCTTAGAGGGCAGCTTCGAAGGGCTCAAGGGATATGATGTGGGTCGGATGACCAAGAGTCGTCGTGGCAAGCTCTACATCGACAAGGCAGGCTGGGGCCCCGAGGCCGGCTCAATTGAGTACGGGTACCGGGTCCCCTTTGGCGGCATTCACGTGTTCATTGGCAAGATTGGCGAACCGGGCCTTGAGCCGGACATCTGCATCGACATCGTCGAAACGGCTCAGCGTGCGAGATCCGCCCGGGTTAAGCCTGCCATGAAGCATGCCTTCGTGGGAGTCATCCACGGAGTGGAATCTGAGGATAGATCGGAATCTGGTGGTGAAACCATCGTTTACTACGGTTACGAGTCATCCACTGGAGAGACCGAGTCATTGTATCAGTTGCAGGATGGCCGGTTCGAGGGCTGCTCCGATGGCGACAGTATTCTGGACCCCTTTGATCCGCCAAGCCGAGTTGCGATCTTCATGGCTGGTACACAGTCAGCGCCGCAATCTTCGACCGCCGCAGCGATGATCTTCGGTTCAGCAGCTGGGGCAGGAGGCCCTGTGCCACCGCTGGTTCAGATTTTGTCCGATTTATTCGACACCTTGGCAGCACTGCTAGCAGCTGAAGTCAGCCCGGCGAATCAGGACCAACACAATGCAGCAGTGGTGAAGGTGAAGGATCAGATAGCACAAGCCAAGGTGGACCTGGCCGCTGAAAACGCCAGGATGACGGCAAGGCAGGCCAAGTTAGATGCACAGTCTTATCGGCTTATGTTGGACCAGAACGCATCGAATGACGTAATGAGGAGAAGGTACCGATCTCACCTGCCTCCGATTTACAAAGCCAGGAATCTCTTCAACACGCCAGGAGCAGGAACCAGCAACCAGCCAGTGGTGAACCGGGTCGAAGCACCTGGGACTGGGACGCCGGTTCAGCCGCGTGCAACGGATCTGCCACCTCAGAATAACCCTCCCAACACGTGCCAACACCTCCGGGTCATTACTCCAACCCTTTGGATAACATAGTCGCAGTCGCTTCACGATTAGCGGCCCTCCCAGTCGACGGTGAGTCCCCTGTAGCGGTGGAAACGCGACGGGCCAGAGAGCTTCTTCAGACAGCCTTGACTCAGCAGCAGGCTTATTCATACAACCGCGACAGGATTCATTCTACTCCCCGCCCAAGCCGGAGTTACAGCAGACATATGGATGAACCGGCCGTGTCGAGCAGTGCGCGGAATCGTAATTCGCCTCGTGGTCATAACCTGGCAGGCGGCGGTGGGGATGCTCAGGATGTGGTGGATCATGCTAGGGCACGTTGAGAGGCCGAGTTAGCGGCACAACACGAAGCTCGCCAACTTACTCCGGTTCGTCCAACAACTTTGGTGGAACCAGGGGTCACCTCAGTTTGTTGGGGGTGCCGTATCTCGTCCCGGCGCTGCGCAACGTACGGCTGCCCAAGGATTTCAAGGGCCCACGTAAAGTGCCTAATTACACCGCTGAATTATCCCCCGAGTCGTGAGTTGAAAGCTATGAGATGGCAATGGAGATGCTGGATGTGGATGATGCGGCGTGTGCTAAATACTTCACCATGATGTTGGAGGGAACAGCTCGCACATGGTTGAAAAATCTGTCAGCTAACTCCATTGGATCATGGGCCGAGTTAAGGGCCCAGTTTATCCAGAATTTCAAGGACACATGCAAGCAGCCCATGTCAATTGTGGACTTAGCTGCCTGCGTCCAGGAGGAAGGAGAGTCTACAACCCACTGGGTGCGCCGGGTTTCGGAGATTTTGCATTCATCAGACCGCATCAACGCCGATACAGCAGTTTTAACATTGGAAGGCAATTTCGGGTTTGCACCTCTGAAGTTGAAGTTGGGACGGCTCAAACATCATTGTAATGACATGGGAACACTTATGGCAGCTCGGGTGAAGTATGCCGACTCTGATAGTAGCATGGTGTTGGGAAACGTAGTAATTTCAAAAAAATTCCTACGCACACACAGGATCATGGTGATGCATAGCAACGAGAGGGGAGAGTGTGTCCACGTACCCTCGTAGACCGAAAGCGGAAGCGTTAGCACAATGCGGTTGATGTAGTCGTACGTCTTCACGATCCGACCGATCAAGTACCGAACGCACGGCACCTCCGAGTTCTGCACATGTTCAACTCGATGATGTCCCTCGAACTCTGATCCAGCCGAGCTTTGATGGAGAGTTCCGTCAGCACGACGGCGTGGTGACGATGTTGATTTTGCTACCGACGCAGGGCTTCGCCTAAGCACTACTACGACATTATCAAAGTGGACAATGGTAGAGAGGGGAACCGCCACACGGCTAAAAGATCCAAGAGATCAATTGTTGTGTCTATGGGGTGCCCCTCTCCTCTGTATATAAAGGGGGAGGAGAGGGCCGGCCAAGGGGATGAGGCGCGCCCAAGGGGGGGGGGGGTCCTACTCCCACCGGGAGTAGGACTCCTCCTTTTCCTATTTGGAGAGGGAGAGGGAAGGAAGAGGAAGGAGGGAGGAAGGAAAGGGGGGCCGGCCACCCTCCCAATTCGGATTAGGCTTGGGGGGGGGGCTCCCTTGCTCCTTTCCCCTCCTTTCCACTAAAGCCCATTAAGGCCCATACACCTTCCGGGGTTCCGATAACCTCCCGGTGCTCCGATATCCCGATCTCACCGGAACCATTACGGTATCCAAATATAGTCGTCCAATATATCGATCTTTACGTCTCGACCATTTCGAGACTCCTCGACATGTCCGTGATCACATCCGGGACTCCGAACTACCTTCGGTACATCAAAAAACATAAACTCATAATATAACCGTCATCGAACTTTAAGCGTGCGGACCCTACGGGTTCGAGAACTATGTAGACATGACCGAGACACGTCTCCGGTCAATAACCAATAGCGAAACCTGGATGCTCATATTGGCTCTTACATATTCTACGAAGATCTTTATCGGTCAAACCGCATAACAACAAATGTTGTTCCCTTTGTCATCGGTATGTTACTTGCCCGAGATTCGATTGTCGGTATCTCAATACCTAGTTCAATCTCGTTACCGGCAAGTCTCTTTACTCGTTCTGTAATACATCACCCCGCAACTAACTCATTATTCACATTGCTTGCAAGGCTTATAGTGATGTGCATTACCGAGAGGGCCCAGAGATACCTTTCCAACAATCGGAGTGACAAATCCTAATCTCGAAATACGCCAACCCAACAGGTACCTTTGGAGACACCTGTAGAGCACCTTTATGATCACCCAGTTACGTTGTGACGTTTGGTAGCACACAAAGTGTTCCTCCGGTAAACGGGAGTTGCATAATCTCATAGTCATAGGAATATGTATAAGTCACGAAGAAAGCAATAGCAGAATACTAAACGATCAAGTGCTAAGCTAACGGAATGGGTCAAGTCAATTACATCATTCTCCTAATGATGTGATCCCGTTAATCAAATGACAACTCATGTCCATGGCTAGGAAACATAACCATCTTTGGTTAACGATCTAGTCAAGTAGAGGCATACTAGTGACGCTCTGTTTGTCTGTGTATTCACACAAGTATTATGTTTCCGGTTAATACAATTCTAGCATGAATAATAAACATTTATCATGATATAAGGAAATAAATAATAACTTTATTATTGCCTCTAGGGCATATTTCCTTCAGTCTCCCACTTGCACTAGAGTCAATAATCTAGATTACACAGTAATGATTCTAACACCCCTGGAGCCAAGGTGATGATCATGTTTTGCTCGTGGAAGAGGCTTAGTCAACGGGTCTGCAACATTCAGATCCGTATGTATCTTGCAAATTCTTATGTCTCCCACCTGGACTTGATCCCGGATGAAGTTGAAGCGTCTCTTGATGTGCTTGGTTCTCTTGTGAAACCTGGATTCCTTTGCCAAGGCAATTGCACCAGTATTGTCACAGAAGATTTTTGTTGGAACCGATGCACTAGGTATGACACCTAGATCGGATATGAACTCCTTCATCCAGACTCCTTCATTTGCTGCTTCCGAAGCAGCTATGTACTCCGCTTCACACGTAGATCGCGCCACAACGCTTCGTTTAGAACTGCACCCAATGACAGCTCCACCGTTCAATGTAAATACGTATCCGGTTTGCGATTTAGAATCGTCCGGATCAGTGTCAAAGCTTGCATCGACGTAACCTTTTACGACTAGCTCTTTGTCACCTCCGTAAACGAGAAACATATCCTTAGTCCTTTTCAGGTATTTCAGGATGTTGCTGACCGCTGTCCAGTGATCCACTCCTGGATTACTTTGGTACCTCCCTGCTAAACTTATAGCAAGGCACACATCAAGTCTGGTACACAGCATTGCATACATGATAGAGCCTATGGCTGAAGCATAGGGAACATCTTTCGTTTTCTCTCTATCTTCTGCAGTGGTCGGGCATTGAGTCTGACTCAACTTCACACCTTGTAACACATGCAAGAACCCTTTCTTTGCTTGATCCATTTTGAACTTCTTCAAAACTTTGTCAAGGTATGTGCTTTGTGAAAGTCCAATTAAGCGTCTTGATCTATCTCTATAGATCTTGATGCCCAATATATAAGCAGCTTCATCGAGGTCCTTCATTGAAAAACTCTTATTCAATATCCTTTTATGCTATCCAGAAATTCTATATCATTTCCAATCAACAATATTTCATCCACATATAATATTAGAAATGCTACAGAGCTCCCACTCACTTTGTTGTAAATACAGGCTTCTCCAAAAGTCGGTATAAAACCATATGCTTTGATCACACTATCAAAACGTTTATTCCAACTCCAAGAGGCTTGCACCAGTCCATAAATGGATCGCTGGAGCTTGCACACTTTGTTAGCTCCATTTGGATCGACAAAACCTTCCGGTTGCATCATACACAACTCTTCTTCCAGAAATCCATCCAGGAATGCAGTTTTGACATCCATTTGCCAAATTTCATAATCATAAAATGCGGCAATTGCTAACATGATTCGGATAGACTTAAGCATCGCTATGGGTGAGAAAGTCTCATCGTAGTCAATCCCTTGAACTTGTCAAAACCTTTTGCAACAAGTCGAGCTTTGTAGATAGTAACATTACCGTCAGTGTCAGTCTTCTTCTTGAAGATCCATTTATTCTCAGTGGCTTGCCGATCATTGGGAAAGTCAACCAAAGTCCACACTTTGTTCTCATACATGGATCCCATATCAGATTTCATGGCCTCAAGCCATTTCGCGGAATCTGGGCTCACCATCGCTTCCTCATAGTTCGTAGGTTCGTCATGGTCTAGTAACATAACCTCTAGAACAGGATTACCGTACCACTCTGGTGCGGATCTCACTCTGGTTGACCTACGAGGTTCAGTAGTAACTTGATCTGAAGCTTCATGATCAATATCATTAACTTCCTCACTAATTGGTGTTGGTGTCACAGGAACCGGTTTCTATGATGAACTACTTTCCAACAAGGGAGCAGGTACAGTTACCTCATCAAGTTCTACTTTCCTCCCACTCACTTCTTTTGAGAGAAACTCCTTCTCTAGAAAGGATCCAAATTTAGCAACAAAAGTATTGCCTTCAGATCTGTGATAGAAGGTGTACCCAACAGATTCCTTTGGGTATCCTATGAAGACACATTTCTCCGATTTGGGTTTGAGCATATCAGGTTGAAGCTTTTTCACATAAGCATCGCAAACCCAAACTTTAAGAAACGACAACTTTGGTTTCTTACCAAACCACAGTTCATAAGGCATCGTCTCAACGGATTTTGATGGTGCCCTATTTAACGTGAATGCAACCGTCTCTAAAGCATAACCCCAAAATGATAGCGGTAAATCAGTAAGAGACATCATAGATCGCACCATATCTAGTAAAGTACGATTACGACGTTCGGACACACCATTATGTTGTGGTGTTCCGGGTGGCATGAGTTGCGAAACTATTCCGCGTTGTTTCAAATGTAGACCAAACTTGTAACTCAAATATTCTCCTCCACGATCAGATCATAGAAACTTTATTTTCTTGTTATGATGATTTTCCACTTCACTCTGAAATTTTTTGAACTTTTCAAATGTTTCAGACTTATGTTTCATTAAGTAGATATACCCATATCTGCTTAAATCATCTGTGAAGGTGAGAAAATAGCGATACCTGCCGCAAGCCTCAACATTCATCGGACCACATACATCTGTATGTATGATTTCCAAAAAATCTGTTGCTCGCTCCATAGTTCCGTAGAAGGGCGTTTTAGTCATCTTGCCCATGAGGCACGGTTCGCAACTACCAAGTGATTCATAATCAAGTGGTTCCAAAAGTCCATCAGTATGGAGTTTCTTCATGCGCTTTACACCAATATGACCTAAACAGCAGTGCCACAAATAAGTTGCACTATCATTATCAACTCTGCATCTTTTGGCTTCAATGTTATGAATATATGTATCACTACTATCGAGATTCAACAAAAATAGACCACTCTTCAAGGGTGCATGACTATAAAAGATATTATTCATATAAATAGAAAAACCATTATTCTCTGATTTAAATGAATAACCGTCTCGCATCAAACAAGATCCAGATCTAATGTTCATGCTCAACGCGGCACCAAATAACAATTATTCAGGTCTAAAACTAACCCCGAAGGTAGATGTAGAGGTAGCGTGCCGACCGCGATCACATCGACTTTGGAACCATTCCCCACGCGCATCGTCACCTCGTCCTTAGCCAATCTTTGCTTAATCCGTAGTCCCTGTTTTGAGTTGCAAATATTAGCAACAGAACCAGTGTCAAATACCCAGGTGCTACTGCAAGCATTAGTAAGGTACACATCAGTAACATGTATATCACATATACCTTTGTTCACCTTGCCATCCTTCTTATCCGCCAAATAGTTGGGGCGGTTCCGCTTCTAGTGACCAGTCCATTTGCAGTAGAAGCACTCAGTCTCAGGCTTAGGTCCAGACTTGGGTTTCTTCTCCTGAGCAGCAACTTGCTTGCTGTTCTTCTTGAAGTTCCCCTTCTTCTTCCCTTTGCCTTTTTTCTTGAAACTGGTGGTCTTGTTGACCATCAACACTTAATGCTCCTTTTTGATTTCTACCTCCGCATCCTTTAGCATTGCGAAGAGCTCGGGAATCGTCTTATCCATCCCTTGCATGTTATAGTTCATCATGAAGCTCTTGTAGCTTGGTGGCAGTGATTGAAGAATTATGTCAATGATGTTATCATCCGGAAGATTAAGTCCCAGTTGAATCAAGTGATTGTTATACCCAGACATTCTGAGTATATGCTCACTAACAGAACTATTCTCCTCCATCTTGCAGCTGTAGAACTTATTGGAGACTTCATATCTCTCAATCCGTGCATTTTCTTGAAATATTAACTTCAACTCTTGGAACATCTCATATGCTCCATGACGTTCAAAACTTCGTTGAAGTCCCGGTTCTAAGCCGTAAAGCATGGCACACTGAACTATCGAGTAGTCATCAGCTTTGCTCTGCCAGACGTTCATAACATCTGGTGTTGCTCCTGCAGCAGGTCTGGCACCTAGCGGTGCTTCCAGGACGTAATTCTTCTATGCAGCAATGAGGATAATCCTCAAGTTACATACCCAGGCCGTGTAATTGCTACCATCATATTTCAACTTTGCTTTCTCAAGGAATGCATTAAAATTCAACGGAACAACAGCATGGGCCATCTATCTACAATCAGCATAGACAAGCAAAATACTATCAGGTACTAAGTTCATGATAAATTTAAGTTCAATTAATCATATTACTTAAGAACCCCCACTTAGATAGACATCCCTCTAATCATCTAAGTGATCACGTGATCCAAATCAACTAAACCATGTCCGATCATCACGTGAGATGGAGTAGTTTCAATGGTGAACATCACTATGTTGATCATATCTACTATATGATTCACGCTCGACCTTCGGTCTCAAAGGTTCCGAGGCCATATCTGCATATGCTAGGCTTGTCAAGTTTAACCTGAGTATTCCGTGTGTGCAACTGTTTTGCACCCGTTGTATTTGAACGTAGAGCCTATCACACCCGATCATCACGTGATGTCTCAGCACGAAGAACTTTTGCAACGGTGCATACTCAGGGAGAACAATTTTATCTTGAAATTTAGTGAGAGATCATCTTATAATGCTAGCGTCAATCAAAGCAAGATAAGATGCATAAAAGATAAACATCACATGCAATCAATATAAGTGATATGATATGGCCATCATCATCTTGTGCTTGTGATCAACATCTACGAAGCACCATCATGATCACCATCGTCACCAGCACGACACCTTGATCTCCATCGTAGCATCGTTGTTGTCTCGCCAACTTATGCTTCTACGACTATCGCTACCGCTTAGTGATAAAGTAAAGCATTACAAGGCGATTGCATTGCATACAATAAAGCGACAACCATATGGCTCATGCCAGTTGCCGATAACTCGGTTACAAAACATGATCATCTCATAAAATAAAATTTAGCATCATGCCTTGACCATATCACATCACAACATGCCCTGCAAAAACAAGTTAGACGTCCTCTATTTTCTTGTTGCAAGTTTTACGTGGCTACTACGGGCTGAGCAAGAACCGTTCTTACCTACGCATCAAAACCACAACGGTAGTTCGTCAAGTGAGTGTTGTTTTAACCTTCTCAAGGACCGGGCGTAGCCACACTCGGTTCAACTAAAGTTGGAGAAACTGACACCCGCCAGCCACCTGTGTGCAAAGCACGTCGGTAGAACCAGTCTTGCGTAAGCGTACGCGTAATGTCGGTTCGGGCCGCTTCATCCAACAATACCGCCCAACCAAAGTATGACATGCTGGTAAGCAGTATGACTTGTATCGCCCACAACTCACTTGTGTTCTACTCGTGCATATAACATCTACGCATAAAACCAGGCTCGGATGCCACTGATGGGAAACGTAGTAATTTCAGAAAATTCCAACGCACACACAGGATCATGGTGATGCATAGAGGAGAGAGTGTGTCCACGTACCCTCGTAGACCGAAAGCAGAAGCGTTAGCACAACGCGGTTGATGTAGTCGTACGTCTTCAGGATCCGACCGATCAAGTACCGAACGCACGGCACCTCCGAGTCCTGCACACGTTCAACTCGATGACGTCCCTCGAACTCTGATCCAACAGAGCTTTGAGGGAGAGTTCCGTCAGCACGACGGCGTGGTGACGATGATGATGTTGCTACCGACGCAGGGCTTCGCCTAAGCACTGCTACGATATTATCAAGGTGGACTATGGCAGAGAGGGGCACCGCACACGGCTAAAAGATCCAAGAGATCAATTGTTGTGTCTATGGGGTGCCCCTCTCCTTTGTATATAAAGGGGGAGGAGAGGGCCGCCAAGGGAGGAGGCGCGCCCAGGGGAGTCCTACTCCCACCGGGAGTAGGACTCCTCCTTTTCCTATTTGGAGAGGGAGAGGGAAGGAAGAGGAAGGAGGGAGGAAGGAGGAAGGAAAGGGGGGCCGGCCCCCCTCCCAATTCGGATTGGGCTTGGGGGGCGCCCCCTCCCTTGCTCCTTTCCCCTCCTTCCCACTAAAGCCTAGTAAGGCCCATATACCTCCCGGGGGGTTCCGATAACCTCCCGGTGCTCCGGTATTATCCCGATCTCTCCTGGAACCATTCTGGTATCCAAATATAGTCGTCCAATATATCGATCTTTACGTCTCGACCATTTCGGGACTTCTCGACATGTCCGTGATCACATCCGGGACTCCGAACTACCTTCGGTACATCAAAACACATAAACTCATAATATAACTGTCATCAAACTTTAAGCGTGCGGACCCTACGGGTTCGAGAACTATGTAGACATGACCGAGACACGTCTCCGGTCAATAACCAATAGCAGAACCTGGATGCTCATATTGGCTCCTACGTATTCTACGAAGATCTTTATCGGTCAAACCACATAACAACATACGTTGTTCCCTTTGTCATCGGTATGTTACTTGCTCGAGATTTGATCATCGGTATCTCAATACCTAGTTCAATCTCTTTACCGGCAAGCCTCTTTACTCGTTCCGTAGTACATCACCCTGCAACTAACTCATTAGTCACATTGCTTGCAAGGCTTATAGTGATGTGCATTACCGAGAGGGCCCAGAGATACTTCTCCGACAATCGGAGTGACAAATCCTAATATCGAAATACGCCAACCCAACAAGTACCTTTGGATACACCTGTAGAGCACCTTTATGATCACCCAGTTACGTTGTGACGTTTGGTAGCACACAAAGTGTTCCTCCGGTATACGGGAGTTGCATAATCTCATAGTCATAGGAACATGTATAAGTCATGAAGAAAGCAATAGCAGAATACTAAACGATCAAGTGCTAAGCTAACCGAATGGGTCAAGTCAATCACATCATTCTCCTAATGATGTGATCCAGTTAATCAAATGCCAACTCATGTCCATGGCTAGGAAACATAACCATCTTTGATTAACGAGCTAGTTAAGTAGAGGCATACTAGTGACACTCTGTTTGTCTATGTATTCACACAAGTATTATGTTTCTGGTTAATACAATTCTAGGATGAATAATAAACATTTATCATGATATAAGGAAATAAATAATAACTTTATTATTGCCTCTAGGGCATATTTCCTTCACAAGCTTGTCATGATGTAACTTTATCATGATATAAGCAGTTGAATAGTGGGTAGTACCATGTCTTCACCACAAGCATGTGCAAGCGCGATAAGAAGCTTCATAAAAGGGCAGTGAACTCCGTTGAACCGGCGGTGCCCCGTTACTTGCGCTGGTCTGAGCAGCCCATTGTGTGGAGTCGAGAGGACCACCCACCTCGGGTTGATGATCCGGGTTATCTGGCATTGGTGGTGGCACCTCAGTTGGAGGTTATAAGTTCACCAAGGTACTCATGGATGGGGGTAGTAGTATCAATATCCTTTATTACGAAACCTTCCGTCGCATGGGGTTAAAAGATAAAAATCTTAAACCGTCCAACACGGTCTTCCATGGTGTGGTGCCTGGTAAATCGTCGTATCCAGTTGGTAAGATAGCTCTGGAGGTTGCTTTTGGAGATGAGCATGATTCAAGATCAGAGACATTGACTTTTGAAGTGGTGAAAATCAAGAGCCCATATCATGCCCTGTTTGGACGGCCGACTTATGCTAAGTTCATGGCAAGGACCTGTTATGTTTATTTGCAGCTCAAGATGCCGGGCCATAAGGGGACCATCACAGTGCATGGGAGCCGAAAGATCGCTTTAGAATGTGAAGAAGGAGATGCGGCATATGCTGAGTCGGTTTGTGCAACAGAGGAGTTGAAGTTCTACAAGGACAATGTTGATCCGACAGATATGACTTCTTTGAAAAAGCCAACTACAGAGCATGATCCGGCCTTGAAGTTTAAATCGGCTGATGAGACTAAGCTGGTTGATTTTGTACCTGGTGATTCTTCCCAGCAGTTTAGCATCAGCGCTAACTTGGATCCAAAATAGGAAAGCGCGCTCATTAAGTTCATCTGTGAGAACCGGGACATCTTTGCATGGAAACCCTCTGACATGCTAGGTGTACCGAGGGAACTCGCTGACCACACTCTTAATGTTGATCCCAAGTTTAAACCGGTCAAGCAGTTTCTCCGCCGCTTCAATGAAGAAATGCGCAAGGCTATTGGTGAGGAGGTAGCCAGGCTCTTAGCAGCTGGGTTTATCGTCGAAGTATTTCATCCTGAGTGGTTGGCTAATCCGGTGCTGGTACTCAAGAAGAACGGCACTTGGCGTATGTGTGTGGATTACACATATTTGAACAAGGCTTGTCCAGCAGATCCTTTTGCTCTCCCTCGTATTGATCAGATCATTGATGATATGGCGGGTTGTGAGCGTTTGAACTTTCTGGACCCATACTCTGGTTACCATCAGATTAAAATGGCAGTTAAGGACCAGGAGAAGACAACTTTTATAACTCCCTTTGGAGCCTTCTGCTATGTGTCTATGCCTTTTGGGCTCAAGAGTGCCCAGGCGACTTATCAGCGCTATGTGTAGAATTGTCTTCATAATCAGATTGGCCGCAATGTTCATGCTTATGTGGATGATATTGTGGTAAAATCCAGAAAGGAGGAGACATTGATAGATGACTTGAAGGAGACCTTCGATAACCTCCGGGTTTATAAAATGATGCATAATCCGGCCAAGTGTGTTTTTGGTGTACCAGCAACCAAGCTTTTGGGTTTTGTGGTGTCTAACAGGGGCATTGAAGCTAATCAGGAGAAAATCAAAGCTATAACTTCTTTGGCTAAACCAAAGTGCATCAATGATGTTCAACGCCTGGCAGGCCGGATTGCAGCCTTGAGCCGGTTTATCAGTCGCCTTGGGGAGAAGGCAATCCCTTTATATCGAATCTTTGAAGAAGACGAACGAATTAAATGCAGTAGTAGCGCCGCCGCCAATGAAGCGTTTGAGGACTTAAAGCGGCAACTGGCCGAACCACCGGTCCTTGCTGCTCCTGTTGATGAAGAGCCCTTTTTATTATATGTGGCTGCTAATGCCCGGGCTGTTAGCGTGGCTATTGTGGTGGAACGCAAGGAAGCCGGAAAGGAGTATCCGGTTCAACGGCCGGTTTATTATATCAGTGAAGTACTTATTGAGTCCAAGCAGAGGTACCCACATTGGCAGAAGTTGGTGTATGGAGTTTTTATGGCGAGCCGAAAGCTTAAGCAGTATTTCCAGGGCCATCCCATCACTGTGGTCAGTTCTGCTCCTTTGGGGGATATAATCCAGAACAGGGAAGCAACTGGCCGGGTTGCCAAGTGGGCTATTGAGCTTGGGCCTTACGTGTTAAAATATATGCCCCGGACGGCGATCAAATCTCAGGCACTTGTGGATTTCATCAATGATTGGACAGAATTACAAGCGCCAGAAGAGAAGCCGGATCATACTTATTGGACTATTCATTTAGATGGGTCCAGGCAATTGGTGGGCTCGGGGGCTGGAGTCGTGCTAACTTCCCCATGAGGTGATAAGTTTTGTTATGTTCTCCGTTTAATGTTCCCTTGCACTAACAATGCAGCTGAATATGATGCTTTACTCCACGGTCTTCGGATGGCTAAGGAGATGAATTTGAGTCGGGTTAAATGCTTCGGTGACTCGGACCTAGTGGCTCAACAAGTGTCTGGTACTTGGGATTCCAAGGATCCGCTCATGGCAGCATATCGTCGAGAGGTGGATATTGTCGCAGGTCACTTCAAACGCTATCAGGTTGATCATGTGGACCGGCGGAAGAATGAAGCGGCGGACGCTTTAAGCCGTTTGGGTTCCCAGCGTAAATCGGTTCCACCCAAAGTCTTTCTAGATGTGCTGCATAATCCGTCGGTTAAGCTCTCCACAGAGGAGGATCTGGCTATTCCTGATCCGGAGGCTCAATTGGTGGCAGCACTTCATATCATCCCAGATTGGACGGTCCCATATTTGGCATATATGAACCGGGGCGAGTTACCGGAGGATGAAACCTTGGCCAGGCAGATAATCTGGCGGTCCAAGTCCATGACTATTATCAATGGAGAATTACATCATTGCAAAGGTGACAGTATGTTTCAAATATGCCTCCTCAAGAAGGTCATGAGATTCTGCGTGAGATCCACGAAGGGGATTGTGGTCATCACACCTATTCAAAGTCCCTGGTGGCTAAAGCTTTTCGTCATGGCTTCTATTGGCTGACGGCTCATGCTGATGCGGAGGACTTGGTGAAAAAATGCGACGGTTGTCAGAAATTTTCACGCCGAGTTTATGTTCCGGCCCAAGAATTGAGGATGATTCCAATCACTTGGTCGTTTGCAACTTGGGCACTGGATATGGTTGGGCCCTTTAAGAGATCCAAGGACAAGAAGACCCACCTTTTGGTGGCGGTTGATAAGTTCACTAAGTGGGTGGAGGCAGAGCCAGTCAGTCAGTGTGATGCAGCTACGGCGGTCCAATTCATCAAGAAAGTGATTTTCCGGTTTGGCTTTCCACACAGCATTATAACTGATAATGGTACCAATCTGTCCAAAGGTGCTATGAAGGAGTTCTGTCAACGCGAGCATATCCGGCTTGACGTATCATCAGTGGCTCACCCCCAATCTAATGGTCAAGCAGAGAGAGCCAATAAAGAGATTTTGAGAGGTATCAAGCCCCGGCGTATGGTTCCTTTGCAACGGACGCTGGGTTGTTGGGTGGAGGAGTTACCTTCAATGTTATGGAGCATCAATACCACACCCAACAGGTCTACGGGTTACACACCTTTTTTCATGGTTTATGGAGCAGAGGCGGTTCTCCCTAGTGACATCCGTCATGACTCGCCTCGTGTGGCGGCGTATGTCGAAGCTGACAATGAGAAGGCACGACAGGAAGCACTTGACCTGTTAAATGAGGAGCGTGACATTGCAGCAGCCTGTTCGGCGATTTATCAGCAAGATCTGCGTTGTTATCACAGCCACCGGGTTAGAACCAGAACTTTTCAAGAAGGCGATCTGGTGCTCCGACTCATCCAGGATCGGACTGATATGCACAAGTTATCCTCGCCTTGGGAAGGGCCTTTTGTGGTCAGCAAGAATCTGCATAACGGGTCATACTACCTTATAGATGTTAGAGAGCACAAAGACTCTCGTAAATCGGAGGAGGAGACCCACCGGCTGTGGAATATCGCTCGTCTTCGGCCTTACTATACTTGAGCCACAGGCTCTGCTCATGTACATAGTTATGACAATGTATATATTATGATCAATATAATAAACCGGAGCCTCAGCTAAAGCGGGGTATCTGTTGTTTTTCTTACATCATGTGTGGTTACATGGGGGTTTCTGTTTATAAAGCGGCATCCGATTTACCCCTTGATTCAGCTTATAAATCCATATATAAAAATCACTTGGTGGCTTGGTCGTATTCGAACCGTAGCTACACCTCTTGATCCGCGCAAGGCCACCAGAAAAATCACTTGGGGGCTTGGTCATATTCAAACCATAGCTACACCTCTTGATCGGCTCAAGGCCAAAAGAAAATTACTTAGGGGCCAAAGAGAGTGTTGCAAAAGCACAACTCAAACATAGGTACCCACTGAGCACAGCTCAAAATATTGCTTGGGGATCCTTTGCTTCACAATGAACAAAGAATCTACACTTGTAATAGGCTATGAAGCCACGGCTTGGAAGCCTGGTGTTTACATCTAAAACCCCGGGTTAGCCTGCCATTTTAAGTAAGCCACTCCGACCAGGTAAACCTGGTATGACCCACCGAACTTTTGACAAGTCAATCTCATAGACCTTGAACTTGTCAAAGTTAAAACGACGATTGGTTATTGATTGAGGTCCATCTTAGAAGGCTTTGTAAAATGGTTTAAATCAGCGGCCTGGCAGCCCATGAAAAGCCTCGAATTTGGGGCCTGGCAGCCCGTGAAAAGCCTCGACTACAAGTTTTCATATTGTTGGGGATATAACTATTTGTGTAAGCCACCCAGGAGGGGTCGGGTTACGTAAAGAGATTCACCAGAAAGAAGCCCAAGACCAAGCATGAAGATGGCGGTTCAATAAAGGGCCTAAGGCCCACAGGCGACTTAAGGCCCGTTGTAGTAAACCGCCACAATGGCATGACTTGTATCATAAGGTAGACTTAACTAGTCACCGACCCGGACATTGTTTATAAGCCGGCCAGGACTCTGTAGGCCACAAGGCGTTAACCCGTGTATATAAGGGGACGACCTGTTGGCGGCTTAGGACAAGAAACAACCAATCGAGAACCGGGCATAGCATATCTCGCTCCCTGGTCATCGAAACCTCAAGCAATACCAACCCAACTAGACGTAGGCTTTACCTTCACCGTAAGGGGCCAAACTAGTATAAAACCTCTCGTGTCCTTTGTCCCGATGACCCCTTTAAGCTTCCTAGTTGCAATGGCTCCACGACTAAGTCCTTGCAATAGGACATCTGCCGTGACAATTCCACAACAGTTGGCGCCCACCGTGGGGCCAGCGCACGGTGGATTTGAGTTCTTGAAGGGCAGCTTCGAAGGGCTCAAGGGATACGCAGTGGGCCGGATGACCAAGAGTCGTCGCGACAAGATCTACATCGACAACGAAGGCTGGGGCCCCGAGGCCGACTCAATTGAGTACGGGTACCGGGTCCCCTTTGGCGGAATCCACGTCTTCATCGGCCGGATTGGTGAGCCGGGGCCGGAGCCGGACAGCGGCACCGACCTCGTTGAGACAGCTCAGCGTGCGAAACCCGCCCGGGTCCAACCTGTTATGAAGCGTGCCTTTGTGGGTTGTGTTCACGGAGAGGCACTTTCTGAAGGATCTAAAGATGGCGAAGAGATGGCCATCCCATCGGATGACGATTCGTCCTCCGGTTCAACAGATTCTCTGTATCAGGTCCAAGAGGGCATGCTTGGGGGCTGTTCTGACAACTCTAGGATTCTAGATTTCTATGAGCCGCCAAGCTGGGCAGGAGTCTTCATGGCTGGTACTCAACCCGGCCAAAACTCGACGGCTGTGACAGCAATGACATCCGGGTCAGGAGCGGCCGGGGCAGGAGGCCCTGCGCGCCCGCCGGGTCAGGTGCTGATAGATCTTATGGACAAGTTGACGGCCCTGTTGACCACCACGGTTATTCCTGCAAATCCAGATGAGCATAACGCGGAGGTGGCAAAGGTGCGTGAGGAGATAGCCCTGGCCAAGGAGGCCTTGGCGGCTGAGGACACCAGGCTGGCTGCGGAGCGGGCGGCTTTGGATGCACGGGCGAATCGACTCCAGTCAGAGGCTTTCCAGCTTAATATGAGTCTGAATGCGTCCAATGAGGTGATGAGAAGGAGACATCAGAAGACCCAGTCCCGTCTGCCTCCGGTTTACGATCCTCGGAATCTTTTCACGACACCCGGAGCTGGTCCTAGCAATCCGCCTGACCAATCAGTTTATGACACCCGGAGCTGGAGGGCCGGTTCAGCCTTGAGAGATGGCACCTCCTCACGGGAGTATGGCCCCGCCCCGATACATACCGACACCACCGGGCCACTTCTCCAACCCCATGGAGAACTTGATAGCAGCATCGGCGCGTCTGGCGGCTCTTCCAGTAGACGGTGATGACCCGACGGCGGTGGAAACCCGGAGGGTCAGGGATCTTCTTCAGACGGCCTTGGCACAGCAAGAGACCTATTCTTACAGCAGGGACATGATTCATTCCACTCCTCAGCCTTGGTTAGCACCTCGTCAAAACCGGAGTCCGAGTTACAACAGGCACATGGAGTCAGAAGCTTTATCAAGCAATGCCCAGCGTCGTAACCAACCCGGTGGCTATAACCCGGTACAGGACCGATTGCGTCAGGAGGATGAACGGGCGGCTCAATTAGCGGCTCGGCGGCATCTGAAGGTCTCCCAGAGTATCCAACGACTTCTGTTGGAGCAGGAGTGGCCACTAGAACCGATGGTGTCCCTTGTCTGGTGCCGGCTCTGCAGGATGTGCGCCTGCCCAAGGATTTCAAGGGACCTCGAAAGGTGCCGAATTACACGGCCGACTTACAGCCGGTTGCATGGATTGAAAGTTACGAGATGGCCATGGAGTTATTGGAGGTCAGCGACGCAGCAATGGCTAAGTATTTCACCATGATGTTAGATGGAACGGCCCGATCTTGGTTGAAAAGTTTGCCTCCCAATTCCATCAGTTCATGGGCAGAGCTAAAGGCCCGATTTATCCAGAACTTCAAGGACACTTGCAAGCAATCTATGTCAATTGTGGACTTGACCAATTGTAAGTGGAGGAGGGTGAGTCCACAACTCATTGGGTGCGCCGTTAAGGAAATAATACACTCATATGATAAGATGGATGCGGCTCTGTGGTACTTATGCTCCATCGTAATTGTCGCTTTGAGCCACCAAGCGTAAGCTGGGCGCCTTAAGCGTGATTGCAATGACATGGGTACGCTGATGGCAGCTTTGGTTAAGTATGCCAATTCAGATACTACCAATGATCCCGCGTCTGAGGAGGAAAAGGCAGGGAAAGGAAAGAAGAACGGCAATGGAAAGGGTCAGCAGCATAACCCGGTAAGTCAAGGAGGCAACAAGCGTAAGCCGGAGGGTAACCCGGAGTTTGTGGCTAATGCTAATGCCCAAGGGAACAACAAGAAGCGTAAGGGGAGACCACCCCCTCGGGGTGGTGGCTCAGGTCCATCTCTTGAGCAGCTTCTGAATGAGCCTTGCCCGAGACACGGTACTCGGGAGAACCCTGCCACCCACTTATGGAAGGACTACATGATCATGAAGGCTTTCAAGAATTCCAACATGTTTGATGGCAATCACGGATCAGGCGGCAGTTCAGGGGCCGGTGGTTTTCATGGCTCGGGTGGCGGCTCAAGTTCCGGCTTTCAGAGAGGTCAAGGTGGCTATAATCAGCAGTAGCCTGGCCAAGGGGGACAGCAGCAGCAGCAGTCAGGTTATCAGAGCCATCCAAAATAGCTGAACGGTGGGCAATACCATGTGTTTACCACTAACTTGTGCAAATGTGACCAGAAGGTTCATAAGAGGGCTGTGAATTCGGTTGAGCCGGTGGTTCCCCGTTATTTGAGGTGGTCAGAACAGCCTATCATTTGGAGCAGGGAAGATCACCCCCTCCGGGTTGATAACCCGGGTCAGTTGGCCTTGGTGGTGGACCCTCAGGTTGGTGGATATAAATTCACTAAGGTGCTCATGGACGGAGGAAGCAGCATTAATATTCTCTATTATGAGACCTTCACGCATGGGGTTGACTGATAAGGACTTGAGGACGTCCAACACTGTTTTTCATGGGGTGGTACCTGGTAAGTCAGCATATCCAGTTGGAAAGATCGAGCTGGAAGTAGCTTTTGGAGACGAATATGTTTCCAGGGCTGAGAAGCTGACGTTTGAGGTAGTCAAAATCAGGAGCCCGTATCACGCTCTGTTTGGACGGCCAGCTTATGCCAAGTTTATGGCACGGCCGTGTTATGTTTATCTGCAGCTCAAGATGCCGGGTTACAAGGGTACCATCACTGTGCATGGGAGTTGAAAGGTAGCCTTGGAGTGCGAGGAAGGCGATGCGGCTTATGCTGAATCTGTTTGTGCTGAAGAGGAGCTGAAGTTTTATCAAACTAATGTTGACCCGGCGGATATGACCTCTTTGAAGAAGCCAACCACAGAGCAAGACTCGGCGTTGAAATTTAAGTCGGCCGCCGAGATAAAACTGGTCGACTTCACTCCGGGCGACTCTTCCAAGCAGTTCAGCATCAGTACCAATTTGGATCCCAAATAGGAAAGCGCGCTCATCGAGTTCATCCGCGAGAACCGGGACATCTTTGCATGGAAACCTTCTGACATGCCGGGTGTCCCGAGAGAACTCGCTGAACACACTCTTAATATTGATCCAAAGTATAAGCCGGTCAGGCAGTTTCTCCGGCGATTCAATGAGGAAAGGCGAAAAGCTATAGGGGAGGAGGTCGCTCGGCTCTTAGCGGCCGGGTTCATCGTGGAAGTCTTTCACCCGGAGTGGTTGGCTAACCCGGTGCTTGTGCTCAAGAAGAACGGCACCTGGCGGATGTATGTGGATTACACGGACTTAAATAAAGCTTGTCCGACTGATCCCTTTGCTCTACCCCGCATTGATCAAATCATCGATGCTACAGCAGGTTGTGAGTGTTTGAGTTTTTTGGATGCTTACTCCGGTTATCATCAGATCAAGATGGCAGTTAAGACCAGGAGAAGACGGCTTTCATTACTCCGTTTGGAGCCTTCTGCTATGTATCTATGCCGTTTGGGCTCAAGAGTGCCCAGGCGACTTATCAGCGGTGTGTACAGAATTGTCTCCACAATCAGATTGGGCGCAATGTTCATGCTTACGTGGATGACATTGTGGTGAAGTCCAGAGAGAAGGAAACCTTGATATCCAACTGAAAGGAAACTTTTGATAATATCCGGGTCTACAAGATGATGCTTAACCCGGACAAGTGTGTATTTGGTGTACCTGCGGGCAAACTTTTGGGATTCCTGGTCTCAAACAGGGGCATTGAGGCTAACCCGGAGAAGATCAAGGCGATTACCTCTCTGGCTAAACCGGTGTGCATCAATGATGTTCAGCGACTGGCGGGTCGCGTTGCTTCTTTAAGCCGATTCATAAGCCGGCTAGGTGAGAAGGCTCTACCATTGTATCAGATGATGTAGAAAATGTACACTTTTATGCAGGAGGAGGCTTGATGCTGCCTTTGAAGATTTAAAGAGACAGTTATGCGAGCCGCCGGTTCTCGCGGCTCCCATTGATAAAGAGCCGTTGTTGTTGTATGTTGTCGCTAACTCACGTGTTGTTAGTGTGGCCATTGTGGTGGAGCGTAAGGAGGCGGCAAGGAGCATCCGGTTCAACGGCGGTTTACTACATCGATGAGGTGCTTATAGAATCCAAGCAAAGGTATCCGCATTGGCGTAAACTTGTTTATGGGGTGTTCATGGCGATCCGGAAGCTAAAGCGATACTTCCCGGTCATCCTATAACTCTGGTAATTTCAGAACCCATGGGAGACATCATCCACAACATGGAATCCACAGGGCGAGTTGCGAAGAGGGCCATAGAGCTTCGGCCTCACGGTATTAAGAATATGCCACGTACAGCTATCAAGTCTCAAGCCCTAGTAGACTTTATCAACGATTGGACGGAGTTGCAGGCACCAGAGGAGAAGCCGGATAACACATATTGGACTATTCACTTCGATGGGTTCAGGCAGTTGGAAGGCTCGGGGGCTGGAGTCGTTTTAACTTCCCCCCGAGGTAACAAATTTTGTTATGTGCTCCGGCTTATGTTTCCCTGTACTAACAATGCAGCTGAATACAAGGCTTTACTCCATCGCCTCCGGATGGCCAAAGAGATGAATTTGAGCCGGGTAAGATGCTTGGGCGATTCAGACCTCGTCGCTCAACAGGTGTCAGGCACATGGGACTCCAAGGATCCCCTTATGGCGGCTTATCGTCGTGAAGTTGATGCGGTGGCTGGGCACTTCAAAGGTTATCAAGTAGAGCACATTGATCGAAGGAAGACTGAGGCGGCTGATGCTTTAAGCCGGCTGGGGTCTCAGCGTAAGCCGGTGCCGCCTAATACATTTCTTGACGTTTTGCATAACCCTTCATCGAGAATGCCTACAGAGGAAGAGCTTGCGACTGCACTGGCGCGCGGTGGTGGCGGCTCTCCACGCCATCCCAGATTGGACAGTCCCATATTTGGCCTATATGACTCGAGGAGAGTTGCCTGAGGATGAGACCTTGGCAAGACAAATCATCAGGCGGTCCAAATCCATGACAATTGTTCATGGTGAGTTGCATCACCGCAGCGTCACTGGGGCGTTTCAACGTTGTGTATCACCTACGGAGGGTCAGGAGATACTTCGTGAGATTCATGAAGGAGATTGCGGTCATCATGCCGGTTCAAAATCTCTGGTAGCCAAGGCTTTTCGTCATGGTTTTTATTGGCTGACGGCTCATGCTGATGCGGAGGATCTGGTCAGCAAATGTGACGGATGTCAAAAATTCTCACGACGAGCTCATGTGCCGGCTCAAGAATTGAGGATGATTCCAATTACTTGGCCGTTTGCAGTCTGGGGGCTTGATATGGTTGGACCTTTCAAAAGTTCTAAAGATAAGAATGTTGGAAATATGCCCTAGAGGCAATAATAAATTAGTTATTATTATATTTCCTTGTTCATGATAATCGTTTATTATCCATGCTATAATTGTATTGATAGGAAACTCAGATACATGTGTGGATACATAGACAACACCATGTCCCTAGTAAGCCTCTAGTTGACTAGCTCGTTGATCAACAGATGGTTACGGTTTCGACCATGGACATTGGATGTCGTTGATAACGGGATCACATCATTTGGAGAATGATGTGATGGACAAGACCCAATCCTAAGCCTAGCACAAAGATCGTAGTTCATATGCTAAAGCTTTTCTAATGTCAAGTATCATTTCCTTAGACCATGAGATTGTGCAACTCCCGGATGCCGTAGGAATGCTTTGGGTGTACCAAACGTCACAACGTAACTGGGTGGCTATAAAGGTGCACCACAGGTATCTCCGAAAGTGTCTGTTGGGTTGACACGAATCGAGATCGAATTTGTCACTCCGTGTAAACGGAGAGGTATCTCTGGGCCCACTCGGTAGGACATCATCAGAATGTGCACAATGTGACCAAGGGGTTGATCATGGGATGAGGTGTTACGGAACGAGTAAAGAGACTTGCCGTTACGAGATTGAACAAGGTATCGGTATACCGACGATCGAATCTCGGGCAAGTACAATACCATTGGACAAAGGGAATTGTATACGGGATTGGTTGAGTCCTTGACATCGTGGTTCATCCGATGAGATCATCGTGGAACATGTGGGAGCCAACATGGGTATCCAGATCCCGCTGTTGGTTATTGACCGGAGAACGTCTCGGTCATGTTCTGCATGGTTCCCGAACCCGTAGGGTCTACACACCTAAGGTTCGATGGCGCTTAGGGTTATAAATGAAATTTGTATGTGGTTACCGAATGTTGTTGAGTCCGGATGAGATCCCGGATGTCACGAGGAGTTCCGGAATGGTCCGGAGGTAAAGATTTATATATGGGAAGTCCTGTTTTGATCACCGGAAAAGTTTGGGTTTTATCGGTAACGCATCTGGGACCACCGGGAGGGTCCTGAGGTCCACCAAGTGGGACCACCGGCCCCGGAGGGCTGCATGGGCCAAGTGTGGGAGGGAACCAGCCCCAGGTGGGCTGGTGCGCCCCCCCCCCCACAAGGGCCCAAGGCGCCTAGGGTTTGGGGAGGGGGCGCACCCACCTAACTTGGGGGGCAAGTTTCCCCTCTTCCCCCCCTTGGCCGCCACCCATAGATGGGATTGGGGCTGCTGAACCCCTTGGGGTGGAAACCCTAGAGGGGGCGCAGCCCCCTCCCTCTCCCCTATAGAGGGCTGCCAACAGATGAGTTTTCACCTCTCCCTGGCGCAGCCCTACCTCTCTCCCTTCTCCTCTCCCGCGGTGCTTGGCGAAGCCCTGCAGGATTGCCACGCTCCTCCATCACCACCGAGCCGTTGTGCTGCTGCTGGACGGAGTCTTCCTCAACATCTCCCTCTCTCCTTGCTGGATCAAGGCGTGGGAGACGTCACCGAGCTGTACGTGTGTTGAACGCGGAGGTGCCGTCCGTTCGGCACTAGGATCTCCGGTGATTTGGATCACGACGAGTACGACTCCTTCAACCCCGTTCTCTTGAACGCTTCCGCTTAGCGATCTACAAGGGTATGTAGATGCACTCTCCTTCCCTCGTTGCTGGTTTCTCCTTAGATAGATCTTGGTGACACGTGGGAAAATTTTGAATTTCTGCTACATTCCCCAACAAAGGGTATCGTAGCTAGGTCTATTGCGTAGATTCTTTGCACGAGTAGAACACAAAGTAGTTTTGGGCGTTGATTTTGTTCAATATTCTTACCGTTACTAGTCCAATCTTGTTTCGACGGTATTGTAGGATGAAGCGGCCCGGACCGACCTTACACGTACACTTACGTGAGACAGGTTCCACCGACTGACATGCACTTGGTGCATAAGGTGGCTAGCGGGTGCCGGTCTCCCACTTTAGTCGGAACGGATTCGATGAAAAGGGTCCTTCTGAAGGGTAAATAGCAATTGGCATATCACGTTGTGGTTTTGCGTGAGGTAAGAAACGTTCTTGCTAGAAACCCATAGCAGCCACGTAAAACATGCAACAACAATTAGAGGACGCCTAACTTGTTTTTGCAGGGTATGCTATGTGATGTGATATGGCCAAGAAGAATGTGATGAATGATATGTGATGTATGAGATTGATCATGTTCTTGTAATAGGAATCACGACTTGCATGTCGATGAGTATGACAACCGGTAGGAGCCATAGGAGTTGTCTTTATTTATTGTATGACCTGCGTGTCATTGAATAACGCCATGTAATTACTTTACTTTATTGCTAAACGGTAGCCATGGTAGTAGAAGTAATAAGTTGGCGAGACAACTTCATGGAGACACGATGATGGAGATCATGATGATGGAGATCATGATGATGGAGATCATGATGATGGAGATCATGGTTTCATACCGGTGACGATGATGATCATGGAGCCCCGAAGATGGAGATCAAACGGAGGAAAATGATATTGGCCATATCATGTCACTATTTGATTGCATGTGATGTTTATCATGTTTATACATCTTATTTGCTTAGAACGACGGTAGTAAATAAGATGATCCCTCATTAATATTTCAAGAAAGTGTTCCCCCTAACTGTGCAACCGTTCGCGAAAGTTCATCGTTTGAAGCACCACGTGATGATCGGGTGTGATAGATTCTTACGTTCACATACAACGGGTGTAAGCCAGATTTACACACGCCAAACACTTAGGTTAACTTGACGAGCCTAGCATGTACGCATACATGGCCTCGAAACACAAGAGACCGAAAGGTCGAGCATGAGTCGTATGGAGGATACGATCAACATGAAGATGTTCACCGATGATGACTAGTCCGTCTCACGTGATGATCGGACACGGCCTAGTTGACTCGGATCATGTAATCACTTAGATGACTAGAGGGATGTCTATTCGAGTGGGAGTTCATGAGATGAACTTAATTATCCTGGACATAGTCAAAAGATCTTTGCAAATTATGTCGTAAGCTCGCGCTTTAGTTCCACTGTTTAGATATGTTCCTAGAAAAATATAGTTGAAAGTTGACAAGATGGCGACTATGCGGACGTAAGAAAGCTTATGTCCTTAATGCACCGCTCAATGTGTTGAACCCCAAACGCCGTCTCTGTGGATGTTGCGAAAATCGGACATACTCGTTTTGATAACTACGTGATAGTTCAGTTAAACGGTTTAGAGTTGAGGCACCAAAGACGTTTTTCGAAACGTCGCGTAACATATGAGATGTTTCGAGGGCTGAAATTGGGATTTCAGGCTCGTGCCCACGTCAAGCGGTATAAGACCTCCGACGATTTTCTTTGCCTGTAAACTAAGGGAGAAAAGCTCAATCGTTGAGCTTGTGCTCAGATTGTCTGAGTGCAACAATCACTTGAATCGAGTGGGAGTTGATCTTCCAGAGATAGTGATGTTTCTCGAAAGTCATTGCCACCAGGCTGCTAGAGCTTCGTGATGAACTATAACAAATCAGGGATAGATATGATGATCCTTGAGATATTCGCGATGTTTGAAACCGCAAAAGTAGGAATCAAGAAGGAGCATCAATTGTTGATGGTTGGTGAAACCACTAGTTTCAAGAAGGGCAAGGGCAAGAAGGGATACTTCATGAAACAACAAATCAGATGCTGCTCTAATGAAGAAACGCAAGGTTGAACCCAAACCCGAGACTAAGTGCTTCTATAATAAGGGGAACAACCACTGGAGCAGAATTACCCTAGATACTTGGTAGATGAGAAGGCTGGCAAGGTCGATAGAAGTATATTGGATATACATTATGTTAATGTGTACTTCACTAGTACTCCTAGTAGCACCAGGGTATTAGATACCGGTTCGGTTGCTAAGCGTTAGTAACTCGAAATAAAGGCTACGGAATAAACGGAGACTAGCAAAAGGTGAGCCGATATGTGTTGGAAGTGTTTCCAAGCTTGATGTGATCAAGCATCGCACGCTCCCTCTACCATCGAGATTGGTGTTAAACCTAAATAATTGTTATTTGGTGTTTTGTGTTGAGCATAGACATGATTGGATTATGTCTATCACAATACGGTTATTCATTTAAGGAGAATAATGGTTACTCTATTTATTTGAATGATACCTTCAATGGTCTTGCACCTAAAGGAATGGTTTATCTCGATCGTAGTGATACACCTTTTCATGCCAAAAGATAGAAGATAGTAATGATAGTACCACTTACTTGTGGCACTGCCATGTAAGTCATATTGGTGTAAAACGCATGAAGAAGCTCCATGTTGATGGATCTTTGGACTCACTCGTTTTGAAAAGTTTGAGACATGTGAACCATGTCTATTGGTGTATACGCATGAAGAAACTCCATGCAGATGGATCGTTTGGACTCACTTGATTTTAAATCACTTGAGATATGCAAATCATACCACATGGACAAGATGACTGAAAAGCCTCGGTTTCAGTAAGATGGAACAAGATAGCAACTTCTTGGAAGTAACACATTTTGATGCGTGCGGTCCAATGAGTGCTGAGGCATGCAGTGAATATCGTTATGTTCTTACTTCACAGATGATTCAAGTAGATGTTGAGTATATTTACTTGATGAAACACAAGTCTGAATTATTGAATGGTTCAAGTAATTTCAGAGTGAAGTTGAAGATCATTGTGACAAGAGGATAAAATGTCTATGATATGATCATAGAGATGAGTATCTGAGTTCTGAGCTTTGTACGCAATTAAGACATTGTGGAAATTGTTTCACAATTAATACCGCTGGAACACCATAGTGTGATGGTGTGTCCGAACATCATAGTTGCACCCTATTGAATATGGTGCGTACCATGATGTCTCTTATCGAATTACCACTATCGTTCATGGGTTAGGCATTAGAGACAACCGCACTCACTTTAATAGGGCACCACATAATTCCATTGAGACGACACCGTTTGAACTATGGTTTGGAGAAACCTAAGTTGTCGTTTCTTAAAAGTTTGGGGCTGCGGCGCTTATGTGAAAAAGGTTTCAGGTTGATAAGCTCGAACCCAAAGCGGATAAAATTCATCTTCATAGGACACCCAAAACAGTTGGGTATACCTCCTAATTCAGATCCGAAAGCAATAGGGATTGTTTCTTGAATCGGGTCCTTTCTCGAGAAAAGGTTTCTCTTGAAAGAATTGAGTGGGAGGATGGTGGAGACTTGATGAGGTTATTGAACTGTCACTTCAACAAGTGTGTAGCGGGGCACAGGAAGTTGTTCCTGTGGCGCCTACACCAATTGAAGTAGAAGCTTATGGTAGTGATCATGAAGTTTTGGATCAAGTCACTACCATACCTCGTAGGTTGACAAGGATGCGTACTACTTCAGAGTGGTACAGTAATCCTGTCTTGAAGGTCATGTTGCTAGACAACAATGAACCTACGAGCTATGGAGAAGCGATGGTGGGCCTGGATTCCGGCAAATGGCTCGAGGCCATAACATCCGAGAGAAGATCCATGACTTTGGAAGAAATACTTGATGGTCGTGGGGCGTTGGGTAAAGATGGATTTTAAAAGGAAGACAGACAATGATGGTAAGTATCACCATTAAGAAAGCTCGACTTGTCTTTAAAGATGTTTTCCGACAAGTTCAAGGAGTTTACTACGGTGAGGCTTTCTCACTCGTAGCGATGCTAAGAGTCTGTTGGAATTGGATTAGCGATTCTTGCATGATTGATGAAATCTTGCGTATAGGATGTCAAAACATTGTTTCCTCGACGTTATACTTGAGGAAAGGTTGTATGTGATACAACCAGAAGGTTTTGTCAATCCTGAAAGATGCTAACAAGTATGCAAAGCTCCAGCTATCCTTCTAAGGACTGGAGTAAGCTTCTCGGAGTTGGAATGTACGCTTTGACAAGATGATCAAAGATTTTTGGTCTATACCAAGTTTATGAGAAACTTGTATTTCCAAAGAAGTGAGTGGGAGCACTATAGAATTTATGATGAGTATATGTTGTTGACATATTGTTGATCAGAAATGATGTAGAATTTCTAGAAAGCATATAGGGTTGTTTGAAAAGTGTTTTCAATGAAAAACCTGGATTAGGCTACTTGAACAATAAGCATCAAGATCTATAAGATAGATAAAAATGTTTAATAATACTTTCAAATGAGCACATACCTTGACATAATCTTGAAGGTGTTCAAGATGGATCGATCAAAGAAGGAATTCTTGCACGAGTTGTAAGGTATGAAGTTAAGAGTTAAAGCTCGACCACGGCGGAAGAGAGAGAAAGGACGAAGGTCGTCCCCTATGCTTCGCATTTAGGCTCTATAGTATGCTATCTTTGTGTACCGCACCGGAAGTGTGCCTGCCATGACTCGGTCGAGGGTACAAGAATGATCCAGGAATGGATCATTGGACAATGATCAAAATTGTCCTTGGAGTAAATAAGGACATGTTTCTCGATTATGGAGGTGATAAAGAGTTCGGCGTAAAGGGTTACGTCGATGCAAGCTTTAACACCTATCCGAATGACTCTGAGTAGCAAACCGGATACGTATAGTGGAGCAACCATTTGGAATAGCTCCAAAGTGGAGCGTGGAAGCAGCATTTACAATATGACCTAGAGATTTGCGAAGTACATTCGGATCTGAATGTTGCAGACCCGTTAACTACAACCTCTCTCACAAGCATAAACATGATCAAACCCAGAACTCATTGAGTGTTAATCACATAGTGATGTGAACTAGATTATTTATTCTAGTAAACTCTTTGGATGTTGGTCACATGGAAATGTGACCTGTGAGTGTTAATCACATGGCGATGTGAACTAGATTATTGACTCTAGTGCAAGTGGGAGACTGTTGGAAATATGCCCTAGAGGCAATAATAAATTAGTTATTATTATATTTCCTTGTTCATTATATTCGTTTATTATCCATGCTATAATTGTATTGATACGAAACTCAGATACATGTGTGGATACATAGACAACACCATGTCCCTAGTAAGCCTCTAGTTGACTAGCTCGTTGATCAACAGATGGTTACGGTTTCCTGACCATGGACATTGGATGTCATTGATAACGGGATCACATCATTTGGAGAATGATGTGATGGACAAGACCCAATCCTAAGCCTAGCACAAAGATCGTAGTTCATATGCTAAAGCTTTTCTAATGTCAAGTATCATTTCCTTAGACCATGAGATTGTGCAACCCCCGGATGCCGTAGGAATGCTTTGGGTGTACCAAACGTCACAATGTAAGTGGGTGGCTATACAGGTGCACTACAGGTATCTCCGAAAGTGTCTGTTGGGTTGGCACGAATCGAGACTGGGATTTGTCACTCCGTGTAAACGGAGAGGTATCTCTGGGCCCACTCGGTAGGACATCATCATAATGTGCACAATGTGACCAAGGGGTTGATCACGGGATGATGTGTTACGGAACGAGTAAAGAGACTTGCCGGTAACGAGATTGAACAAGGTATCGGTATACCGACGATTGAATCTCGGGCAAGTACAATACCGTTGGACAAAGGGAATTGTATACGTGATTGATTGAGTCCTTGACATCATGGTTCATCCGATGAGATCATCGTGGAACATGTGGGAGCCAACATGGGTATCCAGATCCCGCTGTTGGTTATTGACAGGAGAACGTCTCGGTCATGTCTGCATGGTTCCCGAACCCGTAGGGTCTACACACTTAAGGTTCGATGACGCTAGGGTTATAAAGGAAGTTTGTATGTGGTTACCGAATGTTGTTTGGAGTCCCGGATGAGATCCCGGACGTCATGAGGAGTTCCGGAATGGTCCGGAGGTAAAGATTTATATATGGGAAGTCCTGTTTTGGTCACCGGAAAAGTTTCGGGTTTTATCGGTAGCATCTGGGACCACCGGAGGGTCGGTGGTCCACCAAGTGGGGCCACTGCCCCGGAGGGCTGCATGGGCCAAGTGTGGGAGGGACCAGCCCGGGTGGGCTGGTGCGCCCCCCCACAAGGGCCCAAGGTGCCTAGGGTTTGGGGAGGGGGCGCCCCACCTAGCTTGGGGGGCAAGTTTCCCCCTCTTCCCCCCTTGGCCGCCACCCATAGATGGGATTGGGGCTGCCGCACCCCTTGGGGTGGAAAACCTAGAGGGGGCGCACCCCCTCCCTCTCCCCTATATATAGTTGAGGTCTTGAGGGCTGCCAGCAGATGAGTTTTCACCTCTCCTGGCGCAGCCTTACCTCTCTCTCTCCTTCTCCTCTCCGCGGTGCTTGGCGAAGCCCTGCAGGATTGCCACGCTCCTCCATCACCACCAAGCCATTGTGCTGCTGATGGACGGAGTCTTCCTCAACCTCTCCCTCTCTCCTTGCTGGATCAAGGCATGGGAGACGTCACCGGGCTGTACGTGTGTTGAACGCGCAGGTGCTGTCCATTCGGCACTAGGATCTCCGGTGATTTGGATCACGACGAGTACGACTCCTTCAACCCCGTTCTCTTGAACGCTTCCACTTAGCGATCTACAAGGGTATGTAGATGCACTCTCCTTCCCCTCGTTGCTGGTTTCTCCTTAGATAAATCTTGGTGACACGTAGGAAAATTTTGAATTTCTGCTACGTTCCCCAACAAAGAAGACACACCTGTTGGTGGAAGTGGATAAATTCACCAAGTGGGTTGAAGCAGAGCCGGTCAGTAAGTGTGATGCAGCCACGGCGGTTCAGTTCATGAAAAAGGTGATCTTTCGTTTTGGCTTTCCACACAGCATTATAACTGATAATGGTACTAATCTCTCCAACGATGCCATGGAAGAGTTCTGTCAACAAGAGCACATCCGGCGTGATGTTTCGGCTGTTGCTCACCCCCAGTCTAATGGTCAAGCAGAAAGAGCTAATCAAGAGATCTTGAAAGGTATCAAACCCCGGCTCTTAGTTCCCTTACAGCAAACTCCGGGTTGTTGGGTGGAGGAGTTACCCTCTATCCTATGGAGCATCAACACAACGCCTAACAGGTCGACTGGTTATACACCTTTCTTCATGGTGTACGGAGCAGAGGCGGTTCTGCCAAGTGATATCCGGCATGATTCACCCCGGGTGGCGGCTTATGTTGAGGCTGATAATGAAAAAGCTCGTCAGGATGCACTTGACTTGTTGGATGACGAGCGAGACTTGGCAATAGCCCGCTCGGCGATTTATCAGCAAGACCTGCGCCGTTATCACAGCCGCCGGGTTAGAAGTAGAACTTTTCAGGAAGGCGATTTAGTACTCCGGCTCATCCAGGATTAATCTGATATGCACAAGTTGTCCCCTCCTTGGGAAGGACCCTTTGTGGTCAGCAAGAATCTCAACAACGGGTCATATTACCTCATCGATGTTCGAGAGCACAGAGACTCACGTAAGTCGGAGGAAGAGACCCGCCGGCCGTGGAACATAGCGCATCTCCAGTCCTACTATACCTAAGCCACCGGCTCTCGGAGTATATTTGTTTTTCCTTTTTAGCAATGTATATATCATATAAAGAAATAAAGCAGGACCTCTTTTCTTTCCATCCTACAAGGTTTATGTATCTTCTTTACCAGGTGGTGGAAACATCCAACAAGGAGCGGATCATATCTGAATCCTGTTTTCCCTTTTGGTCCGGCTTATGATCATATCTGAATCTAGCCATGGTCACTTGGGGGCTTCCTGTTCAAACATAGGTCATATTCGAACCAAAGAGAACATAGCTGTCGATACCCAATTGATCGGCATACTGCCAAACCCACTTGGGGGCTTCTTGATCATATTTGAATCATAGCTTAACCCTTTGGGTCCGACGTGGATCGTATTCAATCAGCGTCATTAAACAACTCTAATGGTCACTTGGGGCTTCCTGTTCAAACATAGGTCATATTCGAACCAAAGAGAACATAGTCACGATACCCACTTGATCGGCATCGCCAAAGCCATTGGGGGCTATATGATCGTATCTGAATCTTAGCTTAACCCCTTTGGAACGGTTCTACTGATCGTATACGAATCAGAGGCCTTTGAAAAATTAGGTTTATTTTATTCTATAAGAGTAAATAATATTAAGGGCCAGGTAAACATTATATGTGCCAATTTTCAGAAGTTGAGTATAACTATCTGCTTTTTGGGGATCACCTAAGCCGGTAATGTATGCTTCAATAAGATGGCAGGTATATTATTATGGTCATGATCATAAACCGGCTGATACTTATGATGTTTTGGTTCATACTCCGGGTTAACATTATTCTATATGACCCCGGATGTGGTAAGACGCCAAAGGAATTTTTTGTTTTTTATACACAGGGTAAAGCAAAAAGCTGTTGGATGTCAAGGAGCAATTCATATAAGCCAGTAGTATACAATGATAGCGGCTTGTGACATTGTTAAGCACCACAAACATGCGCGAAGGCATGACAGAGTTAAGGAGTTTTTTCTAACCTATTACAAGACTCCCCGAGTCTGAATAATGAAGCATCATTTTTTCAAAGACTTAGTACCAGCCGGGTTACTCCCTTGGTGGACTTGACGACTCCGGGTTATCCTTCTCCGCCTCTTCGTCTGCTGTTTTGTCCTAGAAGGTTGACCAGGTCCAGTCAATGCCGCTTAAGGCTTCAAATTCAGCATACATTTAAACTGTCGTGGATTTGTCACGGTAGATGTCCTTAGTGTCAGGACTTAGTCACGAGGCCGACGCATCTATGTGGTAGCTTGAGAGGGGTTGAGTGGGACGAGAGACGCAGGGCGGATCAACACGCAAGACAAGGGTTTAGACAGCTTCGGGCCCCGGGAAACATCATCCGGTAATAGCCCTACATGTTGTTTGAGGCTAGGTCTCATTATGCTCATGAGGGAGTCACCGCATAAGCCGGCTCCCCCTTTGTGTCTAGCCCTAGATATTGTTTCTTGCTGTCTGTCCCTCTATGGGGAGCCCTGCCCCTCTTTATATAAGTTAAAGGGGCGGGTTACATGTGGAGTCCTAGTAGGACTAGGACTAGCCTATCTTCTACTACAAGCCGGATACAAGTCCGGGTCTTGATTCCTTGTAAGGGAAATATTCCTTACACCTTTCTTCTTAAGTCAGCCCACCATCACATGAACCGGCCTACTGGCCCTTGGGCCTTGTCGTCCGTTTGACCCGCCCGCCAGGTCTCTAGTGAGTCACAATGTCCAAGCGGGTTATATGTAAACCGCCATGTCCAGGCAAATCGCCAGTGAGTCGCCTAGCTCCAGCCGGGTCTTGTGGTGAATCGCCAAGTCCGGACGGGTCATACCGCGGGGTATATCCCCGACATTAACCCCAGTTTAATTTGGATTTATCCATGTTAAACTGATCCTGCAAAATAAACACCAGAACAACTTTGACAGGTTGTGCTCGGGTTAAAAATTCTTGTAAGCTTACCGATCATCCTTAATTCCTTGCGCTCGGGTTAAATATTCTCTGAGACAGACCTGATTATCCTTAAGTCCAATTGTCATTTCCTTCATCTAGAAAAATTCGGGTCAAATAAGCTAGCTTCATACTCAATTTGCTGATGTTGGTTTCTCACAGAAAAAATTGTGAAGAATAATCCACTTGAGTCGGCTTCCAAGGCGCCGGGTTAAATAATTTTGGTCTTCAAATACTCATCTGATATTCAGCCGGCTTGAAGATGTAAAACTTGCGGTTTATCATTACCAAAAACTGCTCGATTATAAAATGCAGACGATGCCGGGTCATAATTGTTGTTGACACCGGTTTATGTAATTGATCCTCCTGATTTGCTCAAAACTGATAATTTGAAGATTTTTTATCCATATTACCTGTAGCCCCCAAGTCTTAAGAAGATCAAAGTGATGGTTTAAGACTTTCTCCAATAAATGTTGCAACCTTGAAGAAATCTGGTTTATTCATCTCAATCATATAAACTGAATATTCTACACATGTATCCCCCAAGTGCCGGGTTGTCATGCTTGCAGCAACCTGGGACTTGTAATTGCTTTATGCTCATGAAAACTTCAACTAGTGTAGCCCCCAAGGGCCGGGTCATTATGCAATAATGAACAGGGACTTTGTGGATATAACCATGTAAATTTGAACAACAATGTGTAGCCCCCAAGGGTCGGCTTAGTAAGATAATACTGAGCTGGGACTTTGAATATAATTGATAATAACATCATATAATATAGTCTCCACCATGGGGCTTGAACCCACGTCCACAAGGTTAAGAGCTTTGTACTCCACCCACTAAATAGTGCGCCGTTCAATATAATGGATTAATGCTTGTGTACCTTGAATTTTTGACAGGAGTAATTGGTAGCCCCCAAGGGCCGGCTCATTTAAAATGTGATAAGTCGAGTCTTCAATAAGTTGAGCAAAAAATGACTTTGCATTAGCCCCCAAGTGCCATGGTGCATGCGGGCAGTGACATGGGACTTGTATATTCGATGTAATCTCGATTTGAACAATGTAGCCCCCAAGTGCCGGGTTGTAAGCCTACAGCGACTCGGGACTATTTCCTCCATTGTAAAATAAATCATGCCCATTGATAAAATAATAGTCGTTGCGCTAAAGCGACTTTGAAAACCTCAATCATAACACTGGTTATTGATAATCACAATAGAAATCCAGCCATGTTGGCTATACGAGATTTGAATAATATAATCCGGTATGAAAACCTCAATCATTCAATATCATCATGAAAACCCAGCCAGTTTTGGCTATTAAAGATTTGAATACCTCATCGGTTGACAAGTAAATCCTGAGTTTAAATACTCGGCGGCCTTTGGCCGATGGCGATTTAATACGCCTCCATTGTAAGCCGGAATTTCTATAACCCGGCGGCTTATAGCCTTTGAGAAAAATCCAGAATGGATCATCATTTTGAAGCATCAACTTTGGTAATGAGCTTGAACTTAATCGTCTATATGTCATATTTCTGCAAATCCTGCAAAGAGTTTAAACAACATATACCCTGGCGACTTAACGTCAAAAGCCGTAGGCGGGTAACCACCCAAATGTAGTCTTATCTTGCACACAAGTAGATCACAAGATCCCTATGATCCTTTGAAGGATACCACCGGCTTATGTGACCCGGACAGTGAAGTTGATAACTCAACTCTATAAGAGCCGACACATATGATATTTGTGATAACTCAAATACTTGCGATTGTATAAAAACAGAAAAAAATATTGAGGCTTCTGTTTCGAATACGATCAGTGAACCGTTCCAAAGGGGTTAAGCTAAGATTCGAATACTATCATATAGCCCCCAGTGGCGTTGGCGTTGCCGATCAAAGTGGGTATCGACAGCTATGTTCTCTTTGGTTCGAGTACGACCTATGTTTGAACAGGAAAACCCCCAAATGACCACTGTGATATTGAATTTGTACTGCCGGTTTACATGACCTATGTAATAAGGGTGATAACCCAATCCTTAGAAGCCAATGCTTATATAAATGATAGTTGTCATAAGCTGACGACTTATAGCCAAAAGTCAAGCCGGGTTAATCATAAAACACTTATATACATTTGAGATATAATCCCCAAAAGGTCTCAAGTTAAGTAATTGTGGCTACAATAAACTTTACCAGAGATAGAATAAAACTTTTGAGGCTTCGATTCGGATACGATCAAGAAACCGTTCAAAGGGGTTAAGCTAAGATTCGAATACGGTCATATAGCCCCAGTTGCTTTGGCGATGCCGATCAAGTGGGTATCGACAGCTATGTTCTCTTTGGTTTGAATACGACCTATGTTTGAACAGAAGCCCCCAAGTGACCATAAGAGTTGTTTAATGACGCCGGTTCAATACGACCCACGTCAGACCCAAAGGGGTTAAGCTATGATTCAGATATGATCAAGAAGCCCCCTAGTGGGTTTGGCAGTATGCCGATCAAGAGGGTATCGACAGCTATGTTCTCTTTGGTTCGAATATGACCTATGTTTGAACAGGAAGCCCCCAAGTGACCATATATTAGCATTGCACCGATCAACTTCAGGAGCAAAGGTATGCTTACGAGTTGGAGGGATCAGGCTGATGTCATCATAATGCGGAGTTGGAATCCTCCGGTTCTCGTTGTCATAACCCGGCTGATACTTCGTAAGATCAATATCATTACCGATGATGGTGGCTACAGGACGTACGACTCTCACACAGGCGGTGAAGTCTGATTCATTGAATACAGAGCCGTCCTCCTTCAAACTAGGATATCCAAGAGCAACATCGGCTAGGTCTAGCTCTGGAACCAACGCTTTGGCCCGGCTTAAGGCGGCTATGGCCCCGGCTCTGCCAGATGCTCGCCTTAGCTCCTGAATCCGTTGAGGTAACACGGCAAGCCGTTTGAGCACATCCTGCAGGAGATAAGGAGTATCATTTGATAAAGCCACAATAGCCAAAGCGCGTTGTGACCCGGTGTATAGCTGTTCCACTAGAGTGTACACTGCCTTAAGCTTGATCAGCATATTCTGCTTCAGGTTTGTGCTCCTGGGGCCTGCATTTATACATATAAGTAAAACCGAAGATAATATCTGGGATAGTCATCAAAGAAACCATGGTGATGTTCATGATTACGCATAGTAACTTACCAAAAATTGCTGAGGCCATTTGAGATATCTGGTGCTTTAAGCCGGACAGCTCGGCAGTTGCTTCGGCAAGAGCTGCTTCTGCTGTCTCGGTCCGGGTCACAAGTGAAGTTTTTTCATCTGCCTAGGTCTTCCTCTCCGCGTCAAAATCCTTCTTCAACTTTTCTTGCTCAGAGACGCTGAATGCGAATTTATAGTTGGCTTTTTGAATTTCAAGTTTTTGGGCCGCCAGCCGGGTCTTCAGGTCAGCAATCTCCAATTCAAATTGACTGGTGGATACCTGTATTGACGCCGGATTATAATTAAGGTTATGGTAAGATGTCATTAAAGTCTCAAGCATTTTACAAGTAAAGACACTTGACACTTGGGGGCTAATGTATGCTGAAGAAAATTTTACATTATAATGCCAGATTATGCATATTAAAGTCTCAAGCACTTTACAAGTAAAGATACTTGACACTTGGGGGCTAATGTGTATCGCACGTTTAAGTTGCTGTATTATGGCCGGGTTAAATATCCTTTCTTGTAAACCGGATGAACTAACGATGGCAGGTATCTAAGTCTACGGCATATTTACTTATAAGCAGTAGACTTGGGGGCTGGTACAGTAAGATTCAGGAGAAATAATATAAGTCATACCTCATATTTATGCTGTATCTGTTTCACCATGTCAATTTCCAGGTCGCGGCTGTTATGCACTTGATTCAGATAGCCTGAGACTATATCGCCAATGCTTAAGTGAGCATAATCAGCGATGTCCTGTTTGGTCTTCCGGTGTTTGACAAGTTCTTCCTTGGCAGTACATCTGGCAAGGACAGTAGGCCGCCCCGGTTCAACATACTGGCTTTTCAATATTTCAACTTCCGGCTCAGCCGTCTTGACCGGGCTATGAATTTCCGGATTATCGGAGCTGTTAAAAGTGTCTTCGGTAGGCGGGTCAGAAGATGGCGTTGGAATTTCATAGGCCGGCTCAGGAGGAGGTTGATGAGTAGAAGCGTCAGGGGCAGCTGTTCCGAGCTCCGATTCAGTTGCTACCGGGTCTTCGATCGGCTTATTCTTTTTTGCCCTCTTGCTGGGCTTCACTTGCACACTCTGGACAAAACAAAGGGATGAGTACAAAATATGAGTAAGGCAAAGCATGAGGATAACAAAGGTACATTACCCAGGGGCAGTCTTGAAGGCTGGCATGTTGGATTGCATAGACTCGCCAGAGGAAGGAGAGGTATCCTGATAATTGGAGTCAGATGAATTGAGAGGTTGACGAATTAAACCCGCCAAAGGATAAACAGAACGCAAAGCGGAGATGACCTCAGTTCGACGCTTCCTGCTCACGTCGGGTAAGCCGGAACTGAGCTCTACATCCTTATTTGTCCGGGTTTGCCTCCGGCTCTCAAGCTGTTGTTGCTTCAAAAGAAATTGAGGATCTTGATAAGCTAGAGGATGTGAAAATCTTACTTTTCGGGTCACCCGTCGGGTTTTGTGCTTTGGCAAAGGCTCTGAGTCGGAGGAGATTATAGTTACCTCTTCTCCAGGAGCTTGGCTGTTCCCAGTATCCTCCTGAAAGGCGGAAATAGTAACAAAGGAGTTAAGAGAATAAGGGATTACCTCTTCTTCATCTGAAGAAGAGTCATCCAATTTGAGCAATTCGGAGGCGCTGGGTTTCTTCTTTTTTGAAGTCCCCGTCTTGGCATTTTTCCTTTCGGTTTTCTTGGCTGCTCTGGCTTGTTGGGCGGCCTCGTGGTCATATCTGACCTTCCAGAAATCATCACCGGCCTGCGGGAAAGATAAGGAATTATAAGTACAAAAGAGGTCGACATATTAAAAGAGTATTTGTTAAGATTGGTAACTTACTGCGGGGGCCGGGTTCTTTTTGCAGAAGGGAAGTAACCCGAAGGCATTGCTGACAACAGTACCCTCATTTAGCAGTGAATGGGTTGTAGCATCTGCCACATCATCTGGTAAGTCGTCAGGACTGTGGCGCATTGGGTCGTTCTTTTCGCATGTATAGGTACACATTAAGCCGGAGCACGACTTAATGGGAGTATTCGCCAAGTGATCCAGACCCGGACCAGGTCGATGCCATTTAAACCATTTCCCAGAAGAGCTTTAATCTTCTTGATGGTGGGGTTCAGCGGCAGACGTTCAACAGCGGTCAGTTTATCCGCCAGTGGATGGTTGGACTCAAGGCGCAGGGCGTGAAAGCCGGGCAGAGGCTTCTCATCAGCCGGAGAAGTATCCTGACAGTAGAACCATGTCTGGTTCCAATATTTGGGGTGACTCGGCATCTCAAAGATAAGGAAGCAGTGATCTCTCCATCGCTGGATCGAGATACCGCCAAGTTCAAGACTCGGCCCGTTGGCACGCTCATTCTGCCGGTTCAAGTAAAAAAGTTCTCTGGAAAAAATCAGGCTTGGCTCCTCTCCCAGGTACACCTCACAGAAGACTTGAAAATTGCAAAGATTTGACACGGAATTGGGTCCAATGTCTTGAGGTCTAAGATCAAAGAAATTCAAAACTTATCTGAAGAACTTTGAGCCGGGAGGGGCAAATCCCCGGCTCATGTGATCCGTGAAAACTATCACCTCCCCTTCTTTGGGTTGAGGCTTCTCTTCAGATGGGTCAGGAATGCGATAAGACATGACCTCCTTTTTTGGCAGATGGCTGCACTTCACAAACTCAGCTGGGTTTGCTCTTAGTGACTGTGGATGGGACCCGATTTGCGAGATTCTGTGAGCTTTGGTCGACTTAGGCGCCATGACAACAGTTGGCCTATTACAAAATAAGAAGTTCCGGTTTAAATGCTAACCCGGAAGAAAATATCCAATTACCGAAGGTAGCGGCTTAAAGGGGCCTAAAGACATAAGGATAACTGAGCAACATTATTTAAGCCGCTACAAGCATTAACAATAGTTCAAAAGTTTTAAAGACCTGAGAAGGCGCCAAGGTTCACAGATCAGTGGAATGCATTTAAACCGGATACCTGGACAGTTATGTTAAAGGCATTTAACAGAAGAAGTTTTTCGGGTGATAAAAACAGGTTTCATAATCTTACGCTATGATTTGAGATCGTAAGTGCATTACGATAAGAAAGTTTTCTAGACCTAAAAACCGACGCAGATGTGTTCATAGGCTCGAATAAGGCCTTCATACAGAGAAAGAGATCTGTTTTGTATCCAAGATAAGTGCGAAAACAACTACCACAACTGTTTTATATCATTCTCAGATTGGAAGAGGTATCTAGGAGAAAAACTAACAAGGAGATGGCTCCAATGGTGATGAACTCCGACGAACTCGAGGAAGTTCTAATGCGGATCTAAGCAAGGAAGGGAAGGAAACTTACGGATCTGGAGGAGCTGCGGAGGTTCGCCGACGTTTTCTGATCCGATTCAGGTTGATGCGGCGGCCTGGGTCGGTGAAGACAAGAAGCTTGACAGTGGCGGCGGCGGAGCTCGAGAGGAGGCAAGAGGAAGAAGATGACTGGAAGGGTGAAAATGAAACCTAGGTCGCGCCTATTTATAAGGAGAAGATAACTGAGACGACGCGGGAAGAGATAAGAATTATTATCCAGCAGCTCCGACACCTCGATTTCCGGAACAGTCAATAAAGACAGAGATCCGTTGGGCGATACGGTGGAGTAAAAAGGAAAGATGACGTCATGACGGGTTAACACGGATCCAGAGAATGACGTCACGGCGGGTTAAAGAAAGTCTTTTTACGCAATGATAAGATCAAGATTTATGTTTCAAGGTATTTTAAGATTGACACGAACAGGTTCAAATCAATCTGGGGCCTAATGTTGGGGATATAACTATTTGTGTAAGCAGCCCAGGAGGGGCCGGGTTACGTAAAGAGATTCACCAGAAAGAAGCCCAAGACCAAGCATGAAGATGGCGGTTCAATAAAGGGCCTAAGGCCCACAGGCGACTTAAGGCCCGTTGTAGTAAACCGCCACAATGGCATGACTTGTATCATAAGGTAGACTTAACTAGTCACCAAGCCGGACATTGTTTATACGCCGGCCGGGACTCTGTAGGCCACAAGGCGTCAACCCGTGTATATAAGGGGACGACCTGTTGGCGGCTTCGGGCAAGAAACAACCAATCGAGAACCGGGCATAGCATATCTCGCTCCCTGGTCATCGAAACCTCAAGCAATACCAACCCAACTAGACGTAGGCTTTACCTTCACCGTAAGGGGCCGAACTAGTATAAAACCTCTCGTGTCCTTTGTCCCGATAACCCCTTTAAGCTTCCTAGTTGCGATGGCTCCACGACTAAGTCCTTGCAATAGGACATCTACCGTGACAATTCCACGACACATATGCTTTTATTTGCCAAGTTTTTCTCCTTTGATGAGATTTATGATGTTTTTGATAAACCGGCGTTCATTAACCCGGTTCGGCTTTCAACTACAAAGTTGTCGATACATGATCGGTTATAATCCGGGGTTTATTAACCCGGTCTGGTTTCGACTATAAGTCGCCAGCGTTATATATGGATAATCCGGTGTTTATTACAACCCAGTACGGTTTTATCATAAACCGGTATAATATCAAAGGAGTTATCAGTACTCAAGACTGGGGTTATCACCCTTACTACAAAAGTTGTTCAACCAACGATGTGGTTCAATGTCACAGGTATCATTTATTTTCATATTTGGTTATCTCTTCTACAGCCTTGGTTATAAACCATGGCTATATATCTGGGCATCATGACCCGTCCGGCGATAAACCGCCAGGACACGTTCAACTTCTTGTATGCAGGAACAGTTGAATAAACCGCTATGGATTATGAACATAATATATCATAAGTACGGCGGATTAACAATCTCAGGCAAAATAAGTATGCACGATGACATAGCAGACCAAGTGTTTGAACTAGCCTATTACAAGGCGTTTTAATGCCCAAAAGAATAATTGTTTTCAGCAAGTGCAGCAGAACGCAGATGATTAAACCGGCCTCCGGATCATGATTCGTCACCAGGCTGACCTAACGGCTGTGGATCGTCTTGCACCGGTTCATCCTCTTCTTCTCTACCCAGTGGCAGGAAGTCAACAGTTGCCCAATCGATCCCAGTTAGGGCTTGGAATACAGCTTCATCGCTTATAAGTGTGGACGGTTCAACGTCAGGGGCGTAGGTGTGCTTACGGATTGGTGGGATGAGATTTTGAGCCTCGGGAGTTGGTGTAGCAACCCGTTTGTTGTTAATGTCATAACTCGCCTGATAGTATGAAAGATAAGCTTCTTCAGCTAATTGGCAGGCCAGTGGATGCTACGTCACGAGCTTGCGTTGGTTTTCCCCGAAGAGGAGAGGATGATGCAGCAGAGTAGCATAAGTATTTCCCTCAGTTTTTGAGAACCAAGGTATCAATCCAGTAAGAGGCCACGCACAACTCCCTCGGACCTGCACAAAACGATAGCTACTCGCAACCAACGCAATTAGGGGTTGTCAATCCCTTCACGGTCACTTACGAGAGTGAGATCTGATAGAGATAATATTTTTGGTATTTTTGGTATAGAGATGCAAAGTGAAAAGTAAAAAAGCAAAGTAAAAACAAAGCAAGTATAAAAGTGATGGAGATTGATATGATGAGAATAGACCCGGGGGCCATAGGTTTCACTAGTGGCTTCTCTCAAGAGCATAAGTATTCTAGGGTGGGTGAACAAATTACTGTTGAGCAATTGATGTAATTGAGCATAGTTATGAGTATATCTGGGTATGATCATGTATATAGGCATCACATCCGTGACAAGTAGATCGAACGATTCTGCATCTACTACTATTACTCCACTCATCGATCGCTATCCAAAGCATGCATTTAGAGTATTAAGTTAAAAAGCAGTAACGCCTTAAGCAAGATGACATGATGTAGAGGAATAGATTCATGCAATATGATAAATACCCCATCTTGTTATCCTCGATGGCAACAATACAATACGTGCCTTGCAACCCTTTCTCACATCGGGTAAGGACACCGCAAGATTGAACCCAAAGCCATGCACTTCTCCCATTGCAAGAACTACCAATCTAGTTGGCCAAACCAAACGGATAATTCAAGAGACTTGCGAAGATAACTCAATCATACATAAAAGAATTCAGAGAAGATTCAAATATTATTCATAGATAAGCTGGATCATAAACCCACAATTCATCGGTCTCAACAAACACACCGCAAAAAGAAGATTACATCGAATAGATCTCCACGAGAGAGGGGGAGAACATTGTATTGAGATCCAAAAAGAGAGAAGAAGCCATCTAGCTACTAGCTATGGACCCGAAGGTCTGAAGTAAACTACTCACACTTCATCGGAGAGGCTATGGTGTTGATGTACAAGCCCTCCGTGATGGATGCCCCCTCCGGCAGACTCCGGAACAGGCCCCAAGATGGGATCTCGTGGATACAGGAAGTTGCGGCGGTGGAATTAGGTTTTTGGCTCCTGTTCTGATTGTTTTGGGGTACGTAGGTATATATAGGAGGAAGGAGGACGTCGGTGGAGCAACAGGGGGCCCACGAGGCAGGGGGCGCCCCCCACCCTCGTGACCGCCTCTGTTACTTCTTGGTGTAGGGTCCAAGTCTCCTGGATCACGTTCGGTGAGAAAATCACGTTTCCGAAGGTTTCATTCCATTTGGACTCCGTTTGATATTATGTTTCTTCGAAACACTGAAAAAGGCAAAAAAAAAACAGCAATTTTGGGTTGGGCCTCCGGTTAATAGGTTAGTACCAAAAGTAATATAAAAGTGGAAAATAAAGCCCATTATAGTCCAAAACAATAGATAAAGTAGCATGGAGCAATCAAAAATTATAGATACGTTGGAGACGTATCAGGCATCCCCAAGCTTAATTCCTGCTCGTCCTCGGTAGGTAAATGATAAAAAGATAATTTTGATGCGGAGTGATACTTTGGCATAATTTCAATGTAAATCTCCTTAATCATGGTATGAATATTCAGATCCGAAAGATTCAAGACAAAAGTTCATATTGACATAAAAATAATAATACTTCAAGCATACTAAGTAAGCAATTGTGTCTTCTCAAAATAACATGACCAAAGAAAGTTATCCCTACAAAATCATATAGTCTGGCTATGCTCCATCTTCCCCACACAAAGTATTTAAATCATGCACAACCCCGATGACAAGCCAAGCAATTGTTTCATACCTTAACATTTTCAAAACTTTTCAATCTTCACGCAATACATGAGCGTGAGCCATGGATATAACACTATATGTGGAATATAATGGTGGTTGTGGAGAAGACAAAAGAGGGAAGATAGTCTCACATCAACTAGAGGCGTATCAACGGGCTATGGAGATGCCCATCAATAGATATCAATGTGAGTGAGTAGGGATTGCCATGCAATGGATGCACTAGAGTTATAAGTATATGAAAGCTCAACAAAAGAAACTAAGTGGGTGTGCATCCAACTCGCTTGCTCACGAAGACCTAGGGCATTTGAGGAAGCCCATCATTGGAATATACAAGCCAAGTTCTATAATGAAAAATTCCCACTAGTATATGAAAGTGACAAAATGAGAGACTCTCTATCATGAAGATCTTGGTGCTACTTTGAAGCACAAGTGTGGTAAAAGGGTAGTAGCATTGTACCTTCTCTCTTTTTCTCTCATTTTTTTATTTGAGCCTTTTCTCTTTTTTGCCTCTTTTTTTTATTTTTTATTTTTATTTTTCGTCCGGAGTCTCATCCCGACTTGTGGGGGAATCATAGTCTCCATCATCCTTTCCTCACTTGGGACAATGCTCTAATAATGATGATCATCACACTTTTATTTTTCTTACAACTCAACAATTACAACTCGATACTTAGAACAAAATATGACTCTATATGAATGCCTCCGGCGGTGTACCGGGATATGCAATGATTTATGTGTGACATGTATGAAAGAATTATGAACGGTGGCTTTGCCACAAATACGATGTCAACTACATGATCATGCTAGCAATATGACAATGATGGAGCGTGTCATAATAAACGGAACGGTGGAAAGTTGCATGGCAATATATCTCGAATGACTATGGAAATGCCATGATAGGTAGGTATGGTGGCTGTTTTGAGGAAGATATATGGTGGGTGTATGATACCGTGAAAGGTCTTGTGATGATTAGAGAGGCTAGCAATGGTAGAAGGATGGGAAAAAGTGCGTATAATTCATGGACTCAACATTAGTCATAAAGAACTCATATACTTATTGCAAAAATTTAGAAGTTATCAAAGCAAAGTATTACGCGCATGCTCCTAGGGGGGTAGATTGGTAGGAAAAAACCATCGCTCGTCCCCGACCGCCACTCATAAGGAAGACAATCAATAAATAAATCATGCTCTGAGTTCATCACATAACGGTTCACCATACGTGCATGCTACGGAATCACAAACTTCAACACAAGTATTATTTAAATTCACAACTACTCAACTAGCATGACTCTAATATCACTATCTTCATATCTCAAAACAATTATCAAGCATCAAACTTATCTTAGTATTCAACGCACTCAAAAATTTCACATATCTTGAATACCAAGTATATTAACATTAAGCAAATTACCATGCTATTAACGACTCTCAAAATAATCTAAGTGAAGCATGAGAGATCAATTTTCTTTAAAACAAATCCACCACCGTGCTCTAAAAGATCTAAGTGAACCACTAGAGCAAAAATTATCACGCTCAAAAGATGTAAGTGAAGCACTATGAGCAAAACTATCAAGCTCAAAAGATATAAGTGAAGCACTATGAGCAAAACTATCAATCTCAAAAGATATAAGTGAAGCACTATGAGCAAAACTATCAAGCTCAAAAGATATAAGTGAAGAACATTGAGTATTCTATCAAATTCCAATTCATGTATGGCTCTCTCAAAAGCTGTGTACAGCAAGGATGATTGTGGTAAATAAACAAGCAAAGACGCAAATAATACAACACGCTCCAAGCAAAACACTTATCATGTGGTGAATAAAAATATAGCTCCAAGTAAATTACCGATGGAAGAGGACGAAAGAGGGGATGCCTTCCGGGGCATCCCCAAGCTTTGAATTTTTGGTGTCCTTGGATTATCTTGGGGGTGTCATGGGCATTCCCAAGCTTAGGCTCTTGCCACTCCTTGTTCCATAATCCATCAAAAGAATTCACCCAAAACTTGAAAACTTCACAACACAAAACTCAATAGAAATCTCGTGAGCTCCGTTAGAGAAAGAAAACAAAAGACTACTTTAAAGTACTGTAATAAACTCATACTTTATTTATATTGGTGTTAAACCTACTGTATTCCAGCTTCTCTATGGATCACAAACTATTTTACTAGCCATAGATTCATCAAAATAAGCAAACAACACACGCAAAACAGAATCTGTCAAAAACAGAACAGTCTGCAGTAATCTGTAACTAACACAAACTTCTGGAACTAAACAAATTCTACCAAAATTATACGACCTGGAAAATTTGTTTATTGATCAGCAGAAATTGGAATCATTATTTTATCATGTTATGGTCATTTTTAACAATTCGGGCACTGAGCGCAAAGTTTCTGGAAATTACAGCAAGATCAAATAACTATCATCCAAGAAGATCCAATAGGTTTAACTTGGCACAAACACTAATTAAAACATAAAACCACATCTAAACAGAGGCTAGATGGATTATTTATTCCTAAACAGAAGCAAAAAAAACTAAAAAATAAAATTGGGTTGCCTCCCAACAAGCGCTATCGTTTAACGCCCCTAGCTAGGCATAAAAGCGAGGATAGATCTAGGTATTGCCATCTTTGGTAGGCAATCCATAAGTGGCTCTCATAATAGATTCATATGGTAATTTTATTTTCTACCTAGGAAAGTGTTCCATGTCTTTCTTTAATGGAAATTGGAATCTAATATTCCCTTCCTTCATATCAATAATTGCACCAATCGTTCTAAGGAAAGGTCTACCAAGAATAATAGGACATGAAGGATTGCAATCTATATCAAGAACGATAAAATCTACGGGCACATAATTCCTATTTGCAACAATAATAACATCATTAATTTTTCCATAGGCTTTTTAATAGTGGAACTCCATAAGATGCAAGTTTAGAGAGCAATCATCAAAGTCACGGAAATCTAGCAAATCACACAAAGTTTTGGGAATAGTAGAGACACTAGCACCCAAATCACACAAAGCATTAAACTCATGATCTTTAATTTTAATTTTTATAGTAGGTTCCCACTCATCATAGAGTTTCCTAGGGATAGAAACTTTCAACTCAAGTTTTTCTTCATAAGATTGCATCAAGGCATCAACAATGTGTTCGGTAAAGGCCTTATTTTGGCTATAAGCATGAGGAGAATTTAGCACGGATTGCAACAAGGAAATACAATCAATTAAAGAGCAATTTTCATAATAACATTCGTTGAGATCCAATATAGTGGGTTTATCAACATCTAGATTTTTATTTGTTTCAATCCCACTTATCAATTTCATCATCAAGATCTAAAAACTCCGAATTCTTAGAACGCCTTCTAGGTAAAGGAATATCATATTCAGTTTCATCAAGATTCATATTGCAAAACAGAGATTTAATAGGGGACACATCAATAACTTTTAGATCTTCATCTTGATTTTCATAGGAATTAGAAGAACATGCTTTAATAAAGGCATCTTTGGAAGCACGCATCCTAGCGGTTCTCTCTTTGCACTCATCAATGGAAATTCTCATAGCTTTTAGAGACTCATTGATATCATGCTTAGGAGGAATAGATCTGAGCTTTAAAGAATCAACCTCAAGAGAAATTCTATCAACGTTCCTAGCCAAATCATCAACTTTAAGCAATTTCTCTTCAAGCAAATCATTAAAATTCTTTTGTGAATTCATAAACACTTTAACACTATTCTCAAATTCAGAGGGCATCTTATTAAAATTTCCATAAGAGTTGTTGTAGGAATTTCCATAATTATTAGAAGGATTACTAGGATAAGGCCTAGGATTAAAATTCCCTCTATATGTGTTGTTACCAAAATTATTCCTACCAACAAAATTCACATCCATAGATTCATTATTATTCTCAATCAAGGTATACAAAGGCATATCATTAGGATCAGAAGAAACACTCTTAGTAGCAAATAATTTCATAAGTTCATCCATCTTTCCACTCAAAACATTGATTTCTTCTATCGCATGCACTTTTTTATTAGTAGATCTTTCATTATGCCATTGAGAAAAATTAACCATAATATTATCTAGGAGTTTAGTAGCATCTCCTGAAGTGATTTCCATAAAAGTGCCTCCCGCCGCCGAATCTAAAAGATTTCTAGAGGCAAAATTCAATCCGGCATAAAAATTTTTTTATAGTCATCCACAAGTTCAAACCATGAGTAGGACAATTACGTATCATTAATTTCATTCTCTCGCAAGCTTGTGCAACATGTTCATGATCAAGTTGCTTAAAATTCATAATATCGTTCCTAAGAGAGATAATCTTAGCGGGAGGAAAATACTTAGAGATAAAATCATCTTTGCACTTGTTCCAAGAATCAATACTATTTTTAGGCAAAGATGAAAACCACGCTTTAGCACAATCTCTAAGCGAAAAAGGAAATATCTTCAATTTAACGACATCATTATCGACATCTTTTTTCTTTTGCATATCACATAAATCAACGAAACTATTCAGATGACTAGCGGCATCTTCACTAGGAAGGCCGGCGAATTAATCTTTCATAACAAGATTCAACAAAGCAGTATTGATTTCACAAGATTCATTATTAGCAAGAGGAGCAATCGGAGTGCTAAGGAAATCATTATTATTGGTATTGGTGAAGTCACACAATTTGGTAGCATCTTGAGCCATCGCGACAAACAAGCAATCCAACACACGAGCAAACAAACGGACGAGGAAAAGGCAACAGAAAGAGAGGAGGAGATTGGGAAAGAGAGGGCGAATAAAACGGCAAGGGTGAAGTGGGGGAGAGGAAAACGAGAGGCAAATGGCAAATAATGTAATGCGAGAGATAGGGATTGTGATGGGTACTTGGTATGTTGACTTTTGTGAGACTCCCGACAGCGGTGCCGTAAATCTTTCTTGCTACGTCTCAAGCTTGTGTTGGTTTTCCCGAAGAGGAGAGGATGATGCAGCAGAGTAAGCGTAAGTATTTCCCTCAGTTTTTGAGAACCAAGGTATCAATCCAGAGGAGGCCACGCACAAGTCCCTCGTACTGCACAAAACGATAGCTACTCGCAACCAACGCGATTAGGGGTTGTCAATCCCTTCATGGTCACTTACGAGAGTGAGATCTGATAGAGATAATATTTTTGGTATTTTTGGTATAGAGATGCAAAGTGAAAAGTAAAAAAGCAAAGTAAAAACAAAGAAAGTATAAAAGTGATGGAGATTGATATGATGAGAATAGACCCGGGGGCCATAGGTTTCACTAGTGGCTTCTCTCAAGAGCATAAGTATTCTACGGTGGGTGAACAAATTACTGTTGAGCAATTGTGATGTAATTGAGCATAGTTATGAGTATATCTAGGTATGATCATGTATATAGGCATCACATCCGTGACAAGTAGATCGAAACGATTACGCATCTACTACTATTACTCCACTCATCGACCGCTATCCAAAGCATGCATCTAGAGTATTAAGTTAAAAAGCAGAGTAACGCATGTAAGCAAGATGACATGATGTAGAGGAATAAATTCATGAAATAAGATAAATACTCCATATAATTATCCTCGATGGCAACAATACAATACGTGCCTTGCAACCCTTTCTGTCACTGGGTAAGGACACCGCAAGATTGAACCCAAAGCCATGCACTTCTCCCATTGCAAGAACTACCAATCTATTTGGCCATACAAAACGGATAATTCGAAGAGACTTGCGAAGAAACTCAATCATACATAAAAGAATTCAGAGAAGATTCAAATATTATTCATAGATAAGCTGGATCATAAACCCACAATTCATCGGTCTCAACAAACACACCGCAAAAAGAAGATTACATCGAATAGATCTCCACGAGAGAGGGGAGAACATTGTATTGAGATCCAAAAAGAGAGAAGAAGCCATCTAGCTACTAGCTATGGACTGAAGGTCTGAAGTAAACTACTCACACTTCATCGGAGAGGCTATGGTGTTGATGTAGAAGCCCTCCATGGTGGATGCCCCCTCCGTGAGCTCCTAACAGGCCCCAAGATGGGATCTCGTGGATACAGGAAGTTGCGGCGGTGGAATTAGGTTTTTGGCTCCTGTTCTGATCGTTTGGGGGTACGTAGGTATATATAGGAGGAAGGAGTACGTCGATGGAGCAACAGGGGGCCCACGAGGCAGGGGGGCGCGCCCTAGGGGAGGGCCCACCCTCGTGACCGCCTCTGTTACTTCTTGGAGTAGGGTCCAAGTCTCCTGGATCACGTTCGGTGAGAAAATCACGTTTCCGAAGGTTTCATTCCGTTTGGACTCCGTTTGATATTCTGCTTTCTTGAAACACCGAAAAAGGCAAAAAACAGCAATTCGGCTGGGCCTCCGGTTAATAGGTTAGTCCCAAAAGTAATATAAAAGTGGAAAATAAAGCCCATTATAGTCCAAAACAATACATAAAGTAGCATGGAGCAATCAAAAATTATAGATACGTTGGAGACGTATTAGTGGACACATCTCCCTGGTTATGACTCGGAGAGCATCATTGTGAAACTCATATCCGTCCTCCTTTAAGCTCGGAAAGCCCTTACCCACATCCACCGGATCAAGATCAGGCACCCATGCTTTTGCCCGGGTTAGTGCAGTCAGAGCACCTGCCCTTGTAGCCGATCTTTTGAGTTCTTCAACCCGGGCAGGCAGCATTGACAACCTTTCTAAAGTTTCTTTGATCAAGGTTGGGAGCGGCTTGTTATGAGAAGCAGTGCATATGACCCGTTGCGCGCCGGTATATAACTGCTCTATAAGGGTGTAGGCAGCCTTCAGTTTGTTCTATATGTCAGAGCCCAGATGACTAATGCGAGTTCCTTTATCATTGTGAATATCAGCAAACTGACACTGTATGGATGATATGATGAAAAATTTAAAGCAAGGATATTTACCAAACACAACAGCAGTCATGGCATGTATTTGCCAGTTCACACCAGTCAGCTCGTCTACCACCGGTTTGAGAGCTGCTTCTGCGTCCTCGGCTCTTTTTTGCAATGCGGATTTTTCTATGTCCCAATCCGCCCGCTCCTTGTTGAAACCCTCCTTCAGCTTTTCCATGGCGGCTAAGGCACTGGTCAGTTCATCTTTGGCTTTGGAGGTTTCTGCTTGCTGGGACTTGATGTTTTCTTGCAGATCAGCGGTTTGAGTTTCCTTTTTGCTCAGCTCAGCCTATAAGAGACAGACATATCATGAGTTGACAGTACATAAGTGAAGTACCACGCACATAACAAGTTATGCACCTGATACTTGGGGGGCTAATGCTTATTTGCTCATTATCAGAAGTCTCTACAAGTCCCAAGCACAATACAAGTATTATTCTTGGCACTTGGGGGCTAATGTGTGTTTGCTCAAAGTAAGATTCGCGGTATTCTTATAAAAGTCCCGGTTCATCTTCATAAGTTAAGCCGGCCCTTGGGGACTACACAGGCGAAAGTTGCAGTATTCCAATTCTAAAGTGCTGGTTCATCTTAAAAGATAACCCGGCCCTTGGAGGATAAGCATGCAAAATTGACATATTACAAAGTCCCGGTTCAGATTGATATCATGAACCGGCCCCTGGGGGCTACTGGAGTGGATATTTGAGTAAAAGAGAAATGGTTATGCAGAGTTAAGCAGTAGTTACCTCATATCGTTCCTTCATCAAGTTCACTAAACCGGCTTCATAATCGCGGCTTGTATACAGACAGTTCAAGAAGCCAGAATGAATGTCTTGAGCGCTGAGGTGTGCGTAGCTTGATAAATCGGCAATCCACTTGCCTTTGCCAATAGCAGAAAGCTCGTCCTTGGCAGTATGCTTTGATAAAGCAACAGGATTACCAGGAGCGGTGTGCCCAAAGCCAGTAATCATAACCTCATCTGCCTTGTCATCCGCAGCCTTGACTGGGCTTGACGGTTTATCAGCGGTGCGGGATGGGCTTGACGGTTTATCAGTGGCTTGGACCGGGCTTGCCGCTTTATCAGCGCGGCTAGTTGGGTTAATCTCCACTTGTTCGACAACAAAGTTATAATCTTGTGGTGGCGGATCATCAATCATGATGTCAGCATTGGTTTCTTCTGGATCTGGAGTTTTTTCTGGTTCAATAACTACATTTTCGTCAGCCAGTTTATTTAACCGGACCTTCTTGATGGGTCTAGGTTTGGCGCTGCATACAAACATAAAGGTCAATACGACAGGTGAAATATAAGATATCAAGGATAAAATTAAAAACATAACTCACCCAGGAACTGTCTTGAGGGGTGGAAGTTGTGTGGTTGTTGACTCGCCGGAGGAGGAGTGAGGTGTACCCTGATAATTTGAATCAGACAGATTAAGAGGTTGTCGGAAACAACCCGCCTTGGGGCAAGAAGTATCAGGAATGTAAGAGACCTCGGATCGGCGTTTCCGGACTGGAGTGTTCGGTAAACCGGCGGAGGTAACTACCTGGCTGCTGTGCCGGTTTGTGCGGCGAGCTTTGTGTTGTTGTGTCTTCAAAAGAAAGTTTGGGTGCAAGTGAGCAAGGGGGTGAGAAAATTTTACTTTCCGGTTTGCTCGACGGATTTTCGGTGTTGGCAGAGGATCTGAACCGGAAGAAAGAATAATTACCTCTACATCATCAGCTTGGCTGCCTTCAGCATCGTCTGATAACCCACAAGTATAGGGGATCAATTGTAGCCTCTTTCGATAAGTAAGAGTGTCAAACCCAATGAGGAGCTAAAGGTAGAATAAATATTCCCTCAAGTTCTATCGACCACCAATACAGCTCTACGCACGCTTAACGTTTACTTTACCTAGAACAAGAATGTCGGTGTACAGAAAGAAGGGTACACCTTTTAACTGCGCACGGGCAGTCTGAGCCGCGGGCGTCGCCATGCTAAAGCAAGGCAAGGAAGGTGAGCCAAAGTAAGGCCAAAGCTCGAAAGAAACAGGACGACGGCAAGACCAAGACCACAAAGAGCAAAGGGGACGAAGCAGACTCCCCCGGCAAAATCCTTGTCGGGGGTGGTTTTAGCAAACCCGGTAAGGCCCTTGCCGGGGCGGCTCGCCCCACGCCCACGGAGCGGATCACCTTTGAGTCATCCCCGTGGTGGCATGCAGATCTTTGTGAAGACATCCAAAGATCAGATACATACTACAGAAGATGACGACCCTTGGCGGGATCCTGGCCAAGGAGGACCACGAGGCCCCCGGCAAGAGCCTTGCAGGGATGACAAAGAAGCGCCGAGAAGACCTTTGTCGGGGCCCGGCAAGGCCCTTGCCGAGGCTGCAGCAAGGCCCCGCCAAGGACACCCGTAGGGCCACCATCGGCCCGCACTAATAGAGCCTCCATCATGCATTTGCCGACCCAACCGGTTAGGCGAGGCACCTGCGTGGCGACAGCGAACCTTCATGGAGACCCACCACGGCGCCACCTCACCGCTGCCGCCTACATGGCACCACAGGCACCGCTGGCCGTGGCGCGTGTCAACGCTGAAGGAAGCGGTGGCGACGAGACTGGGCTCTCCCGTCCCGGTAAAGCAAGGACACCTAAGCAAGACGCATTTATGGCGCCTTGTCATGTAATGCGGAAGGATAAACTCGTATGGTTGTACCTGTCCACCTCACATGCGCCATCGTGGCAACCCCTTTCCCTGTAAAAGGAGGCCCAAGGCGACCAGGAGGGGGTTTCGGCTTTTTGGAGCTCTTCACGCCCCATAGCTAGCTGAAGAACACAAATAAGCTAACCACCAAAGCAAGAGTAGGGTTTTACGCATCTTGCGGCCCGAAACTGGGTAAAAGAACCCGTGTGCTATCTGTTTGATCTGCTCTTCTCACGACCCCGCGCCCCGCAACCGTAGTAGGGATTCTTGTGATCCCATAGGTGTAAATCTCTGCACCGACATCTTTGGCGCGCGCTGTAGGGCGCGATTGTGAGAATCGGCTCTAGAAGTTAGTTCGACGCTTCTTCATCGTCATGGCGCCCAAAAAGAAGACGACGGTGGCGATTGGCCCGTCGGAAGCCGGACATCCGTCCGGCAGCAGGCGAGCAGCGGAACGGTCGCAGAAAGGACCAGGGGCGCCGTTCGCGAACACCAACACCGTCCCAGCAGCCGAAGTTTGGGAGGCGGCGATGTTCGTGCGCCTGGCAACGGGCTGCACGCCGCCAAATCAAAAGATGGAGCAGGCTCTCCGCGGATGGCGCTGGGCCTTCCAAGATCGCCGCCACCCCGCTCGCAGGCGACGTGAGGGCTTCCAAGACTCCCACGCCGGTGCCGACGGCGCGTTCTTCTCAAGCGACGCGCGATGAACGGCGTAATCACGCCGAGGACCCCGGGCGTCGCCGCGGAAGGAGCCCCGAGCGCCACTCCCGGGGTTCAGAAGACCTGCCCGCTCGCTGAGGCGCTGGAGAAGGTGGCGTGCGATCACGGGGTCGTGATAGAGCTCCTTCTGACATGGTCAGAAGTCGAAGCGCGTTGCGATCCGTGCAGGTTTCGCTGCCACCAACGCCAGCGGAAGCCCTGGCGCGCGCGTAGTTGCTCCTCGATTTTCCTCCCACTAGGGGGAAACTCGACGAATGGAGAGCCACTATCCGAAGCCTTGTTGCGGTGGCCAACAAAGACGACCCAAGTCCGGTGGAGCCCCCGGGACGATGCTCCGACGGAGTCCCACGCACCAGTGGCGGGAGAGCCCGCGGCGTCGCAACCACAGTGCACTCGCCTCCTCCTCGCCCGGTACCGCGGACGCCAGCCCGTCGTGATGTTACGGGCAACAAGATCTCCGTAGCATCGTCCGACCCGCGGGCCCACCGTGACCAGCGCCAAGTCCTTCGGGAGCGAGAACATGAAGACGCTCGAATCACTATCGAGCGCCGGCGCGGAGCACGCCACCAATCAGACAGGCGAGCAGGGCCTGCTGTGAGCCACCCGGCACCGGGGAGCCCTGGGGGCTTACCCTACGAGGTAGGCTGCCCGGCTTTTACCCGTGAGCTGCGGCACCAGTGGCCCACTCACCGCACCTTTAAACCCGATGTGGGCGAAAAGTATAGTGGCAAGACCCACCCGTCCGAGTTCCTCAGCGTTTACACCATCGCGATGCAAGCTGCCGGAGCCCGCGACGATAAGGTGCTTGCGAATTATTTTCCGTTGCCTCTTAAACCCAATGCCATGTCATGGTTGATGCACTTGCCGGTAGACTCTATTTCCTCCTGGTCGGATTTGTGCCATGAGTTCGTGGGCGCCTTTACTGGAGGCCACCAAGCCCATGGCCAAGCAAGTGACCTGCACGTCATTCCCAGAAGGGAGGCGAGAGTCTCCGCAAGTATATTCGAGAGGTTCGGTAAGTGCAGTACAATATCCTCGATGTTCACCCTGCCGCCATCATCGGCGTGTTCCATCGAGCGTGCGTAAACGCAAGATGCGCGAAGAGCTGGCAATGAACAAGGTGAGAGATGTAGCAGAACTCTATGTTCTTGCTGACAAATGTGCCCGAGCTGAAGAGGGAAGGAAGTACCCCGGCGAAGATGCCGGCGTGGAAACCGACTCCTTAGATGAGGATGTTGCCGCCCCGGCAAAGAAAGGCCGGCGCCGCAATAGGAAGCGCAAAGGAAAAGCCGTGCTTGCCATCGAGGGATCTGATGACGCCGGCTCCACCAAGAAAACCAAGGCAGACGACCACGGCAAGGAGGTTGCCGGATGTGTCGCCTGCCGGGCCTTGGCGGCTGCCGAGAAGCCAGGAAACTCCGAAACGCGATACTGCAAGATCCATCGCACCAAAGGCCATGCTCTCCAGGACTACCGACAGGTTGAGCTCCTTGCTGAAAAGCGAAGGGCTGAATATGAGAGGCGAGACAAGGAGAAGGGCCCGAGCGGTGCTTGAGGTCCGGCAAGAAGCGTGACGGCCAGCGGGCCGTCGCGGCAAGGATAAGCAACAGAGAGAGCCGCCGGGCCGTGATGTAAAGCCGTAAGACGACGATCACGAAGAGGACGACGAATCCGGCGACCAAGAGATTCAGAAAGCTACAGAGGCCATGTGCGTCCACGGCGGCGCCTCGCTGCATATTTCTCACCGCCGGCTTAAACAGTGGGAGAGAGAGATCACAGCAGCAAAGCCGTCGTTTGATGCCCAAAGGCCGCTGAAGTGGTCCAGCACACCTATCATCTTTGACACTGAGGACCACCACGATCGCATTCATGCGGTCGGTGCTTGCCATTGTTGGTTTCACCAACAATACGCAACCTCAAGGTGACGAAGATGCTAGTCGATGGCGGGGCCGGTCTGAACCTGATCTCGCCTGCCGTGATCGAGAAACTGCAGATTCCAGATGGAGACCTCGATCAGACGGGCACGTTTCAGGGGTCAACCGGGAAGAAGCCAACCAAGGAAAGGTCACGCTGCCCGTGACTTTTGGAAGCAACCTGAACTTCGGGGCGGGGAGGATCATGTTTGATGTTGCCAAGATCCCTTTGCCCTACTAGCGGGATCCTTGGCCGCCAATGACAGCCAAGTTCATGGCGGCGTCACACCACGCCTACAACACCACGAAGATGCCGGACCTGTGACGATCATCACCATCCCCTCCGACAAGAAAGATGCGTTGATTTGCGTTGACCAATTATACCAATAGCGATTGCAGCAGCTGCCGCCGCTAGGGCGCTTGCTCCTGCCGCTAGGAACCCGGGAGCGAAGAAGAAGAAGAAGACCGGTGAGGCCTCGGACACCCACTCCGGCAAGCGCACCTCTTTGGAGTGTTGCGCTGCCGTCGAGGACGTGCCAGAGAGCTCCACCGGCGGAAACAAGAAGCCCAGGGCCACACCGCCGGGAACCAAGAAGGTTTCTGTCAATGAGGACGGCACGGGAGGAGCTTTTACCATAAGCTCCACCCTCGACGACAAATAGGAAGACGCTCGTCACCTTCCTGCAGCGAATGTCGATGTGTTTGCATGGCAAGCTTCCGAGCATCCCGGTGTTCCCAGGGAGGTGATTGAGCACCACCTTGCCGCTGCCCTCATGCGCGGCCCGTCAGCGTAAGGTCGAAGCAAGCTTTGGAACGGCAAGAGTTCATCACGAAAGAGATCCGAAGCTGAAGCGGCGGGTTTGGTAAGAGGAGTGCTCCATCCAACGTGGTTGGCCAATCCGATGCGGTGCGCCAAGGCAAATGGGAAGTGGAGACTGTGTATTGATTACACGGACATCAATAAGGCTTGCCCTAAAGACCCCTTCCGTTGCCGCATCGACCATATTGTTGACTCCACGGTTGGGTGTGATCTGCTGTCATTCCTCGACGCCTACTCCGGCTACCACCAGATCTTCATGACAAGAGAAGACGAAGAGAAGACAACATTCATCACCCCATGTGGTACGTATTGTTTCATGCGGATGCCTTTCGGGTTGAAGAGTGCTGGTTCGATGTTTGCAAGGGCGGTCCAGATTGGTTTTGAACCCCAGCTCCATAGAATATGGAATCTTATATGGATGACATAGTGGTCAAAACCAAGGACAGGGCAACCCTCATACCGGATTTTGCAAGAAACATTTGCGAACCTACACAAGATCAATCTCAAGCTGAACCCTGAGAAGTGTGTCTTTGGCGTCCCGTCTGGCAAGCTTCTCGGGTTCTTGGTGTCACAGCGTGGGATAGAAGCCAATCCGGACAAAATCAAAGCTATAGAGCAGATTGAAGCACCCAAGCGAATCAAGGATGTGCGTCGGCTTGCTGGTTGCGTCGCCGCCATGGGCAGGTTCATTTCCAAGTCTGCCGAGCGCGCCCTTCCCTTTTTCAAGATCCTGAAAAAGGCGGGCCTGATGGAGTGGACGCCAGAAGCCGAAGCGACATTGCAAGGTTTGAAGAAATAGCTCTCTTCTACGCCGATACTAGTTGCGCCCAAGCCACAAGAACCGTTGTTGCTATACCTGGCGGCAACGGACCAAGTGGTCAGCGCCGCACTGGTGGCGCAGAGAGAGGTTGACGACGAGGGGATGGCAGCGGCGGAGCCCGACACCACCAATGCAGGGACGACACAACAAGTTGGAGTGCCGCCGAAGAAGAAAATGATGCAGCACCCGGTCTACTTTGTTAGTTCCCTCCTGCAGGGGGCTAGATCAAGGTACTCCGGCGTGCAGAAACTGCTCTTTGGCCTCCTTATGGCCTCGAGGAAGCTGCGTCACTACTTCCAGGGGCACGAGATCACCGTTGATCACTCGCTTCCTCTACCTGTGGATATTGCACAATCCAGATGCAACGGGAAGAATTGTGGAATGGGCACTGGAGCTGTCCAACTTTGGCCTCAAGTTTGAAAGTACTTTGATGATTCAGAGCCGAGTCCTAGCGGAGTTCATTGCAGAATGGACCGCAACACCTGACGAAGAAGCCCAAGAGACTGCTCTCCCCGGCAAAGAGGCAGGTTGCGATTGGATCATGTACTTTGATGGAGCTTTTTCCTTACAAGGCGCCGGGGCTGGCGTACTGCTTGTCGCGCCCACCGGGGAGCACCTCAAGTACGTGATCCAGATGCACTTCCCCAGGGAGGTGTCAACAAATAATACGGCGGAGTACGAAGGGCTGCTTGCCAGTCTTAGGATCACGGCGGACCTCGGAATCAGGAAACTCATCATCAGGGGAGACTCACAGCTTGTCGTCAAGCAAGTCAACAAGGATTACCAGAGCCCGTTGATGAAGTCCTACGTCGATGAAGTGAGAAGGCTGGAAGAGCATTTCGACGGGATACAGGCTGAACACGTTCCCCGAGCGGAGAACGATATCACCGACTACCTGTCAAAATGTGCTGCCCTCAAGCTACCTGTGGAACCAGGTACCTTTGTGCTTCAGCTAACTCAGCCATCCGTTGATCCATCAACAGAGCAGAATAAGAGGAGGAAATCAGGGCCCGACAAGTGCTTTCCCGCCGAAGCTCCCGGAGCCGCGGCAAGGATGTTGCCGAGATATCTTGAGCCCGCCAGGACGGCCCAGCTCCGGCGGGCGTCAAGCTCTTGCCGTCGAGGCAGCCGCCCCTATTGCGGAGGAGATGCCTTTAGTCCTCGCCGTCGAGGCCCGAGCTCTGGCGTGGGCTCGACCTCTTGTCCGATTCCTCCAAGCAGGGAACTTCACGAGGAGTAGGAAGAAAGCGGAAAAAGTAGCCCGTCGCTCCACCATGTACCAGTTCATCGATGGCGTTACATGCAGAAAAGAGGCGAGCGGTGTGAAATTGAAGTGTATCCCTCGGGAGGAAGGGAATTTGGGGCTGTTGGCGAGAGATACACGGAGGCGTATGTGGATCCCACATTGGGTCAAGGGCCCCTTGCCGGCAAGGCATTTCGGCAAGGCTTCTTTTGGCCCACCGCCCTCCAGATGCGACGACACTAGTCACCAGTGTGAAGCGTGTCGGTTCTATTCAAAGAAGCTTCATCGGCCCAGCTCAAGCCCTCCAAACCATTCCTCTCTCTGGCCCTTCTCGATGCAGGGGCTCAACATCTTGGGCCCTTTCCCAGCGCCGGGCTTTGAAATACTTATGCGTTGCCATCGACAAGTTCACAAAGTGGCAGAGGTGGAGGCGATGAGGAAGGTCACAGCTCGATCGGCCGTCAAGTTCTTCAAGGGACTAGTGTGCCGTTTGGCGTACCATGAAGTTATCACCAACAACGGCACACAGTTCGCAAGTCGCACCTTCATGCAATATACCCAAGACCTCGGCGTGAGAGTCTGCTTTCGCTTCATTGCTCACCCGCCGAAGCAATGGTCAAGCCGAGAGGGCAAATGCTTTGAAATCTCATGATTAAGGACCAAGACCTTTGACAGGCTGCACAAGAGTGGAAGGTGCTGGATTGATGAGTTGCCGGCGGTTCTTTGGTCGATCAGGACGACGCCAAATCAAGCCACCGGCCAGACACCTTTTGCCCTTGTATACGGGGCAGAAGCAGTTCTCCCCACTGAACTCATGTACGGGTCACCTCGAGTGCTCGCTTATGACGAGCTCGAGCAAGAGCAATCATGCAAGACAAGGCAGCCTTGATGCTCCTTGAGGAAGATCGTCTTGGCGGCATTGAGAGCAAAGACGCTACCGGCCAAGCCTTGCGCCGCTACCATAAGCCGCAAGGTTCATGCCCGAAGCCTTGAGGAAGGCGACCTTGTCCTTCGGTAGCGTTCAATCGCCAAGAATTCCAACAAGTTGACGCCAAAGTGGGAAGGCCCTTATCGGGTGTCACGAGTCACCGGGCCCGGCGCGGTCACTGCAGACCGAAGATGATGTTCCGGTGAGCAACTCCTGGAACATTGAGCATCTTCACAAGTTTTACCCGTAAGGCGCGGCTCGCCGGGCCCCTCGGCAAGCCACCTTTTGTGCAAGCATTGCCGATGATGCATGTAACCCTTTGTGCAAAGCCAGGCGCAGACCCTAAGCATAAATAAATGAAGCGCTGGCGCACTAAGTTATAGTATGCATGCTAGGTCAAGTCTCGTCCTTGGTTAGGGTTGATAGTGCTTGGCGGCGACTAACCCCTAGCTTAGAGGTCGAGTGTGCGTCTCTTTGCCATTCTTTTGTCTCCTTTGGTTCGCAGGACTCACAGACACCCTTGCCGGACCACTTGAGGACGAAGGAGGAAAAAGAGGGGCGGATCAATATCTTGACCCCGGCAAGCCAGTATTGCCGGGGGCTGCAAGTACGAAGATTCGGCCACGGCAGTCCAGAGTTGCCGGGGGCTGCAGCTTCAGATAAGTTCTTCATTCCCTATCATGCATTCCCTTATGGACTGAGGTATGTGAAACTTCGTTGTTCCCCAAGCTACCGTGCTCCCCTAAAAACTCTAGGCTCTAGGGCCAGGTTTGGTCGTAGTCGCGACAGCAAAAGGATGAAACGAGGAGCCTGAACCCGCCTCATCCCTGCCTCCGCCAAAAGCGTGAAGGAGGTCGAGTGAAGTGGGAAGACGGCAGGGCCTGTTGCCGGGCAATACAATGTTTATCTTGGAGATAACAAGGATTTATTCCTTTTCGTGGGTTCTACCCGCAAACAAACGACCCGGCAAGCGTCCCTTTTCATTAAAAACATTCCACTCAGGTACAGTCCATAGAGAATGAAAAACATGAATGATGGGATTACAAGTTTTAAGTTCAGCCTAAGCCCGAAGGTTTACAAACTAAAAGAGATAAGGTGCCCGTGACCCGCTCTTTCCCTCTCTTGAGGAGGCAGGTCAAGGAGGCGAAAAGGGCAAAAGGCGCCTAGGCAGGCTACGGGTGGCGTAAGACACCAAGAGAACATCTCGGCGGCCGTCAAAGGCTGGATGGTGATGGCGGCGCCCAGCGAGCTTCAAGACGAGGCGGAAGGGCGTCGGCCTGGCGTCGAAGGCGTCGGTGCCCGCGTACTCCGATTTGACGGCCTTGCCGCCCGCCCTCTTCCTCTTCCGCAGCCTCCCAACGCCAGCCGCCCAAGGAGACGACCCCGAGAAGTTCAGGAAGCCGGCGACACGGATGATGGGATCGCCGGTGCCGCACGGAGCGACGCCCGACGCCTAGTAGGACCCGTCATCCTGCCGCCTGCTACCCTCATCGTCGCTGCCGCTGTCCTCCTCGCCACTCCCGCTCGAGGAGGAGCCTTTGCTATCAGAAGAGCTCTCCACGCAGCACCTTGCCCGAGTCCCGAAGCACCCGAAGACCTTGACGGAGAGGAGGCCGCCCTCCATCAGCTTGAAATGGAGAGTGAGCCCCACCATCAAGCGGTGGATGTGGGCGAACGTCTTCCACCCTCAGCCAAGTTACATCACGTGAGGGGCTGGAAAGTCGACGCGAACTCGCGTGCCATTGATCCAACAGCCCCTCATGTGCAACCGCAATGACTCCGGCGGATCCAGCTCCATCTCGCTCGCGAATGGAGTCGGGAGACGGAAACGACGACGAGGTGGCCGGCGCGACTCGACGAAGAACTTCGCAAGGATCATCGCCAACATGGCCCTCCGTGGGAGGAAAATCTTGGCGGAGGCGGGACCGGCGAGCCACCCCGTTCTCCTCTTCCCTGAGCGCCTCGGCCTCGTCCACGGCCTCGCCTGCGGCCTCGCCCCCTCCCCCTTACCCTCGCGGCTGGCTCTGCCACCACAGGTGAAGGAGAAGGAAGGACGCATTGTCGAGCGGCGACCCTTGCCGCCATCGTTGAAGAGCCAGGATTCCCTCTCTCCATGGCGGATGGAGGGAGGGGGAGCAGAAGCTGAAGGAAGGAGAAGAAGGAAGAGTGTGAGACGCCGTTTCCCGCCCCCGCTCCTTATAAAGGAACAGGGTGGGGGCACGGCCGCCCTGCTCAGCCAATCAAGACGCGGAAGGCGCAGGGAACTGGGACCGACCCGCGGCCCCGGCCCGCGACGGCCCGGTTTCCCGCCTCCACCATTCGCCACCCCAAGCGCATGAGAACCACATGGCAGGCATGCGGGACCAAGACGACGGGTGAGGCGACCTCTCCCCACCCCGTGGTCGTGGGGAGTAGGCGCCTTGAAGGCCACGCCCTGGCCCCGTTCAGTAAATGGGTCGCGCCTCCACGCCTCCCTCCGTTTATGGGGAAGGCGCGAACCGCCCCCTTTTACTGCGACGGGACGCATGCGTGCAGAGCTCAGCCCCACGCACGCCACCCACGTCACGTACACCTCCCCACGCCAAGCCACGCGCGGGAGGCGTGGGAAGCGCGATCTTGCGAAAAAGACTTCCGCGGTAAAACCGCCTGCCTGCTCACAAGACCGTTTTGGGCCCTAGCCCAGCGACGCGATTGGCGCTTACGTGTGGCCCAGGCCCGGGGCTCTGTCGGTGTACGTAAAGAAGGGTACACCTTTAACCTGCAGGCACGGACAGTCCGAGCATGGCGTCGCCACGCTTAAAGCAAGGCAAGGAAGGTGAGCCAAAGTAAGGCCGAAGCTCGAAAGAAACAGGACAACGCCAAGACAAAGACCACAAAGAGCAAAGGGGACGAAGCAGACTCCCCCGGCAAAATCCTTGCCGGGGGGCGGTTTTAGCAAACCCGGCAAGGCCCTGGCCGGGGCGGCTCGCCCCACGCCCATGGAGCGGATCACCTTTGAGTCCACTACCCCCCATGGGGCAAAGGATTCGGGAGACATCCCCGTGGTGGCATGCAGATCTTTGTGAAGACATCCAAAGATCAGATACATACTACAGAAGATGACGACCCTTGGCGGGATCCTGGCCAAGGAGGACCACGAGGCCCCCGGCAAGAGCCTTGCCGGGGATGACAGCAGGCGCCGCGGCAAGACCCTTGTCGGGGCCCCGGCAAGGCCCTTGCCGAGGCTGCGGCAAGGCCCCTGCCAAGGACACCCGTAGGGCCACCATCGGGCCCGCACCAATCGAGCCTCCATCATGCAGCTGCCGACCCAACCAGTTGGGCAGGCACCTGCGTGGCAGCAAGCGAACCTTCGTGGAGACCCACCACGGCGCCACCTCGGCCGCCTTCCTACATGGCACCACAGTGCACCGCTGGCCGAGCCGCGTGTCAACGCTGAAGGAAGCGGCCGCGACGAGGCTGGGCTCTCCCCGTCCCGGTAAAGCAAGGACACCTAAGCAAGACGCATTTATGGCGCCTTGTCATGTAATCTGAGGATAAACTCGTATGGGCTGTACCTGTCCACCTCACATGTGCCATGCTGTGGCAACCCCTTTCCCTATAAAAGGAGGCCCAAGGAGACCAGGAGGGGATTCGCTTTTGGAGCTCTTCACGCCCCATAGCTAGCTGAAGAACACAAATAAGCTAACCACCAAAGCAGGAATAGGGTTTTACGCATCTTGCGGCCCGAACCTGGGTAAAAGAACCCGTGTGCTATCTGTTTGATCTGCTCCTCTCACGACCCCGCGCCCCGCAGCCGTAGTAGGGATTCTTGTGATCCCATAGGTGTCGTCTCCGCACCGACAAAGAAGGAAACTAGAAGTACTTTGTATGTGTTTTCGGGTAAGCTTGCAAGAAAGTAAAGAGCACGAAAATAAAACTAGGGCTGTTTAGATAAAGGCACAACTAAAGTAAATATAGCGAGTGTGGAAAGGTGGTGGTAGGAGTTGTGGAATTGTCCCTAGGCAACTGACTATATTACTAGGCCGGTAATCACTATTGCAATTCTATTTGAGGGAGAGGCATAAGCTAACATACTTTCTCTACTTGGATCATATGCACTTATGATTGGAACTCTAGCAAGCATCCGCAACTACTAAAGATTCATTAAGGTAAAACCCAACCATAGCATTAAAGTATCAAGTCCCCTTTATCCCATACGCAAACAACCTACTTACTCGGGTTTGTGCTTCTGTCACTCACGCCACCCACCATAAGCAAATCATGAACATATTGCAAACCCTACAGCAGGGATCCCTCATGCTTGCGCGACACGGAGAGCACCATAGGACAGCATAAATAATAAAACATGCAACTCAAACCAATCACGATCATCAATTAACCCATAGGACAAAACGGATCTACTCAAACATCATAGGATAGCCATACATCATTGGGAAATAATATATAGTGTTGAGCACCATGTTTAAGTACAGATTATAGCGGGTAAAAGAGGGGATACACCGCTGCATAGAGGGGGGGAAAGTTGGTGATGACGGCGGTGAAGTTGTTGGTGAAGATCGCGGTGATGATGATGGCCCCCGGCAGCGCTCCAGCGCCACCGGAAGCAAGGGGGAGAGAGGCCCCTTCTTCTTCTTCTTCCTTGACCTTCTCCCTAGTTGGGAGAAGGGTTTCCCCTCAGGTCCTTGGCTCCCATGGCTTGGGAGGGGCGAGAGCCCCTCCAAGATTGGATCTATCTCTCTGTTTCTGCGTTCTGTTGTGGCTCTGTTTCACCGTTTCATGTATATATGGAGATCCGTAACTCCGATTGGCCTGAAACCTTCGCCGTGATTTTTTTCCGAATATTAGCTTTCTTGCTGCAAAAGAAGAGCATCAACCGCCTTACGGTGGGCTCACAAGGGTAGGAGGCGCGCCCGAAGGGCGCGCCTGAAGGCCCGCCCGCCTCGTGACCACCTCGAGCCTTGGTTAGCGTTGATTTTCCTTCCAAATTTTCCATATTTTCCAAAAATAAGCTCCGTCTGTTTTTATCCCGTTTGGACTCCGTTTGATATGGATATTCTGCGAAGCCAAAAACATGCAATGTGGGGACCGCACTGGGCCTTTGGATCAATATGTTAGTCCCAAAAATAATATAAAAAGTTGCCAAAAAGTATATGAAAGTGAATAGTATTGGCATGGAACAATCAAAAATTATAGATACGACGGAGACGTATCATCGTCCTGATAATAGTCATTGTCAATGAGGTGTATGAAAAAGGAACCAAGAGAGTCAAGTTCTACCTCAGAGTCCGAATTAGCTAAGTCAGCATCAACATTTGGTTCGGAAGACTCAGTGGTCCTCTTCTTGGCAGGTTTTTTAATAACCTTGGTCTTGGGGCGAGGTGTCTTGGCCGGTTTATCCTGTGGTTTCTTCTTCCAGAATGGATCATCGCCCTGTCCAAGATGGACAAAATTTTGAGAGAGTATTTAAAAAGGAGCAAGCTAAAACAAAAAAGTTGTGATTCTTACAGCTGGCGGTTTATTGGAAACGCATAAAGGATTTAACCCGGTCTGGCTACAGACAGCTTCCGGTTCATTCAATATTTTCTTGACAGCCTCAGAAACTTCAGCTTCTGTTAGCTGAATGTCGATATGTCGTTGAGGGTCTTTCAAATCCCCTGTGTACTCACACATTAAACCGGGGCGCCGACTTAAAGGCAGAATGCTCCAAGATATCCAACAGCGGACAAAGTCAACACCTGTTAAACCGTTTGCCATAAAGGCTCTGAGCTTTGACAGTTGTGGTGCATAGTTGGACCGTTCCTTGGCAGTCAACCTCTGAGGAAAATGGATGAGTATTGCTAAGCCGGTGAGGACGGTAACCCGGCAGAGGGTTCTCATCAGTTGGAGATGTGTCTTGGCAATAAAACCAAGTTTGATTCTAGTCCTTGGGGTGACTAGGAAGCTTGGCGTGAGGGAAGCTGACATCTTTCCTCTTCTGAATTGCCATTCCACCAAGTTTAGTGTTGGGCCCATCTGTGAACTCAGTATGGCGGTTCAAGTAGAAAAAGTCTCTGAACAACTCTACTGTGGGCTCCTCTTGAAGATAGACCTCACAAAATACTTGAAAATTGCGAATATTGGACACAGAGTTTGGTCCAATATCTTGAGGGTGAAGTTGGAAGCTGGCAAGCACATCTCGACCCAGATGGTCAGCGAACATGACTACTTCTCCGTCCTTGGGTTCAGGAGGATTTTCCGGGCCAGGGGCCCGCCAGTGGATGATTTCTTTCTTTGCTAAAGCGCCGGTTGCGACACATCATCTAGTTGTTCTTGATAGAATCTTGAAGGAATCCAGTTGCACTCATAAACTTGTTTGGCCATTGGAAAGCTGAAACATGGTTATTGCCGGTTTAAGATTTATGATGGACAAATACAAAGCGATGCAGGATCAGAAGCAGAAACAGAGGCATATATAAATTGTTAAACCGGAGTGTGACATTTGTTAAACCGGAGTCTGGTATCGGAGGAGTTACAAAGATAAATGCATTGGCGGTTTAAGAGGGGACTAATGGTACCTACCGGATTATCATTTTCTAAAAAGTTAATATAAACCGCCTACTTTGGTATAGAAGGTACAGATCTAAGATGCCTAAGTGAGGGAAAAACAAGTTTCACAGATTGACATGATAATTTCAGATCTGCAGCGTGTTGGTAAATCAAAATATATTCCGACCTAAAGCGCAGGTGCTTCAGCAGTTTAACAGATCCATATGAGTTTTTTCTACACAAAGCAGATGATTTAAGGATGAAAAAGGGGATTATAACTACAAATGTGTAAGAAAGTAGCAGATCTGAGGTCATTATTTACGCTATGAAGAAGAACAGGGAAGAACAGTTTCAAGCCTCGAGGAACACCGAAACCCTAATGATAGATCTAAAGCAAGGGAAAGGAAAACTTACTGATGTTGACAGAGCAGCGGAGGAGCGCCACATTTCTCTGGTGCGTTCAGGTTGATGCAACGGTCGGAGTTGAGGTCGAAGGCGGAGCTTGACGACGGCGGCCGCACGTGAGGGTTAGGACGACTCGAGGAGGAAGAAGAAGTAAAGAGGCACGGGGGGTGGATGGAAAGGACCCCGTGGTCCTATTTATAAAGGCAAAGGGATAAGTGACAAGCGCGAAAATTGAGGAGCCCAAAAGTTGGATATGTGACAGAGCTGTCGCCTCGATTGTCAGAGGCTCATTAATGAAGGTGAGCTATATGCAATATTTAATAACAGGTGACGTCATGGCGGTTTATCATGATCCTGGAAGATGACGTCATGGCGGTTTACAAGATTTATATGAAGGAGATGAAGGAAGAATTTTTCTCAAGTGATGAAGATTGACATGAACCAGTTCAAATCAATCTGGGGCCTAATGTTGGGGATATTACTACTGGGTATAAACCGGCCAGGAGAGGCCGGGTTATCCCCATAATGAGTTAGTATATTTGAAGCCCATGAATACAAAGACGGTGGCGCTTTATGAAGGCCCAGGGCCCAAAGGCGGATTAAGGCATGTAGACATAAACCGACATTGATATGTAGACTTGTGCTGTAAGTTAGAAAGACTAGAGACCGAGCCGAACACGTTTATGAGCCGCCTCCGGATTCTGTAAACCGACGGGCGTCAACCTATGTATATAAAGGGATGACCCGGTGGCGGTTTAGGGACAAAAAAACAACAACTCGAGAGCCAGGCATAGCGGATTCGCTCCCTGGTCATCGAAACCCTAGCAATTCCACAACAACCGGATTAGGCCTTTACCTTCACCGCAAGGGGCCGAACCAGTATAAGCTCTCTGCGTCCTTTGTCCGCTTTAACCCTTTAAGCTAACCCGACACGACGGCTCCACGACTAAGTCCTTTCACTAGGACATCTGCCGTGGCAAAACCATGACAACGACCATAGAAGGGGGAGCCTCGCCCGCCACCAAAGAGGTATAGGGCGTCGCTGGCGCGCGAGCAACAGAGCGATGAAGGGACAAATGGGGCACGGAGGTGGACGGCTGGGCGGAATGAGGGTAGGTAAGGAATGTGACGGTGGCTGGAGGCCCGCGTGAGCCAGGATCCGGAGGTAGCTCAGATCTGGGTCACCGGGACCGGAGCAACAAGGACGTCGCCAAGCCCCAGGAGCTGGAAAGGGGGCACAGCTCCCGGAGTGCACTGGAGTCAAACACGCACCAGGATGGACAACCACCAAGGGCAGCAGCAGGGTGGGGGTGCGGAGGCGCCGATGAGTCGTAGGAGCTGGAAGGAGCGTAGCTCCCAGGGAACGTTGTCTCCAGATCCATCCGGCCGGCCAAGGACTAAGGAGAGGGCACAGGTCCATGGCCGTCGGGCTGGAGTCGCCCCTGCTGGGAGGGGAGTGGATGGCGGAGGGGAGCACACACATAGACTAATAATGGCCGGCGCGCTGCCAAGAGGCAGCCACCGCCGGGCAGCACCAGCAGCCTCCAAGGCCGCCGCTTGAGGGGGTGGTGGTGGTGGTGGATGGAGCCGTGGCACAGGTGGTCAGCGCCGGCCGCCGGAGGTGCCGCAGAGGGGCGGGGAGGGTCGCAGCCATCCGGGGAACATCACCGGAATGCGCCGGGAGGATGGGTGGTGGGGGACCCGAAGCTCGCCGGGGAAAGGCAGACGCAACACTGGGGGACGTGCCCGGCCGCCGGAGAAGCCGCAGCGGGGCGGGGAGCTCTGCCAGATCACACCGACGTGGGGGGTCAGGGGCAGAGGAGGGGGCGCCGCACCGCGGGAGAGAGGCCCCACCGCTGCCGCCACGACCCAGGCTTTGCCTGGTGGTGGCCTCCGGCGGCGGCGAGGGGAGGAGCGGGAGGGTAGGGGGCGGCGGCGGCGCTGCTGGGGACGCCGCCCGTGTCGCCTAGGGTTAGGCGATGTGGGGGCGGTGGGGTAAGTGTCCCTCATTTTCAATTCTAATGTATCCATTATTTCTGGAATGTAATAGCATGTACTACTAATTATGGTTGAGGGGTGTGGGAGAGCAAAATATATAATGCAGGAGGATGCGCATTATGGTAGGGTGATAACTAATCTAGTATGTTAGACATTTGTGTCGTCAACATCATCTGTACTACATCCATTGATAGTGAACAACAAGGTAATGACATCTCCAACGGCAACCCGCAAAAAACCTCCCGCACCCGTCCGTCGACAGGGGGACCAGTCCGCGGACACGGATGCGAGAGGCAGCCATCCGACGCTAGCCGCATACATTGTCACAACAACTCAAACCAACCAGACAAAATTCGTTCAGACAAGTCCGGATTTCATATAAACACAGCTTGATTTCATACAAACATACTAGATTTCATTATAAATACATCAAAGCGGTCCTAGGCGGGCTCTGGAGTATAATTAATAACTAATCTAAATGATCGCCGGCGTCTGGTCTCCGTCTCCTGTCATTAACCAAGAGAACGGAAGCGTCGCCTTTTCCAGCTCCGCCTTCGTGACCTCCACATCCGGAGCCCCGGGAACTGAAGTTGTCCGCCTCGACATCGCCACCAAGCGACTAATCAGCCGAAGATGTTGAGCCCACCAAGCTTGGCATCGACGGGAGGGGAGGAGCGGTGGCCTTCCTGGGACCCGAGCGGCGGTGACCTACCGTGCACTACTCTTCCTCGCTGCCTGTGGCGCCGTGGGGCGCGGCCTCCTCGCCGTCTGTGACGCCGAACAATGCCTCGCCTGCGTCATCCTCGCGCTCCTTGCCGGCGGCCGCTACCTCCTCCACCCGATGTCGGTACCGCCAGCGGGCAAGGCGGAACTCGCGGGCGGAGCAGTAGGACTCGAGCAGCATCTCCTGCTCTGCCAGGTCCACGTCCGGTGCCACAACCTTGGCGGCGGCGACCTACTCCTTTGCCTGCAGATGCTGCTGGATGAGGTTGTGGTTGGAGTTGGCGTCGTCTTGCGCCTCCCGGAACTGCTCCTTCCGCATCATGTCCATATAATGGGCACGGGCCTCGCCGATATTCAGGGTGCAATGCACCAGCGATGATGGAGCGGAGGAGGAGGGTGCCACGGAGGAAGAGGAGGGTGGTGCTGGCTCGTCATTGGAGGCGTCCTCCATTTGCACGTCCTCTGGCTGGCTACCAGCCTGCCAGTCGGCAGCAATGGCGACCATGGCCATCTTCTGCTCCAACGTCAGCCCGTCCCGGAGAGCTTTAGCCACGAAGGGTTACATGGCGGGGAAGGGTATGGAGAGGGATGACTGTGGCTATGGCCAGGGCATTAGCAGCGGTTTATATTGCACCGATAGGCGGCAGACGAATGAACGGTGGCGCCAGAGGAGACGCCTCGCCAACTGCGTGCCGTCAATGCGGGCAGCAGGCGGACGAATGGGTGACCGTCATGTCATTCAAACGCGCGGCAGTCGCCTGCACCTGGAAGCGGCGCGGCCGGCGCTTTCTCGGTCGGCGCGCCGCTTCAATGCCGGCGCTAGTGAGCGGTCGCATCCGCTCTGGCGGGCATGAATGCGAGCGCTGACGCTCTGGAGTGGCGCTGACCGAAAACGCGCGGGATGGGTGAGGGTTTTTTGGTCAAAACGGGTTTGGGATCGGCCCAGACTCCCGCAAACCTTCCCCATTTTTGTCTCTGGTTTGCGAAAGAAATCGCGTCCGGCCAACTCCGCGAACAGATACAGACCCTTGTTAGATGGCTTTCGAGGTTCGGACAGCATAGTTCAAACCGTTGCGGGAGGTTTGCGAGTCGGCGTTAAAGATGCCTTAAAACAAGGAGAAAAGGACAAATTTAAAGGATCTTGTATAGACAGAGAGCGCATGGACAAGCTAGTGTGGACCCTTGCCTCTAGCCTTGTATGGGCGTCCACCGTACAAGCGCATGCATGTACTAGTGGAGGTAGGTGGCAGAAACAAGTCTGCAAAAGAGAAACTTAATGTTGATGTGCTCTCCTGGACGACGTGTGATGCATAGCAATTGTTGACACCTATGTGCCTCACTAGCTATAGGCGGTTGTTCAGTTGAGTCGACTGAGATAGACCTTGGTATCCAAGTTCCAACAATTGTACTCGCAAGTTATAAAGTTGTCCAGTCGGGCTAAAGGGCCTAGGCACGTTTGTAAATAATAAATGTTTGAAATTGTAACCAACAAGGTGTATCGAGCTATTTGTAGTGTAAGGTTAGTTAGAGTTTATGTTTATATATACCAATATAAAAAAATTGGGGCAGCAATTTCAGCCACCGAAACATGTCAATCTAATGATCTAAATTACTTTAATAGTGAGCATTCAACATGTTTAACATGCAATTAATTAATATGATACCAATAGTCAACGTCTGTGCTAATCATGTAATTAACATGTAATTAATATCCAGTCAAATGTAATTAATTTTTCTTCTTAATATTAATTTGCATTGCCCGTACGAGCATTTACTGGTTTCTAATAAACGATTGAAGCTTTCTTACCATGGCCTCTCCATCCAGACACAAAAAAATCGGGCACAGGGCGGACATGATGACACGCTACAATAGCACTGATTGGCACTATAACTCTGAGGTTGGCCCAGGGCGTACCTCCGACGTCCGACCTGGCTACGCTGCTGCTTAGAGAGTTGTTTTCATTAAAGATGGCCAGAGAAAACATATGTGGGAAGGTTGTACAAAAAATATGTGATGATAATGAGAATTTGTTTCAATATTACATACCATTTCATGGCGTATTTTTCATGTAGCATATATCTTATTACCATATACAAATACTACGAGTATGTTCGAAAATTAGTGGGCGGGAATTCACCCTATGTTTAAGGCTCAAATCTATGGGGTTATATGCGATTTTAGTTTGGGTGAGATGAAATTGTTGTACTGATACTGTTTTTATTAGCATGAAAATTTGCATTTTTTAAGGTCATTTTCATGGCTTCCAGTTGGATCAGTGTGCAGTATCTACAGCTAGCAGAGGGTTGGAAGTTCATGGACTCTGGGTGTAACCAATGGGAAACAGTAGCTAGGGGCTATGTTCAAACGATGTGGATGGTGGTCATTATAGAATTACTGAAGCACAAGGCGTCATGTAATATTATTACCATTTGGTTGATCTAGTCCTTTTTGCCTTCTGCATTGCACATATGTCTTAGATGTTTTGAATTATGAAAAATTTGCAATAATAGAAGACTGTATACAATAATCGGGGAACAGTGGCAAGGACTTGCGGTAGAAGTTACAAAAAAACAATTCCAGTAGTGGTGTAAGTGTATAACCGATGATTTTCATTGTGCAATACGGTCATTTGTAATCTCTGCAGAAGATAATAATCATTTAAGTCTTCTATGTACATGGTGGGCCGTCATATTCTTCAACCAAAATTCCATATTATATAAGGAGAGGATTTGTAGCGTAGGTGCGGGGGCACGCAACCCTCTTTTTTCTTTTGGTTTTCAATTTTTAATCTTCTATATCTGTTGAACCAAAAGTTTAAATTAGGTTTCGTTTGTATATACATGTTTTCGACCACATGTGCTTTCAAATGAGATCATTTTGAATATGTTTGATGATTTTTTTAAAACTTCGTGAAGTTTCAACTTCTGAAACTTGATACGAGCGACCGACAAAATCGTAAGTACAAAACCTACCACCGACAAAATCATAAGTTTCAGCAACTAAGGTTTGAAACTTGTGCTCTCCTGCGGGATTCAACCACTTTGCAGGTCACGAGGCACCTGTGTGCCCCTGCGAGCTTTCGTATGTATATACTATAGTCCATAGCAATTTTATGGAGACAAATTGCTTGGAGATCATCAACTTCAATTTTATGGAGACTTTTTTCTTTTGGTTCTCAATTTTTAATCTTCCATATCTTTTGAACCAAAAGTCTAAATTAAGTTTCGTTTGTATATACATGTTTTCGACCACATGCGCTTTCAAATGAGATCGTTTTGAATATGTTTTGATGATTTTTTTTAAAAACTTCGTCAAGTTTCAACTTCTGAAACTTGATACGAGCGACCGACAAAATCGTAAGTACAAAACCTACCACCGACAAAATCATAAGTTTCAGCAACTAAGGTTTGAAACTTGTGCTCTCCTGCGGGATTCAACCACTTTGCAGGTCACGAGGCACCTGTGTGCCCTCATGAAGCTTTCAGATGTATATACTATAGTCCATAGCAATTTTATGGAGACAAATTGCTTGGAGATCATCAACTTCAATTTTATGGAGACTTTTTCTTTTGGTTCTCAATTTTTAATCTTCCATATCTTTTGAACCAAAAGTCTAAATTAAGTTTCGTTTGTATATACATGTTTTCGACCACATGCGCTTTCAAATGAGATCGTTTTGAATATGTTTTGATCATTTTTTTAAAAAACTTCGTCAAGTTTCAACTTCTGAAACTTGATACGAGCTACCGACAAAATCTTAAGTTTCAAAACATACCACCGAAAAAATCGTAAGTTTCAGCAACTAATGTTTGAAACTTGTGCACTCCACGGGGATTCAACGACTTTGCAGGTCACGATGCACCTGTGTGCCCCTGCGAGTTTTTGTATGTATATACTATAGTCCATGGCAATTTTATGGACATGGCCAACGCCGAAGGGGAATAAGCACTTGGAGGTCAGGTGTTGTCATAGATTTAGAGTAGGTTTAGATCTGGTCACTTTTTTAATGAAACATGTCAAAAATGTAATGTGAATGTGCTCCGATTTAGATGGAAACCATCTGGTTTGTATGTAATTTGTCCAATTTGTTCAAATTTGTTTTGAAATGGATGCGGGCATGGTTGGATGGCCAGCTACTGCATCACTATCTACGGACTGATCTCCACCGGTTTGCGGACGGATACGATGTCTGATTTGGAGGTCAGCATTAGAGAAGCCCTTATTTTCTCATCTAAATAGCTAGCCCTCACTAACATATTTCTCTCAACATGCAAGCATACCACCTCATCATTCAGCATGCATAGTAAAAGGTCCACCTCAACATGCAACTATGCATATTAAAAATCCACTTCAACATGCAAATATGCATGCATGTAAAATTTCAATCTATTAAGGTATTTACATTTAATTATTATATACTTCCAAAAATTATTATTTTAGATATTCATGTTTCATATAACCAAAATCTCATTGAAATATTATAAAATATTCCCGCAACAACGTGCGAGGCATCATCTAGTTTTCTATAAAATTGTTACTACTCTGGCTGAAGAAAGCTTTCTCTAGATTTCTCTTAGAAAATAGTAGTTTTGAGCATCAAGCGATCCTAGAGGAAATAATCTAAAGAAACTAAGAACATCTACAGCGTCTCTAATTCGACCAATTAAACGCCCGCAGACGCGCCTGGTCAATGATCACGTGTGTCAGGTTTGAACCCCTATATTTGTTTGTGCCCGCGGCCACACTTCTTATTTTCTTCCTTATATGTCCAATCAGTTGCATGTGACTGATGAAGATGAAGAGAAAGAAAATAAAGAATGAATAAAGAAAAAGAAAAGGTGGTTCGGACGCCCTTATATCCTTCCTATAATTTGTTCTTAACTAGCACAAATGCCCGTGCGTTGCAACGGGAAAAAAGTTGATGTGTATTCAATTATGTGCAAAACACATATGTTGTTCATGAAAACTGTGCGTGCAAACAATCTCGTATGTCGCAATGTATATTATAAAATAAATTTCAGAGTTTGTTTGATACTCGATAGTTTACCTACCGTCGTGCACAATTCGCTTTGCTCCCTTACCTTTAGTTTGGTGTGAAACTTGTAGCATGCAATATTGATCCTTGAAAACAGAAATTGATACGATTTATATTTACATGTGACACTGACCTATAAAGTTTTCACCGTATTATCGATCAAATATAAGCCACTTTCATATATTTTGCACAAGCAATTGAGAAATAAAATTATTGTTGTATTTGCATCAAAATCTACTACCTTTGCTTCCCAAGAAAAAACATCCTTCTAAATGCATAATTATTACTGCACATGATTCTCAATATGAGCAAATCTTTGTATAAATCTATGCAAAACCAAATCACTAAGTTACTCACCAAGATACACAATGCAATTTCAAACCAGCAAATGAAATATAAATTTGTAGAACTTGCTTAATGGAAGATAATCGGATTCCCCAACATTTGTTCGGCTGCTATGAAACTGGGTCCTTCTATGTCTTGCATATTCCATAACAGGGGCTGTTCTAGCCGTGTATCTGTCTTTTGGTGAACAAATTGAACTTATATTCGAGAACCAGCCACGTCAGCACCGGCTACTGGGTGCTATGCATGCATGTGGTGCTGGGCTACCGCTCGCGTACGTCTCAAGTATGCTCGTACCAGCCACGTCAGCTTAGGGCCTACTGCAAGCTTATCAAGTAGCTCGCCGGCGTCAAAATCTCCAGTCCCTAACCTAAGATTTTGCCCCATTCCAATCTCACCATGGGCAGCTACAGAGTGACCGATAGCGAGTTCTACATCAACGGTGCTGTTGTCATCGGCTACACCCATTTGCTTGCAGAAGATGGCATTAGTCGTAGCTTGACTCAAGGTTCTCTCCGCAGGAGGCATGGCGGAGGGGCGAGCCCTGTCTATGTCCAAAGGTGCTCCTAGCGTGCACGCCCGCCAATGGATGCGCTCGTGGCGCACTACCATGAACATCTGCTGCTGTCTTTGGCGGCAGCGATCGGAGATGGCAAACGCCGCGCCACAGGTGCCACCGAGCGAAGCGGTCTGGCGTCCACCGTCTATGCTGCGTATCAAAGTCGCTTTGCCCAGTGGCTGATTTTGTCGGTGCCGGAGAAGCGCAACCATGTTATCGAGGACTTAATTACGTGTAGGCTTACATTCATCCCTGCTCTGAGCATGGTTGATGGCAGTGGCGAGTTCTGAACTTGGGCATGTCCTTGTTATGTTAACCGTAGGTGCTATGTATGTCCGGTTAGTGAACTTGGTTGTCAGCTATTTGGTAAATGATATCTGTAGCTCCTTTGTTAGTTATGTAACCTCAGGCGTGAATTGAGAACTATGATAATGTCAGTGGTTGTGTTGGAAGGTTCTGTAATATCAAGTGTTGTCCTGACCGATCCTTGTGTACACGCACGTGAAGTTCACTTTGTACAGTACCTTTTTTTAGGAAACTTTTGTACAATACCTGAAGCAATAATTTGACCATACATGTGATTTAATTTATCATGCTTTTTAAGTTATAATATCTCAGCCATAGACAATAATTTGGCCATACACATGATTTAATTTATCTGCAAACTTTTCTAGAATTACAAGATCACTTATTTAGGTCAAGTTTGTATGCCTTATACATTAAAAATTCCCTCCTTCATCCAATGCAAAGAGAGCTTTAGAAAACACAGGAACTAAGAAACCTATTAGTTGGTCCCTTAAAATATCTAGGGTATATATTTACCCCCCTACTCATTAGGGCCTCTACTTGTACGGATGACATGAAATCATTTGAGAACTTATGTGCCTCTTGCATTCTGTAGTAACAGTGCAAATATATCCGATGGCTATAATTCCATTCCATTCCTGGCCTTCTTTAATTTATTCTCTCACACCCCCATCAATGGCCATGTAGAATTTCCTTTCCTTCCTGGCTTATTCATTCCATATATTTACTTAATTTCCTTCCTGGCTTATTTCATGCCATATGCAAGATCTCTCCCATCTTTTAATTCCTTTCTTTTCGGGTGCATGGCCTTCTCTCCGTGGTTCATGGCACCGAATGACTATATTTTCTTTCCTTCATAACTCAGGAAATGAAGATTTTTCTCTTACTTCCTTTCCTCGCGCTCCTCCTCCTTTTGATTCTTTATTAGGTGGCTTATCGGTTTCAACTCGGAAACATATAAAAGTTGCTGGAACTTGATCAAAAGGAGCGAGGTGGGACAATTTATAGCGAAACGACCTGTTTCCTATCACATACTATGACATAGCTGAGTTGGCTCCCATGATCGATCTATACATGACAGCGAGGTCTCGGGTTCGAGTCGGCAAAAACGAACTGTTCCGTTAGTACCACATCGGTTAATTCCAAAACATAATCATAAAAGCGTAGTACGACGGGGTGAAAGCGTATTGTGACGGTGAACCCGGAGACCCAATCCATACTTTATTATTAGAGAGAGATATAAGGTTTCACTTTTTTCTTCTCTCTCGCCTGACTGGTCATTGACCGAACATGTTCGTGAGCATATTAGAGATAGTTTGAATCGTCTGGCTGTATGCTCTAACAAACGGTCGAAGAGACAGTCCCTCATCAATGCAAGCACCGTACGTGGTGATCGACCATGATTATGGTGAGCCGCGAAGCCTGGAAACGGTGGCCCTGCAGCCGCCGGTCGTAGAACAGGCCACCGGTCCCGGCGTACACGGAGTCACGGGGTCGAGCATGGATGGCACATAAACGTGCGATTGCAGGTCCGCAACGTGTGATGGACGTCGACGGCGTCCAGCGAGGGTAAGTATGTGAACTTTCTCGTGGTCGACCGATGCTGATAAGTTGACGTCGTAGCGCATAACGTATCCATGTATACGTAATGTATATATGTGTCCACCGTCAGGTTATTTTCAGGGTGCAAGCATTTGTATACAGATATTTATCAGTGGAAGGTGATAATAACAAAGTGCATGTCGTGACTTCATCACTGCGGGCTCATTCTCTCATGATGCTCATGGTGTATATAAATGCGTTCACAGAAATGAGTGTGTGTACGTCTGTGTCTATATTGCTTTAAAAAAATATTTATATAGAAGAATATTTTTTAAGCGGATAATTCATTTACAAATGTTATCGAAGGTCACAAAAGTTCTATCTCGGCTACTACGAAGTGGAAGATAGCCTGCAAACAAAGGGTATCCCTTGGTGGCCGGGCCCAATCGCACAGTTTTTGGAAAGATTCTATCCATCCGTGTGAACTAATTTTGGAAAGCGTGTTTCTTGTTTTTCTATCGGGTTTTAACGATTTTTTTGGGCTTTTCAGTACATTTTTCTTATGGTTTTATTATGCAGTTTTCGTTATTTTTATTTTTTGCCTTTAATTTTTTGTTCATTGTTAATTATGTGTGGAGTATTTTTAATACACCTTGTACATTTTACGTATACACTCTGATTTATTTTTGGCACAGGTTTATTTTTTTACATAGATGTTAGAAAAAAATATTTGTTAAAAAAACTTAAATACACGTTAAATTTTTTTAGTACATGTGAAATATTTTTTAGATATACCTTGAACATTTTAAAATACATGATGCACATTTTCTCAAATTAAGTTTTATAAATTTTTCAAATACACACTGTACTTTTTTCTTATAAACGCTGAATTTTTTTTTATATATGTTGAACATTTTTAAAATACTTGGTGAATTTTTTAGTACACATAAAACATTTTTTAGATACACCTTGAATATTCTTTTCAAATATATGATGAAACTTTTTTTAAATACACGTTGAAATTAGAAAAATACACTTGTACATTTTTCTTATACACGTTGGACACATTTTTAATATATGTGAAACATTTTTCTAGAATGGTACAAACATTTTGTCAAATTTTGCACAAACAAATTTTTAAATGTGATGAACAATTTTTTTTTGAAATGATATGAGCATGTTTTACAAATTACAAGGACAATGCAGTCGGTTGGCTTGGTGGACACCTTGTGTGAGCTTGGGTTTTATGTGGGAGCAGCTAGCTGACGGATGCCCCTTTGGGCGCAATCGCCGCGGTAACTTTTCTCGCCTCTGGAACGTGCCAAGTTGTTCACCCATACGCTGCCACATGTCACGCTCTGGGTGCATCTTCGGGATTTCATTTTTTGCCGCATGTGTTTTTCGGGTTTATGTGGGTTTTTTTTAAGAAAATGGTGGAGGGTCCCGCTTTATGATTTTTGACTGATTTGCCCCAGGTTTTGCTGAATTTTTTTGGGAAGGAGGGAGTTTTTGCGAGAAGCACAATTGTGCTTCCCGAAAAGGGAAAAGCACACAGGTATGCTTCCACGAGAAGCGCAACATGTCCTTTATTGTGCTTCTCGAAGAAAGGAAAAAGCACACAATCATGCTTTCGGGTTCCCCTTGTTGGTGTTTCATATTTTTGGGCTTTTTTGTTTTTTTTCTGTTTTTTTTCATGAAAATGGTTTGCCGAAACCTATTATCATGAGATCTAGTTTCAAAGATCTAGATGTGAGGAATCCAACGATGAAAACGGTTCGTAAATTGTACGCATGGTTCAAGAAATAAAACATATTGAAAAAACGAATCTACGAGAAAAAAGGGGAAAACTCTCAGGTTGTGATAAGTGACGGACATGCGGTGTTTTCTTGTTAGTACCATAGAAGGTGGAAGTGACCTTTGTAAAGGTGCCCATTAGCACTGATTTCGGTTATATGTTCAATTTTATTTTTTGGCGGGCCATTGGGGATGAGGTTTTACACGGTTCGTCTACATATAAGCGCCTCACTATGGGCCAAGTCCAGCAGCGCAAGGCGCGCTCGTTCGAGTGTACAAGCTCGGCACTCAGAAATAAATGTATGTACGATCTGCAAAGGGGCTGTGGACACTTGGAAACACGCACTTATAGATTGTCACATGGCGAAGTGTGTTCGGGCCATGGTGGATGAGGAGCTAGTCCAGCTTATGGTAACAATCAGAATTGATGATGCTTGTCTTTGGTTGGTTGAACTACAGGGATCAGCCAATGAAAAACAGTTCATCAAAGCCATAGTAACACTCTGATTAATATGGTGGGTTCGAAGAAAGGCCATACACGAACTAGGCGGGTGCACTAACTTGTACTTCACCGGAACAAGCCCCAAGTCAGAAATATAATTGTTGATGAAACACAGGGTCGAATGCGGTGATTGATGATCTAATAATCCAGAGATGCTTGAAGCAATGGCATGTAGCAAAGGTATGTGTTTGGCGCTCGATTTAAATCTCAGAAGGTCCAGATTGCAACAGATTGTGTTGCTGCTTTCAAGCACATTAAAGAACCTTATTTAGGCCCAAGAAAGTGTTTGTGGGGGAGATCAAGACCAAGATGCAGATGTTCACATTCTCGGAGCTAGTCCACCAGAACCGCGCATTTAATCATGAAGCACCTATGCTCGCTAAAGCTGCTACTAGTATAGCCTGTGGATGCCATCTTTGGCTCACAAGAACCCCATATATTATCTGTATTCCTATGATTATCGATTATGAATAAAGCAGCTTTTAGCCCTAAAAAAGCTAGGTCAGCGCAGAGTTCTTTTTCCTTTTTTTACATTCTTTTAGTATGAATTATGTATTTTTAGAAATGTTCTAGAAAACACATTTGGATAATATACTCATCAAGTTTTCATGCGTTTTTATTGTTCGCATAAATAAAGGTTTGTGTATTTTCAAAAATGGTGAGGTGTTTTGAAAAGTGGTCAGTACTTAGAAAAGTATCCATCGAAATAAAAAGTGCTCACAAATGTTTTTTAAACATAATGCGTATTATATAAAAATAAGGATTTTCTTCAAGTACCAGTCAAACTGGTCTGAAATATGACACGATGAACATTGTTTTAATTTGCAAAGAACATTTTTTGAAATGCACAATGAATGTCTGTAAACTACATAGGGACCATTTTCTAAATATGTGATGAAACACTTTTCTCAAATGCATGATGACTAGTTTGGAAAATACACAATGACCTTTGTAGAAGTTCTCAGAAGGAATTTTTCTGTTTTTGCTTTTTTTTTTCTGTTTTCTGTTTTGTGTAGAAACGTTTTTCCATATGTCATGAACATGTTTTCCAATATTATGCAAAATCATGTTTTATATTTTCAAGAACATCTTTTATAAAAGCGTGAACTTTTTTAAATACACGTCGACATATTTTTCTTTTATAAAACCCAATATTCATAAAATGTTTCACAAATGTTTTTTAAACATAATGTGTATTATATAAAAATAAGGATTTTCTTCAAGTACCAGTCAAACTGGTCTGAAATATGACACGATGAACATTGTTTTAATTTGCAAAGAACATTTTTTTGAAATGCACAATGAATGTCTGTAAACTACATAGGGACCATTTTCTAAATATGTGATGAAACACTTTTCTCAAATGCATGATGGCTAGTTTGGAAAATACACAATGACCTTTGTAGAAGTTCTCAGAAGGATTTTTTCTGTTTTTGCTTTTTTTTTCTGTTTTCTGTTTTGTGTAGAAACGTTTTTCTATATGTCATGAACATGCTTTCCAATATCATGCAAAATCGTGTTTTATATTTTCAAGAACATCTTTTATAAAAGCGTGAACATTTTTAAATACAGGTCGACATATTTTTCTTGTGGCTTGCTATTGTTTCCTTTCGTTTTCCTTTCCAATTTTTTTCTTAGTTTTTGATTTTTCAAATTCATGAAATTTGTAGTTCACTGCGTTTTTGTGTAGCAATATTATTTTCATATATCATTAACATTTTTTGTGAAATTGCGTGAAGAAAGTTATATATTTTGATGAACAACTTTTAACGTATGAACATTCTTATATACACATTGACATATTTTGTAGTACCAGCTAAATTGTTTCAAGCAAACTTTGACATATTTTTCATAATACACGTGGAACATTTTATCAATACATGTTTGAACATTTTTTTCTTTTTCATGATTTGTTTAACATGTCAACATTTTTAATTATTACGAAAAATATTTCAAATGATACCAACATTTTTTGTATTTCAAAACGTTTTTACATCATAAAATTTAAATAAAATTATGTCATAAACTTTTTTTAATGTGCTCAAATTTTATAAATATAATGAACAGTTTTTGACTAGCAATGTATGAATTATTTTGAAAAGCACGTGAATAAAATTTGACATTACATTGAAATTTCCTAAAAATGTCATGAATAATATTTCCGTATGTATGAACATTTTTTAAATGTTACGAACCCTTTGTACCGAATGGTGTGTATATTTTTTATTGCGTGAACACGGGAAACTATTTTTTTCATATAGTAAACATTTCATGGTTATTTACATTGCATGGTTATTTTTAATGTGTATTAACATTTCGAGAACACAGGAAACTATTTTTTTCATATAGTAAACATTTCAGAAATATAAATAAAGTAATAAGAAAAAAGAACAAACTGCAGAATGGGACATGCACGTGTAGATGATGTGTGGCAGAATAGAACGTGCGCCCTAGCGAGAAAACCTTCGAGACGCCTCGTCGTGGACGGGAATGTCTCCTCCATCAAAAAAACGCATCGCCGAAAATTCTGAAATAAATTCAGAAATAATGCGAGCACCAAGAGTTGAACCCTGGTGTGCTGGGATATCACTGTCCCTCTAATCATCCAACCACAGGTTGGTTCGCGGGCCTGAGAGGCATGTAGTAGTCATAGTCGCCAGACATACTGATTTATAATTATAATTGGCTCAAAAAAAGATTCATAATTATAAGCCTGTGATCTAACGATGTCTATCTCCCATACCCCCCAAATCCGGACCAGCGTACCCTCTCGTTTAGGGTTTTAGGCTCTGGCGGCGATCCAATCGCCGTCGAGAGATCTTCCTCGGCAAAACCTACCGTCGGCCATACCCCTGTACCGATCACATCTGGTTAGGCAGGCGGGGCGCCGGATCGGTTTCTTTTCTCTGGTATATCGGCAGACCCAACGGGAACCCTAGATGGCGAACCGAGCGGAATCATCATCGGCGGGCTGGACTGGGAAGAATTTGGAGGAGATGCTGCAGCATCTGGACTTGAAGGATGATGAGCTCGACGACGTGACAGTGGGGGAAGAAGAGGTGAAGAAGTTTGCAGCAGATGCCAGATGGCTCGCGATTGCAAAGGTGAACACGACCCGTACTTTCAGCTCCTCAGCGATGTTTGAGTGCATGAAGTCCATCTGGTCGCTCGCGCAAGTTCCACAGTATAGAGAGGCAGGAGAAAACCTGTTTATTTTTCAGATGTTCTGTCTTGGTGATTGGAAGAAGGTTGTGCATGGAGGTCCATGGCTTTTCAGGGGGATGGGGATGTTGATCGAAGACTATGATGGCAAGAAGGAACCAACCACGTGTGAATTTGATGGGCTATACGTGTGGGCACAGATCCATAACATCCCGGAGCTTTACCGGAAAGTTGAGGTTGTAGATCAGTTAGCCCGCCGCATCGGTCGGGTAAAAGAAACTCAGCTTGCTCCTAGGTTGTTCTATGAGGGGGATTATGTTAGAGTTCGAGCCAGGGTTCTTGTGAACAAGCCCCTGACAAGAGTTACATCGCTTAATGTGGTGGGAGAAGGTCGACTGCTACTCCCGGTGAAGTACGAGAAGATCCCCTATTTCTGTAAGGTGTGTGGTTTCATGGGCCATAATCACGAAGAGTGTGGCAATGGGGTTTGGGAGGAGAAGCACAAGCAGTGGGGCAGTTGGATGCTAGCACAACGGAGGCAAGTGGCACCAGAGCAGAATAGTGGTTGGGTGCCGCGTGGAGGTCGTTCAGGTGGAAGGGGAAGAGGAAGGGCAGGTAGGGGTGGGCAAGCTGGCAGGCAGCGCTCCCCACCACGCAAGCGCTCATCCCAAGATGTTGGTTTAGACACGGCCGCTGGGGAGGAGGAAGTAACTAGTCCACTCAAATGTGGGGAGGCAAGGGAGGAAGACAGCTCAGTCCCAACGGCCCGCAGGAATCTTAACCTTACTTTGGCAGTCAGCTCGACCGCCGGGATAGATGATGGAAGCAACAGGGAGCAGGGTATCCCGCCGCCACCCCCGGCATATGTCTCCCCGAGGGATGCCAAAAAAGCTAAGAAGGCAGGTTCACCGGTGAAGAAAGGAACAGAGAAGATGGCGTTATTGGCGGGCTCCTCCTCGGAGCACCGCCAAGCCCAATGAAAATCCTATGCTGGAACTGCCGTGGGATAGGCGATCCTGCGACAGTTCGAGAACTCCGCGATCTGGTGGAGCTTAGTTCGCCTTCTATTCTTTGTTTAGTCGAGACTCAGCTACAAAAAAATCGTGTTGAAGGTCTTCATTTTCTTTAGGTTTTGATTTCAGTTTTGGTGTTGGTAGCAGTGGTCGTAGTGGAGGGATCTGTATCTTTTGGAAGAATTCGGTGGATGTTGCAATAAAGAACTTTTCGGAGTATCACGTGGATGCTTGGGTTCTAGAAACATGGAAGGAACAATGGCGCCTCTCTTGTTTCTACAGGGAAGCTACTAGATCTCTCCGGCACAAAACTTGGACTTCTTGAAGCAGGTGGTAAAGCAAATTTTTCAGCAAGGGATGTTCGGACTCCTTGAAGCAGGAGGTAAAGCAAATTTTGGAGGCTCCGAACGAGCAACTTTCTGACAGATATTTGGGCCTTCCAGCTGATGTGGGCAGAGCAAAGGAGGGATCATTCAAATATTTGAAAGACAGAATATGGAAACATGTGCAAGGCTGGATGGAGAAGGCGTTATCCGCTGGTGGAAAGGAAGTGCTAATTAAGTCAGTGGCCCAGGCAATCCCGACATATGCTATGGCCTGTTTCAAACTGCCACGAGGCCTTGTCAGCACATCAATGGACTGCTTAGGAAGTTCAGGTGGGGATCAAAAAAAGGGGAGAGAAAGACGGCCTGGGTTTCCTGGGAGGTCATGTCACAGCCAAAATGCATGGGAGGTATGGGCTTTCGCGACATTGAGCTTTTCAATTTAGCCCTTCTTGCACGGCAAGCTTGGCGACTTCTGACACAGCCAGATTCTCTCAGTGCTCGAATTCTTAGAGCAGTATATTACCCAGCCTCGACAATCTTGGAGGCAGAAGTGGGCAGAAATCCTTCACAAGTATGGCGGTCGATAGTTGAAGGTCGGGATGCACTCAAACTTGGTTTAGTAAAACGCATCGGATCGGGAGAGGATACCAACATCTGGTGTGACAACTGGATTCCCCGTGATTACAAATTACGGCCGGTCTGCCCAAAAATCCTAAACCCCCCGCAACAGGTTTCAGAACTGATCAACCCGGTCACCTCCACCTGGGACCGAGATGTCCTCACTGAACATTTGTATCCGATGGATATGGAGGCAATCCTCAACATTCCCCTAAGCAGTAGAGTTCAGGCGGACTTTTGGTCCTGGCATTACGAGTGGAGGGGGATTTTCACAGTCAGTTCAGCATACAGATTGCTAGCCTCTACAAAGCAGCAGCGCACCGACTGGCTTGAGCATAACGATGGCCATTCCAACATCCACGCCGACAGCCGGTCATGGACAAAGTTATGGGGAGCTGCGATCCCCTCCAAGGTGAGGGTTTTCGCTTGGCGTTTAGCCAAAACTTCAATACCCACAGGAGCCGTACGAAAGGACAGATGCATGGCCGAATCCGCGGAATGCGCTATTTGCCATGCTGCAGTGGACTCATGGCGCCATGCGTTATTGGATTGTCATATGGCACGTTGTGTCTGGGCACTCGCTGATGAGGACATCACAGAAACAATCATATCCAACCGGACCGAAGATGCCAAGCTTTGGATGTTTTGGCTGGTTGACACACTACCTACGGAGTCCCTTGCACGCGTACTGGTAACGTTGTGGGCGATCTGGTGGGCTAGGCGCAAAGCTATCCACGACACCCAGTTTCAAAGTGCCCTCAGCACGCATGTTTTTGTTCAGAAGTTCATGACGGAGCTGGACCATATCCCAGAGAAAGGGGCACGTACTAGGGATTTGCATGCGTCATCAAAGGACCTGCATGTGACGCCCAGGGGCCTGCATGCAACACCCAGGGACCGGTCTGTAATATCCAGAGTGCCTGCGGAGCAGCCAGTCCCTTTGCCATGGCTGCCACCAGAATCCCATGATGTCAAGATAAATGCAGATGGGGGCTTCTCTAAGATCGGTGACAAGGGCGCCTCGGCCGTCGTGTGCCGAGACAAGCATGGAAGCTACCTCGGTGCTTCTGCCATTATTTCTGAAGGTTGTCTGGATCCAGCGATTCTCGAGGCGCGGGCGTGCAGCGAGGCACTAGCCCTCGCGATGGACTTAAACGAGCACTCTGTTTGTGTCGCATCAGATTGCCAGGAGGTGGTGACACGAATTGCTGACGATGCCCTGTGCAAGTTCTTCCCAATCCTACAAGATATCAAGCATCAAAGGAGGTCTTTTAATAATGTTGAATTTATTTATGAGAGTAGGAAACACAATGGAGAGGCTCATGCCCTAGCTAAGGCTGTGGCTTCTCTCCCTCCCAGGCGCCACGTGTGGCTAGCTATTCTGCCCGATATTATCTATATTCTGAGGTTTTTGAACGTGCAATAAAGAGTACAGATTAGGTAAAAAAAAATTATAAACCCGTGATCTTGAAGAGTGATTGCGCGGCAGTTTCCAAATAGAATAACATTTCAACAACCTGCCGCGGAAACGAGATGTCGAATACACACACGGCGACGCAATCAGAACCGTTCAAGGCCGACCCGCACACGTATGTACACCCAAGCTCGATCGACCGGCCTGTTATATAATGTCTGTACGCTCTGGGCCTCTGGCGATTCGTGGAGAGATAAAAAAAAAAGACAAAATGCAACCAGCAGCTAGCTCGATCGCGCGCCCACCGGATGTACGTTCGTACCCCAGCCGAGCCGGCCGGCCTCCACATCCGCCCACCCAATTCCCGCAGCCAGAAACAACGCACCTGACAGTGCGCGTACTAAGGCCAACTTCATTACACGATCCATTCTATCCGGCCTCCTTCGTTTGAGGTAAAATAAACAAACCGGTCGACCCAACGCGCGATGGCTCAAATCCATCTGATCCATTTTATGTTTGGACCGACCCATTTTAAACACAAACATGCGCCGGGTTTGGGTCGCGGCGGACATCAAACGGACGCGCACCTCGTCCGCGTCGGAGCCGCGTGGCAGGCGGCCACCTACCTCCCATCCGCCCACATCAATGCGCACGCGCGGACGGCCCCGTCTGTCATCCGCCCAGCCGAACGGTTGTGGTCCTTCTTAAATGGAAAACTCGTGGACCGGTCGTCGTCCACACTCCCACTTCACCCCGCGGCCTCCTCGAAACCCGACAGCACCAAAACCCTAGCCTCAAAATCGCCAGCCGGCCGCCTCGCAGCCGTGGGCTTCTAGAACCACGCCAGCAAGGGAAAGCACGACCGCGAGGCCGGCTCCTCCTCGGGACGCCGCTGCGGCTCCGTGAAGAAGGAGGAGCCCGCATCACCGCCGCGCACCTCCCGTCGAGCCCCCGCGCCTGCCCCATTCACCATCGCCCCTAGGGCCGCCGGCGAGCGCGACCGGCAGTACCTGGCCGTGTACGTATGCTGGCGGTACTAGGAGACGAGACGCCGGTCCCGTGGAGCGACGTGCACCTCCCAAACAATTGGCACCTCTCCGCTGACCGGGTTCTGATCCTGCCAGTGCCGATGAGCGGCCGTGCGCGGCGCGATGAGATCGAGCGCCGCCGCCGCCGCCTCCCCGACGACCTCTACTACGACGAGAGGTACGCCCCGACTCCCTACTCTGGGACACATGGCTCCAGGACGAGCACGACGTGCGGCGCGCGTCCTACTTCACCGGCACGGTGTCGGGGCCGTGGCGGCCACGTCCGGAGGTGCGCGGGCGTACGCGGGTGCACGGCCTCACGCCCACTCCCACGCCTTCGCCTTCCCCGTCTCCGTCACCACCTCCACCTCCTCGCATGACAGCGGAGGAGGAGGCCCGTCTCATGGCGCGTGTCATGGAGGACTCCATGCGCACGCACGGCGAGCGCCAGTGGGAGGGCCTCGAGGAGATGACGGCCCTCTCCGCGGCCGGCGACGTTGCCATCCCCGAGCTGGAGATGGTGCCGACGACGGAGGAGGTGATGGAGGAGCCGCCGGTGGCCGCGTTCCACCCGGGCCTGGTGGACCAGGGGTGGACCTGTCGTGCACGGCAGAGCAGATAGCCGACACCGCCACGGTTAACGTAGCGGGACGCCTCGCCACGGGAGGAGGTGGTGCAGGCACCTGCCGCCGTCCAACCCGCCCCCGCGTACCATGGACCGTCGGCCCACCTCTGGACGCCGCCGGACTATGTCGACCTCGTCAGCGACGACAACGACACCGGCGGCCACTGAAGACGGCGACGGCCATGGCATCGACGGGCGCGGCAGGAGCGCGCGGGCGACGTTTTTTTTTCGTTTTTATGTTAATTATGGCACTGTACCGTTAAATGAACCGTGGAACTGGACCGTTTTGTGGCCATGACCCCTTAAATTATGTTTTAAGTTTTTTTAACTGTATTTATTTATTTATTAAAGTCATTTTATTTTAGTTTTTCTGTTTTTTATCACGTCCAACACGGACATGATTTAAAGTGCGGCCACACGTTGAACGCACCCACGACCCAATAGACAGAGGTGGACATGAGCGAACCTGTTGCCGCCCCAAAGAGACAAAATCCGGTCAAACCGGATAACCATTTGAAGTCGTGCGATGGAATTGGCCTAATGTAGGATAGTACCACGGCCCATGCGCCGCCGCCATTCTCGATCGGGTCCTTTCCAGCCAGCCGCCGACACGCTGGTCATCGTAACAAGGGCTTACTGATATCTACTGTACTAGCATCTGTCATCTTCGTTCTTCTTTTTTCCGGCAAATCTGACTATATTCCTTAAACAAATTAGTCTGGTCAATGTTTTGTTGAGTTCCGCGCTCAAAAGTTTGACGACGATTCTAGACCGGCCGCAGGTTGCCACCCTGCTGGCTTGGCTCGCTTGGAGCCAGCAAGCCTATCCGGGTTTGAGTCCGGAGGTGACCCGGGTGCTTAGAGAATTCCTTCTATAAAAATATACCTTTAAGGGCTAGTTTTAGATGATCTCATTTTTCTTTAAGACCGGCCAATGTGGATTTCGGGGCATATAGATCTCCATATATTTGACTGGAACCCAGCGAGAGCAGTTCAGTCGCCACCGTAGACCAGACTCACCCCCACGTAGCCGTACGTACTCTTTGCTTTCTAAATGCGCTTGAGGTTAGTTTCTTAAAAAAAACTCATGGTTATATGTCAGTTGCGTGAAATTATTTTAGGTCAATCCATATTTTGAGCCGTCCGATGTGAAATCAGTGGCCGGATATCCTTCTTCAACCTTGGGTTGTTCCTCTTCTTCCTTCGAACCGCCTGCTTCGGCTGCCCATGAAAAATTCTCCGACGGAGCAGTAATCAACCCGCTACCATAAGATAGATGGTGGGGGTGCTTCCCCGGCGAACCTACACCTGCCACCATAAGATAAATAGTGGGTTGTTCTTTCCCATTGCCGGCGGCCTCGCCGTCTCCTTCTTCATCTCCGACGCTTTCTTCTCCCTTCTCAAAATTGACTAACCCAGATAAAAACATCACTCGACTAATGTTTAGCTATTGTAAAAACAAGAGAGGAGGTAAAAGCTTCAGGTTAGTGTTACTGGCCACTTGCGGCGTTCGTTGACAGCTTTTCACATAACTGTGAACAGAAAATACGTGACGCCACCCGCGCGCCATACCACTTGTTTCCCGTCAACGTCCGAGAAAGTCTTCTAATCTGACGACACCGCATAGTTGTGAGACATGAATCAGCCATGACTACACTTCCGTCAAGCTATGTTTATGCGCACAGTAACAACAACAGCTGCATCAAAAGATACAGCAACGTTTTTTTTTTTTGAGGCAATACAGCAACGTATGTAAGCATGTATGTATTGACCGAGTCGTATATCACGGGCACGCCAGTGTAATGCTGACATATTCGGGTAGCGACGGCTGCTGCGGAACAGCCAAGCAAAAACGAAATTATCAAATATTTCAGTCCATAGTTCCTGACTTTGTTGCGTGAGGTTCAGCGCGCGTGGTGCGTCTCCTCCACGCACTCCCAGAGCAATCCAAAGAAACTGCCCCCGTCAGCAGATTAATCCAAGCGGGGTAGTACGTGCGAAGAAGCCTAGCTAATACTACGTGCTCCGTGGGCTCGACCGGTCACAGGAGAGATTGACTTGTAAATCACTCAAAAATTATGATGGAACGAACAAGCAAATTTATTAATGAAACTGTTGATGTATAAATGTATTGTCTAGTTTTTTCCATCAGATCGGTTTTATAGAAGGGCATTTGCTAGAGTATACATTTCTTCATGGTATCGAAGCCAAGAGGTCTTTAATCTTGAGTTCAAGACCTGGCACACTTTCGGTCGCACCGTAAAAGCCCGGCGAACTGCGCTTTCCCCGCCGGTTTACGAGACGGGCCAAAAATACGGCCCGAGCAGATCTATAAAAAAGGGCCCGGCCTGTAATTTTTTTACAGGCGGCACGTAAACCGACCGACATTCCGGTATATATGCAGGCACCGGGTCATTTTAGGGTTCCCGTTCGTCATTCCCCTCATGCAGCTCCGCCGCAAAATCAAAAATTCCGATGAGAAATTTCTACCCCTCCAGCATCGATTTCCGGCGCATTTGACCACCGGATCTTGGCAGCGATGGCATTCGCGGGTGCAGGGCGTGGTGGTGACGGGGGATTCGGCGGCCGCAAGCGGCGCAACGACGACGAGGCCGACAGCTCCTCCCTCCGTCCTCCCATGTTGAAGGCACGCAGGGAGCAGGCACGCACCCATGGAGCAAAGTCCCGCAGCACTGGCTCGTGGGCGTGGGCGACTTTTCGGCGCCTCGGGAGGCTCTTTGATCCGTCCCTCCAGTGCCTGCGGGTGGCCGAACGCGCATGGTGGGAAGCGAAGGAGGTCGCCGCTGCAGGAGATGCAGCTGTAGCCGCGCACCTACCGGCGCTCCGGGAGGAGTACCACCTCCAGCAGACCCTCTCTGACACGCTGATATACCACACCCTCCACTACAACGAGCCCCCGCACCGCGACGCCGACTCCAGCGAGGAGTAGATGTAGTATGCTTTCCGTTTAGTTTTGGTAGATGTTTACTTTTGGTTTGTATAAACTCCCCTATGCTATGTAGTAGAACGGCCCTATGCTATGTTTGATGAACTCCGGTGATCTATATTTCCACGCGTATTAGAACTTTAAATTTACGGTACCGTTTGCGAGATCTGTTCGACCTGCGCGTCCGGCATCCTCCAAAAAGTCATTTTCGAATACTGTAAACGATTTTTAGGAGACGGCGGGTTGCAAGATCTGCTAGAGCTGCTCTAAACTAGACCATCCACATGCACCCGTACTCCGTGGGCTCGACCGGTCACAGGAGAGATTGACTTGTAAATCACTCGAAGATGATGATCGAACGAACAAGCAAATTTATTAACGAACCACCTAACCAGTTTGGCCACTACTCTCTCGCTTTCCCACCATTGCCATTCCCATGCTAAGCATCCGGTACGTACGTCGTCCTCAGCGCTTTCGGTCGCACCGTCACCTTCTTCTAGCTCTAGCTCTAGCTAAAGCTTCCTCACCTCCGGCCGGTACGCGAACCACATCATCCTCCACTACGTACTGTGCACAAGTCCATCCATCACCTATCGCCATCTCCGTACCGGAAAAACCCCGCTGCTTTTCTTTACCAGATAAACAATCAATCTCATCTTGGTCGATAAGTAAGTTATCAAACATGACAACAGCTTTTCATCTACCTTTGATGTACAATGGACGTGCGCGCACAATCGTGTTTGTTGATTTCTCGTCGTGTAAGAAGGATGTGTTTTTTGATGGAGAAAAGAAAAATTGCTGCCCAGACGAACGAACGCCTCGATCGCAAGTTCGGGGAGACCGGGGACAAGGCGCGTACGTAAGCTTTTCGTCCTGCTCTGCTCTGGGACGTGGACACGTATGGTGGGTTTCCGTTCCGCTGGATGCCTCGCGGGAGTGCGTGGCAGGCCCCGCCGGCGACGGCGACAAGCACGGGCACGCACACCGGAGAGACCGGCCGAGAGCACGCGCGCGTCACCGGCCGTCGCCGCGCGGCTTCGGGGAGAGGATCCAGTGCTGGCCGTGGGGCCGCACGGTGAGCCCCTTCACCCTGGCGAACAGCGTCACGGCGCGCCGGACGCCGCGGTCGTCGGCGGCCGTAAAGTAGTCGTGGCCGAACATGACGCCGCCGGGGCGCAGCACGGCCCAGGCCAGGTTGATGTCCGCCCACGCCGAGTGGAAGTCGTGGCCGGCGTCCACCTCGATGAGGTCCGCGTACACGCCCCACCGGCACAGCGCCCCGAGCGTGGACGCCGTGGAGAAGGGCAGCGGCAGCACCGCCGCCGCGGCCTCGGGCCCCGCCGCCAGCACGTTGGCCATGAACTGCGGCAGCAGCAGCGCGTCGCCGTGCCGCTGCTGCGGGACGTCGCGGCGGAAGCGCCCGCGGAAGGCCGGCCAGCCGCGGAAGTCGTCCACGCAGAGGATGGCCGGGGACAGCGACAGGTTCCGGGCCACGGCCGCCATGTGCAGCGCCGAGGCGCCCAGGAACGCGCCCAGCTCCACGATCACGTCGGGGCGCACCTCCTCGATGAGGTCCGCGAACACCGCCCCCGTCGACCCCCACCCGCGCGGCCGCGCCGCCGCCGGGTGCAGCAGCGCGGCCGTGTGCGCCGGCGGGAAGCTCGCGTACGGGCTCTCGCCGTCGAACAGCTTGTCAAGAAGCGTCTTCACCACGTCCCCGGCCGGCACCGGCTCCCCGCACTTGTCCCCGAACCGGAACAGGTCGTGCGGCGGCGACCGCGGGTAGCTCGCGCTCGCGCCCGCGCCCGTGCCGTTCGACGAGGCCGTGACGCCGACCGAGGAGGCCGCGGTGAGGTGCGCGGCATGGGGCCGTATGACGGTCTGCGACGGCTTGGGCGTGGACGGGCGGGCGGACGACGAGACGATGCCGAGCGAGTATCCGACGGAGAAGACGATGAGGAAGGCGGTGACACGCGGGAGGTGCGGCCGGAGCCTGGCCGGCACACCGGCCGCCGCCGCCGGAAGCCCACGCGGTTTCATGATCACCACCGGCACGCACGCGCACCTTCCTGCTGTAGGCTCTTATGCTGAACCGGGGAAATCTCAACTTTCTATTCCGTGGGAGATCAGGATCCTGGAGGTTGGTTCGGGATGTCGCATTTATAGATGGATAGATAGCGGGAGCCCAGGGGCTGTTAGCTTAACGCTTTGTGCTCCCCTTGTTTCGGGGGAAGAGAGATGAGATCAGATATGATATGCACGAACGAAACGAGAGATGGGGAGAAAGTTTTGATCTTTTGTGTGTGTGTTGGTGAGGGGTGACTGCTCTGCTTGGACGGGTTGGTGAGGTGTGGGTGGTGAATCTGATCACGGTTAGTTTAGGAGCATCAGGTAGTGGAATTTCGTGCATGCGCGGGAGAATGGCAGAGGCCTTTCTGTGGCAGGAAAAGAGAATGTCAGTGTGGATACTCTGTCACTCACTGACTCTGCCCTGGTCCCTGCAGAATCTGGTTCACCTCACTGCCCACGTCCTGCCTCAGTGAAGGTGCAACTAGCTCATCTGAATGTGCAACTTTTTATTTTTTGCAGGAAAAACTTTTAAACTACTCATCAGAAGTGACAGAAATTACAGTTAGATTCGTAGACCACCTAACGATGACTATAATCACTGGAGCACGAGCCGAAGACACACCGCTGTTATCACCCCTCCCTCACTGAAGCTGAGCTTACCTTGTTTTAGTAGACAGTTGAGCAGTCGTCGTGCTAAGACCTGGCAGGACTAGCACACCAAAATAGCAACCGTTGCTGATGAAGAGAAGCATAGATTGGAAGGATCCAACCTGTAGACACACGAACACCGACTGGATTCACGAAGATCCGCCAAAGACCAACACCGACAAAATTCTATGAGCTCCGCCGGAGACACACATCCACAACCCCTCCAACGACATTGGACGCATTGCGGGACGGAGGCCATGCGGGTAGGACCTTATTCCATCTTCAGGGAGCCACCGCCGCATCATCTTGATGGACATAAACCCTAATCAATCTAATAAAACACCTAAAATGGATCAGGAGCCCCCCCTGTTGGGTTCTACGGTAGGGTGCGTCGACTGCAAATTAAAATTTCCTACGCGCAGAACAACCAAGAACATGCTACGGGAGGCGGATCACAGTTCATTACCACTAGATGCGCGATGCCGTGCGTGAAGAAGAGTTAGGCGGCAGCGTCCGCGTGGATCGTCTCCTCCTCGTCCGATCTTCCTCGAACAGCCAGCCGTCCGATCCCACGTACAAGTTCGCCGGAGCGGCGCAAGTGCACCGCCTCTAACAACATTCGCTTGTGCAGGAGGAACACCGTGCGATGGACTGCTGGGTCCGATCACACAGTCGGCGGCGAGTGGAGGTGTCTATTCGCAACACATGCAAACCCTAGTCGCAGCGCCGAAGCGATACACCGCATGAGTGTGCCGCACCTCCACTTTATATAGGCGTCCGCCGCAGGCTCAACACTTGGGCCTCGCACGGACCCTAAAGCCCAAAGTCTACTCGGTCACGTTCCTAGTCTAGTTCGGATCCCTTCCGACCAGTGTCCTACGAACTGACCTCCCAGGTTCCTTCCCTTAAGCGCGCGACCCCTTAGGTTCAAGTCGGCTTGGTCACAGTTCGGATCACCTCCGACCTGCACGGTTGGTAGCGGCCTCTAGCAAGGCATGCCGACCACCAAGCAGACTATGAAGCTGGTTAGGCGAACACAGCCTGGCGTGTCACACTTCATTCCCTTTCTTTGCACGATATATGTTGTCGGGCTCAAAGGCGAGACTGTCATCCACAGCTAGCCCGACCTCTTTCGTTCGATGATGCCGACCATAATCCGGATTATCTCATAATCCTTGTCGCATGGCCATGCTTCTCTTGGTCGGATCACCACGAGGGGCCCAGAGTATATCTCTCTCGATCGGAGGGGCAATCCCATCTTGCTCGATCATGTCTCGCAGACATGGGACCGGACAAATCAAAAACCTACCTTTGTAACTACCCGATCCACGGAGTAGCGTTTGGTCGGCCCAAAGCAAGTCTGTCACCATCCCGAGTACATGCGTCACCTCAGGTCTTAGGACATAGAACGTATGTTGTACTAGAGACTCACAGATGACATATCGCTGCGTCTCATAGTTGGGTCTGTCCGATTCGGACCTTATCTCGACTCGGATCCAACTATGTCGAATCCGACCAGACCTTTCCAAGTCCATATTGTCCGGTTAGCATCCAATGCTCCATGGCTAGTGAGACCAAGCCATCGACCGTGTCATATGCTAGTCTAGTCGGCTGCGCGTCCACACAGCCCTTTCAACTAGGGACCTTTTAGGACAGTCATCATACAATGCATAGTCCCACAAACAAGTCACGTACTTGCTGATACACATCATTGATAATGTCCAAGGACTATCTTTATTCATAAACACATAGGAAATATCATCATACATGATTGCCTCTAGGGAATATCTCCAATAGTCTCCCACTTGCACTAGAGTCAATCAAATAGACATCGAATGCCCATAGCTCTAACGTGCCCCTCATGCTTGGGTTGTGGAAGCGGCTTAGTCAACGGATCTGCAACATTTGCATCCGTGTGAATCTTGCATAACTCTACATCACCATTCTTTACGATCTTACGTATCAGGTGATATTTCCAATCTATGTGTCTGACCTTGTGGTGATTCCTCGGCTCCTTGGCTTGTGCGATGGCACCAGAATTATCCCAATAAAGGTCCAACGGTTTCACCGAGGCTGGGAAAATACCAAGATCATCCGTAAAATGCCGGATCCAAACACCTTCCTTTGCGGCTTCACAAGCCGCAATGTATTAAACTTCGTGGTAGAATCGCCACCGTATCCTGCTTGGAACTCATTCGATTATCTCCCCTCCGTTCAGACGCGTACACGAATCCGGACTGTGATCGACAATCATCTCTGTCGGTTTGGAAACTAGCATCGGCGTAACCCCTTACGTAAGAGCTCTTCCTCACCTCCATAAACTAGGAACATCTCTTTAGTCCTTTTCGTGTACTTCAAAATAGTCTTTACCGCTGCCCAAAGGACTCTCACAGGTTGGCACAGTATCTACTTGTTAGGCTTGTTGCAAAAGCAACATCATGCCTTGTACATATCATGACATACATGATGGATCCGATTGCTGAAGCATACGGAATCCTGCTCATCCTGCTTCGCTCATCAGATGTCGAAGGACTCTGAGTCTCGCTTAGCCTTATACCATGTGAGAGTGGCAAGAACCCTTTCTTCGCCTCACTCATGTTGAACCGCTTCAACACTTTATCTATGTACGTGCTCTGGCTTAAGCCGAGCAGCCCCCTCTATCTATCTCTATAGATCTTAATGCCTAAAATATACACTGCCTCACCAAGGTCCTTCATCGAAAACTTGCTATTCAATGATCCCTTGACCGAGTTCAACATCGAAACATCATTTCTGATCAGTAATATGTCATCCACATATAAGATCAAAAACACTATCAAGCTCCCACTTAACTTCTTGTATAAACAAGAGTCCTCTTCGCTTTTGATGAAACCGAGATCAGTAACGACCTCATCAAAACGAATGTTCCAACTCCGAGATGCTTGCTTCAACCCATAAATGGATCTCTTGAGCTTGCATACCTTACTAGTGCTAGTCGGATCGACAAAACCCTCGGGCTGTATCATACACGTCCTCGCTAAATTTTCGTGAAGGAAAGCCGTTTGACATCCATCTGCCATATCTCGTAATCGAAATATGCAGCTATAGCTAATCTGATCCTCACCGATTTCAGCATCGCTACCGGCGAGTAAGTCTCGTCGTAGTCATTTCCTTGAACTTGTCCATAACCTTTAGCGACAAGCCAAGCTTTGTGGATCTGAACATTTCCATCCACATCTGTTTTCTTCTTAAAGACCCATTTGCAACCAATGGCGATTCGCCGGTGGCGGATCAACCAAGTCCCAGACTTGATTCTCATCCATGGACTTTAACTCGGATCTCATGGCCTCCAGCCATGCCTCGGAATCTGGGCTCACCATCGCTTCCGCATATGTGGCCGGCTCGCCGCTTTCTAGCAACAATACATCGCGCACTCTGCGCAATCTTTCCGACCTCCGTGGTTCCGGTGCCGCTTCCACTACAGGTTCCCTGACTGACTCCGGTATGATCTCATCACCAGCCGAGCCGTCCTCCGGTGATCCTCGAATTTCTTTGAGTCAAACCGTCATCCCACTGGCCTCCCGACTGAGAAACTCTTTCTTAAGGAAAACCCCGTTCCGAGCAAAAAACACTTTGTTCTCTTCCCGGTTGTAGAAGCTATATCCCAAGGTTTCCCTCGGATATCCCACAAATATGCATTTATCCGATTTAGGTGTAAGCTTGTCTGACATAAGTCGCTTGACAAATGCTTCACAACCCCAAATCTTTAGAAAAGACAAACTGGGACTCTTCCCGGTCCACATCTCATGTGGTGTCTTGTCTACGGATTTTGATGGTACCCTGTTAAGTGTGAAAGCTGCTATTTCTAGAGCGTATCCCCAGAATGACAAGGGTAAATCTGATTTGCTCATCATAGACCGGACCATGTCCAACAAGGTCCTATTCCTCCATTCCGACATGCCGTTTCTCTGTGGAGTACCCGGAGGTGTGAGCTGAGGTACTATACCTCGACTTTTCAGATGACATCAAACTCCTGGCTCATGTACTCACCTCCATGATCAGATCGCATAAGCTTTATAGTCTTGCCGAGCTGATTCTCAACCTCGTTCTGAAAATCTTTGAACTTTTCAAAAGTCTCCGACTTGTGCCTCATCAAATAGATATATCCATATCTACTCAAGTCGTCGGTAAAAGTCATGAAGTACTGATAGCCACCTCTGGCAGTTGTGCTCATTGGACCACACACATCACTATGTATAAGTTACAATAGCTCGGACGCCCTCTCGTAACTCTTTGCGAAAGGAGACTTAGTCATCTTGCCGAGCAAGCATGATTCACATGTCTCGAACGACCCGAAGTCGGACGAAGTTAGGAGCCCATCATCATGGAGCTTCTTCATGCGTTTCAGACTAATGTGTCCAAGCCGGCAATGCCAAAAGTATGTCGGATTTATCTCATTAGGCTTATGCCTCTTGACATTCACGTTATAGACCGGTTCCTGTTCTAGATTCAATATAAATAGCCCATCTACAATGGGTGCATAGTGATACGTCTCCAACGTATCTATAATTTTTGATTGCTCCATGCTACTTTATTTATTGTTTTGGACTATAATGGGCTTTATTTTCCATTTTTATATTATTTATTGGGACTAACCTATTAACCGGAGGCCCAGCCCAGAATTGCTGTTTTTTTGCCTATTTCAGTGTTTCAAAGAAACGGAATATCAAACGGAGTCCAAACGGAATGAAACCTTCGGGAACGTGATTTTCTCACCGAGCGTGATCCAGGAGACTTGGACCCTACTCCAAGGAGTGCAGGCGGTCACGAGGGTGGGGGCGCGCCTCCCCAGGAGCGCCCCCTGCCTCGTGGCCCCCCTGACGCTCCACGACGTACTCCTTCCTCCTATATATACCTACGAACCCCCAACAGATCGGGGACGGAGCTAAAAACCTAATTCCACCACCGTACCTTCCTGTATCCACGAGATCCCATCTTGGGGTCTGTTCCAGAGCTTCGCCGGAGGGGGCATCTACCACGGAGGGCTTCTACATCAACACCATAGCCCCTCCGATGAAGTGTGAGTAGTTTACTTCAGACCTTAGGGTCCATAGTTAGTAGCTAGATGGCTTCTTCTCTCTTTTTGGATCTCAATACAATGTTCTCCCCCTCTCGTGGAGATCTATTCGATATAATCTTCTTTTTATGTGTGTTTGTTGAGACCGATGAATTGTGGGTTTATGAGCCAGCTTATCTATGGAAAATATTTGATTCTTCTCTGAATTCTTTTATGTATGATTAAGTTATCTTTGCAAGTCTCTTGAATTATCCGTTTGGTTTGGCCAACTAGATTGGTAGTTCTTGCAATGGGAGAAGTGCTTAGCTTTGGGTTCAATCTTGCGGTGACCTTACCGAGTGACAGAAAGGGTTGCAAGGCACGTATTGTATTGTTGTGTAGGACCTTGAGAAGAGGTGTCTAGAGGGGGGGGGGGGTGATTAGACACTAAGTACCAAAGTTGCAGTTTTTAAGTTTCTTTAAAGTTTGAGTGGAGTTTAGGCACAAGTTTAACATTCACAACATATAGCAAGCATGCATGCAAAGAGTATATGAGCAGCGGAAAATAAAGCATGCAACTTGCAAGAATGTAAAGGGAAGGGATTGGAGGATTCAAACGCAATTTGGAGACACGGATGTTTTTGGCGTGGTTCCGATAGGTGGTGCTATCGTACATCCACGTTGATGGAGACTTCAACCCACGAAGGGTAGCAACGGCTTGAAAGTCCGCGGAGGGCTCCACCCATGAAGGGTCCACGAAGAAGCAACCTTGTCTATTCCACCATGGCCGTCGCCCACGAAGGACTTGCCTCACTAGCGGTAGATCTTCACGAAGTAGGCGATCTCCTTGCCCTTACAAACTCCTTGGTTCAACTCCACAATCTTGTCGGAGGCTCCCAAGTGACACCTAGCCAATCTAGGAGACACCACTCTCCAAGAAGTAACAAATGGTGCGTTGATGATGAACTCCTTGTTCTTGTGCTTCAAATGATAGTCTCCCCAACACTCAACTCTCTCTCATAGGATTTGGATCTGGTGGAAAGAGGGTTTGAGTGGAAAGCAACTTGGGGAAGGCTAGAGATCAAGATTCATATGGTAGGAATGGAATATCTTGGCCTCAACACATGAGTAGGTAGTTCTCTCTCGGAAATAGGATCTTTGGAAGTGTAGGTTCGGTCGATGGCTCTCTCCACGAATGAAGAGGAGGTGGAGGGGTATATATAGCCTCCACACAAAATCTAACCGTTACACACAATTTACCAATCTCGGTGGGACCGAATCAACAAACTCGGTCAGGACCGATTTTAGTAAACCTAGTGACCGTTAGGGTTTTGGTGGGACGGAATGCAACTCGGTGGGACCGATTCGGTTAGGGTTAGGGCATAACGTAATCTCGGTAAGACCGATTACACAAACTTCGGTGGGACCGATTTTGGTAATAAGCTTTCCAGAGAGTTGGTCAGGCAAACTCAGTTTGACCGATTATCAAACTTGGTGGGACCGATTTTGATAATAAGTTAACCAGCGAGTTTGCATTGTAATCTCGGTAGTACCGATTGCTCAAACTCAGTGAGACCGATTTTGATAATGGACATACACACAGAGATTACAATCCTATCTCGGTGAGACCGAGATCCCTATCGGTGAGACCGATTTGCCTAGGGTTTGTGGCAGTGGCTAAGACATCCAAACTCGGTGGCGCCGGATAGAAAGAATCAGTGGGGCCGAGCTTGACTTTAGGTTTAGGACATATGTGTGGAAGTGGGAAGGTAGTTGAGGGTATTTGGAGCATATCACTAAGCACTTTGAAGCAAGAGGCTCATTAAGCAACACCTCGTCCCTCCTTGATAGTATTGGCTTTTCCTATAGACTCAATGTGATCTTGGATCACTAAAATGTAAAATGAAGAGTCTTGAGCTTGAAGCTTTAGCCAATCCTTTGTCCTTAGCATCTTGAAGGAGTTCCCACATCCTTTAGTCCATGCCACTCCATTGTTGAACTTATCTGAAACATACTAGATAAAAGTGTTAGTCCAACAAGAGATATGTTGTCATTAATTACCAAAACCACATAGGGAGCACTTGTGCTTTCAATCTCCCCCTTTTTGGTAATTGATGGCAACATACATCAAAGCTTTAGATAAAGATATAAAGAATAGCAAGTAAAGCTTTGGAAAGACATGTAACAAGCATAGGCTCCCCTACATGTATGCAATCATGTGAATATGAAATATAGAAGCATGTGATAGCATAACCATGATAGAGCAGGCAATGTGTTACATGTATCTTGGCTATATGCATCGAGCAAAAAGTATTAAAGAGAATACCTTCATGCCCATGAGTCCTTCTTGCAAACAGTATGTACATCAGCAATAATTCCTCATACACATGGTTGTGATGCATATACTTACCTTGTGGTCTTGAGTTGGCTTAGGATGGAATGAACCTGCGTAAACAAGGTTAGATAACACAGATGCATCTACTAGCCAGAGCAAACGGAAGAAACCATAAGAATACCAAGACTGGGATGACATGTAGAGAGTGAGTCTTGAGTACCACATTGGATTAGACATGTCCCCAAGAGTAAAGATATGCAATGAATTTAAATGATCTCTTTCCCTTAGATGTCTTGCTCCCCTGAATCTAACATGGGATACCGGGAGAAGATAGGGAACAGAAAATCAGAGTGAAGGAAAGCAGAGCTGAAAGATATGAATGATGATCAGAGCTAAAGTTCAGAGCTAATGTATGCTAATGCAAAATTGAGCACAACAGATCATATGAACATGTCTCTCCCTCAAGAAGACATGTGGACATCTCTCCTCTTGAACCCCAAGCATCTGGGATCCTTGAGAAATACTTTCTACTTAAGTATCCTCTCCCCTGAGATCTCTCTCGTCTTTTGAGGGTCTCTCCCTAGAAGGTCTCTCTCTCCTTAAGGCGAAAGGTAATAAGTTTTGATGTTCTTTCTCTCTATCTCCAAATGATAAGCTTTGATGTTCTCTCTCTCCCTTTGACATCAATTTCCAAGAAGGGTCTTCCGAGTCTGTCGAATGGGTTTGGTCCTTGAGATACGTAACAAAGCAATGATGAAAATGTGATGCTTGTAGAGGACAAGATTCATTGAGTGGAGCTGGATCGGAAGAAACACAAAATATGTGGCAAAGAGTTTTTCCTGTTATGAAATCGTTGGCACCGAGTGGTATGCTTGATGCGTACCAAAAAGATTCGTTGGACCGAAAATAACAAATTGGTGTAACCGAGTTCATCGCAGAGAGAACACTTGTCACCTCAGCTCACTAGACTAGTAAGATCTCACAAAGATTTGCAAGGAATTAACTGAAAGATATGCAAGGAATTAGATGCAGAAAATGCAGAGAAAAGCGAAAAGAAATCTAGATGAAGTTTTTTGAAAGGGGAAACACAAATGCATGAGACAAATGCAAAAACTCGAGAAAAGAACACGGAGAACTTCATCTAGAGATGGTCGGCGACAAAGTCACCTATGTTAGAGTATATTGACTTAGGAGTCAAGTGAGATCACTTGATCATAGGCCATACTCATCGTTTAAGCTCAAAATGGGGTTGCCATTTTTCGTTTAAGCATCTTGATGTATTCACATCTTGTCGAGTTGCTTTAACTCATGACTCGGAGTAAAGCTTCTCTAAGATGGAATAACATACCTTGGTTGGTGGTGTTGTCCATGTAGTTGAACTTGCGTGGGTTGCTCAAGGTTGATGTAGCTCATCAAGAATTTGGAGCACCACTTGGAATTTGAGTCCATCTACCTACATGGGTTAGTTCTTGCAAGGAAGAGCACTTGTATATCCAAAATGACAATCATGAAACTCAACATAGAATTTGTCAAAGGATATGTTTGAATGGTTTCGTGCTTCCTTGTCTTCAACCACCTTGTGTAGAGACTTGGTGATGTAGAGATTGCTCAAGATATGAGTAGGTTTCAACCTCATGGAATTTGATTCAACCAAGTACCTACATGGGTTAGATAACATGCAAGCTACAAATATATCCAAGACATAAGTTTTTCATCATAAGAGAAATATCAAGGATTAGTCATAAGCTCATGCCTTGCATGTATCCAATGGAGTTTCTACTCCAAGTTTGAAGCATCAATGATGTTTAATTCTCCTCTTAACCTGCAAAACACTTTCTCATCAAGAGGTTTAGTGAATATATCCGCTAATTGCTTTTCGGTGCGAACATGCTTAAGATCAATGTCACCCTTAGCAACATGATCTCGAATGAAATGATGACGAACTTCAATATGCTTAGTTCGAGAATGTTGCATAGGATTATGACCAATTTTGATAGCCCTTTCATTATCACAAAGCAATGGAACATGTCTCACATATATCCCATAATCTTTAAGAGTTTGGGTCATCCAAAGTAATTGAGCACAACATGAACCGGTGACAATATATTCAGCTTTGGCGGTGGATAAGGATATCGAGTTTTGTTTCTTGGAGGACCAAGACACAAGAGATCTACCAAGAAATTGACAAGTACCGAAGTGGACTTTCTATCAACCTTGTCTCCCAGATAGTCCGAGTCGGAATAGCCAACAAGATCGAAAGAGGCCCTCTTAGGATACCAAATGCCAAAATTTGGTGTATGGATTAAGTATCTCACTATCCTTTTCACGGCCTTAAGATGACATTCTTTAGGGGCAGCTTGATATCGTGCACACATGCACACACTTAGCATAATATCGGGACGTGAAGCACATAGATATAACAATGAACCAATCATAGAGCAATAAACCTTTTGATGAACGGTTCACCATCTTTGGTTAAGTCAAGATGTCCACTAGTAGGCACAGGTGTAGTCATACCTTTGCATTCTTGCATATTGAACTTCTTGAATAAGTCCTTGGTGTACTTTGTTTGCGAGACAAAAGTACCTTCCTTAGTTTGCTTAATTTGCAAACCAAGAAAGAATTTGAGTTCACTCATCATAGACATCTCAAACTTCTCCGACATTAGCTTCCCAAACTTTTCACTAAAATGAGGGTTAGTTGAACCAAATATAATATCATCAACATAAATTTGGCACACAAAGAGTTCACCATTAACCCTTTTAGTAAAAAGAGTAAAATCAATTTTCCCAATTTCAAAGCCTTTTTCAATAAGGAACTTGGTCAAGCATTTATACCATGCTCTAGGAGCTTGTTTAAGTCCATAAAGAGCTTTGTGAAGTTTGTAAACATGATTGGGTTTCTTAGGATTAACAAAGCTGGGAGGTTGTTTAACATAAACTTCCTCCTCTATTTCACCATTTATAAAAGCACTTTTAATGTCCATTTGGTACAAGGTGATATCATGGTGATTAGCATAGGCAAGTAAGATGCTAATGGACTCAAGTCTAGCAACGGGGCGTAAGTCTCACCATAGTCCATACCTTCGACTTGTGTGTAGCCTTGGACTGACGAGGCGTGCTTTGTTGCGAACTACTTGTCCATCTTCATCTTGCTTGTTGCGAAACACCCATTTGGTACCGATGATGTTGTGGTTGTTGTCGGGCTTCTCAACCAATGTCCAAACTTGGTTCCTCTCAAAGTTGTGTAGCTCTTCATGCATAGCATTTATCCAATCCGGATCTTCCAATGCTTCTTCGACCTTCATAGGTTCAATGCTAGAGATGAAAGAATAGTTTTCACAAAAGTTAGCTAAACGAGTTTTAGAGCGAGTGATTCTCCGGTTTGAATATCATCGTAGATTTGCTCGGACGGGATGGTCTTTAGCAATTCTTGCTCGAACTTCGTGAAAGCTTTTGCTTGGGTCTTCATTGAACATCTTCTTCATCTTGTTCTTCTTCTTGGCCTTCTTCAGTGTTGGCGTTGTCGTTCTCTTGTCGTGGTGGAGAAGGAGGTTGTTGGCGTTCATCTTGATGCACTTCCTCGTTTTCTTCATCTTGGTGTGTCCCACTTGTGGATGCTTCCGTATCAACTCTTGGTTCACCTTGTCGTGAAGTAGAAGCTTCCACTTGAATGGACGAGGTACTCTCCTTCACCTCCGTTGGACGGACCTTGCCAATAGACAAGTCTTGGATTGCTTCCGAAGGATCTTTGTCTCCTACATCAATTGGCAATTGCTCTACTTGCGAGCCGTTAGATTCATCAAACTTCACATCTACCGTCTCTTCAACCTTAGGGTGAAATTGTTGTGAACACGGTAAGTGTGAGAGTTTGAGCCATAACCTAGTAGGAAACCTTCATGAGACTTAGGAGCAAATTTAGAGCGACGATGCTTATCAAGAATGTAGCACTTTGAGCCAAATACTGAAAGTATCCAACTTGGGGTTTGTTACCGGTGAGTAGCTCGTATGCCGCCTTGCCGAGTAGCTTGTGAAGATACAAGCGATTTGTTGCATGACAAGCTGTCTCAACCGCTTCGCCCAAAAGTGCTTGACGTCTTGTACTCATCAAGCATCGTTCTCGCCATTTCGATGAGTGTCCGGTTCTTCCTCTCAACAACTCCATTTTGTTGAGGTGTGTACGTAGCCGAGAAATCATGTGAAATCCCTTCTTCGTCGAGAAAGGTGTCCACATTTGCGTTCTTGAACTCCGTTCCGTTGTCGCTGCGAACCTTCTTGATCTTCACTTCAAATTGGTTTTGGGCCTTCCTAGGGAAGTTTTTGAAGATCTTTTGGACCTGCGATTTATCATCGAGAAAGAACACCCACGTAAATCTGGAAAAATAATCAACTATAACTAGACCAAAAGAATTTCCACCGAGACTCTTGTAAGAGTTGGGACCAAAGAGATCCATGTGAAGTAGCTCGAGTGGCCTCTTCGTGGTCATGATGTTCTTCACGGGATGCCTTCCTCCAACCTGTTTACACCTTGACAAGCACCGCAAAGTCTATCCTTATCAAATATGACATCATTAACTCCAAGGATATGATTCCCCTTAATAAGCTTGTCAAGGTTTCGCATACCAACATGACCTAATCGTCTATGCCATAACCAGCCTTTTGAGGATTTAGCAATGAAGCAAGTTTTAGGTTGAGCCTTTTTAGTGAAATCAACAATGTATAGATCACCTCTACGCACACCAGTAAAGACCATTTTATGATTATCTCGACGAAACACTTGGCAATCTACTTCAGGAAATAGAACATTGAAACCGAAATCTGCAAGTCTAGATAATCTGAAAGTAAGTTGTAACCAAGAGATTCAACGAGCATAACATTTTGTATGGAGCTATCATGTGATATGGCCACCTTACGAGGCCAACCACCTTACCCTTTGAGTTTTCACCGAAAGTGACATACTTTCGAGGACTATCATTATCGACAAGCTCACAAAACATGTCTTTATGTCCGGTCATGTGATCGGTACATCCACTATCAAGAACCCATTCCTTTCCTCCGACATATATCCCGAAGATTTGCCATAAGACCAAAATGTCTCATTGCATCATCAAGATCGAAGTCATTATCATCATCCTCATCATAGTATCCATGTTCAACATCGTCATGTGGTGGATCAAATCCTAGAGAGGGTGATTCATTAGAATGAGTTTGACAATAATCTTGTCTATGAATTCTTATAGCTTCGGAAATAATGTCACTAATAATACCAACATTTCCTTTGGCACGCATAAGGTTTGTAAGCTCAAATAGACGATCACCAAACGTAGGATCACTAGTATTCATCTTACTCAAAGCAATAGACTTATAAAGAATTTCATCTAGATTTTTCAAGGAATAATTTGGAAAGCGTTTCTCAAGAAATTTCCATATAGTGTAGGCACACTCAAAAGTAGGCAAGATTCTAATCAAGTTTCTAGGCAATCCTCTAATGATAAGTTCGGCAGTTCTAAGATTCCTAACCATGTCAATTGACTCATCATGGGTTGGATGCATAGGATCAACATAAGGTGCACAAGGGCTAGCAATGTACTTGTTAAACTGATATTGATTGAAAATAACAAGCATCTCATTTTTCCACTCACGAAAATACTCTTCATCAAGAATAGGCACTCTATGTCTAAGACTCCCCAAAGTAGACTCATCCATCTTCCTCCAATGGTGATTAAACCAAGGCAATGGAGACCAATGCTCGATACCACTTGTAGGACCTTGAGAAGAGGTGTCTAGAGGGGGGTGATTAGACACTAAGTACCAAAGTTGCAGTTTTAAGTTTCTTTAAAGTTTGAGTGGAGTTTAGGCACAAGTTTAACATTCACAACATATAGCAAGCAAGCATGCAAAGAGTATATGAGCAGCGGAAAATAAAGCATGCAACTTGCAAGAATGTAAAGGGAAGGGATTGGAGGATTCAAACGCAATTTGGATACACGGATATTTTTGGCGTGGTTCCGATAGGTGGTGCTATCGTACATCCACGTTGATGGAGACTTCAACCCATGAAGGGTAACGGCTGCGCGAGTCCACGGAGGGCTCCACCCACAAAGGGTCCACGAAGAAGCAACCTTGTCTATCCCACCATGGCCGTCGCCCACGAAGGACTTGCCTCACTAGCGGTAGATCTTCACGAAGTAAGCGATCTCCTTGCCCTTACAAACTCCTTGGTTCAACTCCACAATCTTGTCGGAGGCTCCCAAGTGACACCTAGCCAATCTAGGAGACACCACTCTCCAAGAAGTAACAAATGGTGCGTTGATGATGAACTCCTTGCTCTTGTGCTTCAAATGATAGTCTCAACACTCAACCCTCTCTCATAGAATTTGGATCTGGTGGAAAGAGGGTTTGAGTGGAAAGCAACTTGGGGAAGGCTAGAGATCAAGATTCATATGGTAGGAATGGAATATCTTGGCCTCAACACATGAGTAGGTAGTTCTCTCTCTCGTAAATAGGATCTTTGGAAGTGTAGGTTCAGTCTGATGGCTCTCTCCACGAATGAAGAGGAGGTGGAGGGGTATATATAGCCTCCACACAAAATCTAACCGTCACACACAATTTACCAATCTCGGTGGGACCGAATCAACAAACTCAGTCAGACCGATTTTAGTAAACCTAGTGACCGTTAGGGTTTTTGGTGGGACCGGAATGCAACTCGGTGGGACCGATTCGGTTAGGGTTAGGGCATAACGTAATCTCGGTAAGACCAATTACACAAACTCGGTGGGACCGATTTTGGTAATAAGCTTTCCAGAGAGTTGGTCGAGCAAACTCGGTTTGACTGATTATCAAACTTCGGTAGGACCGATTTTGATAATAAGTTAACCAGAGAGTTTGCATTGTAATCTCGGTAGTATCGATTGCTCAAACTCAGTGAGACCGATTTTGATAATGGACATACACACAGAGATTACAATCCCATCTCGGTGAGACCGAGATCCCTATCGGCGAGACAGATTTGCCTAGGGTTTACGGCAGTGGCTAAGACATCCAAACTCGGTGGCGCCGGATAGAAAGAATCAGTGGGGCCGAGCTTGACTTTAGGTTTAGGACATATGTGTGGAAGTGGGAAGGTAGTTGAGGGTATTTGGAGCATATCACTAAGCACTTTGAAGCAAGAGACTCATTAAGCAACACCTCATCCCTCCTTGATAGTATTGGCTTTTCCTATAGACTCAATGTGATCTTGGATCACTAAAATGTAAAATGAAGAGTCTTGAGCTTGAAGCTTTAGCCAATCCTTTGTCCTTAGCATCTTGAAGGAGTTCCCACATCCTTTAGTCCATGCCACTCCATTGTTGAACTTATCTGAAACATACTAGATAAAAGTGTTAGTCCAACAAGAGATATGTTGTCATTAATTACCAAAGCCACCTAGGGAGAACTTGTGCTTTCATGTTGCCATCGAGGATAACAAGATGGGGTATTTATCATATTGCATGAATTTATCCCTCTACATCATGTCATCTTGCTTAAGGCGTTACTCTGTTTTTAACTTAATACTCTAGATGCATCTTTGGATAGCGGTCGATGAGTGGAGTAATAGTAGTAGATGCAGAATCGTTTTTGATCTACTTTTCACGGACGTGATGCCTATATACATGATCATTGCTGGATAACCTCATAACTATGCTCAATTCATCAATTGCTCAACAGTAATTTGTTCACCCACCGTAGAATATCTATGCTCTTGAGAGAAGCCACTAGTGAAACCTATGGCCCCCGGGTCTATTCTCATCATATCAATCTCCATCACTTTATTTACTTGCTTTGCTTTTACCTTATTACTTTGCATCTTTACACCAAAAATACCAAAAATATTATCTCTATCAGATCTCACCCTCGTAAGTGACCGTGAAGGGATTGACAACCCCTAAGCGTTGGTTGCGAGTAGCTATCGTTTTGTGCGATTCTGAGGGACTTGGCGTAGTCTCCTCTTGGATTGATACCTTGGATCTCAAAAGCGAGAGGAAATACTTACGCCATCTTGTGCTGCATCATCCTCTCCTCTTCGGGGAAATCCAACGCAAGCTCGAGACGTAGCAAGAAGAATTTCTGGCGCCGTTGCCGGGGAGGCTTACGCAAAAGTCAATATACCAAGTACCCATCACAATCCCTATCTCTCGCATTACATTATTTGCCATTTGCCTCTCGTTTTCCTCCCCCCCCCCACTTCACCTTTGCCGTTTTATTCGCCCTCTCTTTCCCAATCTCCTCCTCTTTTTCCCTTTGCCTTTTTCCTTTGCCTTTTGTTTGCTCGTGTGTTAGTTTCATTGTTCGTCGCGATGGCTCAAGATGCCACCAAATTGTGTGACTTCACCAATACCAATAATAATGATTTCCTTAGCACTCTGCTTGCTCCTCTTGCCAATACCGAATCTTGTGAAATCAATAATTCTTTGTTGAATCTTGTTATGAAAGATCAATTCGCTGGCCTTCCTAGCGAAGATGCCGCTACTCATCTGAATGGCTTCGTTGATTTATGTGATATGCAAAAGAAAAAAGATGTCGATAATGATGTCGTTAAATTAAAGCTATTTCCTTTTTCGCTTAGGGATCGTGCTAAAGCATGGTTTTCATCTTTGCCTAAAATAGTATTGATTCTTGGAACAAGTGCAAAGATGCTTTTATCTCTAAGTATTTTCCTCCCGCTAAGATTATCTCTCTTAGGAACGATATTATGAATTTTAAGCAACTTGATCATGAACATGTTGCACAAGCTTGGGAGAGAATGAAATTAATGCTACGTAATTGTCCTACTCATGGTTTGAACTTGTGGATGATTATACAAAAATTTTATGCCGGATTGAATTTTGCTTCTAGAAATCTTTTAGACTCGGCCGCGGGAGGCACTTTTATGGAAATCACTTTAGGAGATGCTACTAAACTCCTAGATAATATTATGGTTAATTATTCTCAATGACATACTGAAAAATCTACTAATAAAAAGGTGCATGCTATAGAAGAAATTAATGTTTTGAGTAGAAAGATGGATGAACTTATGAATTTATTTGCTAAGAGTGTTTCTTCCGATCCCAATAATATGCCTTTATCTACCTTGATTGAGAATAATAATGAATCTATGGATGTGAATTTTGTTGGTAGGAATAGTTTTGGAAACAACGCGTATAGAGGGAATTTTAATCCTAGGCCTTATCCCAGTAATCCTTCTAATAATTATGGAAATTCCTACAACAACTCTTATGGAAATTTTAATAAGATGCCCTCTGAATTTGAGAGTAGTGTTAAAGAATTATGAATTCATAAAAGAATTTTAATGCTTTGCTTGAAGAGAAATTACTTAAAGTTGATGATTTGGCTAGGAACGTTGATAGAATTTCTCTTGATGTTGATTCTTTAAAGCTTAGATCTATTCCTCCTAAGCATGATATCAATGAGTCTCTCAAAGCTATGAGAATTTCCATTGATGAGTGCAAAGAAAGAACCGCTAGGATGCGTGCTTCCAAAGATGCCTTTATTAAAGTGTGTTCTTATAATTCCTATGAAAATCAAGATGAAGATCTAAAAGTTATTGATACGTCCCCTATTAAATCTTTGTTTTGCAATATGAATCTTGATGAAACTGAATATGATCTTCCTTTACCTAGAAGGCGTTCTAAGAATTCTGAGTTTTTAGATCTTAATGATGAAATTGATAAAAGTTGGATTGAAAGAAATAAAAATATAGATGTTGCTAAACCCACTATATTGGATCTCAAGGAATTTAATTATGAAAATTGATCTTTAATTGATTGTATTTCCTTGTTGCAATCCGTGCTAAATTCTCCGCATGCTTATAGTCAAAATAAGGCTTTTACTGAACACATTGTTGATGCCTTGATGGAATCTTATGAAGAAAAACTTGAGTTGAAAGTTTCTATCCCTAGGAAACTCTATGATGAGTGGGCACCTACTATCAAAATTAAAATTAAAGATCATGAGTTTAATGCTTTGTGTGATTTGGGTGCTAGTGTCTCTACTATTCCCAAAACTTTGTGTGATTTGCTAGATTTCCGTGACTTTGATGATTGCTCTCTAAACTTGTATCTTGCGGATTCCGCTATTAAAAAGCCTATGGGAAGAATTAACGATGTTCTTATTGTTGCAAATAGGAATTATGTGCCCGTAGATTTTATCGTTCTTGATATAGATTGCAATCCTTCATGTCCTATTATTCTTGGTAGACCTTTCCTTAAAACGATTGGTGCAATTATGATATGAAGGAAGGGAATATTAGATTCCAATTTCCATTAAAGAAAGGCATGGAACACTTTTCTAGGAAGAAAATAAAATTACCATATGAATCTATTATGAGAGCCACTTATGGATTGCCTACCAAAGATGGCAATACCTAGATCTATCCTCGCTTTTATGCCTAGCTAGGGGCGTTAAACGATAGCGCTTGTTGGGAGGCAACCCAATTTTATTTTGTGTTTTTTGTTTTTGGTTCTGTTTAGAAATAAATAATCCATCTAGCCTCTGTTTAGATGTGGTTTTATCTTTTAATTAGTGTTTGTGCCAAGTTGGACCTATTGGATCTTCTTAGGTGATAGTTATTTGATCTTGCTGTAATTTCCAGAATCTTTGTGCTCAGTGCCCGAATTGTTAAAAATCAACAGAACGTGATATAATACTGATTCCAATTGCTGCAGATCAATAAAAAAAATTCCAGGTCGTCTAATTTTGGTATAATTTTTTGGGTTTCAGAAGTTTGCGTTAGTTACAGATTACTACAGACTGTTCTGTTTTTGATAGATTCTGTTTTGCGTGTGTTGTTTGCTTATTTTGATGAATCTATGGCTAGTAAAATAGTTTATGGTCCATAGAGAAGTTTGAATATAGTAGGTTTAACACCAATATAAATAAATAATGAGTTTATTACAGTACCTTAAAGTAGTCTTTTGTTTTCTTTCTCTAACAGAGCTCACGAGATTTCTATTGAGTTTTGTGTTGTGAAGTTTTCAAGTTTTGGGTGAATTCTTTTGATGGATTATGGAACAAGGAGTGGCAAGAACCTAAGCTTGGGGATGCCCATGGAACCCCAAAGATAATCCAAGGACACCAAAAATTCAAAGCTTGGGTATGCCCCGGAAGGCATCCCCTCTTTCGTCCACATCCATCGGTAATTTACTTGGAGCTATATTTTTATTCACCAACATGATATGTGTTTTGCTTGGAGCGTCTTGTATCATTTGAGTCTTTGCTTGTTAGTTTACCACAATCATCCTTGCTGTACACACCTTTTGAGAGAGCCATATATGAATTGAAATTTGATAGAATACTCTATGTGCTTCACTTATATCTTTTGAGCTTGATAGTTGCTCATAATGCTTCACTTATATCTTTTTGAGCGTGATAATTTTTGCTCTAGTGCTTCACTTAGATCTTTTAGAGCACGGTGGTGGATTTGTTTTAAAGAAACTTGATCTATCATGCTTCACTTAGATTATTTTGAGAGTCGTTATTAGCATGGTAATTTGCTTAATGTTAATATACTTGGTGTTCAAGATATGTGAAACTTTCTTTTGAGTGCGTTGAATACTAAGATACGTTTGATGCTTGATAATTGTTTTGAGATATGAAGGTAATAATATCAAAGTCATGCTGGTTGAGTAGTTGTGAATTTGAGAAATGCTTGTGTTGAAGTTTGTAAGTCCCGTAGCATGCACGTATGGTTAAAGTTGTGTAACAAATTTGAAGCATGAAGTGTACCTGGCTTGTGCATCCTTATGAGTGGCGGTCGGGGATGAGCGATGGTCTTTTCCTACCAATCTACCCCCCTAGGAGCATGCGCGTAGTGCTTGAATTTTTGATGGCTTCTAAATTTTTGCAATAAGTATAGAGTTCTTTTGACTAATGTTGAGTCCATGGATTATACACATGTTTACCTTTCCGCCATTGCTAGCCTCTTCGGTACCGTGCATTGCCCTTTCTCACATTGAGAGTTGGTGCAAACTTCGCCGGTGCATCCAAACCCCGTGATACGATACGCTCTATCACACATAAACCTCCTTATATCTTCCTCAAAACAGCCACCATACCTACCTATTATGGCATTTCCATAGCCATTCCGAGATATATTTCCATGCAACTCCCACCATCATCATCATGACATACATTACTTTTGTCATATTGCCATTGCATGATCATGTAGTTGACATCGTATTTGTGGCAAAGCCACCATGCATTATTTTTCATACATGTTACTCTTGATTCATTGCACCATCCCGGTACACCGTCGGAGGCATTCATATAGAGTCATACATTGTTCTAGTTTCTAGTTGTAATCCTTATGTTGTAATCAATAGAAGTGTGATGATCATCATTATTAGAGCATTGCCCAAAAAAAAGAAAGGCCAAAATAAAAAAGAAAGGCCCAAAAAAAGAAAAGAAAAGGGCAATGCTACTATCTCTTTTTCCACGCTTGTGCTTCAAAGTAGCACCATGTTCTTCATGTAGTGAGTCTCATATATTGTGCTTCAAAGTAGCACCATGTTTTTCATATAGTGAGTCTCATAAGTTGTCTTTTTCATACTAGTGGGAATTTTTCATTATAGAACTTGGCTTGTATATTCCTACGATGGGCTTCCTCAAATGCCCTAGGTCTTCATGAGCAAGCAAGTTGGATGCACACCCACTAGTTTTCTTTTGTTGAGCATTCATAGCTCTATTGCATCCGTTGCATTGCAATCCCTACTCCTCATGCTGACATCAATTGATGGGCATCTCCATAGCCCATTGATTATCCTCGTCAATATGAGACTTTCTCTTTTTTTGTCTTCTCCACACAATCCCCATCATTATATTCTGTTCCACCCATAGTGCTATATCCATGGCTCACGCTCATGTATTGCGTGAAGGTTGAAAAAGTTTGAGATTATTTAAGTATGAAACAATAGCTTGGCTTGTCATCGGGGGTATAGAAGTTGGGAACATCTTTGTGTGAAGAAAATGAAGCATAGCCTAACTATATGCTTTTGTAGGGATGAACTTTCTTTGGCCATGTTATTTTTGAAGGAAATATGCCCTAGAGGCAATAATAAAGTTATTATTTATTTCCTTATTTCATGATAAAAGTTTATTATTCATGCTAGAATTGTATTAACCGGAAACATAATACATGTGTGAATACATAGACAAACATAGTGTCACTAGTATGCCTCTACTTGACTAGCTCGTTGAATCAAAGATGGTTAAGTTTCCTAGCCATAGACATGAGTTGTCATTTGATTAACGGGATCACATCATTAGGAGAATGATGTGATTGACATGACCCATTCATTAGCCTAGCACTTGATCGTTTAGTATGCTGCTATTGCTTTCTTCATGACTTATACATGTTCCTGTAACTATGAGATTATGCAACTCGCGTTTACCGGAGGAACACTTTGGGTGCTACCAAACGTCACAACGTAATTGGGTGATTATAAAGGAGTACTACAGGTGTCTCCAAAGGTACATGTTGGGTTGACGTATTTCGAGATTAGGTTTTGTCACTCCGATTGTCGGAGAGGTATCTCTGGGCCCTCTCGGTAATGCACATCACTATAAGCCTTGCAAGCAATGTAGCTAATGAGTTAGTTATGGAATGATGCATTACGTAGCGAGTAAAGAGACTTGCCAAGAACGAGATTGAACTAGGTATTGGATACCGACGATCAAATCTCGGGCAAGTAACATACCGATGACAAAGGGAACAACGTATGTTGTTATGCGGTTTGACCGATAAAGATCTTCGTAGAATATGTAGGAACCAATATGGGCATCCAGGTTCCGCTATTGGTTATTGACCGAGAATGGTTCTAGGTCATGTCTACATAGTTCTCGAACCCGTAGGGTCCGCACGCTTAACGTTTCGATGACAGTTCATTATGAGTTTATAAGTATTGATGTAGCGAAGGTTGTTCGGAGTCCCGGATGTGATCACGGACATGACGAGGAGTCTCGAAATGATCGAGACATAAAGATTGATATATTGGAAGCCTATGTTTGGACTTGGAAGGTTAGGATGAAAACAGGAAAGTTCTTTAACACCGGGTTACGGAACCCCGGGGTCTATGGGCCTTGATGGGCCATAGGGAGAAGAGGAAAGGGCCGGCCAGGCAGGCGCCCGCCCCCCTCTAGTCCGAATAGGACAAGGAGAGGGGGCGCCTTCCCTCTTCCCTTCCCAATCCTAATCCAACTAGGAAGGGGGGAGTCCTACTCGGTGGGAGTAGGACTCCTCCAGCGCCGCCCCTTGGGCTGGCCGCAACCCCCCTTGCTCCTTTATATCTGAGGCAGGGGGCACCCCATGACACACAAGTGGATCTACTGGATCGTTCCTTAGCCGTGTGCGGTGCCCCCTCCACCATATTCCACTTGGTCATATCGTCATGAGCTTAGGCGAAGCCTGCGCCGGAGAAGTCACATCGTCATGAGCTTAGGCGAAGCCCTGCGTCGGTGGAGCATCATCATCGCCACCACGCCGTCGTCTTGTGGAACTCATCCCCGACGCTTTGCTGGATCGGAGCTCGGGATCGCCATCGAGCTGAACGTGTGCGTAACTCGGAGGTGCCGTACGTTCGGTGCTTGGATCGGTCGGATCGTGAAGACGTACGGCTACATCAACCGCGTTGTTATAACGCTTCCGCTTTCGGTCTACGAGGGTACGTGGACAGACACTCTCCCCTCTCGTTGCTATGCCATCACCATGGTCCTATGTGTGCGTAGGAATTTTTTTGAAATTACTACGTTCCCCAACAATTTTGAGATGACATAATTATTTTGATTAGTATGCTTGAAGTATTATTATTTTTATGTCAATATGAACTTGTGTCTTGAATATTTCGGATCTGAATATTCATATCACAATTAAGAAGATTTACATTGAAATTATGCCAAAGTATCACTCCGCACCAAAAATTCTTTTTATCATTTACCTACTCGAGGGGAAAGCAGGAATTAAGCTTAGATGCTTGATACGTCTCCAACGTATCTATAATTTTTGATTGCTCCATGCTACTTTATCTATTGTTTTGGACTATAATGGGCTTTATTTTCCACTTTTATATTATTTTTGGGACTAACCTATTAACCGGAGGCCCAGCCCAGAATTGTTGTTTTTTGCCTATTTTAGTGTTTCGAAGAAACGGAATATCAAACGGAGTCCAAACGGAATGAAACCTTCGGGAACGTGATTTTCTCACCGAACGTGATCCAGGAGACTTGGACCCTACTCCAAGGAGTGCCAGAGGCGGTCACGAGGGTGGGGGCACGCCCCTCCCCCTGGGCGCGCCCCCCTGCCTCGTGGGCCCCCTAACGCTCCACCGACGTACTCCTTCCTCCTATATATACTTACGTACCCCCAACAGACCGGGGACGGAGCCAAAAACCTAATTCCACCGCCGTACCTTCCTGTATCCACGAGATCCCATCTTGGGGCCTGTTCCGGAGCTCCACCGGAGGGGGCATCTACCACGGAGGGCTTCTACATCAACACCATAGCCCCTCCGATGAAGTGTGAGTAGTTTACTTCAGACCTTCGGGTCCATATTTAGTAGCTAGATGGCTTCTTCTCTCTGTTTGGATCTCAATACAATGTTCTCCCCCTCTCTCGTGGAGATCTATTCGATGTAATCTTCTTTTTACGGTGTGTTTGTTGAGAGCGATGAATTGTGGGTTTATGATCCAGCTTATCTATGGAAAATTTTTGATTCTTCTCTGAATTCTTTTATGTATGATTAAGTTATCTTTGCAAGTCTCTTGAATTATCTGTTTGGTTTGGCCAACTAGATTGGTAGTTCTTGCAATGGGAGAAGTGCTTAGCTTTGGGTTCAATCTTGCGGTGACCTTACCCAGTGACAGAAAGGGTTGCAAGGCACGTATTGTATTGTATTGTTGCCATCGAGGATAACAAGATGGGGTATTTATCATATTGCATGAATTTATCCCTCTACATCATGTCATCTTGCTTAAGGTGTTACTCTGTTTTAACTTAATACTCTAGATGCATGCTGGATAGCGGTCGATGAGTGGAGTAATAGTAGTAGATGCAGAATCGTTTCGGTCTACTTGTCACCGACGTGATGCCTATATACATGATCATTGCCTGGATAACCTCATAACTATGCTCAATTCTATCAATTGCTCAACAGTAATTTGTTCACCCACCATAGAATGTCTATGCTCTTGAGAGAAGCCACTAGTGAAACCTATGGCCCCCGGGTCTATTCTCATCATATCAATCTCCATCACTTTATTTACTTGCTTTGCTTTTACCTTTTTACTTTGCATCTTTATACCAAAAATACCAAAAATATTATCTCTATCAGATCTCACCCTCGTAAGTGACCTGAAGCGATTGACAACCCCTAAGCGTTGGTTGCGAGTAGCTATCGTTTTGTGCAGGTACGAGGGACTTGCGCGTAGTCTCCTACTGGATTGATACCTTGGTTCTCAAAAACTGAGGGAAATACTTACGCTTCATCCTCTCCTCTTCGGGGAAATCCAACGCAAGCTCGAGACGTAGCACATAGCTGTGGAACATACCATTCAAAAATATCGAACAACCATTGTCCTTTAAATTGAATTCATAACCTTGACTCATCAAACATGAGGCAGAAATAATGTTCCGACTAAGTGCAGGAATGTAATAACAATTATTCAATTCCATAATGAATCCGGAAGGAAGCTGGAGCTGCATCGTGCCAACCTCCAACGCAGCAACTCTTGCTTTGTTGCCGACCCTGATGTCAATCTCCCCTTGTGCCACACGCCTAGTTCTTACGAGCCCCTGCATCGAGTTGCAAATATGAACAACCGATCCGGTATCAAATACCCAAGAGCTACTAGGTATGTCAGCAAGGTAAATGTCTATAACATATGCAACAAGTGTACCTTTGCCTGAAGATGCATTTCCGGCCTTCTTGCCGTGCTCTGCAAGCCACTTGCTACAGTTCCTCTTCCAGTGACCGGTCTCCTTGCAGTGATAGAAAACGGTCTTCGAGTCCGGTCCAGACTTTGTCGCAACGGCGGAGGTTACCGTCTCCGTGCCCTTTGCCTTAGCCTTTTTCTTGGACCAACTCTTCTTGAACTTAGCGATTTACGCACCATCAACACTTGATGCGTGCCTTTCTTAATATCCTGCTCGCCACTTTGAGCATCCCATGCAATTCGGTGAGCTTCTTATCCATGCCATGCATATGATAGTTCGAGATGAACGTCCCATAGCTGGGCGGAAGAGAACCCGAGAACATCATCGATGCTTGACTCATCCAAGAGCAGGAAGCCCAAACGATCCAAAGCTTGCACATATCGATCATCTCGATCACATGCGGGCTCAGTGGATCACCTTCCTTCAGCTTGCAATCCATCAAGGATCGCCGGACGTTGAACCTTTTGGTCCTAGCCTGTGTCTGAAACATGCTCTTGAGACTCTCGATCATATCGTAAGCCTCAACATTTTTGAATTGTTGTTGCAAATCGGGCTCCATACAAGCCATCATCAGACAGCTGATCTCCGTTGATTCATCAACGAGTTTTTTTGGTAGGCATTCTTAGTTGTGGCATTAGCATTACCGGCAGGTTCCTCTGGAAGTGGATCCTCTAGAACATGTTGCTTTTTATCGTGTTTGAGAACAATTCTCAGATTTCTATACCAGGTGGTAAAGTTTGTTCCATTTAGTTTATCCTTTTCCAGAATTGATTTCAATGCAAAGTTGGGTTGAGCAGGTGGTGCCATTGATCTACAACAGAAAATATGCAATCACTAAGCAATGTGTTTATGTAGAGTAATTCAAGCCTAAATCACAATACTCCCACTAAAGTCAGCATCCCTCCGCAAACTCTCAGTGATTCAGGATCCGACTAGCACATGCGACTAGTGAGCTTTAGCATCACTGCTAGACAACATGCCTATCCGGTAAGCAACTCCTTGCTAATTGTATCTCTATACGACTCCTGTCGGTCAGGAAGGTATCTCATACCCCGGCTCCCAACCTTCTTTGCCACAAGGCCCAAAAACGTTTTGATAGCCTTGTCAAGTTAACTCGATGCAAAGGCATGTCCGTGTCCGACACAAACCCTTCAGTTCAAGGACATCCAGCAGCACCCCAATTTTATGAGCCCGCTACTATACGTACTTGACGTGCGAAGGTGCAACATCGGGGATGGCAATTCGCTTGATATTAATGAGGGATCTTTCTACCATTCTAACATGCATAGAAACAAGAAGCATAACAATCACAAATAAACATATATTGTGAAATAGTATGGCTCCTTCATGGACGGTCTTCCAGGTTGGCTCTGACTCCGATGACCATCTAGGAACTCCATCTTGTTCGTCACGCCGGGACGCCAAGCCACCAACCTGATCTCTATTATCCAACTACTACAACTAGTAATGAATTTTACATAGAGTCACAAGTCGATACGCAGGTCGTTATAATGACAGCACTTTGGCTCATGCCAGCTGACAAACATGACACGCAGGTCATGTATAAATTACACACATGCATCACATACACATGCGCCATACTATTCACATCAAACCTGCAAAACAAAGTTGTGCATAGAATCGCATTCTACCGGTTTGTGTGTCGGGTACGAAATACACGGCGCTACGCACACGGCGGTCCCGCTAGCTGGTTAGCGGGCGGGGTTCGAAGGGGCAGCGCCCCTCGCGGGTGCGGGCAGCGCCCGACGTTTTCGGAAATCACAGATCACATCTGAACTCCGATCACGCCGAATTCTCTGATCTGACCGATCTTATCGATCATCGCGAATCCGATTCGGACTTACGTTTCACTGTTAACCCCGATGGCGGATAACCGACCGGTAGGGGTAGATCGTGTCACGACCTCATCGATCCCGATTGACAGAAAACATAGCCTCAACGATCCCCATGTGCAGTTGATCACATAAACCGTGCACATAGCCGATCTCATCAACGGCAACAGATCTCATTTGCCGCCTCCACATATCTAATATGCATACGATCTGAATCCAAATCCTATAGCAGAGGCTCTGATACCACTGTTGGGTTCTACGGTAGGGTGCGTCGACTGCAAATTAAAATTTCCTACGCGCAGAACAACCAAGAACATGCTACGGGAGATGGATCACAGTTCATTACCACTAGACGCGCAGTGTCGTGCAGCGGAAGAAGAGTTGGGGCAGCGCGTCCGCGTGGATCGTCTCCTCCTTGTCCGATCTCCCTCGAACAGCCAGCCGTCCAATCCCACGTATAAGTTCGCCGGAGCGGCGCAAGTGCACCGCTTCTAACGGTATCCGCGCGTGCAGGAGGAACATCGTGCGACGGACTGCTAGGTCCGATCACACAGTCGGCGGCGAGTGGAGGTGTCTATTCGCAACACATGCAAACCCTAGTCGCAGCGCCGAAGCGATCAACCGCATGAGTGTGCCGCACCTCCACTTTATATAGGCGTCCGCCGCAGGCTCAACACTTGGGCCTCGCATGGACCCTAAAGCCCAAAGTCTACTCGGTCACGTTCCTAGTCCAGTTCGGATCACATCCGACCAGTGTCCTATGAACTGACCTCGTAGGTTCCTTCCCTTAAGCGCGCGACCCCTTAGGTTCAAGTCGGCTTGGTCACAGTTCGGATCACCTCCGACCTGCACGGTTGGTAGCGGCCTCTAGCAAGGCATGCCGACCACCAAGCAGACTATGAAGCTGGTTAGGCGAACACAGCATAACGTGTCACACTTCTGTTCCCTTTGCCGCACGATATATGTTGTCAGGCTCAAGGCGAGACTGTCATCCCTGTGCTAGCCCGACCACTTTCTCGTTCCTGTGATGCCGACCACAATCCGGATTATCTCATAATCCTTGTCGCATGGCCATGCTTCTCTTGGTCGGATCACACGAGGGGCCCAGAGTATGTCTCTCCTTATCGGAGGGGCAAATCCCGTCTTGCTCGACCATGTCTCGCAGCATGGGACTGGACAAATCCGAAACCTACCTTTGTAACTACCCAGTCACAGAGTAGCGTTTGATCGGCCCAAAGCAAGTCTGTCACCATCCCGAGTACATGCGTCACCTCAGGTCTTAGGACATAGAACGTATGTTGTACTAGAGACTCACAGATGACATATCGCTGCGTCTCATAGTTGGGTCTGTCCGACTCGGACCTTATCTCGACTCGGATCTGACTACGTCGAATCCGACCAGACCTTTCCAAGTCCATATTATCCGGTTAGCATCCAATGCTCCATGGCTAGTGAGACCAAGTCATCGACCGTGTCATATGCTAGTCTAGTCGGCTGCGCGTCCACACAGCCCTTTCGACTAGGGATTTAGGACAGTCATCATACAATGCATAATCCCACAAACAAGTCACGTACTTGCTAATACACATCATTGATAATGTCCAAGGACTATCTTTATTCATAAACACATAGGAAATACCATCATACATGATTGCCTCTAGGGCATATCTCCAACATCCCCCCCCCCCCCAGCAAGAGTCGGGGTCCATCGCCCTCCATGGCAACTAAGGCCACGGGAGATGAGGCAGACCGCCGACAACGCCGACAGAAGGTAGGAAGCCCTTCTCGGCTGGGAGTTGCCTTTCTTGGGGAGGGCGTACATAGATTAACCACGATACGATTGGTAATGTGCAGCTTTGGGTCACCTATTTGTGGTGCCAGACCACAAGCCCTCTTGGGGTTAGTACTTTTGCGCAGTGTGGATTTGTGGTTGCATTGCATCATGAAATCGCATGTGACTGAGTGGCTCAGCCAGTTGCGGGCTTAGGTGTGCGAGGTTGCCGGTGAAAGCCATGCTTCGACTGTGGCCAAAGCCCGTAGATGGCGGCGGCTGCGGGTGTTGCTACCTTATTGGAGGCATCGGGTGTGCTATTCTCGCTTTCGTGCCCGAGATTCTCCGTCGAAAACCCTATAAATGTGTCTCCTGGATCGGACAATTGTGATGCTATAAGCTTTGCTAGGCGTCGCGTTCCCTCTTGGGGGCATCGTTCTGAAGATGTATTCGGAAGGAGAGACTCGTGATTCGAGGTGGTGGCTCGTGGGGCAATATTGATGGGGATGCGTGAGGTTGAGGTCGCAACAAGGTTGTGGAGTTGGCTCTTCGGCGTGTTCGTGGTGTTGTTGGGGTTTGTTTGCCGAGGAGTCGGAGTTGCGACGACGAGGCCCAAGTTGAGATGATGACTTACATTGGGTGGTCTGGCTCGGCGATCCTTCACAGCACCAACCTTGCATACTTCTTCATCGTAGCTCGCCTTCAGACTTGGAGTTGCCTTGCCGCCGGTGGGTGCCGTCGACTGTTTGGCATGGGCTTAGGTCTTTTGTGCATGTCGTGGCGAGACATCATTGATGGCCGAATGCACTGAAGTCGGAGTTGCTTACTCGACCAGAAGTGATGCCAATGACAGTTTGCGGATAACCTCGATGTGGTTCTTTTATTTGGTGAGTACTGTGGGCAGACAGGTCGACTAGTGGTGCCCTGTGTGGGCGTATTGTTCCAGTTTTTGCCTGATTTTTCGTAATTAACCAAATAATTCTTTTTTTAATTAAACGGATCGGGTCCTTTTTGGACTCCGGGTCAAAAATTCGACCGTGAGACTAGCCACAATGCATAGTAACATACACAAATACCTAGACTATGTTACTACATTCATAGTGGGTAGTAACATAAGTGTGGTAACATGCAAAGCTTCATTTATTAGGTTATAGACTCATATTATATTGGGACATGTGATGTTACAGTAACTAGCTAAGTTACTGTAACTACCTCTCTCCTCATTAACTCATTGCCACATAAGCAAAGTTGCTGAGTTGGACTCGATATTACTATTGAAGTTACTCCCACTGTGGCTAGTCTGACATGTGCAGAATATGTATGCACAGTTCCGCACGCATGACCAGGCATATTATGAAGAAAAAAACATCTGGATTTCAGAGTCTCGAAGAAACCAGACAGTTCCTGTTCAACTACGGCGCCCTTCCCCGCTAGAAAAAAAAACACACGGCGTCCTTCCCTTCCGGCGTGCACTCCAGTTTGCCAGTTCCTATCCGAATTTTCGTCTGAACATGGTCAGCATACGTGACAACACAACCATCACATTTATCAAATTGTCAACATTAGAGAGAGCCTTAGACTTAGGGCTCAAGCATGCATGCCTAGTAGTCAAGCTTTACCATCAAAGTAGTAGTGCGAGTGTCAAGGAAGGGTGACGGCAGAGTGAGCTACTAAGTCAGTGAGGGCCTGTCATGATTAAGTAGAATTAAGTGGCTACCGGGTGTGTCGGTAGGTGGACGCGTCGGTTCGAACCGAGCTGTCAGGCGAGTGAGCCGCACTGCTCGCTCGCGCTCGCTGCAGCTGCACCAGCAAGCACGGAGCTACAACACCGGACACTCAGTATAGCTGCTGAGTGCCTGAGTACTGAGTAGCGGCATAATTAGCTCCATCGATCGGGCATCTTCTCTACTTGAGCAGCTAGCTGCCCCCTCGGGGTTTAAGCTCCGTTTTATTCAGTGTACCGAATCTGTTTGGTAAGGACATTTTCAGGTGGAGGTATGTGCCTTATCATGGGCCACTTGGAATTGCAGGAAAACCCAAGTCTTTGAGCCTTAAGCCTTTCTGAAAAAGAAGAAGAAAAAAAAGAGTTCATAGTAGATCTGTCAACATATGGAGCAATCGCGTGGCAAGCGTGATAAGCAACACAAACCAATCGGCGATATATAATTGAGAAATCACCATATGGAGTAGTACGTTACTAGAATGGTTGGGCGCGCTTTGCTGCGCCGTTGGCGTTGTTGAGATTCTGACAAAAAAAATGCTCATTTTTTTTAAAATATAAGGTGTATTACTTTTTTTAAAAGTCCAACCTCTTTTAAGTTTGATCAAATTATGAAGAAATATATCAAAAAAATTTATACCCAATTGGTGTTATTAGATTCATCATGAAGTGAATTTCCATATTTTTTGACTTAATATTGTGGGTGTCGATATTTTTGGCTCTAAACTTTGTCAAAGTTAAAGAAATTTGATTTTCCAAAAAACTAATACCCTTGTATTTTGGACCTGATGGAATATTTAGTTTGGCGGACGAGGAAGACGTTGGAGTGTAATTTATGTTTATTTATGATGTGGTTATTTGGTGGGCCTTTCATGGTGTGATTATGTGTTATGTGCGAATCAACTCATATTTTTGTGGGTAAATTTCTGTGTCGGTGGCTACATGTACTATATTGGTGTTATACTATCACCACATGATGGCGCTTCTTTTCTCTAGGTGGTAAGAGGGTGCAGGGTGTTGATATGTCTTTCTACCGGTTGGTGTTGATTGATTTGAAAAATTGTTGGCCCAATCAAAACCGTAAACCAAATTCAAAATTGAACATCTCAATCGAACAAAAGAGCTTCAAAATTAGGGAATATGATGAATTAAAATAATTAAATGAGAGAGCTTCTTGAGAAATTATTGACCCAGTCAAAATCAGATGACCAAGTTCTAAAATGAAGACCTCAATGAATTGTGAGGACTTAAAAATTAGGAAGCATAGTGTATAGTGTATAGTATAAAAGAATTGAATGATAGCTTTGAGATTGTTGACTTGGTCAAAAATGGATTATCCGATTTTAATTGGACACCTCAATTGATTGCGAGGCCTTTCACCCATAGAGAGCTTAGAGCAACTCTAGCAGACCCTGCATCCCGCGCCGGCCCGCAAAATAACCGTCAAATTACGGGTTGGGGCCAGAAAATCCGAACGATCAGACCCCACATCCCGCCCCGGCCCAACTCTAGCAGCGGCAGGGCAACGTGGTCGTGCAGGGCGGGAATCCGACTGCCCCAGCCGCGACGGCCCGCGCTCCGAGCGCCAACATCGCAGTGCGATCCCGGCCGGCGGCGGAGAAGGTCGGCAAGGCCGCGGGCGTAAAGCGGAGGAAGGTTCCGGCTTCAAGGAAGCCACCTTCTTCAACCTCTCACTCCATCCCCCCCGCAAGGAGGTGCTCCGACGATGCCGTTGAACGGTGGCGCTCCCCCCGCGAGCAAGGTGTTCGGCGAAATGGCCGGAAGGTATGTCTCTTCGGTCTTGGCGATTCCCTTTCAATTTTCGCCATTAGTCTCGATAGCTCGTGACTTTTTATCGTTCGCTATAGCGGTGGTTCGAATAATGCAACACCCGAGTTCGTGAACTTGTTGGACACGAACGTGGTTGACATTGATCAAGCCCCTTTCGAACCATTCGACTACAATGAAACGGAGGGCGGCGTGGACAATCATGGTTGTGCGGACGAATTGGAGGAGATCGAAGCGGAAGCATTCGAGAAAACGCAAGCAAAGACTGGGAAAAGCCAAAGATCGAAGAACTACAGGATCTTGGAAGATCAAGCTTTGATCCATGTATGGAGTGCGGTGTCTCTTGATGCATGCACGGGTACTTCTCAAACCGTCAAGAGATATTGGCAAAGAATCGAAGATCAATACTTCCACATTATGAAAAAGTATCCCAATAGGACTCCACGCACATTTCGGTCGCTTCAAGGGCGTTGGGAGAATATCAAGCCTATGTGCAGCCGTTGGGCAGCTTGCTTGGAGCAAGTACGCAATGCACCTCCAAGTGGCACCGTGGAGTCCGACTATGTGAGTTTGTTTTTTCCTTTGTTCAAGTTGTGCATCATCATAATGTATCATGGGAAATGATTGCATCACTTTGTTCACATTTTGTAGGACAAGATTGCTCAACATAGATACAAGGACATGGAAGCTTCGGAAGGCAGATTCTTCAAATTAGAGCATTGTTGGGAGTTGCTCCAAAAGTGCGAGAAGTGAAAGTTGATCGACAAAGAATCGTCACCAAAGAGAGGCTCACTTATAAACATGGATGAAGATGAGGATGATGATGGCCCAAGAAATTTGCACAAGCCCGATAGCGACAAGAAGACTAAAAAGAAGATGAAGAGAGAGCAAGAAGCATCGAGCTTGAGGGAGAAGATTGATGCCATGGTGCAATCAAACGAGTTGATGTTGTTGAAGTCGTTGGAGATCAAGAAAGAGTTGGCCGAGAAGAAGGCAAAAGAGAAGCAAGAAAAATGGAAAATGCTCAAGGAGGAGGGGCTCCGCAAAGCTGCCATTGAGGAAAGAAAAGTACGCGCTTCTGAAAACAAATCGATGTCATTGTTACTCGCCGAAGAGAACAAGATCATGTCAATGAACTGCAATGACATGGCCGGCCTCACCAAAACATGGCATGATATGGCAAGGAGAGAGATCTTGAAGAGGAGAATGGTCGCCTCGGCCGGTCCGTGTTCCAGTTCTGACCCGGTGATGTTTTCTCTGCTCCATATGGTGGCAATGTGGATGATTACGGTGCGGGAGTTGGAACAAGCGACGGAGGTGGATTCGGTGGCGCCGATGAACTTCAATATGGACTCCATGGCGCGTAGTGAAGATCGACCCCCTAGATGATGCCGGACATGGGCGCAAACCTTTGCATGCCCTCTTTTGCGTAATGAATTTCGCTTTTATTTGCGCGCAAACTGTTTGTGTCGTTTGAATTTGAACTTGTTTACCAAACCCTATGTCAAATGTGAGATTTGCAGTTTTTCTGTTTGCAGATCGTCACGGTGGTGCCCGAACAGAACCCGCAGAATTCGACCCGTAAAAAAGTATATTCCATGAATATATTTTTTTACGGATCCGCCGTTAAGTGCTGCGCATACTTACCAGCGTCGGCGCAAAAGTGGTTTTCTGCGAGCTATGACCGCAAACGTTTTCTTGCGGCGGATCACGCGGGACTGCTAGAGTTGCTTTTAGTGATATAGTAGATGCGATGGACACAAGCTGACAAGGGGAGAGATCCTCCTACTGAAAAAAAAAAGACAAGGGGAGATCTGCCGGTGGCTTGCGCCTCAAACGTTAGAATCCACTTTGCGGCATTGGGACGCCACGCATCGCATCGCCGCAAAAGGTCAGAGGACTCGATCGGCATCCGTCGGGATCGACGTCCGATCCGGTCTAATCATAGCTGCCTCATTAACCTCGATCCCGAGCAGTACTGGCCAGCTCCATTCTTTTCCTTCTCCCCGGGCACAGGGGGCACAGGCTTCCATCACGGAAATCGGGAAGAGGAAAAATGAGAGTGCGCTACTCCCATTAGGGTGATCGCATCGATGTGATGGTGAATGGAAAGGGAACCCCCTATCTTAGTACTCACGGATCTGGCTTTCAGGTAAGAAAGGGCTTCCTCGACCACAAAAAGGAGCACCAACTGCTGTAAAAAACCTGGAGGAAAGACGAGACCTTCTATAAAGGACAGAGAAATACCACCATGTAATCGTCGTGACTTTGACTAGTCGGCACACGCGGCTAGCCAAGACATACCCGGACATGTGAAGCTGAAAACGACCCTAGCAAAAGAGACCACATCAGACAGCGATGCTAAAACTTACTATCCAGTAGATTAGTCTACACTGCGGTTTCTTTGATTCGTACGAATTCAAAATTGCAGGAATGATAAAAGCATATGATTGCAAAGTCACCTTCATCTAAATTCTACCTTCATCCCATAATGTAAGACTTTTTTTGACACTATAGGAAGAACATGATTTTGGTTTGTTTGCTTGCATCAACATAGAGAAAAAGGAAGGATTGTTTGCAAGAGGTTTGAGAGGATGTTAACAACATTCATATGGTATATGTAGCACAAAAGAATCCTTAGAAAACATTCCTATCAGATTCAAATCCTTACGAATCAACGACCAGCGTAGGGAAATTTTCTAAGGATTTCATCTATCATTCAAAATTCTAAGTCCTTTGGATCAAAGAGGCCACGCGAATAACGCAATACGACACTGCTACAGTCTGCATCAGTAGGCTGGGGATACTGTACAATGCAGCGAGCCATACATCTCGAGGAAAATGCAACCTGCTTCCAAAGAAGGCCATTCCAACAGAGCGATGGAGAGTGGCTCCATCGTGTAAAGAAGATCATGGCCTATTCTAACAAGGGACGCACGCACTATAAGTGAAATTTCTATCTCAAGCTAGTAGCCAACTTGCTTCCCAGTTAAGAAAAGAAGCAGCTTAGCTGTCCAACATTTTAAACCGTTCTTCTTTCTGAGGAGTTTCAGAACAAAAATGGTCAGCTGGTAACATAAAGATACACCTCACATCAGAGTGAAAACTACTCGCGTGCTTGGTGATAGTTCCGCTGCTCCATATCAGAAAATTGCAGACAAACTGCGTTATGATCAAACATTTCTTTTCTCCACAAGACGATGCATCCTCTCATCGACTGAATCTACTTGTGTGCTGAGTTGCTTCCTCTATGTTATCGCGAGGGGGAAAAAATACATATGATTCTATTGGAGATCAAAAGCAGATATAGAACGCAAGATGTCTTGTAGCAAACAATTCGGCTAACAAGTTTCAGCTGGATAAGGGAGTTCACATGCACACCATCAATACCCCTTGTTCCCACGTATCCGGGCTCGCATGTCAACCTGTTGGAGCGATTAACAGAATTAGCAATTTTCCACTTGCAAACTTGAGTAACAAAAAAGGAGTACAAAAGGCCTAAACAGAACAACGATCAAATTTATAGCAAATCAAGAAGCAACCAAAGGAAGTTAAGCATATCGAACAAAGGAATTGATAGCCGTCTAAAAAGGAGGGATAGAGCGACGAGCATTCATATCTAATGCAATAGTAATGGGCCAAACCCGCAAAATATTCTTAAAGTAGGCTGTATGTCGCATTCATAGCTTGTACACCAAAGGACAATGGGTTACCATAACTGTGGAGCATATGGATATATGATTATATCTATATAGGAAGAAATGAAATGAGCTGTTAATGAGAGGTATTACTAGTATCCACAATTCACACAGAAGCTGCATATGAATCAGATGTGAAAGATTTGAAGCAGTATATAACAATGGAGTTTGAAACTTAGCATCAAACTACTGCTCCCTCCGTCCCAAAATAAGTGTCTCAACTTTGTACTAACTTTAGTACAAAGTTGTACTAAGCTTAAGACACTTAGTTTAGGACGGAGGGAGTACAAATTAAGGAAAACATATACATGGTATGTATAATCTATCAATCTTCATGTACTCAGCCTTTGTAGCTAAATCTGCTACTTCGATTTATAATAATGCAAATTTCAAGATATGTAGTGCACGGGTGTAGTTACAGAGAGATTCCGATTTTAACCACCAGTCACAGATCTACTCTTATTGTACAAGCAAGATGAAAGGGGAACAAATATTTTTGCCTTTGACTGTCCGTACAATTGTAGTTTTTTCCTCGTATTCACACGTCTTTTATGCACAGCCTGTTCTACCACAACGAAATACTAGTCTCTTATAAGTTGTACTCCCTCCGTTCCTAAATATAAGTCTTTCTAGATATTCCACTACAAACTGCATACGGATGTATATAGACATATTTTAGGGTGTAGATTCACTCATTTTGCTCCGTATGTAGTCCATAGTGGGATCTCTGAAAAGACTTATATTTAGGAACGGAGGGTACGATGCATACATATTACAAAAGATTATAGTATCAAACATGAAAAGGGCCAAGTAGCACGGGCGTTTCTAGCTAAATCTGTTCCTTTAATCTATTATAACAGGTATTTAAAGGATATTTAGAAGATATGTGGTGTATAGAGTAGTTACAGAGCGATTCTGATTCTAACTGCCAGTCCAAGATCTACTACTTTTCTGACTGTACAAGGAAGGTGAAAAGGAAAAACATTCTGCTTCCGTTTACAGTTGTAATTTTTTCCTCACATTGCCCACTATCTTTTGTGAACAACCTGTTTGTCGACCTAAAACATAGTCTCTTATAAGCTGTATGATGCACAAGGTTTTCGAGTCGATGAGTTGACGAGTCGCTCGGGGGGAGCGACTCTAGACTAGTCGTGACTAGTCTAGACTCATGGTCGATGAGTCGACATGCGACGAGTCGACGTGAGTTAAGCAGTAGAAAGTAGGTACAATAAAACCAGCCTTGTCTTGAGTGGTTCCAATTCAGCCCTCAACTCTTCATCATGCACAAACACCCTTGTTCATGCACAACCAGGGGAGGAGCAGACCACCACCACCACCAACAACAACAACCAGGGGAGGAGAGGAGGAGCAGACCAGCAGCAGCAACAACCAGGGGATGAGAGGAGGAGCAGACCAGCAGTAGCAACCAGGGGAGGAGGGGAGGAGCAGACCAGCAACAGCAGCAACCAGGGGAGGAGGGGAGGAGCAGACCAGCAACAACAGCAACAAGGGGAGGAGCAGCAAGCCAGCAACCAGGGGCGGCGGCGGCTGCCAAGGAGAGGGTTGGGTCGGGGGAGGGGAACAGGTTTGATCTAGGTTTCCATGGGGGATGGTTCGATACAGTAAAAAAACATATGACAAGCGGGCCCAAAAAAATTGAGTCGTTCGACCCAAAAAACACGACTAGTCGAGACTAGTCGCTCGAGTCGCTCGACTCATCCCATGAGTCGAGTCGCCAGGCTGAGTCAACCCTGCTAGTGTGACTCATAGACTAGTCGACGACTAGTCGCGACTAGTCGAGCGACTCAAAAACAGAGATGATGCATAGATACTAAAACTAATGCAACCAACATGAAAGGGCCCGATTACTTAAATGCTTGTATATTACAATTCACAGGAAGGAGCTTCTAGTGATTTAACCTCGTAGGTATTATTAGCTTGCTCGACCCTGTATATCTGGTTAAAGGATCTCATATCTTGATTTCAAAATCAACAAAGCACACCTATCAACATGTAAAATCCACCATCATTCTGAAATCTTGGACATACAGAGCAAGCACAAATAAAACTTAACCAATCATACGGCACAGATATTTGCATCGGCATTGTTGTATACTCCCTCCGTCCGTAAATACTTGTCGGAGAGATTGATGTATCTAGACGTTGTTTAGTTCTAGATACATCAATTTTTATCCATTTCTTTGACAAGTATTTTCGGACGGAGGGAGTAGATCTGTAGCATATGAACTAACTAAATGGCAGTGGCGCACACCTGGACGTCGGTTGCGAAACCATTAATACAGACATTGTGGCAGGCCCCAAACGCAGGCCCCAAACGCAGGCCCCAAACGTGTTCAATTGCGAGTCATCCGCCAGCTATATGAACTGTACCACCAGAAGCCAGTTCATAACAATACATCAATTAACAAAGTTGCGGCCACAAGGGAGTGGACCAAGTACCATCTCAAGTACCTAACGAATGCCGGACGGGCGGATTCGCAATAAATTGCAGAGAAGCTTATCCCCTATAGGTTCAGCAAGCTACTCACATCCACGCATAATATCAATATCTAACAGCGCAACAGAACAACGATTGCAAGCAAAATCATCAAAGGGGAACCAGTAAAGCTGATGCACAACGAAACATGGATCGCAACTGATGTGGCTGATGCACAGCGAGCAATTCGAGACATGCCTGGCCCCTTTTGCAGTTGAAGTAGGTCTCCCGCAGGCCGACGCACTCGCTGGTGATGTTGGGCGCCTTCTCCCCCGCGCACTCCTTGTAGGGCCTCTTCTGCACCTGCATCAGGGAAGGGCAGATGTGTTGAGCAGTGCCGCCGTCTCGCACAGAGCATCCAAGACTACAACAACGGCGCAGCGCACGAGATCGTTTCCTGATCCCCTTGGTATTCGTACACCGAACCAGGCCAGACCGAATCGAACCAAGGGGACGGGGGCGACGGCACGATGAGGCGCGGGGGAAGAAAAGGGGCGAGAGGGGGGGGGGGGGGGGGGTGTGGCGGCTGACCTTGACACAGTCGGTCTCGCTGAGGCACTTGACGAGCTCCATGGCTAGCCCCTTGCACGACTTCGACATCTTCCTCCTCCGCCTCCGACTCTCGATCGCTCGGCTGCGGTGCGGCTTGCGGGAGGAGAAAGAGGCGAGACGGCGGCGGGTCTCTCCTCCTCCCGGCGGCCGGCGCAACAGGTCGGGTGGGAGATGGCTTTGGTTGGGCCTTCGTGGACCATTTCCCGGCCTGATTCAGTAACTGGTCTTGCACGGTCCACATAGCAGAGCTAGAATTTCTAAAAAAAAAAGAGCTAGAAGGGGTCATCATAAATTCATAATCAATAATCATATATGATGCTTGTAGGGGCTGTCTACGAAACTTCAGGTAGCCTTGATTTGTACTTCATTCAGTGGGAAAGACACCAACATGTCGATGTTGACATGTCTGAAACCCGTCTAGATCGGTCTACTGCAAACTATCAGAAGGCATCCAACACCGCTCTAGATCAAATGAGATGAATGGGATATTCCACCCGGTGACATGGTGAAGGTGAACATTGATGCATTTTAAACCTTGATAGCACAGCATTGGGAGTTATAGCCTGGAAAACCAAGGTCAATTACATCGACATGGCAAACAAGCACCAAAATTGCATAAGATTAAGCCCATGGACTAATAGACACGCTAAATTATTTGTCACTCAAGCGGGGTGTAACTGTGTGATGTTCAACCCTCTTTGCGCTGAAGTTGTCAAGATAATGAATGAAAGGCATGATCTTATCGACCTAATATTGTTATTCTTTGTTTCGATAGTAGGAAAGGGTGATGTATAAATCTCGTAGGCTATGCATTTTTTTTGCGGGGACTCTTAGGCTATGCTTGAATGCAAAGTAATTTGAAAATCGCACTCATGGGAACAAAATACCATCGTAATGTATGAATATCACGTGAAGAGCAACAAAATTAAACTGAGAAGTATCATCAAAGGGAACATTTCTCGATTAGAAGATAAAGAGGTGGAGAGTAAGTATTTAAATACTAAAACCTTGGCATTAAGAATGCATGACTTGTAAGATGACTATTTCTTGGAAATAATCACAGTTTCACAAGAGTTAAAAAAATTATTGACGATGTGGAGTAGAGGGGTATGCGGCGCATGTTTGCTATTGAACATCTAGGCATTTATCTCATTTGAAATGATCCAACAAATAACATTGATGGTAGAAGCTATGTCACTTCAGTTTGCTTTATTATCGTTTGACATGTTGATCAACGTTGCTCGATGGAAGGCTTTGCCACCCAAAGAGATGCATCAAGACTTCAAGCGAATCAAATCCTTACAGCATCTCTCGCTGATCCCCTATACTTTAACTCCTTAAAGCATCCTCCAACTTAACTCCCTAAACTTTGAGGAGTTAAATAGTGGCCAAACCTAACGGAATCCCCATATTTAACTCCCTAAATATTTGTTGACTAATTATTCTATCCCTTTGGCATATACATTTCAAGCAACTGATGGTATTTCATCAATCATTTGAATGATTCAGATTCAACATACGCAAAAATTCAATCATAACATACATATAGCTAATCCAATTGAACAATTCGAACTAAAACATGCATATAATTTATCCAAATTCCACCACATCAACCAAGTTTGATCTAAAAACCCACAACATGGCATATCTTGTGCTGTGGACCAAGCCCTACCAAATGCACACACAAACTCCAACACTTTCGTGCTCATTATCGGTGTCAAAACCGGCCGATCTCGGGTAGGGGGTCCCGAACTGTGCGTATGTGGATCGAAGGTAACAGGAGGCGGGGGACACGATGTTTACCCAGGTTCGGGCCCTCTTAATGGAGGTAATACCCTACTTCCTGCTTGATTGACTTTGATGAGTATAGGGGTTACAAGAGTTAATCTACCTCGAGATCATAATGGCTAAACCCTAGATGCCTATCCTGTATGATTGTGGTCGCCCCTACGCACTAAACCCTCTGGTTTATATAGACACGGAGAGGGCCAGGGTTGTACAAAGTCGGTTGACAGAGAAAGGAAACTATATGACTAGCCGCCAAGCTTGCTATCCACGCCAAGGAGAGCCCCATCCGGACACGGGGAAAGGCCTTCTATCTTGTACTTTCACGGCCCATTAGTCCGGCCCACGTCACATAGCCCGACCATCCGAGGACCCCTTAATCCAGGACTCCCTCAATAGCCCCCGAACTTGCCTTCAATGACGATGTAGTATCCGGCTTTATGTCTTCGGCTTTGCAAGGCATGTTCTCCATTGTACTTCGGATTGACGATAGTTCGGCTGCCCATTAAATACCGTTTCTTCACTGCCATCGCCTTGGCTTCCACATGTTAAATGAATGTGAACAGTCTCGGTGTTTTTACAAACAACCCCTCGACAAGGTGGGAAAGGCGCCTATATAAAGAGACTGGATCTCAGAAACCATTCCACACCACGCGGAAATCCTTAGAACTTTGCCATAGGAAATCACCCAAACATGGCCAGCGCTCCTAGCTCCTCCTCGCGCCCTAACAGCCCTCAAAAAGGCGAATGGGAAAGTTGTTCAGTATCCCATGCCCATCTGAGCAAACTTCAGACGCAGGGGTACCTTCCTCCCGTGGATCTAGTCTCCGTTCGGGTTGGATTAACTTCCATCGACGACGAAGCCTTGGCGGAGAATTTCCCCAATCCTTCTAAAGAGGAGCGGGTATGCTTTGTTTCCTTCCTCTTGAGAGGTGTAGGATTTCCTATTCATCCTTTCCTCAGAGGTCTACTGGAGTATTACGGCCTTCAACTGCACAATCTGACGACGGGCTCCATCCTGCATATCGCTGAAGGAAATATGCCCTAGAGGCAATAATAAAGTTGTTATTTATATTTTCTTATATCATGATAAATGTTTATTATTCATGCTAGAATTGTATTAACCGGAAACTTAGTACATGTGTGAATACATAGACAAATAGAGTGTCACTAGTATGCCTCTACTTGACTAGCTCGTTGAATCAGAGATGGTTATATTTCCTAACCAAAGACATGAGTTGTCATTTGATTAATGGGATCACATCATTGGAGAATGGTGTGATTGACTTGACACATTCCGTTAGCTTAGCATTTGATCGTTTAGTATATTGCTATTGCTTTCTTCATGACTTATACATGTTCCTATGACTATGAGATTATGCAACTCCCGAATACCGGAGGAACACTTTGTGTGCTACCAAACTTCACAACGTAACTGGGTGATTATAAAGGTGCTATGTGTCTCCGATGGTACTTGTTGAGTTGGCATAGATCAAGATTAGGATTTGTCACTCCGATTGTCGGAGAGGTATCTCTGGGCCCTCTCGGTAATGCACATCACTGTAAGCCTTGCAAGCAATGTAACCAATGAGTTAGTTGCGGGATGATGCATTACGGAACGAGTAAAGAGACTTGCCGGTAACGAGATTGAACTAGGTATTGAGATACCGACGATCGAATCTCGGGCAAGTAACATACCGATGACAAAGTGAACAACGTATGTTGTTATGCGGTTTGACCGATAAAGATCTTCATAGAATATGTAGGAACCATATGAGCATCCAGGTTCCGCTATTGGTTATTGACCGGAGATGAGTCTCGGTCATGTCTACATAGTTCTCGAGCCCGTAGGGTCTGCATGCTTAAAGTTCGGTGACGATCGGTATTATGAGTTTATGTGTTTTGATGTAACAAAGGTAGTTCGGAGTCCTGGATATGATCATGGACATGACGAGGAGTCTCGAAATGGTAGAGACATAAAGATCGATATATTGGACGACTATATTTGGACATTGGAATGGTTCCGGGTGAGATCGGGAATATACCGGAGTACCAGGAGGTTACCGGAACCCCCCCCCCCCGGGAGGTATATGGGCCTTATTGGGCCCTAGTGGGAGAGAGGAGAAGGGAGCAAAGGAGGGGGCGCGCCCCCCAAGACAAATCCGAATTGGGAAGGGGGCCGGCCCCCCTTTCCTTCCTCCTTCCTCCCCCTTCCTTCTCTCCTAATCCAACTAGTGAAGGGGGGGGGGGATCCTACTCCCGGTGGGAGTAGGACTCCCCTTTGGTCAGACTCAATGCCCGACCACTGCAGAAGATAGAGATAAAATGAAAGGTGTTCGCTATGCTTCTCTCCCTCTCAAGCCCAATCCGAATTGGGGTGGGGGCCGGCCCCCCTTTCCTTCTCTCCCTCTCCCTCTTCTTTCTTCTCCTACTCCAACTAGGGAAGGGGGGAAACCTACTCCTACTAGGAGTAGGAATCCCCTTTGGGGCGCGCCATAGAGATGGCCGGCCCTCCCCTCCTCCACTCCTTTATATACGGGGGAGGGGGCACCCCATAGAAACAAGTTGATCATTGATCTCTTAGCCGTGTGCGGTGCCCCCCTCCACCATAATCCACCTCGGTCATATCGTCGTAGCGCTTAGGCGGAGCCCTGCGCCGGTAGCTTCATCATTTCCTTCATCATGCTGTCGTGCTGACGAAGCTCTCCCTTGAAGCTCTACTGGATCGTGAGTTCGTGGGACGTCACCGAACTGAACGTGGCGCGGAGGTGCCGTAAGTTCGGTACTAGGATTGGTCGATGATACGTCCATTTTGCATCATGCTTTTATATCGATATTTATTGCATTATGGGCTGTTATTACACGTTATGTCACAATACTTATGCCTATTCTCTCTTATTTTACAAGGTTTACATAAGGAGGGAGAATGCCGATACCGGAATTCTGGTGGAAAAGGAGTAAATATTAGAGACCTATTCTCGCACAACTCCAAAAGTCCCGAAACTCCATGAAAGTCATTTTTGGAAAATATAAAAATATTGAGCGGAAGAAGTACACGGAGGGGACCCACAGCCCACGAGGGTGGGGCGCCGCCTCGTGGGCCCCCAGTTGGCTCTCCGATGGCCATCTTCTGCTATATGAGGTCTTCCGTCAAGGGAAAAATAGGAAGCAACCTTTCGGGACGAGACTCCGCCGCCACGAGGCGAAACCTTGGCGGAACCAATCTAGGGCTCCGGCAGAGCTGTTCTGCCGGGGACACTTCCCTCCCGGAGGGGGAAATCATCGCCATCGTCATCACCAACGCTCCTCTCATCGGGAGAGGGCAATCTCCATCAACATCTTCACCAGCACCATCTCCTCTCAAAACCCTAGTTCATCTCTTGTATCCAATTCTTGTCTCCAAGTCCGAGATTGGTACTAGTAGGTTGCTAGTAGTGTTGATTACTCCTTGTAGTTGATGCTGGTTGGTTTATTTGGTGGAAGATCATATGTTCAAATCCTTTATGCATATTAATACCCCTCTGATTATGAACATGAATATGCTTTGTGAGTAGTTACGTTTGTTCCTGAGGACATGGGAGAAGTCTTGCTATTAGTAGTCATGTGAATTTGGTATTCGTTCGATATTTTGATGAGATGTATGTTGTCTAGCTTCTAGTGGTGTTATGTGAACGTCGACTACATAACACTTCACCATTATTTGGGCCTAGAGGAAGGCATTGGGAAGTAATAAGTAGATGATGGGTTGCTAGAGTGACAGAAGCTTAAGCCCTAGTTTATGTGTTGCTTCGTAAGGGGCTGATTTGGATCCATATGTTTCATGCTATGGTTAGGTTTACCTTAATACTTTTGTTGTAGTTGCGGATGCTTGCAATAGAGGTTAATCATAAGTGGGATGCTTGTTCAAGTAAGAACAACACCCAAGCACCGTCCACCCACATATCAAATTATCGAGTACCGAACGCGAATCATATGAACGTGATGAAAACTAGCTTGACGATATTCCCATGTGTCCTCGGGAGCACTTTTCTCCATATAAGAGTTTGTCCAGGCTTGTCCTTTGCTACAAAAAGGATTGGGCCACCTTGCTGCACTTTATTTACTTTTGTTACTTGTTGCTCGTTACATATTATCCTATCACAAACCTATCTGTTACCACTTATTTCAGTACTTGCAGAGAATACCTTGCTGAAAACTGCTTATCATTTCCTTCTGCTCCTCGTTGGGTTTGACACTCTTACTTATCGAAAGGACTATGATAGATCCCCTATACTTGTGGGTCATCAAGACTCTTTTCTGGCGCCGTTGCTGGGGAGTGAAGCACCTTTGGTAGGTGGAATTTGGTAAGGAAAATTTATATAGTGTGCTGAAATTTACTGTCACTTGTTACTATGGAAAGTAATCCTTTGAGGGGCTTGTTTGGGGTATCTTCACCCCGACCAGTAGAGCAAAGAATTGCTCCTCAACCTACTGAACCTATTGCAAATGAAAATGTTCCCTTTGAAGTTCCTTCGGGTATGTTAGAAAAACTGCTAGATAATCCTTTTTTAGGAGATGGAACAAAGCATCCTGATGAGCACCTAATATATGTGGATGAAGTTTGTGGATTATTTAAGCTTGCAGGTATACTGAAAGTGCAACTATCCCTAGGTGGTTTTGGTAATTCATAACAACATATAGCTCATTGAGCTAATGCTATTCCAAGATGAACATTTCAGGAAAGCTCAATGAATGGCATGGCATGGATGATGAAAGTGGATCCCTCAAAATGCTAATGACAAAGGATTGGCTCAAGCTCAAAAGCTCAAGACTCTTCCTTTTATATTTTAGTGATTCAAGATCACATTGAGTCTATAGGAAAAGCCAATACTATCAAGGAGGGATGAGGTGTTGCTTAATGAGCCTCTTGCTTCATGTGCTTAGTGATATGCTCCAAAACCCTCAGCTACTTTCTGACATCCACATATGACCTAAACCCAAAGCCAAAATCGGTCTCACCGATTCTACCTATCCGGCGCCACCGATTCCATATGTCATAGCCACTGCCACAAACCCTAGGCAAATCGGTTCTACCGATAGGGATCTCGGTCTCACCGAGATGAGATTGTAATCTCTCTGTTTCCTTTTCGTAACTTTTCGGCCTCACCGAAAGAGCGAATCGGTCCCACCGAGATTGCAATATAAACTCTCTGTTTCCCTTTTGTAACATTTTGGTCTCACCGAAAAGAGCAAATCGGTCCCACCGAGTTTACCTGACCAACTCTCTGGTTAGCTAATTGCCAAAATCGGTCTCACCGAGTTTGTGTAATTGGTCTCACCGAGATTACGTTATGCCCTAACCCTAACCATATCGGTCCTACCGAGATGCATGTCAGTCCCACCGAAAACCCTAATGGTCACTAGGTTTACTAAAATCGGTCTGACCGAGTTTGTTGATTCGGTCCCACCGAGATTGGTAAATTGTGTGTAGCGGTTAGATTTTGTGTGGAGGCTATATATACCCCTCCACCTCCTCTTCATTCGTGGAGAGAGCCATCGACTAAACCTACACTTCCAACTTACCATTTCTGAGAGAGAACCACCTACTCATGTGTTCAGGCCAAGATATTCCATTCCTACCATATGAATCTTGATCTCTAGCCTTCCCCAAGTTGCTTTCCACTCAAATCTACTTTCTACCAGATCCAAATCCTATGAGAGAGAGTTGAGTGTTGGGGAGACTATCATTTGAAGCACAAGAGCAAGGAGTTCATCATCAACACACCATTTGTTACTTCTTGGAGAGTGGCGTCTCCTAGATTGGCTAGGTGTCACTTGGGAGCCTCCGACAAGATTGTGGAGTTGAACCAAGGAGTTTGTAAGGGCAAGGAGATCGCCTACTTCGTGAAGATCTACCGCTAGTGTGGCAAGTCTTTCGTGGGCGACGGCCTTGGTGGGATAGACAAGGTTGCTACTTCGTGGACCCTTCGTGGGTGGAGCCCTCCGTGGACTCGCGCAACCGTTACCCTTCGTGGGTTGAAGTCTCCATCAACGTGGAGGTACGATAGTACCACCTATCGGAACCACGCCAAAAACATCCGTGTCTCCAATTGCGTTTGAATCATCCAAACCCTTCCCTTTACTTTCTTGCAAGTTGCATGCCTTTATTTCCGCTGCTCATATACTCTTTGCATGCTTGCTTGAATTGTGTGATGATTGCTTGACTTGTCCTAAGATAGCTAAAATCTGCCAAACTCTAAAACTGGGAAAAGGCTAAGTTTTTAATTGGTCAAGTAGTCTAATCACCCCCTCTAGACATACTTCAAGGTCCTACAAGTGGTATCGAGCTTTGGTCTCCATTTGCTTTGATTTCCATAGCTTTTGGTGGTCATAGCCTTGGTTTCACAACCTAGGAGAGTATGGCGTCTAGCGAGGGAAATTATCACCGTAGAGGTCCTTCCTTTGATGGTACTAATTTTGCTAGTTGGAAGCGTAAGATGAAAATGCATATTCTTGGACATAACCCCGCCGTTTGGGCAATTATTTGTATTGGCTTGCATGGTGAATTCTTTGATGGGAGAGAGCCGAACCATGAAGCTAATGCGGAAGAATTGAAGATGTTGAAATACAACGCTCAAGCTTGTGATATCATCTTCAACGGATTGTGCCCCGAAGAATTCAACAAAATCAGCCATCTTGAGAATGCAAAGGAAATTTGGGATACTTTGATTGATATGCATGAAGGTACCGAATTCGTCAAGGAATCCAAGTTGGATGTGCTCAAAAGTCAGCTTGACAAGTTCAAAATGAAGGATGGTGAAGGTGTCGCTGAAATGTACTCTAGGCTTGCACTTATCACAAATGAAATTGCCGGCTTAGGGAGTGAAGAGATGACTAACAGATTCATCATCAAGAAGATCCTAAGAGCATTGGATGGAAAGTATGATACCGTGTGCACATTGATTCAAATGATGCCAAACTACAAAGATCTCAAACCAACGGAAGTCATTGGAAGAATTGTTGCTCATGAGATGTCACTTAAGGATAAGGAGGAACTTCACAACAAGTCAAGTGGTGCTTACAAAGCCTCAAGTGAAGCCCCCACATCATCAAGTGAGAAACAAACCTTCAATGAAGAATTGAGCTTAATGGTGAAGAACTTCAACAAATTCTACAAGAGTAGAAGCAAAGAAAGATGCTCCAAGTCAAGGTCTTACAATGACAAAAGATCTTCTAGTCGAGAGCGCAATTGCTACAATTGTGGGAGACCCGGACACTATTCCAATGAGTGTACGGCACCCTACAAAAAGAAGAGAAGACTCTCCAAAAGAAGAAGTAGAAGAGAAGAATCACCACCAAGAGAGAGGAGGAGTAGAGATGATCGTTATGAACGAAGACCCTCACGGAGAAGCAAGGATTCAGAAAGGAAGGACAAGTCATCAAAGAGCTACACAAAACGAAGACATCAAGCTCATGTTGGTGAATGGGTATCCGCTCCGACTCGACCATCACTCCCGAGAGAAGCTATCACTCCGACTCGAATATCTTGAAGATGAAGGTGTTGCCGGTCTAGCACTTGTGTCAACCAACTCCTCGACATATTTGAATCACCAAATGAAGGAATTGGTAGATGCTTCATGGCCAAAGGTCCTAAGGTAACACACCCCGAGTATATATATTTTGATGTTGATGAAGATGACTTGCTAGGTGATGATGATTTACTTGTTGACAACTCTAGTGATGAATACTATGATTTTACGTCAATTAATCATGCTAATCAAGTTGAAACGAATGACAATGATAAGGAGAAAATTGAGCATCTAACTAAAGAACTAAACACTCTTAAGTTAGCTCATGAAACTATCTTTGAAGATCATCGAGAACTTTTGAGGGCTCATGAGAAGTTACGCTTTGAAAAGCTCAATCTTGAGCAAGAGCATGAGTTCTTAAAAGCAATCAATGATGATCTTAAAGAAAAGTTCTTCTTACATTGCCAAGCGTTTACTCTTATCTACTTACATGCCTCAAGTCAAGTCTAGTAACAAGAACAAGAAAGATTCTTCTTCTAGTAGTAACAATAACAATGCTAAATCCAATATTGTTGCTTCTAGTAGTTCTCTTGATTCCACTAATGATTCTCTTAGCCAAGTTACACTTGAGCAAGAAAATAGCTTATTGAAGGGAATTATAGAGAAAAGTGTATACAAGAGCCTTGCCGGGAGTAAGCAATTCGAGGAAATTGTACGCAAGCAAGGAAGGCACCGGAAGAATCAAGGTGTTGGTTTTGAACGAAAGTTCAATGCCAATGGAGTTGAGTGGGAAGAAGATCAATACCCCAAGACGAAGTTTGTTCCTCAACAAGAGAAGTATGATCCTACTTCCTTCAAGGGAACACAAGCACAAGATGATCTTCCACCACAAGACCACAAGGGCAAGGACAAGCTTCAAGAAGAGATTGATGCATTTGAAGAAGCACCTAAGGTCTCGGTAAAGTGGATTCCCAAGACTACGTCAAGTTCTACCTCATCAAGTACAACTACAACTCCAAGGATTCCCATCAAGATGATGTGGATCCAGAAGAAGAAGAACTAGAGAGTTCTTGAGGGTGACTCCGCCAACATCTTTCACTCATATCATTATGGCAAGGACAAGTGAAATCAACTTCCATATCTTGCACTAGTTCAAGGAGTCACAAACCCTCATGTTGGTAAGGCAAGGGACAAGGTAACCTAATGATTTCATGGACATCTTTTTGTGTGTTCATCACTCTATGTCTATGGATATACTTGTTTGTTCCTTGTGGGACTAACCCATGTAGGTATTGAAAGTGCAACTCACTCCAAAGGATTGCTCCAAAAAAGATCTACATCAACATTGAGCATCCACATCTTCAACACCTACATGAAGTCATCATCGACAAAACCCAAGGTTAGTTCATCCCTCAAAGGTGGGATCTCACATCTAGGGGGAGCTTAACTCTAAGAATTGAGTCAAAGCAACTCTAATGATGTGAACACATAAATGCTTTATGTAAAAGTGGTAACCCCACTTGAGTTTAAACGATGAGTATGGCCTATGATCAAATGTCTATCATTTGACTCCTAAGTCAATATACTCATATATAGATGACCTAGTCATCGCCAATTGCTTGATAGATGCTAGAATTGGTTGTGCATGCTTTGTCACATATTTCATTTGCCATCTTATTGCGTGAGCATGTTGTTTGCATACTTTACTCATTCGAGGACATTCACTTGTTGTTTTGATTGATTGGCTTCTTTTTCTTTGGCCAAGTGGATGGACAAGAATGCCTAAGAACCTTCTTTAGCTATCTATGTTTTTCTCGTCTCAAACTCTGTTCATGCTACATCACAAAATTTGATCAAGTCAGATTCGAACCACTCTATGTGAGGAGCACTCGGAGTCCCCGATTCGTCATAGACTTAAACTTCCAAAACTTCTTTGTGATTTTCGGTCTTACCGATTCCTCCATTTCGGTCTTACCGAGATCACTTAGTTGATCTAGGTTTTCAATCTCGGTTGAACCGATTTGAAACCTTTGGTCACACCGAGTTGCAATAACTGTACACAGTTTTGCATCTCGGTGCCACCGAGTTTTTCCACTCGGTCACACCGACAGGATTGGGCTATAAATAGTCACGGGCAAAAAATTGGAAATTTCTCCACGCCCGCGCAATAGCTTGCTCTGCCTCCGTGGTCTTCGGATCGTCTCCTCGTCGTCAGCCGCCCCCTGTCGCTGGTATCCGCCGCCGTCAACGGAAATCAACCCCGCCGTTGCCGCCGTAGTGAGTCTCCGCCAAACTAGGGCATGGACTCGATCACTGTGCTTTCCTCGTCCGATTCTCAGCACATTGTGTTCTTATTGATTCTTGCCACGATTGAAACACTCCTATCCAGTCAATGCAATCCGTAGAATAGCTTTGATTCGAAAGTTTAGGGTTAGGTTTCACGAAACCATCTCGGACCCACCGAGTTGAAAAACTCGGTCCGCCGATTTGGCTTATGCCATTGCACTAAGCGAGACTCGGTCGACCGAGAATTGCTAATCGGTGAGACCGATTTTAGGACTTTGTGAAACCCTAGCAGTCTCGGTGCCACGAACTGTGACTCGGTCCAACCGAGTTCATCAGTTTATGTTCCAAAACTGCTTCGGTATCACCGAGTTTGAAAATCGGTTGATCCGAAATGCTTTCTGTGGAAAACTAAAACTGAATTTTTGAGTCATTCTTTTGCAAAAATCTCTGCATTTTGTGATGCTCATCCACTCTACCTCATCTATAACTCTTCACAGGGTCAGCAATCAGCATGTCAGACCAGAGTGACAGTCAGAACAGGCCAGAGGAGCAGGCAGACATGAGTGAGGGCACTAGTCCCTCCAGCTCTTCAGTTGAAGGCAGCAGGAGCACCCCAAGCAATCTGCCTAAAGCTACCACCAGGCAAAGGAAGAAGAAAACCTCAGATTCAGAAGATGACGATTATAGGGCAGAAGAGGATGAAGCAACCTCCAAGGGGGTTGTGCTCAAAAAGGAGTATGGCTCAGCACATAGCTCAAAGCCTGGACTCAAAAAGAAAGTTCCTGCCAAGAGGACACCTATGCCAAAGGCCAGCGCATCAACTCAAATTCCTGAAAAGCCTGATCCCAAAGAGCCAGCTGCAGCTGAAGGGAAGAAAAGGAAAGAGAGGGTCAAGAAGACCATAGTCAGAGTTATTGGGAAGCCTTCCATGATGGAAGAGGAAGAAGAGATAGCTGCACCAGCACCAAAGGCACCCAAGCTTATGGGTGATGCTATAAGATCATGGGCTGCCACATCTAAGCCCAAGGAAGCACCCAAAGCTGCCCCTAAGGCCAAGTCTGCACCAAAGAGGAATACCAGGAGTATTCCAGCTACTGAGAAGAACAAGGCCCCAGTGCCTGAGGCTGCTGAAGAAGAAGATGAAGAAGGACAAGTTTTGAGGAAGCTCAAGCCAAATATACCAGACCACAATGATGCCCGTCCTGTGGCTGAGGATATGAAGATCAGAAGAGACAATAGGTTGAAGCTATGGAGGATGACAGATCCATATGCCACAAGGAGAAGAACAGCTGTGGACTACAGATTCCACACCAAGGAACAACATGACTTTTATGAGACCATTCTGCTAGATAAGAAGCCCATAGTGTGCGACATGAGGTGGGTCGACTGGACCTACATGAAGGAAAATGTAGAGCACTATTCTGGAGTGCAAGACAGTTTTGTTGCTGTTGGAGTTGCAGACTTCGTTGGGCAAATGCTCACCAACTGGAACGATGAACTTATCATGCAGTTCTACTCCACATCACACTTTTATCCAGATGGCAGGATAGTGTGGATGTCTGAAGGTACAAGGTACCAGTCAACTGTTGAGGAGTGGGCAAAGCTGATACATGCCCCAAAGGAGAATGAAGATGATCTTGATGTTTATGCCAAGAAGAAAATGGACCACAATACCATGGCACACATGTACAAGGAGATCCCAGACACAGCCATTGAGACACATAAGTTTGGATCAGTCCACTTCCTTCTGTCAGGGCTGCCAACTATCAATACCATCTTAAGGCATACCCTACTGCCAAAGTCTGGTGACCACAACATGATCAGAGGGCATGCAATCAACATTTTGCATTTGTTTGATGTGCCACGTAAATTCAAAGTCATGAGCCTTATGGTTGAAACCATTAAGAGGACTGTCTTGATCGTAAAAGAAGTTGTGGATATGCCCCTCAGATCCAGGAGTTGATTAACTCAAAGATGGGCACAGGCAAATATCTATTAGATAAGGAACATTTTCCAATCTATCCAGACTTTGAGAACAATGAGGTTGTCATGAATGAGAATGATCCATCGTCAGTTCAAGCACAAGAGAAGAAGGAGAAGGCTGCCAGGATGCCAACTCAGGAGGAGGCATCTGAATATTTCTTGAAGAACAAGCAGGAGCAGCTCGGATACTTAATAGCATCAACCCTGAGGTTTGAGAAGGGATTGGCCACCCTCACTCAAAATCAGGAGAGCTTGGAGAGAATCATAGAACAAAAGTTCTATAACTTAGATGTGAAAATGGCGAGATTCATCTGCGGTGGAGGAACTACAAGATGACATGCAGGAGAGGAAGGGCAAAACAACAACTGATGCATTTGCCAGAGTGCCTAGAGCCCCGAGGTCATCTGTTGTGCCAGTTCCTGACACAAGTGCAACTTCATCTGCACCAGCTACAACCTCAGTGCCACCAGCTCCAGCACCTACATCAGCTCCAGCTCCATCTACTTCAACTGAAGCTTTCGTCCTTGGCGTTATTCAGACTCCACCACCTGAAGATCAAGCCTGAGAGTTGATCTAGCACTATGCATTTTCTATGAACTTTTTGGTAACTTGTTGCCAAAGGGGGAGAAAATGTATAGATCATAGGCTTCGAGAGAGAGTGTTGCTTTTGTTCTCTCTTGATTTGGTGTTTTAAAAAAAAACTTGTTTGCTTTTGGTTGCTTGATACATTATACTATGCTTGTGAGACATTGATGATCATGTGTTTGATCATAAGCTACACTTATGCATGTTTGATGATATTATCTTATCTATCCTATGTGATCATTCACTATGCTTGGTGATGAGTGCATGTATTCATTCCGTATCATTTTGAGCGCTCCACCAAGATGTATGTGACATGGAAGAGTAACCCATGAGCCTAATTCCTTGTGCATTTGCAGTCCAAAGCAAATATTAAACTATGCACAAATTTAGGGGGAGCTCTTGCTTATCACATACCTCTCAAAGAGACGATGTTTTTTAATCTTATTATCATTTGTCGAAGCTTTGATCTATATGTTGTCATCAATTACCAAAAAGGGGGAGATTGAAAGTGCAACTATCCCTAGGTGGTTTTGGTAATTCATAACAACATATAGCTCATTGAGCTAATGCTATTACAAGATGAACATTTCAGGAAAGCTCAATGAATGTCATGGCATGGATGATGAAAGTGGATCCCTCAAAATGCTAATGACAAAGGATTGGCTCAAGCTCAAAAGCTCAAGACTCTTCCTTTTATATTTTAGTGTTTCAAGATCACATTGAGTCTATAGGAAAAGCCAATACTATCAAGGAGGGATGAGGTGTTGCTTAATGAGCCTCTTACTTCATGTGCTTAGTGATATGCTCCAAAACCCTCAGCTACTTTCTCACATCCACATATGACCTAAACCCAAAGCCAAAATCGGTCTCACCGATTCTACCTATCCGGCACCACCGATTCCATATGTCATAGCCACTGCCACAAACCCTAGGCAAATCGGTTCAACTGATAGGGATCTCGGTCTCACCGAGATGGGATTGTAATCTCTCTGTTTCCTTTTCGTAACTTTTCGATCTCACCGAAAGAGTGAATCGGTCCCACCGAGATTGCAATGTAAACTCTCTGTTTCCCTTTTGTAACATTTCTGTCTAAACGAAAAGAGAAAATCGGTCCCACCGAAGTTTACTCCGACCAACTCTCTGGTTAGCTAATTATCAAAATCGGTCTCACCGAAGTTTGTGTATGTCGGTCTCACCGAGATTACGTCATGCCCTAACCCTAACCATATCAGTCCTACCGAGATGCATGTCAGTCCACGAAAACCCTAACGGTCACTAGGTTTACTAAAATCGGTCGACCGAGTTTGTTGATTCGGTCCCACCGAGATTGGTAAATCGTGTGTAACAGTTAGATTTTGTGTGGAGGCTATATATACCCGTCCACCTCCTCTTCATTCGTGGAGAGAGCCATCAGACTAAACCTACACTTCCAACTTACCATTTCTGAGAGAGAACCACCTACTCATGTGTTCAGGCCCAGATATTCCATTCCTACCATATGAATCTTGATCTCTAGCCTTCCCCAAGTTGCTTTCCACTCAAATCTACTTTCTACCAGATCCAAATCCTATGAGAGAGAGTTGAGTGTTGGGGAGACTATCATTTGAAGCACAAGAGCAAGGAGTTCATCATCAACACACCATTTGTTACTTCATGGAGAGTGGTGTCTCCTAGATTGGCTAGGTGTCACTTGGGAGCCTCTGACAAGATTGTGGAGTTGAACCAAGGAGTTTGTAAGGGCAAGGAGATCGCCTACTTCATGAAGATCTCCTTCGTGGGAGACGGCCATGGTGGGATAGACAAGGTTGCTACTTCGTGGACCCTTCGTGGGTGGAGCCCTCCGTGGACTCGCGCAACCGTTACCCTTCGTGGGTTGAAGTCTCCATCAACGTGGAGGTACGATAGCACCACCTATCGGAACCATGCCAAAAACATCCGTGTCTCCAATTGCGTTTGAATCATCCAAACCCTTCCCTTTACTTTCTTGCAAGTTGCATGCCTTTATTTCCGCTGCTCATATACTCCTTGCATGCTTGCTTGAATTGTGTGATGATTGCTTAACTTGTCCTAAGATAGCTAAAATCTGCCAAACTCTAAAACTGGGAAATGGCTAAGTTTTTAATTGTTCAAGTAGTCTAATCACCCCCCCTCTAGACATACTTCAAGGTCCTACATATACCCGATGATGTTGTTAAGAAGAAGGTCTTCCCTTTATCTTTGAAGGGAGACACATCGACATGGTATAGGCTATGTGATGATACGAGGTCATGGAACTATAAACGAATGAAATTGGAATTTCATCAGAAGTATTATCCTATGCATCTTGTTCATCGTGATCGCAATTATATATATAATTTTTGGCCTCGCGAAGGAGAAAGCATCGCTCAAGCTTGGGGGAGGCTTAAATCAATGTTATATTCATGCCCCAATCATGAGCTCTCAAAAGAAATAATTCTTCAAAAAAATTATGCTCGGCTTTCTGAAAACAATCGCACCATGCTCGATACTTCTTGTGTCGGCTCTTTTATGATGAAGGCTATTGAATTCAGATGGAATTTTTTGGATAGAATTAAACGCAACTCTGAAGATTGGGATCTCGATGAAGGTAAGGAGTCAGGTATGACACCTAAGTTTGATTGTGTTAAATCTTTTATGGATACCGATATTTTCCGTAGTTTAGCACTAAATATGGACTTGACTCTGAGATAGTAGCTTCTTTCTGTGAACCTTTTGCTACTTATGTTGATCTCCCCAAGGAGAAGTGGTTTAAATATCATCCTCCCATAGAAGTAAAAGTAGCTGCACCTACTAAAGTCGAAGAAAAGACTGTCACTTATAATGATCCTGTTGTTCCTACTTCTTATGTTGAGAAACCACCTTTCCCTGTTAGAATAAAGGGTCATGCTAAAGCTTGAACTATGGTTCGTAGGAGAAATATTAGAACTTATACACCTCCTGAGCAAGTTAAAGTAGAACCTAATATTGCTATTGTTAAAGATCTCTTGGCTAATAATATTGATGGGCATGTTATTCATTTCTGCGATGAAACTACTAGAATTGCCAAACCTTGTGCTAAATATAAACATAGACATGTGGTAGGCGTGCCCGTTATTTCTGTTAAAATAGGAGATCACTCTTATCATGGCTTATGTGATATGAGTGCCAGTGCTAGTGTCATACCTCATACTTTATACGAAGAAATTAAGCACGAAATTGCACTCTTTGAGTTAGAAGGTATTGATGTTACAATTAAACTTGCCAATAGAGATACTATATCAGCAATGGGAATTGTTAGAGATGTTGAAGTCTTGTGTGGGAAAACTAAATATCATGCCGATTTTCTTGTTCTTGGTTCCCCACAAGATAGCTTTTGTCCCATTATTTTTGGTAGACCTTCTTGAACACTGTTAATGCTAAGATAGACTGTGAAAAGAATGTTGTTACTATTGGCTTGGGTGATATGACTCATGAGTTTAATTTCTCTAAATTTAGTAGACAACACCGTGAAGAAGAATTTCCTAGTAAGGATGAAATTATTGGTCTTGCTTCATTTGCTGTACCTCCTAGTGACCCTTTAGAACAATATTTGCTAGACCATGAAAATGATATGTTTATGAATGAAAGAAGGGAAATAGATGAAGTATTCTTTAAACAGGAACCTATTACGAAACAAAATTTGCTGTTGAAATCCTAGGGATCCTCCTCCACCCAAGGGTGACCCGTGTTTGAGCTTAAACCATTGCACGATACTCTTAAATATGCTTATCTTGATGAAAAGAAGATATATCCTGTTATTATTAGTGCTAACCTTTCAGAGCATGAAGAAGAAAGATTATTGAAAACTCTGAAGAAGCACCGTGCTGCTATTGAGTATACTCTTGATGATCTTAAGGGCATTAGTCCCACTCTATGTCAACATAATATAAATTTGTAAGAAGATGCCAAACCAGTTCGTGATCATCAATGAAGGCTGAATCCTAAGATGAAAGAAGTGGTAAGAAAAGAAATACTAAAGCTACTTGAGGCAGGTATAATTTATCCCGTTGCTGACAGTCAGTGGGTAAGTCCTGTCGATTGTGTCCTTAATAAGGGAGGTATTACCGTCGTTCCTAATGATAAAGATGAATTGATTCCGCGAAGAATTATTACAGGTTATAGGATGGTAATTGATTTCTGCAAGTTAAATAAAGCAACTAAGAAAGATCATTACCCCTTACCTTTTATCGATCAAATGCTAGAAAGATTATGCAAACATACACACTATTGCTTCCTAGATGGTTATCCTGGTTTCTCTCAAATACCTGTGTCAGCCAATGATCAATCAAAGACTACTTTTACATGCCCTTTTGGTATTTTTGCTTATAGACGTATGCCTTTTGGTTTATGTAATGCACCTGCTACCTTTCAAAGATGCATGATGGCTATATTCTCTGACTTTTGTGAAAAGATTTGTGAGGTTTTCATGGACGACTTTTCCTTCTATGGATCCTCTTTTGATGATCTCTTGAGCAACCTTGATCGATTTTTGCAGAGATGTGAAGAAACTAACCTTGTCTTGAATTGGGAAAAGTGCCACTTTATGGTTAATGAAGGTATTGTCTTGGGGCATAAAGTTTCTGAAAGAGGTATTGAAGTTGATAAGGACAAGGTTGATGCTATTGAAAAGATGCCATGTCCTAAGGACATCAAAGGTATAAGAAGTTTCCTTGGTCACGCCGGTTTTTATAGGAGGTTCATTAAGGACTTCTCAAAAATTTCTTGGCCTGTGACTAATTTATTACAAAAAGATATACCATTTGTCTTTGATGATGATTGTGTAGAAGCATTTGAAATACTTAAGAAAGCATTGATCTCTCACCTATTGTTCAGCCACCTGATTGGAATTTACCCTTTGAAATTATGTGTGATGCTAGTGACTATGTTGTAGGTGTTGTTCTAGGGAAAATAGTTGATAAGAAATTAAATGTTATCCATTATGCTAGTAAGACTCTAGACAATGCTCAAAGAAATTATGCTACTACTGAAAAGGAATTCTTAGCAGTTGTATTTGCTTGTGATAAGTTCAGACCTTATATTGTTGATTCTAAAGTAACTATTCACACAGATCATGCTGCTATTAAATATCTTATGGAAAAGAAAGATGCTAAACCTAGACTCATTAGATGGGTTCTCTTGCTACAAGAATTTGATTTGCATATTGTTGATAGAAAGGGAGCTGAGAACGCCGTTGCAGACAACTTGTCTAGGTTAGAAAATGTTCTTGATGACCCACTACCTATTGATGACAGCTTTCCTGATGAGCAATTAAATGTCATAAGTACTTCTCGTAGTAATCCATGGTATGCTGATTATGCTAATTACATCGTTGCTAAATTTATACCACCTAGTTTCACATACCAGCAAAAGAAAAAGTTTTTCTATGATTTGAGACATTACTTTTGGGATGACCCACATCTTTATAAAGAAGGAGTAGATGGTGTTATTAGGCGATGTGTGCACTGAGCATGAACAGGAACAGATCCTCACGCAAGTGTCACTCCGAGGCTTATGGAGGACACCACGCTAGAGATAGAACTGCACATAAGGTATTGCAATCCGGTTTTATTGGCCTACTCTCTTCAAGGATGCCCGTAAGTTTGTCTTATCTTGTGATGAATGTCAAAGAATTGGTAATATTAGTAGACGTCAAGAAATGCCTATGAACTGTTCACTTGTTATTGAACCATTTGATGTTTGGGGCTTTGATTATATGGGACCTTTTCCTGCCTCTAATGGTTATACACATATTTTAGTTGCTGTTGATTACATTACTAAGTGGGTAGAAGCTAATCCAACTAGTAGTGCTGATCATAACACTTCTATTAAAATGCTTAAAGAAGTTATTTTTCCGAGGTTTGGAGTCCCTAGATATTTAATGACTGATGGTGGTTCACATTTTATTCATGGTGCTTTCCATAAAATGCTTGCTAAATATGATGTTAATCATAGAATTGCATCTCCTTATCACCCATGATCTAGTGGTCAAGTAGAATTGAGCACTAGAGAGCTCAAATTAATTTTGCAAAAGACCGTCAATAGGTCTAGAAAGAATTGGTCCAAGAAACTTGATGGTGCATTATGGGCCTATAGAACTGCATATAAAAATCCTATGGGTATGTCTCCGTGTAAAATGGTTTACAGAAAATCATGTCACTTACCTCTCGAACTAGAACATAAGGCTTATTGGGCTATTAAAGAGCTCAATTATGATTTCAAACTTGCCGGTGAGAAGAGGTTATTTGATATTAGCTCACTTGATGAATGGAGAACCCAAGCTTATGAAAATGCCAAGTTGTTTAAAGAAAAAGTTAAAATATGGCATGACAAAAGGATACAAAAGCGTGAGTTTAATGTAGGTGATTATGTATTGCTATACAACTCTCATTTAAGTTTTTTGCAAGAAAACTTCTCTCTAAATGGGAAGGTCCTTACGTTATCGAGGAGGTCTATCGTTTCGGTGCCATAAAAATCAACAACTTCGAAGGCACAAATCCGAAGGTGGTGAACGATCAAAGAATCAAACATTATATCTCAGGTAATCCTATAAATGTTGAAACCAATGTTATCGAAACCGTAACCCGGAGGAATACATAAGGGACACTTTTCGGAACTTTTCAGACTCCGAAAGGGAATAGGTATGTGGTACGGTAAGTAAACCGACTCCAAAACAGTTTTTAACGCAATATTTCTCCGTTTTGGAACATTAGAAGAATAGAAAAATAAGAAGCAGTCTGGGAAGGACACGAGGGCTCCACGAGGGTGGAGGGTTCCCCCCTACCTCGTGGGCACCTCGTGTGCCTTATGGACTCCGTTTTCTTGCACGATACATATTTTGGTCGGTAAAAATTCATTATATATTCTCCCGAAGGTTTTGACCCATGTATCACGCAATTATCCTCTGTTTTCGTTCCGAGCTGTCCTGCTGCAGATTAGATCAACATGTCGTCCTAGGATTCGGAAGGATAAAGTTATGTGGATGATTACCTAGCAAATCCTAAGGTCTATGGAGATGTGGAGCACGATGGTTGGACTACAGAGGAAGAAGAGGACTATGAACCCAAGGGGAAGGAGGAGACGAGCTCAAATGAAGACGAAGCCCCATTACCTCAACCTGGGGACATGCATGTGGAGTTCAAAAAGTCAAGTCTCCCTGATAGGGCAAAGAAACTAAAGATCGAGTTTATCCCTTTTCGTCTCTTGCAGGAAAATAAGCAGGACCTATGCAAAAAGATATTAACCCTGGAGCGGGAGATTGATGATTTGAGGGACCAAAATTCTGTCCTCAAGCACAAATTAAGGGAGAAGCCTATGCCATCAACCGCATCAACAACACCTCCACCTTCTTCACCAGCAAAGGAGACATAATCACATGGGTATGGGCACTCCCCTTGGCAATTTCCAAGCTTGGGGGAGGTGCCCCGGTATCGTATCACCATCACACTCCTATCTTTACCGTTTTTCTTAGTTTGATCCTATTAGTAGTACCTTGATCTAGTAGAATAAATGTAGCGACCAGACCCGAATGGATCTAGTGCTCTGTGCTCAGTGTAATCCCTGGATCAGTAATGCTGACACCACACAGTACTTCGAAGGATTTATAGCAGAGTAGCAATCACACACTTATTACATCGTTGTCCACAAGGAAACGAGTCAGATGATCCGCAGGTGGTGGTGGCGGTGGGTTGTTGTTGTTGTTGTTGTTGCCCTGGTTACGCACCAATGTTTGAATCAGGTGTTACTCTGCTTTGGATCGGTTGGGTGATCTCTGGCGGAAAAGCGAATCCGAGAATTGGCGTCTCGGAGGCATCTGATGGGTTTAGAAAAGATGAGAATTTAGAATAGAATGACGTCTAAGGGGAAATCACTACCCAAATGCACATGAGCAAATACACACAAAATCACTTCATTCAATCAAACAAGGGCTTACAACGATCTAACTATCGCAAAAGTGCGTGTACTATAAGGTTTACATGGAAATACTACTAATATGTGGGGGACTTCTACTAATTTGAACGGTGGAAGACTCCATAATGTCTGCTCGACCGTCTTCAAAGTCGGGTTCACTTGGATCCGAATCGGTGTCGTCGATGTTGATGTAGTCGCTTGGGCAATCGACATCTTGGTCTTCATTCCTGGCGCCAACTTCTTCTTGAGTTCTTCAATCTCGTACTTAAGATCGTTATTGTGTCTTGCTAGAGCTACGATCTCGTCCATATAGTCCTTGCGTAGTTGTCTTTAGTTCTTCTTCAAGTTCGATGATCCTTCCCTTTGCATTCTCGCAACTCCAACATATCATTGCACATCTGGTTCTCCTGGCGTCGAATGTGCTGGTTTAACTCCTGGATAAACGCTGCAATGGATCTATCCTTCTTGGTCTTGTGACGTCCCATTTGTCATCTCGGCGTCCAAATCTGGTAGATAGTGTCCTTGAGGTCTTCTTGATAAACTTCTCCAATGCGTCCCATGGTGATGTGAGCTGCCATGCTCTTTCCCGGACTCCAAGTTGGTGCAATCAAAACACTATCTATAGGCTTGGTGATTGGGGCGAATGTCCTTCCTGGAACGTGGCGTGAATCTTCCAGCGCTCCTCTTGAGCAGAGTGGCGTTGAAAGTCCGGTGAAGCTGGGTAGTCCAATGTTCGTGTACTTGGTAACTTCCTTCAAGTGAAATCCAAAAGGTGTGCCTTCATCTGGTTGGGTGTACTTGATCTTCGCGTCAAATCATCCTAAAGAGAGTAGAAAAGATGAGCAGTTAGAAAATGGGAAGAGAATAGTGATCTATGGCTTTATCTTAGTGGTCGTGTCCTCTACGGTCGGTGTGTGCTCGATACCATTCTCTGTAGCGACCAGACCGAATGGATCTAGTGCTCTGTGCTCGGTGTCATCCACTGGATCGATAATCTGACACCACCACGATTACTTGAAGGATTTATAGCGAGTAGCAATCACACACTTATTACATCGTTGTCCACAAGGGAACTTAATACAATAATATGGCTTAAGGCCATCTAATAATAACAATGGAAGGCTTGGAAGACAAGTGAGTCCATCAACTCCATCGGCATCACCGAGTATAGAACCACGACCTAACACCTTACTCGTAAATGCGAAAAGTCTGCAACGTGAAAAGTTGCAGCCAAAACGGGTCAAGACATGGAATATCTTTGGCAATGTAACACATAGAGAACAATGAAGCAACAAGCCTATACTACATGCATATGTGGCTGGTGGTAAGGCTCTCTGATTTACATTTTTGCATAAAGCTGGTTTTTCCCTACATCAAAGGAATAATTTTATTTAACTATCATGGTGGTTGTTAAACATTGAGAATGGTTGACAACATCCTCAATCCCAATTAAAAAGTACTCATTAAAAACCCAATAACATTTATTATTAGAAGTAACATGTTGAGATTCACATGATATTCAAGTACTAGATACTCAAAACGTCCATAACCGGGGACACGGCTAATCATGATTAGTTTATACACTCAGCAGAGGTTTATGCACTTTTCCCCACAAGACTCGATCGCCTCGCTTGGTTCTCGCACTACATGGTGTTTGAGAAGCGGATGACCGAGACCACGATCTTTCGGAAGCGCTAGCACCTTACTTGTGGGTAGACGGTACACCTACTTTCCCCTACATCTGCTAGTCCACCCGTAAGAGTTCGCACAACTTAGTCAACTATGCGAGCCCATAATTGGCTTGTGGCTGCACCACGAAAGTTTCTAGTTTGAATAATCTTATGATCCCTTAGAGCACAGGTGGCGGTCCGAAGAAATACAGCAAGTCCTGATAGAAACCAGTGCCTCAATCCACCCGGATGTGTGTTTAGGTTGCCACCTTAGATAAACCTTAATTAACAATCTCACATCTGTCATGGATATTCACTCACCCAATCCACGTCTACTAGCATAGCATGGCATAATAAGCAAACGTAGAAGTAACTCCCAAAGGTTTCATGAGTAAAACAGGTAATAGGTACTACCTCAATCTACTTCCCAAACCCACAATTTAATTAGATCCTAAACATGCAAGTGTTTGAGGGTTGATCTAATGCATAAAACTGGGTAGTAGAAAAGGTATGATCAAAGTGTTACTTGCCTTCTTTGATGATCCATGAGTCCTAGAGATTCGAAGTAACAAGCGGCGCACTCGGGTGATCTAACGCAGACAAACAACAAGCATACAATAAGTACTCATCTAATGCACGGGAAATCTCGAATAACAAATCTAACCAGATAGTTCAAATTAAGAACCCTGGTTGCAAAAGAATCGAATCAAATAAAGCATCGAAAGTCGGAACTCGAGAGAGAACGACTCGGTTTAACAAATCTGAAACTAAGTCAAAATTTTACAGTAGCAAAACTCTGTGTAAGTAGGTTAGTCGAACGGCGGTTTTAATATGAAACTCCAGGCGCTTGAATCACTGATTCCAATAAACGAGCTAGAAATAAAACAGATTTGAAAATCGGATCGTAAATCGAATCTGAAAAATAACGGATTAAATCCGATTAAAAGAAAGCAGCGAGCGGAATAAATAACGGACGTTAGTTAACAGAACTAATCCAACGAACATGTTCATTGAAACGAGCGGTTCGGTGAGCGTTCATTAAATAAGAAAACCGAAAAATAAAAACCATCTAGGTTTTAAAAAACCGAACATCTTAAAAAACGGACCGGTTTTCTAGGGAAAACCGGATCGGATCGAAGCGGCGGCGAGGCTACCTCAGCGGCTCTTCGCCAGTGGTGCTCGGCGAGGCTCCGGGTGGCGAGGGTGGCGGGGGAGGCGGCGAGGCGGCGGGGTGCTCCGGCGACGACGGAGAGGCAATGGCGTCGGCGGGCGGCGGCTCGGGTTAGGGGCGGCGGATCGAGGTGAGAGAGAGGGGGTCCGGCGGGTTAAATAGGTGGGGGGGCTGCGGCTTGGGAAGGGGCGGCGGCGTCCGGCGTGTCCGACCCGGACACCAAGCGGCGGCGGGTGGCGTCTTGGCGGCGGGGCTCCGAGGCGGCGTCAGGAGAGAGGGAGGTGGGCTGGGCGCCGGGCCGGGCTGGCTGGTGGCGGCTGGGCCTTGGCCCGGGGAGGGCGATTTTTTAAAACAAAACAAAAGCGGATTAAAAAAAAATACCAAAGCGAACTCCGATTTTAATAAAATAATTTTCCCCGACTCCTAAAAATGAGTCGAACAAAATGAACTTTAAAAGCGGCAAACATGCATAAATTTTTAAAATGCTCATTTTGCCTAAGCAAAATAAATCTTCCAAAACCAAATTTGATTTATTTATAATATCTCCATTTTTCCTAAATGTTGGGAAAGTCATATTATTCCCTCTCTTAAGTTTTTTATAGGAAAAACTTTATGAAGATAATTAAATTAATCCAATGATCCTATTTTCAAAATTTGAGAAATCCCAAATATGAAAATAATGAAACTTCCAACTCTCTCCGAGGTCCTTGAGTTGCGTGAAATTTTCTAGGATCGGAAAAATGCTTCACGGTGGTGCTCGTGAGGCTCCGGGCGGCGAGGGTGGCGGGGTCGGGAGGCGGCGAGGCGGCGGGTGCTCGGCGACGACGGAGAGGCAATGGCGGCGTCCTCGGCGGCTCGGGTTGAGGCGGCGGATCGAGGTGAGAGAGAGGGTCCGTGGGGTTGAATAGGTGGGGAAGGGGCTGCGGCTTGGGAAGGGGCCAGGGCGGCGGCGTCGGCGTGTCCGACCCGGACACGCGGCGGCGGCGGGTGGCGTCTTGTGGGCGGGGCTCAGCGTGGGCGGCGTGGCGCGCGAGAGAGAGGGAGGTGGGCAGGCGGTATTTGGGTGGGCGAAGTCGGGCAGGGGCAGTGGGCCTTGGCCCGAAGGGGCGCGATTTTTTAAAACAAAACAAAAGCGGATTAAAAAATACCAAAGCGAACTCCGATTTTAATAAAAATAATTTTCCCCGACTCCTAAAAATGAGTCGAACAAAATGAACTTTAAAAACGGCAAACATGCATAAATTTTTAAAAATGCTCATTTTTGCCGAAGCAAAATAAATCTTCCAAAACCAAATTTGATTTATTTATAATATCTCCATTTTTCCTAAATGTTGGGAAAGTCATATTATTCCCTCTCTTAAGTTTTTTTATAGGAAAAACTTTATGAAGATAATTAAATAAATCCAATGATCCTATTTTCAAAATTTGAGAAATCCCAAATATGAAAATAATGAAACTTCCAACTCTCTCCGAGGGTCCTTGAGTTGCGTGAAATTTTCTAGGATCGGAAAAATGCGAGAAAATATGATATGCATGATGACCTAATGTATAACATACCAAATTGAAAATTTGGGATGTTACAAACCTACCCCTTAAGATGAATCTAGCCCTCGAGATTCGGGTTAACTAGAAAATAGGTGAGGGTGGTCCTTGAGCAAAACTTCCTCTCTTTCCCAGGTGGCTTCATCCTCGGTGTGGTGGCTCCACTGAACTTTGCAAAACTTGATAACCTTGCTGCGGGTAACTCTGCTTTGGCATAATCGAGAATCTTAATCGGTTTTTCCTCATATGTCAAGTCATCCTTCAACTGAATTGCTTCCGGTGTACTTTGTGTCTCTTAACGGTACCTCTGCTATCTCGGGGTGACATTTCTTCAACTGAGAAACATGGAATACATCATGAACTCCTGACAGTCCTTCTGGTAATTCCAACTTATAAGCAACTTCTCCCATGCGTTGCAAAACCTTATACGGTCCAACGAAGCAGGTGCTAACTTTCCTTTAACTCCAAAGCGCTTAACTCCTCGAAGTGGGGATACTCGAGATATACTCTGTCTCCAACTTCATACTCAATCGCTTTGCTCTTTGAATCGGCATAGCTCTTTTATGCAGGTGGGCTACCTTGAGCCTGTCTCGAATCAACTTAACTCTGTTTAGACTCCTTAATCAAATCTGGTCCAAACAATGGCGATCTCGGTTTCGTCCCATAACAACGGTGTCCTGCACCTTCTTCCATACAAAGCCTCGAAAGGTGCCATCTTCAAACTGGTTTGGTAACTGTTGTTGTAGGAAAATTCTGCATCTGACAAATTGTCATCCCAGCTAGATCCATAATCTAGGGCACAAGCTCTCAGACATGTCCTCCAAAATCTGATTGACTCTCTCGGTCGCCCATCGGTGCGTGGGTGGAAAGCTGTCTTGAATTCCAATCGGGTTCCCAATGTTTCATGCAATCGGTTCCAAAATTTCGAGGTAAAGCTGGGTTCCTCTATCGTCTGATGCTCCTCGGAACTCCGTGTAAACACACAATTCTGGTCATGTATATCTTTGCCAACTTAACCTTTGCTATAGGTAGTCTTGACCGGAATGAAATGAGCTACCTTTGTTAAGCAGTCGACTATAACCCAAATCGAGTCATATCCTGAACGGGTCTTTGGCAATCCTGTGATGAAATCCATGCCTAGTTTATCCCACTTCCATTCGGGTATCGGCAATGGTTGTAACAATCCTGCTGGCTTCTGATGCTCTGCCTTTACTTTCTGACATACATCACAAACTGCTACATACTCCGCAATATCCTTCTTCATTCCGGTCCACCAGAAAGTATTCTTCAAAATCCAAATACATCTTGGTATTTCCTGGGTGAATCGAATAGGGTGAATCATGAGCTTCTTGTAAAATCAACTTCCTTATCTCTGGGTTATTGGGCACATAAACACGGTCTTCAAACCATAGGGTATCATGCTCATCCTCACGGAATCCTTTAGCTTTTCCTTTGCTCATTTTCTCCTTTATAGAGGCAACTTCCTTATCTGCCTTTTGGGCTTCTCGATTTTGTCCATCGATTAATCATTGAATCTCCAATGCTGCTACATAGCCTCTCGGAACTATTTCCAAACATAGCTCTCGAAGGTCCTCGGCTAACTCATTGGGTATTCCTCCCATCCTTAGTGTATTAACGTGGCTCTTACGGCTCAATGCGTCGACTCTGACATTAGCCTTTCCGGGTGATAGTGCAATCTCATGTCATAATCCTTGATAAGCTCTAACCATCTCCTTTGTGCGAGATTCAATTTCATACGTGTGAAGATGTACTTCAAACTCTTGTGATCCGTATATACTTCACAATGATTTCCAATGAGAAAATGTCTCCACGTCTTGAGGCATGCTGTGACTGCTAACTCCAAATCATGAGTGGCATAATTCAACTCATGGGGCTTAAGTTGTCGTGAAGCATCTGAAACAACTCTTCCTTCCTGCATAAGCCTTGCTCCAAGTCCTCGGCGTGAAGCGTCATAATACACCTCATAATCCTTAGTCCGATCCGCAATATCAAAAGCTGGTGAGGTAACCAATCTTTTCTTCAACTCCTGAAAACTTGCCTCACAGTCCTCGGTCCATATGAATTTATTTTCCTTCTTCAACAATTCAGTCATAGGCTTAGCAATCCTTGAGAAATTCTCAATGAATCTTGGTAGTATCCTGCGAGTCCTAGGAAACTCGAATCTCTCCAAGCTGTCGTTGGTGCTTCCCATTTGATTCTGGTCTCAACTTTTGTGGGGTCAATTGCTATTCCTTCTCCGGATATAACATGTCCGAGAAATCCAACTTCCTTTAGCCAAAACTCACATTTGCTGAACTTGGCATACAACCGGTGTTCCCTCGGTTTCTCCAAAACCAATACGCAAATGTTCCTTATGTTCCTCTTCATTCTCCGAGAAAATCAAAATGTCATCAATGAACACCACGACGAACTTATCCAAAAACTCCATAAACACTTTGTTCATCGAGGTTCATGAAATAGGCTGGTGCGTTAGTCGATCCAAATGACATAACGGTATACTCGTATAGTCCATATCTCGTGGTAAATGTTGTCTTGGGTATGTCCTGCTCCCGAATCTTCAATCGATGGTACCACGATGCATGAAGTCGATCTTGGAAAACACCTTGGCTCCTTGCAAGCGATCAAGCAGATCATTTATCATAGGTAGTGGGTACTTATTCTTGATTGTTACTTCATTCAATCCACGATAATCAACAACCATTCTTAACGATCCATCCTTCTTCTCCACTAGCAAAGCAGGAGATCCCCAAGGTGAAGAACTTGGGCGTATAAAACCTTTATCCAATAGTTCTTTAATCTGCTTCTTGATTTCTGCCAAATCACTGTGCGGGCATCCTATATGGGTAAACCGATATAGGGCCTGTTCCTGGCAAAAGTTCTATCAAAAACTCAATGTCTCTATCAGGTGGCATTCCTGGCAACTCTTCAGGAAATAAAACAGGTAAATCCTTCACCACTGGTACTTCTTCCTGAACCACTCAAGATAGGCAATTAACTTGCGCTCTTCTCGGCTCGTGCTTAGTGATACATACTTAATCCTTCTTCCTTACGGTGTGGTGAGCAAAATCGTCTTACTTGCGCCAATCGATGTTTCCTCCATACATCGACAGCCAATCCATACCGAGAATTACATCAAATCCTTGCGATTCCGGAATGATCAAATCCGTCGAGAATACATGCCTTCCTATACTTAATGGCACTTGAAAACATCCTTATGCGGCCATATACTCCGCTCTGGTGAGCTTACTAGCAAAGGGTTTTAAGAATCCGAGTAGGTAGGCTATACTTCTCTACAAATCCCTTGATATGTATGAATGCGATGCACCAAGATCGAAAAGAACAACTGCGATAAATGACTTAACCAAAAACTTACCGATTCTTTGCATCGGGCTGATCTTCAACCTCCTCCACATCAATGTGGTTCACCTGTCCCCTATTGAAAGGGTTGGGCTTCTTTCTAGAGCTTCCATTGCCATTTCCATTACGGCCTTACGGGCCAGTCATTGGCATAATGCCCGATCTTGCGGCACTTAAAGCAAGTAATATGACTCGGTCTACTTTGGATGGTGTTGACGGGTTGGTGCGATTACATCCATGGCTTCCTCCATTTCCGTTCCCATTCTTGGTGTGTTATGGTTATGCGAATTACCTCCTCCATGGGTATCTTTGAAACTGAATTCTGACTTAGGGGTATAACGAGGTTTCTGTGAGCTCGAGTTATACTTCCCTTGCCCATACTTCCGCTTACGGTTCTCTGCTGCTTTCCTTCAATCATGAGGCTCGGTCTACTAACTCCTGGTAGTTCTGAAACGGCTACCATCAACGGCATCTTGAACTCATCATTCGGTCCTTCTAGAAACTTCTCTGTTTAGTTGCATCGGTATAGCGTCATCAGGGCATAACGTGCTAATTTACTAAAGTCATCCACGTCTTGTGCCAACAGTCCTTCCTCCTTGGCGTAAGTTGCGAAACTCACGCTTCTTCATGGCCATAGCTCCTGCAGAAACATGGGCGGTCTGAAAAGCTTGCTGAAATTGATCCCATGTGGCGGTGTCTCTGAGGTAAGTGGTGTGAAATTCTCCCACCATGTTGCTGCGGGTCCTTCAAGCTGATGTGATGCAAACTTCACTCTTTCTCCATCTGTGCATCCTGCGTTGGTCAGCTCCCTTCCTATCTTGCGGAGCCAGGTCATACTGCTACAATTGGCTCGGTGCTCTTTGGAATACACGGCGGGTTTAGTCTAAGGAAGCGAGTCGGATGATCCGCGGTGGTGGTGGCGGTGGGTTGTTGTTGTTGTTGTTGTTGCCCTGGTTACGCACCAATGTTTGAATCAGGGTGTTACTGCTTCTTTGGATCGGTTGGGTGATCTCTGGCGGGAAAAGCGAATCCGGGGTCGCGTCTCGGAGGCATCGATGGGTTTAGAAAAGATGAGAATTTAGAATAGAATGACGTCTAAGAAATCACTACCCAAATGCACATGAGCAAATACACACAAAATCACTTCATTCAATCAAACAAGGGCTTACAACGATCTAACTATCGCAAAAGTGCGTGTACTATAAGGTTTACATGGAAATACTACTAATATGTGGGGACTTCTACTAATTTGAACGGTGGAAGACTCCATAATGTACTGCTCGACTTCGTCTTCAAAGTCGGGTTCACTTGGATCCGAATCGATGTCGTCGATGTTGATGTAGTCGCTTGGGCAATCGACATCTTGGTCTTCATTCTGGCGCCAACTTCTTCTTGAGTTCTTCAATCTCGTACTTAAGATCGTTATTGTGTCTTGCTAGAGCTACGATCTCGTCCATATAGTCCTTGCGAGTTGTCTTTAGTTCTTCTTCAAGTTAGAAGATCCTTCCCTTTGCATTATGCAAAACCAACATATCATTGCACATCTGGTTCTCATGGCGTAGAATGTGCTGGTTTAACTCCTGTATAAACTATGCAATGGATCTATCCTTCTTGGTCTTGTGACGTCCCATTTGTCATCTCGGCGTCCGCAAATCTGGTAGATAGTGTCCTTGAGGTCTTCTTGATAAACTTCTCCAATCGTCCCATGGTGATGTGAGCTGCCATGCTCTTTCCCGGACTCCAAGTTGGTGCCTTTGAAAACACTATCTATAGGCTTGGTGATTGGGGCGAATGTCCTTCTGGAGCGTGGCGTGAATCTTCGGTAGCTCCTCTTGAGGCGGTGGCGTTGAAAGTCCCGGTGAAGCTGGGTAGTCCAATGTTCGTGTACTTGGTAACTTCCTTCAAGTGAAATCCAAAAGGTGTGCCTTCATCTGGTTGGGTGTACTTGATCTTGGCGTCAAATCATCCTAAAGAGAGTAGAAAAGATGAGCAGTTAGAAAATGGGAAGAGAATAGTGATCTATGGCTTTATCTTAGTGGTGGTGTCCTACGGTCGTGTGCTCGATACCATTCTCTGTGGCGACCGGACCGAATGGATCTAGTGCTCTGTGCTCGGTGTCATCCCTGGATCGATGTCGACACCACACAGTACTTGAAGGATTTATAGCGAGTAGCAATCACACACTTATTACATCGTTGTCCACAAGGGAACTTAATACAATAATATGGCTTAAGGCCATCTAATAATAACAGCGGAAGGCTTGGAAGACAAGTGAGTCCATCAACTCCATCGGCATCACGAGTATAGAACCACGACCTAACACCTTACTAAATGCGTGCGAAAAATGCATAGCGTGAAAAGTTGCAGCCCAAAACGGTCAAGACATGGAATATGCTTTGGCAATGTAACACATAGAGAACAATGAAGCAACAAGCCTATACTACATGCATATGTGGCTGGTGGTAAGGCTCTCTGATTTACATTTTTGCATAAAGCTGGTTTTTCCCTACATCAAAGGAATAATTTTATTTAACTATCATGGTGGTTGTTAAACATTGAGAATGGTTGACAGCATCCTCAATCCCAATTAAAAAGTACTCATTAAAAACCCAATAACATTTATTATTAGAAGTAACATGTTGAGATTCACATGATATTCAAGTACTAGATACTCAAAACGTCCATAACCGGGGACACGGCTAATCATGATTAGTTTATACACTCTGCGAGAGGTTTGCACTTTTCCCCACAAGACTCGATCGCCTCCGCTTGGTTCTCGCACTACATGGTGTTTGAGAAGCGGATGGCCGAGACACGATCTTCGAAGCGCTTAGCACCTTACTTGTGGGTAGACCGGTACACCTACTTTCCCCTACATCTGCTAGTCGACCCGTAAGAGTTCGCACAACTTAGTCAACTATGCCAGAGCCCATAATTGGCTTGTGGCTGCACCCGGAAGTTTCTAGTTTGAATAATCTTATGATCCCTTAGAGCACAGGTGGCGGTCCGAAGAAATACGAGGCAAGTCCTGATAGAAACCAGTGCCTCAATCCACCCGGATGTGTGTTTAGGTTGCCACCTTAGATAAACCTTAATTAACAATCTCACATCTGTCATGGATATTCACTCACCCAATCCACGTCTACTAGCATAGCATGGCATAATAAGCAAGCGTAGAAGTAACTCCCAAAGGTTTCATGAGTAAAACAGGTAATAGGTACTACCTCAATCTACTTCCCAAACCCACAATTTAATTAGATCCTAAACATGCAAGTGTTTGAGGGTTGATCTAATGCATAAAACTGGGTAGTAGAAAAGGTATGATCAAAGTGTTACTTGCCTTGCTGATGATCCGCGAGTCCTAGAGATTCGAAGTAACAAGCGGCGCACTCCGGGTGATCTAGCAGACAAACAACAAGCATACAATAAGTACTCATCTAATGCACGGGAAATCTCGAATAACAAATCTAACCAGATAGTTCAACTTAAGAACCCTGGTTGCAAAAGAATCGAATCAAATAAAGCATCGAAAGTCGGAACTCGAGAGAGAGCGACTCGGTTTAACAAATCTGAAACTAAGTCAAAATTTTACAGTAGCAAAACTCTGTGTAAGTAGGTTAGTCGAACGGCGGTTTCAGAACGAAACTCCAGCGCTTGAATCACCTGATTCCGATAAACGAGCTAGAAATAAAACAGATTTGAAAATCGGATCGAAATCGAATCTGAAAAATAACGGATTAAATCCGATTAAAAGAAAACGACGAACGGAATAAATAACGGACGTTCGTTAACAGAACTAATCCAACGAACATGTTCATTGAAACGAACGGTTCGGTGAACGTTCATTAAATAAGAAATCCGAAAAAATAAAAAAAACCATCTAGGTTTTTAAAAAAAACCGAACATCTTAAAAAAAACCGGACCGGGTTTTCTAGGGAAAACGGATCGGATCGGGCGGCGGCGAGGCTACCTCCGGCGGCTCTTCGCCAGTGGTGCTCGTGGGCTCCGGGCGGCGAGGGGTGGCGCGGTCGGGAGGGGCGGCGAGGCGGCGGGTGCTCCCGACGACGGAGACGGCGGCGGCGTCCTCGGGCGGCTCGGGTTGGGCGGCGGTGGATCGAGGTGAGAGAGAGGGGGTCGTGAGGTTAAATAGGTGGGGGCTGCGGCAGGGAAGGGCAGCGGCGGCGTCGGCGTGTCCGACCGGACAGGCGGCGGCGCGGGTGGCGTCTTGTGGCGGGCTCCATGGCGGCGTCTTGTGAGGAGAGAGAGGAGGTGGGCAGGCGCCTGGGCCGAGCTGTCAATGGGCCGGCTGGGCCTTGGCCCAGGGGGGGGCGCGATTTTTTTTTTAAAACAAAACAAAAGCGGATTAAAAAAATACCAAGCGAACTCCGATTTTAATAAAATAATTTTCCCGACTCCTAAAATGAGTCGAACAAAATGAACTTTAAAAACGGCAAACATGCATAAATTTTTAAAAATGCTCATTTTTGCTTAAGCAAAATAAATCTTCCAAAACCAAATTTGATTTATTTATAATATCTCCATTTTTCCTAAATGTTGGGAAAGTCATATTATTCCCTCTCTTAAGAATTTTTATAGGAAAAACTTTATGAAGATAATTAAATAAATCCAATGATCCTATTTTCAAAATTTGAGAAATCCCAAATATGAAAATAATGAAACTTGAACTCTCTCCGAGGGTCCTTGAGTTGCGTGAAATTTTCTAGGATCGGAAAAATGCGAGAAAATATGATATGCATGATGACCTAATGTATAACATACCAAATTGAAAATTTGGGATGTTACAATAAAGTTTATGGTATGATCTAGTTTTGAGTTTTGCTTTATGATTTCCCTATGTAATCGAGTCCGTGAGCTATATAATAAAGATTAGTGTTGAGTCAAGGGCTTGATTATATTGCCATGATCTTGAGTGAATAAAAGAAAAGAGAAAAAGAATAAAAGAAACAAAGAGATCATATTGATCTTATCGAGAGTAATGACTTCACATAGAAAGAGTATGATGATTAAAAATTGTTGAGAGTTGACAAACATAGCTTTGGTCATCGTTGCAATTAATAGGAAGTAATAAGGAAAGAGAGGTTTCATGTATAAATATATTATCATGGACATCTTTTATGATTGGGAGCACTCATTGAAATATGACATGCTAAAGAGTTGATGTTGGACAAGGAAGACAACGTAATGGGTTATGTTTTCTTATATCTGAGATAAAGTATGTTGTCATGGATCATCCAACATGTTGAGCTTGCCTTTCCCCCTCATGCTAGCCAAATTCTTAGCACCAAGTAGAGATACTACTTGTGCTTCCAAAAACCCTTAAACCAGTTTTGCCATGAGAGTCCACCATACCTACATATGGATTGAGTAAGATCCTTCAAGTAAGTTGTCATCGGTGCAAGCAATAAAAATTGCTCTCTAAATATGTATGACTTATTAGTGGGGGAGAAAATAAGCTTTATACGATCTTGTGATGTGGAAGAAATAAAAGCGACGGACTGCATAATAAAGGTTCATATCACAAGGGGCAATATAAAGTGACGTTCTTTCGCATTAAGATTTTGTGAATCCAACCATAAAAGCGCATGGCAACCTCTGCTTTCCTCTGCGAAGGGCCTATCTTTTATTATTATCCTCTACCTTATGCAAGAGTCACAATGATCTTCACCTTTCCTTTTTACATTTTATCCTTTGGCAAGCACAGTGTGTTGGAAAGATCCTGATAGATATATCTAATTGGATGTAAGGGAGCATGAGTTATTATTGTTGACATTACCCTTGAGGTAAAAGATTGGGAGGCGAAACTATAAGCCCCTATCTTTCTCTGTGTCCGATTAAAACTCCGAAACCACAAGTATCGTGTGAGTGTTAGCAATTATGAAAAACTAAATGATAGTTGAGTATGTGGACTTGCTAGAAAGCTCTGACATAGACTCTTTCTGATGTTACGATAAATTGCAATTGCTTCAATGACTGAGATTAAAGTTTGTTAGTTCTCAATAAAGTTTCTGATTTATACTTTTGCATTGTGAATAGATTATTACTTGAGTATAAGAAATCATATGACAATATCTATATATGTTGTTGTTATGAGAAAAATCATGATGCCTTCATGTCCGTATTTTATTTTTATCGACACCTCTTCCTCTAAACATGGGGACATATTTATCGTTATCGGCTTCTGCTTGAGGAGAAACGAGGTCTAAGCTTGGGGGAGTTGATACGTCCATTTTGCATCATGCTTTTATATCAATATTTATTGCATTATGGGCTGTTATTACACGTTATGTCACAATACTTATGCCTATTGTCTCTTATTTTACAAGGTTTACATAAGGAGGAGAATGCCTGAAATTTGGAATTTGAAAAAGGAGCAAATATTAGAGACCTATTCTGCACAACTCCAAAAGTCCTGAAACTCCACGAAAGTCATTTTTGGAAAATATAAAAAATATTGAGCGGAAGAAGTACACCAGAGGGGGACCCACCTGGCCACGAGGGTGGGGGCGCGCCCTACCCCCCAGGGCGCGCCCCCTGCCTCGTGGGCCCCCTGTTGGCTCTCCGATGGCCATCTTCTGCTATACGAGGTCTTTTGTCAAGGGAAAAATAGGAAGCAACCTTTCGGGACGAGACTCCGCCGCCACGAGGCGGAACCTTGGCGGAACCAATCTAGGGCTCCGGCAGAGCTGTTCTGCCGGGGACGCTTCCCTCCGGGAGGGGGAAATCATTGCCATCGTCATCACCAATGCTCCTCTCATCGGGAGAGGGCAATCTCCATCAACATCTTCACCAGCACCATCTCCTCTCAAAACCCTAGTTCATCTCTTGTCTCCAAGTCCGGGATTGGTACTAGTAGGTTGCTAGTAGTGTTGATTACTCCTTGTAGTTGATGCTAGTTGGTTTATTTGGTGGAAGATCATATGTTCAAATCCTTTATGCATATTAATACCCCTCTGATTATGAACATGAATATGCTTTGTGAGTATTACGTTTGTTCCTGAGGACATGGGAGAAGTCTTGCTATCAGTAGTCATGTGAATTTGGTATTCGTTTGATATTTTGATGAGATGTATGTTGTCTAGCCTCTAGTGGTGTTATGTGAACGTCGACTACATAACACTTCACCATTATTTGGGCCTAGAGGAAGGCATTGGGAAGTAATAAGTAGATGATGGGTTGCTAGAGTGACGTAAGCTTAAACCCTAGTTTACGCGTTGCTCGTAAAGGGGCTGATTTGGATCCATATGTTTCATGCTATGGTTAGGTTTACCTTAATACTTTTGTTGTAGTTGCGGATGCTTGCAATAGAGGTTAATCATAAGTGGGATGCTTGTTCAAGTAAGAACAGCACCCAAGCACCGGTCCACCCACATATCAAATTATCAAAGTACCGAACGCGAATCATATGAACGTGATGAAAACTAGCTTGACGATATTCCCATGTGTCCTCGGGAGCGATTTTCTCCATATAAGAGTTTGTCCAGGCTCGTCCTTTGCTACGAAAAGGATTGGGCCACCTTCCTGCACTTTATTTACTTTTGTTACTTGTTGCTTGTTACAAATTATCCTATCACGAACCTATATGTTACCACTTATTTCAGTACTTGCAGAGAATACCTTGCTGAAAATCACTTTTCATTTCCTTCTGCTGCTCGTTGGGTTCGACACTCTTACTTATCGAAAGAACTATGATAGATCCCCTATACTTGTGGGTCATCAGTCGATCGTGAAGATGTATGACTACATCAACCGTGTTGTCATAACGCTTCCGCTTTCGGTCTACGAGGGTACATGGACAACACTCTCCCCTCTCCTTGCTATGCATCACCATGATCTTGCGTGTGCGTAGGATTTTTTTTGAAATTAGTACGTTCCCTAACAGTGGCATCCGAGCCATGTTTATGCGTAGATGTTATATGCACGAGTAGAACACAAGTGAGTTGTGGGAGATGCTAGTCATACTGCTTACCAGCTTGTAATACTTTGATTCGGCGGTATTGTCGGATGAAGCGGCCCGGACCGACATTATGCGTACACTTACGTGAGACTGGTTATACCGACGTGCTTTGCACACAGGTGGCAGCTGGCGGGTGTCAGTTTCTCCAACTTTAGTTGAATCGAGTGTGGCCACGCCCGGTCCTTGTTGAATGTTAAAATAGCACATACTTGACGAAATATCGTTGTGGTTTTGATGCGTAGGTAAGAATGGTTCTTGCTCAGCCCGTAGCAGCCACGTAAAACTTGCAACAACAAAGTAGAGTACGTCTAACTTGTTTTTGCAGGGCATGTTGTGATGTGATATGGTCAAGACATGATGCTAAATTTTATTGTATGAGATGATCATGTTTTGTACCGGAGTTATCGACAACTGGTAGGAGCCATATGGTTGTCGCTTTATTGTATGAAATGCAATCGCCATGTAATTGCTTTACTTTATCACTAAGCGGTAGCGATAGTCATAGAAGCAATAGTTGGTGAGACGATAACGATGCTACGATGGAGATCAAGGTGTTGCGCCTGTGACGATGGTGATAATGACGGTGCTTTAGAGATGGAGATCAAAGCCACTAGATGATGATGGCCATATCATATCACTTATATTGATTGCATGTGATGTTTATCATTTATGCATCTTATTTTGCTTAGTTTGGTGGTAGCATTATAAGATGATCTCTCACTAAATTTCAAGGTACAAGTGTTCTCCCTGAGTATGCACCGTTGCGAAAGTTAAATGCGTCTTAGAGACACCACGTGATGATCGGGTGTGATAAGCTCTCGTTCACATACAACGGGTGCAAGCCAGTTTTGCACATGCGAGAATACTCGGGTTAAACTTGACGAGCCTAGCATATGCAGATATGGCCTCGAAACACTGAGACCGAAAGGTCGAGCGTGAATCATATAGTAGATATGATCAACATAGTGATGTTCACCATTGAAAACTATTCCATCTCACGTGATGATCGGACATGGTTTAGTTGCTATGGATCACGTGATCACTTAGATGATTAGAGGGATGTCTTAAGTAATTTGATTAATTGAACTTTAATTTATCATGAACTTAGTACGTGATAGTATTTTGCATGTCTATGTTGTTGTAGATAGATGGCCCGTGCTGTTGTTACGTTAAATTTTAATGCGTTCCTAGAGAAAGCTAAGTTGAAAGATGATGGTAGCAACTACACGGACTGGGTCCATAACTTGATGATTATCCTCATTGCTGCACAGAAGAATTATGTCCTGGAAGCACCGCTAGGTGCCAAACCCACTGCAGGAGGAACGCCAGATGTTATGAACGTCTGGCAAAGCAAAGTTGATGAATACTCGATAGTTCAGTTTGCCATGCTTTACGGCTTAGAACCGGGACTTCAATGATGTTTTGAACGTCATGGAGCATATGAGATGTTCCAGGAGTTGAACTTAATATTTCAAGCAAATGCCCGGATTGAGAGATATGAAGTCTCCAATAAGTTCTACAGCTGCAAGATGGAGGAGAATAGTTCTGTCAGTGAGCATATACTCAAAATGTCTGGGCATAACAATCACTTGATTCAACTGGGAGTTAATCTTCCGGATGATAGTGTCATTGACAGAATTCTTCAATCACGGCCACCAAGCTACAAGAGCTTCGTGATGAACTATAACATGCAAGGTATGGATAACACAATTCCCGAGCTCTTCGCGATGCTAAAGGCTGCGGAGGTAGAAATCAAGAAGGAGCATCAAGTGTTGATGGTCAACAAGACAACCAGTTTCAAGAAAAAGGGTAAAGGGAAGAAGAGGAACTTCAAGAAGAACGGAAAGCAAGTTGCTGCTCAAGTGAAGAAACCCAAGTCTGGACCTAAGCACGAGGCCAGTGCTTCTCTTTGCAAAGGGACTGGTCACTTTGGAAGCGGAGCTGCCCCAAGTATTTGGCGAGATAAGAAGGATGGCAAGGTGAACAAAGGTATATGTGATATACATGTTATTGATTTATACCTTACTAATGCTCGTAGTAGCACACAGGTATTTGATCTTGGTTACATTGCTAATATTTGCAACTCTAAACAGGGACTACGGATTAAGCAAAGATTGGCTAAGGACGACGTGACGATGCGCGTGGGAAATGGTTCCAAAGTCAATGTGATCACGGTCGGCACGCTACCTCTACATCTACCTTCGAGATTAGTTTTAGACCTGAATAATTGTTATTTGGTGCCAGCTTTGTGCATGAACATTATATCTGGATCTTTTTTGATGCAAGACGGTTATTCATTTAAATCAAAGAATAATGGTTGTTCTATTTATATGAGTAATATCTTTTATGGTCATGCACCCTTGAAGAGTGGTCTATTTACATTGAATCTCGATAGTAGTGATACACGTATTCATAATATTGAAGCCAAAAGATGTAGAGTTGATAATGATAGTGAAACTTATTAGAGGCACTGCCGTTTAGGTCATATTGGTGTAAAGCGCATGAAGAAACTCCATTTCGATGGACTTTTGGAATCACTTGGTACTTGCGAACCATGCCTCATGAGCAAGATGACTAAAACGCCGTTCTCCGGAACAATGGAGCGAGCAACCGATTTGTTGGAAATCATACATACTGATGTATGTGGTCCGATGAATGTTGAGGCTCGCAGCGGCTATCGTTATTTTCTCACATTCAAAGATGATTTGAGCATATATGGGTATATGTACTTAATGAAACATAAGTCTAAAACATTTGAAAAGTTCAAAGAATTTCAGAGTGAAGTGGAAAATCATCGTAACAAGAAAATAAAGTTTCTACAATCTGATCGTGGAGGAGAATATTTGAGTTACGAGTTTGGTCTTCATTTGAAACAATGCAGAATAGTTTCGCAACTCACGCCACCCGGAACACCATAGCGTAATGGTGTGTCCGAACGTCGTAATCGTACTTTACTAGATATGGTGTGATCTATGATGTCTCTTACTAATTTACCGCTATCGTTTTGGGGTTATGCTTTAGAGATGGCTGCATTCACATTAAATAGGGCACCATCTAAATCCGTTGAGATGACACCATATGAACTGTGGTTTGGCAAGAAACCAAACTTGTCGTTTCTTAAAGTTTGGGGCTGCGATGCTTATGTGAAAAAGCTTCAACCTGATAAGCTCGAACCCAAATTGGAGAAATGTGTCTTCATAGGATACCCAAAGGAGACTGTTGGGTACACCTTCTATCACAGATCCGAAGGCAAGACATTCGTTGCTAAGAATGGATCCTTTCTAGAGAAGGAGTTTCTCTTGAAAGAAGTGAGTGGGAGGAAAGTAAAACTTGATGAGGTAACTGTACCTGCTCCCTTATTGGAAAGTAGTTCATCACAGAAATCTGTTCCTGTGCCTCCTACACCAATTAGTGAGGAAGCTAATGATGATGATCATGTAACTTCAGATCAAGTTACTACTGAACCTCGTAGGTCAACCAGAGTAAGATCCGCACCAGAGTGGTACGGTAATCCTGTTCTGGAGGTCATGTTACTTGACCATGACGAACCTACGAACTATGAGCAAGCGATGATGAGCCCAGATTCCCCAAAATGGCTTGAGGCCATGAAATCTGAGATGGGATCCATGTATGAGAATAAAGTGTGGACTTTGGTTGACTTGCCCGATTATCGGCAAGCCATCGAGAATAAATGGATCTTCAAGAAGAAGACTGACGCTGACGGTAATGTTACTGTCTACAAAGCTCGACTTGTTGCGATAGGTTTTCGACAAGTTCAAGGAGTTGACTACGATGAGACCTTCTCACCCGCATCAATGCTTAAGTCCGTCCGAATCATGTTAGCAATTGCCGCATTTTATGATTATGAAATTTGGCAAATGGATGTAAAGACTACATTCCTGAATGGATTTCTGGAAGAAGAGTTGTATATGATGCAACCTGATGGTTTTATCGATCCAAAGGATGCTAACAAAGTGTGCAAGCTCCAGCGATCCATTTATGGACTGGTGCAGGCATCTCGGAGTTGGAATAAACGTTTTGATAGTGTGATCAAAACATATGGTTTTATGCAGACTTTTCGAGAAGCCTGTATTTACAAGAAATTGAGTGGGAGCTCTGTAGCATTTCTAATATTATATGTGGATGACATATTGTTGATTATAAATGATATAGAATTGCTGGATAGCATAAAAGGATACTTGAATAAGAGTTTTTCAATGAAAGACCTCGGTGAAGCTGCTTATATATTGGGCATTAAGATCTATAGAGATAGATCAAGACGCTTAATTGGACTTTCACAGAGCACATACCTTGACAAAGTTTTGAAGAAGTTCAAACTGGATGAAGCAAATAAAGGGTTCTTGCCTGTGTTACAAGGTGTGAAGTTGAGTCAGACTCAATGCCCGACCACTGCAGAAGATAGAGAGAAAATGAAAGGTGTTCCCTATGCTTCAGCCATAGGCTCTATCATGTATGCAATGCTGTGTACCAGACCTGATGTGTGCCTTGCTATAAGTTTAGCAGGGAGGTACCAAAGTAATCCAGGAGTGGATCACTAGACATCGGTCAAGAACATCCTGAAATACCTGAAAAGGACTAAGGATATGTTTCTTGTTTATGGAGGTGACAAAGATCTCGTCGTAAATGGTTACGTCTATACAAGCTTTGACACTGATCCAGATGACTCTAAGTCACAAACCGGATATGTGTTTATATTGAACGATAGAGCTATCAGTTGGTGCAGTTCTAAGCAAAGCGTCGTGGCGGGATCTACTTGTGAAGCGGAGTACATAGCTGCTTCGGAAGCAGCAAATGAAGGAGTCTGGATGAAGGAGTTCATATTCGATCTAGGTGTCATACCTAGTGCATCGGGTCCAATGAAAATCTTTTGTGACAATCTTTGGTGCAATTGCCTTGGCAAAGGAATCCAGATTTCACAAGAGAACCAAGCACATCAAAAGACGCTTCAATTCCATCTCCGATCAAGTCAAGGAGGGAAACATAGAGATTTGCAAGATACATACGGATCCGAATGTTGCAGACCCGATGACTAAGCCTCTCTCACGAGCAAAACATGATCAGCACCAAGACTCCATGGGTGTTAGAATCATTACTGTGTAATCTAGATTATTGACCCTAGTGCAAGTGGGAGACTGAACAAAAACAGAATGTCCCTAGTATGCCTCTACTTGACTAGCTCATTGAATCAAAGATGGTTATGTTTCCTAACCATAGACATTAGTTGTCATTTGATTAACGAGATCACATCATTAGAGAATGATGTGATTGATTTGACCCATTCCGTTAGCTTAGCATTTGATCGTTTAGTATATTTCTATTTCTTTCTTCATGACTTATACATGTTCCTATGACTATGAGATTATGCAACTCCCGAATACCGGAGGAACACTTTGTATGCTACCAAACGTCACAACGTAACTAGGTGATTATAAAGGTGCTCTACAGGTGTCTCCAATGGTACTTGTTGAGTTGGCATAGATCAAGATTAGGATTTGTCATTATGATTGTCGGAGGGGTATCTCTGGGCCCTCTCGGTAATGCACATCACTATAAGCCTTGCAAGCAATGTAACTAATGACTTAGTTGCATGATGATGCATTACGGAGCGAGTAAAGAGACTTGCCGGTAACGAGATTTAACTAGGTATTGAGATACCGACGATCGAATCTCGGGCAAGTAACTGAAGGAAATATACCCTAGAGGCAATAATAAAGTTATTATTTATTTCCATATATCATGATAAATGTTTATTATTCATGCTAGAAGTGTATTAACCGGAAACATGATACATGTGTGAATACATAGACAAACAGAGTGTCACTAGTATGCCTCTACTTGACTAGCTCGTTGATCAAAGATGGTTATGTTTCCTAGCCATAGACATGAGTTGTCATTTGATTAACGGGATCACATCATTAGGAGAATGATGTGATTGACTTGACCCATTCCGTTAGCTTAGCACTTGATCGTTTAGTATGTTGCTATTGCTTTCTTCATGACTTATACATGTTCCTATGACTATGAGATTATGCAACTCCGTTTACGGAGGAACACTTTGTGTGCTACCAAACATCACAACGTAATCGGGTGATTATAAAGGTGCTCTCTGGTGTCTCCGAAGGTACTTGTTGAGTTGGCGTATTTCGAGATTAGGATTTGTCACTCCAATTGTCGGAGAGGTATCTCTGAGCCCACTCGGTAATGCACATCACTATAAGCCTTGCAAGCATTGTAACTAATGAGTTAGTTGCGGGATGATGTATTACGGAATGAGTAAAGAGACTTGTCGGTAACGAGATTGAACTAGGTATTGAGATGCCGACGATCGAACCTCGGGTAAGTAACATACCGATTTCAAAGGGAACAACGTATGTTGTTATGCGGTTCGACTGATAAAGATCTTCGTAGAATATGTAGGAGCCAATATGGGCATCCAGGTTCCGCTATTGGTTATTGACCAGAGAGGTGTCTCGGTCATGTCTACATAGTTCTCTAACCCATAGGGTCCGCACGCTTAAACGTTCTTTGACGATATAGTATTATATGGGTTATGTATGTTGGTGACCGAATGTTGTTCAGAGTCCCGGATGAGATCATGGACATGACGAGGAGCTCTGGAATGATCCGGAGGTAAAGATTGATATATAGGATGATATGGTTCAGCCAAGGGGTGAAGCCCACGAGGCTTTAGGTCGGTGCAAAAGGAGTTTTGCGGAGGCTAGGGGGCCAAACGCTGGAGACCCTGGCGTCTGGCCCTGGGCCAGACACCGAGTCCCATGGCGTCTAGGCCAGACACCAAGGATTGTGGCGTTTGGTCCTGGAGTCCGAGTGGGACTCTTGCCTTTCGGCCAAAACCGACTTTGAGGAGGATTTTGCTCCAAGTGTTGACCCCAGGGCTCAACATATAAATAGAGGGGCAGGGCTAGCACAAAAGACACATCAAGAAACACCAAGCCGTGTGCCGGCAACCCTGTCCCCTCTAGTTTATCCTCCATCATAGTTTCTGTAGTGCTTGGCGAAGCCCTGCAGAAATTTTTCTTCACCAACACCGTCACCACGCCGTCGTGCTGCCGGAACTCATCTACTACTTTGCCCGTCTTGCTGGATCAAGAAGGCGAGGACGTCATCGAGCTGAACGCGCGCAGAACTCGGAGGTGCCGTACGTTCGATACTTGGATCGGTTGGATCTTGAAGACGTATGACTACATCAACTGCGTTGATAAACGCTTCCGCTTACGGTCTACGAGGGTACGTAGATTACACTCTCCCCTCTCGTTGCTATGCATCACCATGATCTTGCGTGTGCGTAGGAAATGTTTTGAAATTACTACGTTACTCAACAGTGGCATCCGAGCCAGGTTTATGCGTAGATGTTATATGCACGAGTAGATCACAAGTGTGTTGTGGGTGATACAAGTCATACTGCTTACCAGCATGTCATACTTTGGTTTGGCGGTATTGTTGGATGAAGCGGCCCGGACCGAAATTACGCATACGCTTACGCGAGACTGGTTCTACCAACGTGCTTTGCACACAGGTGGCTGGCGGGTGTCAGTTTCTCCAACTTTAGTTGAGCCGAGTGTGGCTACACCCGGTCCTTGAGAAGGTTAAAACAGCACTAACTTGACGAACTATCGTTGTGGTTTTGATGCGTAGGTAAGAGCGGTTCTTGCTCAGCCCGTAGGAGCCACGTAAAACTTGCAACAACAAAGTAGAGGACGTCTAACTTGTTTTTGCAGGGCATGTTGTGATGTGATATGGTCAAGACATGATGCTATATTTTGTTGTATGAGATAATCATGTTTTGTAATCGAGTTATCGGCAACTGGCAGGAGCCATATGGTTGTCGCTTTATTGTATGCAATGCAATCGCCCTGTAATGCTTTACTTTATCACTAAGCGATAGCGATAGTCGTAGAAGCAATAGTTGGCGAGACGACTATGGAGATCAAGGTGTCGCGCCGGTGACGATGGTGATCATGGCGGTGCTTGGAGATGGAGATCACAAGCACAAGATGATGATGGCCATATCATATCACTTATATTGATTGCATGTGATGTTTATCTTTTATGCATCTTATTTTGCTTAGATCGACGGTAGCATTATAAGATGATCTCTCACCAAATTTCAAGGTAGAAGTGTTCTCTCGGTCCTTCATATTTCGTCGTTTTTATCGTCGTATGTGAGGCCTTCCTCCGCATTACCCCTCACTTCGGCCTGTGGCTCAAGACTTTCAATGTGGAGCCGAAGATGATCGAGGGGCGACACGTAGAGTGCGGAGGTGCCGTAATAAGCAAAAGTGCTGACGTCCCATGGCCAGAGGGCTCCTTCCAGGAGGTGTCCAGCTTATGGCAACGGAAGTGGTTTTACATCACAGCTCCCCGAGGTACCAAGTGGGTGGCCGCCCCTGCCTTTCACTCGGGCCCCCCACCACGACTGACGTCATGGATCAGCAAGGGGCTGGACTGGGGGCCAGTAAAGGATGTGCCGACACTGCAGAGCCGCATCCGAGATCTCCTCAAGAGAGATGTCAGTCTGGCCACGTTAATGCAAGTCATGTTAGTTCGCCGAGCCCTGCCCTGCAAACGTTGACCCCTCCGTATGTGGGAGTTCAACCCGGAAGGACCGCGAGCTATTCAGCACTTGCTCGGCATGACGCTCGAAGAGATGTACAAGTTGTTCTTCGGACCACAAATAAGGTGTCCGGACACCATCGAGGATCTTGGTGCGAGATGAAATCATCCAGATACCCAAGTAAGCGATCGCGTAGCCGAACACGTTGTCTTTTATTTATCATAACATTATTACGAAAAGTCGCTCTTTGACCAGGAATTTGGGTAACAAAGGCGATAATGATCAGTGTCGGCCCTCCTCCCGAGGTCTCACGGATCTGTACTAGCCGAGGATGCTGGAGCTTGTGCCTTATCAAAGCGCTCTCATGGGAAGATAAAGGGGAATAAAGAGGCCGAAAGCGGACCTCGCTCCTTTATTTATCAAACCGGGGGAGTTAGTGCCTCCGCGAAGGAGGATAACCGGGGAGAAGAATCTGAAATTCCCTCTCCCGAGGAAGGAAGAGGACCGCCTCTGAAGACCCGGAAACAATGGTTTCCAAACGGGGGAAGAAATCTTCGCCAGAGGGTCCTGCCCCGGGGGGTACCCTTGCCGCATAGTGCCCGCAAGGGGATCAACCCTCCAACGAGCTATAAGTAAAAGGGGACTTAATACTAAAAATATCCTGCTTTACTTCTGAGGAAAATAACTGAAGCATTTATCTTGTAGTTCGGATCGTAGCCCTTCTCGGCAGAGTTTGTCTTCGGGGGATCTTCTGCCGGAGATGATGGAGAGAGAAACGCCTCCCCATGACATCCCGCCTCATGAGGCGGGCGACCCCGAAGTGTCGTTACGGAGGGCTTCTCCTGATCCGGCAAGGCCAGAGGGTAATCCTTCGGCCGCCCGAAGTCCTTAGTATTCGGCTCGTGAAGAGAGCAACCGAAAGAGTCCGGCACCGTCCGGTGTGCAACCGGACGCACTGAAGGATCTGCTAGAGCAAGCGACTATCTCAGAAGTGCATCGTACGCTAATGGGTACGGTGATTGAGAGGATTTCATCCGGCGAGAGCGGGTTGCATGAAGCTTTTATGAGTCTGCTGAAAGGATTTGAGGTACGTGAAATAGTGTATGTTTTTTACGGTACCGCACACGTAAGGTGTGGCCTGTGCAGATAGTAGCCCCTGAGACTCTGGTTGCTGTCGAGAACGGCGGATAACAGAGGATCATAATCCCAGGTAATAATCATGCCGCTTTCATATGCAGGTGGTGGAAGGTCCGGTGTCTAGCCGGACTGTTGAGTTTGCCGAGTTAAAGCAGCAACTTGATGCGGCAGATGCCGACATCATGCTTGTGAACGAACGGCTCGACGAGGCACAGGGTACGTGATTTCTCCTGTGATCAATGATATGTCTCCAACGTATCTATAATTTTTGATTGCTCCATGCTACTTTATCTATTGTTTTGGACTATAATGGGCTTTATTTTCCACTTTTATAGTACTTTTGGGACTAACCTATTAACCGGAGGCCCAACCCAGAATTGCTGTTTTTTGCCTTTTTCAGTATTTCGAAGAAACAGAATATCAAACGGAGTCCAAATGGAATGAAACTTTCGGAAACGTGATTTTCTCACCGAACGTGATCCAGGAGACTTGGACCCTACGCCAAGGAACCAGAGAGGCGGTCACGAGGGTGGGGGGCGCGCCCCCCATAGGGTGCGCCCCCTGCCTCGTGGGCCCCTCGAAGCTCCACCGACGTACTCCTTCCTCCTATATATAACTACGTACCCCCAAACGATCATAACAGGAGCCAAAAACCTAATTCCACCGCCGCAACTTCCTGTATCCACGAGAGCCCATCTTGGGGCCTGTTCTGGAGCTCCGCTGGAGGGGCATCCACCACGGAGGGCTTCTAGATCAAAACCATAGCCTCTCCGATGAAGTGTGAGTAGTTTACTTCAGACCTTCGGGTCCATAGCTAGTAGCTGATGGCTTCTTCTCTGTTTTTGGATCTCAATACAATGTTCTCCCCCTCTCTCGTGGAGATCTATTCGATATAATCTTGTTTTTGCGGTGTGTTTGTTGAGACCGATGAATTGTGGGTTTATGATCCAGCTTATCTATGAATAATATTTGAATCTTCTCTGAATTCTTTTATGTATGATTGAGTTATCTTTGCAAGTCTCTTCGAATTATCCGTTTGGTTTGGCCAACTAGATTGGTAGTTCTTGCAATGGGAGAAGTGCATGGCTCTGGGTTCAATCTTGCAGTGTCCTTACCCAGTGACAGAAAGGGTTGCAAGGCACGTATTGTATTGTTGCCATCGAGGATAACAAGATGGGGTATTTATCATATTGCATGAATTTATTCCTCTACATCATGTCATCTTGCTTAAGGCGTTACTCTGTTTTAACTTAATACTCTAGATGCATCTTTGGATAGCGGTCGATGAGTGTAGTAATAGTAGTAGATGCAGAATCGTTTGGTCTACTTGTCTCGGATGTGATGCCTATATACATGATCATACCTAGATATACTCATAACTATGCTCAATTACATCAATTGCTCAACAGTAATTTGTTCACCCACCGTAGAATACTTATGCTCTTGAGAGAAGCCACTAGTGAAACCTATGGCCCCCGAGTCTATTCTCATCATATCAATCTCCATCACTTTTGTACTTGCCTTGTTTTTACTTTGCTTTTTAACTTTCACTTTGCATCTATATACCAAAAATACCAAAAATATTATCTCTATCAGATCTCACTCTACTTGAAGTGACCGTGAAGGGATTGACAACCCCTAATCGTGTTGGTTGCAAGTAGCTATCGTTTTGTGCAGGTCTGAGGGACTTGTGCGTGGCCTCCTACTGGATTGATACCTTGGTTCTCAAAACTGAGGGAAATACTTATGCTACTATGCTGCATCATCCTCTCCTCTTGAGGAAAACCAACATAAGCTCAAGGCGTAGCAAGAAGGATTTACAGGCGCCCGTTCTTGCGGGAGTCTCTGTGAGTGAACACCAAGTACCCATCACAATCAATATCTCTCGCATTACATTATTTGCCATTTGCCTCTCGTTTTCCTCTCCCCCACTTCACCCTTGCCGTTTTATTCGCCCTTTCTTTCCAAATCTCCTCCTCTTTTTCCCGTTGCCTTTTCCTCGTCCGTTTGTTTGCTCGTGTGCTGGATTGCTTGTTTATCGCAATGGCTCAAGATGCTACCAAATTGTGTGACTTCACCAATACCAATAATAATGATTTCCTTGGCACTACGATTGCTCCTCTTGCCAATACTGAATCTTGTGAAGTCAATAGTACTTTGTTGAATCTTGCTATGAAAGATCAATTCGCCGGCCTTCCTAGTGAAGATGCCGCTACTCATCTGAATAGCTTCGTTGATTTATGTGATATGCAAAAGAAAAAAGATGTCGATAATGATGTCGTTAAATTGAAGCTATTTCCTTTTTCGCTTAGAGATCGTGCTAAAGTGTGGTTTTCATCTTTGCCTAAAAATAGTATTGATTCTTGGAACAAGTGCAAAGATGCTTTTGTCTCTAAGTATTTTCTTCCCGCTAAGATTATCTCTCTTAGGAACGATATTATGAATTTTAAGAAACTTGATCATGAACATGTTGCACAAGCTTGGGAGAGAGTGAAATTAATGATACGTAATTGTCCTACTCATGGTTTGAACTTGTGGATGATTATACAAAAAAATTATGTCGGATTGAATTTTGCTTCTAGAAATCTTTTAGATTCGGTCGCGGGAGGCACTTTTATGGAAATCACTTTAGGAGATGCTACTAAACTCCTAGATAATATTATGGTTAATTATTCTCAATGGCATACTGAAAGATCTACTAATAAAAAAGTGCATGTGATAGAAGAAATAAATGTTTTGAGTGGAAAGATGGATGAACTTATGAAATTATTTGCTACTAAGAATGTTTCTTCTGATCCTAATGATATGCCTTTTTCTACTTTGATTGAGAATAATAATGAATCTATGGATGTGAATTTTGTTGGTAGGAATAATTTTGGTAAGAACGCATTATAGAGGAATTTTAATCCTAGGCCTTATCCTAGTAATCCTTCTAATAATTATGGAAATTCCTACAACAACTCTTATGGAAATTTTAATAAGATGCCCTCTGAATTTGAGAATAGTGTTAAAGAGTTTATGAATTCACAAAGAATTTTAATGCTTTGCTTGAAGAGAAATTGCTTAAAGTTGATGATTTGGCTTGGAACGTTGATAGAATTTCTCTTGAGGTTGATTCTTTAAAGCTTAGATCTATTCCTCCTAAGCATGATATCAATGAGTCTCTCAAAGCTATGAGAATTTCCATTGATGAGTGCAAAGAAAGAACCGCTAGGATGCGTGCTTCCAAAGATGCCTTTATTAAAGCGTGTTCTTCTAACTCCTATGAAAATCAAGATGAAGATCTAAAAGTTATTGATGTATCCCCTATCAAATCTTTGTTTTGCAATATTAATCTTGATGAAATTGAATATGATCTTCCTTTAGCTAGAAGGCGTTCTAAGAATTCGGAGTTTTTAGATCTTGATGATGAAATTGATAAAAGTGGGATTGAAAGAAATAAAAATCTAGATGTTGCTAATCCCACTATATTGGATCCCAAGGAATTTAATTATGAAAATTGCTCTTTAATTGATTGTATTTCCTTGTTGCAATCCGTGCTAAATTCTCCTCATGCTTATAGTCAAAACAAGGCCTTTACCGAACATATTGTTGATGCCTTGATGCAATCTTATGAAGAAAAACTTGAGTTGAAAGTTTCTATACCTAGGAAGCTCTATGATGAGTGGGAACCTACTATCAAAATTAAAATTAAAGATTATGAGTTTCATGCTTTGTGTGATTTGATTGCTAGTGTCTCTACTATTCCCAAAACTTTGTGTGATTTGCTAGATTTCCGTGACTTTGATGATTGCTCTCTAAACTTGCATCTTGCGGATTCCACTATTAAAAAGCCTATGGGAAGAATTAATGATGTTCTTATTGTTTCAAATAGGAATTATGTGCCCATAGATTTTATCGTTCTTGATATAGATTGCAATCCTTCATGTCCTATTATTCTTGGTAGACCTTTCCTTAGAACGATTGGTGCAATTATTGATATGAAGGAAGGAAATATTAGATTCCAATTTCCATTAAATAAAGGCATGGAACACTTTACTAGAAAGAAAATTAAATTACCATATGAATATATCATGAGAGCCACTTATGGATTGCCTACCAAAGATGGCAATACCTAGATCTATCCTCGCTTTTATGCTTAGCTAGGGGCGTTAAACGATAGCGCTTGTTGGGAGGCAACCCAATTTTATTTTTAGTTTTTTCTTTTTTCTTTTTTAGGAATAAATAATCCATCTAGCCTCTGTTTAGATGTGGTTTTATCTTTTAATTAGTGTTTGTTCCAAGTTAAACCTATTGGATCTTCTTGGATGATAGTTATTTGATCTTGCTGTAATTTCCAAAAACTTTGCGCTCAGTGCCTGAATTGTTAAAAATCACCAGAACGTGATAAAATACTGATTCCAATTGCTGATGATCAATAAACATATTTTCCAGGTCGTATAATTTGGTAGAATTTTCTGAGTTCCATAAGTTTGCGTTAGTTACAGATTACTACAGACTGTTCTGTTTTTGACAGATTCTGTTTTGCGTGTGTTGTTTGCTTATTTTGATGAATCTATGGCTAGTAAAATAGTTTATGATCCATAGAGAAGTTGGAATACAGTAGGTTTAACACCAATATAAATAAATAATTAGTTCATTACAGTACCTTAAAGTAGTCTTTTGTTTTCTTTCTCTAGCAGAGCTCACGAGATTTCTATTGAGTTTTGTGTTGTGAAGTTTTCAAGTTTTGGGTGAATTCTTTTGATGGATTATGGAACAAGGAGTGGCAAGAGCCTAAGCTTGGGGATGCCCATGGCACCCCAAGATAATCCAAGGACACCAAAAGTCAAAGCTTGGGGATGCCCGGATGGCATCCCTCTTTAAATCCACTTCCATCGGTAATTTACTTGGAGCTATATTTTTATTCACCACATGATATGTGTTTTGCTTGGAGCGTCTTGTATTATTTGTTTCTTTGCTTGTTAGTTTACCACAATCATCCTTGTTGTACACACCTTTTGAGAAAAGCCAATTTGATTGGAATTTGTTAGAATACTCTATGTACTTCACTTATATCTTTTGAGCTTGATAGTTTTGCTCATAGTGCTTCACTTATATCTTTTGAGCGTTATGATTTTTGCTCTAGTGCTTCACTTAGATCTTTTAGAGCACGGTGGTGGATTTGTTTTAAAGAAACTATTGATCTGTCATGCTTCACTTAGATTATTTTGAGAGTCGTTAGTAGCATGGTAATTTTCTTAATGATAATATACTTGGTATTCAAGATGTGTGAAACTTTCTTTTGAGTGCGTTGAATACTAAGATAAGTTTGATGCTTGATAATTGTTTTGAGATATGGAGGTGATAATATCAAAGTCGTGCTAGTTGAGTAGTTGTGAATTTGAGAAATGCTTGTGTTGAAGTTGGCAAATCCCTTAGAATGCACGTATGGTTAAAGTTGTGTAACAAATTTGAAACATGAAGTGTACCTGGCTTGTGCATCCTTATGAGTGGCGGTAGGGGACGAACGTTGGTCTTTTCCTACCAATCTATCCCCCTAGGAGCATGCGCTTAGTACTTGATTTTTGATGACTTCTAATTTTTTGCAATAAGTATATGAGTTCTTTTGACTAATGTTGAGTCCATGGATTATACACACTTTTACCTTTCCGCCTTTGCTAGCCTCTTGATGCCGTGCATTACCCTTTCTCACCTTGAGAGTTGGTGCAAACTTCGTCGGTGCATCCAAACCTCGTGATACGATACACTCTATCACACATAAACCTCCTTATATCTTCCTCAAAACAGCCACCATACCTACCTATTATGGCATTTCCATAGCCATTCCGAGATATATTGCCATGCAACTTTCCACCGTTCCGTTCATCATCATCATGACATACTTTACTTTTGTCATATTGCCATTGCATGATCATGTAGTTGACATCGTATTTGTGGCAAATCCACCATGCATTATTTTTCATACATGTCACTCTTGATTCATTGCACCATCCCGGTACACCGCCGGAGGCATTCATATAGAGTCATATCTTGTTCTAGTTTCGAGTTGTAATCCTTATGTTGCAATAAATAGAAGTGTGATGATCATCATTATTAGAGCATTGCCCAAAAAAAAGAGAAAGGCCAAAAAAAGAAAGGCCCAAAAAAAGAAAATAAATAAAAAGGGCAATGTTACTATCCTCTTTTTCCACACTTGTGCTTCAAAGTAGCACCTTGTTCTTCATGTAGCCAGTCTCATATATTGTGCTTCAAAGTAGCACCATGTTTTTCATATAGTGAGTCTCATAAGTTGTCCTTTCATACTAGTGGGAATTTTTCATTATAGAACTTGGCTTGTATATTCCTACGATGGGCTTCCTCAAATGCCCTAGGTCTTCATGAGCAAGCAAGTTGGATGCACACCCACTAGTTTTCTTTTGTTGAGCATTCATAGCTCTAGTGCATCCGTTGCATGGCAATCCCTACTCCTCATGTTGACATCAATTGATGGGTATCTCCATAGCCCGTTGATTATCCTCGTCAATGTGATACTTTCTCCTTTTTTGTCTTCTGCACACAATCCCCATCATCATATTCTATTCCACCCATAGTGCTATATCCATGGCTCACGCTCATGTATTGCGTGAAGGTTGAAAAAGTTGGAGATTATTTAATTATGAAACAATTGCTTGGCTTGTCATCGGGGGTATAGAAGTTGGGAACATCTTTGTGTGACGTAAATGAAGCATAGCCTAACTATATGATTTTGTAGGGATGAACTTTCTTTTGCCATTCTATTTTGAGAAGACATGATTGCTTTGATTAGTATGCTTGAAGTATTATTATTTTTTATGTCAATATGAACCTTTGTCTTGAATCTTTCGGATCTGAATATTCATACCACAATTAAGAAGATTTACATTGAAATTATGCCAAAGTATCACCCCGCATCAAAAATTCTCTTTTTATGATTTACCTACTCGAGGACGAGCAGGAATTAAGCTTGGGGATGCCTGATACGTCTCCAACGTATCTATAATTTTTGATTGCTCCATGCTACTTTATCTACTGTTTTGGACTATATTGGGCTTTATTTTCAACTTATATATTATTTTTGGGACTAACCTATTAACTGGAGGCCCAGCCCAGAATTGCTGTTTTTTGCCTTTTTCAGTGTTTCGAAGAAACATAATAGCAAACGGAGTCCAAAAGGAATGAAACCTTCGGAAACGTGATTTTCTCACCGAACATGATCCAGGGGACTTGGACCCTACTCCAAGGAACGAAAGAGGTGGTCACGAGGGTGGGCCCCCCCAAGGGCGCGCCCCCCTGCCTCGTGGGCCCCCTGTCGCTCCACCGACATACTCCTTCCTCCTATATATACCTCATTGCCCCCAAGCGATCGTAACAGGAGCCAAAACCTAATTCCATTGCCGCAACTTCTTGTATCCACGAGATCCCATCTTGGGGCCTGTTGCAGAGCTCCAGGAGGGGGCATCCACCATGGAGGGCTTCTACATCAACACCATAGCCTCTCCGATGAAGTGTGACTAGTTTACTTCAGACCTTCGGGTCCATAGCTAGTATCTAGATGGCTTCTTCTCTCTTTTTGGATCTCAATACAATGTTCTCCTCTTCTCTCGTGGAGATCTATTCGATGTAATCTTCTTTTTTGGTGTGTTTGTTGAGACCGATGAATTGTGGGTTTATGATCCAGCTTATCTATGAATAATATTTGAATCTTCTCTGAATTCTTTTATGTATGATTGAGTTATCTTTGCAAGTCTCTTCGAATTATCCGTTTGGTTTGGCCAACTAGATTGGTAGTTCTTGCAATGGGAGAAGTGCATGGCTTTGGGTTCAATCTTACGGTGTCCTTACCCAGTGACAGAAAGGGTTGCAAGGCACGTATTGCATTATTGCCATCGAGGATAACAAGATGGGGTATTTATCATATTGCATGAATTTATTCCTCTACATCATGTCATCTTGCTTAAGGCGTTACTCTGTTTTTAACTTAATACTCTAGATGCATCTTTGGATAGCGGTCGATGAGTGGAGTAATAGTAGTAGATGCAGAATCGTTTCGGTCTACTTGTGTCGGACATGATGCCTATGTACATGATCATACCTAGATATACTCATAACTATGCTCAATTCTGTCAATTTCTCAACAGTAATTTGTTCACCCACCGTAGAATAGTTATGCTCTTGAGAGAAGCCACTAGTGAAATCTATGGCCCCCGGGTCTATTCTCATCATATCAATCTGCATCACTTTTATACTTGCCTTGTTTTTACTTTGCTTTTTACTTTTCAGTTTGCATATATATACCAAAAATACCAAAAATATTATCTCTATCAGATCTCACTCTCGTAAGTGACCGTGAAGGGATTGACAACCCCTAATCGTGTTGGTTGCGAGTAGCTATCGTTTTGTGCAGTCTGAGGGACTTGTCGTGGCCTCCTCTTTGGATTGATACCTTGGTTCTCTAAAACTGAGGGAAATACTTACGCTACTGTGCTGCATCATCCTCTCCTCTTCGGGGAAAACCAACGCAAGCTCAAGACGTAGCAATCTCTCACTAAATTTCAAGGTATAAGTGTTCTCCCTGAGTATGCACCGTTGCGAAAGTTCTTCGTGCTGAGACACCACGTGATGATCGGGTGTGATAAGCTCTACGTTCAAATACAACGGGTGCAATTCAGTTTTGCACACGCGGAATACTCAGGTTAAACTTGACGAGCCTAGCATATGCAGACATGGCCTCGGAACACTGAGATCGAAAGGTCGAGCGTGAATCATATAGAAGATATGATCAACATAGTGATGTTCACCATTGGAAACTACTCCATCTCACGTGATGACCGGACATGGTTTAGTTGATATGGGTCACGTGATCACTTAGATGATTAGAAGGATGTCTATCTAAGTGGGAGTTCTTAAGTAATATGATTAATTGAAATATAATTTATCATGAACTTAGTCCTGGTAGTATTAGCATATCTATGTTGTAGATCAATAGCTCGCTTGCTCCCCGTTTATTTGGATAAGTTCCTAGAGAAAAACTATGTTGAAAGATGTTAGTAGCAATGATGCGGACTTGGTCCGTGATATGAGGATTATCCTCATTGCTGCACAGAAGAATTATGTCCTTAATGCACCACTAGGTGACGGACCTATTGTAGGAGCAGATGCAGACGTTATGAACGTTTGACTAGCTCAATATGATGACTACTTGATAGTTTAGTGCACCATGCTTAACGGCTTAGAATCGGGACTTCAAAGACGTTTTGAACGCCATGGAGCACATAAGATGTTTCAAGAGTTGAAATTGGTATTTCATACTCATGCCCGTGTCGAGAAGTATGAGACCTCTGACAGTACTTTGCCTACAAAATGGAGGAGAATAGCTCAACCAGTGAGCATGTGATCAGATTGTCTAGGTACTACAATTGCTTGAATCAAGTGGGAGTTAATCTTCCAGATAAGATAGTAATTGACAAAGTTCTCTAGTCACTATCACTAAGTTACTAGAACTTCATGATAAACTATAAGATGCAAGGGATAACGGAAATGATTCCCAAGCTCTTCGTGATGCTGTAATCGACGAAGGTAGAAATCAAGAAAAGCATCAAGTGTTGATGGTTGACAAGACCACTAGTTTCAAGAAAAGGGCAAAGGGAAGAAGGGAAACTTCAAGAAGAAAGGCAAGCAAGTTGCTGCTCATGAGAAGAATCCCAAGTCAATACCTAAGCCTCAGACTAAGTGCTTCTACTGCAGAGGAAATGGTCACTGGAAGTGGAACTGCCCTAGATACTTGGCGGATAAGAAGGATGGCAAAGTGAACAAAGGTATATTGAATATACATGTTATTTATGTGAACTTTACTAGTGTTTATAGCAACCCCTCGGTATTTGATACTGGTTCAGTTGAAAGAGAAGTAACTCCAAACGGGGATTGCAGAATGAACAGAGACTAGTTAAGGGTGAAGTGACGATGTGTGTTGGAAGTGGTTCCAAGATTGATATGATCATCATCGCACACTACCTATACTTTCGGGATTAGTGTTGAACCTAAATAAATGTTATTGGTTGTTTGCGTTAAGCATGAATATCATTTGATCATGTTTATTGCAATACTTTTATTCAAAAATTAGAGAATAATTGTTATTCTGTTTACATGAATAAAACCTTCGATGGTCATACACCCAATGAAAATAATTTGTTGGATCTCGATCGTAATGATACACATATTCATAATATTGAAGCCAAAAGATGCAAAGTTAATAATGATAGTGCAACTTATTTGTGGCACTGCCGTTTAGGTCATATTGGTGTAAAGCGCATGAAGAAACTCCATGCTGATGGGCTTTTGGAATCACTTGATTATGAATCACTTGATGCTTGCGAACCATGCTTCATGGGCAAGATGACTAAGACTCCGTTCTCCGGAAAAATGGAGCTAGCAACTGACTTATTGGAAATAATACATACTGATGTATGTGGTCCGATGAGTGTTAAGTCTCGCGACAAGTATCGTTATTTTCTGACCTTCACAGATGATTTGAGCAGATATGGGTATATCTACTTGATGAAACAAAAGTTTGAAACATTTGAAAAGTTCAAAAAATTTCATAGTGAAGTAGAGAATCATCGTAACAAGAAAATAAAAGTTTCTACGATATGATCGCAGAGGTAAAATATTTGAGTTACGAGTTTGGCCTTCAGTCAAAACAATGTGAAATAGTTTCACTACTCATGCCACCTGGAACACCACAACGTAATGGTGTGTCCGACCGTCGTAATCGTACTTTACTAGATATGGTGTGATCTATGATGTCTCTTACGGATTTACCGCTATCATTTTGGGATTATGAATTAGACACAGCTGCATTCACGTTAAATAGGGCACCACCTAAATCCGTTGAGATGACACCATATGAACTATGGTTTGGCAAGAAACCAAAGTTGTCGTTTCTTAAAGTTTGGGGTTGTGATGCTTATGTGAAAAGGTTTCATCCTGATAATCTTAAACCCAAATCGGAGAAATGAATCTTCATAGAATACCCAAAGGAGACAGTTGGGTACACCTTCTATCACAGATCCTAAGGCAAGACATTCGTTGCTAAGAATGAATTCTTTCTAGAGAAGGAGTTTCTCTCGAAAGAAGTGAGTGAGAGGAAAGTAGAACTCGATGAGGTAACTGTACCCGCCCCCTCATTGGAAAGTAGTTCATCACAGAAATCAGTTCCTGTGACTCCTACACCAATTAGTGAGGAAGCTAATGATGATGATCATGTAACTTCAGATCAAGTTACTACCGAACCTCGTAGGTCAACCAGAGTGAGGTCCGCACAGAGTGGTACGGTGATCCTGTTCTGGAGGTCATGTTACTTGACCATGATGAACCTACGAACTATGAGGAAGCGATGATGAGCCCAGATTCCGCAAAATGGTTTAAGGCCATGAAATCTGAGATGGGATCCATGTATGAGAACAAAGTATGGACTTTGGTTGACTTGCCCGATGATCGGCAAGCCATTGAGAATAAATGGATCTACAAGAGGAAGACGGACACTGATAGTAGTGTTACCATCTACAAAGCTCGAATTGTCGAAAAATGTTTTCGACAATTTCAAGGTGTTGACTACGATGAGATTTTCTCACTCGTAGCGATGCTTAAGTCTGTCCGAATCATGTTAGCAAATTGCCACATTTTATGAAATCTGGCAAATGGATGTCAAAACTACATTCCTTAATGGATTTCTTAAAGAAGAGTTGTATATGATGCAACCAGAAGGTTTTGTCGATCCTAAAGGTGCAGACAAAAATGTGCAAGCTCCAGCGATCCATCTATGGACTGGTGCAAGCATCTCGGAGTTGGAATATACGCTCTGATGAGTTGATCAAAGCATATAGTTTTATACCGACTTGCGGTGAAGCCTGTATTTACAAGAAAGTGAGTGGGAGCACTACAACATTTCTGATAAATATATGTGAATGGCATATTGTTGCTCAGAAATATTGTATAATTTTCTGGAAAGCATAAAGGAATATTTAAAAGGAGTTTTCAATAGAAAGACCTCGGTGAAGCTGCTTACATATTGAGCATCAAGATCTATAGAGATAGATCAAGATGCTTGATAAGTTTTTTCGATGGGTACATACCTTGACAAGATTTTGAAGTAGTTCAAAATGGAACAGTCAAAGAAAGAATTCTTGCCTGTGTTACAAGGTGTGAAATTGAGTAAGACTCAAAGCCCGACCATGACAGAAGATAGAAAGAGAATGGAAGTCATTCCCTATGCCTCAGCCATAGGTTCTATAAACTTTGATGTCGGTGTCAAAACCGGCGGATCTCAGGTAGGGGGTCCCGAACTGTGCGTCTAGGCGGATGGTAACATGAGACAAGGGACACGATGTTTTTACCCAGGTTCGGGCCCTCTCGATGGAGGTAATACCCTACTCCAGCTTGATTAATATTGATGATATGGGTAGTACAAGAGTGGATCTACCACGAGATCAAGGAGGCTAAACCCTAGAAGCTAGCCTATGGTATGATTGTTGTTCGTCCTACGGACTAAAACCCTCCGGTTTATATAGACACCGGATAGGGTTAGGGTTACACAGTCGGTTACAATGGTAGGAGATCTACATATCCGTATCGCCAAGCTTGCCTTCCACGCCAAGGAAAGTCCCATCCGGACACGGGACGAAGTCTTCAATCTTGTATCTTCATAGTCCAAGTGTCCGGCCAACGGTGATAGTTCGGCTATCCGGACACCCCCTAATCTAGGACTCCCTCAGTAGCCCCTGAACCAGGCTTCAATGACGACGAGTCCGGCGCGCATATTGTCTTCGGCATTGCAAGGCGGGTTCCTCCTCCGAATACTTCATAGAAGATTTTGAACACAAGGATAGTGTCCGGCTCTGCAAAACAAGTTCCACGTACTACCGTAGAGAGAATAACTCTTGCACAGATCTGCTGACGTATCCCGCGGCGTGACATCACACCACGGCCAAGCCTTTATTCGAATCGTTTTTATTGTTCCACCTCAGCGCATTTAGCGAGGCGATTTCCTTGGCACGTCTTATCAAAGCGGAGATCGTGCCCCCTTATTCCGGGATCCTCATCAATACATACGTGGGTAACCCAACCGTGCCCGTTGGCACGCCTCCTCCATCGAAGGCGAGTCCCTAACGGTCACGGGGAGGGCTCTTGGTATTCAACCTCTTTATAATGAGATCAAGGCCCGCCCTTCTTTTTCAATCTCAATCGAATCCGCCCCTCGCCTCGAGTTCCAACACCCAAAGCTCCAGATTTAGGCGCTTCGGACCTTCGACGATGTCCGGTTCCGACTTACCGCGGCGGTGGATGTCTTCCTCCGTCACGAAGAAGACGTGCTAAAGCTGAGAGACGCCAGGTATCTTACCGGCGAAATTTCGCATAGGCTGCCTGCCCAAGGGCAGGTTATTCCCACTCCCGAGCCTGGTGAGAGCGTGGTATTCGTGTCCCACTTCCTTCGGGGTTTAGGCTTCTCGACGGACCCTTTCATGAGGGGGCTCATGTTTTATTATGGGCTGGAATTCCATGACTTGGATCCGGAGTCCATCCTCCACATCTCGTCATTCATTGTTGTATGTGAAGCCTTCCTCCGCATTACCCCTCACTTCGGATTGTGGCTCAAGACCTTCAGAGTGGAGCCGAAGACGATCAAGGGGCATCAGGCAGAGTGCGGAGGGGCTGTTATAAGCAGGAATGCTGATGCTCCATGGCCCGAGGGCTCTTTTCAAGAGGAACTTAATTTATGGCAGCAGGAGTGGTTTTATATCACCGCTCCCTGTGGGCTCCAAATGGGCGGCGCCACCTGCCTTCCGCTCGGGTCCTCCACTGCGGCTGGCGTCATGGGTTAATAAAGGGCTCGACTGGGGACCGTCCAAGGACGTACCTCTGTTGCAGGGCCGTATTCGAGACCTTCTAGAGAGAGAGAGAGAGAGAGAGAGAGAGATCAATCTGGTCGTAGTAGCGCAGGTCATGTTGATTCGTCGCACCTTGCCCTGCAAACGTCGCCTCCTCCGCCTGTGGGAGTTTAATCCGGAGGGACCACGAGCTCTCCAACATTTTATGGGCGTAACGCCCGTGGAGATGTATCAACTGTTCTTTGGATCACAAGCAATGTGTCCGGACTTGACCGAGGACGCAGGTCTGAGCTGCAATCGCCTTGGGATACTCAAGTAAGTAGTCCTGCACCGGACAAGCTATCCACATATTTATCATAAACTTGCCCTTAAAAGAGCTATCCTTTAAGCAGGAGTGGATAGCGAAAGCAAAACTGATCAGGTGTCCGACCCCCCTCCCTGAGACCACGCCGGATCCTGTATTAACCAGGATGCTAGAGGCCGTGCCTTTTGAAGAAGGCGAGGGGGGGGGGGGGAACAAGGGAACTACTACCTCCGTGAAGGAGGCTATCGAGAAAGGGGGGATCGAGAATCCCTCCCTCCAAGGGGAGAAGAGGACCGCTTCTGAAGATCCGGAGGCCAAAGCCTCGAAGTGGGGGAAGAAATCTTCACCAGAGGGTCCTGCGGCGGGAGATGCCCCGTCCGCATTATTTCCCCAAGGAGATCAGCCCTCCAGCGAGCCGTAAGTAAAGGGGGTGTTTTTTCTTAAAAGAGAGACATCCCTGTTTTATTTCTTAAGGTTAACCGAAATTTACCTTGTAGTTCGGATCTCAGCCCTTCACAGCAGAGCTCGTTTTCATGGGATCTTGATCCAGAGATGATGGAGAGCGAAATGCCTCCGCCTGCCGTACCATTATGCGAGGTGGACGATGCTGAGGTGTCGTCGCGGAGGGCTTCTCCGAATCCGGCGGAGCAAGAAGGCAGTCGTATGTCCCCTCAAAATCCTCCGTGTCCGGCCTTCGAAAAAGGCCACCGGACGAGTGCGGCACCAACGGGTGTACGGTCGGAGGAGCTGAAGGATCTGCTTGGGCGAGCGTCTATCTCAGAAGATCACCGTACGTTAATGGATACGGTGATTGAAAGGATTTCATCCGCTGAGAGCGGATTGCATGAAGCCGTCATAAGTTTACTGACGGGTTTTGAGGTACGCAAAATGATGTACCTTCTAACAGTTCTACATATTAAATGCGCCCTGTATAGATAGTAGCCCCTGAGACTTGGTGCGGTGTCAAAAATGACGGCGCGCCGAGGATCATAACCCCAGGTATAATATGCGCTCTTCCTATGTAGGTGGAGTAGCGTCCGGTGGCTAGCCGGACTGATGAATTTGCCGAACTGAAGCGGCAACTTGGCCTTGACGGATGCGGACATCACGCTTGTTAATAAGCGGCTTGACGAGTCACAAGGTATGCAACTTCTCCGTGGACACCTGGTAAGGGAGCTTGGCGCCCATGCCTTACAACATGTATGCTTAATGCAGATGGTGCCGCTTGTGGAGAACAACCTTCGGGTGGAGCTCGCCCGAGCCAAGGAGCAAGCCAGAAAAAGTGATGCGGCGGCCTTAAAGGCGGCCGAAGAACTAAAAGCCGAATAGGCTGCTCACTGCCGAAGCAAGAAAGAAGTGGCCGAGATGGCCGTGAAATTGAAGAATGCTACTGACCGTTGCGAGCTTCTTGAAAAAGAAGATCGAGCGAAACAAGAGGACCTGAAAAAGGCCACCACCGAGGCCAAGGATGCTCATTCTATGATGAGAGCTATGAAGGAGGAGCTACGCCAGGCCGAAGATATTGCGGCTGGAAAGCTCTTTCTGATGCGGAGGAAATTCACGGATCCTAAGTACGCTCAATTGGACCGGCTGTGGGGTGCGGAGGATGCTTATCTGGATTTGGCGGCGAGTGCCGCAGATGCGGCCGAACACTTCCGAGGTCAAGAGGATCACGGAATGGAAGAGCTTTTTTGGTCGTAGTTCCATAGTCCGGAGCGTCCACTTTCATTGACCGATCGTTTGGCCGAATGGGCTAAGCTGAATAGGTTGTCCGGACTTGCCATGAAGGCTATCGTGACTCATTTGTGGCCGAAAAGTCCCAAGCCGAAGAGTTATTTTGGCTTGGTGCAACAGTTCCTTGGTGCGGTGTCGCATATCGATGCAATGAAGCGGTCATCATGCATAGAGGGTGCGCGGATGGCTCTTCCCGTGTCAAGACATACTGGGCGGAGATGAAGGCCACCGACGTTGCATCCCAAGATTCGGACGAAGCTAGTACCGCCGAGCACTATTTTGAGGAAGTTCTGCAGGCGCTCGTTTAATAGAGACGCAAGGTTTCAAGGATATTATGTTTAAATGGGATGTATGATTTGTGAAAACAATGTTTCAATATAATATAAGAGCTTTTTATACTTGTGCGTTCAAGTATTAAAACACCTCATGTGCGGCCGTTGATGTATATGTGTATATAACTTTGAAAGATGGCAGTCTTCGGCTTCAGCCCCCACGCACATAGTGCGGGGGTGTTTGCAAAAGGGCGCATTTTCACAATCAATCCAACGTCTTGGTCCTGTAAAGGAGGTGATAGCATAGCAAACTAGGCAACCGGACTATAATGCTTTATCACTTTCACTTAGCCATAGGAGTTCGATGGTGGGGCTACTATATAACCCCTAGGGGCACCGCCTCCCGAATTCGGGCGTATGTGCTGACCGAAAGCGACCCTTCGTCAATGTGGGGAATTCTAAACATTCCGCTGGGTCATTGAGTGGTTGACCAGTCTCACGCTATATCATGACAAATCTGTTTTAGCTTTCTCCATCGAGGTGCTCAACCCAGCTCAACCGGGCACAATCGCAGTGGTTCTCCCAAAGACTACCTTAGCCGATATAACGGAACGTAAGGTACCAAAACATGGGAGCCGGGCAAACCCAACATTTGACCAAAGACATGATTCGGAGCTGATGCATATAAGGCCTAACTCGAGACGCCGAACACTCCCTAAGATATTCGGTCTTTATGAAAACAGGAAGAATAATGCCCTAAGCCCCTGGTGTCCAGGTACGCGCAAAGATTCTGGTGCTGCCGATGCCAAAACACCAGCCTCCTCCTCGGTTATAGCAAGAAACCGGGGGATGTGTATCAACAAGAGACAGTAAAAAGGTTTACGCAGGGTCTTAATCTGAAAAGAATCCTTGCAGCGGGTCCCTATCAGACGTCTGCGCTTTGTGTCTCCGTTAGCCGTATCCTAGACAAAGCGTATGCACGTTGTTCATCTGTAAAAGAGAAGAACTTAGTTGAAACGAAAAAGATCGTATAAAAACGTACTTAATATTAAATAAACAGAGTATGGTTCAAAAGTGAATAAAATTGAGCTTTATTGTCTCTTGTTGTACATGCGTGCAGCCCCTAATGCGAGGGTATGCCGCTAGTAGGCGCCGGACTCGTCTAGCCATGTCCGGGGTTCGAATGACCTATTCAGGTGCTTTGATTAGCAGAGCCGGATTGGTGTGGGGCTATCAAGGCAATCTCACGTTCTTCCGTGCTCGAGTGACACTTAATACTCCCTTTTAATGAGATGATGCCACGTGGACCGGGCATTTTAAGTGTAAGAGATGCATAATGCGGTATTGCGTTAAAGCGGGCGAAAGCTTCACGCCCCAGTAGTGCTTGATAGCTACTTTCGAATGGGGCGATGTGGAAGGTTATCTTTTCGCGGCGGAAGTTGTCGGGTGAGCCGAACACAACTTCTAGCAGTAGTGAGCCCGTACAATGGGCATATAGGCCTGGCATTACCCCTTTGAAGGAGGTGCCGCTATGGCGAATTTTGGTTGGGTCTATCCTCATTTTGCGAATTGTGTCCTGATATAACAGGTTTAGATTGCTACCTCCGTCCATTAGGACTTGTGTAAATTGGAGTCCGTCGATTATAGGATCTAATATCAAGGCAGTCCATCCTGCATTCCGGATACTTCCTAATAGTCCTGATGATCGAAGGTGATTGGTTTTGACAACCATCGTTGGGACTCTCATTGGGATAGACCGTGCGACACGTGTTTCTATGGGCGCCGCTCTGTTTTTCCCTTTTGTCACTTGAAGTGAGTTCACTGTTTTGATTTTTTGTGGGAAATTCTTTTGTTTTCCGGTGCTCTGCTTGTGGGGTTCGTCATCGTCCTCGCTTGGTGTGTCGAGCCCTTGTGTTCGACATTGAGTTTGCCGGACTGCTTGAATACCCAACAATCTCTGTGGGTAAGGTTTGCGCTTCCCAGAGTACTGTGGATTTGGCATATTTTGTCCAAGATTTTGTTTAAGTTGGATAGCTCGTCGCTGTTGTCCTTGAGGGGTAGTTTTTTATGATTCTGCCGGGAGCTTCTGAATCTGGCATTGACTGCCGTGCTCTTCGGGCTGTTTCCCTTTGTCCGACGCTGGTCCTTGCTGCGTCGTGGTTTTCCATTTCCATCCCTGACTTCGGATGTACTTGGGTCGCTGGTACTGCATCTTGCCAGCCAACTATCCTCTCCCGCGCAAAAGCGGGTCATGAAGCTTTGTTAATGCAACCATAGTTCTCGGCTTCTCCTGGCCGATGTGTCTGGCGAGCCATTCGTCTCGGACGTTGTGTTTAAAAGCTGCTAAGTCTTCGGCGTCCGGACAATCGACTATTTGGTTCTTTTTGGTAAGGAACCTGTTCCAGAATTTGTGGGCTGACTCTCCGGGTTGTTGAGTTATATGACTTAAATCGTCTGCATCCGGAGGACGGACATAAGACCCTTGAAAATTTGCCCGAAAAGCATCCTCGAGCTCTTCCCAACTACCAATGGTATTTTCAGGGAGGCTTTTGAGCCAATGCCGAGCTGGCCCTTTGAGCTTGAGGGGCAAGTATTTTATGGCGTGGAGATCATCTCCTCTAGCCATGTGTATGTGGAGGATGTGACTCCGGGGTCTGTGGTTCCGTCGTATGCCTCTATGTTTACGGGTTTGAATCCCGCTGGGAATTCGTGATCCAACACCTCATCGGTGAAACACAGGGGGTGTGCGGCGCCCCTATATTTGGGTGTGTCGTGATGTTCGGATATTTGGCGTGTTGCATTGGTCAGAAGAGCTTGCTTTCTCGGCCCATAGATGGACCTAACTGGGCCATCCTTTTGATGTGAATCCTTATGCGGATCGTGTGCAGGCTTGTGTGCGGTGCCGCTTGCCGCTCCGTGTTTGCCATGTGGTCGTCTATCCGACCGGGCGGCCTCCTTGTTCTTTGATTGCGGGGGCTTTAAGGCCTCCTCATCGAACTCGGGCAGTAATTTACGCTTCGGTAGCTCTTTGTTTGGCGACTGTCGCCGTATTTCTCTGCGGTGTTGAGTACTTTGCTCCATCCGATTCTGAGTGCGTCTTCCGCTGTTTTGAGCTTCCGCTTCTGCTTTTTCAGGCTACGCGCAGTGGCGACGAGCCTTTTGTGGAGGTTCTTCTGCTCCAACAATTTGTCCGGTGTGAGATCGTCCGGACTGTTATCTTCGGCGGGGACGGGTTGTTTATCCAAGTTGTCCTGTTCGGACGGTTGCTAGATAGCATGTTCGTCGTCCACCGACTCGCCCTGCTCTATGGCTGGGTCTTTGTCGAGGCGGGACTTGGTGCGGCGTTTACGTTGCCGTTTTGACTGTTTTTCGAGGGATTTATCCTTCGTAGTGTCCCGTTGTTCCTCGTCGTCGCTTCCTTTAGGTGTATCCACCATGTATACATCGTGGGATGAGGTGGTTGTCCAGTATCCTATAGGTGCTGGTTCATGGTTGTCTCCTACATCGTCGTCCCTACCGTCGATGTCTTGAGTCGAAATCGAGCACGTCGTTTAAGCTTTCGGCAGTGGCTACAAAGTGGGTGGTGGGTGGGCGTTGAATTTCTTCGTCAGTCCGCATCCCAACCTTCGACCATAGTCCGGTCGTGGTTCTCTGATAAAGAGAGAGACTTCGATGGATTCGGGATGTCGCCAAAGGCGGGTCTTTGAAAGATGTCCGTGGTAGTGAACTCCATAACCGCGCCCAATCGGATTCGATTGGCGGGCGCGGAGGGTTCGGAGTCCGGAGAGGAGTCCGCACCTCGAGTCATGGCCTTCGCAGGACATGGATGGAGTTGACTCAATCACCGTAGAGATCGTAGCCCCGAGGCGGTGTACAACCACTGCGTCCTCGATCGGGAGTCGGCTCCGCTAAGGGTCGGAGGCGGGGCTGATGCGCCTCGAGGCACTGTTGGCAGAGCTAGATCGTGCCCATCAAGACAAGTCTGGCGTGCTTGGCCGTGGCTCGAATCCGTCGAAGATCTAGGCTCCGCGGAGGTCGGGCGTGTAGTTCAAACTCCCAAATCTGACCTGATGGGCAGGGGCGTAGATTTCAATCTGCTCCAGATGGCCCAGTGACTTGGCCCGGAGTGCACAGCCGCCGATTCTGTAGATCTGTCCGGGAGAAAAGTATCACCTGGACCGCTGCGTCGTTGTTGATGATCAAGGAGCCATCGTGCCTAAGGATGACGACACGGAGGAACTCTCAATGAAAGCACCAATGTCGGTGTCAAAACCGGCGGATCTCGGGTAGGGGTCCCGTAGTGTTCGTCTAGGCGGATGGTAACTTGAGACATGTGACACAGTGTTTTTTCGCAGGTTGGGGCCCTCTCGATGGAGGTAATACACTACTCACCTTGATTAATATTGATGATATGGGTAGTACAAGAGTGGATCAACCACGAGATCAAGGAGGCTAAACCCTAGAAGCTAGCCTATGGTATGATTGTTGTTCGTCCTACGGACTAAAACCCTCCGGTTTATATAGACACTGGATAGGGTTAGGGTTACACGGAGTCGGTTACAATGGTAGGAGATCTACATATCCGTATCGCCAAGATTGCCTTCCACACCAAGGAAAGTCCCATCCGGACACGGGACGAAGTCTTCAATCTTGTATCTTCATAGTCCAGGAGTCCGGCCAACGGTGATAGTTCGGCTATCCGGACACCCCCTAATAGAGGACTCCCTCATATGCCATGTTGTGTACCAGATCTATTGTATACCCTACACTGAGTTTAGCGAGGGAGTACAATAGTGATCTAGGAGTAGATCACTGGACAACAGTCAAAATTATCCTTAGTGGAATAAGGATATGTTTCTCGATTATGGAGGTGACAAAAGGTTCGTCGCAAAGGGTTACGTCGATGCAAGTTTTTACATTGATCCAGATAACTCTAAGTCTCAATCTGGATACATATTAAAAGTGGGAGCAGTTAGCTAGAGTAGCTCCGTGCAGAGCATTGTTAACATAGAAATTTGCAAAATACATATGGATCTGAATGTTGTAGACCCGTTGACTAAATTTCACAAGCAAAACATGATCACACCTTAGTACTCTTTGGGTGTTAATCACATAGCGATGTGAACTAGATTATTGACTCTAGTAAAACCTTTGGGTGTTGGTCACATGACGATGTGAACTATGGGTGTTAATCACATGGTGATGTGAACTATTGGTGTTAAATCACATGGCGATGTGAACTAGATTATTGACTCTAGTGCAAGTGGGAGACTGAAGGAAATATGCCCTAGAGGCAATAAGAAAGTTATTATTTACTTCCTTATATCATGATAAATGTTTATTATTCATGCTAGAATTGTATTAACTGGAAACATGATACATGTGTGAATACATAGACAAACAGAGTGTCACTAGTATGCCTCTACTTGACTAGCTCGTTGATCAAAGATGGTTATGTTTCCTAGCCATAGACATGAGTTGTCATTTGATTAACGGGATCACATCCTTAGGAGAATGATGGGATTGACTTGATCCATTCCGTTAGCTTAGCACTTGATCGTTTAGTATGTTGCTATTGCTTTCTTCATGACTTATACATGTTCCTATGACTATGAGATTATGCAACTCCCGTTTGGGAGGAACACTTTGTGTGCTACCAAATGTCACAACGTGAATCGGGTGATTATGAAGGTGCTCTACAGGTGTCTCCATAGGTACTTGCTGAGTTGGCGTATTTCGAGATTAGGATTTGTCACTCCGATTGTCGGAGAGGTATCTCTGGGCCCACTCGGTAATACACATCACTATAAGCCTTGCAAGCATTGTAACTAATGAGTTAGCTGTGGGATGATGTATTATGGAACGAGTAAAGACTCTTGCCGGTAACGAGATTGAACTAGGTATTGAGATACCGACGATCGAACCTCGGGCAAGTAACATACCGATGACAAAGGGAACAACGTATGTTGTTATGCGGTTCGACCGATAAAGATCTTCGTAGAATATGTAGGAGCCAATATGGGCATCCAGGTTCCGCCATTGGTTATTGACCAGAGAGGTGTCTCGGTCATGTCTACATAGTTCTCGAACCCGTAGGGTCCGCACGCTTAAACGTCCGTTGATGATACAGTATTATATGAGTTATGTATGTTGGTGAACGAATGTTGTTCGGAGTCCCGGATGAGATCATGGACACGACGATGAGCTCCCGAATGGTCCGGAGGTAAAGATTGATATATAGGATGATATGGTTCGGCCAAGGGGTGAAGCCCACGAGGCTTTAGGTCGGTGCAAAAGGAGTTTTGCGGAGGCCAGGGGGCAAACGCCGGAGACCTTGGCGTCTGGCCCTAGGCCAGACGCTGAGGCCCATGGCATCTGTGCCAGACGCCAAGAATTGTGGCGTTTGGTCCTGGAGTCCGAATGGGACTCTTCCCTTTCGGGCAAAACCGACTTTGAGGAGGCTTTTGCTCCAAGTTTCGACCCCAGGGCTCAACATATAAATAGAAGGGCAGGGCTAGCACCAAAGACACATCAAGAAACACCAAGCCATGTGCCGGCAACCCTGTCCCCTCTAGTTTATCCTCCGTCATAGTTTCTGTAGTGCTTGGTGAAGCCCTGCAGAAATTGTTCTTCACCAACACCGTCACCACGCCATCATGCTGCCGGAACTCATCTAGTACTTCGCCCGGCTTGCTGGATCAAGAAGGCGAGGACGTCATCGAGCTGAACATGGGCAGACTCGGAGGTGCCGTACGTTCGTACTTGGATCGGTCGGATCGTGAAGATGTACGACTACATCAACTGCGTTGATAAGCGCTTCCGCTTACGGTCTACGGGGTATGTAGATTACACTCTCCCCTCTCGTTGCTATGCATCACCATGATCTTGCGTGTGCGTAGGATTTTTTTTGAAATTACTACGTTCCCCAACAGTAACATACCAATGACAAAGTGAACAACATACGTTGTTATCCGATTTGACCAATAAAGATCTTCGTAGAATATGTAGGAACCAATATGAGCATCCAGGTTCCGCTAATGGTTATTAGTCATGTCTACATAGTTCGCGAACCCGTAGGGTCCGCACGCTTATAATTTGGTGACGATCGGTATTATGAGTTTATGTGTTTTGATGTACCAAAGGTAGTTCGGAGTCCTGGATAGGATCACGGACATGACGAGGAGTCTCAAAATGGTCGAGACATAAAGATCGATATATTGGACGACTATATTTGGACATCGGAATGGTTCCGGGTGTGATCGGGAATATATCGGAGTACTGGGAGGTTACCGGAACCCCCGGGAGGTATATGGGCCTTATTGGGCCCTAGTGGGAGAGAGGAGAAGGGAGCAAAGGAGGGGGCGCACCCCCCCAAGCCCAATCCGAGTTGGGGTGGGGGCTGGCCCCCTTTCCTTCTCTCCCTCTCCCTCTTCCTTCTTCTCCTACTCCAACTAGGGAAGGGGGGGAACCTACTCCTACTAGGAGTAGGAATCCCCCTTGGGGCGCGCCATAGAGAGGGCTGGCTCTCCCCTCCTCCACTCCTTTATATACGGGGGAGGGGGCACCCCATAGACACAAATTGATCATTGATCTCTTAGCCGTGTGCGGTGACCCTGATGTCTACTACGCAACCTTCTTCTTGTAGACGTTGTTGGGCCTCCAAGTGCAGAGGTTTGTAGGACAGTAGCAGATTTCCCTCAAGTGGATGACCTAAGGTTTATCAATCCGTGGGAGGCATAGGATGAAGATGGTCTCTCTCAAACAACCCTGCAACCAAATAACAAAGAGTCTCTTGTGTCCCCAACACACCCAATACAATGGTAAATTGTATAAGTGCACTAGTTCGGCGAAGAGATGGTGATACAAGTGCAATATGGATGGTAGATATAGGTTTTGTAATCTGAAAATATAAAAACAGCAAGGTAACTAATGATAAAAGTGAGCGTAAACGGTATTGCAATGATAGGAAACAAGGCCTAGGGTTCATACTTTCACTAGTGCAAGTTCTCTCAACAATAATAACATAATTGGATCATATAACTATCCCTCAACATGCAACAAAGAGTCACTCCAAAGTCACTAGTAGCGGAGAACAAACGAAGATATTATGGTAGGGTACGAAACCACCCTCAAAGTTATTCTTTCTAATCAATCTGTTGGGCTATTCCTATAAGTGTCACAAACAGCCCTAGAGTTCGTACTAGAATAACACCTTAAGACACAAATCAACCAAAACCCTAATGTCACCTAGATACTCCAAGGTCACCTCAAGTATCCGGGGTATGATTATACGATATGCATCACACAATCTCAGATTCATCTATTCAACCAACACATAGAACCTCAAAGAGTGCCCCAAAGTTTCTACCGTAGAATCAAGACGAAAACGTGTGCCAACCCCTATGCATAGGTTCATGGGCGGAACCCGCAAGTTGATCACCAAAACATACATCAAGTGAATCACGTGGTATCCCATTGTCACCACAGATACGCACGGCAAGACATGCGTCAAGTGTTCTCAAATCCTTAAAGACTCAATCCGATAAGATTACTTCAAAGGGAAAACTCAATCCATTAAAAGAGAGTAGAGGGGAAGAAGCAACATAAGATCCAACTATAATAGCAAAGCTCGCGATACATCAAGATCGTACCAAATCAAGAACACGAGAGAGAAAGAGAGAGATCAAACACATAGCTACTGTTACATACCCTCAGCCCCGAGGGTGAACTACTCCCTCCTCATCATGGAGAGCATCGGGATGGTGAAGATGGCCACCAGTGAGGGATCCCCCTCGTGCGGTGCCTAACGAGGTCCCGATTGGTTTTGGTGGCTCTGAGAGGCTTCTTGCGGCGGAACTCCCGATCTATTCTGTTCCCCAAAGTTTTTAGGGTATATGGGAATATATAGGTGAAAGAAGTACGTCAGAGGAGCTACGAGGGGCCCACAAGGGTGGAAGGCGTGCCCAGGGGGGTGGGCGCGCCCCCTGCCTCGTGCCTTCCTCGTTGCTTCCTTGACGTGGACTCCAAGTCTCCCGGGTTGCTTTCCTTCCAAAAATAACTTCTCCAGAAGGTTTCATTCCGTTTCGACTCCGTTTGATATTCCTTTTCTTAGAAACACTGAAACAAGGGAGAAAACAGGAACTGGCACTGGGCTCTGGGTCAATAGGTTAGTCCCAAAAATAATATAAGTGTTTAATAAAGCCCATAAACATCCAAGACAGATAATATAATAGCATGGAACAATAAAAAATTATAGATATGTTGGAGACGTATCAGACCCCCTCCACCATAATCCACCTCGGTCATATCGTCGTAGTGCTTACGCGAAGCCCTGTGCCGGTTGATTCATCATCTCCTTCATCACGCCGTCGCGCTGACGAAGCTCTCCCTCGAAGCTCTATTGGATCGTGAGTTTGTGGGACGTCACCGAACTGAATGTGTGCAGATCACGGAGGTGCTGTACGTTCGGTACTAGGATCGGTCGATCATGAAGACGTACGACTACATCAACCGCGTTGTCATAATGCTTCTGCTTTCGGTCTACGAGGGTACGTGGACAACACTCTCCCCTCTCGTTGCTATGCATCACTCTGATCTTGCGTGTGCGTAGGATTATTTTTTGAAATTACTACGTTCCCCAACAATCGCGGGCTTCGTTGCTCTTTGCGAGCTATTCCTGGGCTGCGAGGCCCATTTCGAGCTATGGTGGAAATTCTTCTGCCTCGTCCCCCGCTCCCAAAAGGGATCTATATTTGAGGTGGGCAGCGCCGAAGTATGGCGCATAGCCGGGACTAGATACCTGCCGGCACTCCGAAGAAGGCATCCGAAGAGTGGCCCTCGGAGTGGTTTTATATTGAAGACGTCATTCTTCCGGACCCAATCCGGCGCGGTCTTCCCGAATTCTCCAGCGCTCCTTTAAAGAAGCGCGCGAGCATGCGTCCCCGAAGCTTCGTAGAAGAAGATAGTGCGGAGGTTTAGAGACTAGCAAACAAGATCAGAGTACTTGCCAACTCTGGGCTATCTATAATTGAGGTAATGGCAATTTCCATAACCCGATGCGTTCAGCCGCTCCAATCTAGAGGTCTCCCCATGTGGAATTATAATGGGGAGGACGATGTGTCCCGTTAATACTGCGCAAAGGTCCGAGATAATTTTGCATACAGCTGCCATCTTAGCCGATCTGTACAAAGGGGAGAAGGAAGACTTTGCTCGTTTAACGTGTCAGGAAGGCTTTTCTATGTACAACCCCATCTCCTGGGTGAGTTTTTTCAATTATTGACTTTACTCACCTTTCTCCAGAGTCTATGCTAGTCGAATTTAATCCGGCTACTTTTTGATAGGAATGGAGAAAGATCGTCGAGGGGATCTACAACCCCGTTCCACAGCCAGAGGACCATATTCGGGACTTAGATCCCGGATATGAAGAAGATCCAGACATATTTATAGAGCTTAAGGAGGGAGTTTTTTATCGGGCCAGCTATGACGGCACGAAAGTAGCCATTACAGCCGATTACCTTGGCCTTCTCCCTGTTGGGGAACGCAGTATTTCAAAAAAATTACCTACGATCACGCAAGATCTATCTATGTGATGCATAGCAACAAGCGGGAGAGTGTGTCCACATACCATCGTAGACCGAAAGCGGAAGCGCTAAGTAACGCGGTTGATGTAGTCGAACGTCATCGTGATCCAACTGATCAAGTACCGAACGCACGGCACCTCCGCGATCTGCACACGTTCAGCTCCATGACGTCCCTCATACTCTTGATCCAGCTAAGGCCGAGGGAGAGTTTCGTCAGCATGACGGCGTGATGATGGTGATGATGAAGTTACCGACGCAAGGCTTCGCCTAAGCACTACAACGATATGACAGAGGTGGAAATCTATGGAGGGGGGCACCGCACACGGCTAAGATCAACTTGTGTGTCTATGGGGTGCCCCCTCCCCCATATATAAAGGAGTGGAGGAGGGGAGGGCTGACCCTCTCTATGGCGCGCCCCAAGGGGGATTCCTACTCCTAGTAGGAGTAGGTTTACCCCCTTCCCTAGTTGGAGTAGGAGAAGAAGGAAGAGGGAGAGGGAGAGAAGGAAAGGGGGCCCGGCCCCCACCCCAATTCGGATTGGGCTTGGGGGGGCGCGCCCTCCACCTGACCGCCTCCTCATCTCTTCCACTAAGGCCCAATAAGGCCCATTGACTCCCTGAGGGGTTCCGGTAACCTCCCGGTACTCCGGAAAATGCCCGAACTCATCCGGAACCATTCCGGTGTCCAAACATAGCCTTCCAATATATCGATCTTTATGTCTCGACCATTTTGAGACTCCTCGTCATGTTCGTGATCACATCGGGACTCTGAACAACCTTCGGTACATCAAAACACATAAACTCATAATACCGATCGTCATCGAACGTTAAGCGTGCGGAACCTACGGGTTCGAGAACTATGTAGACATGACCGAGACCCATCTCCGGTCAATAACCAATAGCGGAACCTGGATGTTCATATTGGCTCCCACATAATCTACGAAGATCGTTATCGGTCGAACCGCATAACAACATACGATGTTCCCTTTGTCATCGGTATGTTACTTGCCCGAGATTCGATCGTCGGTATCTCAATACCTAGTTCAATCTCGTTACCGGCAAGTCTCTTTACTCGTTCCGTAATTCATCATCCCGTAACTAAATCATTAGTTATATTGCTTGCAATGCTTATAGTGATGTGCATTACCGAGAGGGCCCAGAGATACCTCTCCGACACACAGATTGACAAATCCTAATCTCGATCTTTGCCAACCCAACAAAAACCTTTGTAGACACCTGTAGAGCATCTTTATAATCACCCAGTTACGTTGTGACATTTGATAGCACACAAGGTGTTCCTCTGGTATTCGGGACTTGCATAATCTCATAGTTTGAGGAACATGTATAAGTCATGAAGAAAGCAGTAGCAATGACACTGAAACGATCATAATGCTAAGCTAACGAATGGGTCTTGTCCATCACATCATTCTCTAATGATGTGATCCCGTTCATCAAATGACAACACATGTCTATGGCTAGGAAACTTAACCATCTTTGATTAACAAGCTAGTCAAGTGGAGGCATACTAGGGACATTCTATTTTTGTCTATATATTCACACATGTACTTAGTTTCCGGTTAATACAGTTCTAGCATGAATAATAAACATTTATCATGATATAAGGAAATAAATAATAACTTTATTATTGCCTCTAGGGCATATTTCCTTGAGTCTCCCACTTGCACTAGAGTCAATAATCTAGTTCACATCGCCATGTGATTTACCACCAATAGTTCACATCTTTATGTGATTAACACCCATAGTTCACATCGCCATGTGACCAACACTCAAAGAGTTTACTAGAGTCAATAATCTAGTTCACATCGCTATGTGATTAACACCAAAGAGTAATAAGGTGTGATCATGTTTTGCTTGTGAGATAAATTTAGTCAACGGGTCTGCCACATTCAGAGCTGTATGTATTTTGCAAATTTCTATGTCTACAATACTCTATACGGAGCTACTCTAGCTAATTGCTCCCACTTTCTATATGTATCCAGATTGAGACGCAGAGTCATCTGGATCGGTGTAAAAGATTGCATCGACGTAACTCTTTACGACGAACTCTTTGTCACCTCCATAACCGAGAAATATTTCCTTAGTCCTCTAAGGATAATTTTGACCAATGTCCAGTGATCTACTGCTAGATCACTATTGTACTCCCTTGCCAAACTCAGGGCAGGGTATACAATAGGTCTGGTACACAGCATGGCATACTTTATAGAACCCATGGCTAAGTCATATGGAATGACTTTCATTCTCTCTCTATCTTTTGCCGTGGTCCGGCTTTGAGTCTTACTCAACTTCACACCTTGCAATACAGGCAAGAACTCCTTCTTTGACTGTTCCATTTTAAACTACTTCAAAAATATGTACTCATTGAAAAAACTTATCAAGCGTCTTGATCTATCTCTATAGATCTTGATGCTCAATATGTAAGCAGCTTCACCGAGGTCTTTCTTTGAAAAACTCCTTTCAAACACTCCTTTATGCTTTCCAGAAAATTCTACATCATTTCTGATCAACAATATGTCATTCACATATACTTATCAGAAAGGCTGTAGTGCTCCCACTCACTTTCTTGTAAACACATGCTTCACCGCAAGTCTGTATAAAACTATATGCTTTGATCAACTCATCAAAGCGTACATTCCAACCCTGAGATGCTTGCACCAGTCCATAGATGGATCGCTGGAGCTTGCACATTTTGTTAGCACCTTTAGGATTGACAAAACCTTCTGGTTGCATCATATACAACTCTTCTTTAATAAATCCATTAAGGAATGCAATTTTGTTATTCATTTGCCAGATTTCATAGAATGCGGGAATTGCTAACATGATTCGGACAGACTTAAGCATTGCTACGGGTGAGAAGGTCTCTGTCGGTGTAAAAGCCGGTGGATCTCGGGTAGGGGGTCCCGAACTGTGCGTCTAAGGTGGATGGTACAGGAGGCGGGGGACACGATGTTTACCCAGGTTCGGGCCCTCTCGATGGAGGTAATACCCTACTTCCTGCTTGATTGATCTTGATGATATGAGTATTACAAGAGTTGATCTACCACGAGATCATAGAGGCTAAACCCTAGAAGCTAGCCTATGGTATGATTGTTGTTGTCCTACGGACTAAACCCTCTGGTTTATATAGACACCGGAGGGGGCTAGGGTTACACAGAGTCGGTTACTGTTGGAAATATGCCCTAGAGGCAATGATAAAAGGATTATTATTATATTTCCTTGTTCATGATAATTGTCTTTTATTCATGCTATAATTGTATTATCCGGAAACCGTAATACACGTGTGAATACATAGACCACAATATGTCCCTAGTGAGCCTCTAGTTGACTAGCTCGTTGATCAATAGATAGTCATGGTTTCTTGACTATGGACATTGGATGTCGTTGATAACGGGATCACATCATTAGGATAATGATGTGATGGACAAGATCCAATCCTAAGCATAGCACAAGATCGTGTAGTTCGTTTTGCTAGAGCTTTTCCAATGTCAAGTATCTCTTCCTTAGACCATGAGATCGTGTAACTCCCGGATACCGTAGGAGTACTTTGGGTGTACCAAACGTCACAACGTAATCGGGTGACTATAAAAGTGCACTACGGTATCTCCGAAGTGTCTCATTGGGTTGACACGGATCGAGACTGGATTTGTCACTCCGTGTTACGGAGAGGTATCACTTGGGACCACTCGGTAGTGCATCATCATAATGAGCTCAAAGTGACCAAGTGTCTGGTCACGGGATCATGCATTACAAGATCTGAGTAAAGTGACTTGCCGGTAACGAGATTGAACGAGGTATTGGGATACCGACGATCGAATGTCGGGCAAGTAACATACCGATTGACAAAGGGAATTGTTTACGGGATTGTTTGAATCCTCGACATCGTGGTTCATCCGATGAGATCATCGAGGAGCATGTGGGAGCCAACATGGGTATCCAGATCCCGCTATTGGTTATTGCCCGAGAGCCGTCTCGGTCATGTTCACGTGTCTCCAGAACCCGTAGGGTCTACACACTTAAGGTTCGGTGGCCTTTAAGGGTTGTATGAATATGAGTATGCAGTAAACCGAATGTTGTTCGGAGTCCGGATAAGATCCCGGACGTCACGAGGAGTTCCGGAATGGTTCGGAGGTAAAGAATTGTATATAGGAAGTATTGTTTCGGCCATCGGGAAAGTTTCGGGGTCACCGGTATTGTACAGGACCACCGGAAGGGTCCCGGGGTCCACCAGTGGGGCCACCCATCCCGGAGGGCCCCATGGGCTGAAGTGGGGAGGAACCAGCCCATAGTGGGCTGGTGCGCCCCTTGGCCCACCCCCTGCGCCTAGGGTTGAAACCCTAGGGTGGGGGGGCACTCCACCCCCCTTGGCCGCCGCCCCCCTTGGGAGATGGGATCCCCAAGGGCCGGCGCCCCCCCTGGGGGCCTATATAAAGGGAGGGGGGAGGGGGCAGCCGCACCCTGAAGTTCTGGCGCCTCCCTCCCCCTGCTACACCTCTTCCTCCTCCGTCACGAGCTTGGCGAAGCCCTGCCGGAATACTGCTGCTCCACCACCACCACGCCGTTGTGCTGCTCTTTGGAGCCATCTTCTTCAACCTCTCCTTTCCCCTTGCTGGATCAAGAAGGAGGAGACGTCATCCACTCCGTACGTGTGTTGAACGCGAAGGTGCCGTCCGTTTGGCACTCGGTCATCGGTGATTTGGATCACGGCGAGTACGACTCCATCATCCACATTCTAGTGAACGCTTCCGCACGCGATCTACAAGTGGTATGTAGATGCAATCTCTCTCCCATGACTCGTTGCTTAAATGAACTCATAGATGGATCTTGGTGAAACCGTAGGAAAAATTTTAATTTTCTGCAACGTTCCCCAACAGTGGTATCAGAGCTAGGTCTATGCATAGTTCTCTATTGCACGAGTAGAACACAATTTTGTTGTGGGCGTAGATCTTGTCAACTTGCTTGCCGCTACTAGTCTTATCTTGCTTCAGCGGTATTGTGGGATGAAGCGGCCCGACCAACCTTACACGTGCGCTTCGTGAGACCGGGTTCCACCGAATCGACATGCACTAGTTGCATAAGGTGGCTGGCGGGTGTCTGTCTCTCCCACTTTAGTTGGAGCGGATTCGATGAAGAGGGTCCTTATGAAGGGTAAATAGAAGTTGACAAATCACGTTGTGGCTTTCATGTAGGTAAGAAAACGTTCTTGCTAGAACCCAATTGCAGCCACGTAAAAGATGCAACAACAATTAGAGGACGTCTAACTTGTTTTTGCAGCAATTGTCATGTGATGTGATATGGCCAGAAGTTGTGATGAATTATGAATGACATATTGTGATGTATGAGATCATGTTCTTGTAATAGGAATCACGACTTGCATGTCGATGAGTATGACAACCGGCAGAGCCATAGGAGTTGTCTTTATTTTTGTATGACCTGCGTGTCATTGAAGAACACCATGTAAATTACTTTACTTTATTGCTAAACGCTGTTAGCCATAGAAGTAGAAGTAGTCGTTGGCGTGACAACTTCATGAAGACACGATGATGGAGATCATGATGATGGAGATCATGGTGTCATGCCGGTGACAAGATGATCATGGAGCCTCAAGATGGAGATCAATGGAGCTATATGATATTGGCATATCATGTCACTACTATATAATTGCATGTGATGTTTATTATGTTTATGCATCTTGTTTACTTAGAACGGCGGTAGTAAATAAGATGATCCCTTACAACAATATCAAGAAGTGTTCTCCCCTAATTGTGCACCGTTGCTAAAGTTCGTCGTTTCGAAGCACCACGTGATGATCGGGTGTGATAGATCCTTACGTTCACATACAACGGGTGTAAGACAGTTTTACACATGCAAAACACTTAGGGTTAACTTGACGAGCCTAGCATGTACAGACATGGCCTCGGAACACGGAGACCGAAAGGTCGAACACGAGTCATATGGAAGATACGATCAACATGGAGATGTTCACCGACGATGACTAGTCCGTCTCACGTGATGATTGGACACGGCCTAGTCGACTCGGATCATGTAACGCTTAGATGACTAGAGGGATGTCTAATCTGAGTGGGAGTTCATTAAAATAATTTGATTAGATGAACTTAATTATCATGAACTTAGTCTAAAACCTTTGCAAATGTGTCTTGTAGATCAAATGGCCAACGCTCATGTCAACATGAACTTCAACGCTGCTCCTAGAGAAAACCAAGTCGAAAGATGATGGCAGCAACTATACGGACTGGAGTCCGGAACCCGAGGATCATCCTCATAGCTGCCGTGAAACAATATGTCCTAGAAGGACCGCTAGGTGATGCACCGTCTGCAGAACCAAGACATTATGAATGCTTGGCAGTCTCGTCTTGATGATTACTCCCTCGTTCGATGCGGCATGCTTTACAGCCTTAGAACCGGGCTCCAAAAGCGTTTTGAGCAACACGGAGCATATGAGATGTTAGGAGCTGAAACTAGTTTTCCAAGCTCATGCCCGGTCGAGAGATATGAAGTCTCCGACAAGTTCTATAGTTGTAAGATGGAGGAAAACAGTTACATCGGTGAGCACATACTCAAAATGTCCGGGTTGCACAACCGCCGTCCCACTGGACACTAACCTCCCGGACGAGGCGGTCATTGACAGAATCCTTGATCGCTCCCACCAAGCTACAAGAGCTTTGTGATGAACTACAATATGCGAGGGAATGGTGAAGACCATTCCTGAAGTATTTTCAATCTTTGAAGTCGTGAGAGGTTGAAATCAAGAAAGAACATCAAGTGTTGATGGTCAATAAGACCACTAAGTTCAAGAAGGGCAAGGGCAAGAAGAACTTCAAGAAGGATGACAAGGAGGTTGCCACGCCTTGGGTAAGCCAGTTCAAGAAGTCAAGGAATGGACCCAAGCACGAGGCTGAGTACTTTTATTGCAAGGGAAGGGTCCTTTGAGCGGAACTGCCCCAAATACTTAGCGGATAAGAAGGCCGGCAACACTAAAGGTATATTTGATATACATGTAATTGATGTGTACCTTACGATTACTCGTAGTAACTCCCGGGTATTTGATACCGTGTCGTTGCTCATATTTGTAACTCACCGCAGAGCTGCGGAATAAGCGGAGAGGCTTGGCGAAGGGCGAGGTGACGATGCGCGTTGGGAATGGTTCCAAGGTCGATGTGATCGCCCGTCGACGCTACCTCTACATTTACCCACGGGATTAGTTATGAACCTCAATAATTGTTATTTAGTGCCAAGTTTGAGCATGAACATTGTATCTGGATCTCGTTTAATGCGAGATGGCTACTCATTTAAATCCGAGAATAATGGTTGTTCTATTTATATGAGAGATATGTTTTATGGTCATGCCCCGATGGTCAATGGTTTATTCTTAATGAATCTCGAGCATAATGTTACACATATTCATAGCGTGAATACAAAAAGATGTAAAGTTGATAACGATAGTCCCACATACTTGTGGCATCGCCGCCTATGGTCACATTGGTGTCAAGCGCATGAAGAAGCTCCGATTCTCGATGGACTTTTAGAGTCTCTCGATTATGAATCATTTGACACATGCGAACCATGCCTTATGGGCAAATGACCAAGACTCCGTTCTCCGGAACAATGGAGCGAGCAACCAACTTATTGGAAATCATACATACCGATGTATGTGCGGTCCAATGAGTGTTGAGGCTCATGGAGGATATCGTTATGTTCTCACTCTCACAGACGACTTAAGTAGATATGGGTATGTCTACTTGATGAAACACAAGTCTGAGACCTTTGAAAGGTTCAAGGAATTTCAGAATGAGGTAGAGAATCAACGTGACCGAAAAATAAAGTTCTTACGACCAGATCGTGGAGGAGAATATTTAAGTCACGAATTTCGCATTAACACTTAAGGAAATGTGGAATCGTTTCACAACTCACGCCTTTGGAACACCTCAACAGTAATGGTGTGTCCGAGCGTCGTGTCGCACTCTATTGGATATGGTGCGATCTATCATGTCTCTTCTTGATTTACCGCTATCATTTTGGGGATACGCTCTAGAGACAGCTACATTCACTTTAAATAGGGCACCGTCTAAATCCGTTGAGACGACACCGTATGAATTATGGTTTGGGAAGAAACCTAAGCTTATCGCTTTCTAAAAGTTTGGGGATGCGATGCTTATGTCAAGAAACTTCAACTGAAAAGCTCGAACCCAAATCGGAAAATGCGTCTTCATAGGATACCCTAAGGAAACCATAGGGTATACCTTCTACTTAAGATCCGAGGGCAAGATCTCTGTTGCCAAGAACGGATCCTTTCTCGGAAAGAGTTTCTCTCGAAAGAAGTAAGTGGGAGGAAAGTAGAACTTCGATGAAGTACTACCTCTTGAGCGGGATAGTAGTGCAGCTCAGGAAAATGTTCTGTGATGCCTACACCAACCGAAGAGGAAAATAATGATGATGATCAAGGTACTTGGATCAAGTTGCTCTTGAACCCGTGAGTCCACAAGGACACGCCCGCACTGAGTGGTATGGCAACCCTGTCACGGAAATCATGTTGTTAGACAACGGTGAACCTTCGAACTATGAAGAAGCGATGGCGGGCCCAGATTCCAACAAATGGCTTGAAGCCATGCAATCCGAGATAGGATCCATGTATGAAAACAAAGTATGGACTTTGACAGACTTGCCCGATGATCGGCGAGCGATAGAAAATAAATGGATCTTTAAGAAGAAGACGGACGCGGATGGTAATGTCACCATCTAATAAGCTCGACTTGTCGCTAAGGGTTATCGGCAAGTTCAAGGGATTGACTACGATGAGACTTTCTCTCCCGTGCGTAAGCTTAAGTCCGTCCGAATCATGTTAGCAATTGCCGCATACTATGATTATGAGATATGGCAGATGGACGTCAAAACAGCGTTCCTTAACGTTTATCTTAAGGAAGAGCTGTATATGATGCAGCCGGAAGGTTTTTTCGACCCTAAGAATGCTAACAAGGTATGCAAGCTCCAGCGATCCATTTATGGGCGGGTGCAAGCATCTCGGAGTTGGAACATTCGCTTTGATGAGATGATCAAAGCGTTTGGGTTTATCTTGAGACTTATGGAGAAGCTTGTGTTTACAAGAAAGTGAGTGGGAGCTCAGTAGCATTTCTCATATTATATGTAGATGACATACTTTTGATGGGAAATGATATAGAACTCTTGGACATCATTAAGGCCTACTTGAATAAAAGTTTTTCAATGAAGGACCTTGGAGAAGCTGCTTATATATTAGGCATCAAGATCTATAGAGATAGATCGAGACGGCTCATAGGTCTTTCACAAAGCACATACCTTGATAAGATTTTGAAGAAGTTCAAAATGGATCAGTCCAAGAAAGGGTTCTTGCCTGTCTTTGCAAGCTGTGAGATTGAGCTCAGCTCAATGCCCGACCACGGCAAAAGATAAAGAAGAGATGAGCGTCATCCCTATGCCTCGACCATAGGATCTATTATGTATGCCATGCTGTGTACCAGACCTGATGTAAACCTTGCCGTAAGTTTGGTAGGAAGGTATCAAAGTAATCCCGCAAGGAACACCGGACAGCGGTCAAGAATATCCTGAAGTACCGAAAAGGACAAAGGACATGTTTCTCGTTTATGGAGGTGACGAAGAGCTTGTCGTAAAGGGTTACGTCGACGCTTAGCTTCGACCACAGATCTGGATGACTCTAAGTCACAAACCGGATACGTGTATATTTTGAATGGTGGAGCGATGGTAGTGCGGTGCAAGCGAGCGTCGTGGCGGGATCTACATGTGAAGCGGAGTACATGGCAGCCTCGGAGGCAGCGCATGAAGCAATTTGGGTGAAGGGGTTCATCACCGACCTAGGAGTCATACCCAATGCGTCGGGGCTGATCAAACTCTTCTGTGACAACACTAGAGCTATTGCACTTGCCAAGGAGCCCAGGTTTCACAAGAAGACCAGGCACATCAAGCATCGCTTCAACTCCATCCGTGAAAATGTTCAAGATGGAGACATAGAAATTTGCAAGGTGCATACAGATCTGAATGTCGCAGATCCGTTGACTAAACCTCTTCCGCGAGAAAAACATGATCAACACCAGAACTCTATGGGTGTTCGATTCATCACAATGTAACTAGATTATTGACTCTAGTGCAAGTGGGAGACTGTTGGAAATATGCCCTAGAGGCAATAATAAAAGGATTATTATTATATTTCCTTGTTCATGATAATTGTCTTTTATTCATGCTATAATTGTATTATCCGGAAACCGTAATACACGTGTGAATACATAGACCACAATATGTCCCTAGTGAGCCTCTAGCTGACTAGCTCGTTGATCAATAGATAGTCATGGTTTCCTGACTATGGACATTGGATGTCGTTGATAACAGGATCACATCATTAGGAGAATGATGTGATGGACAAGACCCAATCCTAAGCATAGCACACGATCGTGTAGTTCGTTTTGCTAGAGCTTTTCCAATGTCAAGTATCTCTTCCTTAGACCATGAGATTGTGTAACTCCCGGATACCGTAGGAGTACTTTGGGTGTACCAAATGTCACAACGTAACTGGGTGACTATAAAGGTGCACTACAGGTATCTGCGAAAGTGTCCGTTGGGTTGACACGGATCGAGACTGGGATTTGTCACTCCGTGTTACGGAGAGGTATCACTGGGCCCACTCGGTAGTGCATCATCATAATGAGCTCAAAGTGACCAAGTGTCTGGTCACAGGATCATGCATTACGTTACGAGTAAAGTGACTTGCCGGTAACGAGATTGAACGAGGTATTGGGATACCGACGATCGAATCTCGGGCAAGTAACATACCGATTGACAAAGGGAATTGTATATGGGATTGTTTGAATCCTCGACGTCGTGGTTCATCCGATAAGATCATAGAGGAGCATGTGGGAGCCAACATGGGTATCCAGATCCCGCTGTTGGTTATTTCCCGAGAGCCGTCTCGGTCATGTCTACGTGTCTCCCAAACCCGTAGGGTCTACACACTTATGGTTCGGTGACGCTAGGGTTGTATGAATATGAGTATGCAGTAAACCGAATGTTGTTCGGAGTCCCGGATGAGATCCCGGACGTCACGAGGAGTTCCGGAATGGTCCGGAGGTAAAGAATTATATATAGGAAGTATTGTTTTACGCCATCGGGGAAAGTTTGAGGTCACCCGGTATTGTACCGGGACCAGGAAGGGTCCCGAGGGTCCATCGGTGGGGCCACCCATCCCGAGGGCCCCATGGGCTGAAGTGGGAGGGAACCAGCCCATAGTGGGCTGGTGCGCCTCTGGCCCACCTCGCGCCTAGGGTTGAAACCCTAGGGTTGGGAGGGGGCGCCCACTTGCCTTGGGGGCACCCCACCCCTTGGCGCCGCCCCCTTGGGAGATGGGATCCCCAAGGGCAGCCCCCAGGGGCCTATATAAAGGAGGGGAAGGGGCAGCCGCACCTGAAGTTCAGCGCCTCCTCCCCTGCTACACCTCTTCCTCCTCCGTCACGAGCTTGGCGAAGCCACAGAATCATCGCTGCTCCACCACCACCACGCCGTTGTCTTTGCTGCTGGAGCCATCTTCTTCAACCTCTCCTTTCCCTTGCTGGATCAAGAAGGAGGAGACGTCATCCGCCTCTGCACGTGTGTTGAACGCGGATGTGCCGTCCGTTCGGGACTCTGTAATCGGTGATTTGGATCACGGCGAGTACGACTCCATCATCCACGTTCTAGTGAACGCTTTCGCACGCGATCTACAAGTGGTATGTAGATGCAATCTCTCTCCCATGACTCGTTGCTTAGATGAACTCATAGATGGATCTTGTTGAAACCGTAGGAAAATTTTTAATTTTCTGCAACATTCCCCAACAGTTACAATGGAGGAGATCTACATATCCGTATTGCCAAACTTGCCTTCCACGCCAAGGAGAGTCCCATCCGGACACGGGACGAAGTCTTCAATCTTGTATCTTCATAGTCCAACGGTCCGGCTAACGGATATAGTCCGGTTGTCCGAGGACCCCCTAATCCAGGATTCCCTCAGTAGCCCCTGAACCAGGCTTCAATGACGATGAGTCCGGCGCGCAGATTGTCTTCAGCATTGCAAGGCGGGTTCCTCCTCCGAATACTCCATAAAAGATTTTGAACATAAGGATAGTGCCTGGCTCTGCAAAACAAATTCCTCATACCACCGTAGAGAGAATAATATTTCCACAAATCTAATCTGCATACACATTTGGCAGCATGACATCATACCATGACCCGGTCATTATTCGAACTATTTTTCTCAACCAGCTACTACACACATTGTGAGGCGGTTTTCTTGGCACGTCTTGTCGAAGCAGAGATCGTGTCCCCTTATCACGGGATTCTCATCAATACGGGTGTGGGTAACCCAACCGCGCCATCAATTACGGCGCTTGGGGAATAAGCGAGTTTACCAGGCAGGTGGGGAGGCATATAGTTTCCTCCACCCTTATAAAGGGACAAGGATTCCTCTTTTTACCCACGCCATCTTCCTCCTTGCTCATCCATTCTTGCGCACTTGAGCTCCAGCACCCAAGTTCGCATTTCCTCCTCAAACCACACCAATCATGTCCGGAGCAGGAGGCAAGTGGATGGTCTCCACCGTTACGGAGGAGCACATCTCAAAGCTACGGGGAGCAGGATATCTGGACACGGATATCGCACACCGGCTGCCAGATGCGGGGCAGATCGTCCCTACTCCAGAACCCCATGAGAGGGTGGTTTTCCCTACCCACTTTGTCCGCGGACTGGGATTTCCTCTCCACCCATTTGTCCGCGGGCTCATGTTCTACTACGGCCTGGATTTTCACGATCTGGCCCCTAATTTCATCCTCAACATCTCGGCGTTTACTGTCGTGTGCGAGGCCTTCCTCCGCATTAATCCCCACTTCGGCCTGTGGCTGAAGACCTTCAATGTTAAACCGAAGGTGGTGGTCGGCCAGCAAGCAGAGTGCGGAGGCGCCATGGTGGGCAAAATGCCTAACGTCACCTGGCTCGAAGGCTCCTATGTGGAGACCATAAAGGGGTGGTAATCGGGGTGGTTCTACATCACCGAGCCGCGCGACACCAACTGGGTGGTGGCCCCAAAATTTCGACCCCGAATCCCCATGCGGCTCACCTCCTGGAAAGAGAAGGGCCTGTCCTGGGGTTCCTCGGTAGAGCTGACCGGACTCCAGACCTGCATCAAAAACATGATGAGCAAGAAAATCAAGCTCGTCAACGTGGTCCAAGTCATGCTCTTTTGCCGGATCCTCCCGTGTCAAAGATGGGCATTCAATTTGTGGGAGTTCGACCCGGCCGAGCACCAGACGCTGCGAGAGCTCTTTGACACGATGCACAAGGACGTCTGGAGGGTGTTGTTCAAGGGCGCCGAGGTACCTCCTCCCCTTACCGAGGACCACGGACTCAGTGCAAAGCGTCCTGCCAATCTGGTAAGCCTTTTTTACATTTCATGAGATGTTCTTTTCCCCAGTATAACTGCGTGCGAGATCTAAGCCTCCATGTCATTCAACAGTTCTGGGTAGAGACAGTGAGCGGTCGATTGTCCGCTCCCCGCCCAAGATCCGGCGGGCAGCTCTCCTAACAGAGATGCTGATTCCGGCGCCTTATGAGGTGCCAGAGAAGAAGGCCACGGGGACCAGGAAGGGTCTCCGACGCAAGGTTATATCGGACTCATGGTCCGAAAACACCGAGGCGCACTCGTCCCACGAAATCGAGGAGGAGGCAGAGGAAAGTTCTCCCCCCCCAGCCGGGGGGGGGGGGGACAAGAAAAGGAAGGCCGCCCCATCCGGGGAGGCTGAAGGGTCCAAGAAGGGAAGGACCCTCCTCCGGACTGCTCCACGACGGCCGCCTATAGCGACGACGAGTGGTTGCCCCGTGACAAGCCCCTGGCGAAGTCGTAAGTATTTGGATACCATAATAATTCTTGGTACGTCTTATTGTACTGTTTCTTATTACGCTGCGCGTGATTTTGCAGCCCCTCCCGATCCCGCATCAACGTATCTTCGTAAAATGATTCTTTGGGCCCGTCGGACCTGAACAGTGATTCACTTCCGACTGCCACCTCCCCTCGCCCTACGGACAACGTCGAGGTGTTGTCTCAAAGGGCACCGAACCAAGGGGAGGTAGTCCTAGAGGCGGCTCAAGGCGACCTTCCGGACACTGGGCGCAAGGGGAGCAAGACTCCCATGGGCTCCGATGACGGGGGCAGCAAATTTGGCCCCCAGCCGAATACTGCGCCGGAACCTCCAGTTATTCCAGACTTTGTCAGGTGACCCCTCGCTAAGAGGGGCAAGCCGCCTATGCCGATGGCCTCTGTCCATCCATATGCGTAGGACAACTTGCTGGAAGCGCTTCGCGGCGCTTCCATCGACGAAGAGCACCGCACTATCATGAGTGCGGTGATCGAGAAGGTTCGATCCGCCAAAAGCGGGTGGACTTTAATGCCGACCTCCTAACAGGCTTTGAGGTAAGTGATCAAATTATGAGAAAATGTTACAGCATAGACAGTAGCCCCTGATGCTCTATTTGGTGTTCGCAAAGAAAGGCCGAACAGAGGATCAATTAATAACCACGGGAGTCTAATCAAAATATGTCTATGTGCATATGCAGGCTTCGCTGCTGGTCGCTGCCGCACATACTGCGGAGCTCGCCGCACTGAAGCAGGACCTTGAGTGGTCTAAGGAAGAGCTCGGCCTTAACAAGAGGCAGCTCGAAGAGAACAAAGGTAAGGATACCCTGTGTGTATATATAAAAAAGTTGGTTGTAAAATAAAAGGATCATCATGAATTTGCTAGGGGCCACGACCGAAGTGGCGGCCCTGAAAAAGGCGCTATCCAAGGCTGAAGACAAAGCGGCCAAGGAGCGCACCGAGCGCGAGAAACAAGAGGCCCGAGTAGGCGAGGTGCAGCAAGAGCTCTAGGCTCTCGTCAAGAAACACGAGGCCTTGGAGCTTGACTCTAAGACGCAAGGGTCCAAGCTTGCGAAGGCCCTCGAAAGCGCACAACATGCCAAGGCCGAAGCCCAAAAGGCCCTCCAGGAGATTAAGGCGGTTAAGAAAATAGTGGTGGGTAAGGCATTCATTATGCAAAGCAAGCATGTGAAGGAAACTTTCTTTTTACTTACCCGAGTTCGGAGCTCTCCAGGAGCGTTCACAGATCTACCCTGCAGTGTGTCAGATGCCGCGGAGTTCTACCGGGCCGAGGAGGGGAGCTCGACGGAGAAGTTGTTCTGGTCTCAGTATACTAGGGCCGAACACCCAATGCCCTTGAGCGACCAGCTAAAGCAACTGGTCGAGCTCCATAAGGCAGCCGAACAGGCCATGAAGGGTCTTATAGTCCGGATGTGGCCTGGCGATCCCCTGCTTGGCAGCTACTTCGGTTTGGTGAGGTGGCTTGTGAATGCCTGCCCACGGCTTGAAGTCATAAAGCGATCCGTCTGCATCGAGGGTGCGCGCAGGGCTTTTGCCCGGGCGAAGGTGCACTGGGGGAAGATGGATGCTGAGAAGCTGGTGACTGAGGGGCCGCTAGAGGGGAAGGAGCACCGCAAGCCCGAATTGTATTATGACAGTGTCTGAAGGGTGCTTTTTGCGGCGGAGGAATGTGCTAAGGATGTAATATTTGAATAAATGTACTCATGTGATCCTGTAATATGAAACGAGTTCATTTGCGCTATGCAATGCTTGTGAATTTAAAATATTACCTTATGTACGGCCGTTTATAAAATCTGAGAGTTGGCCGGTCGTCGGCTTCTGCCCCCATGTAACTAGTACTGAGGTGTTCGGGATAAACCTGAGCAGTCTTTATCCCAATTTTGGGTCCTTCGAAGGAGGTGTTCAGCACAACGAACCAGGAAATCGTACTATAAGGCTTTATTACTCTCATTTAGCCATAGAAGTCTACAATTTTAAACTTTGGCGAAGCCCCTAGTATTCGGAAGGACGAATTTGGGGCGCTATATAAGCCGGACAAGGCCGACTCCTCGCCCAAAGCGGAAAAAGTCTTTAAGGACTTGAGACCTCTCGAACAGCGACCAGCTCTCGCCTTATCATGACAATGATCGGTTTTCGGCTTTCTCTCGAGGTGCTCGTCCGGAAGAACCAGGACAAAATCGTAGTAGTTCTCCCAGCGCTACCTTAGCCAATATTGTGGAACGCAAGGTACCAAAACATGGGAGCCGACAAACCCAACTATTGACCCAAGACATGATTCGGAGCTGATGCATATAGTGCTATAAGTTCGGGGTGCCGCACTGTCGAAAGTGTTCGGACTTCTCACGCATTATTTATGGGGTATACTGAAGCCCCTGGCGTATTGGTCGTACCAGAATGTACGGGTGCAATTTTTCGTAAATAAGCAAACAAGGAAAAAAACAAAGGCAATGCAGTAATAGACTAACGCTATGCATTGTTATTAGATAATACGTTGAAGCGTACGGATACAAGTAGTACAATAAGCAAAAAATAGGACTATTTGACATGTCCTATCCAAAGGCAAGCTGCGTATGGGTATTTAAAACAGCTATTTTGATCGTTATCAGAGACCACAGGATTCCCTTATGTACGCCGAGCTTCTTGCTTCCTTGGTATTTCCTTCCCGTGTCGTCCAAAGAATCGACCGCCGAAAAGGGCTCGGTAAGGTCCTGAAAGAGAAAAGATGAAAATGGTATGCAGCCCCTGGGGTGGTTGAGCCGCATTGTGGGACGTGCCTTGGCCGTGCCCCCACCTATGCCCATGGTATTTTTAGTGCGTAATTATGTACGCGCGGCACAAATTTCGTCGCTTGACTGGGACTAGGACGGGGGCCGAATTGCTAGGCGAGCTCTGAATGTGCCAGGCGATCCTATTGCAGATTACTCCGGACTCGCTTGAAGGTGTCCGGGGGTTTTATCGCTGAATTGATGGTGTGCCTTAAAAGGCTGCTTTGTGCTTCTGCTGCTAGGGCCGCAGTGTGCTCCTCCGTGCGGAGTGAGCGCTCTGTGTTTCCATTGACTGTTATAACCCCACGAGGTCCTGACATTTTTAGCTTAAGGTATGCATAATGCGTTACCGCATTGAATCTAGCAAATGCGGTTCGTCCGAGCAGTGCGTGATAGCCACTGTGGAACGGGACGATATCGAAGATTAACTCCTCGCTTCGGAAGTTGTCCGGAGATCCGAAGACCACTTCCAGTGTGATTGAGCCTGTGCAATGGGCCTCTACACTTGGGATGACACCTTTAAAGGTGGTTTTACTGGGTTTGATCCTTGAGGGCTCTATACCCATTTTGCGCACTGTATCCTGATAGAGCAGGTTCAGGCTGCTGCCGCTGTCCATAAGGACTCGAGTGAGGTGAAATCCGTCGATGATGGGGTCAAGGCCCAATGCGGCAGAACCACCATGACGGATACTAGTGGGGTGGTCCCTGCAATCGAATGTGATCGGACAAGAGGACCATGGGTTGAACTTTGGGGCGACTGGCTCCATCGCATAGACGTCCCCTAGTGCACGCTTCCGTTCCCTCTTGGGAATGTGGGTTGCGTATATCATGTTCACCGTTTTCACTTGTGGAGGGAACCTCTTCTGTCCTCTTGTGTTCGGCGGCCGAGGCTCCTCCTCATCGTCGCTATGCATCCCCTTGTCCTTGTTTTCGGCATTCAACTTGCCGGCCTGCTTGAACACCCATCATTCTCTGTTGGTGTGATTGGCTGGCTTGTCGGGGGTGCCGTGAATTTGGCACGAGCGATCGAGTATGCGGTCCAAACTGGATGGGCCCGGATTACTTCTTTTGAACGGTTGTTTCCGCTGACCGGATTTAGAACCACTGAATCTGTCTTCGGCGTTATCGCCGTTGCTGCGGCGCTTGTGTCTGTTATGACGCGGTCTGCCGTTAGTATCTTTGGTATATGAAGTGCCAGGATTTCTTGATGTGTTATTGCTGCGAGCCAGCCAGCTATCCTCGCCCGCGCAAAAGCGGGTCATGAGTGTCGTGAGGGCTGCCATAGACTTCGGCTTCTCTGGCGAGGTGCGGGCGAGCCACTAAATCACGGATGTTATGCTTGAATGCCGCTAAGGCCTCTGCATCCGGACAGTCGACAATTTGGCTTTTCTTGGTTAGGAACCTGGTCCAGAATTTTCTGGCCGATTCCCCTAGCTGCTGAATTATATGGCTCAAGTCATCAGCATCCGGTGGTCGCACATAAGTGCCCTGGAAGTTGTCAGGGAACGCATCTTCCAAATCCTCCCAACTGCCAATGGAGTCTGCTGGCAAGCTGTTCAGCCAATGCTGAGCTGGTCCTTTGAGTTTTAGTGGGAGGTACTTGATGGCATGTAGATCATCACCGCGAGCCATGTGAATTTGGAGGAGGAAATCCTCGATCCATACCGCGGGGTCTGTTTTACCATCATATGATTCAGTGTTTACCGGTTTAAAACCCTCCGGGAATTCGTGATCCATTACTTCATCAGTGAAGCATAGGGGTGTCTTGGCGCCTACATGTCGGGCTATATCACGACGCAGTTCATACGAGTCTTGTTCATTGTATTCGCCCGGCGGATTTGCTTTTAGTATATCCGGCATTACGATCATCGTCCCGCGTTGGGGCGCGCCCCCGTGATCCGTAGATCGATCTCGCATGTCCTGCTTTGTTTCCCAATACGTCTCGCACGTCCCGCATGTTGCCCCGAGCCTTGGTATTGTTGTTTGAATGGCGGTGGGGGTGCGGGCTGGACTTCGGGCTGGTATGCCCCTGTGTCTCGGCCACGAGGTGGCCGATAAACCGCATCATACGCTGGTGATGTAGGTTTCAATGCTTCCTCCTCGAGTTGATGCTTTGGGTAACTCTTGGTTGGGCGCTCGAGTTCGTATTCCTCGGCCGACTTCAGTCCATCTATCCGCTAGCAGGTCTTGATCAGCTCGAAGCTGTTGTTGATTTTTCTTTAGGCTGTTTCTTTGTGGCTATAAGCCGGGCGCTTGAAGCGCTCTCCTTTCGAAAGGATCCTCGAGCACGATAAATTCTTCGTCGGCGAGGCTCACTTAAATCTTTGGAGAGAGGTATGTAATTGTCATCCTCTCGATTCCCGATCTGCTTGCACGTGCAGGGGCTAGCTTGTTCATCCTCCCGCCGAGATCTGGTGGAGGGATTGTCATTGTCTTGGCGCTATCCGGAGCGTTATTGTCTCTTGGGCCGGTATCGCTGCTATGGCGGGACTTAGAGCGGGCCGCTGACGTCGGTGCTTGGATTGCTGCTTGGAGGGATTATCCTCCGTTGTCTTATCGCCATCGCCTTCTTTGGGGGTGTCCACCATGTAAATATCATATGATGAGGTGGCAGTCCAGCGCCCTGTGGGCGGTGGTTCCTGTTCGTCTCCTACATCGTCGTCCATACCGTCGATGTCTTCGGAGCCGAAATCGAGCATGTCGGTTAAATCGTCGACAGTGGCTACTAAGTGGGTGGTGGGTGGGTCGCGAATTTCTTCATTGTCCGCATCCCATTCTAGCTGGACATAGTCCGGCCAAGGTTCTCCTGACAAGGAGAGAGACCTTAAAGATATCCGCGGAGGTGAACTCCATGATCGGCGCCCAATCAGATTCGATAGGCACGGACGCAGGCGGTTCGGGGCCTGTGGCCGGGGGTGGATCCGAGGATCCAGCGACACAGGTCACATAGGAGGTGAAGTCAGTATTCGGCTCTATCGCCACTGAGTGTGTGGCCTCCGAGGCGGGGTCCATCCACCCGTCCTCAGACAACGTAATTGACTCCGGATCTAGGGCCGGAGTAGGCACATGTGTGATCTCCCGAACACAGTCCGGCGGCAGAGCTGAGTCATGCTCGTCGTGACTGTGCGGCGCACCTGACATGTGCTCGAATCCGTCGAAGATCAAGTCTCCGTGGATGTGGGCAGTATAGTTCAAGTTTCCAAACCTGACCTGATGGCCAGGGGCGTAGCTCTCGATCTGCTCTAGATGGCCAAGCGAGTTGGCCCGCAGTGCAAAGCCGCCGAATACGAAGATCTGTCCGGGGAGGAAAACCTCACCCTGGATTGCATCGTTGCCGATGATCAAAGGGGCCATCAAACCTTGTGGTGACGGCACAGTGTAACTCTCAATGAAAGCACCAATGTCGGTGTCAAAACCGGCGGATCTCGGGTAGGGGGTCCCGAACTGTGCGTCTAAGGCGGATGGTGACAGGAGGCGGGGGACACGATGTTTACCCAGGTTCGGGCCCTCTCGATGGAGGTAATACCCTACTTCCTTCTTGATTGATCTTGATGATATGAGGAGTTGATCTACCACGAGATCGTAGAGGCTAAACCCTAGAAGCTAGCCTATGGTATGATTGTTGTTGTCCTACGGACTAAACCCTCTGGTTTATATAGATAACGGAGGGTGCTAGGGTTACACAGAGTCGGTTACAAGGGAGGAGATCTACATATCCGTATTGCCAAACTTGCCTTCCACGCCAAGGAGAGTCCCATCCGGACACGGGACGAAGTCTTCAATCTTGTATCTTCATAGTCCAAAGTCCGGCTAAAGGATATAGTCCGGCTGTCCGAGGACCCCCTAATCCAGGACTCCCTCAGTCTCATCGTAGTCAACTCCTTGAACTTGTCGAAAACCTTTCACAACAAGTCGAGCTTTGTAGACAGTAACATTACAGTCAGCGTCAGTCTTCTTCTTGAAGATCCATTTATTCTCTATGGCTAGCTGATCATCGGGCAAGTCAACCAAAGAACACACTTTATCTCATACATGGATCCCATCTCAGATTTCATGGCCTCGAGCCATTTCGCGGAATGTGGGCTCATCATCGCTTCCTCATAGTTCGTAGGTTCATCATGGTCAAGTAACATGAACTCCAGAACAGGATTACCGTACCACTCTGGTGCGGATCTTACTCTGGTTAACCTACGATGTTTGGTAGTAACTTGATCTGAAGTTACATGATCATCATCATTAGCTTCCTCACTAATTGGTGTAGGAATCACAGGAACTGATTTTTGTGATGAACTACTTTCACATAAGGGAGCATGTGCAGTTACCTCATCAAGTTGTACTTTCCTCCCACTCACTTCTTTCAAAAGAAACTCCTTCTCTAGAAGGTATCCATTTTTAGCAACGAATATCTTGCCTTCGGATCTGTGATAGAAGGTGTACCCAACAGTTTCCTTTGGATATCCTATGAAGACACATTTCTCCGATTTGTGTTTGAGCTTATCAGGTTGAAACTTTTTCACATAAGCATCGCTGCCCGAAACTTTAAGAAACGACAGCTTAGGTTTCTTGCCAAACCACAGTTCATGTGGTGTCGTCTCAACCGATTTAGATGGTTCCCTATTTAACGTGAATGCAGTTGTCTCTAATGCATAACCCCAAAATGATAGCGGTAAATCAGTAAGAGACATCATAGATCGCACCATATCTAATAAAGTGCGGTTACGACGTTCGGACACACCATTATGTTGTGGTTTTCCAGGTGGCGTGAGTTAGTGAAACTATTCCACATTGTTTCAAATGAAGACCAAGCTCATAACTCAAATATTCACCTCTACGATCAGATCATAGAAACTTTATTTTCTTGTTACGATGATTTTCCACTTCACACTGAAATTCTTTGAACTTTTCAAATGTTTCAGACTTATGTTTCATCAAGTAGATATACCCATATCTGCTCAAATCATCTGTGAAGATTAGAAAATAATGATACCCGCCGCGAGCCTCAACACTCATCGGAACACATACATCAGTATGTATTATTTCCAATAAGTCGGTTGCTCGCTCCATTGTTCCGTAGAATGGAGTCTTAGTCATCTTGCCCATGAGGCATGGTTCGCAAGCATCAAGTGATTCATAATCAAGTTATTCCAAAAGCCCATCGTCATGGAGTTTCTTCATGCGCTTTACATGAATATGACCTAAATGGCAGTGCCACAAATATGTTGCACTATCATTATTAACTTTGCATCTTTTGGCATCAATATTATGAATATGTGTATCACTACGATCGAGATTCAATAAACCATTCACATTGGGTGTATGACCATTGAAGGTTTTATTCATGTAAAATGAATAACAATTATTCTCTGACTTAAATGAATAATTGCAATAAACATGATCCAATCATATTCATGCTCAAAGCAAACACCAAATAACATTTATTTTGGTTCAACACTAATCCCGAAGGTAAAGGGAGTGTGCGATGGTGATCTTATCAACCTTGGAATCACTTCCAACACACATCGTTACTTCGCCCTCAACTAGTCTCTGTTCACGTTGCAACTCCTGTTTTGAGTTACTACTCTTAGCAACTGAACCAGTATCAAATACCGAGGGGTTGCTAGAAACACTAGTAAAGTACACATCAATAACATGTATATCAAATATACTGTTGTTCACATTGCCATCCTTCTTATCCGCCAATTATTTGGGGTAGTTCCGCTTCCAGTGGATATTCCCTTTTGTAGTAGAAGCACTCAGTTTCAGGCTTAGGTCTTAGCTTTGGGCTTCTTCACGGGAGTGACAACTTGCTTGCCATTCTTTTTGAAGTTCCCTTTCTTTCCATTGCCCTTTTAATTGAAACTAGTGGTCTTGTCAACCATCAACATTTGATTCTTTTCTTGATTTCTACCTTCGTTGATTTCAGCATCATGAAGAGCTCGAGAACTGTTTTTGTCATCGCTTGCATATTATAGTTCATCACAAAGTTCTAGTAACTTGGTGATAGTGACTAGAGAACTTTGTCAATTACTATCTTATCTAGAAGATTAACTTCCACTTGATTCAAGCAATTGTAGTACCTGCATAATCGAGCACATGCTCACTGGTTGAGCTATTCTCCTCCATCTTGTAGGCAAAGTACTTGTCAGAGGTCTCATACCTCTTGACTCGGGCATGAGTCTGAAATACCAATTTCAGCTCTTGGAACATTTTATATGCTCTGTGGCGTTCAAAACGTTTTTGAAGTCCTGGTTCTAAGCCCTAAAGCATGGCGCACTAAACTATCAAGTAGTCATCACACCGAGCTTGTCAAACATTCATAACGTCTGCATCTGCTCCTGCAATAGGTCTGTCATCTAGCGGTGCATCAAGGACATAATTCTTCTGTGCAGCAATGAGGATAATCCTCATATCATGGACCTAGTCCGCAGCATTGCTACTATCATCTTTCAACATAGTTTTTCTCTAGGAACATATCAAAAGTAAACGGGGAGCAACATCACGAGCTATTGATCTACAACATAGTTATGCAAATATTATCAGGATAAGTTCATGATAAATTAAATTTCAGTTAATCATATTACTTAAGAACTCCCACTTAGATAGACATCCCTCTATTTATTTAAATGATCACGTGATCCATATCAACTAAACCATGTCCGACCATCACGTGAGATGGAGAAGTTTTCAATGGTGAACATCACTATGTTGATCATATCTACTATATGATTCATGCTCGACCTTTCGGTCTCAGTGTTCGAGGCCATATCTGCATATGCTAGGCTCGTCAAGTTTAACTCGAGTATTCCGCACGTGCAAAACTGTCTTGCACCCGTTGTATTTGAACGTAGAGCTTATCACACTAGATCATCACGTGGTGTCTCGGCATACTCAGGGAGAACACTTATACCTTGAAATTTAAGTAAGGGATCATCTTATAATGCTACCGCCGTACTAAGCAAAATAAGATGCATAAAAGATAAACATCACATGCAATCAAAATATGTGACATGATATGGCCATGATCATCTTGTGCCTTTGATCTCCATCTCCAAAGTACCGTCATGATCTCTATTGTCACTGGCATGACACCATGATCTCCATCATCTTGATCTCTATCAACGTGTCGTCACATGGTCGTCTCGCCAACTATTGCTCTTGCAACTATTGCTATCGCATAGCGACAAAGTGAAGCAATTATTTGGTGCTTGCATCTTATGCAATAAAGAGACAACCATAAGGCTTCTGCCAGTTGCCGTCAACTTCAACAAAACATGATCATCTCATACAACAACTTATATCTCATCACATCTTGACCATATCACATCACAACAAGCCCTGCAAAAACAAGTTAGACATCCTCTACTTTGTTGTTGCAAGTTTTACGTGGCTGCTACAGGCTTCGCAAGAACCGTTCTTACCTACACATCAAAACCACAATGATTTTTCGTCAAGTGTGTTGTTTTAAACTTAAACAAGGACCGGGCGTAGTCACACTCGATTCAACTAAAGTTGGAGAAATAGACACCCACTAGCCACCTGTGTGCGAAGCACGGCGGTAGAACCAGTCTCATGAATGCGGTCATGTAATGTCGCTCTGGGCCGCTTCATCCAACAATACCGCTGAATCAAAATATGACATGCTGGTAAGCAGTATGACTATTATCGCCCACAACTCTTTGTGTGCTAATCGTGCATATAACATCTACGCATAGACCTGGCTCGGATGCCACTGTTTGGGAACGCAGTATTTCAAAAAATTTACCTACGATCACGCAAGACCTATCTATGTGATGCATAGCAACGAGCGGGAGAGTGTGTCCACGTACCCTCGTAGACCAAAAGCCAAAGCGTTAAGCAACGCGGTTGATGTAGTCGAATGTCTTCGCGATCCAACCGATCAAATACCGAAGGCACGGCACCGCGGCGATCTGCACACGTTCAGCTCGGTGACGTCCCTCGTACTCTTGATCCAGCTGAGGCCGAGGGAGAGTTCCGTCAGAACGACGGTGTGATGACGGTGATTATGAAGTTACCGACGCAGGGCTTCGCCTAAGCACTACAACGATATGAACGAGCTGGAAATCTGTGGAGGGGGCACTGCACACGGCTAAGATCAGCTTGTGTGTCTATGGGGTGCCCCCCTCCCCCGTATATAAAGGAGTGGAGGAGGGGAGGGTCGGCCCTCTCTATGGCGCGTCCCAAGGGAGATTCCTACTCCTAGTAGGAGTAGGTTTCCCCCCTTCCCTAGTTGGAGTAGGAGAAGAAGGAAGAGGGAGAGGGAGAGAAGGAAATGGGGCCCGACCCCCACTCCAATTCGGATTGGGCTTGGGGGTGCCCTCCACCTGGCCGCCTCCTCCTCTCTTCCACTAAGGCCCAATAAGGCCCATTGACTCCCCGGGGGGTTCCGGTAACCTCCCAGTACTCCGGAAAATGCCCGAACTCATCCGGAACCATTCCGGTGTCCAAACATAGCCTTCCAATATATTGATCTTTATGTATCAACCATTTTGAGAGTCCTCGTCATGTCTGTGACCACATCCGGGACTCCAAACAACCTTTGGTACATCAAAACACATAAACTCATAATACCGATCGTCATCAAACGTTAAGCGTGCGGACCCTACGGGTTCGAGAACTATGTAGACATGACCGAGACTAATCTCCGGCCAATAACCAATAGCGGAACATGGATGTTCATATTGGCTCCCACATATTCTATGAAGATCTTTATCGGTTCAACCGCATAACAACATATGTTGTTCCCTTTGTCATCGGCATGTTACTTGCCCGAGATTCATACCTAGTTCAATCTCGTTATTGGCAAGTGTCTTTACTCATTCCGTAATGCATCATCCCGTAACTAACTCATTAGTTATATTGCTTGCAAGGCTTATAGTGATGTGCATTACCGAGAGGGCCCAGAGATACCTCTCTGACACACGGAGTGACAAATCCTTATCTCGATCTATGCCAACCCAACAAACACCTTTGGAGACACCTTTAGAGCATCTTTATAATCACCCAGTTACGTTGTGACGTTTGACAACACACAAGGTGTTCCTCCGTTATTCGGGAGTTGCATAATCTCATAGTATGAGGAACATGTATAAGTCATGAAGAAAGCAGTAGCAATGACACTGAAACGATCATAATGCTAAGCTAACGAATAGGTCTTGTCCATCACATCATTCTCTAATGATGTGATCCCGTTCATCAAATGACAACACATGTCTATGGCTAGGAAACTTAACCATCTTTGATTAACGAGCTAGTCAAGTAGAGGCATACTAGGGACATTCTGTTTTTGTCTATGTATTCACACATGTACTAAGTTTCCGGTTAATACAATTCTAGCATGAATAATAAACATTTATCATGATATATGGAAATAAATATAAATTTATTATTGCCTCTAGGGCATATTTCCTTCACTCCTTTCCTCCCATGTAAGTACCTAGGAGACGTCTCCTCCAAAAGAGTTTTCCCATTGCGCCTCACCCACGGCATTGTCTCATGCTCCGAAGGGGCGACGCTCGTCTCGCCGAGCTGTATCAAAGGTGTCTTCTAAGAAGGCGACACCTGCGCGGGGAGAGTCTTTGAAAAGAAAGGCCGACGGTGATACTGCCGAGCCCTCGCCGTCATCGAAGAGGTATAGTTTTTAACACGCACCCGATGGACAGATTGAATCGTGACGTTTTTCATTGGGCCATCTTGCAGGAAGAGCATGCGTCAGACTATATCCGGGGACCTCGCCGGTTGTGCATCGACCAATCCGGCTCCGGACCCTGCCATAAGTACTAGGGTTGATGCGGTAAAATGCCAGATTGTCATCTCCAAGAGGATTCGGATAATGTATCCGTCACCAATTCTGAAGTGGAGGTCGCGATGAATAATCGGCGGAGGAAAGAGGCCATGCGCGACCCAAGTTTCACCGAAGGGGCGTTCAATGCCCTCAGCTCAGCGAATGCATACATCCAAGCTGCTCGGGATGGACTTGCCGGAGCCACTCACCAACTTTCAAAAGATATGCGGGTAAAAACTTAGTGTGGATTCAATAATCATATGCCAGTAGCCCCCGAGACTTGAAGCAGTTGGCCCAACTAATTTAAGGGTCGTTTAATGGTATTAGGTACTCACGGCAAAAAATAACATGTTGTATCAGGAGCTTGAAGAATGTCGGACCAAGCTAGTTGTTGCCACCGCCGAACTGGAAGATTTGAAGAAATCCTAGAAGGCTTCGGATGGTAAGCACAACAGTGTCCGGAAAATACGATCCTGTGCTGACAAGGATTTTTGAATATTCATTGTTTTATTTACGGCAGCAGGATCGGCAGATCAGTTGGAGGAGAGGCTAAAGGCCGCTCAGGCGGACAAGCAACATGCCGAAGGGCAAGAAGCTGCATGCTGGTCAATGTGTATTAACACGGACCATTAATGAGAAGAACAAACTACCGGATACCAACATCAAGCAAGCCGAGGAGCTAAAGGACATAAGAGCCCAACTGTCGGACGCTTTGAAGGAGAACCGAAAGCTGAAAGGCGGCATATTTAGTATGTCTCTGAACCTTACTTTCATAAGATCCCTTGATGGAGAATTTTTACGAGATTTGTTCCTGTAGGTTTGTTAACTGGGCGGCCTGAAGGAGAAGGTGTCCGGATTTCAAGGCGACTTACTGCAAGAGTTGTCCAAAGTGCACGAGCGAGCTCGAAAAGCAATGAGGAATATGGCTAAGGCTTTATGGCCATCCAATTCTCCTCCAGGACTAATGGGGGAGCTCGCGGAGCTATTCAAAGGAGCTCGTCTTCGTTTTGAGCTGTGGAAGGCATCAGCATGTCGAGAGGGTGCACAAGAGGCCCGAGCCATGGTGAAAACGCGGTATCCGAATCATATGGCCCGGGTCGGACCTCGAGGACCGGACGGACAAGAAATTCCGGTTAGCTTGGTGTATGATCAAGTAAAGATAGCCGCCAAAATTACACAGCAGGACTGTAAACTAGATAGCCTGATAGATGGCATAGATAAAGAGTAGGCATGTGATTTTATGTGACAATACACTTTATCAGCAAATTTATCTCCGGCCGAATTGTAAAAGATTGTCATGGCACACTTTCCGCTTCAACCTCTAAAACCCAAGGGTGGAGTGTTTCCGGATACTATACCGGTGGAAAACACCAAGTAAGTTCGGAAACCAGGCGATCTGGTCATAATGCTTGAACAAAAAGCTGTATTCGAGGAGTTATGTTATATTACTTTTTAATGTAAGAAACATCTTCCAGGAAGAATAGTTCCATTAAGGGTTCCTCTCCCTGGGTCGGCATGCGTTTATGCATGACTAGGCTGTGATGCGAAAGAATCACAGGAGTCTTTGTATTTTCGGTAGTTTACATTGCTACAAAGGCAGTTCGTCGTTTGTCCGTCGACCAATTATTCCCTTAAGAACACTAGCTTTCGGCTTCATCCGTCTGAGGTACATGTCCAGATGACCCGGTTGTAACAATCGCAGAGGTGCTCCCTTTATGCCCTAGCCGAACAAGCGGGAACGTAGGACATAAGCACAGGAGCCAGGCAACCCAGCTTGGCAAAAACTTAAGTCATAGAGGTGCATATAATGGCGAAGACATGATGTATATGAGTAAACAATAAACACATATATGGTGAGCTTTATGCTTGAAATAATAATAGGCTTCTATTGAAGGAAGCCCCCAGTTATGGTGGGGTGTGTGCATTTAAGGATGTGTACCTGCTACGTCTCCGTCGTATCTATAATTTTTGATTGTTCCAAGCCAATATTCTACAACTTTCATATACTTTTGGCAAATTTTTATATTATTTTTGGGACTAACATATTGATCCAGTGCCCAGTGCCAGTTCTTGTTTGTTGCATGTTTATGTTTCGCAGAAACCCAATATCAAACGGAATCCAAACGGGATAAAAACGGACGGAGAATTATTTTGGAATATTTATGATTTTTGGGAAGTAAAATCAACGCGAGACGGTGCCCGAGGGGGCCACGAAGCAGGGGGCGCGCCCCAGGGGGCAGGCGTACCATGGACCCTCGTGGGCACCCCATAAGGCGGTTGACGCTCTTCTTTTGCTGCAAGAAAGCTAATTTGATGAGAAAAATCTGGGCAAAAGATTCAACCCAATCGGAGTTACGGATCTCCAGATATAAAAGAAACGGTGAAAGGGCAGCGGACGGGAGCGCAGAAACAGAGAGACACAGAGAGACATATCCAATCTCGGAGGGGCTATCGCCCCTCCCAAGCCATGGAGGCCAAGGACCAGAGGGGAAACCCTTCTCCCATCTAGGGAGGAGGTCAAGGAAGAAGAAGACGAAGGGGCCCCCTCTCCCCTTCTCTTCCGGTGGCGCCGGAACGCCGCCGTGGCCATCATCATCACCGCAATCTTCACCAACAACTTCACCGCCATCATCACCAAATCTTCCCCCCTCTATGCGGCAGTATAATCTCTCTCTTACCCACTGTAATCTCTACTTAAACATGGTGCTCAACGCTATATATTATTTCCCAATGATGTATGGCTATCCTATGATGTTTGAGTAGATCCGTTTTTTCCTATGGGTTATTTGATGATCAAGATTGGTCTGAGTTGCATGTTTTATTATTGGTGCTATCCTATGGTGCTCTCCGTGACGCTCAAGCATGAGGGATCCCCGCTATAGGGTTTGCAATATGTTCATGATTTGCTTATGGTGGGTGGCGTGAGTGGCTAAGCACTGAGACCGAGTAAGTAGGTTGTTTGCATTATGGGATAAAGAGGACTTGATGCTTTAATGCTATGGTTGGGTTTTACCTTAATGATCTTTAGTAGTTGCGGATGCTTGCTAGAGTTCCAATCATAAGTGCATATGATCCAAGTAGAGAAAGTATGTTAGCTTATGCCTCTCCCTCAAATAAAATTGCAATAATGATTACCGGTCTAGTTATCGATTGCCTAGGGACAAATAACTTTCTCGTGACAAAAAGATTTCTACTAAAACTAATTTAGTTGTGTCTTCATGTAAACAGCCCCTAGCTTTTATTTACGTGCTCTTTATATTCTTGCAAACCTATCCAAAAACACCTACAAAGTACTTCTAGTTTCATACTTGTTCTAGGTAAGGCGAACGTTAAGCGTGCATAGAGTTGTATCGGTGGTCGATAGAACTTGAGGGAATATTTGTTCTACCTTTAGCTCCTCATTGGGTTCGACACTCTTACTTATCGAAAGAGGCTACAATTGATCCCCTATACTTGTGGGTTATCAAGACCTTTTTACAAGCGCCCGTTCTTGAGGGAGCAATAGCGTGGGGTGAATATTCCTTGTTTACTTTATCACTAAGTAATTTTTATTTGTTGTTCTTAGTTGTTCTCTATCTTTAGTTATGGATACGGAACACGGAATACCAAAAAAATTAGGTGTACTTGCTTGTAGCGACCCGACCTCAGACGGTCAAGCCTCTGTGTTGCTGTGCCATCCCTGGATCAGTATGCCTGCACACACAGTACATCAATGTATATATAAAAGTGCAATCACATGTATAATTAAGGTAAATTTGATATATACCTCATAAGTCACAGCGGAAACAAATAGTCGGGTGTGGAGTCCCATCAACGCCATCGGCAGGTTGAGTGTAGACCGTAACCCTGTATCGTAACTCTTACTCGTCGAGGAAATATCTGCAACATGATACGTTGCAGCCGTGTAGGTCAGTACATTGAATGTACCGGCAAGATCACAATAAGAGAAAACAGATGATAAACTATACTATATGCAGTATGGCTTTGTGGCTCTGTATCTGAGTTTTGTTTTGCGTAAAAGCTGGTTTTATTTTCCCTACATCAAAGGAATAAATGAAGTCTGTACTATAGAGTTTTCTATCATGACACGGTTCCGCCAACCCGATGTCTCATAGCCCAAATTCATCATAAGTTGCCCACAATTAAGTTATCGATCCGGTGTTGAGAGTTCCGAGATAGATCCAAGTCCGAGGCTCAAGTTGTCCGTAATCGGGGACACGGCTAATCGATTAGGTTTAAATCCTCTGCAGAGGTTTGTACACTTTACCCGCAAGATTCGATCCCTCTTTTACGTTCTCGCACTTCAGGTGTTTGAGAACAAGATGACCGAAACATGGTCTTCGAAGAGTTCCTCGACCACTTGTCCGGTGCTCATCCAATCCTACCGTAGTTCTACATCTGCTAGCACCGTCGGCCCGAGTCACAACTAAGGTCAACCAAGCCAGAGCCCATAGTGACTTGCGGTTGCAGGTAAGCTTCCGGGCATGAAGTATTCTTCCGTTTCTTTGAGTGCAGGGGAAGCTTTCCGCAAGATGTCATGGCGCTTCTCCATGCATCCGGCCAACCACCTTTGGTTTCTCCAGGTGCCCGTCAACCATCCTTCACCCAGTAGTGTGTATTGAATTCTTGTCTCGAGTCTTGAAGTCTTGAGGCCTTGAAGATGCAGTCCTTGCAGATTCCATCATGGAGTTGTCGTCATTGACGTAGATCCTCCATTCTCACACCACACCCGAGCACTCATACCAACCCCGTCTACTATAGCGTAGCATTAAAATAAATAACGTCCCGGCTTGGTAACAGGGTGATGGGTTCCTACCTCATGCATACTACTCAACTACAAGGATTCAATATCACTACTGGAGGGATTGCTGCGAAGATGACACTAGATGCAATAAAACACATAGGTATGAAAAACATGGTCAAAGTGAACTTGCACAGTATGTTGATGAAGATATAAACGCTCTCGGAAACTTGATAAAACTATTCGTCACTCCGATGTAAATCTATATAGTCAAACATAGCATTCATATAAGCAAACATCCTAGCAAATAATTCTAACACTCATAATAAAACCAACAAATAAACATGCAAATCTAGGGACACCAAATAAAAACAAAGGAAAACTACACAACAACACTACTAAAGAAAACTCTAAGACATAACACAAAATAGTTTTATCCTAAGTAAAATTTAACAACAAATAAAATAATAATAATCTGAAAAGAAAATATAAAACAACTAATTTTAACAGAAAGTATTTTTCATAAACTTTTAATAGCAAAAAGAAACAAATAAAAAGCTTTTATGAAACACTAGCTATGACCTAAACAAGTTTTCATACAAAACTAAATAAAGTAAATTTTAAAATAAAAACAAAATTTTCTTTGGTTTACTAACAGAAATAAAACTAAATTTTTCAAAAGTGACAAAATAAATAATTTAAAACTAATAAAAACAATAAAGAAAAGACTAAAACAACTACATAAGAAAAACAGTACTGTTTTTAATAAAACCCTAATTTAAAATATTCTAAAATTACCAAACTAAATCCTAGAGCTAAACAATACCACAAGTGACCAGTAGCAAAAGGAATCATGTTAAAATCTATTCTTAAACTCAAGTTATGGCCAAAATACTAATCTGAACAAAATTTATCAAATTCAAATTTAAACTACTCAAATTTGAAATCCAGAGACACTAACAGAAACTTCAGCAAATTTGTGACACATAGCAATTGGAATCACTCAAAAATACTAAAAACTCTAAAAGATATGAATTTTCTAAGATTGCTATTTTCTGAAAAAAAATGAATTACGGGATTTCGTGGATCTTACCGGAGTAGTCGTCGGAGTTGGGGAAGAAGATCGGATCCGATGTTGCGGTTGATCCTAGAGGAAAGGAGATCACGGGACGGTGGAGAGGAGATCATATAAACCTCAGGAGAGGTCGAGGCGGCGGCACTTGGCGATGGCGGTGGCAAGCGGCGGCGGTGGTCTTTGCACTTCGCTCTTGTGGGAGAGGAGAGGAGAGGAGAGGTGTTGGGTTGATGTGTTGGAGGGGGGGGTGCTTGGGTATTTATAGTGGGGAGGGGAGGGTTTTGCTTGGGGTAGGGGGCAAGAAATAGACTAGGATTAGGAAACAAAAGGGAAAAGATCTAGAAACAGATACGGAATAAACGAAAGTAGGAAAAGAGTCCTACTAGGAAAAGGAAAAGGAGCGGCGGCTCCCTGGTGCGCGCGATGGCCTTGGCCTTGGCCGGCCGGCCGCTGGCTTGGCCTTGGGCCTTGGCCCTTGGCCAAGGGCATGGCGAATATTTTTTTTTGAAGACAGAGACAACAAAACAAAAATAATAAAACCAAATAAAAATTTTATATAGGCATATAATATATTAAAATTTTTAGAAAAAGATTTCCTACATGATGAACATTATTCTAGCATTAAATAAAATACACACAAATTTAAATAAAGCAAAGAGTGCTTCTGGTCCAATAAAATCCAATAAAAATCATTTTTAAAATACCAAAATGACTTCAAATTAATTTCTCTCCAATTTTCTGATGTAGGGAATCATGTTACCCTATTTTCCATATATTTTGTTTTTGGAGAAAATATTTTGAATAAAACTCAAATAACTCCAAATTGGAAATAAATTCAAAGAACTTTGATTTTAATTCTTTTAAAACTCCCAACTCATATTTCATTTAATTTGAAGAAGTCATTTTATCTTCTCTCGTGAAAATCATTGAGTTGCATAAAGTTTTAGAATTGAAATATTTCCAAATGGAATTCAAATCTTTTCAAAACCCTTTTCATTTATTTAAATGGAAGAAGTCATATCATCTTCTCTCTAGGGTTTTGTGTTTGAATTGAATTTAAATTCTCGTAGATCAAGTCAAAAAGGCCTAGGAAAGTCATTTCATTCCCTCTCATTAAACTTTCAAAAAGTTTCAAATTCCACTCAATTTCACACAATCAATCACTCAACAATCAAACAAACAATCAGAATTATTTATTTAATGTAACATTCCAAAATTTAGAATTTTGGGATGTTACAAATCTACCACACTTAAAATGAATCTCGTCCTCGAGATTCGAAGAGGCTAGCAAGAAAAGGGTTAGGGTTTGGGGGTCTTCTAGCAAATCCATTGATCTGAATAGTCTAGTGTGCTACCACACTTAAAAACAGGGTTATGGTTCCAACAGATCTTATGTACTCTATCCTTAGTGGGAACACTATCGGTCTTCTCACATCTTTGGAGTAACTCCTTCACTGGGGCTCTTCTAGTAGGGCATAACCTTTTCCTCAAACTTGTGTCCTTTCATCCTGGTGAGGTTCTTCCGAGACTGGGTCTTCTGAGCTGACAGGTCTGTCGCCAATACTAAACTACTATCGAAAATCTCATGGTGGTCGACAATTCATGGTTTCTCCTGCAGGAAAATGGTCGGGGTTGGATCTCAGCGTATAACCTATGATTGGCAACGGTTGCCTGTAAAGGGTTCCATTGTCCTACCATTCTATGGTTTTATGGCTTATCGCGTCGACACTCTTCTAAGGTTTTCAAGGCTCTCTGATTTTCCATCAACATATGATAGTTCATGATAGAAGTCTCGGTATGGGGCCAATCCATCCCGTACTTGAATCATTACCACATACGTAAACAGTGAATCACGTATTCTAACACTTGGGCATACTCACAAGCATTGCAGAATTTCTCTTGTTCTCGAACTGGGTTCGAGTAAATACTTTGGTTCAGCAAGCCAAACAAAACATCTATCGTTACTTCACCACTCTCAGTTTTTGCGTAACCTCCTACGAAACGTATGCTGATTGGATCACTGATTCTTCCAAATTTATTCCTTTATCAAGGTTACAGCTGTTCCTTTTCAAAATCACGGGCCCGTGGGTTATGGCCCACTTCAACACTAGTGCAGCTTTAACTCATCCTTGGAGTAACTCTCTTGTTCCATATTACACCTCCTTTAAATCCGGTAGTACTGCTGTTTCTTCATACCATCATATCAAAAGCAAAACTCCAACTTTTTTTCCTTGAACTACAGTCCGTGGAATATATATTTTCTTATCCATTAGTCTAGTCTTCTTCACGGTACTACCACCCTAAAAATGAAATTCACAAATCCATCCATAGACCATATTTCTCATATCCTCGAAAATGGTCAAAATCCGTGTTCATAGAGTAACAACTCATACAATTAAACATTTGAAAACATGTCACCTTAACTTTATTGATTTCATGAATTCATTACAATATCCGAGACTTTCATTACATAAATTCAACTCCATATCCTTATGGAAACAATTGCTTCCTACTACACTTATTACCAATATCAAAATTCCAACTACTCAGCTCCGGCTTTCATCTTGTCGGAACATTTAGTAGCATAATGTCCTGCTTCCTTGCAGCGAAAACAAATGACTTTCGATAAGTCTTTGGGCTTCTTGGAGATGGTGCACGCTCCTTGAGTTCCTTGCTTCCTTTCGAGACAATGATTGGCATAATGCCCGACGTCCTTACATTCAAAACAGGTAATATGACTCTTGTCCCTATTTGCAGAAATTGGGTTGTTACGAGGGTGTCTTTGTTTTCTCTTCACAGGTTTCTTCGTTCTGATCAAACCTTCTATCTCCTGTGGATCAAACTCTATTGCTTCCGTCGGGAAGTATCCCAGATACTCTTTTCTTTCCTTGGTGCAATACTGTGAAAAATGTCCTTCTTCTCCACATGAATAGCAGGCATTGGAGTAAAATCTATTGAGGCCTTCTCCATCAAGGTCTTCAACACATTCCTTCATCACTGGTTCTTTCATAACTTCTCGGAGGGCTTCTTTCATTCCTTCTTCCTGCTCCTGAATAGTTTGTTGCACCATGGGGTAAATGTAACACCGAAGTCGGGTAGTGGGTGGTTCCTTCACACAAGAAACAAGTCACCTTACTAGTTGGGCATTCCTCATTGGGTGTTTCTCCTCACAATGAGGGCATCCATCCTTGTGTTCCCCACAGGTGTGTCCTATTTCTCCATAAATCTTGCGAGCACAAGGTTTATTTCTTGGTGTATCATGTTGCTTCCGGATGAGACGTGATCTCAACAGGGTCTTCTTGAATTCCTCCCAAGTTCTTGCTCCATTAAATCCTTGTATGGTTTGATGCATTTTCCACCAGGTTGCAGCACTTCCTTCAAAGTACTGAAGAGCGTAAGATACTTCATTCTTCCTTGAAACCAAATTGCTCCCGAAGTGATTTTCCATGTTCTGAATCCATAGCTCTGCCTCCGGCTGAGTCTTCGGTCCAGAGAATATCAGTCCAACTTCATTCATCATCTATGGGGTCCAAAAGTTTTGGGATGAGGTATGAGAGAGGTGGGGAGGGATATACACACAATACAAACAATAGTTTTTGAAGAAACAAGTTTTATTTTGGGGCTGTCGGAAAACATCAAACAAATGACAGCTCACAAATCATCGCATCTAACGTAGGTGTATAACAGGGTTTGGTCTCTAAAGGTCAAATAATTCTTCAGGAACTTCAAATTCCTCTAGTCTTCGGAGTCTTCAATTGTTGCAGCTTCAACTCTTCTAATGCATGGTGAAATCCTCTTTACTCTGAAGTGGTCATCAGTTCTCCGATATCTAATCCTTCTTGGAGCGTCTTCAGTTGATCCTTCATGTGGTCAAAAGGGAAAAGGGTATATTCTAACAATTTGAGGTGAGAGTGTCTATTTGATAAAATCAGAAAGGATGAGAAGTAAGAGTCTTTTTGAAAATACAATTTTAGAAATTTCCTATCCTAGGGCTCTCCGGTTTCTAGGGTCACGTCCTACAGTCAACATGTGCTCTGATACCATATCTGTAGCGACCCAACCTCAGACGGTCAAGCCTACGTGTTCTTTGTGCCATCCACAGATCGATATCTTTGGCACACATAGTACATCAATGTATATATCAAAGTGCAATCACATGTATAATTAACGTAAAACTGATATATACCTCATAAGTCACAATGAAACAAATAGTCGGGTGTGGAGTCCCATCAACGCCATCGGCGGAGTTGAGTGTAGACCGTAACCTCAGATCGTAACTCTTACTCGTCGAGGAAATATCTGCAACATGATACGTTGCAGCCGTGTAGGTCGATTACATTGAATGTACCGCAAGATCACAATAAGAGAAAACAGATGATAAACTATACTATATGCGGTATGGCTTTGTGGCTCAGATCTGAGTTTTGTTTATGCGTAAAAGCTGGTTTTATTTTCCCTACATCAAAGGAATAAATGAAGTCTGTACTATAGAGTTTTCTATCATGACATGGTTCCGCCAACCGATGTCTCATAGCCCAAATTCATCATAAGTTGCCCACAATTAAGTTATCTGTACGGTGTTGAGAGTTTCGAGATAGATCCAAGTCCAGAGGCTCAAATTGTCCGTAACCGGGGACACGGCTAATCGATTAGGTTTAAACCCTCTGCAGAGGTTTGTACACTTTACCCGCAAGATTCGATCCCTCTTTTTACGTTCTCGCACTTCAGGGTGTTTGAGAACAAGATGACCGAAACATGGTCTTCCGAAGAGTTCCTCTGACCACTGTCCGGTGCTCATCCAATCCTACCGTAGTTCTACATCTGCTAGCACCGTCCCAGCCAGAGTCACAACTAAGGTCAACCAAGCCGGAGCCCATAGTGACTTGCGGTTGCACAGGTAAGCTTCCGGGCATGAAGTATTCTTCCGTCTCTTTGAGTGCAGGTGAAGCTTTCCGCAAGATGTCATGGCGCTTCTCCATGCATCCCGACCAACCTTTGGTTTCTCCAGGTGCCCGTCAACCATCCTTCACCCAGTAGTGTGTATTGAATTCTTGTCTCGAGTCTTGAAGTCTTGAGGCCTTGAAGATGCAGTCCTTGCAGATTCCATCATGGAGTTGTCGTCATTGGCGTAGATCCTCCATTCTCACACCACACCGAGCACTCATACCAACCCCGTCTACTATAGCGTAGCATTAAAATAAATAACGTCCGGGCTTGGTAACAGGGTGATGGGTTCCTACCTCATGCATACTACTCAACTACAAGGATTCAATATCACTCTTGGAGGGATTGTTGCGAAGATGACACTAGATGCAATAAAACACATAGGTATGAAAAACATGGTCAAAGTGAACTTGCACGGTATGTTGATGTAGATATAAACGATCTCGGAAAATTGATAAAAATATTCGTCACTCCGATGTAAATCTATATAGTCAAACATAGCATTCATATAAGCAAACATCCTAGCAAATAATTCTAACACTCATAATAAAACCAACAAATAAACATGCATATCAAGGGACACCAAATAAAAACAAAGGAAAACTACACAACAACACTACTAAAGAAAACTCTAAGACATAACACAAAATAGTTTTATCCTAAGTAAAATTTAACAACAAATAAAATAATAAATAATCTGAAAAGAAAATATAAAACAACTAATTTTTAACAGAAAGTATTTTTCATAAACTTTTAATAGCAAAAGAAACAAATAAAAAGCTTTTATGAAACACTAGCTATGACCTAAACAAGTTTTCATACAAAACTAAATAAAGTAAATTTTTAAAATAAAAACAAAATTTTCTTTGGTTTACTAAGAGAAATAAAACTAAATTTTTCAAAAGTGACAAAAAATAATAATTTAAAACTAATAAAAACAATAAAGAAAAGACTAAAACAACTACATAAGAAAAACAGTACTGTTTTTAATAAAACCCTAATTTAAAATATTCTAAAATTACCAAACTAAATCCTAGAGCTAAACAATACCACAAGTGACCAGTAGCAAAAGGAATCATGTTAAAATCTATTCTTAAACTCAAGTTATGGCCAAAATACTAATCTGAACAAAATTTATCAAATTCAAATTTAAACTACTCAAATTTGAAATCCAGAGACACTAACAGAAACTTCAGCAAATTTGTGACACATAGCAATTGGAATCACTCAAAAATACTAAAAACTCTAAAAGAAATGAATTTTCTAAGATTGCTATTTTCTAAAAATAAATGAATTACGGGATTTCGTGGATCTCACCGGAGTAGTCGTCGGAGTTGGGGAAGAAGATCGGATCCGATGTTGCAGTTGATCCTAGAGGAAAGGAGATCACGGGACGGTGGAGAGGAGATCATATAAACCTCGGGAGAGGTCGAGGCGCGGCGGCACTTGGCGGGGCGGTGGCAAGCGGGCGGTGGTGCCGCACTTCTTCTTCTTTGTGGAGAGGAGAGGAGAGGAGAGGTGTTGGTTTGATGTGTTGGAGGGGGGGTGCTTGGGTATTTATAGTGGGGAGGGGAGGGTTTTGCTTGGGGTAGGGGCAAGAAATAGACTAGGATTAGGAAACAAAAGGGAAAAAATCTAGAAACAGATACGGAATAAACGAAAGTAGGAAAAGAGTCCTACTAGGAAAAGGAAAAGGAGCGGCGGCTCCACAGTGCATGTGATGGCCTTGGCCTTGGCCGAAGGCCGGGCAGCCTTGGGCCTTGGCCCTTGGCCCGGCGGGGCGCAGCGAATTTTTTTTAAAGACAGAGACAACAAAACAAAAATAATAAAACCAAATAAAATTTTTATATAGGCATATAATATATTAAAATTTTCAGAAAAATATTTCCTACATGACGAACATTATTCTAGCATTAAATAAAATACACACAAATTTAAATAAAGCAAAGAGTGCTTCTGGTCCAATAAAATCCAATAAAAATCATTTTTAAAATACCAAAATGACTTCAAATTAATTTCTCTCCAATTTTCTGATTTAGGGGATCATGTTACCCTATTTTCCATATATTTTGTTTTTGGAGAAAATATTTTGAATAAAACTCAAATAACTCCAAATTGGAAATAAATTCAAAGAACTTTGATCTTAATTCTTTTAAAACTCCCAACTCATATTTCATTTAATTTGAAGAAGTCATTTTATCTTCTCTTGTGAAAATCATTGAGTTGCATAAAGTTTCAGAATTGAAATATTTCCAAATGGAATTCAAATCTTTTCAAAAAACTTTTCATTTATTTAAATGGAAGAAGTCATATCATCTTCTCTCTAGGGTTTTGTGTTTGAATTGAATTTAAATTCTCAGAGATCGGAAGTCAAAAAAAGGCCTAGGAAAGTCATTTCATTCCCTCTCATTAAACTTTCAAAAAGTTTCAAATTCCACTCAATTTCACACAATCAATCACTCAACAATCAAACAAACAATCAGAATTATTTATTTAATATAACATTCCAAAATTTAGAATTTTGGGATGTTACATTGCTTCTCATGGAGATGAAGAACCTCCTAAAACCCTCGATGCTCGTTATGTGACAGATATTATGTACTACTTTGATAATCCAGAGAAAACCCCATTCAATTTGGTAATGGGAGACACGTTGGATCAATGTGAATACTTTAAGGATTACCGCTTGACTCAAAAAGGGAAACTATTATGGGATCAAATTTATATGTTGAAATGGTATGCTAGGCAACTATGCTTGAGATATGATTATACTTGTTGCTCTAGGATGAAGGCTCCACACCTTCCTTTTTATGCAAATTTAATGATAATGAAACTTTGGCTTCTTATGCTAGAGGTATATATGACTACTATGATGTGGAACAAATAGAAGAATTTGTTGCTTTTATGGGTGCTTATGAAATTGAATCTATGTTCAAAGGACATGAAAATCTTTATGATGTTGTATACAGACCTGAAAATTTAGCTATCCTTAAATATTGTTATGAGAATTATGAATACAATTTCGATATTGATGCGTTTATTGGGAAAGTCTCCGCTGTCCCAGAAAAGACTAATATTTTGCAAGAATCTATGGAAGAAGAAATTGATGAAACTGTGAGCTCATTGGATGAAAAAGATGAGGAGGAGAGCGAAGAACAAAAGGTGGAAGAGCGGATTGATCACCCGTGCCCACCTTCTAATGAGAGTAACTCTTCAACTCATACATTGTTTAATTTCCCTTCGTGCTTACCGAAGGATGATTGCTATGATGATTGTTATGATCCCGTTGATTCTCTTGAAATATCCCTTTTTGATGATGCTTGCTATGCTTGTGGCCAAGATTCCAATATGAATTATGATTATGGAGATGAACTTGCTATAGTTACTTATGTTAAACATGAAATTGTTGCTATTGCACCCACACATGATAGTCCTATCTTTTTGAATTCTCCAAACTAAACTATATCGGAGAAGTTTGCCCTTATTAAGGATTATATTGATGGGTTGCCTTTTACCATTGCACATGATGATTTTGATAGATATAATATGCATGTGCTTGCTGCTCCTACTTGCAATTATTATGAGAGAGGAACTATATCTCCACCTCTCTATGTTTCCAACACGATAAAATTGCAAGAAACTGTTTATACTATGCATTGGCCTTTACTTTGTGTGCATGAATTGTTCTTTTATGACATGCCGATGCATAGAAGAGAGTTAGACTTCGTCATTACATGATATATGTTGCTTTGTTCTCACTACTAAATTACAAATCATTGCTAATTAAAATTGGCTTTGATATACCTTGGGATCCGGGTGGATTCACTACTTGGGCACTATATGCCTAGCTTAATGGCTTTAAAGAAAGCTCTGCCAGGGAGACAACCTGGAAGTTTTAGAGAGTCATTTATTTCTGTCAAGTGCTTTTATATAGTTTAAAAAAACAAAAATAAAGAGGGGAACCCAAAACTTTTTCAAAAAGGAAAGTGAAAGTGAGAGAGACAAGCATTGTTGAAGTGGGAGCTAGCCTTAAACTTTGTTCATGCTCACGGAAACTTTGTGAATCTTGATTACAGAAACTTTTCAACAAAAATAATTATCCCCTTGTACAATTCCATTGTATTATGAAAATAATGTGCTATTGTTTGCCTTTAGGATGTTTACAATGCTTGTTGGTTTGTACGGTGCAGGACAGAAACTTCGGCTGTAGTGCGCGATTTTTCATTTTTTACTGGAACGTCGAATGGTTCTGAAACTTTTTGAACTGTCTTTCTATACAAATTTTTTATTTTTCATAATTTTGGAAGAATTTTTCAAGTATTATAAGTATGGTTAATGTTCAGATTATTACAGACTGTTCTGTTTTAGACAGATTCTGTTTTTGATGCATAGTTTGCTTGTTTTGATGAAACTATCAATTTATATCAGTGGATTAAGCCATGAAAAAGTTATATTACAGTACCTATAATTCAAAAACAAAATATTAATTGGTTTTAAACAGTACTTAGAGTAGTGATTTTCTTTATTATACTAACGGATCTTACCGAGTTTTCTGTTGAAGTTTTGTGGGGATGAAGTGTTCGATGATCGAGAAGGTCTCGATGTGAGAAGAAGGAAGAGAGGCAAGAGCTCAATCTTGGGGATTCCCAAGGCACCCCAAGTAAATATTGAAGGAGACTCAAGCGTCTAAGATTGGGGATGCCCCGGAAGGCATCCCCTCTTTCTTCAACAAGTATCGGTATGTTTTCGGATTCGTTTCTTTCATGCGATATGTGCAAATCTTGGAGCGTATTTTGCTTTAGTTTTCATTTTTTATTTTACGCACCATGCTGGTATGAGATAGTCCTTGGTTGATTTATAGATGCTCTTTGCACTTCGCTTATATCTTTTGAGTATGGCTTTATAGAATGCTTCATGTGCTTCACTTATATCATTTGAAGTCTGGATTGCCTGTTTCTCTTTACATAGAAAACCGCCATTTGTAGAATGCTCTTTTGCTTCACTTATATTTGTTAGAGCATGGGCATATCTTTTGTAGAAAGAATTAAACTCTCTTGCTTCACTTATATCTATTTAGAGAGATGACAGGAACTGGTCATTCACATGGTTAGTCATAAAATCCTACATAAAACTTGTAGATCACTGAATATGATATGTTTGATTCCTTGCAATAGTTTTGCGATATAAAGATGGTGATATTAGAGTCATGCTAGTGGGTAGTTGTGGATTGTAGAAATACTTGTGTTGAAGTTTGTGATTCCCGTAGCATGCACGTATGGTGAACCGATATGTGATGAAGTCGGAGCATGATTTATTTATCAATTGTCTTCCTTATGAGTGGCGGTCGGGGACGAGCGATGGTCTTTTCCTACCAATCTATCCCCCTAGGAGCATGCGTGTAGTACTTTGTTTCGATGGCTAATAAACTTTTGCAATAAGTATATGAGTTCTTTATGACTAATGTGAGTCCATGGATTATACGCACTCTCACCCTTCCATCATTGCTAGCCTCTTCGGTACCGTGCATTGCCCTTTCTCACCTCGAGAGTTGGTGCAAACTTTGCCGGTGCATCCAAACCCAGGATACGATACGCTCTATCACACATAAGCCTCATTATATCTTCCTCAAAACAGCCACCATACCTACCTATCATGGCATTTCCATAGCCATTCCGAGATATATTGCCATGCAACTTCCATCATCATCATATACATGACTTGAGCATTTATTGTCATATTGCTTTGCATGATCGTAAGATAGCTAGCATGATGTTTTCATGGCTTGTCCGTTTTTTGATGTCATTGCTGCGCTAGATCATTGCACATCCCGGTACACCGCCGGAGGCATTCATATAGAGTCATATCTTTGTTCTAGTATCGAGTTGTAATATTGAGTTGTAGGTAAATAAAAGTGTGATGATCATCATTATTAGAACAGTGTTCCATGTGAGGTTTATCAAAATAAAAGAGGCCAAAGAAGCCCAAATAAAAAAAAAGAGGCCAAAGAAGCCCACCAAAAAATAAAAAAATAAAAAAATGAGAGAAAAAGAAAGAAGGGGCTATCTTACTATCCTTTTACCACACTTGTGCTTCAGAGTAGCACCATGTTCTTCATATAGAGAGTCTCTTGAGTTATCACTTTCATATACTAGTGGGAATTTTCATTATAGAACTTGGCTTGTATATTCCGATGATGGGCTTCCTCAAATGCCCGAGGTCTTCATGAGCAAGCAAGTTGGATGCACACCCACTTAGTTTCCAGTTTGATCTTTCATACACTTATAGCTCTTAGTGCATCCGTTGCATGGCAATCCCTACTCCTCACATTGACATCAATTGATGGGCATCTCCATAGCCCGTTGATTAGCCGCATCGATGTGAGACTTTCTCCTTTTTGTCTTCTCCACACAACCTCCACCATCATATTCTATTCCACCTATAGTGCTATGTCCATGGATCACGCTCATGTATTGCGTGAAAGTTGAAAAGGTTTGAGAACATCAAAAGTATGAAACAATTGCTTGGCTTGTCATCGGGGTTGTGCATGATGTGAATATTTTGTGTGGTGAAGATGGAGCATAGCCAGACTATATGATTTTGTAGGGATAACTTTCTTTGGCCATGTTATTTTGAAAAGACATGATTGCTTTATTAGTAGGCTTGAAGTATTATTGTTTTTATGTCAAATGATAGACTATTGCTTTGAATCACTCGTGTCTTAATATTCATGCCATGATTAGATACATGATCAAGATTATGCTAGGTAGCATTCCACATTAAAAATTATCTTTTTTATCATTTAGCTACTCGAGAACGAGCAGAAATTAAGCTTGGGGATGCTGATATGTCTCCGTCATATCTATAATTTTTATTGTTCCATGCCAATATTCTACAACTTTCATATACTTTTGGCAACTTTTCATACTATTCTTGGGACTAACATATTGATCCAGTGCCTAGTGACAGTTCCTGTTTGTTGCATGTTTATGTTTCACAGAAACCCAATATCAAACGGAGTCCAAACAGGAAAAACGGACGGAGAATTATTTTGGAATATTCATGATTTTTGAGAAGTAAAATCAACGCGAGACGGTGCCCGAGGGGGCCACGAGGCAGGGGGGCACGCCCTGGACCCTCGTGGGCACCCCGTAGGGCTGTTGGCACTCTTCTTATGCCGCAAGAAAGCTAATTTTATGAGAAAAATCTGGGCAAAAGATTCAACCCAATCGGAGTTACGAATCTCCGGATATAAAAGAAACGGTGAAAGGGCAGCAGATGGGAGCGCAGAAACAGAGAGAGACAGAGAGACAGATCCAATCTCGGAGGGGCTCTCGCCCCTCCCACGCCATGGAGGCCAAGGACCAGAGGGGAAACCCTTCTCCCATCTAGGGAGGAGGTCAAGGAAGAAGAAGACGAAGGGGCCCCCTCTCCCATTCTCTTCCGGTGGCGCCGGAATGCTGCCGTTGTTGGGGAACGTAGTAATTTCAAAAAATTTCCTACGCACACGCAAGATCATGGTGATGCATAGCAACAAGAGGGGAGAGTGTTGTCTACGTACCCTCGTAGACCGAAGCGGAAGCAATCACAACGTAGAGGAAGTAGTCGTACGTTCTCCTCGCGATCCAACCGATCCCAACGCCGTTACTCCGGCGCCTCCGAGTTCTTGGCACACGTTCAGCTCGGTGACGCTCCTCGAGCTCCGATCCAGCAAAGCTCCGGGAGAGAGAGTTAAAATCGGCCTGACGGCGTGGTGGCGATCTTGATGTTCTACCGACGCAGGCTTCGCCTAAGCACCGCTACGATATGACCGAGGTGGAATATAGTGGAGGGGGGCACCGCACACGGCTAAGAGATCCAAGAGATCAATTGTTGTGTCTTTGGTGCTAGCCCTGCCCCTCTATTTATATGTTGAGCCCCGGGGTCGAAACTTGGAGCAAAAGCCTCCTCAAAAGCCTCCCGAAAGTATAGGGAGTGTGCGATGATGATCATATCAATCTTGGAACTACTTCCAACACTCATCTTCACTTCCCCTTCAACTAGTTTCTGTTCATTCTGCAACTCCCGTTTAAAGTTACTACTCTTAGCAACTGAACCAGTATCAAATACCGAGGGGTTGCTACGAACACTAGTAAAATACACATCAATAATCTGTATCTCAAATATACCTTTGTTCACTTTGCCATCCTTCTTATCCGCCAAATACTTGGGGTAGTTCCGCTTCTAGTGACCAGTTCCATTGCAGCAAAAGCACTTAGTCTCGTGCTTAGGTCCAGACTTGGGTTTCTTCACTCGAGCAGCAACTTGCTTGCCGTTCTTCTTGAAGTTCCCCTTCTTCCCTTTGCCCTTTTCCTTGAGACTAGTGGTCTTGTCAATCATCAACACTTGATGCTCTTTCTTGATTTCTACCTTCGTCGATTTCAACATCACGAAGAGCTCGGGAATCGTTTTCGTCATCCCTTGCATACTATAGTTCATCACGAAGTTCTAGTAACTTAGTGTTGGTGACTAGAGAATTACATCAATCACTATCTTATCTGGAAGATTAACTCCCACTTGATTCAAGCGATTGAAGTACCCGGACAATCTGAGAACATGCTCACTAGTTGAGCGATTCTCTTCCATCTTTTAGCTATAGAACTTGTTGGAGATTTCATATCTCTCAACTCTGGTATTTGCTTGAAATATTAACTTCAATTCCTGGAACATCTCATATGGTCCATGACGTTCAAAACGTCTTTGAAGTCCCGATTCTAAGCTGTTAAGTATGGTGCACTAAACTATCAAGTAGTCATCATATTGAGCTAGCCAAACGTTCATAACGTCTACATTTGCTCCTGCAATAGGTCCGCTACCTAGCGGTGCATTAAGGACATAATTCTTACGTGTAGCAATGAGGATAAACCTCAGATCACGGATCCAATCCGCATCATTGCTACTAACATTTTTCAATACAATTTTCTCTAGGAACACATATAAAAACATAGGGAAGCAACAAAGCGAGCTATTGATCTACAACATAATTTGCAAAATACTACCAGGACTAAGTTCATGATAAATTAAAGTTCAATTAATCATATTACTTAAGAACTCCCACTTAGATAGACATCTCTCTAGTCATCTAAGTGATCACGTGATCCAAATCAACTAAACCATAACCGATCATCACGTGAGATGGAGTAGTTTTCAATGGTGAACATCTTATGTTGATCATATCTACTATATGATTCACGCTCGACCTTTCGGTCTCCGTGTTCGAGGCCATATCTGCATATGCTAGGCTCGTCAAGTATAACCTGAGTATTCTCACGTGCAAAACTGGCTTGCACCCGTTGTAGATGGACGTAGAGCTTATCACACCCGATCATCACGTGGTGTCTCGGCATGACGAACTTTGGCAACGGTGCATACTCAGGGAGAACACTACTTGATAATTTTAGTAAGAGATCATCTTAAAATGCTACCGCCAATCAAAGCAAAATAAGATGCATAAAGGATAAACATCACATGCAATCAATATAAGTGATATGATATGGCCATCATCATCTTGTGCTTTTGATCTCCATCTCCAAAATCTTGTCATGATCTTTATCATCACCGCACGACACCATGATCTTCATCATCTTGATCTATATCAATGTGTCATCACATGGTTGTCTCGCCAACTATTGCTCTTGCAACTATTGCTATCGCATAGCGATAAAGTAAAGCAATTATTTGGCACTTGCATATTATGCAACAAAGAGACAACCATAGGGCTTCTGCCAGTTGCCGATAACTTCAACAAAACATGATCATCGCATACAACAACTTATATCTCATCACGTCTTGACCATATCACATCACAACATGCCCTGCAAAACAAGTTAGACGTCCTCTACTTTGTTGTTGCAAATTTTTACGTGGCTGCTACGGGCTTAAGCAAGAACCAATCTCACCTACGCATCAAGACCACAACGATACTTCGTCAAATAGACTCCGTTTTAACCTTCTCAAGGACCGGGCGTAGCTACACTCGGTTCAACTAAAGTGAGAGAGACAGACACCCGCCAGCCACCTTTAAGCACGAGTGCTCGTAGCGGTGAAATCAGTCTCGGCGTAAGCGTCTGGCGTAATGTCGGTCCGGGCCGCTTCATCTCACAATACCGCTGAACCAAAGTATGACATGCTTTGGTAGGCAGTATGACTTGTATCGCCCACAACTCACTTGTGTTCTACTCGTGCAAAACATCAAACCATAAAAACTTAGGCTCGGATGCCACTGTTGGGGAACGTAGTAATTTCAAAAATTTCCTACGCACACGCAAGATCATGGTGATGCATAGCAACGAGAGGGGAGAGTGTTGTCTACGTACCCTCGTGGGCCGAGCGGAAGCAATCACAACGTAGAGGAAGTAGTCGTCGTTCTCCTCGCGATCCAACCGATCCCAACGCCCGTTACTCCGGCGCCTCCGAGTTCTTGGCACACGTTCAGCTCGGTGGCGCTCCTCGAGTTCGATCCAAGCAAAGCTCCGGAGAGAGAGTTTCACAAGACGACGGCGTGGTGGCGATCTTGATGTTCTACCGACGCAGGCTTCGCCTAAGCACCGCTACGATATGACCGAGGTGGAATATAGTGGAGGGGCACCGCACACGGCTAAGAGATCCAAGAGATCAATTGTTGTGTCTTTGGTGCTAGCCCTGCCCCTCTATTTATATGTTGAGCCCGGTCGAAACTTGGAGCAAAAGCCTCCTCAAAGTCGGTTTTGCCGAAAGGCAAGAGTCCCACTCGGACTCCAGGACCAAACGCCACAATCCTTGGCGTCGCCCAGACGCCATGGACCTCGGCGTCGGCCCGGGGCCGACGCCCAGGTCTCCGACGTTTGGCCCCGGCTTCATAAAACTCCTTTTGCACCGACCTAAAGCCTCATGGGCTTGACCCTTGGCCTAAACATATCATCCAATATATGAATCTTTACGTCTCGACCATTTCGAGACTCCTCGTCATGTCCCCGATCTCATCCGGGACTCGAACTCCTTCGGTACATCAAAACATGTAAACTCATAATATAAGCATCGCCGAAACCTTAAGCGTGCGGACCCTACGGTTCGAGAACAATGTAGACATGACCGAGACACGTCTCCGGTCAATAACCAATAGCGGGACCTGGATGCCCATATTGGCTCCTACATATTCTACGAAGATCTTTATCGGTCAGGACCGCATAACAACATCGTTGTTCCCTTTGTCATCGGTATGTTACTTGCCCGAGATTCGATCATCGGTATCCAATACCTAGTTCAATCTAAATTCTTGACAAGTCTCTTTACTCGTTCCGTAATACATCATCTCACAGCTAACTCATTAGTTGTAATGCTTGCAAGGCTTAGTGATGTGCATTACCGAGAGGGCCCAGATACCTCTCCAGCAATCGGAGTGACAAATCCTAATCTCGAATACGCCAACCCAACATCTGCCTTTGGAGACACTGTAGTACTCCTTTATAATCACCCGATTCGTTGTGAAGTTTGGTAGTACCCAAAGTGTTCCTCCGTAAACGGAGTTGCATAATCTCATAGTTATAGGAACATGTATAAGTCATGGATAAAAGCAATAGCAACATACTAAGCGATCGGGTGCTAAGCTAATGTAATGGGTCATGTCAATCAGATCATTCAACTAATGATGTGACCTTGTTAATCAAATGACAACTCCTTTGTCTATGGTTAGGAAACTTAACCATCTTTGATTAACAAGCTAGTCTAGTAGAGGCATACTAGTGACACTCTGTTTGTCTATGTATTCACACATGTATTATGTTTCCGGTTAATACAATTCTAGCATGAATAATAAACATTTATCATGAAATAAGGAAATAAATAATAACTTTATTATTGCCTCTAGGGCATATTTCCTTCAGTCTCCCACTTGCACTAGAGTCAATAATCTAGTTCACATCGCCATGTGATTTAACAGCAATAGTTCACATCACCATGTGATTTAACACCCATAGTTCACATCGATATGTGATCAACACCCAAAGGGTTTACTAGAGTCAGTAATCTAGTTCACATCGCTATGTGATTAACACCCAAAGAGTACTAAGGTGTGATCATGTTTTGCTTGTGAGATAATTTTAGTCAACGGGTCTTTCATATTCAGATCCGTTATGTATTTTGCAATTTTCTATGTCTACAATGCTCTGCACGGAGCTACTCTAGCTAATTGCTCCCACTTTCAATATGTATCCAGATTGAGACTCAGAGTCATCTAGATTAGTGTTTAAAACTTGCATCGACGTAACCCTTTACGACGAACCTTTTCACTTCCATAATCGAGAAACACATCCTTATTCTACTAAGGATAATTTTGACCGTTGTCCATTGATCTACTCCTAGATCACTATTGCACTCCTTGCCAAGCTTAGTGGTAGGGTATGCAATAGATCACGGTACACAAGATGACATACTTTATAGAACCTATGGCTGATGCATAGGGAATGACTTTCATTCTCTTTCTATCTTCTGCCGTGGTCGGGTTTTGAGTCTTACTCAATCTCACACCTTGTAACACAGGTAAGAACTCTTTCTTTGACTGTTCCATTTTGAACTACTTCAAAATCTTGTCAAGGTATGTATTCATTGAAAAAACTTATCAAGCGTCTTGATCTATCTCTATTGATCTTGATGCTCAATATGTAAGCAGCTTCACCGAGGTCCTTCTTTGAAAAACTCCTTTCAAACACTCCTTTATGCTTTGCGAATAATTCTACATTATTTCCGATCTACAATATGTCATTCACATATACTTATCGTAAATGCTGTAGTGCTCCCACTCACTTTCTAGTAATTACAGGCTTCACCGCAAGTCTGTATAAAACTATATGCTATGATCAACTTATCAAAGCATGTATTCCAACTCTGAGATGCTTGCACCAGTCCATAGATGGATCATCGAGCTTGCATATTTTGTTAGCTCCTTTAGGATTGACAAAACCTTCTGGTTGCATCATATACAACTCTTCTTTAATAAATCCATTAAAGAATGTAGTTTTGACATCCATTTGCCAGATTTCATAAAATGTGGCAATTGCTAACATGATTCAGACAGACTTAAGCATCGCTACAGTTGAGAAAATCTCATTGTAGTCAACACCTTGAACTTGTCGAAAACCTTTTGCGACAATTCTAGCTTTGTAGACAATAACACTACTATCAGCGTCCGTCTTCCTCTTGAAGATCTATTTATTTTCTATGGTTTGCCGATCATCGGGCAAATCCATCAAAGTCCATACTTTGTTCTCATACATGGATCATATCTCAGATTTCATGGCCTCAAACCATTTTATGGAATCTGGGCTTATCATCGCTTCCTCATAGTTCGTAGGTTCGTCATGGTCAAGTAACCTGACCTCCGAATGGGATTACCGTACCACTGCAGTGCGGATCTCACTGGTTGACCTCACGAGGTTCAAGAGCAACTTGATCTGAAGTTTCATGATCATCATCATTAACTTCCTCACTAATTGGTGTAGGAATCACTTTGGAACTGATTTCTGTGATGAACTACTTTCCAATAAGGGAGAAGGTACAATTACCTCATCAAGTTCTACTTTCCTCCCACTCACTTCTTTCGGAGAAACTCCTTCTCTAGAAAGGATCCATTCTTGGCAACCTTGAATGTCTTGCCTTTCGGATCTGTGATAGAAGGTGTACCCAACATTTTGGGTATCCTATGAAGACGCATTTCTCCGATTTGGGTTTGAGCTTATCAGGTGAAAACTTTTTCACATAAGCATCACAACTCCAAACTTTTAAGAAACGACAGCTTAGGTTTACTGTTAAACCATAGTTCATATGGTGTCGTCTCAACGGATTTAGATGGTGCCCTATTAAACGTGAATGCAGCTGTCTCTAATGCATAACCCCAAAATGATAGTGGTAAACCGATAAGAGACATCATAGATCGCACCATATCAAATAAAGTGCGGTTCTGACGTTCGGACACACCATAACATTGTGGTGTTCCGGTGGCGTGAGCTGTGAAACTATTCCACATTATTTTAGTTGAAGACCAAACTTCGTAACTCAATTATTCGTCTTTGCGATTAGATCGCAGAAACTTTATTTTCTTGTTACGATGATTTTTCCACTTCACTCTGAAATTCTTTGAACCTTTCAACTATTTCAGACTTATGTTTCATCAAGTAGATATACCCATATCTGCTCAAATCATCTTGTGAAAGTCTGAAAATAACGATACTTGCCACGAGCATCAACACTCATTGGATCGCATACATCGGTATGTATTATTTCCAATAAGTCAGTAGCTTGTTCCATTGTTCCCGAGAACGGAGTTTTAGTCATCTTGCCCAAACGGCACGGTTCGCAAGCATCAAATGATTCATAATCAAGTGATTCCAAAAGTCCATCAGCATGGAGATTTCTTCATGCGCTTTACACCAATATGACCTAAACGGCAGTGCCACAAATAAGTTGCACTATCATTATTAACTTTGCATCTTTTGGTTTCAATATTATGAATATGTGTATCACTATGATCGAGATCCAATGAATCATTTTCATTGGGTGTGTAACCATATAAGGTTTTATTCATGTAAACAGAACAACAATTTATTCTCTTACTTAAATGAATAAACGTATTGCAATAAACATGATCAAATCATATTTATTCTCAACACCAAATAACACTTATTTAGGTTCCACACTAATCCCGAAAGTATAGGGAGTGTGTGATGATGATCATATCAATCTTGGAACTACTTCCAACACTCATCTTCACTTCCCCTTCAACTAGTTTCTGTTCATTCTGCAACTCCCGTTTAAAGTTACTACTCTTAGCAACTGAACCAGTATCAAATACCGAGGGGTTGCTACGAACACTAGTAAAATACACATCAATAATCTGTATCTCAAATATACCTTTGTTCACTTTGCCATCCTTCTTATCCGCCAAATACTTGGGGTAGTTCCGCTTCTAGTGACCAGTTCCATTGCAGCAAAAGCATTTAGTCTCGTGCTTAGGTCCGGACTTGGGTTTCTTCACTCGAGCAGCAACTTGCTTGCCGTTCTTCTTGAAGTTCCCCTTCTTCCCTTTGCCCTTTTCCTTGAGACTAGTGGTCTTGTCAATCATCAACACTTGATGCTCTTTCTTGATTTCTACCTTCGTCGATTTCAACATCACGAAGAGCTCGGGAATCGTTTTCGTCATCCCTTGCATACTATAGTTCATCACGAAGTTCTAGTAACTTAGTGTTGGTGACTAGAGAATTCTGTCAATCACTATCTTATCTGGAAGATTAACTCCCACTTGATTCAAGCGATTGAAGTACCCGGACAATCGAGAACATGCTCACTAGTTGAGCGATTCTCTTCCATCTTTTAGCTATAGAACTTGTTGGAGATTTCATATCTCTCAACTCGGTATTTGCTTGAAATATTAACTTCAATTCCTGGAACATCTCATATGGTCCATGACGTTCAAAACGTCTTTGAAGTCCCGATTCTAAGCTGTTAAGTATGGTGCACTAAACTATCAAGTAGTCATCATATTGAGCTAGCCAAACATTCATAACGTCTACATTTGCTCCTGCAATAGGTCTGTCACCTAGCGGTGCATTAAGGACATAATTCTTCTGTGTAGCAATGAGGATAAACCTCAGATCACGGATCCAATCCGCATCATTGCTACTAACATTTTTCAATACAATTTTCTCTAGGAACACATATAAAAACATAGGGAAGCAACAAAGCGAGCTATTGATCTACAACATAATTTGCAAAATACTACCAGGACTAAGTTCATGATAAATTAAAGTTCAATTAATCATATTACTTAAGAACTCCCACTTAGATAGACATCTCTCTAGTCATCTAAGTGATCACGTGATCCAAATCAACTAAACCATAACCGATCATCACGTGAGATGGAGTAGTTTTCAATGGTGAACATCTTATGTTGATCGTATCTACTATATGATTCACGCTCGACCTTTCGGTCTCCGTGTTCCGAGGCCATATCTGCATATGCTAGGCTCGTCAAGTATAACCTGAGTATTCTGGCGTGCAAAACTGGCTTGCACCCGTTGTAGATGGACGTAGAGCTTATCACACCCGATCATCACGTGGTGTCTCGGCATGACGAACTTTGGCAGCGGTGCATACTCGTGGAGAACACTACTTGATAATTTTAGTAAGAGATCATCTTAAAATGCTACCGCCAATCAAAGCAAAATAAGATGCATAAAGGATAAACATCACATGCAATCAATATAAGTGATATGATATGGCCATCATCATCTTGTGCTTTTGATCTCCATCTCCAAAGTACTGTCATGATCTTTATCATCACCGGCACGACACCATGATCTTCATCATCTTGATCTATATCAATGTGTCATCACATGGTTGTCTCGCCAACTATTGCTCTTGCAACTATTGCTATCGCATAGCGATAAAGTAAAGCAATTATTTGGCACTTGCATCTTATGCAACAAAGAGACAACCATAGGGCTTCTGCCAGTTGCCGATAACTTCAACAAAACATGATCATCGCATACAACAACTTATATCTCATCACGTCTTGACCATATCACATCACAACATGCCCTGCAAAAACAAGTTAGACGTCCTCTACTTTGTTGTTGCAAATTTTTACGTGGCTGCTACGGGCTTAAGCAAGAACCAATCTCACCTACGCATCAAGACCACAACGATACTTCACAAATAGACTCCGTTTAACCTTCTCAAGGACCGGGCGTAGCCACACTCAGTTCAACTAAAGTGAGAGACAGACACCCGCCAGCCACCTTTAAGCACGAGTGCTCGTAGCAGTGAAATCAGTCTCGCGTAAGCGTCTGGCGTAATGTCGGTCCGGGCCGCTTCATCTCACAATACCGCTGAACCAAAGTATGACATCTTTGGTAGGCGGTATGACTTGTATCACCCACAACTCACTTGTGTTCTACTCGTGCAAAACATCAAACCATAAAAACCTAGGCTCGGATGCCCTTTGTTGGGGAGCGTAGTAATTTCAAAAAATTCCTACGCACACGCAAGATCATGGTGATGCATAGCAACGAGAGGGGAGAGTGTTGTCTACGTACCCTCGTGAGACCAAGCGGAAGCAATCACAACGTAGAGGAAGTAGTCGTGCGTTCTCCTCGCGATCCAACCAATCCCAACGCCCGTTACTCCGGCGCCCGAAGTTCTTGGCACACGTTCAGCTCGGTGGCGCTCCTCGAGCTCCGATCCGGCAAAGCTCCGGAGAGAGAGTTTCACAAGACGACGGCGTGGTGGCGATCTTGATGTTCTACCGACGCAGGCTTCGCCTAAGCACCGCTACGATATGACCGAGGTGGAATATAGTGGAGGGGCACCGCACACGGCTAAGAGATCCAAGAGATCAATTGTTGTGTCTTTGGTGCTAGCCCTGCCCCTCTATTTATATGTTGAGCCCCGGTCGAAACTTGGAGCAAAAGCCTCCTCAAAGTCGGTTTTGCCCGAAAGGCAAGAGTCCCACTCGGACTCCGGGACCAAACGCCACAATCCTTGGCGTCGGCCCAGACGCCATGGACCTCGGCGTCGGCCCGAGGCCGACGCCGAGGTCTCCGGCGTTTGGCCCCCTGGCCTCCGCAAAACTCTTTTTGCACCGACCTAAAGCCTCGTGGGCTTGACCCCTTGCCCTAAACATATCATCCAATATATGAATCTTTACGTCTCGACCATTTCGAGACTCCTCGTCATGTCCCCGATCTCATCCGGGACTCCGAACTCCTTCGGTACATCAAAACATGTAAACTCATAATATAAGCATCATCGAAACCTTAGCGTGCGGACCCTACGGTTCGAGAACAATGTAGACATGACCGAGACACGTCTCCGGTCAATAACCAATAAGCGGGACCTGGATGCCCATATTGGCTCCTACATATTCTACGAAGATCTTTATCGGTCAGACCGCATAACAACATACGTTGTTCCCTTTGTCATCGGTATGTTACTTGCCCGAGATTCGATCATCGGTATCCAATACCTAGTTCAATCTCGTTACTGACAAGTCTCTTTACTCGTTCCGTAATACATCATCTCACAGCTAACTCATTAGTTGTAATGCTTGCAAGGCTTAGTGATGTGCATTACCGAGAGGGCCCAGAGATACCTCTCCGACAATCGGAGTGACAAATCCTAATCTCGAAATCGCCAACCCAACATCTGCCTTTGGAGACACCTGTAGTACTCCTTTATAATCACCCGATTCGTTGTGACGTTTGGTAGTACCCAAAGTGTTCCTCCGGTAAACGGAGTTGCATAATCTCATAGTTATAGGAACATGTATAAGTCATGGATAAAAGCAATAGCAACATACTAAGCGATCGGGTGCTAAGCTAATGTAATGGGTCATGTCAATCAGATCATTCAACTAATGATGTGACCTTGTTAATCAAATGACAACTCCTTTGTCTATGGTTAGGAAACTTAACCATCTTTGATTAACAAGCTAGTCTAATAGAGGCATACTAGTGACACTGTTTGTCTATGTATTCACACATGTATTATGTTTCCGGTTAATACAATTCTAGCATGAATAATAAACATTTATCATGAAATAAGGAAATAAATAATAACTTTATTATTGCCTCTAGGGCATATTTCCTTCAGCCGTGGCCATCATCATCACCGCAATCTTCACCAACAACTTCACCGCCATCATCACCAACTCTTCCCCCCTCTATGCAGCGGTGTAATCTCTCACTTACCCGCTGTAATATCTACTTAAACATGGTGCTCATTGCTATATATTATTTCCCAATGATGTATGGCTGTCCTATGATGTTTGAGTAGATGTGTTTTGTCCTATGGGTTATTTGATGATCAAGATTGGTTTGAGTTGCATGTTTTATTAGTGGTGCTGTCTATGGTGCTCTCCGTGTCGCGCAAGTGTGAGGGATCGCCGCTGTAGGGTTTGCAATATGTTCATGATTTGCTTATGGTGGGTGGCGTGAGTGACAGAAGCACAGACCCGAGTAAGTAGGTTGTTTGCGTATGGGATAAAGAGGACTTGATGCTTTAATGCTATGGTTGGGTTTTACCTTAATGATCTTTAGTAGTTGCGGATGCTTGCTAGAGTTCCAACCATAAGTGCATATGATCCAAGTAGAGAAAGTATGTTAGCTTATGCCTCTCCCTCAAATAAAATTGCAATAATGATTACCGGTCTAGTTATCGATTGCCTAGGGACAAATAACTTTCTCGTGACAAAAAGCTCTCTACTAAAACTAATTTAGTTGTGTCTTCATATAAACAGCCTCTAGCTTTTATTTACATGCTATTTATATTCTTGCAAACCTATCCAAAACACCTACAAAGTACTTCTAGTTTCATACTTATTCTAGGTAAGGCGAACGTTAAGCGTGCGTAGAGTTGTATCGGTGGTCGATAGAACTTGAGGGAATATATGTTCTACCTTTAGCTCCTCGTTGGGTTCGACACTCTTACTTATCGAAAGAGTCTACAATTGATCCCCTATACTTGTGGGTTATCAGTACCCCTCAAGTGTGCGGCTTACGCGAACACACGCTAGTCGTAAAAGAAACGAAAATAAAAAGGGAAAAAAGAAAAAGGAGAAAAAGTTAACGAACAATGTGTCCGGACTTAGGTGTAGAATCTTCGGAGTCTGGCAGCGTTCCATGGGTTCGGCTCCAAGCAATTATCCGATGCGTTGCGAAGGCTATAGGCTCCTCCAGTGATAATTTCATCTATAATGAAGGGACCCTCCCATTTGGGCTTGAGCTTGTCTTTTTTCTTCTCTCGTAGGCGTAGAACGAGTTCACCGACATTATAAGTCTTAGCCCACACTTCTCTGCTTTGGTATCTTCGAGCTTGTTGTTGATAGAAAGCGGAACGAGCTTTTGCAACGTCGCACTCCTCCTACAGGCCGTCTAAGTCGTCCTGCTGATCGAGCTTGGCCTCTCTCTCCTCATACATGCGCACTCGATGTGAGTCATGAATAATATCGCAGGGCAAGACAGCCTCTGCGCCATACACCATGAAGAACGGTGTGTATCCGGTCGTGCGATTAGGTGTGGTCCGCAGCCCCCAGAGTATGGAGTCAAGCTCCTCGACCCAGTGTTTGTCCGACTCCTTTAGGGATCGCACTAGTCTGGGTTTAATGCCGCTCATTATCAGGCCATTGGCCAGTTCGACTTGACCGTTTGTTTGAGGGTGATATACGGAGGCATAATCTAGCTTGATGCCCAGATTAGTACACCAAGTTTTTACCTCGTCAGCTGTGAAGTTAGAGCCGTTGTCAGTGATGATGCTGTGAGGGAAACCATAACAGTGTATGACACCGGATATGAAATCTATCACTGCTCCAGCTTCAGCCATTTTAACTGGTCTGGCCTCTATCCACTTAGTGAACTTATCTACCATAACCAACAGGTATTTTTTCTTATGGCTTCCCCCTTTAAGGGGTCTGACCATGTCTAGCCCCCAGATCGCGAAAGGCCAAGTAATGGGGACTGTTCGTAGGGCGGCAGGCGGCATATGGCTTTGATTGGCGAAAAGTTGGCATCCAACACAGCATTGGACGAGGTCTTGTGCATCTGCTCGGGTCGTGGGCCAGAAAAAACCAGTACGGAAGGCCTTACTTACAAGGGTCCGAGCTGCGGTGTGATGGCCGCGAAGACCGGCATGGATTTCAGCCAAGAGCTGCCGCCCCTCCTCTTCGGAGATACATCCTTGAAGGACTCCGGTAGTACTTTTCTTGTAGAGTTCTCCTTCATGAACCTTGTAGGCTTTTGATCATCGAACAATACAACGAGCCTCGTTCTGGTCCTCAGGGAGCTCCCACCTATTAAGGTAGGCCACGAAGGTGTTAGGTGGGACGGGGTCGCGTTTGGCGCCCATTCGAGCAAGGATGTCCACTGCTTGATTACTCTCTCGGGCCACATGATGAAACTCGAGCCCTTCAAACCGAGCTGATATTTTAAGTACGGCGTTGTGTTAAGCCGCCATCTTTGGATCCTTTGCATCGAATTCTCTGTTTATTCAGGATATAGCGAGGTTCGAATCCCCGCACACCTTGAGGCATTGTATGCCCATAGAAACAGCCATCTGGCGGCCGTGTAGTAGTGCCTCGTATTCGGCTGTGTTATTAGAGTCCGTATACATGATTTGTAATACGTCACGAACTGTGTCCCCTGTAGGGGATGTTAGGATGACGCCAGCCCCCAGTCCGGCTAACATTTTAGAACCGTCGAAGTACATCACCCAGTTGGAGTATGTGCCGTACTCTTTAGGGAGTTCGGTCTCTGTCCATTCGGCAACAAAGTCGGCCAGCACCTGAGATTTGATAGCTCGGCGTGGTTTGTACGTTATTTCAAATGGTAGGAGCTCGATGACCCATTTTGCAATGCGGCCGGTGGCATCTCGATTGTTTATGATGTCATTAAGTGGTACCTCGGACGCCACCATGATCGAGCACTCCTGAAAGAAGTGTCGCAGCTTCCGAGATGCCATAAAAACCATGTATGATATCTTTTGATAGTGCGGGTATCGGGACTTGCATGGTGTGAGAACCGCCGATACATAGTATACGGGCTTTTGGAGTGGGAATTTATCTCCCTCTTCCTCTCATTCAACGACGAGTGCTGCGCTCACAACCTGGTGAGTTGCAGATATATACAGTAGCATAGGTTCGCCGACGGTAGGTGCGGCAAGGATTGGGTTGTTTGCTAGCAAACTTTTTATTTCTTCCAACCCGGCTGTTGCCGCGTCCGTCCACTTGAAGTGGTCGGTACACTGAAGCAGGCGATATAGCGGCAACGCCTTCTCTCCCAATCTAGAGATAAAGCGGCTCAAGGCTGCCACGCACCCCGCTAGTTTTTGGACCTGCTTTAGGTCTATTGGTACTGCCAACTGTGACAAGGCTCGGATTTTGGCTGGGTTTGCTTTGATTCCTCTATTGGAAACAACGAATCCGAGCAGCTTTCCGGCCGGAATGCCGAAAACGCATTTTTCCGGGTTGAGCTGTATGTCATATGTTCCGAGGTTGTTGAATGTAAGAAGTAAGTCGTCCACCAATGATTCGACATGTTTAGTTTTGATGACTACATCATCTACATATGCCTCCACCGTCTTGCTAATTTGTTTTTCCAGGCATGTTTGAATCATGCGTTGGTATGTGGCGCCGGCGTTTTTGAGTCCGAAAGGCATAGTGTTGAAGCAGAAGGGCCCGTACGGGGTAATGATGTCGTTGCAGCCTGATCGGATTCCTTCATCTTAATCTGGTGGTATCCAGAGTATTCATCGAGGAAGCACAGTGAATCGTGTCCTGCAGTTGCATCAATGATTTGGTCAATGCGGGGCAGTGGGAAGGGGTCCTTAGGGAAAGCTTTATTGAGGTCTTTAAAATCGACACAGAGGCGCCAGGATTTTTCCTTCTTTGGCACCATGACCAGGTTTTCTAGCCAATCCGGGTGTTTTATCTCGAATAAACCCGACTTCCAATAGTTTGTCTAGCTCCTCTCCCATAGCTTGTCGCTTGGGTTCAGAAAATCGCCGTAGCGTTTGCTTAATCGGCTTGAACCCCTTTATTATGTTGAGGCTGTGTTCGGCCAGTCTGCGTGGGATTCCTGTCATATCCGAAGGGTGCCAGGCAAAGATGTCCCAATTCTCGCGCAAGAATGCTCTTAGAGCGGCGTCGACCGTCGGATCCAGCTGTGCTCCAATGGCTGCTATTTTATTAGGATCCGTCATGTGAACTTGGAATTCGACTATTTCGTCTGCCAGTTTGAAAGAAGTGGATTTAGGCCTTTTATCGAGGATTACATCGTCTCTGTCCACTATGGAACGCAGAGCGGTGAGCTCCTCGGCCGCAAGGGCCTCGGATAGTGCCTTGAGGGCCAGGGATGCGGTTTTGTTTTCGGCACGGAGTGCTATGTCCGGATCACTGGCGATAGTGATAACTCCGTTCGGCCCGGGCATTTTGAGCTTCATGTACCCGTAATGAGGTATGGCTTGAAAGCGTGTGAATGCATCTCGCCCCAACAGGGCATGATATCCGTTGTTGAAAGGTGCCACCTGGAAGCTTAACTCTTTGGACCTGTAGTTCTCGGGCGTGCCGAATACCACATCAAGTTTGATTTTTCCCGAACATCGCGCTTCTCGACTAGGGATAATACCTCGAAAGATTGTACTGCTCTGCTCGATGCGGCTCTTGTCCATTTGCATTTTGTCGAGCGTATCCTCATAGATGAGGTTCAATCTGCTGCCCCCGTCCATGATCACTTTAGTGAGCCGAAAGCCATCCACAATTGGGTTTAGAACTAAAGCGGCTGGTGCTTGGACTGATCGGGCCCGTGGTTTGTCAGTGGCGTTGAAAGTTATCGCCATGTCGTTCCAATGGTTTATTGCCGCTACTTGGTTAACTTCGGCGAGGTCGCGAAGCGCCCTTTTATGCCGATTATTTGAAGAAAAGGTCTCGAACACCGTAAATACATTGAGATCATTATCCTCCGAGGAGTACTTCTCTGGGGCAGTGTTTGTGAGGATGTCCTCGCCGCTTTTAGCCACATGCCGGAGTATCCAACATGCCCAAAGGTTATGTGTTGGTTCGGAATTCGGCATCGTGTGTATCTGACAAGGCTTGTCGAGCCATTCATCAAGGACAGTTCTATTTCCCATTAAGGGCTCAATTTTCTTGTCCGTGAAGTGATGATTAGGTGCCCCGTGAGGGTGCATCCTTTTTGCCCGACCGGTGGGTGGCTTAAAGGACGATGGTTCCCACCGAGATGTATGGGCTTTCCAAGCGCTTTCCATTGTGCAATACTTCTGTACTATGTGTGCCAAATCTTCAAAGTGCAGTATGCGGCGTCGATTGAGGGCATTAAGGATTCCCTCGTCCGTACAGTTGCGGCAAAAGACTGATACCGCATCGTCTTCGCAGCAATTTTTAATCTTGTTTTTAACAAGTAGGAATTTAGCCGAAAAGTGATGGACTGTTTCCTGAGGTTGTTGCCGTACATACATTAAGTCGCGTATGTCCGGGGGACCGGAATTGCTTGGAGAGTATTGATTGTGGTGGGCGGGTGGGCTTAGATCCGAACCCTGGCCCACTGTGGAATCTGGACTTTGAAAAAATTCTGAGCTCACTGGCCAGGATCCGGAGTGTCCTCGGGGTTTTTAGGCTCAACGCCTGATTCTATGTTCGGAGGACAGATGGTCTCTTCTTGAAGATGGGTGTCCGGCTCGCAGGGCTCGGAGATCCGAACATAGTTTGTTTTTAGCGTAGGAGGAGCAGTATCCTCAACTTGCTCTTCCACGACAGTCACCAGGTGGGGACGTGATTTCCCTCTGATCGGGTTTAAGCCCAATCAGATCATAATCTGTTGCAACCCCCAGGGCGGCGATGCGATCTAGCAGTTCGTTTAAGGACGAGATACCTGCCGGATCCATCTTATCAACGTTTTCGGGGTTGATGCGGAGATGATTTTTGGCAATCTGGGGGACCGCCTTGGGCTTAACGGCCGAGCGGGCGCCCATGGTGAAACAGCCGATCTGGAGGATCTGCCCAGGAACTAGGGCCCTTCCAGAGGTGATTTTGTCGTTGACGACAAGGCGAGCCATCGATCCTTGTATCGACAACACAGAGCAACTCTCAATGAAAGCACCAATGTCGGTGTCAAAACCGGCTGATCTCGGATAGGGGGTCCCGAACTGTGCGTCTGTGGATCGAATGTAACAGGAAGCGGGGGACACGATGTTTACCCAGGTTCGGGCCCTCTTAATGGAGGTAATACCCTACTTCCTGCTTGATTGACTTTGATGAGTATAGGGGTTACAAGAGTTGATATACCTCGAGATCGTAATGGCTAAACCCTAGATGCCTAGCATGTATGATTGTGATCGCCTCTACGGACTAAACCCACCGGTTTATATAGGCACCGAAGAGGGCCAGGGTTGTACAAAGTCGGTTTACAGAGAAAGGAAACTATACGACTAGCCGTCAAGCTTGCTATCCATGCCAAGGAGAGCCCCATCCGGACACGGGGAAAGGCCTTCTATCTTGTACTTTCACGGCCCATTAGTCCGGCCCACATCACATAGCCCGACCATCCGAGGACCCCTTAATCCAGGACTCCCTCACTCATCACCACCACCAAAGAAACCACCATCACCCCGAAGGACACCACTATCTTCCCCATAGCCACCACCATCTCCCCCACCGCCACCACCATCACCACCACCACCATGTTGGCCAACCTTCTTTTGGGACAAGATCTTGTAACATCCCAAATTTCCCATTTGGAATGTTTTACAATTATAGCTAAGCATCTATGCATTATTGTTTGAATTGAGTGGCATTTGATTTATATCAGAGGCTTTGAGTTTGTTGGAATTTGAATTCAAATTGGCAGTTGAAATTTATTTCAAAACAATGCACGACAAATACTTGAGAAAAAGTATGAGAGGAGTAAACATGACACTCCAAAAATATCAGATGAAAAATGTTGCCAAAAAGTTTGAATTCAAATCTGATTTTATTTGGGATTTTTAGAAAATGTTTTTTTTTAAGTTTGAGTTTTGCCCCTGGAAAAATGTCCAAGTTGTAGGGTAAATTCCCGTGATCATTTTGATATATATATGTCCTATATAAAAAATATATATTATATATATTCCTCCTCTCCCTAAATTCAAAAAAAAGAAAAAGAAAACCCCAGGCGCCAGCCAGGCCAACCGGCCCAGCCAGCGCCGAGGCACCCACCAGGCGCAGCCCAGCCCCAGGCCCAGCCAGCGCCCGAGCCGGCCCACGCCCGAGCCGACGCGCCCGAAAACCCTCCCCCTCGGTCGCCCGTCGCTCACCCCTCTCCCTCTCCCGCTGACGCGCCGGTCCCACCCTTCTCTTTCCCCTCGCCCACGCCACGCCGCCAACAACCGACCCGCCGTCGCCGCCGCACCCGCCGGAGATCTCGGGATTCACCTCCCCGATTCGCCCCCTCCTCCAAGCCGGTCCCCCCCCCCTATAAATACCCCCCTCGCCCGTTCGCCCCCTGCTTGGCCTTGAAACCCTCTCCCTACGCCGCGATTCCTCATGGGAAACCGGCGCCCCTTGGCGCCATTGTCGCCCCAGCTCCAACAACTCCACCCCGACCTCCCCTCGCTCGTCACTTTCCTTTGGCGCCTCCGCCGTCGCCCGGACCACCGAGCCACCAGCGCCGTCGTCACCCAGGAGCCGTCGCCGCCGACCACCGCGGTAAGCCACGGAGCCCCCTCCGCCGTCCGATCTAAAATCTAGGGTTTAGATTAGATCCCCCGAAGGGGTATGTTTTATTTTTAAAAAGCCGGTTTTAGTTACGGTTTATTTTGGTTTAGTTAGCGGTTTTGTTTAGACCGGCCCGATCGGGTTATTTTCAGTTAGCTGCGAGCACGTTTTAATTATTTGACGCCTTTGGCGTTAGATAGGCCCGTAGCGCTAGTTTTTCTTTTTTTTAGTTTTATTTTCGTTTCTGTTTTTAACAGAATAGTTTCAGTTTTGTAAAATCCATATCTTTTAGGTTACTTAATATTTTTAATCCCTGTTCAAGAATTCATCCGATTAACCAGTTAACTTGCCGATTAATCCCTACTCGTAGGGTCACCGAGTAACCGAAAAACCGAAAAATCGTCCGATTAATTGATTAAATGGCCGATTAACTTGTTGATTAGCCGATTAATCCCCTACTCGCTAGCCAACCGAGCAGCTACCAGTTAACGATTTCCTCAACAATGTTTTTAATTGATTCTTTTTTTGTTAGTTTGCAAATTTGTTGTAGTTTCTGTAGAAAATATGTTTGGCCATGTTTAAATTATTAGAAATTGTTTTATTTTAGTTTTAGACAGATTAGTAATTCTGCTATAAAATGAGTTAGGATTATTTTATTTTAGTGATTCTTTTTGTCCTTTGCTTTGTTTTGACTTTGCCTAGCAAGAGGGATTTATTTGGGTATTTTAGATTTAATAAAAATAGTTTTAGTCAAAATCATGTATTTCTTGTTTATTTAACTAGCTACTGTTTTCCTATTGTTTTATTTAGTAAATAATTTTATTTTACTATGTTATAGTTTGCTTTAGATTAGTTTACGTAGCTACAGAGGATGAACTTTTATTTACAGTAGAATAAAATTTTTATTTTATTTTTCTTTGCTAGGATTGTTATAGGCATAATAGGAGTTCTATAATAGCTTTTGATGTGATTCTTTTTGCTCCTAGTTTATATGATGTTTTCCCTTCTGTTAGTTAGCAAAACCCATGCTTAGGTTCTGTTAAGAAAAGTTTTAGTTGTGTAAAACTATTTGTTGCTTGATGTGGTGAAAACCTTGATTTGATTTCTCCGAGTTTTCTTTGGATTTTGGTTTGAGTGCTTGGGTGTTTTGTTTCCAACTTGCTGTTATGTTATATTGTGCCATACTTATTTGTGCTATTGTTTGATTCGGTAGAATTTCCGAGTCTGGCCTGCTATCACGAGTCCCTAGCTTTCGAAGACCGTCAGCCAGGCAAGTCATTTGATCATGTTTTACAATACCTATGATTTTTGTTGCATTAGAATTATACCTCCCCACCATGCATGCAGTAGGAGAATTTTAAGTTATGTTCTTGAGTAATATCATGAGGTAGGATGAAACCAATTCCCCTTGTTACCATGGCCCGGGACGAAGTAGTTTATTTTGCTATGCTCGTGAAGACGGGTTGGTTGAGTGATTCATAAGGGAGATGTGAGAGTCAAGATGATGAGAACCCCATGACTTCAAGCTCAAGATGGACTTCAAAATTCACTCTTTGGGTGGAGGACGGTTGTGGGCACCTGGAGAAAACCAGCGGTTGGCGGGATGCATGGAGAAGCTCCATGACATCTTGCGAAAGCTTCACCCAGCCACGAAGAGACGGATGGATACCCCATTGACCGAAGCTTACTCTGCAGCCGCAAGCCATTATGGGCTCGCTTGGTCGACCCTAGGCGTGACTCTGGCGGACGGTGCTACGAGATGTAGAAGAACGGTAGGATTGGATGGGCACCGCGATGGCCCGGAGGAACTCTTCTAAGACCCTGTTTCGTTCGTCCCATCTTCAAACACCGTGAAGTGCGAAGACTTAAAGGAGGGAGCGATTCTTGCGGGTAAAGTCATAAACCTCTGCAGAGTGAAGATCTAATCGGTTAGCCGTGTCCCCGGTTACGGACAATTTGAGCCTCTGGAACTTGGAGCATTTCGGATATCTCAACACCGAACTGAATAAATTAATTGAGGGGGTTATTTAATAATTGGGAATGAGACATTGGTTGGCGGAACCATCTCAATAACTACCAACATTTTGTAGTATTTGCAAACAAGTCCTTGTTGTAGGGAAAACTGGCTTTTTCAAGCAAAACAATGAAACTTAGAGCCCCACACCAAATTGCATATAGTGTTAGTAATTTTTATTGTTGTTCTCTCTTTGACTTGCGGCATATTCAAAATGCGACCTACACGGCTACAACGTCTTATGTTGCGAGGAGTTTTCCGATCGGAGTGAGGCTACGATCCACGCTTGGCGATTGCCCTATGGAGTCGGATGGACTCGCTATTTGTCTACGCTTCCGCAGCTTTATTTAGTTTATTTCTCATGAGTTGGCCTTTGGCCGAATTTATTCTATTGTAATAAAGACTCGATATGAGAATCGTGTAATAAATTCAGGTGTGATTGAACTTTGATTCTTTCATCAATGTACTGTGTGTGCCAAAGATGATCTTGGGATGGTACAGCTACGTAGACTTGACTGATTTTGGGTCGGGTCGCTTCTGAAGATGGTATTGAGCACACGCTGACCGTAGGGGCGTAACCCCTAGGATCGGAAAGCCATAGGAAGAGACTATTTATTTTATGTCCTTATCATTCTGTAATTCTCCCTGTTCATTTCTGACTTCTCTCCGATTTTCAACATTCTAGATGGCCGCCGAGTTCACCCCAGTTCTGCTACCGGAGTTTTGCCAGCCAGATGAGACGATGCCTCTCGGCAAGAAGCTGGTTTAGATCGTGAAGAAGCTGAAGATTGCTCTGCCCTCAATCTCCGAGAAGCCTACCAATGCACTTCCGACGGATACCCACTACAGGATTAAGGTGCACATTCCAGGGAGGACCTTCGGAGGACATTCAGAGCCCATTGACTTTGAGTTTACCGATTTCAATTGGATCCTCGGAAGAGACATGGCGATTTATCGTGCACTTGGACATCTCCGAGAAGAGTACAGGCGAGCTCGACCCATCGAGACCTCGCCATGATTTCTCGCAGAGCTAGGAATGGAGATATCATCCGCATGCCGTGAAAGACGACTCCATTCTCTCATATGTCCAATACTTGGAGAGTCTCCTCAGGAAACGGGAAATCCAGACTCGCCGTAACTCGAAGGTACACAGGATGCTGTTGTTCATTGAACTGGAACTGGAGGAGAATGCACACGGACTTCCTTGACCATGAAGAAGAAATCAAGGATTTCGTGGAGAGAGTCGACAAGCTGAAGATGGATGTTGCCGCATTAGAGGAGAAGATGGACTGGGAGAAGACCTTTTTCCGAGTGGAGATGACGGACCCCTCGTGAGCAATGACCAGGATTATGAAGAGAGCTCCACGAAGGAAGCCGCAAGAGGAGGCGCCACACGAGGACGCCACACCGGAGGACGCCGCACTGCAGGACGCAAGGATAATTGATGAAGACATTTAGTCGACCGCCATGTTATTTTATTTTCCGTCGATCGCTTAGGGCCGTTATTTTCGATTAGTCATGAGAATTTGTAATCCGAGGTTGAACCATGTTTGAGATGATTGAATAAATGATTGGTGTGATTATGATTGTGCATTCATATGGGTAGTGATATTTTCTCATTAGACCCTTGTTCTATTCTAATTTTCTCATCCACTCCAAAACACCAGATGCCTCCGAGACGTGACCCGGTTTCAACTTTCCGCGGAGCTCACCCAGCTGATCCAACAGCAGAATGCCCTCATGCGATGCTCATCCGTAACCGAACAACAACAACAACAACAACAATCCACCGCCACCACCCCTCGCTGACAATTTGACCCGCTTCCTAAGGCTGAATCCGCCGGTGTTCTCTAGCAAAGACCTTGAGCCGATTGTGGCCGATGATTGGCTCCGCAAGGTCGGAAGAGAGTTAGCCACTGCTGGATGCACAGATGCGAGAGAAGGTGCGCTTTGCCGCACATCGGCTTGATGGACCTGCAGCCTCTTGGTGGGAGAACTACACCGCCACTTATCCCATCGCCACCATCACGTGGGATCAGTTCCAGAAGCTTTCCGCCTTTGCTCATGCTCACCGAAGCCATGAGTCTGAAGAAGCGTGAGTTCCGCAACTTACGCCAGTGAACCATCTTTGTGGGGCGATGCATTGGATGAGTTCAGCAAGTTAGCTCGCTATGCCCCGGATGATGTGGCCACAGATGCCGCAGCAGGAAAAGTTTCTCGAGGGACTCAATGACGAGCCGGGAATGCAGCTAATGGTGGCTACCTTCAACAACTACCGGGAGCTGGTAGACAAGGCCACCATACTTGAAGGCAAGCAGCAGCAGATTGATAGCCATAGCGGAAGTATGGCGGGGAAGTACAACTCGAGCTCAAGAGAAGCCCGTTATGCCCCATACTCGGGAGGGCATACCCATCACACCCATGGAGGACATAACCATGGAGGGAATGGAAACAACCGCAACCACGACAACAAGTCAGGTAATGGAAATGGCAATGGCAACCAGCATCGTCCTGCCTCGGCTCAGAAGGATCTGAGTCACATCACCTGTTTCAAGTGCCAGAAAACAGGGCACTATGCCACCGACTGCCCGGAGGCCAAGCAGAGGAATGGAAACGGCAATGGAAGCTCAGCAAAGAAGCCCAACCCTTTTCCTCGTGCTCGGGTGAACCACATTGGCGTGGAGGACGTCTATGATCAGCTAGACACCGTGGTTGGTAAGTTTTATTAAATTCACATCCAGTATTGGTACTCTTTGATTCTGGTGCAACGCATTCATTTATATCAAGGGTAGTTGTGGAAAAGTACGGGTTGCCCACTAGAACCCTTAGAAGCCCTCATCACGTCAGTTCCGCAGGAGGAGAAATGATGGCAGGCTTAAGCTGTCATGCAACCCTTAACATCGGAAACCATAAATTTCCCGCAGACCTCATAATATTGGAAACCCAGACCTTGGATGTAATCCTAGGCATGGATTGGTTGACGAAGTTTGAAGGAAACATAGACTGTGCCCAAGAAGACGATTCTCGCTCACCACTCCGGAGCGAAGAGGATCAAGTATGTATCCGCACGCATCCCGATGAAGAATCAGTGAATTCCCTCACGGAGTTGTTCAGAGGAAGTGCCAGTAGTGCAAGATTTTCCCGATGTGTTTCCGGAGGAATTACCAGGAATGCCACCGGACAGAGACATTGAATTTCTGATTGAGTTATTGCCCGACAAGGCCCCAATATCCAAGAGACCCTATCGGATGCCCCCGAACGAATTGGAAGAGATCAAAAAGCAAATTAATGAGCTATTGGAGAAGGGATATATTCGGCCAAGCTCGTCACCTTGGGGAGCCCCAGTTCTTTTAGTAGAGAAGAAGGATGGAACCCTGAGAATGGTTGTGGATTATCGTTCGTTGAACGACGTGACCATCAAGAACAAGTACCCGCTGCCGATGATTAATGATTTGTTTGATCAGCTAGTTGGAGCCAAGGTATTCTCCAAGATCGATCTTCGATCAGGGTATCATCAGTTGAAGATCCGTGAAAAGGATATACCCAAAACAGCATTCACCACCATGTATGGTTTATATGAGTATACCGTCATGTCATTCGGATTGACTAATGCCCCTGCATACTTCATGAATTTGATGAACAAGGTATTTATGGAATATCTGGACAAGTTTGTCGTGGTGTTCATCGATGATATACTGATTTTCTCCAAGAGCGAGGAAGAGCATAAGGAACATTTGCGTCTAGTTCGAGAAACTCCGAGAACATCAGCTGTATGCCAAGTTCAGCAAATGTGAATTTTGGCTGAAGGAAGTCGGATTCCTCGGACATGTTATTTCAGGAGAAGGAATAGCAGTTGACCCCACCAAGGTTGTATCAGTCACCGATTGGCAGTCACCCACCTCAGTTAAGGAGATCCGCAGTTTTCTCAGACTCGCAGGATATTATCGGAGGTTTATTGAGAGTTTCTCGAAGATTGCCAAGCCCATGACTGAGCTGTTGAAGAAGGACGCCAAGTACATTTGGACCGAGGATTGTGAAGCCGTTTCCTGTGAATTGAAGAAACGTTTGGTGACAGCCCCAGTCTTGATTTTGCGGACATACACAAGGATTACCAGGTATATTGTGGCGCTTCGCCAGTGGACTCGGAGGAGTACTCATGCAGGAAGGAAAAGTTGTAGCTTATACCTCCGGACAGCCACGACCTCACGAGATGAATTACGTCACACATGATTTGGAGTTAGCAGCCGTAGTGCATGCACTCAAGACTGGAGACATTTCCTTATCGAAATAGTTGTGATGTTTACACGAGATCATAAGAGCTCGAAGTATATTTTCACGCGAAAGAGTTGAACCTCGTGCGGAGGAGATGGCTAGAGTTAATCAAGGACTATGACATGAGATTGCATTACCACCCGGAAAGGCTAATGTTGTAGCAGATGCCTTGAGCCGTAAGAGTTATGTGAATACTCTTATAGCGGAGGATTACCCAGAGTTAGTCGATGGCCTCGAGAGATCTCCGATCGAGATAGTTCCGAGAGGATATGTTGCAGCTGGAAGTTCAGTCCACTTTGGCCGAAAAAATTCGTGAAGCCCAGAAGTCGGACAAGGAAATTGATGAGATAAAGAAAAGGATGAATGAAGGAAAAGCTAAAGGGTTTCGTAAGGATGAATACGGAGCTATATGGTACGAGGACCGTATTTATGTGCCCAATGATCCCGAACTCGGGAAGCTAATTCTTCAGGAGGCTCATGATTCACCGTACTCGATTCACCCCGGTAACACCAAGATGTATCTGGATTTGAAGGAAAGTTTCTGGTGGACAGGTATGAAGAAGGATATTGCTGAGTACGTAGCAATATGCGATGTTTGCCAGCGAGTAAAGGCGGAACATCAGAAGCCAGCAGGGTTACTTCAACCCTTGCCGATTCCCGAGTGGAAATGGGAAAAACTTGGAATGGATTTTATCACAAGATTACCCAGGACCCGTTCAGGTTATGGTTCCATCTGGGTAGTGGTTGATCGATTGACCAAGGTAGCTCATTTCATTCCCGTGAAGACTACCTATACCAGCGCTTAAGTTAGCCAAGATATACATGACCAGGATCGTATGTCTGCATGGAGTTCCGAGGAGTATCGTGTCGATAGAGGAACACAATTTACCTCAAAGTTTTGGAATCAATTGCATGAAACTTTGGAGTACGAGGCTGGAGTTCAAGATGACTTTTCATCCGCAGACAGATGGACAGACCGAGAGAGTCAACCAGATCACGGAGGACATGTTGAGAGCTTGTGCGCTAGACTATGGGTCTAGCTGGGATGATAATTTGCCATACGCGAATTCTCGTACAATAACAGTTATCGGACCGATGCGAAGATGGCCCCTTCGAAGCTCTACGGAAGGAGATCACGAGAACACCATTCTTTGTGGGATGGTGTTGGAGATCAAAAACTTTTCGGTCCAGATCTTATCGGAGATTCCAAGAGAAAGTCAAGCTGATTCGAGATAGGCTCAAGGTGGCTCACCGAGGCGTAAGAGTTATGCCGACAAGAACGCAAGGAAGTAACATACGAAGCGGGAGACCGGGCATATCTTCGTGTGTCCCCACTTCGTGGAATCAAGAGGTTCGGTGTTAAAGGAAAGTTAGCACCCCGGTTCATTGGCCCCTACAAAATCCTCGAACGTCGTGGAGAAGTTGCTTACAAGTTCGAATTGACGGAAGGATTGTCCGGAGTTCACGATGTCTTCCATGTTTCTCAGCTGAAGAAATGCCATGCCGAGATGGCCGATATTCCGTTGAGAGATACAGTGCCCCTAGAAGCCATACAGCTCGACAGTGATCTGACGTATGAGGAGAAACCCGTCCGAATTCTCGAGACTGCGAACAGAGTCACCCGCAGCAAGATCATCAAGTTTTGCAAGGTCTTTGTGGAGTCATCATTCCGAGGAGGAAGCCACCTGGGAGCGAGAAGAAGACCTCCGCCGAGACCACCCGCACCTATTTGCTAGCCAACCCGAATCTCGAGGGCGAGATTCATCTTAAGGTGGGTAGGTTTGTAACATCCCAAATTTCCCATTTGGAATGTTTTACAATTATAGCTAAGCATCTATGCATTATTGTTTGAATTGAGTGGCATTTGATTTATTTCAGAGGCTTTGAGTTTGTTGGAATTTGAATTCAAATTGGCAGTTGAAATTTATTTCAAAACAATGCCTGCAAATACTTGAGAAAAAGTATGAGAGGAGTAAACATGACACTCCAAAAATGTCAGATGAAAAATGTTGCCAAAAAGTTTGAATTCAAATCTGATTTTATTTGGGATTTTTAGAAAATGTTTTTTTTTAAGTTTGAGTTTTGCCCCTGGAAAAATGTCCAAGTTGTAGGGTAAATTCCCCTGATCATTTTGATATATATGTGTCCTATATAAAAAAATATATATTATATATATTCCTCCTCTCCCTAAATTCAAAAAAAAAGAAAACCCCAGCGCCACCAGCTAACCCGGCCCGGCCAGCCGAGGCACCCACCAGTGAGCCCAGCCCAGCCAGCTGCCCGAGCCACGCCCGAGCCGACGCCGAAAACCCTCCCCTCGGTGGCCTGTCAGCTCACCCTCTCCTCTCTGCCTTGGTCCCACCCTTCTCTTTCCTCGCCCGCCATCCGCTGCCAACAACCGACCATTGTCGCGGCGCACCACGGAGATCTCGGGATTCACCTCCCCGATTCGCCCCCTCCTCCGAGTCCCCCTATAAATACCCTCGCCCGTTCCGCCCCTCGCCTGCTTGAAACCCTCTCCCCTCACGCGATTCCTCGCTGAACCCAGCGCCTTGTCGCGCCATTGTCGAGCTCCTCCGTCGCCCCGAGCTCCAACTACTCCACCCCGACCTCCCTCGCTCGTCCGCACCCGCTTTGGCGCCTCCGTCGCCCGGACCACCCAAAGCCACCAGCGTCGTCACCCGAGCTGCCGTCGCCGCCGACCACCGCGGTAAGCCACCCGAGCCCCCTCCGCCGTCCGATCTAAAATCTAGGGTTTAGATTAGATCCCCCGAAGGGGTATGTTTTATTTTAAAAAGCCGGTTTTAGTTACGGTTTATTTTGGTTTAGTTAGCGGTTTAGTTTAGACCGGCCCGATCGGGTTATTTTCAGTTAGCCGCGAGCACGTTTTAATTATTTGACGCCTGAGCGTTAGATAGGCCCGTAGCGCTAGTTTTTCTTTTTTTAGTTTTATTTTCGTTTCTGTTTTTAACAGAATAGTTTCAGTTTTGTAAAATCCATATCTTTTAGGTTACTTAATATTTTTTAATTGATTTTTTTTTGTTAGTTTGCAAATTTGTTGTAGTTTCTGTAGAAAATATGTTTGGCCATGTTTAAATTATTAGAAATTGTTTTATTTTAGTTTTAGACAGATTAGTAATTCTGCTATAAAATGAGTTAGGATTATTTTATTTTAGTGATTCTTTTTTTCACTGCTTTGTTTTGACTTTGCCTAGCAGCAGGGATTTATTTGGGTATTTTATATTTAATAAAAAATACTTTTAGTCAAAATCATGTATTTCTTGTTTATTTAACTAGCTACTGTTTTCCTATTGTTTTATTTAGTAAATAATTTTATTTTTACTATGTTATAGTTTGTTTTAGATTACTTTCTGTAGCTACAGAGGATGAACTTTTATTTACAGTAGAGTAAATTTTTTATTTTATTTTCCTTTGCTAGGATTGTTATAGGCATAATAGGAGTTCTATAATAGCTTTTGATGTGATTCTTTTTGCTCCTAGTTTATATGATGTTTTCCCTTCTGTTAGTTAGCAAAACCCATGCTTAGGTTCTGTTAAGAAAAGTTTTAGTTGTGTAAAACTATTTGTTGCTTGATGTGGTGAAAACCTTGATTTGATTTCTCCGAGTTTTCTTTGGATTTTGGTTTGAGTGCTTGGGTGTTTTGTTTCCAACTTGCTGTTATGTTATATTGTGCCATACCTATTTGTGCTATTGTTTGATTCGGTAGAATTTCCGGAGTGCGAAGCCTGCTATCACGAGTCCCTAGCTTTCGAAGACCGTCAGCCAGGCAAGTCATTTGATCATGTTTTACAATACCTATGATTTTTGTTGCATTAGAATTATACCTCCCCACCATGCATGCAGTAGGAGAATTTTAAGTTATGTTCTTGAGTAGTATCATGAGGTAGGATGAAACCAATTCCCCTTGTTACCATGGCCCGGGACGGAAGTACTTTATTTTGCTATGCTCAGAGACGGGGTTGGTTGAGTGATTCATAAGGGAGATGTGAGAGTCAAGATGATGACAACCCCATGACTTCAAGCTCAAGATGGACTTCAAAATTCACTACTGGGTGGAGGACGGTTGACGGGCACCCTGGAGAAAACCAGCGGCTGGCCGGGATGCATGGAGAAGCGCCATGACATCTTGCGGAAAGCTTCACCCAGCCACGAAGAGACGGATGGATACCCCATTGACCGGAAGCTTACCTGTGCAGCCGCAAGCCATTATGGGCTCGCTTGGTCGACCCTAGGCGTGACTCTGGCCGGACGGTGCTACGAGATGTAGAAGAACGGTAGGATTGGATGGGCACCGCAAGTGGCCTGGAGGAACTCTTCTGAAGACCCTGTTCGTTCGTCCCGTCTTCAAACACCGTGAAGTGCGAAGACTTAAAGGAGGGAACGATTCTTGCGGGTAAAGTGCGCAAACCTCTGCAGAGTGAAGATCTAATCGGTTAGCCGTGTCCCGATTCTGGACAATTTGAGCCTCCGGAACTTGGAGCATTTCGGATATCTCAACACCGAACTGAATAAATTAATTGAGGGGGTTATTTAATAATTGGGAATGAGACATTGGTTGGCGGAACCATCTCAATAACTACCAACATTTTGTAGTATTTGCAAACAAGTCCTTGTTGTAGGGAAAAGCGGCTTTTTCAAGCAAAACAATGAAACTTAGAGCCCCACAGCCAAATTGCATATAGTGTTAGTAATTTTTATTGTTGTTCTCTCTTTGACTTGCCGGCATATTCAAAATGCTGACCTACACGGCTGGAACGTCTTATGTTGCAGAGGAGTTTTCCGATCAGGAGTGAGGCTACGATCCACGCTTGGCGATTGCCCTATGGAGTCGGATGGACTCGCTATTCGCTCACGCTTCAGCCTTTGTTTAGTTTATTTCTCATGAGTTGGCCTTCGGCGAATTTATTCTATTGTAATAAAGACTCGATATGAGAATCGTGTAATAAATTCAGGTGTGATTGAACTTTGATTCTTTCATCAATGTACTGTGTGTGCCAGCATGATCTTGGGATGGTACAACTACACAGAGACTTGACCGATTTTGGGTCGGGTCGCTATAGATCTCCACACGAGTGAGCTCCCAATACTTCCTTGCCATGGCATTCATCCTGCTCGGGTCCATGAAAATGATAGCATGTTCTCCGCCTTCTTCACTTTTGCAAGCATATCCTCCTCAAGTGCAAGCATACGCTGCTCTGCTTCCACCATATTTGCTTGAGCCGCTAAATTTGTCCTTCACTTCTAGTCCTCATGAACTTGACTTCATTCTATCTCGCCGCCTTATCTTCTTTGCGTTCCTGCGCCAAATCTTTCTTGGTCTCAATCATCGCACAAACCTTCCCATCATAGGCTTTTTGTAATATTTGTACCATCCGGTCTTTTGCTAGTATTTTCATCCTCCTCGTCATCGGCTTCAATGGATATGCTAATCCTTGATATCTTAGGTGTGGTTTTATCCACTTTTGATTGCCAACTAGTTCCTTGCAGTAATGGTGCAATATGAAGGCCTTGTCGCCGCCCTCTTAGTTGGGTTGCTTGTATAGCTCTTGGATGACTGGGCCATACTCCGTGATTGGCACCCCACACGCTGGAAAATTATTCACTTGATCAATACAATTGAACCATCGATTGCATTGCTCTCAGATTACACTCCACCAGTTGTCAAGAGACTTGAGTGTGGTTGGATATGGCGGTAGTTGTGTTGCAATAGTAGTCTTCAATCCTAGATCAAAACTTCTACTTCAATTGATCCGTCGAAATTTGTTCCTGTAGTTCACCTGTGCATTGTGTCGATAGTTCGACGCAATGAGCGGCCAATAAGAAATATGCCAAGGGACCCCCTCTGGGGTGGAAACTTATGAAACACACACCCCCAGCCCCCCCCCCTGCGCGCACCCGTTTGCCCAGGCCCACGTGAGAGGTGGGACCCTTTTTCGTTTTTTCTTTTCCTTTTTTGTTTTTGTATTTCTAGTTTTTCTTCTCTAAATCAAATTTGGAATTTAATAAAATGTTTATTTTGAAAAAATGTTCCAAATTTTTAAAAGCTTCACAAATTTATTTTGTTCCAGATTTTAAAAATATATCAACGTTTAAAAAATGTACGCAAATAAAAAAGATCATGGATTGCAAAAGATTATTCATGAAATTTAAAAATTGTTCATTAGTTTGGAAAAAAATTGTCGACTGCAAAGATTTTCATGAATTTTAAGAAATGTAGGCTGATCCAAAAAAATTTGAGAATTTCTAAAAGGTGTTCCCAAAATTTTAAAATGTGCTTCGGTTCAAAACGTGTTCACAAAATTAAAAATTCATGCATTTCCAAATTTTTCCCAAAATTCAAGAAGTTTTTGTCGGTTCAATTTTTCCGTAAATTCAAGAAATTTTTGTCTGTTCAATTTTTCTGTAAATTCGACGAATGGTATGAATGTCAAAATTTATTCGTAAAATATGTTCCGACTATTAAAAAAAATCATGAAGTTGATTTTTTACATGTTTAATAAATTGTTCATTAATTTGAAAAAATGTTCGCATATTTGAAAAATATTTCATGAACTTGAAAATTGTTTGCGAATTTGAAAAAGGCCTGGAGCTTGAAAAATTCATAGATTTTGAAATGAAAACAAATAAAAATGAATAAGAGTGAAAAAAGGAAGAAAACAAAGAAAAATCTGGTTCAGGAAAGGTTCTAGAATGTTCCCAAAACCGGTGGGTGGAAAACAGAAAATGGGTTAACCTGGTTGAAGTAGCGCTCGCGTCGAGGGGGTTTGTACCACATCGCTATCCCCTCAGGTACAACATAGGCCGAAGAAAAAAAACATAGGCCAGCCCTGCCACACTGACGTTGCTGTTCTTCTTCTTTTTTATATTTATAGTTATATTTGAAATGAATATATTTACCATTTTAGATTAAATAAATAATTGTTAATCATGTACTAGCAAATATTTAAACATGTACAAGATTTTTCTTATTATGTATACCAAAAACGTATAATCTCTTTCGAAAAAAATAGACATCAAAATATATATCCGTAAAAAAAAAATTGAAACGCGTATAAGCAAATACTTTTTTTACAAAAAATGTACAATCTATATGAAAAAAGTGGACATCAAAATCTATATCTGCAACAATTAATGATGTATTTAATATTTTTTAACTAGTATAAAAGATGTCTCTAATGTACACGAAAAATGTACAATCTATATCAGAAAGGTAGGCCTCATATATGGATAATGTAAAACATACATTAAATTAAAGTAGATATCAAAACCATATGTTTAGAAAATATTAAACATGGATATAATTATTTTTTCTGATGTATAAGAAAATGTACATTGTGTGTGAATATTTTATTGTGATTAAAAATGTTCACCATGTATTTAAAAAAGTGTTAACCATGTATTAGAAAAATTATTCAAAACATGTATTTAAGGGAAAATGCGCATCGTCTATTTAAAAAATGTTTAAGGTGTATCAAGAAAATGTTTCACATGTACACTAAAAATGTACATTGTGTACTAAAGAAGTAGACATGTGTTGAATAAAAACAAACCGATGAAAACCAACAAAGAAACAAATAGAAACAAAGATAAGCAAAGAAACCCAAAAACGAAATAAATAAAACCTAAAAATAAAATAAATAAAAAGAATGGAAACAAGAAAGAAACAAAGAAAATGAAAAAAAGGAAAAAAAATGGTGAAAACCAAAAAATAAACTAAGGAATCGTAGAAAAGACAAAAGAAAAAATGAAAACCCAGAAAGAAACGGAGGATACCATGGGAAAAAGCGAATAAAATAGTACAACCGAAGAAAACCGTGATGAAACAAAGAAAACCAAAAGAAAAATAGAAAGTAAAAAGAAATAAAAGCGGAAGAAAACCGGACCAAACAAGGAACATCACACGAGCCAGGGAACGAAGAAACACACCGAAACAGGCCGGGGCAGAAACGGCAGTGAATTAAAAACCTTCAGGAGAGACGAGCATAAGAGATTATGGCTCTCGCGCTGTCCCCCAACCTACACACTAAATACGATCGGCCATTCTCCAAAGCCTAAATGTTAGAATTTTACCAAAAATCAACATAGAAGCTGTACTATGAGGAAACTACAAAAACACTTTGTATTGAAGTAGCTAAGCCAGCCCATGTTTTTTTTCGGGGGTAAAAGTGTTTTATTCCATAGATGCAGAGTTACAGTCAGTTGATAAAAGCTCAGCGATACAAGATGGGCAATTCTGTAGCCAACAAGCCGTGCTACACTCTATTTTCCCATGGTTCGCCAGGCGATCTGCTACTCTGTTTTTGATCTCTAGAAATTTTCATAGAAAAAACTCTCTACCAGCTAAGAGGTGCTTAATCTCCGTGACTAAATGACCATAAGCCGACCGATCAAGAAAATCTGTGGACAATGAAAAAAGTGTCGTCGAAGAGTCAGATTGGATTACCATGGAAAAGTCTGATCGCTCCAAAGCTAGCGCTAGACCCTCCCTAATTGCATGTAGTTCCTCTTCGAGGGCTATTGAAGTAGCTAAGCCAGCCCATATTGAACATACTTTGTATCGAAGTAGCTAATCCAGGCCATGTTGTCAGGGATAATGTTTGGCTTCACGAGTCTTCACGGCAAGGCCAATGGCGCCACCTCCGGGTTTTGCCGAAATCCATGTCAACGCAAGTGTGGCAAAATCTGAGATGAGAGGAGTTGCGTCTGCAGTGTGCCGCGATGAGGATAGACTATATATGGGCAGCTCCTCTCTAGTTATTCCGGGGATCACTGATGTAACTACACTCGAAGCAATGGCACACAGAGAAGCTTTGGCTCTAGCGGAGGACTTGATGATCCAAAACTTCATAATCGCTCCAGATCAAAGCAGGTGATGAACGACATTAAGAGAGGAAGTAGTAGCAATTACGGTTGTATTATTAGCGAAATTAAGCAGCAAGCTAGTTTAGTTAATTGCAAGTTTACTTTTGAAGGTCGTGCATCAAATGCCGATGCAGATAGGTTAGCTAAGTTTTCAAACACTTTTGATAAGGGGCGACACCTTTGGCTGATCCATTCCCACGATCCTTTTTGTATGCCACTTCAAGTGGTCTATGATCAATAAAGCTTAGCTATACCCCTTAAAAAACGAGTCTACTTGTAGAATGGTATGACCGTGGTTAATTCAAAAAGGTTGCTTTTTACCGCTAGTAACAAGTATCTTGAGCCAACCGTGCTAACTGAGTACGGACCTCCAAAAAAGAAGACAAATTTGAACTCAATAATGACAGAAAAAGGAGCATCTTAGAAGAGACGATGGCAACAATCCAACAGGGTTCCTGGAAGGGAACAACGAGATCCAACGGCACGGGGCCTCTTCTCCTTGGCTTCTTCTCCCCGGCAAAACACATTCCAGTTCGTCACCGCTGGGTAAGTAAAGAGGAAAGTAAAGAACGGTGAAATAGAGAGACAAACGAACATGCATGGTTGTATGTGTGCCATTGATGTATGTATGTGTTTCTCTCTCCGTGTATATACAACAGTATAATAAGTGTATGGTTAGGCTACCTGTTAGTGTATGGATGAGCACCTGGGCTTGTTTATTCCGGATGGCGGCTAGCTCTTGGCCCCAACAACTACCAATCGATCGATCGATGAGTTCCTCGATCCGACGAAAATACCTGATTTTGCTAGTATTTGAATGCATGCATGCTGAGACGTTGATGCGTCGCCTGTAAAGTGTAAACGGCAGCCGTCTTCACATGGTCCTAGCTGCCGCGAATATATACCGAATCCGCCATAGATTAGTGCATGTTGATCGAGGAGGAGCCTCCTTAACCAGTTGAAAATTCGGCTGCAGCTGTCGTCTTTGGATAGTTAACTCTGGCTGGAGATCACACGGTCTAATCTCCTCCTCTGGTAGGCTAGTATAAGAGACATGGCGATGTCGATCCGTTTCGTCTCGTCAAGAAACCTCAACGTGCTGCCTGACAGCCTGAGAGAAGCAAGAAAGCAGTAGGCACCACACTCTTGCTCGCTCCGGTGCTAGCTAGCTGCAGATCAGGGAGAGGGGGAGAGAGATGCCCGTGGTGGGGCTCATCCCGTTCGTGTACGCGGCGATCAAGAGGAAGCGGAGGTCGTCGTCAGCGAGGGCGGACCGCTACGCGGAGATCGCCGCCAGCGCCGCCGCGGCGCGGGGGCGGGAGCGCGCGCGCTTCGACGGCGGCGGCGCGTACCTGTCTCAGAGCTGCCATTTCGCCGTGCGTCCAGCTTCGCCGGCTGACGAGCTCGGGTTCTTGTACGACGGCGACAGCTGCCCGCCACCAGAGAGTCTCTTGCGGAAGCTTTCCTCCGCAGATCGCTACGAGCGCCTGCTGGCCACGGGCGGGCGGGAGGACGCGCGCTTCGACGGCAGCGGCTACCAGTCCCAGAGCTGCCGGTTCGCGGCCCGTCCTTGGACGGCCGACGTCGGCGCACAATGCGACGGAGGCTCCGCTCGAGACGCGCAGCCGGAGGGTGTGCCGCGCCAGCTGCTTCCTCCGGACAGCCGAGACGACCGCCTTGCCACAGGCGAGACGAGAGGACGGGATAACGCGCGCTTCGACGGCGGCGGTTATCAGTCTCAGAGCTGCCGGTTCGCCGCGCGTCCTTCGCCGGTCGACGAGCTCAGTGTTGCGCGCGACGAAGGCGGGGCCTCCCGCCACCCCCCGGCACAACTGGAGGGTCTCTCGCGGCAGCTGCTTCTGCCGGCCAGCCAAAAAGGCCCCCTCGGCACCGGTGAGGCGCGCTGGCGGGAGCGAGAGCACGCTCGCTTGGACGGCGGCAGTCACCAATCTCAGAGCTGCCGGTTCGCCGCGCGACCTTCGGATGCCTACAAGTTCGAGCTCGGTTTCTCGCGTGACGAAGAATACAGCGTCGCCAGCCAGGCGCCGGAGGACCTCTCGCGCAAGCTGCTGTTGCCGGCCGGCCGGAGGGAGCGCGAGGTCTCCAGGTCCCTGAGGTTCAGCAGCAAGCGCGTGTTCGCATGGGTCAGTGGCGCCTAACATGCCTTGTTGCTTTCTGTCGAGCAGTTTGCGTGCAGCGCCAGACCGTTGCGAAACCCGCGGTGAGCTTTGAGTGCTTTGACGTGTCGGGCATCTGAATATATTCGACGCATATTTCGAATTTGGAACAATTGTTTGATCAATGTGTCTATGTTTTTTATTGTTAAAATAATGTGTCTACACTTTTTTTATTCCGTGATGGTTCACAAAAGAAAATGGTTGAAGAGTGACTAGGACACCAGCATAAGCACCAGAGCCCAGAGGAGTACGTAAACAAACGTTGTTTACTCAACAGAAGGCTTTGAGAGCGTGCTGACCTTTTTTTAAATATAAATATGGATCTAATATTATACGCGAGCAAAATGACGAATGTGCTTAGAGACGCAGCCGCGCCGTCCACGCGCCGCCCGGACCGCCGCGCCGTCCAGCGCCCACGCCGCCTGGACCGCCGCGCCGTCCACGCTCCAGGCGCCCGGACCGCCGCGCCAACCGGGCCGCCGCGTCCACGCGCCGCCAGGACACAGCCCACGCGGACCTCCACGCTGCAGGTGCTTTGCCCTCACATTCTTCCTGCCTGCAATCACAATTTTTGGTTTAATTGTACGCATGTTCAATACCTTCTAATTTCTGCTGGTGTTTCTCCTGCTGTCAGTTCTAGGCTTGCTTCATAGAGTGCCACAGTTAAAACAGATGCAAATATATGTATTGCTCGACTTCCAATCCTGCACTTTATCTATGCTGCTTTCTCTGAACTCTGTAGTTGCACATTGCACATGCTGTTCCAACTTCTGATTATTGCATATGCTCCTTCACCTCTTTCTGTACTTCGTTGATTCTTCTTAACATTTGTTTGTCCCTGCTGATTTCCATCGGATGCACATATTTCAGAGGACAATACTCTTCTCATGGTTCTACTTGCAGGGATCCCCGTGCATTGAGGGCGCTGACTCAATGGAGTTGTGTGCGGCCACGAACAACAACAAACATAAAGTTTTCTAGGCAAGTTTAAGAGGGGTTCCTTGAAAGCACTGAAACGATCTGAACATCAAACTCTTTTTTTGCTTGCTTTGTAATATAGTCTACACTACTTAACGAATCTTCTCATTTCTTCAGATATAGACACATCTTTTAAGAAATCTTGTCAGAGGAAGAGACGACAATCTTTAGACAATTTGAATCATATGATAGTGATAAATAGAGGGATAATTAATCTTGAGGTACTAAGGGCTGGATTATAGAAGTTTGGTACCAAATTTACCCAATTAGAAATAAAAGTTGATGGAGCTGGTATGTTAATCTGATAGCCCTGACGTTAAACAATATCTTCTTTTGTCCTGTATATGCACACTTACATTCTTCTTCTTGCAATTGTATGTATTAACTAGCTTATTGCCTTCACATATACACTCATGGATGATTTTTATTTAAGAGCATAACTTCATGAACGGAAGAGGTTATAAAATTTACTCACATATTCTTGTTTCGAAACAAAATAAGAAAGGCCAATCTGCAGGACCTTGCTGTCTATAGCGGGGGTGATATAGTCAAAGGCTCTTTTCACTTGCTCATTTCACAATGGCTATGAAGTAATGTGGTGCACACTATACTCTGTTAAATGGGAATTTACTCGTAATCTACATTTACATGCTGCTTCAGCAATTATCAGTGTGATAGTGTGCGCTTAGCAACGCCAGAGAAGTGAGAATGGCCGCCGTTTGGTGTGGGCCAGAATACTCACGCATCTCTCTACGCTTATTTCACTTGTTGTGTTGTCTCCAATTGTTGCAATACTGTCGTCTCATTCAATTTTGTTTTTCAGAGTTGAGAAATGATGGATAAATAACAGAATTGTGTTCATATTTTCATTAGTTTGTGCAATTTTTTTGGAGAAAAAAGTTGTTACGCTTAATTCATTAGTTTGTTATAGTGATATTTTGAGCAGAATGGAAAAGATTTGGTGCGGATCTGAATGCGCTGATGAAATTACGGTCCAATAGAGGAACCAATGTGCTCCTGGTCTGATCCTTAATTGTGAAGATCTTTTTTGGGTGGTCATTCATGGGCTGGACTTCTCCTTCAGGTTAATGGTCTTCTTTCTAGCATGAAGTAGAAGATTATAACTACCAGGAAGCACAGGATGTTGTTCATGAATTCGACAGTAATTTTGGTGAGGATGTGAAATCCCTCCTTCTGCTCATTCCAATCTTTCAAATTGATTTATTCATTGTTTTACCTTTCCTTGACCGTCTCTTCATTGCGATTAGATTTCTCACCGCTTCTCCTAATGGTCCAGCCAATTAATAAGAGAAAAGAGGGAGAAGAAAAATGTATGAACCAATAAGAGATACCTCTACAAGCAGTGGAAATAGGTATTCCTTATATATTCTAGAGATCATGATCATGAAAAATCTTGAAACATGTACTGACAAGAGAAAGGAGGAAGTGCAGAAAAACTCTTCACATGACATCATGATAAGCTCTGTTCGGTTGTAAACATGTTTGTAGTATCATTTATCATCAAGCATTTAAAGTGTTATTAAGAGTAAAATGACATTCTCTATGTGCTCTAGGTAAACTTTCAGTGGATACACAATTCTTGTTTTTTTTGTATTTGGTCAAGCAGAATCATGTATGAGAAAATAAAGCTCTTTCATGTATTTGTGTTATATCTAGGAAGATTATTACTGGTTTTGCTACGATAACATGCAAAATTTGGTGTGTGTGTGTGTGAGAGAGAGAGAGGCCATGGGGTTGTGATATCGGTTGTTAAAGAATATGGCCTCTAAGATGTATGACTACTTAATAGGTGAGCTCCAACCAAAGAATTGGTACTTCAACATGGAATTTATCACCTTCACAAAAAGATGAAATAATGTCATTTTTTAAGAATTTTTTGCTTTTATGTGTATATTGGATCATTTGCAAGCTATGGTATTATTATTTTTAAATAATGAATTCCATGCAAAGCTCTGTACCTGCACTTGAGTACTAGAAAGTTAAGCAGAACATAGTATGTGATTTTCCAATGATGAATAGATTTAAGTTGACAATGTTATTGATGGTTGGCACTGCTAGCCCCAATGCCCTTTCTTATAGAAGATCATCACTCAATCTTATTTTTGGTTGCAGCTAGAAAGAGGATGTTGATTGGTGAAGGAGTTCTTGCAACTAGCAAGGTATTCTGCTTATAACCTGATTGTGAACTTTCTTCAAAGATCATCACTCAAAGTGAAGCATATTCCACAAGTCTCCTAGGAAGTTCTCTTCTGTTCCTTTCATATTTTATATCTACTGGTAGCATGGCAGTTATAGCTCTCATGATGTGTATGGACTACTATTGATGGCTATCCTTGCTTTTCTTCATGGTTTCGTATTAAAATTGTTGTGTAACTGTTTCATCTTTCATTACAAACATTGCCTTTTTCAAATCCAGTGAGCATTCATGTAAAACAGTGGCCACTCACATCAGTGGAGTAAATTATGTAAGATAAGCTACATTGTCTATAAGCTACTTTCATTTCAGATGAAACATGTCCTTTTTGACATCCCAATTATTGTGTTGAAAACAAATACTTTCCTACCCTACATCTGAAATATTTCCAAACATCACCCTGAAAGGAAAAAAATATTGCTCTTCGCTCCATTGACTGAATAAACAAGAGCATCACAGTACGTAGTTCAATGATACTCCCTCTGTATATTACTTTACAGAGAAATATTTAGGTACTGGTAATTATTTTTTGGCATAGTGTTTGTTTGCATTTGTCGTATATGAGCCCGTTATTGACTTATTAAAATGTCGAGACCATTTTGTGGAGTTTGATGCTCTTGCTGTTATCTAGCCTAACATGATTTGACATTTTGATGGAATTTAGGTTGATCCTTTGCTTTCAGATTTGTTAGCAAGTAATTCATATCCTATTTGTTTCTTGTCAGTTAGAGAGAACAATGAACAAGTGTAATCCAGTTGCTTATGTTTGTAAAACAACTACTCCATCCATTCCTAAATATTTGCCTTTTTAGAGATTTCAAATGGACTACCACATACGGATGTATATAGACATATTTTAGAGTGTAGATTCACTCATTTTGCTCCGTATGTATTCATTTGTTGAAATCTCTAGAAAGACAAATATTTAGGAACAGAGGGAGTAGAATGCAATTAAGCGCCGTGTAGTACTAGCATATGATAGATTACTAATCAGTAATCACAGATCACGGCGGAAGGCATTAGGAACACCAATTTACAACTGCGAGTAATCTCTTTTGAATACAGTGTCATTCATTACATGGGTGCATACTCACTATAGTTTGGCACATTTGAATAGTCAATGCCCCTCCCCCTCTCGGGCGCAAAAAAATGACAATGTCCAAAATGCATATACTTTTATCTATCACGACAATTTGTACCCTCAATGTAGATTCTATTACTATGCAACTACAACTTCTAATTACTGAGTTCTTTTAGAATGATGGATCTACTTAGTGAGTTCAGCTTCTAAGAAATGTATTTATATGCCTATTTGACAATTTCCTTTTGAGTCTGAATGAATCACAGGAAATGGAGAGTTTTACTGAGAGAATGGGGAAAATCTGCATGCTATTGTTTGGAAAAGTGGTAACAATCTACGGTATATAGGATACTGAAGAGTGTAAATAGTAGTTGTATTTTGTTCTCCAAACATATCTTTCTCGGGATAATACATGCCGTGTACTGAATCATGTTGTATTAAGTCGAGTCACACTGGAATTAGCTTGTCGAATGACTCAATATATTTTACACTGGCGATTCAGAGGATCAATTACTAGATTTAATGCTGTAAATTTACAACATATCAGAGACCGAATGAATGGAAGAATATTTATTATCTCTATGCAGCAACATGACAATGACGTCCCACCTTTGAAAATACAACTTGAGCAACATCATAAATATTGTGTATCTATTTAATTCATATATATCGGGAATTATTTTTCTATATTGGCGTGCATCTCATTTGGTTAAGATTTGAGACGTGTGTTGCACGTGCAGGCTTACTAGTGGATATAAACACAATGAATACACATCCAACCTCTACATAGTTATAATGCACACAATCAGCACTAACAAACATAAAAACACGTCGACAAAAAATGCGAAATCATATAAAATAAAAACCTATGCCTAAGCGAACCCGAAATGATTAAATCCACGACCGACAAACTATATATGTGGCCATATCTACATCAATCATCTCATGATAACACAAGTACAACGTGATTCTGCAATAGCAACACCTTTAGCAAGGGAGCGACCGTCAAGAGTTATCATCATCGGATCCAACCACCAAAGGCAAGAATCTAGGTTTTCATCCTGAAAGATCCCGTCCGAGCATATCCGAGCAATGCCTTCAACAAGGCAACGAAACAAAAACATTGTCAATGTTAGGTATAACCAACTCGGATCAGACATAGGTTTTCACCGCGGAGCTAGTCGAAGTCAATCATGTTGTCGACACCACTTTTTCATGTGTTGTCGACAAAAAAGACAAAATAATGTACTAAAAATGCAGAAAACATTGACCTATGATTTTGTTTATTTTTGTGAGAGCTCCTCAAATGTTAGTTGTGGATGAAATTTCGCAAGTCTCTAAAACATCTGTTCGTGTTTGGTGTCACAAAAATTCAGAATTTTTGGATCGCGTTTGAAACGTGTTTTGTCATTTTTTTAGAAAATTCAGTTGTAGTACACTCAAGAGTAGCCATACCTTTCCTATCAAAGTCCCTTAGCGCAAGACCTCTTGTAAACTCTATATTTAAAACCATGTGCAAGCTGCGGCAAACTTTGGCCGGATTGCAGCTCCCCAGGTCACACAGACCCGCACGAGTGCCGATGGTAGCCATGCCGGCACCGGTGACCGCCACCGGCAAAAGCAACGGTGAGGAAGGTGGCAGGTAGGAGGAGGTACGGCCGCCACAACCGCGAAGTACACCCTCAAGAAAATCCAAATCAGGCGGTTTTTTGGGCTGATCCATCCGGCTCTCCATCGTTATTTACTCTCACGAGCCCTACTTTCTTGGATCGGCCAACCCACCTCCCGCACCTTCTCTGTTGTTAGTTAGGATTCTGTTATGTCGATCCATGATCAGTTGTAACTTGTATAAATTCTCCCAAAAGTGAATGCATCCAGTGTGCCGCACAAACTCTTATCTCTTGATTTCTTACGATCTCATTGCTACCTCTTGAGCATTGCGTTGGTTTTCCTTTGAAGAGGAAAGGGTGATGCAGTAAAGCAGCATAAGTATTTCCCTCAGTTTTTGAGAACCAAGGTATCAATCCAGTAGGATGCCACACACGAGTCCCTCGCACCTACACAAACAAATAAAAACCTCGCAACCAACGCAATAAAGGGATTGTCAATCCCTTCACGGTCACTTACGAAAGTGAGATTTGATAGATATGATAAGATAATGTTTTTGGTATTTTTATAATAAAGATGCAAAGTAAAATAAAATGCAATAAAAATAGCTAAGTGTTGGAAGATTAATATGATGGAAAATAGACCCGGGAGCCATAGGTTTCACTAGTTGCTTCTCTCAAGAGTATAAGTATTACGGTGGGTGAACAAATTACTGTTGAGCAATTGATAGAATTGAGCATAGTTATGAGAATATCTATGTATGATCATGTATATAGGCATCACGTCCGTGACAAGTAGACCGACTCCTGCCTGCATCTACTACTATTACTTCACACATCGACCGCTATCCAGCATGCATCTAGAGTATTAAGTTCATAAGAACAGAGTAATGCTTTAAGTATGATGACATGATGTAGAGGGATAAACTCATGCAATATGAAATAAACCCCATCTTGTTATCCTCGATGGCAACAATACAATACGTGCCTTGTTGCCCCTCATCCTTGGGAAAGGACACCGCAAGATTGAACCCAAAGCTAAGCACTTCTCCCATTGCAAGAAAGATCAATCTAGTAGGCCAAACCAAACTGATAATTCGAGAGACTTGCAAAGATAACCAATCATACATAAAAGAATTCAGAGAAGATTCAAATATTGTTCATAGATAAACTTGATCATAAACCCACAATTCATCGGTCTCAACAAACACACCGCAAAAGAAGATTACATCGAATAGAACTCCATGAGAATCATGGAGAACTTTGTATTGAGATCCAAAGAGAGAGAAGAAGCCATCTAGCTAATAACTATGGACCCGAAGGTCTGAGGTAAACTACTCACACATCATCGGAGAGGCTACGGTGTTGATGTAGAAGCCCTCCGTGATCAATGCCCCCTCCGGCAGGACGCCGGAAAACGCCCCAAGATGGGATCTCACGGGTACAGAAGGTTGCGGCGGTGGAATTAGGTTTTCGTGGATGCTTCTGTTGGTTTGGAGGTACGTAGGTATATATAGGAGGAAGAAGTACGTCGGTGGAGCAACGTGGGCCCCACGAGGGTGGAGGGCGCGCCTAGGGGGGTAGCCGCGCCCCCTACCTCGTGCCCTCCTGGTTGCTTTCTTGACATAGGGTCCAAGTCCTCTGGATCATTTTTGTTCCAAAAATCACGTTCCCGAAGGTTTCATTCTGTTTGGACTCCATTTGATATTCTTTTTCTGCGAAACACTGAAATAGGCAAAAAAACAGCAATTCTGGGCTGGGCCTCCGGTTAATAGGTTAGTCCCAAAAATAATATAAAATTGTATAACAAAGCCCATTAATCATGCAAAACATAATAATATATAGCATGAAGCATTCAAAAATTATAGATACGTTGGAGACGTATCAAGCATCCCCAAGTTTAATTCCTGCCCGTCCTCGAGTAGGTAAATGATAAAAACAGAATTTTTGATGCGGAATGCTACTTGGCATAATTATTTAATGTAACCCTCTTAATTATGGTATGAATATTCAGATCAGAAGGATTCAAGATAAAAGTTTAATATTGACATAAAAGTAATAATACTTCAAGCATACTAACTAAGCAATTATGTCTTCTCAAAATAACATGGCCAAAGAAAGTTCATCCCTACAAAATCATATAGTTTAGTCATACTTCATTTTCGTCACACAAGAATGCTCTCATCATGCACATCCCCGATGAAAAGCCAAGCAATTGTTTCATACTTTAGTAATCTCAAAACTTTTCAACCTTCACGCAATACATGAGCGTGAGCCATGGATATAGCACTATGGGTGGAATAGAATATAATGATGAGGGTTATGTGGAGAAGACAAAAAAGGAGAAAGTCTCACATCAACGCGGCTAATCAACGGGCTATGGAGATGCCCATCGATTGATATTAATGCGAGGAGTAGGGATTGCCATGCAACGGATGCACTAGAGCTATAAATGCATGAAAGCTCAACAAAAGAAACTAAGTGGGTGTGCATCCAACTTGCTTGCTCATGAAGACCTAGGGCATTTGAGGAAGCCCATTGTTGGAATATACAAGCCAAGTTCTATAATGAAAAATTCCCACTAGTATATGAAAGTGACAAAACAAGAGACTCTCTATCATGAAGATCATGGTGCTACTTTGAAGCACAAGTGTGGAAAAAGGATAGTAGCATTGTCCCCTTTTTTTGGGGCCTTCCTTTTTTTGGCCTTTCTTTTTTTGTTGGGACAATGCTCTATGAATGATGATCATCACACTTCTATTTATTTACAACTCAATGATTACAACTCGATACTAGAACAAAGTATGACTCTATATGAATGCCTCCGTGATATCCGGGATGGGCAATGAATCAAGAGTGACATGTATGAAAAATTATGAACGGTGGCTTTGCCACAAATACGATGTCAACTACATGATCATGCAAATCAATATGACAATGATGAACGTGTCATGATAAACGGAACGGTGGAAAGTTGCATGACAATATATGTCGGAATGGCTATGAAAATGCCATAATAGGTAGGTATGGTGGCTGTTTTGAGGAAGATATAAGGAGGTTTACGTGTGACAGAGCGTATCATATCACGGGGTTTGGATGCACCGGCGAAGTTTCCACCAACTCTCAATGTGAGAAAGGGCAATGCACGGTACCGAAGAGGCTAGCAATGATGGAACGGTAAGGGTGCGTATAATCCATGGACTCAACATTAGTCATAAAGAACTCACATACTTATTGCAAAAATCTACAAGTCATCAAAAACCTAGCATTACGTGCATGCTCCTAGGGGGATAGATTGGTAGGAAAAGACCATCGCTCGTCCCCGACCGCCACTCATAAGGAAGACAATCACAAAACACCTCATGTTTCAATTTTTTTACATAACGTTTACCATACGTGCATGCTACGGGACTTGCAAACTTCAACACAAGTATTTCTCAATTCCACAACTACTCAACTAGCACAACTTTAATATCACTACCTCCATATCTCAAAAGAATCATCAAGCATCAAACTTCTCTTAGTATTCAACACACTCATAATAAAGTTTTTTACTACTTTTGCATACCTAACACATTATGATTAATTTGCCAATTTAAGCAAATTACCATGCTGTTCAAGACTCTCAAAATAATATAAGTGAATCATGAGAGAATAATAGTTTCTATAAAACAAAACCACCGCCGTGCTCTAAAAGATATAAGTGAAGCACTAGAGCAAAAACTATATAGCTCAAAAGATATAAGCGAAGTGCATAGAGTATTCTAATAAATTCCGAATCATGTGTGTCTCTCTCAAAAGGTGTGTACAGAAAATATTATTGTGGCAAACTAACAAATAAAGACTCAAATCATACAAGACGCTCCAAGAAAAACACATATCATGTGGTGAATAAAAATATAGCTCGAAGTAAAGTTACCGATGGAAGTAGACGAAAGAGGGGATGCCTTCCGGGCCATCCCCAAGCTTTGGCTTTTTGGTGTCCTTAGATTATCTTGGGGTGTCATGGGAATCCCCAAGCTTAGGCTCTTGCTGCTCCTTGTTCCATAATCCATCAAAACTTTTACCCAAAACTTGAAAACTTCACAACACAAAACTTAACAGAAAATCTCGTGAGCTCCGTTAGTGAAAGAAAACAAAACACCACTTCAAGGTACTGTAATGAACTCATTCTTTATTTATATTGGTGTTAAAACTACTGTATTCCAACTTCTCTATGGTTTATAAACTATTTTACTAGCCATAGATTCATCAAAATAAGCAAACAACACACGAAAAACAGAATCTGTCAAAAACAGAACAGTCTGTAGTAATCTGTAACTAACTCAAACTTCTGGAACTCCAAAAATTCAGCAAAAATAGGACGATCTATACAATTTGTTTATTGATCTGCTGCAATTGGAATAAATATCATATCACGTTCTGGTAATTTTTAAAAATTGTTTTCGTGAACAGAAAGTTTCTGGAATTTTCAGCAAGATCAAATAACTATCATCCAAGAAGATCCTATAGGTTTAACTTGGCACAAACACTAATTGAAACATAAAAAAAAATATAACCAGAGGCTAGATGAAATATTTATTCCTAAACAGAAGCAAAAAGAAAAAAAAAGAAAATTGGGTTGCCTCCCAACAAGCGCTATCATTTAACGCCCCTAGCTAGGCATAAAAGCAAGGATAGATGTAGGTATTGCCATCTTTGGTAGGCAATCCATAAGTGGCTCTCATAATAGATTCATAAGGTAATTTTATTTTCTTTCTAGGGAACAAGGAAATACAATCTATCAAAGAGCAATTATCATAATTAAATTTCTTGAAATCCAAAATAGTGGGTTCATTGATATCTAAAGTTTTAACTTCTTCAATCTCACTTTTATCAATTTTAGCATCAAGATCTAAAAACTCCGAATTTTTGGAACGCCTTCTAGGTAAAGGTGGATCATATTCAGTCCCATCATTATCAAGATTCATATTGCAAAACAAAGATTTAATTGGGGACACATCAATAAATTTTAGATCTTCATCTTTATTTTCATAAAAAAATTCCGGTTTAGCGGACATCTTATTAACTAAGGTGGCTTGCTTATCCGAGATTTCAGCAATTAGCTTCTCAAGATGAGCAATCTGAGATTTCAAACCATAAAATTCCATAGACATATCATCGAGCTCTTTATTCATGTATCCCATAAAGCCTTTTTGTTCCTTAAGCTCGCTTCTAAAGAAATTATTATGCTCAAATTGTAAAGTCATAAAACTTCTAACGTTGCTTTCGATCTCTTATAACCTTTTAAGGTGAAGATCACCAAATTTAGGTAGAGCCATCGTGAAAAACAAGCAATCCAACACACGAGCAAACAAGAAGCAGGCGAAAAAGAGGCGAACGGAAAAGAAAGGGCGAATAAAACGGCAAGGGTAAAGTTGGGGGAGAGGAAAACAAGAGGCAAATGGCAAATAATGTAATGCGGGAGATAAGAGTTTGTGATGGGTACTTGGTATGTTGACTTTTGCATAGACTCCCCGGCAACGGCGCTAGAAATGGCTCGTTGTCGGGAGTCAAATCTTGACTTGACTTCGCGTAAGCCTCCCCGGCAACGGTGCCAAAAATCCTTCTTGCTACTTCTTGAGCACTGCGTTGGTTTTCCTTGAAGAGGAAAGGGTGATGCAGTAAAGCAGCATAAGTATTTCCCTCAGTTTTTGAGAACCAAGGTATCAATCCAGTAGGAGGCCACACACGAGTCCCTCATACCTATACAAACAAATAAAAACCTTGCAACCAACGCAATAAAGGGGTTGTCAATCCCTTCACGGTCACTTACGAAAGTAAGATCTGATAGATATGATAAGATAATGTTTTTGGTATTTTTATAATAAATATGCAAAGTAAAATAAAAGGCAATAAAAATAGCTAAGTGTTGGAAGATTAATATGATGGAAAATAGACCCGGGGGCCATAGGTTTCACTAGTGGCTTCTCTCAAGAGCATAAGTATTACGGTGGGTGAACAAATTACTGTTGAACAATTGATAGAATTGAGCATCGTTATGAGAATATCTAGGTATGATCATGTATATAGGCATCACGTCCGTGACAAGTAGACCGACTCCTGCCTGCATCTACTTCTATTACTCCACACATAGACCGCTATCCAGCATGCATCTAGAGTATTAAGTTCATAAGAACAGAGTAATTCTTTAAGTATGATGACATGATGTAGAGTGATAAACTCATGCAATATGAAATAAACCCCATCTTGTTATCCTTGATGGCAACAATACAATACGTGCCTTGCTTCCCCTGCTGTCACTGGGAAAGGACACCGCAAGATTGAACCCATAGCTAAGCACTTCTCCCATTGCAAGAAAGATCAATCTAGTAGGCCAAACCAAACTGATAATTCGAAGATACTTGCAAAGATAACCAATCATACATAAAAGAATTCAGAGAAGATTCAAATATTGTTCATAGATAAACTTGATCATAAACCCACAATTCATCGGTCTCAACAAACACACCGCAAAAGAAGATTACATCGAATAGATCTCCACGAGAATCGTGGAGAACTTTGTATTGAGATCCAAAGACAGAGAAGAAGCCATCTAGCTAATAACTATGGACCCGAAAGTCTGAGGTAAACTACTCACACATCATCGGAGAGGCTACGGTGTTGATGTAGAAGCCCTCCGTGATCAATGCCCCATTCGGCAGGACGCCGGAAAAGGCCCCAAGATGGGATCTCACGGGTACAGAAGGTTGCGGCGGTGGAATTAGGTTTTCGTGGGTGCTTCTGTTGGTTTGGGGCTACGTAGGTATATATAGGAGGAAGAAGTACGTCGGTGGAGCAACATGGGCCCCACGAGGGTGGAGGGCGCGCCCCCCTACCTCGTGCCCTCCTGGTTGCTTTCTTGACGTAGGGTCCAAGTCCTCTGGATCACGTTTGTTCCGAAAATCACGTTCCCGAAGGTTTCATTCTGTTTGGACTCCGTTTGATATTCTTTTTCTGCGAAACACTGAAATAGGCAAAAAACAGCAATTCTGGGCTGGGCCTCCGGTTAATAGGTTAGTCCCAAAAATAATATAAAAGTGTATAACAAAGCCCATTAATCATCCAAAACAGAATATAATATAGCATGAAGCAATAAAAAATTATAGATACGTTGGAGACGTATCACTCATCATGGGTCTTTGCCTCGGAAAGTCCACCTCTGGCGGCACTTCTTCTAGTCCTCCCCCATTCTGGCAGGACTTGCCACCAGAGATCATCGGCCTCTTCCTTGCACATCTCGTGTCCCACGACGACAACCTCAGATTCGCCGCCGTCTGCCATGACTGGCGCTTCGGCGCTGAACACCAACATCTGTTGCTGCTTCCGCCTATGCCGTGCATCAACGTCGGTGGCAGCGCCTACCAGAGCCTCGTCGACGGCAAGGTGCGTCTATTTGCCACACCCAGCAATGACCTCGTCCACTCTTCCTATGGCAGCTTGCTTTTGTACCAGCACAGGCCATCCCGTAAATGCTTCCTCCGCGACCCATTCTCCGGAGTCGAAGCCACGTCGGCCATTGAACTCCCATGCCGCTACAAGCGGCGCACAAACTGCCCTTACGATGTCACCGGCACCTGATAGTGCGAGTCATAGTGCAAATATTGAGCCATAGTGTGAGTCAAATAAATATCAATATTTATACTAAATTTTAATAGTTGTTTATAAGTTATTTTCCAACCCACATTGATAGCTAACTGTTATGGTAAATTTACATAATGTTTTGGTGTGAAACTATATTTCTTAATAAAAGACGCCTTAAAACATGTTTAAATCAATTCAACTTAAATGTGATTGAATAAGAAACGACAAAATTTAATTCCTTCTTCGATTAGTTTGTGAATCTTGTATGAATGTAGTCTATATGTATGTGTGCGCCGTTAACTATCATAATAATTGTGTGGTATACAAATATATCTTGATAATGAACTTTATGATTAGATATCTGCAACAACAAAAACTAGAGTACACGAGATATCTATGAGGAGTTTGATACCTAATAATTGGCATGCATGTAGTTTTATTCATTCTTTGGTCGAAATAATCAGAACATATAACAGTGGGTTCAATATTATGTTGATGATGTGCATATGATATTATTTGGTACTGGAATGAATAATATTACTCCCATTAGTACAATTTATAAAGTGTTCACCAAAGAGAGAGAGACTTTCACACTAAGTAAAATTGCTTTACAGTGTGGACTTGGTACTCCCTCCGTTCCTAAATATAAGTCTTTGAAGCGATTCCAGTGTGGTGATTAATATGCACATCTAGTGATGTGTGCGTGCGTGCCTCTTCGCTGTTAGCCCCGAAATCGTTGTCTTGTTTCTTGGTCTCCTGGTTCGCTCTAACATCAAGGAGCAACAAAACGAGATTAGTCTTGGCTATGATGACTTGCACTCACTAAAAACGACAACTACGAGTTGAGAATCAAATCTCAAGCCAGGTTAGATAAGCTTAAAGGTGCAACCGCTTAGGACATTCTGTGGACGTATGTATATACTCCCTCAGTCCGAAAATACTTGTCATCAAAATGAAAAAAAAAGATGTAATTTAGAACTAAAATACGCCTAGATACATCCCCTTTTATCCATTTTAATGACAAGTATATAATATGTATATATATAATGCACTTTGGTCAGTTTCTTACTAGTAAAGCTCGTTAGTGAATAAAGATGTAGTTAGGAGACTTATTTCAATTTGTTTACGAGAGAGATGTCCACCTTCTTCATTCCTATCATCATGTATCATTACTTATTCACGTTTTAGGTTGCAGTAGCTGCTCTCGGAGCTCCACTGTGCGTCGACCACGGCACGGTGGTGTACTGTGCGCCAACCAGGCCATCGACCTCCGCCGCCTCAACTAGGGGATCATCACCTTGATCCCCAAGGTCTTCGAAGCCTCGGACATCCGTCAGTTCTGCCTGATCACAGTGATCAATATGATCTTCCGCATCCTGGCAAAGGGGTTCACCAATAGGGTGACTCCTCTAGCCAACCACATTATCCACCCTAACCAGTCGGCTTTCATCCAAGGGCGACATATCTTGGATGGGGTCCTAATCTTTCATGAAGTCCTCCATGAGGTTCACGCCAAACATCTGAAGGTCGTCTTCCTGAAAATCGACTTACACAAAGCCTATGACATGGTCAGATGGACCTTCCTTCGGGAAGTGTTGCTCCGGAAGGGGTTTGATGACCACTGGGTCACCCGGGTCATGTAGATGGTCTCATCCGGACAAACTGCGGTTAACATCAACGGCGAGATCGGTCCCTACTTCCCCACCTTATGGGGGGTTAGGCAGGGTGACCCCTTCTCTCCATTCCTCTTCGACATGGTGGTCGATGCATTGGCTACCATCCTCGACAAGGTGAAGCCGCGGGCCACATCCTCAGTTTAGTTCTGCATCTGGTGGGGGGGGGGAGGAGTGGTGTATCCCTACTCCAGTACGCCGATGACACCATCATTATGGTGGAGGGGCCCACGACCGATATCATGAATGTGAAGTTCCGCCTACTCTGCTTCCAGCAGATGTCGGGACTCAAGGTCAACTTCGAAAGAGCAAAGTGATGGTGATGGGCTACTCCCCCATGGAGAGACAGAGTAGTATAGCCAACCGACTCAATTGTGAGTTAGGATCCTTCCCCGCCACCTACTTGGGGATTCCAATTAGTGACTCTCGGCTCTCCATCGCGGACTTGAGACCTTTGGTGCTCAAACTCCAACACCGTATCCAGCCCTGGTAGGGTAGATGGTTGTCTAAGACGGCGCGGATGATCCTCAATAACTCATCCTTATCCAGCCTACTCCTGTTCATCATGAGCTTCTATAGCTTGACTGAGATGCTCCACCATGAGATCGGCACGGTCCAGTCGTGGTTTTCTGGGCCGACGAGGGTGATAAGCAAAAATACCATATGGTGCATTGGCCCGACATCTACAAACCTCGGGACCAGGGCGGACTTGGGATCATTTCCTCCAAACGCATGAACATTGCTCCCCTGACGCGTTGGCTCTGGCAGATCGCCAATGGGGAGGGTGGGCTGTGGCTTCACATCATCCGGAAGAAATACATGCACGCTAGCTGCTTGCCTTCTGTCAGCGGTTTGGGGGCTCCCAGTTGGAAGTCCGTCATCCAGTTGCTCCCAGTCCTCCGCATGGGGACCTCCATTACGGTTGGATCGGGGACTGCCGCCCTAATCTGGTTTGATAGGTGGGCTGGGGATGCTCCCTTCATGACACGCTTCCCGGACATGTTCTCCATCATGGTAGACCCTCGCGTCTCAGTTGAGACGACCTTTGTTGACTTAGGCTGCCTCGTGTTCCGGCAGCCATTTGGGCCCCTGGAACTAATCGCCTGGCATGAGCTCTTGGACGCTGTTGCGCTCCACGAGCCGGACCTGGAGCTAGCGCACGATCGCCTATCTTGGCACCTAGAGACCTCGGGCAAATTCTCCATGAAATCTCTATACCAGGCCATCGCTGCCACCCCTAGACTTGCGCCCCTAGAGACGATCTCGTCGATCAGACTCCCTCTGAAGATCAGGATCTTCTTATGGCAATGGATCCGCAGGCGGGTTCCTTCCGGTGTGGAGGTGTTAAAACGGAATGATCCGGGAGATGGGACATGTCCTTTGTGTGTGACTGAAGAAGACTCAAACCACATCCTCTTCTCATGTTTGTCCGCCCAGTCCCTCTGGAGTTTCCTCCGCGAGGTGGTCGGTGGTCGTTGGTGTAACACCAACTTACCGGACCTCTTCGTCGAGATCCAGGCCTCGCCCATCAGGTCGCCACATTAGGTGGCTGGCTATTGGGGTCCTTGCTTGGGTGCTTGGGCCAGTTCGGAATAAGCTTGTGATCTAGCATGTTCCTCTTCGACGTGCTACTGTCGCGGTGTTCAAAATGTGTGGCTACTTGCAGCTTTGGCGGTCGCTTAGCCGTCACCTAGAAAGGCATGCCATCAACATCATCATTGCTGATCTCCGTGCGATGGCTCTTCACTTGGCGCTGCCGCTCCCTCAGCCACCACCTGAGCCAGATTAGCTTCTTCGCTGCGATGCTACCGCCTTGTCATTTATTTTCAGAGCTTGTTGAGTTGTGCCCTCAGCAAAACCCTCCTGTACTATTTGGCGTGCTACCTTTGTGTGTGTGTGTGTGTGTGTGTGTGGACTTTTGTTGAACTTTGTGGCTATGGTGATTTGCTTTATATATAAAGTGGGGCGAAAGCCATTTTCGGTAACTAGCTAAGTAAGGCAGCCCTCCCTCAATTTAAGAAGTGATGAAGAAGAAATAGTTCCTCTGCTCTATGGACCAATGCAAAAATCACATGAAAGAACCAGACATAGAAATGTAATGGGTGAGGAATTACCAATGTTGTTTCTTTTATTGTTGGCAGTTTTGAGTGGAGAAGAATTACCAACGTTTGTTCCTTTTATTGATGGCAGTTTGGGCATGAGATAGGGATAACAAATATTCTGCTTCCTGAACAACTGGTCCCATACTAACTAAAGCCTCCAACCCGAGTTCTGGGTGTTAGACAAAGCACTAGTGCCATCAAGTTGATAGCAAAATAGATATAACGAGAACCACTTTTTGATAAGAAATTAAAAAACTCGTGGGTTTAGATCATTTCCGCCTTGTGTTTCCTACTCCTGTTGTGGCACATGCCTGCGGAGGAGGCAAGGTCTCTAATGATGCCCCTCCCCAGAGAGCAATTGCCTGCATATTTATGAACATCTCCTTAACAAACCATGCACACGTACAAGTAATCATGTCTGAAAAACTTGTAAAAACAACATGCAGTCGATTGGGTGTGTTCTTTGTGAGAGAGAAATCATTGATTAGCATTGAGAATGTCATCTAAGAAAAATAATGAAAGAATCACTGTATACACCGCTTTTGTGCAATCCTTCTTAGATCCATACCTCGATGAATTTAATTTCTGGTACCTGTAGTTTGTGGTCTATGCTACAGATCTTGAACATGGAGATATAGAAGAGCGAAATAGATTCCTTGATACTAAGGTGAGTAGCAAGGAGCCAAGATGGATGGATCTCGTCATATAGTTTGACAACTCTTAAACTTATTGTATGATTTCGTTTCTGCCTAAATCTAGATGATTCATATGTTAACGTTGAAGAAAAGATCGACATTGGTATCCCAAAAATATTGCAGGAGGGTGTGTGTGTGTGCTCATATGAAATTAAGATAAATTGGATTACTTAAATAGCTAATAGTTATTTCTACCTTTGTTCTCATTTTGCAGAATGCTGAAAGCTATTGGGTGACTTTTTGTTGGGGATCGTAGCAGAAATTTAAAATTTTCTACGCATCACCAAGATCAATCTATGGAGTAATCTAGCAACGAGGAAAAGGGGAGTGCATCTACATACCCTTGTAGATCGCTAAGCGGAAGCGTTGCAAGAACGCGGATGAAGGACTCGTACTCGTAGCGATTCAGATCGCGGTTGATTCCGATCTAAGCGCCGAAACACGGCGCCTCTGCGTTCAACACACGTGCAGCCCGGTGACGTCTCCCACGCCTTGATCCAGCAAGGGGAGAAGGAGAGGTTGGGGAAGACTCCGTCCAGCAGCAGCACGACGACGTGGTGGTGAAGGAGGAGCGTGGCAATCCTGCAGGGCTTCGCCAAGCACCGCGGGAGAGGAGGAGGACTTGGGAGAGGGGGAGGGCTGCGCCATAACTTGGGTGCGGCTGCCCTACCACCCCCCACATATATATAGGGGCAAGGGAGAGGGGGGCCGGCCCCCTCAGATCCAATCCGAGGAGGGGGCGGCGGCCAGGGGGGTTGCCTTGCCCCCCAATGCAAGGGGGCGCCCCCCCTTTAGGGTTCCCCCAAACCCTAGGCGCATGGGCCCTAAGGGGGAGGCGCCCAGCCCACTAAGGGGCTGGTCCCTCTCCGCAAACAGCCCAAAGGGCCCTCCGGCAGGTGGACCTCCCGGTGGACCCCGAACCCTTCGATGGTCCCGGTACAATACCGGTAACCCCCCGAATTATTCCGGTGACCGTATGATGACTTCCCATATATAAATCTTTTCCTCCGGACCATTCCAGAACTCCTCGTGACGTCCGAGATCTCATCCGGGACTCCGAACAACATTCGGTAACCACGTACATCTATTCCCTATAACCCTAGCGTCATCGAACCTTAAGTGTGTAGACCCTACGGGTTCGGGAGACACGTAGACATGACCGAGACAACTCTCCGGCCAATAACCAACAGCGGGATCTGGATACCCATGTTGGCTCCCACATGTTCCACGATGATCTCATCGGATGAACCACGATGTCAAGGATTCAATCAATCCCGTATTCAATTCCCTTTGTTCATCGGCATAGTACTTGCCCGAGATTCGATCGTTGGTATCTCGATACCTTGTTCAATCTCGTTACCGGCAAGTCTCTTTACTCGTTCCGTAACACATCATCCCGTGATCAACTCCTTGGTCAAATTGCACATATGATGATGTCCTACCGAGTGGGCCCAGAGATACCTCTCCATCACACGGAGTGACAAATCCCGCCTCGATTCGTACAACCCAATGAGACACTTTCGGAGATACCCGTAGTGTACCTTTATAGCCACCCAGTTACGTTGTGACGTTTGGTACATCCAAAGCATTCCTATGGTATCCGGGAGTTGCACAATCTCATGGTCTAAGGAAATGATACTTGACATTAGAAAAGCTTTAGCATACGAACTACACGATCTTTGTGCTAGGCTTAGGACTGGGTCTTGTCCATCACATCATTCTCCTAATGATGTGATCCCATTATCAACGACATCCAATGTCCATGGTCAGGAAACCATAACCATCTATTGATCAACGAGCTAGTCAACTAGAGGCTTACTAGGGACATGGTGTTGTCTATGTATCCACACATGTATCTGAGTTTCCTATCAATACAATTATAGCATGGATAATAAATGATTATCATGAACAAGGAAATATAATAACAATAACTAATTTATTATTGCCTCTAGGGCATATTTCCAACAGTCTCCTGCTTGCACTAGAGTCAATAATCTAGTTCACATCGCCATGTGATTAACACTCACAGGTCACATCGCCATGTGACCAACATCCAAAGAGTTTACTAGAATCAATAATCTAGTTCACATCACTATGTGATTAACACTCAATGAGTTCTGGGTTTGATCATGTTATGCTTGTGAGAGAGGTTGTAGTCAACGGGTCTGCAATATTCAGATCCCTATGTATTTCGCAAAACTTTATGTCATATCGTAGATGCTACTACCACGTTCCACTTGGAGCTATTCCAAATTGTTGCTCCATTATACGTATCCGGTATCTCTAATCAGAGCTATCCGGATAGGTGTTAAGCTTGCATCGACGCAACTCTTTACGTCGAACTCTGAAAGCACAAGTGCTCCCTAGGTGGTTTTGGTAATTAATGTCAACATATCTCTCGTTGGACTAACACTTTTATCTAGTATGTTTCAGATAAGTTCAACAATGGAGTGGCATGGACTAAAGGATGTGGGAACTCCTCCAAGGTGCTAAGGACAAAGGATTGGCACAAGCTTCAAGCTCAAGACTCTACATTTTACATTTTAGTGATCCAAGATCACATTGAGTCTATAGGAAAAGCCAATACTATCAAGGAGGTATGAGGTGTTGCTTAATGAGCCTCTTGCTTCATGTGCTTAGTGATATGCTCCAAAACCCTCAACTACTTTCCCACTTCCACACATATGACCTAAACCTAGAGTCAAACTCGGCCCTACCGATTCTTTCTATCCGGCGCCACTGAGTTCAGATGTCATAGCCACTGCCACAAACCCTAGGCAAATCGGTTTCACCGATAGGGATCTCGGTCTCACCGAGATGGGATTGTAATCTCTCTGTGTATGTCCATTACCAAAATCGGTCTCACCGAGTTTGTGTAATCGGTACTACCGAGGTTACAATGTAAACTCTCTGTTTCCCTTTTGTAACTTTTTGGTCTCACCGAAAGAGCAAATCGGTCCCACCGAGTTTACCTGACCAACTCTCTAGTTAGCTAATTACCAAAATCGGTCTCACCGAGTTTGTGTAATCGGTCTCCGAGATTACGTTATGCCCTAACCCTAACCATATCGGGTCCTATCGAGTTGCATGTCGGGCCCCAATCAAAACCCTAACGGTCACTAGGTTTACTAAACCGGTCTGACCGAGTTTGATGATTCGGTCCCACCGAGTTTGGTAAATTATGTGTAACAGTTAGATTTTGTGTGGAGGCTATATATACCCCTCCACCTCCTCTTCATTCGTGGAGAGAGCCATCAGAACAGAACTACACTTCCAACTTACCAGTTCTGAGAGAGAACCACCTACTCATGTGTTGAGGCCAAGATATTCCATTCCTACCATATGAATCTTGATCTCTAGCCTTCCCAAGTTGCTTTCCACTCAAATCTTCTTTCCACCATATCCATATCCTGAGAGAGAGAGAGAGTTGAGTGTTAGGGAGACTATCATTTGAAGCACAAGAACAAGGAGTTCATCATCAACACACCATTGTTACTTCTTGGAGAGTGGTGTCTCCTAGATTGGCCAGGTGTCACTTGGGAGCCTCCGACAAGATTGTGGAGTTGAACCAAGGAGTTTTTAAGGGCAAGGAGATCGCCTACTTCGTGAAGATCTACCGCTAGTGAGGAAAGTCCTTCGTGGGCGACGGCCATGGTGGGATAGACAAGATTGCTTCTTCGTGGACCCTTCGTGGGTGGAGCCCTCCATGGACTCGCGCAACCGTTACCCTACGTGGGTTGAAGTCTCCATAAACGTGGATGTACGATAGCACCACCTATCGGAACCATGACAAAAACATCCGTGTCTCCAATTGCGTTTGAATCCTCCAAACCCTTCCCTTTACATTCTTGCAAGTTGCATGCTTTATTTTCCGCTGCCTATATACTCTTTGCATGATTGCTTGTTATGTATTGAGAAAGTTAAACTTGTGCCTAACTACACATAAACCTAAAAAGAAGTTAAAACTGCAACTTTGGTACTTAGTGTCTAATCACCCCCTCTAGACACCTCTTCTCAAGATCATACAAGTGGTATCGAGCATTGGTCTCCATTGCCTTGGTTTAATCACCATTGGAGGAAGATGGATGAGTCTACTTTGGGGAGTCTTAGACATAGAGTGCCTATTCTTGATGGAGAGTATTTTCATGAGTGGAAAAATGAGATGCTTGTAATTTTCAATCAATATCATTTGAACAAGTACATTGCTAGCCCTTGTGCACCTCATGTTGATCCTATGCATCCTACCCTTGATGAATCCATTGACATGATTAGGAACCTTAGAACTGTTAATCTCATCACTAGAGGTTTACCTAGAAACTTAATTAGAATCTTGCCTACTTTTGAGTGTGCCTACACTATATGGAAATTTCTTGAGGAACGCTTTCCAAATTATTCCTTGAAAAATCTAGATGAAATTCTCTATAAGTCTATTGCCTTGAGTAAGATGAATACTAGTGATCCTACATTTGGTGATCGTCTATTTGAACTTACCGACCTTATGCGTGCCAAAGGAGATGTTGGAATTATTGGTGATATTATTTCCGAAGCTATAAGAATTCATAAGCAAGATCATTGTCAAACTCACTCTAACGAATTACCCTCTCTAGGACTTGATCCACCACATGACGATGTTGAACTTGGATACTATGATGAGGATGATGATAGTGACTTTGATCTTGATGATGCAATGAGACATTTTTGTCTTATGGCAAATCTTCGGGGATATGTGTCAGGAGGAAAGGAATGGGTTCTTGACAAGGATGTACCGATCACATGACCGGAGATAAAGACATGTTTCGTGAGCTTGCTGAAAATGATAGACCTCGAAAGTATGTTACTTCGGTGACAACTCAAAGGGTAAGGTGGTTGGCCTTGGTAAGGTGGCCATCTCACATGATAGCTCCATTCGTAATGTCATGCTCGTTGAATCTCTTGGCTACAACTTACTTTCAAAGATCTAGACTTGCTGATTTCGGTTTCAATGTCCTATTTACTGAAGTAGATTGTCAAGTGTTTCGTCGAGACAATCATAAAATGGTATTTACCGGTATAATGAGAGGTGATCTTTACATTGTTGATTTCTCTAAAAGGCACAACCTAAAACTTGCTTCATTGCTAAATCCTCAAAAGGTTGGTTATGGCATAGACGACTAGGTCACGTTGGCATGAGAAATCTTGACAAGCTTATTAAAGGAAATCATATCCTTGGAGTTAACGATGTCATATTTGATAAGGATAGACTGTGCAAAGGTTTGTCAAGGTGTAAACAGGTTGGAGGAAGGCATCCCGTGAAGAACATCATGACCACAAGGAGGCCACTCGAGCTACTTCATATGGATCTCTTTGGTCCCAACGCTACAAAAGTCTCGGTGGAAATTCTTTTGGTCTAGTTATAGTTGATGATTTTTCAAGATTTACGTGGGTGTTCTTTCTCGATGATAAATCGCAGGTCCAAAAGATCTTCAAAAACTTCGCTAGGAAGGCCCAAAATCAATTTGAAGTGAAGATCAAGAAGGTTCGCAGCGACAACGGAACGGGGTTCAAGAATGCAAATGTGGACACCTTTCTTGATGAAGAAGGGATTTCACACGAGTTCTCGGCTACGTACACACCTCAACAAAATGGAGTTGTGGAGAGGAAGAACCGGATGCTCATCAAAATGGCGAGAACGATGCTTGATGAGTACAAGACGCCGAAGCACTTTTGGGCAGAAGCGGTTGAGACAGCTTGTCATGCAACAAATCGCTTGTATCTTCACAAGCTACTCGGCAAGACGGCATATGAGCTCCTCACCGGTAACAAACCCCAAGTTGGATACTTTCAGTATTCGGCTCAAAGTGCTACATTCTTGATAAGCATCGTCGTTCAAAGTTTGTTCCTAAGTCTCATGAAGGTTTCCTACTAGGTTATGGCTCAAACTCTCACACTTACCGTGTCTACAACAATTTCACCCGAAAGGTTGAAGAGACGGTAGATGTGAAGTTTGATGAATCTAACGGCTCGCAAGTAGAGCAATTGCCAATTGATGTAGGAGACAAAGACCCTTCGGAAGCAATCCAAGACTTGTCTATTGGAAAGGTCCATCCAACGGAGGTGAAGGAGAGTACCTCGTCCGTCCAAGTGGAAGCCTCTACATCACGACAAGGTGAACCGAGAGTTGATACGGAAGAATCCACAAGTGGAACACACCAAGATGAAGAAAACAAGGAAGAACATCACGAACTTCAACAACCTCCTTCTCCACCACGACAAGAGAACGACAACGCCAACAATGAAGATGATCAAGAAGAAGAAGAACAAGATGAAGAAGATGTTCAACCGAGACCCAAGCAAAAGCTTTCACAAGTTCGAGCAAGAATTGCTAAAGACCATCCCGTCGAGCAAATCTACAATGATATTCAAACCGGGAGAATCACTCGCTCTAAAACTCGTTTAGCTAAATTTTGTGAAAACTATTCTTTCATCTCTAGCATTGAACCTATGAAGGTCGAAGAAGCATTGGAAGATCCGGATTGGATAAATACTATGCATGAAGAGCTACACAACTTTGAGAGAAACCAAGTTTGGACATTGGTTGAGAAGCCGCAACAACCACAACATCATCGGTACCAAATGGGTGTTTCACAACAAGCAAGATGAAGATGGACAAGTAGTTCGCAACAAAGCATGTCTCGTCGCCCAAGGCTACACACAAGTCGAAGGTATGGACTATGGTGAGACTTATGCTCCCGTTGCTAGACTTGAGTCCATTCGCATCTTACTTGCCTGTGCTAATCACCATAACATCACCTTGTACCAAATGGACATTAAAAGTGCTTTTCTAAATGGTGAAATAGAGGAGGAAGTTTATGTTAAACAACCTCCCGGCTTTGTTAATCCTAAGAAACCAAACCATGTTTACAAACTTCACAAAGCCCTTTATGGTCTTAAACAAGCTCCTAGAGCTTGGTATAAATGCTTGACCAAGTTTCTTCTTGAAAAATGATTTGAAATTGGGAAAATTGATTCCACAATTTTTACTAAAAGAGTTAATGGAGAATTATTTGTATGCCAAATTTATGTTGATGATATCATATTTGGATCAACTAACCCTCATTTTAGTGAAAAGTTTGGGAAGCTAATGTCGGAGAAGTTTGAGATGTCAATGATGAGTGAACTCAAATTCTTTCTTGGGTTGCAAATCAAGCAAACTAAGGAAGGTACTTTTGTCTCTCAAACGAAGTACACTAAGAACTTATTCAAGAAGTTCAATATGCAAGAATGCAAAGGTATGTCTACACCCATGCCTACTAGTGGACATCTTGATTTGACCAAAGATGGTAAACTGGTTGATCAAAAGGTTTATCGCTCCATGATTGGATCATTGTTATACCTATGTGCTTCACGTCCCGATATTATCTTTGAGTGTGTGCATGTGTGCAAGATATCAAGCTGCTCCTAAAGAATGTCATCTTAAGGCCGTGAAAAGGATAGTGAGATACTTAATTCATACACCAAATTTTGGCATTTGGTATCCTAAAAGGGCCTCTTTCGATCTTGTTGGCTACTCCGACTCGGACTATGCCGAGACAAGGTTGATAGAAAGTCCACTTCGGTACTTGTCAATTTCTTGGTAGATCTCTTGTGTCTTGGTCCTCCAAGAAATGTAACTCGGTATCCTTATCTACAGCCAAAGCAGAGTACATTGTCACTGGTTCATGTTGTGCTCAATTACTTTGGATGACCCAAACTCTTAAAGATTATGGGATATATGTGAAACATGTTCCATTGCTTTGTGACAATGAAAGTGCTATCAAAATTGGTCATAATCCCGTACAACATTCTCGAACTAAGCATATTGAAGTTCGTCATCATTTCATTCGAGATCATGTTGCTAAGGGTGACATTAAACTTAAGCATGTTCGCACCGAAAAGCAAATAGCGGATATATTTACTAAACCTCTTGATGAGAAAGTGTTTTGCAGGTTGAGAGGATAATTGAACATCATAGATGCTTCAAACTTGGAGTAGATACTCCATTGGATACATGCAAGACATGAGCTTATGACTAATCCATGATATCTCTCTTATGATGAAAATATTATATCTTGGATATATTTGCATCTTGCATGTTATCTAACCCTTGTAGGTACTTGGTTGAATCAAATTCCATGAGATTGTAATCTTCTCACATCTTGAGCAATCTCTACATCACCAAGTTTCTACACTATGGTGGCTGAATACAAGGAAGCACAGAATCATTCAAACATATCCTTTGACAAATTCTATGTTGAGCTTCATGATTATCATTTTTGGATATACAAGTGCTACTCCTTGCAAGAACTAACCCATGTAGGTAGATGGACTCAAATTCCAAGTGGTGCTCCCAACTCTAGATGAGCTACATCAACCTTGAGAAACCCACACAAGTTCAACTACATGGTCAACACCACCAACCAAGGTATGTTATTCCATCTTAGAGAAGCTTTACTCCGAGTCTTGAGCTAAAGCAACTCGACAAGATGAGAATACATCAAGATGCTTAAACGAAAAATGGTAACCCCATTTTGAGCTTAAACGATGAGTATGACCTATGATCAAGTGATCTCACTTGACTCCTAAGTCAATATACTCTAACATAGGTGACTTTGTCACCGACCATCTCTAGATGAAGTTCTCTCGTGTTCTTTTCTGTGCTTTTGCATTTGTCTCATGCATATTTGTTTCCCCTTTCAAAAAAAAACAAAACTTCATCTAGATTTCTTTCTTTTCTTTTCAGTTGCTCTGCATTTCCTGCATCCAATTCATTGCATATCATTCAGTAAATTCCTTGCAAATCTTTGTGAGATCTTACTAGACTAGTGAGCTGAGGTGACAAGTGTTTTCTCTGCGATGAACTCGGTTTCACCGATTTATTGTTTTCGGTCCAACCGATTCTTTTCGGTACAACCGGAGCATACCACTCGGTGCCACCGATTTCCCAACAGGAAAAACAGTTTGCCACTTATTCTGTGTTTCTTCTGATCCAGCTCCACTCAGTGAATCTTGTCCTCTACAAGCATCACCAATTTTAACCAGTGCTTTGAGTTGTGACTCAAGGATCAAACCCATTCACAACAAATTCCAGAAGACCCTTCTTGGAAATTGATGTCAAAGGGGGAGAGAGAGATCACATCAAAGCTTATCACTTCCAAGAGGGAGAAAGTATTAAGGGGGAGAAAGAGATCTCCAGGGGGAGAGAATACTCAAGTAGAAAGTATTTCTCAAGGATCCCAGATGCTTGGTGTTCAAGAGGAGAGATGCCACATGTCTTTTTGGGGGAAAGACATGTTCATATGTGCTTATTTGCATTAAGCTCTATTCTTTTATATCTTTTCAGCTCTGATTTTCTGTTCCCTATCTTCTCCCAATATCTCATGCTAGATTCAGGGGGAGCAAGACATCTAAGGGAAAGGAATCATTTAAATTCATTGCATATCTTTACTCTTGGGGACATGTCTAATCCAATGTGGTACTTAGTACTCACTCTTTACATGTCATCCCAGTCTTGGTATTCTTGTGGTTTCTTCTATTTGCTCTGGCTAGTAGATGTACCTGTGTTATCTAACCTTGTTTGTGCAGGTTCATTTCACCCTAAGCCAACTCAAGACTACAAGGTAAGTATATGCATCACACTCATGTGTATGAGGAATTCTTGCTGATGTACATACTGTTTGCAAGGACTCATGAGCATGAAGGTACTTTCTTTAATATTCTTTGCTCTGATGCATATGGCCAAGACACATGTAACACATTGCCTACTCTATCATGGTTATGCTCTCACATGCTTCTACATTCCATATTCACATGATTGCATACATATAGGGGGAGCCTATGTTTGTTACATGTCTTTCCGAAGCTTTACTTGCTACTCTTTATATCTTTATCTAAAGCTTTGATGTATGTTGCCATCAATTACCAAAAAAGGGGGAGATTGAAAGCACAAGTGCTCCCTAGGTGGTTTTGGTAATTAATGTCAACATATCTCTCGTTGGACTAACACTTTTATCTAGTATGTTTCAGATAAGTTCAACAATGGAGTGTCATGGACTAAAGGATGTGGGAACTCCTTCAAGGTGCTAAGGACAAAGGATTGGCTCAAGCTTCAAGCTCAAGACTCTACATTTTACATTTTAGTGATCCAAGATCACATTGAGTCTATAGGAAAAGCCAATACTATCAAGGAGGTATGAGGTGTTGCTTAATGAGCCTCTTGCTTCATGTGCTTAGTGATATGCTCCAAAACCCTCAACTACTTTCCCACTTCCACACATATGACCTAAACCTAGAGTCAAACTCGGCCCTACCGACTCTTTCTATCGGGCGCCACCGAGTTCAGATGTCATAGCCACTGCCACAAACCCTAGGCAAATCGGTTTCACCGATAGGGATCTCGGTCTCACCGAGATGGGATTGTAATCTCTCTGTGTATGTCCATTACCAAAATCGGTCTCACCGAGTTTGTGTAATCAGTACTACCGAGATTACAATGTAAACTCTCTGTTTCCCTTTTGTAACTTTTTGGTCTCACCGAAAGAGCAAATCGGTCCCACCGAGTTTACCTGACCAACTCTCTAGTTAGCTAATTACCAAAATCGGTCTCACCGAGTTTGTGTAATCGGTCTCTCCGAGATTACGTTATGCCCTAACCCTAACCATATCGGTCCTACCGAGTTGCATGTCAGTCCTACCGAAAACTCTAACGGTCACTAGGTTTACTAAATCGGTCTAACCGAGTTTCATGATTCGGTCCCACCGAGTTTGGTAAATTGTGTGTAACGGTTAGATTTTGTGTGGAGGCTATATATACCCCTCCACCTCCTCTTCATTCGTGGAGAGAGCCATCGTAACAAACCTACACTTCCAACTTACCAGCCTCGAGAGAGAACCACCTACTCATGTGTTGAGGCCAAGATATTCCATTCCTACCATATGAATCTTGATCTCTAGCCTTCCCAAGTTGCTTTCCACTCAAATCTTCTTTCCACCAAATCCATATCCTGAGAGAGAGAGAGAGTTGAGTGTTGGGGAGACTATCATTTGAAGCACAAGAGTAAGGAGTTCATCATCAACACACCATTTGTTACTTCTTGGAGAGTGGTGTCTCCTAGATTGGCTAGGTGTCACTTGGGAGCCTCCGACAAGATTGTGGAGTTGAACCAAGGAGTTTGTAAGGGCAAGGAGATCGCCTACTTCGTGAAGATCTACCGCTAGTGAGGCAAGTCCTTCGTGGGCGATGGCCATGGTGGGATAGACGAGGTTGCTTCTTCGTGGAACCTTCGTGGGTGGAGCCCTCCGTGGACTCGCGCAACCGTTACCCTACGTGGGTTGAAGTCTCCATCAACGTGGATGTACGATAGCACCACCTATCGGAACCACGACAAAAACATCCATGTCTCCAATTGCGTTTGAATCCTCCAAACCCTTCCCTTTACATTCTTGCAAGTTGCATGCTTTATTTTCCGCTGCCTATATACTCTTTGCATGCTTTCTTGTTATGTATTGAGAATGTTAAACTTGTGCCTAAACTCCACTTAAACCTAAAAGAAGTTAAAAACTGCAACTTTGGTACTTAGTGTCTAATCACCCCCCCTCTAGACACCTCTTCTCAAGATCCTACAAATTCTTTATCACCTCCATAACCGAGAAACATATCCTTATAATTTTGACCGCTATCTGGTGATCCACTCCTTGATCACCTTTGTACCCTCTTGCCAGACATGTGGCAAGGCACACATCAGGTGCGGTACACAAAGATAGCGTGCATATGGAGCCTACGTCTAAGCATAGGGGATGACCTTCGTCCTTTCTCTCTATTCTGCCGTGGTCAGGTCTTGAGTCTTACTCAATACTTACGCCTTATTACACAGCCAAGAACTCCTTCTCTGCCGATCTATTTTGAACTCCTTCAAAATCTTGTCACGGCATGCGTACTCATTTGAAAGTACTATCAGCGATTTTGATCTATCCTTATAGATCTTGATGCTCAATGTTCAAGTAGCTTAATCCAGGTTTTCCTTGAAAAACACTTTTCAAATAACCCTATATGCTTTCCAGAATTTCTACATCATTTCGATCAACAATATGTCAACAACATATACTCATCGAAATTCTATAGTGCTCCCACTCACTTCTTTGGAAATACAAGTTTCTCATAAACTTTGTATAAACCCAAAATCTTTGATCATCTCATCAAAGCGTATATTCCAACTTCGAGATGCTTACTCCAGTCCTTAGAAGGATTGCTGGAGCTTCGCATACTTGTTAGCATCTTTCAAGATTGACAAAACCTTCTGGTTGTATCACATACAACCTTTCCTCAAGAAAATTGTCGAGGAAACAATGTTTTGACATCCTATCTGCAAGATTTCATAAATAATGCAGTAACTGCTAATCCAATTCCAACAGACTCTTAGCATCGCTCCGGATGAGAAAGCCTCACCGTAGTCAACTCCTTGAACTTGTCGGAAATCATCTTAACGACAAGTCGAGCTTTCTTAATGGTGATACATACCATCATTGTCCGTCTTCCTTTTAAAATCCATCTGCATCCAATAGCCTTATGACCATCAAGTAGTTCTTCCAAAGTCTATACTTTGTTTTTACACATGGATCCTCTCGGATTTTATGGCCTCGAGCCATTTTTGGAATCCGGGACCACCATCGCTTCTCCATAGCTCGTAGGTTCATTGTTGTCTAGCAACATGACTTCCAAGACAGGATTACGTAGCACTCTGAAGTAGTACAGATCCTTGTCGTCCTACGAGGTTTGGTAGTGACTTCATCCGAAGTTTCATGATCACTATCATTAGCTTCCACTTCAATTGGTGTAGGCGCCATAGGAACAACTTCCTGTGCCCTGCTACAAACTAGTTGAAGTGACGGTTCAATAACCTCATCAAGTCTCCACCATCCTCCCACTCAATTCTTTCGAGACAAACTTTTCCTCGAGAAAGGACCCGATTCAAGAAACAATCCCTATTGCTTTTGGATCTGAGACATGAGGTATACCCAACTGTTTTGGGTGTCCTATGAAGATGCATTTATCCGCTTTGGGTTCGAGCTTATCAACCTGAAACTTTTCACATAAGCGTCGCAGCCCCAAACTTTTAAGAAACGACAACTTAGGTTTCTCCAAACCATAGTTCATACGGTGTCGTCTCAACGGAATTACGTGGTGCCCTATTTAAAGTGAGTGCGGTTGTCTCTAATGCCTAACCCATAAACTATAGTGGTAATTCGATAAGAGACATCATGGTATGCACCATATCCAATAGGGTGCAGTTATGACGTTCGGACACACCATCACACTATGGTGTTCCAGGCGGTATTTTTGTGAAACAATTTCCACAATGTCTTAATCGTGTGCCAAACTCGTAACTCAGATATTCATCTCTATGATCATATCATAGACATTTTATCCTCTTGTCACGATGATCTTCAACTTCACTCTGAAATTACTTGAACCTTTCAATAATTCAGACTTGTGTTTCATCAAGTAAATATACTCAGCATCTACTCAAATCATCTGTGAAGTAAGAACATAACGATATCTACATGCCTCAACACTCATTGGACTGCACACATCAAGATGTATTACTTCCAACAAGTTGCTTTCTTGTTCCATCTTACTGAAAACGAGGCCTTTCAGTCATTTTGCCCATGTGGTATGATTTGCATGTCTCAAGTGATTCAAAATCAAGTGAGCTCAAACGATCCATCTGGATGGAGTTTCTTCATGCATATATACCAATAGGCATGGTTCGCATGTCTCAAGTGATTCAAAATCAAGTGAGTCCAAAGATCCATCAACATGGAGCTTCTTCATGCGTTTTATACCATTGTGACTCAAATTGCAGTACCACAAGTATGTGGTACTATCATTATTATCTTATATCTTTTGGCATGAACATGTGTATCACTACGATCGAGATTCAATAAACCATTCACTTTAGGTGCAAGACCATTGAAGGTATTATTCAAATAAACAGAGTAACCATTATTCTCCTTAAATGAATAACCGTGTTGCGATAAACATAATCCAATCATGTCTATGCTCAACGCCAACACCAAATAACAATTATATAGGTTTAACACCAATCTCGATGGTAGAGGGAGCGTGCGATGCTTGATCACATCAAGCTTGGAAACACTTCCAACACATATCGTCAGCTCACCTTTAACTAGTCTCCGTTTATTCCGTAGCTTTTATTTCGAGTTACTAACACTTAGCAACCGAACCGGTATCTAATACCCTGGTGCTACTAGGAGTACTAGTAAAGTACACATTAACATAATATATATCCAATATACTTCTATCGACCTTGCCAGCCTTCTCATCTACCAAGTATCTAGGGTAATTCTGCTCCAGTGACTGTTCCCCTTATTACCGAAGCACTTAGTCTCGGGTTTGGGTTCAACCTTGGGTTTCTTCATTAGAGCAGTAGCTGATTTGCCGTTTCATGAAGTATCCCTTCTTGCCCTTGCCCTTCTTGAAACTAGTGGTTTCACTAACCATCAACAATTGATGCTCCTTCTTGATTTCTACTTTCGCGGTGTCAAACATCGCGAATATTTATAGGATCATCATCTCTATCCCTGATATGTTATAGTTCATCACGGAGCTCTAGCAGCTTGGTGGCAATGACTTTGGAGAAACATCACTATCTCATCTAGAAGATTAACTCCCACTCGATTCAAGTGATTGTGGTACTCATACAATCTGAGCACAAGCTCAATGATTGAGCTTTTCTCCCTTAGTTTGCAGGCTAAGAGACTCGTCGGAGGTCTTATACCTCTTGACGTGGGCACGAGCCTGAAATCCCAATTTCAGCCCTCGAAACATCTCATATGTTTCACGACGTTTCAATATCGTCTTCGGTGCCTCAACTCTAAACCGTTTAACATTACTGAACTATCACGTAGTTATCAAAACATGTATGTCAGATGTTCTCAACATCCACAGACGATGTTCGACGTTCAGCACACTGAGCGGTGCATTAAGGACATAAGCCTTCTTCGAAGCAACAAGGACAATCCTCAGTTTACAGACCTAGTCCGCATAATCGCTACTATCAACTTTCAACTGAATTTTCTCTAGGAACATATCTAAACAATAGAACTAAAGCGTAAGCTACGGCATAATTTGCAAAGACCTTTTGACTATGTTCATGATAATTAAGTTCATCTAATCAAATTATTTAATGAACTCCCACTCAGATAGACATCCCTCTAGTCATCTAAGTGATACATGATCCGAGTCAACTAGGCCGTGTCCGATCATCACGTGAGACGGACTAGTCATCATTGGTGAACATCTTCATGTTGATCGTATCTTCTATATGACTCATGTTCGACCTTTCGGTCTTCCGTGTTCCGAGGCCATGTCTGTACATGCTAGGCTCGTCAAGTCAACCTAAGTGTATTGCGTGCGTAAATCTGGCTTACACCCGTTGTATTCGAACGTTAGAATCTATCACACCCGATCATCACGTGGTGCTTGAAACAACGAACCTTCGCAGCGGTGCACAGTTAGGGGAACACTTTTATTGACATTATTGCGAGGATCATCTTATTTAAGCTACCGTCGTTCTAATCAAATAAGATGTAAAACATGATAAACATCACATGCAATCAAATAGTGACATGATATGGCCAATATCATTTTGCTCCTTTTGATCTCCATCTCCGAGGCGCCATGATCATCATCGTCACCGGCATGACACCATGATCTCCATCATCATGATCTCCATCATCGTGTCCTCATGAAGTTGTCTCATCATCTATTACTTCTACTACTATGGCTAACGGTTTAGCAACAAAGTAAAGTAATTACATGACGTTTATGTTGACACGCAGGTCATAAATAAATTAAGACAACTCCTATGGCTCCTGCCGGTTGTCATACTCATCGACATGCAAGTCGTGATTCCTATTACAAGAACATGATCAATCCCATACATCACATATATCATTCATCACATCCTTTTGGCCATATCACATCACACGGCATATGCTGCAAAAACAAGTTAGACGTCCTCTAATTGTTGTTGCAAATTTTTTTACGTGGCTGCTATAGGTTTCTTAGCAAGAACGTTTCTTACCCTCGCCAAAACCACAACGTGATATGCCAATTTTATTTACCCTTCATAAGGACCCTTTTCATCGAATCCGATCCGACTAAAGTGGGAGAGACAGACACCCGCTAGCCACCTTATGCAACTAGTGCATGTCAGTCAGTGGAACCTGTCTCACGTAAGAGTACGTGTAAGGTCGGTCCAGGCCGCTTCATCCCACGATGCCGCCGAATCAAGATAATACTAGTAACGGCAAGTAAATTGAACAAAATCAACGCCCGCAACAACTTGTGTTCTACTCGTGCATAGAAACTACGCATAGACCTAGCTCATGATGCCACTGTTGGGGATCGTAGCACAAATTTAAAATTTTCTACGCATCACCAAGATCAATCTATGGAGTAATCTAGCAACGAGGGAAAGGGGAGTGCATCTACATACCCTTGTAGATCGCTAAGCAGAAGCGTTGCAAGAACGCGGATGAACGAGTCATACTCGTAGCGATTCAGATCGTGATTGATTCCGATCTAAGCGCCAAAACACAGCGCCTCCGCGTTCAACACACGTGCAGCCCGGTGACGTCTCCCACGCCTTGATCTAGCAAGGGGAGAAGGAGAGGTTGGGGAAGACTCCGTCCAGCAGCAGCACGACGGCGTGGTGGTGAAGGAGGAGCGTGGCAATCCTGCAGGGCTTCGCCAAGCACCGCGGGAGAGGAGGATGACTTGGGAGAGGGGGAGGGCTGCGCCATAAATTGGGTGCGGCTGCCCTCCCACCCCCCACATATATATAGGGGCAAGGGAGAGGGGGGCCGGCCCCCTCAGATCCAATCTGAGGAGGGGGCGGCGGCCAGGGGGGTTGCCTTGCCCCCCAAGGCAAGCCCCCCCCCTTTAGGGTTCCCCCAAACCCTAGGCGCATGGGCCCTAAGGGGGGAGGCGCCCAGCCCACTAAGGGGCTGGTCCCTCTCCACAAACAGCCCATAGGGCCCTCCGGGGCAGGTGGACCCCCGGAACCCCTTCGGTGGTCCCGGTACAATACCGGTAACCCCCCGAATTATTCCGGTGACCGTATGATGACTTCCCATATATAAATCTTTTCCTCCGGACCATTCCGGAACTCCTCGTGACGTCCGGGATCTCATCTGGGACTCCGAACAACATTCGGTAACCACGTACATCTATTCCCTATAACCCTAAGCGTCATCAAACCTTAAGTGTAGACCCTACGGGTTCGGGAGACACGTGAACATGACCGAGACAACTCTCCGGCCAATAACCAACAGCGGGATCTGGATACCCATGTTGGCTTCCACATGTTCCATGATGATCTCATCGGATGAACCACGATGTCAAGGATTCAATGAATCCCGTATTCAATTCCCTTTGTCTACCGGTATAGTACTTGCCCGAGATTCGATTGTCGGTATCTCGATACCTTGTTCAATCTCGTTACCGGCAAGTCTCTTTACTCGTTCCGTAACACATCATCCCGTGATCAACTCCTTGTTCACATTATGATGATGTCCTACCGAGTGGGCCCAGAGATACCTCTCCGTCACACGGAGTGACAAATCCCAGTCTTGATTCGTGCCAACCCAACAGACACTTTCAGAGATACCCGTAGTGTACCTTTATAGCCACCCAGTTACGTTGTGACATTTGGTACACCCAAAGCATTCCTACGGTATCCGGGAGTTGCACAATCTCATGGTCTAAGGAAATGATACTTGACATTAGAAAAGCTTTAGCATACGAACTACACGATCTTTGTGCTAGGCTTAGGATTGGGTCTTGTCCATCACATCATTCTCCTAATGATGTGATCCCGTTATCAACGACATCCAATGTCCATGGTCAGGAAACCGTAACCATCTATTGATCAACGAGCTAGTCAACTAGAGGCTTACTAGGGACATGGTGTTGTCTATGTATCCACACATGTATCTGAATTTCGTATCAATACAATTATAGCATGGATAATAAACGATTATCATGAACAAGGAAATATAATAATAATATCTAATTTATTATTGCCTCTAGGGCATATTTCCAACACTTTTCTCATCACTAGACGACCCGTAGCCAATTAGAACCAGGAATTATGTGGGTATTATAAGGCTTTCGTAAGCATTATCTATGCGAGTAGGCTAAATCGACTGAAAATGAAAGATAAAGTTATTTTTGTTGGTATTTATAGTAGTTTGGATGGACAATCCATAATACTATGCTAAGAAGTATTCCATGAGGAAAGGCAACCCAATGTGAAGCATATCACACTATAAACATGAAGTCGATTGTGTAAGCTATATATATAGGTGATGGCAAAGGTTGATGATGATGCCTTTGGAGGAAGCGAGCAGCAAGAGTGAGGCACTTTGCCTTGCGCCTGATGGGGAAGTTTGCTGCGTTGAAGTTTGCCCACTTTGTTGTGTGGTGGCTCCCCTATCAGTTCCTTCCATAAGACAAACCATGACATGATGAAAGTCCAAATATAAGGCTACTTTTCAAGAAGCTCTAACAAATTCAAGAGTTCCATGGTAGCTGTCAAGCGAGAAACTAAGAAAAGTCAATATATCGACATACTATCACGAACCAGTCAGCTGAACTTCTTCACCTTCTCCTTCGCTGCTGCTAAGAAAATGAACTCAAAGGTCACACAGACTTGTTTAAGGAATCCTGCGAGATGAGGTAAGGGTCTAGGACATGCTGAATAAACTGGGAAAAAACAACTGCCCGCTTGAAAAATAAGGCTCAGAGGTGACTTCTTCTGCAGTTGCATCATCTTAATATCGTACCCAACCAAAAAAAACATCATCATCTAAAATAACCACTCCCTTCTAAAATTATACTAAACCAGCAACAAGTAATATGGATCGGCGGAGTAACAATTTTCGCCATCTACTACGCCATCGCGATGGTCGACCATTTAGCCGCCGCCACGAGCTCTTCACAGAGAAGACGCAGGGGATTGAGTGTGGTGATGAAGAAAGTGAACGAGCGGGACATGAAAGCGATTCCCTTGAATATTCAGTTCAGACGTGCGTTATTTGGTGAGCGATGGACTGCCTGGTTGCACTTGGTTCGGAGATTGATAGATGTTCAACTCTCCGACCAGCCGGGTTCGACACAATGGACACTAGCTAAGAATGGGATTTTTATGGTGAAATCGTTCTGTATGGACTTAATTAATTCTGGCCCAATGTCAAGATCATTGCATATTTGGAAGATTAAGGTTCCCTTGCGTATCAAATTTTTTGTGATTTGTCCATAAGCAAGTCATACTTACCAAGGTCAACTTAATCAAGAGGCGATGGGTTGATAGTTCACGTTGTTGTTTTTGTAATCATGACGAAACAATACAACACTTATTCCTTGAATGCCCACTAGTCAAATTGCTTTGGCGAACCATCCATATAACCTTCAACATTAATCCTCCAGTTGACATTGGATCGTTGTTTGGAACGTGGTAATATGGCGCTTATACTTTCTTTCTCTTTGTTTTGCTCCTTTTGCGTTGTAATACCTTGATGACTTTGTGTTACTTCAAGACTTTTTAATAAGATGGCTGCATGCATCATCATGATGCAGAGGCCGGGAATACGCCTCTATTTCCTAAAAAAAATGAAAGGGTGCCCAATGCGGTGAGAGGATAAGGTAGGGGAGTGTTCACTTTATATCGGTGCAAATCCAAAAGGCTGACTTGGCACCAGCTCTGCACCAAGATTCCTGCTGGCAGAACGAACGGCAAATGAGGCCTTCGCTGGGGAGCGTAAAAAATCTGACACTTCCCAGGTAACATTACTGATAAAATTATTAATGAAGGGTAATACACACAAGGAAATGGTTGAAGAGCAAGTAGCACACCAGCATAATCATCAGAAGGAGTACGTAAATAAATGTTATTTACTCAATAGAAGGCGGTTTTATAGAGAAATTTTTAATCTATTCGTAATTAACTATGGCAGTAGAGAGAACACTAGAGATATTAAAAGTTACAACCACCGAAGACCACCTAGTGACGACTATAAGCACTGGAGTGAGCCCAAAATGCGCCGCCGTCATAGCCCCTCCCTCACAGGAGCCGGACAAATCTTGTTATAGTAGACATTCATAAAGTCAGTGTGCTAAGGCCTAAAGAACCAGCGTACTAGAGCAGCAACCATCGCTAATGAAGAGAGTCGTAAATCGGAAGGACCAAATCTGTAACCACACGAATAAAAAGTGGATTCAAATAGATTCCTCCGAAGACCAGCACCGATCAAGTACTGCGAGATCTGACGAAGACACATCTCCACACTCACTTCGACGATGCTACATGCACCATCGGGACAGGTGTCAAGCGTGAAAGACATTATTCCTATCGAGCGACATCGCCACCATTTTACAGCCCCAACTAAGATATTGAACCTACCAAAAACAAGAGCGGGGTCCCTTCTGCCGGTGGTGGACTGAGATCCTCTGCATCTCCGCAGCCCAGAGGCCATCGGAGGTGAGCCGGCGCCCGCGTGAGAAGGACCACTTTTCTTGGGAACAAGTGAACACAGGCACACTCAAGTCGAACGAGCTCACCCTGTGCAATTTACTCAACGGAAGGCTTGAGAGCGTGCTGGCCATTTTTGTTTTAAACTTTCCTTTTCTATAAATACAAATATGGGTATAATATTTACAACTACGTATGAGCTTGGGTTGGTATCTTCGTAGCTATCCTGCCATGAAAAAAAGCACTTGAGGCTGGCCATAGTGGTGATATCTTAACCGATAACATGTACTCGGAATTAGTAAATACGCTGATGTGGCAGAGAATTAAAAAAAAGAGTGAGGGTTAGAGTAACATAGGTAGATACCATATCATGTTAAATGCTATACTACTTTGTGTCATGCATGACAATAAATATGATCATCTATAATACTACTCTATGATACCATGCACTATAAAGATAGTATCATATACTAGTATCATATGCATGATACTAGTATATGATACTCGGGGAAATACACTTTGGTTCCTGGTTATATATACACCTTACATGGGGAATCTTTTCAATTAATTAAACAAAAAGTCAAAATAGTTCAGAAGTTTTTTTAGAATAAACTTGACTTACTTTTGCACTAGTATATAAATTTTCACGAAAAAAACCCAATGTTGACTTCACAGCGAAGAAGACAAAATTTATTTGCTATTATAGGCCACTCTTCACACTATTTTGGCCAAAATTTTGTTTTTTTTGAAAAGAAGTCAAAGGAGGGTTTTATTTTTGTGAAAATTTTTCACAAGTACAATGTAAGGTCAATTTTATTTCAAAAATATTTTCAGAACTTTTTGATTTTTTATTGAATTACTAAAAAATCCCATATAGGATGTATATGTCCCCATAGACCAAAAATTCCCCTCCATGATACTCCCCACTATGAGTAGCCTGACAAGTGTGCTCGCAATTACTATCATTGTCCTCTCAAGCATATGAGTGATCACTTGAATGACAGCAACACAAGAATGGTCGACCAAAAAAAGCAACACAAGAATGGTATCAAGTTGCAAATTTCGAACACTATTGCACACTTTTCCCAGTTAAGGAGCTCTCTCTCCCAATTTCACAGAAACCAATAACACAATCTATACAAGGTTCACAAAATGCCTGATCCAGCCAACGCGCCAAACTCCCACATGACGCATCAGCCAGCTGAATGAATGAACTTATTACAAAACCTGGAGCACCACTCACACAACTAAAGTTTTAACTGAACCGTACTGCATACGGTGCATAGGATGATTTTTCAACCACATTTCTTAATACATAATAAATCTCTTAAGATTTAAACTTCATTTCTTAATATATAAATCCAATAAGTCGATCCAATGTGCAGCACGCACGGTACTTTCCAAGTACTTATTCTTTAGAAAATAAAAAATATATTGCCTCCGGCCTCTAGATCACAAATGCACACAACCGCCGGTGTTCATTAGAGTATCATCATAGCATATCAACTTAACACGAGAAAAGATTATTACACGCTCATCATTCAGATTGGGGCATAAACTTCCTCATAAGCCACTCCAATCGCTTGGCCCTAGCTTCCATTTGCTCCTTGTACTGAGGCGTTGTAGCAAAGCCCAACACTCCAATCGCTTGGTCCCAGCTTCCATCTGCTCACGTCACAGCCAGTTGATACACAAGAACAACACCTGCACAATAGACCACAGTTATGCCAACATGAATCAGTCAGCGAAGATATTTATGTACTCCACAAAACCATGTATTGAAAACATGCGACATGCTTCATGGTGGAGCTCTATCAAAGGCCAAACATGTAAAATTTCAGGTGCTGCACTTGCCTAAGTAATATGTTTGGCTTTTACACAACAGAGGAGAAAAAAAAGTACAAGGGCAGGAGAGTTTTCTTATCCTACCACTTTGACTTGGGCACTTCCTCCCATCTCCTTCACTTGATTGGACCATCAATAAGTTACAATACTGACATTAGGATTCCCCAGGTGGTTGTTGATCGCCTTCCTGAACGCAGCCCGAAGACTCTGCTCTTGCATGTGTGGAGCCTCCTCCCGAAGTACTTGCTGAGCTGACATAGGCGCTACAGCAAAAGTATGAAAACTTCCCCTGAAGCGATTGACCCACTTGTAAATATCCACCTTGAATGCCTTGAAGCTCTCCAGGTACTCGATGCCACCAAGTACAGCATCGGCTTGACGCACTGCTTGTGCACAACACTCTATAGTGAGGTTCTGAAGCAAGATATATCCTCCTCCACCTAAAGGTGATCCTGTGTTTGAATTAAAACAGTTACCTGACACTTTGAAATATGCTTATCTCGATGAGAAAAACATATATCCTGTTATTATTAGTGCTAACCTTTGAGAACATGAAGAAAAAGATTATTGAAAGTTCTAAGGAAGCACCGAGCTGCTATTGGGTATACTCTTGATGATTTAAAGGGCATTAGTCCCACTCTATGTCAGCACAAGATTAATATGGAACCTGATGCTAAACCCGTTGTTGATCACCAACGACGGTTAAACCCGAAGATGAAAGAAGTGGTAATAACGGAAATATTAAAACTTCTGGAAGCAGGTATAATCTATCTGTTGGGGAACGTAGTAATTTCAAAAAAATTCCTACGCACACGCAAGATCATGGTGACGCATAGCAACGAAAGGGGAGAGTGTCATCCACGTACCCTCGTAGACCGTAAGCGAAAGCGTTATGAAAACGTGGTTGATGTAGTCGTACGTCTTCACGATCGATCGATCCTCAGTACCGAACGTACAACACCTCCGCGTTCAGCACACGTTCAGCTCGGTGACGTCCCGCGAACTCACGATCCAGTAGAGCTTCGGGGAAGAGCTTCATCAGCACGACGGCGTGGTGATGGTGTTGATGAAGTTAGCGACGCAGGGCTTCGCCTAAGCACAGCTACGATATGATCGAGGTGGATTATGGTGGAGGGGGGCACCGCACACGGGTAAGAGATCAATGATCAATTGTTGTGTCTTGGGGTGCCCCCCTGCCCCCGTATATAAAGGAGCTAGGGGGAAGGCGGCCGGCCAAGGAGGAGGGCGCGCCAAGGGGGGAGTCCTACTCCCTCCTTCTTTCCTAGTAGGAGTAGGAGAAGGGGGAAGGGAAGGAGAGAGGAGGAAGGAAAGGGGGGCGCCGCCCCCCCCCCCTCCTTGTCCAGTTCGGACTAGAGGGGGAGGGGGGCGCGGCCTGCCCTGGCCGCCCCTCCTCTTCTCCACTAAGGCCCAATAGGCCCATTACACTCCCCGGGGGGTTCCGGTAACCCCCCGGTACTCCGGTATATGTCCGAAACCTCCCGAAACACTTCCGGTGTCCGAACATAGTCGTCCAATATATCGATCTTTACGTCTCGACCATTTCGAGACTCCTCGTCATGTCTGTGATCATATCCGGGACTCCGAACTACCTTCGGTACATCAATACACAAAAACTCATAATACCAATCATCACAGAACTTTAAGCGTGCGGACCCTACGGGTTCGAAAACTATGTAGACATGACCGAGACACGTCTCCGGTCAATAACCAATAGCAGAACCTGGATGCTCATATTGGTTCCTACATATTCTATAAAGATCTTTATCGGTCAAACCGCATATCAACATAAGTTGTTCCCTTTGTCATCGGTATGTTACTTGCTCGAGATTCGATCGTCGGTATCTCCATACCTAGCTCTATCTCGTTACCGGCAAGTCTCTTTACTCGTTCCGTAATGCATCATCCCGCAACTAACTTATTAGTCACATTGCTTGCAAGGGTTATAGTGATGTGCATTACCGAGAGGGCCCAGAGATACCTCTCCGACAATCGGAGTGACAAATTCTAATCTTGATCTATGCCAACTCAACAAGTACCATCGGAGACACCTGTAGAGCACCTTCATAATCACCCAGTTACGTTGTGACGTTTGGTAGCACACAAAGTGTTCCTCCGGTATTCGGGAGTTGCATAATCTCATAGTCATAGGAACATGTATAAGTCATGAAGAAAGCAATAGCAACATACTAAACGATCAAGTGCTATGTTAACGGAATGGGTCAAGTCAATCACATCATTCTCTAATGATGTGATCCCGTTAATCAAATAACAACTCATGTCTATGGCTAGGAAACTTAACCATCTTTGATTCAACGAGCTAGTCAAGTAGAGGCATACTAGTGACACTCTGTTGTTCTATGTATTCACACATGTACTATGTTTCCAGTTAATACAATTCTAGCATGAATAATAAACATTTATCATGATATAAGGAAATATGAATAACAACTTTATTATTGCCTCTAGGACATATTTCCTTCAGTCTCCCACTTGCTCTAGAGTCAATAATCTAGTTCACATCGTCGTGTGATTTAACACCAATAGTTCACATCTTTATGTGATTAGTTCACATCTCCATGTGACTAACACCCAAAGGGTATACTAGAGTCGATAATCTAGTTCACATCGCTATGTGATTAACACCCAAAGAGTGATCATGTTTTGCTTGTGAGAGAAATTTAGTCAACGGGTCTGCCACATTCAGAGCCGTATGTGTTTTGCAAATTTTCTATGTCTACAATGCTTTGCACGGAGCTACTCTAGCTAATTGCTCCCACTTTCAATATGTATCTAGATCGAGACTTAGAGTCATCCAAATCGGTGTAAAAGTTTGCATCGACGTAACTCTTTACGACGAACTCTTTGTCACCTCCATAACCGAGAAACATTTCCTTATTCCACTAAGGATATTTTTGACCGTTGTCCAGTGATCCACTCCTGGATCACTATTGTACCCTCTTGCCAAACTTATGGTGAGGTACACAATAGGTCTGGCACACAGCATGGCATACTTTATAGAACCTATGACTGAGGCATAGGGAATGACCTTTCATTCTCTTTCTATTTTCTGTCGTGGTCGGGTTTTGAGTCTTTACTCAACTTCACACCTTGCAACACAGGCAAGAACTCCTTCTTTGACTGTTCCATTTTGAACTACTCATTGAAAAACTTATCAAGCGTTTTGATCTATCTCTATAGATCTTGATGCTCAATATGTAAGCAGCTTTACCGAGGTCTTTCTTTGAAAAACTCCTTTCAAACTCTCCTTTATGCTTTCCAAATAATTCTACATTATTTCCGATCAACAATATGTCTTTCACATATACTTATCAGAAAACTGTAGTGCTCCCACTCACTTTCTTGTAAATACAGGCTTCACCGTAAGTCTGTATAAATCTATATGCTTTGATCAACTCATCAAAGCATATATTCCAACTTCGAGATGTTTGCACCAGTCCATAGATGGATCGCTGGAGCTTGCACATTTTGTTAGCACCTTTAGGATCGACAAAACCTTCTGGTTGCATCATATAAAACTCTTCTTTAAGATATCCATTAAGGAATGCAGTTTTGACATCCATTTGCCAGATTTCATAAAATGTGGCAATTTGTAACATGATTCAGACAGACTTAAGTATCGCTACGAGTGAGAAAATCTCATCGTAGTCAACACCTTGAACTTTGCCAAAAACCTTTTTCGACAAGTCTAGCTTTGTAGATAGTAACACTACTATCGGCGTGCATCTTCCTCTTGAAGATCCATTTATTTTCTATGGCTTGCCGATCATCGGACAAGTCAACCAAAGTCCACACTTTGTTCTCATACATGGATCCCATCTCAGATTTCATGGCCTCAAGCCATTTTGCAGAATCTGGGCTCATCATCGCTTCCTCATAGTTCGTAGGTTCACCATGGTAAAGTAACATGACTTCCAGAACAAGATTACCATACCACTCTGGTGCGGATCTTACTCTGTTGACCTACGAGGTTCGGTAGTAACTTGATCTGAAGTTTCATGATCAATATCATTAGATTCCTCACTAATTGGTGTAGGTGTCACAGGAACCGGTTTCTGTGATGAACTACTTTCCAATAAGGGAGCAGGTACAGTCACCTCAGCAAGTTCTACTTTCCTCCCACTCACTTCTTTCGAGAGAAACTCCTTCTTTAGAAAGGATCCATTCTTAGCAATGAATGTCTTGCCTTCGGATCTATGATAGAAGGTATACCCAGCTGTCGCCTTTGGGTATCCTATGAAGACACATTTCTCCGATTTGGGTTTGAGTTTATCAGGATGAAACTTTTTCACATAAGCATCGCAACCCCAAACTTTAAGAAATGACAGCTTAGGTTTCTTGCCAAACCATAGTTCATACGGTGTCGTCTCAACGGATTTAGATGGTGCCCTATTTAACGTGAATGTAGCTGTCTCTAATGCATAACCCCAAAAACAATAGTGGTAAATCGGTAAGAGACATTATAGATTGCACCATATCTAATAAAGTACGGTTACGATGTTCGGACACACCATTACAATGTGGTGTTCCAGGTGGCGTGAGTTGCGAAACTATTCTGCATTGTTTCAAATGAAGACCAAACTATAACTCAAATATTCTCCTCCACGATCAAATCATAGAAACTTTATTTTCTTGTTACGATGATTTTCCACTTCACACTGAAATTCTTTGAACTTTTCAAATGTTTCAGACTTATGTTTCATCGAGTAGATATACCCATATCTGCTCAAATCATCTGTGAAGGTGAGAAAATAATGATACCCCTGCGAGCCTCAATATTCATTGTATGATTTCCAGCAAATTTGTTGCTCGCTCCATAGTTCCGGAGAATGGCATTTTAGTCATCTTGCCCATGAGGCATGGTTCGCAAGTACCAAGTGATTCATAATCAAGTGATTCATAATCAAGTGATTCCAAAAGTCCATCAGAATGGAGTTTCTTCATGCGCTTTACACCAATATGACCTAAACGGCAGTGCCACAAATAGGTTGCACTATCATTATTAACTTTGCATCTTTTGGCTTCAATATTATGAATATGTGTATCACTACGATCGAGATCCAACAAACCATTTTCATTGGGTGTATGACCATAGAAGGTTTTATTCATGTAAATGTAACAACAATTATTCTCTAACTTAAATGAATAACTGTATTGCAATAAACATGATCAAATCATATTCATGCTCAACGCAAACACCAAATAACACTTATTTAGGTTCAACACTAATCCTGAAAGTATAGGGAGTGTGCGATGATGATCATATCAATCTTGGAACCACTTCCAACAAACACCAAATAACTAGTTTCTGTTCATTCTGCAACTCCAGTTTCGAGTTACTAATCTTAGCAACTGAACTAGTATCAAATGCCGAGGGGTTGCTATAAACACTAGTAAAGTACACATCAGTAACATGTATATCCAATATACCTCTGTTCACGTTGCCATCCTTCTTATCCGCCAAGTATCTAGGACAGTTCCACTTCTAGTGACCGGTCCTTTTGCAGTAGAAGCACTCAGTCTCAGGCTTAGGTCCAGACTTGGGCTTCTTCACTTGAGCAACAACTTGCTTGCCGTTCTTCTTGAAGTTCCCCTTCTTCCCTTTGCCCTTTTCGGTCTTGTCAACCATCAACACTTGATGCTTTTCTTGATTTCTACCTTCGTCGATTTCAGCATCACGAAGAGCTTGGGAATCGTTTCCGTTATCCCTTTCATATTATAGTTCATCACGAAGTTCTAGTAACTTGGTGATAGTGACTAGAGAACTCTGTCAATCACTATCTTATCTGGAAGATTAACTCCCACTTTATTCAAGTGATTGTAGTACTCAGACATTCTGAGCACATGCTCACTAGCTGAGCAATTCTCCTCCATCTTGTAGGCAAAGTACTTGTCAAATGTCTCATACCTTTCGACACGGGCATAAATCTGAAATATTAATTTCAACTCTTGGAACATCTCATATGCTCCATGGCGTTCAAAACGTCTTTGAAGCCCCGATTGTAAGCCGTAAAGCATGGTGCACTAAACTATCAAGTAGTCATCATATCGAGCTTGCTAAACGTTCATAACGTATGTATCTGCTCCTGCAATCGGTCTGTCACCTAGCGGTGCATTAAGGACATAATTCTTCTGTGCAACAATGAGGATAACCCTCAGATCACGGAGCTAGTCCGCATCATTTCTACTAACATCTTTCAACTTATTTTTCTCTAGGAACATATGAAAAATAAACAGGGAGCTACATCGCAAGCTATTGATCTACAACATAGATATGCAAATACTATGAGGACTAAGTTCATGATAAATTAAAGTTCAATTAATCATATTACTTAAGAACTCCCACTTATATAGACATCCCTCTAATCATCTAAGTGATCACGTGATCCAAATCAACTAAGCCATGTCCGATCATCACGTGAGATGGAGTAGTTTTCAATGGTGAACATCACTATGTTGATCATATCTACTATATGATTCACGCTCGACCTTTCGGTCTCCAGTGTTCCGAGGCCATATCTGCATATGCTAGGCTCGTCAAGTTTAACCCGAGTATTCCGCGTGTGCAAAACTGGTTTGCACCCGTTGTATGAGAACGTAGAGCTGATACGTCTCCAACGTATCTATAATTTATGAAGTATTCATGCTATTATATTATCCATCTTAGATGTTTTATATGCATTTATATGATATTTTATATGATTTTTGGGACTAACCTATTAACCTAGAGCCCAGTGCCAGTTTCTATTTTTCCTTGGTTTTGAGTATCGCAGAAAAGGAATACCAAACGGAGTCCAATTGACGTGCCAATTTTTGATGATTTTTTATGGACCAAAAGAAGCACCCGGGGTAAAAGAGTTGGGCCAGAAGAGTCCCGGGCTGTCCACGAGGGTGGGGGGCGTGCCCTACTCCCCTGGGCATGGGCCCCTGTCTCGTGGACGACTCGGAGACCCCCCCTGACGTGAAACCAACGCCAACAATTCCTATAAATACAGAAACCCCCAGAAAATAACCTAGATCGAAGTTCCGCCGCCGCAAGCCTGTGTAGCCACGAGAAATCAATCTAGGCCCTCTCTAGCACCCTGCCGGAGGGGGCCATCATCACCGGAGGCCATGGAGGAGGATCCCGAAGGGGCCATCATCGTCATGAAGGCCAAGGACCAGAGGGAGAACCTCTCCCCATCTAGGGGAGGCCATGGAGGAGGAAGCACAAGGGGGAGAACCTCTCCTCCTCTCTCTCGGTGGCGCCGGAGTGCCATCGGGAGGGGAATTATCGCCGCGGTGATCGTCTTCATCAACATCACCATCATCATCACCATACTCATCTCTTTTACGCGGTCCACTCTCCCGCACCCCGCTGTAATCCCTACTTGAACATGGTGCTTTATGCCACATATTATGATCCAATAATGTGTTGCCATCCTATGATGTTTTGAGTAGATATCCTTTGTTTTTGGGTTGATTGATGATCTAGATTGGTACGAGTTGTATGTTTTATTTTGGTGCTTGTCTATTGTGCCCTCCGTGTCATGCAAGCGTGAGGGATTCCCGATGTAGGGTGTTGCAATACGTTCATGATTTGCTTATAGTGGGTTGCTTGAGTGACAGAAGCATAAACCCGAGTAAGGGGGTTGTGGCGTATGGGATAAAGGGGACTTGATGCTTTAATGCCATGGTTGGGTTTTACCTTAATGATCTTTAGTAGTTGCAGATGCTTGCTAGAGTTCCAATCATAAGTGCATATGATCCAAGAAGATAAAGTATGTTAGCTTATGCCTCTCCCTCATATGAAATTGCAATGACGACTACCGGTCTTGTTAACGATTGCCTAGGATAATTCCGCACAACGACCCATCATTGTTCCACACTCTCTATTTATAATATTTAGTAATATATTATAACTTTATGATAACATCACCTACTTTTATGTTTTAGCTCTCCGATATCATGCAAATTTATTCTCTTCATACCCACAACGTAGTTTTATTTCTCGTTTCTAGTTGGAAGCAAACGTTCGGTGTACGTATAGTCGTATCAGTGGCAGATAGGACTTGAGAGAATATTGATCTTACCTTTAGCTCCTTGTGGGTTCGACACTCCATACTTATCACTTCCACGATTGGGAATTGCTACGATGATTCCGTGCACTTTGGGATTATCAAGCCCGTTGCCGGGGAGCAATAGCGTGGGGTTGATATTCTCATGTGTGCTTGTTTGCTTTCTTCACTAAATAGATTTTGTTTTTACTTTTTGTTTCTGTATAGTTGTGGGTGAAACATACAAAAAAATTAAAAGAATGAAAATACCAAAAAAATTACTTGCCTCTCATGCCTAAAAAGTTTTTTCAATAAGAGAAGTGATTGGAAGGTTATGCATTGGAGAAGTGAGGGTCGACCTTGAACACTTGTGTTCATGCTCATGGAAACAGTGTAAAACATTTCATGGAAGCTTCTCTGAAAATAATTATCCCCTTGTATATATCCATTGTATTATAAAAATAATGTGCCAAGCTTTGGTTTTAGGATGATTAGATTGCTTGTTTACTATGTGCAGTACAAAAACAGAAACTTTGGCTGTAGTGCGTGAATTTACATTTTTTACTGGAAAGTCAAATAGGTCTGAAACTTTTTGAACATTACTTCTGTACAAATTATTTAATTTTTCATATTTTCTTCGAAGTTTTTGGAGTTACAGAAGTTTAGTAAACTTCCAGATTACTACAGACTGTCCTGTTTTTGACAGATTCTGTTTTCTATGTGTTGCTCGCTTATTTTGATGAATCTATGGGTAGTATCGGGGGGTATGAACCATGATGAAGTTGGAATACAGTAGATATAGTGCTAATATGAAATTGAAATGAGTTTTCAACAGTACCTAAAGGTGGTAATTTGCTTTAGTATACTAACGGATCTCACAAAGTTTTTGTGGATGAAGTGTTCGAAGAACGTGGAGTTACTGATGTGAGAAGAATAAAGAGAGGCAAGAGTTCAAGCTTGGGGATGCCCAAGGCACCCCAAGTAAAGATTTCAAGGATACTCAAGCATCTAAGCTTGGGGATGCCCCGGTTGGCATCCCATCTTTCTTCTTCAACAATTATCGGTATACCTCAGTTTTTGTTTTGTTCACATGATTTGTGTCCTTTGTGTTTTTGTTTTTCCTTTAAGAACCATGCTACTATGAGATAGCCCTTCATTGATTTATATAATTCTTCATGTTCTTCACTTATATCTTTTAAGTATGATCTTATAGAATTGCTCTTTGTGCTTCACTTAAATCTTTTGAGTATGGTTTTATAGAATGCTTCGTGTGCTTCACTTATATATTTTGAGCTTGGATATTGGTTAGTTTATATTAATTGTAGAATTCTCCATGAACTTCACTTATATCTTTTGGAGTATGAATAATACTATAATCTAAAGTGGGGAAGAGTGTCAACTTTAGGAATTAGCGATCCCACTATTTTGGAGGGTGTTAAATCTTAGTGTGATATTTATGAAAGTGGATTTGGAAGAGTGTCAACTTTAGTTAGTAATGATTCCACTATTTAGGAAGAGGTTGCAATTGATTATGAGAACGAAGTTGCTATCTATGATGATTATTATTATGACATGTATGCTATAAAGAATAATGTTAACCATGAAACTTGTTATCATGATTTTAATTTTCAATTGGATTATGCCTCACATGACAGTAATTTGGTTGAGTTTGCTCCCACTATTTCGAATGAGAAGAATTTTGCTTATGTGGAGAGTAGTAAAATTTCTATGCTTGTAGATCATGAAAATAATGCTTTATGTGATGGTTATATTTTTGAACTCATTCATGATGCTACTGAAAATTATTATGAGGGAGGAATACATGCTTGTAGGAGTTGCAATAATATCAAGTTTCCTCTCTATGTGCTTAAAGTTTTGAAGTTATACTTGTTTTGCCTTCCTATGCTAGTTGATTCTTGTTCCTATAAATTGTGTGCTCACAAAATCCCTAGGAATAGGAAGTGGGTTAGATTTAAATGTGCTCGGCATATTCTTCATAATTCTCTCTTTATGTTTCAATTCTTATCTTCTATGTGAGCATCATTAAAATCATCATGCCTAGCTAAAAGGCATCAAAGAAAAGCGCTTGTTGGGAGACAACACAATATTTACCCTTACTGTTTTTGTGTGTTTACATGATTAAGCTACTGTAGTAATCATGTTTTATAGCTTTTGTTTCAATAAAGTGCCAAGTAAGACCTTTGGGAAGACTTGGGTGAAAGTTAATGTAATCTTGCTGTAAAAAAAACAGAAACTTTGCGCTCACGGGATTAGCTACTATTTTTTACAGAAGAGTGATTTTGAGTTTATTCTTTTTGAAGAAGATTAATAGACAAATTCCTCACGTCCACCAATTTATCTCATAATTTTTGGAGTAGCAGAAGTATGGTTTCTGTTCAGATCATTACAGACTGTTCTGTTTCTGACAGATTCTGTTTTCATTGCATAGTTTGCTTTTTTTCCAGTTTCTATGGCTTATATTTCTCAATATAAATTGTGTAAATCATATGGTACAGTAAGAATTGTGTGAGAACAATTACTAACCTTGTCTTTGACAAACCAAAGTGAATGGTTTACTCTTTATCATACTAACCTATCTCACGAAGTTCCGTTAAGTTTTGTGTGATTGAAGTTTTCAAGCTTTGGGTGAGATATCGATATGAGGAGAATAAGGAGTGGAAAGACCCTAAGCTTGGGGATGCCCAAGGAACCCCAAGGTAATATTCAAGGAAGAATCAAGCGCCTAAGCTTGGGGATGCCCCGGAAGGCATCCCTTCTTTCGTCTTCAAAACTACCGGTATACCTTACTCGGAGCAATATTTTTATTCATCACATGATATGTGTTTTGCTTGGAGCGTGTTTTCAATTTTACTTGCTTTTTGAATAAAATCATTGGATCTGAAATCTGGAATGAAAAGGAATCCTCCCATGGCTAGTTAATTATTTGACTACTCAGTGTTCTTCACTTATATCTTTGTGGAGTAGTTTGTCATTTACTCACGTGCTTCACGTATATCCTATGAGTGAATGGTTGAATTGAATATCATAAATCTGAATTTATATACATTTCATATGCTTATAACATGGGGAGTAATGACTTCACACATAATAAGTATAGGTAGTAAACTTATTGAAAGTTAGCAAACGCAGAATTGGTCACTTGAACAATTCATGAAAGAATATTGAAGGAAGATAGATTTCACATATAAATATACTATCTTGGACATCTTTTGTAATTGTGAGCACTCATTAAAATATGACATGCTAAAAAGTTGATGTTGGACAAGGAAGACAACTTAATGGGTTATGTTTTCCTATATCCGAAATGTTATCTTGTCTTGGATCATCCAACATGTTGAGCTTGCCTTTCCCTCTCATGGTAGCCAAATTCTTTGCACCAAGTAGAAATACTACTTGTGCTTCCAAACATCCCTTGAACTAGTTTTGCCATGAGAGTCCACCATACCTACCTATGGATTGAGTAAGATCCTTCAAGTAAGTTGTCATCGGTGCATGCAATAAAAATTGCTCTCTAAATATGTATGATCTATTAGTGCGAAGAAAATAAGCTTTATACGAACTTGTGATAGGGAAGAAATAAAAGCGACGGACTGCATAATAAAGGTCTTTATCACAAGCTGCAATATAAAGTGACATTCTTTTGCATTAAGATTTTGTGCATCCAACCATAAAAGCGCATGACAACCTCTGCTTCCCTCTGTGAAGGGCCTATCTTTTACTTTTACCTTCTACCCTTAAACAAGAGTCATGGTGATTTTCACCTTTCCTTTTTACACTTTTTCCTTTGGCAAGCACTTTGTGTTGGAGCGATCCGGATATATATATCCACTTGGATGTAGGTTTTCATAAATTATTATTGTTGACATTACCCTTGAGGTAAACGGTTGGGAGGTGAAACTATAAGCCCCTATCTTTCTTTGTGTCCGATTAAAACTTTGAACCCATAAATATCACATGAGTTTTAGCAATTGTGAAAGATTAAATGATAGTTGAGTATGTGGAGTTTGCTGAATCAAAGCTCTTACATAGACCCTTCCCGAAAATAAGATGAATTGCAATTGTTTGATGACTAAGAGCACTGTTTGTTAGTTTTCAAGAAAGTTTATGATCTATACTTTAACATGTGAATAGCTTGTTACTTGATCATGAAAAGTTTTATGAGATGAGCTACTGTTATGACATATAATGATGCTAGAAAAGATGATTGAAATTATCATTGATCAAACTTGTGCACTTGCTAGCATTCACACTTCATAAATTATTTCTTTTATCATTTACCTACTCGAGAACGAGCAAGAATTAAGCTTAGATGCCGATACGTCTCCAACGTATCTATAATTTATGAAGTATTCATGCTATTACATTATCCATCTTAGATGTTTTATATGCATTTATATGATATTTTATATGATTTTTGGGACTAACCTATTAACCTAGAGCCCTGATGCCCACAAGTATAGGGGATCTATCGTAGTCCTTTCGATAAGTAAGAGTGTCAAACCCAACGAGGAGCAGAAGGAAATGATAAGCGGTTTTCAGCAAGGTATTCTCTGCAAGCACTGAAATTATAGGTAACAGATAGTTTTGTGATAAGAAGAAGGAAATGATAAGCGGTTTTCAGCAAGGTATTCTCTGCAAGCACTGAAATTATAGGTAACAAATAGTTTTGTGATAAGATAATTGGTAACGAGCAACAAGTAACAAAAGTAAATAAAGTGCATCAAGGTGGCCCAATCCTTTTTGTAGCAAAGGACAAGCCTGGACAAACTCTTATATGGAGAAAAGCGCTCCCGAGAACACATGGGAATTATCGTCAAGCTAGTTTTCATCACGTTCATATGATTCGCGTTCAGTACTTTGATAATTTGATATGTGGGTGGACCGGTGCTTGGGTGTTGTTCTTACTTGAACAAGCATCCCACTAATGATTAACCTCTATTGCAAGCATCCGCAACTACAACAAAAGTATTAAGGTAAACCTAACCATAGCATGAAACATATGGATCCAAATCAGCCCCTTACGAAACAACGCATAAACTAGGGTTTAAGCTTCATCACTCTAGCAACCCATCATCTACTTATTACTTCCCAATGCCTTCCTCTAGGCCCAAATAATGGTGAAGTGTTATGTAGTCGACGTTCACATAACACCACTAGAGGATAGACAACATACATCTCATCAAAATATCGAATCTAATACCAAATTCACATGACTACTAATAGCAAGACTTCTCCCATGTCCTCGTGGAACAATCGTAACTACTCACAAAGCATATTCATGTTCATAATCAGAGGGGTATTAATATGCATAAAGGATCTGAACATGTGATCTTCCACCAAATAAACCAACTAGCATCAACTACAAGGAGTAATCAACAACACTAGCAACCTACAGGTACCAATCCCAGACTATGAGACAAGAATTGGATACAAGAGATGAACTAGGGTTTGAGATGAGATGGTGCTGGTGAAGATGTTGATGGAGATTGCCCTCTCCCGATGAGAGGAGCGTTGGTGATGACGATGGCGATGATTTCCCCCTCCCGGAGGGAAGTGTCCCCGGCAGAACAGCTCTGCTGGAGCCCTAGATTGGTTCTGCCAAGGTTCCGCCTCGTGGCTGCGGAGTCTCGTCCCGAAAGCTTGCTTATGATTTTTCTTCGGACGAAAGACTTCATATACCATAAGATGGGCACCGGAGGGCCAACAGGGGGCCCACGAGGCAGGGGGCGCGCCCAGGGGGGTAGGGCGCGCCCCCCTGATGTATTCCTTCCGCTCAATATTTTTTTTATTTCCAAAAATAACTTTCATGGAGTTTCAGGACTTTTGGAGTTGTGCAGAATAGGTATCTAATATTTGCTCCTTTTCTAGTCCAGAATTCCAACTGCCGGCATTCTCCCTCCTTATGTAAACCTTGTAAAATGAGAGAGAATAGGCATAAGTATTGTGACATAATGTGTAATAACAGCCCATAATGCAATAAATATTGATATAAAAGCATGATGCAAAATGGACGTATCAACTCCCCAAGCTTAGACCTCGCTTGTCCTCAAGCGGAAGCCGATAACGATAAATATGTCCACATGTTTAGAGGTAGAGGTGTCGATAAAATAAAATACGGACATGAGGGCATCATGATTATTCTCATAACAGCAACATATATGGATATTGTCATATGGTTTCTTATGCTCAAGTAATAATCAATTCACAATGCAAAGTATGAATCAGAAACTTTATTGGGAACTAGCAAACTGTAATCTCAGTCATTGAAGCAATTGCAATTTATCATAACTTCAAAAAGAGTCTATGTCAGAGCTTTCTAGCAAGTCCACATACTCAACTATCATTTAGTCTTTCATAATTGCTAACACTCACGCAATACTTGTGGTTACGGAGTTTTAATCGGACACAGAGAAAGATAGGGGCTTATAGTTTCGCTTCCCAACCTTTTACCTCAAGGATAATGTCAACAATAATAACTCATGCTAACTACATCCAATTAGATATATCTATCAGGATCTTTACAACACCCTGTGCTTGGCAAAGGATAAAATATAAACAGGAAAGGTGAAGATCACCATGACTCTTGCATAAGGTAGAAGATAATAATAGTAACAGATAGGCCCTTCGCAGAGGGAAGCAGAGGTTGCCATGCGCTTTCAGGATTGGATGCACAAAATCTTAATGCAAACGAACATCACTTTATATTGCCACTTGTGATATGAACCTTTATTATGCAGTCTGTCGCTTTTGTTTCTTCCACATCACAAGATCGTATAAAGCTTATTTCCTCCACACCAATCAATCATACATATTTAGAGAGCAATTTTTATTGCTTGCACCGATGACAACTTACTTGAAGGATCTTATTCAATCCATAGGTAGATATGGTGGACTCTCATGGCAAAACTGGTTTAAGGGTTTTTGGAAGCACAAGTAGTATCTCTACTTGGTGCTAAGAATTTGGCTAGCATGAGGGGGAAAGGCAAGCTCAACATGTTGGATGATCCATGACAATATTCTTTATCTCAGATATAAGAAAACATAACCCATTACGTTGTCTTCCTTGTCCAACATCAACTCTTTAGCATGTCATATTTTAATGAGTGCTCCCAATCATAAAAGATGTCCAAGATAGTATATTTATATGTGAAACCTCTCTTTCTTTATTACTTCCTATTAATTGCAACGATGACCAAAGCTATGTTTGTCAACTCTCAACAACTTTTAATCATCATACTCTTTCTATGTGAAGTCATTACTCTCAATAAGATCAATATGATCTCTTTGTTTCTTTTTATATTCTTTTCTCTTTTCTCTTATTCACTCAAGATCATGGCAAAATAATCAAGCCCTTGACTCAACACTAATCTTTATTATATAGCTCACGGACTCGATTACATAGAAGGATCATAAAGCAAAACTCAAAACTAGATCATACCAAAACTTTATTCTACTAGATCAAGATACTACTAAATATGATCGAACTAAGAAAAACGGTAAAAGCAGGAGATGTGGTTGTGATACGATACCGGGGCACCTCCCCCAAGCTTGGCAGTTGCCAAGGGGAGTGCCCATACCCATGTGATTATATATCCTTTGCTGGTGAAGGAGGTGGAGTTGTTGATGATGGGTAATCGCACATCGAGCGTAAGAGATCCTCCAACTTGCGGATAATGCCCTTGAGTGCGACGATATGCTCCTTCAACAAAATATTTTCACGGGTGAGATACTTGTTTTGTGTACGAGCTAACTCAATCATCTTGAAAGCTTCGATCTCAGTTGGGTAAGAAGATTGTAATCAATTTGAAGGGTGTCTCCTGCAGCCGGAACTTGGTCCTCCGTGGCCTTCTTGATCCCTTCATCCTTGTTGATCTCCATAGGTTCTTCCCTCTTCAGCTCTATCTTCATTTGCCAAGCATCATTGGAGGAGGGGGCGACATGATGCATGGCCTTGACAACCCTGACAGAAAACAGCTCGAAAGAAGAACAGAGGACAATTGCGTGATACAGGAGTCAAAACCTTCGGGAGATTATATAATGAATTTTTACCGACCAAAATACGTATCGTGTAAGAAAACGGAGTCCGGAGAGCACACGAGGTAGGGGGTGCGCCCAGTAGGGTAGGGCGCGCCCTCCACCCTCGTGGAGCCCTCGTGTCCTTCCCGGACTGCTTCTTATTTTTCTATTTTTCTAAATATTCCAAAACGGAGAAATATTACCATAAAAACTGTTTTGGAGTCGGTTTACTTACCGTACCACATACCTATTCCTTATCGGAGTCTGGAACGTTCCTGAAAGTGTCCCTTATGTATTCCTCTGGGGTTACGTTTTCAATAACATTGGTTTCAATATTTATAGGATTACGTGAGATATAATGTTTAATTCTTTGGCCGTTCACCACCTTCGGGTTTGTGCCTTCAAAGTTGTTGATTTTTATGGCGCCGGAACGATAGACCTCCTCGATAACGTAAGGGCCTTCCCATTTAGAGAGAAATTTTCCTGCAAAAATCTTATACGAGAGTTGTATAGCAATACATAATCACCTACATTAAACTCACGCTTTTGTATCCTTTTGTCATGCCATCTCTTAACTTTTTCTTTAAACAACTTGACATTCTCATAAGCTTGGGTTCTCCATTCATCAAGTGAGCTAATATCAAATAACCTCTTCTCACCGGCAAGTTTGAAATCATAATTGAGCTCTTTAATAGCCCAATAAGCCTTATGTTCTAGTTCGAGAGGTAAGTGACATGCTTTTCCATAAAGCATTTTATACGGAGACATACCCATAGGATTTTTGTATGCAGTTCTATAAGCCCATAATGCATCATCAAGTTTCTTGGACCAATTATTTCTAGATCTATTAACAGTCTTTTGAAAAATTAATTTGAGTTCTCTATTACTCAATTCTACTTGACCACTAGACTGTGGGTGATAAGGAGATGCAATTATATGTTTAACATCATACTTAGCAAGCATTTTACGAAAAGCTCCATGAATAAAATGTGAACCACCATCAGTCATTAAATATCTAGGGACTCCAAACCTCAGAAAAATAACTTCTTTAAGCATTTTAATAGATGTGTTATGATCAGCACTACTAGTTGGAATAGCTTCTACCCACTTAGTAACGTAATCAACAACAACTAAAATATGTGTATATCCATTGGAGGCAGGAAAAGGTCCCATATAATCAAAGCCCCAAACATCAAATGGTTCAATAACAAGTGAATAATTCATAGGCATTTCTTGACATCTACTAATATTACCAATTCTTTGACATTCATCACAAGATAAGACAAACTTACGGGCATCCTTGAAGAGAGTAGGCCAATAAAAACCAGATTGCAATACCTTATTTGCAGTTCTATCTCCAGCGTGGTATCCTCCATAAGCCTCGGAGTGACACTTGCGTAGGATCTGTTCCTGTTCATGCTCAGGTACACAACGTCTAATAACACCATCTACTCCTTCTTTATAAAGATGTGGGACATCCCAAAAGTAATGTCTCAAATCATAGAAGAACTTTTTCTTTTGCTGGTATGTGAAACTAGGTGGTATAAATTTAGCAACGATGTAATTAGCATAATCAACATACCACGGAGCAGTATGAGAAGTATTTATGACATTTAATTGCTCATCAGGAAAGCTATCATCGATAGGTAGTGGGTCATCAAGAACATTTTCTAACCTAGACAAGTTGTCTGCAACGGGGTTCTCAGCTCCCTTTCTATCAATAATATGCAAGTCAAATTCTTGTAGCAGGAGAACCCATCTAATAAGTCTAGGTTTAGCATCTTTCTTTTCCATAAGATATTTAATAGCAGCATGATAAGTGAGAATAGTTACTTTAGAATCAACAATATAAGGTCTGAACTTATCACAAACAAATACAACTGCTAAGAATTATTTTTCAGTAGTAGCATAATTTCTCTGAGCATTGTCTAGAGTTTTACTAGCATATTGAATAACCTTTAATTTCTTATCAACTCTTTGCCCTAGAACAGCACCTACAGCATAATCACTAGCGTCACACATAATTTCAAAGGGTAAATTCCAATCAGGTGGCTGAACAATAGGTGCAGAGATCAATGCTTTCTTAAGTATTTCAAATGCTTCTACACAATCATCATCGAAGACAAATGGTATATCTTTTTGTAATAAATTAGTCAGAGGCCGAGAAAATTTTAGAAGTCCTTAATGAACCTCCTATAAAAACCGGCGAGACCAAGGAAACTTCTAATACCTTTGATGTCCTTGGGACATGGCATCTATTCAATAGCATCAACCTTGGCTTTATCAACCTCAATACCTCTTTCAGAAACTTTATGCCCCAAGACAATACCTTCATTAACCATAAAGTGGCACTTTTCCCAATTCAAGACAAGATTAGTTTCTTCACATCTCTGCAAAACTCGGTCAAGTTTGCTTAAGCAATCATCAAAAGAGGGTCCATAGACGAAGAAGTCGTCCATGAAAACCTCACAAATCTTTTCACAAAAGTCAGAGAATATAGCCATCATGCATCTTTGAAAGGTAGCAGGTGCATTACATAAACCAAAGGCATACGTCTATAAGCAAAAGTACCAAAAGGGCAAGTAAAAGTAGTCTTTGATTGATCATTGGTACGACACATGTATTTGAGAGAAACCAGAATAACCATCTAGAAAGCAAAAATGTGTATGTTTAGATAATCTTTCTAGCATTTGATCGATAAAAGGTAAGGGGCAATGATCCTTTTTAGTAGCTTTATTTAATTTGCGGAAATAAATTACCATCCTATAACCTGTAATAATTCTTTACGCGATCAACTCATCTTTATCATTAGGAACGACGGTAATACCTCCCTTCTTAGGGACACAATGGGCAGGACTTACCCACTGACTATCAGCAACGGGATAAATTATACCTGCCTCAAGGAGCTTTAGTATTTCTTTCCTTACCACTTCCTTCATCTTAGGATTCAGCCGTCGTTGATGATCACGAACTGGTTTGGCATCTTCCTCCAAATTTATTTTATGTTGACATAGAGTGAGACTAATGCCCTTAAGATCATCAAGAGTATATCCAATAGCAGCACGGTGCTTCTTCAGAGTTTTCAATAATCTCTCTTCTTCATGCTCTGTAGAGGAATAAACTCATGCAATATGATAAATACCCCATCTTGTTATCCTCGATGGCAACAATACAATACGTGACTTGCTGCCCCTACTGTCACTGGGAAAGGACACCCCAAGATTGAACCCAAAGCTAAGCACTTCTCCCATTGCAAGAACTACCAATCTAGTTGGCCAAACCAAACGGATAATTCGAAGAGACTTGCAAAGATAACCAATCATACATAAAAGAATTCAGAGAAGATTCAAATATTGCTCATAGATAATCTTGATCATAAACCCACAATTCATCGGTCTCAACAAACACACCGCAAAAAGAAGATTACATCTAATAGATCTCCACGAGAGAGGAGGAGAACATTGTATTGAGATCCAAAAAGAGAGAAGAAGTCATCTAGCTACTAACTATGGACCCGAAGGTCTGAAGTAAACTACTCACACTTCATCAGAGAGGCTATGATGATGATGTAGAAGCCCTCCGTGGTGGAATCCTCTTCCTGGAGTTCTAACAGGCCCCAATATGGGATCTCGTGGATACAGAAAGTTGCGGCGGTGGAGTTAGGTTTTTGGCTCCGTATCTGATCTATCGGGGGTACATAGGTATATATAGAAGGAAGGAGTACGTCGGTGGGGCTTCGGGGGGCCCATGAGGCAGGGGCGCACCCTAGGGGAGGGCGCCCTCACCCTTGTGGCCGCCTCCCTCCTTTCTTGACCGAGGGTCCAAGTCTCCTGGATCTTATCTGATGAGAAAATCACGTTCCCGAAGGTTTCATTCCGTTTGGACTCTGTTTGATATTCCGTTTCTTCAAAACACTAAAATAGGCAAAAAACAGCAATTCTGGGTTGAGCCTCCAGTTAATAGGTTAGTCCCAAAAGTAATATAAAAGTGGAAAATAAAGCCCAATATAGTCCAAAACAATAGATAATATAGCATGGAGCAATCAAAAATTATAGATACGTTGGAGACGTATCAGGCATCCCCAAGCATAATTCCTGCTCGTCCTCGAGTAGGTAAATGATAAAAAAGAGAATTTTTTATGCGGAGTGCTACTTGGCATAAATTCAATGTAATTCTTCTTAATTGTGGTATGAATATTCAGATCCGAAAGATTCAAGACAAAAGTTCATATTGACATAAAAATAATAATACTTCAAGCATATTAACGAAGCAATTATGTCTTCTCAAAATAACATGGCCAAAGAAAGTTATCCCTACAAAATCATATAGTCTGGCTACGCTCTATCTTCACCACACAAAATATTTAAATCATGCACAACCCCGATGACAAGCCAAGCAATTGTTTCATACTTTTGACATTCCCAAAACTTTTTCAATCTTCACGCAATACATGAGAGTGAGCCATGGATATAGCATTATATATGGAATAGAATGGTGGTTGTGGAGAAGACAAAAAGAGGGAAGATAATCTCACATCAACTAGGCGTATCAATGGGCTATGGAGATGCCCATCAATAGATATCAATGTGAGTGAGTAGGGATTGCCATGCAACGGATGCACTAGAGCTATAAGTATATGAAAGCTCAACAAATGAAACTAAGTGGGTGTGCATCCAACTCGCTTGCTCACGAAGACCTAGGGAAATTTGAGGAAGCCCATCATTGGAATATACAAGCCAAGTTCTATAATGAAAAATTCCCACTAGTATATGAAAGTGACAAAACGAGAGACTCTCTATTATAATGATGAAGGTGCTACTTTGAAGCACAAGTGTGGTAAAAGGATAGTAACATTGTCCATTCTCTCTTTTTCTCTCATTTTTTTATTTGGGCCTTTTTTATGGCCTCTTTTCTTCTCTCTTTTTTAATTTTTCGTCCGGAGTCTCATCCCGACTTATGGGGGAATCATAGTCTCCATCATCCTTTCCTCACTTGGGACAATGCTCTAAAAATGATGTTCATCACACTTCTATTTTTCTTACAACTCAACAATTACAACTCGATACTTAGAAAAAAAATATGACTCTATGTGAATGCCTCCAGCGGTGTACCGGGATATGCAATGATTCATAAGTGACATGTATGAAAGAATTATGAACGGTGGCTTTGCCACAAATACGATGTCAACTAAATGATCATGCTAAGCAATATGACAATGATGGAGTGTGTCATAATAAACGGAACGGTGGAAAGTTGCATGGCAATATATCTCAGAATGGCTATGGAAATGCCATGATAGGTAGGTATGGTGGCTGTTTTGAGGAAGGTTTATGGTGGGTGTATGATACCAGCGAAAAGTGTGCGGTATTGGAGAGGCTAGCAATGGTGGAAGGGTGAAAAAAATGCGTATAATCCATGAACTCAACATTAGTCATAAAGAACTCATATACTTATTGTAAAAATCTACAAGTTATCAAAGCAAAGTATTACGCGCATGCTCCTAGGGGGATAGATTGGTAGGAAAAGACCATCGCTCATCCCCGACCGCCACTCATAAGGAAGACAATCAATAAATAAATCATGCTCCGCCTTCATCACATAACGGTTCACCATAATGCATGCTACGGAATCACAAACTTTAACACAAGTATTTCTCAAATTCACAACTACTCAACTAGCATGACTCTAATATTACCACCTTCATATCTCAAAACAATTATCAAGCATCAAACTTTTCTTAGTATTCAACACACTCAAAAGAAAGTCTTACAAATCTTGAATATCAAGCATATTATTATTTTTAAGCAAATTACCATGCTATTTAAGACACTCAAAATAATCTAAGTGAAGCATGAGAGGTCAATAGTTTCTTTAAAACAAATCCACCACCGTGCTCTAAAAGATATAAGTGAAGTACTAGATCAAAACTATAAAGCTCAAAAGATATAAGTGAAGCACATAGAGCAAAATTATAAAGCTCAAAAGATATAAGTGAAGCACATAGAGTATTCTAATAATTCCAATTCATTTATGGCTCTCTCAAAAGGTGTGTACAGCAAGGATTATTTTGGTAAACTAACAAGCAAAGACACAAATAATACAAGACGCTCCAAGCAAAACACATATCATGTAGTGAATAAAAATATAGCTCCAAGTAAAGTTACCGATGGAAGTGGACGAAAGAGGGGATGTCTTCCGGGGCATCCCCAAGCTTTGACTTCTTGGTGTCCTTGGATTATCTTGGGGGTGCCATGGGCATCCCCGAGCTTAGGCTCTTGCCACTCCTTGTTTCATAATCCATCAAAAGATTTCACCCAAAACTTGAAAACTTCACAACACAAAACTCAACAGAAATCTTGTAAGCTCCGTTAGCGAAAGAAAACAAAAGACCACTTCAAGGTACTGTAATGAACTCATTCTTTATTTATGTTGGTATTAAACCTACTGTATTCCAACTTCTCTATGGATTATAAACTATTTTACTAGCCATAGATTCATCAAAATAAGCAAACAACACACGAAAAACAGAATCTGTCAAAAACAGAACAGTCTGTAGTAATCTGTAACTAACGCAAACTTCTGGAACTCCAAAAATTCAGAAAAAATAGGACGACCTAGGAAATTTGCTTATTGATCATCATAAGTTGGAATCACTATTTTATCACTTTCTGGTGATTTTTAAAAATTGTTTTGGTGAACAGAAAGTTTCTGGAAATTACAGCAAGATCAAATAACTATTATCCAAGAAGATCCTATAGGTTTAACTTGGCACAAACACTAACTAAAACATAAAACCACATCTAAAAAGAAGGTAGATGGATTATTTATTCCTAAACAGAAACAAAAACAAAAAACTAAAAATAAAATTGGGTTTCCTCCCAACAAGCGCTATCGTTTAACGCCCCTAGCTAGGCATAAAAGCAAGGATAGATCTAGGTATTGCCATCTTTGGTGGGCAATCCATAGGTGGCTCTCATAATAGATTCATATGGTAATTTTGTATTATTCCTAGGGAAGTGTTCCATGCCTTTCTTTAATGGGAATTGTAATCTAATATTCCCTTCCTTCATATCAATAATTGCACCAATCGTTCTAAGGAAAGGTCTACCAAGAATAATAGGACATGAAGGATTGCAATCTATATCAAGAACGATAAAATCTACTGGCGCATAATTCCTATTTGCAACAATAAGAACATCATTAATTCTTACCATAGGTTTCTTAATAATGGAATTCGCAAGGTGCAAGTTTAGAGAGCAATCATCAAAATCACGGAAATCTAGCAAATCACACAAAGTTTTGGGAATAGTGGAAACACTAGCACCCAAATCACATAAAGCATAAAATTCATGATCCTTAATATTAATTTTAATAGTTGATTCCCAAAGTTTTCTAGGGATGTAGACTTCCAACTCAAGTTTTTCCTCATAAGATTGCATCAAGGCATCAACGATATGTTTGGTAAAAGCTTTATTTTGACTATAAGCATGCGGAGAATTTAGCAAGGATTGTAACAAGGAAAAACAATCAATTAAAGAGCAACTTTCATAATTAAATTCCTTGAAATCCAAGATAGTGGGTTTATCAACATCTAAGGTTTTACTTTCGATCCCATTTTTATCAATTTTAGCATCATAATCTAAAAGCTCCGAATTTTTAGAACGCCTTCTAGGTAAAGGTGACTCATATTAAATCTCATCATTATCAAGATTCATATTACAAAACAAGTATTTGATAGGGGACACATCAATAACTTTCAGATCTTCATCTTGATTTTCATGGGAATCGGAAGAACACACTTCAATAAAGGCATCTTTCGTAGCATGCATCCTAGCGGTTCTTTCCTTGCACTCATCAATGGAAATTCTCATGGATTTGAGAGACTCATTGATATCATGCTTAGGAGGAATAGATCTAAGCTTTAAAGAATCAACATCAAGAGAAATTCTATCAATGTTCCTAGCCAGTTCATCAACCTTAAGCAATTTCTCTTCAAGCAAAGCATTAAAATTATTTTGAGAATTCATAAACTCTTTAACACTAGTCTCAAATTCAGAGGGCATCTTATTAAAATTTCCATAAGAATTGTTGTAGGAATTTCCATAATTATTAGAGGAATTACTAGGATAAGGCCTAGGATTAAAATTTCCTCTATACGCATTATTACCAAAATTATTCCTACCAACAAAATTCACATCCATAGATTCATTATTATTCTCAATCAAAGTAGACAAAGGCATATCATTAGGATCAGAAGAAACACTCCTATTAGCAAATAATTTCATAAGTTCATCCATCTTTCCACTCAAAACATTAATTTCTTCTATCGCATGCACTTTTTTATTAGTAGATCTTTCAGTGTGCCATTGAGAATAATTAACCATAATATTATCTAGGAGTTTAGTAGCATCTCCTAAAGTGATTTCCATAAAAGTGCCTCCGCGGCCGAATCTAAAAGGTTTCTAGAAGCAAAATTCAATCCGCATAATTTTTGTATAATCATCCACAAATTTAAACCATGAGTAGGGCAATTACGTATCATTAATTTCATACTCTCCCAAGCTTGTGCAACATGTTCATGATCAAGTTGCTTAAAATTCATAATATCGTTTCTAAGGGAGATGATCTTAGCTGGAGGAAAATACTTAGAGATAATATCGTTTCCAAGAATCAATACTATTTTTGGGCAAAGACGAAAACCAAGCTTTAGCACGATCTCTAAGCGAAAAAGGAAATAGCTTCAATTTAACAACATCATTGTCAACATCTTTCTTCTTTTTCATATCACACAAATCTACGAATCTATTTAGATGAGTAGCAGCATCTTCACTAGGAAGGCCGGCGAATTGATCTTTCATAACAAGATTCAATAAAGCAGCATTGATTTCACACGATTCAGTATTGGCAAGAGGAGCAATCGGGGTGCTAAGTAAATCATTATTGTTGGTATTGGTAAAATCACACAATTTGGTATTATCTTGAGCCATAGTGACAAGCAAGCAATCCAACACACGAGCGAACAAGCGAACGAGAAAAAGGCAAACGGAAAAGAGAGGGCGAATAAAACGGCAAGGGTGAAGTGGGGGAGAGGAAAACGAGAGGCAAATGGCAAATAATGTAATGCGAGAGATAAGGGATTGTGATGGGTACTTGGTATGTTGACTTTTGCGTAGACTCCCGGCAACGCGCCAGAAATCCTTCTTGCTACGTCTTGAGCTTGCGTTGGTTTTCCCCGAAGAGGGGAGGATGATGCAGCACAGTAGCGTAAGTATTTCCCTCAGTTTTTGAGAACCAAGGTATCAATCCAGTAGGTGGCCACGCGTGAGTCCCTCGTACCTACACAAAGCAAATAACTCCTCGCAACCAACGCGAATAGGGGTTGTCAATCCCTTCACGGTCACTTACGAGAGTGAGATCTGATAGAGATGATAGATAATATTTTTGGTATTTTTGGTATAAATATGCAAATTAAAATAAAAGGCAAAGTAAAAAAGCAAAGAAATAATAAAGCGTAGGAGGATTAATGTCGGTGTCAAAACCGGCGGATCTCGGGTAGGGGGTCCCGAACTGTGCGTCTAGGCGGATGGTAACAGGAGACAAGGGACACGACGTTTTACCCAGGTTCAGGCCCTCTTGATGGAGGTAAAACCCTACGTCCTGCTTGATTAATATTGATGATGTGTGTTACAAGAGTGGATCTACCACGAGATCAAAGAGGCTAAACCCTAGAAGCTAGCCTATGGTATGATTGTTGTTTGTCCTATGGACTAAAACCCTCCGGTTTATATAGACACCGAATAGGGTTAGGGTTACACAGAGTCGGTTACAATGGTAGGAGATCTACATATCTCAGACGCCAAGCTTGCCTTCCATGCCAAGGAAAGTCCCATCCGGACACGGGACGAAGTCTTCAATCTTGTATCTTCATAGTCTTGGAGTCCGGCCGATGATGATAGTCCGGCTATCCGGACACCCCCTAGTCCGGAACTCCCTCAGTAGCCCCTGAACCAGGCTTCAATGACGATGAGTCCGGCGCGCATATTGTCTTCGGCATTGCAAGGCGGGTTCTCCCTCCAAATAATTTGTGAACACCAGGATAGTGCCCGGCTCTGCAAAGATAAATTCCACGTACCACCGTAGAGAGAATAATTTTTGCACAGATCTGCTGACGTATTCCGCGGCGTGACATCACACCGCGGCCAGGCCTTTATATGAATCGTTTTTACTGCTCCACCTCAGCGTGTTTAGTGAGGCGGTTTCCTTGGCACGCCTTATTAAAGCATAGATCGTGCCCCCTTATCCCGGGATTCTCATCAATACGGACGTGGGTAACCCAACCGTGCCCGTTGGCATGCCTCCTCTATCAAAGGCGAGTCCAGTCGACCACGGGGTGGGCTCTTGGTATTCAACCTCTTTATAACGAGACCAAGGCCCTCTCCTTTTTACACCCTCTATCGAGTTCGCCTCGCGCTCCGAGTTCCAACACCCAAAGCTTCAGATTCAGGCGCTTCGGACCGTCGATGATGTCCGGCTCCGACCAGCACGGCCGATGGATGTCTTCCTCTGTCACAGAAGAAGAGGTGCTAAAGCTGCGAGGCGCCAGGTATCTAACCGGTGAGATATCGCATAGGCTGCCTGCCCCAGGGCAGGTCATTCCCACTCCCGAGCCCGGCGAGAACGTGGTGTTCGTGTCTCACTTCCGTCGGGGTTTAGGCTTCCCGACGGACCCCTTTGTGCGGGGGCTCATGTTTTATTATGGGCTTGATTTCATGACTTGAATCCGGAGTCCATCCTCCATATCTCGTCATTCATTGTCGTATGTGAGGCCTTCCTCAATATTACCCCCACTTTGGATTGTGGCTCAAGACCTTCAAGGTGGAGCCAAAGATGATCAAGGGGCAACAAGCGAGAGTGCGGAGGGGCGGTCATAAGCAAATGTGCTGATGCTCCATGGCCCGAGGGCTCTTTTCAAGAGGAGCTTGGTTTGTGGCAACGGGAGTGGTTTTATATCACCGCTCCCAGGGGCACCAAATGGGCGGCGCTCCCTGCCTTCCGCTCAGGTCCACCACAGCGGCTGGCATCATGGGTCAACAAGGGGCTCGACTGGGGGTCGCCCAAGGACGTTCCCCTGCTGCAGGGCCGTATTCGAGACCTCCGGAAAGAGGTATCAATCTGGTTGCAGTGGCGCAGGTTATGGTGATCCGGCGCCTTCAGCCCAAGAACGCCGCCCCTCCGCTTGTGGGAATTCAATCCGAGGGACCACGAAGCTCTCCAAAATTTTATGGGCAGGACGCCTGTGGAGATGTATAAACTGTTTTTCGGATCACAAGAGAAGTGTCCGGACTTGACCGAGGACGCAGGACTAAGCTGCAATCGCCCAGATACTCAAGTAAGTAGTCCGGTAACCGGACAAGCTGTTCATTCATTTATTTTATATATATGCCCTTTAAAGGAGCCGTTTCTTGAACAGGAGTGGATAGCCAAGGCAAAGTTAATAAGGTGTCCGGCTCCTCCCGTGAGACCACGCCGGATCCCATGCTGACCAAGATGTTAAAGGTCGCGCCCTTTGAAGAAGGCGAAGGGGGGAGCGGGGAAGCGACTGCCCCCATGAAGGAGGATATCAAGGAAGGAGGGATTAAGAGCCCCACCTTCCGAGGAGAGAAGAGGACCGCTTCAGAAGATCCGGAGGTCAAGGCCTCAAAGAGGGGAAGGGAATCTTCGTTGGAGAGTCCGACGCTGGGAAGTAACCCAGCCGCACTATTTCCCCAAAGGGATCAGCCCTCCAGCGAGCCGTAAGTAAAAAGAAGGGGTCTTGTAAATAAGGAACATCCCTGTATTTATTTATGAAGATAACCGAAATTGTACCTTGTAGTTCGGACCTCAGCCCTTCTCAGCAGAGCTCGTCTTGGGGATCTTCTTCCGGAGATGATGGAGAGCGAACGCCTCCACCTGTCGCACCCTCATGTGAAGCGGACGCACCCGGAGGTGTCGTCGCGGAGGGTTCCCCAAGTCCGGCAGGGCGGAAGGTCCGCGCCAAGTGGTGTGCGGTCGGAGGAGCTGAAGGATCTGCTCGGCGGCGGTTATCTCGTAAGATCACCGTGCTCTAATGGGTACGGTGATTGAAAGAATTGCATCCGCAGAGAGCGGATTGCACGGGCCGTCGAAGCTTATCGACGGGTTTGAGGTACGCAAAAATAATGTACCTTCGACAGCTTATGCATATAAAATGCGCCATGTATAGATAGTAGCCCGAGACTCGGTATGTTGTCAAAATTGACGACGCGTCGAGGATCAAATTTCGCCTTAACATATCGCCGCTCCTAAACAGGTGGCGGGGCGTCCGGAGGCCAGCCGGACTGATGAATATGCCGAACTAAAGCGGCAGCTTGATGAGGCAGATGCGGACATCACGCTGGTCAATAAACGGTTTGACGAGTCACAAGGTATGCGACTTCTATACGGACACCTGGTAAGGGAGCTTGATGCCCATGTCTTACTAATCATATGTTTAATGCAGATGGTGCCCCTGCCGTGGAAGAGCTGCGGGCAGAACTCGCCCGAGCGAAAGAGCAAGCCAGAATTAGTAATGCGGCCGCTTTAAAGGCGGCCGAAGAGCTAGAAGCTGAACGGGCTGCTCATTGCCGAAGCAAAGAGGACATGGCCGATATGGCCAAAAAGTTGAGGAATACTACCGACCGCTGCGAGGTTCTTGAAAAAGAACTTCAAGTGGAACAAGAGGGCCTAAAAAAGGCCACCGCCGAATCCACGAATGCCCAGTCGGCTTTGAGAGCTGCCAAGGAGGAGCTGAGTCAGGCTGGGGCAATTGCGGCTGGAAAACCGCTTTCGCTGCGGAGGAAATATACGGATACAAAGTATGCTCAGTTAGATAAGTTGTGGAGTTCGGAGGATGCTTATTCGACTTGGCGGCGAAGCGCCATGACGCCGTTAAGCACTTCCGGGGCCAGAAGGGGCACCGAAGGGAAGAGCTATGTTGGTCGCAATTCCATAGTCCGGAGCATCCTCTGCCGCTGACCGATCGGTTGGCCGAATGGGCCGAGCTGAATCGTCCGGATTTGCCATGAAGCATGTCTTGACTCACTTGTGGCCGGGCGGACCCCAGCCAAAGAGCTATTTTGGTTTAGTGCAGCAGTTCCTTGGTGCGGTACTGCCAGACGACGCAATGAAGCGATCGGCGTGTATTGAGGGGTGCGGATGGCTCGCCCGTGTCAAGACATACCGCGTAGATGAAGGCCACCGACGTTGCAGCCCTGCATTCGCATGAAGCCGAGTACCGCCGAGCACTACTTTGAAGAAGTCTCCGGGCGCTGTTTAATAGAGACGCAGGCTCAAGGATATTATGTTTGAATGACATGTATGATTTGTGAAAACGATGTTTTAATATAATATAAGAGTTTTTTATACTTGTGCTTTCAAGTAGTGAACTACTCCCTGTGCGGCCGTTTGTGTATATGTGTATATAACCTGAAAGATGGCAGTCCTTGGCTTCAGCCCCCACGCACATAGTGCGGGGTTTTTTGCAAAAAAAAGCGCTTTTTCACACTTAATCCAATGTCTTGGTCCTGTTAAGGAGGTGATAGCGTAGCAAACCAGGGAACCGGACTATAATGCTTTATCGCTTTCACTTAGCCATAGGAGTTCGAGGGTGGGGCTACTATATAGCCCCTGGGGGCACCGCACTCTCCCGAATTCGAGTGCGATGTGCACGACCGAAAACCAGTCCTTCGTTAATGCGGAGGAATTCTAAACATTCCTGTGAGTCATCGAGTGTTTGACCAGTCTCTCGCTATATCATGACAGTCGGTTTTGGCTTTCTCTCGAGGTGCTCGCCCGGCGAACCGGGCACAATCGCAGTAGTTCTCCGGTGCCGTTAGCCGTGAAAACGGAACGTAAGGCAGCAAAACACAGGAGCCGGGCAACCCAACATTTGACCAAAGACATGATTCGGAGCTGATGCATATAAGGCCTAACTCGAGACGCCGAATACTCCCTAAGGTATTCGGTCTTTATGAAAATGGGCAGAATAATGCCCTAAGCCCTTTGTGTCCAGGTACGCGCAAAAATTCTGGTGCGGCCAATGCCAAAGCACCAGCCTCCTCCTCAGTTATATTAAGGAACCGGGGATGCATATCAACAAGAGACAAAGTGAAAAAGGTTTACGCAGGTCTTAATCAAAAGAATCCTTGCAACGGGTCCCTCTGCACGTCTGCGCTGTGTCTCCGTTGTGCCGTATCCTCGACGGGTGTAGCACGTTGTCCATCTCGTAAAAGAGAGGAACTTAGTTTGAAAGAAAAAGGTCGTATAAAGGTGTACTTATTAAATAAATGTAGTACGGTTCAAGAATTAAATAAAATTGAGCTTTATTGTCTCTTGTTATACATGTATGCGGCCCCTCGTATGGGGGTATGCCGCTAGTAGGCGCTGACTCATCTAACCGAGTCCGGGGTTTGAATGACCGATTCAGTTCTTTGCCTAGCGAGCCGGATAGCTGTGGGGCTGTCAAGGCGGTCTCCGTTCTTCCGTGCTCAAGTGACACTTAATACTTCCTTTTAACGAGATGATGCCGCGTGGACCGGGCATTTTAAGTGTTAGAGATGCATAATGCGGTATTGCATAAAAGCGGGTGAAAGTTGTACGCCTCAGTAGTGCTTAAGGGATACTGCTGAATGTGGCGATGGGGAGTGAGCTTTCCGCGACGGGGGTTGTCGGATGAACCGAACACAACCTCTAGTGGTACAGAGCCTGTATAATAAAGAAGGCCTGGCGTCATTCCTTTGAAGGAAGTGCTATAGCGAATTTTGGTGGGTTCTATCCCCATTATGCGGACGGTGTCCTGGTATGGCAGGTGTGGCTGCGTGTTATCACATGAAGTGAGTTCACTGTTTTGACTTTTAGTGGGAAAGTCTTTTGTTTTCCGGAGTGCTTCTTTTGGGTTTCGTCACTTTCACTTGGTGTGTCGAGCCCCTTGTGTTCGGCGTTAAGTCGGCCGGACTGCTTGAAGACCCAACAATCTCTGTGGGTATGGTTTGCAGGCTTCCCGGAGGTACCATGTATTTGGCACAGTCTATCCAGAATCTTGTTTAGGTTGGATAGCTCGTCACTGTTATCCTTTATCGGCGGTGGTTTGTTGTTCGGCCGAGAGCTTTTGAATCCGGCGTTGACCGCCGTACTATTTGGGCCGTTTTCCTTATTCCGGCGCTGATCTTTTCTGCGTCATGATTTCCCATTTCCATCCCTGATTTCGGATGTACTCGGGTCGCTGGTGCTGCATCTAGCCAACCAGCTGTCCTCCCCTGCGCAAAAGCGGGTCATGAGGCTTGTTAATGTGGCCATTGTTCTTGGCTTTTCTTGGCCGAGGTGTCTGGCGAGCCATTCGTCTCGGACGTTGTGTTTGAAAGCTGCTAAGGCTTCAGCGTCCGGACAATCGACTATATGGTTATATTTAGTAAGGAACCAGTTCCAGAATTTCGGGCTGACTCTCCGTCTTTGTTGAGTTATGTGACTTAGATCGTCTGCGTCCGGAGGGCGGACGAGGTCCCCTCAAAATTTGCCCGAAATGCATCTCGAGCTCTTCCCAGCTTCCAATGGTATTTTCGGGAGGCTCTTAAGCCAATGCCGAGCTGGCCCTTTGAGTTTAAGGGGTAAGTATTTTATGGCGTGGAGGTCATCTCCTCTAGCCATGTGTATGTGGAGGATGTAATCCTCAATCCAGACTCCAGGGTCTGTTGTTCCGTCGTATGCCTCTATGTTTATGGGTTTGAATCCTGCTGGAAATTCATGATCCAGCACCTCATCGGTGAAACAAAGGGGGTGTGTGGCGCCCCTATATTTGGGTGTGCCGTGGTTTTCGGAATTTTGGCGTGTTGCATTGCTTTGACGAGCGTGCTTTCTTGGCCCATAGATGGACCTAACTGGGCCATCCTTTTGATGTGAACCCTAAGGCGGATCGCATATTGGCTTGTGTGCGGCACCAATCGCCGCTCTCTTTATGACGTGAGGTCGCCCATCCGACCGGGTGGCCTTCTTGCTTTTTAATTGTGGGGGCTCTAAGGCCTCCTCGTCAATTCGGGCAGTAGCTTTCTTTTCGGTAGCTCTTTGTTCGGCGATCGTCAGCCGCATTTATTCTGCGGTGCTGAATACTCTGCCCATCTAATCCTGAGTGCATCTTCCGCTGTTTTGAGCTTCCGCTTCGCTTTTTTCAGCTACGCAGCGATGGCGACGAGCCTTTTCTGGAGGTCATTTTGCTCCAATGGTTTGTCCGGCGTGAGGTCGTCCGGACTGTTGTCTTCACCGGGGACAGATTGTTTATCCAAGTTGTCTTGTTCGGACGATTGCTCGATAGCTTGTTCGTTGTCCACCGGTTCGCCCTGCTCCATGGCTGGGTCTTTGTTGAGGCGGGACTTTGTTCGGCGTTTACGTTGCCGTTTTGACTGCTTTTCGAGGGATTTATCCTTCGTGGGCGCCCCGTTGTTCCTCGTCTTCATTTCCTTTAGGTGTATCCACCATGTATACATCATGGTATGAGGTTGTCCAACATCCTATAGGTGCTGGTTCATTGTTGTCTCCTACATCGTCGTCCATACCGTCGATGTCTTCAGAGTCGAAATCGAGCACGCCGTGTAAGCTGGCTGGCTATGATGTGGGTGGTGGGTGGGCTTTGAATTTCTTCGTCGTCCGCATCCCAACCGTCCTGACCGCAGTCCGGCCAGGGCTCTCCGGATAAAGAGAGAGACTTTAGTGAATTCAGGATGTCACCGAAGGGCGAGTGCTGAAAGATGTCCTCGGCCGTGAACTCCATAATGGTCGCCCAATCGGATTCGATTGGCAAGGGCGCGGAGGGTTCGGAGTCCGGCACCCTGGAGTCGAGGTATTCGCAAAGGACAGGGATGGAGTTCGGCTCGATCGTCGTAGAGATTAGAGCCCCCGAGGCGGTGTCCAACCACTCGTCCTCGATCGGGGAATCCGGCTCCGGATTAAGGGTCGGAACGGATTCTGGTGCGGCCTCCGAGCACCGTTCTGCAGAGCTAGATCATGCCCATCGAGACAGTGCGGCGCGCTTGGCTGCGGCTCGAATCCGTCGAAGATCAAGTCTCCGCGGATATCGGCCGTATAGTTTAAACTTCCAAATCTGACCTAACGGCCAGGGGCGTAGCTTTCGATCTGCTCCAGATGGCCAAGCGAATCGGCCCGCAGTGCAAAGCTGCCGAACACGAAGATCTGTCCGGGGAGAAAAGTCTCACCCTGGACCACGTCGTTGTTGATGATCAAAGGAGCCATCGGGCCTGTTGGTGACGACACAGAGGAACTCTCAATGAAAGCACCAATGTCGGTGTCAAAACCGGCGGATCTCGGTTAGGGGGTCCCGAACTGTGCGTCTAGGCGGATGGTAACAGGAGACAAGGGACATGACGTTTTACCCAGGTTCGGGCCCTCTTGATGGAGGTAAAACCCTACGTCCTTCTTGATTAATATTGATGATGTGTGTTACAAGAGTGGATCTACCACGAGATCAAAGAGGCTAAACCCTAGAAGCTAGCCTATGGTATGATTGTTGTTTGTCCTACGGACGAAAACCCTCCGGTTTATATAGACACCGTATAGGGTTAGGGTTACACAGAGTCGGTTATAATGGTAGGAGATCTACATATCCATATCGCCAAGCTTGCCTTCCACGCCAAGGGAAGTCCCATCCGGACACGGGACGAAGTCTTCAATCTTGTATCTTCATAGTCTTGGAGTCCGGCCGATGATGATAGTCCGGCTATCCGGACACCCCCTAGTCCGGAACTCCCTCAATTAATATGATGAAAATAGACCCGGGGGCCATAGATTTCACTAGTGGCTTCTCTCAAGAGCATAAGTATTTTACGGTGGGTGAACGAATTACTGTTGAGCAATTGATGAATTTAGCATAGTTATGAGAGTATCTAGGTATGATCATGTATATAGGCATCACGTCCGAGACAAGTAGACCGACTCACCTGCTGCATCTACTACTATTACTCCACTCATCGACCGCTATCCAGCATGCATCTAGAGTATTAAGTTAATGAAAACAGAGTAACGCCTTAAGCAATATGACATGATATAGAGGAATAAACTCATGCAATATGATAAATACCCATCTTGTTATCCTCGATGGCAACAATACAATACGTGCCTTGCTGCCCCTACTGTCACTGGGAAAGGACACCGCAAGATTGAACCCAAAGCTAAGCACTTCTCCCATTGCAAGAACTACCAATCTAGTTGGCCAAACCAAACGGATAATTTGAAGAGACTTGCAAAGATAACCAATCATACATAAAAGAATTCAGAGAAGATTCAAATATTGCTCATAGATAATCTTGATCATAAACCCACAATTCATCGGTCTCAACAAACACACCGCAAAAAGAAGATTACATCGAATAGATCTCCACGAGAGAGGGGAGAACATCGTATTGAGATCCAAAAAGAGAGAAGAAGCCATCTAGCTACTAACTATGGACCCGAAGGTCTGAAGTAAACTACTCACACTTCATCGGAGAGGCTATGATGATGATATAGAAGCCCTCCGTGGTGGATTACCCTTCCGGCGGAGCTCCGGAACAGGCCCCAAGATGGGATCTCGTGGATACAGAAAGTTGCGGCGGTGGAATTAGGTTTTTGGCTCCGTATCTGATCTGTCAGGGGTACGTAGGTATATATAGGAGGAAGGAGTATGTCGGTGGAGCTTCGGGGGGCCCATGAGGCAGGGGGCGCGCCCTCCACCCTCGTGGTCGCCTCCCTCCTTTCATGACCGAGGGTCCAAGTCTCCTGGATCTTATCTGATGAGAAAATTACGTTCTGATGTCTACTATACAACCTTCTTCTTGTAGACGTTGTTGGGCCTGCAAGTGCACATGTTTGTAGGACAGTAGCAAATTTCCCTCAAGTGGATGACCTAAGGTTTATCAATCCAGGAGGCGTGGGATGAAGATGGTCTCTCTCAAGCAACCCTGCAACCAAATAACAAAGAGTCTCTTGTGTCCCCAACACACCCAATACAATGGTAAATTGTATAGGTGCACTAGTTCGGCGAAGAGATGGTGATACAAGTGCAATATGGATGGTAGATATTGGTTTTGTAATCTGAAAATATAAAAACAGCAAGGTAACGAACGGTAAAAGTGAGCGTAAACGGTATTGCAATGATAGGAAACAAGGCCTAGGGTTCATACTTTCACTAGTGCAAGTTCTCTCAACAATAATAACATAGATAGATCATATAACAATCCCTCAACATGCAACAAAGAGTCACTCCGAAGCCACTAATAGCGGAGAACAAACGTAGAGATTATTGTCGGGTACGAAACCACCACAAAGCTATTCTTTTGAATCGATCTATAAAAGAGTTCGTACTAGAATAACACCTTAAGACACAAATCAACCAAAACCCTAATGTCACCTAGATACTCCATTGTCACCTCAAGTATCCGTGGGCATGATTATACAATATGCATCACACAATCTCAGATTCATCCAACCAACATAAAAGTACTTCAAAGAGTGCCCCAAAGCTACTACCGGAGAGTCAAGAACGTGTGCCAACCCCTATGCATAGGTTCCCAATGTCACAAAACCCGCAAGTTGATTACCAAGACATACATCAAGTGTTCTCATAAAAGACTCAATCCGATAAGATAACTCCAAAGGGGAAACTCAATTCATCACAAGAGAGTAGAGGGGGGGAAACATCATAATATCCAACTACAATAGCAAAGCTCGGGATACATCAAGATCGTGCCATAGATGGAACACGAGAGAGAACACGAGAGAGAGAGATCAAACACATAGCTACTGGTACATACCCTCAGCCCCGAGGGTGAACTACTCCCTCCTCGTCATGGATAGCGCCGGGATGATGAAGATGGCCACCGGAGATGGATCCCCCCTCCGTGAGAATTGCGGAAGGGGTCCCAATTGGTTTTGGTGGTTACGGAGGCTTGCGGCGGAACTCCCGATCTATCTTCTGTTACGGAAGTTTTAGGGCACGAGGTATATATGGGTGAAAGGAGTACGTCGGTGGAGCTACGGGGCCCCACGAGGCAGGGGCGCGCCCGGGGTGGCGCCCCCCACCCTCGTGAGCACCTCCCGTATCTTCTAACGTGAGGTCCAAGTCCATCAGGTGGGTTTCCTTCCAAAAATAACTTCTCCAGTTGATTTCGTTCCGTTTTGACTCCGTCTGATATTCCTTTTCCTCGAAACACTGAAATAGGCATAAAACAACAAATCTGGGCTGGGCCTCCGGTTAGTAGGTTAGTCCCAAAAGTAATATAAAAGTGGAAAATAAAGCCCAATATTGCCTAAAACAGTAGATAAAGTAGCATGGAGCAATCAAAAATTATAGATACGTTGGAGACGTATCAAGCATCCCCGAGCTTAATTCCTGCTCGTCCTCGAGTAGGTAAATGATAAAAAAAAAGAATTTTTGATGCGGAGTGATACTTTGGCATAATTTCAATGTAAATCTTCTTAATTGTGATATGAATATTCAGATCCGAAAGATTCAAGACAAAAGTTCATATTGACATAGAAATAATAATACTTCAAGCATACTAATCGAAATAATCATGTCTTCTCAAAATAGCATGGCAAAAGAAAGTTCATCCCTACAAAATCATATAGTTAGGCTATGCTTCATTTTCGCCACACAAAGATGTTCCCAACTTCTATACCCCTGATGACAAGCCAAGCAATTGTTTCATACTTAAATAATCTCAAACTTTTTCAACCTTCACGCAATACATGAGCATGAGCCATGGATATAGCATTATGGGTGGAATAGAATATGATGATGGGGATTGTGTGGAGAAGTCAAAAAAGGAGAAAGTCTCACATTGACGAGGATAATCGATGGGCTATGGAGATGCCCATCAATTGATGTCAACATGAGGAGTAGGGATTGCCATGCAACGGATGCACTAGAGCTATGAATGCTCAACAAAATAAAACTAGTGGGTGTGCATCCAACTTGCTTGCTCATGAAGACCTAGGGCATTTGAGGAAGCCCATCGTAGGAATATACAAGTCAAGTTCTATAACGAAAGATTCCCACTAGTATATGAAAGTGACAACATATGAAACTCTCTATATGAAAAACACGGTGCTACTTTGAAGCACAAAATATGAGACTTACTACATGAAGAACAAGGTGCTACTTTGAAGCACAAGTGTGGAAAAAGAGATAGTAGCATTGCCCTTTTATTTATTTTCTTTTTTTGGGCCTTCCGCTTTTGGCCTTTCTCTTTTTTTTTGGGGCCTTTCTTTTTTTTTTGGCCTTTCTCTTTTTTTGGGCAATGCTCTAATAATGATGATCATCACACTTCTATTGATTACAACATAAGGATTACAACTCGAAACTAGAACAAGGTATGACTCTATATGAATGCCTCCGGTGTATCGGGATGGTGCAATGAATCAAGAGTGACATGTATGAAAAATAATGCATGGTGGCTTTGCCACAAATACGATGTCAACTACATGATCATGCAATGGCAATATGACAAAAGTAAAGTATGTCATGATGATGATGAACGGAACGGTGGAAAGTTGCATGGCAATATATCTCGAATGGCTATGGAAATGCCAAAATAGGTAGGTATGGTGGCTGTTTTGAGGAAGATATAAGGAGGTTTATGTGTGATAGAGCGTATCGTATCACGGGGTTTGGATGCACCGGCGAAGTTTGCACCAACTCTCAAGGTGAGAAAGGGCAATGCACGGTACCGAAGAGGCTAGCAAAGGCGGAAGGGTGAGAGTGCGTATAAACCATGGACTCAACATTAGTCAAAAGAACACATATACTTATCGCAAAAATTTAGAAGTCATCAAAAATCAAGTACTACGCGCATGCTCCTAGGGGGATAGATTGGTAGGAAAAGACCATAGCTCGTCCCCGACCGCCACTCATAAGGATGCACAAGCCAGGTACACTTCATGTTTCAAATTTGTTACACAACTTTAACCATACGTGCATGCTACGGGATTTGCTAACTTCAACACAAGCATTCTTTAAATTCATAATCACCCAACCAGCATGACTTTAATATTACCACCTCCATATCTCAAAACAATTATCAAGTATCAAACTTCTCTTAGTATTCAACACACTCATAAGAATACTTACAAATCTTGTATGCTTAGCATATTAGAATTAAGCACATTGCCATGCTATTTAAGACTCTCAAAATAATCTAAGTGAAGCATGAGAGATCATCTATTTATTCAAAATAAAACTACCACCATGCTCTAAAAGATATAAGTGAAGTACTAGAGCAATAACAAAAACTACTCCGAAAGATATAAGTGAAGATCAATGAGTAGTCGAATAATTGTGCAACTATGTGAAGACTCTCCCATTTTAATAATTTCAGACCTTGATACTTTATTCAAACAGCAAGCAAAGCTAAATAAAACTACATTGAAAGGATAGCACAACTCATGTGAAGAAGCAAAAACTTAGGCTCAACCGATACTAACAGATAGTTGTTGAAGAAGAAAGGTGGGATGCCTACCGGGGCATCCCCAAGCTTAGATGCTTGAGACTTATTGAAATATTATCTTGGGGTGCCTTGGGCATCCCCAAGCTTGAACTTTGTGTCTCCTTAATTCCTCTCATATCATGGTTTCTCTTTTTATCAAAAGCTTCATTCACAACAAACTCAACAAGAACTCGTGAGATAGGTTAGTATAAACCAATGCAAAACCTTATCATTTCCTACTGTAACAAATCACTAAAATTATTATTCAACGTTACATACTAGATGCCTCTGCATATTTAATACTCCTATCCTCAAATATAATCATTAAACAAGCAAACATATGCAAACAATGCAAACATAACAGCAATCTGCCAAAACAGTACAGTCTGTAAAGAACGCAAGAGTATCAATACTTCCCTAACTCCAAAAATTATGAACTAAAATTCCCACTGTAAAAAATTTATCATAGCTCAATATGCAAAAAGATTCAACACTATACCACTCTCTTAATTTGCTAGGGAATTGTTTCAACAGCGGTAAACTTTCTGTTTTCGAACAGCAACATGTATAGTAGCAAAATAAGCATGGCAAAGGCTATGCTTGACTTTTTTTATTGAAACTAAAGATGAAAAACATTAATCTAACAAAAATAAAGCAAACACTAACAAAATAAAATGACGCTCCAAGCAAAACACATATCATGTGGTGAATAAAAATATAGCTCCAAGTAAAGTTACCGATGAACGAAGACGAAAGAGGGGATGCCTTCCGGGGCATCCCCAAGCTGAGGCTCTTGGTTGTCCTTGAATATTACCTTGGGGTGCCTTGGGCATCCCCAAGCTTAGGCTCTTACCACTCCTAATTCCATAGTCCATTGAATCTTTACCCAAAACTTGAAAACTTCACAACACAAAACTTAACAGAAAACTCGCAAGCTCCGTTAGCGAAAGAAAACAAAACACCACTTCAAGGTACTGTAACGAACTCATTATTTATTTATATTGTTGCTAAACCTACTGTATTCCAACTTCTCTATGGTTTATAAACTATTTTACTAGCCATAGATTCATCAAAATAAGCAAACAACACAATGAAAACAGAATCTGTCAAAAACAGAACAGTCTGTAGTAATCTGTAACTAGAGAAAACTTATGGAACTCCAAAAATTATAAAATAAATTTGTGGACCTGAGGAATTTGTCTAGTAATCATATTCAAAAAGAATCAACTAAGTAGCGCTCTCCAAAAAAAAGTTATAGCTAATCTCGTGAGCGCTAAACTTTCTGTTTTTTACAGCATGATCATAAAGACTTCACCCAAGTCTTCCCAAAGGTTCTACTTGGCACAAACACTAAATAAAACATAAAACCACATCTAACCAGAGGCTAGATAGATTATTTATTACTAAACAGAACCAAAAAGCAAGAAACTAAAATAAAATTGGGTTGCCTCCCAACAAGCGCTATCGTTTAACGCCCCTAGCTAGGCATGATGATTTCAATGATGCTCACATAAGAGATAAGAATTGAAAAATAAAGAGAGCATCATGAAGAATATGACTATCACATTTAAGTCTAACCCACCTCCTATGCATAGGGATTTTGTGAGCAAACAACTTATGGTAACAATAATCAACAAGCATAGGAAGGTAAAACAAGCATAACTTCAAAAATTTAAGCACATAGAGAGGAAACTTGATATTATTGCAATTCCTACAAGCATATGTTCCTCCCTCATAATAATTTTCAGTAACATCATGAATGAATTCAACAATATAACCAGCACCTAAAGCATTCTTTTCATGATCTACTAGCATAGAAAATTTACTACTCTCCACATAAGCAAATTTCTTCTCATGAATAATAGTGGGAGCAAACTCAACAAAATAACTATCATGTGATTGAAAATTAAGATCAAGATGACAAGTTTCATGGTTATCATTATTATTTAAAGCATATGTGTCATCACAATAATCATCATAGATAGGAGGCATGCTTTCATCATAGTAAATTTGCTCATCAGAGCTTGGGGGACAAAAAATATCATCTTCATCAAACATAGCTTCCCCAAGCTTGTGGCTTTGCATATCATTAGCATTATGGATATTCAAGTAATTTATACTAACAACATTGCAATCATGCTCATCATTCAAAGATTTAGTGCCAAACATTTTAATGCATTCTTCTTCTAACACTTTGGCAGAATTTTCCTTTCCATCATACACACGAAAGATATTAAAAAGATGAAGCGTATGAGACAAACTCAATTCCATTTTTTTATAGTTTTCTTTTATAAACTAGACTAGTGCTAAAACAAGAAACAAAAATATTCGATTGTGAGATCTAAAGATATACCTTCACTTACCTAGCCTCCCCGGCAACGGCGCCAGAAAAGAGCTTGATGTCTACTACACAACCTTCTTCTTGTAGACGTTGTTGGGCCTGCAAGTGCACATGTTTGTAGGACAGTAGCAAATTTCCCTCAAGTGGATGACCTAAGGTTTATCAATCCGCGGGAGGTGTAGAATGAACATGGTCTCTCTCAAGCAACCCTGCAACCAAATAACAAAGAGTCTCTTGTGTCCCCAACACACCCAATACAATGGTAAATTGTATAGGTGCACTAGTTCGGCGAAGAGATGGTGATACAAGTGCAATATGGATGGTAGATATAGGTTTTTGTAATCTGAAAATATAAAACCAGCAAGGTAACGAACGGTAAAAGTGAGCGTAAACGGTATTGCAATGATAGGAAACAAGGCCTAGGGTTCATACTTTCACTTGTGCAAGTTCTCTCAACAATAATAACATAGATAGATCATATAACAATCCCTCAACATGCAACAATGAGTCACTCTGAAGCCACTAATAGCGGAGAACAAACGTAGAGATTACGGTCGGTGCAGAAACCACCACAAAGCTATTCTTTCGGATCGATCTATAAAAGAGTTCGTACTAGAATAACACCTTAAGACACAAATCATCCAAAACCCTAATGTCACCTAGATACTCCATTGTCACCTCAAGTATCCGTGGGCATGATTATACGATATGCATCACACAATCTCAGATTCATCCAACCAACATAAAAGTACTTCAAAGAGTGCCCCAAAGCTACTACGGAGAGTCAAGAACGTGTGCCAACCCCTATGCATAGGTTCCCAATGTCACGAAACCCATAAGTTGATCACCAAGATATACATCAAGTGTTCTCATAAAAGACTCAATCCGATAAGATAACTCCAAAGGGGAAACTCAATTCATCACAAGAGAGTAGAGGGGGAGAAACATCATAAGATCCAACTACAATAGCAAAGCTCGGGATACATCAAGATCGTGCCATAAATGGAACACGAGAGAGAGAGATCAAACACATAGTTACTGGTACATACCCTCAGCCCCGAGGGTGAACTACTCCCTCCTCGTCATGGATAGCGCCGGGATGATGAAGATGGCCACCGGAGATGGATCCCCCCTCCGTGGTGCCGGAACGGGGTCCAGATTGGTTTTTTGTGGCTACAGAGGCTTGCGCCGGCGGAACTCCCGATCTATCTTCTGTTCTGGAAGTTTTAGGGTACGTAGGTATATATGGGTGAAAGGAGTACGTCGGTGGAGCTACGGGGGCCCCACGAGGCAGGGGGGCGCGCCCAGGGGGGTGGGCGCGCCCCCACCCTCGTGAGCACCTCCCGTATCTTCTGACGTGGGGTCCAAGTCCATCAGGTGGGTTTCCTTCCAAAAATAACTTCTCCAGTTAATTGCGTTCCGTTTTGACTCCGTCTGATATTCCTTTTCCTCAAAACACTGAAATAGGCATAAAACAACAAATCTGGGCTGGCCTCCGGTTAATAGGTTAGTCCCAAAAGTAATATAAAAGTGGAAAATAAAGCCCAATATTGCCTAAAACAGTAGATAAAGTAGCATGGAGCAATCAAAAATTATAGATACGTTGGAGACGTATCACGTTCCCGAAGGTTTCATTCCGTTTGGACTCCGTTTGATATTCCGTTTCTTCGAAACACTGAAATAGGCAAAAAAAACAGCAATTCTGGACTGGGCCTCCGGTTCATAGGTTAGTCCCAAAAGTAATATAAAAGTGGAAAATAAAGCCCAATATAGTCCAAAACAATAGATAATATAGCATGGAGCAATCAAAAATTATAGATACGTTGGAGACGTATCACTAGCATCAACTACAAGGAGTAATCAACACTACTAGCAACCTACAGGTACCAATCCCAGACTATGAGACAAGAATTGGATACAAGAGATGAACTAGGGTTTGAGATGAGATGGTGCTCGTGAAGATGTTGATGGAGATTGCCCTCTCCCGATGAGAGGAGCGTTGGTGATGACGATGGCGATGATTTCCCCCTCCCGAAGGGAAGTGTCCCCGGCAGAACAGCTCTGCCGGAGCCCTAGATTGGTTCCGCCAAGGTTTCGCCTCGTGGCGGCGGAGTCTCGTCCCTAAAGCTTGCTTATGATTTTTCTTCGGACGAAAGACTTCATATACCAGAAGATGGGCACCGGAGGGCCAACAGGGGGCCCACGAGGCAGGGGGCGCGCCCAGGGGGGTAGGGCGCGCCCCCCACCCTCGTGGCCAGGTGGAGGCCCCCCTGATGTATTCCTTTCTCTCAATATTTTTTATTATTTCCAAAAATAACTTTCGTGGAGTTTGAGGACTTTTGGAGTTGTGCAGAATAGGTCTCTCATATTTGCTCCTTTTCCAAATTTAGTATTCCAAATTACGGCATTCTCCCTCCTTATGTAAACCTTGTAAAATAAGAGAGAATAGGCATAATTATTGTGACATAATGCGTAATAATAGCCCATAATGCAATAAATATCAACATAAAAGCATGATGCAAAATGGACGTATCAAGCCCAGTGCCAGTTCCTATTTTCCCCTGTTTTTGAGTATCGCAGAAAAGGAATACCAAACGGAGTCCAATTGACGTGCCAATTTTTGATGATTTTTTATGGACCAGAAGAAGCCCCCGGAGTAAAAGAGTTGGGCTAGAAGTGTCCCGGGCTGTCCACGAGGGTGGGGGCGCGCCCTACCCCCTGGGCGTGGGCCCCTATCTCGTGGACGACTCGGAGACCCCCCTGACGTGAAACCAACGCCAACAATTCCTATAAATACAGAAACCCCCAGAAAATAACCTAGATCGGAAGTTCTGCTGCCGCAAGCCTCTGTAGCCACGAGAAATCAATCTAGGCCCTCTCTAGCACCCTGCCGGAGGGGGTCATCATCACCGGAGGCCATGGAGGAGGATCCCGGAGGGGCCATCATCGTCATGCAGGCCAGGGACTAGAGGGAGAACCTCTCCCCATCTAGGGGGAGGCCATGGAGGAGGAAGCACAAGGGGGAGAACCTCTCCTCCTCTCTCTCGGTGGCGCCGGAGTGCCATCGGGAGGGGAATCATTGCCGCGGTGATCGTCTTCATCAACATCACCATACTCATCTCTTTTACGCGGTCCACTCTCCCACACCCCGCTGTAATCCCTACTTGAAGATGGTGCTTTATGCCACATATTATGATCCAATAATGTGTTTCCATCCTATGATGTTTTGAGTAGATATCCTTTGTCTTTTGGTTGATTGATGATCTAGATTGGTACGAGTTGTATGTTTTATTTTTGTGTTGTCCTATTGTTCCCTCCGTGTCGCGCAAGCGTGAGGGATTCCCGCTGTAGGGTGTTGCAATACGTTCATGATTCGCTTATAGTGGGTTGCTTGAGTGACAGAAGCATAAACCCGAGTAAGGGGGTTGTGGCGTATGGGATAAAGGGGACTTGTGCTTTAATGCTATGGTTGGGTTTTACCTTAATGATCTTTAGTAGTTGCGGATGCTTGCTAGAGTTTCAATCATAAGTGCATATGATCTAAGAAGAGAAAGTATGTTAGCTTATGCCTCTCCCTCATATGAAATTGCAATGACGACTACCGGTCTTGTTAACGATTGCCTAGGATAATTCCGCACACCGACCCATCATTGTTCCACCCTCGCTATTTATAATATTTAGTAATATATTCTAACTTTATGATAACATCACCTAATTTTATGTTTTAGCTCTCCGATATCATGCAAAGTTATCCTCTTGATACCCACAACGTAGTTTTATTTCTTGTTTCTAGTTGGAAGCAAACGTTTGGTGTACGTAGAGTCGGATTAGTGGCAGATAAGACTTGAGAGAATATTGATCTTACCTTTAGCTCCTTGTTGGTTCGACACTCCATACTTATCACTTCCACCATTGGGAATTGCTACAATGATTCCCTGTACTTGGGGATTATCAAGAGCTTATCACACCCGATCATCATGTGGTGTCTCGGCACGACGAACTTTGGCAACGGTGCATACTCAGGGAGAACACTTGTACCTTGAAATTTAGTGAGAGATCATCTTATAAAGCTACCACCGAACTAAGCAAACTAAAATGTATAAAAGATAAACATCACATGCAATCAAAACATGTGACATGATATGGCCATCATCATCTTGCGTTGTTGATCTCCATCTCCAAAGTACTGTCATGATCTTCATTGTTACCGGCATGACACCATGATCTCCATCATCTTGATCTCTATCAACGTGTCATCACATGGTCGTCTCGTGAACTATCGCTCTTGCAACTATTGCTATCGCATAGCGATGAAGTAAAGCAATTATTTGGCACTTGCATCTTATGCAATAAAGAGACAACCATAAGGCTTCTGCCAGTTGCTGATAACTTCAACAAAACATGATCATCTCATACAGCAACTTATATCTCATCACGTCTTGACCATATCACATCACAACATGCCCTGCAAAAACAAGTTAGACATCCTCTACTTTGTTGTTGCAAGTTTTACGTGGCTGCTACGGACTGAGCAAGAACCGTTCTTACCTACGCATCAAAACCACAACGATATTTTGTCAAGTTAGTGTTGTTTTAACCTTCACAAGGACTGGGCGTAGCCACACTCGATTCAACTAAAGTTGGAGAAACTGACACCTGTCATCCACCTGTGTGCGAAGCTCGTCGGTAGAACCAGTCTCGCGTAAGCGTACGCGTAATGTCGGTCCGGGCCGCTTCATCCAACAATACCGCCGAATCAAAGTATGACATGCTGGTAAGCAGTATGACTTGTATCGCCCACAACTCACTTGTGTTCTACTCATGCATATAACATCTACGCATAAACCTGGCTCGGATGCTACTGTTGGGGAACGTAGTAATTTCAAAAAAAATCCTACGCACACGCAAGATCATGGTGATGCATAGCAACGAGAGGGGAGAGTGTCGTCCACGTACCCTTGTAGACGTAAGCAGAAGCCTTATGACAGCGCGGTTGATGTAGTCGTACGTCTTCACGATCGACTGATCCTCGGTACCGAACGTACGGCACCTCCGCGTTCAACACACGTTCATCTCGGTGACGTCCCGCGAACTCACGATCCAGTAGAGCTTCAGGGAAGAGCTTCATCAGCACGACGGCGTGGTGACTGTGTTGATGAAGTTACCAACGCAGGGCTTCGCCTAAGCACCCCTTGTTGGAAATGTGCCCTAGAGGCAATAATAAAAGGATTATTATTATATTTCCTTGTTCATGATAATTGTCTTTATTCATGCTATAATTGTATTATTCGGAAATCGTAATACACGTGTGAATACATAGACCACAACATGTCCCTAGTAGTTGACTAGCTCGTTGATCAACAGATAGTCTTGGTTTCCTGACTATGGACATTGGATGTCATTGATAACGGTATCACATCATTAGGAGAATGATGTGATGGACAAGACCCAATCCTAAGCATAGCACAAGATCGTGTAGTTCGTTTGCTAGAGCTTTTCCAATGTCAAGTATCTTTTCCTTAGACCATAAGATCGTGTAACTCCCGGACACCGTAGGAGTGCTTTGGGTGTACCAAACGTCACAACGTAACTGGGTGACTATAAAGGTATACTACGGGTATCTCCGAAAGTGTCTGTTGGGTTGACACGGATCGAGACTGGGATTTGTCACTCCGTATAACGGAGAGGTATCTCTGGGCCCACTCGGTAATGCATCATCATAATGAGCTCAAAGTGACCAAGTGTCTGGTCACGGGATCATGCATTACGGTACGAGTAAAGTGACTTGCCGGTAACGAGATTGAACGAGGTATTGGGATACCGACGATCGAATCTCGGGCAAATAACGTACCGATTGACAAAGGGAATTGTATACGGGGTTGCTTGAATCCTCGACATCGTGGTTCATCCGATGAGATCATTGAGGAGCATGTGGGAGACAACATGGGTATCCAAATCCCGTTGTTGGTTATTGAACGGAGAGCCGTCTCGGTCATGTCTACGTGTCTCCCAAACCCGTAGGGTCTACACACTTAAGGTTCAGTGACGCTAGGGTTGTAGAGATATAAGTATGCAGCAAACCGAAAGTTGTTCGGAGTCCCGGATGAGATCCCGGACGTCACGAGGAGTTCCGAAATGGTACGGAGGTAAAGAATTATATATGGGAAGTCGAGTTTCGGCCATCGGGAAAGTTTCGGGGGTCGCCAGATTGTCTGGGACCACCGGAAGGGTCCCGAGGTCCACCGGTGGGGCCACCTATCCCGGAGGGCCCTGTGGGCTGAAGTGGGAGGAACCAGCCTGGTGGGCTGGTGCGCCTGAGCCCCCTCTGCGCCTAGGGTTGGGAACCCTAGGGGAGGCGCCTCCACTTGCCTTGGGGCAAGTTTCCCCCTTAGTCGCCGCCCCCTAGGAGATCCCATCTCCTAGGGCAGCGCCCCAGGGTCCCTATATAAAGAGGGGGAGGAAGGGCAGCCGCACCCTTACACTGGCGCCTCCCTTCCCCTTGCTACACCTCTTCCTCCGGAGGCGCTTGGCGAAGCCTGGGATCCTGCTGCATCCACCCGGCCGCCGTCGTCTTCTGCTGGATCTTCATGAACCTCTCCTTCCCCCTTGCTGGATCAAGAAGGAGGAGACGTCACGCCGACCGTACGTGTGTTGAACGCGGAGGTGCCGTCCGTTCGGCGCTAGGATCTCCAGTGATTTGGATCACGACGAGTACGACTCGCTCAACCCCGTTCTCTTCAACGCTTCCCCTCGCGATCTACAAGGGTATGTAGATGCACCCCTCTCTCTCGTTGCTAGATGAACTCATAGATTGATCTTGGTGAACGTAGGAATTTTTTTTATGCAACGTTCCCCAACAGTGGCATCATGAGCTAGGTCTATGCGTAGTTCTCTATTGCACGAGTAGAACACAAATCTGTTGTGGGCGTAGATGTTGTCAACTTTCTTGCCACTACTAGTATTATTTTGCTTCAGCGGTATTGTGGGATGAAGCGGCCGGACCGACCTTACGTGCGCTTACGTGAGACAGGTTCCACCGGTGACAAGCACTAGTTGCATAAGGTGGCTAGCGGGTGTCTGTCTCTCCCACTTTAGTTGGAGCGGATTCGATGAAAAGGGTCCTTATGAAGGGTAAATAGAAGTTGACAAATCACGTTGTGGTTATTCGTAGGTAAGAAAACGTTCTTGCTAGAACCCTATTGCAGCCACGTAAAAGATGCAACAACAATTAGAGGACGTCTAACTTGTTTTTGCAGCAATTGCTTTGTGATGTGATATGGCCAAAAGTTGTGATGAATGATGAATGATATATTGTGATGTATGAGATCATGTTCTTGTAATAGGAATCGCGACTTGCATGTCGATGAGTATGACAACGGCAGGAGCCATAGGAGTTGTCTTAATTATTGTATGACCTGCGTGTCAATGATTTAACGCCATGTAATTACTTTACTCTATTGCTAAACCGTTAGCTATAGTAGTAGAAGTAATAGTTGGCGAGCAACTTCATGGAGACACGATGATGGAGATCATGATGATGGAGATCATGGTGTCATGCCGGTGACGAAGATGATCATGGAGCCCCGAAGATGGAGATCAAAGGAGCTATATGATATTGTCCATATCATGTCACTACTATATAATTGCATGTGATGTTTGTTATGTTTATGCATCTTGTTTACTTAGAACGGCGGTAGTAAATAAGATGATCCCTCGTAATTATTTCAAGAAAGTGTTCCCCCTAACTGTGCGTCGTTGCTAAATTTCGTCGTTTCGAAGCACCACGTGATGATCGGGTGTGATAGATTCCTACATTCACATACAACGGGTGTAAGACAGTTTTACACATGCAAAACACTTAGGTTAACTTGACGAGCCTAGCATGTACAGACATGGCCTCGGAACACGAGAGACCGAAAGGTCGAACATGAGTCGTATGGAAGATACGATCAACATGGAGATGTTCACCGATGATGACTAGTCCGTCTCACGTGATGATCGGACACGGCCTAGTCGACTCGGATCATGTAACACTTAGATGACTAGAGGGATGTCAAATCTGAGTGGGAGTTCATTAAATAATTTGATTAGATGAACTTAATTATCATGAACTTAGTCTAAAATCTTTGCAAAAATGTCTTGTAGATCAAATGGCCAACGCTCATGTCAACATGAACTTCAACGCGTTCCTAGAAAACCAAGCTGAAAGATGATGGCACCAACTATACGGACTGGGTCCGAACCCGAGGATCATCCTCATAGCTGCCAAGAAAGCATATGTCCTAGAAGGACCGCTAGTGAAGCACCCATCGAGAGAACCAAGGCGTTATGAACGCTTGGCGATCACGTCTTGATGATTACTCCCTCGTTCGATTGCAGCATGCTTTACAGCTTAGAACCGGGCTCCAAAAGCGTTTTGAGCAACACGGAGCATATGAGATGTTCGAGGAGCTGAAAATGGTTTTCCAAGCTCATGCCGGGTAGAGAGATATGAAGTCTCCGACAAGTTCTATAGTTGTCGAGATGGAGGAAAATAGTTCACCGGTGAGCACATACTCAAAATGTGCAGGTTGCACAACCGCTTTGTCCCAGCTAGACATTAACCTCCGGACGAGGCGGTCATTGTGAGAATCCTTGATCGCTCCCACCGAGCTACAAGAGCTTTGTGATGAACTACAATATGCAGGGATGGTGAAAACTATTCCTGAAGTATTTCCAATGCTGAAGTCGTGAGGTAGAAATCAAGAAGGAACATCAAGTGTTGATGGTCAATAAAACCACTAAGTTCAAAAAGGGCAAGGGTAAGAAGAACTTCAAGAAGGACGGCGAAGATGTTGCCGCACCGGTAAGCCGATTGCCGGGAAGAAGTCAAAGAATGGACCCAAGCACGAGGACTGAGTGCTTTTATTGCAAAGGGAAGGGTCCTTTGAAGCGGAACTGCCCCAAATACTTAGCGGACAAGAAGGCCGGCAAAACTAAACGTATATGTGATATACATGTAATTGATGTGTACCTTACCAGTACTCGTAGTAACTCCTGGGTATTTGATACCGGTGGTGTTGCTCATATTTGTAACTCACAGCAGGAGCTGCGGAATAAGCGGAGACTGGCGAAGGACGAGGTGACGATGCGCGTCGGGAATGGTTCCAAGGTCGATGTGATCTCCGTCGGCACGCTACCTCTACATTTACCCACGGGATTAGTTTTAAACCTCAATAATTGTTATTTAGTGCCAAGTTTGAGCATGAACATTGTATCTGGATCTCGTTTAATCTGAGATGGCTACTCATTTAAATCCGAGAATAATGGTTGTTCTATTTATATGAGAGATATGTTTTATGGTCATGCCCCGATGGTCAATGGTTTATTCTTAATGAATCTCGATCGTAATGTTACACATATTCATAGTGTGAATACCAAAAGATGTAAAGTTGATAACGATAGTCCCACATACTTGTGGCACTTGCCGCCTTGGTCACATTGGTGTCAAGCGCATGAAGAAGCTCCATGCTGATGGACTTTTAGGGTCTCTCGATTATGAATCATTTGACACATGCGAACCATGCCTCATGGGCAAAATGACCAAGACTCCGTTCTCCGGAACAATGGAGCGAGCAACCAACTTATTGGAAATCATACATACTGATGTGTGTGGTCCAATGAGCGTTGAGGCTCGCGGAGGATATCGTTATGTTCTCACTCTCACTGATGACTTAAGTAGATATGGGTATGTCTACTTGATGAAACACAAGTCTGAGACCTTTGAAAAGTTCAAGGAATTTCAGAATGAGGTAGAGAATCAACGTGACCGAAAGATAAAGTTCTTACGATCAGATCGTGGAGGAGAATATTTAAGTCACGAATTTGGTACACACCTAAGGAAATGTGGAATCGTTTCACAACTCACGCCGCCTGGAACACCTCAACAGAACGGTGTGTCCAAACGTTATGTCGCACTCTATTGGATATGGTGCGATCTATGATGTCTCTTACCGATTTACCGCTATCATTTTGGGGATACGCTCTAGAGACAGCTACAATCACTTTAAATAGGGCTCCGTCTAAATCCGTTGAGACGACACCGTATGAATTATGGTTTGGGAAGAAACCTAAGCTGTCGTTTCTAAAAGTTTGGGGATGCGATGCTTATGTTAAGAAACTTCAACCTGAAAAGCTCAAACCCAAGTCGGAAAAATGCGTCTTCATAGGATACCCTAAGGAAACCATTGGGTATACCTTCTACCTTAGATCCGAAGGCAAGATCTTTGTTGCCAAGAACGGATCCTTTCTGGAAAAAGAGTATCTCTCGAAAGGAGTAAGTGGGAGGAAAGTAGAACTCGATGAAGTACTACCTCTTGAACTGGAAAGTAGTGCAGCTCAGGAAAATGTTCCTGTGGTGTCTACACCGACTGGAGAGGAAATTAATGATAATGATCAAGGTACTTCGGATCAAGTTACTACCGAACTTCAGAGGTCCACAAGGACACGTTCCACACCAGAGTGGTATGGCAACCCTGTCCTGGAAATCAGGTTGTTAGACAGCGGTGAACCTTCGAACTATGAAGAAGCGATGGCGGGCCCAGATTCCAACAAATGGCTTGAAGCCATGCAATCCGAGATAGAATCCATGTATGAAAACAAAGTATGGACTTTGACAGACTTGCCCGATGATCGTGACGATAGAAAACAAATGGATCTTTAAGAAGAAGACAGACGCGGATGGTAATGTTACCATCTATAAAGCTCGACTTGTCGCTAAGGGTTATCGGCAAGTTCAAGGGGTTGACTACGATGAGAATTTCTCTCCCGTAGCGAAGCTGAAGTCCGTCCGAATCATGTTAGCAATTGCCGCATACTATGATTATGAGATATGGCAGATGGACGTCAAAACGGCATTCCTTAACGGCTATCTTAAGGAAGAACAGTATATGATGCAGCCGGAAGGTTTTGTCGATCCTAAGAATGCTAACAAGGTATGCAAGCTCCAGCGATCCATTTATGGGCTGGTGCAAGCATCTCGGAGTTGGAACATTCGCTTTGATGAGATGATCAAAGCGTTTGGGTTTATCTTGCACTTATGGAGAAGCCTGCGTTTACAAGAAAGTGAGTGGGAGCTCTATAGCATTTCTCATATTATATGTAGATGACATACTTACGATGGGAAATGATATAGAACTTTTGGACATCATTAAGGCCTACTTGAATAAGTGTTTTTCAATGAAGGACCTTGGAGAAGCTGCTTATATATTAGGCATCAAGATCTATAGGGATAGATCGAGACGCCTCATAGGTCTTTCACAAAGCACATACCTTGATAAGATATTGAAGAAGTTCAATATGGATCAGTCCAAGAAAGGGTTCTTGCACAGATTACAAGGTGTGAGATTGAGCTCGGCTCAATGCCCGACCACGGCAGAAGATAAAGAAGAGATGAGTGTCATCCCCTATGCCTCAGCCATAGGATCTATTATGTATGCCATGCTGTGTACCAGACCTGATGTAAACCTTGCCGTAAGTTTGGTAGGAAGGTACCAAAGTAATCCCAGCAAGGAACACTGGACAGCGGTCAAGAATATCCTGAAGTACCTGAAAAGGACTAAGGATATGTTTCTCGTTTATGGAGGTGACGAAGAGCTCGTCGTAAAGGGTTACGTCGATGCTAGCTTCGACACGGATCTGGATGACTCTAAGTCACAAACCGGATACGTGTATATGTTGAATCGTGGAAGCGATCAGCTGGTGCGATTTGCAAGCGAGGCGTCGTGGCGGGATCTACATGTGAAGCGGAGTACATGGCAGCCTCGAAGGAAGTGCATGAAGCAATATGGATGAAGGAGTTCATCACCGACCTAGAAGTCATACCCAATGCGTCGGGGCCAATCACTCTCTTCTATGACAACACTAGAGCTATTGCCCTTGCCAAGGAGCCCAGGTTTCACAAGAAGACCAGGCACATCAAGCATCGTTTCAACTCCATCCGTGAAAATGTTCAAGATGGAGACATAGATATTTGCAAAGTACATACGGATCTGAATGTCGCAGATCCGTTGACTAAACCTCTTCCGCGAGCAAAACATGATCAACACCAGAACTCTATGGGTGTTCGATTCATCACAATGTAACTAGATTATTGACTCTAGTGCAAGTGGGAGACTGTTGGAAATATGCCCTAGAGGCAATAATAAAAGGATTATTATTATATTTCCTCGTTCATGATAATTGTCTTTATTCATGCTATAATTGTATTATCCGGAAATCGTAATACACGTGTGAATACATAGACCACAACATGTCCCTAGTGAGCCTCTAGTTGACTAGCTCGTTGATCAATAGATAGTCATGGTTTTCTAGCTATGGACATTGGATGTCATTGATAACGGGATCACATCATTAGGAGAATGATGTGATGGATAAGACCCAATCCTAAGCATAGCACAAGATCGTGTAGTTCGTTTGCTAGAGCTTTTCCAATGTCAAGTATCTTTTCCTTAGACCATGAGATCGTGTAACACCCAAACACCGTAGGAGTGCTTTGGGTGTACCAAACGTCACAACGTAACTGGGTGACTATAAAGGTATACTACGGGTATCTCCGAAAGTATCTGTTGGGTTGACACGGATCGAGACTGGAATTTGTCACTCTGTATGACGGAGAGGTATCTCTGGGCCCACTCGGTAATGCATCATCATAATGAGCTCAAAGTGACCAAGCGTCTGGTCACAGGATCATGCATTACGGTACGAGTAAAGTGACTTGCCGGTAACGATATTGAACGAGGTATTGGGATACCGAAGATCGAATCTCGGGCAAGTAACGTACCGATTGACAAAGGGAATTGTATACGGGGTTGCTTGAATCCTCGACATCATGGTTCATCCGATGAGATCATCGAGGAGCATGTGGGAGCCAACATGGGTATCCAGATCCCGCTGTTGGTTATTGACCGGAGAGTCATCTCGGTCATGTCTACGTGTCTCCCGAACCCGTAGGGTCTACACACGTAAGGTTCAGTGATGCTAGGGTTGTAGAGATATAAGTATGCAGAAAACCAAAAGTTGTTCGGAGTCCCGGATGAGATCCCGGACGTCACGAGGAGTTCCGAAATGGTCCGGAGGTAAAGAATTATATATGGGAAGTCGAGTTTCGGCCATCGGGAAAGTTTCGGGGGTCACCGGTATTGTACCGGGACCACCGGAAGGGTCCCGGGGGTCCACTGGGTGGGGCCACCTATCCCGGAGGGGCCCGTGGGCTTAAGTGGGAGGGTAACCAGCCCCTGGTGGGCTGGTGCGCCCCCCTGGGCCCCCTTCTGCGCCTAGGGTTGGGAACCCTAGGGGAGGGGGCGCCTCCACTTGCCTTGGGGGGCAAGTTTCCCCCCTTGGCCGCCGCCCCCCCTAGGAGATCCCATCTCCTAGGGCAGCGCCCAGGGTCCCTATATAAAGAGGGGGGAGGGAGGGAAGCCGCACCCTTGCACCTGGCGCCTCCCTTCCCCCTTGCTACACCTCTTCCTCCCGGAGACGCTTGGCGAAGCCCTGCCGGATCCCTGCTGCATCCTCCACCACGCCGTCGTGCTGCTGGATCTTCATCAACCTCTCCTTCCCCCTTGATGGATCAAGAAGGAGGAGACGTCATGCTGACCGTACGTGTGTTGAATGCGGAGGTGCCATCCGTTCGGCGCTAGGATCTCCGGTGATTTGGATCACGACGAGTACGACTCCCTCAACCCCGTTCTCTTGAACGGTTCCGCTCGCGATCTACAAGGGTATGTAGATGCACCCCTTTCTCTCGTTGCTAGATGAACTCATAGATTGATCTTGGTGAACTTAGGAATTTTTTTATTTTATGCAACGTTCCCCAACACCCCTACGATATGACCGAGGTGGATTATGGTGGAGGGGGGCACCACACACGGCTAAGAGATCAATGATCAATTGTTGTGTCTTGGGGTGCCCCCTGCCCCCGTATATAAAGGAGCTAGGGGGGAGGCGGTGGGCCAAGGAGGAGGGCGCCATCGTGAGTCCTACTCCCACCGGGAGTAGGACTCCTTCTTTCCTAGTAGGAGTAGGAGAAGGGGGAAGGGAAGGAGAGAGGAGGAAGGAAAGGGGGGCGCCGCCCCCCTGTCCAATTCGGACTAGAGGGGGAGGGGGCGCGCGGCCTGCCCTGGCCGCCCCTCCTCTTCTCCACTAAGGCCCAATAGGCCCATTACACTCCCCGGGGGGTTCCGGTAACCCCCCGGTACTCCGGTATATGTCCGAAACCTCCCGAAACACTTCAGGTGTCCGAACATAGTCGTCCAATATATCATTCTTTACATCTCAACCATTTCAAGACTCCTCTTCATGTCCGTGATCATATCCGGGACTCCGAACTACCTTCAGTACATCAAAACAAAAAAACTCATAATACCGATTGTCACAGAACTTAAGCGTGCGGACCCTACGGGTTCGAGAACTATGTAGACATGACCGAGACACGTCTCCGGTCAATAACCAATAGCGGAACCTGGATGCTCATATTGGTTCCTACATATTCTACGAAGATCTTTATCGATCAAACCGCATAACAACATACGTTGTTCCCTTTGTCATCGGTATGTTACTTGCCCGAGATTCGATCGTCGGTATCTCAATACCTAGCTCTATATCATTACCGGCAAGTCTCTTTACTCGTTCCGTAATGCATCACCCGCAACTAACTTATTAGTCACATTGCTTGCAAGGCTTATAGTGATGTGCATTACCGAGAGGGCCCAAAGATACCTCTCCGACAATCGGAGTGACAAATTCTAATCTTGATCTATGCCAACTCAACAAGTACCATCGGAGACACCTGTAGAGCACCTTTATAATCACCCAGTTACGTTGTGACATTTGGTAGCACACAAAGTGTTCCTCCGGTATTCGGGAGTTGCATAATCTCATAATCATAGGAACATGTATAAGTCATGAAGAAAGCAATAGCAACATACTAAACAATCAAGTGCTAAGTTAACGGAATGGGTCAAGTCAATCACATCATTCTCTAATGATGTGATCCCGCTAATCAAATGACAACTCATGTCTATGGCTAGGAAACTTAACCATCTTTGATTCAACGAGCTAGTCAAGTAGAGGCATACTAGTGACACTCTGTTTGTCTATGTATTCACACATGTACTAAGTTTCCGGTTAATACAATTCTAGCATGAATAATAAACATTTATCATGATATAAGGAAATATAAATAACAACTTTATTATTGCCTCTAGGGCATATTTCCTTCACTATCCTATAGCTGATAGTATATGGGTAAGTCATGTTCATTCTGTCCCTAAGAAAGGAGGTATTACCGTTGTTCCTAATGATAAGAATGAACTTATTCCACAAAGAATTGTCACAGGCTATAGAATGGTAATTGATTTAAAAAAAATTAAACAAAGCAACTAGAAAAGATCATTACCCTCTGCCTTTTATGATCAAATACTAGAAAGATTATCTAAGCACACACATTTTTGCTTCCTTGATGGATATTCCGGCTTTTCACAAATACATGTTTCTCAACCTGATCAAGAAAAGACCACTTTTACTTGTCCTTTTGGAACATATGCTTATAGACGCATGCCTTTTGGTTTATGCAATGTACCTGCTAGCTTTCAAAGATGTATGACTGCTATATTCTCTGACTTATGTGAAAAGATTGTTGAGGTTTTCATGGATAACTTTTCTATTTATGGGAAGTCTTTTGATGATTGTTTAAGCAATCTTGATCGAGTTCTGTAGAGATGTGAGCAAACAAATCTTATATTGAATTGGAAGAAGTGCCACTTTATGGTTAACGAAGGTATTGTTTTGGGCCATAAAATTTCTGAAAGAGGTATTGAGGTGGACAAAGCTAAGGTTGATCCAATTGAGGAAATGCCATGTCCTGAAGATATCAAAGGTATTCGTAGTTTCCTTGGTCATGCTGGTTTTTATAGGAGATTTATCAAAGACTTTTCTAAAATTTCTAGACCTCTTACAAATCTTTTGCAAAAGGATATTCCTTTTGTTTTTCATGATGATTGCTTAGAAGCCTTCAAAACACTCAAGAAAGCCTTAATTTTTGCACCTATTGTTCAACCACCTGATTGGAACTTGCCTTTTGAAATTATGTGTGATGCTAGTGATTATGTTGTTGGTGTTGTTCTAGGATAAAGAGTTGATAAGAAACTGAATGTTATTCACTACGCAAGTAAAACTCTAGACAGTGCACAAAGAAATTATGCTACTACTGAAAAATAATTTCTAGCAGTTGTATTTGCTTGTGATAAATTTAAATCCTATATTGTAGAATCAAAAGTAATTGTTCACACTGATCATGCTGCAATAATGTGTCTTATGGAAAATAAAGATGCCAAACCTAGGCTTATTCGATGGGTTCTTTTGCTACAAGAATTTCATTTGCATATCACTCATATAAAAGGAGCGGAGAACCCCGTAGCTGATAACCTGTCTAGGTTGGAGAATGTTCTTGATGACCCACTACCTATTGATGATAGTTTTCCTGATGAGCAATTAGCTGCAATAAATGTTTCTAATAGTACACCTTGGTATGTTGATTATGCTAATTATATTGTTGCTAAATACATACCCCCTAGCTTTACATACCAATAAAAGAAAAAAAACTCTTCTATGATTTAAGACATTACTTTTTGGATGACCCACATCTTTACAAAGAAGGAGTAGATGGTATTATTAGACGTTGTGTACCTGAGCATGAACAGGAAAAAATCCTACGGAAATGTCACTCCGAAGCTTATGAAGGACATCATGCGGGAGACAGAACTGCTCACAAGGTATTGCAATCTGGGTTTTATTGGCCTACTCTCTTCAAGGATGCTCGTAAGTTCGTCTTATCTTGTGATGAATGTCAAAGAATAAGTAATATCAGTAAGCGTCGAGAAATGGCTATGAATTATTCACTTGCTGTTGAACCATTTGATGCTTGGGGTTTTGATTACATGAGACCTTTTCCTTCCTCTAATGGGTATACTCATATTTTGGTTGTTGTTGATTATGTTACTAAGTGGGTAGAAGCTATTCCAACTAGTAGTGTTGATCACAACACCTCTATTAAAATGCTTAAAGAAGTTATTTTCCCAAGGTTTGGAGTCCCTAAATATTTAATGACTGATGGTGGTTCACACTTTATTCATGGTGCTTTTCGAAAAGTGCTTGCCAAGTATGATGTTAACCATAGAATTGCATCACCCTATCATCCTTAGTCTAGTGGTCAAGTTGAACTTAGCAATAGAGAAATAAAATTGATTTTGCAAAAGATTGTCAATAGGTGCCTCCAGCGAGAGGAGGAAGTGGCGGCCGCCTACAAGGAGTGCGACGAGGCGGTGTTCGGCAAGACTGACGAGGAGGAGGACACTGCCGAGGCCGCGCCCCGCCGCCACGACCATGAAGCTGGCGACCATTTAGATTAGGTATTAATTATACCTACAGAGCCGGACTAGCACCTCTATGTTGATGTAAATGTAATGAAATATGTCATGTTTATATGAAATCCGTCCGTGTTTATATCAAAATTTGCCCGGTTTGCGTGTATTTTGTCCGGTTGGTTCGAACTTTGTCAAATAGATGCAGCTACGGTTGGATGTCGTCCTCCCGCATCCGTGTCTGCGGACTGACTCCCCTATCCGCGGATGGGTGCGGGAGGAAAATTGTGTGTTGATGTTGAAGATTACCTTAATCCGTGTAAGATTTGGCGGGCTGTCCGCTCAAGTCCCACCTGCAGCCTGAGCGTTGATGGTGGTCGTTTCCAAGCTGTTGGCAGCTTTCGGACAATGCAGGATGCGGCAAACTTCCGCCGGATTGCAGCCCTCCAGGTCATGCAGACCCGCGCGGGTGCCGATGGTAGCCACGCCGGCACCGCCGGCCGCCACCAGCGACAAGGGTGAGGAGGGGGGCGGGTAGGAGGAGGTACGACCACCGCAGCCGTGAAGTCGCCCCTCCCAAAAATTCGGATCAAGCTATTTTTGGGCTGATCCTTCCGGCTCTCCATCATTATCTTCTCTCACGAGTCATATTCTCCTGGATCGGCTAACCCACCTCCCGTACCTTCTCTGTTGTTTGCTAGGATTTATTAAGTTGATCACGAGCTATTGTAACTTGTATAAATCCTCCGAAAGTGAATGCATCAAGTGTGCCGCACAAACTCTCCTCTCTCGATTTTTTACGATCTCATCATCGGTATTTGTCTCGGAAAGTCCACCTCTGAAGTATGGCAAAGCTCTGCTTTTGTTGAAACCTTGGGACATGTCTGCAGCAAGATTTTCATGATATCAAAACATGTGGAGAATGCCATGGTGTGGTTGGAGGACCTACAACGGCAATGGCGGGTCTTGGAGGCGATGAAGACTTTTGCTTCACACGCAGTTGTTCAGACTTGGCTTGCAGGATATGTTCCCGTCCAGATCAGGCACAAGTTCATGTGAGCGTGATCGTACGTGACTTGTCGTAGTAGCCTCCGCAAAATTTGAGGACTTCTTTGTTGGTGGTGCTCCTTGGAGTACCGAGTCGTGATTTTCAGGGTGAAAACCCAAGGTCTGACCTTTATTGGTTGTGTCTGGCAATGACCTTGTTGAAGGCATTGTTTTTGAGAACTCGGTCTTTCTCAAAGGTGAAAACATATGATCTTTGATCGGGCAACGATAACACTTGTGAATTGTTTCCTTTCCGGAGGCGTTGCTTTTGATGAACCTTCTTTACAGTCCAGGTGCTGTCTTTGGTGGTGGTTAGAGTGCTACTACTGCGGGTGATTGACCACCGTGGCAGGGTAGTATTTTATTTTATTTTCTCTCTCTTTTTTGTTTTTTGGTTGTGTGCAATCTGAATATTTTTATGCATATTCTTAGTGCAGAGGTTGGGTGTAATTAGTATCTAGCACTTGATATTATATTCTCTTTAAAAAAATGAAACATGCTTCGTTGATCATAAAAAAATAAGCTTTATATACCGCTGTCGCGGCCATGCATAGCAGCTGTTTTACGGGGGAGGCGTTTTGGCTCCCGGGTGCATTTGCACCCGGATGAACAGTACCCTGAAAAAACAAATTAAATGTTTTCAAAAAATTCTGAATTTTTTTTGTAGATGATTGTGTTGGTGTCGCAGACATGCTTGACAAAATTCACGCGGAACGGAGCAGCGGTGTTTCATCGGCTAAAAAAACAAATTTGGGGAGTATAGAGGAGAAGAAGAAGGAATAGAGGAGAAGAATAAAAAAAATAGAAGAAGAAAAAAAGAGGAGAGGAAGAAGGAATAGAGGAGAAGAAGAAATAATAGAATAATATATTATTCTATTTTTTCTTCTTCTCCTCTATTCCTTCTTGTTCTCCTCTCTTTTTTCTTCTTCTTCTTCTTCTTATTTTTTTCTCATCTTCTTCCTCTGCTCTTCTTCTCCTTCTTCCTCTTATTATTCTTATTTTCCTCTTTCCTCTCCTTCTTTTTCTTCTTCTTCCTTCTTCCTTCTTCCTATTTTCTTCTTTTTCCTTATTTTCCTTTTTTCCTCTCCGCTAACCTAAAATCTACTAACCTAAAATGCACTAACAGTACAACTAACCTAAAATGCATTAAATCAACTAACCTAAAATGCACTAACCTGAAATCGATATCTACTAACAACCTAAATAAAAAAATACATATATGAAAAAAACTTATCATATGAACAAAAAAAACATATATCATCTATCATCAACATCATCATATCTATCATCAACATCATCTAACAAAATCATATGAAAAAATGTATATGAACAAAGCGAGCTAGCTACGGGAGGAGGATCAGACAAGGAGGAAGGGGGCCGGCCGGACCGTAGCGCAGGGCGGTGACGGCGTATCTTCCAACTTGACTCGGTCAATCCTCTTACCCCATTTGCGGACATGAAAAATGTTTGTGTATTTACATTTTTCACAAATTTGAAAACTTTTGAAATTAAAATAATATATTTGAAAAATATTCATCAATTCAGGAAAAAATGTTTGTGAATCTAAAAATGTTTATGAATTCTAAGAATGGTCACGAAATTGGAAAAATATTAAAGATATAAAAATGTTTGACAACTGAAAAAATGTTCATGCATACAAAAAAATTCATGAAATTTAATTTTTTTTTGTAATGTTGTAAATTTTCATGAATTTCAAAAAATGGTCATGATTTTTTTAAAATTCATAAATTAGAAAAATGTTTGTGAACTTTAAAAAATTACATTGGGCAAAAAAGCATGTCGCTGTGTAGTTGGACTTGCAACTAACAAAAATGGGTTGGGTCCAGTTGTGTGTTAAGGGTGGACTTGCAGCTGGGACAAACAAAGGCGAGCCCCGAGTTGCATCTGGGGGATGGAGTTGCAACTGTGACAAAAAAGGGTCGGAGCCCCCAGTTGCATGTCGAGGATGGACTTGCAACTGGGATAAAAAAGGGTCGGCCCCCAGTTGCGCATCGAGGATGGGCTTGCATCTCGGTGAAAAGCAGGCCCCCCAATTGCATGTCGGAGGTGTAAGTGCAACTAGGGACAAAAATGGGTCGTCCACATGCCCCTCTCGGTTGCGTGTCGAGGGTGGACCTGCAACTGGGACAAAAATGAATAGAGCCTAGTTGTGTATCGAGTGTGGGCATGCAACTAGAACAAAAAAAAGGTGGGCCCTCAAAGTTGCATGTAAAGAGTGCACTTGCAATTGCAACAAAAAAATGGGTCGCGCTCAGATGCATGTCGGTGGTGGACTTGCAACTGAGGCAAAAGGGTCAGGCTCCCCACCCCAAGTTGCATATCAAGGATGGACTTGCAACTAGGAAAAATGGGGGTTGGTTGCATGTCGAGGGTGAAGGTGCAACCAAGGTAACAATGAGTATACCGCTAGTTGTGTATCTAAGTGTGAACTTATAAGTAGGATTAAAAAAAGCAAGCCCAAATCATATGTTGGGGATGTTGTCGCAATTGGGACAAAGTAAAGGATCAGCGGGCCCTAGTTTCACATCAAGGATGGAGTTGTAACTGGGACAATAACACAAAACTATGATACCATTTGCGAGTCAAGGGTGGACTTGCAACTAAGACAATAACAAATTTTAAAGCCCAATAGCGAATTGAGGGTGGACTTGCAATTGGGATGAAAAAAAAACACATACCCAGTTGCGAGTCGAGGGTGGACTTGCAACTAGGACAACCACGAGCCCAATTGCGAGCAAGGGGTGGACATGCAACTGGGATAACTAAGAAACTACAAGCCCAGTTGCGAGTCAAGGGTGGACTTGCAACTGGGACGAAACAAACTACGAGCCGAGTTGCGAGTCAAGGGTGGACTTACAATCGGGGTGGAAAACAAAACATATGACGAGTTGCGAGTCAAGGGTGGGTTTGCCACTGTGATGAAACAAACTACGTGCCTAGTTGCGAGTCGAGGGTGGACTTGCAACTGGGACAACTACACAAAACTACGATACGAGTTGCAAGTTGAGGGTGGACTTGTAACAGGGGGAACTACACAAAACTATGATATGAGTTGCGGGTCGCGACGGTGGACTTACAACTACGACAACTACAAAACTACGAGCCCACTTGCGAGTCCAGTATCGACATGCAACTGGGACAAAACAAACTACGGGCCCAGTTACGAGTCAAGGGTGGACCAACAACTGGCATGCAAAACTAAACACGGGCTGAGTTGCGAGTCAAGGATGGGCTTGGAACTAGGATGAAACAAACTACGACCTAGTTGCGAGTCGAGGGTCTACTTGCAACTGGGACAACTACACAAAACTATGATACGAGTTGTGAGTCGAGGGTGGACTTGCAACTAGGACAACTATACAAAACTACGATATGAGTTGCGAGTCGCGAGGGTGGACTTGCAACTGAGACAACTACGAAAGTATGAGCCTAGTTTCAAGTCAAATATCGACTTGCAACTGGAATGAAACAAACTATGGGCCCACTTGTGAGTCAAAGGGTGGACTTGGAACCGGGATGAAAAACACAAGCTCCAGTTGTGAGCCGGGGTGGATAGGCAACTCGGACAACTATGAGCCCAGTTACGAATCGATGGTGGACTTGCAACTAGGACAACTACAAACTATAAGCCCAATTACGAGTCAAAGGTCGAATTGCAACTAGGATAAAACAAACTACGGGTCCAGTTACGAGTCAAGTCTGGATCTGCAACCGGGATAAAAAATAAAAACACATATGCCGAGTTGCGAGTCAAGGGTGGGCTTGCAACTGGGATGAAACAAACTACGGGCCTAATTGCGAGTCGAGGGTGTACTTGCAACTAGGATAAAACAAACTACGGGTCTAGTTGTGTGTCATGTCTGGATCTGGAACTGGGATAACAAAACAAAACACTCATGCCGAGTTGCGAGTCAAGGGTGGGCTTGCACCTGGGATGAAACAAACTACGGGCCTAATTGCGTGTCGAGGGTGTACTTGCAAGTAGGATAACTTCACAAAACTACGATACAGGATGCGAGACAAGGATGTGCTTGCAATTGGGACAAGTACACAAAACTAAGATATGAGTTACAAGTGAGGGTGTACTTGCAACTAGGACAACTTCAAACTACGGGCCCAGTTACGAGTTGAGGGTGAACTTGCGAGTGGGATGAAAAATAAATTACATGCCAAGTTACGAGTCAAGGATGGGCTTGCAACCGAACTGAAACAAAATTATGGACCTAAATGCGAGTCAAGGGTGGATTTGTAACTGGAACAAATGCACAAAACTAAGGGAAAAAGAAAAAAGAAAAACAAAACAAACAAAATAAAAAATTGAACCGTAGCTGAACGGAACAAAGAGAGAGAGCAACGAGTCATGTTCCTCTATACAAAAACTGAATCGCACCCACAATATAGAGTGAGAAAAGCTGCAGGCCGCAGAACGAGTCATTTTAAAATATACTTATGAAATTTAAAAATCATAAATTTTATGAACAAAATGAAAAAAAACTATGTCACATCTAAGCTGATTTTCACTCTAGGACACATCTAGATTTTTTGTTTCCGATGAGGCACGGCCGTGCCTCTCGCGAAAGTACAATCATGTCTCTCGCGGAAGAAAAACCATGCCTCTCGTGAAAGGAAAAAAAATAGAAAACGCATTTTTTTTTCGTTTCCGAGAGGTCGTGAAAGCACAACCATGCCTCCCGCTGAAGCAAAACCGTGCCTTTCTCAAAAGAAGAAAAAAACAGAAAACGCGTTTTTATCGTTTTCGAGAGGCCCGGCCATGCCTCTCATGAAAGCACAACCGTGCCTTTCTCGGAAGCAAAACCGTGCCTCTCGCGGAAGGGAAAAAACAGAAAATGCATATTTTTTCTGTTTCCGAGAGGCACGGCCGTGGCTCTCGCGAAAGAAAAGAAAAAAGAAAACGTGTTTTTTTGCGCAATTTTTTTTCCAATTTTTTTTGTCCAAAAGTTAAGGAAGGCCGGTGGAAAACCGAAACATAAAAAAACCGTTTAAAAAGCCGAAAACATGTGCTGAAAAATAAAAAAACTAAATTCGGAGGGAGTGCTCAGAGCGCGACACGTGGCGGACGATTGAGAGCGCGCCAAGTGACGCTGATAGCAGGGCCGGGCCCATAGTGGTGCAGAGTGTGCAGCCCGCACAGGGCCCATCAATTTTAGGGGCCCCAAAAATTTTATAAGCCATTCCTGTGCGCTGGGCCGTGCAAGGCGCTGGGCCGCGGGTCCTCTGGCCGCTTAGTCGAGCATCCGAGGCTCACAGGCCGCTCGATGCGTTAACTGCTAGCCAAGACGTTACCCTAAAAGAATAGGTTAGCACCCAGCGTGATTAACGCGTTATTGGAGGCTGCCGGCCGCCGGTGCTACTTCTTGCCTCACTAGTCCTGATTAGATTTAGTCCGATTAAACGAGGCAACACCGGCTCTGTGTTCAGAAATTCTTCATACTGCACTCCAATGCTTAGATGGTCAAGCCAACTAGTCAAGGTTTAGCACTAGTGAGTATTGTTTATTAATCTCTCAACCCTCATCTTATATACAGCGAACTGTACTCCAATTTTTCATTATCTTTGATTTGTGTGATCTACTATGCTATTGATTCATATACATGGCTACCGTGTGGGCGCTTCTGATTGGAAACCGAGTAGGCGCATCGAGATGGTAGCAGATATCAATCGCATTCAGAGGCAGGTGAGATGGCGCATCTCGACCAAATCAAAATTGATCGCATCCAGAATTGGCGATGGGCGACACGGCGATAGGCGGGGCAATGAGCCTGCCGCTTCCGATTAACTTCGTCTAATCGACATGTTTCTCTCGCCAAAACAGGTAGCCTGCTGCCACTGGCTTGTCCTCTTGATTAACTTCCGCTCGTATATTCCTATTCCTAATTTCTAAATTCTAATTAACTGTTGGCAAGGATCGTTACATTTTTATAGATCGGTTCTTGCCTCCTTGGTTGAAGATCATAGTATAGCAGTTCAACTTGACAGGGCACGAGACTAGGTAAGTTAGACATTATATCATATATTGTACGTTATAATTGCTCGTTAGTTCATTTTTTTTAGTAAAATAAGGCCCCATTTTTTTTCACACAGGGCCCCGGATTTTGCTGGCACGGCCCTGGCTGATAGTTGTGAGGCTCCCGAAGGAGCGCTCATTAAGAGCATCTCCAGCCATTCGGTCCCCCAGGGCGCCGAAAAAGAGCGGCCTGGGGGTGCGTCGGCGATAAACTCGGTCGGAGGCGGTTCGCACCCAAATTGTCGTCCCCTGTGTCGCCTCAGCGCCTAATTCAACAGAACTTTCGGCCCAAAAACGGCCCGATATCTGCGTGAATCGGCCCATATTCGGTGCGGTTCGGCGTGTTTCGGTGTTAATTTTCGCATATAAATAGAAATCAATTAGTTCGTCACATAGTTCGGCATGTTTCGGCGTGTTCAACAAATAGTTCACTACAAATTATATAATTTAACAAATAAAAACTCAAGTTTCATCGCACGTCATTCCCGGCCTCGCCCTTGAGCCTCCATAGGTGCTCCACCAGATCCTGCTGCAGCTGATGATGCACCTGTGGGTCTCAGATCTCCTGACGCATACTGAGGTAGGCAGTCCAGGTTGCCGGTAGCTGGTGATCAACTTCGGCTAGAGGACCCTGCCTGTAGTATGGTTCAGTGTCAAACACTGGCTCTTCCTGCTCGCTCTCAATGATCATGTTGTGCAAGATGACACAGCAAGTCATGATCTCCCACATTTGATCTTTCGACCAGGTCTGAGCAGGGTACCGGACAACAACAAATCGAGATTGGAGCACACCAAATGCCCGCTCGACATCCTTCCTGCAAGCCTCCTGAATCTTCACAAACCAGGCGTTCTTGTCTCCTGCCACAGGGTTTGAGATGGTCTTCACAAATGTCGACAATCTCAGATAGATGCCATCAGCTAGATAGTACCCCTTGTTGTACTGCCGTCCATTGACCTCGAAATTCATCGAAGGAGAATGACCTTCAACAAGCTTGGAAAAGACTGGGGAGCACTGCAGGACATTGATGTCATTGTGAGTTCTTGGCATCCCAAATAAAGAGTGCCAAATCCAGAGATCATGTGTGGCCACTGCCTCAAGCACCACACTGCAACCGCCTTTGGCGCCTTTGTACAACCCCTGCCAAGCAAACGGGCAATTCTTCCATTTCCAATGCATGCAGTCGATGCTTCCAAGCATCCCAGGAAATCCTCTTGCTGCATTCTGTGCTAGGATCCGAGCAAAGGTCTTCCGCATTGGGTGTTCTCAAGTATTGTGGTCCAAACACTGCCACCACTGCCCGACAGAACTTGTAGAAAAACTCTATGCTGGTGGACTCGGCCATGCGCCCATAGTCGTCGAGTGAATCACCGGGAGCTCCGTATGCAAGCATCCTCGTAGCTGTCGTGCACTTCTGGATGGAGATGAATACAAGTGTGCCGGTGAAATCCTTCTTGCACTTGAAGTAGCTGTCGAACTCCGGGATGGAATTCACAATCCGGAGGAAAAGTGTTCGGCTCATCCAATAAAGGCGCCGAAATGTTTTATCACCATGCAATGGAGCAGCGGCGAAGTAGTCCGAGTAGAGCATGCAGTAGACTTCCACACGATGCCGGTTCTTTGCTTTCACCCGCCCAAGCGCCGAGCCACCTCGCCGCGGCTTCTCACTGCTCGTGAGCAGGCCGGCGAGGGCGGCGAGCACCATAAGATGCTCCTGCTCCTGGACGTCGGCTTCGGCTTCCTCATCCAGCAATGCCGCGAGCGCCTCCTCATCTTCGGAGTCCATTGTCGGGCCGGGCAATTCACCGAACACCTTGTTGGCGAGGAGGCCGCAAGCCCGCCGGTGTACAGGCCCTGCACGGCCGGAGCACCGGAAAAGGTGCCTGGGCGGCGGCGGAGAGGCTGCCTCGGCGAAACCCCTTCTTTTCCCTGGCGGGGGATGGTCTACCTAGCTGCGGCGGGCGGTGGTCGACGCCGGGATGGGCAGGGTGGCGACCGAGCGCGGGGGGTGGGAGGCGAATCTGGGCGGGTGGCTTGACTTTTCTCCTGTCAATGTGGCCCCAAGAACGCTTTTCCTTCGCCGAGCCTGAGCGCCCCCCCATGCGCCGGGTTCGGCCTGCGAGCGCCGGGCGCAAAAACGGGCCGAGACGGCGGAATTCGGCGTCCTAGGGGCGCGACTGGGCCGTTTTTTCGTCGTCGGCGCAAATAAACCACCTGGGAAGGCCGTTCCGAGGGCGAGGCTGGAGATGCTCTAACTAGTTGCTCCCTGACAGGCCCCGCTGGAGATACACACAATGGAGGACCTCCTGGCATCGCGCCGCGGCCCGTGCCACCCACCACCATTTGAGCGGAGAAGAATTACCAATGTTGTTCCTTTTATTCATGGCAGTTTGGGCATGAGAGAGGGATATAACAAATGTTCTGCTTCCTGAACAACTTATCCCATACTACTAACTAAAGCCTCCAACCAGAGTTCTGGGTGTTAGACAAAGCACTAGTGCCGTCATGTTAATAGCAAAATAGATAGCGAGAACCATATATTGATACCATATATTGATAAGAATGAAAAAAATCCTCTTGGGCTGCAGTACAAGGCACACAACCCAATGTTTATTAGTGTCATAGCTATAAAGAATTACAAGCTCAACACATGATAGACAACACCATATCAACTTAACACGAGAAAGATTATTACGCAATCATCATTCAGATTGGGATATAAACTCCCTCGTAACACCACATCAGCTTCCTTTTGCTACTTGTACTGCAGCCCAACACTCCAAACACTTGGCCCCAGCTTCCATCTGCTCACATCACAACCAGTTGATACACAAGAACAACACCTGCATAGTATTCCACAGTTTTTTTTGAAACAAGAAGAAGAAGAGAGGACCGCGGCGACCCAGGTGATTGCGGCGAGCCGGCCGCCGATGCCGGCGGATCCTTCTGCAAGGCGAGTAGGGGGAAGGTTCTGGGCCCTTGCGGGTTCGGATGAGGACGACGACGACGGGGACCCCGCCGGCGGATCGCCGGCTGATTATTCGCCTTCGCCTTTCTGACGTGATCTGCGAGGCGTTCAACCCCGGATATTCGGAGGAGGAGGTGGCTGCGCTGGTCGACGAGATTGTGCCGGGCGATGATCCGGCGGATCGGGCTGAGTTCTCGAGGATAGGGTGGAGGTGGTTCGCCGGATCGTTCATCGGAGGACGGCGGCGACGGCGGTTCGGCCTTGGAAAGGGCCGCTACCTAAGGTATGCATTCAACCACTAACTTTGTCCGATTTAATTCCGCACGATGCTTGGACTAGGGTGGTTCGTAAGAAGAAGAAGAGGTTGGGAGATCGAGCTTCAAACGCCGGCGCCGGTGAGCCGTGCGGCGGCCGGGATCCGGGCGGCTAGGGCGGCGCGTTTGAACGATCTTCTCGGCTGTGATGGGCCGGTTCCTGCGCGGGCCAGCTGTACATCTGTGCTTGGGTATGAGGCCCAACAGGAGGGAGCGGACGTGAGGCCGTCTGGTACGGTGTCGATCGGGCGTGTGGCCCAGTGATGCCTGGACGTGCGTTCCGTGCCGATTGACTTGTGCTGTGTTGGTGGTGATCCTGAACGTGCGATCCATGCCGCGGTTGCATCGGAACTAGTTGGGCCGGCAGCTGATTGTGGGCCAACGCCTACAGGGTATGAGGCCCTGTTGGACGAGGAACCGATCGATACCGCGGGGGGAGGTGCATGCACGAAGCGTCTCTCGCCTTCGCCGTCTCTGCGACCTAGGTTTCGACGATCACCGCGCCTTCGCAGCCGCTGGGACTGGCCGGGCGCGCCGTATACCTCCTCTTCGACCGATGGCGGGAGCTGGAGGGGCTCCTCCTCCTGGGAGGAGGCCGCCTCCCAATGGGGCGGGGCGAGGCGGGCTGCGGGAGTAAGCGCCGCCGGTCCAACCGGGCGGGGACCCGGTGCCGCCCGGGTCAGGCGCTGGCAGTGTGATGCCGGTACCCGCGGCTGGCCCTGGTCATGGTGGTGCGCCGGTTCTTCCTGCCGCGGCGGTGCGCGCGCCTACCGGAGTGACAGTGGGGAGGCCGCCTGCTCCGGCCATGCAGCCTGGCGGGCGGGGTGGACCGGGCGGTCCGGTCTCCTGTGTTAGGCCGCATGCCTTGGGAGGTGCGGCGGTGGTTGCGGGCAGGGGGACCGTGCCGCCTAGGCCCCCTGCGCCGTCGGGTCCGGTGTTTAGACCGCCTCCGGCCGTTCAGAGCATGACGGTCGTGGTTGCGGCAGGCCGGGGAGCTGCGCCGCCTAGGCGTCCGGCACCTCCTTCTCATGTCGTTGCTCGCCCGCCCGGGTCTACGGCTGCGCCCCGAGGACAATGGGGGGATGACGGTTACGATGCTTACGGGAATGGCCAGCACCGTGGCTCTTCCTCCACAGGTGGTGGCCGTGGTTATGCCTGGCAGAGCGATGGATCTGTCGAGCGGCCTTTCTTGGGCCCTTCAGGTGGCTTCGTTGAGGGACCCTCGGATCCGGGTCATCGGCAACGACAAGGGTACAGAGGCTATCGGGGTGGTCGGGGAGGCCGAGGGGGCCGCTACCATCCACGTCCCCCGCCACCACCGATTGTCGCCGACTGCATTGACCGGCGACGGGCTGCCGAGGAGCCTCTGTTGCCTGGGCACGCTATGGAGGTGGTGACGGCTCTCGCTTCTGTGCAGGTTCCTGAGAACGAGGTTATGACTGATGTGTCTGCGGAGCTATCAGATAGGTCTGAGGCTGATAGGGCGTCCAAGTGGGCTCGTAGGAAGGAAAAGATGCTTTGTTACCGGTGCGGAGACAAGGGTCACTTCATTGCGGAGTGTGTGGCTATGTTATGTGATACCTGTGGTAAACTGGCACACGATTCTGGGGAGTGTCCTTTGCTGCGAGATCAGGCACCGTCGCTCATGATGTATGGAGTGTACTGTGCTGAGTTAACTTTTTTTGAATCTCCCAATGAGCGCGAGGTTGCCGATGAGTCTACGAGTATGACCACGGGGATTGTCAAGGTTACCAGAGGGGAGGTGACTGAGACACAGATCGTGCAGAGGCTCCGTGAGTTGGCTCCTGGGGAGTTCCAGTGGGACCTTGTCAGTATGGCTGATAGGATGTTCAGGGTTGAGTTTCCATCTGTTGCGGATTTGCAGAGGTTGTTGAGCTTTGGGATGTGTAAGGTGCCGGGCACGGATGGTATCCTTGAGTTTCAAGAGTGGAAGCTTGTTGAGCCTCAGGGCAAGCCGCTTACTCAGGCGTGGCTGCGATTCTCCGGGGCTCCCTCTAGGCCGCTGCAGGATGCTCGGGTTGTGGCCAGTATGGGCATCTTAGTAGGGAAGCCTGAGCGTGTGGACATGGAGTTCACCAGAGCTCATGGGACTGCTCGGGTCTTGGTTAGTATTTTGAACATTGAGTATGTCCCGGATGTGGTTAAGTGGGCTTATCGAGGCAGAGTTTATGATCTAGATATTGAGTTTGAGGACGAGAGCCTTCTGGTTGCGCCGGCTCATGATTCTGATATGGATTTGCACGAGAGTGATGGCGGAGCGGGGGTACGGGAGTCGCCGGTTGAGGACCCTGGACGACAGCCAAAGGGGCCGGGGCCCGAGCTGGCGTCGACCGGGGATGGACCGGTCTCCACCACCTTGGTACCTTCGACGACTCTGAGATTTGGGTCTTTTGAGCCTCACTCTGCTCCCCCGAGGCTCTGGAGTGATCGGGTTGAGTCCGAGGAGGCGTTTGAGCTTGAGTTACCGGCTTTGGGGTTGGAGGGTGCTGTGGGTACGATGTCTGGGAGTCGGCAGGAGGCCACTCCCCATCGTGCTCAGCACGCGATACCTCCTCAGGAGGTGCCACAGTGTTTCGTACCTGGCTTGTCGGGGAGTGACCTGGGGCAGGCGGCCTCGGGTTGCTCTCCTATTGTTGAGGAAAGAGACTCGGGGCAAGTGGCGTCCAAGTCTTTTTCTTCGCCGGGAGGGGGTCTGGGGCAGGTGGCCTTGGATAACTCTTCCCAACAAGGTCACTGTCGGCCGATGCCGGTTTTACCTCACGGGAGGCGGCCCGGGCGGGTGGCCTCGGGCCCCTCTCTTCCGGGCTGTCAGGGTGGCTTCACCGGTGCTGGGTGGGGAGCAAGGGCAGGTGGCTCTTGTTCGGTCTCCACCACCCACCCTGCCGGTATCGCCAGGCGGGGCGCGCCTCGAGTCGGTGGTGAGTGTTGTGCCTATTTCGGGCGAGCCCGTGCAGTTGGATCGGCCTGTTGGTTGGGGTGCGGCAGGAGGCCGGACCCCGACCGCGATCTCTCGGCAGGAGGTCATCGCGTTTGGAGGGATTCAGGATCTGGTTTCTGAGGGGCGCCGGATGAGCGGTCGTCTCCAGACCCAGCCTGATGTGGACGATATTCAGCAGCGGTGCGCCATGAGGGCGGCCAAGCTTTGTGACGTTGAGGTCACCACTGGTATGTCGGTCAATACCTCAAATTCCATTTTGCATTTTTCAAATGATGAGATTGTTCAAAATGCAAATCAATTAGGAGTTTCGTTGGGTAGTAATGACACTGAAATCTCTAATTACATTAATGATCTTTTAGACCTAGAGGCTGAGCGGGCCTTAGAGATGATCCGTAATATTGCGGCTGTTAAACCTATGAGTGATTCTGAGGTTGATGCGCTCGGGGTCAGGGTACTAGACAACTTTTGTGCGGATCTTATGCAACCTATTACTGATGAGGATGTTCAGGCTGAGTCTACCGAGTTGGTGTTGGCTAGCCCGTCTGAGACTGGTTGTGAGGATCAGTTGCAGAGTCAAACTGTCCCCAAGCGCAAGTGGAAACGGAAGGTATACCCGGTATCCATGATGCGTAGGAGTGCTAGGATCCGTACGGCAAAAAAATTCCATGATGATCTATGAAAGGAATATTCTGGAATAGCAGAGGTCTAAAAGACTTGGCTAAACGAAGGTTTCTTGCTGAGGCGTCTGTTGAGCATTGTTTAGATTTTATAGCTCTATCGGATACAGGTAGAGATAACTTCGCGCCTCAATTTCTAAATACTCTATCGGGGGGTATAGATTTTGATTGGCATTGCTTGCCACCGAGAGGGGGGTCGGGTGGAATCCTTCTCGGAGTTAGGTGTGAAGCGCTTGAGGTTCGCAGTGTGGTCATGGGAGACTTTGTTGTTAAGTTTAGGGTGCGTTCTAAGGTTGATGGGTTTAATTGGGCTCTTGTTGCGGTATATGGTGCTGCACAGCCCGAGCTCAAACCTGAGTTCTTGGCTGATCTTGTTCGGATTTGTGGCTCCGAGCAGTTGCCCATCCTGGTGGGGGTGATTTCAATATCATCAGACGGCGTGAGGATAAGAACAATGATAATTTTGATGGACGATGGTCGTTCATGTTCAATACTATCATTGAAAGTTTGGACCTGAGAGAAATTGAGCTCTCGGGTAGAAAATTTACCTGGGCGAACTCGATGCCAAATCCGACTTATGAGAAGTTGGACCGAGTGTTGGCTAGCGTAGAATGGGAACAGAAGTTTCCCCTGGTGACCGTCCAGGCCTTGTCCCGTGGTATTTCTGACCATACGCCGTTATTTGTCGACTCTGGTGCACCCACACACCTGGGGAACAAGAATGTGTTCTCCTTTGAGATGGCTTGGTTTGAACAAGATGGATTCCTGGATCTCGTGGCCAGAGAGTGGGCTAAGGATTCAGGAGGGAGGACCGCTCTTCAGCGCTGGCAGAATAAGATTAGACACTTGAGGAGTTTCTACGTGGGTGGGCTAAGCATTTGAGTGGGATTTATAAGGTCGAAAAGGAAAAGCTCCTTGCCCTTATGCAGTCTCTGGATGTAAAAGCGGAAACCACGATCTTCACGGTCATGAGCTTCATGCCAAGCTCGAGGCGGAATTATGGCTGAAAGAACTTCTTAGAGAAGAAGAGTTGAAGTGGGCGTTGCGGGCCAAGGTCCGCGAGTAGTCCAGGGGGGGCGAACACACAATTGTAGGACAGGAAAGCATCGAAAGAAGATGATCTTTCAGTTTGAGCAAGATGAGGGTACGATTGTAGGACAGGAAAACCTAAAATTGTACATTACCGAGTATTACAAGCAGCTGTTTGGCCCTCCAGAAGAGAACTGTGTGTCTCTGGACGAGTCAAGGGTTGAGGATATTCCTTAGCTCACAGCGGTGGAGAATGATATTCTTACGGCTCCATTCTCGGAGAAAGAGGTGCTGGAGGCCATCTCGCAAATGAAGAATAACAAAGGGCCGAGTCCTGATGGTTTCCCAGCTGAATTTTATAAGAAGTGCTGGCATATTATTAAAGGGGATTTGTTGCCTATGTTTAATGATTTGTTTGCTGGACAGCTTCATCTTTTTCAACACAACCCTTCTTCCTAAGAAAAAAGAGGCTGTGAAAATTGAGCAATTCAGGCCAATATGTCTTCTTAATGTTAGTTTCAAAATTTTCACCAAGGTCGGGACCAATAGACTCACACAGATTAGCATCTTGTTGTGCAGCCTACCCAATCTGCTTTCATGCCGGACATGAATATCCTTGAGGGGTAGTGGTCCTTCATGAACGCTCCATGAAATCCACACGAAAAAAACTGGATGGGGTTGTTTTCAAAGTGGATTTAAAAAGCGTCTGACAAAGTCAAATGGCCATTCCTTCAACGGGCCTTGCGTATGAAGGGTTTTGATGAGGCTTGGCAACGCCAGGTAGAATCCTTTACGCAAAAAGGGAGTGTTGGAATTAAAGTAAATGATGATATTGGGCACTATTTCCAAACACACAAGGGTCTGAGGCAAGGAGATCCAATGTCCCCTGTTTTGTTTAACATTGTGGTTGACATGTTGGCAATTCTAATAGGTCGGGCAAAGGAGGCCGGTCAGGTGGGAGGCCTGGTGCCCAACCTAGTTGATGGGGGGGTGTCCATTCTGCAGTACGCTGATGATACAATCATCTTTATGGAGCATGACCTGGCAAAAGCGAGAAATATGAAGCTGGTGCTTTGCTTGTTTGAACAATTGTCTGGGTTAAAGATTAACTTTCATAAAAGCGAATTGTTCTGCTTTGGTATAGCCAAGGAGGACCAGGAGGCTTATAGGCAATTGTTTAGATGTGAATTAGGGGCTTTACCTTTCACCTACCTAGGTATACCCATTCACCATCATAAGCTTACAAACCGAGAGTGGAAATGCATTGAGGATCGGTTTGAAAAGAAACTTAGTTCTTTGGAAGGGCAAACTTACATCATATGGAGGCGGTTAATTCTTATTAATTCGGTGCTCACGAGTATGCCGATGTTCTTACTATCTTTCTTTGAGGTTCCAGCTTGGGGTTAGGAAAAGATGGACTTCTATCGATCAAGATTCTTTTGGCGAGTGATGAACTTAAGAGAAAGTATAGACTGCCAAGTGGGATGTCATTTGTCGACCAAAGGACAAAGGGGGGCTGGGTATCGAAAATCTTGAGGTCAAGAACAGATGCCTGCTTAGTAAGTGGCTGTATAAGCTTTCGGGTCCGACTGATGCAACGTGGGCGCAGATTCTTCGTAACAAGTACCTGCAGTCCAAAACTTTGTCACAGGTGACAGTGAGACCATCTGATTCGCCGTTTTGGAAGGGGCTTATGAGAGTCAAGGCAACCTTCTTTAATAGAACAAAGTTTATCATCGGTGATGGCAATGACACACGTTTCTGGGAGGACAATTGGCTGGGTGATACACCATTAGCAATACAATACCCAACCCTCGTCGTATTGTCCAATGACGTGATGCGCTAGTTGCAACGATTATGCAGTCCACTCCCCTTAATATTCAGTTTCGGCGGGTGCTTGTTGGTGAGAGATGGGAAGCTTGGCTCCATCTGGTGCGTAGACTGATGGAAGTTCAGCTAGCTCAGCAGCCCGACCAGCTTTGTTGGAAGCTTAGTAGGAATGGACAATTTACTGTAAAGTCGATGTACAACGATGTCATCAACTCCACTATTATTCCTAGTACCAAACATGTGTGGAAAGTACATGTGCCTTTGAAAATTAAAGTGTTTATGTGGTTTGTCCATAAACAGGTAATTTTAACAAAGGACAACTTGGTCAAGCGCAATTGGACTGGATCTACTAGGTGTAGCTTCTGTAATCATGATGAGACCATTAAGCATCTCTTCCTTGATTGTCCTTTGGCGAGAATTCTGTGGCGCTATGTGCAAATTGCTTTTAACATCACTCCTCCGAGTACGGTTGGGTCGTTATTTGGAACGTGGCTGGATGGGATAGAGTCTGATACAGCTAGGCATATTCGTGTAGGAGTGTATGCGTTGTTATGGGCAATTTGGAACTGCAGAAATGACTTGGTTTTTAACAAAATAACTACTATTCATTTTTTGCAGGTTGTATTCCGTGCTACGGCGCTAATCCGTATGTGGTCCTTACTCACTCCGACGGAGGCCAGGGAGCGTTTGGTTACTGGATCTGTCCGGTAGGAGATGGTAGCGCGGGATATCTTCAACCGGTTTGGTTGACGGTCATGTAATAGGATAGGCAATTAGTTTTCGTATCTTCATTTTACCAGCCGGTTGCGGCTTATGGCTTTTTCTTGGCTTACGGTTTTTTCTTGGTTTAGCTTCGAGGTTCTAGGTGAGCTTGCTTTTATTTTGTTGAAGACTATACGACTTTGTTAAACCTATTTTATTTATTGAGGTGGTCGTATGCATCATTCTGATGCAGAGGCCGGGGAGTCCCCCCTTTTCGAAAAAAAGAAGAAGAGAATTGCCCGGTTAATTGACGGAAAACCGGGCTAAAACCGATACAACTCAACCCACATGACATGGCACCACCGGCCAACCTGGCCACCGACATGGGACAAACCACGACGGCACATGCCACCGGATGACCACACACGCAAGCAACCGACAGCTCCGACTTTGACAACGAGCCTCACAAGGGAAATATGTTGGGCTTGCGCCGACCGTGCACACCGCAAACGACCACCGGGCGCCTGTCATCGTCACCACCTGGACCCGCTCCACCGCAGCTCCGACTTCAAAGCAACCAAGCAACCCACGGGCGAGCACCTCGGACACACCGGGAAAAACTGACTATCGAAGTCCACGCCGCGACCTGAGCTCCACAGTTATGCCAACATGAATTAGTGAGCGGAGAGGATTACGTACTCAACAAAACCATGTACTGGAAATATGTGACATGCTTCCTGGTGGAGTTCTGTCAAAGCCCAAGTATGTAATATTTCAGGTGCTGCATTTATTTAAGTAATAGTATGTTTTGGTTTCACACAACAGAAAAAAAACGAAGCGGCACAAAAGTATGGAGATTTTCTGCCTACCATTTTGACTTGGGCGCTTCCTCCCATCTCCTTCGCTTGATTGCACTATCAAAAAGTTACAATGCTGACACTGGGATTTCCCGGGTGCTTGTTGATCGCCTCGCTGATAGCAGCCCGAAGACTCTGCACCTGCATGTGTGGAGCCTCCTCCTGAAATACGTGTTCCCCTCCTTGTGCCACAGCAACAAACCTATCAAAACTCTCCCTGAAGAGATTGGCCCACTTGTAAATATGCACTGTGCACGCCCTGAGGCTCCCTAGGTGCTCGATGCCATTGAGAACACGATCGGCTTGACGCACTGCTTGTGCACAACACTCAATAGTCAGCTTCTGAAGCCTTGGCATAGCGCCTGCCTCGAATGTAAGGCAGGGGCACTTCATACGCAAAGACAAGATTATTGAGGTTTGGGAATGTCGCACCACGGACAACAACGACGTCTTCTTCGGGAGCATGATCCCTTACACTGCCCTTCACACGCAGTATAAGGTGCACCAGCGAGGTCAGACTGGCAAGAACCTCGACACCAACCCTTGGCAGTGATACAAGTTGCATCTCCAAGCTTTTAAGATTTTCCAGTTGCACAATCCAATCTGGGACCACTGAGAACGGGCAGTTCAGCACACACAGTCTATGAAGATGGCGTGGAGGCGGGATCCAGCAAGCCAAGCAATCATACCCTAAGGTGTACCCATCGGTGGTTAGGGATCGAAGGCTGTCGAGCCTACAGAGCGAAGGGAGTAGGGCATCTTCAAAATCACTGAATCCAAAGAGATATAGCTTTAACTCCCTTAAGTTCTTCAGATTACCGAGTCCCTTCAAGATCTCCACATGTATAATGAAGGGCTGATGCAGAGTACGGAGGGCTTCCATCCTGCCAATCTCACCAAACAAAGTCAAATTTTTAGGAACAATGAGATGCCACAACATTGAGGGTAAGTAGCGAACATCTAGCTCTCCACGATTTCCTCCACCGACTATCTCCAATGACTTCAAATGTTTCAGTGTTTGCAATTGTTTTAGCAGTTCATCACACTTCAAACCTCTGATCCTCAAATATGTCAGTAGGAACAAACTGCGTACCGAAGGCAGATCATACTGCTCTTCCTTGGAATCATACACATCAAGATGTAGAACTCGCACAAGTTGAAACCTTGATAGAGAAGGCATACATTGACCAGGTCCCCAAAAGTTAAATGACCTAACTTGGGCCAGAGCAATGTTCCCTAGCACATGATTGCATTCTGTATTTCTGAGTTGGAGGGACAGTCGGCGAACTTCCATGGAGCCTTTCATGGTAATTACAGGAGATTCCTTAGTTACGGTGAAAAAGTTTTCTTCTGTGGACTTCTGTATGATAAAGTCAAGCATTAGATCATGCACTCGACAAGACATCACATTCCCACAGTCATCAAACCTGGCTATTTGGATCATGTTTTTATTGATGAGCTCACTAAAATAACTTTCTGCCATCTCCTCTAGGCCAACAAAACCCTCGGCGACCCATCTCTTAACCAAATCATCCTTTCTTATTTCAGAATCTTCAGGGAATATACCAAGATATAGCATGCAGGTCTTGAGATCCAGAGATAAATAACTGTATCCAAGATTAAGGACATGTCTCATCCAATGTAAAGCAGGGTTTCCTGCCAACTGTAAACTTAAATAGTTTTGTACCATTTCCCAGAAATCCTTTGAATTTACCTCCTTATGATTAGCCAAAAGGCTGGCTACACTCAGTATGGCTAGTGGAACCCCTTGACATTTCTTTAGAATTTCATCAGAAACATTCATTAGTTTCTCAGGACAAGCATCTTCAGAGGGGAAAATCCTTCTATGGAATAATCTCCTTGAGTCAAGATCATTAAGAGGTTTGATCTTGTAAACATGGCCACGTGAACAAGAACATGCCTGAGCTACATCTTCAATACGTGTAGTTGTTATAACTCTACTGCCATGATTATTCTCCATCAAAGAACATTTGATAATGTTCCATGCTTCCATTGTCCATATATCATCAATGACAATGAGGTACCTGTCAAACAATATGAGATACAATTTGTCACACTAATAGTATAGAACCACAGTAGGATACCACGGTATTATCGCTCTTACATATGCTAGTTAAATTTGTGTAATTACAGATTGTTAAAAAACAAATGTGAGTGAAAGTATCATCATTAACTTCACATATATCTAAGAACCCTGTGCAGAGCCCGGATAGACCACTGGAATTTTATACGTGCAGTTCTCCTGCATGGTTAAGAAAAAAAAAGACCACTGGAATTTTTCCAGCATGCATGATTGAGCAATATACAAATAAAAAAAATGTCGGCCCAGTGCAGGTAGTTCCCGCTTGCGCAGGTCCAGGGAAGGGTCCGACCACTTTGGGTCTCGATTGAGAAATATACAGATAAAAGACTCACAAAATTTCTAATAAATATTTCTAATTGCAGCTTAGTTTGAATTTTGATTACTTGAGTAATTCTGATCAGAAGTTACTTTGTATACAAGTTTGAGAGTTAAATTTATATTTCTCCAATTTAGAAACATAAATGATAGTGAAGTTTAGACCTCCACTCCTAAGTAGTGCCTTCTGTGCTCAAAGTCTCAGACCAAACTAAAATTTGCTTTGTGTACTAACAAATCCTATCTCATTGCATACTATATGGTGGTGCTCTCTGGTGGTAACGTCCCACATTTAGTCTAGTTGGATACGTTATATGGATATACATATCCTTGATCTACAACATCCACAAACTATTGGTTTCAGGATCTAAACATGCCATGGATTTAAGTGGACTTTGTTTTACAGGCAGGCAAAAATGAACAAGCCCAAGTAGTTCGATAAGTCAGAGAAGTAATGGCATGTCTGAAGTGTCAACAGAAAATGCTCAAATAATTTAGCAATTATGGGGCCATGCAAATGTAATTGCGAACCAGCACAGATAAAGAAGTGATGGTACTTCACTAGTCAATTCTATGGAGGTTATCCAATTACGATGTGGCTATTCATACATAGTAATCATTTGTTATAGCTGATCTAGTCATAGGAGCATACCTTTTGTTTTGGAGAACTTCCCTAAGTTTGTCGATCAGTTGGCGCTCTTCATTCAGGAAAGAAGGCACCTGCCCCCAAACTCCAGAGAGTATATCTGACAATACCTTGACAAGATTGGGATTTTGAGACACCGATACAAAGGCTGTGCAATCAAATTGGCTTTTGATCTTATCATGAACTTGTTTGGCAAGCGTTGTCTTGCCCATGCCTCCAAATCCAACAACTGATACCACATGAAGTTGTGGTGCATTCTCCTCCATCCTCAGCAGCTCGATAAGCTTGTCCTTTGGGCGATCTATACCTACAAGGCTACTGGCCTCGGTGTAGAATGCCTGTACACGAGGGTCAATAGCTTCAGGGCCCCGAGAAGAACCAACATGCTCATCAAGCTTATATCTATTGTGACGATCGCTTGCTTCCAAGACCTGAGCCTTCAGTTCTTCAATTCTGTTAGCAATCTTGTAGTGAGCCTTGAGCTTCTTTAGTTCACCCAAAAGCCCAGCCTTGGCATCAGCACTATCAAGATCATTCATGAATATGTCAATGCAGTCTTCCATACCATAAGATAGCTCACGGATCTTGTCACGCCAGTCCTTCTGTTGCTCATCGAGCTCGTCGAACCTAGACAGCTTCAGGAGCAGAGCATTCATAGAGCTCATCTCATCTTTCAAAGAGATGATCTCCTTCTTCGCATCTTTGGACAGCTTGTACTTCTTCTCCAGCAAGGCCGCGAGCTTGCTGAGGAGTGATGACATCGCTCCTGTCATGGCAACCGCTATCACCCCCTCCATTTGTTGCAGGATCTTCTTTCCCACAATCAAGCAATCCAAATAGCCTTATGCACTGTGTGTGAGGCTTTGGGATTCGGGAGAAGGAGATGACAAGTGGTATGGGCAGAGGCTGGTCATTGCAAAGCAGCAATTTATATAGAAGTGGAATTCATGAACTTCGAGTATCGGTCAACCATGTGAACGGTGCCTAAACTTGATTATCCTTGTGACGAGGTCCAACCTTTGTGCCAGAACTGGTTCATGCATGTCGCCCTCGCTTGAACTGATTCCATTGGTGTGCCTGACTACCAATATTGTTTCTAGGAATAAGAAGAGAATGTGGATTGGCAAAAACTGCGTTCTGCACCAAGTGTCAGCCAATCATACGAGGAGGCTACCTTTCTTCCAACCGACTCCACATTTTTTTTTAGGAAATGGCAATCTATTCTTATAGGAAGATTCCTGGAGTGAGTTGCATACTATCACAAACCAGATCAGCTGAACTTCTAGGCAACTTCACCATGCATAATGGTCTCACTCCTGGCACCAAAATCAACATTAGCCCTTGTCACAGACTTGTTTAAGGAATCCTGGGAAGAGGATAAGGGTCTACGACAGGCTAAGTTTTTTTTTTCGAAACGGAGGCAAAAGTTTTGCCTCATCGATTAAATAAGCAGAAGAGAGTTGCTCGGTTAATTAGGGAAAACCGAGCGAAAACCAGATTGCACGGTTAATTATGGAGAACCGAGCGAAGACCCTCACAACCGCTGAGCGGCACACATAAGATACTCCACACACACCACTCCAACGAGGGTCTCGTCGAGACAGCACGCAAGCGTCATCGTCATCACTCCTCCCCTAGAGGCGTCATCGCCATCCCTACACTCTGAGCAAACGACTCCGACTTCGCCGCAGGCGATCGTTGACTCAACCCACACCAAAGCGGACGCGTGAAGCTACATGAAGATCTGCGCCAAATCTCAGCCACCTGCGGCCAGACAGCGCAGCTCCGACTCTGACGGAGAACTCTGAAGAACAGAACCAGGCACGGCTGGCGCCACGGGAGATCGCCGAACGGGCACCTGCAGCCGGTGATCGTATACCACAGGGCCCCGCCACCGCAGCTTCGACTCCACAGCAACAAACAACCCGAGGCAAAACCGGGGACACGCCGAAGAAGAGCCGACTACCGCAACCATTGCCGCGTCGTCGACATCGCTCCCACCGTCATCGTTGCCACAGAAGCCTGGTCGCCACAACCGCCGCCATCCACGGGTCCCGCCCACCGATGCCGGGCTCCCAAGACGAAGCCCCCAAGAGGGAAAACGACGCCAAGGCGCCGCCATCGTCCGATCACAGATCAAGGGTTTCCCCCGGAGAGGCCGAGATGGCCGGATCCGTGCAGGAGGGGAGCGGCAACAAAACAGCGATGCCTCCAGGAAGGTCAACGACGGCCACAGCCGCCGCCATCACCGGGTCACGGCGCAAGACCGGGACAGGGTTTTCACCCAAGCTCCCACACCACCTCAGCCACACATCATCCCGCACTGGCACCAGCGAGCCCACCAACCACCACCACCATCGGAGCTGCCCAACGGCGAAACAACATCACCCACAGCTGGGGCGCTCTTCGCCGACAACCCGGGCCCCCGACCCGCGCATCACCAGGGCGTCCACGTGACATCCTGCCGCGCCCCTCGCGGCCGAAGCCGCCACCCGAGCCCGCCCCGCACCACAGGGCCACAGGCGCCGCTCGTCGCTGCGCCAGATCCGCGCCCGGCCGCGCTTCGCCGCATCACCGCGGCGCCAGGAAGCAGCAGCACTGTGAGACGCCACCTCTGCATCGACCGGCCGGCCACCATCTCGCGCTACCGACGGGCAACGCCGCCCGACCCGAGCTCGGCCCCAGATCCACCGCGAGTCAACGCCTCCTCGAGCGCTGAGAACCAGCAGAACGCCTGCCGCCACCTTCCCGGGCCTTGCCTTCGCCAGCGGCCTCCTCGGGTGGCGGCGAGCGAGGCAGGGGAGGGGAGGGGACTCGGCCTTGACGGGGTTCCCCGTGTCGCCAGAGGAGGGGCGACGCTGGGGGGGGGGGGGGCAAGCTCTCAGCGCAAATTACAATTTTGATGGTCTCACGACAGGCTAAGTCAATTGGGAGAAAATGAGGGAATGAAGAAACCCATCAATCAGTGCATTAGGTTGCTATCTCTCTCTTTTCCCGCTTGAAAAATAAGGCTAAAAGTTGACCTCTTCTGTAGTTGCATCATCTTGATATGGTGCTGTGAATAAAAAAAATCATCATCTTGACAATGTCTCGAGAAAGTTTTTCTTTTTAAGTGACAAGTCAAGTCGAGACGCCTTCCAACAGGCTAAATCTGACTAATCAAGACTATTAATCAAGGGGATTCATTAAATTTGACTAATCAACCACTACTAGACGAGGGGATGTATGAACTTTTCATGCAACAGTACCTGGAACAAGGTATTCAAGTCGACAAGTCGATTCAAGACACCTCCCAAACAAACAGTCTGACTAGTTGGCGGCTAGTTAGGCCACTAGATTAGACGATTTACAAACGCAGGCTGCAAGCTTTCAAGTTTCAAGTCATTTTTACTGCATATTCAGGAACCCTTTTAGCGGGCAGTACACCTATAAGCGCACTCTTAGTGGCACAAGATGCATAGCTGATATACATCGCTCCAGCTAGGTTTTTCGCCACTTCTAACCTTGATTTTGCGCTCTTTTCTTGGGTCTTTAATTGTCTGGACTCAGAAACTAATTTCTCATGCCCTATTTTGACTGTGGACCATAGGCCACCAAGTCTGGCCAGAACCAAGGTGGAAATTGATTTTTAAGAGGATATCAATCTTGTCAAGTGTCCAGGGCAGAGCCGCTCTATGTATGTAAACTAGGTTATGGAAATTAGGCAGCTGATATCAGGAAAAAGGAATGCGAAGATTTCTCGTACTCAAAATGAGGCTGGCCATGCTCTCGCTTCGAGAGGCCGGTCGCAGCAATCCACTGCATGCTGGCTTGGTAATTACCCACCTGAAGTCAAAGTACCTGTTTGGAATGATTGTAATCTTTGATTGAGCAAGGAAATCCCTTTCCCCGCAAAAAAAAAAAGGTGTGGCAACTTCACAGGGGAATTGGGCTGTAAGTAAGGATGTGTCTCAATTTGGTTGACCGCGGGCTTTATCTTGTTGGAGGCCAAGCAGTCTCTGTCTCTGGTGAGGAAGATGTTGTAGTTGCTGGATGAATAATTCAAGGGTTAGATTTGAGAAACAGAATCTCTCTAGAATGAGAAGTAGGCCGTGAAATCTCCAATCATGATAGAAATGGGGACAACAGAATGGAACTACAGAGATGTAAGGTCTATTATAGTTTGATTCTTGTTCTTCTCAATATGCATAGCTCGAGTAGCGAAGTTCAAAATGAACACTCGATACTACCAGTACAAAACTAAAACCAGACATTGCTGTAGAGGTAGCCAAGCTGAAGTTAGTGAGATCAGACACTCTCATATATTAAAGTCAACACTGGCAAACAGATCGCAGTCCATGGTTTGGTAACTACTACTAAGAGGGCTGCTATGCAGACGACTTTCTTGCACAATGTTGGGACGATGCTACATATCCAACCATCCAGCCATAAACTAAAGCTGCAGCACACCACCGGATTGACCGTCGTGCAAGGATCGGCCATAGAAGTTTCGGCTGTAAAGTAGTTTCGTACTACTAACTAGTGCTAACCATGGCGGCGAAGAAGCCTACATGCCAGGCAGTCTATGGAATTAGTAGTTCAGTAGTACACCTTTTTATAGAAATTTTTAGTCCATCTTGCGCTGAGTTAGTGAAACGATTAAATGATTGATGTGCTGATATGATGCAGCATGGTTTCATTGGAAAATCTCATATCCAACACACATTGCTCTGGGCTTAGTTTATGTAGACCAATTGATTTATATATTTACAGATAGACAAGCCAATCACATGTAAATTCCGTACTAAATCAAAATTAGCTGTCAAATAAAACATATCCAGCCGATGTATACAAAAATCTCCATTTCATTATCTGTTCAATCAACTGCCCTGGTGGTGACAACCGAGCAGAACCAATCGAGAAGCAAACAAAAGGTTGAATTCATGGAGTAGGCTTTCAAGTGGTTAAATCTTATGGTATTATTTCTTCATTATTTATTTTATTTGTTATTAGTCCTTGTATACTGAAGTATGGTACTGAAAAAAATGTCAGTGGTAACAGTTTCTGTCTTACCCTGAGTGGCCGCCGGCGCCTGCTCCCGCTTCCTTGCTCGAGCGTCGCCGGCGCGGGAAGTCAGGACGGGCAACGCATTTTCCGGCGCGCGCGCCTGGCCTCCGTCTCCCTTCTCCCCCGCCATCCACGCGCCAAGAGCTAGCCCTCCACTCCGAGATGGCTCGACGGTGAGAAATCGGGGACGGGGGAGGAGCACGACCCGCTTGCTTGGACGGGGAAGGCGGCGGAGGACCGGCCGTTGTTCTTCTCCGGTGGATTTTTGGGTTTGGGGATCCACGGGAGGGAGGTAGCTTAGCTCCGGCCCGCTCGACGCGATTATTACGCTTTCTCCGATCGGCCCGGTCCACCAAGACACACGAAGCGGCAACGGGCCTCCATTTCAAGCATCATTCGTCGCAAAAAAGTGGTGCGAGGGACCCCCGGCCGGAAGAGAAGAATTTTCGCAAGCAGTGACGTACGTACTCCCTCCGTCCGAAAATATTTGTCATCAAAATGAATTTAAAAAAGTGTATCTAAAATTAAAATACATCCAGATACATTTATTTATTTATTTAATGACAAGTAGATGCGTACGTGCACGAGTCACCTGCGAATCCGCAGCTGATGTCGGTTAAGCAGATGTGGGATGCACGTTGGCCATCAAGAGATGATCGTTCGTGTTGTGCCACTCCATGCCTCCATCCCCATGTGAAACTCCTATTCCCGTCTAGTGGTCGGTCCACTCCATGCATGGAGGGACCGGTGAGGGTATGGAGGATCTCTACCGGAGTACCAGTAGCGGCATACGTCTTCATGGCGAGACTCCGCATGGTTTTAGCCAGCTATGAGATTATGACGGCATGGCTTCCGGTGAAAATCGTGCATGACTGCGGTCTTGGCGGACGATGGCGGCGTCTCTGACATCGTTTCCTTCTCGAGCCATACTTGTTGCAGGTCACGTCAACCTGATCGGGAGGTTCCGGGGAAAACCCTAGATCTGGGTCTACCGGATCGGACGATGACGATGTTTCGATGTCGTTCTCCCTCCTGGGGGCATCGTTTTGGACCAAGTGCTGGCTGAAGGGGACAAGAGGAGGAGCGGTGTTTCATCTTGTCCATTCATGACGGCGGATCTCGGCGGCGTGGCGCAGTGGAGACTCGGCGCCTGATGAGCGGAGATGGACTCGCGCAGGAGAGTGACGCTGCCTGGCATCGTGGTGGCGTCGGCGGCAACTAGATTGGGCAAGGTTGATGCAGCAATACAACTCTGAAGATGGTTTAGTGGCAGGAGGCTGCAGCGGTCTCATACCCGGCAGGCGTCCTGGTTGAGGAGCACGTCGGACTGGTGGGTGCCCATACCCGGCAGGCGTCCTGGTTGGGACCCCAAGTCTTAGATGTTAGGTTTGGCTGCGAGGTATGTTTGGTATTAGGCCCCCACTTTCAACGCCCCTTCATCAACTGGATAAAAATAGCGCCAGATGTTGCTTAGTCGGTGGCTTTAGTCTTACTGTTGTATGACTTTGTAAGGTCTTGTGTCAATAATTAACAAAATGGCCGTATGCACCATCCAGATGCAGAGGCGGGGTCATCCTCCTTTTTTTTAAAAAATCAGCATGTTTTTTTTGAGAAATCTGGTGGATTTGGTTTTTTTAGGGGTATTACCAAGCTTTTATTACTCAAACTCCAGGTGGAGAGGGATACAAAAGGGATCGTGCGGGCTCAACAACCACACATGTCTTCCCTGAGCAAGAGAGTTCGAAAACTTGGCTAACCTATCGGCATCTATATTTGACGAACGCCCTTCAAACGTAAATGAACAATTAAAATGTAAAGCTCTTGTCTTAATCTCTCTAATGATAGTACCGTAGCCACCTCTGGTACCTCTTGCAATATCACCAATAACTTGCTTCGAGTCCGAGGCAACTATGAAACCGTTTATCTGCAGGTCCTCTGCCAATGCCAGCGCTTCCCAACAGGCTATAGCTTCAAGTGTAGGCACATCATCAACGCCATGGATTACTAGTGAGGAGCTTCCCATGTACGCCCCGTGTTCGTCTCTGCAGACAGCAGCAACAGCTCCTGTTCTTCGGTTCCTTGATAAACTAGTGTCCACATGAATTTTGGCGTACCCAGCAGGAGGCGCCTTTGGCTTAGTGGCTCTTACTTCTCGCTGTGCCGGTGATCTGGCCATCTTCTTTGGCAGCAACTCCAGGTCCTCAATGAACCTGAGTATGAATTGATGTGTAGCAGCCGGGCTTTGAAATATCTCCTCATGTATAGATTTCCTCCTAGCCCACCAAATCGCCCACAAGGTCACAGCAAGCCTAACAAAAGCAGTATGAGATAATGTATCAATCATCGAGAAAATCCACGGTTTGGCGCTGGGCTCCGTGGTCGCACAAAGATGTTCAGCTAGTTCGCCGTCCACCAGGGCCCAAATGCACCTAGCCATTGAGCACTCAAGTAAAGAATGCCGCCATGAATCCTCGGCTCCGCATAGTCCACATGCCGAAGTTGCCGCCATATTTCTGTGCGCTCTAATGTCCTCCGTAGGGAGAGATTGTTTAGCCAATCTCCAAAGGAACATACGTATTTTTCCTGGGACCGAAATATGCCATAGTGATTTCCATGAATCTTCATCGCGGTCCACACTTGATGATCCACCCATCTCTTCAAGCCATGCGCCTCACCTCAGTTTCATGTCTACCATCATCCGATACGCTAATCTCACCGTGAATAAACCACTTTTTTCGAAGCTCCACGCCCACAAGTCCGGTGTGTCAATGGTGCATAAAGGAATGCTTATGATTGCTGGAATGTCGATCGGTAGACAAACTTCCTGTAGTTTCTCCATATTCCATGTGGCTGAAGTATGATCCAACAATTCTGTAACCAGTTCTGTGTTGGTATTACCATGCCTCCCGTAGGGTCTCATCATGTGTTTTCTGGGTATCCAGTTATCAGCCCAAATATTTGTTGTCGCTCCATTACCGATTCTTTTGATAAGGCCAAGCTTCAAAACATCTCGTCCCTCTACAATTGCCCGCCATATCTGGCTAGGATGGCTACTGAGAGCAGCATCCAGTATAGCTCCATTAGGGAAATAGATTCCTTTCAAAATTCTTGCGCTTAGGGTTTCAGGGTTTTGCATAATTCTCCATGCTTGTTTGGCCAGCAGGGCTAGATTAAAAATCTCAAAATCTTTGAACCCCAAACCCCCTACACTTTTCGGCTGCGTCATTGCTTCCCACGCTACCTGTGCAGGCTTCCTCTTCCCATCTTTGCTGCCCCACCAAAACTTCCTTATCAGCATGTTAAGGTGCTCGCACAAACCTCTTGGAAGTTTAAAACATGACATAGAAAAAACGGGGATTGCTTGTGCAACTGCCTTAGCCAAAACCTCCTTTCCAGCTGTTGACATTGTATGCTCGATCCATCCCTGTACTTTGCTCCAGAGATAATCTTTGAGGTACTTAAAGGAACCATTTTTTGAGGATCCCACATCAGTAGGCAACCCCAAGTATTTAGCGCTCAAAGACTCATTATGTACTTGCACTCCATCCTTTACCTCCTGCCTCACACTTGCTGGGCATTTTTGCTAAAAAAGATTGACGACTTCTCATTGTTTATACGCTGCCCAGATGCCTGGCAATACGTTTCCAACAACTGGCTCACCTCATTTGCCCCCTCTGCACTAGCCTTAAAAAACAGCAGGCTGTCATCAGCAAATAATAAATGGTTAACTGGTGGCGCCGTAGGAGCCACTTGAATGCCATTCAAGTTGGATGACTCATCAATAGATTTTAGTAGGCACGAAAGGCCCTCTGCTGCAATCAAGAATAGGTAAGGGGAGATGGGGTCTCCCTGTCGGATCCCACGAGATGGAGTAAACTCTTGCAGTTTCTTTCCATTAAATAAAACTGAAAATTTGACCGTTCTTACCAAACTCATCACAATTTCCACCCACTTCTCTGTAAAACCCAACTTCAACATTATTGCTTCAAGGTAATCCCATTCGACTCTATCGTATGCCTTCATCATATCCAACTTTAGAGCACAATACCTATTCCTTCTTGCTGTGTTTCTCTTCATGAAGTGAAGACATTCATAGGCAGTAATAATGTTATCTGTAATGAGCCTACCTGGGACAAAAGCAGATTGCTCCTCTGAAATAATATCCGGCAAAACTACCTTCAACCTGTTTGATATAACTTTGGAGGCAATCTTGTAGAGAACATTACATAATGATATGGGTCTGAACTGTGAAAGTAAGCTGGGATTTTTTACCTTTGGTATCAATACCAATATAGTCTCATTTATTGTCTCAGCTGATTCGGTCCCATTTATAATTCTAAGGACTGCCTCTGTGACATCCGCCCCACATACCTTCCAGTGTCGCTGAAAAAATGAGCAGGAAACCCGTCTGGACCTGGCGCCTTGGTCGGGAACATCTGGAACAGGGATGTTTTAACTTCGTCTTGAGTGTAGCCAGCATTTAGGATTTCATTCATTTCCTCGGTAACCTTCCTCGGGACCGTCTGCAACACCCGATCCATGTCATTGACTCCCTCAGATGTATACAGGTTAGTATAGAAGTTTGTGGCCAAATCCTCCATCTCCATTGGGTCCTCCGTTACACTTCCATCTGGTCTCTGTAAAGCTTTAATTTGATTTTTCCTTCGTCGTCGACTCGCCCGAAGATGGAAGAAATATGTGTTTTTATCGCCATGAGCAAGCCACTCGATGCGTGCCCGCTGTCTCCATAAAATTTCCTCCCTGTGATATAATTCCACCAATCTGTCACAGATTTTTATCTCATTATGAGATGGTCCAGATCTGCCTGGGATCGCACACAAGATGCTTAATTCTTTCTGCAGCTTCTGTATCTCTCTTCGTACATTCCCGAAAACTGTCTTGTCCCAGGTTGAAAGATCCGTGGACAGTGACTGCAACCTGTCCTTTAGCCCTTGCACTGATCCACATTGGGATTGCCCCCAACTTGTACTTACAGCCGCCTGCATCTCTGGGTGAGAATCCCACATTACCTCATATTTAAATGCCTTGGGACCCGCTAAGCGTGCATTCCCTTCAAAATTCAGCTGCAGCGCTGCATGATCAGAACATGCGGCATCTCTGTGCGTTAACTCAGCATTGGGGTGTGCTAGGGTCCAGGCTGCACTCGCCACACACCGATCTAGCCTGACCCTTGTAAAAGTCCCTCCTGCTACTTTTTTCTCGAACGTCCATGCATTTCCTGAATAGCCGATATCTACCAATCCACATGTGTCCAACGCATCTTTGAAACTGTCCATTTGGGCTTGGCTCCGACTGCCAATCCCTTCATGTTCATGGGAGTGAAGAACTTCATTGAAGTCCCCTATTGCCATCCAAGGTAATGTGCTTGCACCCACAATCCCTCTCAAGGTATCCCATGTTTTGTAACGTTCATTAACCTGGGCATCTCCATATACAAATGTAATCCTCGAGGGTATATTTTCCAAGTCCTCAACCTCCACATCTATGTGATACTTCGAATAGCCAATAATTTGCAACTTTATTGAATCATTCCAGAAAACTCCTAACCCACCACTTCTACCGGAACTACTCACAGCAAAACTTTTATTAAAACCTAAAGAAACTGATAAATTTTCCACTCTAATACTCTCAATCTGCGTCTCCAGAATACATAGAATGGTTGGGGCAAAACGCTTCGTTAGTTCACGAAGCTCTCGGATTGTCGCAGGGTTGCCCGCCCCACGACAATTCCAACATATGAGACTCATTGGTCTCGGCGCGCCTCACTCTCGGAGGCCGCTGCATCTGGTAAGGTCAAGTTATCAACTATTGCTCCATCACTTGCTTTAAGCTTCTTCTTGTTGGCATTCTTTTGAGGTGTCCCATTCTTGTTCTTCCCCTCCTCTCCTCCTTCAAACTGATTTGCAATGTCTGTGGTGTTCCCCACTGGAACAATGGCTGTAGAGGGAACCACCTCGCCACCGCACAGTCCCTTCTCCGTATCCAACTCGACCGCATTCCTCTTCCCCAGGACAAGTGAGTCATCTAGCTTCCCTTGATCGGTCTGCATTATGGCTGACGTTGAACCTTCCTCTGTAGGCTGAGCATTAAAACGCCAGCTTCTGGAGCGATCATGATCACCTATAGCCCCTCCATGGTCTATAAGGTCTGACCCTATACCTCTTTTACTCGGATCAACATTTTTCTCACTGTTGTCTGGATTATTATGTCCTCTTCCTCCAAAGAGATTTCCCCTCCTACCACGTCCTCTGTCTCTACCATTGCCAGCATCATGTCCAGACTGTTCTCCCCTCCCAGCCCCATTATATCTGTTGCCGCGGCCTCCAGCCGCCAAATTCCTTGAGGATAAAATAAACGCCCCCCATTCAAACTTTGATGCATCATGCTCTCCAGAACCACACTCCTCATACCAGTGGCCCATCATCCCACATTCATAGCAGAACATGGGTAGTTTCTCGTACTTCACACTATAAGCTTCAGTTTCTCCTGCCTTTGTGATATGAACCACTCTAGTAAGTTTTTTCCCAACATCCAGCCTAACCCTCGCCCTGATGAACTCTCCAACAAAGCCATTGGGAAGGGTAACTTGAAGATCCTGGACCTAACCGATGCGCCTTGCCAAGTTTTTCAGAAAATTCTTGTTCTTCAACACTTCATCCGGGAGTTTATGAATTTGAGCCCATGTCTCCACCCTATCTAGCTTAATCTTTTCAGGCTTAGAAAAGCCATCATACTCAGCAAGAATTAGCGCATAACCATTGAAGTCCCACGGGCCCTTGTGCATGGCTTTATTCCAATCAGCCAGACAATTGAACTGAATCAAGAATAGATTAGGATTTATCCTCCTCCATACTACCTGTTGTGCCGGATTCCACGCAGCTCTCATGTCACCGATGAGAGCGCTTTGGCTGAAGGATTTCGTTGTCAGAAGCCGCCCAAGGGCCAGCCACTTAGGTCTCACCTCCTCTGAGTCAACCTCATCCTCCCAGACCAGATCGTCAAGCTCGTCGTCCTGTAGGGTCAACCGATCTAGGAGCTCACTAGCCCCTTCTGCGTTTAGTCCCTGCGCTGCCCTTCTTCCATCCTCAGACCTGTCCATGACGAGAACCAGCAAAAGGATTCCTCCACCGGAAACCCTAGACTCCCCTTCTCCCGAAAGACGGAAAAACCAAAGCGAGATGCCCCTGGGTCCGCCCAAGGAGCGAGGGTTTGGTGGGTTTGGGGATTCACGGGAGGAGGGGGGCTTAGCTCCGGCCCGCTCTACGAGATTATTACGCTTTCTCCGATGGGCCCGGTCCACGAAGAAACACGATGCGGCAACGGGCCTCCATTTCAACCATCATTCATAAAAAAGAAGGTGCCAGTGAACCCCGGCCGGAAGAGAAGAATTGTCGCAAGCAGTGACGTAGGTGCGTACGTGCACGAGTGCACCTGCGAATCCGCAACTGATGTCGGTTAAGCAGCTGTGGAATGCACGCTGGGCATCAAGAGATGATCGATCGTGCTGTGCCACTCCACGCCTCCATGTGAAACTCCTGTTCCCGTCTCGTGGTCGGTCACATGCATACGCAGCGCGGTCGTTGCAACAATCGACAGAGCCTGCCATCAATCATGCTGGGATGCAGATTAACAAATGCGCGAGTCAAATCCCTACTGTCCTCTTCCGCTATAAGAAACCTGATGAGGATGCCAATTCGTTCCTCAAATCTCGCCATGAAACCAGCCTGCCTGCAAGCAGATGACTGACCCAGCAAACTAGCAAGAAGCTCCGCTGCTCTGCTCGGTGCTCGATCCAGGCCGGCGATGGAGGGCATCTTCCCCTTCTTCTGCTCGGCCATCAGGAGGCGGAGGCCCAGGCCGCCGGACCGCTACGAGCGCCTCGCCGTCCCCGCCGGCGCGCCGGGTGGGCTCGGGCGGGAGCACGAGAGCTTGGCCGGCGGCGGGCATTACCAGTACCAGTACTCTCAGAGCTGCAGGTTCCCCGTCCGACGTCCCGGGGCGGACGAGCTCGGCCTCGGCCTCGGCCACGACGACGACCGGCCGCCACCGGAGGACCTCTCCGGCGAGCTGTCTCCGGCGTCCGGCGGCCGGGACGGCGGGCGCGGGCTGTCCAGGTCCCGGAGGTTCGGTAGCATGCGCATGTTGGCGTCGTGTATCGGCGGCCCGTAGGATCAACGCACCGCTGCTGTCTGTATTCTGTGTAGTCTAGCGTGTGTGTACAAGGAAGAAATGCGTACCGCGCATTCGGCACTATTTCCATTTTTCCTTTTTGAGATCTGGCAGTTTTTTGTTTTAACTTTCGGGCAGTTTTCCACTCCCTCCAACCAAGCTTAGGTTTTGGGTACCGAGCGAACATTGACGAAATGCGTGAAATAAATTCAAAGAAATGCGAGCGCCCAACCATACATTGATAGTCGCCTACTCACGCAATCATCCCCTTCCATTTTGTGTTCTTCAATTGTGTCCAACTTGAGACAGGCTGGTAGGAGGACAGTGGTATCCCCCAGTCTATCAGGATTCATGTCCTAGACTTAATATTAGTGCTCATATTTTTCTAGATTTATTATTTTAGACTTTCTCGCGATGTCCGTTAAGTGAAAGGAGATGTTTTCCTCGACTACAAGGCACATTTGATGACTTTGTCAATCTTAAGATTATGTGCCGGTCATTTTCTCGGAGCGAAGGCGCTCAATAAGGGTAGGTATACGTGTGTGTGTGTTTTTATAGGTGTATATATGCTCGTGTATATGAATGACTTTGATTATATTGTATTAAAAGAAATTGTGTCAATCTTTGACATGACTGAGTGCACAACAGACACTTTCAGTCATCACGCTCCAGAGCGGCAAGCAGAGGGGAGGCAAATCCACGTACTCGTAAGTGAAGTCTAGAGGGAAGAGTTTATCCTAGCCATCTAGGATTAGGAAAGAAAACAAGAGCAACTCTTCACATAACAGATTTTAGGTTAATTGGGTTGACATTTTATGTCGGTGGTTTGGTACATATAGCTGCCATGTTTTTAGGCTGGAAATTTAGATTTGAAAGTCAATCCGTTTTCACTCGAACGTGGAAGCCATATAAGCAAAACTGCCACACCTTTACTTTTTTCATTTCAAAGTACCACACGATTCCTCGTCTTTTGACCTCGCCTCCTCCCAAACGACCCTGTAGGCTCGCCCGAGAAACCTGCTTCTCCCGCACATCTCGGGCGCCCACCCCTGAGAAAACTGTCACTTCTTCACGTCTACCACATGATTTCTTCTCAGGACAAAGTTACCATGGTATTTGCATGCAAGTTATCAGGCCTGTGTTGCATAACTTACCGTGCTATTTACATAGAATGTACCGGGTATCTATGCTTCAACAACTACATCCCTTTAAAGTTACCACTGTGTTTTGTACACAGATTATAAGGTCTTTGATGTGTAAAATACCGTGGTACTTACACATAAGTTATCAGGGTATATGTACATCAACCTCCCCCCGGTCAAAGTTATCATGAGGGATTGTACATGAGTTACCGGGTCTACAGTTCATATATTATCATGGTACCTGCACCTAAAAACCTGGGTGTGTTTCGGTAGCTTTTTCCATAGGTCAAAAATTAATACGAAGTTTTTGCGTAACTTATCACGCCTATAGCACGTGTGCCCCTCATGACACTAAACATTATGTGACTTTCTCGTGGCACGCCATGCGTTCTGTTCATCCAAGAGGCCCACGAGCGAGACGAGTGTGTGTTTTTAACAACTTAGTTTCCTTTGATAAAAAAGTTACCATCATGTTTATATTGCAAGTTATCGGTTATGCGGTGCTTATATTATCATGTTATTTACACAAAAAATATTGAGGATGTTTTGAACAACTTTTTTCCGTGACAAAAAGTTATCATGGTGATTCTAGGGTAACCTATCAAGCCCGTAGTGCTTAAAATATCATGCTATTTACACAAAATTTATCAGGGGTATGTTTTAGCAAATCCCCCTCCCCCACGGGTCAAAAACTTATCATGGTGTTTAGTTATCGCAGTGCATATATTTTCATGCTATTTACACATAAAAATGCCAGGGGAGGGAGGTATACTACCGTGCTATTTACACAGAAGATGCCGGAGTATCTTTTCAAAAAAAATCCCTACGGTCAAAGTTACCATGGTGTTTCTACCTCAGTTATCAGATGTGCGCTGCATATATTACCATCTATTTACACATAAATTATCGAGTATCTTTTCTCATTTGTCTTCCCCAATAGTTAAAGTTACCACGATGTTTGTATCTAAATTATCAGGTCTATGGCGTGAATGTTATTGTGCTATTTACAGAAATTACCGGGGGGCGGGTTCAACAAATTTATTCCCAATGATCAAAGTTACCATAACATGTCAAAAACAGTATTTCCCTTAGCTTGCTCAACAATGAGTGTCATAGGTGAGGTGGTTAGCTCCCTTTGTTGATTACCTGCAGAACAGAGATCAAATCCTAGTCCAAGCATTATTTTTGCTGAAAATCGGGAAGGCGTGTAGGCCATAATTGACGATTACGAAAGTTAGGAAGGCACGAGCGGGTGTGCCCGATAAAATCGGGGAGGTCGTGCGGGAAAGGAAAGAAATCGGGGGAGGTCGTGCGGGAAAGGAAGGAGATCGGGAGGCGTGCGGGAAAGGAAAGAAATCGAGAGGACGTGCGAGGAAGGAAGAAGATCGGGAGGAAACTGACGGCGCTGGATGCGTGTGGCAGTTTCGCAATCTGCCACACGGTTGCCAAATACATTTTTCGTTTTTTTAATATAGTACATACACATACGCTTATATATATGTACATATATTCATCTTTATAAACGCACACACATCATACACCTATGAACACCTCTAAGAAATTAAGTTGGCATATCCTCTTGAGATTGACGAAGTCGTCACAGACACCTTCATAGCCGGCGGGAATATCTCCTCCCACCGAACACACATTGCCAAAAGCATGAAATAAATTCAGAAACATGCTAGCACCCAACTATAGGTTGGTAGTTTCCTACTCATCCAATCACCCCCTCCCATCACTAGTAGAAAAGAGGGCTTTGGTTCAGGCCGGGTCAGCCCATTAGGCCCAGTTCAGTCCAGAGCCGGGACCCATGGGGGCATTGGTCCCGGTTCGTGAGCCAGGGGGCCAGCCGGGCCACGTGGGCCATTGGTCCCGGTTCGTCTGGACCTTTTGGTCCCGGTTGGTGGGACGAATCGGGACCAATGGGCCTGGCTCCTGGCCCACCACCATTGGTCCCGGTTGGTGGCTTGAACCGGGACAACAGGCTGCCCTTTAGTCCCGGTTCATGCCACGAACCGGTACCATTGAGGTGCCTATATATACCCCTCGCCCGCGAGCAGAGCACTCCAGTGCTCTGTATTTCTCTGGCCGGCGAGGGGAGGGCTTTGTGGTGCTCTAGCTCACCTCCTATGCACATGAGGTGTTTGATGAAATGCCCGAACCACACTAGTTAAGCTTTCTCCTCTCGAAGCATGACCTCCGAACTCTATTTTTCCCGAGATTTGTCTAGGTTTATATTAGCGGCCCGTCACGCCCCGTCCCCGTCTTCACTGTCGTCGATCGCCCGCGCCGATCTCGTCGCCGGCACCACCGTGGTGAGCCTCTTGTTCTTATCTTCTTTCTGATAGAAAAAATTCTTGCTTTAGATAGATATTTGTCTAATTTTCTTACTATTTTATTGCTTGTTATTATATAGTGCGATGGTTTTGGTACCCCCCCCCCCGGTCGGCCCTCGTCCTGTCTATGATTCGGATGTGGTATATATTATCTTTATAACTCTTGGTTCATTTATTGTTTATGAAAATTATGCCGACCAACGTGACATAGATTTTATTTATCTAGGAGGTATGTGAACCGGAAATTCCAACCGACCCTATTGTCGAGAGGTTAAATTTAGTTGAAGAAGAAAACAATTTCTTGAAGGAAAAATAAAAAATTGAGGAGGAGAAGATGATATTGGAGTTGCATGTTGCGGATGTCGCGATGATCACAAGATCAAGATGGATGCAATGCGCGTGAAGATTAGAAAGATTAGAAAATATGCCATTCATACCGAGGCTTGGTATCATTATGCCGTTGGATCAATTGTTACCTTGGTTGCGATTATGATTGCATTTGTTTTCGCATTGAAATGTTTTACATAGTTTCAATGTATGGTTTAATTAATTAGATGCTCGGAGAGCTATATGTTGTTAGATGAGAACTATGTATGTACTTTGGTTTTAATGTGATGATGAACTTCTATTAATTTGGTCACTTAATTATCTATTCATGATGTTCTGTAATGGTTTTTGACACACTTAATTATATATAATGCACGTAGATGAACCGACAATTGATGTACGGTGACAGACACACCTCCGAGTACATTAAGGGCGTGCATGATTTTCTCGAAGTGGCTGAGGCAAACAAGCAGAATGGTTTTATGTGTTGTCCCTGCCCTAAATGTGGGAATACGAAGTCTTACTCTGACCGGAAAATCCTTCACACCCACCTGCTTTACAATGATTTCATGCCACACTATAATGTTTGGACGTGGCACGGAGAAATAGGGGTTATGATGGAAGACGGCGAAGAAGAAGAGTACGATGACAACTATGTGCCCCCTGAATACGGTGATGCTGCAACGGGGGAAGCTGCTGAAAATCAAGAGGAACCAGATGATGTGCCCAATGATGCTGCAACGGGGGAAGCTGCTGAAGATCAAGAGGAACCAGACGATGTGCCCAATGATGATGATCTCCGCCGGGTCATTGTCGATGCAAGGACGCAATGCGAAAGTCAAAAGGAGAAGCTGAAGTTCGATCGCATGTTAGAGGATCACAAAAAGGGTTGTACCCCAATTGCCAAGATGGCAACACAAAGCTTGGTACCGTCTTTGGAATTGCTGCGATTGGAAGGCGAGAGAATGCTGTGCTGACAAAGGATTTGAGAAGCTACTGAAAATATTGAAGAAGAAGATTCCAAAGGATAACAAATTGCCCGACAGTACATACGCAGCAAAGAAGGTCGTATGCCCTCTAGGATTGGAGGTGCAGAAGATACATGCATGCCCTAATGACTGCATCCTCTACCGCGATGCATACAAGGATCTGAACGCATGCCCGGTATGCGGTGCATTGTGGTATAAGATCAGACGAGATGACCCTGGTGATGTTGACGGCGAGCCCCCCAGGAAGAGGGTTCCTGCAAAGGTTGTTGGGGAACGTAGTAATTTCAAAAAAAAATCCTACGCACACGCAAGATCATGGTGATGCATAGCAACAAGAGGGGAGAGTGTTGTCCACGTACCCTCGTAGACCGTAAGCGGAAGCGTTATGACAACGCGGTTGATGTAGTCGTACGTCTTCACGATCCGACCGATCCAAGTACCGAACGTACGGCACCTCCGAGTTCAGCACACATTCAGCTCGATGACGATCCCCGGACTCCGATCCAGCAGGGTGTCGGGGATGAGTTCCGTCAGCACGACGGTGTGGTGACGATGATGATGTTCTACCGACGCATGGCTTCACCTGTCAGGACCCCGATTCTAGGTCACACCGATCTAGCCTGTAACACCTCATATCACTTTGCGGCCTCACGCACGGTATTCCCACGGGTGTCGCCTTACCATGGCCCGGGACCGTTTGCGACTTTTGGCTCATGTATATGATAGTGTCGCTAGCATCCATATGACAGAGAACCCGGGCCGACATGGCTACTCGTGAACCCAAAGCGGCACTAACCCATGGGGACAGGCATACATGAATCACATCGAGCATGTCGGTCAGCGTGTGAATCCGGGCTATAGCATCGGCTAACAGGACTCCGGTAACCCGGGCTGTAGCAGGCTAAGGCAGACTCCGGATGTCACCGCGTGACATTTCCCGAAGACGTATACACAAACGAAGTGAAACACATGCCGGCCAGCCAAGTGTCCAGAAGCGATAGTGTTGGGCTAGCAGGACTCCGGTGAACCGGGCTGTAGCGGACTACTATCGCTCAGGAAGCACTAGACTACATTTCCCCATATGAGAGGCTGCCAAGGATAAACAACTAGTTTGTCGGATCCCACACATACCAAGCATTTCAAACATACACACAATATGCTCGATATGTGTAAATACAACTTGGCATCACAACATAACTCTACGACTCAAGTATTTATTCATTAGACTCCGAGGAGCGAGATATTACAAACATGGGTCTCATGACCCAACATTCAGAGCATACAAAACAAAGCACACGCGGAAGCTTAACATGTCTGAGTACAGACATCTACAAATGAAAAAGGCTGAGGAGCCTGACTATCTACCAGATCCTACCGAGGGCACAAGATCGTAGTTGAGGTATCAAGCTAAACGTCGAAGTCCACACGGAACTACTAGCGAGACTGACGTCTCTCTGCAAAACATAAAGTAAGCAAACGTGAGTACAAATGTACTCAGCAAGACTTACATCGTAACTAACTACATATGCATCGGTATCAACAAAGGGGTGGTGGAGTTTAACTGCGGCAAGCCAGCTTTGACTTCGGTGGCTATCACGGACTACGATCGCAAGCAACTCTTTGAGGTGGCGCTGCGAGTCCGCATATTCACCATATCAATACACCACTATGGATCCGCTCCCGTCTACCTCACGAGAACGCCATCCATCGCACTCACGCTTATCTTGCGAGTTTTAGAGTATCCACTTTCACTTGTCTATGAACTATGCAAGGGTACAAGTTTCCATATCCGAGGAATCCGGCTATTCGAATAGATAATGATAACCTGCAGGGTGTACTTCTTCACACACGCTCTCGCCACTTATCGCCTCAGACACGTCATGTACCTCGGCAACCTTCAAGCGGAAGCGGGCGAGGAGTCGGCCACGACACGACTAACCACACAAGTCTCTCGTCCAGGGTTTATCGCCTATTCGGTTCCATCCGCAAGGAGATCCGGCCGGTGTTGCTCACGGCCCCAAACGATGTGTACAGGGTTCCAAGCCCACCAAGCAGGCGGCGCTTGGCATACCCGGCCACGGTGCCTAGTCTGTCCCAAGCCCACATGCAGGTGCCACTTGGTAGACTACTAATACTACCTACAAACACCGTAAACTAGTTTCAACTCCCGACAGAGATCATGTTGATTAATAAGTCGAGAGGGTCGAAATTACGGAACCCAATGTGTGGTAGTAACTGTTCATGGATCACAAACATAGAACTCAGTTCACGAGGGCCAGGCTGCAATGAGACAACCCACCATGTACTCCTACATGGCCTCTCACCGCTACCTTTACCAAATCGTGTTCACCCACTTAGCTCACACACAATAGGACATGTTCACACACCTCCGATTCATCCCCGATGAATCAGACCTGACTCAACTCTAAGAAGTAGCAGGCATGACAAACAAGCATGAATGAGTAGGCACAACATGGCTCAAACAACTCCTACTCATGCTAGTGGGTTTCATCTAATTACTGTGGAATGACAGGTCATGTAGAGGATAAAGGGGTTCAGCTACCGCAGCAAGTAACACATGAGTCGTTGTTGTCCTAATGCAGTAAAATAGAGCAGGAGCGAGAGAGTGGGATTATATCAGAATGAACAATGGGGTTTTGCTTGCCTGGCACTACTGAAGATAATATAGTTCTTCATCGGTGTCATCGATCTCATCGTCGAACGTCGTCTACTGAGAGGGGACAAATACCGGCAAACAAGGAAGAACACAATCAATGCAATGCAACAATATGATGCATGAATGTGACATGGCAATATGCTGTTGTTTGGGCTAATGCAACTAGCAACAGGTTAAATGAAGTTGACTTGAATCAAAGATTCAAATTCAAACTCCATATGTGATGGTTTAAATGCCCTTTATATGATTTGTTCTAAACAGCAGCTATAAGTTGTTCTAACATGCATGAAAATGGTACAGATGGATAGATTGGGTTTTTCTGATCATTTTGCATATATAAATTATTTCATTTGGAGTTACGGTTGAATTTCTATGATTTTTAGAAGTTTATACTATTTTCTGGAATTTCCTGAATTATTTAAATTCCAGAAATCATTAACTGCGTCAGCATGACGTCGGTGTGATGTCGACAAGTCAACAGGGCGGTCCAGGTCAAACTGACCGGTGGGGTCCACTGGTCGGTGACCCGAGGCTGGTTAGGTCGCCGACGGTGGGTCCGTCGATGTTGACTAAGTCAAAGTCAAGCTGACACGTGGGTCCAGTCGGGTTGGATTAGTTCTAACTAATTTCGTTAGCTGGCTAAGTAAACCGATGGGGCCCATGTGTAAGTCGGTCAGGGGGTTAATTAGTGGGCTATTAGCCCTAACTAGGTGTGCCACGTCGGCGTGGCCGGAGTTAGGCCGGCGGCGACCTCGAACCGCGGCGGAGTTCGCTCGGACCTCGCCGGAGGCGATGGATCGACGTGCCAGGGGCACCAGAAGGTAGCCCGTGCCCGTGCACATCTAGGGAGACCAACGGGAGGTGCGGGGGTGGCCGGCGTTCGCCGGAAGCGAGCTCGCGGCGGCGGCCGGAGTTCGGGCGCGGACGGTGTCGATGCTACGGTGCACGGCAGGAGCGGTGGGTGGGGGTTTTGGGCTTTTGGCATCACGCTGAGCACGGTGGTATGCTCAGACATGACGTGCGTGAGATCTAGCCACGGCGGCGACACGGCCGGCGGCGACGGGTTCTCGGGATCGACAGAGGCGACGGCTACGCGGTGAAATCGAGCACGGGGAGAGAGAGGGGAGGCGTAGGAGCTCACAGTGGAGAGGAAGAGGTGGTCAGCGGGCTCGGAGGCGACCGGAGTTCAACGAATCGGGCGACGGCGACCGGCGAGTCCGAGGTAGGAGACGAGCTCGAAGGCGTCTCTTCAAGGCGTCCGGGCTCGTGGGACTGGGTGTAGAGGTGCGCCGCAGTGAGGCGGTGCTCGTGGGCTAGCTGGCTTGGTGTGGGGAGGTCGGTGGCCATGACGAACGGCGACGGTGGCGACGGGTTCCGTTCGGTGGAGAGAGCAGCGGAACAGAGGAGGAAACGAGCACGGGGAAGGCGAGGGAGTGAACCAGGGAGCTGCGTGGCGTCGCGGGAGGCGTCCAGAGCGTCGAGGGGAAAGCGGCAAGCAGGAGGTGGCCGTCGGTGGCCGTGCGCGCGGCGGCCACGCGCCTCTCGTCCTCCTGGCAAGGAGGAAGACGACAGGGGAGGGGCCAGGTGGGCTGGGCCGACCGACTATAATGCTGGGCCGAGGTAAGTGGGCTGCAGGTAAGCGACAGGTAACACTCTGTCTCTATTTTAATTTTTGTTCTGTTTTCTATTTTCTGTAATTGTGTTTGGCTTTAATAAAAATGCCAGGGCATTTCCAAAAATCATGAAACTGGTCAATGTCACTGTTTGGAATATTTCCAACAACAAACATTTCAGTTTGTGATTATTTGAGCACTTAAAATATTATTTAGCAATTAAATGCCCAAATGCAAATACCATATGATTTAATTCAAAAATCCAGAATGACCTAGAAAAATGTGCACCATTTTAGGGTAAGGTTCTAGACCAATCCAAGAATGATGAACTTTTCTGAAGGCATTTTGGGTTTATTGAGAATATTTTTATTTGAACCTAGTTGATTTGATCTGGTGCTAGGGTTTGAGCAATCCCCATTTCAACTTAAATAGAATTTAAACATGATGCAACAAGATGCAAAACACCAGGCAGTACCAGAAGCTAGGGATGTGACATCGCCTAAGCACCGCAACGATATGACCGAGGTGGAATATGGTGGAGGGGGGCACCGCACACGGCTAAGGAACGATCACGAAGATCAACTTGTGTGTCTATGGGGCGCCCCTGCCCCCATATATAAAGGAGTGGAGGAGGGGGAGGGCCGGCCCTCTCTATGGCACGCCCTAGAGGAGTCATACTCCCACCGGGAGTAGGATTCCCCCTTTCCTAGTAGAACTAGGAGCCCTTCCAAATAGTAGGAGTAGGAGGGAAGGAAAGGGAAGGAAAAAGGAGAAGGAAGGAAGGGGGCGCCCCCCTCCCTAGTCCAACTCGGACCAGCTCATGGGGAGGGGAGCGGCCACCCTTTGAGGCCTTTCTCTCCTTTCCCGTATGGCCCATTAAGGCCCAATACGAATTCCCGTAACTCCCAGTTACTCTTGAAAATACCCGAATCACTCGGAACCTTTCCGATGTCCGAATATAGTCGTCCAATATATCGATCTTTACGTCTCGACCATTTAGAGACTCCTCGTCATGTCTCCGATCTTATCCGGGACTCCGAACTTCTTCGGTACATCAAAACTCATAAACTCATAATATATCTGTCATCGAAACCTTAAGCATGCGGACCCTACGGGTTCGAGAATAATGTAGACATGACCGAAACACGTTTCCGGTCAATAACCAATGCGGAACCTGGATGCTCATATTGGCTCCCACATATTCTACGAAGATCTTTATCGGTCAGATCGCATAACAACATACGTTGTTCCCTTTGTCATCGGTATGTTACTTGCCCGAGATTGGATCGTCGGTATCCAATACCTAGTTCAATCTCGTTACCGGCAAGTCTCTTTACTCGTTCCGTAATGCATCATTCCGTAACCAACTCATTGGCCACATTGCTTGCAAGGCTTATAGTGATGTGCATTACCGAGAGGGCGGAGATACCTCTCCGAGCAATCGGAGTGACAAAACCCAATCTCGAAATCGTCAACCCAACATGTACCTTCGGAGACACCTGTAGAGAGCACCTTTATAATCACCCGATTCGTTGTGACGTTTGGTAGCACACAAAGTGTTCCTCCGATGGCAGGAGTTGCATAATCTCATAGTCATAGGAACATGTATAAGTCATGAAGAAAGCAATAGCAGCATACTAAACGATCGTGTGCTAAGCTACGAAATGGGTCATGTCAATCACATCATTCTCCTAATGATGTGATCCCGTTAATCAAATAACAACTCTTTGTCTATGGTTAGGAAACATAACCATCTTTGATTAACGAGCTAGTCAAGTAGAGGCATACTAGTGACACTCTGTTTGTCTATGTATTCACACATGTATTATGTTTCCGGTTAATACAATTCTAGCATGAATAATAAACATTTATCATGAAATAAGGAAATACATAATAACTTTATTATTGCCTCTAGGGCATATTTCCTTCAGTCTCCCACTTGCACTAGAGTCAATAATCTAGAACACATCACCATGTGATTAAGATCGATAGTTCACATCATCATGTGATTAACACCCATAGTTCACATAGCCATGTGACCAACACCCAAAGGGTTTACTAGATTCAGTAATCTAGTTCACATCGCTATGTGATTAACACCCAAAGAGTACTAAGGTGTGATCATGTTTTGCTTGTGAGAAAATCTTAGTCAACGGGTTTTTCACATTCAGATGTGTTATGTATTTTACAATTTACTATGTCTACAATGCTCTGCACGGAGCTACTCTAGCTAATTGCTCCCACTTCCAATATGTATCTAGATCGAGACTTAGAGTCATCCAGATCGGTGTCAAAGCTTGCATCGACGTAACTCTTTACGACGAACCTTTTTGTCACCTCCATAATCGAGAAACATATCCTTATTCCACTAAGGATAATTTTGACCGCTGTCGATGATCTACTCCTAGATCACTATTGTACTCCCTTGCCAAAATCAGTGTAGGGTATACAATAGATCTGGTACACAACATGGTATACTTTATAGAACCTATGGCTGAGGCATAGGGAATGACTTTCATTCTCTTTCTATCTTCTGTCGTTGTTGGGCTTTGAGTCTTACTCAATTTCACACCTTGTAATACAGGTAAGAACTCTTTCTTTAACTGTTCCATTTTGAACTACTTCAAAATCTTGTCAAGGTATGTACTCATTGAAAAAACTTATCAAGCGTTTTGATCTATCTCTATAGATCTTGATGCTCAATATGTAAGCAGCTTCACCGAGGTCTTTCTTTGAGAAACTCCTTTCAAACACTCCTTTATGCTTTGCAGAATAATTCTACATTATTTCCGATCAACAATATGTCATTCACATATACTTATCATAAATGTTGTAGTGCTCCCACTCACTTTCTTGTAAATACATGCTTCACCGCAAGTCTGTACAAAACTATATGCTTTGATCAACTTATCAAAGCGTATATTCCAACTCCAAGATGCTTGCACCAGTCCATAGATAGATCGCTGGAGCTTGCATATTTTGTTAGCACCTTTAGGATTGACAAAACCTTTTGGTTGTATCATATACAACTCTTCTTTAATAAATCCATTAAGGAATGCAGTTTTGTTTATCCATTTGCCAGATTTCATAAAATGCGGCAATTGCTAACATGATTCGGACAGACTTAAGCATAGATACGAGTGAGAAACTCTCATCGTAGTCAACACCTTGAACTTGTCGAAAACCTTTTGCGACAATTCTAGCTTTGTAGATAGTAACACTACTATCAACGTCTGTCTTCCTCTTGAAAATCCATTTATTTTCTATGGCTTGCCGATCATCGGGCAAGTCAACCAAAGTCCATACTTTGTTCTCATACATGGATCTCATCTCAGATTTCATGGCCTCAAGCCATTTCGCGGAATCTGGGCTCATCATCGCTTTCCTCATAGTTCATAGGTTCGTCATGGTTAAGAAAATGACCTCCAGAACAGGATTACCGTACCACTCTGGTGCGGATCTCACTCTGGTTTACCTACGATGTTCGGTAGTAACTTGATCTGAAGTTACATGATCATCATCATTAGCTTCCTCACTAATTGGTGTAGTAGTCACAGGAGCAGATTTCTGTGATGAACTACTTTCCAATTCGGGAGCAGGTACGATTACCTCATCAAGTTCTACTTTCCTCCCACTCACTTCTTTCGAGAGAAACTCCTTCTCTAGAAAGGATCCATTCTTAGCAACGAATATCTTGCCTTTGGATCTGTGATAGAAGGTGTACCCAATAGTAACTTTTTGGGGTATCCTATGAAGACGCACTTTTTCGATTTGGGTTTGAGCTTATCAGGATGAAACTTTTTCACATAAGCATCGCAACCCCAAACTTTAAGGAACGACAACTTTGGTTTCTTGCCAAACCACAGTTCATACGGTGTCGTCTCACCAGATTTAGATGGTGCCCTTTTAACATGGATGCAGCTATCTCTAATGCATAACCCCAAAACGATAGTGGTAAATCGGTAAGAAACATCATAGATCGCACCATATCTAATAAAGTACGGTTACGACATTCGGACACACCATTACACTGTGGTGTTCCAGGTGGCGTGAGTAGTGAAACTATTCCACATTGTTTTAACTGAAGGCCAAACTCGTAACTCAAATATTTTACTTCTGCGATCATATCGTAGGACCTTTTATTTTTGTTACGATGATTCTCTACTTCACTCTGAAATTCTTTGAACTTTCCAAATGTTTTAGACTTGTGTTTCATCAAGTAGATATACTCATATCTGCTCAAATCATCTGTGAAGATCAGAAAATAATGATACCTGCCGCGAGCCTCAATATTCATCGGACCACATACATCAGTATGTATGATTTCCAATAAATCTGTTGCTCGCTCCATTTTTTCGGAGAACGGAATTTTAGTCATCTTTCCCAAGAGGCATGGTTCGCAAGCATCAAGTGATTCCAAAATTCCATCAGCATGGAGTTTCTTCATGCGCTTTATACCAATATGACATAAACGGCAGTGCCACAAATAAGTTACACTATCATTATTAACTTTGCATCTTTTGGTTTCAATATTATGAATATGTGTATCACTACGATCGAGATCCAACGAACCATTTTCGTTGGGTGTGTAACCATATAAGGTTTTATTCATGTAAATAGAACAACAATTTATTCTCTTACTTAAATGAATAACCGTATTGCAATAAACATGATCAAATCATATTCATGCTCAACGCAAACACCAAATAACACTTATTTAGGTTCAACACTAATCCCGAAAGTATAGGGAGTGTGCGATGATGATCATATCAATCTTGGAACTACTTCCAACACACATCATCACTTCACCCTTAACTAGTCTCTGTTCATTCTGCAACTCCCGTTTCGAGTTACTACTCTTAACAACTGAACCACTATCAAATACCAAGGGGTTGCTACGAACACTAGTAAAATACACATCAATAATTTGTATATCAAATATACCTTTGTTCACTTTGCCATCCTTCTTATCCGCCAAATACTTGGGGCAGTTCCGCTCCAGTGACCAGTCCCTTTGCAGTAGAAGCACTTAGTCTCAGGCCTAGGACCAGACTTGGGCTTCTTCACTTGAGCAGCAACTTGCTTGCCGTTCTTCTTGAAGTTTCACTTCTTTCCTTTGCCCTTTTCTTGAAACTAGTGGTCTTGTCAACCATCAACACTTGATGCTTTTCTTGATTTCTACCTTCGTCGATTTCAGCATCACGAAGAGCTTGGGAATTACTTTCATCATCCCTTGCATATTATAGTTCATCACGAAGTTCTACTAACTTGGTGATGGTGACTAGAGAATTTTGTCAATCACTATTTTATCTGGAAGATTAACTCCCACTTGATTCAAGTGATTGTAGTACCCAGACAATCTGAGCACATGCTCACTGCTTGAGCTATTCTCCTCCATCTTTTAGCTATAGAACTTGTTGGAGACTTCATATCTCTCAACTCGGGTATTTGCTTGAAATATTAACTTCAACTCCTGGAACATCTCATATGGTCCATTACGTTCAAAACGTCTTTGAAATCCCGATTCTAAGCCGTTAAGCATGGTGCACTAAACTATCAAGTAGTCATCATATTGAGCTAGCCAAACGTTCATAACGTCTGCATCTGCTCCTGCAATAGGTCTGTCACCTAGCGGTGCATCAAGGACATAATTCTTCTGTGCATCAATGAGGATAATCCTCGGATCACGGATCCAATCCGCATCATTGCTACTAACATCTTTCAACTTAGTTTTCTCTAGGAACATATCAAAATAAACATAGGGAAGCAACAACGCGAGCTATTGATCTACAATATAGATATGCTAATACTACCAGTACTAAGTTCATGATAAATTAAAGTTCAATTAATCATATTACTTAAGAACTCCCACTTAGATAGACATCCCTCTAATCATCTAAGTGATCACGTGATCCAAATCAACTAAACCATAACCGATCATCACGTGAAATGGAGTAGTTTTCAATGGTGAACATCACTATGTTGATCATATCTACTATATGATTCACGCTCGACCTTTTAGTCTTAGTGTTCCGAGGCCATATCTGCATATGCTAGGCTCGTCAAGTTTAACCTGAGTATTCTGCGTGTGCAAAACTGGCTTGCACCCGTTGTAGATGGACGTAGAGCTTATCACACCCGATCATCATGTGGTGTCTGGGCACGACGAACTTTGGCAACGGTGCATACTCAGGGAGAACACTTATACCTTGAAATTTAGTGAGATATCGTCTAATAATGCTACCGTCAAACAAAGCAAGATAAGATGCATAAAAGATAAACATCACATACAGTTAAAATATGTGACATGATATGGCCATGACCATCTTGTGCCTTTGATCTCCATCTTCAAAGTACCATCATGATCTCTATCGTCACCGGCATGACACCATGATCTCCATCATCTTGATCTATATCAATGTGTAAATCACGTGGTCGTCTCGCCAACTATTGCTCTTGCAACTATTGCTATCGCATAGCGATAATGTAAAGCAATTATTTGGCACTTGCATCTTATGCAATAGAGAGACAACCATAAGGCTTTTGCCAGTTGCCGATAACTTCAACAAAACATGATCATCTCATAAAACAACTTATATCTCATCACATCTTGACCATATCACATCACAACATGCCCTGCAAAAACAAGTTAGACGTCCTCTACTTTGTTGTTGCAAGTTTTACGTGGCTGCTACGGGTTTAGCAAGAACCGTTCTTACCTACGCATCAAAACCACAACGATAGTTTGTCAAGTTGGTGCTGTTTTAACCTTCGCAAGGATCGGGCGTAGCCACACTCGGTTCAACTAAAGTTGGAGAAACCGACACCGCCAGCCACACCGTGTGCAAAGCACGTCGGTAGAACCAGTCTCGCGTAAGCGTACGCGTAATGTCGGTCCCGGCCGCTTCATCCAACAATACCGCCGAACCAAAGTATGACATGCTGGTAAGCAGTATGACTTATATCGCCCACAACTCACTTGTGTTCTACTCGTGCATGTAACATCAACGCATAAAACCAGGCTCGATGCCCTTTGTTGGGGGCGTAGTAATTTCAAAAAATTCCCTCGCACACGCAAGATCATGGTGATGCATAGCAACGAGAGGGGAGAGTGTTGTCCACGTACTCTCGTGAGACCGTGGCGGAAGCGTTATGACAACGCGGTTGATGTAGTCGTACGTCTTCACGATCCGACCGATCCAAGTACCGAACGTACGACACCTCCGAGTTCAGCACACGTTCAGCTCGATGACGATCCCAGGACTCCGATCCAGCAGGGTGTCGGGGATGAGTTCTGTCAGCACGACGGCGTGGTGACGATGATGATGTTCTACCAACGCAGGGCTTTGCCTATGCACCGCAACGATATGACCGAGGTGGAATATGGTGGAGGAGGGCACCGCACACGGCTAAGGAACGATCACGAAGATCAACTTATGTGTCTATGGGGTGCCCCTTGCCCCCGTATATAAAGGAGTGAAGGAGGGGGAGGGCCGGCCCTCTCTATGGCGCGCCCTAGAGTCATACTCCCGGGAGTAGGATTCCTCTTTTCCTAGTAGAACTAGGAGCCCTTCCAAGTAGTAGGAGTAGGAGGGAAGGAAAGGGAAGGGAAAAGGAGAAGGAAGGAAGGGGGCGCCGCCCCTCCCTAGTCCAATTCGGACCAGCTCATGGGGAGGTGCGGCCACCCTTTGAGGCCTTTCTCTCCTTTCCCGTATGGCCCATTAAGGCCCAATACGAATTCCCGTAACTCCCCGGTACTCCGGAAAATACCCGAATCACTCAGAACCTTTCTGATGTCCGAATATAGTCGTCCAATATATCGATCTTTACGTCTCGACCATTTCGAGACTCCTCGTCATGTCTCCGATCTTATCTGGGATTCCGAACTTCTTCGGTACATCAAAACTCATAAACTCATAATATAACTGTCATCGAAACCTTAAGCGTGCGGACCCTACGGGTTCGAGAACAATGTAGACATGACTGAAACACGTTTCCGGTCAATAACCAATAGCAGAACCTGGATGCTCATATTAGCTCCCACATATTCTACGAAGATCTTTATCGGTCAGACTGCATAACAACATACGTTGTTCCCTTTGTCATCGGTATGTTACTTGCCCGAGATTCGATCGTCGGTATCCAATACCTAGTTCAATCTTGTTACCGGCAAGTCTCTTTACTCGTTCCGTAATGCATCATTCCGTAACCAACTCATTGGCCACATTGCTTGCAAGGCTTATAGTGATGTGCATTACTAAGAGGGCCCAGAGATACCTCTCCGACAATCGGAGTGACAAAACCCAATCTCGAAATACGTCAACCCAACATGTACCTTCGGAGACACCTGTAGAGCACCTTTATAATCACCCAGTTACGTTGTGACGTTTGGTAGCACACAAAGTGTTCCTCCGATGGCAGGAGTTGCATAATCTCATAGTCATAGGAACATGTATAAGTCATGAAGAAAGCAATAGCAACATACTAAACGATCGTGTGCTAAGCTACGGAATGGGTCATGTCAATCACATCATTCTCCTAATGATGTGATCCCGTTAATCAAATAACAACTCTTTGTCTATGGTTAGGAAACATAACCATCTTTGATTAACGAGCTAGTCAAGTAGAGGCATACTAGTGACACTCTGTTTGTCTATGTATTCACACATGTATTATGTTTCCGGTTAATATAATTCTAGCATGAATAATAAACATTTATCATGAAATAAGGAAATAAATAATAACTTTATTATTGCCTCTAGGGCATATTTCCTTCAAAGGTGATGTGGTATGCTCCTATAATACCACGGTTGAGACGTCTGTTCAGAAACGGAGAGCATGCCAAGTTGATGTGATGGCATAGTGAGGACCGTAAGAAAGACGGGAAGTTGAGAGCACCCGCTGACGGGTCACAGTGGAGAAAAATCAAGAGAAAGTACTAGGATGAGTTTGCAAGTGACCCAAGGAACGTATGGTTTGCTTTAGGCGCGGATGGCATTAATCCTTTCGGGGAGCAGAGCAGCAATCACAACACCTGGCCCGTGACTCTATGTATGTATAACCTTCCTCCTTGGATGTGCATGAAGCGGAAGTTCATTATGATGCCAGTTCTCATCCAAGGCCCTAAGCAACCCGGCAACGACATTGATGTGTACCTAAGGCCATTAGTTGAAGAACTTTTACAGCTGTGAAATGGAAATGGTGTACGTATGTGGGATGAGCACAAACAGGAGGAATTTGACCTAAAGGCGTTGCTGTTCGTGACCATCAACGATTGGCCCGCTCTCAGTAACCTTTCAGGACAGAAACAAGGGATACCACGCATGCACGCACTATTTAGATGACACTGAAAGTATATACCTGGACAATGCAGGAAGAATGTGTACCTGGGCCATCGTCGATTTCTTCCGACCAACCATCAATGTCGAAAGAAAGGCAAGCATTTCAAAGGCGAGGCAGATCACCAGAAGAATCCCGCCATGCGTACCGGTGATCACGTACTTGTTGGGGAACGCAGTAATTTCAAAAAATTTCCTACGCACACACAGGACCATGGTGATGGCATAGCAACGAGAGGGGAGAGTGTTGTCTACGCACTCGTGAGACCGTGGCGAAGCGATCACAACGTAGAGGAAGTAGTCGTACGTTCTCCTCACGATCCTGCCGATCCCAGCGCCGTTACTCCGGCACCTCCGAGTCGATGATGACGTAGAGGAAGTAGTCGTACGTTCTCCTCACGATCCAGCCGATCCCAGCGCCGTTACTCCGGCACCTCCGAGTTCTTGGCACACGTTCAGCTCGATGACGCTCCACGGGCTCCGATCCAGCAGAGCTCCGGAGAGAAGGAGTTCCGTCAGGAACTCGGCGTGGTGACGATCTTGATGTTTCACCGACGCAGGGCTTCGCCTAAGCACCGCTTCTGATATGGTGAGGTGGAATATGGTGGAGGGGGCACCGCACACGGCTAAGGAACGATCTCAAGGATCAACTTGTGTGTCCTAGGGTGCCCCCTCCCGTATATAAAGGAGGGAGGGAGGAGGTGGCCGCCCAAGGGGAGGCGCACAGGAGGGGAAACCTACTCCAAGTAGGTTTCCCTCTCTTTCCTTATCTTATTTGGAGGGAAGGAAAGAGTACTAGTATTAGGAAGTAGTACTAGTAGTAGGAATAGGAAGAGGGGAAGGAGAAAGGAAGGGGGCCGGCCCCTTCCCCAATTCGGATTGGGCTTGGGGCGCGCCCCCTCCTTGTTCCTTCTCCCTTCCTCCTACATGGGCCCAATAAGGCCCATATACTTCCCGGGGGTTCGGTAACCTCCGAGCTCCAAACTTCTCCGGAACCTTTCCGGTGTCCAAATATATCCGTCCAATATATCAATCTTTATGTCTCGACCATTTCGAGACTCCTCGTCATGTCCGTGATCATATCCGGACTCGAACAACCTTCGTACATCAAAATATACAAACTCATAATATAACCGTCATCGAAACCTTAAGCGTCACGGACCCTACGGTTCGAGAACAATGTAGACATGACTGAGACACATCTCCGGTCAATAACCAATAGCGGGACCTGGATGCCCATATTGGTTCCTACATTTTCTCTGAAGATCTTTATCGGTCGGACCGCATAACAACATCGTTGTTCCCTTTGTCATCGGTATGTTACTTGCCCGAGATTTGATCGTCGGTATCCAATACCTAGTTCAATCTCGTTGCCGGTAAGTCTCTTTACTCGTTCCGTAATACATCATCTCACAACTAACTCATTAGTTGCAATGCTTGCAAGGCTTATGTGATGTGTATTACCGAGAAGGCCCAGAGATACCTCTCCGGCAATCGGAGTGACAAAACCTAATCTCGAAATCGCCAACCCAACAAGTACCTTTGGAGACACCTGTAATACTCCTTTATAATCACCCGATTACGTTGTGACGTTTGGTAGTACCCAAAGTGTTCCTCCAGTAAGCAGGAGTTGCATAATCTCATAGTTACAGGAACATGTATAAGTCATGAAGAAAGCAATAGCAACATACTAAGCGATCAAGTGCTAGGCTAACGGAATGGGTCATGTCAATCAGATCATTCTCCTAATGATGTGATCCCGTTAATCAAATGACAACTCATGTCTATGGTTAGGAAACATAACCATCTTTGATTAACGAGCTAGTCAAGTAGAGGCATACTAGTGACACTCTGTTTGTCTATGTATTCACACATGTATTATGTTTCGGTTAATACAATTCTAGCATGAATAATAAACATTTATCATGATATAAGGAAATAAATAATAACTTTATTATTGCCTCTAGGGCATATTTCCTTCAGTCTCCCACTTGCACTAGAGTCAATAATCTAGTTCACTCAAGAATGATTCTAACACCCATGGAGTCTTGGTGCTGATCATGTTTTGCTCGTGGAAGAGGCTTAGTCAACGGGTCTGCAACGTTCAGATCCGTATGTATTTTGCAAATCTCTATGTCTCCCACTTGGACTTGGTCCCGAATGGAATTGAAGCGTCTGTTGATATGCTTGGTCCTCTTGTGAAATCTGGAGTCCTTTGCCAAGGCAATTGCACCAGTATTGTCACAGAAGATCTTCATTGGTCCCGATGCACTAGGTACAACACCTAGATCGGAAATGAACTCTTTCATCCAGACTCCTTCATTTGCTGCTTCAAGCAGCTATGTACTCCGCTTCACATGTAGATCCCGCCACGACGCTTTGTTTAGAACTGCACCAACCAGCGGCTCCACCGTTTAACAAAAACACGTATCCGGTTTGCGATTTAGAATCGTCCGGATCAGTGTCAAAGCTTACATCGGCGTAATCATTTACGACTAGCTCTTTGTCACCTCCATATACGAGAAACATATCCTTAGTCCTTTTCAGGTATTTCAGGATGTTCTTGACGCTGTCCGATGATCCACTCCTGGATTACTTTGGTACCTTCCTGCCAAGCTTACACTAAGCATACGTCAGTCTGGTACACAGCATTGCATACATGATAGAGCCTATGGCTGAAGCATAGGAACATCTTTTATTTTCTCTCTATCTTCTGCTTTGTGGTCGGGCATTGAGTCGACTCAATTTCACACCTTGTAATATAGGTAAAAACCTTTCTTTGCACGATCCATTTTGAAGTTCTTCAAAACTTTATCAAGGTATGTGCTTTGTGGAAGTCCAATTAAGCGTCTTGATCTATCTCTATAGATCTTGATGCCCAATATGTAAGTAGCTTCACCAAGGTCTTTCATCGAAAAACTCTTGTTCAAGTATCCCTTTATGCTATCCAGAAATTCTATATCATTTCCGATCAATAATATGTCATCTACATATAATATCGTAAATGCTACAGAGCTCCCACTCACTTTCTTGTAAATACAGGCTTCTCCATAAGTGCAGATAAACCCAAATACTTTGATCACACTATCAAAGCGTTTATTCCAACTCCGAGATGCTTGCACCAGTCCATAAATGGATTCTTTGGAGCTTGCACACTTTGTTAGCTCCCTTTGGATCGATAAAACCTTCTGGTTGCATCATATACAACTCTTCTTCCGTAAACCCATTCAGAATGCGGTCTTTACATCCATTTGCCAAATTTCATAATCATAAAATGCGGCAATTGCTAACATGATTCGGACAGACTTAAGCATCGCTTCTGGTGAGAATGTCTCATCGTAGTCAACCCCTTGAATTTGTCGAAAACCCTTTGCGACAAGTCGAGCTTTGTAGACAGCAATATTACCGTCAGCGTCAGTCTTTTCTTGAAGATCCACTTGTTTTCTATTGCTTGCCGACCCTCGGGCAAGTCAACCAAAGTCCACACTTTGTTTTCATACATGGATCCCATCTCGGATTTCATGGCCTCAAGCCATTTTGCGGAATCTGGGCTCACCATCGCTTCTTCATAGTTCGTAGGTTCATCATGATCTAGTAGCATGACTTCCGAGAACAGGATTGCAGTACCACTCTTGTGCGGATTTTATTCTGGTTGATCTACGATGTTGTGTAGTATCTTGATCTGAAGCTTCATGATCAACATCATCAACTTACTCACTATTTGGTTTAGATTTCGCAGAATCTGTTTTCTGTGATAAACTACTTTCAAATAAGGGAGAAGGTACAGTTACCTCATCAAGTTCTACTTTCCTCCCACTCACTTCTTTCGAGAGAAACTCCTTCTCTAGAAAGGATCCATTTTTAGCAACAAATGTTTTTGCCTTCGGATCTGTGATAGAAGGTGTACCCAACTGTCTCCTTTGGGTATCCTATGAAGATATATTTCTCCGATTTAGGTTCAGCTTATCGAGGTTGAAGCTTTTTCACATAAGCATCGCATCCCCAAACTTTAAGAAGCGACAACTTTGGTTTCTTGCTAAACCACAGTTCATAAGGTGTCGTCTCAACGGATTTTGACGGTGTTCTATTCAGCGTGAATGCGGCCGTCTCAAGAGCATAACCCCAAAGCGATAGCGGTAAATCTGTAAGAGACATCATAGATCGCACCATATCTAGTAAAGTGCGATTCTGACGTTCGGACACACCATTGCGCTGTGGTGTTCGGGTGGCGTGAGTTGCGAAACTATTCCGCATTGTTTCAAATGTAGACCAAACTCGTAACTCAAATATTCGCCTCCACGATCAGATCGTAGAAACTTCATTTTCTTATTACGATGATTTTCAACTTCACTCTGAAATTCTTTGAACTTTTCAAATGTTTCAGACTTATGTTTCATTAAGAAGATATACCCATATCTGCTTAAATCATCTGTGAAGGTGAGAAAATAACGATATCCGCCACGAGCCTCAACATTCATTGGACCACATACATCTGTATGTATGATTTCCAACAAATCTGTTGCTCTCTCCATATTATCGGAGAAGCGGGTTTTAGTCATCTTGCCCATGAGGCACGGTTACGCAAGTGCCAAGTGATTCATAATCAAGTGACTCCAAAAGTCCATCGGTATGGAGTTTCTTCATGCGCTTTATACCGATATGACCTAAACGGCAATGCCACAAATAAGTCGCACTATCATTATCAACTCTGCATCTTTTGGTTTCAACATTATGAATATGTGTATCACTACTATCGAGATTCATTAAAATAGACCACTCTTCAAGGGTGCATGACCATAAAAGATATTATTCATATAAATAGAACAACCTTTATTCTCTCAGATTTAAATGAATAACCGTCTCGCATCAAACAAGATCCAGATATAATGTTCATGCTTAACGCTGGCACCAAATAACAATTATTTAGGTCTAAAACTAATCCCGAAGGTAGATGTAGAGGTAGCGTGCCGACCGCGATCACATCGACTTTGGAACCATTTCCCACGCCAAGATCGTCACCTCGTCCTTTGCCGGTGTTAAGCTTAATCAGTAGTCCCCTGTTTCGAGTTGCAAATATTAGCAATGTAACCCGATATCAAATACTCGAGGTGCTCATGCGAGCTCTAGTAAGGTACACATCAAGAACATGTATATCACATATACCTTTGTTCACCTTGCCATCCTTCTTATCCGCCAAATACTTGGGGCAGTTCCGCTTCCGAGGACCGATGCCTTGCGGTGAAAGCACTCGATTTCAGGTTTAGGTCCAGACTTGGGTTTCTTCACTTGAGCAGCAACTTGTTTGTTGTTCTTCTTGAAGTTCCCTTCTTCTTCCCTTTGCCTTTCTTCTTGAAACTAGTGGTCTTATTGACCATCAACACTTGATGCTCCTTCTTGATTTCTACCTTCGCAGCTTTCAAAGATTGCGAAGAGCTCAGCATAGTCTTTACTAACCCTTGCATATTATAGTTCATCACGAAGCCTTTGTAGCTTGGTGGCGTTGATTGAAGAATTACATCAATGACACAATCATCCGGAAGATCAACTCCCGGTTGAGTCAAGTGATTGTAATACCCGGACATTACGAGTATGTGCTCACTTGTGCACCCATTCTCCTCCATTTTGCAGCTATAGAACTTATTGGAGACTTCATATCTCTCAATCCGGGCATTCTGTTGAAATATCAACTTCAACTCTTGGAACATCTCATATGCTCCACGACTTTCAAAACATCGTTGAAGACCCGGTTCTAAGCCGTAAAGCATGGCACATCGAACTATAGAGTAGTCATCGGCTTTGCTCGCCAGACGTTCTTAACGTCGTCGGTTGCATCATCGGCGAGCACGGCACCTAGCGGTGCATCCAGACGTAACTCTTACGTGCAGCAATGAGGATAATCCTCGATTACGGACCCAGTCCGTGTAATTGCTACCATCATCTTTCAACTTTGCTTTCTCAAGGAACGCATTAAAATTCAACGGAACAACGACGAGCCATCTATCTACAAATGCAGACATAGACAAGCAAGATACTATCGGTACTAAGTTCATGATAAATTTAAGTTCAATTAATCATATTACTTAAGAACTCCCACTTAGACAGACATCTCTGTAGTCATCTAAGTGATCACGTGATCCAAATCAACTAAACCATAACCGATCATCACGTGAGATGGAGTAGTTTTCAATGGTGAACATCTTATGTTGATCATATCTACTATATGATTCACGCCGACCTTTCGGTCTCCGTGTTCCGAGGCCATATCTGCATATGCTAGGCTCGTCAAGTATAACCTGAGTATTCTGCGTGTGCAAAACTGGCTTGCACCCGTTGTAGATGGACGTGAGCTTATCACACCCGATCATCACGTGGTGTCTCGACACGACGAACTTTGGCAACGGTGCATACTCGGGGAGAACACTACTTGATAATTTTAGTGAGAGATCATCTTAAAATGCTACCGTCAATCAAAGCAAAATAAGATGCATAAAGGATAAACATCACATGCAATCAATATAAGTGATATGATATGGCCATCATCATCTTGTGCTTGTGATCTCCATCTCGAAGCTGCCGTCGTGATCACCATCGTCACCGCACGACACCTTGATCTCCATCGTAGCATCGTTGTCGTTTACGCCATCTATTGCTTCTCGACTATCGCTACCGCTTAGTGATAAAGTAAAGCAATTACGTAGCGTTGCATTTCATACAATAAAGCGACAACCATATGGCTCCTGCCATTGCCGATAACTCGCTTACAAAACATGATCATCTCATACAATAAAATATAGCATCACGTCTTGACCATATCACATCACAACATGCCCTGCAAAAACAAGTTAGACGTCCTCTACTTTGTTGTTGCAAGTTTTACGTGGCTGCTACGGGCTGAGCGAGAACCGTTCTTACCTACGCATTAAAACCACAACGATACTTCGTCAAATAGACTCTGTTTTAACCTTCTCAAGGACGGGCGTAGCCACACTCAGTTCAACTAAAGTGAGAGAGGCAGACACCCGCCAGCCACCTTTAAGCACGAATGCTCGTAGCGGTGAAACCAGTCTCGCGTAAGCGTCTGGCGTAATGTCGGTCCGGGCGCTTCATCTCACAATACCGCTGAACCAAAGTATGACATGCTGGTAGGCGTATGACTTGTATCGCCCACAACTCACTTGTGTTCTACTCGTGCATATGACATCAACGCATAAAACCAGGCTCGGATGCCACTGTTGGGGAACGCAGTAATTTCAAAAATTTCCCTACGCACACAGGACCATGGTGATGGCATAGCAACGAGAGGGAGAGTGTTGTCTACGTACCCTCGTAGACCGTGGCGGAAGCGATCACAACGTAGAGGAAGTAGTCGTCGTTCTCCTCGCGATCCTGCCGATCCCAGCGCCGTTACTCCGGCACCTCCGAGTCGATGATGACGTAGAGGAAGTAGTCGACGTTCTCCTCACGATCCAGCCGATCCCAGCGCCGTTACTCCGGCACCTCCAGTTCTTGGCACACGTTCAGCTCGATGGCGCTCCACGGGCTCCGATCCAACAGAGCTCGGAGAGAAGGAGTTCCGTCGGCCTGACGGCGTGGTGACGATCTTGATGTTTCACCGACGCAGGCTTCGCCTAAGCACCGCTACGATATGACCGAGGTGGAATATGGTGGAGGGGGCACCGCTGCGGCTAAGGAACGATCTCAAGGATCAACTTGTGTGTCCTAGGGTGCCCCCTCCCGTATATAAAGGAGGGAGGGAGGAGGTGGCCGCCCAAGGGGAGGCGCACCAGGAGGGGAAACCTACTCCAAGTAGGTTTCCCTCTCTTTCCTTATCTTATTTGGAGGGGAAGGAAAGAGTACTAGTATTAGGAAGTAGTACTAGCGGTAGGAATAGGAAGAGGGGAAGGAGAAAGGAAAGGGGCGGCCCCTTCCCCAATCGGATTGGGCTTGGGCGCGCCTCCCTTGTTCCTTCTCCTTCCTCCTACATGGGCCCAATAAGGCCCATATACTTCCCGGGGGGTTCCGGTAACCTCCCGGAGCTCCAAACTTCTCCGGAACCTTTCCGGTGTCCAAATATATCCGTCCAATATATCAATCTTTATGTCTCGACCATTTTGAGACTCCTCGTCATGTCCGTGATCATATCCGGGACTCCGAACAACCTTCGGTACATCAAAATATACAAACTCATAATATAACCGTCATCGAAACCTTAAGCGTGCGGACCCTACGGTTCGAGAACAATGTAGACATGACTGAGACACATCTCCGGTCAATAACCAATAGCGGGACCTGGATGCCCATATTGGTTCCTACATTTTCTCTGAAGATCTTTATCGGTCGAACCGCATAACAACATACGTTGTTCCCTTTGTCATCGGTATGTTACTAGCCCGAGATTTGATCGTCGGTATCCAATACCTAGTTCAATCTCGTTGCAGTAAGTCTCTTTACTCGTTCCGTAATACATCATCTCACAACTAACTCATTAGTTGCAATGCTTGCAAGGCTTATGTGATGTGTATTACCGAGAAGGCCCGTAGATACCTCTCCAACAATCGGAGTGACAAAACCTAATCTCGAAATACGCCAACCCAACAAGTACCTTTGGAGACACCTGTAATACTCCTTTATAATCACCCGATTCGTTGTGACGTTTGGTAGTACCTAAAGTGTTCCTCCGGTAAACGGGAGTTGCATAATCTCATAGTTACAGGAACATGTATAAGTCATGAAGAAAGCAATAGCAACATACTAAACGATCAAGTGCTAGGCTAACGGAATGGGTCATGTCAATCAGATCATTCTCCTAATCATGTGATCCCATTAATCAAATGACAACTCATGTCTATGGTTAGGAAACATAACCATCTTTGATTAACGAGCTAGTCAAGTAGAGGCATACTAGTGGCACTCTGTTTGTCTATGTATTCACACATGTATTATGTTTCCGGTTAATACAATTCTAGCATGAATAATAAACATTTATCATGATATAAGGAAATAAATAATAACTTTATTATTGCCTCTAGGGCATATTTCCTTCAGTACTTGCTATGGTCAATGATTTACACGCAATCTTTGGAAAGGGTGTTGGGGAACGTAGTAATTTCAAAATTTTCCTACGCACACGCAAGATCATGGTGATGCATAGCAACGAGAGGGGAGAGTATTGTCCACGTACCCTCGTAGACCGTAAGCGGAAGCGTTATGACAACGCGGTTGATGTAGTCGTCGTCTTCACGATCCGACCGATCCAAGTACCGAACGTCACGGCACCTCCGAGTTCAGCACACGTTCAGCTCGATGACGATCCCGGACTCGATCCAGAAAGTGTCGGGATGAGTTCCGTCGACCTGACGGCGTGGTGACGATGATGATGCTCTACCGGCGGAGGGCTTCGCCTAAACTCCGCGACGATATGACCGAGGTGGAATATGGTGGAGTGGGGCACCGCACACGGCTAAGAGATCCAAGGGATCAATTGTTGTGTCTTTGGTGCTTGGCCTGCCTCTCTTTTTATTTGTTGAGGCCCGGGGTCGAAACTTGGAGCAAAAGCCTCCTCAAAGTCGGTTTTGCCGAAGGTAAGAGTCCCACTCGGACTCCAGGACCAAACGCCACAATCCTTGGCGTCTGCCCCGAACGCCATGGGCCTCGGCGTCAGCCCGGACACCATGGGCCTCGGCGTCTGGCCCAGGGCCAGACGCCAGGGTCTCCGGTGTTTGGCCCCCTGGCCTCCGCAAAACTCTTTTTGCACCGACCTAAAGCCTCATGGGCTTGACCCCTTGGCCTAAACATATCATCCAATATATGAATCTTTACGTCTCGACCATTTCGAGACTCCTCGTCATGTCCCCGATCTCATCCGGGACTCCGAACTCCTTCGGTACACCAAAACATGTAAACTCATAATATAACTGTCATCGAAACATTAAGCGTGCGGACCCTACGGGTTCGAGAACTATGTAGACATGACCAAGAACTATTCTTGGTCAATAACCAATAGCGGAACCTGGATGCCCATATTGGTTCCTACATATTCTACGAAGATCTTTATCGGTCAGACCGCATAACAACATACGTTGTTCCCTTTGTCATCGGTATGTTACTTGCCCGAGATTCGGTCGTCGGTATCCAATACCTAGTTCAATCTCGTTACTGACAAGTCTCTTTACTCGTTCCGTAATACATCATCTCACAGCTAACTCATTAGTTGTAATGCTTGCAAGGCTTAGTGATGTGCATTACCGAGAGGGCCAGAGATACCTCTCCGACAATCGGAGTGACAAATCCTAATCTCGAAATCGCCAACCCAACATCTGCCTTTGGAGACACCTGTAGTACTCCTTTATAATCACACAGATTCGTTGTGACGTTTGGTAGTACCAAAGTGTTCCTCCGATAAGCAGGAGTTGCATAATCTCATAGTTATAGGAACATGTATAAGTCATGAAGAAAGCAATAGCAACATACTAAGCGATCAAGTGCTAGGCTAACGGAATGGGTCATGTCAATCAGATCATTCTCCTAATGATGTGATCCCGTTAATCAAATGACAACTCATGTCTATGGTTAGGAAACATAACCATCTTTGATTAACGAGCTAGTCAAGTAGAGGCATACTAGTGACACTCTGTTTGTCTATGTATTCACACATGTATTATGTTTCCGGTTAATACAATTCTAGCATGAATAATAAACATTTATCATGATATAAGGAAATAAATAATAACTTTATTATTGCCTCTAGGGCATATTTCCTTCAAAGGGTCCCCGCGGACTAGCTGTTCCGAATGACGCTGAGGGACACGCACCCATGTGGAAGAAGAAATCTATATTTTGGGACCTACCCTACTGGAAAGACCTAGAGGTCTGCTCTTGAATCGACGTGATGCACGTGAGGAAGAACCTTTGCGTGAACCTGCTAGGCTTCTTGGGCATGCATGGAAAGACAAAAGATACACCTGAGGCACGGGAGGACCTGCAACGTTTGCACGAAAAAGACGGCATGCCTCCGAAGCGTGTATGAAGGTCCTGCCAGCTACGCTCTTACGAAAGAAGAGAAAGAAATCTTCTTTGAATGCACCTTTCGATATGAAGGTCCCGACTGGCTTCTAAATCGAATATAAAGGGAATAATAAATATGCCAGAAAAAGTTCCAGAACCTAAAGTCTCATGACTGCCACGTGATTATGACGCAACTGCTTCCGGTTGCATTGAGGGGGCTTCTACCGGAAAACGTCCGATTAGCCATTGTCAAGCTATGTGCATTCCTCAAAGCAATATCTCAGAAGGTGATCGATCCGAAAATCGTACCAAGGCTAAGGAGTGATGTGGCGCAATGTCTTGTCAGTTTTGAGATGGTGTTCCCATCATCCTTCTTCAATATCATGACGCACATCCTAGTTCATCTAGTCGACGAGATTGTCATTATGGGGCCCGTATTTCTACACAATATGTTCCCCTTCGAGAGGTTCATGGGAGTCCTAAAGAAATATGTCCGTAACCGCGCTAGGCCTGAAGGAAGCATCTCCATGGCCCATCAAACAGAGGATGTCATTGGGTTTTGTGTTGACTTTATTCCTGGCCTTAAGAAGATAGGTCTCCCTAAATCGCGGTATGAAGGAGATCGACTGAAAAGGCATGCTTGGAGGGGACTCAATAATATGCGAGGGACGGATATTCTTGGTCTCAAGCACACTACAGTTCTCTGAGAACTCTACCTTGGTGACCCGTATGTCGATGAACACAAGAACGATCTGCGCTCCAAACACCGGAAGGTCTGACGATCGATTACATGTGAACACATCAGGACTTTCAGCAGTTGGTTGGAAACACGTCTCAGAGGTGTCAACACTGTTTGTGATGAGTTGTACTTGTTGTCCAGTGGACCATCTTTGACTGTATTGACTTACAAAGGATACGAGATAAATGGGAATACATTTTACAGATTGAACAAGATCAAAAGAGCACCAACCAAAACAGCGGTGTCCGCTTTGATGCAATAACCGAGAGGGGAAGGACACATATTATGGTTACATAGTGGACATATGGGATCTTGACTACGGACATGATTTTAAGGTCCCTTTGTTTAAGTGCAAATGGGTCAATCTGTCAGAGGCGGGAAGTGCAGGTAGACCCACAGCACGGAATGACAACAGTGGATATGAAAAATCTTGGGTACACTGACGAACTGTTCGTCCTAGCTAATGATGTGGCACGGGTTATCTATGTGAAGGACATGTCTACCAAACTGAGAAAAAGAAAAGATAAGGAAGCGAATACATCATACGATGAGCCAAAGCGCCACATAGTTCTTTCAGGAAAAAGGGACATCGTGGGAGTGGAGGGCAAGACAGACATGTCTGAAGATTATGAAAAGTTTCATAAAATTCCTCCCTTCAAAGTCAAGGCTGACCCAAGCATCCTGATAAACGATGAAGATTATCCATGGTTACGGCGCAATAAGCAAATGACACAAGCGAAGAAAAAGTAAAGACTTTCTCCCGCAACTATTATGATGATACCATGCCAACTTTGTAATGCATTTAGTATGATACCATTGTCCGTTTTGTACATGCACATGCTATGTGGGTGAAATTATGATACCATGCCAACTTTCAACTTTTTCAGAGTTCATTTGAAATGCTTTAATTTCTTATGGTTCGGCCCTCGTAATACCATCAATCCCGGTTCGCTCCTTGTCAACTATGTTCTCACCAAGAACACTCAAGAGGGCAGCCACGTGGGCCATTGGTCCCGGTTAAATGCAGACCTTTTGGTCCCGGTTCCACCTGACGAACCGGGACCAATGCCTCGCCTCGCCCATGACTATTAGTCCCGATTTGTGCCACAAACCGACTAAAGGGTTAGTCCTCGTTGCGGTCGAGTTTAGTCCCACCTCGCCAACGAAGGCGCTCACACCGGTTTATAAGCCCCTCCCTCTCTGCCTTGTTGAGCTCCTCTCAAAGTGAAAATAGATGCCCTTATACAGGGAATTTGACCTAAATTCATACTGAATTTCTCTGAAATTCATAGAAAATTATTATGAATTTAGGTTGAATTCTCTCTATAGGCACATCTATGCTCTTTTTTTAGTAAAGTTAATCACAAACTTGTGATTCACACAAATTTCAAAGATTCAAATTTTAACTATTCAAATTTGAAAACTAATGGCACTAACAGAAAGTTTATAATTTTTCTAAAACTAATGGCACTAATAGAAAATTTATAATTTTGCTGACCTAAAAGCAAAAAGAATTAAAAAATAAAGCAAAAAACAAAAGAAAATAAATAATGCAAAAAATAAAACAAAAAAAATGAAAAAAACTATTTTTATAGTAAAGTTAATCACAAACTTGTGATTCATACAAATTTCAAAGAATTCAAATTTTAATTATTCAAATTTAAAAACTAATGGCACTAACAGAAAGTTTATAATTTTTCTGACCTAAAAGCAAAAAGAATTAAAAAATAAAGCAAAAACAAAAGAAAATAAATAATGCAAAAAACAAAACAAAAAAACTGGAAAAAAATAAAAAAACTGCCACCTATTGGGCCACCACGGCCTGAATACGACTATAAACCCAACTCGGGCCAGATTCAGCTGCAGAAGGCCCAATAGGCCCACAAAGAAGATAGTGTGAGATTAGGCCCGAAAGCCTGTAGTTGAGAGGAGCTCGAGAGGGTGGGTGCAGCAGCGCTTATAAACCACTCTCGAGCCCTCTCAACTAGTGAGGTGGGACTAAACTTATGGCCGCGACGCGGGCAGCAAGAGGCCTTTGGTCCTGGTTGGTGGCACCAACCGGGACTAAAGGGGTGCATTGGTACCGGTTCGTGGCACCAACCGGGACCAATGCACCCCCTTTAGTCCCAGTTGATGCTCCCAACCGGTACCAAAGGCCGCCGCTTCCCGCCCTTTGGGCTGCCGAAAAGACCTTTGGTCCCGGTTGGTGGCACCAACCGACTAAAAGTCTTTGGTCCCGGTTGGTGCCACGAACCGACCAATGCCTTGCTATAAAAGCCAGCACTTAGGAAATTTCAGATTTCCCTACTTGATTACCCAAACAACGCCGAGCACATCGACGCCGCCCATGCCGCCCGTAAATCGTCGCCGTCGCTGCCGTTGCGTCGTCGCCCGTCGCCCGCCCTCGCCCGTCACATCGCCCACCCCTTGACGCCGCCCGCCCTTATCGCCGTCGCCGTGCCACTCCCCGCGCCCCTGCTCGCCCCGACGCCGCCCGCCGCGCGCTCCTCCCTCTGTGAGCACCGCGCCTCTGCCGGCCCCGCCGCCGCCGTGCTATTTTTTTACATGTTTTTAGATGTTTTTACATGTTTTTTAGATTTTCATATATGTATGTATGTATTTTTTTAGATATATGTATTTTTTTATGTATGTTCATATATGTATGTATGTATTTTTTACATGTTTTTTGTATGTATGTATGTATTTCTTCAATTGTAATATGCACGATGTTTTAAAAATACATTAATTTTAGTACATTAATGTTCTCTGATTTAGTACATTAATTTTAGGTTAGTTTCATTTTTAGAGAAGTTTTATATATTTAGGAAGAAGGAAGAGAAGGAAGAAGGAAGAAGAAGAAAAAGTTTTATATATGCAAAAGTTACATTTTTAGAAAAGTTTTATATCTCTAGCTTGGAAGAAGGAAGAAGAAGAAAAAGAAGGAGAGGAAAAAGAAAAATAAGAACAGGAAGAAAGGAGAAGAAGAGGAGAGGAAGATGAGGAGAAATAAATAAGAATATTTTCTTTTTTTTTCTTCTCCTCTATTCCTTTCTTCTTCTCCTCTTTTTTTTCTTCTTTTTTTTCTTCGATCTTCTCCTCTATTCCTTTCTTCTTCTCCTTTTTTTATTTCTTGTTCGTTTTCTTATGTTTAATCGGGTCTGTCGTCGTCGATATAGCCCTCCCGATAACTTCAACACGAGGGGGGGGGGTCGATATACCCCCTCCCCGATAACATTATTTTCCGATGTATGTATGTAAATGGGTTGTCGATATTACCCCCTCTCGGCTGTGATAACTTATACCGCAGAGCACCCCAAACTCTCTCGCTCGACCAAAACTCTCGAGGACACCCAAACCCTAGAAAAAAGCGATGTGGGTCTCCTACCCCTCCGCCACGCCCCTACCCGACAAACTCTCTCGAGGCCACCCCAAACCCTTGAAGCGTTGTCGAGGCCACCCCAAACCCTAGAGAAGTAGCGTCGAGGCCACTAATATGATTCCTTATTGCGATTAGCTAGCTAGTTCTACGTTTGCCACTAATATATCCATCTGTCATGTTTCAATAATAATTGCCATGTTGTAAATATTTGTAGAAACTATGGACAACCCCCAAGACGAAGCAACATAAGCGGTGTTGGGGGACATAATCGCACAAGGAAGTGATGCCGTCTTCTCGTTTCTCAACGACACCGATGGTTTGCAAGGACAGGGTGAAGAAGCAGGCTATGATTATGATGGCTCCTTTGACCCAATGCTGGTGCAAGAAGGAGACCGTGATGACGGCTCCGGTGACCCAATGACAGTGCAAGAAGGAGACCGTGATGACGGCTCCGGTGACCCAATGACAGTGCAAGAAGGAGACCGTGATGACGGCTCCGGTGACCGAACCGAGTCCTGCCAGGTATATATATTAGTTAAGCCTGTGCTGACTAGCTAATTGATGCATTTATTGTTTTGGTATGTACACATATTAATTAACTCTCATCTTTCTTCTTTTTTCTAGCCCTCCGGATCGAGCACAACTTAGGTAAAGAGGCGAGGCCCGAAGAAAAAGTTGCGCTCGGATGAAAGGTTTGAGATCACAGCAATCGCGTATGACGGCCAACCGATTGAACCCATCCGGACAAAGGAAGCATTTGCTGCTTTCGGTCTGGGGTTCTTGTTAGGGACAAGATCCCGATCAGCATCCACCAATGGTATAAGCCTAAGAACAAAGACCCTGAGGTGTCTTATGTCAATGATATGCACAAAGATGATCTTCGGACTGAGCTGAAGGCAAATTTCACCCTACCGCCAGAGGAGGATCCGGAGAAGCCAGTTAAAGAGCAATTAATCAAGTCTCATGCTCTTAAGAAGATGGCAGACCTATTCAGGAGGTGGAAGAATGAGCTGAAAAGGTTTGTCGACAAAGAAGAGACACCAGAATTCATCGACAAATATGAGAAGATCGAGAGATCATCGCCCGCATTTGTGGCCCACAAGACATCGGAAAAGAGTAAGAAGATGTCGGCGACAAACAAGCAAAATGCTGCGAAGAAGAAGCTTCACCATCGCACGGGGTCAGGTGGCTACCTCAAAGCCCGACCTAAGTGGGCCAAGGCTGAGAATGATCTGCTTGATAAAGGGATTGAACCAGAGACAATGAACTGGCCAGACCATTGCCGGACTTGGTTCTTCGGGGCTGGCAAAACCTTGGACCCTGTATCAGGAAAGTGCCTTTGGACGGACGAGCAAATGAAAATACCAGTCAAGAGGCTTCAGCACTATATTGATGCAGCGTAGGAAGGGACGTTCATTCCAGACAGAGAGAACGACGAGCTCACAATGGCCCTCGGGAATCCTGAGCACCCTGGACGGACACGGGGCATGCCAGGCTCCGTTCCATGGAAGGCTGGGTTTTTGACGCAGCGGTTACAAATGCCGGGAGAGGAGGAAGAAAGTGCAGCAGACCCAAGCTGCGAGCGCTGCACGCAACGGTACAAGCGATAGAGGAACGAGAAGCAAATCGCAGCAAACGAACTGCCGAAGCTTCCCCCAAAGCTACCCCGCCATCTCAGCGGAGAAGCAGCGTGGCTTCCACCGAGCTGCTTCAGCCAGAGCATGTCTTGACGTCTCCTGCTAGCTACCCCGTGGATGCTATCACGGAGTCTCAAAATTGCCACCTTATGACGCAACGGGAGAACTTCAAAGTCAAGACGGCTGTCGGCTCTGTTCGACCTCCTGAACCCGGCGCAACTTTTAACTGTCGTCCGATTCCAGAAGGATGTGCTAGGGTGACAGTGGACGAAATAACGGAGGGATTTGAGGACCTCCAGCTTGACCACCCTACCGGTGAAGGGGAGACTCGGCTGGGTTCTCGCTCAAGACTCCATGCCTATGGCGGAAGGATCTCATCAACCTTCAGGCTGGACGCCTCCGCCTCCTCCTCCTCCCGACGAAGTCAGGCACTCCGCCTCCTCCTCCCGTGAGTGACGATCAGGCACTCAGCCTCCTTCTCCGGCGCGTGGCGGCACTCACTTCTTGGCCAGTGCGCCCGAGCAGTCAGCAGCCTCCTCCTTCTCCGCCTCGCCAGCAAGGGCGGAAGAGACCCGCTGCCGCCCCGGCTGCTCCGGCGCGTCGTAGTCCTTCTCCTCCACCTCGTAAGCAAGCATGAAAGAAGACAGTCGCAGCCGCTTCATCTGCTCCGGCGTCTAGCAGTACAGCCAGAGGCGAGAGGCAATACAGATACGGTCCACCTCTCAAGCCTCTAGAGAAGTTACCGTACGAGATGACCGTGGAGGAAAACAAGAAGATCATGCGGACGGAAGTGAAGGACTTCTTTGAAGGGTTGAAAGCGCGGAGACATCCACCTCCGGAGGAGAAGGTAGATCCGGTGAGAGCAAAGCGCACTATCGATGCCCTGAGGAAACCACCAAAGTCTCCACCGAAAACCAACTATGAGCGCATTCGAAAAGGCATATCTCAAGCGGAGGCGATCGGGAAATCTTGTCGGTGATCAAAGGTTAAAAGAACGAGCAGCTGGGAAAAAATTGCCCAGCTCGGCGAACAAGCAAAGCAATCGTGCCCCCCGCTCAATGTGTCTAGAGACATCGTCGCTAATGCTCCGGGGATGGTACCCGGTTATAGCAATCTTGGAGATTACCTGCCCGACGATGTACATTATGATTTCTTGGAGGTGGACGAACATAGATACGAGTACGGGAAGCCTTCGTCAAAGATGAAAAATCTCTAACAACGATGATGCGAAGATTCCATAATTGGTACATGAAAACCTACAGAGAGTCTAGGGGGACGAATACTTTGTATCTGAGAATTAAAGAGGAGCACGACCTCGTTGGAACTGATCATTGCATGTTCCATTTGAGGAGTTCTTCCAGTTCTTCAATCAAAAGGCCCTCGATAAATTAACGGTCACTTGCTACCGCTCTGTAAGTACTACTTCTGTCATTAAGTCTCTACATATAGCTCAACTCTTTCATTGCATGTATTTATAATTATCCTCACTATATTATGCAGATTGAAGATCATCGAGTGCAGAAAAGCAGAAATGTATAATATTGGGTTCATTAACACAAATCTCATAGATGAATTTCAGGTTAAAAAGAACGCCGAAGAGGCCGAGGCCAACTTGCTCAAATCATTGTTAATAAATCGAAACAAAGATTTAATACTCTTTCCTTACAACTTCAAGTGAGTGTTACTGTCGTGTGCATATTCGGTTTCCCTTATTACTCGAGCGAGGTTATAGTAATGTAATTGATGAGTTATGTATGCGTGCGCAGCTTCCACTATGTTCTTCTGGAGATTAAGCTTGAGCGGGGACTAGTAACCGTCTTAGACTCGAGATGAAAAGATCCCGAAACTTATGCGGACATGACTAAAATGCTCAACAAGTAAGTTCAATCGATCATTATCGCACCATATCGGCAACTTTTTGTTCATTTCCAGATATCTCAAGTAATAATAATTATTTTCTTTGTCTTGCAGGGTTTGGAAACAGTTCACCTTGAAGCTCCGGGACTGCCGAAGGAGCTGCGATATACATACCCGAAAGTAAGTACTACTAGCTAGCTAGTTGCGCGCATCTCCCGTTGATTCTATAGCTATACTTTCATCAATGCCATCCATAATGCTTCATTATCAGTTTGATTGACCTCTATTTCTCGTAAAGTGCTTGTGGCAGGAACAAGGGAATGATTACTGTGGATACTACGTGTGCGAGTTCATCTACAACGTGACTTTGAAAAATAAGCGGGGCTACTCTAAAAGACAATATGAAGTGCGTAAACAATAATATTCATAATTTCATTTTATTACACCATCATTTCTGTTGAGTTTCATTCATATATATGTATTAACCCCTTCTTCAAATTAGACGTGGCAGATGCGGAATGAACTCCTACCACAAGATCGCATGAAAGCAATTCAAGAGGAATTGGCAGGATTCTTTCTTGACCACGTCATCAATAAAGCCGAAGAATACCATGTGGAAGTTGATTTCAAATGCTAGGGGATTGTAAGAGATCTTACATATTGTATATGTATGTAGCCGATGGCGTCGGAGTAGAATGTCTGAAAACTTGTTGTTCGACCAATCTCTCAGAGAAGGAGAGGTCGATCACTTCTCTCGGTATGCATGACGAACTTCTGTACTTAATGATTTCCTTCATTTTCTTACTAGCTAGCGTGTCGAGGGTCTCTCTATGTATAGTACGTAGTGTCGACCAAGCACGGACATAAGAGAGAACATTTCTCTCTATTAATTAGCTAGCTAACACAATATATGAAACACCTAAATTAACCCCCCAAAACCCCCAACCCCCTCCCCCTTTCAAAAAAAAAACAAAAACCCCAGCCCCTGAAATGCTGAAGCATGGATGCCTTTTGGTCCCGATCGGTGCCACCAACCGGGACCAAAGGCCCTCCTGCCTGGGCTCGGCGCACCGTCCACGTGGAGGCCCATCTGTCCCGGTTTGTGTAAGAACCGGGACTAAAGGGCTAGGGCATTAGTAACGACCCTTTAGTCCCGGTTTAAAAACCGGGACAAAAGGCCCTTACCAACCGAGACAGAAGACCCTTTTTCTACTAGTGCATCGACATCCTTTACCCTTTATGTTCTCCAATTTGTGTCCAACTTGCAATAGGTTGGTAGGAGGATAGTGGTATCCCCAGTCCATTAGGTTTCAAATCCTAGACTTAGACATTGGTGCTCGCATTCTTTGGATTTATTTCAAAGTTTCCGACGATGTTCTTAAGTGGAAGGAGACATTTCCCTCGACTACGAGGCGCGTTTTATGACTTTGTTAATCTTAAGATGATGTGCCGGTCATTCTCTCGTAGGTGCTCAATTGGGGATAGGGTATGCGTGTGTGTTATTATAGCCGATGGGTGTATATATGCTCATGTATGTGAGCGACTTCGATGGTGTATTGTATTAAAAGAAATTGTGACCACCTTTGACACGACTGGGTGCGCAACAGACACTCTAAGTCACCATGCTCATATGATATCCTCTCAGATCTCAGTGACTTCGGGCCGTTCGATCTCGAGCTTGATGCGATTCTAGCCGTTTCATTTGGCCTCGAGTGATTCCTGTTCGTCGGATAAAAATCGGTTTCGAAGCAATGAATAGTAATACTCCATATTCGCCTACTCATTTCTCTCTTTTAATAGAGAATCCAGTTTAAACTCTCAGTCTCCGCAAAATAAAAATCTCTACTATCTAAAAGAAACATAGTGTTCCGTTTCCCCTCTTACGTTCCCCCTCTTCGTCCAACCCCTTCGTACGACCGCGCCACCTCCCCGCCAGCGAGTTTGGTTTCTCCCTCCACCGGGTGTCTCCCCATTGGTTTTTCCCTGCCGATTTTCTTTCGTCCCTCCAATCGGACTCTATCTTGATAAACAAATAATTCATATAAGGTAACCAAGCGCAATCAATCCAAACGCAATCAATTCATTATTGACAGTGATCAATCTCCTTCCTTCTTTCAATCCCACGGTGATCAATCTCCTTCCTTCTTTCAATCACTTCCTTTCTTCTATCACCATGCTGGTTCTCAATTTATAATTGGTTCCATCTGGCCGGACAAACCCATTCAATTTTTGCTAACACAATTAATTCACGTATGGTAATGAATCTGTTACTATTTGGCAACGCATAATGTAATCAATTAACGCATGGTATCCAGTCTCTATTTGGTAGCATAATAAACTCACCAGCAGCGAAAAATCATGGACGCAATAAATGCAAATAGGCAATCAATTCATGCATGATCACAGAAAAAATCATGACTCAACCCCATGAGCCTCCTATCGGATTTGATTCTGTTTTTTACGTCCCCCGTCTTTCCCTCTACCTATCTCTCCCGTCTCACCCACAACCTTGTGTCTCTAGACCAAACCCTATTCCCTCCCTCTTATCGTTTCTTCTCTTGTAGCAGAATGCGTCTTTCCCTCTACCTATCGGCAGCGGTCCTAAGTGGCATCGAAGCAGACCGATGCCTTCGTTTCCAGCGTGAGAATCTTATCTTCTATGCATGTACCTCTCCTCCTTTGGTGTCTAGGGCTTGAAGGTTTTGGGATGCTATCCTTACCACTCTGGAAGTTACGTGCCACAAGCATCTTCTTGCCATCGTGGGTCATTGGACCTTTTTGTGCCCAACGTGTTCTTCCTTGGAGCACCTCCCATAATTTAGATCATAACTTTTGAATAATAATATGATTAGTTAAGCGACGCTCTAAACTGTTTTGCCCCCACACCCGGTTATTACGTGTGCATGTTTATCTTTTTGAGATTGCGACCCATTAGTTGATTCTTCTTTTTACGTTCTTCAAATAGCATTTTTTTAACAGAGAGGACATTTTAATGATGGATAAGTGTATCTCGACCTGCACTCCTTAGGAGATTTTAATGATGGATAAGTGTATCTCGACCTGCACTCCTTAGGACATTTTAACCATGACATTTTAATGATGGATAAGTGTATCTCAACCTGCACTCCTTAGAGGACATTTTAACTCCATGCCATGCTGCCATTGTGTCAGAGATATAGAGAGAGAGTGGACGAAGGGTCTAGGGAGAGAGAGTATACATGGGTGTAACTAAGAGAGAGGGAGAGATTCATGGGAGACAAATATTTTCACGAGAGTAAATGAAAGAGAGAGAGATAGATTTACACCGGGGTAACTAAGAGAGAGAGAGAGATTCATGGGAGACGAATATTTTCAGGGGAGTAAATGAGAGAGAGAGAGATTCATGGGAGACAAATATTTTCACGAGAGTAAATGAAAGAGAGAGAGAGATTTACACCGGTGTAACTAAGAGAGAGAGAGATTCATGGGAGACGAATATTTTCACGGAGTAAATGAGAGAGGGGGGGGGGGAGAGAGAGAGAGGGAGAGAGAGAGGTTTTAACCGGAGTATTTGACAGCGAGAAGAGATTTTCACGGTAGAGATTTTTTTGAGATGCTCTCATGGGAGGAACTACTTATGCATACAAAGGTTGTTGTAATAATAGTTGCATAGTATTGTTGACACACGAACACGTCACGTGTACCCTCGACACCGGGGGTGATGCACCGCAGCTCACGTCGAAGGAGACTCGACCGACCAGCGATCACGCAAGGACAACGGTGCTTTTGCAGACCGAAAACCCCACACCTCCGGGAGGGACCCCCGTGAGTGCGGCGGCTATGGGCTGCCCTAGGTCGATTCGCTCGCCCCTGGAGCCTCGAGATTCGCAGCTCTCAAACACGAAGTACAGCGAAGAACGAGAGAGAAAAACGGTAGAGAGATCAAACCGTAGATGAAAAAGTAGTATATTGATTTGTTCAATTGTGTGTTGTTTAATCGGCCGTCACCCCCAACATATATAAGAGGCGGCTGGACTTCCCGTACAAGCAAAGGATTTATCTAGGATTTCCTTACAAGAAAATTACATCAATTCACGTCCTAGAGTCCTAGTTCTGGTCCCACTCGGATTCAGCCCGAATTTGGTCCAATCTTCTGTCTAGCTCCTTGCGTGGGCCGTGGAATCTCCATATGACTTCCGATGGAGACGGTTCAAATATCAATTTTGTGTGCTTTGACGAGGCCAACAATCCGTATGTTGATCACTTTTCCAAATAAGGCCATCTTGAATACTCCACGGGGTCATCTCTAATTTCGAGTCGGACTCGTTCATGTAGCTGACCGGACCGTCCGACTCTTGCAGCGTCTCTGCAGGTCATATACTACGTCGGATGATGATGACTCCAAAAGCAAAGTTGACCGTTTCGATGTTACGAACAACTCCGTGTTGAACACTTTTTCATCCGAAGCCATCTAGATAAGTATTTGAGCCCATCTTCAGCATCTGGTCGGATTGGCCTCGCCAGTTTCTACTGTTCACGGCGGCAAGCTTTCCCGGCAAGGTTACTGTTCATGGCGGCAAACTTTCCCCGGCAAGGTTACTGTTCATGGCGGCAAGCTCTCCCCCGGCAAGGTTACTGTTCACGGCGGCAAGCTCTCCCGGCAAGGTTACTGTTCACGGCGGCAAGCTCTCCCCCGGCAAGGTTACTGTTCACGGCGGCAACCTTTCCCCGCCAAGGTTATCTTATTCACGGCGGCAAGCTCTCGGCAAGGTTCTTTCGCTCACGGCGGCAAGCTTTCCCCGGCAAGGTCTTTGAGGCAGTAAACGACCTCGGATGAAAATGTGCCCAAAAGCAAAGTTGACTGCTTTGATGAGACGAAAAACTTTTGTGTTGAACGTTTTCCGATTCGAGGCCATCTTCTGGGGCAAAACACTCACGCATTACGTCAGACACTTGCCAAGACATGTCTGGTCTCCCGCGTCATATTTCGCCTCTTGACAGGGCTGCATTCAGATAACACTAACTTTTGCATACGAACTCGGATTGAGATGATTTTTATATAAAAATCAACCGATTTGACGAGACGAAGACAATTCATGTAGAGAATTCCTTCATCCGAGGTTGTCCTGGAGGCTTAATTGACCAAAAAGCACTCAGAACACCTAAACATGACAATCTGAGTGTAGTTTTGGTCTTTGATATGATGCCGAATAATTATGGTCCAAACATTAAAGTTATTCCATTCGGCAATGTGAAATTTCTCATTTAGAATATTTTTTCATTTGAGGCCATCTCCATTGCATTCTGCATTGTGCCAAAATCAGGTGTCAACACATGCCCCCCTGTTTTTCGGCAAAGCTTGCATGCCGAAAAAATAATTTGCACCATGTTTGTTCTAAGGACGATGTCAACACTCCATCGGCCATCTATTTTTCTCATGGCGATAATTATGTATCGGCCATGTTTGTGCTAAGGGCGATAATCGTATATCGGCCATTGCCTACTTAGGCTTTCTGCCACACACTCGGGTGGTACTTCTTCAAATATTTTCCGTTGAGAGCTCGGGGTAACAATGCCTTGTATTGATTCCACCAAATATGAATTTCCGGGAACAACCCTTGTAATTCTAAAAGGACCTTCCCAACTCGGAGACCACTTCCCGAATTTCCTATCTCTTGAACCAATCGGCAGAATCACCTTCCGGACGAGATCACCAACTTGAAAATTCTTCAACTTAACTTTCTTATTGTAAGCTCTTGCAACCCTCAACTTATCTCTCCCTATGTACTTCAAAGCAACCAAACGTTTATCGGCAACTTCATCAATATTGTCCATCATCAAGTTATAAAATTCTACTGCCGATAAATCATTTTGTTTGGCTATTCTCAAAGCATTCAAATTTACTTCCACTGGTAAAACAGCCTCTTGGCCATATACAAGCTCATATGGAGTCACCTTGGTAGCACCATGCCTTGAAATTCTATGTGCCCACAAAGCTTGGACAACAACTCATGCCATCTCCTCGAATTATCCTCAATCCTCTTCTTGATGAGCTTGATTAAAATTTTATTGCTAGACTCAGCTTGTCCATTAGCTTGGGCATAATACGGAGAGGAATTGAGCAACTTTATGTTATAAGATTTGGCAAACTCTCTGACTTGGTGTGACATGAAAGATGAACCTTGATCCGTAGTTAACGTTTGAGGAATACCGAATCTATGAATAATGTGCTCGGTTATGAATTGAATTACCTACGTATGTGTCATGTTCTTGAGAGGTACTGCTTCAGACCATTTAGTGAAATAATCAGTTGCCACCAATACGAACCGATGCCCTTTTGAAGAAGACGGGTGGATTTGCCCAATGAAATCTAAACCCCAACCTCTGAAAGGCCACGGTTTGATAATAGGATGTAACATAGCAGCAGGAGCCAATTGAATATCACCAAACTTTTGACAAGCTTCACATCCTTTATAATATCTGAAGCAATCATTAATCATAGTCGGCCAATAAAACCCAAAGACGTCGCAATAACCATTTCATCTTGGGAGCCGATCGTGAGTGCCACAAATACCTTCATGTACTTCTCCCATAGCAACTCTTGCCTGGTCCTCATCCAAACATTTTAGAAGAACATCATCGTCTGTTCGGCGATAAAGATTATCATCTCTCATTGTATACTTGAAGGCCATACGCCGAACAGCCCTGTCCACCCTTTCACTCGGATTGCACAAGTAATCAACAATGGGCTTTCTCCAGTCGGAATTATCACCTGCACTAGATTTTTTGTTAATGGCCGAATCAGTGAGTTCAGGTTCAGCCTCTCCCATATTGGCAAGACAAGACATCGGTCTTTGGGAGATATGAAACATGCCATGACCAACATGATATCCAGATGCTTGTTGTGCCAGATCATTTGCTTTCCAATTGTCATGCCTAGATATATGAGCAATGCTAAAACAATCCAAAGTAGAAATTATATCTAGACATTTATCAAGGTAAACATTAAGTGATTCGTCCAAACACTGAAAGACTTTGGATACTTGCTGCACCACTAGTAACGAATCACCATAAGCCTCAATATGGGTAACACCTATAGCAAGCAACATCTCTAGGCCGAATAACAATGCGTCATATTCGGCTTGATTGTTTGTGCAAATATATTCTAAGCGGCATGATGCTTCAAAAACAGCACCATGAGGAGATATATAAACAATACCAACACCTTGGCCATTGTTACAAACTGAACCATCAAAGTATAATCTCCATGGCACTAATGAAACAAGGTTCATATCAACATCATGCTTGTCATTAATCCGATGTTCAACAATGAAATTAGCAACAATTTGGCCTTCCATGGATTTTAGAGATTCATAAGCCAAATCATATTCAATCAAAGCATAAGCCCACTTGCCAATTCTACCACTAAGAATTGGCCTATGCAACATGTACTTAATGACATCGGTTTGACAAGCTACTACACAAGCACTCGGCACTAGGTAATGTCTCAATTTTGTGCAAGCATAATATAAGCATAGACATAGTTTTTCAATAAATGTATACCTTGTCTCAAAGGTTCTAATAAGCGTCCCGCTCAAATAAGTAATGGCATGCTCTTTTCCTTCGGTATCTTGAGTCAGAACAACACCAATAACATCTTCCTCTGCTGCGATATAAAGCTTAAAAGGCTCTCTATGCTTGGGTGCTTTCATCACCGGAGGAGTGCACAAATAATTCTTGATCATATCAAAGGCTTCTTGTTGTTTTGCCCCCCAAGTGAAATCAACATTATTCTTTAACCGAAGGATGGGAGTAAATGCATCAACTTTCCCTGACAGATTAGCTATGAACCTTCTCAAATAATTGACCTTGCCAAGGAACTTTTGCATATCTCTCTTGCATGTTGGAGCCTCCACTTTCTGTATGGCCTCTATCTTTTTGGGATCAATTTCGATGCCATCTTCATGAATAATAAAACCCAAAATTTGCCGGTGACACGCCGAATGCACATTTCAAAGGATTCATCTTCAGCCCATATTTTTCATTCTCTCAAAAGCTAAACGCAAATCGGCCAAGTGAGATTCAAAAGCATCCGATTTGACAACAATATCATCAATATAAACTTCAAGTATGATACCGAGTAAATCATGAAAAATCAAATTCATAGCCCTTTGATATGTGGCACCAACATTTTTTAATCCAAATGTCATCACTGTCCACTCGAATAAACCAAGGAAACCAGGACATCGGAAAGCCGTTTTGTACATGTCCTCTTCAGCCATCAAGATTTGATTGTATCCGGAATTACCATCTAGAAAGCTAATAACCTTATGTCCGTAAGCATCATTAATAAGCATATCGGCTATTGGCATGGGATACTCATCTTTGGGTGTAGCCCTATTCAAATCTCTGAAGTCAATGCACACCCTTAACTTGCCGGATCCCTTCTTCTCCACCGGGACAATGTTAGAAATCCACCGGCATACCTGCAAGGTCGAATGAAATTAGCTTTAAGCGATCGACCGATCTCTTCCTTGATCCGGTCATATGTTTTTGGATTAAACTTTCTGGCCGACTGTTTATAAGGTCTAAAACCGGCCTTTATAGGCAACCGATGCTCCACTAGCTCTCGGCTCAACCCTGGCATCTCATGATATTCCCATGCAAAGCAACAAACATATTCTTTCAATAGCTCGACTAATTTAGCCTTACAATCGGCTTTCAAATTTTTGTTTATAAATGTCGGTCGAGTGACTGAACCATCTCCAATATCTATTTCTTCTAATGGATCAACCGATGTAAAACCTTGTCCAAGTTTATCCATGTCATCCAACTCCTCTATAGACTCATACATATCATTGGACCGATATTTTACAAGACGTTTTTGTAACCACTCGGAATTAGGATCCATTTAAACATATCATACCTTGGAGCCGATTGCATTCAGTCGGCTTTAAAGAGATGGGCACAAAACCACTCTTGTCGCACTGAGAAAATCAAACTCTGATAAGTCACGTCCCGTCAAGCAAGTAGCATTGGGATGTTGCCAATCCACCGATGCATCGGCCAAAGCAACACAGGCCGAGTTATCCGCATGAATGACTTCCACTTCATCATCAACCCACTGAATCAAAAACTGGTGCATAGTGGATGGCACGCCTTTGGTTTGCATGAACCCAATCACGGCCTAGTATAACGTTGTAGTTACCTTGCACCTCGGCGACAAAGAATGCAGAGCCAAAGTTTTGCTTCCGATTGTAAGCTCCACATACATCACACCTTTGGCTTCAGTTCTCTCTTTGCCTTCAAACCCGTTGAGCACCATATTGGTCTTGATCAATTCTTCATCGAGCAAACCCAATTTCCTCAAGACCGAATAGGGCATAAGATTTACCACAGCACCACCATCAACAAGCATTCGACTGAGTGGCGATCCATTGATATGACCTCTGAGATACAACGGTTTCAAATGTGTTACTGGTTCTTTTGGCTTCATTGGAGGAGTATGATTACTAGCTGTAGGTAGGAATTGTGGCAGGTATGTCGACCCGCAATTTGCTAGTGGTCGAGTGGTTGTAGCTGTAGGTAAGGTTGGGTTCGGCGTTGCCACCGAACAGCATGCTCATAATAGGATTAATGGGTGCAGCCACAATCTGATTTGTTTGGGTAGGATAATAAGCCATCGGCACGGGAGGCGCCGATGCAATAGGTAAAGCCTGATTATGGTTTTGCACACTAGCAGCTACACCATTATTACCACTAGTTGATTGAGATGTATTCTTCTGAGCATTAGTATTTTCTATGAAAGTTTGATAGACTATATTGTTACCATCAGCAATACGACTTTCAATCTCAGCCCACTGCTTCGGGAGAAAAGGTAGTACTCACGAAGGTTTAACCTGCTCGGTTTGAAGAGGAGGAACTTGATTTCTTCAATCGGAGTGATGTTGCCTTGGCGATCCTTCTTGAACTTTGCAAGGAACTCCTGCAAATCCTTCTCTTCGTGCGCCTTCTTGTACTCCTCATAGACTTGGCGATGATCAGCCGATATCTCATCAAGACTGGGCTTAATGATGTTACCGGCGTCTACCTCGGATGGCTTGGGAAGATCGGACATGGTGGATGATGATGATTGATCTTCGTTCCCCAGTAGTCGCCAAAAAGTGTGTTGACACACGAACATCGCCACGTGTACCCTCGGCGCGGGGTGATGCACCGCAGCTCACGTCGAAGGAGACCCGACCGATCAGCGATACGCAAGACAGTCGACGGGTGCTTTTGCAGACCCGAAAACCCCACACCTCCGAGAGGGACCCCGTCAGGGAGTGCGGCGGCTATGGGCTGCCCTAGGTCGATTCGCTCGCCCCTGGAGCCTCGAGATTCGCAGCTCTCAAACACGAAGAACAGCGAAGAACGAGAGAGAAAAATGGTAGAGAGATCAAACCGTAGATGAAAAAGTAGTATATTGATTTGTTCGATTGTGTGTTGTTTAATCGGCCGTCACCCCCAACATATATAAGAGGCGGCTGGACTTCCCGTACAAGAAAAGGATTTATCTAGGATTTCCTTACAAGAAAATTACATCAATTCACGTCCTAGAGTCCTAGTTCTGGTCCCACTCGGATTCAGCCCGAATTTGGTCCAATCTTCTGTCTAGTTCCTTGCGTGGGCCGTGGAATCTGCATATGACTTCCGATGGAGACGGTTCAAATATCAATTTTGTGTGCTTTGACGAGGCCAACAATCCGTATGTTGATCACTTTTCCAAATAAGGCCATCTTGAATACTCCACGGGGTCATCTCTAATTTCGAGTCGGACTCGTTCATGTAGCCGACGGACCGTCCGACTCTTGCAGCGTCTCTGCGGGTCATATACTACGTCGGATGATGATGACTCCAAAAGCAAAGTTGACCGTTTCAATGTTACGAACAACTCCCGTGTTGAACACTTTTTCATCCGAAGCCATCTAGATAAGTATTTGAGCCCATCTTCAACATCTGGTCGGATTGGCCTCGACAGTTTCTATTGTTCACGGCAGCAAGCTTTCCCGGCAAGGTACTGTTCATGACGGCAAACTTTCCCCGGCAAGGTTACTGTTCATGGCGGCAAGCTCTCCCCCAGCAAGGTTACTGTTCACGGCGGCAAGCTCTCCCGGCAAGGTTACTGTTCACGGCGGCAAGCTCTCCCCGGCAAGGTTACTGTTCACGGCGGCAAGCTTTCCCCGGCAAGGTTACTGTTCATGGTGGCAAGCTCTCCCGGCAAGGTTACTGTTCACGGTGGCAAGCTCTCCCGGCAAGGTTAGTGTTCACGGCGGCAAGCTTTCCCCGGCAAGGTCTTTGAGGCAGTAAACGACCTCGGATGAAAATGTGCCGAAAAGCAAAGTTGACTGTTTTGACGAGACGAAAAACTTTTGTGTTGAACGTTTTCCAATTCGAGGCCATCTTCTGGGGCAAAACACTCACGTATTACGCCAGACACTTGCCAAGACATGTCTGGTCTCCCGCGTCATATTTCGCCTCTTGACAGGGCTGCATTCAGATAACTCTAACTTTTGCATACGAACTCGGATTGAGATGATTTTTATATACAAATCGACCGATTTGACGAGACGAAGACAATTCATGTAGAGCATTCCTTCATCCGAGGTTGTCCTGGAGGCTTAATTGACCAAAAAGCACTCAGAACACCTAAACATGACAATCTGAGTGTAGTTTTGGTCTTTGATATGATGGCGAATAATTATGGTCCAAACATTAAAGTTGTTCCATTCGGCAATGTGAAATTTCTCATTTAGAATATTTTTTCATTTGAGGCCATCTCCATTGCATTCTGCATTGTGCCAAAATCAGGTGTCAACAAGTATTGTTTCTCAGGTTTGTTATAGCCATGCGCAGGGATATTCTGATATGATAATTCAGTATATTTTTGTATAATATGGTCGAGAACTATTGATTTTCTGCCACAAATGCTATGGTGGCGGTTTCTGCGATATATCAGTTCCGCCCCCATGGCAATATTAAAAACTATGTATCCCCGTTGCAACGCACGGGCAATTTCCTAGTAAAATTAAAAATTCACAAGCTCGAGTCATTAGTTGGCGGGTGGCTATTTGTTAGAGATACAAAATATAGTCGAGTTTCTAATTAATCCAGGTCGTGTAATGTGTCTTGGTGTTTTGTAGGATCAAGCACATGGCCGGCGAAGACGACGGCACCGGACACCTCCTCGATCACAAAGAAGGCAAACGGATGGTCGGCGACGAAATCAACGGGTGACAGGCGATTCATCTTCCTCCTCACAGACGGTCACCGTGGCCGCCTCGGTGCCTTCCTCGTTCACCTTGACCACCGCCTGTGGAAAACGTCCTTGAGCACCAGCCGCTTTATGTCGCCAGAGGCATCCTCGACGCCGGGCGCCATGCCGGCCAGTCAGCCTTGTCGGCCTTGAACGCGCCACGAGTCCCATATCCCCAAGCACACCGGACAGCTTCCCGTAGAAGGAGACCTTGAACTTGGGCAGGCGGAACTCGTCGACATCGACCTCGTATTCCGGCAGGTGGTCGCGCAGGAAGCTCGGGCTGGACGCGATCTTGCCGACGAGGTCCGCATGGTATTCTCCGTGTCTATTGATCACGTGGTCAAGAAAGAATGCAGCCAATTCCTCTTGAATTGCTCGCATACGATCTGGTAGTAGGAGTTCATCCCGCATCCGAAAGATCTAATTTGAAGAAGGGGGTCAATACATATATATATATATATATATATATATATATGAATAAATGAAACTCAACACAAATAATGGTAATAAAATAAAATTGTGAATATTATTGCTTGCGCACTTCATATTATTTGTTAGAGTAGCCCCGCTCACAGGTCTTGTGGCGGATGGACTCTCAAACGTAGTATCCACAGTAATCATTCCCTTGTTCCTGCCACAACCACTTTACAAGAAATAGAGGTCAATCAAACTGATAAGCAAGCATGCTAAGTGGTATTGATGATGAAGGAAATATGCCCTAAAGGCAATAATAAAGGTATTATTTATTTCCTTATATCATGATAAATGTTTATTATTCATGCTAGAATTGTGTTAACCGGAAACATAATACATGTGTGAATACATAGACAAACAGAGTGTCACTAGTATGCCTCTACTTGACTAGCTCGTTAATCGAAGATGGTTATGTTTCCTAACCATAGACATGAGTTGTCATTTGATTAACGGGATCACATCATTAGGAGAATGATGTGATTGGCTTGACCCATTCCGTTAGCTTAGCACTTGATCGTTTAGTATGTTGCTATTGCTTTCTTCATGACTTATACATGTTCCTATGACTATGAGATTATGCAACTCTCGTTTACCGGAGGAACACTGTGTGTGCTACCAAACGTCACAACGTAATCGGGTGATTATAAAGGTGCTCTGGTGTCTCCAAAGGTACATGTTGGGTTGGCGTATTTCGAGATTAGGTTTTGTCACTCCGATTGTTGGAGAGGTATCTTCGGGCCCTCTCGGTAATGCACATCACTATAAGCCTTGCAAGCAATGTAGCTAATGAGTTAGTTATGGAATGATGCATTACGTAAACGAGTAAAGAGACTTGCCAGTAACGAGATTGAACTAGGTATTGGATACCGACGATCGAATCTCGGGCAAGTAACATACCGATGACAAAGGGAACAACGTATGTATTTATGCAGTTTGACCGATAAAGATCTTCGTAGAATATGTAGGAGCCAATATGGGCATCCAGGTTCCGCTATTGGTTATTGACCGAGAATAGTTCTAGGTCATGTCTACATAGTTCTCGAACCCGTAGGGTCCGCACGCTTAACGTTACGATGACAATTTTATTATGAGTTTATGAGTTTTGATGTACCGAAGGAGTTCGGAGTCCCGGATGAGACCGGGGACATGACGAGGAGTCTCGAAATGGTCGGGACGTAAAGATCGATATATTGGACGACTATATTCAGGCTTCGGAAAGGTTTCGAGTGATTCGGGTATTTTTTGGAGTACTGGAGAGTTACGGGAATTCGCCGGGGAGTATATGGGCCTTATTGTGCCATACGGGAATAGAGGAGATAGGCCAAAAGGAAGGAGGCCTGCGCACCCCCCCCCCCTGATCCGAATTGGACAAGGGGTGCAGCCCCATTTTCCTTCTCCCTCTCCTCTTCTTTCCTTCTCTCCTACTCCAACAAGGAAAGGAGGAGTCATACTCCCGATGGGAGTAGGACTCCCCCCTTGGCGCGCCCTCCTCCTAGGCCGGCCGCCTCCCCCTTGCTCCTTTATATACGGGGGTAGGGGGCACCCCAAAGACACAACAATTGATCTGTTTGATCTCTTAGCCGTGTGCGGTGCCCCCCTCCACCATAGTCCACCTCGATAATATTGTAGCGGTGCTTATGTGAAGCCCTGCGTCGATAGAACATCAACATCGTCATCACGTCGTCGTGTTGACGAAACTCTCCCTCAATATTCGGCTGGATCGGAGTTCGAGGGACGTCATCGGGCTGAACGTGTGCTAAACTCGGAGGTGCCGTACGTTTGGTACTTGATCGGTCGGATCGTGGAGACGTACGACTACATCAACCGTGATATGCTAACGCTTCCGCTTTCGGTCTACGAGGGTACATGGACAACACTCTCCCCTCTCGTTGCTATGCATCACCATGATCTTGCGTGTGCGTAGGAATTTTTTTTGAAATTACTACGTTCCCCAACAGATGAAACTAGCGCTTGAATCACTAGGAGATGTGCGGAATATGCTACTATAGTACTTACTTTCGGGTGTTTAAATTGCAGCTTCTTCGGCAGTCCCGGAGTTTTTGAGGTGAATTTTTTCCAAACCCTGCCAGACAAAGAAAACAATTACTTGATATCAGGAAATGAACAAAGTTGCCGATATGGTGCGATAATGATCGATTTAACGTACTTCTCTAGAATTTTAGTCATGTCCGCATACTCCTTGGGATCTTTTCGTCTCGAGTCTAAGACGGTTACTAGTCCCTACTCAAACTTACTCTCTAGGAGAATATAGTGAAAGCTGCGCACGCATGCATAACTCATCAATTACATTACTATAACCTCGACTAATAAGGGAAACCGAATATGCACAAGACAGTAACACTCACTTGAAGTTGTAAGGAAAGAGTATTATAGCTTTGTTTTGATTTAATACAAACGATTGTAGCAACATGGCCTTGGTATCTCTGGCCTAAAATTCAACCATATATGCATCTATGAGATTTGTGTTAATGAATCCAATATCACCGATTTGTCTTTTCTTCATTTCGGCGATCTTCAATCTGCATAATATAGTGAGGATAATTAAAAATACATGCAATGAAAAAGATGTCCTATATATAGAGACTTAATGATAGAAGTAGTACTACTTACAGACAGTAGCAAGTGACCGTTAATTTATCGAGGGCCTTTTGATTGAAAAACTGGAAGAACTCCTCAAATGGAACATGCAACAGATCAATTCGAACGAGGTCATGCTCCTCTTTAACTCTCAGCGTCAAAATATTTGTCCCCCCAGACTCTCTCAGGTTTTCATGTACCAATCATGGAATCTTCACATCATCATTGTTAGAGATCTTTCATCTTTGACGAGAGGCTTCCCGTACTCGTATCTATGTTCGTCCACCTCCAAGAAATCATAATGTACATCGTCGGGCAGGTAATCTCCAAGATTGTTATAACCAGGCACTATCCCCGGATCATTAGCGACGATATCGCTAGACACCTGGAGCGAGGGGCACGATTGGTTCGCTTGTTCGCCGAGCTGGGAAATTTTTTTCCCAGCTCATCGTTATGCTAACCTTTTATCACTGACAGTACTTCCCGACCGCTCCGCTTTGATTAATGACTTTTCAAAAATGCGCTCATAGTTGCCTTTCGGCGGAGACTTTGGTGGTTTATTCAGGGCATCCAAAGTGCGCTTCGCTTTCACCGGATCTATCTTCTCCTCCGGAGGTGGATGTTTCTTTGCTTTCATCCCTTCAAATAAGTTCGTCACTCCGGCTCGCACGATCTTCGTGGTTTCCTCCTCGGTCCTCTCGTATGGTAACTTTTCTGGAGTCTTCAGAGAAGGACCGAATCTGTATTGCCTCCCACCTCTGGCTGTACTGCTAGACGCCGAAGCAGACGGAGCGGCTGCGACTGTCTTCTTTCATTCTTGCTTACGAGGCGGAGGAGAAGGACTACGACGCGCCCAAAGGGATGATGGGAAAGTGACAAGACTGGACTTCGACTCGTTTAAAAAGAGTTCTAGCCGTACGGAATTCCAATTGGAATCGACCAATCTCATGATACAAGTTACCTTGGGAGCAGCCGGAGCGGCGGCGGGTCTCTTCCGCCCTTGCTGGCGAGGCGGAGAAGGAGGAGGCTGCTGGCTGCTCGGGCGCGCCGGCGCAGGCGGAGAAGGAGGCGGAGTGCCACCACGCGTCGGAGAAGGAGGCTGAGTGCCCTGATCACTCGCCGGAGGAGGAGGAGGCGGAGTGCCCTGACTATCCGGAGGAGGAGGAGGCGGAGGCATCCAGTTCGGAAGGTTGATGAGCTCCTTCCGCCATAGGCATGGAGTCTTCAGAGAAGAACCCAGCCGAGTCTCCCCTTCACTGGTAGGCTGGTCAAGCTCGAGGTCCTCAAATCCGTCGATTATTTCACCACCATCACCCTAGCATATCCTTCTGGAATCGGCCGGCAGTGGTAGGTTGCGCCGGGTTCAGTAGGTAAAACAGAGCCAACTGTCGCCTTGACTTTGAATTTCATCCATTGCGTCATAAGGTGGCAATGTTGAGATTCCGTGATAGCATCCATGGGGTAGCTAGCAGGAGCCGTAAAGACAGGCTCCAGCTGAAGCTGCTCGGTGGAAGCCACGCTGCTTCTCTGCTGAGATGGCGGGGTAGCTTCAGGGGAAGCTTCGGCAGGTCGTTTGCTGCGATTTGCTTCTCGTTCCTCTATCGCTTGTACCCTTGCGTGCAGCGCCTGCAGTTGGGTATGCTCCACTTTCTTCCTCCTCTCCTGGCATTTGTAACCCCCTGTGTCCGGAAACCCAACCTTTCACGGAACGGAGCCTGGCGTGCCTCGTGTCCGTCCAGGGTGCTCAGGATTCCGGAGGGCCATTGTGAGCTCGTCGTTCTCTCTGTCTGGAACGAACGTCCCTTGCTACGCTGCCTCGATATACTCCTGAAGCCGCGTGACGGGTATTCTCAGTTGCTCGTCTGTCCAAACGTACTTCCCTAATACAGGGTCCAAGGATCCGCCAACCCCGAAGAACCAAGTCCGGCAACGGTCTGGCCAGTTCAATGTCTCTGGTTCGACCCCTTTATCAATCAGGTCATTCTCAGCCTTGGTCCACAACGGACGGGCTTTAAGGTAGCCACCTGACCCCGTGCGATGGTGATGCTTCTTCTTCGCAGCATTTTTCTTGTTTTTCACTAACATCTTCTTACTCTGGTCCGATGTCTTGTGGGCCACAAATGCGGGCCAGTGATCTCTGATCTTCTCATACCGGCCTTTGAATTCTAGTGTCTTTTCTTTGTCGACAAACGATGTTTTTTCAGCTCATTCTTCCACCTCCTGAATAGTTCTTCCATCTTCTTAAGAGCATGAGACTTGATCAATTGCTCTTTAACTGGCTTCTCCGGATCCTCCTCTGGCGGTAGGGTGAAATTTGCCTTAAGCACGATCCAAAGATCATCTTTCTGCACATCGGAGACATAAGACACCTCGGGGTCTTCATTCTAAGGCTTTAACCATTGGTGGATACTGATCGGGATCTTGTCCCTAACAAGAACTCCGCACTGAGCAGCAAATGCTTCCTTTGTACGGATGGGTTCAATCGGCATCGCCATCGCGCGCGATTGTTGTGTTCTCAAACCTTTCATCTGAGCGCAACTTTTTCTTCGGGCCTCGTCTCTTTACCGAAGTTGTGCTCGATTCGGAGGGCTAGAAGAAAGAAGAGAGTTAATTAATATGTGTACATATACCAAAACAATGAATGCATCAATTAGCTCAGCACATGCTTAACTGATATATATACCTGGCCGGACTCGGTTCGGTCACCGGAGCCGTCATCACGGTCTCCTTCTTGCACCGGTATTGGGTCACCGGAGCCGTCATCACGGTCTCCTTCTTGCACCGGCATTGGGTCACCGGAACCATCATAATCATAGCCTGCTTCTTCACCCTGTCCTTCCAGACCATCGGTCTCATTGAGAAACGACAAGACGACATCACTTCCTTGTGCGATTATGTCCCCCAACACCGCTTCTGTTGCTTCGTCTCGGGGGTGCTCCATAGTTTCTGCAAATATTTACAACATGACAATTATTATTCAAACATGACAGATGGGTATATTAGTGGCAAACGTAGAACTAGCTAGCTAATCACAATAATGAATCATATTAGTGGCCTAGACGCTACTTCTCTAGGGTTTGGGGTGGCCTGGGCAACGCTTCAAGGGTTTGGGGTGGCTTCGACAACGCTTCAAGGGGTATGGGGTGGCCTCGACGACAACGCTCTTTTAACTTGGTAAATTTGGGTGGCCTCGAGAGAGTTTGTCGGGTAGGGGCGCGGCGGGAGGGGGTAGGAGACAGACGTCATTTTTTTCTAGGGTTTGGGTGTCCTCGAGAGTTTTGGTCGAGCGAGAGGGTCGGGGGGTATATCGACCCCCCCCCCTCGTGTTATCGGGGAGGGGGTATATCAACCCCCCCTCGTGTTGAAGTTATCGGGAGGGGGTTATATCGACAACGACGACATACATACATGGGAAATAATGTTATCGGGGAGGGGGTATATCGCCCCCCCCCCTCGTGTTGAAGTTATCGGGAGGGGTTTATATCGACAACGACGACATACAAACATGGGAAAATAATGTTATCGGGGAGGGGGTATATCGCCCCCCCCCCCTCGTGTTGAAGTTAAGGGGAGGGGGTATATCGACAACGACATACCCGATAAAAATAAGAAAATGAAGAAGAAATAAAAAAGAGGAGAAGAAGAAAGGAATAGAGGAGAAGATCGAAGAAAAAAAAGAAGAAAAAAAAGAAGAAAAAGAAGAAGAAAAAAAAGAGAAGAAGAAGAAAAATAGATTTTTCTATTTTTTTCTTCTTCTCCTCTATTCCTTTCTTCTTCTCCTCTTCTTTTTCTTCTTTTTTCCTCTTCTTATTTATTTCTCCTCTTCTTCCTCTCCTCTTCTTCTCCTTTCTTCCTCTTCTTATTTTCCTTTTTCCTCTCCTTTTTCTTCTTCTTCCTTCTTCCTAGCTAGATATATAAAACTTTTCTAAAAATGTAACTTTTGCATATATATATATAACTTTTCTAAAAATATGCATATATAAAACTTTTTCTTCTTCTTCTTCCTTCTTCCTTTCTCTTCCTTCTTCCTAAATATATAAAACTTTTCTAAAAATGAAACTAACTTAAAATGTACTAAATCAGAGAACATATATAGATAAAACTTTTCTAAAAATCTAACTTTTACATATATGAACATATATACACAGAGAACATACATACATATACACATTTTTATAAAAAAGCAAACAACAAATCATCATATATATGAACAAAAAATCTGAAAAAAACATGACATATAATCATATATACACACATACATATACTCACACATATACATATAATCTGGAAAAAAAACATCATATGAATGTTGGAAAAAAACAGGGAGGAAGGGGCGGCGCCGACCAAGGAGAGGTGCTTGGCGTGGTGAGGCAGGGGCAGAGGCACGGCATCGGGGTAGAGGGCGGCGACAGCGGCGTGGTCGGGGCAGGGGCGACGGCGGCGTGGTCGATCGGGGCAGGGCGAGGGCGCGAGGCATGGTCAGGGCATGGGCGACAGCGGCATGGTCGGGGCAGGGCGACGGCGACGTGGTCGGGCGGGCGACAGTGGTCGGGCAGCGCGGCGGCGGCGCCGAGGGGCTGAGGGCGGCGACAGTAGCTCGGGCAGCCTGGCGGCAGCGTCGGGGCAACCTGCAGAGATGAGTGTGAAAACGCAAAGTGTTTTATTATATACCAAGGGCATTGGTACCGGTTCGTGGCGCCAACCGGTACCAATTCCTTTTAGTCCTGGTTGGTGCCACCAACCGAGACCAAAGGTCTCGTTTCAGCAGCCCAAAGGGCAGGAAGCAGAGACCTTTGGTCCCGGCTGGTGGCACCAACCGGTACCAATGCCACCCTTTAGTCTCGGTTGGTGCCACCAACCGGGACCAAAGGCGTTGCACAGCGGCGTGGTGCTGGTAGTTTAGTCCCACCTCGCTAGTTGAGAGGGGCACGCAGTGGTTTATAAGCCCCACTGCCGCACCCCTCTCGAGCTCCTCTCCATTGCAGGCTTACGGGCCTAATTGTGACTGCTATGCCTGATGGGCCTACTGGGCCTTCTGCGGGCCTGAATCCTGACCCATTGATGGGTTTCTAGTCGTATTCAGGCCGTGGTGGCCCAGTAGGTGGCCAATTTTTCATTTTTTCCCAGTTATTTTGTTTTCTTTTTTGCTTTATTTATTTTGTTTTGTTTCTACTTACAATAAAATACTTTTTATTTTATTTTATTTTGTTTCTAATTACTTATTTATTTTATTTTATGATAATTCTTTTTGCTATTAAAGTTTCTAACAAAAAAAGTTCTTTATGAAAATTCTTTTTGCTTTTAATAATTTTGAACAGAAAATACTTTGATAATTTTAGTTGCATAAATTTTATATAATTTTAGTTTCAATAATACTAGAGGTTGCTTATAATGTTTTGAAGACAAAATACTTTGATAATTTTAGTATCATAAATTTCATTTATGTTATTAAAGTTTATTTTATTTTATTTTATTTTGTTTCTACTTATTTATTTTATTTTATATTATTTTTCCTAATTACTTATTTATTTTGTTTTATGATAATTCTTTTTGCTATTAAGGGTTTGTAACAAAAAAGTTCTTTATGAAAAATTTCTTTTTGCTTTTAATGATTTTGAACAGAAAATACTTTGATAATTCATCATTTCACCCACATAGCATGTGCAAGATAGTAGAGAGGGTAACAGAAAAAACTGGATGCACTTCGTGTACAAAACAAACAATCTCTTTCGAAGTATGAGGGTTTCATACGGAAACTCGTCTGTTACAATGGGATTTCATTTTTTTGAACTTATTTGAACTCCAGAGTTTTTCTGTGTTCAAAATGCACCCTTCAAAGCCAAATCATCAATTTTCAACCCTTTGTGACTTCATTTGTTATTTTTCATGCATTTACTGATTATTTTGAGCTATAAGACCCTGAAATTGAAAAGCATTTCAAATGAACTCTGAAAAGGTTGAAAGTTGGCATGGTATCATCATTTGACCCACATAGCATGTGCAATAAAGTAGAGAGGGCTACGACAAAAGCTGGATGCACTTCGTGTACAAAACGGACAATCTCTTTCGAAATATTAGGGTTTCATACGGAAACTCGTCTGTTACAAAGGGATTTCATTTTTTTAAACTCCATAGTTTTTCTGTGTTCAAAATGCGTCATTCAAAGCCACATCATCAAATTTCAACCCTTTTTGACTTCATTTGTTATTTTTCATGCATTTACTGATTATTTTGAGCTATAAGACCCTGAAATTGAAGGTAACATATAGCTCTCATGAATAGATAAGTGACCAAATTAATAGAAGTTCATCATCACATTAAAACCAAAGTACATACATAGTTCTCATTGAACAACATATAGCTCTCCAGAGCATCTAATTAAACCATACATTGAAATTATGTAAAACATTTCAATGCAACAACAAATGCGATCATAATCGCAACCAAGGTAACTATTGATCCAACTGCATAATGATACCAAGCCTCGGTATGAATGACATATTTTCTAATCTTTCTAATCTTCAACCGCATTGCATCCATCTTGATCGCGTGATCATCGACGACATCCGCAACATGCAACTCCAATATCGTCTTCTCCTCCTCAATTTTTTTATTTTTTCCTTCAAGTAATTGTTTTCTTCTTCAACTAAATTTAACCTCTCGACAATAGGGTCGGTTGGAATTTCCGGTTCAATCTCCTCCTAGATAAATAAAATCTATGTCACGTTGGTCGGCATAATTGTCATAAATAATAAATAAACCAAATAGTTATAAAAAGATAATATATACCACATCCGAATCATAGACAGGACGAGGGCCGACGGGGGCGGATACCAAAACCATCGCACCACATAATAACAAAGAATAATAAAAGTAAGAAAATTAGACAAGTATCTTTTGAAGTAAGAATTTCTTTCTTTCAGAAAAAATATAAGAACAAGAGGCTCACCAAGGTCGTGCCGGCGACGAGATCGGCGCGGGAGATCGACGGCTGTGAATACGGGGACGGGACGTGACGGACCGCTAAACCTGGACAAATCTCGAGAAAAATGGAGCTCGGAGGTCGAGTTTCGAGAGGAGAAAGATTAACTAGTGTGGCTCAGACATTTCATCGAACACCTCATGTGCATAGGAGGTGAGCTAGAGCACCCAAATGCCCTCCCCCTCGCCGGTCAACCATGACACGAGCATAGCCCTCTGGAATCGGGATGCAATGGTAGGTTGCTTTGGGGGTAACTGGAAAAGCAACGCCGTCCGCCACCTTCATGGATATGTTCTTCATTTTGACGTGTAGCTCGCATGACTAGTGTTCTCCGTGATGTCATCCACGGGTATCTACCCAGCATTTGCGTCGTCCGGGCGGAACCCACGCTGCTTCTCTGCATGGATGGGGCGGTGCTATCCAATGCTGGATCATCCGCTAGCTGCTGCAGCCTTTGAGACCCCTTTGCTGGCTAAGTGAGTTGATCTGCTCTCGCTGCCGCTGGAATTTGACTGCGAATTCCGCTTGACTTGCTTCTAGGCCTTGAAGGCGTTCATAGACCCGCTTCCTCTGCTCCTCCTCCATCTTCCTCTTCATCTCCTCAGCAATCTTCTTTCTCGCACGGGTTCTGTAGTCGGTGTTCCAGTCTGAAAACCCCTCATACCACGGAATAGCGTCCTTGCCTCGTGTTCTTCACAGGTGTTCAGGATTTCCCGAGCACGCGTAAGCTCGTCGTTCTCTCTGTTGGGCTGGAACACCCCCGATCGTGCCTCTTCTATTGCAACAAGTATCGCATCGTCGGCTCCCTTCAGACTTGCCCTCGTCGAAACATTGCCTGTCTTCGGGTCCAACTCCCCCATGCGCATAGAACCAAGTCCACGACCACAGGGGCCAGCTCTTAGTAACCGGAGTGGCACCCGCATCCTCCATCTCTTTCTCGGACTTATCCCACTTAGGCATTGCCACCGCATAGCCACCGGCCCACTTATGGAACTTATCCTTTTTCGGCATTCTTCTTGTTTATTCTCGACCGTTCCTTAGCTAATTCCGAATCCTTGAATTTCACGAAATCGTCCCAATGAGCACGTTGGTTCTCTAGTGTTCCCTCGAATACGGATTCTTCCTTCCTCCCTTGACGTACTTGTTCCATTCCATGATTCTTGTGGTTCTTGAATGCAACCGCCATCTTCCTAAGAGCAGCGTCCTTGACTTTCTGCACATCTGCTTCTGTGAAATGATCTGGTAGGGTGAAATGTTCCATGAGAGTATCCCAAAGCAGATCTTTTTTATTCTTGTCGACAAAAGTAACATCTGGACGTGGAGCAGCGTCCTCTTTGCCTTTTTGTCCTTTGTCTTTTTCTGGCTCTCTCCATTCTTGAAGGGAGATCGGGAGTTGGTCCTTCACAAGAACTCCGCACTGACGAATGAACTTGTCCGCAATCTTCTTAGGTGCTAATGGTTCGCCATTAGGTCCGACCGCCTCGATATTGTACTTTACGCCCTCCTTCAACTTTTTGTTCGGGCCTCGTTTAGTCCTTTTGCACGAAGATTTGCTCGATCCGGATGGCTGAAAGAACAAAGATCGATTCGTTAATATATCTTCAAGTCATTTAAAACATGTGATGATCACCGAAACCTGCTTATATAAATATATATACCTCGCCGGTCTTTGTTGTTTCAGGATCAACATGTTCTTCGTCATCGCCATAATGGTAGTTCATGACTTCATCAATTCGGTCGTCAGCGATCGAATATCATATCACCCTCTCCGGTGTTGTTTAGAAATTCGAGCCGTCATAATCTTCTTCATTCTGATTATCATCGGCCAGCGTATCATATCGAACATGGTCTGCATTCTCCCTCTCTGTCGGTATTGTCCGCCATAGCTTTTATTTAACTAATTCAAAAGAAATATAAAACAATTTAGTATTCAAATTACATCGTCTCGAATAATAGATATAATCTCGAATACTTCGTCTAGAATAATAGATACAATCTCGAATACATCGTCTCGAATAATATATAATATTGAATAGTACATCAACGGCTAGCTAATTAAAGATCGAATACTACTGAAGAATTTAGGACACTCGCGGTTCTGCGTCATGCAAGCGGTGGACACCCAAAGAGAAGGAACCCTCACGGGATCATAGCTGAAGTGAGATCCTCAAGATATCGCCGGTATTGGAGAATCTGCCGCCTCTAACGCAACCATGTAGCGATGGACATGCTCGCCCTCCTCCTCGACACGGCGACGTACCTCCTCCGGTGGGGCGGGTCCCTCCGCCGAACCGCCCACGCGAACGCCACCAAACGAGATCGGGGTCGACGACGGGACCCGGGCCGGGTTCCTCATCAAGCGGCGCGCCCCTCGAACAGCACCTCCAGTGCCGGCCAGTGAGCCCAGTCCGGACATGGGCGGCTGGGCGTCGTCATGGGGGTCGACGGCGAGATGCGAGCCGGGCATCGTCGAGAACAAATACTAGCTATATGCCCGCAAAAATAATATTTTTTAATGATTGGATTTTGATAACTAAAATTTCTAACATTTCTACTATTTCAAAAATCTATATACTATTTCATACTAATTAAGCATCTAACACTAAAAACAGAAAAAACAATTTCTATACATCCATTAAAAACAGAAAAACAACATTATATAAAAAATTCCATACTAATTAAACACTAATTATATCCATCTAACATGCATTCATACATATATACTAGTGAAAAAACAATTATATAAAAAATCTAAACTAATTAAACATACAAAATACGTATATACTAATATATTCATGCATTCATACATATATACGTGTTTGTGTGTGTGTGTTCATCATGCTTGTGTGTGTGTGTATGGGCTCGGGGAGGGGCGCGAGGGAGAGGGGTTAGCGGGGGAGAGCTCACAGCGGGGCGACGGTGACGGCGAGGCGATGGCCGGGGGCAGCGACGGGCAGGCGACGCAGGGACGGGCGCGACGGGACGGGCCAGGCGGCGACGGAGACGAGGGCGGGGACGAGGGGCGGCGACGACGGGGCGGCAATAGGGACGGGCGGCGACGCAAGGCGTCGATCGATCGGGCGGGCGGTTCAATGCGGAAGCAGAGGAAGAAACAGAGGGAGAATGAAATTTTTCGAAGTGTTGTATATATAGAAGGCACCTTTAGTACCGGTTGGAGCCACCAACCGGTACTAAAGGTCTGTTTTGGCCAGCCCAAGCAGTGGGAAGCGACCCCCTTTAGTACCGGATGGTGGCACAAACCGGTACTAAAGGTCCCCCTTTAGTACCGGTTTGTGCCACCACCCGTACTAAAGGGGTGCGCTGGGGCAGGTGTGGTGCGGCAAGTTTAGTCCCACCTCGCTAGCCGAGGGGCGACCGCACTGTTTTATAAACCCCCGTGCGGTCGCTCTCTCGAGCTCCTCTCCATAGCAGGCCTACTGGGCCTACGTGTTCTTTGCTGCCTCAGGCCCACTTGGCCTTGCGGGCCTGCATCCCGCCCAACAACAAAGTTGGGTTTCTAGTCGTATGCAGGCCGCTACGCCTAGTAGGCGGGCTTTTTTTTGCTTTATTTATTTTTGTGTTGTTTTTTGTGTATTTAGAGTTTCTTTGTGAATATTTTTGCTTTAGGTACAAAAATTACAAACTTTACATTAGTGCCCGTAGTTTTCAAATTTGAATAGTTTAAATTTTGAATTGTTTGAAATTAGTGTGAATCACTAGTTTGTGAATAACTTAACTTTAAAAATCAGTGAAGGCATGAAATAATTTGTTTGCACATAAAATTTCTTTGCGTTTCAAATGCCAAAACACATAACTACCCTAACTATTACAGAGATTCCCCTCTGGGTGTGAAACACAGAAGAAAGTGATGACAGTGAAGCCGATCACATCGCAGATCTTTGGGTGTGAAACTTTTTCTTCGCGTGTGTCCCTTTGCGCCGTAACCATGGAAAATCTTCATCATTTAACGGGATGCTCGGGTCAATATTCACTGTGAATGGAGAAATTTCATCAAACTTTTCATAATCTTCTGACTTGTCTGTCTTGTCATCCACTCCCACGATGTTTCTCTTCCCATAAAGAACTATGTGCCGCTTTGGCTCATCGTAAATGCGATGCATTCGCTTCCTTATCTTTTCTTTTTCTTGGCTTGGTAGACATGTCCTTCACATAGAAAACCTGTGCCACATCATTGGCTAGGACGAATGGTTCGTCTGCATACGCAAGATTATTGAGATCCACCGTTGTCATTCCGCATCGCTGGTCTTTCCGTTACCCCGCCTCGTGTCATATTGACCCATTTGCACCGAAACAAAGGGACCTTTAAACCACGTCGATAGTCAAGTTCCCATATGTCCTGTATATAACCATAATATGTTTCCTTTCCTGTCTTGGTTTCTGCATCAAAACAGACACCACTGTTTTGGTTGGTGCTCTTCTTATCTTTGGCGATCGTGTAAAATGTATTACCATTTATCTCGTACCCTTTGAAAGTCATTATATTCGAAGATGGTAACTGGGACAGCAAGTACAGGTCATCTTCAATAGAGGTGTCATGCATGGTAATGCGGTTCTGCAACCAACCGCGAAATTCCTGGTTTGTTCACGTGTAATCCAGTCATCAGACCGCTCCGGGTGTTTGGAGCGTAGCAAATTCTTGTGTTCATCCATATACGGAGCCACCAAGGCGGAATTCTGTAGAACTGTGTAGTGTGCTTCAGTGAGAGAATGCCCGTCCATACATATTATTTGTTCCCCTCCTAGCGTGCCTTTTCCATCCAGTCTGCCCTTATGCCGCGATTCAGAACACCACCGGCTTAAGGTCGAATAAAGTCAATACAAAACTCAATGACCTCCTCATTTTGATGGCCCTTGGAGATGCTTCCTTCTGGCCTAGCACGGTTATGAACATATTTCTTTAAGACTCCCATGAACTTCTCAAAGGGGAACATATTGTGTAGAAATACAGGACCCAGAACGTTAATCTCTTCACATAGGTGAACTCGGACGTGCGTCATGATGTTGAAGAAGGATGATGGGAACACCAACTCGAAACTGACAAGACATTGCACCAAATCATTCTGTAACCTTGGTATGATTTCTGGAGCGATTACCTTCTGAGAGATTGCATTGAGAAATGCACATAGCTACACGGCTAATCGAACGTTTTCCGGTAGAAGCCCCTCAATGCAAATCGAAGCGATTGCGTCATAATCACGTGGCAGTCATGAGACTTTAGGTTCTGGAACTTTTCTGCCATGTTTATTATTCCCTTTATATTCGACGAGAAGCCGACGGTACCTTAAAATACCGAGCAGGCATTCAAAGAAGATTTCCTTCTCTTCTTTGGTAAGAGCGTAGCTTGCATGACCACGATATATGCCGCCTTCTCCGTGCATACGTTGCTGGTCCTCCGTGCCTCGTGTGTATCTTTTGTCTTCCCATACACGCCCAAGAAGCCAAGCAGGGTCACGTAAAGATTCTTCGCCACGTGCATCACGTCGATTGCGGAGCGGACCTCTAGGTCTTTCCAATATGGCAGGTCCCAAAATATAGATTTCTTCTTCCACATGGGTGCGCGTCCGTCAGCGTCCTTCGGAACAGGTTGTCCGCCAGACCCTTTCCAAATATCACCTTCAAATCCTTGACCATATCATGTACATCAGCACCAGTACGGTGGCGAGGCTTCGTCCGGTGATCCGCCTCACCTTTGAAATGCTTGCCTTTCTTTCTTACGGGATGCCTGCTCGGAAGAAATCGACGATGTCCCAAGTACACATTCTTCATACAACTATTCAAATATATATCGCCGGTATCATCCAAACAAAGGCGTGCATCCGCGGTATCCCTTGTTTGTCCGTCACGAAGGTTACCGAGAGAAGGCCAATTATTGATGGTCACGAACAGCAACACCTTTAGGTCAAATTCTTCCCCATGTGCTCATCCCACGCACGTACACTGTTCCATTCCACGGTTGTAAGAGTTCTTCAACTAATGGCCTTAGGTACACATCAATGTCGTTGCCGGGTTGCTTAGGGCCTTGGATGAGCACCGCATCATAATGAACTTCCGTTTCATGCACAACCAAGGAGGAAGGTTATACAAACATAGAGTCACGAGCAAGGTGCTATGGTTGCTGCTCGCCCAAAAGGATTAATGCCATCTGCGCTTAGACCAAACCATACGCTCCTTGCGTCATCTCGCAAACTCATTCCCGTACTTTCTTTCGATTTTTCTCCATCATGACCCGTCACCGGTACTCTCAACTTTCCGCCTTTCTTACGGTCTTCTTCGTGCCATCGCATCGCCTTGGCATGCTCTTTGTTTTGGAACAAGCGTTTCAACTGTGGTATTATAGGAGAATACCACATCACCTTGGCAGAATCTTCTTCCTGGGCGCCGCCTCGACATCACCATGCTCATCGCGGTTGATCTTATAGCGCAATGCACCACATACCGGCAAGCTGTTCAAATCCTCGTACTCACCGCAGAGAGGATGCAATCATTAGGGCATGCATGTATCTTCTCGCACCTCTAACCCTAGAGGGCGGACAACCTTCTTTGCTTCAGACGTGCATTTCGGGCAATTTGTTGTCCTTTGGAAGCATATCCTTTATCATTACCAGCAACTTTCCAAATCCCTTGTCAGATACACCATTCTCTGCCTTCCATTGCAGCAATTCCAGTGTGGTGCCCAGCTTTTCTTGTCACCTCACGCAATTGGGTACAACAATTTTTGTGATCCTCTAACATGCGCTGCAACTTCTTCTTCTCCAAATCACTTGCACGCTTTCTCTTTGCATCGGCAATGGCCCGACCTAGATCATCAACGGGCTCATCCGATGCCTCTTCTTCAGCTTCTTCCCGCATTGCCGCCCAACTTCTTCCGCATTACCGGCTCAGCTTCTTCCCCCATTGTTGTATCATCGTATTCAGGGAACCCATGGCCAGGATAGCTGTCGTCGTCCTCTTCTTCTTCATTGTCTTCCATCATAACCCCTCTTTCTCCGTGCTTGGTCCAAACATTATAGTTGAAGGAAATATGCCCTAGAGGCAATAATAAAGTTATTATTTATTTCCTTATTTCATGATAAATGTTTATTATTCATGCTAGAATTGTATTAACCGGAAACATAATACATGTGTGAATACATAGACAAACAGAGTGTCACTAGTATGCCTCTACTTGACTAGCTCGTTAATCGAAGATGGTTATGTTTCCTAACCATAGACATGAGTTGTCATTTGATTATCGGGATCACATCATTAGGAGAATGATCTGATTGACATGACCCATTCCGTTAGCCTAGCACTTGATCGTTTAGTATGTTGCTATTGCTTTCTTCATGACTTATACATGTTCCTATAACTATGAGATTATGCAACTCCCGTTTACGGAGGAACACTTTGGTACTACCAAACGTCACAACGTAATCGGGTGATTATAAAGGAGTACTACAGGTGTCTCCAAAGGTACATGTTGGGTTGGCGTATTTGAGATTAGGTTTTGTCACTCCGATTGTGGAGAGGTATCTCTGGGCCTTCTCGGTAATACACATCATATAAGCCTTGCAAGCATTGCAACTAATAAGTTAGTTGCGAGATGATGTATTACGGAACGAGTAAAGAGACTTGCCGGTAACGAGATTGAACTAGGTATTTGATACCGACGATCGAATCTCGGGCAAGTAACATACCGATGACAAAAGGAACAACGTATGTTGTTATGCGGTCTGACCGATAAAGATCTTCGTATAATATGTAGGAGCCTATATGGGCATCCAGGTTCCGCTATTGGTTATTGACCGAGAATAGTTCTAGGTCATGTCTACATAGTTCTCGAACCCGTAGGGTCCGCACGCTTAAGGTTTCGGCGATGCTTATATTATGAGTTTATGAGTTTTGATGTACCGAAGGAGTTCGGAGTCCCGGATGAGATTGGGGACATGACGAGGAGTCTCGAAATGGTCGAGACGTAAAGATCGATATATTGGACGACTATATTCGGAGTTCGGAAAGGTTCCAATGATTCGGGTATTTTTCGGAGTACCGAGAGTTACGGGAATTCGCCGGGAGAAGTATTGGGCCTTATTGGGCCCTGCGGAAAGAGAGAGGGGCTGCCTAGGGCAGGCCGCGCCCCCCATGGCCTAGTCCGAATTGGACTAGGGAGGGGCCGCACCTCCTTCCTTCCCTTCTCTCTTCCCTTCCTTGTCTCCTACTCCTAATACATGGAAGGACTCCTAGTTGGACTAGGAAAGGAGGAGTCCTACTCCCGGTGGGAGTAGGACTCCCCCCTTGGTGCGCCTCCTCCTAGGCCGGCCACCCCCTCCCTTGCTCCTTTATATACGGGGGCAGGGGGGCACCCCATGGGACACAAGTTGATCTACGGATCGTTCCTTAGCCGTGTGCGGTGCCCCCCTCCACCATATTCCACTTCGGTCATATCGTCGCGGAGCTTAGGCAAAGCCCTGCGCCGGTGAAGTCATATCGTCGCGGAGCTTAGCGAAGCCCTGCGCCGGTGAAGTCATATCGTCGCGGAGCTTAGGCGAAGCCCTGCGTCGGTGGAGCATCATCATCGCCGTCCTGCGCCCGTCGTCTTGTGGAACTCATCCCGACACTTTGCCGGATCGGAGTCCGGGATCGTCATCGAGCTGAGCGTGTGCGAGAACTCGGAGGTGCCGTCGTTCGGTACTTGGATCGGTCGGATCGTGAAGACGCACGACTACATCAACCGCGTTGTTATAACGCTTCCGCTTACGGTCTCACGAGGGTGCGTGGACATACACTCTCCCTCTCGTTGCTATGCATCACCATGATCTTGCGTGTGCGTAGGAAATTTTTGAAATTACTACGTTCCCCAACGGTGGCATCCGAGCCTAGGTTTTTATGGTTTGATGTTTTGCACGAGTAGAACACAAGTGAGTTGTGGGCGATACAAGTCATACTGCCTACCAAAGATGTCATACTTTGGTTCAGCGGTATTGTGAGATGAAGCGGCCGGACCGACATTACGCCAGACGCTTACGCGAGACTGGTTTCACCGTTACGAGCACTCGTGCTTAAAGGTGGCTGGCGGGTGTCTGTCTCTCTCACTTTAGTTGAACGGCTACGCCCGGTCCTTGAGAAGGTTAAAACGGAGTCTAATTGACGAAGTATCGTTGTGGTCTTGATGCGTAGGTGAGATTGGTTCTTACTTAAGCCCATAGCAGCCACGTAAAATTTGCAACAACAAAGTAGAGGACGTCTAACTTGTTTTTGCAGGGCATGTTGTGATGTGATATGGTCAAGACGTGATGCTATATTTTATTGTATGAGATGATCATGTTTTGTAACCGAAGTTATCGGCAATCGGCTGGAGCCATATGGTTGTCGCTTTATTGTATGAAATGCAAACGCCTGTAATTGCTTTACTTTATCACTAAGCGGTAGCGATAGTCGTAGAAGCAATAGATGGCGTAACGACAACGATGCTACGATGGAGATCAAGGTGTCGCTACCGGTGACGATGGTGATCACGACGGTGCTTCGGAGATGGAGATCACAAGCACAAGATGATGATGGCCATATCATATCACTTATATTGATTGCATGTGATGTTTATCCTTTATGCATCTTATTTTGCTTTGATTGACGGTAGCATTTTAAGATGATCTCTCACTAAAATTATCAAGTAGTGTTCTCCTGAGTATGCACTGCGTTGCCAAAGTTAAATGCGTGCCGAGACACCACGTGATGATCGGGTGTGATAAGCTCTCGTCCATCTACAACGGGTGCAAGCCAGTTTTGCACATGCGTAATACTCAGGTTATACTTGACGAGCCTAGCATATGCAGATATGGCCTCGGAACACGGAGACCGAAAGGTCGGCGTGAATCATATAGTAGATATGATCAACATAAGATGTTCACCATTGAAAACTACTCCATCTCACGTGATGATCGGTTATGGTTTAGTTGATTTGGATCACGTGATCACTTAGATGACTAGAGAGATGTCATCTAAGTGGGAGTTCTTAAGTAATATGATTAATTGAACTTAAATTTATTATGAACTTAGTCCTGGTAGTATTTTGCAAATTATGTTGTAGATCAATAGCTCGCGTTGTTGCTTCCCTATGTTTTTATATGTGTTCCTAGAGAAAATTGTATTGAAAAATGTTAGTAGCAATGATGCGGATTGGATCCGTGATCTGAGGTTTATCCTCATTGCTGCACAGAAGAATTATGTCCTTAATGCACCGCTAGGTGACAAACCTATTGCAGGAGCAAATGTAGACGTTATGAACGTTTGGATAGCTCAATATGATGACTACTTGATAGTTTAGTGCACCATACTTAACAGCTTAGAATCGGGACTTCAAAGACGTTTTGAACGTCATGGACCATATGAGATGTTCCAGGAATTGAAGTTAATATTTCAAGCAAATACCCGAGTTGAGAGATATGAAATCTCCAACAAGTTCTATAGCTAAAAGATGGAAGAGAATCGCTCAACTAGTGAGCATGTTCTCAGATTGTCTGGGTACTTCAATCGCTTGAATCAAGTGGGAGTTAATCTTCCAGATAAGATAGTAATTGACAGAATTCTCTAGTCACCAACACTAAGTTACTAGAACTTCGTGATGAACTATAGTATGCAAGGGATGACGAAAAGAATTCCCGAGCTCTTCGTGATGTTGAAATCGACGAAGGTAGAAATCAAGAAAGAGCATCAAGTGTTGATGATTGACAAGACCACTAGTCTCAAGGAAAAGGGCAAAGGGAAGAAGGGGAACTTCAAAAAGAACGGCAAGCAAGTTGTTGCTCGAGTGAAGAAGCCCAAGTCTGGACCTAAGCCTGAGACTAAGTGCTTTTGCTGCAATGGAACTGGTCACTAGAAGCAGAACTACCCCAAGTATTTGGCGGATAAGAAGGATGGCAAAGTGAACAAAGGAATATTTGATATACAGATTATTGATGTGTATTTTACTAGTGTTCGTAGCAACCCCTCGGTATTTGATACTGGTTCAGTTGCTAAGAGTAGTAACTTGAAACGGAGTTGCGAATGAACAGAAACTAGTTGAAGGGGAAGTGACGATGAGTGTTGGAAATAGTTCCAAGATTGATATGATCATCATCGCACACTCCCTATACTTTCGGGATTAGTGTGGAACCTAAATAAGTGTTATTTGGTGTTGAGCATAAATATGATTTGATCATGTTTATTGCAATACGGTTATTCATTTAAGTAAGAGAATAAATTGTTGTTCTGTTTACATGAATAAAACCTTATATGGTTACACACCCAATGAAAATGGTTCATTGGATCTCGATCATAGTGATACACAATATTGAAACCAAAAGATGCAAAGTTAATAATGATAGTGCAACTTATTTGTGGCACTGCCGTTTAGGTCATATTGGTGTAAAGCGCATGAAAAAAAAATCCATGCTGATGGACTTTTGGAATCACTTGATTATGAATCATTTGATGCTTGCGAACCGTGCCTTTTGGGCAAGATGACTAAAACTCCGTTCTCCAGAACAATGGAACAAGCCTCTTGACTTATTCGAAATAATACATACCAATGTATGCGATTCAATGAGTGTTGATGCTGCGTGGCAAGTATCATTATTTTCGACCTTCACAGATGATTTGAGCAGATATGCGGATATCTTCTTGATGAAACATAAGTCTGAAATAGTTGAAAAGTTCAAAGAATTTCAGAGTGAAGTAGAAAATCATCGTGACAAGAAAATAAAGTTTCTGCGATCTGATCGTGGAGATGAATATTTGAGTTACGAGTTTGGTCTTCAATTAAAACAAAGTGGAATAGTTTCACAGCTCACGCCACCTGGAACACCACAACGTTATTGTGTGTCCGAACGTCATAACCGTACTTTATTTTGATATGGTGAGATCAATGATGTCTCTTACCGATTTACCACTATCGTTTTGGGGTCATGCATTAGAGATGCCTGCATTCACGCTTAATAGGGCACCATCTAAATCTGTTGAGGTGACACCGTATGAACTATGGTTTAACAAGAAACCTAAGTCGTCGTTTCTTAAAATTTGGAGTTGTGATGCTTATGTGAAAAAGGTTTCACCGATAAGCTCGAACCCAAATCGGAGGAGTGCATCTTCATAGAATACTCAAAGGCAACTCATCGGGTACACCTTCTATCACAGATCCGAAGGCAAGTTATTCGTTGCTAAGGTGGATCCTTTCTAGAGAAGAAGTTTCTCTCGAAAGAAGTGAGTGGGAGGAAAGTAAGAGCTTCATAAGGTAATTTGTACCTTCTCCCGAATTGGAAAGTAGTTCATCACAGAAATCAGTTCAGTGATTCCTACACCAATTGGTGAGGAAGCTAATGATGATGATCATGAAACTTCAGATCAAGTTACTACAAAACCTTGTAGGTCTTCCAGTACAGATCCGCACTGCAGTGGTACGGTAATCCTATTCTGGAAGTCATGTTACTAGACCATGATGAACCTACGAACTATGAGGAAGCGATGATGAGCCCAGATTCCGCGAAATGGTTTGAGACCATGAAATCTAAGATGGGATCCATGTATGAGAACAAAGTGTGGACTTTGATGGGGTTGCCCGATGATCGGCAAGCCATATTATATAAATGGATCTTCAAGAGGAAGACAAATGCTGATAGTAGTATTACTATCTACAAAGCTCGACTTGTCGCAGAAAGGTTTTCGACAAGTTCAAGGTGTTGACTACAATGAGATTTTCTCAACTGTAGCGATGCTTAAAGTCTGTCCGAATCATGTTAGCAATTGCCACATTTTATGAAATCTGGCAAATGGATGTCAAAACTACATTCTTTAATGGTTTTATTAAAGAAGAGTTGTATATGATGCAACCGTAAGGTTTTGTCAATCCTAAAGGAGCTAACAAAATGTGCAAGCTCCGGTGATCCATCTATGGACCTGCAAGCATCTCGGAGTTGGAATAAACGCTTTGATAGTGTGATCAAAGCATATGGTTTTATGCAGACTTTTGGAAAAGCCTGTATTTACAAGAAAGTGAGTGGGAGCACTACGGATTTCGATAAGTATATGTGAATGACATATTGTTGATCGGAAATAATGTAGAATTATTCGCAAAGCATAAAGGAGTATTTGAAAGGAGTTTTTCAAAGAAGGACCTCGGTGAAGCTGCGTACAAATTGAGCATCAAGATCTATTGAGATAGATCAAAAACGCTTGATGAGTTTTTCAATAAGAACATACCTTGTCAAGATTTTGAAGTAGTTCAAAATGGAATACCAAAGAAAAATTCTTGCCTGTGTTGCAAAGGTGTGAAATTGAGTAAGACTCAAATCCCGACCACAAAGCAGAAAATAGAAAAGAGAATGAAAGTCATTCCCTATGCCTCACCATAGGTTCTATAAAGTATGCTATGCTATGTACCAGACCTATTGTATACCTTGCTCTGAATTTTGCAAGGAGTACAATAGTGATCTAGGAGTAGATCAATCGGACATTGGTCAAGAACATCCTTAGTGAGGACTAAGGAAATATTTCTCGATTATGGAGGTGATAAAAGAGCCCGTCATAAAGAGTTACATCGATGCAAGCTTTTTACACTGATCCGGATGACTCTAAGTCTCAATCTGGATACATATTGTAAGTGGGAGCAATTAGCTAGAGTAGCCCGTGCGAGCATTGTAGACATAGAATATTTGCAAAATACATACGGCTCTGAATGTGATGCATCCGTTGACTAAGCTTTTCTCACGAGCAAAACATGATCATCCCTTAGTACTCTTTGGGTGTTAATCACATAGCGATGTGAACTAGATTATTGACTCTAGTAAACCCTTTGGGTGTTGGTCACATGACGATGTGAACTATGGGTGTTAATCACATACGGTATGTGAATATTAGTGTTGAATCACATGATGATGTGAACTAGATTATTGACTCTAGTGCAAGTGGGAGACTCAAGGAAATATGCCCTAGAGGCAATAATAAAGTTATTATTTATTTCCTTATTTCATGATAAATGTTTATTATTCATGCTAGAATTGTATTAACCGGAAACATAATACATGTGTGAATACATAGACAAACAGAGTGTCACTAGTATGCCTCTACTTGACTAGCTCGTTAATCGAAGATGGTTATGTTTCCTAACCATAGACATGAGTTGTCATTTGATTAACGGGATCACATCATTAGGAGAATGATCTGATTGACATGACCCATTCCGTTAGCCTAGCACTTGATCGTTTAGTATGTTGCTATTGCTTTCTTCATGACTTATACATGTTCCTATAACTATGAGATTATGCAACTCCTGCCACGGAGGAACACTTTAGGTACTACCAAACGTCACAACGTAATCGGGTGATTATAAAGGAGTACTACAGGTGTCTCCAAAGGTACATGTTGGGTTGGCGTATTTGAGATTAGGTTTTGTCACTCCGATTGCTCGGAGAGGTATCTCTGGGCCTTCTCGGTAATACACATCATATAAGCCTTGCAAGCATTGCAACTAATAAGTTAGTTGCTAGATGATGTATTACGGAACGAGTAAAGAGACTTGCCAGTAACGAGATTGAACTAGGTATTGGATACCGACGATCGAATCTCGGGCAAGTAACATACCGATGACAAAAGGAAGAACGTATGTTGTTATGCGGTTTGACCGATAAAGATCTTCGTAGAATATGTAGGAGCCAATATGGGCATCCAGGTTCCGCTATTGGTTATTGACCGAGAATAGTTCTAGGTCATGTCTACATAGTTCTCGAACCCGTAGGGTCCGCACGCTTAAGGTTTCGGCGATGCTTATATTATGAGTTTATGAGTTTTGATGTACCGAAGGAGTTCTGAGTCCCGGATGAGATCGGGGACATGACGAGGAGTCTCGAAATGGTCGAGACGTAAAGATCGATATATTGGACGACTATATTCGGAGTTCGGAAAGGTTCCGAATGATACGGGTATTTTTCGAGTACCGGAGAGTTACGGGAATTCGCCGGGAGAAGTATTGGGCCTTATTGGGCCTGCGGAAAGAGAGAGGGCTGCCTAAGGCAGGCCGCGCTTCCATGGCCTAGTCCGAATTGGACTAGGGGAGGGGCCGCACCCCTCCTTCCTTCCCTTCTCTCTTCCCTTCCTTGTCTCCTACTCCTAATACATGGAAGGACTCCTAGTTGGACTAGGAAAGGGGAATCCTACTCCCTTGGGAGTAGGACTCCCTTGGTGCACCTCCTCCTAGGCCGCCACCCTCCCTTGCTCCTTTATATACGGGGCAGAGGGCACCCCATGGGACACAAGTTGATCTACGGATCGTTCCTTAGCCGTGTGCGGTGCCCCCTCCACCATATTCCACTTCGTCATATCGTCATGAGCTTAGGCGAAGCCTCGCGCCGGTGAAGTCATATCGTCATGAGCTTAGCGAAGCCCTCGCCCGGTGAAGTCATATCGTCGCGAGCTTAGGCGAAGCCTCGCGTCAGTGGAGCATCATCATCGCCACCACGCCGTCGTCTTGACGGAACTCATCCCGACACTTTGCTTTGGATCGGAGTCCGGGATCGCCATCGAGCTGAACGTGTGCGTAACTCGGAGGTGCCGTGACGTTCGGTACTTGGATCGGTCGGATCGTGAAGACGCACGACTACATCAACCGCGTTGTTATAACGCTTCGCCACGGTCTCACGAGGGTACGTGGACATACACTCTCCCCTCTCGTTGCTATGCATCACCATGATCTTGCGTGTGCGTAGGAAATTTTTTGAAATTACTACGTTCCCCAACAATAGTGGGGCATGAAACCGGACTCAAACAGGTGGACGTGAATGGTTCTTGACGTAGAGTAATTGCGACCATTCTTACAGCCAGCACATGGACAAGGCATAAAACCATCCGCCCGCTTGTTTGCCTCAGCCGCAAGCAGAAAAGTATGCACGCCTCAACGAACTGGGGAGAGCATCGGTCATCGTATATCCATTGCCGCTCATCTTCATTACACAACACCGAATAGACCAAATTAATACAAGTTCATACATAAAGTTCATACAACACTTAAATGCAACAAACAAATAACTCTCTAGCTAAAGCATTTAAATGCAACAACAAATGCGATCAAGATCGCAACTAAGGTAACAATTGATCCAACAGCATAATGATACCAAGCCTCACTATCGATGGCATATTTTCTAATCTTTCTAATCTTCAAGCGCATTTTCTCCATCTTGATCTTGTGATCATCGATTTACATCGGCAACATGCAACTCCAATTCCATCTTCTCCCCTCAATTCTTTTCAATTTTTCTTTCAAGTACTCGCTTTCTCTTTCAACTAAATTTAACCTCTCGACAATAGGGTCGGTTGGAATTTCCGGTTCACATACCTCCTAGATAAAAATATCTATGTCAACTTGATGGGCATAATTTGTCATAAACACGAAATGCAACAAATAGTTTTAAAAGAGAATATACCAAATCCGAATCATAACAAGGACGAGGGCCGACGGGGACGGATATCAAAACCATGGCACTATGTATAACAAACAACGTACGGGTAAGATAATTATTATACGAGTAACTATATATCCAAATCACACAAACATCAATTTTTATATAAAATTTCATGAACAAGAGGCTCACCACAAGGTGGTGCCATGACGGGATCAAAGTCGGCGATCGATTTATGGTTACGTAGATTTAGAACTCACTAACTAAACCACACCTACATATTCAAACTAAGTGTTATTTTGACCTCAAATTGAATATAAATCAAATACTACCACATATATATATATATATATATATATATATATATATATATATATATTGAAGGAAATATTCCCTAGAGGCAATAATAAAGTTATTATTTATTTCCTTATTTCATGATAAATGTTTATTATTCATGCTAGAATTGTATTAACCGGAAACATGATACATGTGTGAATACATAGACAAACATATAGTCACTAGTATGCCTCTACTTGACTAGCTCATTAATCAAAGATGGTTATGTTTCCTAACCATAGACATGTGTTGTTATTTGATTAATGGGATCACATCATTAGGAGAATGATGTGATTGGCATGACCCATTCCGTTAGCCTAGCACTTGATCGTTTAGTATATTGCTATTGCTTTCTTCATGACTTATACATGTTCCTGTAACTATGAGATTATGCAACTCCCGTTTATCGGAGGAACACTTTGGGTGCTACCAAACATCACAACGTAACTGGGTGATTATAAAGGAGTACTACAGGTGTCTCCAAAGGTACATGTTGGGTTGGCGTATTTCGAGATTAGGTTTTGTCACTCCGATTGTTGGAGAGGTATCTCTGGGCCCTCTCGGTAATGCACATCACTATAAGCCTTGCAAGCAATGTAGCTAATGAGTTAGTTATGGAATGATGCATTACGTAAACGAGTAAAGAGACTTGCCAGTAACGAGATTGAACTAAGTATTGGATATCAACGATCGAATCTCGGGCAAGTAACATACCGATGACAAAGGGAACAACGTATGTTGTTATGCGATTTGACCGATAAAGATCTTCGTAGAATATGTAGGAGCCGATATGGGCATCCAGGTTCCGCTATTGGTTATTGACCGAGAATAGTTCTAGGTCATGTCTACATAGTTCTCGAACCCGTAGGGTCCGCACGCTTAACGTTACGATGACAATTTTATTATGAGTTTATGAGTTTTGATGTACCGAAGGAGTTCGGAGTCCCAGATGAGATCGGAGACATGACGAGGAGTCTCGAAATGGTCGAGACGTAAAGATCGATATATTGGACGACTATATTCGGAGTTCGGAAAGGTTCCGAGTGATTCGGGTATTTTTGGGAGTACCGGAGAGTTACGGGAATTCGTATTGGGCCTCTTTGGGCCATACGGGAAAGGAGAGAAAGGGCCAAAGAGTGGCCGCACCTCCCTTGGACTAGTCCGAATTGGACTAGGGAGGGGGCGCACCCTTCCTTCCTTCTCCTTCTCTCTTCCCTTTCCTTCTCTCCTACTCCTACTACATGGAAGGGTTCCTAGTTGGACTAGGAAAGGGGAATCCTACTCCCGGTGGGAGTAGGACTCCCCTAGGGCGCCATAGAGAGGGCCGGCCTCCCTCCTCCACTCCTTTATATACGGGGGCAGGGGGCACCCCATGGAGACACAAATTGATCTACGGATCGTTCCTTAGCCGTGTGTGGTGCCCCCTTCCACCATATTCCACCTCGGTCATATCGTCACGGAGTTTACGCGAAGTCCTGCGCCGGTAGAACATCATCATCGTCACCACGCCGTCGTGCTGACGGAACTCATCCCCGACACTTTGCTGGATCGGAGTCCGGGGATCGTCATCGAGCTGAACGTGTGCTGAACTCGGAGGTGCCGTACGTTCGGTACTTGGATCGGTCGGATCGTGAAGACGTACGACTACATCAACCGCGTTGTCATAACGCTTCCGCTTACGGTCTACGAGGGTACGTGGACAATACTCTCCCCTCTCATTGCTATGCATCACCATGATCCTTGCGTGTGCGTAGGAAATTTTTGAAATTACTACGTTCCCCAACAGTGGCATCCGAGCCTGGTTTTATGCGTTGATGTTATATGCACGAGTAGAACACAAGTGAGTTGTGGGCGATATAAGTCATACTGCTTACCAGCATATCATACTTTGGTTCGGCGGTATTGTTGGATGAAGCGGCCCGGACCGACATTACGCCAGACGCTTACGCCGAGACTGGTTTTACCGCCGTGCTTTTGCACACACGTGACTAGCGGGTGTCGGTTTCTCAACTTTAGTTCAACCGAGTGGCTACGCCCGGTCCTTGCGAAGGTTAAAACAACACCAACTTGACAAACTATCGTTGTGGTTTTGATGCGTAGGTAAGAACGGTTCTTGCTAAGCCCGTAGCAGCCACGTAAAACTTGCAACAACAAAGTAGAGGACGTCTAACTTGTTTTTGCAGGGCATGTTGTGATGTGATATGGTCAAGACGTGATGAGATATAAGTTTTTGTATGAGATGGTCATGTTTTGTTGAAGTTATCGGCAATCGCGTAAGCCTTATGGTTGTCTCTTTATTGCATAAGATGCAAGCGCCAAATAATTGCTTTACTTTATCGCTATGCGATAGCAATAGTTGCAAGAGCAATAGTTGGCGAGACGACCATGTGACGCACATTGATATAGATCAAGATGATGGAGATCATGGTGGCATGCGGTGACGATGGAAATCATGACGATGCTTTAGAGATGGAGATCAAAGGCACAAGATGATGATGGCCATATCATGTCACATATTTTGATTGCATGTGATGTTTATCTTTTATGCATCTTATCTTGCTTTGATTGACGGTAGCATTTTAAGATGATCTCTCACTAATTATCAAGAAGTGTTCTCCCTGAGTATGCACCGTTGCGAAAGTTCTTCGTGCTGAGACACCACGTGATGATCGGGTGTGATAGGCTCTACGTTCAAATACAACGGGTGCAAAACAGTTGCACACGCGGAATACTCAGGTTAAACTTGACGAGTCTAGCATATAATGTATATGGCCTCGGAACACGGAGACCGAAGGTCGAGCGTGAATCATATAGTAGATATGATCAACATATTGATGTTCACCGTTGAAACTACTCCATCTCACGTGACGATCAGACATGGTGTAGTTGATATGGATCACCTAATCACTTAGAGGATTAGAGGGATGTCTATCTAAGTGGGAGTTCTTAAGTAATATGATTAACTGAACTTTAATTTATCATGAACTTAGTCCTGGTAGTATTTTGCAAATTATGTTGTAGATCAATAGCTCGCGTTGTTGCTTTCATATGTTTATTTTAATATGTTCCTAGAGAAAACTGTGTTGAAAGATGTTAGTAGCAATGATGCGGATTGGATCTGTGATCTGAGGTTTATCCTTATTGCTGCACAGAAGAATTATGTCCTTAATGCACCGCTAGGTGACAGACCTATTGCAGGAGCGTATGCGCACGTTATGAGCGTTTGGCTAGCTCAATATGATGACTACTTGATAGTTTAGTGCACCATGCTTAAAGGCTTAGAATCGGGACTTCAAAGACGTTTTGAACGTCATGGACCATATGAGATGTTCCAGGAGTTGAAGTTAATATTTCAAGCAAATACCCGAGTTGAGAGATATGAAGTCTCCAACTAGTTCTATAGCTAAAAGATGGAGGAGAATAGCTCAAGCAGTGAGAATGTGCTCAGATTGTCTGGGTACTACAATCGCTTGAATCAAGTGGGAGTTAATCTTCCAGATAAGATAGTGATTGACAGAATTCTCTAGTCACCATCACCAAGTTAGTAGAACTTTGTGATGAACTATAATATGCAAGGGATGACAAAATTAATTCCCAAGCTCTTCGTGATGCTGAAATCGACGAAGGTAGAAATCAAGAAAAGAGCATCAAGTGTTGATGATTGACAAGACCACTAGTTTCAAGAAAAGGGAAATAAAGGGAAACTTCAAGTAGAATGGCAAACAAGTTGTCACTCCCGTGAAGAAGGCCAAATCTGGACCAAAGCTCAAACCGAGTGCTTACATCGCAAAGGAAATAGTCATTGGAAGCGGAAATGCCCTAAATATTTGGTGGATAAGAAGGATGGCAAAGTGAACAAGGGTGTATTTGATATACAGGTTATTGATATGTGCCTTACTAGTGTTTATAGTAACCCCGAGTATTTGATACTTGTTCGGTTGCTAAGATTAGTAACTCGAAACAGAGTTACGAATAAGCAGAGACTAGTTGAAGGGGAAGTGACGATGAGTGTTGGAAGTAGTTCCAAGATTGATATGATCATCATCGCACACTCCCTATATTTTCGAGATTAGTGTTAAACCTAAATAAATGCTATTTAGCGTTTGCGTTGAACATGAATATGATTTGATCATGTTTATTGCGATACGGTTATTCATTTGAAGTTTAAGAATAATTGTTATTCTGTTTACATGAATAAGACCTTCGATGGTTACACACCCAATGAAAATAGTTTGTTGGATCTCGATCGTAGTGATACACATATTCATAATATTGATGCCAAAAGATGCAAAGTTAATAATGATAGTGCAACTTATTTGTGGCACTGCCGTTTGGGTCATATCGGTGTAAAGCGCATGAAGAAACTCCATAAAGATGGATTTTTGGAATCACTTGGTTATGAATCATTTGATGCTTGCGAACCGTGCCTTTTGGGCAAGATGACTAAAACTCCATTCTCCAGAACAATGGAACGGGCTACTGACTTATTGGAAATAATACATACCGATGTATGCGATCCAATGAGTGTTGATGCTCGTGGCAAGTATCGTTATTTTCTGAACTTCACAAGATGATTTGAGCAGATATAGGTATATCTACTTGATGAAACATAAGTCTGAAATAGTTGAAAGGTTCAAAGAATTTCAGAGTGAAGTGGAGAATCATCGTAACAAGAAAATAAAGTTTCTACGATCTGATCGTGGAAGAGAATATTTGAGTTACAAGTTTGGCCTTCATATAAAACAATGTGAAATAGTTTCGCAACTCACGCCACAGAACACCACGACTTAATGGTGTGTCCGAACGTCAGAACCACACTTTATTGGATATGGTGCGATCTATGATGTCTCTTATTGATTTACCATTATCGTTTTGGGGTTATGCATTAGAGACAGCTGCATTCACGTTTAAATAGGGCACCATCTAAATCCATTGAGACGACACCGTATGAACAATGGTTTAACAGTAAACCTAAGCTGTCGTTTCTTAAAGCTTGGAGTTGCGATGCTTATATGAAAAAGGTTTTCAACCTGATAAGCTCGAACCCAAATCGGAGAAGTGCGTCTTCATAGAATACCCAAAGGTAACTATTGGGTACACCTTCTATCACAGATCCGGCGCGAGTTATTCGTTGCTAAGATGGATCCTTTTTAGAGAAGAAGTTTCTCTCGAAAGAAGTGAGTGGGAGGAAAGTAGAGCTTGATAAGGTAATTTGTACCATCTCCCGAATTGGAAAGTAGTGCATCACGTAAATCAGTTCCAAAGTGATTCCTACACCAATTAGTGAGGAAATTAATGATGATGATCATGAAACTTCGGATCAAGTTGCTACCAAACCTCGTGAGGTCTTCCAGAGTAAGATCCGCACCGAGTGGTACGGTAATCATGTTCTGGAAGTCATGTTACTAGACCATGATGAACCTACAAACTATGAGGAAGCGATGATGAGCCCGGATTCCACGAAATGGCTTGAGGCCATAAAATCTGAGATATGATCCATGCACGAGAACAAAGTATGGACTTTGATTGACTTGCTCAATGATCGCAAGCCATATTAAATAAATGGATCTTCAAGAGGAAGACGGACAGCGATAGTAGTGTTACTATCTACAAAGCTCGACTTGTCACAAAAAGGTTTTTGACAAGTTCAAGGTGTTGACTACAATGAGATTTTCTCAAGCAGAAGCGATGCTTAAGTCTGTCCGAATTATGTTAGCAATTTCCACATTTTATGAAATCGGCAAATGGATGTCAAAACTGCATTCTTTAATGGATTTATTAAAGAAGAGTTGTATATGATGCAACCGTAAGGTTTTGTCAATCCTAAAGGAGCTAACAAAATGTGCAAGCTTCAATGATCCATCTATGGACTGGTGCAAGCATCTCGGAGTTGGAATAAAGCGCTTTGATAGTGTGATCAAAGCATATGGTTTTATACTGAGACTTTTGGAGAAGCCTGTATTTACAAGAAAGTGAGTGGGAGCACTACAACATTTACGATAAGTATATGTGAATGACATATTGTTGATCGGAAATAATGTAGAATTATTCTGCAAAGCATAAAGGAGTATTTGAAAGGAGTTTTTCAAAGAAGGACCTCGGTGAAGCTGCGTACAAATTGAGCATCAAGATCTATTGAGATAGATCAAAAAACGCTTGATGAGTTTTTCAATAAGAACATACCTTGTCAAGATTTTGAAGTAGTTCAAAATGGAACAGTCAAAGAAAAGTTCTTGCTGTGTTGCAAAGGTGTGAAATTGAGTAAGACTCAAATCCCGACCACAATGAGAAAATAGAAAAGAGAATGAAAGTCATTCCCTATGCCTCGATCATAGGTTCTATAAAGTATGCTATGCTATGTACCGGACCTATTGTATACCTTGCTCTAAATTTTGCAAGGAGTACAATAGTGATCTAGGAGTAGATCCTTTGGACATTGGTCAAGAATATCCTTAGTGAGGACTAAGGAGATGTTTCTCGATTATGGAGGTGAAAAAAGAGCTCGTCGTAAGAGTTACATCGATGCAAGCTTTTTACACCGATCCGGATGACTCTAAGTCTCAATCTGGATACATATTGAAAGTGGGAGCAATTAGCTAGAGTAGCTTCGTGTAGAGCATTGTAGACATAAAATATTTGCAAAATACATACGACTCTGATGACAGACCCGTTGACTAAGCTTCTCTCACGAGAAAAACATGATCATACCTTAGTACTCTTTGGGTGTTAATCACATAGCGATGTGAACTAGATTATTGACTCTAGTAAACCTTTTGGATGTTGGTCACATGACGATGTGAACTATGGGTGTTAATCACATACAGATGTGAATATTAGTGTTGAATCACATGATGATGTGAACTAGATTATTGACTCTAGTGCAAGTGGGAGACTGAAGGAAATATGCCCTAGAGGCAATAATAAAGTTATTATTTATTTCCTTATTTCATGATAAATGTTTATTATTCATGCTAGAATTGTATTAACCGGAAACATGATACATGTGTGAATACATAGACAAACATATAGTCACTAGTATGCCTCTACTTGACTAGCTCATTAATCAAAGATGGTTATGTTTCTTAACCATAGACATGTGTTGTTATTTGATTAATGGGATCACATCATTAGGAGAATGATGTGATTGACATGACCCATTCCGTTAGCCTAGCACTTGATCGTTTAGTATATTGCTATTGCTTTCTTCATGACTTATACATGTTCCGTAACTATGAGATTATGCAACTCCCGTTTACGGAGGAACACTTTGGGTGCTACCAAACGTCACAACTTAACTAGGTGATTATAAAGGAGTACTACAGGTGTCTCCAAAGGTACATGTTGGGTTGGCGTATTTCGAGATTAGGTTTTGTCACTCCGATTGTCGGAGAGGTATCTCTGGGCCCTCTCGGTAATGCACATCACTATAAGCCTTGCAAGAAATGTAGCTAATGAGTTAGTTACGGAATGATGCATTACGTAACGAGTAAAGAGACTTGCCGATGTGAGATTGAACTAGGTATTGGATACCGACGATCGAATCTCGGGCAAGTAACATACCGATGACAAAGGGAACAACGTATGTTGTTATGCGGTTTGACCGATAAAGATCTTCGTAGAATATGTAGGAGCCAATATGGGCATCCAGGTTCCGCTATTGGTTATTGACCGAGAATAGTTCTAGGTCATGTCTACATAGTTCTCGAACCCGTAGGGTCCGCACGCTTAACGTTCCGATGACAATTTTATTATGAGTTTATGAGTTTTGATGTACCGAAGGAGTTGAGTCCCGGATGAGATCGGGGACATGACGAGGAGTCTCGAAATGGTCGAGACGTAAAGATCGATATATTGGACGACTATATTCGAATCATTCGGAAAGGTTCCGAGTGATTCGGGTATTTTTGGGAGTACCGAGAGTTACGGAATTCGTTTTGGGCCTCTTTGGGCCATACGGGAAAGGAGAGAAATGGCCAAAAGAGTGGACGCACCCCTCCCCTTGGACTAGTCCGAATTGGACTAGGGAGGGGGGGGGGCACCCTTCCTTCCTTCTCCTTCTGTCTTCCCTTTCCTTCTCTCCTACTCCTACTACATGGAAGGGTTCCTAGTTGGACTAGGAAAAGGGGAATCCTACTCCCGGTGGGAGTAGGACTCCCCTAGGGCGCCGCCATAGAGAGGGCCGGCCCTCCCTCCTCCACTCCTTTATATCTGAGGCAGGGGGCACCCCATGGTGACACAAGTTGATCTACGGATCGTTCCTTAGCCGTGTGCGGTGCCCCTTCCACCATATTCCACCTCGGTCATATCGTCGCGGAGTTTAGGCGAAGCCTCATGCGCGATAGAACATCATCATCGTCACCACGCTGTCGTCTTGTGGAACTCATCCCGACACTTTCTTTGGATCGGAGTCCGGGATCGTCATCGAGCTGAGCGTGTCTTTGAACTTCGGAGGTGTCGTGCGTTCGGTACTTGGATCGGTCGGATCGTGAAGGCGTGCGACTACATCAACCGCGTTGTCATAACGCTTCCGCTTACGGTCTACGAGGGTACGTGGACAATACTCTCCCCTCTCGTTGCTATGCATCACCATGATCCTTGCGTGTGCGTAGGATTTTTTTTGAAATTACTACGTTCCCCAACATATATTTCCTCCCAAATTACTAAACTCACAAATTAATAACTATATAAACCAATGCAAGAGCTAATCTAGCAATGAGAGATGAAAGGACAAAGTTGCTAACCTTTGTGATCACTTGAATGGATGGGGGCCTTCAAATCTTGACAAATTTTGGGCAAAATGTGTGATGAGCTCGAGGGAGAAGAGGAAGAACAGAGAGGAGAGGAGGGAAAGGGGAAGAACAGAGCGAGCTGGGCCAGAAGGGTTTATATGCAGGAGGACCTATAGTACCGGTTCGTGTAGCACGAACCGGTACTAAAATTTGGAGGGCCCAGACTAACAACATCCTGCCACCACCCTCATTAGTACCGGTTCGTGGCACGAACCGGTGCTAAAGGTTAGCCACGAACCGGTGCTAAAGGCTAGCCGTTGGAACCGGCACTAATTTATACATTTGTGCCGGCTCTAATACAAACCGGCACTAATGTGCTTCACGTTTGACCCTTTTTCTATTAGTGTGGGCTGGCCAGGCCCGAACGAAAGCCCTGTTTTCTACTAGTGAGAGAGGGCCCTTTGGCTAGGGTTTATCGTGCCTCCCGCTGGTGCTGCCGCCGGTCTACCTCGTCTCCTGTGGTCTTAGGTCCATGGAGGTGTGGTGGATCCCGGCCCTTGCCGGTGGGAGGGATTTGTTTTTTCATGCTCTTTTGAGTTTTGTTAAGGTTTATGTCTTGCTCAGAGAGACGAGGCGGCGGCGGCTCTGTAAAGATGAAATAAGGTTTTTCCTGTCTTGTCCCCCTCCCGGTGGTGTTTCTAGCATCATCAGAGGGCGTGTGGAGGTTTTTCCCTAGCGGATCTCGCAAGATTCGATCAACATTTGTCTTCGGTGGATCCACGTGGATCTTGTCTTCGTTCATCTGTGTTCGTGTGTATACATGTTGGATATTTTCGATCTACGCTCTCTTCATCGATGACGGTTGTTGTTCTGGCGCACTGGTCCTATGAGGCCTTAACACGACGACTTTCTGACTGTTTACTACAACAAAGTTTGCCCGGCTCCGATGAGGGAGGGGTGAAGACGGCGACGCGCCTTTAGCTCGCTCAGTGCTAATAGTGGTGTTCTTTGTACCACCTTAACAGATGATGAATAGATTGAAAGTTATTCTCGCAAAAAAAGGTCGATGAAGAAAGATGAAGTTGGAAAGACTTTAGGGACAATCATGTGAATTTTATTTCTTGTTAGGGTCTTTAGTATATTCATTTGTGTCACTTGAGGTGTTTGTCAGATATGTTGAAATGACCCGCGAACCAACATGTGGTTAGATGGTTAAAAGGATTGTGGTATTCCCAGCCCACCGAGGTTCAAATTCTGGTGCTCGCATTTATTTCTGAATTTATTTCAGAATTTGACAAGGCGCCTACGGTGACTTCGTAAATCTCAAAATGATATGTCGGCTCAGTCTTTCGGAGGTGCTCATATCGATAGGGTATGTGTGTGTGCGTTTATAGGGATGAGTTGTATGCGCGTGTATATAAACGTTTGTGTCTGTACATGTTAAAAAAAGATATGTTGAAATGACCCGCCACTGTTTTTTTTTAAATGAGGACGTACCGCATATGTCCTTTTTCCTCGACACAGTGCACCGGATTCCTGCAACACTAGCCAGTAGCCATTATATCAGCCTTATTGAAGAATGGAAAGAAAATAAATAATACGAGAAGGTGCTTTCCGCATTTCGCCACCGTCCCGCCACCTGTCTGCCACGCGCCCGCAGGGCCCACCTGGCCATCCTCACACGTGGCCCCACCGCTCAGGAGCTTCTCCTTCCTCCAAGTCCGGCCCCAACACCCAGAAGCCCGACCCCCGCAGCCATGGCCATGGAGCGACCTGTGCGGCTGGTGCTGGATGCGTCCCTCCTCCTCGATCCCGTCGGTGCAGGGGAGGCTGCGCCGGTGCCCACGCTGCGCCCCGGGGCGGAGGCGCTGCTGCGGCGGCTGCGCCACTCCAATCTGGGCGTGGTATGAGCCCGGCTCTTCACCGCGTTGAATTGTTAGGAAATACTAGTACCTTGTAGTCAACTGATTGCGTCTTCTTGCTCCTTTTGTTTCAGGCAATTTGCCATCCGGAGGAAATGCCAACTGCTGTGGTATATCTGTCTACCCCCTTCTGAACCTTTTTTTTTTTCAAGTTACTGTTTTTGATTCATCTCAGCTACACTTGTACTGTTTACGATTTGTGATGGGGGCTATACAGAGTATACTTAAAATAGAGGTGTTTGCAAGATTCACTGCTTGTGCTAGGTCTCAGGAGCACTTCAGAGGAACCAATTATTTCCAGATGCTCCCGTTGCACTGATCACTCTTGATATCTGTCAAAGTTTTCTTTTGCTAAATCCCGTTGTGCGGTTAAAACTTGCAATATTTCTGGCCAGAACTTTTATAACCCTCAGTTTACTGCGCTAATATCTGTACCCTCCCCTATGAAATGAAAAAAACTGCTATCGCTGGCTTGCGGCATTACATTCCCATTCTTCAGAAGGCATTGTTTTGTGAATGCTGTACATCATTCCGTAAGGTCGTATACGCTTACACGGGGCTTCTCTGTTGCTTTTATCAGTCAGGCTTTCTTGAAATGGCAGCAGACTTGAACTCCTTTGGGTATATATCACTACCTGCTCCAACTGGGAATCACTTACTAAATGAGTTGATGTTAGAGTGGAGCAGAACAAGTTCTTGTTTTTATGCTACTTCCAGAGTTGATGAAGATCTATTTTCTGAACTTCAGAGCCATAACTGGAAGGTTATTGCTGTAGGTAAGCAATAAATCAGGTTATTGATGTTAATTATCCTTCTCACGCTGTTTCCAACTAGATGTTTTGCGTTAGGACTTCATCCATGATATATCTGCTGTGTAGCCCATGCTGTTTTACATATTGGAAGGAGGTGCTAATATTAGCTTTGAGGGCTATTGATATTCTTCTTATGATCCAGATAGTGAATGTGGAACAAAAGATTCTGGAGCTGTAAATGTTGGCAAGCTTCAAGAGCTGCTTATCACTTTGGCTACTTTAATTAAAAAGGTTAAATGGTCATTCATGTCTACTTGGTCATATTTCTTGTGATGTAGTGCACTAAATTCGAAATTATATGTTCTCTCATCCAGGAAATTGCTAGCTCATCTGTTTTGATGGTTGGCTATGCAATGAAACCATCCCGTGAGGAAGACTTTGCCAAGGCAAGTTTTCTAATGTGTTGCTGACTAATATGTATTTAATCTCTGCTGGAACATCATTATTCCTATGTTGCTTGCAGAGAGGAGCATTTCCCCTTTATCCAACTCAAAATGGACTTATCTTTGTCCCACTCTCATTTGAACTTCCTTTAGCCTCTCAACTTCAAGAAGTTGACATAATCCTCCACAAAATGACGGATGAGATCATTAGCATTGATCCAAATTGCTCCATCAGTTTTCCCAGGGGAATTTCATTTTCTGCAGGAATGTCTGAAGTTATAAGGTAAAATGGGTTACAGAAGTAATTTAGTGGATTTACACTTTCGTATCTTCTAGCAACAAATAGCAACCATCTGATAACTTGCTTTATATAATTTGTAACAGGTCGATATGCTGAAGTATTATACTCATTCTGTTTTCACTATCATCCTCTTTGTTAAGCAGGTTTATGGAAGACTATCCTGATTTTTGCATCATTGATCCGTTCAAAAATATTTCCACGTTGCTGGATCGTCTGCAAATTCAAGAAATTCTAGTTAGATTGCAAGAACTTGGCTCTGAAGGAAGGCCCAAACTCCGAGCACCACATTCTTTGAAGGTCTTTTTATTTGAATTACACTTGTGCAGAAGTATGACTTCATGGCTTTTGTACTGTATGTTACTGACATCTACCATCATTAAACACTCCTGTCTTCATGCACTTCTGAAGAGCATTTATGTGCAGTGCATGTTGCATTGTTGTACTATCTATAATTGCCTTTGTCTTGACTATTGAGTTTTCTTGCTATTTTCCAATGTAGGTCATAAACTTCAATGGCAGTGAATTACAGAAGCAACTAGCAGAAGCTAATTTATCATTTCCACTCATCGTGAAGCCACAAGTTGCATGTGGAGTTGCTGATGCGCACAATATGGTAGCTTATTGTCTTTGTATTTAGTTCTACATCAACTGAATGTTCGGGTATTGCATTAATTTCCAATGATATCCTTTTGTCACCATTCGTACGAAGATGGTTATGCTGACTTATTGTGCTGCTTGATCCCTTTTCAGTTTGGAGTTTTATTTGCTTTCTTTTGAATTATGCATCTAAATGAAAATTGTTGTCTGCAGGCATTAGTTTTCCAAATTGAAGAGTTTAGCAACCTTAGTGTGCCTCTTCCAGCTATTCTACAGGTACAATTTTCTGCCTTTTCCTCTTTGATAGCAGGTGTCTTGGAAGGAAATGGGCATATTTGATATACTCTTAATGTATTATATGTTTTGACGATTCATCACATCTTGTGTATTTTCCTTCAATTTTGACACTCTTGAGGCATTCCATGTTGAGTCTTGACGCCCTCTGCAGATCTGTACCTGTGAACTACAGTTTGCGATGATTCATCTTCATAAACAACCGGGAGATTCTGATGGGTAGGTTTTATTTGTGTGATGTAGGAATACATTGATCACGGGTCCAAGATATACAAATTTTATGTAATTGGAGACAAGGTTTTTCATGCTGTAAAAACTTCAATGCCCAATGCAAATTTGCTAAAATCGTCATCGGGGGATGAACCTCTTACGTTTAATAGGTAAAGTTTGGAAGTATATATTTTCGGCATGGTGTTGGATGTCTTTTTCATTCATCTGCTAAAGTGTACTTCCTGTACCAAATTATTTGAATTTGCTTCACAGTTTGAAGACTCTTCCAGTGGCTACCAAGGAGCAGCTGCTGCTGAACAGGCTACAGGATAACAAATCTCTGAACATCGGTGTGGTGGAAGAGGCTGCAAAATTGTTAAAGGAATCACTTGGACTAACAATTTTTGGATTTGATGTTGTTGTAAGTATTTCTTCTCGTATGGTTTGTGCTATTAGTAGTCAGTACAGCTACAAACAGAGTAACTTCTTCCCACTGGAAGTCTGAAACACTTCAAGTCACCATTATCTTTTTGTTGCTGCGCATTCTACTTCGGAATTGTCAAAAATAGCCTTTGAATACACAGGTTCAGGAGGGCAGCGGAGACCACGTCATAGTGGACCTAAACTATCTTCCGTCATTCAAAGAAGTTCCTGACTCCGAGGCGATGCCTGCGTTCTGGGATGCAATCAGGCAGTCATACGAGTCGAAGAAAGGGAAGGTGCAAACTTAGTCAACGGCCTCGACAAAAACCATATACAATATCGGCGACAACATCCACACCATTCGGTGGAGATCACCACTACTGGGTGCTGAATCAACAATCTGTCTAGAAGCGGCTGCTTGTCGTCTAGAATCGTAGAGCACTTCGGAACTTTGCAGGCAGAGATGTGTACTAACACTAATAATTCGGGAGCGACAACGCTCAACTGTGGAGTAAAACTGGTTGCCGTACAAGTGTATAACCATGCTAACCTCCTCTCTTTTTGCTCCGTGTTGTATGATTTACATGTGAATGTGAGTGGCCCTGTAGTCACTGTACTGCAATGTGAGTGACGTGATATGCTTGTTTCTGCTCTGCATAGACCAGCAACCTGCTTCTCTCTGTATCTACTCTGTTCTTTATATGTGAATTATATCATGTGAAAGCCTGCTGCGGATTTATCCCTGGCCTCGGCCGACTATGGGCATGGTTTTTATATGGGGGCACACTGAAAGCAATTAGAGTTGGCCTTTATGAAGGGGCCAAAACTGAACAAATTTGTGCCATGTGGAGCCCAAGGAGAAAGAAACGGTACTGCCCAATGTAATGTAATAATACTTTCCATTCGGCTGCATCTTGATGTCCCTTTCACCAACATATTTGTTGCATTTGTGCAGATCGCGTGGAGCTCCAGGGAAACTTTCAGGATTGCCGGCACAGTTTTGGCCTTTTATTATTCAGGTAAGCTTCCGTCACTGTATGCAATATATGCATGTGTGTACCTGCTCTCCCTGTGTCCCGGCACCTTCAGTTTGGCTGTTTACTCTGCTCCCTGTGTTGAGCACCTGAAGAATGGATCACATGAAGAGGTTCTCCGGCATGGCGAGGGGCACACCCGCGTCGGCTCCGGCGCGGAAGGACGAAGACGAGAGCCTGGTTCTCTTTGGGGAACTGTACAGGCATGATCAGGAGAAGGAGGTGAACCTCCTTGACCCAATGTACTCCGTGGAGTTTGAAGCCATCCAAGGTCAGGTGTTGTCTCTTATATTTTCACTTCTTTGCGTGTTCATTTTGTCGCCGAGATGCAATTATCCCCCCCTGCTATCGCCGTCCGGGGCTAAGATGATGAGATTTTGAGTCACTGGTATCAGTAAACAGTTGCGAAGATCTAGGGAAGTTGATACACATCTTTCCTTTGGAAGATAGATAATCTGACTAGAACGCTTTGGTTGTCTGAATATAGGTGACCGCCGCATGTTCAAACTCGCCTCGGGGAAGCGAGATTACCTACTCACAGATGGCGAAAAGAACGATTACGATTGGTAAAGATGGAATTTGCTTGCAGTAAAAACATGTTGACCTATTCTCTCTACTGCGTATTTTGAAACGGGGCGGTTCATTTGATTTCAGGCTCAAGACTCCTCCGGCCACCCCGCTGTTCGCTTCCCTTGAGATGGAAGCTGATTCCGCCCAAATGGTTTTCCAGAGGGAGCTGCCTATCCTTCAACCAGTTAAAACTTCAAGGGTATGATGGCTATTGAGTCTTCACAGTAATTACAACACTTTTCACTGTACATACCTTCGCATAGAAGACATGCTGCTCTCCCGTCCGTTGTAGAAAAAAATTGCTATACATATCAAGTAATTACCATTCACCAAGTCGAAATACGGCATCAGGATTGTAGAACATTTAAAGAAAAAACCCTCTTCTCATACTACACAGGCAACTGTGAAAGTTATCGGCAATCGAAACAAGAGAAGCTTTTTGTATGCAATTTATTCATTTTTTCTGTTGATCTTACTGTTTGACATTGTGAAATTTCAACAGTTCTCAGGAAAGTTCGAGGCACCCAGCAGCACATCAACAAAGTCTGAATCTCCTACAACGTCCAGCTCCTCGAAGTCTGCCACTCCAACGACGAGACCCAGCTCTTCGTCAGAGAAAAACCTCAGCACCAGAGGACCGTCCCCTGCCTTCTGCAAACAAGAGTCCCCATCTTACAAAATAGACAAGAGATCAAGCTACACACCTCTGAGAAACAGGCTGCAGAATGCAGTGGCAGCTCCTACAACAGACACCAAGGCAGCTAAGAAAACCTCGTCAGACAAGAAGACCGTAGCCCCAGGCAGCACAAAGGCAGCCAAGAACATTGCCGACAAACCCGCGATGAAGAACCTCACGGCGGCTGCCCCAAGAGCTCGGACCAAGGATCCTTTGGTTGGTGCAAAAGATCTGAAGGTCGATGCTGGCAATGGTGGTGGCACAAGAAGAGTGTCGGTAGGTGCAAAGGATCTGAAGGTCGATGCTGGCAATGGGGGCACCACAAGAAGAGTGTCGGTTGGTGCAAAGGACCTGAAGGTCGATGCCAGCAATGGCGGCGCTGCAAGAAGGGTGCCACGTCAACCGGCTGCAGCAACAGGTATCGGCAAAGACCCCTCTTCAGTGCCGGCAGTGGCAAGAGGAAGGAGCAGAGGTGGCCATGAGCCGGCTGCTGGTAACGGTGTCGATGCTGCTGACGGGGCTGCGGCCAAGGGGAGGAGAAGAGCAGGCGGGGAGAAGGAGCAGCAGAGGCAGCAAAAGGTTGGAAGCCATGGAAAGAAGCTGGTTGGATAGCTTCCCTGGCCGGCGTTCAGCATCCTGCCTGAATTTTCAAGAAGGAGATGGCAACATTCGATTTCAGAAAGAACTTTCAGTTGCCTAAATTTAAAAAGTGCATTTGATTGAAAGTTTGTTCATACTCCCTCTATAAAGAAATATAAGCTCTTACTTATATTTCTTTATGGGGGGAGTATTTTGCAATAGATATTTTTCACCATGTAGCTGAATGAACAGTATACGCGCTGAGGAGCAGAACTGTCTTGTAATACAAGTCGCTCAAGCAGTGAAATCGTTGGTACATTCAGTAAGAAATGCATTTCTATGAAAAAAAAGCGGGTTCATTTATATGAAATTTCAAGTTCGCCGAAACAACTCACAACTACAACCGGAAGTACAAAAATTCTCCCCCGCGGTCCGTGGACAGTGACCCAGCAGCACACAACAAAACGTACGCCTCATCTATGAATCTCAAACTTCATACCTCAAATCCATACTACGTACATATCTAAAACTACTCATTGTCGAAAATGCTTTGTGCCCATAGCCGGGTAGACGGACAACTGCGGCAGCTCTTGTTGGAATTTTGCTAGTAGGCCTTTGGCTCAAAGCCCAACTAAAATTCTGAAATTCTCTTGGCCCATTCATGCATACATGTGAGTGGAGTGAGTGAGACTAAAGTTTAGTCCCACCCTGGAAGTTAAGAGAGTTGTACCTCTTTATAAGGTGAGCTTTTCTACCACTTGTATGAGCATGAGAAGAGGAGACCTACACGCGCGCTCCTCCTCCTCGCTCGCCTCGACGCGGGTTGCGGGATTGAGCCGAGCCGAGGACAGAGCTATGCACGTTGGGGTTTACTCCCACGACTTACCCGGCCCGCACTATATAGTTAGGCAGACGTCTACCCTAGCCGCCACCGCTTCGTATGGTTTCTCACCACCGTTCCAGATCATTGGGCCGCCAAGCAAGTCTTCTCCATCCCTCCTTTCGGCGTGCACCGGGAGAAGGGACAGCAGGCCTCCGGAACCCCGCCTCTCGTGATCCTGTATGGGAGAGGGGCGATCAGGTTTTTGGGGAGCGCACTCGTGCGACTGCTGGCAACGACGACTTCTTGAACGAGACTTCTTCCCCGACCTCGGCAACCTCATCCTCAACGATATGGGCGACAGCGTCAACACCGGCGGTGCTGCACCCGCTGCACCGTATGTGATTCTAACCTTCTTGTTCGAGATCGTGGTAGAATTCATGTTTCTAGTATGTGCCCTAGATGTGATCTGTTCATCTGCTATGCTAGTTCACATGATTAGTTTAATCTCTGCTATTGCTGTCATGATCTATTTCCTATTTATTCGGATTAAATCTCGTAGTAATTTGCTCATATTTCCAACAGCTCGCAGCCGGCTCCGCCTCCTCCTCTCCTCCCCCATTGGCTGGGGCTCTGCTTCCAGCAGCTGCTCCCCCTCCTCCTCCTCAGGCTCTAACGAATCTAGAGGCAGGCCGACAGCGAAACGAGCCAAGAACCTGGCCCGGATCTCCTCCAGGAGCAGCAACCGGCGCTCGGCGTTAGCATCACATATGTGGTGATCCGGCACCTCGGCATGGTAAACAGACGACCAATTGGAAGTGGCGGCGACGGAGAGGAGAAAGGGGAAGAAATGGGCGGATAGGGTTTGGTTGTGTCGTCCGGCTTAAATAGCCGGCCTAAGCGGCCCCATGCGGTATGGAACGAAGGAGGCACCGGTCGTACCAGCAGTCTCTTTGTATCCCCGTGTGGGCCCTATCGGTCAATCTGACGTGGCACCCGCGTCCGGGCGTCCACATATCCACTCCATATATGGGCCACGTATGTGGAGTACCAGTCAGTCCAGACGTTTGGGTCGGCTATGAACAGCCCAGTTGATGGCCAAAAAAACCATGGCACTGATCAGGCAGCCCGCCCGAGCATTTGGGACGGGTATGGAGTCCGGTTGTAGATGCTCTAATGTCCAACACTAGTCTACAGTCTACAATAGGACTAGTGCACCCGGCACAAGGAAAAACAATACCCCTCTACAACTTGGGCCAACAACTCCATATTGGTTTGTCCACCTAGCCGGTCTGTTAGAGCATCTCTAACGTTGACTCCCAAATAAGACACCGTATCCGTCTGTGGACTAGTGGAGACCGGTCCGTGAACAGTAATGTGAAAGGTGGCCATCCAATCGTGCCTGCATACATTTCAAAACAAAGTTGAATAAACTAGACAAATTTTATCAAACAAAACGGATTTCAGTATAGCTCATACATAAGTTACATAAAACGGATGATATCTTGACCGTTTAACTAAAAGAATTTAGAAAAACTAGGAGGCTAAATTGTAGTAGGTGTGGCCACCCTGGGCGGCCGCACCGCCGCCGTGTTGTCCTTCTAGTGACGGAAGGGCGCGGGGCCGAGGCAACCTTGCCCGACCGCCGCCACCACCTGCCGCTCGCGGAGGAGTCATTTCGCTTCCTCCCGCGCCATGTGGAGGGCCACCGCAACAATGCCGGCCCTGGCAGCGATGCCCTAGCGGCGACCTTGCCCCTGCCGGCATTGGTGGAGGTATCGCTTAGCGACCATTCCTTGCTAATGTTGGCAAGCTCACCGTTGAGGCGGCGGCACCGCTACTCGTCTATTTCCGTGGTGGTGGTGGAGCGGTCGAGAGCCCAGGCCACCGCCGGGTCGAGATGGTTGCGAACCCAGATCGGCGCCTCGTCCACTTGTTGAACGTGGAGTAGCGGGCAACGTTGCATCGCTCCTGCCTTGCCGCCCTGTCCTCGGTGGACATGATGGCCCATGACAAAGAGGAGCCACCGCCATCAAGGTAGTGGAGGATGCGCCTGCGTACCGTCGCGATCAGGGGTGGAAGCTCCTCCTTGATGACCTAACCACCCTAATTACGACACGACGGCAACGCTGGCTCCTTGATGCCGCACCCAATTTGGACGCCGCGGTTGTGTAGGGGGAAGTCGTCTCCTCCTTCAGGCGACACCCAGTTCTAACACCACGGTTGCATGGGAGGGCGTCGGCTCCTACTTGACGCGGTAGCGCGAAGGGAGTGTGGATCCTCCTTGACGGTACACGGCGGTGAGGGCGGCGCCGGACCACGTTCCTGGAGCAACCACTCCGTTAGCAGCTTGATCTAACGGATGAACTCATCGTCCGTCACTGCGGTATCCGAGAGGAGGCACGACTGCTTACGGAGCGGTTGTTGCTGCGGCGGCGCGGTCCTCCTCGTCGTCAAAGGGGATGAAGATCTAGTCCTCGTAGGAGGACCCGGCGGTCGTTAAGTCCGAGGGCCCCGGAGAGCAATGGCGCTGATGCCAACATTAGGAGCCACCGCCTGCCGGCATGGGGAACCATGTCTTGTGCATGGTGTGGATAGGGAGAGTGATAACCCACAAGTATAGAGGATCAATTGTAGCCTCTTTTGATAAGTAAGAGTGTCAAACCCAATGAGGAGCTAAAGGTAGAACAAATATTCCCTCAAGTTCTATCGACCACCGATACAACTCTACGCACGCTTAACATTCGCTTTACCTAGAACAAGTATGAAACTAGAAGTACTTTGTAGGTAGTGTTGGATAGGGTTGCAAGATAATAAAGAGCACGTAAATAAAAAGTAGGGGCTGTTTATATAAAGACACAACTAAGTTAGTTTTAGTAGAGAGCTTTTTGTCACGATAAAGTTATTTGTCCCTAGGCAATCGATAAATAGACCGGTAATCATTATTGCAATTTCATATGAGGGAGAGGCATAAGCTAACTACTTTCTCTACTTGGATCATATGCACTTATGATTGGAACTCTAGCAAGCGTCCGCAACTACTAAAGATCATTAAGGTAAAACCCAACCATAGCATTAAAGTATCAAGTCCTCTTTATTCACATACGCAAACAACCTACTTACTCGGATATATGCTTCTGTCACTCACGCCACCCACCATAAGCAAATCATGAACATATTGCAAACCCTATAGCGGGGATCCCTCACGCTTGTGCGACACGGAGAGCATCATAGGACAACATCAATAATGAAACATGCAACTCAAACCAATCACGATCATCAATTAACCCATAGGACAAAACTAATCTACTCAAACATCATAGGATAGCCATACATCATTGGGAAATAATATATAGCGTTGAGCACCATGTTTAAGTAGAGATTACAGCGAGTAAAAGAGGGGTTACACCGCTGCATAGAGGGGGGAAGATTTGGTGATGATGGCGGTGAAGTTGTTGGTGAAGATTGCGGTGATGATGATGGCCCCGGCGGCACTCCGGTGCCACCAGAAGCGAAGGGGAGAGAGCCCCCCTCCTTCTTCTTCTTCCTTGACCTCCTCCCTGGATGGGAGAAGGGTTTCCCCTCTGGTCCTTGGTCTCCATGGCATGGGAGGGGCGAGAGCCCCTCTGAGATTGGATCTGTCTCTTTGTCTCTCTCTGTTTCTGCGTCCTGGTATTCTGCCCTTTCATCGTTTCTTATATATCTGGAGATCCGTAACTCCGATTGGATTGAAACCTTCGCCAAGATTTTTTCCGAAAATTAGCTTTCTTGCGGCCAAAGAAGAGCAGCAACCGCCTTACGGGGGGCCCACGAGGGTCAGGGGCACGCCCAAGGGGCATGCGCACCCCCTGCCTCGTGGCCCCATCGGGCACCGTCTCGCGTTGATTCTTCTTCCCATATTTCACAAATATTCTAAAAATATTCTCTGTCCGTTTTTATCCCGTTTGGACTCCGTTTGATATGGGGTTTCTGCGAAACATAAAACAAGCAACAAACAGGAACTGGCACTGGGCACTGGATCAATATGTTAGTCCCAAAAATAATACAAAAAGTTGCCAAAAGTATATGAAAGTTGAATAATATTGGCATGGAACAATAAAAAATTATAGATACGACAGAGATGTATCAGCATCCCCAAGCTTAATTCCTGCTCGTCTTCGAGTAGGTAAATGATAAAAAGATAATTTTTGATGTGGAATGCTACCTAGCATAATCTTGATCATGTAATCAAATCATGGCATGAATATTAAGACACGAGTGATTCAAAGCAATAGTCTATCATTTGACATAAAAAAATATACTTCAAGCATACTAACCAAGCAATATGTCTTATCAAAATAACATAGCCAAAGAAAGCTCATCCCTACAAAATCATATAGTTTGGCCATGCTTCATTTCTGTCACACAAAATGCTCCCATCATGCACAACCCCGATGACAAGCCAAGCAATTGGTCATACTTTTTAACGCGCTTCAGCCTTTTCAACCCTCACGCAATACATGAGCGCAAGCCATGGATATAGCACTATGGGTGAAATAGAATATGATGATGGAGGTTTGTGTGAGAAGACAAAAAAGGAGAAAGTCTCACATCGACATGGCTAATCAACGGGCTATGGAGATTCCCATCAATTGATGTTAATGTGAATAGTAGGGATTGCCATGCAACGGATGCACTAGAGCTATAAGTATATGAAAGCTCAAACTGAAAATAAGTGGGTTTGCATCCAACTTGCTTGCTCATGAAGATCTCGGGCATTTGAGGAAGCCCATCATCGGAATATACAAGCCAAGTTCTATAATGAAAATTCCCACTAGTATATGAAAGTGATAACTCAAGAGACTCTCTATATAAAGAACATGGTGCTACTCTGAAGCACAAGTGTGGTAAAAGGATAGTAACATTGCCCCTTCTCTCTTTTTCTCTCATTTTTTGTTTTTTTCTTTTTTTTTCTTTTTTTGGTGGGCTTCTTTGGCCTCTTTTTTTATTTGGGCTTCTTTGGCCTCTTTTATTTATTTTGAAAGTCCGGAGTCTCATCCCGACTTGTGGGGGAATCATAGTCTCCATCATCCTTTTCTCACTGGGGCAATGCTCTAATAATGATGATCATCACACTTTTGTTTACTTACAACTCAATATTACAACTCGATACTAGAACAAAGATTTGACTCTATATAAATGCCCCCGGTGGTGTACCGGGATGTGCAATGATCTAGCGTAGCAATGACATCAAAAAACGGACAAGCCATGAAAACATCATGCTAGCTATCTTACGATCATGCAAAGCAATATGACAATAAATGCTCAAGTCATGTATATGATGATGATGGAAGTTGCATGGCAATATATCTCGGAATGGCTATGGAAATGCCATGATAGGTAAGTATGGTGGCTGTTTTGAGGAAGATATAACGAGGCTTATGTGTGATAGAGCGTATCGTATCACGGGGTTTGGATGTACCGGTGAAGTTTGCACCAACTCTCGAGGTGAGAAAGGGCAATGCACGGTACCGAAGAGGCTAGCAATGATGGAAGGGTGAGAGTGCGTATAATCCATGGACTCACATTAGTCATAAAGAACTCATATACTTATTGCAAAAGTTTATTAGCCCTCAAAGCAAAGTAGTACTACGCATGCCCCTAGGGGGATAGATTGGTACGAAAAGACCATCGCTCGTCCCCGACCGCCACTCATAAGGAAAGCACTCAAAGAACACCCCATGCTTCAAATTTGTCACACAACGTTTACCATACGTGCATGCTACGGGACTTGAAAACCTCAACACAAGTATTTCACAATTACTCAACTAGCACGACTCTAATATCACCACCTTTATATCGCAAAACTATTGCAAGGAATCAAACATATCATATTCAGTGATCTACAAGTTTTATGTAGGATTTTATGACTAACCATGTGAATGACCAATTCCTGTCAACTCTCTAAGTAGATATAAGTGAAGCAAGAGAGTTTAATTCTTTCTACAAAAGATATGCCCACGCTCTAACAAATATAAGTGAAGCAAAAGAGCATTCTACAAATGGCGGGTTTCTATGTGAAGAGAAACATGCAATCTAAACTTCAAATGATATAAGTGAAGCACATGAAGCATTCTATAAAGCCATACTCAAAAGATTTAAGTGAAGTGAAAAGAGCATTCTATACATCAACCAAGGACTATCTCATACCAGCATGGTGCATAAAATAAAAGTGGAAGCTAAATGCAAAAGACGCTCCAAGATTTGCACATATCGCATGAACGAAACGAATCCGAAAACATACCGATACTTGTTGAAGAAAGATGGGATGCCTTCCGGGGCATCCCCAAGCTTAGACGCTTGAGACTTCTTGAATATTTACTTGGGGTGCCTTGGGCATCACCAAGCTTGAGCTCTTGTCTCTCCTCCTTATCCTAATATCGAGCCATCCTCGATCTTCGAACACTTCATCCACACAAAACTCAGCAGAAAACTCGGTAAGATCCGTTAGTATAATAAAGCAAATCACTAGTCTAAGTACTATTTCAAACCAATTCATATTTTGTTTTTGCATTATATCTACTGTAATATAACTTTTCCATGGCTTAATCCACTTATAGGAATTGATAGTGTCATCAAAACAAGCAAACTATGCATCAAAAACAGAATATGTCTTAAACGGATCAGTCTGTAGTAATCTGAACATTCACCATACTTCTGCTACTCCAAATATTCTACCAAAATTATAAAAAATAAAAAATTTGTATATAAAGACAGTCCAGAAAGTTTCAAAACCATTTGACATTCCAGTAAAAAATGTAAAATCGCGCACTACAGCCAAAGTTTCTGTCCTGCATCGCACAATCCAAGAAGCATTGTAAACATCCTAAAGGAAAACCTTGGCACATTATTTTTATAATACAATGGAATTGTACAAGGGGATAACTATTTTTGTTGAAAAGTTTCTTTAATAAAGATTCACAAAGTTCCCGTGAGCATGAACAAAGTTCAAGGAGCTCCCCCACTTCAACAATGCTTGTCTCTTTCACTTTCACTTTCCTTTTTGAAAAGGTTTTAGGTTCCCCTCTTTATTTTTTTTGTTTTTAAAATTTATAAAAGCACTCAAAAGAAATAAATGACTCTCTAAAACTTCCGGTTTGTCTCCCTGGCAGCACTTTTTTTAAAGCCATTAAGCTAGGCACATAGTGCTCAAGTAATGGATCCACCCAGATCCCAAGGTATATCAAAGCCAATTTTAATTAATAATGATTTGTGATTTAGTAGTGAGCACAAAGTAACATATATCATGCAACAACGAAGTCTAACTCTCTTCCTATGCATCGGCATGTCATACAAGAACAATTCATGAACATCAAGTAAAGGCCAATACATAGCATAAGCAATTTCTTGCAATTTTATCGTGTTGGAAACATAGAGAGGTGGAGATATAGTTCCTCTCTCATAATAATTGCAAGTAGGAGAATCAAGCACATGCATATCATATTCATCAAAATCATCATGTGCAACGGTAAAAGGCGACCCATCAATATAATCCTTAATAAGTGCAAACTTCTCCGATATAGTGTAGTCGGGAGAATTCAAAAAGATAATAGGACTATCATGCGTGGGTGCAATAGCAACAATTTCATGTTTAACATAAGGAACTATAGCAAGTTCATCTCCATAAGCATAATTCATATTGGCATCTTGGCCACACGCATAGCAAGTATCATCAAAAAGGGGTATTTCAAAAGAATCAACGTGATCATAATAATTATCATAGCAATCATCCTTCGGTAAGCGCGAAGGGAAATTAAACAATGTATGAGTTGAAGAGTTACTCTCATTAGAAGGTGGGCACGGGTGATCAATCCGCTCTTCCTCCTTTTGTTCTTCGCTCTCCTCCTCATCTTTTTCATCCAATGAGCTCACAATGTCATTAATTCATTCTTCCATAGACTCCTACAAAATATTAGTCTCTTCTTGGACAGCGGAGACTTTCTCAATAAACGCATCAATATCGGCATTGTATTCATAATTCTCATAGCAATATTTAAGGATAGCTAAATTATCAGGTCTATAAACTGAATCATCAAATTCTTTAAATAAAGATTCAATTTCATATGCACCCTTAAAAGCAACAAATTCTTCTATTCGTTCCACATCATAGTAATCATATATACCTCTAGCATAAGAAACCAATGTTTCATTATCATTAAATTTGCATGGAAAGTGTCGTAGAATTAACACGTCAGATGTCCTTAGTGTGAGGACTTAATCGCGAGGCCAACACATCTATGTGGTAGCTTGAGAGGGGTTGAGCGGAATCGAGAGACGCAACACAAGACAAGGATTTAGACAGCTTCGGGCCCCGGGAAACATCATCCGGTAAAAACACTACATGCTGTTTGAGGCTAGATCTCATTATGATCATGAGGGAGTCGCCGTAAACCGGCTCTCCTCTAATTGTGTCTAGCCCTAGAGATTGTTTCTTGCTCGTCGCTTGTCCCTCTTTGGGGAGCCCTACCTCTCCTTATATATGTTGAAGAGGCGGGTTACATGTAGAGTCCAACTCGGACTTAAGACTTAACTATTCTAACTTATCTTCATGGGCTTCTTAACATCTTGGGCTTCATAACATCTCGGGCTTCATAACATCTCGGGCTTCATAACCCCTGACAACCCAGTTATCACTGTTGGCCGGTTTAACATTGTCTGCCGGTTTAACATTGTCTGCCGGTTTAACATTGTCTGCCGGTTTAACATGGTCTGCCGGTTTAACATTGTCTGCCGGTTTACCATTGTCTGCCGGTTTACCACCAGCCGGTTTACCGTCTGTCTTAGCCATCTGTCTTGACTCTCTGTCTTAACTCTCCGCCGGTTTAACATCCGCCGGTTTACCAAGTCCCAGCCGGTTTACAACTCCAGCCGGGTCATACCGTGGGGTATATCCCCGACATTAGCCCCCAGTTTAATTTGGATTTATCCATGTTAAACTGATCCTGAGCATCTTTAAATCCTTGTCATTTCCTTCTAGAAAATCTGGGTCAATAGGCCAGCTTCGTAATCAATTTGCTGACATTGGTTTATCACAAAGAAATATTGTGAAGAATAACTCCTTTGACTCAGCTCCCAATGCTTAAAAACAATATTGGTCTTTGAAATACTCATCTGATCTTCAGCCGGTTTAAGAATGTAGAACTTGCCGGTTTATCATTGCCAAGATCACCGGTTTATAAATATTGATAGCACCGGGTCATACTTGTAGTTAACAACCAGCTTGAAAATATACCTCTTATATGCCTATCACTTGTAGCCTCCAAGTCTTAAGAAGGTAGCATAGCAACAGCTTAAGACTTGCTTCAATAAATATACAATCTTGAAGAAATCCAGGTTGTTCATCTCAATCACTAGTCAGAATTGAGTATTCCACATATGTAGCCCCCAAGTGCTGGGTTGTCATGCTTGCAGCAACCTGGGACTTGTAATTTCCTGATGCTCATAAAAACTTCAACCAGTGTAGCCCCCAAGGGCCTGGTCATTATGCACATAATGAATGTGGACTTTATATATACTTCATTGAGAATAACATTATATTATGTAACTCCCATCATGGGGCTTGAACCCACGTTCACAAGGTTGAAAGCTTTGTGCTTTACCAACTGAGCAGTGGACCCTTCAATATAATGGATAAAAAGCTTTGTACCTTGAATAGTTGACAGGAGCAATTGGTAGCCCCCAAGGGCCGGCTCATTAGAATATGATGAGTCGGGTCTTCAATAAGGTGAGTAAACAATGACTTTGCATTAGCCCCCAAGTGTCATGGTGCATGATGGCAGCGACATGAGACTTGCATATTTGATATAATCTTCAGTTGAATAATGTAGCCCCCAAGTGCCAGGTCGTAAGCTTGCAGCGACTTGGGACTATCCCTTCAATTATAAAATAAATCATATCCATTGATAATATAATAGCCATTGCGCTAAAGCGACTTTGAAAACCTTAATCACAAAGATCGTTACTGATAACCATCATAAAATCCAGCCATGTTGGCTATTTGAAGATTTGAATAATATAATCCAATGATTTATGAGCGCATGATTCCAATGGCGCAATCCAAATATATACTAGCGACTTATAGTCGAAACCAGACCGGGCTGATAATCTCCGGATTATGATTTAATCGTGTTCCGTCAATTTGTAATTGACAGTCGAACCGGATTTAATAATGTTGGGTGAAAACACAACATAAAAAATATTTTATCAAAAGAAAAACAGAAGCAAAGGCAAAGATAAACCATTTGCAAAAAGAGGCTTTACTGAGCCGATTAGATGGTGTTACCATGGTCGGACACGACCAAGCTCCCAATAAGGTGTAGCTATGGTTCAAGTCAGCCAGGTCCCCAACTAAAACCGTGGCATTATGCCGATCAAGTGGCGTGGCAATGGTTCGGGTTCGACCAAGCCCCCAAGTGACTCTATGGCCTTAGGCCGATCAAGAGGCGTGACTGGTTCAGACTTGACCATGTCCCAAGTGATCTGGTGGCTTTCACCTATCAAAAGGTGTTGCATTGGTTCGGACACGACCAATCCCCCAAGTGATACTGTGGCATTGCGCCGATCAAGAGGTGTGACTATGGTTCAGACATGACCAAGCCCCCAAGTGATCAATAATATGATAAGCCAATAAGGCATGATACCCATGTTTGAACCGCGCATCATGGCAGCAGGTCCTCTTTGGCACCCTTTAACTTTTGCAAGAGATAAATCCTTCTTGAACCGGATTTTGAACCGGATTTGAGAGCTTCAAAGCTTTGTGGGAGATATCTTCCCTTGAGCCGGATTTTAAACCGAATCCCTCTTTTAAGCCAGAAATTTTCTGACGGCCTTTAAATTTGCATCAATATGGCGGTTTAGGGTCCCTGCATTAGATAACTTTGCAAGCGGAGTAATTGCTCTTTTAAAGAAAGCAATATATAATATAAAAATATATTGGATGGATTTCACCTGATATGCCATGCTAGTGGTTATCCACCGCAGAGTTGATGATCACCATTGTGAAGCCGTTCAACAACAAGTAAAAGTGACAATGACGCATGATGACGCTTAACGCATACTTCATTGGCACCGCATGACACCATCTTTATAATAAATTATTGTCTTGCACATAAAAAATATACAGACCAAAAGTAATTGTTCTCTTTATAAAAACAATATTTGCTGATAAAATATACTTAGATGAATATCACCTGGCATTTTTTGTCGAATGATACTGATGGCGCAAACCAAATTTAGATAACCGGGTCCGCCAGACAACCTGCTTTTCTGTTTTGTCTCAATGATCTTTCTTCGGACGGACTATTCCATCACACACGCTCGCACGCATGTGCGCTTATTGAATTTTTCCTTGCACATATATAGGTGCTCTTTGCTGCTCAATTGATTTCTTGACCCGTGAATATCAAAGACAAACCAACAGAAGCAGGGCCCTAGCCTGATGTAGTAACGCAGTAGTCCAGCCAAACGGGGGTGACTCATAAGCACAGCGCGTGGCACTGCTGAACTACAGTTTAGCGGAAGCAAGTGGGTCTTTTTTCGCGACAGAAACGAGCGACGGCAGGAAAACCGGCGGTGAGAGTGATTTGAAACGGAGGCGGTTTTAGCAATGCCAGTGAGGGGAGACTGCAGCGGTCGGGCACCGTCGGCCAAGGCGCAGCTCCCAGCAGAGGGCAGTTCTCGTAGGTGTAGCGTAAAGGCGGAGTCGCGGTTGCGGCGGCTCGAGGCGGCATGCCGTTTCACTGCAGGTGAGGTCGTAGGTGATCCGGAGTGCGGCCTGGACGCGGAGGCGGAACAACTCTGCAGCGAAGGCCGGAGTGGCGCGCGAAGGGAGTAATGAGAGGAGGCGCGGCCACGTCGGGTCTGAGGAAGCGGAGATGCAGCCCGGTTGGAGAAGGAGGTAGCGAGGCCAGGGGGCGCAGCTAGCGGAGGTGGCACGGCACGGGGGCGCGACAGTGGCGCGTTTGGAGAGGCACCGGTATGGCGGGGACGCAGCCGAGCGGCGGTTTGAAGACGACAGGGCCGGTTCTATCCGGCGGCGGATTCTGGCCGGGGCGCTGGCGAGTTAAGGCATCGGCAGCTTGCAGGCTACGAGCCGGATCAGCAGTACAAGCCGGATCAGCAGTATTGGAGGCCGGGTGGAGGTACATTGATCCAGCCCCATACTGCCGCGTGCCATCCTGCCCCAGCACGTCGACGGTGGTATTGTGGTTGGCGACAACCATAGTGGGTAGCAGCACCGAGTGCGCCTGGGCGGGGGTGCAGAACGATGCAGCGACGATACGGTGCAGGCGCAGCCACGGGAACGCAGCAGAACGAGGAGGGACGGGGGCGCGCAAGGGCGGCCGAGCGCGGCGGTGGAGAAGCGCACCCGCAGGCAACGCAGCCGGCCGCAAAGGCAAGCTCGCAGTAGACTCGAGGGCGGTCCAACGGCGGCCGCGGGGCGGCCTGCTGGCGATTTGTAGAAACCCGAGGCCACAACATTGAGGGCGCAGTCGCGCAGATGCAGAACCGGTGCGGGCGCGCCAAGACGTGGCGCGTGGGTCGTGGCGGTTCATAGAGCAAGCGAGGCTGGTTTGAAGTTCAGCGGTGGCTCGGTGCCACTCATGGCGGCGACGGGTTGTCGCGCGGTCGTGGCCGGACCGGGCTTGGCTGGAGTGGCGATTTAATGCCGCGGAGGCGACTCGACAGCGAGGCGGGAGCGGGGGCTGTTGTGGAAGTAACTTGAACCGGCAAAGGGCCGTGGTGGTGGCTCAGCTGAACCGACGCACAAGACCGAGGCAAAGTTGAGCGGAAGCTGTTGGTGGCTCGGAGGTGCCACTCGGAAGGGTACCGGCGAGTCAAGGTCGTTGATACAGAGGCGGGGGCGGTTTGACGAGGTATAACGCAGTTCGGAGGCGCACCGGCGACTCACAGCGACGGCACGCGGTTGCCGAAGCTCCGACTCTGCTGGTGTGGTTGAGGCGCGGGGGTCACCGGCGGAACAGAACCGGTTACTGGGCGGCTTGAGGAGGTGGGATGGAGGCGTGGTGCAGGCGACTCAACGCCGCGCCGGTGAACGGAGTGGCAGCAGCAGAGGCGGATGAGGCGAACACCCGCGACTTGAGGCGAACGGCGGCTCGGTTTTGAAACGGCGACAGCTTACAGTGGCGGCCGAAGCAAGCCCGCGGTGGAAGCGGTAGGGCGACTTGATAGCATAGAAACAAAGCCAAGGCGACCGAGACCCGGACGGCTCCGATGTCGGGTTGGAGAGGCGCAGTAGGGGCGGTTTGATAGAACAGAGGCCGGCGCTTTGGGTGATGTCTTGGCGCAGCGGCGATTTGACGGCCGGTTTAATCCGCGGCCGAGGAGGCAAGACGTGAGCAGGTAGTGCGCTATGTCCATGTCCATCGTTGACCGGTCCGGGATGACCCTGTCCCTGTAGCACTGGGATGACGGGTTGCGCTGAACGGCGGTATGTAGGGGCGGGATCCGGCCTCCTGAAGCGGCAGGCGCTGCACTGCGGGTCACTCGGCCCAGGCAGGAGCCAGAACAAGTCACGGCATAGCCGTCTTAATCCGGCGGCGATTTAAAGGCACGGGCCACGGCGCGTCTCAGTAGTAGCAGAAACTGCAGGAGGTGATGCACGGCGACTCGCGACAGAAGCAAGGCAACACGCGGGCGGGTCAAGGTAATGCGAGGCGCGCTGGTTTCCGATGGTGATGGCGACTCACGGTTGCAGAGCCCGGCGTCCTGGTCTGCACAGTTCGCAGCAGTGGTAGACGGCAGAGACGACGGCTCAGGCGCAGGCCTGGTGAAAGAGGAGAACTCGGGCGCGGGGAAGCCCGTGGTGATGTGGAGACGGCACAGAAACTGGCCGGAGCGGAGCGGAACAGGCCGCAGCCATGCCGGCTCAGGCGCGGCCATGGCAGCCCAAGCGTGGCCTCGGTAGCCTGGAGGCGAGCGGCGAGGCGGGTCGGACCTGGAACGGGCGCAGCGTGGAGGAGTCCGGGTTGTTGACGAGGAGGTCGGTTTGACGCGGACGCGTTGACTCGACCTGGCCACGGCGGTTATGGCTAGGCGATTTGGCGATGTGGAAAATTGCACGAGGCAGCAGTGAGGCGCTTGGTTGGATGACTAAAAATCCGGATCGTGGCTGTTTTCCTTTCCTGGATCGGGATTAACTTGCCAAGCTTCGTGTACCGTCGTTGGATCATGGATTAAATCCTCTTTTTCTTTCCTTTGGCGGATCAGCTTTCTAGCGGTAGTACATGGACTGAACTTGACCGGGCGACGGTTCAGAATTTTTGTCTACCTCGGCGACACATATCACGCCGATAGCACACAAACCGCTAAACCCTAATGCCTTTTTGAACTCAAACTTGTACTGGCCTTCGATCTGATTGTTTGTCTTCAAAAATAAAAATCCTTCTTTGAAGATTCTTCTTCATCCGAAAATTACGAATTTTTCGATCCTTTAGAGAGATCCCTTCAAGAACTCAACACCACCGTGCGCAGGCCCCACGGTGGATCCCGACAGAAAGGGAAGGTGTGGAGCCTTCATCCTAGAGCAACAAGTATAATCATATCTCAAGCATAGTTGCCTAGCATACCACTTCAACATATAAATTTGATCCCATAATAGTTTCCCTTTTTGAGTCAAGCGATAATCCCAAAAGTATTCACGTTGATCCAGCGTGTCTCCCATTACAAAATTGAATGGGGTTTTCTCGGGATTATCAAAGTAGTACATAATATCTTTCACATAATGAGCATCGAGGGTTTTAGGAGGTTCCCAATCTCCATGAGTAGCAAGTAAACCTAATTTTTTGGTATTTCGTGTTCCATATCCATAACTAAAGATAGAGAACAACTAAGAACCACAAATAAAAATTACTTAGTGATAAAGTAAACAAGCACACACGAGAATATTCACCCCACGCTATTGCTCCCCGGCAACGGCGCCAGAAAAAGGTCTTGATAACCCACAAGTATAGGGGATCAACTGTAGCCTATTTCGATAAGTAAGAGTGTCGAACCCAACGAGGAGCTAAAGGTAGAACAAATATTCCATCAAGTTCTATCAACCACCGATACAACTCTACGCACGCTTAACGTTCGCTTTACCTAGAACAAGTATGAAACTAGAAGTACTTTGTAGGTAGTGTTGGATAGGTTTGCAAGATAATAAAGAGCACGTAAATCAAAAGTAGGGGCTGTTTAGATAACGACACAACTAAATTAGTTTTAGTAGAGAGCTTTTTGTCACGATAAAGTTATTTGTCCCTAGGCAATCGATAACTAGACCGGTAATCGTTATTGCAATTTTATATGAGGGAGAGGCATAAGCTAACATACTTTCTCTACTTGGATCATATGCACTTATGATTGGAACTCTAGCAAGCGTTCGCAACTATTAAATATCATTAAGGTAAAACCCAACCATAGCATTAAGTATCAAGTCCTCTTTATTCCCATACGCAAACAACCTACTTACTCGGGTATGTGCTTCTGTCACTCACGCCACCCACCATAAGAAAATCATGAACATATTGCAAACCCTACAACGGGGATCCCTCACGCTTGCGCGACACGGAGAGCACCATAGGACAGCACCAATAATAAAACATGAAACTCAAACCAATCACGATCATCAATTAACCCATAGGACATAACTGATCTACTCAAACATCATAGGATAGCCATACATCATTGGGAAATAATATATAGCGTTGAGCACCATATTTAAGTAGAAATTACAGCGAGTAAAAGAGGGTTACACCGCTGCATAGAGGGGGAAGAGTTGGTGATGATGGCGGTGAAGTTGTTGGTGAATATTGCGGTGATGATGATGGCCCCCGGTGGCACTCCGGCGCCACCAGAAGCGAGGGGGAGAGAGCCCCCCTCCTTCTTCTTCTTCCTTGACCTCCTCCCTAGATGGGAGAAAGGTTTCCCCTCTGGTCCTTGGTCTCCATGGAATGGGAGGGGCGAGAGACCCTCCGAGATTGGATCTGTCTCTCTGTCTCTCTCTGTTTCTGTGTTCTGGTATTCTGCCCTTTCACCGTTTCTTATATATCCGGAGATCCGTAACTCCGATTGGATTGAAACCTTCACCAAGATTTTTCCCCCGAAAATAAGCTTTCTTGCGGCCAAAGAAGAGCAGCAACTGCCTTACGGGGGGCCCATGGGGGTTAGGGGCGCGCCCCCTACCTCGTGGCCCCCTCGAGCACCGTCTCGCCTTGATTCTTCTTCCCATATTTCACAAATATTCCAAAAATACTCTCCGTCCATTTTTATCACGTTTGGACTCCGTTTGATATGGGGTTTCTGTGAAACATAAAACATGCAATAAACAGGAACTGGCACTGGGCACTGGATCAATATGTTAGTCCCAAAAATAGTATAAAAAGTTGCCAAAAGTATATGAAAGTTGAATAATATTGGCATGGAACAATCAAAAATTACAGATACAACGGAGACGTATCAGAGAGGAGGAGGAGTTTGAAGATGAAAAGAAGTGACTGATCGCGGAGTTGTGGATGTGGATGTCGCCGTAGCACAGGTTATATATGCTTGGTCAAGCCAGGCATACGGACAGTCAGCTCACTTCAATGTGACGCAGCAGCCGGAGTTGGTTTCTTGGGACGACGTGTCTGCATTAATGCGGTGTCTCCTATCTGGTTGTGTTGGTCAGAGCCGCCCTCCCGTCCAGTCACATCACGCGGCATCAATGTCGGTCGCCGCACCTCTTGGCCGGCATGAATGTAGTGCAGGAAATCTGTTGGAGAGAAAGCGTGGGAGAGAGTTTTGGGTGGGTCTGGGGTGTCGGACGCGTGCGTGTGGTGGTCCGGACATGTTTCGTAAACAGATGCATGACCGCATTGGATGGCAAAATACGTCCAGACCGCGGTGTCCGGACATGCAGGGGTTGTGAAGGTTACTTCTTATACATTGCATTAGGCATAACCCTTTCATTACGGAAATCACCATAACTTGCAAAACACATTTGACCAAGATATACTAATGAATGTTTAGTTCCAACTGTTCATCTTATAAGCTAGAGGCTCTATAAAATGATTATCTCATCATACACTAGAAACTCTTATGGATATATTTGTTTCATGGTATGCTTTAGAGATCTCTAGCATGGTATATTTAAGAATGGTAAAATACACACACATACAATTCATGCTACATAGTTTATTTATATATTTTCCAAAAAATAATTCGAGAAGGTTTTGCTAGAAAATACAGATAAGTTTTAGCACAACACGAATGTATTTTAGAATTATATACATAATTTTATACCAAATATCATTATAGTACTAACAATGTTAGTGTGCTTAACTATTCCAACTAAAAAAATTATAAGTTAAAAATATAGCAAACATGTAAGCTATACAGAAGTATAGAAGTTCAGTATAAGTTATTAGGTGTTTGATTCGGGAAAATGTAACATAGGTAACCGTCCCGACTAATATGAAAGGAAGATATCAATAAAGATTGGGTGATATCTCTAATATTAAAGGGGGATCGAACGTCGTGATGGTCTGACCTCGTTCGCCCCCCCCCCCCCCCCGCGCCTCCTTTGATCCCCCGCATCGCTCCTTTTCACCCATGTCAGAAAAAAAGCGGAGTGAAATGCGCCACTAGTCCATGAACTCAAACTTATTGCACACTTTAGGCCAATAACTCGAGAAGTGATCGGATTTAGTCCGTAAACTCGTTGATTTGGCCAAATAAGGCCAAAAACGGCTTGAGAGTAAAAAAAAACGGTCACGCGGATACCATGTCATCGTTCCGTTGATCGCTTATGAATTCACTATTTTTTAAAGGGGTCTATTTGCAAATTGGACGATTTTTTTCTCACAAACCATGGTAAGGGCGTTTGGAATGAAAAATATATTAAAAATACTTGCATTTCCATGGACTTGAACCTGGGCTATTCGGAATTAGTAATGCCCCAATGACCACCGAACCAACACCGAGCTTGCACAATAAATCTCTAGCACCCCGTATAGAATCAGAAGAAAAATAAATATTAAAACATGAGTTATGTTGTAATTGAACCCATATCATTGGGTTAGAAATCAGCTTCCAGACTGATACACCATAAACTCACTCTTGTTCGAACTGGCAGCCTACTTTATTTATCTGTGCAGAATCATTAGTTAAATATGTTTGTAAAATTAGTTGTTTTCAGAAAATATAGAAGTGTGGCAATAGCATTCATAGTTCTTAATATTTTTTTTCCAATGATCACATAGTTCTGAAACCATCCAACACATAATTCTGAAACTAGGGAACGCTATGATCTACCGACAAACACACAACAGTCAAGTGAAACAGAAGGAAAGAGATCGCCTGATTAAAAAATGATCTGGAGGACCTTATGGCTCTCTCTCTCTCTCTCTCTCTCTTTCTCTCTCTCTCTCTCTCTCTCTCTCTCTCTTCTGATTATAGATGAAAACAAGATCATGCGGGCACGCGATGCTGTGCCCGTCGGTTATTGATATAAAATGGTAGGATTTTTTCCAAGTATATGAAGACACGAAAGATTATATAGGATATTCTGTAAATATATGGAGACACGAAACATGCAAGTTAGATTTGCAATTTGGCAAGAACTAAACTATGTATTGTGAAGTCGGTTCGAGCCTTATGGACACTCAATGGACAAATGATCTGTAAAAGTCTTTAACCGGCATTTTCATGTGTGACCTACTCGTCGTCTTCTTAACCTGAACTCTGCTTGTGTTAGACTTCCCTCTAGCTGCATGAACACATATTTTTTAAAGGTAACCATTATAGTAGTTTCTTATGCTTGTAATAATTGTTTACAGATCTGTATATGTTGTCTTAATAGCACACCTATTGGCTTACTGAATATTTCTTAATTATGGATCCAAAATTGAAGGATATTTCTTAATGTTCGCAACATATATACTCAGAATAACTTGCATCATAAATAATTTACATTTGGTAACGCAACTGGGGAGTGCAAGTCAGCTTCATCAGCCAAAGCTACGTACAGATCCTCAATCTTTCAATTTCTCCCATGCCCTATCGATCATATAAACCAGCGCTTCAACCAAACCAGACACCTACTGTGTCCCATCAGTACTTTGTTTTTTCTCCAACCTGGATAAATAATTAAGAAAGATAATATTACCTTTTATGATGTTTGTAGTTGTTATAAAAAAGGCCATGTTCTGTTTTCCTAGTGCTCACATGACATCCTAACAAGTTCTCCTAATTGCTGTGGTTTGCAGTTTAACACCGTTGTTCTTGAATTTTTTTCAGTTAAGATTTTTTGTGCTCCCAGCCGTGAAGATGCATAGACTGAAACCATCCGCGATTGATCTCACCAGTAGGTTTTTGGGAAATACAAGATCTGAAGGAAAAATAAGAATATGGCCCCTGAATTTGACACCCTCCGATAATATAATCACATCTCAGCTGGAAGGTTGAGAATGCCAAATAGAGTATGAACAATTGAAACCTTGACATCACAGTTCAGACGACCATTCATTTTTCTTTGTATGTACTCCATAGTGGATTCTCTACAAAGACCTATATTTAGGAACAGAGGCAGTATAATTTAAAAATGTTCCTTCTCTCATGGAAGGAACACAAGAACTAATGTGAGGTGCTCACCTGACAGAAAAACGGCGGCCATAAGAAAATGAAGAAACCAACATCCCAGTTTCAAATCAATCCAAAAGTCAATCAAGAAACATGCAGACCTAGGTGAGTAGGATGCAACAAGAACCACAGTCCCTAGCACAAAAGGAGAGGAACACAACATGCAAAAACCAGTGTGACAGCGCATACAACAGCGTCGGAGTGATCCACAGTGTGATCTGGACGCATCAACGCGTTGTCTATTTCTTTTTCACATTTCACTTGTTAAATAACCTGCTAGATCGTATGCAATTATTTGAAACAGTTCTAGAGAGTAGCATCATATCATGTGATTAAAAGGTACATAGACACAAATATTGATATTAGCCATAAATTTAGTTAAACGAGTCATAAGAACACACTGGTACTAACATGTGCGTTAGCCATTGTATGCGGACAGATTAGCTGGAAAAGGGTAAGAAACCCAACAGTATGTTGCTCGGATTCATCCTTGTACAGAACCTGCATTTTTTTGGGGGGCACAAAGAACAACATCAGTAAATAGAAAAAAATACAAAGATGGATGAAGAATAGGGGAAAGACGAGATGCAGGAAGGAGGGAGAATTGGAACGGGTTGGAGACCTAACAATCACCCATCCTTGCTAGAGAATGATTTACATATGTGAGGAAAGTGGGGAACGAGCAGCGGCATGGTTGTGATTATATGGGCGTGCATAAATTGGATGAAAATTATGAGTCGCTAATTGTAACCGACCTTCAGTAACCAGCAGCCCGTGGATCAACTATTAGTAATGGCTGATTAAAGTCTCAATCAATCATCATTGGATTGGTGTTAGAAATTCAAAGGACGCATGCCATGCAACCGAACGGATCAATAAATCGAGCTGACATGTGCCCCATCGCCCAGCGAGGCGTTACCCGAACCAGCGTGATCGCAATGAATCCGTTGCTCTTGCCTGGCAGCGGTCGTCACCCAAGCCGGCCGCCTTTGGAGAGAGCCGCCAGGCGAAGGCATGGGAGGCACGCGACTCTGCCGATCGAGACAAAGTTTTCTTTGGAAAAAGGCACTACGCTGGTACAAGCCCGGAAGGGTGCAATGGCCCATTAGGCCGAAGTTTACCATAGAGGCCGAAAAATGCGACCGGAGCAGCAGCCCATAACGGTTGGCGCTCGTTAACAACGAACTGAGGCTGATATGGGCGATTGAGAGCAAATCTGACGGCCAAAAATGCAGAAAACTAAGGATCCAACGGTCAAAAAGGTTGATGGTCTGAGAGGGCTGGAATAGTGCTCGCTTATAATGTCTTTAAATATATGTTGTGGGCTGTAGATTAGAGTGCAAGCCGGTTGTCAGTTCGGTGGTCATTGAGGCATTATGAATTCTGAGCAGCCCAGGTTCAAATCCAGGGTGATGCAATTTTAGAAATATTTTTCACTCCAAACGCCCTTAGCATGGTTTGCGAGAAAACCCACCTAGATTGCAAATAGACCCCTGTAAAAAATAGCGAACTCACAAGCGGTCAACAGAATGATGACATGGCATTCATGTGGCCGGTTTTGACCTCATTTTGATCAAATCAACGAGTTTGCGGACTAAATTCGATCACTTCTTAAGTTGTTGGCCTAAAGTGTGCAATCAGTTTGAGTTCATGGTCGAGTGGTGCATTTCACTCAAAACAACGAGAAAAAAGAGGAAAAAGAAACAACCACGACCCCACGAACACCCTGTCCCACGATCCGATCTCCCCCGACCCCCTCGCCTTCGTTCCCATCTCTCTGGAGAGAAATCTCCCCGCTCCGCCCTACACTCTTCGCGTTGCCCCATGCCCAACGTCGCTCTCCTCTCCCATGACCACCCCGATGGCTCCCTCTATCCGATCTGCCTCCCCATCTGCCGCCCGTCTATGCACCTTTCTCCGTGCCCACCAAGGCAGCCAGGGCCAGGACCAACTCCGTGATGTGGTATGGCTGCAACCGACGCCTCTGTCCACACCCGCCGCGCAAAGGGATGCCTCATTACTTTGTCGTGATTCAGTGGGAATCACCAGTTCACCACCGTGCCCCCAGTGAAACGTGTAGAAAAAACTGTTTGTTTTTTCCCTCATTTTTGTTCTCGTCCCTTCCTCTCGTGCAGATTCCAGACATAGCGTTCATTTCATTTGTTCTGATGCATGTTCATCTCCTAAGCTTGTGGTTCAGAAGCCAGCAACCTAACAGCAGGACACGAGTATTTCTCAATCCTAAATTCCTCTCTACTTTCTATATTGTTTGTCGCTTAATTAGAATTGGAGATTGGGAGCAATTAGAAAATGTAGAACAATGTAGGAATTACTCTTGCTTGAGTTTCACGCTTCATGCATGTCATAAGTTCGAAGATATGCCTGGGCGAAGCACTAATGGAATGGGGATCATAGCATAGTGTTGGGCTGTGTCAGCCTAGGATGTTTCCAAAAATCTATCATACTTTATTTATGTGAATATGCAAGTGTATTGTGGAACTTGGTGGAAGGACATTAGTGTTTATTTGAACAGGCTTAAAATAAGACATACATGCAAAAATATCATTTCTTGGTTCTTTTACTTCTGCATTATATGTTAATTGCTAAGAGAAAGTAGTGGCTACACCTAGGTTCGGTGCACCGAGACTACGAATAGTAAAATCAAAACCACTCTCTAATTGCTAGATACAACATATGTTTGATCTATGCACTATTGGCATGGTTGAGTGAGGTGTCTGGAGCAGAGGGAGATGTGAGTGGAGTAGGTGACGAACTAGCTTTTAGTGGCTCTCCATGAAAGGTAAGCCGCTCATATGCACACTTTTATCCCTCCATTCCATTTTTATGTCCATATTGACTTATTTTTCTGGAACAAAGGATGCCAGTTTTGGGGATTTCTCTGGAGCATGCGAATCAATCAGTTTCGATGCTTTGTGTGGTTTGTTGTACCAACGGTATAAGAGGATGATGATCTTGCTATGTAGTTCAACATACATTTAGTTGTGTTAGAAGTTACAAGGGCTATACTTAATTGGTTCGTTATCTCTTTGACATTATGGTTCACAATGGAAGATTTAGCTTGAATGATCAACTCTTCATTTCCAGTACTTTGTAGAAAGGAATTGCAAGGTATGTTAGTACTAGGCCTAGGGTTATAGCCATAGCTGCTCTAGCCCTGTCTCCGTCATTGATGGTTCAGAATGAGAAGTTCTTAGGTTATGGAGAATGAGTTTGTATTTTAGAGAGCAAAATACTTTGGGGTGTTGTGACAATAATGCATCGCACTTGCAAATTACTAATCATATTTAAATCATAAATGCTTCAACAATCATATCCAGTGTTACGACATTGGCGCTCTTATTCGCGTGACAGAGGATAGACTAGTTCTTAGTTGTTTCTATGTTTGTGAGGTTATTTTTTTCATACTTGGGCTATGAATTCTTTTGCCCATCTATGCGCAATGGTCCAGAATTGTTCTGGTACAAGCAGTAGCATAACTATCATGAACATCTAAGCTTTCATAGTTATTGTGAAGTTTCCACTGCTTACACCTGGTGGAAACAAAATTGGTGCTCAAAGCTCTCAGTTTCCCTAGTATACACTCATATAGATGTTGCCTTAGGTGGAATCCATGGTGGTGAAAAAAGATTATTTGCATAGAATACAGTAAGATAGTAAGTAGATCGTAATTTATGGAAGGATGATTTATGTGATGATGAGCTAAACCTCTATAAAAACACTCAAACTCAAATGGTATCCCTGGACTATACTGTTTCTGTCGTAGGTCATGTTTTTATTCCTAGTAATGGTGGAAACATGGCTAAAGTTGTCGAAGGACGCTGCAAGTATGTCTATTTCTGATCTTCCGAGTCAAAATGGCCAGCTACGCTTCTAGGGTAACTTATATACAATACCTAGATCATAGTTCAATTGTAGATTGTAAGAAATCATGTTCCGTAGATGGAGTTGGTATTTGGAAAAAGAAATATAATGTTAAGTTGAGAACTGGGACTGATTGGTTCATGATCTACAGACGCATCGAACATGAATATTGCAGGCTTTACCATAAGCTTACAATGGTACCAATTTTTGGTCGATTCCAATTGGTTTTAAAATTAGAGCAAGAGCAAGCATGTTGTCTGTCAGTTTTAACTAAGTGCGGATTTCTATTCTGCATCAATATATCCATTTTGAGGCATAATGAAATTTGGGAATCATCATGCTTCTAATATGATATGTGTCTCAGGGATAATGGCATTGTCAATTCCATGCTCACCTGGTTCACCAAAATCAAAACAGGGGATTACCATGATGGATACCTCATGACATTTAGACCCGAGGATCTAGGATCTGCAGTCTGGAAATGATCAGCTAGAAGATCAAGGCAAGGGCACCAATAAATACGATGTGGGCATTCCATTTGGGAATATCAAGCGAAGTGCATGGAACCACTTGTCTTAAGAAGAACCGCAACAAGGAGGAGAGGTATATACTGCTCTCGGTTTACTGTTACATTTACATCTACTTTGTTGCCGCATAATTATCATTGACCAAGGAAACCAATTTAGTATTGATTAACTAGGATGAATTATTGTTGAATAAGTAACTTAGGACCAATAATTTATACTCAACATTTCAACTCAAGTAGTTCCAAAGCTGAATATTTCTTTTCTGAACTTTGAATGGAAGTTCAACGCTAGAAATAGCACATGACAAAAATAATAATTTTGCATGGAAGCCGCTTTATACCTTCTTAACGTGTCTATATCTAAAAAACATGTGTCAACTTTAAAAAAAAACATGTGTCTGTTCTTGCAAAGCTCTACATCAGTCAAAAGAGAAACACTTGTGTTTATTTGTTAATTGAAGTTTTGCTTGCCAATGGCTAATAAACTTTTATGACGTATACTTTTTCGGGGAAACTACACAGGGACTTGGGTCAGCCTACACGATGTTTTGCGGGCGATTATTATGCCGGCCTTGGATAGGAAGAAATGAATGATCAATTGTGGGTGCATGATTTTTCTTTATATGAATGATTTGTGTTTCTGATATGGATATTTTGGTTTGCCGTGTCATCATACTTAAATTGTTTTTTTCATGTCCAACCTAAAGAGATCATGTTTCCCAATGGTGTAGCCATGGGAATCACCAGGCTTCCATCACAAAGATCTTATGGGATGGCAGTCATGCTTGTTTTCGGACCGATATTAGATGGGAAAACTTTGTTTTTGCCACTCTAACTTTTGACAACTTTGCTTATGCCACTCTAGAATTTGACATTTCACTTTTGTCACTCTTAGTTTTTGACAATACATCACAATTTCCATTTCATGGCAAAAGCAATAACTTTTCATTTCACTTTTGCCACTCTTAGATTTTGACAATGTATCACAATTGCCACTCTAAAATTATTGCTTTTGGATCCTATAAGTGACATGTATATCACATTATTTTAGTTTATATCGGTAGAAATATCTATGTTTCAAACATACTACCTATTCGATTAATGGGTGAATGCTTCATTGATGTCTGATTTGCTAGCACCTACGAGGGGCATATCAAAATATACCTGAGTTGAAGAAGATTCAATACCAGGCATAAAAGATTTTGGAGGCTCGTGACTAAAACAAATAGTTGTAGGAATGCACAGCGATAATCAGAGATACTAATTGGGTACTAGAAGCATGCATTAAAGGAACATTTTCTTTCCAAGAAACGCGATAGATGACAGTTGTAAAATATCTTTGGTCGTCATGCTCACACAAACAACATCACACTGAAGTAGCACCATATACATTTACTCCCCGTGGCAACGCACGGGCACTCAACTAGTAGATATAAATGTGTTAGGTGCGTGTGCACATGACATGTCGTTCATCTCCATATTACCTGGTTGGGAGGGTTCTGCACATGATGGTCGTGTTATTAGGGATGCCATCTCAAGGCCAAATGGGTTACTTGTCCCCGATGATCAATATTACATTATCGATGTTGGTTACACAAATGCGAGAGGATATCTAGCTCCATACCGTGGTCAAAGGTACCACTTGGGTGGTTGGACAACACATAACCCACCTTGTAGTGCAGAGGAGTATCACAACATGCGCCATGCTAGAGGCCAAAATATTGTAGAAAGGTCCTTTGGAAGGCTCGAGAATCATCGGGCGATTTTGATAAGGTCCCCATCTTTTTTCTATGAAGAGTTGAAGACCCAGTGTCAAATCATCATGGCATGTGCACTTGCACAACATTATCTTGCAAAAGATGCTGCTTGACCCGCTCGATAATGGCAAGCCAATAATGCAAGAAATATTGGAAGCCATGGAGGGAGAATTAGGCCAACCAGAATTCATCACTTCCATCTCAACTTCGAACAAGTGGACAAACTTTCAGAATGTTCTTGCGTAGGGCATGTATAATAGACGTAGGGCTGCTAAGGGTAATTGAGGTATAAGCCATTTCTACTTTTTTCATTTTTTTCTTCTAGCGTTCTTTTTTGTTTAAATAACCTTCAATTGCATCTCACGTCTATTTGTTCCATTTCATACACACACACACACACACACACACACACATATATATATATATATATGTATGTATGTATGTATGTATGTATATATATGTGTGTGTGTTCCTTCTCATTGTATTAGTTCTTCCTTGTGCAATGGATGTGGATAATTCAAGTACATCCCGTGGAAGTGGCAAGAATAAAAGGAAGTGGACTTCAGATGAGGATGATGAAAATCCTTATATGAGTTGTCTGTAGATCCAAGGTGGAAGGTAGAAGGTAACTTTGCAAATGGATACCTAGCGATATTGGAGAAGCATGTTGTTGAAAAATGCCCGGGTTGTGGTATCTCTACATTTCCGCACATTGAGTCAAGAGTGAGACACTTTAGGATAAAATTTGGTCCTCTTGAAGTAATGATATCCAAAAGTGGTTTCACATAGGATGCAAACCGAAAGATGATTCAATGCGAGAAGGCACAATATGAAGCACACTGCAAGTTAGATCACTTCATCCATTAAAATTGAACTCCTTTTAATGATGAATTGCTTGTTGCCTTGTTATTGTTATTATAGTGTTGTTGTGCACATTGCTATTGTAGTTTGTAATGCTAAATTGCTTGATGTTGTACCTTTGCTTGGTGTTGTACCTTCCTACCTTGTTATTGTTTCTATTATTGCTTGCTGCCTTTTTGTATATGTACCTCAGATCTGTTGCATTTCTATCAAAGACTAAGTTCCTTCTTTATAAATAAACTTGTAGATTCACAATGAGGTAAAGGTGTTGTATGTTGTCTCATTTCCGTACTTTGAGCGGTTGGCTGCTATTTATGACATGGACATAGCAACGAGGGAAAATGTTGAAAGCTTTGATGAGGCGGTGGAAAACTTGGAAAATGAAATTGCTATAAAGGAAGAGGAGTGTTAGGAAGAAGACCTGCTCTCAATAGGGATAGCTAGATGGGCCGTTGATACTCGATCTATGGATGCAACTAGTTCCAAGAAGGAACCGAGGCCAAAGAGGGTGACAGTACCAAGTGAGCCTTTTGCAGCGATGCTTCAATATGTCAATAGCCAGCTGAACAATGTGACACAACGCATGGGTACAATGGCAACATCATTCACAACATCAATGGCGCGAGAAGCAGTACAAGAGGATCCTCAACAGAAATCAAAAGGGAAGGCTATTAGCGAATTGACTATTCTTAGCTTCACCAGGGGTGAGATTGTTGAGGTTGCAACTGTATTTGCTAAAGCTCCAAATCACATAAACATGATGCTTGTTCTTCTAGAAAATGTGAGGAGAGAGTGTGTCCTAAAAGTGCTCTCTGGTATTGAGGGAGTCCTGGACTAAGGGGTGCTCTGGCGTCTGGCCTGTTATCCATGGGCCGGACTGATGGGATGTGAAGACATGAAGGCCGAAGATTGTACCCGTGTCCGGATTGGACTCTCCTTGGCATGGAACGCAAGCTTGGCGACCGATTATGAAGATTCCTTCTTATGTAACCGACCCTATGTAAACCCTAGATCCCCCCGGTGCTTATATAAACCGGAGGGGGTAGTCCGGAAGGGACACATTCATTACCATAGTCATACATGCTAGACTTCTAGGGTTTTAGCCATCACGATCTCGTGGTAGATCAACTCTTGTAATACTCATATTCATCAAGATAAATCAAGCAAGAAGTAGGGTATTACCTCCATAGAGAGGGCCCGAACCTGGGTAAACATCGTGTCCCCTGTCTCATGTTACCATCGATCCTAGACGCACAGTTTCGGACCCCCTACCCGAGATCCGCCGGTTTTGACACCGACATTGGTGCTTTCATCAAGAGTTCCACTGTGACGTCGACGAAAGGTTCAATGACTCGCCTTGTCCTTAAAGACAACATCACCTCCGGGGGAGTTTTGGCCCCAGGCCAAACCCTCTGGCTGAGCGGCTTTACAATGACCGCCCGTTCGGCCGTTGAGCCGACGATGACCTCTCAGGCCATCGAAAACCCCCTTTGCATCAACTCCGAGCACTCAGAGCAGATGGATCCGAGAAAGTTTTCGTCCTTGAACGAACTCCTAGATCGCATCACCGCTTTGGGAATCGCCACAGATTACGGTCGGATCGGGCCTAAAACCGATCAAGGAGAAATCAAGACTCCACCGGTCACCCACCAGATAGCGGTAGTTGAGGAGCAGGACGGCGAGTCTTCTTCTATATCAAATACGGACTATGTTCGGATCGCTGATCAGGAAGAGCCGGACACTCGCCAGCGAAAGGATGCGACCAGCCCTCTGAACATAGAATCGGACGACGGTCCTAAACAATCAGAAGATATTCCGAAACCCGGACTGTTAAGTCCGGAAGGTCTTTAGACTCCGGATAATCGTTCAGGTCAGGGTTCGGATTTAATTCCACCCACCCACCTGGACGTAGACGCCCTTATGGCGTAAAACAGCAGTCTCAGGAAACGGTTCACCACTTTTGGGCCAGATTCCTCCTTGTCAAAGACAGGGTAAAGGATTGCCTCGACGAGGACGCGATATCAGCATTCCGCAACAATTGCACGGACGAAGGAGTCCTCAACGCCATCAATCGCCGCCGCATACTGAAGTCCGCTGACTTAGCAACCATCGTACAAAAGTACAATGCGATGGAGAGCGTCTGGAAAACTCAGGCAGCTCGCTGGGAACTGTCGGTCCCAACTCAACTCCCCCTACAGGCGAAGAGGGCGCACCCCCCGTGGCACGCCCAGTCCAACAGTCAAGAAACATAAAACCACTATGCGGCAAGGCACCATTCTGGAGGGGTGGCTCGATGGCCCATGCAAAATACATACATCACCAGACACCGTGGCAACCCACAACCTTAGAGCATGTTGGATACTACGTTAGGTAGCCAAGAGCGGCGAGGAAATCCTCATCAAGGACGCCCCAGAATAGCATCCCCCAGAAGACGACGACACAAGAGTATTTACAGTCTTTGAGACATTCACTTAAAACAACAAGCACAAAAAGGCACTTCGTGACCTCGCAGAAGTCTGCCAAATCGCTGCAATAAACCCTTGGAACGACATGGCTATAACCTTTAATGCCGGTGACGAACCGAAGTACAGAACAGTCCGAGTGCCAGCTGCGCTAGTCCTCAGTCCCATCGTGGACGGGTTTCGACTTACCAAGGTCCTCATGGACGGCGGCAGCGGACTAAACCTCATTTATGAGGACAGACTCCATAAAATGGAAATAGACAGGAGCCGCATCAAGCAAAGTAGCACAACCTTCCGAGGAATTATTCCCAGTCGGGAGGCGCGGTGCGCGGGCAAAATCACACTTGACGTAGTATTCGGTACGCCGGAGAACTATCGGTCCGAAGAAATAACTTTCCAAGTGGCCCCTTTTAGCAGCGGATACCACGCCCTGTTGGGACGGGATGCCTTTACACGATTCCAAGCTATACCCCATTTTGGGTATATGAAGCTCAAAATGCCCGGACCAAACGGTATAATCACTCTCGTCAGTGATCCGGACATAGCACTCCGCGCTGAAAACAAAACCACATCCCTGGCCCTGGAGGCGCTATCCGAAGCCCTTGCGGCAGAAGAATTAACCGCACTACGCTCCACGATGGACAGGAACGATGTGATCCTCGACAAACGCCCCAAATCCACCTCCTTCAAACCAGCAGAAGAAATAGTCAAATTCCAGGTCCACCCAACGGACCCCAAGAAGACATCATCCATCGGAGCGCAACTGAACCCAACATTCGACGCCGCATTACGAGAGTTCCTGTGCGAAAACTGGGACATATTTGCCTGGCACCCTTCAGATATGCCAGGGATCACATGCAAGCTGGCCGAACACAGCCTTAATATATTAAGAGGATTCAAACCGGTCAAGCAAACACTGCGACGCGTTTCCGAACCCAAGCGACAAGCCATGGGGGAGTAGCTAGCCAAGCTTATCGAAGCCGGATTCATTAGAGAAATCAAACATCCGAACTGGCTGCCAAACCTGGTGATGGTACCAAAGAAGGACAAATCCTGGCGCCTGTGTATCGATTTCAAGGACCTCAACAAGGCTTGCCCTAAAGATCCCTTCCCCCTCCCCCGCATTGATCAAATCATCGATGCCACCGCAGGACACGACTCACTGTGTTTCCTCAACGCATATTCCGGATACCATCAAATCAAAATGAAGGAGTCCGATCAAGCTGCAACAGCATTTATTACCCCACATGGGCCATTCTGCTTCAACACAATGCCCTTTGGGCTCAAGAACGTCGGCGCCACATACCAACGCATGATCCAAACATGCCTGGAGAAGCAGATTGGCAAGACAGTTGAAGCTTACGTGGACGACGTCGTCATCAAAACTAGGCACGTCGAAACACTAATAGATGACTTACGTCTTACATTCGGCAACCTCCGTGCGTATGACATTAAGCTCAACCCAGAAAAATGTGTCTTCGGCTTCCCTGCTGGAAAACTGCTAGGCTTCATCGTTTCCAATAGAGGAATAGAAGCAAATCCAGCTAAAATCCGAGCTTTGTCACAGTTGGCTACGCCAACAGACCTCAAACAAGTCCAAAAACTAGATGGTTGTGTGGCAGCGTTAAGTCGCTTCATCTCCAGATTAGGAGAAAAGGCACTACCACTTTATCGCCTTTTACGGCGCACCGATAACTTTGAATGGACAGACGCGGCGACGACCGGACTGGAGGAAATAAAGGCCCTCCTAGCAAGCAACCCGATCCTGGCCGCACCAAACGCTGGCGAACCCATGTTGCTATACATATCGGCAACACATCAGGTGGTAAGTGCCATGCTCATCATCGAGCGAGAGCAGGACGGACACAAATTCCCACTTCAAAAGTCAGTATACTACATATCTACTGTTTTCACACCATGCAAATCCCGGTACCCCCATTATCAAAAGATAGCATACGCGGTCTTCATGGCATCACGAAAGCTACGACACTACTTCCAGGAGTGTTCAATCAGGGTGGCCTCTGAAGTACCACCGAATGATATAATAAACAACCGCGATGCCACGGGCCGGATTGCCAAATGGGCTATCGAGCTACTTCCATTCGACATAACATACAAGCCCCGTCGATCCATCAAATCCCAAGTACTGGCTGACTTTGTCACTGAATGGACAAAGGCCGAACTCCCTAAAGAGTACGGCACATATTCCAATTGGGTTATGTATTTTGACGGCTCCAAAATGTTGGCAGGGCTGGGAGCGGGCGTCGTGTTAATGTCCCCCACTTGAGATGTCGTCCAGTACATACTTCAAATATTATCACAGACTCCAAAAATGCAGCCAAATACGAGGCCTTATTTCACGGTCTTCGGATGGCCGTATCCATGGGCATACAACGCCTGGAGGTACGCGGGGACTCAAACCTCGCAATATCTCAAATAAACGGAGACTTTGATGCCAAAGATCCAAAGATGGCAGCTTATCCCAATGCCGTCTTACAAATGTCGGCTCGGTTCGAGGGGCTTGAATTTCATCACGTCGCCCGAGAAAGTAACCAGACGGCGGGCGTCCTTGCTCGCATTGGCGCTAAGCGCGACCCCGTCCCACCTAACATCTTCCTGGAAAGGCTTTTTAAGCTATCCGTGGTGTGGCAAGGGGAGGGCGGCAACAACAGTCCAGATCCGAACACAACCCCAGATTCCGAACACACCGATATCATCGGGGGCTCAGCCACTGAAATTACACCGTCGGCCCATCTCATTATGGCAGTCATTGCCCCATGGACTGAACCCTTCTTGGCCTACATTGATAGGAAAGAGCTTCCCGAAGACCAGAATGAGGCTCACCGCATTGTCCGGCGCTCGAAGGCCTACAAGGTTCATGACGGAGAGCTCTACAAGAAGAGCACTACCGGAGTACTACAAAGATGTATCTCCGAGGAGGAGGGGCGGCAGCTTTTGGCAGAAATTCCTGCTGGCCTAGGCTGACACCACGCCGCAGCCCGGGCCCTTGTTAGCAAGGCCTTCCGTACAGGGTTTTATTGGCCGACGGCCCAAGCAGATGCACAGGACCTCGTCCAACGCTGCGTCGGATGCCAACTCTTTGCCAACCAAAGCCACATGCCCCCAACTGCCTTACAGACTATCCCCATCACTTGGCCTTTCGCGCGTCTAGGGACTGGATATGGTTGGACCCCTTATGGGGGAAGCCATAAGAAAAAATATCTGCTGGTTATGGTGGAAAAATTCACTAAGTGGATAGAGGCTAAACCGGTCAAAACGGCTGAGTCCGGCCCGGTGATAGACTTCATATCCGGTGTCGTGCACCATTATGGTGTCCCACACAGCATCATCACTGACAAAGGCTCTAATTTCACAGCCGACGAGTGTCGGTGTCAAAACCGGTGGATCTCGGGTAGGGGGTCCTGAACTGTGCGTCTAAGGCGGATGGTAACAGGAGGCGGGGGACACAATGTTTACCCAGGTTCAGGCCCTCTAGATGGAGGTAATACCCTACTTCCTGCTTGATTGATCTTGATGATATGAGTATTACAAGAGTTGATCTACCACGAGATCGTAGAGGCTAAACCCTAGAAGCTAGCCTATGATTATGATTGTTGTTGTCCTACGAACTAAACCCTCCGGTTTATATAGACACCGGAGGGGGCTAGGGTTACACCGAGTCGGTTACAAGGGAGGAGAACTACATATCCAAATTGCCAAGCTTGCCTTCCACGCAAAGGAGAGTCCCATCCGGACACGGGACGAAGTCTTCAATCTTGTATCTTCATAGTCCAACAGTCTGGCTAAAGCATATAGTCCGGCCGTCCGAGGACCCCCTAATCCAGGACTCCCTCAGTAGCCCCTGAACCAGGCTTCAATGACGATGAGTCCGGCGCGCAGATTGTCTTCGGCATTGCAAGGCGGGTTCCTCCTCCGAATACTCCATAGAAGATTTTGAACACAAGGATCGTGTCCGGATCTGCAAAAAAAATTCCACATACCACCATAGAGAGTATAATATTTCCACAAATCTAATCTACTGACAACATTTCATGACGTGACATCACACCATGGCCCGGTCATTATTCGAACCGTTTTTCTCAACCAGCTACTGCACATATTGCGAGGCGGTTTTCTTGGCACGTCTTGTCGAAGCAGAGATCGTGTCCCCTTATCACGGGATTCTCATCAATACGGGTGTGGGTAACCCAACCGTGCCTACTGGTATGACTCCTCGATTTTAGGCAAGTTCGTAACGGCCACGCGGAGGACGCTTGATATTCACCCTCTTTATAAAGGGGCCAAGGCCTGTCCTTTTCTTCTTGCGCTCGATCCTTGCCTTCCTCCACCTTGAATTCCAAAACCCAAGGCTCAGGCTAAGCGCTTTCGGACCTTCAATCATGTCCGGATCCGACCTTTAAGGCCGGTGGATGGCCTCCTCTGTCACAGAGGAGGACATCAAGAAGCTAAGAGAAGCCAGGTATCTGACCGCCGAAATCTCGCACAGGCTGCCTGCTCAAGGGCAGGTCATCCCCACTCCCGAACCCAACGAGAGTGTCGTATTTGTTTCCCACTTCCTCCGAGGGCTAGGCTTTAGTCTTGATCCCTTTGTTAGAGGGCTTATGTTCTATTATGGGCTCGATTTCCATGATCTGGCTCCGGATTCCATCCTTCGCATCTCGTCGTTCATCGTCGTGTGTGCACTACAAAAAAAAGACACATCTGTGACATTTTGGGCCGAACGAAATTTTTTCTGTCATACATATGACACTTCTATGACGATAATTGTGACAAAACCCGGTATCATCATAGATGTGGTGGGCTCCTACTTCTATGACAAAAAATCATGACAGAAAATGGGCTTTTCGTCCTGGGCGGGCCGGAGACGCAGCTGCATGACATTCTTTGGGCCGTCCATGACGGAAAAAAACCATGGTAGAAGCGAGGGGGAGGAAAATTTCAGGGAGTTGCCGGTTACGGTGGGAGGTCGGGGGCGGAGTGATGCGTGTTTCTCTCGTACGTACGCACGTGTGTGCGAGGCGTTGGCTCTAACTGAAGCCGAGCGAGGCGTTGGGCTCTAACTGAATCCGAGCGATCGGTCGATGGCTGTTAACTGAACCCGATGGAGCGATTCGCCGCTCTGCCGCTAATCAAGCGGTCGATTGGATGAACAGTGAGTGTTGCGGCTGGGGTTTGGATGAACAGTGAGCGGTGGTGTTGCCTCTAGATGAACAGGAACCCATGGTGTGGAGGGCTGGATGAACAGTAGATGGTGGAGGGGTGGTTGAACAGGACCCCGTGGTGTGGAGGGCTGGATGAACAGTAGACGATGGAGGGGTTCCCGTGGAGGGGTGGTTGAACAGTAGCCGGTGGAGTAGCGCACGGTGGAGGCTGGATGAACAGGAGCCCGTGGAGGTTGCAGGAGGTCGACGGTAGCCCGTGGAGGCTGGAGGAGGTCGACGGTGGAGATGAACAGTATCCCGTGGAGTCTCGTTTTGCGGTACGCCACCCCCCCCCCCGTTTCTACCGTAGCGCTCGAACGCAAGTCAGTTTCGTCCGTTTTGCGGTACGCCACACCCATCTCGATGAACAGGACCCCCGTTTCAACCGTAGCGCTCCAACACAAGTCCATTTCGTCCGTTTGATGCGCCACACCCTCCCGATCAACAGACCCCGTTTCGACCGTGGGAGGTCCGCTCCTCCGCTTTGCGGTACGCCACACCTCCCGATCAACAGGACCCCGCTTTTGACCGTAGGAGGTCCGTTTCCTCCGCTTTTGCGATGCGCCAGCCCTCCCGATCAACAGGACCCGTTTGAACGTGGCTAGTCGAACACAAGGTCGTTTCCTCCGTTGTCTTGATGCGCAAGGCCTCATTTCCATCGCCTGTTTCGTCCAAGCCCTCCTGATGAACACGACCACGCATTCCGTTCCGACCCAGCTGGTTGGCTCCCCATGAACACGACGACGACGCTGTTTCTCCGTTCCGACCCAGCCATGTACGTATGCGCGATAGGCGTTAGAGACCCTGCCCGTATGTACGTACGTGGCTGTATTTTCTTTCTTGCACCCTCGCCGCTGTACGTACGTGTACATGCTACGTGCGCGCCTCTACTACGACACGTGCGCGCCTCTACATCCACTAGTATATATGTACGTACACGTTCGCGACCAGAATGACAATGCTACGTACGCTTCGACCAGGTGGGTCCCGACTGTCAGGCACTTCCTTGCGTGCGACGATGTAGCTGGTGGGTCCCGGCAGTGAGGGGGCGAATCGTTGTTTTTTTTGGATGCACTTCCTTGCGTGCGGAGATGTAATTGGTGGGTCCCAGCAGACAGGGGGAAATGTTTTTTCGCTAAATACGGTGGCCCGTGCGATGGGTCCCCGCTGTCATGTGGAGGAATAATTATTTTGCGCGTAATAAGGAGGCACTTCCTTATTGCGGTCGTGGACCCAGCTGTCAGCCTCTCCACATACAGTCCACGTCCGATGGAAATCGTTCCTTGACCATGTTGACCACGCCGCGTCGAGAGCACCAGGGCGGTGGACGACGGCGAGGCCTAGGAAGGGGACGACGGGGAGCCGGGGAAGACGCGGCAGTGGAAGCCCGCGCCGAGAGGAGTACGAGGGTTCACTGGTTCGGCTGCGGTGTGAGGCTGTCGTCGCCGCAGGGCCTGGCCAGCGGTGGGAATAGTAGGGGGCGGTGAGGCCTCCGCGGCAGCACATCCGGCCACGGGAGGCAGGAGCATGCGGCACGACCAGCGCTGCTTTGGGCGGCTGGAGCAAGAAGACCAGAGGTTGAAGAAGCACTACGGCCGTTGGATGGACATCGTACGTTCACTGGAGCTAGAATCGTTTATATTGACTAAGTTGACAAAGCCCTCCGTCCCCTCACAACTTAGTAGGCCCTAAGTCAGCCTCCCACCAAGGTGGGTCCCAGCTAGCTGGGGGGGGGGTATTCATTTTTTTGTGCGTAATAAGGAGGCACTTCCGGTGGGTCCGAGCTGACAGCAGGGGGAACGTTTTTTTCGCGAAATACGGTGGCCCGTCGGGTGGGTCCCAGCAGTCAGGGGCAAACGTTTTTTTTTTGCGAAATACTGGTGGCCCGTCCGGTGGGTCCCTGCTGTCAGGTGGAGGAATAATTATTTTCCGCATAATAAGGAGGCACTTCCTTGCGGCTGCCGTGGACCCAGCTGTCAGCCTCTCCACGTACAGTATTCTTCCGATGGAATTCGATCGTTGACCACATTGACCACGCCGCACCGAGAGCACCACGGCGGTGGACGACGGCGAGGCCTAGGAAGGGGACGACGCGGAGCCGGGGAAGACGCGGCAGTGGATGCCCACGCGGAGAGGAGTACGAGGGTTCACTGGTTCGGCTGCTGCCGTCGCCACAGAATAACAGAGGGTGTGGGTGAGTGGAGTGGATGGATGGCCTGGCCAGCGGTGGGAGTAGTATGGGGGCGGTGAGGCCTTCGCGGCAGCACAACCGGCCACGGGAGGCAGGAGCAGGCGGCACGACCGACGCTGCTTTGGGCGGCTGGAGCAGGAAGACCAGAGGTTGAAAAAGCACTACGGCCGTTAGATGGACATCGTACGGTCAGTCGAGCTAGAATCGTGCATATTGACTAAGTTGACAAAGCCCTTCGTCCCCGTCAACTTAGTAGGCCCACTATACTGGGTCCCAGCTAGCAGGGGGGTATTCTTTTTTTTGGGCGTAATAAGGAGGCACTTCCTTGCGTGCGAAGATATAGCTGGTGGGTCCGAGCTGTCAGCGGCGGTAAAGTTTTTTTCATGAAATACAGAGGCCCTTTCGGTGGGTCCTAGATGTCAGGTGGAGGAATCATTATTTTGCGCGTAATAAGGAGGCATTTCCTTGCGTGCGGCCGTGGACCCAGTTGTCAGCCTCTCCACGTACAGTCCACTTCCGATGGATGGCGTTCATTGACCATGTTGACCAGGCCGCGCCGAGAGCACCAGGCGATGGACGGCGGCGAGGCCCTAGGAAGGAAACGACAGGAGCCGAGGAATACTCGGCAGTTATTTCCCACGCGGAGGAGTACGAGGGTTTACTGGTTCGTCTGCCGTCGCCGGAGAATAACAACATGTGTGGGATTGAGGGTGAGTAGAGGGATAGCTAGGCCAGCGATGGGAGTACGATGGGGCAGTGAGGCCTGCGGGGCAGCACAGCCGGCCGCGGGGAGGAGGGATCAGGCAGTCCCGCCGACGCTTGTTTGAGCGGCTGAAGCAGGAAGAGTAGAGATTGAAGAAGCACGACGGCCGTTGGATGGACATCCAACAGTATACAGGCCATCTGTGGAAAGCCTCAAATTTGTGGAAAACAGCATACAGCCCGTCTGCCATTATTTCAAATATTTTATAGCCCATTTGCTAATTCTTACGGGGTTTTTTGGAGCCCATATTCTTTTTGTTAGCATTACAGCCCATATATTGTGGCCATGGTTAAAAAATTATACGAAATTTTGCATATGTCAGTGCGGTCTGAACTGTTTTTAATCCCAAAATTTCGAGTCACATTCAGGCTGATTCTAAAAATAAATGTATATCAATATAAAATCCAATAAATTGTCCACGCATAAAAATCAATGCAATTTAAAATCTCGAAATGAAAAAAAGATATTTGAAACTAATTGCCGGTTTGATGTGTTTTAAAAATGTATAGCCCATTTCTCATTACTGATAGGCCATTTTCTCGGCCAGCCGAATGAAGCTCTCCTCGTCTAGCCCAACAGGCCTGATAAAGTGACTTACTTGACAAATCACAAAAAAAACTGGGCTAGCCATTTTCAAAAAGAAAAAAAACTACCAGGCTGGTCTGTGGTAAACATAAAAGAAAAGGCTGTCTAGACAGGCCAGAGTGTCCCGCACAGCCCAGTTGACACCCCGCCTGCCTCAAAAACATATTAGCTAAATGCCACTCCAATTATGGCGATTCATAAAAATGCCACTGCAATTTCCAAACTTTGAAAAATGCCACTGCAATTTTGCAAACTTTGAAAAACGCCATCGCAGTTTGCAAACTTTGAAAAACGCCACTCCAGACTTCAAAAAGTGCCACTAGAAATGGCATGAAATGGCATTTTTCAAAGTTTGGAAATTGCAGTGGCATTTCTCGGAGGCATTTATCAAATTAAAACAAAACAAAAATAACTGGGTGAGCTGCTGGGTCCCTGGTGTCAGCCGCTCGTTGTGAAATTCTCTCTTTTATTGACTACGTTGACAATGGCATGGGACCCAGATGTCAGAAATCCACTAGGAGGAGCCATTTTTTTATTGGCTTGAAATAAGGAGGCACTTGCTTGCGTTCTGCCATGACCTTGGCGGGTCCCTGCTGTCATCCTCTCCACGTACAATCATCTCCTGATTGTGTACGCGTCAACTTGCTAGGCCCACAAGTCAGCCTCTAAACCCGTGGAGGACAAATACAACCCATTTTAAAATATAATAGCCCATTCCATACGTTCAAACAGAAAGTTGAACATTCAGAGCAAAGTAACAAGTCTGATCCACATATAGAGTACTGAACTTCCACGTTGACAACCATCACAGCCAAGTTGACTATCTACTCCCACAAGACAAGTACTAACTTACTCTTAGCTTACTAGACGATGCCGGCGGTACACGCTAAACGCCGGCACCGTCGTCCTGCGCCTCACCTCGGACTTGCCAGAGGTGCGATAGGGCGCGTTGCTCGCGCGCGTTGGCCCTTTCCATGCCGGCGTGGTCCACCGGCTTGCCTGCCGGAAACCCACTTGACGAGCTGGTAGTAAAATCGGCGTCGCTGACAGCGTGCGTGCCGACAGCCTCGGGGCTATTTGCGGGCGCCGCCTCCACGTAGTCAGCCCGATTCTTGGGCGCTCTGCTCGCGACTTCGAAAGGCGTCGGTGCGCTGCTGCTCCATGTCCCATCAAGGCGCAAATCGGCGTTACGCTGCTCCTCCGCCAGGCGGTCGCGCTCCAACAACTCCTGCTCCTCCGCCATGTGGTCGCGCTCCAACAACTCCTCGATCTGCGCATTGCCATCTAAAGACAGATAGAGTGCCTCCTCCCCCCGTCTGCCTTCCGGTGAAAAACCGAACACTAGTTCCGGCGGTGACCGCCTCTGGCGTCGCCTACCGCGGACGGGCGGGGGCATGGCGGACGTGGCGAGCGACGTCGGGCTGGTGGGGGCTTATGAGGATATGGCGAGTTGGGTCACGGTGGCAGGAGAATGCCGGAAACAGTACTTATAGGGGAAGGTAGCGCGACGGTCATCGAATTCAATGCATAATGGCTTAGCGCGCCCGACTTCTTTGTGGAAAACTAGGGAAACTGAAATTATGATCGTGCCGTCCCGTCCGTCTGGTCGTGACGCGGTCAAATGAGTGCACTCGAATCATCTCCCTCCTTGTCAATAATGATTTCACGGATTTAAAAAGCCCGCAACAATTAAAGCGTATATTTTCTCGCATCAGTTAGCTGCCTTAATTATGGCCGGCTGCATGCAGGCACTCAGAATCGCTCGCAGGTAATACGCGAAGCAGCATGCAACGAGTCGCAGCCGAGGGCACGCATGCAGCCACATAAATTGCTGGAATTAATTAGGCTTAAACTTCTGCATGCCATTAATTATTGCCATGCCTTGGTCTTGCTGCTTTGCTCACGGGACTAATAAACCCGGACGGAGGGAGTACCTTGGTTGGTGAGAGGTTTGAATTAAGCCCATGCAAACCGGAAAGGAGGTACTAGTACGTGCGTGATCCGCTATTTATTCGTGTAGGATCGAGTAGGTCGTTTCTTGAATTGAGCCCTGCAAACCGGAAAGGAGGTAGTACGTCCGTGATATGCTATTTATCCGTGTAGGATCGATAGTGTAGCTTGTCGGGTTTCTTGAGGTAGGCATTTTTATCCGTGTAGGATCGATAGTGTAGCTTGTCGGTTTCTTCAGAGGTAGGCATTTTTATTCAAAAACTGCCACTTCGCATCTTCGTCGCAAATAAAACTGCCAGTGCGCATTTGTAGGCTAGCTAGTGATCGATCAAGAATTTGTAAACACCGAGCGAACATAAATAAGTAATCATAATGCATCTCAATGATTCACAGATCATATACAAATATGTAGCTCCAAAAGCAAAGATCAGCCACTTCGGATCTTGCGTGGCAACTAAAACTAACTAGTACGATTCCCATACATAAGATCAACATGTTAATGCATCTCAATGATTCACAGATCATATACAAATATGTAGCTCCAAAAGCAAAGATCTAGAAAAACATCTGTTCTTCCTACTAACATGGATGCTTCTCTTGGCCAACATTCAAGATGCATCGAAAGACAAATTTGTTTGTGATGTCTACAATTCCTCTTGCAAACGTAAGTGGTTTCACCAACAATTTGGAACCATGAGAATGAACCACACATGATGGAGGAACATCCAATGCAATATGATTTGGTCTTCTCTCGATCACACCATGAGACTATTTTCGAATACAAACTTTAACTTAGGGAAAATGATGCCCATTGTATAATCAGACCAAAGCAATGAAGCACCAAGTGTTGGCCAAGAATAGTACAATACTACTTTTCTGCAGTCCATGAAGTGACTATCCAAACTTTGTGTCTATTTTCAAATGGCAATCGCATGCGATGACTATACTATTCTCTTGTGCAGTTCAACCAAAATTGCGGACACTTTGTTTGTTTGCCAAATAGCAACGGGCGAGACATCTCTGTCTGCACAAATATCAAGCAGCTAGTAAACATATACCACACCATGTTCGCGATGATGGAAGGGTGAAATCGATACAACCGAAATTGAGCATCCAATCATTGAATCCTGTCCTGCACCTCCAATGTAGGTCCACCCTGCCAATAAATTCACATGCAAACCACTAGTATTACTATCTAATGACAGTACAAAAAGAGTACCAAGATAGTAGCAAACCATGTACCTTGGATATAAAGGTTTGGAAAAAAACATGCTCCTAATGTTGAACCAGTTGGACTTTTTGTGCAGCTCCACTAAAATCGAGCATCCCTATTTGCATAGATATTGAAAGTGTGATTACTATAAAAGTGGCACTAGTTGAAGCATAGACTCACAAATATAAGCATTCCAATTTCTTAATGGGAAAAGGTAGCAAGACTGTTTCTAACCACATTGTTTGAAGGAATAAATAAAGCAACAACGACTGATGTCAGGAAGGCATACATAGTTTTTTTTTGAAAAACTGAGCCATTCCTGACCTTTCCTCTTCTTTTAAGCAAATTTTGTGCAGTTCTACTAAAATAAAATGCCATCACTGCCTTGACAATTTAGTTACACTGTACAAAAGGAAATGACTTAACATTACATCATGATGTCGGGTATGTAGTAGACAGGCATTAGAGACAAACATACAGACCTCCTCCGATAACATAATGAACATTAATTTTAACAAAGGTGTGACTAGCTTTACCGAGATAATTTGAGTGAACTCTACACCCTATGTTCCTTAATATAAGACGTTTTCGTGGTTCAATTTAAAGTACCCAAACGTCTAGTATTTAGAAAAACAGGTAGCAGTTTTCTTGAGCACATATCTGGGAAAGCTTGCCACACTTTATTTATGTCCATAAGCTAATGCAACACCATTCGAATACTACAAATATACACTAATCCAGTGGCTAGTGCAACAGTAGAGTAGTTAGTTTATTACAGGGTACAGTACAATGGTTTTACTGAACATATTTCAATAAACTCTAGCACTAGAAGGTTTCCATAAGAAGTAACAATACAAAATGTAAAGGTAACAAGTTTCAGCATTGGTATACTAGCTGTGCATGAGCATTAAACCAAATACAGAAGTCTGAAGGTAACTAGCATTATTAACTAATGACAGCATAAAAAATTGCAAACCATGTACCTCCAAGGTAAATATCATTTCAAACTCGGGGGACCTTAAAAATTGCTATCCCAATCTTGATAATCGATCAAACATAAAAACTTGATCTTTCCTCTTGATAATCAAGAGAACAGCCGGAGGAGGAGGTGCCCACTCTTGACCTTTCCTCTTGTCTTCATAATTGTCTGTGCAGTTTAACCAAAATAAAATGACATCAGTGCCTTGGCATTTTGGTGACACTGTACAAAAAAATTAACTTATCTCATGAAAGTGAGGTATGTGATCTATAAGCATTAATAAAGTGCAAAAATCTGAAGGTAGTAACAAGTTTCATCGTTGGTATACTTGCTGTGCAACAACATTAGAATGCCTTAGCTGAAAAATCTTTAATACATCCACAATCAACAGCTAACCCTGAAATGATCCAGTGATATTAAATGGCACTGCTTAAATTTATCTCGTGGCATTAGACCGAGAGCGGCATTAGTTAAATGTGGCATCACTTTAGCAAGAGCATTGCTTGACTTGACCGGCGTTATACTAATAGCAAAAAAGTGGCAATAAGAGCATGGGAGGCCCATTCGGACAAGGCGCACCAAGACGATGTACCTCCACGGACGCAGAGTGGTGAGGGAGGTATGGTTGCCCGCACCAACAAATATCCGGGCAGCATATGTGGATTACGTCCCATTTTTGTTCTCTTTAGCCACCTTTTTCCTATGTGAGGACAACAAACCGATCGACCTGGTCATTCTCTATTGCGTTGTCATGCCTTTCTACCCTTCTTCAACCAAGAGACACAAGACTTACTCCTTAGCTACTGATTTTCCCCTTTTCAACCTAGATGCGGGTTCGATGCCTACTCTCTGGGACAGTACAGTCTCCCTTCCTTTCCTTATTCAACCCAGACATGCATTAGTCTGCATGAAGTAGGGTTTCCTTTACTAGTGCAAATTATGGTTTTCATCTGCGTGGCCAGCAGAGCAGAGGATAGCAAATTGGGAAGATGGTGGAGTGGAAAAAGATCCACATGCAACGACGTGCCAGATGGGGCAAAAGAACAAGGGTATGGTTCGAAAAGAGGTAGCATACCTGAGGGTCGGTGGGAAGTGGCTTCGCTCGTGGTCGTCGTCCTCCGCACACACTACGGCAGCGATCCCGTGCGGGCGCTAGGTCTGAGAGGACGGCCTTGTCGTCAGTGCGTGACCTCGCTCGCCGACGACGAGTGCGTCAACGCTGCACGTCCTTTTCTTCCCCAGCGGGTCTGTGACCACTGGTGAGGAGGGAGAGAGGGGCCGTCTTCTTTAGATCTGGAGAGAGGGTGGTAGTGTGAGAAGCAAGTGGGCAGCCCTTGGCAAGAAAGCGCTGAAGCCCCAGCCTATATATCTTCTTTATACTACTAGTACTGGAGGTGGAGTAGTGGTAGAGTAGTTTATATTTTCTCTACGTACAGTACCAGTTAGTCGTGCTTCAAAACTGAACGGTGCGCCATTCAAAAAATAAAGGCCGATAACTAATGCGGCACCTCGGGCCAACGCGGCCAGATCGCATTTTGCACGAGAAATTACACACCATGTCTCGTTGACATGTGGTCCCGATCCACATATCAATGAGACGACGGCGAGTAGTAGGAGTATTTCATTACCAACGTGTAGGCCGAGGCGCCCCTTTGTGAACCGTGGCAAACTGGCAACCGTCCACTGACTCTTCGCCTTTCCCTCTCGATTTGGAACTGCTGTCGCACGCTCTTCCTCTCCCTCCTCCATTTTCCTTCATCCCTTCACCCTTTCTTCTGCCATTGTTCGATCGTCTTCTCCATGGAGGGAACAGGACGAAAACGACCCTGTTATTCTTGCCCCGATCTGAAAGATGACGTGGTGGAGGAACTCATTGATCGGTGCAACGTCATCACCTCAGCTAGCATGGCAGGTTCGTTCAAGCCCATTCTCGACTCAACTAATAACATCATTACAAGGAACCCAAGAGTCAAGGAGCGGTTTGATCTCCCTATCTTCTTTGCCGTGACCACGATGATCGGGCGCCACACGACGGAGGCCTCGCCTGTGTAAGTTGATGTCGCTTGATAATGATACGTATGATGTTAAGATGCCATCGCTGAGGGCAAGGCTTGGGCAAAGCAAATGGAGATTGGGTTGTTTACATTGGGTCCAACTATGAGTGGGAACTTGTGAATGTGTACACTCGTGACCGGGTTCCACTTCCAAAAATCTCAGCAGACTGCCCAGAGGTTGAGCACACCGGTATTGTACGCACATTCAAATACAATCATGGTGACTGTCTTCTACGGAAGATAGCAATTTCTCGAGTCCCCAACCGCTCTTGGAATTACAACAACTATGAAGTTGTTGCTATCTTCGACAAGCTTGTTGCCGTCGCCGCTGGTTTGACCGGATGGATATTGCTCAAAAATCAGTTTCAGACACGGATGAGTATTGTGATGCAATTCAATACGAGGGCCTTGTGTTTGCTGCCACCACTGTGGCAATCGCTTTTGCATGGCATCCTTGTTGTTTCGGTACGTTTGTCTTCCACCGTAATTATAATTGTTTCATCCACATGCATGCGGGTTAGCAAGGCTGGTCACAGTGGGGAGTAACTTAGACTAGTAACATGCATATGTTACTAGTTTATGTTACTACCTCTATAGTGCATAGTATCTTAGATTAGTATCATAGGTGGTCTCATTTATTGCCATGCATGACACATAGTAGCATCACATTTATTATGTTACGGTATCTACCTATGTTACTATAACCATCTCTCTCTTCCTTAATTGCCTGCCACATAAGCATGTTTGCGACTCCCAAGTGCATGATACTACTTATGTTACCCCCACTATGGCCAGCCTTACTAATGAACCTTCTTCTTGTGTTCCCAAGGTCCTGTGAACATTCCACCACCTATACTTGAAGATGTTTATAACCAAGGGGGAGATGATGATGGTGATGATCACGAGCATGAGGACGAGCAGCGCCCATATACTATTTGGCGCCTGGCAACTAATTCCGATGGATCACCTGTTCTCGTGTGTATACAGCCCATCGATGATGTTCTTTGCTAAGGAAGCAGGTGTAGTCTCCCATGGTCGCACTCTCCGGACCTATTCCAACACCCGTTGCATGGTATTCGGATGGATACTAGTGTGCTAGCGCCAACTCCTTCTCCCCTGATGCAGGCTGATAGTCTTGGAGAAAACTTCGCTCTTCCTTGGACAAAACTATCCAATGATGGTGAAAGGCGATCCAACTGCTGTTGACACAATGTTACTACCATTTATGAGAAGCAACTCTGTCTATACCTCGGACATTTGGGTGGTTCCCTACCACAGTCTTGATATAGTAGGCCGCTTCACTGGATGATCGATCCTGCGTTGGTCTCGGATCGACAATAGATGGCCCGTCGAGAGAATCACTTGTGGTTCAAAGCAAGCGTTTCCAACGCCGAGGAATGGTTGAGTTGAAGTTCATTTCATTGCTTGTTATTTGTTGTGTGGTGAAAACTTTAGTATTTATAATGTATCCTCGTTGTCGATGTGGGTTGATGACCTGTTGTATGTAATAAAATGATATGCCTGTGATAAACTTACTAAATTTATGAATGGCTTTCGAGTTGCTTCGTGAGTGAGTGGTGTGTGAGGCAAAAAATATTTTCCGAATACATAATTGTACGTGCATTGCAACAGGTTATCGGATGGGGCCAATCAACAATAGTAGTACACTATTTGTACTAGCTTCACACCTTTTACGCGTCGTGTGGGTGTTTTCTTTGTAGCCATCTTTGTACTACGCAACCAGCACCTCGAATCCTCGATACTAGTAGTACTATATAGTACTAACTAGTAGGAGTAGTAGGGTGGCATGGGCGATTACAAGCATTCACGCCCGTGAGTACGGCACGCCACCAAAGACGACTTCCATCTGACATCATATTTCTTGGAGTCCGTGCTAGAGCAATCTCTTCAACCTCATCATTTCTCTAAGGCCTTCCACTATGTAGGCCAAAAGAGGTGCCAATTTGACTTCTGGCTCCGATAGACGATGCCCTCACGTTGTGAGGCCGGTACCCCAACAAAATTTTCATGGCATCGGAGCAAGTAGGAGCACCGATGCCCAATTCCTCCAGCCAATAAAATACTATTAACTCTCAACTTTGAACATCAAATGTCTTCTCTCTCTTTGCTCAATACACATCAGCGTGGTGTACTTGTTTATCATATGGGTCCCAGAATCTTTTTCCTGCCGAAGCCCTACGCTGTGAGATCGATGCCTGAAAAGCAATTTTGGGCACCGGTGATGAGGTGGCTTCCTTTTGATGTATTTGGCACCGGCTACGTTGTGGAAGGCCTAACTCAGCCATCGCGCAGCGGGCGAGGTGGGGGTTTGCCGATAGTCGGTTTCCTTAACTGCGGTCCCACTTGTAAGGCCAACTATAATTTTGACTAGAAAAGAAAGACCAAAGAAAACAAGAACCACAAGAATACATTTTACTACTCCTGTAAGTTGGATTAGTGCCTTCTCGATGCATTCATTGTTGATCTGCGGAGGCTCGATCTTGCGTGCTTCTTTCTTCTTCGAGTGTAAAGAAGTAGATGTTGCTTCCTCGCATCTAGTCTCATGTCTAGCCTCTATTCTAGTACTCCCTCCGGTCCGTTTTTCTCTGCGTCTAAGCAGCAACACGCATACCAAGTAGGAGTATCAACAAGTGCACTAATCTCATCTATAGCCTCTGTGCTAGCTAAAAGTTATAGAACATCTACTAAATTGCGCTCTATCAATATATGGATGTACTCTTCTTCCCAATACAAAAACTTGCATCCATTCTACTCCCTCCGTTGCACAATACATGACTTCTATTTGTCAAAATATATATGTATCTAGACATGTTTCAGTATATAGGCACATCCATTTTTGGACAAATGGAAGTCAAGTATTTTGGAACGGAGGGAGTACACAATAAATTTTTTAAGTTGGAACAACTAGTCTAATCCGAGAGCACAACCGAAGATTTGGTTGGGTTCTTCCTCCTTTCGCCGACACGTGGGACATCCTGCATCCAGGTCGTGTCATGAAAGAAAATAGAGTGGTCGTTGATAAGTTGAAGCCACGAGATGTGCATCTTGGGCTAAACTGTAAATAGAATCTTACTACTCTTGAGTAACTCCAAAAGCGGCCACCGAAGATCTTTCTTGGATTTGTTTTTCATCACCAGCACGTCGAGGTGAAAGATGTGCAGGTTCAGTGGGTCCGCTTGCGTTTTCACTGACATGTGGGACCGCATGTGAGCAAACAGACGATGGGCTCCGCGCGTCCACTGGCTGGCTGAGAAGAGAGATAGAGGAATGCCGAGCAATCGCAGGAAATTTGTTCTACGTCTTGTACCTCAATATAGGCTCGATATAGTGGGGTGGCATGGGCCATAACTAGCATTCACGTCTAGCACTACGACACACACCACCCACACGAGTCCCATCCGACACCAATTTTCTTGGAGTCCGTGCTACAGCCATCTCTTCTCCCTCCTGTTTTCTCAGTCATCACGCAGTGGGCGGGGTGGGGGTTTGCCGATAGTCGGTTTGCTCAACTATGGTCCCACTTGTAAGTGAAAATGCATCACCGCACGCATTCCCGCTTGAGCGGCGTGCCGGACCAACCGTGTGGGGGTGCGACGCGAACACGGCAGGCTTTTCCTTTTGAACTCGTAACTTGTAAAATTTGGTTCTGCTCCATGACGCGACCGATAGATAGAAAATAATGATTTTGCCTAGAGTAATGAGAAGTTTGGTTACGGCACCGTTCATGCATGGATGCGTCACGAAAATTATGAAGTTGATGCGAAAGGTAAGATAATTACTGTAGTATCATATACTACTACATGGATTTGACGGAAAGATAAAAATACATACGGATCCATCAACGGCATCCTCACGCCCTAGTGCGCCGGCTCACCAACCGACGTGTAAGGAGCAGTGGCGTTGGCGGCGAGCTCAACGTGCTTCTCAACAGTGCGTCCAAGGTTGCCCTGCGGTCCAATAAGACCAGCATCCTATCGTCCTCCTCTTGCATGCGCTAGACGTGGGTGATTATGTCCATGGTGTCTTGCTGCGCCAGGCGCTGCGGGGCGAGCGCGACCTCAAGGTGGACATTCTCCGGCGCGACGGTGGTGGCGATCGCAGGGCCACCGGCGTCGAAGAGGTTGTCACCATAGTGGCCGTTGAGGGTGGCGGGCATCGCAGAGTCTGGGCGCGTCGGCTGAAGGCTTACGTCAAAGTCGTCCACGAGCTTCTTGACGACGGTGAACTTGTCGAGGAAACCGACGAGGACCTCGTCGAACAAGGAGATGAAGCTGTCGTCCAAGCGGCCCCTCGCCCTGCCGGCCTCAAGCAATACTACCTGGAGACGTTCCTCGTTGTCGGGCCGCAGGCCGGCGTCGTGGACCATCTGGCACAGCCGGCTGATGCTCGCGCTCATCGCCTCCATGGGTCTAGCTTAGCTTCTACTAGTCAACTGATCTTGCGATTTGAGTGATCACTCTTGCCCTTGGTTAGCGTGCGTAGGTGCGTAGGATTTCGTACTACTCCTCGGCCCTCCACGGCACCTGCCTTTGGCTGTATGATAGGTGGGCCAGCCACCCCCTGGGCCCACGTGTCATTCACCCAAAGGCAGTTGTCGTAAGTCAATGAAGTTGCGCCCCCTCCATGCCGGTGCAGTATAGTCATCTCACCGGACCTCTAGTTGGGGCCAAACGAGAGAAGTTTGATGTTTACTGGTTTATTGGTCCCCTTTGCATTTTGCGCCAAGTTTTGACCTTTGATTTAACTAATAAAATGTTAATGCATGTAAACAAAAATGTTGTGTAAGTCACATTACGAAAACCAAATAATCCCAAAACACTTAGGCACGGTGCATTAACTCCCTCCTTGTTTCTTATTTCGTGACATATCAACCAATAAGAGATGTGGGCCGTGCATGCTTTCAATGACTTGAGACTATCAAACATGACATGCAGTGTTTAGTTCATTGCATGTAATCCTATTAAGACTCTAGTTAGCAAGAAAACATTAAGTTCTCTCGCCGATAGGAATAAAACACCATGTATTTATTTACAGAGGGAGTAGTACATTTTTTGTGACATGCATTACTAGATATTGCTAGTCAAATACTAAAATCCAGATGGACGTGGTAGTACTCCTAAATCCAGACGGTGGTGCTACTAGTACTAGTAGTAGTACTACCAATGTAGTACTCCTAGGAGTACTAACCTTTACTAGCCGTTGGTCAAATTATTACGTCTTTGCTCCTCACGGTGAAGTGACAAGACCCTGCGCCGGAGATGACACCTGAGTATAGGCGCCGTGTTCGGCATACCATAGTCAGCCTCACCATCTGCAGTCACTATCATCATGGCTGTAGAGCTAGCCTGCTTACAACTAGCCCTATTCGACATACTTTCCCGTGCGTAGATGCCCGTGCATTTCACGGAACACCAAGATTGGGGGTGGACTGCTCCGGCAGCGGCCATCGCGCCAGATTTTTCCACGGCCTTCTAGATGTGGTGGGGAGGAGATAAGGCTGATTGTGAGAGACAAGGAGTTGTTTGTATAGGGAACAAGTGCGAGCATCTTTTTGCAAAAATGGAGAAGCTTGGTTTGTATGCGTCAGATCTAGATCCGACGGCTACTGGTGAAAGATGGGAGGCACAACATCATCACCAACTCAGGACCTGTTTGATTCACAGGATTTTGAAAACGCGGGAATTGGACACGGCAATATTACAAGTTTTAAATTGATATTACAAATGTTAGGAGTAATGCTGCACCTAGGAAGAGGGAATTACTAGGAAGTTCACGTAAGAACTTTTGTTACTTTAGGTGGATGCAGCGTTATCGTACAAACTAAAATCCACCGCCTACGACAAGTCACTAATGGGCAAATAAGTTTTCGAGTCTCCGCCACTTGATGTTTCAAAAACAAATTCAGCTTCATGCGGAGACTTTGTCATTTAGGCTTAGACGCTTGCGGTGATCAAGACGCCATTCATTGTTGCGCCAGAGAACGCCAAACCTCATTACCTTGAGCACACTTGCCTCCGTAACAAAGAACTCGACCAATTTAATCTCGGATGTGCTGCCTCGGTAGTCGATCAAATCAATTTCTGTAAGATGGAGATCAAGGCATTCGATGAGATTGTTATAGTGCAGCACATTTTTCACTTTCGGGTCTTTTTTTATCTGCAAAAGAAGAGAACATACTAGAGCAGCTGGCTGCATAAGATTGCCGTGTCATCAAGAGGTACCAATATCATTCGCTCATACGATAGGGTTGGCTGGCTAGTGATAATTTTTCACTCTCTCTCTCTCTCTCTCTCTCTCTCTCTCTGTTTCTGTTTCCTCTCATTTAACTAGGAGCACGTGAAGAGCTTGGGCATTTGTTGCCTTCCACTATGTGGCTGATGCCATATTTCGCAAAAGTATGCCACATAATACGCATTGATGTCAAATCAAAAGATTTTGGCACCGCTCTCGTGATGTGAGAGAGTTGGCACCGCTGTGCACACAGACCCACATGTATAAACAAATCAATCAAACCAACTACACCAGCCTCTCACTCTCCCAAACAAGTGTTTTTTATTGCCTCAGTCCTCTCTCTCTCTCCCACGCAGTGTTTTTCATTCGTGAGTTAATTTGGCACGGAGCAAAGTAGGTGCTCCAGATTGGGGCACCGGTGAGCAATGGAGGGCATCGATGCCAAATGCATCACAAGTGAATTTGGCACATTTTTTGGCCTACACAGCCCATACATACTCCCTCCGTCCCAAAATTCTTGTCTTAAATTTGTCTAAATATGGATGTATCTAGTTACATTTTAGTGTTAGATACATCTGTATCTAAACAAATGTAAGACAAGAATTTTGGGACGGAGGGAATACTACATCGTATTTAGTATAAAATTTTGACCATAGATTTACCTAAGAAAATGCCAATGCATGTCACTAAAAATTACACCATTTGAAATTGTGTTCAAATACGAATCCAACGATATAGTTCTTAGTGACATGCATTAACATTTTGTCAGTTAAATCTATGGTCAAATTTTGATACTACAAAATTGGAAGAGTAAACCAGGACGGAGGTAGTACTTGCCCTTAGGGTAACCTTAGAGTTCTTGGAGTAGTCTAAGTTACTTTCCACTATGACTAGCCTAGGCTACTATAGTAGTACAACATAAAAATGATGCAGTGATCACGTGAGAAAAATACTAAAACATTTCTTTCGGTGCAGTGCGTAGATGTAGTTTTGAACACTACACTTGTCATCGTAATTTGGGAAAATTACGAAAAAATTGAGCTACGTTGTGATTACCGTTTACTAATAGGAAAGAAGTTTCACCTTGATGAGTAGCTTCTCCGTGCATGGAAAGCATGTAAGGAATCCAACAACTTGATCCAGATTGGGGCCGATAGATTTTAGTGCTAAGATCTTCACTGTGCGCATGGACTAGGTCAAGCTTGTGGGAATCATTTTCTGGAAGACGGTCGTAAATACATCAAGAAGAATTTAAAAATGTGAATTTCAAGAAGACGGAGAAGAAGATGAGTGCTGTACCTGAACGATTATGGATCCAATAAAGAGTTCGAAGAATTTGGAAGACGAATACACCAACGCTGTCAATTTCGGCGCGTCAATGACCCTGATTTTTGTTGGACCTTCTAGATCCGATACAAGCAATCTCTCAAGGAAAGGCGCATTCTCAATGACCATAACGTGGAACAGCTGGAGTGATCTCTTCCCAATTGATGTCTTGTTGCGGGGCCAGCAAGACACATAAATCCATCGGAGATTCGTCAAAGGCGATGTGGAGGCTAATGAACCCGTGGATCTGCTCAAGACGAAGGTACTCGGCGCGATGCAGCTGCGGAGCAGGTGCTCCATAGCCTTCTTCGAGATGACAACGTCGAAGAGGTCGAGCTGCTTGAGTTGAGGGAGAAGAAGGGTGGGCGCGGCATTAATCTGGGGAAGATAGCAGGAGCTGAAGCTGGCGCGGCGCAGCGTTGGCGTGAGGCGGAGCGCAGACGGCGGCAGAGAGCGACATCGTCCAGCTTCAAAGCTGAGCTCCTCGACCTGATCTAGGCCAGGGGATAAGAACCACTCGTCGAACTTGGGTTGGACCTTGCAGTTGGTACTGAACATGCGGATGTTAAGGCGTCTGGCTGGCCCAGGGTGCGATGAAAGGATCTTGGAGACTGCGGCCATGCGTTTGCAATCCCCGTCGCAGAGGCATGATACGTCTCCAATGTATCTATAATTTTTGATTGCTCCATGCTATATTATCTACTGTTTTAGGCAATATTGGGCTTTATTTTCCACTTTTATATTATTTTTGGGACTAACCTATTAACGGGAGGCCCAACCCAGATTTGCTGTTTTATGCCTATTTCAATGTTTTGAGGAAAAGGAATATCAGACGGAGTCAAAACGGAACGAAATCAACTGGAGAAGTTATTTTTGGAAGGAAACCCACCTGATGGACTTGGACCCCACGTCAGAAGATACGGGAGGTGCTCACGAGGGTGGGCGCGCCCACCCACAGGCGCGCCCCCGCCTCATGGGGCCCCGTAGCTCCACCGACGCACTCCTTTCACCCATATATACCTACGTGCCCTAAAACTTCCGAGCAGAAGATAGATCAGGAGTTCCGCCGCGCAAGCCTCTCAGAGCCACCAAAATCAATCGGGACCCTGTTCCAAGACCTCGCCTTGAGGGAATCCATCACCGGTGGCCATCTTCATCATCCCGGCGCTCTCCATGACAAGGAGGGAGTAGTTCACCCTCGGGGCTGAGGGTATGTACTAGTAGCTATGTGTTTGATCTCTCTCTCTCTCTCTCTCTCTCTCTCTCTCTCTCTCTCGTGTTCTCTCGTGTTCCTCTATGGCACAATCTTGATGTATCTCGAGCTTTGCTATTGTAGTTGGATCTTATGATGTTTCTCCTCCTCTACTCTCTTGTGATGAATTGAGTTTCCCCTTTGAAGTTATCTTATCGGATTGAGTCTTTTATGAGAACACTTGATGTATGTCTTGCCGTGATTATCTGTGGTGACAATGGGATATCATGTGCCACTTGATGTATGTCTTGGTGATCAACTTGCGGGTTTCGTGACATTGGGAACCTATGCATTGGGGTTGGCACACGTTCTTGACTCTTTGATAGAAACTTTGGGGCACTCTTTGAAGTACTTTTTTGTTGGTTGGATGAATCTGAGATTGTGTGATGCATATCGTATAATCATGCCCACGAATACTTGAGGTGACAATGGAGTATCTAGGTGACATTAGGGTTTTGGTTGATTTGTGTCTTAAGGTGTTATTCTAGTACGAACTCTTTTATAGATTGATCTGAAAGAATAACTTTGAGGTCGTTTCGTACCCTACCATAATCTCTATGTTTGTTCTCCGCTATTAGTGGCTTCGGAGTGACTCTTTGTTGCATGTTGAGGGCTTGTTATATGATCTATCTATGTTATTATTGTTGAGAGAACTTGCACTAGTGAAAGTATGAACCCTAGGCCTTGTTTCCTATCATTGAAATACCGTTTACGCTCACATTTATCACTTGTTACCTTGCTGTTTTTATTATTTCAGATTACAATTACCTATATCTACCATCCATATTGCACTTTTATCACCATCTCTTCGCCGAACTAGTGCACCTATACAATTTACCATTGTATTGGGTGTGTTGGGGACACAAGAGACTCTTTGTTATTTGGTTGCAGGGTTGCTTGAGAGAGACCATATTATCCTACGCCTCCTACGGATTGATAAACCTTAGGTCATCCACTTGAGGGAAATTTGCTACTGTCCTACAAACCTGTGCACTTGCAGGCCCAACAACGTCTAAAAAAGAAGGTTGTGTAGTAGACATCAAGCTCTTTTCTGGCGCCATTCCCGGGAAGGCTAGGTAAGTGAAGGTATATCTTTAGATCTTGCAATTTAATCTTTTTGTTCTTGTATTAGCACTAGTTAGTTTATAAAATAAAATTACAAAAAAATGGAGTTAAGTTTGTCTCATACGCTTCATCTTTTTAACATCTTTCGTGAGTCTGATGGAAAGGAAAATTGTGCCAAAGTGCTAGAAGAAGAATTATATAGAATGCTTGGCATGAAATATTTGAATGATGAGCATGATTGCAATGTTGTTAGTGTGAATTCCTTGAATATCCATGATAATAATGATATGCAAAGCCACAAGCTTGGGGAAGCTATGTTTGATGAAGATGATATTTTTTGTCCCCCAAGCTTTGATGAGAAAATTTACTATGATGAAAGCATGCCTCCTATCTATGATGATTATTGTGATGACACGTATGCTTTAAAGAATAATGATAACCATGAAACTTTTCATCTTGATCTTAGTTTTCAATCACATGATAGTTATTTTGTTGAGTTTGCTCCCACCATTATTCATGAGAAGAATTTTCCTTATGTGGAGAGTAGTAAATTTTCTATGCTTGTAGATCATGAAAAGAATGCTTTAGGTGCTGGTTATATTGTTGAATTCATTCATGATGCTACTGAAAATTATTATGAGGGAGGAATATATGCTTGTAGGAATTGCAATAATATCAAGTTTCCTCTCTATGTGCTTAAATTTTTGAAGCTATGCTTGTGTTACCCTCCTATGCTAGTTGATTATTGTTCCCATAAGTTGTTTGCTCACAAAATCCCTATGCATAGGAAGTGGGTTAGGCTTAAATGTGCTAGACATATTCTTCATGATGCTCTCTTTATTTTTCAATTCTTATCTTTTATGTGAGCATCATTGAAATCATAATGCCTAGCTAGGGGCGTTAAACGATAGCGCTTGTTGGGAGGCAACCCAATTTTATTTTAGTTTCTTGCTTTTTGGTTCTTTTTAGTAATAAATAATCCATCTAGCCTCTGTTTAGATGTGGTTTTATGTTTTAGTTAGTGTTTGTGCCAAGTAGAACCTTTGGGAAGACTTGGGTGAAGTCTTTATGATCATGCTGTAAAACAACAGAAACTTTAGCGCTCACGAGATTAGCTAGAACTTTTGTAGTTCCAGAAGTTTGCGTTAGTTACAGATTACTACAGACTATTCTGTTTTTGACAGATTCTGTTTTCATTGTGTTGTTTGCTTATTTTGATGAATCTATGGCTAGTAAAATAGTTTATAAACCATAGAGAAGTTGGAATACAGTAGGTCTAATACCAATATGAATAAATAATGAGTTCATTACAGTACCTTGAAGTGGTGTTTTGTTTTCTTTCGCTAACGGAGCTCACGAGTTTTCTGTTAAGTTTTGTGTTGTGAAGTTTTCAAGTTTTGGGTAAAGATTCGATGGACTATGGAATAAGGAGTGGCAAGAGCCTAAGCTTGGGCATGCCCAAGGCACCCCAAGGTAATATTCAAGGATAACCATGAGCATAAACTTGGGGATGCCCCGGAAGGCATCCCCTCTTTAAATCTTCGTTCATCGGTAACTTTACTTGGGGCTATATTTTTATTCACCACATGATATGTGTTTTGCTTGGAGCGTCATTCTCTTTTGTTAGTATTTGCTTTATGTTAGTTATATTAGTGTTTTGCATCTTTAGTTTCAATAAAAAAGTCAAGGATAGCCTTTGCCATGCTTATTTTGCTAGTATACATGTTGCTGTTTGAAAACATAAAGTTTACCGCTGTTGCAAAAATTCTCTAGAAAAGTCAGAGAGTGGTATAATGTTGAATATTTTTTCATATTGAGATCTGATAAATTTATTACAGCGGGAATTTTAGTTCATAATTTTTGGAGTTAGGTAAGTATGATGAATCTTGCATTCTTTACAGACTGTACTGTTTTGGCAGATTGCTGTTATGTTTGCATTGTTTGCATACGTTTGCTTGTTTCATGATTCTATTTAAGGATAGGAGTATTAAATATGCAGAGGCATTTAGTATGCAATGTTGAATAATAATGTTAGTGATTTGTTATAGTAGAAAATGATAAGGTTTTGCATTGGTTTATACTAACCTATCTCACAAGTTCTTGTTGAGTTTGTTGTGATTGAAGCTTTTGATAAAAAGAGAAACCATGATATGAAAGGAATTAAGGAGACACAAAAGTTCAAGATTGGGGATGCCCAAGGCACCCCAAGATAATATTTCAAGAAGTCTCAAGCATCTAAGCTTGGGGATGCCCCGGTAGGCATCCCACCTTTCTTCTTCAACAACTATCGGTTAGTATCGGTTGAGCCTAAGTTTTTGCTTCTTCACATGAGTTGTGCTATCCTTACAATGTAGTTTTCTTTAGCTTTGCTTGCTGTTTGAATAAAGTATCAAGATCTGAAATTATTAAATGGGAGAGTCTTCACATAGTTGCATAATTATTCGACTACTCATTGATCTTCACTTATATCTTTCGGAGTAGTTTGTCATTTGCTCTAGTGCTTCACTTATATCTTTTAGAGCACAATGATGGTTTTATTTTGAAGAAATATATGAACTCTCATGCTTCACTTATATTATTTTGAGAGTCTTAAATAGCATGGTAATTTGCTTAAATAATCATAATATGCTAAGCATACAAGATTTGTAAGAATTCTTATGAGTGTGTTGAATACTAAGAAAAGTTTGATACTTGATAATTGTTTTGAGATATGGAGGTAGTGATATTAAAGTCATGATAGTTGGGTGATTATGAATTTAAAAAATTCTTGTGTTGAAGTTAGCAAGTCCCGTAGCATGCACGTATGGTTAAAGTTGTGTAACAAATTTGAAACATGAAGTGTACCTGGCTTGTGCATCCTTATGAGTGGCGGTCGGGGACGAGCGATGGTCTTTTCCTACCAATATATCCCCCTAGGAGCATGCGCGTAGTACTTGATTTTTGATGACTTCTAAATTTTTGCAATAAGTATATGAGTTCTTTTGACTAATGTTGAGTCCATGGATTATACACACTTTTACCTTTCCGCCTTTGCTAGCCTCTTCGTTACCGTGCATTGCCCTTTCTCACTTTAGAGTTGGTGCAAACTTCGCCGGTGCATCCAAACCCCGTGATATGATACGCTCTATCACACATAAACCTCCTTATATCTTCCTCAAAACAGCCACCATACCTACCTATTATGGCATTTCCATAGCCATTCCGAGATATATTGCCATGCAACTTTCCACCGTTCCGTTCATCATCATTATGACATACTTTACTTTTGCCATATTGCCATTGCATGATCATGTAGTTGACATCGTATTTGTGGCAAAGACACCATGCATTATTTTTCATACATGTCACTCTTGATTCATTGCACTATCCCGGTACACCGCCGGAGGCATTCATATAGAGTCATTTCTTGTTCTAGTTTCGAGTTGTAATCCTTATGTTGTAATCAATAGAAGTGTGATGATCATCATTATTAGAGCATTGCCCAAAAAAAGAGAAAGGCCAAAAAGAAAAAAAAGAAAGGCCCAAAAAAAAGAAAATAAATAAAAAGGGCAATGCTACTATCTCTTTTTCCACACTTGTGCTTCAAAGTAGCACCTTGTTCTTCATGTAGTGAGTCTCATATATTGTGCTTCAAAGTAGCACCATGTTTTTCATATAGTGAGTTTCATAAGTTGTCTTGTTCATACTAGTGGGAATTTTTCATTATATAACTTGGCTTGTATATTCCTACGATGGGCTTCCTCAAAATGCCCTAGGTCTTCATGAGCAAGCAAGTTGGATGCACACCCACTAGTTTTCTTTTGTTGAGCATTCATAGCTCTAGTGCATCTGTTGCATGGCAATCCCTACTCCTCATGTTGACATCAATTGATGGGCATCTCCATAGCCCGTTGATTATCCTCGTCAATGTGAGACTTTCTCTTTTTTGTCTTCTCCACACAATCCCCATCATCATATTCTATTCCACCCATAGTGCTATATCCATGGCTCACGCTCATGTATTGCGTGAAGGTTGAAAAAAGTTTGAGATTATTTAAGTATGAAACAATTGCTTGGCTTGTCATCGGGGGTATAGAAGTTGGGAACATCTTTGTGTGACGAAAATAAAGCATAGCCTAACTATATGATTTTGTAGGGATGAACTTTATTTTGCCATGCTATTTTGAGAAGACATGATTACTTTGATTAGTATGCTTGAAGTATTACTATTTCTTTTATCAATATGAACTTTTGTCTTGAATCTTTCGGATCTGAATATTCATATCACGAGTGAGAAGAATTACATTGAAATTATGCCAGCTAGCATTCCACATCAAAAATTATCTTTTTTATCATTTACCTACTCGATGACGAGCAAGAATTAAGCTTGGGGATGCTTGATACGTCTCCAATGTATCTATAATTTTTGATTGCTCCATGCTATATTATCTACTGTTTTAATCAATATTGGGCTTTATTTTCCAGTTTTATATTATTTTTGGGACTAACCTATTAACCGGAGGCCCAACCCAGATTTGCTGTTTTATGCCTATTTCAGTGTTTCGAGGAAAAGGAATATCACATGGAGTCAAAACGGAACGAAATCAACTGGAGAAGTTATTTTTGGAAGGAAACCCACCTGATGGACTTGGACCCCACGTCAAAAGAAACGGGAGGTGCTCACGAGGGTGGGGGGCGCGCCCACCCCCCCTGGGCGCGCCCTTTGCCTCGTGGGGCCCCCGTAGCTCCACCGACGTACTCCTTTCACCCATATATACCTACGTACCCTAAAACTTCCATAACAGAAGATAGATCGGGAGTTCCGCCGCCGCAAGCCTCTGTAGCCACCAAAAATCAATCGGGACCCTGTTCTGGACATTGCCGGAGGGGGATCCCATCACCGGTGGCCATCTTCATCATCCCGGCTCTCTCCATGACGAGGAGGGAGTACTTCACCCTCGGGGCTGAGGGTATGTACCAGTAGCTATGTGTTTGATCTCTCTCTCTCTCTCTCTCTCTCGTGTTCTCTCTCAAGTTCCTCTATGGCACAATCTTGATGTATCCCGAGCTTTGCTATATTGTAGTTGGATCTTATGATGTTTCTCCCCCTCTACTCTCTTGTGATGAATTGAGTTTCCCCTTTGAAGTTATCTTATCGGATTGAGTCTTTTATGAGAACACTTGATGTATGTCTTGCCGTGATTATCTGTGGTGACAATGGGATATCATGTGCCACTTGATGTGTGTCTTGGTGATAAACTTGCGAGTTTCGTGACATAGGGAACCTATGCATAGGGGTTGGCACACGTTCTTGACTCTTCGATAGAAACTTTGGGGCACTCTTTGAAGTACTTTTTTGTTGGTTGGATGAATCTGAGATTGTGTGATGCATATCTTATAATCATGCCCACGGATACTTGAGGTGACAATGGAGTATCTAGGTGACATTAGGGTTTTGGTTGATTTGTGTCTTAAGGTGTTATTCTAGTACGAACTCTTTTATAGATTGATCCGAAAGAATAACTTTGAGGTGGTTTCTGCATCTACCATAATCTCTATGTTTGTCCTCCGCTATTAGTGGCTTTGGAGTGACTCTTTGTTGCATGTTGAGGGCTTGTTATATGATATACCTATGTTATTATTGTCGAGAGAACTTGCACTAGTGAAAGTATGAACCCTAGGCCTTGTTTCCTATCATTGCAATACCGTTTACGCTCACGTTTCTCACTTGTTACCTTGCTGTTTTTATTATTTCAGATTACAATTACCTATATCTACCATCCATATTGCACTTGTATCACCATCTCTTCGCCGAACTAGTGCACCTATACAATTTACCATTGTATTGGGTGTGTTGGGGACACAAGAGACTCTTTGTTATTTGGTTGCAGGGTTGCTTGAGGGAGACCATCTTCATCCTACGCCTCCTACGGATTGATAAACCTTAGGTCATCCACTTGAGGGAAATTTGCTACTGTCCTACAAACTTGTGCACTTGCAGGCCCAACAACGTCTAAAAAACAAGGTTGTGTAGTAGACATCAAGGCAGCTGTCGACGGTGAGGTTGAGGGGGACGCAGCGCCAGAGGGGGCGCCACCGCCGGGAGAGCAGGGCGGTCCGCACGGCAGATTTGGTGGGGAGGAGGCCGATGATGACGAGCAGCATGTCATCGGGGAGGCTGCTGATGAAGTCCAGGCTCGCCGGATGCGATTTTGGCTCGAGAGGCCTCCGCTTGTTGGCTGCCTTGCCGTCCATCTCAACCGGCGGCGACGCCGTTGTATACGTGTGCTGGTGTGTGTTGTGTGCTGGGTGTGCGCGAGTGCATTCTTCTGCGCATGCCGCCGCGCAGTGGTGAATTGTGGGTGAGTGCGTCCTTCGCGCGCAAGAAGTTTGTCCTCAATGCGCCCTCAATTTACTAGAGTGTGGGGTGCTACCCCGAGTGGTTTCAACTTTGTTTCCTTCACCGCGTGTCAGATGGGCCTCTAGTTTACTTATTTTCACCCACTGCCACATGGGCCAGCACACCAAGATACAGAACACGAGCTGACAACGCAGCATGTGGATTGGTTGACCGGTCAACTAAACAATATACAGAGCTATACGCTGACACAGTGAGCGTATAATCCGTCGGTATAGAGAGTTTGAGTGAGAGGGGAGGCCCGTGAGAGATAGTAGAGAGAGAGAAAGAGCTACTCCCTCCGTTCGATAATGTAGTTACAACATTTTTTTAAAGTCAAACTTTTGAAACTTTGACGAAGTTTATAAAGAAATTACTTATATCGACAATACCAAAGATAAATGATAGTATGAAGTAAGTACATGTTGTGATGAATCTAATGATCGTTCCAGATGTAAATGTTTTTCTCCACATATACCTAGTCCAACTTTTCTGAGGTTTGACTTTTCAAAACATCCATATGCTTATGGACGTGACAGAGTCCCTAACTGGAGAGAGAGAGAGAGAGAGAGTGAAAAAAGTGTGTGTGCGTGTGTAAAATAGACATGGACAACACACGATAAAAGTGGAGAAAAAGCGTGTGTGTCTTATGCAAACATATCACACATGCATCTTCGATAACAGAGGCAAGGTGAGGAGATAGTGTGTGGTTTTTTGGAACCGAGAGAGGAAGACCCCTAGCACTTGGCCAAGAGGGGTCTGACAAACAAGGGAGAGAGGTCGAGAGAGACGTACGGATAAAATGTAGACATGCGGAGGAGAGAGTGTGTGTTTGTCATAGAGAGATCCCCTGGAGATCGTGATGGGACTACATGGGTGGGAGATCGAGTGACAAGGTGTGTGCGCGATAGAAGATGCCCCGAGAGATATCGAGATAGACGTATGGATGGAAGGAGACAATACGTGTGTCCTGATGGCTAGTAAGAGACAATCATACTTAGGAGGGGAGTGCTTGCGCCTATGGTCTGTTTGGATACTCTAACTCAGTTAGAGGTTAGAGTTAGATTCTAACCCTGAACTAACTCTAAGTAAAGAGGTGTTTGATGGCAGGGTTAGATGGAGCGCGGATACGGCGAGGCACCTTCACGGGTGGCGCGAGAGGGAGGGAGGGAGAGGACGAGAAGCTTCGAGGGAGTGGGGAGGGATCTGCTGCGGGGAGAGCGAGAGAAAAAAGTGTTTATTAGTGGTCCCGAGAAGAACTAACCCAAATAAGCACCTCTTGGATGGGTTAGTTTTTTGGATGGGTTAGATGCATCTAACCTAAACTAACCCTCCTGTTTGGATCTTTTTGGGTTAGTTGACTCCAAACTAACCCAAACTAACTCTAACCCATGGATCCAAACAGAGCCTATGATGGAGTGAGGGATTATGGTACTTAGGGGGGTGCGTGTCACATGGAGAGAGAACAAGGGCGGAGAGTGTTGGATGGGTCTATATGTATAGCGCGAGTGAGACATGTGTATGTGTGAACCAGGGAGATATAAGGTCCGTTTGGCTTGCGTCATGAGCATCTTTTTGCGTGGCACAGGGTTGTGGCTGGATTTCATGCACGCTTGTTGGGTTGCTACCCTGTGAAAAGAAAGCCCGCTGGCTGGGTTCCTTGAACTTAAATTAGCCTGGATGAACTCCACACACAGCAAGTAGCCTCGCACAAGCGACCGATTTCAAACGCTCGCCGTGGATCGGTCGTATGGCGCCACGAGGCTAACAAAGAACATGGATGGATATTAGCATTAAATAATTGATGCATGGATTGATTGATGGGACGTTGATGCTTTGCACGGCGGGCATGAACCAAACGCTTCAAAGCACTACACAAGCCTGGCCAGGCAGAAATATTTTACATCTCACGTCCACACCGGGCGATCGACCATGCATCAAGGCATGAGGGTCAGTCACGTACCAATCTGACCAATAAAGTTTGAGAGAGATTGAGGAGCCCCGATAAGGCTGAGTGGTGCGTCAGATAGCTGAGAGGGGGAAATAGATATTCCATCCGCTCGATAATGCAGTGCATGTAAATTTTTTAGAAGTCAACCTTTGGAAACTTTGATCATGTTTATGCAAATGTTATTTATATCTACAATACCAAAGATACATCATACAAAACTACATCTCATGGTGAATCTAATGGTATATGTTTGCCGTACTAGATGTAATTTTTTTCTCCACGTACATGGTCAAACTTTGTGATGTTTGACTTCTCAATAAATCTATGTGCTATGGATTTGAGGTGAGTGCCTCAGTCGAGACAGATCAAGTGTGTGTGAAGGAGAATGAGTAAGTGTGCAAAAAGAGTATGTGTGTGAAAGAGAAAGTGACAACAAACGATAAATTAGAGAGAGAGAGTGTTTTTTCGTTTCTTATGCGAACATATCACACATGCATCTCCGAGATGGAAAAGCGAGGCGAGGAGGTACACGAAGATAGCTATTGTGTGATTGTTTGCAACGGAGAGAGACACCCCTGTAGCACATGTCCAATAGAGGTCTGGCCAACAAGGAAAAAAGGTCGAGAGGGACACATGGATGGCATGGACGCGTGGGCAGGGAGAGAGGGTGTGTTTGTGATAGAGAGATCCCCTCGAGATCGTGAGGGGACTATATGGGTGGGAGATCGAGGAGTGCGTCTTGTGATAGAAAGATACCCGAGAGAAATCGAGATAGACCATGCACATGTTTGTGATGGAGACTAAGATTAGCTAGTCATATACATATAGGGGGGACTGTGTGTGCCTACAATTGAGTGAGAGACCATCATACTTGGCTAGCTGGGCATGAGATTGTGTGTGTGTGTGAGATGGAGAGAGAACTATGGAGAGAGATAGAGTTTTAGATGGGCCTATCGAGTGCGAGTGAGATATGCATGTGTATGTGTGACCCAGGTGGATGGATAGTTTGAGAGAGGGGGGAAGAGCTCCGAGATGACATAGTGGTGCGTGAGAGAGTTACGGGCAAAGAGCCAAGGAATTTGTGTGCGTACGATGAGTGCACCCAGCTTGGACTAGCTAGAGTATCATACATAGTGTGCGAGAGAGACCTATAGATGGTGTATATATGAATGCGGACTAGAAAGACCCCTCCCCCCCCCCCACACACACATAGAGAGAGAGAGAGAAAGGGAGAGGGACCAAAAACGTTTTTGTGTCGGATGCGTGCGACAAAATTGAAGATTGTCGGCGAGAGAGTGAGAGAGAGAGAGAGAGAACAGGAGTCCGGGAGAGGGGGAGGTCGCGTTTTATGCATCAAAGACTGATATAAACTTGCATTCAAATATTTAAATTGGAGACCATGTTGTCTGCAATCCACACATGAACGGATATATGCGTATATCAAACAAGTTCATTAATTTGACTTTCAACATGTTCATGGAGTACTATAATACTGTACAACATGCTACTCGATTGAGGTGTTCAATTTTGGATTTAGTTCACTATTTTGACCCTCTTGAACGAGCTAGTTCATTGAATCGAGATATTTCATTTTGGGTTTGATTCGCGTTTTGAGTGGGTCAACTATTTTCATATAGTAAATCGCTAGCAACGAGCATGTAAAAACACATTACTCCCGAGCATCATCTCTCCATCTAAAAAAGAAGTGGCAAGCTAATATTTCAAAATTTGATTCGAATCGACTTGGTAAGGTAGACGTGGATGCTCGTTCTCCCAAAATTTGAACGAACTGCTAAACATCCTCTCTGCCGGTGGAATTCGCCCGAGCAAATAAATGGGAGACGCGAAATTACCATCCTATGTGGGACACGCATCAATTGGCCCGTAGTACATCGAGGGTAGGTTCGTAACTTCATCCAAGCGCGCCTTCTCCTCGGCCGAAATGACATGTGTCGAATAATTCATAAACCATGGTCGGCAAAACACGCTCTTCTACTTGAAATAGCTCGCCCACTATTTCAAAACACGCTCTCCTCGCCCGAATTCGCTCGCGCCCACTATAGTTCAAAACACGCCCTCCTCGCCCAAAATCGCTCCCGCCCACTATTTGGGGAGAAGCAAAGTTACTCTACTATCCCCGACCCTCAGTACACAGACCCAAGCCAAGAAGCCTATAGGCAAGGGTAGAACTATAACTCCCCCTCACATTTCAGACAAATGTGTCCGTAAGACATGGTTCCACTCCTCCCAATTCCCCCGCTCGCCCCCCTTCATACCTCGTGGGTGCCAAATCACCTTCTTCCCGGGAAGCTCCCTTCTCCCGAGCCGCGAAACCTCAGCCCCACCTACATGGCGCCCCCACCGCACCAATTTCACAGCCGCCCTCCTCCCTAATGCCGGAGACGCTGTCCAATTGCCATCGTGCACTGGGCCGTGTGCCTCTTACTCCGTCTTCTTTGGTGCTGCCTCGACGACGGCCGCGTGAACTGCATCGAGCCGATTCACCCCGCCGTTGTTCACGGCGCCGAGCTGCTCCAACTTCGGATCCGTCCAGAGTCTGGCGGCGCTTCCAGCGTAGCCGTCGACCATCGTGACATCGCTCTTTCCACGCCGCGGTCACCACCACGCAGCGCCCAGCCTCACCGACTCGGCACTGGACCTGCCTACTTCACCATGCCGCCAGATAGGTCGCACCCTCATCTGAAATCACTTTATTTAGGCGTCAGTTGTCTGAATTTTTATTCTGGGCCAATTGATTCCCAATGGGAAGCAGCACCCCTCGAGGCAGCGGAGCTCCTAGGCTGCCAGTTGGCTGGTGTATAACGTAAGGGTGCGGGGCCGCAAGTTCGCCACGGAAGCAGCACTTAGATGGCTATCTTTTAGAGTTGCGTGGGTTGAAGGTACTGCCGCCGCCGGATCTGGATGACGGGGAGTCTTTGTGGATTGGCCCGGGGGCGGCGCAACCACGGCATTGCGGTGGGGCGGGGAGCGGGGTTTTGGACGGGGCCACGGACGGCGGAGGCAGGTTGCTCTGCTGTTGGTCGCTGTCTCTTCGGGGAAGATTCCGAACAGTGTCAGCCGGGAGGCACAAGACGGCCATCAAGCCATCCGCGAGATCGGACGATACCAAAATAAAATAAAATTGTGTGACCCCAATTTAGTCTTCAACAACAGACGTGTGACCACTCGCACCTTGATGTTGATCTCTTAGTGTATTTCTTCGGATCAAAGAGATATGTCGTTCTTAACTTTATGCGTTATCTGCATCTTCAGACACATCGTCTTCCGACTCACCGCAGCTGCTCCAACAAGGGAAGCATACACCAGAAGGGAGCTACAGTCCCCACTCAACAGCTTCCTCGCTTCAATGCGCTGCGTGCTCGACATGGACAGCCACAACAACTGCAGGGCCATCGACAAGTCAGCACATGATGCTCACTTCTATGGATGGCAGCCAGATAGGTTGTACCCTCATCTTACTTGTGTGCAACATTTATGGCTTTGTTATTCATCTAAGCACGGGAAATAGATCATCACATTTCACTGTATATTCATGCTAATCTCTTACGGGTCTTTTTCAGGAGTTCACGCTGTTCCATAGTTCAGCTAAGATACTTGTTCTTTAGGTAACGTTGTTCCATAGTTATCATCCATCAGCCAATGCTATCCCACGGGCTGGTGATTATAGTATTATACTACTTCTAGTATTACCTATGTTGTTCTTTAATACTTTTGTGTGCCATCTAGTTAATCTCGAGTACAAACGATACATATTCTGTAGCTTTCATCTGTGTTCTCCCTTTAGTTTATGAGACCTGTTGCTGCTAGTTAACCCCAGTCCTACTATTTATGCCGTCTCCTACAGGCACTCATTTACATAAATCTAACTACTAGTTGTCTTCCATGCATGTCAGATATAATTGCACACACCGATATATCCACAAGAACCTCACGGAGCAATGTAAAGGCCAATAAACTTGATGTCAATGATACCCAATATGATGGAACATGTAAAGGCAGTTCTTCGAAGACTTGCGAAAGATGATGAATCCTCTTCACCCCACAAGGTCCTTGCTCTAACTTGGCACGTGATATGGGTACAACATGCATATAATGTCCTGAGTGTATCTACTCTGTTGCAATGCCATGTGCTTAGCATGCTGATCATGCATGTAAATATGTCATGCCTTCCTGTTTTCAAGACCTATTCCATTCATGATAACATGTTTTCAAATTCAAATCGTCGTTTCTACTCTATCGCAATGCCATCTCGCTTAATTTGGACATCATGCTTCTGAATATCTTATGCATTGTTATTCATCAGTATGTACTTCATCTGTCTGCCATACCATGTTTTTTACATTGAAGTGTTGTTCTAGTGCTCTGTTGCAATGCCATGTTATTTTCCCAATCATGCACATGTATGTTGCCTTGGTTATTTCTGTACGTATTCCGCTAGCATATAGTTTTACATTCAACTAGTTTTTTTTTGCTGTGTTGTCCTGTCGTATCCCTAGCTCTTACACCATACTCCCTCCGTCCGGATTACATGTTGCTGAAATGGATAAAAAAGGATGTATCTAGAACTGAAATACGCCTAGACCCATCCATTTTTTCCGGATGGAGGGAATACATGTCAATATGTCATACCTTTCTATTCTTCAGTACCTATTCCATCTCTCTGTTGTCGCATGTTTTATAATTAAAGCACCATTCTTCTATACAAGGCATGCAAGGGAAGACGACTATGTTAGAATCAAGGGTTACAAACAAGGCCTTTGCAAAAGATCCAAACGCCAGAGATAATAAACCAACTCCAGTTTTTATAGATACCGCTCAAAGACGGAGAAATCCAACTCCCTCGATAATAAGAAGATTCCGGTGGCCAAAGAACTAGTCCGCTCCGATCGAAAGCAAAAATATGTCAACTCAATTCTAAGAAGCGTGTGCGTATCCTTGCATCATGAAATTTTATAGCATGCTGATCATATTTTCTACATGTTTCTTACCCATCTCTCTTTTAGAAAATAAGCTTAATCAGATAGAAGAATTTCTGCAATGGTATCGCTTATGAGGAAAGATTCTTGCAGAATTCTCTACGTGCTCCAGTGAAGATGTAAGTACTTGTTGTATATCACTATATTTTTACATCAGCGTGTATTTTGTTAATCGGCGTGAATCCAACCTTTATCTGATCTAAATTTAGTTGTAGCAAAATGTATGATTAAAGGCCACAATGTTGATTTTTGTAAGGAAAACTGCCTGGTAGTTTTGCATCCTGAGCTGCATGAGTGTACTATCTCATATCAGTGGGTTTGAATACTTTGGTTCTGCAGTGGGGTTTTCAGTGTTTTTTTACAGTGTTGTCCTGTCGTATCCCTAGCTCTTACATCATACTCCCTCCGTCCGGATTAAATGTCGCAGAAATGGATAAAATTGGATGTATCTAGAACTGAAATACGCCTAGACCCGTCCATTTATTTCCGGATGGAGGGAATACATGTCAATATGTCATGCCTTTCTATTCTTCTGACCTATTCCATCTTTGCTGTAGCATGTTTTATAACCGAATCACCATTCTTCTATATAAGGCATGCAAGGGGAAGACGACTCTGTTAGAATCAAGGGTTACAAACCAGGTCTTTGCAAAAGATCCAAACGCCAGGAGATAATAAACCAACTCCATTTTTCATAGATACTGCTCCAAAGACAGAGAAACCCAACTCCCACCGATAATAAGCAGATTCCGGTGGCCAAAGAACTAGTCCGCTCGATCCGGAAAAGAATGTCAACTCCATTCTAAGAAGCGTGTGCGTATCCTCGCATCATGAAATTTTATAGCATTACGATCATATTTTCTACATGTTTCTTACCCATCTCTCTTTTAGAAAATAAGGTTAGACGATAGAAGACTTCCTCCATTGGGATCGTATTCGAGGAAAATATCTTATGGGAATTCTCTGGCTCCAATGCTGATGTAAGTACCATTGTATATCACTATATTTTTACATCAACATGTATTTTGTTAATCGGCGTGAATCTAACCTTTATCTGATCTAAAATTAGTTGTAGCAAAATGTTAAAGGCGCCAATGTTGATTTTTGTAAGGAAAACTGCACAGTAGTTTTGCATCTTGAAATGCATGAATGTACTATCTCATATCACGCACATTCTTGAAGTGTAGTGCTTCTCTGGTTGCCCATTCATTCATTGTGTCAATGTTGCTTTCGTACTACCTTACCTGGCTGATGATAGTTGTGCCATATTGTGTTGATTTGGTGTAGGCTACTTGCCCAAACGTTCGTTGTGTCAATGTTGATTTCCTATTATCGACTTGGCCAATGATAGCAATGCTAGTGTGTTAATTTTGTGCAAAGGTGCTGAAGATAAGAAGACAAACTGTAAAAACAGCAAGGCAACCCCATTGTTTCTTTCCAGTAAATCTAGGCCAGGTAATATGGCAATAAATCATGATTAATCTGTTTGGTTCCCGTCCTAATTTATGTTATGATGCAGTGGTCGAGACACTCTCCACTATCAATAATACAAGCCTGCCAAAATCGCCATCTGAATCTATTCAGTATCCTCTGTCTCGAATGCAACGAAATAAATGTATGTTTGTGAACCAATTAATGGCTGAAGCAATGATGGAAATGGTGGATGAATCATAGGTGCAGAGCCGTGCGACACAACAATTGATCAATGTTTTCAGAGACAGTGTAGCAAAGCAGAAAGAACTTGCCCACATGCTTATGGGCGTCATCTTTGCTGAGGTTGCAGATTGTGGCGTTCTAGATGGTTAGGTTCTGCTCATTTATTTGCACTGGCATCAATCTTTGATTGCCCAGTGGATGTAATTTCCTGTAATATATGCTGGATGTGCAACGTTATTCCCTGTATGCCGTACCTTTGCGTGATCGGTTTTGGTCCTGTGCATAATTGCTCGTCGTAATGGGCTCAAATTATCTAATTTGGCCTAAAGACATGTACGAACTTTAGTGGGCCCATTAAGTTAATGGGCCGTTACTAGGCTGAAAGTTAATGGTCGGCCCTCTTACCTCCCGGGTCGTTAACAGGCCGACATCGAAGCGGGCAACAATTGGCCCCGGTTTATTTCACGGGTCGTTAACAGGCCGTTACTAAGTTTGGGCTACATATGGCCCAACTATATCAGAGCCTTTAGCAAGCCGAAGAGACAACGGGCTTGTATCGACCATGAAGACCATGGGCCGCTAATAGGCCGAAAGTCGGTCGTATTGTAAATGGCCCAATCAGTTGTGGGCCTTTAGCGAGTCAAATAGAAACCGGGCTGGTATTGGACCATGAAGGGCATGGGTCGTTAAAGGGCCAAAACTAAGGTCCCACTACAAATGGCCCAACACATTTATGGTCCGTAAACAGCCGAAGTCACACAGGGCCGGAATTGGCCCAACACTTAAATGGGTCGCTAAAAGGCCAAAACTCAGGTCCGACTAAAAATGGCCCAACTGATTTATGGGCCGTCAACAGGCTGAAAGTGACACCGGGCCAGAAAATTGGCCCAACACTTAAATGGGCCTCTAAAAGGCCGAAACTTAGGTCCGACAACAAAAGGCCCATCAGATTTATGGGCCGTCAACAGGCTGAAAGACACACAGGGCTGGAAACTAGCCCAACATTTAAATGGGTCGCTAAAAGGCCGAAAGATGTACATCCTGAAAATTGGCCCATCCATTAAACCGGCCGTTAACAGGCCGAAATCTCATCGGGCCGATATTGAGCCAAGATATATAGCGGGTTGTTAACGGGCTCGAACTGACGATGGGCTGCAATGGTGTCAAATCTTTAACGGGCCGTTGATGGGCCGAATTGGCTCATCTCGTATGGGCCGTGGGCTTAAATGGACCTGACACAGGTAGGCCTTATATGGGCTGGCCTGCTAATTTTTGCTGGGCTGGCCTTTTCACAGGAATGGGCCTCTGTTGGGCCTTGCCACGTGTCGACGTACCATAGGCGTCTTCCGTCCAATGAGTGGATGACATCTATCCCAACGGTGAGCCGACACGTGTTTCCTCCAGCTAATGATGATTTTACACGTGGAAAATCCCCATTGGCCGGGGCTGTTAACGGGTTATCGGATCCAAAACCCGACCCGATAGCTTAACGGCGTTCCATTACGGTGGATGCCACGTGTCGGTCACCCTTGACGAAAGCACCTCTGTGACGCGCGATTTATCGTCATGGAAGTGGACACTTCCGTGATGATAATTTTGGTAATGTCATGGAACACTTCTACGACAACATAGGTATGACTATCTTGATTCTGTCATAAATTTGTCATGGATGTACATGCATGACAAAAAACGCGACCTACTGTGACAAACACGTATTATCACGAAAGTGTATTTTTTTGTGGTGGTGAGGCCTTCCTCCGCATCACCCCACACTTCGGCTTATGGCTCAAGACCTTCAATGTGAAGCCGAAGATGATCGATGGGCGACACGCAGAATGCGGAGGTGCCATAATAAGCAAAGGCGCCGATGCTCCATGGCCAAAGGGTTCCTTCCTGGAGATGCCCAACTTATGGCAGCGGGAGTGGTTTTACATCACGGCTTCCCGAAGTACTAAGTGGACAGCTGCCCCCGCCTTTCGTTCGGGCACCCCCGCCACAAATGGCGTCATGGGTCAACAAGGGGCTGGACTGGGGGCCGATTAATGACGTGCCGACATTGCAGAGTTGCATCCGAGATCTCCTCAAGAGAGTTGTCAGCCTTGTCAAGGTAATGCAAGTCATGCTAGTTCGTCGGGTCCTGCCATGCCAACGGCGTTCTCTCTATATGTGGGAGTTCAACCCAGAAGGACCGCGAACTATTCGGCAATTCTTCGGCGTGACGCTCGAAGGGATGTATGGGTTATTCTTCGGATCACGAATAAAGTGTCCGGACACCACCGAGGATGCGGGTCTAAACTGCAATCGTCCAGATACCCATGTAGGTAATTCCGCAACCGAACACGCCATCTTTTTATTTATCACAACATCATTCTGAAAAGTCGCTCTTTGACCCGGACTGGATAAAAAAGGCGAAGATGATCAGGTGTTCGGCCCCCCTTCCCGAAGGCTCACCGGATCCTGTACTAGTCTGGATGCTTGAGCGCACACCTTATCAAGCGCCATTAGGGGGAAGATAAAGGGAGGAATAAAGAAGCCGCAAGCGGGCCTCACGCATTATTCATCCAAACCGGGGGAATTAGTGTCTCCGCGAAGGAGGATAATCGGGGAGAAGAATCTGAAATTCCCTCTCCCCAAGGAAGGAAAAGGACCGCCCCTGAAGACTTGGGAACAAGGGTTTCCAAATGATGGAAGAAACCTTCATCGGGGGGCCCTGCCCCGGAGGGCATCCTTACTGCACAGTGCCCGCAAGGGGATCAGCCCTCCACCAAGCTGTAAGTAAACAAGAATACTTTATAGTAAATATATCCTGCTTTATTTCTGAGGACAATAACCGAGACGTATGTCTTGTAGTTCTGATCGTAGCCCTTCTCAACAGAATTCGTCTTCGGGGGGTCTTCTTTCGGAGATGATGGAGAGCGAAACGCCTCCCCGTGCCTCCCCGCCTCATGAGGCGGACGACCCTGAGGTCTCGTCACGGAGGATTTCTTCTGGTCCACCCAGGCCAGAAGGTAACCCTTCGGCCCCCCGAAGTCCGTAGTATTCGGCTCCTAAGGAGAACAACAGAAAGAGTCCGGGACTGTCCGGTGCACGACCAGACGCACTGATGAGTCTTCTGGAGCAAGCGACTATCTCAGAGGCGCATCGTACTTTAATGGGTACGGTGGTTGAGAGGATTTCATCCGCCGAAAGTGGGTTGCATGAAGCTTTTATGAGTCTGCTAAGAGGCTTTGAGGTACGCAAAGTGATATATATATTATTATTTTTTGACGGTACCGCACACGCTAGGTGTGCCCTATGCAGATAGTAGCCCGTGAGACTCTGGTTGCTGTCCAAAGGCGGCAAACAGAGGATCATAGTCCCAGGTCATGATCATGCTGCTTTAGGTGTGCAAAGGCGGTAATTTGAGGGTCCGGTGGCTGGCCGGACTGGTAAGTTTGTTGAACTGAGGCGGCAACTTGATGAAGCAGATGCCGACATCGTGCTTGTAAACAAGCGGCTTGACGAGGCATAGGGTATGTATTCTCCGGTGGTCAGCAGATATTAAGAGGAGCATGATGCTAGTATTTGTAATATGTTGTGACTACAGATGGAGCTGCCGCCGTGGAGACCCTTCGGGCGGAGCTTGCCCGCCAAGGAACAAGCCAGAGAAGCGATGCGGCCGCCCTAAAGGCGGCCGAAGAGTTAAGAGCCGAACAAGCTGCTCATTGCCAGAGCGAAGATAAAATAGCCAAGATGGCTGTTGAGCTGAAGGATGCCGCCGACCGGTATGAGCTTCTTGAAAAGGAAAGCCAGGTGAAAGCGGAGGACCTGAAGAAAGCCATGGTAGCAGCCAATGAAACCCGTTCTAAAATCAGAGCGGCGAAGGAGGAGATTCGTCAAGCCGGAGATATCATGGCTAGGAAGCCCTTTTTGTTGCGGTCGAAGTTTGGAGATCCGAAGTATGCCCCTCTGGATCAGTTATGGAATGCTGCAGACGGGTATTCGGACTTGGCAATGAGTGCTACTGATGCGACTGAGTTTTTTAAGGAAAAAAAGATCACGAAGTGGAAAATTTGTTCTGGTCGCAGTTTAGTGCTCCAACGCGTCCGCTGCCATGAGGTCTGTCGTGGATCATCTTTGGCCGGAAGGACCAAGGCCGAATAGTTATTTCGGTTTAGTGCAACGATTCCTTGGTGTTGTGCCGCATATCGACGCCAGAAGAGGTCGGCGTGCATAGAGGGTGCGCGGATGGCTCTTGCCCGTGTTCAGACATGCTGGGCAGAGATGGAGGCCACCACTATTGCAACCCAGGGTTCGGCCGTAGGCCAGGTCTCGGCCGAGCACTATTTTGTGGAAGTCCTAGAAGGTGCTCGTTTAATAGAGGCTCATTGCTCGAAGAGTATCATGTTTGAGTGACATGTATCCCAATTGTGAGAACAATGCTATTTGTATTATAAAGGTTGTGTTTATACTTTTGCCTGAAAGTATTATGATGCCTCCTGTGCGGCCGTTTATGTATGTATGTAACCTAAAAGTTTGCAGTCGTCGGCTTCATCCCCCACGCAAAGAATGCGGGAGTGTTCAGAAAAGCGCGTATTCACACTTGATCCAACGTCTTGGTCCATTAAGGAGGTGAGAGCGCGACGAACAAGGAAATCGGACTATATTGCTTTAACACTTCCACTTAGCCATAGGAGTTTGACAGTGGGGCTACTATATAGCCCCTGGTACTTCCGCGCTTATCCGAATACGGTGCGCGTACATACATGACCGGGAAATCGGTCCTTCGTTAATGCGGAGGAATCACGAAGATTCCGCTGAGTCATCGAGTGGTTGACCAGTCTCGCGCTTTATCATGACAGTTAGTTTTCTGCTTTCTCTACTGAGGTGCTCATCTAGATGAACCAAGGCACAATCGCAGTAGTTCTCCCGGTGCCAGGTTAGCCGATAGAGTGGAGCGTAAGGTAGCAAAACACGGGAGCCGGGCAAACCCAACTATTGACCAAAGACATGATTCGGAGCTGATGCATATAAGGCCAAACTCGCGACGCCGAACACTCCCTAAGGTATTGATACGTCTCCATCGTATCTATAATTTTTTATAGTTCCATGCCAATATTCTACAACTTCCATATACTTTTTGGCAACTTTTTATACTATTTTTGGGACTAACATATTAATCCAGTGCCCATTGTCAGTTCCTGTCTGTTGCATGTTTTTGGTTTCGCGGAATATCCATATCAAACGGATTCCAAACGGGATAAAAATGGACGGAGCTTATTTTTGGAATATTTGGAAAATCTGGGAGAAAGATCAACGCGAAACGGTGTCCGAGGTGGCCACGAGGCAGGGGCCCATGCCTGTACCAGGAGGGCGCGCCCACCCTCATGGGCCACCCGTAAAGGCGGTTGATGCCCTTCTTCGTCAAGAAGAAAGCATTTTTGGTAAAAAATCACGGCGAAGGTTCCAGTCCAATCGAGTTACGGATCTCCATATATACCCGAAAGCGGTGAAAGGGCGTGAGCAGAATGCGTAAACAGGCGTAAATAGAGAAAGCAGAGATAGATTCAATCTCGGAGGGGCTCTCGCCCCTCCCACACCATGGAGGCCAAGGACCAGAGGGGAAACCCTTCTCCCATCTCGGCAGGAGGTCAAGTAAGAAGAAGATGAAGGGCCCCTCTCCCTTCTCTTCCGGTGGCGTAGGAACGCTGCCGTGGCCATCATCATCACTGCAATCTTCACCAACAACTTCACCGCCATCATCACCAACTCTTCCCCCTCTATGCAGCGGTGTAACCTCTCTCTTACCGCTGTAATCTCTACTTAAACATGGTGCTCAACGCTATATATTATTTCCCAATGATGTATGGCTATCCTATGATGTTTGAGTAGATCTGTTTTGTCCTATGGGTTATTTGATGATCAAGATTGGTTTGAGTTGCATGTTTTATTATTGGTGATGTCCTATGGTGCTCGCCGTGTCACGCAAGCATGAGCGATCCCCGCTGTAGGGTTTGCAATATGTTCATGATTTGCTTATGGTGGGTGGCGTGAGTGTGAAGCCTGAGACCGAGTAAGTAGGTTGTTTTGCATTATGGGATAAAGGGGACTTGATACTTTAATGCTATGTTGGGTTTTACCTTAATGATCTCTAGTAGTTGCGGATTCTTGCTAGAGTTCCAATCATAAGTGCATATGATCCAAGTAGAGAAAGTATGTTAGCTTAATCCTCTCCTTCAAATAAAATTGCAATAATGATTACCGGTCTAGTTATCGACTGCCTAGGGACAAATAACTTTCTCGTGACAACAAGCTCTTTACTAAAACTAATTTAGTTGTATCTTTATCTAAACAGCCCTAGTCTTTATTTACGTGCTCTTTACTTTCTTGCAAGCTTATCCAAAAACACCTACAAAGTACTTCTAGTTTCATACTTGTTCCCGGTAAAGCGAAAGTCAAGTGTGCGTAGAGTTGTATCGGTGGTCGATAGAACTTGATGGAATATTTGTTCTACCTTTAGCTCATCGTTGGGTTCGACACTCTTACTTATTGAAAGAGGCTACAATTGATCCCCTATACTTGTGGGTTATCAAGACCTTTTTACGGCGCCGTTCTTGGGAGTTATAGCGTGGGGTGAATATTCTCGTGTGTACTTGTTTGCTTTATCACTAAGTAATTTTTATTTGCTGTTCTTAGTTGTTCTCTATCTTTAGTTATGGACATGGAACACGAAATACCAAAAAATTAGGTGTACTTGCTACTCATGGAGATGAGGAACCTCCTAAAACCCTCAATGCTTGTTATGTGACAGATATTATGTACTACTTTAATAATCCTGAGAAAACCCCATTCAATTATGTAATGGGAGTAACGTTGGATCAACGTGAATACTTTAGGGATTATTGCTTAACACAAAAAGGGAAACTATTATGGGATCAAATTCATATATTGAAGTGGTATGCTTGGCAACTATGTGTGAGTTATGATTATACTTGTTTCTCTAGGATGAAGGCTCCACACCTTCCCTTTTCATGCAAATTTAATGATAATAAAACCTTAGCTTCTTATGCTAATGGTATATATGATTACTATGATGTGGAGCAAATAGAAGAATTTGTTGCCTTTATGGGTGCTTATGAAATTGAATCTATGTTTAAAGAGTTTGAAGATTTTGATGATGCTGCTTATAGACCTGAAAATTTAGCTATCCTCAAATATTGCTATGAGAATTACGAATACAATTATGAAATTAATGCACTTATTGAGAAAGTCTCCGCTGTCCAAGATGAGACTAATATTTTGCAGGAATCTATGGAAGAAGAAATTTATGAAACTGTGAGCTCATTGGATGAAAAAGATGAGGAGGAGAGCGAAGAACAAAAGGAGGAAGAGCGGATTGATCACCCGTGCCCACCTTCTAATGAGAGTAACCCTTCAACTCATACATTGTTTAATTCCCCTTCGTTCTTATCGAAGGATGATTGCTATGATGACTATTATGATCCCATTAATTCTCTTGAAATATCCCTTTTTGATGATGCTTGCTATGCTTATGGCCAAGATGCCAATATGAATTATGCTTATGGAGATGAACTTTCTATAGTTCCTTATGTTAAACATGAAATTGTTTCTATTGCACCCACGCATGATAGTCCTATTATCTTTTGAATTCTCCCGATTATACTATATCGGAGAAGTTTGCACTTATTAAGGATCATATTGATGGGTTGCCTTTTACCGCTGCACATGATGATTTTGATAGATATAATATGCATGTGCTTGCTGCTCCTACTTGCAATTATTATGAGAGAGGAACTATATCTCCACCTCTCTATGTTTCCAATACAATAAAATTGCAAGAAACTGTTTATACTATGCATTGGCCTTTACTATGTTTGCATGAATTGTTCTTTTATGACATGCCGATGCATAGGAAGAGAGTTAGACTTCGTCATTACATGATATATGTTACTTTGTGCTCACTACTAAATTACAAATCATTGCTAATTAAAATTGGCTTTGGTATACCTTGGGATCCGGGTGGATTCACTACTTGAGCACTATATGCCTAGCTTAATGTCTTTAAAGAAAGCGCTGCCAGGGAGACAACCCGGAATTTTTAGAGAGTCATTAATTTCTGTTGAGTGCTTTCATATAGTTTAAAAACAACAAAAATAAAGAGGGGAAACCAAAACTTTTCAAAAAGAAAAGCGAAAGTGAGAAAGACAAGCATTGTTGAAGTGGGAGCTAGCCTTGAACTTTGTTTATGCTCACGGAAACTTTGTGAATCTTGATTACAGAAACTTTTCAACAAAAATAATTATCCGCTTGTACAATTCCATTGTATTATAAAAATAATGTGCCAAGGTTTGCCTTTAGGATGTTTACAATGCTTGTTGGTTTGTGCGATGCAGGACATAAACTTTGGCTGTAGTGCACGATTTTTAATTGTTTACTGGAACGTCAAATGGTTCTGATTATTTTTGCACTTTCTTTCTATACAAATTGTTAATTTTTCCTAATTTTGGAAGAATTGTTCAAGTATCATAAGTATGGTGAATGTTCAGATTGCTACAGACTGTTCTGTTTTAGACAGATTCTGTTTTTGATGCATAGTTTGCTTGTTTTGATGAAACTATCAATTTATATCAGCGGATTAAGCCATGGAAAAGTTATATTACAGTAGACACAATGCAAAAACAAAATATGAATTGGTTTGCAACAGTACTTAGAGTGGTTATTTGCTTTATTATACTAACGGATCTTACCGAGTTTTCTGTTGGAGTTTTGTGTGGATGAAGTGTTCGATGATCGAGAAGGTCTCGATGTGAGAAGAAGGAAGAGAGGCAAGAGCTCAAGATTGGGGATGACTGAGGCACCCCAAGTAAATATTCAAGGACACTCAAGCGTCTAAGCTTGGGGATGCCCCGGAAGGCATCCCCTCTTTCTTCAACAAGTATCGGTATGTCTTCGGATTCGTTTCATTCATGTGATATGTGCAAATCTTGGAGCCTCTTTTGCATTTAGTTTTCATTTTTATTTTATGCACCATGCTGGTATGAGATGGTCCTTGGTTTATTTATATAATGCTCTATGCACTTCACTTATATCTTTTGAGTATGGCTTTATAGAATGCTTCATGTGCTTCACTTATATCATTTGAAGTTTGGATTGTCTGTTTCTCTTTACATAGACAACCGCCATTTGTAGAATGCTCTTTTGCTTCACTTATATTTGTTAGAGCATGGGTATATCTTGTGTAGAAAGAATTAAAACTCTCTTGCTTCACTTATATCTATTTAGAGAGATGACTTGAACTGGTCATTCACATGGTTAGTCATAAAACCCTACATAAAACTTGTAGATCGCTGAATATGGTATGTTTGATTCCTTGCAATAGTTTTGCGATATAAAGGTGGTGATATTTGAGTCGTGCTAATTGAGTAATTGTGAAATTGAGAAATACTTGTGTTGAGGTTTGCAAGTCCCGTAGCATGCACGTATGGTGAACCGTTATGTAACAAAGTCGGAGCATGAGGTATTTATTGATTGTCTTCCTTATGAGTGGCGGTCGGGGACGAGCGATGGTCTTTTCCTACCAATCTATCCCCCTAGGAGCATGCGCGTAGTACTTTTTTTGATGACTAATAGATTTTTGCAATAAGTATGTGAGTTCTTTCTGACTAATGTTGAGTCCATGGATTATACGCACTCTCACCCTTCCATCATTGCTAGCCTCTTCGATGCACTGCATTTCCCTTTCTCACCTCGAGAGTTGGTGCAAACTTCGCTGGTGCATCCAAACCTCGTGATATGATACGCTCTGTCACGCATAAACCTCCTTATATCTTCCTCAAAACAGCCACCATACCTACCTATCATGGCAATTCCATAGCCATTCCGAGATATATTGCCATGCAACTTCCATCATCATCATATACATGACTTGAGCATTTATTGTCATATTGCTTTGCATGATCGTAAGATAGCTAGCATGATGTTTTCATGGCTTGTCCGCTTTTTGATGTCATTGCTACGCTAGATCATTGCACATCCCGTACACCGTCAGAGGCATTCATATAGAGTCATATCTTTGTTCTAGTATCGAGTTGTAATATTGAGTTGTAAGTAAATAAAAGTGTGATGATCATCATTATTAGAGCATTGCCCCAGTGAGGAAAGGATGATGGAGACTATGATTCCCCCACAAGTCGGGATGAGACTCCAAACGAAAAAAATAATATAAAAAGAGAAAGGCCAAAAAAAAGAGAAGGCCCAAAAAAAGAAAAAAAAGAAAAAATGAGAGAAAAAGAGAGAAGGGGCAATGTTACTATCCTTTTACCACACTTGTGCTTCAAAGTAGCACCATGTTCTTCATATAGAGAGTCTCTTGAGTTATCACTTTCATATACTAGTGGGAATTTTCGTCATAGAACTTAGCTTGTATATTCCAACGACGGGCTTCCTCAAATGCCCTAGGTCTTCATGAGCAAGCAAGATGGATGCGCACCCACTTAGTTTCAGTTTGAGCTTTCATACACTTATAGCTCTAGTGCATCCATTGCATGGCAATCCCTACTCCTCACATTGACATCAATTGATGGGCATCTCCATAGCCCGTTGATTAGCCGCGTTGATGTGAGACTTTCTCCTTTTTTTGTCTTCCCCACATAACCACCATCATCATATTCTATTCCACCTATAGTGCTATGTCCATGGCTCACGCTCATGTATTGCGTGAAAGTTGAAAAGGTTTGAGAAACGTCAAAAGTATGAAACAATTGCTTGGCTTGTCATCGGGGTTGTGCATGATGTGAATATTTTGTGTGGTGAAGATGGAGCATAGCCAGACTATATGATTTTGTAGGGATGAGCTTTCTTTGGCTATGTTATTTCAATAATACATAATTGCTTGGTTGGTATGCTTGAAGTGTTATTATTTTTATGTCAAAGGATAGACTATTGCTTTGAATCACTCGAGTCTTAATATTCATGCCATGATTAGACATATGATCAAGATTTTGCTAGGTAGCATTCCACATAAAAAATTATCTTTTTTATCATTTACCTACTCGAGGACGAGCAGGAATTAAGCTTGGGGATGCTGATACGTCTCCATCGTATCTATAATTTTTGATTGTTCCATGCCAATATTCTACAACTTCCATATACTTTTTGGCAACTTTTTATACTATTTTTGGGACTAACATATTGATCCAGTGCCTAGTGCCAGTTCCTGTCTGTTGCATGTTTTTGGTTTCGCAGAATATCCATATCAAACGGAGTCCAAACGGGATAAAAACGGACGGAGCTTATTTTTGGAATATTTGGAAAATCTGGGAGAAAGATCAACGTGAAACGGTGTCCGAGGTGGCCACGAGGCAGGGGCCCACGCCCGTACCAGGAGGGCGCGCCCCCACCCTCGTGGGCCACCCGTAAGGCGGTTGATGCCCTTCTTCGGCCGCAAGAAAGCTAATTTTTGGTAAAAAAATCACGGTAAAGGTTTCAGTCCAATCGGAGTTACGGATCTCCATATATACCAGAAATGGCGAAAGGGCAGCAGAAGAGAACACAAAAACAGGCAGAAACAAAGAGAAATAGAGAGATAGATCCAATCTCGGAGGGGCTCTCGCCCCTCCCACACCATGGAGGCCAAGGACCAGAGGGGAAACCCTTCTCCCATCTAGGGAGGAGGTCAAGGAAGAAGAAGACGAAGGGGCCCCCTCTCCCCTTCTCTTCCGGTGGCGCCGGAACGCTGCCGTGGCCATCATCATCACTGCAATCTTCACCAACAACTTCACCGCCATCATCACCAACTCTTCCCCCCTCTACGTAGCGGTGTAACCTCTCTCTTACCCGCTGTAATCTCTACTTAAACATGGTGCTCAACGCTATATATTATTTCCCAATGATGTATGGCTATCCTATGATGTTTGAGTAGATCTGTTTTGTCCTATGGGTTATTTGATGATCAAGATTGGTTTGAGTTGCATGTTTTATTATTGGTGCTGTCCTATGATGTTCTCCGTGTCGCGCAAGCGTGAGGGATCCCCGCTGTAGGGTTTGCAATATGTTCATGATTTGCTTATGGTGGGTGGCGTGGTGTGAGAAGCACGCACCGAGTAAGTAGGTTGTTTGCGTATGGGATAAAGGGGACTTGGTACTTTAACGCTATGGTTGGGTTTTACCTTAATGATCTTTAGTAGTTGTGGATGCTTGCTAGAGTTCCAATCATAAGTGCATATGACCCAAGTAGAGAAATTATGTTAGCTTATGCCTCTCCTTCAAATAAAATTGCAATAATGATTACCGGTCTAGTTATCGATTGCCTAGGGACAAATAACTTTCTCGTGACAACAAGCTCTTTACTAAAACTAATTTAGTTGTATCTTTATCTAAACAGCTCTAGTCTTTATTTACGTGCTCTTTACTTTCTTGCAAGCTTATCCGAAAACACCTACAAAGTACTTCTAGTTTCATACTTGTTCCCGGTAAAGCGAACGTCAAGTGTGAGTAGAGTTGTATCGGTGGTCGATAGAACTTGAGGGAATATTTGTTCTACCTTTAGCTCCTCGTTGGGTTCGACACTCTTACTTATCGAAAGAGGCTACAATTGATCCCCTATACTTGTGGGTTATCAGGTATTCGGACGTTACAACATATGCTGGGCTAAGTAACGCCCTCAATAATAAACCCTGAATTTCCAGGTACGTGCATTAGTCTAACGTGACGAAATGTCAATAACGCCATCATCCCTCCCGCTTGTGTTGAGTATCTAGAGGGTGTGAAGCAACAAGAGACAGTAAAAAAGGTTTACGCAGGGTCTTAATCTAAAAAGAAACCTTTGAACGGGGCCCTGCTGCACGTCTATGCATGTGTCTCCATTGTGCCGTATCCTAGAAGGGTGTAGCACGATGATCATCTGCAAAAGAGAAAAACCAAGGTGAAAGTCTTCGTGCAAAAAAATTGGTTATACTTAATGAACCATTAAAATTCAACCTAAATAAGGTCAAGCCGAACTGTAGTTCTTTTTACATGCGGGAAGCCCCTAGCACCACCTATGGGGGTATATCCATCGACCCGATCTCAGGTTTATCTGAGCTGTTACAACCAGTGGTGCACCGGACTCGTCTAGCCGTGTCCGCGGTCTTGACGACCGATCATTTATTCTGGTTGAAGAGGTTGTTCAGTGTTTGGCTGCTAACGCCGCCACACATTCTTCCGCACGTAAGGAACGCTCTGTATTTCCGCTAACTGTGATGGTGCCATGTGGACCGGGCATCTTAAGGTTAAGATAAGCGTAATGCAGTACTGCGTTAAAACGAGCGAAGGCCGTTCTTCCGAGTAGTGCTTGATAGCTGCTTCGAAATGGAGCGATGTCGAAGGTTAACTTTTCACTTCAGAATTTGTCGGGAGAACCGAATACAACCTCTAGTACTAGAGAGCCTGTACAGCGGGCCTCTGGACCTGGTATTACTCCTTTAAAGGTAGTATTGCTTTGGTTGATTCTTGTCGGGTCTATCCCCATTTTGCAAACTGTGTCCTGATATATCAGATTAAGACTACTGTCGCCATCCATAAGGACTCGGGTGAGATGGTATCCATCAATTATTGGGTCTAGCACCAAGGCGGTCGATCCTCCGTGCCGGATACTAGTCGGGTGATCCCTGCGATCGAAAGTGATCAGGTAGACCGACCAAGGGCTGAACTTGGGGGCGACGGGCTCCATGGCGCATACGTCTCGGAGTGTGCATTTGCTCCTCCTCTTTGTTACGTGAATCATGTTCACTGTTTTGACCTCTGGTGGGAATTTTTCTGTCCCCTAGTGTTTTGCTGGCGAGGCTCACCCTCGTCTTCACTTGGTGTCTCCCTCCCCTTGTTTTCGTCGTTTAGCTTGCCGGCCTGCTTGAAGACCCAGCATTCTCTGTTGGTGTGATTTGCAGGTTTGTCGGAGGTGCCATGAATCTGACATAATCTATCTAGAATCTTGTTTAGGCTGGACGGTCCATCTCTGTTGCCTTTGAATGGCTTTTTCCGTTGACCGGGTCGAGAGCCCCTGAATCCGGCGTTTACCGCCGTGTTGTCTGGGCTGTCTTCATTGTTTCGACGCTTACTTTTATTGCGTCGTGGTTTTCCATTGCCATCCCTAACCCGGGTGTGCTCAGGTCATTTGGTGCCGCTACGGGCCAGCCAACTATCTTCGCCAGCATAAAAGCGGGTCATAAGGCTTGTTAGGGCTGCCATTGTCCTCGGTTTTTTCTCGCCGAGGTGTCTGGCGAAGCCATTCGTCCCCGGACATCGTGTTTGAAAGCCGCTAAGGCTTCAAGGCGTCTGAAGCAGTCGACAATTTGATTCTTCTTAATGAGGAATCTGTTCCAAAGCTTTCGGGCTGACTCTCCGAGCTGTTGAATTATATGACTTAAATCGTCTGCATCCGGAGGTCGGACATAGGTCCCTTGAAAATTAGCCCTGAAAGCATCTTTGAGCTCCTCCCAACTTCCAATTGAGTTTTCGGGGAGGCTCTTCAGCCAGTGCCGAGCTGGTCCCTTCAACTTGAGGGGCAAGTATTTGATGGCGTGGAGATCATCTCCGCGAGCCATGTGGATATGAAGGATAAAGTCCTCAATCCAGACCCGAGTGCAATCGTTCCGTCGTATGCCTCTATATTCACGGGCTTGAATCCCTCTGGAAATTCGTGATCCAGCACCTCATCGGTGAAGCATAGGGGGTGCGCGGCACCCCTGTATTTGGATGTGTCATGGCATTCTGACGGTTGTAGTGTTCAGTTTTGCTTCTGTGCCGGAGCTCGCTTCCTAGATCCGTAGATGGACCTGGTGATACCGGATTTTTTGTGCAAGTCCTCACGTAGATCGTGTGCTGACTTATGCGCAACATCGTTAGCCGCCCTACCGCGGCCACGGGGTGGTCGATCCGGCTGACCGGCCATTTTATTTTTCGGTTGTATAGGCTCTAAAGCCTCGTCATCAAATTCAGGTAGCAGCTTGCGCTTTGGATAGCTTTTTGTGTGGCGACTGCCACCGTACTTTTCTTCAGTGTCAAGCACTTTGTTCCATCTACTGTTGAGTGTATTTTGCGCGGCCTTAAGCCTTTGCTTCTGCTTCTTTAGACTCCTCGCGGTGGCAATAAGCCTTCTATGGAGATTCTCTTGCTCCAACTGCCTTTTCGGGATGATGTGTGCATCGTTGTCCGGACTGTTCTCCTCTCCGGAGACAGGTTGATTAGATTTACCCTCGGCGTCGCCGTGACCGGACGGCGGCTTCGTACTATGTTCACCGTCCGCTGGTTCATCCTGCTCTGTCGCTAGATCTATGTGGTCGTCGTTTCCTTTGGAGTCGACCGGGGTATTATTTTTTCCTGCGCTGTTGTCGCTGTTTTGCCGAGGCGGGATTTGGAGCGGCGTCTACATCGTCGCTTTGGTTGCTTCTCGAGGGAACTGTCCTTCGCTGCATCCTTCCATTCCTCGTCATTGTTTTCTTTGGGTGTATCCACCATATATATATCGTGTGATGAAGTGGTTGTCCAACACCCTGTGGGCGGTGGTTCCTGTTCCTCTCTTGCATCGTCGTCCATACCGTCGATGTCTTCGGAGTCAAAATCGAGCATGTCGGTTAAGTCGTCGACAGTGGCTATTAAGTGGGTGGTGGGTGGGGAACGGATTTCTTCGTCGTCCGCTTCCCACTTAAGCCGGGCATAGTTCGGCCAAGGGTCTCCTGACAAGGAGAGAGACCTTAATGAATTTAGCACGTCGCCCAGGGGCGAGTGCTGAAAGATATCTGCAGAGGAAAACTCCATGATCGGCGCCCAATGAGATTCGATAGGTACGGACGTAGGCGGTTCGGAGCCCGTGGCCAGGAACGAATACAAGTGTCCGGCAACACAGGTCTCATAGGAGGTGAAATCAGTATTCGGCTCTATCGCCACTTGAAAAGCGGCCTCCGTGGCGGGTCCATCCACCCGTCCTTGGGCGGCGACTGCTTTCGAGATTTAGGGCCGGAGTAGCCACAGGTGTGATCTCCTGAACGCTGTCCGACGGCAGAGTTAGGTCATGCTCGTCGTGACTGTGCGGCGCACCTGACATAGGATCGAATCCGTCAAAGATCAAGTCTCCGCGGATGTCGGCAGTATAGTTTAAATTTCCAAACCTGACCTGACGGCCAGGGGCGTAACTCTCGATCTGCTCCAGATGGCCAAGTGAGTTGGCCCGCAGTGCGAAGCCGCCGAATACAAAGATCTGTCCGGGAAGAAAAACCTCACCCTGGATCGCATCATTGCCGACGATAGAAGGAGCCATCAAGCCTTATGGTGATGGCACAGTGGTACTCTCAATGAAAGCACCAATGTCGGTGTCAAAACCGGCGGATCTCGGTAGGGGTCCCAACTGCGCGCGTCTAAGGCAGATGGTAACAGGAGGCGGGGACACAATGTTTACCTGTGTTCGGGCCCTCTCGATGGAGGTAATAACCTACTTCATGCTTGATTGATCTTGATGATATGAGTATTACAAGAGTTGATCTACCACGAGATCGTAGAGGCTAAACCCTAGAAGCTAGCCTATGATTATGATTGTTGTTGTCCTACGGACTAAACCCTCCGGTTTATATAGACACCGGAGGGGGCTAGGGTTACGCAGAGTCGGTTACAAGGGAGGATATCTACATATCTGAATTGCCAAGCTTGCCTTCCATGCAAAGGAGAGTCCCATCCGGACATGGGACGAAGTCTTCAATCTTGTATCTTTATAGTCCAACAGTCAGGCCAAAGCATATAGTCCGGCCGTCCAAGGACCCCTAATCCAGGACTCCCTCAACGAGGTAAAAACCTGGTGTACTAATCTGGGTATTAAACTCGATTACGCCTCCGTCTACCACCCACAAACCAACGGTCAAGTCGAACGAGCCAACGGTCTTATTATGAGTGGCATCAAACCCAGACTAGTGCGGTCTTTGAAAGAATCAGACAAGCACTGGGTTGAGGAGCTCGACTCCGTACTCTGGGGGCTGCGGACCACGCCCAACCGTACTACCGGATACACACCTTTCTTCATGGTGTATGGCGCAGAGGCCGTATTGCCCTGCGATATTATTCATGACTCACCTCGAGTGCGTATGTACGAAGAGAGAGAAGCCGAGCTTGATCGGCAGGACAACCTAGATGCCCTGGAGGAGGAACACGATGTCGCAAAAGCACGTTCAGCATTTTACCAACAACAGGCTCGAAGATATCAAAGCGGAGAAGTACGGGCCAAGACTTACAACGTTGGCGAACTCGTTCTACGCCTGCCGGAGAAGAAAAAGGACAAACTCAAGCCCAAATGGGAGGGTCCCTTCATAATTGACGAAGTTCTCACTGGAGGAGAATTCCGTCTTCACGATGCATGAGACAATCGCCTCGAGCCGAACCCCTGGAATGCTGCCAGACTCCGAAGATTCTATGCCTAGCGCCAAACCCCTTGTGCGTCTCCTCCTCCCCTGTAGTTTCCATTATTTTTCTCTCTTTTTCGATTACTTTTTCCTTTTTTGCTTTAAATCTTTGGTACGGCTAGACCGCACACCCCTGACGCATACATCTTTAAAATATGTATGTCCATTATACCTGGGGGCTTCTTGGACAGAAGCTTTTTATTATTATTCCTCGAGCATCAAGCTCTTCACATATGAGTTCTTCCATATGTACCTTTTAAATCGCCATTATATGCATCGATATGACTTAAGTTTTGGCCAAAATTTGGGTTGCTGGCTCGTGCTTATGCCCTACGTTCCCGTTAGTTCGACTAGGGCATAAAGGGAGCACCTCTGCGATTGTTACTGTCGGGTCATCTAGATGTGTACCTCAGACTAGGTGAAGCCGAAAGCTAGCGTTCTTAAGGGAATATTCGGTCGGTGAATTAAAGACGTTTTTGCAATTACTCCATTGTGAACCCCCAGAAGTTACATACACTGTGATTTTTCCATCACAATTCGGACATGTACATTAATACATGCACACGCACGGAAAGGAACCCTTAACGGAACTATTCTCTCTGGAAGATGTTTCTTACGATCTCAATGTAATATAACATAACTAGCAGAATACAACTTGTCTGTTCAAGCAACTATGACCCCTACGCCTAGTTTTCCAGGCATACCCCGGTCTATTTGGCCGCGAGGGTATTCGGAAACACTCCGTACCCTCAGGTCCGGAGGTTGAAGCAAAAAGGTCTGCCATGACAAATGCTATACAATTCAGCTAGAATTACATAGGGTAAGGAAAGTACATAGTCACTTGGACTCAAACACTTCCTCCTCTATACCGTCTAACAGGCGGTCCAACTTACAATCCTGTTGGGAATATTTGGCGGCCACCTCTACTTGGTCATATACTAAACTAACGGGAATTTCTTCCCCATTTGACCCTAGCGGTCCAACCCGGGCCATGTGATTAGGATCCAGCTTGATATATCGCGTCTTCACCATGGCCCAGGCCTCTCGTGCACCCTCTCGACAGGCCGATATCTTCCATAGTCGGATACGCTGCCGCGCTCCCTTGAACAGCTCTACAAGCTCCTCCATACTTCCTGGAGGGGAGGCGGATGGCCATAACGCCTTGGCAACACTCTGCATGGCTAGCCGAGCATGCTCGTGCACTTGCGACAGCCTTTGCAGCAGATCACTTGATGATCCAGACACCTCCTCTTTAGGACGGCCCGTCAATACGCCTGCAATCATAACTATATCAGTTCCATTTATCTCCGAACTAATCTAAAAATAGTTCAGATACATATTGAATATGTCGCCCCGCAGCTTCTTGTTCTCCTTCACGGAGTCGGCTAGCTGGGCCCGCACATCTTTCAACTCTTCACCCAACGCAGTGTTGGAATCATGTAGCTTGTTCTTCTCGTCACTGATGCGGGACAGCACACGCTCGCCTATGGCGTGTAGCCTTTTCGCCTCTCTTTCTCCCTCTTGGGCGATCTTCAACTTCTCTTCAAGTTGATCAGGAGATCCTATTATGCAATCAGCAACAGTAATAGCACAGTTGATATAAAATTATTGTTCCTCGATGGAGGGGAACGTTACCGGAAGACGCCTTCTTGAGGTTTTCCAGTTCGGCGGTAGCAGCATTTAGCTGCACCCGACATTGCTCCAGCTCTTGGGCTAGCAGGCCATTCTTCTTGGTAAAGGCCTGGTCATACAACGATCCTTAAATCAGTTGTACCAACTACTTTCAGTCTCGGGGGCTGCGGGCATATGGTTATCCTTTTTTGGACAAAGAAAACTTACCTGCACATCTGTCAGATATTGCTTCGTGGCTCTTCTAAGCCCATCTCGAGCAGCTCGGATGTATGCATCGCCCGAGCCAAAGGCATTGAATGGCTCATCCGAGAACTTGGGGTCTCGCAAGACAGCCCTGCAGCGCCGACGGTTCATGGCGCTCTCTACCTCTGAGTTGGTGACGGACATATTTTCCGAACCCTCGGCCGAAGGGCAGCCCGGCGTTGTTCCTTCACCGGCCCCAGTCTCCCCGATTCGATCTAAGTCCCGGTTGTTGGGAACACCACCGACCGGGTCCCCGGACATAGTTCGGCGAACCCTCTTCCTGCAACCAAACAAACACACGAGTCACAGTCGGATGCGGCCGCTGAAAAGCATGTTTATCCGTACCTCCTCAATGAAGGCCTGGTTGTGTCTTCACCCGCCTTCCTCTTCGAAGGCTTGCCTGGCGCGGGAGCCGATCTCTTTGAAATTGCCGAACGTCTCCCCTGTGAAGCACGATATAGTGCGGTGGGTGAGGCAGTATAAGAGCACTCTTTTAGAGAGGGTTTTTCTTAATTGTTTACATGTGAAGCAGGAAGAAGGCCAGGGTAGTTGGCGGTGACGGCCACTTCAGTGCCGTCATAGCTTGTCTGGTAAAACACTCCCTCCGCAAGCACCACGAATATATCCGGATCCTCTTCAAACCGAGGATCTAGCTCCCGGTTGTGGATCTCCGGCTGTGGGGCTGGACTATGAAGTCCTTCGGTGACCTTCCGCCAGTGCTGTCATAACAAACAGACTTGAAATTTATCAGAAATAATCTGGAAGTGGAATGAGTGGAGTAGAGGGGTTGAGGCTTACCCAACTAGGAGGATCATACATAGAATACCCATCTCTGCGCTTAATGCGAAGAAACTCCTCTTCCTCCCCTTTAAACAGCTCGACCAATATTTTGGCCAGCGCGGCGGCGGTATCCGGACCCTTCCGGCCATAGCGGGAGGCGTCATCCTCTCCATTATAGTGCCACATGGGCAGCCCTCTGTATTGTAGCGGCTGAACCCCTCGCACTATGGAGGTCGCCATTACCTCGATTATTGTGAGTCCGGACTGAGCGAGCATCTTTATCTTGCTCATAAGCCGGCGAACTTCTGCGTTGTCACCCTCTTCAAAACTTCGGGGACGCCAACTGTGGCGTTTCTTCAGCGGGACGCTCGCAAATTCAGGAAGACCCTTTCGAACTGGGTCGGGAAGCGCGACGTCCTCGATATAGAACCATTCGGAAGGCCATTCTTCGGGTGCCTTCCTTGGTGTGCCGGACAGATATCCGGTATTGGCGATACGCCATACTTTGGCTCTGCCCACTTTGAATAGTGACCCCTTGTGATTACGCGGGACAAGACAGAACAACTTCCTCCACAGCTCGAAATGAGCCTCGATACCCAGGAATAATTCGCATAAAGCGACGTAGCCCGCGATGTGCAGAATGGAGGCAGGGATGAAGTTGTGCAGCTGAAGGCCATAGTATTCCAGAAGCCCTCGGAGGAACGGATGAATGGGAAATCCAACGCCCCTTAGTAGGTAGGGGACGAAACATACTCGCTCTCCCCCTGATGGATTGGGAAAGTCCTCTGCCTGAATCTCACCTTTGAAGGAATCTAGCCCCGCTCGAACAGGAACTAGATCTATGGGGGGAAGAAATCCCTGCGTCTGCAACTTCGTCAATTGACTGTGGGACACTGAACACCTCTCCCACTCGCCTTTCTCTGGGCCGGAACGGGTGGAGGAGCTAGGGGCGCTAGCCATGCTGGAATGGTTTCTCCTAAGTAGTTTCCGGGGATTTCCTCTGCGTGGTGCCGAATGGATCTAGGCCCCGATCTCTTTAATATGCGCCTTTCCTTGCATGGACGGGATGTTATCTGCAAAGATACCCTGACCTTCCACCTTCGCTTGACACGTGGACGGCGAAGTTATTTAACACGCAGGAGCCGAGGGGAGCAACATTGAACCAATGGCCGAATACATCACTTGGAGATCATTAAAGGAGCAACCCGCCTTGCAATGCCAAAGACAATTTGTGTGCCGGACACCTCGCTATTGAAGACTGGTTCGGGGGCTACTGAGGCAGTCCTGGACTAAGGGGTCCTCGGGCGTTCGGACTGTTATCCATGGGCAGGACTAATGGGTTGTAAAGACATGAAGGCCGATGACTGTACCCGTGTCCGGATTGGACTCTCCTTGGCATGGAAGGCAAGCTTGGCGACCGATTATGAAAATTCCTTCTTATGTAACCGACCCTATGTAAACCCTAGATCCTCCCGGTGCTTATATAAATCGGAGGGGGTAGTCCGGAAGGGACACATTCATTACCATAGTCATACATGCTAGACTTCTAGGGTTTTAGCCATCACGATCTCGTGGTAGATCAACTCTTGTAATACTCATATTCATCAAGATCAATCAAGCAGGAAGTAGGGTATTACCTCCATAGAGAGGGCCCGAACCTGGTTAAACATCGTGTCCCCCGTCTCCTGTTACCATCGATCCTAGACGCACAGTTCGGGACCCCCTACCCGAGATCCGCCGGTTTTGACACCGACAGGTATCCTTTTGCTAAACTCTGCAGTCTACATTATTAGCTTTGATAACCTGTACTACTCTACTTGGCTAGCTTCCATATGCATTTGCAATATCTACCCGACTAGCTACTAGTATATGCATTTGCATCCTCTACGCGACTTGTTGCTAGTATATACATTTGCATTGCTTATGCTTGACATTCGTAGTATATGTTCCATCCAATCTCTACTTAACAAGCTGGTTATGCAGGTGAATAACAGAGTTCAATAACCACCTATGAGATGTTAAACTACAATGAACACGGATAATATGCATTTGATTGGATATGTCAAGTAAATTATCATTAGAGTTCTTAATTATCTTTCTAGGCCAAGTGATTTCCTAGTGAATAACAGAATAAATGATGACAACTATGGATTGATTACAATTTTGCAATCATAGTGCTTGTTCTGTTGTTAATTTTTGGATTGGTGGTTGCCTCTTGTTTATTTCTTTATTTCTTATTTAACTCTTGCTTATTAGCAGATGATAAAAAAGCAAGTTTGATTAGAAAAGATCATTGGTGTGGCAAATAAGAGGAATGGTCACTCGGAAAGCTACTTTGCAAGATTCTGAAATTGGCCTTTGGACTTGTCTTACAAAAATAATTCTGGGGACTTATTGTGTAGCTTATCTCGAGTTATCGTTCAATTTCGAGTTTGTATTAATGAGTTAATATGCATTTTATAAGTGGTCTCAAAATTTGGTTAAAGGATGCCTTGGATGAATGCAAATATTTTAAAATTATGTACTTGTTTGATGTGTTTGAAGCTGTAGTGAAGCATCTGTGAAATGCATGTGAAAACCTTGTGAAATTGTGTGAATTTGAAATTGGGTCTGCATGTGAAAGTTATCTGACGTATTTTGATTACAGTGCCACAACAAACACTATAAAGGTAACTGATAACGTTACTCGCATGCGCCAAGAAAAACAACTAATGGGTTGTTACCCCTTCGATACCACTTGTCATTTGCGCCTCCTATATTTATTTTAATTGCTCTGAATCCAAAAAATTAACATGTGCATTTAGCTTCTTTTTCTCTAGTTTTCCCTTACCCAAAGGACTATCAGGGACCAAAACGAATAACTGGATCTTATTACATAGATCATGTGTGGCTCATTAAACATAGTTTTGTTGTTTTTGGCAGCGGATAAAACAGAAATCCGAGTATCCTCCTGCCTCGGTGGATTCGCCATCGTCCTCTTCTTCAAATATCTTATTCTTTCTCTCGGCTGCATACCAGCTAATTTCTTGGCTTATTGTACCCTCCATAGCCCCCCTGAGAAATAATGTCACGAGTTGCTGGCCATTGTTGCCTCGAAACATATGCATAAGCATTTTGAACTTGACTTTACACGTCATATTAATGAAATGAATTCTAAAATGGTGCAAATAATACAACATAACAGTGGTGGGGCCTGAAGTAAAATATATTGATTTTATAGTGCGTTTGTAAAGTTTTGTACAATTTATGTATAAAATCATAAAATAGAAGTGTCAGACATTAAAGTTGTAATACAACATACTATGTACAATCTCTCCTATACAGAATTAATTTTTAAAATAGCTTTTTTGCGAAAGATGTTTTTATTGACTTATAGCGTCACATCAAAATAATACAATCATGATTAGTGCACACTCTATCTCTGCATAACCACAATGCACACATATGCCAAGTACAAAAAAATAAAAGGTGAAAATAAGTGCCAAATGTGGACTAATAAGTGTCCCGAATGGTGGAGGCTGATCCTAAGACTACATTTACATTTTTTAGAGAAAGAATAAAACTGGGCCATAGTTTTTAGAAGGATTCAAGGCATCTTGCGGAGTCTCATACTCAGCTGACAAGTCAAACATCGACAAAGGGGATTTTGTTTTTTAATTAATTATTATTTATGTTTTCTAGTCTCATTTAGTAAGTATGAAGTACCCTGTCAATCATCAAAAGGCTACAAAGACGTGGTGGGATTTATGAAATGTCAAACAACTCTAGAATAGGCAATCACATCTAATTATGTACATGTACCTTGTTTTTACTATGGGTCAGTAGGGTTTTCTTCGGCGGGACTTATCCACTTGCCTAAAGACAGTATTAAAGCTTTTTTTCAACACAAGACGCTATTAAAGGTGCAATACAATATATTGCATGTAATCTCTTTCCTATACAAAAATAATGCTAAAGTTATTGTTTTGTAAAGTGTGCCGTTATCGACTTCTAACGTCATTTCAAGATAATACAAGTATCCCGAGTTCACCTCGCCTCTGCATAACTACAATGCACAAAACAGCAAATAAAAAATAATAAAAGATGAAAGTAAGTGTCAAACACGTACCAATAAACGCCTCGGGTGGTAGAGGGCCAATCCAAAGACTACATTTCACTTTTTGTAGAGAGAGTAAAAGCATGGGTAATATTTGCAATAAAATTTAAAGCATTTTTGTGGAGTCTTATACTCATCTACCATGAAAATTTCATTCAAGGCATCTTGTGGAGTCGCATACTCAGCTGCCAACAAGTCAAACTAATTAAGTAAACTATATTCAAGGTGATTTGATATTTTCTATTAATTATCTCTCTTTTCTAGTCTTTATTTACTACGCACAAAGTACCCCCACCAATCATCAAAATGCGTAGAAAGACCGAGCGAGATTTTTGAAATCTCAAACAGCTCCTGAATAGACAACCCTATCCAATTATTTACATCTTTTGTAACAAACCTAGATTTTTTTTCAGCCAAGCCCATGGACGATGGAAATTCGCCCACATCTTCACCAGGAGTCCAGGCCCTCGCTTTCCGAGTGCTGGAACTTGGAACAGATGGAGACAGCATGCGTGTCGACCAGGGCAAAATTCCACAAGAATTCCACATCCGCGCTCTTCTTGGCATCTGATTTGGCACCATCAGGCTGGCTCTCGCCGGCTGACGATCTGTCCGTTGGGTCCAGTCGCTCTACGCGATCACGGCGGATCTCAGGGGGTGGATGGAGATCCTGGCTTCAAGATGAATTTTTGGGTTGGATTCTGGGGATTTGGTAGGACCCTGAAAGTTTTGACAGCCTTCCGTTCAGACAATAAAAGGCAGAATTTGATGGTGAAAGCTGCTTAATCACTGTAGTACATTGCTTGAGCACAACCTGATGGCCAACAGTTGCAAAAATTGTTCTTGCTTTCTCATGTCAACGGTCAAACTCCAGAGAAGTGAGGATGTGTCATCCTTGGTTTTTGGTTCAACATATTCTGGTTCAGCAGTCCCATTCCCAATGACCATAACCATATGATGCATCACTTTCTCCTTTGACCCATGATGCACCAGAACAAGATGAGCATCCATGACCACACAGGTTTGACAAAACGGCAATTTATTCTACTATACTGGTTGGTATACATAATTGTATGGATTGTCATCATCATCATCCACAGTGGTGAGCATAAGAGCAAAACATTTTGCTTCACAAGTAGTGCTACTACTCCTATATATAGTGCCTATAAAAAGTGGCTCTGCCTGGAACCAATCTACCCAGGAGCTGCATCCACATGCCTCCCTTTGTTTGTGCAAAGGAGGCTTCACTTGCATTGCATACATACATGATACATACAGCTCCCATGCTCCTAGGCCTAGATACATCTCGAGTCGAATCCGCTGAATGCCGTGTTGCGGGCTCGGGCAAACGGGCTCCGATATATACATGACTCTGCCGCACGAGGTGTCGGTCATCGACTCATCGTCCTACAGCGCATACATCGTCTTGTTTCTGCTGGTCATGTCTAGCTCCGTGTCCGAGTCGACTGATATGGACCACGACTGGCTCATGGATGACCTCCTGATCCTCCTCATGCTCTGCGCTTCCATCCTGTGGCTGATGATGCAATAGCACATAGAACCAATGGTGGTTAGCATGATCACGGTGCCGATCGCCATCGTGCACCAAGCCAGCCACTCGTCATTGCGGCCCACGACGACGTAGGTCAGCGCTATGAAGGCCGCCGATATGCAGAGGCACGCGAGCCACATCAGCTTGTTCATCACAAACACCATCTTCTGCTTCGCCTTCTGCTCAACAACGATCAGGGAAGTCTGAATGACGGCGACCGCAAGCGAGATAAAGAGAGCCAGGGAATCAAAGACCAAGAAGATTATAAAGGCTGGCCTGCTTGCTACCAGTGCTTGCCCTAAGGTCATATCGGGCTCAGTAGCTTTGTCCATACTCTCCAGAAAATTACCAGGAATGGTGAATATGGATGCAAAGGCAACCGTGGCAATAAGTACTGCGACAACGGTATTGGAATTGATGGCATTGTTTAGCCCGCCAATGTGGAGCTTCTGAATCCTCTTCTTGATCTTGTGGACATGCATCTTGGTCTGACGCGTTTGCTTGATCTGTGATTGGACGTCATGCTTGATATCGCTCACTGTTTGCTTAAGCTGCTTGGCTGATTTCGGAGGATTTGCTTGCTCCTTTGCAGTTATTCCTCCAACCTCCCGCAGGATGTTAACAAGCTCTTCATTGCCTTGCTTCTCTGCAATGGCAAAAGCAGTCTCTCCAGCTTTATTGACTGCATTGATTTCAATCTCTTCAATGGATATTAAAGTCTGAACCATCTGCAAGGAATTACACAAATATCAAAGGATGCAAGTTATGAAACAAAATTCTTAAATGCCCGAGTGCATATACCTAAGTCCAAGAAAATTCTGGTTAAGACTACTTAGAATTTCATGGTTTTCTTAAGTCTATGAAAAGAAATCTTTCCGCTATTTTTGTACATGGTGGACTACAAATTGCTTTAGAATTATGTTCCAGAACATGCAGCATTGCTGGTTTCAGCAAGGAATCTCTTGCAAATGAAAAAATAGGATGGACATGAAATAATTAATATTTACAAACAACAAATATTAACATATGAAGAGAGACATAATGAAGAAAACAGAAGATATTTCTGAGATATGAGAACTTACAATGGTATTGCCCTTGCGCGTTGCAACATGCAGTGCCCTGTTCCCCTTGTTATCCTCCAAATGGATTACAGAGACATCTGGCTTCAGTAGCTCAAGCAGAATTTCGGCATTCTGGCCTTTTGAAGCCATGTGCAGTGCTGTCTGTCCCTTCCTATCTGTTCTGAAACCAATATCTGGATCTTTATTCAACAACGATGCTACCACCTCCACATGACCCATTCTTGCTGCCGAGTGCAAAACTGTCTTTCCGTTACTTCTTGCAATCCTGGCAAGGCTTGCGTCTGTATCCAGTAGAAGATTGACGATACCAGTGTGGCCCTGGGTTGCGGCGGTGTCTAAAGCTGTGGCATTCACAGAACTCGTCGTCATAGCTAACGCAGGAAATGCCTGCAATAGCTCCTGCAGAACATCTGCGAAACAAAGCGAGGAACATCTATATGAGTCAAAATGACTTGACAAGAACGTTAAGCCAAACATCCACGAAGATACAACTATCATAATAGTCAGGATCAGCAGTAGGACAGTGGTTTGTTCTCCTCCAGTGCCTACTACAGTACTATTAAAAGTTGCATGAGTTGGTTTGTTTCAACACAGATTGCTGGCACAACAACATAAAATGGACGATGAAGCAACATTTCATTATCTTGCTAAATAATCATATCGGATGCACTGGTTTGGATACATGAACACATATTGCAACAGCAACACACCATACATAAAACTCTGAATCCATGGTCAGTTTTGCCTGTCAAACCAAGCAAAGCAGGAAAGATGAGCTGGAATGTGGACCAAAAGGTACACCATTCTTGATTGGAATGTGGACCAAAAATTTAATGCACAAGTAAATGCTCTAGCACCACATGTTCAGAAGGAAATGAATGAGAGAAAAACATTCATTGCAATCACAACGAGTTAGTACTAGGAATTTTGCCAAAGTCAAACGAATACAAGTCATTTTTTATAAGACAAAGAAAGCTGCAACTATAAACAAGCTAGCCTGAATGGTTCCACTGATCAATTCACCACATCCACACACTAAAGAATTGCAATTCAAGGTTCAAACAACCATAATCATCGAATCGTTGACTTGACAGACAGAGCTCATTGTGACCAAACTAAACAACACACCACCATCAGCGGTGAACTGAAAGAATCAGAGAAGAGAACTAACCCAGATGGCCCTGTTTCGCCGCGATATGGAAGGCATCGAAGCTATTGGTCGCCTTGAGCCCCGCTGACTGCACGTCACAGGCCTTGAGTATCTCGCACACGACGTCGACGTGCCCCTTCTCCGCCGCCACGTACAGCGCCGTCTCGCCGTCGAGGTTCTGGTGGGCGGCCAGCTCCCCCACCAGCTCCGGGTCGCAGTCGGCGAAGATCCTCTGGACGTGGGAGATATTGCCGGCCCTGGCCGCGAGGTGGAGCGCGCTGTCGCCCCTCTTCCCGGGGCTATCCCGGCTCCGCCTCTCCTTGAAGCTCTGCTGCTTCTCCATGGACAGGAACTTGAAGCTCCTCTGCTTCTCTATGCCCCGGAAGCTCTTGAGCTTCTCCAACGCGCCGAACCGGGAGCTGGACTGCCTCTCCATCCCCAAATCCAGTGACAAAGTATGCAGAACTGCAAGATCTTGTTCTTGCAAAATCTGGTAGACCCCTCTCCAGGAGTCCAGGTACACTTGAAATTGATGAGGAATATCAGACCGTCAGAGAGCAAAGACCAGGCCAAGATTTGAGTCACAGGTTCACCAAAAACTGCAGAGAGAGTCAAGAAAATCAACACCGCCCCATGATCCTAACGAAGCATCAAGAAACCGAACCAACAAGAAAAAAGAAGAATGATTAAAAGGAGTTCCTCACCGCAAGAAACGAAACAACCGGCGCCCGGACGGCGGAGCCGCCAGGAGACCTCCCCGCAGCTGAAAATCAACGGAGCAAGCGGCCCGAAGAAAGCTCGAAAAATCCCATCCCCCTCCACGCGCCGGCCAGAACCAACCACCGGGGAAGCAAGAGGGGAGGAGCAAAGGACTCACTGGTGGAGAATCCTGGAAGCTGGACGCCACCAGACTTTTCTTGCGTCGGTCTCAATCCCCGGCCGCCACGGTGCCCAGTGCCGCTGCGCCACCACGGTGGGGGTGGAGGTTGCTGCGGTTGTCAGCGGAATGGAGGGGGTGGGAGAGGAGGACGACTGTTAAACAAAGTGAGCCCGCACACGTTTGGTTTGGTGGTCTTCGGTCTTCTCCGCTCTGCTCTGCTCTTTGATCTTTTTTCTCACGCGAGGGAATATTTGTGTCACTGTGGCGTCTTCTCCATTTATTTTCTTAGAAGAAGAATATATGATTTTACTCTGGACTAGATGACCAAACACGTATAACTTTGACCTGTTCTTCCTTCAGATTTGTATTTTCTCTTTGTTATGTGGATGCAGGAGCTATTGTCTCTTCGACTTTCTAAGGGGCTATTTGTGTTTATTTCTCGCCGCACGAGTGATGGTATAATTTGTGAAATGCTAATATTTATCCATGAGTAAAGAAAACCTGAGCATTTCACCTGTAACAGAATTAAATATATTTTAAAAATCAAATCAAATCGATCGAAATGATTTTTCTTATCCAACGAGCATTGAGTAGTGTTTTTGGGAACTTCAATCAAGCCATTGTTCCAGGCACCATAATCATGGCATGTGTGCTGCAATCCAGATATTCTACAAAACAAGATTTTAACCAACTAGTCTATCTTCCGTATTCGTTTGGTAGTGGTGGCGCAACGTGTGTGAGCATCAATGTTTGAGACCAGTGGGTCAGTGGCACATGCTTGCGGTTCCTCTGTCTGCGTGGACTGGGGGTGATGGCCGCCATGGCTAATTGGCTATCAGCATCACAAGTGTGAGCGGTTTCTCCAAAAGAAACGCGCACGCAGCAAGTGCCCCACACGTTTTGGTTTTTGACACCGATGGCTTCCTTCTAAAATCTGTAGACCCTTGTTAATTTAATCGTTTTACGTAGATAGTTCGACCAAAAAGTTTCCTCGCGAGAATCACATGCGTCGTCCCTCATTTGGCGCGGCATAATTAAAGTAAGGCATTTTTTGAAGGGAAGTGTTTGTGGCCGGGGCGCCGGTCGCACCCCATGCGTTCGATCTCTTTTTGATCCAAGGACACCGTTGCGCCACGTGTTACCGAAATTTTTTTAACGCGCTCGTAGTTATCCCTACCAAAGTGATTTTTGCTGCATCCGTTCTTTCGTTTCGAGGCAGGGCGACCGCGGGCGACGTGCTTTGTTCGCGCAGGGCGGCGGCGGCGGCGGCCCAGGGCGGATCTCCATTCTCCGGTCATCTATGGCTCCCCCCGATGGTAACTCGAGCCCAAATGCTTTCCATTTTCGTTGTTTTCTTCCCCTCCCCCGTTGGATTTAGGGTTAGGGCGTCGCTAGCCGCGGGCCGCTGCCGGCAAAGGCGCGGACGAGGATGGGTTTGTGTTCCCGCGGTCGAGGGAGGCGGCGGGGTGGCGTTCCCGCGGTCGAGGGAGGCGGCGGGGTGGCGTTCCCGCGGATCGAGGGAGGCGTCGGGGTGGCGTTCCCGCTGACAGAGGAGGGCAGTGGGGTTCCCGCAGGCGAGAGGAGTTGGCGGTGGTTTGTCGCGACGGTGGAGAGCTGCCTTTCACCGCCGCCGTTTTCTTTGGAAGAAGCGGCACAAAAGGTTTCTACCGCAAGCGTAATTGCTGGAATTAGCATCGATAGAAGTGGAACCTGTGATTTTTTGCTACATCCAAGGGAGTGGTACTGGGTGATGTGGTGGCGCTCGGTTTTTGCTACATTGGGGATTTTGGTAAGCTACAAGCGCCGAGCTGTTTTGCTACAACAACCTGGATTGATTCAGGAAGCAAACCACAACTCTTTCTACATGTTGATGTCTTGTGACCCAATCATTAGCAGGTTTTCCTTGGCCGCCAAGGGATTTAGGTACTTGACTAATCGAGGTCCGTGGATGTTTTTAGCTTATTGTTTTTGGAGAATCGATGGGGATGTTGAGTCGGTTTAGAAATGACATGATAATGCATTTCATGATGAACCTAATGGAATCAACTTGGTATTCTAGATGTTGTTGATAGTTTACAAAGTATGTCTTTCAAAATGTCTGATATGCAATATATATTTTTGCCGATGAATCACTACTCGTTATGCTGCGCAACCCAACATCCCTGAATTCATAGGTTTGTCAGAGTTTTTTAGGTGTTCATGTATGTTTTTTCCTAGCTTCTGATGGTATGGTTTTATGGTTTTATTGACTTTGTGTTTTTTCCTTTTTTGTAGATGTTGCAGGTAACTCTGGTGAGAATGAGGGGAGTAAGAAGGCTAAGAAGAAGATTAAGAAGAAAGGCAATCTATGTGGCTTTAAGTCAAGGTTTAACTCAAAAAGGCTGGCTCAGATTGGGAAGCAAATATCACCGGAAAAACAGAGAATCATAAGGGAGGGACCGTTTGGAGACTTGTTGGACATCCGGTCTTTCAAGGTGCCCCATGAGCTCATTGAGTTTGTTGCGATGAACATGAATCACGTACTCTCGAGTTCAAACACAAGAACAAATCTATCACCTTGACAAGCTTATGGTGAAAAGGATTTTCAACGTGCCATCCGGTGATAGACCCGTGAAGCTTCTAAAGAAGAGTGATGAACATGATCTTCGTAGCATCTACAAGGAGGGGAACAGGGCTCCAATCGCCCATGTTGTCAAGTTGCTCACTAGTTGCAGTGAGGAGGGCGTGGTTATGATAAATAGGACTTGGGCACTCCTTGCGTTGGCAACAGTTTTGTGCCCAGGCACGGGCAATATGGTGAATCTCGAGTATCTTGCTTCCCTCGAAGATATGTCTTTGGTGCCTGAATTCGCTTGGGATGAGCACTTGTTGGCACGAGCTATGGAGGAGGTTGGAGTCTTTCAAGAGAAGAAGAGGATGCAAGCAAACACGTAAAAAGAGTTTCAGATTGCTTCATGCCTTCCCATGTTAGCGGTATGCAGCGCAACATTACGTAAATACCTCCATCTTTCCCTTTGCTGCATGAAACCTTCATGCCTTTATGTTTTTGTTGGCTAATGTCCTTTTCCATTCCATGCGAGATCATATACATGGATCATGTTGATATCCGGCTGGTCTCCCAAATGAGCATGCTATTGATTATTCCGTGCCAAGGATACGTTTTGTTTGTCAAAAGGATTTTGAGTGGTTGGATAAAGTTGACAAAAACAAGCTCACTCTTGTCCAACCTTTCTACGGGAAACACACCCATGTAATTTTGCTACATCCCGCCTATGTATTTCCCTTTGTCAATGAGTATTAACACACCCATGTAGCAATCTTTGCTTTTCCAATTTAGTTTATGGAAGCTTTCTTATTTATGCCACTCATGTTTTGTTTTCCTAGATCCGGAGTTTGTGCAACACCCCCTATGCAGCACAACTTGTGGGACAGGAAGTTGGTGCTGAAGCAGCTAGTGGGAAGGGAGTTGGTGCTGAAGCACCTAGTGGCCAAGGAACTAGTGGCCAAGGCAGCCAAATTCAAGGTGCTGAAATTCAAGCAAAGGACTCTCAATCAAATGAGGCTCAACAAAATGTTGATGCTGAACCACACCTATCATCATCGCTCAACGATTGGCTGCAGCAATCATTCCCTAGCATGCAAGATCTAAGGGTACATTATCTTTTTATCTTTTTCATTGTATTCATTTCTGTTTACCTTTGCCTTCGCATTATTTTATTATACCCAGTTGCAAGTGTATATTTATTTTGCTGCATCCTTCATGTTTATGTGCAACAACCATGTTCTGTTTTTGCTTCATATGTTGTTCAAGTTCATACATACTATGCTTTTTTTGCTACATCCATATGTCTAGTGTGCTACAACTACATTCTGTTTTTGCTTCAACCATGTCATAGTTTTGCTACATCCATATCATTAATTTGCTACCTACATAGTTGATGATGAAATTGCTACAGTCACACTCTTTATCTGATATGTAGTGACATAGCATCATACCTACTTGTTTTATCGCTTCATCCATACCTCTAATGTGCCACACCCACATTTGTGTTTTTTTTACATCCATACATATGACTAAAATGTTCAATACTTGCCTTCTTGTAGGTACCAACTCAGTTTCAAATGCTTTACGACAAGCACAAGGGTATTTTTGCATCGGAGGTGGATGATGTTGTTGGCAAGTTTGGACAGTGTTTAAAGGATTGCAGTGCAACCGGATGGCAGCCCTCCTTCGTGATGTTGGAGACGCCATCACAGCCTACCGATGAGCCCAACTTCTCCTTTGAAGCACCTATCATGGACGAATGTCGCGAAAAGAGAATGGTGCTAAAGCTGCAAATGCGGCATTGGTGCTCAAGCTCGTGAAGGAACAACACCTAGCATTAACAAGGATGAAGTCACCGGATTGAAGCAACAAGTTGCAACCGAGGCTGCTGAAACTCCTGAGCAACAACGAGTGAATTTCGAGATGGAAGGCAACGTCTCACCTCACAGCCCCCCACTCTTCTATGATGCACCCAGGAGTGCGACAGCTGGCATTTGGGACGACGAGCCATCCTGTGAGTTGTTCCCAAAGGGCTCCGAAGACTACGAGATGATGCATTGCACGGATGAGCCTATAACCAAGAAGAGCGCAGTCAGCCCCATATTTGAAAACATCCCCGTGTTCCCTGTTTGACGATGATGACAGCCCAAGTATGCTTCCTTCCTCCTGCATCATTTATTTTGTTTTTCTCCATGTCATTTTTTCGCTACATATGTGTGATTGCAGCAAATTCTCTTTTGTACAATCCCTTGCAAACTCATCCATTTTTGTTGCTTGCTACAGCTCCTAAGATGGTCGCCATGTAAGAGCAAATTGTTGATGCAAGCGGTGGCCCTAGCACACATGACAAGAACACTAGGAAGAAGAGGATGGCCAAAGTTCCAGTAGTAAAAATACCAAGGCAAAGAGGCAAAAGGTCGATGCAAATTGCAGCCACGTATGAGAAGTATGTAAAGCATGGGAAACCATTGAGGAGATCACATGCCAATGAACTAGTGTGAGCTACCTAAGCCCTATCTCTTTTTGCTTTCTGTTTTTTATTTTTATTTCTGCTCGAAACAAATGATTCATTCGGTTGCATCTATGGTAACAGGGCACCTTTTATCAAGATAGGTGGATTTTACATTGGATACAAGAAATTCCTGGTATGCTTCAAGCCTCGCGGGGATATGAATGATGAGGTTATGTCCCTATGTATCGAGATGAACAACGTAGCATCCCGTGCAGCAAGTGGTACTAATCTGAAGAAATACATGTTCTCAGTCCACGCGGGGGTAAGTTTTTGCAAAAACAAGCAATGCTTCATTCCTTTTTTTCTTCACATTTTTTGTTGCAACACACACTAACCATTTTGAGGTGTCTTTCAAGTAGATCTTACTAAAACAAGACCCAACAACCTTCCAACCAGCAAAACTCATACCCAAGCTTGAAAGGGTTGTGACAAAGTTCAAGGCGAATAAATATGACCTCGTAAGTTTCTCGAGAGCCTACTTTTGTTTCACACCACAAATACTTTCAAAATATGATCCAATGATGTAGCATTTCCTTCGAAACATATGTAGCAATTATTATTGATGTTTACAACATCTCTTTGAAACATATGTATCAATTCTAGTTGTTGTTGAATGCTTTTTTGTTTGCAGTTACAACATTGGAAAGCTTATGTTCATTCCTACTAGGCTCTGACATTTTTTACATGTTCTGAGTACCTTTTTTGCCTATCTTTTGTGTATTTACAGCTTTTTTCACAATTGTTTATGAAAAGCATTGGATAATTGTTTGCGCAAACTTGCTACCCAAGCAGTGGAATGTATTTGACTCAATCCATTCAAAAGGAAAACAATCTCCTTTGAAGAAGCAGGCCAATAACCTGGTAGGCTCATGCTCTCTATTTTTATTTTTCTGTTTTCCCTTTGATTCATCTACATAAATGCCCTGTTGTCATCTTCACACACCTCATCCTATTTTTCAAACTTTGGTGCATGTTTTTCGGTTGTAGATCACAAACTTTGCAGCCCTCGCACAAGAGTACAGCCAATTCAATGTCAATGTTGGATCCTTCGCCCGTGTTGACCTAGAGGGTTACCCAAAGCAAGATAATTTGTGAGTTTTCTTTTTGAATTTTGCTTCAATCATGTGTTCCATTTCAACAATTTGTTGTTTTCAACTATGCATCGGAACTATGAAGGAGAATTTTTTTTATCTCACAGATGTGATTGTGGCTTTTTCGGGCTCAAATATGTGGAGAACTTTGATGGGAAGTCAATGAAAGAGTTCAATCAGGTACTTTCTTGTCATTTTGTTGCAATCTACTTTCTTTGTTTTCAATACTCATGCAACACAAGAATAATTAGTATCATACACTACTAGAAAAACCACTACTAATGGCGCACCTAATTTGGCTATTAATGGCGCATCTGTGGTGCGCCATTAATAGCACGCCATTAGTAATTTTTACTGATGGCGCACCACCAGTGCGCCATTAGTATCTGATATACTAATGGCGCACCACCAGTGCGCCATTAGTATATGCGAGGGTGCGCCATTAGTATGCCTCCCAGGCATGTATACCAGTGCTTTGGCATACTAATGGCGCACCACCTGAATGCGCCATTAGTAATCACAGCATACTAATGGCGCACTACCCGATGATGCGCCATTAGTAACCATGGCATACTAATGGCGACCGACAAGTGATGCGCCATTAGTATGCTTTGTCATACTAATGGCGCCTTTATCATGTGATGCGCCATTAGTATGAATATTAGGTTTTTTATTTTTTATTTTCTGTTTTTTGCACAGGTTACAAAATGTTTAATTTGACAAAATATAGACAGCACACATCAACAATAGATTCATCAGATACAATAGAAGATTAGTCTTTGAATATAATTCATCATATTAGTCTCCGAATACAATTCATCATATTAGTCTCCGAATTGAAAAGACCGAACAAAGATAGAACATTATACTACAAGTCTTGAGACCGCGAGTAGCGAGTTTGTCTTCACATTACAAGTCGATATCGATCATCTAAACTACCATCACATAGAAGAGAGCTGCGGTCATCACGATGAGCATCATCACGATGAAACTCGTCTTCATCCGGTTCCTCCAACGCTCCTTCCCCTCTCCCGCTAGATAGCGGGCGTATCTAGATTCGGCCTCGGCCCTAGTGGTGTACCCTTTGTAATCTGTTACCGCTGAATCGGTGAACCTGTCTCCGACACTCCTCCCGATCATCGTAGACTCCGAACCTTACCCTTGTACACGACATACGTCGGCATCGCTATGCACTAGTCAAACGTAAGCGTTAGTACCAATTCACAGACAATACATAAGCAATATATAAGTATGCAACAGAACGATCGGAAGAGAAAAGCAAGACATTAATAGCATCGATTACATCTAAGTTGAGCGACTCTCGAAACCAAAGAGACATACTACAAGTTCATTAAAGTTTAATTACAACATGAGCCAATCGATGTTTGAGAACTAGACAACTCGACTCAAGGGACGGAGCGTGGATGAAGCCACCGTCTATCGTGGGAGTCATGAAAGAACGGGCGTTGTCATCCTGCATTTGTAGCATTGTGTCGATGTCACCGTTGGACGGTTGATTTACGAGGTAGAACTGCCCCGAGGTACGAAGGACATCTTGATGGATGATTTCCGCAAACTCCATTTGGATGCGAAAGAATTCTTGTCGGAGGTCCGCGTCTGGATTGCCGACACGCCGCGGCCCAATCTTGGAGTTTACTCGGTAGCGAAGTTGATGATGGTCCCGTCGATCGCCGCATGTGATGGATGGCGTAGTAGGCACCCTTCCGACCGCCAAAGCGGCTACTTGACGCAGCGTAACGTATTGTGGGAGAACACGTGCATGCCCTACTTAAGAATAGGCATGGTAAAGTTGCCTCCAGATATGGCGTAGCCAGGGAGAACAACATCAAGAACCTTCATGACAATTGTGTAGACTACGTTCGACGGTCCGGGTCGAAATCGTGGCCATGGAATATTTGGGGCTTAGGAGGATGAGCGTGCAACGTGTGTCACCGCAGAAAACACGGAATGTTAAAAGAAAAACGATCGAAATGTAAGAATTCATATGTTACGGGCGGTTGAGGGGAGGACTTACTCGGGAAAGTAAGGCACGAGGAAGTTATCCTTATCTTGGTTTGCCGAATGACGCCTTCGAGGTAAGAACTTGCGACTTGCGGTCCCAGCGCTGCCCAAGATCTTGGCACGCATGTAGAAGGGGTCAACTATCACGATGTCCGGGTCTTGTCGCGAATGATCCGCATCTCCATACTCGTGAAAATAGCCGAACGAAGGTGTAGTGCAGCGGATGAAGGTTCAACATAGCGTGGATGTCATCAAAACGCAGGACGATCGTCGCCCGATGGAGTTATCCACAAAGCCCTTGCCCTCTGGCACCTTGGCCGCGAAACCGGGTATGCCACATCCTTCTCCACGAGACGCAGCTTCTCCAAAGAAAGAACACCGTCATGCAGACTCCGCATAGCACCGGTTGCAGCATTGAGCATATTTGTCGGTAGCATCGCCCTACCCGCCACATGCACCCTCCTCGAGATATCCTGCGGTGAAGGTGGCCCGTCTGAGCACGGATCGCATTACTCGGTGCCGGCTGGCTCGCACCCTTCTTAGTGTTTCTTTTATGCGTGCCTTCTTCTTCTCTGTAATGGGACCGAGTTTTGCTCAGACCGCCTTCTTGAGTGTGTTGGGGCTGATAATATTTCGCACCTCGCCTATCCGAGGCTCGGTGAAGTCGGCAGCTGGAGGCGTCTCTCGAGAGCTGAACGCCGGGCGGCGCCTATTGCAACTTGGCTTCTCCGCTGCAGAGCTAGATCGCACACGTCTTTTGTTGGGTTTGGTTCTTGAGAAGGAGGCCCCATGAAGTCGCCATCGTACCCATGCTCGGCAAAGTAATCTTGATCGGCGTTGCCAAATGTATCATAGTCGTCGTCGTCGTTACGATCCTGTGCCATATGCATGTTTGGATCCGATGGCATAGGGATGTCCGCACCGTTACGGGCGGTCTTGCCATGGGGCCGACTTGGCGCCAGACGATGGCGGTGTTGTCTTTGGGGTGGTGTCCCTAGCCCCCAAACGAATCTGGCTCTTCGCCAAAGCGAGGGCCAGCTCGAGCGGGCGCCGAGGGTCATCACGTCATCATCGTCGGCCCCGACGGGTCGATTCGGAGGTAACAAGTCGTCGCAGCCTGGCAGCACCGAACCAGTTGAACCCTAAACAAGTTGGGTGGCATCTGGGTACCGTGGAACAAGGTTGCCGGTTGAACGATTTTGCCCTTGGCGACATCGACCAACTCGTTGTTCACGAAGTGGAGGAGAGTGCACGGAACATCGGCGGCACCTGCGAAAACATGTAGGGCGTCGGGGATGCCCAGTCAAAAGGCAAGGAGATGAAGTCCTCGGCCGAGAGAGGCTTAATTAGTTACCGTGATGATGGCGTCGAGCTCGGCTAATGTAGAGGCACCGCCAACGGCGTCGCGGCAGCTGACGGAGGGGCCGCTTGTTGCGAGAGGTGCCTGCCGGCGTACACCCGGGTGCATTAAGCTCCCGTGCCGGCGTCGGAGACACCAATGCCGCCTCCGCCGGAGGCACCAATGGCCCCGCCATCGCATTATGTGAGTTGCTGGCCGTGAAGCTAGGAATCGGGGGCGGCCCCTGTTGGCCGCCCGCAATCCACGCACTCAACCCCGAGATCAAGGTAGGCACAAGGGCGGTGATCGTCGCTCCGAGTCGTTGTTCCACTTGCTCTTGGACAATCTCCGGAATCCAGCGCCACATGCCTTGAGTTCTTGAACCTCTCGCTACCGGGCTTTTCGAGCTGGTCTTTTTCTCCTTCCGCACACCGGGTATAGTATGACCCCATTTTGTCGACAAGCCTTTGCCGGCCACACGACCGGTGACGTCGACTTCTTGAGCTTATCCTTGTTCTTCATTACATTCAACCCCCTATTTAGAGTGGTGTCCCAAGGGTTGCTCTGAGTCGACCCAGCGCCATCGCTTTCGATGCGCTGCGGAAGGAATGTGAACCATTTAGAAATTGGCTTCATTAATTAGAATGCAACCATATGGAGCTAATTACGCAGGGGTGTATTCCTTACTGAACAATTTGAAGCTGCACGGTCTTCGGATCCGTGGTAAGCTCCTTTGTTTTCGGGTCCTTCTTGTACCGGGCCCTGACAAAGTTCCTGATGCACTTGTCACCGTATGTATCGAAGAGGCGGTAGGCCTTGCTCGGCACGCTCCGCCTCCTCCTTGTCCCATATAGGCTCCGCCACTCTGTAACCGGGACCGAGTGTGTGTTCCCCTATGTTCAGCTCCGCATTTGTTTCCCCCACTCACTTGATTGGGAGCTTGCGGTGCTCGAGCAATTGATCTTGAAGTCGTTGTAGTCATCTTCGGTGATCAAAGGATTTTTCTCCTTGATCTTGATAACTCTCACCTTTCTCGATCATTCTCTTCACATTGCTTTTCCAAGTAGATGTGGCCTTGCTCATCTTCGTGAGGGCAGCATTGTTCACTTTATTCCCTTTGAGGCTTGTGTTTTCAAATTCAGCGGGAACTTGTATCTTTCGTGCAGCTTTGTGAAGAGGAGGTTCGCCAAATTCCCTCGGTCGGGATGCCTCGGGTTCTCGGTGTTGATCGAGGCGGTGCTCGGAGAATGCACCCGAGCTGAAGCGAGTACCCTTGACTATTCGTTCGGGCGCCGTTGGATTCCGTTGGAGTCCACTTGATAACTTCCTCCTTGAGGGTGCGGAGCACGATCGGGCGCCGGTCCTTCCGTTGCCTCTTCGGTTGGCTGCCATCTGTGCGTCGCCGCCATCATCGATGGTGGCATCCTCGGCGGCTTTCATCGATTGGTGGCATCGGTGAGGTCATCCTCAGCGGTACCATCAGTGGTCTCAGGATCGGTGGGGAAGGCGGCGGCCTCATACAAGTGAGGTTGTTCCTCCATCTCCTGGGACAGCTCCTAGAATGCCTTGCCGCCCGAACCCCCGGCCTCATCGTTGTGGGCCATGTTTCTCTCTAAATAGAAACAAAGTTTGGTCAAAAAGTTGGTTATTGTCAAGGAACAAGATCATGGTCTCATCATTTAGGGTTTGTCGACACCGAGGCATCCTAAAATCTAAGCTTTTATCATTGAGGGTTTTTCGGCCGAGGCACCCTAAAAGCCTAAGCTTTCATCATTTCGGTTTTTATCGACACCGAGGCACCCTAAAAGCCATGCATTAGTCACAAGTACGCCGGGCACTTGATCCTACTTAATTAACTACTAAAATACCCGCCCATGCATTAGTCACAAGTACCCCATATGTCCTATTTTTAGCAAAGTCATGCTAAAATTCACGGAAAATTTCAGCATGACCTTTCTTGAAAATAGGACATATGGAGTACCGAATTTGCCGGAGCGGAAGTTAATCGACATTCCGCAAACTCAAGGGCCTCTCGGGTACCTGCAAAATCATTATCCTGTGGACATGGATGCAATGTCACATGTCACATGGATCCCACACCCACAGAGGCTGGTGAAGCTTCATGTGTATTTCACGAAAACCAGCCTGACTAAAGAGCATTATGTAGAAAACAAATCACTCCACCAGCTCACACAGGATCATCCCTCTAAGCAATTACTCAAAATGGGCACTAGCAGCAAAATGAACATTTTACAATCTAAACTTTTTTTTGTCATCTATGTGCTCATTTAACTTTGATCCAAATAGTATCAAAGTTCTTAGAAACAAGCAGCTCTGCTAACAAAGAACAGGAAAAATGGGGCTTGCCTTAAGATGGGAAGTAAAGTTGCAAAAACTATCACAAAGAACAGTAAAAATGGAACATAGCTCAGCATTTGTATTGATAGGAACAAACATAAAATCAAACCATGGGCATCTACTAGGTACAAAGATACATTTTTGGTAATGCATAGACAACATCACCTTTTATTTATCATGGTTGGTTCTGTTCCATAATTATATCAGCCCAGAGTGTCTTATTAGATATCAGACTGAATTGTAATGCACCCATTCTAAAACTTTAAGTGAAAATAACCCTTGGTGTTTGATATGCATAACAATGAAAGATGTTGGTTCACATCTTTATTTAGTAATGAGAGGCATAAAAGTAGAAATTACAGTGTCGAGGATCATGCTTTGATTAAGGTTCTGCTTTTTATCTTGCCAAGTTCGAGTAATTAGAGTATGTGGCATTGTCTTGTGTTGACTAACTCATAAATGATATTATCATCTTTACTCACCGTTATGTGTATCATGGCTGAAATTCCACCGTTATAATACATGCACCTTGGCTAATTAGCAAGTAAGTAACTCTTACATTATCAAAGCTTGCCGGTTTACGAAATCAATTACTGACAGGGAATAGCACAGGCACACAGCAAACCTATAACTTAATGATGGTTATTAGGGAAGACAGGAAATGAGGATGGACAGAACCATATGTTTGGGAAATGCAAATAGAAGTAGTGCTATGAGAGTAATTTTTTTTCAATTTTCATTGATGTTTCAAATTAGATCGGTGCACATGTGGCTGCAATTTCTATTGGTCATCCAAGATGGGTGTTCATAGTAAAGTACTATATAGTGGCACTAACATAACCAAGGATTGCTTTTTAAAAAACATAACCAAGAATCACCTTCCACGTGGCTTCTTCTCTTTAGCCCGGCTTCCTTCTACGCAAAGTGGGCAAATACTTACATGCTGCGGTAGGTACTTCGATCGCCCTTTCCCTTCTTGTTCTGTGATCAAAACCACGATGAGAATGCAATACACACCAAAGAATATCATATACAAGAATTGCAGAAATTAAACAAGGTCGGACCCACACTATCTATTCTTTCTTCATGGCAGAATATCATATACAAGCACGAATTTTGTTCACATTTATATAGCAACAAATATTTATACACTCATATAGCAGCACTAAGTATATTGCACTTAGAAGAAGATTTGCTTTTACATCCCACCCAACTTAACAATCTAGTAGAGTTGTGATTTATTAATATTGTCTTTCCTTTGCGGGTTCATGTCAAGTCGATCGAGGATTTCGCGATTTGGGTTGTTTCGATGAGAAATTTCATGAACTCTCATTCCCTCTTGTCAACCTATGCGCAAAACTGATATATAATCTACAAGTCCGATTATATAGTGGAACCGATACGGCCCAGGATTTATGCTTTTTCATCTCTTGATTGATTTACCGACATGCCATCTTGAATCGGATAAACTTGTGTGGACACGTGGTGCTGCCTACAAGCTTGTTCTTGCATAGAAACAACGAGAACAATTTACAGCCTCGACCGGAAGAAAAGAGAACAACATAACCCACTCCGATGAGAGTGGAACTGCTATGATCTATCGGTAGTAGTATGATTTATGCTTTCTCATCTGCTGATTTACCGACATGACATCTTGAATCGGATAATCTTTTCTAGACCTGTGGTGTTTTAAGCTTGTTGTTTTGTGTAGAAACAACAGAGCGATTACTGACTCTGGTGGAGGAAACTAAGTGTCAATGCAATGTATAATGCGTAGATTTGAAACCACGACAATAACATGCCGGAACAAGTTCTTATTAAATAGGAAAACCATAAACGAAGAAGGCATCCAGTTCCTCTGTTTCACAAGTAGCTGCTTTGAATTGAAAGTGATTTGCTTTGCAATGCAAGGGAAGCTGAAGCGGAGGATCGTAACAGTGTTCTTTTATCTGCTCTATAAAAAGAATTTTTATCCATGGTTCAGATTAAGAGCTCATGTTAAAAAACTATCTGAATTTTTAGGCATCCAAGGTTCATGCAAATTATCATGCTCATATGGAGAACTTTGAATGTTCACGGAGATAAACATTGATGGGTACTGAAAAATGTACATATTTTTAATCCCTACAAAGGCAAGGAAACTATAATTGCAAAATGAATTGCTGGACTGGGAATTAATACTCATCAATGGGCATTACTGTAATTTTTGTTTCAACTGAACATATGGTATTGTTAATCTTGCCAATCATCAGCTGTTGACATTTGGAGTTTTTATGCAAAAGTGTTCTTCTTTTTCTTTTGGACTGAAATGAGCGTGTCATCAATCACAAGTATCTTTCATGAGTTTTAGCAGAGGAATACTGACTCATCGATCTCAACAGAATGATATATATCCACTAGAGACAATAGGGGTGGGCATCTCATATTTTAAACGACTGTAGTAATGACTTTGCTTTTCTGGATGGAAAAGGTTGTCCATTTGAGATTGGCGATACAGACCTAAGAATCTTAGATATGGACGCAAACAACAATTCCTTTTTTCCATTGAACATCCTGACCGGTGATGTAAATATATTTTTATATCAATTGGGTCACCCTGACCGAAAATTCTGACTACATAATTGTCTCTAGCATATCTTCACTCAACGGCTTTAATACCTATAATCCACAAGGATATCAAGTCGGTTAATATACTTTTGGATGATACTCTAATAGCTAAGGCAGCAGACTTTGGATCATCAAGGTACATTTCATTAGACAAATCAGGTTTAACAACAATGGCGCAAGGTACATTAGAATTATTGGATCCTATGTACTTCTACACCGGGCAACTCACAAAGAAAAGTGATATTTACAGCTTTGACGTTATGCTCATAGAACTGATGACTAAAAAGAAGTCGTTTTCCTATATGGATTCTGAAGGCGATGGCCTTGTGGCACATTTTGCCACCATGTTTGTCAAGCAGGCAATTTGTTACAGAAATAAATAAATGTAATTTTGTGATGAGATACTTAAATATGCAAGCACTGAATAGCAGAAATGATAAGACTAATTCATGTCATCTCCATTGATTTAGTTTTGAGGGGAGGAGGAGGAGGAGGAGGAGGGAGCTCACGGGGTGGTGGTGCTCCGCGACGGTGGTGTGGACGGGCGGGTCGAGGTGGGGCAGCGCGTGGGCGGGTCGAGGCAGCGTGGGCGGCGGGCAGCGTCGAGGCGGAGTCGGGCAGCGTCCGGGCGGCGGGTCGCGTCGAGGCGGCGCGGGCGGCGGGTCGCGCCGAGGCGGCGCTGGGCGGCGCCCAGCGGCGGGGTCGCCGAGGCGGCGCTGGGCGGCGGGTCGTGACGAGGCGGGCGCTGGGCGGGCCCCGGGCGGGGTCAGCTGAGGCGGCGGGCAGCGCCGAGGTGGCGGGACGGTGGCGTCGAGGGGAGGCGGGCGAGGGAGAGGGAAGGCGAGGAGAGGGCGAGGGAGGGAGAGGGCGAGGGCGAGGGCGAGGGTCAAGGCCGCGGCGGCGCGGTGGATCGAGAGGGAGAGGGAACTGCAAGGGGAGAGGGAAGGGGGGATCGGGCGAAGGGGGAGAGGGCAGGGGGGATCGGGCACAATACTAATGGCGCACCTCACCGTGGTGCGCCATTAGCATGTCCACACTAATGGCGCACCTCACCGTGGTGCGCCATTAGTATTTTTTTTATTTCAACTCGAGCCAAAAGGTTATGTACTACCAGAACCTATCCACGTCAAGCCCACTCTACTAGCTCGACTGGTCACCGCTAGTTCTCACACCAGAGGTCCCGGGTTCGACTCCCAGGCTCCACAATTTTTTTTAGCATTTAAAAAGCTGTTTGATACTTATTTATGTTTAAATATGTTCAAACTTGTTTAAATAATAACAGTAATATTTTTTTATAAGACAATAGCATTTAAAAAGCTGTTTGATACTTATTTTTTTTATAAGACGGTGCGCGGGGTGCGGGGGGTCGGCGACGGCTGTTGAGTAGGGGAATCGAGGGTGCGGGGGGTTCATGGCGCGGCCGGTGGATCTGGGGTGCTCAAGTGCGGGGGACCGGATCTGGCGAGGTGGGATAGCGATCGAGATGGAGGGGATCGAGGTGGGCTCCACAAATTTTTTAGCATTTAAAAATCTGTTTGATACTTATTTGTGTTTAAATATGTTCAAACTTGTTTAAATAATAACAGTAATATTTTTTATAAGACAGTAGCATTTAAAAAGCTGTTTGATACTAATTTTTTTATAAGACGGTCTTGTGAGTGCGGGGGTGTGTGGCGGTTGAGTAGGGGAATCGAGGGTGCAGGGGTGTGGCGGCTGTGGGTGAGGTGCTTTCGTGAGGGGGACGGATCTGGCGAGGTGGGATAGCGATCGAGATGGAGGATCGAGATCGAGTGTCCATGAAATTTAAAAATATTCATGATAGTTCAAAAAGTACCCATGAAATACAATCGAGAAATGAAGGCTACGATTTAAATACAATCAATCTTAGCAAGCTATCTGTTCACAATCTTCTTGCCCTTCTTTTTCGCAAATGGAGTTCTTACGTGGAGCAGACGTCCTTTAGGTAGGGTGGTCCTGCTTCTTCTTGTGGTGTATGCTGCTACTTCATCATCGTCGTCATGTTCGATCCTCGGGTCGCCCGTACTTGTCAAGTCTTGCTCATTGGCTACTCCATCCATTCCGATGATCTTCCTTTTGCCTCTCCTCACGACAACACGACTGGGCTTTGGCGGGTCGGTAATGAAGAAGCATTGGTCCACTTGGGAAGCCAGTACCCATGGCTCATTTTTCAGTGACGCTTTGCGCCGCGGTCTTGGATTTGGCTTCGGGTATAACCATGGTGGTGAAATACCGGTCTTCTTTTATGATGTTCTTGGCCCATCGACACGGAACATCGGGACCTTCTCTCGGCGTAGCTCAGCTCCCAGATCTCCTCGATCCTTCCGTAGTATCTGTCCTTGTCGTTACCGGTGTAGGATTCCATCGTTACCCGGAGTTCGATAACCATCGCTCTTCATGTCCTTGGCCTCGGTGTAGAATGTGTAGTCGTTGATATCGTGCGCCTCATAGGTCATCAGGTTGTGCTCGGCTACCGTGACAAGGCGAATATGAGTTGTTCTTCCGCGGACGAATCCTCATGTAAAGGGTACGACAGAAGCTTCTGCTTGAACCAACGCGTGAAACATGAGTTGTGCTCTTTGAGTGTATCTCCGTCCGATAATAAAGGTTTTGTGCTCTACCACCCAAGGATCGACCACGTCTATGTGTTGTAGCGCGACTAGGTTTGCTCTTTCAAAGTCGGCGAGTCGACCCTCGAAGTCGACATGCATTTTCGCGGCGACCCTCACGGTGACCCCATCCAGCGAGCCCGCCGAGGTGCACGTTGTGACGGGCAGACCAGCGGGGTTCTCGATGCCTAGATAATTCGTGCGATGGGAGATGCACTCTTCGGTCGAAAAGCCCCGGCTATGCTTCCTTCTCGGGCGTGACATGTTGCGAACGTATCCTTTGATGACACCATTCATCCTTTCGAGCGGCATCATCTTTGTGCGAGGAGCGTCGGCCCGAGTTGGATGATATCCTCCACTATATGGACCAGCAGATGCACCATAACGTCAAGAATGCGGCGGGAAGTACATCTCAAGCTCGCATAGTATCACCATGATCTCTTCCTGTAGCCTTCCGAGTTGCCTCACGCCAATCGACTTCCGAGAGATGACGTCGAAGAAGTTGCATAGGCCAAATAGCGTTTCACGGACGCGGCGTCCATGATCCCACCGGATTGCGGTGGAAGTATCTGCGTCATCGCCGCGTGACGGTCGTGAGACTTCATCCCGCTGAACTTCGCTTCTGGGTCTAGGTATCTGCTTATCTTCCCAGCGTAACCGTAAGGAAGTTTTACTCCTAGGAGGCAGGTGAAAAACTGCTCGATCTCCTCGACTTAGAGTGAAGCACGCGGGAGGGTAGTCATTTCCGGTCTTCTTGGCCTTTTGCCTTTCGACGACTTTACGTGTCCTGCTTCGCCTCATCATCATCATCATCATCATCATCATCATCATCATCATCATCATATATAGCGTGAAGCTCCTGCCTGATGCCCATTGATTTCAAGTCTGCCCTTGCTTTCGGCCCATCTTTGGTCCTCTCTGGCATGTTGAGCAGGGTACCAAGCAGACTCTCGCACACGTTCTTTGTGATATGCATGACATCAAGGCTGTGAGGCACACGGTGGATCTTCCAGTACGGCAAGTCCCAGAAAACAGACCTCGTTTTCCATACCTTCAGCAGCTGACTCTGGCGCTTTTCGCTTCTTTCCGGCTCTGGCGCCTTTTGCTTCTTTCGGCGCAAAGGCAGTCTATCCAATTTTTCAACAGCTTGTCTATTTCCTCGCCGCTCCTCGTACCGCAGGCGTTTTCGGGTTCGGTTTCACCATCGAACAGATCCTTGCGTTTCCTCCACGGGTCATCGTCATGAAGCCACCTTCGATGTCCCATGAACACGGTTTTCGAAGACCCGGATCTCTATCTAGTGGCGATACGTTGTGTCATCCATGCACCTTACGCATCCGTAAAATCCGTGGACTACACCCTTGCGAGATATCCGTGAACCGAGATAGTCGTGCACCGTCGTGAGCGGTCACGGCTCTCATAGGGAAATATTCTTTCTCTGCGGCGTCCCACGTATTGGTGGCGTTTTCCGGCGTGTCAAGCTCCTCTTTCAGCAGCCCCAGACATGATTGATGTCGTTCCTCGGTTGTTTCGGCCCTTCAATTAGCATACTCATGTGAATGTACTTCCTCTTCATGCACAACCAGGGAAGGTTGTACATCCACACAAACACAGGCCGGTGCTATGTGTGCTTCTCTGGCTGCCAAACGGATTGACTCCATCGGTGCTCGCGCCAAAGACGATGTTCCTTGGATCGTTCCCAAATTCGAGTCTTCGAAGTTCAACGCTTGCCACCGCTCGCATCCTTAGGGTGACTCAGCATCTTGTCTTTTTTATCTATTTCCGGATCATTTGCATCATCTTCCCGCTTCTTCTCCTCCCTATCCGCGTGCCAAGCAGGAGATTTGCTACCTTAGGGTCCGCGAAATAGCGCTGCAGACGAGGAGTGATCGGAAAGTACCACACCACTTTTCGAGGAGCTTTCTTCCTCTTCTTGTATCGAGTGACGCCGCACACCAGACATATGGTAGACTCCACGTGCTCGTCCCGATAAATGATGCAATTGTTCATGCACACATGGTATTTCACGTGCGGTAAATCGAGAGGACACACGATTTTCTTCGCCTCCTCCAAACTGGTCGGGCACTTGTTCCCCTTGGGAAGACGTTCGTGCGTAATGACATGTTCTCGTCGAAGCATGCGTCGGTCATTTTGTGTTTTAGCTTCATCTCAAGAGCCATGAGCGTTACTTTCAAAGCGGTATCCTCGGCCTGCATCCTTCATACAATGGAGTAACCGCGTCTAACTCAAGTTGATCCATCTTGGCTTTCTCTCGGGCGGCAGCTCTTGCGTTATCCGTGCAGCTTGAGAAGCAGCTCTTGAATATGAGGGTCCTGCACCCAGCCCATCGATGGTCCGATGTAAATGCTGCTCCGCCGGCATCATCATCTTCATGATCATGCCCGTCGCCTGCTCCGCATCTTCCTCATCATCATGTCCTGCATCTTCTACATGATGATCGTGTACAACATCACGATCGTGATCATCTCCTCGGGATTCTTCGTCTTCTCGCCTACCGAGCCGCGGTGGTTGTCTTGCTGCCCTTCCTCATTTCTTGCCCGGCCGCATGGATGACTTCGTAGTCATCTTCATCACCTTGCCACCGATAGCCATCCATGAAACCACGCAACAGCAGTGGTCCCGCACCTGCCGGAATCCGGGTCCGCAATAAGGCTCTTCACTTGCATCTTCGACACGGACATCTTATCTCCGTCTCGTTCTTTTGAAGCATCTCGGCCTTCGCGGACCTCAAAACCTATTCACGATGCCTTCGGTCATCGTATGCGGACCATATGGTCGCGAGGGTAGAGCAAAACGATATTTTAGAACCAAACAAAAATTTGGCATGACTTTCCCTAAAATAGGACCAAAAGAATGCTTAATGCCAAAATTCTCGCCAAACGGAAATGAATCAACATTCCGCAAAATATTGGCAACTATCGCATTTCAAATACCGTACACCTCCAAACACAAACACATATGCAACACCACAAACATATGCAACACCACGAACATACATAGATCTAGCTAGGCCGTAAAAAGTGCATGTGCACATTGTTGTAGGGAGAACAACCTAAATATAGCTTCCCCTTACTTACCTATTAAAACAAGGTAATTTAACCACTTAATTTGAATGAATCTATGGTGGAAATGAGGTGAAAAATAGGAGGCACCCGAGACAAGGAGGAGGTGGAGAGAATGAAGTGGGGAGAAAGTGAGTGTGTGGGTAGGAGAGGCTGTCCCAAATATCTTGTTGCTGCCCACTTACTAATGGCGCACCTCTTGCATGGTGCGCCATTAGTAGTTACAACTACTAATGGCGCACCCAAGCAGGATGCGCCATTAGTATGTTTGGATAGGCGCACTAGTTCAAAAAAAAATTTATATACTAATGGCGCACCCACAGCCTGGTGCGCCATTAGTATTTACAACTACTAATGGCGCACTTGGGCAGGATGCGCCATTAGTAAGTTTGGATAGGCGCGCTAGTTCAAAAAAATTTCTATACTAATGGCGCACTTTGCTGGTGCGCCATTAGTAGTTACAACTACTAATGGCGCACTCGGGCAGGATGCGCCATTAGTATGTTTGAATAGGCGCACTAGTTCAAAAAAATTCTATACTAATGGCGCACCCACTGCACAGTGCGCCATTAGTAGTTACAACTACTAATGGCGCACTTGGGCAGGATACGCCATTAGTATGTTTGGACAAAGCACTAGTTAAATTTTTTTGATACTAATGGCGCACCCTTTGCCAGCGCCATTAGTAGTTTAAACTCTAATGGCGCATCAGATTGTGGTGCGCCATTAGTATATACTAATGGCGCACCAGCTTTCTGGTGCGCCATTAGTGTCAATCCCATCTATAGCCCTTTTTCTAGTAGTGATATACTTGCTTAATTTTTTCATTCATTTTTACAGGAAGACGTGGCGCGATACCGCATGGATGTGGCGCACAACCTTTGCACTCACCCAATGAACAATGCCCCAATGGAGCGGGCATTCAATGAAGAGTTGGCGGCTTAATTTGCGGGAGGGTTCAAGACGATCAAGCTCGTTTTCTTTCGTTAGGTCTAGAATCATGTCTGAGGTGGTAGCGTTGTGATAGTATTTGAGTAGTGCGCGTTCGTATGTACCCTAATGATACCTTCGGTAAACATATGTGTTCTTTTGGTATGTAAACCGATGATAACTTGATCTCTTTGGATGAAGAACTTCTTCCGTTTTTAATGGATGTGATCTTTCTGCTTGCCAACATGATCATGCATTGACAACCGTTTATTGTTTTGCTGGTTATGAGCTTCATCCATAGAAGTTTCAAGGGAATCTCTGTGCAATTTTCCCCTCGAAACCTTTTTCATGAAAACAATATGTGGATGCTGCATTGTCACAGTCAAATTGTTGGAAGCTTACAAATAAAAGCTACAACCTTCTGTTAGATTTGTTGCAGGGCAAAAATCTACATTTTTACCTGCAAATTAGCTACATCCCTGTGATATTATTGCTGGAAGCATAATGTAAATAAGCTTCCTTCCCAAACTCTTGCTGCATAGCTAAATCAACACTTTAAATCAAATCATTCAAGGCTTTTTCCTTTTCATACTTGTTGTTTTGCTTCAACCATGTTAAAAAAAGCTTCAACCATTGTCTTAAAAAGCTTCAACCATGTTTCCTAAAAGCTTCAACAAATATTTTTGCTTCAACCATGTTAAAAAAAGCTTCAACCATTGTTTGAAAAAGCTTCAACCATGTTTCCTAAAATCTTCATCAATAATTTCAAAAAGATTCAACCATGTTTTTCAAAAGCTACAACCATGTTTCCTTAAAACTTCAAACATGTTTTTCAAAAGCTGCAACCATGCTTTTCAAAAGCTTCAACCATGTTTCCTTTTAAAAAATGAATCAAGCTGTGGTAACAACAATCATTGAGTACTATTTTACAAAAAAAATAGAAGTTGGCACCATCATAATTAAAAAACCAACATTCTGCATTTTGAAAACCACACATGTAGTAATATGTTGCAATCCCAAAACACAAACATTCATGAAACATGGGGTGTTACAAGGTAATTCATCAATTTTTTCCCTCACAGAACATCCTAAAGTGTAAGGATTGGGCCGACACCCGGAGCTTTCGCGCTCGCACTCGCAGCAAGAAAAGCGGCAAGGAGTTGGCAGTTCTTCACATTGTGATCCTCATCTTCACAGTATTTGCATGGAGTCTTCTTTTCCATTGGCTTTGGAGCTTTCTTCGTTTTCGCTGCGTCCTTCTTTGCTTTCTTCTTCATTTCATCTTCTCGAAGCTCAATTAGTGGCTTCCTTCGCTTCTCTTTTCTTTTGGCCTCCCCTTCTTTGCTGACTTTGGTGGGTTTCAGAGTCCTCTGAGGTGGATCCTGGCGACCTGCACTGGACCCCCTGAGACTTGTTCTTTTGCTGCATGACCTTGTGCTTCTTCGTCTCCTGCAACCCCATCGGTCGCTCTAGCTTTAATCGCAGCAACCCCAACACTGCCCTGATCAATTAGCCCAGAGACAAAACTATAAGTTTCATCATTGATGCATGCATTAGAAGCAAGTTTCCCAAACTTCCGGCAAAGAGAGTTAAACTTTAGGGTGTTTGTCGTGGGGACGCCAAAATGCATAGCTCTATGCCCATAGCCTGGTTCAGGTGCAAGGTCGGTTGCTCTCTAAGACCATCTTGGAAGCATGTAATTCGCAGGTATCGCTTGCACGTTCAGGTGCACCATGACACGGATGATATGTGGGCAGATCAGCCCACACATCTCAAACATGTTGCAACTACACATGTATGTATGATCTTCAGGGGAAACACGCACCATGTACACTTTAGGGTTGATGCCATCATTTGCAACAAGGCGAAACCAGACGACATTCCCTTGCAGCTGGTATTGCAGCCCATAGCCTGTTGATTTAGCCAATAGTTTCTGAAACTTGGAAAATACCTCTCTGGTATAGAAATCTGCAGCCTGCTTTTCAATGTTGTAACTGCAAAACAAAAAAGCTTCCAACATCAATAAGAATTGCTACATATGTTTCATTCAAATGTTGCAACCAAACTGTACTGGAAAACTAAAAAAAATGCTACATGACTTTGGACTTACTTGCCCCAGAGTGGCGGCCTCGTCGCTTCATTGATGAAGCCCGCATTGTCTTCACGATCAAGCATTAGCTCCTGGCAAAGCTCAAACTGTTGCACAAATGTCCAAACCGAGTCTCCATGATGATTTAATGTCTTGAAGTAGGAATTCAGGCCCTCGGAGCGCCCAGTTGTTCCTGTGAATGGGAAGAACTTATTCCTAAAGTACACATGAGCCCACGTCTCCCTGCTGTTCCACATGTTTTTGAGGTGTTTCTTATCAGCCACACCAAACACCTCGACCATCTGCTTCCACCGTTCTTCAAACTCCTCAACGGTATCTGAACCATTAATGCAACCATAGAATGCTTCTGCGAAAGGCTCATCCTTGCCCAGCATCTTCCCTAGTTTTGTCCTTGCAACCCGGAAGACATGCCACTTGCAACATCTGTGTGTTGAATCTGGAAATACCATTGCGATGGCTGTAGCCATTGCACAGTCTTGATCAGTCATAATGTTCAACGGATGCTCATTATTCATTGCCAACATCCATTGCTGGAAGACCCACTTGAAAGTTTCAATGGTCTCATCAGGCAACAAAGCACACCCCAAGCAAACAGTGTGTGTGTGGTTGTTAATGCCAACAATCGGAGCAAAGGGAAAGTTGTAGCGATTTGTGCAGAATGTGGTGTCGAAAAACACACGATCTTTGTACTTTGGATACAGGGCCCTTGTTCTCCCATCAACCCAGAAAAGCGCCCTAACAGCTCCATCTTCTTGTAGCTTTGAGAAAAAGAAGTTGGGATTCTCCACTTGTCTTCTCTCAAAGTACTCGATTGTCAGCTCCAAGTCACGCTCTGACAGGCCCCTTCGCAGCTTTGCTCTTGCATTTGTCACATCAGTCTTCACATACGGCAAACTCCTCGGATCACAACACCGTGCATCTCCAAGCAAGCCCATCATATTAGCCGTTGATATGTTGCGATAGTGCAGTGAAGTGATGTATTGCATGTCTGCATCTGGGATCTTTCTGTGAGACCGGCAAAATCTCCAACGCCCCCTTTGCAACATCAGCTGGTGTGTGTGATCGGCCTCAAAAACTGTCACAACCCAGCTGCCGTCTTTGAGGTTAACACCCATATGAGCCTTGCAATCATACCGCACCAACCGGTTTCTTTTCCTCTTGTCGCTCACATCCATATAGATGTCAGCTTGTTTGCTTGGAGATTTTTTGTTACTCGCATAGCTCATATCAACATCTTCACACTCATTTGTGGCAGCTCCGTCAGAAATGCTACCACCAACATTCTTCGAAGGATTTTTCCGTGAGTGTATGCACTCAAAAACTCTATAGATAAGAATGCGCTTCTGATCCGAGCTGCTTTTCCTACTATGTTTTGATGTCACAATGCGAGTACCAAAGCCCATCTTCGAGGCATATTCATTGTAAACACGCTGAGCTTCTTCAACATTGTCAAAAACCATTCCAACAAAAGGGACAACTGGCTGTGATGATATATCTTCATCCGGTTCATCAACAAGTGTTGCAGCATTTCCATTGGCATTGTCACTAGCCACACGGGCATTGCCATGATTTGGAGCTACACCATCGGTGTTCAATGCAACGAATCGTCACTATCATTTTGGGGAGTATCATTCAGATCAATTCCATATTCTTCTTCTTCATGCGCAACATTTTGCATATCATCGTCAAGGAAAATTGATGGCTCAACAACAACATTCTGCAACAAAATCAGCACCCAAGTCATTTTTTTTGCTCCGTGAAAAAACATGCAAAAAGCGCGAACAAAAAAAGTGGACGTAGCATGGCAATCATAACCCCAAAACAATTCCTGCATGCAGCATTTTAGGATGCAGCATGCAACATCCAGCAAGTAGCATGTAGCAAATGCAACACATGCTTGTAACATTTTATTAGCAGCCAGCAGGAAGAAACATCTTACTAGCATTAATTGACAACATCTTAGCAATATTACACAAAAAACAAGCACAAGCATGTTGACAACATCTCTTTTCAATCTCATGCTCATCAAAGGTGAACAAAATGATCTAGGGTTTGCAATTGGAATTCATACCAGATCAATTTCATCCCGGCCATGCCGTGCTGCATCTTGGAAGACCACACCAAGGTTGTAGTACCGTTGCAGCACCGGTCCACTAGTACCAGGGTCTTCCCTCCTCAGTGGACTTCGGCCATGAACGGCAGCGGAGCTCGAGCCCAAATCCATGGCGGCAAGGAGGTCGTTACGGATGTATGACATGGTTGAAGCAAGTACAAGGCGGCTTGATAGATGAGGGAGCCCCTCCTCGAGGTGATTCGGTCGTGGGGAACAAAAAACCGGCGGATCCAGCCCCGCCCGCGCCGCTGAGTTGGGGACGAGCGAGGCGGGGATCCAGCTCCCCTGTTTTCCTCGTTGTGGCGCGTCTTAGCACGGTTGCAACATACATTCCATTTTTTGCTGCAACGGTTCATTAGGTACACACTTGCGCGCAGATCTGACGGTTGGCGCGCACCACATCGGACGGTTCGGGCTCGACCGGCCCAACAGTTGGGCCGGTGCGCCGGCGCAGATCGCTGCCCTTTTTTGAAATGGAAGATAACTTTGCACAGCAATTTTAACAACCACATTGTCACGCTAAACGTAAGGAAAGGTGGTTACGCCACAGCTATGGAGTGTGCTTTGAGTTTTCTTTTTGAAAGGGGTTGATCCCCGGCCTCTGCATCAGAACGATGCATACGGCCATATTATTAATAAGCAAAAGGTTCAACATAAGTTTTCAGGTCTCAAAAAAAACGAAAAAAAGGCTCACAAAGAGCTAACAGAATAACAGGAAAGCCACAACCGGTCGGCATAAAAAAGATAGGAACACTAAATGCCTATCCTATTACATGACCGCCATCCAAACCGGTTGAAGATAGACCGTGCTACCGTCTCCCATCGGATAGATCCAGTAACCATACGCTCCCTGGCCTCCGTCGGAGTGAGTAACGACCATATACGGATCAGTGCAGTGGCTAAGAAAATAACCTTCAAGAAATGAATATTTGTTGTTTTGTTAAAAACCAAATAATTTCTGCAGTTCCAGACTGCCCATAATAAAGCACATACTCCTACATGGATGTGTCTTGATGTTTCTGAATCTATCCCGTCTAGCCACGTCCCAAATAACGTGTTGATAGTATTCGGAGGAGTAATATTAAATACTATGTGAACCGACCGCCACAATTTTTTTGCCAAAGGGCAGTCAAGAAAGAGGTGTTTGATGGATTCATCACTATCACAGAAGCTACATCTTGTAGATCCTGTTCAGTTGTGTTTTGCCAAATTATCCTTAGTTAAAATGACTTGTTTATGGACAAACCACATAAACACTTTAATTTTCAAAGGTACTTTGACTTTTCAAACATGTTTTGAACGAGGAATAGAGCTAGAGTTGATAACATCCAAATACATGAATTTAATCGAAAACTCTCCCTTCTTAGTTAGTTTCCAGCACAACTGATCGGGCTGTTGAGATAGCTAAACATCCATCAATCTGCTCACAAGATGGAGCCAGGCTTCCCAACGGTTTCCCGCTAGCGTCCTCCTAAATTGAATATTGAGAGGATTGGACTGTAATACTATTGCAACGTAAGCATCTCTTCGCTGAACAATACTATAGAGAGAAGGATATTGGAGTGCAAGGGGCGTCTCCCCTAGCCATGTATCCTCCCAGAATCTCATGGTAGTACCATTTTCATCTATAAACTTTGTCTGTTGAAAAAGACTGATTTTACTCTCAGCAGTCTTTTCCAAAAAGGTGATTCAGTCGGCCTCACCGTCACATGAGACAAGGTTTTGTATTGAAGGTACTTATTACGCAGAATCTGGGCCCATGTGGCATCCGTCTCTACAGATAGCTTATACAACCACTTGTTGAGAAGGCATCTGTTTTTCACCTCTAAATTTTCAATGCCAAGGTCCCCTTGGTCTTTCGGCCTACAAACGATGTCCCATTTAGCGAGTGGTACTTTCATTTTAGTTCATCGCTCTGCCAGAAGAAGCGCAATCGATAGAAACCAAGCCTTTTTCGGACTCCAATTGGTACCTCAAAAAGGACAAGAGAAACATGGGCATACTCGTGAGAACCGAGTTAATGAGAATTAGTCGGCCTCCATATGACATAAGCTTGCCCTTCCAGCAGCTTAGTTTTTTCTCAAATCGATCCTCAATGCACTTCCATTCTCTGTTGTAAGCTTACGATGGTGGATTGGTATACCCAAATACGTGAAGCGTAAAGCCCCCAATTCGTAACAAAACTATTGTTTGTAAGCTTCTTGTTCGTCTTTAGCTCTCCCAAAGCAGAACAATTCGCTTTTATGGAAGTTAATCTTTAACCGGTCAATTGTTCGAACAAGCATAACACCAGCTTCATGTTCCTTGCTTTTGCCAAGTCATGCTCCATGAAGATGATAGTATCATCAGCGTACTGTAGGATAGACACACCTCCGTCAACTAAATGCGGAACGAGGCCCCCTACCTGGCCAGCATCCTTAGCGCTTCCTATTAGAATTGTCAACATGTCGACCACTATGTTGAACAGAATAGATGACATCGGATCTCCTTGCCTCAGACCCTTGTGTGTCTGGAAATTGTGCTTTGAGTTATGGCGTGTTTAAATTGTGCAGCAGAATATCATGTCAGAGGGAATGTTTCTAAGAATAGTGGCTTACGCTTAGGGTTTATTGCCTGAAGACTTTGGCATTGCGAGCACCCCAGATTTTTTGGAGAATTGTGAGCAACCCAAATTTCGCATAGTGTTTTGTATAGCCATGTCGGCATTGTTGTTTGCCAAATATCCTCCAAGGGGCTATGTGGTAGGGCGCAGAAAATTTCAGTGGCATAACAAGGGGTTGTGTTGTTTTTCTGTAGTCATGCATGGTTGTAAAAATAAAATTATTAGGCTCCAAAGCTCTGACCAGGAAGCAGGGGGCTATAGTACTTGTAGTAGAAATATGCATGCATGGTTGTCAAATAACACAGTGGCACACACACATGCATCCCGAATTTACTACTCCCTTAATAAAAAAATATAAGAGTGTTTAGACTATTAGAGTTTGTGTATAATACATGTTGTAATCTCAACTAAACCCCCCCTCTCTCTCTATTATCCCGTAGCGTATCTAAACTACCAAATCCAAGGGATCGGTAGGTTCCCAACTTGTACGCAAAGTCTGGCCTTGAGCCTCAATCAATATAAACTCCAACGCGGCTCCCTTACGAGGGAGTAGAAACGCTTCCTAACATGGTATACAGAGCCAACCTCTTCCCATCTATCTAGCCAGAAAGCTTCTCCCTCTATCACCACCACCATCGATCGCCACCACCATTACCAGAACATCATCACCACATCACCATGTCCTCCTCGGCCACCATCGTCATCAACCTTGTTGCTCCACCAGCCGAGAAACTCACCAGAACCAGCTACATCCTATGGAGGACCCAGGTCATGCCGGGACTGCGAGGAGCGCAAGTCACCCGCCTCCTGGATGGATCCGACGCTGCGCCACCAAAGACAGTACAGCAGCAGCAGGCGGACAAATCCATGGCAGAGGTGCCAAACCCTCTGTATGCACAATGGATCTCGAAGGACCAGCAGGTCCTAAGTCATCTCCTGAATTCTCTGTCAAAAGAGATTCTCGCCCAAGTCATGAGTAAGGAGACAACTTTCGATCTTTGGACTGCTATCACCACTATTTTTGCCTCGCAGTCTCAATCTCGCATCACAAACCTGCGGATTGCCATCACCAACACCAAGAAGGGCTCCATGTCGAGCACCTCCTACATGGCCAAGATGAAGAACTTGGCGGATGAACTCATCGCGGCGGGTCGCCCTGTCTCTGATCCAGAGATGGTCGACTATGTACTTGCTGGTCTTGACAGGGACTATGATGCTGTCGTGGCGGCCATCGGCGCAGTCAAGACGATGATCACAGTTGACGACCTCTTCGCCCAGATCGCGACGTTCGATCAGCGGGTGGAGATGCTAGGCGACGACATCGATGCTGGTTTCAACTCTTCAGCAAACATGGCGTATAGAGGACGCGGGCGCGGCTACAGCAGAGGCCGTGGCCGAGGCAGGCGCTCTTCCCCGAGTCCATCTGGCGGCAAAGACGGCGGCAGCAGCGGTCGCGGCCGCCCACAGCAGCAACGGCAGCAGCAGGCTCGCGACTATCCGAAGTGTCAGATCTGTCACAAGCACCATCCAAGGGGTGCCCGTGGATCACGCATGTGTATGATGAAGTTGAGCACGAGGATAAGGGGGCCAACATGGTCACCGACTCCTACGGTGTTGACACGAACTAGTATGCGGACACCGGCGCCACTCACCACATCGCCAGAGAGCTGGACAAGCTGACTATCCGGGACAAGTACCATGGACATGATCAAGTGCACACCGCTAGTGGTTCTGGTATACAAGTTTATCATATTGGTCATTCAATTGTTAGAACCCCTAATAAAAATTTACATCTAAACAAAATCCTTCATGTTCATGAAACTTCAAAGAGTCTTCTATCTGTTCATCGATTTACTCGTGATAACCATGTCCTCGTTGAATTTTATCCTTATTTCTTTCTTGTCAAGGATCTAGTCACGAGGAGAATACTTCTTAGGGGCAGATGCGTGGGAGGACTTTACCCACTCATATCTTCATCATCATCATCATCATCATCATCGAATAAACAAGTTTTTATGGCTATCAAGCCTTCATCATCAAAGTGGCATAGCAGACTAGGTCATCCTTCGTCAATTATAGTTAAACGTGTTATTAGTGAAAATAAACTTCCTCACTCCCATGAAGTTAGTATTGAGCCAGTTTGTGATCCGTGTCAACAAGCTAAAAGTCATCAGCTACGATATCCTGTATCTATTAGCATCTCCACTGCAACCCTACAACTTGGATTCTCAGATGTATGGGGACCAGCTCCCACTTCAGTTGGTAGATACTCATATTATGTAAGCTTTATTGATGATTTTAGCAAGTTTACTTGGATCTATCTTCTTAAGAAAAGGTCTGGAGTGTTTCAAGTCTTCTCCAATTTTAAAAATCTTGTTGAGAGAATACTGAACACTAAGATTATTGATATGCAAACTGATTGGGGGGGGGGGGCGTGAATACAGGAAGTTGAATTCCTTTTTTCAGCAACTTGGCATCTCTCATCATGTTGCATGCCCACATGCACACAAACAGAATGGTACTGCAGAGAGAAAGCATCGTCATGTTGTAGAAGTAGGTCTTGCCCTACTTGCCAATGCATCTGCCACTAAAATTTTGGGATGAAGCATTCCTCACTGCTACATATCTCATCAACTTGCTGCCTAGCAAAGTCATTAATTTGAAACACCTATCACATGTCTCTTTGCCACCTCTCCAGATTATCAATCTCTTCGAGTGTTTGGTTGTGCATGTTGGCCCAACCTACGACCATACAATACACGCAAGCTTGCTTTTCGTTCCAAAAGATGTGTTTTTCTAGGGTATAGTCCTCTCCACAAAGGAGTCAAGTGTTTGACGAGTCTGTCTTCCCATTTGAGTCTCTTCATCCAAAGGAGTCAATTGTACTGACCATTATGATTGTTCAACCAGTTCTGGTGTTGCATCTATTCATGCGCAGGTACATGGTGAAAATGCAGAAGAAAACGGAGTTGAAAATGATCAACATCCGGTGCAAAATGAAGGTATATTGCATGTGGAAGAAGAAGACGAAGCCGGTGCTGAACACGAGGAGGATCTGCTGTAGCCTGCGACGCCAGCGTGGCAGGATCCCTCGGGATCGGCGCGGGGATCTGCCCCGGATCACGCGTGCTGCGTGCCATCAGCGAACTGCTACGTCGCCAGGCAGCGCGCCGGCTCCGCGTCCCACGAACAGGCGGGCGACAACGACCGCGCAACAGCCGCTGGTCGGCTCGGGATTGAGCCCGCGCGTGCGCATGCAGTTGCATGCGGGATCTCCTGCGATGAGCAATTCTGCGGCCACCAGTACCAGCAGTGCAAGTGCAGCCACACAGCAGGCCACAGAGTCTTGGATCAGATCTCCTGTGCAAAGCAGCGAATCTGGTGCATCCTCGGGATCTTCTGCGACAGAGACTCCTAAATCCTCTCCTGTGCAACAACTCGCTCAACCTCAACCAATGATGACGTCACGTGTTACAACTCGCTTACAAAAAGGTATAAGAAATCCAAATGTTCGAACTGATGGTACAATACCATATGGTATGTTGTGTGTTGCAGGATAGCCAACAAAAGTAGAAGATGCACTTGGAGATTTGAGGTGGAAGCAGGCAATGGATGAAGAATATTCAGCACTTACGAGGAACAAGACATGGCATCTTGTACCTGCACAGAGAGGTAAAAATATCATTAATTGTAAGTGGGTGTACAGAATTAAAAAGAAGCAGATGGCTCAATTGACAGGTACAAGGCACGGTTAGTTGCAAAAGGTTTCAAACAACGGTATGGAATAGATTATGAGGACACATTTAGTCTTGTTGTCAAGGCTGCAACTGTTAGGCTTGTACTATCTATTGTTGTGTCTAGGGGATGGAGCTTGAGGCAGCTAGATGTTCAGAACGCGTTTTTGCATGGTGTTCTGGAAGAGGAGGTTTATAAGAAACAACCACCTGGGTATGCAGATAAGAAAACTCCCCATCATGTGTGCAAGCTTGACAAGGCACTTTACGGCCTAAAACATGCCCCAAGAGCATGGTACTCAAGGTTAAGCTCTCAGCTGAAGAGTCTTGGTTTTGTTGCATCCAAAGCTGACACATCACTCTTTATTTATAACAAGGCAAACACAGTCATATTTGTGTTGATATATGTTGATGATATTATAGTTGCAAGTTCTTCACAAGATGCCACTAATGCTCTTTTGCATGATTTGAGATCAAAGTTTGCCTTGAAGGATCTTGGTGATTTGCACTTCTTCTTAGGCATTGAAGTTAAGAAGATTTCAGATGGCATAATTCTGAACCAGGAAAAGTATGCTACTGAGCTCCTAGCTCGTATGGGGATGAAGGACTGTAAGCCTTCATGAAAGTGCTAGTTATCGACTAGAGGGGGGTGAATAGGAGATTTTTAGGAAAGTCTTCAAAACACGGATGTTTCAAAGACAAACAATAGAAATGACCTAATTGATATGCAGAGGAAGATAAACTACAACAAGCAAACCATAGTCAAGTATGCAATAACGTGAAAGTACAAGACTAATAGCAGCTTGGTACTAGGATCAAGATGGAAGATAGTGAGAAGCCAATCAACAAAAGTAGTCAAGCAATTAAGTCAAACAGGTATGACAAATAGGCAATGACTTCACGAAGACAAACTCTAAGTAAGGAGAGGGAGAAGATAGAACCAGTCACTTGTTGAAGACCACAGATTTGTTGGACCAGTTCGATTCTTTGTGACAACTGTACATCCTGGTTAGGGAGGCTGAGATTCAACTCGAGAAGACCGCGTCTTCACCTTATTCCCTTGAGCTAAGGACACACAGTCCTCGCCCAATCACTCTGGTAAGTCTTCAAGGTAGACTTCCGAACCTTCACAGATCAAGGCTCACCGGCAATCCACAATGACTCTTGGATGCTCAGAACGCGACGCCTAACCGGCCGGAGGATTCCACAGTCCTCAAGTGTAATAAGTCTTCAGGTCACATGCATGTAAAGACTTCAAAGTGATGCCTAACACTCTTTGGCTCTGGGTGTTTGGGCTTTGTCCTCGCAAGGATTTCTCTCTCTCAAAGGCTTCGAGGTGGGTTGCTCTCAAACGACAAAAGTCGTGCACTAACTCTGAGCAGCCACCAATTTATGGTGTAGGGGGTGGGCTATTTATAGACACTAGGCAACCCGACCTGATATGTCCGAAATGACCATGGATCACTAAGGAACTGACACGTGTTCCAACGGTCAGATTTCAAACACACACGACAACTTTACTTGGGCTACAAGCAAAGCCGACTCATCCAGCTCTGGATAAGTTTTGCTCTCATTGTCTTCGCTCGAAGACATAGGATTTGGGTTGAGCATCACTTCAGTCATTCCGACTTTGATCACTTGGACCCCACTTAACAGTACGGTGGTTCCTATGACTCAACAAAGAAGAAAAGGAAACAACGAAACGACACAGTCTTCGCGCTCCATAGTCTTCACTCAATGTCTTCTCATGTCATAGTCTTCAATGTGAATATCTTCACATACCACCGTAGTCGTCAATGTCTTCATACATTTTTAGGGGTCATCTCCGGTAGGTAAACCGAATCAATGTGGGACACTACTGCGTTATCCTGCAATTCTCATAAACGCATTAGTCCTCAACCACATTTGTCGTCAATACTCCAAAACCAACTAGGGGTGGCACTAGATGCACTTACAATCTCCCCTTTTGGTGATTGATGACAAACTGGTTGAAGTTTTCAACGGGATAAAGTATGTGAAATTGTAAAGGATAGGGAATCGTCTTCATAAGTGGCAAAGGCTCCCCCTGAAGATGTGCATATAAGTAGTTTGCTTTTGGAATGCAAATGCACATGGCAGGTTGTACTTGTGGAGATCCTCTTCAACTTATGAAGATAATTCATCATGCATGAAATGATATAACTAAGAGAATGACATGCATAATGAAAAATGGACATCTGCAGAATGATCTAAGTGCGGCGATTATCATCGCATTACATGAATTTATCATCGCACCGCAAAGAAGCAAATAAGTAGCAGGCGACCATCGAGTTTAAGTGTTACAACTCAAAGAACCAAATGTATCAAAAGCGAGAGTTGTAAACACTAGGCAAAATATTATGCAACCGCCCTTATGAACCCGCTTGAAGACTATCAAACTCATATGCTTCTCCCCCTTTTGTCAGTAAGGACCAAAAAGGTTTGAAGACATAGAGCGTCTACTCACTTTCATGAGGAGAAGATGAAGCAGCAGGGTTGTCGTTGTTGTTTGGCGGTGCAGACGAACTTGGTGCAGTGTCGATGCGAACAGAAGTAGGGGGCGGTGAAGTAGCATCATCTTCATCATTGATCACTCTGGCATTGACAGTTGCCGCGGAGGAAGAATAGTCAGAGTTTTCAAGTGATGGAGTTCATCGTAGGACTACATTCCGTGGAGGAGTGGAGTCAAACTTGAAGCGTTCAGTGAAGCCATCATCTTGAAGATCTGCTTCTGCACTGAGCAGTGTCAAACTCTTCCATGATCGCCGACAGGTCTCATGAGTGACAAAAGCATTCTTGGTGGCAAGATTTTGAATGCGATTGACGTCCACCAAGAGGCTTTGCATCTGTCGCTTGAGCCAGGAGTGATGCTTATCTTGTTTCTGATGCAGTGCCACAAGAAGTTCTCGGTTATTTAGGACGCGAGAGCGCTTCCGAGGCATTTGTGCAATAGTGCTCTCAGTAGCTTCAGTTTATGCACGGTGAGGCGTATTTAGTGTTCCCAGCCGGAGGATAAACACGAGATACCGCTTGGACGCCTTCCATGGGTTGAGAGAAGCTATGGTGATCTACATTACGAAGACAAAGTGGCGCTTTGGCAGGCTCGGGTATATGGCTTCAATCGACATATCAACCTCTCGTAGAAAGATCGGATGATTGCGGCGATAGGCTGATAGTTGATAGCGAGTGCATCTTGATGAGGCGCATGACCCATGGAGCATAAAATTTCAGACCAAAAAGATCAGATCCAGACGCAGCCAATTGCCGGATGAAGAATTCTTGCGTATTGAAGCTGATGCCATTGAGGATGTAAAAGACCAATGTCTTCATGGCTCCTTCAAGTTTTACAGATGATGAATGCCCTTTGATAGGCCATAGAGTTCACTTTCGATGATGTGATATATTGTACGAGGCGGATACTCAAGGTCATCAACAAAGAATTCTGAGGGTATTCAGCGTCATGTGGCGTAGGCTTCATCATGCTCAACATCCGACTCATGTTGGGCTCACGGCTTATGAAAGATGCTCTCCGGTGCATCGCGGTGGAGTTGACAACCAGGTTCAAACAGCTCTCCGGAGTGGGTAGGCCTGTGAGCTCAATGACGTCAAGAGCTTTGGCTTCATGACGAACATTTCCTGTCATCCACTCGAGAACCCATGTCTTTGTATCTCTGTAGTAGCCGCGAATGTGGAGGGTAGCATAGAATTGAAGCATAAGTTCTTCATTCCAATGTTCTTTGTCTGTCACAAAGCCTAGCAGACCAGCATCACGAAAGCAATCAAGTGCTTCCTCTAAGCAGGGCAGTCCAGCAATGGCTTCAGTGTCGAGGCGCATATGAGGGAAAATGCGCCCTTGATCATACAGAACGCAGGAGTAATAGCTTCATTGCTGATAGCTCCAGAAACGGTTAGATGATATCCTTGGCCTTGTGTAGGTGTTCTTTGCTATTTCATAGAAAGTGTTGTGGGATTTGAAGCCATTTGCATTGAAAGACCCTGTAGAGGTGGCAGTGCCTGGAAACCTTGGTAGTCGTGGCTTCGGTTTCTGGACCAGAGGCCTATGCCCAACATGATATTCAAACTAAGGACCAGAGGCATGAGGCGGAGGGACCAGAACGGGCCATCTTACTGTGATTAGCTGACCATAGTTGTATGCTTGCTCAATTGTGTAGGGCCTTGGTGGCGGAACTGGAGCAGTGGCAACAACTGAGGCTTCAGGCTGCTCAGCAGATGCTGCAGGAGCAGTTGCCTCATTGGCTTCAAGCACATTAGGTGCAGGCTCCACATTTGCTTCAGCCATGACTGTGTCATTGGCTTCATTAGTGTTGGAGGTGGCAGCCTCAATGTTTTCAACCTCCACTTGAGGAGCTGGAGGGTCGGGCACTGGCACGTTGATATTAGGAATAACTTCTTCAATAACAGGGGGTGTAGGGACACGTTCTTCTTCTTCTTGGGTGTCTTCGGCTGATGCAGCCGGATTGTCTTCAGCAGCTTTGGCTTCAGACTCGGAGACATTCACAGTTGGAGTGGCTTCTGAAAACACTTGACGTGCAACAGGTTGGTGGTGCACTTCTCCTTCTGGAACGCTCGAGAGAGAGGTACTTGAGGCCTTTGACCTTTGCAAAGCCTGCGTAATGCCGGCGACGCCTTTGGAGATGGAGTTGGCTGGGCCTCAAAGTCTTCCTCTTCTTCTTGTTGTTGTTGTTGGGGAGTGACTTGTTGTTGGGGAGTACTAGGGGAGTCTTCTGGTTGTGGGTGATCAGCCCATGATGCATCCTGAGCAATTGGCGTCAGAGGACGACCAATGCTGATGAGTTCGCTGTTCGTGAGAATAGGCGATGATACCGGGTTTGGTTCGATTTGAGGAAGAACTTCATCATCTTCAACATTGTCATGATGACCAATGTCTTTAGCAGCGGTGGGATCAACTGTTGGAATGTCTTCAGCTTCATGAGCCTCTGTGGAAGTAGGCTCATGAACTATCATCCGTCGTTCTTGGATTTCAGATGCAGGGCGAATCACAGAAATAGGTTCAATAACCAAGGGCTCTGTGGGAGCAGCCCGATTCTTCTTGCTTTTGAGTTTCTTCTTGGAGGGAGCACCATCAGAGGCTTCAGGATTTTTCCTATTTATGGCTTCAGCCTCAGCAGCCCTCGTCTTCTTACATTCGTAAGCGGTTGACCTGACCTTTGGCTTCGAGCCAGTCATGCTGCTTGGGAAGACTATGCGGGGTTCTTCCTGCCTTGAAGGTGTAGATTGATCAGTTGATAGCTTCTTCCTCTTTGCAACCATTCTAGGGTCAATGCCAGGACGGCCAAGAGCCTTGCGCTTCTCAAATTTCATTGTAGGCTAGCACACACTTGTCAGCCAGACTCTTCATGCGCTCACGAGAGCCTCTAGCTTCTTCACGCTTCTTGAGAAAGGCTTCTTTCAGCTCGTGCAGCTTGATCTTGAAGTTTTTGACATCTTGCACGCTGAGCGCAGCCATATGCTTCTTGAACTGAGCCTTCTCATAGTCAATCTTATGCTTCAGTTCAACAATGCGCTGAGCAAGAGCTAGCTCAGAAGCAATGGCGCCATTGAAAGAGACGCTGATGCCAATAGGAAGTTGCAGATCTTCAAAGCTGATGTTTGGGGTGTCAAACACTCATCAATGAAGTGATGGATGATTTCCACATCAAAGAGAGGCAAATTGTTGAAAATTTCTGCTTCTTCCTTGCTCTTGATTAGTTGCTCAAGTGCATCATCTGCAAGATCTTCATCATTTGGACAGATCAATGTGCTCTTCGCGCAAAATGGCAGCATGAGTCAGTGTCAGGTCAGTATTCTTGACAATTTTATTTTTCTTCTCCGTCCTCTTGGAGATACGTGATTGATCTTCAGACTGCGCACTAGCTTCAGGAGGTGCAGTGGCTAGTGGCTTCACACGTGAAGCTTTTGGAGGAGCAGCTGACATTGAAGCCTTAGCCTTCTTTGGCTTCAATGACTTTGGGGGAGGAGCTGGGGCTTCATCGCTGTCGTAATCATCATCTGAATGATCCACTTGGGCACCTTGGACCGCAATGTGAGTGATGAGGCCATCAAGGTTGTAGAAGGTACCGATGACATTGGGTTCAGCATCACGTGAGCCGTCAGCACGGGAAGCAGAGGGACCAGGGTTGAAGTCTAATCCCAATGACTTCTTGTTTTCCTTGGCCGAAGCCTTTGCATGCTGGAAGTTGCGTTTGAAGAGATTATCGTCACGACACCAGAGCAATGACGTTGGGTCGGCATTCTCAGGCTGAGGTCCACGGACCATACAAGGATAGAAACCCTGTGCAATAGCTTCAACCCTGTTCTTGGGTGGAAGGCCTCGAAAGAGAATATCACCCCAAGGGCTTTTGATAGCATTTTCTCGGCGTATTCCTGGGTCACGAACTTGTACTTGAACCATTGTTCAGCCCAATATCGATGAATCCATTGGATTCGCGTCTTGCGCTGATTGTAATTCTCTTCGGGATCTGTCTTGTAAAGCTCTGCGAGGTCATCGAGCGAGATCTTTTGAGGTTCCCCACGACGCTGTCCGCCGCCCTTCCTAACTGATTTATCTGCAGCCATGAACTTCAAACTGAATGGCTTCAATACGCTCAAAGGCTTCAAAGGCTTGCGTTTATCGGAAAAACAGGAACCGGCTTCGGGAGAGTTAAGTTGATCTTGTAAGAACTCTGCAAACGAATGCGTACTATGAGAACCAAGGGATTCTCCCACGGACATGTACCTGTGACAGCATTAGAGATGCGAGGAAGGGGAAGAGGTCATATGCATTCTCGTAAGATTTTGAAGATAAATCAGTTTGAAGACATTGACCTCATGATGCGAAGACATTCACTTATATCTGTTTGAGAGTTAGTTCCAGATTTGTACGAATCCGTGAATAAGTACAAGTGAGGAATCTAACTAGTTGTGAAGCTTAAGTGAATATACTAGGCAGTATGAGATGCTTGCATGAATAGATCTAACATTGTATAGGCAGAAACCAATTTTGGTGAGTAGGATGAATCTTTGAGGATAAAAAAGATAGTAAAAATAGAGTTATATTTACCACTCGAAGAACTACTAGACGGGAAGAAAAGGAGACCGAGCAGTTCAATCCACCGTGCCCTAGCTTGGCGACGGAGGACACCTACGGCGGCGGCGGAGAGGACGATGTTCGCGGCCGGTGTGAGGACGGCGTCGGAGAAGTCGCGGCAGCTAAGCGCTTCGTCACCGGCGTCGTCGAGAGCTAGCGGTGGCGCTAGGGTTTTGACGAGGTGGAGAGGTGGAAGAAGGTTTTCTTTACCGCAGGGGACATGTATTTATAAGGAGGTGTGCGGCACAGCGCAATTACGCAGGTGCCCCTGGCGGTTCACATCTGAGGGGCACGTGGCAAGCATGCAACATACTCTGAGTTGTCCTACGTTCCCACGCCCGCCAGGTTTGTCGGATGGTCGTTCCGGCTTCTCCGGATTTCAACAATAAGGATGAATCATTTAAAATAGACTTAAAGTTTGTCTCTGTGTCTTCTGCTGACAAGGACGCAGAGAAGACATTCGACAGTTTCAATAGAATGCATATGATTGAACAGATAGAGTTTGAGATAGAAAGCATAGAGAGATTAGGGTCCGATCACATTCACTTAGTTCAAAAGATTCAACTTGGAAGACATAGCTATAAGTGAATGTTGTAGAGGACAGAACAATATATATATATACATACATACATACATATATATACATACATACATATATATATATATATATATATATATATATATCAGACAGCAACCAAATCAACATAGTGAAGAAAATCATGAAGATAGGTTGAAGTTGAAGACAAATCAAATGCGAAGGTATTGCAGAAATAACGCCATGAGTGAAACACTTCAAACAGAGAAATTTGGTGGTGGTGTTACCCACCGTGTAGGAAGTATTAGACCCAGACACAGCACACAATTATCGTGGCGCTCCGAAGTCAAATTCCACGTTAATGTATTCACACTCAGAATGTAAGTCTTCATTGATTGAAGATATACTTTACTTCGTGTGTTGCACATCTAAGTCATCAACATGCATAAGTGTTAGGATGTGTGCTTGATCACAGGACATTTGAGGATTCCAAGATATTTAGCTCACACCGTAACTTGCAAAACCTTTTTTCATCCAAGGGCTTTGTGAAGATATCTGTCAATTGCTCTTCAGTGTTGACGTGAATGATGTCAATATCTTTCTTCATGACATGATCCCTGAGAAAATGATGAGGAATTTCAATGTGCTTTGTCTTCGAGTGCTGGACTGGATTGTTGGCAATCTTGATGACGCTTTCGTTATCGCAGAAGAGAGGTACTTGTTTCAGATTGATGCCATAGTCCTTGAGAGTTTGCTTCATCCATAGAAGCTGAGCACAGCAAGATCCAGCAGCAATGTATTCCGATTCAGCAGTTGAGAGTGATACGATTACGCTTCTTTGAAGACCAACAGACAAGTGATCGTCCCAGAAAGTGACATGTGCCTGATGTAGACTTGCGATCCACCTTGTCACCAGCATAATCAGCATCCGAAAATCCAACCAAATCAAAATTTGAGCCCTTTGGATACCATAATCCGAGTGTTGGGGTGTGAGCCAAATATCGAAGAATTCGCTTCACAGCTAAGTGATGCGATTCCTTTGGTGTCGCTTGGAATCGAGCACACATGCAAACACTAAGCATAATATCTCACCTAGATGCACATAGGTAAAGTAAGGAACCAATCATGGAGCGGTATACCTTTTGATCAAACTCTTTACCATTGTCGTCGGGACCCAGATGGTGTTTGGCCGGCATTGGCGTCGTGTATCCTTTGCAATCTTGCATTCCAAACTTCTTCAGACAATCTTGGAGGTATTTTTCTTGAGATATAAAGATGCCATTCCTTTGTCTTTAATTTGAAGACCAAGGAAGAACTTGAGCTCTCCCATCATGGACATCCGATATTGTTCTTGCATCATGTATCCAAATTCATCACTATACTTACGGTTGGTGCAGCCGAAGATAATGTCATCCACATATATTTGGCATACAAACAGTTCACCATCATATGTCTTCGTGAAGAGTGTGGGATCAAGGGATCCAGGTTTGAAGCCTTTGCTCTCCGTGAAGTCTTTGATCGTATCATACCAAAGCGCGAGGAGCTTGTTTGAGGCCATACAGTGCTTTATTTAGCTTGTACACCATATCAGGATGTTTTGGATCTTCCAAGCCAGGTGGTTGAGCGACATATACTTCTTCTTCAATCTTGTCGTTGAGAAAAGCACTCTTCACATCCATTTGATATAGCAAGATGTTGTGGTGGTTAGCATAGGCTAGTAGTATGCGAATAGCTTCAAGCCTAGCTACAGGAGCAAATGTTTCATCAAGTCAATTCCTTCAACTTGAGTATATCCTTGAGCCACAAGACGTGCTTTGTTTACGGCGACTTGACCATGCTCATCTTGCTTGTTTCGATATATCCATTTGGTGCCAATAATGTTATGTTTGCGAGGGTCAGGACGCTTGACAAGTTCCCAAACATTGTTCAGCTTGAACTGTTGAAGTTCTTCTTGCATAGCTTGTACCCATTCTGGTTCCATAAAGGCTTCAAAGAACTTTCTTGGGTTACGATATTGACACAAAAGAAAAGTGCCCACGTAAATTTGCTAGCTGTGTTGCTCTTGAGCGAGTAAGCGGACCAGGTGCATTGATGCTATCAATTATCTTCTCAATCTGTACTTCATTTGCAACTCGAGGATGAACTGGACGAAGACTTTGCTCTTGCTGATCATTGTCATCATTGGGAGGATTGTCTTCAGACTGAGCATTGTCTTCAGGTTGGTTAGGTGCAGAAATGATAAGTTCTTCTTCAGGTTGTGCTTCAGGAGGCATGATTTCATCAGTTCCCATCAGCTTGATAGATTCGCTGGGTGGAGCTTCGTCTAGTGTACTTGGCAGCAGCTCTCTTTGTGAACCATTGGTTTCATCAAATCGCACGTCCACAGTTTCGATGATTTTGTAGTGATAGAGGTTGAAGACTCTGTAGGAGTGCGAGTCCTTTCTATAATCGAGCATGAAGCCTTCGTGAGCCTTGGGTTCAAATTTTGACTTGTGATGGGGATCCTTGATCCAACACTTAGCCCCAAATACTCTGAAGTAGCTGACATTTGGCTTCTTGCCAGTAAGGAGCTCATAGGATGTTTTGTTCAGAAGCTTATGGACATAAACACGGTTGATGACGTGACATGTTGTATCAATAGCTTCAGGCCAGAACTTTCTTGGTGTCTTGTACTCGTCGAGCATTGTTCGAGCCATCTCAATGAGGGTTCTGTTCTTGCGCTCCATGATGCCATTTTGCTGAGGTGTGTATGGAGCAGAGAACTCATGAGTGATTCCCGTGGTATCCAGATAAAGATCAAGTCCGGTGTTCTTGAATTCAGAGCCATTGTCACTTCTGATGTGCTTGATCTTGACGCCATAATTGTTCATTGCTCGATTGGCGAAGCGTCTGAAGACATCTTGCACTTCAGTCTTGTAGAGAATTATGTGTACCCATGTGTATCTTGAGTAGTCATCAACAATGACGAAGCCATAGAGACAAGCAGTTGTTGTGAGGGTAGAGTAGTGAGTAGGGCCAAACAAATCCATGTGTAACAGCTCGAAGGGTTGAGATGTCGTCATGATTGTCTTTGAGGGGTGCTTTGCCCTAGTCATCTTTCCAGCTTCGCAGGCACCACACAAATGATCCTTCTTGAACTTGACACCTTCGATGCCTATGACATGCTTCTTCTTGGCGAGTGTGTGCAAGTTCCTCATGCCAGCATGCCCCAGCCTCCGATGCCAGAGCCAGCATTCTGAAGCTTTTGCAAGAAGACATACGACAAGCTGTGGACCTGCTGAGAAATCTACCATGTATAGATCATCTTTCCTATACCCTTCAAAGACTAGAGACTTGTCAGATTCCATTAGTACAAGGCAACGATATTTTCCGAATATCACAATCATGTTCAAGTCACAAAGCATTAAGATGTACATTAAGTTGAAACCAAGGGATTCAACAAGCATCACTTTATCCATGTGTTGATCCTTTGAGATTGCAACTCTACCTAGACCCAATACCTTGCTTTTACCAGTGTCAGTGAATGTGATGTGACTCTTGTCAGATGGACGTAAGGTTGAGTCCATGAGAAGACTTCGATCACCAGTCATATGATTAGTGCATCCGCTGTCCATAATCCATTCTGAAGCATGAGGTGTCATACCCTACAGTACAGTTAGGGGGATAGGCTTCACCAAGAGTATTGTGAAGCATAAACATTTGACGGACAAGAGGATTATTGAAGCTCAGATCAAGATTAAGACAGATAGGATGAATGGCAAACGATTCAGGAACAAAATACATAGTGAGATCATTTGGGCATTTGATCTTGCGTCCTACAAGATGTTTTAGGTCCCCAGCAATAGCATCAGACGCCTTTGATTTTCGGCTGGAGACCCTTTCCTGCAAAAGAGAGTTAATTCTTCTTAACCACCCACATCTTCAGGGGTGGCTTAGAAGCAATGAGTCTAAGTGCAGCATCTGAGAACTTCGGCTTTGGAGCCCTAGCAAATAGCCTTGCAGGAGATGAATGATACTCATATGAATAAGCAGAAAAGTTCTTAGTTCTATGAACATAGCGGTTTGAAGACACACACTCATATTCATAAATTTGAGTACGGTTTCCCTGCAAAACATTGGCGTTAGGGTGACTCAGGTGAGTCCTCTGTCTCAGATGAAGCCTTTGGACCATATGACGCCTTAGGTCCTGGGTTTGTCTTCTTCCTGTGTGGTGTCATGATGACATTCACTGGAAGATTCTCAAGACAGCTTTGGGAACCCAGATCTTCTTCATAGGTGGTCCATTCCTGCAGTTAGTACCAATATACCTGGCAAACACTTCACCATTCTGATTCTTGAACAGCTTATAGTTTGCATCAAAGGATTCATCAATGATAATAGGGTTAGCACAACTAAAGCCAGATAAGGTGGATGGATCCACTGAAGGTCCCTTTGCAGCAACCCATGTGGTTTTGGGATACTGCTCAGTCTTCCAATAGGAACCATCAACATTCATTTTCCTCTCGAACCCAACATCCTCTATCATAGGGTTTCGGTTCAGACCGCTTTTGAGGACATCGCAGTGTCTCGATGCCCTTTTAGACTTTCATACATCCCTATTTCAAGCAATGTCTTCAACCTAGCATTTTCATCAGCAATAGCAGTGGTATCCTCCGCAGAGGGGTTAGTTACCACATTAGTAGTTGAAGACAATGCAACAAAGCAACAATTGAACATTCAGAATGAGAGGTAGTGATATCACGCTCAAGACATTTTAGACATGGTGGTTCAAATCCATCCTGAGCGGAACTGATCTGTTGAGCGCGAAGTGACTCATTCTCTTTTTGAAGATCTTCATAAGCCGCTCTCAATTTCTCAAGCTCTTGCTTCCTTTGAAGATAATCATAGGAGAGCTTTTCATGAGTAGTTGAGAGCGTTTCATGACGACTTTCAAGTTCTTGGTACTTAGCATGAAGATTTTTGATGTCTTCAACTAAGGACTGTGAACGTGTCATTTCCGCCCAACAGGTCATCGCTTTTGTCTAACAGCTTTTGAGTATGTTCCATAGCTCTTTGTTGTTCGTTGCAATTTTAGCAAATGTTTTGTAGCTGGGTTTGGATTCACAATCGAGTCATCTTCACTTGATGTTTGAAAGTAAGCATCACGTGATTTTACCTTGGCACCACGTGCCATGAAGCAAGAGGGTGGGAGCAGGTCGTCCTTGTCATCGCCTTCAGCGTTGGTGTGGAAGTCATTGTCTTGATGTTGAAGATGGACTTGGCAACATAGGCTGTGGCTAAAGCCGCACTTGCAACGCTGTGGTCGGACTCCTCTTCAGACTCCACCTCCACATCTTCAGATGCAGACTCCTCCCCTGAATCCATATCCTTGAAAACAAATTCAAGAGCCTTTCCGGATGAGCTCTTCTTATGAGATGAAGACTTAGATGAGGACTTGGAAGAAGACTTTGAAGATTTCTTCTTCTTCTTGTCATCGTAATCATATTCCTTGCTCTTCTTCTTCTTCTTCTCATTGTCCCACTGTGGACACTCAGAGATATAGTGTCCAGTTTTCTTGCACTTGTGACATGTTCTCTTCTTGTAGTCATGAGTGGAAGCTTCATCATTTCTTGAGCTGGATTGTGAAGAATTTCTGAAGCCTTTCTTCCTAGTGAACTTCTGGAACTTCTTCACAAGCATAGCAAGTTCCTTTCCAATGTCTTCGTGATCATCGTAACCGCAATGATTCTTCTTCAGATGAGGAAACAACTTTTGCCTTCAAAGCGCGAGTTCGCCATAGTTGGGACCATAGATATCTCTTTTCTCGTAAAGTCGAACTCATGTGTGTTGAGCCTCTCAAGTATATCGACGGATCGAGTGTCTTGAAGTCGTGGTGTTCTTGTATCATGATGGCAAGGGTGTCAAAAGAGCTGTCAAGTGATCTCAAGAGTGTCTTGACGATTTCATGCTTGGTGATCTCAGTGGCGCCGAGAGCATGAAACTCATTTGTGATGTCAGTGAGGCGATCAAACGTGAGCTGGACATTTTCATTGTCGTTTCTCTTGAAGCGGTTGAAGAGGTTGCGAAGAACACTGATCCTTTGATCTCTCTGGGTTGAGACGCATTCGTTGACCTTGGATAGCCAGTCCTGCACTAGCTTCGACGTTTCAGAGCACTCACACGGCCATACTGTCCTTTGGTTAGATGACCACAGATGATGTTCTTTGCGGTAGAGTCCAGTTGAATGAACTTCTTGACATCGGCGGGGTGACACCTTCACCGCTTTTGGGAACGCCGTTCTTGACGACATACCGTAGGTCGACATCAATGGCTTCAAGATGCATGCACATCTTATTCTTCCAAGAGAGATAGTCGGTTCCATCGAACACGGGCAAGCAGCGGAGACTTTAATTATCCCTGCAATGACATAGCTAAAACTCCGGTGGTTAAACCAAATCACACGTAACAAGGGAGTACCTTGCTCGATACCAATTGAAAGTGCTAGTTATCGACTAGAGGGGGTGAATATGCGATTTTTAGGAAAGTCTTCAAAACACGGATGTTTCGAAGACAAACAATAAAAATGACCTAATTGATATGCAGCGGAAGATAAACTACAACAAGCAATCCATAGTCAAGTATGCAATAACGTGAAAGTATAAGACTAATAGCAGCTTGGTAGTAGGATCAAGATGGAAGATAGTGAGAAGCCAATCAACAAAAGTAGTCAAGCAATGAAGTCAAACAGGTATGACAAATAGGCAATGACTTCACGAAGACAAACTCTAAGTAAGGAGAGGGAGAAGATAGAACCCGGTCACTTGTTGAAGACACAGGATTTTTTGGACCAGTTCCAGTTGTAGAGACAACCGTACATCTGGATAGGGAGCCTGAGAATCAACTCAGAAGACGCGTCTTCACCTAATTCACCTTGAGATAAGGACACACAGTCCTCGCCCAATCACTCCGTAAGTCTTCAAGGTAGACTTCCGAACCTTCACAGATTGCGTTCACCGGCAATCCACAATGACTCTTGGATGCTCAGAACGCGACGCCTAACCGGCCGGAGGATTCACAGTCCTCAAGTGTAATAAGTCTTCGTGTCACATGCATGTAAAGACTTCAAGTGATGCCTAACACTCTTTGGCTCGGGTGTTTGGTCTTTGTCCTCGCAAGGATTTCTCTCTCAAAGGCTTCGAGGTGGGTTGCTCTCAAACGACAAAAGCCGTGCACTAACTCTGAGCAGCCACCAATTTATGGTGTAGGGGTGGGCTATTTATAGCCACTAGGCAACCCGACTGATATGTCCGAAATGACCCTGGGTCACTAAGGAACTGACACGTGTTCCAACGGTCAGATTTCAAACACACACGACAACTTTACTTGGGCTACAAGCAAAGCTGACTCATCCAACTCTAGATAAGTTTTGCTCTCATTGTTTTCGCTCGAAGACATAGGATTTGGGTTGAGCATCACTTCAGTCATTCTGACTTTGATCACTTGGACCCCACTTAACAGTACGGTGGTTCCTATGACTCAACAAAGAAGAAAAGGAAACAACGAAACGACACAGTCTTCAAGGCTCCATAGTCTTCACTCAATGTCTTCTCATGTCATAGTCTTCAATGTGAATATCTTCACATGCCACCATTGTCGCCAATGTCTTCATACATTTTTAGGGGTCATCTCCGGTAGGTAAACCGAATCAATGGGGGACACTACCTGCGTTATCCTACAATTCTCACAAACGCATTAGTCCCTCAACCACATTTGTCGTCAATACTCCAAAACCAACTAGGGGTGGCACTAATGCACTTAGACTTCACCCACTCCATTGGCTTCTTTAGAAAAACTTTCAGCCTTTGAAGGTGAGCCACTCAAGCAAGAAGAGAGCACAAGATACAGGAGTGATGTAGGAGCCTTGCAATACTTGACACTTACAAGACCAGATATATCATTTGCAGTCAATAAGGTTTGTCAGTATTTGCACGCACCTACTTCTGCACATTGGACAGCTGTAAAAAGGATTGTCAGGTATATCAAACACACTATGAGCCTCGGGTTACAATTCAAACGTTCTAGCTCTACTCTTGTGAGTACCTATTCTGATGCTGATTGGGCAGGATGTAGTGATGATAGGAGATCAACTAGAGGATTTGCTATATTCTTTGGTTCTAATCTTATCTCTTGGAGTGCTAGAAAACAAGCTACAGTGTCAAGGTCAAGTACTGAGGCTGAGTACAAGTCATTAGCAAATACAACTGCTGAGATTATCTGGGTTGAATCATTGCTTAATGAGTTAGGTGTGAAACGACACCGTGTCTCATGTCTTTGGTGTGATAACTTGGGAGCCATCTATCTCTCTGCTAACCCAGTATTTCATGATCGAACTAAGCACATTAAAATTGACTTTCACTTCATAAGAGAAATAGTTGCAGAGAAGAAGCTGGATATCAGATTCATTCCATCAAAAGATCAAGTGGCAGATGGTTCACCAAGGCATTGCCTGCTCGGCCATTTGAAGAGTTCAAGAGGAGTATCAATCTAGGATAGTTGAGATTAAGGGAGGGTGTTAGAGTTTGTGTATAATACATGTTGTAATCTCAACTAAACCCCTCTCTCTCTATTATCCCGTAGCGTATCTAAACTACCGAATCCAAGGGATCGGTAGGTTCCCAACTTGTACGCCAAGTCTGGCCTTGAGCCTCAATCAATATAAACTCCAACGCGGCTTCCTTACGAGGGAGTAGAAACGCTTCCTGACATAGACCACTGAAGTAGTGATCTAAACGTTCTTATATTTCTCTATGAAGGGAGTACTCCATAACTGCATACATGCATCCGTGTATCCGTCCATCCATCTATCGCCTGGCGGAGCATCAACATCTATTGCACCATGCGGCACAAACGCGAGACTAGAAAGAGTAACAACGATAGCATGCGGCAAAACACCCTACCGTCGAAGTCCTTTGTGGTAGGTATAACTGCCTACCGTCAAGGACCCTGGCGGTAGAGTATTTTTCACGTTAAACAAACATCACGGCGTAGCTAAGTTCTAGTATCGTCAAGGCCTGTGGCGGTAGGCAGTTATACCCTATTGTTGAAGGCTATGACGGTTTGAAAAAAAATGATTAGATCATGAAATTTTTGAGACCGGGGTTAAATCCAGCTTGAGTTTCCGTCAAAACATCAAAATTGGCCGCCGGCGGCACCCCAAAGCGGATCGAGTTCGTACATTGGATGGCCAAAGCTCAAAAGAAGAGGAGGACACGAGTTCGCCTACGCGGATCAGTACTAGAAGCATCTTGGCCAAACTGCAAAGCTGCTTCTTTTTGCAGAAAGAAAATAATAAATGGAGCCGCTCCTTTTTGCTGAAAGCAGCCCACCAATCATCAGATACAGGCCCCGGACGTGGAATTGCTTGCACGATGATCCCGGCCGCTACATCATCCCGTATCATGCATAAACCCAAGTCAAGCTCAGTCGTCTCGTCCCGATCGAATCGAGCGCATGCACTACACACCGGACGCGTGTTCACATCGACCAGATCCCACTACTAGTACAAAGTGGTGGCGGTACTAGTACCACGCCATGGACGCTGGCTAGCTGCGACTGAGCTGAGAGCGATCTAGCCGCCGGTCAGTTCAGCTCGATCGTCTTTGCTCATAGTGGAGTGCACTGATGGAGTCGGTGGCTCGCCGTTTTCACGCCCCCCCTTCCCTTTCCTTTTGCGTGCCAAGCGAAACGGTAGACTGTACTACTACCAGTTTCCCTGTCCGGTCACCCATCGACCGATCGATCGATCGGAGTTTCCACGAGATATTTCAGCTGCGTACGGTTCCACCTCTACTGTACATCCATGCATACGGGGCACAGCGGCGGCAGCAGCGGGGGCTAGCGGTCGACCTCATTTAGGCCTTGTTCTGTTGCGTGTGAATCCAAGTGGACTGAAGGGGTTTGACACCACTAGTATTAGTACAAAGTGTTGGTGGTAGTACCACCGAAATTTACCGGTTCCGGTAACTACCGGTTAGGAATCCATCGTCAAACGTTTTCTTTGAGATTGATGTGGCTGAAGATCCCATCATGCTATTATTTCTCTCTTGTAACAATACAAAACATGTATAAACAGATATACAGGACTGGATAGGGTTCATAGCAGCACTTTTTGTCAGGTGTCAGTGTGAGAGAAAACAGATACACCATCTTCAAAAAAAAAGAGAGATACGCACACACTAAATACATGCACTTAGTTTTTCATATGACATTTTAAAAGGTTGATAACTTTTGAACTAAATATTCAGTTTTAATTTTTTTTATATTTTTGAATTCAGGGCGACAAGACCTTTAAAATAAGACCAATCGTGGATACACTTTGACTAGTTTGAATTTAACCGTTTCACTCATTTCAGAAAACGCATTTCAGTCAGTTTCACATTTTACTAGTTTTAGAAAACCTTTCAGTCAGTTTCACATTTCACTAGATACAGAAAACACATTACACTCATTTACAAAAGATACATTACATTCATTTTAGAAAACACATTAAACTCATTTATAAAGATATGTTTCACTCATTTCAGAAAACACACTATGTCGTGGTTCTGAGTTTGACAGTAGAATAGGGGGGTAGGAATGCAGAGGCAAAATCTTAGCTATGGAGGAGTTGTGCACGCTAGTTTTACGAGTTCAGGCCTTTCTTGGAGGAAGTAACAGCTCTACGTCTCGAAGCCCGAAGGCGGTCGACTGGATTATACGCGTGTGAGTGACAGGGGGTGCGAACCCTTGTCCCAGAGGAGGGGGGGTGGCTTATATAGAGTGCGCCAGGACCCCAGCTCCTCTCCGTTACATATAATTCAATTTACATAAAGAGGTGGGGTTACAGGTAACGCCTGTATTGAAATATTGTAAATGGTCATTAAATATCTGAGTAAATGTCCGACCGTTGCTGCGCAGAGCGGCTTTAGGTCTTCTTATCGTTGAGTGGTTTGATGGTCGAGTGACCTGGATAAAGTGAGATCTCTGAGTGGATGGTAGGTCGAGTGGACTTCACTCGACGCCTTTGCTGGATCCCTTCTTCTGATACTTGAACTTCTTTATTCTTAGGACTAGGACCTTAGGTAGGATGTATAGGTCAGGCCTATTACCCTACCCTAGATTTGTGTCTACATCATTAGCCCCCGAATGGATCGAGGTTTGAGTGAAAAAGAAGGATGGAGTTGACCTTGTTTTTGTCTTGATTGTCTTGTCTATATCCCCGAGTGGAGGCCAATTGTTAGAACTTCAGCTTCATTTCAGTCGCCTTGATCGATTTAGAAATTACCAACTGGTTTATACCATTACATCCGTCGAATGATATCTCTGACACGAAATCTTTGGCGTGATCGGTTGTAGGGGATCCCAGATTTCCTGGGATTCGAAATTTCGGTAGAAGCGCGCCAGGCGGAGCGCCCCGCGGTAAGTGGAGTAGATAAATAGGACTTTTCGATTACTGCGCCACCTTTTTCGCCACGTATCCCGTGCGCAACTGTTGGGGGGATTTGAGAGGATCGCTCGGGCCCACGCGTCAGCCACTCGGAAGTAGGCCCTTAAAAGCGGCGAGGCCGAAGCGTTTGCACTGTGCGTGCCCATTCCCTTCTTCTTCCTCTCGCGACTCTGCTTTGCCCAGACCAACCACTCTCGACGCCGTCGCTCCGCCGCCATGGGGAAGGACAAAACGGCGGCGCTGGAGCGTGCGAAGAAGGCGACGGGGGCGGCGAAGAGCAAGAAGGTGAATCGGGGGTCTTCGTCGCGCTCGGGGTTGCCGTCGGGTTGGATCCAGGGAGACTGGATCCGATCTTCGCTCCGACAAGAGGACCTAAACGATATGGCTGAGCTGGGGCTGATCGTCCATAAGTCTGCGCGCCTGCCGAGGGGAGAAACGGAGCCACAGCCGCGGCCGGGTGAGCGTGTCTTGCTCGTCACCCATGTCGACCATGGTTATTCGCTTCCCCCGCATCCTTTCTTTCGCGGTTTCCTGAATTTCTTTGAGGCCCAACTCTACCATTTCACTCCCAATATTATCACATATCTTACTGCGTTCGTTTCCATGTGTGAGAATTTCCTGGGTACAAAGTCAAGCTCAGTCGTCTCGTCCCGATCGAATCGAGCGCATGCATGCACACCGGACGCGTGTTCACATCGACCAGACCCCACTAGTACTAGTAGTACAAAGTGGTGATGGTACGCTAGCTAGCTGTAACTGAGAGCGATCTAGCCGCCGGTCAGTTCAGCTCCATCGGCTTTGCTCCTGCTCTAATGGAGTGCACCACCGCACGACCCCAAATGTAAAGTCCATTTAGTCCGGATTCTAATCGTTTGAAGTGACAATAGGTAGCAAAATGGACATGCATATTCGGGTTAAGTTGAAGGCGCCCAACGCACCGACCGATCCCAAAACGTTCGACTCGTCCTCGCACATCAACCGCCCGCGAGCTCGCGTTCTCGCTCCGCCGATGTAGCCGCCGTTGCCGAGCTCGCCTGCTCCGCCCTGCACCTGCCCGTGCCCCCGCTGCGGCTTGCCAACCGCCATGCGCCGCCCGCACCTGCTGCTCCGCGACCCGCCCCGCACCAGCCCGTGCTCGTGCCCTCGCCGCGGCCTGCAGGCGGCGCTGCGCGCCGCCCGCCCTCTACGCGCCACGCCCGCGTCGCGCCGCTGCTCGCGCCCTTTGCACCGAGCCGCGCCACGCCCGCGGCAACGCCCGCTGCGCCACGCCCACGTCCGTGCAGCGCCCACGCCCACGCCTCGTGCAGCGCCCCTTGCGCCGCTCGCCGCCACCGCCTCGCCCCGCACTCCGCTGGCCACCGCTGCGCCTTCGCCGAAACCCGCCCGCCCCGCTTGCTCGCCGTCGCATGCAGCAGTGGGTGGGTGGGTTGGTGGGCTCTTTTTATTTGTATGATAGGCGGGCCACACTGCACATTCAAGCGGACCAAGTGTCCGTCTGTGTCCGCTTTGGCCTTAAAATAAGACCAATTTTGGTCCAGAGATGTGGTGAAACAAAAAAAGAAGTAAAATGAGGTCTGTCGCTGAGTCGTCTGATATGTCCGTTTTACCTCAAACAAACACACCCGGATAAAATGGGATTGTGCGGTGGAGTTGGCCTGATGGAGCGGAGTGGCCGAGTGGGTGGCTCGCCCTTTTCTCGCTCCCCCTTCCCCTTCCCTTTCCTTTTGCGTGTCAAGCGAAACGGTAGACTGTACCACCAGTTTCCCTTTCCGGTCACCCATCGATCAATCAGTCGGAGTTTCCACGAGATATTTTGGCAGAATTGACAAATTTGACCTTAAAACGAAAGTATTTTACAAACTAAACTGTTTTTAAAAATATTTCACACCGCTGACCCTTTTGTGCAGCTCCCAACAGTAAAGCGCTGCACTCTACTGTGCAACTCCTTACAGCTAGGCGCTGCACAGTGTAGTGCAACTTCTTACAGTTAGGCGCTGCATAGTGTGGCGCCTATGTGTTAGGCGCTGCACAATAGAGTGTAGCGCCTTGCTGTTAGGCGCTGCACATTAAGGTCAGCTGGATGAAATACTTTCAAACATAGTTTAATTTGTCAAATAGTTTCGCCCTGAGGTCAAATTTATGTCTTTTGCCAGATATTTCAGCTGCGTACGGTTCCACCTGCACTGTACATCCATGCACACGGGGCATAGCGGGGGTAGCGGCCGATCTCATTTAGAATAATGCAGATGTCCAAAGTTCACATCATCACTTTCTAAAATTTGGTTCATTTGGTTGGGCTACTAAGAAGACCCGAGGATACCTGTAAGGTTTGAGATTAGCGTCCCTAATCCCGTTCAATCATCGTTAACTTTTTATTTATGCAGCGTACGGAAACTTTTCCCCTGCAGAGCTGTATATCTATTCATTTCAATCTGGGCTTTCTACTTGACCACAAGAGCGGCGTTTTGCTCACTGCAGCGCGAGCAACTCCAGTCAACTCAAGCTTCCTTGACTTCTAGAAGCCGGGATCTGACAAGGGAGTTTAGAGGTCTATACTTAGGTCATCTCCGATCCTGATCTGTGAAACGGACACAGATGCGGGAGCCAGCCATCCTATGCTATTCACATATGTCCGGTTACATTTTAAATGAATTCTAATGAAATTGATCAAATTTGATGCATATTTAAATGTACCAGACAATATTCATTCAAACCCGAATGGTTTTTACATAAAACGTGATGATGCTTTTCATCTAAACCGGAGCAAATTCATCATATTTAGACACATTTCAACTGGACCGGACTCTAAACCTAGACTAAAATGACCGCCGGCCATGAGCCTACGGAAAATGAAGTCCCACCTCGTCCGCAACCATCTGTAGCCATGAGCTCGGGAAGTGAAACTATCTGCCTCCACGTTGCCGCCAAGCGGCTAATCGGCCTACCATGTTGAGACCATCAAGCTTGACTTCAACGGGGGGAGGAGAGGTGGCCTTCCCGAGACCCAAGCATCGGCGACATCCCATGCTCTACTCATCGTTGTTGCCGACGGCGCTCGCGGACGTGTCAGCTTCGTGGTCATGCCGGCGGGACATGGCCATGGCGGCATGTGACCGTGGCCATGGACACATCTCCGTCGCTCTTGCCGAACACTTCATCCGTTGCCTCGTCCATCTCCTTGCAGGCGGCATGTAAATACGCCTAATAATGGATGTACAGCCAGCAGGCGTGGCGAATTTCGCAGGCAGTGCGGTTGTAGTCGACCAACGCCTCTTGCAGGTCACGCCCATGTTTGACATTATGGCCGTGCCGGCGGCAAGTCGCTCCTCCGCGCACCGGTGCTAGTCGAGGAGACGAAGGTTGTACGCCTGGTTGGCCTGCGCATGCTGGAACCTAGCCTTCCGCTCCTCGTGCACCATGCCCGTGTAGTGGGCACGTGCCTCACGCATGGTGATGCCGGCATGCACCGGCGGGGAGGATGGCGCCGGCGCATCCTCAGTCGCGTCCTCCATTGGGACGTCTACATCGCCAACCTTCGTATGCCTACCAGCTGGCTGCAATGGCGGCGATCTTCTTTTTCTGCTCGAATGAGAGGTTGTTCCAGGCTTTGGAGCTCGAGAAGGCCATGACGGGTGTGATGCAGAGAGGAGGAAGGAAGCGAAGGATGATGGATGCGGCTATGGCCGGACCTACAATTTATATAGCAGGGAATGGTAGAGCAAACCGGAGACGTGATTAATTCTGGGCGGCAAATGGACGGACGGGTGGTGTCGGCTCGCCGTTCCTCGGCACACATGTTGTTTAATGTAAGCAGGGGGACGGGCGTGTTGGAGTTGCTTTGAGTTCATCCACGCGGGGCAAAATTTTGTGTTTTGACCCTTTTTGGTAAGAAATTCAGGATCTGACCCCTGTTGCAAAAAAATCGGTATTTGACCCTTTTGTTACCGCCAGAGGTTCTGGCGGTAGGGTTATACAGCCTACCACCACGACCCATGGTTGTAGGGTGCGACGGAGGGGGACGACGGTCGTTTGACTGCGCTGACATGGATAAGTACCTACCGCCAGGGGGCCTGGCGGTAGGCTGTCTAACCCTACCGCCAGAGTCCCTGGCGGTAGGGTGTGGCAGGGTTTTGCCGTACAAACCTTCTGTAACGAAATGTGCAGTGGATCTGGCGGTAGGTTCACCCTACCGCCATGGGGCTGGCGGAGTTGTGTGACCCTACTGCGAGCCTGGCGGTAGGGTCCTGTGTTTTCCAAAGGTAAAGTTTCAGAACGAAAAGTGCAAGGGCCTGGCGGTAGGCGCCCTACCGCCATGGGGGTCAAGTAGAAACACCCTACTACCGCCAGGTACTTGGATGTAGGGTCCTGTGTTTTGTTGTTTCTAGTTCATTTGGTTGCTTGTTTTCAATTCAATATGACAGCAATATCACAAAGAAGTTTTACAAATATGATAGCAATATCATAGATTTTAAACAATTAAACTTGGGCATCACATAGATCCACATTAGATAACTTGTGCATATAACATTTCAAACGAACTTCAACGGAGTTCCACGTAGTAGCAAACACATAGATCCACAAATAGCAAACACATAGTTCCACGTAGTTTCATAACCACTAGACAAGTTCAACCAAACGAAGTTCAACCAAACTAAAAGAGCCAAGTATCGAAGAGCATAATCAGTTGCTCCTTCCCCTCTTGGAGGTACGGTCCTCGTTACTCTTTGAACGAGTCTCTACGGTCTTCTTCTTGGGCCGGCGAGGAACCGGTTTCTGGAAAGGGTCCGGACTCAGCAAATCCTTCTTCTTCGGATTCCTCTTCTTCGGCAGCTGAGATGCTTGAGATGTTTGAGTTGGTGGAGGTCCATAATCTTCATCATACTCTTCCTCCCCGTTGCTCTCATCCTCCTCCTCCTCCTCTTCTTCATGTGTGGCCTCCTCCTCATCATCATCTTCCTCCTCCTCCTCCTCTTCCTCCTCCTCCTCCCCAACCAACCTAGACGACGAGGGAGCATGGCTCGATGAGCCGATGAGACCCTGTGTGGCTACAGGCTGATAAGCTTCAACTGACCCAGCTCCAAAGACACCCAAGCAGCCCTACCAGCCATGTATAACGCTGCACGAACTTCTGCACTCACAATGAATCAAGGTCATAATAAGTATCAGATGGACTGATTGCAAGTGAACAAGATGCATCTGTACCGAGGAGGCTGAAATTGTACCTTCATTGTCCTCCTCACTCTGTTCTTCGATTGTACGCTTCCGGGAAGATCACCTAGTGCATCTGAGGCTTCAAAGATGCATCTGTTCAGCTCACCGGACTGCAACGGCATAAGTCAGTCACGATAATGAATAAAATATTTTAAATGCAACCGTCGGTTCAAACTTACCACTCTGTTGATGAGGGGTGCAAACTCCCTAAATCCACTGTGCATGTCTCTGATGCCGGTCCGTATGCCATGTCATCGGGTCATCCCTCTCCACTCAAGAATGTCTTCCGCCGGCCCACCGAGGCTCGAGACGAAGACGGTGCTTCAGCCATCATCGTACCACCTCATGTGTCGGCGCAGTAAGCATCCCGCCACCACTTTCCTCTCCCCATCTTTACTGAACCTACGTCGGTTCCACTCCGTCACATGAGTTTTATGCTCCTCTCCCCAGTCTGTGATCGACTAATTCTTCTGCTGGCTCATCCTGCAAGGCATAAGCAACAAGAATCATCATAAGCGCAATAAGATCATCATAAGCAACAAGAAACATGATAATCATAATGAAATCATGGGCACGGAGAACAAAGCGCTCACAAGTGGAGCGCGTGGCCGCCGGTATCGGTAGGCTGGCCCGGTGGGGTATGCTGATAAATCCCAAACTGCGTGGCCACGTGGTGTGGCAAGTGGCACTCGACGGCGTACACACAGATCATGGGCACGATGCACCGCCAGAGACCACGATCCGCATCGCACATCATGTTCAGATCAAAGTCCCACCCTCGGTCTTGTCGATATGGCCACCAGTTTACCTATTACATATACCTTGGTAAGTTCGCACTCTCGGTCAAAAGTGGAATCAAAGAGAAAGGTGTTGAGCGAGTTCATATACCTGTGTATGCGTCAAAGCGTCCAACTCGTTGGTGTAGGTCTTGTACGAAGTCTTGTTTAGTCCCATGTAGAGTTTGACAACGTCCCACTCGTAAGCTACGGTGGGGTTTCGAGTCTCATCGCCGTCTTCGCTATAGTCTTCCCATGGGCGTCTTCGCAACTTCTCCGGACGCCCCATCGGCAGCCGCTCCCACATCCAAATGGAGAAGGCCCAGACAAAGCCACCCATATTGGACTTGTCTCCCATCCTCTGCATTGCGTCATCAAGCTGCAAAACATCAAATGAGGATCAGATATAAGTAAATGTCATGGACACACTTTCGTAGGGAGGTGGGCAATTAGACACTCTCTTACCGAACGGTATAGGTAGGCGAGAGATGCGGTCCCCCAACTGTACCCTCCATCCCAGTCCGCTAGGAAGAACAGATACGCCCAGTTGACAGAGTTCCCGGAGCTGTCTGGAAACACAACCTTCGAGAGAATATACCACAGATAGGCCCTCGCGTACAACTCCACAGTCGCCTCATCTGCGCCTTGGGGGCTGATGTCTACTACACAACCTTCTTCTTGTAGACGTTGTTGGGCCTCCAAGTGCAGAGGTTTGTAGGACAATAGCAAATTTCCCTCAAGTGGATGACCTAAGGTTTATCAATCCGTGGGAGGCGTAGGATGAAGATGGTCTCTCTCAAACAACCCTGCAACCAAATAACAAAGAGTCTCTGTGCCCCCAACACACCCAATACAATGGTAAAATGTATAGGTGCACTAGTTCGGCAAAGTGATGGTGATACAAGTGCAATATGGATGGTAGATATAAGTTTTTCTAATCTGAAAATATAAAAACAGCAAGGTAACTAATGATAAAAGTGAGCGTAAACGGTATTGCAATGCTAGAAAACAAGGCCTAGGGTACATACTTTCACTAGTGCAAGTTCTCTCAACAATAATAACATAACTGGATCATATAACTATCCCTCAACATGCAATCAAAGAGTCACTCCAAAGTCACTAATAGCGGAGAAAAAACGAAGAGATTATGGTAGGGTACGAAACCACCTCAAAGTTATTCTTTCCAATCAATCCGTTGGGCTATTCCTATAAGTGTCACAAACAGCCCTAGAGTTCATACTAGAATAACACCTTAAGATACAAATCAACCAAAACCCTAATGTCACCTAGATACTCCAATGTCACCTCAAGTATCCATGGGTATGATTATACGATATGCATCACACAATCTCAGATTCATCTATTTAACCAACACATAGAACCTCAAAGAGTGCCCCAAAGTTTCTACCGGAGAATCACGACGAAAACGTGTGCCAACCCCTATGCATAGGTTCATGGGCGGAACCCGCAAGTTGATCACCAAAACATACATTAAGTGAATCACGTGATATCCCGTTGTCACCACAGATACGCACAGCAAGACACACATCAAGTGTTCTCAAATCTTTAAAGACTCAATCCGATAAGATTACTTTAAAGGGAAAACTCAATCCATTACAAGAGAGTAGAGGGGGAGAAGAAACATAAGATCCAACTATAATAGTAAAGCTCGCGATACATCAAGATCGTGCCAAATCAAGAACACGAGAGAGAGAGAGAGAGAGAGAGAGAGAGAGAGATCAAACACATAGCTACTGGTACATACCCTCAGCCCCGAGGGTGAACTACTCCCTCCTCGTCATGGAGAGTGCCGGGATGATGAAGATGGCCACCGGTGAGGGTTCCCCCCTCCGGCAGGGTGCCGGAACAGGGTCCCGATTGGGTTTTGGTGGCTACAGAGGCTTCTGGCGGCGGAACTCCCGATCTATTTTGTTCTCTAAAGTTTTTAGGGTATATGGAGATATATAGGCGCAAGAAGTACGCCAGGGGATCCACGAGGGACCCACGAGAGTGGAGGGCGCGCCCTAGGGGGGTGGGCGCGCCCCCCTACCTCATGGCTCCCTCGTTTCTTTCCTGACGTGCACTCGAAGTCCATCGGGTAGCTTTCCTACCAAAAATAACTTCTCCAAAAGGTTTCATTCCGTTTTGACTCTGTTTGATATTCCTTTTCTTCGAAACACTCAAACAAGGGGAAAAACAGGAACTGGCACTGGGCTCTGGGTCAATAGGTTAGTCCCAAAAATAATATATAAGTCTTTAATAAAGCCCATAAACATCCAAAACAGATAATATAATAGCATGGAACAATCAAAAATTATAGATACGTTGAGACGTATCAGCATCCCCAAGCTTAATTCCTGCTCGTGCTTGAGTAGGTAAATGATAAAAACAGAATTTTTGATGTGGAATGCTACTTGGCATAATTTCAATGTAATTTCTTCTTAATTGTGGTATGAATATTCAGATCCGAAAGATTCAAGACAAAAGTTTAATATTGACATGAAAACAATAATACTTCAAGCATACTAACAAAGCAATCATGTCTTCTCAAAATAACATGGCCAAAGAAAGTTATCCCTACAAAATCATATAGTTTGGCTATGCTCTATCTTCACCACACAAAATATTTAAATCATGCACAACCCCGATGACAAGCCAAGCAATTGTTTCATACTTTTAACATTCTCAAACTTTTCAATCTTCACGCAATACATGAGCGTGAGCCATGGAGATAGCACTATATGTGGAATAGAATGGTGGTTGTGGAGAAGACAAAAGGAGAAGATAGTCTCACATCAACTAGGCGTATCAACGGGCTATGGAGATGCCCATTAATAGATATCAATGTGAGTGAGTAGGGATTGCCATGCAACAGATGCACCAGAGCTATAAGTATATGAAAGCTCAACAAAAGAAACTAAGTGGGTGTGCATCCAACCTAGGGCATTTTGAGGAAGCCCATCATTGGAATATAGAAGCCAAGTTCTATAATGAAAAATTCCCACTAGTATATGAAAGTGACAAAATGAGAGACTCTCTATCATGAAGATCATGGTGCTACTTTGAAGCACAAGTGTGGTAAAAGGATAGTAACATTGTCCCTTCTCTCTTTTTCTCTCATTTTTTTGGGCCTTCTCCCTTTTTTATGGCCTCTTTTCTCTTTTTTTTTCGTCCGGAGTCTCATCCCGACTTGTGGGGGAATCTTAGTCTCCATCATCCTTACCTCACTTGGGACAATGCTCTAAAAATGAAGATCATCACACTTTTATTTTCTTACAACTCAACAATTACAACTCGATACTTAGAACAAAATATGACTCTATATGAATGCCTCCGGCGGTGTACCGGGATGTGCAATGACTCATGAGTGACATGTATGAAAGAATTATGAACGGTGGCTTTGCCACAAATACAATGTCAACTACATGATCATGCAAAGCAATATGACAATGATGGAGCGTGTCATAATAAACGGAACGGTGGAAAGTTGCATGGCAATATATCTCGGAATGGCTATGGGAATGCCATAATAGGTAGGTATGGTGGCTGTTTTTAGGAAGGTTTATGGTGGGTGTATGATACCGGCGAAAAGTGCGCGGTATAAGAGAGGCTAGCAATGGTGGAAGGAAGAAAGTGCGTATAATCCATGAACTCAACATTAGTCATAAAGAACTCATATACTTATTGCAAAAATCTACAAGTTATCAAAGCAAAGTATTACGCGCATGCTCCTAGGGGGATAGATTGGTAGGAAAAAACCATCGCTCGTCCCCGACCGCCACTCATAAGGAAGAAAATCAATAAATAAATCATGCTCCGACTTCATCACATAACGGTTCACCATACGTGCATCCTACGGGAATTACAAAATTTAACACAAGTATCTATCAAATTCACAACTACTCAACTAGCATGACTCTAATATCATCATCTTTATATCTCAAAACAATTATCAAGCATCATACTTCTCATAGTATTCAACACACTCATAAGAAAGTTTTTACTAGTCTTGAATACCTAGCATACTAGGATTAAGCACATTACCATGCTGTTTAAGACTCTCAAAATAATATAAGTGAAGCATGAGAGTTCATATATTTCTTCAAAATAAAACCAACATTGTTCTCTAAAAGATATAAGTGAATCACTAGAGCAAACAACAAACTACTCCGAAAGATATAAGTGAAGATCAATGAGTAGTCGGATAATTATGCAACTATGTGAAGACTCTCCCATTTAATAATTTCAGATCTTGATATTTTATTCAAACAGCAAGCAAAGCTAAAGAAAATAATTTGATGCTCCAAGCAAAACACATATCATGTGGTGAATAAAAATATAGCTCCAAATAAAGTTACCGATGAATGAAGACGAAAGAGGGGATGCCATCCGGGGCATCCCCAAGCTTAGGCTCTTGGTTGTCCTTGAATATTAACTTGGGGTGCCTTGAACATCCCCAAGCTTAGGCTCTTGCCACTCCTTATTCCATAGTCCATCGAATCTTTACCCAAAACTTGAAAACTTCACAACACAAAACTTAACAGAAAACTCGTAAGCTCCGTTAGCGAAAGAAAACAAAAGACCACTTCAAGTTACTGTCATGAACTCATTATTTATTTATATTGGTGTTAAACCTACTGTATTCCAACTTCTCTATGGTTTATAAACTATTTTACTAGCCATAGATTCATCAAAATAAGCAAACAACACTCGAAAAACAGAATCTGTCAAAAACAGAACAGTCTGTAGTAATCTGTAACTAACGCAAACTTCTGGAACTCCAAAAATTCTAAAATAAATTGTTGGACCTGAGGAATTTTTTTAGTAATCATCTGCAAAAAGATTCAACTAATTATCACTCTCCAGTAAAAAGTTTTAGCTAATCTCGTGAGCGCTAAAGTTTCTGTATTTTACAGCATGATCATAAAGACTTCACCCAAGTCTTCCCAAAGGTTCTACTTGGCACAAACACTAATTAAAACATAAAACCACATATAAACAGAAGCTAGATGGATTATTTATTCATAAACAGAACCAAAAAGAAATAAACTAAAATAAAATTGGGTTGCCTCGCAACAAGCGCTAACGTTTGATGCCCCTAGCTAGGCATGATGATTTCAATGATGCTCACATAAAAGATAGGAATTGAAACATAAAGAGAGCATCATGAAGAATATGAATAGCACATTTAAGTCTAACCCATTTCCTATGCATAGGGATTTTGTGAGCAAACAATTTATGGGAACAATAATCAACTAGCATAGGAAGGCAAAACAAGCAAATCTTCAAGATTTTCAACACATAGAGAGGAAACTTGATATTATTGCAATATGTAGAAGCATATGATCCTCTCTCATAATAATTTTCAGTAGCATCATGAATTAATTAAACAATATAACCAGCACCTAAAGCATTCTTTTCATGATGCATAAGCATAAAATTTTTATTACTCTCCACATAAGCAAAATTCTTCTCATTCGGAATAGTGAGAGTATCATAAGAGACTCGAATACTATAAATTGTTTCCACATTAAATGAATAATGTTCAGAAAAAAGGTAATCATAATCGTGACAAGTTTTATAAATATAATCATCACTACTCTTTATAGCATAAGTTTCATCACAATAATCATCATAAGTAGCAACTTTGTTCTCATCATAATCGATTGAAACCTCTTCCGAAATAGTGGATACATCACTAAATAAAGTCATGACCTCTACAAATCCACTTTCATAAATATTATAAGATTTAACACCCTCCAAAATAGTGTGATCATTACTTCCTAAAGTTGACACTCTTCCAAACCCACTCTCATAATCATCATAAGTAGGAGGCGTGCTATCATCATTATAAATTTGCATATCAAAACTTGGGAGACTAAAAATATCATCTTTCTTAAACGTAGCATCCCCAAGCTTGGGACAAACATTAATTGCAGCAAATATATTCTCAAAAACATCATCTTCTTCAAACATAGCATCCCCAAGCTTGGGCCTTTTTATATCATAAGCATAATCACTCTCATCATTAATGGTATGGATAGCACCAATAGTATAGCAATTATCATATTCTTCCAAGCAAGTGCCAAAACGATTTTCAAGATCATAAGAAGTATCATTATCTTCCCAATCATAATCATCACAACAAGCAATAGGCATAACGAGATCATCATCAAATGCATCATCTTCCACAATTATTTTTGATTCATTTTCATGGGGCACAACAACAATAGGAGCAACATTATTTGGGAGAAATATATTTTTACCTCTCTTCCTTTTTCTTTTCTTCTTCTTCACCTCATGTGTGGGTTAAATCCTCTTTTTGGAGCTCCTTATTAATGAGATTGGTTGAATAGAAGGCTCCTCCTCGTTACCTGATTCATCATAAGAAATAATAGGGGAATATTGGGAAGCCTCTTCCCCTTCATTAGTATTATCTTCATCTTCTATTTGTTTTTTTTCTTTATGTAATTGGCAATATAAGGATTGTCAATGCAATTCACCGCACAATACATATAAATTTCCTCTAGATCAAAGCCAAGAAGTTTTGTAACGGGCAAATTCTGGAAGATGATTAGTTAAACGTTTCATTTCTTCATAACCCATAAGAAAACTAAGTTCATTATAATGTGCAAGGGAAATCAAGTCATCACAATTTTTGGACACGATTAGATCATGAAACAATTTGCATCGGATAGCTAAATGACCCTGTTCATTGCAAAGTCCACAAGTACGGCCAAGAAAATTTAAATCTTCAGCACAAACATCTAGCCTTTCTTGCAACAATTTAGTTTCTAAGTGCTTATGCCTCTTGCAATATTTATCTTCCCTATTTGGTGTGTACTTGCAAACCCAATGCACTCCACAAAAATTGACATGTTTATAGGAGACATTTTCATCATAACTAGTGCAATCATCATTAGTACCATGGATATTCAAGGAGTTCATACTAACAACATTGCAATCATGCTCATAATTCAAATATTTAGTGCCAAACATTTTAATGCATTCTTCTTCTAGCACCTTGGCACAATTTTCCTATCCATCATACTCACGAAAGATATTAAAAGATGAAGCGTATGAGGCAAACTCAATTCCATTTTTTTTGTAGTTTTCTTTTATAAACTAAACTAGTGATAAAACAAGAAACTAAAAGATTCGATTGCAAGATCTAAAGATATACCTTCAAGCACTCACCTCCCTGGCAACGGCGCCATAAAAGAGCTTAGTTGACGGGTGTGAGTGCCGCCACCTAGCCTCCTCGGCAACGGGCGCCAGAAAAGAGCTTGATGTCTACTACGCAACCTTCTTCTTGTAGACGTTGTTGGGCCTCCAAGTGCAGAGGTTTGTAGGACAGTAGCAAATTTCCCTCAAGTGGATGACCTAAGGTTTATCAATCCGTGGGAGGCATAGGATGAAGATGGTCTCTCTCAAACAACCCTACAACCAAATAACAAAGAGTCTCTGTGTCCCCAACACACACAATACAATGGTAAATTGTATAGGTGCACTAGTTCGGCGAAGAGATGGTGATACAAGTGCAATATGGATGGTAGATATAAGTTTTTGTAATCTGAAAATATAAAAACAGCAAGGTAACTAATGATAAAAGTGAGCGTAAACGGCATTGCAATGCTAGGAAACAAGGCCTAGGGTTCATACTTTCACTAGTGCAAGTTCTCTCAACAATAATAACATAATTGGATCATATAACTATCCCTCATCATGCAATCAAAGAGTCACTCCAAAGTCACTAATAGCGGAGAACAAACGAAGAGATTATGGTAGGGTACGAAACCACCTCAAAGTTATTCTTTCCAATCAATCCGTTGGGCTATTTCTTTAAGTGTCACAAACAGCCCTAGAGTTCGTACTAGAATAACACCTTAAGATACAAATCAACCAAAACCCTAATGTCACCTAGATACTCCAATGTCACCTCAAGTATCCGTGTGTATGATTATGAGATATGCATAACACAATCTCAGATTCATCTATTCAACCAACACATAGTACCTCAAAGAGTGCCCCAAAGTTTCTACCGGAGAATCACGACGAAAACGTGTGCCAACCCCTATGCATAGGTTCATGGACGAAATGCGCAAGTTGATCACCAAAACATACATCAAGTGAATCACATGATATCCCATTGTCACCACAGATACGCACGGCAAGATATACATCAAGTGTTCTCAAATCTTTAAAGACTCAATCCGATAAGATTACTTTAAAGGGAAAACTCAATCCATTACAAGAGAGTAGAGGGGGAGAAGAAACATAAGATCCAACTATAATAGCAAATCTCATGATACATCAAGATCGTGCCAAATCAAGAACACGAGAGAGAGAGAGAGAGAGAGAGAGAGAGAGAGAGAGAGATCAAACACATAGCTACTGGTACATACCCTCAGCCCCGAGGGTGAACTACTCCCTCCTCGTCATGGAGAGCGCCGGGATGATGAAGATGGCCACCCGTGAGGGTTCCCCCCTCCGGCAGGGTGCCAGAACAGGGTCCCGATTGGGTTTTGGTGGCTACAGAGGCTTGTGGCGGCGGAACTCCCGATCTATTTTGTTCTCTGAAATTTTTAGGGTATATGGAGATATATAGGCGGAAGAAGTACGTCAGGGGAGCCATGAGGGGCCCACGAGGGTGGAGGGCGCGCCCTAGGGGGGGTGGGCGCGCCCCCCTACCTCGTGGCTTCCTCGTTTCTTTCCTGGCGTGCACTCGAAGTCCATCGGGTATCTTTCCTTCCAAAAATAACTTCTCCAGAAGGTTTCATTCCGTTTTGACTCCGTTTGATATTCCTTTTCTTCGAAACACTGAAACAAGGGAAAAAACAGGAACTGGCACCGGGCTCTGGGTCAATAGGTTAGTCCCAAAAATAATATAAAAGTGTTTAATAAAGCCCATAAACATCCAAAACAGATAATATAATAGCATGGAACAATCAAAAATTATAGATACGTTGGAGACGTATCAGGGGCATGTCTTCCGGTGCTCCGAGAGCCAGGGCAACGACACACCGGATGTACAGTTACTCTTGGCACCGGGGCAGTCGCCGATGAGTGTTGTGACCCTCTCCTGCCAGTTGGTCCTCTCCACTCGACCGGTGAGTGCATGACCCTCGATCGGCATGGCAGTAATCATCCCCCAATCCTCTAGGGTCATCGTCATCTGCCCGCATGGCAGATGGAAAGAATGGGTCTCCGGTCGCCACCGGTCAATCAGAGCTGTGAGAGCCGCGTGGATAATCGTCGGCGGCTGACGCTTGAACTACAACACAAAACCCAACAGACGGGCTCTCTTGGTGAACGGCGCGTAGCACTCGTCGTAGTCCATATGCCCATGAACCCCGTGACCCCTCATGCGCAGTGGCTGGAGCATCTGTCAAAAAGTGAACGCCAAAAGTTAGGAAATCATTTTCATCAATCCGAAAACTTTGATCAAAATTTCATTCATATCACTTACCTCTCTGTTCTCTATGAAACGGGCACGATGACCCTTGTCGAATGCCCAGTCCAGCATGGAGTACCGTTGGCCGATGTTGTCCGCAAGAGGTGGCCGCCTTAATAAAATTTCATAAACAAAAGCACCATAAGCATAAAGCATACATAACAAAAAATGAACTCAAATCATATCAACATGCATCATATCAAAATAAAATTTTGAGCATATTTCTCCAACAACATCTACTACACATGATGGATCAAATCATATCAACATGCATCATATAAAAAAAATCCTCCAACATACATCATATCATCATATCATCAAACTAGGGTTCATCTTCACACTAGATCATATCAACATGCATCATCAAACTAGGGTTTATCCTCATATCAACATTACATCATAATTTATTTTAAAACAAATTATGAACTAGGGTTCATCTTCACACTAACATATGAACTATTGATTAGAGTGAAGGAAATATGCCCTAGAGGCAATAATAAAGTTATTATTTATTTCCTTATATCATGATAAATGTTTATTATTCATGCTAGAATTGTATTAACCGGAAACATAATACATGTGTGAATACATAGACAAACATAGTGTCACTAGTATGCCTCTACTTGACTAGCTCGTTTATCAAAGATGGTTATGTTTCCTAGCCATGGACAAAAGAGTTGTCATTTGATTAACGGGATCACATCATTAGGAGAATGATATGATTGACTTGACCCATTCCGTTAGCCTTAGCACTTGATCCTTTAGTATGTTGCTATTGCTTTCTTCATGACTTATACATGTTCCTATGACTATGAGATTATGCAACTCCCGTTTACCAGAGAAACACTTTGTGTGCTACAAAACGTCACAACGTAACTGGGTGATTATAAAGGAGCTCTACAGGTGTCTCCGAAGGTACTTGTTGAGTTGGCGTATTTCGAGATTAGGATTTGTCACTCCGATTGTCGGAGAGGTATCTCTGGGCCCTCTCGGTAATGCACATCACTATAAGCCCTGCAAGCAATGTAGCTAATGAGTTAGTTACAGAATGATGCATTACGTAATGAGTAAAGAGACTTGCCGGTAATGAGATTGAACTAGGTATTGGATACCGATGATCAAATCTCGGGCAAGTAACATACCGATGACAAAGGGAACAATGTATGTTGTTATGCGGTTTGACCGATAAAGATCTTCGTAGAATATGTGGGAGCCAATATGGGCATCCGTGTCCCGCTATTGGTTATTGACCGGAAACGCGTGTCTCGGTCATGTCTACATAGTTCTCAAACCCGTAGGATCCGTGACGCTTAACGTTTCGCTGATTTATATACTATTATATGAGTTATGTATGTTGGTAACCGAATGTTGTTCGGAGTTCCGGATGAGATCATGGACATGACGAGGAACTCCGAAATGGTCCGGAGATAAAGTTTGATATATCGGATCAAAGTGTTTGATCTCCGGTAGGGTTCCGGAATTCACCGGAAGGGGTTCCGGATGTTTCCCGAAATGTTTGGGTACGAGAACACGTTATTTGGGCCAAAGGGGAAAGCCCACAAGGTTTTTGGAAAGCGCAAAGGAAGTTTTATGGAGTTCAGGGGCAGACGCCAGGTCCTCGGCGTCGGGTCCGCACGCCGAACCTCGGCGTTCGCCCCGGAGTCCGAGAAGGACTCTTGTCTTTCGGGTGAAACCGACTTTGTGGAGGCTTTTACTCCAAGTTTCACCCCAAGGCTCGACATATAAATAGAAGGGTAGGGCTAGCACCAAAGACACATCAAGAAACACCAAGCCGTGTGCCGGCAACCCCGTCCCCTCTAGTTTATCCTCCGTCATAGTTTCCGTAGTGCTTAGGCGAAGCCCTGCGGAGATTGTTCTTCACCAACATCGTCACCACACCGTCGTGCTGCCGGAACTCATCTACTACTTCGCCCGTCTTGCTGGATCGAGAAGGCGAGGACGTCATCGAGCTGAACGTGTGCATAACTCGGAGGTGCCGTGCGTTCGGTACTTGGATCGGTCGGATCGTGAAGACGTACGACTACATCAACCGCGTTGATAAACGCTTCCGCTTAGCGATCTTCAAGGGTATGAAGATACACTCCCCCTATCGTTGCTATGCATCACCATTGTAAGGGCATATTTATCCCATAAGTGTTTTGGTGATTGATGACGATACTTTTGCGGACTAATCGTATGCTTTGAGTTCCTCAGATGGTTCATCACTAGGCATGAGACGATTCGGTGCCCCTCGGAGACTATTGAAGACGGGCGCCGCCCCACGCTTTCTTTTTGGTGGATTTGAGTCGTGGGAGAGCCGTACTATTAAGAGGGGTCCGTCGGAAAGGTTTGGGCGGAATCAACAAGTACACTTGTCCCTCCTTTCCTGCATTTTGGAGCTTCCTTCGTTATCTTGGTTGTGCGGAAATCGACGATTATCGCTGTACTTGCGGTACTACCATAGTACACGCGATAGTACCGCTTGAGTGTCATGGTAGTACCGCTCCTTCCGAGCGGTAGTACCGCTGACTCGTGCCTAGTGCCGCTCGGTCAAGTAGTAGGGCGGATGTAATTTTTTACATCCGCGCCGCCCACGGTAGTACCGCTCGTCCAGCGCGGTAGTACCGCGGGGCCCCACGGTAGTACTGCTCCCTAGGAGCCGTAGTACCGTGGCCCTCCTACCTAGTTCCGTAGTTTCACAGTAGTAGGCGCCCGCAACGGTAGTACCGCTCCTCGGGAGCGGTAGTACCGCGTCGGATTTTTGTACCACCGCAGGTTCAGCGGAAGTTGGCACGGATGTAATTTATTTCATCCGCGCCTTCCTGTGCCGCGTGATTCTCCCGCCTTTGCGGTAGTACCACAAGGGGGAGCGGTAGTACCGCGCAAGCGGTAGTACTGCCCCTTAGTCAGGCAAGTTCCGGCCTGTGCTGCTGCCGTGGTAGTACCGTGGTCCGCCACGGTAGTACCGCGCAGCCTCGCGGTAGTACCGTGCGTCGCGGGCTGAACATGTGGATAACGGTTGGATTTTTTCCCACGACTATATAAGGGGCGTCTTCTACCTCTAGTTGACTACCTCTTCCTTCTCTAAGCTCCATTGTTGCTCCAAGCTCCATTTTGGCCCGATCTCTCTCCCTAGCCAATCAAACTTGTTGATTTGCTCGGGATTGGGTGACAAGGGCCCGATCTACACTTCCACCACAAGATATTTGATTCCCCCCGCTTATCCCTTGCGGATCTTGTTACTCTTGGGTGTTTGAGCACCCTAGACGGTTGAGGTCACCGTGGGGCCATATTCCATTGTGGTGAAGCTTCGTGGTGTTGTTGGGAGACTCCAATTAAGTTGTGGAGATTGCCCCAACCTTGTTTGTAAAGGTTCGTCGCCGCCTTCAAGGGCACCAATAGTGGAATCACGACTCTTGCATTGTGCTGAGGGCGTGAGGAGATTACGGTGGCCCTAGTGGCTTCTTGGGGAGCATTGTGCCTCCACACCGCTCTAACGGAGACGCATTTCCTCAAAAGGAAGGAACTTCGTAACACATCCTCGTCTCCACCGGCTCCACTCTTGGTTATCTTATCCCTTTACTTGTGCAAGCTTATTTGTGTTCCTATCCTTGCTTGCTCTTGTGCTTGTGTTGTTTGCATCATATAGGTTGTCCACCTAGTTGCACATCTAGACAACCTTTATTATTGCAAAGTTTAAATTGGTAAAGAAAAACTTAAAAATTGTTAGTTGCCTATTCACCCCCCTCTAGTCAACTATATCGATCCTTTCAATTGGTATCAGAGCCTCGTCTCTTTTTAAGGACTTTACCGTCCGAAGAGTACGGTTGACGTCATAGATGATGTGGGGAGCACTCATGCGAATCCGATATCATCTACGGAGATGGGGTACCTCGATCTCTCGTGAGGAATTCAATGTATGCGTTGGACACATTGAAAAACTCCATGACGCACCGAGGTCAAGGACATGTTTAAGGAATTCCTAGAAGGGCTTAAACTTTCCACCGCACCCATGAAAGTGGGTGATCCCGCCAACACGGGAGCGGATGCTAACTCCAATAAGGGGGAAGCTACTAGTGAGAAAGCCCCCTCGTCTAGTGGTAAGAATGGCACCGGCATCTTTGCCCATGTGCAACCTCCCGTTTATGGTGGACCGATTCCTTCCACTCATTTGAATCATGCCGGTCCACCACCTAAGATTGATAAAAAGTACGATTTTGATTCTTGGGTTATCATTTTAAGCGTCATTTAAATCATGTGAACACTAACCTTTGGAGAATCATTGAAGAAGGTTTCTATCCGCATGATCCGAGCAACTTTTCTCCAAGAGAGGTTGTGGACCATCAATTCAATGAGAATGCTCTCTTCATCATCCAAGAAGCAATCCTTCCCGAAGACCTCCCTCATCTTCGGCCTTACTCCCGTGCCAAAGATGCTTGGCTCAAGGTGGTCTCCCTTTATCGAGGAAGCGCAAGCATTCAACGTTCCAATTATGAAGTGGTCCAAGATGAAGCCGATGAGTTTGCAATGAAAGAAGAAGAAGAACCTCGTGAGCTCTATCGGAGAGTAACCAAACTTGCTGTCTCCCTCCGGGATCATGGAAGTAAGGACACGGATGACAACTGGATCAAGCGCAAATTTCTCAAGGCTATGATGCCCTACCACAAAGCCATGTCCTCCGTCATCCGTCAACGACCGGACTTCCACACCCTGTCCTCAAGTGATGTGTTGGATGAATTTGTGGCTATGAGCATATTGGACAAGACCGCCGACAATGCGGTGCTTGGCTCCCAAAGAGCAAAGAAGCCCAACCTCGCTTTGAAGGCCAAGATTTGTGTCGAAGAAGATGGAGAGGAGGAAGAAGAAGAGAGCAACCTCGAAGATACTAAGTATGACTATCATGAACACATGGCCCTTGCTTCAAGGCAATTTTGGAGCAAGAAGAACTCAAGGCCCAACTTCAACAAGAGCAACTCAAGTGGCACTAAGGGCAAGCAACGAGTGAGGACTTGCTTCAATTGTGGCAATGTGATTCACTTTGTTCTTGGTGTGCCCATATGAGAAGAGGGAAGACAATGGTGGCAAGCTCATCCGTAAGGACAAGGCCAAGTCTTTCCCCAACAAGAGCAACTTCACCAAGAAGACTCCTCACAAAGCTTTGGTGGTTCAAGAAGAGTACAATGAGGATGATGATGATGATGAGGATGGTGAATCGGTTGTCATGGCCTCCGTGGCCATTGCAACGACTCCTCAGGTGTCTCTCTTCGATTCACCCAATGAAAGCATCACTGCCAAGTGCCTCATGGCTAAAGCCACCAACAAGGTAACCCCCAACATCAAAACTACCATCATCAATCATTCTTCTTTGACGGATTGCATTGATGAACATGAGGGACTAATGTGGAGGAAAATGAGTTTGAGATCTTTATGAGTAAACTCAAGGGCAAATCCAAGAAGCACTTCGTTGCTCTCTTGGAACAACTTGGTGAAGCCAATGTCATGATCGAGGCTCATGAAGAAACCATCTCTAAGATGGAAGGGCATAGTCGTGACTATGCCGATGAGATTTCGGATCTTTCCAATGCTCTTGAGGAAGAGTGTGGTCTTCGTTTGGCTCTTGAGGAGTCATACAACGATGATCATGCTAAATTAAAGAAAGACCTTGATCATGCTCTTGTTGTGTCTCGTGTGCTTAGCTCCGAGAAGGCAAAGCTTGGAGTTGATCTAGCTAGACTCAACGAGGACTTTGACATTCTCGACAAGGCTCACAAAGTCTTGAAGGGTGCTCATGCTAGTCTCAAAGAGTCTCATGATCAACTCCAAGTGAAGCTAACCAAGGAGAAAGCCACCTTTCCTCATATGATATTGATTGATAATGCAAATGCTACTAACCCTTGTTGTGAGCATGTGCATCTTGTTGAGGAGAATGCTAAGTTGAAGGAGCAACTTGAAAAGGGCCTTGTCACATGTATACAAGGTGAGAAGAACCTTAACGACCTTTTGAGTAATCAAAAGGAAGTTGTGGCCAAGGAGGGGATTGGGTTCGCGCCCAAGCCCAAGAGCAAGAAGAAGAATGACAAGACTAAGCAACCTCCCCTCTCAAGCAAACTTTTGTGAGGGAGGGAGAGGGTGCTTCCAAGAAGAAGAAGAACCGCAAAGGGTGGCAATGCCAAGAAGGACAGCGTCATCCCCATGAACATAGCCGGTGACTTTAACCCCTCATATGTGTTGTGCCGTGCTAGTGATGGGCATGTTTATGCTAAATTTGTTGGTTCTTCTTATGAGTACATTGAATGGTCTATTTGGGTTCCTAAGACCCTCGTTACTAACATCAAAGGACCCATTACCAAATGGGTACCTAAAACCAAGCATTGATCTCTTGTAGGGGTTTGCTTCCGGGGGATCATGGTTGCTTTCGATAGTGGAGCAACAAATCATATGACCGGGAGCAAGGACATGGTGGTGGACGTGCAAGAGATTCCATCTATGCCCACCAATGTCGAGTGGGGTGATGCATCACATTCTAAGGTAATGGGTCTCGGCAAGGTTGTCATTTCTCATGATCTTATGATCGAGAAAGTCATGCTTGTTGAGTCCCTTGCATACAATTTGCTTTCCGCTCACAACTTGCAATCATGGGTTTTGCTACCTTCTTTGACATTGATATCATGGCCCTCTTGTGGAGCAAGACTCTTAAAGTAGCCTTTGTTGGGCATGTCGAGAACGGTCTCTATGTGATTAACTTTTCGTGAGCGACCCACTATGACCGCGACATGCCTAAAGGCTAAAGTTGACGATGGATTGCTTTGGCATCGCCGTTTAGCCCACGCCAATATGAGATCTTTGCAAAGTCTTCTCAAGGGGACCATGTCCGTGGACTAACAAATGTTAGTTTTGCCAAAGACCGTGCTTGCGGTGCTTGTATTGAAGGAAAGCTTCATGAGAAGGCTCACCCTCCCACGACCATCATATACTCAAAGAGACCCTTGGAGCTCCTTCACATGGATCTCTTTGGGCCACCATCATTTGATAGTCTTGGAGGTAGAAAGTATTGCTTGGTGATTGTGGATGACTATTCAAGATACACTTGGGTATACTTCTTCAAGAGGAAGAGTGAGACTCAACAAACCGTCATCGACTTTGCAAATGAAGCTCAACGTCAACATAATGCAAAGATCTTGACTATAAGAAGTGACAATGGCACCGAGTTCAAGAACTACACTTTGGATGAGTTTCTTAGTGATGAGGGGATCAAGCATCAATATTCTGCACCATATACCCCTCAACAAAATGGTGTTGCGGAGAGGAAGAACCGGACGTTGATGGATGCGGCAAGGACCATGATGGCGAATTCAAGTCTCCATACAACTTTTGGGCGAAGCCATCAACACCGCATGTCATGCATCCAATCGGCTCTATCTCCGCAAAGGCTTGAACAAGACTCCTTATGAGATACTCACCGCAACAAGCCCAACCTCAAGTACTTCCGGGTGTTCGGTGTAAGTGTTTCATTCTCAAGAAAGGTGTTCGTTTGTATAAATTTGAAGCTAGAGCTCATGAGGGCATATTTGTTGGTTATGCTACAAACTCTCATGCTTACCGTGTCCTCAATAAATCCACGGGACTTATTGAGGAGACGTGTAACGTGGAGTTTGATGAGAATAACGGCTCCCAAGTGGAGCAAAGTGGCACTTGTGATGTAGGTGATGAAATTCCTCCCCAAGCCATAAGAAGAATGGGAGTTGGTTTTATCCTACCCATTGAGGAACCCCTTGTGGCTGAAGGAGAAGGACAATGCTCCACTCAAGTGGAGCCATCACCAACCCAAGGCCCACACGCTTCCGAAGAACAAAGTGAAGGCCCTCAACCTCATGAACAAGACCAAGGGCAAGATCATGCTCAAGACGATGATGACACTCCAAATGATGCCCAAGGTCAAGTTCTCTCCCCCGAGCATGCTCAAGATGAAGATCATGCTCAAGACGGCGCTCAAGATGATCAAGTGACCCCTCCTCGTCTCGCCTCCGAGGAGGAATTAGAGCATCGTGCCGCCAAGATTGCTTCCAAACTCACCACCAAAGGCCATCTCATGGAGAATGTGGTTGGAAGCCTAAGAAAAGGGGTAAGCACTCGTAGACAATTGGCAAACTATTGTGAACATCACGCTTGTCTCTTGTGTTGAGCCCCAAAAGGTCTATGAGGCGCCAAGACTCGGATTGGCTCAATGCCATGTATGAAGAACTCAACAACTTCGAGTACAACAAGGTGTGGAGATTGGTGCCAAGGCCATCGGGGAACCACAACGTCATTGGAACCAAGTGGATTTTCAAGAACAAGCAAGATGCTCATGGGAACATCATTCGCAACAAGGCAAGATTGGTAGCACAAGGCTACTCCCAAGTCGAGGGTATCGACTACGGTGAAACCTTTGCTCCCGTTGCTCGTCTTGAATCCATTCGTTTGTTGATTGCATATGCTTCACATGACAACTTTAAGTTGCAACAAATGGATGTGAAAAGTGCTTTTCTTAATGGTCCTATTAATGAGTTGGTCTATGTCAAGCAACCCCCCGGGTTCGAGGACCCCTACTTCCCGGATCATGTGTATCAACTCGATAAGGCACTCTATGGCCTTAAACAAGCCCCACGTGCGTGGTATGACCACCTTATCGAGTTGCTACAAGATCGTGGATTTGAAGTGGGGCAAATCGATCCCACTCTTTTTACTAAGAAGGTCAATGGGGAGTTGTTTGTATGCCAACTATATGTTGATGATATTATCTTTGGTTCTCCTAACAAAGCTTTCAATGAGGAATTTGCCGCTCTCATGACCTCCAAGTTCAAGATGTCTTTGATGGAAGAGTTGAAGTTCTTCCTTGGTTTCGATATCAAACAAAGAAGAGAAGGAACCTTCATCAACCAAGCCAAATACACTCAAGACATGCTCAAAAGATTCAAGCTAAGTGATGTCAAGCCGGCTACTACTACACCAATGCCCACCAAGTGCCAACTTGACATTGATCCCAATGGTAAGCGGTGGATCAAAAGGTATATCGCTCCATGATTGGCTCCTTGCTTTACCTTTGTGCATCTAGACCGGATATCATGTTGAGTGTGGGAATGTGTGCACGGTTTCAAGCCGCATCAAGGAAAGCCACTATGTGGCGGTCAAGCGAATCTTTCGATATTTGGCTCATACCCCAAACTTTGGCTTATGGTACCCAAGAGGAGCAAACTTCAAGCTTGAAGGATTTACGGATTCCGATTAGGCTGGAGACAAAGTGGATAGGAAGTCCACTTTCGGAGGGTGCCAATTTCTTGGTTGCTCCTTGGTAAGTTGGTCTTCCAAGAAGCAAAGTTGTGTGTCTCTCTCGTCCACCGAAGCGGAATATGTGGCGGCCGGTAGTTGTTGTGCTCAACTCCTATGGATGAGGCAAACTTTAAAGGAGTACGGTGTCATTTGTGACAAAGTGCCTCTTTGGTGTGATAATGAAAGTGCCATCAAGATTTCTCTCAACCCGGTGCAACACTTCAAGACGGGCACATTGAGATTCGGTATCACTTCATCCGGGATCACATTAGGCGAGGGAAGATCAAGCTCAAGTATGTCAACACTCAGATAACCTTGCGTATATATTCACGAAGCCCTTAGATGAAGCAAGATTTCATGAAGTTAAGGCATGAGCTAAATATCATCGATTTGAGCAATGTGACTTGAGCCCGTGCACTCCCCACCACACTCAACTTGTTGTCTAGTTTAGGTGTAGGCATGGACATAGGGGAGTGTTGTTCTCTCAATGAACTCCCTCCCCCATTATGCATAAATCGATCACCTCTTTCACATTAGCCATTTTTATGGTACTTGTGTTCCAAAGACGAGTTTTGGTCATGGGCCCAAGGATAATTCTTCATGTGCCATACCATCCAACTCAAACATAGGTGGCTTCGGCTACCGCCCTATCTCCTTGAGAGGCCTTGTCGCTTGGTGGTTTCTTGTTGTCTTTTGCCTCTGGTTTGTGCTAGATCTTGTGGTTTCTTGTGTGTAAAAAGTTTCCTTGCAAAGGCCCTCTTCTCGTTTTGAAACTTGCGGTGACTTGAGTTCACAAGATTACTGTGGCCAGCTGCGGTACTACCGCAGTTCGCCACGGTACTACCGCATGGGAGCACGGTATTACCGCGACCACACGGCAGTAATTTTTTGACTGCCGCCTGGTTGAGCGGTACTACCGCCTCGGTGCGGAACTTCCGCCCGAGCGGTACTACCGCGATGATACGTGGTACTACCGCGCCGGTTCGAGGGCGTGGGGATAAGGACGGGCAGGGGGAGTCCTAACTCCCCATACCCATTCGCAGTCCTCTTTCCACGTCGCCTCCTTCTCTCCCTTGCTCAAGAACGGAACCGGCGTTCTTCACGGATCTCCTCCACCGCTGCCCTCCGTGATTCCGACCGTGGGATCGTTTCACCACGTGCTCTTGCTATGGACCTGTGTTTCCCCCAACTCCATCTCCGTGTTGATGGTGTTTGGTGTTTCTAGGTTTTGGGGGAGGCTTGTGTGTTCTTGAGATTGATAGGCTTAATCTCTGCAAGAATAGGATGAAGGAGTGTGGTATTGCATAGGATTTATATTTGTATTGTTGTCATGCGCTAGATCTGATCACCGTAGCACCGCCATTGTTTTGCGGTTCTTTTCAAATTCAAATCGCTAGTTGGATCTGCTGCGACGCGGTACTACCGCCCGTATGGCGTGGTACTACCGCTTGCACGGTACTACCGCTTCGGTGCGGTACTATCATATTCTGTGCAGCACTAAATCTTTACTTCCGCTCCAACCACGGTACTACCGTGACCTCGCACCTACTACCGCGCTTGAGCAAGATTAATTTTTAGTGCCGCAGTGCAAAGGCAGTCCCACCGTGGCTCACACCTATCGCATGCCAACTTTCTCATATGTCTCCTATGTGTTTCTTGTAATTTATCGTGGCCTTTGCATTGATCTTCTTTATGCCTTTGGTGCTTATGCGTGTGTCTCGGTGGTGGCTCTCGCCGGTCCAATCCCAGCCGTGACACTGCTCCAAGCGTATCGCAAGAACCCCCGTGAAGCACCGTGAGGGCTCCTTCCGCCCCAAGCGCCATGTCAAGACAATCGCTAGCAAGTACAAGGAGCCCGCCAAGGGCATGGATGAGATGCCCCAATCGACTATGTCCATCTCGTGCAAATTGACCCAGACGTGACCCCTCGTTCCTCTCCTGTCAGGGCTGTGAGCTGTTCTGGAACAAGCATCAAACCAACGTCTATCTGGATGTCATCAAGAGCAAGCAGAATACCTATGTGTATGTGAAGTGGATTGACATGCATCACTTGAGGAAGGACAAGTTCCGTGCCTACTTTGGAGAGGCTCTGGACTTGGTGGAGCAGTTTGGCATTGAGCATGTGATATCCTTTCACCTTGACTATGATCCCGAGCTCATTGGTCAGTTCTTTGCTTCAGTTTACTTTCACCCTAATGAGGAGAGGAGGATGACCTGGATGACCAATGGCCGTAAGTCGACCGCTACCGGAAGGAGTTCATGGATTTGCTCCAAGTTCCCTCGATGACGGGCTCGACTCTCCCGTGGGTGTTCGCCCCCATGCCAACTCCGACTCTGCCAACAAGGACAGGCTTGCACCATACTATGTTGAGAAGACGCCCAAGTGGCAAGATAGGGTTGGTGCTCAACTCTTTCTCGGATATCGTACCGCATCTTCCGCAACTCCTTGTTCCTCGCATTGGTGACAAGGACAAGGTCCATGCCTATATGGTGGATATGATGCTCATCTGCGAGGGAGGCCTGCTTGTCTCAGACTCAGCCACTTGATGTCTCACACATCATGTGGTGTGACCTTCGGTTTGCGGTGTTCAACCGCAAAGTGCCTATCTACGGGCCCTATCTGTTTCTGCTGATTTCGAGGACCTGGGAGAAGATGTTCCCTGGTGAGGAGTTCCTTGCCCCTGACTGGATTCGCCACGACCCCATCTATCTGCGTGTCAAACCCAACTGGTCCAACACTACTACTCGTGCCGAGGCGTCTGCTGCTAGGGCTGCTGTTGGAGAGGAGGATGCTGGCGCCGAGAATGTTGCTGAGGGCCATGCTGCTAGGCCTTCCCAGAGCTCCTCTATGCCTTCATGGTCCACGGTCAAGGACAAGATGAAGACTCTTTCTCGCATGCAAGCCAAGGGGCAGACAGGACTCACGTGGCATCCAAGGAGAGTCGTCACGGACAGGAAGATCTTGAAGCTCTATGGTGAGGATGTGTCTCATGGTCTGAGGAGCACATCACTCTAGAGGCCGAGTGGATGGAGAAGCAAGGCTACAAGTGGACTGATTCTGAGGAGGACGTCGAGGAGTCCATCCCTGCTGCTGAGGAGTCTAACGGAGAGGGTTGGGACGAGTTCCCTGCTGCTTGAGCCACCACTTGTGTGTAGGTGTCCTCTCTGCCTTTTTGGCATCTCGATGCCAAAGGGGGAGAGAGCGTGAGATTTAAGTAGTCTTGTGTCGTGGTTCGCGTTTGGTGTGTTTATTATGCGTTCTCGGTTGAACCTCGTTTGAACCTCGCTTTTAGTTGCTTTTCCTTCATATGGTGTAAGACATATGCACTCTATCTATCTTAGCAAGCTTGTGTTATATTGTGCTATATGTTGCTTAGATGTTATTCTTCGGCCTTTGTCTCTAAAATATAGGGGAGTGGTGAACCTAGTACGTGTGCTATGCAGTCCAAAGCATTCATCCAGAGTGCACACATCTAGGGGAGCCCGTCTATATTTTGGAGAGGAGGGTTTGCCCTTGCTCTATATTATTGTATCTTTGTGCAAATCCGCATTGTCATCAATCCACCAAAAGGGGGAGATTGTAAGGGCATATTTATCCCGTAAGTATTTTGGTGATTGATGACGATACTTTATGGACTAATCGTATGCTTTGAGTTCCTCGGATGGTTCATCACTAGGCACGAGACTATTCGGTGCCCCTCGGAGACTATTGAAGACGGCGTGCCCCACGCTTTCTTTTGGTGGATTTGAGTCGAGGAGAGCCGCATTATTAAGAGGGGTCCGCCGGAAAGGTTTGGGCGGAATCAACACGTACACTTGTCCCTCCTTTCCCTGCATTTTGGAGCTTCCTTCGTTATCTTGGTTGTGCGGAAATCGACGACTATTGTTGTACTTATGTAGTACCATAAGTACACGCTGTAGTACCGCTGGGTGTCATGGTAGTACCGCCTCCGAGCGGTAGTACCGCTGACTCCTGTGCCTAGTGCCGCTCGGTCGGTAGTAGTAGGGCGGATGTAATTTTTACATCCGCTACCCACGGTAGTACCGCTCGTCCAGCGGGGTAGTACCGCGGGGCCCCACGGTAGTACTTCTCCCTAGGAGCCGTAGTACCGTGGCCCTCCTACCTAGTTCCGTAGTTTCACGGTAGTAGGCGCCCGCAACGGTAGTACCGCTCCTCGGGAGTGGTAGTACCGCGTCGGATTTTTGTACCACCAAAGGTTCAGCGGAAGTTGGCACGGATGTAATTTATTTCATCTCGCGCCTTCCTGTGCCGTGATTTCTCCGCCTTTGCGGTAGTACCGCAAGGGGGAGCGGTAGTACCGCGCAAGTGGTAGTACTGCCCCTTAGTCAGGCAAGTTCCGGCCTGTGCTGCTGCCGCGTTAGTACCATGGTCCGCCACGGTAGTACTGCGCAGCCTCGCGGTAGTACCGCGCCCCTGGAGCGGTAGTACCGTGCGTCGCGGGCTGAACATGTGGATAACGGTTGGATTTTTTCCCACGACTATATAAGGGGCGTCTTCTACCTCTAGTTGACTACCTCTTCCTTCTCTAAGCTCCATTGTTGCTCCAAGCTCCATTTTGGCCCAATCTCTCTCCCTAGCCAATCAAACTTGTTGATTTGCTCGGGATTGTGTGACAAGGGCCCGATCTACACTTCCACCACAAGATATTTGATTCCCCGCTTATCCTCATGGATCTTGTTACTCTTGGGTGTTTGAGCACCCTAGACGGTTGAGGTCACCGTGGGGCCATATTCCATTGTGGTGAAGCTTCGTGGTGTTGTTGGGAGACTCCAATTAAGTTGTGGAGATTGCCCCAACCTTGTTTGTAAAGGTTCGGTCGCCGCCTTCAAGAGCACCAATAGTGGAATCACGGCTCTTGCATTGTGCGAGGGCGTGAGGAGATTACGGTGGCCCTAGTGGCTTCTTGGGGGCATTGTGCCTCCACACCGCTCTAACGGAGACGATTTCCCTCAAAAGGAAGGAACTTCGTAACACATCCTCGCCTCCACCGGCTCCACTCTTGGTTATCTTATCCCTTTACTTGTGCAAGCTTATTTGTGTTCCTATCCTTGCTTGCTCTTGTGCTTGTGTTGTTTGCATCATATAGGTTGTCCACCTAGTTGCACATCTAGACAACCTTTATTATTGCAAAGTTTAAATTGGTAAAGAAAAACTTAAAAATTGTTAGTTGCCTATTCACCCCCCCTCTAGTCAACTATATCGATCCTTTCAACCATGATCTTGCATGTGCGTAGGAATTTTTTTGAAATTACTACGTTCCCCAACAGTGGCATCCGAGCCTGGTTTTATGCGTAGATGTTATATGCACGAATAGAACACAAGTGAGTTGTGGGCGATACAAGTCATACTGCTTACCAGCATGTCATACTTTGGTTCGACGGTATTTTTGGATGAAGCGGCCCGAACCGACATTACGCGTACGCTTACGCGAGACTGGTTCTACTGACGTGCTTTGCACACAGGTGGCTGGCGGGTGTCTGTTTCTCCAACTTTAGTTGAATCGAGTGTGGCTACGCCCGGTCCTTGTGAAGGTTAAAACAACAGTAACTTGACAAACTATCGTTGTGGTTTTGATGCGTAGGTAAGAACGGTTCTTGATCAGCCCGTAGCAGCCACGTAAAATTTGCAACAACAAAGTAGAGGACGTCTAACTTGTTTTTGCAGGGCATGTTGTGATGTGATATGGTCAAGACGTGATGCTATATTTTTGTATGAGATGATCATGTTTTGTAACCGAAGTTATCGGCAATCGGCAGGAGCCATATGGTTGTCGCTTATTGTATGAAATGCAACGCTCTGTAATTGCTTTTACTTTATCACTAAGCGGTAGCGATAGTCATAGAAGCAATAGATGGCGTAACGACAACGATGCTACGATGGAGATCAAGGTGTCGCGCCGGTGACGATAGTGATCACGACGGTGCTTCGGAGATGGAGATCACAAGCACAAGATGATTGCATGTGATGTTTATCCTTATATTGATTGCATGTGATTGCATGTGATGTTTATCCTTTATGCATCTTATCTTGCTTTTATTGACGGTAGCATTTTAAGATGATCTCTCACTAATTATCAAGAAGTGTTCTCCCTGAGTATGCACCGCTACAAAGTTCTTTGTGCCGAGACACCACGTGATGATCGGGTGTGATAGGCTCTACGTTCAAATACAACGGGTGCAAAACAGTTGCACACGCGGAATACTCAGGTTAAACTTGACGAGCCTAGCATATACATATATGGCCTCGAACACGGAGACCGAAGGTCGGCGTGAATCATATAGTAGATATGATCAACATAGTGATGTTCACCATTGAAACTACTCCATCTCACGTGATGATCGGACATGGTTTAGTTGATTTGGATCACGTGATCACTTAGATGACTAGAGAGATGTCTGCCTAAGTGGGAGTTCTTAAGTAATATGATTAATTGAACTTAAATTTATCATGAACTTAGTCCCGTAGTATTTTGCAAATTATGTTGTAGATCAATAGCTCGCGTTGTTGCTTCCCTATGTTTTTATATGTGTTCCTAGAGAAAACTAAGTTGAAAAATGTTAGTAGCAATGATGCGGACTTGGTCCGTGACCTGAGGTTTATCCTCATTGCTGCACAGAAGAATTATTTCCTTGATGCACCGCTAGGTGATGCACCTGCGTATGCATGCGCATCGTTATGAACGTTTGGCTAGCTCAATATGATGACTACTTGATTGTTTTGTGCACCATGCTTTATGGCTTAGAACCGGGACTACAAAACGTTTTTGAAACGTCATGGAACATATAAGATGTTTCAAGAGATGAAATTGGTATTTCAGACTCATGCCCGTGTCAAGAGGTATGAGACCTCTGACAAATACTTCGCCTAAAAGATGGAGGAGAATTGCTCAACTAGTGAGCAAGTACTTAGATTGTCTGAGTACTAAAATCGCTTGAATCAAGTGGGAGTTAGTCTTCCAGATAAGATAGTGATTGGCAGAGTTCTCTAGTCACCATCACCAAGTTGCTGGAACTTCGTGATGAACTATAATGCAAGGGATGACGAAAACGATTCCCGAGCTCTTCGTGATGCTGAAGTCAACGAAGGTAGAAATCAAGAAAAGAGCATCAAGTGTTGATGATTGACAAGACCACTAGTTTCAAGAAAGGGGCAAAGGGAAAGAAAGGGAACTTCAAGTAGAATGACAAGCAAGTTGTCACTCCCGCGAAGAAGCCCAAAGATGGACCAAAGCCCGAAACTGAGTGCTTACACTGCAAAGGAAATGGTCACTGGAAGCGGAAATACCCTGAATATTTGGTGGATAAGAAGGATGGCAAAGCGAACAAGGGTATATTTGATATACAGGTTATTGATGTGTGCCTTACTAGTGTTTATAGTAGCCCTGAGTATTTGATACTTGTTCGGTTGCTAAGATTAGTAATTCGAAACAGGAGTTACGGAATAAACAGAGACTAGTTGAAGGGGAAGTGACGATGAGTGTTGGAAGTAGTTCCAAGATTGATATGAGCATCATCGCACACTCCCTATACTTTCGGGATTAGTGTTAAACCTAAATAAATGTTATTTGGCGCTTATGCGTTGAGCATGAATATGATTTGATCATGTTTATTGCAATACGCTTATTCATTTAAAGTCGAGAATAATTGTTGTTCTGTTTACATGAATAAAACCTTCAAATGGTCATACACCCAATGAAAATAGTTTGTTGGATCTCGATCGTAGTGATACACATATTCATAATATTGATGCCAAAAGATGCAAAGTTAATAATGATGGTGCAACTTGTTTGTGGCACTGCCATTTGGGTCATATCGGTGTAAAGCGCATGAAGAAACTCCATAAAGATGGATTTTTGGAATCACTTGATTATGAATCATTTGATGCTTGCAAACCGTACCTTTTGGGCAAGATGACTGAAACTCCATTCCCTGGAACAATGGAACGAGCTACTGACTTATTGGAAATAATACATACCGATGTATGCGATCCGATGAGTGTTAAGGCTCACGGCGTGTATCGTTATTTTCTGACCTTCACAGATGATTTGAGCAGATATGGGTATATCTACTTGATGAAACATAAGTCTGAAACATTTGAAAAGTTCAAAGAATTTCAGAGTGAAGTGGAAAATCATCGTAACAAGAAAAATAAAGTTTCTAAGATCTGATCATGGAGACGAATATTTGAGTTACGAGTTTGGTCTTCATTTGAAACAACGTGAAATAGTTTCGCAACTCACGCCACCTAGAACACCACAATGTAATGGTGTGTCCGAACATCGTAATCGTACTTTACTAGATATGGTGCGATGTATGATGTCTCTTATCAGTATACCACTACCGTTTTGGGGTTATGCATTAGAGACAGCTGCATTCAGTTTAATAGGGCACCATCTAAATCCGTTGAGACGACACCGTATGAACTATGGTTTAGCAGTAAACCTAAGATGCCGTTTCTTAAAGTTTGGGGCTGCGATGCTTATGTGAAGAAACTTCAACCAGATAAGCTCGAACCCAAATCGGAGAAATATGTCTCCATAAGATACCCGAAAGAGACTATTGGGTACACATTCTATCACAGATCTGAGAGCAAGACTTCCGTTGCTAAATTCGGATCCTTTCTAGAGAAGGAGTTTCTCTCGAAAGAAGTGAGTGGGAGGAAAGTAGAGCTTGATAAGGTAATTTGTACCTTCTCCCGAATTGGAAAGTAGTTCATCACAGAAATCAGTTCCAGTTATTCCTACACCAATTAGCGAGGAAGCCAATGATGATGATCATGAAACTTCTAATCAAGTTACTACCGAACCTCGTAGGTAAACCAGAGTAAGATCTGCACCAAAGTGGTACGGTAATCCTGTTCTGGAAGTCATGTTACTTGACCATGACGAACCTACGAACTATGAGGAAGCGATGATGAGCCCAGATTCCGCAAAATGGTTTAAAGCCATGAAATCTGAGATGGGATCCATGTATGAGAACAAAGTATGGACTTTGATTGACTTGCCCAATGATTGGCAAGCCATTGAGAATAAATGGATCTACAAGAGGAAGACGGACGCTGATAGTAGTGTTACTATCTACAAAGCTCGACTTGTCGCAAAAGGTTTTCGACAAGTTCAAGGTGTTGAATACAATGAGATTTTCTCAAATGTAGCGATGCTTAAGTCTGTCCGAATCATGTTAGCAATTGCCACATTTTATGAAATTTGGCAAATGGATGTCAAAACTGCATTCCTTAATGGATTTATTAAAGAAGAGTTGTATATGATGCAACCGTAAGGTTTTGTCAATCCTAAAGGTGCTAACAAAATGTGCAAGCTCCAAATGATCCATCTATGGACTGGTGCAAGCATCTCAGAAGTTGGAATATACGCTTTGATAAGTTGATCAAAGCATATAAGTTTTATACTGCACTTGCGGTGAAGCCTGTATTTACAATAAAGTGAGTGGGAGCACTACCGCCTTTTCCGATAGATATATGTGAGTAACATACTGCTTATCGTAAATGATGTAGAATTTTTCCGGAAAGCATAAAGGAGTATTTGAAAGGAGTTCTTTAAAACAAAGACCTCAAGAAGCTACTTACATATTGAGCATCAAGATCTATTGAGATAGATCAAGACGCTCGATAAGTTTTTCAATAAGTACATACCTTGTCAAGATTTTGAAATAGTTCAAAATGGAAATACCAAAAAAGAGTTCTTACTGTGTTGCAAAGGTGTGAAATTGAGTAAGACTCAAATCCCGACCACGGCGTAAAATAGAAAAGAGAATGAAAGTCACTCCCTATGCCTCAGTCATAGGTTCTATAAAGTATGCTATGCTATGTACTGCACCTATTTTATACCTTGCTCAGATTTGGCAAGGAGTACAATTGTGATCTAGGAATAGATCACTGGACATTGGTCAAGAACATCCTTAGTGAGGACTAAGCAAATATTTCTCGATTATGGAGGTGATAAAAGAGCCCGTCGTAAAGAGTTACATCGATGCAAGCTTTTTACAGTGATTTAGATGACTCTAAGTCTCAATCTGGATACATATTGAAAGTGGGAGAAATTAGCTAGAGTAGCTCCGTGCAGAGCATTGTAGACATAGAATATTTGCAAAATACATACGACTGAATGTGCGTAACCCGTTGACTAAGCTTCTCTCACGAGCAAAACATGATCATACCTTAGTACTCTTTGGGTGTTAATCACATAGCGATGTGAACTAGATTATTGACTCTAGTAAACCCTTTGGGTGTTGGTCACATGACGATGTGAACTATGGGTGTTAATCACATACAGATGTGAATATTGGTGTTGAAACACATGATGATGTGAACTAGATTATTGACTCTAGTACAAGTGGGAGACTGAAGGAAATATGCCCTAGAGGCAATAATAAAGTTATTATTTATTTCCTTATATCATGATAAATGTTTATTATTCATGCTAGAATTGTATTAACCGGAAACATAATACATGCGTGAATACATAGACAAACATAGTGTCACTAGTATGCCTCTACTTGACTAGCTCGTTTATCAAAGATGGTTATGTTTCCTAGCCATGGACAAAAGAGTTGTCATTTGATTAACGCAATCACATCATTAGGAGAATGATGTGATTGACTTGACCCATTCCGTTAGCCTTAGCACTTGATCGTTTAGTATGTTGCTATTGCTTTCTTCATGACTTATACATGTTCCTATGACTATGAGATTATGCAACTCCCGTTTACCTGTGACGCCCGGATAATTAAGCTACAATAACCCTCTACTAGTGATGCCGCGTCACCTAGATTACTGTGGCAAAATCTCGCGTTAGTTTGAAACCGATTCAATTTCAAATTCAAAATCAAGTCAAACATTAAAGGATTTCTAATATTAAAACTAAAATGTTCAGGTGGTTCCAAATAATTCATAAGTAATTATGGTGGAGGAACCACACTTTTATAAAACGCATAAATACTCTAAAATGTTTTGAATAGTAGCAAAAACAATTAGTTGAATTCCTTTTACAATAAAAAAATATTAAACTATTTTATTTAGTTACCCAAATTAATGTGGCAGTAGTATGTATAAGCAATACCAATTTAGGAACCATTGGTGTATTTTGTAAAACTAAAATAAAAGAAAACTAGACATAAAACAGAAAATAAAAGTAAAAAGCAAAAGCAAAGCAAGAACAAAAAGAAAGAGAGAAAGGCCCCACTGGCTTCGCCCAAAGAAGCCGCCTGGGCCACCCGCCCAAATCCGGCCACTCCCCATATCCCCTCTCTCACCCGAAACCCTAACCCCCCCCCCCCACGCACACCACTCCCCCACTCACTCCTCTCCCCACCCCCCCCCACGACCCCATCTGGATTGGGGGCGCTCGCCCCCGACCCTGGTGACCGCGTCGCCGCCAACATGCGCCATCACCGGAATCGCCGAAACCACCTCGCCGGCCTGCACCTCCTCACCCCATCATCGTCGCCTGCCGCTCCCCCGCTTCGCCCGCCACCATCGCCACAAGGGCGACACCCTCCCCCACCGGTGCCCCGCCGACCCGACTAGGTTCGCTGCTGCTTCCCCCGGCGCCGACGAGCACGCTGCCAAGGATCGCCACCTCCGCCTTAACTTCTTCACCGACCTCGCGCCGCAGACCAGCACCACCGTTGCCGCCGGATAGCTCGCCGTCCTCTCCATCCGCCGTCCTCGCTGTCGCTGGACTCCGCCAGATCAACCTCCGCCGAGCCGCTGCCTGGACCCTACTTCCCCACCGTGAGCCGCCACCTTCCTCCTCCTCTTCTTCGCTCACGGGCGGCCACCATCGTGCCCCGCCTGGCCCGGCCACCATGGCCCTATCTCAAGGCTCATGAAGCTCCGCTCGTCGGGCCATCAGCCAGCGCTGCCCCCCACCGTGATCCTCCCTAGCGCGCCTCGACCGGCTCCTCCTGCCGGGCGGATCTCCCATGAGCCTCAAGGCCCGGCCATGCCATGGCTACCGGCGCAAGCCGTCGCCCTTCAGATGCCACCTCAGATACAAGACGGGCGACGCCCATAACTCACGCCGCTTAGGCGCCTGTGTTTATGACCAAAGGGGCCCAAATTGAGAACAATTTCAAAAAAAATTAATTAAAAAAAACACAATAATAAAATTATCAATAAATAAATAAACTTAATTAATTTTTATTAATTAAACTAATAGATTAACTAAACTAATTAATCGGTTAATTAGTTAATTAAGTAGTCAATGACAGTGGGGCCCACCCCCCTAATTAATACTAATTAGGTTAAATAAGATGACTAATTAAAATGTGTCACTGACCAGGGGGACCCACTGGTCAGGTTGACCAGTCAACCCTGTTGACTGCTGACGTCAGCATGACATCATGCTGATGTCATAATTCCATTTTCGAATTAAATTAAATAATTAATTAAATTCCAGAAATTAATAAAATCTTTAAAAAAATCATATCTTTTAATCCGTAACTCGGATTAAATTAATTTCAACATGAAAGTTGCTCAGAACGACGAGACGATTCTGGATACGCGACCCATTCGTCCGACACACACTCCTAACATATCAAACTCGCAACTTTCCCCCTCCGGCTCCTCTGCCCGAAAACGCGAAACACCGGGGATACTTTCCCGGATGTTTCCCCCCTTCACCGGTATCACCTCATACCGCGTTAGGGAACCTCTAGCACCGATGCTTGTCATGTCATGCATCGCTATGCATCTGCTTGCTTAAATATTTATTGTTTCTTCCCCCTCTTCTCTCGCTAGACACCGAGACCGACGCCGCTGCTACCCAGTACGACTACGGAGTTGACGACCCCTCTCTCTTGCCAGAGCAACCAGGCAAGCCCCCCCTTTGATCACCAGATATCGCCTATTCTTCTCTATACCGCTTGCAATAGAGTAGTGTAGCATGTTATTGCTTTCAAGCATCCTATACCGCATAGCCTGCCCTTACTATCAAGCAGTTACCTTTACCTGCTATCCTACTGCTTAGTATAGGATGCTAGTGTTCCATCAGTGGCCCTACACTCTTGTCCGTCTGCCATGCTATACTTCTGGGCTGTGATCACTTCGGGAGGTGATCACGGGCATATACTATATACTTTACACTATTACATTACCTGTGATACTGTTCGAGATGGGGGTCGAAAGGACAGTGGCTCCATCCCAGAGAGGTGGGCCTGGGTTCCCGACGGCCCCCGACTGTTACTTTGAGGCGGAGCGACAGGGAAGGTTGAGACCACCTAGGAGAGAGGTGGGCCTGGCCATGTTCGGCGTTCGCGGATACTTAACACACTTAACGAGATTTTGGTATTTGATCTGAGTTGGGTCGTTGACCTTATACGCACTAACCGCCACGTGGGACAAGATATGGGCAACCGGCGTCGTGGTATCAGCCGAAGCATTTCGTGACGTCAGCAACTGAGCGGCGCGCGCCGGTTTGGAACGTAAGCCTGCTCTTGTATTAAGGGGGCTAGTTACGCTTTTCACAGACGTCACATAGCGTGCAGGTGTGCTAAGGGCGATGGGCCTGCACTGCGCTTAGGTTTAGACCGGCGTCTTGACCTCTCCTGTTATGCCTAGGTGGGCTGCGACGTGTTGATCTTCCGCGTCGGGCATGACCCGTAAAAGTGTGTCCGCCAAATGGGATCAAGCGTGTTGGGTTATGTGGTGCACCCTGCAGTGAAGTTAATCTATCCGAATAGCAAAGGATCTTCGGAACAGGACAACTTGGAGTTGTACCTTGACCTTATGACAACTAGAACCGGATACTTAATAAAACACACCCTTCCAAGTGCCGATACAACCCGGGTGATCGCTCTCTAACAGGCGACGAGGAGGGATCGCCGGGTAGGATTATGCTATGCGATGCTACTTGGAGGACTTGATCTACTCTCTTCTACATGTCAAGAAGACGGAGGCTGCGAGCGTAGTCTTCGTTAGGATTAGCTATCCCCTCTTATTCGGCATTCTGCAGCTTCACCCACCGATATGGCCCTTTACACATATACCCATGCATATGTAGTGTAGCTCCTTGCTTAAGTAGTACTTTTGATGAGTACTCACGGTTGCCTTGTTCCCCTTTTCCCCTTTCTTTACCCGATTGTCATGCGACTGCACGATGGAGCCTGGAGCGACGCCACTGCCGTCGACGACTCCTACTACGCCGGAGGTGCCTACTACTACGCAGCAGCCCACGACGATGACCAGGAGTAGTTAGGAGGATCCTGTGCAGAGGCCTGCGCCTTCTTCGATCTCAGATCCCAGTTTGTGCTAGCCTTCTTAAGGCAAACTTGTTTAACTTATGTATGTACTCAGATATTGTTGCTTCCGCTGACTCGTCTATGATCGAGCACTTGTATTCAAGCCCTCAAGGCCCTTGGCTTGTATTATGATGCTTGTATGACTTATTTATGTTATAGAGTTGTGTTTGTGATATCTTCCCGTGAGTCCCTGATCTTGATCGTACACATTTGCATGCATGATTAGTGTACGATTGAATCGGGAGCGTCACAAGTTGGTATCAGAGCCTACTGCCTGTAGGAATCCCCCTTCCAAACTCCTTGGCCGAAGTCGAGTCTAGTCGATGAAAACTGTTTTACTAACATGGTTGTGCAACCCATGGGCCCACGTCGCCATTGGGTGGTATTAGGATCTTTTATTCCTCGACCTATACTCTGGGACTCTGACCTCTCTTCTATTCGGGTTAAAATGAATTTACTAACTCTAACTCTAGGTTCTCGTAACTACTTCCTCCCGGAGAACCCTTAGCATAAATGAAAGCCTACTGCACCGAAGGATTCCGAAGATACTCTCCGATGTTCACTCAAGACTTTGTGTCCGTTGCTTTTGCAATTCCCTAGCACCGAAATATCCCTATGGATAAATACATACACTTGCCGTTCTTACTTAGTTCCTAGTTGCTCTTGTTACTACATGATACCCTGAAATACTCATTGTTGTTCCGACAATACTTATGCCTACTGCCTTGCAGTTCCTTACCACCTGAATACCCCTACGGATAATTTCTCGCACTTATCGAGTATCCGCTCATCCCCAGTTGATTCATGTATTTCACAAAAGTCTTCGAATGCCATTCGATCTTCCGAAAATCCCGAGCAGCCTATTCCTCTTGAAATTCTTCTTGCTTGCATTATGGTTAATCCCATAAGTCTCGTAGTCTTATTGGCATCCCTTGTCATTGTCATTTTGAGTCTGTTGACTCAATATGTTTGCGAATACACGCAATAATCATTGATCCTTATAAATTACCTTTTCGGCTGAGCTGCCATTCTTCTTAACTGGAATTGGTTCTCGACCAATCCAATTGCCGTTGATTGTACCCTAAGGCTATTCAACTTATCCATCCCTAATCAGAGCAATGCTTCTGATCCCTTGATTTGGAAATCATAATTCCTTTGCATTTGAGATTTGAGTTAGTCAGTTGTTTCTATAATCTGATCTCCTTGCATTCTTCTTCCTCTAGTTGAGTACCGATGCTCATGTCAGATCCCTTGTGGACCACCAGATCCTTTGTTGGATTTTATCCGACAACGTCCTTCATATTCAATAAGCCTGTGAGCCTTTCCTCGGATACATAATGCCTTTGGTAAATTGTATCCTCTGCTTTGTCGACCATGTTATGCTTTCGAGCTTGAGTTTTTCGCTCCTGGAGTTTGTCGTATATGTTCCTAAGAGGCCCAGATGGGTTGAACCTATGCTTTTTTGAATCATTGTGAACCCGGAAACTACTACGGGTCATATTCTAGTAGTGTTATGTTAGATAAAATTTCAATACTACAACTAATGTCATTTTTGAAATACGTGAGGTGAATGAAAGGTTATGCCTTGAACAAGTGGGAGTCGACCTTGAACCCTGTGTTCATGCCCATGGACACGATGTATACCTTATCATGGAAGCTTCTCTTAAAATAATTATCCCCTTGTTTTAAGTTTATCTTGTATCTATGGACGTGGTTCCGACCATGTTTCTCCTTGATTCCATTTGTCGTGCAAGTTTGAGCACTTGTCTTCTGCAGAGCATTACCCTAGTCCAACCTATACTTTGATCTGTCGTCGAGTATTACCCCCTGGTATCTCGAGGTTATCATGGAACTGCATAACTTCTTAAGAGCTCTTCATCAAGTGCTACATTCTCATTGATTCCAATTTTTCACGGGCTCCGAGTTATTAAACACTCAAGGACATCGATAACTGAATCGAGTCCGCATCGTGATTAAACAACTCTTAGTAATCTTCTTTGCTTACGAGTTTGTACTCGATCACGTCATCCCTAGCATGATCAGCTATATCATTATCGTGCTGATTTTAACTGTGCTACCTGGTCCTTATCCCAGGAGCACAACTTTCGACGATTGAGCTAAGCTTACGTCGATTTCCTTGTCTTATCGTTCCATCTTGAACAACAAACTTGATCTCGAGTTTGTGTCCTACTCGTGGTTCCAATAACCTTTCGCTTCATCATTCGTTTGACTTGATGTCATCGTCGATCGATAACATCTTCGTGAAATCTCTCGACAAATGTGTCGTGATCGTCATCAACCTTATGAGCTCTTCCAGGATATCAGTCGGATTCATGATGGGAAATACCATCCTTGCCTCGATGATTTGTGTTATCATCAACCACTTTATTGCCTTCGCTCCAACACAAACTTGTTCGTGTTTTGTGTCATACCTTGAGTTCCTTGCTACCCAAAGATTGTTCTTCTTTACCTTGGAATATTACCACCTTTTATGTCAAGAATGTCGTGGGAATTTCACCACCTCTTAAGAATTCTTGGTATGGTGATACTTCTCACCATTACCATTCTTTCTTGGGTCGTCGTGTTGATTCCAACCAGGGTACCAACAAGTGAGCGGTGCTGTTTGGATTCCGCCCCTCTAGCAACCCTATTGCTTTGAAGTTAACGATCGACAGTTCGTTATTAGACTGTTGGCTATTGAATCATCACTCTAACATTGGTCTTGTTGCCTAAGGTCATACTTCGGGCACACTTTCAACTAATGATTGATGGTGTATGTTTTCCTAGAGCATACGACATTATATCATTTGAATTGACAAGTGTCATCCTCTTGTTGACATTATTGTGGAAAGCCATCCGTTTGGAATTCTCGATGAATTGTCGCCGAGCCCATCAGCCACCTTCTCATCCCCTCCTTGGTTTAAGGATGAACTATTGCTTCAAGAACCCGCTCCCATAGTTCATTTCCTGGGAATCTTGAAATGTCATTTCGTCTATTTGTGTTGCACCTTTTCTTCTCAGGCATCATGAGTTTGAGGTATCCTGACACCAACCAGATCTGGATCTCGGTCAGATATGATGGTTGGGACATATTTCCAAGAGTTATATATTTGGTCTTTATTAGACCCGGTAAGGTGATGTCATGCCTAGCACACCGACTGCAGGACCTAGCGAAATAGTTTCCTTTTTGAGAAGGTTAACCATTTTTCCATGAGGAAATTGAATGCCTTGTTTAATAAGTTATCCTGATGGATCCTTTGTGTATTCAAAGTCTGACCTTTGCTTAAATACCATGTCAATGCTATCTCAAAGCATGTTATGGTATTCCGATTTTCAATAAGAACATTTGAAGCACAATGCAAAATTTTCTTTATAAATTATCCAAACACCGTTGTATGGGTAATGTCATGAAATTTCTCTCCCCTACCTAAGGAGTTTTCTACATTATATCCTATCATGGATATCATGCACTGCTTGTCCTTGGGAAGGATATACCCTGAAATATGTGTTTAAACACATTTTTCCTTTCCATTGTTCTGTTTAACCTGATAATCATATTTTCCTTTCCATTGTTTGGTTTAACCTTTCTTGTAATCTATATGATCTAAGCAGTAATAATTCACTGCTTATGTAAACACCTCGTTGTACCACTCTGTCAGTAAGACCCTGTTGCTATTGTTGATGACATTTCGGTAACCACCGATGGACGAGAACCTTGCCTAGTGGTCCGCCTCGTTTCAACGAGCAGGAAAATGGTTCTCTTCGTCCCTCGTCCTTGGTACCGATGTTGTTGCCGACATAACCGACAGACTATCCTCTGACATGCCTTGCTATCGTGACCGTGGAAGATGTCTGCCCCCTTCCTAATTTTAACCCACAAGGTGGGCCCATAACCCACAGGTCCCAGGATCGAAACCTGACTCTCCTGTACACCTTGTTGAGAAAGTTATCCCTTACTTTGGTTTCGTGTGTAATTCATGAGCCACCTTCCTAGTGATCTGTTCCGGTATCAGATGCAATACTTAAACTTGATGCTTTGAACCCCTTTCACACTCTTTTCGTGCATCGAACGATTGTCTATCCGCTTGGAACTCCTTATTGTACCTTCTTACCTTACTCTCGATTGTTCAACTCGAGAGATACTCATCTATTCATTCACGGAAAACCCTGCATTTATTACCCCTTAAGCATTCTGTCGTAGCCGAGCTACCCCTTACCTATTCGTAAGCACGAAGGAAGCCCCGAAGAAAGGATGACGACTTCACCATGATGACCTGAAGCAAAAAAATGAAGACGTCAATGTAATGGATCGACCTCTTCGAGGAGAGCAACCAAGGCCGAGAAGATCCATTAGAATTTCGTAACTAGACCTCCCCCCCCCTTCTCTACCTCTTAAATCTCGGGATGAGATTTCTTGTAGTGGAGGAGAATTGTGACGCCTGGATAATTAAGCTACAGTAACCCTCTACTAGTGATGCCGCGTCACCTAGATTACTGTGACAAAATCTCGCGTTAGTTCGAAACCGATTCAATTTCAAATTCAAAATCAAGTCAAACATTAAAGGATTTCTAATATTAAAACTAAAATGTTCGGGTGGTTCCAAATAATCCATAAGTAATTATGGTGGAGGAACCACAATTTTATAAAAGGCATAAATACTCTAAAATGTTTTGAATAGTAGCAAAAACAATTAGTTGAATTCCTTTTACAATAAAAAAATATTAAACTATTTTATTAAGTTACCCAAATTAATGTGGCAGTGGTATGTTGTATGTATAAGCAATACCAATTTAGGAACCATTGGTGTATTTTTTAAAACTAAAATAAAAGAAAACTAGACATAAAACAGAAAAGAAAAGTAAAAAGAAAAAGCAAAGCAAGAATAAAAAGAAAGAGAGAAAGGCCCCCCACTGGGCTTCGGCCCAGCAGGCCGGCCCAGTCGGCCACCGGCCCAGCCGGCCACTCCCCATATCCCCCTCTCACCCGAAACCCTAACCCCCCACGCAGACCACTCCCCCACTCACTCCTCTCCCCACCCCCCCACGACCCGATCTGTATCGGGCGCCGACCACTGGTGACCGTCGCCGCCACCACGCCGCCATCACCGGAATCGCCAAACCACCTCGTGGCCTGCACCTCCTCACCCCATCACCGTCGCCCGGCCGCTCTCCTCATTGCGCCCGCCTCCGCCACCATCGCCAAGGGCGACACCCTCCCCCACCGGTGCCCCGCCGACCCGACTAGGTTCGCCGCTGCTCCCCCCGGCGCCGACGAGCACGCCTGCGCCCAAGGACTGCCACCTCCGCCCCGCAACTTCTTCACCGGCCTCGCGCCGCACCTGCAGCACCACCTTCGCCGCCCGGATAGCTCACCGTCCTCTCCATCCGGCCACGTCCTCGCCGTCGCTGGATTCCGTCGCATCAACCTCCGTCGAGCCCGCTGCCCTGGACCCTACTCCCCACCGTGAGCCGTCACCTTCCCTCCTCCCTCTCTCTGCTCACGGCGCGTCACCGTCGTGCCCCGCCCGCTCCGGCCACCATGGCCCTGTCTGCGTCTGAAGCTCCGCTCGTCGGGCCGCCACTACTGCAGCGTGCCCCCACCGCATCCTCCCTAAGCGCCTCCTCGGCTCCTCCTGGCGGATCCCTGTCGAGCCCCAGCGCTCGGCCATGACCATGGCGGCCAAGCGCGCAGACTCCCTTTGCACGCCACCTCAGAAGCGCCGCGCAGGCGACGCCCGTAACTCCACGCCCCGCTAGCGCCCCTGTTTATGACCGGTGGGCCCAGCCCCAGAACGTGTTCAAAAAAAATTATTTAAAAACACAATAATAAAATTAACAATAAATAAATAAATAAATTAACTTAATTAATTTTGATTAATTAAACTAATAGATTAACTAAACTAATTAATCGGTTAATTAGTTAATTAAGTAGTCAATGACAGTGGGGCCCACCCCCCCTAATTAATACTAATTAGGTTAAATAAGATGATCGATTAAAATGTGTCATCGACTGTGGGACCCATCGGTCAGTTGACCAATCAACCACTGACTGATCACGACGTCGACATGACATCATGCTGATGTCATAATTCCATTTTCGAATTAAATTAGATAATTAATTAAATTCCAGAAATTAATAAAATCTTTAAAAAAATCATATCTTTTAATCCGTAACTCGGATTAAATTAATTTCAACATGAAAGTTGCTCAGAACGACGAGATGATTCTAGATACGCAACCTGTTTGTCCGCCACACACTCCTAACATATCAAACTCGCAACTTTCCCCCTCCGGCTCCTCTGTCCCAAAACGCGAAACACCGGGGATACTTTCCCGGATGTTTCCCCCCTTCACCGGTATCACCTCATACCGCGTTAGGGCACCTCTAGCACCGATACTTGTCATGTCATGCATCGCTATGCATCTGTTTGCTTAAATAATTATTGTTTCTTCCCCCTCTTCTCTCGCTAGACACCGAGACCGACGCCATTGCTACCCAAAGACGACTACGGAGTTGACGACCCCTCTCTTGCCAGAGCAACCAGGCAAGCCCCCCCTTATCACCAGATATCGCCTATTCTTCTCTATACTGCTTGCATTAGAGTAGTGTAGCATGTTACCGCTTTCAGTTAATCCTATACTGCTGCATAGCCTGTCCTTGCTACTACTGTTGTTACCTTTACCTGCTATCCTACTGCTTAGTATAGGATGCTACCTCTTATTCTGGCATTCTGCAGTTCAGTCCACCGATATGACCCTTTACACATATACCCATGCATATGTAGTGTAGCTCCTTGCTTGCGAGTACTTTGGATGAGTACTCACGGTTGCCTTGTTCCCCTTTTCCCCCTTTCTTTACCCGATTGTTGCGACTGCACGATGGAGCCCAGGAGCCGACGCCACCGTCGATGACGACTCCTACTACTACCGGAGGTGCCTACTACTACGTGCAGCCCACCGACGACGACTGTGAGTAGTTAGGAGGATCCTGTGTGAGGCCTGCGCCTCTTTCGATCTGTATCCCAGTTTGTGCTAGCCTTCTTAAGGCAAACTTGTTTAACTTATGTCTGTACTCAGATATTGTTGCTTCCGCTCACTCGTCTATGATCGAGCACTTGTATTCGAGCCCTTGAGGCCCCTGGCTTGTATTATGATGCTTGTATGACTTATTTATGATGTAGAGTTGTGTTGTGATATCTTCCCGTGAGTCCCTGATCTTGATCGTACACATTTGCGTGCATGATTAGTGTACGATTGAATCGGGGGCGTCACATTACCGGAGGAACACTTTATGTGCTACCAAACGTCACAACGTAACTGGGTGATTATAAAGGAGCTCTACAGGTGTCTCCGAAGGTACTTGTTGAGTTGGCGTATTTCGAGATTAGGATTTGTCACTCCGATTGTCGGAGAGGTATCTCTGGGCCCTCTCGGTAATGCACATCACTATAAGCCTTGCAAGCAATGTAGCTAATGAGTTAGTTACGGAATGATGCATTACGTAACGAGTAAAGAGACTTGCCGAATCGAGATTGAACTAGGTATTGGATATCGACGATCAAATCTCGGGCAAGTAACATACCGATGACAAAGGGAACAACGTATGTTGTTATGCGTTTTGACCGATAAAGATCTTCGTAGAATATGTGGGAGCCAATATGGGCATTCAGGTCCCGCTATTGGTTATTGACCAGAAACGTGTCTCTGTCATGTCTACATAGTTCTCGAACCCGTAGGGTCCGCACGCTTAACGTTTCGTTGATTTATATAGTATTATATGAGTTATGTATGTTGGTAACCGAATGTTGTTCGGAGTCCCGGATGAGATCATGGACATGACGAGGAACTCCGGAATGGTCCAGAGATAAAGTTTGATATATGGGATAATAGTGTTTGATCTCCGGAAGGGTTCCGGAATTCACCGGAAGGGGTTCCGGATGTTTCCCGAAATGTTTGGGTACGAGAACACGTTATTTGGGCCAAAGGGGAAAGCCCACAAGGTTTTTGGAAAGCGCAAAAGGAAGTTTTGCGGAGTCGAGGCGACGCCAGGTCCTCGGCGTCTCGGGTCCAGACGCCGAACCCTGGCGTTCGCCCTGGAGTCCGAGAAGGACTCTTGCCTTTCGGGTGAAATCGACTTTGTGGAGGCTTTTACTCCAAGTTTCGACCCCAAGACTCAACATATAAATAGAGGGGCAGGGCTAGCACCAAAGACACATCAAGAAACACCAAGCGGTGTGCCGGCAACCCCATCCCCTCTAGTTTATCCTCCGTCATAGTTTCTGTAGTGCTTAGGCGAAACCCTGCGGAGATTGTTCTTCACCAACACCGTCACCACACCGTCGTCTTTGCCGGAACTCATCTACTACTTCGCCGCCTTTGGATCGAGAAGGCGAGGACGTCATCGAGCTGAACGTGTGCATAACTCGGAGGTGCCGTGCGTTTGGTACTTGGATCGGTCGGATCGTGAAGACGTACGACTACATCAACCGCGTTGATAAACGCTTCCGCTTAGCGATCTTGAAGGGTATGAAGATACACTCCCCCTATCGTTGTTATGCATCACCATGATCTTGCGTGTGCGTAGGAAATTTTTTGAAATTACTACGTTCCCCAACATAGAGTTCATATCCAATCTCTACTCCTAATGGACGAATTGGTTGAATAGTCCCCCCACTTTCAACCGGTTTAATTTCAACCGGTTTTTTTCATCTGGTTTATTTTCGTCTCACATCCCACCAGTCTTCGCATTAAAAACCAAATCAATTTCCATAACCCTTCCTTTCGTTTTTCCATCTTGGTAGTTGTATTTCCTCATTACGAATGATTCTTTCCTTCTTGGAATGAAGATCTCATCTTCTGATTTTCTAACAATCAAGCATGGTTGTGGGCCACGCTTCCCAAAATCACAAAAATTATGGCAAAAATCTTAACTTTCCTTATCCCACCATATGTTTTTGTTAAAAGGTGGAAAGTAAATTACCCCACCGTAAATTATTCCATCGATCCACCATATCTTCTCGCTCTCCTCGATTGCCAGCCATCTATAGATACCACACCCCCCCATAGATCACCATTCACGATCACGAAGAAGTTAACGGCTGCGACGGCAAGCGATCGAGGTACAAGGGTTCAGCGACGACAAGGCAGGTCACACCAAAGAAGGCAGGCTGGGAGCATGTACCATGGCGGAGAGCATGGCCGCTTCAAGGACCAGGCTTCATTCAAGGCATGATTCTTGCTTATATTCCTGTAATATCAATACATAGTAGTACATATTCGTATTCCTATAATACTATATGCAAGTACGTGGATCTATCCATGTGTGCATGTTTGGTTAATTAATCGATTACTATCATCTTCAATTAAGATTCAGGTGTTGCATGTTTGCTTGAAAGAAAATTAATTAGTGATTGGTTTGGTACCTCTATGATTGTGAAGACTATTGTGGGATCACCATAATTCGAAGTTTTACATTCTACTTATTTGGTTCACTTTTACTAAAATTTAATACTATTTTCCGTACAATTCTTAAACTTATCTGTTGTGTATTATGTACAGCTCACTGGCTTCTCAAGATGGAGCGCAAGGCTCAGCTGTGATATGGGAAGGTTCACTGCTTCTCAAGATGGAGCGTCTGAATCTCAAGTCACTCCAAATTCTGAATCTCAAGTCTTACTCATAATATTTCAGAAGCTCTCAAGTGTAATGCAAGATTAGTCTCATGCGGATCTATTAGGTACTCAATATCTGCACTTGCCTCTTATTTTTATTGTGCAAATACCTTGTTATTTATATAATAATTGTTGGTTAGACATTAGGTGATTGGAATTCCACTCGCTTTGCAGAATTTCAGAGTGTTCTAGAGGATGACGAAGAACAAATTGTAAAAAAAAATTACAACTTTGTTGTTTTCACTTCAGATATTTTTCACTTAAATTGTAAGATTCTCTGTGTAATTAATTAAATCATGTTCTTTTGGTCTATACCGCGTGTAGGACGAACCTAATTCAGTCATCACTCAAGAATTAAGACCTGGAGCTACTGGTTGGCGGTTGTGTGGACAGTGCACTTTTTATTTACTAAAATCATGTTCGAGACTTGGAGCTGTACTTTGTTTTAAATAATTTTCGGTTGCTATTTGCCCCTTGGTTACACATGTAAACGTGTTATTTACTATGGTCAAGCTACCATTTTTGCAAACATGGTCATGCTATTTATATGTGATTGTGATTGTGAGCTTGTCAACTGTGAATTAAAATCATTGTTTTCTGTTTATTTGCCATTATTGAGGGTATAATATCGCATATTGTCGAGTTGCCCTGTGGGTACCCGATGGGTTTGGGTATGGATGTGATTTCGGGCCCGTGGGCATGGTACGGGTGAGGTTTTGTGCCTGTGAGGTACATGGTCATGGGTGAGGTTATGGTTGCCTGGCCGGGGATAGTGGATTCGGCTACGGTGAGCATGGCAGCGGTAGATTGTCCCGACGGGCAAGTCACGTTAGACGGCCGGATCCCAAGATGGAGGTATGTGTGCTTGCTTGCTAATGTGTGTTTGTTTGATGTGCTTGCTGCCATGGTTGAGATCCATCTGTGTTGACATCAGCTTTCGCGACGGCGTGGTCCACGCACTTTCGACCACAACAACAACTTCGGCGGTGGACACACCGAGGATGATGTACGTGCTCATGTAGGGTGGCCTCCTGCCGGTCCACGACGCCGCATCCACTGGACGATGGCGCTGAGCAGCACGGCGTCTGCCCGAACGATGACAGATAATGTAAGATAGGTAAAATGTATCTAAATTTAATGTACAGAGTCGCAAAACTAGCATAGAGAGTTGGCAATTCTGTTCTCCACTACTTATGTTGTTTTCATTGGACCTTAAGCGACACTCATCGGCTGTTGTTGTGTGTCCGCACTCGCAAGATTTCACCTCTATTTTTGACCTCTTGGTGACTTATTTGAAACCTAAGAAAGAATTATTTTACATGTTAGATTATTCTTATATCCTGGAAGTCATAAAATGCGTTGAGATAATGAAATAATGCGATAGAAGTAATTTGACCAGAAATAAATTATTTACCATAAAAAGGAAGTGAAAAACCATATGAAGGAAACTAAAGTTCCGTATAAGGATTATCAAGATTCAAACAAAATATAGTTTCAGAGAGAGTAATTTACGCCTATGGAAGTGAAATGTATGATATCTCTACTCTTAAGTGGGGCTTTGTTCCGTCGCCTACCCTCATTCTCGGTTTTTCCACCTCATGTTACCGTCCCTCTTTGGTTTCCTGTTGGTTTTGGTATCCCCAACCGACGTGGAACAAAATAAAAACCAACATAAATATAGTAAATTGGAATAATCTACACGAAATCGATACTTTTCCATAACCGTGTCTTGCATTAACTCAATCATATCAAATCAATCTTACCAGAATTTTAACTGAATCAAAACTTTTCTTGCCTTCTCTTATCATAATATAATCAAATTAAATGTTATCAAAATCTAGAATATGGTGGATGTTAGGTATATGTCGGACAAGATTGATGTTGAACCAATAGAATATCTATGCCCCGTTGCAATGCATGGGGTCCAGGCATGGCACATCGGTCGCATTGCAGCTGGCTTGTCTCCGAACTCCCCGAAGTAGGAGAGGGAGCAAGAGACGGCGCCAAAATAGGAGGTGGAACATAGGTGTGTTGGATTCATTTTCGTGCCCACTAGAGGTTTTCCTCGTGCAAGTAGAGGCACCATAGCCCTCGCCCATTGCCGGAGACGATGTTAGTGGGTGGATGGTTGTAGGGGACAACGTTAGGATGAGATGAAATAGGAGAGAGAGAGGTGGGGGGGAGAGAGAAAAAGGTGACAGTGATATAATGCAAGGGGGCAATGATTGGAATGACTAGGGTGTGGGCAATAGACACCTTTGAATTCAGATTCTAATAAAATTCCTAAACATATAGTTTCGTGTTGTATAATGCGTTGGTCAACTTGATGATCTAGGAACCTGTGGATGCCCCATGCACCCGTCTAGAGGAGTAGTCATCTTTTTCTCTTGCATTTGTTAATTCAGGGATTCACTTCAATATACTTACATTAGACTTATTTTTCCAAAGACGACAACTTAGCTACTCCATTGTAACATACCATGTGTTGGTATTCATCGTTATAAATAACACAAAGAAATTTTTGTTCATCACTAATCTGTATCAATATGTGTTGTGTTCTCTCTCAGAGAAGTGAACTCTGAAAACCCTCCTCATTCTGAACAATGAAAATTCTGAGGTTGAAAGTACAAACTTGATACGACATGAAAGACATGGAGAAAAAATGGCCGTATTTGGAGCCGGATGGAAACATGGGCGGATTTAGAGTAGGGTGACGATGGAGTAGACTGGTGTTGCAATGACCAAAAGAGCTGAAGTGAAAGAATAGATGGAATGACAATGATGCAACCTTGTCATGTGATTCTTGTATGTATATTTGAGGTCCATAGGAAAATAAGTATTAGTGAGATAATGTGACGGAGATGCATCTTAGGTGGAGATGAAAGCAGAGCCCAGCTTAAACAGAGCATTATTAGTTTGTGAATGAACATGTGGTGGAAATAATGTTCTCATGTTCATATGCCACATTTTCTTGTGATTTTTAATAAGGTGAGGTGCCTTGTATCTCATCCTTTTTTATCATGTTCCATGTTGCATGACATACGTAGTAGACATGGAAGCCACATGCAGAGTCAAGGGGCAATAGATTGAGAGGATGGTTGATGTACGGACAAAGAGGGCTAGGGAGAACAACTTCAACATAAACGAGAGGCTAGAGGGGTGCATTGCGTTTGTTGGAATAGAGAGAAGATACTTGTGTTTGTGTTGTGGTTGAACATTGTGTGCAATGTTTTCATTCGGGAAGAGAAATATGAGCATTGTTTATAAATTTAATTTTTGGCCCGTGGCAACGCACGGGCAGTCTACTAGTATCACTAGTTACTAAAGAACTAAGAACTACAACTACAATCAATCTTAGGTGAAAAAAAATCCACTCAAAGTTCAAAAACATGAGGGATTTCAAGCAAATAATGCGTCGAATCGGGAGCAAGTTTGCAAAAACTAATTGGAGGGATCGGAGGAGCTTACGTTTCTCTCTTCGGGGCCATCTCGATCCGCCAAAACGGTGAAGAAACGGTGAAGATCGGAGGGGGAGAGTGGAGGAGATGAGAGAGGGAGAGAGGGCACGACTTGGGGAGAAAATGGATGAACTACGACTTGGAGGAGGGAGGGTCGGGAGAAGGGAAGGCGCGGGGTCTCGGCGAAATAATCGCCGGACCTTACCGCCAGGGCTCATGCTTGGTAGGGTTACATAGCCTGCCCGGCCCTGGCGGTAGGGTGCTTGACAGGGAGAGGTGGCGCGCCCGTCTCCACGCTGACGTGGATTAGTTTCCCACCGCCAGGGTCCCTGGCGGTAGGCTATGTAACCTTACCGCCAGAAGCACTGGCGGTAGAAAAAAGGGTCAAATCATAAAAAAAATTCAAACGGGGTCAGATCCTGAATTTCTTACCAAAAAGGGTCAAAACACGAAATTTTGCCTCCACGCGGATCTGGTGCCTTTTGCCGATGCTCCTTCATGTCCAAAAGCTGGCATCTGCCCTTGAGTACTGAGACTGAAGCATCTTGGTCAGACTCCAAAGCTCAAAGGACAGAATGAATGAGTGGAGCCGCTCCTTTTGCTGAAAGCCAGCCCACCATCAGATACGGCCATGGCTGGGCACGATGATAAACCTCCAAGTCAAGTCCACTCGTCCCGATGGAACCGAACGCATCGCATGCACACCGCACGCGTGTTCACATCGACCAGACTCCACTAGTACTACAAAAGTGGTACTAGTAGTACCACGCTGTGGACGGACGCTGGCTAGCTGCGACTGAAAGGGATCCAGTCGCCGGTCAGCTCAGCTTGATCGATCGGCTTTGCTCCTGCTCCAGTGGACTGGAGACGAGCGCAACTGCTCAAGTGGCCGAGTCCCGAGTGGGGAAAAACATCAGATGATACCAGTCCTTAGATGATACCATGATACCAACATATAAAATTCAAATTTAAACATGTCAAAAAATGCTGAAAAAAATCATGCATATTCACAATACATACGTCGACAACCCCTAAAAATTCAGATCAAAATGCCAAATATAGAAGGAGAAACAAAAAGGACAAATCCATCATAAATAGTGTCAAAAGAAGACAAAAACTAGAATGCTACTATTCACATATGAATTTGTCTTTTTTATTTCTCTTTGTGTATTTCGAATTTTGATCCGAATTTTTAGGGATTGTCGATATATGTGTTGTGAACATCCATAATTATTTTCAGAATTTTTTAACATGTTTAAATTTAAGTTTTACAAGTTGGTATCGTGGTATCATCTAAAGACTGGTATCACCTGATACTTTTCCCCCGAGTGGGTGTCTCGCTCGCCGTTTCCTCTCCTTTTGCGTGTTAAGCGAAACGGCTGACTAGTTTCCCTGTCCGGGCACATCTCATTTAGGAATGCAGGTTTTCAAAATTCACATCGCCTTTTAAAATTCTGCTCATTTGGTTGGGCTAAGAAGATTCGAAGGGTGCCCACAAGGTTTGAATTCAGCATCCCTAATCTCGTTCACTCATGGCCTGCCTTAACTTATAAGGCGGACGAAAACCTTTCTCCTTCAGAGCTGTCTTACCTATTCATATCGCTCTCGGCTTTCTCCTCGTCCTTGACCACAAGAAGGACGTTTTGCTGCACTGCAGTGCGAGCAAGTCCAGTCAACTCAAGCGTGGTACTACTAGTACCACTTTTGGGATCAGTAGATTGTCTTATTGGTCACGTATCATAACAACATATATACAACTTTGGCAAGGGAGTTTTGAGAACGTATCTTTCCTCACCTTGTGTTGTTTCATGGATTTTTAAGCTGAATTTTTTACTTGGTCTTGTTTGGGATCAGTAGATTGCCTTATTGGGCTTGAAGCCCGTAGCCAGTCCCCACCCCTTTTATATGTTTTCTTTTCTTTTTTAGTCAAAATTTCCTTTTATAGGTATTATTAGGATGTTGGGTGACTGTAAATGCACACACACAAGTAATATATAATATGTGTGTAAATTATACTAGAGTGCAATAATGGCACTAATACATGTTTATTCTTTGTATATTACAAAAGCCGCAATTTCGGTGTAAAATTGTATGCAAGTTTTTTTTTTAAATTCCTTTTATTTTTTATAAAAAGATAATCACAATGCCACCAATTCATTCCTCCGTAGAAAACTTACTTTTTTGGTTTTATTTAGTTTTTACTTCATTTACTTTCTTATTTAATGGTAATGCCAATGTCACCAATTAATTCATGTTTAGAGAACTTATTTTTGCAGAACAAAATCAATATTGTATGTTTATTTTTGTGTATTAAAAACATAATTTACGTGGAAATTTATTCATCATTTTTAAATTTTATTTTAATTTTATTTCATCTTAAAGCGTATACCAATGAAAGTATTTTTTACTTCTTTAGAGAATTTCATTTATTTTTATTTTTATGTGTAGGTATGCACAAAAGTACTATAGAATATGTATGTAAATTAGACTAGAGTGCGCAAATTACACTACTATGCTTACTCTTTGCATATTACAAAAAGTGCAATTTCAGTGCAAAGCTGTGTGCAAGTTTCTTTTAGTTTATTTTATTTATTTCTACTATTCTTAAAGGGTAATACTAATACCAATGACACTAATTCATTATTCTTTATAATAATGCATTATTTTGATTTTGTTTAAGTTTTTATTTTATTTTTCTTTAAGGGTTACACCAATGCCAGTTATTCATTTATTCTTAGATTTTACTTTCGAATTCCATTAATATATGCTTATTATTTTATATTGTAAAAAAATACAGTTTCTGTGTAAACTGTGTGAAATTGTTTCCATTATTTGTTTCATTTTTAAAATTTTATTTATTCTTTGAGGATAAAATTAACGACACTGATTCATGCTTTTTTAGAAAACTCTGTTTTTGCTTTGTTTTTGTCTTATGTCTCACCGGGTATCGGGCCAGTTCATGTTCAATTTCAAAGCAAGCACAAGTATCTGGCGAGCTTCTCTTTTGTGGTTGCTAAGGACCTAGTGCTCTTAAAAAAATTGATTGGCCAAATTGTTGCAAGTCGATTTTGATTCGGCAGCTGCACTGAGAAAAAACCGACTCGAAAAATTGTTTCTCAGGGAAGTGTGACTAAACCGTGGTCACATTTGCGGCCAGCCCACTCGCATCGTTGGCCCATCTGCCCAGCCGCACCAGAAAGTTTGACATTCTCGCTCAAAAAAAAAAGTTTGACATTCAAGGGGACTGGGTTTTATTCAGAGAAATTCAACAGGAAGCTCTCGCTAATACTCACGTTCAGAGAAAAATGACACGAGACATCAAACGACGGACAGCAGATTTTACACGAGAAACAGCACGAAACTACAGATCTTCCGCCGCTCCCGACCGCACGGGTTTCCTCGACCCGAGTCCACGGAGGAACTCCCAAGATGTTGCGGTCGGAGCTCCCGCCTTCGCTCATGGCCGCCTTCGTCTTCACACTCCACTCCGCCGCCCTCGTCCGGTACCCCTCGCTCCCCATCACCTCCCTCACGCACCGCTCCACCTCCTCCCGCCTCACCGCCCCACCCGCGTCCGGCCGCGCGCGCGCGCCGACGCGCCATACGTCCTCGATGTACTTGGCGTTGGTCGGCTGGTCCGACCAGTGCGGCACCGCCACCATCGGCACCCCGGCGCTCAGCTCCTCCGTCGTCGAGTTCCAGCCGCAGTGCGTCACGAAGCACCCCACGGCGCCGTGCGCCAGCACCTCCAGCTGCGCCGTCCACGGCACGATCAGCCCGTTCTCGCCCACCTTGTGGGCGAAGCCGTCCGGGATCTTGGACGTCTCCAAGGCCCTGACCACCCACAGGAATGGCTTGCCGCTGTTGAAAAGGCCCTCCGCCACCTCCGCCATTTGCTCCGGCCCCAGCGCGGCGATGCTGCCGAAGGAGACGTACGCCACGGAGCGCGCCGGCCGGGCGTCCAGCCACGCCTTGGTCGCGGCCGTCGTCGGCGTGTGGAGGTGGAAGCCGTAGGAGGCGTCGTCCGGCAGGCGGTTGTCGAGGTACGCCGACGGCACCGTCGGGCCCACCGTCTTGGCTCCCCACATCGACGCCATGTACTCCGATTCCTTCAAAGATGGAGTAGATTGTCAACGTCTCAGTACTTAATTGATAGCAAATGAGAGTGACTGTCAGTGAAAGATGAGCTCAACACATGGTCGTGGAAGGAGTTGACGAGCACGTGGTCGGCGGCGTCGAGTCCCACGAACTGTCTCACCAGCAGGTCCAGGTACGCAGGGCACTCGTCGGTCTTGGCCAAGAACGACGGCACGTTGTCCGGCCCGAGCCCCGCCGGCAGCCCGGGCAGCTCCGGCGGCACCGTGCCAGCAACAACCGGTACGGTCAGCCGCCCAGCCCCGGCGTGCGCGTACGCCACGTTCACCGCGGGCGCCTGCGTGAAGAGGGACGCGCACGCGGCGCCGTGCCGCCGGGCGACGCGGGGCGCCCACGGCTGCAGGAACGCGTCGTACACGACGGGCCGGCCCTTCTCCGCCTCGGACCGCAGCAGCTCGTCCACCGTGCGGGAGCCGACGGACTCCAGCCGGGCGAGGTACGCGGCGACGTCGCCGGCGGCCTCGGCGAAGCCGCCGCTGTCGAAGCCGTCGGAGATCTCGGCGAGGTGGACGGCGCCGGGGCACGGGTCCCGGCCCTGGCCGAGGAGGTAGCGCGTGACGGCGAGCGTGCAGCGGACGCCGGCGTGGGAGGCGAGGCGCTTGCCGAACTGGAGGAACGGGTTGATGTGGCCCTGGCTCGGGTACGGGAGCAGGAGGACGTGGACGGCGCCGCCGTGGTCCGAGTCGTGAGCTGCCATGGCTAGTTGATCCGCGTGCAGCGTAGGGCAGTTGAGCTAGCTAGTGATAGAGTGTGATTGCAGTGAGTGATGCTAGATGGCATGTGAAATGTTGCATTTATAGAATGGCCGATGATGGTTCATATTTTATACTGTATTTTATAGTATTCCCTCACGACCTTTTTTTGTCTGCATATAAATTTGTTCGAAATCAAATTATCTCTATTTTAACCAAATTTATAGAAAAAATTATCAATATTCACAATGCGAAATCAATATTTTTAGATTCATTACGAAATGTAGTTTTATAGCATATATATTTGGTATTATCGATGTTGATTTTTTTATATATAATTAAACTTTGCAAAATTTGACTTGACACAAATCTAACACGCGAAGTAAAAAGGACCGAAGGGGAGTACATTACTCTATAAATAGCCCTCCATCTTATAATATAAGACGTTTTTTAAGGTATCAAAAAAAGTGCATTAGAAGACGGAGAGAGTAGTTTTCTCTATGAACTTGGTCAAAGCTTACAAAGTTTGAATTTTTTTAATATACATGCATCACAATCAGTATTGATGAAACGAAGATCTCAAGCGAAAGTTGTCTTTGTTTCTACACTGAATTTGACTCTGGCTGCTGCGAGGTAGAGTAAGCGGCAAGCCATGAAGAGAGCAAGCTAGCTGGAGTGCCGGAGAGAAACGCACGTGATCGAATATCTTCCTAGAGTGGAGTGCCCTTGAGAGAACCACTGCCGATCGACTTATCGATGCTGGTCAAGAGCTCACGGGTAGGCTCCTCCTATGCATGAACGCACGATGCATGGTCCCATGAATTTGTTGCTCAATCGTCATCGCCCACGTACGCGCCGCTGGAAACAAACACACACAAACAACAAATCTGCACCGCCGGTCCACGGTCCCAATCCTATCGCTCCATGAAGCAGCTGCAGCGGGATGTTCTTGTGACGAACCGGTAGCTGTCAGCCAGGGTCTCAGCCGGAGGCCGGAGTCGTCAGGGATGACGTCGAGGTATGGAATTGGCGGGACAACTTTCTTCTCGTGCATGCACGGTGTGTTGGAAACCTGCTGACGGTCCACCTGACAGGCCACCACGCACGGGAGGCAAACCTCCAGGACCGAGTCACCCGCGACTCTCCAGCGCACGAACGCCATCATCTCCACGTTCGGCATGATTAGCACTTGTCCGATTCTGCTGTAACAACCTGTACAGCGTGTATATAAACGCTTGTTGTACCTGAGACTGAATATAGTGAGAATTCTCCTGTCCAACTTAGTATCAGACGCTCTCGATCCTCTCGCTTCCGCCTTCGCCATGAGCGTCCGCCGCCCTCTTCGGTGCACCCGCTCCTTTGGGGACGCCGACGCCGTCTTCGACCTGCCCTGCGTCGCCCCGAACTGCGCTTTGCCCCGCACCGGCTCCTGCTGCTCCGGCGCCCATCCGCGCCCCGATCCTCCGCGCGCGCCCCAGCTGCTCCCGGCCGTGCGCTTGCCCTGGCAGCGCCGGCCGCCCAGGTCCGCGTCTCTCCTCCTCCATCCATGCATCACATTAATATCTCGTCCTTCATCCCCTTCAAGCTCAGCCTGGACGCCAACAATTACTCGAAATGGCGCCAGTTCTTCGCCTTTGTACTGACCAAGTACCAAGTCGAGGATCACGTCGAGGAAGCCGTTGACCCTCGCATGCGAGATGCCGCTCGAGGAATGATGACATTACCATCGTACTGGATCTACGCCACGATCTCCGATGAACTCTCTACGACGCGTGGTCCGGCCGCCGAACAACACCGTGTACCACCTTCCGCGCGAGCCGGAGGTCTTCTTCCGCGACAACGCCACCGCCACGCCGTCCACATCGGGCTGAGTTCCGGGCTCTGATGCAGGCGACCTCGGCGCCGCCCGATCGCCGTCGCCTGAAGCAGCTCTCCGACGCCATGGCCGACGTGGGCGAGCCCGTCACCGACCGCTCCCTCACGCTGCAGCTTGTGCGGGGCCTCAGCCGCCGCTTCCACGTCATGGCTACCTTGCTTCCCATGCAGGTGTCGTTCCCCACGTTCAACCAGGCGCGCTCCCGTCTCCTGCTGGAGGAGATCTCGCTGGGTGAGCGGGAACGCACCGAGGGGGCCGCGGCTCTCTCCATCGGGCATGGCGGCGGCTCGTCGTCTGGCAACTCCGAGCGTGGTGGCGACCGCGGTGAGCGCCAGCCTCCTCCGTCCCCGACTGACAAGGGCAAGGGGGCGACTACTCCACCCTCCGGCGTCGCCAACAGGCGGGCGGCGCGGCGTGTGCGACTCCAACACCTCATCGCCTGCTCCACTCGGGCGCGGCCAACAGCCGTGGCTCGGGTACTTCGCACCGTGGGGCTCCCCGGCGCCCTCCCCGCAGCAATGGCGAGCGCCTTGGATGCCTCCCAACTCCGCCGGGGTCCTCGGCCCACGCCTCGGAGCTCCGCACCAAGCCTACCCCGTCGGTGTGCCGTCCCCGTCGTCCACGCCTCCATGGGACCAAAGCGAGCCATGATGGCCTGTGCCTTCGCCAACCTCAACATGCAGCAGCCTCCGGCCACCCACGAGTGGTTCATGGACACAGGAGCTACATCCCACGTCGCCGGGTCCAGTTGTAACCTCACCAAGCTTCTTCCTCCTTCAATGCATACTCCCTCTACCATTACAGATGCCTCGACCTACGCACGCGCAAAGTTCACATCTCCCGTAGCGTTGTTTTTGACGAACAAACCTTCCTGTTTTCCTCTCTCAACGCACAGCTGACCACACCACCACCTCCCACACCGGATCCACCTCTTTTTTTCGGCGTCCCAATCCAACCTACCTCGTACGACAGGCCCTCGTCTTCTCCCGGCCCGGCGCTCGCTCCGCGGACTGCGCACCTGCCCGCCGCGCCTAATCCCACCCGCCCGACAACTCAGCACGAGCCAACCACGCCTCCCAGCGTCCCACCTGCTAGCCCCACCCATGACAGGCCGCCCACCACTCCTGCGTCCGGCCGCCATGCAACACATGCATCCACTTCCAGCCATGCAGCCAATCCCGAGTCGGCGTCCCATGCAACGTCGTCTGCCGTTTCTCGCCCTTCTACCGCCTAAGCTGTTCCAGAGCACCACCAATCAACCTCCACCGCATGCACACACGCTCCAAGTCTGCTTTGCCCAACCCAAGTCCCAGTTCAACCTCTCTGTCACCACTCCTACTACCATCAGCCCCATTCCCTCCTCTTACCGCTGCGTGGCTCTTAAGGATCCGAACTGGTCTAATGCAATGTTAGAAGAGTTTAATGCATTGTTGCGGAATGACACTTGGTCGTTGGTTTCACGTCCTGCAGGTGCAAATGTGGTCTCCGGCAAGTGGATCTTTCGCCACAAGTTCAACCCCGACGGGACGCTAGCGCGGTACAAGGCTCGATGGGTTCTTTGCGGCTCACACAACAGGCCGGTGTCGACTACGGCGAGACTTTTAGTCCTGCGGTTAAACCGGCCACCATTCGGGTCGTCCTCGGCATCGCCACCAGCTCTTCATGGCCCGTCCACCAGCTTGACGCCAAGAATGCCTTCTTGCACGGGCCCCTCGCCGAGACGGTGTACAGTGCGCAGCCTGCCGGCTTCATCGACTCCTCGCGCCCACGAGACGTGTGTCGTCTCAACCGCTCGCTGTATGGGCTCAAGCAGGCGCCGCGCGCTTGGTTCTCCAGGTTCACCGGCTACCTCGTCACCCTCGGGTTCCGTGCTTCCAAGGCCGACTCCTCTCTGTTCACTTTGCATCGTGGGCATGACACGACGTATCTCCTTTTGTACGTTGATGATATTATCCTCACCGCAAGCTCCTCGCCCTTCCTCCAGTCCATTGTCGGCTCTCTTCATCGCGAGTTCGCCATGACTGATCTGGGCCCTCTTCACCACTTCCTCGGCATCAACGTACACCGCAACTCCACCGGCATCCACCTTTCTCAGGAACAATATGCCCTTGAGGTCTTGGATCGCGCCGGCATGCTAAATTGCAAACCGGTCTCAACCCCCGTCGACACCACCAGCAAACCGTCCGCCATGGACGGGCCACTCTTCCACGAATTCTCTCTACAGGAGCTTGGTCGGAGCCTTGCAATACTTGACTCTGACGCGCCCCGATATTTCTTATGCTGTCCAACAATGTTGCTTGTTCATGCATGCTCCCAGGGATGCTCACTACCAGTTGGTGAAACGTGTCCTCCGCTATGTGCGCGGTACGATGCGTCTCGGGCTCCAGTTCTACCGCGACTCCAGCAATGATCTCACCATGTACACCGACGCGGATTGGGCGGGTGCCCCAACACCCGCAAATCCACGTCGGGGTTTGCCGTATACCTCGGCTCCAACCTCGTCAGCTGGTCTTCGAAGTGGCAGAACACGGTCTCGCGCTCGAGCACTGAGGCCGAGTACAAGGGCATCGCCAACGCGGTGGCCGAGGCGGTCTGGCTTCATCAACTCCTCATCGAGATCTGCCGCCCTCCACAGCGAGCCACCGTCGTCTACTGCGACAATGTCAGCGCCATGTACATGTCAAGCAACCCCGTGCAGCATCAACGTACTAAGCACGTGGAGATCGACCTTCACTTCGTTCGGGAGCGCGTCTCCCTGGGCGAAGTTCGCGTGCTGCATGTGCCTACCACATCCCAGTACGCCGATGTGTTCACGAAGGGCCTCCCTGCGAGCATCTTCACAGCTTTCCGATCCAGCCTCAACGTCCGCGAGCACCCTGTTGCGGCTGCGGGGGGGTGTTGGAAACCTGCTGACGGTCCACCTGACAGGCCACCACGCACGGGAGGCAAACCTCCAGGACCGAGTCACCCGCGACTCTCCAGCGCACGAACGCCATCATCTCCACGTTCGGCATGATTAGCACTTGTCCGATTCTGTTGTAACAACCTGTACAGCGTGTATATAAACGCTTGTTGTACCTGAGACTGAATATAGTGAGAATTCTCCTGTCCAACTCGGTGGCCATGCAAATTGCAAATTGTCCATCGTCATTTTCGTCAGTCATCACCTTGTTGGCGCATGAAACAGAAAAACTGAATAAGCACAGGATCGACCGCCGCGTGTGCAAACATGCATTTGAACAGTCCATCTGAGTCACTATCTACGATAGCCAGGCCCGGCAAGATTCACACCTTCGCTCCCAATCTCCTATGTCATACCGCCATGACCTCAACCTCCAAAGCACCGTGGGACAACCTCTTCACCAGACAATACAGGAGTTGTCCGGCATTGCGACGAGGCCAGTGGGATTCAGGCTGACGTGCCAGCGAGCTCTCTAGAGGGCAGCGGCGCTGCAAGCCATTGTACGAGGCAGCCGACGACGAGCCGAAACCACGCCCTCGTCGGTCCACGCTGGTGTCACCTTGCTCAGACGCAGGCGCACTTCGCCAACATGATGGCAGAAGAGCAGGAGGCGGCGTTTCGGCAAGCGCATGACAACCAACGACACAATGTCCGGCTCCTCGACGAGCACCAGCTCGCAGAGGAACAAATTGCCGACGGCCAGGCAGACAATAATGTCGTCACGGCCAATGTGGCGGATGGTCTGGGCCTCTTCGATGAGCAGGAGGCCCTGCTTCTGTCCTACCGGAGCACCCGCGACATCCGCCATGAGCGATGGCAGATGTGCGTCCTACGGGCGGAGAAAGACGCCCTGTTCGCGGACATTGGCGCGACGAAGGATGACGACACCAAGGAATTGACAACATCGTGTCGGCCGCGCCGCCTCGAGGACGAGCCTAGACGTCCACGTCCACCGCCGTCGAAAGCGAGAAAAAGTAGAATATGGAAGGCCGCCGACGCTTGGGTCCCAGAAAGGCCATCGCCAACGTTTTGTCGGGCCTCACAGGCGTTGAGCTAGCCCGGAGCCTCGTAGAGGCCACTACTCTTCCTTCCCCGCTGAAGCTTCACTTTTCTGGGCTCTCGGCCGGCCGATGAGCTCGCTGCCGGACGTAGGAAAGATATGTCTTGGGAAATGGGGCAGCCGCGACCACCGATTATTTAGACTAGGTTACAATAGTCTAGTCGGCCATGGTTTACTCGAAATATGTTGAAAATGTAAAGATTTTTCATCTGTATTAGATGAAAATCATCCAGATTGCATGTAATTCTTCCCATTAGTTCAAATCCGGTTCGAAATATACATGGGCATGGTTGGATAGCCGGCTCCCATATAACTGTCCGCGGACGCGACCATACGCATCCACGGGTGGATACCGGTTCTGTTTTGAGGGCCAGCGTTCAAGAAGCCCTAAGTATCACAACACAATATATATATATATATATATATATATATATATATATATATATATATATATATATATATATATATATATAACAACTTTGGAGAGTCAAAATGAATGAACACATTACTAGGGTCTTACGAGCCAAATAGAACTCACAATGAAAGCGAAATAAACCCTGAACAAGTTAAGTTTAATAAATGCCTTAAGAAAGCTTTAAATAAAAGCAAATGATGTCCATGTATCTGCCTATACCACTGTGTGTGATAACCAGCTAATGTCGTCCTTCAACAAACCTCTTCTGAAATGATATCATCTAATTTGTGGCAATCTAGATAAAAAGAATAATAAAGCAAGTGTGGTCCTGGGTTATTACTGTTTTGGCATCAATTGCTAGATTTTATTTTTGTTGTTGCCCTTTTTAGGGTCATGTATATTTTTCCTCCTTGAATGTTTTCCTGTTTGTTCAGATGATATGTTGCTTGGGCATCATGGACTGCCAGATTTCAAGTATGAAAAATAGAAGAAACCCATATTTGTGGGGTTCAAGAACCAAGGACCTACGTATTCATGGTCCGACCACTCCCATTAGACTAGTTTGTGTTTTGAGTAGACATATGGCAAAGTCTTATCTGCATTTTGTGTGTGCTATTACACCTTTTCTTGTGTATCCCCTGTTGTAGTTTTTTAAAGGGCCTGTAACTTTATTCAAACCTGACACTTACATATACACTGCATCGGGTCATAGATTAGCAAATTAAAAGTAATCCCTATAACTATGAACTGTTGATTATTTTTAGAAATATATTATCTATGGTATTAAAATTTGCAGCACGAAATATTTTCAAGGCTTATAAGGCCCTTCCTGGTGCTCCATGTTGGACAGGTGCTAAGCATGCCACATAAGTTAAAAGGTGACATGGCACAACAATTAAAGAGGAGAGAGAGCACTTTGATGACTCCTGGAGAACCAATGCCAAGAGCGTGAACATAGACAAACCACTTAAATGAAAAAAGCTGACCAATGCATGAAAGAGTTCAGGTGCTAAATCATTTAATAAAGGGGGCTTAGAGCAAGGTTAATAGTAAAGCTGGCTGCCGGCTCTATAGTAGAGCCATGTCACCTGTAGCCTGTATTTGAAAAAGTTCATACAGTAGAATGGCTTTAGTGTTGGCTATACATTTAATGCATGCATGATGTGCTAGGCAAAGGAAAGTAACAGGATTGGTTGGGAGGAGCTGAACGCGGGCCGCAGCGCTCGCATGGGCTACATGCAGGCTCCTTTTCCTCGTTGCTTGTGCTATCGCCCGGCAACTCGCGAAGCGCCCGCTTGGTCCTTTCTTCTCACTTCTCTTTCCTCCAGCTATGATTTTGATGATGTAGAAGATGATATAGCCTGCTGACTAGGGACGTGGAGTTTCTGCACCCGAGCTCATATGAGCTCGGGTGAACAGTAAAATCGAAAAAAATTCAAAAAAAATTCAAAAAATTCCAAATTTTTTTTGGTAGAAACATTGACAAAAGTTTTAAGTGCTTGCAAAAATTCATCATGAAATCACATTTCTAGAAGGCGTGGCAAAAAAAACAAAATCGGTACTCTGAAAATGCTACTTTCAAAAGCATTTTGGAGGCTGAATTTGTTTTTTTTGTCACGCCTTACAGGAATGTGATTTCAAGATGAATTTTTGCAAGCACTTAGAACTTTTGTCAATGTTTCTACCAAAAAAAATTTGGAATTTTTTGAATTTTTTTTGAATTTTTTTCGATTTTACTGTTCACCCGAGCTCATATGAGCTCGGGTGCAGAAAGGGACTTTCGGCTGACTAGTCTCTATTGTATTTGCTCTTAGCAACAACAAGTTAAGCACCTATGCATTGGGGAGTTAAGTTGCTAAGCTATTTAATGCACTTAGCACCTCATCTAAGCACCTTGGCATTGGAAGAGGTCTAAATAGATAACATTTTTTTGAATCAACGACTTCACCACTAGTACACCTTCATAAAGTTGACCGCCTTTCTATATTTCAGAAATCCTTTTGAGTTGCCCATCTAAAATAATGAAAAGTCATGTACGTTGAACATAATTGGGCTAGGGATGATTCCATATAGGCACATGTAGTTGAACATAATTGGGCTAGGGATGATTCCATATAGGCACATGTAGTCGAATCATAGGATGTTCACCCAAACCCCAAAGCAGGACTCCAAAGTTACAATGGATCACACTAACAAAAGCGTCAGAAAACATAAAACAAAACTCATCGGCTCAATATTAACGAACTTGCGAGTGCATAAATCTAAAATCTGTGTGGTCAGACACACCAAGCCTGCAGAGACTCAAATCTCCGACTTCATGGTACCTTTTGATAAGACAAAGCAATTGTATACAAAAACAAATCAGAGTACCATTATTCCTAGAAAAGAACATAGCCAGGATGTCGCCGATGAAGACCAACCATGCTAATAAAACCTCTGAATATGCCTAAGCGGCTAAGACGATAGATGCCCCTTTATCATCTTGCAACACGACAAGAGGCAACGGGGCAAGGAAAACCTGTGGCAGGTGGCCTATGGAACCCTAACTTCTAGTTCCTGTCCAATAAGATATTCCATTATGTAGTTGGTCTTGTGTATCCCAGGTCAATACAGCTACCTGCAACGCAATCTTCTCCGCGAAGATTATATCTTGCTTATAGCGAGTATAGCTGCTATTCGCAAAAAAAGGTATAGTCGTTGTCTCGCTGAGGTTTTTTCTTCCTCCCTCGTAAACCGGGCCGGCCGTTTTATTGTCTTGTTTCGATCGCTGGCTAGTTCCATCGCTCGTTTAGCTTCATTGAACTTGTGTGCAAATCTAACTCGGTGCCCAGGCTCGTCTGCACCCACGCTTAAAAAAAAATCAAAACAAATAATAGAAAAAATAAAAAAATCCATTTTTTTGTGTGGTAGATAATTTGATGCGCGAGGTCCGCTTCAAATTTCAACTCATTTGGACATCTGAGCAGTTCTCGGCAAAAAAGAAAAATCGGATCAGAACAGTACGTGAACGGTAAACTTTTTTACAGACCCTGAATTTGTCTTTTCTGCCGAGTTTTTTGGTTCTTTTTCTTTGGTTTCACTAGGTTACTTATTTTTTTGGTTTTCATTGATTTTTAGTTTTTCTCAGTTATTATTATTATTTTTAATATTTCTTGGGTTACTTTTTTCTTTGTTGGTTTTCACTGGTTTTTATTTTCTACCTTTTTTCTTTGTTTTCTATACTTTTTACTTCTTTCTCGATTTAATTTATTTTCCTTTGTTTTTTCCAGTTTTCACTATTTTCCTTCCATTTTCTTGCGGATGCGTTGTTTATTTTTATTTCTATTGGTATTAATCAATTTTTCTCTGTTCCTTTTTCGGTTTTCTCGGATTCCCCTTTTTTACACTCATCTTTTTCGTTTTTAATTTTTTTTGTTCCACTTTCTTTTCATTATTTCTTCACTTTCATTGTTTATTTGGTGGTTTTAGTTGGTTTTTGCTCTTTTCATATATAGCACGAACATTTTTATGCATGTTTATTTTCTTTGAAAAATACATTAATATTTTTTCATGTGTATCTGAAACATTTCTTTAGCACATGTTGAACATGTTTTAAATATGTGATTAAGATTTTAGAGAAAATATTTGCTTTTGATGTTTACATATGGAATATTTTTGTTCGCATGTTAAACATTTTTAAGTACATGATTAGCATCTATTTCATACACATTCTTTTTTTTTTGCAAGATCAATAGTGGTTTATTCCAATATGGTAGCGTTACTATCCTTTGGCAAGAGATCCTTTGGTACACATTCTCATATATTATTTCGTTAACATGTATCTTGATGTCAAATTTCTCTGCATACACATTTTACATCTTTTGTATACATCAGAAACATTTTTATATACATGTTTTTTCTTGTGAACTATATACAAGTTTAACATTTTTCAAATACATGATCCATATTTCAAAAAACTTTTTTTATATTTACTTTCTTCCATCAACAATATACATTTTTTGTGTACAACAGGAACATTTTTATATACAGGTTTAATATTTTCCAAATACATTATTAACATTTTCTTAAAACTTAGTTTTTTATATCTACTTTCGGACATACACAATATAGGTTTTTTATACATCAGGAACGTTTTTTGTATACAGGTTAATATTTTCTGAATACATGATTAATATTTTTTGAAACCTATATTTTTATCTCTATGTTTTCCATACACATTTTACTTTTTTTATATACCAGGAATTATTTTCATATAATTATTTACCATTTATTTCAAATACTTGATTAACATATTTTCGTATATATGTTTTGATGTCTATTTGTTTTCGCACACATTGTAAAAAAATTGTATACATTAGAAACATTACTTCTATATATGTTTCATATTTTCCAAATGCATGATTAACATTTTGAAAATTTCTATATCAAGTGATTTTAGTAGATAATTTAAAATATTTTGAAATGTATGCAAAAGCAAAGAAATAAAGCAAAACATGAATGCGAAAATGTGAAAAAAGGGAAGAGAAAAAGCGTTGAAGGCTAGAAGGAGATAGGCATAATCTATCATGTTGCTAGGCTTGGGCCTGACTCGCTACCCGATCTTCTCTTCTTCCAGCCTTTCCATATCGCCACGGCAACTAGCTCGATGGCCAGCGCACTTCCACCTCATAAGTTGAGAGAACCAATCGCAAACAACGCGATGGTTTCTTATGCCGCGGTCGTCGCCGCCATCTGGGATTTAGATTCCCTCGCCTCCTGCTGTCATCTTGATGCTGAGAGGTGGGGGTGGGGGGGGGGGCTTGGATTTTCAAGAGCTCTATGTTCTTCGTCAACGTCTAGTGATTATCATAGTTTTGTGTTATAAATTTACTCTCGCTTTTTTGGCAGTACCATGAGATTAAAGAGTTTTCTGTCTTCACAGATCCGATTATTCGGATTTGATGAGTTTATGTTGTTGTGTCAAGCTTTTTTCTTGGTTTGATTATTTGTGGAGGTGAATTTTTCGTTGACGCCATGGTGAAGCTATCGCGATTCGGCGACCTGCACTTCTACGGGATCATCCCCGGCCCAAGTGCGCTCATCGATCAAGACTTCTCCTCTTTTTGGATTGGCGACTCAAGGCGCTTTCAAAACTAATATTAGTAATGTTTGTGCGGGTGAAAAATTAACAACATCGTTGCTTCAGTCCAATTGCAACATTTTTTCATCGAAGTCCTTGGTGTATTTTTCAAGCAAAGATTGATACCGCGAAGAAGATATTTTCAAGAGATTTTATTGTAATTTTTAGTATAAGAAATTATAAGTGTTTTAGAAAGAAAAAACCAATCGCCGTTGAGAAGCAACCGCGCGCGGACAAAAGAAAACTCCAGCACGCGTGCAGCGCCGACAACCGTCGATGCGACGTGCGAGCAATCAGGGGCCTCGCGCGCAGTCCGGCAGCTCGCCCCGGCCCGTCGTGGAGCACGGGGCTTCACCAAAAAGTCAAACTCAAGTAGTGTCGTCACATTTGTGAATACATCCCGTAGCTCTCGATCCATATACCTCCGGCGTCGTGCTTGTGTGGACCAACACGGCAGCGGCTACAGTGTCATACATATACTCCCACCATTCTATAATGATACAGTGTATATAATTTTTTTAAAAATCAAACCTCACAAACTTTGCAGAAAAATATCTACATAAAAATGTCAAACATATATCATTATATTCATCATAAGATGTAGTTTCATATTTTATAGATATAAACAATTTTGAGGCAAGAGCACTAGAGACCCACATACTTGCATTGTATGTGATGGTTTAGTCCACAAACTTGTAAAAGGTGATCAATCCATCTCTAAACTTGCACTGCTTTGGATGATCTAGTCCACAACCAATCAAGAGCGGACAAATGGCGCCTCGCTGGCCTCTGCGTGGCACAGCCGCTGACCTTGGCGATTTTGCAAAACCCCCCTTGACCTTTAGGGAAATCATAATTCATAAACGCGTACATAAGAGAAGCGTGATGAGGCACACAACTCGAGCACGCACACACGCATGCATCACTCTCCTCTCAGGAGCAACGACGACCGTGCCACGCGTGTGTGAGCACATGGGAGAGCACATGAGAAATCATAAGCGCGTACACAAGCAGGCCGCGGCAGAGCGGGCCGCCGGCACCGCATGACGCGAGGCAGCGGCCGCGATGACGGCGTCCATGTTCACCGCCGGTCGACCATCGCTATCCTCGGCGCGGTGGCGCGCACTCCCGTGACTGCTAGCTAGTTGTAGGTTGACGGCGAGCGTGTGCAGCTGCGCATGTACCATGGATCGATCTTCCTTAGCTAGATCGCTATATAGGTGGCTAAAACACGAACTGATCTAACAGCGGTTCGACCAAATTGCTAGCAAGAAAGAGGGGAGAGGTGTATAGTTAAGACATGGATCTCAAAACGTTGTTCTGCATTTTATTGCTCTGTATGATAAAGTGGATCATCAGCTCTACATAGTACTAGCTGGAGTATAGGATGGATAATCAATCAAGCTTTCGAGTGATCGAGGCTTGTTCTGGTCAAGTTAATATGAGCATTTGTTCTTCATCTCAATGATATGATACCCTTCTTCAACCTGTGTGAACTAATCATCTTCTGCATCAAGACTAGACGCATCCTTTTCTGAGTTCATGTTACAAGAAGAATCTCTTGTTTAAAAAAAAGGTTACAAGAAGAATCTTACAGGACCGGAACCATAGTAATTGACACCAATGATATTACACCAAGTATTTGTACATATTTTTTAAAAGACTTCAAAGTGCCTTTATGCCTTGTAGGCTCTCATACATGTTCGCAGTGAGACTTTTTTTTAAAACAAAACTGCATAAATGTTTACATAAAAGCATCCATGATGTCCTCTCTGGACCGTAGATTTTTCACAGGACTTCAGTTGTTGGAAATAAATTTTCTACCAGGATTTTCTTAATCATAGTGTGCATGAAAATTCCTGGAAATCAATCATTTTCATTCGCTTTGGATGGAAGTTGTTTCTATTTTCTGTCTTTACTACTGTCGTATCCAAATGGCTACTCTATAACTTTGTTATGGTTTGCGCTTCATTCCAGTCAGGCCCAAATCAAGGTGGAACATCTTACATGGGTTAACTGCTCCGATCTCATAGATCATCTCACTGAAAAACACATCTTTTCATCTCACTTTTAGTTCTTATTACAAAGGAAAATCCCGAGGTGGAACTTTTTTTCTTGATTTGCGCCTATCAGCATCTCAATTGGAAAACAGACTGACCGTCCTACTTTCCCTTTTGTACAGGAACAAGTTGCATTAACTATCGACGCCACCCAAGCGCGCCTATTGGCAAACTTTTTCCCTGAGACAAAATCAAAATTTGCAAACCAATCATGCAACATCCACATTCAGCCACTTAACATATTCCTGGAACTGGCTTTAGTGCCACATGTACGCGTGCATGATTTCCCTAAAGGTCAAGGGGTTTTTTGCAAAAACGCCAAATCTAGCGGCTGTGACACGAAGAGGCCAGCAAGGCGCCATTTGTCCGCTCTTGATTGGTTGTGGATTAGATCATCCCAAGCAGTGCAAGTTTAGGGATGAGTTGATCACCTTTTGCAAGTTTATGGACTAAACCATCACATACAATACAAGTTTGTGGGTCTCTAGTGCTCTTACCTCAACAATTTTCTCTGTAAACTTGATCAAAGTTATAAAGTTTGACATTTCAAACAATCTATATGCACTATATTATGAAACAAAAGGGACTATATAGCTATTCATGTGCTCTGAGCCTCTAATATGGTACAGACAGCTACGTGCAGCGCTCAGGTAGATTAGCTAGGTAAGTAGCCATGGCTTCCCACGGCAAGGACACGTAGAACTGTGCATGGACAGCCTGGCCCGAAGGCCTGAGCCTGAAAGCCCGACATCCGGCCGGGCTCGGACTCCATTTTCTGGCTTGAAACCCAGCCCAAAAGCCCAAAAAACCTCAGAATGGCCATAAATAGATATTTTATTCAAAACACAGGTACATTTTTTAATATCCTGAATATTATTATTTAATTAAAAATGCAATTGTTCATGTGTTCTGGGCCGGGCCAAGGCTTGGGATTTTTTCTTCGGGCTTTGACAAGCCTGGGCCAAACAAGGCCGGCCCAGAGCTTGGGATTTTTGCTTCGGGCTTTGACAAGCCCTGACCAAACAAGGCCCGCCCCGTTGAATGATCAGGTTTAAGGACAGACAAGAAGTGCCGACTGGCACGACAATGCGATGGTGCACAACCGCGACCCAACCTAATCAAACCTGACGTGAATTTTGCAGACAACAAACATCAGACGGTGGTAGACTTAGATGTTAGGTAAGTATTTCACATGGGTATGGCTAGGTCTCAGTCGATTAAGATTCAGCCAAGTCTCAGTTAATGTAAGATCTAACAAATATAGCATCGACAGTTGACTAAGACTTAGCAAGACTATTTTTACTCTTTTTTGCGAAAATGATCAAGATCTATTATCAAAGCTCAACGGAAGTACAAAGCATCTTTTTTCTGTGAATACGCAAAGCTTGCATGTCATTGCATTGATAGAAGAAATAGGATGAGTACATATAGGGATACAACACATGACACGAACGCAAGCAGGCGTGAACATGGTGCCTGGAGCATCAAGATAATGGATGCTCGGCCCGAAGAGAGGATACATCACAGCTAACCTACCAAGCCCGAACCAAGAGCGGCAATACCGGACCAACAAGAGCACCAACATCTCGAGAACCAAAGCCGGGGCACCGTGAGCGAGCAAGATGGTCCCTTCAAGAAGGAGGAGGACGCCGAAACACCGTCGCCATCCGGTCCGGAGGAGCCGGACCTAGGGTTTCCCCTGAGCTCGAAGAGGGGCACAACCGAGGGCCTTGACAGCGCCTCCAAGAAGGAAGCGACATCCGTAGACGTCGTCACTGCCAGCATTGGCAAGCCGAGCAGGGATTTCTCCCTGGCCCGAGGCAGACCAATCCCATAGTCACCGTATCTGGAAACGAAGACGAGGAAGCCAACACCAGTTGGAGTCACCTTGTCGGAAGGGGGTTGGCGGGGCTGCATCTGCAGTCAGAGGGTGGCACCACCTCCGAACCCATGAGCATTGGATCTGGCAAAAGCGGAGGCTTTGAGGCGTACAAGGTAGGGCGGGCATGAAGCAACCCACGAGGCGATAGGGCGACGGCGATCGGGAACGCCGATAAGCAAGGACTGGAGGGACACAGATCCTGGCTACCGTGGCCATAGTCGTTGGGGCGGCGGGGAGCCAGGTGAGCTGGGAGGAACGCAGCTGCTGGGTCGCCGAGGCCGAAGCCGCTCGGCAGAGGATGCCGGCAGCCATGGACATCGGAAGGGACACGGGTCCAAGGTCGACGTGGTCGGAGCAGCGCCTTCAAGAACCCGCCTTGTGGGCTTCAAGACCGCCACTAACACTGTAGACTTGCCGCCACCAAGAGACCGTCGCCGTGACTCGGGGGAGAGGACGGGCCGCCAATGACGAGGGGGCCGCCTGTAGGAAGGCAGGCCGCAGACACCCTTGCGACCGGCCGCAGATCCCGCGCCCAATCCAAGGGCAGCAGCACTAGCAGGGCTGTGCCACGCACGGAGGGGGAGGGAGGACTATTGGGGATGGCGCCCTGTGGTCGAGGCCGGCACACCGCGGCCGTCGCCGGACCGGCAGAGTGCAGCAGCTGGAAAGGGGGTTGCGCTCGCGCAGGAGCTGCGTGACGCGGGGCGCAGGGGGAGGGGGCCACAGGGGACGGATCCGTCCCGTCGCTGTCATCCCGAGGGGCGGCACGACCTAGTGGCCGGCCCACCGGCGGCGGTGCTGTTGGGGAACGCAGTAATTTCAAAAAAATTCCTACGCACACGCAAGATATATCATGGTGATATATAGCAACGAGAGGGGAGAGTGTTGTCCACGTACCCTCGTAGACCGAAAGCGGAAGCGTTGTGACAACACGTTTGATGTAGTCGTACGTCTTCATGATCCGACTGATCCTAGTACCGAAAGTACGGCACCTCCGTGATCTGCACACGTTCGGCTCGGTGACGTCCCACGAACTCTTGATCCAGCTGAGTGTCGAGGGAGAGCTTCGTCAGCACGACGGCGTGATGATAGTGATGATGAAGCTGTCGGCGCAGGGCTTCGCCTAAGCACTGCAACGATATGACCGAGGTGGATTATGGTGGAGGGGGGCCACCGCACATGGCTAAGAGATCAATGATCAACTTCTGTGTCGATGGGTGCCCCGTGCCCCCGTATATAAAAGAGCAAGGGGGGAGGCCGGTCGGCCCTAGGGCGCGCCATAGAGGGGAGGAGGCTGAAGGAGTCCTGGACTAAGGGGTCCTCGGGCGTCCGACCTGTTAGCCATGGGTCGGACTGATGGGTTGTGAAGATGCGAAGATCGAAGACTGCACCTGTGTCCGGATGGGACTCTCCTTGGCTTGGAAGGCAAGCTTGGTGACCAAATATGTAGACTCCTTTCCTTGTAACCGACCTTGTGTAACCCTAGATCCTCCTGGTGTCTATATAAATCAGAGGACTTAGTCCGAAAGAAAAGAGATATTCATTACCATAGTGATACAGGATAGACTTCTAGGGTTTAGCCATTACGATCTCGTGGTAGATCAACTCTTGTAATACTCATATTCATCAAGATCAATCAAGCAGGAAGTAGGGTATTACCTCCATAGAGAGGGCCCGAACCTGGGTAAACATTGTGTCCCCTGTTTCTTGTTACCATCGACCTTAGACGCAAAGTTCGGGACCCCCTACCCGAGATTCGCCGTTTTGACACCGACAGAGGCCTCTTCCTAGTAGGAGTAGGACTCCCCCTTTCCTAGTCCAACTAGGAGGGGGAAGGGGGAAGGAAGGAGACGGAGAGAGGGAGGGAAAGAGGGGGCGCCGCCCCCCTCCTTGTCCAATTCGGACTCCTCAAGGGGGGGGGGGGGGAAGCCAGCCCTAAGGCCCCCTCCTCTCTCTCACACAAGGCCCATGTTGGCCCATTAGTTCCCCCGGGGGTTCCGATAACCCTCCGGCACTCCGATAATTATTCGGTGACCCCCGGAACTCATCCGGTGTCCGAATATATTCATCCAATATATCAATCTTTATGTCTCGACCATTTCGAGACTCCTCGTCATGTCCGTGATCACATCCGGGACTCTGAACTATCTTCGGTACATCAAAACACATAAACTCATAATACCGATCGTCACCGAACGTTAAGCGTGCGGACCCTACGGGTTCGAGAACTATGTAGACATGACCGGGACTCATCTCCGGTCAATAACCAATAGCGGAACCTGGATGCTCATATTGGCTCCCACATATTCGACGAAGATCTTTATCGGTCAAATCGCATAACAACATACGTTGTTCCCTTTGTCATCGGTATGTTACTTGCCCGAGATTCGATCGTCGGTATATCAATACCTAGTTCAATCTCGTTCTGCAAGTCTCTTTACTCGCTCAGCAATGCATTATCCCGCAACTAACTCATTAGTCACATTGCTTGCAAGGCTTATAGTGATGTGCATTACCGAGAGGGCCCAGAGATACCTCTCCGACAATCGCAGTGACAAATCCTAATCTCGATCTATGCCAACTCAACAAGTACCATGGGAGACACATGTAGAGCACCTTTATAATCACCCAGTTACGTTGTGACGTTTGGTAGCACACTGAGTGTTCCCCCGGTATTCGGGAGTTGCATAATCTCATTGCCATAGGAACATGTATAAGTCATGAAGAAAGCAATAGCAGCATACTAAACGATCAAGTGCTAGGCTAACGGAATGGGTCAAGTCAATCACATCATTCTCTAATGATGATCCCGTTAATCAAATGACAACTCATGTCTATGGCTAGGAAACTTAACCATCTTTGATTCAACGAGCTAGTCAAGTAGAGGCATACTAGTGACACTCTGTTTGTCTATGTATTCACACATGTACTAAGTTTCCGGTTAATACAATTCTAGCATGAATAATAAACATTTATCATGATATAAGGAAATATAAATAAAAACTTTATTATTGCCTCTAGGGCATATTTCCTTCAGTCTCCCACTTACACTAGAGTCAATAATCTAGATTACACAGTAATGATTCTAACACCCATGGAGTCTTGGTGTTGATCATGTTTTGCTCGTGAGAGAGGCTTAGTTAACGAGTCTGCAACATTCAGATTCGTATGTATCTTGCAAACCTCTATGTCTCCCTCCTTGACTTGATCGCGGATGGAATTGAAGCATCTCTTGATGTGCTTGGTTCTCTCGTGAAATCTGGATTCCTTTGCCAAGGCGATTGCACCAGTATTGTCACAAAAGATTGTCATTGGACCCGATGCACTAGGTATGACACCTAGATCGGATATTAACTCCTTCATCCAGACTCCTTCATTTGCTGCTTCCGAAGCAGCTATGTACTCCGCTTCACACGTAGATCCTGCCACGACGCTTTGCTTAGAACTGCACCAACTGACAGCTCTACCGTTCAATATAAACACGTATCCGGTTTGTGACTTAGAGTCATCCGGATCAGTGTCAAAGCTTGCATCGACGTAACCAGTTACGATGAGCTCTTTGTCACCTCCATAAACAAGAAACATAACCTTAGTCATTTTCAGGTATTTCAGGATGTTCTTGACCGCTGTCCAGTGATCCACTCCTGGATTACTTTGGTATCTCCCTGCTAAACTAATAGCAAGGCACACATCAGTGCAGTACACTTTGCATTGCATACATGATAGAACCTATGGCTGAAGCATAGGGAATGACTTTCATTTTCTCTCTATCTTCAAGTGGTCGGGCATTGAGTCTGACTCAACTTCACACCTTGTAACACAAGCAAGAACCCTTTCTTTGCTTGATCCATTTTGAACTTCTTCAAAACTTTATCAAGGTATGTGCTTTGTGAAAGTCCAATTAAGCATCTTGATCTATCTCTATAGATCTTGATGCCCAATATATAAGCAGCTTCACTAAGGTCTTTCATTGAAAAACTCTTGTTCAAGTATCCTTTTATGCTATCTAGAAATTCTATATCATTTCCAATCAACAATATGTCATCCACATATAATATTAGAAATGCTACAGAGCTCCCACTCACTTTCTTGTAAATACAAAGCTTCTCCGAAAGTCTCAGATAAAACCATATGCTTTGATCACACTATCCAAACGTTTATTCCAACTCCGAGATGCTTGCACCAGTCCATAAATGGATCGCTGGAGCTTGCACACTTTGTTAGCATACTTTGGATTGATAAAACCTCCAAGTTGTATCATATACAACTCTTCTTCTAGAAATCCATTCAGGAATGCAGTCTTTACATCCATTTGCCAAATTTCATAATCATGAAATGCAGCAATTGCTAACATGATTCAGACGGACTTCAGCATCGCTACGGGTGAGAAAGTCTCATCGTAGCCAACTCCTTGAACTTGTCGCAAACCTTTCGCAACAAGTTGAGCTTTGTAGACAGTAAAATTACCGCCAGCGTCAGTCTTCTTCTTGAAGATCCATTTATTCTCGATGGCTTGCCGATCATCGGGCAAGTCAACCAAAGTCCACACTTTGTTCTCATACATAGATCCCATCTCAGATTTCATGGCGTCAATCCATTTTGCGGAATCTGGGCTCATCATCGCTTCCTCATAGTTCGTAGGTTCCTTATGGTGAAGTAACATGACCTGCAGAACTGGATTACCGCACCACTCTGGTGCGGATCTTACTCTGGTTGACCTAGGAGGTTCAGTAGTAACTGGATCTGAAGTTATATGATCATCATCATTAGCTTCCTTTGGTGTAGGAGTCACGGGAACTGATTTCTATGATGAACTACTTTCTAATAAGGGAGAAGGTACAGTTACCTCATCAAGTTCTACTTTCCTCCCACTCACTTCTTTCGAGAGAAACTCCTTCTCTAGAAAGGATCCATTCTTAGCAACGAATGTCTTGCCTTGGATTTGTGATAGAAGGCGTACCCAATCTCCTTTGGGTATCCTATGAAGAAACATTTCTCTGATTTGGGTTCGAGCTTATCAGGTTGAAGCTTTTTCACATAAGCATCGCAGCCCCAAACTTTAAGAAACGACAACTTGGGTTTCTTGCCAAAACACAGTTCATAAGGTGTCGTCTCAACGGATTTAGATGGTGCCCTATTTAACTTGAATGCAGTCGTCTCTAAAGCAGAACCCCAAAATGATAGCGGTAAATCAGTAAGAGACATCATAGATTGCACCATATCTAGTAAAGTATGATTACGACGTTCGGACGCACCATTACGCTGTGGTGTTCCAGGTGGCGTGAGTTGCGAAACTATTCCGCGTTATTTCAAATGAAGACCAAACTCGTAACTCAAATATTCTCCTCCACGATCAGATCGTAGAAACTTTATTTTCTTGTTACAATGATTTTCCACTTCACTTTGAAATTATTTGAACTTTTGAAATATTTCAGACTTATGTTTCATCAAGTAGATATACCCATATCTACTCAAATCATCTGTGAAGGTGAGAAAATAACGATACCCGCCGCGAGCCTCAATATTCATCGGACCAATACATCAGTATGTATGATTTCCAACAGATCTGTTGCTCGCTCCATTGTTCCGGAGAACGGAGTTTTAGTCATCTTGCCCACGAGGCATGGTTCGCAAGTACCAAGTGATTCATAATCAAGTGAGTCCAAAAGTCCATCAGAATGGAGTTTCTTCATGCGCTTGACACCAATCTGACCCAAACGGCAGTGCCACAAATAAGTTGCACTATCATTATCAACTCTGCATCTTTTGGCTTCAATATTATGAATATGTGTGTCACTACTATCGAGATTCAACAAAAATAGACCACTCTTCAAGGGTGCATGACCATAAAAGATATTACTCATATAAATAGAACAACCATTATTCTCAGATTTAAATGAATAACCGTCTCGCATCAAAAAGATCCAGATATAATGTTCATGCTCAACGCGGCACCAAATAACAATTATTCAGGTCTAAAACTAATCACGAAGGTAGATGTAGAGGTAGCGTGCCGACGGCGATCACATCGACTTTGGAACCATTTCCCACGCCAAGATCGTCCTCGTCCTTAGCCAATCTTCGCTTAATCCATAGTCCCTGTTTTGAGTTGCAAATATTAGCAACATAGCCAGTATCAAATACCCAGGCACTACTGCGAGCATTAGTAAGGTACACATAAATAATATGTATATCACATATACCTTTGTTCACCTTGTCATCCTTCTTATCCGCCAAATACTTGGGGCAGTTCTGCTTCCAGTGACCAGTCCCTTTGCAGTAGAAGCTCTCAGTCTCAGGCTTAGGTCCAGACTTGGGCTTCTTCACTTGAGCAACAACTTGCTTGATGTTCTTCTTGAAGTTCCCCTTCTTCCCTTTACCCCTTTTCTTGAAACTGGTGGTCTTGTTGACCATCAACACTTGATGCTCTTTCTTGATTTCTACCTCCGCAGCCTTTAGCATTGCGAAGAGCTCGGGAATAGTCTTATCCATCCCTTGCATATTATAGTTCATCACGAAGCTCTTGTATCTTGGTGGCAGTGATTGAAGAATTCTCTCAATGACACTATCATCAGGAAGATTAACTCCCAGTTGAATCAAGTGACTGTTATACCCAGACATTTTGAGTATATGCTCACTGACAGGACTATTCTCCTCCATTTTACAGATGTAGAACTTATTGGAGACTTCATATCTCTCAATCCGGGCATTTGCTTGAAATATTAGCTTCAACTCCTGGAACATCTCATATGCTCCATGACGTTCAAAACATCGTTGAAGTCCAGGTTCTAAGCCGTAAAGCATGGCACACTGAACTATCGAGTAGTCATTGTTGGGGAACGTTGCAGAAAATAAAAAAAATTCTACGGTTTCACCAAGATCAATCTATGAGTTCATCTAGCAACGAGAGAGAGGACTGCATCTACATACCCTTGTAGATCGCGAGCGAAAGCGTTCAAGAGAACGGGGTTGAGGGAGTCGTACTCGTCGTGATCCAAATCACCGATGATCCTAGTGCTGAAGGGACAGCACCTCCGCGTTCAACACACGTATGGTTGGGAAGACGTCTCCTCCTTCTTGATCCAGCAAGGGGGAAGGAGAGGTTGATGAAGATCCAAAGAAGACGACGGCGTGGTGGTGGATGCAAGAATGATCTCGGCAGGGCTTCGCCAAGCGTCTGCGAGAGGGAGAGGTGTAGCAAGGGGAGAGGGAGGCGCCAAGAGCATGGGTGCGGCTGCCCTCCCTTACCCCTCTTTATATAGGCCCCCTAGGGGGGGGCGCCGGCCCTGGAGATGGGATCTCCAAGGGGGGCGCCGGCCAGGGGGGTGGCTTCCCCCCCCCCCCAAGCCAGGTGGAGGCGCCCCCACCCCTAGGGTTTCCCAACCCTAGGCGCAGGGGGGCCAAGGGGGGCGCACCAGCCCACCAGGGGCTGGTTCCCCTCCCACTTCCGCCCATGGGGCCCTCCGGGATAGGTGGCCCCACCCGGTGGATCCCCCAGGACCCTTCCGGTGGTCCCGGTACAATACGGTGACCCCCGAAACTTTCCCGATGGCCGAAACCTGACTTCCTATATATAATTCTTTACCTACGGACCATGTCAGAACTCCTCGTGACGTCCGGGATCTCATCCGGGACTCCGAATAACTTTCGGTTCTTGCATACTCATATCTCTACAAACCTAGAGTCACCGAACCTTAAGTGTGTAGACCCTAAGGGTTCGGGAGACTTGCAGACATGACCGAGACGCCTCTCCGGTCAATAACCAACAGCGGGATCTGGATACCCATGTTGGCTCCCACATGCTCCTCGATGATCTCATCGGATGAACCACGATGTCGAGGATTCAAGCAACCATGTATACAATTCCCTTTGTCAGTCGGTACGTTACATGCCCGAGATTCGATCGTCGGTATCCCAATACCTCGTTTAATCTCGTTACCGGCAAGTCACTTTACTCGTACCGTAATGCATGATCCCGTGACCAGACACTTGGTCACATTGAGCTCATTATGATGATGCATTACCGAGTGGGCCCAGAGATACCTCTCCGTCATACGGAGTGACAAATCCCAGTCTTGATTCGTGCCAACCCAACAAACACTTTCGGAGATACCTGTAGTGTACCTTTATAGTCACCCAGTTACGTTGTGACGTTTGGCACACCCAAAGCACTCCTACGGTATCCGGGAGTTGCACAATATCATGGTCTAAGGAAATGATACTTGACATTTGGAAAAGCTCTAGCTAAACGAACTACACGATCTTTGAGCTATGCTTAGGATTGGGTCTTGTCCATCACATCATTCTCCCAATGATGTGATCCCGTTATCAATGACATCCAATGTCCATAGTCAGGAAACCATGACTATCTGTTGATCAACGAGCTAGTCAACTAGAGGCTCACTAGGGACACGTTGTGGTCTATGTATTCACACGTGTATTACGATTTCCGGATAACATAATTATAGCATGAATAATAGACTATTATCATGAACAAAGAAATATAATAATAACCATTTTATTATTGCCTCTAGGGCATATTTCCAACAGTCTGCCACTTGCACTAGAGTCAATCATATAGTTACATTGTGATGAATCGAACACCCATGGAATTCTGGTGTTGATCATGTTTTGCTCTAGGGAGAAGTTTAGTCAACGGATCTGCTACATTCAGGTCCGTATGCACTTTACAGATATCTATGTCTCCATCTTGAACATTTTCATGAATGGAGTTGAAGCGACGCTTGATGTGCCTGGTCTTCTTGTGAAACCCGGGCTCCTTGGCAAGTGCAATAGCTCCAGTGTTGTCACAGAAGAGTTTGGTCAGTCCCGACGCATTGGGTATGACTCCTAGGTCGGTGATGAACTCCTTCACCCAGATTGCTTCATGCGCTGCCTCCGAGGCTGCCATGTATTCCGCTTCACATGTAGATCCCACCACGACGCTTTGCTTGCAAATCGCACCAGCTTCTTGCCCCACCATTTAAAATATACACGTATCCGGTTTGTGACTTAGAGTCATCCAGATGCGTGTCGAAGCTAAGCGTCGGCGTAACCCTTCTGACGAGCTCTTCGTCACCTCCATACATGAGAAACATGTCCTTAGTCCTTTTCGTGTACTTCAGGATATTCTTGACCATTGTCCAGTGTTCCTTGCCGGGATTACTTAGGTACCTTCCTACCAAACTTACGGCAAGGTTTACATCAGGTCTGGTACACAGCATGGCATACATAATAGATCCTATGGCTGAGGCATAGGGGATGACACTCATATCTTCTTTATCATCTTCCGTGGTCGGGCATTGAGCCGAGCTCAATCTCACACCTTGCAATACAGGCAAGAACCCTTTCTTGGACTGATCCATATTGAACTTCTTCAATATCTTATCAAGGTATGTGCTTTGTGAAAGACCTATGAGGCGTCTTGATCTATCCCTATAGATCTTGATGCCTAATATGTAAGCAGCTTCTCCAAGGTCCTTCATTGAAAAACACTTATTCAAGTAGGCCTTAATGTTGTCCAAAAGTTCTATATCATTTCCCATCAAAAGTATGTCATCTACATATAATATGAGAAATGCTACTGAGCTCCCACTCACTTTCTTGTAAACGCAGGCTTCTCCATAAGTCTGCATAAACCCAAACGCTTTGATCATCTCATCAAAGCGAATGTTCTAACTCCGAGATGCTTGCACCAGCCCATAAATGGATCATTTGGAGCTTGCATACCTTGTTAGCATTCTCAGGGTCGACAAAACCTTCCGGCTGCATCATATACAGTTCTTCCTTAAGATAACCGTTAAGGAATGCCGTTTTGACGTCCATTTGCCATATCTCATAATCATAGTATGTGGCAATTGCTAACATGATTCGGACGGACTTTAGCTTTGCTACGGGAGAAAATGTCTCATCGTAGTCAACCCCTTGAACTTCTCGATAACCCTTAGCGACAAGTCGAGCTTTATAGATGGTAACATTACCATCTGCGTCCGTCTTCTTCTTAAAGATCCATTTGTTTTCTATCGCTCGCCGATCATCGGGCAAGTCTGTCAAAGTCCATACTTCGTTTTCATACATGGATCCTATCTCGGATTGCATGGCTTCAAGCCATTTGTTGGAATCTGGGCTCGCCATCACTTCTTCATAGTTCGAAGGTTCACCGTTGTCTAACAACATGATTTCCAAGACAGGGTTGCCATACCACTCTGGTGTGGAACGTGTCCTCGTGGACCTACGAAGTTCAGTAGTAACTTGATCCAAGTACCTTGATCATCATCATTAACTTCCTCTTGATTGGTCTTTGGCACCACAGAACATCTTCTGAGTTGCTCTACTCACCGGTTCAAGAGGTAGTACTTCATCAAGTTCCACTTTCCTCCCACTTACTTCTCTTGAGAGAAACTCTTTCTCCAGAAAGGACCCGTTCTTGGCAACAAAGATCTTGCCTTCGGATCTGAGGTAGAAGGTATACCCAATGGTTTCCTTAGGGTATCCTATGAAGACGCATTTTCCGACTTGGGTTCGAGCTTTTCAGGTTGAAGTTTCTTGACATAAGCATCGCATCCCCAAACTTTTAGAAACGACAGCTTAGGTTTCTTCCCAAACCATAATTCATACGGTGTCGTCTCAACGGATTTAGACGGTGCCCTATTTAAAGTGAATGTAGCTGTCTCTAGAGCGCATCCCCAAAATAATAGCGGTAAATCGGTAAGAGACATCATAGATCGCACCATATATATCCAATAAAGTGCGATTAGGATGTTAGGACACACCGTTACGCTGAGGTGTTCCAGGCGGCGTGAGTTGTGAAACGATTCCACATTTCCTTATGTGCGTACCAAATTCGTGACTTAAGTATTCTCCTCCATGATCTGATCGTAAGAACTTTATCTTTCGGTCACGTTGATTCTCTACCTCATTCTTAAATTCCTTGAACTTTTCAAAGGTCTCAGACTTGTGTTTCATCAAGTAGACATACCCATATCTACTCAAGTCGTCAGTGAGAGTGAGAATATAACGATATCCTCCGTGAGCCTCAATGCTCATTGGACCGCACACATCAGTATGTATGCTTTCCAATAAGTTGGTTTCTCGCTCCATTGTTCCGGAGAACGGAGTCTTGGTCATTTTGCCCATGAGGCATGGTTCGCATGTGTCAAACGATTCATAACCGAGAGACTCTAAAAGTCCATCAGCATGGAGCTTCTTCATGCGCTTGATACCAATGTGACCAAGGCGGCAGTGCCACAAGTATGTGGGACTATCGTTATCAACTTTACATCTTTTGGTATTCACACTATGAATATGTGTAACATCACGTTCGAGATTCATTAAGAATAAACCATTGACCATCGGGGCATGACCATAAAACATATCTCTCATATAAATAGAACAATCATTATTCTCGGATTTAAATGAGTAGCCATCTCGTATTAAACGAGATCATGATACAATGTTCATGCTCAAAGCTGGCACTAAATAACAATTATTGAGGTTTAAAACTAATCCCGTAGGTAAATGTAGAGGTAGCGTGCCGACGGCGATCACAACGACCTTGGAACCATTCCCGACGCCAAGATCGTCATCTCGCCCTTCGCCAGTCTCCGCTTATTCCGCAGCTCCTGCTTTGAGTTACAAATATGAGCAACGGCACCGGTATCAAATACCGTGAGCTACTACGAGTAATCGGTAAGGTACACATCAATTACATGTATATCACATATACCTTTAGTGTTGCCGGCCTTCTTGTCCGCTAAGTATTTGGGGCAGTTCCGCTTCCAGTGTCCGCTTCCCTTGCAATAAAAGCACTCAGTTTCAGGCCTGGGTCCATTCTTTGACTTCTTCCCGGCAACTGTCTTACCGGGCGCGACAACTCCCTTGCCGGCCTTCTTGAAGTTCTTCTTACCCTTGCCTTTCTTGAACTTAGTGGTTTTATTCACCATCAACACTTGATGTTCCTTCTTGATCTCTACCTCCGCTGATTTCAGCATTGAATATACCTCAGGAATGGTCTTTTCCATCCCCTGCATATTGAAGTTCATCACAAAGCTCTTGTAGCTCGGTGGAAGCGACTGAAGGATTCTGTCAATAACCGCGTCATCCGGGAGATTAACTCCCAGCTGAGTTAAGCGGTTGTGCAACCCATACATTTTGAGTATGTGCTCACCGATGTAACTATTTTCCTCCATCTTACAACTAAAGAACTTGTCGGAGACTTCATGTCTCTCGACCCGGGCATGAGCTTGGAAAACCATTTTCAGCTCTTCGAACATCTCATATGCTCCGTGTTGCTCAAAACGCTTTTGGAGCCCCGATTCTAAACTGTAAAGCATGTCGCACTGAACGAGGGAATAATCATCAGCACGAGACTTCCAAGCGTTCATAACGTCTTGGTTCTCTGGGATGGGAGCTTCACCTAGCGGTTCTTCTAGGACATAATCTTTCTTTGCAGCTATGAGGATGATCCTCAGGTTCGAGACACAGTCCGTATAGTTGCTGCCATCATCTTTCAGCTTGGTTTTCTCTAGGAACGCGTTGAAGTTGAGGTGGACATGAGCGTTGGCCATTTGATCTACAAGACATATTTGCAAAGGTTTTTAGACTAAGTTCATGATAATTAAGTTCATCTAATCAAATTATTTAATGAACTCCCACTCAGATTTGACATCCCTCTAGTCATCTAAGTGATACATGATCCGAGTCAACTAGGCCGTGTCCGATCATCACGTGAGACGGACTAGTCATCATCGGTGAACATCTCCATGTTGATCGTATCTTCCATACGACTCATGTTCGACCTTTCGGTCTCTTGTGTTCCGAGGCCATGTCTGTACATGCTTGGATCGTCAAGTTAACCTAAGTGTTTATGCGTGTGTAAATTTGTCTTACACCCGCTGTATGTGAATGTTGGAATATATCACACCCGATCATCACGTGGTGCTTCGAAACAACGAACTTTCGCAACGGCGCACAGTTAGGGGGAACACTTTCTTGAAATTATTATGAGGGATCATCTTATTTACTACCATCTTTCTAAGTAAACAAGATGCAAAAACATGATAAACATCACATGCAATCAAATAGTAGTGACATGATATGGCCAATATCATATAGCTCCTTTGATCTCCATCTTCGGGGCTCCATGATCATCTTCGTCACCGGCATGACACCATGATCTCCATCATCGTGTCTCCATGGGGTTGCTCGCCAACTATTACTTCTACTACTATGGCTAACGGTTTAGCAATAAAGTAAAAGTAATTACATGGCGTTGAATCAATGACACGCAGGTCATACAATAATTAAGACAACTCCTATGGCTCCTGCCGGTTGTCATACTCATCGACATGCAAGTCATGATTCCTATTACAAGAACATGATCTCATATATCACATATATATCATTCATCATTCATCACAACTTTTGGCCATATCACATCACAATCACATGCTGCAAAAACAAGTTAGACGTCCTCTAATTGTTGTTGCATGTTTTACGTGGCTGCAATAGGGTTCTAGCAAGAACGTTTTCTTACCTACGTAAAAGCCACAACGTGATTTGTCAACTTCTATTTACCCTTCATAAGGACCCTTTTCATCGAATCCGCTCCAACTAAAGTGGGAGAGACAGACACCCGCTAGCCACCTTATGCAACTAGTGCATGTCGATTCGGTGGAACCTGTCTCACGTAAGCGTACGTGTAAGGTCGGTCCGGGCCGCTTCATCCCACAATACTGCTGAAGCAAAATAAGACTAGTAGTGGCAAGAAAGTTGACAACATCTACGCCCACAACAAGTTTGTGTTCTACTCGTGCAAAGAGAACTACGCATAGACCTAGCTCATGATGCCACTGTTGGGGAACGTTGCAGAAAATAAATTTTTTTCTACGGTTTCACCAAGATCAATCTATGAGTTCATCTAGCAACGATAGAGAGGAATGCATCTACATACCCTTGTAGATCGCGAGCAGAAGCGTTCAAGAGAACGGGGTTGAGGGAGTCATACTCGTCGTGATCCAAATCACCGATGATCCTAGTGCTGAACGGACAGCACCTCCGCGTTCAACACACGTACGGTTTGGAAGACGTCTCCTCCTTCTTGATCCAACAAGGGGGAAGGAGAGGTTGATGAAGATCCAAAGAAGACGACGGCGTGGTGGTGGATGCAGCAGCGATCTCGGCAGGGCTTCGCCAAGCGTCTGCGAGAGGGAGAGGTGTAGCAAGGGGAGAGGGAGGCGCCTAGAGCATGGGTGCGGCTGCCCTCCCTCGCCCTCTTTATATAGGCCCCCTAGGGGGGCGCCGGCCCTGGAGATGGGATCTCCAAGGGGGGCGGTGGCAGTGGCTTCCCAAGCTGTGGGCGCCCCACCCCTAGGGTTTCCCAACCCTAGGCGCAGGGGCCAAGGGGCGCACCAACCCACCAGGGCTGGTTCCTCCCACTTCAGCCCATGGGGCCCTCCAGATAGGTGGCCCCACCCGTTGGACCCCGGGACCCTTACAGTGGTCCCGGTACAATCTGATGACCCCGAAACTTTCCCGATGGCGAAACCTGACTTCCTATATATAATTCTTTACCTACGGACCATTTCGGAACTCCTCGTGACGTCCGGGATCTCATCCGGGACTCCGAATAACTTTCGGGTTACTGCATACTCATATTTCTACAACCCTAGCGTCACCGAACCTTAAGTGTGTAGACCCTACGGGTTCGGGAGACATCTGAGACATAATGAGGCAGCCTCTCCGGTCAATAACCAACAGCGGAATCTGGATACCCCATGTTGGCTCCCACATGCTCCTCGATGATCTCATCGGATGAACCACGATGTCAAGGATTCAAGCAACCCCGTATACAATTCCCTTTGTCAATCGGTACGTTACATGCCCGAGATTCGATCGTCGGTATCCCAATACCTCGTTTAATCTCGTTACGGCAAGTCACTTTACTCGTAAATGCATGATCCCGTGAACAGACACTTGGTCACATTGAGCTCATTATGATGATGCATTACCGAGTGGGCCCAGAGATACCTCTCCGTCATACGGAGTGACAAATCCCAGTCTCGATTCGTGCCAACCCAACAGACACTTTCGGAGATACCTGTAGTGTACCTTTGTAGTCACCCAGTTACGTTGTGACGTTTGGCACACCCAAAGCACTCCTACGGTAGCCGGGAGTTGCACAATCTCATGGTCTAAGGAAATGATACTTGACATTTGGAAAAGCTCTAGCTAAACGAACTACACGATCTTTGAGCTATGCTTAGGATTGGGTCTTGTCCATCACATCATTCTCCCAATGATGTGATCCCGTTATCAATGACATCCAATGTCCATAGTCAGGAAACCATGACTATCTGTTGATCAACGAGCTAGTCAACTAGAGGCTCACTAGGGACACGTTGTGGTCTATGTATTCACACGTGTATTACGATTTTCGGATAACACAATTATAGCATGAATAATAGACTATTATCATGAACAAAGAAATATAATAATAACCATTTTATTATTGCCTCTAGGGCATATTTCCAACAGTCATCAGCTTTGCTCTGCCAGACGTTCATAACATCTGGCGGTGCTTCCGGGACGTAATTCTTCTGTGCAGCAATGAGGATAATCCTCAAGTTACGGACCCAGTCCGTGTAGTTGCTACCATCATCTTTCAACTTAGCTTTCTCTAGGAACGCATTAAAATTCAAAGGAACAGAGTAAGGGCCATTGATCTACAACAACATAGACATGCAAAATACTATCAGGTACTAAGTTCATGATAAATTAAAGTTCAATTAATCATATTACTTAAGAACTCCCACTTAGATAGACATCCCTCTAATCATCTAAGTGATCACGTGATCCAAATCAACTAAACTATGTCCGATCATCACGTGACATGGAGTAGTTTTCAATGGTGAACATCACTATGTTGATCATATCTACTATATGATTCACGCTCGACCTTTTGGTCTCAGTGTTCCGAGGCCATATCTGCATATGCTAGGCTCGTCAAGTTTAACCCGAGTATTCTGCGTGTGCAAAACAGGCTTGCACCCGTTGTATGTAAACGTAGAGCTTATCACACCCGATCATCACGTGGTGTCTCGACGCGACGAACTTTCACAACGGTGCATACTCAGGGAGAACACTTGTACCTTGAAATTTAGTGAGAGATCATCTTATAATGCTAGCGCCGAACTAAGCAAAATAAGATGCATAAATGATAAACATCACATGCAATCAATATAAGTGATATGATATGGCCTTCATCATCTTGTGCCTTTGATCTCCATCTCCTAAGCACCATCATGATCACCATCGTCACCGGCGCGACACCGATCTCCATCGTAGCATCGTTGTCGTCTCGCCAACTATTGCTTCTATGACTATCCCTACCGCTTAGTGATAAAGTAAAGCAATTACATGGTGATTGCATTTCATATAATAAAGCGACAACTATATGGCTTCTGCCAGTTGCCGATAACTTTGTTACAAAACATGAACATCTCATACAATAAAATTTAGCATCATGTCTTGACCATATCACATCACAACATGCCCTGCAAAAACAAGTTAGACGCCCTCTACTTTGTTGTTGCAAGTTTTACGTGGCTGCTACGGGCTGAGCAAGAACCATTCTTACCTACGCATCAAAACCACAACAATTTTTCGTCAAGTATGTGTTGTTTAATCTTCAACAAGGACCGGGCGTAGCCACACTCGATTCAACTAAAGTTGGAGAAACTGACACCCGCCAGCCACCTGTGTGCGAAGCACGTCGGTAGAACCAGTCTCGCGTAAGCGAACGTGTAATGTCGGTCCGGGCCGCTTCATACAACAATACCGCCGAATCAAAGTATGACATGCTGGCAAGCAGTATGACTATTATCGCCCACAATTCACTTGTGTTCTACTCGTGCATATAACATCTACGCATAGACCTGGCTCGGATGCCACTGTTGGGGAACGCAGTAATTTCAAAAAAATTCCTACGCAGACGCAAGATCTATCATGGTGATGTATAGCAATGAGAGGGGAGAGTGTTGTCCACGTACCCTCGTAGACCGAAAGCGGAAGCGTTATAACAACGCGGTCGATGTAGTCGTACGTCTTCACGATCCGACCGATCCTAGTACCGAAAGTACGGCACCTCCGTGATCTGCACAGGTTTGGCTCGGTGACGTCCCACGAACTCTTGATCCAGCTGAGTGTCGAGGGAGAGCTTCGTCAGCACGACGGCGTGATCTGATGAAGCTATCGGTGCAGGGCTGCACCTAAGCACTGCAATGATATGACCGAGGTGGATTATGGTGAAGGGGGGCACCGCACACGGCTAAGAGATCAATGATCAACTTGTGTGTTCTAGGGTGCCCCCTGCCCCCGTATATAAAGGAGCAAGGGGGAGGCTGGCCGGCCCTAGGGCGCGCCAAGGAGGGGAGGAGTCCTCCTCCTAGTAGGAGTAGGACTCCCCCTTTCCTAGTCCAACTAGGAGGGGGAAGGGGGAAGGAAGGAGAGGGAGAGAGGGAGGGAAAGAGGTGGCGCCGCCCCCCCCCTTCTTGTCCAATTCGGACTCCTCAAGGGGGGGAGGCCAGCCCTAAGGCCCCTCCTCTCTCTCACACACACAAGGCCCATGTTGGCCCACTAGTTCCCCCGGGGGTTTCGATAACCCTCCGGCACTCCGATAATTATCCGTGAACCCCGGAACTCATCCGGTGTCCGAATAGAGTCATCCAATATATCAATCTTTATGTCTCGACCATTTCGAGAATCCTCGTCATGTCCGTGATCACATCCGGGACTCCGAACTATCTTTGGTACATCAAAACACATAAACTCATAATACCGATCATCACCGAACGTTAAGCGTGCGGACCCTACGGGTTCGAGAACTATGTAGACATGACTGAGACTCATCTCTGATCAATAACCAATAGCGGAACCTGGATGCTCATATTGGATCCTACATATTCTACGAAGATCTTTACCGGTCAAACCGCATAACAACATACGTTGTTCCCTTTGTCATCGGTATGTTACTTGCCCGAGATTCGATCGTCGGTATCTCAATACCTAGTTCAAGCTCGTTACTGGCAAGTCTCTTTACTCGTTCTGTAATGCATCATCCTGCAACTAACTCATTAGTCACATTGCTTGCAAGGCTTATAGTGATGTGCATTACCTAGAGGGTCCAGAGATACCTCTCCGACAACCGGAGTGACAAATATTAATCTCGATCTATGCCAACTCAACAAGTACCATCGGAGACACATGTAGAGCACCTTTATAATCACCCAGTTACGTTGTGACGTTTGATAGCACACTAAGTGTTCCCTCGTTATTCGGGAGTTGCATAATCTCATAGTCATAGGAACATGTATAAGTCATGAAGAAAGCAATAGCAATATACTAAACGATCAAGTGCTAAGCTAACGGAATGGGTCAAGTCAATCACATCATTCTCTAATGATGTGATCCCGTTAATCAAATGAAAACTCATGTCTATGACTAGAAAACTTAACCATCTTTGATTCAACGAGCTAGTCAAGTAGAGCCATACTAGTGACACTTTGTTTGTCTATGTATTCACACATGTATCAAGTTTCCGATTAATACAATTCTAGCATGAATAATAGCATTTATCATGATATAAGGAAATATATATAACAACTTTATTATTGCCTCTAGGGCATATTTCCTTCAGGTGCAACGGGAACGAGCGGGAGGTGGTGGCCGGTCTGGGGGCGGGGAAGCACGTGTGGGCGCCCGGGGGAGGGGGGTAATAAAAATAACATTGAGATTCCCAGATTCCCAGACAACCACTACTGTCGCAGGAATGCGCCACTGATGCACCGCTTCCCCAGCGGAGCCGGCTTAACTTTGTTGACAGTCGGGAAGTCTTCGTGCACATGTTGTAAGGGCCAACGCCCTGGAGCCGGTCGTCCCTTTTAAAACCTTGCATAGATGTGAAATAGTCATTCTGATAAGGTGTGGCTCGATCTTATTCGACTGAAACTTAACGAAGTTTCAATCAAGTGACTGAGAAAAAAAACTAAAAAAAAATTACACAGATTTTCACATGAGATCCCACGAATATATATTGACCGACCCACTCACGATTCTTATATAATATACCTAAATCCTAAAAAGTGGTCGCGTGCTCGTTTGCTCGCGCGAGCACACGCTCTCGCGCACCGTCGGATCGGCATCACGCGGTTGCGCGTCGATCGCTCGGACCCTGCGCTGCCTCGTCGCGTGCGCCAGGTGGCACCTGGTCGTGGCGTCGTGCGAAGAGTCTCGTTGGGTGGAGAAGCGGTCGTGGGTCCCGGCAGTTCTCCCCCTCCCTCCGCACTTCCGTCTCCTCCCCGTCACCCCATTTCGAAACCGTCCCCGAACGCTCCTCCCAAATCCACCAAATCCGGAGCAACTGGTGGCGGTGCGGCGATTCGGTGGCCGTCTTCCGACGTAGTGAGGAAGGGACAGCATGCGCGGCGTGCAGGGAGTGGTTAATCGGCCAGGCGCGCGTCGGTGCGGCGACTGGGGCCATACGTCGGTGCAGCCGTCGGAGGCGGAGGCAACGTCGGAGACGCGGGCGAGGAGGGTCGACGCGCGCGTCGGTGCGGCGACCGGGACTGTTCGTCCACACCCGCAGCATACAGCAGCAGTCGGAGGCGGAAGGCGCTGCAGCGCCGGAGACGCGGGCGAGGAGGGTCGACGCGCGCGTCTTCGCCGTGTGGTTCGCGCGGAGGAGCAGAATCACCTTGCTGCTTGGCGGAGGGCAGAATCGCAGGTCAGTTCATCTCGATCCCATTTTGTGTAGGCTTGTCAGATCTCGTGAGTTTTGGGCGAAATCACTGAGTACCTTGCCATTGTAAGAGATTAGGAAGAGATTATGCATAGGTTAACTGATTTGAAACGGATTAAGCACTCGTTAGATTTGGTTTTGGTGCTGGTGAGATAGGATTTGGGGTGCATTCAAGGGTTGGTGATGCTCAGTAGGATGTCGTGGCGTGTGGAGGGATAGGGAGGGAGATGTTCTCATGCATAGTTTGTGTCCTAGTTTGTTGATCTACTGATTTGCGCAACAGCTGCTCATAGGATGCTCATATAGTTGCCTAGCACTTTTTTTCATGCAACAAATGCAACTATGCTACAGGTTAATGTTGTTGAAATGTTTGTCCATGTTTGTGTACCAGGTTTATGTGATGCGGTTCGACGCTCGTGTTCGTTTCGACTGAGTTGTAGATATGTATGTCAGTTTGCTTAAGTTTTGTGACTGAGTTGTCAGGCTTTTTTGCTGGAGTTTTGTTAGTCAGTTGCCTGAATTGCCCTCAACTGTTGCCCTCATGCACGGCTTGCGCAAGTTTTGTTAGTCAGTTGCCCTGACATGCCCTCAACCGTTTTTTGCCTAGTGTATTTGTGCAATGCATGGCTTTTGCTCAAGCTTTTCTTAGCCATTTGCCTGAAATGCCAACATGTGTTGCCTAGCAGCCACCATATGTTCTTACTGCATTTGTGTAATCTCAAACTTGCTCAAGCTTTTCTTAGCCATTTGCTTGAAATGCCAACATGTGTTGCCTAGCAGCCACCATATGTTCTTACTGCATTTGTGTAATCTCAAACTTGCTCAAGCTTTTCTTAGCCATTTGCCTGAAATGCCAACATGTGTTGCCTAGCAGCCACCATATGTTCTTACTGCATTTGTGTAATCTCAAACTTGCTCAAGCTTTTCTTAGCCATTTGCCTGAAATGCCAACATGTGTTGCCTAGCAGCCACCATATGTTCTTACTGCATTTGTGTAATCTCAAACTTGCTCAAGCTTTTCTTAGCCATTTGCCTGAAATGCCAACATGTGTTGCCTGGTGATTGATGTGCAACAGTTGTTTGTTTGCTCCTTGTAGTCATGCTTTACTTAGGTTTTTTGTATGTACTTTTGTATTAATGTTGTAACATAGTGAAAATCAGATAGTTTACAACCCTACAACCCTTTCCAGGGTCCACTTTTTTTGTAAATTGTTGTTTGCTTAGTTTAGTAATAATTTTAGTCAAATGAATTTGATGCATGATATACACTATTTTCATAACAACATGTGATTTTTTTGTTTGAGCTTTAGGTAGGAAGTAATTCAGTAGAGGGAGGTTAATAGGGTGGTCCTATAATTGGCCCTATTTTGTAGGACAGTTTTAAGCATTGCACGAGAATTCATTCTGTGATTTTTTTGTTCTAGGTGCCTTGATTTGTTTCAGATTCTATAGGAAATGTAGAGGGAGGGTAATAGGACCAATTATAGGATAGTTTTGTAATATAGTGAAAATCAGATAGTTTACAACGCTTTTCATTGCCCACTTTTTTTAAATTGTTGTTTGCTTAGTTTAGTAAGAATTTAGTCAAACGAATTTTGTTGGATGATATAGAGTTATTTTCAGAATCATTTTTATGATGAACCTCACTGTTTTGTCCTTTAAATATGCAGCAGAAATTAGATGGCTGGGACAAGTCATAAGTCAAAACAGGATGGACCTGCTGGATCAAGGCATGACGACCTTGCATCCCATGGGAATGAAGAGCATCAAACACAGGTGTGCACATGCTCAGGAAGTTTTTATGTTCTTCCTGTACATAACAGATTTTGTTTTCCATTATTTATTTATTTACGTGGTTTCTATCTTCCAGCCACGGGCAAAGGCACCAATAATCGGGTACAAGCGTATGAGAACTAAAGCGATTCTTTGCAAGGGGGAAGCGCATACGATGATATCATTAGTAACGAGAATAGTAACGAGAGCCAAGCTGCAGATGCTGGGAATAAAAATGTCGAATGTGCAGACGTCGACCAACATCCAAAAGCAAAACGCCAGAAGACGGGAGGAACTAAGGTATTTTGCATAGTTGCCTCAGTTTCACTGAGCAATTGCCCAGCAATGATGCATAAGTTGCCTATGTTGTGATGAACCTTTTTCCTTCCCTTTGCTAATTCCTTTTTCTGTTTTTTTCCTTATGTGCAATAGGGTCGAGGAACAGGCATCCCGCAAGGCTCTTCAAGTTGAACAAGGACTTGGTTCCCACCAAAAGGGTGTCATCATCGGAAAAGAATTTGGTGGCATTCTGGACCTTGCAAAAGTAACCTGCCCGGAGATTTTAGCCAGTGGATAATGAAGCATTACGACCCGGAGATTTCGCAGATAGTCATTCCAGAAAGGGGGAAGATTCCTGTAGATGCCGCAAGTGTCCGTAGAATATGGGGTTTGCCCAACAGGGGCAGGAAGGTGTGCTTCGAGAATCGGCCTGAAATCACAAAGGCAATGTACAGTATTTACAACATCAGATCCAAGAACTCCCCAACCCTCACAGAATGGTGCAAGATGATCGTAGACATGGGAGGATCTCATGATGATGACTTTGTCCGCGCTTGGCTAGCTCTTGTTTCTTCGTGCTTCCTTGCCCCTTCTACTAGTTTGAGTATTTCCCCAAAGAGCTTCCCGGCGGTCATGGATGTCAATGGAATAACGGAAACCAATATATGCCAGTTTGTTGTTGATCAATTAAAGCTTCGTTCACTTCGGGGCATGCCAATAAGAAGGCCGTTTGTTGTTGTGTTTTCCACCTTGTTGTAAGTGCTTCAAGCTGTTTTGTTTTTTTAAGCATCCATTTGTTTACTTATCTTTTCTTTTCTTCTTGCAATCATTAGCTAACTTAAACTTTTTGTTGTTTTTCCGTTTCTCTATGCAGCTGGTGTACCTAGACTCTCTGGATGTTGATGAGCCAATCCTGAACTTGGTACCAAGGGTTTCAGTTTGGAATTCAGATTTAATCTCCAGAGTTATCAAGAAGGACAGGAAGGCTCCAGGAGAATATGGCCAATTGTGGGTAACTGAATTTTTCTGTTTTAGTATACATATCATTTTCATATTGTTTTTAGGAAACACTACCATTTTTTTAGAGTAGGCAATTCACTTTCAAAGAGCAAGCAAGGTAATGTATCTTTTTGGGCAAGTGACATACATATATTTTCAAGTATGTCCAAGTAGTTATCAGACTTATTCGAACCTTCTCTCGTTTGCCATGCACACAGTTGGATAATGTTCACAGGAAGGATTTGTTTTGTTGTTGTATTTAATAGTAGCTTCTGTAGTACATTTTTCAGCTCTTTTTTCTGTCTGAGCAATTTACATGTTGAAAAGTAGCAAATTTACACAACAACACAAGCAACTTATGTTCTGGAAACTAGCAACTTGCATACTAGTTCTTCATTTTTTGTTGATTACAGTATCAACTAATAGTAGGCAACAGGGGAAGTGGCATAATGGTTGCAGGAATTTTCAGACTATTAGTAGTACTATTTTCCTTCATTTTTCTCAGGTCTTTTTTGGTATGGGAGTGCCAGAATTGTTGTCACTCATAGTTTTTTTAATCTTATTTGGCTATAAAACCACCAGCTCAAGACGGAGTTTTCCTGGTGTGCGGATGATAGCTTGTTTAGCAGTATGGACCACATCACCAAATTTGTTGCCGCAAGATTGCCCGAGTCATATGACAAATCAGTAAGTTATCTAGCACTTGTTTTTTCCTCTCACTGTTGTTCCCCTTTTTATCGCCATTTGTACATTCAACCATTTTTTCAGAATCTTGAATAGAAGATATGTACTTATCATGTTCTCTACCATCCACTTTTATGTTTTACAGAAGCAAAAGAAGCTCACAGGGTTGGTGCACGATATGTGTTCTGTAATTTCACATGCAGTTGGGAAGCTCGTGGACTGGGGTTGGGAAGATAGATGATGATGAATGGGGACAAAGGAGGCAGATCCTACTATGCATGGAGACAAGCGGTGACGGTCTAACAAAAGGGGCAAGCGAGTACCGGCCGGAAGAGACAACTTACCAAGTGAGGAGGAGTCGTTTAATTCTGACAGCGACGACAGCGAGGCAGCCGACAGTGAGAGTGAGGGAGATGGCAGGGATAAAGGTAATGATGAAAGTGACACCGATGGCAGTTCAGACAGCGATGACGGTCATGATGGATCAAGTGGAGTTCATGGGAAATCAAGTAGCCAGGGAGCACGACAAACGGTTGATCACCACGAGGGGGCAAGTGCTGAGATGGGAGGTAAAGACGGAACTGAGGGGAACGAGGACAATGATGATGATGAAGAAGAAGAGGATGACGAAAAAGAAGATGACGAAGGAAAGGAGGACGATGACGATGAAGAAGGCGATGGGGATGACAAAGACAAGGAAGATGATGGGCAGGGGAAGCAGGATGAAGATGATGAGGATGACAGCGGAGGTGGCAACGGTGGTTCAGGCAGCAATGGTGGTTCAGATCGGGACGGGGATCCCGCAGCTGAAAATGCAAGCAGCGATGATGATGAACAATGCACGCTGCAATTTATGATTGAAAAGAAGAGGGACAGAAAGGCAAAAGGATTGGATGAGGCAGATAGGATATCTATGAGAGACCTTGTGATGACAGAATTCAAAACTGTTGTTTCCCCAAAACCACGCTTCCCTGTTTTTGAAGTGAAAGAAATGTTGGATATTGATGACATATCCATGGCAACCGAAGCGAGGAGGATGTTCAAAGAGTTGTTGAGGGGGGAAGATTTGGATATGGTCTTCACATTCAACCCCAAGCAAATATGCCCAAAGGCGACTCGGCGGAAAATAATGAGAGAACTTGCCGCTCTAAATGAAGCTACAGAACAGAAGACTACTTGTCGAAACCAACTACCACCACTCCCGCCATCCAAGAAGATGAAGAAAACTGTTAGTTTTGTATTGGAGCCATCTGTGATGAATGAAACAGCAATTCATCCGCAGGCATATCGTGCCGAAAATCCCGGTTACGGCCAAGGGGGAAAGTCAAGGCAGTCAGCCATGAAAAAATCTGGTCCTCCCCAGCAGCAACAACAGGCATTTTCTGAAACAAAAGAGGCAATCCATGGGAATGCCAAAACACAGGTGGTAAAGAGTACACCATCAAGCTCAGCAGCACCCCCGTGCAGCAAAGTTGGAGATGAGGCAGTACCTACAGGAGTAGATTCAAAGCAGTCGGGTAATTTTCATTCCCAATGTCAAGCAAGTGGATCACATATTCAGCAACTCGGTCTAAGGAGGAAGCAAGACCAGCTGTTTTTCGTGCAAGTTCTGCGGAGGAAACACTGGACCCCACAAAAGTAAGGCGATTCATCTCAAGAAGGGACCCACAGTGCTAGTAAGCACAGGAAACCACAGCAGAACACAACCACTAGGTGACTTAAATGGTCAAGTGCCTCCCCCGTCTCGGGGAAATGTGATGCAGTCAGCCAATGGTATATGGAGGGCCAAGGTGCAAGACTTCAACGCATCACCCGAGGCTGCAGCAATAAATCATGCAGGACACAAAAAGGAGAAAGAGAACATCCCCCCGGTGTCATGTACGGAGATCAATACGATACAAGACCTGCCCAAGTCAGTAACCATGGGAAAAAGTCCGGAACAAAAGTTGCTAAGAGCCCTAGGGAAATTGCACAGCTCAACTGCACTTGCCCAACCTGAGGCCACAAGTGCTCCAGAAGCAGTAGAAGCAACTGGCCAGGGGAACACTTCCCATTTATCTGATGTGGAGGAGAGGTACCATGAATTCATGCGTGTTAGTGGGAAGACAACCAATGCACTAGAAATCAATGTTCTAGATGTGAGTGAGCTGTTTGCAAGGTGTGTTGACCCAAACAGCAAGAATGCCCAATCCAACTCCACAAATCACAGCTCAATGAATAAAGATAAACAACATTTTGAGCAAAGGGACACCGAAAGTTCAAATGATTTTTTCAGAGAGTACTGCCCAGCATCAAGTTTCGATCTAGGCGTAGATGATTTGCCCACAAGATCTGCAGACAACAGAGCACATCAACATGTAGGGCCAAGCACATTTGCAGAGGATGAGTTCAAGGAACTCCCAGTACATACCCAGCCAATCATCGATATAACCGACGATGATTATCTGTTGGACGTTGAAGGCATAGATGAACCGTAAAGCGCAAGGTATGAAATGCGTACCAAACACCTGAAAAAAGTTCCAACCAAGGAGAAGTGGGGTCAGGAAGCAAGGTTTACAGCAGTAGTAGTTCAGGAGAGATGCATCCACATCAATTCGAGAGAAGTATTATCAAGCCACCTCCTTGCAAGAGGTCACCTTTCATTGACTATAATGAGAAGAAAGTCTACATGTCCAAACCCGAAGCAAATAGATTGTATGCATCAGTTATTTTGCATGGAAGAATTAATGAAGGAGAATCACCAGATGTGGATACCAGGTATGACAGTATATCACTGCATTTCTTTTTGGCATCCATTGCACAATGCACTTTCCCCAGTAAGGTCTGTCATGTTATCCAGGCAATTCAAACTGTGTTTATAAGCAATCCATTTATAGAATCAGGCAACTTGGCTTAGTGTGAAATTCTTATTTTTTGAAGTAGTTTCTCCTTTGATATGCCCATGTCCCCATGTGTTTTCGCTGAGTTGAAATGGTGGTAGGCAATTCATGGAAGGATTTTGTGAGCTGAATGCCTCTTTTTTTTCATGCAGCGTAAGGGTAATTGAATATGGCAAATACTTTGTCACGGTCAGGGAGCTTGCAAACTCAATGAAGAAGGAAGGTTTTGTCTTGAGCCATGTAATGGAAGTTGGTATACAGTCTATAATGATGAACTTGCCACCAGACTCAAAGAAGCTCGTGATGCCCGTCAGGTTCTCGGCAAGAAAACACGAAGCAACTAATAGTGTAGTTTTGCGTTTCTTTCTTTTTCTTTTTTTCATAAAAGGTCATGTTCATGTCTGTATTTTTTTTACATCAGGTTCAGATGCAAAACATGGAATTGAACGGCAAGGAGCTCATTTCCCGGTTCAAGAAGTCGAATCGCTTGGACCGTAAAGACATGGTAAGTTAATGGTTTCTTTACTTTTTACCAATGCATTTATATATATATGACTTTTTATGCTAAAACTTTTTCTCACACAAATGTAAATATTTCTTAGGGGGGGGGGGTGTGGTGGGCAAGTTGACTACACTCATGAAATTGCTTCTATGTGGCAAGTTGCTTACATTTTTTGAACAACTTGCACTGTGCATTTTTGGCTGGTTGCTTACATAAGTAGATAAGTTGCCTATGCATTTTTTGGCTGGTTGCTTACATAAGTAGATAACCTGCCTATGCATCTTCTGTTTTTGGCAAATTACTCACACTAGTACAAAACTGGCATGTGCATTTTTGCTTCTTCAGTCCATTTCTTAATTGCTTCTATGTGGCAAGTTGCTTACATTTTTGCACAACTTGCCTGTGCATTTTTGGCTGGTTTCTTACACAAGTAGATAATGCATCTTCTGTTTTTGGCAAATTACTCACACTAGCACAAAACTGGCATGTGCATTTTTGCTTCTTCAGTACATTTCTTAATTTGTGAGAGCACACAGAAAAAATTGCTTACATCCAGTTTCTAGTATTGTATTTTTTTTACTAACCCCATTTTTGTTTTTTTCTAACAGATTATGTTCCCAGTGTTAGAGAACATCGACAAGACAAAACCTAAAACATGCAATCATTATTGGATTTTTAACGTGAACATAAGGGATCGACGTTTTGAAACTCTTGATTCTTGGAGGACGCTCAAAAACAAGTCTTTAGATGTTTGCGCAAGGAAAATGGTTGCAAGCTTTCAGTCTCTATGGGAAGAGCATTACGCCAGTTCCCGCGTCTCATTTGGATGAGTTTGGGCTTACCAACATCGACGTTCCAAAACAAAATAATGAGTAAGCATCCACTTCTTTTCACATATTAACTATGGTTTTGTTCAGTTTTTACAAGCGACACAATACTACATAGAGTAAGCATCCAGTTCTTTTTCCAATTTTTGTTTAGGTTCGACTGTGGTGTTTTTGCTCTGACGATAGCAAACGGTTGGGAGGCAAGGGCTGTTCCAAAATTCACAGCTGAGGATATTCCAAGCATCAGGAAACAATTGACTAACACATGGGTTGACAACGCCAACAACAAGGCTCCATGGAAAACCATACTCAAGTTAGCATAGGTCAGTTTTTTCTCCCCTCACGCGCGCTACATCCATGTAAATGCATGTGTTGTTTCTTTTGTGAACTTTTGGAGTGCCGGGGGAGGAGTTGCCTATATAACAACTTGGACCAGGCAACTCTATTGCATAAACAGGCAATTTAAGCTTTAATTTGAGGCAAGTTATTCAGAAGAACCCATAAAAGACAAATGAAAGACAAATAGTATGATCATTACATAACCAGGGAATTGTTGCATTTTATAGCATTGCAGAATCTTATGTATGTAAGTTTTCGACTATTATGGGGAGGGCAAGGGTGTTTGCGGGGCAATTCAAAGCACACAACAGGCAACTCAAAACTTATAACCAGGCAACTCAAAACTCTAGTGTGAGGCAAGTCAGCCACAAGAAACCGTAAACCATACATAATAGTTTAGGATGTTCAAACATACAGACCCACAAATAGTTTAACTCTTCAATGCCATTCGACACATCTTTTTCACCATCCGGTCACTGTGTGACCATTACACCAATCTGGTCGGGCAGCTTGCACCATTGTGGTTAAAAGAACCACAATAGCTGCATTGTTCTTTCTCTCTTCGGATGCAGCTCAAGTGCTGATTGAATTCTTTTTGACTTTGCCCTCCCTTTTGTTGTTGATTTTGGAGGGTCTCTAGGAATTCTTGAGGGCCAAGTGTGGTAGCAGGTCTTCCAAACTGTGATTCAACCATCATAGTACCTTGTCTTGGCTACCTTGCATGTAGAGATGCCATATTGAGCGGTCAAAAGCATATCCACCAGAGCTTGCGCAATAGGAGATGAAATTGCATTGGCATTTTCTTCTTGTGTTGTTGAAGACCACAGATGCTGCCCAATACAGCCATCCGGTGTTCTTTGTTGACGCAGGCAATGGTGCCAGTCCAGGACCAGCCACATAGGTTGTGTTTGTTGCGTTAGGCCCCCGCGGTGGTTGTATAGCCCCCATAGTTTGTGGTGCAGGCCAAATTGCTGGTCTAGGACCCATAGGAGGTCGCGCAGGCCCTCTTGCTAGTGACGTATCCATCAAAAGTTGTGGCGCAGCTCCTCTTAGCGCTTGCACAGGCCTTTTCATTGTTGAGCCCCTTGAAAGGTGTGGCGCTGCTCCACTGTTCAGCGGCACATATCCTGACAGTTGCTGTACATGCCAGCAACCTTGTGTGGGAGGGCTCATGGGTAGTGGTACAACCCCTTTTTGCATCGTTTCAGCCTAGGTTTGGTGCGTTTTTTCTCCGCGTTGCAGAAGTAGGTCGCTGCTGCCTAGGTCCAGAAGAGGTTTGTGCAGGTTCATCAGGACGCACCGCAGGGCCACTAGTTGCCTGAGTGTTTCTCGGTGGTGGCGCAGAAGTAGGTCGCTGCTGCCTAGGTCCAGAAGGGGCTTGTGAAGGCCCTTCAGGACGCACCACAGGGCCACCAGTTGCCTGAGAGTTACTCGGTTGTGGTGCAGAACCATCAGCTGATGGTGGAGGACCACCAGAGGGCCCACTTGTTGGTGCTGCCGGTTTCTTCTTCTTTGACATGTTGAGATTTTTGATTTCATGACGCGCACCACGCATATGTTTCTTTACAATATCCGTCGCAGCATCTGACGCACTAGCAACCCGGGCAAGACTACCAAAATCCATCATCAAATTTGCATGCATGAGTTCCTTTTTGGTGTGGTGGCATCTCATCGAGGTTGCTCTTCGACAGCGAGGGTGCGTTGGGAATTGCCATAGGTGTCCATCTTCTAAGTATGTCTTTATTTGGGATTTCATCAACACCAAGTTGGTTGAAAACTTTCAAGATATGGCAGCAAAGCATGCCGTCCCTCTCAATCTTGCAAAGATCACATCTGTAGTCTCCAAAGACTAGCTTCGACCGTGACAAAATAGCCCCTAGAACCATATTTGGCAACCCACTCTTGATTGGGGTAAACCTCATACAAGTTTTCACCATGCGGTCGCACATTGTACCTTGTAGTCAATTGAAACTCATCACGAAACTTCTCGTACAAGTCCCTAGTATATGAACCGTACGCCTGCTTCTCTATTGGGTAAGATGACCACATTTCAGTTTGTAAATGTCCTGTCCTGTAGTCTTTTGAACCCTCCCGGACTAGTATGTGTGTTTGGATTTTCTGATATTGCTTCACAAAGTTCAAAATGGACTTGTGTGGGTTCACATATCGCTTAAGGACAGCGTTGAACCCCTCGCTGCGTTGAGTTGACTGCAAGAAAGGGAAGAATTGGTGCTTGAAGTAGCAGGGCACCCATGTCTCTCTGTACTTGTATAGATTCTCGAAGTGGGAGTCAGTCATAGCCTCATACTTCATCATCAGCTCACACCACCCTGCCTCAAATTCTTCCAGCGTCAAGCTGAAATCAACATAGTTGTTGAAATCTTTGGACAAGCTGTGGTTTCGCCCAAAGAATGCTCCAAGCTTTTCTTGTGCTTTTTTCATAATATGCCGGTAACAATGATGCACACTTGTAGGAAAGATCTTTTTAATTGACTGTGCCATTGCGATGTCTTGGTCGGTTATGATGTTGGTGGGTGCTACATTATGCATTGCCTCAAGGAAGGTCTGGAATAGCCAATCAAAGCTCGATGCCAACTCTTTCCTAACAAAGCCACAACCCAACATGAATGACTACCCATGCATGTTAATCCCAATGAATGGTGCAAAGGGCATGTTGTACATGTTAGTCATATACGTTGTTTCAAAGGAGATACAATCATGATAAGATTCCACGTACGCCTTCCTTGCTGCACCATCGACCCAGAAAATATTCTCAACCCTGTCTTCCTCATCATATTTTATCTTGTAAAAAGAATCTGGATCCTCTCTCTCTCTTGATCTTTAAAGTAAGCAACTGTCTCTATCATATCCCCTTCTTTTGTATCATCCTTGTTCAAGAGCGTCTTGAGGTTTGTAATGTGTTTAGTGCCATAAGGTACAATGAGTTCTGTCCCATAGAAATCTGACATGATGTGCATCATACGACCTGTTGACATGAAGTCACAATGGTGGTCAATCCTTTTTCTACACAAAAACATTCCCAAAAATAGTTTCTTTTCTGTTTTCAGCAAGGCAACTCAAATGCAAATCTTGGGCAATTCATGAAGCTATACAAGCAACTACAACCATATGCCCCAGGCAACACATGAGCAAAATACACAAAACAAACCAGGGGGTAACTATGCATTTAGTGAGCAATACAAATTTCAATCATAGGCAAGTTGACCCCATCCAGAAACAAGTACTATTGTACATTTTAGCTACAAAGAGACTAACCATAGGCAAGTTCAGATTCAACACCAAATTTGTTTTATAAAAAACTAGGCAAGCGTGAACTTTGCATTGAGCAACAAGCAGGTAAACATTAGGCAAGTCCAAGCATCCGTAAACAAATCAGGCATTTTATGTCTTTTTTCTACTGTTGTAAGCAATTTAGTGGCACTATCAAGCAACTAAGGCATTTGTTTGAAGCAAATCAGTGACATGTTTCAAGCAAAAACATGTACTTGTTGATGGGCTAAGAAACACACAACCAGTAGGCATGTCCAGGTTCTTAAAGTTAGAAGATAGGGGGGAGGTGGGTGTGGTTCAATACCTGTAGTTAAATTGCAGTTATGAAGATGAGTAAGGAAGGCCCTTTCTTCTGGCGGGATCCCTTGGTTTGATCGCAAATACTTAGTCAAACATGGCTTGTCAACCAACGGATGGTTGTGCTCGCTAACAAAGTAGATCACTTCCCATCTGCCATCTATTACCTTCACAATCATCTTAGCTTTGCAACCAGTTTGCACAATTTTATCTCTTTTCGTTTCTTGCTCCTCTTTTGCCTTTACTATCATCATCAAGAAAGACAATAGCCTCATCTTCATTATCATCTTTTGCTTGCTCAACAATGTCATCTAGCACGGGAATCTTTTCTGCCCCTCCGTCATCAACATCAGGCTTTCGAAACTTGTTGCAAACAAACTGTTGTTTTATCAACTCCCGGTTTTGAGATCCTTCCTTGAACTATTCATTTTGATTGAAAACCCCATTTGCAAGGAATATGCATTGTAATGCACCTTGGCATCTTCAAAGTGTTGAACCTCATGCCCACGTAAGGCTCCTTGGGCTGTGACCAAGCTTCATCATCATTTTCGCACCTAGACCATTACCAACAAGTGCCACCGGTATCACCTGCAAGACCTATGCCATCAAGGGTATGAGCATCACTTCCATTTGCTATAGCTGAATGTACTTGTGTACTGCCCGGAGCACGGCCCCCATGACTTGACTGCCCATTTGTCTCCATTGCTTCTGTAGCAGCACCATCGACTCTTTGGATGATAGGGGGATTAGGTGATTCCGCCACAAATTCTGCATTTCCAGTAGCATGTTGTGTACAGTACAAACGATCATCATTATTTTCAGCTGGTTCCTCATTTAGGTCAATCATTGTCAACCTGTTTATTTATTGAGAATATGGGAAAAAGTAAAGCAAGTCATCAGAGGGATGGAAGCAAGTAGCACAGTAAATACAGGAAAGCCAATAGCACACCTACCCAAGCACACAAAAATAGCTCAATCATGTTCAACCTGTGCATTTTTTCAACCAGAAAAATTAAAGCAATTTTTACGTTGTTGAGGCAAGCTAGTACCAGACTAAACTCAGGCAAGCAAACAACACAAAGAACGCAAGCACACCAGATTCACAAGATAGCAATTGAACATAACCAGGCAATTCAAAGTGCACTATCAGGCAACCCAAACCATATAATGAGGCAAGTCAAACTATATATGTCAGGCAATATATTATTTCCAGGATATGCATGTTTTTTTGTATTAATGAATCATGTTTGTACATATAAACATACCTAACATAGGCTTTTTGTTTTTTGTGTTTCATAATATATTTTCTTATTTTGTTTTTCTATAAACGCAGGCAACATTTGATTTTTGGGAAGCAAGTATACTGCCATAGAAGTGCTACTTTGAAGTGTCTTCAGAATGGAATCCACTCCCAAATCAGAGAGATTAGAGCATGTTTAGTGTTAGGAAAAACTTAAGTTAGAATTATGGGCATGATTGCTCTTTTATATTCAGACTACTTCTGCTTTCAGTACCTATGTTTGTGTGTTAGAAAGAACTTAAGTTGACATTTTTAGGTTTCATCTTTTACAGTAGCAAGTTTGTGTGTTTTTGGATATGCTCAGTATGTTTTGAAGTAACGTTTCGCAGCTGAGATAGTTGTTGGTATATGGATTTTCTTGTTGGCCTTTTCCTTCTTTTGCAGGATGAAATACTAATAATTTTTCCACTGTATCCTGGCAACTTTCCAACTTTTCTTGGATCATGGTGAAGGATATGATACAACAAAGGTAAATTGTACTACGCAACTGTCTCTTGTTTTTTAGTTGCAATTTTAGTTACATTTATCTCTCTAGTGTTTTTTCACTATCGAAACCAAGGAATAATGGAAACAAATGTACAAGAGGAATCTTTTTCTAGTTTTCTTCAAGAGTTGCCTTGACATCATTTTTTGCTTAATCCTATAATGCAAGTTGCTTCAATAAGCCATTTGTTTTTGGTCCACATGCTCCAAAAAGATTTGCTAGGGGTGAAAAGCCTTGTTTTTTTTTGCCTTTTTTCCATAGTGATCTCAGTATTCATCGTGTTATAATTGTCTTATAAGTTTCAAAAGTGTTCATGATTTGCCATGTCATAAGTTTCCAAAGTTGTGTGCATACATATACTTAGTTGCCTCATTATAGCATTGTTTTTGCTCAAACAGAATGTCTAATTTGCCAATAACATTTTCATAAGCAATTAATAGAACTGGAACACATCAGAAATAGATCATAATCATCATAGCATTGTTTTCCCCCTAGTGTTTTTGTCTACAGATTACAAATGTGTTCATATGCAACAGATTTGCAAACAGAATTTGAAAACTGGCAAGAACTATCACTTAGGGTGCACAACACTACTAAATTTGCCCAAACCAGGGGGCTGAAACTTGCCTAAACATCAAATTAAACATACTTAACATCACATCTTTTTTACACAATGTTTTGCACAACTACAGCCTTGTACAAATCATGAGGAAAGAGGAGGGGGATCTGGAAGTGAGCTAAAATCTGACCTTTTTGCCTTGATTTTTTTGCCTTTTGCAAGGCAATCAGGAATGAGGCACCTTGATTTTGCCTAGAGAAGAAACACTAATGGAGCCGCCATTGGAGGGCTGTGAAGGTTTTCTGGATCTGGAAGAGGTGAGGGGAAGTGGCTTGCTGTCCTTGTTGGCTTGGGAGAGAAGATGGGGCTGGGGGTTAGGTGAGGAGAAAAGAAGGGGAAAAGAAGACGCGCAGGGGTAGGGGAGGGATCGGGCGAAGAGAAGGACCAGGTGATTTTGCCCCTTGATAGTTGGTTGCGGGAATTGGAAGAAGGGACCAGATGCTTTCCTATCCTAGGGTGGCTGCCAGAAAAGATGGACAGAAACTTACTATATTTAAGATGGCTGCCAGAAAACGCAAGAAAGCGTCCTGTAATATATAGCGCTTCCCGATCTTCTCTTCTTCCTGCCTTTCCATATCACCACCGCCCCTTGCTCGGTGGTCAGCGCACTCCCACCTCATGCAAGATACAACCAATCGCCGGCTAGCAGGCATCGCCAGTGATCCGGCGTACCATCAGAAGGAACCGCCCGCGGACAAAAGAAAACTCCAGCGCGTGCCGCGCGCCGACGACCGCTGGATGCGACGTGCGAGCAATCAGGGGCCTCGCGCGCACCCCGGCAGCTCTGCCGGCCCGTCGTGCAGCACTGGGTTTCACCAGAAGTCAAACTCAAGTAGTGTCGTGCAGCGAGCTGCTCTTAGCCGATCCTTACATTCCGCGTCACTCTCGCCGTTTGTTAATACATGCCGTAGCTGTCGATGCATATAAGTACGTACGACAACACATTTTTATTGAACACAGTACAATTATTGCTCACATACACGAGTCACGCTCATCCCTGTATATGGACATATGCACACTCTATCTTTATAAGCATTTTTAAGAAACTGAGTTAGCATAGCATCTTAAAATTTTATGAAGTCATTACAAGCACGTCATGATTAACGAATATGTCTTCTCCTGAACAAACATCACTAGAAAACTGAAATAAATACAGAAATAATGCAGACACCAATGTCAAGAGTAGAACATAAACATTGATGGACAGAAAATACCATTGTCCTCTTACCTGTGCAACCACATATTGGTTCGCTACATACGACAGCACATTTGCCTCCTCCAGCGTCGTGCCATTCATACATATACCTTATTGAGAGCATCTCCAACAGCCGCGCAAAGCGCCGCGCGCAAAAACCCTGTTTGCTGCGCGCGCTTCGGCATGTTTAGCGCGGCCGCCAACGCGGTTCCAAAGCAGCTATAATGCAGCTAGCTGCTCCAAAGAAATAAAAAATACAGCGCGCGCGACTCGCCGGATATATGATATTTTGGACACAAAATGAGTTTGAAACATTCATCAAAGTGCAATGAACACGTGAAATTTGACACAAACAAGTTGATGAATAAAAGTTCATGCCCACAAGTTCAAAATCATGCCCACAAGTTTACCCAACCAAGTTCAAATGCAAACTAAAGTTCAAGACATGAAAGACACATCAATCATCTTCCTCGTCTTCGTCCTCATCTTCCGAAGACGATTCTTCCGCCTCCGAAGATGAATCTTCCTCCCTCTCCTAATCACGCACCGCATCACGTGAAGCTCCGACGGTGTTGGCAAGATATTCAACGGCATCTTCATGGAAATGTGTGTGAGAAGACATTCCACCCATGACGGCCGGAGGTGCACCTATGCCTCCCATGAGAGAAGCAAAATTCATGCCTCCCATGGAGGCCATAGCGTCGAGGGTGCTCCAAAGCCACCCATGCCTCTCATGGCGGCCGGAGATGCACCCATGCCTCCCATGGCGGCCGGAGATGCACCCATGCCTCCCATGGCGGCCGGAGGTGCACCCATGCCTCCCATGTCTCCGAAGCCACCCATGCCTCCCATGGCGCCAAGGCCACCGCCACCCATGCTGCCAACGCCACCGCCACCCATGTCGCCGAGGCCACCGCCACCCATGCCGCCAAGGTCACCGCCACTCATGCAGATCATGGCTCTTTTTTGGATCAACACTTCTTCACGGGCAAGATTGACTTTTTCCTTTTGCGCTTCATTGAGGTTGGATGTCTCCAAGAAGAACAAGTGCTTCTCCCATGACATATTCCTTTTGCGCTTCATTGAGGTTGGATGTGTCCAAGAAGAACAAGTGCTTCTCCCATTCCAACAATCTAGTTCGCTCCTCATTGCTCACTTTCCTCTCCTCCAAAGCCACCTTCCTCTCCTCGGCCGCCACCCTTCTCTCCTCGGTCGCCAACCTCCTCTCCTTGGCCACGACATCTTGGTTCCTTGCCATTTTCCTCACCTCATTGGTTTCGACCCTTGCCTTCACAATAGCTTCCATAGCATTTTTGAGCTCATCATCTCCTTTCCTCTTCTTCTTTTCGGTTTTGTCTTTCTTACACCCATCCGGTCGTTTTGGCTTCGAGTATGAAACCGAGTTGGGTGTGGGGCTTCTCTTGCCGTCACCACTTGATGCATCATCCTCCTCATCATCATCGCTCAACTCAATTGTTAAGCTTGCGTTTGTTGCTCAAATGCAAATCATCCAAACCATCACGCTTCTTCCATTTCTCATCATCCTTTAACACTTCATAGCAATGAGGCAAGGTAAAGACCCTTCCTTTCTTGATCTTCTCCTTCTTGGTTGTCCTCGTCTCTTCTTCGGAAAAGTTTTGTGCAATGTTGTACTACAAGAAAAACAAAACAAGTTAGCACTTCGGTCAACAAAAACAAGTATGATGAACATATATGAGATGCCACTTACTCGATCATCCTCATTTGTGCCACTTGGGTTAATCTTGTCAACCGCCTTTTGACAAACCGCCCATTTTTGACAATCCGAGTTGATTGTCGACCATCGGGACCGAAGTGATCTCTCGGAGCGGTCAATTCACTCACGTTGTGAGCATCAAAGTGTTCTTTCATTCTCCCCCAATACGCGTCTCTACTTTGATCACCTCCAATGGATGGATCCCTCGACACTTGCAAATAAGTATAGCATAGTAACTTGTCATCGTTGGTGGTGTAATTTCCCACTCTTCCTTTCGGCGCCTCGACAATGCCCTCACCCTCCTCGTCCACCTCAAACTCATGGTCTTCGAAATGGATGTCATTGGTTTGAGACCAATGCGAATTGTTGGACCCAACACCCACAGTTGACATGTATGTATCATCGTTGAGACTACAAAGTTTTTTGAACAATGCAAATAAGCTATCTATATGTGATGATGCATTGAAAAAATAACAAGAAAAGAAAAGTTGGAATTTTTTCACCTTGGGGGCATTTCGTCGAACACGTGGTGCGCGTCGGCGGCCGGCTCAACGAGTGAGCTCGCGCTTGGTAACCGGTAGCCGCCATGACCGTCGAACGCATAGCAAGCTTCTTTCCCTCGCCTTCGTGCTACCGGAGCCGTCCGCCGCCTTGTTCTTCTTGGATGTTTTGCCCTTCTTCGGCCGCGCCGCATTGGGGACCTTCGACGGTGCGCCGGCACGGACGGCGCCGGTATGACGCCACCAGCGCCATGGTCATCCGGCGGCAAGAAGAGGCTGCGCGTGAGGCCGATGCTCGGCGGAGTTCGGCGGTGGCGACGCTAACGCCCCCAGCTTAGGTTTCGGCGGCGGTGATGCTGCGGCCAGCGGCGGCGGGAAGGGGGTCACGGTTGTACAACGGGGTGAGCAGGGTGCCGGTGTGCGCGTCCATTGGTGGGTGGCGGCGCCCGGCGCCCGGCCATGGCATAGGAAGAGGAGAGGAGAGTCTTGGCGGCCTTCGAGTGTCTGTGTGCTATGTACGCCCAAATACACCAGCGGACAGTGTTTTCGACCGCGCGCCCAACTCATTATAGCGCGCGCCGTTTTTGCGCTCCCGCTGAAGCGACCCACCGTGTTGCGCGCGTGCTAAAACAGACTAATTTGCGGCGTGGCGCTAGTTTAGCGCGGCCGTTGGAGATGCTCTAAGTACATTAGCTACTCCTGTGTTCCGAGCCTCCCATAAGGTAGAGACAGCTACGTGCAACGCGCAGCTAGCTTAGTCATGGCTTCTCACGGCAAGGACACGCAAGAAGTCGTCGCCGGCGCCGACGGCAGGGGCGGGGGACACGTGCTGCTCCTGCCGTACCCGAGCCAGGGCCACGTCCACCCGATGCTGCAGTTCGCCAAGCGCCTCGCGCACCACGGCCTGCGCCCCACGCTCGCCGTCTCCCGCTACATCCTCGCCACCTGCAAGCCCGACGCCGCCGCGGTGGGCGCGGTCCGCCTCGCGGCCGTCTCGGACGGCTGCGACGCTGGCGGGTTCGGCGAGTGCAACGACGTCACGGCCTACCTGTCGCTCCTGGAGGCCGCGGGGTCGGAGACGCTGGGCGAGCTCCTAGACGCCGAGGCCGCGGAGGGGCGCCCCGTCCGGGCGGTGGTCTACGACGCGTTCCTGCCGTGGGCGCGCGGCGTGGCGCAGCGGCACGGCGCCGCCGCCGTGGCCTTCTTCACCCAGCCGTGCGCCGTCAACGTGGTGTACGGCCACGTGTGGTGCGAGCGGGTCGGCGTGCCGGTGGAGGCTGGATCCACCGTCACCGGTCTGCCCGGGCTGCCGGCGCTCGAGCCCGAGGGCCTGCCGTGGTTCCTCAAGGTCGGGCCCGGCCCCTACCAGGCTACTTCGAGATGGTGATGAGCCAGTTCAAGGGGCTGGAGCTGGCCGACGACGTGCTCGTCAACTCTTTCTACGAGCTCGAGCCCGAGGTGAGCTCTCAACTCAATCAGTCTCTGGCTAACGCAACAAAAGCTTCGATCGCCTGAAACAAATCTTCCACTGTTCCACTCAAACATTCTTTCCGATAGAAGTAGGACGCAACACTCAACACATTCGTCCTGTTTTAGTATGAAAATAGTTGCTATCTTATCTGGATGCTCGAAGGTCAGCAAGCAATAGTACTAAATTCGAATTCGTTCGGATAATTTTCTGCCGAGGAGAGGAGCACTGACAGTAACGTGCAACTGGCTGGGAGTGCAGGAGGCGGCGTACATGGCGTCGGCGTGGCGCGCCAAGACGATCGGGCCTACGGTGCCGGCGTCCTACGTGCACGACGAACGCATGCCGTCGGACACCAAGTACGGCTTCCACCTCTTCGAGCTCACGGCCGCGCCGTGCGTGTCCTGGCTGTCGGCCCACCCGGCGCGCTCCGTGGTGTTCGCCTCCTTCGGCAGCCTGTCCAACCTGGACCCGGCGGAGATGCACGAGGTGGCGCACGGCCTCCTGGACGCCGGCCGCCCGTTCCTCTGGGCCGTGCGCGAGTCGGAGAGCCACAAGCTGCCCGCCGGCTACGGCGACGCCGTCGCGGCGCGCGGCGGGATGGTGGTGTCGTGGTGCCCGCAGCTGGAGGTGCTGGCGCACCCGGCCGTGGGGTGCTTCCTGACGCACTGCGGCTGGAACTCGACGTCGGAGGCGCTGGTGGCCGGCGTGCCGATGGTGGCGCTGCCGCAGTGGACGGACCAGCCGATGAACGCCAAGTACGTGGAGGCCGTGTGGCGGGCGGGCGTGCGCGTGCGGCCCGCGGCCGCGGACGGGCTCGCGCGGAGGGGAGGTGGTGGGCGGGATCGAGGCGGTGATGGCCGGCGAGCGGAGCGGCGAGTACAGGAGGAACGCCGCCGCGTGGGCGGAGAAGGCCCGGGCGGCCAGCAGGGAGGGCGGCAGCTCGGACCGGAACATCGTCGAGTTCGTCGCCAAGTATGGCTCCAGCTCCAAGTGATGGACATGGGATGAACTGTGCGCGCTATTATGCAGAGCTTTGCGCATTGCGCGTTGCGTGGGCACTCATTTGATGATGATGAAATAAATGGTTGATATGTTTGCGCCGCTGCTGTTTCCTTTGGCTGGAGCATTTTGTTAGAGCATTCCAACAGCCGCGCACGCGCCTAAAAGTCATGATACAACGCCGGGTTAGCCAGCTTTTGCGCGCGCGACGGTGCGCTGGCTTCAGCGGCTGCCGCAAATTAAAGCCCGCCCACGCCGCTCCAACAGGCGTGCTATATTTCAGTTTTTTCTATTACGATCGATACATATTTGGTTTCGTAGATAGTTCTCCTACTACTACTGCTCGTCTGACTTGGACTCTGTCTTAGTGATGTCCTCCTCCGATGTCGGAGCGTAGGCGTCAAGGAACCGCTCGTCGCCGGAGTTCCAGGAGGACGCATCTCCTAGCGCTTGTTGTATTTAGCGACCGCCTTCCGCGTTCGCTTGTCCTCGCGATAAGCGGCTCGCTTCCTCCCTCCTTCGCTCTCCATCTCCCTCTCGGCGAAGAACTGTTCCTCTTTGATGATGTCGTGCGGGAAGCGATGGCTGCACAGCGCCATGGCTTGCTCGTCCATCTCGGCCAGCCTGAGACGATGCTGCCGCCTCCGGTGCTTGCGATGATCCTCTTCAGTGAGAAGCCGCGGGAAAGGCGCCAACTCCTGTGCGCGCTCCCGCGTCGCTACGTCGGCGAAGTTCATGTCATGACGGGACCGCAGGACGCGCCACGCCGCAGCGTCGTACGCGCGAGCGCCCTCCTGGGCGGTGTCGAAGGTTCCGAGACAGAGTCGCATGCCACCGCCCGACCGAATCACGACGGAGTAGGTGCCGGACGGACGCACGCGGACGCCACGGTAGCCCGTACCTCCCCGGCGGCGAGGCGGCATGGTGGCGCGGTGGTGGCGCGTCGGCGGCAGAGCGCGGCAGAAAGCGATGGAGAAATGGAGAGAGCGACAGAGGCGCTGCAATTTATAGGCGCGCCGGACGCGTCGTGCCAAATGTAGCGTGCGAGCGGCCACCTTTTCCCGCGCTCGCGCAATCGTTTTCCCCGCGCGCTAGTTTTCCGCCGCCGCTGAAACGCGCGAAAACGTCTCTCGCGCGCTAAAAAACCAATTTACCGCGTGCGCGTTTTTTGGCGCGGCTGTTGGAGATGCTCTTAGTCTGTTCTTCTCCTCTTTCCGGCGAAAGGGACGAGGAATATTGGATGATCACGAATGATAATGGCGTAATGGACTAGAGGAGGAAGTGAGGAATTACGCGGGCGACAGGGGAACAGGAATGGCTGAGATGGGCTGCATAAACTGGAATATCCTATTTGACGCTCGTTGCCTCAAAATGTCGGGCAAATGCACAGCCAACCAGAGGCGAGCGATTTAAATGGGCCGGCCTATTTAACACGTTCCCTGAACCGTTTTTTCTTTTTCTTTTTTTCGTTTTCTCCTTTCTTTATTCCTTTCTGTTTTTTTCTTTTTCCGTTTCTGTTTTAAAAAATGTTTTGAATTCAGGATTTTCAGAAAATGTTCTTGATATTTGGAAAATGATTTTGCTTTTTAGAAAAATGTTCTTGATTTCCAGAAAATGTTCTGAGATTTCAAAAAATGTTCTTCAAATTAGGAAAATGTTTCTGCTTTTTTCAGAAAAATGTTCTGGATTTTCAAAAAAAATTCTGGATTTTCAAAAAATGTTAGTTATTTTCAAAATGTGTTCCACAAATTCGAAAAATGTTTTCGCCTTTTAGAAAAATTTGGTGGATGTGCAAAAAAATGTTCTGGATTTTCAAAAAATGTTTTTAGTTTTTAGAAATTTGTTCTCAAAATTCATACAATGTTCGTATTTTCGAAAATTATTCACGTTTATTAATTTGTTCAGGATTTTTTAAAATGGTTCTCATTTTCAAAGTTTGTTCTCAAGATTCAAAAAATGTTTGTGCTTTTAAAGAATTGTTCATGCTTCCAAATTTGTTCCGGTTTTTTAAATGGTTCTCATTTTCAAAATTTTCTTCTTAAGATTCAAAAGATTTCGTGCTTTAAAAATTTGTTCGTGGTCCCAAATTTGTTCAGAATTTTTCAAAATTATTCTTTGTTTTAAATATTGTTCTCAAAATTCAAAAAAATGTCATGCTTTAAAAATTGTTCGCATTTTCATATTTGTTCTCTGTTTTAACAAACGTTAATGTTTTCAGAAAATGATACCATCTGTTTTTTTAGACAAGAAAAATAATTGGGCCGGCCCAGTCAGGGCGAACCCCTGTGCGTGCCCCCGACTCCCTGCCGCAGAGAGCGGCAGGTCGGAGCTCCCGCATAAACTGCCCTACCTGAAACACTGGCTGCCACAGGAACTCATACCATGTTATGGACCGAAATTGTTTACTTTGGGCTGGACAGATTTATATGCTGGTTCTTTGCCACAGGCCCAACTAGGGCACCGTTCGTGACAGCGACTAGTTGACGAGCGCTCATTCGGAAGCCTTGCAACGATCACTTGCGGGCAGGAAAAAGTTTCAAAAAATTAGTAATTGGCGAGAGGTATAGCCATGCCTCTCGGGAACAGAAAATAAACATGTTTTTTTTTTCACAAGAGGCATGGCCGCCTCTCGGAAACGAAAAAATAACGCGTTTTTTTTCTTCCGCAAGATGCACGGTTTTACTTCCGTGAGAGGCATGGTTCTACTTTCGCGAGAGGCACGGACATGCCTCTCGAAAACGAAAAAAACGTGTTTTCTGGTTTTTTTCCTTCCGTGAGAGGCACGGTTGTGCTTTCGCGGTCGTGCCTCTAGGAAAAAAGAACCCGCGTTTTCCGTGTTTTTTTCCGCGAGAGGCATGGTTTTGCTTCCGCGAGAGGTACGGTTATACTTTCGCGAGAGGCACGGTTGTATCTCTTTCGAAAAGGGAAAAAAGCCCATGTATACTTCTTCCCGCAAACCGGCCGCGATCCTATTCCGCGCCTTAAGCACTGGTTAATGGTCATAGACTATTTCGCCAACGGGCGCACACTCCCACTCCACTCTGCCTGCCCCATTTATTCCTCATTTTCCCTTTTGTTTAACGCCTCCAAAAAATGTGTTTTCCTATTGCGCCTAGTAAGGGAATCCATCCTGACTTTTGAACTCCTGCATCATAGAAATATGGCGGCTACTCTGGTGTGCGCTCTTTGTGGCGCGGCAGATTCATGGAGGCACGCGCTGCTCTACTATGCAATGTCGAAAAGTGTGTGGGCACTATCTCCCCAAATCCTTGGCGGAAACTATGAACTTCGATGTGAATCCAAACGTCAGGACTGGTTATTTAACATGCAGAGTCTATTATCACATGCATATTTCACTCGCCTCGGTGTATCCCAGCGGGTGATCTGGAGCACAAGGAGAAAAGTGCTTCACAAGGACATATACTAGATGTTGTTTGCTACTAATGCTTTTCATCAACTCATTGATAGATGAGTTACATGTGATATAAGATGATGAAGCCACAAGTAGTAAAAGGGCCGAGCATCCAGGCTAGGCAGAGCTGGTGGGTTGCATCACCGGAGAATATGAAGAAAATTAATGTTGATGTTGCTCTTAACAGGAATGCTTCGGTGGGAGCTGTGGCCACTGTGTGCGGGGATCTTATGGAAATTACATTGGAGCCTCGACAATCACTTTTGTGGGAATCTCTGACCCTACCACACTGGAAGCCCTCCTAGTTCAGGAAGCACAGTCTTTGGCGGATGATCTCTATAACGAAAAGTTGTCATCGACGACATCAAGCAGAGAAGTGCGACAAGTTATGGTGCGATAATTAGAGAAACTGTAGATCATTCTAGTCTTTTTACTAGTTGAATTTTTTAGTCATGAGTATAAAAGCTCGAACAATGATGCTCACAATTTAGGGAAGCATGCTCTTAATCTCGGTGTTGACTGCCATGTTTGGTGAGTCAACCCGGATGATCTCACATTCGTCCCTGTAAAGATTGTGACGAGTTAAATAAAAGCTTTGCGAGATTGGGTCAAAATAGCCTCCGAAAAACATGTGCTCGACGAGATTCGAACTCCACACATCTTGGTTTAATACCAAATGCAGTCACCAAGTGGGACACCTAACTTGGTGTGCCTAGTTTATTTTTCATCCTTCTTAAAATGCAACGCTAAAAAATGAAGCGGTTTTCCTGTTTGGTTTTTTCCCCGGATATTTTGGCCGTTTTTCTTCTACCTTTTCTCTTTCATTTTTCCCTTTTAATTTTTTATGATTTCTTCTTAAATTTGTCAACTTTTTGAATTCATGAACATTCTTTAATTCAAAAACCATTTTCTGGATCCATGAACTTTTTTCCAATGCATGAATGTTTTTCAAATTCACGAACTCTATTCAGCTTTGACAAACTTTTTCTCAAAACTGAACTTTTTCAAATTCGTGATTTTACTTCCAGAATTATTGGACTTTTTCCAAATCCATGTACTTTATTTTAAAATGTGTGAATTTTTTTCAAAATTGATGAATTTTTCAAATTTGTTAACTTTTTTAATAAATTGATCAACTTTGTTCAAATCCAGGAATGTATTTTATTCAAAATGGATACACTTTTCAAATTCAAATTCATCAACATTTTTTCAAATTTGAACAATGTTTTTCAAAATAACTATGAACTTTTTTGAATTCACAAACTGTTTTATTTTCCTTTTTTCAAAAGTCAATGATTGACCGGTCAACTAGCGACTTGTCAACGTTGACCGACGGAACTAGGAACTGTTCCTAGACGAGCGACCACGTCGCCATGTAATTTGGCGGAAAAAGAATGCAGGGGCGGGGGCGCCGTTTCACGTAGCCGACGCTTAAGGCACTCACTAGGAGTTCTCCAAACTGGCGCACACCCCCATTGCACCTGGGGCTTGGCTCATTTATCTTTTATTTACTAGTAGAGTGCCCGTGCATTGCCACGGGCTCTTGAAATAGTTTGTAAGAGTTACATGTTAAATTTCACACGTACAAACAATATAACACAAACACAATTATTGAATAATTGAAGTCCATTTTTACAATGTAAATTGATACGAAAAAGAAAGATTAATGAGATGTCCATATAACGAACTGAGCGATGTTTCAACTAAACATCTATTACAAAACTATCAATATCTAGATGATGCATTTAAGAAATTCTTTGACAATATCAGGAAAGTTGTCTTTAGCTTCATTCTCACGATGTTTTAGCAAGTATAATAAAAATTGCTTTCTCAACTCATACCCATCCTGCACGAACAATATATGTAGTTAGTATGAAAATTTCACACCAAAGGTATTAAAACATGTAACGGACAATACTCACCGCGCAAACCGGCTTCCCCAATTCTTCACCGTTCCACCAGAGCATAAAATGAAAAACAAAATAGCCAGACACATTCCTGCAATTTTTTAAATTAATAATATAAAAAATATAGTGATAACAAAAATAAATGTTTTTATTATAAATTCATTACCCGTCTACACTCGTTGGAATACCAAACGAAAATAAACGTTGCCATTTAGATATATCGGAATTCCAACCAGGCAGCTTTATTTCGAGTGCTTCTTTGAAATCCCTTGCAAAACATTTTAATTTCAGTGCATGCCTCAAATTTTTATCCTGTGACGATTGTGATGTTTGAACAGGGTCCATAATATATAGACAACATGCCTCTTTGTCGATGACGTATAAATTGTATCGGCCGATGGATGCATAGGAAAGATAAAACTACAAGTGGAGCTATTAGAAACAACAATAAACCATTATAACAATAGACAAAATATTTTACTTACCATGTTGGACGATGAGATGTCGTTGTCCATCCCACACCAGTTATCAAAAAATATTGCCAACGTCGGGATAATTTCCTTCTCGCAAAATTTCTGATCTCGTGTTGACCTCCAGTAATATGCTCATACGTTGCCACGGGCTTTTTAGGTTTTTAGCAATGGAGATAGATTATGTTGTTGTATAAAACTCGGTGTAGTTTTGGCTCCTTCCAATGAAATTGAGCCGGCCCTTGTCGAAGGATTCTTTTTGAACATCAACGTAATCTATCTCCATCTCTCTCATGCCTCACAAAAAAAGTATTATCATGTGCAACATATATGCAAGGAAGAATAATTATTTGTATGCATCTCATCGTGTAAAACTGGATGACTTTTGAGTCCAGTAGCTCATAGTTACATCCGTGACTTTCTCAATCGACATTTTCAAAGCATCATCCAAAGCCATCAATTTTTTATTATCTCTGACCTACAAAAGTGAACATATAAAAATATATTAAATAAAAAAAAGACAAAGCAGCATGTAGCATTGCTGTCACTTACAAGGTGTGTCATCTCACTGCACCATTTCTTGCATCTCTTCTAAACTTTCCCACATACTCCAAAAGATGATGGCATATTGTACATTTGATTTAAAAAATGAGACGGCTATCACTACCTCGAGAGATGGTGGCGTACCGAATTAGTTGACTGCCCGTGCATTGGAACGGGTCATAAACATTTCAACAGTTTAACACGAATTTGTGTCTACTGTATACCAGTGGTGCATCTGACTTGCAATCTTTCCTTCCACCACCTGCCATACACGCTTTTAATTTGAAGCACGTAACCATGCAGTTGTACCTAAAGATTTCTGAGGGAAAAAAGGATATGTAATAGGTCCTCGTTGTTATATACATGACCATAAGGTCAAAGGAACCCATCCTAATCTAACTTAAGCAAAATTGCATAAGGGCTCACAAGTGGACCTGAAGCTATGACAAGTACAAAATTTAAAGGGTGTTCCTCTTGAACATCCTACGAGGAATAACAATAAGCAAAACCAGAAACAGTAGTTCAGTGCTCGGAAAAACAAATTACTATTGCTTGAGCAGCTTCAACCTCAAGAGTACCTACCAAGGTTTACATTTTACTACATCCTTCTAAGATGTCAGTCTTTGCATAAAACCTTCACGTTTTTAGAAAACTATCATGCAGAAATCACATTCTTTATGAGAAACACACCTCATAATAGAAAATTTGTATCATAATAGAAATTGTAGGTTTCTTTGATGGGAAACATACTAATGGTCATATCCGCATCATCATCACAGCTTCAGCCTCTATCGTTACCCATCATTACTCATCTTGTGCAACCTCTCTTCTTTCTGCTTTCACTCCCTTTTCTGGAGTTTGTCTTCAGCAATAGTAGCAACAAAAGCAAGTCCAGCTCAATGTTGTCAGCAACCTAAAAAAAGTTTTGGCTATGATGGCATTTTCAGATGGCTTGGCAAGTTCTCATGCTCTTTTTAATCCAAGACATATATATATAAGAACCAACTTTCTAAGACAAGAATCAGGCTACTCATGTATGTGCCTTTTAGTCTCTTCCTCAAATTTTCTTCTAGATGGTGCAAATGGAGATTCCAGATAAGGAGGAATGTTAGTACACAGTTCCACATTGATTCGTGAGAAAGATACATTAATTTAGAACAAGTGGAGTACCTTTAGTTTCCTCATGTACATCAGCGAATGTTGTCTTTTTTACCGTTAAATTACTCTTTTCCTTCTCTTCCTCCACCCATTATCTTTGCCTCTCTTCCTCCCGAGCCCAGGCTCACCACATTTTTCAATGGTGCATCTAGCTTGCAATCACACCTTCCATCTCCACCCAAACTTTAACCATGCACTTGATTTACATCTCACACTGTTTAACTTCTCCCTCCCTTTGCCTCTCTCGCTGCAATGCAACATTCTCTCTCTCCCTCCCTCCCTTCCCTCTTCCAATTAAACTGCGACATTTAAGAAGAAGTAAGCATTATGTGTGAGATGTAAATAGTTGTGCCAGAATGACAATAAAGTTTAATGCGGCTCTATTGGTCAAAAGTAACAACCGCATAAAAAATATCATAAAACGTTTAATGATTTATAAGTTGTGATTTTAATAAATTTAGGCTAACTTATAAATCACTTGTTCATGATATTGTTCTAGGAGAAAATAGTTGATTTCCCTTCTCGGGAATTTATTATTTAAGGTATGTGATATTGTTCACTATAAAAATATGTTACATTTCTCTATGAGCAAATAGTTGATTTCCCTTCATATAAAAAAAACAACCGATTTTTCTAAAAAAAAGGGGTCACCCCACATATGCACGGGCTGGCCGCCCGGTCACTGACCGATCATGATTTTTTGACACTGACGGGCCTCTCAAACGGACCTGAAACGCCCGGGCTAACCGGCACCCCCATATCCAGCTAAATATGGGGCAGATATGGGGGCGCCCCGGCACGCCCGCCACGTCGGACCTGCCCCATACTGGCCTACCAGACCCCACTTATATTCATCCCCATCCGCTCGCCGGAGCAAACCCTAGCACATCACTCCACTCCTCTCCCCTTCCCTTCGCCACCCGAGCTCACCTCCGGCGGATTTCGACCTTCTCCGCCATGGCAGACAGCGGATCGGACTCCGACCAGTCCGGATCCGTCGACTGGGGTGTCATCTCGTGTGGGTTGGAGGAGGCAATGGCAGTCCGCACACTCCGCCGCCCCTGGGAGGACAACACCCGACCAACAGACGGATCCGTCCGCCGCGAAGCCATAGCGTCTGCTCACCGGGCGCTCAGGTCCTCTAGTGCTGGATCCTCGCGGTCCCGGCAGCCGAAACACCTCTCCTTCCCCATCACCGGTCGGGCAGACTACGAGTCTCACCGGGAACGGGCAGCATGCTGTGGGAAGGAGAGGATAAGGGCCGCCGAGGCTGGTATAGCGGCGGCGGAGGCGGCTGATGCAACGACGAGGGCGGCCGAAGAGGAGGAAGCCATCCACGCCCACATTTGTAAGAAACGGCAGCGGAGGACCACGCGCGCCCTCGCCCTAGAGCAGAATCGGGCGGTCCGTGCCATGAACGGACTGCCACCAAAGGAGGAGAAGGAGGACAGCGACTGCGAGGACAGCTCCGACGACGAGCAGATCCGGCTCGATCCATACTGCGTCTTCGACCGGTACTTCCACGAGAAGGACGACAAGGGCGTCGGGAAGGGCAAGGGCAGCCGTGGATGAACTCCACCATAGCCAAACATGCCAAATTTTGGTAGTCCGATGGCATGTTTACTGTAGTGTGATGGAGTAGCTGGACGATGCGTATGCGTCGACGTAGTTGCATGAATTTGTATGGATTTGAGATATGCTAATTGAGGTGTCCAGATGTGGATTGTATTTTTTTTAGAAGTGCCCGGTCACTGCCCACGGACGCACCCGGGCGCATCCGCGGGCGTTCAAGGGGCCGGATTTGCCAAGTTCGGTTGTAGATCCTCTAACAAAATATATCGCTGAAAAATACTACATAACACACTTTTTTGGGAGTTCTCTGTCACGTAACGATTTTTCTTTACTTCCCAATATAGCACAACGCCGGACGCCGCACAAAGGCAGAAATCACATATTTGACCTGAGGCAGAAATCAAATCACAAACTGACCTGGTCACGAAAACATTTCACTTTGCTGACCCTTTGGTGTGGCGCCCGACAATTGGCGCCCGCACCCTCTTGTGCAGCGCCCTTCCCTTAAGCGTCAGACGTCCCGCCAAAGATGGCAGCCCTAGTCGATTGCGGCCCCACAGACCCTGCGGCGCCTAAGACTTAGGCGCCACATCTGTAATGTCTGCGCCCTAGCTCTTGGGCCAGACATCTGTGTTCCACTTGGGCTGGCCCCACCCTCTCTCCTCCCACCCCACCCCACACACCCCACCCCACCCAAACCCTTAGACTTGCGGCCCTCCTCTCTTCCCTCTCCCCTCTCAAATCCTTCTCAAATCTTGCAAATCCGGAGTATTTGACCGTGGATTTCGAAGCCAACCCCTCCCTTAAGGTAATCTCCTCTGATCCCTCGTTTTCATCCATAGGAATTGTCACATTTGCTCAAATCTTGCTAGTTTGGGGAAACCCTAGTTTTGCTTGGATTTGCAAATTTATGTTGAATGATGTTATGTTTCTTTGCTAATTTGGGTTGTTTAGGCTTCCATAGTATGCTAGGGTTAGGGTTATGTGTGTTTGATGTTGGTGTTAGGGTTATGTTATGGTTAGGGTTGTGGTAATTGTTATGTGGGGGTTAGGGTTATTAATTCATATATATGTTAGGGCATATGTGTGCAAATATTTTTCTTAAGTATTTACTTGATATATGTGTGTTTTTGATTATTGTAGGGATGGGGAGAACATGTGTTTATGTTCATCATGTGGATAAAGAGGCCTTTTGAAAGGCAATGTTGAGACGGACCCGGATGAGCTTGACATGGTGTTTGAGAGTAGTCCTAGCTGTGCGGAGCTTTTGGAACAAGTGAGGAAAGATTTGAATTGGATGGACCCAAGTGACGTTGTTGAGTTCGAGGGAAGGCATAATGTTGGTTTTGGAATGCACATCCGTTGGAAGACAATGCGTGTGAACTCCGAGCAACGTTGGGTTGCATACAAGGAGGCGGTTGCGAATCTCTAGACAAGGCTCTTGAGTTATTTGCCTCCAAGAAGGTTGAGTCTACTTTGAATGTAGACTTGAACCGGAACCCCTCCCGTTGGTTGCTAGCACTCCCCACCCATGAACCAAGATCAAATGAGTGAGCGTCAATTCACGCATCAAGATTGGACAACATTGAGCCCGACTCCAAACAACCAAAATGAAGGTTTTGAAGAGGAGAATGATGAGTACGAGGAGGATGACAACGAAGTTGACCTCCATGACAACAATGTGGGTGATCTCGACCAATATCATGTGCAAGAGACAATGGACCAATCCATCCCTTTTTCCCGTGCATATGCATCGGACTCGGATGACGATGGTCCCGATGAAGAAGTTGATGAGGAGGGGTTCACGCGAAGGAGGTCGAAGCATTCAAGAAGGTATTCAGGCGGGATCACAAGACACCATTGTTCAAGGATCTTAGTCTCGCGGATGAAGCCGTTGTGGATGGTGGCAAATGCATATCTCTTGGAGCTAGGCCAAGTTCTCACCGTGATTTGGAAGACGGCAAGAACGGGATATATCCGGTTGTGAGTTTCAATCCTTCTTGGAATTGAAGATGTGGCTCGACAACTACTCGGTTACACATTATCGTCCACATATAGTGGCCAACTCGGACGTGAATGTGCGTTACTGCGGTCAAATGTGAAGTGCCAACATGTCCATGGATTGTGCGTGCAAGGCCATGGAAAGGAGGTCCCACTTGGCGCATAGTGAGTTGTCTACCAACTCACATGTGCCTGACAAGAGGGCGGATGGCAAGCTTGTGTACCAACAACACAGACAACTCACATCCGAGTTCATCGCCATGTGCTTTCCAACCAAATATCCACACTTCCAACAATGAGCATCAAGAGTGTCATTGACCTTGTGAAAGCCATCTTTCATTACAAGGTGAAGTACGGCAAGGCATGGAAGGCGAAGCAAGCCGCATTCAAGATGTTGTATGGCAATTGGGAGGAAGCATACAACCGACTCCCTAGGTTGTTGTTAGCTATGGCCGCCACAAACCCGGGCATGGTTCACGTGGTTGAGCCTCATGGGCACCAAACATTGATTCATAACGGAGGACCGTGCGAGTATTTGGCCGTGCATTTTGGGCCTTTGAGCAATGCGTGAGGGCTTTTGAGCATTGTCGGCCCGTCATCGCCATTGATGGCACGTTCTTGACCGGACAATACAAGGGCACTTTATTGGTTGCAATAGCAAGTGATGCCAATAACCGGTGTTGCCTTTGGCTTTCGCTTTGGTTGAGGTGGAGAACAATGATAATCGGGAGTGGTTCTTGCGTCATCGAGAACAAGGGTATTACTGCTGAAAGGGAAATTTGTGTCATATCGGGTCGCCATCCTGGAATTCTAAATGCGGTGGTGGTTGACATTCCTGGACATACAAAGTTGCATCATCGATGGTGCATGAGGCACTTTTGTGCAAACTTCTATAGGGCATGTGGTATCAAGGAGTTGGCCGATGATCTTCGTGGATTGTTGTCTCGCTTTCACCAACAAGCGGTTTGCCGCATTGTTCAATGCATTGCTTTCGAGACACAAGAAACTTGACCCCGGCGGTCGAGTTTCTCAATAGGAACATTGCCGAAAGGAATATGTGGGCACGTGCTTTTCGATGAAGATGGCCGGAGGTACGGTCAAATGACAAGCAATATGGCGAGAATGCTTCAATAAGGTGCTCAAGGGTGTACGTGCATTACCCGTGACGGCAATAGTTCAATACACATTTGACAAGATGAATGCATACTTTTAAAGTACTCAATGGAGACCGATAAGCGATTCTTTGGTGAGAACAAGGATAAGCACAAGTACAATTTCCCACCAAAGGTTGAAGAATGGTTGGAATTTCAATCACGAAAAGGCAGACTACAAGAAGCTGTACTATATGACGACAACGAGTGGAAGTATGAGGTGAAAGAGCCGGAGGAACCACAAACGATGGCCGCCAACACGGAGGCGGGCTTTCAAGGTCTCCCTAACACGGTGTGATTGCAAATTGCATGAGGCCGTCTTTGCTTCATCTCCCATGCTCGCACTTGTTAAATGCATCCCGGGTTAGGAATGTGGACGTCAATCACCCTCTTACCGTGAGGGAGTCCGAGTTCTCAATCATGACGGTAAAGAATACATGGACTCCACGGTTCCAACCATACTTGGACCAATCACAATGGCGGAGTATCATGGAGTTCAACTATGGCGGACCAGGAATTGAAGATCGTTAGGCGGGGAAGACGTAAGACAAAGCGTCTTAGAGGTGACATGGACGGATGGGGCCGTGGTGGCGGTGGAGAATACGGCACCGCCAATTCCAAGAGCCTCGTGAGCAATCCCGTTGTGGGGGCTGCGGTAATGGGGACACAACACAAGAACTTGTCCCAAACCAAGAAAGAGATCAAAGAAAATGGTGCAAGCACAAGCCAAACAAATGATAGCCAACCAAGTGAATCAAGGGGTAGCCAACCAAGTCAAACAAGTGGTGGAGTGCCAAACCACTCAAATCAAACAAGCCAACGAGGAACTAGGCAACAAAGAGGGAGTCATCTTGGTCTTAGAAGAGGCCGTGGTGGTGGTCTTGGCCGTGGTGATGGTCTTGGCCGTGGTGGTGGTAGAGGCCGTGGTGATGGTCTTGGCCGTGGTGAAGGTCTTGGCCGTGGTGATGGTCTTGGTCGTCTTTGGTGGTAGAGGTCGTGGTGATGGTGTTGGTCGTGGTGAAGGTCTTGGCCGTGGTGGTGGTAGAGGTCGTGGTGGTGGTCTTGACCGTCTTTGCTGGTAGAGGCCGTGGTGGTGGTGGTGGTATAGGCCGTGGTGGTGGCGGTAGAGGCCGCGGTGGTGGTGTAGGCCGTGGTGATGGTGGAGGCAGTAGTGATCTTGGCCTTGGCGGCGGCCGTAGTGGAGGAATGTTCACTTGGCTCAATGGACCATTGCCGTATGTGACTTACTATGATCTTGTTATTTTGGCTCAATGCTTGTGTTGTCATTTTGTATTGTGTGACTAACTATTATATTGCCATTTTCATAGGTATGGAAACAATGAAGGGGTGGAGGACACGGAGGGAAGGTGAGATCCCTTGGTGGTGGGAGGAGGGAGAAGTATATGTGCTATTTGTGTATGACTATGTGAGGGACTAATATTTACATGTATGACTATGTGAGATCCCTATGTGTGTATGACTATGTGATTTAGACTACTATTTACATGTATGACTATGTGAGATCCCTATGTGTGTATGACTATGTGATTTGGACAAGTATATATGCTATGTGTGTATGACTATGTGATTTAGACTACTATTTACGTGTTTTGGACGCCTACATTTAATTTGGATATGATTATGTGGCATCTTTATGAATCACAAAACAAAAAACCAGTAGTTATTTGAAAACTGCAGTTAGTGCAGCGCCCAAGGGCAAGGCGCCACACTACAGTCAGCGCCTTGGCCTTAGGCACACCTGGACATGGCAGTCCAGAGCAACAGAATCATTCGAGAGAGCACCGAGGCGTTCAGTTGGTTTTGCACCCCAGAACTTGCTAAGTCAGTGTGCAGCGCCCAAGGGCAAGGCGCCACACTGTACAGTGCAGCGCCCAAGGGACATGCGCTGCACTCTATAGTGTGGCGCCTTGACCTCGGGCGCTGCACACTGACTTAGCAATTTCTGGGGTGCAAAACCAACTGGAATGCTCCTGGTGCTCTCTGGACTAGAATGTCCAGGTGTGCAGCGCCTAAGGGAGAGGCCTCAGACCTTTGTGTAGTGTGGCGCCTTTCCCTTAGGCGCTGCACACCTGGACATTTATTAGGCTGCACCCCACCCATCCCCACCCCACACACCCCACCTCCACACAAACCCGAAGCTCGGTGCCTCCCCTGCCCTCCTCTCTCCCCTCTCAAATCCTTCTCAGATCCGGAGTATTTGACCGTGGATTTCGAAGCCAACCCCTCCTTAAGGTAATCTCCTCCGATCCCCTCGTTTTCATCCATAGGAATTGTCACATTTGCTCAAATCTTGCTAGTTTGGGGGAAACCATAGTTTTGATAGGATTTGGAAATTTGTGTTTCTTTACTAATTTGTTATGGTTAGGCTTCCATAGTATGCTAGGGTTAGAGTTATGTGTGTTTGATGTTGGTGTTAGGGTTATGTTGGTGTTAGGGTTGTGGTTATTGTTAAGTGGGGTTAGGGTTGACCAATAATTCTCGGTTTTGTAGGCATGGCTTCATCCGGTTCCATGACGAGGCCACCGTGTGCTAACCAAGAAGACATGCCGAACAAGTGGGAGGACGCATCTTTGGACAAGGTGAAGGAGAAAGATGTCAACATCCCGCCATGTTGGTGTGGAGATGTTTGCAAGGTGAAGGTGTCCACCGACCGAAAGAAAGCATGGACGGAAGGGGAGATATTTTGTATGCCCGAACTATGCTTATGATCGTGCACTTCCAACTAACGCCTATGACCAACCACCGTAAGCTCGAGAAGTAGAATGTTACTCTCAAATGTGTGTCAAGACTAACAACAAATTTTATGCAGTCACCGCCTCCTCTATGCAAGTACTTCACGTGGATAGATCTTGAAGTGCCGGAAGATGTGAAAAGGACCAATACGCAGATTGTCTTAGGCGGCAACGACGGTTCAAGAATCGTTTGAAGAGGCTTGGAGGAAGAGCGTCGTCGGAAGGAGAGGATGGAGCGGAAGAAAGCGAGAGGAGGAGAGGGCACGCCAAGCGAAACTTGCTCGTGAGGAGGAGAGGGCAAGAAAGCTTGCAAAGGCTCATGAGGCACAAGAGGAGGACTCGGACGCGTGACAAGAAGGGGAAATGGCCTCGCTCTACTCGGTGAGGGACTTCGCCGGTGCACTCGTCGTCAACTATTTTCTAATGAATGTGTCATGAAGTTGTGAGGGCATGTGAGATGTTGGTGAACTATCTTTTAGGGCAAGCTGCCATTTGTCATTTGTAATGAATGTGTCGTGAACCATGTCGTAGTAATGTTTGAATTGTCTTAAGTTATGAACTCGTCGGCATAAAATTTGTGTTTGTTCAAATTGTTGTGATCTGCAGTCATTGTAAGTATTGTGGATGTGATGCAAGCCAACTGTGGCTCTCTGGATGGTCATGGAAGTAGTGCAGCGCCTAAGGTCGTACGCTGCACTATATAGTGCTGGCCTTAAGAGTTGGGTGCCACAGTCTGATCAGCGCCTAAGCTGTTAGGCTGCAGTCTTCTATAAGCAAAGCTGCAGAAACAGATGCCATTTTGGCCTCCTGCAAAGACACTCACATAATAAAAGTATCAGAACTGCACATGCTAAGCAAAGAGAACTAATAACTTGAACATCATATCATTTAAGACAATTCAACATTACTTGAGGTTCGCAAACACAAATACCACACTAGTAAGAGTTCACCAACATATAACATAACCTCACAAGTTCATCAACCTAATTAAACGGCTACAATTAACATGAACAAGCACTAATTCCTTCCGCGTGTTCACGGTGGCACGCCAGCAAGCTTCTTCTTCTTCTTAGGAGCACAAGGCTCCTCTTCGCACTTCCTCCTCCGCCTCCACCTCCGCCTCCGCCTCCTCCTCCGCCTCATCATCCAAGCTAGCCATCCATGAGGTCCCTACGACCACCTTTGGGTTGCCTCTGTTGTCATAGTCGTTGGGCGTGTACCGGCGTCTGGGCTGCCTAGGATTGAACACATATGCGGACCGAGCTTGAGCGTCCGCCAAAGTCATGTCATCATCAAGCTCATCGCCCTATCACACAACGAAACAATATGGTGAAGGCCGGTGTCGTAATCAAGTGAGAATCACATCTAAAGGATTAGTCATACCTCTTGGGTGATCCCACCCTCATCATCCATATAAGCATATGAGGGACTCACATCGTCCCCCTCATGGTGAGGTGCGGGTGCAGTGGTGTACCGGACCTAGAGGCGGATGGTTCAACACATTCGGGATCACGGCAACCGAGAAGGTTCGATAACCGCTTTAACTTCTTGGCACTGACTGTAACATGAACAAGTGTGTAAGATATCAAACTTCGCAACATAGACTGGCTCTCATAGTGAATGCGATATGTACCTTGAGGAATGCTCGTAGTGAACCATCATCATTGCCAATTCCAACGGTGTCTTCTCCGTAATAGGTGGCTCTCATCACCGCTTTCTTGATCTCGGTCTTGCTGCGGATGAGAAAGAATGAATGCGTTAGCCATTCAAACATGTGTAATACGGTCATCAGGAAAGTAAAGAGGGGAACACTTTACCACATAGTTAATCACCGGGACAGCAGGGACTCCTTGCCCTTGCGACATCTCTGTTGTACTTCCCTTTGCTAGATCCTCAAAGTTTACGGGTTCTTCAAGAATATCCTCATTATATGCGGCGGGCATATCTCAACTCGAGTAGTTCCAATAAACCATCGTGCGTAGTTATCAAAAGCAATTGGGTTGTGCTCACGAAGCGGCGCGTGCGATTACTCTGAGCTTGCTCCACACAAAGTCGAAGCGGGTAACATCTGTGAGAATGATGCTTGTCCAGTCCTTTATCTTCCGTTGCCTTCTCTGTCCAACTGCGTGGTATAAAACCAAACATTAGCACAATCAAAAGGAGTCCCGATGATTAGACAATACGCAGACATGCTCTCTTACCTATGAAGTGCTTTATCCTGTGTCCACCCAATCCGTGGTGAAATTTGGAAAAGACCAAACCGACGATACACACGATGCGGCAAATGAAACTCAACCGCCCAGTTGCATATCGGTGGGCACCGCGCATAAGCCGAAGATCCTTATCCCGCAGCACATCGGGTTGAGGCGGAACTCCGCTGTACCCCAAGCTCTCACCGCGCCATATGGCTGCCATTCCACCTATGAAACAGGCAACAATGCAAATTTGATGACTATTTTTCAAGCAAGCATGAGAAAGGACTAACGTAATGACCTCCTTACCTGCTCGAGCGTAATCGTGTCCAACTCGGCAATGTACTTTTGGTACATGAGATTGACATCGTTCGTCATCTAAAGCGATATCCCACTTGTAAGCCCACGTGGCGCCGTAATTCGTCATGTTCATCTCGCATACCAAGGATCAAACTGGCGCTCTTGAGGCCCAACGGTGACGCTCCCGGCTCCATACGAGAAAGTAGAAGCAGATTACCACCAATGCGCACTAGGTGTGATCCCGCAACACGCATCGTCGACTACATATGAAAGAAAAACAATGTTAACTTGACAGCAAGCTTGCATTGCTAATGAAGAAATGAGTTGATCACAAAACAGGACCAACTACACAGCCGGTACAAGTAGGCAAGAGTCGGCTGAACCCCAGCTCCATTTCTTTGTCGAAGGCGGTCAACGCCTTCAGCCACATCCATGGAGCGTTCTTGCCGGTGGAGTCGAAACAAAGTCCTCGACACAATGTACCACATATACACACGAGCATGTGTCCGGATCACATCATCGATTGGCATCCGGAGGGCACGTCGCAGTTATTTTGAATCCACGTGAAAGCAGCTCCGGTGCTTTCCTTTCCGCCTTCTTCTTCTCTTCTCCCTCCTCTACATCATCCCCACCTCGGTAGGAGCCATACCCGATAAGAGCAATCATCTGCCGCGCCACCCATCGTAATCGGTGCTCATACAGAGGCCTCCCGTCGATAGCAAGACCGGTGATCAACGAGACATCCTCGGCGTCACGGTCATCTCCCCGTCCGAAGATGGAAGCTGTGGGTCTCGCCTCCACCGATCAACAAGAGCGGACACCGGTGGAAGCGTTCAGATTCGGGCGTGGACGGTGACCAACAGAATCCACGGGAGTAGTCCTGCACGCTTGATGTACGGTGTGTACCGCTCATCGTAAGGCATGGCGAGACCAGAGACCCGTGATACCGGATCTTCGAGGTTCAAGCTTACGCAAAAAACAAGTAATGACAAATCTTAGGGCATGTAAATTTTAACTAAAGGCAAATTTGCAAAATATTTAGATTACTCATTATTACCTTATCCTTCTCGCGCATCATGTAGGCCCGGTGTTGCACGTCGTAGAAATCGTCCAGAAGCCAAACCATCCTTACAATTTCAAACAATAAACATATAAGAGTTCATCTTCATCTCAAATATCGGTATACACTAAACATATAACATGTGTTCAACTACAAGAATCTCAACATCTCCTTCTCACACAATGAATATGTCATATGTGTTCAAATAAACTAAACATCTAATGTTTCAAATAAACTCAACATCTAATATTTGAAATAAACTCAACATCTAATATATATCTAAACAAACTTCTCATATATGCCTACAAAAATCAACATCTCATAGTTATCTATAGAAATAGGCATCTCATACATATCTAAAAAAACTAAACAATATAGGCTTTCATCAACAAGAATCATATATTGTGAACTAATAAATAACACTACGGTACTACCAATATGAATACACATCCTAAATCGAGCAAACCAAACAAATCAAGGGTTCCATCAAATCTTGGACAAATCTCTAGAATGGCAACAATTTTACGGAGCAAAAGAAAGAGAAGGGAAGAGTTTACCTAGTAGGATGGATTGGGGATCGAATCCACGGATCAAATCTTACGATCCGAGAGGGATGTGTGGGATTAGATGGGGGCGCCGCCGCCGCTGCTCTCTATCCAGAGAGGAGAGATGAACAACTGCACAGTCGGGCTGGGTCGGCCAGCGCTTAGAATCCTTGTCTGGCGCCCAAAGGCTAGGGCGTCAAAGTGTGGCGCCTAGCCCTTAAGCGCCGCAGTGCGTGTGGGGAACAAGCGGACCAGGGCTGCCACGCTGGCGGACGTCTGACGCCTATGGGAAAGGCGCTGCACAGTAGGGTGCGGCGCCCAGCTGTCGGGCGCCACACCAAAGGGTCAGCAAAGTGAAATTTTTTCGTGACCAGGTCAGTTTGTGATTTGATTTCTGCCTCAGGTCAGATATGTGATTTCTGCCCCGCACAAAGGTCTCGTTCCCCTCACTCTCTCCGCACCACCCTCTCATTCCCCTCCACCAAATCCCTAGCTCTAGTCCGACGAACCGCCTCCCTCTCGCCCGCGTCGTCGCCTCCCTCCGACGGACGCGCGTCGCCACCTTCTCTCCCTCTCGCACGCGTCACCTGCTCCAAATATTTCTTTACCGAGGTTGAGGAGGAGCAGGCGGAGCGCGGGCAGGGCGGACTTCTCCTACTCGACAACGGCTGTAATGAACGCCGGCGCTCCTCATCGCCCTCGACCTGCAAGGAGGAGCGCCCGTATTGGACGCTGCCGTCCCCGACAGGCTCTCTTCGATGGAGCCCCCCTCCATCTCGACGGCACCTGAGAGCGAGCCCGCACCCGTCCCAGTCGACTACCATGCTCTACGCTCGACGACAAGACCCACGAGGTGTGCATCTTTCTCGTAGTGTCTGCGTGGGTAGATTCTTGATTAGGAGTATAGTATGATGTGATTCTTGTGAGGATGGGATATGGATGCAGATGGGATATGGTTGTGATTCTTGATGGGATGCAGATGGGAGTAGGATGTATGTTGCGAAGGGAAGAACCGTGGGATATGGACGACGAGGCAGCTCGTGAAGATGCGGTTGCTACGTCTGCACTGATTAGGTGTAAGACAATTATTCCAACATTGATTTTCATGTTGCTTATCTTTTCTGTTCTAGGGCTTGTTGAGCTGTGCCCTCAGCATTAACCCTTGTGGATCCTGTTTGTGTGTGAACTTGGTGTGTGTGTGCTTGCGCGTGTGTGTACCTTTGTGGATTGTTGGCTTGGGCATGTGCTTTATAATATAAAGCGGGGCGAAAGCCTTTTTCGGTATGTTGCTTATCCGACACTTACAGTACTGCGTCTCCTCAGTCTAGTTTTTGCAATATAGTAGGGATGGTCTTTGTAACTGAAAGGAGTAGCACTAATTTTTATGAATTGTACTGTTGCATAGTGTACATGGTTTGAAATTCCAACATTTACTCATCCTTTATTGTTGCTAGAGTAGATGTTGTAGTACTGCTGCTAAAATGAACATAACTGAAGCCATAGTTCAGTTTAGCAGATGATTCTTTTTAGTTTAGCATATTATTTATTTTCATATGATTTTCAGAAGGAGTAATGCTTAGCAGTTTATTTTATTTTTCATTTTAGGAGTATTGCAGATGGAGTAGATGATTCCTTGACGCTTGTGCTAGGAGTACTCCAATGTAGAGATGCATGTGCAGAGTACTCCAGTGTAGTGATGCATGTGCTTGAATCGCCTAGTTCGTATTTACTGAATATTGTTGATGATGCAATAGTTAAGAATACATAGATGATGCAGTAGTTAGAGTATTTAGATGATGCAAAAATTATTTAGGAGAAGATGATGCATGCTGTCAACTCTGAAATGTGCATAAATAATTGTTTAGGGCTTGTACTCTGAAAGTTTAGGAGCAGGCTTGTACGATCAACACTTAAAGCTTGTAGGACTTGTATCTGGAGTAGATGAGCCATGCATGTTTAGGAGTACTGCTTCTGCATCTGCAAATGTTAGGTTAATTTCAGTTTAGTGCAAATATTCTGTTCTTAGTACTGCTTCTGTCCAGATCAGTTTGTATAGTTTTTGTTTCTGTTTTTGTTTGTACAGTTTGTTACTCCTCCAGTACAAGTAACTGGAGCACAGTTTGTTAGCTGTACAATAACTGTAATTGTTGTGAATTTACAGTAACTGCACAGTTTGAATTAGTTTGGTACAGTAACTGTCTCTGCTCCGCTTGATCCGCCCCCTATGCGGCTCCTCTGAAATCAATTTGAATCAGTTTGTAGATGAGAAGGTGCTGCTAGGCGAGGAGTGCTCCGGGCAGCGAGGAGTGCCTGGGCCAGCAGCGCCTCTAGGCGGCGAGGAGTGCCTAGGCCAGCGCGGCTAGGATGAGTGCCAGCAGTGGTGGCCTCCACCTGGGCGCTTGGCCAAGGAGGAGTGCCTGGGTGCGGTGCGGCAAGCAGTGCCTGGGAAATAGTGAGGCGCGAGTTGCTGGGCGAGGCACGAGGTGCTGACGACGACGAGGTTAAAATTCAAATAGATCTGGGAGCAGAACAATGGTGAGGGCAGAATTGTACTTTTACAGAGATTTGGGAGCTGTCAGAAATACAAAAATGTATTATATTTTGTTATAGAGGGAGTTGTATGTAGATTTTTCCTGTTAAATTCTAAGGCCGTTTACTCTCTGAGCTAAAAAGTTGCTGGAGTTGGGTCCTACACTCACCATATGAACATATATCTTCAAGCTGAACCGCCTAATTTAGTGATTATACATTTTGTGGTCAAGATGTCTTGTGCATGTACATTTATATTTAATCTGGCCACAAGAAAATGTTTGAATTTTGCTTGCTCTATTGTGTAGCTGGACATTCTTGTTACTGTAAGTTCAGTGGCCCTGTTTAATTCAATTAGTTTTGCAGGTACCCATAAAATGGAGAAAAGGGCATGATATAGTGTGGAATGCAAATATTGCTCACACTGACCTTGCAAAATGAAGTCAGACCAGAACTGGATGATTGATGCAGGCGAACAAAAGTAAGTTTCGAGGTACACGTATTTGAGCACCATGCCCTCCCGAGCTTCACATATTTTTGACTGTAAGCTTTACTTTTGTGATTCATCTCTTCTACCACTGACAGATGCTAAACAACAAGGATAACATTATAAACATTTTGGGAGACAGATTAAAAAATAAGTGAAGTAGAATACACTATTCAGAAACAAACTTAGCTATAAAACATATTAGTAACCCACCTCGCATCCATCTTTGTCGACCAGGTGTCGTCTTTGGTAGTTTCTCGCATCCCCATCAGCTTAGTTCTGTTGCGCTCTTGTAGTTGCTTAGCAAGATTTACCCATTCCCAACCGGATCCAAACAGGGTTAAGTTCTCCGAGCTCACTAATTTTGTAGTCAATTTCAATGCAAAAACAGGTAAACTATATGACCCAATGCGATAAACCATAAGCAATCATGTGCATTTACCTGGCACTGGAGACATTTGGGAATGATGATCAACATTAGAGATATCACGTAGAGGAGGTCGGCGCAGATTTGGCACGTCCATATCTTCAAGTATCATGGTCTGTCGGCGCCTTCAGAATGAGAACACTGCGACAACAGCGTTGTAAAGACAAATCCTACTTTAGTTCCCTGGGAAAGGGCATCCTACTCGCGCCCCTGCCGCTGATAAGTACCTTTTTTCTCTCCACTTTCTCGCTCACAATCCTTAACTTTTCCTAACAATGGACCAAATTGTCTTGGTTTAAATTCAAAGTAGTATAAGAAACCTGCGGCTAAATATTTGTTAGACCTTGCTTTGACCAAATAGAGTACTGACCAAGTTGACGTTTAGCTCACTGACCAAATTGAGTACTGACCACAGAACTTGCTTTGACCACATTAATGGGCCACATGCAGAAGTTCAAATGGTAATCTCACACTGGTTTATGTCGGCTCCCGTAAGCACAAATTATTTCATATGAAAGACGGATCATGCAGTACCATTTGAACTTTGTGATACATCTGTGGCATAAACCCAGTGTGAGATTACTGGGGGCCGGCAAAGAAGCATCACTGGACCAATCTGATGTGTTGTTGCCCCCCTTGTCGTCTGCCAGGTATGATTGATCACATACAAAACATATGATTTATGCAAAAAGTATGTTTGACGATATTTAGACAGAATTATACCTGGACCCATTGAGTAACTATGGTCAAGATTGTCAGCTAAGGGTATATTCTCTGTGTTGTATTCATCAACATTTGCCCCATCCATATGGCCTGCAACACATCATGTACACACATTGTGAGAAGGGCATGATGTTAGCCATGTACAGCTAAATCTGATAGCCTAGGTACATCTGCCGCCTTTGTATCTTGAGTTGCCTTGCTTTTTGAATTCCCCATACATACCTATCAATTGCCAGCTCCATGAGACCAAAAGATCATTGCTAGATTCCTCCATTCACTACAACATATACAACACATCATTACCATGAAACAGAGTGAAAGTAGCGCTGAAGAACGAAAACGAAAAGTCATAAATTATTGTTTAGGATATGCAACTTACGACAGAGAATAATTTCAAACTACCAAGTCTGGATCCAATTCCATCCTGCATCATGAGAAGTGAGAGAGAAAAATTGCTTACCAGTAACCATGTCAAAGAGCACTATACTTTTTAACACATTCCATTACACGGTGGTGGTGATACAAGCAGTATGAAATTGAGTATTATGAGTTGAACTCTGCCCTGAACTGTAAACAAACAGCCCCAGGACCATGAATGATCAATCAATATATTCATATTACCTTCTAAAATCAAGGCCCTCGAGTTCCTTCAGAGCAGACTGTTTTTTAAGCCAAACCAGCACTCAGGTAGATAGAAGCCATGCTATATGCAGACCACCCTGGAACTACATCCTTTTCTTGCATTTCTTTTAAAACTTCTCCAACATCTATCTTGTTCAATGCCGCACGACTGGTCATTAGAAGGCACTATGTGAGGTTATCCGTCTTAATATTCTTCACCTTCATCTCCTCAAAAAGGCTACGAATCTTGTGATGTTGGCCTAACTTCATGCAAAGGGACATCAAACTGTTGATGAGAAGAGTACTGGCTGAGAAGCCAAGCTCGTCCATCTTGTGATAAAGGTCTGGAAACTATCCGGTGTAAACCATCGATAAATGGGGTGTTTGTGTATCGACAGATGTGATGAGCACCTTCGAAGAAAACTTTAGGAGTAGAGATTATTCAAGCAACTATGATTCATTAAAACTGGAAGGTTATCACCAGCATGTCCTGACCTGGCATCAGATTCTGAAGTTTCTGTAAATATCGGAAGATATAACTGAGATGAAGCAACATCAGGTAATCCTGTAGTAGCAACCTGCCATTGTAAAAGTCACGGGAGAACATCAGAACGAATAGAAATAGCCTAGCTTGACATGTATATCAAGTTTTATAGTCCAACATTTACCTGGAGGTACACCCGACGATGTCATATGTTCCGCAGCTTTGCTTTGTGGATTCCCCATACGTACCTACACGCAAAGATTTCATACTCTTAACGATGGATTGTGAACTGATATTGTCTCCTAACTTCAATATCTGCTTTTGCTATGTTTCCTCCCGTTTTAGCAGGTATACAACAGTCCTGGATTACGTATTGGGAGGTTTACTGTTAACAGTCCTGTTCTGAGGCAAAAGTACTTCCAGCCCCTAAATTGTTTGATGTATTATGAGGTTTAATGCACTTTGTTTGATATAATGGAGTATGCTTCTTGGACAGGCTGCTTCTTGGTTCTGGCAAAGTAAGAAGAACAAGCAGCACACCCAGCAGGTCAAGTGAGAAGAATAGAGGCTGTGAATGTTGCCGACAGTCAGCAATCCAAGTAAGTAAAAGCAACACACTCAGTTATGCAAACATGTACACTAAGCGGATCTGCTGGATCCGTAAGTTGATGTACAGCAACTTGCGTAAACAGCTCCTAAGCGATTCTGTTGCAAATTTCAGAACTGGTGTCTGCCCTACCATGCTCCAGGAAAGGAAGTCGTGTGCTTGATGTATATGTACACTAAGGTTGCCGACACTGAGCAATCCAAGTAAGTACAAGAAACCAACTCAGATATGCAAATAATACATGCTCGTTGCGAAGTTGATGTATGGAATTAGCAGCTCCTAAGCGATTCTGAGCCAAGTTTCATAACCAGTTCTTTATTGTCAATTTCAGAACGGGTGTTTGGCCTACCATGCTCCAGGAAAGGAAGTCATTAGCGATACTGTTGGATCCCTATTTTGAACTATAATCTGTATGTAATTTTTGAACATAGGTACTGTGCGATTATTGAGTATGAACTTGCAATACGTACAGCAGAAGTTGGATCCTGGGCGCGTCCAGAAGGGGATCGCCGTAAGATCCTGGGCGTGATCGCCTGCGTCTCGTGATCGCCGGCGTCACGTAGACGGGATCGCGGCCCCGTCTGCTGAAGTGATCCCACAGCAGATCGCCGCCTCCTGCAACGATTATGTAGTCTTTAAACATGGGCGCAGCGCAGATTATTGTGTATGAACTTGCATTACGTACTACTGAAAGGGGATCAGCGCCGGTTGAGATGATGTGCGTGTTCAGAAGGGGGTCGCCGTCGGATCGAGGCCGTGATCGCCGGCGTATCTCTACTGGACACCGGATCGTGGCCGTGATCGCCGGCGTATCGTAATCGGGATCGCGGCCCCGTCTCCTGGCCCAATCACACAGCAGATCGCCGCCGCTAGGGCGACGGCCAAGGTTTGGATCGGCCGCGGCACAGGGATGGATCGGCCGCGGAGGGGGCGAAGGGGTGGATCGGGCGTGCGAAGGGCAGGTTGGCGGCGGAGAACGATCTGCTGTGGGCTCGATCCTAGGGTTATTTTTTGGCACCGGTTTTTTTCGCAGGAGGGTAGCTAGTTAACAGAGGTGGGAGGATGATGAAAATAAAACGAAGGTGGGAGGATGACGAAAATAAACCAGCGAGAATAAACCGCGCAAACTATTCACCAACTGCTTCATTAGGAGTAGAGATTTGTCATTGGCGACATATCACACGGGCCAGATTTCCTACTCGACCTATCCACGTTGTTGTTTTTTCTCATGGGTTTTACGAACCTACTACATGGTTCCATCAGTTTTTCTTGGCTGTTTTCCCATGGGTTTTTTCTAGGATGAGTTTTTCTTGGCTGTTTTCCCATGGGTTTTTTCGGGAAGGAGAGGACCCTGCCGTTGACGATGTGTTGGCTGAACAAATGCAAGCCATGTCTGGTGGAACTAAGGAAGCTAGGGACATGCGCCATGCACATGCAGAAGACCACGTCCAGGCTCAGGTCCAGGAGAATGGAGCCAAGGGCGCCCAGTACTCAAACGCATCCCAGCCGAGGAGCTCGGATATGATTCCGGCGCTGCGCAATATGTCACAGGAAGTGAGCATGGATGAAGCGGACGAGTCTGTTGGCGCGTCCGCCTTGGGCAAGCGTACTGCTGCGAGTGATCAAGTTGCCGCCGCAGGAGGAGAGGAGGCCCGACAAGGCTATGGTGGATTCTGCTAACACAAACAATCCGGCCGGCGCTTATGCGTTCAATTACACCAAAGAAGCGCCGGACTCTTGAGTCTCTGGGCCGGGCAGCATACTACGCGTGGTGGTGGGATGACGGAACATGACATGATGGATGGAGCTCACACAATGGAGGCAGTCGGCACAGGGGCCGCCGACGAACTGACGGGGCCGATGGAGCCCCGTTAGGAGCAATGAATATCCTAAGCTGGAACTTTCGAGGGGCGGGGAACACTCGGACAGTTCGTGATTTTGTGAGTCTGGTTCAGGCTCAGTCCCCTAGTATCGTTTTTCTTTGTGAAACTAGACAATCAAAAAATAAAATGCAGAAGTACCGTGCTCGGTTAGGGTTAAGATGTTTTGATGCTTTCGATTGTGTCAGTCGTAGTGGAGGCCTTGCTTTGTATTGGCATGAGTCTGTGAGTCTTGATGTAAAAGAAATAAATGAACGCTATATTGATGCGTATGTATTTGGCGCGGATGGTGAGCCACTGTGGCGGCTTACCTGTGTCTACGGCGAGCCTCGGACGGAGGACCGTCACCGCATGTGGTCCCTCCTCCGTAATCTCCACCAGCAGGCCAGCATGCCATGGGTCATGGTGGGTGATGTATCTGGCGCGGATGGTGAGCCACTGTGGCGGCTTACCTGTGTCTACGGCGAGCCTCGGACGGAGGACCGTCACCGCATGTGGTCCCTCCTCTGTAATCTCCACCAGCAGGCCAGCATGCCATGGGTCGTGGTGGGTGATTTCAACGAGGCGATGTTGAGTTTTGAGCACTTCTCCGACACACCGCGCTCGGCAGGTCAGATGCTTGATTTTCGTGATGTTCTTGAGGTTTGTGGACTGGGCGACCTTGGTTTTGCAGGGCTCCCATACACCTTTGATAATTGGCGTGGGGGACGGGCGAACGTCAAGGTTCGCCTTGACCGTGTTGTCGCCAATAACGCTTGGAGGGACACCTTTGCTCACGCCAGGGTGGAGCACTTGGTGGCGCCTAGCTCTGACCCCCTCCCCATCCTGCTCCGATGTGCGCTGGAGGAGCCGCGCCAAGCAGCAAGTAGGAGATGCAGACAGTACGAGGTCAGGTGGGAACGTGATCCTTCCTTGCCCGAGGTAATCATGAACACCTGGACTGAACTCGGGTCTATGTTACATCTTGGTGATGTTGCTTCAGGCTTAGGTAATACTAGACCATGATAGCGCGTTTTGCCGCGCCCGTCAAGTTTTATAATTAAATGATAGGTACCGTTGAAAATATATATTGGCAAACATAAAATATTAAATTGTCCATAGCAAAAGTATATGTTGCTTATTTTTAAGTTGGGTTATTTCGGATGGAGGGAGTATATGTAATAAGCATGAGAACATATTTACCGAAACTTTGGACCATTGTAAGTTAGATGCAAAGCTGATACTTCAGGTTTGGCTGCCCAAACTGGGAATGAGTTTTGTTGGATATTACAAAACATGCAGACATCTTTGAAAATGCTCCACATGCAGCCGTAAGCCCGTAACTGCCCAAGGTTTTAAAAATAAAGACATAGAAAACAGAAAAAAGGACCGTTGGTTGAGGGACTGATGTAAGGAAGTCACCTCCATTGCATATGTATTGGTCTTTTCCTCCCAAACCTACATGATGTGATTAGTTTAGTTAATCTGGATGATTTTTTTTTGTATGCCATGGGTGGAAACCTAGAACACATACAGAGACACCAACATCGTCAAGACTTCATGCTCAATGGAGAGTGCGAGGTGTCATGCTCCTACAATTTAGTATGGAGTTTGGAGTACAACATCATGGTATGGAGGGTGGCCGTGGACGGATATACAGCAGTCAGACAGAGCAGCAACGCGAATGATTTGGCGAGTCTGCAGCAAGAGTCATGCAGTAGTTGTACTGATGACGAATTCGAACAGGCACACTCGCACATCGGGGAGAAATGCACACGCGGGAATATGTTGCCGACAGCAGCCGCCGCCACCGGCACCGCCGAAACGAACGCATGAATCGTCGGGACTCGGGAGAGGGACAGGGGAAGGATCGGTATGGGCCTTGGAGTATATTCTTTCTAGGCCTAATTGTGTCTTTTCCGGCCAGTTGACCCGATTAATGAGATTACGCCCAGGTCCACCTGTGGAGCAGCAGCCCGATCACGGTGGGCCGAGCGGGTAACGCAGGTGAAGGGCTGAAATTGCACCATCAAATCTAGACCGTTCATAAACGTGAACTGACGGCTGTCAAGCTCAAATTACTGTGGGAAGCCGTAGGTGGCTCAGTTTTACTGTTTAGTAATAATGATGAAAAAATTACAAGACTGGAGCCGAAAACAGTTTGGTAACGTTATTAAGGAAATTAACAAGTCTCGCTCTCGCCTAGAGGAGCTCATGTCTATAAATGCAGACATGAAAGAAATCATAGAGGCGACCGACCGGATGAATGAACTACTCTATAGGGAGGAGATGTTGTGGATGCAGAGATCCCGTATTGCATGGCTACGGGAAGGAGATCGCAACACCCAAATTTTTCACCGGAAAGCGGTGTGGCATGCTCGGAAAAACCGTATTAAATCCCTCATTGATGAGTCAGGGGTCACGCATAAGGACCACGGATCCATGGCGGCTATGGCCACGACCTATTTCTCTAAACTTTTTACTGCTGACACTTCTCTTTGTGCGGACCCTATTATTGATTTCATACAGACTCGTGTTACTGACAGTATGAATAATGGCCTGTGCGCAGATTTTTCGGACAAGGAAATTGCTGATGCTCTATTCCAGATTGGGCCGCTCAAAGGCGCCAGTCCGGATGGATTTCCGCCGCTTCTTCCAGAGAAACTGGGCTGCTATGAAGGAGCAGGTTATTACAGGAGCGAAGGAGTTTTTTCGGTCCGGGAGTATGCCTGAGGGGGTGAACGACACTTCCATCGTTCTCATTCCAAAGGTGGACAACCCGGAGAGGCTCACTGAGTTTCGTCCAATAATCCTATGCAACGTCATTTATAAGGTGGTGGCGAAGTGCCTAGTGAACCGGCTGAGACCTATACTGGATGATATTATCTCCCCGAAGCGAGTGCCTTTGTTCCTGGTAGGATGATTACAGACAATGCTCTAATTATCTTTGAGTGCTTTCATTTTATTCAGCAGGAGAAGGATCCTAGTAAGAGCTTCTGTGCATATAAGCTAGATTTGTCAAAAGCTTATGACAGGGTGGATTGGATCTTCTTGGAGCGAATGATGAAAAAGATGGGTTTCACTTGTCGATGGGTGGACTGGATTATGGCTTGCGTCACCTCGGTGAGATACACGGTCAAATTCAATGGAACCCTCTTGGAATCATTTGCACCGTCGCGTGGGCTGCGACAAGGTGATCCTTTATCCCCGTTCTTGTTTCTTTTTGTGGCTGATGGTTTATCCGCTTTGTTAAAAGATGGGGAGGAAAAAGGTGATTATACCCCGCTGAAAATATGTCGCAGAGCACCGGGCGTATCTCACCTTCTGTTCACAGATGATACACTGCTATTTTTCAAAGCGCAGGAGGATCAAGCAAACAAGATCCACGAAGTGCTAAGTGTTTATGCTAATGCAACAGGGCAATATATTAATCCGGCCAAGTGCAGCGCACTGTTTGGCTCCTCTTGCCCCATGGATCAGCAGGATGTGGTGAGAAATACGCTCCATATAGGCACTATTACCTTCGAAGAGAAGTATCTAGGCCTGCCGACGCCTGAAGGTCGTATGTCACGTGGTAAATTTCAGAACTTGCAGTCTCGGTTGTTGAAACGGATTATTGCATGGGGGGACACTGACGGTGTCCTGGACTAGGGGGTACTCACCACGTCGTCTCGCGATCAGTTGGATTGGGCCGAGGATCCCCATGGCCGTATACTCATGGGCCAGTCGGACCGGTTGTCGCATACAAGAAAGATTCCACAAGACTTGGCGATCAAGACAAGGACTCCTCCCCACCGGCGTATTCGGCTAGGACTCTTGTTATCCTAGGCCTCTGGTGCATTATATAAACCGAGGGCAGGCTAGTCGATACAGATACAACAATCATACAATAGGCTAGCTTCTAGGGTTTAGCCTCTATGATCTCGTGGTAGATCAACTCTTGTAATACTCATATCATCAAGATCAATCAAGCAGGAAGTAGGGTATTACCTCCATAGAGAGGGCCCGAACACAGGTAAACATCGTGTCCCCTGTCTCCTGTTACCATCCGCCTTAGATGCACAGTTCGGGACCCCCTACCCGAGATCCGCCGGTTTTGACACCGACATTGGTGCTTTCATTGAGAGTTCCGCTGTGTGTTCGGCAAAAGGTCGATGGCTCGCCTGCAGATCAACTGCGACTTCGGCATCTTCGTCACCAGCTCGACTTGTCACCTTGGTTCGACCAAGGATTGCGCCCTATCTCCGATCGTCATGTTCGGATGAGGGCCTTCATCAACATCAGCTCTGATCTCTATCAAGATCATGGAGGAATCATCCAGGGAGCCCGGGGGCTCAACGTCAACATCGCCCTCGGGCGACCGTGCTGTTTTTCTGGACAGCGAACTTGCATCTGCCGTCACCGCCTCCTCAAGCGTCGGTTTGACGATTGCTTCGGTGGAATTGCGAGGAATTGAGTCTACAACAACCCTAGAAAATTCCGTCGAGTTCTGATGGAGGAATCTCTGGCAATCTCCGGTATACCGGAGCCGCATTGAATCTGGACGAGAAATCGGACGAGTTTAGGGCGTGGTGTCCAGCTTGTAGCTCCGACTTCCTTTGGAAGATCCAACCGTTGATCGGCTGCGTAATTCTTATATCTACCACCCCTCAAAATTTCAGCTCGATCCGACCGTCCAAACTCCGGGAACCTTCTGATTAGTGCATCACTTTTCGGATCTGTTTTCTGCGCGAAAACGAATCCGACCCGAGTTCGTCTTTTTTATGAACGGGATTTCGGACATCCTTTTTGAAGGAAGTTTTGTATGGGGTATTGTGTTTTGTTTCCGAACACATCGCACTAACTTTAAGATCTTTTGAACATGATCTTCAACATCATGCTGGTGTCAAACCAGCCCGGCAATATTGCTCCACGGCTGCCGACCTGCGCTAGACACGTCGTCACTTTGTTGAGCCGAGCTCAACTTCTTCGGATCATCATCTCGGCAAGCCGAACAAGAGTCCGACATCGCGAAGGATAAATCATCACCAACATCGCCGCCCCACGGATTACACGGAGCGGGCATACCGACATCGCGGCATGGTCGCTTCATCCAGCCGACATCGACCACGTCACGACCTGCATCGGCAGGGCCGCACTATTGCTTCTTCAAGCTGGTGTCCATCACGCCGACCTACTTCGACATCTCGGCTGGACCGGGGGCTTCGCCATCTCTTCATCAACCTACTCCGGACACTTCGGCGTCGCTGGCCGACCAGCTCCGTCACGTTAGCTGGACCGAGGGCTTTGCCTCGGCGAGCCAACCCTTGCCAGCATCGCCATGCCGTTGCTTTATCGCCCATCAGGCGATAGGTGTGCGGACCGAGTCCCAATTTTGGGAATCGCCTTTCTTCGGATTGTTACAACAAATAAGCCAGGTGCTATTAATCCTAGTATTTTTTGCTTGTTAGGGTTCATTTTTCTCAATGAATTATTACTCTGGTTTGTCCGTCATATGTACGCAGGTCTATCAAATGGTGGCCGCATTAACGAGGTCGCGTGGTGGTTTGGTCAGTTTCCGTACATAGTCCGGCGAACGCCGCTTCCGGAACTCGAACCGACCTATGAATTCAGGCCTTGCCATGCCTTTACTGCATCACGCCGCCGCCCTGCATCGACACTGACTTCGACGCCAGGCCATATTTCTTTTATTACTCACTTTGCATAAATTATTTGTTATGCAACGATTTTTTTATTATTATTACTATTATCTCCGGTTTGCACTATTTTTTGTGCACAGGAAAATGATCCAGCCGGACTATATCCTTTGGCGTCACCTCGGCTGGACGGGGGGCTTCGTCAACACTTCATTACCCCATGTCAGGGACTTCGACATCACCCTGCCGTCCCGCATTGACCGTGCTATGTCACCACTTTGAAGTGCCGAGCTCTTTGCTCCGCCACCTCGGGACCGGCTCGGGGATGGAACCTTGTCCCGCTTCAAGCTCGGACCGCGTCATCAATACCGAACACATTAACCAGCTAAGTTGTCTTCATGCTCAAAGTTTTAAATTTTTAACTTGTGTTCGGCTCGGCCAAGCATTATACTTTTTTGGAAAAAAGTTGCTTGTAAAAATTTCCTTGTCCAAACTTTATTTGTGACGCGCAAATTCAAATACCTCGTTTACTTGGGGGCTTCCTTCATGAAGTTTTTTCCTCTTGCATATGGTTATACTTGTACGGCTTCGTTCCTTGTTCGTGTATTACGCCACAATATGCACCATATTGACTTAAGCGATTTGCAAGCTGGGTTGCTGGCTCTGTGCTTACCCCTCGTTCCCGATTGTTCGGCTAGGGAGTAAAGGGGCACCTCTGCGATTATCACGATCGGGTCACCCGAGCCGGACCTCGGTAGGTGAAGCCGAAGCTAAGCGCTCTTATTGTTTTCAATCATGGTCGGCACACAACGGAACTCATGAGTACAAAAATCTATTGCACAAGTCTCATAATAACAATGAGCACCGAAGAAAGGTATCGGTGGGGTACTATTTTCTTCAAGATGCTTCTTACTCTTGAGTAATATAGCATAAGTTCCGAGCGCTTTATGTCTATTACGTCCTTATGGCCTGATTGCCTGGTTATTGGAAACACCGTCGACATTCTCGGATGATGGAGTACATAACACTTTTTGGTCCTTGACCAAAGAGGGAGAAGCCGTGATCGGTTAAGACGCGTTTAAAGTTCGGTTGAACATAGATATGATATAAGTACTTCGGTACATGCAATCATTCTTTTACCCAAGTCACTTGGGGGCTCTTAAATTTATATGAGCCGTTTTATGATAAGTGTTTTTCTTTTTAGTCGTTGCAAAGTTTTTATTATTATTTATCACTCCTTTTTTCGACACAAGTGTGCGGTCACTAGCCGGGGAGCCTAATTTCTCTCTCAAAGCCGCTAGAGTTTAGTTTGCTAAACTAGCCTAGTAAGAAGTACTCCGTCTTGGGATAGGAGGTTGAAGCCGTGGGCTGACCCGCTTGATGTTTTGAGATAGGATGTGTCATGTTAAAGCACGATGAAGCACCTTTTTTTCTAAAGTCCAATTTTCGGATTGGCACCGAACACTTGATCTAGTTCGGACATTAACCTTTTGAATAAGTTTTTTGGCTTTTCGAGCCCATGGCACTTTTATACTATTTGTGTGTTTTCAGCACAAGTCTCGCAGTGCAACGCCGGACACCTTTAGTGATTCGGCAAAAACATTCTCGGATATTGCTATATATGCATCGGTTTTGAATTGTGTCTTCGGTCAATAGTTGGGTTGCCCGGCTCCTGCGCTTGCCTCCTATGTTCCGCTTTGTTCGGCTAGGTGTGCAAAGGGAGAATCACTGCGATTGTGCTTCCAGCTCACATGGTTAAGCACCTTAGTGGAGAAAGCCGAAAACTGACTGTCACAATAAGCGTGAACTGGTCGGCGATCCGATGACAGCGTTAAACGACGGGCCATTCATAACAATGGCCGAAGTGTTTACGGCTTGACCTCGACTGTCGCCGAACACTACCGGGGGCTATTAACTGGCCTCCCAAACTAAATCCTCGATATTTTGCTCTTACATTGGAGCTAAGGTTTCATGATCATGCTTAACATGACAACCCAAAGAAAGGAACCGATAGCGGGACTATTTTCTTTGGAAGACATTTTTTCTATTAAACAGTAATATACCATATCTCTCTGCGTACCTTTGTTTATAAAACCGTATGGCCAGATTGCCTTGTTTGTCGTAAATCTTTGCCCTCATAAAGGCTATATAAAGTAGGACAAACACTCCTCGGCTACTGGTCGAGGAGGTTGAAGCCGATGGTCGGTCAACAAAGTTTTGTACAATGCGGATCCGAGCATTAATCACGTAAAGTACTTGGATACATAGAGTCATTACACATAATTTGTGATTTTACTATGGATATCGATCCTTAATTGACCTCCCGTGCCCGCATTAAGGCTCGGGGCTCTTGAGCTTCGGGCTTATTATTTACAAATACTAAAGGGGCATCGATCCCCGATGCGGTGTTTCCACCCGACCGGTGTCTCGGGGCTCTTGCATTGCCTGTTCTATGCAGAAAATTTTAAGTGCAATACAGTTTCGAGGAGATTTTGATCCTCGGGTTGGTCGGCCGCACCCAACTTTGAGTCTCGAGGATCGAAACACGCCGCTTTTGTGTCCCGGCACTCGAGTTAGACTTGATCCTCGGGCCGATTTTACAAATCAACTTGAGTCTCGGCTGACTCTTTGGGATCAGCGGTCTTACGTCATCCTTCAGGTGCATCTCGGGTTTTAGACCGATACACACCTTGAGGGCTACTGGCTATATATCTCGTCAAAGAATAAATTGCATCAATAAAAAACATTGGCCAAAAATTAGCCCATGACCGAGGTGCTTAACCACCTCGGAAGCAGTCCGGCGTTGGAGTTCGGATACATAGTTCGGCGTTGGAGCTCGGATACATAGTCCGGCGTTGGAGCTCGGATACAGTCCGGCGTTAGAGCTTGGATACATTCCGGCGTTGGAGCTCGGAAGCAGTCCGGCATTGGTGCTCGGCTGCAAAAGATACCTCGAATGCAGTCCGGCGTTGGAGCTCGGACGCAAGAGGACGCTGCCGCCCGGGAACAACTTCAAACCCGAGGTGTGGCATAAAAATAACAAGGCATTGATAAAGGCCGGAAACTTAAAGGGGCTCCTCGGATACCCGACGTGTAAACTCGTCGAATGCATTTCGGTGATCCTCAAGATCGAAGATGAGAAGATTTGTTGAACCAGTTTTCAAGACCGACGACCGAAGATGAAGAACAGTTTGAAAGAATCGAGGAGCGTCCCCAACTTGAAGACCGGTTCAGGGGGCTACTGACGGTGTCCTGGACTAGGGGGTACTCACCACGTCGTCTCGCGATCAGTTGGATTGGGCCGAGGATCCCCATGGCCGTATACTCATGGGCCACCGACAGCTATGCATACAAGGAAGATTCCACAAGACCTGGCGATCAAGACAAGGACTCCTCCCCACCGGCGTATTCGGCTAGGACTCTTGTTATCCTAGTCCTCTGGTGCATTATATAAACCGAGGCCAGGCTAGTTGATACAGATACAACAATCATACCATAGGCTAGCTTCTAGGGTTTAGTCTCTATGATCTCGTGGTAGATCAACTCTTGTAATACTCATATCATCAAGATCAATCAAGAAGGAAGTAGGGTATTACCTCCATAGAGAGGGCCCGAACCTGGGTAAACATCGTGTCCCCTGTCTCCTGTTACCATCCGCCTTAGACGCACAGTTCGGGACCCCCTACCCGAGATCCGTCGGTTTTGACACCGACAGACACCCTTTCTCTCGCGGGCAAGGAGACTATGATTAAGGCAGTTGCGCAGGCCATCCCTACTTTTATCATGGGCGTTTTCAAGTTACCTTTGTCTGTCTGTGATGACCTGAATAGGATGGTACGTAACTTTTGGTGGGGTGCATCGGAAGGCAAACGGAAAACACATTGGTTGGCATGGCCGAAGATACAAGCTCAGAAAAGCAAGGGTGGCTTGGGATTCAGAGATTTTCGCCTCTTCAACTAGGCTCTCCTAGGGAGACAAGCCTGGCGCCTGTTAACTAATCCCAACAGCTTGTGTGCGCAGGTTCTAAAGGCGTGGTACTACCCAGAGGGGCGCCTCGAAGACACGGTCTTCTCGGGGAATGCATCCCCGACTTGGCAGGCGATTCAGCATGGCCTTGAGCTCTTGAAGAAGGGCATCATATGGCGCATCGGGACGGGCGAAACATACGCATATGGCGCGACCGGTGGCTACCGAGGAGCCGTCGCGTCAACCCGTGTCCCGCGAGGCACGTGCCGCCTCGAGAGGGTGACGGATCTCTTGGATGGCGGCGGGTCCTGGCGCGCGGACCTTCTTCATCTCTACTTCCTCCGGCGGATATCGATGTCATCACCGGCATCCGTGCCGCCTCGCGTCCCGGACGACATCATTGCATGGGCACCAGAGAGGAACGGTATCTTCACTGTTCGGTCCGCCTACCGCCTAGCCATGGACGAGCGCGAGCGTCCATTGGCGTCCGCCACGAGCAGGGCACCGGATGGTCGTCGCGCCATCTGGAAGATCATATGGGGGTGCCCTGCTCCCCGAAAATGCAACGTCTTCGCTGGAGAATCGTCACCAACTCACTTGCTACTTGGGCCAATAAATTCTCACGGCATCTCGAGCTTACTGACATATGCCCCCTCTGTGCTATGGAACGTGAGGACGGATTCCATGCGCTTTGCAGGTGCCCCTTGGCAAGGGAGCTCCGGCGCATCATGGCTTTGGACTGGAACATCCCCAAGGTAGAGTCCATCCATGATACAGTCCCAGAGTGGGTCTTCTCACTGTTGGACCCCTTGGACGACACGGCAAGACTGGTGGTGCTCATGACCATATGGCGAATATGGCATGTCCGCAACGAGATCACTCATGCCAAGTCGCCACCCCCTGCCGAAGCTTCCAGGCGTTTTTTGCGCGGGTACATCAACTCACTTTTGTGCTTACAACAACATCCTACGGGTGATCTAGTGAAGGGAAAGATGGTGGTCATTACATCACCACAATGCGCGCAGGTGCGCACGGAGACAAAGGCGATTGCGAGCTGGGCCCCCCTGTGCCGGGCTGGGCGAAGTTGAACACAGACAGGAGTTATATCGCAGCCACGAGTGCGGCGGGTGGTGGCATGATCCTTCGAGATGATAGAGGTGACATCATCTATAGCGCATGCAGGGAGCTCCGCACATGCAATAATTCCCTCGAGGCATAGCTAGCGGCGTGCAGAGAAGGCCTAGAGTTGGCCTTGTATCGGACGAACCTACCGATCGTGGTCGAGATGGATAACACGGAGGCGGTGGCCATGCTTACAGGACGTCAGCGGGATAGATCGGTTCATCGTGCACTACTAGAGGAGATTCGCAGCATGGCTAGTCTCGCTACTAGGGAGATCTCTTTTATTCACTGTAGCCGTTCTCAGAATATTGTTAGTCATGAGTTGGCCGCCTATGGCCGTAGCACCCCGCGTACAGTAGTATGGCTTGCTGCCGGTATGAACTTTGTTGTAAACCTGGTTGCGGCTGAAAAGCCCCCGTGAGCTTAATGGAGATTTCTTTTCACCCCGCAAAAAAAAGAGTTTTGTATAGTTTTCTTTTTTCCTTTTCCATCTCTTTTTAATTTTTGGGTTTTATTCTTTTGATAAAAATTTAATAATTTCTTCCCATTTTTGTGAACTTTTTTTGTTACACGAACTTTTTCCAATTTCGCATACTTTTTCAAATTTATGAAAATTTTCACATTGACGAACTTCATCATGATTTTATTAAAAAAATTGTGAACTTCATTTTAAACTCTGAATATTCAGAAATTCCTGAACTTGTTTCAAACTAACGAAGTTTTTTCAAGTTCGTGAACCATTTGTCAAATTTTATGAACTTTTTTCATACTTACGAACTTTTTTAAATTCTTGAATGTTTTTAAAATTTTAGTAAATCTTTTGAAATTCGTAATCTTTTTCAAATTTGAAGATTATTTTACAAACTTACAATTTTTTTCAAATTATTGAGTTTTTTCATATTTTATTAACTTTATCTAAGTTCATGAACTTTTTCCTAATTTACAAACCTTATTCAAATTCGCGAACCTTTTCCAAATTTTGTGAACTTTTTCAAAATTTATTTTTCCCCAAATTTCTTATCTTTTCCAAAAATAACTTTTTTAGAATTTTTTTCAAAAGTCCATGGAGCGAACCAAGGGCGGCGGCAGTCGAGCAAGTGAACCAAGGGAAGGAGCTAGCGAACGAAGGGTGGGAGCGATCGAGTGAGCAAACTACTCATGTAGTAGGGCCGGCCCAAGCGGGAGGCATGCCTGAGTGCTGGTTTGGTCGGCCCACGCTTTTAGAGCTATAATTCTAAGAAAAACAATTACATGTCACCATCATTTAAAGCTTTTATTATTTTACAGAGCTACTTAAAGTTTTTTTAACACAGTGGATGCATACAGTCATAGACACGTACATAAACTTACCCATAAGAACACACACACGTACCCCATATCCCTATGAACATCTCCGAAAAGTTGAGCTGCCTGGTCTTGATATTGAAGGAGTCACCACAGGCCCATCGCTATCAATGGGAACGTCGTCTTTCACTGAAAGATATTCAGCTGAGAAACAAAGCGTAAAACCTGAGTTTTGATCCCGGATGTGATGGGGGTACCACTATCCTCCTAACCATTCAATCACAGTTTGGTTCTCATCATTTAAGGTATTTGAAACATTGGGATTGCACTAAAACCATTAGATAGACGGTAGGCCGATGCGGCGAGTAGATAGCAAAATATGACCACAATTGTGGTTAAGATTTAAAAAAACTGCCTAGTGTTTTTCGCTGATAACTACCTTTTTGCCAATTGTTCGCTGAGGACACTAGTGGCCAATTGAGCTAATATTTGGTAATAATTATGACATGGGTGAACTATCCGTCAGGGCTAAAATTTATATAAACTTACCAATCCAGGAACATCCCATAGTGCTCGGGTCTCATGGTCATTTTATCGAGAGGACGAATTCCATAACTAGTAATAACTAGAAGAACGCTCGTGCGTTGCAACGGGGTCACATTAACTTTAAGAGTTTAATATTAATATACTCATACATATCAAGTGACATTGGCGACCTTTTTTACCATCAAATTCTCACACACACTCTCTCTTCCTCCCTCTTCCTCACTCTCTCTCCCCCTCTCCCCTCTCTCTCTAACACACACACATATCCATCTTATTGGATCTGTGACCATAATCCATCTATTTCACACACACGCCGCTTAGTGCATAACAATATGGATTATGTGTATTATATTTGCCGCCACAACCGAGGAAATTAATTTCATGTAAATGGGTTAGCCACAGCTCCAAGAATACGTGGAGGAGGTGGCACGGGTCGGCATCGACGCCGTCAGCGCCACGCCACGGGCCCGCTTCAAGTGCGTCTGCGCGCCGGCCACCCACGCCGGATCCTTCAAGTGCCGCTTCCACCGCACCAACTCCCAGGGCCAGGGAAGCCGCCCTTCTTCGCCACCTTCACGGCCGCGGCCAACGCGGTGCCGCGGCACCCGGCCTCGCCATCCTCGTCCCCCGTGTTGGAAATATGCCCTAGAGGCAATAATAAATTAGTTATTATTATATTTCCTTGTCCATGATAATCGTTTATTATCCATGCTATAATTGTATTGATAGGAAACTCAGATACATGTGTGGGTACATAGACAACACCAAGTCCCTAGTAAGCCTCTAGATGACTAGCTCGTTAATCAATAGATGGTTACGGTTTCACGACAATGGACATTGGATGTCATTGATAACGGGATCACATCATTAGGAGAATGATGTGATGGACAAGACCCAATCCTAAGCCTAGCACAAAGATCGTAGTTCATATGCTAAAGCTTTTCTAATGTCAAGTATCATTTCCTTAGACCATGAGATTGTGCAACTCCGGATACCGTAGGAATGCTTTGGGTGTACCAAAGCGTCACAACGTAATCGAGTGGCTATAAAGGTGCATTACAGGTATCTCCGAAAGTGTCTGTTGGGTTGGTACGAATCGAGGCTGGATTTGTCACTCCGGTTGACGGAGAGGTATCTCTGGGCCCACTCGGTAGGACATCATCATAATGTGCACAATGTGACCAAGGGGTTGATCACGGGATGATGTGTTACGGAACGAGTAAAGAGACTTGCCGGTAACGTGATTGAACAAGGTATCGGTATACCGACGATCGAATCTCGGGCAAGTACAATACCGTTAGACAAAGGGAATTAAATACGGGATTGATTGAGTCCTTGACATCGTGGTTCATCCGGTGAGATCATCGTGGAACATGTGGGAGCCAACATGGGTATCCAGATCCCGCTGTTGGTTATTGACCGGAGAAACGTCTCGGTCATGTCTGCATGGTTCCCGAACCCGTAGGGTCTACACATAAGGTTCGATGGCGCTAGGGTTATAAAGGAAGTTTGTATGTGGTTACCGAATGTTGTTGAGTCCGGATGAGATCCCGGACGTCACGAGGAGTTCGGAATGGTCCGGAGGTAAAGAATAATATATAGGAAGTGAGGTTTTGGTCACCGAAAAGTTTCGGGTTTTATCGGTAACGTCTGGGACCACGGGAGGGTCCTGGGTCCACCAAGTGGGGCCACCATCCCGGAGGGCTGCATGGGCTAAGTGTGGGAGGGACCAGCCCAGGTGGGCTGGTGCGCCCCACAAGGCCCAAGGCGCAGCTAGGTGGGAAGAGGGAAACCCTAGGCGCGAGATGGGCCTGAAGGCCCACCCTAGGGGCGCCCCCTCTCTCCCCCTCTTGGCCACCCCTTCAAGTCCCATCTAGGGCTGCCGCACCCCTTGGGTGGGAACCCTAGATGGGGGCGCAGCCACCTCCCCTCCTCCTATAAATAGTGGGGTTTTGGGGCTGCCCAACACATGAGAACCTCTCCCTCTTGGCGCAGCCCTACCTCTCTCCCTTCTCCTCTCCCGCGGTGCTTGGCGAAGCCCTGCAGGATTGCCACGCTCCTCCACCATCACCACGCCGTTGTGCTGCTGCTGGACGGAGTCTTCCTCAACCTCTCCCTCTCCCCTTGCTGGATCAAGGCGTGGGAGACGTCACCGGGCTGTACGTGTGTTGAACGCGGAGGTGCCGTCCGTTCGGCACTAGGATCATCGGTGATTTGAATCACGACGAGTACGACTCCATCAACCCCGTTCACTTGAACGCTTCCGCTTAGCGATCTACAAGGGTATGTAGATGCACTCTCCTTCCCCTCGTTGCTAGTTTCTCCATAGATAGATCTTGGTGGCACGTAAGAAAATTTTGAATTTCTGCTACGTTCCCCAACACCCCGGCACCGTCGCGACCCAGTGACGCAGCCCAAGCATCGGCCTCGAGAACCAAGAACGCTCGACAACAGAGAGGGAAGGGAAGATCATATACATGTCATAAGAAAGGGAGTTTATTTACTGCTCCCTCGATGTATTGTTTCCTTTGTTTGGAGATTGATTACCATCCATGAGTTAAGGTAAGGTTAATGTGATTGAGCGACTTTTCTGAAAATCAATTATTTGTTTTCTAATTAATGTGATTGAGTGATTTAAGGTAAGGTTAATTAATTTAGATTTGATCTTTAGAGATTGTTTGTGATTGATTCTACATTACCAAATAACTTTCGACAGTATGGAAATATCTGATCTTTTCAGATTTCTTTCATTGTGTGAGAGGGTGACGCTAAAATAAACAGAAGAAGTGGGAGGAGGGACGAAAAAAATCTACAAAAAAACCAGCGAAGGTGGGAGGAGGTAGCAAAAAAAATCATGGGAGGTGGGACGAATGACATAATTAGTAAACAATTTTAGCGACAAAAGGATAAACAAATTAGATTTTTAAAACAAAACCTGCACCTGCACAAGTGGCTCACTCTTCACTTTTTGACAAAAAACTTCCGAATAGCAATCTTGGTGAATGATCTCGACCGGGTTCGATCGGCATGGCGTGTCGTTCCTCCAGGAGTGGGTGCTGAGAGGAAGGATGGTGAACCACCATTGTCAATCGGCCGGAGCTGCATCGTCATTTGGATCAGAGCATGGGACGAAATCGAGATGGTAGAGGTTGAGGAATTTGTAGGACGTGAGGGTTTAGGGTGGGCATCACGAGAACTCACCCATATCTTGGGAGACGGCAGACCCGAGGTGCAGTCGTGTTCGTGCTTCAAGGGCTGCCACGTGATGTCCTCGCCGCCATCGCTTTGTCGATGCCACTTCAGCGCCACGAGCATGGGACTGAGGGACGAAGGGAAGAGAAGGGAAGGAAGCGAGCTAATGACGTACCTATGTTTGATATGTAATACCCTCCATTAAGAGTAGATATTTTCTTAAAATCGGTTATTTTGTTTCCTAATTAATGTGATTGAGCAATTTAAGGTAAGGTTAATTAATTTAGATTTGATATTTAGAGATTGATCGTGATTGATTCTTTCACATAAAGACATTACTAAAAATAACTTGCACCGGCATGGAAAGTTATGATCCGTTAAGATTTTTTTCGTTGTGTGAGAAGGTGACGCGAAACTAAAACGGTGGGGTGGGGGAGGGACGAAAAAAAACCAGCGAAATAAAATGGTTGAAAGTGATGGGACGAAAATAAACCGTACGAGACTACCAACTGCTCCATTAGGAGTAGAGATAACGACGGGAGTTTGTGCGTGTGCGGGACTCGATCGCGGGGTTTTTCTTGGTTTTTCACAGCTGAGGGGGAGGTGGGAGGAAGTACCAAAGAAGTACCAAAAAAGACTGGGTGAGGTGGGACGAAAATAAAACCCGAAACGCGACCTACCAACTGAGACATTAGGAGTAGAGATCCTCCCAGCCATGACCACAGAATTTACTATCGACGGAAATTCCATGGTCATGGTATACCCTGAGAACGTCCATGTTTTTGCTCGCACCACCGGAAAAGTCCGTTGTAATTTGTCCGTGAATGTAGTATTATCGGCCGAAAAATGACCCGAGAACCCTCCGAAGGAGGAAACGGGGGTAGCTGGGCCTGGGCGGAGCCATTTTTTTGTTCTGAATAAAAGGCGGAGCCATTTAAAACGGCGGGTCCACCAAACGGGAACGGGCCGGGGACGATTTTGCACGCCTTGGCAGCGCCGTGCCCGTGCGTGTCACCACTGACGGCAGGGAGGCAGACGGACAGCTAGCGAGGTTCCATCGGCCGGCCGGCAGAGAAGGGCTGCAGGTTAAGGTTCCGTGGCTTTCATGCAACGCCGGTGATGACCAACTGCTCGGAGGGCTGACGAGCCGGAGCTTTTGTCCGGCTTGCACCTCCCCTGCCGACTGGTTATTCTCTCTCGCAGGTTCACTGATCAGTCACTCGGTCAGTCAGTAAGCTGGCGTTCTCAGCTCGTAAAATTTTCTTTGGCGTAATGAACGACACGACCAACCAAGGAAGGAAGCAACCGCAGGCAGCGACGCTGCATCAATATGTGCATGACAGCCACGGGACTCGGATGATCCTCGTCGCGTCGCTGTAGCTACATCGTCGTCCAAAACTTACGTTTGTGCGACCCCGTCCTTGAGCACCAAGCCACATAACACATGGGCATTCGATTCATGCTTCATCCCTACCAGTCTACCACGTGCGCCGCGCGGCCGTGATACCAACACTTCAACGTAGTACGTCGCTCGCAGCACTAGCTGCACCGTACGCACCGACGTACGCGTTCTGGTTGCCACATGCAGGTGCGCTCATGCTCATGAAACGTAACGCTCCAGCTTTGCTACGTGGCGCCCGGGAGTGGTGAGCGAGGATCGTTTTTGTCATACATCATCCCTTTTTAGAACTGTGTCAAAAGTTTTTCCTTTTAATTTTTAAACAGTTTTTAGAAACATTGTATAAACATAGACGTTCACACCTACGCACGTCACGTACACCCACCTCTATAAACGCTCAAATCCATACGAGCACCTTCGAGACACTGAGTCGATCGTTCTTTATAATAAACCCGGGTGAACAAAAAGCACTACCAGGGCCGGTCCTGAGATTTTAGGGACCCGGGGCGAAACCAAAACCCGGGGCCCTTTTCTACTTTCAAAAACTATTTTCAGTATATACTTTGCGCAACTTTAAGATTTTGCTTGTACACCATACTACCAACAAATCATGTAGGGATGATTATCATTTTCTCTAGAAGAATAATTGTTTGATTACTTCACGCGCATTCGTTTGCATATTAGCATTAGCACGTTCTTATTTTGTTGTCGGTGCGCCAACTAGTCCTAATTAATCCGACAAAATCGACCACTTAGTCATATATTGGGCTGTGTCTTACATTTTGTTAGTATTTTTTCAGAATGAAAAAGTGAATATAATTTCGCATTGCAAGTGCATACAAACACTACCTTTCATCAAACAGTTTTACACAGCCAAGATGTAAAAAGCTGAAAGCTACAAAACTTTCCTTGCATCAAGAGTTTACATGGTATCTTAAATACCTGGGATGTGGCAGCCCGGCAATGTACCACTAATCCTTGTACAAATCCTTGAAACCGTTCACAGGCTTCCACGCCTGGTTCTGAGGATTGAAGACCATGATCAAGGGGACCTTCGCTTTCATACTTGTGTCGTTCTGTCCAACACTACGGCCAACAAAAGCCTCACCATGTCAAGCAGCAGATCTAGGGCATAATTTAGGGCAAAATCATAAAGAAAAAAGACGTCTTATCCAAAATTGTCGGCGGATGACGTAGGCTGGAGCTGCGGCATCGATGTTGTTGAGTATCGTGATTATTATGAAAGCTAGAATAGCGTAGGATATTATTCTACCTTGCCTTGTACTCCAAGATGATCATGTACTCCTATATATATGCCCATGAGGCTCAAGCAATAAAAAGACTATTCCACCAATCCCTCTCTCTCTCCCTTTTAACATGGTATCAGTTTCCGGGTTTTAAACCCTAGCCGCCGTCGCTTCCGCACCCGCCCGCCGCCCCCGGGGCGGTCGGCCTCCATGACCGCCGTCGGGGGCCTCGCCGCCCGTACCTAGGGTTCATCCCCGGTTGTGTCGACCGGCTGCCCTAGAGTCTTTTTTTCCCGATCCTTTGATCCGGATTTTTCTCTCTCTCGCCGGTCGCTTTGATCGGCGTCTGCTTTTTGCTTTTCCGATCCACTTGATTGGTTTGCGTCGCCCATCGCCGTCGTCGACTCCCGCGCCTCTACTTCGACACTGGCGCGACACACGGCCTCTTCTCCGACTCGGCGACCTTGCGCGATGCGGCGGCCCCTCGCGACTACCATCCGCGCGTCTGTTCAGCCGTGGCTATGTGCCTGTTGTCGTCGCCATGATCCGATCGAGAATTCTGCATCAACCCCGCATCCATCCAAAACTCGGACGCCCCAGCTTTCTGCATGCAGCAGGTTACGTCTGACGACAGCGCATGCGCTGCCCGATAAATCCCGTACTGCAAGGCACGCGGGTGTGGTTGGCGCTGGTGTTGCCGGCTGCTTGCCCCGGACCACACGTCCGTACAAGGTGTGGCTGCACATTGCATCATGTGGGCATGGTGCTCATGAAGGAAATATGCCCTAGAGGCAATAATAAAGTTATTATTTATTTCCTTATTTCATGATAAATGTTTATTATTCATGCTAGAATTGTATTAACCGGAAACATAATACATGTGTGAATACATAGACAAACATAGTGTCACTAGTATGCCTCTACTTGACTAGTTTGTTAATCAAAGATGGTTAAGTTTCCTAACCATAGACATGAGTTGTCATTTGATTAACGGGATCACATCATTAGGAGAATGATGTGATTGACTTGACCCATTCCGTTAACTTAGCACTTGATCGTTTAGTATGTTGCTATTGCTTTCTTCATGACTTATACATGTTCCTATGACTATGAGATTATGCAACTCCCGTTTACCGGAGGAACACTTTGTGTGCTACCAAACGTCACAACGTAACTGGGTGATTATAAAGGAGCTCTACAGGTGTTTCCGAAGGTACATGTTGAGTTGGCGTATTTCGAGATTAAGATTTGTCACTCCGATTGTCGTAGAGGTATCTCTGGGCCCTCTCGGTAATGCACATCACTATAAGCCTTGCAAGCAATGTAACTAATGAGTTAGTTACGGAATGATGCATTACATAATGAGTAAAGAGACTTGCCGGTAACGAGATTGAACTAGGTATTGAGATACCGACGATCGAATCTCGGGCAAGTAACTTACCAATGACAAAAGGAACAACGTATGTTGTTACGCGGTTTGACCGATAAAGATCTTCGTAGAATATGTAGGAGCCAATATGAGCATCCAGGTTCCGCTATTGGTTATTGACCGGATACTTGTCTCGGCCATGTCTACATAGTTCTCGAACCCGTAGGGTCCGCACGCTTAAGGTTTCGATGACAGTTTTATTATGAGTTTATGAGTTTTGATGTACCGAAGGAGTTCGGAGTCCCAGATGAGATCGGGAACATGACGAGGAGTCTCGAAATGGTCGAGACGTAAAGATCGATATATTGGACGACTATATTCGGACATCGGAAAGGTTCCGAGTGATTCGGGTATTTTCCGGAGTACCGGGGAGTTACGGGAATACGGGGAAGAGTATTGGGCCTTAATGGGCTTTAGTGGGAAGGAGCCAGGAGGTGGCACGCGCCCCTCCCAAGCCCAGTCCGAATTGGACAAGGGGTTTGGGGCGCGGCCCCCTCTCCTTCCTTCTCCACTTCCCTCCTTTCCCCTTCTCCTAGTTGGACTAGGAAAGAAGGAGTCCTACTCCCGATGGGAGTAGGACTCCCCTTGGCGCGCCCTCCTCCTAGGGCCGGCCTCCTCCTCCCTTGCTCCTTTATATACGGGGGCAGGAGGGCACCCCGTGACACACAAGTTGATCTACGGATCGTTCCTTAGCCGTGTGCGGTGCCCCCCTCCACCATATTCCACCTCGGTCATATCGTCACAGAGTTTAGGTGAAGCCCTGCGCCGGTAGAACATCATCATCGTCATCACGCCGTCGTGCTGACGGAACTCATCCCCGAAGCTTTGCTGGATCGGAGCCCGGGGATCGTCATCGAGCTGAACGTGTGCTGAACTCGGAGGGGCCGTACGTTCGGTGTTTAGATCGGTCAGATCGTGAAGACGTACGACTACATCAACCGCGTTGTGCTAACGCTTCCGCTTTCGTTCTACGAGGGTACGTAGACAACACTCTCCCCTCTCGTTGCTATGCATCACCATGATCTTGCGTGTGCGTAGGATTTTTTTTTGAAATTACTACGTTCCCCAACAGTGCATCCGAGCCTAGGTTTTATGCGTTGATGTTATATGCACGAGTAGAACACAAGTGAGTTGTGGGCGATACAAGTCATACTGCTTACCGGCATGTCATACTTTGGTTCCGCGGTATTGTTGGATGAAGCGTCCCGGACCGACATTACGCCAGACGCTTACGCTGAGACTGGTTCTACCGACGTGCTTTGCACACGGTGGCTGGCGGGTGTCAGTTTGTCCAACTTTAGTTGAACCGAGTGTGGCTACGCCCGGTCCTTGCGAAGGTTAAAACAACACTAACTTGACAAACTATCGTTGTGGTTTTGATGCGTAGGTAAGAACGGTTCTTGCAAAGCCCGTAGCAGCCACGTAAAATTTTCAACAACAAAGTAGAGGACGTCTAACTTGTTTTTGCAGGGCATATTGTGATGTGATATGGTCAAGACGTGATGAGATATAAGTTGTTGTATGAGATGATCATGTTTGTTGAAGTTATCGGCAACTGGCAGAAGCCCTATGGTTGTCTCTTTGTTGCATAAGATGCAAGTGCCAAATAATTGCTTTACTTTATCGCTATGCGATAGCAATAGTTGCAAGAGCAATAGTTGGCGAGACGACCATATGACGACACATTGATATAGATCAAGATGATGAAGATCATGGTGTCGTGCCGGTAACGATAGAGATCATGACCGTACTTTGGAGATGGAGATCAGAGGCGCAAGATGATCATGGCCATATCATGTCACATATTTTGATTGCATATGATGTTTATCTTTTATACATCTTATTTTGCTTAGTTTGACGGTAGCATTTTAAGATGATCTCTCACTAATTATCAAGAAGTGTTCTCCCTGAGTATGCACCGTTGCCAAAGTTCGTCGTGCCCAGACACCACGTGATGATCGGGTGTGATAAGCTCTACGTCCATCTATAACGGGTGCAAGCCAGTTTTGCACACGCAGAATACTCAGGTTAAACTTGACGAGCCTAGCATATGCAGATATGGCCTCGGAACACGGAGATCGAAAGGTCGAGCGTGAATCATATAGTAGATATGATCAACATACTGATGTTCACCATTGAAAACTACTCCATCGCACGTGATGATCGGTTATGGTTTAGTTGATTTGGATCACGTGATCACTTAGATGATTAGAGAGATGTCTATCTAAGTGGGAGTTCTTAAGTAATATGATTAATTGAACTTAAATTTATCATGAACTTAGTCCTGGTAGTATTTTGCAAATTATGTTGTAGATCAATAGCTCGCGTTGTTGCTTTCATATGTTTGTTTTGATATGTTCCTAGAGAAACTGTGTTGAAAGATGTTAGTAGCAATGATGCGGATTGGATCCGTGATCTGAGGTTTATCCTCATTGCTGCCTGTAAGAATTATGTCCTTAATGCACCGCTAGGTGATGCACCTATTGCAGGAGCGGATGCGTATGTTATGAACGCTTTGGCTAGCTCAATATAATGACTACTTGATAGTTTAGTGCACCATGCTTAACGGCTTAGAATCGGGACTTCAAAGACGTTTTGAACGTCATGGACCATATGAGATGTTCCAGGAGTTGAAGTTAATATTTCAAGCAAATACCCGAGTTGAGAGATATGAAGTCTCCAACAAGTTCTATAGCTAAAAGATGGAGGAGAATCGCTCAACTAATGAGCATGTGCTCAGATTGTCTGGGTACTACAATCTCTTGAATCAAGTGGGAGTTAATCTTCCAGATAAAATAGTGATTGACAGAATTCTCTAGTCACCATCACCAAGTTAGTAGAACTTCGTGATGAACTATAATATGCAAGGGATGACGAAAGTGATTCCCAAGCTCTTCGTGATGCCGAAATCGACGAAGGTAGAAATCAAGAAAAACATCAAGTGTTGATGGTTAACAAGACCACTAGTTTCAAGAAAAGGGCAAAGGGATAGAAGGGGAACTTCAAGAAGAACGGCAAGCAAGTTGCTGCTCAAAGTGAAGAAGCCCAAGTTTGGACCTAAGCACGAGACTAAGTGCTTATACCGCAAAGGGACTGGTCACTAGAAGCGGAACCACCCCAAGTATTTGGCGGATAAGAAGGATGGCAAAGTGAACAAAGGTATATTGGATATACATGTTATTGATGTGTACTTTACTAGTGTTTATAGCAACCCCTCGGCTTTTGATACGGGTTCGGTTGCTAAGAGTAGTAACTCAAAGCGGGAGTTGCGTAATAAACAGAGACTAGTTGAGGGTGAGGTGACGATGTGTGTTGGAAGTGGTTCCAAGATTGATATGATCATCATCGCACACTCCCTATACTTTCGGGATTTGTGTTGAACCTAAATAAGTGTTATTTGGTGTTTGCATTGAGCATGAATATGATTTGATCAAGTTTATTGCAATACGGTTATTCATTTAAGTTAGAGAACAATTGTTGTTCTGTTTACATGAATAAAACCTTCTATGGTCATACACACCAACGAAAATGGTTTGTTGGATCTCGATCGTAGTAATACACATATTCATAATATTGAAGCCAAAAGATGCAAAGTTAATAATGATAGTGCAACTTATTTGTGGCACTGCCGTTTAGGTCATATTGGTGTAAGGCGCACGAAGAAACTCCATGCTGATGGGATTTTGGAATCACTTGATGCTTGCGAACCATGCCTCATGGGCAAGATGACTAAGACTCCATTCTCCGGAACAATGGAGCGAGCAACTGACTTATTGGAAATAATACATACTGATGTATGCGATCCGATGAGTGTTGAGGCTCGCGGCGGGTATCGTTATTTTCTGACCTTCACAGATGATTTAAGCAGATATGGATATATCTACTTGATGTAACATAAGTCTGAAATAGTTGAAAGGTTCAAAGAATTTCAGAGTGAAGTGGAAAATCATCATAACAAGAAAATAAAGTTTCTGCGATCTGATCGTGGAGATGAATATTTGAGTTACGAGTTTGGTCTTCAATTAAAACAATATGGAATAGTTTCACAGCTCACGCCACCTGGAACACCACAACGTTATGGTGTGTCCGAACGTCAGAATCAACACTTTATTTGATATGGTGCGATCTATGATGTATCTTACCGATTTACCACTATCGTTTTGGGGTTATGCATTAGAGATAGCTGCATTCACTTTAATAGGGCACCATCTAAATCCGTTGAGACGACGTCGTATGAACTATGGTTTAGCAGTAAACCTAAGCTATCGTTTCTTAAAGTTTGGAGTTGCGATGCTTATGTGAAAAAGGTTTTCAACCTGATAAGCTCAAACCCAAATCGGGGAAGTGCGTCTTCATAGAATACCCAAAGGAAACTGTTGGGTACACCTTCTATCACAGATCCGAAGGCAAGATATTCATTGCTAAGATGGATCCTTTCTACGTATGAGTTTCTCTCGAAAGAAGTGAGTGGGAGGAAAGTAGAACTTGATGAGGTAATTGTACCTTTTCCCGTATTGGAAAGTAGTTCATCATAGAAATCAGTTCCAGTGATTCCTACACCAATTAGTGAGGAAGTTAATGATGATGATCATGAAACTTCAGATCAAGTTGCTACCAAACCTCGTAGGTCTTCCAGAGTAAAATCCGCACTAGAGTGGTGCGGTAATCATGTTCTGGAAGTCATGTTACTAGACCATGATGAACCTACGAACTATGAGGAAGCGATGATGAGCCCAGATTCCGTGAAATGGCTTGAGGCCATGAAATCTGAGATAGGATCCATGTATGAGAACAAAGTGTGGACTTTGATTGACTTGCCCGATGATCGGTGAGTCATTAAGAATAAATGGATCTTCGAGAGGAAGATGATGCTGATAGTAGTGTTACTATCTACAAAGCTAGACTTGTCGAAAAAGTTTTTTGACAAAGTTCAAGATGTTGAATACAATGAGATTTTCTCACTCGTAGCGATGCTTAAAAGTCTGTCCGAATCATGTTAACAATTGCCACATTTTATGAAATCTGGCAAATGGATGACAAAACTGCATTCCTTAATGGTTTTCTTAAAGAAGAGTTGTATATGATGCAACCAGAAGGTTTTGTCAATCCTAAAGGTGCTAACAAAATGTGCAAGCTCCAGCGATCCATCTGTGGACTGGTGCAAGCATCTTGGAGTTGGAATATACGCTTTGATAAGTTGATCAAAACATATAGTTTTATACGGACTTGCAGTGAAGCCTGTATTTACAAGAAAGTGAGTGGGAGCACTACAACATTTCTGATAAGTATATGTGAATGACATATTGTTGATCGGAAATAATGTAGAATTATTCTGCAAAGCATAAAGGAGTGTTTGAAAGGAGTTTTTTCAAAGAAAGACCTCGGCAAAGCTACTTACATATTGAGCATCAAGATCTATTGAGATAGATCAAGAAGCTTGATAAGATTTTCAATGAGTACATACCTTGACAAGATTTTGAAGTAGTTCAAAATGGAACAGTCAAAGAAAGAGTTCTTGCCTGTGTTGCAAAGGTGTGAAATTGAGTAAGACTCAAATCCCGACCACGGCAGAAAATAGAAAAGAGAATGAAAGTCATTCCCTATGCCTCAGTCATAGGTTCTATAAAGTATGCTATGCTATGTACCAGACCTATTGTATACCTTGCTCTGAATTTGGCAAGGAGTACAATAGTGATCTAGGAGTAGATCATCGGACATTGGTCAAGAATATCCTTAGTGAGGACTAAGGAAATATTTCTCGATTATGGAGGTGATAAAAGAGCCCATCGTAAAGAGTTACATCGGTGCAAGCTTTTACACCGATCCAGATGACTCTAAGTCTCAATCTGGATACATATTGAAAGTGGGAGCAATTAGCTAAAGTAGCTCCGTGCAGAGCATTGTAGACACAGAATATTTGCAAAATACATATGGCTCTGAATATGACAGGCCAGCTGACTAAGCTTCTCTCACGAGCAAAACATGATCACACCTTAGTACTCTTTGGGTGTTAATCACATAGCGATGTGAACTAGATTATTGACTCTAGTAAACCTTTTTGGGTGTTGGTCACATGACGATGTGAACTATGGGTGTTAATCATATACAGATATGAATATTGGTGTTAAATCACATGGCAGTGTGAACTAGATTATTGACTCTAGTGCAAGTGGGAGACTGAAGGAAATATGCCCTAGAGGCAATAATAAAGTTATTATTTATTTCCTTATTTCATGATAAATTTTTATTATTCATGCTAGAATTGTATTAACCGGAAACATAATACATGTGTGAATACATAGACAAACATAGTGTCACTAGTATGCCTCTACTTGACTAGTTTGTTAATCAAAGATGGTTAAGTTTCCTAACCATAGACATGAGTTGTCATTTGATTAACGGGATCACATCATTAGGAGAATGATGTGATTGACTTGACCCATTCCGTTAGCTTAGCACTTGATCGTTTAGTATGTTGCTATTGCTTTCTTCATGACTTATACATGTTCCTATGACTATGAGATTATGCAACTCCGCTTTTCGGAGGAACACTTTGTGTGCTACCAAACGTCACAACATAACTGGGTGATTATAAAGGAGCTCTACAGGTGTCTCCGAAGGTACATGTTGAGTTGGCGTATTTCGAGATTAGGATTTGTCACTCCGATTGTCGGAGAGGTATCTCTGGGCCCTCTCGGCAATGCACATCACTATAAGCCTTGCAAGCAATGTAACTAATGAGTTAGTTACGGAATGATGCATTACATAACGAGTAAATAGACTTGCCGATAACAAGATTGAACTAGGTATTGAGATACCGACGATCGAATCTCAGGCAAGTAACATACCGATGACAAAAGGAACAACGTATGTTGTTATGCGGTTTGACTGATAAAGATCTTCGTAGAATATGTAGGAGCCAATATGAGCGTCCAGGTTCCGCTATTGGTTATTGACCGGAGACTTGTCTTGGTCATGTCTACATAGTTCTCGAACCCGTAGGGTCCGCACGCTTAAGGTTTCGATGACAGTTTTATTATGAGTTTATGAGTTTTGATGTATCGAAGGAGTTCGGAGTCCCAGATGAGATCGGGGACATGACAAGGAGTCTCGAAATGGTCGAGATGTAAAGATCGATATATTGGACGACTATATTCGGACATCGGAAAGGTTCTAAATGATTCGGGTATTTTTCGGAGTACCGGGGAGTTACGGGAATACGGGGAAGAGTATTGGGCCTTAATGGGCCTTAGTGGGAAGGAGCCAGGAGGTGGCGCACGCCCCTCCCAAACCCAGTCCGAATTGGACAAAGGGTTTGGGGCGGCCCCCTCTCCTTCCTTCTCCACTTCCTCCTTCCCCCCTTCTCCTAGTTGGACTAGGAAAGAAGGAGTCCTACTCCCGGTGGGAGTAGGATTCCCCTTGGCGCGCCCTCCTTCTAGGGCCGGCCTCCTCCTCCCTTGCTCCTTTATATACGGGGGTAGGGGGCACCCCATGACACACAAGTTGATCTACGGATCGTTCCTTAGCCGTGTGCGGTGCCCCCCTCCACCATATTCCACCTCGGTCATATCGTCGCGGAGTTTAGGCGAAGCCCTGCGCCGGTAGAACATCATCATCGTCACCACGCCGTCGTGCTGACAGAACTCATCCCCGAAGCTTTGCTGGATCGGAGCCCGGGGATCGTCATCGAGCTGAACGTGTGCTGAACTCGGAGGTGCCGTACGTTCGGTGCTTGGATCGGTCGGATCGTGAAGACGTACGACTACATCAACCGCGTTGTTGTACGCTTCCGCTTTCGGTCTACGAGGGTACGTAGACAACACTCTCCCCTCTCGTTGCTATGCATCACCATGATCTTGCGTGTGCGTAGGAATTTTTTTGAAATTACTACGTTCCCCAACAGCTCATATGGTTGTATTCCAATCAGCCTCCATGTATAATACATGTGCAGGCCGGTAGCATGCTCGTGCTACGACAGTCCGCCGCTGGGTATGACGGCCGCTCGCCTTGCCGCGTCCGGCTGTAATAATCGCACCGAGCAATGTCCTTCATCTTGCGACTGGCCAGATTGATCACCTGTTCGTCGCTCCACTTCATCCGCGCTGTGCAACTGACCTAGTTAGTTGGTTGTGCGCACCTCCGCAGGTTCTGTGAAGATTGACCTCGAGTCCAGCGCGCCCCTCCGCCGATCGAGCAAGGGGTTGCCGCTGTGTCGCCCCGTCGGGCCACAGCGCCGCCGCCCCGTGGTTCTTTTCGCGGCTGCATCGACTCGTACGTCGCTGCTGCGTCGCCCTTTCGGGCCGTAGTGTCGTGATACGCAGTCCCCGCCGCCGCCCCGAGGCCGTCCCCGCGGTTGCACCGACTCGCGAACCGCCGTTGCGTCGCCTCTTCGGGCCGCAACGTCGCGGCTTGCGATCCCCACCACCGCCCCGAGGTCTTCCCGTCGTCCGCCCCGACCCGCTTGCCGCTGCTGCGTTGCCCCTTCGGGCCATAGCGCCGCGGCCCGCGATCCACTCCGCCGTCATCGCGCGTCGACCTCCTGTGGTATGCGCCGCGCCGTCTCCCTTGGTGCGGGAACGCCACCGTCCGCGCCGGTCTTCGTAACGCTGTCGGGGTTCTTCGCCTACTTCGAGCATCGCCGCCGCGCTCCTAACCTAGCCGCCGCCGCCGCCTTCAGGCCGCCGCCGGCGCTCTTCTTCGGCCGCCGCCGCTACCCCTGTAGCCGCCGCAGCCGCCCGTCCACCCCCTTCGTCTTCGTCTAGCACCAGCCCATCGCTAGCGTCGCCATCATCTACCCCGACCGCTTCATCTACTCCGACAACCGCGGGCGACATTGGCCCCGCGCCGATTGGCGCCGCAACCGTCGTCGAGTCCTTCTCTGCTGGCCTCTCCGACTTCTTCGACATGGCGTACAGCTCGTGCAGGTCCCAGTCTACGCATGCCCGGTGCTGGCAACACCGCCGCGTGCCTTCGTCCACGACGTGTCCCCAGGCATGGCAAGCCTGGTGCGGCGCTTCGTCAACTTCGTCTTCGTCCGTCTACGCATGCCCGGTGTTGGCAACACCGACGCTGCGCCTTCGCTTCACGATGTGTCCCGGGGTTGGCAACCCGGCGACGTGTCGTCAACATCATCTACTTCCTGGCGCACCACTACTTCGACACCACTGCGCCCATGACTAACTCGGCGCCTTCTTGCGCCCGCGGCTCCACGGCGACTTCCTCGGCATCGGCTACCCCGACTCGACATCGACCACGGCATTCTTCGCACGGCTACCTCGACCACGGCTCCACCACCCACGCTCTCGGCTACCTCGACAAACGGCACAAAGGGCTACCGCCTGCTTGAGCAACCTCGATTTCCACTCCAGCCACGCCTTCCGCGATGCATCGACCGTCACGATTGTGGGGGGGGGGGAGGGGGGTGTCTGTCGGCTTGCCTTCGGATTCTTCTTCAGTCTCACCGTCTGCGTCGCTACCGTTGTGACTGCGGGGGGATGTTGAGTATCGTGATTATTAGGAAAGCTAGGATAGCGTAGGATATTATTCTACCTTGCCTTGTACTCCAAGATGATCATGTACCTATATATGCCCATGAGGCTCAAGCAATAAGAAGACTATTCCACCAATCCCTCTCTCTCCCTTTTAATAGATGTGCCATGGTGTGGCGTGGGTATCTAGCGTCTGCTCCATGGCGGCGGCCAGTGGCTGTGGGCGATTAGGTTTCCAGGAGGTCAGGCGAAAAAATAGGAGGCTACAGGCGATGATGGACGATGGTCATCGTGCGTGATCAGTGTGGGTGATCGATCTCTCCCAAACGTGATCAGTGCACGTAACGTAGGCCCAATTATCATTTTTTTACGAACTACACTCCAATCGTATTAACAGGGTAGAGCACAAACCTGGGCCCCCCCATTTTCGGGGGCCCGGGGTGGCCGACCCCCTGCCCCCCCCCCCCCCCCCCATCAGGGTCGGGCCTGAGCACTACTACAAACATTTTTTACTTTATAGAAAAGATGAAACTTTTGCCTTGACATTTTTGCGAATAAGCTGCAAACCAATTGCCACATCCAAGAAGATAGTTCTAAGGAGGATCAACCCACCGATGCAACTGATGTCATTGTTTAGTTTTGAAGACCTGGATCGAGGATTTCCCCCAAAAGCAGACCTCGGAGACGGGTGGTCTCTAGGATACTAAGTTCAGCTTGGGCCCCCGCTTAGACTTCGCTCAAGCTTTTGCACACTACATCCAATTGCCACATCCAAGAAGATAGTTCTACTGAGGATCAACACACCAATGCAAGAGATGTCATTGTTTAGTTTTGAAGACCCGGATCGAGGATTTCCCCCAAAAGAAGACCTGAAGAGGAGTGGTCTCTCTAGGATACTAGAAAATTTGCAATTGTGTGTAAAAATGGCGAGGAAAGTTTCAAGACTACATACGCTAGAAAGTTGTGTAGGAGTTGTCCTTGGAAACCTTATAGTAGGAGCCTAGCTCTGTAGGTTGTTTGATGAGGAAATGCTAGTAAATAAACTAACCAAATAACTAATGTGAGAAACTAAGTGTCATATTAACTCACTCTTTTGTTTCCTTTATGTAAGGTTAGTGACGCTTTAGCTGACTTTGCATGTGTTGCGGGGCGAACCATGACTTGGCTTTTATCGGGGACCCCAATAGCTCTCTTGAGTTGTCTTTAGCTGATTGTAATAATCCAGTGGTGATTTGAGTAACATTGTTGCTAAATCTCAATCAACTGTTATGTGTCGGTCGATGCTATGTTCGTGAGATCTTATATTAAGATCCATGCAAAAATTTCTTTTTAGTTTTTTTTCCTTTCTTACATATTATGCCACGTGAATGAGACTTCGTTAATTCTCAGTCGATTGAGACCTAGCCACGCCCTTTACTTTTTTTTCTTTCTTTTTTCATGCTTAGATATATTATATCACTTGATTAAGACTCGGTCGAGACCTGCCAAACCCTGTGAGAGTCTGAGTAATACAAATGGTTCTACCTGCAAAAAACAAAAACAAAAAAGACGTCACGTCAAAGGAAAGCGAGAGGCCGGCATCAATCAACTTAAAGAAAGTCAGACGGGAGGATTAGGACCGGCTCAATTTAGGGAAAACCTACGCCTCGACAACCGGGAAACTGCGACTGGAGCGCATGCACTCCTATGCAACCGGAAGTCTCCGTTGAAATGGCCGGTGAACGGATGCCGCAGACGCAATGCATGTCACTGCTGACAGCAACGAGCCGACGTCATCGCTGAACGGCAGAGCGAGAACTAAACAAAAGTCCAAGGTGTCCAGCAGCGCCCCAAGAAACGGCCGCAGGTTCCGTCCACGCCGGCCGGTGATGCTGCGCGCAGCAGAGGTTGACGGGAGCTTTCGTCGGCGGTCACCTGACAGAGAGAGTTTGCGCTCCCTCTTGCTTGCTTGTCGCATGCATCCAGCACGAGCCCTTCTCAGGTTTGAATAGCCGGAGTTGGACGGCGAAAGCTAGCTAGCGTACCGCCCTCGCGCCACCGCATGGTATTCCTCGAGAGGACGAAGCCACCGACACATGCTAAGCTAGTCTTAGGCTACTTTTTTTTTTCTTTTGAGATAGTCTTAGGCTACTTGGTCCTAGGGTTGGTTTGGTTGACACAGTTGGGTTACGCCGTCGTACGTCCGCATGCATCGCGTGGCGTGGTAACCAGGAACGTTCCTCTAGAGGCAGGAGAGGACGCCTTCATCGAGCTTGTTTTGTCTATCGACGTTAGAGCATCTCCAAAGCTCACCATCAAAGTTCTCCCGATTCGTCCGTGGATTGATGGGAGCCAGTTATCCAATGCTATCTGTATATATTTTAAACACTTTTTAAACAGACCGAACGAAATACATGCAAATCAGTTGGTTTTCATATAAACCGGAGCACATATACATTTCGGGCAGTTTTCATTAAGAAAATGTGGGACCGAACCTAAAGCTAGACTACAGCGACATCCGTCGTCAAGTCTCTGTTGTTCCCTTCCGGTGACCGCGTCCTGTATCCATCGTCTTCATTAGCGGCGGTGACAAGACCTGTGAAGTGAAGGTGCGGCCTCCGGTGAGGAAAGGATAGAACATGGAAGACGGACCATCCCATTTGTGACACAAGGCCCCGCAACCTTCCATGCCCTACTCATTCTCGAAGGAGTCTACCACCTATCCGTCGTCGGTGGACGTGAGGTCCATGATGGAAATGACGGGGCCGCCGACAGCCTCGTTGTCCCACCGGCGCGGTGTGTACAACAAACAACTGGCCGCATTGTAGTCTGCGATCGCCTGTGCAGCCAACGCTGCTTTCATGTCCGCGTTCGAATGTGCCGCCTGTGCAGCGCGAGTGGCGGCTTGAGTGCGGGTGGCCTCGTAGAGCGCCTGCTGCTCGACAAGGGAGTTGGGGTTCGCCGCGGCCACGGCTTCCTCGCTCACTCGCTCGCCGTAGATCTAGCACTCCGCCAGCCGGTGCTACCCGACGAGGATCGGTTTTGTACTGCTGCTCCTCCTGCGCCTGCCAGAACTATGATATAGGCGTCGGCGTAAGCTGCTCCTTCGCCATGGAGGCATTGAAGTGCACCTGCACCTGCTCCATGACCAAATCAACATACACCGGCGCAGGCTCCGGCACTGAGTCGTCGCCAGAGCCCGTCTCCATCGTGGGATTGTCGTCGGAGACCTCAGAGGAGCTGGTCGGCATACCGGCCTCAATCCGCCTGGCACGACGGCTCTGCCAGGCGTCTGCAAGGGCGACAACCTTGTGCTTCATCTTCATCGACAGGCTCTCCCACAGATCATCCCCGCTGGCGGTCATGGCCGATGTGGTGCACGGGAGGAAGATGTGGAGTGGATGAGGTTGTGTGTGTTGTTCGCCGGGTGTGGCCACCTTCAAATAGTGGATGCCGGTGAGGCCAAGCGCCCGGGCGCGTCCACGCGCGGGCGTTGGAGTTGGTTTCTCGACCAGCGAGCCTGTTTAATGGCGGCAGACAGAGGGACGGACATTGAATGAGCATGGTAGATATTCGTCTCGTCCCGTCCAGTAAACATCTCTTCGGCGTAGAGACTAGGAACGCGGCGCGAGAGACACCCCTGGCCGGCGAGTCACCTCAATACCGGCGCCAGCGAGTGGTCACGTCCGCTCTGCACTGGCGTCAATGCGTAGCGGCCGCTCTAAAGCGGCGCGAATGCGGGCAACTGGCTTCGGGCGAGAAAGCGCGTGGGCACGGAAGGGGTTTTTAGCGGGTCAGGTTAGGTAGACGTGGGCGTGGCAGCGGTCCGGACGCCCGCAAGCCTCCCTCCTACTGTTTGTCTCTGATTTGCAGGAAAAAAAATGCGTCCAGACCGACCTATGGACCGAGACAGGACAACGTCGGATGGTAAAACACGTTGAAATCACGCACTCCAAACGGTTGCGGATGGTTTGAGGGTCAACAACTCGACATTGGAGATGCCCTGGCTACATTTTGCCTTCAAGAATAGTAAGTAGGACATCCCAATAACCCGCATGCATGCATGTCCTCGATCGTGTCCTCGTGCTCACGGAATGCATCACTCCATGCGCGGTTCGTTTCCTACTGATCACGTCGTCATCAGGGCCGGGAGTGGTGACTACAGGCTCGATGGGCGGTCTTAATTTTCTGTTGGAGGTGCAACCGGCTTCCGTGTGACCCGGTCATTCATCCATTCTGGTCAACGGTCAACGTAGTTGGCTGCGTGCATCTTGCAGCATTACAAAATATGGATAGGCCGAGAGGATGATTCTCTGCCACTGTCTAAAAAAGTTTGGTCAATGTTGCATCTCGGGATCAGCAGCACATTGTGAAAACGATACTAGTAGTATTATCGTACAACATCCATGCACAACTTTCTCCAAGTTAAAAACTGTGAAGGATATTCTAGACACTGGCTTGGAAAATCTGCAATTTAGGAGAACTTTGGTGGGAAAGCTTGGTGATCTGTGGCATAAATTGTCTGGTTTTTTTTGTCTGGTTTGTTGAGTGATGTGGATTTTCTGATTAGAATTCTATATATTGATTGCCAACAATAATTTATTTCCTGTTGGGAAACGTAGCAAGCAATTTCAAAAAAAAAATCTATGATCACGCAAGATCTATTTAGGAGATGCATAACAACGAGAGGGAAGAGTGCTGTTCATGTACCCTCGTAGACCGAAAGCGGAAGCGTTATGACAACGCGGTTGATATAGCCGTATGTCTTCACGGTCTGACCGATCCTAACACCGAAGGTACGACACCTCCGCGATCTGCACACGTTCAGCTCGGTGACGTCCCACGAACTCTAGATCCAGCTGAGGTCGAGGGAGGTGGAAACCTGTGGCACACGGCTAAACAATCAACTTGTGTGTCTATGGGGTGCCCCCTCCCCCGTATATAAAGGAGTGGAGGAGGGGGAGGGCCGGCCTCCTATGGCGCGCCCCAAGGGGGGATTCCTACTCCTACTAGGAGTAGGTTTCTCCCTTTTCCTAGTCCAACTAGGAGGGAAAAGGAAGGGAAGAGGGAGAGGAAGGAAAGGGGGGCCGGCCCCCTCCCCAATTCGGATTGGGCTCGGGAGGCGCGCGCCTCCCACTTGGCCGCCTCCTCCTCTCTTCCTCATGGCCCATCAAGGCTCATTAACTCCCCGACGAATTCTTGTAACTCTCTGGTACTCCGAAAAATACCCGAACCACTCAGAACCTTTCCGATATCCGAATATAGCCTTCCAATATATCAATCTTTACGTCTCGACCATTTTGAGACTCCTCGTCATGTCCGTGATCTCATCCGGGACTTCGAACAACCTTCGGTACATCAAATCACATAAACTCATAATACAAATCATCATCGAACGTTAAGCGTGCGGACCCTACGGGCTCGAGAACTATGTAGACATGACCGAGACTCATCTTCGGTCAATAACCAATAGCGGAACCTAGATGCTCACATTGGTTCCTACATATTCTACGTTGTTCCCTTTGTCATCGGTATGTTACTTTCCCGAGATTTGATCGTCGGTATCATCATACCTAGTTCAATCTCGTTACCTGCAAGTCTCTTTACTCGTTCCGTAATGCATCATTCCATAACTAACTCATTAGTCACATTGCTTGCAAGGCTTATAGTGATATGCATTACCGAGAGGGCCTAGAGATACCTCTCCGACAATCGGAGTGACAAATCCTAATCTCGATCTATGCCAACTCAATAAACACCATCGGAGACACCTGTAGAGCATCTTTATAATCACCCAGTTACGTTGTGACGTTTGGTAGCACACTAAGTGTTCCTCCGGTATTCGGGAGTTGCATAATCTCATAGTCATAGGAACATGTATAAGTTATGAAGAAAGCAATAGCAATAAACTAAATGATCATAGTGCTAAGCTAACGGATGGGTCTTGTCCATCACATCATTCTCTAATGATGTGATCCCGTTCATCAAATGACAACACATGTCTATGGTTAGGAAACATAACCATCTTGGTTTAACGAGCTAGTCAAGTAGAGGCATACTAGGGATACTCTGTTTTGTCTATGTATTCACACATGTACTAAGTTTCCGGTTAATACAATTCTAGCATGAATAATAAACATTTACCATGATATAAGGAAATATAAAGAACAACTTTATTATTTCCTTTAGGGCATATTTCCTTCAGTCTCCCACTTGCACTAAGGTCAATAATCTAGTTCACATCGCCATGTGATTTAACACCAATAGTTCACATCACCATGTGATTAGTTCAAATCGCCATGTGACTGATACCCAAAGGGTTTTACTAGAGTCTATAATCTAGTTCACATCACTATGTGATTAACACCCAAAGAGTACTAAGGTGTGATCATGTTTTACTTGTGAGAGAAGCTTAGTCAATGGTACTGTCACATTCAGAGCCGTATGTATTTTGCAAATTTTCTATGTCTACAATGCTCTGCATGGAGCTACTCTAGCTAATTGCTCCCACTTTCAATATGTATCTAGATTGAGACTCAGAGTCATCCAGATTGGTGTAAAAGCTTGCATTAGCGTAACTCTTTACACGAACTCTTTGTCACCTCCATAACCGAGAAATATCTCCTTAGTCTTCTAAGGATAATTTTGACCGCTGTCCAGTGATCCACTCCTGGATCAATATCGTACCCCCTTGCCAAATTCATGGCAAGGTACACAATAGGTTTGGTACACAGCATAGCATAATTTATAGAACCTATGGCCGAGGCATAGGGGATGACTTTCATTCTCTTTCTATTTTCTGATGTGGTCATGTTTTGAGTCTTACTCAACTTTAAAGCTTTGCAACACGGGCAAGAACTCTTTCTTTGACTGTTCCATTTTGAACTACTTCAAAATCTTGTCAAGGTATGTACTCATTGAAAATCTTATCAAGCATCTTGATCTATCTCTATAGATCTTGATGCCCAATATGTAAGCAGCTTCGCCGAGGTATTCTTTGAAAAACTCCTTTCAAACACTCCTTTATGCTTTCCAGAAAAATTCTACATTATTAACAATATGTCATTCACATATACTTATTGATACGTCTCCAACGTATCTATAATTTTTTATTGCTCCATGCTACTTTATCTATTGTTTTGGACTATAATGGGCTTTATTTTCCACTTTTATATTACTTTTGTGACTAACCTATTAACTGGAGGCCCAACCTGTAATTGCTGTTTTTTGCCTTTTTCATTGTTTCAAGAAAGCAGAATATCAAACGGAGTCCAAACGGAATGAAACCTTCTAAACGTGATTTTCTCACCGAACGTGATCCAAGAGACTTGGACCTCACGCCAAGGAACATCGGAGGCAGTCACGAGGTGCCCCCCTAGGGCGCGCCCTGCCTCATGGGCCCCTGATGCTCCACCGACGCATTCTTCCTCCTATATATACCTACGTACCCCCAACAGATCAGAAGAGGAGCCAAAAACCTAATTCCACCACCGCAACTTCCTGTATCCACGAGATCCCATCTTGGGGCCTATTCCGGAGCTCCGCCGGAGGGGGCATCCACCACGGAGGGCTTCTACATCAACACCATAGCCTCTCTGATGATGTGTGAGTAGATTACTTCAGACCTTCGGGTCCATAGCTAGTAGCTAGATGGCTTCTTCTCTCTTTTTGGATCTCAATACAATGTTCTCCCCCTCTCTCGTGGAAATCTATTCGATGTAATCTTCTTTTTGCGGTGTGTTTGTTGAGATCAATGAATTGTGGGTTTATGATCCAGCTTATCTATGAATAATATTCGAATCTCCTCTGAATTCTTTTATGTATGATTGAGTTATCTTTGCAAGTCTCTTCGAATTATCCGTTTGGTTTGGCCAACTAGATTGGTAGTTCTTGCAATGGGAGAAGTGCATGGCTTTGGGTTCAATCTTGCGGTGTCCTTACCCAGAGATAGAAAGGGTTGCAAGGCACGTATTGTATTGTTTCCATCGAGGATAACAAGATGGGGTATTTATTATATTGCATGAATTTATTCCTCTACATCATGTCATCTTGCTTAAGGCGTTACTCTGTTTTTAACTTAATAATCTAGATGCATGCTGGATAGCGGTCGATGAGTGGGGTAATAGTAGTAGATGCAGAATCATTTCGGTCTACTTGTCTCGGACGTGATGCCTATATACATGATCATACCTAGATATACTCATAACTATGCTCAATTCTGTCAATTGCTCAACAGTAATTTGTTCACCCACCGTAGAATACTTATGCTCTTGAGAGAAGCCACTAGTGAAACCTATGGCCCCGGGTCTATTCTCATCATATCAATCTCCATCACTTTTATACTTGCTTTGCTTTTACTTTTGCTTTTTTACTTTTCACTTTGCATCTATATACCAAAAATACCAAAAATATTATCTCTATCAGATCTCACTCTCGTAAGTGACCGTGAAGGGATTAACAACCCCTAATCGCGTTGGTTGCGAGTAGCTATCGCTTTGTGCAGGTATCGGGACTTGTGCGTGGCCTCCTACTGGATTGATACCTTGGTTCTCAAAAACTGAGGGAAATACTTACGCTACTGTGCTGCATCATCCTCTCCTCTTCGGGGAAAACCAACGCAAGCTCAAGACGTTGCTAGCCTCTCTAATACCGCGCACCTTTCGCCGGTATCATACACTCACCAGATACCTTCCTCAAAACAGCCACCATACCTAACTATCATGGCATCTCCATAGCCATTTCGAGATATATTGCCATGCAACTTTCCACCATTCCGTTTATTATGACACGCTCCATCATTGTCATATTGCTAGCATGATCATGTAGTTGACATCGTATTTGTGGCAAAGCCACCATTCATAATTCTTTCATACATGTCACTCATGTATCATTGCATATCCCGGTACACAGCCGGAGGCATTCATATAGAGTCATATTTTGTTCTAAGTATCGAGTTGTAATTGTTGAGTTGTAAGAAAAATAAAAGTGTGATGATCAACATTATTAGAGCATTGTCCCAAGTGAGGAAAGGATGATGGAGACTATGATTCCCCCACAAGTCGGGATGAGACTCCGGACGAAAAATAAAATAAAAAAAAGAGGCCATAAAAAAAGAAGAGAAAAGGCCCAAATAAAAAATGAGAGAAAAAGAGAGAAGGGACAATGTTACTATCCTTTTACCACAATTGTGCTTCAAAGTAGCACCATGATCTTCATGATAGAGAGTCTCTCATTTTGTCACTTTCATATACTAGTGGGAATTTTTCATTATAGAACTTGGCTTGTATATTCCAATGATGGGCTTCCTCAAATGCCCTAGGTCTTCGTGAGCAAGAGAGTTGGATGCACACCCATTTAGTTTCTTTTGTTGAGCCTTCATATACTTATAGCTCTAGTGCATCCGTTGCATGGCAATCCCTACTCACTCACATTGATATCTATTGATGGGCATCTCCATAGCCCGTTGACACGCCTAGTTGATGTGAGACTATCTTCCCTTTTTTTCTTCTCCACAACCACCATTCTATTCCACCTATAGTGCTATATCCATGGCTCACGCTCATGTATTGCGTGAAGGTTGAAAAAGTTTTGAAAATGTTAAAGTATGAAACAATTGCTTGGCTTGTCATCGGGGTTGTGCATGATTTAAATACTTTGTGTGGGGAAGATGGAGCATAGCCAGACTATATGATTTTGTAGGGATAACTTTCTTTGGCCATGTTATTTTGAGAAGACATCATTGCTTAGTTAGTATGCTTGAAGTATTATTTTTTTATGTCAATATGAACTTTTGGCTTGAATCTTTCGGATCTGAATATCATACCATGATTAAGAAGATTTACATTGAAATTATGCCAAATTATCACTCCGCATCAAAAATTCTCTTTTTATCATTTACCTACTCGAGGATGAGCAGGAATTAAGCTTGGGGATGCCTGATACGTCTCCAACGTATCTATAATTTTGATTGCTCCATGCTACTTTATCTATTGTTTTGGACTATAATGGGCTTTATTTTCTACTTTTATATTACTTTTGGGACTAACCTATTAACCGGTGGCCCAACCTGCATTGCTGTTTTTGCCTTTTCGGTGTTTCAAAGAAATGTAATATCAAACGGAGTCCAAACGGAATAAAACCTTGAAGCGTGATTTTCTCACCGAGCGTGTTCCAGGAGACTTGGACCCTCGCCAAGGAACATCGGAGGCGGTCACGAGGGTGGGGAGCCCCCGCCTCGTGGGCCCCGATGCTCCACCGACGTACTCCTTCCTCCTATATATACCTACGCACTCAAACGATCGTAAGAGGAGCCAAAACCTAATTCCACCGCCGCAATTTCTTGTATCCACGAGATCCCATCTTGGGGCCTATTCCGAGCTCACGAGGGGGGCATCCACCATGGAGGGCTTCTACATCAACACCATAGCCTCTCTGATGAAGTGTGAGCAGTTTACTTCAGACCTTCGGGTCCATAGCTAGTAGCTAGATGGCTTCTTCTCTCTTTTTTGATCTCAATACAATGTTCTCCCCCTCTATCTGGAGATCTATTCGACGTAATCTTCTTTTTGCGGTGTGTTTGTTGAGACCGATGAATTGTGGGTTTATGATCCAGCTTATCTATGAATAATATTTGAATCTTCTCTGAATTCTTTTATGTATGATTGAGTTATATTTGCAAGTCTCTTGAATTATCCGTTTGGTTTGGCCAACTAGATTGGTAGTTCTTGCAATGGGAGAAGTGCATGGCTTTGGGTTCAATCTTATGTGTCCTTACCTAGTGATGTAAAGGGTTGCAAGGCACGTATTGTATTGTTGCCATCGAGGATAACAAGATGGGGTATTTATCATATTGCATGAATTTATTCCTCTACATCATGCCATCTTGCTTAAGGCGTTACTCTGTTTTTAACTTAATACTCTAGATGCATGCTGGATAGCGGTCGATGAGTGGAGTAATAGTAGTAGATGCAAAATCGTTTCAGTCTACTTGTCTCGGACTTGATGACTATATACATGATCATACCTAGATATACTCATAACTATGCTCAATTCTGTCCATTGCTCAACAGTAATTTGTTCACCCACCGTAGAATAATTATGCTCTTGAGAGAAGCCACTAGTGAAACCTATGGCCCCTGGGTCTATTCTCATCATATCAATCTCCAGCACTTGTATTCTTTCGTTGGTTTTACTTTGCTTTTTTACTTTTCACTGTGCATCTGTATACCAAAAATATCAAAATATTATCTCTATCAGATCTCACTCTCGTAAGTGACCGTGAAGGGATTGACAACCCCTAATCGCGTTGGTTGCGAGTAGCTATCATTTTGTGCAGGTACGAGGGACTTGTGCGTGGCCTCCTACTGGATTGATACCTTGGTTCTCAAAAACTGAGGGAAATACTTACGCTACTGTGCTGCATCATCCTCTCCTCTTCGGGGAAAACCAACGCAAGCTCACGACGTAGCACTTATCAGAAATGCTGTAGTGCTCCCACTCACTTTCTTGTAAATACAGGCTTCACCGCAAGTCTGTATAAAACCATATGCTTTGATCACCTTATCAAAGCGTATATTCCAACTCTGAGATGCTTGCACCAGTCCATAGATGGATCGCTGGAGCTTGCACACTTTGTTAGCACCTTTAGGATTGACAAAACCTTCTTGTTGCATCATATAAAACTCTTTTTTAAGAAATCCATTAAGGAATGTAGTTTTAATATCCATTTGCCAGAATTCATGAAATGTGGCAATTGCTAACATGATTCGGGCAGACTTTAAGCATCAATACGAGTAAGAAAATCTCATCGTAGTCAACATCTTGAACTTGTCGAAAACCTTTTGCGACAATTCGAGCTTTGTAGATAGTAACTCTACTATCAGCGTCCGTCTTCCTCTTGAAGATCCATTTATTCTTAATGGCTTGCCGATCAACGGGCAAGTCAATCAAAGTCCATACTTTGTTCTCATACATGCATCCTATCTCAGATTTCATGGCCTCAAGCTATTTTGCGAATCTGGGCTCATCATCGCTTCCTCATAGTTCGTAGGTTCGTCATGGTCAAGTAATATGACCTACAGAAAGGATTGCCGTACCACTCTGGTGCGGATCTTACTCTGGTTGACCTATGAGGTTCGGTGGTAACTTGATCAGAAGTTTCATGATCATCATCATTAGCTTCCTCACTAATTGGTGTAGGAATCACTGGAATTGATTTCTGTGATGAACTACTTTGCAATAAGGGAGCTGGTACAATTACCTCATCAAGTTCTACTTTCCTCCCACTCACTTCTTTCGAGAGAAATTCCTTCTCTAGAAATGATCCACTCTTAACAACAAAGATCCTGCCTTCAGATTTGTGATAGAAGGTGTACCCAACAGTTTCTTTTGGGTATCCTATGAAGACGCACTTCTCCGAATTGGTTTTGAGCTTATCAGGCTGAGACTTTTTCACATAAGCATTGCAACCCCAAACTTTAAGAAATGACATCTTAGGTTTCTTGCCAAACTACAGTTCATACGGTGTCATCTCAACGGATTTAGATGGTGCCCTATTAAACGTGAATGTAGCTGTCTCTAATGCATAACCCCAAAACGATAGTGGTAAATCGGTAAGAGACATCATAGTTTGCACTATATCTAATAAAGTACGGTTATGACGTTCGGGCACACCATTATGGTGTGGTGTTCCAGGTGGCATGAGTTTGTGAAACTATTCCACATTGTTTTAAGTGAAGGCCAAACTCGTAACTCAAATATTCGCCTCTGCGATCAGATCGTAGAAACTTTATTTTCTTGTTACGATGATTCTCTACTTCACTCTGAAATTCTTTGGACTTTTCAAATGTTTCAGACTTGTGTTTCATCAAGTAGATATACCCATATCTGCTCAAATCATCTGTGAAGGTCAGAAAATAACGATACCCGTCACGAGCCTCAACACTCGTCGGATCGCATACATCAGTATGCATTATTTCCAATAAGTCAGTTGCTCACTCCATTGTTCTGGAGAACGGAGTCTTAGTCATCTTGCCCATGAGGCATGGTTCGCAAGCATCAAGTGATTCATAATCAAGTGATTCCAAAAGCCCATCAGCATGGAGTTTCTTCATGCGCTTTACACCAATATGACCTAAACGGCGATTACACAAATATGTTGCACTATCATTATAAACTTTGCATCTTTTGGCATCAATATTATGAATATGTGTATCACTACGATCGAGATTCAATAAACCATTCACCTTGGGTGTATGACCACGGAAGGTTTTATTCATGTAAACAGAAAAACAATTATTCTTTGACTTAAATGAATAACCGTATTGCAATAAACATGATCCAATCATATTATGCTCAACGCAAACACCAAATAACATTTATTTTAGGTTCAACACTAATCCCGAAGGTAAAGGGAATGTGCGATGGTGATCTTATCAACCTTGGAATCACTTCTAACACACATCGTCACCTTCCCTTAACTAGTCTTCGTTCATTTTGTAACTCCTGTTTCGAGTTACTAATCATAGTAACTGAACCAGTATCAAATACCCAGGGGCTACTATGAACACTAGTAAAGTACACATCAATAATATGCATATCATATATACTTTTGTTCACTTTGCCATCTGTCGTGGAATTGTCACGTCAAATGTCCTAGTGTGAGGACTTAGTCGTGGAGCCATCGCAACAAAGTTAGCTTAAAGGGGTTAAACAAGATAAATGATACGAGGCTTTTATACTGGTTCGGCCCCTTGCGGTGAAGGTAAAGGAATAATCCAGTTGAGGTGGTATTGCTAGGGTTTCGATGACCAGGGAGCGAATACACTAAACCTGGCTCTCGATCTCTTGTTTCTTATCCCTAAACCGCCGCTGGGTCGTCCCTTTATATACACAGGTTGACGCCTGATCGATTTACAGAATCCCGGCCGGCTCATAAACGTGTCCGGCCCGGTATCTACTCTATCCTATCATACAATACAAGTTATATGCCTATGGCGGTTTATGTCTATGGGCCCTAACCCGCGTCTGGGCCTTGGGCCTTCTTATTAAGTCTCCTCCGTAATGCGCCATCTTCTATGTCTTCACGGGCTTTAATACGGGCATGTTACTATGAGTATAACCCGGCCCCTCCTGGGCGGTTTATACTCAACAGTTATCTCCCCAACATTAGGCCCTAGGTTGATTTGAATTTGTTCACATCAATCTTCAACACTTAGAAAAAATCCCCCTTCATTACCTTTGCGAAATTTATAACTCGCCATGACGTCATCTTCTGGAATCATGATAATCCGCCGTGACGTCACCTGCTATTAACTTTTACACAAAGCCCAGATCTTTTAATGTATCCCCTTTTCTTTAATGAATCTCCGAAAACCGGGGCGTCTGCACATCTACAGATCCGTTTTTGACCTCCTCGATTCCCGCGCTTACTACTTATCCATTTGCCTTATAAATAGGGCCGGGGTCCCTTTCACTTTCCCCCCTGTGCCTCTTCGCCTCATCTTCCTCCTTGCGACGCCCTAGCTCTCGAACCCAGCCGTCGTTGAGCTTCATCTCTGCTTCAACGTTGGCCACTACATCATGATACATCTCCGTCGTATCTATAATTTTTGATTGTTCCATGCCGATATTATACAACCTCCATATACTTTTGGCAACTTTTTATACTATTTTTGGGACTAACATATTGATCCAAAGGCCCGGTGCCTCACATGTCTGTTGCATGTTTTCTGTTTCACAGAATAACCATATCAAACGTAGTCTAAACGGGATAAAAACGGACGGAGATTATTTTTGGAATATTCGGAGAATATGGGAAGGAAAATCCACGCGAGACGGTGCCCGAGGGAGGCCCGAGGCAGGGGGCGCGCTCCACCCCCCCCGGGCGCGCCCCTGACCCTCGTGGGCCCCCTGTAAGGAAGTTGATGCCCTTCTTCGGCCGCAAGAAAGCTAATTTTTAGGAAAAAAATCACGGCGAAGATTTCAGTCATATCGGAGTTACGGATCTCCATATATATACGAAATGGTGAAAGGGCAGCGGGACAGAACGCAGGAACAGAGAGAGATAAAGAGATAGATCCAATCTCGGAGGGGCTCTCGCCCCTCCCATGCCATGGAGGCCAAGGACCAGAGGGGAAACCCTTCTCCCATCTAGGGAGGAGGTCAAGGAAGAAGAAGAAGAAGAAGGGGGCCTGATACGTCTCCAACGTATCTATAATTTTTGATTGCTCCATGCTATATTATCTATTGTTTTGGACCATATTGGGCTTTATTTTCCACTTTTATATTACTTTTGGGACTAACCTATTAACCGGAGGCCCAGCCCTGTAATTGCTGTTTTTTGCCTATTTCTGTTTGAAGAAAGCGGAATATCAAACGGAGTCCAAACGGAATGAAATCTTCGGGAACGTGATTTTCTCATCAGATAAGATCCAAGAGACTTGGACCCTCGGTCAAGAAAGGAGGGAGGAGGCCACGAGGGTGGAGCCCCCCCTAGGGCGTGCCCCCTGCCTCATGGGCCCCCCTCGAAGCTCCACCGACGTACTCCTTCCTCCTATATATACCTACGTACCCCCAACAGATCAGATACGGAGCCAAAAACCTAATTCCACCGCCTTATCTTTCTGTATCCACGAGATCCCATCTTGGGGCCTGTTCCGGAGCTCCGTCGGAAGGGGAATCCACCATGGAGGGCTCCTACATCATCATCACAGCCTCTCTGATGAAGTGTGAGTAGTTTACTTCAGACCTTCGGGTCAATAGTTAGTAGCTAGGTGGCTTCTTCTCTCTTTTTGGATCTCATTACAATGTTCTCCCCCTCTCTCGTGGAGATCTATTCGATGTAATCTTCTTTTCGCGGTGTGTTTGTTGAGACCGATGAATTGTGGGTTTATGATCAAGATTATCTATGAGCAATATTTGAATCTTCTCTGAATTCTTTTATGTATGGTTGGTTATCTTTGCAACTCTCTTCGAATTATCCGTTTGGTTTGGCCAACTAGATTGGTAGTTCTTGCAATGGGAGAAGTGCTTAGCTTTGGGTTCAATCTTGCGGTGTCCTTTCCTAGTGATGAGGGGCAACAAGGCACGTATTGTATTGTTGCCATCGAGGATAACAAGATGGGCTTTTTATCATATTGCATGAATTTATCCCTCTACATCATGTCATCTTGCTTAAGGCGTTACTCTGTTTTTATTAACTTAATACTCTAGATGCATGCTGGATAGCGGTCCATTTAGTGGAGTAATAGTAGTAGATGCAGGCAGGTGAGTCGGTCTACTTGTATCGGACGTGATGCCTATATACATGATCATACCTAGATACTCTCATAACTATGCTCAATTCTATCAATTGCTCAACAAGTAATTGCTCACCCACCGTAAAATACCTATGCTCTTGAGAGAAGCCACTAGTGAAATCTATGGCCCCCGGGTCTATTCTCATCATATTAATCTTCCTACGCTTTATTATTGCTTTGCTTTTTTACTTTGCCTTTTATTTTAATTTGCATCTCTATACCAAAAATATCAAAAATATTATCTATCATCTCTATCAGATCTCACTCTCGTAAGTGACCTTGAAGGGATTGACAACCCCTATTCGCGTTGGTTGCGAGGAGTTATTTGCTTTGTGTAGGTACGAGGGACTTGCGCGTGGCCTCCTACTGGATTGATACCTTGGTTCTCAAAAACTGAGGGAAATACTTACGCTACTCTGCTGCATCATACTCTCCTCTTCGGGGAAAACCAACGGAAGCTCAAGACGTAGCAAGAAGGATTTCTGGCGCCATTGCCGAGGAGTCTACGCAAAAGTCAACATACCAAGTACCCATCACAATCCCTTATCTCTTGCATTACATTATTTTCCATTTGCCTCTCGTTTTCCTCTCCCCACTTCACCCTTGCCGTTTTATTTGCCCTCTCATTTCTGTTTGCCTTTTTCTCGTTCCCTTGTTTGCTCGTGTGTGGGATTGCTTGCTTGTCACTATGGCTCAAGATAATACCAAATTATATGACTTTACCAATACCAACAATAATGATTTCCTTAGCACTCTTATTGCTCCTCTTGCTAATACTAAATCTTGTGAAATCAATGCTGCTTTATTGAATCTTGTTATAAAAGATCAATTCACCGGCCTTCCTAGTGAAGATGCCGCTACTCATCTAAATAGCTTCATGGATTTGTGTGATATGCAAAAGAAGAAAGATGTTGACAATGATGTTGTTAAATTGAAGCTATTTCCTTTTTCGCTTAGAGATCGTGCTAAAGCTTGGTTTTCGTCTTTGCCTAAAAATAGTATTGATTCTTGGAACAAGTGCAAAGATGCTTTTATCTCTAAGTATTTTCCTCCGGCTATGATCATCTCTCTTAGAAACGATATTATGAATTTTAAGCAACTTGATCATGAACATGTTGCACAAGCTTGGGAGAGGATGAAATTAATGATACGTAATTGCCCTACTCATGGTTTGAACTTGTGGATGATTATACAGAATTTTTATACCGGATTGAATTTTGCTTCTAGAAACCTTTTAGATTCGGCCGCGGGAGGCACTTTTATGAAAATGACTTTAGGAGATGCTACTAAACTCCTAGATAATATTATGGTTAATTATTCTCAATGGCATACTGAAAGATCTACTAATAAAAATGCATGCGATAGAAGAAATTAATGTCTTGAGTGGAAAGATGGATGAAGTTATGAAATTATTTGCTAATAAGAGTGTTTCTTCTGATCCTAATGATATGCCTTTGTCTACTTTGATTGAGAATAATAATGAATCTATGGATGTGAATTTTGTTGGTAGGAATAATTTTGGGAACAACGCGTATAGAGGAAACTTTAATCCTAGGCCTTATCCTAGTAATTCCTCTAATAATTATGGAAATTCCTACAACAATTCTTATGGAAATTTTAATAAGATGCCCTCTGAATTTGAGACTAGTGTTAAAGATTTTATGAATTCTCAAAATAATTTTAATGCTTTGCTTGAAGAGAAATTGCTTAAAGTTGATGGATTGGTTAGGAACGTTGATAGAATTTCTCTTGATGTTGATTCTTTAAAGCTTAGATCTATTCCTCCTAAGCATGATATCAATGAGTCTCTCAAAGCCATGAGAATTTCCATTGATGAGTGCAAGGAAAGAACCGCTAGGATGCGTGCTACGAAGCTAATTTTTTTAAATAATACAATTTTTTTATTAATTTTCACAAATATTACGCTGATATAATATTTTTCGAAAATATTATCCAATCGGCCAGCAGCTAGCCGACTGAGCCTAGTCAGCCAGAACAGGCGACAGGCCTTCTCAGCCAACCGCAGGCAGCGGCAATTGGGCAATTACCCAGCGTGGGCCGACTATTGGCGAGCCACGTCGCCCGGGAGGCTGTCGGCGGGCTGGGTCACGGGCGCCCCAGTCGGCCAGCTGCCGACCGATCGGCCAGCTCCTGGCCGATAGGGAGCGGCCCCCCAGCGCTGCCTCTTTCCTCCTTCTCCTTCTCCTTTCCTTTCCCCACCAGGCGCATCTCTCTTCTCATCTCTCTGTTCTTCGTTCCTCCTCTCTCTTACACAAAATATCTCCAATTAATACACCAAAATCACTCGGTTTTTTGCGGATTTGGCACCGTGAATGGGTTCTACATAGTTAGGGGAGCCAAAAGAGACCTCGGTCTACTGATGGGGTAGCTTGTGGTGGTCGTGGTGAGCAATTTGTTGGAGAATTTTTTCAGCTTATTGGTGGAGGTACTGGCGGCGATGGAGGTGGAGGTGGTGGTGGAGAAGCTGGGGCAGTGTGGTGGAGGTGAAGCTCCGGTAGTTCGGTGGATTTTTCGCTCGGTTCCGTGATTGAAGGCCGCGCCGTTAAATGCGTTCGCGCACGCCTTCAAGGGTATATTTCAACAAACATTTTATTTTTTGAAGTTGCGTGCAATTATTGTTATTTGGTCCAGTAGTAAACATAAATATTTAGGTGGTCGTGGTGAGCATTTTATTTTCCCGTTCCAGTTCCGGTGAGCATTTTATTTAGATGTCAACTAATTAGTTGTGTAAAAATGTGTAGTTGCTCCGATAATATTCCGGACTATATATGGATGTGTACTATTTAGGAATGTCAATATTTGTAGTTGCTCCGGTTAAATCCGTAATATAGGCAGTCAGTCAAATATTAAAATCTTTCGTCGTGAGCATTTTATTTTCCCCTTCCGGTTCCGGTGAGCATTTTATTTAGATGTCAACTAATTAGTTGTGTAAAAAATTGTAGTTGCTTCGGTAATATTCCGGACTATATGTGGATGTGTAGTATTTAGGAGTGTCAATATTTGTAGTTGCTCCGGTAATATGTGGATGTGTAGGCCTAGTATTTGTTAGTGTGGGTATTTTAAGTTGTTGCTTAATAATTGTATTTCGTTGTGAGAAAAAAAATAGGTGAGCCGAGATGTCTGATGTAGTGAACATCAGATTTTACTACGGTCCTGGTACTGTCCAAACAACTGAGATGGGAGCTGATCTGAGTGAATTTACTCACATAGAGGTGCCAATGAGCGCACCTCAAACATGGTCGATCGGTCGGTTGAAAGAATGGATTATGACAAGTTTAGGTCTTGATACTGGAACACACACCGTCGGTGTTCATGCATTGTGGACACGGTCAAGTACAATAATTTACTTTTATTTGAGGACAATAGAGCGAGACTCCGATTGGGTGCGGTGGTTACAAGGTTGTGAATGAAGGGGATGCAATCCTATTGCTTTAGTGCTTCCCGTCGTGAAGGAGGTCACTGCACATGAAAGCCAAGGTGGCAACGATCCTAGGCAGAGCAGTGTAGGTAGGCGGCTATCTATGTCAAATGCTGGAGACGATGGTTACGAACAAGGACAGAGCAGTCAGGTAGAAGGAGGAAATGCTTATGGTTATGAACCAGGGCAGAATAGTCAGGTAGAAGGGGGAAATGCCGATGGTGAATACAATGGCGAGGTGGACGCTGACGAGGTACATGGGCACATGCAGGACCAGATGGAAGAAGAAGACACTGATGTTGAAAGGGGTTATGCCGACGATTCTGACGAGTCAGATGAAGAAGAAAATGCAGAGGAGGTCCCGAATCCCGCATGGTGGAATCATGACTTCTCATCTGCAATGACCGTGAATGATGGACATGATTCAGCCTGGCAATATCATCAGAACAATATTGCAACGGGTGCTATGTATCTGAACAAGCAAGCCTTGAAGGATGCAATAATTAATTGGGTAATGTCCACCCAAAGGGTTTTCACAGCTCAGGTGTCCAGTCAGAAATTCCTGACAATGGTATGCAAGAACGCAGATTGTCCCGCTAGGGTGCACGGCTTTCTCCCTAAGTATGGCACAAGTTGGATGATAAGTGACTTAGTTAATCACACTTGTCTTATTCCCTGCATTCCTCAAGATCATGCCAACCTTTCATCCACGCTTATTGCTCGGTTGTTTTACGATGAGATAGTGCAGGCAAAGCTATGGAAGTGAAGGCAGTCCGCATAAAAGTCTTTGCCAGGTTCAAGTACATAATTTCTTATGGAAAGGCTTGGAGGGCTAAGCATGCGGCGCTTGAGAGGAGATTTGGTTCTTATTTTGATGCATATGACTCTTTTGTCCAGCTCCTCCACACCCTGCAGCAGCGGAATCCAAGCACCTATATCGATATCCAAGACATGTTCATGCCAGAGTTCCCAACTGTGAGGGTGCTGCATCGTATCTTCTTCTCTTTCGGTGTATGCATCGAAGCTTTCAGGCATTGCCGGCCGGTGATATGTGTTGACGGTACTTTTCTCACAGGCAAGTACAAGGGTCAGATCCTGACAGCCATAGGTCGGGACGGCCAAAATCAAGTCGTCCCACTCGCATTTGCTTTTGTGGAGAGTGAGAACATTGAAAGTTGGACATGGTTCTTCAGGCAGTTGAAAATATCAGTTGTGAAGGAGAAGCCCAATGTGTGCACCCTTCATGACAGGCATGCAGGTATACTCAGTGCGATAAGGACACTAACAAACCCAGGCCCTGAGGAACAAGTTCCATGGCAGGACTTGCAGAGCCGTTGGTGCATGCGCCATCTGAGGCTAATTTCTTCTCGCAGTTCGTAAATAAGAACCTGATGAATCTGTTCAAAAACTCGCAAGAAGAACTAGTTATGGAAGTACAATTTGATACGCGACAGACTTAATGTGTGCACGCAGAGACACGTGAGGGATGTGAAAGCTGCAAGAGATGCAGCGGTGAGGGCACATGTTGAAGCAGTAGCTGCACAGTTGGCAACAGGAACAGTGGCCGTGTAGGAGGAGCCTGTTGGGCTATGTGACTTGCCAGGCTTTGACCCACCTGGTACTAGGAGAAGGCTTGGGAGGTCTATTAAAATCTTCGAGCAATGGATAGAGCATGAGCCTCTGGAGAGGTGGTCTTTGCTACATGACACACATGGAGCAAGGTACGGTGTCATGACAACGAACCTCGCGGAAACATACAATTTTTTCCTCAGAGGAAACCGAGCATTGCCACTTACAGCCATCGTTGAGGGTATTTTCTATGGCACCGTCAAGTATTTCAGAGATAGATGTCAAAAAGCAGAGCAACATATCTTCAACAACCCGAATACACGGTGACTAGGACAACTGTTGAGTGGCTAGTAAGACTAGAGCCGTATGTTATAGAATGGGAGACAACAAACACAAATCTATGGCACGAGAATCACAATTTTGAACTCAATGAATTCAATCTCTATTTGCGGCGCTACATGAGTGGAACACGGTTACGCATCGTTGAGCACTCTCACCCAGAGGAGATACCCGATCCTACTCCGTCGGATACGTACCCGAGCTATGATACTTTGGGCTCTAGGCAGTACGCGGTAAGATATATTTTCTTTAAGTAATGTTGTCACATACATTGGCGTGCATACTTAATAATCGTCCTGAAAATTTGCAGGCTACCTTGACAAACAAACTCTACAACGACGTGACCACCTTTGGACGATCACTGTCGTCAGGACCTCTTCTTCATCACCGTCCTATCATACAACCCTTCTTGGAACGGATGCAGAACAAAATACGGGCTGTCTACGAGGCTATCACGTGCACCCGAAGAAGCGAAGTTGTTCATCACCAACCACAGCAGCCGCGTCCCTCCATGCACCGACATCAACCACGTCCACGTCTAGCACATCAGACGACGACCAGGCCACCCCCTCCTGAACAACCTGGCAGTTCATCGTGGCAGCACCCACATCACTATGGTCCCACGCCGAGCCAAGGCTTTTCTCCACAGCCACGGCACCATGGTCCCTCGTCGAGCTTTGTGTTTGAGCGAGCAGCCGTCCACAGCCAGCAGGTGTGTGTCTTCATATTTATTGTTTTCAATATTAGTTCAGGCGGCATCAGACTTCATGACTTAAAGTTCCGTCGTGCAGGAGCCTATGGATATCATGCGTCTATGTCGGCATCACATGATACGTGGGGGAGTGATCATCATCCCGAGGATCACATACAGGCTCCGATGTCGCAGCACACCCACTGGATGAAAATGTTTGCGACTACTCCACCAGGGCCCACACAGGATACACAGCATGACCAGGGAGAGTCTGAGATTGCTCCGCGTCCCATTAGGGCACCTGACAGATGGGGATGGACGCCGATTCCAGATCCGCCTCCCCGCCAGGCCAGACGTCGTCACTGACGCTTCTATCTATCAGTACAGACATTACCATCTATTTATGTGTGAGACTTATGTCTGTTCTATGTATGAGACAAATGACTATGTACTTACAGATGAGACATATGCCTACTCTATTTTAGTACTATGTTATCCGAACTACAACATCATATTTAGATAGAAATGTAATGCTCGCACAACAAGACGGTACAAACAACTACATAGAACTACATCTAAATTAAGCGGCACGACGAGTGAACTTACAACATACAACATAAAACTACATGAAGTCATCATCGTCATCCTCCATCGATGCAGAACTCTTGCCCTTCGACGATGAAGAACTCTTGCCCTTCGACAATGAAGAAACCTTGCCCTTCGACGATGAAGAAACCTTGCCCTTCGACGATGCAGAAACCTTGCCCTTCGATGATGAAGAACTCTTGCCCTTCGAGTATGCAGAACCCGGAAGCGGCGGCATGAAGATATCATCTTCGTCCTCGCTCTCCTCAGTCCATAAACATGGATTATTTGCTGCAATCCTTCTGAAAGTTTCACTCTTCGGCACTAGTACCTTCTCCCACCTTTCATGCAACCTAAGAAGTTCTTTACGTACCTCCTCATAGGTCCTTTCAGGCCACCCAGACCTACGTAATTGGTGAGCCAACTCATTCATTATGGTGTCACTACGGTGAGTTCGTCCCATGGAACTATCCTATTGTCCATCCTGAAATCGGTAGCTAGGCTCAGAAGAGTCCTGCTCATCCCAGGGTGAAACTACGATCGAAAGGATAATGGGACATCTCAACTACACTACACTGGAATGCTTATCCAACTCCGTCTAAAGGGGGTTTTATAGGTGGCGGGAACAAATGGCGGGAAACGGGTGGCGGGACAAAGTTGGCGGGAACATATGGCGGGAAACGCGTGGTGGGAACATATGGCGGGAAAGAGTTGGCGGAACATATGGCGGGAAACGGGTGGCGGAAACATATGGCGGGAAAGCGTTGGCGGGCAAACATATGTCGGGGAAAAAGGGTTGCGCGATAAAACTTCATAGATTTGAAAAACAAATCTATAATATTATGCAGGGGCAAAAAATGTAATATGCATGCACCCGGTCAGCCCACAAGAGACCAATTAGTTCCGATCCCACAAGAAGTCGATCGACCACTGGCCAACAATTGGCCGATCGACTTGAGTCAAGCGGCCGACAAATACTCGGCCAGACAGAAGTCTGATAGGACCCCGATCGGCCTGTGTGGGCTGACTAGATCCGGATCGACCTCTTGTGGGCCGACGGTGTATTATTTTTGAAAATAATTTTTTGAGCATAATATTTGTGAAAATTAATAAAAAATGTATTATTAAAAAAAATTAGCCTATGAAAGATGCCTTTATTAAAGCGTGTTCTTCCAATTTCCATGAAAATAAAAATGAAGATCTAAAAGTTATTGATGTGTCCCCTATCAAATCCTTGTTTTGCAATATGAATCTTGATAATGATGATATTGAATATGAGTCACCTTTACCTAGAAGGCGTTCCAAGAATTCAGAGTTTTTAGATTATGATGCTAAAATTGATAAAAGTGGGATTGAAGAAAGAAGAACCCTAGAAGTTGCTAAGCCCACTATTTTGGATTTCAAGGAATTTAATTATGAAAGTTGCTCTTTAATTGATTGTATTTCCTTGTTGCAATCTGTGCTAAATTCTCCGCATGCTTATAGTCAAAATAAAGCGTTTACCAAACATATCGTTGATGCCTTGATGCAATCTTATGAGGAAAAACTTGAGTTGGAAGTTTCCATCCCTAGAAAACTTTATGATGAGTGAGAACCAACTATTAAAATTAAGATTAAGTATCATGAATTTTATGCTTTATGTGATTTGGGTGCTAGTGTTTCCACTATTCCCAAAACTTTGTGTGATTTGTTAGATTTCCATGATTTTGATGATTGCTCTCTAAAGTTGCACCTTGCGGAGAAACCTATGGGAAGAATTAATGATGTTCTTATTGTTGCAAATAGGAATTATGTGCCCGTAGATTTTATCGTTCTTGATATAGATTGCAATCCTTCATGTCCTATTATTCTTGGTAGACCTTTCCTTAGAACAATTGGTGCAATTATTGATATGAAGGAAGGGAATATTAGATTCCAATTCCCATTAAAGAAAGGCATGGAACACTTCCCTAGGAAGAAAATAAAATTACCATATGAATCTATCATGAGATCCACTTATGGATTGCCTACCAAAGATGGCAAAACCTAGATCAATCCTTGCTTTTATGCCTAGCTAGGGGCGTTAAACGATAGCGCTTGTTGGGAGGCAACCCAATTTTATTTTTAGTTTTTGTTAAATTTTCTGTTTAGGAATAAATAATCCATCTACCTTCTGTTTAGATGTGGTTTTATTTTTTAATGAGTGTTTGTGCCAAGTTAAACCTATAGGATCTTCTTGGATGATAGTTATTTGATCTTGCTGTAATTTCCAGAAACTTTCTGTTCACGCAAACAATTGTTAAAAATCACCAGAACGTGATAAAATATTTATTCCAATTGCTGCTGATCAATAAACAAATTTCTTAAGTCTTCCTATTTTTTTGGAATTTTTTGAGTTCCAGAAATTTGCGTTAGTTACAGATTACTACAGACTGTTCTGTTTTTGACAGATTCTCTTTTTCGTGTGTTGTTTTCTTATTTTGATGAATCTATGGCTAGTAAAATAGTTTATAATCCATAGAGAAGTTGGAATACAGTAGGTTTCACACCAATATAAATAAATAATGAGTTCATTACAGTACTTTGAAGTGGTCTTTTGTTTTCTTTCGTAACGGAGCTTACGAGATTTCTGTTGAGTTTTGTGTTGTGAAGTTTTCAAGTTTTGGGTTAAATCTTTTGATGGATTATGGAACAAGGAGTGGAAAGAGCCTAAGCTTGGGGATGCCCATGGAACCCCCAAGATAATCCAAGGACACTAAAAATTCAAAGCTTGGGGATGCCCCGGAAGGCATCCCCTCTTTCGTCCACTTCCTTCGGTAGCTTTACTTGGAGCTATATTTTTATTCACTACATGATATGTGTTTTGCTTGGAGCGTCTTGTATTATTTGCGTATTTGCTTGTTAGTTTACCACAATTATTCTTGCTGTAGACACCTTTTGAGAGAGCCATACATGAATTAGAATTTGTTAGAATACTCTATGTGCTTCACATATATCTTTTGAGCTTTATAGTTTTGCTCTAGTGCTTCACTTATATCTTTTAGAGCACGGTGGTGGATTTGTTTTATAGAAACCTTTGATCTCTCATGCTTCACTTAGATTATTTTGAGAGTCTTAAATATCATGGTAATTTTCTTAAAAAAAATAAAAATATGCTTGGTATTCAAGATTTGTAAAACTTTCTTTTGAGTGCGTTGAATACTAAGAAAAGTTTGATGCTTGATAATTGTTTTGAGATATGGAGGTAGTAATATTAGAGTCATGCTAGTTGAGTAGTTGTGAATTTGATAAATACTCGTGTTAAAGTTTGTGATTCCCGTAGCATGCACGTATGGTGAACCATTATGTGATGAAGTCGGAGCATGATTTATTTATTGATTGTCTTCCTTATGAGTGGCGTTCGGGGACGAGCGATGGTCTTTTCCTACCAATCTATCCCCCTAGGAGCATGCGCGTAATACTTTGCTTTGATAACTTGTAGATTTTTGCAATAAGTACATGAGTTCTTTATGACTAATGTTGAGTCCAAGGATTATACGCACTTTTCTCACCCTTCCACCATTGCTAGCCTCTCTAACACCGCGCACTTTTCGCCGGTATCATACACCCACCAACCTTCGTCAAAACAGCCACCATACCTACCTATCATGGCATTTCCATAGCCATTACGAGATACATTGCCATGCAACTTTCCACCGTTCCGTTTATTATGACACGCTCATTCATTGTCATATTGCTTAGCATGATCATTTAGTTGACATCGTATTTGTGGCAAAGCCACCGTTCATAATTCTTTCATACATGTCACTTATGAATCATTGCATATCCCGGTACAGCACCGGAGGCATTCACATAGAGTCATATTTTGTTCTAAGTATTGAGTTGTAATTCTTGAGTGGTAAGAAAAATAAAAGTGTGATGATCATCATTTTTAGAGCATTGTCCCAAGTGAGGAAAGGATGATGGAGACTATGATTCCCCCACAAGTCAGGATGAGACTCCGGACGAAAAGTAAAAAAAAATAGAAAAGAAAAGAGGCCATAAAAAAAAGAAAAGGCCCAAATAAAAAATGAGAGAAAAAGAGAGAAGGGACAATGTTACTATCCTTTTACCACACTTGTGCTTCAAAGTAGCACCATGATCTTCATAATAGAGAGTCTCTCGTTTTGTCACTTTCATATACTAGTGGGAATTTTTCATTATAGAACTTGGCTTGTATATTCCAATGATGGGCTTCCTCAAATTGCCCTAGGTCTTCGTGAGCAAGTGAGTTGGATGCACACCCACTTAGTTTTTTTTGTTGAGCTTTGATATACTTATAGCTCTAGTGCATCCGTTGCATGGCAATCCCTACTCACTCACATTGATATTTATTGATGGGCATCTCCATAGCCCGTTGATACGCCTAGTTGATGTGAGACTATCTTCCCTCTTTTTGTCTTCTCCACAACCACCATTATATTCCACATATAATGCTATATCCATGGCTCACGCTCATGTACTGCGAAGATTGAAAAAGTTTTGAGAATGTCAAAAGTATGAAACAATTGCTTGGCTTGTGATCGGGGTTGTGCATGATTTAAATACTTTGTGTGGTGAAGATAGAGTATAGCCAGACTATATGATTTTGTAGGGATAACTTTCTTTGGCCATGTTATTTTGAGAAGACATAATTGCTTTGTTAGTATGCTTGAAGTATTATTATTTTTATGTCAATATTAAACCTTTGTCTTGAATCTTTCGAATCTGAATATTCATACCACAATTAAGAAGAGTTACATTGAAATTATGCCAAGTAGCACTCCGCATCAAAAATTCTCTTTTATCATTTACTTACTCGAGGACGAAAGGAATTAAGCTTGGGGATGCCCGATACGTCTCCAACGTATCTATAATTTTTGATTGCTCCATGCTATATTATCTATTGTTTTGGACCATACGGGCTTTATTTTCCACTTTTATATTACTTTTGGGACTAACCTATTAACCAGAGGCCCAGCCTGTAATTGCTGTGTTTTTGCCTATTTCAAAGGTTTCAAGAAACGGAATATCAAACGGAGTCCAAACGGAATGAAATCTTCGGGAATGTGATTTTCTCATCAGATAAGATCCAGAAGACTTGGACCCTCGGTCAAGAAAGGAGGGAGGCGGCCACGAGGGTGGAGGGCGCCCCCTGCCTCGTGGGCCCCTGAAGCTCCACCGACGCATACTCCTTCCTCCTATATATACCTACGCACTTCAACAGATCAGATACGGAGCCAAAAACCTAATTCCACCGCCGCAACTTTCTCAGATCCACGAGATCCCATCTTGGGGCCTGTTAGGAGCTCCGCGGAAGGGGAATCCACCACGGAGGGCTTCTACATCATCATCATAGCCTCTTCGATGAAGTGTGAGTAGTTTACTTCAGACCTTCGGGTCCATAGTTAGTAGCTAGATGGCTTGTTCTCTCTCTTTTTGGATCTCAATACAATGTTCTCCCCCTCTCTCGTCGAAATCTATTCGATGTAATCTTCTTTATTGCGGTGTGTTTGTTGAGATCGATGAATTGTGGGTTTATGATCAAGATTATCTATGAGCAATATTTATATCTTCTCTGAATTCTTTTATGTATGATTGGTTATCTTTGCAAGTCTCTTAGAATTATCCGTTTGGTTTGGCCAACTAGATTGGTAGTTCTTGCAATGGGAGAAGTGCTTAGCTTTGGGTTCAATCTTGCGGTGTCCTTTCCCAGTGATGAGGGGCAGCAAGGCACGTATTGTATTGTTGCCATCGAGGATAACAAGATGGGCTTTTATCATATTGCATGAATTTATCCCTCTACGTCATGTCATCTTGCTTACAGGCGTTACTCTGTTTTATTAACTTACTACTCTAGATGCATGCTTTGGATAGCGGTCGATGAGTGGAGTAATAGTAGTAGATGCAGGCAGAGTCGGTCTACTTGTCTCAGACGTGATGCCTATATACATGATCATACCTAGATACTCTCATAACTATGCTCAATTCATCAATTGCTCAACAAGAATTCGTTCACCCACCGTAAAATACCTATGCTCTTGAGAGGAGCCACTAGTGAAATCTATGGCCCCCGGGTCTATTCTCATCATATTAATCTTCCTACGCTTTATTATTGCTTTGCTTTTTTACTTTGCCTTTTATTTTACTTTGCATCTTTATACCAAAAATACCAAAAATATAATCTATCATCTCTATCAGATCTCACTCTCGTAAGTGACCGTGAAGGGACTGAAAACCCCTATTCGCGTTGGTTGCGAGGAGTTATTTGCTTTGTGTAGGTACGAGGGACTTGCGTGTGGCCTCCTACTGGATTGATACCTTTGTTCTAAAAAACTGAGGGAAATACTTACACTACTCTGCCGCATCATCCTCTCCTCTTCGGGGAAAACCAACGCAAGCTCAAGACATAGGAGGGCCCCTCTCCCCCTCTCTTCCGGTGGCGCCGGGACACCACCGAGGCCATCATCATCACCGCCATCTTCACCAACAACTTCACCGCCATCATCACCAACTCTTCCTCCCTCTATGCAGCAGTGTAACCTCTCTCTTACCCGATGTAATCTCTACTTAAACATGGTTCTCAACGCTATATATTATTTCCCAATAATATATGGCTATCCTATGATGTTTGAGTAGATCCGTTTTGTCCCATGGGTTATTTGATGACCAAGATTGGTTTGAGTTGCATGTTTTATTATTGGTGATGTCCTATGGTGCTCTCCGTGTCGCGCAAGCGTGAGGGATTCCCGTTGTAGGGTGTTGCAATACGTTCATGATTCGCTTATAGTGGGTTGCGTGAGTGACTGAAACACAAACCCGAGTAAGGGGGTTGTTGCGTAAGGGATAAAGAGGACTTGATGCTTTAATGCTATGGTTGGGTTTTACCTTAATGATCTTTAGTAGTTGCAGATGCTTGCTAGAGTTCCAATCATAAGTGCACATGATCCAAGTAGAGAAAGTATGTTAGCTTATGCCTCTCCCTCAAATAAAATTGCGATAATGATTACCGGTCTAGTTATCGATTGCCTAGGGACAAATAACTTTCTCGTAACAAAAAGCTCTCTACTAAAACTAATTTAGTTGTGTCTTTACCTAAACAGCCCCTACTTTTTATTTACGTGCTCTTTATATTCTTGCAAACCTATCCAAAAACACCTACAAAGTACTTCTAGTTTCATACTTGTTCTAGGTAAAGCGAACGTCAAGCGTGCGTAGAGTTGTATCGGTGGTTGATAGAACTTGAGGGAATATTTGTTTTACCTTTAGCTCCTCGTTGGGTTCGACACTCTTACTTATCGAAAGATGCTACAATTGATCCCCTATACTTGTGGGTTATGAAGACCTTTTCCTGGCGCCGTTGCCGGGGAGTCATAGAGTGGGGTGAATACTCTCGTGTGTGCTTATTTGCTTTATCACTAAGTAATTTTTATTTGTTGTTCTTAGTTATTTTCTATCTTTAGTTATGGGTAGGAAACGCAAAATACCAAAAAAATTAGTTGTACCTACTAAACCAATGGTTGAAGAACCACTCAAAATCTATCACACTCCTGAAGCTTATTACTTGGATCATCTTCGATCCCTATGTGCTCGTGCTGAAACCTCAACTAGCTTAGTTGAGGGCAGATCTTTAGATGAGCATGCTTGTTATGTGCGACACCGCATATCTGAAAAAGGGAAACATTTACTGGATCAAATTCATCGTTTGCAATGCTATGCTTGGAATTTATACGAAATATATGATATTACTTGTTGTTCTGAAAACCCTAAGAAACACCTTCCCTACCAATGTGAGTTTAGTGATAAATGGAATCATATCTTTTTATGCTAAGGGTGTTTATAATTACTATGATATTCAACAAATTGAAGAATTTGTTGCTTTTAAGGGTGCTTATGAAATTGCTTCTTTGATTGAAACGTATGATGCTACTCTTTACAAATCTGAAAATTCGGCCATACTTGAATATTGTTATGATAATTATGCTTCTAATATCTATGTTAAACCACATATTGAGGACTCCTCGGCTGTCCAAGAAGAGACTAATATTTTGCAGGAGTCTATGGAAGAAGAAACTGATGAAACTGTGAGCTCATTGGATGAAAAAGAAGATGAGGAGAGCAAAGAACAAAAGGAGGAAGAGCGGATTAGCTACCCGTTCCCACCTTCTAATGAGAGTAACTCTTCAACTCATATATTGTTTAATTTCCCTTCGTACTTACCGAAGGATGATTGCTATGATGATTGTTATGATCCCGTTGATTCTCTTGAAATATCCCTTTTTGATGATGCTTGCTATGCTTGTGGCCAAGATGCCAATATTAATTATGCTTATGGAGATGAACTTGCTCTAGTTCCTTATGTTAAACCTGAAATTGTTGCTATTGCACCCACGCATGATAGTCCTATTATCTTTTTTAATTCTCCCGACTACACTATATCGGAGAAGTTTGCACTTATTAAGGATTATATTGATGGGTTGCCTTTTACTGTTGCACATGATGATTTTGATGAATATAATATGCATGTGCTTGCTGCTCCTACTTGCAATTATTATGAGAGAGGAACTATATCTCCACCTCTCTATGTTTCCAACAAGATAAAATTGCAAGAAACTGTTTATACTATGCATTGGCCTTTACTTTGTGTGCATGAATTGTTCTTTTATGACATGCCGATGCATAGTAAGAGAGTTAGACTTTGTCATTGCTTGATATATGTTGCTTTGTGCTCACTACTAAATGCTAAATCATTGCTAATTGAAATTGGCTTTGATATACCTTGGGATCCAGGTGGGTTCACTACTTGAGCACTGTATGCCTAGCTTAATGGCTTTAAAGAAAGCTGCCAGGGAGACAACCCAGAAGTTTTAGAGAGTCATTTAATTCCGTTGAGTGATTCTAATATAGTTTAAAAACAAAAAAATAAAGAGGGGAACCTAAAACTTTTTCAAAAAGAAAAGCGAAAGTGAGAAAGACGAGCATTATTGAAGTGGGAGCTAGCCTTGAACTTTGTTCATGCTCACGGAAACTTTGTGAATCTTGATTACAGAAACTTTTCAACAAAAATAATTATCCTCTTGTACAATTCCATTGTATTATAAAAATAATGTGCCAAGGTTTGCCTTTAGGATGTTTACAATGCTTGTTGGTTTGTACGGTGCAGGACAGAAACTTTGACTGAAGTGCGCGATTTTACATTTTTTACTGGAACGTCAAATGGTTCTGATTATTTTTGCACTGTCTTTCTATACAATTTTTTTATTTTTCCTAATTTTCGCAGAATGTTTCAAGTATCATAAGTATGGTGAATGTTCATATTATTACAGACTGTTCTGCTTTTGACAGATTCTGTTTTTGATGCATAGTTTGCTTGTTTTGATGAAACTATCAATTTATATCAGTGGATTAAGCCATGGAAAATCTATATTACAGTAGACACAATGCAAAAACAAAATATTAATTGGTTTGCAACAGTACTTAGAGTAGTGATTTGCTTTATTATACTGACGGATCTTACCGAGTTTTCTGTTGAAGTTTTGTGTGGATGAAGTGTTCGATGATCGAGAAGGTCTCGATGTGAGGAGCAGAAGGAGAGGCAAAGGCTCAAGCTTGGGGATGCCTAAGGCACCCAAAGTAAATATTCAAGGAGACTCAAGCGTCTAAGCTTGGGGATGCCCCGGAAGGCATCCCCTCTTTCTTCAACAAGTATCGGTATGTTTTCGGATTCGTTTCGTTCATGCGATATGTGCAATCTTGGAGCGTCTTTTGCATTTAGTTTTCATTTTATTTTATGCACCATGCTGGTATGAGATGGTCCTTGGTTGATTTATATAATTCTCTTTGCACTTCACTTATATCTTTTGAGTATGGCTTTATAGAATGCTTCATGTGCTTCACTTATATCATTTGAAGTTTGGATTGCTTGTTTCTCTTCACTTAGACAACCGCCATTTGTAGAATGCTCTTTTGCTTCACTTATATTTGTTAGAGCGTGGGCATATCTTTTGTAGAAATAATTAAACTCTCTTGCTTCACTTATATCTATTTAGAGAGATGACAGGAACAGGTCATTCACATGGTTAGTCAAAAAATCCTACATAAAACTTGTAGATAACTGAATATGATATGTTTGATTCCTTGCAATAGTTTTGCAATATAAAGATGGTGATATTAGAGTCATGCTAGTGGGTAGTTGTGGATTGTAGAAATACTTGTGTTGAGGTTTGTGATTCCCGTAGCATGCACGTATGGTGAACCGTTATGTAACGAAGTCGGAGCATGATTTATTTATTGATTGTCTTCCTTATGAGTGGCGGTCGGGGACGAGCGATGGTCTTTTCCTACCAATCTATCCCCTAGGGGCATGCGTAGTAGTACTTTGCTTCGAGGGCTAATAAACTTTTGCAATAAGTATATGAGTTCTTTATGACTAATGTGAGTCCATGGATTATACACACTCTCACCCTTCCATCATTGCTAGCCTCTTCGGTACCGTGCATTGCCCTTTCTCACCTCGAGAGTTGGTGCAAACTTCACTGGTGCATGCAAACTCCGTGATATGATACGCTCTATCACACACAAGCCTCATTATATCTTCCTCAAAACAGCCACCATACCTACATATCATGGCATTTCCATAGCCATTCCGAGATATATTGCCATGCAACTTCCATCATCACCATATACATGACTTGAGCATTTATTGTCATATTGCTTTGCATGATCGTAAGATAGCAAGCATGATGTTTTCATGGCTTGTCCTTTTTTGAGGTCACTGCTATGCTAGATCATTGCACATCCCGGTACACCGCCGGAGGCATTCATATAGAGTCATATCTTTATTCTAGATATCGAGTTGTAATATTGAGTTGTAAGTAAATAAAAGTTTGATGATCATCATTATTAGAGCATTGCCCCAGTGAGGAAAGGATGATGGAGACTATGATTCCCCCACGAGTCGGGATGAGACTCCAGACTTTACAAAAAAATAAAAGAGGCCAAAGAAGCCCAAATAAAAAAAAGGCCAAAGAAGCCCACAAAAAAAAATTAAAAAAAATGAGAGAAAAAGAGAGAAGGGGCAATGTTACTATCCTTCTACCACACTTGTGCTTCAGAGTAGCACCATGTTCTTCATATAGAGAGTCTCTTGAGTTATCACTTTCATATACTAGTGGGAATTTTCATTATAGAACTTGGCCTGTATATTCCAACGATGGGCTTCCTCAAATGCCCTAGGTCTTCATGAGCAAGCAAGTTGGATGCGCACCCACTTAGTTTCAGTTTGAGCTTTCATACACTTATAGCTCTAGTGCATCCATTGCATGGCAATCCCTACTCCTCACATTGACATCAATTGATGGGCATCTCCATAGCCCGTTGATTAGCCGCGTCAATGTGAGACTTTCTCCTTTTTTTTTCTTCTCCACATAACCCCCATCATCATATTCTATTCCACCCATAGTGCTATATCCATGGCTTGCGCTCATGTATTGCGTGAGAGTTGAAAATGCTGAAGCGCGTTAAAAAGTATGAACCAATTGCTTTGCTTGTCATGGGGGTTGTGCATGATGCGAATATTTTATGTGGTGAAGATGGAGCATAGCCAGACTATATGATTTTGTAGGGATAACATTCTTTGGCCATGTTATTTTGAAAAGACATGATTGCTTTATTAGTAGGCTTGAAGTATTATTGTTTTTATGACAAATGATAGACTATTGCTTTAAATCACCCGTGTCTTAACATTCATGCCATGATTAGATACATGATCAAGATTATGCTAGGTAGCATTCCACATCAAAAATTATCTTTTTTATCATTTACCTACTCGAGGACGAGCATGAATTAAGCTTGGGGATGCTGATACGTCTCCGTCGTATCTATAATTTTTTATTGTTCCATGCCAATATTATACAACTTCCATATACTTTTGGCAACTTTTTATACTATTTTTGGGACTAACATATTAATCCAGTGCCCAGTGCCAGTTCCTATCTGTTGCATGTTTTATGTTTCGCAGAATATCCATATCAAATGGAGTCCAAACGGGATAAAAACGGACGGAGATTATTTTTGGAGTATTCGGAGAATATGGGAAGGAAAATCCACGTGAGACGGTGCCCGAGGGAGGCACGAGGCAGGGGGCGCGCCCCACCCCCCTGGTTGTGCCCCTGGCCCTCGTGGGCCCCCCGTAAGGTGGTTCATGCCCTTCTTCGGCCGCAAGAAATCTAATTTCTAGGAAAAAATCACGGCGAAGATTTCAGTCCAATCGGAGTTACGGATCTCAATATATATATGAAACGGTGAAAGGGCAGCAGGACAAAACGCAGGAACATAGAGAGACAGAGAGATAGATCCAATCTCGGAGGGTCTCTCGCCCCTCCCATGCCATGGAGGCCAAGGACCAGAGGGGAAACCCTTCTCCCATCTAGGGAGGAGGTCAAGGAAGAAGAAGAAGAAGAAGAAGAAGAAGGGGCCCCCTCCCCCCTCTCTTCCGGTGGCGTCAGGACACCGCCGAGGCCATCATCATCACCGCCATCTTCACCAACAACTTCACCGCCATCATCACCAACTCTTCCCCCCTCTATGCAGCGGTGTAACCTCTCTCTTACCCGCTGTAATCTCTACTTAAACATGGTGCTCAACACTATATATTATTTCCCAATGATGTATGGCTATCCTATGATGTTTGAGTAGATCCGTAAATCCATGGGTTATTTGATGACCAAGATTGGTTTGAGTTGCATGTTTTATTATTGGTGCTTTCCTATGGTGCTCCCCGTGTCGCGCAAGCGTGAGGGATTCCCGCTGTAGGGTGTTGCAATACGTTCATGATTCGCTTATAGTGGGTTGCGTGAGTGACTGAAACACAAACCCGAGTAAGGGAGTTGTTGCGTATGGGATAAAGAGGACTTGATGCTTTAATGCTATGGTTGGATTTTACCTTAATGATCTTTAATAGTTGCGGATGCTTGCTAGAGTTCCAATCATAAGTGCATATGATCCAAGTAGAGAAAGTATGTTAGCTTATGCCTCTCCCTCAAATAAAATTGCGATAATGATTACCGATCTAGTTATCGATTGCCTAGGGACAAATAACTTTCTCGTAACAAAAAGCTCTCTACTAAAACTAATTTAGTTGTGTCTTTACCTAAACAGCCCCTACTTTTTATTTACGTCCTCTTTATATTCTTGCAAACCTATCCAAAAACACCTACAAAGTACTTCTAGTTTCATACTTGTTCTAGGTAGCTTAACGAGCGTCAAGCGTGCGTAGAGTTGTATCGGTGTCGATAGAACTTGAGGGAATATTTTTTCTACCTTTAGCTCCTCGTTGGGTTCGACACTCTTACTTATCGAAAGAGGCTACAATTGATCCCCTATACTTGTGGGTTATCACATCAACCTGACTTGGACCAGATTTCGCCAACGCGCCTCCGCCATTCAACATCCTTGGTAAGATCTTCTTCCTCCCCTCCGTAGATCTGTTAGGGTTCGCCCGAACTCATAAAGGTTCAGCACTGTTCTTCATCTATCCTTCACCATAGCATAAAGGGCGGATCCAAAACTTGTTATCTTCCTGCGCGATTTTAACAACAGTCCTTTTATCATTAAATCATCTCTTTTGTGTAGAAAACTCAAACTGGAACTTCATAAACTGCCCAAGCACCAATATTTAGGTCTAAATATCTTTCTTTTTCTGACACGCGGTAGATCCGAAATTGCAAATATCAATCTTTTTTTTCCACCACTTAGTTATTTTTTCGACTTCAGATCTATACTTTCAATGTCTGTATAGGCGGTTTATCTTCAGAAAATAATAACCTGCCATGTACCATTAGTCCCATCTTAAACCACCGATTGCTCATTTCTGAAATTTGATAATGTCAATCTCCGGTTTATCACACTTGCATGTTTGAATACTTTCTGCCTTTTTACCCTGAGCGGTTTGATCATGAATCTTAAACCGGCACAAACTTTCCTTCAGGTTGTCTAATAGATGGCCAAGTCGTTTTATTCCTGCAACTGGGTTCCGTCCCGGGTTACAGAAGAAGAACTGAACGGATGTGTTGCAACTGGCGCTTTAGCAAAAAAGGATGTCATCCATTGGAGAGCCCCTGGTCGAGAAAATCCACCTGAGCCCAAAGATGGGGAAGTGGTCGTTTTTGTTGACCATCTGGGTCGAGGGTTTAGCTTCATTTCTTTCAACTTCATCCTCAAGATATTGGACCTAACTCTGTGTCCAATATTTGCAACTTTCAAGTGTTTTGTGAAGCTTATCTCCAAGAAGAACCCACAGTTGATTTGTTTATAGATTTCTTCTACTTAAACCGCCGTACCGAGTTTACAAACGGGCCCAATACTAAACTTGGTGGGGTGTCAATTCAGAAAAGAAAAGGTGTCAGCTTCCCTTACGCTAAGCATCACAGCCACCCCAAAGATTGGAATCAAACTTGGTTTTATTGCCAAGATACATCTCCAACCGGCGAAAATCCTCTGCCGGGTTATCGTGCTCACCGACTTACCGGTACTCATCCACTCCCCCAATGACTCAGTGCAAAGGAACGGGCCAAATATGCCCCACAGCTTTTGAAGCTCAGAGCCTTTGTGGCCAACGGTTTGACAGGCATTGATTTTGTTCGTTGCTGGGTATCTTGGAGCATTTTGCCTTTAAGCCGTCGTCCCGGTTTAATGTGTGAGTACATAGGGGACGTGAAAGACCTTCAGCGGCACATTGATATTCAGCTAACTGATGCTGAAATTACTGAAGCTGTCAAGAAGAGGCTGGATGAACCGGTGGCCGACTGCAGTAAAACAAGGCTTAGCCCTTTCTGTGTTTCAAATAAACCGCCAGCTGTAAGAATTGCCTAACTCCTGTGTTAATCCGATCTTTTGAATATTCCCTTATAACCTTTGTCAATTTGTAACAGGGTGATGATCCATTCTGGAAGAGGAAACCGCAGGATAAACCGTCTAAAACACCTCGCCCCAAGACCAAGGTCACAAAAAGGCCGGCCAAGAAGTAAACCGCCGAATCCACTGAGTTGAACATCGATGAAGACCTTGATAATCCGGAGTCAGAGGTAGAACTTGATTCTCTTGGCTCCTTTTTATACACCTCATTGACAATGATCTTTATCAGGATGACGCTGAGGGTAGCCATGCTGGCAATGTAGAGGTAATTATTCTTTCCTCCGGTTCAGATCCTCTGCCAACACAGAAAACCCGTCAAGCAAACCGGAAAGTAAGATTTTCACACCCTCTAGTTTACTTGGATCCAAACTTTCTTTTGAAGAAACAACAACACCAAGCTCGCCGCAAAACCCGGCATGGTGGCAACATGATCACCTCTGCCGATTTACCAAACCCTCCACCTCGCAAACGTCGTCCAGAGGTCTTACATATTTCTGACATACTTTACACCAAGGCGGGTTATTTTCGACAACCTCTTAACCCGTCTGATTCAAATTATCAGGGGACTTCTCATTCTTCCTCTGGCGATTCAATAGGAACACAACTTCCAGCCCTCAAGATGGTTCCTGGGTAAGAATATTTGCTGACCCTTCCTATCTTATCCTTGATCTGTATACTAACCTAATGTACACTTTATTATTTTCAGGGCCAAAGCCAGAGCCAGCAAAAAGGCTAAAGTGAATAATCGGCTGACGACCCCATTCCATCTGAACCAGAAAGGACCCCTGAACCCTCTAATCCGAATGTTGATAACATCCCTGTTGACCTGCCACCGCAAGATCATGAGGTTTCAGCTGAAGACAGAGAAGTTGATCCGATGATTCATACTGACAACCCGCCAAGCCCAAGCAAAGCTGCTGATGATAACACTGATGATGTTATGGTTACTGGCGTTAGCTATACAGCCCCAGGCAACCCCATTGCTCTGTCCAAACACTGTGCCAAGGAAGAAATCTCTGCTATTGACAAGGGCAAGTGGAAAGCGGACTTGGAAAGCTATGCTCACCTCAGCGCCCAAGATATCCACTCTGGGTTTTTGAACCGTTTGTACACAAGCCGTGACTATGAAGCCGGTTTAGTGAACATGATGAAGGAGCGATATGAGGTAAATGTTGTTAACTCTGCATTAGTATTCTTCCCTTATGATTTATTTTAGAATATCAACTCCAGTAGCCCCCAAGGGCCGGTTTATAATACCAATACAAACCAGGACTTTGTAAAATAATCATACTTCAACTTTGCCTGTGTAGCTCCCAAGGGCCGGTTTATCCTTTCAAGATGAACCGGGACTTTAGAATAATAATCCTTCAATTTCACCTGTGTAGCCCCCAAGGGCCGGTTTATCTTTTCAAAAGAAACCGGGACTTTTATGCTGTAAGGCTCAAATTCTTGTTGAATATCTTTGTAAACCGATTGACCATCAAGCTGACTAATGGAATAAACAAAATTATAACTTTAACTTGAGCAAATACGCATTAGCCCCCAACTGCCAAGAATAATACTTGTATTGAGCTTGGGACTTGTAATTTTTTTGATAAGAAGCAATAGGCATTAGCCCCCAAGTGCCGAGTGTATAACTTGTTATGTGCTTGGCACTTCAAATATGTTCTGTCAACTCATAAATTGCATGTCTCTTGCAGGCTAATCTTAGCAAAAAAGAATCCCAAATTGCTGACCTTCAAGAAAACATCAAATCTCAACAAACAGAAACTTGCAAGGCCAAGGAGGAGCTGACCAGCGCTTTAGCAGCCATGGAAAAACTAAAGGGGAGCTTCAAGAGCGAGCGAGCCGGCTGGGACACAGAAAAGACAACTCTGCTGAAGAGGGCTAAGGACGCCGAAGCGGCCCTTAATCCGGTAGCAGAGGAGCTGACTGGCTTGAAACGACAAATCAATGGCATGACTTCTGCCGTTTTTGGTAATAAACTTCTTCATAATCTTTAAATATGTATTATCCCATAAACTGCTGGTTTACCGATGTTTGTGATGATGCAGGATCTCGCATAACGCATCTTGGCTCGGATATGCAGAAGAAACTGAAGGCTGCCTATACCCTTATAGAGCAGTTATATACCGGTGCACAATGGATCATCTGCACAGCTTCTCATAACAAGCCACCCCCAACTTTGATCAAGGAAACATTAGAGAGGCTATTGATGATGGCTGCCCGGTTTGAAGAGCTAAAAAGATCAGCTGCAAGGGCAGGTGCTCTGACCGCACTAACCCGGGCCAAAGCGTGGATACCTGATCTTGATCTGACTGATGTTGGAAATGGCTATCTGAGCATCAAGGAGGATGCGTCAGATTTTGATAATGATGACCTCCGAGCCTTGACGAAGGAAATGCGCCCATTGGCTAGCAAATTGGCTGAAGAGACCGATCTTTCACATTACCAGTCGATTTACGACGCCGACAATAAGACTGTTAATCCACCAACCTATGACGCTCCAACTCTTATTCCTCCAACCCGTAAGCATACCTACGCCCCTGGCATTGACCCCTCCACACTTATAAGTGACGAGGCTGTATTCAAAGCCCTAACTGGGATCGATTGGGCAACCATTGACTTCTAGCCACTGGGTAGAGAGGAGGAGGATGAACCGGCCCAGGATGATCCACAACCTTCAAGTCAGCCCGACGAAGATTCATAAACCGGGGTCCGGTTTAGCTTCTGCATTCTGTAAGACTTATTGAGAACAAGTATTCTTTTGGGCATCAAAACGCCTTGTAATAGGCTAGTTTAAACTCGATCTGTTATGCCATCATGCATATTCACTTTGCATGATAATGTTAATCCGCCATGTTTAAACTATGTGATATATGCTTATGATCTGAGCAATTTGAATCTGTCTCTGCATTCAACAATTAAAAAAGTGTCCTGGCAGTTTACCGCTAGACCGGTTATCATGCCCAATATATAAGGCTATGAAGAAATAATCATAAGTTATAACCAAAGCTGAACTTTAGGAATAACCATATATTTGAGCATATAACATACCTGTGATATTTGATCACACCGTTGGTTTATCAAGCCAGTTTAATAAGGGTGATAACCCAAAATTTGAGCACTAGTAAATATATATTGCCGGTTTATGAACAAAACCAAGCCGGGTTAATAAACACCTGATATCACATTACCTTGTACTGGCGACTTATAGTCAAAAACCAGGCCGGGTTAATGAACATCGTTTAATGTCAGATACGACTCATAAGGTATTGTGAGCCTTATTGGTTTTCAACCATGTATTACTATGTCACAAGAGAAAAATCGCAAAAAGACGTTCAAATCAAATCAACAGAAAAATCCAACGATTTCATAGGCCGCCGAGCCAAAATATCTTCTTCAATGAAACTAGCATTAGCCACTGGAAGGTACGCGCTTTCCGTGAGCCGGCACTCATATTACCCAATCGACATTTTAACCCGGATAAGTTCAGTTCTTATTTAAAGATAGACTTATCAGGAGTACGTGGGGTCAGAGTAGCATCGTGCATCATAGGCCGATTTATCCAAGTTTCAAGGAAGGCGGCTTTACCAGCCTGAGCTTCTCCTTGCTATCCGTAAGCCGTGCCTTCACATGACAGACCGGCGTTTTAACCTTAACAAGTTCAGGGTCTTGTTGTGTAGGTTGACTGTTAAGAGTTCGCCGGGTCAATCAGGATTACCTGATGGAGAAGCACCTGGCATTCCTGAAGGATAACCCGGGGTTTTAGGTGAATACACCTGGCTTCCAAGCCTGGCTTTTAAGCCTATCACAAGGGTTATAGCAACTCTTATTCTTTAGAACAAAAAGAGCCCCCAAGCAATTTTTCTGAGCTATGCCCAATGTGTACCTATGTTTGAGTGGTGCTTTTGCAACAGACTCTATTTGGTCCCTTTAACCTGCATCGCAAGGCCCCAAGTTTTTTTTGTGGCCCATAAGCCGGATCAAAGAGTAATCATAACTTTGCTCTGTAAAGCAGAAGCTCCCAAGTAACCAAACACTCATTAAGAAAAAACGACAGAGGCCCCGCTTTAGCAGGGATGCCTGTTTATTATATTGATCATAATATATACATTGTCAAAATATGTACATCAAAAGAGCCTGTGGCTCAGGTGTAATAAGGATGAAGATGAGCAATATTCCACGGCCGGTGGGTCTCCTCCTCCAATTTAGGTGAGTCTTTGTGCTCTCGAACATTGATAAGGTAGTATGACCCGTTGTTCATATTCTTGCTGACCACAAAGGGTCCTTCCCAAGGTGGGGATAACTTGTGCATATCAGTCTGATCTTGGATAAGCCAGAGCACCAGATCGCCTTCTTGAAAAGCTCTGGTTTTAACCCGGTGGCTATGGTAACGACGCAGATCTTGCTGGTAAATCGCCGAGCGAGCTGCCGCTATGTCCCGCTTCTCATCTAACAGGTCCAGTGCTTCTTGTCGTGCTTGTTCGTTGTCCGCTTCAACATAAGCTGCCACCCGAGGTGAGTCATGACGGATGTCACTAGGGAGAACTGCCTCGGCTCCGTAAACCATGAAAAAAAGGCGTGTAACCCGTAGACTGTTGGGGTGGTATTAATACTCCATAACACAGAAGGTAAGTCCTCCACCCAACAATCCGGCGTCCTCTGCAAAGGAACCATAAGCCGGGGCTTGATGCCTCTCAAGATCTCTTGATTGGCTCTCTCAGCTTGACAATTAGATTGGGGGTGAGCCACTGACGACACATCAAGCCGGATATGCTCAAGTTGACAAAAATCTTTCATAGCACCCTTGGAGAGGTTAGTGCCATTGTCTGTTATAATGTTGTGTGGAAAGCCAAAACGGAAGATCACCTTCTTCATGAATTGAACCGCCATTGTTGCATCACACTTACTTACTGGCTCTGCCTCTACCCACTTAGTGAACTTATCAACCGCCACCAAAAGGCAGGTTTTCTTATCTTTGGATCTCTTAAAGGGCCCGACCATATCAAGCCCCCAAGTTGCAAACGGCCAAGTGATTGGAATCATCCTCAACTCATGAGCCGGAACATGAGCTCGATGTGAAAACTTCTGACAACCGTCACATTTTCTGACCAAGTCCTCCGCATCAGCATGAGCTGTCAGCCAATAGAAACCGTGACGAAAAGCCTTGCCTACTAGAGATTTTGAACCGGCATGATGACCACAATCTCCTTCGTGGATCTCATGCAGAATCTCACAGCCTTCTTCAGAAGAAACACAATGCTGAAATGCCCCTGTGACACTGCAGTGATGTAGTTCCCCATTGACAATAGTCATTGACTTGGACCACCGGATTATTTGCCTGGCCAAAGTCTCATCCTCAGGTAACTCGCCTCGGGTCATTGATGTCTACTACGCAACCTTCTTCTTGTAGACGTTGTTGGGCCTCCAAGTGCAGAGGTTTGTAGGACAGTAGCAAATTTCCCTCAAGTGGATGACCTGAGGTTTATCAATCCGTGGGAGGCGTAGGATGAAGATGGTCTCTCTCAAGCAACCCTGCAACCAAATAACAAAGAGTCTCTTGTCCCCAACACACCCAATACAATGGTAAATTGTATAGGTGCACTAGTTCGACGAAGAGATGGTGATACAAGTGCAATATGGATGGAAGATATAGGTTTTTGTAATCTGAAATTATAAAAACAGCAAGGTAACTAATGATAAAAGTGAGTGTAAACGGTATCGCAATCATAGGAAACAAGGCCTAGGGTTCATACTTTCATTAGTGCAAGTTCTCTCAACAATAATAACATAATTGGATCATATAACTATTCCTCAACATGCAACAAAGAGTCACTCCAAAGTCACTAATAGTGGAGAACAAACGAAGAGATTATGGTAGGGTACGAAACCACCTCAAAGTTATTCTTTCGAATCAATCCATTGGGCTATTCGTATAAGTGTCACAAACAGCCCTAGAGTTTGTACTAGAATAACACCTTAAGATACAAATCAACCAAAACCCTAATGTCACCTAGATACTCCAATGTCACCTCAAGTATCCGTGGGTATTATTATACGATATGCATCACACAATCTCAGATTCATCTATTCAACCAACACAGAGAACCTCAAAGAGTGCCCCAAAGTTTCTACCGGAGAATCAAGACGAAAACGCGTGCCAACCCCTATGCATAGGTTCATGGGCGGAACCCGAAAGTTGATCACCAAAACATACATCAAGTGAATCACGTGATATCCCATTGTCACCACAGATACGCATGGCAAGACATACATCAAGTGTTCTCAAATCATTAAAGACTCAATCCGATAAGATTACTTCAAAGGGAAAACTCAATCCATTACAAGAGAGTAGATGGGGAGAAGAAACATAAGATCCAACTATAATAGCAAAGCTCGCGATACATCAAGATCGTGCCAAATCAAGAACACGAGAGAGATCAATCAAACACATAGCTACTGGTACATACCCTCAGCCCCGAGGGTGAACTACTCCCTCCTCGTCATGGAGAGCGCCGGGATGATGAAGATGGCCACCGGTGAGGGTTCCCCCCCCTTCGACAGGGTGCCGGAACAGGGTCCCGATTGGTTTTTGGTGGCTACAGAGGCTTGTGGCGGCGGAACTCCCGATCTATTCTGTTCCCCGATCGTTTTAGTGTATATGGGTATATATAGGTGAAAGAAGTACGTCAGGGGAGCCACAAGGGGCCCACGAGGGTGGAGGGCGCGCCCCCTGCCTCGTGCCTCGCTCCACCCTGCCTCGTGCCTCCCTCGTTGCTTCCTTGATGTAGACTCCAAGTCTCCCGGGTTGCTTTCCTTACAAAAATAACTTCTCTAGAAGATTTCATCCCTTTTCGACTCTGTTTGATATTCCTTTTCTTCGAAACACTGAAACAAGGGAAAAACAGAATCGCACTTTGGGCTCGGGTCAATAGGTTAGTCCCAAAAATAATATAAAAGAGTTTAATAAAGCCCATAAACATCCAAAACAGATAATATAATAGCATGGAACAATCAAAAATTATAGATACATTGGAGACGTATCAGCATCCCTAAGCTTAATTCCTGCTCGTCCTCGAGTAGGTAAATGATAAAAACAGAACTTTTGATGTGGAATGCTACTTGGCATAATGTAATTCTTCTTACTTGTGGTATGAATATTCAGATCCGAAAGATTCAAGATAAAAGTTCATATTGACATAAAAAGAATAATACTTCAAGCATACTAACTAAGCAATCATGTCTTCTCAAATTAACATGGCCAAAGCAAGCTATCCCTACAAAATCATATAGTCTGGCTATGATCTATCTTCATCACACAAAATATTTAAATCATGCACAACCCCGATGACAAGCCAAGCAACTGTTTCATACTTTTGACATTCTCAAACTTTTTCAATCTTCACGAAATACATGAGCGTGAGCCATGGATATAGCACTATATGTGGAATAGAATGGTGGTTGTGGAGAAGACAAAAAAAGGGAAGATGTATCACATCAACTAGGCGTACCAACGGGCTATGGAGATGCCCATCAATACCTATCAATGTGAGTGAGTAGGGATTGTCATGCAACGGATGCACTAGAGCTATAAGTATATGAATGAAAGTGCGTTATATCGACTAGAGGGGGGGTGAATAGGTGATTTTTATGAATTCTTCACTGAGGAATTTGCCGGTGAGGAAATTCCTTAGCGAAGAACTACTTGCAGCGGAATAAGTACTCAGAAGTAAGCATAACAGAATACATGCATGGTCATCATGATGAAATGAAGACAAGCACAGAGTACAGAAAGAGTAATCACAGGATAACACAAGATGAAGACAAACAGACTCAAGAAATTGAACTCAGGAAATTGAGAAAGTCTTCAGTCAGTCTTCAAACACAGAATTGATGAAGCACTTAACACAGTAATGAGAAAATGAAAGAGTTGAGGAAATAGAAACAGTAAGGTTGGTGAAGACAATGATTTGGTAGACCAGTTCCAACTGTTGTCTCAGTTGTACATCTAGTTGGAGCGGCTGAGTATTTAAACTCGAGGACACACAGTCCCGGACACCCGATCTGAGCACGCAGCTTAGGACACCAAGTCCTCATCAGATTCTCCTTGAACTAAGGTCACACAGACCTCGTCCAATCACTCGTGAGTCTTCAGGCGACTTCCAAACCTTCACAAACTCGGTCACTCAGCGATCCACAATTCCTCTTGGATGCTCTAGACCATGACGCCTAACCGTCTGGAAGAAGCACAGTCTTCAAAGGTAACAAGTGTCGGATCCACGCAGGATCAATCTCTTCAGTGATGCTCAATCACTTTGGGTTTGTAGGTGTTTGGGTTTGGGTTTTCCTCACTTGATGATTTTCACTCAAAGTCCTTGGAGGATGGGATGCTCTCAATTGACAAGTGTCAGTTTGTCTCGGAGCAGCCAACCAACTAGTGGTCGTAGGGGGCGGCTATTTATAGCCTAGGGAGCAGCCCGACATGATAAGACATAAATGCCCTTCAATTATATGACCGTTAGGTGGATAAGATATTTTGGGACAGCTGGCGTGCAGCACAGAAACGGTCAGAAATTTGAGGTTCAAATTCCTCAGGGCTATCATGTTCCTCATTGTGTAGGCAATCCGCACTGGCGAATTCCTAACTCCACGGTCAGAACAAATTCCTTAGCGACCAGAAGAACTTAGTCTCATCCTTTGAAGAAATTGACTGAATCAGTATGAGATTTCCAATGACTTCACTCAAGGGATTGGTAGGTGTAGGATTTTGAGTTGAGCATCACATGGAAATTTTTCCTTAGTATTTCCTCGACCCCCTTTAACAGTACGGTGTTTCCTATGACTCAAGAAAGAGAAAACGAAACTACAAAAACCAAACTCTTCACGCTTCATGTTCCTCAATTGAATACCAAGTCTTCAAGGTCACACCAATTTCTTCACTTTCAAAGTCTTCAGAAAGTCTTCAGAATACCAAAGTCTTCAGTTGAAGTACTTCATTTTTAGGGGTCGACTTTCACTATAAATATCAAACTCCTCATAGACTTATAGACCTGTGTACACTCATAAACGCATTAGACCCTTAACATATAAGTCTTCAATACACCAAAATCACTAAGGGGCACTAGATGCACTTATAATATCCCCCTTTTTGGTGATTGATGAAAATATAGGTTAAGTTTTCAACGGGGATAAACATGTGAAGTGTAAATACTGATATTGAGGAATTTGATTGCAAGACATAGAAGAACTCCCCCTGAAGATGTGCATTAGTGAGGAATTTGCTTTTGAGGCAATGCACACTTGAAGAGTTGAATCATGGAGATCTCCCCCTATATCTTGTAATTCATACACGCATTTGACATATAGTATGAAGAATTTGAAATGCATGATGAAATATGGTGATGATGTAATTCAGCATGCGTGTATTAACATATAACAAGGAATAAGCATGCGTAAGAACACATCAAACGTATCCGAGCACCATGGGTTTTTGGATTAAAACTCGATCCAATAATGTTACATAAGAGCGAGTGTTGTAACTTAGCAAAAAAAAACGCCCATATAATAGACCCGCTTGAAGATTAACTCAAATTTCTCCCCCTTTGTCATCGAATGACCAAAAGGATCGAAACTGAGGACTAACGCCTGACGGTGTCCTGGACTAGGGGGTACTCACCACATCGTCTCCCGATCAGTTGGATTGGGCCGAGGACCCCCATGGCCGTATACTCATGGGCCAGTCCGGACAGTTGCCGCATACAAGGAAGATTCTACAGGACTTGGCGATCAAGACAAGGACTCCTCCCCACCGGCGTATTCGGCTAGGACTCTTGTTATCCTAGGCCTCTGGTGCATTATATAAACCAGGGCCAGGCTAGTCGACATTTCTGTGTACAACAACAATCATACCATAGGCTAGCTTCTAGGGTTTAGCCTCTCGATCTCGTGGTAGATCAACTCTTGTAACATCCACATCATCAATATCAATCAAGCAGGACGTAGGGTTTTACCTCCATCAAGAGGGCCCGAACCTGGGTAAACATCGTGTCCCTTGCCTCATGTTACCATTGATCCTAAGACGCACTGCTTGGGACCCCCTACCCGAGATCCGCTGGTTTTGACACCGACATTGGTGCTTTCATTGAGAGTTCCGCTGTGTGATCGGTGAAAGGATCAATGGCTCGCCTGCAGATCAACTGCAACTTCGGCATCTTCGTCACCAGCTCGACTGGTCACCTTGGTTCGACCAAGGACTGCGCCCTACCTCCGATCGTCATGTTCGGATGAGGGCCTTCATCAACATCAACTCCGATCTCTATCCAGGGAGCCCGGGGGCTCAACGTTAACATTGCCCTCGGGCGACCGTACTGTTTTTCTGGACAGTGGAATTGTGTCCGCCGCCACCGCCTCCTCAAGCGTCGTTTTAACGATTGCTTCAGTGGAATTATGCGGAATTCAGTCTACGACAACCCTGGAAAATTTCGTCGAGTTCCGATGGAGGAATCTCTGGCAATCTCCGATATACCGGAGCCGCATTGAATCTGGACGAGAATCCGGACGAGTTTAGGGCGTGGTGTCCATCTTCTAGCTCGGACTTCCTTTGGAAGATCCAACCGTTGATCGGCTGTGGAATTCCTATATCTACCACCCCTCAAAATTTCAGCTCGATCCGACCGTCCAAACTCCGGGAACCTTCCGATCAGTGCATCACTTTTCGGATCTGTTTCCTGCGCGAAAACGAATCCGACCCGAGTTCGTCTTTTTTATGAACGGGATTTTGGACATCCTTTTTGAAGGAAGTTTTGTATGGGGTATTGTGTTTTGTTTCCGAACACATCCCACTAACTTTAAGATCTTTTGAACATGATCTTCAACATCATGCTGGTGTCAAACCAGTCCGGCAATATTGCTCCACGGTTGCCGACTGCGCTTAGACGCGTCGTCACTTTGTTGAGCCGAGCTCAACTTTTTCGGATCATCATCTCGGCAAGTCGAACAAGAGTCCGACATCGCGAAGGATAAATCATCACCAACATCGCCGCCCCACGTATTACACGGAGCGGGCATACCAGCATCACCGCACGGTCCCTTCATCAAGCCAACATCGACCACGTCATGACCTGCATCGGCAGGGCCGCACTACTGCTTCTTCAAGATGGTGTCCATCACGCCGACCTACTTCGACATCTCGGCTGGACCAGGGGCTTCGCCATCTCTTCATCAACCTACTCCGGACACTTCGGCGTGACTAGCCGACCAGGCATGGGTGCGCGGATCAAGTCCCAATTTTGGGAATCACCTTCCTTCGGATTGCTACAACAAATAAACCAGTGCTATTAATCCTAGTATTTCTTTTTGCTTGTTTGGGTTAAATTTTTCCCAAGGAATTATTACTGGTTAGTCCAGCATATGTACACATGTATATCAAATTTAGGCAGCATTATCGAAGGTCGCATGATGGTTCGGTCGATTTCAGACACGATTCGCGAACGCCACATCCGAACTTCGGACCGACCTGGTGAATCCGAGCTTTGCCACGCCTTTATTGCATTACGCCGACGACCTGCATCGACATCAACTTCGCGCCAGGCCATATTTCTTTTACTACTCACTTTGCATAAATTATTTATTATGCAACATTTTTTAATTCCTATTATTACTATTATCCCGGTCTGCACTATTTTTTGTGCACAGAAAATGATCCAGCCGGACTATATCCTTTAGCGTCACCTCGGCTGGACGGGGGCTTCGTCAACACTTCATTACCCCATGCCGGGACTTCGCATCACTCTGCCGTCTGCATTGATCGTGCTATGTCACCACTTTGGAGTGCCGAGCTCCTTGCTCCGCCACCTCGGGACCGGCTTGGGGATGGAACCTTGTCCCGCATCAAGCTCGGACCGTCGTCAATACCGAACACATTAACCAGCTAAGTTGCCTTCATGCTCAAAGTTTTAAATTTCTAACTTGTGTTCGGTTCGACCAAGAATTATACTTTTTGTAAAAGTTGCTTGTACAAATTTTCCTTGTCGAAACTTTGTTCAAGACACTTGACGCGCTACCCGCTCATTATACAGGGGCTTCTTTTTGAAGCTTATTAATACGGGCTTTATGCCCAACACATGTGTCACACTTCCGCATGTACCTTTTATTCAACATTATATGCATCGATATGACTTAAGTTTTGGCCAAGCTGGGTTGCACGGCTCCTGTGCTTACCCCTCGTTCCCGATTGTTCGGCTAGGTGGTAAAGGGAGCACCTCTGCGATTATTCTTGCCGGGTCACCGGATGTGTACCTCGACTGGTGAAGCCGAAAGCTAGCATTCTTAAGGGAATACTCGGTCGGTGAACTAAAAGATGATTTTTAATTATTTACCCATCTTCCCCGGATGATTTTACGCTTTCATAGCAGCTTTGACATGCACTTTAGGGCATGCATCCCAAATGAAAGGAACCCTTAACGGAACTATTCTCCCTGGAAGATGTTTCTTACTACCCATGTATTATAACATAACTAGTTGGGCACTTGTCTGATGCAGCACTAATGACCCCTACGCCTTGTCTCCATGCATACCACGGTTCTTATATAACCACGAAGGTATTCGGACACACTCCGGACTATTGGGTCCTGAGGTCGTAGCGAAAAGGTCCGCTATGACAAACGATCTACAATCCGGCTAGAAGGCATTCTACATGTCACCTTACATTATCAACTTTTACCCAAGTCACTTGGGGGCTCTTATGTTATTTGAGCCGATTCATACTAAGTGTTTTTCTTCTTAGTCCTTGCAAAGTTTTTATTATTTATCACTCCTTTTCTCGACCACGAGTGTGCGGTCACTAGCCGAGGAGCCTAATTTCTCTCTCGAAATCGCTAGAGTTTAGTTTTCTAAACTTGCCTAATCCGTAGGCTGACCCACTTGACGCCTTGAGATAGGATGTGTCATGTTCAAGCACGGCGTAAGCACTTTTTTTTCTACAAGATAATTTTCGAATTGGCACCGAACACTTGATCTTGTTCGGACGTCATGTTTTTACTGACTTTTTTGGTTTACCAAGATTTTGGCACTTTTCAACTATTTGTGTGTTTTCAGCACAAGTCTCGCAGTGCAACGCCGGACACCTTTTGAGATTCGGCAAAAACATTCTCGGATATTGCTATATATGCATAAGCTTCGAATTGTGTCTTCAGTCAATAGTTGGGTTGCCCGGCTCCCGCGCTTGCCTCCTATGTTCCGCTTTGTTCGGCTAGATGTGAAAAGGGAGAACCACTGCGATTGTGCTTCCAGCTCGCATGGTCAAGCACCTGTGGAGAAAGCCGAAAACTGACTGTCACAATAGGTGTAAGCTGGTCAGCGATCCGATGACTATATTAAATGACGGGCCATTCATAACATTGGCCGAAGTGTTTCCGGCTTGACCTCGACTGTCGCCGAACACTACCAGGGGCTATTAACTGGCCTCCCAAACTAAATCCTCGATCTTTTGCTCTTACGTTGGAGCTGAGGTTTCATGATCATGCTTAGCATGACAACCCAAAGAAAGGAACCGATAGCGGGACTATTTTCTTTGGAAGACATTTCTTACATTAACAGTAATATAACATATCTCTCCGCGTACCTTTGTTTATAAAACCATATGGCCAGATTGCCTTGTTTGTTGTAAATCTTTGCCCTCATAAAGGCTTTATAAAGTAGGACAAACACTCCTCGGCTATTGGCCGAGGAGGTGGAAGCCGATGATCTGTCAACAAAATTTTGTACAATGCGGATCCGAGCATTAATGACGTAAAGTACTTGGATACATAGAGTCATTACACATAATTTGTGATTTTACTATGGATATCGATCCTTAATTGACCTCCCGTGCCCGCATTAAGGCTCGGGGCCTCTTGGGCTTCGGGCTTATTATTTAAAAATATTAAAGGGCACATCGATCCCTCGATCTAGTGTTGCCACCCGACCCGGTGTCTCGGGGCTCTTGCATTGCCTGTTCTATGTAGAAAATTTTAAGTGCAATACAGTTTTTGAGGAGATTTTGATCCTTAGGTTGGTCGGCCGCACCCAACCTGAGTCTCGAGGACTGAGCACGCCGCTTTTTGTGTCCCGAAGTATTTTGCCGAGCTAGGACTTGATCCTCGGACCGATTTTGCAAATCAACCTTTGAGTCTCGGTGCTATGGGGATCAGCGGTCTTATGTCATCCTTCATGTGCATCTCGGGTTTTAGACCGATACCCACCTTGAGGGCTACTGGCACCAATCAAAAATATTGACAAAAATCGGCCCACATTTGGGGTGGTGCACCACCTCGGAAGCAGTCCGGCATAAAGCTCGGGTGCTAGTGGCTGGCTCCATAGAGGGCATTTCCGGCATTAAGCTCGGCTAAACTCCTTCAAACTTCTTTGAACCAAGGTGATTTACACACCTCAGATGCAGTCCGGCGTTGGAGCTCGGATACATAGTCCGGCGTTGGAGCTCGGATACTGTCCGATGTTGGAGCTCGGATACATAGTCCGGCGTTAGAGCTGGGAAGCAGTCCGACATTGGTGCTCGGCTGCAAAAGATACCTCGAATGCAGTCCGGCGTTGGAGCTTGCCACCCGGGAACAACTTCAAACCCGAGGCATGGCATAAAAATAACAAGGCATTGATAAAGGCCGTAAACTTAAAGGGGCTCCTCGGATACCCAACGTGTAAACTCGTCGAATGCATTTCGGCGATCCTCAAGATAGAAGATGAGAAGATTTGTTGAACCAGTTTTCAAGACCGGCAACCGAAGATGAAGAACAGTTCGGAAGAATCAAGGAGCGTCCCTAACTTGAAGACCGGTTCAGGGGGCTACTGACGGTGTCCTGGACTAGGGGGTACTCACCACGTCGTCTCCCGATCAGTTGGATTGGGTCGAGGACCCCCATGGCCGTATACTCATGGGCCAGTCCGGACAGTTGCGGCATACAAGGAAGATTCTACAAGACTTGGCGATCAAGACAAGGACTCCTCCCCACCGGTGTATTCGGCTAGGACTCTTGTTATCCTAGGCCTCTGGTGCATTATATAAACCAGGGCCAGGCTAGTCGGCACAGGTACAACAACAATCATACCATAGGCTAGCTTCTAGGGTTTAGCCTCTACGATCTCGTGGTAGATCAACTCTTGTAACATCCACATCATCAATATCAATCAAGCAGGACGTAGGGTTTTACCTCCATCAAGAGGGCCCGAACCTGGGTAAACATCGTGTCCCTTGCCTCCTGTTACCATTGATCCTAAGACACGCTGCTTGGGACCCCCTACCCGAGATCCGCCGGTTTTGACACCGACAACACCCCTGAAGATTAATCAAGTTGAAGAAGGAGCGCCAGCATTGTCGGGGTCGGTTGTTGAAGTAGGGCCTGCCGCAGTGTCGTCCAAGTCTTCATTTTCATCAGTGTCGCGCGATGAAGAATAAGAGCTGGCCACCAAGGAAGGAACCTTGACCTTCTTGTATTTCTTCGGAGGAGGTGCAGACCAGTCAAATTCTTCCTTGAGACCCATTTTCTTCAGATCTTCTTCGGTGTAGACATGAGACAAAACAACCCAGGTACGGTTGAAGGTTTCATGGAGGTAGTATTGGTTTTTCTTCACTGCATTGTGTGTTGAGGTCATGTTGTGAAGAATTAAACCAAACTGAGGTTTGACCCATTTATGATTGCGATCAACTTTCCGATGAAGGCGAGGAGTAACTCACGATCGGTCATCACCACCGGTGCCGTGGCTTGAGGATTTTGCTTGGCAGAGTTGTTGGCGGCAGAGTCATGTGTGGCAGAGTCATCATTGGTTGAATAGGATGCAGCCTTGCGAAATTGACCATCCAATGGACGAATTCCTTCATCTATCACAGCAGTTGCCTTGCCTTTGTCATCAGCTGAGGAAAATGTCCGTTTGAGGACGTCAATTGGAGGCAAGTAGCTGCAGTGATTCAGAGTGTCAGCTTGTAATTGAGTGAAGACCTTGTCCTGATGAATCTCATAATCCATGGTGCATAAGGCTTCAGCTCAAATGGTGACATAGCAATATTGGCCAGAGTCCTCATGAAGAAATCATGGAAGTTGACGGGAACGCCATGAATGATATTGAAAAGCATATTCTTCATGATGCCAACGACGTCTTCATCATTTGAGTTGTGACCTTTGATAGGACTCATTGTCTTCGACAGAATGCGATAGACAGTCCGAGGCACATACAGTAATTCCTTGACGAGGAATTTGGTTCGAGGGGCCTACCCTGGCTTCAAAGACTTCATCAGCACTTGCATGTAATGATTTGTAAGCTCAGGTTCACTGTAGACACAACAAGCACCGTCAAGGGGAGGACTGAGTGGGAGGGCACGAAGCAATTCAGTTGCTGGTGCCTTGTAGTGAGTATTTTCAGACATCCAGTCCAGCACCCATGAGTTCACATCTTCAGAATCTCCTGTGATGTGCAGCATCGCATAGAATTGAAGAATGAGTTCTTCATTCCAATCACATATGTCAGTGCAGAAGTTTAACAATCCAGCATCATGAAGAACACTGAGGACTGGCTCGAAGCCCTGTAGGGATTCCATGTCCACATGAGGAATGTGTGCGTGATCGAAGACTTTGTCTTTGTTGAACAGCACAAAGGAATAGAAATTGGCTTGACTAGCAGTCCAGAAACGCCTCTTTCTTATGCGAGCAGAGTCATATGGGTTGTAGTCAGTGAAGAATACATGCTCGCTAAAGAAATCTTCAGCCTTGAACATTTTCTTGCGTGAGAATGGATCCTTTGGCTTTGGCAGTGGAGTGTCAGTGAGTTGCATCACGACCTCAGGAATCGCAATCTCGGGTTCTTCAGGCTGAGGAATTTCTGGTTCCTCTTCAGTGGCAGTCTGCGTTGTCATGTGATCAGCAGCAGCAGGTTCTTCAGCACTAGTGGCTGGAATTTCCTCATGCACAGATGAGGTGGGGTGAGTTTCTTTAGATCCCTGTTGAACGGTTGGTGCAGGGGACGGAGGAATTTGTTGTAGTGGGGTGAAGAGTGGAGAATTGAGGTGCTGACTTTCCCAAAAGTCATCATTCATCACTGGCGTAGTGCACCCAATATCCACGTCTTCATCTTCAATTTCTTCAATGCCAGCCTCTTTAGCTGTGAACTGAGGCATTGGCGAGGAAACAACTGGTGTTGAAGGGATCGCGTCCACTTCAATTTCTTCATCAATCTGCTCTGACGAAGCAGCAGAATGATTTTCGTCATCAGATCCGCTAGGGATCACATATTCTTCACCAAAAGGAACAAGGTCCTTTGATGGCATGGTTGAGATTGGAACAACATCAATGGGATTTTCAAACGAGCTGGTCATAGGCTTCATTTTCTTCGGAGCTGAAGAGTCCAAGGCGGTGATGCTTTCCTTTTCTTCACAGCAGCTCGCTCTGCAGCCTTGGTCTTCTTCACATCTGATGCAGATGGAAGGATAGGAGTTGGTGTAGGCGCAGGAGGAGCTGAGGAATCTGATTGAATTTCCTCAGGCACAAATGATGCAGTTGCCCTGACTTCTTCATATTCTTCAGGCGCACCACTAGTGGATGCCCTGGTAATTTCTTCAGCGGCTGGTATGGAGTCATCAGCCCTGGAACTAACATTTTCTTGAAGCCCGAAAGTCATCGATTGGTGCGCATGTTCTTCAAGAGGGTTGAGCGTAAGCTTCACTGAGGAACTTCTTGTTGCGATGGAGCTGCAACATTGGTGAACTTCTCAGTCAGTTTAACAAACTTGACTTTGGCTCCTTGCCAATCAGCATAATAAGCATCGAAGTCGTCGCTGAGGGCTTTGATTTCAGACTGGATCTTTGTAAACTCATCAGTCGTCAAAGAGATAACGTTTTTCCTCAAGAACTTCTCTTTCCTGTACTGTGCCTTCTTGATCTGCCTGGCCTTCTCATATTTCCATTTTTCTTCAGAGAAGAAATGGGTCAGCATGTGACTTTGGCCAGGAGTCAAATTGAAATCAGGCATAGGAGTGTTTGGATCCTTGTGCCAGATATCAATGTAATCGAGGATCAACTTCGGATCCAATAGCAAGTACGCAGTTGTGCCTTTGGCTCTAGCGGCCCTTTCTTGTCATCTGATGATTTCTGCAAGTTCATCATCATCAGCTTCATCGTCAGATGGCACTTGGAAGGCAACATGTTTCTTCTTAGGACTTGGCCGAGGACCTCGTCCAGCCGTTACCTTTGTCTTCAGCAGAGTGGGGCCTGATGAAGAATTTGGTGCAGCTGAGGAACTCATGAGACACCAGAGGCAATAGAGATGCCTGCAGTCCTTTGCACGTGGCGGATGCACAGTCTTTGAGGACTTTCTTAGGCAGCTGAGGACTTTGGAGGAGGAGCTGAGGATTTTGGAGGAGCAGGAGCAACATGAGGAATTGGCCGTGAGGGCTTTGAAGATTCTGGCCGTGAGGGCATTGCTGAGGAACTTGGCCATGAGGGCACTGTTAGTGAAGCACTTGGCTTGTGCGCAGGCTTCTTTACCATTGATTTCCTAGGCTTGACAAAGGCCTCAGTGGCAGCAATAGCAGCAGAGTCTTCATTGAATTTCCTCACTGCTTCTTTGGCTTGTCTAGCCAACTTGGCTTGGCGCTTGGCCCATTCTTCAGGAAAATCCTCACCACGCTTGATGCTGGTGGGGTCAGCTTCTTGGCCAAGTGCCAATGGAGCTCTTGGGCATGGAGGATTAAGTGCGAATTTCTTCATATACTTTGCAGTAACATACCTCTACTCCCTCCATTCTCTTGCCCATCTCTTTTCGATCCTCTGTATGCGCACCTTGCGCTGATTTTTGTTCTCCTTTCCAAACTTGGCCTCATCAGGTGTGCATTAGTCTTTGTAAATGTCCTCAGGGATCTCAAAAGCAGTCATGACCTCAGGCTTCTTTCCTCCTTTCTGCGGCTTCTTACCGTCTGCCATATTCTTCAGATGAGGAATTTGAACAATCGAATTCTCTGAAGAAGTATGCAACTTTTCTTCGAGGAACGCTGCAAATGAGTTAAGTTGATGAGAACCTAGTGATTCAGCAGCGGACATGAGTACCTGTGAACAGAGTATAGTTGCGAGGAATTTGAGGAGGTCATATGCGTTCTCAGAAGGTTTTTCAAAAAGAACAAGTTTGAGGAATTTGACCAGATGAGTCTTGAAGAATTTCACTAAGCGTTCTTTGTCTTATGTTCTAGAGTTGTATAGATCGAAGATCCACACAATTGAGGAATCTTGAAGAAAAATGATGCTTAGAGAAACGAATCAAGAAAAGATGACTAGTGAGGTGTTTTGTGTGTGAGGATTTGAAGAATAAAACACCTTTGAAGATTTTGTAGAGAAAAATTGAATCAAAGAGGACAGTAAAAGTAACTTTTAATTACCCTGGACGAAGAACACGACGAACTGTGAGGTGTATATTTGAAGCTCGTCAGTTCAGATCTTCTACGCCCTAACTCGGCGGAGGAAGACAGCTATGGCGATGGCGGAGTGAAGATTTCTGTGGCCGGCGCGAGTACGACAGCGACGAGGTCGAGGCAATGAAGCTCTTCCTCACCGGCGATGATAGAGTAGCGGCGGTACTAGGTTTTGAGAAGCTCGAGCGGGAGAGAGAGGTCGAGCGGAGTAAAGGAAGTGAGGAAGGGGTGAGGGGGTATTTATAGTCGCAGTGAAAAACTGTTCGCCAAAAGATTTAGGACGAACGTGCCCCTGACCCTTCTCATTCGCATGACATGTGTCACCCACGTACTGAAAAGTGGAGATCGTGTTAGATCGTGGGTGAATAGATAAGTCTATCGTGGGATGCGGAACGGTTTGTGCGGGAAAGCCGAAAATTTTGATAACATAAGTTTTAAAGTTCCGTCCGCAATTTCTTCAGCTGACAAGGACACAGTGAAGATTTTGAACGAGTTTCAAATAGAACGCACATGAAGAATTTGTGAATAGATTGGGTTAAGTATAGCATGGAGGGGGAAGGGTCCGATCATATTCACTTAGCGTAAAACGCAAATTGAAGAAATAGCCATAAGTGAATGCTTTGTCAGAGGACATAAACCCATATATATATATATATATATATATATATATATATATATATATATATATATATATATATATATATATATATATGTATGAAGAAAAAGCACGAAATCAGTGAAGATTTGCAAAGTTGAAGAATTCGAAAAACTGAAGAATTTCAAAACAAAAAAAACTCAAATTGAAGATTTTCAACTTTTGTGGTGGCGTGACCCACCGTATAAGAATGATGATTTCAGACATCGCGTACAATTGTCGTAGGGTTCTGAGAATCAAATTCTTCATTAATTTCTTCACACTTAGAGTGTTGTTCTTCATTGATTGAAGAAAAACGTTTCTTCATGTGTTGCACATCTAAGTCATCAATTTTGCATAAGTGTTAGGATGAGTGTCCTATTTAAAGAACATTCGAAGATTCTAAGATATTTAGCTCACACCGCAACTTGATAAATCTCTTCTCATCCAAGGGCTTTGTGAAGATATCGGCTAGCTGTTCTTCAGTCTTCACGTGCTCGATGGAGATGTCGCCCTTCAACACATGATCACGAAGAAAATGATGACGAATCTGAATGTGCTTTGTCTTTGAGTGCTGAACTGGGTTGTGAGCAATCTTGATGGCACTCTCATTGTCACAGTAGAGAGGCACATTCTTCATGTTGATGCCGTAGTCCTTGAGAGTTTGCTTCATCCACAGCAATTGAGCATAGCTAGAACCAGCAACAATGTACTCAGCTTCCGCAGTAGACAGTGATACGCAGTTCTGTTTCTTCGAAGACCAACAAACAAAAGATCTTCCGAGGAAATGACAAGTACCGTATGTTGACTTGCGGTCCACACGATCACCAGAATAGTCAGAGTCAGAATATCCAATGAGATCAAAAGCAGAGCCCTTGGGGTACCATAATCCTAGTGTCGGTGTGTGAGCTAGATATCCAAGAATATGCTTCACAACCTTATGGTATGATTCCTTCGGTGTAGCTTGAAATAGGGCACACATGCAAACACTAAGCATTATATCTGGCCTAGATGCACATAAGTACAATAAAGAACCAATCATGGAGCGGTATACCTTGTGATCAAAGTCAAGGCCATTTTCATCTTGCTTGTTGCGGTAGATCCACTTTGTGCCAATGATATTATGCTTGCGAGGATCTGGATGTTTGACCAGTTCCCAGACATTGTTGAGCTCGAGCTGATGTAATTCTTCTTGCATGGCCTGAATCCACTCAGGCTCCAGAAATGCTTCATCTACCTTAGTGGGCTCTGTGACAGAGACAAAAGCATAGTGCCCACAAAAGTTAGATAAATGTGAAGCTTTAGAGCGTGTGAGAGGACCTGGTGCTTCAATGTCATCGATATCTTGTCAACTTGCACTTCTTTTGCAACACGAGGATGAGCTGGTTGTCGTCAAGGAATTTGATCAACATTTTCTACAGCACCATTTTCTTCAGCATTATCTTCAGGTGCATCAGCTCGATGTTCTTCACATTCTGGAATGAATTCTTCAAAGAGATTCTTGATGGGAATGACATCCTCGATGCCTTGAACTTGATAGAATCCTCGGTGCTTTGGTTCATCTATCACGAAGGTAGGTGCTCTCCTTGCGAGCCATTAGTTTCATCGAATCGACATCTGCAGCTTTCAACAATATTGTGAAGAACATTGTTGAAGACTCAGAGGTGTGCGAAGTCCTTTCCATAACCAAGCATAAAACCTTCATGTGCTTTCGGTGCAAATTTAGCATTGTGATGAGGATCTCTAATCCAACATTTAGCAATCAAGACTTTGAAATAACTCACATTGGGTTTCTTGTCGTTGAGGAGCTCATAGGCGGTCTTCTTGAAGAATTTGTGAAGATATACCTGTTGATGATGTGGCACGCAGTGTAAATTTCCTCAATCCGTAAGTGACGAGGCGTCTTGTACTCATCAAGCATAGTGCGAGCCATCTCAACAAGAGTTACATTCTTTCGCTCCACGACGCCATTTCTTTGAGGAGTATAAGGAGCGTATAACTCATGAGTAATACCTAGTTCATCAAGATAGTCATCAAGACCGAATTCTTGAACTCGGTTCCATTGTCACTCCTGATGTGCTTGATCTTCACACCAAAGTTGGTTGAAGCCCTCGAGGAAAATCATTTGAAGACTTTCTGCACTTCATGTTTGTAAGTAACAATGTGTACCCATGTGTAACTAGAGTAATCATCAACAATAACAAAGCCATATAGAGATGCATCATTAGTGACTGCTGAGTAATGATTAGGACCAAAGAGGTCCATGTGAAGCAATTCGAATGGTCGAGTAGTGGTCATGATAGTCTTCACTGGATGCTTGGCCTTGGTCATTTTTCCAGCTTCACAGGCTCCACACAAGTGATCCTTGAGGAATTTGACATTCTCAATGCCAATGACATGCTTCTTCTTCGCATGGCGTGTGCAAATTCCTCATGCCTGCGTGACCAAGTAAATGCGATGCCATAGCCAGCCTTCTGAAGCTTTTGCAAGTAGGCACACGGCTGGTTGCGGTCCTGTAGAGAAATCAACAATATACAAATCTCCTCTCCTAAAGCCTTCGAAGACTTTGGAATTGTTAGCTTCCATAACCACAACACAACAATACTTGCCAAAGACAACAACCATATCAATATCACAAAGCATTGAGACAGACATAAGGTTGTATCCTAAGGACTCGACAAGCATGACTTTGTCCATGTGTCGATCCTTTGTGATTGCAACCTTACCTAGACCCAATACCTGACTTTTTCCTTTGTCGTGAAGATGATATGCTTGAGATGCGATGGTGATAAGGGAGCATCCATCAATAGATTCTTGTCACCGGTCATGTGATTTGTACATCCACTATCGAGGACCCACTCGGTGGCTTTGGGTTGATCATCCTGCGGATGAATTAGTGCAGCTTACGAACTCATATACTTCATCGGTGAAGAATATGATATCAAATTCATCGGATGAATTTCATCAAGTAGTAAAACAGATATAGCGGTATGAGGGCGTGTGAAATGAATGTTCATTTCTTCATGATTTCCTGCGTCCTTTCGTGTATTTTTGTCGTGCCCCCCAGAAATTCTTCAGACGTTAAAGCACGTCTGGAGACCTGACCCTGCAGAAGAGATTAATTCTTTTTCTTCACCACCCACATCTGAAGGGGTGGCGAAGAGTTCATCACTCTGCGAGCTCCATATGAGAAAGGTGGCATAGAAGCCAATCCATTTCGTTTCACATAAGAGGGGCTAGGGTAAGCATATGAATAAGCAGAGAAATTATTCGAGGACTTATGAACATAATGGTTTGAGGAATAATGCACATATTCATAGCCCTTAGCTCTACCCTACGGAACGGAGTTGTTAGCATGATGATAATCATATGAGACTTTGATCCTTTTGAGGAATTTGATCCACGTGAGGAATTTGGTCCGTATGAGGACTTGGATCTATATGAAGAATTTGGTCCATGTGAAGAGTTTGATCTGGGGTTCCTATTCTTCACAGGTGGTGTCATGAGGACATTCACCTGAAGACTTTCAAGGCACCTTTTGGGAACCCAGATTTTCTTCATAGGGGAACCGTTCCTGCAGTTAGTGCCAACATATCTAGCAAATACTTCACCGTTCTGATTTTTCAACAGTTTATAGTTGGAGTCAAATGACTCATTAGAAGAATGAGGAGATTCACAGGTAAATCCTGATAAGTTAGATGGATCAACTGGTGGTCCCTTTGCAGCAACCCATGAGGTTTTGGGTACTGCTCATGCTTCCAGTATGTACCACCAGCATTGATTTTCCTCTCAAAGGAAATACCCTCTTTCCTAGGGTTTCTGTTGAGGATCTGCTTTTTAAGCACATCACAAAGAGTCTGATTTCCTTTGAGGCTTTTGTACATGCCTGTCATGTACAATTCCTTCAGCCCTGCATCGTCAGTGATACTAGCAATGTCCTCAGATGAGGAATTAGTGATAGCAGAGGCAGGTGAAGAATTTGTAACAATAGAAGCATTTGAACATTCACGTGAAGAATTAGCAGATTCACGTTCAATGCACTTTAAGCATGGAGGAACAAATTCTTCCTGAGAAGCGTTGATTTGTTGAGCAAGTAATGAATCGCGCTCCTTCTAAAGATCTTCATAACTCACCCTTAGCTTCTCAAGATCTTGCTTTCTTTGAAGAAATTCATAAGAAAGCTTCTCATGATCAGATAAGAGAGTGTTATGATGACCTTGAAGGCTGTCAAACCTAGACTGAAGTCTCTAAAGACTTTTAGCCAAAGCTTTTGACTGATCCATTTCTTCACCCAACATATCATCGCTCTTATTTAGCATGTATTGAACTTTTTACAAAGCTCTTTGTTGTTTAGTGGCAAGGGAAGCAAGTTTGACATAGCTGGGTCCAAATTCATCACCAGATTCTTCATCACTTGACTCGGATAGGTAGCATTCAGTTACCTCTGCACTTTTTGCCATAAGGCATGATGAAGAGGATGATGATTCTGGTTCGAATGTCATCACTTTGAGAGATTCCTTGAAGTCCTCAAACCAAGGATCATGACGGGTTCGATGAACTTCATAGACCTCAGAGAGACGGTCCCAGATAAGCTTCACATGATCGAGATGCATGATGTTCCTGAACTGATTTTGAGACAGACAGGAGCAGATGACGTCCTTCGCCGTGAGGTTGAGAAGAGTGTACTTGCGAATGTCATCAGCTTCCGCCATCTTGCACAGATCGGTCAGACCAATCTTAGTGACGATCCACAACTCGTTGTCCATCGCCATGAGGCGCTTCTTCATCATGGCCTTCCACTTGGGATACTCGTGACCGTCAAAGATAGGGCATGTCACTTTCTTCATACCTACGGTCGACATAACTAAAACTCCAGGTGGTTAAACCAAAATCACACAGAACAAGGGAGTACCTTGCTCTGATACCAATTGAAGGTGCGTTATATCGACTAGAGAGTGGGTGAATAGGCGATTTTTATGAATTCTTCATTGAGGAATTTGCCGGTGAGGAAATTCCTTAGCGAAGAACTACTTGCAGCGGAATAAGTACTCAGAAGTAAGCATAACAGAATCTGAGCATGGTCATCATGATGAAATGAAGACAAGCACAGTCTGAAAAGCGTAATCACAGGATAACACAAGATGAAGACAAAGCGGTGAAGAAATTAAACTGAGGAAATTGAGAAAGTCTTCAGTCAAAGTCTTCAAACACATATATGATGAAGCACTTAACACAGTAATGAGGAAATGAAAGAGTTGAGGAAATAGAACCAGTAAGGTTGGTGAAGACAATGATTTGATAGACCAATTCCAACTGTTGTCTCAATTGTACATCTGGTTGGAGCGGCTGAGTATTTAAACTCGAGGACACACAGTCCCGGACACCCATTCCTGAGCACGCAGCTCAGGACACCAAGTCCTCACCATATTCTCCTTGAACTAAGGTCACACAGACCTCGTCCAATCACTCGTGGTAAGTCTTCAGGCGACTTCCAGACCTTCACAAACTCGGTCACTCGGCGATCCACAATTCCTCTTGGATGCTCTTGACCATGACGCCTAACCGTCTGGAAGAAGCACAGTCTTCAAAGGTAACAAGCGTCGGATCCACGCAGGATCAATCTCTTCAGTGATGCTCAATCACTGTGGGTTTGTAGGTGTTTGGGTTTGGGTTTTCGATGATTTTCACTCAAAGTCCTCGGAGGATGGGATGCTCTCAATTGACAAGTGTCAGTTTCTCTCGGAGGAGCCAACCAGCTAGTGGTTGTAGGGGGCGGCTATTTATAGCCTATGGAGCAGCCCGACATGATAAGACATAAATGCCCTTCAATGATATGACCGTTCGGTGGATAAGATATTTTGGGACAGGTGGCCAAGAAGACAACAACGGTCGGAAATTTGAGGTTCAAATTCCTCGGGGCTATCATGTTCCTCATGTGTAGGCAATCCATTTGGCGAATTCCTAACTCCTCGGTCAGAACAAATTCCTCGTGACGGAAGAACTTCGTCTACATCCTTTGAAGAAATTGACTGAACTGTATGAGATTTCCAATGACTTCACTCGAAGGGATTGGTAGGTGTAGGATTTTGAGTTGAGCATCACATGGAAATTTTTCCTTAGTATTTCCTCGACCCCCTTTAATAGTACGGTGTTTCCTATGACTCAAAGAGAAAACAAAACTACGAAAACAAAAGTCTTCACGCTTCATGTTCCTCAACTGAATACCAAGTCTTCAAGGTCACACCAATTTCTTCACTTTCAAAGTCTTCAGAAAGTCTTCAGAATACCAAAGTCTTCAGTTGAAGAACTTCATTTTTAGGGTCGACTTTCACTGTAAATATCAAACTCCTCATAGACTTATAGACTTGTGTACACTCATAAACGCATTAGACCCTTAACCTATAAGTCTTCAATACACCAAAATCACTAAGGGGCACTAGATGCACTTATAATGAAAGCTCAACAAAAGAAACTTAGTGGGTGTGCATCCAACTCGCTTGCTCACGAAGACCTAGGGCATTTTGAGGAAGCCCATCGTTGGAATATACAAGCCAAGTTCTATAATGTAAAATTCCCACTTTTATATGAAAGTGACAACATAGGAGACTCTCTATCATGAAGATTATGGTGCTACTTTGAAGCAAAAGTGTGGAAAAAGGATAGTAGCATTGTCCCTTCTCTCTTTTTCTCTCATTTTTTTGTTTGGGCCTTTTCTCTTTTTTTATGGCCTCTTTTTTTTCGTTCGGAGTCTCATCCCGACTTGTGGGGGAATCATAGTCTCCATCATCCTTTTCCTCACTTGGGACAATGCTCTAAAAATGATGATCATCACACTTTTATTTTCTTACAACTCAACAATTACAACTCGATTCTTAGAACACGATATGACTCTATATGAATGCCTCCGTGATGTAGGATATGCAATGAATCAAGAGTGACATGTATGAAAGAATTATGAACGGTGGCTTTGCCACAAATACGATGTCAACTACATGATCATGCTAAGCAATATGACAAAGATGGAGCGTGTCTTGATAAACGGAGCAGTGCAAAGTTGCATGGCAATATATCTCGGAATGGCTATGGAAATGCCATAATAGGTAGGTATGGCGGCTGTTTTGAGGAAGATATATGGTGGGTGTATGATACTGGCGAGAGGTGCGCGGTATTTAGAGAGGCTGGCAATGGTGGAAGGAAGAAGATTGCGTATAATGCATGGAGTCAACATTAGTCATAAAGAACTCATATACTTATTGCAAAAATCTACAAGTTATCAAAGCAAAGTATTACACGCATGATCCTAGGGGGATAGATTGGTAGGAAAAGACCATCGCTCACCCCCGACCGCCACTCATAAGGAAGACAATCAATAAATAAATCATGCACCGACTTCATCACATAATGGTTCACCATACGTGCATGCTACGGGAATCACAAACTTTAACACAAGTATTTCTCAAATTCACAACTACTCCACTAGCATGACTCTAATATCACCATCTTCATACCTCGAAACAATTATCAGGCATCAAACTTCTCTTAGTATTCAACACACTCATAAGAAAGCTTTTATTATTTTTGTATACCTAGCATATTAAGATTTATTCAAGAAAATTACCATGCTATTTAAGACTCCCAAAATAATCTAAGTGAAGCATGAGAGATCAATAGTTTCTTTAAAATAAATCCACCACCGTGCTCTAAAAGATATAAGTGAATCACTAGAGCAAACGACAAACTACTCCAAAAGATATAAGTGAAGATCAATGAGTAGTCGAATAATTATGCAACTATGTGAAGACTCACCCATTTAATAATTTCAGATCTTGGTATTTTATTCAAACAGCAAGCAAAACAAAAGAAAATAAAATGACGCTCCAAGCAAAACACATATCATGTGGTGAATAAAAATATAGCTCCAAGTAAAGTTACCGATGAACGAAGATGAAAGAGGGGATGCCTTCCGGGGCATACCCAAGCTTAGATGCTTGGTTATCCTTGAATATTACCTTGGGGTGACTTGGTAATCCCCAAGATTAGGCTCTTTCTACTCCTTATTCCATAGTCCATCGAATCTTTACCCAAAACTTGAAAACTTCACAACACAAAACTTAACAGAAAACTCGTGAGCTCCGTTAGTGAAAGAAAACAAAACACCACTTCAAGGTACTGTAATGAACTCATTATTTATTTATATTGGTGTTAAACCTACTGTATTCTAACTTCTCTTTGGTTTATAAACTATTTTACTAGCCATAGATTCATTAAAATAAGCAAACAACACACGAAAAACAGAATCTGTCAAAAACAGAACAGGCTGTAGTAGTGTGTATCAAACGTATACTTCTGGAACTCCAAAAATTCTGAAATAAATTGGTGGACGTGAGGAATTTGTCTAGTAATCATCTTAAAAAATAATCAACTAAATAGTGTTTTCCAGTAAAAAGTTTTAGCTAATCTCGTGACCGCTAAAGTTTCTGTTTTTTACAGCATGATCATAAAGACTTCACCCAAGTCTTCCCAAAGGTTCTACTTGGCACAAACACTAATTAAAACACAAAACCAAATCTAACCAGAGGCTAGATGGATTATTTATTACTAAACAGAACTGAAAAGCAAGAAACTAGAATAAAATTGGGTTGCCTCCCAACAAGCGCTATTGTTTAACGCCCCTAGCTAGGCATGATGATTTCAATGATGCTCACATAAAAGATAAGAATTGAAACATAAAGAGAGCATCATGAAGAATATGACTAGCACATTTAAGTCTAACCCACTTCCTATGCATAGGGATTTTGTGAGCAAACAACTTATGGGAACAATAATCAACTAGCATAGGAAGGCAAAACAAGCATAACCTTAAAATTTTAAGCACATAGAGAGGAAACTTGATATTATTGCAATTCCTACAAGCATATGTTCCTCCCTCATAATAATTTTCAGTAGCATCATGAATGAATTCAACAATATAACCAGCACCTAAAGCATTCTTTTCATGATCTACTTGCATAGAATGTTTATTACTCTCCTCATAAGCAAAATTCTTCTCATTTGGAATACTGGGAGTATCATAAGAGACTTGAATACTATAAATTGTTTACACATTAAATGAGTAATGTTCAGAAAAAGGGTAACCATAATCATGACAAGTTTTATAAATATAATCATCACTACTTTTTATAGCATAAGTTTGATCACAATAATCATCATCAGTAGCAACTTTGTTCTCATCATAATCAATTTAAACCTCTTCCGAAATAGTGGATACATCACTAAATAAAGTCATGACCTCTCAAAATCCACTTTCATAAATACTATAAGATTCAACATCCTCCAAAATAGTGGGATCATTACTTCCTAAAGTTGACACTCTTCCAAACCCACTTTCATCAATATAATCATCATAAGTAGGAGGCATGCTATCATCATTATAAATTTGCATATCAAAACTTGGGAGACTAAAAATATCATCTTCATTAAACATAGCTTACCCAAGCTTGTGGATTTGCATATCATTAGCATCATAGATATTCAAGGAATTCATACTAACAACATTGCAATCATGCTCATTGTAAGTGCATCTAGTGCCACCGCTAGTTGGTTTTGGAGTATTGACGACAAATGTGGTTGAGGGACTAATGCGTTTGTGAGAATTGCAGGATAACGCAGGTGGTGTCCCCCATTGATTCGGTTTACCTACCGGAGGTGACCCCTAAAAATGTATGAAGACATTGACGACAATGGTGGTATGTGAAGATATTCACATTGAAGACTATGACATGAGAAGACATTGAGTGAAGACTATGGAGCGCGAAGACTGTGTCGTTTCGTTGTTTCCTTTTCTTCTTTGTTGAGTCATAGGAACCACCGTACTGTTAAGTGGGGTCCAAGTGATCATAATCAGAATGACTGAAGTGATGCTCAACCCAAATCCTATGTCTTGACGAAGACAATGAGAGCGAAAACTTATCCAGCTGGATGAGTCAGCTTTGCTTGTAGCCCAAGTAAAGTTGCCGTGTGTGTTTGAAATCGACCGTTGGAACACGTGTCGGTTCCTTAGTGACCTGTGGTCATTTCGGACATATCAGGTCGGGTTTCCTAGTGGCTATAAATAGCCCACCCCTACACCATAAATTGGTGGCTGCTCAGAGTTAGTGCGGCTTTTGTCGTTTGAGAGCAACCCACCTCGAAGCCTTTGAGAGAGAGAAATCCTTGCGAGGAAAAAAGCCCAAACACCCAGAGCCAAAGAGTGTTAGGCATCACTGAAGTCTTTACATGCATGTGACCTGAAGACTTATTACACTTGAGGACTGTGAATCCTCCAGCCGGTTAGGCGTCGCGTTCTGAGCATCCAAGAGTCATTGTGGATTGCCGGTGAACGCAACTTGTGAAGGTTCGAAAGTCTACCTTGAAGACTTACCAGAGTGATTGGGCGAGGACTGTGTGTCCTTAGCTCAAGGGGAATAAGGTGAAGCCGCGGTCTTCTGAGTTGAATCTCAGCCTCCCTAACCAGATGTACAGTTGTCACAACAACTGGAACTGGTCCAACAAATCTTGTGTCTTCAACAAGTGACTGGTTCTATCTTTTCCCTCTCCTTACTTAGAGTTTCTCTTCGTGTAGTCATAGCCTATTTGTCATACCTGTTTGACTTCATTGCTTGACTACTTTTGTTGATTTGCTTCTCACTATCTTCCATCTTGATCCTACTACCAAGCTGCTATTAGTCTTGTACTTTCACATTATTGCATACTAGACTATGGCTTGCTTGTTGTAGTTTATCTTCCGCTGCATATCAATTAGGTCATTTCTATTGTTTGTCTTTGCAACATCCATGTTTTGAAGACTTTCCTAAAAATCGCCTATTCACCCCCCCCTCTAGTCGATAACTAGCACTTTCAATTGGTATCAGAGCAAGGTACTCCCTTGTTCTGTGTGATTTGGTTTAACCACCTGGAGTTTTAGCTATGTCGACTGCAGGGATAATCAAAGTCTCCGCTGCTTGCCCGTGTTCGATGGGCCGACTATCCCTCTTTGGAAGAATAAGATGCGCATGCATCTTGAAGCCATTGATGTCGACCTCGGTATGTCGTCAAGAACGGCATTCCCAAAACTGGTGAAGGTGTCACCCCTGCTGATGTCAAGAAGTTCATCCAACTGGACTCTACTGCAAAGAACATCATCTGTGGTCATCTGACCAATGGACAGTATGGCCGTGTGAGTGCTCCGGAAACGCCGAAGCTAGTCTGGGACTGGCTATCCAAGGTCAATGAAGGCGTCTCAACCCAGAGAGATCAAAGGATCAGTGTTCTTCGCAACCTCTTCAACCGCTTCAAGAGAAACGACAATGAAAATGTCCAGCTCACGTTTGATCGCCTCACTGGCATCACAAATGAGCTTCATGCTCTCGGCGCCACTGAGATCACCAAGCATGAAATCGTCAAGACACTACTGAGATCACTTGACAACTCCTTTGACACCCTTGCCCTCATGATACAAGAACGCCCTGACTTCAAGACACTCGATCCGTCTGATATACTTGAGAGGCTCAACACACATGAGTTCCAGCTTTCTGAGAAAAGAGATATCTATGGCCCCAACTATGGCCGAACTCGCGCTTTGAAGGCAAAAGTTGTTTCCTCATCTGAAGAAGAATCTGATTGCGGTTTTGATGATCCTAAAGACATTGGAAAGGAACTTGCTATGCTTGTGAAGAAGTTCCAGAAGTTCACTAGGAAGAAAGGCTTCAGAAAGTCTTCACGATCCAGCTCAAGAAATGATGAAGCTTCCACTCATGACTACAAGAAGAGAACCATCACAAGTGCAAGAAAACTGGACACTATATCTCTAAGTGTCCACGATTGGGACAATGAGAAGAAGAAGAAGAAGAGCAAGGAATATGATTACGATGACAAGAAGAAGAAGAAATCTTCAAAGTCTTCTTCCAAGTCCTCATCAAAGTCTTCATCTCATAAGAAGAGCTCATCTGCAAGGCTCGTGCTTTTGTTGGCAAGGAAATGGATTCAGAGGAGGAGTCTGCATACGAGGAGGTGGAGGTGGAGTCTCAAGAGGAGTCCGACCCTGGCGTTGCAAGTCTGGCTTTAGCCACAGCCTATGTTGCCAAGTCCATCTTCAACACTGAAGACAATGACTTCCACACCAACGCTGAAGCTGACGACAAGGACGACCCTGCTCCCACCTACTGCTTCATGGCACGTGGTGCCAAGGTAAAATCACGTGATGCTTACTTTCAAACATCAAGTGAAGATGACTCTGATTGTGAATCCAAACCCAGCTACAAAACACTTGCTAAAATTGCAACCGAACAACAAAGAGCTATGGAACATACTCAAAAACTGTTAGACAAAAGCGATGACCTGTTGGGCCGCGGAAATGACACGTTCACGGTCCTTAGTTGAAGACATTAAAAATCTTCATGCTAAGTACCAAGAACTTGAAAGTCGTCATGAAACGCTCTCAACTACTCATGAAAAGCTCTCCTATGATTATCTTCAAAGGAAGCAAGAGCTTGAGAAATTGAGAGCGGCTCATGAAGATCTTCAAAAAGAGAATGAGTCACTTCACGCTCAACAGATCAGTTCCGCTCAGGATGGATTTGAACCACCATGTCTAAAATGTCTTGAGCGTGATATCGCTACCTCTGTTGCTGAATGTTCAACTACTGCTACTGTTGTCTTCAACTACTAATGTGGTAACTAACCCCTTTGCGGAGGATACCACTGCTATTGCTGATGAAAATGCTAGGTTGAAGACATTGCTTGAAATAGGGATGTATAAAAGTCTGAAAGGGCACCAGACACTTTGTGATGTCCTCAAAAGCGGAATCTTGAACCGAAACCCTAGGAAAGAGGGTGTTGGGTTCGAGAGGAAAATGAATGTTGATGGTTCCCTCTTTGGAAGCCTGAGCAGTATCCCAAAACCACATGGGTTGCCGCAAAGGGACCTTTAGTGGATCCATCCACCTTATCTGGATTTACCTGTGCTAACCCTATTATCATTGATGAATCCTTTGATGCAAACTATAAGCTGTTCAAGAATCAGAATGGTGAAGTGTTTGCCAGGTATATTGGTACTAATGCAGGAATGGACCGCCTATGAAGAAGATCTGGGTTCCCAAAAGCTGTCTTGAGAATCTTCCGGTGAATGTCATCATGACACCACACAGGAAGAAGACAAACCCCAGACCTAAGGCGTCATATGGTCCAAACGCTTCATACAGACAGAGGACTCACCTTACTCACCCTAACGCCAATGTTTTGCAGGGAAACCGTACTCAAATTTATGAATATGAGCGTGTGTCTTCAAACCGCTATGTTCATAGATCTAAGAACTTTTCTGCTTATTCATATGAGTATCATTCATCTCCTGCAAGGCTATTTGCTAGGGCTCCAAAGCCGAAATTCTCATATGCTGCACTTAGACTCATTGCTTCTAAGCCACCCCTGAAGATGTGGGTGGTTAAGAAGAATTAACTCTCTTTTGCAGGAAAGGGTCTCCAGCCGAAAATCAAAGGCGTCTGATGCTATTGCTGGGGACCTAAAACATCTTGTTGGGCACAAGATCAAATGCCCAAATGGTCTCACTATGTATTTTGTTCCTGAATTGTTTGCCATTCATCCCATCAGTCCTAATCTTGATTTAAGCTTCAATAATCCACTTGCCCGTCAAATGTTTATGCTTCACAATGCTCTTGGTGAAGCCTATCCCCCTAACTGTACTGTAGGGTATGACACCTCATGCTTCAGAATGGATTATGGATAGTGGATGCACTAATCATATGACTGGTGATCGAAGTCTTCTCATGGACTCAACCTTACGTCCATCAGACAAGAGTCACATCACATTTGCTGACACTGGTAAAAGCAAGGTATTGGGTCTAGGTAGAGTTGCAATCTCAAAGGATCAACACATGGATAAAGTGATGCTTGTTGAATCCCTTGGTTTCAACTTGATGTCAGTCTCAATGCTTTGTGACTTGAACATGATTGTGATATTCGAAAATATCGTTGCCTTGTACTAATGGAATCGACAAGTCTCTAGTCTTTGAAGGGTATAGGAAAGATGATCTATACATGGTAGATTTCTCAGCAGGTCCATAGCTTGCCGTATGTCTTCTTGCAAAAGCTTCAGAATGTTGGCTCTGGCATCGGAGGCTGGGGCATGCTGGCATGAGGAACTTACACACACTCGCCAAGAAGAAGCATGTCATTGGCATCAAAGGTGTCAAGTTCAAGAAGGATCATTTGTGTGGTGCCTGCGAAGCTGGAAAGATGACTAGGGCAAAGCACCCCTCGAAGACAATCATGACGACATCTCAACCCTTCGAGCTGTTACACATGGATTTGTTTGGCCCTACTCATTACTCTACCCTCACAACAACTGCATGTCTCTATGGCTTCGTCATTGTTGATGTCTACTCAAGATACACATGGGTGCACATAATTCTCTACAAGACTGAAGTGCAAGATGTCTTCAGACGCTTTGCCAATCGAGCAATGAACAATTATGGCGTCAAGATCAAGCATATCAGAAGTGATAACGACACTGAATTCAAGAACACCGGACTTGATCTTTATCTGGATACCATGGGAATCACTCATGAGTTTTCTGCTCCATACACACCTCAGCAAAATGGCATCGTGGAACGCAAGAACATAACCCTCATTGAGATGGCTCGAACAATGCTCGACGAGTACAAGACACCAAGAAAGTTCTGGCCTGAAGCCATTGATACTGACATGTCACGTCATCAACCGTGTTTATATCCATAAGCTTCGAACAAAACATCCTATGAGCTCCTTCTTGGCAAGAAGCCAAATGTCGACTACTTTAGAGTTTTTGGGGCTAAGTGCTGGATCAAGGATCCCCATCACAAGTCAAAATTTGAACCCAAAGCTCACGAAGGCTTCATGCTCGATTCTGGAAAGGACTCGCACTCCTCTGAGTCTTCAACCTTTACCTCTACAAAATCGTCGAAACTGTAGACGTGCGATTTGATGAAACCAATGGTTCACAAAGAGAGTTCCTGCCAAGTACACTAGACGAAGCTCCGCCAAGCGAATCTATCAAGCTGATGGGAACTGGTGAAATCATGCCTTCTGAAGCACAGCCTGAAGAAGAACTTATCATTTCTGCACCTAACCAACCTGAAGACAATGCTCGGCCTGATGACAATCCTCCCAATGAAGACAATGATCAGCAAGAGCAAAGTCTTCGTCCAGTTCATCCTCGAGTTGCAAATGAAGTACAGATTGAGAAGATAATCGATAGCATCAATGCACCTAGTCCGCTTACTCGCTCAAGAGCAACACAGCTAGCAAATTTCTGTGGGCACTTTTCTTTTGTGTCAATATCGTAACCCAAGAAAGTTCTTTGAAGCCTTTATGGAACCAGAATGGATACAAGCTATGCAAGAAGAACTTCAACAGTTCAAGCTGAACAATGTTTGGGAACTTGTCAAGCGTCCTGACCCTCGCAAGCATAACATTATTGGCACCAAATTGATATATCGAAACAAGCAAGATGAGCATGGTCAAGTCGTCAGAAACAAAGCACGTCTTGTGGCTCAAGGATATACTCAAGTTGAAGGAATTGACTTCGATGAAACATTTGCTCCTGTAGCTAGGCTTGAAGCTATTCGCATACTACTAGCCCATGCTAACCACCACAACATCTTGCTATATAAAATGGTTGTGAAGAGTGCATTTCTCAACGGCAAGATTGAAGAAGAAGTATATGTCGCTCAACCACCTGGCTTTGAAGATCCAAAACATCCGGATATGGTGTACAAGCTAAATAAAGCACTGTAAGGCCTCAAACAAGCTCCTCGCTTTGGTATGATACGATCAAAGACTTCAAGAGCAAAGGATTCAAACTGGATCCCTTGATCCCACACTCTTCACGAAGACATATGATGGTGAACTGTTTATATGCCAAATATATGTGGATGACATTATCTTCTACCGCACCAACCAGAAGTATAGTGATGAATTTGGATACATGATGCAAGAACAATATCAGATGTCCATGATGGGAGAGCTCAAGTTCTTCCTTGGTCTTAAAATTCGTCAGCAAAGGAATGGCATCTTTATATCTCAAGAAAAATACCTCCAAGATTGTCTGAAGAAGTTTGGAATGCAAGAGATCAAAGGATACACGGCCTTGATGCCAGCCAAACACCATCTGGGTCTCCACGACAATGGTAAAGAGTTTGATCAAAAGGTATACTGCTCCATGATTGGTTCCTTACTTTACCTATGTGCATCTAGGCCAGATATTATGCTTAGTGTTTGCATGTGTGCTCGATTCCAAGCGGCACCAAAGGAATCGCATCACTTAGCTGTGAAGCGAATTCTTCGATATTTGGCTCACACCCCAACACTCGGATTATGGTATCCAAAGGGCTCAAAATTTGATTTGGTTGGATTTTCGGATGCTGATTATGCTGGTGACAAGGTGGATCGCAAGTCTACATCAGGCACATGTCACTTTCTGGGACGATCACTTGTCTGTTGGTCTTCAAAGAAGCAGAACTGTGTATCACTCTCAACTGCCGAATTTGAATACATTGCTGTTGGATCTTGTTGTGCTCAGCTTCTATGGATGAAGCAAACTCTCAAAGACTATGGCATCAATCTAAAACAAGTACCTCTCTTCTGCGACAACGAAAGCGCCATCAAGATTGCCAACAATCTAGTGCAGCACTTGAAGACAAAGCACATTGAAATTCGTCATCATTTTCTCAGGGATCATGTCATGAAGAAAGATATTGACATCATTCACGTCAACACTGAAGAGCAATTGGCAGATATCTTCACTAAGCCCTTGGATGAGAAAAGGTTTTGCAAGTTACGGTGTGAGGTAAATATCTTGGAATCCTCAAATGTCCTGTGATCAAGCACACATCCTAACACTTATGCATGTTGATGACTTAGATGTGCAACACACGAAGTAAAGTATATCTTCAATCAATGAAGACTTACATTCTGAGTGTGAATACATTAACGTGGAATTTGACTTCGGATCGCCACGATAATTGTGCGCCGTGTCTGGGTCTAATACTTCCTATACGGTGGGTAACGCCACCACCAAATTTCGTTGTTTGAAGTGTTTCACTCATGGCGTTATTTCTGCAATATCTTCGCATTTGATTTGTCTTCAACTTCAACCTATCTTCATGATTTTCTTCACTATGTTGATTTGGTTCTTTATGCGATATATATATATATATATATATATATATATATATATATATATATATATATATATATATATATATATATATATATATTGTTCATACTCTGACATTCACTTATAGCTATGTCTTCCAAGTTGAATCTTTTGAACTAAGTGAATGTGATTGGACCCTAATCTCTCTATGCTTTCTATCTCAAACTCTATCTGTCCAAATCATATGCATTCTATTGAAACTGTCGAATGTCTTCTCTGCGTCCTTGTCTGTAGAAGACACAGAGACATATTTTAAGTCTGTTTTAAATGATTCATCCTTACTGTTGAAATCCGGAGAAGCCGGAACGACCATCCGACAAATCTGGCGGGCGTGGGAACGTGGGACAACTCAGAGTATGTTGCATGCTTGCCACGTGCCCCTCAGATGTGAACCTCCAAGGGCACCTGCGTATTCTTGTTGTCACGGCTACCTCCTTATAAATACATGTCCCTGCAATAAAGAAAATCTTCTTCCACCTCTCCACCTCGTCAAAACCCTAAGCGCCACCGCTAGCTCTCGGCAACGCCCGGCGACGCGCTTAGCTGCCGCGACTTCTCCGACGCCGTCCTCACGCCGGCCGCAGGCATCGTCCTCTCCGCCGCCGCCGTAGGTGTCCTCCATCGCCAAGTTAGGACACGTTGGATTGAACTGCTCGGCCTCCTTTTCTTCCGGTCTAGCAGTTCTTCGAGTGGTAAATATAACTCTATTTTTACCATCTTTTTGATCCTGAAAGATTCATCCTTCTTACCAAAATTGGTTTACGCCTATACAATGTTAGATCTATTCACCGCATCTCATACTGCCTAGTATATTCACTTAAGCTTCACAACTAGTTAGATTCCTCACTTGTACTTATTCACGGATTCGTACAAATCTGGAACCAACTCTCGGTAGCATAAGTGAATGTCTTCGCATCATGAGGTCAATGTCTTCAAACTGATTTATCTTCAAAATCTTACGAGAATGCATATGACCTCTTCCCTTCCCTCGCATCTCTAATCTTTGTCACGGTACATGTCCGTGGGAGAATCCCTTGGTTCTCATAGTCTGCATTCGTTTGCGTAATTCTTACAAGATCAAATTAACTCTCCGAAGCCGGTTCTGTTTGTCCAAAGAAGCGCAAGACTTTGAAGCCTTTGAACGTATTGAAGCCATTCAGTTTGAAGTTCATGGCTGCAGATAAATCAGTCAGGAAGGGCGGAAGACAACGTCGTGGGGGAACCTCAAAAGATCTGCCTGATGACCTCGCAGAGCTTTACAAGACAGATCCCGAAGAGAGTTACAATCAACGCAAGACGCGAATCCAATGGATTCATCGATATTGGGCTGAACAATGGTTCAAGTACAATTTTGTGACCCAGGAATACGCCGAGAAGAATGCTATCAGAAGCCCTTGGGGCGATATTCTTTTTCGAGGCCTTCCACCCAAGAACATGGCTGAAGCTATTGCACAGGGTTTCTATCCTCGTATGGTCCGTGGACCTCAGCCTGAGAATGCCGACCCAACGTCATTGCTCTGGTGTCGTGACGATAATCTCTTCAAGCGCAACTTCTAGCACGCAAAGGCTTCGGCCAAGGAAAACAAGAAGTCATTGGGATTAGACTTCAACCCTGGTCCCTCTGCTCCCCGTGCTAACGGCTCACGTGATCTTTGAACCCAATGTCATCGGTCCCTTTTCAAACCTTGATGGCCTCATCACTTACATCTTGGTCCAAGGTGCCAAAGTGGATCACTCGATGGCGATCTTTGAGTCCGATGAAGCCCCAACTCCAGCTCCTGCTCTGCTCCAAAGCCGCGAAGCAAAAAGAAAGTCAAGGCTTCAAAGTCACTGCTCCTCCAAAAGCTTCACGTGTGAAGCCAGCCTCTTGCACCTCCACGAAGCGGTGTGCGGTCAAGATCAATCCCGTATCTCCAAGAAGACGGAGAAGAGAAAGAAAATTGTCAAGAATACTGAACTGACACTGACTCCTGCTAACATTCTGCGAAGAGCACATTGATCTGTCCAGTGATGAAGATCTTGCAGATGATGCTCTTGAGCAACTTATCAAGAGCAAAGAAGAAGCAGAAATATTCAACAATTTGCCTCTCTTTGATGTGGCAATCATCCATCACTTCATTGATGAGTGGTTTGACACCCCAAACATCAGCTTTGAAGGTCTGCAACTTCCTATTGGCCTCAGCGTCTCCTTCAATGGCGCCATTGCTTCGAGCTAGCTCTTGCTCGGCGCATTGTTGAACCGAAGAACAAAATCGACTATGAAAAAGCTCGGTTCAAGAAGCATATGGCTGCACTCAGCGTGCAAGATGTCAAAACTTCAAGGTCATGCTTTGCGACCTCAAAGAAGCCTTTCTCAAGAAGCGTGAAGAAGCCAGAGGCTCTCGTGAGCGCATGAAGAGTCTGGCTGACAAGTGTGTGCTTGCCTACAATGAGGCTGAGAAGCGCAAGGCTCTTGGACGTCCTGGCATTGACCCTAGAATGGCTGCAAAGAGGAAGAAGTCTTCAACAGACCAAGCTGCACCTTCAAGGCAGGAAGAACCCCGCATAGTCTTCCCAAGCAGCATGACTGGGTCGAAGCCAAAGGTCAGGTCAACCGCTTCTGAACAAAAGAATACGAGGGCTGCTGAGGCTGAAGCCAGAAAAAGGAAACTTCCTGAAGCCTCTGATGCTGCTCCTTCCAAGAAGAAGCTCAAGACCAAGAAGAATCGGGCTGCTCCCACAGAGCCCTTGGTTGTTGAACCCATTTCAGTGGTTCGTCCTGCATCTGCAACCCAAGAACTACGCATGACTGTTCATGAGCCTGCTTCCACAGAGGCTCCTGAAGCTGAAGAGATTCCAGCAATTGATCCCATCACTGCTGAAGACATTGGTCACCATGACAATGTTGAAGATGATGAAGTTCTTCCTCAAATTGAATACAATGTGGTATCATCGCCTGTTCGTACGAACAGCAAACTCATAAGTATTGGTTGTCCTCTGACGCCAATTGCTCAGGATGCTTCATGGTCTGATCGCCCGCAACAAGAAGACTCCCCTAGTACTCCCCAACAACAAGTCACTCCCCAACAACAACAACAAGAAGAAGAGGAAGACTTTGAGGCCTGCAACCCCATCTCCAAAGGCGTCGCCCGACATTTCGAGTGCTTTGGAAAAGTCAAAGGCCTCAAGTACCTCTCTCGGCGTTCGAAGGAGAAGTGCACCACCAACCTGTTGCACGTCAAGTGTTTTCGAAGCCACTCCAACTGTGGAATGTCTGCGAGTCCGAAGCCAAAGCTGCTGAAGACAATCCATTTGCATCGGTGAAGACACCCAAGAAGAAGAAGAACGTGTGCCCACACCCCCTGTAATTGAAGAAGGTATTCCTGATATCAACGTGCCAGTGCCCGACCCTCCAGCTCCTCAAGTGGAGGTTGAAAACATTGAGGCTGCCACCTCCAACACCAATGAAGCCAATGGCGTGGTCATGGCTGAAGCAAATGTGGAGCCTGCACCAACAGCTCCTGAAGCCAATGAAGGAAATGTGCACGAAGCCAATGAGGCAAGCTGCTCCGAAGCATCTGGCCGAGCAGCTCGAAGCCTCGGTTGTTGCCATCGCTCGATTCCGCCACCAAGGCGCTTATACAATTGAGCAAGCATACAACTATGGTCACTAATCACGATAAGATGGCCGTTACGGTCCCTCCGCCTCATGCCTCTGGTCCTCAGTTTGAATATCATATTGCGCATAGGCCTCAAGTCCAGAAGCTGAAGCCAAGACTGCCAAGGTTTCCAGGCACTGCCACCTCTACAGGGTCTTTCAATGCAAATGGCTTCAAAGCCCACAATACTTTCTTTGACAGAGCAAAGAACCCCTACACAAGGCCAAGGATATCATCCGACCTTTCTGGAGCTATCAGCAACAAAGCTATTACTCCTGCGTTCTGTATGATCAAGGGCGCATTTTCCCTCATATGCGCCTCGACACTGAAGCCATTGCTGGACTGTCGTGCTTAGAAGAAGCACTTGATTGCTTTCGTGATGCAGGTCTGCTCGGCTTCGTAACAGACAAAGAACACTGGAATGAAGAACTTGTGCTTCAATTCTATGCTACCCTCCACATCCGCGGCTACTACAGAGATACGAAGACATGGGTTCTCGAGTGGATGACAGGAAATGTTCATCATGAAGCCAAAGCTCTTGACGTCATTGAGCTCACAGGCCTACCCACTCCCGGAGAGCTGTTTGAACCTGGTTGTCAACTCCACCGCTGACGCACCGAGAGCATCTTTCATAAGCCAGAGCCCAACATGAGTCAGATGTTGAGCATGATGAAGCCACTGCCACATGACGCTGAATACCCTCAGGACTTCTTTGTTGATGACCTTGAGTATCTGCCTCGTACAATATATCACATCGTCAGGCGAACTCTCTGGCCTATCAAACGACATTCATGATCTGCAAAACTTGAAGGAGCAATGAAGACATTGGTCTTTTACATCCTCAATGGCATCATCTTCAATACGCAAGAATTCTTCATCCAACAATTGGCTGCGTCTGGATCTGATCTGTTTGGTCTGAAATTTTATGCTCCATAGGTCATGCACCTCATCAAGATGCACTATGCTATCAACTATCAGCCTTCTGCTCGCAATCATCTGATCTTTCTACTAGAGGTTGATATGTCAGTTGAAGCCATTTACCCTGAGCCTGCCAAAACGCCACTTTGTCTTCAGAATGCAGATCACCATAGCTTCTCTCAACCCATGGAAGGCGTCCCAGCAGTATCTCGTGTCTATCCTCTGGCTGGGAACACACGTCTGCCTCGCCGTGCGCGGACTGAAGCTACTGAGAGCACTATTGCACAAAGGCCTCGGAAGCGCTCTCGCGTCCTAAATAACCGAGAACTTCTTATGGCACTGCATCAGAAACAAGATAAGCATCACTCCTGGCTCAAGCGACAGATGCAAAGCCTCTTGGTGGACGTCAATCGCATTCGAAACCTTGCCACCAAGAATGCTTTTGTCACTCACGAGACCTGTCGGTGATCATGGAAGAGTTTGACCCTGCTAAGTGCTGAAGCAGATCTTCAAGACGATGGCTTCACTGAAAGCTTCAAGTTTGACTCCACTCCTCCACGGAATGCAGTCCTACGACAAACTCCATCTCTTGAAGACTCTGACTATTCTTCCTCCGCGGAAACTGTCAATGCCAGAGTGATCAATGATGAAGATGATGCTACTTTACCGCCCCCTACTTCTGTTTGCATCGACACTGCACCAAGTTCATCTGTGTTGCCAAACAACAACGACAACCCTGCTGCATCATCTACTTCTGAAGAGGACGAGTAGATGCTCTATGTCTTCAAACCTTTTTGGTCCTTACTGACAAAAGGGGGAGAAGCATATGAGTTTGATAGTCTTCAAGCGGGTTCATATGGGCGGTTGCATAATATTTTGCCTAGTGTTTACAACTCTCGCTTTTGATACATTTGGTTCTTTGAGTTGTAACACTTAAACTTCGATAATTAAATGCGCTACTTGTTTGCTTTACTCAGATGCGATGATAAATTCCGCATGTGCGATGATAACTTCCGCACTTTGATCATTCTGCAGACGTCCATTTTTCATTATGCATGTCATTCTCTTAGTTATATCAGTTCATGCATGATGAATTATCTTCATAAGTTGAAGAGGATCTCCACAAGTACAACCTGCCATGTGCATTTGCATTCCAAAAGCAAACTACTTATATGCACATCTTCAGGGGGAGCCTTTGCCACTTATGAAGACAATTCCCTATCCTTTACAATTTCACATATTTTATCCCTTTGAAAACTTCAACCAGTTTGTCATCAATCACCAAAAAGGGGAGATTGTAACGCATCTAGTGCCACGCCTAGTTGGTTTTGGAGTATTGACGACAAATGTGGTTGAGGACTAATGCGTTTGTGAGAATTGCAGGATAACGCAGGTGGTGTCCCCATCGATTCGGTTTACCTACCGGAGATGACCCTAAAAATGTATGAAGACATTGGCGACAATGGTGGTATGTGAAGATATTCACATTGAAGACTATGACATGAGAAGACATTGAGTGAAGACTATGGAGCGCGAAGATCGTGGTCGTTTCGTTGTTTCCTTTTCTTCTTTGTTGAGTCATAGGAACCACCGTCTTTGTTAAGTTGGGTCCAAGTGATCATAGTCGAGAATGGTCAAGTGATGCTCAACCCAAATCCTATGTCTTCGACGAACACAATGAGAGCAAAACTTATCCAGAGCTGGATGAGTCAGCTTTGCTTGTAGCCCAAGTAAAGTTGCCGTGTGTGTTTGAAATCCGACCGTTGGAACACGTGTCGGTTCCTTAGTGACCGAGGTCATTTCGGACATATCAGGTCGGGTTGCCTAGTGGCTATAAATAGCCCACCCCCTACACCATAAATTGGTGGCTGCTCAGAGTTAGTGCACGGCTTTTGTCGTTTGAGAGCAACCCACCTTGAAGCCTTTGAGAGAGAGAAATCCTTGCGAGGACAAAGCCCAAACACCCAGAGCCAAAGCGTGTTAGGCATCACTGAAGTCTTTACATGCATGTGACACGAAGACTTATTACACTTGAGGACTGTGAATCCTCCGGCCGGTTAGGCATCGCGTTCTGAGCATCCAAGAGTCATTGTGGATTGCGGTGAACGCAATCTGTGAAGGTTCGGAAGTCTACCTTGAAGACTTACCGGAGAGATTGGGCGAGGACTGTGTGTCCTTAGCTCAAGGGTAATAAAGGTGAAGACGCGGTCTTAGAGTTGAATCTCAGCCTCCCTAACTGGATGTACAGTTGTCACAAAGAATCGAACTGGTCCAACAAATCTTGTGTCTTCAACAAGTGACTGGTTCTATCTTTTCCCTCTCCTTACTTAGAGTTTGTCTTCGTGTAGTCATTGCCTATTTGTCATACCTGTTTGACTTCATTGCTTGACTACTTTTGTTGATTGGCTTCTCACTATCTTCCATCTTGATCCTACTACCAAGCTGCTATTAGTCTTGTACTTTCACGTTATTGCCAACTAGACTATGGCTTGCTTGTTGTAGTTTATCTTCCGCTGCATATCAATTAGGTCATTTCTATTGTTTGTCTTTGAAACATCCGTGTTTTGAAGACTTTCCTAAAAATCGCCTATTCACCCCCCCTCTAGTCGATAACTAGCACTTTCACTCATCATTCAAAGATTTAGTGCCAAACATTTTAATGCATTCTTCTTCTAACACTTTGGCACAATTTTCTTTCCATCATACTCACCAAAGATATTAAAAAGGTGAGCGTAGGAGGTAAACTCAATTCCATTCTTTTGTAGTTTTCTTTTATAAACTAAACTAGTGCTAAAACAAGAAACAAATAGATTCAATTGCAAGATCTAAAGATATACCTTCAAGCACTCACCTCCCCGGCAACGGCGCCAGGAAAGAGCTTAGTTGACGGGGTGAGTGCCGCTTACCTAGCCTCCCGACAGCGGCGCCGAGAAAAGAGCTTAGTTGACGGGGTGTGAGTGCCGCTTACCTAGCCTCCCCGGCAACGGCGCCAGAAACTGCTTGATGTCTACTATGCAACCTTCTTCTTGTAGACGTTGTTGGGCCTCCAAGTGCAGAGGTATGTAGGACAGTAGCAAATTTCCCTCAAGTGGATGACCTAATATTTATCAATCTGTGGGAGGCGTAGGATGAAGATGGTCGCTCTCAAGCAACCCTGCAACCAAATAACAAAGAGTCTCTTGTGTCCCCAACACACCCAATACAATGGTAAATTGTATAGGTGCACTAGTTCGACGAAGAGATGGTGATACAAGTGCAATATGGATGGAAGATATAGGTTTTTGTAATCTGAAATTATAAAAACAGCAAGGTAACTAATGATAAAAGTGAGCGTAAACGGTATCGCAATGATAGGAAACAAGGCCTAGGGTTCATACTTTCACTAGTGCAAGTTCTCTCAACAATAATAACATAATTGGATCATATAACTATCCCTCATGTAACAAAAAGTCACTCCAAAGTCACCAATAGTGGAGAACAAACGAAGAGATTATGGTAGGGTACAAAACCACCTCAAAGCTATTCTTTCCAATCAATGTGTTGGGATATTCCTATAAGTGTCACAAACAGCCCTAGAGTTCGTACTAGAATAACACATTAAGATACCAATCAACCAAAACCCTAATGTTACCTAGATACTCCAATGTCACCTAAAGTATCCGTGGGTATGATTATACGATATGCATCACACAATCTCAGATTCATCTATTCAACCAACACATAGAACCTCAAAGAGTGCCCCAAAGTTTGTACCAGAGAATCAAGACGAAAACATGTGCCAACCTCTATGCATAGGTTCATGGGCGGAACCCGCAAGTTGATCACCAAAACATACATCAAGTGAATCACGTGATATCCCATTGTCACCACAGATACGCACGGCAAGACATACATCAAGTGTTCTCAAATCATTAAAGACTCAATCCGATAAGATTACTTAAAAGGGAAAACTCAATCCATTACAAGATAGTAGATGGGGAGAAGAAACATAAGATCCAACTATAATAGCAAAGCTCACGATACATCAAGATCGTGCCAAATCAAGAACACGAGAGAGAGAGAGAGAGATCAAACACATAGCTACTGGTACATACCCTCAGCCCCGAGGGTGAACTACTCCCTCCTCGTCATGGAGAGCACCGAGATGATGAAGATGGCCACCGGTGAGGGTTCCCCCCCCTCCGGCAGGGTGCCGGAACAGGGTCCCGATTGGCTTTTGGTGGCTACAGAGGCTTGCGGCGGCGGAACTCCCGATCTATTCTGTTCCCCGATCGTTTTAGGGTATATGGGTATATATAGGTGAAAGAAGTACGTCAGGGGAGCCACGAGGGGCCCACGAGGGTGGAGGGCGCGCCCTAGGGGGGTGGGCGCCCCCTGCCTCGTGCCTCCCTCGTTGCTTCCTTGACGTGGACTCCAAGTCTCCCGGATTGCTTTCCTTCCAAAAATAACTTCTCCAGAAGATTCCATCCCGTTTCGACTCCGTTTGATATTCCTTTTCTTTGAAACACTGAAACAAGGGAAAAAACAGGAACTGGCACTGGGCTCTGGGTCAATAGGTTAATCCCAAAAACAATATAAAAGTGTTTAATAAAGCCCATATACATCCAAAACAGATAATATAATAGCATGGAACAATAAAAAATTATAGATACGTTGGAGACGTATCAGTCATATATGCCAAATATGGAACTGTCTAATCAGGGATAACAAGAAGAGCGGCCACCAACTGAGCCTCCGGGTGAGGAATAGCCAAATCCTCCTCTGTAAGTAACTTGACCGATGGGTTATGCAAAACGCCAAGAAAAACATCGGGCGGCACCGGTTTACGTTGAGAACCCAACCGGCTTAAAGCGCCCGCCGCTTCATTTTTGCGCCAATCAACATGCTCGACCTGATAACCCTTGAAGTGACCAACAATAACATCCACCTCTCGTCGATAAGCCGCCATGAGTGGAACCTTGGAATCCCAAGTACCAGAGACTTGTTGAGCCACCAAGTTTGAGTCCCCAAAGCACCTTACCCGGCTTAAGTTCATCTCCTTAGCCATCCGAAGACCATGGAGCAAGGCCTCATATTCAGCTGTATTGTTAGTGCAAGGGAACATTAAACGGAGAACATAACAAAATTTATCACCTCGAGGGGAAGTAAGCACAACTCCAGCCCCGAGCCGTCAATTGCTGGACCCATCAAAGTGAATAGTCCAATATGTGTTATCCGGCTTTTCCTTCGGTGCCTGCAACTCTGTCCAGTCATTGATGAAATCCACAAGTGCTTGGGACTTGATAGCCGTACGAGGCGTGAGGTCCAAGCTCAATGGCCCATTTAGCAACCCGGCCAGTTGCTTCCCTGTTTTGGATTATATCCCCCAAAGGAGCAGAACTGACCACCGTGATGGGATGACCCTGAAAATATTGCTTAAGCTTCCGGCTTGCCATGAAAACTCCATACACCAGCTTCTGCCGATGTGGGTATCTCTGCTTGGACACAATAAGCACCTCGCTGATATAATAAATCGGCCGTTCAACCGGATACTCCTTGCCTGCCTCCTTTCGCTCCACCACAATAGCTACGCTGACAGCCCGGGCATTAGCAGCCACATATAACAGCAATGGCTCCTTATCAACAGGGGCAGCAAGAACAGGTGGCTCGGCTAACTGCTTTTTTAAGTCCTCAAACGCTGCATTAGCAGCATCACTCCAGACAAAATTATCCGTCTTTTTCATCATTTGGTACAGAGGGATAGTGTCGTGGTTTTGTCACGGCAGATGTCCTCGTGAAGGGACTTAGTCGTGGAGCCATCGCTACGGGTTAACTTGAAGGGGTTAAAGCGGACGCAAGGACACAAGAGTTATACTAGTTCGGCCCCTTCGATGAAGGTAAAGGCCTACGTCTAGTTGTGATGGGATTGATGTGGTCTCGATGACTAGGGAGCAAATAAGCTTCGCCTAGGCCTCGAGTTGTTGTTCTCTGTCCTTGAACCGTCCCGGTCGCCCCTTATATACACGGGTGGCGCCCGTCGGTTGAAGAGTCCCAATCTCGGGTTCATACTGTAACCGCGTTGGTCTCTCTCTATTCCTAACTTACAATACAAGTTTACATACCAGGCGGTTTACGGCTCTGAGGTTCTAAACCGACTACAGGCCTTGGGCCCTTACTTTCATGCTTGGGCTTTTTACACCGTTGGACTATTGATGAAGTTAACCCGGCCCGGATAGGCGGTTTACGCCCGATAGTAATATCCCCAACATTAGGCCCCAGTTGATTTGAGCAGGTTCATGTCAATCCTTGATAAAAACCTTCATCTTCAATATTTTCTTTTAATTGTTGAACCGCCGTGATGTCACCTTCTCTGGTTGCTGTAAACCGGCATGACGTCCCCATAAAGATAGCATTCATGATACCCTCTTTGTTTAACAGATCTGCGATAATCGAGGCGACAGCTCTGCTTCCCAGATTTGTGGTTCCTTGATTCACGCGCCTGACACAGGTCTCTTGCCTTATAAATAGGACCGAAGGGTCATTCATTTTATCCCCTCCGTCCCCTTTCTCTTCGTCTTCCTCGCGTCGCTAGCCTCGGAGCTCCGCCGCCACCATCGGCCTCTGCACCGTCTTGAGCTGCTGCATCAACCTGAACGCACCAGAGAAACGCAGCAATCTTCCGCATCTCCTCAACTCTGGTAGGTCCTCAGTTCCCCTCGACCTAGATTCGTTCTAGGGTTTCTTGTTCTTGCAGTGCTCCATTAACTGTTCATGCTCATACCAGACTCCTGGATAGATCTGTGACATCTTGCTCTGATCAGTAGTAGCTTTTAGCATCCGCATGTAGTCTCGTGCTCACGTTCATAGATCTCGCACATCATCTCCTGCTCATTGCATCAATACTGCTCTACTTTATTCTTTTTTGGATATTTTTCTTCTTTTCTGATCTGGCTTCAGATCCTTCGTTGTAGAGAAATCATGCGAAACCTGTTTCTGCACACTTAGCCGTTCGCAATCTCAATTGTTTTCAATATCTAGACCAGGCGGTTTAACTTAATATAGAAAAAATTAAATAAACCGGTATACACCATTAGTCCCCTTGTTGAACCGCCAGAACTCCTTAACCAGACACTGTCGCTTCATAGAACTCCGGTTTAGATGTATTTGTCTCCGATTTAGCATTGTACACCGGTTCTCTCTTTGTCCCAACACATTTCTTGAACCGGATTTATATTTTTTGTAGATGGCCAAACAAGTATATGAGTGCAACTGGGCTCCTTCCCGTGTCACCGAAACTCAATTAAACAATCTGGTCCTGACTGGCGCTTTAAGCAGTAAAGATACTATCCATTGGAGGGTTCCTGGCAAAGAATGTCCACCCACACCTCAAGAAGGAGAGGTTGTAGTTTTCGCAGATCACTTAGCCCGGGGTTTCAACCCGCCCGGTTCAAAATTTTACCGGGATGTGTTAGCCAATTTTCAGCTCCGTCCATGAATCAGACGGGCCCCAATTCATTACCAATATTTGTCACTTCCAAGTGCTCTGTGCTGCATACTTTCAAGAAGAACCCACAGTTGAACTGTTTAGAGACTGCTTCCATCTAAACCGCCGCACAGAATTCACTGACGGGCCCAACACAGAATTGGGTGGTGTGGCGATTCAAAAAAGAAAGCAGGTCACTTATCCTCATGTCAAACTGCACAGCCACCCCAAGGAATGGAATCAAACATGGTTTTACTGCAGAGACACTTCACCTGCCAATGAGAATCCTTTGCCCGGTTTTCGTCCGGAGCGACTCAGTAATACACATCCCTTTCCGTAAAGATTAACCGCCAATGAGAGAAGTAAATACGCTCCTCAACTCTCCAAGCTCAGAGCCTTCATGGCCAATGGTTTAACCGGAATTGATCTCGCACGCTGTTGGATATCATGGAGCATACTGCCCCTCTCCCAGCGCTCCGGTTTAATGTGTGAGTACACTGATAGTGTCAACGACCCCTCCGACATGTTAATATCCAGCTTACCGATGATGAGGTCACCGAGGCTGTGAAGAAAATGTTGAACGAACCGGAACACCTCTGTGCCCGAACCGGTCTACTCCCCTTCTGTGCTACCAACAAACCACCATCTGTAAGACTTCTGACTATTTTTTACTGAATATATTACTGCCATTTCCGGTATCACTTTTAACATCAACTGCTGCTTAATCAGGGTGATGATCCATTCGAGCAAGAAACATCCACAAGAGAAACCAGAGAAGCGGACAAACCGGAAAAACCAATCCGGCAAAGACCAAAGCTGTCAAGAAGACTGCTCATAAGAGGAAAACCACTGCATCTTCTCGATCCGCCGTGGATGATGATGTGGGTAATCCGGACCTTGAGGTAGAGCTTGATTCGCAGCTTACTTTTCATACGCCTAATTAATGATGATATTTGTCGGGATGATCTTTGAAACCGATAATGCTAATGTTGTAGAGGTAACTATTCTCTCCTCTGACTCAAGTCCTTTGCCTTCATTAAAAATCCGTCGGGCAAACCGGAAAATTAAATTTTCTCATCCCCTTGCTTACTTGGATCCCAAATTTCTTATGAAGACTCAACAACATGAAGTTCGCCGCACAACTCGGCACAGTGGCCAGGTAGTTACCTCCGCCGGTTTACCGAACAGTCCGGTTCGGAAACGTCGTTCAGAGGTCTCTAATTTGCTTGTCAGTGCTTGTCCTAAAGCAGGCTGTTTTCGTCAACAACTTAATCCACCTGACTCCGATTATCAGGTCACTTCCCATTCCTCATCTGGCGAGTCATCACCACTCACCGCCACCACTTAAAACAGTGCTTGGGTAAGTTATACCTTTCATATTGTTACTACTGCATCATTGTGTAGTATATGCCGTATTTGACTATTATTGTGCCTTTTCAGGGCCAAGCCTAGGCCGAGCAAAAAGGCTCGTCTGGATAAAACGGCCGATGAAGAGACTGCCCCTGAACCGGACAGCGCCCCAAATCTTGAAGCGGCTATCTGTGAAGATACGCCCAATGATCCGCCACTGCAAGATGATGATTTTGTTGCTGAAGAAAGGCCTGTTGACACCTCTCTTCCTGCTGACCAGCCCAGAAGCCCAACCCGGATTGAAAAATCCACCGGTCCAATCCGGCCTGGCGACAAACCGGTATCCACTGGTCAAACCGGTGATACCAAGGACGATGACGTTGTGATTCTTGGCTTTGGCCACAGCGAACCGGGTAATCTGGTCGCTTTATCCAAACGATTCTGCCAAAGAAGAGTTTGCCACTATGAGCAAGGGCAAGTGGGATGTTGATCGGCAACTTACACCGCTCTGAACCCCAAGACCTTCATTACGGCTACTTGAACCGGTGTATACCAGCCGTGATTATGAAGCTGGCACAGTGAAGATGATGAAAGAAAAATTGAGGTAACCTCCATGTTCTTTTCCGCTAGGATATTTCAATTTTGTTAACTCTCCTAGCCCCCAAGGGCCGGTTCAACTTAGTATAGTTAAACCGGGACTTAACATAAACTCAATGCTTCAGAATCCACTGATGTAGCCCCCAAGGGCCGGTTCAACTTAGTATAGTTAAACCGGGACTGTAATTTATATCGCCGCATCAGAACATGTTCGAGCAAATAGCCATTAGCCCCCAAGTGCCAAGTTGAATACCTGTATTGAGCTTGGGACTTTGTGATTTTATTGGCGAGATGAAGATCAAATATGCATTAGCCCCAAGTGCCAAGTGTATAACTGGTTATGCACTTGGGACTTGTAATGAAGATATTTAACATGCTCCCTTTTTGTTGTAGAGCGAGATACGCCAACAAGCCTCACAAATCAATGATCTCCAAGAAAATCTGAAATCTCAACAAGCAGAAACCTCCAAGGCCAAGGATGAGCTGAAAACCGCCTTGACTACCATGGAGCAGCTCAAGGAGTGGTTCAAGTCTGAGCGGCCAATTTGAGATCTTGAAAAGGCCGCTTTAACCAAAAAGGTTGAAAATGTCAAGCTGCCCTTAAACCGGTGGTAGATGAGCTGACCAACGTGAAGCGGCAAGTGCATGCCATATTTGCTGCCATCTTTGGTAAGCTTCCTTTGGCTTTCTGATAACTTGGCCTTCTTATGATAAATCCGGTTTGTGATTTCTCTTGTAATGCTGTAGGCACACGCATTGGTCACTTAGGGTCAGATATCAGATGAAATTGGAAGCTGCCTACACCTTAATCGAACAACTGTACACTGGAGCGCACTGCATCACATAACAATCCAGCACCCTCCTTAATTCAAGATACTCTTAGGAGGTTGTCAATGCTTCCCGCCCGGGTTGAAGAGCTGAAGAAATCTGTGCTCGAACCGGTGCCATTAACGCCTTAATCCGGGCAAAAGCATGGGTGCGATTTCGATCTGTTGAAGCAGCTCGAGGCTATCGATCTGAAGGAAGACGGTTCAGCGTTCAACGAAGATGACCTGAGAGCGATAAACCGGGCAGTGCGCCCTCTGGCTTGCCAATTGGCCGAAGAAGCAAACTTGTCGCATTATCAAGCTCAATATGACGATCAGAACAAACGAGTAGCTGCACCTATTCCCGAAGCAGAGAACCTGATCCCTCTGATCCGTAAGCATACTTACGCTCCTGATATTGAACCATCTTCCCTGATCCATGAGGAGGCTGTCTTTCAAGCTTTAATGGGAATCGATTGGACCACTGTTGACTTCCAGCCGCTGGGTAGAAATGAAGAAGCTGAAGTGGCGCAGGATGACCCACAACCATCAGACCGGGGCGGCGAGCAAGCATGAACCGGAAGCCGGTTTGGATAGCTGCTTCATTATAGTCCGCCAAAAAACAATGATCTTATTTGGGCACCATGTTGCCTTGTAATAGGATAGCCAACACTCTTGCTTTTAATATGCCTTCGTGCATAGGTGCCGATACTTTTGCTTGAATGATCGAAACTTTCAATCTATATTACTGCGGTCACAAAATCTTAAACCGCCACGGCGGTTTGTGACGCCAGCCGACTTGTGACGTTCATATATATATGAAATGAAATATTGAGGTATATAATCAAAACTTGTGATACAAAATACCTGCCATCGCTGGGCATAAAGTTGGCTTCGCCAATCTTGAAACGGAGGTTGTATAAACCCTTACCGTCAGAGGAGAAAACAACTCCTGTGTTTATAATGCCGGTTTACCATGTAAACCGTGCCGGGTCATGACAAGCCCCCTGTCACTCCATAATGGGATGTTAACAGAAAAAGTCAAACCAGAAAAATTATCTCCGGATTAAAAATGGACCGAATTCTGTCAACTGATAGTTTGAACCGGTTTAAAAATGTTACCGGTTTAAGAAACGCAACAAAGATCAAATAACAGTTATGAAAAAATATGGAAGCAAAGGTAATGATAAAACCATTTGCAAACAGAGGCTTTACTGAGCCGATCAGATGGTGTTACCATGGTCGGACACGACCAAGCTCCCAATAAAGGTGTAGCCCTGGTTCAAGTCAGCCAGGTCCCCAACTGAAACCGTGGCATTATGCCGATCAAGTGGCGTGGCAATGGTTCGGGTTCGACCAAGCCCCAAGTGACTCTATGGCCTTAGGCCGATCAAGAGGCGTGTTGGTTCAGACTTGACCATGTCCCCAAGTGATCTGGTGGCTTTCGCCTATCAAAAGGTGTTGCATTGGTTCGGACACGACCAAGCCCCCAAGTGATATCATAAAGCTTTTGGAAAGCAAACTCAGGGGGTAAACCGGAGGCCGCTTAAGACAGAACAACTCCATGTAACCACGCATGATGTAACAGAACAGATACCCCGCTTTAGCTGAGGCTCCGGTTTATTACTTTATTTATAATATATACACTGTCATAATATGTACATAAGTAGAGCCGATGGCTCAGGTATAATAAGGCCGAAGATGAGCTATGTTCCACGGCCTGTTGGTCTCCTCCTCCGGCGTGCGTGAGTTTTTATGCTCTCGAATATCGATCGAGATAAATGCGACCCGTTGTGCGATTCTTGCTGACCACGAAAGGTCCCTCCCAAGGTGGGGATAACTTGTGCATATCAGTCTGGTCTTGGATGAGCCGAAGCACCAAATCTCCTTCTTGAAAAGTTCTGGTTCTGACCTGGCGACTATGGTAACGACGGAGATCCTGTTGGTAAATCGCCGAGCGGGCAGCTGCTATGTCACGCTCCTCATCCAACCGGTCCATAGCGTCTTGTCGTGCCGTCTTGTTGTCCGCTTCAACATAAGCTGCCACACGAGGTGAGTCATGACGGATGTCACTGGGGAGAACCGCCTCCGCTCCATAGACCATAAAGAACGGTGTGTATCCCGTGGATCTGTTAGGCATAGTGTTTATACTCCATAACAGACGGTAGCTCTTCTACCCAACAACCCGGTGTCCTCTGCAAAGGGACCATAAGCCGGGCTTGATGCCTCTCAAGATCTCTTGATTAGCCCTTTCCGCTTGACCATTGGACTGTGGGTGAGCTCTTGAAGAAAGCGTCTGTGGATGTGCTCACGTTCATAGAACTCTTTCATGGCACCTTTGGACAAATTGGTACCATTATCTGTGATGATACTGTGTGGAAAGCCAAACCGGAAAATCACCTTTTTGATGAACTGAACCGCCGTGGCCGTGTCACACTTGCTAACAGGTTCTGCCTCTACCCATTTTGTAAACTTGTCAACCGCCACCAGTAGGTGGGTCTTCTTGTCCTTGAACCTTTTGAAAGGCCCAACCATATCCAGCCCCCAGGTTGCAAACGGCCAAGTAATTGGAATCATCCTCAATTCTTGGGCCGGTACATGAGCACGTCTGAAAACTTTTGGCAACCATCACATCGTCGACCGGATCTTCCGCATCGGCATGAGCGGTCAACCAATAGAAACCGTGGCGGAACGCTTTAGCCACCAAGGATTTTGAACCGGCGTGGTGGCCACAATCTCCTTCGTGGATCTCACGCAATATTTCACAGCCTTCCTCAGGGGACACACAGCGTTGAAACGCCCCTGATACGCTGCAATGATGCAATTCACCATTAACAATGGTCATAGACTTAGATCGCCGGACTATCTGCCGGGCCAACGTCTCATCTTATGGTAACTCGCCCCGGTTCATGTACGCAAGATAAGGAAGCGTCCAATCCGGAGTGACGTGAAGAGCTGCCACCAATTGAGCCTCCGGATCAGGAATAGCCAAATCCGCTTCACCAGGGAGCTTGACCGACGGGTTGTGCAGCACGTCCAGAAAAACATTGGGCGGGACTGGTTTGTGTTGAGAGCCCAACCGGCTTAAAGCGTCCGCCGCTACATTCTTCCGACGGTCCACGTGGTCCACCTGATAGCCCTTGAAATGACCTGCGACGATATCCACCTCACGACGATATGCAGCCATGAGTGGGTCCTTTGAATCCCAAGTGCCAGACACCTGTTGAGCCACTAGGTCCGAGTCACTGAAGCACTTAACCCGGCTTAGATTCATCTCCTTAGCCATCCGGAGACCATGGAGCAAGGCTTCATACTCAGCTGCATTGTTAGTACAAGGGAACATTAAGCGGAGAACGTAACAAAACTTGTCACCTCGTGGGGAAGTTAATACGACTCAAACCCCGAGCCCTCAATTGCTGGATCCGTCAAAATGGATGGTCCAATATGTGTGATCCGGCTTTTCTTCAGTGCTTGCAACTCCGTCCAATCATTAATGAAATCCACAAGTGCTTGAGACTTCACCGCCGTCCGAGGCACGTACTTCAGACCGTGCGGGCCAAGCTCTATAGCCCACTTACCAATCCGGCCAGTTGCTTCTCGGTTCTGTATGATATCACCTAAGGGAGCAGAACTGACCACCGTGATGGGGTGCCCTTGGAAATACTGCTTCAGCTTCCGGCTTGCCATAAAAACTCCATATACCGGCTTACGCCAATGCGAATACCTTTGCTTAGATTCGATAAGTACCTCGTTGATATAGTAAATCGGGCGTTGAACCGGATGCTCCTTCCGCCTCCTTCCGCTCCACCACAATGGCCACGCTGACCGCCCGGCATTAGTAGCAACATATAGCGTAAGCGGCTCCTTGTCAATGGGAGCGGCGAAACGCAGCGGGTTGGCCAATTGCCGCCTTAAGTCCTCCAACGCTTCATCGGCCGGACTCGCATAAACCGATCTGTCTTTTCAGATCTGGTACAAAGGATGGCCTTCTCTCCGAGGCGGTGATAAACCGGCTCAGCGCGGCAATCCGCCTGCCAAACGCTGGACATCGTTAATACACTTCGGTTTAGCCAGGAGATAATAGCCGTAATCTTCTCCGGATTAGCTTCAATTCCTGTTGGACACGAAAACCCAATAACTTGCTGCCGGAACACCAAAGACACATTTGGCGGGTTGAGCATCATCTTGTAAACCCGCAGATTGTCAAAGGTTTCCTTCAAATCGTCAATCGGTGTCTCCTTCTCCCTTGACTTGACCACAATATCATCCACATAGGCGTGCACATTACGGCCGATCTGTTTATGCGAGCAATTACGTACACTGGCGTTGATAAGTTGCTTGGGCGCTCTTGAGCCCAAAAGGCATAGATACATAGCAGAAGGCTCCAAAGGGAGTGATAAACACCGTCTTCTCCTGGTCCTTAACTGCCATCTTGATCTGATGATACCCAGAATACGCATCCAAAAAGCTCAAACGCTCACAACCCGCAGTGGCATCAATAATCTGGTCAATGCGGGGAGGGCAAAAGGATCTGCTGGACAAGCCTTGTTAAGATCGTGTAATCCACACATGCGCCAAGTGCCGCTTTTGTTAAGAACCAGCACCGGATTAGCAAGCCACTCTGGATGGAAGACTTCAGCGATAAAACCAGCTGCTAAGAGCACAGCCACCTCCTCTCCAATGGCCTTGCGCCTTTCTTCGTTAAACCGGCGGAGAAACCGCTTCACCGGTTTTACTTGGGATCAACATTAAGAGTGTGCTCAGCGAGTTGCCTCAAGACACAGCATGTTAGAAGGCTTCCATGCAAAAATGTCCCGATTCTCACGGATGAACTTCGATGGCGCGCTTTCCTATTTCGGATCCAAGTTGGCACCGATCTTTGAACTGCTTGGATGAATCGCCAGGCACGAAGTCAACAAGCTTAGTCTCTGCTGCCGATTTGAACTTCAGGGCCGGATCATGCTCTGTAGTTGGCTTCTTCAATGGAGTCATGTCCGCCGGATCAACATTGTCCTTATAATACTTCAGCTCCTCGGTGGCACAAACCGACTCTGCGTAAGCCGCATCACCTTCCTCACATTCCAAAGAGATCTTGCGGCTCCCATGAACCGTTATTGTCCCCTTGTGACCCGGCATCTTGAGCTGCAAATAGATATAACAAGGCCGTGCCATGAACTTGGCATAAGCCGGCCGCCCAAATAGGGCGTGATATGGACTTTGGATTTTTACCACTTCAAACGTCAATGCTTCCGATCTGGAGTCATATTCATCACCAAAGGCCACTTCCAGAGCTATTTTACCAACCGGATATGCTGACTTGCCGTGTACCACACCATGGAACACCGTATTGGACGGTTTGAGATGTTTATCTGTTAACCCCATACGACGGAAGGTCTCATAGTACAGGATGTTAATGCTGCTCCCTCCGTCCATGAGTACCTTGGTGAACTTATAACCTCCCACCTGAGGCGCCACCACCAGGGCTAGCTGACCCGGATTGTCAACCCGGGGAAGATGATCCTCTCTACTCCATACAATGGGCTGCTCTGACCAGCATAGGTAATAGGGCACGGCCGGTTCAACAACGTTGACTGCCCGCTTCTGAAGCTTCCGGTCTCGCTTGTCCAAGCTGGTGGTGAAGACATGGTACTGCCCACTATTCAACTGCTTTGGGTTGCTCTGATAACCCGACTGTTGCTGCTGCTGGTTGTAACCACCTTGGTTATTCTGATTGTTCTGATTGTTATGTCCGCCCGGATTACCATTAAATCCTGAACCGGAATTTCCTCCACCGTAACCCGGCCCGGATCCTGAACCGCCGCGGAACCTTGATCATACCGGAAAGCATTAGAACTCTTGAACTCCTGCATAATGTAGCAATCCTTCCGGAGGTGGTTCGGGCGTCTCCTTCGTCCCATGCTTGGACAGGGTTGATTCAATAGATAGTTCAAGCGGTCCGGATTGGGATTAGGCGCTCCACTTCGATTCGGCTGTTTACCCTTGCGCCAGCCGCCCTTGTCCTGTAGCGTTGGTGTTAGCCATGAAGTCCATGTTGCCATTCGCTTTACGCTTGCCTCCACCGTTACCTACCGAGTGATGTTGCTGGCCCTTGGAGTTGTTGTTCTTCCTTCCCTTCCCTGTCTCATCATCGTCAGACTCGGGATCCTTGGTACTATCAGAATTAGCATACTTCACTAAAGCGCCCATGAGAGTGCCCATGTCATTACAAAACCGCTTCATGCGCCCCAACTTCAACTTTAAAGGCTTAAGCCGGCAGTTGCCCTCCAGGGTTAAGATTGCAGAGTCAGCGTTGATCCGGTCTGATGAGTGCAAGATTTCCAAAACGCGGCGTACCCAATGGGTTGTTGACTCCCCTTCCCCCTGGACACAAGCCGCCAAGTGCACTACGGACATGGGCTGCTTACAGGTATCTTTGAAATTCTGGATAAACCGGGTCCGCAATCGGGCCCATGAATTGATAGAATTGGGTGGCAAGCTCTTCAACCAAGTACGAGCCGTGCCTTGAGCATCATGGTGAAGTACTTAGACACGCTGGCCTCATCCACATCCGGCATTTCCATGGCCATCTCATAACTTTCTATCCATGCTTCTGGAGCTAGATCGGCAGTGTAATTTGGCACCTTGCGTGGACCCTTGAAGTCTTTGGGCAAGCGCACATTGCGTAAAGCGGGGACGAGGCAAGGCACCCCCAAAGAGCTATAAGTAACCCCAGGCTCGACTGAGATGGTCGGACGAACCGGCGTGGTGATGAGCCCGATCTTTGTCTTTGCTAACTCGGCCTCCTGCGTGCTCGGGCCCGGTCCACCACCTCCTGGGCATTATCGACGCCACCTGCCGGGTTGTTGCCACGGGGCGCACCACGCTGTGCATTACTTGATACGGCCGGTTCATCCACGTGCCTGCTATAGCTCCGGCTTGTGCGGGGGGTAGAGTGGATCCGGTCGCGGCTGTACGAATACGCTTCGTGTTGAACCAAAGCTGTCCTAAGGAGCTCCTTGACCCGGCGCGTCTCTACTGCCTGTGGTGAATCACCTTCAATTGGAATAGCCTCCAACCGTGCCGCAGCTGCAACAAGGTTATCCATCGGGTTGGAGTAGTGACCCGGAGGTGTTTGCACAGCCTGAGGCGCACTGGCGTTATGGCGAGGTAGATCTATTAAGCGGGGATGGACCGGCGCGCCCGTCCCAGGTGCTTCCGCCCGGTTTACCACCGGCGGATTACTGGTTCCCGCTCCGGGGGTGTTGAAGAGGTCTCTTCCTTCGAAAGATGAAGGCAAACGGGATATGTATTTCCTCTTCATTACTTCATGTGACGCGTTCTGATCCAGCATGAGCCTATAAGCCTGCGCATCTAAAGCGGCCCGCTCTACCGTCATCCTGGCGTCTGCAGCTGCTAGATCCGCTTTAGCCTGAGTGATTTGTTCCTTCACCTTCGCAATCTCCGCGTTATGAGCGTCCTGATCCGCCGGGTTAACCTCTGCCATGAGCGCAGCCAACACATCGAATAGATCTGATAAAACTTGAGCCGGCGGGCGCACAGGGCCTCCTGCCCCGGCAGCCGTCGCTGCTGTTGAACCGGCAATCATTGCCGCAGCGGTCGAAGAGTGAAGCACTGCTTGTGTACCGGCCATGAATATTCCAACCCGGTTGGGCAGATCGGAGGGGTCCGGAATACTGTCACCATCGGAATAGCCCCCAATCCGGCCATCTTGTAGCTGATATAGAGATTCAGTTTATCCGGTTGACGACTCGTCGTCGGAGTAGACGACGGTCTCGCCACCGGACTCTGATCCGTCCTCATAACTTCCTCTGTGGATGACTCCCACAAAGGCACGCTTCACGGCCGGTTTAACCTGGGCAGATCTCGTCTGGCTGAGCCGTCTCGGCGAGGTCGGTGCAGATGTCCGCTCGAGCCCTGGCTCACCAATCTTGCCGATGAAAACGCGTGTATGCCACCAAAGGGGACCCGGTACCCGTACTCAATCGAGCCGACCTCGGGCCCCAGCCTGCATCGTCGATGTAAAGCTTGCCGCGACGACTCTTGGTCATCCGGCCTGGCGTAGCCTTCGAGTCCTTCGAACTTGCCCTCCAAGATCATCAAACCATCGTGCGATAGCCCCACGGTGGGCGCCAACTGTCGTGGTTTTGTCACGGCAGATGTCCTCGTGAAGGGACTTAGTCGTGGAGCCATCGCTACGGGTTCCCTTGAAGGGGTTAAAGCGGACACAAGGACACAAGAGTTATACTAGTTCGGCCCCTTCGATGAAGGTAAAGGCCTACGTCTAGTTGTGATGGGATTGATGTGGTCTCGATGATTAGGGAGCAAATAAGCTTCGCCTAGGCCTCGAGTTGTTGTTCTCTGTCCTTGAACTGTCCCGGGTCGCCCCCTTATATACATGGGTGATGCACGTCGGTTCAGAGAGTCCCAATCTCCGGTTCATACTCGTATCCGGGTTGGTCTCTCTCTATTCCTAACTTACAATACAAGTTTACATACCAGGCCGGTTTACGGCTACAGGTTCTAAACCGACTACAGGCCTTGGGCCCTTACTTTCATGCTTGGGCTTTTACACCGTTGGACTACCGATGAAGTTAACCCAGCCCAGATAGGCCGGTTTACGCCCAGTAGTAATATCCCCAACAGATAGCTTTCTCTCCCAACCTGGTTATGAACCGGCTTAGCTCCGCAATACAACCCGCCAGATGTTGAACATCATTGATACATGCCGGTTTAGCCAGAGAAGTAAGGGCCTTGATCTTCTCCGGGTTAGCTTCAATGCCCCTGTTAGACACCAGAAAGCCCAAGAGCTTGCCTGCCGGTACATGATACGTCTCCAACGTATCTATAATTTTTTATTGTTCCATGCTATATTATATTCTGTTTTGGATGTTTAATGGGCTTTATTATACACATTTATATTATTATTGGGACTAACCTATTAACCGGAGGCCCAGCCCAAATTGCTGTTTTTGCCTATTTCAGTGTTTCACAGAAAAAGAATATCAAACGGAGTCCAAACGGAATGAAACCTTCGGGAACATGATTTTCGGAACAAACGTGATCCAGAGGACTTGGAGTCTACGTAAAGCAATCAATGAGGAGAGCCCGAGGTAGGGGGCAAGCCTCCCCCCAGGCGCGCCCTCCACCCTCGTGGGGCCCACGTTGCTCCATCGACGTACTTCTTCCTCCTATATATACCTACGTACCCCCAAACCATCAGAAGCATCCACGAATACCTAATTACACCGCCGCAACCTTGTGTACCCGTGAGATCCCATCTTTGTGCCTTTTCCGGCGTCTTGCCGGAGGGGGCATTGATCACGGAGGGCTTCTACATCAACACCATAGCCTCTCCGATGATGTGTGAGTATTTTACCTCAGACCTTCGGGTCCATAGTTATTAGCTAGATGGCTTCTTCTCTCTCTTTGGATCTCAATACAAAGTTCTCCTCGATTCTCTTGGGGATCTATTCGATGTAATCTTCTTTTGCGGTGTGTTTATCAGGACCGATGAATTGTGGGTTTATGATCAAGTTTATCTATGAACAATATTTGAATCTTCCCTGAATTCTTTTATGTATGATTGGTTATCTTTGCAAGTCTCTTCGAATTATCAGTTTGGTTTGGCCTACTAGATTGATCTTTCTTGCAATTGGAGAAGTCCTTAGCTTTGTGTTCAATCTTGCGGTGTCCTTTCCCAATGACAGCAGGGGTAGCAAGGCACATATTGTATTGTTGCCATCGAGGATAACAAGATGGGGTTTATATCATATTGCACGAGTTTATCCCTCTACATCATGTCATATTGCTTAAAGCGTTACTCCGTTCTTATGAACTTAATATTCTAGATGCATGCTGGATAGCGGTCGATGTGTGGAGTAATAGTAGTAGATGCAGGCAAGAGTCGGTCTACTTGTCGCAGACGTGATGCCTATATATATGATCATACCTAGATATTCTCATAACTATGCTCAATTCTGTCAATTGCTCGACAGTAATTTGTCCACCCACCGTAATACTTATGCTCTTGAGAGAAGCCACTAGTGAAACCTGCGGCCCTCGGGTCTATTCTCTATCATATTAATCGTCCAACACTTAGTTATTTTTATTGCCTTTTATTTAACTTTGCATCTTTATCATAAAAATACCAAAAATATTATCTTATCATATCTATCAGATCTCACTCTCGTAAGTGACCGTGAAGGGATTGACAACCCCTTTATCGCGTTGGTTGCGAGGTTCTTATTTGTTTGTGTAGGTGCGCGGGACTTGAGCATGGTCTCCTACTGGATTGATACCTTGGTTCTCAAAAACTGAGGGGAATACTTACGCTACTTTACTGCATCACCCTTTCCTCTTCAAGGGAAAACCAACGCAGTGCTCAAGAGGTAGCAAGAAGGATTTCTGGCGCCGTTGCCGGGAAGGTGTGCGCCAAGTCAAGTCAAGATTTGACTCCCAACAACAAGCCATTTCTGGCGCCGTTGCCGGGGAGTCTACGCAAAAGTCAACATACCAAGTACCCATCACAAACCCTTATCCCTCGTATTACATTATTTGCCATTTGCCTCTCATTTTCCTCTCCCACACTTCACCCTTGCCGTTTTATTCACCCTCTCTTTCCGTTCGCTTTTTTTCGCTCGCTTCTTGTTTGCTCGTGTGTTGGATTGCTTGCTTGTCACTATGGCTCAAGACAATACTAAATTGTGTGACTTTACCAATACCAACAACAATGATTTTCTTAGCACTCCGATTGCTCCTCTTACCGATACTGAATCTTGTGAAATTAATGTTGCTTTGTTGAATCTTGTCATGAAAGATCAATTCGCCGGCCTTCCTAGTGAAGATGCCGCTACCCATCTAAATATCTTTGTTGATTTGTGTGATATGCAAAAGAAGAAAGATGTGGACAATGATATTGTTAAATTGAAGCTATTTCCTTTTTTTTCTTAGAGATCGTGCTAAAGCTTGGTTTTCGTCTTTGCCTAAAAATAGTATTGGTTCATGGAATAAGTGCAAAATGCTTTTATCTCCAAGTATTTTCCTCCCGCTAAGATCATCTCTCTTAGAAATGATATTATGAATTTTAAGCAACTTGATCATGAACATGTTGCACAAGCTTGGGAGAGGATGGAATTAATGATACGTAATTGCCCTACACATGGTTTGAATCTTTGGATGATTATACAAAAAATTTATGCCAGATTGAATTTTGCTTCTAGAAATCTTTTAGATTCGGCCGCGGGAGGCACTTTTATAGAAATCACTTTAGGAGAAGCTACCAAACTCCTAGATAATATTATGGTTAATTATTCTCAATGGCACACCGAAAGATCTACTAATAAAAAAGTGCATGCGATAGAAGAAATTAATGTTTTGAGTGGAAAGATTGATGAACTTATGAAATTATTTGCTAATAAGAGTGTTTCTTCTGATCCTAATGATATGCCTTTGTCTACTTTGATTGAGAATAATAATGAATCTTTGGATGTGAATTTTGTTGGTAGGAATAATTTTGGTAACAACGCGTATAGAGGAATATTTAATCCTAGACCGTATCCTAGTAATTCCTCTAATAATTATGGTAATTCCTACAACAACTCTTATGGAAATTTTAATAAGATGCCCTCTGAATTTGAGACTAGTGTTAAAGAATTTATGAATTCGCAAAAGAATTTCAACGCTTTGCTTGAAGAAAAATTGCTTTAAGTTGATGAATTGGCTAGGAATGTTGATAGAATTTCTCTTGATGTTGATTCCTTGAAACTTATATCTATTCCACCTAAGCATGATATCAATGAGTCTCTCAAAGACATGAGAATTTCCATTGATGAGTGCAAAGAAAGAACCGCTAGGATGCGTGCTAAAAAAGATTGTTTTGTGAAAGCGTGTTCTTCTAATTTTTATGAGAATAAAGATGTAGATCTAACAGTTATTGATGTATCCCCTATTAAATCTTTTTTTACAATATGAATCTTGATAATGATGGGACTGAATATGAGCGACCTTTACCTAGAAGGCGTTCCAAAAATTCGGAGTTTTTAGATCTTGATGCTAAAATTTGTAAAAGTGGGATTGAAGAAGTCAAAACTTTAGATATCAATGAACCCACTATTTTGGATTTCAAGGAATTTAATTATGATAATTGCTCTTTGATAGATTGTGTTTCCTTGTTGCAATCCGTGCTAAATTCTCTGCATGCTTATAGTCAACATAAAGCTTTTACCAAACATATCGTTGATGCTTTGATGCAATCTTATGAAGAAAAACTTGAGTTGGAAGTTTCTATCCCTAGAAAACTTAATGATGAATGGGAACCTACTATTAAAATTAAAATTAAAGATCATGAATGCTATGCTTTGTGTGATTTGGGTGCTAGTGTTTCCACGATTCCAAAAACTTTATATGATTGGTTAGGTTTCCATGAATTTGATGATTGCTCTTTAAACTTGCACCTTGCGGATTCCACTATCAAGAAACCTATGGGAAGAATTAATGATGTTCTTATTGTTGCAAATAGGAATTATGTGCCCGTAGATTTTATTGTTCTTGATATAGATTGCAATACTTCATGTCCTATTATTCTTGGTAGACCTTTCCTTAGAACGATTGGTGCAATCATTGATATGAAGGAAGGGAATATTAGGTTCCAATTTCCGATAAGGAAAGGCATGGAACACTTCCCTAGAAATAAAATAAAATTACGCTATGAATCCATTATGAGAGCCACTTATGGATTGCCTACCAAAGATGGCAATATCGAGATCTATCCTTGCTTTTACACCTAGCTAGGGGCGTTAAACGATAGCGCTTGTTGGGAGGCAACCCAATTTTATTTTAGTTTTTTGCTTTTTGCTTCTATTTAGGAATAAATATTTGATCTATCCTCTTGTTAGATTTGCTTTTATGTTTTAATTAGTGTTTGTGCCAAGTTAAACCTATAGGATCTTCTTTGATGATAGTTATTTGATCTTGCTGAAAATTCCAGAAACTTTCTGTTGACGAAAACAATTGTTAAAAATCACCAGAACGTGATAAAATACTGATTCCAATTGCAGTAGATCAATAAACAAATTTTCCAGGTCGTCCTATTTTTGTATAATGTTTTGAGTTTCAGAAGTTTGCGTTAGTTACAGATTACTACAGACTGTTCTGTTTTTGAAAGATTCTGTTTTTCGTGTGTTGTTTGCTTATTTTGATGAATCTATGGCTAGTAAAAGTGTTTATAAACCATATAGAAGTTGGAATACAGTAGTTTTAACACCAATATAAATAAAAAATGAGTTCATTACAGTACCTTGAAGTGGTGTTTTGTTTTCTTTCGCTAACGGAGCTCACGAGATTTTCTGTTAAGTTTTGTGTTGTGAAGTTTTCAAGTTTTGGGTAAAGATTTGATGGAGTATGGAACAAGGAGTGGCAAGAGCCTAAGCTTGGGGATGCCCATGGCACCCCAAGATAATCCAAGGACACCAAAAAGCCAAAGCTTGGGGATGCCCCGGAAGGCATCCCCTCTTTCGTCCTCATCCATCGGTAAATTTACTTGGAGCTATAATTTTATTCACCACATGATATGTTTTTTGCTTGGAGCGTCTTGTATGATTTGAGTCTTATTTGTTAGTTTGCCAAAATCAACCTTGATGTACACACCTTTTGAGAGAGACATACATGATTCAGAAATTGTTAGAATACTCTATGTGCTTCACTTATATCTTTTGAGCTATATAGTTTTTGCTCTAGTGCTTCACTTATATCTTTTAGAGCACGGTGGTGGATTTGTTTCATAGAAACTATTGTTCTATCATGATTCACTTATATTATTTTGAGAGTCCTACAAAACAGCATGGTAATTTGCTTTAATTATGATAGGCATCCAAGATTAGTAAAGAATTTTTTTTCTTATGAGTGTGTTGAATACTATGAGAAGTTTGATGCTTGATAATTGTTTTGAGATATGAAGATGGTGATATTAGAGTCATGCTAATTGAGTAGTTGTGAATTTGAGAAATACTTGTGTTGAACTTTGTGATTCCCGTAACATGCACGCATGGTGAACCGTTATGTGATGAAGTCGGAGCATGATTTATTTATTGATTGTCTTCCTTATGAGTGGCAGTCGGGGACGAGCGATGATCTTTTCCTACCAATCTATCCCCCTAGGAGCATGTGTGTAATACTTTGTTTCGATAACTAATAGATTTGTGCAACAAGTATATGAGTTCTTTATGACTAATGTTGAGTCCATGGATTATATGCACTCTCATCCTTCCATAATTGCTAGCCTCTCTAATACCGCGCACTTTTCGCCGGTATCACAAACCCACCATATACCTCCCTCAAAATAGCCACCATACCTACCTATCATGGCATTTCCATAGCCATTCGGAGATATATTGCCATGCAACTTACCACCGTTCCGTTTGCTATGACACGCTTCATCATTGTCATATTGCTTTGCATGATCATGTAGTTGACATCGTATTTGTGGCGAAGTCATCATTCATAATTTTTTATACATGTCACTCTTGATTCATTGCATATCCCGGTACTCCGCTGGAGGCATTCACATAGAGTCATATTGTTGTTCTATATATTGAGTTGTCATTCCTGAGTTGTAAGTAAATAAATGTGTGATGATCATCATTAGTAGAGCATTGTCCCAAGTGAGGAAAGGATGATGGAGACTATGATTCCCCCATAAGTCGGGATGGGACTCCGGACTAAAAAAAGAGAAAGGCCATAAAAAAAGAAGAGAAAAGGCCAAAAAATGAGAGAAAAAGAGAGAAGGGACAATGCTACTATCCTTTTACCACACTTGTGCTTCAAAGTAGAACCATGATCTTCATGATAGAGAGTCTCTTATGTTGTCACTTTCATATACTAGTGGGAAATTTTCATTATAGAACTTGGCTTGTATATTCCAATGATGGGCTTCCTCAAAATGCCCTAGGTCTTCGTGAGCAGGTGGGTTGGATGCACACCCACTTAGTTTCTTTTGTTGAGCTTTCATATACTTATAGCTCTAGTGCATTTGTTGCATGGCAATCCCTACTCACTCACATTGATATCTATTGATGGGCATATCCATAGCCCGTTGATACGCCTAGTTGATGTGAGACTATCTTCTCCCTTTTTGTCTTCTCCACAACCACCATTCTATTCCACATATAGTGCTATGTCCATGGCTCACGCTCATGTATTGCGTGAAGATTGAAAAAGTTTTAAAACAGTACACCAAAGACACACTTGGCCGGGTTAAGCATCATCTTATAAACCCGGAGATTATCAAAGGTTTCCTTCAAATCATCTATCAATGTCTCCTTCTTCCAGGACTTCACCACAATATCATCCACATAAGCATGAACATTGCGCCCAATCTGATTATGAAGACAATTCTGCACACATCGCTGATAACTCGCCTGGGCACTCTTGAGCCCAAAAGGCATAGACGCATAGCAGTAGGCTCCAAATGGAGTTATGGAAGCTGTCTTCTCCTGGTCCTTAACTGCCATCTTGATCTGATGATAACTAGAATAAGCATCCAGAAAACTCAAACGCTCACAACCCGTCGTAGCATCAATAATCTGATCAATACAAGGGAGAGCAAAAGGATCAGCCGGAGAAGCCTTGATTAAATCCGTGTAGTCCACACACATACGCCAAGTGCCATTCTTCTTAAGTACCAGCACCGGGTTAGCCAACCACTCAGGATGAAAAACTTTAACAATAAACCCAACTGCCAAAAGGCGGGCTACCTCCTCACCATTGAAATGGCGAAGAAACTGCTTGACCGGTTTGAACTTGGGATCAATATTGAGATTGTGCTCAGCGAGTTCCCTCGGTACACCTGGCACGTCAGAAGGTTTCCACGCAAAGATGTCCCTGTTCTCATGGTTGAACTTGATGAGCGCGCTTTCCTATTTCGGATCCAGATTAGCACTGATGCTGAACTGTTTGGATGAATCGCCAGGAACAAAATCAACTAGCTTAGTCTCATCAGCCAATTTAAACTTCAAGGCCGGATCATGCTCCATAGTTGGCTTTTTCAAAGAAGTCATATCCGCCGGATCAACATTGTCCTTATAAAACTTTAACTCCTCTGTCACACAAACCGACTCAGCATAAGCTGCATCGCCCTCTTCACACTCCAAAGCTATCTTCTGGCTCCCATGTACTGTAATGGTCCCCTTATCATGTCCAAACAGAGCATGATAAGGGATCTTGATTTTCACCACTTCAAAGGTCAAGGTCTTTGATCTAGAGTCATGCTCATCTCCAAAAGCAACTTCGAGAGCTATCTTACCAACTGGGTATGCCGATTTACCAGGCACCACGCCATGGAAAACAGTGTTCGACGGTTTAAGATTTTTATCTGTCAACCCCATGCGACGGAAAGTCTCATAATAGAGAATATTGATGTTGCTCCCTTCGTCCATGAGTACCTTGGTGAACTTATACCCTCCAACCCGAGGCGCCACCACCAACGCCAGGTGACCTGGATTATCAACCCGGAAAGGTGATCCTCCCGACTCCATACGATGGGCTACTTAGACCAGCGTAAATAACGGGGAACTGCCGGTTCAACAGAGTTTACTGCCCTCTTATGAAGCTTCTGGTCACGCTTGCACAAGCTAGTGGTGAAGACGTGATACTGCCCACTATTCAACTGCTTCGGGTTGCTCTAATAACCCGACTGTTGCTGCTGTTGATTTCCCTGATTATTCTGCTGATTGTAACCACCCTGGTTGCCTTGATTGCCCGGATTACCCTGGAATCTTGAGCTTGAACCACTATCGTCGTAACCTGGCCCATGGAAACCGGATCCTGAACCGCCACCCGGTCCATGACCGTCTTGATAAAAATTCAAATTTTTGAACTCCCTCATAATGAAGCAATCTTTGCAGAGGTGCCCGGACGGCCTCTCTCGCGTCCCGTGTCTTGGGCAGGGCTGATTTAACAGCTGCTCAAGATTGATGCCTGACTGTCCAATCTGCGGGGGCGGTTTACCCTTACGATGCTGACCATTATTCTGTGCATTGGTGTTAGCCACAAAGTCAAAACTATTATCAGCCTTGTGCTTACCATTGCCTCCTTGGTTCGCCGGGTTATGCTGCTGCCCCTTGGTGTTGCTGCTCTTCTTTCCCTTTCCCGGCTTTTCATCATCAGACTCGGGGTCCTTGGTACCATCAGAGTCATCATACTTAACCAGAGCCGCCATGAGTGTCCCCATGTCATTACAATGGCGTTTAAGCCGCCCCAATTTCTTCTTCAGGGGCGTGAAACGACAATTGCCTTCCAACATTAAGACTGCTGAGTCGGCATTGATGCGATCCGTTGAGTGTAGAATCGTTGAGACCCGATGCACCCAATGAGTTGTCGATTCGCCTTCTTCTTGGACACACGCGGTCAAAATCCACAATTGACATGGGCTACTTGCATGTGTCTTTAAAATTCTAGATAAACCAGGCCTTTAACTCGGCCCATGACCCAATGGAGTTAGCAGGGAGCCCCTTTAAGCAAGTACAGGACGTCCCTTCCAGCATCAGGGGGAAATACTTAGCACACGCAGCTTCGCTAACATCCAGCAGTTCCATGGCCATCTCATAACTCTCAATCCATGCCTCAGGAGCTAAGTCGGCTGTGTAGTTAGGCACTTTGCAAGGACCCTTCAAATCCTTGGGCAGACGTTCATTACATAAAGCCGGCACTAAACATGGCAGGCCAAAATTTCTAAAGGTTACACCTGGCTCCACCGAAGTTGTTGAACGGACCGGAGTAGGCTGATGGGCCGCAAATTGTGCCGCTAACTCCGCCTCTCGACGCGATGTGCCTTGATCCACTACATCCTGAGCATCGACTCCCCCGCCCGCCGGGTTATGTCCACGGGGCGGGTTATGGTTCCGCCCACTGCTTGACACAGCCGGTTCATCGATATGCCTGCTGTAACTCCGGCTCAGGTGAGAGTGGAATGAATCCTGTCACGACTGTAAGAATAAGCCTACTGCTGAACCAAAGCTGTCTGAAGAAGTTCTCTCTCCCTCCATGTTTCAACCGCCGTCAGAGACTCGCCTTCAACTGGAAGAGCTGCCAATCGCGACGCTGCAGCGATCATGTTATCCAAAGGGTTAGAGTAATGACCCGGAGGTGTCGGCACGTGCTGAGGCGGGTCCGTTGTTCGTGGCTGAACCGGCGTTCCGTCCCAGGTGCTTCGACCTGGTTTACCGCTGCCGGGTTACTGGTTCCTGCTCCTAGCGTGTTAAAGAGATTTCTTGCTTCATAAACCGGGGGCAGACGAGTCTGATGCCTCCTTCTCATGACATCGTTCGAAGCATTTTGGTCCAGCATGTGCCGTTAAGACTCCGCCTGAATCCGATGTGCCTGAGCATCCAAAGCGGCCCGCTCCTCAGCCATCCTAGTGTTTTCCGCGTTCAACTCCTCCTTGGCATGTGCTATCTCATCACGTAATTTTGCGACTTCCGCATTATGCTGATCCTGATCTGCCGGATTAACCACTATTATTATCAACATTGTCAGTTTGTCCACTAAGTCAGTTAAGACCTGAGCCGGCGGGTGCATAGGGCCTCCCGCCCCGGCAGCCGTCACCGCGGCTGACCCGGAAATCAATTCTGTTGCAGTTGATGAGTGTTGCACGGGTTGTGTACCGGCCATGAAGATTGCAACCTGGTTCGGCGGCTCGCAGGGGTCCAGAATACTGTCGCCATCGGAGCAGCCCCCAAGCCGCCCATCTTGCAGTTGGTACAATGACTCGGTCTCACCGGTGGATGACTCGCCATCTGAATAGACAACCATTTCACCGTTAGATACGGATTCAGATTCCGCAGCGTTAATGAATCCTACGAAGGCACGCTTCATGGCGAGCTGAACTCGGGCGGGTCTTGCATGCTGAGCCGTCTCGATGATGTCGGTGCAGATGTCCGGCTCAAGGCCCGGCTCGCCGATCTTGCCAATGAAAACATGAATTCTGCCGAAGGGGACTCGATACCCGTACTCGATTGAGCCGGCCTCGGGGCCCCAGCCTGCATCGTTGATGTAGAGCTTGCCGCGACGACTCTTGGTCATCCGACCCACAACGTATCCCTTGAGACCTTCGAAGTCGCCCTCTAAGAACTTGAAACCATCGTGCGATAGCCCCATGGTGGGCGCCAACTGTCGTGGAATTGTCACGTCAGATGTCCTAGTGTGAGGACTTAGTCGTGGAGCCATCGCAACAAAGTTAGCTTAAAGGGGTTAAACAGGATAAAGGACACGAGGCATTTATACTGGTTCGGCCCCTTGCGGTGAAGGTAAAGGTCTAATCCAGTTGAGGTGGTATTGCTAGGGTTTCGACGACCAGGGAGCGAATACGCTAAACTTAGCTCTCGATCTCTTGTTTCTTGTCCCTAAACCGCCACCGGGTCGTCCCTTTATATACACAGGTTGACGCCCGATCGGTTTGCAGAATCCTGGCCGGCTCATAAACGTGTCCGGCTCGGTATCTACTCTATCCTATCTTACAATACAAGTTATACGCCTATGGAGGTTTATGTCTATGGGCCCTAACCCACCTCTGGGCCTTGGGCCTTTTTATTAAGTCTCCTTCATAATGCGCCATCTTCTATGTCTTCACGGGCTTTAATACGGGCAGGTTACTATGAGTATAACCCGGCCCCTCCTGGGCGGTTTATACTCAATAGTTTTCTCTCGAACACCATTCTTCTTATCCGCCAAGTATTTGGGGCAGTTCCGCTTCTAGTGACCATTTCCTTCGCAGTAGAAGCACTCAGTTTAGGGCTTGGGTCTAGCTTTGGGCTTCTTCATGGGAGTGGCAACTTGCTTGCCATTCTTCTTGAAGTTCCCTTTCTTTCCCTTGCCCTTTTACTTGAAACTAGTGGTTTTTTCAACCATCAATATTTGATGATTTTCTTGATTTCTACCTTCATCGATTTCAGCATCACGAAGAGCTTGGGAATTCTTTTCGTCATCCCTTGCATATTATAGTTCATCACGAAGTTCTAGTAACTTGGTGATAGTGACTAGAGAACTCTGTCCATCACTATTTTATCTGGAAGATTAACTCCCACTTGATTCAAGTGATTGTACTACTCAGACAATCTGAGCACATGCTCACTAGTTGAGCTATTCTCCTCCATCTTGTAGGGAAAGTACTTGTTAGAGGTCTCATACCTCTCGACTCGGGCATGAGTCTGAAATACCTATATCAGCTCTTGGAACATCTTATATGCTCCGTGGCATTCAAAACGTTTTCGAAGTCCCGGTTCTAAGCCGTAAAGCATGGTGCACTAAACTATCAAGTAGTTATCATACCGAGCTTGCCAAACATTCATAACGTTTGCATTTGCTCCTGCAATAGGTCCGTCACTTAGCAGTGCATCAAGGAAATAATTATTCTGTGCAGCAATGAGGATAATCCTCAGATCAGGACCTAGTCGGCATCATTGCTATTATCATCTTTCAACATAGTTTTTCTCTAGGAACATATCAAAAATAAACGGGGTGCTACATCGCGAGCTATTGATCTACAACATAGTTATGCAAATACTACCAGGAGTAAATTCATGATAAATTAAAGTGCAATTAATCATATTACTTAAGAACTCCCACTTAGATACACATCCCTCTAATCATCTAAGTGATCACGTGATCCATATCAACTAAACCATGTCCAATCATCACGTGAGATGGAGTAGTTTTCAATGGTGAACATCAGTATGTTGATCATATCTACTATATGATTCACGCTCGACCTTTCGGTATCAGTGTTCTGAGACCATATCTGCATATGCTAGGCTCGTCAAGTTTAACCTGAGTATTCTGCATATCACTATGTTGTATGTGAACGTAGAGCTTATCACACCCGATCATCATGTGGTGTCTCGACACGACGAACTGTAGCAACGGTTCATACTCAGGGAGAACACTTATACCTTGAAATTGAGTGAGAGATGATCTTATAATGCTACCATCATACTTAGCAAAATAAGATGCATAAAGGATAAACATCATATGCAATCAATATAAGTGATATGCTATGGCCATCATCATCTTGTGCCTTTGATCTCCATCTCCAAAGCACTGTCATGATCACCATCGTCACCGGCTTGACACCTTGATCTCCATCGAAGCATCGTTGTCGTCTCGCCAACTATTGCTTCTACGACTATCGCTACCGCTTAGTGATAAAGTAAAGCAATTACATGGCAATTAAATTTCATACAATAAAGCGACAACCATATGGCTCCTGCTAGTTGCCGATAACTGTGTTACAAAACATGATCATCTCATAAAACAATTTATATAATCACGTCTTGACCATATCGCATCAGAACATGCCCTGCAAAAACAAGTTACACGTCCTCTACTTTTTTGTTGCAAGTTTTACGTGGATGCGACGGGCTTAGCAAGAACCGTTCTTACCTACGCATCAAAACCACAACGATTTTTCGTCAAGTTTGCTATTTTAACCTTAAAAAAGGACCGGGCGCAGTCACATGCGATTCAACTAAAGTTGGAGAAATAGACACCCACTAGCCACCTGTGTGCGAAGCACGTCGGTAGAACCAGTCTCGCGTAAGCGTACACGTAATGTCGGTCTGAACCACTTCATCCAACAATGCCGCTGAGGGAGTCCTGGACTAGGGGGTGTCCGGATAGCCGAACTATCTTTGGCCGGACTCCTAGACTATCAAGATACAAGATTGAAGACTTTGTCCCGTGTCCGGATGGGACTTTCCTTGGCGTGGAAGGCAAGCTTGGCGATACGGATATGTAGATCTCCTACCATTGTAACCGACTCTGTGTAACCCTAACCCTATTCGGTGTCTATATAAACCGAAGGGTTTTAGTCCGTAGGACACAACAACAATCATACCATAGGCTAGCTTCTAGGGTTTAGCCTCTCGATCTCGTGGTAGATCTACTCTTGTACTACCCATATCATCAATATTAATCAAGCGAGAGTAGGGTATTACCTCCATCGAGAGGGCCCGAACCTGGATAAAAACATCGTGTCCCTTGTCTCCTGTTATCATCCGCCTAGACGCACAGTTCGGGACCCCCTACCCGAGATCCGCCGGTTTTGACACCGACATTGGTGCTTTCATTGAGAGTTCCTCTGTGTCGTCACCGATAGGCCCGATGGCTCCTTCGATCATCAACGACAATGCAGTCCAGGGTGAGACCTTTCTCCTCGGACAGATCTTCGTATTCAGCGGCTTTGCACTGCGGGCCAATTCGCTCGGCCGTCTGGAGCAGATCGAAAGCTACGCCCCTGCCCATCAGTTCAGATTTGGAAGTTTGAACTATACGGCCGATGTCCGCGGAGACTTGATCTTCGACGGATTCGAGCCACAGCCGAGCATGCCGCACTGTCTCGATGGGTACGATGTAGCTCTGCCGCCGAACAGTGCCCTGGAGGCCGCACCTGTGCCCGCTCCGATCCTTAATCCGGAGCCGGTTCTCCCAATCGAGGATGAGTGGTTGGACACCGCTTCGGGGGCTACGATCTCAACGGCGATTGAGCCGAACTCCATCCCTGTCCTTTGCGAAGACCGTGACTCCAAGGTGCCGGACTCCTCTCCCGACTCCGAACCTTCCGTGCCCCTGCCAATCGAATCCGATTGGGCGCCGGTCATGGAGTTTGCTGCCGCGGACATCTTTCAGCACTCGCCCTTTTGCGACATCCTGAATTCACTAAAGTCTCTCTTTATCCGGAGAGCCCTGGCCGGACTACGGTCAGGAAGGTTGGGACGCGGACGACGAAATTCAACGCCCACCCACCACCCACTTTGTAGCCACCGTCGAAAGCTTAAACGACGTGCTCGATTTCGACTCCGAAGACATCGACGGTATGGACGACGATGAAGGAGACAACCATGAACCAGCACCTATAGGATACTGGACAACCACCTCATCCCATGATGTATACATGGTGGACACGCCTAAAGGAAGTAACGACGAGGAACAACGGGACACTACGAAGGATAAATCCCTCGAAAAGCAGTCAAAACGGCAATGTAAATGCCGCACCAAGTCCCGCCTCGACAAAAACCCAGCCATAGAGCAGGGCGAACCGGTGGATGGCGAACATACTACCGAGCAACCATCCGAACAAGACAACTTGGACGAACAACCCGTCCCCGGCGAAGATAACAGTCCGGACGATCTCACGCCGGACAAATTGTTGGAGCAGAAGAACCTCCACAAAAGGCTCGTCGTCACTGCGCGTAGCCTGAAAAAAGCGAAGCGGAAGCTCAAAACAGCGGAAGATGCACTCAAAATCAGATGGAGCAAAGTACTCAACACCGCAGAACAATGCGGCGGACGATCGCCGAACAAAGAGCTACCCAAAGAAAACTACTGCCCGAATTTGATGAGGAGGCCATAGAAACCCCACAATCAAAGAACAAGAAGGCCACCGGTCGGATGGACGACCCCACGGCAAAGCAGAGCGGCAAATGGCGCCAAGCACACAAGCCGATACGCGATCCACATAAGGATTCGCATCAAAAAGACGGTCCAGTTAGGTCCATCTATGGGCCGAGAAAGCAAGCTCTTCAAAGCAATGCAACAAGCCAAATATACGAACATCACGGCACACCCAAATATAGGGGTGCCGCACACCCCCTATGTTTCACCGATGAGGTGTTCGATCAAGAATTCCCAGCGGGATTCAAACCCGTAAACATAGAGGCATACGACGGAACAATGACCACAGAGTGCGGATTGAGGATTACATCCTCCACATACACATGGCTAGAGGAGATGATCTCCACGCCATAAAATACCTACCCCTCAAGCTCAAAGGGCCAGCTCGGCATTGACTTAAAAGCCTTCCCGAAAACACCATAGGAAGTTGGGAAGAGCTCTAGGATGCATTTCGGGCAAATTTTCAGGGGACCTATGTCCGCCCTCCGGATGCAGACGATCTAAGTCACATAACTCAACAGCCCGGAGAGTCAGCCCGGAAATTCTGGAACAGGTTCCTTACCAAAAAGAACCAAATAGTCAACTGTCCGGACGCCGAAGCCTTAGCAGCCTTCAAACACAACGTCCGAGATGAATGGCTCGCCAGAAACCTCAGCCAAGAAAAGCCGAGAACAATGGCCGCACTAACAAACCTCATGACCCGCTTTTGCGTGGGAGAGGATAGCTGGCTAGCAAGATGCAGTACCAGCGACCCAAGTACATCCGAAGTCAGGGATGGGAATGGGAAACCACGACGCAGCAAGGACCAACGCCGGATTAAGGGGGATGGTCCAAAGAGCGGCGATCAACGCCGGATTCAAAAGCTCACGACAGAACAATAAAAACTGCCCCTTAAGGACAACAAATACTGAGCTATCCAACTTAAACAAAATCTTGGACAAGATATGTCAAATCCACAGTACCCAGGAAGCCCGCAAACCATAACCACAGATTGCTTTGGGTCTTCAAGCGATCCGGCAGACTCAACGCCGAACACTAGGGGCTCGACACACCAAGTGAGGATGATGACGAGCACCACAAGCAGAGCCCCGGAAAACAAAAGAATTTCCTACAAGAGGTTAAAACAGTAAACTCACTTCACGTGATAAAAGGGAAAAAGAGCGCGGCGCCCACTAAACTACGCGCCGCACAGACTACCCTAGTGGAATATCAACACTGGTTGTCAAAACCAATCACCTTCGACCATCGTGACTACTCCGAAAGTATCCGAACGCAGGATGGACTGCCTTGATATTGGATCCCATAATTGACGGATTTCAATTTAAACAAGTCCTCATGGACAGCGGCAGTGACATAAACCTGATATATCAGGACACAATCCGCAGGATGGGGATAGACCCAACCAAAATTCGCCATAGCAACACCTCCTTTAAGGGGGTAATGCCAGGCCCATATACCCATTGTACGGGCTCCCTACAGCTAGAAGTTTTGTTCGGCTCATCCGACAACTTCTGCCGTGAAAAGTTAACCTTCCGCATCGCCCCATTCGAAAGTAGCTATCAAGCACTACTGGGGCGTGAAGCTTTCGCCCGCTTTAACGCAATACCGCATTATGCATCTCTTACACTTAAAATGCCCGGTCCACGCGGCATCATCTCATTAAAAGGGAGTATTAAGTGTTACTCGAGCTCGGAGGAGCGTGAGGCTGCCTTGACAGCCCCACATACACGGACACGGCTAGACGAGTTCGGCGCCTACTAGCGGCATACCCCCGTACAAGGGGCTGCACGCATGTACAACAAGAGACTATAAAGCTCAATTTTCTTTACTTTTTGAACCATACTCTGCTTATTTCATATAGAGTACATTTTTTGCACGATCCTTTCAACTAAGTTCCTCTATCTTACAGATGAACAACGTGCTACACCCGTCCAGGATACGGCACAACGGAGACACAGGCGCAGACGTGCAGTAGGGACCCGTTGCAAGGATTCTTTTCAGATTAAGACCCTGCGTAAAACTTTTTTACTGTCTCTTGTTGATATACATCCCCCGGTTTCTTACTATAACCGAGGAGGAGGCTGGCGTTTTGGCATTGGCCGCACCAGAAATTTTGCGCGTACCTGGACACCAGGTGCTTAGGGCATTATTCTGCCCGTTTTTATAAAGACCGAATACCTTAGGGAGTGTTCGGCGTCTCGAGTTAGGCCTTATATGCATCAGATCCGAATCATGTCTTTGGTCAAATGTTGGGTTTTCCCGGCTCCTGTGTTTTGCTGCCTTACGTTACGTTTTAATGGCTAACGGCACCGGAGAACTACGTGATTGTGCCCGATTCGCCGGGCGAAAGCACCTCGAGAGAAAGCCGAAAACTGACTGTCATGATATAGCGAGAGACTGGTCAACCACTCGATGACTCACCGGAATGTTTAGAATTCCTCCGCATTAACGAAGGACCGTTTTTTTGGTCAAGCACATACGCACCCCGAATTCGAGAGAGTGCGGTGCCCCAGGGGCTATATAGTAGCCCCACCCTCGAACTCCTATGGCTAAGTGAAAGTGATAAAGCATTATAGTCCGGTTGCCTAGTTTGCTACGCTACCACCTCCTTCATAGGACCAAGACGTTGGATGAAGTGTGAAGCGACTTCTTTGCAAACACCCCGCACTATGTGCGTGGGGGCTGAAATAAGGACTGCCATCTTTCAGTTTATATACACATATACATCAACGGCCGCACAGGGAGTAGTTTACTACTTGAAACACACAAGTATAAAAAGCTCTGACATTAAATTGAAACGTTGTTTCATAAAATTATACATGTTATTCGAACATAACATCCTTCGAGCACTGCGCTTCTATTAAACGAGCGCTCGGAAGAACTTCCTCAAAATAGTGCTCGGCAGGTACTCGGCTTCTGTCCGAGTCTTGGAATGCAATATCGGTGGCCTTCATCTCCGCCCAGTATGTCTTGACACGGGCAAGAGCCATCCGCGCTCCCTCTATGCATGTCGATCGCTTTATAAGGCCGACACGCAGTACCACACCAAGGAACTGCTGCACTAAGCCAAAATAACTCTTGGCTGGGTCGCCCGGCCACAAATGAGTAAGGACATGCTTCATGGCAAGTCCGGATAATCAATTCAGTTCGGCCTATTCGGCCAACCGATCGGACAACGGAAGAGGACGCTCCGGCGTATGGAATTGCGACCAATATAGCTCTTCCCTTCTGTGCCCCTTCTGGCCTCGGAAGTGCTCAACCGCGTCCGCAGCGCTCGCCACTAAGTCCAGATAAGCATCCTCCGAACTCCACAGCTTGTCAAACTAAGCATACTTCGGATCCGTATACCTCCTCCGCAGCAGAAAAGGCCTTCCATCAGCGAGATCCACAGCCTGACGCAACTCTTCCTTTGCAGCTCTCATTGCGGAGCGGGCATCCTTGGCTTCGGCGGTGGCCTTTTTTAACTCCTCTTGCTCCGCTTGACGTTCCTTTTCAAGAACCCCGCAGCGGTCGGTAGCATTCTTCAACTTCATGGCCATATCAGCCATTTCCTCTTTGCTTCGGCAGTGAGCAGCCGGTTCGGCTTTTAGCTCTTCGGCCGCCCTTAAAGCGGCCGCATTAATATTTCTGGCTTGCTCTTTAGCTCGGGCGAGCTCCGCCCGCAGCTCCTCCACAGCAGCGGCACCACCTGCATTAAGCATACAAGTAGCACTACTGGAATCAGGGATTTTGCCGTCTGCCAGATCTTTGCCGTCTGCTTGCGGACAGCAAAGAAGGTCTTTGCCATCAGCTACCAAACAACAGACGGCAAGAAGCTGGCGGGGCGGCAAAGAAGGTCTTTGCCATCATCATTTCTTTGCCGTCAGCTGGCAGATGGCAAAGAATCTTTGCCATCTGTCAGCGGACGGCAAAGAGGTGACACCGGATGCCTGTATACTACAACGGTCCACCCCTCTCTTTGCCGTCTGCTCGCGGACGGCAAAGATTCTTTGCCATCTGCTGGCGGACGGCAAAGAGGGGGCTATCTTTTTTTTTTGCGGTAAAAAAACCGTTGCCCCACCTCCTCTATCTCTATCCCCTCTCTCTCCGCCCCTATCTCCCTGCCCCACCCCTCTCTGTCTCTCCCGCTCGTCTCTCCCTCTCCCTCCCGCGAGAAGCTACGCGGGCCGATTCCGGCGGGGTTCGACGACGCCCCTGACCAAGAGCTGCCGACCCGCCTTCCTCGACCCAGCGCCCACTGCGCCCCTCGCCTCCTCCCGTGCGTGCTGCCACCTCACGGACCCCAGGAGCCCCGCCGCCTCGTCTTCTTTGCTGCCGCGCGTCACGTCGCCACCTCCCCTGGCTTCGCCGCCCGCCCTTGAAGCCTCGTCGCCGGTCGCCCCGACCTCGAGATCCGCCTCCTCCGTGGGAGCCGTGCACCGAGCTCCTCTGCGCCCCGCCCGCCATGGGAGATCTGAGGCCGGCGGGAGGCGGGATGGGGCCAGTGGGCCCCGAGGATCTGCGCGGTGGCGCTGCTCTCGCCACGGCCGCAACCAAGATCTGATCCCGACGAGCTCGGCCGCGCGTGAGTCCCGCTCCTCCGCCCTGTTTTTTCCGTGCACCTGCTCGCTTGCTCTGTCGTGGCTCGATCGCTGTCGATTGCTGGATGTGCATTTAGGTTCGATCGCCGTGAGGATCCTTGGCCGGTCTTTGGATGTGCGTGGCACGGTGGTGCCCACAGGTGGCGCCTCCGTGCTTTCGGTGCTGCCTAATTGGCGCCGCCGTGCCGTGCTCTCATTGGCGCCCGCCGTTGTGGTGCTCTCTGGCAAGCTCCGACTTGTTGTGGTGGTGTTGGTTGTGATGCTGGTCACACCATAGTGATGGTCTTGCTGCATCACCTTGGCTACAACTCCTCTTGGTGAGCTTGTCCTTGCTCCCCTCTGATCTCTCTAACGCATAGTCAGTAGCATTTGATCTTGTTGGATGTGAGGCTCTATTAGCTGTGGTTAGCTGCTGTAGATGAGCATCAACTTGTATTGGAGCTCTCTATGATGGATTCTTCTTTGTGTCGGGGTTTTGGTCGGTGACCATCTATGTGTATTTGTGAAGTATATATACTCTGTCTTTGCTTCATTACGTGTATTTGATCCTGGAGTTGTTACTTTGGTCAGTAACTTTACTCATGAACAGATACTCACTTGTTCGTAGTTATTTTACTTCTAATACTGATATGAACAGATACCACTTGGTTTGGCTATTCCTATTTGTCTCTTTCTAATAGCCTATGAACATATGCTATACTTGGTTTTGGCTGTTACTTTCCTAGTCTTCTCTTGATAAGATAGATACTACATCTGATTTGGGCGTTGATGCCGGTCAGAGCCCCCTCTCTTAGGCTTAATTTACATGTGGCTATCCACAGTGATGTGATGAACTAGCCTTGGCACTTCCAGGCTGTTTGAGCACATAATCCCTCAAGTATACCTTGAGGTCTTCTGTACCTCTCCTTAATGGTTACCTCTTCTAAGCTGCTCGTGGCTGGATGTGTTGGGACTTGGTCTGATTGGCTGGTTGTGATGTATATCTCCTCCTAGAGCTTTGTTTTTGGCGTTGCACAATGACATGTACCTATTGTCACTGGACAAAACTGATTGTGGTGATGAAGTCTAATCTTTGGCTTTAATCACTAGTTTTTTGTTGGCTTAATTCCTGGAGCTAGTACTGATAGTGGTCTTTGTGTTGGCATTTAACTAACTGCTAATTGTGGTGGCTTCTTGATTGGGTCCTTGGCTGGTTCTCTCCTTTGGCTCTTTGGTATTGGTTTACTCTATTTGGCTTTCTAATTAAGATCACTTTGAAAATCAGGATCTTAACTAAGATTATCTTGATCTCAAATCTTGGTTCCTCTGACATTGCATTTCACCAAGTGAAATGCTACATTTCTACTCCTAACCCATTCTCTCTTTCTTAGTGTTTTTGTTATGCATGTTGGAAGAAAAGAAGAAGATCCAGAGAAGATCTTAGTAATAAGATAGTTTTTAGGAAAATAGATATTTAGTTTTAGATCATTCCTTGTAATATTTGTTGGATATGTGTTCATGGATATGTGTTGGATATATATGTGTTCATGACTATATATTGATAACATGTGTTGGATATATATGTGTTCATGAGTATTGGTAATATGTGTGTGTGTGTGTGTGTGTGTGTGTGTTTGATTTTCTATGAAAATGAATTGATATAAGAAGAAACAGAATTAATTCCTATTTGGTCTCTTTGTTGCTCTGCACGGATGGCAAAGAGCTTGCGATCTTGTTGCTGCGGCCAGATGGCAAAGAGCCATGCCCTTGCCATCGGCCGGCGATGGCAAAGGCCCTTTGTCAGTCCGCCACCAAAGCGGGCGGCAAAATAGCTCTTTACCGGCCCTTTCTTTTGCCGTCCACTTTTTGCCGTCAGTGGCGGACGGCAAAGACCTTTGCCGTCCGCCATTCATGCCTTTGCCGTCCGCCTTGGCGGACGGCAAAGTAGCTGATTCCTGTAGTGTAGTAAGGGTTGGGCGTCAAGCTCTCTTACCAGGTGTCCGCGTAGAAGTCACATACCTTGTGACTCGTCAAACCGTTTATTGACCAGCGCGATGTCCACGTCCGCCTCGTCAAGTTGCCGCTTTAGTTCGGCATATTCATCGATCCGGCTGGCCACGGGCGCCCGCCACCTATTTAGGAGCGGCCATATATTATAATCGAGATTATGATCCTCGACGCGCTGTCAATTTTGACAACATACGAGTCTCGGGGATACTATCTATACAGGCGCATTCTATATGCATAAGCGCCGGAAGGTACATCATTTTTGCGTACCTCGAACCCCGTCGGCAAGCTTCGACAGCTTCATGCAATCCGCTCTCGGCGGATGCAATTCTTTCAATCACCGTACCCATTAGAGCACGGTGATCTTCTGAGATAACCGCCGCCCGGCAGATCCTTCAGCTCCTCCGACCGTCGCCCGATTGGCGCTGGACCTTCCGGCCCCGCCGGACTTGGGAAACCCTCTGCGGCGACACCTCGGGATCGTCCGCCTCGCCGAGGGTGCGGCAGTGGAGGCGTTCGCTCTCCATCATCTCGGGAAGAAGATCCCCCAAAGGCGAGCTCTGCTGAGAAGGGCTGAGATCCGAACTACAAGGTACAATTTCGGTTATCTGTAGAAATAAATGCAGGGATGTTCCTTATTTACAAGACTCCTTCTTTTTACTTACGGCTCGCTGGAGGGCTGATCCCCTTAGGGAAATAGTGCGGCGGGGATACTTCCCAGCGCCGGACTCTCTGACGAAGATCTCTTTCCCCTCTTTGAGGCCTTGACCTCCGGATGTTCCGAAGCGGTCCTCTTCTCTCCTTGGAGGGTGGGACTTTTGATCCCTCCTCCCTCAGGAGCCTCCTTCATGGAGGCAGTTGCTTCCCCGCTCCCCCCTTCACCTTCTTCAAAAGGCGCGGCCTTCAACATCTTGGTCAGCATGGGATCCGGCGTGGTCTCTGGGAGGGGAGACGGACACCTTATCAACTTTGCTTTCGCTATCCACTCCTGTTCAAGAAAAAGCTCCTTTAAAGAGCATATATATATGATAAATGAACGGACAGCCTGTCCGGGTACAAGACTACTTACTTGAGCATCTGGGCAATTGCAGCTTAGTCCTGCGTCCTCAGTCAGGTCCGGACACTTCTCTTGTGATCCGAAGAACAATTTATACATCTCCACGAGCGTCGTACCCATAAATGTTGGAGAACTCGTGGTCCCTCCGGATTAAATTCCCACAGACGGAGGGGGCGACGTTGGCAGGGCAGAAGGCGCCGAATCAACATAACCTGCGCCACTACGACCAGATTGATCTCTTTTCCTTTCAGGTCTCGAATACGGCCCTGCAACAGTGGAATGTCCTTGGACGACCCCCAGTCTAGCCCCTTGTTGACCCATGACGCCAGCCGCTGTGGTGGACCTGAACGGAAGACAGGAGGCGCCACCCATTTGGTGCCCCTGGGAGCGGTGATATAGAACCACTCCCGTTGCCACAAACCAAGCTCCTCTTGAAAAGAGCCCTCAGGCCACGGAGCATCAGCACACTTGCTTATAACCGCCCCTCCGCACTCTGTTTGTTGCCCTTCGATCATCTTAGTTTCCACCTTGAAGGTCTTGAGCCACAGTCCGAAGTGAGGGGTAATACGGAGGAAGGCTTCACATATGACAATGAATGACGAGATATGGAAGATGGACTCTGGATTCAAGTCATGGAAATCCAGCCCATAATAAAACATGAGCCCCCGCACAAAGGGATCCGTCGGGAAGCCTAAACCCCGAAGGAAGTGGGACACGAACACCACGCTCTCGCCGGGCTCGGGAGTGGGAATAACCTGCCCTGGAGCAGGCAGCCTATGCGAAATCTCGCCGGTTAGATACCTGGCATCTCGCAGCTTTAGCACATCTTCTTTTGTAACGGAAGAAGACATCCATCGGCCAAGCTGATCGGAGCCGGACATCGTCGAAGGTCCGAAGCGCCTAAGTCTGAAGCTTTGGGTGTTAGAACTCGAAGCGTGAGGCGAACTCGATGGAGGGTGTAAAAAAGAAGAGGGCCTTGGTCTCATTATAAAGAAGTTGAATACCAAGAGCCCTCCCCGTGGCCGATTGGGACTCGCCTTCGATAGAGGAGGCGTGCCGACGGGCCCGTTTGGGTTACCCACGTCCGTATTGATGAGAATCCCGGAATAAGGGGGCACACTCTACGCTTTTATAAGATGTGCCAAGGAAACCGCCTTGCTAAACGAGCTGAGGTGAAACAGTAAAAACGATTCGTATAAAGGCCTGGCCGTGGTGTGATGTCACGCCGCGGAATACGTCAGCAGATCTGTGCAAAAATTATTCTCTCTACGGTTGTATGTGGAACTTGTTTTGCAGAGCCGGACATTATCCTTGTGTTCAAACCTTCTATGAAGTATTCGGAGGAGGAACCCGCCTTGCAATGCCGAAGACAATATGCGCGTCAGACTCGTCGTCATTGAAGCCTGGTTCAGAGCTCTTGAGGAGTCTGGACTAGGGGTGTCCGGATAGCCGAACTATCTTGACGGACTCCTAGACTCAAGATACAAGATTGAAGACTTTGTCCCGTGTCCGGATGGGACTTTCCATGGCGTGGAAGGCAAGCTTGGCGATACGGATATGTAGATCTCCTACCATTGTAACCGACTACATGTAACCCTAACCCTATTTGGTGTCTATATAAACCGAAGGGTTTTAGTCCGTAGGACACAACAACAAGCATACCATAGGCTAGCTTCTAGGGTTTAGCCTCTCTGATCTTGTGGTAGATCTACTCTTGTACTACCCATATCATCAATATTAATCAAGAAAGAGTAGGGTATTACCTCCATCGAGAGGGCCCAAACCTGGGTAAAAACATCGTGTCCCTTCTCTCCTTTACCATCCGCCTAGACGCACAGTTCGGGACCCCCTACCCGAGATCCGCCGCTTTTGACACCGACAGCCGCCGAATCAAAGTATGGCATGCTGGTAAGCAGTATGACTATTATCGCCCAAAACTCTTTGTGTTCTACTCATGCATATAACATCTACGCATAGACCTGGCTCGGATACCACTGTTGGGGAACGTTGCAAGCAATTTCAAAAAAAATTCCTACGATCACGCAAGATCTATCTAGGAGATGCATAGCAACGAGAGGGAAGAGTGTTGTCCACGTACCCTCGTAGACCGAAAGCGGAAGCGTTATGACAACGCGGTTGATGTAGTCGTACGTCTTCACGGTCCGACCAATCCTAGCACCAAAGGTACGGCACCTCGGCGATCTGCACACGATCAGCTCGGTGACGTCCCACGAACTTTAGATCCACCTGATGTCGAGGGAGAGTTTCGTCAGCACGACGGCATGGTGACGGTGATGATGAAACTACCGGCGCAGGGCTTCGACTAAGCACTGCAACGATATGACCGAGGTGGAAATCTGTGGGGGGGGGGGGCACCGCACACGGCTAAACAATCAGCTTGTGTGTCTATGGGGTGCCCCCTCCCCCGTATTTGAAGGAGTGGAGGAGGGGGATGGTCGGGCTCCTATGGCGCGCCCCAAGGGGGGATTCCTACTCCTACTAGAAGTAGGTTTCCCCCTTTTCTTAGTCCAACTAGGAGGGAAAGGAAGGGAAGAGGGGGAGGAAGGAAAGGCGGCCCCTCCCCAGTCGGATTAGGCTTGGGGGCGCCTCCCACTTGGCCGCCTCCTCCTCTCTTCCTCATGGCCCACCAAGGCCCATTAACTCCCCGGCGAATTCCCGTAACTCTCCAATACTCCAAAAAATACCCGAACCACTGAGAACCTTTCTGATGTCCGAATATATCCTTCCAATATATCGATCTTTACGTCTCTACCATTTCGAGACTCCTAGTCATGTTCGTGATCTTATCCGGGACTCCGAACAACCTTTGGTACATCAAATCACATAAACTCATAATACAAATCGTCATCGAACGTTAAGCGTGCGGACCCTACGGGTTCGAGAACTATATAGACATGACCGAGACTCATCTCCGGTCAATAACCAATAGCAGAACGTGGATGCTCATATTGGTTCCTACATATTCTACGAAGATCTTTATCCGTCAAACCGCATAATAACATACGTTGTTCCCTTTGTCATCACTATGTTACTTTCCCAAGATTTGATCGTCGGCATCATCATACCTAGTACAATCTTGTTACCAGCAAGTCTCTTTACTCGTTCCGTAATGCATCATCCCGTAACTAACTCATTAGTCACATTGCTTGCAAGGCTTATAGTGATATGCATTACTGAGAGGGCCCAGAGATACCTCTTCGACAATCGGAGTGACAAATACTAATCTCGATCTATGCCAACTCAACAAACACCATCAGAGACACCTGTAGAGCATCTTTATAATCACCCAGTTACGTTGTGACGTTTGATAGCACACTAAGTGTTCCTCCGGTATTCGGGAGTTGCATAATCTCATAGTCATAGGAACATGTATAAGTTATGAAAAAAGCAATAGCAATAAACTAAACGATCATAGTGCTAAGCTAACGAATGGGTCTTGTCCATCAGATCATTCTCTAATGATATGATCCCATTTATCAAATGACAACACATGTCTATGGTTAGGAGACATGACCATCTTTGGTTAACGAGCTAGTTAAGTAGAGGCATACTAGGGATACTCTGTTTTGTCTATGTATTCACACATGCACTAAGTTTCCAGTTAATACAATTATAGAATGAATAATAAACATTTATCATGATATAAGGAAATATAAATAACAACTTTATAATTGCCTCTAGGGCATATTTCCTTCATTTCCTTGTTTTGCCGGAAGAAAATATCTGTGAAAAGTACACCCCTCCCCTTCCATTTTCACATACATTGCATGTTGGTTTTGTCCAAAGTCAAACTTTTGTAGAGTTTGACCAAGTTCTACAAAAGTTTGACTTATGAAAAAAGCTAGTAGCATGTAATTTACTTCAAAATGTAGGTAGTACATAGAGTTGTAACGATGTGGTTATGCGGATTCATCGGGCAAACATACATAAACTGACAAACATGCTAAGGGCATCTACAACGCCGACCCTCAAAACACCCGCAGCTGTCCAGACCGCGTGGTCTGGACACGTTTTGCCATACAACGCGGGTCAGTATTGGTCCGTCAACCGGTCCTGCCATATTTTTTCCCGCAAACCGAAAACAAACTTTGGGGGGGAGGGGGGCTTTGCGAGCGCCCAGACGGCTGCCACGCCCGCTTCTAACTGTCCTGGCCCATCAAAACCCCCTCTCCCATGCCCGCGCGCTTTCCCACCCGAAGCCAGGTGCCCGCATTCATGTCGGCCTAAATCAGATGCGGCCGCTCACTAGAGCCGGCATTGAAGCGGCTCACCGGCTAAGAGCACCGCATGCTGCTCTCCCGATGCGCACGCCTTCTCTCCGCATTGAAATGGCATCTGTCTGCCCACCTACCTCCATTAAACTGACGTGCGTGCTGAGGAACCAATCCCGACGTCCCGAGCGCCACACATCCGTTCCTGTCCTGGCTGACGTTAAACACCTCTTCGGTTGGGTCCTCGCATCCGCCCGCTATATAAACATGGTCAGGCGCGAGGCAAGAAACACACCTCACATTTGCTCTCCATCTTCCTATTTGTGCAACACCCGCCATGGACTCCGGCAAGCAGAAGACGGAGTTCTCCGGCATTACAACGGCCTGGGTTACCCGGTGAGCCAGCCCGATATAGGTTGGCTTGCCGACAAACCCTCCAGATCCGGCGCCACCGTCATCACCAGTTGCTCGCTCATCCGGGCTGGTCAATGCCATCTCTCGACAACTCCGCCACGAGCAAATGGTGGCAACACGTCAGGTAGGTAATGAAAGTAGACATGCCTGCTGAGGCCGACACGTCCGCAGTGACCACGGACAGCGAGGAAAACTAGATCATGGAAAGCCACCGTTGGACATAGGGAAGACATGTCATGGGAATGGAGATCCGCCGTGGCCGGCCATAGACTAGTTTTACCGTAGTACGGTATATTTAGTTAAAATATGTCTGAAATGTAAATGTTTTCATACGATTTGAATGAAAATCATTAGGTTTGCATGTAACTCGTCCGGTTTGTTGAAAGGCGGCTTAAATGTATGCAGTTGGCTTTGGATGGCCGCCTCTCGCATCCGTGTCCGTGGACAGATGCAGTGTCCGGATTGCGGGTCAGCTTTGGAGATACCTTCACGTGAGCACCGTCACCATAGCAGAATGTTTCTCCAGACCAACACAAAGTATACAATATTGATTAATTTTGCCAGTTTCGTCTGATAAAAGGTCACTAGATAACAACCTCTTTTAGGATTTCTCTCACAGTTTATGTTCATCTTAAAACGAAATGAGATTTGGCACAAGCCCTATATAGAATAGTTATTTGGATCACGTCAGGCTCTATATAGAGCAAGCGAGGGTGTTTCCGAACTGCCCGAACTACCCCACCAGCGCTGGAAAAAAATCGGCCCACGAGGCCACGACCACGAACTGCCCCACCACCTCCCCCGACCCCCTTATGGAATCGCCGCCGATCTCGCCCCGGACCCTGATACGTCTCCAACGTATCTATAATTTTTGATTGCTCCATGCTATATTATCTACTGTTTCGGACCATATTGGGCTTTATTTTACACTTTTATATTACTTTTGGGACTAACCTATTAACTGGAGGCCCATCCCAGATTTGTTGTTTTTTGCCTATTTCAGTGTTTCGAAGAAACGGAATATCAAACGGAGTCCAAACGGAATGAAACCTTCGGGAACGTGATTTTCTCACCGAACATGATCCAGGAGACTTGGACCCTCGTCGGGCAACCAACGGGGAAGGCACGAGGTAGCGCGCCCTCCCAGTAGCGCCCTCCACCCTCATGGGCCCCTGTTGCTCCACCGACGATACTTCTTCCTCCTATATATACCTCGTACCCCGAACAATCAGAATCGGAGCCAAAACCTAATTCCACCGCCGCAACTTTACGTATCCATGAGATCCCATCTTGGGGCCTGTTAGGAGCTCACGGAAGGGGAATCCACCGTGGAGGACTTCTACATCATCATAGCCCCTCCGATGAAGTGTGAGTAGTTTACTTGCACCTTCGGGTCCATAGTTAGTAGCTAGATGGCTTCTTCTCTCTTTTGGATCGCAATACAATGTTCTCCCCTCTCTCGTGGAGATCTATTCGATGTAATCTTCTTTTTGCGGTGTGTTTGTTGAGACCGATGAATTGTGGGTTTATGATCAAGATTATCTATGAGCAATATTTGAATCTTCTCTGAATTCTTTTATGTATGATTGGTTATCTTTGCAAGTCTCTTGAATTATCTGTTTGGTTTGGCCAACTAGATTGGTAGTTCTTGCAATGGGAGAAGTGCTTAGCTTTGGGTTCAATCTTGCGGTGTCCTTTCCCGATGTGTGAAGGGGCAGCAAAGGCACGTATTGTATTGTTGCCATCGAGGATAACAAGATGGGGTTTTTATCATATTGCATGAATTTATCCCTACATCATGTCATCTTGCTTAAGGCGTTACTCTGTTTTCATTAACTTAATACTCTAGATGCATCTTTGGATAGCGGTCGATGAGTGGAGTAATAGTAGTAGATGCAGGCAGGAGTCGGTCTACTTGTCTCGGACGTGATGCCTATATACATGATCATACCTAGATACTCTCATAACTATGCTCAATTACATCAATTGCTCGTGATGAATTTGTTCACCCACCGTAAAATACTTATGCTCTTGAGAGAAGCCACTAGTGAAATCTATGGCCCCCGGGTCTATTCTCAATCATATCAATCTTCCATCACTTTAGTATTGCTTTGCTTTTTATTTTACTTTGCATCTTTATACCAAAAATACCAAAAATATCATCTATCATCTCTATCAGATCTCACTCTCTTAAGTGACAGTGAAGGGATTGACAACCCCTAATCGTGTTGGTTGCGTTGAGCTATTTGTTTTGTGTAGGTACGAGGGACTTGGCGTGGCCTCCTCTTGGATTGATACCTTGGTTCTCAAAAAGCGAGGGAAATACTTACGCTACTACGGTGCATTATCTTCTCCCCTTGAAATCCAATGCAAGCTCAAGAGGTAGCAAGAAGAATTTACGGCACCGTTGCCGGGAGGCTTACGCATGGTCAAGTCAAGATTTGGACTCCGACAACGAGCCATTTACGGGGCCGTTGCGGGAGTCTCTATAAAGTCAACATACCAAGTACCCATCACAATTCCTTATCTCTCGCAGTACTTTATTTGCCATTTGCCTCTCGTTTTCCTCTCCCCCACTTCACCCTTGCCGTTTTATTCACCCTCTATTTTCCGTTTGCCTTTCTTTGCGCTTGCTTTTTGTTTGCTTGTGTGTTGGTTTGCTTGTTTGTCGCGATGGCTCTACCTATATTTGGTGATCTTCACCTTAAAAGGTTAGAAGAGATCGAAAGCAACGTCAGGAGTTTTATGGTTTTGCAATTTGAGCATAATAATTTCTTCAGAAACGAGCTTAAGGAACAAAAAAGTTTTATGAATTATATGAATAAAGAGCTCGATGATATGTCTAAAGAATTTGAAGGTTTAAGATCCCAAATTGCTCGTCTTGAGAACTTGACTACTGAAATATCGGATAAGCAAGCTACCTTAGTCAATAAGATGTCCGCTAAACCGGATTTCTATGAAAATAAAGATGAAGATCTAAAAGTTATTGATGTGTCTCCTATCAAATCTTTGTTTTGCAATATGAATCTTGATAATGATGGGACGGATTATGATCCACCTTTACCTAGAAGGCGTTCTAAAAATTCGGAGTTTTTAGATCTTGATGTTAAAATTGATAAAAGTGGGATTGAAGAAAGTAAAACCCTAGATGTTGCTAAACCCACTATTTTGGATTTCAAGGAATTTAATTATGAAAGTTGCTCTTTAATTGATTGTATCTCCTTGTTGCAATCCGTGCTAAATTCTCCTCATGCTTATAGTCAAAATAAAGCGTTTACCAAACATATTGTTGATGCCTTGATGCAATCTTATGAGCAAAAACTTGAGTTGGAAGTCTCTATCCCTAGAAAACTTTATGATGAGTAGGAACCAACTATTAAAGTTAAGATTAAGGATCATGAATTTTATGCTTTCTGTGATTTGGGTGCTAGTGTTTCCACTATTCCCAAAACTTTGTGTGATTTGCTAGATTTCCGTGATTTTGATGATTGCTCTCTAAACTTGCACCTTATGCAGTTCCACTATTAAGAAACCTATGAAAAGAATTAATGATGTTCTTATTGTTGCAAATAGGAATTATGTGCCCGTAGATTTTATCGTTCTTGATATAGATTGCAATCCTTCTTGTCCTATTATTCTTGGTAGACCTTTTCTTAGAACGATAGGTGCGATTATTGATATGAAGAAAGGGAATATTAGATTCCAATTTCCGTTAAGGAAAGGCATGCAACACTTCCCTAGAAATAAAATAGAATTACCATATGAATCTATCATGCGAGCCACTTATGGATTGCCTACCAAAGATGGCAATACCTAGATCTATCCTTGCTTTTATGCCTAGCTAGGGGCGTTAAACGATAGCGCTTGTTAGGAGGCAACCCAATTTTATTTTTAGTTTTATGTTTTTGTGTCTGTTTAGGAATAAATAATCCATCTACCTTCTGTTTAGATGTGGTTTTATGTTTTAATTAGTGTTTGTGCCAAGTTAAACCTATAGGATCTTCTTGGATGATAGTTATTTGATCTTGCTGTAATTTCCAGAAACTTCCGGTTCACGAAAACAATTGTTAAATATCACCAGAACGTGATAAAATAGTGATTCCAATTTCTTCTGATCAATAAACAAATTTCCTAGGTCGGTCTATTTTTTCTGAATTGTTGGAGTTCCAGAAGTTTGCGTTAGTTACAGATTACTACAGACTATTCTGTTTTTGACAGATTCTGTTTTTCATGTGTTGTTTGCTTATTTTGATGAATCTATGGCTAGTAAAATAGTTTATAATACATAGAGAAGTTGGAATACGGTAGATTTAACACCAATATAAATAAATAATGAGTTAATTACAGTACCTTGAAGTGGTCTTTTGTTTTCTTTCACTAACGGAGCTCACGAGATTTCTGTTGAGTTTTGTGTTGTGAAGTTTTCAAGTTTTGGGTGAAATATTTTTATGGATTATGGAACAAGGAGTGGCAAGAGACTAAGCTTGGGGATGCCCATGGCACCCCCAAGCTAATCTAAGGATACCAAAAAGTCAAAGCTTGGGGATGCCCCCGGAAGGCATCCCCTCTTTCGTCCACTTCCATCGGTAACTTTACTTGGAGGTATATTTTTTTTACCACATAATATGTGTTTTGCTTGGAGTGTCTTGTATGACTTGAGTATTTGATTTTTAGTTTACCACAATCATCCTTTCTGTACACACCTTTTGAGAGAGCCATACATGATTTGGAATTTGTTAGAATACTCTATGTGCTTCACTTATATCTTTTGAGCTATATAGTTTTGCTCTAGTGCTTCACTTATATCTTTTAGAGCACGGTGGTGGATTTGTTTTATAGAAACTATTGATCTATCATGCTTCACTTAGATTATTCTAAGAGTCTTAAATAGCAAGGTAATTTGCTTAATAATAATAATGTGCTTGCTATTCAAGATTTGTAAAACTTTCTTTTGAGTGCGTTGAATACTAAGAAAAGTTTGATGCTTGATAATTGTTTTGAGATATGGAGGTAGTAATATTAGAGTCATGCTAGTTGGGTAGTTGTGAATTTGAGAAATACTTGTGTTAAAGTTTGTGATTCCCGTAGCATCCACGTATGGTGAACCGTTATGTGATGAAGTCGGAGCATGATTTATTTATTGATTGTCTTCCTTATGAGTGGCGGTCGGGGACGAGCAATGGTCTTTTCCTACCAATCTATCCCCTAGGAGCATGCGCGTAATACTTTGCTTTGATAACTTGTAGATTTTTGCAATAAGTAAATGAGTTCTTTATGACTAATGTTGAGTCCATGAGTTATACGCACTTTTCTCACCCTTCCACCATTGCTAGCCTTTCTAATACCGCGCACTTTTCGCCGGTGTCATACACCCACCATACACCTTCCTCAAAACAGCCACCATACCTACCTATTATGGCATTTCCATAGCCATTCCGAGATATATTGCCATGCAACTTTCCACCGTTCCGTTTATTATGACACGCTCCATCATTGTCATAATGCTTAGCATGATCATGTAGTTGACATCGTATTTGTGGTAAAGCCACCATTCATAATTCTTTCATACATGTCACTCATGAGTCATTGCATATCCCGGTAAACCGCCGGAGGCATACACATAGAGTCATATTTTGTTCTAAGTATCGAGTTGTAATTGTTGAGTTGTAAGTAAATAAAAGTGTGATGATCATCATTTTTAGAGCATTGTCCCAAGTGAGGAAATGATGATGGAGACTTTGATTCCCCCACAAGTCGGGATGAGACTCCGGACGAAAAATAAATAAAAAAGGGAGAAAAGAAAAGAGGCCATAAAAAAGAGAAAAGGCCCAAATAAATAAACAAAATGAGAGAAAAAGAGAGAAGGGACAATGTTACTATCCTTTTACCGCACTTGTGCCTCAAAGTAGCACCATGATCTTCATGATAGAGAGTCTCTCATTTTGTCACCTTCACATACTAGTGGGAATTTTTCATTATAGAACTTGGCTTGTATATTCCAATTATGGGCTTCCTCAAATTGCCCTAGGTCTTCGTGAGCAAGCGAGTTGGATGCACACCCACTTAGTTTCTTCTGTTGAGCTTTCATATACTTATAGCTCTAGTGCATCCGTTGCATGGTAATCCCTACTCACTCACATTGATATCTAATGATGGGCATCTCCATAGCCCGTTGATACGCCTAGTTGATGTGAGACTATCTTCTCCCTTTTTGTCTTCTCCTCAACCACCATTCTATTCCACGTATAGTGATATATCCATGGCTCCCGCTCATGTATTGCGTGAAGATTGAAAAAGTTTTGAGAATGTCAAAAGTATGAAACTATTGCTTGGCTTGTCATCGGGGTTGTGCATGATTTAAATACTTTGTGTGGTGAAGATAGAACATAGCTAGACTATATGATTTTGTAGGGATAACTTTCTTTGGCCACGTTATTTTGAGAAGACATAATTGATTTGTTAGTATGCTTGAAGTATTATTATTTTTATGTCAATATTAAACTTTTCTCTTGAATCTTTTGAATCTGAATATTCATACCACAATTAAGAAGAATTACATTGAAATTATGCAAAGTAGCACTCCGCATCAAAAATTCTTTTTTTATCATTTACCTACTCGAGGACGAGCAAGAATTAAGCTTGGGGATGCCTGATACGTCTCCAACGTATCTATAATTTTTGATTGCTCCATGCTATATTATCTACTGTTTCGGACCATATTGGGCTTTATTTTACACTTTTATATTACTTTTGGGACTAACCTATTAACCGGAGGCCCAACCCAGATTTGTTGTTTTTTTGCCTATTTCGGTTCAAGAAACGGAATATCAAACGGAGTCCAAACGGAATGAAACCTTCGAACGTGATTTTCTCACCGAACATGATCCAGGAGACTTGGACCCTACGTCAAGCAACCAACAGGGAAGGCACGAGGTAGGGGGGCGTGCCCTCCACCCTCGTGGGCCCCCTGTTGCTCCACTGACGTACTTCTTCCTCCTATATATACCTACGTACCCCCGAACGATCAGATATGGAGCCAAAAACCTAATTCCACCGCCGCAACTTTCTGTATCCACGAGATCCCATCTTGGGGCCTGTTCCGGAGCTCCGCTGGAAGGGGAATCCACCATGGAGGGCTTCTACATCATCATAGCCCCTCCGATGAAGTGTGAGTAGTTTACTTCAGACCTTCGGGTCCATAGTTAGTAGCTAGATGACTTCTTCTCTCTTTTTGGATCTCAATACAATGTTCTCCCCCTCTCTCGTGGGGATCTATTCGATGTAATCTTCTTTTTGCAGTGTGTTTGTTGAGACCGATGAATTGTGGGTTTATGATCAAGATTATCTATGAGCAATATTTGAATCTTCTCTGAATTCTTTTATGTATGATTGGTTATCTTTGCAAGTCTCTTCGAATTATCCGTTTGGTTTGGCCAACTAGATTGGTAGTTCTTGCAATGGGAGAAGTGCTTAGCTTTGGGTTCAATCTTTCGGTGTCCTTTCCCAGTGACAGTAGGGGCAGCAAGGCACGTATTGTATTGTTGCCATCGAGGATAACAAAATGGTTTTTTTATCATATTGCATGAATTTATCCCTCTACATCATGTCATCTTTCTTAAGGCCTTACTCTGTTTTCATTAACTTAATACTCTAGATGCATGCTGGATAGCGGTCGATGAGTGGAGTAATAGTAGTAGATGCAGGCAGGAGTCGGTCTACTTGTCTCGGACGTGATGCCTATATACATGATCATACCTAGATACTCTCATAACTATGCTCAATTCTGTCAATTGCTCAACAGTAATTTGTTCACCCACCGTAAAATACTTATGCTCTTGAGAGAAGCCACTAGTGAAATCTATGGCCCCCGGGTCTGTTCTCTATCATATCAATCTTCCGTCACTTTATTATTGCTTTGCTTTTTTACTTTGATTTTTATTTTACTTTGCATCTTTATACCAAAAATACCAAAAAGATCATTTATCATCTCTATCAGATCTCACTCTCGTAAGTGATCGTGAAGGGATTGACAACCCCTAATCGCGTTGGTTGTGTTGAGCTATTTGTTTTGTGTAGGTACGAGGGACTTGCGCGTGGCCTCCTCTTTGGATTGATACCATGGTTCTCAAAACTGAGCCACATACTTACGCTACTCTGCTGCATTATCCTCTCCTCTTCTGGGAAATCCAACGCAAGCTCAAGAGGTAGCAGACCCCACGCCGCCGGTTCCCCGCCCTAGATCCACTCGCCTCTGGCCCGCCGCGGAAGCACTAGGACGCCTTTGTCACGCCTCGCCCCCGCCTCTCCTTCCCCGCCCCAGACCTTCCCGCCGCCGGTGCCCCGCCCCACCTCTCCACCCTGTACCCCCCAGCCGATGGTGCCCCGCTCGCCGTCGCCCCCGCCAACCACGCGAGCCGCCGCCATCCCCGCGAACCCGGGGCGCCGCCGCACCCGCCAACCACTCGAGCCGCCGCCCTGGCAACCCCAGGCGCCGCTACCGCCGCGCCGCCGTTGCCTACCTTCTCCCGCGACGCTGCCGCCCCCTGCCACCACGTGCCGCCGTGGCCCCCGTCCGGCGCTGCAGCCCCACCACCGGTTATCCCCACATCTCCTCTGCCAACTCCGCTACATCTTCTTTCCTCACCTCAAGATCCATGTCCCTGCTCCCCAACCTGGCCCGGCTTCTTCTGCCACCATCGCCTCCACATCACAGCTCCGCCAGGCACCTTCAAGTGCCTCTTCCCCTGCTGGCTCAAAGTATGCTGCAGCCCAAAGTGTCAATTTTTAGCAGGCCATGGCAATGTTTCAAAGATGAACAGTTTTGTATAAGAGAAGTCCATGTATTACTGCTCAAATTTAGGGGAGTTCGATTGTTTATGCCTGTGGGACTGTGACCTTTTTATGTGACTACCCAAAAAAATGTTGATGTTCTGTGCATGTGTGTGCTTAGTACACAAATTGAGAGAAACTTTTTTTTGTCGTGTAGAACGAAGAAAGAACAGAGAAGAGAGTTGCAAAGCTGTTTCCAAAAACATGTGTGTTCAGAAAGATGTTGATACATACAAAAATTCTGGATGAGAAGTTCATATTTTCTGTTGCCCATAGTTTAGAATGTTCACTTTCAAAATAACACACACTTTAGGTGTCAAAAAAATATAAAAGAGGCAAACACACACAAAAAATTGTTGGCAAGTACAAAATGGTCCATTTTGAAACAACATGTCATGAAGTGAACATTAACAAAAATGTGAGAATGTGAAATTTTTGTACACTCATCCACATAAAAGTACCTACTCATAATTTTTTCTGTTACTAACGAATATACCAAGAAGTTTAGTTCAAAATAACCAAGAAGTTGTACAATGTTTATTACATTTTAAAAAATACACAAATGAAGATCAAATAAAAAAGGTAGAGCGGTTCAATGACAATAAAAAAACTCAGATATTTTCACATAACCGAGAGAAATTCAAATTGACAAAAGACAGAAGTTCACGTAGAGCATGGTGTGTGTTTCGTATGAGAAAAAAAAGGAGTAAAAAGGTGAAGTCCAAAAATTTTGTTGCTAGAAGTTAAAGTGCATAGACCGGGAAAATTCAAAAAAATCCCTCTTGTTCAACAAGTTTCCACAACGAAAGCTCAAATTAAAATAACAATTTTTTTAGAAAATTTAAATAGTAAATGGATTTCCTCGTTTCTGAAAGAAAGCTAGAAGTTCAAATTAAAGTAATGGATCCGTTCAATGTTTATTGAAAACTCGCATTCTAACCGCTAATAGAAAATAAAACAAACATGATGTTCAAATTAAAATAACATGAAAGTTTGGAGTTTATTAAAACCTAAGATTTACATGTTCGAAAAACAAAAAAAAAAAGCCAATGCCATTTTGGCATTTTTAAAAGCAACTCATAAAAATGAAAAACATTTCTTGCTAGAAGTTCAAGTGCTCGACGAGGGAAAGTTGGAAATTGCTACCCATTTTATGCACACATAATTCTCTCTCCCTTTGTGTCTATGTTTTTACAAATAAATCAAAATTTTAAAAAATGTGGAGGGGGTCCAATATTTATGAAAAAATTAGGATATTTTGACGCTAAAAGAAATAAACCAAGAAGTCCAAATTACAAAAAAAGAGAAGTTCGATATCTATAAAGGAACTTAGATTTCCCTTGTTACTAAAGAATAAAAATGATGAAGTTCGAATTAAAATAAAGTAGTAGTTTGATGTATACGGGAAACTCAAATTGTTATCGTCTCTAAGAAAAAAAATAAAACTATGAAGTGCAATTTACAAAAAAAAATGTTTGATGCTTATTTAAAAACATATTTCCTTTCTAAGATTATGACTTATAAGTTGAAATTAAAATAACAGAGAAGTTCGAAGTATATAAAAAACTCAGATTTGTTGTAAGAAGTTCACGTGCACCTCCGTGCACGATTCAGAATTTATATTGCGGGATGTCCGACATCCAATTATTAGTTTTAAAATGGCAAAAAAAATGGCGTCCGACCTTCAATTGTGTGTAATTCGACGTATAGCAAAAATGTGACAGAAGTTCATAGTGAAAACAACGAGAAGTTCAAGTACTGCAAGGAATGCATATTAGAGAATAAAACTATAGAAAAAATAAAAGGTTAAAAGGCTTGTTGAAGAAGTTCAAGTGCTTTGTCCGGGGAAGTTCAAAAATTCTTGCGAGAGAGATTCACCTTGTATTTCCATGTTTGATTTTTTCGTATAAAAATTGAATACAATTCTTTACTCAAAATATAAAAAGGTGAAGTTCAAATTGAAATAATCGAGAAGTTCGGAGTTTATTAAAACCTAGGATTTACCTGTTCAAAAAATAAAAACACAACACCATTTTTTGCACTTTTAAGAACAACTCATACACGAAAAAATGGTTGCTAGAAGTTCAAGTGCTCGGCGAGGAAAAGTTCAAAAAATTCTTGTGAGAGAGGTTCACCATGTATTTAGATATCCAAAATACACAAAAAATGTTGTTTTTGTGGTTTAAAATAATTCTCTCAAACGAGAGAGAAGTTCAAAGTGATAAAAACCGGAAGTTCACGTACTACATGGTGTGTGTTTCATTTAAAAAAAATACAATAAAGTGAAACAGAGTGAAGTTCAAACAGACATGCCCCAGAAGTTCAACTACTTCATGCAGTGCAAAAAACAGCACGTCAAAAACAGAGTGAGGTTCAAACAGACATGCCCGAGAAGTTCAACTACTTCACGCAGTGCGTTTCCATTCGCAATGAAGGCAGAAATCATGATCTCGTCATTTCTCTAATTTACTTCAAAACGACAGGAATATCATTTGTGTAAGTTCAAGTCCTCAGTTGGAGAAAGTTAAAAAAATATTGTGAGAGATGTTTGTACAAAAATAATATCATTTGTGTAACACTGACGAAATGGATGAGAAAATTACAAACGAAAATACGTCACAAAAGTTCAACGTGAAAACAGCTGGAAGGTCGACTACTATAGAGTGAATGAATTTGAGATGAAAAACTTTTAAAATCGTCGCGAGTATGAAAAAACGATCAACACGAGAAAGTTGCGTGTTTACATCAGCTTTCCACCGGTATATTACTTGCTCAATTCTGGTGAGTGTTCCGGTGAGTTGATGGAGAACTACGGGAAAAAAAACTACGTGAAAAATAGAGTGAAGTTCAATTAGACATGCCGAGAACTTAAGGTTCTTCACATGGTGCATTTTCGAAGAATCTGTTTCGCGATAAAGGCAGAACGAATGATCTCGCCATTTTCGTAATTACTTGAAAACGGCTAGGAATCAGAGAAAACCATCAACATGAAAAAGTTTTGCATTTTCTTTAGCTTTTCAATGGTATATTTTTGCCACATTCCGATAAAGTTTGCAGAAATTATGGAGAAAATACATTTTTAGCCATTTTAAAAATTGAGTTAAAACAGTAAAGAATTGGGAGAAACAATATATATCAAAAAGTTTTGCATTTTCTCAAGCTTTCCAAGGCCATATCATTTGCTACATTCGGACACACCGTTAAAAAATTAGCTGGAAAATACGAACTCGATGGAACTTGTACCGTTTTCTAAATTACTTTTAAAATCGTTCATAATTAGAAAAAAACTTTCAACAAGAGAAAGTAGCACATTTTTATAAGTTTTCCAACGCCATATCATTTGCCTCAATTGGATTAGTCGTTTAGAAATGACATCGAAAATACGAACTCGGGTGTTCGGTTTGCGAAAATTTATGATTTTCCAAATTACTCTTTAACCATAAGGGATTAGAGAAAACTTTCAACACGTGGAAGGTGCGGTTTTACAGAAGCTTTCCAACGCCATATTATTTGCCTCATTCCGATCAATGGTTTAGAAATGCGATCGAAAATACGATTCACGTTTTTTGTGTGAAGATCGAAAATTCCGATCAATGGTTTAGAAACGCCATATTATTTGCCTCATTCCGATCAATGGTTTAGAAACGCCATATTATTTGCCTCATTCCGATCGAAAATTCAACTTTGGTCATGATACTGGAGTTCATAGCTTTCCGACGGTATATCGCAAGCCGCATTTGGGCAATGTTGGCCGAAGTTCAAGCTAGCACTAGGGGAAGTTCAGGTCGAACAACTGAGGCAGTAAAATTGAAACAGAGACATGTTTCATCACGACCCGAGAGCAAATCCGCCAATGAGCGAGATTCCTATTTAAAACCGGTATTTAGTTGCTAAAAAACGTTTGTAGATTACACTTACATCACAAAGAACATGACTGACCAAAAAAAATCGCGCGGGGAGACACGGTTGAGAAGATAGCCCGAAGGTCGGGTTCCGACAGAGGGAAGTTCAGGCGTGTAACTCAAGAAGTTTATGTTGTGATCAGAATAATATTCTGATCCCGTGATCAGAATAGTGTTTATATATATATATATATATATATATATATATATATATATATATATATATAGAGAGAGAGAGAGAGTAACACTATTCTGATCCGATCAGAATAGCTATTCTGATCATAATGCGCTATATAGGGGCGATCGGCTATTCCGGAACTCCCAGACATGCAAAAAGAGTAAATCTGGCCGGCCCGTTACACTCCTCCGAACGACCCTGTCGGGGGTTGGGTGCGACATATGCCAAAGGATGGCTTATCATAGTGGGGGCGAGTAGAACGTCGCCGGTGCCTGGAAACGGGATGAGGCGAAGGCATGCACGCCGGCGGATCTTACCCAGCTTCAGGGCTCTCCGTGGAGATAATACCCCTACCGCTGCTCTGCGGGGTCTCCGCATGATCACTATGGCAAAGTGGGTACAAGGTTGCTCCTTGAGCTGTTCGGGGTGAGGAAGGAGAAGGGCACGGTTAGCTCCTCTCTTCTCTCTATGTGTGTCTAAAACTACTAGGGTCCAACCTCTTGCATGGGTGCCCCGGGGGGTTTATATAGGCCTACCCAGGGTACAATCAATAATCCGGTGGCGCGGGTCCCAGCCGTCTGTCTCTTAGGTCGCCGTCTTCTCCGCCGACTTAGGGCCCCGCAGACTAGTGGGCCCGCCGGCCAAGCATGGGGCCGACAGCAGGCCTTGCCATGGCGGGTCTTGCCGGCTGCGGATTATCATAGCCGCCTCTAATGATGCTAGCTTTGTCATGGGGTCATGGCAGTGCCGCCGCTTTGGCGGCGATCCTTGTCGCCATTTCCTGTCTCGTCTGTTAATGGCGTGCGGGCCCGTGGGAGGGGCGGCCGACTCTGAGGCCGACTCCCAGCAGGTCCGTCTTCCAGCGCCCTCGCCGTCTTCGCACCCCGCCGACGGCGAAGTCCGCCGTCTGCAGGTCGTGCAGACAGGCCGTCGTGGGTCTGAGGATCTGCCCGCAGGCTGATGTCGAGGCAGCGTGGCGATGCCGCCGGACGGAGATCTCCGTCAGTACGGCGCACTGTGGCCATGCCTGCCCGTCGTGAACGGGGCAAGGAAGGGCCGCACGGTGGCCACTCCCCATCCTGTCCGTAGTTGCGTAGGCAGGAGGTGGTTGGAGTCGCGGGCCGACTCCCTATAGCCGGCTTCTCTGGAAGCCGCCAGTTGGGAGTCGGCTCATCTCGAGGCCGTCTCTGGGACTCGGCTGGGAGGGGCAGTCGGCGGCCCTGCCGCCGACTCTCTGGAGGCGGCTTTCCGTCTTGGGGTCTTGAGGGGCGCAGTCTGCCCTGATGTTTCGAAAGGTCCCGCGGCTCGGGTTTGCCTACCCGTGGCCCATTTCTCCGACAAAAGTCCCCGAAGTTGGTGAGGCGCCGAGGCAACACGTCGAGGAGCCTCAACAGTTTCATCCCTCTGGGGAAGAACCTGGGCTTGGCTCGCCGTCTTTCTCTAGGCCGACTAGCTGGAGTCGGACTCGCAGGAGGCCGTCTTGCTCCTCGAAGGGTTTGATGGTTGTGGCGGGATCCAGGCAGCGTGCCTGATAAGCTTCCAGGCTGCGGCCCGTTGCGGGCCCGTCACGCGACGCCACGCGGCAGGGGTAGTCTGCCCACCCACGCGCGTGACAAGACAGGCCTGTCAGGCGGGGGCCGCCACTACCACGCCTCGGCACGCAAACGGATCCGTCGTGGCCGTGCGGGCGGTTGGGGTTCCCACGTCGTTACTGCACGCAGTAACTTTGTGCGTCGAATCGTGGGGGGCGTGGGGTTGTGGGCGCAGTTAATCCCACGCCTACCCCATCGGCTTCTCAGCCTATAAGTAGGCGGGAGGAGGGGGGCGGCGGAGCACACGCACCCATCTTCCTACCTCCCCCGCTTCCTCTTGCTCCTTGCTCCTCCTTGCTTCATCTTCCTCCTGCCGCCGCCGTGCCGAACTACGCCACGCCGCGGCGATGAGTTCTTCCTCCGCCGCTGCGCCTCCTGCTACGCGCTCCGGCGTGTGGGACGGCTCCGAGGTGGACGACGACATCATCACGTTCCTCCGCCAGACGCGCCGCCTCCCCGGCACGAACCTAGTGCAGACCCGCGCCGCGCCGGCGGGCGAAATAACGTCGGCGCCGGAGGAGGGCAAGCGGGTTGTATTCCGCTCGCACCTCATGCGCGGCCTAGGGCTGCCGGCGAGCGGCTTCTTCCGCCCTTTCTTGAAGTTCCACGGGCTCCAGCCGCACCACCTCACTCTGAACACGGTGGTGCTGCTGGCCGCCTTCGCCTCCTTGTGCGAAGGCTTCCTTGGCGTTCTCCCCACCATCGAGCTGTGGGAGGAATTCTTCCAGTCCAAGCTCGGCACACAAGCCGCCGGCGTGCCGGCTCTGTGCGGCACCTTCATCGCGATGCGGAGGCCGGTAGCCGACAACCCATTCCCCGCCATCCCGCTGATCAAGTCGGTGAAGATGTGGCAGAGATCCTACTTCTACGTGAAGAACGTCGCCCCAGAAGGAGACTGGGTCAACCTGCCGCCTTACGAAGCCGCGAGTTGGCGGGGCGGCTCCCCAGCTGGTCCCATCGGGCCAGGACGCTGACTCCTGCAGGCGGGGCCGCCATCGCGCGACTTCGAGTGCTGACATAGTCGGAGGGCCTGACTGGGGCCGATCTGCTGGCCGCCTTCGTGGCGCGCCGAGTTCTCCCGCTCCAAGGCCGGCCTCATCTGATTTGTCAGATGAGCGGCCACCGGGACCCCAGTCGGCTGTGCTCCAAGGACATGCCCCACGCGGAGGTGGCAGACACGGTGAACTTCCTGGCGAACTGCAATCTCACGGCGGATTGGCAGTTCGGCAAGGAGCCATACTCGCGCGCCAACCCCCCGCTTGTGGTAAGTCAGCTCTCTTCCTCTTCTGTTTTCTTTTTCAGCCGAATCCGACTCTGATTTTCTTTGGTTTTTCCGAGTCAGAACCCCCTCATGCAGCCCTCAGCCGGCACCACAGGGCCGGCCCGTGAGTTCGTCCCCGACCGGGCGGAGAGCGACGTCGACGACCCTGACTTGGGGGCGGCGGCAATGGAGGCCGACGCCGAAGGAGGGGGAGGAGGAGTTGCTGACGACTTCAGGCCCTCGGCTACCTTCGCCGACTAGCCTGAAGATGACGACGATAGGGAAGTCGACCCCGCCGCCAACCGAAGGTCGGCCATCTGGGCGCGAGTTCCTCCGCCGGCTTGGGTGGTCGAGGCGGCGCGAAGAAGCGCCGGGCCGGGCCGAGCTTGCCAGGCGGCCGGGCGAAGAAGTTCAGGGGGACGGCCGCCGCGACCCAGCGAGAAGAGGCGGTCGCAAAGGCTAACCGCTTCCGCAAGGAAGTGAAGAAGCCGCCGCTGGTCTCCGCGTAAGTGCTTCTATTTTGTCTTGTTTTCTTCTGGTTCATCTTGTCCAAATCTTTTACATGTCTTCTTCGCATCAGGGCTCCCCTCACTTTAGAGAGGGTCGCCGCCGCCTCCGTCATGGGGTCGGCAGAGACGTCCGCCAATACTCGGTGGATTGACCCCGCCGCCGACCTCCGGGAGGCGACGGAGCAGAACGCGCAGGAGAAGCGCGACGAGGAGGAGGCCACCCGCTTGGAGAAGGCGGAGGCCGAGAAGGCGGCGGCTTCCGCCCAGAGGAGGCTGGAGGAAGCCGAAGCCGCCGTCGCGGCTAAGCGGCGAGCCGAGGAGGCCGCGCGCCTCCAATCAGCGTTGATCGTCACCCCGCTGAGCTCTGCGCCGCCGACGCCGGAGTTCACGGGGCAGACGGAGGGAGCCGGTGGCAAGTTCCCCATCATGGAGAGGGGAGGCGGCGAGACCTCCATGTCGGGCATGGCCGCGCCGTCGCCAGCGCCTCCGCCGCCGTCTGAGAGCGTGCGAGGTAAACAGTCGGCGGACCCGCCAGTGCCGCCGACTGAAGACGAAGCTGCTCCTTCAAGTCGCCTCGCCAACACGCCGCCGTATTGAGAAGGCGACTTACGCCCCACAGAACCCGGCGCCGCCGCTTCGGCTATTCGAGCGCCAAGGCGACAAGCGCCGCGCCCGTTGGGTGGGTGCGAGGAGGCGGCACAGGTCCGCTGAACACTGCGCTTCTGGACGTCCAGGCGAAGTTGCGAGCTGAGGGCGACGCCATCCAGAACTGCACCAAGGTGCACCTGGCGTCGCGAGCCGCCGTGCGGGTATGTTTCTTCTTTGAATTTTTCCTTGTTCTTCTTTGTGGGGGCGCGCCAGCGCACCCACTGGGTGTAGTCCCCGAGCTTCGGGCCATCTGCTGAGCAGGCGGCTCGGAACTCTATCTATCGATTTCCAAGTATTTATCTTTGTCTGAAATGCTTATCACAGGAGTATCACAATCTCCGTGCCACCGCCTTCAACCGCAATGTTGAGGAGCTGAGCAAGCGGACTGCCGACTTGTCGAGGAGCCGTTGTGAGTCTTTTTTCTTCTTCGCGGGGGCGCGCTGGCGCACCCGCGGGCTGTAGTCCCCGAGATTCGGGCCGGCTGCTGAGCAGTCGGGCCGGATCTTCCTGGCGACCTTCTTAGTTGACGATTTAACGTCTTTTTTCTTTTTATTCTTCAGAGGCCAACGCCACTCTCCGACGACAGCTGAGCGCAGCCGACACCGCCTTGCGCGTCAAGGGGGAGGAGTGCAGCAAGCTCGCCGCAGAGCGCGACCTGCTGACTATGCAGCTGGCGGAGCAAAGGGAGCTGCTTAAGAAGGCGCAAGACGAGGCGGAGCAGAGGAAGGCCACTCTCCTGGCCGAGTTTGAAAGCGAGCGCTCCTCCTGGACCGACAAGGAGGCACAGCTGACCTCCGGCTTCCATGAAATCGAGGACATCGTCGACGGTGAGTTTCTTTACTTTCCTTCGTTGAGCCGCTAACTATTGGTCAGGCTGACTCCTGGTTTTTTGACTTGCTTCTTCTTTGTCTTGGCAGACTTCTTCCCCGGCCATACGCAGGCGGCCAATCAAGCTATTGAGGCTGACCACGAGGCGCGGAGGGCGAGTGGTGCTGAGATTGCTGCCAACGCCCCCCGGACCCTTGACGAGCAGCTTCTGAGCATTGAGGCTCATCTGCGGCCGGCCCATTGGATGCTGCGCCGGCTTCAACGTGTCGGCGCCCAGGCGATCACTGCCCTATGGCCAGACATGCCGGCTCTGCGTACTCCCGGATCGCCGACCGGGCCGAGGTCGCGGTTGGCCGTCTCGAGGCTGGAAGGTTCCGCGTCCGGCCGGAGCGCGCTGGCCTTGGAATTCGTCAAAGCGTGGTATCTGAGGCTGGATCTGGACCGGTGGCCGTGTTCCGGCCGAGGCCCAGTGGAGCTGCTGGCTGCGGAAGACGCCCTCGTCGGCGTCTTGCGGCGATCGCCGACTACACGGACACCAGCGTCTTTCGTCCTCGAAAGGGCCGAGGATGGCAGGAGGCGCCCATTGAGTGGTTCGGGATGAACCCGGACTACGACGAGGACTCGGCGGAGGTGATCGGCTCCAGCGCCGAGGAGGAAGGCGAGGCGGAGGACGGAGATGAGATGGAGGCGCCAGAAGACGGAGCGGGCGACCAGCCTCAGCTCGACCGCGCCTCCAGCAACGAGTCGCGCCCATTCTTCCTTACTCCTGCCCACCAAACAGTCGCTCTGCGAGCTGCGGCTTCTGACAGGAGACGGCTTAGGCACCGCACACTACTTGTCCGACTGCAGGGAGCATTTCATAGCGCAAGGCGGCGAGTCCCCGGGCCCACTAGTCGAACCCGGTGCCAAGCGTCATAACAAAGAGTAACATACTCGAAGGCACAATTCTTATCATACAGATAACAAAAAAGGGCAGTCTCCGAGCTCGTCTCGGGGGCCCCGAAGTCTTGGTACTTTAGCACAAAAGGTAGCGTGGTACATACTGCATCAACTGTAAAATCTTCGGAGAAGATTTGCGTTCCATGGCCGCTCTGTCTCCTTGCCGGAGTCGTCCCTCTTGCGCGCTCGAGGCTTCTGAGCGTCGATCAGGTAGTAGGAGTCGTTGCCTAGTACTTTGCTGATGATGAAGGGGCCTTCCCAAGGCGCCGACAGCTTGTGCTGGCCGGCTATTCGCTGGATCAGTCGGAGCACAAGGCCGCCCTCTTGAAAAGATCTTGGCTTGACCTTCCTGTTGTAGTAGCGGCGCAGGCTCTGCTGGTAGATGCTGGACCGGCTGAGTGCCAACAGCCGGCCCTCTTCCAGCAGATCGACGCCGTCTTGTCGTGCTTCTTCTGCTTCCTCCTCGGTATACATGGTAACTCGCGGGGAGTCGAACTCTATGTCCGTTGGGATGACGGCTTCAGCACCGTAGACGAGGAAGAAAGGTGTGAAACCGGTCGACTTGTTTGGAGTCGTGCGCAAACTCCAGAGGACGGCTGGTAACTCCTCAAGCCAGCAGCCGGCCGAACGCTCCAGTGGTTCGACCAGTCGAGGCTTGATGCCAGACAAGATGAGGCCGTTCGCTCGCTCCACCTGGCCGTTTGACTGCGGATGGGCAACGGACGCTAAGTCCAGTCGGATGCCCTGCGTCGCGCAGAAACGGGCCAGGGCGCCTTTGGAAAAATTTGTGCCATTGTCGGTGATGATGCTGTGTGGTACTCCGTACCGAGTCGTGATGTCGGCGATGAAAGTCATTGCAGTTGGACCATTCAACTTCTTGATGGGTTTTGCTTCTATCCACTTGGTGAACTTGTCCACCACGACAAGTAAGTGAGTTAGGCCGCCTCGTGCTGCTTTGAATGGTCCCACCATGTCCAGACCCCAAACAGCAAAGGGCCAGGCGATGGGGATAGTCTTGAGAGCGGAAGCCGGCTGAAACGGCTTGGAGCGGAACATCTGGCACCCCTTGCATTTTTGAACTAATTCCATGGCCTCTTCTAGGGCAGTTGGCCAGAAGAAACCGTGTCGGAAGGCTTTGGCGACGAGTGCTCTTGATGCCGCATGGTGTCATCACTCGCATTGATTAATGTCTTCGAGAATCACTTGGCCTTGTCTGGCTCGACGCAACGCTGGTAGACACCAGTGACGCTGCGCCTGACCAGCTCTCTGTTGACTATAGTGTAGGCTGCCGCTCGGCGTTGTACTTGCCGAGCCAAGATTTCATCGAGTGGTAGCTCTCCGCTTACTAGGAACTTCAGGATGGGCTGGGCCCATGAGGGTGCTGCTATTTCTTCAACCGCCGATCGCCACTTGGACGAGGGCGGCCGGGCTGGGAGGCGGCGGGCTGGAGTCCGCAGCCGCTTCTTTGGGTTGATGAAGTCCCCGGCCGACCGGGTGCAGTCCCGGCCGAGTTCGAGTCTTCGCAATGGTCGCCGCGATCCCGGCCGGGTTACGAAGTCCGGGCGGCTTCAATCTTGGCATTCTTGGGGCCGTCTGCAAGAATTCTCGTGCCGTCTGCTGAGGCTTTGGAGTCGGATCCGACTTCTTCAGGGGGAGCCGGCATAAAAATGGAGTCTGACTCTGGTGAAGGCTTGACAGATGGTTTGAGGAGGCGCTGAAGGGCGACACCGGACGGTATTGCCTGGCAGGTGGATCCGATTCGTGCCAGGGTATCTGCTTGGTCGTTGTCGTTTCTTGGCACGTGGAGGAACTTGCACCCCTCAAAATATCCACTCAATTGTTGTACCAGGAAACGGTAGCTCCCCATGTTTGCATCTTTGGCGTCCCAGTCGCCGGATAACTGTTGGACCACCAAGTCGGAGTCGCCATAACATAGGATCCGGCGAATGCCAAGTTCTTTGGCAAGTCGGAGCCCGTGAATGAGCGCCTCGTATTCGGCGACGTTGTTGGAGGCGGAGAAATGGATCTGCAGCGCGTACTTGAGCTTGTCGCCTTGGGGGGAAGTGAGAACAACGCCGGCTCCCAAGCCGGTGCGCATCTTAGAGCCATCAAAATGCATCCGCCAATGGGTGGAGTCGGGCGCTGGCGGCAGGTACTGGGTCTCGGCCCAGTCGACGAGGAAGTCAGCCAGGGCTTGCGACTTGATGGCGGTGCAGGGCTGGTAATAGATGGTGTAGGGGGCCAGCTCTATGGCCCATTTGGCCACTCGGCCAGAAGCATCTCGGCTCTCGATGATCTCGGCTAGTGGGGCTGTGCAAACCATAGTGATTGGATGCTCTTGAAAGTAAGGCTTCAACTTCTTGGCGGCAAAGTGCACGCCGTAGCACATCTTATGGTAGTGGGGGTAGTTCTGCTTGGAGGCCGACAAGATTGCCCGCTCGGGGAATATCTTGGTCTCGACCAAGAGCGCCTTGCCTTCCTCCTTGCGCTCAACTACAATGGTATGTCTTGACTACCCCTGGCGGTGGCGGCAATGTATAGGAGCCTGGGCTCCTTAGGAGTCGGGCCGCCAAAGACGGGGAGTAGTCGACATTTTCTTCAACCGGAGAAAAGCTTCATCCGCCTTGTGGTTCCATTCAAGAAGGTGGTCTTCTTCATGAGCTGGTATAAAGGAAGAGCTTTCGCCCGGCCGATCGATGAATCGGCTGATGGATGCCAAGCAGCCGGTGAACTTTTGCACATCTAGCAGTCGGCCGGGTACTTCCATCCTCTCGATGGCCTTGATCTTCACAGGGTTGCACTCTATACCGCGTTCGGAGACCAAGAAGCCAAGGAGCTGGCCGGCTGGTACTCCGAAGACGCACTTCTCGGGGTTGAGCTTGATCTGGAATCTGCGCAGGTTCTCAAAGGTCTCCTTGAGGTCTTCCAGCAGTGTTCCTTGCTTTTCCGTCTTCACCACCACATCGTCCACGTAGACGTGGGCGTTTCTGCCGAGCTGCTTGAGGAGGCACTTCTGCATGCAACGCTGAAAGGTGGCACCTGCATTCCTTAAGCCGAATGTCATGGTCAGGTAGCAGAAGGCTCCAAACGGCGTGATGAAGGCGGTCTTCAGTCTGTCGGACGGGTTCAGCTTGATCTGGTGATATCCTGAATATGCATCTAAGAAGCTCAACAGCTCGCATCCGGCTGTGGAGGCTATCACCTGATCAATTCTCGGCAGAGCGAACGGGTCCTTGGAGCAAGCTTTGTTGAGGCTTGTGTAGTCAATACACATCCACCACGGCTTTTTCTTCTTCAGTACCAAGACCGGGTTTGCTAACCATTCTGGAAAGAACACTTCCATGATGAAACCGGCTGCTAGGAGCCGGGCTATCTCTTCTCCAACAACTCTTCTCTTCTCTTCTGACAGGCGGCGCAAGGGCTGCCTGACGGGCTTCACATCAGATCGGACATGTAACTTGTGCTCGGCGAATTCCGTCGGTACACCTGGCATGTCTTTAGGGGACCATGCGAAAATGTCCCGATTCTCACAGAGGAAATCGACGAGCTCGCCTTCCTATTTACTGTCAAGGTTTGCACCCTCTGACGATACCTCTCCGGGTGCTCTGGGTCCAAGGGTATCTTCTTCGTTTCTTTGGCCGGCTTGAACGAGGCCCTCGACTTCCGACTCCTTGGGGTTGGGCGATATTTCGGGCTGCTTGCCGCCATCGCCATAACCCGATCAAGAAGCCGCTTCTCATTTGCGATCACCGAGGGACTCGGCCAGCCGGCGCTTTCAAATGCACAAGCGGAGGACTTTCTGTAGTCGCGGCTACGGTCAATCCCTTGGAGCTTGGCATCTTCATCTTGAGGTAGGCGTGGTGGGGACCTCCATGAATTTGGCCAAAGCAGGTCGGCCAAGCGAGGCGTGGTACGGGCTTTCGAGGTCCACCACTTGAACCAGACCGGCTCTCGGCGGAAATGATCTTTGTCCCCAAAGAGGACGTCTATCGAGGATCTTGCTGATCGGTGAGCAGGAAAGGCTGTGCACAATGCCGTGGAACACAGTCCGGCTGCTCTGAAGTTGTCTTTGCTTGATTCCTAACTTCTCCATCGTGTCCTTGTACATGATGTTGATGCTGCTGCCTCCGTCTATCAGCACTCGCGAGAAGCGAGCGGCCCTCCTATCTGTGGCAAGGGTGGCTCCCAAGACCAGGGCGCAGGAGCCCGGATTCGGCATCACCTCTGGGTGATCAGCCCTGCTCCAACTGATAGGCTTCTTGGACCAGCGCATGAATTCTGGAGCATCTGATGCTACTGCATTCACTTCTTGCTGCTACAGCCGCCTGCCGCGTCGGTCGTCGGCCACACTGGTGAACACCACATAAGCTCCATGCTCTTCTGGGTACTCGTCTTGTACTGCGCCGACTGGCCTGACAGCCGGCTGCTGGGGCGGTGGTGGAGGCGGCGCCCAAAGAAAGGGGAGGCGGAGGTCGTCTCCTTGGCGATCTGGTGAGCCGGTGACACTTCCGTGTGGTGTGGTTTGACGGCTTCAAGGCCGCTATGGAACTTGCAGGGACCATCTAGAGTCTGCTCGTAAGAGAAGGCCGGCAACCAGTTGGACATGCCGCCTTTCTGCCGCTTGGCCGGAGGCTGCCCCTCTGGCTGTTGGTCTTCAACTGTTGCCACCTGCCGGCTGCTGGAAGCCGGCTGTGGGGCCTTGCGCTTGTGATCATTCTGTTGCTGTCGCCGACTGGTATCTCCTGCCGGAGTCCTGGGAGCCTGAGGAGCCACCTTGCCAGTCGTACTTACTCCAATCTCCGTCTTCATGGAGGAGTCGGCTGTGGCGTACTTGTCTGCTATGATCAGCAGCTCGTCGAGGGTCTCTGGCTCGTCGCAGAGAAGCTTGTGCTTGAGGAGTGTGCCTTCTCGGAACCCGGCGGTGAAGTACTCGATAGCCTGCACCTCGTGCACGCCCTCGCAGGAGTTCCGGAGCTCGGCCCAACGCGTGAGGTAGTCGCGAGTTGACTCGCTGGGGCCTTGCACGCACAAAGAAAGCTGGCGAGGCTTGGGAGGTCGCTTGTACATGCTTGTAAAGTTGCGGACGAAGGCCTCGGTGAAGTCGACCCAGCTGTTGATGCTGCGGGGCTTCAGGCTGTTCAACCATGTCCGGGCCGCGTGCCACGAGCATGAGGGGAACATACTTTACGGCAACGCGCTTGTTGTCGTTCGCTATGTTGACGGCCGTAGAGTAGTCGACCAGCCAGTCTTCCGGCTTCACGAATCCGGTGTACTTGGGTGTATCTCGGGGGAGTGTGAACCCTCTGGGGAAGGGCTCGTCTGGGATGCGAGGTCCGAAACAGGGCGGACCCAACTCGTCTTCTTCTTCCAGCGCCAGGGATCGGTGGAGTCGGTCGATCCGGTGGCGGGCGTCGTTTTCTCCGACTCCCTCTCGGCGGCCAAGGCGGTCGCCGAAGTCGGATGCTCGGCAGTGGCGGGGAGACTTCGCCTTTCTCTGCGAGGAGGAGGAGGCAGATAGTCGTCCGCCGCTCCACTGCTCTTGGGCGGCCGTCTTGGTCGCTTTTCGATGGAGATGTGAGTCCGGCCGGGCTGACATACCGGATCCTTATTTCTTCTTCCTCGGACACCGCCAGATCGGCGTCCGAGACGTCGTCTGCCTTGATCTCGGCGGGAGGCAAGTCGTCGTTTTGTCGTCATGGCGCCTCCGGCGGCAGCGGCTTCGTCAGCGGCGGCAGCGCGTCGAGGCTTCTGGACTCGCTCCGTCATCAGGCGGCGCTCCTCGCCCTCGAAGTTATCCAGCTCGTCCGCCGCCGCCTCGGAGGTGCGGATGTTCTCCCCAGGCGTGGCGTACACAGGGCGATTGGCCCCGAACAGGTTGGCGATGGCTACGCCCGCGCTTCTTTGAACCGCGCCTAGGCGGCTAGGCCCAGTCGGGGCCGGCGAGCCGCCCACGGCGCGATCCATCTCACGCTGGTAGGCTTCTGACAAGCGTCTCATGCTTGCCAGCTTCTTCGCGCCATCGAGGAGCTGAAGGCGGCGCGCCTCCAGCATCCCGGCGTGGGCGTCTTCCGGAATAGGCGCGGTCAGGTCTTGCAGAGCCGCATCGAGAGGGTCATGAGCTCCTTCGCCGGAACGCTCGCCATGACTGATGACGAGCACTTCCGTGACGGTGCTTCCGCCGCTCTCCGCGTGAGGGAGCGGCTCATCGTAGACCACCACGTTGGTGGGGAACGCGTCGAGCGACGCGGTGTCGGAGTCGACCAGCATCGGGTCGGTGGAGCCTACGGACTCCAAGTCCGTGGCAGGCTCGTCGGCGACGTGGAGTTGTTCGAGGAGGCCCACGAGGAGGCTCTCGGGGCCGCCCGTGCCTGCGTCAGAGGCAGGCTCGTCGGAGAGGTGAACCTCGCCGACAAGTTCGGCGAGGCAGCTGGCCGCACAGGCGATCTCAGCACCAGGGAGGAAAAGGATTCCCGTCCAGAGCAGGTCTCCGGACGACGGTGCACCTGGCCCCACGGTGGGCGCCAAATGTCGGGGGTTGGGTGCGACATATGCCAAAGGATAACTTATCATGGTGGGGGCGAGTAGAACGTGGCGGTGCACAGAAGCGGGATGAGGCGAAGGCATGCACGCGGCGGATCTTACCCAGCTTCAGGGCTCTCCGTGGAGATAATACCCCTACTGCTGCTGTGCGGGGTCTCTGCATTATCACTATGGCAAAGTGGGTACAAGGTTGCTCCTTAAGCTGTTCAGGGTGAGGAAGGAGAAGGGCACGGCTAGCTCCTCTCTTATCTCTATGTGTGTCTAAAACTACTAGGGTCCAACCTCTTGCAGGGTGCCCCGGGGGGTTTATATAGACCTACCCCCGGGAGTACAATGGTAATCCGGCTGGGCACGGGTCCCAACCGTCTGTCTCTTAGGTCGCCGTCTTCTCCGCCGACTTCTGGGGCCGGCAGACTAGTGGGCCCCGCCGACGGCCCAGCATGGGGCCGATAGGCCTTGCCTGCCGCGGGCGGGTTTTGTCGGCTGCGGATTACTGTAGCCGCGCCTCTAAGAACGCTAGCTTTGTCATGGGGTCATGACAACAGTGTGAATTGTTGTAGAGAACAAGTTTTTCTTCAGGTTGTTTTGCTGATGTTTGAGAGTTCACATTTTTGCAAGTTGAAAACTCCAGGTTATGAAGTTCAATGTACGTAATACTTATTTTGAACTTGCACTGCTAAAAGACCTTTCTTTTGCAAGTTGAAAACTCCAGGTTATGAAGTTCCTCATTGACACGGCGAAGTCGCTCACAACGCTGGTGCTGTAGTGCATGACCAAGGACCACGAGGCACCTGACATGTCTTTGGTCACCGCCAAGGTCTACAAGCTCTTCTTGGAGGTGTAGAACTCCGTCGACAATGTTCCGCATCCCCGCCAACATCTCCATCTCCATGGCCCACGTGAATTTAGTTTAATTGCTTTTTTTGCGGCTAATTCAGTTTAATTGCTTGCTGGAGAACTCGTGTGGTTGCTCATCGCAGGATTCGATAGTGACATGTAATTGCTGGTAGATTAGTTGATTACCCCTGTTGTGGCTATCACATGTTTCTAATGCTAACAACCGATGAGTGCTGCATGTAGGCTGCAACACCTACCAGGAAGCTTCAGCGCCCTGCTGCTAGCACATGAAGCGCTCGTGCATTGAATTGTTTTAGTCAGAGTTCTGATAACTGAATCATAGAGGTTGCTCTAGAACTGGAGTAGTATACTTCAAAGTTCAGATAACTGAATGCTACTTCAGATTTCAGCTGACTGAATGCTCGGCCACTGGAAGCTGAAGGCTAGAAGTTGTAAAAAGATATTCAGAAGTTCGAAGAAGACTTTCAGAAAAGTTCAAAATCAAGAAAGAGCATTAGAAAAGCAATTATTAAAATAAAAATTAGTGCGTTGGTCCGTGCGTGCTGGGAGTGGTGTCTCGTTTGTGTGGGCATGCACACCTTGTGCGTGTGCGCGTGTGCGCGCGTGTGCGCGTGTGCGCGTGTGTGTGCGCGCGCGCTATGGTGTGTGTTGTGTGCGTGCTCCGGCGTGTACTCCTGTTTGTGTGTGTGGTTTAATTAAAAACGTACTGATGTAATGGCAAAAGAAAGTGCGTTCTAAAATAATTAGTGTGTCATTGTTGTTAACTTATGTCAAAAAACTTGCAAAAATTATATTTATCAATTTCTTAGTGTGTAAAAAAACAGACTCTCACTTTTGAAACTTGGTAGTTCCTCAAATAGAAAATAAAGTATGCTTGAAAAAACAAATAAAAAATAGTTTGCACAACTTTGGTAATTTCTAAACGAACACTTAGGAAGTCTATAGAACGCAAATGAAAAACGTTCAAAAACCAAACGTGGGCAGTTTGGTGTATGAAAAAACAAAGATACGTTATTTGCTTGGTATATCATGATTTGGTTGTCTTCTCCGTCGGCAAGTTTGTAATAAAGAAAAGTTCTTGTGAAAAAGACAAAGTCAAAAACATTATTTATTTATTTTTTAAAACGAAGCGGTTCAATCTTAATTACAAAACTAGAGTTTCCAAGTTACTATAGAAAAAACAAAAAAGTCCAAATTACGGAAAGAAAGCAGTTTGATATTTATTAAACGGTCATATTTTCCTTCTTACTAAAGAATAAAAATCAAGAAGTTCAAATTAAAAATAACGGAGTACTTCGACCTAGACGGAAAACTCAAATTCTTTCCACTTCTACGAAAAATAAAAGTTAAAGTTCAATTAAAAAAAGTTTGATGCTTTTTTGAAAACCATATTTTTTCTCTAAGTATAAACCTAATAAGTTCAAATTAAAACAAAGGAGAAGTTCGGCGTTTGTAAAAAAACTCAGATTTTTATAAACCAATAAAAACCAAGAAGTTCGAATTAAATTAACATATCAATTCGAAAAAGTCTATAAAAAGAATGATCTTTCCCCATTTCCAAAAAAATCTAGAAGTTCATATTAAAATAATGGAGCAGTTCAATGCTTACGGAAAACTCGGATTTTTAACCGATACTAAAGAATAATAAATAACAAAGTTCAAATAGAATTTCCCATTAAAAAATTTAGAACTTCAAATTTAAATAATGAAGACGTTTGACGTTTATTCCATAGTTAGGATTTTCCCTGTTACTAAAGAACAAACGGAGAAGTTCAATTTAGAAAAATAGGGCAGCTCAAAATTTCTAGAGAAAATTGTTTTTCCCCGTTTCTAAAAAAACTAGATGTTCAAATTTAAATAATGGATAAGTACAATGTTTATTACAATATCAAGAACGTCAAATTAAAAAAACGAGCCATTCAAAAAGTTTATAAAAACCGATTTCCCTCTTGTCAAAAAGACCTAGAAGTTCAAATGTAAATAACTGAGCGGTTCAATATTTATTACATAACTAGGACTTTTCCCTTACTAATGAATAATACCAAGAAGCCCTAATTAAAAAATGAAGCTATTTGATGTTTATAGAAAAACTCATATTTTTCGGATACTAAAGATTTAAACCAAGAAGTTCAATTTTTAAAAATGGAGCGGTTCAATGTATATAAAAAACTCATGTTTTCTCGTTAAACCAAGAAGTTCAATTGGAAAAAGCGGAGCAGTTTGATATTTATTTAAAGAAAATCTGATTTTTTGAGTTACTAAAGTTAAAACCAATAAGTTCAATTCGAATAACGAAGAAGCTCGATGTTTCTAAAAAACTCCAATTTTTACATCTATAGAAATACACAACGAAGTTCAAATAAAAAAGGTAGAGCGGTTCAATGTCTATAAAAAACTTTGATATTTTCACGTAACCAAAAGAAGTTCAGATTAATAACATGGTGTGGATTTTGTATGAAAAAAAGAATGAAAAGGCAAAGGCTAAATGTTTTGTTGCTAGAAGTTCAAGTGCTCGGCCTGGGAGAGTAAAAAAATCTTGTAAGAGAGGTTCACCATGTATTTACATGTTCAAAAACACACAAAAAATGTTGTTTTTGTGTTTGAAATAATTCTCTTATACTATTACAAATTTGAAACAAAATGCTCTACATAAGAAAACTTCCCCTTATTCACCAACTTTTAAAAGGGTATATCATATGCTCTATTTCAAAATAATTGGTTAAAAAAATTGGTGTATGTTGGTCAAAACAAAATTTTAACCATATTAGAAAAAGTTGTGTATTTTCAATAAGTTTCAAAAATGTGTATCATTTGTGCAACTCCGTCGAACAGGTGAGAAATTACGAACAAAAATACGTGACTAAGTTCATAGTGAAAACAGCGAGCAGTTCAACTGCTACACGGGATGCATTTCAGGTGAGGATAAAGGAATATAAAACTAAAATCCTAAAACATCTCTTGCAAGAAGTTCACGTGTTCCTCCATGCACGGTTCAGAATTTATATTGCGGGACATCCGACCTCCAATTACATGTTTTAAAATGGCAAAAAAAAAGACATCTGACCTTCAATTTCGTGTAATTCAACGTATACACAAAAATGCGACAGAAGTTCATACTGAAAACAACGAGAAGTTCAAGTATTGCAAGGAATGCATTTCAGGTGAGAATAAAAGTATAGAAAAATAAAAGCTTAAAAGGTTTGTTGAAAGAAATTCTAGTGCTCTGTCCGGGGAAACTAAAAAATTCTTATGAGAGAGGTTCACCTTGTATTTCCATGTTCGAATAACACAAAAAAGAAAAAAATGCATTATAAAATAATTCTCTCAATCCACAAAGAAGTTCAGTTATTATTGAGAGCAATTTGATTTCAAAAAGGAAATAAAAAACTCAAATTATAAAAATGGAAAAGTTCACGTACTACATGGTGTGTTTAATATGAGAAATATAAATTAAAAGGCAAGGTCCAATTTTTTTTGTTACAACTTCAAGTCCTCGGTCGTAGAAGGTTAAAAAAATTATTGTGAGACAGGTTTGTACAAAAGGAACATCATTTGTGTAACACTGACGAATGGATGAGAAAATTATAAATGAAAATACGTCACAGAAGTTCAACGTGAAAACAACAGGAAGTTCAACTACTACACTGAATGAATTTCAGATGATTTTTTTTTAAATCGTCGAGAGTATGAAAAAATGATCAACACGAGAAAATTGCGTGTTTACAACAGCTTTTCATCGGTATATCACTTGCTCAATTCCAGTGAGTGAATGGAGAGCTACGAGAAAAAAAACACGTGAAAAACAGAGTGAAGTTCAAATAGACATGCCGAAAAGTTCAAGGTCTTCACGCGGTGCATTTTCAAAAAATCTCTTTCGCGATAAAGGCAGAATGAATGATCTCGCCGTTTTCGAAATTACTTGAAAACGGCTAGGAATCAGAGAAAACCATCAACATGAAAAACTTTTGCATTTTTTCGTAGCTTTTCAACGGTATATTATTTGCCCCGTTCTGATAAAGTTTGTAAAAATGACGGCGAAAATACATTTTTAGCCATTTTAAAAATTGACATAGAACCGTAATGAATTGGGAGAAATAATATATACCAAAAAGTTTCGCATTTGTTCAGTCTTTGCAACGCCATATCATTTGCTGCATTCGGACGGAAGGTTAAAAAATTAGCTCGAAAATACGAACTTGGTGGAACTGGTATCGTTTTCCAAATTACTTTTAAACCATTCAAAATTAGAAAAAGCTTTGAACAAGAGAAAGTAGCGCATTTTCATAAGCTTTCCAACGCCATATCATTTGCCTCAATTGGATTAGCCATTTAGAAATGACATCGAAAATATGAACTCGGCTGTTCGGTTTGTGAAATTTTATGATTTTCCAAATTACTCTTTAACCGTAAGGAATTAGAGAAAACTTCCAACATGTGAAAGGAGCGGTTTTACAACAGCTTTCCAACTCCATATTATTTGCCTAATTCCGATAAACGGTTTAGAAATGCGATCGAAAATACGATTCACGTTTTTTGTGTGAAGAAAAAACGGGTTTTAAAACTGCTCTTAAACCACTTACATTTTGCCAAAAATGCAACTTGGGTGATGATACTGGTGTTCATAACTTTCCAACGGTATATCGCAAGCCCCATTTGGGCAATGTTGGTGGAAGTTCAACCTAGCACTAGGAGAAGTTCAGGTCGAACAACTCAAGCGGTAAAATTGCAAAAAACACAATTTCATCACGACCCGAGAACAAAATCCGCCAACGAGCGAGATTCCTATTTAAAACTGATATTTAGTTGCTAAAAAACGATTCTAGATTACACTAACATCATATAGAACACGACTAACCAGAATAATTCGCGGGGAAAGCCACGGTTGTGAAGATAGCCCGAAGGTCGGGTTCGTACAAAGGGAAGTTCAGGCGCATTACTCAGGCAGTTCAGGTTGTGAACAGAATATTATTCTGATCCCGTGATCAGAATAGTGTTTATGTATATTTGGGCGAACAAATAAAGGCCATTTGAGATATTTTGCGGACCACGTGATCAAGATCACATGATCCAGCTATCCACACCATCTTTATAAATGACCTTCCAGGTTTACCCCTAACCCTGGTTACTTCTCTACCTTCGTAGGGTTTTATCGCCTCAGAGTCTCCCACGCCACTAATCCCGTGCTCCATGGCTTTCGGTGATCTCTGACAATCCTTCTACCGCTCCTACCGCTACCACACCGACTTGTCCATCACAATGTTGTTGCCACCACTTCTTGCAAAAAGAATAATAATATGAAAAAATAGCTAGTGATCCATAGACAACAAAAAGAAGAAGCAAGAGGCACTATTGTGAAGGGGAAAATATCAGGTGCTCCGGTGGCTGAGATGCTACGAACACTATTGTGAAGCAAGGACACAAGCCGATGGGGATGAAGCATTTACGCGACACCGACTTCAGTGCAAAGGCGACGGGTAGAGGAGACTTGTGAGAAGCATATTTCCCACAAAATTGCATTTGGCGTTTATGGTTAAACCGGGAAAAAACGAAGGTGGAGTCTAAATCACGCCGCAGACGCGAGCCGAGCCACATCGCTGCATGACCCGGCCGAACTAAGCTAGCCATGCTCGATCACGACCCACGCACCGGGCTATGCCTCCACCACTCGCTGCTGCTGCTTGTCATCGCTTCCACTTGCCGCCGTCATTGCTGCTTGCCACCGCTGCCGCTTGCCATCCGCCGATGTTGCTTGCCTCCGTTGCCGCTTACCTTGTTGCTTCTTGCCTCCGTTGCCGCTTGCCACCCAGCTGCTCGTGGCGCTTCTCCTCGGCGAGGAGCATGGGTCGGCTTGGGAGCGGGGAGGGTTAGGCGCTAAGCGGTGACAGAGGAGAAGAAGTCGACATGTGGACCCCCACCCAGTCACAATGGTCAAATTAATTGTTTAAATAATGACGTTGACTTTTTGCCGCGTGGACCTGACGGATGAGGCCTCCATGTCATAATTATGATTAAAATTTAAACATTCAGTCACGTGTTTTTTTGGAACAACCCATCAAAATAGTGGTAGCATTTTGAGAAATTAAGAAAAGTGGTAGTTTTCTTTAACTCTAACCCATAATGTGGTAGTTTTTTGCTATTTACTCGAAAGCAAAGGATGCAACGGCCTTGACGTTCGTGCATGATCGAACGACCATAAAATTCGGCAGCCATTTGAAAAATAGACGGCCAGATTTTTAGTAAAAGTGAAAAAGAACTAGTACCACCATGTGGCATAGGTGGTGAGCAATACAAACTTGATGAAAGGAAAGAAAAAAAAGATAACTCTTCAAGGTTTGGGTAATTTCGCATTTGGAGCGAGCAATCATTGCCCATCCGCAGCCACCTCCTGCCATGCCTGACACGTTTTTACTGCCTGCCCGGACGCAGATTTTTGAGCACCTACACCCCGACACTGTTATCATGACCCTCCAATGTCGTTTTAAGATATATGCGACACAACTAACTTTCTACATGAAATTGTCTCTTTTTTGTTTCTCTTACATAGAACATGCCTTGAAGTTCGAACCTATGCAGTGCAGCAAAGCTTTCTGACTATAATCTAAGATAAAACTTTTAGATTTTTTGGTCAAACATAAATATACAAAATAAGTTTTGTTTGATTAAACAATCTTATTTTTAGTATTTATGTCGGACCAAAAATTCTGAAAGATTTATCTTAGATTTTAGTTAGAAAGCTTTGTTGTTCTACAAAGGTTTGAAATTCAAGACATGATCTATATGAGAGAAACAAAAAAGATAAATGTACTTACATGAATCGCGATGCAGAAAATGGATGGATAGATAAAAATGGCCTGAATGCAGGTGCTTTAAAACATGTTTTCGTGCCTGGCTGGCCTTCCATGTCGTAGTCGCCTTGGCGAGGAAGTGCAACAACTGTTCTGTGTCCGGTAGACGAGATCGATCTATTGCCGGTTACAGACGGCGCGCCGGCCACGGGTAAGCCATCAGAAAACGGCACCACGACGCTACCCTGGATCGGAAACGCATTCATTCACCACGCCAACGTTTTCCCTCGCTTTCATTCACCTGAGATAACTGCAGGCCGGCCGTCCGACGGAGGAAACGGCTATTTAGTTGGGCGAGGCCATTTAAAACGGCTGGTCCAAACGGAAACGGGGAAGATGATGCACGCCGGTGCCGGTGCGGCGCCGTGCGTGTCGCCGCTGACGGCAGCGAGGCGACGTCATCGGCCAGGGAGGTTCCGTCGGCCGGACGGCAGAAAACGCACGGCCGCAGGTTTAAGGTTCAATTCCTTGGCTGCCATGTCATGTCATGCAACGCCGTGTTGATGATTCGGAGGGTTGACGCGGCGCGAGAGAGAGGTTCTGTCCTGTCCGAGCATGCACCTTTCCAACGAAAGGGTTGTCTTGCCGTTGCCGACTGATTATTCCCTCTCGCAGGCTCACTGATCAGTCAGGCAGTAAGCTGGCGTTCTCAGCTCGTACAACTTTCAGCGGCATAATTAACGGCACGGCGAAGGAAGGAGGCGACCGCATCCAGCCACGCATGCATGACAGCCACGGGACTCCGATCCGATCCTCGTCGCGTCGCTCTTGCACATCACATCATCAGTCCGAAACGTACGTCTCGCCTCTTGCACGATTCCATCCTTGAGCACCAAGCCACATCGACACCACGTATATACCAATACCAATGCATGCATGCATGCCGCTCTATGGTAGTACTTCCTTTCTAGATATATTGTAAGTCTTTCTAGAGATTACACTATGGACCACATACGGATATACTCCTATATAAATACATTTTAAAATGTGGATTCACTCGCTGCTTTGTATGTACTCCTACCGTTCGGAATTACTTGTCTTGGAAATGGATGTATGTAGAATTAAAATATGTCTAGATACATCCATTTCTATGACAAGTAATTCCGAACGAAGGGAGTAATCCACAGTGAAATCTCTACAAATTAAGACTTATATTTAGGAACGGATGAAGTAAATGGCATGCATGTCCAGACTTGTACTCTGTGGTGTGTACCGTCAGAACGTGTGTCATGTGTGACCGGACTGAAAAGTTTTGTAGGCCGTCTATAGTTTGGACGCAACGGCCGGCTGAGCAGCATATATACGGCTTCTGAATCGAGATGTACACACGGAGATGTGCAAGGACGATAAGGGCGAGACGATCAAGTTGAACACTTGATCTAGCTAGCTAGCTTGTTCAGATTAACTTTGTTCTTCCGATTGATACACGCACGCATCACACATGAGCATGCATGATTCATTCCTACCGCTCGGCCGTCATACAAACAGTCCAACACATCAACGTACGTCGCCAGCACCGCCGCACCGTACGCACTGATTGTTGCCTTGAAGCATCAACGTCGCAACATACGCAGCCTCAAATGCAACGCACCGTTTTTTTTTTTTTTTTTTTTGCGGGAATGCAACGCAGGCTTTGCTACGTAGCGCCAGGGAGTTTTGGAGCTTCCGTGCGTCTGAGGCAGTGGCCTCTACAGCATGTTTTTTTTCCCTTAGAGTAATAACTCAGTCAAATATACAGTACTCCTCCATGCATAATATAGTACTGTCCGTTTGGAGTACAATAGTATTCACAAAACATACGCCTCCATTTCATAATATAGTACTGCCCATTTTAATTTTTTCAAAAGTCAAACCTCGTATGCTTTGACCGAATATACCGAGAAAAGATTTATACTATGGAAAAATATCAAATACATACTCCCTTCGTAAACTAATATAAGAGCGTTTAGAATACTAAAGTAGTGATCTAAACGCTCTTATATTAGTTTATAGAGGAAGTACAATATAAATATATGTCTCACGACACATCTAATGCCATTTCTAAATGTATATATTTTCTTTACAAACTTGGTTTGTGAAGTTTGACTTTTTTTTTTAAATCTATATTCACTACATTATGAATTGGAGGGAGCACAATACAGCATTGATTATGTTGCCAACACTACAAAAAGAAAACACGGTCATATACTCGTATATCATCCTTTTTTAGAACCATAGTACAAACATCGACACTCAAATATACAAATGTACTCTCACCTTCGAATGCACGCACCCGTATGAGCACCTCCAAGACATTGAGTCGATTGATCTTTATGGTGAACCCAGGTGGACATATTCCACGGCAAGGAATCTAACAAACTTAGCATGCTCAGTCTACCGCAAATATTTTTTTTACTTCATAGACAATACAAAAATTTGCATCGGTGTTTTTGTAAATAAGCAGCAAACCAATGCCCGCCTCCAAGAAGATATCTCTAAGGAGGATTAACGAATCGATGCAAGAGATGCCACCGTTTAGCTTTGCAGACACATATCACGGATTTCTCACAGAAGCAGACCTCGGAGAGGGGTGGTCTCTCTAAGATACTGAGTTCGGCTTCGGCCCCGCTTAGACTTTGCTTGAACTTTTGCACACTACAAACATTCATAATAAAGTGACATGTGTTTTTTCTTGGGCTAAAATTAAGGGACGAATTCAAAAGGTTTGTGGATAGTTAGATCAAGATCCAACATATAAAGTTCTTTTTAGGCTCAACCCGTGCCCTCAACACGCTTATCTTCCTCCATTATCGACCCATTGATGCTCCCTCACGATGTAACTTCCATCATTACCTTCCTCGCCTCCCTGCCGCTAAGGAATTCCTAGTCTGGCCCCTAGTGCATTGTTTCTTGCGACCTTTAGGGTCACAAAAGCTGAAAAGCGAGCCAACGAACGACAACGAAGAAAGGAAGCAAGAGATATTAGCTTTGGCACAATGATGACCGGTCGAGGAGAGCGAAGAGAGGTATGAAGTTAAACCTAACCTCATGACGTGTCGAATTGTGTTTGGCTTTTATGGTCAAACTAGATGAAAGAAAGGTAAACTCCAAATCCTGCTTGGTTAGAAAAGTTGCAACTGTTTGTCAAAATGGCGAGAAATTTGCAATTGTACACACACGCTAGCTCGTTGTGTAAGAGTTGTCTTCAAAAATCTTTTTAGAAACCTAGTTGTATAGGTTGGTTGACGAGGTGTCCAGGGGCGTCGAGGGGCAAAGCCCATGCAGTGCCAACGATGACAAGGATGTCTTTATTGCGGTGGCCGACTGAGGAGGTGCTGGAGGGCAGTTGTTGTCATTGAAGGAGATGTTGGCTTGAGTGGAGGTATTTATGAGGTGATGCTCGATGGCATTGGTGAAGCCGGAGGGATCCAGCCCGAGGATGTTTAATGGTGCTTTTCTATAAGCTTTTGGATCTAAAAAGGTTTCTCCACCAAGGCGGAGGGCCAGAGGCAGCATCGAGCTATGCTCATGGCGCGCCGCTGGTGGATGCAAGAAAAAGATTTACATATAACTCACTTGTCTGTATTCATAATTTCTCAACAACAACAAAAACTTGTCTGTTTTGGTTATGTACGATGCATGGCACGTCAAAGGAGAGGGAGAGGTCGGCAAAAATGTCAAACGGGAGGACTGGGATCCGGTCAACATGGGGGAAAACCTACGCCTCGAGATCCGGAAATCGATGAGCGACTAAGTCTCCGCTGAACCGGCCGGTGAGAGGAAATGTCAAGGATGCCGATGACGCAGCGCCGTGCATGTCACTGCTGACAGCAACGAGGCGGCGTCATAGGTGACAGGCAGAGCGAGAACTAAACAAAAAGGCCAAGGTACGTATCCATGCACCGTGTAAATTAATTAGGGTCTGCCTTCAAGTACGTACGACACCACATGCAGACCCTGGAGTGTCCTCGTGCTTCGTCGACTGGTCACGTCGCGGCTGGCACGTACGGGAGTGGCGACCAAAGGCTCCATGGTGAGTTTTAATTTTATCTGTCTCTCAGCTTGTAAAACGATCTTTTATTGTGGAACAGAACGAATACATTTTAATTCTTAACGTTATATCGTGGGACGAAGGGAGTACATTTTAGTTTTATGATTCCCTATGACCGAGTCATCCATCTATTCTCGTCAACAGTCAATGTCATGCCGTCAAAAAAAAAAACAGTCAATGTCGTTCCGGCAGAACAAAAAATAGTCAATGTAGTTGGTTCTTTGGGCATCTTGGAGCATGATTCAACCATTGTCTAAAAAAGCTTGGTCAATGTAATATCTCGGGATCAGCACGCATGCCGATGCATGTGAAAACGTATTATCGTACAACATGCATGGATCTTAGAATTTTGATGGGAGTACCTAGAACTTATCTAAATGAGATATAATTTGGTCTCATTCATCTGGAAAACAAGAACAGATACAACCCACGTCAGCACACATGTATCTTATAGCATCATATTTAATGGCTATAAAAAGTGAATGAGACCAAATTATATCTCATCTAAATGAGTTCTAGCAAAAGTGAATTTTGATTATAAAAATGAACTGCCAAAAATACTGTTACATGTGCTGTTTTTTGCGAAAAGGATAACAGTGAAAAGTATTCTCTCCATTTCAAGATACATTGCATATTAATGAAAAACATCCGGCTGGATTTTTAGTAAAAGTGAAAAGGAACTACCACCATGTGGCATAGGTGGTGAGCAATACAAACTTACTGATTCCCGTAAAAAAAATACAAACTTAGAGCATCTTCAACAGGCGCATAAAAATTTCGCGCGCTAAAATAGTTTTAACGCGCCATTGTAGCATTTTTAGCGCGCCGGAGCCAACAATGGTTTAGCAGATGCCCAAAAACGCGCGCCCAAAAAAGCACGTAGTGTAAATTGTGAGGTGCGCGCAATCTAGCACCCCAAATTTGCAGCTTCTGATAGCGCTTTTAGCGTGTGCCCATTTTTTTTCGTGTGCACCATTTTACAACTTCTGTTGAAGCTGTCCGGCGCCCAAAAAAACCTAAATTTTAGAGCGGAGTAGTTTTTGTGTGCTCGTTGGAGATCCTCTTAATGAAAGGAAAGAAAAAAAAGATAACTTTTCAGGGTTTCGGTAATTTCGCATTTGGAGCAAGTAATCGTTGCCCATTCGCAGCCACCTCCTGCATGCCGTCCGTCCTGGTCCTGCCATGCCTGGCTGGCTGTGGCGTTGCATGTCGTAGTCACCTTGGCGAGGAAGCGCATTGGCTGTTGTGTGTCTTTTAGAGCAGAGCAACGCCTCCCTGGTCGCACGCGCGTACAGCTACGGAGCCCCCCCAAACCCTAGACCAAAAGAGCCTTAGATCCACCGCTCTGTTGGCTTTTGATCGCTAGACCAAAATACCGGAGCAACTGCAGACCTACATGCAAACTAGCCAACCAAGCAAGCAAGTAGCTTGATGGATTTCTTTAGCCGCAGCACACGCACACACGTATGTATACGTGGACAGCTAACTTCGGCAGTCTCGGCGGAACCTCACGAGAGCAAAAACGAATCGATGGCAAGACTCCGTATGAAGCAATTTACGGACGTAAGCCGAATGTGTCTCATCTACGGACGTTTGGGTGTGTGGCGCATGTGAAGACGGCGGAGCCGCATCTCTCAAAGCTTGCCGATCGTAGCACCCAGGTGGTGTTCATCGAATCTGAGAGGAGTTCCGCACCAAGGCATACCGCTTCTACGATCCACGAACCAAGCGTCTACGGATTTCACGCGACGTCGTGTTTGAAGAAAACCAAGCGTGGAATTGGAGCGCAGCAGCCGACGATGCTCCAAACAGTAACATATTCACTGTTGAATTTCCTACTGATGATGATGCAGGGGAGGACGTCCAGGTGGTTGGCAAGACGCCCAACCAAGGTGAGCACAATGGTAGTGATCATCATGGTGCCGACACCGACGACGACGCGCATGGGTCGCAAGGTGATAGCGACAACGACGCCGCATACACGGCGGAGATCTCGTCATTGAGGCGCATAGTGATGATGACAATCAAGATGATGGTCACGATCACGACGACTACGCCGACGACGCGGATGCCAACGACCCGGCATCTACCACGCCCGAGACTCAACCGTCTTCCTCAAGTGCATCGACGACGACACAATTTGTGTCGCCTCCTTCGCAAGCCACAACGGATTCTTCCGGGCCTCGTCGCTACAAGACCCTCAAGAAAGTCTACAAGTACGCCAAAGCCGATTACGCCGAGTACTCGACTTGTGTTTACTCGGAGTTGAGGAGCCGGCGAACTTCGTAGAGGCGAGCAAAAGTTCAAGTTGGATGCACGCCATGGATGAGGAGATGAAGGCGATCGAGAGCAATGGCACGTGGACTTTGTTAACCCGACCTCCGAACCAAAATGCCATAGGTGTGAAGTGGGTTTACAAGTTGAAGAAGGACACGAAGGGTGCCATTGTGAAGCACAAGGCAAGACTCGTCGCAAAGGGCTACGTACAACGTCAAGGAGTTGACTATGAGGAGGTGTTTGCACCGGTTGCTCGAATCGAGGACGGTGAGAGTGCTCCTAGCTTTGGCAGCACAAGAGGATTTGAAGGTTCATCATATGGATGTGAAATCCGCTTTCCTCAACGGCGACCTCAAAGAAGAAGTGTACGTGGAACAACCCCTCGCTACGAGAAGAAAGGCGAAGAAGGGAAAGTTTACAAGCTCAAGAAGGCACTTTACGGGTTGAAGCAAGCGCCAAGAGCTTGGAACGCAAAGTTAGACCGAAGTTTGATCTCGCTCGGGTTCAAGAGATGTCCCCTCGAGCATGCGGTCTATACAAAGAACTCCAAAGGCTCAAACCTGCTAGTTGGAGTTTATGTCGATGATCTGATTATCATCGGAGATAGCGCGCAAGAAATTGAACGTTTCAAGGCGCAGATGAAGAAGAAGTTTAGCTTGAGCGATCTGGGATTACTCAGCTATTACTTGGGCATCGAAGTGAAGCAAAGCTCCGGAGAGATTTCCCTATGTCAATCGGCTTACGCGGTCAAGTTATTGGACAAGTGTGGCATGACAGATTGCTACGAGACACATGCTTCAATGGACCAACGACACAAGTTGAGCAAGCGTAGCTCAAATCCGCCGGTGGACACCACAATGTACCGAAGTGTTGTGGGCAGCCTAAGATATTTGGTGCATACCCGACCTGACTTGACTTATTCAGTCGGGATCGTGAGTCGTTTCATGGAGAATCCAACAACCGAACACATGAGCGCGGTCAAGCAAATCTTGCGCTATGTGAAAGGCACTATTAATCTTGGATGCACGTGCGAAAGGAAATGAAGGATTGATCCTTCGTGGATACTCAGATAGCGACATGGCAGGTGATGTGGATGACCGAAAAAGCACAACGGGCATGATATTCTATCTTGGCCCAAATCCTATCAGCTGGAATTCTCAGAAGCAAAAAGTGGTTGCACTGTCTTCATGCGAGGCAGAATACATAGCAGCAAGCACGACAGCTTGTCAAGCAGTGTGGCTGAGAAGACTCCTAGCTGATCTTGCAAAGCGGGAGGTGCAGAGGGTGTCATTGAAGATCGACAACCAAGCTGCAATCTCATTGTGCAAAAATCCGGTTTATCACGAAAGGAGCAAGCACATAGATACCCGGTTCCACCATATCCGGGAGTGCATTGAGGAAGGGATGATCAAAGTTCAGCACGTGAACACAAAGGACCAGCTTGCCGACATTCTCACGAAGTCCCTCAGTCGACAGAAGTTCATCGAGATGAGGAAGAAGGTCGGAGTGCAAGCAATGGAGACAAGCAACAAGGTTAAGGAGGTGAATGTAGAAGTTAACCACGTTGCCTTAGTACACGTAGTATTAGGAAAAAAAGTAAGTACGAGTCCAAGTAGTATTAGGATTCCTAGTCCTAGTCTATTTTCGTAGCCCCTTATGGACGTGTATAAAAAGCACCCTAGGGGTGCTCCTTGTAACCAGAAAAACGAAAACGAAAAGCAATATAAAGCAAGACCAAGGCAAGACAGGAGCCTTTGGCAATACATCGATTCGTTTGTGTTCATAGAGTTCCGCCGAGTTATTCCGTCGATATCGTCTCGATCCTGTTGGCGCTAGTGCAAGCCGCCGGCACGTACGTCTACGGTTAGACTACAGGTGCACGTAGTGCTAGCAAGTTACAGAATCAGTTAAGCTACTAGCTAGCTTGTTGTTCCTAGTGAATCGATCTAGCGTTCAAAATCCAACACGCTCCGGCCGCTGCCACCGCAGGCACTGGCGGTGGCGACCGCGCCCGCCGACGGCGGCGGGTGCTGGAGGCGTACCCCCCGACGGGCCCCTTCGCGCGGAGTGGACGTCTTCGGGGTTGCCTGGTGGTGGGATGGCTGGCGACGGGATCCGCGGCGGCTGTCGCTGGTGCACGGTGGAGGCGCTGCGGAGAGGTGGACTCATGCCAGGACAGTAGCAGAGTGGCGCCGGAGGCTGGGGCACCGGCTTGGATGGGGGCGACGGCGCGAGCTCCGGGCTACGGCGGTGGCGGCGCTGCGAGGCCCTGCCAGGAGGGAGTCCATGGCGGGCAGCGGGCGGTCGACCGCTTCAGGGTGCTAGGCGTGCTGGGTTGCTCCCGGATGTGATGGTGCTGGAGTGGCGGAGGGAGGTGCTGGCCAGATCGGATTTTCCCCATATTCTATCTGGCCTTGGGGCTTAGTTCGTTGCGTGGCAGTCCCCTGATGCGGGTGAGGGCCGTCATGCTGGATTCAGCTCTTGCACGGCATGGTTAGCTGCTGCGACTCTTCGTCTGGGTGGTTTGTGGTTGTTGGTCGCGTTCTCTCGGTAGTGCGGGTGTGGGAGGACCTCGGCTGCACGGCTTCAATGGCAAGTTGCTGCGGTGACGACGGTGCGAGACTTCATGGTCGGTTCTGCCTATACCTGGAGGTACGGAGATGCGTGGCATTACAGATGAAAGTCATGTCCGGTTGTGGCCGGGCCGGTGGCGATGGCACCCGTGGGTGTCGTTTCCTTCCTTGGAGGCGTCACCGAGTGCGTCGCCACCTCCCTTGCTCGCTTGGTGTTGGCAATTGTCTTCAGGCGAAAGCCTTGATCCGGTGCTGGATCGGCACGATGGCGGCGTCTTCAACGTCGTCCCTCTGTTGGGTGCATCGTGCCAGGAGACATGGTCTGGTTGTCCCATGTTCCGCTTCTCTGGTGTTCGCCGCTGCCCATAATCGCTCACTACGACGCTATGTACGATCTTCACGGTGATTTCAAGACGACGCCTTCCTCGGGTCAGATCGAGTCCTGCCATCCTTTTGCCATCTCCTTTAGGCATCAAGGGAGGATGGTGCGTTGATGAGAGATGCTTGGCGGAAGTTGCTGCTCTTCGATGGTGACCGATGTCGGTCGAGACGCAGCGAGGTTTTTGGTGTTGGGTAGGCTCTTTTGCTTTGTAGTTGTGTGGTCGTTAGTGGCTGTCTTTGGACTAACCGGATGTGGAGTTAGTGCTACGCTTGTTATTCGCAGCGAGTGTTAGTTGTCTTGTAAATGTTATTTTCTTTTTCTATAAAGCAATGGTACGCATTTTGCGTACTCTCGAAAAAAACTGTTGTGTCTCCGGTAGACGAGGTCGAGATGGATCGATTGATGGAGGCGGGCAAGCCATCCGAAAACGGCACCACTACACTACCCTCGATCCTGGGTGTGATGCCTGGCAAAAGTTGATGCCTGATGGGAGAAGGAGGATTTTTGCCTGGCCAGGCTGCTGCGTGCATGTGATGTTTGGTTGCAAACCTGGCCTGGGACAAGTACTTAAATATTAAATAATTAGATGGGACAGCTGAGTTGACAAAAAGTGCAGTATACAAGTGGCTAATTGACCCAAAACGCATCTGCCTGGAGGCCAGGCGTCTGGTTCCGTCGGCCTGGTCCAGGCTAATCAAGCTGCCTGTGATCTACCCAGGCTAATCAGGTGCATGTCAACTCCAGGCCAGGGACATGCCTGGGATTTCAGGCTACTAACCAAACAACAACCAGGCACAACCCAGGGAGGTCTCAGGCCAGGCAACTTTGCTCCTGGAACTCAACCAAACACGCTCTCATTCACCACGCCGACGTTTTCCCTCGCACATTCACCTGACATGACTGCAGGCCGGCCGTCCGATGGAGGAAACGGCAATTTAGTTGGGCGAGGCCATTTAAAACGGCTGGTCCAAACGGAAACGGGGAGGATGATGCACGCCGGTACCGGTGCGTGCGACGCTGACGGCAGCGAGGCGACGTCATCGGCCAGGGAGAGGGAGGTTCCGTCGGCCGGACGGTAGAAAATGGCCGCAGGTTTAGGTTCCGTGGCTGTCATGTCATGCGACGAGAGAGAGGTTCTGTCCTGTCCGGGCATGCACCTTCTCAACCAAAGATTCTCGTGCCGACTGATTATTCCGTCTCGCAGGTTCACCGATGAGTCACTCAGTCAGTAAGCTGGCGTTCTCAACTCGTACAATTTTCAGCGGCGTAATGAACGACGCGGCGAAGGAAGGAGGCGACCGCATCCAGCCACGCATGCATGACAGCCACGGGACTCCGATTCGATCCTCGTCGCGTCGCTCTTGCACATCACATCATCAGTCCGAAACGTACGTTTCGCCTCTTGCACGATTCCATCCTTGAGCACCAAGCCACCGACACCACGTACGTATACCAAACTACCAATGCATGCGTGCATGCCGCTCTATGGTAGTACTAAATGGCATGCATGTCCAGACTTGTATGTGTTGTGTGCCGTCAGAACGTGTGTCATGTGTGGCCAGACTGAAAAGTTTTATAGGCCGTCTATAGTTTGGACGCCACGGCCGGCTTCTGAATCGAGATGCACACACGGATCTGTAAGGACAATAAGGGCGAGACGATCAAGTTGAACACTTGATCTAGCTACTCCTATCTTGTTCAGATTAACTTTCTTCTTCTGATTAATACACGCATGCATCACACATGAGCATTCATGCATGCATGATTCATGCCCTACCACGCCGCGCGGCCGTCATACCAACAGTCCAACGCACTGATTCTTGCCTTGAAGCATCAACGTCGCAACGTACCCACCGACGTGTACGTGTCCTCTCGTAGCCAAACGCAGCTGCGCTCGCGCTCATCAAATGCAACGCACCGGCTTTGCTACGTAGCGCCCGGGAATGGCGAGCAAGGATCGTTTTTGCCTCTTGGAGCTTCCGTACGTCTGAGGCAGTGGCCTCTACAGCATGTTTTTTTTTCTTACAACAATAACTCTTTTTTTCTTTTGCGGGAATCTTACAACAGTATTCACAAAACATACACCTCCATTTCATAATGTAGTACTGTGCGTTTTAATTTTTTCAAAAGCTAAACCTCACATACTTTGACCAAATATACCGAGAAAAATATTATACTATGGGAAAATGTCAAATACATAGAATATAAAAATATGTCTCATTGCATATCTAATGCCATTTTTAAATGTATATGTTTTCTTTACAAACTTGGTCAAATTTTGTGAAGATTGATTTTTTTAATCTATATTCACTACATTATGAAATGGAGGGAGCACAATACAACATTGATTATGTTGCCAATGCTGCAAAAAGAAACACGGTCTATACTCATATATCATCTTTTTTTAGAACCATAATACAAGCATAGACACTCAAATATACAAACGCACTTTCACCTTTGTGAATGCACGCACCCATATGAGCACCTCCAGGACATTGAGTCGATTGATCTTTATGGTGAACCTAGGTGGACATATTCCACGACAAGGGACCTAACAAACTTAGGGGTTGCCAAAGGTTGTCACACCTAAGTTTAGGCAAGTTTGGCCAACTTAGATGTGTGTTTGGTTCAAGCCACATCTTAGGCAAGCCACACTAGGGTCCCACATCACATACACTAAAAAAGTATAGTAAAATTTCCTCGGGCTTGCCAACTTGCGGCTCTCGTTTTAAAGAACTAACCTTAGACAAGTTTGGCAACATTGACATGGCAAAGTGTGGCACTCCTAGGCCTAGAACTTTATAGACAATATAAATTTTTCCTCAGAATTTTTGTGAATAAGCAGTAAACCAATCGCCACCTCCAAGGATATATCTCTAAGGAGGATTAATGAATCGATGCAAGAGATGCCATCGTTTAGCTTTGAAAACACACATCAAGGATGTCTCACAAAAGCAGACCTCAGAGAGGGGTGGTCTCTCTAAGATACTTAGTTCGGCTTCGGACCCACTTAGACTTTGCTCGAGCTTCTGCGCACTACAAACATTCATAATAAAATGACTTGCATTTTTTGGGCCAAAATTAAGGGAGATATGCAAATGGTTTGTGGATCGTCAGATCAAGGTCCAACATATAAAGTTCTTTTTAGGCTTAACCCTTGCCCCAACACGCTTCATCTGCTTTCATTATCGACCTGTTGCTGCTCCCTCGCGATGTCACTTCCATCATTACTTTCCTTGCCTCCCTACCGCTAAGACTAGCCGCAATGGAGAGTAACATACACTAGTAACATACACATATCCCTAGACTATGTTACTACCTTCATAGTAAGTAGTAACATAAGTGTGGTGTCATGCAAAGCTTCATTTATTAGGTTATAGACTCATATTGCATTGGGACATGTGATGTTACAGTAACTACCTAAGTTACTCAAACTACCTCTCTCCTCATTAATTCATTGCCACATAAGCTAATTTACAGAGTTGGACTCGATGTTACTGCTGAAGTTACTCCCACTGTGGCAAGTCTAAGGAATTCCTATATGATCCCTGGTGCAGTGTTTTGCGTGACCTTTAGGGTCATAAAAGCTGAAAAGCGAGCCAATGAATGGCAATGAAAAAAGGAAGCAAGAGATATTAGCTTTGGCATAATGATGACTGGTCGAGGAGAGCGAAGAGAGGTATGCTCTTAAACCTAACCTTCACTAGTGCAGAACCGGGCTTTAGCACCGGTTCGTAAGGGCCTTTAGTGCCGGTTCTGTAACCGGCACTAAAGGGTGGGGACTAAAGGTCCCCCCTTTAGTACCGGTTCAGCACGAACCGCCACTAAAGTGCCACCACGTGGCACGAGCCAGGGCGGGGGGCCGGGAGACCTATAGTACCGGTTGGTAACACCAACCGGTACTAAAGGTTTGGGGGGTTTTGGTTTATTTTTTCTTTTATTTTGTGTTTTCATTTTAATTTAGAGATTGTTTTTACCTTATAATGAGTTGTTAATGTTGGGGAACGTTGCAGAAAATAAAAAAAATTCTACGGTTTCACCAAGATCCATCTATGAGTTCATCTAGCAACGAGTGATAGGAGTGCATCTACATACCTTTGTAGATCGCGAGCGGAAGCGTTCAAGAGAACGGGGTTGAAGGAGTCGTGATCCAAATCACCGATGACCAAGTGCCCAACGGACAGCACCTCCGCGTTCAACACACGTACGGAGCGGATGACGTCTCCCGCACCTTGATCCAGCAAGGAGGAGGGAGAGGTTGAGGAAGAAGGCTCCAACAGCAGCACGACGGCGTGGTGGAGATGGAGTGGCAGTTCTCCGGCAGGGGAGGGCAGGGGCTGCGCCTTGGATGTTGTTTGCAGCCCTCCCCTCGCCCCTCTATTTATAGGGGAAGGGGGAAGGGGGCCGGCCCCCTCTAGATGAGATCTAGAGGGGGAGGGGGGCAAAGGGAGGGCTTGCCCCCAAGCAAGGGGCGCCCACTAGGGTTCCCCCAACCCTAGGCGCATGGGCCCAAGGGGGATGCGCCCAGCCCTCCAGGCTGGTTCCTGCCCACTATGGCCCATGAGGCCCTCCGAGAGAGGTGGCCTCCTCGGTGGACCCCGGAACCCCTCCGGTGGCCCCAATACAATACCGATATGCACCCGAAACTTTCCGGTGACCGTATGACAACTTACCATATATAAATCTTCACCTACGGACCATTCCGGAACTCCTCGTGACGTCCGGGATCTTATCTGGGACTCCGAACAACATTCGATAATCACATACAAGTCTTCCTAATAACCCTAGCATCACCGAACCTTAAGTGTGTAGACCCTACGGGTTCGGGAATCATGCAGACATGACCGAGACAGCTCTCCGGCCAATAACCAACAGCGGGATCTGGATACCCATGTTGGCTCCCACATGTTCCACGATGATCTCATCGGATGAACCACGATGTCGAGGTTTCAAGCAACCCCGTATACAATTCCCTTTGTCAATCGGTACGTTACTTGCCCGAGATTCGATCGTCCGTATCCCAATACCTCGTCCACTCTCGTTACTGGCAAGTCACTTTACTCGTACCGTAATGCATGATCCCGTGACCAAACACTTGGTCACTTTGAGCTCATTATGATGATGCATTACCGAGTGGGCCCAGAGATACCTCTCCGTCATACGGTGACAAATCCAGTCTCGATCCGTGTCAACCCAATGTACACTTTCGGAGATACCCGTAGTATACCTTTATAGTCACCCGATTACGTTGTGACGTTTGGTACACCAAAGCACTCCTACGGTATCCGGGAGTTACACGATCTCATGGTCTAAGGAAAGGATATTTGACATTGGAAAAGCTCTAGCAAAGCGAACTACGATCTTGTGCTACGCTTAGGATTGGGTCTTGTCCATCACATCATTCTCCTAATGATGTGATCCCATTATCAATGACATCCAATGTCCATAGTCAGGAAACCATGACTGTCTATTGATCAACGAGCTAGTCAACTAGAGGCTCACTAGGGACATGTTGTAGTCTATGTATTCACACGTGTATTACGATTTCCGGATAATACAATTATAGCATGAATAAAACACAATTATCATGAACAAGGAAATATATTAATAATCCTTTTATTATTGCCTCTAGGGCATATTTCCAACAGTCTCCCACTTGCACTAGAGTCAATAATCTAGTTACATTGTGATGAATCGAACACCCATAGAGTTAAGTGTTGATCATGTTTTGCTTTCATGGAAGAGGTTTAGTCAACGGATCTGCGACATTCAGATCCGTATGCACTTTGCAAATTTCTATGTCTCCATCTTGAACATTTTCACGGATGGAGTTGAAGCGGCAACTTGATGTGCTCGGTCTTCTTGTGAAACACTGGCTCCTTGGCAAGTGCAATAGCTCCGGTGTTGTCACAGAAGAGTTTGATCGGCCCGACGCATTGGGTATGACTCCTAGGTCGGTGATGAACTCCTTCACCCAAATTGCTTCATGCGCTGCCTCCAAGGCTGCCATGTACTCCGCTTCACATGTAGATCCCGCCACGACGCTTTGCTTGCAATGCACCATCTTGCTTCCACCATTCAACATATACACGTATCCGGTTTGTGGTAGAGAGTCATCCAGATCTGTCGAAGCAAGCGTCGACGTAACCCTTCTGACGAGCTCTTAGTCACCTCCATAAGCGAGAAACATGTCCTTAGTCCTTTTCGTGTACTTCAGATATTCTTGACCGCTGTCCGGTGTTCCTTGCGGGATTACTTTGGTACCTTCCTACCAAACTTACGGCAAGGTTTACATCAAGTCTGGTACACAAAGATGGCATACATAATAGACCCTATGGCTGATGCATAGGGATGACACTCATCTCTTCTATATCTTCTGCCGTGGTGGGACATAGAGCCGAGCTCAATTTCACACCTTGCAAAGAGCAAGAACCCCTTCTTAGACTGATCCATATTGAACTTCTTCAATATCTTATCAAGGTATGTGCTTTGTGAAAGACCTATGAGGCGTCTCGATCTATCTCTATAGATCTTGATGCCTAATATATAAGCAGCTTCTCCAAGGTCCTTCATTGAAAAACTCTTATTCAAGTAGGCCTTAATGCTGTCCAAAATTTCTATATCATTTCCCATCAAAAGTATGTCATCTACATATAATATGAGAAATGCTACAGAGCTCCCACTCACTTTCTTGTAAACGCAGGCTTCTCCATAAGTCTCATAAACCCAAACGCTTTGATCATCTCATCAAAGCGAATGTTCCAACTTCGAGATGCTTGCACCAGCCCATAAATGGATCATTTGGAGCTTGCATACCTTGTTAGCATTCTTAGGGTCGACAAAACCTTCCGGCTGCATCATATACAGTTCTTCCTTAAGATAACCGTTAAGGAATGCCGTTTTGACGTCCATTTGCCATATCTCATAACCATAGTATGCGGCAATTGCTAACATGATTCAGACGGACTTCAGCTTCGCTACGGGAGAGAAAGTCTCATCATAGTCAACCCCTTGAACTTGCCGATCCTTAGCAACAAGTCGAGCTTTATAGATGGTAACATTACCATCCGCGTCCGTCTTCTTCTTAAAGATCCATTTGTTTTCTATCGCTCGCCGATCATCGGGCAAGTCTGTCAAAGTCCATACTTTGTTTTCATACATGGATTCTATCTCGGATTGCATGGCTTCAAGCCATTTGTTGGAATCTGGGCCGCCATCTCTTCTTCATAGTTCAAGGTTCACCGTTGTCTAACAACATGATTTCCGGGACAGGGTTGCCATACCACTGCAGTGCGGAACATGTCCTTGTGGACCCTCTGAAGTTTAGTAGCAACTTGATCCGAAGCACCTTGATCATCATCATTAATTTTCTCTCCGGTCGGTGTAGGCACCACAGAACATTTTCTGAGCTGCACTACTTTCCAGTTCAAGAGGCGATACTTCATCGAGTTCTACTTTCCTCCCACTTACTCCTTTCGAGAGAAACTCCTTTTCCGGAAAGGATCCGTTCTTGGCAACAAAGATCTTGCCTTCAGATCTAAGGTAGAAGGTATACCCAATGGTTTCCTTAGGGTATCCTATGAAGACGCATTTTTCCGACTTGGGTTCGAGCTTTTCAGGTTGAAGTTTCTTGACATAAGCATCGCATCCCCAAACTTTTAGAAACGACAGCTTAGGTTTCTTCCCAAACCATAATTCATACGGTGTCGTCTCAACGGATTTAGACGGAGCCCTATTTAAAGTGAATGTAGCTGTTTCTAGAGCGTATCCCCAAAATGATAGCGGTAAATCGGTAAGAGACATCATAGATCGCACCATATCCCATAGAGTGCGATTTCGATGTTCGGACACACCATTACGCTGAGGTGTTCCAGGCAGCGTGAGTTGTGAAACAATTCCACATTTTCTTAAGTGCGTACCAAATTCCTGACTTAAATATTCTCCTCCACGATCTGATCGTAAGAATTTTATCTTTTGGTCACGTTGATTCTCTACTTCATTCTGAAATTCCTTGAACTTTTCAAAGGTCTCAGACTTGTGTTTCATCAAGTAGACATACCCATATCTACTTAAGTCGTCAGTGAGAGTGAGAACATAACAATATCCTCCGCGAGCCTCACCGCTCATTGGACCGCATACATCGGTATGTATGATTTTCAATAAGTTGGTTGCTCGCTCCATTGTTCCGAGAACGGAGTCTTGGTCATTTTGCCCATGAGGCATGGTTCGCATGTGTCAAATGATTCATAATCGAGAGACTCTAAAGTCCATCAGCATGGAGCTTCTTCATGCGCTTGACACCAATGTGACCAAAGGCGGCGATTACCACAAGTATGTGGGACTATCGTTATCAACTTTACATCTTTTGGTATTCACACTATGAATATGTGTAACATCACGTTCGAGATTCATTAAGAATAAACCATTGACCATCGGGCATGACCATAAAACATATCTCTCATATAAATAGAACAACCATTATTCTCGGATTTAAATGAGTAGCCATCTCGTATTAAACGAGATCCAGATACAATGTTCATGCTCAAACTTGGCACTAAATAACAATTATTGAGGTTTAAAACTAATCTCGTAGGTAAATGTAGAGGTAGCGTGCGTGGCGATCACATCGACCTTGGAACCATTCCCGACGCCAAGCATCATCACCTCGTCCTTCGCCAGTCTCCGCTTATTCCGTAGCTCCTGCTGTGAGTTACAAATATGAGCAATGGCACCGGTATCTAATACCCAGGAGTTACTACGAGTACTAGTAAGGTACACATCAATTACATGTATATCACATATACCTTTAGTATTGCCGGCCTTCTTGTCCGCTAAGTATTTGGGGCAGTTCCGCTTCCAGTGACCCTTCCCTTTGCAATAAAAGCACTCAGTCTCAGGCTTGGGTCCATTCTTTGGCTTCTTCCCGGCAACTGGCTTGCGGGCGCGGCAACATCTTTTGCCGTCCTTCTTGAAGTTCTTCTTACCCTTGCCCTTCTTGAACTTGGTGGTTTTATTGACCATCAACACTTGATGTTCCTTTTTGATTTCTACCTCTGCTGACTTTAGCATTGAAAATACTTCAGGAATAGTTTTCACCATCCCCTGCATATTGTAGTTCATCACAAAGCTCTTGTAGCTCGGTGGGAGCGATCAAGGATTCTGTCAATGACCGCCTCGTCTGGGAGGTTAATATTCAATCGACAAAGCGGTTGTGCAACCTGACATATTCTCGAGTATGTGCTCACCGACATAACTATTTTCCTCCATCTTACAACTATAGAACTTGTCGGAGACTTCATATCTCTCGACCCGGGCGTGAGCTTGGAAAACCATTTTCTGCTCCTCGAACATCTCATATGCTCCATGATGCTCAAAACGCTTTTGGAGCCCCAGTTCTAAGTCAGTAAAGCATGCCGCACCGAACGAGGGAGTAATCATCAAGACGTGACTGCCAAGCGTTCATAACGTCTTGGTTCTCTGGGATGGGTGCTTCACCTAGCGGTCCTTCTAGGACATATGCTTTCTTGGCAGCTATGAGGATGATCCTCGTGTTCGGACCCGATCCATTATAGTTGCTGCCATCATCTTTCAGCTTGGTTTTCTCTAGGAACGCGTTGAAGTTCATGTTGACAAGAGCGTTGGCCATTTGATCGACAATTCATATTTGCAAAGATTTTAGACTAAGTTCATGATAATTAAGTTCATCTAATCAAATTATTTAATGAACTCCCACTCAGATTTGACATCCCTCTAGTCATCTAAGTGTTACATGATCCGAGTCGACTAGGCCGTGTCCGATCATCACGTGAGACGGACTAGTCATCATCGGTGAACATCTCCATGTTGATCGTATCTTCCATACGACTCATGTTTGACCTTTCGGTCTCTGTGTTCCGAGGCCATGTCTGTACATGCTAGGCTCGTCAAGTTAACCTAAGTGTTTTGCATGTGTAAAACTGTCTTACACCCGTTGTATGTGAACGTAGAAATCTATCACACCCGATCATCATGTGGTGCTTCGAAACGACAAACTTTAGCAACGGCGCACAGTTAGGGGGAACACTTTCTTGAAATTATTATGAGGGATCATCTTATTTACTACCGCCGTTCTAAGTAAACAAGATGGATAAACATAATAAAAATCACATGCAATTAAATAGTAGTGACATGATATGGCCAATATCATATAGCTCCTTTGATCTCCATCTTGGGGCTCCATGATCATCTTGTCACCGGCATGACACCATGATCTCCATCATCGTTTCTCCATGAAGTTGCTCGCCAACTATTACTTCTACTACTATAGCTAATGGTTTAGCAATAAAATAAAGTAATTACATGGCGTTGAATCAATGACACTCAGGTCATACAATAATTAAGACAACTCCTATGGCTCCTGCCGGTTGTCATACTCATCAACATGGAAGTCGTGATTCCTATTACAAGAACATGATCTCATACATCACAATATATCATTCATCATTCATCACAACTTTTGGCCATATCACATCACAAGGCAATTGCTGCAAAAACAAGTTAGACGTCCTCTAACTGTTGTTGCATCTTTTACGTGGCTGCAATAGGGTTCTAGCCAGAATGTTTTCTTACCTATGAAAAAGCCACAACATGATTTGTCAACTTCTATTTACCCTTCATAAGGACCCTTTTCATCGAATCAGCTCCAACTAAAGTGGGAGAGACAGACACCCGCTAGCCACCTTATGCAACTAGTGCATGTCGATCGGTGGAACACATCTCACGTAAGCGTACGTGTAAGGTCGGTCCGGGCCGCTTCATCCCACAATACCGCTGAAGCAAAATAAGACTAGTAACGGCAAGAAAGTTGACAACATCTACGCCCACAACAAATTGTGTTCTACTCGTGCAAAGAGAACTACGCATAGACCTAGCTCTGATACCACTGTTGGGGAACATTGCAGAAAATAAAAAAATTTCTACGGTTTCACCAAGATCCATCTATGAGTTCATCTAGCAATGAGTGATAGGAGTGCATCTACATACCTTTGTAGATCACGAGCGGAAGCGTTCAATGTAATCGGGTTGAGGGAGTCGTACTCGTCGTGATCCAAATCACCGATGACCAAGTACCGAACGGACAGCACCTCCCGTTCAACACACGTACGGAGCGGATGACGTCTCCCGCACCTTGATCCAGCAAGGAGGAGGGAGAGGTTGAGGAAGAAGGCTCCAACAGCAGCACGACGGCGTGGTGGTGATGGAGTGGCAGTTCTTCGGCAGGGCTTCGCCAAGCTCACGCGGAGGAGGAGAGGTGTTGGGGAGGGGAGGGGCTGCGCCTTGGATATTGTTTGCTGCCCTCCCCTCGCCCCTCTATTTATAGGGGAAGGGGAAGGGGGCCGGCCCCCTCTAGATGAGATCTAGAGGGGGCGTGAGGGAGGGCTTGCCCCCAAGCACGGGGGCGCCCCCACTAGGGTTTCCCCCCCAACCCTAGGCGCATGGGCCCAAGGGGGGGATGCGCCCAGCCCTCCAGGGGCTGGTTCCCTGCCCACTACAGCCCATGAGGCCCTCCGAGAGAGGTGGCCCCTCCCGGTGGACCCCCGGAACCCCTCCGGTGGCCCCGGTACAATACCGATATGCCCCCGAAACTTTCCGGTGACCGTATGACAACTTCCCATATATAAATCTTCACCTCCGGACCATTCCGGAACTCCTCGTGACGTCCGGGATCTTATCCGACTCCAACAACATTCGGTAATCACATACAAGTCTTCCTAATAACCCTAAGCGTCACCGAACCTTAAGTGTGTAGACCCTACGGGTTCGGGAATCATGCGAACATGACCGAGACAACTCTTGACCAATAACCAACAGCGGGATCTGGATACCCATGTTGGCTCCCACATGTTCCACGATGATCTCATCGGATGAACCACGATGTCGAGGTTTCAAGCAACCACCTATACAATTCCCTTTGTCAATCGGTACGTTACTTGCCCGAGATTCGATCGTCGGTATCCCAATACCTCGTTCAATCTCATTACGGCAAGTCACTTTACTCGTACCGTAATGCATGATCCCGTGACCAAACACTTGGTCACTTTGAGCTCATTATGATGATGCATTACCGAGTGGGCCAGAGATACCTCTCCGTCATACGAAGCGACAAATCCAGTCTCGATCCGTGTCAACCCAACGGACACTTTCGGAGATACCCGTAGTATACCTTTATAGTCACCCAGATTCGTTGTGACGCTTTGGTACACCCAAAGCACTCCCTACGGTATCCGGAGTTACACGATCTCATGGTCTAAGGAAAGGATACTTGACATTGGAAAAGCTCTAGCAAACGAACTACACGATCTTGTGCTATGCTTAGGATTGGGTCTTGTCCATCACATCATTCTCCTAATGATGTGATCCCGTTATCAATGACATCCAATGTCCATAGTCAGGAAACCATGACTATCTATTGATCAACGAGCTAGTCAACTAGAGGCTCACTAGGGACATGTTGTAGTCTATGTATTCACACGTGTATTACGATTTCCGGATAATACAATTATAGCATGAATAAAAGACAATTATCATGAACAAGGAAATATAGTAATAATCCTCTTATTATTGCCTCTAGGGCATATTTCCAAGTAGAGAAAGTATGTTAGCTTATGCCTCTCCCTCATATGAAACTGCAATAGTGATTACCAGTCTTGTTAACAATTGCCTAGGACAATTCCGCACACCAATCCATCATTATTCCACACTCGCTATTTATATTATTTAGTAATATATTCTAACTTTATGATAACAGCACCTACTTTTATATTTTAGCTCTCCGATATCATACAAAGTTATCCTCTTCATACCCACAACATAGTTTTATTTCCCTTTTTTAGTTGGAAGCAAGCGTTAGATTGTCGTGAGAGTCGTGTCGATGGCGAGATAGGGCTTGAGAGAATATTGATCTTACCTTTAGCTCCTTGTGGGTTCGACACTCCATAATTATCACTTCCACCTTTGGAAATTGCTACTCGATGATTCCCTGCACTTGGGGATTATCAAGCTATTTTCCGCGCCCGTTATCGGGGAGCAATAGCATGGGGTTGATATTCTCGTGTGTGCTTGTTTGCTTTCTTCACTAAGTAGATTTTGTTTTTCCTTGTTGTTTCTGTTTAGTTGTGGGTGAAACATAATTTTTTTTAAAGAATGAAAATGCATAAAAAGAAAATTTACTAGCCTTTCATGCCTAAAAAGTTTTTCAAAAAGAGAAGCGATTGGAAAGTTTTGCATTGAAGAAGTGAGGGTCGACCTTGAGCACTTGTGTTCATGCTCATGGAAACAATGTAGAATTTTTGATGGAAGTTTCTCTGTAAATAATTATCCCCTTGTATATATCCATTGTATTATAAAAATAATGTGCCAAGCTTTGGTTTTAGGATGATTAGATTGCTTGTTTACTATGTGCAGAACAAAAACAGAAACTTTGGCTGTAGTGCGTGAATTTACATTTTTTTACTAGAAAGTAAAGTGGGTCTGAAACTTTTTGCACATTACTTCTGTACAAAATTTTCAAATTCTCAAATTTAGTTCATATTTTTAGGAGTTACATAAGTTTACCAAACTTCCATATTACTATAGACTGTTCTGTTTTTAACAGATTCTGTTTTGCGTGTGTTGTTTGCTTATTTCGATGAATCCATGGCTAGTATCGGGGGGTATGAACCATAGAGAAGTTGGAATACAGTAGGTTTAATACCAATATAAATAAATAATGAGTTCATTACAGTACCAAAAGGTATTGATTTGCTTTATTACACTAACGGATCTCACAAGTTTTTGTTAAAGTTTTGTGTGGATGAAGTGTCTGAAGGTCGAGGAGCTATCAATATGAGAAGAATAAAGAGAGGCAAGAGTTCAAGCTTGGGGATTCCCAGACACCCCAAGTAAATATTTCAAAAGGATACTCAAGCATCTAAGCTTGGGGATGCCCCGGTTTGCATCCCATCTTTCTTCTTCAACAAATATCGGTATACCTCGGTTTTTGTTTTGTTCACATGATTTGTGTCCTTTGTGTTTTTGTTTTTCCTTTAAGAACCATGCTAGCATGAGACAGCCCTTCATTGATTTATAGAATACTTCATGTGCTTCACTTAAGTCTTTTAAGTATGACCTTATAGAATTTCTCTTTGTGCTTCACTTAAATCTTTTGAGTATGGTTTTATAGAATGCTTCATGTGCTTCACTTATACATTTTGAGCTTGGATATTGGTTAGTTGTAGAATGCTCCATGAACTTCACTTATATGTTTTGGAGTATGAATAATACTATCATTTAAAGTGGGTTTGTAAGAGTGTCAACTTTAGGAATTAGTGATCCCACTATTTTGGAGGATGTTGAATCTGAGTGTGATATTTATGAAAGTGGATTTGGAAGAGTGTCAACTTTATCTAGTAATGATTCCAATATTTCGGAAGAGGTTCCAATTGAGAATGAGAACAAAGTTGCTATCCATGATGCTACTGAAAATTATTATGAGGGAGGAATACATGCTTGTAGAAGTTGCAATAATATCAAGTTTCCTCTCTATGTGCTTAAAGTTTTGAAGTTATACTTGTTTTGCCTTCCTATGCTAGTTGATTCTTGTTCCCATAAGTTGTGTGCTCACAAAATCCCAAGGCATAGGAAGTAAGTTATATTTAAATGTGCTAGTCATATTCTTCAATATGCTCTCTTTGTGCTTCAATTCCTATCTTTTATGTGAGCATCATTGAAATCATCATGCCTAGCTAAAAGGCATTAAAGAAAATCGCTTGTTGGGATACAACCCAATATTTGCCCTTACTGTTTTTGTCTGTTTACATGATTAAGCTACTGTAATAATCATGTTTTATATATTTTGTTTCAATTAAGTGCCAAGTAAGACCTTTGGGAAGACTTGGGTGAAAGTTAATGTGATCTTGCTGTAAAAAACAGAAACTTTGCGCTCACGAGAATAGATGTCATTTTTTTACAGAAGAGTGCTTTTGAGTTGATTCTTTTTGAAGAAGATTAATGGAAAAATTCCTCACTTCCACCAATTTATTTCATAATTTTTGGAGTATCAGAAGTATGATTTATGTTCAGATCATTGCAGACTGTTCCGTTTCTGACAGATTCTGTTTTCATTGCATAGCTTGCTTGTTTTCTAATTCTATGACTTATATTCCTCAATATAAATTGTAGAAATGATACGGTACAGTGGGCATTGTGTGAGAACAATTATGAACCTTGTCTTTGACAGTACCAAAGTGAATGGTTTGCTCTTTATCATACTAACCTATCTCACGAAGTTTGGTTAAGTTTTGTGTGATTGAAGTTTTCAAGTTTTGGGTGAGATATCGATATGAGGAGAATAAGGAGTGGAAAGACCCTAAGCTTGGGGATGCCCAAGGCACCCCAAGGCAATATTCAATGAAGATTCAAGTACCTAAGCTTGGGGATGCCCCGGAAGGCATCCCCTCTTTCGTCTTCAAAACTATCGTATACCTTACTCGGAGCTATATTTTTATTCATCACATGATATGTGTTTTCCTTGGAGCGTGTTTTAAATTTTACTTGCTGTTTGAATAAAATCATTGGATCTGAAATATTGAATGAAAAAGAATCCTCCCATGGCTAGTTAATATTTGACTACTCAGTGTTCTTCACTCATATCTTTTTGGAGTAGTTTGTCATTTACTCATGTGCTTCAAGTATATCCTATTAGTAAATGGTTGAATAAATTGAATGTCATAAACCTGAATTTATATATGTTTCATATGCTTATAACATGGGGAGTAATGACTTCACACATAGTAAGTACAGGTAGTAAACTTATTGAATGTTAGCAAACGTAGAATTGGTCACTTGAACAATTCATGAAAGAATATTGAAGGAAGAGAGGTTTCACATATAAATATACTATCTTGGACATCTTTTATGATTGGGAGAACTCATTAAAATATGACATGCTAAAGAGTTGATGTTGGACAAGGAAGACAACATAATGGGTTATGTTTTCTTATATCTGGAATAAAGTATTTTGTCATGGATCATCCAACATGTTGAGCTTCATTTCCCCATCATGCTAGCCAAATTCCTTGCACCAAGTAGAGATAGTACTTGTGCTTCCCAAAACCCTTAAACCAGTTTTGCCATGAGAGTCCACCATATCTACCTATGGATTGAGTAAGATCCTTCAAGTAAGTTGTCATCGGTGCAAGCAATAAAAATTGCTCCCTAAATATGTATGATTGATTGGTGTGGAGAAAATAAGCTTTATACGATCTTGTGATGTGGAAGAAATAAAAGCGACAGACTGCATAATAAAGGTCCATATCACAAGGGGTAATATAAAGTGACGTTCTTTCGCATTAAGATTTTGTGCATCCAACCCTGAAAGCGCATGGCAACCTCTGCTTCCCTCTCCGAAGGGCCTATCTTTTATTATTATCTTCTACCTTATGCAAGAGTCATGGTGATCTTCACCTTTCCTTTTTTACATTTTATCCTTTGGCAAGCACATGGTGTTGGAAAGATCCTGATATATATATATATATATATATATATATATATATATATATATATATATATATATATATATATATATATATATATCTAATTGGATGTGAGTTAGCATGAGCTATTATTGTTGACATTACCCTTGAGGTAAAAGGTTGGGAGGTGAAACTATAAGCCCCTATCTTTCTCTGTGTCCGATTAAAACTCCATAACCACAAGTATGGCGTGAGTGTTAGCAATTGTGAAAGACTAAATGATAGTTGAGTATGTGGAGTTTGCTAAATCAAAGCTCTGACATAGACTCTTCCTGAAAATAAGATGAATTGCAATTGTTTGATGACTGAGAATATTGTTTGTTAGTTTTCAAGAAAGTTTATTATCTATACTTTAACATGTGATTAGCTTGTTACTTTATCATGAGAAGTTTTATGAGATGAGCTACTGTTATGACATGTAATGATGCTAGAAAAAGTGATTGGAATTATCATTGATCAAACTTAAGCACTTGCTAGCATTCACACTTCATAAATTATTTCTTTTATCATTTACCTACTTGAGGACGAGCAGGAATTAAGCTTGGGGATGCTGATACGTCTCCAACGTATCTATAATTTATGAAGTATTCATGCTATTATATTATCCTTCTAGGATGTTTTATATGCATTTATATGATATTTTATATGATATTTGGGACTAAACTATTAACCTAGAGCCCGATTGCGCTTTCTATTTTCTCCTTGTTTTAGAGTATCGCAGAAAAGGAAAACTAAACGGAGTCCAATTGACGTGCCACTTGACGGAGATCATTTTTGGACCGAAGAAGCCCACAGAGTACTGTAAGCAGGCCAGAAGAGTCCCGGGCTGCCCACGAGGGTGGGGGCAACGCCCACCCCCCTAGGGCGTGCCCCCCTACCTCGTGGACAGCCCGGAGACCCCCCTGATGTGAAATCAATGCAAAACTCTTCTATATATACTAAAACTTCCAGAAAGAAACCTAGATCGGAAGTTCCGCCGCCGCAAGCCTCTGTAGCCACGAGAAGTCAATCTAGGCCCTCTTCGGCACCCTGCCGGAGTGGGCCATCATCACCGGAGGCCATGGAGGAGTATCCCGGAGGGGCCATCATCATCATGAAGGCCAAGGACCAGAGGTTGGAGGCCATGGAGGAGGAAGCACAAGGGGGAGAACCTCTCCTCCTCTCTCTTGGTGGCACCGGAGTGCCATTGAGAGGGGAATCATCGCCCATGATGATCGTCTTCATCAACATCACCATCATCATCACCATCCTCATCTCTCTTACGCGGTCCACTCTCCTGCACCCCAATCGTAATCCCTACTTGAACATGGTGCTTTATGCCACATATTATGATCCAATGATGTGTTGCCATCCTATGATGTTTTGAGTAGATATCTTTTGCCTTTGGGTTGATTGATGATCTAGATTGGTATGAGTTGTATGTTTTACTTTGGTGCTGTCCTATGGTGCCCTCCGTGTCGGCATAAGCGTGAGGGATTCCCGCTGTAGGGTGTTGCAATACGTTCATGATTCGCTTATAGTGGGTTGGTGAGTGACTGAAACACAAACCCGGGTAAGAGGGATTGTTGCGTATGGGAATAAAGAGGACTTGATGCTTTAATGATATGGTTGAGTTTTACCTTAATGATCTTTCGTAGTTGCGGATGCTTGCTAGAGATCCAATCATAAGTGCATATGATCCAAGTAGAGAAAGTATGTTAGCTTATGCCTCTCCCTCATATGAAACTACAATAGTGATTACCGGTCTTGTTAACAATTGCTTAGGACAATTCCGCACACCGATCCATCATTATTCCACACTCGCTATTTATATTATTTAGTAATATATTCTAACTTTATGATAACAGCACGTACTTTTATATTTTAGCTATCCGATATCATACAAAGTTATCCTCTTCATACCCACAACATAGTTTTATTTCCCGCTTTTAGTTGGAAGCAAACGTTCGGTGTACGTAAAGTCGTATCAGTGGCAGATAGGGCTTGAGAGAATATTGATCTTACCTTTAGCTCCTTGTGGGTTCGACACTCCATACTTATCACTTCCACCTTTGGAAATTGCTACGATGATTCCCTGCTCTTGGGGATTATCAAACGCCTATCATCAACTAGGAAATTTCCGTCGCACAGGCCGCGCTCGTCTTTGCAGTATTCGCACATAATGAAATCATTTTTGTCGCCAGACGACATTTCCTATGTTCATAGGTGAAACATTAATTGATAAACACTTACAAGTTCTATTCATTCAACTAATTCAACTATGCACTTACTAAAAATAAACTAGTTTTATTATTTTTCTTACTAAAAATAAAGTAGCTAGTGCTATATAGTAAACTTTTAATTAGATGGTCAAATCTCATATACCTAAATTTAATATATCTAATTCATCTTGTTTGGAAATATGCAACTTGTATTTCAGGTGGCCATAGGCCAGTATATATACATGTACAGGTGTGGAATATATGCAGGAAACCCCTTATACAATAGGGTAAATACGAAAGGTTACATGGCTATATGTATATAACTCTAACACCCCCCTCAAACTCATGGTGGATGAACAACATTGAGTTTGGAGAGATAGAAGCCATGCTGCGCTCTAGTCTGGGCCTTCGTCAGAAAATCCATGGCCATGAACTTTCGGAAGGCACATACTGAAGAGCAATAACCTGATCCTGCACACCAACACGCACATAGAAAGCATCAACACCAATATGCTTGGTGAGCTCATGCTTCACAGGATCGCGCGCAATGCTAATAGCACCTATACTGTCAGACAAGAGCGGAGTAGGTGTAGTAACAGAAATACCAAAATCCTGAAGTAACCACCATAACCAAGTCACCTCTTCTGTCAAAAGAGCCATGGCTCGTAACTCAGCCTCTGCACTCGAACGGGAAACTGCAGTCTGTTTCTTCGTCTTCCAGCCAATGAGAGAACCACCAAGAAAAACACAGTAAGTAGAAAGTGAACGGCGATTGGAGGGATCACTAGCCCATGTAGCATCCGAATAGGCCTGAAGCTGTAAAGAACTAGAGCAAGGAAAGAATAGACGATGAGAGATCGTGCCCCGAAAATATCGGAGAACACAAAGGAGGTGACTATAGTGAACCGAAGTGGGAGCAGAGACAAACTGACTTAGAATATGAACCGGATAAGAGATATCCGGACAAGTGACAGCTAGATAGACAAGACTCCCAACAAGATGACAATAACGTGTCGGGTCAGGCAAGGGGTCACCATCAGTATCACGGAGGTGAATATTGAGCTCCATTGGAGTCTCAACAATGCGCTCATCGGTAAGAGCATCACGAATAAGAAGATCATGTATATACTTTTCCTGGGATATAAAAAAGCCATCAGAGGTAGAATAGACTTCAATCCCAAGAAAGTAGCGAAGATGTCCAAGATCAGACATAAGAAACTGCTCACTAAGACAGGCCTTGACAAAGGCAATATACTTGGGGTCGTTGCCAGTGATGATCATGTCATCAACATAGAGAATAAGAAGAGTCCGACCACGAGGAGAAAGGTGGACAAACAATGCTGGATCATGAGCACTCGCGGAAAAACCAGCGGCAGTCACCACAGAGCTAAAACGCTCAAACCAGGCGCGGGGGGCTTGCTTAAGTCCATAGAGAGAGCGACGAAGACGACATACCATGACATCAAGAACAGAATACCCAGGTGGTGGTTGCATGTATACCTCCTCACGCAGCTCACCGTTAAGAAAGGCATTCTTAACATCAAGCTGAGATACAGATCAGTGACGTGCAGAGGACACGGCAAGAAGTGTGCGAATAGTGGTCATATGGGCCACAGGAGCAAATGTCTCATCATAATCACGACCATGCTCCTGCTGAAAACCACGAGCAACAAGATGAGCTTTGTAACGCTCAAGAGAACCGTCAGAGCGAGTCTTAACCTTGTAGACCCACTTACAAGTGATGGGACGGACACCTGGAGGAAGAGAAACAAGATCCCATGTACCAGTGCGTTCAAGAGCAGCAATCTCCTCTGCCATCGCAAACTGCCATTCAGGATGAACAACAGCCTCACGATAAGAAGTCGGCTCAAGAACAACAGCACCAACGGTTGAAAAACCAAGGCGATCAACAGGCGGAAGCGGACGAGGACGCAAGCCATAGGTAGGCTGAGACGAGGAGGACGACACGTCAGCAGACACATCCACATTACGTGAACAACGAGTGTAATGCTGAGGCAAAGATGGAAGAATACGAGGAGGAATAGCTGAGGTAGAATCAGGAGGTGGAGACGAAGAAATCACAGGGGATGAAGGTGCAGAATCTGGTGACATGCGAGGTGAGGAAACCGTGGGAGATGGTGGCGGCAAATCGGCAAGCGGTGGAGAAGTAGAGTGAGCAGGACGGAGAGACAAGGGCTCAACTGTAGTGATAGGTGTGTCGGGAAAAGTGAGGAAAGAGATATCCTCCACAGAAAAGGTCAATAAAGATGGACGCGGGTAGAAGGGACGAGACTCATCAAAAGTCACATCCCGAGAAATACGCATCCGACGACCGATAGGATCCCAACAACAATAGCCCTTATGCTCGTCACTATAGCCTAAGAAAACACACTCACCAGACTGAGCGGTCAGTTTGGTGCGTTCCCGAGGGGCAAGAATAACGTAGCAAACACAACCAAACAAGCGAATCGCCGAATAATCAGGAGAACGATCAAAGAGACGCTCGAAAGGAACACCACCCTAGTGAGCAGCGGACGGCTGAAGGTTGATGAGATAGTTGGAAGTGATTATAGCCTCGGCCCAAAAATGAGGCAGAAGAGAAGCGGCGATCATCAATGCACGAGCCGTCTCAAGAAGGTGGCGATGCTTTCGCTCAGCCACGCCATTCTGAGCATGAGCACCAGGACAAGAGAACTGAGGAAGAGTGCCCTACTCAGCAAGAACACCATGCAACATCTTGGAAATATACTCGCCAGCAGAGTCAGCACGGAACACACGAATAGGTGAAGAGAACTAAGTGTGAACCATGGTAGCAAAACGCTTATAGATGGAAAGAACCTTGTCGGTGTCAAAACCGGCGGATCTCGGGTAGGGGGTCCCGAACTGTGCGTCTAGGCGGATGATAACAGGAGACAAGGGACACGATGTTTTTACCCAGGTTCGGGCCCTCTCAGTGGAGGTAAAACCCTACTCCTGCTTGATTAATATTGATGATACGGGTAGTACAAGAGTAGATCTACCACGAGATCAGAGAGGCTAAACCCTAGAAGCTAGCCTATGGTATGATTGTTGTTCGTCCTCTGGGACTAAAACCCTCTGGTTTATATAGGCACCAAAGAGGGTTAGGGTTACACAGAGTCGGTTACAATGGTAGGAGATCTACATATCCAGTACGCCAAGCTTGCCTTCCACGCCAAGGAAAGTCCCATCCGGACACGGGACGAAGTCTTCAATCTTGTATCTTCATAGTCCAGGAGTCCGGCCAAAGGCTATAGTCCGGCCATCCGGACACCCCCTAATCCAGGACTCCCTCAGTAGCCCCTGAACCAGGCTTCAATGACGACGAGTCCGGTGCGCATATTGTCTTCGGCATTGCAAGGCGGGTTCCTCCTCCGAATTCTTCATAGAAGATTTTGAACACAAGGATAGTGTCCGGCTCTGCAAAATAAGTTCCACATACCACCGTAGAGAGAATAATATTTACACAAGCTCAATCTGCTGACGTATTCCGCAGCGTGACATCACACCACGGCCAAGCCTTTATTCGAATCATTTTCACTATCCCACCTTAGCGCGTTTAGCGAGGCGGTTTCCTTGGCACGTCTTGTCAAAGCAGAGATCATGTCCCCTTATTCCAGGATTCTCATCAATACGGGCGTGGGTAACCCAGTCGTGCCCATTGGCACGCCTCCTCTATCGAAGGCGAGTCCCGAACGGTCACAGGGAGGGCTCCTGGTATTCAACCTATTTATAAAGAGACCAAGGCCCCGCTCCCTTTCTCAATCTCCATCGAATCCGCCCCTCGCTTGAGTTCCAACACCCAAAGCTCCAGATTCAGGCGCCGGACCTTCGATGATGTCCGGCTCCGACCTCCAAGGCGGTGGATGCCTTCCTCCGTCACGGAAGAAGACGTCCTAAAGCTAAGAGATGCCGTATCTAACCGCGAAATCTACGCATAGGCTGCCTGCCCAAGGGCAGGTTATTCCCACTCCCAAGCCCGGTGAAAGCGTGGTGTTCGCGTCTCACTTCCTTCGGGGGCTGGCTTCCCGACGGACCCCTTCGTGAGGGGGCTCATGTTTTATTACGGGCTGGAATTTCATGACTTGGATCCGGAGTCCATCCTCTACATCTCATCATTCATTGTCGTGTGTGAAGCCTTCCTCCGCATTACCCCTCACTTCGGATTGTGGCTCAAGACCTTCAAGGTGGAGCCGAAGATGATCAAGGGGCAACAGGCAGAGTGCGGAGGGGCTGTTAAAAGCAAGAATCTTGGCGCTCCATGGCCCGAGGGCTCTTTTCAAGAGGAGCTCAGTCTATGGCAACAAGAGTGGTTTTATATCATAGCTCCCAGGGGCACCAAATGGGTGGCGCCACCTGCCTTTCACTCGGGTCCTCCACCACGGCTGGCGTCGTGGGTCAATAAAGGGCTTGACTGGGGGCCGTTCAAGGACGTGCCCTTGTTGCAGGGCCGTATTCAAGACCTCCTAGAGAGAGAGATCAATCTGGTCATAGTAGCGCAGGTCATGCTGATTCATCGCATCCTGCCCTGCAAACGTCGCCTCACTTTGTGGGAGTTCAATCCGGAGGGACCACGAGCTCTCCAACATTTTATGGGCGCAACACCTGTGGAGATGTACAAACTGTTCTTCGGATCACAAATAATGTGTCCGGACTTGACCGAGGACGCAGGTCTGAGCTGCAACCGCCAAGATACTCAAGTAAGTAGTCCTGTACCCGGACACGCTATCCGTATATTTATCATAAACTTGCCCTTAAAAGAGCTGTCCCTTAAACAGGAGTGGATAGCGAAAACAAAACTTATCAGGTGTCCGGCCCCCCTCCCCGAAACCACGCCGGATCCCGTGTTAAACAAGATGCCGGAGGCTGCGCCTTTGGAAGAAGGCGAAGGGGGGAACAAGGAAGCTACTGCCTCCATGAAGGAGGTCATCAAGAAAGGAGGGATCCAGAATCCCTCCATCCAAGGGGAGAAGAGGACCGCCTCTGAAGATCCGGAGGCCAAGGCCTCAAAGCGGGGGAAGAAATCTTCGCCAGAGGGTCCTGCGCCCGGAGATGTCCCGGCCGCACTATTTCCCCAAGGAGATCAGCCCTCCAGCGAGCCGTAAGTAGAGAGGGGAGTTTTTTTAAAATAAGAGACATCCCTGTTTTATTTCTGAAGATAACCGAAATTTTACCTCGTAGTTCGGATCTCAGCCCTTCTGAGCAGAGCTCGTCTTCAGGGGATCTTTGTCCGGAGATGATGGAGAGCGGAACGCCTCCCCCTGCCGTACCGCCTAGCTAGGCGGACGATCCTGAGGTGTCGTCGCGGAGGGCTTCTCCGAATCCAGCAGGGGCGGAGGGCAGTCGTAGGGCCCCCCAAAGCCCTCCATGTCCGGCCTTCGAAAAAGGCCATCAGACGAGGCTGGCACCTCCTGGTGCACGGTCGGAGGAGTTGAAGGATCTGCTCGGGCGAGTGTCTATCTCAGAGGATCACCGTGCATTGATGGGTACGGTGATTAAAAAAATTTCGTCCGCGGAAAGCGGGTTGTATGAGGCTGCCAGGAGTTTACTCACGGGTTTTGAGGTACGTGCAATGATGTACCTTTTGACGGTTCCGCATATATAAGATGCGCCCTGTGTAGATAGTAGCCCCTGAGAGTCGGTGCGTTGTCAAAAATGACAGCGTGCCGAGGATCATAATCCCAGCTATAATATGTCGCCCTTCCTATGTAGGTGGCGGAACGTCTGGTGGCTAGCCGGGCTGATGAATTTGCCGAACTAAAGCGGCAACTTGACGTGGCGGATGCGGACATCGCGCTTGTCAATAAGCGGCTGGACGAGTCACAAGGTATGCAATTTCTCCGCGGACACCTGGTAAGGGAGCTTGATGCCCGTGCCTTACAACATGCATGCTTGATGCAGATGGTGCCGCTGCCATGGAGAACCTTCGGGCGGAGCTTGCCCGAGCCAAGGAGCAGGCTAGAAAAAGTGATGCGGCTGCCTTAAAGGCGGCCGAAGAGCTAAAAGCCGAACAAGCTGCTCACTGCCGAAGCAAGAGGGAAATGGCCGAGATGGCCGTGAAGTTGAAGGATGCTACCGACCGCTGCGAGATTCTTGAAAAAGAAGGTCGAGCGGAGCAAGAGGACCTGAAGAAGGCCACCACCGAGGCCAAGGATGCTCGCTCTACGATGAGAGCTATGAAGGAGGAGCTACGTCAAGCCGGAGATATCGCGGATGGAAAGCCCTATCTGCCGTGGAGGAAATTCACGGACCCTAAATATGCTCAGTTGGACCGGCTGTGGAGTTCAGAGGATGATTATCTGGACTTGGCGACGAGTGCCGCGGACGCGGCCGAACACTTCGGAGATCAAAAGGATCACAAGATGGAAGAGATTTTTTGGTCGCAGTTCCATAATCCAGAGCGTCCAATTCCATTAACCGATCGTTTGGCCGAATGGGCGGAGCTGAATAGATTGTCCGGGCTTGCCACGAAGGCTGTCGTGACTCATTTGTGGCCGAAAAGGCCCGATCCAAAGAGTTATTTTGGCTTGGTGCAGCAGTTCCTTGGTGCGGTGCCGCATATCAAAGCAATGAGGCGGTCAGCATGCATAGAGGGTGCGCGGATGGATCTTGCCTGTGTCAAGACATACTGGGCGGAGATGAAGGCCACTAATGTTGCATCCCAAGATTCGGACGGAAGCCGAGTTCCTGTCGAGCACTATTTTCAGGAAGTTCTGCAGGGCGCTCGTTTAATAGAGACGCGGTGCTCGAGGGATATTATGTTCGAATAACATGTATTATTGTGAAACAATGTTTCGATGGAATATAAAAGCTTTTTATACTTGTGCCTTCAAGAATTAAAATACCTCCTGTCGGCCCGTTAATGTATATGTGTATATAACCTGAAAGATGGCAGTCTTTGGCTTCAGCCCCCACGCATATAATGCGAGGGTGTTTGCAGAAAGTGCCTTTTCACACTTGATCCAACGTCTTGGTCCTACAAAGGAGGTGATAGCGCAGCAAACTAGGCAACCGGACTATAATGCTTTATCACTTTCACTTAGCCATAGGAGTTTGACAGTGGGGCTACTATATAGCCCCTAGGGGCACCGCGTTCGCCCGAATTCGGGGCGCGTATGTGCCTGACTGGGAAACAGCCCTTCGTCAATGCGGAGGAATTTTAAAGATGCCGGCGGGTCGTCGAGTGGTTGGCCAGTCTCACGCTATATCATGACAGTCAGTTTACGGCTTTCTCTACTGAGGTGCTCGCCTGGCCAAACCGGGGGCACAATCGCAGTAGTTCTCCTGGTGCCGCATTAGCCGATAGAGCGGAACGTAAGGCAGCAAAACACAGGAGCCCAAACCCAACATTTGACCAAAGACATGATTTGGAGCTGATGCATATAAGGCCTAACTCGAGATGCTGAACACTCCCTAAGGTATTCGGTCTTTATGAAAACGGGTCGAACAATCGCCCTTGGTAATAAGCCCCTGGTGTCCAGGTACTCGCGAAATTCTGACGTGGCCTATGCCAAAACGCCAGCTTCCTCCTCGGTTATAGCAAGAAACCGAGGGATGTGTATCAATAAGAGACAGTGAAAAAGGTTTACGCAGGGTCTTAATATGAAAAGAATCCTTGCAACGGGTCCCTACTGCACGTCTGCGCCTGCGTCTCCGTTGTGCCGTATCCTGGACGGGTGTAGCACGGTGTTCATCTGTAAAAGAGAGAAACTTAGTTGAAAAAGATCGTGCGAAAATGTACGTTATATTAAATAGACAAAGTACAATTCAAAAAAATGAACAAAATTGAGCTTTATTGTCTCTTGTTGTGGATGTGCGGAGCCCCTTGTACGGGGGTATGCGTCTAGTAAGCCCTTGTATGTTTACGCCGGACTCGTCTAGCCGTGTCCGGGGTCTGGACGACCTGTCCAAGTGCATGTATTGGTGAAGCCGGTTTATTGTGGGGCTGTCAAGGCAACCGCACAATTTTCCGGACTCGAGGAACCCTCGATGTTTCCCTTTGATGAGATGATGCAGCATGGACCGGGCATTTTAAGTGTAAGAGATGCATAATGCGGTATTGCGTTAAAGCGGTAGCTTCGCGTCCCAATAGTGCTTGATAGCTACTTGTAAATGGGGCGAGGTGGAAGGTTAACTTTTGCGGCGGAAGTTGTCGGGTGAGCTGAACACAACTTCTAGCAGTAGAGAGCCCGTACAGTGGGCATATGGGCCTAACAGTACCCCTTGAAAGGAAGTGTTGCAATGGCGAAATTTGGTTGGGTCTATCCCACTTTTGTGGATTGTGTCCTGATATAGCAGGTTTAGATCACTGCCGCCGTCCATTAGGACTTGTGTAAATTGGAGTCCGCCAATTATCGGATCTAATATCAAGGCAGTCCAACCTGCATTCCGTATACTTCTAGAGTAATCCTTATGGTCGAAGGTGATTGGTTTTAACAACCAGTGGCGGGACTCCTTCGATAGGCCGTATGGCGCTGCACCTCTATGGGTGCTGCTCTATTTTTCCCTTTTGTCAAGTGAAGTGAGTTTACTGTTTTGTTTTCCTGTTGGAAATTCTTTTGTTTTCCGGTGCTCTGCTTGTGGGGTTCGTCATCGTCCTCGCTTGGTGTGTCGAGCCCCTTGTGTTCGGCGTTGAGTTTGCCGGACTGCTTGAAGACCCAACAATCCCTGTGGGTATGGTTTGCAGGCTTCCCGGGAGTACTGTGGATTTGGCATATCTTGTCCAAGATTTTGTTTAAGTTAGATAGCTCGTCCCTGTTATCCTTAGGGGCAGCTTTTTATGATTCTGCCGAGAGCTTTTGAATCCGGCGTTGACTGCCGTGCTCTTCGGGCTGTTTCCCTTGGTCCGACGCTGGTCCTTGCTGCGTCGTGGTTTCCCATTTCCATCCCTGACTTCGGATGTACTTGGGTCGCTGGTACTGCATCTTGCCAGCCAGCTATCCTCTCCCGCGCAAAAGCGGGTCATGAGGCTTGTTCATGCGGCCATTGTTCTTGGCTTTTCGTGGCCGAGGTGTCTGGCGAGCCATTCGTCTCGGACGTTGTGTTTGAAAGCTGCTAAGGCTTCAGCGTCCGGACAGTCGACTATTTGGTTCTTTTTAGTAAGGAATATGTTCCAAAATTTTCGGGCTGACTCTCCGGGTTGTTGATTTATGTGACTTAAATCGTCGGCATCCGGAGGTCGGACATAGGTCCCTTGAAAATTTGCCCGAAAAGCATCCTTGAGCTCCTCCCAACTTCCAATGGTGTTTTCGGGAAGGCTTTTAAGCCAATGCCGGGCTGGCCCTTTGAGCTTGAGGGTAAGTATTTTATGGCATGGAGATCATCTCCTCTAGCCGTGTGTATATGGAGGATGTAATCCTCAATCCAGACTCTGGTCTGCATTGTTCCGTCGTATGCCTCTATGTTTATGGGCTTGAATCATTGAAATTCATGATCCAGCACCTCATCGGTGAAACATAGGGGGTGTGCAGCACCCCTATATTTAGGTGTACCGTGATGTTCGGATACTTGATGTGTTGCATTGCTTACCAGAGCTTGTTTTCTTGGCCAGTAGATAGATCTAACTGGGCCTTTTTTTTATGCGAATCCCTGTGCGGATCGCGTGCCGGCTTGTGTGCGGCGCTGTTTGCCGCTCTCTGTTTGCCATGGGGTCGTCCATCCGACCGGGTGGCCTCCTTATTTTTTGATTGCGGGGGATCTACGACCTCCTCATCAAATTCGGGCAGTAGTTTTCGCTTTGGGTAGCTCTTTGTTCGGTATCGTCGCCGTATTTGTCTCATGTGTTGAGTACTTTGCTCCATCTGATTCTGAGTGCATCTTCCGCTGTTTGAGCTTCCGCTTCTGCTTTTTCAGGCTACGTGCAGTGGCGACGAGCCTTTTGTGGAGGTTCTTCTGCTCCAGCAACTTGTACGGCGTGAGATCGTCCGGACTGTTATCTTTGCCGGGGACGGGTTGTTTATCCACGTTGTCCTGTTCGGACGGTTGCTCGATAGCATGTTCGTCGTCCACCAGTTCGCCCTGCTCTATGGCTGGGTCTGTATGGCTGTTATCTTTGTCGAGGCGGGACTTTGAGCAGCTTACGTCGCCGTTTTGACTGCTTTTCGAGGGAACGATCCTTCGTAGCGTCCCGTTGTTCCTCGTCGTCGCATCCTTTAGGTGTGTCCACCATGTATACATCGTGAGATGAGATGTTTTTCCAGTGCCCTATAGGCGCTGGTTCGTGTTCCTCCCCTACATTGTCGTCCATACCGGCGATGTCTTCGGAGTCGAAGTCGAGCATGTCGGTTAAATCATTGACAGTGGCTACGAAGTGGGTGGTGGGTGAGCTTTGAATTTCTTCGTCGTCCGCATCCCAACCTTCCTGACCATAATCCGGCCAGGGCTCTCTTGATAAAGAGAGAGACTTTAGTGAGTTCAGGATGTCGCCAAAGGGCGAGTGCTGAAAGATGTCCGCGGCAGTGAATTCCATGATCGGCGCCCAATCGGATTCGATTGGCGGGGGCGCGGAAGGCTCAGAGTCCGGAGAGGAGTCAGGCACCTTGGAGTCACCAGCTTCGCAAAGGACGGGGTAGGTATACGGCTCAATCACCATAGAGATCGCAGCCCCCGAGGCGGTGTCCAGCCACCCGTCCTCGATCGGCGCAGTCGGCTTCGAGCTAAGGGTCGGAGCGGACACTGGTGCGGCCTCCAGGACACTGTTCGGCGGCAGAGCTAGATCATGCCCCTCGTGACAGTGCGGCGCGCTTGGCTGTGGCTCGAACCCGTCGAAGATCAAGTCTCCGCGGACGTCAGCCGTGTAGTTCAAACTTCCAAATCCGACCAGGTGGCCAGGGGCGTAGCTTTCAATCTGCTCCAAATGGCCAAGCAAATTGGCCCATGCAAAAGCCGAAAGACGAAGATCTGTCCGGGAGAAAAGTCTCACCACAGGCGCATCGTTGTTGATGATCGGAGGAGCCCTCGGGCCTAAAGATGGCGACAGAGGAGCTCTCAATGAAAGCACCAATGTCGGTGTCAAAAGCTGGCGGATCTCGGGTAGGGGGTCCCGAGCTGTGCGTCTAGGTGGATGGTAACAGGAGGCAAGGGACACGATGTTTTACCCAGGTTCGGGCCCTCTCGATGGTGGTAAAACCCTACTCCTGCTTGATTAATATTGATGATATGGGTAGTACAAGAGTAGATCTACCACGACATCAGAGAGGCTAAACCCTAGAAGCTAGCCTATGGTATGATTGTTCTTCGTCCTACGGACTAAAACCCTCCGGTTTATATAGGCACCTAAGAGGGTTAGGGTTACACAAAGTCGGTTACAATGGTAGGAGATCTACATATCCGTATCGCCAAGCTTGCCTTCCACGCCAAGGAAAGTCCCATCCGGACACGGGACGAAGTCTTCAATCTTGTATCTTCATAGTCCAGGAGTCCGGCCAAAGGCTATAGTCCGGCCATCCGGACACCCCCTAATCCAGGACTCCCTCAAACCTCACTGCGAGAAGTCATAAAATAAAGCCAAGTGTAACGAGAGAAATCATCTAAAGAAATAATATAGTATCGATGGCCCCCTTTCGAAGCAAAGGGAGCCGGACCCCATACATCAGAATATGGACCAAATCAAAAGGACACTGAGACACCGACTCACAAGTAGGGTAAGGTAACTGAATCTGTTTTCCTAGTCTACAACCCTGACCCTCTAAAGAGACATCTCCTGAGACAGACCCCAGAAGATCTCGACGAACTAATGACGACAAGCGAGAATACTGACACCGCTGATAAGTATATGTGAATGACATATTGTTGATCGGAAATAATGTAGAATTATTCTGCAAAGCATAAAGGAGTGTTTGAAAGGAGTTTTTCAAAGAAAGACCCCGGTGAAGCTGCTTACATATTGAGCATCAAGATCTATAGAGATAGATCAAGACGCTTGATAAGTTTTTTCAATGAGTACATACCTTGAAAAGATTTTGAAGTAGTTCAAAATGGAATAGTCAAAGAAAGAGTTCTTGGCTATGTTACAAGGTGTGAAATTGAGTAAGACTCAAATCCCGACCACGGCAGAAGATAGAAAGAGAATGAAAGTCATTTCCTAAGCCTCAGCCATAGGTTCTATAAACTATGCCATGTTGTGTACCAGATCTATTTTATACCTTACGTTGATTTTGGCAAGGGAGTACAATAGTGATCTAGGAGTAGATCACTAGACATTGGTCAAAAAAATATCCTTAGTGGAATAAGGATATATTTCTCGGTTATGGAGGTGACAAAAAGTTCATAGTAAAGGGTTACGTCGATGCAAGTTTTGGCACTGATCTGGATGACTCTAAATCTCAATCGGGATACATATTGAAAGTGGGAGCAATTAGCTAGAGTAGCTCTGTGCAGAGCATTGTTGACAAAGAAATTTGCAAAATACATACGGATCTGAATTTGGCGGATCCGTTGACTAAACTTCTCTCGCAAGAAAAACATGATCACACCTTAGTACTCTTTGGGTGTTAATCACATAGCGATATGAACTAGATTACTGACTCTGGTAAACCCTTCGACTATTGGTCACATGGCGATGTGAACTATGGGTGTTAATCACATGGTGATGTGAACTATTGATGTTAAACCACATGGTGATGTGAACTAGATTATTGACTCTAGTGCAAGTGGGAGACTGAAGGAAATATGCCCTAGAGGCAATAACAAAGTTATTATTTATTTCCTTATATCATGATAAATGTTTATTATACATGCTAGAATTGTATTAACCGGAAACATAATACTTGTGTGAATACATAGACAAACAGAGTGTCACTAGTATGCATCTACTTGACTAGCTCATTGATCAAAGATGGTTATGTTTCCTAGCCATTGACATGAGTTGTCATTTGATTAACGGGATCACATCATTAGGAGAATGATGTGATTGACTTGACACATTCCGTTATCTTAACACTCGATCGTTTAGTATGTGGCTATTGCTTTCTTCATGACTTATACATGTTCCTATGACTATGAGATTATGCAACTCCCGTTTACCGGAGGAACACTTTGTGTGCTACCAAACGTCACAACGTAACTGGGTGATTATAAAGGTGCTCTACAGGTGTCTCCGAAAGTACTTGTTGGGTTGGCGTATTTCGAGATTAGGATTTGTCACTCCGATCGTCAGAGAGGTATCTCTGGGCCCACTCGGTAATGCACATCACTTAAGCCTTGCCAGCATGTCAACTAATGATTTAGTTGCGGGATGATGTATTATGGAATGAGTAAAGAGACTTGCCGGTAACGAGATTGAACTAGGTATTGAGATACCGAGGATCGAATCTCGGGCAAGTAACATACCGATGACAAAGGGAACAACGTATGTTGTTATGTGGTCTGACCGATAAAGATCTTCGTAGAATACGTGGGAGCCAATATGAGCATCCAGGTTCCGCTATTGGTTATTGACCGGAGACGTGTCTCGGTCATGTCTACATAGTTCTCGAACCCGTAGGGTCCGCACGCTTAAAGTTTAGATGACGGTTATATTATGAGTTTATGAGTTTTGATGTACCGAAGGTTGTTCTGAGTCCCGGATGTGATTACGGACATGACGAGGAGTCTCGAAATGGTCGAGACATGAAGATTGATATATTGGAAGCCTATATTTGGATATCGGAAGTGTTCCGAGTGAATTCGGGATTTTACCGGAGTACCGAGGGGTTACCGGAACCCCCCGGGGGCTTAATGGCCCATAGTGGGCCTTAGTGGAGAAGAGGAAAGGCGGCTAGGGCAGGGCCGTGCGCCCCTCCCCCTCTAGTCTGAATAGGACAAAGAGAGAGAGGCGCCCCCCCTTTCCTTCCTCTCTCCCTCCTCTTTCCCCCTTCTCCTAATCCAACAAGGAAGGGAGGGAGTCCTACTCCCGATGGGAGTAGGACTCCTCCTGGCGCGCCTCCTCCTGGCTAGCCGCACGTCCCCCCCCCCTTGCTCCTTTATATACGGGGGCAGGGGGGCACCCCAAAGACACAACAAGTGAGTTTATCTTTTAGCCGTGTGCGGTGCCCCCCTCCACCATAGTCCACCTCGATATCTTGTGGCGGTGCTTAGGCGAAGCCCTGCGTCGGTAGAACATCATCATCGTCACCACGCCGTCGTGCTGACGAAACTCTCCCTCAACACTCGGCTGGATCGGAGTTCGAGGGTCGTCATCGGGTTGAACATGTGCTGAACTCGGAGGTGCCGTGCGTTCGGTACTTGATCGGCCGGATCGTGAAGACGTACGACTACATCAACTGCATTGTGCTAACGCTTCCGTTTTCGGTCTACGAGGGTACGTGGACAACACTCTCCCCTCTCGTTGCTATGCATCAACATGATCTTGCGTGTGCGTAGGATTTTTTTTGAAATTACTACGTTCCCCAACAGTGGCCTCCGAGCATGGTTTTATGCGTAGATGTCATATGCACGAGTAGAACACAAGTGAGTTGTGGGCGATATAAGTCATACTTCTTACTATCATGTCATACTTTGGTTCGGCGGTATTGTTGGATGAAGCGGCCCGGACCGACATTACGCGTACGCTTACGCGAGACTGGTTCTACCGACGTGCTTTGCACACAGGTGGCTGGCGGGTGTCAGTTTCTTCAACTTTAGTTGAACCGAGTGTGGCTACGCCCAGTCCTTGCGAAGGTTAAAACAACACCAACTTGACAAACTATCGTTGTGGTTTTGATGCGTAGGTAAGAACGGTTCTTGCTCAGCCCGTAGCAGCCACGTAAAACTTGAAACAATAAAGTAGAGGACGTCTAAGTTGTTTTTGCAGGGCATGTTGTGATGCCATATGGTCAAAGCATGATGCTAAATTTTATTGTATGACATGATCATGATTTGTAACCGAGTTATCGGCAAATGGCAGGAGCCATATGGTTGTTGCTTTATTGTATGCAATGCAATCACCCTGTAATGCTTTACTTTATCACTAAGCGGTAGCGATAGTCGTAGAAGCATAAGATTGGCGAGACGACAATGATGCTACGATGGAGATCAAGGTGTCGCGCCAGTGACGATGGTGATCATGATGGTGCTTCAGAGATGGAGATCACAAGCACAAGATGATGATGGCCATATCATATCACTTATATTGATTGCATGTGATGTTTATCTTTTATGCATCGTATCTTGCTTTGATTGACGGTAGCATTATAAGATGATCTCTCACTAAATTTCAAGATAAAAGTGTTCTCCCTGAGTATGCACCGTTGCCAAAGTTAAATGCGTGCCCAGACACCACGTGATGATCGGGTGTGATAATCTCTACGTCCATCTACAACGGGTGTAAGCCAGTTTTGCACACGCAGAATACTCAGGTTAAACTTGACGAGCCTAGCATATGCAGATATGGCCTCGGAACACTGAGACCGAAAGGTCGAGTGTCGCTGTCAAAACCGGCGGATCTCGGGTAGGGGGTCCCGGACTGTGCGTCTAGGCGGATGGTAATAGGAGACAAGGGACACGATGTTTTTACCCAGGTTCGGGCCCTCTCGATGGAGGTAATACCCTACTCCTGCTTGATTAATATTGATGATATGGGTAGTACAAGAGTAGATCTACCACGAGATCGAGAGGCTAAACCCTAGAAGCTAGCCTATGGTATGATTGTTCTTAGATCCTCTGGACTAAAACCCTCCGGTTTATATAGACACCGGATAGGTTAGGGTTACACAGTCGGTTACAATGGTAGGAGATCTACGTATCCGTATCGCCAAGCTTGCCTTCCATGCCAAGGAAAGTCCCATCCGGACGGGGACGAAGTCTTCAATCTTGTATCTTCATAGTCTTGGAGTCCGCCGTGATGATAGTTCGCTATCTGGACACCCCCTAGTCTAGGACTCCCTCGGTAGCCCCTCGCACCGGGCTTCAACGACGACGAGTCCGGTAGCATATTGTCTTCGGCATTGCAAGGCGGGTTCCTCCTCCGAATACTTCATAGAAGGTTTTGAACACAAGGATAGTGTCCGGCTCTGCAAAACAAATTCCACATACCACCGTAGAGAGAATAAGTTTTGCATAGATCTGCTGACGTATTCCGCGGCGTGACATCACACCACGGCCAGGCCTTTATATGAATCGTTTTTTTACTGTACCACCTCAGCGCGTTTAGCGAGGCGGTTTCTTTGTCACGTCTTATCAAAGCATAGATTGTGCCCCCTTATTCCGGGATTCTCATCAATACGGACGTGAGTAACCCAACCGTGCCCGTTGGCACGCCTCCTCTATCAAAGGCGAGTCCTAATCGACCACGGGGAGGGCTCTTGGTATTCAACCTCTTTATAATGAGACCAAGGCCCTCTTCTTTTTTACACCCTCCATCGAGTTCGCCTCACGCTTCGAGTTCTAACACCCAAAGCTTCAGATTTAGGTGCTTCGGACCTTCGACGATGTCCGGCTCCGACCAGCACGGCCGATGGATGTCTTCTTCCCTCACAGAAGAAGATGTGCTAAAGTCATGAGACGCCAGTATCTAACCGGCGAGATTTCGCATAGGCTGCCTGCTCCAGGCAGGTCACTCCCACTCCGAGCCCGGCGAGAGCGTGGTGTTCGTGTCACACTTCCTTGAGGTTTAGGCTTCCCGACGGATCCCTTTGTGCGGGGGCTCATGTTTTATTATGGACTGGATTTCCATGACTTGAATCCGGAGTCCATCCTCCATATCTCGTCATTCATTGTCGTATGTGAGGCCTTCCTCCATATTACCCCTCACTTTGGATTGTGGCTCAACACCATCAAGGTGGAGCCAAAGATGATCGAGGGGCAACAAGCAGAAGTCTGGAGGGGCAGTCATAAGCAAGTGTGCTGATGCTCCGTGGCCCGAGGGCTCTTTTCAAGAGGAGCTTGGTTTGTGGCAACGGGAGTGGTTTTATATCACCGCTCCCAGGGGCACCAAATGGGTGGCGCTCGCCGCCTTCCGCTCAGGTCCACCACAGCGGCTGGCGTCATGGGTCAACAAGGGGCTCGATTGGGGGCCGTCAAGGGCGTTCCTTTGTTGCGGGCCGTATTCGAGACCTCCAAGAAAGAGAGATCAATCTGGTTGCGATGCGCGAGGTTATGTTGATTCGCGTATACATCACCTGCAAACGTCGCCCCCCTCACTTTGTGGAATTTAATCCAGAGGGACCACGAGCTCTCCAACAGTTTATGGAGTCTGACGCCTGTGGAGATGTATAAGCTTTTCTTGGATCACAAGAGAAGTGTACGGACCTGGCCGAGGGCGTGGGACTGAGCTGCAATCGCCTGAATACTCAAGTAAGTAGTCCTGTAACCGGACAGGCTGTTCATTCATTTATCATATACATGCCCTTTAAAGGAGCCGTTTCTTGAACAGGAGTGGATAGCCAAGGCCAAATTAATAAGGTGTCCGTCTCCCCTCCCAGAAACCACGCTGGATCCCATGCTGACCAAGATGTTGAAGGCCACGCCTTTTAAAGAAGGCGAAGGGGGGATCGGGGAAGCAACTGCCTCCACGAAAGAGATTTTCGAGGAAGGAGGGATCAAAGGTCCCACCCTCCAAGGAGAGAAGAGGACCGCTTCGGAAGATCCAGAGGTCAAGGCCTCAAAGAGGGAAAGAAATCTTAAATCGGAGAGTCCGGCCTTGGGAAGTAACCCAGCCGCCTTTGTTTCCCCAAGGGGATCAGCCCTCCAAATGAGCCGTAAGTAAAGAATAAGGGGTCTTGTAAATATGGAACATCCCTGAATTTATTTCGAAGATAACGAAATTGTACCTTGTAGTTCGGATCTCAGCCCTTCTCGTGAGCTCGTCTTGAGGTTCTTCTTCCGGAGATGATGGAGAGCCAACGCCTCCACCTGTCGCACCTTCATGTGTGAGGCGCCCTGAGGTGTCGTTGCGGAGGGTTTCCCGAGTCCGGCGGGGCGGAAGGTCAGCGCCACGGTGGCGTCTTGATCGGAGGAGCTGAAGGATCTGCTTTCGAGCGGTTATCTCGTAAGATCACCGTGCTCTAATGGGTACGGTGATGGAAAGAATTGCATCCACTGAGAGCGGATTGCATGAAGCCGCCAGAAACTTGCTGACGGGGTTCGAGGTACGCAAAAATGATGTACCTTCTGAGAGTTATGCATATAGAATGCGCCCTGTATAGATAGTAGCCCCTGAGACTCGGTATGTTGTCAAAACTGACAGCGTGCCAAGGATCATAATCTCAGTTATAACATATCACCGCTCCTAAATAGGTGGCGGGCGTCCGATGGCCAGCGGATCGATGAATATGCCGAACTAAAGTGGCAACTCGTGAAGCGGATGCGGACATCGCTACCGTCAATAAGCGGTTTGACGAGTCACAAGTTATGTGACTTCTATGCGGACACTGGTAAGGGAGCTTGACGCCCATGCCTTACTACTTGTATGCTTAATGCAGGTGGTGCCGCTCTTTGTGGAGGAGCTGCGGGCAAAACTCGCCCGGCGAAAGAGCAAGCCAGAACTAGTAATGCGGCCGCTTTAAGGGCGGCCGAAGAGCTAAAAGCCGAACGGGCTGCTCACTGCCGAAGCAAAGAGGAAATGGCCGATATGGCCATAAAGTTGAAGAATACCACCGACCGCTGCGAGGTTCTTGAAAAAGAATGTCAAGCGGAGCAAGAGGGCCTGAAAAAGGCCACCGCCGAATCCAAGGATGCCCGTTCCGCTTTGAGAGCTGCCAAGGAGGAGCTGAGTCAGGCCGGGGCTATTGCGGCTGGGAAACCGTTTACATTGCGGAGGAAATATCTGGATCCGAAGTATGCTCGGTTGGACAAGTTGTGGAGTTTGGAGGATGCTTATCTAGACTTAGCGGCGAAGCGCCATGACGCGATTGAACACTTCCAAGGCCAGAAGGGGCACATAAGGGAAGAGCTATATTGGTCGCAATTCCATAGTCCGGAGCGTCCTCTTCCGTTGACCGATCGGTTGGCCGAATGGGCCGAGCTGAATCGATTATCCGGACTTTCCATGAAGCATGTCATGGCTCATTTGTGGCCAGGCGGACCCCAGCCGAAGAGTTATTTTGGTTTAGTGCAGCAGTTCCTTGGTATGGTACCGCGTATCGACGCAATGAAGCGGTCGGCGTGTATTGAGGTAGCGCGGATGGCTCTGGCCCGTGTCAAGACATCTTTGGCGGAGATGAAGGCCACCGACGTTGCATCCCAAGATTGAGACAGAAGCCGAGTACCGCCGAGCACTATTTTGAGGAAGTCCTGCAGGCGCTCGTTTAATAGAGACGATGCTCGAAGGATATTATGTTTAAATGACATGTATGATTTGTGAAAACAATGTTTCAATATAATATAAGAGCTTTTTATACTTGTGCGTTCAAGTAGTAAACTACTCCTGTCTGCGGCCGTTGATGTATATGTATATATAACTTTGAAAGATGGCAGTCCTTGGCTTCAGCCCGCACATAGTCTTGAGGGTGTTTGCAAAGAAGGCGCTTTTCACACTTAATCCAACATCTTGGTCCTATTAAGGAGGTGGTAGCGTAGCAAACTAGGCAACCGGACTATAATGCTTTATCACTTTCACTTAGCCATAGGAGTTCGAGGGTGGGGCTACTATATAGCCCACAGGGCACCGCACTCTCCCGAATTTGGGGTGCGTATGTGCCTGACCGAAAAACGGTCCTTCGTTAATGCGGAGGAATTCTAAACATTCCGGTGAGTCATCGAGTGGTTGACCAGTCTCCCGCTATATCATGACAGTCAGTTTTCGGCTTTCTCTACTGAGGTGCTCGCCCGGCCGAACCGGGGCACAATCGCAGTAGTTCTCCTGGTGCCACGTTAGCCAATAGAACGGAACGTAAGGCAGCAAAACATAGGAGCCGGGCAAACCCAACATTTGACCAAAGACAAGATTCGGAGCTGATGCATATAAGGCCTAACTCGAGACGCCGAATACTCCCTAAGGTATTCGGTCTTTATAAAAATGGGCAGAATAATGCCCTAAGCCCCTAGTGTCCAGGTACGCGCAAAAATTCTGGTGCGGCCAATGCCAAAACGCCAGCCTCCTCCTCGGTTATAGGAAGAAACCGGGGGATGTATATCAACAAGAGACAGTAAAAAAGGTTTACGCAGGTCTTAATCTGAAAGAATCCTTGCAACGGGTCCCTCTGCACGTCTGCGCACTTTGTGTCTCCGTTGTGCCGTATCCTGGACGGGTGTAGCACGTTGTTCATCTGTAAAAGAGAGGAACTTAGTTTAAAAGAGAAAAGATCATGCGAAAGATGTACTTTATATTAAATAAATAGAGTACGATTCGAAGAAGTGAATAAAATTGAGCTTTATTGTCTCTTGTTGTACATGCATGCAGCCCCTTGTATGGGGGTATGCCACTAGTAGGCGCCGGACTCGTCTAGCCGTGTCCGGGGTTCGAATTACCTATTCAGGTGCTTTGGTTAGCGGAGCCGGATTGGCGTGGGGCTGTCAAGGCAGCTTCGCATTCTTCCGTGCTCGAGTAACACTTAATACTCCCTTTTAATGAGATGATGCCGCGTGGACCGGGCATTTTAAGTGTAAGAGATGCATAATGCGGTATTGCGTTAAAGCGGGCGAAAGCTTCGCGTCCCAATAGTGCTTGATAGCTACTTTTAAATGGGGCGACATGGAAGACTAACTTTTTGCGCCGGAAGTTGTCGGATGAACCGAACACAACTTCTACCAGTAGGGAGCCCGTACAATGGGCATATGGGCCTGGCATTACCCCTTTGAAGGAGGTGTTGCTATGGCGAATTTTGGTTGGGTCTATCCCCATGCTGCGGATTTTGTCCTGATATATCAGGTTTATGTCATTGCCGCCATCCACGAGGACTTGTGTAAATTGGAATCCGTCAATTATAGGATCCAATATCAAGGCAGTCCATCCTGCGTTCCGGATACTTTTGGAATAGTCCTAATGGTCGAAGGTGATTGGTTTTGACAACCAGTGTTGGTACTCCGCTAGGGTAGTTTGTGCGGCGCGCATTTTAGTGGGTGCCGCTCTGTTTTTCCCTTTGATCACGTGAAGTGAGTTTACTGTTTTAACCTCTTGTGGGAAATTCTTTTGTTTTCCGAGGCTCTGCTTGTGGTGCTCGTCATCATCTTCACTTGGTGTGTCGAGCCCCTTGTGTTCGGTGTTGAGTCTGCCGGACTGATTGAAGACCCAACAATCTCTGTGGGTATGGTTTGCAGGCCTCCAGAATCTTGTGGATTTGACATATCTTGTCCAAGATTTTGTTTAAGTTGGATAGCTCATCGCTATTGTCCTTAAGGGGCAGTTTTTTATTGTTCTGCTGTGAGCTTTTGAATCCAGCGTTGACTGTCGTGCTCTTTCGACCATTCCCCTTAATACGGCGTTGGTCCTTGTTGCGCCGTGGTTTCCCATTTCCATCCCTGACTTCGGATGTACTTGGGTCGCTGGTGCTGCATCTTGCTAGCCAGCTATCCTCTCCCGCGCAAAAGCGGGCCATGAGGCTTGTTAATGCGGCCATGGTTCTCGGCTTCTCTTGGCCGAGGTATCTGGCAAGCCATTAAATCTCGGACGTTGTGTTTGAAAGCTGCTAAGGCTTGGCGTCCGGACGATCGACTATTTGGTTCTTTTTGGTGAGGAACCTGATCCAGAATTTCTTGGGCTGACTCTCCGGGTTGTTGAGTTATATGACTTAAATAAATGCGCATCCGGAGGACGGACATAAGTCCCTTGAAAATTTGCCCCAAAAGCATCCTCGAGCTCTTCCCAACTTCCAATGGTATTTTCGGGGAGGCCTTTGAGCCAACGCCGGGCTGGCCCTTTGACCTTGAGGGGTAAGTATTTTATGGCGTGGAGATCATCTTCTCTAGCCATGTGTATCTGGAGGATATAGTCCTCAATCCAGACTCCAGGGTCTGTTGTTCCGTCGTATGCCTCTATGTTTACGGGTTTGAATCCCAGGAATTCGTGGTCCAAAGCACCTCATCGGTGAAACACGAGGGGTGTCTGGCGCCCTATATTTTGGTGTGCCGTGATGTTCGGATATTTGGCGTGTTGCATTGCTTTGAAGAGCTTGCTTTCTCAGCCCATAGATGGACCTAACTGGCCATCCTTTTGATGTGAATCCTTATGCGGATCGCGTATCGGCTTGTGTGCGGCGCCATTTGCCGCTCTCTTTTTGCCGTGGGGTCGTCCATCCGACGGGTGGCCTTCTTACTTTTTGATTGTGGGGGCTCTATGGCCTCCTCATCAAATTCGGGCAGTAGTTTTCTCTTTGGGTAGCTCTTTGTTTGGCGACTGTCACCGTATTTGTCTGCGGTGTTGAATACTCTACTCCATCTGATTCTGAGTGCATCTTCCGCTGTTTTGAGCTTCCGCTTCTGCTTTTTCAGGCTACGCGCAGTGGCGACAAGCCTTTTGTGGAGGTTATTCTGCTCCAACAATTTGTCCGGCGTGAGATCATCCGGACTGTTGTCTTCGCCGGGGACGGGTTGTTTATCCAAGTTGTCTTGTTCGGACGATTGCTCGATAGCATGTTAAATTAATCCGGTGATTCGTCCTGCTCTATGGTTGGGTCTTTGTTGAGGCGGGACTTGGTTCGGCATTTATGTTGCCGTTTGACTGCTTTTCGAGGATTTATCCTTCGTGGCGTCCGTTGTTCCTTGTCTTCATTTCCTTTAGGTGTATCCACCATGTATACATCATGGGCTGAGGTGTTTGTCCAGCATCTTATAGGCGCTGGTTCATGGTTGTCTCCTACATCGTCGTCCATACCGTCAATGTCTTCGGAGTCTAAATCGAGCACGTCGTGTAAGCTTTTCGGCGGTGGCTACGAAGTGGGTGGTGGGTGGGTGTTGAATTTCTTCGTCGTCCGCCTCCCAACCTTCCTGACCGTAGTCCAGCCAGGACTCTCCGGATAAAGAGAGAGACTTTAGTGAATTCAGGATGTCGCCAAGGCGAGTCTTTGAAAGATGTCTGCGGCGATGAACTCCATGACCGGCGCCCGATCAGATTCGATTAGCGAGGCGCGGAGGGTTCGGAGTCCGGAGAGGAGTCCGGCACACAGGAGTCACGGTCTTCGCATAAAGGGCGAAGTGTTCGGCTTAATCGGCTGTAGAGATTTCAGCCCCGAGGTGGTGTCCAACCAACCATCCTCGATCGGTGAGATTAGCTCTGAATCAATGTTCGAGCGGACACTAAATCTGACCTCCGTGACACTTTGTTGCAGAGAGTTAGATAATGCCCATCGAGATAGTGCGGCGCGCTTGGCTGTGGCTCGAATCCGTCGAACATCAAGTCTCCGCGGATGTTGGCCGTATAATTCAAGCTTCCAAATCTGACCTGATGGCCAGGGGCGTGGCTTTCGATCTGCTCCAGATGGCCAAGTGAATTGGCCCTTGATGCAAAGCCGCCCGAATACGAAGATCTGTCCGGGGAGAAAAGTCTCACCCTGGACCGCGCCGTTGTTGATGATCGAAGGAGCCATCAGGCCTATAGGTGACGACACAGAGGAACTCTCAATGAAAGCACCAATGTCGGTGTCAAAACCGGCGGATCTCGGGTAGGGGTCCCGAACTGTGCGTCTAGGCGGATGGTAACGGAGACAAGGGACACGATGTTTTTACCCAGGTTGGGCCCTCTCGATGGAGGTAATACCCTACTCCTGCTTGATTAATATTGATGATATGGGTAGTACAAGAGTAGATCTACCACGAGATCGTGAGAGGCTAAACCATAGAATCTAGCCTATGGTATGATTGTTCTTCGATCCTCTGGACTAAAACCCTCCGGTTTATATAGACACCGGATAGGTTAGGGTTACACAGTCGGTTACAATGGAAGGAGATCTACATATCCGTATCGCCAAGCTTGCCTTCCACGCCAAGGAAAGTCCCATCCGGACACGGGACGAAGTCTTCAATCTTGTATCTTCATAGTCTTGGAGTCCGGCCGTGATGATAGTTCGGCTATCCGGATACCCCTAGTCCAGGACTCCCTCATCGAGCGTGAATCATATAGTAGATATGATCAACATAGTGATGTTCACCATTGAAGCTACTCCATTTCATGTGATGATCGGTTATGGTTTAGTTGATATGGATCACGTGATCACTCAGAGGATTAGAGAGATGTCTATCTAAGTGGGAGTTCTTAAGTAATATGATTAATTGAACTTAAATTTATCATGAACTTAGTCTTGTTAGTATCAGCATATCTATGTTGTAGATCAATAGCTCGTGTTTATCTCCCCTGTTTTATTTTTGATATGTTCCTAGAGAAAACTATGTTGAAAGATGTTAGTAGCAATGAGGCGGACTTGGTCCGTGATCTGAGGATTATCCTCATTGCTGCACAGAATTATTATGTACTTGATGCACCGCTAGGTGACGGACCTATTGCAGGAGCAGATGCAGACGCTATGAACGTTTGTCTAAGCTCAATATGATGACTACTTGATAGTTTAGTACACCATGCTTAACGGCTTAGAATCGGGACTTCAAAGAAGTTTTGAACGTCATGGACCATATGAGATGTTCCAGGAGTTGAAGTTAATGTTTCAAGCAAATACCCGAGTTGAGAGATATGAAGTCTCCAACAAGTTCTATAGATAAAAGATGGAGGATAATAGCTCAAGCAGTGAGCATGTGCTCAGATTGTCTGGGTACTACAATCGCTTGAATCAAGTAGGAGATAATCTTCCAGATAAAATAGTGATTGACAGAATTCTCTAGTCACCATCACCAAGTTAGTAGAACTTCGTGATGAACTATAGTATGCAAGGGATGACGAAAGTAATTCCCGAGCTCTTCGCGATGCTGAAATCGACGAAGGTAGAAATCAAGAAAGAGCATCAAGTGTTGATGGTTGACAAGACCACTAGTTTCAAGGAAAAGGGCAAAGGGAAGAAGGGGAACTTCAAGAATAACGGCAAGCAAAGTTGCTGCTCAAGTGAAGAAGCCCAAGTCTGGACCTATGCCTGAGACTAAGTGCTTCTACTTCAAAGGGACTGGTCACTGGAAGCGGAACTGCCCCAAGTATTTGGCGGATAAGAAGGATGGCAAAGTGAACAAAGGTATATTTGATATACAGATTATTGATGTGTATTTTACTAGTGTTCGTAGCAACCCCTCGGTATTTGATCTTTGGTTCAGTTGCTAAGAGTAGTAACTCGAAAAGGGAGTTGCAGAATGAACAGAGACTAGTTAAGGGTGAAGTGACGTTGTGCGTTGGAAGTGGTTCCAAGATTGATATAATCATCATCACACGCTCCCTACACTTTCGGGATTAGTGTTGAACCTAAATAAGTGTTATTTGGTGTTTGCGTTGAGCATGAATATGATTTGATCATGTTTATTGCAATACGGTTATTCATTTAAGTTAGAGAATAATTGTTGTTCTATTTACATGAATAAAACCTTCTATGGTCATACACCCAATGAAAATGGTTTGTTGGATCTCGATTGTAGTGATACACATATTCATAATATTGAAGCCAAAAGATGCAAAGTTAATAATGATAGTGCAACTCATTTGTGGTAATCGCCGTTTAGGTCATATTCTTTGTAAAGCGCATGAAGAAACTCCATGCTGATGGGATTTTGGAATCACTTGATGCTTGCGAACCATGCCTTATGGGCAAGATGACTAAAGACTCCGTTCTCTGGAACAATGGAGCGAGCAACTGACTTATTGGAAATAATACATACTGATGTATGCAATCTGATGATTGTTGAGGCTCGCGGAAGGTATCATTATTTTCTGACCTTCATAGATGATTTGAGCAGATATGGGTATATCTACTTGATGAAACATAAGTCTGAAACATTTAAATAGTTCATATAATTTCAGAGTGAAGTGAAAAATCATCGTAACAAGAAAATAAAGTTTCTACGATCTGATCGTGGAGGGGAATATTTGAGTTACGAGTTTAGTCTTCATTTGAAACAATGCGAGACAGTTTCGCAACTCACGCCACCTGGAACACCACAGCGTAATGGTGTGTCCGAACATCATAATCGTACTTTATTAGATATGGTGCAATCTATGATGTCTCTTACCGATTTACCACTATCGTTTTGGGGTTATGCATTAGAGACAACTGCATTCACGTTAAATAGGGCACCATCTAAATCCGTTGAGACGACAGCTTATGAATTTTGGTTTGGAAAGAAACCAAAAGTTGTCGTTTCTTAAAATTTGGGGTTGCGATGCTTATGTGAAAAAATTTCATCCTGATAAGCTCAAACCCAAATCGGAGAAATGTGTCTTCATAGGGTACCCAAAGGAGACAGTTGGGTACACCTTCTATCACAGATCCAAAGGCAAGACATTTGTTGCTAAGAATGGATCCTTTCTAGAGAAGGAGTTTCTCTTGAAAGAAGTGAGTGGGAGGAAAGTAGAACTTGATGAGGTAACCGTACCTGCTCCCTTATTGGAAAGTAGTTCATCACAGAAACCGGTTCCTGTGACGTCTATACCAATTAGTGAGGAAGTTAATGATGATGATCATGGAACTTGAGATCAAGTTATTCTTGAACCTCGTAGGTCAACCAGTAAGATCCGCACCCAGTGGTGCGGAAATCCTGTTTTGGAAGTTATGTTACTAGACCATGACGAACCTACGAACTATGAAGAAGCGAAGGTGAGCCCGGATTCCGTAAAATGGCTTGAGGCCATGAAATCTGAGATGGGATCCATGTATGAGAACAAAGTGTGGACTTTGGTTGACTTGCCCGATGATCGGCAAGCCATTGAGAATAAATGGATCTTCAATAGGAAGACGGACGCTGATAGTAGTGTTACTATCTACAAAGCTAGAATTGTCGCAAAAGATTTTCGACAAGTTCAAGATGTTGACTACGATGAGAGTTTCTCACTCGTATCTATGCTTAAGTCTGTCCGAATCATGTTAGCAATTGCCGCTTTTTATGAAATCTGGCAAATGGATAACAAAAACTGCAATCCTTAATGGATTTATTAAAGAAGAGTTGTATATGATGCAACCAGAAGGTTTTGTCAATCCTAAAGATGCTAACAAAATATGAAAGCTCCAGCGATCCATCTATGGACTGGTGTAAGCATCTCGGAGTTGGAATACACGCTTTGATAAGTTGATCAAAGCATATAGTTTTATACAGACTTGCGGTGAAGCCAGTATTTACAAGAAATTGAGTGGGAGCACTACAGCATTTCTGATAACTATATGTGAATGACATATTGTTGATCGGAAATAATGTAGAATTATTCTGCAAAGCATAAAGGAGTGTATGAAAGGAGTTTTTCAAAGAAAGACCTCGGTGAAGCTGCTTACATATTGAGCATCAAGATCTATAGAGATAGATCAAGACGCTTGATAAGTTTTCTCAATGAGTACATACCTTGACAAGATTTTGAAGTAGTTCAAAATGGAACAGTCAAAGAAAGAGTTCTTGGCTGTGTTACAAGGTGTGAAATTGAGTAAGACTCAAAGCCCGACCACGGCAGAAGATAGAAAGAGAATGAAAGTCATTTCCTATGCCTCAGCCATAGGTTCTATAAACTATGCCATGCTGTGTACCAGATCTATTGTATACCTTACATTGATTTTGGCAAGGGAGTAAAATAGTGATCTAGGTGTAGATCACTAGACATTGGTCAAAAAAATATCCTTAGTGGAATAAGGATATGTTACTCGGTTATGGAGGTGACAAAAAGTTCATCGTAAAGGGTTACGTCGATGCAAGTTTTGGCACTGATCCAGATGACTCTAAATCTCAATCGGGATACATATTGAAAGTGGGAGAAATTAGCTAGAGTAGCTCCGTGCAGAGCATTGTTGACATAGAAATTTGCAAAATACATATAGATCTGAATTTGGCAGACCCGTTGACTAAACTTCTCTCACAAGCAAAACATGATCACACCTTAGTACTCTTTGGGTGTTAATCACATACCGATATGAACTAGATTACTGACTCTAGTAAACCCTTTGACTATTGGTCACATGGCAATGTGAACTATGGGTGTTAATCACATGGTGATGTGAACTATTGATGTTAAATCACATGGTGATGTGAACTAGATTATTGACTCTAGTGCAAGTGGGAGACTGAAGGAAATATGGCCTAGAGGCAATAATAAAGTTATTATTTATTTCCTTATATCATGATAAATGTTTATTATTCAAGCTAGAATTGTATTAACCGGAAACATAATACTTGTATGAATACATAGACAAACAGAGTGTCACTAGTATGCCTCTACTTGACTAGCTCGTTGATCAAAGATGGTTATATTTCCTAGCCATTGACATGAGTTGTCATTTGATTAACGGGATCACATCATTAGGAGAATGATGTGATTGACTTGACACATTCCGTTATCTTAGCACTCGATTGTTTAGTATGTTGCTATTGCTTTCTTCATGACTTATACATGTTCCTATGACTATGAGATTATGCAACTCCCGTTTACCGGAGGAACACTTTGTGTGCTACCAAACGTCACAACGTAACTGGGTGATTATAAAGGTGCTCTACAGGTGTCTCCGAAGGTACTTGTTGGGTTGGCGTATTTTGAGATTAGGATTTGTCACAAAGATCGTCAGAGAGGTATCTCTCGGCCCACTCGGTAATGCACATCACTTAAGCCTTGCAAGCATTGCAACTAATGAGTTAGTTGCGGGATGATGTATTACGGAACGAGTACATAGACTTGCCGGTAACGAGATTGAACTAGGTATTGAGATACCGACGATCGAATCTCGGGCAACTAACATACCGATGACAAAGGGAACAACGTTTGTTGTTATGCGGTCTGACCGATAAAGATCTTCATAGAATATGTGGGAGCCAATATGAGCATCCAGGTTCCGCTATTTGTTATTGACCGGAGACGTGTCTCGGTCATGTCTACATAGTTCTCGAACCCGTAGGGTCCATGCGCTTAAAGTTTCGATGGCGGTTATATTATGAGTTTATGAGTTTTGATGTACCGAAGGTTGTTCGGAGTCCCGGATGTGATCACGGACATGGCAAGGAGTCTCAAAATGGTCGAGACATGAAGATTGATATATTGGGAAGCCTATATTTGGATATCGGAAGTGTTCCGGGTGAAATCTGGATTTTACCGGAGTACCGAGGGGTGACCGGAACCCCCCGGGGGCTTAATGGGCCATAGTGGGCCTTAGTGGGGAAGAGGAGAGGCGGCTAGGTGCTACCTCTTGAGCTAGCGTTGGATTTCCCCGAAGAGGAGAGGATAATGCAGCAGAGTAGCGTAAATATTTCCCTTAGTTTTTGAGAACCAAGGTGCGGGAGTCCTGGACTAGGGGGTGCCCGAATAGCCGAACTATCATCTTTGGCCGGACTCCAAGACTATGAAGATACAAGATTGAAGACTTCGTCCCATGTCCGGATGGGACTTTCCTTGGCGTGGAAGGCAAGCTTGGCGATACAGATATGTAGATCTCCTACCATTGTAATCGACTCTGTGTAACCCTAACCCTATCCGGTGTCTATATAAACCGGAGGGTTTTAGTCCTTAGGACGAACAACAATCATACCATAGGCTAGCTTCTAGGTTTTAGCCTCCTTGATCTCGTGGTAGATCTACTCTTGTACTACCCATATCATCAATATTAATCAAGCATGAGTAGGGTATTACCTCCATCGAGAGGGCCCGAACACAGGTAAAAACATCGTGTCCCTTGTCTCCTGTTACCATCCGCCTAGACGCACAGTTCGGGACCCCCTACCCGAGATCCGCCGGTTTTGACACCGACATTGGTGCTTTCGTTGAGAGTTTCTCTGTGTCGCCACCGATAGGCCCGATGGCTCCTTCAATCATCAGCAACGACGCAGTCCAGGGTGAGACTTTTCTCCCCGGACAGATCTTCGTACTCGGCGGCTTTGCACTGCGTGCCAATTCACTTGGCCATCTGGAGCAGATCGAAAGCTACGCCCCTGGCCATCAGGTCAGGGTTGGAAGTTTGAACTACACGGCTGACATCCGCGGAGACTTGATCTTCGACGGATTCGAGCCACAGCCAAGTGCGCCTGCTTGTCTCGATGGGCACGATCTAGCTCTGCCCGCGAGCGGTGTCACGGAGGCCGCACCTGCGTCCGCTCCGACCCTTAGCTCGGAGCCGACTCCCCCGATCGAGGATGAGTGGTTGGACACCGCCTCGGGGGCTACGATCTCAACAACGATTGAGCCGAACTTCATCCCTGTCCTTTGCGAAGACCATGATTCCAAGGCGCCGGACTCCTCTCCGGACTCCGAACCCTCCGCGCCCCTGCCAATCGAATCCGATTGGGCGCCGGTCATGGAATTCACTGGCACGGACATCTTTCAGCACTCGCCCTTTGGTGACATCTTGAATTCACTAAAGTCTCTCTCTTTATCGAGAGCCCTGGCGGACTACGGTCGGGTGAAGGTTGGGATGCGGACGACGAAGAAATTCAACGCCCACCCACCACCCACTTTGTAGCCACTGTCGATGATTTAACCGACATGCTCGACTTCGACTCCGAAGACATCGACGGTATGGACGGCGATGCCGGAGAAGACCAAGACCCAGCGCCTACAGGGCACTGGAAGGCCACCTCGTCATACGACATATACATGGTGGACATCCCAAAAGATGGGAACGGCGATGGAACAACGGAGGATGACCCCTCCAAGAAGCAATCAAGCGCCCGGCGTCGGTGGCGCCGCTCTAAATCCCGCCACAGCAAAAGCGATGATTCCGCACGGGAGATAATAACACCCGGACGGTGCAAGACAACCCTCCAAGTGGGACTCAAGCGGGAGGAGGGAGAAGCAAGTCCGCCACGACGGTCACGGAAAAAGAGGTAGAGGATGATAATTATGCGCCTCCCTACGAAGATGAGGCAAGCCTCAACGACGAATTAAATTCGTGCTGAGGATCCCGCCGAGCAGGAGCGTTTCAAGCGCAGGCTTATGGCCATGGCAAGCAGCCTCAAGAAAAGTAGCAACAGCTTAGAGCTGACCAAGACACCTGCTAGTGACGGATGGGTGAAGTCCTTGCAACCGAAGAGTATGAACTCGAATGGCCCTCCAAAAAATACCCCAAACGCAGGCTGCTACCCCAATTAGAGGAAGCAGCACCCAAACCTACATCACCAGCGCATGAAGCGGCCGACCGGCCACCCCGTGGTCACGACAGAGAGGCCTCTAGACCCTCCATTCAAGCCGCACTCCGGCGTCGCTCGAAAAGTAACAAGGCACGGGGAAACGCGCCAGACCTGCGAGACGTATTGGAGGACAAGGCAAGACATACAAAATCGATCTACGGATCGCGTGGGCGCCCCATGATACGTGATGATAACCGTCACGCCGGATACAGTAACTCCGGCCGGGCCGAACACAGTAGACAAAGCTCATATAAGCTGCGTCGTGCTATAGCCCAATACAAAGGCGCCGCACACCCACTATGCTTCACAGATGAAGTAATGGATCATCAAATCCCTGAGGGTTTCAAACCCGTAAACATCGAATCATACGATGGTACCACAGATCCTGCGGTCTGGATCGAGGACTATCTCCTCCATATCCACATGGCCCGCGGTGATGATCTACATGCCATCAAATACCTCCCACTCAAGCTTAAAGGACCAGCTCGGCATTGGCTCAACGGCTTGCCAGCAGAATCAATTGGTTGTTGGGAGGACCTGGAAGCCGCATTCCTTGATAACTTCCAGGGCACATATGTATGCGACCACCGAGCGCCCGATGACCTTAGCCATATAATCCGGCAGCGGAAGAATCGGCGGAACAATTACGGACACGGTTCCTAACCAAGAAAAAATCAAATCGTCATTGTCCGGATGCGAGGCGCTAGCAGCCTTCAAACATAACATCCGCGATGAGTGGCTAGCCCGGCACCTAGGACAGGAAAAGCGAAATCCATGGCAGCCCTCGGCACACTCATGACCCGCTTTTTGCGCGGAGAGGACAGCTGGCTAGCTCGAAGCAACAACTTGACCAAAAACCACGGTAGTTCGGATACCAAGGACAGCAATGGCAGGTCGGCGTCGCCGCAACAAGAACAAAGCGCCGCGTTAACGGCGATAATGATGAAGATATCTGGCGGTCAATGCGGATTCGGAGGCTCTAAACCGGTCGTGAAGAAGCCATTCAAAAGAAATACCTGGGGCCCGTCCAACTTGGACCGAATACTCGATCGCTTGTGCGGATACATGGCACCCCGAAAAACCAGCCAATCACACCAACAGGGATTGTTGGGTGTTCAAGCAAGCGAGCAAGTTAAGTGCGAACTCAATGACAAGGGGCTGCATAGCGATGACGAGGAAGAGCCCGGCCGCCCGAACAATAGAGGACAGAAGGGCTTTCCCACACAAGTGCGGACGGTGAACATGATATCGCAACCCACATACCCAAAAGGGAGCGGAAGCGTGCACTAAAGGGACGTATATGCGATGGAGCCGATCGCCCGAAGTTCAACCCATGGTCCTCCTGCCCGATCACATTTGATCGAAGGACCACCCACTAGCATCCGTCACGGCGGATTTGCCGCGTGGTTCTTGACCCAATTATCGGCCGGATTTCACCTCACTAGAGTCCTGATGGATGGCGGTAGCAGCCTGATCCTGCTTTATCGGATACGGTCGCCAAAATGGGCATAGACCCCTCAAGGATTAAACCTACAAAGACGACCTTTAAAGGCGTCATACCGGGTGTAGAGGCCAATTGTACAGGCTCAGTTACACTCGAAGTGGTCTTCGGATCCCCGGATAACTTCCGAAGCGAAGAGTTAATCTTCGACATAGTCCCGTTCCGCAGCGGCTATCACGCACTGCTCGGACGAACCGCATTTGCAAAGTTCAATGCGGTGCCGCGCTACGCATACCTCAAGCTCAAGATGCCAGGCCCTCGAGGAGTAATCACGGTCAATGGAAACACCGAACGCTCTCTCCGAACGGAGGAGCACACGGCGGCCCTCGCGGCGGAGGTGCAAAGCAGCCTCTCACGGCAATTCTCGAGTCCGGCCACTAAACGTCCGGACACTGTCAAGCACGCCCGGAGTAACCTACAACAAGACCGCCTGGCACGATCCAAGCACGCGTAGCAATCCGGCCCCAACCCCAGCCATCGCGAAACCGCTGGCCAAGCGATTACGCGTACATCACTACGCCTGAGATACCATGGGCATAAGGGGAGGGGCACGACCACAGCACGCCCAGAATGCGGCTCAACCGGACGAGGGGCTCCCAATTGTGTCATTCTTTTTCCTTCTTTTTTCTTACTTTCAGGACTCCGTTTTCCAGAAATCCTGTCCGGCACTAGAATCGTCGAACTCACGATGCAACAGCCAGGGAAGCAGAAAGCTACATCGAGTGTTCAGGTGGTCCCTAGTACGAGCATTATACCTGTTTTACATACCATCCATAGCTTACCTCGAGGGGACATGTTACATAGTCCCATCCCTTGCTTATCGCACTATTTGTATCGTTCTGCTTCCATTGCAGTACCTTTTTGAATAAACAATGCATAGCTTTTGCCTATTATTGCACTCCTTTCTTTATCTATCTATATATATATATATATATATATATATATATATATATATATATATATATATATATATATATATATATATATATATATATATTCATTTCATGACATGTTGCACCCGTACACTTTGGTACGGCCAATACACCAGGGGCTTAAGTACCCCAAAAGTATGGTGTGATAAGTCCGAACACTTTCACAAGTGCGGCACCCGAACTTATAGCATTATATGCATCGGCTCAATCATGTCTTGGGTCAATAGTTGGGTTTGCCGGCTCCTATGTTTTGGTACCTTACGTTCCGTTATATCGGCTAAGGTAGCACTAGGAGAACCACTGCGATTGTGCCCCGGTTGAGCTGGGTTGAGCACCTCGGTGGAAAGCTAAAAGCCCGGCCCGTCATAATGGGGCGAGAGCGATGCGTTGTTCGAGAGGTTTTTCGGGTCCCTAAAGACTTATGCCGCTTAGAGCGAGGAACCGGAATTGTCCGGCCAAGGCGTGGATAGCGCCCCGAACTCGGTCTTCCGAATACTAGGGGCTTCACCGAAATTTAAAATTATAGAATTCTATGGCTAAGTGAGAGTGTTCAAGCATTATAAGTCTGGTTGCCTTGTTCGTTGCGTTGAGCGCCTCCCTCGATGGACCCAAGAATGGGAACAAGAGCGCTCAAGTTTATCCCGAACACCCGGCACTTCGTGGCATGGGGGCTGAAGCCAACGACTTGCCATCTCTCAAATTTGATAAACGGCCGCCAGAAGGTAATATTTTAAATTAACAAGCGTTGCTTAGCGCATATGAACAAGTTTTCAGCGTCTGAGGATAACAAATGCGAGTCTATTCAAAAATTACATCTTTGGAGCACTCATCCGCTATACGGCGGGCACCCTTCAGGAGGCCCTCATAGTACATTTCAGGCGTACGATGCTCCTTGCCCATCGGTGGCCCGTCCATTACAAGCTTCTCCGCATCCAGCTTGCCCCAGTGCACTTTAGCACGGGCAAGGGCCCGACGGGCACCTTCAATGCATACGGAGTGCTTGATGACTTCAATCCATGGACAGGCGCCCACCAGCCGCCGCACTAGCCCAAAGTAGCTCCCAGGCATGGCTTCCAATGGCCACAGCCGAACTATGAGGCCCCTCATGGCCTGTTCGGCGACCTTATGGAGCTCGACCAGCTGCTTCAGCTGGTCGCTTAGGGGCACCGGACGGTCGGCCTCAACATACTGAGACCAGAACACCTTCTCCGTCGAGCTCCCCTCCTTGGCGCGGTAGAATGCGGCAGCATCATACACACTACGGGGCAGATCTGCGAATGCTCCTGGAGAGCTCCGAATCCGGGTAAGTAATAGGTAATTCACTTTCACATTCTTGCTCTGCATAAAGAATACCTTACCCGCCGCGATCTTCTTTATTGCCTCAATCTCCTGGAGGGCTTTTTGGGCCTCGGCCTTAGCAGCTTTGGCACTCTCAAGAGCCGAAGCAAGCTCGAACTCTCGGGTCTTGAGTCACGCTCCAAACCCTCGTGTTTTTCCACGAGAGCACAGGAGCTCTTGCCGCACCTCCGCCCAGCTGCGCCTCCCCTTCTCTTGCTCGGTGCGCTCGCAGCCACTTTGTTTTGACCCACGGACACCGCCTCCTTCAGGGTCGCCACCTCGCTCGTGGCCCCTGCAGTACCCATGTTATTCCTGTTATCTTTTGCAACCAAATCCTTTCTATAAGGTATTTCTTTAATAAGGTGTTACTTACCTTCCTTGTCCTCGAGCTGCTTCTTGGCTTGGCCGAGCTCGTTCTCGGACCGCTCGAGGCTTTGCTTCAATGCATTGACCTCCGCAGTCAGTGCGGCAGAGGTCAGCAGCGCAGCCTGCATTCCCATATTGACATACTTATATTAGACTCCTGCGTATATCTTTTTAGATCCTTAGTCCGGCTTTTCTTTCTAAACACCGAACTAAGCATCAGGGGCTACTGTCTATGCGGTAATATTTTTACATATCCTAAACTTACCTCAAAGCCTGTTAGAAGGCTGATGCAGGCTTGATCGGCCCGCTCTTGGCGGATCGAACTTCTGGATCACCACACTCATAACAGTGCGGTGCTCCTCCTCGATGGAAGCTGTTAAGCGCCTCCAATAAACTATCCGGTGCCTCCGGTTGGGACGGAGGACACCGCATCTTAGCCTTCCTATGAAGGGGCCGCTTGCGGACTTGAACCGCTGAAGGTTCCGGTATGGAGTCCGGACGAGGGTCGGGCTTAGAGCCCCTGGGGGTCTCGCCCCCCACGCGCCTGGAGTCCGGGAGGTTGCCTTGCGGCGCCTCCTGCGCCACCTCCTCTTGATCAGGCCCCCCTTGGGGCCCCACCTCAGCATCGTCCGCAGCGTGAGGCGAGGAGGCGGTCGGAAGTGAATTACTCTCCATTTCCGACGAACTCAGGGACCCGCTCGACGAAGCGGCAAACTCGTCCTTGGGCGGGCTGCATGATTGTTCGGCATTAGAGAACACTATGCAATGAAAAAAAAACCATGGGTATCCAGACACTTACGATCTCGCCAGGGGCTTCGCCCTTGTTGGCCACTCCTCCTCGTTGTCGTCGGCATTGGTGGAGAAGTCCGGAGGAAGGGTCCTTCCCTTCTTGAACCCTCCGGCCTCCCCAGTTGGGGCGGCCTTCCTTTTCGTCTCTTCCCCCGCTGGGGGAGAGGCTTCTTTTCCCTCCTCCTCGTTCTCAGGAGAGGATTCTTCTTCAGAATCTGACAGCACTTGGCGCCGGGAGCTCCTTCGAGTTCCCGTGGCCTCCTTCTTGGCCTTCTTCTCCGTCACCACGTGAGGTGCCGGAACCAGCGATCCGTCAATCGGGCGTCCACTGGGTCTTCGGCAAAGGCAGACGGTTAATCTGTCCGGACGTCTTCAACCGATCTGTCAAAGGTTAGGGAGTTTTAGATCCCACATAGAGTCAATCTATGAAAAAAGAGTCCCGTAAAGGGTAAAATAACCTACCTCGCTGGCTTCATGCTGCGAGCTGAATCCGCGATCTTTGGTAGCGGATGCGGGGGCTTCGGCGCCCTTGAACAGCACCTTCCAGGCATCTTCGTACGTAATGTCAAAGAGCCGGCTCAATGTCTGGTGCTGTGCCGGATCAAACTCCCACAAATTGAAGGCCCGTTGCTGGCACGGGAGAATCCGGCGGATGAGCATAACCTGGACTACGTTGACAAGCTTGAGCTTCTTGTCCACGAGTTCGGACATAGGTTTGGAGTCCGGTCAGCTCTTCCGAATCACCCCACGTCGAGCCCGTCTCTTTCCATGATGTGAGCCGTGTGGGGGCAGATCTGAATTCGGGGCCGCCACCCATTTTGGAGTCGCGGCTCGGTGATGTAGAACCACCTCGATTGCCACCCCTTTCTTGTCTCCACGAAGGAGCCCTCGAGCCATAGAACATTGGGCATCACGCCCGCCATGGCGCCTCCGCACTCACTTTGTCGGCCGCCCACTATCTTGACTTGACGCTAAAGGTCTTCAACCATAAACTGAAGTGGTGTTGGATGCAGAGGAAAGCCACGCACCTGACGATAAACGTCGAGATATTGAGGATGAAGTTTGGGGCGGATCATGGAAATCCGGGCCGTAGTAGAACATGAGCCCCGGACAAATGGGTGAAGTGGAAAACCTAGTCCATGGAGGAAGTGGGTGAGGAACACCACCCTCTCATGGGGCACAGGAGTGGGGACGAGCTGCCCTTGTTGGGGAGCCGACACGCGATGTCGCCCGAACAAGTATCCGGCCTCCAGCGGCTTTGCGATGTGCCCCTCCGTGGACGGAGGAGGCCATCCACCTGCCTCCGCTCCGGACATAGTTGGAGAAGGTTGAGGTGGGATGTGCGGACTTGGTATTTGGAGCTCGAGTGCACGGAAATGGATGAGCACAGGAGGAAGAAGGCGTAGGTGAAAAGGTGGATCCTTATCCCCTTATATGGACGGATGAAGCTATGCGTCCCCCGCCAGCCTGGTAAAACTCGCTTATCTCCCAAGCGCCGTAATCAATGGCGCGGATGGGTTACCCACGTCTGTATTGATGGGAATCCCAGAATAAGGGGGCACGATCTATGCTTTGATAAGACGTTCCAAAGAAACCGCCTCGCTAAACGCGCTAAGGTGGAACAGTAAAAAACGATTCGTATAAAGGCCTGGCCGTGGTGTGATGTCACGCCGCGGAATACGTCAGCAGATCTATGCAAAAATGATTCTCTCTACGGTGGTTTGTAGAACTTGTTTTGCAGAGCCGGACACTATCCTGGTGTTCAAAACCTTCTATGAAGTATTCGGAGGAGGAACCCGCCTTGCAATGCCGAAGAAAATATGCGCGCCGTACTCGTCGTCATTGAAGCCTGGTTCGAGAGCTCTTGAGGGAGTCTGGACTAGGGGTGTCCGGATAGCGAACTATCATCTTTGGCGGACTCCAAGACTATGAAGATACAAGATTGAAGACTTTGTCCCGGGTCCGGATCGACTTTCCTTGGCGTGGAAGGCAAGCTTGGCGATACGGATATGTAGATCTCCTACCATTGTAACCGACTCTGTGTAACCCTAACCCTATCCGGTGTCTATATAAACCGGAGGGTTTTAGTCCGTAGGACGAACAACAATCATACCATAGGCTAGCTTCTGGGGTTTAGCCTCCTTGATATCATGGTAGATCTACTCTTGTACTACCCATATCATCAATATTAATCAAGCGGGGTAGGGTTTTACCTCCATTGAGAGGGCCCGAACCTGGGTAAAATCATCGTGTCCCTTGTCTCCTGTTACCATCCGCCTAGACGCACAGTTCGGGACCCCCTACCCGAGATCCGCCGGTTTTGACACCGACACAAGGTATCAATCCAGTAGGAGGCCACGCGCAAGTCCCTCGTACCTACACAAAACAAATAGCTCAACGCAACCAACGCGATTAGGGGTTGTCAATCCCTTCACGGTCACTTACGAGAGTGAGATCTGATAGAGATGATAGATAATATTTTTGGTATTTTTGGTATAAAGATGCAAAGTAAAATAAAAAAGCAAAGTAAAAAGCAAAGCAATAATAAAGTGATGGAAGATTGATATGATAGAGAATAGACCCGGGGCCCATAGATTTCACTAGTGGCTTCTCTCACGAGCATAAGTATTTTACGGTGGGTGAACAAATTACTGTTGAGCAATTGACAGAATTGAGCATAGTTATGAGAGTATCTAGGTATGATAATGTATATAGGCATCACGTCCGAGACAAGTAGACCGACTCCTTCCTGCATCTACTACTATTGCTCCACTCATCGACCGCTATCCAGCATGCATCTAGAGTATTAAGTTAATGAAAAGCAGTAACGCCTTAAGCAAGATGACATGATGTAGAGGGATAAATTCATGCAATATGATAAAAAAACCCCATCTTGTTATCCTCGATGGCAACAATACAATCGTGCATTTCTGCCCCTCATCCTTTGGGAAAGGACACCGCAAGATTGAACCCAAAGCTAAGCACTTTTCCCATTGCAAGAACTACCAATATAGTTGGCCAAACCAAGCGGATAATTCAATAGACTTGCAAAGATAACCAATCATACATAAAAGAATTCAGAGAAGATTCAAATATTGCTCATAGATAATCTTGATCATAAACCCATAATTCATCGATCTCAACAAACACACCGCAAAAAGAAGATTACATCGAATAGATCTCCACGAGAGAGGGGGAGAACATTGTATTGAGATCCAAAAAGAGAGAAGAATCCATCTAGCTACTAGCTATGGACCCGAAGGTGCGAGGGTAAACTACTCACACTTCATCGGAGAGGCTATGATGATGTAGAAGCCCTCCGTGGTGGATTCCCCTTCCGTGAACTCAAAACAGGCCCCAATATGGGATCTCGTGGATACTGAAAGTTGCGGCGGTGGAATTAGGTTTTGGCTCCGTGTCTGATCGTTCGGGTGCGTAGGTATATATAGGAGGAAGAAATGCGTCGGTGGAGCAACAGGGGCCCACAAGGGTGGAGGCGCGCTGGGGGCGAGGGGGCGCCCCCTACCTCGTGCCTTCCCTGTTGGTTGCTTGACATAGGGTCCAAGTCTCTTGGATTATGTTCGTGAGAAAATCACGTTCGAAGGTTTCATTCCGTTTGGACTCCGTTTGATATTCCGTTTCATGAACCTCTGAAATAGGCAAAAACAACAAATCTGGGCTGGGCCTCCGGTTAATAGGTTAGTCCCAAAAGTAATATAAAAGTGTAAAATAAAGCCCAATATGGTCCAAAATAGTAGATAATATAGCATGGAGCAATCAAAAATTATAGATACGTTGGAGACGTATCACTAGGGCAGGGCCGCGCGCCCCACCCCCTCTAGTCCGAATAGGACAAGGAGAGGGGGGCGGCGCCCCCCCTTTCCTTCCTCTCTCCCTCCTCTTTCCCCCTTCTCCTAATCCAACAAGGAAGGGAGGGAGTATCCCCCTGGCGCGCCTCCTCCTGGCCGGCCGCACCTCCCCCCTTGCTCCTTTATATACGGGGGCAGGGGGGCACCCCAAAGACACAACAATTGATTTGATCTTTTATCTGTGTGCGGTGCCCCCGTCCACCATAGTCCACCTCGATAATACTGTAGCGGTGCTTAGGCGAAGCCCTGCGTCGATAGAACATCATCATCGTCACCACGCCGTCGTCTTGTGAAACTCTCCCTCAACACTCGGCTGGATCGGAGTTCGAGGGACATCATCGGGCTGAGCGTGTCTTTGAACTCGGAGGTGCCGTGCGTTCGGTACTTGATTGGTCGAATCGTGAAGACGTACGACTACATCAACCGCGTTGTGCTAACGCTTCCACTTTCGGTCTACGAGGGTACGTGGACAACACTCTCCCCTCTCGTTGTTATGCATCACCATGATCTTGCGTGTGCGTAGGAATTTTTTTTGAAATTACTATGTTCCCCAACACAGTAGTGCAGAGAGAATCAAGCTGACACTAGATAGAAGAACTCTGTGCATAGAACTCATCAACAGGGGAGTCACCCTGCTGAAGAGCATGCTCCTGATGAACCACAGACAGGTATAAGGCATCACCAGAGGGCTGATAGCGCTGACGAAGCCGAGTCCACATCTCAAATACAGTAGAGAGGCCGAGAAACTCAGAGGCAAACTAAGGCAGGACACTAGCAGTCAAAAGAGCTGTGGCACGAGCATCATCATCATGCCACTGAGTGTAAGCAGACAGAGCTACATGATAAGTTTGAAGTGCGTCCTCATAGGTCTGAACCTGCTTATCATAAGCAAGAACGTCAGCATCATCAGCCAGCTTAGCTGCATCCTTGGCAGCCTGATCAGCATCGGCAGCAATAACCGGTGGCGTCGGCGGAGTAGGAGCCACGGGAGGAACTGGACACGACAGACTGGGGACCTCGCCATAAAGAACGCCCCAAAGACAAAGCCCACGCATGTGAATGCACATGAAGCCGATAAACTCAATGTAGTTGGTACCATAAAAAATCAGCGGACAGCGAGGAACAACAACATAACCCGAGGACTGAGACATTGTGCCTTTTTTTATCAATAGAAGGCAGACGTTCAGGAGTCTCGATCTGCAGCAGCGGTGGGAGGCTCGATCTGGCCGTAGGAATCAGAAGTGGACGAGCCTCGGAAGCAGAATCTCGATCTGGCCTCGAGCGAAAGGCAGGCGAAGGGCAGCGAGCCGATCAATCGGGAGATAAAGGGGCCCGTGGGCGACCAGATCCGGCGTCTGACGAGTTGGAGCGGCTTCGATCCAACCTCGGTAGGAGCACAGCAAGGAGAAATGGAGCGGAACGGGCAGCGGCTTCGATCCGAGCTCGAGCGTAGTCGGGCAAGAAGCGAAGCGCGGGCAGCGCCGATCCCGGGCCAAGCCTGACGAGCAGAGAGGAGATCAAGCTTGGCCAAGCTTCGATCGAGGAGACCGGCTTCGCGCCGACCCAGCCAATCGGGGAAAGAGTGGAGCGGCCGTGGGGGACCAGCAGCAGGAGCGGACGTGGGGAACCGACGGCGGAGAGAAGCAGCCGCGGTGCACGGGAGGATCAATCACACGAGTTGCGGCGTGTAAAAAAATTGACCTGGCTCTAATACCATGTTAGGAAATATGCAACTTGTATTTCCAGGTGGCCATAGACCAGTATATATACATGTACAGGTGTGGAATATATGCAGGAAACCCCTTATACAATAGGGTAAATACGAAAAGGTTACATGGCTATATGTATATAACTCTAACACATCTAACATTAATATATCTAATTCATCTATAACACTAAAAGTATAAAGAACTAACTCATCTAACATTAATATCTAGCTAATTCATCTAATATTTAACATCAATATCTAACATATATTTCTATCTAATTAATTCATCTAACATTTGACATTAATATATCTAACATTTCTATATATTATATAAACTAAAAGTACAAAAAACTAACTCATCTAACATTAATATCTAGCTAATCCTATATACTTAAGAAGTTCATCCCCACTACTTGATTTATCTCAACATGCATCGTCCACATCATCACACATGCCACGTCAGCATTTCTATTACAAAATAAGCCAATCTCCAGCCGAACATCCATCTCCCGATCAAAAAAGAATCGCATATATTTTCTAATTCAGATTACTTCTTTTTATTCAACTGAAGCAAAAATACCGCGTGGTCATCTCCCCTTCCCCGGTCTTTCCCCCTTCTCAAACCTTTTAATCTCCGGCCTTCCAATCTCTCTCTCCGGTAGTATGAGCGGCTGGGCGAGAGCAGCAGGTGGATGGAGAAAGCTGCGAGGCCTTGATGGGGATAGATTGGAAACATGTAATATAAATCTAAATACTATATAAATGTTTAGAAGGTGAAACCGTACGATTCTATCAAGAATAATACCATTTGTTTACTCCCTATTGTTTCATGGATCTTCGAGTGCTTCATATACCTTTTGGGGTTCAACACAAGAGACAAACGCGTGATGTTCACAATAATTTTCCAATTGTCTACGAGTGCTTACCCCCTTTTGAATGCTTCCAAGCACATTCTTCATGAGATGACCCTTGGTGGAGAGCTTGGATGCAATCTTGGCGGCACGACGCTCTAATTCCTCCTCGGTGGTGAGTTGAGGCGGTCACTTGATCATCTTGAGCGCCGTCTTGAGCTTGTTCTTGATCTAGAACTTGCTCGGGGGAGAGAACTTGACCTTGGGCATCACTTGGTGTGTCACCACCTTCTTGAGCATGATCTTGCCCTTGGTCTTGTTCATGAGGTTGAGGGCCTTCACTTTGTTCTTCAAAAGCGTGTGGGCCTTGGGTTGGTGATGGCTCCACTTGAGTGGAGCATTGTCCTTCTCCTTCGGCCACAAGGGGTTCCTCAATGGGTAGGATAAAACCAACACCCATTCTTCTTATGGCTTGAGGAGCAATTTCATCACCTACATCACAAGTGCCACTTTGCTCCACTTGGGAACCGTTATTCTCATCAAACTCCACGTTACACGTCTCCTCAATAAGTCCCGTGGATTTATTGAGGACACGGTAAGCATGAGAGCTTGTAGCATAACCAACAAATATGCTCTCATAAGCTCTAGCCTCAAATTTAGACAACCGAACACCTTTCTTGAGAATGAAACACTTACACCCGAACACCCGAAAGTACTTGAGGTTGGGCTTGTTACCGGTGAGTATCTCATATGGACTCTTGTTCAAGCCCTTGCGGAGATAGAGCCGATTGGATGCATGGCATGCGGTGTTGATGGCTTCGGCCCAAAAGTTGTATGGAGACTTGAACTCCGCCGTCATGGTTCTTGCCACATCCATCAACGTCCGGTTCTTTCTCTCCCCAACACCGTTTTGTTGAGGGGTGTAAGGTGCGGAATATTGATGCTTGATCTCCTCATCACTAAGTAACTCATCCAAGGTGTAGTTCTTGAGCTCGGTGCCGTTGTCTCTTCTTATTGTCAAGATCTTTGCATTGTGTTGACGTTGGGCTTCATTTGCAAAGTCAATGACGGTTTGTTGGGTCTCGCTCTTCCTCTTGAAGAAATACACCCAAGTGTATCTTGAATAGTCATCCACAATCACCAAGCAATACTTCCTACCCCCAAGTCTATCAAAGGATGGAGGCCCAAAGAGATCTAAATGAAGGAGCTCCAAAGGCCTCTTCGAGTAAATGATAGTCATGGGAGGGTGAGCCTTCTCATGTAGCTTTCCTTCGATACAGGCACTTGATACGTCTCCAACGTATCTATAATTTTTGATTGCTCCATGCTACTTTATCTATTGTTTTGGACTATATTGGGCTTTATTTTCCACTTTTATATTACTTTTGGGACTAACCTGCTAACCGGAGGCCCAGCCCAGAATTGCTGTTTTTTTGCTTATTTCAGTGTTTCGAAGAAACGGGATATCAAACGAGTCCAAACGGAATGAAACCTTCGGGAACGTGATCTTCTCACCGAACGTGATCCGGGAGACTTGGACCCTACTCCAAGAAGTGCCAGAGGCGGTCACGAGGGTGGAGGGCGCCCCCCCTGGGCGCGCGCCCTACCTCGTGGGCCCCCTGACGCTCCACCGACGTACTCCTTCCTCCTATATATACCTACGTACCCCCAACAGATCAGAGAAGGAGCCAAAAACCTAATTCCACCGCCGTACCTTCCTGTATCCACGAGATCCCATCTTGGGGCCTGTTCCGGAGCTCACGAGGGGGCATCCACCACGGAGGGCTTCTACATCAACACCATAGCCCCTCCGATGAAGTGTGAGTAGTTTACTTGAGACCTTCGGGTCCATAGCTAGTAGCTAGATGGCTTCTTCTCTCTTTTGGATCTCAATACAATGTTCTCCCCCTCTCTCGTGGAGATCTATTCGATGTAATCTTCTTTTTGCGGTGTGTTTGTTGAGACCGATGAATTGTGGGTTTATGATCCAGCTTATCTATGGAAAATATTTGAATCTTCTCTGAATTCTTTTATGAATGCTTGAATTATCTTTGCAAGTCTCTTCGAATTATCCTTTTGGTTTGGCCAACTAGATTGGTAGTTATTGTAATGGGAGAAGTGCTTAGCTTTGGGTTCAATCTTGCGGTGTCCTTACCCAATGACAGAAAGGGTTGCAAGGCACGTATTGTATTGTTGCCATCGAGGATAACAAGTTGGGGTATTTATCATATTGCATGAATTTATTCCTCTACATCATGTCATCTTTCTTAAGGCGTTACTCTATTTTTAACTTAATACTCTAGATGCATGCTGGATAGCGGTCGATGAGTGGAGTAATAGTAGTAGATGCAGAATCGTTTTGGTCTACTTGTCTCGGACGTGATGCCTATATACATGATCATACCTAGATAACCTCATAACTATGCTCAATTCTGTCAATTGCTCAACAGTAATTTGTTCACCCACCATAGAATATCTATGCTCTTGAGAGAAGCCACTAGTGAAACTATGGCCCACGGGTCTATTCTCATCATATCAATCTCCATCACTTTATTTACTTGCTTTGTTTTTACTTTGCTTTTACTTTTCACTTTGCATCTTTATACCAAAAATACCAAAAATATTATCTCTATCAGATCTCACTCTCGTAAGTGACCGTGAAAGGATTGACAACCCCTAATCGCGTTGGTTGCGAGTAGCTATCGTTTTGTGCAGTCTGAGGGATTTTGCGTGGCCTCCTCTTTGGATTGATACCTTGGTTCTCAAAAACTGAGGGAAATACTTACGCTATTGTGCTGCATCATCCTCTCCTCTTCGGGGAAAACCAACGCAAGCTCAAGACGTAGCAGCACTGCAAGCATGATCTTTAGCAAAACTAACATTCGTTAGTCCACGGACATGGTCCCCCTTGAGAATACTTTGCAAAGATCTCATATTGACATGGGCTAAACGGCGATGCCAAAGCCATCCCACGTCAACTTTAGCCATTAGGCATGTCGCGGTCTTAGTGGGTCACTCCGAAAAGTTAATCACATATAGACCATTCTCGACATGCCCAACAAAGGCTAATTTAAGAGTCTTGCTCCACAAGAGGGCCACGGTATCAATATCAAAGAAAGTGGCAAAGCCCATGATTGCAAGTTGACGAACGGAAAATAAACTGTATGCAAGGGAATCCACAAGCATGACCTTCTCAATCGTGAGATCATGAGAAATGGCAACCTTGCTGAGTCCCAATACCTTAGAAGACGAGGCATCACCCCACTCGACATTGGTGGGCATCGATGGAATCTTGAGAATGTCCAACACCAAGTCCTTGCTTCCGGTCATATGATTTGTAGCTCCACTATCGAGCAACCATAATCCCCCACCGGAAGCAAACACCTACAAGAGATCAATGCTTGGTTTTAGGTACCCATTTTGTAATGGGTCCTTTGATGTTAGTAACAAGGGTCTTAGGAACCCAAATAGACCATTCAATATATTCATGAGGAGAACCAACAAATTTGGCATAAACATGCCCAGCACTAGCACCGGCATAACACATAAGAAGGATTAAAGTCGCGGCTATGTTGGGAGGGGTGGCATTTCCCTTCTTGACACCGCCACCCTTCGCATTGTTCTTCTTCTCCTTGGAAGCACCCTCTCCCTCCTTTATAAAAGTTTGCTTGAGAGGAGGAGGTCGTTTGGTCTTGTCATTCTTCTTCTTGTTCTTGGTCTTGGGTGCGAACCCAATCCCCTCCTTGGCCACAACTTCCTTTTGATTGCTCAAAAGGTCGTTGAGGTTCTTCTTACCTTGTATGCATGACACAAGGCCTTTCTCAAGTTGCTCCTTCAACTTAGCATTTTCCTCAATAAGATGCACATGCTCACAACACAGGTTAGTAGCATTTGCATTATCAATTAAACCCATATGAGGAAAAGTGGCTTTCTCCTTAGTTAGCTTCACTTAAAGTTGATCATGAGACTCCTTGAGACTAGCATGAATACCTTTCAAGGTCTTATGAGCCTTGTCAAGTATATCAAACTCCTCCTTGAGTCTAGCAAGATCAGCCCCAAGTTTGGCCTTCTCGGAATTTAGCACACAAGAAACAACAAGAGCATGATCAAGATCTTTCTTTAATTTAGCATGATCATTCTTGTGTGACTCCTCAAGAGCCAAACGAAGACCACGCTCTTCCTCAAGAGCATTGGAAAGATCCGAAATCTCATCGGCATAGACTCGACTATGCCCCTCCATCTTAGAGATGGTATCTTCATGAGCCTCGATCATGTCATTGGCTTCACCAAGTTGTTCCAAGAGAGCAACGAAGTGCTTCTTGGCTTTACCCTTGAGTTTACCCATAAAGGCCTCAAACTCATTCTCCTCCACATTAGTTCCCCCATGTTCATCAATGCTATCCATCGAAGAAGGATGGTTAATGATGGTAGTTTTGATGTTGGGGGTTACCTTGTTGGTGCCTTTAGCCATGAGGCACTTGGCGGTGATGCTCTCATTGGGTGAGTCGAAGAGAGAGAACTGTGGAGTCGTCGCAATGGCAACGGAGGCCATGGCAACCGACTCACCATCGTCATCATCCTCATTGCTCCACTTGAATTGTTCTTGTTGAAGTTGGGCCTTGAGTTCTTCTTGCTCCAGAATTGCCTTGAAGAAAGGGCCATGTGTTCATGATAGACATACTTCGTATCTTCGAGGTTGCTCTCCTCTTCTTCCTCTTCATCCTCTTCGTCCATACTAACCTTGGCCTTTAGAGCAAGGTTGGGTTTCTTTACTCTTGGAGAGCGAAGTACCGCATTGTTGGCGGTCTTGTCCAAGATGCTCATAGCAACGACCTCATCCAACACATCACTTGAGGACAAGGTGTGGAAGTCCGGCCTTTGACGAATGACGGAGGACATGGCTTTGTGGTAGGGCATCATTGCCTTGAGGAATTTGCGCTTGATCCAATTTTCATCCGTGTCCTTACTTCCATGATCTCGTAGAGAGACCGCGAGTTTGGTTACCCTCTGATAAAGCTCACGAGGTTCTTCATCTTCTTTCATTGCAAACTCATCGGCTTCATCTTGAACCACTTCATAGTTGGAACGTTGAATGCTTGCGCTTCCCCGATAGAGGGAAACCACTTGGCGCCAAGCATCTTTGGCCAAGGAGTAGGTGACGGTGTCCTGGACTAGGGGGTACTCACCACGTCATCTCCTGATCTGTTAGATTGGGCCGAGGACCCCCATGGCCGTATAGTCATGGGCCAATCCGGACAGCTGCCGTATACAAAGAAGATTCCACAAGACTTGGTGAACAAGACAAGGACTCCTCCCCCTCCGGCGTATTCGGCTAGGACTCTTGTAGTCCTAGGCCTCTGGTGCATTATATAAACCAGGGCCAGGCTAGTCGATAGAGGATATATACAGCAATCATACCATCATAGGCTAGCTTCTAGGGTTTAGACTCTACGATCTCGTGGTAGATCTACTCTTGTACTACCCATATCTTCAATATTAATCAAGCAGGAAGTAGGGTTTACCTCCATCGAGAGGGCCCGAACCTGGGTAAACATTGTGTCCTTTGCTTCCTGTTACCATCATCCTAAGACGCACAGATCAGGACCCCCTACCCAAAATCCGCCGGTTTTGACACCGACATTGGTGCTTTCATTGAGAGTTTTGCTGTGTGTTCGGCAAAAGGTCGATGGCTTCGCATGATCATCATTGCGACTTGACATCTTCGTCACCAGCTCGACTGGTCACCTTGGTTCGACCAAATATTGCGCCCTACCTCCGATCGTCATGTTCGGATGAGAGCCTTCATCAGCATCAGCTCCGATCTCTATCAAGATCATGGAGGAATCATCCAGGGAGCCCGGGGGCTCAACGTCAATATTGCCCTCGGGCGACCGTGCTGTTTTTCTGGACAACGAACTTGTGTCCGCCGCCACCGCCTCCTCACGTGCCGTTTTAACGATTGCTTCGGTGGAATTGTGCGGAATTGAATCTACAACAACCCTGGAAAATTTCGTCGAGTTCCGATGGAGGAATCTCTGGCAATCCGTGATATACCGGAGCCCTGTTAAATCTGGATGAGAATCTAGATGAGTTTAGGGCGTGGTGTCCAGCTTCTAGCTCGGACGTCCTTTGGAAGATCCAACCGTTGATCGGCTGCGTAATTCCTATATCTACCAGCCCTCAAAATTTCAGCTCGATCCGACCGTCCAAACTCCGGGAACCTTCCGATTAGTGCATCACTTTTCGGATCTATTTTCTGCGCGAAAATGAATCCGACCCGAGTTCGTCTTTTTTATGAACGGGATTTCGGACATCCTTTTTGAAGAAATTTTTGTATGTGGTATTGTGTTTTGTTTCCGAACACATCCCACTAACTTTAAAATCTTTTGAACATGATCTTCAACATCATGCTGGTGTCAAACCAGTCCGGCAATATTGCTCCACGGCCCCCGACCCGCGCTAAACACGTCGTCACTTTGTTGAGCCGAGCTCAACTTCTTCGGATCATCATCTCGGCAAGCCGAACAAGAGTTCAACATCGGAAAGGATAAATCATCACCAATATCGCCGCCTCATGGATTACACGGAGCAGGCACATCGGCATCGCCGCACGATCACTTCATCAAGCCGGCATTGACCACGTCACGACCTGCATCGGCAGGGCTGCACTGTTGCTCCTTCGAGCCGGTGTCCATCACGCCGACCTACTTCGACTCATCGGCTGACATCGAGGCATAGACATCTTGGCTGGAGCGGGGGCTTCGCCATCTCTTCATCAACCTATACTCCAGAGATTTCGGCGTCACTAGCCGACCAGCTCCGTCACGTTAGCTGGACCGAGGGCTTTGCCTTGGCGAGCCAACCTTTGCCAGCATTGCCATGCCGTCACTTTATCACCCGTCAGGCAATGGGTGCGCGGATCGAGTCCCAATTTTGGGAATCACCTTTCTTCGGATTGCTACAATAAATAAACCAGGTGCTATTAATCCTAGTATTTTTTGCTTGTTTGGGTTCATTTTTCCCAAGGAATTATTACTCTGGCTTGTCCATCATATGTACGCAGGTCTATCAAATGGTGGCCGCATTAACGACGATCGCATGGTGGTTCGGTCAGTTTCCGTACATAGTCCGTGACGCCCGCATCCGGAACTTCGGACCGACACAGGAATTCAAAGCGTTGGCACGCCTTTACCGCATCATGCTAACGCACTGCATCGACATTGACTTCGGCGCTAGGCCATATTTCTTTTATTACTCACTTTGCATAAGTTATTTATTATGCAACATTTTTTTATTATTACTATTATCCCCGGTCTGCACTATTTTTTGTGCACAGGAAAATGATCCAGCCGGGCTATATCCTTTGGCATCACCTCGGCTGGACGAGGGGCTTCGTCAACACTTCATTACCCCATGCCGGGGACTACAGCATCACTCTGCCGGCCTACATTGACCGTGCTATGTCACCACTTCGGAGTGCCGAGCTCTTTGCTCCGCCACCTCGGGACCGGCTTGGGGGATGGAACCTTGTCCCGCATCAAGCTCGGACCGCGTCATCAATACCGAACACATTAACCAGCTAAGTTGCCTTCTTGCTCAAAGTTTTAAATTTTTAATTAATGTTCGGTTCGACCAAGCATTATATTTTTTTGGAAAAAGTTGCTTGTAAAAAATTTCCTTGTCCAAACTTTGTTTGTGACGCACAAATTCAAATACCCCGTTTACTTGGGGGCTCCCTTGCTGGAGCTTTTCCTCTTGCATATGATTATACTTGTACAGCTTCGTTCCTTGTTCGTGTATTACGCCACAATATGCACCATATTGACCTAAGTGATTTGCAAGCTGGGTTGCCTTGCTCCCGTGTTTACCCCTACGTTCCCGATTGTTTGGCTAGGGAGTAAAGGGAGCACCTCTGCGATTGTCACGATCGGGTCACCCAAGCCGGACCTCAGACTGGGTGAAGCGGAAAGCTAGCGCTCTTCTTGTTTTCAATAATGGTCGGCACACAACGGAACTCATGAGTACAAAAAATCTATTGCACAAGTCTCATATTAACAATGAGCACCGAAGAAAGGTATCAGTGGGGGTACTATTTTCTTCGAAGATGCTTCTTACACTTTATCAGTAATATAGCATAAGTTCCCTAAGCGTGATTTGTCTGTTACAGCCTTATGACCTGATTGCCTGGTTACCAGAAACACCGTCGATATTCTCGACAGGTGGAGTACATAACACTTTTTGGTCCTTGACCGAAGAGGGAGAAGCCGACGGTCGGTTAAGACGCGTTTAAAGTTCGGGTGAACATAGATATGATATAAGTACTCGGTACATACAATCATTCTTTTACCCAAGTCACCGGGGCTCTTAAATTTATGTGAGCTGTTTTATAATAAGTGTTCTTCTTCTTAGTCGTTGCAAAGTCTTTTTTCTATCACTCCTTTTTTCGACGCGAGTGTGCGGTCAATAGCCGGGGCGCCTAATTTCTCTCTCAAAGCCACTAAAGTTTGCTAAACTGGCCTAACGAGAAGTACTCCGCCTTCGGGATAGGAGGTTGAAGCCATAGGCTGACCCGCTTGAAGTCTTGAGATAGGATGTGCCATGCTAAAGCACGACAGAAGCACCTTTTTTTAACAAAAAAAAGTCCAATTTTCGGATTGGCATCGAACACTTGATCTAGTTTGGACATTAAACTTTTGAATAAGTTTTTTGGCTTTTCGAGCCTATGGCACTTTTAAACTATTTGTGCATTTCCAGCATTAGTCTCGCAGTGCAACGCCGGACACCTTTAGGGATTCAGCAAAAACATTCTCGGATATTGCTTTATATGCATCGGTTTCGAATTGTGTCTTCGGTCAATAGTTGGGTTGCCCGGCTCCTGTGCTTACCTCCTACGTTCCGCTTTGTTCGGCTAGGTGTGCAAAGGGAGAACCACTGCGATTGTGCTTCCAGTTTGCATGGTTAAGCACCTCAGTGGAGAAAGCCGAAAACTAACTGTCACAATAGGCGTAAACTGATTAGCGATCCGATGACTATGTTAAATGACGGGCCGTTCATAACATTGGCCGAAGTGTTTACGGCTTGACCTCGGATGTCGTCGAACACTAACCGGGGGCTCATAGCTAGCTTCCCCAGTTTAAAGTTCCTATGACTAAGCGAAAGTTATAAAGGCCGCATATCTGGTTGCCTCGTTTCCGCTAACACAACCGCCTTCGGGCACCGAGACGTCGGCTAAGGGTTGCTTTGTTATTGCGGAAACACTCTGCGTAGTATCTCCCAAGGGGTAGAAGCCGACGATGGGCCACTTTCAACTGATAAACGGTCGCAATGGAGTCAAAATAATGATGTAAAGTACTTGGATACATAGAATCATTACACATAATCTGTGATTTTGCTCTGGATATCGATCCTTAATTCAGCCACCCGTGCCCATATTAAGGCTCGGGGCTCTTGAGCTTTGCGCTCATTATTTACAAATATTAAAGGGCACATCGATCCCTGATGCAGTGTTGCCACCCAACCAGTGTCTCGGGGGCTACTGCATTGCCTATTCAATGTAGAAAATTCAAAGGGCTCAGCGTTCGGCTTGATCGAACTATGGGAAAGCGCGTCTTCGGACAGCAATAAGTACCATCTGGACCTATCTGGCAACAAGCTATATATCACGGCGACTTCTCACGACCCTCTCTCAGGGGCCCGTTCGCCGATCACTATTATCTCTAATATATTACACCGCGTTTTTATTCCTATGTATGCTGTCGAGCTAGGAATTGATCCTCGGGCCAATTTCGCGCATCGACCTGAGTCTCAGGGGCTACTGGGACAGCAGTTGTTATGCTTGCCTTCAGGTGCATCTCGGGTTTTAGACTGATACACACCTTGAGGGCTACTGGATATACATCGGCAGAGAATAAACTGCACCAGTTAAAAATATTCACAAAAATCAGCCCATGGTCGGGTGGTGCACCACCTCGGGGTAGTCCGGCATAAAGCTCGGGCGCCAGTGGCTAGCTCCATAGAGGGCATTTCCGGCATTAAGCTCGGCTACACTCCTTCAACTTTTTTGTACCAAGATGATCTATGACATCTTGGATATAGTCCGGTGTTGGAGCTCGGATAAAGTTCGGCGCTGGAGCTTGGACATAGTCCGGCGTTGGAGCTCGGAAAGAGTCCGGCGCTGGAGCTTGGACACAATCCAGCTAGGAGCTCGGATACATTTCGGCGTTGGAGCTCGGAAGCAATCCGGCATTGGTGCTCGGCTGCAAAGGATACCTCGAATGCAGTACGACATTGGAGCTCGGATGCAAGAGGACACTGCCTCTCGGGAACAACTTCAAAACCCGAGGCGGTGCATACAAATAACAAGGCATTGATAAAGGCCGGAAACTTAAAGGGGCTCCTCGGATACCCAACGTGTAAACTCTTCGGATGCACTTCAGCGATCCTCAAGATCGAAGATGAGAAGATTTGTTGAACCAGTTTTCAAGACCGACGACCGAAGATGAAGAACAGTTCGGAAGAATCGAGGAGCCTTCCTAACTTGAAGACCGGTTCAGGGGGCTACTGACGGTGTCTGGACTAGGGGGTACTCACCACGTCATCTCCCGATTTGTTAGATTGGGTCGAGGACCCCCATGGTCATATACTCATGGGCCAGTCCGGAAGCTGCCGCATACAGGGAAGATTCCACAAGACTTGATGATCAAGACAAGGACTCCTCCCCCTCCGGCGTATTCGGCTAGGACTCTTGTTATCCTAGGCCTCTGGTGCATTATATAAACCAGGGCCAGGCTAGTCGATAGAGGATATATACAACAATCATACCATTATAGGCTAGCTTCTAGGGTTTAGCCTCTATGATCTCGTGGTAGATCTACTCTTGTACTACCCATATCTTCAATATTAATCAAGCAGGAAGTAGGGTTTTACCTCCATCGAGAGGGCGAACACAGGTAAACATTGTGTCCCTTGCTTCCTGTTACCATCAGCCTAAGACGCACAGATCCGGACCCCCTACCCGAGATCTGCCGGTTTTGACACCGACATTGGTGCTTTTATTGAGAGTTCCGCTGTGAATTCGGCAACAGGTCGATGGCTCGCCTGCAGATCAACTGCGACTTCGGCATCTTCGTCACCAGCTCGACTGGTCACCTTGGTTCGACCAAAGACTGCGCTCTACCTCCAATCATCATGTTCGGATGAGGGCCTTCATCAGCGTCAGCTTCGATATCTATCAAGATCATGGAGGAATCATCCAGGGAGCCCGGCGGCTCAACGTCAACATTGCCCTCGGGCAACCGTGTTGTTTTTCTGAACAGCGAACTTGTGTCCGCCGCCACCACCTCCTCAAGTGTCGTTTTAACGATTGCTTCGGTGGAATTGTGCGGAATCAAGTCTACGACAACCCTGGAAAATTTCGTCGAGTTCCGATGGAGGAATCTCCGCAATCCGCGATATACCGGAGCCTGTTAAATCTGGACGAGAATCTGGATGAGTTTAGGGCGTGGTGTCCAGCTGCTAGCTCGGACGTCCTTTGGAAGATCCAACCATTGATCGACTGCGGAATTCCTATATCTACCACCCCTCAAAATTTTAGCTCGATCCGACCGTCCAAACTCCGGGAACCTTTGGATTAGTGCATCACTTTTCGGATCTGTTTTCTGCGCGAAAACGAATCCGACCCGAGTTCCTCTTTTTATGAACGGGATTTCAGACATCCTTTTTGAAGGAAGTTTTGTATGGGGTATTGTGTTTTGTTTCCTAACACATCCCACTAACTTTAAAATATTTTAAACATGATCTTCAACATCATGCTGGTGTCAAACCAGTCCGGCAATATTGCTCCACAGCCGCCGTCCTGTGCTAAACATGTCGTCACTTTGTTGAGCTGAGCTCAACTTCTTCGGATCATCATCTCGGCAAGCCGAACAAGAGTTCAGCATCGTAAAGGATAAATCATCACCAACATCGCCGCCCCATGGATTACACGGAGCAGGCACACCGGCATCGCCGCACGGTCACTTCATCAAGCCGGCATTGACCACGTCACGACCTGCATCGGCAGGGCCACACTGTTGCTCCTTCGAGCCGGTGTCCATCACGCTGACCTACTTCGACTAATCGGCTGACATCGAGGCTTCAACATCTCGGCTGGACCGGGGGCTTCACCATCTCTTCATCAACCTATACTCCAGAGACTTCGGCGTCACTAGCCGACCAGCTCCGTCACGTTAGTTGGACCGAGGGCTTTGCCTTGGCGAGCCAATCTTTGCCAGCATTGCCATGTCGTCGCTTTATCACCCGTCAGGCAATGGGTGCACGGATCGAGTCCCAATTTTGGGAATCACCTTTCTTCGGATTGCTACAATAAATAAACCAGGTGCTATTAATCCTAGTATTTTTTGCTTGTTTGGGTTCATTTTTCCAAAGGAATTATTACTCTGGCTTGTCCATCATATGTACGCAGGTCTATCAAATGTTGGCCGCATTAACGACGATCGCATGGTGGTTCGGTCAGTTTCCGTACATAGTCCGGCGAACGCCGCGTCCGGAACTCGGACCGACCTGTGAATTCAGGCTTTGCCACGCCTTTACCGCATCACGCTGACGCCCTGCATCGACATCGACTTCGGTGCCAGGCCATATTTCTTTTTTTACTCACTTTGCATAAATTTTTATTATGCAACATTTTTTTATTATTACTATTATCCCCGGTCTGCACTATTTTTTGTGCACAGGAAAATGATCCAGCCGGACTATATCCTTTGGCGTCAACCATACTCTTTGGACTATTAAGTCCTTAATAAAGAGACGAGGCTTTGATACCAATTGAAAGGATCAATATAGTTGACTAGATGAGGGGGTGAATAGGCAACTAACAATTTTTAGCTTTTTTTTACCAATTTAAGCTTTGCATCAAAGTAGGTTGTCTAGATATGCAACTAGGTGAGCAACCTATATGATGCAACAACAATGAGCACATAAGCAAGCAAGAGATATAGCACAAATAAGCTTGCACAAGTAAAGGCATGAGATAACCAAGAGTGGAGCCGGTGAAGACGAGGATGTGTTACCGAAGTTCCTTCCCTTTGGTAGGAAGTACGTCTCCGTTGGAGCGGTGTGGAGGCACAATGCTCCCCAAGAAGCCACTAGGGCCACCGTATTATCCTCACGCCCTCACACAATGCGAGATGCCGTGATTCCACTATTGGTGCCCTTGGAGGCAGCGACCGAACCTTTACAAATAAGGTTGGGGCAATCTCCACAACTTAATTGGAGGCTCCCAACGATGCCACGAAGCTTCACCACAATGGACTATGGCTTTGCGGTGACCTCAACCGTCTAGGGTGCTCAAACACCCAAGAGTAACAAGATCCACAAGGCGTTAGTGGGGGAAATCAAATTTCTCTTGGTGGAAGTGTAGATCGGGGCCTTCTCGACCACTCCCGAGCAAATCAACAAGTTTGATTGGCTAGGGCGTGAGATCGAGCGAAAATGGAGCTTGGAGCAACAATGAAGCTTAGGGTTGGAAGAGGTAGTCAACTAGAGTAAGAAGACACCCCTTTTATAGCTGTGGACAAAATCCAACCGTTATCCACCTAACCAGCCCGCGACTTGCGGTACTACCGCTCCTGACAAGCGGTACTACCGCAAGGCCATGCGGTACTACCGTGAGGGACCACGGTACTACCGCTGCAACGGCTGGAACTAGAACAAGTCCGAAGCACGAAGGCTGAGAACGGTACTTCTGCAGGCGCGGTACTACCACTCCCCCTTGCGGTACTACCGCAAGGCAGGAAAGTCCTAGCCTGGGAAGGGCGCGGATGAATAAAAATAAATCTGTGCCTACTTCCGCTGAAGAACAAACGATGCAAAAATCCGACACGGTACTACGGCTGGAGGAGCGGTACTACCGCATGGTAGTTGAGCCAGGCCGCGCGCGGTACTACCGCGAACGAGGTGCGGTACTACGGCGGAGGCGCGGATGTAAAAAATTACATCCGCCCTACTACCGCAATGCAGCGGCACTTGTCCCGGGGGCCACGGTACTACGGCTCCAGAGGAGCGGTACTACCGTGGGCCCCTGCGGTACTACCGCGCCGAAGTACGGTACTACCGCAGGTGCCTGCGGTACTACCGCTCCAGGGAGCAGTACTACCGCAAGCCCAACAACAGCAGCCAGGACAATTGCATAGAGGATAAACGGAGGATGCTCCAAAGTGCAGGGGAAAGGTGGAGACAAGGAGGAAAACGTGTACGTGATGATTCCACCCGAACCTTTCTGACGCGGACCCCCTCTTAGTAGTATGGCTTTCCTACGACTCAAATCCACCAAAAGAAACGTAGAAAAATGCCGTCTTCAATAGTCTTTGAGGGGCACCAAACCGTCTTGTGCCTAGCGATGAAACGTCTGAGAAACTCAAGGCACACGATTAGTCCGCAAAAGCATTGTCATCAATCACCAAAACACCTTAGGGATAAATATGCCCTTATAATCTCCCCCTTTTTGGTGGATTGATGACAATACGGGATTTGCACAAAGGGAAATAATATTGAGCAAATGAAAACCCCTCCTCTCTAAAATATAGACGGGCTCCCCCTAGATGTGTGCAATCTAGATGGATGCTTTGGACTGTACATCACACAAACTAGGATCAACACTCCCCCTATATTTTAGAGACAAGGCATATCATGCAATAGTAAGGCTAACACTAGACAAGAGCATAACATAAGTAGCACAATATGTCATAAGCTTACTAAGATAGGATAGAGTGCATATGTCTTACACCATATGAAGGATAAGTCTCAAAGGCGCAAACCAAACCAAAGCAAACGAGGTTCAAATGAGAAAGCAAAAACACTCGCAAGCACGCAAATCCCTACACTCTCTCCCCCTTTGGCATCGAGACGCCAAAAAGGCAGAGAGGACACCTACACAGAAGGGGTGGCTCAAGCAGAGAAATCATCCCAACGCTCCTCGCCGACTCGGCGGCAGGGAAGGTCTCCTCGATCTCCTCCTCAGAATCAGTCCACTTGTAGCCTTGCTTCTCCATCCATTCGGCCTCCGGGGTGATGTGCCTCTCTGACCCGCTGGACTCTGCCTCACCAAAGACCTTCATGATCCTCTTGTCACGGCGGCGAGCCTCCTTGGAAGCAACGTGAGTCCTGTACTGCCCCTTTTCCTGCATGCAGAACAGAGTCTTCATCTTGTCCTTCAGCTTCTTGGCCCACGAGGGCTCAGAGGAACGATCGGTATGCCCAGCAGCACGGTCCTTAGCAACATCCTCTGCTCCAGCCTCCTCCTCACCAACAACCCTCCTAGCAGCAGACGCCTCAGCACGATTAGTAGTGTTGGCCCACTGGGACTTGACACGGAGACTGATGGACTCATGCCGAATCCAGTCTGGAGCAAGGAACTCATCACTAGGGAACAGCTTCTCCCAAGTCTTGGAGATCAACAGAAACAGGTATGGTCCATAGATAGGTACCTTGCGGTTGAACACCGCAAACCAAAGCTCACACCACATGATGTGCGAGACATCAAGTGGCTGAGCCTGAGACACATGTGCCTCCTCGCATAGGAGCATCATATCCACCAAATAGGCATGAACCTTTTCCTTGTCGCCAATGCGAGGGAACAGAGAGTTGCGGAAGATGCGATACATAATTCCAGAAAGGAGTTCAGCACCCGCCGACTTGCCTTTGGAAGCACCTTCTCAGCATAGTACGGCTGGAGCTTGTTCTTGCTAGCGGACTCAGGATTGGCATGGGGGCGAGCACCAACGGGTGTGGTGAGCCCGTCATCAGGAACATGTAGCAGATCCATGAACTCCTGATACGTCTCCAACATATCTATAATTTTTGATTGCTCCATGCTATATTATCTATTGTTTTGGACCATATTGGGCTTTATTTTCCACTTTTGTATTACTTTTGGGACTAACCTATTAACCGGAGGCCTAGCCCAGAATTGATGTTTTTGCCTATTTCAGTGTTTCGAAGAAACGAAATATCAAACGGAGTCCAAACGGAATGAAATCTTCCGGAACGTGATTTTCTCACCGAACATGGTCCAGGAGACTTGGACCCTCGGTCAAGAAAGGAGGGAGGCGGCCACGAGGGTGGAGGGCGCCCCCCCTAGGGCGCCCCCCTGCCTCATGCCCCCCCCCCCCCCGAAGCTCCACCGACGTACTCCTTCCTCCTATATATACCTACGTACCCCCAACAGATCAAATATGGAGCCAAAAACCTAATTCCACCGCTGCAACTTTCTGTATCCACGAGATCCCATATTGGGGCCTGTTCCGGAGCTCCGCCGGAAGGGGAATCCACCACGGAGGGCTTCTACATCATCATCATAGCCTCTCCGATGAAGTGTGAGTAGTTTACTTCAAACCTTCGGATCCATAGTTAGTAGCTAGATGGCTTCTTCTCTCTTTTTGGATCTCAATACAATGTTCTCCCCCTCTCTCGTGGAGATCTATTTGATGTAATCTTCTTTTTGCGGTGTGTTTGTTGACATCGATGAATTGTGGGTTTATGATCAAGATTATCTATGAGCAATATTTGAATCTTCTCTGAATTCTTTTATGTATGATTGGTTATCTTTGCAAGTCTCTTGAATTATCCGCTTGGTTTGGCCAACTAGATTGGTAGTTCTTGCAATGGGAGAAGTGCTTAGCTTTTGGTTCAATCTTGCGGTGTCCTTTCCCAAAGGATTTTAGGGGCAGCAAGGCACGTATTGTATTGTTGCCATCGAGGATAACAAGATGGGTTTTTATCATATTGCATGAATTTATCCCTCTACATCATGTCATCTTGCTTAAGGCGTTACTCTGTTTTCATTAACTTAATACTCTAGATGCATGCTGGATAGCGGTCGATGAGTGGAGTAATAGTAGTAGATGCAAACCGGAGTTGGTCTACTTGTCTCGGACGTGATACCTATATACATGATCATACCTAGATACTCTCATAACTATGCTCAATTCTGTCAATTGCTCAACAGTAATTCGTTCACCCACCGTAAAATACTTATGCTCTTGAGAGAAGCCACAAGTGAAATCTATGGCCCCCGGGTCTATTCTCATCATATTAATCTTCCTATGCTTTATTATTGCTTTGCTTTTTTACTTTGCCTTTTATTTCACTTTGCATCTTTATACCAAAAATATCAAAAATATTATCTATCATCTCTATAGATCTCACTTTCGTAAGTGACCGTGAAGGGATTGACAACCCCTTATCGCGTTGGTTGCGAGGAGTTATTTGCTTTGTGCAGGTACGAGGGACTTGCGCGTGGCCTCCTACTGGATTGATATCTTGGTTCTCAAAAACTGAGGGAAATACTTAAGCTACTCTACTGCATCATCCTCTCCTCTTCGAGGAAAACCAACGCAAGCTCAAGACGTAGCAAGAAGGATTTCTGGCGCCGTTGCCGGGGAGTCTACGCAAAAGTCAACATACCATGTACCCATCACAATCCCTTATCTCTCACATTACATTATTTGCCATTTGCCTCTCGTTTTCCTCTCCCCCACTTCACCCTTGCCATTTTATTCGCCCTTTTTCCGTTCGCGTTGATGTCTTTCTTGGCTCTTTTCTCGCTTGGTTGAAATAGTTGAGTATTTGTTCCTAAACTAAGAAGCTAATATCTATGGATCCTCATCCGCTTGCCAATCTTTTTAAGAGATCCAATTATGATGAACCAATTCCTAGTGATTTGGATGCACTAGATTATCTTTATAAGCTTTTGCACGAAATCAAATAAATCTGAAAATTGTGATGAAGTGCTTCACGATAGATCTTTGAATAAAAAGCATGATTGCAATAATTTTATTATAAATTCTATTGATGTAAATTATGCTAATAATATGCAAAACCCTAAGCTTGGGGATGCTAGTTTTGCTATGTCCAATAGTCATGATTGGGGAGATTCTTCTTATGATCTTGAAAATTTATTTAAGCCCCATGATGAATATAAGATTGATAATAGTGTTTGCTATAATATTGAAAGTGGGTATGGAAGAGTTTCAACTTTAGATCCCACATATTTGGATAACATTCAATCTTATGAAATTTTTGATAAAAGTGGGCTTGGAGAAATCATGACTTTAGTTAATGATAATCCCACTATTTTGGAAGAGTGTCAACTTCGCATGCATGTGGATCGTGTTGAGAATATGTTATGTGATAGCTATATTGTTGAATTTTCTTATGATCCTACATATAATTATTATGAGAGAGGAAAATATGGTTATAGAAATTTTCATGTTACTAAATTACCTCTCGTTATGTTGAGATTGCTATTGTTCCTTTTCGCTTCCTTACATATGCTAGTTTGTGCTTGCTACGATAAATTGTTTGCCTATAAGATTCCTATGCATAGGAAGTATGTTAGACTTAGATGTGTTTGTCACGTGTTTTATGATGCTCTCTTTGTGCTTCAATTCTTGTCTTTCATGTGAGCATCATTAAAATTATCAATGCCTAGCTAGGGGCGTTAAACGATAGCGCTTGTTGGGAGGCAACCCAATATTTTTCCTTGCTGTTATTCAATAAATAATCCATATACCTTCTGTTTAAATGTGGTTTTATGTTTTAATTAGTGTTTGTGCCAAGTTAAACCTATAGGATCTTCTTGGATGATAGTTATTTGATCTTGCTGTAATTTCCAGAAACTTTCTATTCACGAAAACAATTGTTAAAAATCACCAGAACGTGATAAAATAGTGATTCCAATTGCTGCTGATCAATAAACAAACTGCCTAGGTCTTACTATTTTGGATGAATTTTTGGAGGTCCAGAAGTTTGCGTTAGTTACAGATTACTACAAACTGTTCTGTTTTTGACAGATTCTGTTTTTCGTGTGTTGTTTGCTTATTTTGATGAATCTATGGCTAGTAAAATAGTTTATAATCCATATAGAAGTTGGAATAAAGTAGGTTTAACACCAATATAAATAAATAATGAGTTCATTATAGTACCTTGAAGTGGTATTTTGTTTTCTTTCGCTAACGGAGCTCACGAGATTTCTGTTGAGTTTTGTGTTGTGAAGTTTTCAAGTTTTGGGTGAAATCTTTTGATGGATTATGGAACAAGGAGTGGCAAGAGCCTAAGCTTGGGGATTCCCATGGCACCTCCAAGATAATCCAAGGACACCAAAAATTTAAAACTTGGGGATGCCCCGGAAGGCATCCCCTCTTTCGTCCACTTCCATTGGTAACTTTACTTGGAGCTATATTTTTATTCACTACATGATATGTGTTTTGCTTGGAGAGTCTTGTATTATTTGCATCTTTGCTTATTAGTTTACCACAATCATCCTTGATGTACACACCTTTTGAGAGAGCCATACATGAATTGGAATTTGATAGAATACTCTATGTGCTTCACTTATATCTTTTGAGCTTTATAGTTTTGCTCTAGTGCTTCACTTATATCTTTTAGAGCACGGTCGTGGATTTGTTTTATAGAAACCTTTGATCTCTCATGCTTCACTTAGATTATTTTTAGAGTCTTAAATAGCATGGTAATTTTCTTAAAAATAATAATATGCTTGGTATTCAAGATTTGTAAAACTTTCTTTTGAGTGCGTTGAATACTAAGAAAAGTTTGATCCTTGATAATTGTTTTGAGATATGAAGGTAGTAATATTAGAGTCATGCTAGTTGAGTAGTTGTGAATTTGAGAAATACTTGTGTTAAAGTTTGTGATTCCCGTAGAGTGCACGTATGGTGAACCGTTATGTGATGAAGTCGGAGCATGATTTATTTATTGATTGTCTTCCTTATGAGTGGCGGTCGGGGACGAGCGAGGGTCTTTTCCTACCAATCTATCCCCCTAGGAGCATGCGCGTAATACTTTGCTTTGATAACTTGTATATTTTTGCAATAAGTATATGAGTTCTTTATGATTAATGTTGAGTCCATGGATTATACGCACTTTTCTCACCCTTCCACCATTGCTAGCCTCTCTAATACCGCGCACTTTTCGCCGTTATCATACACCCACCATAAACCTTCCTCAAAACAGCCACCATACCTACCTATCAAGGCATTTCCATAGCCATTCCGAGATATATTGCCATGCAACTTTCCACCGTTCCGTTCATTATGACACGCTCCATCATTGTCATATTGCTTAGCATGATCATGTAGTTGACATCATATTTGTGGAAAAGCCACCGTTCATAATTCTTTCATACATGTCACTTATGAATCATTGCATATCCTGCACATCACGGAGGCATTCATATAGAGTCATATTTTGTTCTAAGTATCGAGTTGTAATTATTGAGTTGTAAGAAAAATAAAAGTGTGATGATCATCATTTTTAGAGCATTGTCCCAAGTGAGGAAAGGATGATGGAGACTATGATTCCCCCATAAGTCGGGATGAGACTCCAGACGAAAAATAGAAAAAAAAAGAGAAAAGAAAAGAGGCCATAAAAAAAGAGAAAAGGCCCAAGTAAAAAAATGAGAGAAAAAGAGAGAAGGGACAATGTTAATATCCTTTTACCGCACTTGTGCTTCAAAGTAGCACCATGATCTTCATAATAGAGAGTCTCTCGTTTTGTAACTTTCATATACTAGTGGGAATTTTTCATTATAGAACTTGGCTTGTATATTCCAATGATGGGCTTCCTCAAATTGCTCTAGGTCTTCATGAGCAAGCGAGTTGGATGCACACCCACTTAGTTTCTTTTGTTGAGCTTTCATATACTTATAGCTCTAGTGCATCCGTTGCATGGCAATCCCTACTCACTCACATTGATATCTATTGATGGGCATCTCCATAGCCCATTGATACGCCTAGTTGATGTGAGACTATATTCACTCTTTTTGTCTTCTCCACAACCACCATTCTATTCCACATATAATGCTATATCCATGGCTCATGCTCATGTATTGCGTGAAGATTGAAAAAGTTTTGAGAATGTCAAAAGTATGAAACAATTGCTTGGCTTGTCATCGGGGTTGTGCATGATTTAAATACTTTGTGTGGTGAAGATAGAGCATAGCCAGACTATATTATTTTGTAGGGATAACTTTCTTTGGCCATGTTATTTAGGGAAGACATAATTGCTTTGTTAGTATGCTTGAAGTATTATTATTTTTATGTCAATATTAAACCTTTGTCTTGAATCTTTCGAATTTGAATATTCATACCACAATTAAGAATGAGTTACATTGAAATTATGCCAAGTAGCACTCCGCATCAAAAATTCTCTTTTTATCATTTACCTACTCGAGGACGAGCAGGAATTAAGCTTGGGGATGCCTGATACGTCTCCAACGTATCTATAATTTTTGATTGCTCCATGCTATAGTATCTATTGTTTTGGACCATATTGGGCTTTATTTTCCACTTTTGTATTACTTTTGGGACTAACCTATTAACCGGAGGCCCAGCCCAGAATTGTTGTTTTTTTGCCTATTTTAGTGTTTCGAAGAAACGGAATATCAAACGGAGTCCAAACGGAATGAAATCTTCAGGAACGTGATTTTCTCATCAGATAAGATCCAGGAGACTTGGACCCTCTGTCAAGAAAGGAGGGAGGCGACCACGAGGTTGGAGGGCGCCCCCTAGGGTGCGCCCCCTACCTCGTGGGCCCCCCGAAGCTCTACCGACGTACTCCTTCCTCCTATATATACCTATGTACCCCCCAACAGATCGAATGGAGCCAAAAACCTAATTCCACCGCCGCAACTTTCTCAGATCCACGAGATCCCATCTTGGGGCCTGCTTTGAGTTCACGGGAAGGAATCCACCACGGAGGGCTTCTACATCATCGTCATAGCCTCTCCGATGAAGTGTGAGTAGTTTACTTCAGACCTTCAAGTCCATAGTTAGTAGCTATATGGCTTCTTCTCTCTTTTTGGATCTCAATACAATGTTCTCCCCCTCTCTCGTGGAGATCTATTCGATGTAAACTTCTTTTTGCGGTGTGTTTGTTGAGACCGATGAATTGTGGGTTTATGATCAAGATTATCTATGAGCAATATTTGAATCTTCTCTGAATTCTTTTATGTATGACTGGTTATCTTTGCAAGTGTGTTCAAATTATCCGTTTGGTTTGGCCAACTAGATTGGTAGTTCTTGCAATGGGAGAAGTGCTTAGCTTTGGGTTCAATCTTGCGGTGTCCTTTCCCAGTGACAGTAGGGCAGCAAGGCACATATTGTATTGTTGCCATTAAGGATAACAAGATGGGGTTTTTATCATATTGCATGAATTTATCCCTCTACATCATGTCATCTTGCTTAAGATGTTACTCCGTTTTCATTAACTTAATACTCTAGATGCATGCTGGATAGTGGTCGATGAGTGGAGTAATAGTAGTAGATGCAGGCAGGAGTCGGTCTACTTGTCTCGGACGTGATGCCTATATACATGATCATACCTAGATACTCTCATAACTATGCTCAATTCCGTCAATTGCTCAACAAGAATTCGTTCACCCACCGTAAAATACTTATGCTCTTGAGAGAAGCCACTAGTGAAATCTATGGCCCCCGGGTCTATTCTCATCATATTAATCTTCCTATGCTTTATTATTGCTTTGCTTTTTTACTTTGCCATTTATTTCACTTTGCATCTTTATACCAAAAATACCAAAAATATTATCTATCATCTCTATCAGATCTCACTTTCGTAAGTGACCGTGAAGGGATTGACAACCCCTTATCGCATTGGTTGCGAGGAGTTATTTGTTTGTGCAGGTACGAGGGACTCGCGCGTGGCCTCCTACTCGATTGATACCTTGGTTCTCAAAAACTGTGGGAAATACTTACGTTACTCTGCTGCATCATCCTCTCCTCTTCGGGGAAAACCAACGCAAGCTCAAGACATAGCAACTCCTTCCAGGTAGCAGTCAACTGACGGCCATTGGACATCCAAGTCATCCTCCGCTCCTCCCCTGGTTGAAAGTTAACAGAGGCAAAGAACTGACAGATAAGCTCAGGGTCATAGTCCAGGTGGAAAGAGATCACATGTTCAATACCAAACTGCTCCACCAAATCCAGAGCCTCTCCAAAGTACTCATAAAACTTGTCCTTCCTCATATGATTCATGTCAATCCATTTGACATCCACGTAAGTATTCTGCTTGGCCTTGATCACATCCAGATAAATAAGAGTCTGCTGCTTGATCCAAAACAAGTCATTGCCTCTGAAGGTAGCACACGCATTCACATAAGGGTTGATCTTCCTGAGACGGATGAACTCAGCGAGGGGAATCTCGTCCATGCCCTTAGCGGGTTCCTTGTGCTTGCTAGCGGAGGTCTTGACATTGCGCTTGGGGGCACTGGATCCCTCTGGTGCTTCATCTTGATTGCGCAGTCGCTTGGAGCCAGTGTCACGACTGGGATTGGAACGGCGAGAGCCACCACCTAAGACACAAAGCACAAAACACACACGACAAGCAAGAAAGATCAATGCAAAGACCACGGCAAAGCAAGGAAAACAGGTAGAAAGCATAAGGGATAAATGCCACGAGGAAGATGGGACAACAACGGTAGTACTGCCAGGTCATGCGGTACTAAAATTTTAGTACCGCTGCTAGGCGCGGTAGTACCGCGTGAGAACACGGTAGTACCGGGGCTCGGAGCGAGAGTAGATTTTTAGTATCGCAGCACATGCGGTAGTACCGTCCAGAACGGGCGGTAGTACCGCAGCAGACGGGCGGTAGTACCGCATGGCGTCAGATCTGAACTTTGAATCTGAGAAAAACCCTGAAAACGCGGCGGTACTACGGTTGATCAAATCTACCACGGGACAACATATCAAGTATAATTTCTATGCAACACTACTCTCCTCCATCCTACTCTTGCAAAGATTTGGCCTAAAATCTCAAGAACACAAGCATCTCCCCAGAAACCTGCAGGCAAGAGAGCAAACTAGAAAGGGAGGGATTTGGGGAAAACCTTGTTCCATGGCAAGAGGAAGTGGTGGGGAACGATCCCACCGGCCGGAATCCACGGAGAGCAGCCGGAGACGGAGATCCGGCGAGGGACTCCGGCCCCATTCTTGAGCGAGAGAGAGAGAGAGAGAGACGATATGGGGAAAACTGACGAATGGGTATGGGGGAGTTAGAACTCCCACTGCCCATCCTTATCCCCCACGCGCCTTCGACAGCGCGGTAGTACTGCATATCATCGCGGTAGTACAGCTTGGGCGGTAGTACCGCTCTCCCAGGCGGTAGTAAAAAATTACTGCCGCGCTGGGGCGGTAGTACCATACTCTCCACACACATGGTAGTACCGTGGCAGGCCGCGGTAGTACCGTGAGCTCAAGAAAAAGCAAGTTTCAAACACAAGAAAAGAGAGGTCTTCGCATGGAAACTTCAAGCAAATAAGACACCACAAAACACGCTCAACACCTTGAGAGAAAAAAGGCGGAACGACAACAAGAGACAACCACGAGACACCACCTCTCCAAAGAGAGGCGGTGGCCGGAGCCACCTATGTTTGAGTCAATTGGTATGGCACTGCGAAGAATTATCCTTGGGCCCATGACCAAAACTCGTCTTTGAAGCACAAGTACCATAAAAATGGCTAATGTGAAAGAGTTGATCAATTTATGCATAATGGGGGGAGGGAGAGTTCATTGAGAGAACAACACTCCCCCTATGTCCATGCCTACACCTAAACAAGACAACAAGTTGAGTATGGTGGGGTGTGCAAGGGTTCAAGAAACATTGCTTGAATCAATGATATTTAGCTCATGCTTTAACTCATGAAATCTTGCTTCATCCAAAGGCTTCGTGAAGATATCTGCAAGGTTATCATGAGTGTTGACATAGTTGAGCTTGATCTCCCTCGCCTAATGTGATCCCGGATGAAGTGATACCGAATCTCAATATGCTTCATCTTGAAGTGTTGCACCGGTTGAGAGAAATCTTGATGGCAATTTCATTGTCACACCAAAGAGGCACTTTGTCACAAATGACACCGTAATCCTTTAAAGTTTGCCTCATCCATAAGAGTTGTGCACAACAACTACCGGCCGCCACATACTCCGCTTCGGTGGACGAGAGAGACACACAACTTTGCTTCTTGGAAGACCAACTCACCAAAGAGCAACCAAGGAATTGGCACCCTCCTAAGTGGACTTCCTATCCACTTTGTCTCCCGCCCAATCGGAGTCCGAATATCCTACAAGATTGAAGTTTGCTCCTCTTGGGTACCATAAGCCAAAGTTTGGGGTATGAGCCAAATATCGAAAGATTCGCTTGACCGCCACATATTGGCTTTCCTTAGGTGCGGCTTGAAACCGTGCACAAATTCCCACACTCAACATGATATCCGTTCTAGATGCACAAAGGTAAAGCAAGGAGCCAATCATGGAGCGATATACCTTTTGATCCACCGCTTTACCATTGGGATCAATGTCAAGTTGGCACTTGGTGGGCATTGGAGTGGAAGCCGGCTTGACATCGCTTAGCTTGAATCTCTTGAGCATATCTTGAGTGTATTTGGCTTGGTTGATGAAGGTTCCTTCTCTTCTTTGCTTCACTTCAAATCCGAGGAAGAACTTCAACTCTCCCATGGAAGATATCTTGAACTTTCAGGTCATGAGATTGGCAAATTCCTCATTGAAAGCTTTGTTAGGGGAACCAAAGATAATATCATCAACATATAGTTGGCACACAAACAACTCCACTTTGACCTTCTTAGTAAAAAGAGTGGGGTCGATTAGCCCAACTTCAAATCCACGATCTTGTAACAACTCGGTAAGGTGGTCATACCATGCACGTGGGGCTTGTTTAAGGCCATAGAGTTCCTTATCGAGTTGATACACATGATCGGGAAAGTAGGGATCCTCAAACCCGGGGGGTTGTTTGACGTAGACCAACTCATTAATGGGACCATTAATAAAAGCACTCTTCACACCCATTTGTTGCAACTTAAAGTTGTGATGAGAAGAGTAAGCAATCAACAAACGAATGGATTCAAGGCGAGCAACGGGAGCAAAGGTTTCACCGTAGTTGATACCCTCGACTTTGGAGTAGCCTTGTGCCACCAATCTTGCCTTGTTGCGTATGATGGTCCCATGAGCATCTTGCTTGTTCTTGAATATCCACTTGGTTCCAATGACATTGTGGTTCCCCGTTGGCCTTGGCACCAATCTCCACACCTTGTTGTACTCAAAGTTGTTGAGTTCTTCATGCATGGCATTAAGCCAATCCGGATCTTCGAGTGCTTCATATACCTTTTGGGGTTCAACACAAGAGACAAACGCGTGACGTTCACACTAGTTTGCCAATTCTCTATGAGTGCTTACCCCCTTTTGAATGCTTCCAAGCACATTCTTCATGAGATGACCCTTGGTGGAGAGCTTGGATGCAATCTTGGCGGCACGACGCTCTAATTCCTCCTCGGTGGTGAGTTGAGGAGCGGTCACTTGATCATCTTGAGCGCCGTCTTGAGCTTGTTCTTGATCTAGAACATTCTCGGGGGAGAGAACTTGACCTTGGGCATCACTTGGTGTGTCACCACCTTCTTGAGCATGATCTTTCCCTTGGTCTTGTTCATGAGGTTGAGGGCCTTCACTTTGTTCTTCGGAAGCATGTGGGCCTTGGGTTGGTGATGGCTCCACTTGAGTGGAGCATTGTCCTTCTCCTTCGGCCACAAGGGGTTCCTCAATGGGTAGGATAAAACCAACACCCATTCTTCTTATGGCTTGAGGAGGAATTTCATCACCTACATCACAAGTGCCACTTTGCTCCACTTGGGAGCCGTTATTCTCATCAAAGTCCATGTTACACGTCTCCTCAATAAGTCCCGTGGATTTATTGAGGACACGGTAAGCATGAGAGTTTGTAGCATAACCAACAAATGTGCCCTCATAATCTCTAGCCTCAAATTTAGACAATCGAACACCTTTCTTGAGAATGAAACACTTACACCCGAACACCCGAAAGTACTTGAGGTTGGGCTTGTTACTGGTGAGTATCTCATATGGACTCTTGTTCAAGCCCTTGCAGAGATAGAGCCGATTGGATGCATGGCATGCGGTGTTGATGGCTTCGGCCCAAAAGTTGTATGGAGACTTGAACTCCGCCATCATGGTTCTTGCCACATCCATCAACGTCCGGTTCTTTCTCTCCGCAACACTGTTTTGTTGAGGGGTGGAAGGTGCGGAATATTGATGCTTGATCCCCTCATCACTAAGGAACTCATACAAGGCATAGTTCTTGAACTCGGTGCTGTTGTCACTTCTTATTGTCAAGATCTTTGCATTTTGTTGATGTTGGGCTTCATTTGCAAAGTCAATGATGGTTTGTTGGGTCTCGCTCTTCCTCTTGAAGAAATACACCCAAGTGTATCTTGAATAGTCATCCACAATCACCAAGAAATACTTCCTACCCCCAAGACTATCAAAGGATGGAGGCCCAAAGAGATCCAAATGAAGGAGCTCCAAAGGCCTCTTTGAGTAAATGATAATCGTGGGAGGGTGAGCCTTCTCATGTAGCTTTCCTTCGATACACCTTTGCAAGCACGATCTTTAGCAAAACTAACATTCATTAGTCCACGGACATGGTCCCCCTTGAGAAGACTTTGCAAAGATCTCATATTGACATGGGCTAAACGGCAATGCCAAAGCCATCCCACGTCAACTTTAGCCATTAGGCATGTCGCGGTCTTAGTGGGTCGCCTCGAAAAGTTAATCACATATAGACCGTTCTCGACATGCCCAACAAAGGCTACTTTAAGAGTCTTGCTCCACAAGAGGGCCACGGTATCAATATCAAAGAAAGTGGCAAAGCCCATGATTGCAAGTTGACGAACGAAAAGTAAATTGTATGCAAGGGACTCAACAAGCATGACCTTCTCGATCGTGAGATCATGAGAAATGACAACCTTGCCGAGTCCCAATACCTTAGAAGACGAGGCATCACCCCACTCGACATTGGTGGGCATAGATGGAATCTTGTGCACGTCCACCACCAAGTCCTTGCTTCCGGTCATATGATTTGTAGCTCCACTATCGAGCAACCATGATCCCCACCGAAGCAAACACCTATGAGAGATCAATGCTTGGTTTTAGGTACCCATTTTGTAATGGGTCCTTTGTTGTTAGTAACAAGGGTCTTAGGAACCCAAATAGACCATTCAATATATTCATGAGGAGAACCAACAAATTTGGCATAAACATGCCCATCACTAGTGATACGTCTCCAACGTATCTATAATTTTTTATTGTTCCATGCTATTATATTATGTGTTTTGGATGTTTATGGGCTTTATTTTACACTTTTATATTACTTTTGGGACTAACCTATTGACCCAGGCCTTGATGCGGTTCTGTTTTTCCCTTGTTTCGGTGTTCAAGAAAAGGAATATCAAAGCGAATTAAAGCGGAATGAAACCTTAAGGAGAAGTTATTTTTAGAAGGAAAGCAACCGGGAGACTTGGAGTCCACATCAAAGAAGCAACGAGGAAGCCACAAGGTAGGGGGCGCACCCCCCCCCCCCCGGGGGCGCGCCCTCCACCCTCGTGGGCCCCTCGTGGCTCCCCTGACATAATTCTTTCACCTATATATACCCATATACCCTAAAACGATCGAAGAAGAGAATAGATCAGGAGTTCCGCCGCCGCAAGCCTCTGTAGCCACCAAAAACCATTCGGGGCCTGTTCAAGACTCACGCCGGAGGGGGGGAACCCTCACCAGTGGCCATCTTCATCATCCCGGCGTTCTCCATGACGAGGAGGGAGTAGTTCACCCTCGGGGCTGAGGGTATGTACCAATAGCTATGTGTTTGATCTCTCTCTCTCGTGTTCTTGATTTGGCACGATCTTGATGTATCGCGAGCTTTGCTATTATAGTTGGATCTTATGTTTCTTCTCCCCCTCTACTCTCTTGTAATGAATTGAGTTTTCCTCTTGCAGTAATCTTATCGGATTGAGTCTTTAAAGATTTGAGAACACTTGATGTATGTCTTGCCGTGCGTATCTGTGGTGACAATGGGATATCACGTGATTCACTTGATGTATGTTTTGGTGATCAACTTGCGGGTTCCGCCCATGAACCTATGCATAGGGGTTGGCACACGTTTTCGCCGTGATTCTCGGTAGAAACTTTGGTGCACTCTTTGAGGTTCTATGTGTTGGTTGAATAGATGAATCTGAGATTGTGTGATGCATATCGTATAATCATACCCACGGATACTTGAGGTGACATTGGAGTATCTAGGTGACATTAGGGTTTTGGTTGATTTGTGTCTTAAGGTGTTATTCTAGTACTAACTCTAGGGTTGTTTGTTACACTTATAGGAATAGCCCAACGGATTGATTGGAAAGAATAACTTTGAGGTGGTTTACCCCTACCATAATCTCTTCGCTTGTTCTCCACTATTAGTGACTTTGGAGTGACTCTTTGTTGCATGTTGAGGGATAGTTATATGATCCAATTATGTTATTATTGTTGAGAGAACTTGCACTAGTGAAAGTATGAACCCTAGGCCTTGTTTCAACGCATTGCAATACCGTTTACGCTCACTTTTACCACTTGTTACCTTGCTGTTTTTATATTTTCAGATTACGAAAACCTATATCTACCATCCATATTGCACTTGTATCACCATCTCTTCGCTGAACTAGTGCACCTATACAATTTAGAATTGTATTGGGTGTGTTGGGGACACAAGAGACTCTTTGTTATTTGGTTGCAGGGTTGCTTGAGGGAGACCATCTTCATCCTACGCCTCCCACGGATTGATAAACCTTAGGTCATCCACTTGAGGGACATTTGCTACTGTCCTACAAACCTCTGCACTTGGAGACCCAACAACGTCTACAAGAAGAAGGTTGCGTAGTAGACATCAACCTCTTTTCTGGCGCCGTTGCCGGGGAGGCTAGGTAAGCGGAACTCACACCCCGCCAACTAAGCTCTTTTCTGGCGCTGTTGCCGGGGAGGTTAGTGCTTGAAGGTATATCCTTAGATTTTGCAATCGAATCTTTTTGTTTCTTGTTTTGTCACTAATTTAGCTTATAAAAGAAAACTACCAAAAAATGGAATTGAGTTTATCTCATTTGCTCCATCTTTTTAATATCTTTCGTGAAAATGGTGGGAAGGAAAATTGTGCTCAAGTACTAGAAGAAGAATTACATAGAATGCTTGGCACTAAATCTTTGAATGATGAGAATGATTGCAATGTTGTTAGTATGAATTCCTTGAATATCCATGATGCTAATGATATGCAAAGCCACAAGCTTGGGGAAGCTATGTTTGATGAAGATGATATTTTTTGTCCCCCAAGTTTTGATGAGCAAATTTATTATGATGAAAGCATGCCTCCTATCTATGATGATTATTGTTATGACACATATGCTATAAAGAATAATGATAACCATGAAACTTGTCATCTTGATCTTAATTTTCAATCACATGATAGTTATTTTGTTGAGTTTGCTCCCACTATTATTCATGAGAAGAATTTTGCTTGTGTGGAGAGTAGTAAATTTTCTATGCAAGTAGATCATGAAAAGAATGCTTTATGTGATGGTTATATTGTTGAATTCATTCATGATTCTACTGAAAATTATTATGAGGGAGGAATATATGCTTGTAGGAATTGCAATAATATCAAGTTTCCTCTCTATGTGCTTAAAGTTTTGAAGTTATGCTTGTTTTTCCATCCTATGCTAGTTGATTCTTGTTCCCATAAGTTGTTTGCTCACAAAATCCCTATGCATAGGAAGTGGGTTAGACTTAAATGTGCTATTCATATTCTTCATGATGCTCCCTTTATGTTTCAATTCTTATCTTTTATGTGAGCATCATTGAAACCATCATGCCTAGCTAGGGGCGTTAAACGATAGCGCTTGTTGGGAGGCAACCCAATTTTATTTTAGTTTCTTGCTTTTTGGTTCTGTTTAGTAATAAATAATCCATATAGCTTCTGTTTAGATGTGGTTTTGTGTTTTATTTTGTGTTTGTGCCAAGTAGAACCTTTGGGAAGACTTGGGTGAAGTCTTTATGATCATGCTGTAAAAAACAGAAACTTTAGTGCTCAAGAGATTAGCTAGAACTTTTTACTGGAGAGTGATATTTAGTTGATTATTTTTTCATATGATTACTAGACAAATTCCTCATGTCCACCAATTTATTTTAGAATTTTTGGAGTTCCAGAAGTTTGCGTTAGTTACAGATTACTACAGACTGTTCTGTTTTTGACAGATTCTGTTTTTCGTGTGTTGTTTGCTCATTTTGATGAATCTATGGCTAGTAAAATAGTTTATAAACCATAGAGAAGTTGGAATACAGTAGGTTTAAGACCAATATAAATAGATAATGAGTTCATTACAGTACCTTGAAGTGGTGTTTTGCTTTCTTTCGCTAACGGAGCTCACGAGATTTTCTGTTAAGTTTTGTGTTGTGAAGTTTTCAAGTTTTGGGTAAAGATTCGATGGACTATGGAATAAGGAGTGGCAAGAGCCTAAGATTGGGGATGACCAAGGCACCCCCAAGGTAATATTCAAGGATAACCAAGAGCCTAAGCTTGGGGATTCCCCGGATGGCATCCCCTCTTTCGTCTACGTTCATCTGTAACTTTACTTGGAGCTATATTTTTATTCACCACATGATATGTGTTTTGCTTGGAGCGTCATGTCTTTTTATTTTGTTTTGTTTGATGTTTGAATAAAGTATAAAGATCTGAAATTCTTAAAATGGGAGAGTCTTCACATAGTTGCATAATTATTCAACTACTCATTGATCTTCACTTCTATCTTTCAAAGTAGTTTGTTGTTTGCTCTAGTACTTCACTTATATCTTTTAGATCACGGTGGTGGATTTTTTATAGAAACTATTGATCTATCATGCTTCACTTAGATTATTTTGAGAGTCTTAAATAGCATGGTAGTTTGCTTTAACAATAATAGGCATACAAGATTAGTAAAAGAAAAATTCTTATGAGTGTGTTGAATACTAAGAAAAGTTTGATGCTTGATAATTGTTTTGAGATATGAAGATGGTGATATTAGAGTCATGCTAGTTGAGTAGTTGTGAATTTGAGAAATACTTGAGTTAAAGTTTGTGATTCCCGTAGCATGCACGTATGGTGAACCGTTATGTGATGAAGTCGGAGCATGACTTATTTATTGATTGTCTTCCTTATGAGTGGCAGTCGGGGACAAGCGATGGTCTTTTCCTACCAATCTATCCCCCTAGGAGCATGCGCATAATACTTTGCTTTGGTAACTTGTATATTTTTGCAATAAGTATATGAGTTCTTTATGACTAATGTTGAGTCCATGGATTATACGCACTCTTCTTCCTTCCACCATTGCTAGCCTCTCTAATACCGCACACTTTTCGCCGGTATCATACACCCACCATAAACCTTCCTCAAAACAGCCACCATACCTACCTATCATGGCATTTCCATAGCCATTCCGAGATATATTGCCATGCAACTTTCCACCGTTCCGTTTATTATGACACGCTCCATCATTGTCATATTGCTTTGCATGATCATGCAGTTGACATTGTATTTGTGGCAAAGCCACCGTTCAAAATTCTTTCATACATGTCACTCTTGATTCTCTGCATATCCCAGACATCACGAGGCATTCATATAGAGTCATATTTTGTTCTAAGTATTGAGTTGTAATTCTTGAGTTGTAAGTAAATAAAAGTGTGATGATCATCATTATTAGAGCATTGTCCCTGTGAGGGAAGGATGATGGAGACTATGATTCCCCCACAAGTCGGGATGAGACTCCGGACGAAAAAAAAGAGAAAAGAAAAGCGGCCATAAAAAAGAGAAAAGGCCCAAACAAAAAAACAAAAAAATGAGAGAAAAATAGAGAAGGGACAATGCTACTATCCTTTTACCACACTTGTGCTTCAAAGTAGCACTATGATCTTCATGATAGAGAGTCTCCTATGATATCATTTTCATATACTAGTGGGAATTTTTCATTATAGAACTTGGCTTGTATATTCCAATGATGGGCTTCCTCAAAATGCCCTAGGTCTTCGTGAGCAAGCGAGTTGGATGCACACCAACTTAGTTTCTTTTGTTGAGCTTTCATATACTTATAGCTCTAGTGCATCCGTTGCATGGCAATCCCTACTCACTCACATTGATATCTATTGATGGGCATCTCCATAGCCCGTTGATACGCCTAGTCGATGTCGACTATCTTCTCCTTTTGTCTTCTCCACAACCACCATTCTATTCCACCTATAGTGCTATGTCCATGGCTCACGCTCATGTATTGCGTGAAGATTGAAAAAGTTTGAGAATGTCAAAAGTATGAAACAATTGCTTGGCTTGTCATCGGGTTGTGTATGATTTAAATACTTTGTGTGGTGAAGATAGAGCATAGCCAGACTATATGATTTTGTAGGGATAACTTTCTTTGGCCATGTTATTTTGAGAAGACATGATTGCTTTGTTAGTATGCTTGAAGTATTATTAATTTTATGTCAATATTAAACTTTTGCCTTGAATCTTTTGGATCTGAATATTCATATCACAAGTAAGAAGAATTACATTGAAATTATGCCAAGTAGCACTCCACATCAAAAAATATTTTTTTTATCATTTACCTACTCGAGGACGAGCAGGAATTAAGCTAGGGGATGCTGATACGTCTCCAACGTATCTACAATTTTTGATTGTTCCATGCTATTATATTATGTGTTTTGGATGTTTATGGGCTTTATTTTACACTTTTATATTACTTTTGGGACTAACCTATCTACCCAGAGCCCAGTGGCAGTTTATGTTTTTTCCCTTGTTTCAGTGTTTCGAAGAAAGGAATATCAAACGGAGTCGAAACGGAATGAAACCTTCTGGAGAAGTTATTTTTAGAAGGAAAGCAACCGGGGAGACTTGGAGTCCACGTCAAAGAAGCAACGAGGAAGCCACGAGGTTGGGGGGCGCCCTCCCCCCCCCCCCCAGGCGCGCCCTCCACCCTCATGGGCCCCTCGTGGCTCCCCTGACATACTTCTTTCACCTATATATACCCATATACCCTAAAACGATCGAAGAAGAGAATAGATCAGGAGTTCCGCCGCCACAAGCCTCTGTAGCCACCAAAAACCAATTGGGACCCTATTCCGGCACCCTGCCGGAGGGGGGGAACCCTCACCAGTGGCCATCTTCATCATCCCGGCGTTCTCCATGACGAGGAGGGAGTAGTTCACCCTCGGGGCTGAGGGTATGTACCAATAGCTATGTGTTTGATCTCTCTCTCTCTCTCTCGTGTTCTTGATTTGGCACGATCTTGATGTATCGCGAGCTTTGCTATTATAGTTGGATCTTATGTTTCTTCTCCCCTCTACTCTCTTGTAATGAATTGAGTTTTCCTCTTGCGGTAATCTTATCGGATTGAGTCTTTAAAGATTTGAGAACACTTGATGTATGTCTTGCCGTGCGTATCTGTGGTGACAATGGGATATCACGTGATTCACTTGATGTATGTTTTGGTGATCAACTTGCGGGTTCTGCCCATGAACCTATGCATAGGGGTTGGCACACGTTTTCGTCGTGATTCTCCGGTAGAAACTTTGGTGCACTCTTTGAGGTTCTATGTGTTGGTTCAATAGATGAATCTGAGATTGTGTGATGCATATCGTATAATCATACCCACGGATACTTGAGGTGACATTGGAGTATCTAGGTGACATTAGGGTTTTGGTTGATTTGTGTCTTAAGGTGTTATTCTAGTACGAACTCTAGGGCTGTTTGTGACACTTATAGGAATAGCCCAACGGATTGATTGGAAAGAATAACTTTGAGGTGGTATCGTACCCAACCATAATCTCTTCGTTTGTTCTCCACTATTATTAGTGACTTTGGAGTGACTCTTTGTTGCATGTTGAGGGATAGTTATATGATCCAATTATGTTATTATTGTTGAGAGAACTTGCACTAGTGAAAGTATGAACCCTAGGCCTTGTTTCAACGCATTGCAATACCGTTTACGCTCACATTTACCACTTGTCACCCTGCTGTTTTTATATTTTCAGATTACAAAAACCTATATCTACCATCCATATTGCACTTGTATCACCATCTCTTCGCCGAACTAGTGCACCTATACAATTAACAATTGTATTGGGTGTGTTGGGGACACAAGAGACCCTTTGTTATTTGGTTGCAGGGTTGCTTGAGAGAGACCATCTTCATCCCACGCCTCCCATGCATTGATAAACCTTAGGTCATCCACTTGATGGAATTTTGCTATTGTCCTACAAACCTCTGCACTTGGAGGCCCAACAACGTCTACAAGAAGAAGGTTGCGTAGTAGACATAAACTAGCACGGCATAACACATAAGAAGGATTAAAGTCGCTGGCTATGTTGGGAGGGGTGGCATTTCCCTTCTTGACACCGCCACCCTTTGCATTGTTCTTCTTCTCCTTGGAAGCACCCTCTCCCTCCTTTTGCTTGAGAGGAGGAGGTCGTTTGGTCTTGTCATTCTTCTTCTTGTTCTTAGGCTTGGGTGCGAACCCAATCCCCTCCTTGGCCACAACTTCCTTTTGATTGCTCAAAAGGTCGTTGAGGTTCTTCTCACCTTGTATGCATGACACAGGGCCTTTCTCAAGTTGCTCCTTCAACTTAGCATTTTCCTCAATAAGATGCACATGCTCACAACATGGGTTAGTAGCATTTGCACTATCAATTAAAACCATATGAGGAAAAGTGGCTTTCTCCTTAGTTAGCTTCACTTGGAGTTGATCATGAGACTCCTTGAGACTAGCATGAATACCTTTCAAGGTCTTATGAGCCTTGTCAAGTATATCAAACTCCTCCTTGAGTCTAGCAAGATCAACCCCAAGTTTGGCCTTCTCGGAATTTAGCACACGAGAAACAACAAGAGCATGATCCATATATTTCTTTAATTTAGCATGATCATCGTTGTGTGACTCCTCAAGAGCCAAACGAAGACCACGCTCTTCCTCAAGAGCATTGGAAAGATCCGAAATCTCATCGGCATAGTATCGACTATGCCCCTCTGACGGCGTCCTGGACTAGGGGGTACTCACCACGTCGTCTCCCGATCAGTTGGATTGGGCCGAGGACCCCCATGGCCGTATACTCATGGGCCAGTCCGGACAGTTGCCGCATACAAGGAAGATTCCACAAGACTTGGCGATCAAGACAAGGACTCCTCCCCCACCGGCGTATTCGGCTAGGACTCTTGTTATCCTAGGCCTCTGGTACATTATATAAACCAGGGCCAGGCTAGTCGACACATATACAATAAACAACAATCATACCATAGGCTAGCTTCTAGGGTTTAGCCTCTTTGATCTCGTGGTAGATCCACTCTTGTAACATACATCATCAATATTAATCAAGCAGGACGTAGGGTTTCACCTCCATCGAGAGGGCCCGAACTCAGGTAAACATTGTGTCCCTTGCCTCCTGTTACCATTGATCCTAAGACGCACTGCTTGGGACCCCCTACCCGAGATCCGCCGGTTTTGACACCGACATTGGTGCTTTCATTGAGAGTTCCACTATGTGATCGGCGAAAGGATCAATGGCTCGATCAGCAGTCAATCGCGACGCCGCTTCTTCGTCACCACCTTGACTGGTCACCTTGGTTCGACCAAGGAATGCGTCCTACCTCCAATCGTCATGTTCGGATGAGGGCCTTCATCAACATCAACTCCGATCTCTATCAAGATCATGGAGGAATCATCTAGGGAGCCCGGGGGCTCAACGTCAACATTGCCCTCGGGCAACCGTACTGTTTTTCTGGACAGCGGACTTGTATCCGCCGCCACCGCCTCCTCAAGCGTCATTTTAACGATTGTTTCGGTGGAATTGTGCGGAATTGAGTCTGCAACAACCCTGGAAAATTCCGTCGAGTTCCGATGGAGGAATCTCTAGCAAACTCCGATATACCGGAGCCGCATTGAATCTGGACAAGAATCCGGACGAGTTTAGGGCGTGGTGTCCAGCTTCTAGCTTGGACTTCCTTTGGAAGATCCAACCGTTGATCGGCTGCGGAATTCCTATATCTACCACCCCTCAAAATTTCTGCTCGATCCGACCGTCCAAACTCCGGGAACCTTCCGATTAGTGCATCACTTTCCGGATCTGTTTTCTGCGCGAAAACGAATCCGACCCGAGTTCGTCTCTTTTTTATGAACGGGATTTTGGACATCCTTTTTGAAGGAAGTTTTGTATGGGGTATTGTGTTTTGTTTCCGAACACATCCCACTAACTTTAAGATCTTTTGAACATGATCTTCAACATCATGATGTTGTCAAACTAGTCCGGTAATATTGCTCCACGGCTGCCGACCTGCGCTAGACACGTCGTCACTTTGTTGAGCCGAGCTCAACTTCTTCGGATCGTCATCTAGGCAAGCCGATCAAGAGTCCGGCATCGCGAAGGATAAATCATCACCAACATCGCCGCCCCACGATTACACGGAGCGGGCATACCGGCATCGCCGCACGGTCGCTTCATCAAGCCGGCATCGACCACGTCACGACCTGCATCGGCAGGGCCGCACTATTGCTTCTTCAAGTTGGTGTCCATCACGCCGACCTACTTCGACACCTCGGCTGGACCGGGGGCTTCGCCATCTCTTTATCAACCTACTCCGGACACTTCGGCGTCGCTAGCCGACCAGGCAATGGGTGCGCGGATCGGGTCCCAATTTTGGGAATCACCTTCTTTCGGATTGCTACAACAAATAAACCAGGTGCTATTAGCCCTAGTATTTCTTTTTGCTTGTTTGGGTTAATTTTTCCCAAGGAATTATTACTCTGGTTTGTCCATCATATGTACACAGGTCTATCAAATAGTAGTCGCATTATCGACGGTCGCATGTTGGTTCGGTCAGTTTCCGTACATAGTCCGGCGAACGCCGCATCCGGAACTCGAACCGACCTGTGAATTCAGGCATTGCCATACCTTTATTGCATTACGCCGACGACCTGCATCGACATTGACTTCGGCGCCAGGCCATATTTCTTTTATTACTCATTTTGCATAAATTATTTATTATGCAACATTTTTTTTAATTCGTATTATTACTATTATCCCCGGTCTACAATATTTTTTGTGCATGTGAAAATGATCCAGCGGACTATATCCTTTGGCGTCGCCTCGGCCGGACGGGGGCTTCGTCAACACTTCATTACCCCATGCAGGGGACTTCGGCATCACTCTGTCGTCCTGCATTGACCGTGCTATGTCACCACGTCGGAGTGCCGAGCTCTTTTGCTCCGCCACCTCGGGATCGGCTTGGGGGATGGAATCTTGTCCCGCATCAAGCTTGGACCGCGTCGTCAATACCGAACACATTAACCAGCTAAGTTTCCTTCATGCTCAAAGTTTTAAATTTTTAACTTGTGTTCGGCTCGACCAAGCACTATACTTTTTTGGAAAAAAGTTGCTTGTAAAATTTTTCCTTGTCCAGACTTTGTTCGCACACACTTGACACGCTACCCGCGCTCATTATACCTGGGGGCTTCTTTAACAGAAGCTTATTAATACGGGCTTTATGCCCAACACATGTGTCACACTTCCGCATGTACCTTTTATTCACCATTATATGCATCGATATGACTTAAGTCTTGGCCAAGCTGGGTTGCCTGGCTCCTGTGCTTACCCCTACGTTCCCGATTGTTCGACTTGGTGGTAAAGGGAGCACCTCTGCGATTGTTACTGCCGGGTCAGCCGGATGTGTACCTCAGACTGGGTGAACCGAAAGCTAGCGTTCTTAAGGGAATACTCGGTCGGTGAACTAAAAGATGATTTCTTACCTATTTATTTACCTGCCCCCAGATGTTTTTCTGCTCTTTTCGCAGTCCGGACATGCACTTTAGGGCATGCCTCCCAGGGAAAGGAACCCCTAACGGAACTATTCTCCCTGGAAGATGTTTCTTACTAACCATGTAATATAACATAACTAGTTGGGCACTTGTCTGATAAAGCACTAATGACCCTTAAGCCCGGTCTCCACGCATGCCCCGGTTTTTATAACCGCGAGGGTATTCGGACACACTCGGACTATTGGGTCCAGAGGTTGAAGCGAAAAGGTCCGCTTCGACAAACGATCTACAATCCGGCTAGAAGGCATTCTACATGTCACCTTACATTTTATAGTCAACTTTTACCCAAGTCACTTGGGGCTCTTATGTTTATTTGAGCCGTTTCATACTAAGTGTTTTTCTTCTTAGTCGCTGCAAAGTTAAAGCACGCATGTAAGCACTTTTTCTAAAGTCCAATTTCGGATTGGCACCGAACACTTGATCTTGTTCGGACGTCGTGTTTTTACCGATGTTTTTGGTTTTCCAAGCTTTTGGCACTTTTAACTATTTGTGTGTTTTCAGCACAAGTCTCGCAGTGCAACGCCGAACACCTTTAGAGATTCGGCAAAAACGTTCTCGGATATTGCTATATATGCATCAGTTTCGAATTGTGTCTTCGGTCAATAGTTGGGTTGCGCGGCTCCCGAGCTTGCCTCCTACGTTCCGCTTTGTTCGGCTAGGTGTGCAAAGGGAGAACCACTGCGATTGTGCTTCCAGCTCGCATGGTCAAGCACCTCAGTGGAGAAAGCCGAAAACTGACTTTCACAATAGGTGTAAACCGGTCAGTGATCCAATGACTATATTAAATGATGGGCCATTATAAAATTGGCCGAAGTGTTTCCGGCTTGACCTCAACTGTCGCCGAACACTACATGGGGCTATTAACTGGCCTCCCAAACTAAATCCTCGATATTTTGCTCTTACATTGGAGCTGAGGTTTCATGATCATGCTTAGCATGACAACCAAAGAAAGGAACCGATAGCGGGACTATTTTCTGTGGAAGACATTTCTTCTGTTAAACAGTAATATGACACATCTCTCTGCGTACCTTTGTTTATAAAATCGTATGGCCAGATTGCCTTGTTTGTCATAAATCTTTGCCCTCATAAAGGCTTTATAAAATAGGACAAACACTCCTCGCCATCGCCGAGGAGGTTAGCCGATGGTCGGTCAACAAAGTTTTGTACAATGCGGATCCGAGCATTAATGACATAAAGTACTTGGATACATTGAGTCATTACACATAATTTGTGATTTTACTATGGATATCAATCCTTAATTCGCCACCCGTGCCGCATTAAGGCTCGGGGCTACCGGGCTTCGGGCTTATTATTTACAAATATTAAAGGGCACATCGATCCCCGATCCGGTATTGCCACCCGACCCGGTGTCTGGGGCTACCGCATTACTGTCCAATGCAGAAAATTTTAAGTGTAATACAACCTCCGAGGAGATTATGATCCTCAGGTTGTTCGGCCGCACACAACCTGAGTCTTGAGGCCTGAGCACGCAGCATTTTGTGTCCTGAAGTATACTGTCGAGCTAGGACTTGATCCTCGGACCGATTTTGCAAATCAACCCGAGTCTCGCAGCAGCTACGGGGATCAGCGGTCTTATGTCATCCTTCATGGGCATCTCGGGTTTTAGACCGATACACACCTTGAGGGCTACTGGCCATGTATCTCGGCAGAGAATAAATTGCATCAATCAAAAATATTGACAAAAATCGGCCCACATTTGGGGTGGTGCACCACCTCGGAAGCAGTCCGGCATAAAGCTCGGGCGCTAGTGGCTGGCTCCATAGAGGGCATTTCCGGCATTAAGCTCGGCTAAACTCCTTCAAACTTCTTTGAACCAAGGTGATTTACGACACCTCAGATACAGTCCGGCGTTGGAGCTCGGATACATAGTCCGGCGTTGGAGCTCGGATACAGTCCGGCGTTGGAGCTCGGATACATAGTCCGGCGTTAGAGCTGGGAAGCAGTCCGGCATTGGTGCTCGGCTGCAAAAGATACCTCGAATGTAGTCCGACGTTAGAGCTCAGACGCAAGAGGATATTGCCTCCCGGAATAAACTTCAAACCCGAGGTGTGGCATAAAAATAACAAGGCATTGATAAAGGCCGTAAACTTAAAGGGGCTCCTCGGATACCCGACGTGTAAACTCGTCGAATGCATTTCGGCGATCCTCAAGATCGAAGATGAGAAGATTTGTTGAACCAGTTTTCAAGACCGACGATCAAGATGAAGAACAGTTCGGAAGAATCGAGGAGCGCCCCTAACTTGAAGACCGGTTCAGGGCTCTTGACGGTGTCCTGGACTAGGGGTACTCACCACGCTGCCTCCCGATCAGTTGGATTGGGCCGAGGACCCCCATGGTCAGATACTCATGGGCCAGTCCGACGGTTGCCGCATACAAGGAAGATTCCACAAGACTTGGCGATCAAGACAAGGACTCCTCCCCACCGGGCGTATTCGGCTAGGACTCTTGTTATCCTAGGCCTCTGGTACATTATATAAACCAGGGCCAGGCTAGTCGACACATATACAATAAACAACAATCATACCATAGGCTAGCTTCTAGGGTTTAGCCTCTTTGATCTCGTGGTAGATCCACTCTTGTAACATACATCATCAATATTAATCAAGCAGGACGTAGGGTTTCACCTCCATCGAGAGGGCCCGAACCTGGGTAAACATTGTGTCCCTTGCCTCCTGTTACCATTGATCCTAAGACGCACTGCTTGGGACCCCCTACCCGAGATCCGTCGGTTTTGACACCGACACCCTCCATCTTAGAGATGGTATCTTCATGAGCCTCGATCATGTCATTGGCTTCACCAAGTTGTTCCAAGAGAGCAACGAAGTGCTTCTTGGCTTTACCCTTGAGTTTACCCATAAAGGCCTCAAACTTATTCTCCTCCACATTAGTTCCCCTGTGTTCATCAATGCTATCCGTCGAAGAAGGATGATTAATGATGGTAGTTTTGATGTTGGGGGTTACCTTGTTGGTGGCTTTAGCCATGAGGCACTTGGCGGTGATGCTCTCATTGGGTGAGTCGAAGAGAGAGACCCGTGGAGTCGTCACAATGGAAACGGAGGCCATGGCAACCGAATCACCATCTTCATCATGGTCATCATCCTCATTGTACTCTTCTTGTACCACCAATGCCTTGGGAGGAGTCTTCTTGGTGAAGTTGCTCTTGTTGGGGAACGACTTGGCCTTGTCCTTTCGGATGAGCTTGCCACCATTGTCTTCCCTCTTCTCATAAGGGCACTCCGCAACAAACTGGCTTACATTGCCACAATTGAAGCAAGTCCTCACTCGTTGCTTGCCCTTTGCGCCACTTGAATTGTTCTTGTTGAAGTTGGGCCTTGAGTTCTTCTTGCTCCAGAATTGCCTTGAAGCAAGGGCCATGTGTTCATGATAGGCATACTTCGTATCTTCGAGGTTGCTCTCCTCTTCATCCTCTTCCTCCAAACTAACATTGGCCTTTAGAGCAAGGTTGGGTTTCTTTACTCTTTGAGAGCGAAGTACCGCATTGTCGGCGGTCTTGTCCAAGATGCTCATAGCAACGAACTCATCCAACACATCACTTGAGGACAAGGTGTGGAAATCCGGCCTTTGATGAATGACGGAGGACATGGCTTTGTGGTAGGGAATCATTGCCTTGAGGAATTTGCGCTTGATCCAATTGTCATTCGTGTCCTTACTTCCGTGATCTCGGAGAGAGACCGCGAGTTTGGTTACCCTCTGATAAAGCTCATGAGGTTCTTCATCTTCTTTCATTGCAATCTCATCGGCTTTATCTTGCACCACTTCATAGTTGGAACGTTGAATGCTTGCGCTTCCCCGATAGAGGGAAACCACTTGGCGCCAAGCATCTTTGGCCAAGGAGTAGGGCCGGAGATGAGGAAGGTCTTTGGGTGGGATTGCTTCTTGGATGATGAAGAGAGCATTCTCATTGAATTGATTATCCACGGCTTCTCTAGGGGTGCAGTTGCTTCGGTCATGCGGATAAAAACCTTCTGCAATGATTCTCCAAAGGTTAGTGTTCACATGATTTAAATGACGCTTAAAACGATAGACCCAAGAATCAAAATCTACATTCTTCTCAATCTTAGGGGCCGGGCCGGCATGATTCAAATGAGTGGAAGGAAGCGGTCCACAATAGACAAGTGGAGGTTCCACATGGGCAAAGATGTCGGTGCCATTTTTACCACTAGAAGAAGGAGCTTTCTCGCTATTAGCTTCCCCCTTGTCGGAGGTAGCATCCATCACCTTGTTAGCGGGATCACCCACTCTCAACGGTGCGGTGGAAAGTTTAAGCCCTTCTAAGAATTTATTAAACATGCTTTCGACCTCGGTCGTCATGGAGGTTTTCAATGTGTCCAACGCCACATTGAATTCCTCATGAGAGACCGCGGTACCCCCATCTCCAGTAGACGAGACCGGATTCGCACCGGAGTGCTCCTCCACCTCGTCTACGACGTCAACCATACTCTTTGGACTATTAAGTCCTTAATAAAGAGACGAGGCTCTGATACCAATTGAAAGGATCGATATAGTAGACTAGAGGGGGGTGAATAGGCAACTAACAATTTTTAGCTTTTCTTTACCAATTTAAGCTTTGCATCAAAGTAGGTTGTCTAGATATGCAACTAGGTGAGCAACCTATATGATGCAACAACAATAAGCACACAAGCAAGCAAGAGATATAGCACAAATAAGCTTGCACAAGTAAAGGCACGAGATAACCAAGAGTGGAGCCGGTGAAGATGAGGATGTGTTACCGAAGTTCCTTCCCTTTGGGAGGAAGTACGTCTCCGTTGGAGCGGTGTGGAGGCACAATGCTCCCCAAGAAGCCACTAGGGCCACCGTATTCTCCTCACGCCCTCACACAATGCGAGATGTCGTGATTCCACTATTGGTGCCCTTGGAAGCGGCGACCGAACCTTTACAAACAAGGTTGGGGCAATCCCCACAACTTAATTGGAGGCTCCCAACGACGCCACGAAGCATCACCACAATGGACTATGGCTTCGCGGTGACCTCAACCGTCTAGGGTGCTCAAACACCCAAGAGTAACAAGATCCGCAAGGGATTAGTGGGGGAAATCAAATTTCTCTTGGTGGAAGTGTAGTTCGGGCCCTTCTCGACAAGTTTGATTGTCTAGGGAGTGAGATCGGGCGAAAATGGAGCTTGGAGCAACAACGGAGCTTAGGGTTGGAAGAGGTAGTCAACTAGAGGAAGATGACACCCCTTTCATAGCTGTGGACAAAATCCAACCGTTATCCACCTAACCAGCCCGCGACTTGCGGTACTACCGCTCCTGACAAGCGGTACTACCGCAAGGCCATGCGGTACTACCGTGAGGGACCACGGTACTACCGCTGCAACGGCAGGAACTAGAACAAGTCCGAAGCACGGAGGCTGAGAACGGTACTTCCACAGGCGCGGTACTACCGCTCCCCCTTGCGGTACTACCGCAAGGCAGGAAAGTCCTAGCCTGGAAAGGGCATGGATGAATAAAAGTACATCCGTGCCTACTTTCGCTGAAGAACAAACGATGCAAAAATCCGACACGGTACTACGGCTGGAGGAGCGGTACTACCGCATGGTACCTGAGCCAGGCCACGCGCGATACTGCCGTGAACGAGGTGCGGTACTACCGCGGAGGTGCGGATGTAAAAAATTACATCCGCCCTACTACCGCGATGCAGCGGCACTTGGCCTGGGGGCCACGATACTACGGCTCCATAGGAGCGGTACTACCATGGGCCCTTGCGGTACTACCGCGCCGAGGTACGGTACTACCGCAGGTGCCTGCGGTACTACCGCTCCAGGGAGCAGTACTACCGCAAGCCCAACAACAGCAGCCAGGACAATTGCATAGAGGATAAACGGAGGATGCTCCAAAGTGCAGGGGAAAGGTGGAGACAAGGAGGAAAAACGTGTACGTGATGATTCCACCCGAACCTTTCCGACGCGGACCCCCTCTTAGTAGTACGGCTTTCCTACGACTCAAATCCACCAAAAAGAAACGTAGAAAAATGTCATCTTCAATAGTGTTCGAGGGGCACCACACCGTCTTGTGCCTAGCGATGAAACGTCTGAGAAACTCAAGGCACACGATTAGTCCGCAAAAGCGTTGTCATCAATCACCAAAACACCTTAGGGATAAATATGCCCTTACACTCTGTGTGTAGTGTGTGTGTGTGAGAGAGAGAGAGGGGCCGCCGGCCATGGCGCGGCAGGGCCGGCGCGCGGGCGGTCGATCTCTTACAGCGGGGCGACGGTCGGCGATGCGAGGCGACGGGCGGCGCCGACGGGACGGGCTGGGGGCGGCGGCGTTTCTACGGCCAGGGGCCGCCGGCATGCACGGTGACGGGCGTGCACGGCGGCGAGGGCGGGGACGGGCGCGCGCGACGTCAACGGGGACGGGGACAGGGTGCGCGTGACGGGGGAGGCGACAGGGACGGGCTCGACAAAGAAGATGAAACTAACTGAAATTTTCGTAAGTTTTGTATATATATGAGTGGCTTTTAGTACCAGTTGGAGCCACCAACCGGTACTAAAGGTCAATTTTGGCCAGGCAAAGCGGCGGGAAGGGCAGGCCTTTAGTACCGGGTGGTGGCACCAACCGGTACTAAAGACCTCCCCCCCCCTTTAGTACCGGTTGAAGCCACGAACCGGTACTAAAGGTTGCGCGCTCCCATCCCGCAGTGCAGAAAGTTTAGTCCCACCTCGCCAAGCGAAGGGCAGCCGCACTGGTTTATAAACCCAGCCGCGGCTGCTTTTTCGAGCTCCTCTCTAAGGCAGGCTTCTCGGACTAACTTTGCCGTGCTGCCCTGTGAGCTTGTTGGGCCTTATGGGCCTGCATATCCACGCCCAAGGCCGAGCAGGCCCACTAGGCAGTGTGCAAATATTTTTTTATATAGTTTATTTATTTATTTCTGAGTAGTTTTTTTTTGCTGTATTTAGAGTTTCTTTGTGAATATTTTTGCTTTAGGTACAAACTTCCTGTTTGTGCCAGTAGTTTTCAAATTTGAATTATTTGAAATTTGTGTGAATCACTACTTTGTGAATAACTTAACTTTAAAAATAGATTTTTTAGTGATACTTTTTTCTTATGTTTAATATTAGTGTGTTTTATCATTATATTCAAATTGGTAATACGTCTGGAGTTGTAAGAAGTTAAAAAAATGAAGTGCTAGTGTAACAGATGACTTTTTTCGTCCCAAACCCTGATACTTTGAAAGAGATTGTCCAGTTTGTACATGAAGTTCATCTAGTTTTTGCCTTGACCCTTTCTACTTTTTTGCACGTGCTATCTGGGTGAAATGATGATACCATGCCAATTTTCAACCTTTTCAGAGTTCATTTTGTAGTGCTTTTCAATTTCATGGTCATTTAGCTCTCAAAACAAATCAGTAAATGAATGAAAAATAGCAAATGATGTCATAAAGGGTTGAAAGTTGATGACGTGGCTTTGAATGGTGCATACTGAACGCAAAAAAAAGTCTGGAGTTGTAAGAAGCTGAAAAAAATGAAGTGCTAGTGTAACAAATGACTTTTTTCGTCCGAAAGCCTGATACTTCGAAAGAGATTGTCCAGTTTGTACACGAAGTGCATCCAGTTTTTGCCGTAACCCTCTCTACTTTTTTGCAGTGCTATGTGGGTGAAATGAAGATACCATGCCAATTTTCAACCTTTTCAGAGTTTATTTTGTAGTGCTTTTTAATTTCACGGTCATTTAGCTCTCAAAACAAGTCAGTAAATGAATGAAAAATAGCAAATAATGTCAGAAAGGGTTGAAAGTTGATGACGTGGCTTTGAATGGTGCATACTGAACGCAAAAAAAAGTTCGGAGTTGTAATAAGTTTAAAAAATGAAGTGCCGGTGTAACAGATGACTTTTTTCGTCCGAAACCCTGATACTTCGAAAGAGATTGTCCAGTTTGTACATGAAGTGCATCCAATTTTTTCCGTAACCCTCTCTACTTTTTTGCACGTGCTATGTGGGTGAAATGATGATACCATGCCAATTTTCAACCTTTTCATAGTCCATTTTGTAGTGCTTTTCAATTTCACTGTCATTAGCTCCCAAAACAAATCAGTAAATGAATGAAAAATAGCAAATGATGTCAGAAAGGGTTGAAAGTTGATGACGTGGCTTTGTATGGTGCATACTGAATGCAAAAAAGTTCGGAGTTGTAATAAGTTTTAAAAAATGAAGTGTCGGTGTAACAGATGACTTTTTCATCCGAAACCCTGATACTTCGAAAGAGATTGTCCAGTTTGTACACGAAGTGCATCCAGTTTTTGTCGTAACCCTCTCTACTTTTTTGCACATGCTATGTGGGTGAAATGATGATACCATGCCAATTTGCAACCTTTTCATAGTTCATTTTGTAGGTCTTTTCAATTTCACGGTCATTTAGCTCTCAAAACAAATCAGTAAAAGAATGAAAAATAACAAATGATGCAAGAAAGGGTTGAAAGTTAATGACGTGGCTTTGAATGGCACATATTGAACGCAAAAAAGTCCGGAGTTGTAATAAGTTATTAAAAATAAAAGAGAGACGCAATGCTCACCTGCACGTTGCTTAGCTTCAGGCCTTGAGAAACTACACATACCTCCGTGCAGTCTACACCATTTCAAGGCCCGAAGCTAAGCAACGTGCAGGTGAGCATTGCGCCTCTCCTTCATCATCTCTGCACTCAGGGCTTATAAACCGCTGCGAGTGCCTCTCGCTTGGCGGGGTGGGACAAAAAAATAGGTACAGAAAGAATCAACTAAAAAACTCTAGTGCCGGTTCATGCCACAAATCGGTACTAAGAGCATCTCCAGTCGTTCAGCCCCCCAGGGCGCCGAAAAAGTGCGGCCTGGGGGCGAACCGGCGCTAGATTGGCCCCTGGGGGCGACCTACCTCCCAGCCAGGCCCCCAGGTGCCGCCCCCAGCCGCGGCAAATTCAAACGTAGTTCGTTCCCGCTCACAAAATAGACGCCACAAATCCGGCGATCAAGCGGCCACAAGTTCGGCGATCGCATGAAAAGTTCGACGACAAAAGCGTAGCGACACGCAGCGCATCGACGGCGAGGTCGGCCTCCGGCGTCGGAGTCGGCGTCTTGTGGCTTGGCGGGGTCTCCGTGCTTCGCGGCGTCGGCGTGGCTTCTGTGCTGCGGGGAGTCTCGGCGGCATCATCGCTTGGGCTTGGCGGCGGCGGCGGCGTGGGCGGCGGCGGCCGCGTCGTCGTCGAGGGAAGCTGGTTCAGGATGAGGCCGCGCTCCACCAAGTACCACGGCTTGACTGCCTCGTCGGTGCTCTGGAGCATGTCCGCCCCGCCCAGCAGGAAAGCCAGGTCGGTGTTTCTCTTCTTCACGACGACGTTGGTCCAGAGTAGGTCGAGCTTGACGGCGTTGCTCGACATCAACGCCGACCACCGCGCCTCGGTCTTCTCTTCACGAAGGACGGCCCAGGCCTGCGTGTCGGCGAGGCAGTGCTCGATGGACTCCTGCACTCGAGCGGTGGCTGCGTCGGCGTGTTTCCTCTTCTTGGCACCTTTGTTGCCGCCCGGCCGCCCTTCTGACGCACCAGGAGTCGGCGCGTCCAACTTGTAGGTCTCCTTGGCCTTGTCGAGGGTGCGCCAGACTTCCGCCCACTGCTCGCACTTGTCGATGCGCTTGTAAACATGGAGGTACTTGAATTCAGCGTCGTTGTTGCTCTGCCGGTATAGGGCGAACATGCGCAGCAACCGCGCGTAGGAACAAACAGTTGGCGGGCGCACATGGCGAAGAGAGGCGGGAGACCGGCGTGGCATACCTGATCCTCAACGTTGGCGCCGCTTTCCGGGCGAGCCGCGATCTCCTCGACGACCCCATGCCATTTGTTGCACGCCCCCTGGATACGCCCCCAATGGTTCGCCATCGTCTTCGAGCCGCGCTGCATGTAGACGCCTTTGAAGTAGGGGTCGACGAGCTTGTGCTCGTCGAACTCGGCCTTGATGCGCTCCCAGTACGTCTTGATGCTCTGGTTCGTGTCGGTGGTCGGGTCGAGGCAGATGAATTTCCATGCTTCGGCGAGGAATTCCTCCTCCTTGGACGCCCACTTGATGCGTGGCTCGCCTGACCTGGCCGCCCGCTTCTTATTCTTGCGCCTCTTCGCCGGAATAGTCGATGGCTCCTCCTCCTCCTCCTCCTCCTCGTCGTCATCCTCCTCCTCCGGCTCCTGCTCCTCCTCGCCGTAGACGTAGCCGAGCTCGCCGTCCATGCCGCCACTGAGATCCACCGTCTTGTCCTGGGTGACGAACCCGGGAGACACAACGGCCGCGGCCGAACCTATCGTGATGATGTCATCCATGTCGCCCTCGGTCTCGTCAGTGTCACCGAGGTGCGAGAAGGGCAGCGCGCAACGACGGAGAGGGGGCGTCGGGGAGGAAGCGTAGGCGGGCGGCGAGTAGTTGTATGGAGGGTACTGCACGCCGGCGAAGGCGGGCGAGGGCGCAAGGGCCGGGTGTCCATGGGGGAAGGTGACATTTGGGTTGAACCCACCGTGCACGTCCCCGTCGGCGTAGCCCGGCGAGGGCGATCCCCATGGCTGCGGCGACGGAGAGCCGACGCTTTGCTGGCCCCAGGGAGCGTACTGGGCGTGGCTGCCGGGTGGATTCATCATCCCGCGTGAGTCGCCTCGGCCTCGGCTTGCTCCGCCGAAGCGGCAGCCGCAGCAGCGCGTGCTGCGTTCTCACGGGCCTTCTTGGCGATGGCCCTGTTCCGCCGGTCGGCGGTGACAGCCTCCCGTCGTTGAACTTCCGCCCTCCACTCGGCGTTTGGCATGCCCGGTGGCTTGGACGGCGGCGCCCTCAGCTTCCTCTGCTTCGGCTGGGTGACGGAGGCAGTCGCGGTTGCCGCGGCACGGGGGACGACGTACTTCTTCGGTGGCATGGCGGCCGGCTTGGAGGCGAGCGGGAGGGAGATTGGCGGGAGTAAAGGAGAAAATGGGAGGGAAGTAGGGGAAAAGTGGGAAGAAACGGTGGAAAGAGGCGCCGACTTGACAGATCGGACCACGCGCCCTTTCGCTTAGGTCGGCGCCTCAGGCGCCCGAGCGCCGGGTTCTTTGGGTCCGCCGGCACCGATTTGCCCGAGCCGCGAAAAAAGGCTTCTGGGGCGATCACCATTTTGGCGCCGGTGCGGCAAAAACGCTCGGGAGGCTGTTGAAGCGGCTGGAGATGCTCTAAAGGTGCTCGTGGAGCCCCACCATCAGAACCGGTACTAAATGAAATGCCTTTGTGACAGATAAGTTTTCGTTCGAAACCCTGATACTTCGAAAGAGATTGAGTAAACATGTAAAAATATACATAAAAAATACATTGATCAGTACCGCCTTTCAGCCAAAACACGCTACTGCTAAGAGAAATACATCAAAAATACATTTATTATCAATGATCTTTTTGTGTACATTCTGAATTGTCAATATGAGTCCTCACCGGTTTAGAAACTGGAGAAGACTCATATTGTGGCCACAAATTCTACACATAGAGTTCAATGAAGACCAAGTGGTTGTGATAGTTTAAGAAGTAACATATTTAAGGTGGTAAAAACTCTCTTAGAGGAGCGAGGTGGGGCTAAAAAACCGCTGCAGAATGAATCAACTAGGAACCTCTAGTACCGGTTTGTGGCATGAACCGGTACTAAAGGTGTTGGTGGGGCCCCAGCCTGACCACAGCCTGCCACAGCCTCTTTAGTACCGGTTCGTGGCACGAACCGGTACTAAAGTTTTGCCACGAACCGATACTAATGAGCTCCGCCCACCTAGCTGTTGGAACCGACACTTATGGTCACATTAGTGCCGGTTCAGTTACAAACCGGGACTAATGTGTTTCAAATTAGGCCCTTTTTCTGCTAGTGATTATGTACGTGCCGAATTGTGTTTGGCTTTTATGGTCAAACTAGATGAAAAGAAAGGTAACCTCCAAATCTTGCTTGGTTAGAAAAGTTGCAACTGTTTGTCAAAATGGCGAGAAATTTGCAATTGTACACACACACTAGCTAGTTGTGTAGGAGTTTTCTTTGGAAATATTTTTAGAAACCTAGTTGTATAGGTTTGTTGACGAGGAAATGATCGTAAAGAAACTGTCCAAATCAGTAATGTGAGAAACTAAGTGTCATACTACATACATCCCACGCTTAAGAGAGAGAGAGAGAGAGGGTCAAGGCGGACGACGAGAAACTCTAGCCTCCACCTCGGGTGCCTAACCCTCGCGCTTACGTCAGGGCGCATCGCGGGGAAAAGCCCGTGCAGTGCCAACGATGAGAGAGATGTCCTTATTGGTGCGGCTACTACGCAGGTGCTGGAGGGCAGTTGTTGTTGTTGAAGGAGATGACGGCTCGAGTGGATGTATTTGTGAGGTGGTGCTTGATGGCATTGGTGAAGCCGGAGGGATCCAACCCGACGATGTTTAACGCCGCTTCTACAAGCTTTTGGATTTAAAAAAGGTTTCTCCGCATCGAGCTATGCTCATGGCGCGCCGCCGGTGGATGCAAGAAGAAGAAGATTTTCTGCACTCTCATGGTGTTTATTGTAATTGTATTTTCATGTAAAGGTATCTCCTTGATACTTTATATGGTCTTGGGCCTTTGCGGAAAAGAATTTACATATAACTCACTTGTCTGTCTCCAGATACGGAAAAAATGTCAAACGAGAGGACTGGGACCGGGTCAACTTGGGGAAACCGATGAGCGACTCGAGCGCATGCACGCAGCCGAAAGTCTCCGTTGAAACGGCCGGTGAGCGGAAATGTCAAGGATGCCGATGACGCAGCGCTGTGCATGTCACTGCTGACAGGAACGAGGCGACGTCATCGGTGACTGGCAGAGCCGGAACTAAACAAAATGCAAAAGGTATCCAGCTCGCGGCGCCCAAGAAAACGGCCGGAGGTAGCTAGGTTCCGTCTACGCCGGTGATGCTGATTCATCGTAGGTTGACGATGGCGCGCTCTCTCTCTCTCTCTCTCTCTCGCTCTCGCTCTCTCTCTCTCTCTCTCGCTCTCTCTCGCTCTCTCTCTCTCTCTCACACACACACACACACGTTTGAATCGAATAACCAGTCCGGCGGCAAAAGAGTAATAAAGTCTAAAAAAAATCTTCGTACGCCCGGTCGAAATCGGACCCTCTACCGCATTGATATTCCTCGAGGACGAAGCCTGCACCGACACATGCTACCTAGTCTTAGGCTATACACATGTGCCCGGCCAGATCGACTTGACGTAGCAATGCCTCATTAGTTTTAGCCAATTATAAGTTGGCACAGGCACGTACGAACTAGGCCCTAGGGTTGACACAGTTGGGGTACGATCCTGCAGTACCAGGAACGTTCCTGTAGCAACTGGACGGATGCCACCGGCTGAATAATTCACGTGCGTACGTGAGGATGACAAGATGGGATCCTTAACCCATCGACCTTCTTCTCCATTGAGATTAATTACACATGCGTTCTTCTTCTGCTATACGCGTATCACATAATTGACATGGGGTGCGTGGCATGCTTGGCCTCGTCGTTGAAACATGAGTTAATTGCACAAAAGTATCATAATCGGGGCATTAAAAGCAGATTGGTACCATTTTTTGTAATTTTTACATGTCAGTACCAAATCTGGGGCTAGCCGTTACAAAAAGGTCTAAACCGCGTATAAACACGTATTGACGGGGTATCTGACCAGCAGGGCCCACCTGTCGGGTGCCGATGTGGCATGTTTTTTGCAGAAAGCCCCCTTGCTTCGCCGGCGCTACTGTTCATCGTCTCCACACGCGGCGACACCCGATCTAGATCGAGGGGAGGAGCCCCTCGAGCCCGAGCTTCTTTGCCTCCCGTAACCGCCGCCCCGCCCCCGGCCTCCACCTCGCCTCGCGTGCTTGCAGCCGAAGCAGGGGAGTCAGCGGGACTTGGCGCAACTCCGGCGACAGGGAGCGGCGAAGGGCGCGGGAACCGATGGATCTGGACGGCGGCGTCTCGCGGAGGGGCGTGAGGGCAGCCGGGTCCTCTCTGTTCATACGACAGAGAGGGAGGAAACAAGGAGGCCACGAGGGGACCTGGTCGCCGGCGATGGCTGCTCCGGCGAGGCGCGTGGGGCGGGGTCGACACGACCCTCGGGCGGAGGCGGCTGGGAGGAAGAGCCCGGCCACGAGGAGGCGGCGGCGCACGCTGTGAGCGAGCCGGGAGCTCGGGAGGAGGGCGAGGTCCTCTCGTGGGCTGCCGCCGCCGGGCGACGGCCGGGGCGGGACGGCGAGACCCTCAAGTGAGGCGGCTGGGAGGAGGAGCCCCCGACGAGGAGGCGGCGGTGTGCTTGTGATCGAGCCGAGCTTGGGAGGAGGCGCGAGGGTCCTCGTGGATCGCTGCCGTCGCCGGGCGACGATCGGTTTTCCTCCCCGCCGGCTGGTTTTCTGTGCGGGGAAGGGAGGGTGTTTATGCAAAGAAAATGCCACGTCGGGACCCGACAGCGGGCCCGCCGGTCGATGCACCGCCAATACGCTGGCGATACGTGATTTAGACCTTTTTGCAACGGATAGCCCGAGACTTGATACTGACACGTAAAAATTACCAAACTTGGTATCAATCTGCTTTCAATGCCTCAATTGTGGTACTTCTATACAATTAACTCTTGAAACATTGGGCGTTCCGACACGTCGACGTCGTTCATCTCATGCATGCATGCAGCGTGTGAATTAATTAGTGTCTATCTCCAAGTACCGTACGACATCACATGCAGACCCTGGTGTGTCCTCGTGTTTCGTCGACTGGTCACGTCGCTGCTGGCACGTACGGGAGTAGCGACCAAAGGCTCCATGGAGAGTTTTGATTTTCTCTGCTCCTCTACTTGAAAAACGATCTTTATATTATGAGGCAGAGGAGTACATTTTTGTTTTATGCTTCCCTGTGACCGAGTCATCCTTCTATTCTTATCAACAGTCAATGTCATTCCGGCAGAACAAAAAATAGTCAATGTACTACTAGTTGGTTCTCTGCGCATCTTGGAGCATGATTCAACCATTGTCTAAAAAAGCTTGGTCAATGTAGTATCTCGGGATCGGCACGCATGACGGTGCATGTGAAAACGTATTATCGTACAACATGCATCGGCTCTTAGAATTTTGATTATAAAAATAAACTGCCAAAAGTACTATTACATGTGCTGTTTTTTGCGAAAAGGGATATCAGTGAAAAGTATTCCCTCCATTGCAAGATACATTGCATATTCATAGTTCCTTTCTACTTTGTCAAACCTATGTGTTAAAAAAATTACTTAGTCAAACTTTACAAAGTTTGAATTATGATAAAACTTAAATATGGTGTATTGTGAAATGGAGAGAGTACATAGGGTTGCAGTAATAATTTGGCTACATGCATTACTCTAGTGTGGACAGTGATAAACTCTTTTACTTCGCCAAAAAAAGTGATAAACTATTTCAACTTATTTGAAAAAAAATGGTACTTATGATTATGAAATGAACCGCAATTTCTATCAGAACAATCAATACATTTTAGACGCATACATAAGCAACCCAAGGTGAGGACCGGATCCATAGCAGAATGCCATTTCATACTAATAACCGAAAGTCTACAATATTGATAAATTTCGCTATTTTTTCAAATAATGAAAGTCATTAGATGACCGTCTAGGAGTGACTCGGAGTTCAAGTTCATCTTAGATGTAGCTGAGATTGTTCCCAAGCCCCGCCACCGAGTAACCTATGTACAATATAAGAATGTTCAAATATGAATGTCCACAAACTTTTTTGGACGAAAAAAATAAAGGCCATTCAAGATATTTTGTAGATCGTGTGATCAAGATCACACAATCCAGCCATCTTCACCATCTTTTTAAATGTCGGCTATCCAAGTTTAACCCTAGCCCCGGCTTACTTCTTTGCGTCCTTAGGGTTTTATCACCCCCAGAGCCCCCCATGTTACCAACCCGCTGCTCAATTGGTTTCGATATTCTCTCACAATCCCTCTTCCGCATCATCTTATCCTACCGCTACCACATATCCTTGCCCATCATAATGTTGTTGCCACCTCTTCTCGCAATATAAAGAAAAGAAAAAAGAGATGAAGATAAGCTAGCAATCCAGAGACGATAAAAAGAAGAAGCAAGAGGCACTATTGTGAAGCAAGGATACAAGCCGATGGAGCCCAAGCATTTTGGTGCAATGGCAACGGGTAGAGGAGGGTTGTGAGAAGAAGCATTTTTTTCTCACAAAATTGCATTTCTCGTTTTCCGGTTAAAACCGAGGAAAAGACGAAGAGTCTAAATCAGCAAAACCATCTTATTTAGGAAAGTAACAACCGTCTCTAAGAATGAAGATACGCTGCAACTACACCTACCCTCTCGGTTAGTGTACAAGTTTTCTTTTGGAAACTCAGCCACGAGGTTGATCGGCCAGGAAATGCACCTCATCTCCCTTCGATCCATATCATTTATCGCTCGGACGTATTTCGACATATTTCAATATTGGATACATCTATTTGAGTGATAAATGATATAGATTGGAGGTGGTAATACTTTCTAATTTGGACCTACGACCTGTAGGCTGTAGGCTGTAGGCTGTAGTTTGTGTGCCGTTCTATGGTTTTTCTTAGAGTTATAGTGGAGCTCTTCTCTTTTTCTTTTCTTTTTTGATGCATCAAGTGGAGCTCTTCTCCATCCTCCATATATACCAAGCGTCTATCACGTCCTCCCACACAAACTCTCGCATAAGCCAAGAAACGTTCTCCCCAGAGCTCGCTGGTTATCATTTATCAACACACGCCGTAGCCATGGTGCACGCCGACGAAACCACTCACATCCTCCTCGTCCCGTACCCGGCCCAGGGCCACCTCAACCCGATCCTCCAGTTCGGCAAGCGGCTCGCCGGCCACGGCGGCGTCCGGTGCACCGTCGCGGCCACCCGGTTCGTCGTCGGCTCCACCAAGCCGTCCCCGGGCTCGGTGCACGTCGCCGTATTCTCCGACGGCTGCGACGCCGGCGGGCCCGCTGAGCTGGGCGGGCACAAGGGCCCCTACTTCAAGCAGCTGGAGGCGGCCGGGTCCGAGGCGCTGGACGAGCTCCTCCGGTCCGAGGCGGCGAGTGGCCGCCCAGTGCGCGTGGTGGTGTACGACACGTTCATGCCGTGGGTGGCGCCCCTGGCACGGCGGCACGGGGCGGCGTGCGCGGCGGTGCTCACCCAGACGTGCGCCGTGGACATCGTGTACACGCACGCGCGGGCCGGGCGCGTGCCGGTGCCGGTGCGCAAGGGGGACTCCCCGCTCGAGCTCCCTGGACTGTCGTCCCGGCTCGGCGCCGCCGACGTGCCGACGTTCCTGACCGACAGCGACGCGCACCACCCGTCCCTCCGCGACCTGCTGATGAACCAGTTCGCGGGGCTCGGCGCCGTGGATCACGTGTTCGTCAACTCCTTCTTCGACCTGGAGCCTCAGGTGAGCGCCACGCGAATCCGCCCTTGGCATCATATGCCGCATGTGTCTCAAGCAGAGCGTACGTGCGTTCAATCTTCAATGCCAGGGCGCGCGTCGCATGCAGCAATGCAGCATACGTGCAAGCACGTCGCTTGCAACGTGCAATCAATTGACGTTTACTGCCATTGATTGATTCCGAGCATTTGCCCTGACGACACCGGCCACGTCCGTGTGCTTACGTATGTGCAGGAAGCGGAGTACCTGGCGTCGACGCTGGGGGCCAGGACGATCGGGCCGACGGTGCCGTCGGCGTACCTGGACAAGCGCCTGCCCGACGACGCGTCCTACGGCTTCCACCTGCACACCCCGATGACGGCCGTGACCAAGGCGTGGCTGGACGCGCGCCCGCCGCGCTCCGTCGTGTACGCCTCCTTCGGCAGCATCGTGGCGCCGGGACCGGACCAGATGGCCGAGGTCGCCCACGGCCTCCGCAACGCCGGCAGCCCATTCCTGTGGGTGGTGCGCGCCACGGAGACGGCCAAGCTGCCCAAGGGCTTCGCGGCGAGGGCGGCGGCGCGGGGGGACCTGATCGTGCCGTGGTGCCCGCAGCTGGAGGTGCTGGCGCACGGCGCCGTGGGGTGCTTCGTGACGCACTGCGGGTGGAACTCCACCGTGGAGGCGCTGAGCGCCGGCGTGCCGATGGTGGCCGTGCCGCAGTGGTCGGACCAGCCGACCAACGCCAAGTACATCGAGGACGTGTGGCGCGTCGGTGTGCGCGCGCGGCCGGACTCCGGCGGGGTGGTGGGCAAGGGGGAGGTGGAGAGATGCATCAAGGAGGTGATGCGCGGCAAGAGGTACCGGAGGAGGGCGTCGGAGTGGAGGGAGAAGGCCAAGGCGGCCATGAGCGAGGGCGGCACCTCTGACCGCAACATCGCCGATTTCCTCTCGAAATATCGCGTGGCAAAATGATCTCGAGCACTTTTTCAACAACAAAAAAATGACCTTGAGAACTCGAGACTGTTGGGGTTTGTGGTTGTGTGGTCTGATGATATCTGATGCAACAGTTGATTTTTTTTTGGCAGATGGCAACGGCCGATTGTTGGCTAGCTGCAAAAATAGTTTAAACCAAACAAATGTTCTAAAAAAAAGTTTTAAACCAAACAAATGGTGGTGAAATCGTTAATTTATCTGGCCGAGGTTTTGTTCCGATTTCGATCAACTCGACAGCAGCTTTGAATTATGTCTGTATGCTCCCGGATCCTAGAACGCTGTAAAAATATCTCCACGTTTCTTCCCTGCAGAAAAAGACACCACGGTTTTCTGGCTTGATTTAGATGTTTTCAGGATTTTTTTTCCTTATATCTAAGGAATTACAAATGGGCCGGTCAACACCAGCACTACAAACTACAAAGAACAACTGCACGAACAAGAAAAAACATCCAGATTCTTGGGAAGAAGATTTTTTTCTACAAGGCCGCTGCACACCACTGTCGAAGCCGGACTGTTTTTGTTGCAAATGGCCAAGAAGCCATCGAGGTACTCCACTCCAGCTGAAGCAACGCCCAGCAGGAGACGCCAACCCAAAAATGCTAGATACACGGACTATATCGACGGGCTTTTAGGGACCAGCTGACCTGTCCTTCTTTAATTGGGCTAACTAATCTTCTTCTCCTAATTAATCGCCCTCCTGATTTTAACCGGTGGGGGTGGGCGCCAAGCCCTGTAAAACCCCGTAATAGCCTGTTGATGTAGCAAAGCCGGACGCCAACCCCGAAACAGCGAAGGATCCAGCCACCAACTACTCATCATTATTAACTTTAGCAATACTACATATATATGTGTCGTTCATTTTTAGATTGATTAGCCAAATTAACTCATCGTAGCATCATTGATTCCAGAGGATTTGCTTTCATTCGTACCGATAGCACTGAAGTGCTGCGATTTTAGTCACATTTCCAAATTGGGCAAGAACTTTGATGTTCGTGTTCGTTTATTTGAACTTCATAAGCTATTATATTTGCAATGTTCACCTTTCCATTTATCTAATTATCCTTGAACATAATAGATGTTATTATGTGAGTGACATCGTGTCGTGTGGCCGCTTTTTGTTGCACAATTAGCATTTTGGAGTACTGATTTTTTGCCGTGACTTCCACGAAAGTCATTTCATGATGAAGTTTTCAAGCACACAAACTTTTGTTGAAGTTTATAAAAAAATATTTTTTATCTAATTTACTATTTTTTATTCTACTGTTCATCAGGGAGCATATGAGTTCGGGACCAAATACTCCACTTCCCGTGATAAAGCCTCTTCTTTTTGCCTACATATTTATGAGGGCATCGCATACAGTTAGTCAGTAATGGTCATGGAGTGTATGGTTGAGCCTCAAATTACCCACCACATCAATTGCAGGAGGTACTGACTTCCTTGTGATGTTCTCATCAAAAAATAGTGACCAACTGTATGCTCAATCACCATCACTGACTTCACTGTGCACTTAGTGTTCACCTGCTTATCTTTATCATCGATTGAAATGAGCACGTGCAAATTGACCCAATCCATGCACATCCATGGCACGTGCATTAATTGGTTTGGTTGCCTTGGTCAACGTGTGTGTCTGTGTGTTTCATTTGGAAAGAAAACCTGACCAAAGCTTGACCTGGCCAAAGCGTATGACCGTATGGACTGGGAGTTCCTTGAAGGGGTATTGTTGAAAACCGGTTTCTGCGCAAAGTGGACTGCATGGGTTATGCGGTGTGTTCGGACTGTGAGATACTCAGTCTGTATCTGTTTCTTTTCGTGGCAGACGGGTTAGTAAAACTGATTGACCATGTGATAAACCAAGGCAACCTGACACCACCAAAAATTACAAGGAATATAGCCCCAGGATTTCGAACATCTTGTTTGCAGATGATAGTTTGCTCTTTTTCAAGGCTATTGTGGACCAAGCTGAGACCGTGAAAAGGGTGTTGACAGTTTTTCCGAGATGCACAGGGCAATTGTTAGGTGAAAGCAAGTGCTCTATCTTCTTCAACGAGAAATGCCCAGAGGTGATAAGAGAGGGTATAAAAGAAACGTTGGGTGTTGTGTCATCCTTCGAGAGCAAATACCTAGGGCTCCTGATGTTAGAAAGACGAATGAAGAATGAGCACTTCCAACCAATCATGGACATATTTGGAAAAGGATGCTCTACTTTTCAATGTGCTCTTGTTACACTCACTCTTCACCAAACCTTTGGTTACCACATGGGTTAAACAGCCTTGGGATTAACCCGCGACGAACCATGTCCATGTGATCCTTGATAACGACGTCACTGCTCTCTATAAGCATCCGCATCCATGCCACCTTGTCACGCTCCCGAGAGGAGCGCTCCTTTTCGGATCTATGTATTGAAGACAATGGTAAATATTGACAGTGTAGTGCAACTTGGTGAGGTTGATGCATTCGTATAATGGTTAGGCGACGTGATAGGGATGAGGCAAGGCCAATGCCACATGTGACGTGCTTACGGAACTAAGATGTTCTTACGAGAACTACAAATATCAGGAAATAAAATATCAAACATATAAGGCATACATTTTTTTAATAGAGAAAGAGGGACCAAGCCACCATCGCATAAAGATAAATAGATAACAAGGCAACACTAAAACCTAAACGTCGCGGCAAGATGACATTGATGATCTTCAACTTCTTATTATTCAGATTACTTTCTTTGAACACTCATTTTAGGTGGTATCAGGCTATCAGCGTGTAGTTGGAGCCGAGTCTCTCATTGGTGAAACATTTATTTATCCACCTCCTTTCCTCTTGTCCATCGTTGTGTGATTAAGGTTGTGTGCACATGTTATGGAAGTCATGGAGATCAGCACGTAGTTTAATAACAATCGAGCTTCAAAATATCGGATATCGGGTTTGTATTGGTTTGGCTTCGACATATTGGATGTCGGATATCGGGTGATATATCGGACGATATGTAGATATATCGGAGAAAACATGTCTAGTTTTTTTCATTATTCTTGTTCAAAACATTTATTTTTAGTAAAACAATGTCAATGTTTAACCTGGCACTTTTAGATTCCTAATTTATTAACTTGTTGATTAATAAATTATTAAGGAAAGATTCACAAAATCCTTACTCTATGATTAACAACAATAAGATATATATGCATTTGTACAAAACATTGTGCATGACTTTGATAACATATAATGAAGTTGTAAATGCATAATCTTATTTCACTGCATTCTAATAAATAATTGTTGTCATCTATGCATTGTTCTATATCGGTGGACATATCGGGCTTGATATCGGCCATATCGGTCGATATTTCAGTCCATATCGGATGATATGTTTGAAAATGATATTTACAAAATGATATGTTATGTTTATACCTCAAAAGTGATATGTCGGCCTATATAATGGTCGTATCAGCCTAGATTTAAAAGCTTGATAACAATATATGGGACGCGGAGTGTTTGAACCTGAGCTCACATGCTCCGTGATGAACAGTAAAATCCAAAAAAGCACGAAGGATTTTACTGCCATCAGGGAGCATGTGAGCTCCAGATCAAAAGAGCACTTTCACAGTATTTTCTTTTATTTTGTATTTTTATCGATCTTGGTTTATAAGCATAAAACTATTTTAAGCCATGGTGCACGCCGACGGAACCACCCACATCCTCTTCGTCCCATAGTAACTTTAGCAATACTACATTTTAGTCAAATTAACTCATTGTAGCATCGTTGATTCCAGAGGATTTGCTTTCAGTCGTACCGATAGCAATGAAGCGCTGCGATTTTAGTCACATTTTCCAAATTGGGCAAGAACTTTGATGTTCGTGTTTGTTTATTTGAACTTCATAAGCTATTACATTTGCAATGTCACCTTTCAATTTATCTAATTATCCTTAAACATAATAGTTACTATTATGGGAATAACATCGTGCCATGCGGCCGCCTTTTGTTGCACAATTCACAGTGTACCATACGGTGATAGAGCGAAAGTGCTCTTCTACTCCCGAGCTCAAATGAGCTCGGGGTGAACAGTAAAATGGGAAAAAAAATTGAAAACACATTCAAAAAATTCTATTTTTTTGTTGAAAACTTCAACAAATGTTTCGTATACTTAAAAATTTCATCATGAAATGGCATTCATGGAAGTCATGGTAAAAAAACAGTACTTCAAAAAGCTATCAAAAATAGCATTTTTAGAGCATAGATTTTTTCCACGACTTCCACAAATGTGATTACATCATAAATATTTGCAAGCACATAAAATTTTGTTGAAGTTTATAAAAAACATATTTTTTATTCTACTGTTCATCAGGGAGCATATGAGTTCGGGAACAAATACTCCACTTCCCGTGATAAAGCCTCTTCTTTTTGCCTACATATTTATGAGGGCATCACATACAGTTAGTCAGTAATGCTCATAGAGTATGGTCGAGCCTCTAATTACCCATCACATCAATTGCAGGAGGTATTGACTTTGTTGTGATGTTCTCATCAAAAAATAGTGACTAACTGTATGCTTTATCACCATCACTGACTTAACTGTGCACTTAATGTTCACCTGATTATCTTTATCATCGATTTAAATGAGCACGTGCAAATTGACCCAATCTATGCGAATCGATAGCACATGCATTAGTTGGTTTAGTTGTCCGTGTTTCATTTGGAAAGAAAGGCTCACCAAAGCATGACCTGGCCAAAGCGTTTGACCAGGTGGACTGGGAGTTCCTTGAAGGGGTATTGTTGAAAACTGGTTTCTCCAGAAAGTGGACTACATGGGTTATGCGGTGTGTTCGGTCTGTGAGGTACTCAGTCAGATGCAATGGAGAATTGTTGGAACCTTTTGTGCGATCCAGAGGCTTGCGTCAGGGAGACCCTCTCAGCCCGTATCTGTTTCTTTTCGTGGCAGACCGGTTAGTCAAACTGATTGACCATGAGATAAACCAATGGAACCTGACATCGCTAAAAATTGCAAGGGACGGCCCCGGGATTTCAAACATCTTGTTTGCAGGTGACAGCTTTCTCTTTTTCAAGGCTATTGTGGACCAAGCTGAGACTCTAAAAAGGGTGTTGACAGTTTTTCAGAGGTGCACAGGGCAACTGTTAAGTGAAAGCAAAGTGCTCTATCCTCTTCAGTGAGAAATGCCCAGAGGTGATAAGAGAGGGTATAAAGGAAACGCTGGGTGTTGTGTCGTCGTCCTTCGAGAGAAAATACCTAGGGCTCCCAACGCCAGAAGGATGAATGAAGGATGAGCACTTCCAACCAATCAAGGACACATTTGGAAAAAGTGCTCTACTTTTCATTGCGGTCTTGTCACACTCACTCTTCATCAAACTTCCGGTTACCACAAGGGTTAAATAGCCCTGGGATTTACCCGCGATGAACCTGTTCGCACACGAACACGTCACGTGTACCCTCGACACCGGGGGTGATGCACCGAAGCTCACGTCGAAGGAGTCTCACCGGAAGCGCGATTCGCAAGTCGACTGGCGAGAGCTTTTGAGGACCCGAAACCCCGCAATCCCGGGAAGGACCCCGTCGGGGAGTGCGGCAGCTATGGGCTGCCCTAGGTCGGCCTGACCGCCCCTAGGGTCTCGAGGTTCGCCGCCCTGTAACAAGAAGAACGAACGAAGAACGAGGAAGAAGAAGAACAAGGGAGAAGATAAAAGATAAAAAGTGGTAGATGATTTGATCGATTGTGTGTTGTTCAATCGGCCGTCACCTCTCATCTATTTATGAGGCGGATGGACTTCCCGTACAAGAAAAGGACTAAAAAGTCCACCCGAGACGTCAAAAAACCCTAACCTAACTCCGACAGGAATCTTTGGCAATTTTCCGGATCAACTCGGTCTCACCGATTGGTTTGCTTCGGTCCCACCGAGTGAGCGTTGACAACTTTCTGCAATTTTCCGGATCAACTCGGTCTCACCGATTGGTTTGCTTCGGACCCACCGAGTGAGCGTTGACAACTTTCTGTGATTTTTCGTATCAACTCGGTCTCACTGAGTCAATCAACTCGGTCGGTCCGAAATGATTCTGCAGCTTCTGTTTCTGACCTTGTTTTACCTTCACAGGTTGCATACGACCTCGGATTAAGATGATTTTTATATCAAAATCAATCGTTTCAACGAGACTCACAACTTTCATGTTGAAACAGTTTCCACCAGAGGCTATCTTGATTGGGTTTTATGCCTTTCTTTACTCTGGTGTCAACATGAGCATCTCTGAACTTGTCATAACTTTTGAGTCCGAGCTCCGTTTTAGACCATCTTCATATCCATCTTGTTCTTCTCGAAGAGAGATATTCCAAGGTGACTTCCAATCATAAGTTTGAATTAGTCTATATATAGCCTAAGCTAATTTTATGACTGTGCCACTTTTGAGCGTAAACACATGCCCCCCTGTTTTTCGGCAAAGCTAGCGTGCCGAAAAATAACTTGTACCAAGTTGGTTCTAAGGACGATGTCAACACTCCATCGGCCATTCTGCATCTTCTTAGGGATATAAGTATATATCGGCTATTACTTGTTTGAATCCTTGATGCAAACTTGGGTGAAACCTTCTCAATTTCATTCACAATCCGGTGATAAATTTCCATAGATATTTATTTCAAAGTCATCCTCCGAACCATATTGTTCACCCTTTCACTGGGATTTTGCAGACAATCAAGAATGAATTCCCTCTAATCCTTTCTTTCGCATGCATACAAATTTCATTACTGGCCGAAGCAATGGGCTTTGGTTCGGCCTTACCTATGTCGGTGAGATCAAGCATCGGCTATTGATAGATGTGCACTACACCATGATCAACATGGTAGCCGAATGCTTGTTGCACCAACTCATTTGCTCTTCAATTTTCATGTCTAGATATATGAGAAATATTAAAGCAACCCAAGGTAAATTTTATATCTAGAGATACCTCAAGGTAAACTATAAGTGATTCGTCAAAACATTGATAACTCTTGGATATTTGTTGTACTACTCATAACGAATCACCCAAAGTCTCAATATGTATAGCACCTATGGCAACCAAAAGCTCCAAACCGAATAAAATTTTATATTCGGCTTTGATTATTGTGAAAAAAATATTTTAAGCGGCACGAGGCTTGTTTTGGTCTCCAATTGAACTAAGGACGATGTTAGGATACTACACCGGCCATACTTTGACATATTCTTAGGGCGATAGATAAATATCATCCATTAACATGAGGTCCATGTAGAATTCACCCACCAAAATATGTATAGCCGAAATAAACAAATAGGAATAAAATATTTCGGCCCCTTTGTATTAGCAACAATGTAACTAATCAAATGTATAGTAATTTGATAATACCCTCTCATGATATAGAAAAATATGTTGCATCCATGGATCAAAATAAATCCATGGAGGGTAATTGATCATACCTAGGGATGAATTCCATGGCAAAGGCATCAATGGCATGGTTGAAGAAAATGGACGATGTGCAAACCGAAGATTCTGATGTTGTGATGCACGCTTTCGGCTTAATTGTTTGTTGCTTCCATCCTTCTGTTTCTTCACTTTTATTGTACTTGTTGCAATAGAAGCACGAAAATCAATTTTATTATGATTGGGCTTCTTGGGAACCCATACCATGTTCTTCTGTCTCAGCTCTTGTGCGCTAAGATTTTGTAATTTCTTGTTTTGCCAATACGATAAGCCGAGTGGGCATCTCGGCTGTGGTTCTGTCTTGACCAATGGCAATTCCTTTTTGGCCTTGTGCACTCTCAACTTCTTTTCTTCAGATTTGACATTTTGACTCTCAACAATTGATTGCTTCATCTCATTGCCTTTAGTAGCCAATGTCAACACTTTCATTGGCTCTTTTTTATTTGAGATCAAATCTGAAGTAGCACACTTACGACCATCTATTTTCACGCGGTAAACTTGCTTTACTACCTCTTTCTTCTTCCTTGAGCTCTGGACCGATTCCTTATGATTGAAACGGTCTTTGACATGTGATTGTTCAAATGTTGATCTTCTTGGAGCTGCATAGTATAGGTGAGATGGTCTAAAATAAGATGGAGAATGTGCCCTTGTATCATACCTGTCCCATGATGGATATGGATCTATAGGAGCATAGGGAGGCATCCACGGCATTGGCATTGGCGGCCCAAAATAAGGATATGAATATGATGCATTAAAATTCTCACTTTGCCAATACCAATCCTCATATTTGCGCCTTGGGGGTGATCTTGGTTTCTTTGCATGATTTGGCCGATAAGTATTCTTCTCTTCACTCTTCTTCTGATATTTATCCAATAGTTCAGCGAAGGTGATTTTTGATCTCTTACACTTGCGCTTATTTCGGCCTTTGTTTTCTTTTGGTTTGCTTTCATCGATCACTGGATTTGCTTGCTGCCCCCCAGTCCTTGGCGTCTTCATTGCAGCTTCGATGGAATTCTCACCCTCAAGTTCATGTTCATTGTGCTCTTCAACAACTTCTTTACTTGAAAGCTTGATCCCATCACCTGCAGTTTTTACCTTCTCTTTAGATGGATTGGCTTGAAGTAGCCGATGCAAAAACTTTTTGCCATCAAGACCAATCGGAATAGACTGGTCATCCTTTGGTGTTTCAACAAATTTTAATCATCCGTTATCAATGGCCGATTTAACTATTTGACGAAACAGGTTGCAATCCTCAATACTATGCTTGAACGAGTCATGCAACTTACAATAAATTCGTCCTTGGATAGATGGCTTGACATGGTGATCAAGAATTCTAATATAATTATTTTTCAACAACAGATTAAAGATTTGATCACACATGTTTGAATCGAAGGTATACGTTTTGTTTTCTAGCCGATCTTGGTGTCGAACGGCTTTGGAGGTAAGCAAATAAATGGTTCAGATTTAGAATCTCCCCATTCGGCTATGCATTGTGTTTTGCACCCTGTCTCCGATGTATTTGGATAAGATATTATATTAGCATCGGATTTCTCAAAAGAATTTGACCTTGGCTTTAAATTTCTGAAACGAAAATAGTTAGAATACACATGTCTCAATTGAGACCAAGTGCAAGCCAAGTATGAAACAAGCAAAGCTACCAATTAGATATGAAATTTTGATAAAGCAATGGGGAAAACTTTGGCTGCAATAATAGGTCACTATCGGTCTTTATAAAAGGCACAATATATTGACCGACATGTTCTATAACAGTTTTATTGCTAACAAGTAAATTTCCCTTCTTCATTGGTCTTTCAAAATTACTTATGAGAATTTTTCTAATAGATGCATCAACTATGAAGTTGTGACAAAATCTGAAAATAGGAAAATCACTTGCTAGGCATACCTCTTCAAATATGTTGGGAGAGCATGATGGTGGCGTGACTTGAACAATATCTTGCTCATGTTCTGAATCATCTTTCTTTACATCGGTTATATCAATTGGCAAGGCTTCTTTTCTTTGAGCCAATTCCCTATCAATTCTCTCTTGGCGAAGTACTTGCACTCTATCGCGCAAAGCTTTTACTCCCCTCTCAATTTCAGCCCGCTCTAGGTCAGTTTGCCCCCCAATGCTTTTAGGATCTTTCGGCAATGAAGTGTTAGTGTTGCCGAAATTTTGCAATTATGTAGGGGGTGTATAAAATGTTGTGGTACTAGGTGGAGGTGTATGCACTGCTATATAACCATATGCTCTCTCACCAATACTATCAATTGATGAAGTTTCATCTTCCTGCAAAACTCTAGCCTTTATTGCAGCATAATCAGGAAACAACCCCTTTTCATATTGTTCAAGGCAAAGAGCACTAATTCTCTTATTTTGTGCCAAGCTCTTTTTTAATGCAGCCACAACCGCTTCTGGAAGGGATTGCTCCGTAATACTTTCAGATTCTTTCGGCAATGATTCGTGAGTGTTGCCAAAATTATTGAATTGTGTAGAGTATGCATTATATGCTGCAATATTTGATGACGGCACATGTGTTCCTGTAAATTTTTCACTTATTCGGCTACGACCATGAAGATGCGGGGCCGAATTATGAACATCTACAGTTGCATACGGTGCTGAAAAATTACTAACATGGGGTGTAGCATATGATGGTTGAGAGTAACTGGCCGAATAGCTAGTAGTAGCATGGCCAATTCTCCCATCCACCGGCAAGGTTGGATTCACATATTGCAAATTAGTTGCCGATGAATAAAAAGGTGAAACACGTTCTTGTATGCTATTGGAAATTTTAACATGAGGTGTTTCAGATTGATCAACCAAACCCATCATGTTGTTCATCGGCATATGGATTTGTGGGGTTGCCGATGCATGAGAGTTTGGATACATATGTTGTACGTTGCTAAAATCATAAGAATTTAAAGCATGAAGATTGTTTTGCATCGGCCCTTGCGCATAATTAGATGCATGATTGATAAAACTAGGGCTAGCCGATACATTAAGCTCATTAGGTGATCCAGCAACAACATATGGATTATTTGCATCTACAAAGGGGAATTGGGTATTCATATTACCTTTGTAGATTGCAGCAACTTGATGACGATCTCTTTGTAGCAAGAACAGGCTGGAGACCGTTCAAAGCTTCGTCCCCAGTGGAGTCGCCAAAAAGTGTGTTCGCACACGAACACGTCACGTGTACCCTCGATGCCGGGGGTGATGCACCGCAGCTCACGTCGAAGGAGTCTCACCGGAAGCGCAAATCGCAAGTCGACCGGCGAGAGATTTTGAGGACCCGAAACCCCGCACTCCCAGGAGGGACCTCATCGGGGAGTGCGGCAGCTATGGGCTGCCCTAGGTCGGCCTGATCGCCCCTAGGGTCTCGAGCTTCGCCGCCTGCAACAAGAAGAACGAACGAAGAACGGGGAAGAAGAATAACAAGGGAGAAGATAAAAGATAAAAAAGTGGTAGATGATTTGATCGATTGTGTGTTGTTCAATCGGCCGTCACCTCTCATCTATTTATGAGGTGGCTGGACTTCCCGTACAAGAAAAGGACTAAAAAGTCCATCCGAAACGTCAAAAACCCTAACCTAACTCGGACAGGAATCTTTGGCAATTTTCCCGATCAACTCGGTCTCAACGATTGGTTTACTTCGGTCCCACCGAGTGAGCGTTGACAACTTTCTGTAACTTCCTGCAATTTTCCGGATCAACTCGGTCTCACCGATTGGTTTGCTTCGGTCCCACTGAGTGAGCGTTGACAACTTTCTGTAACTTTCTGTAATTTTCCGGATCAACTCGGTCTCACCGAGTCAATCAACTCGGTCGGTCCGAAATGACTCTGTAGCTTCTGTTTCTGACCTTGTTTTGCCTCCACAGGTTGCATACGACCTCGTATTAAGACGATTTTTATATCAAAACCAATCGTTTCGACTAGACTCGCAACTTTCATGTTGAAACAGTTTTCACCAGAGGCCATCTTGATTGAGTTTTATGCTTTTCTTTACTCTGGTGTCAACATGAGCATCTCTGAACTTGTCATAACTTTTGAGTCCGAGCTCCATTTTAGACCATCTTCATATCCATCTTGATCTTCTCGAAGAGAGACATTCCAAGGTGACTTCCAATCATAAGTTTGAAGTAGTCTATATATAGCCTAAGCTAATTTTATGACTGTGCCACTTTTGAGCGTCAACAGAACCATGTCCATGTGATCCTTGATAACGATGTCACTGCTCTCTAGAAGCATCCACATCCATGCCACCTTGTCATGCTCTCGAGAGGAGCCCTCCTTATTCATTGAAGACAACGGTAAATATTGACAGTGTAGTGCAACTTGGTGAGGTTGATGCGTTCGTATAACGGTCAGGCGACGTGACAGGGATGAGGAAAGGCCAATGCCACATTTGATGTGCGTACAAAACTAAGATGTTCTTACGGGAACTGCAAATATCAGAAAATAAAATATCAAACATATAAGGCATACAATTTTTTTAATAGAGAAAGAGGGACCAAGCCGCCATCACATAAAGATAAAAAAGATAACAAGGCGCTAAAACCCAAACGCCACGACAAGATGATGATCTTCAACTTCTTATTATTTAGATTACATTTTCTTTGAACACTCATTTTAGCTAGTATCAGGCTATTAGCGTGTAGTTGGAGCCGAGTCTCTCGTTGATGCAACAGATATCCATCCACCTCCTTTCCTCTTGTGCATCGTTGTGTGATTAAGGTTGTGTGCACATGTTATGGAAGATCATGGAGACTAGCACGGAACGCGGAGTATTTGAACCCGAGCTCACATGCTCCCTGATGAACAGTGGGATCGAAAGAGCACTTTCACAATATTTGCTTCTATTTTGTATCTTTATCGATGTTGGTTAAATAGCATAAAACTATTTTTAAGCCTTCAGATTAGCTTCTAATATGAATGTATGGTTTTGGGTCAATCATTTCTATAAGTTGTTTTATTTGACATGATTTCTTTTTTCAATACAGTTCCGCTCAATTTCATCTTTCCTGTCTCCAGGTTTTGAGGAGGTGGTATCACACTTTACATTTTTATTTGTGCCAAACATTTAATTGTTCAAATTTTTAGAACAAAGATGCAAAAAACACCCAACTTTATTATATTATAAAGCACATAGTAGCATGAACTAAGTATTCCGATACAAAATTAAGTATTATGATACACAAGTTTCAAACAACAAATAAAGCATCTTTTAAAAATTTCACAAAATGAAAGAGCTTTTTTGGGGAACAAAATGAAAGAGTTGGTTGTTCATGTTGCTATTTGAATTTCCTCGATCTCCCAAGAGAGAATTCCCATTTCACCGGATCCTAAAAATCATTCCACCAAGAAAGGCACCGGTGCTTTCTGGACCGCCCGCCACAGCTAAACGTGGAAGATCCAACGGCTCTCCGCAGTCAGTCCACACAACACTCTAGATCCGACGGCCAGGACAGATCCGACGACCTCTGGCTCCGCTTTAGGCGTGTCCGTCCTACTTTCCACCGCACCTTGGCCGCACCCACTCGCCATCAAACCTCCGTCATCCTCCCACATGGCCGGAGCCGCCTCGGGATCGCCATGGCCATGAGATCCTCGACAGCGACGTCGCTGCTCTCCAGAACCCTCCGCCTCCGCGCCACCTCCTCCCCTCCCCTCCTCGAACCGTCCGCGCACCGGGTCCCGCGGGCCGAATCGAGAGCCGCGTCGTCGTCGTCGTCGTCGTCGGGCGGAGGGGATCCGCCGGCGCCCATGGACTCCCCGATCAAGGTGTTCTCCGACCTCCGCGGCGGCGGGGGCGGCCGCGGGGGCGCGGCGATCGACGCGGGCGGGTCGGCGCGGAAGCCGCTCAGCCTGTGGCCCGGGATGTACCACTCGCCGGTCACCAACGCGCTGTGGGAGGCGCGGTCCAGCATCTTCGAGCGCAAGATGGACGCCGGGGGCAACGCCGACGCGGGCCCGCAGACGGAGCTGCTCACCAAGAAGCCCGCGCAGAGCCGGACCTCCATCGTCTACAAGTTCGCCTCCGACGACATCCTCCGGGAGCAGTACCGCGACCCCTGGAACGAGGTGCGCGTCGGCAAGCTGCTCGAGGACCTCGACGCCCTCGCCGGCACCATCGCCGTCAAGGTATTATCATTATTATTTCGATCCCCCCTCTGTTTGCTGCTCATTTCTCATCAAATCAGGGAAACCAGTCGAAACAAAATCCCCTCCATGTTTCAGAATGTGTCCTGTTTCATATAACTTCAGGCATTGGGGACGTGTGGATGTGAATGCGAGAGAAAATGTAAATCCCTTTGAGGAAAGTTGCATCATGATCAATTGATCAGGTTTTGTCACAAAGCAAGAAAAAAGCATTATCATCTATTGCAAGATTAACCATTTCGCAACCAACTCTAGCAGAAAGTGAACAACACCCACATTGCAGAACAACCTTCCATCCAAAACAGGGTATTCCATTGCCATCATAATACTGCAACTAAACCAGATATACAAAACAGTTTCCAACTGTTTTTACCTTCTCCTTGGCATGGGCTTGACGCCACCCACACTCCACCACCTTGCTTTTCAGATCATCTGTAGTATTTTGCAGTCGTGTTGGTCAGATATTTTAGGTGCCCATAGAAATGACGAAGTTGTGCTTTGTAATGATATAGCTTGTTCACTCATTGTCACAACTTACAATTAATTGGCTTGACAACTGAACTGGCACTGGCTGTATACTATACGTAAGTATACTGAGTAGAAGCCAGGATTTGGGGTATCTGTTGTTTCTATGTGCTCATGGAAATGTTCAGATTTCATGAATCTGATTCCTCTCATAAAGGTTGCCAACGGTTCAGATATTAACAACTGAGATGCATGATTCATCCGAATGTATTCACTACCCACTACATCGAGAAAATATCACTGTGTCACGCATTTGAAACCCGAACGAGTAATTAACCATGCTGGATCAGGATTGCGTCAGTTTGGTAATGGAAGCAGCAGAGGTTGCATTGCGGGCACACCCTTTAGATAGCTCAATGGTACATACTGTTAAATAAGTAAGGCCTTTAGTAGCTTTCCGTTCCTTTTTTCTTTTTGAAAGATCGCTTTCCTTTTCTTTTGAACAGCGGCATAAGTAGCATTCCTTCCAGGCTGTCAGTTCAACATATACTATACAATTTTAAGAGGGAAAGGGCTCCAGCCCCGGCTCCATTGCATAACAAGGAAACCGAATATGTCTGATACAACTTATTTGGAAAGTAAAGCTCGTGGAGGAACGGCAAAGGGGCTGCCTCAGCAGGGAACTAAAATTAACAGCAGGGAAACATATACTATGCAATGATACCTGATTACCTATGGATGACAGATAACTCTGATAAGGCTGTCAGTTCAACATACTCCCTCCGTCCGAAAATACTTGTCGGAGAAATGGATGAGTGGATGTATCTAGAAGTAAAATACATCTAGATACATCCATTTCTCTGACAAGTATCTCCGAACGGAAGGAGTATATACTAACAATGATACTTATGTACGACACATAACCGATATCCGTTCATTTTACAGTGTTTTCAACATCCAGCAGGAATCTTTGTTGACAAATCTTATGTGACATGCAGCACTGTTCTGATGACGATAGCACAACAAGACCCCTTTTGTTAGTTACTGCTTCTGTGGATAAGATGGTCTTAATGAAGCCACTTCGTCTGGACACTGAAGTAAAGATTACTGGGGCTGTTACTTACGTTGGTCGCTCTTCGATTGATATACAGATTGAAGTGACTCAGGTTGATCAAGGTATTGTTGCTAAAGAAATTATCGATCTCCTTATTTATTCGGTTTTGAACAACTGTCATGTATGATAGATCTTTCTACTCTCTTGTCTGACATTTCACAACTTGCAACAGACGGTGATGTGCAGTCAGACCCAATTGCATTGACGGCTAACTTCACATTTGTTGCACGAGATTCGGTGACCGGAAAATCCGCTCCAGTGAACCGCCTTTCTCCAGAAACCGAGAGAGAGAAGCAGTTATATGCAGAGACAGAAGCACTGGAAAAGGTGAAAAAAAGGAAAAGAGAAGAACAGAAGGGAGTGCTTGAAAAGGGAGTGCATAAGCTTGGTGCTGAGGCTGAGAGGCTGAAGGCTTTACTGGCAGAGGGTCGTGTTTTCTCTGATTTTCCTGCTTTGGCTGATAGGGATAGCATATTGATGAAGGATACTCGCCTGGAGACCTCTATGATCTGCCAACCTCAACAGCGAAACTTGTATGGACGGATATTTGGAGGTTTCTTGATGCACCGAGCATTTGAGCTTGCTTTCTCGACTGCCTATGCCTTTGTTGGACAGAGACCGTGTTTTCTTGAGGTCGACCATGTCGACTTCTTAAAGCCGGTAAGTAACTAGGCTAAATTTTTGGTGCATTTTTGAGTAATTAAGCTCGTATCTTCAGACAATCAAGTCAGCATTTCTATTTAAGAAGTACTGTTCCATGGTTGCTTCTTGGTAATTACCTCAAGTTAGCACTGAAGATGTTATGTATGACTGGATCATGGTAGCAGTTGTGAAATCTGTTTCAGAAACTATAAATTGGTTTTCCCATAATGTGAGGAATAACGATGTTAAATTGTGATTGCACAGGTGGATGTTGGAGACTTCCTTCGATTCAAATCATGTGTCTTGTTTACCCAGCTTGAGAATAAATGGCAGCCCCTGGTAAATGTCGAAGTTGTCGCTCATGTGACAAGGCCCGAGCTCCGAAAAAGCGAGGTAATCTCACACTGCTGGCCAGGAGAAACTGTTTTAACTGCTGCAGCTATACCTCTAGTCTTTGTACCTCGTTGAATGCTTCCATTCACTATACCACATTGCTGATGGTGTTGTCCAACAAACAGATCTCCAACACATTCCACTTCACCTTCTCAGTCGGCAGCGACGCTCTGAAGAATGGAGTGAACATCCGCAACGTCGTTCCCTCAACCGAAGAAGAGGCACGCCATATATTAAACCGCATGGATGCCGAGGGTTTGTTCGATTGATCCTTCGGCGGAGTCACTGGTTCCAGCCATAATTTTAGCAACTTTTTACTGGCCATGTTAGCTAGTGGGAGATGTACCCCATGATTTGAACATCAGCAGCAGATAAGCAGCTGCTGGCAGCAGACCGGGAAAAGTGTAGCTTTTTGGCGTTTCTTATGGGAAATTATTTGGAGTATAGTAGTATAGGATGTATAATAACCCCAACCTCGAGACCCAAAAAAATGTGCCTTTTGTGAGGGCACTGTCCATTGATTATATATATGTAATTGCTTTTTTGTTTCAGCATGTAAACAAAGATAGAGGCCATTGCCTTCAGGTCAGAGGGGAATGCAGAGATAATTCTCTTGTCAGCATGGGGAGCAAAAGACGAATCCTAGCAGATCCTGAAAGGTGGTGGCTGCAGCCAGTAAATATAAGGGCATGGCCAATGCATAGCCCTAGGGTGATGCCTCATCTGCCATGTAGGATCGGATAACAGAAAAGTAGGTTCGGATGGGGAAGCAGGATCCTCTTCAAGAGGCGGGTGCTTAGAAGGAAAAAATGTGATCCGGTGCATAAAGTTGGAAAAGTTGAAATGGAGAGGAGGGATGCATGTGTAGTGAGAGTCACTTTCTATTTTTTAATGAGGTCCACTAGTGATAGCTTCCATTGGAGAGAAAAAATCAACACATATGCCTCAAATTACTTTTTATCATGAGACATACGTATCCATATGCCACCATTGTACATGCCCTAAATGTGGCTACTGGCTACCTCTGCTTTGATCATGTGATGGTTCTTTTAGACTGAGCTTTTATCATGAGATTCAGAACGGTCAATTTGCCAAAAGCTTTGGTCTACTACTGCCAGTGATTGATTCTTAGCATGTCTGAATCATCATGTACAAATGACACTTCCACCTTTGCTGGTAGGCCATTGGCTGCTGGATGATGCTTTAGTGTACTACTACGATATAGACTTTGATGATCTACACTTATCTGCTCAAGTTACAAAATACTAGCGATAATTATAGGTTGGGGCCTCTGCATTGCCTGCTCCTCTAGACAATAGCTAAGATGCGGATTCCAAGCTGAGACATTTGGTATCATGGCTACTGGCGGTGACTACGACGATGACGACGAGCTCTCCTCCTCGGAGCTGCTGGACTGCGGCGCGGCGTTGAACCGTGGAGGAACGGCCGCGGTCTCCATCCGTCGCGAGGTGCTGAAGCCCACTGGCGCCGTCCGTTCGTTCATCCTGCTGACGTCCTTGCAGACGCGGTCCAGAACGGCGAGGAAGTCGCGCACCACCATGAAGATCCTCAGCGGGTGGCCTTCCTCCTTGGCAGAGTTGCCGTGGAAGAACTCCGTCGTCTCCCTGACGAGGGAGAGGGCGAGCCCCTCCTGTGCCTGCACCGCCGTGATCTCAGCTTCGGCCTTCTGCAGGAACTCGCCGATGGAGGCACGGAACCTCTTGCAGCGCTCATCCGAACCGAGCTGCTGGTTCAGCTGCAGGACGTCGCTGATCTTGCTCACGCCGGCTGAGAGCTTCGAGACGCAGCTGGCCAGCGAGTCGGAGTCCATTCCTGCCGCCTTCTTGACGTTGCCCAGCTCACCGCCGAGGCTAGCCACAATCTTCAGGCCAACCTTCTTGCACTGGAAATCATCTGCAACGGCGCTCGCCTTGTCTTTGGTTGGGCTCGTGGCTACAATGTTGGCACCCTCGGACTTGGTGATCTCTTCAATGACGAAGTGCAGGAGCGTCGTCTTGCCATCTGTGCCCTTTATATCGACCAACTTGAGGAGCGAGTCGAGCTTGAAGGCGTGCGCGTTACCTCGGTTCGTGCCGGTGTTCATCCGGTTACCGGTCTTCAGGACGGCATCCAAGATCTTGTGGAACAGCCTGCTGCCCCTCAGCTCCTCACATGCTGCCTGAAATGGTAACGGATGACAAGTTGATAAGTGATTATTTACCCTATGATGCAATGAACACCTGAATCAATAATTTGAAGTTTTGAACAATAGTTCTACATGATTGTGCCCAACATGTCTACATGATGACAGTAAATGGTAAAGATCACAATGTGGTGATTGGTAAAGATCACAATGCGGTGAATGATCATGGGAACATGGCACAGACGGCGCTTTAGACCTCCAAGCACACCTTTACAGAAACAAGAGTCCTTTTACTCGATTCAGAGACACTGTCATAGCACGCCTGACCCTTTTTGCCATCTAAAACTGTTTACAGTACTACAAGTTAGGACATGATTAGTACCTCGAGGGTTTTGAAGGCGGTCTTGAGGTAATCGACCTCCGAATCGAAGTTGGCGATGTAGAGCATCGCCTCGACTCTCTTGAAGGCGAACGGTATCCCGAGCACCGCCTTGAGGAAGCTCTCGGCGGGGCCGAGCTTCGACTGAGCATCCTCCCTGTACTCTCTCAGCTTGAGCTCTTCCTCTCTGGTAGGGGCCATCTTCAGCAGCATCTCCAGCAGCTCGGTTCCGAGGCTATCTGCCTGGCCTGCACTTCCAAGATATGGCAGGACAAGCAAAATGTTCATGGAGCCGGGTGATCGGACAAAGGATTCACTGAATGCAAGTTCACAAAATGAAATGTGTGTGGATATGCTGTCATCTCATCTCACCATCAAGCAGGGCCTTGCACACTTCTTCCTTGGTGGCGTCGAGCGCCCGCAGCATGATCGCGATGTTCTGCGATTTCTTGGCGTCGAGCACCTTGTTCTCCTGGTTGAAGGGCGCCCCGTTTGCCTCCTTGAATCCGTTCTTGGGCATCCTCCTCGTCGAGTTGGAGACGAACAATGTCTCGATCATCTCTTCGTTCACCCTGTTGTGGCACACGGCAGTCAGTTTCAGAACGAAATGAATCCAATACATGGCAGCAGCTATGATGCAGAGTACATTATGATAAATGAAGTACTCCAGGAGTGGTGGGGAGGGCTCACCGGAATGAGCTCGCCTTGAGCTGGTCCCACACCGTCGGCCGGCCGGAGCTCGCGCGGAACTTGTCCCAGTGCAGCGGCTTCAGCTTTGGTAGAGCAGCCGCGCCGGCGTCCACATCCTTCTCCTCCGACTGCGGCGACTCCTCTGGGTGGACTGCCCCCGCCGAGGCCCTGATCACCGTGGGCGCGGGGCGCTCCGAGAGCCGCCTCGGCAGCCAGCCGCTTCCGTTGCCGGCTCGCGGCAGCAGAGGGGGCGGCGTTGGAGGTGCAGGTGCCGCTTGTGCGCTGCCGTTGCCTTTGCTCGGTGGAGGAGGGGCGGCGGCGGCGCTGGCGGTGGAACACTCACCGGCGGCGCCCGGGTGTTCCCTATTCTGTCCTCAAGGATGGGGCTTGATAGCGGGCTCATCCTTGCCTGCTGCTGGAACTGGCGAGGCAGGGCGGCATGGGCCGGAGCTCCGGCGAGCTGGTACTGGAGATGGTGGCGGTGGAGCCCCGGGGGTGCTGGTCGTCATCGTGGAGCGCGGGCTTGGCCGGCGAAGGCTTAGGCAAGGCGGGTTTCTCGTACGCTTCAGGTTCCGTCTCGGGCCGGCCGCGGCGGCGGCGGGCGAGGAGGTAGATGAGCGCGGCGGCCAGCACAGCAGACGCCACGGCGGCGACAAGGAGGAGGACGGTGAGGAGGCGATGTGAGGAGAGGAACGCGCGGAGCGGCGCCGGCGCGCTGCGGGGGGCCGGCAGAGCCAGGGAGGACATGTTGGCCGGCGCCGTGGGGTTCGGCAGCGAGGAGGAGGACGGGTCGCCGCCGGCGCCCACATCGCCGACGCCGACGGCGGCTGGCGCGGGGTTGGCCACCATCGGCGGCTGCGGAGGCGCCGCGTCGGGCAGGAACGGGAAGAAGGGCGCGGGGGGCGGCGGCGGCAGCGCGGGCGCGCTCTCGAGGGGGAACAGCGGCTCGTGCAGCGCCCTCCTCCCGCCGTGCCACTGGTGATGGCTGCCGTCGCGGCGGCGATGGAGAGAGGCGGCGGAAGAAGATAGGAGGAGGTGCAGGAGCACGAGGAGCAGCCGCCGCCGCGTAGGCATCGGCATTGGCGCGTGCAAACAAACGGCCGACGGCCGGCGTACGCTCACGGTCGACGAGACGACAAGCCCCGCTCGCGCGCTCGCCACCTACCACCTACCACGCCATCACCCACGCAAGCGCGGCGAGACTGAGGCGAGCTGGGCTGAGCTCAGGCTGCCATTTGGAGTTCACGCTAGCGTGTGGGGAGGAAGAAAGAGGGGAAGAGTGTCAGTGAGAGAGGAGTGAACGCTCGTGAACAGCTAGCTGTGAACACAGGAAGAAGAGACGGGGAGGGTGGCGGGGAGCATGGGTGCCTGGGTAGTGGTGCACTGCCACGGACACGGAGCGGTGTCACTGGTGGGAGTGTGTGCTTTGGATTCTTGCGCCTTTCGCTGTGACACACGGAAACGATGGATGGGGTGCACCGCGGCGCGTTGCACTGGCTGCCTGCTTTGCCGTGCGCTGCTGCGCTGCCTGCGCTTTCGAGCTGGTTCCCATGGAGACGGCCGCCGGTACTACTACGTGACATTGTTTACTCGCCAGTCACTGTGACAAGAGCCTCCGTCTGGACCGGTATCCGATGATCGTGTCAGAGCATCTACAGCCGGACCCATTCCCGCCTCCCCAAACGTCCCGGCGGGGAGAGCAAGTCCGACGCGCGCCGACCCAAACAGACGGGTATTTGTCCGTTTATTGTTCGTTTGGATCGACCCGGCAGATATCAACGTCCGCTTTCACGTTAGGATCGACGCATGCGCCCAACGCTGAGCTGGCCCATTTTGACGGCGTGCAAAAAAAATTAAAAACATTTTGAAAATAACAACAAACATTTAATTAAACATAAAAGCCGGACATGAAGGCCGGCGATAGTCCACGCGTCCACATCCAACATAAAAAAGCTAGCTACGAGGCGTGCGCTGCCCTAGGCATCCTCATCGTAGTCGTCAGGGCCGGTGAGGTCGATGAGCATTGGCGCAAGGCCGGTCCAGGGGAATGCCGTGTTTCAGAGGGCGTTCATGTCGGGCGCGGGCTGTGCCGCCGTTGCCTGGGCCTGGCGCGCCTCCTCCTCGGCCTCATGTTGCTCCTCCTCCGCGTTGCGCTCGAGCATCTCGAGGTATTCGCCGTGGCGGCGCTCCTCGGCCGACCATCGCTGGCGCCATTTCTCGAGGTACGCCGCCTCCTGCGCCGGTGTCGCCCCCATCCAAACCGGCGGAGCGTTGACCCACTCGCGTACTTGCTCAATCCATGAGTAGCGCTCGATGGGGGTCGGCTCCGGCTCCGGCTCGGCCTTGACGGAGGAAGGCGAGGCCACCGACAGCACAATGCAGTGCCCGCCATGGAGAGGGCCATGGCCTCTGCCATGGCCGCCTGGTACGCCACCTCCTCTTCCTCCATGCGACGCTCCTCCGCCTCGCTCTCCCGAAGGATGGCAACCATGGTCGCCTGGTAGGCGGCCTCTGCCTCCTAGTCCTCGTCGCGGATGACGAGGGGGGCGGCGGCGACCTGCGGCCGACTTCACGCACGCCGTGCCGCCTCGCCTTCTCGTGCTCGAAGGCGAACCAATGAGCCCAGTTGGGCGAGTCGAAGGCGTACGCGGCGTCGCTGCGCTGCTCCGGCGTCAGCAGCGCCTGCCGGTGTCGCACTCCTCTGCGTGCGCCCTAGCCGACCGCGGTGCCGCCGGCACTGGGATCCTCTCCGGATCCAGATGCCAATCGTGCAACAGGGTCACGTCGGAATACGGGAGAGGCACGCAGTGCTGCCAGTGCCACTCCGTCTGGTGCACTGGCATGCTGACGCACTGCCGCTGCCAGCGAGCTGGCGCCGGCGAAGGCGGGGTGAACTGCGGTGGAAAAGGGATGGCCGGGGCCTTGCCCTTGGCTTTGCTGCTGCTGCCGAGGCCGGAGAAGAGCCCCATCTGGCTTGACTAGGGTGGCTAGGGTTGCCACCGATGGGGGAGCGAGATGGGGACGATGGAAGCGAATGAGGATGCGCCCCCCGCTCGGTCGGCTTAAAAAAGGACGATCGTTGTCGCTGACCCGTGGTCCCGAGGTGGGCGGTCGTCATAAATTAATCCGACAAAACTGGCAGTTGGGTGGTTGGACGACCGCCAGGTGGGGACACGGCGGACACTGAGAAGGCGCGCGTGGTGTCCGCTTTGCGTCCGCGCCGGTGCATTTCGGCCGCAAATTTGGGCCACCTTAATCCGACGAGGATCGAGTCGGATCTGCTCGTCACCGGAGCTGTCCTCGTCGTCGTTGTCCTCCTTCTCCTCCTTCGGTGGAAGTCCGGCCATGGCATAGACCGCCCAATTCTGCTCTCGGGCGAGGGCGCTCGTGTTCCTCCGCTGCCGCTTCTTCACAATGCGGGCGCGGATGACTTCCTCGTCGACGGCCCTTGTCCTCTCCTTCCCACGGCGGGTCGCCCGTTCCCAGTGGAACTCATAGTCTGCCCGATCGGTGATGGGGAAGGAGAGGTGTTCCGGCTGCCGGGACCGCGAGGATCCAGCACTAGAGGACCCGAGCGCCCGGTGAGCCGGCGCTAGGGCGTCGCGGCGGACGGATCTGTCCATCGGCAGGGCACTGTCCTCCCGCGAGCGGAGGAGTTATAGGATCGAAAGTATGTCTAGAGGGTGATTAGACTACTTGACCAAATAAAAACTTAACCTTTTTCCAATTTTAATTCTTGGCAGATTTTAGCAACTTAGCACAAGTCAAGCAATCACAATACTATTCAAGCAAGCATGCAAAGAGTATATGAGCAGCGAAAAGTAAAGCATGCAACTTGCAAGAAAATAAATGGGAGGAGTTTGGAGGGAGAAAACGCAATGTTGACACGGAGATTTTTGGCGTGGTGCCGATAGGTGGTGCTATCGTACATCCACGTTGATGGATACTTCAACCTACGAAGGGTAACTGTTGCGCGAGTCCACAGAGGGCTCCACCCACGAAGGGTCCACGATGAAGCAACCTTGTCTATCCCACCATGGCCATCGCCCACGAAGGACTTGCCTCACTTGGATAGATCTTCACGAAGTATGCGATCTCCTTTCCCTTACAAACTCCTTGGTTCAACTCCACAATCTTGACGGAGGCTCCCAAGTGACACATAACCAGTCTAGGAGACATCACTCTCCAAAAGGTAATAGATATAGATGGTGTGTTGATGATGAACTCCTTGCTCGTGTGCTTCAAATGATAGTCTCCCCAACACTCAACTCTCTCTCATAGATTTGGCTATGGTGGAAAGATGATTTGAGTGGAAAGCAACTTGGGAAAGGCTAGAGATCAAGATTCTTGTGGTTGGAATGGAATGTCTTGGTCTCAACACATGAGTAGGTGGTTCTCTCTCAAAAAATGAGTAATGGAAGTGTAGGCACGTTCTGATAGCTCTCTCCATGAATGAAGAATGGGTGGAGGGGTATACATAGCCTCCACACAAAATCTAACCGTTACACATAGATTCCCAAACTAGGTGAGACCGAATGGTAAAACTCGGTCAGACCGATTCAAGTCAAAATATGAACATTAGGTTTTTCGGTGAGACCGATACAATCAACTCGGCGGGACCCATGTGCTAGGGTTATGGCATAACATAATCTTGGTGTGACCAGTCATGTGAACTTGGTGGGACCGATTTCAGTAATTGGCACATAGAGAGTTGGTCAGGCAAACTCGGTGGGACTGATTCGCTCATCTCGGTGAGACCGAAACATCACGAAAAGGAAACAGGAAGTTTGCATTGAGAACTCGATGGGACCGATTCGCTCATTTCAGTGGGACTGAAACGTTATGAAAAGGAAAAGGGAGTTGGCAATCCCATCTCGATGAGAACGAGATCCCTATCAGTGAAACCGAAGTGACTAGGGTTTGTGGCAGTTGCTATGTCAAATGAACTCGGTGGCGCCGGATAGACCAAATCGGTGGGGCCGATTTTGACTTTTAGGTTTAGGACGTATGTGGAAATGAGAAAGTGGTTGAGGATTTAGGAGCATATCACTAAGCATTTTGAGCAAGTAAGCCATTATGCAACACCTCATCCCCTTTTAATAGTATTGGCTTTCCTATGGACTCAATGCGATCTTGGATCACTTAAATAAAAATGTAGAGTCTTGAGCTTGTTGCCAATATGTGTCCTTAGCATTTTGAGGGGTCCACATCCCTAGTAAATGCCATGCCAATCATTGAACTTTCTGAAATGATCATCTTGAAAGAGCATTAGTTCAATGGGCTATATGTTGTTAAGAATTACCAAAACCACCCAGGGATTAGTTGCACTTTCAATCTCCCCCTTTTTGCTAATTGACAACAACATATAGATCAAAGCTTCGACAGATGATAATAAGAATGAAAAACATCGCCGCTTTGAGAATTATGGTATGTGATAAGTAAGAGCTCCCCCTAAATTTGTGCATTTTTTAAGATTTGCTTTTGAATGTAAATGCATAACCAATTAGGATTATGGGTTACTCTTCCATGTCACATACATCTTGGTGGAGTGCTTAAAATGATAAAAATAGGAACAAGCACTCATCACCAAGGCAAAGTGAATGATCATACATTAAGGATAGAGAATATCATCATCCAAGCACAAGCATTAAGCAGGATATGATCAAACACATGACCATACAAAGTATCTCACACACATAAGCAAAGAAGTATCAACCAATCAAGCAAAGCAAATAAGTAGCAAAAGAAGCAAAGCTCTCTCTCTCCAAAGCCTATGATCTATACACTTTCTCCCCCTTTGGCAACAAGTTACCAAAAAGCTTGAAAATGCATAGTACTATGCGACTCTCTAAGCTTGATCTTCAGGAGGTGTTGTTGAGAGGACTCCAAGGATGAAAGCATCTGTTGAAGTTGATGGAGCTGGTGGAGTTGTCACTGGAGGGGCAACTGGAGCTGTGGCTGCAGGTGTTGAAGTTGTTGCTCTTATATCTGGCACTGGCACTGCTGCAGACCTCTGTCCTCTAGGCACTCTGTGGAACACTTGTGTAGTTTCTTTGCCCTTCCTTTCCTCTGCTTCTTCCTGGAGCTCTTCAACTGTTGTTTGAATCTCAGTCACTTTCTAGTCAAGATCATAGAGTTTTGTTTCAATGATCCTCTCCAAGCTCTCCTGGTTCTGAGTCAGGGTGGCCAGTCCTTTCTCAATTCTCAAGGTTGCTTGAATAAGATATCCAAGTTGGTCTTGATTTTACTTTAGGAACACTTGTGAAGCTTCTGTAGCACTTGGCATCTTTGCTGCCTTCTCAGCTTTAGCTTTCTGTCTCTTCTCTTGAGCCTCTAGAGATGTTGGATCTTCAGCAGTCATGAAAACAGTGTTGTACTCAAAATCAGGCTTCAAGGGAAGGTGATCTTTGCCCAACAAGTATACTCCTTTGGGCATCTTGGAGTTAATCAACATATGTATGTGTGGAGCATACCCACATGACATCTTCTGGTCAGCAGTTGTTCTCTTGATTGTCTCAACAATCAAACTCATGACTTTGAATCTCTGGGGCAAATCAAAGAGCAGGAGCAGATTAATGGAATGGCCTCTAATCATCCTGTGATATCCTGATTTGGGCAACAAGGTGTGCCTTAAAATAGTGTTCATTGTGGCCAATCCAGACATCAAGTAGTACACTGAGCCTAGCTTGTGAGTCTCCAAGGCTTTGTTAGGTATCTCCTTGTACATATTGTCCATGGAGTTGTGATCCTTCTTCTTCTCAGCATAGACATCAATGTCTTTCTCAGCTTCTTTGGGGGCTTTTATGAGCTTGGCCCACTCATCAACAGTAGATTGGTACCTTGTACCTTCAGACATCCAGACTATCTTTCCATCGGGATAGAAATGAGTTGTTGAGTAAAATTGCATAATGAGCTCATCATTCCATTTGGTCAACTTTTGACTGAAAAACTTGTCAACTCCATTGAGCTTGAAGCTTTCATGCACTCCTGGAAAATGATCTTCATTTTCATCAATATATTCCCGATCAACCCACTTCATATCACAGACAATGGGCTTCTTGTCAAGCAACACCATCTCCTACAAATCTTGTTGTTCTTTGTATGGAACCTATAGTCCACAGCAGTCCTTCTCCTCACAGCATATGGATCAGCTTGTCTCCATAGTCTGAGACTTGCGTCTTTTCTATCTTTCATGTATTCAGCCACTCGATGATTGTCATCATGGTCTGGAATCTTTGGCTTGAGTTTCCTGAGCACTTGGGCTTCATCATCTTCTTCTTCAACCTCAAGCACTTGGGCCTTGTTCTTCTCTGCAGCAGGAATGTTCCTGGTGCTTCTCTTGGGTGCAGTCTTGGAGGCTTGAGATGGAGCTTTGGGGGTTGTCTTGGGCTTTGAAGGTGCAGCCCCGGACTTGATGGCATCCCCCATCAGCTTTTGTGACATGGGAGGAGGTGCAACATCCTCTTCTTCCTCCTCTCTAGTAGAATCACTCCTCATAGATGGATTTCCAAGCACTCTTGCAACTGTCTTTCCGACCCTTTATTTTCTCTTCTTGCCATCACCATCTTCTCTAGCCTCAAGAGTGAATTCCATTGTCTCTTGTGTTGATGCCCTCGCCTTTGACATTGGCACTCTCTTGGAAGGTGCTTTCTTGTGCTGACCTAGCTTGGAGGAAGCAACAACAACATACTCTTTCTTAAGTACCTTTTTCTTTGAGCTGACTTCTTCAACCTCAAAGTCCTCATCCTCAGAATCTGAAGTTTTCTTCTTTCTCTGCCTAGTTTGTGCCTTAGGCAGGTTGCTTGGTGTGCTCCTGCTACCCTCATCATAGCTGCCAGAGGGACTAGTGCCCTCACTTAGGTCCATCTGCTCCTCAGACTTGTTCTAACTATCACTCTGATCAGACATTCTGCATTACAAACTGAGAGCTGACCCTGTGAATAGTTGTAGATGAGATAGAGTAGATGAGCATCACAAAGTGCAGAGTTTTTGCAAAAATAATGAGTCAAAAACTTAGTTTTAATTTTCCACATGAAGCATTTTGAGCTATCGATTTGTATAACTCGGTGACACCGAAGCAACTTTGGAGTCTAAACTAGTGGAATCGGTCAGACCGAGACATAGTTCAGTGACTCCAAGTTTGCTAGGGTTTCACAAAGTCCTGAACTCGGTCACACCAATTTGGAATTTTCAGTCAGACCGAGAATCACATGTGCAATGGCCTAAGACAAATCAATGAGACGGATTTCTACAATTCGGTCGGTCCGAGATGAGTCCGGCGGAAACCTAACCCTAAATTTTGAATCAAAACTAATCTAAAGGATGTTTTCTGTGGATAGATTGATCTCATACTTGGAAAGAAACATGACATTGTCTTTGTGCTAAGAATCAGAGTTAAAAGAATGCACAAAGTGTCGAACTCATACCCTAACTTGGCGATGAGGTTGCTACAGCGGCAACGGAGGCGAAGATTTCCGTTGATGGCGGCGGAGACCAGCGACGAGAGGTCGCTGGCGACGAGAGGACGATCCGGAGACCCGAGGCAGCAGAGCAGGACACGCGCGGGCGAAGGTTTTGGAGGAATTTCCAAAATTTGACCCGTCGGTATATATATATCCTGATGAAGGATCGAAAGTATGTCTAGAGGGGGGTGATTAGACTACTTGACCAAATAAAAACTTAACCTTTTCCCAATTTTAGTTCTTGGCAGATTTTGCATGATCATGTAGTTGACATCGTATTTGTGGCAAAGCCACCTTTATAATTCTTTCATACATGTCGCTCTTGATTCATTGCATATCCCGGTACACCGCTGAAGGCATTCACATAGAGTCATATTTTGTCCTAAGTATTGAGTTGTAAATAAATAGAAGTGTGATCATTTCCATTATTAGAGCATTGTCCCATGTGAGGAAAGGATGATGGAGACCATGATTCCCCCACAAGTCGGGATGAGACTCCAGACTTTATGAAAAATAAAAGAGGCCAAAGAAGCCCAAATAAAAAAAGAGGCGAAAGAAGCCCACCAATAAAAAAATGAGAGAAAAAGAGAGAAGGGACAATGTTACTATCCTTTTACCACACTTGTGCTTCAAAGTAGCACCATGATCTTCATGATACAGAGTCTCCTATGTTGTCACTTTTATATACTAGTGGGAATTTTTCATTATAGAACTTGGTTTGTATATTCCAATTATGGGCTTCCTCAAAATGCCCTAGGTCTTCGTGAGCAGGCAAGTTGGATGCACACCCACTTAGTTTCTTTTTTATGAGCTTGCATACATTTATAGCTCTAGTGCATCCGTTGCATGGCAATCCCTACTCCTCATACTGACATCAATTGATGGGCATCTCCATAGCCCGTTGATTAGCCACGTCAATGTGAGACTTTCTGCTTTTTTGTTTTCTCACATAATCCCTATCACCATACTCTACTCCACCCATAGTGCTATGTCCATGGCTTACGCTCATGTATTGCGTGAGGGTTGAAAAAGGCTGAAGCGCGTTAAAAAGTATGAACCAGTTGCTTGGCTGAAACCGGGGTTGTGCATGATGGGAGCATTTTGTGTGACGAAAATGAAGCATGGCCAAACTATATGATTTTGTTGGCATAAGCCTTCTTTGGCTATGTTATTATGATAAGACATAAACTGCTTGGTTAGCATGCTTGAAGTATTATTATTTTTATGTCGATATTAAACTTTTATCTTGAATCTTTTGGATCTGGACATTCATGCCACAATAAACAAAATTACATTGAGAAATATGGTAGGTAGCATTCCACATCAAAAATTCTATTTTTATCATTTACCTACTCGAGGACGAGCAGGAATTAAGCTTGGGGATGCTCGATACGTCTCCAACGTATCTATAATTTTTGATTGTTCTATGCTATTATATTATCTGTTTTGGATGTTTAATGGGCTTTACTATACACTTTTATAGTATTCTTGGGACTAACCTATTAACCGGAGGCCCAGTCCAAATTGTTGTTTCTTTGCCTATTTCAGTGTTTCGCAGAAAAGGAATATCAAACGGTGTCCGAACCGAATGAAACCTTTGGGAGAGTTATTTTTGGAACAAACGTGATCCTGGATACTTGGAGTAGACGTCAGGGAAGCAACGAGGTGGCACGAGGGCCCAGGGCGCGCCCCGCACCCTCGTGGCTCCCCTGACCGACTTATTTCGCCTATATATATCCATATACCCCGAAAACATCAAGGAACACAATAGATCGGGAGTTCCGTCACCGTAAGCCTCTTTAGCCACCAAAAACCTTTCGGGAGCCCGTTCCGGCACCCTGCCGGAGGGGGGATCCCTCACCGGTGGCCATCTTCATCATCCTGGCGCTCTCCATGACGAGTAGCGAGTAGTTCACCCTCGGGGCTGAGGGTATGTACCGGTAGCTATGTGTTTGATCTCTCTCTCTCTCGTGTTCTTGAGGTGATACGATCTTGATGTATAGTTGGATCTTATGATGTTTCTCCCCCTCTACTCTCTTTTAACGGATTGAGTTTTCCCTTTGAAGTTATCTTATCAAATTGAGTCTTTAAGGATTTGAGAACACTTGATGTATGTCTTGCATGTTCTTACAATGGGATATTCACGTGATCTGCGTGATGTATGTTTTACTGATCAACTTGCGGGTTTACTGACTGTTGGGGATATAACTACTGAGTATAAACCGCCCAGGAGGGGCCGGGTTATGCTCACAAGGAATCATCCGTATTGAAGCCCATGAAGACAAGGAGTATGGCGCTTTACTGCAAAGACTTAGAGGCCCAGAGCCCAAGGGCAGATTAGGGCCCATAGACATAAACCGCCATGAGATATGTAACTTGTGCTGTAAGATAGGGAAAGGTAGAAACCGAGCCGGACACATGTATGAGCTGGCCTCGGGATTCTGTAGACCGCCGGGCGTCAACCTGTGTATATAAAGGGACGACCCGGCAGCGGTTCAGGGACAAGAAATAACAACTCGAGAGATAGGTAAAGCGGATTCGCTCCCTGCTCATCGAGACCCCATCAATTCCACCACAACTGGATCGTAGGCTTTTACCTTCACCGCAAGGGGCCGAACCAGTATAAACTCCCCGTGTCCTTTGTCCGGTTTAACCCCTTTAAGCTAATCTCGTTGCGATGGCTCCACGACTAAGTCCTCTTACTAGGACATCTGACATGATAATTCCACGACAGTTGGCGCCTACCATGGGGCTATTGCACGATGGTTTCGAGTTCTTAAAGGGCAACTTTGAAGGACTCAAGGGATACACGGTTGGCCGGATGACCAAGAGTCGTCACGACAAGCTCTACATGGACGACGCGGGCTGGGGCCCCGATGCCGGCTCAATCGAGTACGTGTACCGGGTCCCCTTTGGAGGAATTCATGTCTTCATCGGCAAGATCGTGACCCGGGACTGGCCGACATCTACACCGACCTCGTCGAGACGGCTCAGCGTGCAAGCCCTGCCCAGGTTCAGCCTGCCATGAAGCGTGCGTTCGTAGGATTCATCCATGGTGTGGAGTCTGAACCGGTGTCCGATGGTGAGACGGTCGTTTACTCTGATGGCGAATCATCCACCGGTGAGACCGAGTCACTGTACCAACTGCAAGATGGCCGGTTTGGGGGCTGTTCTGATGGCGACAATATTCCGGACCCCCTTGAACCGCCGAACCGGGTTGCGATCTTCATGGCCAGCACACAGCCCACATTGCAGTCTTCAACTGCAGCAGCAATGATTTCTGGATCGACGGTCGGGCAGAGGCCCTTGCCGCCGCTCAAGTTCTGTCCGGTTTATTGGACGCCTGGACGACGCTGTTGACCACGGAAGTTACCCCGGAGACTCAAGATCAGCATAACGCAGAAGTCACAAAGCTGCAAGATCAGATAACTCAGGCCAAGGAGGACTTAGCGGCTGAGGAAACCAGGATGGCTGATGAGCGGGCCGCTTTAGATGCCCGATCCACAAATGATTCAAAGTGAGAATTACCGGCTTATGCTAGATCAGAATGCTTCGAACGACGTGCTAAGGAGGAGGCATCGGTCTCGTCTGCCGCCGGTTATGAAACAATGAATCTCTTTAACACACGAGGAGCAGGACCCAGTAATCCGGCAGTGGCAAACCGGACTGAGGCACCTGGGACAGGAGTGCCGGATTAGCCACGAGTGACGGACTCGCTTCGACGGACCCATGACCCGCCGCAGTACATGCCGACGCCACCGGGTCACTTCTCCACTCCTTTGGATAACATGATTGCTGCGGCGTCGCGGTTGGCAACTATTCCAATGGAGGGCGAGTCTCCAGCGGTAGTTGAGACACGGCAGGCAAGGGATCTTCTTGAAACCGCTATGGTGCAGCAGCAGGCCTATTCATATAGCCGGGATAGAATTCATTCAACCCCTCGCCCGAGCAAGAGTTACAGCAGGCACATTGATGAATCGGCTGTGTCAAGTAATGCGCGGAACGGTGACGCCCCTCGAGGGCCTAATCCGGCGCACAGTGGTGCAAATGCTCAGGACGTGGTGGATAACGGTAGAGCGCGTCGGGAAGCCGAGTTAGCGGCGCAGCACGCGGACCGTCAGTTTACTCTGGTTCGTCCGACGATGTCAGTTGAACGAGGTCTTGCTTTCAGCTCTTGGGGGGTGCCGTGCCTCATCCCGGCTCTACGCAATGTGCGGTTGCCCAAGGATTTCAAAGGGCCGCGTAAGGTGCCCAATTACACCGCTGATTTACCCCCCGAGTCATGGGTTGAAAGTTATGAGATGGCAATGGAGATGCTGGATGTGGATGAAGCGGCTTGCGCGAAATATTTCACTATGATGTTGGATGGAATGGCTCGCACTTGGATGAAAAGCCTGCCGGTTAACTCCATTGGGTCATGGGCCGAGTTAAAGGCCCGTTTTATAACAAACTTCAAGGACACGTGCAAGCAACCCATGTCAATTGTGGATCTGGCCGCCTGTGTCCAAGAAGAAGGCGAGTCGACCACTCATTGGGTGCGCTGGGTTTCGGAGATCTTGCATTCATTGGACCGCATCAATGCCGATTCAGCAGTCATAACATTGGAGGGCAATTGCCGGTTTAAGCCGCTGAAGTTGAAGTTGGGACGACTCAAGCGTCACTACAATGACATGGGAACACTCATGGCAGCTTTGGTTAAGTATGCCGATTCTGATAGTACCAAGGATACCGAGTCTGACGATGAGAAGCCGGGGAAGGGAAAGAAGAACTACGGCGAAGGACAAAGAAAGATAACCAAAGGGCCATGGGAATAACGGTAAGCGTAAAGCGGACAGTAATTCTGATTTTGTGGCTAACACCAATGCGCAGGACAATGGCCAGCGTCGTAAGGGTAGACCACCCCCGCGGAGTGGAGGATCAGGTGTTAATCTTGAGCGCCTGTTAAATTAGCCTTGCCGGAGACACGGGACGCGAGAGAAGCCAGCACTACAAAAAAAATACACTTCCGTGATGATACGTGTTTGTCACAGTAGGTCGCGTTTTTTGTCATGCATGTACATCCATGACGATTTTATGACAGAATCAAGATAGTCATACCTGTGCTTCGTAGAAGTGTTCCATGACATTACCAAAATTATCATCACGGAAGTGTCCACTTCCATGACGATAAATGCGCGTCATAGAAGTTCTTTCGTCAAGGGTGAGCGACACGTGGCATCCACCGTAACGGAACGCCGTTAAGCTATCGGGTCGGTTTTTGGATCCGATAACCCGTTAACAGCCCCGACCAATGGGGATTTTCCACGTGTAAAATCATCATTGGCTGGAGGAAAACTGCGTGTCGGCTCATCGTTGGGACGGATGTCATCCACTCATTGGATGTAGGCGCCTATGATACGTCGACACGTGGCACGACCCAACAGAGGCCCATTCCTGTGAAAAGGCCGGCCCGTTTGACTTGGTCAAAAGGTGGCGGGCCAGCCCATGGAAAGCCTGTTAACGGCCTATTCGCATATAGCCCATTTACAACCCGCTAACCCAAGGCATGTTACGCCCTATCCGAATTAGGCCCAGTAGCGTTATCTGGGCCATCCAATATGACTCCAGCCCGTTTTCACTTCTGGCCCATGTATGGCCCATGACGTCTTTCGGCCCATATGGGGCCCTATGTAACTCTTGGCCTATTAACGGCCCGTGGTGAAACTGGCCCGCAATGAATAGTGTATCACTTTGCACCCATTAATGGCCCGTGGTGAAACCGCCCATAATGAACGATGTATCACTTTATGCCCATTAAGGGCCCGTTATTGATTGGGCGTTTCCACATGTTATCTTCGGCCTTCTCGAGCCCATTTATTCTTGGGCTCATTTCCGATTCGTTTATTTACGACCCGTTCGTCATTTTACGCTTGTGGGCCAAATTCAGCCCGTGGTTACAGTCGGCCCGTTTGTGGTCCGTTAATACGTTGGGCCGTTTTCATAGCGTCATCAAATACGGCCTATTAACGATGGCCCGTTATGGTCGGCCCATGAACGGGCGATTCCAACTCTAGCCCGTTTACGGCCATAATGCGGCCTGTTATTGGCCCATGTTTGGCCAATCGATCATATGTATAAGGCCCATTGATGATACGGCCCATAGAAGGCCCATTGTTTCTATGGCCCGTAGAAGGCCTACTGTTTATCTGACCCGTAGAAGGCCCTCTTGTTTCTCTGACCCGTAGAAGGCCCATCGCTTCTCTGACCCGTAGGGAGGCCCAAAGGTCACTACAAAAATATTAGCCCATGGTTATTGTGGCCTAGTTTTAAAAATAGGTTATTGCAGCCACTAGCAAACCGCGGAAAAAGAACTGCACCGACTACAAGCAAACAAAAAACAAGACAACAAGGAAATAAATAAGCAAGCAACTTATGCTAGGCTATCACGGCTATTACACATATTACATCCAAAGGCATCAAAGTTCACCACCGGTGCAAATATAGGGAACAAAGCGACATATCATATACATGTTTGTCAAAGTTGGCGACCAGCGCAAATAAACGCCAAGACAAAACAAATCCTGAATCAAACCACTTCAAGATCTCAAGAAACAATATCACTGGGGACCCATAATCTTTGGCAAGATGCTTAGCAAGCTTATTAACTTTCTCTTGTTTGGCGCTTAAATCCTCCAAAGCTTATTGTTGCACCAAAAATATGCATCCTGAATTCTGCGGTGACTTCCTCAAATTTTGACTTCTGTCAAAGACATCCGATCGATGTCTTTCAACTTGAAGTTGAGACTCAAGAAGACGAACTGATTCAGCAGCGACTTTGAAGAGCTTGTGCCGGCAGTAGTGGCGATAACTCGAACACTACATCAAGACAGGACTTTTGGGTTCCCTCACCGTCGTCAAGATAGTTTTTATCAGCTTTCTTGGAGACCAACAGGATGTCTCACTATCTCTGCATTACTTCCTTTACCATTGGATAACGCGGCATCGTTTCTCCAATATTTTGTCCGCATTCTAAAAGAGAAACAAGCGGACACATCACATGTTTACTATGTTGTATATGAAACTCATTTTGGTAAATGAGTTCAAGAGTAAAGTGGACAGGATAACAACATGAACAAACATATATCTATGTACCATGGTCACTTTATGGTCTATATCATTCTAGTTTTTATTGCCAAATCAAGATAGAGACACAGTTCAAAAAATATTTGTTCAAGACAAAGCAGAATAGACAGAATATAAGTGTGGGTAACTATAGAGCAATCACAACACTTGTAATGTGCATGACATGAGAACATAACTGTTTATTCAATTGAAACTAAAATCAACATAGAGCAAGTTAAAACAGCAACCAGTTAAAGAAACATGTTTAAAACATACCTGTTGCGCCATTGGAGTTTCAATTCCATCCTTCAAATTTGAAAATAGTTGGTATGAGTAAATACAGTAATGCAACAGCAAAGGAGTATGAACCATAGCTACGTAACCTGACACGAGAACAAATCTTCTTCTCCTTTAAGCGTTGAGTTGGGATTCGGAGTGGTGGTCCTCGTGCTTTGGGCACTGTAGTTCCCTTACCAACTGCTCGTGTTTGGGTGCTCTGTGGTGGAGACGGTGATGTATCAACTGGAACTGGGTTACTATCTGCCGGGGTTGGGGTTAGAAGGGGTGTAGCTGGTTCTCTGTCCAATTGGGTAGGGGTACAATATGCGAGAGTCTGGGTTATGTGTGGTGGATCTGGTCCTTGGGCAAGTACAACCGTGGTTCTATCTGCATCAACTGGTAGCACTATCTTTTCTGAAGACCGTGTTGTTACTTCCTTAGATACTGCCATCACGCTCTCCAATTCAAATGGCTGATAAACAAGAAAAGTAATTGAAAGTATAGACATGGTATGATAGACAGGTGCAATTGATAGTGGGGAATAAAAGAGGGCATGAAATAATTCATATTTATCTTGTCTAACCAAACATGATAGCATGACACAATTTCACATATATGATGGCTAACTAAACAGGATAGCATGACACAATTTCACATTATGATGGCTAACTAAAAAAGATGGAAAGGCATAGTTCAAAATATGAGACTATGCAAGCAGGATGACATGACATAACTATATAATGTGTTTATTAAATAGGTTGGCATGCCATAATTCACATACATTCACGGATAGAATGCCATAATTCAAAATATGATGACTGTAAACACTAAACAGGATGAGATGATATAACTATACGATGTCTTAATTAAATGGGTTGCCATGTCATAATTCAGATAGATGATGTGTATGTACTATGTAAACATGATGACATGATATAATTCAAATATATGATTTATATTTTAAGCAAGTAAGCAGATGGCAATCCATATATGATGTAAAAACTAAGCAATGCAAGACAACATGCATGACATGGGTAATATAACCACCGCCAAGTTTGAGAATAGACCTTAGGGGGGGAAATACGATGGTCATCGGTCTCAATCCTCCTCGAGGAGCTCTCAGAATCAAAGCAAGATGTCTGCTTCAGCAGGTAGCATTGTCTGCTCTGAATACCTTGTTTTCACTCCAGATACTTCCATCACCACTTTAAATGGCTGATGCACAGGAAGAGTAGTTGAATATACAAACGTTGTCGACAAATGGAACACGTAATACAAAAAATGATAGCATGATATAATTCACATACATGATGATTGGCTAAACAGCATGGCATTGCATAATTCACATATATAATGTCTTGCAACAAGATGGCAATGCATAATTCACATATATGGTAATTAGACACCCAATGTGGCATTCACACAAAGCATTTCTAAACTAATCAAATGACATAACAACGCGAGACACCATACGCATTTATATGAGCAACATAACCTCGCCAAGTTAGAGCATACACCTCGGGGATAGGACTGGTCATCTGTCTCTGAATCCTCCTCCGAGGAGCTATCCGTAACCAAAGTGAGATATGCGCCGTCGGATAGCATAGTCTGCTATGAAGACCTTGTTTTCACTCCAGAATTTGCCATCACCGTGTCAAATGGCTGATGCACACGAAGAGCGATTGAATGTACTAACATTGTTGACAAATGTAATATGTAACACAAAAAAAGGATGGCCTGATATAATTTACATATAAGATGACTGGCTAAGCAGGATGTCATTGCAAAATTCACATATATGATGCTTGGCTAAACAGGATGGCGTTGCATAATTCACATAAACGATGAATAAACTAAACAGATGGCATTCACACAAAGGATGTCTAAACTAAGAAGATGACATATTTGATGTATAAAGTAAGAAATGCAAGACACCATATGCATGATATAACCAACATCAGCATGCCAAGTTAGAGCGAAGACCTCAGGGGGTAAATAGGAGTTGTCTTCTCCTTCTGAATCCCCCTCAGAACAGATATCTTCCTCTCGATTACAATCCGAAATGCGTGTAGCGGGAATGCCTTTGTGCCTACCATGGAGTGACGTCTGCATGAAATTTTATTGCCACGCAAGGCTCGTCTCTTTTGCTCTACATGTTCAGTTCCATTGTTTACAATAACTGTCATGCATAGGAATAAAACATAGTGAGATTATGTAAGGAGTGCATGCAGAAATCCGTAGTGATGGTAGCAACCTGTGGATAGACCCAAAACCAATAATAGCAGCGGATAATGGCTTGATTAAAAATATAGATAATGGCTTCTTTCTTGTTTGTTTCCCACCCAACATGAAACTCATAGTAGACACCGGAGATTAACCAGATAGTACATAGATACTATTGATAGCGGCCCCGATATGTACCGCACAACCATTTAAAAACTCAAGTTTGACCATTAGTTTGGAGCTGACTCAGAGTCTAATCGGTGAATAGGACGATAAAGTAGCATGTAATATTAACCGATGCATAACGTAAGCAGACACGAAAGAGTTCGACCTATCTTGCGGACCCGTGTAGTCCTCGAGGTCATCTGCTCGGTTGATGATGGTAATGCAGTTTTCATGGCTGCTAGTGGCGGGGAAGAAGATCTGAGGCGGCGAAAGACAGTCTGGAGGCCGGATCCTGTGTCTTTGGACCGTTCTATCGTTGGAGCGGTGAAATTTGGGGTGGACGACGGTGCAGCAGGAGCGGGACAAACCACGCAAGGTTTTCTTTGACAACTATCTGTAAGAGAAGTAATTATGTAAGTGCTCGTTTGAATTGGAGGATTCCAACAATGTAGGGATAGGAAATAGACAGGAATAGGATTGGAATGCACATGCAAAATAGAGAATTTAAAAACACAGGATTTCTGCCAATCTGGGTGTTCGATTCACAACAATTGGAAGATCACAGGATGCAAAGAAGCATGGTGAGATTAAGTCAAACCATAAGAAAATGTACGGTTATAATGCTATTATGTTACTATCTCTTAGTCTTCTGCTTCATGAATAGGAATTTGAAAAGGAGGACACATGAAAATTAATTCCTACGTTTTTTCTTTCAAGGAGACACTAAAGGAACAAGTCCGTGTGCTCAGTGGACAATATATATAACATGTAGAGTAAAAAAGATATGCAGCAAGTGTACAACCTCTTTGGCGAAGCCATGTCGATCTCAGCGTGATTGGGTTGGCCGATGAGGATGCTCCGGCTGAATTTTTTGTCGGAGGAGGGGAAGAAGATCTTTGGCGCCTGGAGATGGAGCCCGAGGTACTGCTCCGCTGTGATGGAGGATTTCGTCGTTGGAGCAGCTCCGGTGAGTTGTATGACGCCAAGGCTGAAGCAGGACAAGAGAGACAACGAACAACATTAACCTGAGTGGAATTCTAATAGCATCTCCAATACATGACGTAAAATACATAACCACAAAGTGCTAGATGTAAAATACATCGGCCGCTCATCTCTGAACTTAACTGTGAAACTGAACTTAACTGTCAAAACTGAACTTAACTGTCGAAACTGAACTTAACTATCGAAACTGAATTTTGCTGTCGAAACTGAATTTTCTTTGTCGGCCGAACGCACTAGCAAGGTGAGGCTACACGTTGGTCGATCGACTTTTTCATCTCTGGTCACCGATTTTGCGGCCGTTGGATCTGAAATCAAGGGCTGTGGTTCATCTTCAACCTCCACCCACGAGCCAGCCACCACCGGCCAAACAGCAGACCCCGCCGCCCGGCGGTGAAGCCGCCCGCCCACTTCCAACACTCCCACCGCCGGTCCGCCGCCGCCCGGCCATCCCTCTAGGCCCCCCACGTGCGAGCATTTTCTCCGCGATCCCCACGCCGACCGCCCGCCAACGCCCGCCAACGCCGGCGCCCACCGCCCCCATCCTGAACCCTAAGATAGATAGTGGGGTACCTCTCCGGTGAGCCCCCCTCCCCGCTGCGGCTGGTTCTTCCTTCACCCCGACGAGCCCCCCCCCCACCCCCTGAAAATCGACTGACCCAAAAGTCGATTCAGTCGACTGAAGTGTAGCTAAATCGAGCAGCATCACAAGCAAGAGCAAGAGCGAGAGCAGCAGCGCAAGAAAGAGCGAACCAGCGGGGACCGAGAGCAAGAGCAGAGCGGCAGCGGCGAGAGCTAAAGCAGCAGCAGCTCCTCATCGATAGGACGTCGCCGCCGAGGGAGCGACGTCGTGGAGGAAGTGGCCGGCGACGCCGCCATGGATGGAGCCGCGCCGTGTCGGCTCGGGACCGAGCGCTGGCAGCACCGTGAGATCGAATCAATAAGAAAATGCGGCGATTAGTGTAGAACCTCTTTGGTGGCGCCGATTAGGCCGCGGCTTCATCCGAGGAAACAGTGATGATGATGCTCTTCCAATGGTGCAGGTGAAGACGGCGGTGTGGGCATGGAGGTGGCGCGAAAGACGAGGGGAACATCGGGGCAGCTCCTTGGAGGTGGAGGGACGGGTGGTGGTGAACCGGAGACGATGAGATCGACGACGGATCCTCATCCGATGCGGTGGATGAAGGACGTCGAGGTGTTCTTTGTGGACGACGTCGTCGGGAAGAGGCTCCGGCTGGGTGGCGGACGGAGCAGGGTGTGGGGTTTCCTCGCGGGTTTTCACGGCCTCGGTGTATGAATGGGTGGGCGGATGGGATGGCAGTGGGGAACCATGGCTTAGAGACGCGCTTGTCCGAAATGTGGGGTAAGTTACGAAAGTAACCCCCACCGATTTGAGGCGGTTCTTTCGGTTCAGGGGTACCATGGGCATTTCACGTGTCGGGATTTCACAGGAGGTGGGAGTTTTCGCGCGCGTTGTAATTTCGGAATAGCAAGGCACGAGTTGAGATGGAGGGAGTTGTCGGAGCACAACGAGACAAAGATATATCTTAAATATTTCGGGCTAACAAAGGCGCTGGTTGAAATTTCCGGACAAGCCTAGCGTGTCTTGTACCAAATCAATGCGCACTTCAAATGTCATTCAAAACTTTGAAGTCATGTTATGTTCAATTAAAATATTCCGCTCGTGTATAATGCATGCAACCTACTACTCAAATGAACATTTTAGTGCATTCCAAACGTATATACTACCGCTTCAATATGAACTAAATTTGAATTCGTTTCTCTATTTGAATAAGATCCACAGTAATGATTGTTGTGAATTCAAAGCATTTGAATTCATTTCTCTGTTTTAATAAGATCTACAATCATCATTATTGTCAAGTTAAACCATCGTTTGTGTATTATCTTCACAGCACACCACATGATTAGTCTGAACTTACATATGAACTATGTGTACTATATGAACTCGAAATAGATTTTTTGAATCAACTTTATTTTGATTTCAAATCACATTACATTTCTAGCTCTAGCTAGATCTTCATAATCTAAACCATGTCTCATATGTATAATGTGTTTATCACATTATGTATGGTGCCCCGCCCCTACGCCTACAAGTATTTAGATGTGAGTTGCAAACACCACACATTACCACAAATTCAAATAAAATGTGAGAATGTTCGATATATAGTATTGTTTAGATTGTTCGATATTTATTTGTACAAACGCCACACATTATCACAAATTCAAATAAAATGTGAGATTGTTTGATGTATAGTATGGTTTACGTTGTTCGGCATTTAGTTGTGAGTTGCAAACGCCATGCATTATCACATTATGGTATAACACGTGCACAACACGTGTATCACCGCTATATTCATGCATGCAATGTTTAAAACACTATAATCTCCTGTTCAAATATATGAATCCGCTTTCATATCAAATTATGATCTTTGTTAGTCTCTTACACCCACACAATCCTCTAACCTTTGTAGCTACCACTAACTTTATCTCGTGCATGCACACGCCCTCCTCGCCCTCCCCCTCCCTCGGCATTCTATCCACCAGGCACATTCATTTTTTCTTTTGGTCGTTCTCCCAGAGTCTCCACAACTCCTTTCCAACACACACCGATCGATAAACCTCTCCAGCGATGCATGCCTACAACATACACACACACCTTCAATCTCCTCCTTTATGTGTCCTTGCCTCGTGTCTCTCATACGGCCGAGACACACGTGTAAACTCTCGCCTCTTTTCATCGATCTCACAACAGCACACTCCTCCCCTATCTAGCTAGTAGTTGGGCCTCTCGCACCACCTCCTAGCTCCATTCTCTTTGTCTATCCGTCTCATTGGGCCTTATTTGCCTCTAACAAATGGACGTACACCGACCGGTCTCTCGCTATACATATAGCTAGCTAGGTCCTTATAACTCTTTTTACCCACACGTCGATCGATCTACCTCATTAGTTGTGTCTCTCCCTTCCTCCGACAAACAACAATTGATCTACCGATCTAGTTAGGTTTGCTTACCAAACACATGGTTCCCCTTCATCATCCATGGATGCGTCCCGGCAGATCTATCACGCATGCAGGCACACGTAAACACATCCCCACTCTTATTGATAACATTGCAGTTCCACCCTTAGTTTGTCTAGTAGGCCTCTCCCACCATCTCCGAGAAGCAACTCCATCACCCATCCAGCACTCTACCCCTCTCCCTCCCTCTCCCTCCCTCTCTCTCTCCTCTCTCTCTCTGTCCCATCATATTTCCTGTCCTTCAGTTATGTATGGATGTCGACCGATCTCCCTCAAGACATAGCTGGGTCTATCCTTATCAACACATATACGAGTCGTTCTACCTCTATAGTTAGGCCTCTCCCTACCCCTCCCCCCACCCCCTCTCCCCCACACACACCGATACATCGAGCGCTCTAGTCATGTCTCCCTGGGACACACAAACTTGACATGTGCCCTCTAATGTTCCGGTAGGCCAGTCGCCCTATATCTTTGACTTGCACACACACACAATTTCGATGGCTCTCTTCATCGATCTCGCACCCACCCACTTGATCCTCTCTTCGACTCTATCGATAGCTATGACCCCTCCCTTTCTTCTCGTGGATTGCCCGACCCTCTATGTATGATATGGATAGGCCTCCATTTCACACACATTGCATGCAAAATTTTGTTTGAGATGTCATCGACACATATTCCCACAAATAAATCACGAAATCAACCCCCCAACCCACCCCCACCCCCACCCCAAAACAAAAATCACTCATGAACGCGGTTTGTATCTCTCACGCACACCCACGTAGGTGGGGGACGTGCAGGAAGAGAAGAGGTGCATGCACGGCGCACGTACTCCCGTCTCTTTCCCAACCACACCCGCGCGGGTACACGGTGGAGCTCAATTTTGTACGAAAAAGGCAGCCCACGTGGTAATTTGGCACGTGTACTGGTTGTCCACGTGGTGGAGGGAGGATCGTCTACCACGTGTGAACAAACAAATTGCGACTTGACGTGTTATGTTAAAAAAAGAGGCAAACCATGTGGGGCCTACCTTAGAGGCAAGACTTTTGATGTGTCCCGTCAACTCGCGAAACGAGGAGAAGCTTGCTTAGTACGCTGTCTCCCCCGCCCACGGGCGCGGTGCTCGCAGGATGAGGTGAAGCTTGCTCCGCCTTACGCCCGCTCCCTCGCCCATGCGCGCGGTGGCTCGCAGGACGAGGAGAAAATTTTACTACTCCCTCCGTTTACTCCTCGTCCCTACTACCTTGGTTATAGAGATTATATCATATTGTTTGGAATATATATGTCCTTTAGTAGATTTCAATATGAACTACTAGTACATACTCCAAACACCGATGTATATAGGCGTATTTTAGAGTGTAGATTCACTCATTTTGCTCCGTATGTAGCACTCTCCCTCGCCCTCGACCCTACCCACGTGGTGGGCGTGCAGCAATTCATTCGGTCTCATATAGCCGTAATGATATATCTTGCACTACCACTATTGCTCGACTTCCTGAAGAAGCGAAGAGCCAATCGCAAGGTTAATATTTTGCAGATGCCAAGCGCAAGGTTATAGGAGAACGAGTAGTAGGTGCCGCGTCATTTATAAATAAAGTTCTTTTTTCTTCAGTGGCACATACGCAATATGATAGGTTCATATGGAGAGAAAAGGAAACCGCTCCACTATATACAGAGTCAGGACGGGCCAGCCTACACGGTTGCTTGCTGGGGTTGCTCTCTTCACACTCTCTCGCACAAAACGACTGTGGCCACATCTCTAACATCCGGCGGATCACGTCCGCTTGGGGAAGGGTGGATGCTTAGAGTAGATGCACGATGGCCGTTCTTGTGGCGAAAACCCTTGTCGGCACGTCGATCAGCGGTCCCTGTCGTTCTCTCTCACAAAGCCGGTGAGGTTGCCTTCGTCCCTTGCTCACTGCCGCGACGTGGGAAGTTGCCGCCTCCCGCCGCCCTCCTCAAGGTTGAGCTACGTCCCTCAGGTACAACTCCCTTTACAGCGGCTTGCACCATCGCTCCAAATGCCCACATCACTCCCTGTGGATATTTCTCTACTTCTTTGCCCGCACATACCTCTCTTGGCTTCTATGTCTTGTACTTGTGATGAGTTTATGTCTCATCAACTAGTTCGATAATCTTATTCTAATCACGCTTCTTCAATTTCTTTGTACGGGGATGCTCATCTCGATTTTGGTGAAACTGCACAAAATGATCCGATGGTCAAAAGGTTGCAAACTTCATTTATTAGGAAGCTCGAACGTTGCCCGACAAATTGAAGGCTGGTCGTGGTTCACGGTTCAAGGGCTAGGGACTGCATGGATCGTTTTTTCTTTAGTTGCCTCTGTTCCAAAATAAGTGTCAATTTTAGTAGTAGTACAACTTTGTACTAAAGTTTGCACAAAGTTGAGACACTTATTTTGGAGCGGAGGAGTACATATTCGCTATGATCATCAATCATTGAGATGCAATAGCATGCATGTTAGTCTCCTTTGTATTTGATGAAATGTTGCAACGGGCAACCTTGGGCCTTAAAGATACATGTGTAATGTGTCGAAGCTTCATAGCATTGTACAAATTTATCTCATTGATAAATTACAGATGCGTACTATACTAGTACTTCCTCCGTTCCTAAATATAAGTCTTTGTAGAGATTTCACCATGAACCACATGCGGATGTATATAGATGCATTTTAAGTGTAGATTCATTCATTTTGTCCCGTATGTAGTTCACCTAGTGGAATCTCTACAAGGACTTATCTACTAGTAATAGCTAGCCCCACTACTAGGAATTCTCTATCCTCTCCTTGAGCCACATCATCAAAATTGATGTAGCTATTAGATGAAGTAAATCAGTCCATAATAGCCGTCTGATCTAGACGTTGAGAGGCTCTGCACTAAGCCACATGCAAGCATGCAGAAATACCGTGGCACATGCATGTGAGTGAGTTTTAAATCACATCAACATGTCTGCATGCAAGCATGCACCGGTAGCATGCATGTAAGTGAGCTTTTAAGTCCCATTAACATGTCAAAAAGAAAAATATAATCCCATTATGCAGTAGGAGTTGGCTGATCTTTTTTCCTTACGTGGGATGATCTAAATGATGATGGGAGTTTATTTAGTTTGCTACCACATTTGTCATGCGGTTATAGATTTTTTTAGTTCTATGAAGTCGATAATTTTGCGCAGAGAGATATACCGCTATTCCGAGGCAACACGCGGGGACTCATCTGGTAATATTTAGGAATGGAGGGAGTACTATGTAAAGAGTTAGGTGTCGCACGGTGATAGTGTGAGGTGGGCCATGTAATCACTGAGTCTGCGTGTTTTCACTGCTCTTGCACTCCTCCGTTGTAAGAATGGAGAAAATTGTAATCTAGTACACCGAAAGCGTGGGACATCCAGCAGTCCTACCACCTCAGTAATAAAGACCAATGAGCCGTCAAATCACATAGACCTAGCAGTAAGTTGGACGGACGAAGCAACCATCACTCTTGCGCCAGTGAGAGGTCGCGTCCGCTCTGCCCGGGCATGAATGCAACACCGACTCTTTGGAGCGGCGCTGACCGTTTCGGGCGGGAAGCGCGCGCGGGCGATGGAGGGGCTTTGGGTGGGCCTGGCTGGTCTGGAGGGGGCGTGGCAGCTGTCCGCATGTCCCTACCGGACATGCCCGGAAACGAGAGGATGCACCGACTCTCGCGGCTAAAATCGTACACTACACACCATCTCTCTACAGGAGTAGGTCGATCTGTCGCACTCTCTAACACACACATGCTGTTAAACACACACACACACACACACACACACGCATGCACCTTGGTCCCGTTGCACCTTCTAACGTGACTTATTACACCTAGACGGAGGGAGTAGTAAGTATACGAGATACGGTGGCACACTGACTTAAGTCGAATACAAGTGCCCAAAATTTGTGTGCATGTTATAATAAGGATTCACTTAAAATAGTACGTGAGCGAGCAGAGGATCAATTGGACAGTGTTCCCGGCAGTAGTGAGATGTGTGAGGTAAGATACACCGCTAAGCGCTTTTAATTTTTCTTATTAATTTGTTTGTTTCACCCTCCGACCGGTGGGACCCAACGTACTACATGGAGAGAGGTAAGGTGACTAAGGCTGCATTATTTACGCACCACTTGTGGATAGTATTACAACCAAAGCCACATGACACGATTATGATTGAAATCCCAATGACTCCCACACACACAAAAAAAAACACGACATGCTTGTCACACGAATGTAGGAATGTATAAAAGGTTATTTTCCTCTGGTTGAACATAACGGGAGGGTTGTGTAGCTGGTTAGCCTGTTCGCTCATCAAACTTGAGGTCTCGGGTTCGATAACTACACTTCAGCATAATCCTTGCCAGGAGGATTCTTTGACTGTTCAAAATGTTTTCTAGGGTTTGCACGCTTCACATTCTCTCTCCAGTATATATATACACGCTGGAGCCTCAGCGCTTGCAGTTGCTCTCTTCACACTCTCTCGCCCTCTCATGCTGGAGCCTCAGCGCTTGTAGTTGTTCTCTTCACACTCTCTCGCCCTCTCCAGATCTAAACAAGACTTCGTTGGCCTCTCTCTCTCCCCTCGGTGCTGCTCAAAGAGCCGGCAGGATCCGTCCACGGAAGGGAAGGAGGCTTAATTTGTCGCCGTCGGCGAGGAGGAATCCACTACCGGCTGAATCGTTCACTTTCCACCCAAATGGTGGCACGGGAGGGCCTCCGACCCCTTCTTCTTCGCCGCCGTCCGTCGCCCACGAACCACGCCCCAAGAACCTTAAGGTATAATTTACTTACTCCACATGCATTGCTCTAGCTGCATGTATACCATGAATCTAGGTCGTGGTTCAAAGAGGAAAGGAGTGGGGGAAAGTAGTGGGAAAAGTTGTACTCCCTCCGTTCCTAAATATAAGTCTTTGTAGAGATTTTACTAGGACTACATACGGAGCAAAATGAATGAATCTACACTCTAAAATGCATCTATATACATCCGTATGTGGTTCATAGTGGAATCTTTACAAAGACTTATATTTAGGAACGGGGGAAGTATATAGCATGAATCTAGGATGTGGTTCAAAGAGGAAATGAAGGGGGAAAGTTGTATAGCATGAATCTAGGACGTGGTTAAAAGAGGAAAGGAATGTGGTAAGGTAGTGGGGAAAGTTGTATCGCATAAATCTAGGATGTGGTTCAAAGAGGAAAGGAAGGGGCGAAAGTACTAGTTCAAAAAGGAAAGGAAGGGACAAGGCTGTAGAGTTTGAGCAGGATTAGATTTGTTGCGCTCACATAGGGAAAGGTGTCTAAAGATAACAAAACTGGGACCAACACAAATATGCTCCTTGGTTGTTTATTCTTTGTTGCAACAGACTGTGCATGACCACAGTACATCGGTAGATGCACATGGTGTCTGGTCGTCCACCGTCTCCGTGCAACTCATTAGCTGTTGTTAATCTAAGGCCCTGTTTGGTTAAAAACTCCCTAGTCCCTACCTGCTTGGTTCGGGGACTAAACATGGACTAGAGGTTATTAAATGACATGCTCAAAGACCATGTTACCCCTAGTAATGAACTAATAAACAAGGTGCGATGCGTGGCGAGGCAAGCTGTTGGAAAAAGTCCCAAAAAGACTTCCTCGGGGTCTTCTTTCTTTAGTCCCAAATGCCCACTTTTAGTCCCTAAAGTCCCTCCTGTTTGGTTTAGATGGGACTGACACGGAGTTTTTAGTCCCTACACCGAAATGTCCTCGTAAACAAACACCCTCTAATACTGCCTCTGGAATATTGATGCAATGCCACAGTTAAAAGCAAATTACATGTTTAACGGATTTTATTGTTAATATAATCTCTATGTTAATATTAATCAATGCCCCCGTTTGAGAAATGCTACTGTCTTGCTTTCTTTCCCATTTAGATAAGGTAGATGCTTCTTTTTGTTGGCTTCTGTGTCATCCACCGTTATTGACCACTAATTGTTTCCTTTGCACCTCTGTGTAAACAGGGTTATCTACTTCACCTCGTTGTCATTGTGACCTTTTGTTGCACTGCACAAAACACTTTTGTTTTAAGAGTGTTTTGTGCAGTTCAACCAAAATGTCACACCGGCAGTTCAACCAAAATGTCACACCGACAATGTTGCTTGATTACTTGATCTTAGTGGAACTGCACAAGAGGAGATCTTACTTCCTATCCATTAAGGCGAATTTGGTTCAGATCTTCTTCTTGTGAGTTGTTTGAATTCCACATCATGAGAGGTCAGTACTAGCCTTCTTTCACATGATTCTGCAGTGTGCTTTCATATGTTGTGCTACTTGTACGATAATGTTGCTTGATTTTAGTGAACTGCACAAATGGAGACAAGACTTCCAATCAGTATGTGCACCGTAATATCACATTGAGGTAAGATAAGGATATTTCACAACTGCTGGCACATGTATTTTGCCACTTTCATCGAAAATTAAGTTTAGTACTATACTTGTGCTCCCTAATTGACATGCCAAATCTTACATTGAAGGCGAAGCTTATGCATTATTGAACCAAGTGATGAAGGGGAAGAACAAGCGGAAGAAAAACAAAAATCAACTCCGGTCTTTGTAATGAAGCATCGAACTGTGATGACACAAGTAATGATATAGTTTTGCATCTTAATTTATTGCTATGGCTGGAACGAGCAATTGTTTTGCCACTGATTTGATGCCATACGTAATTATCTCTACTTGTGAAAACAGGGATCTTCTTTGAAGATACCATATATTTTAGTGGAACTGCACAAGAAGGTGTTGGAAACATTTAACTAATCGAGGAGTATATAGTACGCATGGCCACCCTCGTAGATAGCAACAGATGGTTCCGAGAAGTGCTTCATCTCAGTATGCTCTACACAATCAGCCTCTCGACAAAGGTTGGTACTACTCGCCGATTTCATCCATACGATTGAGCTTTGTCATCTCTATTGGTGTTGTGCTACTGTTTAGAATCTTGTCATGAAAAAGTGGTATTGTCCTTGAGAAGTGCTTCATCTGCTGTTTTAAATATTTCCTTTCCTTTTTTTTGAGCAAACATGGATGCTAGCATTTAGTACTCCTCTTGTCTTTGCACAACAGGATCATCTTCCTCTCAAGAAGAATATGGAGTACCAAGTGACTAGTTCCGATTATGCCGATGAAGAAGCCCTGTCTATCTTCTCATCGGAAGGAGCAGTTGAAGGATGGTTACATTACTCTCCACAAGACCAAACTAACTTCATTTCGGAAGGGTGACAAATCTCCATTTTTTGTTGTGATGCTTGCGAGTACAATGTTGTTCTCGGATTCTTTCTGGTGAGTTCCATTTTTCTAAAAGTGTGCTCTACATGGACCATGTATGTGCTGTTGAAACTGTCAAATCATAGTACAATTTGCTTTATACTAATCACTTTTTGTATTTGTGCAAACAGGGTGCTCGACTTGATTTCAATGGGAATCGCACAAAATGTTCATGAATACATCGAATCATTCATTTCCACCACAAGAAAGGAGGTGCTGATAAGTTCAAGGTGTTGCAACATATAAGGCGAAATCATACAAGCTACGCTACGAATTTGTTTGATTTTGGTGGAACTACACAAAAGAACAATTTGGTTTATTTAGCACGAGGTGCCATGTCAATGTCCGAATCGATGGCAAACCCTACCCATTCCACAATCATAGGCATTTTATATTTTGGAATGGGACAACCTTGTCAAATTTTGCTCATTGATTTTAGCAAGACATGCGTTTGATATTTTGAATGGGACGCCTTCTTTGTCGCCGACGTCGATCAATTTTTCTTTATTCTTTAGTTGTGAAGTAAATATTGCCTCGACATGTGAGTCACGAGATGCATAATCGTCGATTGTTTTGAATGTTTTCTATGAATTGTCGTTCCTGTGTGTTTGATTGCAATGTATAGAAACGCTAAAAAGCTGCTCAAACTCTTTGTACTCATACATTTCCTTTTTACTGCACATTGTGAAAGTGCATACTTTTTGTATAAGATTGGTCAAAGTGGAGATACTTTGACCGCAGACAAAACTTGTATGCAAACTAGAAAGGACCGGAGGGAGTACATGTGAACTCTTGCAAACAAGGTGATCACCACAGGAATAATGCTAGTACGTATTGTTTTGCATGTTCATCCAATGCCGGTGATACAGGAATTGAACTAATCGAAATAAATTCATTAATACACGGTCGGATTTCATATAAACATGCCGGATTTCATTACATTTCATACATTCTTCAACTAAAAGGTGTGCTAGAGGTATAATTAATTAACCGGTTACCCACTGTGTCCAAACCGAGCCGAACAAAAGCTTTGATTTAATCTGCGATTGCGTAATCGACATGTGGCCTGTTGGGCCCACGTGTCACCAAATTAACCGCACCAGCAGCTAAGTAGAAGCAGTTCTTCTCCAGCGCAGCTCTCTGACTGCACGTCGCCGCCAAGAAGCTAACCGGCCGTCAATGGTAAACCCGCCTAGCTTGGCTTCAACCGGAGGGTAGCAGTGGTGGCCTTACTTGGACCCGAGCGGCGGCGACCTACAATGTTCTACTCTTCCTCATTTTCTACGTGGCGCGGCCTCGTTGACAGCGGGGAGGAGCCTCGGCGGAGCCGGTGATGTACTCTGTCTCGTTGCCGGCGGGCGGCGCCTCAACGGAGCGTTGGAAATCCTCCCCCACGTTGCCGGCAGGGTGGGGCCTCGGCTGAGCCGGCGATGTCCTCTCCCTCGTCAACGCCAGCGGAGCGGGGACTCGTCGGAGCCGGCATCGTCCTCTGCCTCGTCCTCGGTCTCGCGAAACAGTGCCTCGCCCTCTTTGCTAGCCTCTTTGTAGGCGGCCGCAGCCTCCGCCACCCGCGTGCGGTACCGCCAGCGCTCGAGGCGGCCATTGCGGGCGGAGCGGTACGAGTCGAGCAGCGCCTCCTGCTCCGCCCGCTCCGCGGCGATCTGCTCCTCCGCCTGCAGGTGCTCCTGGAGGAGATGGTGGTTGTAAGCGGCGTCGGCCTGCGCCTCCCGAAACTGCTCCTCACGCATCTGCCTCACCCTTTCCATATATTGGGCACGGGCCTCGCCGATGGTCATGGTGCAATGCACCGGCGAGGATGGCGCGGAGGAGGGGGTTGGCGCTGGATCATCAACTACCATGTTCTCCATTGGGACGTCATCGTCCTCCGGCTACCTGCCGGCCAGCCGGTCGGCAGCAATGGCTGCCATCTCCTTGTGGTCCATCGTCCGCCTGTCTCAAGAGCGCTGAGCGAGGAAGCCATGATGGGCAGATAGTGGTGTGGACAGGAGAGAGGAACGGATGCGGATGATCATGGATATGGCTTGCAGCGGTTTATATAGCAATGATGGGCGGGCGGAGGGACGGGACGTGTGGCGCCGAGTAGCCGCCTCGGCAACCGTGTATCATTAATGTGGGCGGCAGATGGATTTAACGGACGACACTTGTGTCGTTTGAAGGTGGAGCAATTTCTGCACCGGAAGCGGGCGGGAGGCGATGATCAAGCTTTGAGGCGGAAGCAAGCGAAGATGACTTTACTTGGAGAGGATGACAATGAGGACCCACCAGGTCCACAGCCTCACGTACGCAAGTGCCTCCTTATTATATATATAACTATAATTTATTGCTCCCTCTTGGTTTCACATCACGGTCCCACACCATTGTCAACCTCCTGGTGTAGTCAATAAACGAGAGAATTGCACAAGAAGCGGCCGACAGCTGGGACCAAGCAGCTCGAGCAGTATTTGTGCAGGGTTTTTCGATGTTTATCCCAGATATTAATTTTTCTCCTCTGAACAACAACAAAAACATCGCTGCAAGTATTAACTTGGCGAGTTGTGGCCTGATACGTCTCCAACGTATCTATAATGTTTGATTGCTCCATGCTACTTTATCTACTGTTTTGGACTATATTGGGCTTTATTTTCCACTTTTATATTATTTTTGGGACTAACCTATTAACCGGAGGTCCAGCCCAGAATTGATGTTTTTTGCCTATTTCAGTGTTTCGAAGAAACGGAATATCAAACGGAGTCCAAACGGAATGAAACCTTCTAAACGTGATTTTCTCACCGAACATGATCCAGAGACTTGAACCCTACTCCAAGAAGTAACAGAGGCGGTCACGAGGGTGGGGCGCCCCTAGGCGCGCCGCCTCGTGGGCCCCTGTTACTCCACCGACGTACTCCTTCCTCCTATATATACCTCGCATTACCAAACGATCGTAACATGATCCAAAACCTAATTCCACCGCCGCAACGTCCTGTATCCACGTGATCCCATCTTGGGGCCTGTTCCGGTGCTCCGCCAGAGGGGGCATCCACCCCGGAGGTCTTCTACATCATCACCCTAGCCCCTCCGATGAAGTGTGAGTAGTTTACTTCAGACCTTAGGGTCCATAGCTAGTAGCTAGATGGCTTCTTCTCTCTTTTGGATCTCAATACAATGTTCTCCACCTCTCTCGTGGAGATCTATTCGATGTAATCTTCTTTTTGCGGTGTGTTTGTTGAGACCGATGAATTGTCGGTTTATGATCCAGCTTATCTATGAATAATATTTGAATCTTCTCTGAATTCTTTTATGTATGATTGGTTATCTTTGCAAGTCTCTTCAAATTATCCGTTTGGTTTGGCCAACTAGATTGGTAGTTCTTGCAATGGGAGAAGTGCTTCGCTTTGGGTTCAATCTTCCGGTGTCCTTACCAAAGGATGTAAAGGGTTGCAAGGCACGTATTGTATTGTTGCCATCGAGGATAACAAGATGGGGTATTTATCATATTGCATGAATTTATTCCTCTACATCATGTCATCTTGCTTAAGGCGTTACTCTGTTTTTAACTTAATACTCTAGATGCATGCTGGATAGCGGTCGATGAGTGGAGTAATAGTAGTAGATGAGATGCAGAATCGTTTCGGTCTACTCTTCACGGACGTGATGCCTATATACATGATCATACCTAGATATACTCATAACTATGCTCAATTCTGTCAATTGCTCAACAGTAATTTGTTCACCCACCGTAGAATACTTATGCTCTTGAGAGAAGCCACTAGTGAAACCTATGGCCCCGGGTCTATTCTCATCATATCAATCTCCATCACTTTAATACTTGCTTTGTTTTTACTTTGCCTTTTACTTTTCACTTTGCATCTATATACCAAAAATACCAAAAATATTATCTATCATCTCTATCAGATCTCACTCTCATAAGTGACCGTGAAGGGATTGACAACCCCTAATCGCGTTGGTTGCGAGTAGTTATGGTTTTGTGCAGGTACGAGGGACTTGTGCGTGGCCTCCTACTGGATTGATACCTTGGTTCTCCAAAAACTGAGGTAAATACTTACGCTACTTTGCTGCATCATCCTCTCCTCTTCGGGGAAATCCAACGCAGTGCTCAAGAGGTAGCAAGAAGAATTTCTGGCGTCGTTGCCGGGGAGGCTCACGCAAGAGCAAGTCAACCATACCAAGTACCCATCACAATCCCTATCTCTCGCATTACATTATTTGCCATTTGCCTCGCTTTTCCTCTCCCCACTTCACCCTTGCCGTTTTATTCGCCCTCTCTTTCCCAATCTCCTCCTCTTTTTCTCGTTGCCTTTTTCCTCGTCCGCTTGTTTGCTCGTGTGTTGGATTACTTTTTTGTCGCGATGGCTCAAGATGCTACCAAATTGTGTGACTTCACCAATACCAATAATAATGATTTCCTTAGCACTCCGATTGCTCCTCTTGCCAATACCGAATCTTGTGAAATCAATACTACTTTGTTGAATCTTGTTATGAAAGATCAATTCGCCGGCCTTCCTAGTGAAGATGCCGCTACTCATCTGAATAGCTTTGTTGATTTATGTGATATGCAAAAGAAAGAAGATGTTGATAATGATGTCATTAAGTTGAAGCTATTTCCTTTTTCGCTTAGAGGTCGTGCTAAAGCGAGGTTTTCATCTTTGCCTGAAAATAGTATTGATTCTTGGAACAAGTGCAAAGATGCTTTTATCTCTAAGTATTTTCCTCCCGCTAAGATTATTTCTCTTAGGAACGATATTATGAATTTTAAGCAACTTGATCATGAACATGTTGCACAAGCTTGGGAGAGAATGAAATTAATGATACGTAAATGTCCTACTCATGGTTTGAACTTATGGATGATTATACAAAATTTTAATGCGGGATTGAATTTTGCTTCTATAAATCTTTTAGATTCGGCCGCGGGAGGCACTTTTATGGAAACCACTTTAGGAGATGCTACTAAACTTCTAGATAATATTATGGTTAATTATTCTCAATGGCATACCGAAAGATCTACTAATAAAAAAGTGCATGCGATAGAAGAAATTAATGTTTTGAGTGGAAAGATGGATGAACTTATGAAATTATTTGCTACTAAGAGTGTTTCTTCTGATCCTAATGATATGCCTTTGTCTACTTTGATTGAGAATAATAATTAATCTATGGATGTGAATTTTGTTGGTAGGAATAATTTTGGTAACAACGCGTATAGAGGGAATTTTAATCCTAGGCCTTATCCTAGTAATCCTTCTAATAATTATGGAAATTCCTACAACAACTCTTATGGAAATTTTAATAATATGCCCTCTGAATTTGAGAGTAGTGTTAAAGAGTTTATGAATTCACAAAAGAATTTTAATGCTTTGCTTAAAGAGAAATTGCTTAAAGTTGATGATTTGGCTAGGAACGTTGATAGAATTTCTCTTGAGGTTGATTCTTTAAAGCTTAGATCTATTCCTCCTAAGCATGATATCAATGAGTCTCTCAAAGCTATGAGAATTTCCATTGATGAATCCAAAGAAAGAACCGCAAGGATGCGTGCTTCCAAAGATGCCTTTATTAAAGCGTGTTCTTCCAATTCCTATGAAAATCAAGATGGAGATCTAAAAGTTATTGATGTGTCCCCCATTAAATCTTTTTTTTGCATTATGAATCTTGATGAAACTGAATATGATCTTCCTTTACCTAGAAGGCGTTCTAAGAATTCGGAGTTTTTAGATCTTGATGATGAAATTGATAAAAGTGGGATTGAAAGAAATAAAAACCTAGATGTTGCTAAACCCACTATATTGGATCTCAAGGAATTTAATTATGAAAATTGCTCTTTAATTGATTGTATTTCCTTGTTGCAATCCGTGCTAAATTCTCCTCATGCTTATAGTCAAAATAAGGCCTTTACCGAACACATTGTTGATGCCTTGATGCAATCTTATGAAGAAAAACTTGAGTTGAAAGTTTCTATCCTGTGACGCCCGGGTAATTAAGCTACAGTGATCCTCTGCTAGTGATGTCACATCACCTCGATTATAGTTGCTAATCTCGAGTTAGTTCGAAACCGATTCAAATTCAAATTCAAAATTTGGTAAATAATAAAAGTTTTCAAACATAAAAATAAAATTGTTCGGTTTGTACTAGATATTACATAGATAATTATGGTGTAGAAGACACAGTTTTATAAAATGCGTAAATATTTTAAATTGAATTAAAACAAAGGAAAAAAAAACCAAAACAACACAAATGGGGGGAGGGGGCAGACCCCTCCTGGGCTGCTTGGCCCACTTTTCCCACCGGCCCATGTCGGCCCGCCCCCACTCTCCCTTATCCCCTGGACCCCGAAACCCTAACCCCACCACCCGCACTCCCACCCCACGTCGTTCCCCCCTCCGGATCCAATCCGGATCGGGGACGAGACCCCCACTCGCCCGCTCGCCGCCTCGCTTCCCCGATCTGGATCGAAGGCACTCCCGCCGCCAGAACCCACGAACCGCCCGCCCGCCACCGTTGTTGGTGCCACTGCCGCCTCGTCGCCTCGCCTCATCCCCCTTGACCTCCCGAGGCCTCGTCGGCGCTCGTCGTCCCCTTGGCAACTTCCCACGCCGCCCGGATCAACCTTCGCCTCTGAACAGGACTACCTCGCCGGACTGCCTCCCCGACGCCGTCGTCTCCGTCCTCCGCCCCAAGCCCCGCTGCCCCAGACCCAACTTCCCCTGTGAGGCCCTCTCCTCTCTCCCTCGCGTGCACGCGCTCACGCACCGGCGCCCACATGCCCAGGCCGTGCCCCTGTCGCCCATCCCGCCACGGCCTGGCGCCCGCCTGCAACTCCGTCCTGCTCCCTCGCCTCCGTCGCCCCTGTTCCCCGCAAGTGCACCCCCTCCTCGAACTTGGCTGCAGCCTCCTCGGCTCCTCCGTCATGAGCCCCAGCGGTGGCCTGGTTGATCCGTGCCTGCTCCCGTTGTCCACGGCAGGCCACCAGACAGGCGCCCGCCTTCACGGGCAAGGCTTGCCGCCTGCACCACTAAGGCCCAAGTGGCCCTATGACAATGGGGCCCCACTCCAAAATGTTTTTTATATAAAAAGAATAAAAATAATAATAATAATAAATAATAAAGATAGATATATAATTAATTAATTAATATTTAAAAATAAATAAATAATTAATTAAGTTAATTAATCCTACTTAATTAATCTAATTACATGTTAGTCTAACTAAGTGATAATTAGTTTAACCTAACCATAATTAACTTAACAGTGTATGTGTGGGTCCCATCGACCCACTAGTCAGTTGACCGATCAACCTCGTTGATCGCCGATGTCAAGATGACATCATGCTGATGTCATAATTCCATTTTCGAATTAAATTAAATAATTAATTAAATTCCAGAAATTAATAAAATCATTAGAAAATCATATCTTTTAATCCGTAACTTGGATCAAATTATTTTCAACATGAAAGTTGCTCAGAACGACGAGACGATCCCGGATACGCAGCCCGTTCGTCCACCACACACCCCTAACATATCAAACTCGCAACTTTCCCTCCCGGCTCCTTCCGCCCGAAAACGCGGAATCCGGGGATACTTTCCGGATGCTCCCCTTCGCCGGTATCACCTCGCACTGCGTTAGGGCAGCCCTAGCAGATCATACTTGTCTTGTCATGCATCGTTATGCATCTGTTTGCTTTGTATTAATTGTTTCTTCCCCCTCTTCTTCCGCTTAGACACCGAGACCGACGCCGTTGTCGCCAACACGACTCACGGAGTTGACGACCCTCTCTCTTGCCGTGAGCAACCAGGCAAGCCCCCTTTGATCACCAGATATCGCCTATTCTTCTCTATACTGCTTGTATTTGAGTAGTGTAGCATGTTACTGCTTTCAGTTAATCCTATACTGCTGCATAGCCTGTCCTTGTTACTACTGTTGTTACCTTTACCTGCTATCCTTGTTACTACTGTTGTTACCTTTACCTGCTATCCTATTGCTTAGTATAGGATGCTAGTGTTCCATCAGTGGCCCTACACTCTTGTCCGTACGCCATGCTATACTCTTTGGGTTGTGATCACTTCGGAGGTGATCACGGGCATATACTATATACTTTACATCGTTACATTACCCGTGATAATCGCTTTGGAGATGGGGTCGAAAGGACGGTGGCTCCATCCCGGTAGAGGTGGGCCTGGGTTCCCGACGGCCCCGATCGTTACTTTGTGGCAGAGCGGCAGGCAGGTTGAGACTACCTGGGTGAGAGGTGGGCTCGGCCTCGTCGGCGTCATGGATACTTAACACGCTTAACGAGATCTTGGTATTTGATCCGAGTCCGCCATTTGGTCTATACGCACTAACCATCTACGTGGGAGTAGTTATGGGTATCCCGACGTCGTGGTATCACCGGCACTTCGTGACGTCGGGCCGAAGCGGCGCTACCGGATTGGACTGGAACGCCTGTTAGGCTAGGTCTGCTTCCGGCCGCCCACGCAACATGCAGGTGTGCATTGGGCGATGGGCCCAGACCCCTGTGCGCTTAGGTTTAGACCGGCGTGCTGGCCTCTCTGTTGTGCTAGGTGGGGCTGCGATGTGTTGATCTTCCGCGGCCGGGCATGACCCAAGAAAGTGTGTCCGGCCAAATGGGATCAAGCGTGTTGGGTTATGTGGTGCACCCCTGCAGGGAAGTTTAATCTATTCGAATAGCCGTGATCTTCGGTAACAGGACGACTTGAAGTTGTACCTTGACCTTATGACAACTAGAACCGGATACTTAATAAAACACACCCTTCCAAGTGCCAGATACAACCCAGTGGTCGCTCTCTCTCGTGGTTACGAGGAGGGATCGCCGGGTAGGATTATTGCTATGTGATGCTACTTGGAGGACTTCACCTACTCTCTTCTACATGTTGCAAGACGGAGGCTGCGAGCGTAGTCTTCTACATGATTAGCTATCCCTCTTATTACGGCATTCTGCAGCTCACCCACCGATATGACCCTTTACACATATATCCATGCATATGTAGTGTAGTTCCTTGCTTTAAGTAGTACTTTGGATGAGTACTCACGGTTGCCTTGTTCCCCTTTCCCCTTTCTTTACTCCGATTGCTGCAACTGCATCGATGGAGCCCAGGAGCGACGCCACCGTCGATGACGACTACTACACCGGAGGTGCCTACTACTACGCAGCAGCCCACGACGACGACCAGGAGTAGTTAGGAGGATCCTGTGCAGGAGGCATGCGCCTCTTTCGATCTGTATCCCAGCTTTGTGCTAGCCTTCTTAAGGCAAACTTGTTTAACTTATGTCCGTACTCAGATATTGTTGCTTCACGACTCGTCTATGATCGAGCACTTGTATTCGAGCCCTCGAGGCCCTGGCTTGTATTATGATGCTTGTATGACTTATTTTATTTTTAGAGTTGTGTTGTGATATCTTCCCGTGAGTCCTCGATCTTGATCGCATTAATGCGTTTGCGTGTATGATTAGTGTCTGATTGAATCGGGCATCACAAGTTGGTATCGAGCCAACTGCTCAGAGGAATCCCCTTTCCAACTCCTTGGCGAAGTTGAATCTAGACATTGGAAAACTTTTACTAACATGGTCATGCGGCCCATGGGCCCACGCCGCCATTGGGTGGTATTAGGATCTTTTACTCCTCGACCTTTACTCGGGATTCTCAACTCTCTTCTATTCGGGTTAAACGATTTTGCTAAAAACAAAACTAACTTTAGGTTCTCGCAAGTACTTTCTCCCGGAGAGCCCTCACTTCAGATGATCGCTCGCTACATCGTAAGATTCCAAGATACTCTCTGATGTTCTCTCGAGACTTTGTGCCCATCACTTTTGCTATTCCCGACCACCGATAAATCCGTATGGATAACTACTTACACTTGCCATTCATACGATCATCCCCATTGATCTTGTTATTACAAGATACCCCAAGTTTTCTCTATTGTTCCGAGAATACTTTGTGCCTACCGCCTAGCGCTTCTTTGCCACATGAATACCCCTTCAAATAAATCCTCGCACTTGTCGAGTATCCGCTCATCCCCAGCTTGTTCATGTGTTTCACAAAAGTCTTCAAAATAATATTCGATCTTCCGAAAATCCTCTGGGGCCTTTGGCTCTTGAAATTCTTGCTTGCTTGCATTATGGTTAATCCCATAAGTCTCGTAGTCATATTGACATTCCTTGTCATTATCATTTTGAGTTTGTTGACTCAATATGTTTGCGAATACATGCAATCAACATTGATCCTTATAAATTACTTTTTCGGCTGAGCTGCCATTCTTTTAACTGGAATTGGTTCTCGACCAATCCAATTGTCGTTGATTGTACCCTAAGGCTATTCAACTTATCCACCCCTAATCAGAGCATTGCTTCTGACCCCTTGATTTGGAAATCATAATTCCTTTGCATTTGACAATTGAGTTAGTCAGTTGTTTCTATAACATGCTTCCTCTAGTTGAGTATCGATGCTCACGTCCGATCCCTTGTGGACCATCAGATCCTTTGTTGGATTTTATCTGACAACGCCCTTCATATTCAATAACCTTGTGAGCCTTTTCTCTGATACATAATGCCTTTGGTAAATTGTATCCTCTGCTTTCTCAACCATGCTCTGCCTTCGATCTTGAGTTAATTACTTCTAAAGATTCGGGTATATGATTCTAAGGTGCCTCGATGGGTTGAACCTATGCCTTCCTTAATATGTGTGAACTCGGAAGTTTCCACGAGTCATACTCATCTGGTATTTCACCAGGTAAAACTTCCAACACTAATGCCTTTATCAAAGCGAGAAGTGAATGGAAGGTTATGCATTGAAGAAGTGGGAGTCGACCTTGAACTTTGTGTTCATGCCCATGGACACGATGTAGATCCTATCATGGAAGCTTCTTGTAATAATAACTTTTCCTTGTTATAGTATCATCTAGTATCTGTGAATTGATCTTTTGCAATCGTGGTTCCGGCCATGTTCTCCTTTTAAATACCATTTCTTGGACAAGTTGGGGTACTTGTCTTCTGCAGATCATTGCACCTGTCCAACCTTTACTTGCTCTACCGTTGAGTATTAAACTATGGTATCTCAAGAATATCATGGGACTGCATAACTTATTATGGGTTCTTCATCAACTATTATTTCTCACTGATTCCAATTTCTCGGGTTCTGGGTTGTCGTCAATCGAGAACAACGATTCCACATTTTGGTTCGATAACCCTAAGTAATTTTCGTTGCTTACGAGTTTATTAATCCTTTAAGTCTTTCCTAGCCTGATCGGCTAAATTTTAACTGCTATACCTGGTCCTCCTTTCGGAGCACAATTTTCGATGATGAACTAAACTTACGTCGATCTTCCTCGTCATATCAGTTCGCCTTGAACAACAAGCTTGATTTCAAGTTTGTGTCCTACCCGTGGTTCCAATAACCTTCCGCTTCATTATTCCTTTGACTTGATGTCGTCACTGATTGATTACATCTTCATGAAATCTCTCGACAAAAGTGTCGTGATCATCATCAACCTTATGAGCTCTTCCAGGATATCAATTGAGTTCATGATGGGAAATACCATCCTTGCCCCTGATGATTTGTGTTACCTTTGACCACTTATTTGCCTTTCGTTCAACACAAACTTGTTCGTGTTTTGAGTTATACCTTGAGATCCCTACTATCCAAAGATTTGTTCTTCCTTACCTTGGAGTATTACCATCTTTTAATATCAAGGATGTGGTGAGGATTGCTCCACCTCTTAAGAAATTCTTGGCATAGTGATACTTCTCACCATCACCATTCTTTCTTGGTCCTCGGTTGATTCCAACCGGGTACCAACAAGTGAACTATGCTTTGTTTGGATTCTCGCCTTCTAGCAACCCTATTGCTTTGAAGTTAATGGTCGGCCGTTCATTCTTGGACTATTGATTATTGAATCACCATTCTGACATTGGTCGTGCAGCCCAACCCATATTTCGGGCGCACCTTTCAACCAATGTTTAATTGTGTATGTTTTCCTCGAGCATACAACATTATATCATTTCAATCAACAAGTGTCATCTTCTTGTTCACATTATTGTGGAAATCCATCCGTTTGGAATTCTCGATGGATTGACGGTGAGCCCATTAGCCACCTCCTTGTCCTCTCCTTGGGTTAATGATAAACTCTTGTTAACGGAAATCACTTCATAGTTCATTTCCCGAGAATCTTACAGTGTCATCCCGTCAATTTGTGTTGCACCTTTCTTCTCGTGCATCCACGAGCACGAGGTATCTCGACACCAATCATACCTGAATCTCCGTCGGATATGATGGTTGGAACATATTTACAAGAGTTATAACACTAGACTTCATAAGACCCGGTAAGGTGATGTCATGCCCAAAGACTCGGCCGGAGGCCCTATTGTTATAGTTCCTTTTTAGCAAGGGTAGCCATTCTTCCATTAGGAAATAGTAAGGCTTATTCTATAAGTCGCTCCCCGATGGATGCTTGTGTATCCAAAGTCCGACCTTTGCTTGAAGACCATGTCAATGCTATCTAGAAGCATGTCTATGGTACTCCGATGTTTCAACAAGAACATTTGAAGCCCAATGCTAAACGTTTCTTGCTCAATTATCCAAACACCGTTGTATGGATAATGTCATGAAAATTTCTCTCCCCTCACCTAAAGGGTTTTCTACATCATATCCTGTCATGGATATCATGCTCCGCTTGTCCTTGGGAAGGATATATCCTCGAAATATGTGTTTAAACACATTTTCCCTTCCATTGTTCTATTAATCTGATGATCACCTTTTCCTTTCCATTGATTTGTTTAACCTTCCTTCTGATCCATATGATCTAAGCAGTAATATTCTTCTGCTTATGTAAACACCTTGGTGTACAACCGTGTCACTAAGACCTCGTTGCATTTGTCGATAGCATTCCGGTAACCACCGATGGACGAGAACTTTGCCTATTGGTCCGCCTCGATGCAACGAGCAGGAAAATGGTTCTCTTCGTCCCTCGCCCTTGGTACCAACGTTGTTGCCGACATAACTGACATGGTACTCTCGACATGCCTTGCTATCATGACCGTGCAAGATGTCAACGCCCTTCCTACTTTTAACCACATGGTGGGCCCATAACCCATGTGTCCCGTGATCGAAACCTGACTCTCCTATACCCCTGCTTCCAAAGTTATTCCTCGCGCTTGGCTTCAGATTTAATTCACGGGCCATATTCCTAGTGCTCTATTCTCGTATCGGGCCTTAATACTTACTCTCGCTGCTCGAACCCCTTTCTCACTCTGGTTCAGACTTCGAGCAACTATCTATCCGCTTGGAACCTCTTATTGTACCTTCGTACCTTACTCTCGATGCATTTTATATGTTCAACTCGAGAGATAATCTTATGCTCATTCATGGGTTAACCCCAGATTGTTACCCACATAAGCATTCTGTCGTAGCCGAGTTGTCCCTTACCTATTCGTAAATGCGTTGGAGTTCCCAAGAAAAGGACGACTTCACCATGATGACTGAAGCTGAGAAATGAAGACGTCAATGTAAGGGATCGACCTCTTCGGGAAGAGCAACCAAGGCCGAGAAGATCCGTTAGAATTTCGTAACAAGACCTTTCCCCCTTAGTCCCCCTCTTAAATCTCGGGACGAGATTTCTTGTAATGGAGGAGAATTGTGACGCCCGGGTAATTAAGCTACAGTGATCCTCTGCTAGTGATGCCACGTCACCTCGATTATTGTTGCTAATCTCGAGTTAGTTCGAAACCGATTCAAATTCAAATTCAAAATTTGGTAAATAATAAAAGTTTTCAAATATAAAAATAAAATTGTTCGGTTTGTACTAGATATTACATAGATAATTATGGTGTAGAAGACACAGTTTTATAAAATGCATAAATATTTTAAATTGAATTAAAACAAAGGAAAAAACAAAACAAAACAAATGGGAGGAGGGGGCAGACCCCTCCTGGGCTGCTTGGCCCACTTTTCCCACCGGCCCATGTCGGCCCGCCCCCACTCTCCCTTATCCCCTGGACCCCGAAACCCTAACCCCACCACCCGCACTCCCCCCCCACGTCGTTCCCCCCTCCCGATCCAATCCGGATCGGGACGAGACCCCCACTCGCCCCCGCCCCGCCGCCTTGCTTCCCCCGATCTGGATCGGAGGCTCCCGCGCCGCCAGAACCCCACGAGCCGCCCGCCCTGCCGTCGTTGGTGCCACTGCAGCCTCGTCGCCTCGCCTCATCCCCGACCTCCCAGGCCTCGTCGGCCTCGTCGTCCCCCGCCAAACCTCCCCGACGCCGCCTTGGATCAACCTTCGCCGCGAACAGGACTACCTCGCCGGACTGCCTCCCCGCCGTCGTCTCCGCCCTCAAGCCCCAAGCCCTGCACCCTACTCCCCTGTGAGGCCCTCTCCTCTCTCCCCTCGCGTGCAGCTCACGCACCGGCGCCCTTGCGCCATCAGGCCGTGCCCTCAGACGCGCCCATCCCGCGTCGGCGCTGGCGCCTGCAGCTCCGTCCTGCTCGCCTCCGCCGCCCCTGTTCCCCATAAGTGCGCCTCCTCTGAACTTGGCGGCCCCCCCTCCATGGCTCCCTCCACTGCCGGGAGCCCAGATGGTCAGCTGGTTGATCCGTCTGCTCCCGTTGTCCACGGGCGAGGCCACCAGACGGGCGCCCGCACTCCCTTCGGGCAGTGCCCACCGCCACTCGCTAAGGCCCATTGGCCCTATGACAATGGGGCCCCACTCCAAAATGTTTTTTATATATAAAAAGAATAAAAAATAATAATAATAAATAATAAATAATAAATATATAATTAATTAATTAATAACTAAAAATCAATAAATAATTAATTAAGTTAATTAATCCTACTTAATTAATCTAATTACATGTTAGTCTAACTAAGTGATAATTAGTTTAACCTATCCATAATTAACTTAAGAGTGTATGACAGGTGGGTCCCACTGGACCCACTGGTCAGGTTGACCAGTCAACCCTGTTGACTGCTGACATCAGCATGACATCATGCCGATGTCATAATTCCATTTTCGAATTAAATTAAATAATTAATTAAATTCCAGAGATTAATAAAATCATTAGAAAATCATATCTTTTAATCCGTAACTCGGATCAAATTATTTTCAACATGAAAGTTGCTCAGAACGACGAGACGATCCCGGATACGCAGCCCGTTCGTCCACCACACACCCCTAACATATCAAACTCACAACTTTCCCCCTCCGGCTCCTCTGCCCGAAAAGGCGGAATCCCGGGGATACTTTCCCGGATGCTCCCCCCCTTCGCCGGTATCACCTCATACCGCGTTAGGGCAGCCCTAGAACCGTTACTTGTCTTGTCATGCATCGTTATGCATCTGTTTGCATTGTATTAATTGTTTCTTCCCCCCCTCTTCTTCTGCTAGACACCGAGACCGACAATACTGCCGCCAATGACTACGGAGTCGACGACCCTCTCTCTTGCCGAGCAACCAGGCAAGCCCCCTTTGATCACCAGATATCGCCTATTCTTCTCTATACTGCTTGCATTAGAGTAGTGTAGCATGTTACCGCTTTCGCTAATCCTATACTTTGCATAGCTCATTCCTTGTTACTACTGTTGTTACCTTTACCGCTATCCTATTGCTTAGTATAGGATGCTAGTGTTCCATCGCGGCCCTACACTCTTGTCCGTCTCGCCATGCTATACTCTTTGGGTTGTGATCACTTCGGGAGGTGATCACGAGCATATACTATATACTTTACAAGTTACATTACCGTGATAATCGTTAGGAGATGGGGGCTGAAAGGACAGTGGCTCCATCCCTAGAGACGGGCCCGGGTTCCCGACGGCCCCGATCGTTACTTTGTGGCGAGCGACATGGCAGGTTGAGACTACTCGGGTGAGAGGTGGGCTCGCCTGGTCGGCGTCATGATACTTAACACGCTTAATGAGATCTTGGTATTTGATCCGAGTCCGCCATTAGGTCTATACTCACTAACCATCTACGTGGGAGTAGTAATCCGTATCCCTACGTCGTGGTATCAGCCGAATCACTTCGTGACGTCAGCGTCTGTGCGGCGCGCGCCGGATTGGACTGGAACGCCTGTTAGGCTAGGTTCTGCTCCGCCGCCCACGCATAGCGTCAGGTGTGTGCATTGGGCGATGGGCCCGCACCCTGTCGCTTAGGTTTAGACCGGCGTCTTGGCCTCTCTCACAGCCTAGGTGGGCTGCGATGTGTTGATCTTTCCGCGGCGGGCATGACCCAAGAAAGTGTGTCCGCCAAATGGGATCAAGCGTGTTGGGTTATGTGGTGCACCTCTGCAGGAAGTTTAATCTATTCGAATAGCCGTGATCTTCTAATGAGGACGACTTGGAGTTGTACCTTGACCTTATGACAACTAGAACCGGATACTTAATAAAACACACCCTTCCAAGTGCCGATACAACCCGGTGGTCGCTCTCTCTCGTGGTTACAAGGAGGGATTGCCGGGTAGGATTATTGCTATGTGATGCTACTTGGAGGACTTCAGCCTACTCTCTTCTACATGTTGCAAGACCTGAGGCTGCCAGCGTAGTCTTCGGCTGATTAGCTATCCCTCTTATTACGGCATTCTGCAGCTCACCCAATCGATATGGCCCTTTACACATATATCCATGCATATGTAGTGTAGTTCCTTGCTTGCGAGTACTTTGGATGAGTACTCACGGTTGCCTTGTTCCCCTTTCCCTTTCTTTACCCGATTGTCGCAACCAGAGATGGAGCCCAGGAGCTGGACGCCACCGTCGATGATTTACTACTACACCGGAGGTGCCTACTACTACGTGCAGCCCACGACGACGGCCAGAGTAGTTAGGAGGATCCTGCAGAGGCCTGCGCTTCTTTCGATCTCAGATCCCGGTTTGTGCTAGCCTTCTTAAGGCAAACTTGTTTAACTTATGTCCTGTACTCAGATATTGTTGCTTCCACGACTCGTCTATGATCGAGCACTTGTATTCGAGCCCTCGAGGCCCCCGGCTTGTATTATGATGCTTGTATGACTTATTTTATTTTTAGAGTTGTGTTGTGATATCTTCCCGTGAGTCCCTGATCTTGATCGTACACGTTTGCGTGTATGATTAGTGTACGATTGAATCAGGGGCGTCACAAGTTGGTATCAGAGCCAACTGCCTGTAGGAATCCCCCTTTCCAACTCCTTGGCCGAAGTTGAGTCTATACATTGGAAAACTTTTACTAACATGGTTGTGCGGCCCATGGGCCCACGTCGCCATTGGGTGGTATTAGGATCTTTTACTCCTCGACCTTTACTCTGGGATTCTGAACTCTCTTCTATTCGGGTTAAACGATTTTGCTAAAAACAAAACTAACTTTAGGTTCTCGCAAGTACTTTCTCCCGGAGAGCCCCTCACTTCAGATGATCGCCTGCTACATCAGAAGATTCAGAAGATACTCTCTCATGTTCTCTCGAGACTTTGTGCCCATCACTTTTGCTATTCCTGACCACCGATAAATCCATATGGATAACTACTTACACTTGCAAATAGGAATTACGTGCCCGTAGATATTATCGTTCTTGATATAGATTGCAATCCTTCATGTCCTATTATTCTTGGTAGACTTTTCCTTAGAACGATTGGTGCAATTATTGATATGAAGGAAGGAAATATTAGATTCCAATTTACCTTAAAGAAGGGATGGAACACTTTCCTAGAAATAAAATAAAATTACCATATGAATCTATTATGAGAGCCACTTATGGATTGCCTACCAAAGATGGCAATACCTAGATCTATCCTTGCTTTTATGCCTAGCTAGGGGCGTTAAACGATAACGCTTGTTGGGAGGCAACCCAATTTTTTTTAGTTTTTTGTTTTTGCTTCTGTTTAGGAATAAATAATCCATCTAGCCTCTGTTTGTATGTGGTTTTATGTTTTAACTAGTGTTTGTGCCAAGCTAGACCTATTGAATCTTCTTGGATGATAGTTATTTGATCTTGCTGTAATTTCCAGAAACTTTGCGCTCAGTGCCCGAATTATTAAAAATCACCAGAACATGATAAAATACTGATTCCAATTGATTCTGATCAATAAACAAATTGTATAGGTCTTCTAATTTTAGTAGATTTTTTGGAGTTGTAGAAGTTTGCGTTAGTTACAGATTACTACAGGCTGTTCTGTTTTTGACAGATTCTGTTTTGCGTGTGTTGTTTGCTTATTTTGATGAATCTATGGCTAGTAAAATAGTTTATAATCCATAGATAAGTTGCAATAAAGTAGGTTTAACACCAATATAAATAAATAATGAGTTCATTACAGTACCTTAAAGTAGTTTTTTGTTTTCTTTCTCTAACGGAGCTCACGAGATTTCTATTGAGTTTTGTGTTGTGAAGTTTTCAAGATTTGGGTGAATTCTTTTGATGGATTATGGAACAAGGAGTGGCAAGAGCCTAAGCTTGGGGATGCCCATGTCACCCCCAAGATAATCCAAGGACACCAAAAAGTAAAAGCTTGGGTATGCCCCGGAAGGCATGCCCTCTTTCGTCTACTTCCATCGGTAATTTACTTGGACATTATTTTTATTCACCACATGATAAGTGTTTTGCTTGGAGCGTCTTTTATTATTTGCGTCTTTGCTTGTTAGTTTACCACAATCATCCTTTCTGTACACACCTTTCGAGAGAGCCATACATGAATTGAAATTTTATAGAATACTCTATGTGCTTCACTTATATCTTTTGAGCTCGATAGTTTTGCTCATAGTGCTTCACTTATATCTTTTGAGCGTGATAATTTTTGCTCTAGTGCTTCACTTAGTGTCGGGGGTTGGGTGCGACATATGCCAAAGGATGGCTTATCATGGAGGGGGCGAGTAGAACGTCGCCGGTGCCTGGAAACGGGATGAGGCGAAGACATGCACGCCGGCTTAATCTTACCCGGCTGTGGCTCTCCGAGGAGATAACACCCCTCGCTGCTCAAGGGGTCTCCGCATGATCACTATGGCAAAGTGAGTACAAGATGCTCCTTGAGCTGTTCGGGGTGAGGAAGGAGAAGGGCACGGCTAGCTCCTCTCTCCTCTATGCGTGTGTCTAAAACTACTAGGTTCCAACCCTTTGCATGGGTGCCCGGGGTTTATATAGGCCTACCCCCCCAGGGGTACAATGGTAATCCAGCAGGGTGCGGGTCCAAGCCGTCAGTCTCTTAAGTCGCCGTCTTCTCCGCCGACTTCTGGGGCCCGCCGACTAGTGGGCCCCGCCGACGGCCCAAAGATGGGGCCGACAGCCTTGTCCGCATGGCCGGGCGGGTCTTTGCAGCTGCGGATTATCAGAGTGCCTCTAATGACGCGAAGCTTGGTCATGGGGTCATGGCAATGATGCAGCCGCCGCTGGCGGGCGATCACCGCCATTCCCCGTCTCGTCGTTAATGGCGCATGGAGCCGTGGGAGGGCCGCCGACTCCCGGAGGCCGACTCCAACGGGTCCGTCTTTGAGGCGCTCTTGCCGTCTTCGGCACTCCTGCCGACAGGCGGGTCCTGCCGTCTTAGGGTCGTGCAGACAGGCCATCGTGGGTACAGAGACCTGCCTACGGGGCTGATGTCAGGGCCGGCATGGCAACAGTGCCGCGCCGGACGGAGATCTTCGTCAGTACGACGCTCTGTGGCCATACCTGCCCTTTATGAGCGGGCAGGGATGGGCCTCGAGGCGCTTTATGCCATCCCGCCAGAGTCGCTCAGCAGGAGGTGGTCGAGTCGCGGGCCGACTCACAGCCGGCCTCACCGGAGGTCGCCGGCTTGGAGTCGGCTCGCCCAGAGGCCGCCTCTGGGACTCGGCCTAGAGGGGGCGATCGGCGACTCATGCCGACTCTCAAGGCGGCTCTTTGTCTTGGGGTCTCGAGGGCGCATCTGCCTGATGTTTTGAAAGGTTCAGGGGCTCGGGTCCGCCTACCCGTGGCCCATTACTCCGACAGTAGTCCCCGAAGCTGGTGAGGCGCCGAGGGCAGCATGTCGAGGAGCCTCGACAGCTTCATCCCTTCGGTAGAAGAATCTGGACTCGGCCCGCCGTCTCCATCTTGAGCCGACTGGCTGGAGTCGGCCTTGCAGAGGGCCGTCTTGCTCTTCAAAGGTTTCAAGGTCGCGGCGGGATCCGGCGGCGTGCAATAAGCTTCCCGGCAGCCGCCCGTTGCGGGCCCGCCATGCGACGCCACGCTGGCAGGCTGCCACACCACGTGCGTGACAAGACAGGTTCGTCGGGGCCCGCCACTACGCCGCCCGGCGCCAGCGGATCCGCCGGTCGCGGCGGGCGGTTGTTTCCCCACGCCGTTATCGCGCAAGAATCGTCAGAGGTTAAATCGTGGGGGCGTGGGGACGTGGGCACAGTTAATCCCACGCCCGCCCCCTCGGCTTCGCAGCCTAGGCGCCTATAAGTAGGCGGGGGGAGGGAGGGGGCGGTGACGCATGCACACTCTCTCTTACCCGCTCCCTGCCTCGTCTTCTTCCTCGCTCCACCGCGCCGAGCCTCGTTTTCTTCCTTGCTCCACCGCGCCGAGCCTTGCCGCACCGCGGAGATGAGCTCCTCATCCGCCGCCGCGCCTCCCACCGCGCGCTCCGGTGTGTGGGACGGCTCCATCATCGACGGCATTTACATCATCAATTCCTTTCACAACGCGCCAGCATCCCCTTGGCAGCCACCTAGTGCGGACTCAGCTGGCCACACGAGAGGTGAAATCACGCTGGCGCCGGAGGAGGGCGAGCGGGTCATTTTCCGCCAGACCTCATGCGCTGGCTAGGGCTGCCGCGAGCGGCTTCTTCCGCTGCGTTCTTGAGTTCTTCTGCTCCACCGCACCACCTCACCCCCAACACGGTGGTGCTGCTGGCCGCCTTCGCATCCTTATGCGAAGGTTTTCTCAGAGTTCTCCCCACCATCGAGCTGTGGGGGGAATTCTTCCAAGCGAAGCTCGGGACCCACGTCGCTCACATGCCGGCTCTGTGCGGCACGATCATCGCCAAGAGGAGGCCGGTGCCCGAGAACCCTTTTCCTGCCATCTCCCTCATCAAGTCGGTGAAGATGTGGCAGTGTTCATACTTCTACGTCAAGAACGTCGCCCGGCGATCGGGTCAACTTGCCGCCTCACGTGGGCGGCGATCTGCAGCCGACCCACCAGCTGGTCCTATAGGGCCCGGACGCTGACTCCCGCAGGCAACGCCGCCGTCGCGCGGCTCCGCATGATGATACAGTCGGAGGCAGACTTGCTGGCCGCCTTCATGGCGTGCCGAGTTCTCCCTCTTCAAGGCCGACCTCGTCTGATCTGCCGATGAGCGCCGCCGACCCCACCGGCTGTGCTCCAAGGACATGCCCCACGCAGAGGTGGTGGACACGGTGAACTTCTTGGCGAACTGCGGCCTCACGGAGGAATGGCAGTTCGGCAAGGAGCCATACTCGCGCGCCAATCCCCCGCCGTTGGTAAGTCGTCTCTTGCTTCTCCGTTTCCTTCTTCAGCCGGATCCGGCTCTAACTTTCCTTGGTTTTTTCCGACTCAGAATCCCCTCATGCTGTCCTCGGTTGGCGCCGCGGGGCCGGCGCGTGAATTCGTCCCCGACCGAGCGGAGAGCGACGCCGACGATCCCGACTTGGGCGTGGCGGCGATGGAGGCTGACGCCGAGGGAGGAGGAGGGGCCGACGACTTCAGGCTTTCGTCCACCTTTGCCGACTGGCCCGACGATGACGGCGAGAAGGAAGTCGCCCCCCGCCAGCCAGAAGCGGACATCCAGCGCTGAAGCTCCTCCGCCGCCTTGGGGGGTCGAGGCGGCGTGAAGAAGCGTCGGGATGGCCCGAGTCTGCCAGGCGGCCGGGCCAAGAAATTCAGGGGAGCGGCCGCCCATGACTTCCAAGAGGCGGTCGTGAAGGCTAATCGCCTGTAAGGAAGTGAAGAAGCCACCGCTGGTCTCCGCGTAAGTATTTTTTATTCTGCCTTGTTTTCTTCCGTCCGCCTTGCCCGAAGTTTTCTCATGTCTTTCTTCTTCTGTGGCTCCCCTCACCTTGGAGAGGGTCGCTGCCGCCTCCGCCATGGGGTCGGCGGAGACGTCCGCCAATAGTCGGCGGGTTGACCTCGCGTCAGCCCGGGAGGCAACGGAGCGGAATGCGCAGGAGAAGCGCGACGAGGAGGAGGCCGCCCGTCGGGAGAAGGCGGAGGCCGAGAAGGCGGTCAAGCCGCCAGCCAGCAAAAGGTGAACCGAGGAGGCCGCGCTTTCGGCCGGGCGCTGCTCGTCCACTCACTGAGCTCAGCGCCACCACCGCCGGAGTTCACGGGCAGTCGGAGGGAGTCGGTGGTGAGGTCCCCGTCAGGGAGGGAACGCGGCGAGGTCTCTTCACCGGCGCGGCCGCGCCTCCTCCTCCGCCCGCCAGATCGAGATCGCGCGAGGCAAACAGTCAGCGGACCTGCCTGTGCCGACCGACGACGAGGCCGTGGCGCAGCTGCTTCTTCAAGTCGCTTCGCCAGCGCGGCGCCGTCTTGAGAAGGCGACCTCGGCGCCGCGCCCCTTGGAGACCGGCGCCGCCAGCTCGGCCATCCCCGACGCTGAGGCGACAAGCGCCGCGCCCGTTGGGTGGGTGCGAGGAGGCGGCACGGGCCCGCTGAACACGGCGCTCCTGGACGTCCAAGCGAAGCTGCGGGCTGAAGGCGACGCCATCTAGAACCTTTCCAAGGCGCACCTGGCATCGCGATCCGCCATGCGGGTATGTTTCATTTCCGAAATTTCTCTTGCTCTTCTTCGGCGCGCCACACTCCACCGGGTGTAGTCTCGAGTTTCGGGCGGCTCTCGAGCAAAGCGGCCCGGAACTTTATTTGCTTACTTCCAATTTTTTACCTCTGTCGGAATTCTTGTTGCAGAGTATCACAACCTCCGCGCTTACGCCTTCAACCGCAACGTTGAAGAACCGAGCAAGCGGGCTGCTGACTTGGCGAGGAGCCGAGGTGAGTTTTCTTCTTGGCGGGCGCGCTTAGCGCACCAGCTGGGCTGTAGTCCTCGAGATTCGGCCGATCGCGCGTGATCGGGCCGGATCTTCCTGGCGACCTTCTTAATCGATTTACTTCGCCCTTCTTCTTTTTATTCTTCAGATTCCAACGCCGCTCATGGGGGCAGCTGGCACGCCGAGACCGCTGGCGCGCCAAAGATGAGGAGGCGGAAAGCTTCGCCGCAGAGCGCGACCTGCCACTACACCGGGCGGCGTAGGGAGTTGCTCAAGGCGGCGCAGCCGAGGCGGAGAAGAAAGAGGCCGCCTCTCTGGCCGAATTTGAGAGCGAGCGCCCGCTTGACCGGCAGTGGAAGCGCAATGACCGGCTTCCACGAAATCGAAGATATCATCGATGGTAAGTTTGCTTTTACTTTTTCTTTTGGGTTGCCGACTATGGGTTAAGCCGGCTCCTGTTTTTTCTGACTTGCTTCTTCTTCTTCTTGGCGCACTTCTTCCCCGTCACACGCAGCGGCTAATCGTGCCATCGAGGCCGAGCGCGAGGCGCCGGAGGGCGGTGGCGCCGAGATCGCAGCCAACGCCTCGAACCTCGACGAGCAGCTCCCGAGCATTGAGGCTCGTCTGCGGCCGGCTTGCACATCGGATGTTGCGCCGTCTTCAATGTCGGTGCCCAGCGATCGCTGCCACAGGCCGGATATGCCCGTTCACAGACTCCCAGCCGGACCGCCGACCGCTCGAGGTCGCGGGCCGTATTGAGGCTTGGAAGGCTCCGCGGCTCGGCCGAGCTCGCCGAGCCTCGAGTTCGTCAAGGCGTGGTATCTGTGGCTCAACTCGACCGGCCGCCGCGTTCGGCCAAGCCCAGGCGGAGCTGCTGGCCACGGAGGACGCCCTCGTCGAGCGTGCGGTGGCGATCGCCGACTACACGGACACCAGCGTCTTCGTCCCTGAGCGGGCTGAAGACGGTGGGGAAGCACCGCCGGAGTGGTTCGGGATGAACCCGGACTACAGTGAGGACTCGGCGGAGGTGATCGACTCTAGCGCCGAGGATGAAGACGAGGCGGAGGACGGAGACGGCATGGAGGCGCCAGAAGACGGAGCGGGCGACCAGCCTCAGCTTGACCGCGCCTCCAGCAACGAGCCGTGCCCATCTGGGCCAGCTGCTGCCAGAGACGATCAAGCCGAGACCGCCCAGCCAGCCGCCCCGGCGCCTGCCGCCGCCTCCGGCCTTCCAACCCCATCCGCTGCTTCTTAGGCCACTGCCTTGCCTTTATTTTATCTGTTTGCTAGTCTTTTGAAAGAACTTTGTTAATTTGCACAATTCCACCCGCGGGGTGTATTCTGAACCTCTGTTCGAAGATCCGGCCAAGGGCCTAAGTTTGTGTAAATATTATTCTAATTTTATGTTTCCTTACTTATTGCTCTTGTGGCTTTTTCCTTTGCCGCCTTTCCCTTAGATGCCGCCTTGCCGTCCGGGCAACCGCTTCACAGATATTGCCGTCTAGGTCAAGTGCTTGGCTACTTTGAGAAGGCAAGTACTTGGCCATTTTTTAGAGTCGTTTAAGCAAGTTGGGTAGAAACGGCAAGCCGGGCTTCTTAAGAGTCGGTTTCACGAAGCGGGTCAGAAGTCGATTTAAACTATGTTTATGCTTTGGGTCCTTAGCCATTTTTTTTTCGTGTGGCGCCTGCTCTACCTTACTCCCGCCCACCAAACAGTCGCTCATGAAAGCTGCTTCGACAGAGACGACTTAGGCACCGTGACGCTACTTGTCCGACTTCGTGAAGCACTTCATAGCCCAAAGGCGGCGAGTCCCCAGGCACTAGTCGAGCCCGGTGCCAAACAAAGATAATCAAAGGGTAACATACTCAAAGGCATAATTCTTATCATACGGATAACAAAAGAGGGCAGTCCCCGAGCTCGTCTCGGGGGGCCCGGGGTCTTGGTATTTAAAACACAAAAGGGTAGCGTGGTACATACTGCATCAACTGTAAAATCTTCAGAGGAGATTCACATTCCATGGCCGCTCCGTCTCCTTGCCGGAGTCGTCCCTCTTGCGTGCTCAAGGCTTCTGAGCGTCGATCAGGTAGTAGGAGTCGTTGCCCAACACTTTGCTGATGATGAATGGGCCTTCCCAAGGCGCCGACAGCTTGTGCTGGCCGGCTATTCGCTGGATCACCCGGAGCACAAGGTCGCCCTCTAGGAATGATCTTGGCTTGACCTTCTTGTTGTAGTAGCGGTGCAGGCTCTGCTGGTAGATGTTGGACCGGCTGAGTGCCAACAGCCGGCCCTCCTCCAGCAGATCGACGCCGTCTTGACGTGCTTCTTCTGCTTCCTCTTCGGTGTACATGGTGACTCGCTGAGTCGAACTCTATATCCGTTGGGATGACGGCTTCGCACCGTGAGACGAGGAAGAAGGGTGTGAAGCCGCTGACTTTTTTGGAGTAGTGAGCATACTCCAGAGGACGGATGGCAACTCCTCAAGCCAGCAATGGCCGAACGCTCCAGTTGGTTCGAATAAATGAGGCTTGATGCCGCATGTAATGAGGCCGTTCGCTTGCTCCACCGCCGCTTGATCGCGGATGGGCAACAGATGCTAAGTCCGATCGGATGCCTGCGTCAGCGCAGAAGCGGGCTGTGGCGCCTTTGGCAAAATTTGTGCCGTTGTCGGTGATGATGCTGTGGTACGCCGCATCGAGCCGTGATGTCGGCGATGAAAGTCACCGCCAGAGGACCATTCAACTTCTTGATGGGTTTTGCTTCTATCCACTTGGTGAACTTGTCCACCGCGACAAGTAAGTGAGTTAGGCCACCTCGTGCCGCCTTGAATGCTCCCACCATGTCCATGCCCCAAACAAAGAAAGGGCCAGCGATGGGGATAGTCTTGAGCTACCGGCCGGTGAAGCGGCTTGGAGCGGAACACCGCATCCCTTGCATTTTTGAACTAATTCCTTGGCCTCTTCTAGGGCAGTTGGCTAGAAGAAACCGTGGTCGGAAGGCTTTGGCGACGAGTGCTCTTGAGGTCGCATGATGGCCGCACTTCATACGATGGATGTCTTCAACGATTGCTTGGCCTTGCTCGATTCGACGCAGCCGGTAGACACCGGTGACGCCGCGCTGACCAACTCTCTATTGACTATAGTGTGAGCTGCCGCTGGCGTTGCACTGCCGAGCCAAGGTTTCATCAGTTGGTAGCTCTCCGCTTACTAAGAACTTCACGATGGGCTGGGCCCATGAGGGTGCTGCTATTTCTTCGACTGCCAGTGCTGCTACTTGGATGAGGGTGGCTGGGCTGGGAGGCGGCGGGTTGGAGTCTGCAGCAGCTTGCTGGGTTGAAGAAGTCCCCGGGCCGACTGGCGCAGTCCCCCGGCCGAGTACTGGAGTCTTCGCAGTGGTCGCCGCAGTCCCCGGGCCGGGTTCTGAAGTACCCGGTTAGGCTTCGACTGCCGCGTTCTTGGGGGCATCTGCAAGGATTCTTGTGCCATCTGCCGAGGCTTTGGAGTAGGATCCGACTTCTTCAGGGGGAGCCGGCACAAAAATGGAGTTTGACTCTGGTGACGGATTGACAGATGGCTTGAGAAGGCGCTGAAGGGCGACGCCGGATGGTATTGCCTGACGGGTGGAGCCGATTCTTGCTGTGGCATCTGCTTGGTCGTTGTCGTTTCTTGGCACGTGGAGGAATTCACATCCCTCAAAATATCCACTCACCGTCAGACGTAAAGCGGTAGCTCGCCATATTTGCATCTTTGGCATCCCAGTCGCCGGATGACTGTTGGACCACCAAGTCGGAGTCGCCATAGCACAGGATCCGGCGAATGCCAAGCTCTTTGGCAAGCCAAAGCCCGTGAATGAGCGCCTCGTATTCGGCGATGTTGTTGGAGGCGACGAAATGGATCTGCAACGCGTAGTTGAGCTTGTCGCCCTTAGGGGAAGTGAGGACCACGCCGGCTCCCAAGCCGGTGCGCATCTTGGAGCCATGAAAGTGCATCCGCCAATGGGTGGAGTCGGGCGCTGGCGGCAGGTATTGGGTCTCGGCCCAATCGACGAGGAAGTCGGCCAATGCTTGTGACTTGATGGCGGTGCGGGGCTGGTAATAGATGGTGTAGGGGGCCAACTCTATGGCCCATTTGGCCACTCGGCCAGAAGCATCTCGGCTTTCGATGATCTCTGCTAGTGGGGCCGTGCAAACCACGGTGATTGGATGCTCTTGAAAGTAAGGCTTCAACTTCTTGGCGGCAAAGTGCACGCCGTAACACATCTTCTGGTAGTGGGGTAGTTCTGCTTGGAGGTCGACAGCATTTCGCCAGTAATACATCGGTCTCGGACAGTAGCGCCTTGCCTTCCTCCTTGCGTTCAACTACAATGATCAGGCTGACTACCTGGCTGGTGGCGGCAATATACAGGAGCATGGGCTCCTTTGGAGTCGGAACCGCCAAAGACTGGGGAGTAGTCAAGATTCTCTTCAATCGGAGAAAAGCATTCGCCTTGGAGTTCCATTCGAAGAAGGTGGTATTCATCATAAGCTGGTAGAGAGGAAGAGCTTTCTCGCCCAGCCGACTGATGAATCGGCTGATAGACACCAAGAAGCCGGTGAACTTCTGCACATCTAGCAGTCGGCGGGGTACTTCCATCCTTTCGATCGCCTTGATCTTCACGGGTTGCACTCTATGCCGCTGCTCAGATACCAGAAGCCAAGGAGCTGGCCGGTGGTACTCCGAAGACGCATTTCTCTGGGTTGAGCTTGATCTGGAATCGGCGCAGGTTTTCAAAGGTCTCTTTGAGGTCTTCCAACAACGTTCCTCGCTTCTCCGTCTTCACCACCACGTCGTCCACGTAAACGTGGGCGTTTCTGCCAAGCTGCTTGAGGAGGCACTTCTGCATGCAACGCTGAAAGGTGGCGCCGGTGTTCCTCAAGCCGAACGTCATGGTCGCAGCGTAGGCTCCAAATGGCGTGATGAAGACGGTCTTCAACTGTCGGCCGGGTTCAGCTTTGATCTGGTGATATCCTGAATATGCATCTAAGAAGCTCAACAGCTCGCATCCGGTGTGGAGTCTATCACCGATCAATTCTTGGCAAAGCGAACGGTCCTTGGGGCAGGCTTTGTTGAGGCTTGTGTAGTCAATACACCTCCGCCATCGCTTGTTCTTGTTTTGTACCAAGACCGGTTCGCCAACCATTCTCGAAAGAAAACTTCCATGATGAAACCGTACCGCGAGGAGCCGGGCTATCTCTTCTCCAACAACTCTTCTTTTCTCTTCCGACAAAGCGGCGCAAGGGCTGCCCGACGGGCTTCACATCGATCGGACATGTAACTTGTGCTCGGCGAAATCCTGGCGTACACCTGGCATGTCTTTGGGGGACCATGCGAAGATGTCCCGATTCTCACGGAGGAAATCGACGAGCTTGCCTTCCTATTTGTTGTCGAGGTTCGCACCTATGACAGCGTATCTCTCCGGGTGCTCCGGGTCCAAGGGTATCTTCTTGGTCTCTTTGGCCGACTTGAATGAGCCCTCAGCTTCTGACTCCTTGGGGTCGGGTGATATCTCTGGCTGCTTGCCGGCCATTGCCACAACCCGATCCAGGAGCCGCTTCTCACCGCGATCACTGTGGACTCGGCCAGCCGGTACGCTTTCAATTTGCATAAGCGGACGACTTTCAAGTCGCCCGGCTCACGGTCGAGAATCCCTTGAGCTCGGCATCTTCATCTTGAGGTAGGCGTAGTGGGGATCACCATGAACTTGGCCAAAGCAGTCGGCCAAGGTGGCATGGTAGGGGATTTCGAGGTCCACCACTTCGAACCATACTGGCTCTCGGCGAAAGTGATCCTTGTCCCCAAAGAGGACGTCTATCAGAATCTTGCCAATCGGTGAGCAGGAAAGGCCGGGTACAATTCCGTGGAACACAAATCCGACTATGTCAAGTCGTCTTTGCTTGATTCCTAGCTTCTCCATCGTATCCTTGTATGTGATGTTGATGTTGCTGCCTCCGCCTATCGGCACTTTCATGAGAAGCGAGCGGCCCGCCTACCCATGGCAAGGGTGGCTCCCAAGACCAGGGCGTAGGAGCCTGGATTCGGCATCACCTCTGGGTGATCAGCATGGCTCCAGCTAATGGGTTTCTCGGACCAGTGCATGAATTCTGGGGTATCCGATGCTATCGCATTCACTTCTTCTTTCTTGCCGCTTCACGTCGATCATCACCACGCCGGTAAACACGACATAGGCACCGTGCTCTTCCGGTAATCGTCTTGTATCGCTACCGATCGGGCCCGACAAACCGGCTGCTTTGGGCGGTGGTGGAGGCGGCGGCCTAGCAGGCGGAGGAAGGGCAAGGCCGTCTCCCTTGGCGATCCGGGTGAGCCATTGGCACTTCCGGGTGGTGTGATTTGACGGCTTCGCGCCGCTGTGGAACTTGGAGGGTCCGTCCAGAGTCTGCTCGTAAGAGAAGGCCGGCAACCAGTTGGACTTGCCGCCTTTTCGCCGCTGGGTGAGGCTGCCCTTCGCCGCCGGTCTTCGATCAGCCGCCACCGCCGGCTGTTGGAAGCCGGCTGGGCCTTGCGCCAGGATCAATCTGCTGCCACCGATCGGGCGTCGCCAGCCGGAGTTCTGGGAGCATGAGGAGCCACCTTGCCAGTTGCACTGACTTCGATCTCCGACTTCATGGAGGAGTCGGCTGTGGCGTATTTGTCTGCTATTACCAGCAGCTCGTCGAGGGTTTCCGGCTCGTCGCAAAGGAGCTTGTGCTTGAGGAGGGTGCCTTCTCTGCACCCGGCGGTGAAGTACTCGATTGCTTGCACCTCGTGCACTCCTTCGCAGGAGTTCCGGAGCTCGGCCCAACGCGTGAGGTAGTCGCGAGTAGACTCGTTGGGGCCTTGCACGCACAAGGACAGCTGACGAGGCTTGGGAGGTCGCTTGTATGTGCTCGTGAAGTTGCGGACGAAGGCCTCGGTGAAGTCGACCCAGCTGTTGATGCTGCGGGGCTTCAAGCTGTTCAACCATGTCTGGGCCGTGCCCTGGAGCATGAGGGGAACGTACTTTACGGCAACGTGCTTGTTGCCGTTCGCTATGCTGACGACCGTGGAGTAGTCCACCAGCCAGTCCTCCGGCTTCACGAAGCCGGTGTATTTGGGTGTGTCTCGGGGGAGTGTGAATCCTCGGGGGAAGGGCTCGTCTCGGATGCGAGGTCTGAAACAGGGCGGGCCCAACTCATCATCTTCTTCTAGTGCCAGGGATTGGTGGAGTCGCTCGATCCGGTGGCGGGCGTCGTTTTCTCCGACTCCCTCTCGGCGGCCAAGGCGGTCACCGAGAGTCGGATGCTCGACGGGTGGCGGGGAGACTCGCCTTTCTCTGCGGCGAGGAGGAGGCTGATAGTCGTCCTGCCGCCCATCGCTCTTTGGGCGGCCGTCTTCGTCGCTTCGATGGAGATGTGAGTCCGGCTATGGCCGACGGCCGGATCCTTGTTTTTCTTCGCGGACGCCGCCGGTCGGCGTCACCGGACGTCGTGCCTTGATCTCGGCGAGAGGCAAGTCGCCCGTTGCCGTCGTGGCGCCTCCGTGCGGCAGCAACCGCTTTCGCGGCGGCAGCGTCGAGGAGCTGCTGGACTTCGCCTCCGTCATCGCGGCGCCTCGCCCTCGGTTATCCAGCTCGTCCGCCGCCGCTGGCGGCGCGGATGTACTCAGCGGGCGTGGCGTACGATCGCCCCAAACAGATCGGGTGATAGCCACGCCGCTGACTGCGTGCCTAGGCGGCTAGGCCCGGCCGAGCCGGCGAGCCGCCTGTTCGATCCATCTCGTGCCGATAGGCTTCCGACAAGCGCCTCATGCTTGCTTACCAGGCGCCCACGAGGAGCCGGAGGCGGCGTGCTTCCAGCGTTCAGCGTTGGCGTTTTCCGGAATGGAGGCGGTCAGGTCTTGCAGAACTGCGTCGAGAGGGTCACGAGCTCCCTCGCCGGAAGGCTCGCTGTGACCGATGACGAGTACCTCTGTGACGGTGCTCCCGCCGCTTTCCGCGCGAGGGAGAGGCTCGTCGTAGACCACCACATTGGTGGGGCACGCTTCGAGCGACGCGGTGTCGGAGTCGACCAGCATCGGGTCGGTGGAGCCTACGGACTCAAGGTCGGCGGCGGGCTCGCCAGCGACGTGGAGCTGCTCGAGGAGGCCCGCGCGGACGCTTTCGGGGCCGTCCGTGCCTGCGTCGGATGCAGGCTCGTCGGAGAGGCGAACCTCGCCGACAAGTTCGGCGAGGCAGCTCGCCGCGCAGGCGACCTTAGCGCCATGAAGCGCATCGGCGCAGACTCCGTCTGGCGTGCCAGGCTGGCTGCGCTCGCCAGGGAGGAAGAGGGTTCCCGTCCAGAGCAGGTCTCCGGACGACGGTGCACCAGGCCCCAAGGTGGGCGCCAAATGTCGGGGGTTGGATGCGACATATGCCAAAGGATGGCTTATCATGGAGGGGGCGAGTAGAACGTCGCCGGTGCCTGGAAACGGGATGAGGCGAAGACATGCACGCCGCTAATCTTACCTACCTTCGTGGCTCTCCGAGGAGATAACACCCCTACTGCTGCTCTGCGGGGTCTCCGCATGATCACTATGGCAAAGTGAGTACAAGATGCTCCTTGAGCTGTTCGGGTGAGGAAGGAGAAGGCCACGACTAGCTCTTCTCTCCCTCTATGCGTGTTTCTAAAACTACTAGGTTCCAACCCTTTGCATGGGTGCCCCGGGGGGTTTATATAGGCCTACCCCCCGGGGGTACAATGGTAATCCGGCTGGGTGCGGGTCCAAGCCGTCAGTCTCTTAAGTCGCCGTCTTCTCCGCCGACTTCTGGGGCCTGCCGACTAGTGGGCCCCACCGACGGCCCAAAGATGGGGCCGACAATTCTTTCCGCCATGGCGGGTCTTGCCGGCTGCGGATTATCGTAGCTGCTTCTAATGACGCGAAGCTTGGTCATGGGTTCATGGCAACAGCAGCCGCCTCATGGCGATCACTGTTGCCATTCCCCGTCTCGTCTGGTTAATGGCGCATGGAGCCCGTAGGAGGGGCCGGCCGACTCCCGGAGGCTGACTCCAACGGGTCCGTCTTTGAGGCGCTCTTGCCGTCTTCAGCACTCCCGCCGACAGGCGGGTCCCGCCATCTTCGGGTCGTGCAGACAGGCCATCGTGGGTACAGAGATCTGCCTACGGGGCTGATGTCAGGGCCGGCATGGCAACAGTGCCGCGCCGGACGGAGATCTTCGTCAGTACGACGCTCTGTGGCCATACCTGCCCTTTATGAGCGGGGCAGGGATGGGCCGCGAGGCGGCTTTATCCCATCCCGCTCGTAGTCGCTCAGGCAGGAGGTGGTCGGAGTCGCGGGCCGACTCCCTGTAGCCGGCCGCACAGGAGGTCGCTGGCGTGGAGTGGGCTCGTCCAGAGGCCGTCTCTGGGACTCGGCCAAGAGGGGGCCGGCGACTGCTGGCCGACTCTCTCAAGGCGGCTCTTTGTCTTGGGGTCTCGAGGGGCGCAGTCTGCCCTGATGTTTTGAAAGGTTCAGGGGCTCGGGTCCGCCTACCCGTGGCCCATTACTCCGACACTTAGATATTTTAGAGCACGGTGGTGGATTTATTTTAAAGAAACTATTGATCCCTCATGCTTCACTTAGATTATTTTGAGAGTCGTTAATAGCATGGTAATTTGCTCAATGTTAATATACTTGGTATTCAAGATATGTGAAACTTTCTTTTGAGTGCGTTGAATAACAAGAAAAGTTTGATGCTTGATAATTGTTTTGAGAAATGAAGATGGTGATATTAGAGTCATGCTAGTTGAGTAGTTGTGAATTTAAAGAATACTTGTGTTGAAGTTTTTGATTCATGTAGCATGCACGTATGGTGAACCGTTATGTGATGAACTCGGAGCATGATTTATTTATTGATTGTCTTCCTTATGAGTGGCGGTCGGGGACGAGCGATGGTCTTTTCCTACCAATCTATCCCCCTAGGAGCATGCGCGTAATACTTTGCTTTGATAACTTCTAGATTTTTGCAATAAGTATATGAGTCCTTTATGACTAATGTTGAGTCCATGGATTATACGCACTTTTTCCCATCCTTCCACCATTGCTAGCCTCTCTAATACCGCACACTTTTCGCCGGTATCATACACCCACCATATATCTTCCTCAAAACAGCCACCATACCTACCTATTATGGCATTTCCATAGCCATTCCGAGATATATTGCCATGCAACTTTCCACCGCTCATGTTTATTATGACACGCTCCATCATTGTCATATTGCAAGCATGATCATGTAGTTGACATCGTATTTGTGGCAAAGCCACCTTTCATAATTCTTTCATACATGTCACTCATGATTCATTGCACATCCTGCACATCACGGAGGCATTCATATAGAGTCATACTTTGTTCTAAGAATCGAGTTGTAATTGTTGAGTTGTAAGAAAAATAAAAGTGTGACGATCATCATTATTAGAGCATTGTCCCGAGTGAGGAAAGGATGATGGAGACTATGATTCCCCCACAAGTCGGGATGAGACTCCGGACGAAAAAAATGAAAAAAAAGAGGCCATAAAAAAAGATAAAAGTCCCAAAGAAAAAAAGGAAAAAATGAGAGAAAAAGAGAGGAGGGATAGTGTTACTATCCTTTTACCACACTTGTGCTTCAAAATAGCACCAAGATCTTCATGATAGAGAGTCTCTCATTTTTTTTACTTTCATATACTAGTGGGAATTTTTCATTATAGAACTTGGCTTGTATATTCCAATGATGGGCTTCTTCAAATGCCCTAGGTCTTCGTGAGCAAGCGAGTTGGATGCACACCCACTTAGTTTCCTTTGTTGACCTATCATATACTTATAGCTCTAGTGCATCCGTTGCATGGCAATCCCTACTCACTCACATTGATATCTATTGATGGGCATCTCCATAGCCCGTTGATACGCCTAGTTGATGTGAGACTATCTTCCCTCCTTTTGTCTTCTCCACAACCACCATTCTATTCCACATATAGTGCTATATCCATGGCTCACGCTCATGTATTGCGTGAAGATTGAAAAAGTTTTGAAAATGTTAAAGTATGAAACAACTGTTTGGCTTGTCATCGGGGTTGTGCATGATTTAAATATTTTGTGTGGGGAAGATGGAGCATAGCTAGACTATATAATTTTGTAGGGATAACTTTCTTTGGCCATGTTATTTTGAGAAGACATAATTGCTTAGTTAGTATGCTTGAAGTATTATTATTTTTATGTCAATATGAACTTTTGTCTTGAATCTTTTGGATCTGAATATTCATACCACAATTAAGAAGATTTACATTGAAATTATGCCAAAGTATCACTCCGCATCAAAAATTCTCTTTTATCATTTACCTACTCGAGGACGAGCGGAATTAAGCTTAGATGCCCGATACGTCTCCAACGTATCTATAATTTTTGATTGCTCCATGCTACTTTATCTACTGTTTTGGACTACATTGGGCTTTATTTTCCACTTTTATATTATTTTTGGGACTAACCTAGTAACCGGAGGCCCAACCCAGAATTGATGTTTTTTGCCTATTTCAGTGTTTCGAAGAAACGGAATATCAAACGGAGTCCAAACGGAATGAAACCTTCGAAAACGTGATTTTCTCACCGAACGTGATGCAGGAGACTTGGACCCTACTCCAATAAATGTGAGGCGGTCACGAGGTGGGGGCGCCCCTAGGGCGCGCACCTGCCTCGTGGGCCCCTGTTACTTCACCGACGCATTCTTCCTCCTATATATACCTACGCACTTAAAACGATCGTAACAGGAGCCAAAAACCTAATTCCACCGCCGCAACTTCCTGTATCCACGAGATCCCATCTAGGGCCTGCTCGAGCTCACCGAGGGGTCATCCACCATGGAGGGCTTCTACATCATCACCATAGCCCCTCCGATGAAGTGTGAGTAGTTTACTTCAGACCTTCGGGTCCATAGCTAGTAGCTAGATGGCTTCTTCTCTATTTTTGGATCTCAATACAATGTTCTCCCCCTCTCTCGTGGAGATCTATTCGATGTAATCTTCTTTTTGCGGTGTGTTTGTTGAGACCGATGAATTGTGGGTTTATGATCCAGCTTATCTATGAATAATATTTGAATCTTCTCTGAATTCTTTTATGTATGATTGGTTATCTTTGCAAGTCTCTTCAATTATCTGCTTGGTTTGGCCAACTAGATTGGTAGTTCTTGCAATGGGAGAAGTGCTTAGCTTTGGGTTCAATCTTCCTGTCCTTACCCAAAGGATGTAAAGGGTTGCAAGGCACGTATTGTATTGTTGCCATCGAGGATAACAAGATGGGGTATTTATCATATTGCATGAATTTATTCCTCTACATCATGTCATCTTTCTTAAGGTGTTACTCGTTTTAACTTAATACTCTAGATGCATGCCGGATAGCGGTCGATGAGTGGAGTAATAGTAGTAGATGCATAATCGTTTCGGTCTACTTGTCACGCAGACGTGATGCCTATATACATGATCATACCTAGATATACTCATAACTATGCTCAATTTTGTCAATTGCTCAACAAGAATTTGTTCACCCAATCAGTAGAATACTTATGCTCTTGAGAGAAGCCACTAGTGAAACCTATGGCCCCCGGGTCTATTCTCATCATATCAATCTCCATCACTTTAATACTTGCTTTGTTTTTACTTTGCCTTTTACTTTTCACTTTGCATCTATATATCAAAAATATTATCTATCATCTCTATCAGATCTCACTCTCGTAAGTGACCGTGAAGGGATTGACAACCCCTAATCGCGTTGGTTGCGAGTAGCTATCGTTTTTGTGCAGTGTACGAGGGACTTGTGCGTGGCCTCCTACTGGATTGATACCTTGGTTCTCCAAAAACTGAGGGAAATACTTACGCTACTTTGCTGCATCATCCTCTCCTCTTCGGTGAAATCCAACGCAGTGCTCAAGAGGTAGCATGGCCCGTCTAGCCCAGGCCAGATATCCAGCCCAGATATTAACTTTTTCAAGATGAAAATGGCTAGCCCAGCTATACTTTTTTTAGGAATACCCAGGCAAGGTCAAGTTGTTATTCTCCGCTCACTGGCTGCAAATCTTTCCTAGGAGGGATGCATTAGGCTTAACAAGAAAATGGGCTTGAACAAATAAAAAATGGGATGTAATTATAAAACTGGGCTGTAACTATAAAAAATGCACCAAACACGTAATTAGTTAAAAATTATTATTTTTGGATATTGAAAATTTTAATTTCATTAATTGTTATGAAGCTTAATGTTTCGTTGGATTTTTACGTAATATAAATTTATATTGAAATTGTATTTAATAGAAATTTCGGGATAAAAATATTTCGGATCCCATCAAAATGTGGGAAATTTTATTGAATTCTGTTTTGAACGGTTGGTTGAAATGGGATGTACTTTTAACAAACTATAAATGGGCTGTAGTAAATTCCATTAGAATTCAAAAATGGGCTACACATTCTTACAAATCTCAAATGGGCTATAAGTTCTCTGCCACACACTTCTGGCCTTACTAAGTTGATGCGTCCCCCAAAAGACAGAGTTGACGCATATGCAAGGCTTTGTCAACTTATAGTCAACACACGGTTCTAGCAGCAGTGGCAGTTGGATGTCTATCCAACGGATGCCGTGCTTCTTCTTCAATCTCGGATATTCTAGCTTCACCCGCCCAAAAAATGATTCCTCCCCCTGACATCTGGGGCGCACCGTTTCGAAGTCGACTCAGGCCTACTAAGTTGACGTACCAAGGATTTGTCAACTTAGTCAATATAAACGATTCTAGCCGCAGCGGACCGTGACGATGTCCATCCAACGGCCGTCGTGCTTCTTCAACCTTCTGGTCTTCTTGCTCCACGCCCAAAGCAGCGCCGTCGTGCCGCTTCCTCGCCTCCCGTGGGTCGGCCAGGTTGCCGCCGGAGGCCTCACCGCCCCCTACTACTCCCACCGCTGGCCAGGCCATCCCTCCACTCACCCACACCCCCTGTTCTTCGGCGGCGATGGCAGCGCAGCCGAACCAGTGAACCCTCGTTCTCCTCTCCGCGTGTGCATCCACTGCCGCGTCTTCCCCGGCTCTGCGTCGTCCCCTTCCTAGGCTTCGCCGTCGTCCACCGCCGTGGTGCTCTCGGCGCGTCGTGGTCAACGTGCTCAAGGAACGACTTCCATCGGACGTGGACTGTACATGGAGAGGCTGACAGCTGGGTCCACGGCAGCCACAAGGAAGTGCCTCCTTATTACGCGCAAAATAATTATTCCTCCACCTAACAGTGGGGACCCATCGGACGGGCCACCGTATTTCGTGAAAAAATGATTCGCACCCTGACTGCTGGGACCCACGAGCTACATCTTCGCACGCAAGGAAGTGCGTCCGAAAAAACGATTCGCCCCCCTGACTGCTGGGACCCACCAGCTACATCTTCGCACGCAAGGAAGTGCGTCCGAAAAAAACGATTCGCCCCCCGACTGCTGGGCCCACCTGCTACACCATCGCACGCAAGGAAGTGCGTCTGGGCAACAAAAAAACGATTCGCCCCCCTGACTGCTGGGACCCATCAGCTACACCTTCGCACGCAAGGAAGTGCGCTGTGGCAAAACCAAAACAATTTGCCCCACGACCGGGACCCACTATACATCTTCGCGACGCAAGGAAGTGCGTCCGGCAAAAACGATTCGCCCCGGATCGCTTCGGACCCACCGGCTACATCTTCGCACGCAAGGAAGTGCGCCCGGGCAACAAAAAATGATTCGCCCCCCTGACTGCTGGGACCCACCAGCTACATCTTCGCACGCAAGGAAGTGCTTGACAGTCGGGACCCACCTGGTCGAAGCGTATGTAGCGTTGTCATTCTGGTCTCTAATGTGTACGTACATACTGGTCGTTGTAGAGGCGCCGCGTCGAAGGTTGAGGCGCCAGATATAGCATGTACACGCACGTCTGACGCCGTGGTGCAAGAAACTAACACGCCACGTATGTGTACATACGGGCGGGTCTCGAACGCTTACCGCGCATCCGCACATGGCTGGGTCGGAGCGGAGAAACAACGCCGTTGTCGTGTTCATGGGAGCCAACCGGCCGGGTCGAACGAAATGCGTGGTCGTGTTCATCGGGAGGGCTTGGACGTAATAAAGCGATGGAACGAGGCTGGCGTATCGCATAACGGAGGAAATAGACCTCCCACGTTCGAACGGGGTCCTTTGATCGAGAGGGTGTGGCGCATCGCAAAACGGAGGAAACAGACCTCCCACGGTCAAACGGGGTCCTGTTGATCGGGAGGGTGTGGCATACCGCCAAGCGGACGAAACGGACCTCCTACGGTCAAACGGGGTCCCGTTGATCGGGAGGGGTGTGGCGTGCATCGCAAAACCATTTAAACGGACTTGTGTTGGAGCGCTATGGTTGAAACGGGGGTCCTGTTTATCGGGAGGGGTGTGGCGTACCGCAAAATGGGACTCCATGGGATACTGTTCATCTCCACCGTCGACCTCCTCCAGCCTCCACGGGCTACCGTCGACCTCCTCCACCTCCACGAGCTCCTGCTCATCCAGCCTCCACCGCTGCCGCTTACTCCACCAGCTACTGTTCAACCACCCCTCCACCATCTACTGTTCATCCAGCCCTCCACACCACGGGGTCCTGTTCAACCACCCCTCCACGGGCACCCCTCCACCGTCTACTGTTCATCCAGCCCTCCACACCACGGGGTCCTCGCACACACAAGCATACGTGTACGAGAGAAACGCGCATCGCTCGGCCCCCGACCTCCCACCGTAATCGGGAACTCCCCGAAATTTTCCTCCCCCTCGCTTCTACCACGGTTTTTCCATCATGGACGGCCCAAAGAATGTCATGCAACGCATCTCCGCCCGCCCAGACGAAAAGCCCATTTTTTGTCATGATTTTTTTCATAGAAGTAGGAGCCCACCACATCTATGATGATACCGGGTTTTGTCACAATTATCGTCATAGAAGTGTCATATGTATGACAGAATTTTTTTTCGTTCGGCCCAAAATGTCACGGATGTGTCTTTTTTTTGTAGTGCAGCCACGCACCTCTGGAAGGACTGTTTTATTATGAGGGAGTTCAAAAACTCGGATATCTTCCGGTATGACCATGGACCGTCCGACGGTTCAGGATCCGGGTCACAAGCGCCGGGTTACGGCAAAGGTAACTCCGGTTCAGGATTTCAGGGTAATCAAGGCGGACATGGCAACCAAGGCAATCAGGGCAACCAAGGTGGTTATAATCAACAGGGAAATCAGCAACAACAACAGTCAAGTTATCAGAGTCACCCGAAGCAGTTAAATAGTGGGCAGTATCATGTCTTCACTACTAGCCCGTGCAAGCGTGATCAGAAGCTTCACAAAAGGGCAGTGAACTCTGTTGAACCGGCGGTACCCCTTTTTTGCGCTGGTCTGAACAACCCATTGTGTGGAGTCGAGAGTATCATCCGCCCCAGGTTGATAATCCGGGTCACCTAGCTTTGGTGGTGGCACCTCAGGTTGGAGGTTATAAGTTAACCAAGGTGCTCATGGATGGAGGAAGCAACTTCAACATCTTGTATTATGAAACTTTTCGTTGTATGGGGTTGACAGATAAGAATCTTAAACCGTCGAACACTGTGTTTCACAGTGTGGTGCATGGTAAATCGGTGTACCCGGTCAGTAAGATAGCTCTGGAGGTTGCCTTTGGAGATAATCATGATTCAAGGTCAGAGACATTGACTTTTGAAGTGGTGAAAATCAGGATTTCGTACCATGCCCTGTTTGGACGGCCGACTTATGCTAAGTTCATCGCGAGGCCGTGTTATGTTTATCAGCAGCTCAAGATGCCGGGTCATAAGGGGACCATCACAGTACATGGAAGCCTAAAGGTCGCTTTGGAGTGTGAGGAAGGTGACGCGGCTTACGCTGAGTCGGTTTGTGCAACAGAGGAATTGAAGTTCTATAAGGACAATGTTGATCCGGCAGATATGACGTCTTTGAAAAAACTAACTACGGAGCATGATCCGGCATTGAAGTTTAAATCGGCTGATGAGACTAAGCTGGTTGATTTTGTTCCTGGCGATTCATCCAAGCAGTTTAATATTAGTGCTAACTTGGATCCAAAACAGGAAAGCGCGCTCATCGAGTTCATCCGTGAGAACCGGGACATTTTTGCATGGAACCCTTCTGACATGCCAGGTGTACCGAGGGAACTCCCTGAGCACACACTTAATATCGATCCCAAGTTTAAACCGGTCAAGCGGTTTCTCTGCCGCTTCAATGAAGGCGCAAGGCCATTGGTGAGGAGGTAGCCCGGCTCTTGGCAGCATGGTTTATTGTGGAGGTCTTTCATCCTGAGTGGTTGGCTAACCCGGTGCTGGTACTCAAAAAGAACGGCACTTGGCGTATGAGTGTGGATTACACAGATTTGAACAAGGCTTGTCCAGCTGATCCCTTTGCTCTCCCACGTATTGATCTAATCATTGATGCTACGGCGGGTTGTGAGCGTTTGAGTTTTTTGGATGCTTATTCGGGTTATCATCAGATTAAAATGGCAGTTAAGGACCAGGAGAAGACAACTTTTATAACTCCCTTTGGAGCCTTCTGATAATCCCCAAGTGCAAGGAATCATTGTAGCACTTTTCAAAGGTGGAAGTGATAAGTATGGAGTGTCGAACCCACAAGGAGCTAAAGGTAAGATTAATATTCTCTCAAGCCCTATTCCGCCATCGATACAACTCTCGTGCAATCAACGCTTACTTCCAACTAGAAACAAGAAATAAAACTACGTTGTGGGTATGAAGTGGATAACCTTGTAAGATATCGGAGAGCTAAAATATAAAAGTAGGTGCTGTTATCATAAAGTTAGAATATATTACTAAATAATATAAATAGAGAGTGTGGAATAATGGTGAATCGGTGTGCGGAATTGTCCTAGGCAATTGTTGACAAGACTGGTAATCACTATTGCGGTTTCATATGAGGGAGAGGCATAAGCTAACATACTTTCTCTACTTGGATCATATGCACTTATGATTGGAACTCTAGCAAGCATCCGCAACTACTAAAGATCATTAAGGTAAAACCCAACCATAGCATTAAAGCATCAAGTCCGCTTTATTCCCATACGCAACAATCCCTCTTGCTCGGGTTTGTGTTTCAGTCACTTCAACCCACTATAAGTGAATCATTAACGTATTGCAACACCCTACAGCGGGAATCCCTCACGCTTGCGCGACACGGAGGGCACCATAGGACAGCACCAAAGTAAAACATACAACTCATACCAATCTACATCATCAATCAATCCAAGGACAAAAGATAACTACTCAAAACATCATAGGATGGCAACACATCATTGGATCATAATATGTGGCATAAAACACCATGTTCAAGTAGGGATTACAGCGGGGTGCGGGAGAGTGGACCGCGTAAAAGACATGAGGATTCTGATGATGATGGTGATGTTGATGAAGACGATCACCATGGCGATGATTCCCTCTCGATGGCACTCCCAAGACCACTGGAAGAGAGGAGGAGAGGTTCTCCCCCTTGTGCTTCCTCCTCCATGGCCTCCACCCTATGGTCCTTGGCCTTCATGGTGATGATGGCCCCTCCGGGATACTCCTCCATGGCCACTGGTGATGATGGCCCCCTCCGGCAGGGTGCCAGAGAGGGCCTAGATTGATTTCTCGTGGATACAGAGGCTTGCGGCGGTGGAACTCCTGATTTAGGTTAATTTTCCGAGGTTTCTGTATTTATAGGAATTTTTGGCGTCGGTCTCACGTCAAGGAGGTGCCCGAGCTGTCCACGAGGCAGGCCCACGCGCCCTGGGGGGGTGGGCCCGCCCCCCACCCTCGTGGGCATCTCGGGACTCTTCTGGCCCAACTCCGATACTTTTTGGTCTTCTTTTGGTCCATAAACAATCATCAAAAATTGGCACATCAATTGGACTCCGTTTGGTAATCCTTTTCTGCAAAACTCAAAAACAAGGAGAAAACAGAACCGGCACTTTGGGCTCTAGGTTAATAGGTTAGTCCCAAAAATCATATAAAATATCATATAAATGCATATAAAACATCCTAGAAGGATAGTATAATAGCATGAATACTTCATAAATTATAGATACATTGGAGACGTATCAGCATCCCCAAGCTTAATTCCTGCTCATCCTCGAGTAGGTAAATGATAAAAGAAATAATTTATGAAGTGAGAATGCTGGCAAGTGCATAAGTTTGATCAATGACAATTCCAATCACTTTTTCTAGCATCATTACATGTCATAACAGTAGCTCATCTCATAAAACTTCTCATGATAAAGTAACATGCTAATCACATGTTAAAGTATAGATCATAAACTTTCTTGAAAACTAACAAACAGTATTCTCAGTCATCAAACAATTGCAATTCATCTTATTTTCAGGAAGAGTCTATGTCAGAGCTTTGATTTAGCAAACTCCACATACTCAACTATCATTTAGTCTTTCACAGTTGCTAACGCTCACGCAATGCTTGTGGTTATGGAGTTTTAATCGGACATAGAGAAAGATAGGGGCTTAAAGTTTCGCCTCCCAACCTTTTACCTCAAGGGTAATGTCAACAATAATAGCTCATGCTAACTTACATCCAATTAGATATATATATATCAGGATCTTTCCAACACCCTGTGCTTGCCAAAGGATAAAATGTAAAAAAAAGAAAGGTGAAGATCACCATGACTCTTGCATAAGGTAGAAGACAATAGTAAAAGATAGGCCCTTCACAAAGGGAAGCAGAGGTTGCCATGCGCTTTCAGGGTTGGATGCACAAAATCTTAATGCGAAAGAACGTCACTTTACATTGCCCCTTGTGATATGAACCTTTATTATGCAGTCCGTCGCTTTTATTTCTTCCCCATCACAAGATCGTATAAAGCTTTTTTCCCCCACACCAATCAATCATACATATTTAGAGAGCAATTTTTATTGCTTGCACCGATGACAACTTACTTGAAGGATCTTACTCAATCCATAGGTAGGTATGGTGGACTCTCATGGCAAAACTGGTTTTAAGGGTATTTGGAAGCACAAGTAGTATCTCTACTTGGTGCAAAGAATTGGGCTAGCATGAGGAGGAAAGGCAAGCTCAACATGTTGGATGATCCATGAAAATATAGTTTATTTCAGATATAAGAAAACATAACCCATTACGTTGTCTTCCTTGTCCAACATCAACTCTTTACCATCTCATATTTTAATGAGTACTCCCAATCATAAAAGATGTCCAAGATAGTATATTTATATGTGAAACATCTCTTCCTTCAATATTCTTTCATGAATTGTTCAAGTGACCAATTCTACGTTTGCTAACTTTCAATAAGTTTACTACCTATACTTACTATGTGTGAAGTCATTACTCCACATGTTATAAGCATATGAAACATATATAAATTCAGGTTTATGACATTCAATTTATTCAACCATTTACTCATAGGATATACGTGAAGCACATGAGTAATGACAAACTACTCCAAGAGATATGAGTGAAGATCACTGAGTAGTAAAATAATTAACTAGCCATGGGAGGATTCTTTTTCATTCAATATTTCAGATCCAATGATTTTATTCAGACAGCAAGTAAAATTGAAAATACGCTCCAAGCAAAACACATATCATGTGATGAATAAAAATATAGCTCGAGTAAGGTATACCGATAGTTTTGAAGACGAAAGAGGATGCCTTCCGGGCATCCCCAAGCTTAGGCGCTTGAGTCTTCCTTGAATATTACCTTGGGGTGCCTTGGGCATCCCCAAGCTTAGGGTCTTTCCACTCCTTATTCTCCTCATATCGATATCTCACCCAAAGCTTGAAAACTTCAATCACACAAAACTTAACCAAACTTCATGAGATAGGTTAGTATGATAATGAGTAAACCATTCACTTTGGTACTGTGAAAGACAAGGTTCATAATTGTTCTCACACAATTCCTACTGTAACATGTCATTTTTACAATTTATATTGAGGAATATAAGCCATAGAAACTAGAAAAGAAGCAAACTATGCAATGAAAACAGAATCTGTCAGAAACAGAACAGTCTGTAATGATCTGAACAATAACCATACTTCTGCTACTCCAAAACTTATGAAATAAATTGGTGGACGTGAGGGATTTATCTATTAATATTCTGCAAAAAGAATCAACTCAAAAGCACTCTTCTGTAAAAAATGACATCTATTCTCGTGAGCGCAAAGTTTCTGTTTTTTACAGCAAGATCACATTGACTTTCACCCAAGTCTTCCCAAAGGTCCTACTTGGCAATTTATTGACACAAAAGCTATAAAACATGATTACTACGGTAGCTTAATCATGTAAACACACAAAAACAGTAAGGTTAATTATTGGGTTTTCTCCCAACAAGCTCTTTTCTTTAATGCCTTTTAGCTAGGCATGATGATTTCAATGATGCTCACATAAAAGGTAAGAATTGAAACATAAAGAGAGCATCATGAAGAATATGACTAGCACAATTGATCCTAACCAAATTCCAATGCCTAGGGATTTTGTGAGCACACAACTTATGGGAAAAAGAATCAACTAGCATAGGAAAGCAAAACAAGTATAACTTCAAAACTTTAAGCACATAGGGAGGAAACTTGATATTATTGCAACTCCTACAAGCATGTATTCCTCCCTCATAATAATTTTAAGTAGCATCATTGATAGCAACTTTGTTCTCATACTCAAATGGAACCTCTTCCGGAATAGTGGAGTCATTACTAGCTAAAGTTGACACTCTTCCAAATCCACTTTCATAAATATCACACTAAGATTCAACACCTCCAAAATAGTGGGGTCACTAATTCCTAAAGTTGACACTCTTCCAAACCCACTTTTAAATGATAGTATTACTCATACTCCAAAGGATATAAGTGAAGTTCATGGAGCATCCTACAACTAACCAATATCCAAGCTCAAAATGTATAAGTGAAGCACATGAAGCATTCTATAAAACCATACTCAAAAGATTTAAGTGAAGCACAAAGAGCAATTCTATAAGATCATACTTAAAAGATTTAAGTGAATCACATGAATTATTCTATAAATTCATGAAGGGACATCTCATACTAGCATGGTTCTTAAAGGAAAAACAAAAACACAATGGACACAAATCATGTCAACAAAGCAAAAACCGAGGTATACCGATAATTGTTGAAGAAGAAAGATGGGATGCCAACCGGGGCATCCCCAAGCTTAGATGCTTGAGTATCCTTTGAAATATTTACTTGGGGTGCCTTGGGCATCCCCAAGCTTGAACTCTTGCCTCTCTTTATTCTTCTCATATTGATAGCTCCTCGACCTTCAGACACTTCATCCACACAAAACTTTAACAACAACTTGTGAGATCTGTTAGTGTAATAAAGCAAATCACTACCTTTTGATACTGTAATGAACTCATTTTTATTTATATTGGTGTTAAACCTACTGTATTCCAAATTCTCTATGGTTCATACCCCCCGATACTAGCCATAGATTCATCGAAATAAGCAAACAACACACGCAAAACAGAATCTGTTAAAAACAGAACAGTCTGTAGTAATCTGGAAGTTTGGTAAACTTATGTAACTCCTAAAATTATGAAACAAATTTGAAAATTTGAAAAAAATTGTACAGAAGTAATGTGCAAAAATTTTCAGACCCATTTGACTTTCCAGTAAAAAATGTAAATTCACGCACTACAGCCAAAGTTTCTGTTTTTGTTCTGCACATAGTAAACAAGCAATCTAATCATCCTAAAACCAAAGCTTGGCACATTATTTTTATAATACAATGGGTATATACAAGGGGATAATTATTTACAGAGAAACTTACATGAAAAATTCTACATTGTTTCCGTGAGCATGAACACAAGTGCTCAAGGTCGACCCTCACTTCTTCAATGCATAACTTTCCAATCACTTCTCTTTTTGAAAAACTTTTTAGGCATGAAAGGCAAGTAATTTTTTTTGTATTTTCATTCTTTTAATTTTTTTGTATGTTTCACCCACAACTAAACAGAAACAAAAAGGAAAAACAAAATCTACTTAGTGAAGAAAGCAAACAAGCACACACGAGAATATCAACCCCACGCTATTGCTCCCCGGCACCGGCGCCAGAAAAGAGCTTGATAATCCCCAAGTGCAAGGAATCATTGTAGCACTTTCCAAAGGTGGAAGTTATAAGTATGGAGTGTCGAACCCACTAGGAGCTAAAGGTAAGATCAATATTCTCTCAAGCCCTATCTGCCACTGATACAACTCTACGTGCACCGAACATTTACTTCCAACTAGAAACAAGAAATAAAACTACGTTGTGGGTATGAAGTGGATAACCTTGTAAGATATCGGAGAGCTAAAATATAAAAGTAGGTGCTGTTATCATAAAGTTAGAATATATTACTAAATAATATAAATAGCGAGTGTGGAATAATGGTGAATCGGTGTGCAGAATTGTCCTAGGCAATTATTAACAAGACTGGTAATCACTATTGCAGTTTCATATGAGGGAGAGGCATAAGCTAACATTCTTTCTCTACTTGTATCATATGCACTTATGATTGGAACTCTAGCAAGCATCCGCAACTACTAAAGATCATTAAGGTAAAACCCAACCATAGCATTAAAGCATCAAGTCCTCTTTATTCCCATACACAACAATCCCTCTTACTCGGGTTTGTGTTTCACCACTCACCAACCCACTATAAGCGAATCATTAACGTGTTGCAACACCCTACAGCTGAATCCCTCACGCTTATGCCGACACGGAGGGCACCATAGGACAGCACCAAAGTAAAACATACAACTCATACCAATCTACATCATCAATCAATCCAAGGACAAAAGATAACTACTGAAAACATCATAGGATGGCAACACATCATTGGACCATAATATGTGGCATAAAGCACCATGTTCAAGTAGGGATTACAGCGGGGTGCGGAAGAGTGGACCGCGTAAAAGAGATGAGGATGGTGATGTTGATGAAGACGATCACCGTGGCGAACTCCCGATGGCACTACGGCGCCACCGAAAGAGAGGAGGAGAGGTTCTCCCCCTTGTGCTTCCTCCTCCGTGGCCTCCACCCTCTGGTCCTTGGCCTTCATGGTGATGATGGTCTGTAGCGACCCGACCTCAGACGGTCAAGTCTCTGTGCTTAAGTGTCATCCCTGGATCGGTATGCTGACACACACAGTACTCGAGGATTTATAACAGAGGTAAATCACGTGTATAAAGTAACGTAAATACTATTACCTCAATCCAAAATAGCGGAATTAACAAGGTTGTGGATTCCCATCAACACCAACGGCAAAGTTGAGTGTAGAAATCGTAACCCTAACGTATTACTTACTCGTCGTAAGATCCTGCAACATGATACGTTGCAGCCACAAAGGGTCAGTACATTGAATGTACTGGCAAATTCACACCATAGGATAATGATGAATAATAACTATCACTATATGCATATTTGGCTGGTGGAAAGCTCTATGGTTATAGTTTTTGCGAAAAGCCAATTTTTCCCTACTACAAAGGAATATATTTTATTTAGCTACAAAGTTGGTTGATAACATATTGAGAAGGTAAACCCCCTCTCAACCCCAATTAAAAGTAATCATTAACCCAACAAATTAATTTAAGTAATATGATGAGATACTTAAGATACTCCAAGTACTAGATACTCAAGATTGTCCATAACCGGGGACACGGCTAACCATGATTAGATTGTACACTCTGCAGAGGTTTGTGCACTCTTCCCCACAAGACTCGATCGCCTCCGTTGATTTCTCGCACTACATGGTATTTGAGAAACGGATGACCGAGACACAGTCTTTCAGAAACATTAACTCTCTATTCAGGGTAGACCATACCAAACCTACAAAACCCACTAACTGCTGATCTACCTCTTCAAGAGCTTCACGTAACTTACTCAACTATGCTAGAGCCCATAATAGCTTGTGGCTGCACACGGAAGTTTCTAGCATGAATCATCTCAGTTCCCCTTGAGCCTGGGTGGCGGTCCATAGGAAGATCACACGGGTACCCCGGGATTTCCAAAAAAAAACAGACAACACTGGGTTCCCCAGGTGCCTCAATCCACCCAGATGTTAATTTAAGTTGCCACCTTAAGTTGGACCATTAATTAACAATCTCACATCTGTCATGGAATTCACTCAAACCCAAACCACGTCTACGAGCATAGCATGGCAATATAAGCAACGCGTAGAAGTAACTCCCAAGGGTTTGATAGTAACAGGTCAATAGGTTCCTACCTCATCAATTACTTCCCCAAACCCACATGTTATCGAATCTACTCATGCAATGTTTGAGGGTGAAACTAATGCATAAAAACTGGGTATGAAAGGAATATGATCAAATTGTGAACTTGCCTGCAATGTTGATGAAGATGATTCGCACTCAAAACTCTTGATAGTTCTACTCGTCACACTCCGGTCAATCTATCGTGAGCAAATAATAGTAACCACACATAAGCAATCACTCAAAAGATCGGAGAGAACGAAGAAAACAATTTGAAAAACATCAAAACCAAATTAAATAACTCTTGCAGCATAAAACAATTTCTAATAGTACCAAAACTATGTGAATTTGGCCTTATCAGAAAGTTTAGGTCAAGAGCTTCGATTTGCAAAAAGAATAAACAAAATCGGAGTTACGAAACTCAAGTTATGATCAAACGAAGTTTAAATACGAATCTGTTTGAAAACAAATATTAAAATTTTGAAAAACATGTTTAAGTTGATTATCTGGATAGAGGGGATCATAATGATGAAGTGGGCGTTGGTTTCGTTGGATTTGGACTAACGAGTAAAAAGGTGTGCTAGTTTGAAACAGAGGGACTAATCTGCAAGAAAGATAATTACATCTAGGTCCCTAGCCGAAATTAAAACAGAAAAAGAAAAAAAAACTAAATAACGAACATTCGTTACCGGACGTTAACAAACGAATTCGTTCGCTGTGAAGGAATAAACAGCGAACGTTCACCGAATAGAACTAACTAAAAAGAAACCGGTCTAAAGATATGAAACCGAGCTATAATAAAACTGGGTGGTTTCACCGGTTTTACCGGTTCGGGCAAAATAAACCGGCGGCGGAGGCGGTTAACTCCGACGATGCGGAACGGCGGCGCTGGCGTCAAACTCGGGACGGCTCGGTCGGCCGACGGCGATGGGCGGAGAGCGAAGGCGCAGGCAGGCGCCGAGTCGGAGGTGGCGGTGGTGGCGGCTCCACGACGCATGCGGCGGCGGCGGTGAGATCCGGCGGCGGCGGCGCGTTACGAGGAGAGGCGAGGAGAGGAGAGAGACGGGGCCCGGGGCGGCTTTATAGTGGGAGGGGTGGCCTCGAGAGGCGTGGAGGAGGGGGCACGGAAAGGCGGCGGAGGAGTCCGCGTCCGGTACGGCTGCGGCGGCCGTGGTCGAGCGGGACTCCCGCTCGGGAGCACAGGGGCGGCGACACGTGGGCTGGGCCGTGGCCTGCTTGATTGGCTGGGCCTGGGCCGGCCCAGTGGGCGAAGAGAAAGTTTTTTTTAAAACATTTTGCAGACAACAAAAAATAAAATAAATTATACAAAATAAAGACATACTATGGGCATATAATATACCAAAATTTGCAATAAAAGATTTTCTACAACATGGACATTTTTATAATGCCAAATAAAATCCACACAACTTCAGATAATTCAAAGAGTGCTACTGGTCTAATAAAATCCAATAAAATCATATTTAAAAATACCAAAATTAATTCAAATTTATTTCTCTCCAATTTTCTGATGTAGGGAATCATGTTACCCCATTTTCCATATATTTAAATTTTTGGAGAAAAATAATTTGAATAAAACTCAAATAACATCAAATTGAAAATAAAGTCAAAAGAACTTTGAATTTAATTCTTTGAAACTCCCAACTCATATTTCATATGTTTTGAAGAAGTCATTTAATCTTCGCTCATGAAAATCTTTGAGTTGCATAAAGTTCCTGGGTTGGAAATATTTTCCAAATGAAATTCAAATATTTTCAACACCCCTTGTCATTTAAATAAATGTAAGAAGTCATGTCATCTTCTCTCCAGGGTTTGGTGATGAAAAGAATTTGAATTCACGGAGATCATAAAAGCAAAATGAAAGTTTGGGAAAGTCCTTTTATTCCCTCTCATTTAACTTTCAAAAAGTTTCGAATGCACTCACTTTCAGTCAATCAATCACACAACAATCAAACAAACAATCAAATCTATCTATTTATTATAACATTCCAAAATTTAAAATTTTGGGATGTTACAAACCTACCACACTTAAAATGAATCTCGTCCTCGAGATTCGGAGAGGCTAGAAAGAAAAAGGTTAGGTTTGGGGTCTTCTGAAAAATCCATCGATCGTCTCCGGGGTCTCGGGTGCTACCACCCTTAGAAGCATGGTTACGGTTCCATCAAAACTCATATACTCCATCCTTATTGTTGATAGTGTCAGTCTTCCCAGATCTCGGGAAATTCCATCTCTGGGCTCTTCCGGTAGCGGCATAACCTTTTCCTCTATTCTTTTGTCCTTTTTCCTCTTGGTAAGGTTATTTCGAGATTGGGTGTTCATAGCTGATAGGTCTGGCGCCAATACTAAACAACTATCGATATCTCATGGTGGTCAACAATTTATGGTTTGTCCTGCAGGAAATGGGTCTGGGTTGAAGCTCACCATATAACCTACGGTTGGCAACAACTGCCGTGTACAAGGGAAAAAATACCTATACCATTCTAAGGTTTAAACAAGGTTTTGATCGTTGTCTCTCTACTATAGGTAAGTCACTCAGATTTACCATCCCATATAGCAACGCGAATAATAAGAGTAAGTCGGTATGTTGATCAATCCATCCCGCACCCAAATCATTACCTTGTACATGGTTTAGCGAATCTCACATTCTAACACTCGATCATCCTCACAAGCATTGCATAATTTCTCTTGTCGACGAACCAAGTTCGGATAAATCCATTGATTCTGCAAGCCAAACAAACATCTATCGTTCCTTAACAACTCTCGTGTTTTATGTAAACTCCTATAGAATCGTCGGTCGATAAAATCGTAACTTCTTCCAGGGTTTTTCCTTCAGCAAGAATGTGCTTGCTTCTTGGCAGGTCCTGGGGCCTGTAGGTTATGGCCCATCGCATCACTTGTAAACCTTGAACTCATCCTCAGGGCAGCTGATCGTTATTCCAACATCCAACTTCCAGCTTCCAAGCATACTTAAAATCCATCCAATTGTATTGTCTCCCTTCCTTCTATTTGCACCAAACTAAGACGTGATTACTCAGACTCATCATGGAGTTGCAATTGCTCCATATTACCAACATCATACCGCCTTTATATCCAATAGTACTACATCTCTTCATATTCTTGGTGTATCCAACATATCGTGATAAAACTCGTACTTATGAAGTCCACTCTGTGGAACATCATTATCCTTTGTAGGGGTCAAGTGTCCTTACAAGGGAATATTGGCCATCTCTGCATGGCACTTCTTCAACTGGGAAACGTGAAACACATCATGAACTCCTGACAGTCCTTCGGGTGACTCCAACTTGTTGGCCACATCTCCGTGACGCTCCAAAACTTCGGTATGGTCCTACAAATCTAAGGCTAACTTTCCTTAATTCCAAATCGTTTAACTCCTCACAGAGGGGACACATGAAGACATGCTCTGTCTCCAATTTCATAGACTACCTCCTTGTTTTTTTTGAGTATGCATAACTCTTCTGCCTGGACTGAGCTACATTCAGTCTATCTCGATCAACTTTAACATTCTCTTCTGACTCCTTGATCATATTTAGTCCAAACAACTGACGGTCTCTAACTTCATCCCACATCAATGGTGTCCGGCTCCTTCTCCCATACAAAGCTTCAAAAGGGGCCATCTTCAAACTGACTAGGTAGTTGCTGTTGAATGAGAACTCCGCGTAAGGTAGATTATCATCCCTACTAGATCCATAATCTAGCGCATACGTTCTCAACATGTCCTCCAGAATCTGATTGACTCTCTCAGTCTATCCATCTGTCTGCGGATGAAAGGCTGTACTGAACTCTAGCCTAGTACCCAAAGTCTGGTGTAGCTGATTCCAAAACTTTGAGGTAAACTGTGTTTCTCTATCTGATACGATGGTCCTCCGAACTCCATGCAGACATACAACCCTGGTATTATATATGTTGGCCAACTTCGCACTTGTATAGGTGGTTTTCACTGGGATAAAGTGAGCCACTTTGTTCAAGCAAATCAACTACTACCCAGATAGAATCATATCCCAATCGGGTTCTGGGAAATCCGGTAATGAAATTCATGACAAGCTTATCCCACTTACATTCGGGTATCGGCATAGGCTGTAGTAATCCTGGCCGCTTCGATGCTCGCCTTTACTCTCTGGCATACATCACCTACGACTACATACTCCATAATATCCTTCTTCATACCAAATTCCACCGTAAACGCCTCCTTCAAATCCAAATACATCTTGGTGTTTCCAGGGAGAATCGAGTATGGTGAGTCATGAGCCTCCTGAAGTATTAACTTCCTGATCTTTGCATTATTAGGCACATATACACGATCCTCGAGCCATAAGGTGTCGTGCTCATCCTTACGAAAACCTTCGGCCTTTCCTTTGCTCATCCTCTCTTTTACCTCAACGATCTCTTTGTCATCCTTCTGAGCTTCACGGGTCTTTCCCAACAATGTAGACTAAACTTCCATTGCTGCAACAAAACCTTTGGGAACAATCTCCAACCGAAATTCCCTGAGATCCTCGGCTAACTCCTTTGGTAATCCTCTGCTTATGAGGGTATTCGTCCTTATTTTCTTTATGGTTGTGTCCTATTTCTCCACAAAGCTTGTATGCACAAGGTTTCTTCATATCCTTTCCATAAGGCCTCAACTTCTGGGACACAAGACGAGATCTTTGCAGAGTCAACTTAAATTCTTCCCAAGTGGTTACTCCTTGCCATCCATTGATGGTTTGGTACCTCCTCCACCAAGTAGCAGCACCTCTTTCAAAGCACTGAAGAGCATGTTGGGTCATATATTTTCCAGCTATAGTGTTATTCTTCATATGATCTTCCATGTTCTAAATCCATCGGTCTGTCCCCAATTGACTCATCGGTCCAGGAAATATGGGTTCATCTCCATTCATCCTCTATTAGGTCCATGGGTTTGGGGTGGGATAAGAGAGATAGAGAGGGATACACACAATACAAATAAAAGTTTTTGAAAAGACATATTTTATTTGTGGCTGTCGAAAAAACATCAAACAAATGACAGCTCACAATCGTCGCATCTAACGCAAGTGTATAACAGGGGTTTGGTCTTCTAAATGTCAATAAATCTTCAAAGTCATCAAACTCTTCAAGTCTTGTTCATGCCTCCAATGGCTTCTTCTGATCATGCTTGTCCTACTCAAGTTCTTTTGCCAGATCATCTCTGTTGTCACAAAGTCTCTCGTGGCATCCTTCAATATTTCTGGAATTACGTTCCAACTTCTGGATTTCATCAACCTCAACATGAACCATGATCCTACTGTCCTTCAGTTCCTGACGAATATTTGATGTCTCAAGGTTTGGCTAATCTAGGTTGGCTACTTTCAGCTTCTGGGTCCTGAGTTCTTCACGAAACGCTTCCTTATCAAATACTGCTTCTTGTAGGTCCATCTTAACTTCTTGATGTAATACTCCAGATCCTGGTGATGCACCAGCTATGTTAAAACTGCATCCTTCGCTGACAGATGCTCCTTCAGCCTTCTACCATCCAATTCTTCCATGCATCTGCACGCTTAACTCCGCATGGTGACAATAGCATAGGCGGGCAATAACACCATGGTTAGCCATGTCTATGCCCATGTTACTGCCACGAGCTTTCATTCCATAATTGATATCTCCTGTCTTAGGGTTTTCTTGACAAAAACTTTGAGTTCTAATGCTCCATGTTCCGGTCTTTCTCCGATACACCTTGATCTCGGGTATTGACAGCTTCCATAGTCTGCCAAGTTCCATAAGGGGCGCCTTCCTAGGTCATACAAATTCGGAAATTCTTCAAAGCCTTCAAATTCTCCTAGTCTTCGGAGTCTTCACCGTTGTAGTTTCCGTCATTGTAATGCATGGTAAAAATCCTCTTTATTCCAAAGTAGTCTTACTTGTCCGATATCTTGTACTTCTTGGAGTGGTCTCATCAGCCGAATCTTCATGTGGTCAAAAGGGGAAAGGGTATAGTCTAACTAGAAAGGAATATTTGAATAAGCTCAGAGAGAAGAGAGGTAAGAGATCTTTTGAAAAGAAAGTTGTAGAGAAAATCTTTCCTATGGGCTTGCCAGTTTCTGGGGTCACGTCCTACAGTCAACATGTGCTCTGATACCATCTTGTAGCGACCCGACCTCAGACGGTCAAGTCTCTGTGCTTAAGTGTCATCCACTGGATCGGTATCTTTGACACACACGATACTCGAGGATTTATAACAGAGGTAAATCACATGTATAAAGTAACATAAATACTATTACCTCAATCCAAAATAGCGGAAGTAACAAGGTTGTGGATTCCCATCAACACCAACGGCAAAGTTGAGTGTAGAAATCGTAACGTAACCCTAACGTACACTTACTCGCTGTAAGATCCTGCAACATGAGACGTTGCAGCCACAAAGGGTCAGTACATTGAATGTACGGGAAAATTCACACCATAGGATAATGATGAATAATAACTATCACAACATGCATATTTGGCTGGTGGAAAGCTATATGGTTATAGTTTTTGCGAAAAGCCAGTTTTTCCCTACTAAAAAGGAATATATTTTATTTAACTACAAAGTTGGTTGATAAAATATTGAGAAGGTAAACCCCCTCTCAACCCCAATTAAAAGTAATCATTAACCCAACAAATTAATTTAAGTAATATGATGAGATACTTAAGATACTCCAAGTACTAGATACTCAAGATTGTCCATAACCGGGGACACGGCTAACCATGATTAGATTGTACACTCTGCAGAGGTTTGCGCACTTTTCCCCACAAGACTCGATCGCCTCCGTTGATTTCTCGCACTACATGGTGTTTGAGAAACGGATGACCGAGACATAGTCTTTCAGAAACATTAACTCTCTATTCAGGGTAGTCCATACCAAACCTACAAAACCCACTACCTGCTGATCTACCTCTTCAAGAGCTTCACGTAACTTACTCAACTATGCTAGAGCCCATAATAGCTTGTGGCTGCACACGGAGGTTTCTAGCATGAATCATCTCAGTTCCCCTTGAGCCTGGGTGGCGGTCCATAGGAAGATCACACGGGTACCCCGGGATTTCCAAAAAGAACAGACAACACTGGGTTCCCCAGGTGCCTCAGTCCACCCAGATGTTAATTTAAGTTGCCACCTTAAGTTGAACCATTAAATAACAATCTCACATCTGTCATGGAATTCACTCAAACCCAAACCACGTCTACGAGCATAGCATGGCAATATAAGCAACGCGTAGAAGTAACTCCCAAGGGTTTGATAGTAACAGGTCAATAGGTTCCTACCTCATCAACTACTTCCCAAAACCCACATGTTATCAAATCTACTCATGCAATGTTTGAGGGTGAAACTAATGCATAAAAACTGGGTATGAAAGGTATATGATCAAAGTGTGAACTTGCGTGCAATATTGATGCAGATGATTCACACTCAAAACTCTTGATAGTTCTACTCGTCACACTCTGGTCAATCTATCGTGAGCAAACAATAGTAACCACACATAAGCAATCACTCAAAAGATCGGAGAGAACAAAGAAAACAATTCGAAAAATATCAAAACCAAATCAAATAACTCTTGCAGCATAAAACAATTTCTAACAGTACCAAAACTATGTGAATTTGGCCTTATCAGAAAGTTTAGGTCAAGAGCTTCAATTTGCAAAAAGAATCAACAAAATCGGAGTTACGAAACTCAAGTTATGATCAAACAAAGTTCAAATACAAATCTGTTTGAAAACAAATTTTAAAATTTTCAAAAACATGTTTAAGTTGATTATGTGGATAGACGGGATCATAACGAAGAGGTGGGCGTTGGTTTCGTTGGATTTGGACTAACGAGTAAAAAGTTGTGCTAGTTTGAAACAGAGGGACTAATCTGCAAGAAAGATAATTACATCTAGGTCCCTAGCCGAAATTAAAACAGAAAAAAAACTAAATAACGAACGTTAGTTACCGGACGCTAACGAACGAATTCGTTCGCTGTGAAGGAATTGACAGCGAACGTTCACCGAATAGAACTAACTAAAAAGAAATCGGTCTAAAGATATGAAACCGAGCTATAATAAAATTGGGTGGTTTCATCGGTTTTACTGGTTCGGGCAAAATAAACCGACGGCGGAGGCGGTTAACTCCGGCGAGGCGAAACGGCGGCACGGGCGGTTCAAGGAACTTCAGGTACGGGCTCGGTCGACGGCGATGGAGATTTACGGCGCTGGCGCTGGGCGTGAGTCGGAGGTGGCGGTGGTGGCGGCTCCACGACGATATGGCGGCGGCGGCAAAGTCGGCGGCGGTGGTGAGATCCGGCGGCGGTGCATTTGCGAGAGGCGAGGCGAGGAGAGAGACGGGCCCGGGCAGCTTTATAGGGGAGGGTGGCCTCGGGAGGCATGGAGGAGGGGCACGGAAGGCGGCGGAGGAGTCCGCGTCTCGACGGGCGGCGGCCGTGGTCGAGCGGGACTCCTGCTCGGGAGCACAGGGGCGGCGGCGCGTGGGCTGGGCCGTGGCCTGCTTGATTGGCTGGGCCTGGGCCGGCCTAGTGGGCGGAGAGAAAGTTTTTTTTTAAACATATTGCATACAGCAAAAAAAAACTATACAAAATAAAAACATACTATGGGCATATAATATACCAAAATTTGCATAAAAAGATTTTCTACAACATGGACATTTTTATAATGCCAAATAAAATCCACACAACTTCAGATAATTCAAAGAGTGCTACTGGTCTAATAAAATCCAATAAAATCATATTAAAAAAATACCAAAATTAATTCAAATTTATTTCTCTCCAATTTTCTGATGTAGGGAATCATGTTACCCCATTTTCCATATATTTAAATTTTTGGAGAAAATAATTTGAATAAAACTCAAATAACTCCAAATTGAAAATAAATTCAAAAGAACTTTGAATTTATTTCTTTGAAACTCCCAACTCATATTTCATATGTTTTGAAGAAGTCATTTAATCTTTGCTCGTGAAAATCATTGAGTTGCATAAAGTTCCTGAGTTGGAAATATTTTCCAAATGAAATTCAAATATTTTCAACACCCCTTGTCATTTAAATAAATGGAAGAAGTCATGTCATCTTCTCTCTAGGGTTTGGTGATGAAAAGAATTTGAATTCACGGAGATCATAAAAGCAAAATGAAAGTTTGGGAAAGTCCTTTTATTCCCTCTCATTTATCTTTCAAAAAGTTTCGAATTCACTCACTTTCAGTCAATCAATCACACAACAATCAAACAAACAATCAAATCTATCTATTTATTATAACATTCCAAAATTTAGAATTTTGGGATGTTACATGGCCCCTCCGGGATACTCCTCCATGGCCACCGGTGATGATGGCCCCCTCCGGCAGGGTGCCAGAGAGGGCCTAGATTGATTTCTCGTGGCTCTGAGAGGCTTCTGGCGGCGGAACTCCCCATCTAGGTTAATTTTCCGAGGTTTCTGTATTTATAGGAATTTTTGGCGTCGGTCTCACATCAAGGAGGTGCCCGAGCTGTCCATGAGGCAGGCCCACGCGCCCAGCGAGGGTGGGCGCGCCCCCACCCTCATGGGCAGCTCGGGACTCTTCTGGCCCAACTCCGATTCTTTTGGTCTTCTTTTGGTCCATAAAAATCATCAAAATTGGCACGTCAATTGGACTCCGTTTGGTAATCCTTTTTACGTAAAACTCAAAACAAGGAGAAAAGCGAACGACCTTTGGGCTCTAGGTTAATAGGTTAGTCCCAAAAATCATATAAAATATCATATAAATGCATATAAAACATCCTAGAAGGATAGTATAATAGCATGAATACTTCATAAATTATAGATACGTTGGAGACGTATCACCTTCTGCTATGTGTCTATGCCTTTTGGGCTCAAGAGCACCCATGCGACTTATAAGTGATGTGTGCAGAATTGCCTTCATAATGAGATTGGACGCAACGTTCATGCTTATGTGGATGATATCGTGGTGAAGTCCAGGAAAGCAGAAACGCTAATAGCTGATTTGAAGGAAACTTTTGATAATCTGAGGGTTTATAAGATGATGCTTAATCCGACCAAGTGTGTTTTTGGTGTACCGACAGGCAAGCTCTTGGGTTTTCTGGTGTCTAACAGGGGCATTGAAGCTAATCCGGAAAAGATCAAGGCTATTACGTCCCTGGCTAAACTGGCGTGCATCAATGATGTTCAACGTCTAACGGGTCGTATTGTGGCGCTAAGCCGGTTTATCAGCCGGTTGGGAGAGAAGGCCATCCCTCTATATCAAATGATGAAGAAAACAGACAACCTTGTCTGGAGTGATGCTGCTAATGCGGCGTTTGAGGATTTGAAGAAGCAGTTAGCCGAACCGCCCGTTCTTGCTGCCCCCATTGATAAGGAACCATTGTTGTTATACGTGGATGCTAACGCCCGGGCTGTCAGTGTGGCCATTGTAGTGGAGCGCAAGGAGGCAGGTAAGGAGTATCTGGTTCAGCGGCCGGTTTATTACATTAGCGAGGTGCTTATCGAATCAAAGCAGAGATACCCACATTGGCAGAAGCTGGTGTATGGAGTTTTTATGGCAAGCCGGAAGCTTAAGCAATACTTTCAGGGCCATCCCATTACTGTGGTCAGTTCCACTCCATTGGGAGATATCATTCAGGAAAGGGAGGCAACTGGCCGGGTTGCTAAGTGGGCTATTGAGCTTGGACCTCACGGGTTAAAATATATGCCTCACACTTCTATCAAGTCCCAAGCGCTCGTGGATTTCATCAACCACTGGACAGAGTTACAGGTGCCAGAGGATAAACCGGATAACACATACTGGACTATTCACTTCGATGGATCCAGAAAATTGGAGGGCTCGGGGGCTGGAGTGGTTATTACTTCCCCTCGAGGTGACATTTTTTGTTTTTTTCTGCTTAATGTTTCCCTGTACTAACAATGCAGCTGAGTATGAGGCCTTGCTCCATGGTCTTCAGATGGCTAAGGAGATGAACTTAATCCGGGTACGTTGCTTTGGCGACTCCGATTTAGTGGCTCAGCAAGTTTCCGGTACGTGGGACTCTAAGGATCCACTCATGGCGGCTTATCGGCGTGAGGTGGGTATCATTGCCGGTCACTTCAAGGGTTACCAGGTCGAGCACATTGATCGGCGCAAGAATGAAGCGGCGGACGCTTTAAGCCGGCTCGGATCCCAGCGTAAACTGGTGCCGCCCAATGTTTTTCTTGACGTTCTGCATAATCCGTCGGTCAAGATACCAATGGAGGAGGATCTGGCTGTTCCTGACCCGGAGGCTCAATTGGTGGTGGTTGTTCGTGCTATCCCTGATTGGACGATAGCCATACAGCGTATATGACCCGGGGCGAGTTACCCGAGGACGAAGTTCTGGCCAGACAGATAATCTGGAGGTCCAAGTCCATGACTATTGTTAATGGCGAGTTACATCATTGCAGTATCTCAGGGGCGTTTCAGCATTGCATTTTTCCTGAAGAAGGTCGTGAGATCTTGCGTGAAATCCATGAAGGAGATTGCGGTCATCATGCCGGTTCAAAATCCTTGGTGGCTAAGGCTTTCCGACACGGTTTTTACTGGTTAACAGCTCATGCTGATGCGGAGGATCTGGTCAGGAAGTGTGATGGCTATCAGAAGTTTTCACGCCGAGCTCATGTTCCGGCCCAGGAATTGAGGATGATTCCAATCACTTGGCCGTTTGCAACTTGGGGGGTGGATATGGTTGGGCCTTTTAAGAGGTCCAAGGATAAGAAGACCCACCTTCTAGTGGCGGTTGATAAATTCACCAAGTGGGTGGAGGCAGAGCCAGTAAGCAAGTGTGATGTGGCCACGGCGGTTCAATTCATGAAAAAGGTGTTTTTCCGTTTTGGTTTTCCACACAGCATTATAACAGATAATGGCACGAATCTCTCCAAGGGTGCTATGGAAGTGTTCTGTCAACGTGAGCACATCCGACTAGATGTGTCCTCAGTGGCTCACCCACAGTCTAATGGTCAAGCGGAGAGAGCTAATCAAAAAATCCTGAAGGGTATCAAGCCCGCCGGGTTGTTGGGTTGAAGAGTTGCCTTCCGTATTATCGAGCATTAATACCACCCCCAATAGATCTATGGGTTATACACCCTTCTTCATGGTTTATGGAGCAGAAGCAGTTCTTCCAAGTGATATTCACCATGGCTCGCCCCGAGTGGCAGCTTATGTGGAAGCAGACAATGAAAGAGCACGCCAAGATGCATTGGACCTGTTAGATGAAAAGCGGGATATTGCGGCAGCTCGTTCGGTGATTTATCAGCAAGACCTGTGGCGTTATCACAGCCGCCGGGTTAAAACCAGAGCTTTTCAGGAAGGCGATTTAGTGCTCCGGCTTATCCAAGATCAGACTGACATGCACAAGTTATCCCCACCTTGGGAAGGGCCCTTTGTGGTCAGCAAGAATCTGAACAACGGGTCATACTACCTTATCGATGTTCGAGAGCACAAAGACTCACGCAAATCGGAGGAGGAGACCCGCCGGCCGTGGAATATTGCTCATCTTCGGCCTTACTATACCTGAGCCATAGGCTCCTATCATGTATATATTTTTGACAATGTACATATTATGATCAATAAATAAACCGGCATCCTTACTAAAGCGGGGCCTCTGCCATTCGTCTTATATATCTTTTTTGGGTACATGGGGGCTTCTGCTTGTAAAGCGGAGTTCTGATTGTCCATTGATCCGGCTTATAAAGCTACAAAAGAAGCATAGCTCAAATATAAGCTTGGGGGCTTAATACCCAGTATCATAAGGAGCCAAAGGGAGTTTTATTGCAAAGCATAACTCAAACATAGGCGCTTACTGAGCACAGCTCAAAATATTGCCTCGGGGATCTTTGCTTCTACAAGAACAAAGAATCCACACCTTGCAATAGGCTATAAAAGCCAAGCTTGGAAGCCAGGTGTATTCACCTAAAACCCCAGGTTAACCTGCCTTCATCAAGTAAGTCACTCCGCCCAGGTAATCCTGGTATGACCCGCCGAACGTTTGACAAGTCAATCTTATATAGACCCTGAACTTGTCAAAGTTAAAACGACGATTGGTTAATGTGAGGTCCATCTTAAAAGGCTTTGTCAAATGGTTTAACTCAGTGGCCTGGCAGCCCATGAAAAGCCTCGTATTTTTTACATATTTTATTTGCAAATCTTTCTTTTTCCATGTTCATTTCGATGAGGTTTATATTCAACCCGGTACTTGCTAACCCGGACTGTTTTTAACGTTGCCAAGTGCAAACTTATATGATGACTGGTGTCAATTAACTCGGTTTGGCTTTCAACTATAAGTTGTCAGTACACTATCAATTTTAATCCGGTATTTGTTAGACCGGTCTGGCTTTGACTATAAGTCGCCAGCATGATCATCCGGTGTTTATTATAACCTGGCATGGCTTCATTATAAACCAGCACAACATGGTGGGAGTTATCAGCACTCAAAAATTGGAGTTATCACCCTTACTACAATAAAACTGATATAATCAACAATGTGATTCCATGTCACAGGTATGATATAGTTCATGTTTTATCATTTTTTTATTACTACAGCCTTGGTTATAAACCCTGGCTTTATATTGGGTATCATAACCCATCCGGCGGTAAACCGCCAGGGCAATTTTAAGTTTATCATATGCAGAAACAGGATTGCATAAAGCTGCTAAGGAGCATAAGTCGATATACCACTATCAAGACGGATTAACAGTATCAGGCAAAGTGGCTATGCACGATGGCATAGCAGACCAAGTGTTTAAAACTAGCCTCTTACAAGGCAGCAGACGCCCAAAAGAATAAATGTTTATCGCTGATATCTCAGCATGAAAAATTAAAGCGGCTCCGGATTATGATTCTTCCTCAGGTTGATGTGAAGGTTGCGGATCATCCTGCGCCAGTTCACCCTCCGCCTCCCCACCCAGTGGCTGGAAGTCAATGGTTGCCCAGTCAATCCGAGATAAAGCTCGGAAGACAGCTTCATCGCTTATAAGATTGGACGGTTCAACATCAGGGGCATAAGTATGCTTACAGATTGGCGGGATAAGATTTTGCGCTTCATAAACCGACGCATCAATCTGTTTGTTGTCTGCGTCATAAATCGACCGGTGGAAAGACAAATCAGTCTCCTCAGCCAGCTTACTCGCAAGTGGACGCATTTCCTTTATGAAAGCCCTGAGGGCGTCATTGTGAAAGTCTGACCCATCTTCTTTTTGGCTGGGACATCCGTTTCCAATATCCTCCGGATCAACATCAGTTATCCCGCCTTGGCCCGAGTCAATGCAGACAAAGCGCCAGCCCTTGCAGCTGATCTCTTTACCTCCTCGAGCTGGGCAGGCGTCATGGATAACTTTGCCAATGTGTCCTTGATTGAAGTTGGAGGCGGTTTGTTGTATGAAGCTGTGCAGGTGACCCGTTGAGCGCCGGTATATAATTGCTTTATCAATGTATAGGCAGCCTTCAGTTTGTTGCGCATGTCTAAACCAAGATGAGCAACACGGCTACCTGCAATGGTTACAAGATTGTTGGTAAACAGGCAGATTTTAAGGATGTCTAAGTACAACCCAGGAAGAAAGTACTTACCAAAAACAACAGAGGTCATAGCGTTGATTTGCCGCTTTAAGCCAGCCAGTTCTTCTGTCACCGGTTTAAGGGCCGCTTCAGCATCCTCTTCCCGCTTTAGCAAAGTTGCTTTTACAGCCTCCCAATCTGCTCATTCGCCTTTGAAGCCATCCTTCAATTGTTCCATGGCTGTTAAAGCGCCCTTCAACTCTTCTTTGTCTTTTGAAGTTTCGGCGTGCTGGGACTTGATGTTTTCTTGGAGGTCGGCGATTTGAGAATATTTTTTGGTCAAGTGCCTGCAAAGAGACAATTAATAAGTTGGTAATACTTCTTTGAAAGTCCCAAGCACATAACAAGTTATACACTTGGCACTTGGGGGCTAATGCGGATTGCTTTTTCTCAATTGATATTTTAAGTCCCAAGCACATAACAAGTTATATACTTGGCAATTGGGGGCTAATGCATATCGGATCAATTCAAGGTTATCAAGTTTCTCTCCACAAACCGGATTATGTTGATGATTGAAAGGAATTTTTCAAACTACATTACAGAAGATATACCGGTTCATCCTAAAGGTATAAACCGGTCTATAAGGGCTACACGAGCAAAATCCAATCTTATTCTACTACAAGTCCCGATTCATGTTCATATTATGAACCGGCCCTTGGGGGGCCACTGGAGTTGATAATTGAAGCAGGCTACAAGGAAAAAGAATTTATGCAAAGGAACGGATATTTACCTCATATTGCTCTATCATCAGATCTAGTAAACTGGCTTCATAGTCACGGCTGGTATACAGACGGTTTTGATATCCATAGTGGATGTCCTGAGCATTGAGGTGAGCATAGCTTGATAAGTCTGTTTTCCATTTGCCGTTGTCCACAGCGGAAAATTCTTCCTTGGCACTAGGCTTTGATAAAGCGATAGGGTTGCCAGGAGCAGTATGGCCAAAACCGGTAATCACAACATCATCTGTGGTGCCATCAACAGTCTTGTCTGGTCTTGGCGGTTTAGCAGATGTTCTTACTGGGCTTGGTGGATCGGCAGCTAGGCTTGGCGGGTCAGCAGACTGGCTCGTTGGATTCATTTCTGCTGGTTCGACAAAAGTATCCTAACTCTGAGGTACCCGATCATCTAGGGTAATGTCAGCATTCTGATCAAGAGCTTCTGAGGTCTTCTCCGGTTCGGTGGATGAATTATCATCAGCTGGTGTAGTCAGCTTGTCTTTCTTGCTAAGTCTGGATTTGGCACTAAAAAGAACAAATGCAGAGGTTAGTACAATAAATCAGTGCAAGGCATAAAAAATTGAGTATAGTATGCTTACCCAGGAACGGTCTTGAGTGGAGGCATCTGTGTGGCTGATGACTCGCCGGAGGATGAATGGAAGGTTCCCTGATAATTTGAATCAGACGGATTAAGAGGATATCGGAAGTAACTCGCCTTAGGATAAAGTGTATTAGAAGAACAAGAGACCTCTTGACGGCGTTGCGAACCGGAGAATATGGTAAACCAGAGGAGGTAACCACTTGACCACTGTGCCGGGTTGTGCGGCGAGCTTCATGCTGCTGTGTCTTCAAAGAAAAGTGGAGATCCAAAAAAAGCAAGAGGTGTGAATGTTGTACTTTCCGGACTGCTCGACGGAGTTTTGGTACTGGCACATGATTTGAGTCGGAGGATAGAACAATTACCTCTGCATCACCAGCGTGGCTAGCTTCCGCATCATCCTGATAATAATCATTGTCAATGAGGTGTATGAAAAAAGAACCAGGAGAGTCAAGTTCTACCTCTGATTCCGGGTCATCGAGCTCTTCATCATTGGGCAAGTCAGAGGGTTCGGCAGTTCTTTTCTTTGCGGGCTTCTTTGTAACCCTGGTCTTTACACGAGGTGTTCTTACTGGTTTATCTTGTGGCTTCACCGGTTTATCTTGTGATTTCTTCTCCTAGAACGGATCATCACCCTGCACAGATGGACAACAAATTATAAAGGAATTTTTATGAACGGACGGATTAAGACAAAAATGAGGCAATTCTTATAGCTGGCGGTTTATTGGAAGTACATAAGGGACTAAGCCCTATTTTGCTACATACCGCCACCGGTTCATCAAGCATCTTCTTGACGGATTCAGTGACCTCGTCATTGGTGAGCTGGATGTCAATATGACACTGAGGGTCATTCAGACCCCCCGTGTATTCACACATTAAACTGGGGCACCGGCTTAATGGCATAATGCTCCAAGAGACCCAGCACCGAACGAAGTCGACGCTAGTCAGACCGTTTGCAACAAAAGCCCTGAGTTTTGATAACTGCGGGGCATATTTTGATCGTTCCTTGGCAGTCAGTCGTTGAGGAACTGGATGTTCTCTGGTAAGCCGGTGTGCACGATAACCCGGCAGAGGATTCTCTTCAGGTGGAGATGTATCACGGCAGTAAAACCAAGTTTGATTCCAATCCTTCGGATGACTATGATGCTTGGCATGAGGGAAGCTGGCATCTTTTCTCTTCTGGATTGAGACCCCACCCAACTCAGTGTTAGGCCCATCTGTGAACTGGGTGCGGTGGTTCAAATAGAAGTAATCTCCAAACAGTTCAATAGTGGGCTCTTCTTGCAGGTAAGCCTCACAAAAAACATGGAAATTGCAGATATTGGATACAAAGTTAGGCCCAATATCTTGAGGGCAGATCTGGAAGCTGGCAAGAACATCACAAAAGAACTTTGAACCGGGCGGGCTAAACCCGCGACCCAGATGGTCAGCAAAAATAACTACCTCTCCATCCTTGGGCTCAGGAGGATTTTCTAGACCGGGGACTCTCCAATTTATGACTTCCTTCTTAGCTAAAACGCCAGTGGAAACAAGCCCATTTAACTGTTCTTCACTAACCTGGGAAGGAACCCTATTGCAAGCATAGAACGTTTTGGCCATTTCAATGGAAAGCTGGAAAAAAGGATCAATGCCGGTTTAAAGATTCATGGCTAATGCAGATAAACCAGCCTAAGGACAGAGGAAGAAGAAATTGAAGCATATATACATGATAAACCGGATTCTTTACATTGAGGTTGAGTTAGCGGTTTAAGAGAGGGCTAATGGTACCTGGCGGGTTATCATGTTCTAAAGGTTAAACCGCCTACAATGGTGTGGAAGTTATAGATCTAACAAAATTCCTAAGTATTGCACAAACATGTTTTATAAGTTGGTATTATAATTTTGGATCTACCGCAGTCTTAAAAAGGAGAAAAATTCAGAAGCCCTAAGTGGTGACAGCGGAACAGCTAAAGGCCAGATGGGATCTGTTTACTGACAAAAGAGATGCTATGATGAAGAAAAACGGGTTCTAGCTATGGCCGCATAGGAAAATGGTCGCGTTTTATCAAAGGATCCATGTGATAGCTGATACGTCTCCGTCGTATCTATAATTTTTTATTGTTCCATGCCAATATTATTCAACTTTCATATACTTTTTGGCAACTTTTTATACTATTTTTGGGACTAACATATTGATCCATTGCCCAGTGCCAGTTCCTGTCTGTTGCATGTTTTTGGTTTTGCAGAATATCCATATCAAACGGAGTCCAAACGGGATAAAAACTGACGGAGCTTATTTTTGGAATATTTGGAAAATCTGGGAGAAAGATCAACGCAAAACGGTGTCCGAGGTGGCCACGAGGCAGGGGCCCACGCCCGTACCAGGAGGGCGCGCCCCCACCCTCGTGGGCCACCCGTAAGGCGGTTGATGCCCTTCTTCGGCCGCAAGAAAGCTAATTTTTGGAAAAAAATCACGGCGAAGGTTTCAGTCCAATCGGAGTTACGGATCTCCGGATATAAAAGAAACGGTGAAAGGGCAGCAGAACAGAATGCGTAAACAAAGAGAGACAGAGAGATAGATCCAATCTCGGAGGGCTCTCGCCCTCCCACGCCATGGGAGCCAAGGACCAGAGGGGAAACCCTTCTCCCATCTAGGGAGGAGGTCAAGGAAGAAGAAGAAGAAGGGGGGGGGTCCTCTCCCCCTTGCTTCCGGTGGCGCCGGAGCGCTGCCGGGGCCATCATCATCACCGCCATCTTCACCAACAACTTCCACACCAGCATCACCAACTCTTCCCCCCTCTATGCAGCAGTGTAACCTCTCTCTTACCCGCTGTAATCTCTACTTAAACATGGTGCTCAACGCTATATATTATTTCCCAACGATGTATGGCTATCCTATGATGTTTGAGTAGATCTGTTTTGTCCTATGGGTTATTTGATGATCAAGATTGGTTTGAGTTGCATGTTTTATTATTGGTGCTGTCCTATGGTGCTCTCTGTGTCACGCAAGCGTGAGGGATTCCCGTTGTAGGGTTTGCAATATGTTTATGATTTGCTTATGGTGGGTGGCGTGAGTGACAGAAGCACAGACCCGAGTAAGTAGGTTGTTTGCGTATGGGATAAATGGGACTTGATACTTTAATGCTATGGTTGGTTTTTACCTTAATGATCTTTAGTAGTTGCGGATGCTTGCTAGAGTTCCAATCATAAGTGCATATGATCCAAGTAGAGAAAGTATGTTAGCTTATGCCTCTCCCTCCAATAAAATTGCAATAACGATTACCGGTCTAGTTATCAATTTCCTAGGGACAAATAACTTTCTCGTGACAACAAGCTCTCTACTAAAACTAATTTAGTTGTGTCTTTATCTAAACAGCCCCTAGCTTTTATTTACGTGCTCTTTACTTTCTTGCAAGCCTATCCAAAAACACCTACAAAGTACTTCTAGTTTCATACTTGTTTCCGATAAAGCGAACGTCAAGTGTGCGAGAGTTGTATCGGTGGTCGATGTAACTTGAGGGAATATTTGTTCTAACTTTAGCTCCTCGTTGGGTTCGACACTCTTACTTATCGAAAGAGGCTACAATTGATCCCCTATACTTCTGGGTTATCAAGACCTTTTTCTGGCGCCGTTGCCGGGGAGTTATAGCGTGGGGTGAATATTCTCGTGTGTGCTTGTTTGCTTTATCACTAAGTAATTTTTATTTGTTGTTCTTAGTTGTTCTCTATCTTTAGTTATGGATATGGAACATGAAATACCAAAAAAATTAGGTGTACTTGCTACTCATGGAGATGAGGAACCTCCTAAAACCCTCGATGCTCGTTATGTGACAGATATTATGTACTACTTTAATAATCCTGAGAAAACCCCATTCAATTATGTAATGGGAGTAACGTTGGATCAACGTGAATACTTTAGGGATTATCGCTAACACAAAAGGAAACTATTATGGGATCAAATTCATATATTGAAGTGGTATGCTTGGCAACTATGCGAGTTATGATTATACTTGTTGCTCTAGGATGAAGGCTCCACACCTTCACTTTTCATGCAAATTTAATGATAATAAAACCTTAGCTTCTTATGCTAATGGTATATATGATTACTATGATGTGGAACAAATAGAAGAATTTGTTGCTTTTATGGGTGCTTATGAAATTGAATCTATGTGTAAAGAGTTTGAAGATTTTGATGATGCTGTTTATAGATCTGAAAATTTAGCTATCCTAAAATATTGCTATGAGAATTATGAATACAATTCCGATATTAATGCACTTATTGAGAAAGTCTCCGTTGTCCAAGAAGAGACTAATATTTGCAGGAATCTATGGAAGAAGAAATTGATGAAACTGTGAGCTCATTGGATGAAAAAGATGAGGAGGAGAGCGAAGAACAAAAGGAGGAAGAGAGGATTGATCACCCGTGCCCACCTTCTAATGAGAGTAACCCTTCAACTCATACATTGTTTAATTCCCCTTCGTGCTTACCGAAGGATGATTGCTATGATGACTATTATGATCCCATTAATTCTCTTGAAATATCCTTTTTGATGATGCTTGCTATGCTTATGGCCAAGATGCCAATATGAATTATGCTTATGGAGATGAACTTGCTATAGTTCCTTATGTTAAACATGAAATTGTTGCTATTGCACCCACGCATGATAGTCCTATTATGTTTCTGAATTCTCCCGATTATACTATATCGGAGAAGTTTGCACTTATTAAGGATTATATTGATGGGTTGCCTTTTACCGTTGCACATGATGATTATGATAGATATAATATGCATGTGCTTGCTGCTCCTACTTGCAATTATTATGAGAGAGGAACTATATCTCCACCTCTCTAAGTTTCCAATACAATAAAATTGCAAGAAATTGTTTATACTATGCATTGGCCTTTACTATGTGTGCATGAATTGTTCTTTTATGACATGCCGATGCATAGGAAGAGAGTTAGACTTTGTCATTACATGATATATGTTGCTTTGTGCTCACTACTAAATGCCAAATCATTGCTAATTAAAATTGGCTTTGATATACCTTGGGATCCGGGTGGATTCACTACTTGAGCACTATATGCCTAGCTTAATGGCTTTAAAGAAAGCACTGTCAGGGAGACAACACGGAAGTTTTAGAGAGTCATTTATTTCTGTTGAGTGCTTTCATATAGTTTAAAAACAACAAAAATAAAGAGGGGAACCCAAAACTTTTTCAAAAAGAAAAGTGAAAGTGAGATAGACAAGCATTGTGAAAGTGGGGGACGTCCTTAAACTTGTTCAGGCCCATGGGAACTTTGTAAATCTTGATTACAGAAACTTTTCAATAAAAAGAATTATCCCCTTGTACAATTCCATTGTATTATAAAAATAATGTGCCAAGGTTTGCCTTTAGGATGTTTACAATGCTTGTTGGTTTGTACGGCGCAGGACAAAAACTTTGGTTGTAGTGCGCGAATTGTAATTTTTTACTGGAACTTCAAACGGTTCTGATTCTTGTTGCAGTGTCTTTATATACAAATTTTTTATTTTTTCTAATTTTGGAAGAATTTTTCAAGTATCATAAGTATGGTGAATGTTCAGATTGCTACAGACTGTTCTGTTTTAGAAAGATTCTGTTTTTGATGCATAGTTTGCTTGTTTTGATGAAACTATCAATTTATATCAGTGGATTAAGCCATGAAAAAGTTATATTATAGTAGACAAAATGCAAAAACAAAATATGAATTGGTTTTCAACAGTACTTAGAGTAGTGATTTGCTTTATTATACTAACGGATCTTACCGAGTTTTCTGTTGAAGTTTTGTGTGGATGAAGTGTTCGATGATCGAGAAGGTTTAGATATGAGAAGAAGGAAGAGAGGCAAGAGCTCAAGCTTGGGGATGCCCAAGGCACCCCAAGTAAATATTCAAGGAGACTCAAGCGTCTAAGCTTGGGGATGCCCCGGAAGACATACTCTCTTTCTTCAATAAGTATCGGTATGTTTCCGGATTCGTTTCATTCATGTGATATGTGCAAATCTTGGAGTGTCTTTTGCATTTAGTTTTAATTTTTTTGTGCACCATGCTGGTATGAGATGGTCCTTGGTTGATTTATAGAATGCTCATTGCACTCCACTTATATCTTTTGAGTATGGCTTTATAGAATGCTTCATGTGCTTCACTTATATCATTTGAAGTTTGGATTGCCTGTTTCTCTTTACATAGACAACCGCCATTTGTAGAATGCTCTTTTGCTTCACTTATATTTGTTAGAGCGTGGGCATATCTTTTGTAGAAAGAATTAAAACTCTCTTGCTTCACTTATATCTATTTAGAGAAATGACAGGAACTGGTCATTCACATGGTTAGTCATAAAATCCTACATAAAACTTGTAGATCACTGAATATGATATGTTTGATTCCTTGCAATAGTTTTGCGATATAAAGGTGGTGATATTAGAGTCGTGCTAGTTGAGTAATTGTGCAATTGAGAAATACTTGTGTTGAGGTTTGCAAGTCTCGTAGCATGCACGTATGCTGAACCGTTATGTAACGAAGTCGGAGCATGAGGTGTTTATTAATTGTCTTCCTTATGAGTGGCGGTCGGGGACGAGCAATGGTCTTTTCCTACCAATCTATCCCCCTAGGAGCATGCGCGTAGTACTTTGTTTCGATGACTAATAGATTTTTGCAATAAGTATGTGAGTTATTTATGACTAATGTTGAGTCCATGGATTATACGCACTCTCACCCTTCCATCATTGCTAGCCTCTTGATTTACGTGCATTGCCCTTTCTCACCTCGAGAGTTGGTGCAAACTTCACCGGTGCATCCAAACCCCATGATACGATACGCTATGTCACACATAAGCCTCATTATATCTTCCTCAAAACAGCCACCATACCTACCTATCATGGCATTTCCATAGCCATTCCGAGATATATTGCCATGCAACTTCCATCATCATCATATACATGACTTGAGCATTCATTGTCATATTGCTTTGCATGATCGTAAGATAGCTAGCATGATGTTTTCATGGCTTGTCCGTTATTGCTACGCTAGATCATTGCACATCCGATTACACACGGAGGCATTCATATAGAGTCATATCTTTGTTCTAGATATTGAGTTGTAATATTGAGTTGTAAGTAAATCAAAGTGTGATGATCATCATTATTAGAGCATTGCCCCAGTGAGGAAAGGATGATGGAGACTATGATTCCCCCACAAGTCGGGATGAGACTCCGGACGAAAAAATAAAAAATAGAAAAAGAGAAAGGCCAAAAAAAGAAAAAAAAAGAGAAGGCCCAAAAAAAGAAAAAAATGAGAGAAAAAGAGAGAAGGGGCAATGTTACTATCCTTTTACCACACTTGTGCTTCAGAGTAGCACCATGTTCTTCATATAGAGAGTCTCTTGAGTTATCACTTTCATATACTAGTGGGAATTTTCATTATAGAACTTGGCTTGTATATTCCAACGATGGGCTTCCTCAAATGCCCTAGGTCTTCATGAGCAAGCAAGTTGGATGCACACCCACTTAGTTTCAGTTTGAGCTTTCATACACTTATAGCTCTAAGAGCATACGATGCATGGAAATCCCTACTCCTCACATTGATATCTATTAATGGGCATCTCCATAGCCCGTTGATACAGCGTAGTTGATGTGAGACTTTCTCCTTTTTGTCTTCTCCACATAACCCCCATCATCATATTCTATTCCACCTATAGTTCTATGTCCATGGCTCACGCTCATGTATTGCGTGAAAGTTGAAAAGGTTTGAGAACGTCAAAAGTATGAAACAATTGCTTGGCTTGTCATCGGGGTTGTGCATGCTGTGAATATTTTGTGTGGTGAAGATGGAGCATAGCCAGACAATATGATTTTGTAGGGATGAGCTTTCTTTGGCTATGTTATTTCAATAAGACATAATTTCTTGGTTGGTATGCTTGAAGTATTATTGTTTTTATGTCAAACGATAGACTATTGCCTTGAATCACTCGTGTCTTAATATTCATGCCATTATTAGATACATGATCAAGATATGCTAGGTAGCATTCCACATCAAAAATTATCTTTTTTATCATTTACCTACTCGAGGACGAGCAAGAATTAAGCTTGGGGATGCTGATACGTCTCCGTCGTATCTATAATTTTTGATTGTTCCATGCCAATATTATTCAACTTTCATATACTTTTTGGCAACTTTTTATACTATTTTTGGGACTAACATATTGATCCAGTGCCCGGTGCAGTTCTATGCATTGCATGTTTTTGGTTTCGCAGAATATCCATATCAAGCGGAGTCCAAAGCGGGATAAAAGCAGGCCAGAGCTTATTTTTGGAATATTTGGAAAATCTGGGAGAAAGATCAACGAAACGGTGTCCGAGGTGGCCACGAGGCAGGGGCCCACGCCTTGCATCAGAGGGCGCGCCCCCACTCGTGGGCCACATTGTAAGGCGATTGATGCCCTTCTTCGCCGCAAGAAAGCTAATTTTGGAAAAAACACGGCGAAGGTTTCAGTCCAATTGGAGTTACGCATCTCCGGATATAAAAGAAAGCGGTGAAAGGGCAGCGAGCAGAATGCGAAGCAGAGAGAGACAGAGATAGATCCAATCTCGGAGGGCTCTCGCCCCTCACGCCATGGGAGCCAAGGACCGGAGGGGAAACCCTTCTCCCATCTAGGGAGGAGGTCAAGAAAGAAGAAGAAGAAGGGGGTCCTCTCCCCTTGCTTCCGATGGCGCCGAGGCCTGCCGGGGCCATCATCATCACCGCCATCTTCACCAACAACTTCACCGCCATCATCACCAACTCTTCCTCCCTCTATGCAGCGGTATAACCTCTCTCTTACCCGCTATAATCTCTACTTATACATGGTGCTCAACGTTATATATTATTTCCCAATGATGTATGGCTATCCTATGATGTTTGAGTAGATTTGTTTTGTCCCATGGGTTATTTGATGATCAAGATTGGTTTGAGTTGCATTTTTATTATTGGTGTTGTCCTATGGTGCTCTCCGAGTCGCGCAAGCGTGAGGGATTCCCGCTGTAGGGTTTGCAATATGTTTATGATTTGCTTATGGTGGGTGGCGTGAGTGTGAAGCACGAGACCGAGTAAGTAGGTTGTTTGCGTATGGGATAAAGGGACTTGATACTTTAATGCTATGGTTGGTGAGGAGTCTCAGATTAGGGGTGTCCGGATAGCGGACTATGACCTTTGGCGGACTCTGGACTATGAAGATACAAGATTGAAGACTTCGTCCGTGTCCGGATGGGACTTTCCTTGGTGTGGAAGGCAAGCTTGGCGATACGGATATGTAGATCTCCTACCATTGTAACCGACTCTGTGTAACCCTAACCCTCTTGGTGTCTATATAAACCGAAGGGTTTTAGTCCGTGGGGACGAACAACAATCATACCATAGGCTAGCTTCTAGGGTTTAGCCTCTCGATCTCGTGGTAGATCTACTCTTGTACTACCCATATCATCAATATTAATCAAGCGGAGTAGGGTTTTACCTCCATCGAGAGGGCCCGAACACTGGTAAAAACATCGTGTCCCTTGTCTCCTGTTACCATCCGCCTAGACGCACAGTTCGGGACCCCCTACCCGAGATCCGCCGGTTTTGACAACGACATTGGTGCTTTCATTGAGAGTTCCTCTGTGTCGTCGCCGTCAGGAATGATGCCTCATCCCGTATTTAAAGACGACACTATTGCTAAAGAAGCTTTGGCTGTCGGCCAAACTCTCCGGCTACGCGGTTTCTTATGACCGCATGTTCGGCCGCCGCGCGGACGATGACTTCTCGGGTCATCGAAAGCAATCTTCACGTTAACTCGGAACTCGCCGAGCAGTTAGATCCGATGGAGCTCTCTTCCTTAAATGAGCTCTTGGATCGCATCGCCGCCCTGGGAGTCGCTACGGACTATGATCAGGTTGGGCCTAAACCCGATTTGAGAGAGATTAACTCTCCCCAGGTTACCCACCACGTTGCTGTGGTAGAGGAACAATACAGTGACCCTCCTTCTATCTTAAGGACTAGCTACGTCCGGATTCCCGATCCCTCCATGCCGGATTCCCGCGGAGGAGAGGACGTCACTCAAGCCCTGAACCTCAAGTCAGCAATGGGCTAGATTCATTGGACAACATCCAAGAATCCAAGCTTCCAAGTTCGAAGCTCCTTGGCCCTTAAGTCTCAGATCGGGTGAGGTTCGGATTTAATTCCACCCGCCCACCCAAACATAAGCGACCTATCTCAAATTCGGCAAGAGCCCGCAGAACAAGATACACCATTATCGGGCGATTCCTCTGGTTATGGGCGGGATAAAGGACTGCCGCGAGGAGGACGCAATCTCATTCTTCTACAATAATTGCACGGACAACGGGATCCTCAACGCTATAAGTCGCCGTGACATTACACGCTTTGCCGACTTGGCGTCCATAGTATGAAAGTACTGTGCGATGGAAAGCGCCTGGAAAACCAAAGCGAGATTTTGGGACAATCCGGCCTTGAATACAACCCCAGTCCAAAATAAAAGGGTGCATCATCGCCAGCACACAGGTTAAATATCAAAAAGCAAAAACCCTCTATAGGGCATGGAACCGTCTTGGAGGGATGGCTCAATGGACCCTTTAAAATTCATAGTACGAGGGCGCCACTCCAACTCATAGCCTTAGAGCATGTTGGATACTACGGCGGTGGCCAAAGTGGCGAAGAGCTTCTAGCTCTAGAGCACCAGCCGAGGATACCAAGATGCGGTATTAACAGTCTTTGAGACTTTTGCATCAAATAATACGCTGAAACGAACACTCCGTAGCCTTGCCGAAGTCTACCAAGTAGCAACAATAAACCCATGGAGTGACACGGCTATTACCTTTAATGCCAGTGATGAACCTAAATTCCGAACAGACCGAGCACCAGCCGCATTGGTCCTCAGTCCGATAGTGGACGGCTTTCGCCTTACCAAGGTACTGGACGGCGGCAGCGGATTGAACCTCATTTACGAGGAAACCCTCCGAAAAATGGAAATAGACTGGAGCCGCATTGAGCGAAGCAGCACAACCTTTAAAGGAATAATCCCGATCGTGAAGCATCTGTCAGAGGAAAAATCACACGGATGTGGTGTTAAACGCCGGATAATTACAGTCCGAGGAGGTCACGTTCCAAGTGGCCCCGTTCAGCAGCCGGATACCACGCTCTATTAGGGCGAGATGCATTCACAATTTTTCAAGCTATACCCCAATACGGGTACATGAAGCTCAAAATGCCCGCCCAACGGAATCATCACTCTTGCTAGTGACCCGGACATAGCACTCGCTACCGAAAATAAGACAGCCGCACTGGCCCTTGAGGCACTATCCGAAGCCCTAGCGGCCGAGGAACTCACTGCGCTGCGCTCCACGGTGAATAGGGACGATGTGATACTCGATAAGAGATCCAAGTCCACCTCCTTTAAACCGGCAGACGAAATAGTCAAATTCCAAGTCCATCCAACGGACCCTACAAAAACGGCCTCCATCGGGGCACAATGAAATCCTGATGTAGACGCTGCACTAAGAGAATTCCTATGCGAAAATTGGGACATTTTTGCCTGGCACCCTTCAGACATGCCAGGAATCCCACGCCGGCTGGCCGAGCACAGCCTAAACATCCTAAAAGGATTCAAGCCAGTCAAACAGGCTCTTCGGCGTTTCTTCGAACCCAAGAGACAGGCCATGGGAGAGGAGCTAGCCAAACTATTGGAGGCCGGATTCATCAGAGATATAAAACAACCGGACTGGCTAGCAAACCTGGTGATGGTACCAAAGAAGGACAAATCCTGGCGCCTATGCATCGATTTCAAGGACCTCAACAAGGCTTGCCCAAAGGATCCATTCCCCCTCCCCCGCATCGATCAAATTATCGACGCTACCGCAGGACACGATTCATTGTGCTTCCTCGACGCATACTCCGGCTACCACCAAATTAAGATGGCAGAGCGACCAAGCCGCAACGGCATTCATCACTCCATACGGCCCATTCGCTTCAACACAATGCCCTTCGGGCTCAAAAACGCCGGCGCAACATATCGGCGCATGATTCGGACATATGTCCGCAAACCAGATCGGCAAAGCGGTGGAGGCATACGTGACGATGTGGTCGTCAAAAGCAAGCATGTCAAAACTCTAGTAGACGACTTGAGGCTCACAATCGATAATCTCCGAACATATGACATCAAGCTCAACCCGGAAAAATGCGTTTTTTGCGTACCAGCCGGAAAGCTCTTGGGCTTCATTGTATCCGGTAGAGGAATTGAAGCAAACCCAGCCAAGATCCGAGCTCTGTCACAATTGGATATCCCAAAAGACCTCAAACAAATACAAAAATTGACTGGATGCATGGCGGCTCTAAGCCGCTTTATCTCCCGTTTGGGAGAAAAGGCATTACCCCTTTATCGCCTCCTCCGACGCACCGAACACTTCGAGTGGACGGATGCCGCCACGGCCGGACTCGAAGAAATAAAAGCCATATTGGCAACAAACCCGGTCTGGCGCGCCCAACATGGGCGAACCAATGCTATTATATATCGCGGCAACTCATCAAGTTGTAAGCGCGGTGCTCGTTGTCGAACGAGAAATGGACGGACACAAGTTCCCCCTTCCAAAACCAGTTTACTACGTGTCCACTGTCCTAACTCCATGCAAGTCACGGTACCCGCATTATCAAAAGATAGCGTACGCGATGCTTATGGCATCCCGGAAGCTGCGACACTACTTTCAAGAGTGTTCGATAACAGTAGCCTCCGAAGTACCTCTTAACGACATTATAAACAACCGCGACGCGACGGACCGGATTGCCAAATGGGCCATTGAGCTCCTCCCGTTCGACACAACCTATAAGCCACGGCGAGCTACTAAGTCGCAAGTTTTGGCCGACTTCGTCGCTCAATGGAACGAAGCCGCACTCCCTAAAGAGTACGGCGCATATTCCAACTGGATAATGCACTTCGACGACTCCAAAATGTTGGTTGGCCTGGGAGCTGGCGTCATTCTGACATCCCCAACCGGAGATATAGTTCAATACGTACTCCAGATAATGTATATGGACTCCAACAACGCAGCCGAATACGAGGCCCTTCTACATGGTCTCCAGATTGCAGTCTCCATGGCCCTTCAACGCCTAGAGGTGCGCGATTCGAACCTCACGATATCCCAAATAAATGGAGACTTTGATGCCAAGGATCCGAAAATGGCAGCTTATCGCAATGCCGTCCTAAAAATGTCAGCTCGGTTTGAGGGGCTCGAATTTCACCATATAGCCCGGGATAACAACCAGGCAGCAGACGCGTTGGCACGCATCGGCGCAAAGCACGATGCCGCCCCCCCCCCCCCCCCAACATCTTCCTAGAGAGGCTATTCAAGCCATCCGTATTATAAAAGGGAGAGTCCGGAAATAACAACCCGGACCCAACCGTACTGCCCCACACCGAACATTCTGACACAGTTGGTGGTTCTGCCAATGAAATAACACCCTCAGCCCACGTAATAATGGCAGTCATTGCCCCGTGGAAAGAACCATTCCTAGCCTACCTAACCAGGCAGGAACTTCCCGAGGACCAAAACGAGGCCCGCTGCATAGTGCGGCGATCTAAAGCTTATATGGTCCATGAGGGAGAGCTTTTATAAGAAAAGCACAACCGGAGTCCTTCAAAGGTGTATCTCCGAAGAGGAAGGGCGGAATCTTCTGGCTGAAATTCATGCCGGACTCGGCGGGCACCACGCCACAGCCCGGGCCCTTGTAGGCAAGCCCTTCCGTACAGGATTTTATTGGCCGACGGCCCGGGCAGATGCTCAGGACTTAGTCCAACGATGCGTCGAATGCCAGCTCTTTGCTAATCAAAGCCACATGCCACCCACCGCCCTCAAAACTATACCCATCACCTGGCCCTTGGCAGTCCGGGGCTTGACATGGTTGGACCCCGTAAAGGGGAACCCACAAGCAAAAATACCTACTGGTCATGGTGGATAAATTTACCAAATGGATAGAGGCCAAGCACATTAAGACGGCGAATCCGGACCGGTGATAGACTTCATATCGTGGGTCGCACACCGTTACGATGTCCCCACAAAGATCATCAACGATAACGACCACGAACTTTACGGCCGACGAGGTCAAACTCGTGCAAAAACATGGGCATCAAGCTCGACTACGCTCAGTCTATCACCCTCAAACTAACGGTCAAGTCGAGCGAGCAAATGGTCTAATTATGAGCGGCATCAAACCCAGATTAGTGCAGTCCCTCAAGGAATCTAACACGCACTGGGTAGAGGAGCTCGACTCCGTACTCTGGGGCTGCGGACCACTCCGAATCGCATACGACCGAATTCACACCATTCTTTATGGTATACGGCGCAGAGGCAGTTACGCCTGCGACATAATTCATGACTCACCTCGGCGTGCGCATGTAACGAAGAAAGAGAAGCTGAGCTCGATCGGCAGGACAGTTTGGACGCCTTGGAGGAGGAGCGTGGCGTAGCAAAAGCCCGCTTCGCATTCTATCAACAATGAGGCTCGAAGATATCAAAGCAGAGAAGTACGGGCCAAAACTTACAATGTTGGCGAGCTAGTTCTACGCCTGTCGGTCAAGAAAAAGGAAAAACTCAAGCCCAAAAGGGAAGGTCCCTTTATCATCAACCAAGTCCTGACTGGTGGAGCGTACCGTCTGCGAGATGCATCGGATAACCGACTCGAGTCGAACCCATGGAACGCAGCCCGTCTCCAAAGATTCTATGCCTACCACCGGATTCTGAGTTCGTCTCCTTCCTCTGTCCATATTTTACACTTTAGATGTCTTCTATTTTTCTCCTTCTCCCTCCTTTTTTTTCATCCTTTGAAGGCTCGTTAGCGCATTGTTCGCACACACTTGACGCGCTATCCGCGCTCATTGTACCTGGGGGCTTCTTTCACGTGCTTATTTATAAGGGCTTCATGCCCAATACATGTGTCACACTTCGCATGTACCTTTTATTCACCATTATATGCATCGATATGACTTAAGTTTTGGCCAAGCTGGGTTGCTGGCTCACATGCTTACCCCTATGTTCCCGATTGTTCAGCTAGGTGGTAAAGGGAGCACTTCGTGATTGTTACTGCGGGTCAATTTGGATGTGTACCTCGACCGGGTGAAGCCGAAAGCTAGCATTCTTAAGAGAATATTCGGTCGGTGAACTAAAAGAAGATTTCTTACCTATTTATTTATCTGCCCCAGATGTTTTTACTGCTTTTTTGCGGTCCAGGACATGCACTTTAGGGCATGCCTCCCAGGGAAAGGAACCCCTAACAGAACTATTCTCCCTGGAAGATGTTTCTTACTAACCATGTAATATGACATAACTAGTTGGGCACTTGTCTGATAAAGCAATAATGACCCCTACGCCTGTTCTCCACGCATGCCCCGGTTTTTATATAACCGCGAGGGTATTCGGACACACTCCGGACTACTGGGTCCCGAGGTCGAAGGGAAAAGGTCCGCTATGACAAACGATCTACAATTTGGCTAGAAGGCATTTTACATGTCACCTTAAATTACATAGTCAATTTAACTGATTGTATTCATCTTCAATGCCATCTAACATGCTGTCTAGTTTACAGTCCTGCTGGGAATACTTTGCGGCCAATTCTACCTGGCCGTACACTAAGCTCACAGGGATCTCCTTCCCATCGGGCCCCATAGGTCCGACCTCGGCCATGTGGTTTGGGTCAGCCAACCGTGTACCGCGTCTTCACCATGGCCCAGGCCTCCCTGACGCCTTGACGGCAGGCCGATATCTTCCATAATCGGAAGCGCCGCCGCGCTCCATGGAGCCTCTCTGCAAGCTCCCCAAGGCCTTCGGGCAGGGAGACAGATGGCCACAAGGCCCGGGTGACGCCTTTCATCACCTGCCGAACTCATTCGTGCAGTTGTAAGAGCTCGAGAAGAAGGTCACCCGTAGAACCGGGCATTTCCTCTGCAGGACGGCCTGTGAGCATACCTACAGACATAACTCTGTTAGTCGACTTCCTCGCCGAACTCTTTTCTCAAAGTTCGTTTAAGCACTTACTAAAAATGCCGCGTCGAAGCCGCCGATTCTCCTTAACGGAGTCAGACAGCTGGGCACGAACATCTTTTAGTTCTTCACCCAGCTGGGTGTTAGCATCTTGGAGATTATTTTTCTCCTGCCTTACCCTCGTAAGCACGTTCTCGCCGGCCTTTAACCGGCGCAAGAGCTGTTGCTCGTCCGGATCTACCCCGGCGCCATCTGCAATATTATTGTCAGATTTATACACACGCCGCACTTCACAACATACTTATCTTTTCAAAGCATATATTACCAGAGGGGGTCTCTTTGGCTTCCCCTACCGCGGCTTTTGCGGCCTCAAGTTGGGCTTTGCACTCTTCAAGCTCCTGGGACAGTTGGGTATTCTTTTCTGTAAGATCCTGCACAATAAATGATCCTTAAATCAGTTATTCTAACTATTTCAAGTCTCGGGGCTACTGGCATATATAACTGTTAAATTTCCTCACTCGCATGCCTTTTACATACTGCTCCGTGGCTCTGGCTAGACCATCTTGAGCGGCACGGAGGTGCGCATCTCCCGAATTGAAGGTGTTCAATGCCTCTTGGGAGAAACATGTCTCATGAAGAATTGTCCGACGGCGCCTGTGATTCATGGCACTCTCCACTTCGGAGTTGGTGGCGGACAATCTATCGGCATCCTCTGTCGGAGGAGCATCCGACGCACGCCTCGTGTTCGCCTCCGCTTCGGCACGGCTTTGGAGCCCGGGTCATGGAGGTTCGATTGGCAACCTCTCCGGATGTAGTCCGTGAGCGCCTTTTTCCTACAAGAGAGCACGGCGTTAGTATGCCTTCCGGAATAAAACACAGGAATAAGGTGACACGCCATACCGCTATGCGCGGCGTTTCAATCCGGACCGCACTTCTTTTTAGCTCTTTGGGTCGTCTTGCCCCTTGTTGGCTAGCCGCCGCAGTTCGGCCTTCCGCCTCAAGGGCTCCCATCGCAAAACACCGTTGGTATACGGTGATAAAAAATAAGCACGGATAAATCATTCTCAAAGTATTGGGGCTTCGGTCTCGCCATTACTGTGAGGCTGGAAGTATTCCGGGTAATCGGCCGTAATGGCAACCGTGGCATTATCAATGCTCGATTGGTGAAATACCCCATCGATCAGCTCCACCGATATGTCCGGATCCTCTTGGGAGGCGGATCGAGGAACCGTTCTGGATCTTCGGGTTGTGGAGGCAGGTTGTTTATATCCTTTACGGCTGGCGCAGCCTCCTGCGTCGAAATCACAAAATGAGATACTTGACTATGGGAATATGGATCGGATGGGCAAAAGAAATGTCCGCTTACCCAGCTTGGAGGATTGTTCATAGAAAATTCGTCCCCGTGGATTGACGCGAAGAAATTCCTCCTCTTCTCCCTTGTACAATGCGGACAAGGTCTTCATCGATCGGCGACCGATCCTGCCCCTTACGTCCATGGTAGGTGGCATCATCCTCCCGTTGAAATCCCACATGGGGTGGCCTCTATCTTTGGGCGGCTGCACCCGGCATAATGCATGTGGCCATGACCCCGATCATGGTCAGTCCGGAATGAGCCAACAACCTTATTCGGCTCATCAGGTAAAGGACGTCCCTGTCATTTTCCCTCTGAGGGCTCCATGGACGCCAGCTTAGGCGTTTCTTCAAAGGAGCATTACTGAACTCCGGGAGGCCGATCTGAACAGGGTCCGGCAGGGGGAGATCTTCTATATAAAGCCATTCCGAGGGCCAGTCTTCGGACGCCTTCTTCGGGGTTCCGGATAGATATCCGGTCCCGGCAATCGCCATAGTTCGACTCCGCCCACTTGATATATCGACCCCTCCCGAGAACGGGTACGAGGCGTAACAACCTCTTCCACGGTAGCGAAATGAGCCTCGATGCCCAAAAACAGCTCGCAAAGGGCCACGAAGCACGCAATATGCGAATGGAGGCAGGCGTGGGTTGTGCAACTGGAGGCCATAGAACTCAGAGCCCCGGAGAAACGGATGAATTGGAAATCCGAGCCCTCTTATCAAATAAGGGACAAGGCATACCCGCTCTCCTTGGGAGGGACTGGGGATGCTCTCCGCTTGTTTTCCGCCCTTATAGGTGGCGAGTCCGGCTCGAACCGAAACCATGAAGGCCGGGGGAAGAAATCCCTTGGTTTGGAGCGTCACTAGCTTGTTGTGCGGGACGGAGCATCTCTCCCAATCTCGGGCCGAGGACTGGAGGGCGGAAGGAGGAGCCGCGTCATTGTCCATGATGGAATGGATTTACATCGGATGCGCTCCGATGAAAGCTCGCGAAGGGAAGATGGTGTGATTCGGATCTAGATCCTCGTCTCTTATATAGGCAGCTCATTTGCGCAACTAGGGGGGTAAATGTAAAAATACCCTGGCTTTTCACATTCGTTCAACACGTGGAAGATGGCCATTATTGGGCGTGGAAGCCAAGGAGCGCGATATTTACGAGAAACCGGACATTATTCAACATGTACACATGATTTGGAGAAGAACCCTCCTTGCAATGCCGAAGACAATCTATGCGCTGGACTCGTCGTCATTGAAGCCTGGTTCGGGGGCTACTGAGGGAGTCCCGGATTAGGGGGTGTCCGGATAGCCGGACTATGACCTTTGGCCGGACTCCTAGACTATGAAGATACAAGATTGAAGACTTCGTCCCGTGTCCGGATGGGACTTTCCTTGGCGTGGAAGGCAAGCTTGGCGATCTGGATATGTAGATCTCCTACCATTGTAACCGACTCTGTGTAACCCTAACCCTCTTGGTGTCTATATAAACCGGAGGGTTTTAGTCCGTAGGACGAACAACAATCATACCATAGGCTAGCTTCTAGGGTTTAGCCTCTCTGATCTCATGGTAGATCTACTCTTGTACTACCCATATCATCAATATTAATCAAGAAGGAGTAGGGTTTTACCTCCATCGAGAGGGCCCGAACCTGGGTAAAAACATCGTGTCCCTTGTCTCCTGTTACCATCCGCCTAGACGCACAGTTCGGGACCCCCTACCCGAGATCCGCCGGTTTTGACACCGACAGTTGGGTTTTCCCTTAATGATCTTTAGTAGTTGCGGATGCTTGCTAGAGTTCCAACCATAAGTGCATATGATCCAAGTAGAGAAAGTATGTTAGCTTATGCCTCTCCCTCAAATAAAATTGCAATAATGATTACCGGTCTAGTTATCAATTGCCTAGGGACAAATAACTTTCTTGTGACAACAAGCTCTCTACTAAAACTAATTTAGTTGTGTGTTTATCTAAACAACCCCTAGCTTTTATTTACGTGCTCTTTACTTTCTTGCAAGCCTATCCAAAAACACCTACAAATTACTTCTAGTTTCATACTTGTTTCCGGTAAAGCAAACGTCAAGTGTGCTTAGAGTTGTATCGGTGGCCGATAGAACTTGAGGGAATATCTGTTCTACCTTTAGCTCCTCGTTGGGTTCGACACTCTTACTTATAGAAAGAGGCTACAATTGATCCCCTATACTTCTGGGTTATCAATAGCAAAGTTCAAGTAAAGAGCATCAAGAACACCGAAGAACACCGAAACCCTAGTGGTAGATCTGAGGTGCAAGGAAGGAAAACTTACAGAGATTGAAGGAGTAATGGAGAGGCGCCGCGTTTCTCTGGTCAGATCAGGTTGATGCAGCGACCGTTATTTGTGCAGAGGCGAAGGTCGACGATGGCGGCTACGCTCGAGCACTGAGGCGACGCGAGGAAGACGACGAGCCAAAGGGGCACAAAGGGGAAAGGAAAGAATGACCCCTGGTCCTATTTATAAGGTGAAGGGATAAGTGATAGGCATGAGAATCGAGGAACCCAAAAAATGGATATGTGACACATCTGTTGCCTCAGTTTTCGGAGGTTCATTAATAAAAAGAAAGCATTTAATGGTTTTAATAAGCAGGTGACGTCATGGCGATTTACTACAATCTTGGAAGATGACGTCACGTCGGTTTACCAAGTTCATATGGTGATGACGTCATGGCGGTTTACAAGGTTCATACGAGGATGTTCAAGGAGTTTTTTCTAAGTGTTGAAGATTGACATGAACATGTTCAAATCAATCTTGGGCCTAATGTTGGGGATATAACTACCGAGTATAAACCGCCCAGGAGGGGCTGGGTTATGCTCACGAGGAATCATCCGTATTGAAGCCCATGAAGACAAGGAGTATGGCGCTTTACTGCAGAGACTTAGAGGCCCAGAGCCCAAGGGCGGATTAGGGCCCATGGACGTAAACCGCCATGAGATATGTAGCTTGTGTTGTAAGACAGGGAAAGGTAGAAACCGAGCCGGACACATGTATGAGCCGGCCTCGAGATTCTGTAGACCGCCGGGCGTCAACTTGTGTATATAAAGGGACGACCCGGCAGCGGTTCAGGGACAAGAAACAACAACTCGAGAGATAGGTAAAGCGGATTCGCTCCCTGCTCATCGAGACCCCATCAGTTCCACCACAACTGGATCATAGGCTTTTACCTTCACCGCAAGGGGCCGAACCAGTATAAACTCCCCGTGTCCTTTGTCCGGTTTAACCCCTTTAAGCTAATCTCGTTGCGATGGCTCCACGACTAAGTCCTCTCACGAGGACATCTGACGTGATAATTCCACGACAGTGACCTTGTGAACTTATGCATAGGGGTTGGCACACATTTTCGTCTTGACTCTCCGGTAGAAACTTTGGGGCACTCTTTGAAGTACTTTGTGTTGGTTGAATAGATGAATCTGAGATTGTGTGATGCATATCGTATAATCATACCCACGGATACTTGAGGTGACATTGGAGTATCTAGGTTACATTAGGGTTTTGGTTGATTTGTGTCTTAAGGTGTTATTCTAGTACGAACTCTATGATAGATCGAACGGAAAGAATAGCTTCATGTTATTTTACTATGGACTCTTGAATAGATCGATCAGAAAGGATAACTTTGAGGTGGTTTCGTACCCTACAATATTCTCTTCGTTTGTTCTCTGCTATTAGTGACTTTGAAGTGACTCTTTGTTGCATGTTGAGGGATAGTTATATGACCCAATTATGTTATTATTGTTGAGAGAACTTGCACTAGTGAAAGTATGAACCCTAGGCCTTGTTTCCTAGCATTGCAATATCATTTTCGCTCACTTTTGTTACTTGTTACCTTGCTGTTTTTATAATTTCAGATTACAAAAACCTATATCTACCCTCCATATTGCACTTGTATCACCATCTCTTCGCCGAACTAGTGCACCTATACAATTTACCATTGTATTGGGTGTGTTGGGGACACAAGAGACTCTTTGTTATTTGGTTGCAGGGTTGTTTGAGAGAGACCATCTTCATCCTACGCCTCCCACGGATTGATAAACCTTAGGTCATCCACTTGAGGGAAATTTGCTACTGTCCTACAAACCTCTGCACTTGGAGGCCCAACAACGTCTACAAGAAGAAGGTTGTGCAATAGACATCATTAGCTCGGGCGTTTGAGGCATGTTTGAGGCGTCCGTCTGGGTCGAAAAAACGTGAACGGTCAGTGACTGGGTGGCCCACCCGGGCGTATGAGGCGAGTTTGAGAGATTCGACAGTAGATGCTCTAACCGAGCTCTTCATAGCCGGCCCAAAGGCCTAGACTGACCGAAACTCATCATATTCGGTCCATATCTAAGGTGGATATAGGGAGGCCCGGACGCGTCCGGACATGCCCGCCATGTTGGGCTGACCGCAAGGGCCCACACGGTCACACGCAGAGGCCGGCGGTCCGACAGGCGCATTCTTCAGTTCTTGGTGCGGATGCATTCATGGCGTCGTGTGGTGCAAGCCCCTTTTTTTACCAGACGGTGACGGCGGAATTCTAGCACGTCCCATTCCTTCCCTCTCCCTCCCACCGTGCCGCCAGCTTCCCTCTCCCTCCCACTGCCCCGTAACCATGGCCCGACAGAGGATCACCACCTATGCAATGTTTATGCCGGAACGCCGGTTGCATATCGAGGAGGAGATCCGGGTCAGGCGCGCCGCTCATGTCACTGTCGGTTGCCTCTGGATTCGGCTGAGCCGGAGGAGGAGGCAAAGGAGCCGCCATAGCAGTTGAAAACCGGAGGAGGACTCCAAGCCCATTGAGGAGGGGGCGGAGGATCCACTGGGACAGAGCTACAATTTTCAATGACCTCGTCCCAAACACTATAACATATATGCAACCCATGAAAAAAGGTTGCAGTGAGAAAACAAATGACCCCGACCCAGTCCGACCTAGATCAAGATCAAGTTCCAGTAAAAAAATGTAAATTCAAACACTGGATGCAAAAGTTTCAGTTATTTTGCATAGAATCAATTCAACTATCATCCAAAGAATCCCAAAAGTTTTACTTGTCACTTTATTAAAATAAAAGGTACAAAGTATGATTACTTAAGCAGCTTTATCATGTTGACACTCAAAAATAGTAAGGATACATATTGGGTTGACCACCGACAAGCGTTTTTTCCTTAGTGCCTTTTAGTTAGGCATTGGTTTTTTTATGCTCACATAAAGAAACAAATAAAATATAAAGAGATAATCATGAACAAATTCAACAATATAAATTTCACATAAAACATCTTTTCATAATCCACATGCACAAAAAAATTGTTACTCGTCACATAAGAAAATTTCTTCTTATTCATAATAGTGTGAGCAGACCCAACAAAACAACTATCATATGGAACTTTGTTGACATAATCAATTTAAGCATTGAATCATGATGACAAGTTACATGGTTATCATTATTTTTTATAGAATACATGTCATCACAATAATCATCATAGATAGCAATTTTTTCTCATAATAATTATTTGATACTTCTTCCAAAATAGTGGAATCATCACTAGATAAAAGTTATGAAATCTCCAAATCCACTTTTGTCATTCTTTCAATTAGATTCAACATCATCCAAAATAGTGGGATCATTACTACATAGAGTTGACACTCTTCCAAACCCATTTTCGTTTGGTATGTTTTTTTATAAACACAAAACATGCAAAAAAAATAGGAACAGACACTGGGCACTATGTTAATATGTTAGTCCATGAAAATAGTACAAAAGTGCATCAAAATCATATAAAACTCATATAAATATAGTATAAATACTTTATAAATTATAGATATGTTCGAGACATATCATGGCCTCTAGAATTTATTAGGAATTCTGAAAAGGGATATTGGGCTGGCCCAAAAATAGACCAAATTCCAATAGACATGGAGCTCCAATCAAACATATCTTAGGGCGCATAATATCCTTTGCCAATTGCAATCTCCCCCATGGAAGCCTAAGTTTCAATATCCCATTTTGATATATGTTTTAGTATTTGGTACAATACAAATATTGTTGTGAAGCACTTTCATGACCATACAATATGGTTAAACAAAAAATACGGTTTACTAAGACAAATTGACGAGACTCTTCTCTGGTTAGAAAAGCTACACCATTTGGAAATACATTTAGAAATAAAAATGTTTAATGAATTTTGTAACTTTATAACCCAAGAAAAAGTGTACATGAGTCCATGAATTCAGTTCATATATATTTTATGATTCGTTAATCATCATTTGGAGGCTCTTCTGATATGTATTTTTCTCGTATACTCATTACGGTATTTATTTTTTATTTGGATTTTTTGTTTGATGCATATATAAAAAAGCCATAACAATCAACATTAAATGTTACTAATAAAATATAAACCAGACAACAATGCTCCCTCCATTTTTATATAGAAGGCCACAAACTCAAATTACATGTACCAAGGTAAAATTTAATACATGATTTGCAACCCAACTTTTTTTTGTTTACTGGAATCATTAATACACCACATGCATGCAAGAAAAATGAGTGGATGAAGTAGCTAAGTGACATTATGACAGCATGCATGCAAACATTAAACAAGTTGCTAATACGAGGAAACATCATTAATTTTGCCTCGATTACTGTTGGTGACATTATATAGATGCAAAACACATATTCCATAGTGGACTTGTATAAATAAATGAAGGGAGTATATTAGATATATATTCACTAATTACTCTTTAAATTATCGCAACACACGTTAAAGGTTTGACCATGTGTCATCTACTGATGTTATATAGCAAACAACACAAATCTACGGATATAAGCTGGCCATATCTATAATTTCTATAGGCGTCACAAACCATTTTCCATCCCCCAGGAAAAAAACATTTTCCATCCTTTTGTATTTCAACATAAAATGTGTATAAATTTATATGCTTGTTGTTTGCATGTGCATTTGGACCATTATTTGGCATACATGGGCCAAAACCACAAATCACCACATACTTCTGTATATTTTTACACAGTCTTAACAAATATCTCTTAAAAGATTTATAGATTGAAAGAACAACTGTGTATACTAAAGAGCATCGATAAAATTGTTAACTCTTTGCAACCTCTAATGTGAATGGTTTCCGCAATGTGACTTAGGGGGCGGCGGTCCTGCCCCTTTCTCCATCGACGAGGCCGTGGGTCCCTACCTCCTCCGTCCGCCGCTCCGGCAATGGATGGGGTTGAGAACCCCGATGATTCCGCTCCGCGTGATTGGAAGGGTTGGCCAAGTTTGTCCCAGGGGCGTCGCTTTTGTGATGAGGGTGGTGCCGCGTCTTTGGAATAAATTGCCTCTGCTCTCTTTCCACATCGGCAACACTGCAACCGGCGGTGTCTAAGAGCAGGTGGTTGTGTCTTCTCGGCGGTCTTTAGATCCAGGCGAGGGTAGGTGTTGTTGACTTCGGTCTTTTTGTTGGCATCGGCAGCTGCGTCTTCGCTGGATCGAGACAAGAGCGCTGCTATACACAAGACAATATTGAAAGATCTTTGGAGGATGTAGCACATCTGACCGTACGTACGCAGAGCAAAAACTGGATGCACCATCAATCATCCGTCGTCCTCAGTTCGTGCGGGCAAACTGTCGTCCGCACAGTAGTTCCGTCGAGACAAAGTCTTGCTGGTTGCAGTGGTTGATCGATGTTGGATCACCCTTTCTCCGCCGTGCTAGTCCAGACGGGCTGAAGCTGAAGACTTCCTGTCTGCGGATTGTCAGAGTGCATATTACAAGGTCATGCTGGCTTCGTGTAGGAGCGGCTGCCGGCGGGGTGGTTCGTTTCCCAGGTGCCCTTTTGTAATTATTTTTAAACAAAAATCAACAAAACATTTTACATTCTAGAATATTTATTGTGACATGAAATACTCCTTTGTTCCAAATATTATGCTAAAAGTTTTTCTTTAAGTCAATCCTTGTAAGTGGGATCAAGTGTATAGAGATTTTCTTTTTTATAATATCAAATAATCCACGGATTGCAGGTTTTCACTCACACTCTAGATTCGAGTTCAGAACCCTTGCTCCTCCTGCAGACTTGCTCCCAGGAATCACGTCTCTCTTCAGTTAGAGTATATACAAATTATACTCTCTCCATCTGAAAATACTTGTCGAAGAAATGGATAAAAATGAATGTATCTGAAACAAAAATATGTCTAGATACATCCATTCCTTCGACAAGTATTTTTGGACGGAGGGAGTATATAATAGTACTGCTAGGTTTAACAAAAATAGAACATGCGTTGACCAACGACATGCTAGGTCCACCAGTGCTACTATGGCCAGTTGGCTTCCTGCGGAACTTGTTGGGCACCGATCAGTTGCTCGTATCGCAAAACAGGCTAATTTTCCGCGACCAGAGCTCATGCCTGCGCAAGGAGGATAGATAGATAGATATTCAGCGTACCAAATTCCATGTCCAGTCAAGACGCGACGACGAGGCGTGGCGTCAGTGGAGGTATATATGGGTGCCGACATCCGGCACCGACTGGACACCACCGTACGCCGGAGAGAGGAATAGCCCGCCGAGAGCCACACGTACCACTACCTGCTTGCTCTGCGTGCGCTATCTGGAACGGCATAAAGTAGATAGATTACCTTACCACTGACTGACACCCGGCTTGTGACGACCGTCCCCTCCCCGAACGAACACGAGCGGAGAACACTGTCGCATGCCTGCGCTCTGCAGCCGCACCGATGACATACATGATCACCTGCCTGCCATGCCAACCTCGCCTTGACCCCTTGCGCCCGAGGAAAGCCATGCTTAACACGCCCATGCATCTTGTTCAGATCAAGGATTAGCGATAACAACTGGCTTTGCTCCCAAAGCAAGAGAGGCAAATAAACAAGGGGCACGGGCGCACTGCGAGAGCCTCTGAGCAGCGGCCGATCGAGGAGGCTGTCTGTCTGTCACCCTTCCGTGGCCGCCCAACGTTCGGCTGCTGCTGCACGGTAATCATGGCGAGTGGGGCGGCGGGGCCACAAGTCACTGTCTGGCGCCGAAGAAGAGGACGTTGGCTTTGCTCGCCCATCTTCAGGGTCGTCAGCTTTATTTATGTGTCGCCGGGAAACATGCACTGCCTCGGCGCTTTGACTATGCAGGCAGGCCCCCGGACCCACACACAGAACCCATCCATGCCTACTCTAGAGCTACAATAGCCACTACTCGTAGGTCCAGTGCACGGTGAGCTTGCTTCTGGCAGTGCGCAGCGGAGACTCAACACGGGTTTTCACTACAGTACTCGTGCAGTATATACGTATGTATATCCCATGGGCCCCATGCGTACAAGAGTGCCATGACCTCCTGGTTACACCTGTGAGGAAATTAATTCTTGCCTAGCATATTGGGTACTCCATTCAACTTTCATTGATGATCCATCTCTAGCGCAAAGTCAAAGTGTCGAGCGTGCAAATGCCGGCAGGCATGCATGCAGCGGAGGTGGTGCGTGAAATGAAGGCGTTCTGTTTGTGCCGCGTTGCGTTGGTGATGGCTGCGCCCTGCTTTGCACAGTGGCACCTAAAGAGGGGGCATATGCGCGGAGATAGAGGGCCCAAAAGGAAAGGATCCATGCATGCTCCGTCACTTTTGTTGCCTCAAAAAAGAGGAAAGAACAAGGAAAAATGACACAATAAAATTCTAGGCCTAGCATACACCGGCTTACTACCTATTTAGCTCGTCTCTTTCGACCGTCGGAAAGCAACAGCAAAACGCAGCGACGAGCTGGTTTATTGCACGAAGAAAGTTCAGTCGGGGGGCGGGGCATGCTCGCCTGAACAAGTTCACATATCCCCGCATCATTAGGGCTGTGTTCGTTCCTTCGTTGTATGGGGAGCGACTACAATAGAAAAACAGGTTGTGGTGCAAAAATAGAAAAACGAATCTGGGCCACCGGATCCATTGTAGATGGTACAGATTCAAGTGGAGGGATTCCATGCCACTTAATGTGTATTTTATGAAAACCTCCCTACTAGTAGTTAGATGTTAAATAAACTTTTGCACTAACCACCTCCATTTTTCGTGTCATGTCTTCAGTGTTCATTCCTGCTCTCTCCCTCTGGGCATACGTATTGGATGTCAAAGATATTTGAGTAAATGACAAAGTTAAACCAGCCGGGCAAACTGGAGTATCGCAGCTCACAGGCACTAATATGTGAGTACGTTTAAGCTGAAGCATCTCAGGAACAGAAAATTGGGTATACGTTAAAATGGACCATTCTAGGCACATAATGCTTGACTGCATGTCAAACTGGTCTATACACGGCACATTTTTTAGTACATGTCAAACTGGAACATACCGGGCATAACACAAGAAGACATTCATGCTGAGCTATCAATAACCTGACAAGATCAACAAGAATTACTAGCGAAAATTGCTTCAACTTTCGTACATGGTGGGCTATGTTAAGTCTGAAGGACTATGATAATCATCACTGAGCAAGCATTGCCATTAAGAACTAGATCGACGTTGCTATCTTGATGGCACACAATAGTTGCCTCTAGATGAAGTGCTTCTTGTTCATCGAGCTTCTTGTCCTGGGAGAGATCATACGTAACAAGTACAATTCAGTTAGTGCAAGTCCATGTATGTGTCATACATTCACTTTAAAACTTTGTAATCATGAGCTGAGCAAATAAATATGCATCAACGAGACCACCTGACGGTGTGTTGCACATACCACACGGAACGAAAAATAGAGAAGAAATCACATTCATCACAAAAGACAACCTAAAGTACGTTTCTATACTGCAATTGGCAGACAAGCCAAATGTTTTGTGGATAATCCTAACTTACTAATAATGAAAAATTTATATAAATAATACTTGTACAGGAAAAACCACTCTAGTGCATTCTAGAGATTCGCAACAACCGGCTGAATTAGGGAATACAGTTATTTACATAATTATCCTATTAGAAATCCATCCTTTATAAAACTTGGCATTTTCAAATAGTATCGTATGTACAAATAAAAAAATATATCGTATGATAAAATGATGCGGCAAACCCTCGAAGCCATTGGACATTTTAATCACTCAAAACTGGTCAAGAGTTTGACGAGAACAATTTTAGCAGAGCGACTCCCTAATATAACCAGCGAACCATGTACCTAGTATAATAATAGACATATAAAAATCTCAATTCTTGACATTGTGAAGCATGAACAAATCTGTACGCCTCACATAGTCATTTCTACACTTACCATAACATCATCACTATAGGCACAGCCTACAACAACAGTTCTTCTATAGTTTCGCCAAGAAAAGGAATAGTACTTATCCGGTTTGCAACTTGTGCATCAGAATACTCGTGGTCAACAATTGGTTAGGAGTTATAGGATCTATGATGATCAATCTGTCTTAGTGAAAACCGACATTGAAGACTAACAACAATAAATCAATTGTCACGGCTCATGGAGCCCGAGATCGTCTATCTTTCAAACAACAAGCAAGAACCTTGGCTTTCTGGTGACTCACAGCTCATAATAAGGTCTCAAAGCCGCAGGAAAATGTGAAATCCAGGTCCAAGTACAACTGATGATTTCTATATCAGTTGGGTTTTTGGGATTATTGTGTGCACTGGTATATACAAATAAATCTCCAAACAAAAACTCCGTTTGACCACAATGAATGCAACGAATGCATATGGGAAATAAAATGGAACAACCACATAAACTAATATTTTCAGTAAAATGTCCTAAACTTCAAATCGAAGATTATCATCAACCTACCAACTTGGTTCTCCAGAGTACTTAATAGTGAAACAGAAGAAGCAAAATAGACTTTCAAACCACCACAAACAGTAGCAATACATAATGAAATGAAGTTACTAATATGCATCATTCACACATGAGCAAGTTTGACATGAACAAGTACAAGAAAATAGAACTGTAGGGATGCGGCAAAAATTAACTAGCTAATAAAATTAAGATCGAGCACAAATGTACTAGCTAAATCAAGTTAGCATCTATTTACCAGAGAAATTAACCATCGTGTTGACACCTTGTAGATTTGCACCACGTCACACAGGTCGGTTCGGAAGGAGCCGAGGAGCCCACCACCTATGGCAACAGTCTGTGTGTCAGAATATATACTACGACACTTCCTATTGTTGACTCTAAGTATTCGATCCACAAATTGTTGACCCTCAATATCACCATCTTTGGAAATCATAATTCATATATTCTAGGACACTTCTTCTTATTCTCTATTAAACTGGAGCAATTTCAACGATGAACCATATATACGTAAATCAGGATTTTGATATGCTGATAATTATACAAATTTCATTTTACTTTTTGCCTAGCAGAATCAATTTACTTTCTTTCCAAGTTTTCATGCTATTGACTTTGGCTGTGTTCGGCAACCCTCTGCTCCTTCGCTACGGAGCAGAGCGCGCGGAGCACCCTGCTAGCAGCTCGCCGAAATATAGCTGCATCCCGCTCCGCTCCGCAGCGGAGTTGCAGAGCGGAGGGATCCTGAACAGCTCCTTTGAATACAGAACTGCGAGTATTAATCTTTTTTGTGAATTATATGCTAAACTGCAAGACGCTGAAATTAGCTGACTGCATTCAATCTTCCAACTTGATTCTCCAGATTACTTATGAGTGAAACAAAACTTCCAAATTCGAGTACCAAAACGCTAGTACAGTAGCAATACACCATCAAATCAAAGTTATTGTGCATCATTCACTGAGAAGATTTGACATGAACAAAAAATAGAACTAGAGAGATGCAGCATAAATCTACTTGATAGTAAAATTGGGATGTAGCACAAATTCACTAGCAAATAAAAGTTAGCATCTATTTACCAGGAAAATGAACCACCTCGTCGCACGGGCTGGAGGGGAAGGAGCCGAGGAGACCACCACCGGCTTGCCGCCGACGAGGGGGAGGAGGGCGCTAGCTGTTACTTGATAGAGGAGGCGACGAACCCACCGATGTCGGAAGCTTCAGAAGGGAATCTGATAGTGACCGAACATCGATGGCGAGATCTAATCCGTTGTTGTGTCCCGATCTTTCACAACACTCCACCTTCAGCAGTAGTAGACTCTCGCCCGCGCACGCGATGTACGCGAAGTAGAGGGATTGAACCTTACGGTCCAGCACGAGAAAACCAATCTCGACGACGGTACTCACGCACAAAACAATTTCCACGAAGAGAAATCGCAACACAGAGGTTTTCTAAAACTTCCTCCAAAACTTAGGAATTTTAGACAGCTTCCCCCAAAACTCGATACGGGTATTTACCCTAAAAACACATTGTGTCTATCATAAAAATATAACCTCCCCCTTTACATCAACACATAGTTGCTCTTTATATATTCTAAACGACCATATAACTTGGCTTGAAAAGAAAGCCGTCCTGACCAAACGGACGAGTAATTAGAAACCTGGACTCTATGTTTAAATAATAGATTATATGCTTTATAATCTAGCAGTATAATCTTTACATACGACCGACTAGCACTCTTTATTTGGATGGTTGTTGGCCTTCTCACGTGATTTGCAGGTGGACCCCAGCCCACATCTTTCAAGGACAAAGCACACCACGTACCTAGTAATCGTATTGCATGGTAGATATTTTTCCTACGTGGCAGGAATAAAAACAAGAACCTTGTTTGCACCGTGTGCACTTCAAACCAATCTGTGATCCTTGCATGAATTTTTACACTTGCATGGCACGTAATATTCTCCTTCCCACACCAGGAAACATGTCCCATATCTTTAATGCAAATCAAATTATTCCCGTCTTGGCTTGATCTCCCTATAGCACATCTTGCGACTAATCTCAGGCTGAGCCCACTTGTTATATCCATACAATGACTTGGTTCATGCGAACATGTAGACGTGCCATGTAGCTTTGGACTAGAGTCACGGCTCATCTCTTGCACAGAATTGGCATGCGCACAATTTTCACTAATTAGTTGTTCCTTCCCATGGTAGCTTTTCTTTTCTTCAACAACACTAGTGTTTTATGCGGATGTATCAGAATCTGCGACGGAAGCTGCGGGGCGGAGGTTAGTTGGTGATGATCTCCGATCTGGTCTGCCTCAAACTGAGCCGCCAGCCACAAAACGGCAAGGAGCCATCGGGAGAAGGAGCGTCACCTCTACCAGGAGTGCTCACCTAACTTGGAGTAGGGCGGCCGCCGCCGCCCTCGGAGAAGATTTGGTTCGTGCGCTGCCTCCACGGGATTTGGGTCAACGAGGAGGGCATCGGGACGAAATTAGCTATCAGGGAGGGACTTTTTTGCAAATTTCACACACAGACCGCCCCACCCGAGTCTGAGCCATCAATCTCCCATCCAATGAAACATATCAGTTTTTTCTATTTTTGCACCACAACCTGCTTTTCTATTGTAGTCGCTCCCTGTTGTATGTGGGTGAAATGATACTGCAATGGTGATGATCTCAAAGGTCAATTCTTCAGAAAAGGTAACACAATTTAGACCAATCAGTTTGTGCAATATGATGTACAAGGTTATTTCAAAAATGACCGCGGCCCGTTTGGAGATAATCCTTCCAGATATTAGTGGCTCGACTCAAAGTGCATTTGTATCCGGAAGAATGATTACAGATAACATCTTAGTGGCATACGAGTTTTCCATACAATAAAGGAAAAAAAAAGGAATGACAAAGAAGGTATGTGTGACATCAAATTGGATATGCACAAAGCGTATGACCGAGTAGAGTGGCATTTTCTGAAGGAAATTATGCTAAAACTGGTATTTCAAGAAAAATGGGTAAATTTAATTACGCAATGTGTATCCTCTATGGAGTATCGGGTTCGCTTTAATAATGAAGAGACCTACTAGACTACTAGAGGACTGAGGCAGAGAGATTCTCTATCTCCATATTTATTCTTGTTATGTATGGAGGGGCTGACTGCTCTACTAACAAATGCAGAGGAGGATGGTAATATTTCTGGAGTTGAAGTTTGTAGAGATGCCACATCGACCTCAAATCTTCTTTTTGTTGATGATTCTTTGATCCTTATGAAAGCAAATGCTACAAATGCGGAGGCGTTGAAATTAGTTTTGGACTCTTAGAGCATCTCCAACTGTTGGCCCCCCAAGTGGGCCTGAAAAATTGCCGCCTGGGGGCGAGCTGGCGCTAAAATCGGTTTGAGGGCAATTGGGTTCCCAGCCGCCGCCCCCACGTCGCCCCCAGGCACCGATATCGGCCCAATTTGGGCGCAAATTTGCCCGCTCTTCAGCTCACTTTCGGCGCAAAATCGGCCCGCTTTTCACAATCCTGAGGAAAAACTTTCGGCTCACCCGATAATGGCGCCGAAACACTTTGTCGCCATGCAGTGGAGCGTCGGCGAAGTAGTCGGAGTAGAGCATGCAATAGCTTTCCAGTCGATGTCGGTTCTTTGCTTTCAGTCGCCCTGGCACCAAGCCACCTCGCCGCGGCTTTGCATTGCTCGCCAGCAGGCCGGCCAGGCCGGCGAGGACCATGATATGCTCTTCGTCCTGGACGTCGGCATCGGCTTCCTCCTCCAGCAGCGCTGCGAGCGCCTCCTTGTCGTCCGAGTCCATCGCCGAGCAGACAAATCACCGAAAACCTGGCGGGTGTGGTGGCGCACAACCGCCGGTATCCCGCCCTGCGCGGCCGGAGCGCCAGAAAACTCGCACAGGAAGGTGGTGAAGAGGTTTCCGCGGCGAAACCCTCTCTCTTTTCCTGCGGGAAATGGCCTATCTAGCGTTGGTGGGCGGTGGGCGACGCCGGGATCGGCAGGGTGGCGGCAGGGCGCGCGGGGGTGGGGGGCGAATCTGGACAATTGTATTAACTTTTTGCCTAATAGTGTGGCCCAGACGTGGTTTTCCCTTCCGCCGGAGCCCCCGAGCGCCCTCAGTGCGCTGGGTTCGGCCTGGGATCGCCGGGCCCAAAAACGGGCCGAGCTGGCGGATTTTTGGTATCTTGGGGGCGCGACTGGGGGAGGGGGGTCTCGGTGCCGGCGCGAAAAAAGTCATCATGGGGGGGGGGGGGGGCTGTTGGGGGCGCGGCTGGAGATGCTCTTATTGTGCTTCCTCGGGGAAAATGGTGAGCGTTGAAAAGTCTAGTATTTTCTTTAGTCCCAATATAGAAGTGGAAGACAAGGGACAATTTTGCACAATTCTGAATATTATCACTAAAGCTCTCAATGAAAAATATTTGGGTTTGCCTGCAAATGTGGGTATGGATAAAAGCGATTGTTTCCAATTCCTAATTGACTGCATTATTAAAAAATAGTGGATGGAAAGAAAAACTATTATCCGTTGGAGGAAAGGAAATTATTCTTATATCTGTTGTACAAGCTATCCCATCTTATGCTATGTCTCACTACTAGGGAAAACCCTAGCAGTAGCGCGTGTTTAAAGCCTATCAGTAGCGCGGGGAACAACACTACTAGTAAGGCGCTACAGCTAAAGGTTAGCAGTAGCGTGGGTTGGACCACGCTACTGCTATATCGACATAGTAGGAGCGCTTTCTACTATGGGCGCTACTGGTAATTAGTAGCAGCGCTTCTCCTAGCACGCGCTACTACTATTCTTCCGTATTTTTTTTATTTCATGTTGTATTCATACACTTTTATACAAGTTTTCATACCGCAACAATTTAGAGAATGATTTTACATCATAATGAGTTGTTACATCACTGGGAGAAAGAACCGTGGGCTAGTTTCAAGTGGATGGACATCCACTTGAAACTAATACGCGGTTCTTTCACCCAATGATATAATAAATATCATCATCATCCTCATCATCATCATACATTAACAACTTATCATCATAATACATCATTGTCATATAACACCTCCTCATGATCAGCGTTTTCATCAATGAGACATCACATACAAGTTGGTCACTAGACATAATCACAACTACTCATCATCATCAACTCTCATAAACATATTGTACCTCATAGGACCTACTACATTCTCTTAGGACATACTATATTATCTTAGGTAAAATAGCATAAAACAAGATAGCCCTGACTCTCCATTATGGAGAATGGAGATTATCCTGTCTCCAATTCTTGCCTTTCGCACAATTTTGCTTCCAAGAACCTCCTTACGACTGTCCATACATTTTTTCCATTCTTTGAATATCATGTGTTCACCGGTTTTAGAAATCCGATATGGACAGGTGAGATTCGTAGGATGACCTGGCTGTATGTTCAAAACATCAACGTGACCATTCTAATACATCAAATGAGGCACACAATCCATCGGGATTTTCTGTTGAAAAACATAGTAATAACTTCGTAGTTAGCAATGTAGTTCAGTTTTAGAAGTATGCAAAAGATGCAGGATGTCTTAATAGTAAAACATCTTACCAGGATATCTTCATGGAAGTTATCGTGGTTCAACACGTGCACTAGTGGCATGTATTGACCATAATTTGGAGGAGTTCGATAAAAGGCATTGTAATTCTCAATTTCAGTACAATATGCGTCAAGATGATTTTTCTCCTGATAAATTAACTCAGAGCCATCGGTGTAGTTGGTTCTGTCTATCATCTTCTGCACATTCTTTGAAGAATGAAAGTAAGCAATCAATGGAAATAAGCTGTCAACTATTTTGAAATAAACAATATAAATTACTTAATAACTATGTTTGAGGAACTCACATAGCGGTAGAATTGGAAGCGTATCAACAAGGACCCAAATGTCCAAATTGTCTTGGTCGATGTCAGGATCACCAAGATCCATGATGACAAACATACCCTCTTGAAAGTCATACATCTTGCATAGTGCTTCCCAACCCGGGCAACCAAAATGGGATACGCTCTCAGAATTGTATAGATTTACCTCAAAATCCATACCATGATGGGTCCTTAGGTTAATTTTCTTTGTTTCATTCCTCTCATGATCTTCAAAACCCATCCTCTCCAAGACATAGCGTCTTGCATGGCATGGGATAAGCTAGTCGAATTGTAAAAGACGAAAATTACACGTTGAAGTAGTAGAAGTCGAGCTTAATTACGAAAAAACACTTTGCGTCAGAAGCTATCAGATCACAATCGAAGGCCTCCTCGAGCTTAATGCTGAAGCGCCGACCTTCGTCCAGGTGAGGCCTGTCACAGAAACCCCGGTTGTCACCGCACCAGGAGCACTCCCCGGGACCTTCTTCGTCCGGCGACATTTTCTATGTTCATAATTCAAAGATTAAACTTGTACAATTAAATATATGTACTACAAAAATTAAATTAGATCATTATTATTCATCACGGGTTGACTATCGGTTACATCGAGTCTTTTCTTGAAAACTCTCAGCTCACGTGGTGTATATATTCGACCGTCGGTGATGGTAGCTCCTGCTTTCGTTCCCGAGTGCATTACACCAAATTGTCTAGCACACGGGAACGAAGGAGAAGCTACCCCCACGACAACAGTCGGTATTCTTCGTCCTCTCATATATGGTGGAGACTCTCCCTCACTGATTCCTCTCTGACATTTGCGACCATCGGTGATGGTCGCTACTCCTCCTTCCCCTAGTGCATAACAAAGGTCTAGCACAAGGAGAAGAAGGAGAAACGACCCCCACGACAACAGTCGGGATTCTTCGGCCTCGACAGACTTAAAGTCAACCCGAAATATCGATTAATTATCTTTCTAGAAAATCCAGGCCACTCGATATTTCCTACATATTCTAGCACAAGTCATGCCAAAATTTACGAAAAATTTCGGTATGAACTTTGCTAAAACAAGACATATCGAGCGCCTGAAATTTGCTGGAACGGAAATTAATCAACACTCCGGCAAAACATAGGCCACTCGGAGGTGTAACCTGAACATGACCGGCCACTTGGGCAACCACATATCCTATTTGAGCAACACAAGATATACATGTTTTTATCTACATCATATCTTATAGGACTCATATTGACATGGAGATTTGGCTGGTCTCACCTCGAGGTCGGAGGGGGTCGATGACGGGACGACAAGGATGATGGAGGGCTCCTTGATTTCTGCAAAACAAAAACCCTATAAGTTATCACTAATACATCCCGAATAGTATCATACATATAACATCACTAATACAACTAAAACCCTAGCGAGCAGCCATTTGCATCGGCAGCGAGGATGCGGGATAGGCATCGTCGACGTCGATGCGGGAATAATTGCTTAAACTAAAAAATAACAACAAATGTGACATGTTCAACTAGTTTTATTAATTCAACTAGTTCTTACTAAATATAAACTTACTATAAATAGAAATAAACTAGTTCTTTCTAAAAATAAACTAGTTCAACTAGTTATATTAATTTTCTTACTAAAAATACATTAGTTCTATTAATTTAACTAGTTCTTACTAAAACTAAACTAGTTCAACTAATTTATTAATTTACTTACTAATTATTTTAAACACTTAATAAAAAACAGTAAAAAATACATTATACAATAGTAAAAACTACAAAGTGAAAAACAGAAAAAAAAAAGATGGAGGGAGGAGGGAAGGGGGAGGAAGGAGAGAGGAGGAGGAGGCGGTGGGATCGGAGGAGGGAGGGGGCGGGGAGGAGGAGGCGGGTGGAGGAGGAGGAGGGAGGCGGGGAGGAGGGAGGGGCGGTGGAGGAGGAGGAGGGAGGGGGCGGGGTGGAGGGGGAGGGGGCGGCCGGAGGAGGAGGATGGAGAGGGACGGTGGGAGGACGGCCGTCGGAGGAGGAGGGGGAGGAGGAAGGGGAAGAGGGGGGAGGGAGTACCTCGACGAGGACCAGCGCGACGGCGGCGAACGACGTACGGGTTCGGCGCGGGCGAGAGCGAGTGAGAAGGAGAGTGAGTGAGAGGGTCAACCGCTCCAGGATAAGGTAAGTAAGTAGTAGCGTTTGAGATACGCTGCCATCGCTACGGACGAAAAGAGTAATCGTCGTGATACGCCATCGCTAAGTGGGGCTAGCCATCTGCGCCCAGTACAAATATAGCAGCAGAGCGCTTTCTCAGAACGCGCTACTGCTAAAGTAGTAGCAGTAGTGCGGTCTATTTAAACATGCTACTACTTGATACGTATCCGTCGTATCTACTTTTCCAAACACTTTTGCCCTTGTTTTGGACTCTAACTTGTATGATTTGAATGGAACTAACCCGGACTGACGCTTCAAATAGATTGCCATGATTTTGTTTTATGTGCGTAAAACTAAAGTTCTCAGAATGACCTGAAACTCCACAGAACATCTAGTCAAAAATAATAAAAAATCCTTGCCAAAGATGAAGACCAAGGGGCCCACACCCTGTCCACGAGGGTGGGGGCGCCCCCCTAGGGCGCACCCCCTACCTCGTGGGCCCCCTGGAGCTCCTCCGACGCCAACTCCAACTCTATATATTTGCTTTCGGAGAGAAAAAACAGAGAGAAGAAATCATCGCGTTTTACGATACGGAGCCGCCGCCAAGCCCTAAAACCTCTCGGGAGGGCTGATCTGGAGTCCGTTCGGGGCTCCGGAGAGGGGGATTCGTCGCCGTCGTCATCATCAACCATCCTCCATCACCAATTTCATGATGCTCACCGCCGTGCGTGAGTAATTCCATCGTAGGCTTGCTGGACGGTGATGGGTTGGATGAGATCTATCATGTAATCAAGTTAGTTTTGTTAGGGTTTGATCCCTAGTATCCACTATGTTTTGAGATTGATGTTGCTATGACTTTGCTATGCTTAATGCTTGTCAGTAGGGCCCGAGTGCCATGATTTCAGATCTGAACCTATTGTGTTTTCATGAATATATGTGTGTTCTTGATCCTATCTTGCAAGTCTATAGTCACCTATTATGTGTTATGATCCAACAACCTCAAGTGACAATAATCGGGATACTTCTCGGTGATGACCATAGTTTGAGGAGTTCATGTATTCATTATGTGCTAATGCTTTGTTCCGGTTCTCTATTAAAAGGAGGCCTTAATATCCCTTAGTTTCCATTAGGACCCCGCCACACGGGAGGGTAGGACAAAAGATGTCATGCAAGTTCTTTTCCATAAGCACGTATGACTATATTCGTAATACATGCCTACATTACATTGATGAATTGGAGCTAGTTCTGTGTCACCCTATGTTATGATCATTACATGATGAACCGCATCCGCATGATTATCCATCACCGATCCAATGCCTACGAAGCTTTCCACATATTGTTCTTCGTTTATTTACTTTCCGTTGCTCTTTGTTACAATCAATATAAAACACCAAAAATATTACTTTTGCTTTCATTACTCTTTTGTTACCGTTACCATTACTATCATACTAGTTTACTACTAAATACTTTGCTGCAGATATTAAGTTATCCAGGTGTGGCTGAATTGACAACTCAGTTGCTAATACTTCAGAATATTCTTTGGCTCCCCTTGTGTTGAATCAATAAATTTGGGTTGAATACTCTACCCTCGAAAGTTGTTACGATCCCCTACACTTGTGGGTTATCAAGACTAATTTCTGGCGCCATGTTGGGGAGCATAGCTCTATTCTTTGAGTTACTTGGGATTTATATCTGCTGGACACTATGAAGAATATGAAAGACGCTAAGACATAAATTTATCCCTCAACTACGAGGGACGGTAAGGAACTGCCATCTAGCTCTGCACTTGATTCACCTTCGTTATGAGTAAGCTTGCGACACCTAAACCTCGCTTCTGCTATTCGTTCTGATATGTCGCATGTTATTGATGATGCCACTTCAGCTATGCATGATACTTATGATGAAACTACTTCTATGCTTGATACTAATGTGCCCCTTGGTGAATTTCTTGATGAACAAATTTCTAGGGCTAGAGAGAAAGAAACTATTGAAACTGATAATGTTGATGAAATTGATGATGAAGATATGCCTGTTATTCCTGAGGGTTATGTTTTTGATATGGAATCCTCTGCAGCTATTTTTGCCTGCAAAGATAGAAACGAACTTAAGAGGCTGTTAGTTAAATGGAGTAAAGAATCTCTTAGAGATAGAATGAAACATGACCCTGCTTTTGCTACTTCACCTATTTGTGTTCCCGATAAGGATTATGAATTCCCTGTTGATCCTGATATAATTACTTTGGTTGAATATGATCCTTTTCATGGTTATGAATCTGAAACTGTTGTGGCACATCTTACTAAATTAAATGATATAGCCACCCTGTTCACTAATGATGAGAGATCTCGCTTCTTTTACATCCTTAAAATATTTCCGTTCTCATTAAAGGGTGATGCTAAGATATGGTTTAATTCTCTAGATCCTGGTTGTGTGCGTAGTCCCCAGGATATGATTTATTATTTCTATGCTAAATATTTCCCTGCTCATAAGAAACAAGCTGCTTTAAAGGAAATATACAACTTTGTGCAAATTGAAGAAGAGAGTCTCCCACAAGCTTTGGGGAGGCTTCTCAAGTTACTTAATGCTTTGCCTGATCATCCTCTTAAGAAAAATGAAATACTTGATATCTTTTATAATGGACTAACCGATGCATCCAGATATTACCTGGATAGTTGTGCTGGTTCTCTTTTCAGGGAAAGAACACCGGATGAAGCTGAAATTCTATTGAATAATATGTTGACAAATGAAAATAATTGGGCACTTCCTGAGCCAGCTCCAGAGCCACCATCGAGCCTATTCCTAAACCAACTCCGAAGAAGAGAGGTGTTCTATTTCTCACTCAAGATATGCAAGAGGCAAAGAAATCTATGAAAGAAAAAGGTATGAAAGCTGAAGATGTTAAGAATTTACCTCCTATTGAAGAAATACATGGTCTTAATCTACCGCCTGTTGAAGAAACATATGATCTTGATCCATTACCTATTGAAGAACCTCTTGATCCCGATAACCCGACACAGGTAGTAAAGGTAAATTCTCTCTATAGATTTTATGAAGGTGATATTCCTCACTATAAGTCTGCTAGAAAATGCTTGGATGATTTTGATAATTTTATTGTCAAACAAGAAAATTTTAATTCTTATTTTGATAGACAATTGAAATACGATTCCTATATGATTAAACACTTGGGTGATTATATGGCTAATGTTAGATGTGAACTTAAACTCATTAGCAAACATGCTTCTATGGTTACCACTCAAGTAGAACAAGTACTTAAGGCTCAAAATGATTTGCTCAATGAAATGAATATTAAGAAAAATGATTATGCTGTTAGAGTGGCTACTAGAACTGGTAGAATGACTCAGGAACCTTTGTATCCTGAAGGCCACCCTAAGAGAATTGAGCAAGATTTTCAGAGAAATAATACTGATGTGCCTAGTTCTTCTAAAAGGAAGAAAAATAAAAATGATAGGACGTTGCAAACTTCTAGTGAACCTATGGTTGAACCACCTGAGAATCCAAATGATATATCTATTTCTGATGCTAAAACCGAATCTGGTAATGAACATGAACCTAGTGAAAATGTTAATGATGTTGTTCATGATGATGCTCAACCTAGTAATGATAATGATGTAGAAGTTTAACCTGCTGTTGATCTTGATAACCCACAATCAAAGAATCAACTTTATGATAAGAGAGACTTTGTTGCTAGGAAACATGGTAAAGAAAGAGAACCATGGGTTCAGAAACCCATGCCTTTTCCTCCCAAACCATCCAAAAAAGGATGATGAGGATTTTGAGCGCTTTGCTGAAATGATTAGACCTATCTTTTTGCGTATGCGATTAACTGATGTGCTCAAAACAAATCCTTATGCTAAGTATATGAAGGATATCATTACCAATAAGAGAAAGATATCGAAAGCTGAGATTTCCACCATGCTTGCTAATTATACTTTTAAGGGTGGAATACCAAAGAAACTTGGAGATCCAGGAGTACCTACTATACGATGCTCCATAAAAATAAATTATGTTAAAACTGCTTTATGTGATCTTGGAGCTGGTGTTAGTATTATGCCCCTCTCTTTATACCGTAGACTTGATTTGAATAAGTTGACACCTACTGAAATATCTTTGCAAATGGCTGATAAATCAACTGCTTACCTGCCGGTATTTGTGAGGATGTGCCTGTTGTGGTTGCAAACGTTACTATTTTAATGGACTTTGTTATTCTTGATATTCCCGAGGACGATAGTATGTCTATTATTCTTGGAAGACCTTTTCTGAATACTGCAGGGGCTGTTATTGATTGCAACAAAGGCAATGTCACTTTTCATATTAATGGTAATGAGCACACGGTACACTTTCCGAGGAAACAACCTCAAGTTTATAGTATCAATTCTATTGGAAAAGTTCCATCGATTATTTTTGGAGGTTTTGAATTTCCTCTTCCTAATGTCAAGAAGAAATATGATATTCTTATTATAGGGGATGTGCATATCCCCGTTGAGGTAACATAGTGTTATTCGAAATTTCTCCGGTTCCATGTTATTCGGAATGAGTTTGTTAACAAGACCTGATCAACCTTGTTAGTGGATTCCTTTTGATGAGCATGAGACGGATGAAACTAGAAGGCACAACCTTCTGTACCCTCTTTATACTTTCTGTTATTTAGTTGAAATAAAGTAAAAATAGTATTTTTTGGTCTATTTTTTGATTTATCCATGCAATATAAAAATATCCCGAAAATAGAAGTCCTCAGAATGCCATGCCAATTTAGTATGATTTTTTCGGGAATATTTGAGGATTTTTGGTGCAAAAATTACCACGGGGGGAGCTGCCACCTGGCCACGAGGGTGGAGGGCACGCTCCCCTGCCACGTGGGCCCACAGTGGCCCTTCTCCACTTATTCCTGCACCCATCCTCTTCTTCTTCCTCCCACAAACACGAATATCTGGCTCAAACACGAGTTCCATCCCCCGTTGCTGTGATTTTCGATCTCCTTGCTCAAAGCACCTCTCACAAAACTGCTTGGGGAGATTGTTCCTTGGTATGTGACTCCTCCATTGGTCCAATTAGTTTTTGTTCTAGTGCTTTATTCATTGCAAATTTGTGCTGCATAGGTGACCATGTTCTTGAGCTTGCATGTCAATTTTATATGGTTCCAAGTAGTTCTAATGCATGATAAAGGCTCTAGGCACTTGTAGGAGTAGTTGCTATCAATTTTATTGAAGTTGGTTCACTTTTGTTTGAAGTTACTAAAAATTTCAGAAATTTTTCAGAGAAAACAATATGTTTAGGAAGATGTTCCAAGGTGGTTCTTCAAGGAAGCAAGGCCCTAGGCTTGCAATGCGTGATGCCGATGAGGAGCCCCCAAGGGACGCTCCCGTGAGGCCCTATGAATGGCCATCGGAAAATTTTATGGATCGAGCGGGAATCAAAGAAGAAGTTAACGCATATTTGCGTAACGCCGGTCTTGTGGACTTTGAGGCAGACAAATGCCCACAGTATCATGATCTCACTAGTTCATTTGTGAGGAGGTTTGAGTTTTCATCTTCGTAATTCTCCTTCCATCATGTTTGATCTTTATGATAAATCTTATACCATGGACTTAGAGGATTTTACTTTTGCTTGCAAACTCCCACAATGGGGTAGTACTGTTGATCCCCATAAATCTGAATTTAGAGACTTTCTTGCTAGTATAACTGTGGGGGAATCTAGAGATATAACGCAAGCCACTATAGGGAGCATTCACTTTCCTGCTATACATTATTTTGCTCTCTTCATAGGTAGGTGCATAAATGCTAAGGATGAAGCATGTCACATGTGTGTCCCTGACCTCAGCATTCTCAAGAGTGCTGTGTTAGGAGACCAATCTTATCATATGAGAGCCATTGTAGCTCGTAGGTTGCATCATAATAGATATAACGGAGATTTCTTTGGAGGAATTTATGCAACCCGCTTAGCTAATTTTCTTGAGATAGACATTCGTGAGGGTGACATGGAGTTGCCCCCTACTTATTTAGATTTAGATTTTATGGTTTCCCACTAGTTTGTCGAGAGGACTGAATCACCTCTCCAGTATCGACTAATCTTTAACAAACGACATGTTGTCCGTATTACTCTCCCTGCCCCTGCCTTCTTTGATTCTCAGATAAAAGGAAGACATGTTATTACCAGAGAGGAGGCAGAGGAGTACGAGAGGAGAGTGGAGACAGCTCGACGCCATGCTGCAGCTCAGGAGGCGATAGCCGCTGCATCACAGTACGACCCCAGCTACTCCTACGGGTATCCGCCAGGCCATCCCTGGCAATGAACCAATTTAGGCCAAAATCCTAAGCTTGGGGAGTACGTATTTCTCACCGACATTACATTTATGTTCACACACACTCATTGCTAGATGTCGGTGCTCATACTCTTTCACTGTAATATCCATGCTAGTTTATTTCCTTTTTCCTGCTTTCTTCTTGTGTGTTTGTTAAACTTTAAGAAAAACAAAAAAATTAATTAGTAGTAACTTCTAGTTAGTTTACTTTCTTGCTTTAGTAGTAATAATTAAAAAGAAAACCCAAAAAGATTTCCTGTTCTTCTTTTGCTTGTTGGGAGCTTTCCCGTGTAAATAGTTTTATTTTTTTTCTTTTATTGGGGGTCGATAGGAGAAGACCATGATTAAATTGTTGAAGTGGCTCTTATATGCTTTATTGTTGATTTAACGAAGAGCCCATATTGCCTTGTCTTCTCCTGTTCATTGAATGCTCGCAGATTCCAGCTTAGTCCAATGCACGTGCACTCTTATTATTATTCACATCGTTCGGTCGTGCAAGTGAAAGGCAATTATGATGATATATGATGGACTAACTGAGATGGGAAAAGCTGGTATGAACTCGACCTCTCTTGTTTTGTAAATATGATGAGTTCATCGTTCTTGATTCAGCCTATTATGAATAAACATGTTTGCAATGACAATTAGAGATCATAGTTGCTTATGCCATGCTTGATTAGCTATGAGTTATAATGGTTTACCTTGCGTGCCAACATGCTATTAAAATGGTTGTGATGTGGTATGATGGGGTGGTATCCTCCTTTGAATGAATTAAGTGACTTGACTTGGCACATGTTCACACATGTAGTTGAAACAAAATCAACATAGCCTTCACGATATTTATGTTCATGGTGGATTATATCCTACTCATGCTTGGATCCAATGTTTATTAATTTTAATGCATGTTCATGACTGTTGTCGCTCTCTAGTTGGTCGCTTTCCAGTCTCTTGCTAGCCTTCACTTGTACTAAGCGGGAATACTGCTTGTGCATTCAATCCCTTAAACCCCAAAGTTATTCCATATGAGTCCACTATACCTTCCTATATGTGTATCTACCGCCGCTCCAAGTAAATTTGTATGTGCCAAACTCTAAACCTTCAAATAAACATTCTGTTTTGTATGCTCAAATAGCTCATGTATCAACTAGGGTTGCCCTTATCTTCCATGTTAGGCGGGTTATTCTCAAGAGGAGTGGACTCCGCTCCTCACTCACGAGAAAATGGCTGGTCACCGGGATGCCCAGTCCCATGCTTTATGCAAACTAAATCAAAATAATTGCAAACGAAACTCCCCCTGGGACCTGTTGATTGTTGGAGGCACTCGTTGTTTCGAGCAAGCCATGGATTGATGCTTGTTGGTGGAGGGGAGTATAAACTTTACCATTCTGTTTGGGAACCGCCTATAATGTGTGTAGCATGGAAGATATCGCCATCTCTTAGTTGTTATGTTGACAATGAAAGTATGCCGCTCAAAATATTATTTATCTCTATTTCAAAACCGAGCTGTGGCACCTCTACAAATCCCTGCTTCCCTCTGCGAAGGGCCTATCTATTTACTTTTATGTTGAGTCATCACCCTCTTATTGAAAAGCACTAGAGAGCGCCTTTGTCATTTGCATTCATTACTATTAATTTATAGTGGGTATGACTATGACTGGATCTCTTTTACCATGAATTACAATGTCTAGTCAGTCCTTGATCTTTAAAGGTGCTCTGCATTTATGTTTTGCGGTCTCAGAAAGGGCTAGCGAGATACCATCTTGTTATATCATATTATGATTGTTTTGAGAAAGTGTTGTCATCCGAGATTTATTATTATGGCTCGCTAGTTGATTATGCCATTGATATGAGTAATCATGAGACCTGAGAATTATTGCAAAAGTGGTTACTTATAATTTTTGCTGAAAACAGAGTTTGTAAAAGTTTTTCTTTTTTCTCGTTCAGTTTGTCAACTGAATTGCTTGAGGACAAGCAAGGGTTTAAGCTTGGGGGAGTTGATACGTCTCCGTCGTATATACTTTTCCAAACACTTTTGTCCTTATTTTGGACTCTAACTTGTATGATTTGAATGGAACTAACCGGATCGACGCTTGTTTCAGCAGAATTGCCATGATGTTATTTTATGTGCGTAAAACAAAAGTTCTCGGAATGACCTGAAACTCCACGGAACATCTTAGAAAAAATAATAAAAATCCTCGCCAAAGATGAAGACCAGGGGCCCACACCTGTCCACGAGGGTGGGGGGCGCCTCTAGGGCGTGCCCCCTACCTCATGGGCCCCCTGGAGCTCCTCCGACGCCAACTCCAACTCTATATATTTGCTTTTGGAGAGAAAAAAATTAGAGAGAAGAAATCATCGTGTTTTACGATACGGAGCCGCCGCCAAGCCCTAAAACCTCTCGGGAGGGCTGATCTGGAGTCCGTTCGAGGCTCCGGAGAGGGGGATTCGCCGTCGCCGTCATCATCAACCATCCTCCATCACCAATTTCATGATGCTCACCGCCGCGGCGTGAGTAATTCCATCGTAGGCTTGCTTTGGGCGGTGATGGGTTGGATGAGATCTATCATGTAATCGAGTTAGTTTTGTTAGGGTTTGATCCCTAGTATCCACTATGTTACGAGATTGATGTTGCTATGACTTTGCTATGCTTAATGCTTGTCAGTAGGGCCCGAGTGCCATGATTTCAGATCTGAATCTATTATGTTTTCATGAATATATGTGTGTTCTTGATCCTATCTTGCAAGTCTATAGTCACCTATTATGTATTATGATCCGACAACCCCAAAGTGACAATAATCGGGATACTTCTCGGTGATGACCATAGTTTGAGGAGTTCATGTATTCACTATGTGCTAATGCTTTGTTCCGGTTCTCTATTAAAAGGAGGCCTTTATATCCCTTAGTTTCCATTAGGACCCCGCTACCACGGGAGGGTAGGACAAAAGATGTCATGCAAGTTCTTTTCCATAAGCACGTATGACTATATTCGGAATACATGCCTACATTACATTGATGAATTGGAGCTAGTTCTGTGTCACCCTATGTTATGACTGTTACATGATGAACCGTGATCCGCATAATTATCCATCACCGATCCAATGCCTACGAGCTTTCCACATACTGTTCTTCGTTTATTTACTTTCCTGTGGTTACTGTTACAATCACTACAAAACACCAAAAATATAACTTTTGCTTTCATTACTCTTTTGTTACCGTTACCATTACTATCATACTACTTTGCTACTAAATACTTTGCTGCAGATATTAAGTTATCCAGGTGTGGCTGAATTGACAACTCAGTTGCTAATACTTCAGAATATTCTTTGGCTCCCCTTGTGTCGAATCAATAAATTTGGGTTGAATACTCTACCCTCGAAAGTTGTTGCGATCCCCTACACTTGTGGGTTATCACTACTAAGTAGCAGTCGCGCCCTGTTTTGTCCAGCGCTACTGCTAAGATGTTGTGTATAAGGTTTTCCATAGTCGTGTCTGTCTTTAATATTCCTATTTTTTTGCAAAGGAATCATTGATGCGATGTCGCAGTTTTGATGGGGTGACGAGGACAACCAGAAGAGGATGCATTGGATGGCATGGTGGAAGATGTGTGTCCCAAAAGACCAATGAGGCATGGGCTTTCGTGATATACATTGTTCCAACTGGCTTTGCTAGCCAAGCAAGTGTGGCGTTTGCTTGATAATCCAGAATTGTTATGTGCTACAATCTTGAGAGTTAAATACTTCCCAGATGGCGATTTAATGAATGTAGGTTTTAAAGAGGGTTCTTATTTTACCTGGCAAAGCATTATGGCGGGAGTTAACTCTCTAAGGAATGGGTATATCTGCCGAGTTGGAGATGGACAAAATATTGATATTTGGAAAGATGCATGGATCCCGAATTGTGCAAATAAGAAAATTATCACTCCTAAAAGGGGAATCTTTTACCAAAGGTGTCTGATCTGATTGATCCAAGCACGAATGGTTGGGATGAAGACTTGGTGAGACAAACATTGTGGCCGATTGATGCTCAAAGGGTGCTCGCAATCCCCCTTTCGATGCATGATATGTCGGACTTTATTGCGTGGAGTTATACAAAGAATGGTTTGTTCACTGTTTGACCGGCTTATTTGGAGGAATGGAACCAACAACATGGGAGGAAATTGCAATATATAGATGGTATGGGCAGAACAAATGTAATCCTATTTGGGCTAAGATCTGTAAGCTATCTTGTCCGACAAAGGTAAAACTTTTCATCTGGCGTACATTGCATGGAAACCTCTCGTGTCGTATTACGCTCGCTAATAGACACATGAAAGTTTTTCCCATATGCCCATCATGCTCAAATGGGTCGGAAGACACAAAACATGTCTTATTTCTCTGTCAGAAGGCGAAAGATGTTTGGGACAAGTTAGGATTGTAAGAGGTGATCAATAGAGCTTGTGCTGTCAATTGGGCGGGAGAATCAGTTTTTCAATTTTTACTACTTATGCCCGACCAAGAATTATCCAATTTGGGCCTCAACAACGCATGAGAATTGATCGCCATAACAGCTTGGTATCTATGGTGGGATAGACGAAAACTGGTTCATGAAGGAAAATCTCAAGATGCATATCAAACTTCAATGGGGGCTCGTGCTTTAACAGCGAACCATGTTAACGCATACTCCCCTAAGGCAACCAGTAAAATAGGGGGATGGAGTAGACCACCTATGGGCTTTGTGAAACTGAATGTTGATGCTTCTTTTGATCATGATCTGCTTAGGGGCACGGCGGGGGCTATCCTTAGAGATGACAAAGGAAGGTTCACTGTTGGCGGAAATTGGAGGATTGATTGGTGTGTCGATGTATTATCAGCATAAGCACTGGTTCTAAGGTTTGGCTTAATCCTTGCACAGAAAGCGGGTTGCAATCGACTTATTGTCAACTCGGATAATATGGAAGTGATTGATATAATGAAGAATGGAGGACAATCAGCGGCGGCGGCGGCGACAATATTCGACGATTGCTATTTTATAGCTTGTGATTTTCTTGTTACTAGTTTTGAGCATTATAATAGGGATGCAAATAAGGTTGCTCATGAACTTGCTAGGTTAGCGAAAATTTCCGAGACTAGGGATTGGTGTGAGGAGCCTATGCATGGCATTGTATCATTTCTTATTGACGATGTAACTGTTATTTGTAATCAATAAAGTGTGATGTTTATTGAAAAAAAACTCTGAAGGTCCGACCCCATTTCGTCCGCTCATATCTGTTTGGATCGCTATGAAAAAAACACCGGCTCAACACGCTGACCCAAACTCAAAACACATCGACTTGTTGTCCGGTATCACGCGTCTCCTCGACGTCCACTGCGGTCCCACATGTTGGCCGATGCAACAACCACCCGCAGTCGTATTAAATGCCAACACCTACCTTAGGCCCGCTTGGCAGTGTGTGGAAGGGTCGCATGCCCATCATTTTTAATGGAAGCGTGAGGCAGGGCCGGCCTCATCCACTTCCATCTTCCTGTTCACATCTGGCCACGCTTGCTCCCTTGCCGACGACCAGAAAACCCTAGCCAGCCATCCAACCCAAAACCCTAGCGAGCTATGGGCTTCTTCAGCGGGAAGGGGATGGGGAGGTTTAGCGCCGGCACGAGCTCTTCCCGCATGCTTCCTTCTCTGCCGCCGCTAACCAGACGCGGCTTGCCACCGCGGGAGCGGCTGTACAGACCAGTCCACCAAGCGTGGACGCACTTGGAGTACCACTGCCCCCCTGCAATATCAGGATGTCAACCAACCGCACAGCCGACATCTGGACCCGCAGAGGAACCCCATTCCGGCGGCGCTCCGCTCGGCACGGGCGCACGCCGAGGAGGTTCGCCGGCGTCGCGAGCTCCTTACGCCGGAGCAGCGCGCGATGCGTGCCTACGTGCCAGACTCCCCCAACCGAAGCATGAGGAGGAGCGCCGGAGCATGAGGAGGAGCGTCGCTGCAGGGTCCACATCGACCATGCCATTCCTCGGCCGCCCCCCAGAGGTTTTGCCAGGGAAGGAGGAGGCGGAGGCGGAGTGCCAAGCCGCCCTTGAGGAGGCCCTGGAGTGCGCGCTGGAGGCGAGCTGGCTCGAGGAGGGCACACATTTGGATGGGATGGAGCACGCCCTAGCCTTGTCGGTGGTGGGGGGCTCCGTCCACGCTCCGCTATTTGTCCCGCCACTGCAGCTGCCCTTCGTCGAACGCAAAGCCGAGCCGAAGCCGGAGCGGAGCGGGAGCCCACGCCCACGCGGAAGCGGTTGCAGCCGCCGGCCACTTGGCCCGACGAGACCTAGTCGTGGACCGGCCAACTCCACGAGTGGGTGAACGCGCCTCCCTGCCACTAAGCCGCCCTGCGCATACGAGGAGGCGGCCCACCTTAAGCGCTGGAAGGCGCATTGGCTCGCCGAGGAGGAGGCCGACGGCAAGCGATAGATGCTCCGGGAGCAGCAACTGCGTTGCGACGAGGAGGCACTGCACCTTGAGGAGGAGGAGGAGGAGCGCGCCCGCCTTGCTGCACTGCCGCCGTCGCAGCAGACGCCGGAGGAGGCCCTGGAGGCCTATCAAGCCGTGTTCGGATGGGCTGGGCCGCCTCCCGTCTTAATCGACCATACCAGCGACGACGACGGGGGGCAAGGGCAAGGCGGACGCCTAGGGCAGCGTGTGGACGCGAAGTTTTTATAATTGTTTAATTAATGTTTAAGTGGACTTTGGCTGTTGACCGGCCATTTTATGTTTAATTGTGTCTTATTAAGTTTATTTCGGCCACGTGTTCATCATTTACATTTTTTCTTTACACGTGGGCAAATATGAGTGTATCTCCCGTTAGACGCATCAGGCGATCCAAATCATAAAACGAACACGCACGGTTAGACGCGTGTATGAAAAATGGACAAAACGCGGGTGCGTGGGTCCGTTTAGATCTCGGAAGTGCGATGTCCGAGCCCGTGCCCAGCAAGGTGGATTCTGTTCTCCGGTGAATGCCCTGCTGCGTCGATCGCGGCTGGCTTTTCCAGATAGAATCGAAAGGTTTCCTTCCGACAGCCACATCGCTGCGAACTGAACAGTCCATTGCGCCAGTGTTCCAAACTGAGTAGAACGGTTTGGATTGATCGTTTGTACGCGTCCGGATGCCCCGTTGTGAATCGCCAAGCCAAGCGACGGACGAGCGATGATTACAATGATGATCTCGCCGACGTGATTCGGATCGTGCGTGAGCGGGCATGGTGGCAAGATTACCATAGCTAGGCGCCGACGATATGATGGTCATCATGATGCTAAGGAGACGCTAAGTACCTAGTAAAAATTCAGCTGGGTCATCACCATAAGAAAAAAGGCTAGCTCGCCTTTGTGCTTGTGCAAGGACCTCAACGTAGTATGTAGCGCTCGTTAAAAAGTCCCTTCCCCATATGTTTCCATCGATGTTTATTGCGACTTTGTCAGTCTCAAAATACTGTACTGACTCAGTATTTTAGAGGTGCTCATATAGGGTATGCATGCCTGTGTTTATATGATGAATGTATATATGCATGTGTGTAAACATCTGCGTTGTTGTGCTGTGTTAAAAAATAAGTACTTTCCACATGGGACTATGTTATTAAATGTTCTGTACGTCCACTATCAAAGTATCTCTGAACCATTGTTCGCGCCCACGGTCATTCACGAGGGCTGTGAGGCTATGTTATTATCTTTCCCTAAGTTCGATTTTGAATGAATGAACAATTTAACTTTGCACTTTTTCTGCGCAAAGGCAGGCGTTTTTTAGCTATGAGCCGGTCGGGATATGTGCCAACTCCGCGAGGACCGGGGCAGACGTACCATTGTTTGGGTTGCATCATCGAAAAAAGTCTGAAATAAACCTTAAATTTATATACGAAAGTTAAATCGAACCCTAAACTTTAAATCTCAAAAATTAGCACGCCGAGCTCTTTAATCTTGGTGCCCACCAGGCATGAAGCGAGTATTTTTCTTTTTCTTAAAGCACGACGTGAAAAGTACGTAACAAAAACAACTCCGGCTGAGTAGAACTAGGGACCTGTCAGAGTTGAAGTCATCCCGATAGCCACTAGAACAGATGACTATGAATGATATAATTAGAGGCCCGAAAATTTAAGCACTCGCCGAAGCTTTGAACTTTGAAAACTTCATTTAGGGGCAAACAAATATTGAAAGCCCAAACAATTTAAGAAATGTCCGAACATTTTATAAAGTGTGAGAACTTTCTGAAAATTCGGAATACTTTAAGAAAACAAGTATTTTTTGAAAAAGCGAACACTTTTTAAACATTAACATTTTTGAAACCTGAGAATTTTTTTAATGTGCGAACACTTTTTAAATTTTCTAAAAATGGGAACAAATTTTGAAACCAGAACGAATTGTAACGAAAATGTTTGTGCCATCAACAAATATCACTAGTTTAGATAAATGTATGTGGCATTTCAAAAAAATGTTTGTACAATGTAAAAAAATATTCGTGTGATAAAAAATGTTTAGTCCATTAAACAATGTAACATTATAAGAATGTTCACGAGTTTCAAAAATGTGCTTGTAACATTTAAAAAAATAGTGTATACAATGTAAAAAAATGTTTGTGTGATGTAAAAAAATGTGTCACACCCTTAAAAGACTATATGAGACATGTGTTTGAAAAAAGTGTATTCAATTTTAAAAAATGTGTAAGAATGGAAAAAATGTTAGTGTAGTTTATAAAATGTTTATTGTCGTTACGAAAATGTAAAACATGTATTTGGAAAAATATTAGCATGTATTCAAAAAATATTCAAAACATGTATTCTAAAAAATGTATGGAATGTACTTGAAAAATGTTAAAAAATTATTTCATGTGTGCGATAAAAATGTACATTGGGTACTGAGAATAATTAGATATGTGTAAAAAAACCGGTAACCAGTAAAGAAACAAAATAAAAGCGAAAAAAACAAAAAAATATGACGAAAATATAAAAAGAAACAAAAAGAATCAAAAGTATAACGAAGAAAGAAACCCAGAGAAAACCAGTGAAAAAACAGTATAATGAAGGAACAAAAAGCAGAAGAAAACCGATGAAAAACCAAAGAAAAAACAAACGAAATCAAAAAGAAAAAAAAACAAAGAAAAGCAAGAGCAGCGCAAGCGATTGCGCTAATGTGCCCACCCAATTCAGCGATATCCAGCTAAATCCTCTTATAGGTTCCGGATGCTGATTTGAGGGATTGAGAGTTGAGAGTTTGATTTAGCTTTAGTCTACAAGTTTAAGGCTTATTTTGGACTTTTACCTGCATCATGTGATGTGCGAGACTGTGTGTAGCTCAGTCAATCTTTTATCAACCCACCAACTCTATTTTTGAGCAGGAAAGGTCGTTGCAGTGATGAAGCTAAGATCGTAACTAGCGTCACGCAAAGGCCTCCGGCTATGCCTGGAATGGATCCCTATGCCAGCTTGCTTCTGATGTGTTTCTCTGTCTTCAAACTCAGAAACTGATATTGTACGTTGTGGGAAAGACTGGTTTTTCTGATGGTATTCAACGGACTCCCTTTTTTGTAGTGTGTTGCCACAAAGAGTTAACAAGTTCAGTGTGCTATACATAGTTTTTCTACAAGGAATACCAAATACCCAAATGATGTGCGTCAAAGATCAGAAAATAACAATGTGTTTCTCAGCTTCAAAACTCAGAAAACAAGTATGCATGAGACACAGTGTGTTGTGCCAAAGAATGAAAAGGTTCAGTGTGTTGTGGCAAATATTTCCCTAAAAGGAATACCTAGAGAAAATGTCATCAGACCATACATAAGAAACTTGTAAGCCCCAGAATTACTCAATCTCCACATCACAGAAGCGGACTAACTCATATTCTTGCTATGGCCTCGCAAATTTTACACGGTTTGCACTTCATATTATGAAGGCTTTTTATTAGTCAGTCATACTACTTGAGGAAGTGGATCCTCTAACATCCTTAAGGGATGTCACGAAGCTACAATGAAATGCCTGTGTAAAATAAAAAATGATGCCAGGGTTACTGTAGCATGTACAAAAATAAATCAAAAATAATTTTATTGCATCATAATTTTGTTTGTATGTAATTTTGGTAAAAGTATACAATAGATTAGTAATTTGCAAATTAATTATAATCATTTTAGGCTTAACCATATGGATGTGAAGGAGGGATGCCACAGTTACTGTAGCTTACATGACATCCCTTGAGGATGTTAGAGGATCCGATTCCACTACTTGATGGCTAGAGAAGAGATCACATCACAGTCAGAATCTTTTTTTTTTAAGGTTCACAGTCAAAACCTTCACCTCAGAAGTCAAACTTAATAATACCTTCTCAAAGCACTGTCATAATCATACTTACAATTTGGAAGAAGGGACCATGTGACCGTTACCTCCATCTCACAGGAGCCAATCTTGATATTCTCCTTGGTCTTACCAACCTTCTTGGGAGTGAAAGTTTTACGAACTCTCCTCACATCTTTCTCATCACTACCACGAAGTGCCTTCGCCGAAAACAAGAGCTTACCTTCGGGCTGCGGAAGCTCTACACAGACCACACGGCGTGAAAGCTCAAGCCTTCCACTACCATCAACCAGCAACCTATCGCCTTCAAATGCAAGCAACGGGATCTCCATGTCTTCCAAACTAGCTGTGCTGGCAGTGAATAAACCTCGGCAACCAGGCCATAACCCATGCTTTCTGACTTTGACACTGATTGCGGCTTCCACACAGTAGTGCATTCTAACGTATGTCAACTCCAATGTGCTAAGCTTGCTAGGCACGGCACGATACGATGGGCTGTTGGGCATACACCTGACTACTAAATAGCTTAGATCTCTATCCTCGGATTCAGTGGCGCCCTTCACCTTCAGATCAACCTCAACATAGGTAGGATGTACATCCACCACAACTCCTCGGGTAGGACCTGTCAGCGTAAGAAACCGATCCTGCGTGCAAAATAATAGTAGTGCTTCAGTCCTGTCATAGGAAATGTTGTTTTGGACAAAGAGGAAAATTCCTCTTCAGTCATAATAATTGAGGACCATCAATAGCTGAACACACCCAAACAAGGAGTCCCAATCTGACTATGGTCCACTTTTTAACGGGCAGTTGTTCCTAAATTTAGTTAGAAACTTACTGCAGGCAAATATGGCAAAACTAACTTATGATGAGCAAAATTAGCCAGGAGGCATGAGCTACTAATTTGTGTTGGGTGACCAAGCTTGTTCAGATCATCACAACCACTAAGACTGATGAGAGTAATCTGAATTATCAGTTACCTAATGCCAAAGAAGATGTAACATTGGGTAGCATAGTAAAATCGAAAACGATAACAGATACTCCCTCCCTTCCATATTACTCGTCGCTGATTTAGTACAACACAAAGTTCCTTTAGTACAACTTTGTACTAAATCAGAGACGAGTAATATGTAACGGAGGGAGTACTTGTCTTGAACCTCTAGACCAACCAGACAGCGCACTATTATATCATACCTGAAGTTAGCTACTAAAACTGAATAGCTAGTATTCATGCACGGAGTATATGAAGCTCCTCGTTTATGGTTTGGCATTTGTTGCATATATTAAATTTAGCCACTCCCTCCTATCATCATGTTATATTTGGCTGAAAACAGAGTGACTGCTTATAATCTGTACGCATGGAGAATGATTCCTAATATAGCACAAACCTTCTTAGTAAGGGTTTGGCAGTTATCCCTTTCGCGATGGAAGACCATGATGCGATTGTGATCCAGCACATCCCGCACGGCGATCGAACCAAAAACCTGTAATGGCCACTTGAGGGGTTTCTTTATCCTCCCGACTTTGATCCAGAAGATCTGGAGCATCTCCTGGGTGCCGGCGTAGCCGTTGTTAGGGCGGCGAAGGTCGGTGAAGCACGAGGCGGGGATGGACGCTTCATGACAGATATATAGTGCAGTGAGTGATGATATGGATATGATAATAGTAGAGGTGTGTGTCGATGCCGCATGCTAGTAAAATTAGGCAGCAAAACAGCTAGGATGCATGGGAGGAGGACGCTTACTGGTCTGGTCGAAGGGGCCGTAGTGTCTGGCGAAGATCCAGTCCCAATCTTTGCGGTGACCGCGGGCCTCGTAGGCATATGGATCGGTGTTGGCTTCCTCGGGTCTTTCCCCTTGCTTCTCTCTCGCTTCCACCATCATATCGTGGGCCGACCGATTGCGTCTCCTGTTCTTCTTGGCTCCGCTGTTGGCCGCCTCCTCAGCCGCCTCGTCGGCCAGCTCCCCCAGTCCCATCATCATCGCCATCGTCTCCTCCTCGGCCGCTTCCTCGGCGGCTTGATCAGATTCAGACGGAGCTGCTGGTTCTTCAGACTTGACAGGCTCATCATCAACATCGTCCTCATCATCATCCGCCTTGTTCCCCGCCGGCATCCCTACCTCAGACACAGCCGACGACTCCATCTCTACATGGATTCGTTGCTGCCGCCGCCGCAGTCTTGCCTTTCTGCAAGGCATGCCCTCGGTCTCTTCTTCCCTTGTTTTTGAAAACTCCCCTCCCGAAGCTTTGCTCGGCCGGCGACTCGCTCGTGAGGTGGCTAGGGCACGGGCGAAGGAGGGCGGACGAATATACAGCGAAATCCAACGGTCCCGCAGATTGCCAGCGGGTCTGCACACGGAGACCAAACACTGTCCATGCACGGCACGGTGAAAGCTGGGCCCAAGCACGCACGTCAAGAGGAGGCCTTCAGGCTCGAAGACGCTGCCCAGTTTCGGCCCATCTTTTTTTCCCTTTCTTCTCTATACTTCTCTATTTTCCTGTCCTTCAAAACTTCCATGATTTTCCAAAACGAATTCTCGTTGAGGCCTCAAAGATTATCAGGGGCTCAATATCCTTAGGTCAACGATCATGTACCCAAGGAGCATCCCAAAATGGAGTGTACGCCCTGTTAACAACGGTGATAGGCTGATAGCGGTGGAGGCGTAAAAAAGATCACAGTCACGACGCGGCAAGCGATCTCAACCAAAAAAAAAAAAATCACAATCCATGGCATCGCAAGGATTTCTTATTTCAATCCACATCTTGGTTGGCTCCTTCCATTCAAACAAAGTCACCGAAGCCTAAGGGCATCTCCAACGTTGACCCTCAAACCACCCGCAATCGTCTAAACCGTGCAGTCTGGACATGTTTTGCTATCCAACGCGTGCCTATATCAGTTTGTCGGCTGTCCAGGCATGCCTTTTCACGCAAATTGGAAGCAAACTGGGGGAGGGCTTTGGGGAGTTCGGACCGTTGGCACGTTGGACTCCGGCACCCCGGCCCACTCAAATCTGTCTCCCGGTCCGCACAATTTGACTCCATGGCGGCTTTTTTGGTCTTTATCGCACAATTTGACTATAGTTTCACTTATTGTATGCCTATTAAATTACTATAAAGATATATGAAGTAGAATTGTTTTGCAAAAGAAATACGAAGATACTATTCATACATGTTCAATACATGCATTTTGGTATATATTAATCGTCAAAGTCGTGCATCACGTGCAAAGTCAAATGTGCCTTATATTTTGAGAAGGAGGGAGTATGTTACAAAAAAACAATCTACATCAAATATTTTCGTAAAATGTTTACCAAGCATTTGAATTTTTTAAAATGTGAATGGAAAATATTTGTCGTGCACACTAAAAATGTACAAAAAAAAAATGTGCATGAAACAATTTGATCATGTATTTTAAAAATGTTAATCAAGCACTAACAAAATGATGACCAAGAATTTGAAAAATAAATAATTTGAAAAATATTAATCAAGCATTTGAAAATTGATTAAATGTATATAGAAAAGGCGTTGACCATGTATTAAAAATAATTAATTTATCATGTATATAAAAGTGTTAATCAAGCATTTAAAAATATATTTCAGTCACATTTGGACAAGTAGTTTTAATGTGTATAAAAAATGTTAACCATGTATAAAAAAATGTTAATCTTGTATTTGAAATATATTAATATTGTATTTGAAAAATGTTAATAAAGCATCTAAAAATGTTATAATATATAGAAAATAATATGCAAGCATTTAAAAATGTTTAAGATGTGTATAGAAAAAAATGTTGACTACTTATGGATTAAAAACATGTATTAGAAAAATGTCTTATACATCTACCAAAAATGAATATGTATTAAAAATGTTTAACTTGTACTTAAAAATATTTAGACCTGTATTAGAAAACTGTATTAGATATTATATGTAAAAAATATGTATAGAAAAACATTGAAAATCCGTGGGAAAAATAAAAAACAGATGAAAAACGATAAATAGACAAACAAAACTGAGGAAAAGAAAAACAATCATCAAAAACCAAGAAAGAAACAAGGAAAACCAAAGCCAAACAAAAAAGAGAGTAAAAACCTTAAAAGAAACAAAGAAAATAGATGAAAAACAATAAAGAAACCCCGGAAAGCGAGTGAAAAGCCTGTCTTCAAGTTGTTTGCGCCCTAGCCCTACGTTACGACTTACGACGGGGAGGTCTTGGTATTTTTCTTTTATATAAGTGCGGAGTGCCCTAAAAGGGGAGCTCCTATACGCCGCTCCTTGCGGCAAAAAGTCGCTGTTTCGCACAGGGGAAGGTTAACATGGGCCGGCCCGTTCGCTGTCCTTCGCGAAAAAAGAAAAGTAGGAAATAAGTGCGCGCTGAAGATGGAATCGAACTCGCGACCTATACGGATACACGCGAAGTGGTGGCCGCTCCGCCTAGAGAGCTTTTTATGCTAGATTTGTAGAGCGAAATTTAAAGAAACTACATTGAGGGGCAAAAAAAAAAAACAAGTTCGCAAAATTCCAAAAAACTTGTGGGCGAGGGATCGAAACTAAGGTTTTGTGTGTAAAATGGCAGCTCGGGTATATATGAACTATAATACGCGCTAGATTAAAACTTTTTAAAAATGACTAACGTGATTTTTTCAAAGGAAATTCTTTTTGAAACGAAAACAATATTTGGGTACCTCAAAACAATTGAAAAAAATATAGGAACAAAAATTGAATATGAGAACATTTTTCGAAATTATAAACTACTTATTGTAAACTCAAAAGATTTTCGAAAACAAATAAAAAAATTTAAAAAAGTGAACATTTTTCAAAATTAAAAGCTAATTTTATTAAAGTCGAGCATATTTTAAATTTGTGAAATAATTTTCATAACAATTAATTTTTTTCCATTTTTTTAACGAATTTCAAAAGCTTTAGCAATTTATGAATATGTGAACAAATTTGGCAAACAGGATCACTTTTTGAAATTCCCAAAATATTTTTTAGTCGTGGGTAAAAAATTAAAAATGTGAACAAATTTTGAAAACAAAATATATTTTTCGAATATGTTACCAAATTTGAAAAACAAGATGAATTTTTTTAATTCCTGAACATTCTTGAATTTGTGAACAAAATTTTGAAACAGGAACATTTTTCGAAATCACCAAACGTTTTTGAATTTGTGAACAAAATTTAAACATGTGAACATTTTCTGAAATTTTCAAGATATTTTGAAAAAGGGAACGTTTTTTAAACAAACTACTTTTTGGTTTGTGAATTTTCGAACATTTTCTCAAACAATGAACAAGATCTGTACAATGCGAACATTTTCTGAAACACGAACATTTTTTGGAATTGCGAACAATTTGTTCAAGACACAATTTTTTCAAAAGTTCAAAAAACATGAACATTTTTTGAATATATGAACACAATTGGAAAAGCTGGAACATTTTTTGAAATTAGAGAACATTTTTGGAAAGTATGACAAATTTTAGAAATGAGAACAATTGTCATAAATAGGAGTGTCAAAACTTGTAAATATGAACATTTTTTTTGAAATTTGCGAACATATTTTGGAATGGGAACTTTTTTTCAATTTGTGAACAATATTTGAAACATGAACATTTTATAAATTTGTGAAGAAATATGAAAATCTGGAACACTTTTTTGAAATCCCTAAACATTTTACGAATGCAAACAAAATTTGAAAACATGGACAATTTTGAATTTGTGAACAAAAAATTGAATTTGCAAACAATTTATGAAAACTTGAACAAATTTTGAATTTGCAAACAAAATTTCAAAACAGGAACTTTTTTTAAATGATGAACATATTTTTAAGGTTGAGAACAAAATTTGAAAACATGAACAATTTTCAAAACATGAAAACTTGAGAAAAAGAAAAAAAACTTAAAAAAGGAAACGAGAAAAGACCAGAAAAGGGAAAAAGAAAACAAGATATTTTGAATATTTTAAACAGATATGTTTCTGAAAGTCCTAAATTCTGAACATTTTTAAAATTGCAAACACTTTTTGACAAAATCCCAACTTTTTGTTCCAAAATTTGAGTAATTTTTTGAACATACGTTTTTTTTTTCAAAAAATGCGAACAAATTCTATGAAAACGAACAAATTTTAAATTTCCCAAACGTTTTACAAAAAATGAACATTTTTGGAATTTGAGAACAATTTTTGAAAGCACAAATGATTTTTGAATCTTGAGAACAAATTTGGAAGCGTGAACTATTTTTTAAAGCACGAACATTTTTTGAATCTTGAAAACAAATTTTGAAATGGAGAACAATTTTCAAAAATCCCGAAGAAATTTGGAATCACGAACAATTTTGTAAAGCATGAACATTTTTCGAATCTTGAGAACAAATTTTGAAACAGAGAACAATTTTGAAAAATCCCGGACAAATTTGGAAGCATGAACATTCGATATTTTTAAAAAAGAGAAGAAAATAAAAAGAAATAAAAAAGAAAATCCTAAACATTTTGTAAAACTGTGAATATGTTCTTAAAAAGACAAGAAAAAAAGAAATAAAAAAAAGAAACAGAAAACAAAAAAAAAGTAGAAACGTGAAAAACCAATAAAAGAAAAAACGGTTCATGGAACCTACTAGAAGGTTCACAAAACCGGAGTGGGAAGTTCCTAAGTGGGCCGACCCAAAAAGCATAGCTCCGCGCTCGCCCTTGTGCGAAGCGGGGGCAATTTGCCGCAGTGAGCAGCGAGTAGGATATTCCCCCTAAAAGGCCAGCCGTTTACTGTAGACATGAGAGATCATAGCTCTCACGTATGAAAACTGAATAGTACCCTCCAAGGTCGACGCTGCCCCTTTCGGTTCAAGGCATTTGTACTTTTTTTTCGGAAAAACATCCAATCTATTCATCTTCAATCATGGCAGTACAAGGAACACCAGAAATAAAAATTACATCTAAATCCGTAGACCACCTAGCGACGACTACACGCACCGAAGCGAGCCGAAGGTGCGCCGCCGTCATCGCCCCTCCATCGCCGGAGCCGGGCACAACTTGTTGTAGTAGACAGTCAGGAAGTCGTCGTGCTAAGGCCCCATAGGACCCGACACCCGGGGCGACAACCGCCGCCGATGAAAAATAACATAGATCGAAAGGATCCAAACCGAAGACACACGAACATGGACGAACAACGACGAGATCCGAGCAAATCCATCAAAGATAGATCTGCCGGAGACACACCTCCACACGCCCACCAACGATGCTAGACGCACCGTCGGAACGGGGACTAGGCAGGGAGACCTTTATTCCATCTTCAGGGAGCCGCCGCCGTCTCGCCTTCTGAGTAGGACACAAACCCTAACAAGATTGAAAAAGCGACTAAGCGGAGCCCTCCCGCCGGCAATTGCCAGGATCCACCGCGCCTCCATGGCCCTAGGGCCACCGGAGACGAGGCGGACCTGCGTCGGCGCCGGCGAGAGGCACAAACCCTAACTTTCTTTCTTGGAGGAGGAGGCAAAGCCCCGGCTCTATATTTGTACTCTCTTTTATTTATGCACATGGACTAGTACTCGTTTAAAAAAAATTCAAGGCATCTCCACTATAGACCCTCGAACCCCCACATATCCGTTCGGACCGACCGGTCCGGATGTCTTTTGCTATCCAACACGGTCCTGCATCTGTCCGTGGACCAGTTCAGACATCCCTTTTTCTCGCAAAACAGAAGAAAAACGGGAAGGGGGCTTTGCAGCCATCTGGACGGCTGGCACACACACTTCCGACACCAAGCACCCACCCAAAACCCTCCCCCGTGCCTCACACCCTTTTCCACCTGAAGTGCTTGCCGTGAATTCATGCCACTTGAGAGTTCCAGTGCCGCATTCATGTCGTCTCAGAGCGGGTGAGGCCTCTCATATCACTTTGACATTGAATAGGAACGGCGGTCGAGAGCGTTGCGCATCCGGCCTACGCATCCTGTTCAATGTCGGAGCGATGTGTGAGGATGGGACAGACCAATATCTACCGCATTCAAATGGGGAGCCCGTTTTGTTCGCCTACCATTATTAAATAGGCACGCCGACCGATAAACCAACTCCGGTGCCTGCATTGACACACCACACCACTTTCCTTCACCGGAATTCTCTGTTTAAACGATGTTACCCCCGACACAAACTGCACCACAACATGTTCGATCCACATCGTTCTCCCATGCACCACATCCACCATGACCACGAGCGATAACACATTGTGGGAGAGCCTCTCGACAGAGCAGAAGCACGCGACGTCCTCCCTTGCTGCCGGGTGGCAGAGCCGCCATGCGAGGTGGATAGAGATCGGCATGCCGGCCAGCTCCCCGGAGGTCTCTGACGACGATCCAATGATGAAGACGGGCTTCGACGATGACATAGTGGCGGTCCATTCCGGCTTGACCATGCAGCAGGTGCAAACACACTTCAACGATGCCATAGCGGAGGAGTAGCCAACGTCTGAAAGGACATGCGGTGCCCCCATGTGTGGTTTTGGTAATTGATGACATTCTCTATGGACTAATGGTTGCATTGAGTTATATTTGAAGGATTTGTCCATAGGCATTTCTTGGCATCCATGCGTTGGTTTCAAGGAGTTTATGTGTTGACCAAGGTGCTATGAAGGAATTATCCAAAGATTGGTCATGTGAGTGTTGAGCTTATTGCAAGCATGTCTTGAAGAAGAAGATTGTGTGATCATTCATGTTTACCTTCAAGACATCATCCAAACTAAGAGAGTTGGAAAGATTCAAGGTTGATCAAGACTAAGTCAAGAGTGAATCAAGTTGATCAACTCACAAAGCGTAAAAGATGTACCGAGAGGGATCAAGTGATCCCATGGTATGGTAAGCATTGTCCATTGCACTTTGTGTACTAACCCATGGTCTATGTGAGAGTTCTATGTGGGGTTAGGTACATGTCCATGGGCTTGCGTCAAGAGGAAGATATCATACAACCCATGGAAAGGATGACATCAAGTAGTGATCGTCATCAAGATTGTCATGTGCAAGTTCAAGTGTAGCATCACGAAGAGATCAAGTGCTTGAAGCTTGCCATCCATTGTGGTGTCAATGGACTTGTGAAGATGTGCCGAAGAGTGGCTCACCCATAGTGGAGTATGGGGGAGCAATCATCTAGTCTCCATCGACCCAACGCAATCAAGAAAGGTGGTCCATATTGCGGAGGACAAGACCGTCATCATCTAGCTCAAGTGGATCATGTGCAAGACAAAGGTTTGCCCTTGATAGGTTTTCTATTTTACCGGTCTCATGGTGGTAGTTGGGAGACCGGGTTATAGGATCGATAGCCGTACTATCAAGGGGGCTCTCAAGTGAGTAACTAGATCGTATCGTTCGTCGAGAGCTCAAACCATTGCATCCTTGCATCATGTTTCTTGGTTCTTGTTTGGTTCTCTTTGTGAGTCTTAGAGCTTATGGTCATCTTGATGACAAGCTTGAGTTCATCGAAAACGGAGTTTGCATGCGTCTTCTATGATGTTTTCGGTTTGGAGGTTTTACTGGTCTTATCCGAGGAAGGGTTCTCACCATTTTATTTTTGGCCTTTTCTCATTTGCTTATTATTGGTATTTATATCAATATTGTGTTAGCCCTTGTCGCTAGCTTTCCAACAAACTTGGTTTCGTCGAATTCGGAGTGCGAATGCAGAAGTTGTGGTAGTTTTGGTGTTCTGAAAAGGTTGCAGCGGTACTACCACGGGTAGGAGCGGAAGTAATTTTTTACTACCGCCCTTGGGAGCGGTACTACCGCTCTTGGGAATGATACTACCGCTTGGAGCAAGTACTACCGCGGCTACTTCCGTGGCTACTTCCGCTCGGGACCAAAAACTTCGTGACAAGTCCAACGGTGGTAGGCACGGATGTAATTTTTAGTACCGCTTAAGCGGTAGTACCGCTTCCCTTAGCGATAATACCGTTACCCCTTGCGGTAGTACCGTGATGTCAAGCGGTACTACCGCTCGGTCTTGAGCTGTGAGCATAACGGTTGGATTTTTGCCCACCTATAAAAGGGTCTTCTTCCCCATTGAACCTTATCCTTTGAGCTCGTGTTCTTCCCCATTGTTGACCTTCTTGAGCTTGCTAACTCTCAATCCCTCCATGGATTCTTGCTAGTTTTTGAGGGAAAGAGAGAGAGATCTAGATCCACATTTCCACCAATCACTTTCTCCTCTAAGTGAGGGGAACCCCTTGGATCTAGATCTTGGAGTTCTTCGTGTTCTTCTTTCGTTCTTCCTCTCATTTTCCTCCCAAGCATTAGTTGCTTTGGTGGGATTTGGGAGAGAAGGACTTGGGCACTCCGTGTGACCTTGCCATTACATTTGGTGCATCGGTTTGAGTTCTCCACGGTGATACGTGGAAGTGAAGTTTGAGAATCTTATTACTCTTGGGTGTTTGGGCACCCTAGAGCTTGTTCCTCTTAGGTGCCTTGGCGTCCTAGGCGGTTGGTGGTGTTCGGAGCTCAATCATTGTGGTGTAAAGCTCAAGCAAGCGTCGAAGTCTCCAATTAGGTTGTGGAGATCGCCGAGCAATTTGACGGGTACCGTGACCGCCCCAAGGGTTGCCAAAGTGTCTGAGTTCGGTGACCGCCCCAAGGGTTGCCATTTATGCGGGTTCGGTGACCGCCCTCAAGGGTCCCTTAGTGGAATCACGGCATCTTGCATTGTGCGAGGGCTGAGGAGATTACGGTGGCCCTAGTGGCTTCTTGGGAGCATTGTGCCTCCACACCGCTCCAAACGGAGATTAGCATCCGCAAGGGTGTGAACTTCGGGATACATCATCGTCTCCGCGTGCCTCGGTTATCTCTTACCCGAGCCCTTTACTTATGCACTTTACTTTGTGATAGCCATATTGTTTCTTGTCATATGTCTTGCTATCACTTAGTTGTTTACCTTGCTTAGCATAAGTTGTTGGTGCACATAGGTGAGCCTAGTTGTTGTAGGTTTTGTGCTTGACAAATTAACCGCTAGGTTTATTCTGCATTTGTTCAAGCCTCAACCGTAATTATTTTAAAGCATATTCACCCCCCCTCTAGGCGACATCCACGATCTTTCAATTGGTATCAGAGCCTCGTCTCTCTTTGTTGGGCTTAACCGCCTAGAGAGTAAAGATGTCGACTAGGGGATTAGGATTCTCTGACACTCTTAGTTTCGATGGCACAAATTTTGATGTTTGGGTAATCTGCATGCTTAATCTCTTTAGGGTCATGGACCCAAATTTCGAGCGAATTGTAGATATGGGTTTTTCTCCTCCAAAGGATCCCCAAAGATTATCTTTAGAGGATGAGAAAAACTCTTATCTCAATGCTCAAGCTTCTAATGTGCTTTTTGATGCTTTGAGCAATGTAGTTATATTTCAACTCATGCCATTCCGGGATGCTCATGAGTTGTGGACGAAGCTTCAAGATAAATATGGTGTGTCCAAGATTTGTTGGGATGATTGTTCTCCCTCCACCTCCGGCCGTATAGTCTTCTCAACTTCTTCTACTTCACCTACATGTGGTTTGCCACAAGGTAATGATATGGTGAGTAGTGTCTGTTGGAAATATGCCCTAGAGGCAATAATAAATTAGTTATTATTATATTTCCTTGTTCATGATAATCGTTTATTACCCATGCTATAATTTTATTGATAGGAAACTCAGATACATGTGTGGGTACATAGACAACACCATGTCCCTAGTAAGCCTCTAGTTGACTAGCTCGTTGATCAATAGATGGTTACGGTTTCACGACCATGGACGTTGGATGTCGTTGATAACGGGATCACATCATTAGGAGAATGATGTGATGGACAAGACAATCCTAAGCCTAGCACAAAGATCGTAGTTCGTATGCTAAAGATTTTCTTATTTCAATTATCTTTTCTTTAGACAATGATTTTGTGCTACTCCCGGATACGTTAGGAATGCTTTTGGTGTACCAAAGCGTCCTGGCGTAATCGGGTGGCTATAAAGGTGCACTATGTATCTCCGAAAGTGTCTGTTGGGTTGGCACAAATCGAGACTGGGTTTTGTCACTCCGTGTAAACCGAGAGGTATCTCTGGGCCCACTCGGTAAGACATCATCATAATGTGCACAATGTGACCAAGGGATTGATCACGGGATGATGTGTTACGGAACGAGTAAAGAGACTTGCGGAAGCGAGATTGAACAAGGTATCGGGATACCGACGATCGAATCTCGGGCAAGTACAATACCGCTAGACAAAGGGAATTGAATACGGGATTGATTGAGTCCTTGACATCGTGGTTCATCCGATGAGATCATCGTGGAACATGTGGGAGCCAACATGGGTATCCAGATCCCGCTGTTGGTTATTGACCGGAGAACGTCTCGGTCATGTATGCGCATGGTTCCCGAACCCGTAGGGTCTACACATAAGGTTCGATGGCGCTAGGGTTATAAAGGAAGTTTGTATGTGGTTGCGAATGTTGTTCGAGTCCGGATGAGATCCCGGACGTCACGAGGAGTTCGGAATGGTCCGGAGGTAAAGATTTATATATGGAAAGTTGTTGTTCGGGTTAGGAAAAAGTTCGGGTTTTTTTCGGTATTGTCTTTGGGAACCTTCCGGAAGGTTCGGAGGATTCGGAGGGGTCCGGAGGTCCGGAAATTGTTCCACCACGTCCAATACAGTAGGATGGGCTGTAAGGGGCGCCCTAGCCTTAATGGGCCAGGGCACCAGCCCCCCAAGGCCCATGCGCATGGGAAGGGAAAACCCTAAGGGGAGGGCCTCCACTTGACTTGGGAGGCACTCCTCCCCCTGGCCGCCGCCCCTCCTCAGATTGGATCTGGGGCGGGCCCTTCTCCCTGCCCCTATATATGTGGGGTGGGAGGGCAGCCGCACCACATGTTACAGCGCAGCCCTCCCTCTCCCAAGTCCCTTCTCCTCTCATGATTGCTTGGTGAAGCCGCTGCAGATTGCCACCCTCCTCCACCACCACCACGCCCGTTGTGCTGCTGCTGGATGGAGTCTTCCTCAACCTCTCCCTCTCTCCTTGCTGGATCAAGGCGTGGGAGGCGTCACCGGCTGTCACGTGTGTTGAGCAGCGGAGGTGCCGTCCGTTCGGCACTAGGATCTCCGGTGATTTGGATCACGGCAATCTGACTCCTTCAACCCCGTTCTCTTGAACGCTTCCGCTTAGCGATCTACAAGGGTATGTAGATGCACTCTCCTTTCCTCTTGTTGCTAGAATCTCCATAGATTGATCTTGGTGATGCGTAGAAAATTTTGAATTTCTGCTACGTTCCCCAACAGTGGTATCATGAGCTAGGTCTATTGTGTAGATTCTTTGCACGAGTAGAACACAAAGTAGTTGTGGGCGTTGATTTTGTTCAATATGCTTACCGTTACTAGTCCAATCTTGTTTCGGCGGTATTGTGGGATGAAGCGGCCGGACCGACCTTACGTACTCTTCGTGAGACAGTTCCACCGGTGACATGCACTTGGTGCATAAGGTGGCTAGTGGGTGCCGATCTCTCCCACTTTAGTCGAGCGGATTCGATGAAAAGGGTCCTTATGAAGGGTAAATAGCAATTGACATATCACGTTGTGGTTTTGCGTAGGTAAGAAAGCGTTCTTGCTAGAAACCCATAGCAGCCACGTAAAACATGCAAACAACAATTAGAGGGCGTCTAACTTGTTTTTGCAGGGTATGCTATGTGATGTGATATGGCCAAGAAGAATGTGATGAATGATATGTGATGTATGAGATTGATCATGTTCTTGTAATAGGAATCACGACTTGCATGTCGATGAGTATGACAACCGGCAGGAGCCATAGGAGTTGTCTTTATTTATTGTATGACCTGCGTGTCATTGAACAACGCCATGTAATTACTTTACTTTATTGCTAACCGGTAGCCATAGTAGTAGAAGTAATAGGTTGGCGAGACAACTTCATGGAGACACGATGATGGAGATCATGATGATGGAGATCATGGTGTCATGCCGATGACGATGATGATCATGGAGCCCCGAAGATGGAAATCAATGGAGCTATATGATATTGGCCATATCATGTCACTACTATATAATTGCATGTGATGTTTATTATGTTTATGCATCTTGTTTACTTAGAACGACGGTAGTAAATAAGATGATCCCTTACAACAACTTCAAGGAGTGTTCTCCCCTAACTGTGCACCGTTGCTAAAGTTCGTCGCTTCTAAGCACCACGTGATGATCGGGTGTGATGGATTCTTACGTTCACATACAACGGGTGTAAGACAGATTTACACACGCGAAACACTTAGGGTTAACTTGACGAGCCTAGCATGTACGGACATGGCCTCGGAACACGAGACCGAGAGGTCGAGCATGAGTCGTATAGTAGATACGATCAACATGAAGATGTTCACCGATGATGACTAGTCCGTCTCACGTGATGATCGGACACGGCCCTAGTTGACTCGGATCATGTAATTACTTAGATGACTAGAGGATGTCTATTCGAGTGGGAGTTCATAAGATGAACTTAATTATCCTGAACATAGTCAAAAGATCTTTGCAAATTATGTAAATGGCTCGCGCTTTAGTTCCACTGTTTAGATATGTTCCTAGAGAAAATATAGTTGAAAGTTGACAATAGCGATTATGCGATCGAGAAAGCTTATGTCCTTAATGCACCGCTCGATTGTCTGAACCCCAAACGTCGTCTGTGGATGTTGCGAACATCAGACATACACGTTTTGATAACTACGTGATAGTTCAGTTAAACGGTTTAGAGTTGAGGCACTAAAGACGTTTTCAAAACATCGCGGAACATATGAGATGTTTCAAGGGCTGAAATTGGGATTTCAGGCTCGTGCCCACGTCAAGAGGTATGAGACCTCCGACGATTTTCTTAGCCTACAAACTAAGGGAGAATAGCTCAATCGTTGAGCTTGTGCTCAGATTGTCTGAGTGCAACAATCACTTGAATCAAGTGGGAGTTGATCTTCCAGATGAGATAGTGATGTTTCTCCAAAGTCATTGCCACCAAGCTGCTAGATCTTCGTGATGAACTATAACATGTCGAGGATAGATATGATGATCCTTGAGGTATTCACGATGTTTGACACATGAAAGTAGAAATCAAGAAGGAGCATCAATTGTTGATGGTTGGTGAAACCACTAGTTTCAAGAAGGGCAAGGGCAAGAAGGACACTTCTTGAAGCGGCAAATCGATTCTTTGCTCGATTGAAGAAACCCAAGGTTGAACCCAAACCCGAGACTAAGTGCTTACGTAATAAGGGGCAGACCTTTGGAGCAGAATTACCCTAGATACTTGGTAGATAAGAAGGCTGGCAAGGTCGATAGAAGTATATTGGATATAAATTATGTTAATGTGTACTTTACTAGTACTCCTAGTAGCACCAGGGTATTAGATACCGGTTCGGTTGCTAAGTGTTAGTAACTTTCGAAACAAAAGCTACGGAATAAGCGGAGACTAGCTAAAGGTGAGCTGACGATACGTGTTGGAAGTGTTTCCAAGTTTGATGTGATCAAACATCATGCGCTCCCTCCACCATCAAGATTAGAATTAAACCTGAATAATTGTCATTTGGTGTTTGCGTTGAGCATAGACATGATTGGATTATGTCTATCGCAATACGGTTATTCATTTAAAGAGAATAATGGTTACTCTATTTATTTGAATAATACCTTCAATGGTCTTGCACCTAAATGAATGGTTTATTGAATCTCGATCGTAGTGATACACATTTTCATGCCAAAAGATATAAGATAGTAATGATAATACCACTTACTTGTGGCACTGCCATGTAAGTCATACTGGTATAAAACGCATGGAGAAGCTCCATGTTGATGGATCTTTGGACTCACTCATTTTTGAAAAGTTTGAGACATGTGAACCATGTCTCTTTGGTGTATACGCATGAAGAAACTCCATACGGATGGATCGTTTAGACTCACTTGATTTTGAATCACTTGAGATATGCAAATCATACCACATGGGCAAGATGACCGAAAAGCCTCGTTTTCGGTAAGATGGAACAAGATAGCAACTTGTTGAAAGTAACACATTTTGATGTGTGCAGTCCAATGAGTCTTTGAGGCATGCAAGGAATATCATTATGTTCTTACTTCACAGATGATTTGAGTAGATGTTGAGTATATTTACTTGATGAAACACAAGTCTGAATTATTGAATGGTTCAAGTAATTTCAGAGTGAAGTTGAAAGATCATCGTGACAAGAGGATAAAATGTCTATGATATGATCATAGAGATGAGTATCTGAGTTACAAGCTTTGTACGCAATTAAGACATTGTGGAAATTATTTCACAATTAATACCGCCTGGAACACCATAGTGTGATGGTGTGTCCGAACATCATAGTTGCATCCTATTGGATATGGTGCGCACCATGATGTCTCTTATCGAATTACCACTATCATTCATGGGTTAGGCATTAGAGACAACCGCACTTACTTTAATAGGGTACCACATAATTCCATTGAGACGACACCGTTTGGAGAAACCTAAGTTGTCGTTTCTTAAAAGTTTGGGGCTGCGACGCTTATGTGAAAAAGTTTCAGGTTGATAAGCTCAAACCCAAAGCGGATAAAATGCATCTTCATAGGACACCCAAAACAGTTGGGTATACCTCCTAATTCAGATCCGAAAGCAATAGGGATTGTTTCTTGAATCGGGTCCTTTTTAGGAAAAGTTTGTCTCGAAAAGTTGAGTGGGAGGATGGTGGAGACTTGATGAGGTTATTGAACCGTCACTTCAACTAGTGTGTAGCAGGGCACATGAAGTTGTTCCGTGGCACCTACACCAATTGAAGTAGAAGCTTATGATAGTGATCATGAAGTTTGGATCAAGTCACTAACGTACCTCGTAGGGTGACAAGGATGCGTACTACTTCAGAGTGGTACGCAATCCTGTCTTGAAGGTCATGTTGCTAGACAACAATGAACCTACGAGTTATGGAGAAGCAATGGTGGGCCCAAATTCCGACAAATGGTTAGAAGCCATGAAATCCGAGAGAGGATCCATGTATCAGAACAAAGCATGGACTTTGGTGGACTTGCCCGATGATCGGCAAGCCATTGAGATGAATGGATCTTTAAGAAGAAGACGGACGTGGACGGTAATGTCACCGTCTATGAAACTCGACTTGTGGCGAAGAGTTTTTCACAAGTTCAAGGAGTTGACTACGATGAGATTTTCTCATCCGTAGCGATGCTTAAGTCTGTCGGAATCATGTTAGCATAAGCTGTATTTATGAAATCTGGCAGATGGATGTCAAAACGAGTTTCCTTACCGGTTTAAGTAAGGAAAGGTTGTATGTGATACAATCAGAAAGTTTTGTCGATCCTAAGGATGCTAAAAAGGCATGCTGGCTCCAGCGATCCTTCTAAGGACTGGGGTAAGAATCTCGGAGTTGGAATGTGCGCTTTGATGAGATGATCAAAGATTTTGGGTTTATACAAAGTTTATGAGAAACTTGTATTTCCAAAGAAGTGAGTGGGAGCACTATAGAATTTCGATGAGTATATGTTGTTGACATATTGTTGATCGTAAATGATGTAGAATTCTGGAAAGCATACATGGTTATTTGAAAGGTGTATTTCAATAGAAAACCTGGATTAAGCTACTTGAACATTGAGCATCAAGATCTATAAGGATAGATCAAAAAACGCTTAATGGTACTTTCAAATGAGCACATACCTTGACATAATCTTGAAGGTGTTCAAGATGGATCAGTCAAAGAAGGAGTTCTTGCCTGAGTTGTAAGGTATGAAGTTAAGAGTTAAAGCTCGACCATGGCAGAAAAGAGAGAAAGGACGACGGTCGTCCCCTATGCCTTAGACATAGGCTCTATAGCATGCTATGCTGTGTACCGCACCGGAAGTGTGCCTTGCCATGAGTCAGTCAAGGGGTACAAGAATGATCCAGGAACGGATCATTGGAAATCGGTCAAAATTATCCTTAGAAGAATAAGGGATTATTTCTCGATTATGGAGGTGATAAAGAGTTCGGCGTAAAGGGTTACGTCGATGCAAGCTTTAACACCTATACGAATGACTCTGAGTAGCAAAAACGGATACGTATAGTGGAGCAACCATTTGGAATAGCTCCAAGTGGAGCGTGGAAGCAGCATTTACAATATGACATAGAGAATTGCGAAGTACACACGGATCTGAAAGGTTCGGACCCGTTGACTAAAACCTCTCTCACAAGCAAAACATGATCAAACCTCGGAACTCATTGAGTCTTAATCACATGATGATGTGAACTAGTTTACGAGACACTAGTAAACTCTTTGGATGTTGGTCACATGGCGATGTGACCTATCGATGTTAATCACATGACGATGTGAACTAGATTATTGACTCTACTGCAAGTGGGAGACTATTGGAAATATGCCCTAGAGGCAATAATAAATTAGTTATTATTATATTTCCTTGTTCATGATAATCGTTTATTACCCATGCTATAATTGTATTGATAGGAAACTCGGATACATGTGTGGGTACATAGACAACACCATGTCCCTAGTAAGCCTCTAGTTGACTAGCTCGTTGATCAATAGATGGTTACGGTTTCACGACCATGGACATTGGATGTCGTTGATAACGGGATCACATCATTAGGAGAATGATGTGATGGACAAGACCCAATCCTAAGCCTAGCACAAAGATCGTAGTTCGTATGCTAAAGCTTTTCTAATGTCAATTATCATTTCCTTAGACCATGAGATTGTGCAACTCCCGGATACCGTAGGAATGCTTTGGGTGTACCAAAGCGTCACGCAGAATCGGGTGGCTATAAAGGTGCACTACAGGTATCTCCGAAAGTGTCATTGGGTTGGCACAAATCGAGACTCGATTTGTCACCGTGTAAACGGAGAGGTATCTCTGGGCCCACTCGGTAGGACATCATCATAATGTGCACAATGTGACCAAGGGGTTGATCACGGGATGATGTGTTATGGAACGAGTAAAGAGACTTGCCGGAAACGAGATTGAACAAGGTATCGGGATACCGACGATCGAATCTCGGGCAAGTACAATACCGCTAGACAAAGGGAATTGAATACGGGATTGATTGAGTCCTTGACATCGTGGTTCATCCGATGAGATCATCGTGGAACATGTGGGAGCCAACATGGGTATCCATATCCGCTGTTGGTTATTGACCGGAGAACGTCTCGGTCATGTATGCGCATGGTTCCCGAACCCGTAGGGTCTACACTTAAGGTTCGATGATGCTAGGGTTATAAAGGAAGTTTGTATGTGGTTACCAAATGTTGTTCCGAGTCCCGGATGAGATCCCGGACGTCACGAGGAGTTCCGGAATGGTCCGGAGGTAAAGATTTATATATGGAAAGTTGTTGTTCGGGTTAGGAAAAAGTTCGGGTTTTTCGGTATTGTCTTGGGAAGCTTCGGAAGGTTCGGAGGATTCGGAGGGGTCGGAGGTCCGGAAATTGTTCCACCACGTCCAATACAGTAGCATGGGCTGTAAGGGGCGCCCTAGCCTTAATGGGCCAGGGGCACCAGCCCCCAAGGCCCATGCGCATGGGAAGGGGAAAACCCTAAGGAGGGCCTCCACTTGACTTGGGAGGCACTCCTCCCCCCTGGCCGCCGCCCCTCCTCAGATTGGATATGAGGGGCCCCTTCTCCTTGCCCCTATATATATGTGGGGTGGGAGGGCAGCCGCACCACATGTTCTCGCGCAGCCCTCCCCTCTCCCAAGTCCCTTCTCCTCTCCGCGGTGCTTGGCGAAGCCTGCAGGATTGCCACCCTCCTCCACCACCACCACGCCGTTGTGCTGCTGCTGGATGGAGTCTTCCTCAACCTCTCCCTCTCTCCTTGCTGGATCAAGGCGTGGGAGACGTCACCGGGTTGTACGTGTGTTGAACGCGGAGGTGTCGTCCGTTCGGCACTAGGATCTCCGGTGATTTGGATCACGACGAGTACGACTCCTTCAACCCCGTTCTCTTGAACGCTTCCGCTTAGCGATCTACAAGGGTATGTAGATGCACTCTCCTTTCCTCTTGTTGCTAGAATCTCCATAGATTGATCTTGGTGATGCGTAGAAAATTTTGAATTTCTGCTACGTTCCCCAACAGTGTCGGTCATTGCAATGATGATAGTGTGCTTTTTGTGGATGATTCTTCATCACTATATTATTGCAATGCTCCGTCTTTGGGCTTTAGCACTTCGAGCACTCCAAATGTTTCACTTTCTTGTGTTGATAGTCCTTGCATATCATGTAGAAATTGCTTGACTAAATCTCATGATGATATGCTTGCTATATCTTGTTGCCATGATAAAATGCATGTATTTCCTCGAGTTGTTGTGCTAACAATGTAGATGAAACCCAACACTCCATGGAACAAGATGTGGTCTTGAATGGTGCTTCAAGGGATCCTATATCATCATCTATTGCATTTTGCCTTATGGCCAAGGCTTCAAAGGTATCTCCCACTTTGAATCCCAATATATCTTGTGATGATATTGATGATGGCAAGAGTGATGATGATATTGATTATGATGAAGAGAGTGATGATGTTGCCTCCTTAAAAATTAAGGGGAAATGATTTTTAAAGCTCTTCTTAAGAATAAAATTGCTCGTTCCAACTTCATGGAAATCATGTCTATTGCTATTGAGGGCAAGAAATATATTGATGAGTTGGAATCTCGTCTTGAGGAGCATGAGGTCACCATTGATAAAATGGAAGGTCATGAGCGTGATTACGCTAATGAGATTATGGACCTCTCTCAAGCTCTTGAACTTGAACAAACCACCAAGGAATCTCTTGAGGAGATTTTTGCTCTAGAATTATCTAGAGTGAGGGAATCTCGTGATAGAGCTCTTGAGGTGGCCAATGATTTTGAAACTAAAAATGAGGAGCTTGAAGTTGTGCATGCTAAACTCCTTGAGGTCTTTGAGCACCTCGAAAATGGCTCAAGGGTCATTAAGAGTGAGCTCATCAAACTCACTGAGTCTCATGCTCAACTTAAAGCTTCATATTCAAAAGAGCTTGCCGAGTTGTCTTCTCCTCTTGTTGCTAATGATGATGCTTGTGCTACTAACTCTATCTCTTGTGAAGCATCCATATTGAAGGAGAATGTTGAGCTACGGGCTCAACTTGAGTTTCTATCTAGCAATTATGGGAAATTGGAAGAAAGCCATGAAAAGCTCTCAAGCTCTCATGACTATCTTCTAGTATCCCATAATGTGCTAAAGATAGCTCATGAGGCCATGCTTGCTAAGGTAACATCTAGTGAGCCTCATGTGGATACTAGCACTACTTCTAGTCAAAATGCTATATTGATATGTGCTAGTCCTTGTAATTCATCTACTCACAATGTTGGTACATCTTGTGATGAATTGCTTTCCTTGCCTTGTTGCTCTAACAGTGAAGCTTATACTTCCTCTAGTACTTGTATTGAGACTAACCATGTAGAGGAAATCAAAGAGCTCAAGGCCCAAGTCACTCCTTTGAAGAAAGACTTGGAAAAGAGTCATGAAGGGAAATCCACACTCCACAATATCTTGAGTGTGCAAAAATCCCCCAATGACAAAGGTGGACTTGGATTCAACTCCAATAAGAAGAAGAAGTCCAAGATGAACAAAAAGAAGGGCCAAGAACAAGTCAAGAAATCGGCCAAGATTGTTTGCTTCAAGTGCAAAGTAGAAGGGCATCATGTTAGATCTTGCCCATTGAATAAGAAGGCCATTAGTGTCAAGCAACAAGGGAAGAGGGCACAAGTTCAATATCATGCTCAACCTCAAGTTGAAGAAAGGCCACTTCCCAAGAAGACTCAAGTTAATGCTTCTCTTGTTGAGAAATCAAGTGAGAAGAAAGTGAAGAGTAGACGTTGCTACTTATGTCGTGAGAAAGGCCACGTCGCTTCTTCATGCACTAGTGGTAACTTATCCAACCCAATTATTATTGATGATGTCTATTCTCTTGGGAAGGATAAGGTTGGCAATGTGTTTGCCAAGTTTGTTGGTACTCAAAGTGGTGTCAAGAAAAGAACCATTTGGGTGGCCAAGCCTATTGTGACTAACCTCTTAGGACCCAACTTGGTTGGGGACCAACTAGCTCAAACTTGATCAATAGGTGTTGTTGGAGGTCATTGGAGACTTGGCTACATTATGAAGATTTAAGGGGTCCTCATCATTCATATTGTGTCAAGCCAAGTCATTCGGATTATCTTTCTATCATATATCAAATGTTCCTCCTTGCGGTAACTCGTGCTTAAATTGCTTACATTAAAAGTTACTTGTCCCTTAGCATGTTGTGGTTTTGTATCTTGCATGTGCTTGTATATGTTGTGCTTCCAAATTGCTTATCTTGAGAAATCAAGTATGTGCATGTTGGTTTGCACATCATGTACATGTGTGTTGTGTGTTGAGCCTTTTTGCATCTTGTTTATTTCTTAGTTGGCTCTTGTGAGAGATTAATGGAATATCCCATTATGGGGAGTGATGTGCTTTGTGCACCTCACAATCCTATAAATGTGTGTACATGAGTAATACCATCTAGTATTGATATTTCAAGATTATCTAGTCTCTAGGTGGTATATCTCTCATGAGAAATTCAAATTCTAAATTGTCCATTAATTATCTCTTGTTGGATCCTTTTAATTGCCTCTTGTCTATCTTTAATTGGTATCAAATTATGGGGGAGTAATATGCTATGTGTGTATTACTAGCCTAGAAAATGTGTACATTTGAGATATTGTCACCTAGAATTGATATTGTAAATTATCTTGTTCCTAGGTGGCATGATAGCTCTACAAGTTGCAATTTGCTTGTGTTTGGTGTGAAGATGATGTCGGATATCCTTGCTATCTACCACCGGGAATTATTTCCAAATACTTCTTGTCTTTTGACAATTGGTACTCACTTATGTGTGGTAGAATTTATTGATCATCTTTACATTGGATTTTATTTTTATTTGCCTTTTCTCTTGCCAAGGTTTGTGTCAACTCCCGTTGTCTTCCCTACCACTTGTGGATCTTGTTTGTTTCTCGTTCTTGTCTAGTGCTTTCTAGATATAGTGAAAGTGGTGATCCCACCTTGTGCATTTTGTATTCAAATGCAAATCCTATATAATGCACAACTCGTGGGGGAGCTATCCTATTTTCTTTAGAACACTCTTCTTGTGATCCTTATCAAGTGTGTGTTGGTGGAAGGCAAGCCGTTTTCGTTTTGGTACTTTCTGCCATCATGAAACTTTGTAGAGAGCTTGGTTTGTTTGGAACCATCCTCTCTTTTGGGAGTTTGATATCTTTTATTTTGAGTGTATCAATCGATATCTCATTCCTTGATGTATCTTTTATGGATATCCTCCAAGTGATGTTTTATTCATTTGGTATCCTTTTCACTTGGCATTTCTTTGTCTTTTGGTTTTGGGTTTTGAAGTCTTGAGCATGCATGTTTTCTTCATGTATTTTATTTGGCATGCTTTCTTTCTTTGACTCAATATATGGGAGAAACTCCACCTAGTCTCAATTTGGATGAGATGTGCATGATATTCATTTTCATATCTATATGCACATATTTATGTGGAGTTTGTCATATGTATTGGTGTTTCTAACTATTTGGTCCCGATGAGTTTGGGTACCGTTTAGTTTGTGTTGTTCTTATAGGAACATTTGGAGATGCATTGGATGCTCGGCTCACTCACAAGGAAGGTGTTGTCACCATGTGCATATTGGAGTCAAGCTAGGATGATCAATGAACTACTATCTACCTTCAATTGGTATCTACTACATCCTTCCAATGGTATCTCGGTAATAAGTATCATCATCTACTACATGCACACATTACTTGCATCAACCTTGTGTAGGTTGTATCATGGCATGTATTTCATTCTTTCTTGTGATACTTGTTTCCTTTCTCAAAGCATCTCAACAATGATGTCTTGTTGCTAGTTGTGATGCCTTTGATGTTCGTGTGCTTGGAATTCATTTATATACAATAAGACCATATCTAGCCATGTGCTATGCTCTCAAGCAAATATCTTATTGGTATATGTATGACTTCCTTTTGGATATCTTGTTCCTTCATGTTGTAACTATTTCGGGTGTACATCCTTCTTTGTAGATATATATCATCATGATTTCGTCTACCTAGAACCTTATACACTTGAGAGAAATTACATCTCTAGATGATATCCTTTCTTCCACGTCCACCTTGTCTTTCTTTTGTTATTTCTTGGGTGGCTCCGTGAAAGCTTTTGCCTTGAGTGCGTGTCTTATCTCGTTGCATCTTGATGCACTCTTGTGTGGTGAAGATCATTTTCCTCATGCTTATCTTTATGAGGCTTTTGCCATCTTAATTGGTATCCCTCGTCTTGATGAGGCTTTCATCTTCTATCTTCACCACGGGTTGTCACAAGCACAGGTTCTCTATTTGCTTATTAGTAAGCTTGTGAACCCATTTGCTAGTTGTGTGTGGGAATGATAGGCCTTGCACCGTGTGCCTCATTCTTTCAAGACTTTATTGATGCTTGATGCTCATCCGTACATTAGTCTTGTCAAGTGCATTTCCTTGACTCACACACATCTTTTTGGTTGATCCCATTCTTAAGTTGCCTCTTTTACATGTTGCTCAACCATGTGTTTGTTGCTTGTGCTAGGCTTTGTTTCCTATATACTCACTTGCACTTGTTGTTAGTTTACATTGACTTTGGGGGAGCTATGATCCTATTTTGTGCACTTTGTATCCAAATACAAAAATTCTTGATGTGCACAAATCATGGGGAGCTTCTCTAGTTTCTTTAGAACACTCCTCTGCTCATATCATAATATCTTTATTCATGTGGCACGTAGGTTCATTGGTCTAGTTGGTTCAATTGGTATATTTTGATAGCTTGCTTCAATTGGTATCTTTTGATTGCTTGATTGCTTGTTTCTCTCTTTGTTATGTCTTTGTGGCATATCACTCTTTTCAATCTTGGTGCCTCAATATAGTTGGTCTTCCTCCAAGTATTACCTTTGGATATGTGTATGGCATTCCACTCTCCTGTTGAGAAATACACAACTTTTGGAGGAACGCCTTTTATATTGGTCTTCTTAGCTTTTCGCCCATTTTGGCAATCGATGCCAATGGGGGAGAAGTTTCAGAGAGTTTTGTGGAGAAGTCTTCAGAGTTTTCTTCTTGCTTTGGTTTTGTTCCTAAGCATTTGCATCTCATACGCATGCATTATTGGTTGTTGCATTGCATGGTGATGCATAATTCATTATATAAACTCTCTTGAAAGTGATTGTCATCAATTACCAAAATGGGGGAGATTGAAAGGACATGCGGTGCCCCCATGTGTGGTTTTGGTAATTGATGACATTCTCTATGGACTAATGGTTGCATTGAGTTATATTTGAAGGATTTGTCCATATGCATTTCTTGTCATCCATGCTTTGGTTTCAAGGAGTTTATGTGTTGACCAAGGTGCTATGAAGGAATTATCCAAAGATTGGTCATGTGAGTGTTGAGCTTATTGCAAGCATGTCTTGAAGAAGAAGATTTTATGATCATTCATGTTTACCTTCAAGACATCATCCAAACTAAGAGAGTTGGAAAGATTCAAGGTTGATCAAGACTAAGTCAAGAGTGAGTCAAGTTGATCAACTCACAAAGCGTAAAAGATGTACCGAGAGGGATCAAGTGATCCCATGGTGTGGTAAGCATTGTCCATTGCACTTTGTGTACTAACCCATGGTCTATGTGAGAGTTCTATGTGGGGTTAGGTACATGTCCATGGGCTTGCGTCAAGAGGAAGATATCATACAACCCATGGAAAAGGATGACATCAAGTAGTGATCGTCATCAAGATTGTCATGTGCAAGTTCAAGTGTAGCATCACGAAGAGATCAAGTGCTTGAAGCTTGCCATCCACTGTGGTGTCAATGGACTTGTGAAGATGTGTCGAAGAGTTGCTCACCCATAGTGGAGTATGGGGGAGCAATCATCTAGTCTCCATCGACCCAACGCAATCAAGAAAGGTGGTCCATCTTGCGGAGGACAAGATCGTCATCATCTAGCTCAAGTGGATCATGTGCAAGACAAAGGTTTGCCCTTGATAGGTTTTCTATTTTACCGGTCTCATGATGGTAGTTGGGAGACCGGGTTATAGGATCGATAGCCGTACTATCAAGGGGGGCTCTCAAGTGAGTAGCTTGATCGTATCGTTAAATCGAGAGCTCAAATCATTGCATCCTTGCATCAGTTTTCTTGTTTCTTGTTTGGTTCTCTTTGTGAGTCTTAGAGCTGATGGTCATCTTGATGACAAGCTTGAGTTCATCGAAAACGGAGTTTGCATGCGTCTTCTATGATGTTTTCGGTGTTGGAGGTTTTACCGGTCTTATCCGAGGAAGGGTTCTCACCATTTTCTTTTAGGCCTTTTCTCATTTGCTTATTATTGGTATTTCTATCAAGATTGTGTTAGCCCTAGTCGCTAGCTTTCCAACAAACTTGGTTTCGTCGAATTCGGAGTCCGAATGCAGAAGTTGTGGTAGTTTTGATGTTCTGAAAAGGCTGCAGCGGTACTACTGCGGGTAGGAGCGGAAGTAATTTTTTACTACCGCTCTTGGGAGCGGTACTACCGATTGGAGCAGTACTACCGCGGCTACTTCCGTGGCTACTTCCGCTCGGGACCAAAAACTCGTCACAAGTCCAGCGGTGGTAGGCACGGATGTAATTTTTTAGTACCGCTTCATAGCAGTAGTACCGCTTCCCTTAGCGATAGTACCGCTACCCCTTTGCGGTAGTACCGTGATGTCAAGCGGTACTACCGCTCGGTCTTGAGTTGTGAGCATAATGGTTGGATTTTTGCCCACCTATAAAAGGGGTCTTCTTCCCCATTGAACCTTATCCTTTGAGCTCGTGTTCTTCCCCATTGTTGACCTTCTTCGAGCTTGCTAACTCTCAATCCCTCCATGGATTCTTGCTAGTTTTTAGGGAAAGAGAGGAGATCTAGATCCACATTTCCACCAATCACTTTCTCCTCTAAGTGAGGGAACCCCTTGGATCTAGATCTTGGAGTTCTTCGTGTTCTTCTTTCGTTCTTCCTCTCATTTTCCTCCCAAGCATTAGTTGCTTTGGTGGGATTTGGGAGAGAAGGACTTGGGCACTCCGTGTGCCCTTGCCATTGCATTTGGTGCATCGGTTTGAGTTCTCCACGGTGATACGTGGAAGTGAAGTTTGAGAATCTTATTACTCTTGGGTGTTTGGGCACCCTAGAGCTTGTTCCTCTTGGGTGCCTTGGCGTCCTAGGCGGTTGGTGGTGTTCGAGCTCAATCATTGTGGTGTAAAGCTCCGGGCAAGCGTCGAGGTCTCCAATTAGGTTGTGGAGATCGCCCGAGCAATTTGATGGTACCGTGACCGCCCCAAGGGTTGCCAAAGTGTCTGGGTTCGGTGACCGCCCTCAAGGGTTGCCATTTATGCAGGTTCGGTGACCGCCCTCAAGGGTCCCTTAGTGGAATCACGACATCTTGCATTGTCGAGGGCGTGAGGAGATTACGGTGGCCCTAGTGGCTTCTTGGGGAGCATTGTGCCTCCACACCGCTCCAAACGGAGATTAGCATCCGCAAGGGTGTGAACTTCGGGATACATCGTCGTCTCCGCGTGCCTCGGTTATCTCTTACCTGAGCCCTTTACTTATGCACTTTACTTTGTGATAGCCATATTGTTTCTTGTCATATGTCTTGCTATCACTTAGTTGTTTACCTTGCTTAGCATAAGTTGTTGGTGCACATAGGTGAGCCTAGTTGTTGTAGGTTTTGTGCTTGACAAATTAACCGCTAGGTTTATTCTGCATTTGTTCAAGCCTCAACCGTAATTATTTTAAAGCGCCTATTCACCCCCCCTCCTCTAGGCGACATCCACGATCTTTCAACGTCGCTGTCATTTTTGGTGTTCTGACAGCCGCAGGAAGAGCAACGTTACAACCTCACCCTCCTCGAGTAGCACCGGCTGGCGGAGGACCAAATCTACGACGAACGCGCAAGCGAGGAAGCCGTGGCGTCCATGGCAGACATGCCGGTGAAGAACCCCAACTTCTTCGCCGAGCAGCGAGCGCTCACGCCACTCGCAATGCGGTTGCGGCGTAATCGGCGCGGAGGTGACGACTGGGCCGCATGCGATCATGGCCAAGAACGCCGGCATGCAGCTGCGCGTGCTTCACGCCGCCAATGATGATTTATTGGCACCGGTGGCACAATGATTGTGTCGCCCTGTCCGCGTCCATGGTCGTGGACTCTGACGAGGAGGAGTAGTACATGGGAGGCGGCTGGGCCTTGAGTCCAGCCCATGTCCCATGTCCTACTCTTTCTCACCGGCGACCGCACCTTCACTTCACGGGTCTCATCCCCGCCGGACATGGACACAACCAACGCCGGAGGTTAACAATAAGGACTTGGAGGATGGGTGGCCGTAGACTTAGAGTAGGTTAAGTCTGATAGTTTTCTAATGAAATATGGCAAAAATGTAATAAATATGCTCCGGTATAGATGAAAATCATTTGTTTGGATGTAATTCGTCTGATTTCTTGAAATTTAGTTCAAAATGTATGCGGGCGCACGTGGATGACCGGCTCCGGCATCACTGTCTGTGCACCGGTCCACGACAGATACAATGTCTTATTTGGAGGTCAGCGTTGAAGATTCCCTTGTGGTCTCTATGATTCAAACGATTTTAGAGGATCCTAACACTTATGATTTTGCTCTACCTGTGTTGTTTAATTCATAGCATTATAACTATAGTCCTTTTTCCTTATCGGACAATACATAAGAAACTAGCAAGACCCATAATTAGGCGATTTCCCCATCACACAAAGCGACTAACTCATATTATAGCTATCAGCTTGCAAATTTACACGGGTTGCGCTTGATAAACGAAAAGATACTACATTTCCAAAAAAGAAAGACACTATGCCAGAGCTAAGGCTTTCTATCCGTCAGTCATACTTGATGTCTAGATAGGAAATCACATCACAGTCCTGGGATTTCCTTCTTGAAGTTTTGCAAAAACGAGGCTTTGGGAGGAGGTGGATTTCATGGATCTATGGGCTTCTCAGCTCGGCATCTTCCTCTGTTCTCATTAATGGAGAGTTGACGACACCTTTTGCTCTGGGTCAAGGAGTAAGGCAAGGAGACCCATTGTCCCCTGCTCTCTTTATCCTGGCTATGGACACACTGCAGGCCATATTGCTTTGGGCAACGCAACAGAACATATTACCACCTCTCGGTCTTGACAGAGGAACACCCAGGGCATCCATCTTCGCGGATGACGCTATCCTCTTTTTTAGGCCAACAAGTATGGACCTTCAGGTGATATCCTGCAACCTGGATCTGTTTGGTCGTGCCTCGGGACTTCATATCAACCTTCTAAAGAGCACTACAACCTGTATTCGATGCACGGATCTTTGAGGAGGATATGGTGGCGGCTCACTTCCGATTGCCAAAAACAGCAATTCCCTTTCAAGTATCTGGGCCTTCCCTTATCAATTTTTTGGCTGAGGAAAAATGACATTTGGCCACTCATTGACAAATACTCCGGCAAGATGAAAGGATGGAAACCTAAGATGCTGGCTGCAGCGGGACGCTTGACTCTCACGAGTTCAGTTCTCATGGCCCTCCCCATCCATTTTATGTCAGTACTCCCTTTGCCTATTTGGGCAATCAAGATTATCGAGAGAAGGTGCAGAGGTTTTGTTTGGAAAGGGGAGGAAGACATAAACGGCGGTCACTGCCTACTCCCCTGGACTCGGGTTTGCGGACCCAAGGAGTTGGGTGGCCTCGGTTTGCGAACCTTGAAATTTTGGTGCAGCATTACGCTGCAGATGGCCATGGCTGAGATGGGGGCTGAGGAAAGGCCATGGCGCGGTCTGCGGAAAACACCGAGAATGAGGTTTGGCTATTTTCAATGCGGCTTGCTATGTCAAGTTGGGAAACGGTGAGATTGCACGGTTCTGGACAGATAAATGGCTGCCGGATGGACGGTCGATTGCTATGGTGGCACCGACTCTATTTTCTTTTGTGCATAATTCAGGGCTCACGGTCAGAGAGGCGCTGCACAACAATGCGTGGATACAGGACATAAGGGGAGGCCTGTCAGTTCAAGCTCTAGCTCGGTACCTCGAGATATGGGACATCTCGCATGCTACCATCCTTGAGCCGGAGGTTGCTGATCGCTTGGTTTGGAGGCTTTCTGAAAATCAATGATTCTCAGTCCATAGTGCCTACCGGATGTTCTTCATGGCAGGTATCCGTTTTCCATGCTACAAACCAATTTGGAAATCCAAAGCTCCGCCTCGCTGCAGGTTCTTTATGTGGCTGGTGGTTCATAAACGCTGTCTAACGGCGGATAATCCTCAGAGGCGCGGTTGGCCATCTAACACAACATGTCCGCTTTGCTTGGCTGAACCAGAGGACTGTACGCATCTCTTTGTAAACTGCAGATTCACGCAGCAGTTATGGCACCGGTTCAGGCAATGGACGGGTGTGTTCTTCGCCATTCCTGATAGTAGATTTAGCTGCACGAAGACTGGTGGTTGTCGGCCAGAAAGAAATCCCCAAGCCAGACCGGCGTAACTTCGACACCGTTGCTATCCTGGTGCACTGGAGGGTGTGGAAGGAAAGGAATGCCAGGATCTTTGAACACAAAGCAAGTAGCGTCGATCGAGTGCTAGATCTGATCAGGGATGACATTGCCGTGTGGAGAGCAGCTGGGTGTGTTTCGGACCTAGCAGCCTGAACTTCCAGGAAGGAGATGCTCTTGCTTTTCCTTTTGTTTTCTGTAATAGCCCTTCTTTTGGCTTGGACAACTTACAGCTCTAGATCGCCTAGACTATGGTTTGATTGTACTTTCACTCATTTCTAATAAAATGCGGCCGCTGGCCCTTCGTGTGTGGAAATCACATCACAGTCGAAACCTTCATCTCACAGAAGTCACCTTAATAATACCTTATAAATGCACTGTCATAATCATACTTACAACTCGGAAGAAGGGACCATGTGACAGTTACCTCCATCTCACAGGAGCCAATCTTAATATTCTCCTTGGTTTTACCAAACTTTTTGGGAGTAAAAGTTTTACGAACTCTCCTCGCATCTTTCTCATCAGTACCCCGAAGTGCCTTCGCCGAAAACACAAGCTTTCCTTCAGGCTGCGGAAGCTCGACGCTGACCACACGGCGTGAGAGCTCAATCCTGCCACTACCATCAACCGGCAATCTATCGCCTTCAAAAGCAAGCAACGGGATTTCCATGTTCTCGAAACTAGCTGTACTGGCAGTGAGTAAACCCCTACAGCCAGGCCATAACCCATGCTTTTTGACTTTCACACTGATTGCGGCTTCCACACAGTTACACATTCGAACGTATGTCAACTCTAGTGTGCTAAGCTTGCTAGCCTCAGCACGATAAGACGGGCCCCAAGGAAGAGACGCAACTGCTAAATAGCTTAAATCTTTATCCTCAGATTTAGTGGCGCCCTTCGCCTTCAGATCAACTTCAACATAGATATGGTGTACATTCATGAGTAAAATGCATCATAAGTCCTAAAACTATCGGAGGTGTGTCAGTTTAGTCCTATAACTTTGAAACTGCACTTTTGGATCCTAAAACTATTAGAGGTGTGTCAATTTAGTCCTATAACTTCGAAACTGCACTTTTGGGTCCTAAAACTATCAAAGGTGTGTCAGTTTAGTCCTATAATTTTGAAACAGTAGTTGTGGGTCCCAAAACTATGTAAGTTTCTTCCTCTTAGGTCCTAAGCTTGCATGGTTAGCATTGACCCACCAACGAGTCACTTGGAAATGCTTGGATTGTAGCCACGTTGACCTGACCCAATGGGCCCACCTGTAAATATGCAAAAAAACTAGAGCGTTGTCTCGCCTCATTCTCACGCCATCGTCTTCTCCCACGCACAAAATGCTCGAGGCGACAGTGCAGAGGCCATCGGTGGAATGATGGTTTGAGCTCAATGAGGAGAGTAGACCGGTCATCTCGGCCTCTCCCAACAGCAGCAGAGCGACATGTCGCACAATGTCCAATTGCTACCCGCCTATGGCTACTGCTAGGGTTGTGTCACTCTCGGCGACCTCTGCGCCCAGCTTTGCGGTTTCAGCGCACTCCTGCAGGTCGCCCGACAGCTCACCACCTATGACCATGCTCGTGCCCAAACAACAGCCTGCACGGCCAACTCTACGGAAAGGGTGTCGGGGCAACGACGATATCATCAAATAGAGAGAGAGAGAGAGAGAGAGGTGGGATGGCGTACTCCATCCCAATTGGCTCGGGATCTCCCCGGCGGCCTCGCCGAGGGAGAGGGATGTCGTCCTTCATGCCGACTAGCTCGGGGTCTCCCCGACGGTCACGCCAAACCTCTCAGGGAGGCTACCGTGCAGCTCATGGCCATGCAGGTGGTGGGCATGCAGGTTGCAGGACACACTGCAACATGGAAGCGTATGTACCACTTTGGGGGATATAAACACATACAAAGGGCTCATTATAAAAAATGCACCATGGATGGTGGCCATGCAAGATTAGGACCTCGGATGAACAAACATGCATAGTTTTGAGACCCAAAACTGCAATTTTGAAGTTATGGGACTAAAAATGACACACCTCCAATAGTTTTAGGACCCAAAAGTGCAGTTTCGAAGTTATAGGACTAAACTGGCATACTTTCGATAGTTTTAAGACCCCAAAGTGCAGTTTGAAAGTTATAGGACTAAACTGACACACCTATGATAGTTTTAGGACTTGTGATGCATTTTACTCTACATTCATCACAATTCCTCGGGTAGGTCCCGTTAGCGTTAGAAATCGATCCTGCATAGCATTCAGTGTATCAAACTGACCAATACGGCAGCAAAATGAGATAGGAGGCATGAGCCGATCATTTGTGTTGGGCGAGCAAGTTTGTTCAAATCATCACATGCATTAAGATTGATGGAGGCAGTCTAAATTAATAGTTACACGATGCCAAAGAAGAGGTAACATTGGGTAGCATAATGGAAGCGAAACGATAACAGATACATGTCATGAACCTCTAGCCCAACCAGACTTGTACGCTAGTATTATATATCATAATAACTGAAGTTAGCTGACGAACATACCAAATACTAGCTAGTATCCATGCACGGAGTATGTGAAGCTCCTTGGTGATGGTTTGAAATTTGTTGCATATATTAAATTGTGTTCTAAATCGTATACATAGTCCTACTCCCTTCATTCAGTTTATAAGTCCTGCGCGTATACCTAGGTTACTAATTTTATCACCCTAATATAAACTATACAACACAAAAATTATACCGTTTGAAATAGAACATCTGAAGTTTATATTGGTATATTTTTTGTAATATATGACTTGTATTAGGTTGGTCAAATTGATGACCTAGGAGTACACGCACACCCTGTAAACTAAGAGAGTGGGAGTATCATGATGTTAAATTTAGCTAGAAGTTAAGAAGAGACCAAAGAGACCAACGAATCCACATAATCTATGCATGGATTAGCAAAGATTCATAATATAGTAGTATAACCTTCTTGGTAAGAGTTTGGCAGTTATCCCTCTCACGGTGAAAGACCATGATGCGATTGCGATCCACCGCATCCCGCACGGCGATCGAACCAAAAACCTGTAAAGGCCACTTCAGGGGCTTCTTTATCTTCCCGACTTTGATCGAGAAGGGCTATGCTTGGATTCAAGGGACTACTTTTAGTCTGACTAAAACTAGTCTTTTTTAGAGGCTAAAGTTCCAATCACCCCTGACTAAAGAGAGGCTAGAACTAGTCTTGAGACTAAAAAGTTTTAGTCAGGGGAACCCTACTAAAATGTGAATTAGTCCTCTCTCTCCTCATTTAACTCCTCTCCTTTAACACATGCGAGTTCGAATTGGAGGGTTTGGAGGATAATAAATGCTCATCAACTCATTTTAGTCTATTTAGTATTTGTATCCAAGCATGGGTGAGGCTAGCAAGTTTTAGTCCCACTACTTTTAGTCATGGGACTAAAACGTATCCAAGCACCCTCAAGATCTGGAGCATCTCCTGCTTGTGGGCGTAGCAGTTATTGGGGAGGCGAAGGTGGGTGAAGCACGAGGCAGGGATGGATGCTGCATGACAAATATATAGTGCAGTCAATGATGATACGCTAATAGAGCATGTGTTCATTATATGCTACTCCCTCCTTTCATCTATATAGGGCCTAATGCGTTTTTTGAGGTAACTTTGACCAAATATTAGAGCAATAATATATGACATGCAACTTACGTAAAGCACACCGTTAAATTCGTGTGTGAAAGGAGCTTTCAATGATATAATTTTCATATTGTACATGTCATGTACTATTAATCTTGTCAATAGTCAAAGACGGTCCTAAAAAATACATTAGGCCCTATATAGATGGAAGGAAGGAGTACTCCTTCTGTCTCATAATATATGAGCGTTTTTAACACGGATGAAAGTAGTATATGCTAGTAACAGGAGGCGGCAAAAAAGCAAAGGACTGGATCAGAGGAGGACGCTTACTGGTCTGGTCGAAGGGGCCGTAGTGTTGGGCGAAGAGCCGGTCCCAATTTTCGCGGTGAACACGGGCACAGTAGGCATTGTGATCAGTGTTGGCTTCCTCGGGTACTTCCCCTACCATCTCTCTCGTAATCGCCATCATTTCGTTGATCGACAGATTGTCTCTCCTGTTCTTCTTCTCCCCGTTTCTGGGCGCCTCCTCAGCTGCCTCGTCGGCCAGCTCCCCCAATCCCATCATCATCGCCATCGTCTCCTCCTCGGCGGCTTGATCATATTCAGATGGAGCTGCTGGTTCGGACTTGACAGGCTCATCATCATCATCATCATCATCCGCCTTCACCACAGATGTTTCACAAGGCTCGGCATTGGACGACTCCATCCCTACATGGACTCGTCGCCGCCGCAGCCTTGCCTTTTTGCACGGCATGCCCTCAGCCTCTTCTTCTCTTATTTCTCAACCTGTCAACCCACGGTACTATACTAGTGCAACGTACACGATCTGGCAATTACAATCAACTAGAGTATCTTTTTTTTTTGCGGCAAATCAACTAGAGTATCGCTGCTGCTTATACAGGTGCGTGCGGCCACGACCCAAAACTGAGTCTGACTCGTAGTCGTACCCGGACACGGCAGACGATGACGAACCTTACTACGACTCCACACAGTCCACACGGACAACGTCTACGTGCTGAGTCACAACGACGTGCTGGGTCACCTTCCGCCCGGCCTGCGAATCTGCGATCCGCCTCGACGGCCGCCACCGTCTCTATGAACCACGCCGACGTAGGAGCCGTAGCACCCAGCGACCTTTCCGTCAAAGTATGCAGCGGTACCCGCATCGCTCGGCAGACGACCCTGGTCATGCGCGCGGTGGCTAGGGCACCGGCGAAGGAGGGAGGGAAGAAGAAACACGATGAATAGCCCAGCGAAATCCAACGGCCCCGCAGACTGAGAAGATCTCAAGTATCTCTCTCTTTCTCTCTCTCTCTCTCTCTCTCTCTCTCTCTCTCTCTCTCTAACAGCGGTTTGTAGTGTTTTTTTGGAGGAGTTGTAGTTTTTTTTAGGGGCAGCGGTTTGTAGGCTGGGCCCAAGCACCGCAGGGGAGGCTTCAGGCTCGACGCTGTACACTTTCGGCCCAAGGCAAAACTAGTACCCTTCTAAAAAGTATGCAGGGAATATCACTTTTCTTTTGTGCTTGCTTTCGAAAAGAGGGTTGGTCAGTTTTTTCAATTTTTGAGTAACAAAATAATACTGACCAACCCTTTCTTAATATGATTTCCATAACCAGGGAACATTCCGAGGGCATGGCAAACCAAACAATTTTCATGCCAATTTGTGGTGTCCATGGAACATGGATGATGTTTTTTCTTTAGCCAGCATGGCGAATTCGTGCAGTTCAATGTTTTTGCCAGGATTTGCTATGCTTTCTGAGGGAATTTGCCATCCTCACGACGATATAAATTGCCATAAAAACGTTTGTTTGTCATGTCTTTGCAAGAAATGTCAGCACAATAATATTTTCATTTTTTATATGCACTGCCTTTTCCTTTTCCAAAAAAAGTCAAGATGAATAGTGTGTGATGAAATGCCGCAACAAACCTCATTTAGAGCATCTACAGCCGAGCGCCTCAAACCGGCCTCAAACGCCCGGGTGGTCTGCCCAGTCACTGACCTGTCATAATTTTTTGACCCAAACGGCCCTCTCAAACGGGCCTCAAACCTCCGGGCTGACCAACACCCGTCATATATAACCCAAATACGGGTGGACGCCCGGGCATGCCCGCCACGTCGGTCTGACAGCAGGGCCCCACGCGAAAATGCCAGAAAACCCGGCGGTTCGACGGACGCTGCGTCCGTCGCCGCATTGTGCACACCGCGTGTTGCCGCTCCGACTCGCCGCCCGAGACCAAATTCATCTATTTAAGCCGGTCGGGGTCCCGCAACCCTAGCCCATCCACCTCCTCCCTCTCCGCGCTGCCAGTCCGAACCCGTCCACCTCCTCCCTCTCCCACTCCAGCGCTCTGCCCATGCTCCGGCGCTCCGTCATGGTCCGGAGGAAGATCACCTACTACGCAATGTTCACGCCGGAGCGCCGATACGAGATCCAGCAGGAGATCCGGGCGAGACAAGCCACGCGCGCCACCCATATCGTTGGCGGGCTCCCTCCGGACTCGCCGGAGCCGGAGGAGGAGGAGCAGTCGGGGGAAGAGGAGCTGGCTTCGATGGTGGTGGAGGAGGCGGAGCAGCCGGAGCCGGAGTTGCCGGAGCAGGAGCTGTCGGGCTTCAACGTGGAGCAGGTGGAGGCGGAGTTCACCATCGCCCAACCGGAGGAGATGGCGGAGCAGCAGGCCATCCTGGAGTCCATCCAGGATGAGGCCTATGTGGAGGCGAACCGGCAGCTCCTCCGGCAGGAGCAGGCAACGCCTGACGTGTTCTTCGCCGAACTCGACACGGAGAGAGAGGAGGAGGAGGCCGGAGCGGAGCAGCCGGAGGTGCTGGAGGAGCCGGAGCTGCAGCTGCCGCCATGCTGCCGGAGCTGGGCACGGAGATCGTCGGCATCTCCGACAACGAGTAGCTAGGTGATCGATGTAGGTTTATTTTGTTTGCATGTCTTTGTATGGATTGACGCGTCCTCGGGTAGTGACCGGGTACGGCTCAAATTTCACAAGTTGCATCCGAACATCTCATACTAAATTCTCACGTCTGGAGGCGTTTGAGGGACCATATTTGACATATTCGGCTGTAGATGCTCTTACACAGTGTGAAACCTAAAGCAGGGAACATGCCCACACGTAGGAGAGGATTTTTTTTTGGCTTTAATACATCGTCAGATTTTGCATTGTCCCTGAATCGACCACACATCTGTCGTTCACAAAGTAGTTTCGGCCGCGCAATGGACGGTGCAAGACCCGGTTTGCTCAGCACCTTCCACGGTTTTCCACCGCGGACACGTAGTGTACAGAACATGCATGGGATATACCCAAAGGACTAAACTGCATGGGTCCGCGCGACGGGCATGCATGGTTCAGGACGTACGAGGTGCGGCCGTGGACGCGTTCGGGAACTGACTCGTGTTTAACCGACCAGTGTAAGAGCATCTACGACCGCGTACGACAAATATGACCCTCGAACACCTGCATACGCGGACGCGTTTAGGGAGTGACCAATAAGTCTTAAATTAGCATAACTGCATCAGGACATCTTATACTACATTCTTAAATCAATACAAAAGCATGCAAACAAAAATCGTACGTACTACATAGATCATCTAGCTACTCCTCGTTGAAGATGTCGACTATCTTTGTGCCCGGCTCCGAGTACATGAGCGGCAGCTGCAGCTCCGGCCTCCACCTCCTCTATCTCCGCGTCGTGTTCGGTGAAGAGCGTGTCAGACGTCGCCTGCTCCTGCCGGAGGAACTGCCGGTTGGCCTCCACATAGGCTTCATCCTGGATGGACTCTAGGATGGCATGCTGCTCCGCCATCTCCGCGGCATGGGCGGCGGCGAACTCCGCCTCCGCCTCTGTCATGTTGAACCCCAGAGCAGGCTGCTCCGCCTCGTCCTCCTTCGGATCCACCACCTCCATCAGCTCCGGCAGCTATGCTCCCTCCTCCTCCTCCGGCTGCTGCTTCTCCTCCTCCTCCGGCTCCGAGGCCAGCGGCGCGCCTTGCCTGGATCTCCTATGCAATCTGCCTCCGGCGCTCCGGCGCAAGCATAGCATACGTGGTGATCTTCCGCCGGACCATGACGTTGCCGGAGAGCGTGGGTGAGCAGTGAAGAGTAGACAGACGGGCTCGGCTGGCGGCGCTGAGAGGGAGGAGGTGGACGAGCTAGGGTTGGGGGACACCCGTCGGCTTAAATAGCCGGATTTGGCCTCAGGCGGCGAGCCAGAGCGGTCCCACGTGGCGTTCACAGCGCGGCGATGGAGGAGGCGTCCGTAAGACTGCCGGCTTTCTGGGCGATTCCGCATGGGACCCCATCATTATAAATTATCTTGCTATCAAACTATCTGTTACCGACAGTTTCAGTGCTTCCAGAAAATACCTTGCTAAAAACCGCTTCGTTTCCTTCTACTCCTCATTGGGTTCGACACTCTTACTTATCGAAAGAACTACGATTGATCCCCTATAATTGTGGGTCATCAGCTAGTAGTCCTCCCTGTCGGTAGTTTAGAATGCTTTGTAATAGAGTGCGGATTCTTCTGTATTTCCTGCTATCTTTTTGACCTGCTTTGTAAGAGGTTCTCCTCACCAGGAGCAAATAACACAACCCAAATTATAATTTGGGTCAGTTAATTTTTCTTAGGCCAAAGAAAAAACATTTTGTTAACTTTCAGGGTCACCAAACGTCCAAATGTGCTGCCCAAAGCCCCAAACTCATGCGTACAACAGCTGGCAAAGCATTTTGCCTGGGCCTAGTGTTACCAGCACCAAAAGGTGCCGGTTCATGGGTTATTTACTACACTCCCTTCCTATGGCAGTACAAAAAGGCAACCTGGTCACTGAATTTTAGTCTATTGAAAGTTTTGATCTCATGTTTACTCCTTTTCGATCGTAACAAAGTCAGGCTATGCACAGAAGGCCACGTACCAGATTTTGATTGTCCTATACTATTGTACTACAATAAAACTAATAAAAGGCTTTCTAAATAGGATAATTCAAAGCAATGGTAAGAAAATAAAATAAAACTAAAATAAAACTAATGAAAGGAATTACACACAATTTACAAATAAATTGTGTTTTTAATAATATGCAATAGTAAGCATAGAGTAGTGTAGTTTTGCAGGAATTTTTTTTATAAGAAGGAATGAGTCAAGAAAATTGGTATTGTCCTTCAAGACGAAAAAATTAAATAAAAATCAAACAAAATCAAAATATGAAGTTTTCTAAGGAATAATGAATTAGTGGCGTTAGTATTACCCTTTAAGAAGAAAGAAAATGAAGATAAAATAAATACGGACAAAATTTGCACACAATGTACAAATGAATTGTGATCTTTTATAATATGCAAGAATAAATGTATAATAGTGGAACTTCCACACAAAAAAGGTTCCTAAGAGGTAATGACTTGGTGGCGTTGGTATTACTCTTAAAGAAGAAGGACAATGAAATAAAAACTTAAACCAAATCAAAATAATGAAGTTTTCTAAGGGAGAATGAATTAGAGGCATAGGTATAACCCTTTGAGACGGCTAGAAATGTAAAAAAAACTAAAATAAAATCAAAACGTAAAAGTTTTCTAAGGGAGAATGAAATAGTCGCATTGGTATTACTCTTTAAGAAGAAGAAAATGAAACATATTAAAACAAATAATAAAAAAACTTGCACACAACATACACAGATATTGCGCTTTTTTATGATATGCAAAATAAGCTTATAATAGTGGAATTATCACAAAAACAAAGTTTCATAAAAGGAAATGAATTAGTGGAGTTGTTAGTACCCTTAAAGAAGAAGTAAATAAAATCAAAACTAAATAAAAAAACTTGAAGTTTTCTAAGGGAGAATGAATGAGTGGCATTGGCATTACCCTTTAACAAGAAAGAAAATAAAACAAATAAAAACACATAATGACAAAAATACACAGAAATTGCTATTTTTATAATATGCAAGAATAAGCATATAATAGTGGAGTTTTGCAATGAAAGAATTTTTTTAAGAAAGAATGAATTAGTGGCATTGTATTATCCTTAAAGAAGAAAGAATTAAAAAAACTAAAATAAAATCAAACTATAAGTTTTCTAAGGAAGAATGAAATAGTGGCATTAGTATTACCTTTTAAGAAGAAAGGAAATGAAAACAAAGCTTAAAACATAATGAAAAAAATTGCAGACAATATACAGATAAATTGTCATTTACACACATATTGTATAGTATTTGTGTGTATGCCGACACGCGGAAATAAAAAATGAAGTTGTCTAAGAATAAGCGAATTATTGGTGTTCGTATTACCTTTTAAGAAGAACATAAATAATAATAATAATAATAATAATAATAATAATAATAATAATAATAATAATAATAGTAATAAATTGCACACATTTTACACAAAATTATGCTTTTTATAATAGAAAGAATAGCCACATAATAGTGCAAAGATATTGGTATTAACGTTAAAAACAAAACAAAATGAAATAAAAATTAAAATAAAAACAAATAACAGTTTTTTAGGGAAGAATAAAACCCTTTAAGAAGGAAATTAAAATAAAAACTACATAATAAAATTTTCTAGGGAAGATTGAAATTCCTTAAGAAGAAAGAAAATAAAAAACAAAACAAAAAAATTTCTAGGGAAGAATGAAACCCTTTAAGAAAAAAGAAAAGAAAAACTAAAACAAAATAAGAATAATGAAGTTTCCTACGGAAGAATGAAACCCTTTAAGAAAAAAATACAAAAACTAAAACTAAAACAAAATAATGAAGCTTTCTATGTAAGAATGAAACCCTTTAAGAAGAAAGAAAAATATAGAAACTAAAACAATATCAAAATAATAAAGTTTTCTAGGGAAAAATGAAACCCTTGAAGAAGAAAAAAATAAAAAATAACTTGCACACAAGTATGCTCTGAATTTGCACTTTTGTAATATGCAAAAAATAAGCATATAAAGTGCATGCTCTCTACTATAATTTACGCACATGGTGTATCAAACTTGCGTGTATACTTACTAAACATAATAAAACAAATAAAGTTTCATAAGAGAGAATAAATTAATGACATTGGTATTATTCTTGAGAAGAAAGAAAATAGAAAAAAAGGCTTGCACATAGTTTTACAGTGAAATTGCACTTTTTAGAATATGCAGCGAATATACATATAGTCATGCAACTTTAGCAGTCTAGTATAATTTGAGCACACATTGTATAGTACTTTCGTGCATACATACACATAATAATAGAAAAATGTATTTAATTAGCAAAAAATAGCACAAAACAATTAGCATTGGAATTACCCTTAAAGAATAAAGAAAATGAAAAAAAACAAAAAAATTACATAATAAGCATAGAAATGCACTTTGATAATACGTAGAATAAATATATAAGAGTGAAGTTTCCGTACTCTTATCTAATTTGTACATGTAGTACTTGCATGTATACATTTACACATACTCCACATCCAAAAATGCATGTAAAGAAAAAAAACTCAACTGAAAATAAGAAAGATAAAAGCATACACATGCAGAAAATAAAAGCAAACACATGGAAAAAAGCATGCGCACACCAAAATACATCCCAAGAAGGAAATTGACTCCCCTAAAAAAAGAAGGAAATTGACTGACCCAAAATAGGGATCAATCGAATCCAAACAGCCCAGTACGACTAGCAAAAATGTGACAAAAAAACTACACAAATCTTAAAGCCCTTCCAAGGGCCAGAAAATCGACTGACCACAAAACTAAAATTCAGCTGACTGAAGTCTAGCTAAAGTGGTCCTCATCACCAACTATCGGTTTGGGTTTGTTGCTTTATATATAAAGTGGGATGAAAGCCTTTTTCGCCAAGATCAGTGGGCCTCTCGAGGTTGTGTAACATGGCCATGCAATTTCTCGGCCATAGGGTCTTTGGTGTTACGTACGCACATTGTCGTCAAAGTTCAAATGTCTGACATTGAGGGGTTTATTTTTTTCTCCATGTTAGATTAATTGGACTGGCAGACTACCAAAGCTCTTAGAAAATCTTATAGCTCTTCCGAAATAACTATGATGCAACACTCCTTTTCTAGGCTTTGAAGTTGGATGGGAGAATAGATAAGAAACTTTCATGAATTAATATATCTTAAAAAAAAATCTTGGAGATTATGTAATGCTTACTCTCAAACTTTGTATATACCCCTCGTACTGCAGTGTTGTTTTCTGCTGGGATGGACTCTGTTGCAAACCTGACTATGGCTGAGAAGCCTCCTTGAATAATGAGAAATTCTTTTTCCCTGCAATTTTTTTATATGTATATACTTGCCCTGCAAAATAAAAGAACTTGTATGTATATACTTGAAATATTCAAGATTAGAGAAAAGACTCGCAATTAACTTATTTGTTACCCGCAAAAAGAAAGTTAACTTATTTGTATATGCCATGGTTCTCACTTTCAGTGAGATTTCGGTGAAATTCACTGATTTTCGGTTATATCAATAGACACTGAAATATTTACATTTCAGCCAAGCTATTTCAGCAATTTCAGTAGTTCAAAGGAATTCACATATGTTTCAAAATATTTTAAAAACAATTCAAAATTTTATTTGAATTGAAGTTAATATTTTAGTCATTTGGCTGAAATGTAAACTGAAATCACTGAAATTCACTGATTTCGGTGATTTCGGTTGGTGCTAAAAAAAACTCAAACTGAAATTGAAAACCGTGGTATATGCTCATGAATTAACTTATCTGTATATACTAACAAATGGTGGCAATTGCGGCAAAATCAAAGTATCAACCCGCACTTTTTTTTACCTCTAGTGTTTTGCTGCTGGTTTGGGCGAGCCACGACCCAGTTTCGCCCTAACTAAGCCAGTGGCGGCACCAGCAATTTGCAACCGGGTATTCATGTGTATTCATTTTGTCAAAATCATTGCTGTTTTTCAAAAATTATCACTGTTTTATCAAAATAAACATTGTTTTGTAAAAATCATGGGTATTCACATGAGAACCCAAGAATACCCAACATCACTCACGAACTGCATGATTGGTGAAACTTTTGCAACCAAAGAGCGAAGGCGCACACTGCACGTGGCAAGAATGTATATTTCCAATTGTGAATAAAATGGACGAGTAACCCTTCGAGTTCAAAAGGCGAACTTAATAGAACAAATTTATATATTTTTCATTGTGAATAAAATTGTAGGAAAAACATGCATGTAAATTTCGGAGTCAGCACTCAGCATGCTCCATTTTCCCATGTGAAGAAACTCCAGTGTAGTGCTTGAAATTTTCAGGACTAGATTCTTTCCTGGACACAAAATTAACATTCCATGGAAATTCACAAGCATACAAACGGCTCACGCGTTAGCGTGCGCGGGCGAGTTTTTCAGCCCCACTGACATTTTTTATTTTTTGTTGAGTAGTATCGTACTGTTTATCCAGAAAGTACGTGATTGGCTTCTCTTAAAGCATCTTCAACAGCCGCTCAACACGCGCGCGCTAAAAACTGGTTTGCGGCGTGTCTATCGTCAGGTTTGACGCGGCGGGCAGCTGGCTCCAGCAGCCGCGGTAAAATGCAGCGCGCGCGTAGCTCCAGCAGGCATACTAAAATGCAGCGCGCGCTCTCGCACAAACACTACGTGCATAGATTTGTAGCTCGCCGGCGCTCCGCGGCTGCCGAGACGCCTGCTCCTGCGAAGCTTGTGAAATACTACTGCCACCACGGGGAGCACTCCATTGTGCAGCCGCGGGTGCTCTTTTCTAATTTTATTTAACCATACATAATTCTCAACTACATAGATATAAAAAACGATACAAAGATATTCTACATAATTCATAGCATAGATAAATAAAATAGAACTACAGTGCAATTATATAAAATTAAACTACGGTGCAACTAGATAAACTAATACGATGCAGCTAGAACTACTCCGAGTCCTTATCATCATCTTCGGTGGTGTTCTCCGAGGTATCGATCTATATGTCCTCCCAACGTTCATCGTCTGAGTGAAGGTCGTTCTCCCACCTGCTTCAACGATATCGCACTGCGATATCGCCAGTGCCTTCCGTCGACGGCGGTCCGCCCGCTCCGTGCGGCGCCTTGCCGTCCTCTCCGCCCAGTAGGCTCGCTCGTCGACAACGTCCTCCGGGTGGCGCCGGCGCCACTCCGTCATGGCTCGCTCGTCCTCCTCAGCAATGAGGAGGCGGCGCTGCTGTCGAAGGTGGTCCGCACAGTCCTGGTCCGTGATAAGACGAGGCGGAGGGGCGACGGCATGCGCCTGTTCGCGCGTGTAGACATCACGGAAGTTCATCTGCGACAGCGGCCTCTCTAGGCGCCACGCCGCCACGTCATCTGTGGCAGGCGGCCTACGTCTGATCCGGAGCGATGTCGGCGAGCAGACGTCGTCGGGATCGATCTCGGTGTAGTACCGGCTATTAGGCGCTTCATGAGCGCCGCCGTAGCCGAAAGATCCCCCGGCCTTGGCGGCATGGTGGCGCGGTGGTGACGGGGCGCTGGAATCGGCGAGGAAGCGGTGGAAGCGTTGAGGAGGCGGGGAAAATAGGCGCGTGGCAGTGTAGTGGAGTGCCGTATTTTATAGGCGTGCGCGAAGCAGCGCGTCAAATATATCGCGCGAGCTGCCGCTTTCTCCGCACGCGTAATCGTTTTTCGCGTGCGCCTAATTTCCCGCTTTCTCTAGAGCACGTGAAAACTTGCCGTGGGCGTTAAATGGGTATTTTACCTCGTGCGCGTCTTTGGACGCGGCCGTTGGAGATGCTCTTAGACCGTTGATCTCGAAACATGTTCGTCTCCTCCTCGCGCGCTCCTCTTCGGCGTGGAGGACGCGTGCGGACTGCGAATGCAACACGCACTGCCGTGTCTACTACGTCGGGCACGTACGTACGAGCCGTCCATGGCGCCGGCGCTTCTTCCTCCCTCCCCCGCGCGGCCCCATCTAGCTTTTCTTCGAAAGAGCATGGCGTCGTCTGTGTACGTGCTCTGCCGCGCGATCGAGCGCGCAAGAGTCGTTTCGCTCAGCACCCGGCAGCTTCCACCCTACAGGCTACAGGCGCGGGACCCAAGGACTCGTGACTCGCCGGCTCGCGGTTGACTGACTAATGTTGGTCCGTCAATGGCCCCGCAAGCTTCTGTGACATGACTTGGCTTGCCTTCCCACCTACCTACCGATCCCCTCTCCCCCGGCCCGCTGGGTATATATACTACCGCCACCACCGTCATCGTCGTCACCAGTTCAGAGCTCACCACCAGCACCAGCGACACCACCAGCATCCAGCAGCAGCATCACCAGCACCACAGGCAGCATCTAGCTAGCTAGTACTAGTAGCGAGCACAGCGAGAACTAACCATCTTACAGAGAGAGTGGTCGATCGAGAGAGAGGGAGATGGAGGCGACGGCGGTGAGCCTGACCCGCACGGTCCTGGACGGGGTGCTGGGCAGCGCGGGGACGGCGATGGCCGACGAGGCGGCGCTGCTGCTGGGCGTCCGGAGGGAGGTGGGCTTCATCCGCAGCGAGCTGCAGATGATGCAGTCCTTCCTGCGGGTGCAGTCCTCCGCCACGCGCTGGGGCGCCGGCGCCGGGGGCTGCAGGGACACGGTGCGGACTTGCGTCAAGCAGGTGCGCGACCTCGCCTGCGACCTGGAGGACTGCCTCCTCGACTTCACCCTGCACGCCTCCCGCTCGCGCTGGCTGCGCTGGGGCCCCGGCCTCGTCGCCCGACACCGCCTCGCCGGCCGGATCCGGGGCCTCAAGGCCACCGTCGTGGAGCTCAACCAGCGCAACAAGCGGTACAACGTCTTCGCCGCCGCCAGCCACCACGGCGTCACGCCGGGGGAGGAGCAGCACGGGCACGCCGACGACGACTACCCGCGCGCCCAGCTCGCGCCCGGGAACGAGCGGCAGGACATCGAGCGGGCCGGCGAGGTGGACGAGCTGGTCAAGCTGGTGAACAAAATGGGCGACGCGTGGGTGGTGTCGGTGTGGGGCATGGGCGGGATGGGGAAGTCGTCGCTGGTGAGGATGCTGTACAACGACATGGCCCTCATCGATGGCTTCGACGGCCGCGCCTGGGTCACCGTGCCGCACCCGCTGGAGAGCACCGACGAGGTGGAGCGCCGGCTCAGGAAGCAGCTCGGCGTGGCGCCCGACCGCTCCGTCCGGGCGTGGCTGGAGGAGAACCGGTGCCTCGTCGTGGTCGACGATGTGTCGTCGCACGAGGAGTGGGAGCTCATATCGCGGTGCCTCCCCGCGAACGGCCCGACGGGCAGCCGGGTCGTGGTGACGACACGGCGAGACGACGTTGCCCGGCAGTGCGCGGGGGACGTGCGGGAGAACGTGTACGAGCTCAAGCCTCTCGAAGACGAGGAGGCCCGAAAGCTGTTCTGTCAAAAGGTACGCTCGCAGCTCGCTATACTTTTTCACCTTTTTAACATGATGAAGCTCGTAACCAATTCAAACTATTCAAAAAAAGTAACTCGCAACACAAGCAATTTTTTTTGCGAATATCACAAAGCAAGCACTTTAAAGTTCTCAAAAAAAAAGCAAGCACTTTACAAGAGATGTTTTTAATTTGTTTTTGATGATTTTTTTGGGACTGCCATGTGGGCCAAAAAAAGTAGGCCATGGCAATCGACGTCTCCAGCTCGGGCTGCCTCTAATCTGAGAGGAATTAATTCATAAGAATTTATGTGAAGATTCTGCAAATTTTATTTTTAACTTTTTTTCTTTTTTATGCAATCTAACTGAGACTTGGTTAAGTATTAATCGATTAAGACCTAGCCACACCCTTCGACTAACTCCTGTCGTTGACGCTGCGGCAGCCGTGTTATTTTCATGGTCTGCTCATCCACGAATCACCCTCGTGGGTGAGCAGTCGCGCCCTCATAGTTTTAGGCTTAGGGATTCGTTGCTCCTTCCTCCTCGTCTTTCTACGCGAGCGGAATCGACTAGCGCTAACTCTATTTTCAACCTGACAAATAGCAAAACTGTTATATCTTTGAGGGTCACTTGTTTGAAAATTCCTCTATCAATTCTACAACTGTTAATTCAATGTTCATCCCATATTAAGATCTAGATACCACAATTCTATGAACTTATAGGCTAAATACTTCAATTTTACTAGATGAACAATTTTTATGAAATCAAAAACAATTTTAAATTATGAAGTTACTTAAAATCTTTTTTGTTTGGGCTTTTGCTTCTGCTTTTGCAGCCTTTTCATTTTGGCCAAAAAGCCATAAAAGCTCCTAAATAGGTGCTTTTGGAGCTTTTATGCCTTTTGAAGCCAAATATTGTTATATTGATTCATCAAAAGCCATAAAAGCTCTAAAAGCACCTATTTAGAAGTTTTTATGGCTTTTCAGTCAAAGTGGAAAAGCTGCAAAAGCAGAAGCAGAAGCCCAAACAAACATGGCCTAAGAATCAATCGACTAAGAAAATATTACACTTATTAATTTTTGCGACAGATGAAATAACTGTTATAGATTATCATTTCAGATTTTGATGTTCTTAGACCGAGATGTTGGTAGATAGAAGAAACTTGTAAGTTGGTTAAAAAAATAGTTCCATTAAAGTGCACTTCATGAAGGAAATTTAAAACTACTTGATTTCTATTATATGAAGAATCAACATTCAAAATATAGATGACTTAGTAAATTAGAATTTATAAGTCAATTTAAAAATAGATAATAAAAGGAAAAGTAATACAACTTTTTTTAGGGTTAAGTTAATACAACTTTATTAGTCGAGATAACCTTCACACATTTCATGTGGATAAGGATTAGGCCTCACGGTGAGGCCCTCGCCCAATGCTCATATATGTCACCGTTTAACGCTCCATGTCAGATTTTGTCTATGTGACATAGAATTAGTAAAAAAGAGAGCGGATAAAACCGTCTCTCATCTTAAATAGTACTATCTCTTTACATAGACTAACACAAAATATCGCAATTCTCTTATTACTCATAATTCAATTGACTCATATAATATTATAAACGTACTACCTACTTTATTAGATATATTGGGATGGTGGGCATCTAAGTGATATGGCATGTTTAGATACTATGATACATATAAATAAGAGATGTCTAGTGGGATCAGTCTTATAAATTCAGGAATTCGGCTATTTTCATTGATTAGATAGTACTTTAATTTTTCATTTTATTTATTTATTTTATGATCCGGGTTTCTTATTTTTTGTGTTATTTCTTTTTGCCAAGGTTTACAAGGATGCTGGATATAAGTTAATGGATGATATGATGGAGCAAGCCAATCGTATCTTAGAGCGATGTCGGGGCCTTCCACTTGCTATAGCCACCATAGGAGGTTTATTGGCTAACAGGCCCAAAACAAGCAGGGAATGGATGGATTTGCGAAAGCATCTTGGGTCAGAGCTAGAGTCAGACCGAGATATCAAAAGAGTTATCACCTCAAGCTATGATGGGCTGCCATATCATCTCAAGTGTTGCTTCTTATACCTGAGTATCTTCCCTGAGAACCACGAGATTAGGCTTACGCGCTTATTGCGGCGGTGGATAGCAGAAGGCTATATAACAAAGCCACGTGACATGAGCGTCGAGGAGCTTGGACGGAGGTACTACAATGAGCTCATCAGTAGAAGTATGATCCAGCCTTCGGAGAAGGCCAGGGCTAGCATGGCGGTTGAACGTTGTCGTGTTCATGGCGTGGTGCTCCAAATAATATTGTCCCAGTCTATTGAGGAGAACCAACTCTTCATCATGGATAAGCACTGCAATGAGGCTCCACAAAGTAACATACGCCACTTGGTAGTGACAAGATGGAAGAAAAATGAGAAGATGGCAAGCCTAAACTTGTCTCAGGTACGCTCATTGACAATCTTTGGGAGGTGCCCTGTGTCCCTCATCTCCTCCAAATTGCACTTGTTGAGAGTTCTTGACTTGGAAGATACACTTGAGCTGGAAAATGATGATCTCAAGCACATCGGGGAGCTGCACCATTTGAGGTACCTTGGTCTGCGAAAGACAAACATTTCAAGCCTTCCTTCCTCTCTAGAGAACCTCAGGTTCCTAGAGACATTAGATGTTCAAGACACAAAGGTGACACAACTCCCAGTTGGTATCACCAAGCTGGAGAAATTATGTCACCTTGTTGGTGGCGTCAACTTTGCCAAAGACTTGGCAGGGAAGACGAAGAGAAACAAGGAAACGGGCAAATCTAATGGTGACCCCTTTGAAACGTTTGCAGATTTGGTTACCGGGTGCTATGGTTACAAGCAGGTTGAGCCTTCATGCTCATGTTGCGCATGTGAGTTTAGTGTAACAGCCCCCGAGAGAATCGAGAAGCTAAGGAACCTACAAGTGCTAGGGGTGGTGCACATTGCGCGTGGAAGCAAGGTGGCAAGGAACTTGGGGGAGCTGACTAGCTTGCGCAGATTAGGAGTGGAAGTAGATGCGACAGAGGAAGTAGGGAAGGACTTATGCAGCTCAATATCAAGGCTTGTTCGTCTGGAACGTCTTGAAGTGCGCTCTAGGTCGCTTGAATTTCTAAAGGAAGCAGAGAAAGCAGAGGAAATGCCACCAAAGCATCTCCTATCACTGCGCCTGTGTGGCCGTTTGGGCAAACTCCCTGGCTGGATGGATCGTCTCAACGATCTGGCCAAGGTAAAGCTGATTCAGACACAGTTGAAGCAGGTTGACATCGAGGTGCTGGGGAAGCTGCGCAACCTTACTCTTCTTGCACTCTGGGAGGAGTCCTTCGCCGAGAAGACGTTATGTTTTGGGGAAGGTACATTTCCGAAGCTCAAACTGCTTTACATTGAAGGGATGGAGAACATCGAGACCATACAAATCAAGGATGGTGCATTGGCCGTGCTCGAGAAACTTGAAGTGAAGAAATGCGTTAACTTGGACGACAGTAAGGAGGGCTTGTCCCTTGTGCTGGTCCTCCAAAACCTGAATGAACTTGTCTTGACAAGTTGCGGCGACAAACCGAAGCTGGAGAAGGAACTTCAAAAGCAGATTAGTGGATTCAAGAAGCGCCCAAAGTTTATTACTGGCAAGTCCATTGTATCTAGGACCTAGCCTACGCTCTACCTCTGTTCTGATGTAGATGATGCACACAAGTTTATTTGTACTCTCCAGATATAGGAGTAATAGATTTCTCAAGTAATCTCGTAAAGGAATGTAATGTATTTTGATACTTTTTTTTCCAATGAAGATCCGGCATGTATAGCATTTTTTGGTAATATCACTAGGATAAGTTTGAACATATTCTTACGAAAATTAGCCGGCAAAGTTGCTTGGTGAAGATCAAGTTCAAGAGCGGAATTTTTGCTTGGTGAACTTCATCTACGTTGTTTATCATTGACTGACTGGTACCGGCATTGCCAGGTTATTCACAGATAAGAGCGCATCAATTCAAGCTGGTACTCCATCGCACGCAGCAAAACGATAACCATTCGGTAAATATTTACGCTAAGATATGGCGGATCGATCTCTGTTATGTGCTCCTCATCGACAAATAACAAGCTGGTAAATTAAGCGACAAACTCACTCTACAACGGCCCCTGTCGATCTGGGCTTTATTCCGGTTACAGTGCTGGCCGCGTCCGCGGGGTTCTTCCCCTTCTCCTTCATCTTGGCCACGGCTTCCTTCATGGCCTCCTTCCGCTTCCTGCTGGCCAACACCTTGGCCTGGACGCCGCTGAGGTTCGGGTCCTTCTTCTCCTTCTCCTCCGTCGGCGGCGGCGGGGCCCGCCTCTTGGAGGCCGCCGGCGCGGCGTCCACGTGGCCCAGCAGCGCGCCGGCGCCGGCGGCGGCGATCGCCACGCCGCTCAGGAACGCCCTGCGACACGAACTGCGCATCAAAATCAAAGGATGCAGCCGCTGTCTGAAACAGAAATACGCGCCGCGCGAATCTTAAGAGAAATAACAGTTGACTGAACCTCCTGGTGTCGCGTCTGGCTGGAACGCTGCCGCCGTTTTTCTTCGAGGCAGCATCTCTGCCCGGAGCCGAGCCGACGGCTGCGTGCTGCGCCGCGGCGGCGGCGGCGGCTTGGAGGGGCGCCATGGAATGGAGCATTGCTCTGCCCTGAGTTGCTGCTGTATGGTATGGTGCAGGCATTGGCATAAGCGCGTCAATGCCTCTGGAACTGCAGATGCAACCAAGGGAGGGAGATAGACGTGCCCCACGGAGGCGTCATGTCACGTTCCCATTGGCTGCGATCCCGTGACATGGATAAGGCCTCGAAAGCATATGCCATTGTTGTGCGAGTCTGCATCTGACTGTTGAGAAAACAACACGTGGGTAAGGACGCAGCGGAATTGGCACGTCTAATTTGTGAATCCTCGGAGGAATGTCCAATGCCTATTTTTTCAGAATGATGAATGCCTTTTTTTAATTGAGAACAGAATATCCAATGACTAAATTAGCTTATGTATAGGCGACAAGGCCCAAAAACTCGCAGGAGCACGCACCTGCCCAGCTGTTCAGATGCTCTATTGCCTCGCGATTTGTAAAGTCGTTTGATCGCGCTGAAGGTCACACCAAGTTTTAAGTTTCAGAATTACCATGCAGACAATGTAGTGCCGAATGAAAATCGTACAACAGTTAAGATCGGCAGTTGTAGCCCACTGAAAGACACAGATACATGGCTGCAAGTTTTTGTCGTGCGGAAAACAGCCACAAAATGTCGGCCATGTAGCAATGCTCTTTAAGTTTTAGTTTCTCAAACTTGCGATTTTGTCGTTCGCTCGTATCAAGTTTTGCAGTTGAAACTTAATAGAGTTCTAAAAACTCTATCAAAATGTATTCAAAATAGATCTTATCCGAAGGCCCTCATCACGAGAACCATGAATATGCAAACAAAGTTAATTCGGACTTTTGGCACAAAAGATTTAGAAGATTGAAAATCAAAAGCCAAAAGAAAAATAGGGACGGTGCCCCCGCACATACATGTGACAAATCCCCTCCCTGCCAGGGCCCATATTCTTTTTTTCCGAAAGGCCTTAGAGCAACTCTAACAGTGTCACTCATATTGGTGATTGTCATAATGCATATGAAGTGTGCTTCATATCGATATGGAGGCTGCCGAGATGACACAAAAATACAGGGTCGCCATATATCCGCCTCCATTTTTTCCCCACTCAAATATTTGAATTCCCTTCAAAATAAAAGGTTTGGCACATTAGGCAATCATACACATAGTTTTTGACAAGTTGCATGAACAAAAGCAATAACCAGTGACATGTTCAAAATAAACCGCGTCATTGTGTGCATGTCCCCCTCCGTCGGCGTGTGCACCAACCCCTCCTCCTCTAATGTGTGATTTGTGCTCTTCTTTGAGGTTCCACGAACTTGTGATGAAATCTCGCGCATTCTCCTACAATTCTCGAGCCTCTGGAGTCATGGTCCTCGGATCCATTGCGATAAATTAATATTGGTTCTGCGGGCGGATAATAAGAAGGCATACGCTAGCAATCTTATTGGTGTTCTAAACCTACTAGTAGACTGCCCGTGCGTTGCCACGGGCAACATTTTTTGACATAGAGACACTGATAAAAATATAATTGTAATTCACAACGCGTGTGTCATGTGTGGAATATGACTGTTGCCACAAATATCGTATGCACACTTAGTAATAAAACATAATTGATGTAACCCACATTTTAACTTTCAAGTGAATTTATCATCATTCAATCTAAAAATTATAAAAGAGGACCCGGAAACCGATGTACATATAAATTTATGATAAGTGAGTTACATTCCACAATTTTGATTTTCGATCCGAATTTCTTGACCAATCATAGGGTATATATTTCAAGAGATTTTTTGAAAATTATAGGTAAAGATATTTGGCAACCAGTCAATTGATCTTTTTGACCCAAAAAAAAACAAAGAACGAGTACCTGGCTATATGGACCCGGAATACAGAGAGCTTTATTTTTCAACTAAAGGCATCCTTTGCTCAAAAAATAAAATAAAAACTTAAGGCATCCATGGACGCAGTCAGCCTTAACAGGTGAACTGGCCTTGGGCTTTAGCTGGATTTGTACGGAGTACTTGGCAGTAGCTGGATTTTCTCACCGACCCCTCAAAAAAATCTCACCGACAAGCCACTCCGTCACTCCATTCCCCTCACTCTGCTAGCCCCATTCTCATCCGCTTCTGCCTGGATGAGACTTGCCCGCTCCCCGCGCGTGTGCCCATCCTTGCTTCCGCGTACGTGGCTTAATTTGATTGGAACAAAATAAGGCCCGACTCCACCTTCTTAAAATCAAAGGAAAGATGATTAGATTAAAAAAAGAAAAAGAAAAAGACTGAGAGTATGGATGGGAGCATCGGGAGGGAGCAGGGGATTCTGCCTCGCCCAGCCGCCACGGAGGCTGCTTCAATCTCTCGTTACGCCTCGCTCCACATGCCCTTCCTTCCTTCCCTCCTCAATGCCTACCTTCACTGGTGCGTTCTTGGCTGTGCAGTGGGACGCTTCAAAGACCTGGCTCCTGGCTATGTTGAGGAGATCAAATTGATGGATCGAGGGGCAGGAGGTGGAGGGCGGCACGCCGCGGCGGGATGGATGTGCCGCGATGGGGGCGCTATTGGGGATCCGGCGCGCCAACAGGTCGCGTCATGCTCGGCGTTCCGACGGCAGACAGTCGCCCAGCGCCCCGTCGAGCTCAAGACCGCCACAACGGCGGAATGGCCCCGCCTCATGTACGCCTCCTCCTCCCCTCCTCCTTCCACTCTGCCGTTTGCCCGTTTGAGTTCTCATCGCCATGTGCTTGTGGGTTGCGGCGGCAGCGGGTATGGTTTGGACAGGAGCAAGTCGCCAATCAATTCTGATGCGGTGAGATGCACAGGGAGGCTTGCATCGGCAAGGCTAGCAGGAGGCCGTGCTCAGGAGGTCTGCGCGACGACGACGGTAGGTACGGCCGAAAGGAGTGAATTAAGTGATCCACAGTTGTTCTCTGTTTTACAACCATATAGCAAACTAAAGATTTGAGCATTGATCCGACTGTTTAGTAGTAAACCAAATCACTTAATATCCATTGTTCACGCTGAGTGAATCTCACATCAAAACACCCAGTTTGCAACTGTAGTGAAATACAAGGTGTTGGGTTAATTTGTTCAGGACTACAGTCTCTGATTTAGGTGTAGGAAAATTTCCTCAGAACTACGGCCCTCTGATTTAGGTATAGGATAATCTCTCTCCATATTAGGTTTATCATGTCCATTGAAAATGCATGAATCTCTACTATCATGTTCTTCAGAACAAATTTAAGTCATAGCTCAAAAACCTTCACACAGATTCTTTTGATTAGGAACGAATGAATGGTAAATACTTACTTATAGTAGCTGTTAATTTGTAGACGCTATTAACTGTTACCTGTGATTTTTCATCTCCTTGCAGTTGGTCCTGTTTTCCCATATCATCTGCTTTGTAGAGATAATCTCTCTTTGATTTTGCATTTGGCTTACTCATTAGTTTGCTTATTTGCTTCAGTATCTTCACCAAGGAGTTTAGAGGCAATGCAGCAGTGGTGAAGGCGATGATTGTGCCGGGTGCAGGCAGGTGCAGACGGGTATGTTCCTTGATAGTCAATTGCTTTTGTCCCATCCGACTATCATGCAGTCTGACTTAATTAAGATGAGTAATTATTTTTCAGGGTGAATTGAGTTCAGATCTTTGAACAAATGATTGTGATTTTGTAGCTACAGGGTGCTATTCTTTATTATTACTTGGTATGTCAGTACTTCCTACCTACTTGAATTTCCCTATTCCCAACTCATGGGATTTTTAAATTTTGATATTTCCCTAAATGATTATACATAACTTCTGATAACACATGCCACCCAGTTTTCGTTCTCTATAACAATTGAGAAGTACATATGCACTTCCACGACATATAGGTTCATATGGATGTCTTTGAACGAGATATAGGGAGAATGATAGGATCAGACTAAGACATGAAAGTCTGTGACACAAACAAATATACGGCATGTACATACTGTTCTTTCATAGTATATGGCATGTATAGAACGTTCACATACAAACAAAACTACCAAAAATATATTAGTAGATGTACCACAATGGTAGCTCATGTACAGTCCAAAACAAATGGTTAGTTTAATTCATTAAGTGGATCCATCAGCAGCAGCAGTAACAACTTTAAGAAGAAGCGATTTATCAAGTATGTAATCAGACAAAATTGGGGACACATTTACCTTTTGTGATTTTAACCGTCCCGTCAATGCATCATGTTCATAAATACGTTTGTCCGTCAGGCTGGGAGTGATGTACTTTCCTTTTCTTTTTGCTCCTTACAAGTTGCTCTTCTCCGCGCATTTAGAATGCACCTTCTTTCTGTTGATGAGGTCCTGTTATGTTCCCCATCATCATGAACCGTATCTGGCATGTTATGGTCAGATGTCGCGGTCTGCGATATTTCCTGTGGAACAATCTTTACTAAAATGAGTAGAAAGACAATTAAAACCAGTGAAGAGTACCTCCAGACATTAGACATTAAGAATTGCCCTTTTGGTTGTGTCGTGCGATTATACCTGGACTGCATTTGGGGAGTTAATCGATAGTGGAGGTGCCGCTAAGATGGCATCGACTGGCATTTTTTGTATTGATCGTTTATTTTTCCTTGCTATGTCGGTGTTGCTAGCAAGATTTACCCTTTCGCAGTGAGATCCATACAGGGTAAGGTCGAGTGAGGCTACAAATGTTACAGCCATTTAGTAACAGTAGAAAAACCTCATCAACTATATGTATGCTCATTGTGATAAATAATAAGAGATTATGCTCGCAATTACCTGGCATTGGCACTGGAGTCATTCGGGAATGATGATCAACATTAGAGATGTCACCAAGAGGGGCTCCGTTAGAGGCATCACCAAGAGGGGGTCGGCACAGGTTTGACGCCCCCATATCTTCAAGCGTTATGCTCTGTCGGCACTCAAAAATGAACTTAAAGAAAACATTAGCTGATCCTGTTAGCTTACAGAACTGCATTCGGTTGATGAGGAGTAAGAAACTGAATAGTTTGTGTGTGATTTTCCAAAACTACATTTGTAAAAGCACAGAATGAACTGATGTATATTCAATAATGTATTGAATCCCAAAGAGCAAGTATAGAAAGTTAATATATCAAACAATGTTTGCCTGGAAGAAGGCTGACATATATGAGGCTATTCTGCCTAGCATGAGCATGCAATCTACAGGGTATCTGTTTGCATAGCATTGCAACACCTAGAGTCCTTTTGGTTTGTGTTTCTCCCCTCGCTTTGCTCTACACATACTCACCGTGTGTTCAGGTGATATTATTTTAGATTCTGAATGTTACAAGTAGAGAAGAGAAAACCATGCTTCAGTCATGCAATACGATCATTCCAACTGGAGTGTGAGTGAATAGATTAATAGCACTACCTATTTCCACCACTGAAAACCCTCTGCTATTTCCTTTCCAGGCATATGGGACATCTGAAAACAATGAAATACGCCGCCATTGTGAAGCCTTCTATATAACTTCTCGTTCATGGATTTCCCAAACCTGACCCTTTCTAAAAATTAACATAGGTATTGACGAGAATCTAGTTGTTACAGTCGGTTTAAGCAATATCATAGCTATGTGGAGGTCATACTAATTTGCTAATTTGCAGCCAGTTCCCTGACACCCTTGTCGGAATTCATAATAATTTGAATTCAGTTCACTGACACCCTTGTCGGAATTCATACTAATTTGCAGCCAGTTCTTCTTTACCAATAATCTGCAACCAAGCCGTGTATTTAGGTATAAAATTGTTTCTAGAAATATTCATACTAATTTGCTGAATTCTAAGACACGGAAAAAGATACTTTCAACAGGGGTACAATATTAATCAAGATAAATTTATGGCTTCAGATCTAGTTCTATACTGGTTCTCTCGCATAGTGCATGTTGTAAGATTTATGTATTTTTTGTTTAGTTAAATAGTGGATAAAAAAATCTAAGCCACCCAACCAAATTTGTAAACTGCTTCTACAAAATCCAAACAAAACTTAGTATTTCAATTATACAATTTCACAATCAAACAAACCATCAATTAAATAGTGTTAGTCCCAAGTGTACGAATCACTTACAATAAAGCTCGCTCACCCGTCTAGCTACGTCATCAATCTCGTATCCAAACTTCTTCACAGCCTCTGTGTAGTCGCTGATTATGTCGAGGTTGCCCAATGTTGTTGGTTAATTAGAATGCGGGCCTGCGGGTAATCCATGAACAGATTGTAGTTCTGCTTGGGATCAATCTTTGGTATGTGTCAATCCATCTAGTATAAGAGTGGTCTAAACTCATTTATCAAATACGCTTCTCTAAACAAACTCATGTGAGAAAATGAATCTAGCAAGTGTAAATTAGTAGCAGTAAGAATTGTAAGAAGCCCTCGGCTCAAACTATAATATAGCTAAAAAATTAATTAATTTAATAGTTGTGATACATATGAATTAAACAACCACTTGATCAAAGATTCAGTAGTTGGAAAACTACAATTATGGACATATACTAAAGATAATTTAGGCACTTATAGTTGGAACACCACATCTCGTTACTTCTGCTGCCACGCCGTTCTCTCAGTCAAATTAATCAGTGATTGCATCAGAACATAGCAGATATCTTGATCAATTCATAACAGGATTCAAGTCAACATTGAAATCTGCAGGAAGATCGTCGATCAGCAATATGAGAAAAGAAATAATCATAAAAATAATAATCAAGATGTTGTAATCACTTGATATATACGCATGGCGATTACATAATAGTGTAAAAAACTGATTGGAACAATACAAACAGAAATGAAAATTTCCTGTTAAGTTAGGAAATCAGAAGCATTGTTCAGCTTGCTAAAATCATGCTTCATTTAACAACATGAGAGCTCAAACTAAGTTCAGGTGGCTTTTGTTCAAGAGTGGTCACGAATTATTCAGTAAAACAAAAAGAAGTGCATGCGATTTTATCAGACAATGACAGCAGCGCATAGAACACACACACACACACTCAGTAATGACAGCAAGCGCACAGCGGCAGGGGCACACCACACACACATGCGAAGCAGCAATAGCAACAAGCGCACATCAGCAAGCAAGCACACATGCCATCGGCTACAAAAAGCTATACGGCGGCTTGTCTCCCTCAACCTCCCTGGCAACCAAACTGACCTCGTCACCTCATGCCCACCCTGTCTCTCCCGCTCTCCCTTCCATCCAATGCCGTCCAGCCTTCCAGCTGTCGTTCTCGTATTACTCCCGACCGAAAACATACCGTCTATCTGCGATCAGCCTCCTTCCTCTCGTCTCCTCTCTCCAATCCCCGCTGCCGCCTGCCTTTCTAGCAGATCGGGGCAGAGCAAGGCATCGAGGGATGGTCCAAACCTGTCTTCTAAGGGATCCAGGTCAGGCCGGCGCCTCCGATGTGACGGCAGCGCCGGGTGGAGAAGGAAGACGGTCGACGGCCAGAGATCGGGATCAAGAGGAGCGGAGTTTAAATGGGGTGGAGTTTTTTGTGCGTCGCGTGGGGAAGTGGAGACGAAAAAACCCGACAAATAAACCAGACGAAAGTGGGAGACGAAAGAAAACCGTGGAGGCTATCCTACCAAGTGAGACATTAGGAATAGAGATCCTTATGGTTTTACACTGAGCAGGAAGCCATAAACCGCAAAAAAACGACATGTTTCTTTTACTAAAAGGAAAACTTAAGTCAGCACATAGCAAGTTGTGGTAAGTGTAGTTCATATTCAAGTGGTTTGCGTTAGCTTGATTAGTCAGATGAACATGCTCTAGGCTAGGAGGACATTAGCTAAGAAACTTAATATTAGCAAAGAAAAGATGGATAATCTTACCTGGACTTCTTGCCATGACGACGCCTTGACAGAGAGCACAAAAGAGTACTACATCAAAAGAGTACTTAATATATTATCAAAGAAAAGATGGATAATCTTACCTGGTTATGTAGTATACTACATCAAACAATGATCACATTTTTAAAGAAAAATATGTACTACATCAAACTGCATGAAAATCCCAATCAATATGAGGCAATGTGGTGCGTAAATGAGTGCAGAAACAAGAGTATATTCATTTATATAAAAATAAAATAAATATGCTCTATGAAAATGACACACTTGATCTGTGATATGGACTTCTGCGCAACATGCTTTAGAGTCCCCTACTGAATGACTTAAATAAATATACTATAAAAATTTCAGATGTGTCATGAATAGCTCACAAGAACGCGGTACAAGTTAATGCATTACAAGTGCTTAGAATGCACCCGAAAATATAGTCGATAGAGGAGCAACAACAGACTTGTTTGTATCTTAAAAAAACAGACTTGTTTATCTTGTTTATCAGTGTCTGCATATTGCGTATCTTGTTATGAAAAAACATCATCTGACATACATCTTTTGGTGAAACATCATACTCTTGTTTCTGCACTCATTTACGCACCACATTGCCCGCAAAAGATAAAATAAATATGCTATACGAAACATCATGCGCATACGAGCCAAAGGGGCTGTCCAAGACGCCATCAGGGGCGTCATGCGACCCTTCTCGTTGCAAGGGTGGAATAGGGAGGCGGCGCCGCTGCTGATAGGTCAGCGGTGGAAGGCAATGGGAAAGATGCGGTTGGGCGGGATTGGCGGCATCGATCTGGTGGTGTGGAGAGGAGAGGCCCTTCCGGGCCTGGCGGCACTGCTCTTGTCCCCGGCAGAGCGGGAGATGAGTAGGCCGCCACCGATCCCGTTCCGGCCTCTTTCGATTTGCCCTCGCACAGCCGATCGCGACCGCGTCTCGTCCCGGTGGCACCACGGAGACTGAACGCAGGACAATCATGAAGACGAAGACGTGGAAAAAGGGGAGCGGGATTAGCGTGGCGGCTCCTCTCGGATATCGATGCGGCTCCTCGATAGCCTCTCGGCGGCGGAGCGGGTGGCGGGGCGGCGGCGGTGGAGTGGGAGAAAGAGGAAAAGAGAGAGGTCGCAGCGGGAGGGGGTGGATCGAGAGGAGGGGTCGCAGCGGGAGGGAGAGAGAGAGAGGGGGAGCGATCGTTGGGTTTTTTTGGCACCGGTTTTTTTCGCAGAAGGATAGTGAGTTAGCGAAGGTGGGAGGATGGCGAAAATAAAACGGAGGTGGGAGGATGACAAAAATAAACCAGCAAAAATAAACCACGTGGACTATTCACCAAGTCGTCCATTAGAAATAGAGATCTGGTCCTCCATCTAGCCAGTTACCATAAATATTAGCAAAACTTGTGAGCAAATAAAAATTGGATGTTATTTGAATGACTGGCCACGTCCGACACATAAACTTGTACTGAAAGAAGAGATGTTTGATTGTCTCGTCGTGAGAAAACAAACTACACATTGTCTTACTTCCTTGTCAGTTAGTGAGCGAGGTTATTTTTGATAAGTGCAACTCCCCTTAAAAATAATGACATGAACAATGAGGGAGGCAGAAATTTAGATTTGGATGTACATAATTTGAAGTTAACTAATTAATCACATGAAGATCTTAGCTTTTAATTAGTGATATCTGCCACCTGCAAATTTGTTTACTATTGTCCTCTGAAATCTAAAAGTTTATAATAGTATGATATATAGAGTCAACGGTGAATGATCCAAATGTAGTGAGATACCAGCGGAACACATCCAATTCTTACATGAGACTAATCGAATCCACCCCTAACTGGAGATGTTGCCTAGGACATATTATCAAGGTCAATCAAATCCCGCCTGAATGAAATATTCGACACGAAGGAGCCAAGTACATGCGCAAGGGTTTATCCTTTCTACAGCCTGTAAATAATGGAACATAAACGCAATCACTGATATTGTTCATGTTAGACTATGTATAGCTTCTGTATTTTTGTACGTATATTGTACCTATTGTAACACACCCATTATATATATGAGATAAGCCACCCTTAGAAGGTTGAGCTGGTTCCCCCAAATCATTGTCTTACATGGTAACAGACCTGGTTACGTACGCTTCCGCAAAACCCTAACCTATCGCCACCGCCCCCACACATCGCGCCGCCGCCCTTGATCGCGCCGCCGCCATGACGGGAGCCGCTGCCTCCAGCTCCTCCTCCGCCGGGTTCCTCCCGGCCTCTCTCGCCGCACTCCTCTCTCTCCCGCTCGACTCGGTCACCGTGCGGCCGCCCCAGATCGGGACACGGAGCGTCGGCTCGTTCTTCTCCAACCACTCGTCGCCGGGACATGCACTGACAGTCCATACGTCGAGTGCCCCTTCACCTGCCTCGTCGACCGGCGCCATCACGCCTCTGGCCTTCGCGCCCGAGGCCACCGCGGCGGCCGTCACGGCGGGCCACATGGCCTCCGCGCCCCTGGCGGGATCACCATCGATCACGGCGCCAGTTGCTTCGCTTGGGGCGTATGCGCCGCCGCCGCTGCCCACGGGTCCTGATCCCGTGACGTCCCTCGCATCGCCCGTCCCTGCCCCCATGGCGTACGCGCCTCCGGCAGGCGCTTCTACGGGCTCGTTGCCTCCACCGTTCCACTTCGGCAACCTCATCACCGTCAAGCTCTCGTCCAACAATTACATCTTTTGGCGTGCGCAAGTTCTTCCGCTCCTTGGGAGTCACTACTTGCTTGGCTACGTCGACGACACTTTTCCTTGCCCTCCTGCGCTGGTGGACAACGTGAACGGTCCGGTTTACAACCCGGCACACCGTGTCTGGATGGGACAGGACCAGGCGAATCTCTCCTCCATCCAGGGTTCGCTCACTCCGGCTGTTGCCGGGCTCGTCGTCTTCGCGAAGACTTCCCACGAGGCTTGGACCATCCTTGAGCGCTCCTTTGCGGCACAGTCACAAGCCAGGGTCAGTGCCCTTCGTCGCGAGCTTGCGCCTGCGAGAAGCTTGATTCCACGGCGACAGAGTTCTACAACAAGGTCAAGTCTCTTGCTGACACATTGGCATCCATTGGAGAGCCGCTTACAGACTCTGAGTTCAACTCCTTCATTGTAAACGGCCTCGACGAAGAGTATGATGATTTGGTTGAGATCATTAATGAGCGCGGCAACACGACTCCCATGATGGCGCATGAGGTCTACTCTCGACTTCTCCTCACTGAGCAGCGTGTTGAGGCGCGCCGTGCCAACCGCAACCGCGGCCTCGCCTCCGCCAACGCGGCCCACAGAGGTGGCCGCCCCTCCGGCGGTGCTCAGTCCTCCGCCTCGGGCAAGGGGCCCGCGTCGCTACCACTGGCCTCAACCACCCCCACTCTGACCCTTCCTGGTGATGGGGGTCGACGGGTGTGCCAGCTCTGTGGTCTTGATGGGCATTGGGCCTCCAAGTGCCATCGACGTTTTCAGAAGAGCTTCCTCGGTCTCGGCAATGACGACAAGGATACGCGCAACACTGCGCAACATGTGGCTATGGCTGACCGCCCGGCGCCACAAAAGTCTCAAGGCCATACCCAGTCTTACTCCATTGATCCGCACTGGTACATGGACTCTGGGGCGACGGAGCATCTGACGAATGAGATGGGGAAGCTTCATCCTCGCGAGCCCTATCATGGTTCCGATAAGATCCACACCGCCAATGGAGCAGGTATGCACATCTCCCATATTGGTCAAGCAACCCCTCTTACTAGTCATGCCACTAGGAGGCTTCACCGTGATGTTCTTAGAGTACCATCTGTGACACGCAATCTCCTTTCAGTTCCTAAACTCACTTATGACAATAATGTGTTTTGTGAATTTCACCCGTTTGATCTTTTTATTAAGGATCGGGACACGAGGGATGTTCTTCTTAGTGGGCGTCTCCACCAGGGCCTTTATCGTCTGGAGCATCACAGAGTCTCTCGGGTTTTCGGTGGAGTTCGCGTCTCGTCGTCCACGATGGCATGCTCGTCTTGGTCATCCTGCCACACCTATCGTTCGTCATGTTTTGCGTCGTCATGAGCTTCCTAGTGTCTCTAGTAATAATGATGTAGCGATGTGTGATGCTTGTCGGCAGGGAAGAGTCATCAACTTCCTTTTTTGGAGTCTACTCGTGAGGTGAAACATCCTTTAGAACTTGTTTTTTCGGATGTATGGGGCCCTGCCCAAACTTCTGTCAGTGGTCATAACTATTATATTAGCTTTGTGGATGCTTACAGTCGCTTTACCTGGCTCTATCTTATTAAGCGTAAATCTGATGCGTTTGATATTGTTGTTCAGTTTCAAAAGCATGTTGAACGTCTTCTCAAGCATAAAATTGTTCATGTTCGATTGATTTGGGGTGGTGAGTATCGCAACCTCAATTCCTTCTTCCAGTCGCTTGGGATTGCTCATCGTTTAGCATGTCCACATACTCATCAACAAAACGGTTCTGTCGAACGTAAGCATCGTCACATTGTCGAGACTGGTCTCACTCTTTTGGCCCATGCATCGGTTCCCTTTCGGTTTTGGAGTGATGCCTTTACCACTGCATGCTTTCTTATCAATCGTACTCCCACACGTGTTCTTAACATGAAGACTCCTATTGAACTTCTCCTTAATGAACAACCTGACTATACTTTTTTAAAGTATTTGGGTGTGCTTGTTGGCCGCATCTTCGACCCTATAACAAACGCAAGCTAGAATTTAGGTCCAAAAAGTGTGTCTTCCTGGGCTACAGTTCCCTTCATAAAGGTTACAAATGTCTTCATGTTCCCACTAATCGTGTCTACATTTCTTGGGATGTCGTGTTTGATGAGCTAGTCTTTCCGTTTGCCAATCTTCCTGTCTCCACAGATGCCTCTCCGTCCATGCCTTCATCCTCTCATGCCTCTGACCAATTTGATGATGTTGCATACTCTCATGTGCTATTACCTAACCATGGTGCAGGGACCGGACGTGGGGCTCGCTTGGAGCTGTTGGAGGATTCACCGTCATCACCGCCGCCCTCTGACGTGCACGTCGATCGCCCTACGACGTTGCATGGCATCGATCCATGTGCCCATGCACGGTCGCCAGCAGAGCTCGTCGCGCCGGGCTCGTCAGCAGCTCGGCCTGCTACGCCGGAGTCGCCTGCGGCTCGGCCCGCTACGCTGACTTCGCCCGCGACTTGGCCCGCGACACCGGCCTCGCCAGTGGCTCGGCCCGCTACGCCGGTCTCGCCCACGGCTCGGTCCGTGACGCCGGCGTCGCCAGCGACTCAGCCTGCCTCGATGGCATCGCCCGTGGGCCGGCCTGTTACGCCGACCGAGCCCGTGGCCCCCGCGTCTGGCTCCTCGTCGCCTGAGCTCTCCATGGTCAGTCTCTCGCCGGCTGACTCGTCTTCATCGACATCATCCAGCCCATTGTCGGCTGCTCCGTCGACCTCGGTGGCTCTTGTGTCACGACCACATACACGCAGTCGCAGTGGTATTTTTCGACCTAAGGAACGTAAGGATGGTACTGTTGCTTGGTTGGCTGCTTGTCTGGCTGCTGCTGTTGCGGATCCGTCTTCTGAGCCCCGCTCATATCAGGCTGCCATGCGTGTTCCTCATTGGCGAGAGGCTATGGAGCAGGAGTTTCATGCTCTTCTTCGCAACAAGACATGGACTCTCGTTCCTCCACCACCACGGGTAAATATTATTGACTTCAAATGAGTGTTCAAAGTGAAGAAGCATTCAGATGGATCTATTGAGCGTTACAAAGCGCGCCTTGTTGCTAGAGGATTTCGGCAGCGCTATGGCCTTGACTATGAGGACACCTTCAGTCCCGTCGTCAAGCCTACCACCATTCGGCTTCTTCTTTCTCTTGCTGTTACTCGTGGTTGGTCACTTCGTCAACTTGATGTGCAGAATGCCTTTCTCCATGGATTCTTGGAGGAAGAGGTTTATATGAGACAGCCGCCTGGTTTTTTCTGATCCTGATCATCCTGACCATATCTGTCGTCTCACCAAGGCGCTCTATGGTTTGAAGCAAGCTCCTCGTGCTTGGCATGCCCGTCTTGCCTCTGCCCTTCGTGCTCATGGTTTTGTGTCGTCCACTGCTGACTCTTCATTATTCCTCCTACAGAAGCCAGAAGTCACTATGTATCTTTTGGTCTATGTCGATGATATTATTCTTGTCAGCTCTTCTCGGTATGCTGCTGATGCTCTTGTTCGCTCTCTTGGTGCTGATTTTGCTGTCAAAGATCTTGGGAAGCTTCACTACTTTCTTGGAGTTGAGGTCACTTCTCGTGCTGATGGTCTTGTTCTGACGCAGAAGAAGTATTCCTTGGATTTGTTGCAGCGAGCTGGCATGCTGAAGTGCAAACCGACTACCACACCCATGTCGTCTACTGACAAGATCACAGTTGTTGATGGTGAGCTTCTGTCTTCTCTGCGGATGCCACAGAGTACAGGAGCATTGTTGGTGGGCTTCAGTACTTGACGATCACGAGACCAGATATCTCCTATGCTGTTAACAGGGTTTGTCAGTATCTTCAGGCTCCTCGAGACACTCATTGGGCTGCTGTTAAGCGCATTCTGCGTTATGTTCAGTTCACGGTGACCTTTGGGATGCATATTCGGCCGACTTCCTCTCGGGTTCTTTCGGCCTACTCTGATGCAGATTGGGCTGGCAGCCCAGATGACAGGCGATCCACGGGGGGTTATGCTGTGTTCTTTGGCTCTAATTTGATCGCCTGGAGTGCTCGGAAACAGGCTACTGTGTCACGTAGTAGTACTGAAGCTGAGTATAAGGCTGTGGCTAATGCTACTGCAGAGATCATCTGGGTGCAGTCTTTGCTTCAGGAGTTGGGTATGTCTCAACCTCAGCCTCCTATCCTTTGGTGTGATAACATCGGTGCTACATACCTTTACGCAAATCCGGTATTTCATGCCCGAGCAGAAACACATTGAAGTTGACTATCACTTTATGCAGAGGCGTGTGTCATGAAGCAACTTCAGATCAAGTTCATCTCTTCTAAGGATCAACTTGCAGACATCTTCACTAAGCCTTTACCTCTACCATAGTTTGAGGCCTGTAGGCGCAATCTTACCCTTCTCAGTTTTAGAAAGTGGCTAAGATTGAGGGAGGGTGTTAGACTATGTATAGCTTCTGTATTTGTGTATGTATATTGTACCTATTGTAACACATCCATTATATATATGAGATAAACCACCTCTAGAGGGTTGAGCTGGTTCTCCCAAATCATTGTCTCACAGTTCAGAGACAGAGCTATACACGTACAGGTTCACAAATTCTTTTTGACATTGGCTTTGACACACAAGCACAGCCTCGCAAACGATTGTCCATTGGTGGGGAAAAATCACCGCAAAACTATTCGAGATGTGCAGCAAGCAATGGCATTAGCCCCATCGATCTTCCTCATCACCGAGCGTCTCTCCGCGTCGATCCATTGGCACTCATGCTTCGCAGCCAGAGTCTCCCAGTCCCACAACCCCTTCTCTCGTACACGGCCATGCCTGAGCAGCACGACGTCCCGGAGGGCCGTGCACGCGCGCCTGAGGAACCGCACGAAGTGCACCTGCCTCCACGTCCCCTTGAAGCCGCACACTACCACCTCGCGGAGACGCCGGTGCTTGAACTCCGACGACGACGGCGGCCACCGGATCAGCTTGCTGGCCACCGCTCCCCCTGAAGCCGCGTCATCGTCGTCAACGGCAACATGAATGTGCAACGTCTCGAGGAAAGGCGCGGCCTCCAGCAGGTAGCGCGTCCACGTGATGTCCCACGACGGCGGCATGCCCGCCACGCGCAGCCTCTTCAGCTTGCCCAACTGCGGCGCCCTGCGGCTCGGCGTGACCCACATCTGGGGCCCGATGAACCGGATGACGAGGTCCTCTAGGCTTGGGAGTTGGGAGGTCCAGGAACTTGAAGAGAGTGTACATGTTCCGGGCACCGGGAGCTATGGTGCTGGCGTCCTCGTCGTACGTGAGGTTGAGGCGCGCCAAGCGCGGCACGGAGCCGAACTTGAGCTGGAGGGGAGCGTCCATGCACGTCAGGCTCTCGAGCCTCGGCAGGGCGCGCAGGTCGATCATCCCGAGCGTGTCGCCGGTGAGCTCGACGAGTAGCTCCTTGATCCGTGAGCCGGGCGCGTCGACGACGAGGCACCTCCGGTGGCAGCCGCAGGACCTGAGATGCAGCACCTCGAGCGCCGGGCACGCCAAGATGACGCCTTCGTAGACACGACGGCGCGTCGACGTCGGCATGTCTTGCAAGACGAGCATGGCGAGGGCGCTGAAGGCGCGCGAAGGCGGCAGGTTCGCGTCCAACCCGAAGGCGTGCGGGTGCAGTTGCTGAGCTTTAGGCTTTTGAGCTTCACTTTGCCGACGTCGGCAAGATGGGCGTCTAAGTAGCGGTGGGGGAAGCTGTAGCTCGCGGCGCCGTGGCGGGCGTCGGGGTTGAGGACGATGACCTCGAGGTCTTCTACTCCCCACCGGCCGATAGCCGTGGCAATTAGGCGGTTCCAACTTCCAGGGTTGTGGGTGGGGAAGATCTCCAGGCTCACCCTTTGCACACGCCTATGCGGCTCGATGTTATCGTCCGCGTCCAGGAAGCCGGCGAGGGAGTCGGCCAACGAGCGCATGCCGCGGCGCTCGTACCGGCCAAGGAGGAGGTCGAGCTTCTGTATCTTGACGGAGGTTCCGCAGCGGTTCGCAACGTCGGCACGGCGACGGAGGTACCGCCGGTAGCGCTCCGGGAGGACGTCGTGGACCTTGAACTCGAGCACGGGGAGTTCGCGCGGGAGTCGCGCCCAGCGCCTGGAGAGCGTGGTGGTGGCGAGGGCGGACCGGGTGTCGAGGCGGCGAAGCACAAGGTGAATCATGTCGTCGGGGAGCGAGCCTAGGCGGTCCTCGCTGCGGGCCGCGCGGAGGCGCCGGCGGTCCCGGAGCGGCTGATGATCAAATACGGACACCGGCGTGGCCATCTCGACCCACGAGACTACTCACTTGGTGAACTCGTGACGCTCGATCGGCCACATGACAATGTGAGGTGGAACAATGCGCGCACTACAGGAAAATCCTGATTTCCTGTGTGTTAGTCTATATAAGCCGAGAACTATTTTTCGGGTACTCGGCTTATGTTACTCTAAGCCGAGTCTGAATAAAAGAACACCCGGCAAATTCTAAGGACTCGGCTTATGGCCATATATAGGCCGAGTGTTGCAAAAAGGCTCTCGGCTTATATAAAACATACGGTATATACTGAAAAAGGCACCCGGCTTACAGCCCGCATTCGGCAAATACAACTGCCACGTGTCTACAACGGAGCGGACCGACGGCGCCGTCACGGAGCAGCCTATAAGCCGTGTGCCCTGCGGTAGCACTCGGCGTATAGTGTATATAAGCCGTGTGCCCTGCGATAATACTCGGCGTATAGGGTGTATAAGTCGTGTGCCATGTTACAGCACTCGGCTTATAAGGTATATAAGCCGTGTGCCCAATGCAAAAGTGTGCCTTTTTTTTTGCGACACGACATTTATGTGAAATTGATTTAAAATGATTTTCATTGCATTTATCTTTACTACTTAATTTTTTCTCACTAATTTTTTTCTTCCTACTAGTTTTATGGGTCTTATTTTGGAAACTCTCAATTTAACGCCACTTTAATATTTTGATGGCCTTGTACTCTTCCGACCCCCTAGCGTAGGCATATTATGGTCACGTGCAAAAGTCGCTACTGAAAATGAGCCAGATGGTCCACCTCCAGACTATACTCCGGAATGGTGGGACGACATGCGTGACAGCGATGATGAAACTCTCGGGCCAACTAATGATCCAAACGACGAGGACTATGACTTTTGAAACTTGTAACAACTCTATGTACTATGAACAATGAGGACGACGTGCGTGATAGTGATGCTGTACTTTTGATGTAAACCAACTATGTACTATGAACTTGTACTCTTGAATGTAAACTTTGCCGAGTCTTAACTATTCAATGTACTTCTAGATGTAAGACAACTCTGTACTATGAACATGTGCTTCTCACAAGAAGTTCTTCCCTATGGGTTTTAACTTATGCATATGATTTTTTTATGATAGCATATGAACTTTTAAATTGCTCTACTTTTGCATATGAATTTTTAAACATGGACTTCTGAATTGCTCTACTTTTGCATATGAACTTTTAAACATGGATTTCTGAATTGCTATACTTATGCATATGAAATTTTAAACATGGACTATGACTTTTCAACATGAACTAATCGAAATACTCTTTCTCATAGCAGGTGACTGAATGATGCCAGGCAACAAAAAGAACAAAGTTAAGAGCATCGACAATGTGATTAAAAGGTTAGGCAAGGTGACAGGGGCCATAAAGAAGGGCACGGTGCAGCAGCTTCCACACAGTGGGCAGGGCCAAACCTGCTCAGCGAGCCACGGTGGATAGTACCCAGGGTAGACGATGTGGTCGCATACCACTGTATCCCGTGTTGTTAGCCCTATCCCTCCGCCGATTCGAGGGACGAGCCGAGGAGGGGGCAGAGGAGGATGCAGAGGAGGAGCCAGTTGTGGAGGTGGAGCAGACGAGGTCTCGTCGTGATTGGCAGCATGTGGAAGGGTCATCACGTGGTGCGACTCAGGAGGAGGAGGAGGTGGAGGAGGAGGAGGAGGAGGAGGAGGAGGAGGAGGGGGAGGAGTTGGAGGAGGAAGAGTATGAGGTGGAGGTATCGGCAAAGGACATGGAATGGCCGGTTCCTAAGGAGACCAAAATATGGTTGCGTGGGGTGTCCACGCTCCCTTCGCGACCATATCCACATAAGGGGCTCATTGTCAAACCAGTCGGTGTGAGGTAAGTGCTTCTGTGGACTATTATTTGCGTCTTTACATTCAAGATTTTTGTAGATACTAACTTACTTGCCTTTCCATTGTGCAGGGCCTTGCTGGTTGTAGGAGAAGACATAAAGGTGCCACGCCAGCCAAGTAGCATCATTGGATGTCTTTGCAGGCATTATTACCCTGGCTTGGTCCCCATAGGAGATCGTGAGGAGGAGCCAACTTGGTCTTGGGAGCATTGGAAACGCGCTCCGGATACCAAAGACAAGTGGGACAGGGAGTACAACAATGCTGCCGACCGGGTGGTCAACGATTTCTGGGTAAAATTTCTTTGTCATTTTTCATAGTTATTTCTTTGCCAATATCCAAAATCATTGCATTGATAACTATCTTATGCGTCTTTATACACTTGTGTAGGACTTCTTTACTTGTGCCGAGGGTATGAAGGATGAAGCTAATGAGGTCGTGGAGGCGATTGCCAAGAAGATTGTCCAAGACATGCACTATGAGGGGCGCGTCGATGCCGTGGTGAAGTATTTCGCGCATGAACGCAACATGCTTCTCAAAAAGCAACTAGCCCGGAGAGTCCATCTCACCCGTTCGATGTACATGAAGGTACTTTACATTTGCTTATGACTGGTTGGATCAAAACAACTTCATTTCATTCCTAAGTTGGATGGATTTGGTATACCCCAGGTGGTTCCCCCGTGGTGCAACAACAAGATTCCTTGCTATCAGCAAATCATATCCAGGTGGATAAACCCGGAGTGGAGGGTCACACATAGAGCATGTTCGGAGCGGCGTGCCTTGATGGGTGGTCCGGTACACCTTCAAGGCAACCTCAACCTCCACGCTTACGTGCAGAAGAAGGTAATAATATCATTCGGCTTATGAACTTCTAAACTTGTGCCCTTATGGATATTATTGCTTCTATTGCAGAATAGGGAGAGAGGCGAGGGAGAACAATCTCTCAATAGCTTCATGGGATTATGTCTTTCCCACATGTCAAAGAAACCTGAAGGGGGGTGGGTCAACCCTGGCGCTGGTTCGAGGATTAAAGCATATAGTGGGAAGTTCAAGGAGTGCAACGGGCCCGACTCTGATCCGGCCTCACAGGACATTGATGTCATGGTTTCCCTCATGTCGGGAGAAGGCAAGAAGGGTGGCCGGTTATATGTTGGTGATGGTGCCATCCGTAAGAAGGACATTCCAAAACTCGCCCACCTCCGTGCTACGACCTCGAGCTCAGGTCCTGCTATAGAGCGTCGCCCACATCCTGGGCTGGACATGCTACATCAATTCGAGGTATATTTTGCTTTATTGATATTCCTTGTGATTTCTTCTTTGCATTGCAATGATGGTGAACTTGTTGTGATGGCATATTGTAGGCACGCCTAGAGGAACAAAACAAGTTGCGGCAGGAAGAAACCAAGTTGCGGCAGGAGGCTCAGGCCAATGCCCAACTTCAACAGGACCAAGCCATGAAAATGCAACAAGCCCTCTTGCAACAACAGGAATTCATGGTCAAACAACAGTTAGCCCTGCAGGAGACGTTCGCTCGGTTGAGAGCTAATATGCAGGGTTCTACTTTGCCAGATCTTCCTCCTCTTCCGCCTCTTCCTACTTTTAGCTTTGTAAGTCTTCCAACTTTCTAATAATGCATCTCACCATCATGCTTAAAGATCATGAATCTTACCATCTTACCTTCTCATGCTTTAAGTATTCTCAGTCGGGACAAGACTCAAATAACTTCGTGGTACCTGGATCCGTACCTACCCAAGCAAGCCCAGTGACTCCCACCACGGCTCATGGCGCTTCGACCTCCTTGCAACAATAATCACTCGAGGTAGTTGTCTATGTTTGTGCATTGTTGATGCTTGAGTCTTGTCTTTGTGCTTCTCAACTTACAACTTGTGCATTGTTGATAGTAGAGCCCACAAGTGTTGATGCTTATATTGTTCATACTTCTTAGCTTCAATTTGAACCTTATATGTTGATGCTTGTTGACTCTTGTGCCTTATCGATCATTTGAAACTTAACTTTGAAAACTCATGCGTTTGGTAATGGACTTATAGGTTTGTATCGTGGATGCCATTGACGATGGGCATACATGCTACGGTGGAGCTCATTGCATCTTTGAGGTTCATGCTTAGTGTGAACTTGGAACTCATGCTTTTGTTTGTGAACCTTGTTGGATATGCACGCATGTTGTTGTGAACCTTGTTGGATGTGCACGCATGTTGTTGTGAACCTTGTTGGATATGTACCTGTGTGGACTTTGACCTCATGGTCAATTTGTTATGGTTGTCAAGTTGTAATATATTGTTGGACAATTTAGCTTGCTGGATATGTACCTTGTTGGATCTATATATTGCTGGACAATTTAGCTTGCTGGAGATATAAGCCATGTTGTCGCTGGATCAATATAGCTGGACATGTAGCTTGCTGGACATTTGGCCTATAAACCGAGTGTCCCAGGGACATGGCACCCGGCTTATAGGCATATTATGCCACGGGAGATGTATAAGCCGAGTGCTTCAGGTGCCGGCACACGGCGTATATGCAATTTTATATAACAGCGGCTGGACTATAAGCTGAATATAGCAGGAGTAGGCACTCGGTTTACATAAAAACCATGCGGCTCATTTCGGCACTCGGCTTATATGAAAACCGTGTGGCCTCAGCAGGCACTCGGTTTATATAAAAACCGTGTGGCCTAAGCAGGCACTCGGTTTATATTTAAACTGTGCTTCTCATTTGGGCACTCGGTTTATATATAAACCGTGTGGCTCCAGTAGGTACTCGATTTATAGAGACGGTGACACGTGGCCGTCATCTGCCGGCTGCCGTCATGTTACTTTTGTAAGCCGAGAGCCTTGTATAAACACATGCCTTAAATATAAACCGAGTGGTTTCGTGCTGGCACTCAGCTTATACCTTATAAGCCGATGGAGTGTAAGCCGTGTCATATAAGCCGGGAGTTTTACTCGGTTTATATATAAACCGTGTTCATATCAATATAAGCCGGGAGGTTATATCGTGCGGGAGGGAGCATAGAACTCGATGAAAAAGACGACGTGTCCGAGTTCGTATGGGTTTCCGATCGGCTTGCTGGACGAAGCCGAGTTCGTATGGATTTCGGCTTGACAGGGATCGTTCCCGTGGGCCGGCCCAATTGCTCCGCTGTACCGCCTCAAAGAAATCTGCTACTGTCTTTTTTTTTTGCGGGTGAAAAATCTGCTATTGCCCCTCGTAAAGAAAAAAATCATCGTTACAACTCAAAAATAAATAGTATGAATTTTATAATAAAAAGTTCTTAAGAATCTATTTATCTATTACAACCAACCTCAAGATATATATGAATACGGTCAATGCCTTCACTCAAGGACATCTTCCGATTTTTTCTTTACTTTTTATAAGCTCCCAATAAAATTAGCGGAAGGGGCCTGAAAGTATTGTTCAGTCTGTAAATTAATGAACTTAATACAATCACTTATTGTTCATCAATTTTTTGAGAGACACAACAAATGTTCACAAACACACACATACACTTCTTCATATGAACGCATGCGCGTACACCCTACTTACATGAACACCTCTGAGAGACTAAGTGGTCTTGAGATCAACAAGCCAACACGGCGAAGCGTTAAACCTGAAGTTTGATCTATGTCGTCCAAACAGAGATTGGTTCTTATACTGTCCATCATTTCTGCTGAGTGCATAATGCACGTACAAGTTCAGAGTCAATTTTTCTTTACAGTGCCTTTGACACAACCACAACCTCGCAAATGATTCTCCATGAGTGGGGGTAAATCACCCAAAAACTATTCGAGATGCGCAGCAAGCAATGTCATCAGTCCCATCCTCGATCTCACTCATCATCGCGTGTCTCTCCTCCTCAATCCATTGCCACTCCTGCTTCGGAGCCACAATCTCCCAATCCCAGGGCCCCTTCTCTTGTACATGGCCATGCCTGAGCAGCACGATATCTTGGAGCGCCGTGCACGCGCTCCTGAGGAACCTCACGAAGTGCACCTGCCTCGGCGTCCCCTCGAAGCCGCTTACCACCACCTCGCGCAGTCGCCGGTGCTTGAACTCCGACGGCGGCCACGGGATTAGCTTGCTGGCCACCGCTCTCGCGGACCCAGCGCCGTCATCGTCAGCGACGTGAATGTGCAGAGTCTCAAGGGAAGGCGCGGCCTCCAGGAGGTAACGGATCCAAGTGATGTCCCACGACGACGGCACGTCCGCCACGAGCAGCCTCTTGAGCTTGCCTAACAGTGGGACGTCGTTGAGAGGTAGTAAAACCCACATCTCAGGCCCGGTGAAACGGAGGACTAGGTCCTCTAAGCCCGTGAGGTGGCTCAAGAAGCTGCTGAGAAGGTACAGGTTGCGCACGCCGAACAAGGCGAACTCCAGAGTCTTGGCGTTGGCATCCTCGTCATAGGTGAGGTTGAGCTGGGCGAGGCGCGGTACGGAGCCGAAGTTGAGCTCCAGCGGAGCGCCCATGCACGCCAGCCTCTCAAGCCTCGGCAGCGCACGCAGGTCAATCATCCCGAGCGCGCGGCCGCTGAGCTCGATGAGCAGCTCTGTGATCCGGGAGCCGGGCGCGTCTACGGTGAATGACCTCTCGCGGCAGCCGCATGACCTGAGGTGCAGCACCTCCAGTGCCGGGCACGCCCGGATGACGCCCTCGTAGACGTGGCCACCCGTCGACTTAGGCATGTCTTGCAGAATGAGCACGGTGAGAGCACTGAACGCACGTGGTGGCGGCGGGTTAGCGTCCGGGCCGGCGGAGAGTGGAGAGCAGTTGCTTAGCCTTAGCTTCTTCAGCTTGACGCTGTCGCCCGGGAAATTGGGATCAGCAAAGCAATGATGCGGGAAGCTGTAGTCCGCTCTGTGACGTGCGCCGGGGTTGAGGACGACGACCTCAAGGTCTTCTACTCCCCAGCCGCCGACGGCCGTGGCAACGAGTCGGTTCAAGTTTCCAGAATTGTGGGTGGGGAAGATCTCCAATTTGACGCTGTGCACGCGTCGGCGTGGATTAGCGTCATCCGCATGCAGGAAGCCGCCGAGGGAATCGGACAGCGAACGCATACCACGGCGCTCGTACCGGCTGAGGACGAGATCGAGCTTCTTGATGAGCTTCTTAATGGAACATGGTTTCTGGCGGCTGTTCGCGGCGTCAGTACGACGATGGAGGTACTGATTGTATCGCTGGGGCAGGATGTCGCGGACCTTGAACTCGAGCGCGGGGAGCTCCCGCGGGAGGCGCGCCCAGCGCCTGGAGAGCGCGGAGGTGGCTAGAGCGGACCGGGTGTCAAGGCGCCGGAGCACGAGATGGAGCATGTCGTCGGGGAGTGCGCCGAGGCGGTCCTCCTCGCCACCGGACGCACGGCGGACCCGGCGGAGTGCGAGCGGCTGATCATCACATACGGACAGAGGCCCGTCCATGTCGATCGGCGAGGCTGATCGCTTTTGGTGAACTCTCGTAGCGCTCGACTTGGCACAATGTGAGACGGAACGGGTGAGCCGGGCGATCCCAAGTTATTTATAGAAGCATAGAACTCAGGAAGATGAGTCTGAATTCATACCCATACGGGGTTTGGGAGTTGCTGATGAGCGAAAGGTGCTGGTTGAAGCAAAAGAATCCCAACGTGCGGCGGCGATTGCAGCCCCACTCCGACTCGTGTTCCAATTGCAAAGTTTTTTTTTTTCGTTTTTTTGAGATGTTCCAATTCCAAAGCTGCAATGATAGACTTTGGCTTCCGTATGCAGTTGCAAACCTCTATTAACGCCCGACGGCGTCTGCCGTCACCTGTCTTCCCGATATCGCCGCTCCTGCCTGCATTGTTGGGTTTCTAAGAGTATCTTCAACAGCGCCAAAGCCGCCACAAAAACTTGTTTGCCACGTGCTTCCAAAGAAATTGCTTATAATGCAGCGCGCGCGATTCACCGGGCATTAAACATATATGATATTTTGGACATAAAATGAGTTTGAAACATTCATCAAAATGCAATGAATATGTAAAATTTGACACAAACAAGTTGATGAATAAAAGTTCATGCCCACAAGTTCATCCAACCAAGTTCAAATGCAAACTAAAGTTCAAGACATGAAAGACACATCAATCATCTTCCTCGTCTTCGTCCTCATCTTCCGAAGACGATTCTTCCGCCTCCGAAGATAAATCTTCCTCCCTCTCCTCATCACGCACCGCATCATGTGAAGCTCCGATGGTGTTGGCAAGATCTTCAACGACATCTTCATGGGAATGTGTGTGAGAAGGCACATCGAAAGACATTCCACCCATGGCGGCCGGAGGTGCACCCATGCCTCCCATGAGAGAAGCAAAACTCATGCCTCCCATGGCGGCCATAGCGTCGGAGGGTGCTCCAAAGCCACCCTTGCCTCCCATGGCGGCCGGAGATGCACCCATGCCTCCCATGGCGGCCGGAGGTGCACCCATGCCTCCCATGGCTCCGAAGCCACCCATGCCTCCCATGGCGCGAAGGCCACCGCCACCCATGCCGCCGAGGCCACCGCCACCCATGCCGCCGAGGCCACCGCCACCCATGCCGCTGAGGCCACCGCAACCCATGCCGCCAAGGCCACCGCCACTCATGCGGATCATGGCTCTTTTTTGGATCAACACTTCTTCACGGGCAAGATTGACATATTCCTTTTGCGCTTCATTGAGGTTGGATGTGTCCAAGAAGAACAAGTGCTTCTCCCATTCGAACAATCTAGTTCGCTCCTCATTGCTCACTTTCCTCTCCTCCAAAGCCACCTTCCTCTCCTCGGCCGCCACCCTTCTCTCCTCGGCCGCCAACCTCCTCTTCTCGGCCACGGCATCTTGGTTCCTAGCCATTTTCCTCACCTCATTGGCTTCGACCCTTGCCTTCACAATAGCTTCCATAGCATTTTTTAGCTCATCATCTCCTTTCCTCTTCTTCTTTTCGGTTTTGTCTTTCTTGCACCCATCCGGTCGCTTTTGCGTCGAGTATGAAACCGAGTTGGGTGTGGAGCTTCTCTTGCGGTCATCACTTGATGCATCATCCTCCTCCTCATCATCGTTCAACTCAATTGTTCGCTTGCGTTTGTTGCTCAAATGAAAATCATCCAAACCATCACGCTTCTTCCATTTCTCATCATCCTTTAACACTTCATAGCAATGAGGCAAGGTAAAGACCCTTCCTTTCTTGATCTTCCCTTCTTGGTTGTCCTCGTCTCTTCTTTGAACAAGTTTTGTGCAATGTTGTACTACAAGAAAAACAAAACAAGTTAGCACTTCGTCACCAAAAACAAGTATGATGAACATATATGAGATGCCACTTACTCGATCATCCTCATTTGTGCCACTTGGGTTAATCTTGTCAACCGCCTTTTGACAAGCCGCCCACTTTTGACAATCCGAGTTGATTGTCGACCATCGGGACCGAAGTGATCTCTCGGAGCGGTCAATTCCACTCACATTGTGAGCATCAAAGTGTTCTTTCATTCGCCCCCAATACGCGTCTCTACTTTGACCACCTCTAATGGATGGATCCCTCGACACTTGCAAATAAGTATAGCATAGTAACTTGTCATCGTTGGTGGTGTAATTGCCCGCTCTTCCTTTCGGCGCCTCGACAATGCCCTCACCCTCCTCGTCCACCTCAAACTCATGGTCTTTGAAATGGATGTCATTGGTTTGAGACCAATGCGAACTGTTGGACCCAACACCCATAGTTGACATGTATGCATCATCGTTGAGACTACAAAGTTTTTTGAACAATGCAAATAAGCTATCTATATGTGATGATGCATTGAAAAAATAACAAGAAAAGAAAAGTTGGAAATTTTTTCACCTTGGGGGCATTTCGTCGAACACGTGGTGCGCGTCGGCGGCCGGCTCAATGAGCGAGCTCGTCGGCGCTTCGGTAGCCGCTGCGGCCGTCGAACGCCCTGCAAGCTTCTTTCCCCTCGCCTTCGTGCTGCCGGAGCCGTCCGCCGCCTTGTTCTTCTTCGCGGATGTTTTGCCCTTCTTCGGCCGCGCCGCATTGGGGACCTTCGACGGTGCGCCGGCGGCACGGGACGACCGGCGCGACGCCACCCGGCGCCGTGGTCATCCGCGGCGGCAAGAAGAGGCTGCGCGCGAGGCCGACGCTCGGCGGAGCTCCGGCGGTGGCGACGCCAACGCTCCCCCCGCTAGGGTTTCCGGCGGCGGGGGGGGGGGGTCGCGGCTGTACAACGGGGTGAGCGGGGTGCCGGTGTGCGCGTCCATGGGTGGGTGGCAGGGCGCCGGCGCGCGCGGGGCGTAGGAGGAGGAGACGAGAGAGTGCGGCGCGAGCGCTCGAGTGTGCCTTGTATTGAAGTGGCGCCCAAATACACCGCAGCGACAGTGTTTTCGACACGCTGCCCGTTTTTTGCGCGCCCGCTGGAGCGACCAACCGCGTTGCGCGCGCGCTAAAATAGACTAATTTGCTTCGCGGCGCTAATTTAGCGCGGCTGTTAGAGATGCTCTAAACTAGTAGCACCCCTCCTTACTGTTAAGGGTAATGACTTAAAAAATGACCATCTCCTACAATGTGACGGACGGTGTGTACAAGGTCCGGGAATGAATTCACCGCCGTATGGAGTAGTAGTTATGGCATAAGACATGGTTGAACAAAACAGTAGTAGACTACGGCGGTGTGGCGGCTGGCTGGCGTCCTAATGGTGGCTGCGGTGGCAGTGTTGGCGACGGCGATGGCAGTGGGGCGGCGGCGTCGGAGACGGCACGGGCTGCGGGCACGGCGGCCTGCCTTGTTCGGGCGGCGGCGGCGGCGGCGCGCCGTCTGCTTTTGGATTGGCAGCGGCGGCGTGGAGGGCCTGGTGGTCACGTCAGGGGCACCTGCGGTTAGATCTGTTCTAACCGGTGCAGCCGGCGATGGTGGTCATCTCTTCCGTCAGAGGTGGTCGGCCTACGGCTGGATGGTCGGATCTCGATATTCATCATCTAGTCCCAGCTACGAGTTGGTAAGACATAGTTGCCGGTGAAAACCGAGCCGTTGGCGGGCGATGGCGGCGTTTTGCGTCGTTACCTCGATGAAGGCATCGTCGTGTAACTGTTGTCAACCCACTTGTGCTGCTTCGGGGGAAACCCTAGGATCTGGTCTTCCAGATTAGACGATGGTGGTACTACGGTGTCGTTTCTCTTTTAGGAGCATCGTTTGTGGAGCAGCGCTGGAAGACAGAGGCAGGAGGTGGAGCGGCTTCATCTTGCACGGAGCTTCGATGGAGCTGTCAGGTAATGCCTGACCGACAGGTGCTATGCTGAGTCATACTTGGTTGGCAGGTGGTACGCACGACGGATCTTCCAGAGTCTTCACGTCTGGACGAATGAGCGCAGGGCAGTGGCACCGTTGGGCGCCGTGGTGGCATCGACGGATGTCTGGAAATGGCAAGGATGATGTGGATCTCTCTCTGAAGATGGATCATCGGTCCGATGATGATGGCGGCTTCTAAATGTATGCATGTGGTGTGCGCTTTAGGTAGGTTGCACCGGCTGTTGGTCCCAATACGTTACGTGGATAGATCGGTGACGACATCGGTTTTAGATATGAGGAGTAAGAGCACTCCACATGTTGTAAGTGTGAGTGATGGCTTCGGTGAATTGATGTATATTCTTATTAGATCTTTGTGGTATAATTAATAAAGATTGCTGCATACATCGATTGATGCAGAGGCCAGGGGTTTAATCTCCTTTTCCAAAAAAAAAAGGAAAAAAAAAGTAATAGCTAAGAGAAACCCTACCGTCGTTTGTGGAAGTAGCCATCTCTATGGGAAAATGGTTCTTTGCCGAGTGCATTCAATCGACCACCTAAACCGAGTACCGATGAACAACGTTTGACAAAGTTTATACACTTACCAAAGTCCACTTGTGCTGAGTGTGCAAAAAAAAAAACACTCAGCAAACAGACACCTAAACCGAGTGGCTATGAAAAACACTTGGCAAAATTTATACAATCACCACAGGAATCATTTTCTGCCTTCTGTTTCCCAATACGCCGAGATTTTAGATCGGCCACTCGGCATATTTAGGCAAACGCCGAGCGTTGCCACCTCATAAGTAACGTAATCGGTCCATCACCTATCAAGCCCAACGGTGACTGGTGACAGACCTTTTTTTTTGTCATGGAACACCTAGCATTCCATTAACCTGTGGTCACGGCGGATTCACCAGCCACTGCACGGATTACATCGGTGGGAAAATTCGTGATCCACAAAATATGGTCACTACGAATTTCCCTATTACCAAGACCTGCCAGCACATGCGCTGGAGCGTTACAAATTCTATGAGAAAACTCAACTCGGTACTCAATGAACCCCAGATGAAAGGCGGAACTTTGCTTCTCTGAATAGAGTGCCCAAAGTCGACCTGTCATTTTCGTCAGAGCTCACTGTTTTCTTCAAGTTTATGCAATCTGTCTCAAAAATGACCTCACCCATTCCAAAATTCTTGGAGAATTCGATCGCCTTCAGAAGTGCAATACTTTCAGCATGGATCGGTTCAGACAAATAGCTGAGACGACTGGTTGCTGCAAATAAAATGTCCCCGTCCGGTGCCCTTGCTATGCAACCCCATCCTCCTGACGCGGTGGTCTGGTTGTAAGAGCATCTCCAGCCGCGTCCCCAACCCCCCCCCCCCCCCCCCTCCTCGCGATTTTTTAGAGTTAGCGTCCAAAAATCGGCCTGTCAGCGATCCCCAAGCCTTTTTACTGGTTTGGGCGAAATTGACGCCTTGTGAACCCAGTGAACCCGTGGCTGAGGCGACCACTGGCGCCGGCTGGGAACGGCGATCGCCCCAGGATGATTTGGGCCAACGGCTGCAGATGCTCTAAGGACTTTGAGCACTTTGCTGTGGAGAAAAGAACATGCCCCATTCTACCACTTTGAGGAGAACTTGAGAATTAAAGGCATCATCAGGCGTCAGCCTTTTCTCCCCATGTCTCTCTCTATTTCGTTCGTTCCACCACTTCCACAACAAGGCCACATGCCTTTCGGAGGAGGCAGTTTGTGCTGCACCTCAGGTCGTGCGGCTGCGTATTTAAGCTGATCTGGACGTCTCCCACGAGGCGAGGTGGAACTGTGCCCCGTGACAGTGCAGCTGTAACGCGTTCATCTGGACCGACCCGTTTATCGCCCGCCGACGGCCGGCCTGTTCATTGCTCCTTTTTTTTTCTCTTTCATTTTTTCAATTGCAGTTTGCTTTTTATTTGGACTAAATGTTTCAAATTCAAATAAATAGGCTAGCTAGCAATAGCAAGAACAATTTCTCATGTTTTTTTCGAGTTATTCATATTTCACACATAAATAAACTTTGAATTTCAAATTTCAAATAGTATATTCATTCAAAGTTTAAATATTAGTTTTTTTTATTAATGTTTTAAAATTTGAAAAATCTTATACCCATTCTGATCACAAAAATAAGAGGGAATTATAACTCTTACTAGGTTTCAAAATTTATCCTAGGTTTTTGAATTCAAATTTGATATTCTTTGAAAATCATTCTAAAACTTGGAAATTCATACCTTCATTTTTGTAACTTCAATTTCAAGAACCTTCGTGCCTGATTGTAATTTGATATCGGAAAAATCTAAGAAATACGAATTTGACAAATAGCGGGGTTCTCACCTCCCTTGCGCGGTTTCGGCCGATTGTCGATCCGTGGGTACCGCCCGGTCTACATCTTTGACGGGACCTGACAGGGGGTAGCCCATGGTGCATTCCTCTATGTTTGCGCTAGGGTAGGTCATAGTGACACGTCAAACCAAGTTTGAGCGCATTTTCTACATATGATTATTCCCTCCCGTCGCCTCGAACTTGGGGGGTGTCGCACTCTAAGTGTAGGACATTCGTGCTTGACTGTATCGTTTGTGAAGCGGGTGACACATCAAAGTTGTGTGTTGGCTATTTAAACATCATACCACCCTTTCATACACATATCAGGGTCACATGCAGGTGGGGGAGGTGTTCTGGTCCTCCGCCGCACGGTTTCGGACGATCGCCTATCCATGGGACGGCTCGGTCTATGGCTTTTCCCGGACCCGACAGCTCCAGCCAGCCCGCCGTCGAGCCGTGGCGCTCGAAGCGGACATGCGAACGCGGTGGGCTCTCCGCAGCGGTAGCCTTGGCGTGTGGGCTCGATTCTTCAAGATCGGCAACACGCTTTGGCCAACCAACAAGCGGTGCCACAAGACGGAGGTTGAGCTCGCCGCTGCGAAGGACGAGGTGGCGGCTGTTGAAGATGGCGCCGCAGAACAGCTCGAGGCGTGGAAGGAAGAGTACGAGTTCGCCAACGTTCGCCGGAGGTCGGCGGAGGAGTACTACCACAACGTCAAGCCATGAGCCGCCGCCGCCGCCACCACCCCCGATCTATGTTTTTAGTTTTATGTATGAACTCTGGTGTGTTCTGTTGTAGTGGGACCTATGTTTATTGCGGCGGTGCATAACTTCCCGCAAAATCGGTTTAGTAAACGATTTTGCGGGCCAGAAATATAGCGGACATGCTCGAGATTCGTTCTTATACTGTCATTTCTGCTGTGTTCATAATGCACGTACAAGTTCACAATCAATTGTTTTTTACACCGCCTTTGACACAACCACAACCTCGCAAACGATTCTCCTCCATGAGTGGGGGTAAATCACCCAAAAACTATTCGAGATGCGCGGCAAGCAACGTCATCCGTGCCTTCCTCGATCTCACTCATCACTGCGCAACTCTCCTCCTCAATCCATTGCCACTCCTGCTTCGGAGTCACAGTCTCCCAATCCCAGAGCCCCTTCTCTACTACACGGCCATGCCTGAGCAGCACGACGTCTCGGAGCGCTGTGCACGCACGCCTGAGGAACCTTACGAAGTGCACCTGACTCCGCGTACCTTCGAAGCCGCCCACCACCACCTCGCGGAGACACTGGTGCTTGAACAGTTAGACAATAGAATGATTGCCTTGATTGATTCATCACAGTACAACAGTGGTTATATATATAGAGAGCCCAAGGAAGTAGGCACGCAGGCCAGGGCGATGGTTGAAATCCACAATAATAGGACTGGACGTGCCAGACTAATTGCAACAGAAAAGTACGGTCTAACACCCCCCCTCAGCTGGTACGCCGTTTGGTAGGACGTTCAAGCTGGACCTAAACTCCGTGTAGATCGGTGAAGGTAGTCCCTTGGTGAAGATATCCGCAAACTGCGAGCTCGATGGAACGTGAAGGACCCGGGCTTCACCAAGAGCGACGCGATCCCGAACAAAGTGAAGATCGATCTCAACATGTTTGGTGCGCTGATGTTGTACTGGATTGGTGGATAGGTAGGATTTGTGGCGTAGAGGAAATGTCCATGAAAAATGAGAGTAATCATCAAGCACAACAAGGTAATATTGATAACCGGAAAAACTCACAACCGGAGAGGTCCATAAATCACAATGGATTAAATCAAAGGGCGCAAACGTGCGACTAGTGGATGAGGGAAAAGCTAAACGGGGTTGGCGCCCAAGTTGGCATGCACTACATGGAGCATGTGGAGATTTATTACATGAGGTAAGGAAAACATTGTCTAAAGAACGAAGGGTATGATGGCTAGGATGACCGAGCCGGCGGTGCCACACATCACCATCGGAGACAGTAGTTGAAAAAGCGGTGCGCCAAGCCTTGTTGCTGCCATGGAAGGGGTAGAGGTCACCGGAGCTAGCGGAGATCAGTATGATTTTCCGGGTGCGAAGGTCCTTCACAAAAAAGCCAAATGGGTAAAATTCTGTAGAGCAAGAATTATCCTTAGTAAATTGACGAACGGAAATAAAGCTGGTAGTGACGTGAGGAGAGAAAAGAACATCACGTAAATGAAAATTATGTGGGGAAAGACGTGTGGAGCCAGTAGCATGGATGGGAAGATGAGATCCATTGCCTACAATAATGCTTGAGAAATTATGCTTAGAGGGAGAATTCGAGAAGGTGAGGTTACCAAAGTTACCGGTCACGTGGTTGGAGGCGCCGCTGTCGAGGTATCACTCGTTGGAGGAGCCGGTGTTGGAGAAGTCGTGGGAGCTGTAGGCGGCGTGAAGCATGGCGAGATGATCCCATGACGGCGGTTGTGGTGGCGGGGGCGCGTGGTATGGCGAGTACTGCATCGGATAGGCGTGTGCGTGGGAGCCAGGGCGTGGCCCAAGCACGCCCACAGAGTTGGGAGGAACCCAGCCGGGGCGTGGAGGAGGGATTGCCATGCCATAGGGGGCGAAGAAACCCATGTATGGGTTGTAAGCTGGCAGGGCATGACCACGACCGCCCGAGTCGCCGCGCCCACGGCCGCGGCCGCGATCACCACCATCACCGTGACGAGAGGGGCCGTTGCCACGGCCGTGCCGCTGGTTGGGAGCCCGATCCGAGGGCCGATCCGCGCATTCAGCGGAGCGGTGGCCCGAGCCGCCGTTGTTGGGGAAGTTTGGGGGCCCGGAGGAGCTGCCAGTGTCGGGGGTGCCACCGCTCCCGTGGACGGCGAGCACAGTGGCGCTGGCGTCGGAGGCGCGCTGAGCCTGGTTCTCCTCGGCGAGTTTGACGCGCGAGAAGTCCGTCTCGAAGGGTGGCAAGGGAACGGTGTCCCCCAAAACCACACGGATGGTGTCGAAGCGCCCGTCGAGGCCGTGGAGAAACTGCGATGTGAGGTCGACCTCGGTCACGGCATGATCAATGTCCGCGAGGCCGGCGGTGATGAGCTTCATACGGCGCGCGTACTCGTCGACGGAAAGGTCACCCTGCTTGAGATTGCGGTACTGCCGATTGAGGATCATGTAACGGGCCGCACGATTGGCAAGGAAGTACTCCTGGATCCGAGTCCAGAGGGCATAGGTGGTGGTGGCGCCCGATCACATGGTCAATGATCTGATCGGTAAGGGTGGCGTACATGGCGAGGACGACATGGGTGTCAAGCTCATGGTAGTGGCTGTCGGCGTTGGGGGGTGGTGGATGCTGGATGAGGTAGGTGACGCCGTAGCGGAGGAGGACCATCAGGAAGAAAGATTTCCACTTGTGATAGTTGTTTTCAGCTGGATTCAGGAGGAATTTGATGTGGCTAGTGAGATCCACATTGAGGATGGGGTGGCGAGCGGGTGGAGCTGGTGGCGGCGGCTGTGGGTTGGTGGAGGAGAAGAGAGGAGCAAACTGAGAATTAGGGTTAGGGGATGTGCCGGTGAGGTGGGATGGGGCATGCCGAGAAACGAGCAGCGGCGTGGATGTGCGGGCGGTGGCCGAGGACGAGCCGGAGGAGGCTGTCGAGGAGAGGGAGGCCGGCGAGGAGGCGGGCATGGTGGCCGCGGAGGAGGAGGAGTCTTCGGCCATGGGAGAGACCTGGGGACACTGATACCAAGTTAGACAATAGAATGATTGCCTTGATTGATTCATCACAGTACAACAGTGGTTACATATATAGAGAGCCCAAGGAAGTAGGCACGCAGGCCAGGGCGATGGTTGAGATCCACAATAATAGGACTGGACGTGCCAGACTAATTACAACAGAAAAGTACAGTCTAACATGAACTCCAACCATGACGGCGGCCAATGGATCAGCTTACTGGCCACCGTCCCCCCGGAACACGAGTCATCGTCGTCGGTGACGTGAATGTGCAGAGTCTCAAGGGAAGGCGCGGCCTCCAGGGCGTAACGGATCCAAGTGATGTCCCACGACGACGGCATGTCTGCCACGAGCAGCCTCTTCAGCTTGCCCAACGGCGGCATGTCGTTGGGAGGTCGTGATATCCACATCTTAGGACCGGTGAACCGGAGGACGAGGTCCTCTAAGCCCGTGAGGTTGGTCAAGAAGCTGCTGAGAAGGCACGTAGTTCGTACGCCGAACAACACGAACTCTGGAGTCTTGGAATTGGCGTCCTCGTCGTAGCTGAGGTTGAGGCCCGCCAGGTGCGGCACGCAGCCGAACTTAGAGATCGAGTGGAGCGCCCATGCACGCCAGTCTCTCGAGCCTCGGCAGGGCGCGCAGCTCGATCTTTCCGAGTAAATTGCAAAAAACCACCACAATTGAGGACCCTAAATCATAACGCCACCATTCAGTTTTTTTTCAAAAAACCACCAACATTGGGATGACAGTTTTCAAAATACGCTGATTGAACTATTAGAGTTGTTTGAGACAAAACCTGACTGGTGGGTCCCGATGGCAGGACCACGTGGCGGCGTAAGGCGAGACGGCGCTACAGTCCCCGTCTCCCTCGACCTTTCCCTGCACGGAGCCGTCGGGTGAGGAGCGCCTCGCGCCTCAACACGCGACGACCCGGCAACCCGTCGGCCAACGAAGCTTCCCAAAGACCGCCATGCTTCACGTGGCGAGCTGTCCGATGGCGTCGGTGGCGGCCGGCGAGGTTGCATGCCTAGGGCTGTACATCAAGACACGCTGCGACAACCGCCTAGTGCCCATGGCCATGTCTCGCCGCCATGGAGCGCGCCGTGGAGGATGGCGTGGTCGGGATGGCGGCGTGGCGCCATTATCCCCGGCGAGCCGCGGCTCTCTCGCTGTCCGGCATGCGCGCGCGGGCGCGCTTATTATCCCCGGCGAGGACGCGGAGGATGGGCTCGGCGCCGCAACTCGAGAGCGAGATCAAGGAGGAGGACAAGGGCGACTCGGCGACCTCCGTGGCTGTGGCCATTGCGCCAGAGCCGTGCGGGCAGACGCCTCGCCGGCCACATGCACCGACGGCATGGCGAACTCGACCAGACTGCGGATGGACTTGAGCTCTCCTCACCCAGACCGAGCCGCGTGCGGCGGACTCCGGCCGCGCTTCCCCGCCGAGCTGCCGCCATTACTGGCGGCGACGCCCTAGCTGTCGTCCTCCTCATCGGCGTAGACCCACACGGCCACAACCACGATGCCCGGATATGCTTATCAGGTAACGCATAGAACGTATTTGTTGGAATGCCTCTAAGAGAAAAATAGACGGAGGTAGATGCATTTTTTTATTAGTGAAGAGAGATCACAATGACATGCGGGGCACAGGTCTATTTTAACGGTCAACCAAATTCCAGTCAAACGCCGTTAGTTTTGGTTGCCACGTCATCGCTTACAGTGGGACCTACCAGTCAGTTTTAGAGTCAGCAAGTGTTTATCTGAGCGATCAGCATTTTTTGAAAACTGTCATCCTAATGTTGGCGGTTTTTTGAAAAAAACGAATGGTGACGGTTTTGTGCATTAGCGTCCCCAATTGTGGTGGTTTTTTGCAATTTACTCCATCTTCCCGTACGCGCGGCCGGTGAACTCGATGAGTAGCTCTGTGATCCGCGAGTCGGGCGCGTCTACCGAGAAGGACCTCCTGCGGCAGCCGCACGACCTGAGGTGCAGCACCTCCAGCGTCGGGCACGCCCTGATGATGGCCTCGTAGACGCGGCCGCGCGTCGTCCTCGGCATGTCTTGCAGGACAAGGACGGTGAGCGCGCTGAATGCGCGTGCTGTCGCCGTGTTTGCGTCCGGTCTGGCTGCGAGAGGAGCACAGTTGCTCAGCTTCAACGTTTTCAGCTTCACGCCACCATTGGGGAAACTGGAATCGGCGAAACAATGATGCGGGAAGCTGTAGCCCGCGCTGTGACGTGCGCCGGGGTTGAGGACGACGACCTCAAGGTTTTCTACTCCCCAGTCGCCGACGGCCGTGGCAACGAGTCGGTTCAAGTTACCAGAATTGTGGGTGGGGAAGATCTCCAATTTGAGGCTGTGCACGCCCCGGCGTGGATTAGCGTCGTCCGCATGAAGGAAGCCGCCGAGGGAATCGGCAAGTGAGCGCATACCACGGCGCTCGTACCGGCTGAGGACGAGATCGAGCTTCTTAATGGAACAGGGTTTCTCGCGGCTGTTCGCGGCGTCAGTACGACGGCGGAGGTACTGATTGTAGCGCTGGGGGAGGATGTCGCGGACCTTGAACTCGAGCGTGGGGAGCTCCCGCGGGAGGCGCGCCCAGCGCCTGGAGAGCGCGGAGGTGGCTAGCACGGACCGAGTGCCAAGGCGGCGGAGCACGAGGTGGAGCACATCGTCGGGGAGTGCGCCGAGGCGGTCCACGCCACGGGCAACGAGGGGACGCCGGCGCTCCCGGCGGAGTCGGAGTTGTTGATCATTGTATACGGACAGTGACGCCTCCATCTCGAACCGGCGAGACTTCGCCCGATTGGTTGGCAAAATGGGGATGTGAGATCGAAGAAGTGAGTCGGGTGAAAAAGGACAGAGTCCGAGTCCATATGAGTTTCAGAGTTGCTGAAGGAAGCGGAAGAATTTCAGGCGTGCGACGGCTAGTGCACTCCGCGCTTCGTTTTGACTCCGACCGGTGTTCCACTTGCAAAGCTGCGACCCAGGGCCGGGCCGCCAAAATCCCGGTCCTCTGCCAAACTCTAAAACGTGCCCTATCTATATCTCACACAAAACATTAAACTAATAAGCAATTCTAATGTATATGACATAATTTTTTAGCTGATGTAAGTGTCATTTGCATTTTAATTAAGCTAGCCATGATGGCATTTTCGTTAAAAAAAAGAGAAAAGTATACTTTTCGTCCCTCAACTTTTGGTAAAGTCTAGATTTGGTCACTCAACTTCAAAACCGGACAACTTGCACCCCCAACTACCGAAACCGGACAAGGTTCGTCCCTGGACTCAGTTTTGACTGGTTTTTGGTGTTGACTCACCCCGGTTTTGACCGGTGCTCACTCATATTCCTGTAAAAAAAAATATCCGTGAACTTTTTGAAATTCACATACACTTTTCAACTCCGCATAGTTTTTACAAGGTCGCGTATATTTAAAAAATAAACATACTTTTTTTCAAATCAGCAAACTATTCTGAAATTCGCGAACTTTGTATGAAATTCACGTACTTGTTTCAAGTTGAAATAATTTTTGAAATCCACATATTTTTGCGCAAAAGAAGTCCATATCGCGTACTTTTTTCAAGTTCGCATAAAATTTTCAAATTCATGAACTCTTTCAGAAAAGTGTACTCGAATATGAAAGGTACATCAATTTTAAAAAATTAAATTAACTTAAAAGAACTAAATGAGCTTAAAAAATACACATATTTGAAAAAGTACATGAAGTTGGAAAAAAGTACGCAGATTTAAAAAAAGTACACAAATTTTAAAAAGGTTCACGTATTTGAAAAAAGTAACCGAATTTGAAAACAGTACGTGGACTTGGAAAAAGGTTTGAGTCGGAACGGTCAAAACCGGGGTGGGACAGCACCAAAACCGGTCAAAACCGTGACCAGGGATGAATCTTGTCCGGTTTGAGAAGTTAAGGGTGCAAGTTGTCCGGTTTTGAAGTTGAGAAACCAAATCTAGATTCAGCCAAAAATTAAGGGACGAAAAATATACTTTTCTTTAAAAAAAAACTTTTCTCATGCGCTCCTAGACCAGACTAAGATGAACTCTAGCCGATTCTTTAAAAGTCTATAGAGAAGTATAATTTTGATTCTACTTCTCTAATCGGCATCTAGCCGATTTCCTAAACCGGTTAAAGGTGTAAATTTACTCCTTCGCTATCCGGCTTCTAAGTTTACTCGTCTTGGAGATGACCGAGTAAACAATTTCTTCGTGCAAAGGCCTCCATGAGGCTGGTCGGCGACTCACGTGAAGCCCCCTTGTTGATGGTGGCGACCTCGCCACGATTCTGCTCACCGACGGACATCTTCAACTTTGTCATGACCCCGCTAATTGACACCTACCTCGCCGACACCCACATCTGCCGCTTCTGGACCATTGTCGGTGCTTCCGTCGCCTACCAAGTCGTACATACACGCCACATGCATACACTTCTTTGCAACACGTACAAGTCGATATCCATATGAAGCAGAGTTGAACCAGGTGATGCTCGGGCTTTCTTCATGACAGGGGATAGCCCTCCTGATGGTGTCGGCCGCCCTGCCGCAGTTCAAGCCTGCATCATGCAAGGCCGCGAAGGCCGGCAGGGCAGCATCGGTACGTCGAGCAGGTGCTGCCGTGGCAGCTCGCTGTCCTCTACGTGTCGCCGTTCCTAACGGGGTGGGTGCCGATCATGCATCATGGCGTTTGGCGCGGACTAGTTTTAACGAGTCACAGATGGTGAAGCGCGCGCGAGCGTGCGCTTGCCGCGGAGGCGCATAGTAAGTGTTCGACGAAATGCATACATTAATTGTAAGTTTTCTTCCGCTAGGTTTAGGAGATCGGCTAGCAATAACCAAAACTTATTGTAGTGAAAATACTCACTAAGGTTTACTCGGTCATTTACTCCTCTATTTTTTAAGAATCGGCTAGAGTTGCTCTAATGTTTTTCCATGAGGATTCAAATATGTATTCTTGATACACAAGATACAAAGATGAATAAAATAAAATTGAACTATTGAAGATTAATGAAATTGCTACTTCTAACTCACCTACTTCCTCCGTTTCAAATTACTCGTTGTGGTTTCGGTTTAACTACCGAAACCATAACGAGTAATTTGAAACGAAGGGAGTAGTATATACAGCGATCGATCAAGAAGTCGAGAACAGATCGCGAGGCCATAGGGATTACTATCGTCAGTAGCCGAAATTAGCTGAAATTAATCAGAATTTTAGTGAGGATTTAGTAATTAGTAGTCAAAAGAGGATCGGCTCACCGGGCACTAGATTGGAGATCAGAGATTGAACCGTCGCATCTTTCGTGTCATCACTCGCCGAGTCGCCGTCGCTAGCTTCAGAGGCAGACGATTGTTCTGACCAAAGTGGTCATGAATAGAGGATGAAGACGAAGGCCGCACGACCGTTGATCATGTCGAACGGTTCTACATAACTTGTACCCTGGGGAGACTTTTCGAAGGTCGTTGAAGTTTACCGACAAAGAAAAATCCCTTTTTTGCGAAAAAAAGAAAAACCCCTTGTGTCCGAAGGAAAAACAAAAAGGAATGAAAAATTCCAAGAGAAACCGGTTTTTACAACTAGATAATAATCAAAACAACAAATCGTATTCTCAATTTTGATTCTTGTATTATTACTTACGACAAAATCTTGTTCAAATATATTGCAAACAGTGACGTGTTCACTCCCATGGCATCACTGCTTGAAATAAAAAACAATTTGAGGAACAAACAACATACAGTTTTGGTAAACTTCAGGTGCCTGAAATTTATGTTGGTGTCAACCACTTTTCCTTCTTCCCTAGCAAGCGAGATGGAAGGTCGGATCTCGCTGGAGAAGTAGCCCCACAATCTATCTTAGGGATGTGGGGTTGTAGGTTAGCCGGAAAGCAGCAACCCCACTATCTATCTTAGGGGTGCGGGGTACAGGGGGCGTCAGAGTTGTTCACCGGTGTGGGGCTTAGAGGGATGGCCGGGACGGCGGGCAACAACGACGGTAGGGAAAGGTTGAGGGGAGGGTGGGGGCGGCGAAGCGATGTGCGGTAGCACCCGCCAGCCGCGGGTGGTGGAGGCCGACGGTTGGGGTGGGGCAAGATGAGGGTGCGCGGGAGGAAGAAGATAAACCGGACTAGATCTATTATGAGAGGTTGGATGAAGATCATACAGTCCATATAAGAAGTGATTGACGAACCTCATTTTTTCAAGGTACCCAACAATAGAGGCTGCCAACAACATACCATACTCCCACCACCTAATACCGAAGTGGCCATCGGAAACTAGGGACTCAGAAAGTCCCCCGGGAAGGATGACAATAAAGGCCACGCGATCGTTTATCGCACCGAATGATTAGAACAGAGTAAAAAAATGCCATGATGTTAGAAAAAATGCCATGTACCTAAAAGAAGGCATCTCTTTTATATTTATAAGAAGTTCCATCCCTTAAAATAAAAATGCCATCTCTTAATAAAAAAATGACCTTTCTTAAAAACAAAAAACATCATCTCTTAATAATTTTAAATGCCATCTCTTAAGGGAATCGTTTTAGGGAATCGTTTTACGCCGGACGACCGGCCGAAGCTATCGGCCGGTCCGGTGCGCATCGTGCCATTAGCTTCGGAATCGTCCGCCTGGCGACTCCCGCGTTGTACATAGGTAGGCCCACGCATCATTTTTTTCCCACGCAACCTTATCTTCTCCACGACGCTCATCCTCACCCGTTTCTTCCTTTTCTTCCCCGCAGCGACTAACAGTCAACAGAGCTTGCTTCTTTTTCTACCAACTGCTTGCACCGGTGCTACAAATGGCAAAGCTCGGAACGACCCAAAGATGACCGGCGGCGTTGCGTTGGGATAAGGCCGGGCCGGCGAGGCTGGCGAGGAGGAGCTGCGTTTTCCAAGGTTCTGCAACCGGCGATGGAGGAAGCTAGTACCGACAACTTTTTTGCTGCAATCATTCATAATTAGCATAAGCCCGTCACGGCAATGATATCGTTCTTGCTACAACCATCGCTGATTTTTGCTACCATCGACGATATTTTTGCTACATCCATTACGACTTAGCCCGCGACCCCCGACGACCAAATGATGCTTTTTGCTGCAACCACATCTGAATTTTGCTACTACCGGGCGATGTTTTTGCTACATCCTTTGTTCGCGGATGGTGCCTCGCTGGCCATCGGTATGGCGACCAAATATGCTACAATCGGGGGAGCCGATGAAGTGTCACCGGCGACGACGGTGCTGCGTTTGCTGCAACCCGCAACGAGAAAGCTACCACCAGCGACCATATGTGCTGCAACCGGCGACGGCGAAGTATGGCAGTCGACGACGCCATGATTTGCTACAACCGGCACCACCGACGATTGTCGGGGATGCTGATCTGGCCCACGAACACCTATGGGACCGGCGGACCGAGCCGCTTTCGGTTCACCGGGGGGCGTAGGTCGCACGAAGAGCAGATCGAGGCGAAGCACACGAGCAGTTTACCCAGCTTCGGAGCTCTCCGGAGAGATAACACTCCTACTGCTGCATGTTTGATTGTATTGAGTTCTTGCTCGGGAGCGCTGAGTGCTACAGTACCCACAAGCTGCTAACGAGACCGAGCATGAGTGTTCTCTGGCTTCGAGCCTTCCGAACCCCTTCTCCCCTCCCTCTCCCCCCTCTACGTTGCGCATGGGCCTCCTTTTATATGCTCAAGGGGTCTCCGACAGGTGGCAACGTAGACAAGGGTAAAAATGGAAAAGGAGTGGTTGGTACAACTACTTGTACAGTGTATCATACCTAACCCTGACGGCAGGGGACAAAGGCATTAAATGTCCGTCTCGTCGCCCTAACGGTCTGCGAAAAGGGACCGTCGAGGCGCCACCGCTTGCCACGATGGCAATCTTGTCGGCGCCGCTTGCCACCGGCGCTCACGTGGCGCCTGACCTCTCGCCACGCTACCGGAAAGGCCTCGAGGCGACACGTTGGTGGATGTCTTTGGAGCGCCTTGGTACTGAGTGGTAGTTTGTCATGACAAGCGTCTTGCCTTGATGAGTTGCCTTGTCGCGTCCGGAAGCTTGTAGCTCACGGGCCTTCCGGCAAGCTCCTCTTGCCGTGGCCTTGTCTCTTAGGTGCCTTGGGTGGCCTTCCGGCAAGCTCCTCTTGCCGGGCCTTGTCTCCTAGGTGCCTTGGGTGGCCTTCCGGCAAGCTCCTCTTCTTGGGGCCTTGTCTCCTTGGCTTAAATACTTTGTTCTTGAATGGCTCCACAAGGAACCACGGAGGACCTTGGCGGTCACCCGGCAAGCCTTGCATGAGGGCTGCAATCGCCTGTGCACAAGTTCGGGATACTAGGGTACCCCTACTCTAGTACACCGACAGAGCCCCAGGCTGGGCCATACAGTGCTTGCGGCTGTTGGGCCAGGCCCAAAAGCAGAACGCAGACACGGCCTGGGGTTACGCCAGTAACTCACCCGGACCCACCACGCCCTCCACGGATGGCACGCAGCGTCGAATGCGGCGTCGTGTGAGAGATCGTGGGTGGTTTCTTTATTCGGAAGACGGAACGTCCGCCTCCCTCTTTATAAGCGGGGAAAGCAGGGGCAGTTCGCCCATCTCGCCAGATTCTTTGTCCAATCTCGAAAAACCCCGCTGCTCCCCCTTCTTCCCAAAGGTGAAGAGAGAGCGCTCCGCCCCATCTCCACCAGATCACCAACGCCCGTCGATCTCCTCACCACCTCCGCCATGGCTCCGAAGCCGACAAGGGAAGGCCGTGAAGTCGGCCGAGGCGCAGCTTCTTGGCGCCAAGGAAGGAGCGGGCAATCTTTCCCCCAGCTCGCCGCGAGGGAGCCGAGGGAGTACTACTACCTCTTCCGTCGACGGAGACGCGAGCGCATCCAGCGCACGAAGGTACTCCAATTGCTTGAACTGGCTCCGAATGGGTACCCTTTCTTCGTGTTGTTCTTCTCTGCGGGCTCTGCCCGCCTTTCTCTAATTTTCTGCGATATCATGAACACCTACGGGTTCCGCCTCCTTGACTTCACCCCCAATGCTGTTCTGACCATGGCAGTTTTCGCACATCTCTGCAAAAACTTTGTCGGAGTCCATCCAAAAGTAGCTCTTTTCCGCCACTTCTTTATGCCCCGAGTTGAGAGAGGGGAGCCTCTTTCCGATGGGATCGCCTGGATCTCGAGGACCGGCAAGAAGGAAGCTTATCTGGAGGGAGAGCTCCGCTGCTAATGGGATGAGTGGAGAGCGGTACCGGTGCTGGATTGTCGAGGAGAACCCGCAGCCCGTTTACCGCCAGCCAAACCTCGATGGTCTTGGCAACGATTGGAGCGATCGGCCCGGAAGACGCTAGGCTGAAGATTGCCGTCATCCGGATCCTACGCTGAGGCTTGCCGGACTCACTATAAGCGCCCGTTGGCGCAGATTTCCTCGTCGCCGCGCCGCCCCCTGCAGAGAGGAGGAGACCCGCTGGGAGTTCGAGCAGCGGCGGATATCATGAGGCTGCGCCGGGCCTCAACTTCAATTTCAACATCACAGGCTGGACGCGATGCTCTTGGAGCTGTTCAAGCATGATCCCGAGCATCCCGGAGCGTTCAGTTGCCGAAGAATGTCGTCCGCTGTGCAACAATTCCTCGCTTCGACCGCATCCGTGCAATGATGCCGTTGTCGACTTCGCATGGAATCGTTCCAACTTGGCAAGAGCCTGCGAGATGACGTCGTCACGAGTGTTCTTTGACAGCCTGGTAGAAGTGTCGGTCCGCCCGATGAATGTAAGAGCCTCACCGCGACACCACCGATGATAAGATGCGGCGCATCACCACGAGCTAGAAGAGGCGGCGGCGGCTGCCGCTGGCGAAGTTCGGATTCACCGTGGAGGAGGCAGAGGCAGCGAGGCGGCAAGCCTCGTCGAGCGAGGGAGTTTGCGGCGAGGAAGAGCTTGTCGGGCCCGAAGCCGAAGTCGAAGCGAAGCCCGCCGAGGGCGCCTCCTCCTCCTTCGCCAGCTTGCCGCGAGCGGAGCCCCAGCTCCACCTAAGAAGGCGTCTCCGCAAGGCCGAGGACGAAGCTGGGCGGCAGACGGGTCAACAGCCGGCCGCTGGCGAAAGCGCTCCACCGCGGCAACACTTTGTTGCCGCTGGAGCGCCTCACGCCGCTGCGGCAATGAAGTGGGGCCCTCGCACCACCGCTTTCGCTCCCGCCAAGCGGCCAAGGGAACCTACTCCTCCGCCTCGTCAGACTGGAGGCGAGCTGACTTGATCTCTCCGCCAGCTCAAGCGAGGTAGAAGAAGAGTAAGATTCTTTGCAGCATTTGTAGTGCTTCGGCTTGTTGCTTTGTCTTGTATCTGATTTGCTTCATTCTGAACCCATTCCTTTTCAGGACGCTGGCCTAGAGAGCGTCGAAGAGGGCCAAGTCCCCGGTGATTGTCGTCGAGGACGAACCCACCGCGACAGCAGGAGGCGCGTCCGAGACCACCTTGCCGGACGCGCCACTCTTCCTCAAAGCAGCCCTCAACAAGCACCCAGCGTAAGTATATGGTTTACTTCCTGTTGTTAGGCGTGCATGGATGCCCTTTCTTTCTTGATATCATTTGCTGATTTGTGTAGGAGCAGAGCAGCCTTACCAGAGTGCCACAAGCCGCCTCGACATGCCTTCTGCTTCGACTACACACCGCCAAGGGAGGATTCCCGGCAAGGGCGTTCTCCGGCAAGGGAGACTTCTCCGGCAAGGCGGTTCTCCGGCAAGGGACAGCTCTCCGGCAAGGGACAGCACCAGTGATCCCCAGTGGCGGAGACCATGATCTGCAGACCCTAGCACAGGTAATCCTCTTGCTTGAAAACTTTCCTTGTGTTCTTCTTCTGGTTTTCTTTTTGAATATTTGCTTGACTTTTCTTCATTTTCCGGTCGTCAGATCCATCCGCCACAGAGCCAATGGAGACCGAGGCCGCCGGCGAGGAGGGCCTTGCAGCAATCTTGACGCCTTGCTGCCATCGGAGAAGAAGCTGGCGCCGACGAGCCCGGCCGAAGAGGCCGCCAGCTGCCGCCCGCAGAAGCCGGGCGAGGGTCCGGCGATCGACCGACGGCCCTGAGGCCGCAGGCGCCAGCGCTTACGCCGACCGCCGACCCTCCGCTGGCCATAGCAGCTCGGGTTCAAGAGCCCCAGCCCGGAGACTATTTGAAGGCCGGCGATGGCGTCTTCATCAAGCTCCCATGGGCGTCGAACTCCAGGGCGCCGGCCGAAGGAGAAACTTTGATGAAGAGCTGCTCGCCTCCAGATCGACGCCGGTCGACGCGCAAACAAGCAGCCGGCGAAGTCCGAGGAGGAGCAACTGCTGCGGAAGCTCCTGTCGCTCTACCGCGCCCGACAAGCCAAGCTGGAATCCCGGGAAGCGCTTGTCGCGAAGGCGGGAGCAGACATCGAGAAGCGCGCGGAGGAGCTCCGGGGCCTCAACCAGGAAGCTCTCCAGTCCTTGGCAGAGGAGCGGGAGCGACTTGCCGAGGAGCGTAAAGCCTTCCTCCTTGAGAAGGCTGAAGCTGAGGAGCAACAACGGCTTGCCGTCGAGAAGCTATCTGCGCAGGAAGGCGAATTGGCGCAGAGGAAGGTTAATCTTGACAGCCATGAGGAGGATCTAGCCACGCGCGAGCAAACATTTGGCGGGGCTCTCAAGGAAGCAAAGGATGCTGCCGCACGCCGAGGCCGCCAAGAAGGAGCTGGAGACGAAGGTGATGCAGCTGGAGGCCAATCTCAAGGAGAGCGGCGGGGAGCTTGCTGCACTCAAGCATGAGCGCGAGAAGGACGCCTACACTCTTGGCGAGCTGCAGGGCCGTCTCGCCGAGAGGAGCAAGGAGCTCAGTGCCGCCAAGGACTCCAACGCAGATCTTGAGTTGAAGCTGACCACCTTCACTCAGTATTTGGGCCAGGCGCCCGGGGAGCAGGAGGTGGCCTTGAAGGAGAAGATCAAGGCCGACGAGGCGCTGGCTGGCGAAATCTTCTTGCCGCCAGAATACCTTTAGGGAGAATGTGGAGCACTTTGGACCGAGGGTCTCGTGGATGTTGCTGCAGTCATCGGCAGGAGGCTGGCCTTGTTGGGGATGGAGGATCTTGGATATTCCTTCGATGAGCACCTCCGACCCAGCGCCAAGCTCAGCTTGTTCTTCAAGGCGTGGTGGCGGCCCTCCAGCTGACTCGGGAAGAGATCCCAAAGCAGCTGGCCGGCCAGTCGCGCCCGGATCTGTGAGGAGCTCTTCAAAAATCTTGATGAATGTGGCCTTCGCAACCCAGGCCTCAACCTCACCAACGTCCTCAAGTCCTTGCCGCCGGATCTTTGATGTGGAAGCGCTCAAGACCCTTGTCGCACCCATCGTGGGCGGGGTGGCCGGGATCAAGAGGGTTGAGGGCGATCGCGTAGATTAGGCTGCCCGCTTTCTCTTTTTCTTGCCGCTGCTGGTCATGTTATGAGAACAATCTATTAGAGCTGCGACAAGCTATCTTGTAATATAACTCTATTTCGGGTAGCAATAGCTATGTTATTTCCTTTACTTGGTTCCTTCCTTTGTATGTTTTTGCCCTACGCTTTTAGGGAACTTGTCGTATGAGCACACAGGCATGGCGCCGAAAAGTCTGGACGTCAGCAGCCTGCTGGCGGTGCTGCTACCGACAAGAAACCTTGTCGCAACTAGTCGCAGCTCACTTAAATTGTTGAGCGGACTCGAAACAAAGTAAGGGCGCAACTAGCTACGAGTTGGTTCCTCCGCGCACAGGTTTTTCATACAAAGTACGGTCGTTCGAGGAAGATAACTTAAAAACTTTAAAACTGATTGCTCAAACTTTAGCAACTTAGCTTTTCTGTCGTTTGCTTCCCGGTAAGGCTAGACTTCCTTGAGCGACGCTTGGTCCACACCATTATCTTCTCCTTTCCCCGGCAAACTTGTGGGCGAGGAACCTTCCTTTCATTGAGAAAGAGAAAGAGAAAATAAAGATATGGAGCCTTATGGCTCGTTATTGCTTACCGGGGGTAGGTGCTGCACAAAGTGTCAGATAACGCATGCAAAATAGAAGTAGAAAGCATGAAATTGACAAGATGTGTGAAGCACATTAGATTTACTTATGCACGGGGTCTGCGCCCGGCTTTGTACAAAGGATTACATGCAACATCGGCAAGACTTGTACAAAAGGTGGTTGCCGGAACAGGTTCCGACAAGCTGCATCTGAGTAAAACTTACGAAGATGCTCAATGTTCCGTGAGTTGCTCACCGAATGCCATCTTCGGTCTCAAAGCGGACAACACCGAGCCTAGTGACTCGTTTCACCCGGTAAGGGCCATCCCACTTTGGCGTCAACTTGTTGGAATTCTTGGCCGGTGGAACACGCCAAGAACAAGGTCGCCTTCCTCGAGACTTCGGCATTAACTGCGGCTATGGTAGCGGCGCAAAGCTTGTCGGTATCGAGCAGCTCGGACAAAGCACGAAGACGATCCTCCTCAAGGAGCAGCGTCATCTTGTCGCAACTGCTCTTGCTCAAGCTCATCATAAGCGAGCACTCGAGGTGATCCGTATCTGAGTTCCGTGGGGAGAACTGCCTCTGCTCCATAGACTAGAGCGAAAGGTGTGCGGCGATGGCTCGATTTGGCGTCGTCCTAATCGACCAAGAACCACCGGCAGCTCCTCAATCCGATTTCTTCCGCACTTGTGCAGCACAGCCGAAAGTTACGGTCTTGAGCCCGCGCAGCACTTCAGCATTTTCCCTCTCCGCTTGACCGTTACTTCTCGGATGAGCAAGCGAAGCGAAGCGGAACCTTGGCGCCAAGATCTTGGGCGTCTTTGCATGAAGGTGCGGCTCGTGAATTGCGTGCCGTTGTCGGTGATGATCATGTTAGGGATTCGAAGCGGCAAACAATCGACTGAAGAACTTGACGTTGTCTTTGTCACCTTCCTCACTGCTTCCACTTCCGCCACTTTGTGAACTTGTCGATTACAACGCATAAGTACTCAAAGCCCCGACAACTTCGGGGAAAGGGGCCGAGGATGTCGAGCCCCCGCACCGAAAATGGCGAGGATAAAGGGATCGTCTGGAGAGCTTGAGCTGGCTGGTGTATCTGCTTGGAATGAAACCGCACGCTTCACACTTGGTTACTTGTGCGGTTGCATCCTGGAGGGCTGTCGGCCAAAGAAACCTTGCGGAACGCTTTGCGGCAAGTGCTCGGCGCCAATGTGGCGACCACATATGCTTCCATGTATCTCGCCAACAGCTTTTGTCCGTCTTCCGGTGAATACACTTCAATTTGACACCGTTGAGTCTTCTTACATGCAGTGTGTTGTCGACAAACTGGTACATACTTGATCGCCGAGCTACTCTTTCCGCTTCTTCTTGCTCTTGGGAAGTTCTCCTATCTGAAGGAAGCGGACAATCTCTTTGTGCCCATCTTTGGAGCTTATGCTCGACAACAAGGACTAAAGGCACATCTGCTGCTGCGGGAACATCTGCTTCCACGGCGAGAATCTGCGGCTCACCCGGAGCTTGATGTTCCCCGGCAAGCTTACCGGAGCAAAACTTGTCGGGAGCGTCTGCTTCAACGGAACAAACCCTAGGGCTTGCCGGAGCAGACTGCTCCTCAGCACCCGTGGTGTTGATCTTGAGGACCTGCTTGGCAGCGACTTGAGGAAGCTCTGCCGGAAAATAGTCACCAGAGATCAACTTCCTCTTCTTGCTCTGTCCGGTTGATGGCGTTACAGACGGTTGAGTCAGCTTGAGCCCAAAAATCCCTGGTTCCACAGGTAACTTAAGTGCAGCGCACTTTGATAGGCCATCGGCAATGTCGTTCTGAGCTCTTGAAACATGTTCCATTTGTAGGCCGTCAAAGTGTTCTTCTAGCTTTCTCACTTCATCAACATAAGCTTCCATCAACGGACTCTGATAACTCTTGTTCACTTGGCGGATGACAAGGCATGAGTCACCCACGACAATGAGCTTCTTGATCCCAAGGTCTCTGCAATCTGAGACCGGCAAGCAAACCTTCATACTCTGCGGTATTGTTTGTTGCTTGCTCCTTGGGAAAGTGCATCTGGACTACGTGCTTGAGGTGCTCTCCGGTGGGTGCAACAAGTAGCACGCCCTTTTGGCGCCTTGCGGCGAAGGCACCATCAAAGTACATCAGCCACTCTTTGCTTGCTTCCTTGACGGGATGCTCGTTTGGAATTTCTTCATCTTGTGTTGGCGTCCATTCTGCTATGAACTCCGCCAATGCTCGCTTTGGATAGTTGAAGTGCTCTCAAACTTGAGGCCAAAGCTTGACAGTTCGATGCCCACTCGACAATCCCGCTGTTGCCTCTGGATTTTGCGATATCCTCTTGACGGAAAAGCAGTGGCGATTGTGATCTCATGTGCACTGGAAGTAATGACGCAGCTTTCTCGAGGAGGCCATGAGGAGGCCGAAAAGCAATTTACGCACATCGTAGTACCTTGACCTAGCCCCCTCTGAAGAGGCCCGACAAAGTAAACTGGTATTTGCACCACTCTTTTCTGCATCTTTTCATGCGTCTGCGTAGATCCATCCTTGTCGGGACCAGAGCTTGTCGGTGAAGCCCCTTGCTCGTCGCTGGATGCATCTGCCATGGTTGCTAGCTCATCATCCGCCTCCCTCTCCGCTACTAACGCAGCACTAACCTCTTGTGGCTTAGGTGCGACAAGTGTTGGAGTGGAGGACAGGTATCTCTTCAAGTCCTGCAGCGCAGCCTCCGCTTCCGGAGTCCATTTCATCGGACCTGCCTTTTTCAAAATTTTGAAAATGGCGAGGCGCCTCAGCAGAACCTAGAGATAAACTCTTTGAAAGCAGCTCATAACCGGCAAGTCTTCGTACATCATTGACGCGCTTTGGTGCTTCAATCTGCTCAATGGCCTTGATCTTGTCGGGATTGGCTTCAATTCCCGAGAGACCACGAAGAACCCGAGAAGCTTGCGGAAGGGACTCCAAACACACACTTCTCGTGGTTGAGCTTGAGGTTGATCTTGCGCAGATTTGCAAAGGTTTCGTCTAAATCTTGAATCGAGTCGCCTTGTCCTTGCTTTTGACCACTATGTCATCCATGTAGGCTTCCACATTTACGTGCATTTGCGGCTCAAAAGCGTCATGGACTACTCTTGCAAATGTTGAACCAGCATTCTTTAATCCGAAAGACATCCGTGCGAAATAGTATGTGCCACATGGGGTGATGAATGCGGTCTTCTCCTCATCCTCTTACGCCATGAAGATCTGATGATATCCTGAGTATGCATCCGTAAATGAAAGCAAATCACATCCGGCCGTGGAGTCAACAATCTGTCGATCGCGGCAAGGGAAATGGGTCTTTGGGACAAGCTTTATTAGCATCGCTAAAGTCGATACAAAGTCTCCATTTCCCGTTTGCCTTCTTGCGCGACTACGAGATTGGCCAACCACGTGGGATGGAGCACTCCTCGACAAGGCCTGCTGCTTCCAACTTCTTGATTTCTTCGCAATGAATTCTTGGCGCCCACCGCTTGCTTCGACTTTCTACTTGATGGGCGCGCGATGAGGACAAGCGGCAAGATGGTGCTCAATTACTTTCACAGGAACACCGGGATGTTAGGCGGTTGCCACACAAACACGTCGACGTTCGCGGCGTGAAAGCAACGAACGCGCTTTCCTATTTAGGGTCGAGAGTGGCACTGATGGTGAAGGTACCACTAGTGCCGTCCTCCTTGGCGGACACCTTATTGGTCTCTGGTGGAGCTGCCATCGTCTTCTTACACTTGCCGGTGGAGCTCGATGGTGCGTCCTCGACGGTAGCGCAGCACTCCAAAGAGGTGCGCTTGCCGGAGTGGGCATCGAGCTCTTGCGGACTTGGTCTTCTTCTTCGCCCGGAGCTTTAGTGGCAAGTGGCTTGCAATCTGCTGCCGCTTTGCTTCTGGTAGATCTTGTCGGTATGAGATAAGAGCATCCCGCTTGTCGCCAGGGACGGAGATGACACTTATCGGGCTGGCATCTTCAAAGATGTTGTATGCATAGTGAGAGGCTGCCATGAATTTGGCGAGTCTTTGAATGACCAAGTATCCCATTGTAAGGCAATGGAAAGTCAAAGAACGTCAAAAGTGACCCTCTTAGTCCTGAAGTTCAACTTCACGCCAAATGTCACCGCAACGTGATCTTTCCCTTCGCTCGCTCCTTCCCGGATTGATTCCTTGGAATGTGCGGTCTCTTCGAGCTTCGCCATCGAGGATCTGGAGTTTCGGAGCACCGCGGAGGAGATCGAGTTCAAGCCGGCTCCGCCGTCAACTAGCATCTTAGTGACCTTGAGGTTGCGGATAGTTGGTGAAACCAACATCGGCAAGCACCCGACCGCAGATTCTGTGATCGTGGTGGTCCTCAATATCAAAGATGATAGGCGTCTTTGGACCATTTCGAGGCTTGCGTGACTCGGCGGATGGTTACGCCGCATTGACTTCCCGCATCCTTTGCTTGAGCTGGCGGTGTGAAGTATGCAGAGAAGCACCGCCGTCAACGCACAGGACCTCTGTGGCTTTCTGGAACTCCTGCTCATCGGTCTCGTCATCATCCATGTTTTCATCATCGTCGTCGTCTTCATCCTTGTCGCGGCCGCGGGGAGGTCTGTCTCCTTGCCGCTGCTTGGCCTTGCCGCGGCGTCCTTCCTGGGCCTTCTCTTTGTCGCGTCGTTCGTATTCAGCCTTCTGCTGCTCGACAAGCTGCTCGACCTTTTTGCAGCTCTGGAGGTCATGGCCCTTGGTGCGGTGGATCTTGCGATCGCTTGTTGGAGCCGTCACCTTGTCGGCAAGCCGCGGCTTGGCGATTGGTGCCGGTAACAACCTCCTTGCGGAGCTACCGACTTTGGCTTTCTTGGCGCCACCTCCGTTGCGGACTGCTCAACAACTAGCACATCTTTGCCTTTCTTCTTCTGTTGTTCCGCCGCGGTTTTTCTTTGCGGGCGGTCTCCTCACTATCGATCCTCCCCTTACGTATTCTCTCCGGGAGTCTCCTCCTTCCTCAAAGACGCGTGCACACTTGTCGGCCCGGGGCATATAGCTCGCGACGTCTCGATCTTGCACATCGCCATCTCCTCCCGCATCCTGCGGTTTTGCACGTTCGATGGAGCAGCGCTGATTACCATGCGGCGGTGGACATCTGGGATGTTGTGTTGTCTGTGGTGAATCTCTGAATGTACTTGCGGGGGCTCTCCTTCCTTCCGGGCGGCGAGATGAAGGTCGCTTTCTTGGCCATGGGGCTTGTGGCGCTGTAAAGCGCCGACAAACTGATGGCATAGATCTGCCAAGAGGATATGGAGTTGTCCGGCAAGTGCATGAGCCAGATCGACATTGGGCTTGAGCACCGGTGAAGTAGTTGGCGGGGATCTTGTCGTCTCGCCCGGCGGCTTGCACCGCGATGGTGTAGATGCTGAGGAACTCCAACGGATGCGTCTTGCCATCGTATTTCTCTGCACGCGTCGGCAGAAATTCTTCTTCTTTGGGCCATCGACTTGCCGCAGCTCACGAGTGAACGCAGGGCAACCTACAGACGTCTGACGTCGCTGGTTCCCCTGGCGCATGCATGTCGACAGAAGGGCCCGGTAGCGGCTGGTCGGATTGACGCCGCTTCTCTTGGCGCTCGATCACGAAGTTCGAGCGTCTTCTTGCTGTCGTTCGTGAAGAACTTGCCGCTGATCGCGACGAGCTCGTGTATCCGATGATGCGGTGGAGTCGCTGTCGAGGTGGATCCGGCGAGTCGGCGATCTTGGCCTTCGGGGCGGAGAGTGCATGGTGGTTGCACCCCCGGTTTAAATCGCCACCGGCTCGTGTTTAGCGATCCTGCCGCGGCAGCGATGCACTTTCGGCTGCCGCGGGCGTCGCCGTTAGCAAAACCGATGAGACTTGAATGGTGGCCCTCCATTCATCGACCTTGTCGGCTGTTGGAGGGTAATCCAGAGGCGATTGAGCTCTCGCCAAAGCTTCTGCTTTGGAGTGGTGGGTGGCGATGGCGAGCGGCGCGAGGCGGGATATGCTCGGACTTCTAACTATGTTAGAAGGAGCGATATCCCGTCGAACGGCAAATACCTCGCTTCGCGCCCGGCATGTTGGCGTGCATGCGGTCTTGAGCATCCCGAGATCCACCAGCTCGATCTTGGTCCAACGAAGCGTATGGCGTTGTGAATACCATGACGCTGTCGGTCCCGCGCCTCTGAGACGGGCGCGGTGCATGTCTGAACGCCGAGGTCTGCGCAGCCTTGTCCTTGGACTTGGCTGCACCGTGGGCTCCCGTCGACGTCCATTCTTCGCTGGCGTCTACCCCACCACCTGTTTTCTCCGGTGGTGAGTGGGTTCGACGCAGACGGAACATCTGCCGCCAAGCCTTCTTCTTGGTGGCATGTCGATGAAGATGATGAAGATCTAGCTCGTGTGGACGCCGGATCAGGTTTACACAATCTAGACGCCCCTACAGCGCGCCAAAGATGTCGGGATGCCGATCGGCCCACGAACACCTCTGAGGACCGGTGGACCGAGCCCCTTTCGGTTCGGCGGGCGGAGGTCGCCTGAAGAGCAGATCGAGGCGAAGCACGGCGGTTACCCAGCTTCGGAGCTCTCCGGAGAGATAACACTCCTACTGCTGCATGTCTGATTGTATTGAGTTCTTGCTCGGGAGCGCTGAGTGCTACAGTACCCACAAGCTGCTAACGAGACCGAGCGTGAGTGTTCTCTGGCTTCGAGCCTTCCGAACCCCTTCTCCCCTCCCTCTCCCCCCTCTACGTTGCGCATGGGCCTCCTTTTATATGCTCAAAGGGTCTCCGACAGGTGGCAACGTAGACAAGGGTAAAAATGGAAAAGGAGTGGTTGGTACAGCTACTTGTACAGTGTATCATACCTAACCACGGCGGCAGGGACAAAGGCATTAAATGCTCTCGTCGCCCTAACGGTCTGCGTAAAGGGACCGTCGAGGCGCCACCGCTTGCCACGATGGCAATCTTGTCAGCAGCTTGCCACCGCTCCGGCGGCCGCCTGACCTCTCGCCACCTTGGCGCTGGAAAGGCCTCGAGGCGACACGTTGGTGGATGTCTTTGGGCGCAGTACAGAGTGGTAGTTTGCCTTGACAAGCGCCTTGCCATGATAGTTGCCTTGTCGCGTCCGGAAGCTTGTCGCTCACGGGCCTTCCCGGCAAGCTCCTCTTGCCGGGGCCTTGTCTCTTAGGTGCCTTGGGTGGCCTTCCCGGCAAGCTCCTCTTGCCGGGGCCTTGTCTCCTAGGTGCCTTGGGTGGCCTTCCCGGCAAGCTCCTCTTGCCGGGGCCTTGTCTCCTTGGTTTAAATACTTTGTTCTTGAATGGCTCCACAAGAAACCACGAAGGACCTTGGCGGTCACCCGGCAAGCCTTGCCGCCGAGGGCTGCAACTGCCCGTGCACAAGTTCGGGATACTAGGGTACCCCTACTCTAATACACCGACAACGATGTGCTGCAACTGGCGCCGGCGACGGTGAAATATGGCCGTCGACAATGGCGCTGTGATTTGCTGCAACCGGTACCAACGGCGATGTCTTTGGCTGGCGTCGGCAATGGCGAGGCCACAACTAGCAAGGAATGCTTCAATTCGTGGTCAATTTCTTTGGAACAAACCGGTGCGGTTTGCTTCATAGGGGCGACCACAGCGGGCGCCGGCAACCGAGCTGCGGCGGCGGCGGCAATGATGAGCCGGCGAGCTGCGAGGATCTTCAAGAGAGACTACAGAGCCAACAGAAGCAAGTATGCGCAGGGGAAGAAGACGACATGTGCGAGATGCAGGTTTAGGCGAATCGTGCGGCTGCTAGCGCATGCATCTGGCGGCTGCGAGCTGACCGACCCAATTTGGGCCGGTCGACCGGCGCAGAATACTGCCCATCTCTTAATACAAAAACTGCCATTTAAAAAAAATAAAAAATGCCAGCCAGTGCGGCAGTGTTTTTTCTTTCCTTGAAAAAGGAAACGTTCGCTGCTTTTTTGTCTATAGCGACCTTCTTGAAAAATCTGATGTGGCAGTGGCCTTGCACCGAGATTCGTGTAACTGTGGAAATTGTGGTCGCCAGTTAACATTTTCGAGAAAAAGAAAAACTCCTTGTGTCCGAAGAAAAAACAAAAGATAATGGAAAATTCCAAGAGGAAAAGCGGTTTTGACTTCGTGCCGGAGCGCGACCGTCGGGTGGGCCCGCCCGACCAGCGTCCCATCCCGCATTTCCCCGACACATCGAGATCCGCGCCACCTCACGCGCAGGCGGCCCCAACCGTCCGATCTCACCGGAGGGCCACGCTGTCCCGACCGGTTCCACCTTCTCCGCCACGTCGCGCCCCCTCCCGTCCCGTAACCACCACCTCCCCCCTTGCCCCCTTCCCCTCCCATGGCCATCGCGTGCTTGTCCCTCCCCTCACCCTCTCCCACCCCCGAGAAACCCTAGACCCCACGTCCCTCGGCCTCGGCCTCGGCCTCGCGGAGGGTCGGCGGCATGTCGCCGCAGGCTGCGGCGGCGCTCGGGTTCCTCCTGCCCACGTGCTGGGAGATCGAGGTCACCTGCGCCGCGGCCATGCTCATCGTCGCGCTCTACGCCGCCTACGAGCTCCTCGGCCCGCGCCCCCCGCCCGCGGGCGCCGACGACCTCGCCCTCGCGCGGGACCTCGACGGCGCCGACAAGGTAAGCAAGCACCGGCGGTTGCCTGGGGTCCGTCAGTGGGGAAATTTTTGGGCGGTTACGGCATGCGCCGACGAACGATCACCCGCGCTAACGTTGCAAGCGTTTTTGGTTTGGCTTTTCCTGGATTGCTGCTCAGTACAAGGGAGGCTCCACCGGGCCGTCGGCGTACGTGGTGAAGGTGACCGCCTGATCAGTCCCTTGTCTCTGAATTTTGTTGCGCCCCCCTGATTGTGATCGACTCTGTGAGCGGTCGTGTGACTTGGGTGCGTGCATGTAACAGCTGGAGCTGCTAGCCGCGAAGAATTTGATCGCGGCGAACTTGAATGGGACCTCGGACCCTTATGCGCTCATCACCTGCGGCGAAGAGAAGCGTTTCAGGTTCGGTTCAGTATTTATATGTACATTCTCTTCTGCAATGCTGTCGATTCTAGTTAGTTTGGATGATTTGACACATGTTTACAGCATTTTTTTCCTTTCGAAATGGAGATTTTACCCCCGGCTTCTGCATTATGGTTACAGTACTATCAGACTGTATTATATTGGTTTAGGAAGAACTCTGTTCCTGATACAGTTCTGACTAAAAACTTAGCAATGGTCATCACACGGTCATATAACTCATCAAAGGTTGTCCATGGAAAATGACCTTGTCTCCTGGAATTTAGGCTGCACAGTACTCAATAAACCACTTTTTTAGGGAAAAACATTAACTGATTGAATTGAAGTACGGAGGACAGGATTGTAACAGCATTTCATTTGTTGACCTGTACATATAACTATATGTGTGTCGAATAAACTAGGTTCAAGCTTCACCCAACAGCCAATCGAACTCGTTGCACAAAAGGTTCTGCTGGCGGCTAATGCTGTCCTTTTAAGGGCACAGTAAAACCAAGTTAAATGATGAATTATTGCTACTCACTGGATCATTAGACGACAGATGGGAGGTGGCTCAGTTTAGACAACTACCAATCGGTGTATAGGAGTGATTCGGTGCAGGAGAAGTTCAGTTTATAGATCTAAATTGCAGATAGAGATAATTTGGAGATGAATGAATGTGGTTGCTATCAGGATTGCCAGAAATCCCATGAAGGAGAGAAAGGGGTTGGGGTCTTAGGTAGACTGATGTAACGCATCCACGTTAGAACCTAAAGTTTCTGTAGGAAAAGCAATGGTGGAAGGGGGTTGACGGAAACAATTTCAAATAAACACTCCTTCTAATATAGATAATTTTATTCTGCTTAATAGAATTTTGGAGTCAAGTAGGTAATTTTGTAGTACTCTACTTATCCCCTTTGTTTCATCTCTTACACCTTACAGCTCCATGGTTCCTGGCTCAAGAAACCCAATGTGGGGAGAGGAATTCAATTTTGTTGTTGACTCTCTTCCTGTAAAGGTTATTACCAGCACTTCCCTTAAGAAATCCATTTCTTGCAATATTTTCTTGGAGACCCTCCTTAAGAACAGTCATATCGATCACAAGAAGTCTTTCTGATTGTTGTTATCGATAATACTTCGTCAAAGATACACTCACACATTTGTCCTGTACACTATCGCAGATACAGGTGAAAATATATGATTGGGACATTGTATGGAAGAGCACAACACTTGGTTCTGTTACTGTTCCAGTCGAGTCTGAGGGGCAGAGTGGACCAGTTTGGTATACACTTGACAGCTCATCAGGTCAGGTAATTGGTTTCTATGGAGCAACTTGGTTTATCAGAATGATTATTTCTTCCAGTTATCGTATCATTTTTTGTTTTGTTTTGTTAGGTTTGTCTCCATATTAAGGCAATCAAGGTTCATGAGAGTTCCTCCAGGTAAATATCTCATCTATTATTAATTTGCTCTGAAGTTTTTTTAAAATTATTTAGATGTGAATATTTGCATATTTCAACAGCTTTGGCATGTTGCAGTCACTTGCTTCACTATTTTTACTTTGTCCTTTTGGACAACACAAGAAAACTACAACATGGCCTTGTCAGTAATTTTCTGAAATTTCATTTTTGGTGTGTTTTAGGGCTCTAAACAACACTGCCGAGGCTGATGCTCGTAGAAGGATTTCCTTAGACAAACAAGGCCCTACTGTAGTTCACCAAAAGCCAGGTCATTTGCAGACAATTTTTGGGCTCCCTCCAGATGAGGTAAGTACCTACTGCTGCTACTACTAATTAATAAATAGATTAATGCATAGGTGTGCTACCAGTGTTTCCAACTTGCAAGAGCTAACTGTTTCTTGCTTTCTTTGTCATTCAGGTTGTTGAACACAGCTATTCATGTGCACTTGAGAGGTCATTTCTATACCACGGTCGCATGTATGTGTCTTCATGGCACATTTGCTTCCATTCAAATGTCTTCTCTAAGCAGATTAAGGTACGCTCACATTCAGTATTTTTCAGTTGCATCATTTGATTGGTGGATTTACTTGGTTCGTTATGTTCACTTAATATTTTCCATGCTTGTCTGGAAAGATTCATTTTCTAGTGTCGTGTTGATTATTTGTTGGATAACATTGTAAATGAGGAAACAATAGGATAACGAGTTAAACTGATCTTGTCGTTTTCTTCTAATGTTGATGACCGTATCCTTTTGTCCTGTGGTTCTTAAATGGTACCCCCTCTGTAAACAAATATAAGACGTTTTAGATCGCTAAAGTACTCCCTCCGATCCATATTGCTTGTCGCAGCTTTAGTGATATGCATCGGAGGGAGTACTTTAGCGATCTAAAACGTCTTATATTTGTTTACAGAGGGAGTACTAATTATATGACCTTGTCCTGTTGATTATGATCCGATAAAATGCTATCACAAGATAGACTATGCTGTCTAATAATTAATCGTGATTCGAATATAAGACCTGAATGACTTTTGCTGTTCCAGTATTTCCATAGTTGATGTGCTAAATATGTTGTTTAATATACTTGTCAATAATCATTCTAGAAACAATTGATTCCAGTGTACTTGCTGAACAAGATTTACGTCTCTTGTTCTTAGTGGTATTTCTGGCCACACTAGCAGGAATCCGGTACCATATTTGACTGTTACAGCTGCCAGTACCACGATCAGTAGAAAAAAATCTGTTGAATTCCAGCTTGATAGAAATGTAATTTTCCCACTGGCTGCTATACGCCAGTTTGCCTCATAAATCTGAATCACTGAAGCTACCAATCCTGGTCAACAATAGCATTTTCTGTATGTATTCCGATGCCATCTAGATTCGGTTGGATAAGTTTACGATCCTATGAGCTGCAGAAAGTTTAGCTTTGTTAAGCTAGAAAGCTTGTCTTAGAAACATATCCATTTGCTTACATTGGCTGTGGTACATCGTGTGACTGATAACATGTTTTTCTTATGTATGAAGGTTATGCTCCCTTTGAGAGATATTGATGAGGTGAGCCTTGCCGTACTTCTTTTTGTAATATACTGCACCATTTTCTTTAAAAAAATGTAATGATTACTTCTGTCCCTTTTTTTTACAAGCAGATAAGAAGAAGCCAGCATGCAGTTATTAATCCAGCAATTACGATATTTCTTCGAACGGGAGCTGGAGGACACGGAGTTCCTCCCTTAGGATGCCCTGATGGTAGGATTTAACACTCACAATCTTGCATAGCCACACCAACCTTTTGCATCTTTCTTGATTCTTCCTCTGGCACTAAACATGGATAATGGTGCAAACTTAAAGCCCTTTCACTGATTTGCAATACTCAGTTGTCAAATCTCATCGTATTGTCTGGCACTATAAATCATGACGCCTTCTAATTTCATTATGGCTATCCAGCTAAACTAGGTACATACTATATACATAATGTGGTTTTCTCTATTTTTCAGTTTGACTACGTAGTTTTCTGCTCCCTTCCAGTCTTGAACTTCCAGTTCCACCTTTTGGATCTTGATGCCTGCTTCTTTTTCTCAGCAGCACCAACATGTTTGGTATTACTACTTATTAGTCCATGACTTGATGTAGATTTTAGTTTTGTGAGTGCAGATTGCAAGATTCCAGCATGAATTGAGCTGTAGATTTATCTTGATGCAAAATTAGTTGCAAACTTAAGAAGTGTGGATGGAGCTATTGATTATGCATTTATGCTAGAAAACAGACTAAGAGGGCACTGATAACCAAAATTTTGTACTACAATATTCACACAATTTCTGGAGGCTGGCAAAAGAACTGGAAATGGTAATCTAGATAAGATGGGAGGTTTCGTCATTTGCTTTATGTCACCTTTTCTTATAATATTTTTGCAGGAAGGGTTAGGTACAAATTTGCATCGTTTTGGAACAGAAACCACACATTTAGAGCATTGCAACGAGCTGTGAAGAACTTCCATGCAATGATAGAGGCTGAGAAACAGGTAGTGACAAACCGCCCTTCTGTACATATTTTTAAGTAAGGATTTAAATATTGGATGCATGTTGCTGTTTTGTATCGGCAATCTTACTGTTGGTGCACTAGTTTTGAAGCGTGCTTTCTGCTTGTTTTGCTGTTCATGGTAGGCTTTGGTTTACATGATTGTGATCTCCATAAACTGCTTGTCTGAATTGATGATAGTTTTTAATATATTTGGTTTTTGGATTATAGGAACGTGCTCAATCTGCATTGCGCGCACTCAGTAGCTCAAGAAAAAATAGCAGCAAGGAGATAAATGTTCCAGAAGATTGTGCTGATTTAACAGGGCAACTACAACCTTTTGTGAAAGAAGAAGTTCTAGTCTCTGTATTTAATGTAATGATGGCTAACTGTATCTTCCATGATTTTGCAGTTGATAACAGAACTAATTATTTAATTCAATCTCATCTCAGGGAACATTCCCGTGCACTGCAGAACAGTTTTTTGATAATCTATTAAGTGATGACTCGAGTTACATAACAGAATATAGGACAGCTCGTAAGGATAAAGATATCAACGTAAGTATCCAGCAGAGTACCAGCTCTTTCAGTCATAAATTATTGCTGACTAGAAATGTCTCTTTTGCAGCTGGGCCAGTGGCATGTTGCAGACGAGTATGATGGTCAGGTGAGAGAACTTAACTGTAAATCCATATGCCACAGTCCGATGTGCCCTCCATATTCAGCAATGACAGAGTGGCAGCATATAGTTCTTTCAGCTAACAAAACCGATCTGGTATGTAAAACTGAACATCCCAATATGATGGAAAATCTTTCTTGAATCATAGTGTTACATTATGTTATATACTACTCCATCCGTCCCATAACATAAAGATGTTATTACAACCGACGTACTCTTATATTATGGGACGGAGGGAGTACTTTAGATCATAATAAATAATACTGATTTCTCACTGGATACTTGTTAGGTATTCGAGACTGTGCAACAAGTACATGATGTTCCATTTGGTTCCTTTTTTGAGGTACTTCATGTTCAGTTAGTCTCTGTGACAGATACATTTGTATGTTCTTTTCATTGCAATGAACTCACAACTACGATGTGCTAATATGATATACCGATGTTCTACTTTTCAGGTACACTGTAGATGGTCTGTGAAAACTATCGATTCTAGTTCGTGCAGTGTTAACATAAGTGCTGGTTAGTGTTTTCTTCTGATCTCCATGTGTAACTTGTGTTCTCTTATAGTACTTTATGTTATGATGTCTGTTCTCAGTTTAAACCGGAAATGAAAGTTTGTAATTTGATGGATATGGTGGTTACTATGCCGCCTTTTCAGGTGCGCATTTCAAGAAATGGTGCATAATGCAGTCTAAAATAAAGAGTGGCGCTGTGGACGAGGTATGGATTTATCTACTATTGACCTCTGTTTTGATGATAATCTGCCGATGGGAATTTAATCTAACTTGTCTACAAACTTAGTACTAGTAAGTAATATGCTAGTGAAATAGATAAGACAGCAACTCTTGGCTCCAGATACGCTGCAATCTGGATATGCTCAGATTGATTTTGACATTAAAAATACAGATATCTTTGGTTGTTTGCAAAGGGGGCATAAATATTCTAGTGGCTACCAATAAAATGGACTTTGTATGTCGATTGAATCAGCACTTTAGATGCAAAAGGTCTTGCATGTCGAGATGCAAATACAAATCCCTCATAATTCAATCTTTCGTCTCTGCATGTTGTGATTAAGGTAATTGTGTTTTAAAATATTGCAGTTAAAGAAGGAAGTTCGAGAAATGCTAGAATTTGCGGAGTCGTATATGCAAGAGGTTAGCTCTGGTAACCAACAAGACAAAGATCTTGGCCGCGATGCGGAACCAGACACCGATGACGTACCTGGTGATCAGTAACTATATTTGACCTACCGTCGTGATAGTTTATAATGTTATTTATACCCAGAAGAAGGCCCGGTGGACCTGACCTGTAACTGTAAGTAACTTAGTCCAAATCTGATATGATTGGCTGCCTCAAAGAAGGATGACCAAGAGACCTTGTGGTGTATACTCTCTTGGCTTCTGTATGTATATCTGTGAAACGGCCAATATAGTGCACCTATAAGCATGTCTGTTACTGTTTCTCAAGTTGAACAGCATGTCAGCATCGAGAGTGGGAAAGATCATTTTCAGTTCCGTTTTATGGAAAAAGAAAGAACGATACAAGCTCAACGTGTTCTTGTAGAACAGTCTGATGGGCCGGCAGGGACCCGTAGGTCAAAACCCAAGATACCCTGATAGGTGGTGGGCTCTTGCACATGTTTAGACTGGCTAAAAGCATAAGATCAATCTCCCAACAGATTCTTTTAAACATTTCCACGGACCGCGATGGGAAAACGCACTAATCCAGTCCACGCGACCAGCAATGTGGCAATTCAAACACAGGCGAGCAGACTTTTGCAAGAAAAGAAAAACGCGCGCGAGCACAGACACAAGCGGGCACTTTTTCTTTTTGAGCTTCAAGCGGGCAGAGGTTGGTGACCGCTGACATGTGTCTAGGACAAAGCTGCGGTTTAGGATGGTGAGAAACTGAGAACATCCGGTGTCATTGATTTCTTTTCATGATGCTTGCTGAATACATACAGACAAACGGTTAGGGCGTGTTTGGTTACATTGCCGATTCAGCCTGGCCGGTGAGCCTGGCTTTATTGAGCCGGTTTGAGGGGATGTAGGCCAAAAAATCCCAAATACACATAGTTTGGTTGCCTACATGCCTCTAGTTGCATTAGACAACCATTTTTGACCCGGCGTTTGGTTACCCGTATTACATTAGGCGCACATATGACATGGTGTTTGGTTGTAACCTGCATAAGGTGTTGTCACCACTTCTAACTAGTGGTGAGCTTACCACACAGAATCTAAACATGTAGCGCCATTTACGTAAACAAATGGCAGTTCATCCTGACTACTATCAAATGACAATTTAAATTATTAAGAGCCATTGGCTAAATAGGGGATAGTTCATCGGTGCTACCAGATCTTCCTCTTCCTTTCTTCTTCTGCTTTTGCTGCTGCTTCTGGTACTGCTGCTGCTGTTTCTTGTTCTTCTTTCATCTTCTTCAAATCCTGCACTGACCTCTATTAAGCCACATCGCCTCTGCCCACTCCAACCTTTTGTTCTTCCAAGCGTCATTGTCAAATGCCTCCACACCATGGCCGGAGCTAACAACATTGTCAGGCTCGACATCTTTCTCCTCAGGCACGTGTTCATCAAAGCCCCACTGGAGGATCCAGTTATGCAGAATGCAACAAGCAAGAACTAGCTTAATCTGAGTGGAGTATGGGTGGAATGGCTTCTGATCTAGGATCTTAAACCTATTCTTCAGAGCTCCAAATGCCTCTCAACAGTTACTCTAAGACTGGAGTGTCTGAGATTAAACAGCTCATGTGCAGTCCTAGGATAGTTCCTACCAGAGAACTCGTTGAGATGGTACCTTGTTTTCCTAAAGGGTGGAAGAATACCCGGCCGACATGCATAGCCAACATCTTCAAGGTAGAACTTGTTGTCGGGGATGTTGATCCCATCAGGTCGACTCATGCTGTCAGTGAGAATGTTAGCATCATGCGTTGACCCCTCCCAGCCAGCCAACACATATGTGAACTTCAGATCAAAGTCAACAGCAGCAAGCACATTCTGGCTTGTGTAGTGCTTCCTTCCCCTGTATGCTGCAGACTGTGACCTAGGGACTCTGGCAGTGACATGAGTACCATCTATTGCCCCAATGCAATCCTGAAAATGGCATCACTAGCCTGTGTTAGTCCTCAACTTGAACAATACAAGAATATCAAGCCATGAAAAGTGTATATTGTCAATGCTCACCTTGAAGTATGGATACCATCTTGGGCTTCCGTGAATCTTGGGTGGAGTCTGGCCAAATGGTCTCCTCATCATCTCTCCTCTAAGCTCCCCAGTAGCAAAAAGCACCTGCTTGAAGTACCTAGAGATGGTCTCCATTGATCTCCTGAACGTGTTGTGAATGACCCTGAACCTCCGGTTATGGCCAACAACATGGAGGAACATGGCCACTTGCTCTTCGACACTGGTGTTGATGCTATCTTGTAACATGCCCCTGCTCCTGAAGGTCTCGACAAGCCTGGCAAATGGTGCTCTTTTCATTCTAAGCATCCACAGAGCCGCGACGTCATTGTAGTTGTAGATGTAGTTCAGATTTTGGATCCTCTCCTGTTCCCAGGGAAACAATGGACTATAGCAGATCAAAGGTCTCCCAGCACGACGAACAACTCTCTAGTGCATGAACATGCCCCATGCCTGAATTACACTAATCAGTGCTGCTGCCTGGATTATCAGCCTCATCCGTGCATCCATAACCTAGTCGACATCGACGGTTCCTTCAGTGGGAAATTGATCCTACACCTAGCTTAACGGCCTAATCACTGAGCTAACAAAGGGGGAGGGGGTGCTGCTTACCGGCATCGGAGACGAGGATGGCGTAGGGGAGCCATGGCACAGACTAGATCGACCAGACGGTGGCCAACAGCAAGGGGAGCACCAGATCCGCCATAACGCCGCCGCTTTCTTCATTGCCGCCGCCTATAGCGCAGATCTGAAATCGCAGCCGCCGTCAGTGGTGAGGCAGTAGGGAAGAAAGGGAGACAGTGGCTATGGGTGAGCGAGTGAAAGGGGGTGAGGCTAATTTGGCGCGGGGACGGCGCGCCAGATTTCCATCTCCCGCCATCCCCCTCGCTCCCGCCCGTGCGACCTCGCGGCACACTCAGCCTGGCTCACGAGAAACTGCCGATCCGAGCGTTTCCAGCGAGCCAGGCTCTAGGCTGCTTTGAGAAGCGTGCGATGCAGACCCAACAGGAAAACCAGGCAACCAAACAGGCCTCTCCCTTTCCGCGCGGGCCTGGTTGGGCTCAATGCGGGCAACCAAACACGCCCTTAGGGATTCGACGATGCATGTGCACAATATAAATATCAAGGAACGCACATGCTTTGCTAAAAGTTACTCCCTAGGTTCACTATTATAAGATGTTTCAATTTCTTTCTAAATTGAATGTATGTAGACACGTTTTAGTGTATTTGTTTACTCATTTCAGTTCATATATAGTCCATATTGTTACTCAAAACATCTTGAACGGAGGGAGTACTACATTTGCTCTTTATGCTCTACAGACTGCTTTTGTCCAATATACTGTGTCCTTTTTTCTTGCGGTAGCAATGTACTGTGTATCAATATATATGTAACATGAATGTCAAATGATCCTTTACCCTGCAAAATAAAATAAAATGGCCCTTTACCCTTAGAAGAAAAAAATGTCAAATATTCCAGCCAGTGTGTTTGGCAACATAAATAAGATCACACGGAGACATAATTAACTTTTTATTTTGAGTTGGGAGATATGATTAACTAATAGCGCAAGAGTGACGCACTGAACACCTTGGACCTCTATTTTCCGATAGTAATTGTAGGTACAATTGCATGTAATGTACTAGTATGTACTAGTTTAGCAGTTCTCGAACCATTAATGATTGGTGAACCGGCGGATCTATTTGCAACTCCTCTGAAAATATCACATCACATTTGGCGCGCATCTTAAGAAAGCCACCGGGGTTCATGTGGGTTTATAATTTGGTAGAAAAAATATTTCAGATCTATAGAAATATCTTTTTTTACTATTTTTCTTTGACTCTAGAAGTATCTTTACAGAGCGTGAATTTTGTTTGGATCTAATTCAAAATTTTGAGGTAAAAGATAATTGCAGTAACCACCAAAATTTCTGAAATTCTTTGTCACTAATTTTCTAAAATTCTTACTACTTAATGAACCACCGCAAGATGAAAATGAAGATGAGACGACGCTCTAGTCAAGGGTTGAAGATGATGTGTGTGAAAATGCAGTTGTAAGGAGAGGGGGTGGGGAGAGAATATCCGGTGAAAATCAAGTGAAAAGGGTTATAAAAATGGGGCCTGATAGGCGCCGGCGCATTGTCTTGTCCGTCGGATCTAGAAAAAAAAACCGTTCACCCCCAAAAGGTCCTTCTTCCTCGCGCAATGCCCCTTGTCTTCCGCATCTGGCGTGGGCGCACACACTGTTGAGAAATTAAGCAATTGTTTGATTAATTTAATCCAATAATAAATCATGAACATGACATAGGCAGTGCTAATGACATACTAAATTTTGATGATGTACGCATGTACTAGGCAGATAGTAGAAACATCTACGCAAACCACTAGTACTGCAAACATGAAAGTAAACAGGAGCGGGGTAATTATGTTATACCCTCCAAGAGGGGTCACCGGTCAGAAGCAGCAGTGGAGGCGTCGGCCTCGTCGGCGACCCTCTTGTCAGCAGCGGCCTTCTCGGCAGCCGCGCGATCGGCGTCAGTGCTCATGGTGAAGACGAAGGTAACGCGAAAATAGTCGACGTAGATGAAGTAGTTGAACAGAGGCGAGCAGTCGCGTAGGAGACGCTCCCGAAAAATCTAATCGCCTATCTCCCATACAGGATCTGGAGAAGCGGGGTTTCGGAGGCCTGCTCTCCCGTCAGACGTGTACGCGGTAGACGGGATGGGATCACCGATGGCAGCAGCAGTGAACGGAACGACCAGGGAGCAGTGGAGGTGTGAAGCGTTGTGTCTGAGCTGCGATGCCTCGTATATATAGCCAGTCAGATGGGAGAATGGTCCAGCAATAAAACCATTTAGTTACAGACGTTTCATCTCCATAAAATTGTAATGGACTCTCCAATTTTAACCGGCAAAACATTGCATCGACTTGGCTCATTCCCGCAACCTGCGCGCGCGTCGTGACGAGGCGTGGCGAGGCGGGCGGCGGAGGAGGAGCGCGCGTGTGGAACACCTCTCCTTCCTTCACACCAACTCATACTAGTGGGAGAAGAGCTCACCTTATAAATTGATGTACATCTTTCTCAACTAGCCATGTGGGACTAAACTTCCCACCACTCAATTGACAGCATGGGCCCTTAGGGATTTTTCTGAAATTGTTAAGTGGGCCTGTAGTTCAACTAATATTCAGCAATCCCCCACCAGATCCCAAAGGCCCATGGTGTTGTCCTCTGTTCCAAACTCTGTTTGGATATACCAGTATTTTCAGTGGAGACCCGTTAAGGTTGAACATCCACCTAGAACAAATAGCTACATTCCTCCACAACTGAACAATGGACTAGGCTTTGAATTGTCAATTTGGCGTGAAGGAGTTTCACCAAGTGTCTTACCAGTACTAGGCTGCCGAAGGCTGACCCCTCGGGTGGAGCATACTGGTCACTCCTGGCCTTTTCATGAACTTACTAGAGATCACCCTAATCTCATAGACTATGACCAGTAGTCAGGCTCATATAGGTGTGTTCCTCCAAAGATCGCTCTGTAGGATAGCATCTTGCTTTTACAAGCCTTGGAACACATTAAGACAAAAGTCAACCTGCCATACAGTTACCGAGAGTTGTGCATCTCCAATGGAGTGGGTTAGTTAAAATACTCTCCTCAGTTAACCTACTAGCTTGTTTTCCCAGGTCCTACTTCACGGGATCTCCGATCACATAGGTTGGGTTACTACCATGGCAACTCATGTGGGTCTCATACCCATCTCCCTTGATGCATTATCTATCACCACACGGGATAGCCCTTTTGTAAAGGGACCTGCCAGATTCTTAGCCGTTTGGACATATTCCAATGCTATCACTCCAGAGTTTCTTAATTTTCTGACAGCTTTTAATCTCATTCTTATGTGTTTGTTGGACTTCATGTTGTCCTTTGAACTCTTCACCTTAGTGATGACAAATCGATTGTCACAGTTCATAAGGATAGCGGAACCGGTTTATCAACCACCGGCAAGTCCATCAAAAGATCTCGAATCCATTCTGCTTCGACACCATATGTGTCTAATGCTGTTAATTCTGCGTCCATTGTCGATCTCGTTAAGATCGTTTGCTTGCAAGACTTCCAGGAAACAGCGCCACCTCCAAGAGTAAACATATACCCAGCTGTGGCCTTCATCTCATCAGCATCAGAGATCCAATTCGTGTCACTATACCCTTCAAGTACCGACGGGTATCCGGTATAGTGAAGTCCATAGTTCATAGTACCCTTCAGATAGCACATAATTCTTTCAACAACATGCCAATGTAGATCACCCGTTTTGGAAACAAACCGACTCAGTTTGCTCACAAAGAACGCGATGTCGAAACCTCGTTGCGCTCGCTAGGTACATCAGTGAACCAATGATTTGAGAGTATCTCAATTGATCTATAGCCGTGCCTTTGGACTTTCGAATCAACACGCTAGGATCATATGGTGTTTGAGATGGTGTGCAGTCCGAATATCCAAAACGACTCAACACCTTCTCAACATAGTGGGATTGCAGAAGTGTAATCCCACCCTCATTATCTCTCAGTAGCTTGATGTTCAAGATAACATCAGCCACACCAAGGTCTTTCATCTCAAAGTTCTGAGACAGAAACGACTTGACCTCCTCAATGACTTTGAGGTTGGTTACGAATATCGGTGTCATCAACATACAAGCACAGTATAACTCCTTCGCCCCCACCATGGCGATAGTATACACATTTGTCAGCCTCATTAACAACAAAACCAATAGATGTCAGAGTTGTATTAAACTTATCATGCCATTGCTTAGGTGCTTGCTTCAGGCCATATAAAGATTTCAGCAGCCTACACACCTTTCTTTCCTGACCATCTATCACAAAGCCATCTGGTTGTTGCACGTAGATTTCCTCGTTTAGCTCTCCATTCATAAAAGCCGTCTTAACATCCATCTGGTGGACGAGAAGACCATGCGAGGCCGCCAACGAGAGTAATACTCGAATGGTGGTCATTCTAGCCACAGGTGAATAAGTCGAAAAAATCTTCCTCTTATTTCTGGTCATAGCCCTTGGCCACAAGCCTAGCCTTGTATTTTTCAATCGTACCATCGGGCCTAAGCTTCTTTTTGAACACCCACTTACATCCTAATGGTTTGCAACCATAGGGACGCCCAGTGATCTCCCATGTCCTGTTAGCCATGATGGAATCCATCTCGCTACGGACCGCATCCTTCCGATGGTCACCGGAGAGGCATACGCCTGAAATAGAAGTGGGAGTATCATCCACGAGGTACACGATGAAATCATCACCAAAGGTCTTTGCAGTCCTTTGCCTCTTGCCCCTACCAAGGGTTTCCTCGTCATCCTCTTCAGGATTTTCATCATGTGTTTGTTCATAATAATCCATAGGAACGGCAGGCTCACGAGTCTCCTCAGATTCCTGTCTAGAAGTGCTTTGCATATCTCTCATAGGAAAAATATCCTCAAAGAATGTAGCATCCTTAGACTCCATAATTGTACCAACCTTCTGGTCAGGTACCTCAGATTTCACTACTAGAAATTTATAGCCAACGCTATTCTTAGCGTAGCCCAAATTAACGCAGTCCATAGTCTTGGGTCCAAGCTTACACTTTTTGGGGATCGGCACATTGACTTTCGCCAAACAGCCCCAAGTATGCAAGTACGAAAGTGTTGTCCTTCTCTTCGCCCATTTCTCATAGGGAGTGTCGTGGAATTGTCACGGCAGATGTCCTCTTGCAAGGACTTAGTCGTGGAGCCATCGCAACTAGGAAGCTTAAAGGGGTTAATCGGGACAAAGGACACGAGAGGTTTTATACTAGCTCGGCCCCTTACGGTGAAGGTAAAGCCTACGTCTAGTTGGGTTGGTATTGCTTGAGGTTTCGATGACCAGGGAGCGAGATCCGCTATGCCCGGTTCTCGAAAGGTTGTTTATTGCCCTAAGCCGCTAGCGGGTCGTCCCCTTATATACACGGGTTGACGCCCTCCGGCCTAAAGAGTCCCGGCCGGCTTATAAACGATGTCCGGCTCGGTGACTAATCAAGTCTACCTTATTATACAAGTCATGCCATTATGGCGGTTTACTACAACGGGCCTTAAGTCGCCTGTGGGCCTTAGGCCCCTTGTTGAGACGCCATCTTCATGCTTGGACTTGGGCTTCTGTCTGGTAACCTCTTTACGTAACCTGGCCCCTCCTCGGCGGCTTATACAAATAGTTATATCCCCAACATTAGGCCCCAAATTGATTTGAACCTGTTCATGTCAATCTTAAAATAACTTAAAACATAAATCTTCAGTCTTCGGACTGCGCAAAAAGACTTTCTTTAACCCGGCGTGACGTCATTCTTTGGATCTGTGTTAACCCGTCATGACGTCATCTTTCCTTTTATCCCGCCGAATCGGCCCAACGGATCTTTGTCTTTATTGCCCGTTCCGAGAATCGAGGCGTCGGGGCCGCTGGATAATAATTCTTATCTCCTCGTTTCCCGCGCCGTCTCTGTTATGCTCTCCTTATAAATAGGCACGACCTGGGTTTCATTTCCCCCCTTCCAGTCGTCTCCTTCCTCTTGCCTCGTCTCGAGCTCCGCCGCCGCCACCGTCAAGCTTCTCGTCTTCTCAGGCCAGAGCCGCGCATCAACCTGAATCGGTCCAGAAACACGCCGGCGAACCTCCGCAGCTCCTCCAGACCTGTAAGTCCCTTTCCTTTCCTGTCTTAGATCTGTATCATAGTTTTCATCGAGCTCGTCGGTGTTCATCGCCGCCCGCTACGAACCCTTGATAGATCTCACCCCCAACGCCCTTTTCTGATCGTTAGATGGTATAGAACTGCCATGATAGCTGTTTCACTCCCATTTTATATGCAAACAGATCTCTTTTCCTTTGTTCAGAAGCTTCTTTCGAGTGTATGAACTTCTGTGCACTCGTTTTAGGTCTAGAATTTTTTCTTTTCAGGACGACCATTTGATCCAAAATAATCGTTGTAACTTATGAAACTTGTTTTTATCACCGGGACACTTCTTATGTTAAATGCCTTCAACATAACTGTCCAAATATCCGGTTTAAACGCATCCCACTTGATCTGTAAACCTTGGCACCTTCTCAGGTCTTTAAAACTTTTGAACTGTTGCTAACACTTGTGGCGGCTTAAATAATGTTGCCCAATTATCCTTATGTCATTAGGCCCCTTTAAGCCGCTACCTTCAGCAATTTGAATATTTTCTTTCGGGTTAAAATTTAAGCCGGAACTTATTATTTTGCAATAGGCCAATCTGTTGTCATGACGCCTAAGTCGACCAAAGCTCCTGTAACCTGCAACTGGGTCCCATCCACTGTCACCAAAAGCAAACTGGCTGAATTTGTGAAGTCTGGTCATTTGCCAAAGAAGGAAGTCATGTCTTATCGTGTCCCTGACCCATCTTAAGAGAAGCCTCAACCCAAAGAAGGGGAAGTAATAGTTTTCACGGATCACATGAGCCGGGATTTGCCCTCCCGGCTTAAAGTTCTTCGTAGAAGTTTTAAATTTCTTTGACCTTAGGACTCAAGACATTGGTCCTAATTCCATGTCCAATATTTGTTATTTCCAAGTTTTCTGTGAGGTGTACCTGGGAGAGGAACCAAGCCTGCTCTTATTCAGAGAACTGTTCTACTTGAACCGGCAGAATGAGCGCGCCAACGGGCCGAGTCTTGAACTTGGCGGTATCTCGATCCAGCGACGGAGAGACTGTCTGTTTCCTTATGCTGAGCTGCCGAGTCACCCCAAATATTGGAACCAGTCATGGTTCTATTGTCAGGATACTTCCCCAGCTGATGAGCCGCCTCTGCCCGGATTTCGCGCCCTGCGACTTGAGTCTAACCACCCGCTGGCGGATAAACTGACCGCTGTTGAACGTCTGCCGCTCAACCCCACCATCAAGAAGATTAAAGCCCTTCTGGGAAATGGCTTAAACGGCATCGACTTGGTCCGGGTCTGGGTTACTTGGCGTATACTCCCATTAAGCCGCCGCTCCGGCTTAATGTGCACTTATACAGGCGAACAGAACGACCCAATGCGCCACAGTTCTGATGACTTACCAGATGACGTAGCAGATGCTACAACCCAGTCATTGCTGAAGGAGGGTACTGTTATCAACAATACCTTCAGGTTACTTCCCTTCTGCAAAAAGAACCCGGCCCCTGCAGTAAGTTACCAATCTTTAATAAATACTCTTAATATGTTTACCTCCTTGTAATTATAATTCCTTATCCTTCTCACAGGCCAGCGATGATTTCTGGAAAGTCAAATATGACCGCGGGGCCGCCCAACAAGCCAGAGCAGCCAAGAAAAATGAAAGGAAAAACGCCAAGACAGGGACTTCAAAGAAGAAGAAACCCAGCGCCTCTGAATTACTCAAATTGGATGACTCTTCTTCAGATGAGGAAGAGGTAATCTCTTATTCTCTTTAACTCCTTTGTTACTGTTTTATTGATATTTCCGCCTTTTCAGAAGACACCGAAACAGCCAAGCTCATGGCGAAGAGGTAACTATAATTTCCTCCGACTCGAGCCTTTGCAAAAGCACAAAACCCGGCGGGTGACCCGAAAAGTAAGATTTTCACATCCCTTAGCTTATCAAGATCCTCAATTTCTTTTGAAGCAACAACAGCTTGAGAACCGGAGGCAAACCTGGACAAGCAAGGATGTAGAGCTTTCTTCCGGCTTACTGACGTAAGCAGGAAGCGTCGAACTGAGGTCATCTCCGCTTTGCGTTCCGTTTATCCTTTGGCGGGTTTAATTCGTCAGCCTCTCAATTCATCTGACTCCAATTATCAGGATACCTCTCCTTCTTCTAGCGAGTCTATGCAATCCAACATGCCGGCTTTCAAGACTGCCCTTGGGTAACATACCTTTGTTATCCTCATGCTTTGCCTTACTCATATTTTGTAGTCATCCCTTTGTTTTATTCACAGTGTGCAGGCGAAGCCCAGTAAGAGAGCCAAGAAGAATAAGCCGATTGAAGACCCGGTAGCAACGGAGCCGGAACCCGGAACCACTGCCCCTGATGCTTCTACTCATTAGCCTCCTCCTGAGCCGGCCCATGAAATTCCGACACCATCTTCCGACCCGCCTCAAGAAAACACTGTTGATAACTCCGATAAACCGGAAATTCCTAGTCCGGTCCGGACGGCTGAGCCGGAAGTTGAATACCTGAAAAGCCAGTATGTTGAACCGGGGCGGCCTACTGTTCTTGCCAGGTGCACCGCTCAGGAAGAACTTGTCAAAAGCCAGAAGACCAAACAGGACATCGCTGATTATGCCCACTTAAGCATTGGCGATATAGTCTCAGGCTATCTGAATCAAGTGCATAACAGCCGCGACACGGAAATTGACATGGTGAAATGATACAGCATAAATCTGAGGTATAACTTATATCATTTCTCCTGAATCTTACTTACTGTACCAGCCCCCAAGTCTACTGCTTATATGTAAATATGCCGTAGACTTAGATACTGGCTTACTGTTAGCTCACCTGGTTTACGAGAATGCATATTGAACCCGGCTGTAATATAGCAACTTTTTAAAGAAGCGATACACATTAGCCCCCAAGTGTCAAGTATTTTTACTTGTAAAGTACTTGAGACTTTAATATGCATAATCTGACATTATAAAGTAAAATTTTCTTCAGCATACATTAGCCCCCAAGTGTCAAGGGTCTTTACTTGTAAAGTGCTTGAGACTTTAATAATACTTTACCATAACCTTACCATAACTTTGGCGTGTTGCGAGGTCTCCACCATCAATTCAATTGCAGATTGCTGATCTGAAGACCAATTTGGCGGCCCAAGAGCTTGAGATTCAAAAAGCCGACTCCAAATTCACCTTCAGCATCTCTGACCAAGAAACGTTGAAGAAGGATTTTGACGCGGAGAAGCAGGCCTGGGCGGATGAAAAATCTTCACTTGTGACCCGGGCCGAGACAGCAGAAGCAGCTCTTGCTGAAGCAACTGCCCAATTGTCCGGCTTAAAAAACCAGATATCCCAAATGGTCTCAGCAATTTTTGGTAAATGACTATGTGTAACTTTTGAACATCACCATGATTCATTTGATAACTGTTTCGGATATGATCTCCGGCTTAATCTTATATGCATAAACGCAGGTCCCAGGAGTACCAACCTGAAGCAGAATATGCTGATCAAGATTAAGGCGGTGTACACTCTAGTGGAACAGCTGTACACCAGGTCACAACGTGCTTTGGCCATTGTGGCTTTATCAAATGATACTCCTTATCTCCTGCAGGATGTACTCAAGCGGCTTGCCGTGTTACCTCAACGGATTCAGGAGTTAAGGCGAGCATCTGGTAGAGCCGGGGCCATAGCCGCCTTAAGCCGGGCCAAAGCATTGGCTCCAGAGCTAGACTTAAGCGATGTTGCTCTTGGATACCCCAGCTTAAAGGAGGACGGCTCTGCATTCAGTCAATCAGACTTCACCACCTGTGTGAGAGTCGTGCGTCCTGTGGCCACCATTATCGGCAACGATATTGATCTTACAAAGTACCAGCCGGGTTATGACCATGACAACCCGAGGATTCCAACTCCTCATTATGATGATGTCACCGATCCCTCCAACTCGTAAGCATACCTTTGCTCACGAAGTTGACCCGCCAGTTTAATAGATGATGAAGCTGAATTTGAAGCCTTAAGCGGCATTGACTGGACCTCGTCAACCTTCCAGGACAAAGTAGCAGACGAAGAGGCGGAGAAGGATAACCCGGAGTCGTCAAGTCCACCAAAGGAGTAACCCGCCTGGCACTAAGTCTGTGAAAACATAATACCTCATTATTCAGACTCGGGGAGTCTTGTAATAGGGTAGAAACACTTCTTAACTCTGTCATGCCTTCGCGCATGTTTGTGGTGCTTAACAATGTCTCAAGCCACTTATTGTTGCGCCCTGCCGGCTTACTTGAGTTGCTTCTTAACATCCAAAAGTTTTTTGCTTTACCCTGTGCATAAAAACAAAAAATTCCTTTGGCATCTCACCACATCCGGGGTCGTAAAATAATATTAACCCGGAGTATGAACCAAAACATCATAAGTATCAGCCGGTTTAAGGCGTACATTACCGGCTTACCTGTTCCAAAAAACAGACAAATATACTTAACTTCTGAAAATTGGCACATATAACGTTTACCTGGCCCTTAATATTATTCACTCGTATAGAGTAAGGTAAACTTAATTTTCAAAGGCCTCTGATTCGAATACGATCAGTAGAACCGTTCCAAAGGGGTTAAGCTAAGATTCGGATACGATCATATAACCCCCAATGGCTTTGGCGATGCCGATCAAGTGGGTATCGACAGTTATACTCTCTTTGGTTTAAATACGACCTATGTTTGAACAGGAAGCCCCCGATGATCATGAGAGTTGTTTAATGACGCTGATTCGAATACGATCCACGTCAGACCCAAAGGGGTTAAGCTATGATTCAAATATGATCAAGAAGCCCCCAAGTGGATTTGGCAGTATGCCGATCAAGTGGGTATCGACAGCTATGTTCTCTTTGGTTCAAATACGACTTATGTTTGAACAGGAAGCCCCCAAGTGACCATGGCTTGATTCAGATATGATCATAAGCCGGACCAAAGGGAAAACCGGATTCAGATATGATCCGCTCCCTGTTAGTCGTTTCCACCACAGTAAGGAAGACACATAAACCTTGTAGGATGGAAAGGAAAGAGGTCCTGCTTTATTGCTTTATATAATATATACATTGCTAAAAAAGAAAAAAGAAATATACTCTGAAAGCCGGTGGCTTAAGTATAGTAGGGCCGGAGATGCGCTATGTTCCACGGCCGGCGGGTCTCCTCCTCCGACTTACGTGAGTCTTTGTGCTCTCGAATATCAATGAGGTAATATGACCCGTTGTTGAGATTCTTGCTGACCACAAAAGGTCCTTCCCAAGGAGGGGACAGCTTGTGCATATCAGATTGGCCCTGGATGAGCCGGAGCACTAAATCGCCTTCCTGGAAAGCTCTGCTTCTAACCCGGCGGCTGTGATAACGGCGCAGGTCTTGCTGGTAAATCGCCGAGCGGGCTATTGCCAAGTCTCGCTCTTCATCCAACAAATCAAGTGCATCCTGACGAGCTTTTTCATTATCAGCCTCAACGTAAGCCGCCACCCGTGGTGAATCATGCCGGATGTCACTTGGCAGAACCGCCTGCTCCGTACACCATGAAGAAAGGTGTATAACCAGTGAGACTGTTAGGCGTTATGTTGATGCTCCATACCACGTAGGGTAACTCCTCCACCCAACAACCCGGAGTTATTTGTAAAGGAACTAAGAGCCGGGTTTGATACCTTTCAAGATCTCTTGATTAGCTCTTTCTGCTGACCATTAGGCGGGGTTGAGCAACAGCCGAAACATCAAGCCGGATGTGCTCTTGTTGTGAGAACTCTTCCATGGCACCCTTGGAGAGATTAGTGCCATTATCGGTTATAATACTGCGGAAAACCAAAACGAAAGATCACCTTTTGATGAACTGAATCGCCGTGGCTGCATCACACTTACTGACCGGCTCTGCTTCAACCCACTTGGTAAATTTATCCACTGCCACTAACAGGTGTGTCTTCTTATCTTTAGACCTTTTGAAAGGTCCAACCATATCAAGCCCCTAGACTGCAAACGGCCAAGTAATTGGAATCATCCTCAATTCTTGAGCCGGCACATGAGCTCGTCGTGAGAATTTTTGACATCCGTCACATTTATTGACCAGATCCTCCGCATCAGCATGAGCCGTCAGCCAATAAAAATCACGACGAAAAGCCTTGGCTACCAGAGACTTTGAACCGGCATGATGACCGCAATCACCTTCATGAATCTCATGAAGTATCTCCTGACCCTCCGTAGGTGACACACAACGCTGAAACGCCCCAGAGACGTTGCGGTGATGTAACTCGCCATGAACAATCGTCATGGATTTAGACCGCCTGACGATTTGTCTTGCCAAGGTCTCGTCCTCAGGCAATTCTCCCCGGGTCATATAGGCTAAGTATGGGACCGTCCAGTCCAGGATGGCGTGGAGAGCCCCCACCAGCTGCGCCTCCAGGTCTGGCACTGCAAGATCTTCCTCTGTAGGCACTCTGACAGAAGGGTTATGCAAAATGTCAAGAAAAGTATTAGGCGGCACCGGCTTACGCTGAGACCCCAGCCGGCTTAAAGCATCAGCCGCCTCATTCTTCCTTCGATCAATGTGCTCTACTTGATAATCTTTGAAGTGCCCAGCCACCGCATCAACTTCACGACGATAAGCCGCCATGAGGGGATCCTTAGAATCCCACGTGCCTGACACCTGTTGAGCGACGAGGTCTGAATCGCCCAAGCATCTAACCCGGCTCAAATTCATCTCTTTGGCCATCCAGAGGCCATGGAGTAAAGCCTCGTATTCAGCTGCATTGTTAGTACAGGGAAACATAAGCCAGAGCACATAACAAAATATGTCACCTTGGGGGTAAGTCAAAACGACTCCAGCCCCCGAGCCTTCCAACTGCCTGGACCCATCAAAGTGAATAGTCCAATACGTGTTATCCGGCTTCTCCTCGGGCGCCTGCAACTCCGTCCAATCATTGATAAAGTCCACTAGGACTTGAGATTTGATAGCTGTGCACGGCATATACTTCAAACCGTGCGGCCCAAGCTCGATGGCCCACTTGGCAACCCGTCCGGTGGCTTCCCTGTTCTGGATGATATCTCCCAAGGGGGCTAAACTCACCACGGTTATAGGATGACCCAGGAAGTACTGCTTTAGCTTCTGGCTTGCCATGAATACCCCATAAACAAGTTTCTGCCAATGCGGATACCTTTGCTTGGACTCTATGAGCACCTCACAGACGTAATAAACCGCCCGCTGAACTGGATGCTCCTTGCCAGTCTCCTTACGCTCCACCACAATGGCCACACTAACAGCACGTGAGTTAGCCGCAACGTACAATAGCAATGGCTCTTTATCAATCGGAGCTGCAAGAACCGGCGGCTCAGCCAATTGTCTCTTTAAATCTTCAAAGGTAGCATCAGCAGCCTCACTCCAGACAAAGGTGTCTGTTTTCTTCATCATCTGATACAGCGGTAGAGCCTTCTCCCCTAGCTGGCTTATGAATCGGCTTAAAGCAGCAACACGACCCGCCAGTTGCTGAACATCATTGATGCACGCCGGTTTAGCCAGAGAGGTAATCGCCTTGATCTTCTCCGGGTTAGCTTCAATGCCCCTGTTTGAGACCAGGAATCCCAAAAGTTTGCCTGCAGGTACACCAAATACACACTTGTCCGGGTTAAGCATCATCTTGTAGACCCAGAGATTATCAAAGGTTTCCTTTACATTGGAGATCAAGGTTTCCTTCTCTCTGGACTTCACCACAATGTCATCCATATAAGCATGAACATTGCGCCCAATCTGATTGTGGAGATAATTCTGCACACACCGCTGATAAGTCGCCTGGGCACTCTTGAGCCCAAACGGCATAGACACATAGCAGAAGGCTCCAAATGGAGTAATGAAAGCCGTCTTCTCCTGGTCCTTAACTGCCATCTTGATCTGATGATAACCAGAGTAAGCATCCAAAAAACTCAACCGTTCGCAACCCGCTGTGGCATCGATGATTTGATCAATGCGGGGTAGAGCAAAGGGATCAGCTGGACAAGCTTTGTTTAAGTCTGTGCAGTCCACACACATCCGCCAGGTGCCGTTCTTCTTGAGCACAAGCACCGGGTTAGCCAACCACTCAAACTTCCACGATGAACCCGGCCGCTAAGAGCCGAGCGACCTCCTCCCCTATAGCCTTTCGCCTTTCCTCATTGAATCGCCGGAGAAACTGCCTGACCGGCTTATACTTTGGATCAATATTAAGAGTGTGCTCAGCGAGTTCTCTCGGGACACCCAGCATGTCAGAAGGTTTCCATGCAAAGATGTCCCGATTCTCACGTATGAACTCGATGAGCGCGCTTTCCTATTTGGGATCTAAATTGGTACTGATGTTGAACTGCTTTGAAGAGTCGCCTGGAGTGAAGTCAACCAACTTTGTCTCGGCGGCCGACTTAAATTTCAACGCCGAGTCTTGCTCTGTGGTTGGCTTCTTCAAAGAGGTCATATCTGCCGGGTCAACATTAGTTTGATAAAACTTCAGCTCCTCTTCAGCACAAACGGATTCGGCATAAGCCGCATCGCCTTCTTCGCACTCCAAGGCCACCTTTTGACTTCCATGCACAGTGATGGTGCCCTTGTAACCCGGCATCTTGAGCTGCAGATAAACATAACACGGTCGTGCCATAAACTTGGCATAAGCCGGTCGTCCAAACAGAGCGTGATATGGGCTCCTGATCTTGACTACCTCAAAGGTCAGCTTCTCAGCCCTGGACTCATATTCATCTCCAAAAGCCACTTCCAGCTCGATCTTTCCAATGGGATATGCTGACTTACCAGGTACCACCCCATGAAAAACAGTGTTAGACGTCCTCAAGTCTTTATCAGTCAGCCCCATACGGCGAAAGGTCTCATAATAGAGAATATTGATGTTGCTTCCGCCGTCCATGAGCACCTTAGTGAATTTATATCCACCAACCTGAGGGGCCACCACCAAGGCCAACTGACCCGGGTTATCATCCCGGAGGGGGTGATCTTCCCTACTCCAAATGATAGGCTGCTCTGACCACCTCAGATAACGGGGAACCGCCGGTTCAACCGAATTCACAACCCTTTTATGAACCTTCTGGTCACGTTTACACAAGTTAGTGGTAAACACATGGTATTGCCCACCGTTTAACTGTTTTGGATGGCTCACGATAACCTCGATCGCTGTCACTGCTGTCCTCCTTGACCGGACTGTTGCTGATTATAGCCACCTCGACCACCTTGAAAACCGGAACTTTAGCCGCCACCCGGGCCATGGAAACCACCTGCTCCTGAACCGCCGCCTGATCCGTGATTGCCATCAAACATGTTTGAATTCTTGAAAGCCTTCATGATCGCGCAGTCCTTCCATAAGTGGGTGGCAGGATTTTCCCGAGTATCGTGTCTTGGACAAGGCTCATTCAGAAGCTGCTCAAGAGATGGACCTGAGCCACCAGATCGAGGAGGTCCTCTCCCCTTACGCTTCTTGTTATTACCTTGGGCATTAGCATTGGCCACAAACGCCGGGTTACCGTCCGGCTTACGCTTGTTGCCACCCTGACTTACCGGCTGTTGTCACGACCCTTTCCGTTGCCGTTCTTCTTTCCCTTCCCTGTCTTTTCCTCCTCAGACACGGGATCATCAGTAGTATCAGAATCGGCATATTTAACCAAAGCCGCCATCAGCGTACCCATGTCATTGCAATCACGCTTAAGGCGCCCCAGCTTCTGCTTCAGCGGCACAAAACGACAATTCTGATGGAGCATAAGTACCGCAGAGCCGGCATCCATCTTCAGATGAATGTATTGTTTCCTTGACCCGGCACACCCAATGAGTTGTGGACTCACCCTCCTCCTGCTTACAGTTGGTCAAGTCCACAATGGACATAGATTGCTTGCAAGTATCTTTAAAGTTCTGGATAAACCGGGCCTTTAACTCGGCCCATGAACTGATGGAATTAGGAGGCAAACTTTTCAACCAAGATCGGGCCGTTCCATCTAACATCATGGTGAAATACTTAGCCATTGCCGTCAGCTGACTTCCGAGAACTCCATGGCCATCTCGTAGCTTTCAATCCATGCCCCCGGCTGTAAGTCGGCCGTGTAATTCGGCACCTTTCGAGGACCCTTGAAATCCTTGGGTAGACGCACGTCTCGCAGAGCCGACACCAGACAAGGGACACCACCGGTTCTAGTGGCCACCCCTGCTCCAATAGAAGTCATTGGATACTCTGGGAGACCATCATATGCCGTCTGCTGAGCCGCTAATTGAGCCGCCTGTTCATCCTCCTGACGCAATCGATCCTGCCTTTGGGTTATAGCCGCCGGGTTGGTTGCGACACCGGGCATTGCTTGAGAAAGCTTCGACTCCATGTGCCTGCTGTAACTCGGACTCCGGGTTTGGACGAGGTGCTATCCAAGGCTGAGGAGTGGAATGAATCCGCCCCGCCAGAAGAATAGGTCTCTTGCTGTGCCAAGGCTGTGTGAAGAAGATCCCTAACCCTCCGGGTTTCCACCGCCGTCGGGTCATCACCATCCACTGGAAGAGCCGCCAGACGCGCCGATGCTGCTATCAGGTTCTCCATGGGGTTGGAAAAGTGGCCCGGAGGTGTTGGTATGTATCGGGGCGGGGCCATGCTCCCGTGAAGAGGTGCCGTCTCTCGAGGCTGAACCGGTCCTCCTGCTCCGGGTGTCATAAATTGATTGGCTTCGGGCGGATTGCTAGGACCAGCTCCGGGTGTCGTGAAAAGATTCCGAGGATCGTAAACCGGAGGCGCATTTGCATCGGGTCTTCTGATGTCTCCTTCTCATCACCTCATTGGATGCATTCAGACTCATGTTAAGCTGGAAAGCCTCTGACTGGAGTCGCTGCGCCCGTGCATCCAAAGCTGCCCGCTCCGCAGCTAGCCTGGTGTCCTCAGCCGCCAAGGCCTCCTTGGCCAGGGCTATCTCCTCACGCACCTTTGCCACCTCCGTGTTATGTTCATCTGGATTTGCAGGAATAACCGTGGTGGTTAACATGGCCGTCAACTTGTCCATAAGATCTATTAGCACCTGAGCCGGCGGGCGCGCGGGGCCTCCTGCCCCGGCCGCTCCTGACCCAGACATTATTGTTGTTGCAGCCATCGAGTTTTGGCCGGGTTGGGTACCGGCCATAAAGACTCCTGCCCAGCTTGGCGGCTCATGACAATCTGAAATGCTAGAGTCGTCAGAACAGCCCCCTAGCATGCCTTCTTGGACCTGATACAGAGAATCTGTTGAACCGGAGGACGAATCATCATCTGATGGGACGGCCGTCTCTTCGCCATCTTTAGATCCTTCAGAAAGTGCCTCTCCATGAACACAGCCCACGAAGGCACGCTTCATGGTAGGTTGAAGCTGGGCGGGTCTCGCACGCTGAGCCGTCTCAATGAGGTCGGTGCAGCTGTCCGGCTCTGGGCCCGGCTCACCAATCCGGCCGATGAAGACGTGGATTCCGCCAAAGGGGACCCGGTGCCCGTACTCAATTGAGTCGACCTCGGGGCCCCAGCCTTCGTTGTCGATGTAGATCTTGCCGACGACTCTTGGTCATCCGCCCATCACGTATCCCTTGAGCCCTTGAAGCTGCCCTTCAAGAACTCAAATCCACTGCGGCGGCCCCACGGTGGGCTTAATGTCGTGGAATTGTCCTGACAGAGGTCCTCTTGCAAGGACTTAGTCGTGGAGCCATCGCAACTAGGAATCTTAAAGGGGTTAATAGGGACAAAGGACACGAGAGGTTTTATACTAGTTCGGCCCCACGACGGGCGCCAACTGTCATGGAATTGTCATGGTAGATGTCCTCTTGCAAGGACTTAGTCGTGGAGCCATCACAACTAGGAAGCTTAAAGGGGTTAATCGGGACAAAGGACACGAGAGGTTTTATACTAGTTCGGCCCCTTACGGTGAAGGTAAAGCCTACATCTAGTTGGGTTGGTATTGCTTGAGGTTTCGATGACCAGGGAGCGAGATACGCTATGCCCGGTTCTCGAAAGGTTGTTTCTTGCCCTAAGCCGCTAGCAGGTCGTCCCCTTATATACACGGGTTGACGCCCTCCGGCCTACAGAGTCCCGGCCGGCTTATAAACGATGTCCGGCTCGGTGACTAATCAAGTCTACCTTATGATACAAGTCATGCCATTATGGCGGTTTACTACAACGGGCCTTAAGTCGCCTGTGGGCCTTAGGCCCCTTGTTGAGACGCCATCTTCATGCTTGGACTTGGTCTTCTGTCTGGTAACCTCTTTACGTAACCCGGCCCCTCCTGGGCGGCTTACACAAATAGTTACATCCCCAACAGGGAGTGATCTCATTATCCTTTGTCGGAACTTTATTCAGGACATGACATGCCGTCAATATAGCCTCCCCCGCCCATGCCTTGGATAAACCCGATGTATCTAACATGGCCTTAACCAAATCAGTTAGAGTACGGTTTTTCCGCTCGGCAACCCCATTTGACTGAGGTGAATAGGGAGGCATCCTCTCATGAATAATTCCGTGTTCCGCGCAGAAAGAATCAAACTCATTAGAGAAATACTCTCCACCACGATCTGACCGAACTCGTTTTATTTTCTTTTCAAGTTGATTCTCAACTATTGCCTTATAGATTTAAAGTAGTGTAGAGCCTCATCTTTAGTGTTTAAAAGATATACACTGCAATATCTAGTAGAATCATCTATCAGTGTCATGAAGTATCTTTTTCCTCCTTTAGTCAATACACCATTCATCTCACAAAGATCAGAATGTATGAGTTCTAACGACGCCAAATGTCTCTCCTCCGCAGCCTTATGGGGCTTGCGAGGTTGCTTTGCTTGCACACACGAATGGCACTTAGAACCTTTGGCAAAGTGAAACTTGGGATTAAATTCAATTTTGCTAACCGCGTCATACTACCAAAACCAATGTGACAAATACGTGAATGCCAAACTTCTGTTTCATTAACACTCAAATGAATATTGTTCACGACTTTATTACAAAAATCAGCGAGGGAAAAGTGGAACAGACCTCCACATTCATAACCTTTTCCAACAAACAGACCATATTTCGTAACAACTACTTTATTAGACTCGAATACCAATTTAAACCCTTCTTTACATAGAAGGGAACCACTAACAAGATTCTTCTTGATGGCGGGGACATGCTGCACGTTCTTCAGTTGCACGATCCTTCCCGAAGTAAACTTCAGATCGACCGTGCCAACACCATGAACAGAAGCACTCGCGCCGTTCAGCCCATCAGTATGGACCCGTTCCCTGTGGCCTGATAAGAAGAAAACAATGAAATGTCAGCACACACGTGAATATTTGCACCTGTGTCAATCCACCAATCGGTAGACTGACAAACTGAAAATTCAGTAAACAAATTACCGTACCCAGATGGCCCACTCTCATCGTTGCTCACAATCATGTTGACAGTCTTGGAGTCCTGTCCTGGCTTTTTAAACTTGATTGGGCACTTGGCAGCCCAATGTTCATCTGAACCACAAGTGAAACAGCCACCCTTCTTCTTATCTTTCTTGAAGGTCTTCTTGCCCTTCTTCTTAAACTCGGTATTCTGTTGGACACCAGTCTTCCCCTTGGGCTTGTGGGGGTGGAAGTTCTTCTGCACCACATTGGCGACAGAGGTCCCTTCGGTCCCTTTTCCGTGCGAGTCCTTTGCCCTCGAAATCTGCTCGGCCTTTCCGGATGGCCAATGACATCCTCAACTGAGAATTCACGCCTCGATGTTTTAGAGTAGTGGCAAAGTTCCTCCGAGAATTGGGTAACTTAGCGATAATGCAACCCGCGACAAATTTGCTGGCAGCACACACTTGAGAAGCTCAAGCTCCTTAGCAATGCATCAGTATCTCATGAGCCTGTTCCAATACAGAACGGTTTTCGACCATTTTGTAATCGTGGAACTGCTCCATAATATACATCTCACTTCCAGCATCCGTTGCGCCGAATTTAGATTCGAGCGCCTCCCACAAGTCCTTGGTAACCCGGATATGTAAGTATGCATCAACCAACTTATCTCCGATCACGCTCAGAACGCATCCAACAAAGACGACGGTGGCCTCCCTGAACGCCTTCTCCTGTTCAGGAGCGATCGTTCCCGTGGGAGTAACACGGCGACCGTAACACGTTCATCGCCGTGAGCCATAAGACGGTTTTAGTCTGCCAACGCTTAAAGTACGTCCCCGTAAATGGGGCTGGTTTCAGTGCAGCAGCAAACCCATGGATCGAAAATTGCCTACACATTTTAGGTTTTTGGATTGTTGAGAAATTAAGCAATTGTTCGATTAATTTAATCTAATAATAAATCATGAACATGACATAGGCAGTGCTAATGACATACTGAATTTTGATGATGTACGCACGTACTAGGCAGATAGTAGAAACATCTACGCAAACCACTAGTACTGCAAACATGAAAGTAAACAGGAGAGGGGTAATTATGTTATACCCTCCAAAGGCGGTCGGCCGTAGCAGCAGCCGGAGGTGTCGGCCTCGTCGGCGATCCTCTTGTCGCCAGCGGCCTTCTCGGCAGCCGTCGCGATCGGCGTCGATGCTCATGGTGAAGGCGAAGGTGACGCGAAAGTAGTCGGCGTAGATGAAGTAGTTGAACAGAGGCGAGCGATGCGTGAGACGCTCCCCAAAACCTAATCGCCTCTCTCCGTACAGGATCTGGAGAAGCGGGGTTTCAGAGGCCTGCTCTCCCGTCGGCCGTGTCTGGCGGTAGACGGGATGGGATCACCGAGGGCAGCAGCAGTGAACAGAACGACCAGGGAGCAGTGGAGGTGTGAAGCGTTGTGTCTGAGCTGCGATGCCTCGTATATATAGCCAGTTAGATGGGAGAACGGTCCAGCAATAAAACCATTTAATTACAGACGTTTCATCTCCATAAAAACACGCAAAACATTGCATCGGCTCGGCTCATTCCCGCAACCCGCGGCATGCGCGCGTCGTGACGAGGCGGGCGGCGGAGGAGGAGCGCGCGTGTGGAACACCTCTCCTTCCTTCACACCAACTCATACTAGTGGGAGAAGAGCTCACCTTATAAATTGGTGTACATCTTTCTCAACTAGCCATGTGGGACTAAACTTCCCACCACTCAATTGACAGCATGGGCCCTTAGGGATTTTTCTGAAATTGTTAAGTGGGCCTGTAGCCCAACTAATATTCAGCACACACCACACTCTCCCGTTGCCCGCCGGTCGCCGCACCGCGCCGCGCCTACCGCTCCACGCTAGATCTCGTCCCCGTGTTTCGCTGGAACCCCCGTTGGTCGCAGCTGAAAAATCCCCAGTATTCAGTTGAAGCAGAAAAAATTGCCAGTTCCAGCAAAATCGAAAGACGGTGGTAGCAATTTTTAGGCTGGTTCCAGCAAAATCAAAACAAGTTGGTAGCAAAAATTATGACTAGTTCCAGCAAAAAAAGAACATGGTTCCAGCAAAAATTGCCCATGCTTGTATCATCTCCAAACAGTGGTTCCAACAAAAAATCTACCCGGAGGTTGAAGCTTTACCAACAAAAATGGTTGTTGCCGGAGGTGGTAGTTGTCGTCGTTGCCGGTTGCAGCACTGGGCTGACCGGGTTGCAGCAAAAAACGAATGAAGTTGCCATCGGGTGGGAGCTAGCACTGTCGCCGGTTGCAGCAGCTGGGATGTCCGGTTCCAACATTTTTGCTAGCCGTTGCAGCAAAATCAGATGCTGGTTCCAACATCACCCTCCGCACAACGCTTTGCCGTGCCCATCTCCGGTGAGATATGGTCGTCACGGATCAGGGCCGAGTGTTGCCATCGAAGAGAGAAACTCGAGCGCGTCACCGGCCACCATCGTCACAAGCACGCGATCCAAGGAAGGGGGAGGAGGGATGCGCGGTTGGGCAGCTGCAAGGATAGGAGGAGTGGAGGGAGAGAGAGGAGGATTCGAGCTCGAGAGACATGACGAGAGAGATTTGACGAAGAAAGAGATGCGGCTGAGGATAATAATGGGAAAGATACCGGTGTGATTAGGAGATTAGGAAAGGTAGTGGTGCGGGGCCACGAGTCAGGGCGCGTGTTGCGAGCGACCGGCCAAAGACTCGACCGGACAGCCGGCACGCAACGTTTCTCTATGAAAATTCTTAAAAAAGGTTCAATTTCACCTGGGAGCTGTGAAAAAACCTTCAACCTCGCATCACTTTTTGTCACCATTCATTGTTGACTTTAGTTTTTTTGCCTCATGTAAGTAATTTATTTGTTTATTTGTGGAAAACCTAACGCAGTTTTTTCGAAGACAAAGGCCAGGGAAGTTTTTGTATCTCTAGTGGTCACATATGTCTGCATACAAAAATGTAACGTATAGAGTGTTCTCATGATTTTTCAAAATAATCACGGACTAGGAGCCTTTGCATCATTGCATTTGCATGCATGTGTGGTTCTGTACGTTCTTGACTTGTTGTGATTGCATACCTGTCAGCAAGCATTCTATACTTCTGGGCAGCCAAAACAACTCACCAGCTTGTCCCGGAAAAGACGAAGCATGTCGATGCTTATTGGTTAAGAACTTGAGAAGTATCCTAAAAAAAAGAACTTGAGAAGTATCCTAAAAAAAAGAAGAACTTGAGAAGTAGAGTAGGCAGCAGACCCAGCCGCAAAAACAACTCATCGCCGAGCTCGGTCGAGGACAACTGGACAAGTCTACAGCTAGCGCTCCCAACTGGTTGCCGTGCGTGTCCATGCTAGAGCGCCGCGCGCCACCCGCCAGAGACCGCACGTAGTACTCACGGGGTACGGCCGTGGTGACTCGCGCCGCCGCTCGATCATCTCGTCCGTCCAGCTCGATCGGCGGGGCTGGACGCAGGGCAAACCACGGCCGCGCTACACGAAACAGACGGACCGGTACCATCCTTGGCTGTAGGGCGGAGGTTGGTGAACCGTCAGGCCCGGGCTCTGGAGGCATGCACGCAGCAGTTGCCCGATGTGCATGTGCATGTGGCCTCGAGTCGGCGTTAGGACGGGTCAGCGCCAGATTCCTGGCTGCTAGGCGTTGATGATTTAGGAGTATGATATGGTTGGGGCTGGTTGGATCTTGTGAGTGGCGCGACATGCGTCCACAACGAGTCTTGGGTCGTGCATATGGTCACGTAACATGCGGTACGCTACATCCAGTGCACAGATATGCTATCATGTCTACACTGCACACATTCACCGCATGCATGCGAGTGCATGCATTGTTGAGCCACTGGCTTGTACGGGATCACTACTAGTACTACAATCAAAACTCGACGAAACACAAGAATTTGCCGGCCGGTCCGATCGTGAGATGCTTTGCTACTCAAAGGTGCACTGGAGCCAGCCAAAAGGAAGATTAAGAAAATCCATCAACATTATTAACTTCGAGCAGGGCACAAATAACCAATCGATCGACCAATCGGAGGACGCCAGCATAAAGTGCGTCGTCACTCGCAACTAAAAAAATTTCGACCACCCCTCACCAACCCGACCCAACAACCGCGCCGCTTTGGCATGCAGTTCTCTTCCATCTCTCTCGCACGCACAGTAACATTCTTTCCTGTTCACTGCACCCGATCGATTCGACCGACCGTTCATGCATGACTCTTAACTCTACTCCATGGAGTAGCAGCACTCCTTGAAGGCCTGGAGGTTGTGCCGGAACACGGGGACGAAGGCGTCGACGCTGCCGTCGCCGAGGTAGGACGGCGCCAGGAACAGCATCCCCTCCGTGGGGAAGTAGGACGGCATGAAGTAGCTGGGGCTCCCCGTGCCGAAGTCCAGCTCGTAGAACGGGAACGTCAGCCAGCTGTCCACCTCCACGTCCGGGCACACCACGTCCTTGAGCACGGCGCTCGGGGCCAGCCCCTCCTTCTCCGCCGCGCCGGACGACGCGAAGTCGACGAAGGACTGGAAGTAGCCGCCGTCCACCCTCGCCACCTCGTCGTGGATCGCCTGCGCCGCGTGCTTCAGCGGCCGGCTCAGCAGGTCGCCCGCCGTGGCCCTCGGGAACGCCCACAGCACCAGGTTGCCGAAGTACTCCGCCGGCATGCCCAGCCGGTGCCGCCCGTCCACCGATATCCGGATCGACGTGGCCTCGCCGGGGCTCAGGTCGCGCGCGCGCGTCATGGTGCGCCAGAGGTGCGCGAGGATGGTCTCGAACCGGCTGAACGGCCGCCCGCGCCCCTCCGAGGCCCTGGCGCGGAGCCCCGCGATGAAGTCCTTGGTGAAGTGCGCCTTGTGGATGACGATGTTGCTTTCGGCGCCGTCGTCCCCGTGATGGTGGCCGCCGGCGGCGGCGGGCGACGGCCGGTGGTACTCCCTGCTGCGGTGGTCGTGCTCCGGGCGAGCTGGCGAGGGCCGCGGCTTGAAGAGGTCCTTCTGGTGGTGCACGGGCGGGACGCCCATGGGCAGCCCCCTGGTGGCGCGGCCCCAGGCGACGAGGAAGTTGCTGGTGGCGTGGCCGTCGGCGACGACGTGCTTGGACGTGAACCCGACGGCCAGCGAGCCACAGCGGAACCGCGTGAGCTGCAGCACCACCACCTCCTGGTGCTCCGCGTCCAGGTCCGGATGCAGCTTCAGCAGCGCTGGCGTGGGCTTGGCCGGCGCCATGTCGACGAGGTCGGCGTCCACGGACGCCTCCACGAGGCACGCGCCGCGGTCGTTCAGGACCACGGCCGGCGCGCCGTCGGGGGACTCGCCGAGCTGCCCCGCGAACGCGCGGTACTGCGCGAGGACGGCCGCGAGGCCCTTCTCGATGGCGGCGGTGGACGGCGCGGGCGGCGCGAAGGCGTAGATGATGGCCATCTGGATCTGGTAGGTGACCGTGTCGAAGACGGACAGGGGGATGTACTCCGTGGCTGGAGCGCCGGCCTTGTAGGCGGGCCTGACGAGCCTGGAGCTCAGCACCTTCACCTCCATTGCTATGCTAGCTAGCGAGGTCAGTCGAGCTCCGTGCACTGAAGTCGGATCGGCGACGAGGAGTTTGCTAGCTAGGTAGCTGCCACAATGCTTGTGCTGCCTGATGTACCGTTTGCTCGTTTGATGGTGCCAGTGGCGATATATATAGGAGCGTGGGAATTGAAATTAAAGTGGTTGGTGAAATCCCATTTAAACAACTTGTTCCATGTGTCTAAATTACTGTTCCGAGCATGCATGCATGGCTGAGAGTTTTGACCCGGCCGCCTCTCGCTGAGGAGTAAATTGCACAGAAGTACCACAATTGGGGCATTGAAAGCAGATTGGTACCAAGATTGGTAATTTTTACGTGTCAGTACCAAGATTGGGGCGAGCCGTTGCAAAAAGACTAAAAGTGTGATTTATACGTATTGACAGAAAAGCTGACCGGTTGGGCCCGCCCGTCAGGCGACACGCTGGCGGTCTTGGCGTGCCGCCCGTTATTTGGTATTGGCCCGGGACGAGGCCGGCTCGCACCGTTTAGGGCGCTTGGTGCGGTCGAGCCAGACCCAGCTCATTCCCCCCGTTCTGCTCTTCGTTCTTCTTCCTTCTCTACGCCTCGCCCGGCCATTCCGCCCCTTTGCCGCCACGACTGCCGCAGCCATGGTTTTTGAAGGCGAGCAGCGACGAGAACTCAAGCCTCCCGTACATGCACTCCGAAACCTCCACCGATGGGCTCAACCAGGTCAGTTACTCCATTGGAGCTAGGGGGCTAGGTTTAGGAAAATTTGGGGATTTTTCTGTGTAGGTGGTCTTTGGTGTGAGGATTTCGTTTGATTTGCTTTGTCCTCGTCCTCTGCACATGATGCTAACTTGGATTTTGCTTGGGCAGGTGCCTTTCTCTCTTCAGGACCCGGATTACAATGGTCTTGAGCTAGATCTGATAGTGCTGTGCGAGAAACATGGGAAGCCATCAGAGAGGCTTGTTGCATTTGAAGGAACAATGGTAGGAGAAGGTTCTTAGCATGTGCAGAGCCGGTATTTTTCTTGCCTTATTGATTATGCACAGGATATGTTCATTGGAAGTCACAGAGTCTTGTTTGCCAATTGTGATTCAGTTATGTGATTGGTAATTTTGTTAGTCATATATGCCATACTATAGTGCTCATTGTAGGAATGGTGAATATTATGGTCGATGGAGTGCATTTAGGCTAAATATAGGCTCAAGCATGCTCTGTTGTGCACATGAATGCTCTGTTGTGTGCAAATGCTATTTATTTAAACTGAGTACTCATTTAAACTTGTATGCAATGTTCCTTAGTACTCGCATTAGCCCCTCCATTAGCTCATGTGTGACTCTTAATAAGTAACTGTTGCTTACTGCTGACAGTAGGTACTGTAGTGTATTTAGCTAGGCTAATGTAGGATTCCATTATATTAATGGCCAATTGTAAGTTGGTTATTATGCAAAGTTGAATGGAGTGTTACTCTGCTAATTATATACTGATCACCCTCTTGCTTAGGCTGTGCAAATTCAGTGTTGGTCAGTACCAACATTAGCTACTGGCATGAACTAATTGTTGCTTACTACTCATAGTAGTTGTATAGTACTAAATTTTGCCTTGTTATTTTTCCAGGAAGGTCAGAATTGTGGGTTTGTTCAGTGGGTTGATGAGCAGTGGCCCCCAACAATGGAGAATGCATTGCTGAAGCTTTGGTCAATGGTTGAAGAGAGCAAGTCTGCTAGGGTGGATGATAATCTTCAAAGTGCTTTAACTATTCACCATTTGACAGAAGAAAACAAGAAGCTGAATGCAGAATATGACAAGTTAGTGAAAGATGTGCATCAACTTGTGGACTTTCAGCAGGATAAGGTTGTGGATTTCAGTTATCTGCAGTCAGCTGTCACATATCAGCACCAATGCAGAGCTGAATTGGTGGCTGGTATGAATGCAGAAATGGCAAAGAAAGATGCAGCTATAGAGAAGCTTCAACAGAAGTATGAAATCCTGTGCAACCTGACAAGTGCTCAAGCAACTGCCATCCAAAACCTCAAGTTGAAGAATATGAAAGAGAAGGAATTGATGAGTGAGGCTAGGATGAATTTGGAGTTGAAGAATGCAGAGTTCACAAAGTTTGAGGAGAAGCTCACCCAAGAGAAGCTAGAGTTGAAGTTCCAGGTTGCTGATCTGCTGAAGCTCAAGGAAAACCATAATGAAGAGAAGCAGATGCAAGAGTTTAAGATTAGTGAGCTCATGAAGGGAGAGGAGAAGCTCAAGGAGAAGATCAAGGGGATCCAGGCCATCTTGGAGAACTGAACAAGATGAATTGAGATTAGTGGGCATTGCAGACCTTTTGGGAAGGATGGCTGTGCAATGGCCTAGTAACTTAGAATTATGGTTGTGTAATGTATGGTTCTAGAACTAATTGTGAACTCTGCCTGTTTATGTACCCAGTAATATGCTATTCATCCTTTTGTGAGAAAAGGATGGATTGTGCATTTGAACTCCACTATGTAACGTGAACAATGGTTGTGTATTCCTATAATGTGTTGAACTCCAGTTAGTATCATTTGCTTTCAATGTTAGACTGAAAATGATGACATAGTGATGCTTATGTTAGAATGAAAATGTTGACATTTTGATGCTTATGTTATATTGATGGTTAAATGCATTTGAGGAATAGTTACATATGTTAGAGTGATGCTTAAATGCTTAAATGCATTTGCAAAAGGAATAGTTGCTTTAGGTGGTTTCGTCGACCCCGAACCACCCTAGACCCAAAATGATGGCTTTAAGTGGTTCCGTCGACCCCGAACCACCAAAACCCAAAATGATGGCTTTAGGTGGTTTCGTCGACCCCGAACCACCCTAGACCCAAAATGATGGCTTTAAGTGGTTCCGTCGACCCCGAACCACCAAAACCCAAAATGATGGCTTTAGGTGGTTTCGTCGACCCCGAGACACCCTAGACCCAAAATGATGGCTTTAAGTGGTTCCATCGACCCCGAACCACCAAAACCCAAAATGATGGCTTTAAGTGGTTTCGTCGACCCCGAGACACCCTAGACCCTAGTTGGTAGCTTTAGGTGGTTTCGTCGACCCCGAACCACCAAAACCCAAAATGATGGCTTTAGGTGGTTTCGTCGACCCCGAACCACCCTAGACCCAAAATGATGGCTTTAAGTGGTTCCATCGACCCCGAACCACCAAAACCCAAAATGATGGCTTTAGGTGGTTTCGTCGACCCCTAGACCCAAAATGATGGCTTTAAGTGGTTCCGTCGACCCCGAACCACCAAAACCCAAAATGATGGCTTTAAGTGGTTTCGTCGACCCCGAGACACCCTAGACCCTAGTTGGTAGCTTTAGGTGGTTCCGTGGGCCCGAACCACCAAAACCCAAAATGATGGCTTTAGGTGGTTTCGTCGACCCCGAACCACCCTAGACCCAAAATGATGGCTTTAGGTGGTTTCGTCGACCCCGAACCACCCTAGACCCAAAATGATGGCTTTAGGTGGTTCCGTCGACCCCGAACCACCAAAACCCAAAATGATGGCTTTAAGTGGTTTAAATGGACCCCGAGACACCCTAGACCCTAGTTGGTAGCTTTAGGTGGTTTAAATGGGCCCGAACCACCAAAACCCAAAATGATGGCTTTAGGTGGTTTCGTCGACCCCGAACCACCCTAAACCCAAAATGATGGCTTTAAGTGGTTCCGTCGACCCCGAACCACCAAAACCCAAAATGATGGCTTTAGGTGGTTTCGTCGACCCCGAGACACCCTAGACCCTAGTTGGTAGCTTTAGGTGGTTCCGTCGACCCCGAACCACCAAAACCCAAAATGATGGCTTTAGGTGGTTCCGTCGTCCCCGAACCACCAAAACACAAAATGATGGCTTTAGGTGGTTCCGTCGTCCCCGAACCACCCTAGACCCAAAATGATGGCTTTAGGTGGTACTCATCAACACATCAATCATAAAAAGGACAATTTTGAGCATAGATAACATATCAATCATAAAAAGAACCATTTTGAGCATAGACAACATATCAATAACTCCAGCAACATATCACATGAAGATAGTCCATTCCAAACCCATTCACTCATAAGTTGCATCCACATCAACAAAAGCCATATATGGCATTGATTCTTAAAGTACACCACCAAAGCAAAGATGACATTGTATCATAGGATGCAACAACACACACATGAAGTATCTAGTTACCACTTGCATAAAAGTACCTCCCCCATCCAGTATGTCTACCACCAGCACCTCTCCCAGCAGCAGATGTGGAGGGAGCAGTAGATGTGGAGGGACCAGATTGTCTTGGGGCAAAGAATGCACCTCTCCCTCTCCCAGCAGCTGCAGCTGCAGCACCTCTCCCAGCACCTCTTCCAGCAGCTGGAGCTGCTGCAGCACCTCTCCCAGGAGCTGCATGAGAGGTTGTTGTTGGGTAACGTAGCAGAAATTCCAAATTTTCTACGCATCACCAAGATCAATCTATGGAGAATCTAGCAACGAGGGAAGGAGAGTGCATCTACATACCCTTGTAGATCGCTAAGCGGAAGCGTTCAAGAGAACGGGGTTGAAGGAGTCGTACTCGTCGTGATCCAAATCACCGGAGATCCGAGTGCCGAATGGACGGCACCTCCGCGTTCAACACACGTGACAGCCCGGTGGCGTCTCCCATGCCTTGATCCAGCAAGGAGAGAGGGAGAGGTTGAGGAAGACTCCATCCAGCAGCAGCACAACGGCATGGTGGTGATGGAGGAGCGTGGCAATCCCAGGGCTTCGCCAAGCACCAAGGGAGAGGAGGAGGAGGAGAGGCAGGGCTGCGCCTGGAGAGGGAGGCTCTCGTGTGTTCTGGGCAGCCCCATAGGCCTCATATATATAGGGGAAGGGGAGGGCTGCGCCCCCATCTAGGGTTTCCACCCCAAGGGGTGCGGCCAGCCCTAGATGGGGCTTGGGGAGGCGGCCAAGAGGGAGGGAGAGGGAGGCGCCCACTAGATGGGCCTTAGGGCCCATCTGGACTAGGGTTTGCCCCCTCCCACTCATCCTTGCGCCTTGGGCCCCTTGTGGGGGGCGCACCAGCCCTCCTAGGGGCTGATCCCCTCCCACAATTGGCCCACGCAGCCTTCTGGGGCAGGTGGCCCCACTTGGTGGACCCCCGGGACCCTCCCGGTGGTCCCGGTACATTACCGATATCGCCCGAAACTTTTCCGGTGACCAAAACAGGACTTCCCATATATAAATCTTTACCTCCGGACCATTCCGGAACTCCTCGTGACGTCCGGGATCTCATCCGGACTCAACAACATTCGTAACCACATACAAACTTCCTTTATAACCCTAGCGTCGCCAGACCTTAAGTGTGTAGACCCTACGGGTTCGGGAACCATGCGCACATGACCGAGACGTTCTTGATCAATAACCAACAGCGGATCTGGATACCCATGTTGGCTCCCACATGTTCCACGATGATCTCATCGGATGAACCACGATGTCAAGGACTCAATCAATCCCGTATACAATTCCCTTTGTCTAGCGGTATTGTACTTGCTCGAGATTCGATCGTCGGTATGCCGATACCTTGTTCAATCTCGTTACCGGGAAGTCTCTTTACTCGTTCCGTAACACATCATCCCGTGATCAACCCCTTGGTCACATTGTGCACATTATGATGATGTCCTACCGAGTGGGCCCAGAGATACCTCTCCGTTTACACGGAGTGACAAATCCAGTCTCGATTCGTGCCAACCCAATGTACACTTTCGGAGATACCTGTAATGCACCTTTATAGCCACCCGATTCGTTGTGACGTTTGGTACACCCAAAGCATTCCTACGGTATCCGGAGTTGCACAATCTCATGGTCTAAGGAAATGATACTTGACATTATAAAAGCTTTAGCATACGAACTACGATCTTTGTGCTAGGCTTAGGATTGGGTCTTGTCCATCACATCATTCTACTAATGATGTGATCCCGTTATCAATGACATCCAATGTCCATGGTTAGGAAACCGTAACCATCTATTGATCAACGAGCTAGCCAATAGAGGCTTGCTAGGGACATGGTGTTGTCTATGTATCCACACATGTATTTGAGTTTCCTATCAATACAATTATAGCATGGATAATAAACGATTATCATGAACAAGGAAATATAATAATAATAACTAATTTATTATTGCCTCTAGGGCATATTTCCAACAGTCTCCCACTTGCACTAGAGTCAATAATCTAGTTCACATCGTCATGTGATTAACAGCGATAGGTCACATCGCCATGTGACCAACACCCAAAGAGTTTACTAGTGTGCTGTAAACTAGTTCACATCATCATGTGATTTAGACTCAATGAGTTCTGAGGTTTGATCATGTTTTGTTTGTGAGAGAGGTTTTAGTCAACGGGTTTTAGTCAACGGGTCTGAACCTTTCAGATCCGTGTGTGCTTTGCAAATTTCTAGGTCATATTATAAATGCTGCTTTCACGCCCCACTTGGAGCTATTCCAAATGGTTGTTCCACTATACGTATCCTGTTTGCTACTTAGAGTCATTCGGATAGGTGTTAAAGCTTGCATCGACGTAACCCTTTACGCCGAACTCTTTATCACCTCCATAATCGAGAAACATGTCCTTATTTACTCCAAGGACAATTTTGATCATTGTTCAATGATCCATTCCTGGATCATTCTTGTACCCTCGACCGACTCATGGCAAGGCACACTTCCTGCGGTACTCAAAGATAGCATACTATAGAGCCTATGTCCGAAGCATAGGGCACGACCTTTGTCCTTTCTCTCTTTTACGCCGTGGTCGAGCTTTAACTCTTAACTTCATACCTTACAACTCATGCAAGAACTCCTTCTTTGACTGATCCATCTTGAACACCTTCAAGATTATGTCAAGGTATGTGCTCATTTGAAAGTATTATTAAACATTTTGATCTATCTTATAGATCTTGATGCTTATTGTTCAAGTAGCTTAATCCAGGTTTTCTATTGAAAACATCTTTCAAATAACCCTATATGCTTTCCAGAAATTCTACATCATTTCTGATCATCAATATGTCAACAACATATACTCATCAGAAATTCTATAGTGCTCCCACTCACTTCTTTGGAAATACAAGTTTCTCATAAACTTTGTATAAACCCAAAATCTTTGATCATCTCATCAAAGCGCACATTCCAACTCCGAGATGCTTACTCCAGTCCTTAGAAGGATCATGGAGCCAGCATACCTTTTAGCATCCTTAGGATTGACAAAAACTTTCTGATTGTATCACATACAATCTTTCCTTACGAAAACTGGTAAGGAAACTCATTTTGACATCCATCTGCCAGATTTCATAAATGCAGCTTATGCTAACATGATTCCGACGTACTTAAGCATCGCTACGGATGAGAAAATCTCATCGTAGTCAACTCCTTGAACTTGTGAAAACTCTTTGCCACAAGTCGAGCTTCATAGACGGTGATTTTACCGTCCACGTCCGTCTTCTTCTTAAAGATCCATTTATCTCAATGGCTTGCCGATCATCGGGCAAGTCCACCAAAGTCATGGATCCTTTCTCGGATTTTATGGCCTCTAACCATTTGTCGGAATTTGGGCCCACCATTGCTTCTCCATAGCTCGTAGGTTCATTGTTGTCTTAGCAACATGACCTTCAAGACAGGATTGCGTACCACTCTGAAGTAGTACGCATCCTTGTCACCCTACGAGGTACGTCAGTGACTTGATACGAAACTTCATGATCACTATCATAAGCTTCTACTTCAATTGGTGTAGGTGCCACGGGAACAACTTCCTGTGCCTGCTACACACTAGTTGAAGTGATGGTTCAATAACCTCATGAAGTCTCCACCATCCTCCCACTCGACTTTTCGAGACGAACTTTTCCTCGAGAAAGGACCCGTTCAAGAAACAATCCCTATTGCTTTCGGATCTGAATTAGGAGGTATACCCAACTGTTTTGGGTGTCCTATGAAGATGCATTTTATCCGCTTTGGGTTCGAGCTTATCAACCTGAAACCTTTTTCACATAAGCGTCAGCGCCCCAAACCTTTAAGAAATGACAGCTTAGGTTTCTCTAAACCATAGTTCATACGGTGTCATCTCAACGGAACTACGTGGTACCCTATTAAAGTGAGTGCGGTTGACTCTAATGCCTAACCCATAAACGATAGTGGTAGTTCGATGAGATACATCATGGTACGCACCATATCTTATAGGGTGCAATTATGATGTTCGGACACACCATCACACTATGGTGTTCCAGGCGGTATTAATTGTGAAACAATTCACACAATGTCTTAATTGTGTGCCAAAACTCGTAACTCAGATATTCATCTCTATGATCATATCATAGACATTCTATCCTCTTGTCACGAAGATCTTCAACTTCACTCTGAAATTACTTGAACCATTCAATAATTCAGACTTGTGCTTCATCAAGTAAATATACTCAACATCTACTCAAATCATACGTGAAGTAAGAACATAACGATATTCATTTGCATGCCTCAAGACTCATTGGACTGCACACATCAAAATGTGTTACTTCCAACAAGTTGCTATCTTGTTCCATCTTCTTTGAAACCGAGGCTTTTCAGTCATCCTGCCCATGTGGTATGTTTTGCATATCTCAAGTGATTCAAAAACAAGTGAGTCCAAACGATCCATCTGCATGGAGTTTCATCATGCGTATACACCAATAGACATGGTTTGCATGTCTCAAACTTTTCAAAAAACGAGTGAGTCCAAAGATCCATCAACCGGAGCTTCTTCATGCGTTTACACCAATATGACTTACATGGCGATTGCCACAAGTAAGTGGTACTATCATTACTATCTTATACTTTTGGCATGAAAATGTGTATCACTACGATCGAGATTCAATAAACCATTTATTTGGGTGCAAGACCATCGAAGGTGTTATTCAAATAAATAGAGTAACCATTATTCTCCTTAAATGAATAACCGTATTGCGATAGACATAATCCAATCATGTCTATGCTCAACGCAAACACCAAATAACAATTTTAGGTTTAACTCCAATCTCGATGGTAGAGGGAGCGTCGATGCTTGATCACATCAACCTTGGAAACACTTCCAACACATATCGTCGGCTCACCTTTAGCTAGTCTCCATTTATTCCGTAGCTTTTATTTCGAAAGTTACTAACACTTAGCAACCGAACCGGTATCTAATACCCTGGTGCTACTAGGAGTACTAGTAAAGTACACATTAACATAATGTATATCCAATATACTTCTATCGACCTTGCCAGCCTTCTCATCCACCAAGTATCTAGGGTGGTTCCGCTTCAGTGTCCGTTCCTCTCATTACAGAAGCACTTAGTCTCGGGTTTGGGTTCAACCATGGGTTTCTTCACTAGAGCAGCAACTGTTTTGCCGTTTCATGAAGTATCCCTTGTTGCCCTTGCCCTTCTTGAAACTAGTGGTTTCACCAACCATCAACAATTGATGCTCCTTCTTGACTTCTACTTTCACGGTGTCAAACATCGCGAATATTTCAAAGATCATCTATCCCTGATATGTTATAGTTCATCACGAAGCTCTAGTAGCTTGGTGGCAATGACTTTGGAGAAACATCACTATCTCATCTGGAATATCAACTCCCACTCGATTCAAGTGATTTTTGCACTCAGACAATCTGAGCACTAGCCCAACGATTGAGCTTTTCTCCCTTAGTTTGCAGGTTGAGAAAATCGTCGGAGGTCTTATACCTCTTGACGTGGGCACGAGCTTGAAATCCCAATTTCAGCCCTCGAAACATCTCATATGTTCTGCGACGTTTCGAAAACGTCTTTGGTGCCTCAACTCTAAACCGTTTAACTGAACTATCATGTAGTTATCAAAAACGTGTATGTCCGATGTTCGCAACATCCATGCATTTACGTTTGGGGTTCAAAGACACCGAGCGGTGCATTAAGGACATAAGCTATCTTCTGTCCGCATAATCGCCATCTTGTCAACTTTCAATTATATTTTCTCTAGGAACATATCTAAACAGTGGAACTTAAGCGCGAGCTTACGACATAATTTGCAAAAGGTCTTTTGACTATGTTCAAGATAATTAAGTTCATCTTATGAACTCCCACTCAGATAGACATCCCTCTGGTCATCTAAGTGATTACATGATCCGAGTCAACTAAGCCGTGTCCGATCATCACGTGAGACGGACTAGTCGACTCGGTGAACATCTTCATGTTGATCGTATCTACCATACGACTCATGCTCGACCTTTCGGTCTCTGTGTTCCCGAGGCCATGTCTGTACATGCTAGGCTCGTCAAGTTAACCCCAAGTGTTTTATTTGTGTAAATCTGTCTTACACCCGTTGTATGTGAACGTAAGAATCCATCACACCCGATCATCACGTGGTGCTTAGAAGCGACAAACTGTAGCAGCGGTGCCTGATCGGGGAGAACACTTCTTGAAATTTGTGTAAGGGATAATCTTATTTACTACCGTTGTTCTAAGTAAACAAGATGCATAAACATAATAAACGTCACATGCAATTATATAGTAGTGACATGATATGGCCAATATCATATTGCTCCTTTTGATCTCCATCTTCGGGGCTCCATGATCATTATTGTCACCGGCATGACACCATGATCTCCATCATCATGATCTCCATCATCGTGTCTCCATGAAGTTGTCTCACCAACTATTACTTCTACTACTATGGCTACCGGTTAGCAATAAAGTAAAGTAATTACATGGCGTTGTTCAATGACACACGCAGGTCATACAATAAATAAAGACAACTCCTATGGCTCCTGCGGTTGTCATACTCATCGACATGCAAGTCGTGAATCCTATTACAAGAACATGATCAATCTCATACATCACATATCATTCATCACATTCTTCTTGGCCATATCACATCACATAGCATACCCTGCAAAAACAAGTTAGACGTCCTCTAATTGTTGTTGCATGTTTTACGTGGCTGCTATGGGTTTCTAGCAAGAACGTTTCTTACCTACACAAAACCACATCGTGATATGCCAATTGCTATTTACCCTTCATAAGGACCCTTTTCATCGAATCCGTTACGACTAAAGTGGGAGAGGCGGCACCCGCTAGCCACCTTATGCACCAAGTGCATGTCGATCGGTGGAACACATCTCACGTGAAGAGTACGTGTAAGGTCGGTCCGGGCGCTTCATCCCACAATACCGTCGAAACAAGATTGGACTAGTAACGGTAAGCATATTGAACAACATCAACGCCCACAACTACTTTGTGTTCTACTCGTGCAAAGAATCTACATAATAGACCTAGCTCATGATGCCACTGTTGGGTAACGTAGCAGAAATTCAAAATTTTCTACGCATCACCAAGATCAATCTATGGAGAATCTAGCAACGAGGGAAGGAGAGTGCATCTACATACCCTTGTAGATCGCTAAGCGGAAGCGTTCAAGAGAACGGGGTTGAAGGAGTCGTACTCGTCGTGATCCAAATCACCGGAGATCCGAGTGCGAATGGGCCGGCACCTCCGCGTTCAACACACGTACAGCCCGGTGGCGTCTCCCATGCCTTGATCCAGCAAGGAGAGAGGGAGAGGTTGAGGAAGACTCCATCCAGCAGCAGCACAACGGCATGGTGGTGATGGAGGAGCGTGGCAATCCCGCAGGGCTTCGCCAAGCACCAAGGGAGAGGAGGAGGAGGAGAGGCAGGGCTGCGCCTGGAGAGGGAGGCTCTCGTGTGTTCTGGGCGGCCCCATAGGCCTCATATATATAGGGGAAGGGGAGGGCTGCGCCCCCATCTAGGGTTTCCACCCCCAAGGGGTGCGGCCAGCCCTAGATGGGGCTTGGGGAGGCGGCCAAGAGGGGAGGGAGAGGGAGGCGCCCACTAGATGGGCCTTAGGGCCCATCTGGACTAGGGTTTGCCCCTCCCACTCATCCTTGCGCCTTGGGCCCCTTGTGGGGGCGCACCAGCCCTCCTAGGGGCTGGTCCCCTCCCACACTTGGCCCACGCAGCCTTCTGGGGCAGGTGGCCCCACTTGGTGGACCCCCGGGACCCTCCCGGTGGTCCCGGTACATTACCGATATAGCCCGAAACTTTTCCGGTGACCAAAACAGGACTTCCCATATATAAATTATTACCTCCGGACCATTCCGGAACTCCTCGTGACGTCCGGGATCTCATCCGGGACTCCGAACAACATTCGGTAACCACATACAAATTTCCTTTATAACCCTAGCGTCATCGAACCTTAAGTGTGTAGACCCTACGGGTTCGGGAACCATGCAGACATGACCGAGACGTTCTCTGGTCAATAACCAACAGCGGGATCTGGATACCCATGTTGGCTCCCACATGTTCCACGATGATCTCATCGGATGAACCACGATGTCAAGGACTCAATCAATCCCGTATACAATTCCTTTTGTCTAGCGGTATTGTACTTGCCCGAGATTCGATCGTCGGTATCCCGATACCTTGTTCAATCTCGTTACCGGCGAGTCTCTTTACTCGTTCCGTAACACATCATCCCGTGATCAACCCCTTGGTCACATTGTGCACATTATGATGATGTCCTACCGAGTGGGCCCAGAGATACCTCTCCGTTTACGGAGTGACAAATCCGATCTCGATTCGTGCCAACCCAATGAGACACTTTCGGAGATACCTGTAATGCACCTTTATAGCCACCCGATTACGTTGTGGCGTTTGGTACACCCAAAGCATTCCTACGGTATCCGGAGTTGCACAATCTCATGGTCTAAGGAAATGATACTTGACATTATAAAAGCTTTAGCATACGAACTACGATCTTTGTGCTAGGCTTAGGATTGGGTCTTGTCCATCACATCATTCTACTAATGATGTGATCCCGTTATCAATGACATCCAATGTCCATGGTTAGGAAACCGTAACCATCTATTGATCAACGAGCTAGCCAATAGAGGCTTGCTAGGGACATGGTGTTGTCTATGTATCCACACATGTATTTGAGTTTCCTATCAATACAATTATAGCATGGATAATAAACGATTATAATGAATAAGGAAATATAATAATAATAACTAATTTATTATTGCCTCTAGGGCATATTTCCAACAGTTGTTGCTGCTGGTGTAGTAGCAGCAGCACCACCATTGGAGTTCCTTGCAAGAGGCTTGCATAAACAAGAAGGAAAATGAGTTAGTACTTAAAAAAAATGGAATGTACAAGAAGGAAAACCACTTATAGGAGGATTACCACATGTTTGTTCTTCCTCAAAGCCAGCTCAGGCTTCAACTGCTTGAGGCAGCTTGTGTACCTATGTCCTTGCAGTCCACAATTGCCACATGTTATAGTCCCCATTCTTGATGTGTCCTTAGGCTTTGGAACTTCAAATTCCCCCTTGATCCTCTTCTCTTTCTTTCTTCCTCTCTTCACTTTAAATGCAGGTGGGTCAATGTCTGGACCAGGGTCTTTGTCCATCATGCTCACCAGAACTGGATAGATCATTGGTTCATAAGCTGCCACATAAAATTCTTTCTTGAAGAACTTGTCGACATAATCCTCTGGTTTTCTTTTGCCCTTGTTGATTGCTTTGAGATGGCATGGTTACATGGGATGCCACCGAGGTCCCATTTTCTGCACCCACATGTGTGCACTTGCAAGTTAACAAACATGGGTTTGCTGCCCACTTGTAACCTGCCACAAGTTCACACCAGCTTGAATTGGTTTGCAATATTTGGCCCTCTCCTTCTCAACCTCTAGCTTCTCACTATAATGGGGTGTTATGTCCCATCTAGCTGTCTTTGCACTCTCCCTATTCCTATGCCACCTCATCATCTGTTTATCCTTTATTCCATCACACATTGTCCTAATTGGTTTCTTCCTAACATCTAGGACATACTTGTTGAACACCTCGGACAAATTGTTAACTACAAGGTCAGTCTTGCAGTTTGTGTCAAATGCATGCCTTGCCCATGTTTTTCCTGGGTATTTGACAAAGCCACTCCCAAGCTTCCTGACATTCAGCTCTAAGGTCATTCATTGAAATGTTAAATTTGTGTTCACTATATGCATAGGCAGCATTATCCATACACTTCTTCAGATCTTCCCCCCTACCCAGCATTTTGGAAGTTTGCATAGATATGCCTAAGGCAGAACCTTTGGTTGCACTTAGGAAAGACAGCATTCACTGCATATAGTAGGCCCTGGGACACACAATTAAACTAGCTAAGCTAATATCTAGCACAAAACAACCATATAGGACCAAGGACATAAGATGCAAGCACATACCTTTTGCCTATCTGACATTATTGTATATGGATCAAACTGTCCCTCTTCTCCTCCTAGGCAGATTTTAAGTTGGTGTAGAAACCAACACCAATTAGCTTTGTCCTCTTGCCCAACAATACCAAATGCTAGTGGGTATATATTGTTGTTGCCATCTCTACCGGTGGCAGCAAGTAGTTGAGCACCAGTAGTTAACTTAATGAAGCACCCATCAACACCTGAATGAGCAAGCAAATTCAATATTTAGAACATTCAAATGCATTTCAAGATGAAACAATATGTAACTAATGCACAAGGTGAACAAACTAACCAATGAATGGTCTGCACCCTTGAGAAACCCCTCCCTTGCTCCGTTGATGCAATAGAACATAGCATGGAATCTTGGACCTGGATGGGGGATTTTTTCAGTGGGTGTTGGAGTTACAGTAGTGACTACTACTCTACTCCCAGGGTTTGTATCCATCACTGTCTGAGCATAGTCTTTCAACCTAGGGTATTGCTTCTTGTGGTCTCCTAGCACAGCATCAATAGCTATGTTCTTTGCTCTATATGCCATTGACTTGGGCACATCCACACCATACTTCTCCATGCAAGCATCAATCAAAGTCTGAATGCCAGTTGTTAGATCAAATCTAAACAGTGACTCATACTTCTGTGCAAGCCACTTGGCACTTACCCTTGTTGTCTCTGTACTAATAGGGCAAGTGTGCTTCATTCTCATCTTCTTAATTACAAAAGTAGTTTCACCTTTTATAACTGCTGCCACCATAAAGAAGTTGCAATGTTTTTGGTTGCATTCTACAATTATTCTTTGATCTGAGTTCCTATGATATCTAAAGTTTCTGCCTTGAGTGATGTGTAAGTTCAACAAAGCCTCTCTGAATTGATGTTGATCCAAGAAACACATGTGTAGACATAATTGCTCATGTGGTGCCTCCATTTTCTCATTGTACCATTTTCTAGGAGGCCTCTGCTTTGCCCTGCTCTTCCTTTTCTTTGGCAGCACAAATGACAATGGCTCAAAACCATCACCATCAGCCTCCTTCAACAATCCTTTCTCTTCTTCATCAGATGAAGGTCTGAAATCAGGTTCCTCCTCTGGTACTACACTTGAATGTGACCTTGTTGTAGGCCCTCTCCTAACTGGAAGCTTCTGTTTCTTCTTCTTCTTCTCTTCATGTACAATTACAGTTTCTTCATCCTGTGAAACAACTTTGTCATCTTCATCCATTTGAAAAGGTTCCTCAACCTCTGTGTCACCCTCATAATGCACCACTTCTTCCTCCTCAGATTCTTCATCATCTGTTTCTTCCTCTTCCATTTCATCATACTCTTTCTGTTTCTTTCCCTCAGCCATCTCTATGTCATCAGCATCACCCATATAAAAAGGTGGTACATCACTGTCCTCTTCACCTTCACAATCAGAACCACCACTGCCATCATATCCCTCTTCTTCTTCTATTTCCAAAACAGCTTTCAGTTTTCCTTTTACATTGTTGCTCTCTTGTGTGCAAACACCAGTACCATGAGCTAAACTGCTGCTGCTACTCTGACTTTCAAATGCAACCCCTTCTTCATTAACAGCATAGATGAGTGGCTCACTGAGATCATATAACACAGGCTCTTCATACACAACAGTGGATAATTCTTGCCTCTCAAACTGCACCTGCAAGGAGGTGGACATGCCCTCACTAGCAAATTTAAGACCTTAGACTCCTCAACCTGCTTCTTTACTAATTGCAACTCAGCATTACACTCTACCATCTCCAATCCTTTCTCCCCTAATTGTGGATTCTCAATGTGAAACAGCAGATCATATTCACTAAATCCTTGGGTTTCCATCACTGCAATCATATTCAGGTATGTTACATCTGAACTGCAGAGCTTTAGCTCAAACATTTTTGAAGCATCAAAATAGAACCTAACATCCAAAATGTCATCATACGAACTGCAAAATGAAATAACAGACAAAAATGTTTAAGTTAACATATAAACGTAACTTTGTTTAAGTTAACATATAAAATAAACAATTACTAAAAAATCAAACAAAGTAACAATTATTACAGAGTGGGTACTTAACTGACAGCAAACTGATGGTTTGTATTTTTAGATAACTAGTTAACATATAAACTTAACTGACAGCAAAGCTTCTCTGCTCTGCTCTGCTCTAATGATCCACTAATGCTGCTATGACAATTTGGACTAATGCTGCTCTGCTATGCTCTAGTTAGGACTCATGTAATCCACTATACTTCTCTGCTCTACTTAGGACTAGCAATTAGAGTGCTAAACATGCAGACAGTAAACCAGGCAGTAAACCATAACCCTAATCCCCAATTTTAATTTGCAAAGATGGCACAGTGGAACACTTACAGAACACCACCGAAGCCATGAGTCCAGTGATGGGCGGTGCTAGGGTTGGCCACCCAAATTCGCGCCATCTTCAGCCTCTGCTCCATCGACAACGCCGGCTCCGCAAAATCTTCGTCCTCGCTACTGTACTCCGAGCTGGAGTAGCCGCCACTGCCATCGAGGCCTAAGCGGGGGAGGTCGCCGCCGCTCGCATCGCCCCGGCCATCGTCGCCTGCCGGAGTAGCCGAGGCCATCGTCGCCTAGGGCACAGCAGCCGCGGGGGAGAGGAGGGCGCGAGGGAGCAGCAGCCGCGGGGGAGAGGAGGGCGCGAGGGAGCAGCAGCCGCGGGGGAGGTGACAGCGCCTAAGCAGTTCGATCCATGGCGTGGTGTGGTGGGCGGCGGGGCGGGGAGGCAGCCGCCGGCGAGGGTGCGAGGAGAATGAAGCAGAGCGGGGTCGGGGTGGTCGGGGTCTGGCTCGACCGCACCAGGCGCGCCCTAAACGGTGCGAGCCGGCCTCGTCCCAGTCAGCCAACAATGGCGGGCACGCAGCAAGATCGCCAGCGTGTCGCCTGACGGGTGGGCCCAACCGGTCAGCTTTTCTGTCAATACGTATAAATCACACTTTTAGTCTTTTTTGCAACGGCTCGCCCCACTCTTGGTACTGACACGTAAAAATTACCAATCTTGGTACCAATCTGCTTCCAATGCCTCAATTGTGATACTTCTGTGCAATTTACTCCTCGCTGAGACATGCGCTCGTTTGACTCGCGCGATCGGCTGCTATGTACTACCTCTGTTTCAAAATAGAAGACCCAATTTTGTACTAAAGTTAGTACAAAGTTGGATCATCTATTTTGGAACGGAGGGAGTAATACTGTAGTACGAAGGTGTTGGATCAAATGTCGTCACGACTCTCTAGTCTCAACTGTCCGGCCGGTTCAGTAGACAGTAGGAGTAAATACATGAGGCTTTGCAAGTTGTACACATGTTTGGGGTCAATGGTTGGTAAAGCGTGACTTCAAAGTTCAAACAAGAATCTGCACATTTTCGGCGCGAAAGCACGCTACAACTCCTCCTCTGCTCGTTAGGTAGCTAGACTAGAGTAAGAGCATCAACGTTTTCGATCAGCGTCGTGCATGAGATTGTGTGTCCTACTTGACGTCTTGACTTGACAATTTGCCCGAGCTGATAATAATCATATAGTAATAATTCGACAGGTGGGACACGTACAACCAGTCAGCCGGTCATACATTCTACGTGAGAAAATGACAGCAGTCGACATGGCAACAACCAAACCTATGCGACATTTCACACTTTCGCGTCTGTACGTAAGCAGTCTACTACTGTAGTAGGTCTCTTGGGTGCATAAGCTAGGATTATCCTGCGTGCTAATTACTCTAGTAAACCATGTTTGACCGACCGATCTGGTTGGTGTCACTGGGTTGACACATTTTTGGTCAAATTGCAAGTAGAAGTTGTTTTCATTAATAGGAAGGGAGGTACAATAGAATAGTAGGGAGGGGGGGGGGGGGTGCAAACTCAATGCCTTGCGCACAACACACAAGGCAAGGAAAAGACCCTATGCTAGCAAGGAGCTGAGTCTGCGCGCGTCTACCCTAGTCCAGGATCTAGTCTCGCCCTGGATAGATACAAAGAGTTGCGAGATGAAGGGGGTCTCACCGTCGAGAACGCACCGATTGCGCTGCCTCCAGATGGACCACGCCATGAGAATAGCCAGCGTGGCTAGGCCCAACGGATGCCACTCAGTGTCTCAGTGTGTCACGGAGGGCCAACCTATCAGCCGGTATGGAGGTCGATCGTGTCGTTTAAACTGAAATTTTGATACTTGTTACAAAGTTGTACTAAAGCAGTGATAATTAATTTGAATCAGACGACTCGTGTTCATCACCGCTAATTATAACCTAGTTAGCCAAGTCCAAACTCGTACTACGAATCTGGTTAGAAGCTGAAGTTACCTGATCTCTTTTTCCTCACGTGCTACGTCCTTGCCAAATGCTAGATGGAGCGAGATCAAAGTGCGGACATATATAGGGGCCGTACGTCGTGGGGAGCACGGGAAATCAAAGTGGTTGGTGAAGTCCCATTTAAACAACTTGTTTCATGTGCCTGAATTAGGGATTGGCTAGGGGTAAGTTCACTGAATATTTGATTTGAGTCAGTTGATCTGTTTCCAACCGTCAAATTCGAAATGAACGGTCAGATTGATTTCTTCAACCTCTAGCCCGATCTACTGATCATCTTCTTCTTGTAATCGCCGTAGCGTACCACCGGCCTGGCCGCCTTCCTCCGCCACCCGCGGCTGGCGGCGCTCCCGCGCCAGCCCGGCCGCCCCGCCCTCCCCTCAACCGCCGTGCTTCCGCCGCCCCCGGCCATTCCTCTAGCCCCCCTCCCCCGGGTGACGAGCTTTTCTCCGCTTCGCCACCCCGCCGCCCTGCCACCGTTGCCCTACCGCCGCCGTCTACCACCTCCCTCACCCGAAACCCTAAGATAGATACTGGGGTAGCCTTCCTAGCCACCTTCTTCCCCTCCGGCGAGTTTCTTCCTCCCCGCATTTGTTTCTTCCGTCAACAAAAATTGACTGACCCAATGTTCGAAAGTCGGGCGATTGACTTGTAGCTATTGTGCCCGAATTACTATTCCGAGATTGCTTAGCTGAGAGTTTTGACCCGGCCGCCCCTCGCTCATACATGCGCACGTTTGACTGGGCTGCCACAAAGGTGTTCGATCAAATGTCACAGCTCTCAAGTCTCAACTCTCCGCCCCGTCCAGTACGTGGTAAAGCAGTAAGGGGGCGTTTGGTTCTGGGGCTATCCCTTAGTTGGATAGGGATAGCCAGATTTTTTGAGGATGCCACATGTTTGGAAGTTAGGATGAGATGGCTGGGGATAACCTGTTTTAAGGAATATTCGCTCTGAAACACAGCTGCCGATAGCCGAGAATCTGGCGGACGAGGGCAGCCACCACGCCGCTCCGCTTGGTTTACCTCCCTGTCTCCCGAATCGTTTTCTTTTGTTTATCTCGCCTCACGAGCAGACGGGATCGGGCTGCATAGGCGGCGGTGCTTGGCGACCGCCCGGCGGCGAACGGATAGCGCTTGCAATTTGGACTTGACGAGGCAGCCATGTTCCTGCCCTCTTCGTGGTTCGATTTGACCCCTCTCCCGTTTCTATGCAACAAGCACGGAGAAGCACCGCTACACCGGCAAAAAAAAGCATTGCGTTGCTGCTCTTTTGTGCTACGATCTACGTATATCTTTCTCTCGCTTTTCTGTAGCTAGCTGGTTCGTGTATGAAGAATGTCTGCATTTAATCTACTTGCTCGTCCGTTTGCCATGCTTGCTTCTTCACGCATGCAAATAATGTAGAAATAGTGTGGATATAACCTCTCTTGTTTTTTTTTTGCATGGTTGCTTCTTTACTCGGTACATCGAGTTGATTTCAAAATGTTGATCTAAAATTGCATGTGTAGGGGTAATCTCACCTTCTTCTAGCAATGAGGTCATCACAACAATCTATCTAATTCTCATTCTTCCAACCAAACAATAAAATGTGGTTATCCAACCCACTCAATCCTACGCAACCAAACAACAAAAATGGCTATCCCTAACCAGGTGGTTGGGGTTATCATCAGCCAAGCCATCCTCGCCCTCGAACCAAACGCCACCTAAGTACGTAGAGCTTTCAACCGCCAAAAAGAAAAAAAGGGTACATAGAGCTTTGCATGTCGTATGCTCGGGTCAATGTCTGGGAAGCGTGACTTTTCACACAAGAATCTGCAAGTTTTCGGCGCAGACGCTAAAACTTGTCCTCGTTCGGGAGAGTAAGATCCTCAACGTTTTTGGTCAGCGTTCGTGTGTCATATTTAACGTCTTGACTTGACAATCTGCCCGAGCGGATAATCATATAATAATGTAAGTACTTAGTTAGACAGGTGGGGACACGTACAGTCAGTTGGTCACACATTCTGCGTGAAAAAGGAGGCAGCAGTCGTCCAATTCCAAATTCGACACGCCAACAACCAAACCTAGCTATGCGACATTTCACACTTACGGGCCTGTACGGTAGTCTACTACTGTAGGTCTCTTGGATGCATATAAGCTAGGATTATCCTGCTAATCACTCTAGTAAACCATGTTTGACAGACCGATCTCGTCTTTGGGTTCACATATCAGCCGGTATAGGGGTCGTTCAAACTGGAATTTTGGTAGTACTTCAAGCTTGTCTACCGCATCGCTAATTACCCTACTTAACCAAGTCCAAACTCGCAAAAAAAGAGGTTAAAAGCCGAAGTTACCTCGGTCTCTTTTTCTTCACGTGCTAGTGCTACTTCCACGACGCCAAATGCTAGATAAGCCCCACAAGTAACGTTGTTTTATTAAAAGCCCACTACACTAATGTTGGAGTACTTGCGCAGTAGGGCACTCGTATAATGGTCACTAGTGTTTTGGCATTGCATAAACATAATTCATTAGAGGCGGCGAATCTGGCAAAAGTGCAGGAAAGAAAACTTTATGCTAAAGAAATATGGTATCTAGGTCTCAGTCGATTGAGATTTAACCAAGTCTCAGTCAAGCGATGTATAATATAAAAAAATGAAAAAAATGAAAAGATTTTGTTTGCACTAATCTTCATGCAAGATCAAAGGAATATTGGATCGACTAAGACATAACAAAGTCTAAGCCGGCTGAGACCTAGCAAAACTGAAAGAAATATACAAGCCTGCATATGCTGGTGTATGCAGGGTGAGTTAAACAAGGAAGCTAGGAAATGAGGGGCAATGGTAGAAACACGTTAAAAAGGTACTACGTAACATAATGGGCTGTCTAACGTGGGAGATTATTATTGGGTGTAGGAAGAGGGAGAGGCCCACCCCTGGAAAAAAAAATTGGGGCGGGAGGTGGGGGGGGGGGGGAGATTAATTGGTTGGAAGGATTACGTAAAGCTTCGTAAAAGTCACGTAGGGGTGATATTATCAGGAAATGAGGACAAGGCTTGCCTCTCTCTAATACTCCCTTCGTTTCTTTTTAGTCCGCATATAAGATTTGATCAAAGTCAAACTTTGTAAAGTTTGACTAACTTTATAGAAAAAATATTACTCCCTCCGTCCCAAAATAAGTGTCTTGACTTTGTACTAACTTTAGTACAAAGTTGTACTATGATTGAGACACTTATTTTAGGACGGAGGGAGTAACATCTACAATACTAAAGTTATATGTTATGAAAATTAATTTCATCATGAATCTAATATTATTTATTTCATAGTGTGGATGTTGATATCTTTTTCTACAAAGCTAGTCAAATTTTATAAGGTTTGACTTTGACCAAATCTTATATGCAAACTAAAAAGAGACGGAGGGAGTACATGTGCACGTTGGCAGCTACGTAGTACTTTCTTCGTCCCAAATTAGTGTCTCAACCTTAATACTCCCTCCGTAAATTAATATAAGAGCGTTTAGAATACTAAAATAGTGATCTAAACGCTCTTATATTAGTTTACAGAGGGAGTACAATTTTGTATTAAACTTAGTATAAAGTTAAGACACTTTTTTTTCGGACTAAGGGAGTACTTAGCAAAGTGGGCTCTCAACTCTCCGGCCGGTTCAGTAGGAGTAAGTACATAAGGCTTTGCAAGTTGTATAAATGTTCGGGTCAATGTTTGGTAAAGCGTGACTTCAAACAAGAATCTGCACATTTTCGGCGCGAAAGCACGCTAAAACTTCTCCTCTCGCGGTCTCGCCGCTCGTTGCCGTTAGGTAGAGTATAAGAGCCTCAACGTTTTCGATCAGCGTCTGGCATGAGATTGTGTGTCATACTTGACGTCCTGACTTGACAATTTGCCCTAGCTGAAAATCATATAGTAATGATGTTCTTAATTCAACAGGTGGGGACACGTACAACCAATCAGCCAGTCATACATTCTAGTACGTGAGAAAAGGACAGCAGTCGTCCGGTTCCAAAGTCGGACATGCCGACCTATGCGACAATTCACACTTTCGCGTCTATACGTAACGTAAGCAGTCTACTAGGTCGCTTGGGTGCATAAGCTGGGATTATCCTGCGTGCTAATTACTCTAGTAAACCATGTTTGACCGACCGATATGGTGTCACTGGGTTGACACATTTTTGGTCAAATTGCAAGAAGAAACTGTCTTGGGTCGTAATTTATACTAGCATAGCCCGCGCGGCGGCATGCCGCGCCCTGCGGTGTGCGTGGGCTGTCGTTGTCCCGTTGACCTATATGCATGGGTCCTCTGCAATTTGCTCTGTGATTTGTTTTTGTTTGTTTTTTGATCAACCAACTGTCTGTCGGGTGGCAGGGATTGCTGTTTTGCTTTTGCCGTTGATGGGGGCGTGCAAGGCGCTGTTTTCAGGATAACGTGACCACATGCACGTATCTTTCAGGATTCTCTCCTGCCGCTTAAGCTAGGTGATTACATTTTTTTTTACGTTCGCATGTGCAAGTCATTGTTGGTGTTGACACATAATTAGGCAGTTTGATTTCTTTTTAATGCGTGCATGGGTTGGTACTGTTGGCGTCGACACAGCATGGGATTACATGCATGTTTTACCGTGTTGCCGCTTAATCCGTAGTTTCTCGATCACAGCATGTGCGTGCTTTCTAGACGAATCATGCGTGTATAAATAGAAGTAAGATTTGTTCCCATTTAACGACCAAGCGAGACAACCTACCACATGGCTCCCCTTTCCTCTTCCTCTCCTCTCCCGTTCTTTCCCAACGTACGCCGGCCAATTTGTCTATCGGCAACGTCATGGAAGCCAAGGAGGTGAGCCAGAGAAACAGCCCCGGCGATGGGGACCTGGACTTGCTCTCCCGGTTCATGGCGGCCATGGGCAAGGATGACGGCGGCGGCAAGCTCCCCGTCGTGTTCCACATGCCGGAGGCCAAGCGCTGGTTCCCACGGGATGTGGTTGTCACCGCGTGCGAGCAATCGCTCGGTAACGGCGGTGAGTTCGCGGCGATGGGCGCGCGCAGTACCTCGGGAAGGAGATGTCCTACGTGCAGATGAAGGCGGCGCAGCAGCCGTTGTCGAAGTTCGGGTTGAACGCGGTGGCGCCCGGCGTCGTGCCTGTGATCTTGCAATGGTTCAAGGGCGACATGCAGGATAGGATCAATGCACACTCCTGCCCTCGCATGAAAGCCGCGCCACCGGCGGCGGCAGGGCGAAGGCTTGCGGGCGCCCGTGGGACAGGATAGTGAAGCGAGCCTGAACATGAACATGAGGTCCATCATGCGGTGAGCTACGACGTCCGTGGACATGACCAACGCTAAGCAGCTCCTGGGACGCCATGGACGCAACGAGGCCGTGAGTTCCACACTTATGTTGATGGCTGTGGCTATAATGCAAGCAGCGAGAGGAAGCACCTATATATAGGATTCCTGAACGCCCCATATCACAGACTAAGGCGGCGATAAACAACCGGAAACATCGATAGGAGGCGGCATCTAGAAAATACGTTTAAAGCGGCACCGCTCAGTAGATTCCACACAATGCATTCGTGTCAATCCCTCAACCGGAAGTCCAGTCAATCCACAGCGTGCGAACCTCTTAGTACCCCAACACAAACGAAAAGAAAACGGGCACTACCTTTGACCATACAACATGTAGATTAATTTCTTTAACCAGGCCACGTGCACACAGGACAACGCCATGCATGCAAGGATCGGTTCAAATAGAAACGGCCAAAACGAAGACGTAGTCAAATTAGAGTTTCCATGCAGCGCAGATGGGGCAGATGGAATGTCTCCAAATCAGGACCTAAATCGCTGCATCCACCGGAGCCGTACCCCGCCATTTCACACACGTTCAAAAAATTTGAATCAAATAAGTGAATACACCAAGCAATTCTACCCCGCCCCATACCAAAATAATAGCACGTGTCCCATTCAAACTTCACCATGAGTCACTTTCATCCAAATGGCTGAATCTCATGGTGAAAATCTTGTCTGCAATAGATGCTTGGGTATATTACCCACACAGATTTCAAAGGCAGTACCATGACGTACGCAAGTGGGAGCTGCATGGAGAAACTTCAACATTAATAATCAATCAACGGATGCCACTGCAATTGCAGCCCCGTTTTCCTCTATTGCAGCCCCGTTTTCCTCTAGGGTTTCCTAGAGTCCACCTCTTCCTTCGGCGGTGACGCTGAAGTCTAGGGTTTCTACGTCAGACCACCGGCGATTGCTACCCCGCGTGTGCGGTCGACGTCCCAGGAGGTGAACGACGAAGCTGTCCCTGCGACTGCATGGAGATCTCGGGGGGTGCGAAGGGAGGAGTAGGCCCGAACGGCGCCGGACCGGAGGAAGGGGTGCAGAGGGCGGATGACTTGGGAGCTGAAGTAGAGCCGCAAGATCCGGCCTTGACAGACTCTGCGGAGGGAGCGGGGGAGGATAAGAACACGGAAGCGGATGTGGAAGACGAGGATCAGGGTTACTGGGATCATTATGGCCCGGATCCGATCTTGGAGGACGCATTTGAAGGACGCAACTTGCATGGTGAAGAAGAGGAAGATTTGGACTTGTTAGGGGAGGTGGATGAATTGATCAAAGATGTTCGATGGCTAGCGCTGTTTAGGGTATACACTATGCGTCCGTTTAGTCATGCTGCCCTGCTGAACTCGATGTGCAATGCTTGGCCCTGTGCACAGGGGGTAACTTTCAACATCAAGGGGCCTAACCTATTCTTGGTTCAGTGTCATTGTTTGGGCGATTGGAAGCGCGTGATGGAAGGAGGGCCATGGCAGTTTCGGAGAGACCCGGTGGTGCTGGTAGAATATGATGGTTTCACCAATGTTTCAGACTACGCTCTTAATATGTTTCCTTTGTGGGCAAGAATCAAAGGCTTACCCGATGGATTGACTATGAAGAAGGAGTTGGCGAAGATGGTGGCGAAGACCGTTTACAGTGGTAGTAAATGAAGGAAAGATCAACCCGGCGAGCTGCCTAAGGGTGCGAGTTTTTGTAAATGTTACAAAACCTCTCATCAGATTCGTCCCAATCACTTTGAAGGAAAGGAAAAAATATCCGGTGTTCTACAAGAAGCTGCTGGACTTTTGTTTCTTTTGCGGTCGTATGGGGCATGTTGTGGAGGAATGCGGAGATGGAACACTGATACGTCTCCAACATATCTATACTTTTTGATTGCTTCATGCTATATTATATTCTGTTTTGAACATTAATGGGCTTTATTATACACTTCTATATTATTTTTAGGACTAACCTATTAACCGGAGGCCCAACCCAGAATTGCTGTTTTTTGCCTATTTCAGAGTTTCGCAGAAAAAGAATATCAAACGGAGTCCAAACGGAATGAAACCTTCGGGAACGTGATTTTTGGAACGAACGTGATCCAGAGGACTTGGACCCTATGTCAAGACATCAACCAGGAAGGCACAAGGTAGGAGGGCGCGCCCTCCACCCTCGTGGGCCCCATGTTGCTCCATCGACGTACTTCTTCCTTCTATATATACCTACGTACCCCCAAACTACCAGATACGGAGCCAAAAACCTAATTCCACCGCCGCAACCTTACATTCCGTGAGATCCCATCTTGGGGCCTTTTTGAGGAGCTCCACGGGAGGGCATTGATCAAGGAGGGCTTCTACATCAACACCATAGCCTCTCCGATGATGTGTGAGTAGTTTACCTCAGACCTTGGGTCCATAGTTATTAGCTAGATGGCTTCTTCTCTCTCTTTGGATCTCAATACAAAGTTCTCCACGATTCTCGTGGAGATCTATTCGATGTAATCTTCTTTTGCGGTGTGTTTGTTGAGACCGATGAATTGTGGATTTATGATCAAGTTTATCTATGAAAAATATTTGAATCTTCTCTGAATTCTTTTATGTATGATTGGTTATCTTTGCAAGTCTCTTAGAATTATCAGTTTGGTTTGGCCTACTAGATTGATCTTTCTTGCAATGGGAGAAGTGCTTAGCTTTGGGTTCAATCTTGCGATGTCCTTTCCCGATGTGATGAGGGGCAGCAAGGCACGTATTGTATTGTTGCCATCGAGGATAATAAGATGGGGTTTATATCATATTGCATGAGTTTATCCCTCTACATCATGTCATCTTACTTAAAGCCTTACTCTGGTCTTATGAACTTAATACTCTAGATGCATGCTGGACAACGGTCGATGTGTGGAGTAATAGTAGTAGATGCAGGCAGGAGTCGGTCTACTTGTCGCGGACGTGATGCCTAAATACATGATCATACCTAGATGTTCTCATAACTATGCTCAATTCTGTCTCCAAAGGTACTTGTTGAGTTGGCGTATTTCGAGATTAGGATTTGTCACTTCGATTGTCGGAGAGGTATCTCTGGGCCCACTCGGTAATACACATCACTATAAGCCTTGCAAGCATTCTAACTAATGTGTTAGTTATGGATGATGTATTCTGGAACAAGTAAAGAGACTTGCTGTAACGAGATTGAACTAGGTATTGAGATATCGACGATCGAATCTCGGGCAAGTAACATATCGATGACAAAGGGAACAACGTATGTTGTTATGCGGTTTGACCGATAAAGATCTTCGTAGAATATGTGGGAGCCAATATGAGCATCCAGGTTCCGCTATTGGTTATTAACCGGAGACGTGTCTCGATCATGTCTACATAGTTCTCGAACTCGTAGGGTCCGCACGCTTAAAGTTCTGTGACAATCTATATTATAAGTTTATGTGATTTGATGTACCGAAGGTAGTTCCGAGTCCCGGATGAGATCGGGGACATGACGAGGAGTCTCGAAATGGTCGAGACGTAAAGATCGATATATTGGATGACTATATTCTGACATAGGAAAGGTTCCGAGTGATCCGGGAATTTTCGGGGGTACCAGGGAGTTACGGGAATACGAGGAAGAAGCAATGGGCCTCTGAAGGAAATATGCCCTAGAGGCAATAATAAAGTTATTATTTATTTCCTTATATCATGATAAAATGTTTATTATTCATGCTAGAATTGTATTAACCGGAAACATAATACATGTGTGAATATATAGACAAACAGTATGTCACTAGTATGCCTCTACTTGACTAGCTTGTTAATCAAAGATGGTTATGTTTCCTAACCATGAACAAGGAGTTGTTATTTGATTAACAAGGTCACATCATTAGTAGAATGATCTGATTGACATGACCCATTCCGTTAGCTTAACACTTGATCGTTTAGTATGTTAATGCTTTCTTCATGACCCATACATGTTCCTATAACTATGAGATTATGCAACTCCGTTTACGGAGGAACACTTTGGGTACTACCAAAGCGTCCTACAACGTGAATCGGGTGATTATAAAGGAGTACTACAGGTGTCTCCAAAGGTACTTGTTGGGTTGGCGTATTTCGAGATTAGGTTTTGTCACTCCGATTGTCGGAGAGGTATCTCGAGCCTTCTCGGTAATGCACATCACTTAAAGCCTTGCAAGCATTACAACTAATGAGTTAGTTGTGAGATGATGTATTACGGAACGAGTAAAGAGACTTACCGTAACGAGATTGAACTAGGTATTGGATACCGACGATCGAATCTCGGGTAAGTAACATACCGATGACAAAGGGAACAACGTATGTCGTTATGCGGTTTGACCGATAAAGATCTTCGTAGAATATGTAGGAACCAATATGGGCATCCAGGTTCCGCTATTGGTTATTGACCGAGAATGGTTCTAGGTCATGTCTACATAGTTCTCGAACCCGTAGGGTCCGCACGCTTAACGCTTTGATGATGATTCATAATGAGTTTATAAGTATTGATGCACGAAGGTTGTTGAGTCCCGGATGTGATCACGGACATGACGAGGAGTCTCGAAATGGTCGAGACATAAAGATTGATATATTGGAAGCCTATGTTTGGACTTGGAATGGTTCAGTGAAAACAAGATATTACGGAACACCGGGGTTACGGAACCCCGGGGTATATGGGCCCTCATGGGCCTTGAGGGAGAAGGAGAAGGGCCGGCGGATGGGCTGCGCCCCTCCCCCTTCCAGTCCGAATAGGACAAGGAGAGGCGGCGCCTTCCCCTTCCTCCCCAATCCTACTCCAACTAGGAGAGGGGGAGTCCTACTCGGTGGGAGTAGGACTCCTCCTTGATCGCCTCCTATAGGGCCGCCACCTCCCCTTGGCTCCTTTATATCTGAGGCAGGGGCACCCCAACACACACAAGTTGATCTACGGATCTTTCCTTAGCCGTGTGCGGTGCCCCTTCCACCATATTCCACTTGGTCATATCGTCAGAGAGCTTAGGCGAAGCCCTGCGCCGGAGAAGTCATATCGTCACGGAGCTTAGGCGAAGCCCTGCGTCGGTGGAGCATCAACATCGTCCTGCTGCCGTCGTCTTGACGGAACTCATCCCGACACTTTGCTGGATCGAGTCCGGGATCGTCATCGAGCTGAGCGTGTGCGAGAACTCGGAGGTGCCGTATGTTCGGTGCTTGGATCGGTCGGATCAAGAAGGCGTCACGACTACATCAACAGCGTTGTTATAACGCTTCCGCTTTCGGTCTCACGAGTGCGTGGACGGACACTCTCCCCTCTCGTTGCTATGCCATCACCATGGTCTTGCGTGATCGTAGGAAAATTTTGAAATTACTACGTTCCCCAACAGTGGTATCAGAGCCTGGTTTTATGCGTAGATGTCATATGCACGAGTAGAACACAAGTGAGTTGTGGACGATACAAGTCATACTGCCTACCAGCATGTCATACTTTGGTTCAGCGGTATTGTTGGACAGACGATCCAGACCAACCTTACGCGTACTCTTCGCGAGACCGGTTCCCTCGGCGTGCTTTGCACATAGATGGCTTGTGGAAGACTGTCTCTCCAACTTTAGTTGAACTGAGTGTGCTACGCCCGGTCCTTGAGAAGGTTAAAAGCGGAGTCTATTTGACAAACTATCGTTGTGGTTTTGATGCGTAGGTAAGAACGGTTCTTGCTCAGCCCGTAGCAGCCACGTAAAACTTGCAACAACAAAGTAGAGGACGTCTAACTTGTTTTTGCAGGGCATGTTGTGATGTGATATGGTCAAGGCGTGATGCTATATTTTATTGTATGAGATGATCATGTTTTGTAACCGAGTTATCGGCAATGGCGAAAGCCATATGGTTGTCGCTTTATTGTATGCAATGCAATCGCGATGTAATGCTTTACTTTATTACTAAGCGGTAGTGATAGTCGTGGAAGCATAAGATTGGCGAGGCGACAACGATGCTACGATGGAGATCAAGGTGTCGCGCCGGTGGCGATGGTGATCATGACGGTGCTTCGGCGATGGAGATCACAAGCACAAGATGATGATGACCATATCATATCACTTATATTGATTGCATGTGATGTTTATCCTTTATGCATCTTATCTTGCTTTGTTTGACGGTAGCATTATAAGATGATCTCTCACTAAAAATTATCAAGAAGTGTTCTCCTGAGTATGCACCGTTGCCAAAGTTCGTAGTACCCGGACACCACGTGATGATGATCGGGTGTGATAAGTTCTCGTCCATCTACAACGGGTGCAAAACAGTTGCACACGCGGAATACTCAGGTTAAACTTGACGAGCCTAGCATATAACAGATATGGCCTCGGAACACGGAGACCGAAAGGTCGAGCGTGAATCATATAGTAGATATGATCAACATAGTGATGTTCACCATTGAAACTACTCCGCCTCACGTGATGATCGGACATGGTTTAGTTGATTTGGATCACGTGATCACTTAGATGACTAGAGAGATGTCTATCTAAGTGGGAGTTCTTAAGTAATATGATTAATTGAACTTTAATTTATCATGAACTTAGTCCTGGTAGTATTTTGCAAATTATGTTGTAGATCAATAGCGCGCGTTGTTGCCTCCCTATGTTTTTATATGTGTTCCTAGAGAAAATTGTATTGAAAAATGTTAGTAGCAATGATGCGGATTGGATCCGTGATCTGAGGTTTATCCTCATTGCTGCCTGAGAAGAATTATGTCTTTAATGCACCGCTAGGTGACAGACCTATTGCAGGAGCGGATGCATACGTTATGAGCGTTTGGCTAGCTCAATATGATGACTACTTGATAGTTTAGTGCACCATGCTTAATGGCTTAGAATCGGGACTTCAAAGACGTTTTGAGCGTCATGGACCATATGAGATGTTCCAGGAGTTGAAGTTAATATTTCAAGCAAATACCCGAGTTGAGAGATATGAAGTCTCCAACAAGTTCTATAGCTAAAAGATGGAGGAGAATCGCTCAACTAGTGAGCATGTGCTCAGATAGTCTGGGTACTTCAATCGCTTGAATCAAGTGGGAGTTAATCTTCCAGATAAGATAGCGATTGACAGAATTCTCTAGTCACCATCACTAAGTTACTAGAACTTCGTGATGAACTATAGTATGCAAAGGGATGACGAAAACGATTCCCGAGCTCTTCATGATGTTGAAATCGACGAAGGTAGAAATCAAGAAAGAGCATCAAGTGTTGATGATTGACAAGACCACTAGTCTCAAGGAAAAAGGCAAAGGGAAGAAGGGGAACTTCAAGAAGAACGGCAAGCAAGTTGCTGCTCGAGTGAAGAAGCCCAAGTCTGGACCTAAGCCTGAGACTAAGTGATTTTGCTGCAATAGAACTGGTCACTAGAAGCGGAACTACCCCAAGTATTTGGCGGATAAGAAGGATGGCAAAGTGAACAAAGGTATATTTGATATGCAGATTATTGATGTGTATTTTACTAGTGTTCGTAGCAAACCCTCGGTATTTTGATACTGGTTCAGTTGCTAAGAGTAGTAACTTGAAACGGGAGTTGCAGAATGAACAGAAACTAGTTGAAGGGGAAGTGACGATGAGTGTTGGAAGTAGTTCCAAGATTGATTTGATCATCATCACACTCCCTATACTTTCGGGATTAGTATGGAACCTAAATAAGTGTTATTTGGTGTTGAGCATAAATATGATTTGATCATGTTTATTGCAATACGATTATTCATTTAAAGAGAATAAATTGTTGTTACATTTACATGAATAAAACCTTATATGGTTACACACCCAATGAAAATGGTTCATTGGATCTCGATCATAGTGATACACATATTCATAATATTGAAACCAAAAGATGCAAAGTTAATAATGATAGTGCAACTTATTTGTGGCACTTGCCGTTTGGGGTCATATCGGTGTAAAGCGCATGAAGAAACTCCATAAAGATGGATTTTCAAATCACTTGGTTATGAACCGTTTGATGCTTGCGAACCGTGCCTTTTGGGCAAGATGACTGAAACTCCGTTGTTCGAACAATGGAACGAGCAACAAACTTGTTGGAAATAATACATACCGATGTATGCGATCCAATGAGTGTTGATGCTCGTGGCAAGTATCGTTATTTTCTGACCTTCACAAGATGATTTGAGCAGATATGGGTATATCTACTTGATGAAACATAAGTCTGAAATAGTTGAAAGGTTCAAAGAATTTCAGAGTGAAGTGGAAAATCATCGTAACAAGAAAATAAAGTTTCTGCGATCTGATCGTGGAGATGAATATTTGAGTTACGAGTTTGGTCTTCAATTAAAACAAAGTGGAATAGTTTCACAGCTCACGCCACGGAACACCACAACATTATGGTGTGTCCGAACGTCATAACCGTACTTTATTTTGATATGGTGCGATCAATGATGTCTCTTACCAATTTACCAATATCGTTTTGGGGTTATGCATTAGAGACAGCTGCATTCACGTTTAATAGGGCACCATCTAAATCCGTTGAGGCGACACCATATGAACTATGGTTTAACGAAGAAACCTAAGCTGTCATTTCTTAAAAGTTTGGAGTTGTGATGCTTATGTGAAAAGTTTTCACCGATAAGCTCGAACCCAATTCGGAGAAGTGTGCGTCTTCATAGAATACCCAAAATGTTGGGTACACCTTCTATCACAGATCCGAAAGGCAAGACATTCGTTGTCAAGAATGGATCCTTTCTAGAGAAGGAGTTTCTCTCGAAAGAAGTGAGTGGGAGGAAAGTAGAACTTGATGAGGTAATTGTACCTTCTCCCTTATTGGAAAGTAGTTCATCACGTAAATCAGTTCAAAGTGATTCCTACACCAATTAGTGAGGAAGTTAATGATGATGATCATGAAACTTCAGATCAAGTTGCTACCAAACCTCGTAGGTCTTCCGAGCAAAATCCGCACCCAGTGGTATGGTAATCGTGTTCGGAAGTCATGTTACTAGACCATGATGAACCTACGGACTATGAGGAAGCGATGATGAGCCCAGATTCATGAAATGGCTTGAGGCCATGAAATCTGAGATAGGATCCATGTATGAGAACAAAGTATGGACTTTGATTGACTTGCTCTATGATCAGCAAGCCATATTAAAATAAATGGATCTTCAAGAGGAAGATGGACACTGATAGTAGTGTTACTATCTACAAAGCTAGACTTGTCGAAAAGGTTTTAGGCAAAGTTCAAGATGTTGAATACAATGAGAGTTTCTCACTTGTATCGATGCTTAAAAGTCTGTCCGAATCATGTTAGCAATTGCCACATTTTATGAAATCGGCAAATGGATGTCAAAACTACATTCTTTAATGGATTTATTAAAGAAGAGTTGTATATGATGCAACCAGAAGGTTTTGTCAATCCTAAAAGAGCTAACAAAATATGCAAGCTCCAGCGATCCATCTATGGACTGGTGCAAGCATCTCGGAGTTGGAATAAGCGCTTTGATAGTGTGATCAAAGCATATGGCTTTATACAGACTTTTGGAGAAGCCTGTATTTACAAGAAAGTGAGTGGGAGCATTACAACATTTCTGATAAGTATATGTGAATGACATATTGTTAATCGGAAATAATGTAGAATTATTCTGCAAAGCATAAAGGAGTATTTGAAAGGAGTTTTTCAAAGAAGGACCTCGATTGAAGCTGCTTACATATTGAGTATCAAGATCTATAGAGATAGATCAAGGCGGCTTGATAAGTTTTTCAATAAGTACATACCTTGTCAAGATTTTGAAGTAGTTCAAAATGGAACAGTCAAAGAAAAGTTCTTGCTCGTGTTGCAAAGCGTATGAAATTGAGTAAGACTCAAATCCCGACCACGGCGAGAAAATAGAAAAGAGAATGAAAATCATTCCCTATGCCTCGATCATAGGTTCTATGAAGTATGCTATGCTATGTACCAGACCTATTGTATACCTTGCTCTGAATTTGGCAAGGAGTACAATAGTGATCTAGGAGTAGATCCTTTGGACATTGGTCAAGAACATCCTTAGTGAGGACTAAGGAAATATTTCTCGATTATGGAGGTGATAAAAGAGCCCGTCGTAAAGAGTTACATCGATGCAAGCTTTTTACACAGATCCAGATGACTCTAAGACTCAATCTGGATACATATTGAAAGTGGGAGCAATTAGCTGGAGTAGCTCCGTGCAGAACATTGTAGACATAGAGTATTTGCAAAATACATACGGCTCTGAATGTGACAGACCCGTTGACTAAGCTTCTCTCACGAGCAAAACATGATCATACCTTAGTACTCTTTGGGTGTTAATCACATAGCAATGTGAACTAGATTATTGACTGTAGTAAACCCTTTGGGTGTTGGTCACATGACGATGTGAACTATGTGTGTTAATCACATACAGATGTGAATATTAGTGTTGAATCACATGATGATGTGAACTAGATTATTGACTCTAGTGCAAGTGGGAGATCAAGGAAATATGCCCTAGAGGCAATAATAAAGTTATTATTTATTTCCTTATATCATGATAAAATGTTTATTATTCATGCTAGAATTGTATTAACCGGAAACATAATACATGTGTGAATATATAGACAAACAGTATGTCACTAGTATGCCTCTACTTGACTAGCTTGTTAATCAAAGATGGTTATGTTTCCTAACCATGAACAAGGAGTTGTTATTTGATTAACAAGGTCACATCATTAGTAGAATGATCTGATTGACATGACCCATTCCGTTAGCTTAACACTTGATCGTTTAGTATGTTAATGCTTTCTTCATGACCCATACATGTTCCTATAACTATGAGATTATGCAACTCCGTTCTGGGAGGAACACTTTGGGTACTACCAAACGTCACAACGTGAATCGGGTGATTATAAAGGAGTACTACAGGTGTCTCCAAAGGTACTTGTTGGGTTGGCGTATTTCGAGATTAGGTTTTGTCACTCCGATTGTCGGAGAGGTATCTCGAGCCTTCTCGGTAATGCACATCACTTAAAGCCTTGCAAGCATTACAACTAATGAGTTAGTTGTGAGATGATGTATTACGGAACGAGTAAAGAGACTTACCGTAACGAGATTGAACTAGGTATTGGATACCGACGATCGAATCTCGGGTAAGTAACATACCGATGACAAAGGGAACAACGTATGTCGTTATGCGGTTTGACCGATAAAGATCTTCGTAGAATATGTAGGAACCAATATGGGCATCCAGGTTCCGCTATTGGTTATTGACCGAGAATGGTTCTAGGTCATGTCTACATAGTTCTCGAACCCGTAGGGTCCGCACGCTTAACGTTTGATGGCGGTTCATAATGAGTTTATAAGTATTGATGCACGAAGGTTGTTCGAGTCCCGGATGTGATCACGGACATGACGAGGAGTCTCGAAATGGTCGAGACATAAAGATTGATATATTGGAAGCCTATGTTTGGACTTGAATGGTTACGAGTGAAAGCAGGATATTAGGAACACCGGGGTTACGGAACCCCGGGGTATATGGGCCCTCATGGGCCTTGAGGGAGAAGGAGAAGGGCCGGCCAGATGGGCTGCGCCCCCTCCCCTTCCAGTCCGAATAGGACAAGGAGAGGGGCGCCCTTCCCCTTTCCCTCCCCAATCCTACTCCAACTAGGAGAAGGGGGAGTCCTACTCCCGGTGGGAGTAGGACTCCTCCTTGGTGCGCCTCCTATAGGGCCGGCCACCTCCCCCTTGGCTCCTTTATATACGGGGGCAGGGGGCACCCCAACACACACAAGTTGATCTACGGATCTTTCCTTAGCCGTGTGCGGTGCCCCCTTCCACCATATTCCACTTCGGTCATATCGTCGTAGAGCTTAGGCGAAGCCCTGCGCCGGAGAAGTCATATCGTCACGGAGCTTAGGCGAAGCCCTGCGTCGGTGGAGCATCAACATCGTCACCACGCCGTCGTCTTGTGGAACTCATCCCCGACACTTTGCTGGATCGGAGTCCGGGGATCGTCATCGAGCTGAACGTGTGCAGAACTCGGAGGTGCCGTATGTTCGGTGCTTGGATCGGTCGGATCAAGAAGACGTACGACTACATCAACCGCGTTGTTATAACGCTTCCGCTTTCGGTCTACGAGGGTACGTGGACGGACACTCTCCCCTCTCGTTGCTATGCCATCACCATGGTCTTGCGTGATCGTAGGAAAATTTTGAAATTACTACGTTCCCCAACAGCCTCATGGGCCAAGTGGTGGAAGGGAGGAGGCAGGGCGCGCGGCCTCCCTAGCGCAAACCGAATTGGACTAGGGGGCCGGCCCCCCTTTCCTCCTTTTCCTCCCTCCACTTCCTTCTCCTTCTCCTCCTTCCTTTCCTCTTCCTAGTAGGAGTAGGAAAGGGGAGTCCTACTCCTACTAGGAGGAGGACTCCTCCTCCTGGCGCGCCCTATAGGGGTCGGCTGGCCTCCCCCTTGCTCCTTTATATACGGGGGCAGGGGGCACCCTAGGACACACAAGTTGATCTGTTGATCTCTCCCAGCCGGCGGTGCCCCCCTCCACCATAATCCACCTCGATCATATCGTAGCGGTGCTTAGGCGAAGGCCAGTGTCGTAGCATCATCATCACCGTCATCACGCCGTCGTACTGATGAAACTCTCTGGCGAAGTTTTGCTGGATCGGAGCTCGCGGGACGTCATCGAGCTGAACGTGTGCTGAACTCGGAGGTGCCGTGCGTTCGGTACTAGGATCGGTCGGATCGTGAAGACGCACGACTACATCAACCGCGTTGTGCTAACACTTACGCTTTTGGTCTACGAGGGTACGTGGACATACTCTCCCCTCTCGTTGCTATGCATCACCATGATCCTATGTGTGCGTAGGAAAATTTTGAAATTACCACGTTCCCCAACAATTGATACCTTGGTTCTAAAAAACCGAGGGAAATACTTAAGCTGCTTTACTGCATCACCCTTTCCTCTTCAAGGGAAAACCAACACAGTGCTCAAGAGGTAGCAAACGCATGACCTGAGGTTATGTGAATGGGGTGGTGGCTTCACCGGATGGGAGAACCGATTCTTTTGGGAATACTATGGGGGGAGAGGAGTTGAATGACGCAGGCGAGGGTGGAAGCCGAGGAGGAGGTAGAGGTGGGAGAGGAGGAAGGGCAGCTAATGCAGGAAGGCGGGGTGGAGTTGAAGTGCAGGTAGATGAAGTTGTGGGCATGGATCTCGTCCAGTATAAAACTATGCTACGTGAACAGGACCGATCAACTCGTAAAAGGCTGGTAAGTGACGATGGTACTATAAATGTTCAAGGTCAACCAGTCCCTAATCTGGTGGGAAAAGTAGCAGAATCGTTCTCTTGATTGAGGAGGTGCGGCACGGAGGTGACAAGCTGCGATTGTGAATCCAAACTCCATGCCAGGGAAAGTGCCGATTGTAAAGAGAAGAAGGCAGGGGGAGGGAGTGGATGGAGAGGTAGGGCAAACCGATATGGACACTTCATATTAGGCGGCCTCCGAGACGGAGGACCGCCGGACCCAATGGATTGCCTAAGTTGGAACTGCTGGGGAGGGGGGAACTCCCGGACAGTTCGAGAATTAGCGACGGTATGTCAGTCGCGTTCCCCCATGTTTGTGTTCTTATGTGAGACTCGGAAAAAGGAAGCTAAGATGAGGAGGATACGTAATCGCTTGGGATTAAAAGGTTTCTGTGGCGTTGACAGCGATTGATTGAGTGGAGGGCTGGCTGTTTATTGTCATGAAAATTGTGTTGTTGAGATTGTTGACAAAGACGAGCGTCATATTGATTCTCTCGTTCGGCACCAAGAGGGTGCATGGCAATGGAGGATCACTTTCATCTATAGTGAACCCCGAGTCGAAAATAGGCATCTCATGTGGGCTAAGCTACAGAACCTAAAAATTGTTAGTGACTTGCCTTGGCTTGTAATCGGCGATTTCAATGAAGCGATGTGGGACTTCGAGCATTTTTTGGCCACTCCTAGGGCTGCGGCTCAGATGTTAGCTTTTCGTGATGCACTTGAAATTTGCGAGCTGGTGGACCTTGGTTTCTCCGGAGTCCCGTTCACGTATGATAACAGGCGTAATGGTATGGCTAATGTGAGAGTCCGGTTGGATCGGGCAGTTGCTACAAGTTCGTGGAGAAATATGTTTGCTTTTGCATCTGTTGAGCATGTTGTTTCACCATGTTCAGATCATGTTATGTTACTTTTAAAAGGAGAGGTTGATCCAGGTCCTGCAGGTGCCAAGAGCAGAAGGTATGAAGTTTTTGGGAAACAGATTTAGCACTTGCACGAAGTCATAAAGGATGCATGGGCTGCGGTAGGTGTGGTGCAGAATTTGGCACAGTTGAGAGACGCTCTATCAAAAACCATGATATGCCTAGGTTCCTGGAGCAGAAAATTTGGCAACATTAAGAGGGAGCTTGCCAAGTCTCGAACTCAGCTAGAGGAGCTTATGAATATGAATGCAGATAGACAAGATATAAGATCAGTAACTGATAAGATGAATGATTTATTATACCAGGAGGAGATGATGTGGCTCCAAAGGTCAAGAATATCTTGGCTTAAGGAGGGTGTCGGTGTCAAAACCGGCGGATCTCGGGTAGGGGGTCCCGAACTGTGCGTCTAGGCGGATGGTAACAGGAGACAAGGGACACGATATTTTTACCCAGGTTCGGGCCCTCTCGATGGAGGTAAAACCCTACTCCTGCTTGATTGATATTGGTGATATGGGTAGTACAAGAGTGGATCTACCACGAGATCAAGGAGGCTAAACCCTAGAAGCTAGCCTATGGTATGATTGTTCTTTGTTGTTGTTGTCCTACGGACTAAAACCCTCCGGTTTATATAGACACCGGAGAGGGCTAGGGTTACACAGAGTCGGTTACATTGGTAGGAGATCTACATATCCGTATCGCCAAGCTTGCCTCCCACGCCAAGGGAAGTCCTATCCGGACACGGGACGAAGTCTTCAATCTTGTATCTTCATAGTCTTGGAGTCCGGCCGATGATGGTAGTTCGGCTATCCGGACATCCCCTAGTCCAGGACTCCCTCAGAGGGCAACCGGAATACAAAGTTTTTTCAGAGCAAGGCCATTTGGAGGGCAAGAAAGAACAAGATTCGAGAATTGACAGATAGTATTGGGGTAGTGCACTCCGACTTCACTGCCATGGGGAAACTTACAACAGATTATTTTTGTGACTTGTTTTCGGCAAACACATCACTAGATGCAGGCCCAGTGATTGACTTAGTGCAACCCTTGGTGGCGGAAGAGGATAATATTAAGCTTTGTGCTTCATTTACCGATAAGGAAATTTCAGACGCTATGTTCGAGATTGGGCCCTTGAAGGCACCGGGACCGGACAGGTTCCCTGCTAGATTTTTCCAGCGGAATTGGAGCATAGTGAAGGATAGTTTGATTGCAGCAGTAAAAGATTTCTTTTGTACGGGTATCATGCCGGAAGGAGTAAAGTCTACTTCCATTGTTCTTATTCCAAAAATTGCTAACCCTACAAAGTTGTCTGAATACAGGCCTATCGGCTTATGCAACGTGATTTACAAGGTCATCTCCAAGTGCCTGGTGAACCGTTTGCGTCCATTCCTGGATGATTTAATATCAGTGGAACAGAGTGCGTTTATCCCTGGCAAGATGATAACTGATAACGCTTTGGTGGCCTTTGAGTGCCTCCACAACATTAAGCAAGAGAAGGATCCTACGAAGAGTTTTTGCGCTTACAAGCTTTATCTATCTAAAGCTTATGATAGGGTGGACTGGGTTTTTGCACTTCTACATCAACACCATAGCCTCTCCGATGATGTGTGAGTAGTTTACCTCAGGTATATCCCACTTGTTATTCGCTGATGACACCATGATGTTTTTTGAGGCCTCTAGAGCCCAAGCAGAGAGTGTAAAAGGGGCACTAGATTTGTATGGCTCAGCTACAGGTCAAAGCCTTAACCATAACAAATGCTCAATTTTCTTTGGTGAGTCTTGTCCAGCGGCAGTTCAATAGGAAGTCAGAGATGTGTTGAATGTTACCAGCTTGGTCTTCGAGGAAAAATACTTAGGCCTCCCCACACCTGAGGGTCGCATGTCCAAGGGAAAGTTTTAGAATCTTCAAACTAGTCTCACTAAACGACTCGTTCAGTGGGGTGATGGACACCTAGCCCAGCCAGGAAGAGAAGTTTTTATAAAGTCAGTAGCCCAGGCGTTACCAACGTACATTATGGGCGTGTTCAAACTGCCATACTCGGTGTGCGATGATCTCACAAGGATGGTAAGGAATTTCTATTGGCGATCGGAAAAAGGCAAAAGGAAAGTTCATTGGAAGGGTTGGGATCATTTGCCGCAACCCAAGGATAGGGGTGGCATGGGTGTTTGGGATTTCCGTTTGTTCAATCAAGCCCTATTGGCTCGCCAAGCATGGCGATTAATATCCAGACCGGAAAGCCTATGTGCACAAGTTCTCAAAGCATGATACTACACACACGGCAAGCTTGAGGATACTGTTTTCACGGGTAATGCCTCCTCCTCATGGCAAGCAATTAGCCATGGTCTAGATTTGCTAAAGAAAGGATTAATATGGCGTGTTGGGAATGGCAGAAGCATAAGAGTGTGGCGATACAACTGGATCCCCCAAACCTTTTCATTCAGGCCCATCTCACGACAAGGCGTGTGCCGTATGCGTTTTGTCTCTGACTTGTTAAATGATAATGGCTCATGGAAGGTTGAGCTGCTATCTCGCTATTTCGTTGCTGCTGATGTTGAAGAGATTCTGAAGATCAGGGCTTCCTCGAGACTGGATGATGACTTCCTTGCATGGGCACCTGAAAAACATGGAATCTTCATAGTTAGGAGCGCCTACCGCCTGGCGTTTGATGAGCTGCACCAAGGGTCTGTGTCCTCCTCTAGTTCAAAGGTCGACGGGAGCTAGGGGATGCTGGAAGTTCATTTGGAACTGCGGCGCTACACCATCGATTGCAAATTTTGCATGGTGTCATGGAATTGTCACGGCAGATGTCCTCCTGCAAGGACTTAGTCGTGGAGCCATCGCAACCATGAAGCTTAAAGGGGGTTAATCGGGACAAAGGACACGAGAGGGTTTATACTAGTTCGGCCCCTTGCGGTGAAGGAAAGCCTACGTCTAGTTGGGTTGGTATTGCTTGATGTTTCGATGACCAGGGAGCGGATACGCTATGCCCGGCTCTTGATGGGTTGTTTCTTGCCCTAAGCTGCCCGGTGTCGTCCCCTTATATACGGGTTGACGCCCTGCGGCTTACAGTCCCGCCGGCTTATAAGCGATGTCCGGCTCGGTGACTAGTTAAATCTACCTTATGATACAAGTCATGCCATTGTGGCGGTTTACTACAACGGGCCTTAAGTCGCCTGTGGGCCTTTGGCCTTTGTTGAACCACCCTCTTCATGCTTGGTCTTGGGCTTCTTTCTGGTGAATCTTCTTTGCGTAACCCGGCCCCTCCTGGGTGGCTTACACAAATAGTATATCCCCAACATTAGGCCCCAGATTGATTTGAACCTGTTCATGTTACTCTTAAAATACCTTAAAAAATAAACCTTCAGCCTTCTGACTGTGCGAAGGTTTTCTTTAACCCGCCATGACGTCATCTTCTAGATCCGTGTTAACCCGGCGTGACATCATCCTTTCTTAAATTCCTTTTTTATTCCACCGTATCCTTCAACGGATCTCTGCTTTTATTGACTGTTCCGAAAATCAAGGCGTCGGGGCCGCTGGATAATAACTCTTATCTCCTCGTTCCCCGCGCCGTCTCAGTTATCCTCTCCTTATAAATAGGCGCGACCTAGGTCTTCCATTCTTCCCTCTTTCAGTCGTCTTCTTCCTCCTGCCTCCTCTCGAGCTCCGCCGCCGCCGCCGTCGAGCTTCCTGTCTTCACCGTCGAGCCCTTTGCATCGACGACTGGTCGGACGGAGAACCATGACGCACTTCCGCAGCCCATCCAGATCTGTAAGTTCCTTTCCCTTCCTTGCTTAGATCCGCATTAAAGCTTCCTCGTGTTCGTCGGAGTTCATCACCATTAGCGCCAAACTCTTGTTAGTTTTCTTTCTTGGACGCCTCTTCTGATCTGAGAGTGATATAAAATGGCCGCAGTAGTTGTTTTCGCACTTGTTTTGGATAGAACACAGATCCCTTTCTCTGCATAAGAGCCTCATTCGAGTCTATGAACACATCTGCATCAGCTTTAGGTCTAGAAAATTTTCTTATCAGAACTGCCTTCTGATCTAAAATAACAGCAGCAGTTTATGAAACCTGTTTGTATCACCCGGAAAACTGCTTACATCGCTACGCTTAAACTCAACCGTCCATGTATCCGGTTTAAATAGACAACATTGATCTGTTAACCTTACTTGCTTCTCATGACCTTAAGAAGTTTGAACTGCTTTTGATACATGTGGCATCTTAGATATTGTTGCACAGTTATCCTTATATCATTAGGCCCCTCATTAAGCCTCCACATTGAATAATTATGATATTTCTCCCGGGTTAAAATTGAACCGAATCTTCTTACTTTGTAATAGGCCAACTGTTGTCATGGCACCTAAGGCGACCAAGGCCCCTGTAACCTGCAATTGGGTCCCATCCACAGTCACTAAGAGTAAACTTGCCGAGTTCGTGAAGTCGGCCACACCAAAAGGGAGGTCATGTCTTATCGCCTACGACCCGTCTGAAGAGAGGCCTCAACCCAAAGAAGGGGAGGTGATAGTTTTCACGGATCACATGAACCGGGGATTTGCCCCTCCCGGCTCAAAATTCTTCAGGGAAGTTTTGAATTTCTTTGACCTTAGACCTCAAGACATTGGACCTAATTCCGTGTCAAATCTTTGCAATTTCCAAGTCTTCTGCGAGGTGTACCTGGGAGAGGAGCCAAGTCTGCTTTTGTTCAGAGAACTTTTTTACTTGAACCGACAGAATGAACGTGCCAATGGGCCTAGTCTTGAGCTTGGCAGCATCTCAATCCAGCGACGAAGATATTGTCTTTTTCCTTATGCTGAGTTGTCGAGTCACCCAAAAGATTAGAACCAGACGTGGTTCTACTGTCAAGACACTTCACCGGCTGATGAGAGGCCTCTGACCGGCTTCCGCGCCCTGTGCCTTGAATCCAACCATCAGCTAGCGGATAAGTTGACCGCTGTTGAGTGCCTGCCTCTCAATCCCACCATCAAGAAGATCAAAGCTCTTTTAGGAAACGGGTTAAATGACATCGATCTGGTCCGAGTCTGGGTCACCTGGCGAATACTACCATTAAGCCGTCGTTCCGGCTTAATGTGTACTTACACAGGCGAGAAGGATGATCCCATGCGTCATAGTCCTGACGACTTACCAGATGATGTGGTAGATGCTACAACCCAGTCACTGCTGAAGGAGGGCACTGTAACCAGTAATGCCTTCGGCTTACTTCCCTTCTACAAGAAAAACCCGACCCCTGCAGTAAGTTATCAGTCTTAATAAATACTTTCTAACATGTTATTCCTTATTTGTACTTATAATTCCTTGTCTTTTTCCACAGGCCGGTGATAATTTCTGGAAGGTCAAGTATGACCACGAGGCTGCCAAACAAGCAGGCAGCCAAGAAAAACGAAAGGAAAGCCGCCAAGACGGGAACCTCAAAGAAGAAGAAACCTAGCGCCTCCGATATGCTCAAATTGGATGATAGTTCTTCAGATGATGAAGAGATAATCCTTTAACTTTCTTAACTCCCTTGTCATTATTTTACTGACATTCAATCCTTTTCAGGAGGATACAGGAATAGTCGAGCAGTTGAAGAAGAGGTAACTATAATCTCCTCCGACTCAGAACCTTTGCCAAAACAAAAAATCCGAAGGGTGGCCCGGAAAGTAAGATTTTCACATCCTCTAGCTTATCAAGATCCTCAATTTCTTTTGAAGCAACAACAACTTGAGAAACGAAGGCAGACTCAGGCCAATCAAGATGCAGAACTCTCTTCCGGCTTACCCGACGTAAGTAGGAAGCGTCGGACTGAGGTCATCTCCGATTTACGTTCCGTTTATCCTTTGGCGGGTTTAATTCGTCAACCTCTCAATTCATCTGACTCCAATTACCAGGATACCTCTCCTTCCTCCGGTGAGTCTATGCAATCCAATATGCCAACCTTCAAGACTGCCCCTGGGTAATATACCTTTGTTATCCTTATACTTTACCTTACTCATATTTTTATACTCACCCTTCTGTTTTGTCCACAGCGTGCAGGTGAAGCCCGAAGAGCGCAAAAGAATAAGCCATCCGAAGATCCGGTAGCAATCGAAATTTGGAACTCGGAACAACCGCCTCGATGCTTCCACTCATCAGCTGCCGCTGAACGGCGTATGAAATTCGAGGCCATCTTCGACCCAGCGTCAAGATACTATCAACAGCTTCGATAACCCGGAAATTCCTAGCCCGGTCAAGACAACTGACCCGAATGTTGAAATTTTGAAAAGCCAGTTTGTTGAGCCGGGGCAGCCTACTGTCCTTGCCAAATGTTCTGCCAAGGAAGAACTTGCTGAACGTCGAAAGTCCAAACAGGACATCGCCGATTATACTCACTTAAGCATTGGTGATATAGTGTCGGGCTATCTGAATCAAGTGCATAACAACCGCGACCTGGAAATTGACATGGTGAAACAAATACAACACAAATCTGAGGTATAACTCATACTATATTCCTGATTCTTACTTACTGTACCAGCCCCCAAGTCTACTGCTTATGAATAAATATGCTGCAGACTTAGAGATCTGCTTACTGTTAGTTCGTCCGGTTTAAAAGAGAATATATTTAACCCGGTTATAATATGATAACTTTGAACGTGCGATACACATTAGCCCCCAAGTGTCAAGTATCTTTACTTGTAAAGTGCTTGAGACTTTAATATACATAATCCAGCATGATAAATTAAAATGCTCTTCAGCATACATTAGCCCCCAAGTGTCAAGTGTCTTTGCTTGCAAAGTGCTTGGGACTTAATGATATCTTACCATAACCTCGATTATAACCCGGCATCAACGCAGGCCTCCACTAGTCAATTTGAGTCGGAGATTGCTGACCTGAAGACTCGCTTGGCAGCCCAGGAACTTGAAATTCAAAAGGCCAACTCCAAATTTGCATTCAGCGTCTCTGAACAAGAGAAGTTGAAGAAGAATTTTGATGCAGAAGAAGAAAATCAGCGGATGAAAAGGCCTCACTTGTGACCCGGGCGAGACAATGAAGCATCACTTGCGAAGCAACCGCTTGAGCTGTCCCGGCTTAAAGTGCCAGATATCTCAAATGGTCTCAAAGAATCTTGATGAGTTACTATGTATAATCTTGAATATCACAATGGTTCCTTTGATGTCTATTTTAATTGTTAACTCCGGCTCACCTTATATGTATAAACGCAGGCCCAGAGCACGAACCTCGCGAGAATATCTTGATCAAGCTTAAGGCGGTGTACACTCTGGTGGAACAGCTATACACCGGGTCTAGCGATGCTTTGGCCGTTGTGGATTTATCAAATGATGCTCCCTATCTCCTGCAGGATGTGCTCAAACGGCTTGCCGTGTTACCCTAGCGGATTCAGGAGCTAAGGCGGGCATCTGCTAGAACCGAGGCCATAGCCGCCTTTCCGGGCCAAGGCGTTGCTTCCATAGTTAGACCTGGCAGACGTTGCTCTTGGGTATCCCAGCTTGAAGGAAGACGGCTCTGTATTTGATGAATCAGACTTTACCGCCTGCGTGAGAGTCGTACGTCCTGTGGCCACCATCATTGGCAACGATATTGATCTTACCAAGTATCAGCCGGGTTACGACGGCGAGAACCGGAGGATTCCAACTCCTCACTATGATGACACAAGCCTGATTCCTCCAACTCGTAAGCACACCTTTGCTCCTGAAGTTGACCCAACCGGTTTAGTAGATAATGAAGCTGAATTTGAAGCCTTAAGCGGCATTGACTGGACCTCGTCAACCTTCCAGGACAGAGCAGCAGACGGAGAGGCGGAGAAGGATAACCCGTAATCTTCAAGCCCACCAAAGGAGTAACTCGCCTGCCGCTATGTCTTTGAAAAAACGATGCTTCATTATTCAGACTCGGGGAGTCTTGTAATATGGTAGAAAAACCTCTTAACTCTGTCATGCCTTCGCGCATGTTTGTGATGCTTAATATTGTCATAAGCCGCTATCGTTATATTCTTCCGGCTTATGTTAACTTTTCCTTGACGTCCAAAACTTTCTTGCTTTATCCTATGTATAAAACAAAAAACAGAATTCCCTTGGAGACTTATCACATCCGGGGTCATATAAAATAGTGAGAACCCGGAGTATGAACCAAAACATGATAAAAAACAGCCGGTTTATGATTATAACCATAATAATATACATGCTATCTTATTTGAAACATACCTCACCGGCTTATGTGACCCAAAAAACAGAGAGTTAACTTAACTTCTGAGAGTTGGCACATATAATATTTACCTGGCCCTTAATATTATTTACACTTTACAGAGTAAAATGAATAGTAAACTTAATTTTTCAAAGGCCTCCGATTCGAATACGATCAGTAAACCGTTCCAAAGGGGTTAAGCTAAGATTCGGATACGATCATATAGCCCCCAGTGGATTTGGCGATGCCGATCAAGTGGGTATCGACAGCTATGTTCTCTTTGGTTTGAATACGACCTATGTTTGAACAGGAAGCCCCCAAGTGAACGTAAGAGTTGTTTAATGACGCTGATTTGAATACGATCCACGTCAGACCCAAAGGGGTTAAGCTATGTTTCAAATATGATCAAGAAACCCCCAAGTGGGTTTGGCAGTATGCCGATCAATTGGGTATCGACAGCTATGTTCTCTTTGGTTCGAATCGACCTATGTTTGAACAGGAAGCCCCCAAGTGACCATGGCTAGATTCAGATATGATCATAAGCCGGACCAAAGGGAAAGCCGGATTCAGATATGATCCGCTCCTTGTTGGTTGTTTCCACCACCTGGTAAAGAAGATATATAAACTTTTAAGGGTGGAAAGAAAAGAGGTCCTGCTTTATTACTTTATATAATATATACATTGCTAAAAAAGGAAAAACATATATATTACGAGCTGGTGGCTCAAGTATAGTAGGGCCGAAGATGAGCTATGTTCCACGGCCGGCGGGTCTCTTCCTCCGACTTACGTGAATCTTTGTGCTCTCAAACATCGATGAGGTAATATGACCCGTTGTTCAGATTTTTACTGACCACAAAAGGTCCTTCCCAGGGAGGGGATAGCTTGTGCATATCAGACAGATCCTGGATGAGCCGGAGCACTAAATCGCCTTCCTGAAAAGCTCTGCTTATAACCCGGCGGCTGTGATAGCGGCGCAGGTCTTGCTGGTAAATCACCGAGCGGGCTATTGCCAAGTCTCGCTCCTCATCCAACAAGTCAAGTGCATCCTGACGAGCTTGTTCATTATCAGCGTCAACGTAAGCCGCCACTCAGGGTGAGTCATGCCGGATGTCACTTGGCAGAACCGCCTCTGCTCCATACACTATGAAGAAAGGTGTATAACCTGTAGATCTGTTAGGTGTTGTGTTGATGCTCCATAGCACAGAGGGTAACTCCTCCACCCAACAACCCGGAGTTTGCTGTAAGGGAACTAAGAGCCGGGGTTTGATACCCTTCAAGATCTCTTGATTAGCTCTTTCTGCTTGACCATTAGATTGAGGGTGAGCAACAGCCGAAACGTCGAGCCGGATGTGTTCTCATTGACAGAACTCTTCCATGGCACCCTTGGAGAGATTAGTACCATTATCAGTTATAATGCTGTGTGGAAAGCCAAAACGAAAGATCACCTTTTTCATGAACTGAACCGCCGTGGCTGCATCACACTTACTGACCGGCTCTGCTTCAACCCACTTGGTGAATTTATCCACTGCCACCAACAGGTGTGTCTTCTTATCCTTAGACCGTTTGAAAGGTCCAACCATGTCAAGCCCCCAGACTGCAAACGGCCAAGTAATTGGAATCATCCTCAATTCTTGAGCCGACACATGAGCTCATCGTGAGAATTTTTGACATCCGTCACATTTCTTGACGGATCCTCCGCATCAGCATGAGCCGTCAGCCAATAGAAACCATGACGAAAAGCCTTGGCCACCAGAGATTTTGAGCCGGCATGATGACCACAATCTCCTTCATGGATCTCATGAAGTATCTCCTGACCCTCCGCAGGCGATACGCAACGTTGAAATGCCCCAGTGACGCTGCGGTGATGCAACTCGCCATGAACAATTGTCATAGACTTGGACCGCCTAATGATTTGTCTTGCCAAGGTCTCATCCTCAGGCAACTCTCCCCGGGTCATATAGGCCAAATACGGGACTGTCCAATCCGGGATAGCGTGGAGAGCCGCCACCAGCTGTGCCTCCGGGTCTGGCACTGCTAGTTCTTCCTCTGTAGGCACTCTCATAGAAGGGTTATGTAAAACATCAAGAAAGGTGTTAGGTGGCACCGGCTTACGCTGAGACCCCAGCCGGCTTAAAGCATCAGCCGCCTCATTCTTCCTCCGATCAATGTGCTCTACTTGATAACCTTTAAAGTGCCCGGCCACTGCATCAACTTCACGACGATAAGCCGCCATAAGGGGATCCTTGGAGTCCCACGTGCCTGACACCTGTTGAGCGACGAGGTCTGAATCACCCAAACACCTTACCCGGCTCAAATTCATCTCTTTGGCCATCCGGAGACCATGGAGTAAAGCCTCGTACTCAGCTGCATTGTTAGTACAGGGAAACATAAGCCGGAGCACATAGCAAAATTTGTCACCTCGGGAGAAGTTAAAAGCGACTCAGGTCCCGAGCCTTCCAACTGCCTGGACCCATCGAAGTGAATAGTCTAATATGTGTTATCTGGCTTCTCCTCAGGTGCCTGTAATTCTGTCCAATCATTGATAAATTCCACCAAGGCTTGAGACTTAATAGCTGTACGTGGCATGTACTTCAAACCATGAGGCCCAAGCTCAAAGGCCCACTTGGCGACTCATCCTGTGGCTTCCCTATTCTGGATGATGTCTCCCAAGGGGGCAGAACTTACCACAGTTATAGGATGACCTTGGAAGTACTGCTTTAGCTTCCGGCTTGCCATAAACACTCCATAAACAAGTTTCTGCCAATGTGGATACCTTCGCTTGGACTCTATGAGCACCTCACTGATATAATAAACCGGCCATTGAACCGGATGCTTCTTGCCAGCCTCCTTGCGCTCCACCACGATGGCAACACTGACAGCTCGTGAGTTAGCAGCGACATATAACAGCAACGGCTCTTTATCAATGGGAGCCGCAAGAACCGGCAGTTCAGACAATTGTCTCTTAAATCTTCAAAGGCAGCATCAGCAGCCTCACTCCAGACAAAAGTGTCTGTTTTCTTCATCATCTGATACAGTGGTAGAGCCTTCTCACTTAACCGGCTTATGAATCGGCTTAAAGCAGCGACGTGACCCGCCAGTCGCTGGATGTCGATGATGCTGCGCCCGGTTTAGCGGAAGAGGTAATTGCCTTGATCTTCTCCGGGTTAGCTTCAATGCCCCCTGCTCGAGACCGGGAATCCCAAAAGTTTGCCTGCAGGTACACCAAATACACACTTATCCGGGTTAAGCATCATCTTATAGACCCGGAGATTATCAAAGGTTTCCTTCAAAGAAGATATCAGGGTTTCCTTCTCTCTGGACTTCACCACAATGTCATCTACATAAGCATGAACATTGCGCCCAATCTGATTGTGGAGACAATTCTGTACACACTGGCGATAAGTCGCTGGGCACTCTTGAGCCCAAATGGCATAGATACATAGCGTAAGGCTCCAAAGCGGAGTAATAAAAGCCGTTTTCTCCTGGTCCTTAACTGACATTTTGATCTGATGATAAACAGAGTAAGCATCCAAAAAGCTCAAACGCTCGCAACCCGCAGTAGCATCAATGATTTGATCAATACGGGGTAGAGCAAAGGGATCAACGGACAAGCTTTATTTAAGTCCGTGTAATCCACACACATCTGCCAGTGCCGTTCTTCTTGAGTACAAGCACGGGTTAGCCAACCACTCGGTGAAAAACTTCCATGATGAACCCAGCCGCTAAGAGCGGCGACCTCTTCCTGATAGCTTTCCGTCTTTCCTCATTGAACTGTCAAGAAATTGCACGACCGGCTTATACTTGGATCGATATTAAGAGTGTGCTCAGCGAGTTCTCTCGGGACACCCGGCATGTCGAAGGTTTCCATGCAAAGATGTCCGGTTCTCACGGATGAACTTCGATGGTAGCGCTTTCCAATTTGGGATCCAAATTGGTGCGATCTTGAAGCGCTTGGAAGAGTCGCCTGGAGTGAAGTCAACCAGTTTTGTCTCGGCGGCCGATTTAAACTTCAACGCCGAGTCTTGCTCTGTAGTTGGCTTCTTTAAAGAGGTCATATCCGCCGGGTCAACATTATTTTGATAAAACTTCAGCATCTCTTCTGCGCACACAGACTCAGCATAAGCCGCATAGCCTTCTTCACATTCCAGGGCTACCTTTCGACTCCCATGCACAGTGATGGTGCCCTTGTAACCCGGCATCTTAAGCTGCATATAAACATAACACGGTCGTGCCATGAACTTGGCATAAGCCGGCCGTCCAAACAGAGCATGATACGGGCTCTTGATCTTGACTACCTCAAACGTCAGTTTCTCAGCCCTGGAATCATATTCATCTCCAAAGGCCACCACCAGCTCAATCTTGCCAACTGGGTACGCCGACTTACCAGGCACCACTCCATGAAAAGCAGTGTTGGGCGTCCTCAAGTCCTTATCGATCAACCCCATGCGGCGAAAGGTCTCATAATAGAGAATATTGATGCTGCTTCCTCCGTCCATGAGTACCTTAGTGAATTTGTATCCACCAACTTGAGGTGCCACCACCAAGGCCAACTGACCCGGGTTATCAACCCGGAGGGGGTGATCTTCCCTGCTCCATATGATGGGCTGCTCTGACCACCTCAAGTAACGGGGAACCGCCGGCTCAACAGAATTCATAGCCCTCTTATGAACCTTCTGGTCACGTTTGCACAAGTTAGTGGTGAACACATGGTATTGCCCACCATTCAGCTGCTTTGGATGGCTCTGATAACTTTGTTGTTCTTGCTGCCCCCTTGACCGGGTTGTCTCGATTATAGCCACCTTGACCTCCCCGAAGCCGAAACTTGAACCGCCACCGGGCCATGAAAGCCACCGGCCCCGAGCCGCCGCTTTGATCCGTGATTACCATCAAACATGTTGGAATTCTTGAAAGCCTTCATGATCGCGCAGTCTTTCCATAAGTGGGTGGCGGGACGATCCCGAGTGCCGTGTCTCGGGCAAGGTTCGTTGAGAAGCTGCTCAAGAGATGGGCCTGAGCCGCCAGATCGAGGGGCGGTCTTCCCTTACGTTTCTGGTTGTTACCTTGTGCATTGGCATTGGCCACAAACTCCGGGTTACCATCCGCCTTACGCTTGTTGCTTCCTTGACTTGCCGGGTTATGCTGCTGACCCTTTCCATTGCCGTTCATCTTTCCCTTCCCTGTCTTTTCCTCATCAGACGCGGGATCCTTGGTACTATCAGAATCGGCGTATTTGACTAAGGCTGCCATCAGCGTACCCATATCATTGCAATCACGCTTAAAGGCGCCCAGACTTCTGCCTCGGCTCAAAGTGACAATTCTTCTCCAACATAAGTACCTTGAGACGGCATCCATCTTATCGGATGAGTGTATTATTTCCTTAACCGGCGCGCAATGAGTTGTGGATTCGCCTTCCTCCTGCTTCTGATTGGTCAAGTCCACAATTGACATAGACTGCTTGCAAGTGTCCTTGAAGTTCTAGATAAACCGGGCCTTTAGCTCTGCCCATGAGCTAATGCAATTGGGCGGCAAACCCTTTAACCAAGACCGGGCCGTTCCATCTAACATCATAGTGAAGTACTTGGCCATCGCTGCGTCGCTGACCTCCAATAGCTCCATGGCCATCTCGTAACTTTCGATCCATGCTCCGGGCTGTAAGTCGGCCATGTAATTCGGCACCTTTCGAGGTCCCTTGAAATCCTTGGGCAGACGTACATCCCGTAGAGCCGGCACCAAACAAGGAACTCCACCGGTTCTGGTAGCTACTCCTGCTCCCATAGAAGTCGTCGGATACTGGAGATCACGATATACCGCCTTGAGCCGCTTCATTGAGCTGCCCGCTCGTCCTCCTGACGTATTCGGTCTTGCACCGGGTTATAGCCACCGGGCTGGTTACGACGCTGGGCATTGCTTGACAAAGCTTCTGACTCCATATGCCTGCTGTAACTCGGGCTCCGGTTTGGACAAGGCGCTAGCCAAGGCGGAGGAGTTGAATGAATCTTGTCCCTGCTGTAAGAATAGGTCTCCTGCTGCGCCAAGGCCGTCTGAATAAGATCTCTGACCCTCCGGGTTTCCATCGTTGTCGGGTCATCACCGTCCACTGGAAGAGCCGCCAGACGTGCCGATGCTGCTATCAAGTTCTCCATGGGGTTGGAGAAGTGACCTGGTGGTATTGGTACGTAGCGGGGCGGGGCCATACTTCCATGCGGTGGTGCCATCTCTCGGGGCTGGACCGGTCCTCCAGCTCCGGGTGTCATAAACTGATTGGCTTCGGGTGGGATGCTAGGACCAGCACTGGGTGTAGTGAAAAGATTCTGAGGATCGTAAACCGGAGGCAGACGGGACTGGGTTTTCGATGTCTCCTCCTCATGACCTCATTAGGCAGCGTTCGCTCATACTAATTTGGAAAGCCTCGATCGAGTCGCTGCCCCATGAATCCAAAGCCTCCTGCTCCGTAGCTAACTTTGGTGTCCTCATTGCCAAGGCCTCCTTGGCCAGGGCTATCTCCTCACGCACCTTTGCCACCTCCGTGTTATGCTCATCTTGATTTGCAGGAATAACCGTGGTGGTTAGCAGGGCCGTCAACTTGTCCATAAGATCCATCAGCACCTGAGCCGGCGGGCGCACAGGGCCTCCTGCCCCGGCTGCTCGACCGACATTATTGCTGTTCTGACCGTCGAGTTTTGACCGGGTTGAGTACCAGCCATAAAGACTCCTGCCCAGCTCGGCGGCTCATAGAAATCCGGAGTGCTAGAGTCATCAGAACAGCCCCCAAGCATGCCTTCTTGGACTTGATATAAAGAATCTGTTGAACCAGCAGACGAATCATCATCCGAGGGGACGGTCGTCTCACCGCCATCTTTAGATCCTTCAGGAAGTTCTTCTCCGTGGACACAGCCCACGAAGGCATGCTTCATGACAGGTTGAGCTCGGGTGGGTCTCGCACGCTGAGCCGTCTCGACGAGGTCGGTGCAGTTGTCTGACTCAGGGCCCGGCTCACCAATCCGGCCGATGAAGACGTGGATTCTGCCAAAGGGGACCCGGTACCCGTACTCAATTGAGTCAGCGTCGGGGCCCCAACCTTCGTTGTCGATGTAGATCTTGCCGCGACGACTCTTGGTCATCCGGCCCACTGCGTATCCCTTGAGCCCTTCGAAGCTGCCCTTCAAGAACTCAAATCCACCGTGCGTTGGCCCCACGGTGGGCGCCAACCGCCGTGGAATTTTCACGGCAGATGTCCTCGTGCAAGGACTTAGTCGTGGAGCCATCGCAACCAGGAAGCTTAAAGGGGTTAATTGGGACAAAGGACACGAGAGGGTTTATACTAGTTCGGCCCCTTGCGGTGAAGGAAAGCCTACGTCTAGTTGGGTTGGTATTGCTTGATGTTTCGATGACCAGGGAGCGGATACGCTATGCCTGGCTCTCGATGGGTTGTTTCTTGCCCTAAGCTGCCAGCAGGTCGTCCCCTTATATACACGGGTTGACACCCTGCGGCTTACAGAGTCCCGGCCGGCTTATAAACAGTATCCGGCTAGGTGACTAGTTAAATCTACCTTATGATACAAGTCATGCCATTGTGGCGGTTTACTACAACGGGCCTTAAGTCGCATGTGGGCCTTTGGAATTTATTGAACCGCCCTCTTCATGCTTGGTCTTGGGCTTCTTTCTGGTGAATCTTGCTTGCGTAACCCGGCCCCTCCTGGGCGGCTTACACAAATAGTTATATCCCCAACACATGGCGAGTGGCAACGGACAGTCTACCGACCTGGAAGAATAAGTGCACACTAGTGCAGGACCGGGCTTTAGCGCCGGTTCGTAAGGGCCTTTAGTGCCGGTTCTGCAACCGGCACTAAAGAGTGGAGACTAAAGCCCCCCCCCCTTTACTAACGGCTCGGCACGAACTGGCGCTAAAGCGCCACCACGTGGCACGAGCCAGGCCCGGGTGCTGGTAGATCATTAGTACCAGTTGGTAGCACCAAGCGGTACTAAATGTTTGGGGGGGGGGTTGGTTTTAATTTTTATTTTTCCATTAATTTTGTGTTTTCCATTTAATTCTTTTTTGTTTGATGGTATTTTACGATACTACATATTGTACACGTTATGCATATATATAAATATATTTTCTCGTAGAACCGATCATATATTGCCTTGGTGCCTACGGAGCACGATGACAAATGGTTCATGGGGGCGGTAGCGGGTAATAGTATTCTCCTTTGGGATCTATGACCCGGTCGAGCAAAAATCCCGCTATTTCCTCTTGAAGTGCTCGTATGCGCTCCTCTGATAGGAGCTGCTCCCGCACGTCATGGAACTGTTAAGAAGTAGATCAATATGCATGTGTATTAGTTGTGTGACTAGATATTGACAATCATGTAAGATTGTGAGTAGTGTTCTGGCAAACGTACTCATTGCTGTCTATCAGATGTGCTCCTTTCGGACACCATCATGCGAATGTTCTCACAAACGTAGTATGCACACACATCAGTCCCCGGCGCCTGCTTCAGGGCCTTTACGAGAATAGAATTTAATCAGATAATAATTAATCAAGCATGTTAATTAATTAATGGTATTGAAACAAGAATTAAAGAGATGGTAGCTAGCTAGCTAGTAGTACTTAATTACTTACCTTGGGTCGATACCAAAATAGCTTTTTTCGCCATTTTTCTGGAGTCACCTTAATGTACTTTGCCCAAGCCCTGCCCGCCGGCAAAGAAAATTAATAAAGGGGTTATTAAAAATAGTTCATATCAGGAAATGACGAACTAAATAGGCCGAGATATAGTTAATAATGATTGAAATTACCTGTCGACTATCCCCTTCAGGATGTTGTAGTCACTATGTTTTTTAAGTAGTGAGTCCAGTACTTCAACTCTTCCATCGTCAACTTTAATGTCTAATAGGATCCAGTGGTACCTGCATGCGCATACATTTGCATGTATAAATTAAGCGGGCATGTGCATAACACTAATCAACTATAACCATAAACCCTATACACTTATTAACATCTAGCTAGTAAGCAAAAACAAAATTTGTAGTACAAGACAGTGTGACTCACTCGAAGTTGTAAGGATGTAGTATATCTACATTCCTATTGAGGCGCTTCAAGAACTCTAGCATGCTTTTCTCTACATCTTGTTTACAGTATTCCAATTTCCATGTGAATTCATTAATGGTATTTGGGTCAATGAACCCAATGCCATAGCGTCCACCTTTTTTCATTTCATACATCTTCATCCTGCATAATACCACAGAAAAGAATATATAGTGAGGATATATAATTACAGGTAATTAATGATCAATCACTGAGCACTAGAGCTAGCTTGAGACTTAATTAAATTTACAGAAAGAAATCACTTACAGACAATAGCAACTGACGAGATATTTGTCGAGTGAATCTTGATTGAATAACTGAAATAGTTCTGAATACTCAACGGACAAAGCTTTCTTATGGAAGTAATGATCTTCCTCGACTTTCACCATGAGGGACTCTCGATTGGAAATCCTGGTAATGTTCATGTACCATTGATGCAATTCATACATTCTCGTTGGGAGGTTCTTGACCTCATCTGGCTCGACCAAAGGTTGGCCCAGACATATTTCCGTTTTATTTCCTCCTCTCTAAGCGAAGACATGGGCTCGATATCGAGGAGTTGTCCAACAGTGATCTTGAGAATTTCAGCCTGCATTATATGCTCCTCGGTTATTACCACATTGCCCACCTCGGGAACGTAAACTATTTGCCCACAATATTATTGGGCGCGCGTACTCTCACGTGTTGTTGGCACAACAAGCGGGGGGATAGATTGCGCCGCCTGTTCTCCCAGCTGGGGAACGGTTTTTCCGCATTTTTTGACAGCTGCTTGTTGGCTTGACCTCGAGCTCGCTTCTTTCTGTAGTCGTGCTCGATGTGCCTTCCTGATTTGGCGCTCATAGTCTGAGTCAACAGGCTTGGGAGCTGGTGGTCTAGCCATACGAATGAAGTGGTCAATCTTTTCCTCAGGCACTTTCTCCCTCGGCGGCGTTGCCGGTTTCGGTCCAAAATGGGCGTCCACTTCTGCCCGCACTATGGCATTGTTTTGCTCCTCGGTCATGTCGTAAGGCCTCTGAGGAAGAGGAGCGAGGCTGCTTGGACCATATTTATACCGCTTCTTGTCTCCACCTGTACTTCTTGTACTACCTCGACTCGTACCGCTATGCACCATAGCTGCGGCATGTCTCTTCTGCGATTGCTGAGGCGGCGGAGACGGATGACGTGGCTGAGTTGGAGCAGGAGGAGTGGCCGGACGCTGTGCCGGACTTGAAGCAGGAGGTGTGGCCTGACACGGTGTCGGACTTGAAACGGGAGGAGTGGCCTGAGGCTGTGCCGGACTTGAAGCAGGAGTCTGCTCACGCGTTCGTGGACTTGGAGGAGCGGTAGTCGACTGCTGACACGGTGGCAGACTTCGAGGAGGAGTCGGCTCACGCGTTCGTGGACTTGGAGGAGCGGGACTGTGCTGACTCGGTGGCGGACTTCGAGGAGGAGTCGGCAGACGCGGTGTCGGTGGACTTCGAAAGATGATGCAATCCTTTCTCCATAGGATGATATGATGTATGGCCTCTCCCAGTGTGTGCTCATCGTCACCTCCAGGAATGTCAAGCTGTAGCTCCGAATATGGGTCCACCACCTCATCAACCAAGACACGAGCATAGCCCGCTGGAATCGGGGCGCAATGCAAGGTTGCTTCCGGGGTAATTGTAAAAGCAACTGTGTCCGCCACCTTCATGGATATGTTCTTCATTTTGAAGTGTAGCTCACAGTTAGTGTTCTCTATGATGTCATCCACAGGGTATGTATCGAAAGCAGGTGTCGCCTGGGCGGAACCAACGCTCCTTCTCGGCATGGATGGGACGGTGCTATCAAATGCTGGATGATCATCCGCTTGATGCTGCCGCTGTTGAGACCCCCTTTCCTGGCTAAGTGAGTCGATCTGCTGCTGCTGGAATTTGAGTGCCAAGTCCGCGTGCCTTGCTTCTAGGCCTTGAAGGCGTTCCACGTCCTGCTTCCTCTGCTCCTCCTCCAGCTTCCTCTTCTTCTCCTCCTCCATCTTCTTTCTTGCACGGGTCCTGTAGTCATCGTTCCATTCTGAAAAGCCCTCATACCAGGGAATAACGCCCTTGCCTCGTGTTCTTCCCGGGTGTTCAGGATTTCCCAGGGCGCGCATAAGCTCGTCGTTCTCTCTGTTGGGCGTGAACACCCCCTTTTTAACATCTTCTATTGAGTCAAGTAACTTTTGATCTGCTCCTTTTAGACTTGCCTTCTTTGAAACCAGGCCTGTCTTCGGGTCCAACGCCCCCCCCATGCGCATAGAACCAAGTTCTGCACCTGGGGGGCCAGCTCCTAGTAACCGGAGTGACCCCTGCATCCTCCATCTCTTGCTCAGACTTATCCCACTTAGGCATTGCCACCGCGTAGCCACCTGGACCCAGCCTATGGAACTGCGTCTTTTTGCGGCATTGGCCTTGTTTTTTCTCGACCGTTCCTTAGATAATTCTGATTCCTTGAATTTCAATGGCGGGCGGTGTTCTCTTTGCTTCTCCAAAGTGTTCCCTTGAATTCTGAGTCTTCCTTTTTGCAGCGAGGTAGTTGGCCCATACAGTTTTCTTGTGGGTGTTGAATGCAATTGCCATCTTCTTAAGAGCAGCGTCCTTGACTTTCTGCACATCTGCATCAGTGAAATAATCTGGTAGGGTGAAATGTTCCATCAGAGATTCCCAAAGATTTTGTTTTGCTCTGTCGTCGACCCAAGTAACATCTGGACGTTTAGTTTTTGGCTCTTTCCATTCTTGAATGGAGATCGGGAGTTGGTCCTTCACAAGAACTCCGTACTGACGAGTCCACTTGTTCGCAATGTTCTTAGGCGTGAGGGGTTCACCATTAGCTTTGATGGAGTCGATGTTGTACTTTACACACTCCTTCAACTTTTTGCCCGGGCCTCGCTTTGTCCTGCTATCTGTAGAAGAAAATTTGCTCGATCCGGAAGGCTGAAAGAAGAAAGATCGATTCGTTAATATATATATCTTCAAATAAAAAAACATGTGATGATCACCAGATGCCTGCTTATATAAATATACCTCGCCGGTAGTCTTTGTTATTTCAAGATCAACATTGTCTGTGTCATCATAAACATTGTCCGCGTCATCATAATCATAATCATAGTTCATGACTTCATCAGCTCGATCGTCGAGATCGAATATGTTATCATCACCCTCCCCGGTATTGTTCAGATATTGGGAGCCGTCATCTGTTTCATTCAGATCATCTAGCCTGCGAGGGCTGCGTATGATCTCGAACAATTCCTCTTCTCTCTCTCTGCCGGTATTGTCCGCCATAGCTTTTACTTAACTAATACAGAAGAAATATAAAACAATTTAGTATTCAAATTACAATGCATGGATTCAATCAATAAGGAAAAACGGAATCATATAGTACATAATATGCATCGTCTCGAATGATATATAATCTCAAGTACATCGTCTCGAATAATATATATAATCTCGAATACATCGTCTCGAATATTATATATCGAATACATCACTGGCTAGGTAGCTAATAAAGATCGAATACTACAGAAGAATCTAGGCCACTCGCGGTTCCTGGGGCGCGAGCGGTGGACACCCAAAGAGAAGGAACCATCACCGGATCATATCTCCGGTCATCCGCCCAAAGAACCTGCCAGGTATTGGAGAACCTGACGTCCATAGCAGCCATGTAGCGATGGACGTGCTCATCCTCCTCCCTGACACGACGACGCACCACCTCCGGCGGGGCCGGCTCCCTCTGCACCGAATGTGGCCCACGCGAACGCCACCAAAGGAGATTAGGGTCGACGACGGGACCCGAGGATGGGTTCCTCACCAAGCGGCGCACCCCTCCAGGTACCACCTACCTGTGCCAGCCCGGCAGAGCCCAGTCCCAGACATGGGTCAGCCGGACGTCGTGGCGAACGGGTCGACGGCGAGGATGCGGGCCGGGCATCGTCGAGAACAAATACTATATGCCCGCAAAAAGTAACATTTTTTAAATGTGATTGGATTGTGACAACTGAAATTCTATATGCAAATTCTAACAATTTGACATTAATCTAATTCATCTAGCTAAAACTAACTCTAAAATTTATAACATATATATATATATATATATATATATATATATATATATATATATATATATATATATATATATATATATAAAACTAACATTTCTAATATTACTATAACTAAAAAACAGAAAAATTGCTAACATTTCTATAAATATTTCTATAACTAAAAAACAGAAAAATTGGTAACATTTCTATAAATATTTCTATAACTAAAAACAGAAAAAATTATAACATTTCTATATAACTAACATTTCTAATATTTCTATAACAAAAAAATTGCTAACATTTCTATAAATATTTCTATAACTAAAAAAGCGGAAAAATTTATAACATTTCTATATAACTAACATTTCTATAAATAAAAAATTTATATAACTAACATTTCTATAAATATTTCTATAACTAAATATCAGTATGTGTGTGTGTGTGTGGACATGGCGGCCGGGGCACAGGAGCTCACAAAGCAGGCGATGATGAGGCGGCGACGGCGACGGGCGGGCGCGGCGACGGGACGACGGGGACGGGAAGGGGCAGCGGCGACGGCGCAAGCGGCGGGCGGCGACGGCGGCGACGGGCACGACGACGGGCAAGCGAAGGAGAAGAAGCAGAGGAGAACAAACTGATTTAATTTTTTGAAGGTTTTCTTATATAGAACACCCCTTTAGTACCGGTTGAAGCCACCAACCGGTACTAAAGGTCTGTTTTGGCCAGGCCAAGCGGCGGGAAGTGCCCACCTTTAGTACCAGGTGGTAGCATCAACCGGTACTAAAGACCCCCCTTTAGTACCAGTTGGAGCCATGACCCGGTACTAAAGGGTGTGCGCTGCCAGGCGAGGGGCGCAGAAGTTTAGTCCCACCTCGCTAGTTGAGGAGCGCAGGACCAGTTTATAAGCCCCGGCGCGGGCACTGCATTGAGCTCCTCTCAATAGCAGGCCTTCTGGGCCTACCTCTCCTACTCTGCCTGTGGGCCTACTGGGCTTGTGGGCCTGCATCCTGGCCCATCTACAGGTTGGGTTTCTAATCGTATGCAGGCCGCTGTGCTGCAGTAGGCGGGCTTTTTTATTTTCTTATTTTTTCCTTTATTTATTTTTGTTTTATTTATTTTTGAGTTGTTTTTTGCTGTATTTAGAGTTTCTTTGTGAATATTTTTGCTTTAGGTACAAAAAATTACAAACTTTCTATTAGTGCCGGTGGTTTACAAATTTGAATAGTTTACATTTTGAATTATTTGAAAATTTTGTGAATCACTAGTTTGTGAATAACTTAACTTTGAAAATAGATTTTTCAATGATTCTTTTTTCTTATGTTTAATATTAGTGTGTTTTATCATTATATTCAATTTGGTAATGCTTAGGTTATTTAAAAAATGAAATGCCTTTTGTAACGGATGAGTTTTCGTTCGAACCCTGATACTTCGAAAGAGATTGTCCATTTTGTACACGAAGTGCATCCAGTTTTTGCGGTAATCCTCTCTACTTTTTTGCACATGCTATGTGGGTGAAATTATGATACCATGCTAACTTTCAACCTTTTGTGCGTTCATTTGAAATGCTTTTCAATTTCAGGGTCATTTAGCTGAAAAAATCAGTAAATGCATGAAAGAATTTGTTTGCACATAAAATTTCTTCGCGTTTCAAATGCCAAAACACATAACTACCTTAACTATTACAGAGATTCCCTCCTGGGTGTGAAACACAGAAGAAAGTGATGATAGTGAAGCCGATCACATCCCAGATCTTTGGGTGTGAAACTTTTTCTTCGCGTGTGTCCCTTTGCACCGTAGCCATGAAAAATCTTCATTATTTAGCTGGATGCTCGGGTCAATATTCACTCTGAATGGAGCAATTTCATAAAACTTTTCATAATCTTCTGACATGTCTGTCTTGTCATCCACTCCCACAATGTTTCTCTTCCCAGAAAGAACTATGTGGCGCTTTGGCTCATCGTATGATGCATTCACTTCCTTATCTTTTCTTTTTCTCGGCTTGGTAGACATGTCCTTCACATAGAAAACCTGTGCCACATCATTAGCTAGGACGAATGGTTCGTCTGCATACGCAAGATTGTTGAGATCCACTGTTGTCATTCCATACTGCGGGTCTTCCGTTACCCCGCCTCGTGTCATATTGACCCATTTGCACCGAAACAAAGGGACCTTCAAACCACATCCATAGTCAAGTTCTCATATCTCCTCTATGTAACCATAATATGTTTCTTTTCCCATCTTGGTTGTTGCATCAAAGAGGACACCACTGTTTTGGTTGGTGCTCTTCTTATCTTGGGCGATCATGTAAAATGTATTATCATTTATATCGTACCCTTTGAAAGTCACTATATTCGAAGATGGTAACTGGGATAGCGAGTACAGGTCATCTTCAATAGAGGCGTCATGCATGGTACGTGTCTGCAACCAGCCAGCGAAACTCCTGGTTTATTCACGTGTAATCCAGTCATCAGACACTCCGGGTGTTTGGAGCGTAGAAAATTCTTGTGTTCGTCCATATACGGAGCCACCAAGGCGGAATTTTGTAGAACTGTGTAGTGTGCTTCAGTGAGAGAATGTCCGTCCATACATATTATTTGATCCCCTCCTAGCGTGCCTTTTCCATCCAGTCTGCCCTTATGCCGCGATTCAGGAACACCAATCGGCTTAAGGTCAGGAATAAAGTCAATACAAAACTCAATGACCTCCTCATTTTCATGGCCCTTGGAGATGCTTCCTTCCGCCTAGCACGGTTATGAACATATTTCTTTAAGACTCCCATGAACCTCTCAAAGGGGAACATATTGTGTAGAAATACGGGACCCAAAACGTTAATCTCTTCAAGATAGGTGAACTAGGACGCGTGCGTCATGATGTTGAAGAAGGATGGTGGGAACACCAACTCAAACTGACAAGACATTGCACCAAATCATTCGCTAACCTTGGTATGATTTCTGGATCGACATCTTCCGAGAGATTGCATTGAGGAATGCACATAGCTTCACAATGGCTAATCGGCGTTATCCGTAGAAGCCCCCTCAATGCAACCGGAAGCGGTTGCATCATAATCACGTGGTAGTCATGAGACTTTAGGTTCGGAACCTTTTCTACGCCATGTTTATTATTCCCTTTATATTCGATTTAGAAGCCGACGGTACCTTAATATCGAGCAGGCATTCAAAGAAGATTTCCTTCTCTTCTTTGGTAAGGCGTGAATGGCATGACCCTGATGTATGCCGTCTTTTCCATGCATACGTTGCTTGTCCTCCCGTGCCTTAGGCGTATCTTTTGTCTTCCCATACACGCCCAAGAAGCCAAGCAGGGTCACGCAAAGATTCTTCGTCACGTGCATCACGTCGATTGCAGAGCGGACCTCTAGGTCTTTCCAATAGGGCAGGTCCCAAAATATAGATTTCTTCTTCCACATGGGTGCGCGTCCATCAGCGTCATTCGAAACAGGTTGTCCGCCAGGACCCTTTCCAAAGACTACCTTTAAATCCTTGACCATATCATGTACATCAGCACCAGTACGGTGGCGAGGCTTCGTCCGGTGATCCGCCTCACCTTTGAAATGCTTGCCTTTCTTTCTTACGGGATGCCTGCTCGGAAGAAATCGACAGTGTCCCAGGTACACATTCTTCCTACAATTGTCCAAATATATACTGTCGGTATCATCCAAATAGTGCGTGCATGCGCGGTATCCCTTGTTTGTCTGTCCTGAAAGGTTACTGAGAGCAGGCCAATCATTGATGGTCACGAACAGCAAGGCCTTTAGGTCAAATTCTTCCCCCATGTGCTCATCCCACGCACGTACACCTGTTCCATTCCACAGCTGTAAGAGTTCTTCAAGTAATGGCCTTAGGTACACATCAATGTTGTTGCCGGGTTGCTTAGGGCCTTGGATGAGCACTGGCATCATAATGAACTTTCGCTTCATGCACAACCAAGGAGGAAGGTTATACAAACATAGAGTCACAGGCCAGGTGCTATGGTTGCTGCTCTGCTCCCCAAAAGGATTAATGCCATCTGCGCAGACCAAACCATACGTTCCTTGCGTCATCTGCAAACTCCTTCCCGTACTTTCTCTTGATTTTTCTCCACTGCGACCCGTCAGTGGGTACTCTCAACTTTCCGTCTTTCTTACGGTCTTCTCTGTGCCATCGCATCGCCTTGGCATGCTCTTTGTTTTGGAACAAACGTTTCAACCGTGGTATTATAGGAGCATACCACATCACCTTGGCAGGAATCTTCTTCCTGGGGCGCTCGCCCTCGACATCACCAGGGTCATCGCGCCTGATCTTATAGCGCAATGCACCGCATACCGGGCAAGCGTTCAGATCCTCGTACTCACCGCGGTAGAGGATGCAGTCATTAGGGCATGCATGTATCTTCTGCACCTCTAACCCTAGAGGGCAGACAACCTTCTTTGCTTCGTACGTACTCTCGGGCAATTCGTTGTCCTTTGGAAGCATATTCTTTATCATTACAAGCAACTTTCCAAATCCCTTGTCAGATACACCATTTTCTTCCTTCCATTGCGGCAATTCCAGTGTGGTGCCCAACTTTTTCTTGTCGCCCGCAATTCGGGTACAACAATTTCTTGTGATCCTCTAACATGCGCTGCAACGTCTTCTTCTCCAAATCACTTGTGCAGTTTCTCTTTGCATCGGCAATGGCCCGACCTAGATCATCAGCGGGCTCATCTGATGCCTCTTCTTCAGCTTCTTCCCGCATTGCCGGCTCAGTTTCTTCCCGCATTGCCGGCTCAGCTTCTTCCCCCATTGTTGTATCATCGTATTCAGGGAACCCATGGCCAGGATAGCTGTCGTCGTCCTCTTCTTCTTCATTGTCTTCCATCATAACCCCTCTTTCTCCATGCTTGGTCCAAACATTATAGTGGGGCATGAAACCGGACTTAAACAGGTGGACGTGAATGGTTCTTGACGTAGAGTAATTGTGATCATTCTTACAGACAAAACATGGCCAAGGCATAAAACCATCCGCCCGCTTGTTTGCCTCAGCCGCAAGCAGAAAAGTTTGCACGCCATTAATGAACTCGGGAGAGAATCCGTTATCGTACATCTATTGTCGGCTCATCTTCATTACACAACACTGAAAAGGCCAAATTAATACAAGTTCATACATAAAGTTCATACAAGACTTAAATGCAACAAACAAATAACTCTCTAGCTAAAGCATTTAAATGCAACAACAAATGCGATCAAGATCGCAACTAAGGTAACAATTGATCCAACAACATAATGATACCAAGCGTCACTATCAATGGCATATTTTCTAATCTTTCTAATCTTCAAGCGCATTTTCTCCATCTTGATCTTGTGATCATCGACGACATCGGCAACATGCAACTCCAATTCCATCTTCTCCCCCTCAATTCTTTTGAATTTTTCTTTCAAATACTCGTTTTCTCTTTCAACTGAATTTAACCTCTCGACAATAGGGTCGGTTGGAATTTCCGGTTCACAAACCTCCTAGACAAAAATATCTATGTCAACTTGATGGGCATAATTTGTCATAAACACGAAATGCAACAACTAGCTAGTTTTAAAAGAGAATATACCACATCCGAATCATAACAAGGACGAGGGCCGACGGGGACGGATATCAAAACCATGGCACTATGTATAACAAACAACGTACGGGTAAGATAATTATACGAGTAACTATATATCCAAATCACGCAAACATCAATTTGGTAATGCATGTAAAACATTCATGAACAAGAGGCTCACCACAAGGTGGTGCCGGCGACGGAACTGTGCGGGCGATCGACTGTGGTTACGACGGAGATTTAGAAGGCACTAAGTAAACCACACATACATATGCAAACTAAGTGTTATTTTTGACCTCAAATTGCATATAAATCAAATACTAGCACATATATTTCCTCCCAAATTACTAAACTCATAAATTAATAACTATACAAAGCATTGCAAGAGCTAATCTAGTAATGAGAGATGAAAGGACAAAGTTGCTAACCTTTGTGATCATTTGAATGGATGGGGGCCTTCAAATCTTGACAAATCTTGGGCAAAATGTGTGATGAGCTCGAGAGGGGAAAGGGGAAGAATAGAGAGGAGAGGGGAAAGGGGAAGAACAGAGCGAGCTCGGGTGGACGAAGGGTTTATGTAGGACGACCTTTAGCTCCGGTTCGAGCCACGAACCGATACTAAAGGTGCTGGAGGGGCCCCGGACTGACAACATCCTCACTCGCTTTAGTACCGGTTCGTGGCTCGAACCTGTGCTAAAGGTCGGCCACGAACCGGTACTAATGATAGCGGCGGGCTAGCCGTTGGAACCGGCACTAATGCACACATTAGTGCCGGCTCAAAAGCAAACCGGCACTAATGTGCTTGACATTTGACCCTTTTTCTACTAGTGGCAGGATCGGCCTTGAGACCACTAGTACATGCCCAGTGTGTGGAGTTGCATCAGAAGACAATTTCCACCCCTTTGTCAAATGTCAATATGGCCGGGATCTGTACAGATCAATGGCAAAAATATGGAGACTGCCCAATATAGACACGTTCATCCCTATTGGCAAGGAATGGCTGCTACATGTCCTAGCTAACTTGAGCGATTTGGAACGGTGCATGCTGTTGATGATCTTCTGGAGATGTTGGTACATACGGAATGAGCTAGTACACTCAAAGCCTGCTCCACCAATGGATGTATCCATCAGGTTCTTGCAAAGTTATATGGAGTCCTTGATGGTAGTAAAGTCAAACTCGCGTTGTGACCCAGCTAAAGGGAAGTTGGCTATAGTTCTGGACGGTGCCACTAAGCGTACAAGTGAAGCAGTGGGTGCTTTGCTGACGTGGTCTAGGCCGGTGAATGGATGGGTAAAACTTAATACAGATGGGTCTTTTGTCTCAAGTGAAATAGCTGGAGCAGGGATGATTCTGAGAGGCTCGGATGGTAAGATCATCTTCTCGGCGTGCAGGGCTCTCTTCTCCTGTAGAGATGCTTTGGAGGCTGAACTGTGTGCCTTGTATGGAGGGCCTCTCCTATGCTTTGCAGCGGTCAGATTTTCCTATTGCAGTCGAATTGGATTCTCTTGTGGTGGTATCTATGATCACATGTGATGGTTGTGATCGGTCTGCTTATGCTTTTCTGGTAAAGGAGATTAGATATCTTCTTAGTCTTCGTCAATCTTATATTACTCATATCTCGCGGTCGCAAAATAAGGCCAGCGATAGTCTAGCTGCTTTTGGTAGAGCTCAAGGTAGAATCATGACCTGGATTGGTTCGGCTTCTCCGGATGTGTTAGAACTAGTTGCGATGGATTGTACTGATATTAAATGAGTAATACAAGTTTTGAACCCGCAAAAAAAAAATCAACGGATGCCACTGAGTATGGCATGGAGGGCCAACCTATCTGAGGTCGATCGTGTCGTTCAAACAGGAATTTTGGTACTTACAAATTTGTGCTAATCGTAGCGACAATTAATTTAAATCAGAGGAAGTACTTCAATCTTGTTCACCGCATCGCTAATTATAACCTACTTAGCCAAGTCCAAACTCGTAAGAAACTGATTAAAAGAAGTTACCTCGATCTCCTTTTCCTCACGTGCTACGTCCACGCCAAATGCTAGATAAGCACCACAACTAATGTTTGTTTTAATTAAAAGCCCCACTACACTAATGTTGGAGTACTTCCGCAGTAGGGCACTCATATAATGGTCACTGGAGTTTTGGCATTGCATAAACGTGATCCATTAGAGGCGGCGAATCTGCCAAAAGTGAAGGAAAAGGCAAAGTTGATGCTAAAGAAACATACTCTGGTGCATGCATGACGAGTTAAACGAGGAAGCTAGGTAAGGGCATGTACAATGGCGGCATACGGATACATATGCCCCGTAATAAAAAGTAATTTGAAGCATCTACATTTATTTTTTCTCCTCAATGCAAGCTATAATTAGTGGACCTTATTAGGAAATAAAAAGTAAAGACTCTACCACACATGCATCTTTACTTTTCATCCAACCTTTTCAGCTTTTGTCACCGGACCACACTTTTTCTTTCAAGCACCCGTCATCTGAAGAGGATCTCGCTTCCCTATCCGAACCTACTTTACGTCATATCCGATCCTACATGGCATGCGAGGCATCACCTTAAGGCTATACATTGTACATGCCCTAATGATGGCCATGCATGCATGCATCTGTCACTGTCACTACACACTAGGTAAAACCGTCCAATGCCAACGAAACCTCATGTGAGGATCTCTCGGTAGTAAATTGCTAGTGGTTTTTTCTGATTTTTTGCTGCATAATATGAAAAGAAAATAAAAGTGCTTGAAAGAGGATTCGAACCTAGGTCTATGTAATACCTATCAAGCCTAATAACCAACTAAGCCACCTTTTGTTGTTGTCTATTGTAGAATGACAATGTTATTTTAACCTTTCTTATTTCTGCCATATTAAAAGAAAAAATAAAGTTTGGTTTGGTAACTTTGGCAATGACCAGCGTGATAACTATGGTCTGAGTAACATGATAACTATACCATGATAAGGCTGGTAACTACAGTACGGGAAGGTTAAAAGCATGGGAAAGTATGGTAATTTAACATAGAAATTACCGGTGAAATGTTTCAAAAACTTTTTTCCCTTGGATGAAAGACACCATGGTGTTTAAACGTAAAATATTAGTTATCAAGTCACCAAAATTAATAGCACCGAGGTGCATAAGTTATCAGGTATGCGATGTGTGAGTTGCCGTGCCACTAAAATTACAGTTACCGTGTGTATATTTCATCACCCTCCCCTCCCTTGCAAAGTTATCAGGACCGAGGGACATAAGTTATCAGATCTGTGATGTGTGAGTTATCATGCTATTCACACAACAGTTGCCGGGATACTTCATCACCCCCCGCCAAAATGTATCAAGACCGAGGTACATAAGTTCTCAGAGTGTCTCAAACGACCTATTTTCCAGTCGGCGCCAATTTTTTCTGGGTAGAAGTTATGCTGATTTTATACAAGTTATCGTGTCCTGGTGCCTATATTATCGACCTATTTACACATAATTATCAGGAGTATTTTTTCAACATTTTTTCTGGGTAAAAGTTATCGTGATTTTTGTATCTAAATTATCAGGTCTACGTTGCCTATATTATCGACCGGTTTACACATAATTATCAGGAGCATTTTCAATAAAAAATCCTGGGTAATTTTTTTTCATGATTTTTGTATAAGTTATCATGTCCGTGCTGTCTATATTATCGACCTATTTACACATAATTATCGGTAGTATTTTTCAACAATATTTCATGCGTGAAAGTTATCGTGATTTTTGTATCTAAGTTATCAGGTGCGCCGTGCATAAAATACCGTGTTATTCGTGATAGTCGTTACAAGAGGGATATTTCAACACTTTTTTTCCTTGAATCAGAGTACATGTAGATTCAAAGTCTAGATTATGAAAATGATAAAGGAACCACTGTTTTTTTTTCTTTGGTTGTCGAAATACTTTACTCACATTGTTTATCAACTTTGTTTTGTCTATCTTGCAAAAAGAAGACTTTGTTTTGTCTATCTCGCAAAAAAAAAGACTTTGTTTTGTCTATCTCACAAAAAAAAAGACTTTGTTTTGTCTAGTTTCCATGCTATTTTGTACAAAAGGAGATTTTAACTACCAATCTCTCACAAGAACTACTTGTGCTGAGTTGGTTACGGCGGTACACCTCCAATTATTTGGTCTTGGGATCGAATCCCCACACCTTTTTTAGCGAAATTTAGAACTCATTGTGGGATTATACAGGAGGAAAAAACTGACCGAGCAAGAAAGATCGGGAGAACGGAACGAGAGAGCGCTGTGATGCGGATGGAACGGAGATCGAGTCGTACGTGCCTATCGCTAAAATCCAGTCGACTGGATTTTAGCTTTGTCGTTTCTTAAAATGGTCAAGAAAACTGTTAAGAATAGTTTGTTTTCCTGAACTGGCCAGGAGTATTTAATTTCGTCAATTCTTTCTTAGAGCATCTACAGGCACACACAAAACTAATCTGGTTCTAAAACGACGCGCCCATGGACAGTGATCGGGCAGACCTTAAATTTTATCATTTATAATCTCATATCCTATTTTTAAACACCAAACACATGCAAACACATACACGTCGATCATTTTAGATTTGGATGTCAATTCCAGTGTAGATGACCCCAACTGATGGTCCATGTTGGGCCGGCGCGGTTGCTCTTACTTAGATTTCTTGTGTAGATGACTTCCGTGTTGGGCCCTCGGGGTTGTCCTTACTTAGATTTCTAGTGTAGATGACTTCCGTGTTGGCTCTGCGGGGTTGTGGGTTTAGTCCCACCTTGCCGCGCGAGGATCGTGGCGACCGACTTAAATAGCCGCTTTGTCGAAAAGTGATAAGCATCGGTCATGGTCGCCCACATGGTTATGGCCACCGGGTATCACCGACCCACGGGCTCTACCCATAAGCAACGCGCTATCATCACCAGAGCCGTCGTCCCGGCATCCAAGACCTTGACACCACCTCACCCGAGATCCGTCGCTGCCCCAACCAAAGAGATGAGCGGAAAGGCCCCGCCTTTTAGACCCCTGGGCGCGAGAGGAGCTTGGTCCTGCAATACCGAGTGCGAGACAAGCGACGGACAACAGCTGGGAGAGGGCCAATCCTACGACGAAAGTAGTGTCCGGACAACGAGAAGAGGAAACGAAGGCCGACACAAGCCGCCTACGGACGAGCTGACGCCGAAAATGCCAACCGCCGCCGCAACCGACCTGCCAAGCTGCCATGGAGCCACCCACGGCTGGAGCAGCAACCACACTGGGTCACTGCCCAACCCGCGCTGTCCCACGAGCTCCAATCGTCGGAGCCGCCGGGCACGCATCCGCGCCACCAGCCACCATGGCCGCCGCCTGCTCCAGATCCACGACACAGGCACATGCAGCCGCTGCGCCGCCACCAGCCATCCCCGTCGCCGCGCCACCGGCCATCCCCCCTGTTGCACCACCACACCACGAGCGCGCGCCGCCAATCCCGCCCATCTGCATCAGATCGAGAGCAAAATGATGCCCGTTGCACACGCCGGCCGCCAAGAACCACGGCCCCGCAGGATCCACCAGCCGTCCATGACGCCTCCATCAGCCACTGCGCCCTGCCAAGCGCCTAGCGCCGCCGCCTACGTCGCCCCCGCCCCCCTCGCGGGAGTGGGCCAGGAGCGTATTCAAAGTCTCCTTAGGGTTCTCGCGCGTTACAATTTGAATGTGATCCATAGTTACAATGTGAAGTCGGTACTCCAACAGTGATACACTATTTTAAACACGGTCATGAAGTGAAAAGAATGTGGCCAATGGAAGAAAAGTCGAAAAATGGCCAGCTCTTCAACGAAATACACAAGATAGTACATTATTGCGAGATTAGTCGATCTATATAGAAATAAAAATAGCGTTAGGTAATCAAATTGTAGAAGCCGATACAAGTAACCACCGATTTGTGGCTTTATAATTTGGGCAGGCCTCCAAAGTAGCGTGCCAAGGGAGGAGGAGACACCGGTGGGGCATTTTTTGATTTTTTGAAAATAGACACTGGTGGGGCATAGGAGAACACCCTTGGAGGGCACAGTTCTTGTGGGACTCGTCTTACTCTGGCCGCCGTCTCCTCCTCACGCGGGACCGGTATAAACAGCCATCGCGTCTTATTATCGCATCTAGGTGTCCCGTCAGCTCCCGGCCAGTCCTTTGGCATCTGAAGCAGCAGCTTCCCCGAGCCCAGATCATTGCTCGCCGGCGCAATCGGATGGGCGTACAGGCCACCGCGCGAATCCCTGTTATGGTCCAGCAGCAGCACGTGCCCCCGTTGTAGGGGATCCGGCACCGCGGGAAACCGCATGGGAGGCGCCCTCACGAAGATGCTATATCGCACCCACCGGCCGCCGTCTCCCATGGAGAACACCTCCAACTCCCCGGCCTCCCCTAAGCCCATCAAGAACACCCGCGCGTCCGACACCGTTGACAGAGCTGTACCCAAGCCAGCCCATTCGATGGGCTCCGACGTGATCTTCTCCGTCGCCAGATCGAAGCGTACGACCTTTCTGAGCCGACGCCGATTCATAGCAACGGACCACACTGCTCCGTCAGCGAATACGCGGCCGTACGACACGGTGGCCCCATGCGCTCTCCTCCAGTTCTCGCCTCCCCCGATCGTGTACATGTAAGCATCTTTCTCGTGGTGCAAAACCTTGTATCTCATGGAACTGGGGTCGAAGCCAAAGCTGTAGGCGCCACGAGCGTGCCACCGCCGCCTCTGCGGCGACGGCAGGACAAGCGATTCGCCGGTGAAGGGCTCTACCACCCTGATGCCCCCCTGGCGGAGGTCGAGGAAGCAGAGCAGGCCGTTGCACGTGCCCACCATGTCTTCTGACTCGCCGGCCGTGAACCTGGCCACCAGTCGCCACTGCTCGTCGAAGAGGTAGCCGTCGCTGCTTCTCGGCTCTATGGCCCCGTCAGCTCCGCCTCCCGAACGTCCACGAAAAAAAACAATGGTGTGGGTCAGGGCCCGCGGTCCGTGGACCATGTGCGCATGGATGAAGGCAGGGTCGGAGATGACCTCGCACCACTCCTTGCAGACGCGGCGGAAGCGCCGGAGGTCGCTCGCCGGGAAGCGGAGCAGGACGCTGGCCAGGACGTCTCGCGGGAGGGCATCGCCGGCCATCGCCTGCTTCTTGATGGAACCGCTCCGAGGCATTGCAAATTGCAGTGATTCGAGGCTGATTCAGGATTAATTCGGTGATCTTATGATTGTATAAGAATTTGGTAAGCGATTGTACCTCGCCCTGGGGAGCCCGCGTGGTTTCTACTACTCCTATTATATAGCTGCAGAGATTACATGTTCCACGTTCCAACGAGATTGACTTGCGTGTCAAGAATATCTAATTTAAACAAGGCAGTGTACAAGTCTTAGTGGACGTCCAGCCCACACAGTCGGGATGTCAAATTCGTGTGCATGTGTGGGCTGGCTCGAACGTGTGGCCCTTTTGTGGTGTTACGAGCCTGTGGAAACGAGAGGACCGTTTCTTATTTAGCTTCTGGGCTTTGTACTTTTTGCTACTGCAGCCCAGAGTTTCCATTGTATTATTATTTTTGTAATTTGTTTTGTCTTTTTTTTCCCAACACAAGAGAGTTTGAGGGTTCTCGCAAAAAAAAAAAATGAGTTTGAGGGGGTCACGGTGGCTTCTCTTTTGCCAAAAAGAAAATGTTATTTGTTGTCTTTTCTTTTTTGCTTCAGCTTTCTCTTTTTTTTTTCATTTTCACCCTTCATTTCACTTTTTGTATGCTTTTGACTTTTTGTTTTATTTTTATTTGTGTTTGTGCTGTTTTCTCTGGGGTATTTCTTCTAGTTTTATTTTTATTTTTATTTCGTCATTGCTTATTTATTCCGTTATTTCTTTTTTTAAGTATATTTTTCTAAATTCTAACGGGCCCCTTTTTGCAAAAGAATGGCTACCTACTCTTTTAATATCATTCCCAGTTCTACATCCACCAGATGCTTTGTAAGTAAATGTGGATGTGATAGTTGAAATATTATTAACACGATTGCTAAAACTATGTCTGAGCTTTAATGAAGTCTCAATCGACATATGTGGCCGTTAGATCGATGTTGTTGTAAGATTCACGTAGTGCTGCTTGTTTGGTGTTACCTCGACAAAGCACCACTAAGTAGTGATACACATGTCAACAACCTAGTTATCTGCTTGTTTGGTGTATCACATGTGTATCTGCTTGTTTGGTGTATCAAATTTGTGCCTTACGCTAAAGAAAACAAGCATGCAGTTTTTCCTTTCCAAGAGGCACAAGTGTGCCTGTCGCAGAAGCAAATATGTGCCTCCATAGCAAATGTGTCTCTCCTGAAGGGAAAAAAAATGCGTTTTTCGCGCAATTTTTTTTGAATATTTCTCTCCAAAACATGGGAGAAACCAGGGAAAAACCGAAAGCCAAAAAAAGAGAGAGGAAAAAACCAATCTAAGATCCAAAAACACACAGAGAAAAATATAAAAAAACAAAATCAAGGAAGTATCTAGCACGTGACACGTGGTGGTGGCTAAGAGCGCGCTCAACCCACCAAAAGTGACACTTGCAGGGCTCCCGCAAGGGGATACCCCTTGATTAGTTTCTCTCCGATATTGGTTAGTCTGTGGCCTGAAACCTCAATGTAAAATTTTATTATATTTAGGATACTTTATACTTTACAAACTTGGGCCAACTTTATAGAGAAAAATGTTTATAACTATAATGCCAAATATATATAATATAAAAATGCATCTTGTGTTGTATATAATGATATGTATTTTAGTATTCTAGATGTATATGTTTTTCTCTACAAATTTTGTCAAAGATTGCAAAGTGTTCGGAGCTACTAGTTAACGATTTTCTGAACAATGGTCGGAGTCCTACGTCGCTGCTGTCCGGACTCCCGCAAGCCACTCCCCCCCCCCCCCCCTTCCCCCAACTTTACTTCCACTTTGCGGGAAAGAATGCGTCCGGACTGCTCGGCGGACCGATACAAGCTTACACTACTAGGGAAAACTTTATACACAGGAGCTTACTAGTAGCGCTTTTTAAAAGGCACCGCTGCTACTAATTATCAGTAACGCTTGGCCGTAGAAAGCGCTATTACTATGCGCTTACCAGTAGCGTTGTAGTTATAAAACACGCTACTACTATAATTGCCAGACCGGTGCCGGCAGGCCAGGCATACTAGTAGCACTCATATGCAGAAAGCGCTACTGCTATTGTACGTAGCAGTAGCGCTTTCCTCCGACCAGCGCTACTACTACGGGCACCTTATCCACACTCCGACCTGCGCGCGTCCTCACTCTCCCCCTCACACTCTCACTCGCCTCCGTCGCGCGCCGTCGCCCCCAAGGTACCTGCCGCCGCCCCCCGTGCGCCGGCCCTCCTCCCCCGCCGGCCACCCTCCCTCCTTCCTCCTCCTCCCTAGTTTATTTTGAACTCTAGCTAGTTGAAAAATGTAGGTTAAATCTAGAGTAACGTAGTAGGTTATGATCTTAGGTGTTTAATCTTAGGTGTTCAATCTTAGAATAATGTAGTATGAACTCTAGCTAGTTATGATCGAACCATGTTCAAAATGTAGGTTTCTAATTAGGTGTAGTTAATATAATTTAGGTATTTTAGGTGTTTAATCTTAGAATAATGTAGTATGAACCTAGTTATGATCGAACCATGTTCAAAATGTAGGTTTTTAACTAGGTGTAGTTAATAGAATTTGGGTGTTTTAGGTGTATTTAACAGAATTCTAAGTTGATTCGTTTTGAAGTGGACATGTCATATTTTGAACATGTCACATTTGTTGTTATTTTTTAGTTAAAGCAATTATTCCCGCATCGACGTCGACGATGCCTATCCCGCTTCCTCGCTGCCGACTCGGCGGAGGAGGCCTGCTTGATCGAGGGCCCATGTCCGGACCTGGGCTCATGGCTGGTATGGGGACGTGCTACCTTCCGGGGGGGCAGCTTGGTGAGGAGCCAGCCTGTCGTTGACCCGAACCTTCTTTGGTGGCGGACGCGTGGGCCACTGACGGTGCGGAGGCTTTCGTCCCCCGCGGAGGTGGTACGTCACCGTGTCAGCGAGGAGGACGAGCACGTCCGTCGCTACATGGTTGCGTTGGAGGGCAGGTTCGACAATACCTGGCAGGTTCTTCAGGGATCTCACTGGAGCTATGATCCTGTGATGGTTCCTTCTCTTTGGGTGTCCACCGCCCGCGCCGATACCCGTCGCTCGCTAGGATTTTAGCTGTATTAGTGATGTTATATGTATGATACTATTCGAGATGTATTGGTGATAATATTCAACAATGTACGGACGACAAGAGATGATTTAGTTTTGCTTATTGAATGCATGCTAAATTGAATACTAATTTATTTTATAATTTAGTTTTGCTTATTGAATGCTCAAATTGGAGAACTATTCCTATTTTGAATGCTCAAAATGGAGAGCACTATGCAAGGCGTATGCATTTGATTAGTTGATAGCTTATAAGGTTTCACTAAGTCCTAAGATGAGGATAATACTATTTTTGTTTATATTTTGTTTTTGCAGAAATCAAGGAGCCCCTCCCTCATCCCCGCCGTCGTCCCCATCACCGACCCCCTCCGACCTCGAGGTGAGACCAGCCAAATCTCCATGTCAATATGAGTCTAAGATATTTTGAAATGTTTTCGTTCATATTTTCAACCATGAAATGCAATGACCATCAAGTTTGAATGCTCATATGATGCAGATATAAACATGTATATCTTGTGTTGCTCAAATAGGATATGTGCTTGCCCAAGTGGTCGGCCATGTTTGCAAGTAACACCTCCTAGTGGCCTATGTTTTGCCGGAGTGTTGATTAATTTCCGTTCCGGCATATTTCAGGCGCTCGATATGTCCTTTTTTAGCAAAGGTCATGCCGGATTTTTCCGTGAATTTTGGCATGACTTGTGGTAGAATATGTAGGAAATATCGAGTGACCAGGATTTTCTAGAAAGATAATTAAACGACATTTCGGGTTGACTTTAAGTCTGTCGAGGCTCCATACATGACAGCCAACAAATGACTGATGGAGAAAGTCTGCACCATATATGAGAGAAGAAGAATCTCGACTGTTGTTATGGGGGTCATTTTTCCTTCTTATCCTTGTGCTAGACCTTTGTTATGCACTAGGGGAAGGAGGAATAACGACCATCACCGACGGTCGAAAAATCAGTGAGGGAGTGTGTCCACCATATATGAGAGAGGACGAAGAATCCCGACTGTTGTCGTGGGGGTCGTTTCTCCTTCTTCTCCTTGTGCTAGACCTTTGTTATGCACTAGGGGAAGAAGGAGTAACGATCATCACCAACGGTCACAAATGTTAGAGAGGAATCAGTGATGGAGAGTCTCCACCATATATGAGAGGACGAAGAATCGCGACTATTGTCGTGGGGGTCACTTCTCCTTCGTTCCCGTGTGCTAGAAATTTTGGTGTAATGCACCAACGGTCAAATATATACACCACGTGAGTTGAGAGTTTTCAAGAAAAGACTCGACAAACCAATAGTCAACCCGCGATGAATAATAATGATCTAATTTAGTTTTTGTATTACATATATTTAATTGTACAATTTTAATCTTTGAATTATGAACCTAGGAAATGTCATCGTCGGACGACGAAAGTCTCCCGGCGGAGTGCGACAGGTGCAGCGACGACCGGGAGTGCGTAAGCGATGGCCTCACACCGTAGAAGGTCGGCGCGTCAGCATTAAGATCCAGGAGACCTTCGATGTTGAAATGGTACGCAACAACGACAAGTGTTTTTCTCGTAATTAAGCACAACTTCTGCTGCTTCAACGTGTAATTTTCGTCTTTTACAATTCGACTAGTTTATTCCATGCCATCCAAGACGCTTTGTCTTGAAGAGGATGGATTTTGAAGATCATGAAAGTATGTAAACAAAGATAATTCACCTAAGGACCCATCATGGTATGGATTTTGATGCAAATCTATACAATTCTGAGAGCATATCCCATTTTGGTTGCCCGAATTGGGAAGCACTTTGCAAGACGTATGATTTTCATGAGGGTATTTAGGTCCTAGCTAATACTCATGATCATGTGCTAAGAACAGTTATGTAGGGTTGGTTAGATGACTATGATGATGATGAGTATGACTTGTTATTATGATAACAAGTAGAAGTTGTATGATGATGATGAGTAAGACTTGTTATTATGATACCAATGATGAGTTATTTATTATTATGATCGATGATGAATGATGCTAAGTTGTTATATGAGCATGATGAGTTATTATTTTATATATATATATATATATATATATATATATATATATATATATATATATCAGTGGGTGAAACGAACATGGATTAAATTCAAGTGGAGGCAACATGTGGTGCATGTCGAAAGTACTACTAATACACGAATCCCAACTAGTACTTTTTACATGCACCACATGTTGCCTCCACTTGAATCTAATCCATGTTCATTTCACCCACTGTTATATATAATAACTAATAATGGTCATAAAATCATATGATGAAAGTACTGTATATAAAACCTACAGCGACAATAAGCTGCATTTTCAAAAATACAGAAAAAGTTAGCAGCAATGCTTTTCAAAAGAAACGCTACTGCTATTTACTATTATCAGTAGCGCTTTCCCCTACAAAGCGCTACTGCTAACAGTAGCGAGCGCTTTCCAACGCTACTCTCACTGGTAGCGCTTGTACGAGCGCTATTGCTAGCTATAAAACAAACGCTACTACTAGCATTTTCCCTAGTAGTGTTGGATGGCAAAACACGTCCGTACCACGCGGCCCGGTCGTATGCGTGCAGTTTGAGGGTCGGTGTTGGAGATGCCTTAATTCTTTTGCAAAAGAAAAGGATAAGTCAAATGGCTTGACAAAACTGTCCAGAATGAATTGATTAAGGGAATTGTATATGTCCTCACGAAATCTAGACCTGCATAATCCAATCAAACAGAAACTGATACAAGTACCCGAAAAAAAACTGATATACAAGTAAACACCGTGTGGCTTTATAACTTGGGCAGCCCTCCAAAGTAGCGTGGCAAAGGAGGAGGAGACACCGGTGGGGCACACTTCTCCTTTCTTAAAAATAGACACTGTTGGGGCCGAAAATCCTATCTTGATTTTTTCCAACCAGATGGTCTGAGCTCAGCTTCCCCGTAAAACTCCATTACCATGTGCCCGTGCGTGTAGCACTCCTCCTGCTGGGGCATAGCAGGACACCCTTGGAGGGCCCGGTTCTTGTGAGACTCGTCTGACTCTGGCCGCCGTGGCAAATTTGATAAATTTGATCCGTGGACAAAATTAAATCACAGAATGGACTGTCCGTGAAACTATTTCATGCGGCTGACCTTTTTGTGTGACGTCCGACAAGAAGGCGCCACACTACATTGTGCAACGCCTCACAGATAGGCGCTATACGCCTGGCCAGCGTTGCACCCCAGACTGCCTAAAAATTTCTAAGTCATTGTGTAGAGCCTAAGAGCTAGGCGTTGCACTGTATAGTGTGGCGCCTAGCTCTCAGGCACTGCACTAGCGGTTGCACAATGATGGTGTGAGGACGTCGGCATGCCGGAGGTACAATCTGCAGTTCTATGTACCATTTGCGGTGGTGCTGAAGCTTTCCTGGCAGATTTGACAAGTAACCTCACCAATCAGGTTGTGCATATGACTGATGAGAAAAAGAAGGCAATTCACAATGTTGAATGGATAGATAGCCATCCATTATCAACCAACTAACAGGGAAACACGTCAATATAGTACTAACATCCGGCATTCAATGCTGCTCCCATGATTGCAGAATGGGCAGGAAAAGACCGCATCGAGCTAGTCCATCCGCTTCCTAAGGGGGTGGTTTAGCAGACTTCTCTCCTTCCTTCAAAATCTAAAAAGAGCGGCAGTTAGAATCTTTAGTTAGTTAGTATCTTTAAAAAATACAGCAATTGTACATGCAAGGATATCCATGTGCAGAGTAGTTCTAATTATTTTACTATAAAATAAAATGCACTAAGCTATCGCACACCATTCCTTGTAAAAACAACTAAAATTTGTAGCCATGCAAGATAAAGATAGCACACCAATCATACACAAATCATCATCCACAAGATGGAATCCATGAACACAACAACACGCATGATCCTGGTATGGACACCAGGGGCGGATCTGACTCAGAAATTGTGAAGATCCCATCTCCACGGCCTAGTGGTATTGATTGATTATATTCAATAAGAAAGAGAACTGATGCTGCGGTGGATGAGAAGAAACAACCTAGCTAGCTGCTCATGCATACCTTCTTTGAGGGGAAGGAAACCTAATGGCCGGATGAAGACTGGGACGGAGTGGAGATGACAGCAGGACGTCCTGGGGTCCGAGGAAGAAGGGATAAGGCGACGGGGTCTGTCCTCGGGAAGCGGGGGGAAGGGGGTCGGGATCGAGGCGGTGGCGGCGGCTGCAGCCCGCACGTAGATCCACACCCCGGCATTGGAGGAAAACAACTCATGTGGAAGTCCTACCTGTGCTCTATGCACCAGACCGCCGCTGCCAGGCTCACCGACCTTGGCCTCGCCAGCGCCTCCAATGGCTTCCACTCCGCCGAGCTCGGGGCCATCACGGCCGCGTCCCCTGCCATGGCGTCCTGTAGTTTGGGAACGGAGAGAGATTAGTGAGGAGAGGGGGAGAAAACAAAGGAGGGCGTTGGGCGCGGTTGGCCGGTTGAGGAGGTCGGCGGCGGCTTGCAGGAGCTCGGGCGACGACCGGAGGCGGGGTGGATTGGGGGGAAGTGCACAGGAGGAGGAGAAGGGAGGAGCGGCGGCGCCGTTTTTCCCGATCTGGGGAGAGATAGAAGTATCGGGAAGGCAGAATCGGCCCGAAAATTAGGGAACTGTCAGTGGAATCAAGGAGGCGGTTGTTTGGGCATGCGAACACGAGAATTTTCGTTCGCCAAAAATATGTTCTCTTGTTTAATAGTAGTGTAGATAACTTGGGCAGGCCTTCAAAGTAGGGTGCCAAGGAAGGAGGAGACACCGGTGGGGTGTTTTTTCCTTTCTTGAAAATAGACACCGGTGGGGCATAGCAGAACACCCTTGCAATTGCAGGGCCCTGTTCTGGTGGGGCTCGTCTTACCCTGGCCGCCGTCTCCTCCTCCAACGGGACCGGTACAAACAGCCATCGCGCATTATCGCATCGGGGTGTCCCGTCAGCTCCCGGCCAGTCCTTTGGCATGTCAAGCAGCAGCTTCCCCGCGCCCAGATCATTGCTCGCCGGCGTAATCGGATGAGCGTACACGCCACGCCGCGACTCCCAGTCAAAGTCCTGCAGCAGCAGGTGCCCCCGTTGCAGGGGATGCGGCCACGCCGGAAACCGCATGCGAGGCGCCCTCACGGCGCTGCTGTGCCGCGCCCAGCGGCCGCACTCCCCCATGAACAGCACCTCCATCCCCGCGCGGCGCCAGTAAACCACGTACACCCGCGCGTCGGACCCCGTCGTCATCTCGGGCGAAGCTGCACCCGAGTCGGCCAACTCGATGGGCTCCGACATGATCTCCTCCTCCGTCGCCAGATCGAAGCGGACGACCTTCGCTAGCTGATGCTGATCCGTGCCAACGGACGACACCGATCCGTCAGCGAATACGGGGCCTTCGTAGGGCACAGCGGCGGCCGCATGCGCTCTCCTCCAGTTCTCGCCTCCTCCGATCGTGTACACGTATAGATCTTTCACCGTAGCGTCACCCTTATGTAAGTCGCGGCCCTGGTGCAAGATCTTGTATCTCCTCGAACTGGGGTCGAAGCCAAAACAGTAGGCGGTAGGCTCGCACCGCCTCTGCGTCTCCGGCGGCGGTAGGACGAGCGATTCGCCGGTGAAGGGCTCTACCACCCTGATGTCCGCCTGGTGAAAGTCGAGGAAGCAGAGCAGGCCGTTGCACGTGCCCACCATGTTTTCTGACTCGCCGGCCGTGAACCTGGCCACGAGTCGCCAGTGTTCGTCGAATAGGTACCCGTCGCCGCTTCGCGGCTCTATGGCCTCGTCGGCTTCGCGTCCCTTGCGTCCAAGAAAAAACACGATGGTGTGCGTCAGGGGCCGCGGTCCGTGGATCATGTGCGCATCGATGAAGGCAGGGTCGGAGATGACCTCGCACCACTCCTTGCAGACGCGGCGAAAGTGCCGAAGGTCGCTCGCCGGGAAGCGGAGCAGGACGCTGGCCAGGACGTCTCGCGGGATAGCATCGTTGGAATCGCCAGCCATCGCCTGGTTTTGGACGAGAGTGCTTGGTTGATTCAGGATTGATTTACGTGAGAATACATATAGCGGTGACCTTATGGTTGTAAGAATTTGGTAACCGATTTGTACCTCCTTGAGGAGGGCGCGTGGTTTCTAGATATAGGTGCCGAACAAGGCAGAGATGACAGGTTGCACGTTCCAACGAGATCGATCGGCTTGCGTGTCAACAAGATCTAATTTAAACTAGTAGAGGCATAACTCCTAACTCTATCTCTAAACTACTTTTTGCGGGCAACTTTTTTTTCTTCAATTGAGGTATCCAAATAGAATTGGGGTCACCCAATTATAATCGGGTCAACAATTTCTCAAAGCTTTCTCATTCAATTATTTTATACATGTGGCTCACATTATGCTTTCTAATTTTTAAGGCCTCGTAACTAATTAAGATGTCCAATTTAGAATTGAGTCACCCGATTTTGACCAGGTCAACAATTTCTGAAGGAGCTCTCTCATTCAATTCGTTTAATTCCCTATATTTCCTAATTGTGGACCGGGTCAACATTTTCTCAAGGAGCTCTCTTATTTAATTCTTTCATGCCATTAAGGTATTCAATTTTGAATTTGATATATGATTTTGACTCTGTCAATGATTTTTTAAATCAATCAGTAACAACCAGCTTATTAAAACACATCAATTCCAAGCACCCTCTCACCATCTAAGAAAAAGCATCCCCTTGTGATACCGCAGCACCAATATAGTATATGCAGCCACCGACTCAAAAATTACCCCACATAAATGTACGTCGGTTAGCGGATAACACGGAAGCACACCACCAAAGGCACATCAAATCAATGTATTATAAAATAAAAATAAAACACACTCCATCATCTCCCCTGGCCAAACTAAATATTCTATCAGTTCCTAAATATAAGGTGGATTAGTTTGTTGGAAAGTCAAATTTCTTTAATTTTAACCAAGTTCAAAGCAAAAAATATCGACATCCACAATATTAAAAAAGTATGAAAATTCATTTCATGATGAATCTAATCATACCGATTTGTATTGTGGATTTTGATATATTTCTCTACAAACTTGATCAAACTTAAAAGTTTTGACTTTTCAAAAGAGTATACACCTTATATTTTGAAACAGAGTGAATATTATTTTAAGAAACCCAACGATACCAACGACGTAGCAAAGAGCGCCCAACCCTTCTAGTATATATAATATTTAAAAGGTGTGGCTACGTCTCAGTCGACTAAGATTAAACCAAGTCTCAGTCAAGTGGCATGATATGTAAAAATAAAAAAAATTGAACATATTTTTTTGTATGAATCTCCATGTAAAATCAAAGGAATATAGCATCGATTGAGACTTAGCAAAATTGGTATTCAAACAAGAGTGTTCGTTGAGCAATAGACCAAGAGATTGCTGTTCGTTGCTCAGAAAACTTGGAGTTTCAGTAAGCCAGCTCTAGGTGACACACAGTTCAAGCACGCTTAGCACACAAATGCGCTGGACCATTTGCTGGCCTATGTACATGCTAGATTACAAAGGATTTAGAACTACTAATTAGCTCTTCAATTTCGTAGAAAACTGGTGCCACAACAAAAGGACTATTGAGGCGAATGTTCTAGAGATTAACAATATCCAGACTTTCCGTCTCCATCGCCACATTAGCAAAACCCCGAAGGTTTGCAAGGATTACTCCATCTCGAAGGGCTAAGGCTTCTGCGATCATGGGATCAGTGACCCCCAGGTCAGGTTTCCACGATGCACCCAACAAGGTTGTTTGGGAGCAGACGACACCTCCACCTCTAGCTCCACTTTACTCCTCGGTAGCAGCGGCAGCCACATTCGTAATGATCGATGTTTAAGTGCTCAGGTTCAGGAGGTCACCAATCATGTCATGGCAGGACAACCGCCTACTGTTTGGGAATGTCGAGCTGGGCCAATTATTCTCTTGTGAGCCTAATTGAATTGACTAGAGTATCACTTAGTTGAACTCATATGGATGAGGTTAACAAAGTGACATGGAAAGTTCACCTTGGAACTACATTCTGAGAACCATGTCGAGGTAATGCCGGAGTTGGCAATATCTAATTCATGCACACGGATGGCATGGGTCATGGTGCATGTGACCAATGACAACAATAGGACAGGGGGCAATATATAGAATTTTGGCAGCATCTAGATGAGTAGACAGGTGGTATTAATTAGAAATGGGTCATGGTGCGCATGACCAATGACAACAATAGAATGAGGGGCAATGTCCAGAATGTTGGCGGCATCTAGATGAGCAGACGAGTGGGATTAATTGAAAATTTTCTCATCGAGTGCGACATAGACTTACGATGGTCGGTGTAGATTGAACAGTGAAATTCGTTGCCCACGATGAATGATTCGAGTTCTTCTTTGTCTCAATGGATTCTCCTCTTCGATGTAGTCTTTATGGCACCAATGTTCGACCATGAGGAGCTCGGGTATATAGGAGATGTTTAGCTGCATGGTTGCATGGAATGAGAAATGTCCATTTTTGGTTGGGGTAGCCAAGAGAAAGTTACAAAAGCACAATTTCCGTCCGGCCTAACAACAAAAAGGATTTTTCTATTCGAGACCACAATGGAAAGTCTTTTTTCATTGCTACCGACAATGGCATGGTACTATATATATATATAATTTTTGGCTTTCTATCCCAAGTTTTGGAAATTCGTAAAATAATAATAGTATTTTAAGAAACCCGGTATAGATCCCCCACCTAAGTATGTGCATTGTTTAGATTGTTCTTCTTTTGAATGCAAAATGCACAAATTAGAGGTGAAAAGAGAAGGTAAGAATATGAACAGAACTTTGCACAGAGTGTGTCGACATGTCATAGATATGAAATGGTACATGTGCAAGACTTATCATGGAGAGATATAAGTATAACAAGATATGAATGCTCAACTAGCTCTTGAGATTAGATCCATGATTGCAGTAGATAGAGCATCGCATAGTCTCATCTGAACATAATAAAGTAGTGTTAAATTGTCAATTGCATACTTGCTAGATGTCGAGCTCCTCCTTTTTGGGGTAGTGCATGGAAACATACCCTTGAACTTGTTTGCCCCTCCCACCCCTCACAGAAGTTGACAATGAAGATGTGGCCCTCACCGACAACCTAAGCACGACTATGGTGTACCTCCCACGCACATGTTGTGTTGGTGACATTGATTGGTTCCAGAAGTCATGCGTTTTTTTTATGTGAGACGAACCAGCAGGATGACTATCCGGAAAATGTAGAATGGATGCTCTTAGGTCAGTTATGGCTATGTTTTTTTTTCATCACTTGTACTTGTAAGATTATAATCGCAATCAATAGTTACCATTCCAAGTTGGTCAACCATTTGACAACCTCTAGCATTCCATGCTTACCCTTTTCAGCACCAAGTGTGCATGGCATATGCCATTCCGTTGAAATTGTGACACTTGGGTGACGCTGTTTTAGATTTTATAACGAAAGGAAGAGTTATGAGCACATAAGAGAACAACTATTAGATTTATCAAAGCTTTTACCCAAAAAAATCAAAGCTTTTGAACTCGGCAAATTTTGTTACTCTAGAAGAGTTTCTAAACCCAAAGTTCAAAATAACAAGTTCCTCCATACCCAAAAAGAAATCCAACAACTTTGATACCAAAAGGTGGGCCTGACCCATGCAAAGCAACGGGTTGAAGGCCCAACACGAAGCAACCAGTGGACTGAGCCAGCCAGGGTTTAGTTTGAGGCCCAAAAGCACCATGCATGGCATTTGCATATACAACTATAGCTTTACAACGTAGGCAAAGTGCTAAGTACATTAAAAGACTTAGCAACTTATCTCCCCAATGCATATGTGCTTACCTTTGCTAGCCAATCTTGCTTCATTTCATTGTTTAGCAACTAAACTCATTCATGCATTGGTTGGTAGGCATTTTGTATAGGTCGGCGCACTTGACATTGTTTTTTCTCAAAGTCAACAAAGTGGCATCTCTTCTCCTTGATTGCTTTGCCACATCAGTTTTTTTATTGTATGGCATTCTTAGAGCATCTCCAACAGGCGCCGAACGCCCCGCGCGCAAAAAACTCCTTTGTCGCGCGCCCATCGCTCGATTTGGCCTTGTGGCGCTAGCTCCAAAGAGTCAGCTAAAAAGCAGCGCGCCGCTCCAAGAGCGCCAAGAAAATTGCAGTCTTGTAGCGACTACACGGGGCATTGCATATATGGCATTTTGAACACAAAATGAAGTTGAAACATTCAAAATGCAATGAACATGACATATAAAATGCCACTTACTCTATCGTCCTCATTTGTGCCACTTGGGTTCAACTTGTCAACCGCCTTTTGACAGGCCACCCACCTTTGACAATCCGAGTTGATTGTCGACCATCGAGACCAAAGTGATCTCTCGGAGCGGTCAATTCCACTCAAGTTGTGAACATCAAAGTGTTCTTTCATCCGTCCCCAATAAGCATCTCTACTTTGATCACCTCCAACGGATGGATCCCTCAACACTTGCAACCAAATATTGCATAGTAAGATGTCATCGACGTTGGTGTAATTGCCCGCTCTTCCTTACGGTGCGTCAACAATGCCCTCACCCTCCTCGTCCACCTCGAACTCATGGTCTTCGAAATGCATGTCATTGGTTTGAGACCAATGCGAATTGTTGGAGCCAACACCCATCGTTGACATGTATGCATCATCATTGAGACTACAAAGTTTTTTGAACAATGCAAATAAGCTATCTATATGTGAATGCATTGAAAAAATAACAAAAAAAAATGAAAAGTTGGAACTTTTTTACCTTGGGGGCATTTCGTCAAACATGTTGTGCGCGTCGGCCGCCGGCTCAACGAGTGAGCTCGCCGGCGCTTCGGTAGCCGCCGCGCCCGTCGCATGCCCTGCAAGCTTCTTCCTCCTCGCCTTCGAGGTGCCGGAGCCGTCCGCCGCCTTGTTTTTCTTCGCCGATGTCTTGCTCTTCTTTGGCCGCGCCGCATTGGGGAGCTTTGGGGCGGCGGCTCGGGCCGGCGCCGACGCGACGCCACCCGCCGCCGAGGTCATCCGCGGCGGCATGAAGAGGCCGCGCGCGAGGCCGATGGTCGGAGGAGCTCCGGCGGAGGCGAGGCCAACGCCACCCGGGCTAGGGTTTGCAGCGGCGGCGGCGGCGGTGGAGGGGTGGCGGCTATAGGATGGGGTGAGCGGGGTGCCGACGCGTGCGTCCATGGGTGCAGTTCGCCGGCGCCAGCGCGCACGGGGCGTAGGAGGCGGAGAAGAGAGAGCGCAGCGCGGCCTTTCGAGTGTGCCAGCAGCGCGGGCGCCACAAATACACCACGCGAGATAGCGAATCCGACCGCGCACCCAACTCCTTATACCGCGCGCACGGTTATTGCGCGCCGCTGGAGCCACCTGCCGGGTTGCGCACGCTAAACTGGCTAAATTTGCGGCGCGGCGCTTGTTTTAGCGCGTCTGTTGGAGATGCTCTTAACACTTCTTTTTGAAAAGAAGAATTACACCCGGCCTCTGCATCACATGATGCATACAACCATTTATTAATGCAAACGGAGTATCCACATTCCAAATAAAGATCCGGAAAATTACAAGTAGAAAACACCTAGTATACACCAAGGAGCACAGGGGGTGGCCTCGGAAAACATTTTAAACGTGCCAATGGTATTAAAGAATTATTTCTTGTTCAAAAACGAAAGGAACAGCAGTGGAAAAGACGAGATGCTAGCTCATGTGTTTTTATAGTGGTTGGAATTAGGGTGCTTGTACCTACTCCCGCTTCGGTTTGAAGTAGGAAAAGGACCAGACTGTAGCAAGAAAAATGAGCCGGCTGACCGAATCCGAACGCCCGCGCTCTCTCTGTTCTCTACCTACCGTAGGTACGTGCGTGCTGGAACTGCCCCAGCCGCGGCGTCGCACGCTCTGGAACTGCGGCCGCAGCGTCGCAAGTCGCATGGCTTGTCCGTATGGTCCATTTGACCACGGCGTCACCTAACCCCGGCCGCGCGCACTATATATAACCCACCCACGCCGAGTTCATCTCAGCCAGGCAACAGAATTAAGCATTCGACCAAGCCATCGATCGACCTCCTCGATCTGCATTTGGCATCGGTACTCAACTTGCATTGCTCGATCGCGCCGACGTCTAGCTCGAGCTCGAGCAACCTTAACTTAGCAAGCTAGCTACGTTGAGAAATCTTCTAGGGCTATAGTACACACACCTGCACTACGTACTCACGTGCGGTGTGATCACGTCGTCGTCGTCGTCGTCGACATGGTCGGAAGCAGCCCCATGCAGGCGGTGCTGGTGGCGCCGGGGGTGAAGGGCAAGCAGCTGCTCCCCTACAAGCGAGACGCGCTCAAGGAGAAGCACGCCGTCGCCGGCCTCATGCGCTCCATCGCCGGCTCCGGCGTGCGCACCGCCTTCTACGTCCTCGACCTCGCCAGGGTCGCCGACCTGTACATGCGCTGGCACCGCGCGCTGCCGGACGTGCGGGCATACTACGCCGTCAAGTGCAACCCGGAGCCGGCGCTGCTCGGCGCGCTGGCCGCGCTCGGCGCCGGGTTCGACTGCGCCAGCCGCAGGGAGATCGAGGCCGTGCTCGCGCTCGGGGTCGAGCCGGGCAGCATCGTGTACGCCAACCCGTGCAAGCCCGAGGCGCACATCGAGTACGCGGCGCGGGTGGGCGTCAACCTCACCACGTACGACTCCGAGGAGGAGGTGGCCAAGGTGAAGCGCTGCCACCCGAACTGCGAGCTCATCCTCCGCATTAAGGGCCCCGACAACGGCGACGCCAAGGTCGACCTCGGCACTAAGTACGGTGCGCACGCCGACGAGGTGGTGCCGTTGCTCCGCGCCGCGAAGCGCGCAGGCCTCGGCGTGGCCGGCGTGTCCTTCCACATCGGCAGCGGAGGGACCCGCACCGACGTCTACCGCGGGGCCATCGAGGCCGCGCGCGCGGCGTTCGACGCGGCCGCCGCCCTCGGCATGCCGCCCATGCGCGTGCTCGACGTCGGCGGCGGCTTCATGGCAGGAGGCACCGCGTTCGAAGAGGCGGCGGTGGTCATCCGCGACGCGCTGGCGGAGCACTTCGGCGACCTCCCGTGCGTGGAGGTCATCGGCGAGCCAGGACGGTACTTTGCCGAGACGGCCTTCACGCTCGCGGCGCGCGTCATCGGAAAGCGCACACGCGGCGAGGTGCGGGAGTACTGGATCGACGATGGCCTCTACGGCTCCCTCAACTGCGTCCTCATGGACGACTACGTGCCCCGCCCGAGGCCGCTCGCCACCCCACGCGCCGGCGAGGAGGCGTACACGTCGACGGTGTTCGGGCCGACCTGCGACTCGCTCGACACGGTGGTCACCGGCTACCGGCTGCCGGAGATGAGCATGGGGGACTGGCTCGTGTTCGACGACATGGGCGCCTACTCCATCGGCTCCGGCTCCCATTTCAACGGCTTCTCCATGTCCGACATTGCGACATTCTTGGCCTACTCTAGCTAGGTCAGAAACAATTAAGATATGGACAACGTGCCACACATGTTTTTAATAAAGTTTCATGTATTTTTGTAATTTATTTGTATATAAAGGGAGTTGCTTATAACGAAGCTCGTATCCCCTCCAAACTTTAAGGGCTCACATTCGTTTGACAGCCAACGACAGATAAACGTTGGCGTGGTGCCCAGCACAGGCTGCCTGTTAGCTTTACGTCACCGAGCGCCGCCAACACCAGACCACTAGGAGAGGCGATCTTTTCCTCTGATCTCCACCGGCCGGGGCGCTGGCCCCCTCTCCCTTCGGCCGCTGCTCCGGCGGCAGGAGGGAGGGGGACTCCGTTCCTTCGTTCTGTGGTTAGGGTTTGGATTTGTAGGTCGTGGTGCGTTGTTGGGGTGGTGAAAGCGGCATCTGGACGAATAAATCTGCCTAAACTCTACTCCCGCACCGGTGGTGTCTTTCATGACGGCGTCTCGGAGTTGATGGCATTGTGTCTCTGTCGATCCCTCAGATCGGCAGCGTTAGGGTTCATGGATAGTGTTGGCGAGGCGGCGGCGGCGACTCCATCAGGTGTGTCTCTTCTTCTGCTCTGTCCCCGTTGTTGTGGCGTTGTCTCCGACGTCATGGTGGAGCTGGGAGGTTTTGTCGTTCAGGAGTACGCGCAGGCGGTTGTCTATGCAAGTGACAGCTAGAAGATGGAGTATCCTGTGTTGGGTCTCTGGTCGAAAGCTACCAGTTCTGGTTTCCTCCTCCGACGTCATTGTCGTCATGTGGGGGTGTCAGTTCTGAAGTTCGATGACTTGTTCGGGGACATTTTGCCCCGGTCTGATTCTTTCAACGGCTATGGTTTTGCTTCTGGCAAACTACTTTGGAGGTCCGTAACCGTAAAGCTGCTGATCAGCGATGGAGCCGCATCAAGTTTGGGTGAAGAGGTGATATGTCTTTTTATCCTTTGGTGGTCACTTCGATGGTGTCGAAAGAAAGAGACAAGCGCTGGTATTTTGCATAGGATTTTCCTATCTTTTCAGTTATGTATGGTCGATGCTTACGTGCCTTGTAACTTGATCTTTATTCTATATAAATGAGACACGTATTACCATGAAAAAAAGCCAACAATGAATAATATATAACTTTGGATAAAGGACGAAATGGCATAATCTGAATAAAACTAACTAGCACTGACCATGCTCAGTGTCATACACAAATCCATATAGCTTTGAATTATTAAGGTGAAAATGGAATAGTCTAAATGAACAAACTAATTGTTCACAAACCCGACTAAGAGACAACAAGTAGAGTATATTTCTCTTTCCCTCACATTCATCCGGTGCAAGCCCATTGAAAGTTCAATTAAAGATAAAAACAAATCGTCAACTTGTACATCATTAACCACCGACTAAGCTCATCTTACATTCTTAAGAAGTTGATCCCCACTATTACTAATTCTCTCAACATGCGCATTGTCCACATCAGCCTAATGCCACATCAGCATGCACATGAGTCTTATTCTTAGTGTTTTCTTTTTTTAGTTAGGCACACACCTTTTCACCCAAAGAAGACAGATCACCTTTTCACCCTGCCCAGGCCGAGACGCCAAAACTTATGGCGTTCCAGTCCCATCATGTGCATGCTGATGTGGCATTAGGCTGATGTGGACAATGTGCATGTTGAAAGAATTAGTAATAGTGGGGATCAACTTCTTAAGAATGTAAGATTCCTTTCTCCCACCGGCCAAATACTCCAGGTAACGTAGATTGATGTGATTTTTTACTAGGAAAAAGGAATCATGATGGAGATTTACATCCATCATTATCCCATGCAACATCTTCATGCTTTGGCAGGTAATCAATCACGAACAACTCATATTTTTTATTTCTCATACGACATGGAATTATATTTGGTTAAGTGGAGGCAATTTTAAGCCCGTTCTGGTATTGTATTTTATCAGAGCTTTTTTGTGTGTGTGGCATGCTAACTAAACGTTCATCCATGCAGCAAAGTTTCAGAGTTTTGAGAGAACTTTTTCTCAGCCGTTTCTGGTATTGTATATATATATATATTTTTTTTTTGCGATGAATTGTATATTTACTCCTAAGGATTTTTCTGTCGGATGCTACTAACATAACATCAATCTCTGATTATTCTGTGCATCGACATGTGAGAGTTCTAAGGGAATCCTTTTCAGATGCCTCAAAATTGCAGGTCAGAACTATTTATGTAACAAGATTATTTGCATGGATATTCATTGGTTTCACCTGAACATATTATAGTCATTCCTCAGCAACGCGCAGGGTTTTATCTAGTTGTCAATAATACAAAGATCCACCCTCTCACAACATGGCAAGTGGGCAACTGCACATAATAAGTAACTTTGAATAATTTAGTGGAAATGGCATGATTCGGATAAAACTAGCATAAGACCTGGACCAAGCTCATGGTCAATAGGTCGTACAAAAAACTAGCTAAGAACATCACAAAATTGGAAAGAGCACATAATATATATAACTTCCCAATTTAGCAAATGTTTAGTCTTTTTTTTAGAATTTTTTTCAATCTATTCATCTTCAGTCATGGGAATACAAAAAACAACACATGTAATAAAAATTAGAAAAAAGTCCATTTTACTACCCTGAACAAAGTTGGTGGTTCACATTACTCCCTGATCTATTTTTCTGCTCCTTTATCCCCCTCAACTTTTTCATACCAGTCAAAAAACGTCCCTGGCTGGTTTTCCTCGGTCGGATGCTGACGTGGATGAGGTCAAAGCAGTATTTGACCAGTGGGGGCCCCTCGTCAGTGACCCATGAGTGTCTCTCGGTGGCGCCGTATGGGGTGTGATGGTGTGGCTGACCGGAGAAGCAGCTAAGGGCACGGACTGTAGGGACGTGCTATAGGAGGCCAGAAGGTGGCCGGCGGCGAGCTCCTAGTCGGAGCAGAAGTGATGAAGCGGCTGGGCATGAGAGGTCGTGTGGGGTGTGGGCCTTGGGCCCACTGGTCAAATACAATCTTTGACCTTGTCCAAATCAGCAGGCAAACCAGGCAGGGGTGATTTTTGTCTGGTTTGGGATTGTTCAGGGGGGTAAAGGAGCAGAAAAATAGATCAGGGGGTAATGTGAACCACCAACTTTGTTCAGGGTAGTAAAATAGAATTTTTTTCTAAAAATAACAACCATGTCCGTGGACCACCTAGGGACGACTACAAGTACTGGAGCAAGCCGAAGGCGCGCCGCCATCATCACCCCTCCCTCACCATATCGGGGCAAACCCTGTTGTAGTAGACAGTCGGGAAGTCGTCGTGTTAAGGTCCCATAGGACCAGCGCACCAGAGTAGCAATCATCGTCGATGAAGAAAGCCGTAGATCAGAAGGATCAAACCTGTAAACACCTAAACGAAGACGAACGAAGACCGGATCTAAATAGATCCACCGAAGACCAGCACCTATCGAATCCCGCAAGATCCGACGGAGACAAACCATCACACGCCCTTCGACAATGCTAGACACATCATCAGGACGGGGATAGAACGTGGAAGACATTATTCCTACTAAGGTACATCGCCGCCGCCACACAGCCCCAACCAAGACGCTGACTCAAACAAGAACGAGAACGGGGTCCCTCCTGCCGGCGAGGGGCTGAGATCGTCCGCACCTCCATGGCCTAGAAGCCATCAGAGATGGGACGACCGACGGCGGCGCCGACGAGACGAGAAGAGCTTTTGTTGTGGAGGAGAGGAAAGAGATGTGATGGCTTATATCTAATTATGGTCGAGATAGATCATAGATGTTGCTGTTTGCTCCACTCGACTAGCAAATGTTTAGTCGACATGAAGCACGCTTGCATGAAAGGTGTAGTTGTTAGTTTGGTTGATATGTTGGGTTGGGTCCAGTCTACCAGGTTCGATGAGTTTGGATTAGGGAATAATTGTTGGTGTATAGCAGTTTAAACGATTACCTCCATTATTAGTTTCGGCAGTATGGTTGTTAGGACCATCCAGGCCATGGCAGCGCAAACATCTTCTCTCCTTGCTTTCTTAATGTGACTTTTCCTTGCTCTTGGTCTACTTATGTCGTAGGGGAGGTGGGGTAACTATTGATATCAGATGTACCCTGTGCCACACTCTAAGTTTCACTTGCATGCGCCTTTCGGTAGATCACGACCGATCTGCCACGTGGGGTAAGTTCGGCGACAAAACTCCTCATTTTTTGTTGAAGAAAGGGATTGCTCCCCGGTTTCGTCATTGAAATCATTCGAAGCTTAATACAACAGTCATCAACTAAACATCAAAATAGAGTAAAGCTCGAAATATTAAGGTGGAGGGAAAGACCTACATACAAAACTACTTTCCATATGATGAAACCACATAGTTTTAAAACATACCAAAGAAGCATTTTGTTTCACATGCGGCTAAAGCAACTGCACCGCCAGAGTTTTTCCACCGATGTGCTCCATCATGTGTTTGTGACGCGTCGCTCCAGACACGCCCATCCTCTTGTACGATCAAACACCAAGATTGCCACCTCTGTGTGTTTTCTCGATCCTTGCCAGAGAGCCGCCACCGTTGTTTCCTTTTGTAAAACAACAAATCAAATGAATAATAGAGTATAGGCCACTGCAAGATTTCTCTCTAGAGGCATGCTTTGTTGTGTTTTCGATAAAGGGTGGATTTTATTTACTCAAAATGAAGTATCAAGTGGATACAAACATAATGAGCATACACCCGGTTTCTGCATAGTTAGGATGCACACAACCAACACTTACGCATACACACAAGCAAGTGCAAAGTCATACAAGACCAAAGCTATGCCTGAGCGATGAAAAAAAGGAAGCGAATCAAAACAACGATGGAAAAAAAGGAAGCGAATCAAAACAGCGATGGACAAACAACTGCACGATGCACGCTTTGTTGTGTATCTTCTAGATAACCCATATCACTGCGGCAAACCCAATAGCCATTGTTTTCCTCCGTCCTGGAGGGAGGCCTGCAAGCAATGTAACATATTGATTTAAGTTGGATGAAAGCACAGGAAGTTGAAAACCACAGTGCATTATACTTCAAATGAACCTAGCCAACGATATCAAAAGAAGAGGTGAGCAATTGATTCATCACGAGCACAAAAGAGACATTTATTTTCACCCACCCACGATGCAAAAGTACATCTCCGATTAAATACTACTCCCTCCGTCCCATAATGTAAGACGTTTTTTGACACTAGTATAGTGTTAAAAAGCGTCTTACACTATGGGGCGGAGGGAGTATGTTTTAGCATCAACCAAGAGAACACTCTTATCCTAGGTGGAATATTTCCACAATAGCTATACCATCAAAGGGAAGATGAGAATACAATTGTTGATATAAGGATTTAACCATAAAATCTTTGGCAGGATTGGGGACCTATATCATAACATTCCTATCTATAGAAAGATAATCATTTTAGTTAAGACACCTCAATGCAAGCATCTGCTCCAAATACCTGATACATCTCAAATGTATCGATAATTTTTATATGGTTCATGATGTTTTGCTATCAATTACATACACTATGAGCATATTAATCAAGTGCCAAGTATTTGTTCTTTTTTTGTTTTTTTAATTTAGGAAAATCCTGAGATAAAGTCAAAGAAAAAAGTACGAAAATAGTTTGGGAAATTTCACACCGGAAGAGACCCAGGAGCCAGAGGTTGGCACCTAAGGGCCTCCCAGGTGCCTAGGCACCTGGTGCAGATGCCCCTCGACCCTAGGTGTCTACATGGAGCCTCTTTGGCATGTGTCACCCCATGGCTCGCCTCGAGTGCCCAATGGTCCACATATACCCCCAAAATTTCACCCTGCTTATCGAGCATTTTTCGCCGCTGCTACATCACATATCAAAGGCGATCTTCGTTCCCAGCTTTGATCCGAAACTCTGCCGATGGGGGAAGCCATCTCCATCGTCATCAACAAGATTCTCACACCCCAAGATGAGTTGTGAGTAGTCCACCCTATGAACTACGGGTTCATGATAGTTGCCAAAATTGTATTCTCTTCATCTTGATATTTTAAATGTTCGGCACAATGGACATATAAGGTGCCCTACATGATTATTGTTTATCTGATGTATTCCTAACGGTGATGTTTATCATGTGATGAATTATTTCTTTATCTGCAGTTTTTTGCATACCACTTTGTTTAATCTATAGATCTATTTTTTTGGTTGCTTGTCTACTCACATATTTTAGGAGGACCCACTTGTGTATATCTCAAGATGATGTGTCGGCTCAGTCTTTCGAAAGTGTTCATATGGATAGTTTGTACAATGTGTACGTTCATAGGTGGAGTGTATGTGCGTATATATGAAAGTCTCTCTGTATTTTGTTAAATTTTGTTTAACCTAGATTAGCCAAGATCACGTAAGGATCAAACTAAATCCATCATATCTTAATTTCCAGTGACAGCCCATGCATTTTACACACAGGGAGAAGCCAAAATATTTGCCTACTCACATGTTTTAGGAGGACCCACTTGTCAGTGACCAAACTCCTGCCGCCGCGATTTCGTCCGCCTCGCGCTTCCTGGATTCAACTCGAGGTTCAGATTCGTCCGCTTATTTTATTTTTTCTGGTGAAAGCAAATCGCGCGATCGACACGGGCTGGGGAGAGGGGAAAACGGATTCCGTGCCTCCGCCGGCGGCATCGACGTCGGCGTCGGATCCATCACGGGGCCTCCGGCGCTGGAGCGGATCATCTCCATGCAGCGGGAGCAGCGCCGCCGCCTCTCTCTGCCGAATGATATGCTGTATGCGCGTGTCCTGTGAGGCTCTCCCCCGCCAGAGAAGAGGATTCAGTATTTCTCCACGGCTGCCATGCCAGATTCTGTTCGTTTGGGCGTGCAGTCTTGCTTTGGTGGATAGCAAGATTATTCTCTCGCTTGGTTGATTATGGTAGCAACTTTTGGTTCCAAAATGCCCACATGTTTCTTCTTTTAAGAAGAATAAAGTGGAGGAGATTGCTAGGAAAATGAAATACCAAGATACCAAGTCTGACGAACTAGTGTTCTGTTTGCTTGGACAACATCGACGAGATCTCGGCCAAAATCACTGTTTTGACCTTTTCAGCGATCTTTGCCACAAAGTGAACTCGATATGAAAGTATTTCATGATCTGACCTTTTTAGCAACGCCACAGCCCGTGGCGTTTCTTCTCCATATAGAAACGCCGAGATATCTCGCGTTTCAGTCCACATTCAAACGCCGAGCTAGCTAGCGTTTTCGCTCCACATGGAAACGCCAAGCATGTTGGCGTTGCTGCCCAGGCCGAGACGCCAAAGCTTATGGCGTTGCTAGCTGAAACTCTCTTAGTCTTAGGAAGGAGCTCGCGGATGCCAACGCGCACCGGGACGCCGATGGTGACCCCGACCGTTCGCTCGCTCGAGCACCGCCGCCGTTGCCATCTCAAATCCAAGTGCAAGACATCAGGTCGTGTTGTCAGGAACCGCATGGTGGTGTGCCGTCCTTAGCCTGGCCGGTTCGTGCTGCGGCAGAGGGTTCCGGTGCATTGAGCTGCAGGTTGTTGGTAGGAGCAAAGTGCACGCCGGGTGCAATGGGAGCATGAGACACGGAACGAGCAAGGGGTCCGAGCTCTTGCTCTCGCGCTCTGCCGTCTTCGAACAGGTTGAGAAGAAGGAATAAACGGCGGCGCACATGGTCGCCAGAGTCACCAGGCTCGACCTCGTCGACAGCGCCGCAGTGCGACCATGCTCGCCGCTCGCGTGAACACATCTGCCCGGCGAGCTCGGCCGTCTCGCCGGCTCCCTGCATCGCTTGAGCTGTCGCGCATCTACCTGCCACCGCTGAGCTGAGCTCAGTGCAGGGGAGGAGGACGAGCAGCGACGTGACTAGTGTTTGTTGCTTTTGCTGTGGTTTTAGCCAGCCGGCCATATCTTTCCTGATTTCTCCACAAAAAAGTTTGCATTATCCTCCTAGCTTCCCCAGCCCCTCCTTTCATGCCTTTTGTACGTGCCATTGCTCGCCGTAGCTAGCTAGCAACGCCATGAGCTTTGGCGTTTCGGCCTGGGCAGCAACGCCAAGATGCTTGGCGTTTTCATGTGGAGCGGAAACGCTAGCTAGCTCGGCGTTTGAATGTGGACTGAAACACGAGATATCTCGGCGTTTCTATATGGAGAAGAAACGCCACGGGCTGTGGCGTTGCTAAAAGGGTCAGATCGTGAAATACTTTCATGTCGAGTTCATTTTGTGTCAAAGATTATTGAAAAGGCCAGAATAGTGATTTCGGCCAGTTCTAGGGATATGTATGGTCAACTTAATGTTTCCCCTTTGGGTTTTCTTGCTCTGAAGTTACTGCTTGTTCAGTACACCTGCTTACTTTTGAGCAAATAAAATTCGGATCCTCGGAAACAGCAAAATGAAATTTCTGAATTCATTTGTACTGTTGAGCATAATTAAGTTGGATGAGAGAAACAAATTGGATTTTCTGCACGTGCCTCAGTTTGTTTGAGTTTGCTGTTTTTCTTATTCAATGCGAGTGCTGGTTATGGGGGTATGACCATGTGTCGTGTGTTGCAGATGGATCGATCCCTTCCGTTTCTAAACGAAGGTCACCAGCCCTCCAACAAGATGGTAATTCGAAAGGTGGCAAAAGAATGAAATATCTGCCAGATCTTCCGGAGGTACGTGATAAGATGCTAATGACGGAAGACCTATGCTGCACATAAATTATCATTTTATGGATAAAAAATATATAGGGCTGAGTAAGGTTCTCTATCTAGCCTTTTCTTTTTCGTACGGTTAAATTATAAGCATGAAACTTAAATTTGCTGCCATGTAACATGGTCAAAACATCCCTTTTCTTTGGGCATACTCTTATCTTGTAGAAAAAGGCGAAAACTGCATAGACATTGGGGCTTTCTCTACCATCATTTGAATTTAGCTAGAACACATGATCATAGCCACAGATGAGTGAAACATAGAGTCATGGCTTGGCAACTATGCATGTTTAGAATAGCATAACTGGGAAAACGATCATTTTTCAAAAAAGGGCATACAAGTGGGATACTGTTGGTGCACTATTGAAGTACTTTGCCGTAAATAATTTTCTACATGATTTTCCTTTTATATGTCAATTCTACAAAAGGGCAATAGTTCACTCATGGTAAATAAGTACGGACCGGTACAAGTCCACTAACTTTGTTGTGTTAATTGTCCTTTTAGCAGAGTAACTTCTATATCGTTTATACAATGCACTTCATACACGTGGTTGCACAACGTGCAATGCAATACAAAGGTAGATAGGGCATTGGAATTGAAGTGTCTAATTATGTTTTCTTGGAAGCCCTTGTGGTGCTTTCTATTCTTTTTTAGAATTTCTAGTACCTCATTCCTAGTTGTTGAGCTAATGTCCCGCTATTTGCATACTGAAAAAAAACACAGAGGCTTATAAATGTCATCTATACCTAGCTCGATCCAGTCAATTGGTAAAGTATTTTTGTTTTGGTTATTTATCACCGATTATTATTCAGTTAACATATGACTGCACGTGTGATAGAAGGAAGAATGTTGTGAAAAAGCTCAATGATAGACTTGAACTAACTCCAAAATTTCTTTTATGTGGTGTATTTGAAATGCACCAAATCGAAGCTAACTTAGCCACTTTTATTCTTGTATTATATATATATATATATATATATATATATATATATATATATATATATATATATATATATATGTCTGAATTCTGGTCTCTGAACGCACATCAGTACTTCTCGATCCAAGAGGGCTCCTGGTATGCGACGTCACTCTCGTGCGACGGCCACCAGCTGCTTTCCGATGTTGCGCCCGTAGAAGAGCCCGATGAGCGCCGTCGGGAAGCTCTCGATCCCCTCGGCGACATCCTCCAGGTAGGCGATCTTCCCTTCCTTGAGGTAGCCGGCCATCTCCTCTTCGAACTTTCTGTAGCTGCCGTAGTGATCCGTCACGATGAACCCCTCCATGCGGATGCGCTTGGTGATGATGCAGAAGAGGTTGCGCACGCCCTCGCGCTGCTCCAGGTTGTACTGCGAGATCATCCCGCACACCGACACCCGCCCTTGCAGCCTCATGTTGAGAAGCACCGCGTCCAGCATCGCGCCACCCACGTTCTCGAAGTAGATGTCGATGCCCTCTGGGAAACACCTGAAAGCAAGTGTCATGGCACGGTGAACTCTTGATCAACTGGCCCTGTTCATTGGAAGTTAGAAGAATCGCAAGAGTATATGGTAGCTAGGGAAGGGGCTTGCAATTAACCTCTTCAGTGTGGCGTCCAGGTCTTGCTCCTTCTTGTAGTTGAAGGCATCGTCAAACCCAAACTTTGTTTTTAGGAGGTTGACCTGAGGATAAGGCAAATTTATCCCATCAAAATAGGAAGCTCTGCCAACGGCGGTGACAAAATTAAATCAGTATGAACAAAGCTACTCATTGTCTGGGGATGTGCCCAAATGAGTAGGCACAAACCTTCTCATCAGAACCGGCACTACCAACCACGTAGCAGCCAGAGATCTTGGCAAGCTGCCCGACAAGCTGTCCAACGGCGCCCGACGCTGCCGACACAAAGACATACTCGCCCTTTTTTGGCTTGGCCAAGTCAAAAAATCCAACGTAGGCAGTAAGGCCAGGCATGCCTGAATTATGAAGTTTCCAGCAGTCAGAGAAAATACTAGCCAGTATATCAGCCAAGGTTACATTTGACTGATTCTACAGCAGACTAAGGTCTACGAAGAAATTAAACCGTAATTTTCTGGTTTCAGAATAACAAATAAATTACTGGAGTATAATGATAAGCAGACCTGGTTAACTTGTGACGAATAAAAGTGAACTCACCAAGAACTCCTGTGTAGTATGACAGCGGCAATTCAGGATGGTTGATCTTGAAATGCGACTCCAGATTAGTGATCAAAGTGTACTCTTCACATCCTGTCAATCCCCACACCAGATCACCAGGCTTGTAATCCTGGTGCCCGGATTCCACCACCTTGCTTACGCCTAAAGTAGTTAAAACCTGGTAGGATTCACGTACGGAGGCAGCAAAATGCCATGCCTTCAGCTTCAGGTGGGAAAAAATTCAGAAAAAGAAAAGGCTGAATCCATGTACAGAACTGCCGATCAGATTACTGTCGGCTGTCCCTTGTCCCGTGAAACAGTAACAGAGTAGCTATTGCAAGTTCTGCTCATGCGAACCGCATGCTACCGATCCAACAACTGATATAAGCTGAAGAAACAGCCGCCAGTAGACTGTAGTACAGTAGTTATCTGCAAGAGTTACTCGGATACAGTACTAAAACTGAATCCGAGAACTTCAACTGATTCTTTCAAAAAAAAAAAGAACTTCAACTGATGCATGTGCTCCATCCGGAGCTTTTTTACTCCGCGTATGAGAAAAACTAACTGTAGATCTGTACTGCCAAGGAGACTGAATTCCGATGCCGGAGCAAGTTTGATGCTAGGTTAAAACAAATTAAAGGACGGCAGTACCTCCCCCTGGACGAAGTCCGGCACGTGGCTGGGCTCGTCGTTCCCGGACATCCGGCTGCGCAGGTAGGGGTCGCAGGAGAGGTAGAGGTTCTTCACAACCACGGCGTTCGACCCGGGCGGCACGGCCAGGCGCGCCGTCGCGGGGACGAGCTCCATGTCGTCCTCGGAGGGGAACCCCGTCACGTAGCGCTTCAGGATCACCCTCTTGTTGCTCACCTCCGCCATTGCTTCCTTCCTCGGACGCGCCGATCAGTCGGTGATCTGCAGTAGTCTACTAGATACGGAGCACTATGAAAGCGAGGGAGCAGCCGCGCGCGCTTTTAATGCGTGATGAGGCGCGGGGAAGACCGGACCGGACCGCACCGGAGATTTGTCAGCGGGCCGGACTTGTGAGGCATACGTTGTGCGTTGGACGACACTAGAGCGTGCCGCGCGTCTCGCCGCGCCGCTCTTCGTCTATTCTCTTTCTATTTTGTACGCGGTCTAATGTGGCGGCCTCCCGCGGTCTAATTTGGCTGGCTCCCGGTGCGGTCTATCTGGACCGTCTGGCTTGAGTTTGCTGTGACGTTGTGAGAAGGCGCTAAAAATCGCATCCTGTGGGCGCACTGGTGCTAAATCGTGTGCTGGGGCGTGATACCCCTCAGTCACGGCGCCCACGTTTTTCTGAAAACTTAAATTTTATCACAAACACGGTAAATTTAATCAAACTTCGGCGAGTTCGTTCATATTTCAAATATTTAAAAAACGCAATTAGTCTGCTCCTCGCCGTCTCCCTCGCCGCTCCTCGCCGCCCGCCGCCCTTGCAGTTTTACATGACGAGGAGGCTGTAGAACCGCGTGTAGTCGCCGCCGCGGCCGTCGTCGTCGCCTCCCCTGGTTGGCGCGGCGGGTTGGACGGTCCGGGGGCGTCCTCGTCGTCGTCGCTGTCAAGGATCACGACGCCATGCTCGTCCTCGCGCCCATGTTTGCGGGCGGCTATCTCCTCCAGGGCCCGACGCTCCCGGACCATCTCGTCGCGGAGGTAGTCGTCGCGCGCCCACCGTAGGGCGTCCTCGTCGAAGAAGCCGCGCCGGGCTATCTCCTCGTACTCCGGGGGGAGGCTGGGCTCCGGTTTGGGCGCGGCGAGGACGAGGCGGCCAGAGGCGGGGGTGGAGTCGGCGATGCGGACACCGGAGCTGCGGGTGCTCCGGCTAACAGGCGTGTCCTGGGGCTTCGGCTTGACGGGGCGGAGGCAGGGAGAGCCGGTCGACCGACCAGACGAGGAGGAGGACGCCCCGGGGTCCATGCGCCTCGGCGTCCACGAGCTTCCATGACGGCAAGAGAAGGACGGGGGGTCGGGGTACTCCAGCCTCGGCGTGTTGCCGCCCTCGATGTACTCGAGGACGGCCTCCAGCGTGCGGCCGGGCACGCCCCACCATCGGCGCCACCCCTCGGAGTTGAGCTCACGGAGGGCACTACGCCACAGTGGCCTCGAGCTGCTCGGCGTGACGGCGGCAGAAGTATGGCTCCCAGAGCGGGCTGTCGGGGACGTAGCATACCCCTCCCTCGCCGCCCGCGGCAGGAAGGCGCGGATACGCGCGATCTCCGCACGCCGAGCCGCCCCGGTGGGCGGTGGTGCCACCGAGACCCCGCCGGCGCTGGTTCTCCACGCTCCGGGCACCCGCATGTCCGGCGGGACCGGGTACTCGGCCTCGAAGAGGAGCCGAAGCCGTCCTCGTGAAGGTGGCGGCAGCCGGTTGCCGTTCGCCAACCGCCTGGGAAGCGTTCGGACATTCTTTGAACTGGAGACGGCGAGAGGAGAGGGAGGATGGGGGGGGGGGAGGGGGCGTCGGCGGTGGAGACTCTGTGCGTGCCACCGGCGCGCTGGGGGTCGGCTTATATAGGCGGAGGCGCCGCGTTTACGCGCGGCATGCTCGGGGACGCGCATCGTCACGTCTTCACTGCGCCGCCCGTGAGACATCAATGGCGGAGGCTGACTGGCGCGGCAGCGCGCGGCAACTTTGGCATTGATTCGCCGCGGGAAACGAGGCGATGAGAACGACGAAGCGGCGAGAAGCGAGACGAGTCGCTGGCAAGGAGGGCCCGCGGCTCTTTCGCGCCAAAAACGATTCGCCCGATTTGGGTCCGCCGGCGCCTCCGCCGGCGCCAATTTCGGCTCGAGCCGGTAAAAATTGGACCTTTGGGAGCACGACTGGGTCGATTTTTTGGCGCCGGCGACCGAAAAGTCGCCTGAGGGATCTTATTGGGGACGCGGCTGAAGATGCTCTTACGCTTCGCAGTACTGGTGTCCATCTGTGGTGTTCCTGCGAGCCACATAGCAGCCACGTGTGTTAATGCGTGGGGAGCGGAGAAGAGGAGACCAGAGTGTGACGCTCGTCTTGCCGCACCGTTCTTCGTTCATGAGTTAACTCTCCTCTTTCTATTTTGTACGCGATCTATTTGTGGCTGGTTCGCGGTGCGTTTCACCCGGACCATCTGATATGAGATTGTTGTGATGTTGTGACACGTCACAGCATTGGTGTCTGATGGTGTTCATGTGAGCCTCGTACAGACGTCAAGATTACCTTCAACCAAAGGTAGAGTAGTTTTGCGTGAGTATATGCTCCTTTGCACAAAATCGAACGAGAGAAAGGAGACACTAGCAGATGCTCCCTTCGTTCGGAATTACTTGTCGCAGAAATAAATGTATCTAGATATATTTTAGTTCTAGATATATTCATTTTTGAGATAAGTAATTCCGAACGAAGGGAGTAGCTTACAATGGGAGATAGACACTGTGAAGCTGAATACAATTGGCTCTTATACAAAGTCTGATGGAAATGCAGGCAGTGGTATGATTCTACGAGATCATAATGGCGACATTATCTTCAGTTCATGCGTCACTTGCTGCATTGTTATGATCCTCTCGAGGCAGTCAGAGAAGAATTCTCTCTCTCTCTTCAGTGGAGTCAACTTGTTATTTTAGTTGAAACAGATTGCTTGGAGGCTGTGAATATGATTAAAAGGGAAGAAATGGACAAATCACAATATAGTTTTCTAGTTCGTGAGATTAAGCTTCTCATGTCTCACGGAAGCTCCTGTATTACTCACATAAAGTGATTTCAAAATTCTGTATTGGCAGCTTTTGGTAGGGCGTCGAACTGTGGTTTGGCTAGGTTTAGGGCCGGATGAGATTGTTAAACTCTGTAAAACTGGTTGTAGCATTGCTACGTGAGTAATATAAGTGTTTTCTGGCAAAAAAAAAAGAACCTTTGAATAGACCCATACCCTTCGGGCATCTCCTACGCCGACCCGCAAACTTACTCCCGCATCCGTCCGCGGAGCGGACACGAATGCGGCAGCCGGCATACATTTCATTTTGAACCAACCAAATAAAATCCGTGCAAACACGACGGATTTCATATAGACCGGATGACGTTCATTACATTTTAGACATTTTTTAAGTAAAAACTATACCAGTCTAAGGTAAAGCTAGTCTATCCATGCGCACGACACGGATACCCTTGACTAGTCTACGGCTGACCGCATCGAATCTTCATTGTCTTCCCTGTGTTCGGCAGCCCGCTAGCCGGACTGCCGTGAGCCCGGAGGTATATGTTGGAAATATGCCCTACCGACAATAGTATTGTATTATTATATTTTTATATTTATAATTAAGATTTTATATTTTATGATATAAATGTTATGATCCTGTAATACGCGATTCAGTGGAAAACTTATATGTACATGTGGTGATAAAACGGTAAAATAAGATTCTTAGTCTCGCCTCTAAGACTGCCTCAAGTGTTGTTGGTGGTCATGTTTCGTTAAGAGTAACGATAGTCATAAAACAACATTGATTGTATGATGTTATAAGAACGATCATATTGAATCGACTCAAACTTGTTTGTTATACTTTGAGATTATATTGTCAGAAGTCAATTGTTATAACACGGAGTGTTAACGTGTGATTTAGTTTTTTAGACCATTAAAATATCATAGTCACTTCTTACCGTATGATGAACTTTAGAGTTGGTCAAATGTCAGCTGTAACACGGTGATTATAACATAACTTATAAGTTCATCAAAAAAATTGATAAGAGACTAAATAACTCAAGAGTGGAATACTGTTGTACTGCTTCTTAAGCTGGTCTGTAGTCGATTATGGACTAGCGTGTCATGCTCGTGGTTATGGACTTCTCACACTTTTGTGTCTAAAGGAAAGTCATCATCCTCCCAACGGAAGCGGCTCCTCTTCGGGCCCACATGTCAGTGACCAGCGTCAGAACTGACATACTCCCTTTGTTCGGAATTACTTGTCTTGAAAATGGATGTATCTAGAACTAAAATATGTCTAGATACATTCATTTCTGCGATAAATAATTTCAAACAGGGGGAGTACGTCAGAGGATACTGGTCCCCTCCAAGGAGATGGTAGTACTCTGAAGGTGGCAAAGCAATGAGACATTGGGCGTTGACCCTTCAGAGGTACGTGAGCAGACGCTAATAATGAAAGACCTATAGCGCACGCAAATTATCATCATGGATGCTCTAATTGTACATAGATTTTTATCTGGGCGGCCTAACTGAAAAATATGAAGGCATCTTTGTTATGCAGAGCCTCCTACACTCCTGCTGCTTTAGAGCATCTTCAACAGACGCACTATTTTAGCCGCGCGTTAGAAATAACAGTTTTTTGCGCACGCGGGGCCATAACGGGCGCTCCAGCAGTCGTGCAATAATTGCGCGCGTGGTATAATGGGTTTAGCGTGCGCAAAAAAACGGCATCGCGTGCTGCTTCTTTAGTGTGCCCGCTCCGCGCGCTGGACATTCGCGCGCGAGCGATCAACTGCAGTCAACTTTTCCAGCCGCCCCACCTTCGCCCCGCACCACCGGCGGCGAAATTCGACCGATCGAAGGCCGCCCCGACACCCCCCCCCCCAACCCCTCCCTACACCCGCAACCCCTCTGCCACCGCCACCGCCACAAACCCTAGCGCGGGGTTGAGCTTCGGCTTCGCCGCCGGCGCCCCTCCTCCAATTACGGGCCTCGTGCGCGGCCTTTTCAAGGCGCCACGGACGACCTCGCAGGGTGGCATCGCGCCGCCGCCCGTCGTGAAGCCACGGGCTCCCGTCTCCAAGCGACCGAATGCGGCGACGGCGACGGCGTCCCAGAAGAAGAACAAAGCGGCGGACAACTCTTCTAGGCGGCTGAAGAAGAAACTTGTAGGGAGTCCGGCCGCGCCTTCGCCGACAGAAGCGCCGGAGAGTTCGCAATTTGTTGCGCCGACGGCCGATGCGCACAAGGTGTTTGATGAAATGCCCACAAGGTATGATTTTGCCCCCCTTTTTTGTTTTTGTTTTTTACATGAATGGATACATGTGCATAACTTAGTTTTCTTCTACATACATTGTAGTTTCAATGATGACACATATATGTCAACTACGGGTGTTGGCTCCAACAATTCGCATTGGTCTCAAACCAATGAAGTGCATGAAGATGATAATGAGTCTGAGGTGGACGAGGATGGTGACGGTATCGTCGATGCACCGAAAGGAAGAGCGGGCAACAACACCATGGACGAAGACATCTTTGAAGGAAATATGCCCTAGAGGCAATAATAAAGTTGTTGTTTATATTTCCTTATATCATGATAAATGTTTATTATTCATGCTAGAATTGTGTTAACCGAAAACTTGATACATGTGTGAATACATAGACAAAACAAAGTGTCCCTAGTATGCCTCTACTAGACTAGCTCGTTAATCAAAGATGGTTAAGTTTCCTGACCATAGACATGTGTTGTCATTTGATGAACGGGATCACATCATTAGAGAATGATGTGATGGACAAGACCCATTCGTTAGCTTAGCATTATGATCGTTGAGTTTTATTGCTATTGCTTTCTTCATGGCTTATACATGTTCCTCTGACTATGAGATTATGCAACTCCCGAATACCGGAGGAACACCTTGTGTGCTATCAAACGTCACAACGTGAATCGGGTGATTATAAAGATGCTCTACAGGTGTCTCCGAAGGTGTTTGTTGGGTTGGCATAGATCGAGATTAGGATTTGTCACTCCATGTATCGGAGAGGTATCTCTGGGCCCTCTCGGTAATGTACATCACTATAAGCCTTGCAAGCAATGTGACTAATGAGTTTGTTGCAGGATGATGCATTACGGAACGAGTAAAGAGACTTGTCGGTAACGAGATTGAACTAGGTATGATGATACCGACGATCGAATCTCGAGCAAGTAACACACCGATGACAAAGGGAACAACGTATGTTGTTATGTGGTTTGACCGATAAAGATCTTCGTAGAATATGTAGGAGCCAATATGAGCATCCAGGTTCCGCTATTGGTTATTGACCGGAGATGTGTCTCGGTCATGTCTACATAGTTCTCAAACCCGTAGGGTCCGCACGCTTAACGTTCGATGATGATTTATATTATGGGTTATATGATTTGATGTACCGAAGGTTGTTCGGAGTCCCGGATGTGATCACGGACATGACGAGGAGTCTCGAAATGGTCAAGACATAAAGACCGATATATTGGATGGCTATGTTTGGACATGGGAATGGTTCCGGGTGAGTTCGGGCATTTACCGGAGTACCAGGAGGTTACCGGAAGCCCCCGGGGAGTTTATGGGCCTTATTGGGCCTTAGTGGGATAGAGGAGGCGGCGGCCAAGGTGGAGGGCGCGCCCCCCAATCCCAATCCTAATTGGGTGGGGGGCCGGCCCCCTCTTTCCTTCTCCCTCTCTCCTCCTTCCTTCCTCTCCTACTCCAACTAGGGAAGGGGGAATCCTACTCCCACCGGGAGTAGGACTCCCCCCTTGGGCGCGCCATGAGAGGGTCGGCCCTCCCCCTCCTCCACTCCTTTATATACGGGGGAGGGGGGCACCCCATAGACACACAAGTTGATCATTAATCTCTTAGCCGTGTGTGGTGCCCCCCTCCACCATAATCCACCTCGGTCATATCATTGCAGTGCTTAGACGAAGCCCTGCGCCGGTAGCTTCATCATCACCGTCATCACGCCGTCGTGCTGACAAAGCTCTCCCTCGACACTCAGCTGGATCGAGAGTTCATGGGACATCACCGAGCCGAACGTGTGCAGATCGCGGAGGTTCCGTACTTTCGGTACTAGGATCGGTCGGATCGTGAAGACGTCGATCGCATCAACCGCGTTGTCATAACGCTTCCGCCTACGGTCTACGAGGGTACGTGGACTACACTCTCCCCTCTCGTTGCTATGCATCACCATGATCTTGAAGGAAATATGCCCTAGAGGCAATAATAAAGTTGTTATTTATATTTCCTTATATCATGATAAATGTTTATTATTCATGCTAGAATTGTATTAGCCGGAACTTAGTACATGTGTGAATACATCGACAAACAGAGTGTCACTAGTATGCCTCTACTTGACTAGCTCGTTGAATCAAAGATGGTTAAGTTTCCTAGCCATAGACATGAGTTGTCATTTGATTAACGGGATCACATCATTAGAGAATGATGTGATTGACTTGACCCATTCTGTTAGCTTAGTACTTGATCGTTTAGTATATTGCTATTGCTTTCTTCATGACTTATACATGTTCATATGACTATAATATTATGCAACTCCCGAATACCGGAGGAAGACTTTGTTTGCTACCAAAAGTCACAACGTAACTGGGTGATTATAAAGGTGCTCTACAGGTGTCTCTGATGGTACTTGTTGAGCTGGCATTGATCAAGATTAGGATTTGTCACTCCGATTGTCGGAGAGGTATCTCTGGGCCCTCTCGGTAATGCACATCACTATAAGCCTTGCAAGCAATGCAACTAATGAGTTAGTTGCGGGATGATGTATTACGGAACGAGTAAAGAGACTTACTGGTAACGAGGTTGAACTAGGTATGGTGATACCGACGATCGAATCTTGGGCAAGTAACATACCGATGACAAAAGGAACAACGTATATTGCTATGCGGTTTGACCGATAAAGATCTTCGTAGAATATGTAGGAGCCAATATGAGCTTCCAGGTTCCGCTATTGGTTATTGACCGGAGACGTGTCTCGGTCATGTCTACATAGTTCTCAAACCCGTAGGGTCCGCACGCTTAACGTTCGGTGACGATCGATATTATGAGTTTATCTGTTTTGATGTGCCGAAGATAGTTCGGAGTCCCGGATGAGATCAGAGACATGACGACGAGTCTCAAAATGGTCGAGACGTAAAGATCGATATATTGGACGACTATATTCGGACATCGGAAAGGTTCTGAGTTGTTCGGGTATTTATCGGAGTACCGAAGAGTTACGAGAATTCGCCGGGGCGTATATGGGCCTTATTGGGCTTTAGGGGAAAGAGAGAAGGGAGGCTGCGCCCCCCAAGGCCTAGTCCGAATTGGACTAGGGTGAGGGGCGGGGCCCCCTCCTTCCTTCTCTTCTCTTTTCCCTTTCCTTCTCTCCTACTTCTACTACATGGAAGGGGGGAATCCTACTCCCGGTGGGAGTAGGACTCCTCCAGGGCGCGGCATAGCTAGGCCAGCCCTCTCCCCTCCTCCACTCCTTTATATACGTGGCCAGGGGGCACCCCATAGACACAACAATTGATCATTGATCTCTTAGCCGTGTGCGGTGCCCCCCTCTACCATAATCCACCTTGGTAACATCGTAGAGGTGCTTAGGTGAAGCGCTGCGTTGGTAGCATCATTATCACCGTCAACACGCCATCGTGCTGACGAAGCTCTTCCCGGAAGCTGTACTGGATCGTGAGTTCGCGAGACGTCACCGAGATGAACGTGTGATGAACGCGGAGGTGCCGTACGTTCGGTGCTGAGGATCGGTCGATCGTGAAGACGTACGACTACATCAACCGCTTTGTTATAACGCTTCCGCTTATGGTCTACGAGGGTATGTAGACGACACTCTCCCCTCTCGTTGCTATGCATCACCATGATCTTGCGTGTGCGTAGGATTTTTTTTGAAATTACTACGTTCCCCAACAGATCTTGCGTGTGCGTAATTTTTTTTTGAAATTACTGCGTTCCCCAACAGTGGCATCCGAGCCAGGTCTATGCGTATATGTTATATGCACGAGTAGAACATAAAGAGTTGTGGGCGATAATAGTCATACTGCTTACTAGCATGTCATACTTTGATTCGGCGGAATTGTTGGATGAAGTGGCCTGGACCGACATTACGCATACGCTTACGCGAGACTAGTTCTACCGACGTGCTTCGCACACAGGTGGCTGGCGGGTGTTAGTTTCTCCAACATTAGTTGAATCGAGTGTGGCTACGCCCGGTCCTTGTTGAAGGTTAAAACAACACACTTGACGAAAAATCGTTGTGGTTTTGATGCGTAGGTAAGAACGGTTCTTGCTCAGCCCGTAGCAGCCACGCAAAAACTTGCAACAACAAAGTAGAGGACGTCTAACTTGTTTTTGCAGGGCATGTTGTGATGTGATATGGTCAAGACATGATGCTAAATTTTATTGTATGAGATGATCATGTTTTGTAACAGAGTTATCGGCAACTGGTAGGAGCCATATGGTTGTTGAGGGAGTCCTGGATTAAGGGGTCCTCGGACAGCCGGACTATATCCTTGGCCGGGTTGTTGGACTATGAAGATACAAGATTGAAGTCTTCGTCCCGTGTCCGGATGGGACTCTCCTTGGCGTGGAAAGAAAGCTTGGCAATACGGATATGTAGATCTCCTCCCTTGTAACCGACGCTGTGTAACCCTAGCCCCCTCCGGTGTCTATATAAACCGGAGGGTTTAGTACGTAGGACAACAACAATCATACCATAGGCTAGCTTCTAGGGTTTAGCCTCTACGATCTCGTGGTAGATCAACTCTTGTAATACTCATATCATCAAGATTAATCAAGCAGGAAGTACGGTATTACCTCCATTGAGAGGGCCCGAACCTAGGTAAACATCGTGTCCCCCGCCTCTTGTTACCATCTGCCTTAGACACACAGTTCGGGACCCCCTACCCAAGATCCGCCGGTTTTGACACCGACATTGGTGCTTTCATTGAGAGTTCCACTATGTCATCACCGTAAGGCTAGATGGTCCTTCGATCATCAGCAATAATGCGATCTGGGGTGAGGTTTTTTCTCCCCGGACAGATCTTCGTGTTCGGCGGCTTCGCACTCCGGGCCAACTCGCTTGGCCATCTGGAGCAGATCGAGAGCTATGCCCCTGGCCATCAGGTCAGGTTTGGAAACTTGAACTATACTGCCGATATCCGCGGAGACTTGATCTTTGACGGATTCGAGCACATGTCAAAAGGCCGCATACCACGACGAGCACGACTTAGCTCTGCCGCCGGACGGTGTTCGGGAGATCACACCTGTGCCTACTTCGGCCCTAGATCCAGAGTCGATTATGCCGTCCGAGGACGGGTGGATGGACCCCGCCTCGGAGGTCACACACTCAGTGGAGATAGAGCCGAATACTGACTTCACCTCCTATGAGACCTGTGCCGCCAGATCCTCGGATTCATCCCCGGCCACAGGCCCCGAACCGCCCGCGTCCATGCCTATCGAATCTGATTGGGCGCCGATTATGGAGTTCACCTCCGCGGATATCTTTCAGCACTCGCCTTTGGGCGATGTGCTAAATTCATTAAAGTCTCTCTCCTTGTCGGGAGAACCCTGGCCGAACTATGTCCGGCTAGAATGGGATGCGAACGACGAAGAAATTCGCTCCCCACCCACCACCCACTTAGTAGCCACTATCGACGATTTAACCGACATGCTCGATTTTGGCTCCGAAGACATCGACGGTATGGACGACGATGCAGGAGACGAACAGGAACCACCGCCCACAGGGCGCTGGACTTCCACCTCATCATATGATATATATATACATGGTGGACACCCCCAAAAAAGGCGATGGCGATAAGACAACGGAGGATAATCCCTCCAAGCAGCAATCCAAGCACCGACATCAGCGGCGCTGCTCTAAGTCCCGCCATAGCAACGATACCGGCCCAAGAGACAATAACGCTCCGGATAGTGCCGAAGACAATGACAATCCCCTCCAGCCAGATCTCGAGCGGGAGGATGAACAAGCTAGCCCTCTAGAACAGGCAGCAGACGGAGAATCAGAGGATGACAATTACATGCCTCTCTCCGAAGACGAAGTGAGCCTCGGCGACGAAGAATTTATCGTGCCAGAGGATCCCGTCGAGCAGGAGCGCTTCAAGCGCCGGCTTATAGCCACAGAAACAACTCAAGAAAAAGCAACAACAAATGAGCTGATCAAGATCTGCTAAGCGGACGGATGGATCAAGTCCGGCAGCCGAGGAATACGAACCCGAGCGCCCAACCAAGAGTTACCCAAAGCGCGGGTTGCTACCCCAACTCGAGGAGGAAGCAGTGAAACCTACATCACCAGCGTATGATGCGGCTGATCGGCCACCTCGTGGCCGCGACAGAGGGGCATGCCAGCCCGTCTAGCCCGCACCCCGCCGCCATTCAGACAAAAATACCAAGACCCGGGGCAACACGCGGGACCTGTAAGACGTATTGGAAAACAAAGAAGTACATGCGAGATCGATCTATGGATCACGGGGGCACGCCCCAACGCGGGACGATGACCGTCACGCCGGATATACTAAAAGCAAATCCGGCCGGGCAGAATACAGCAGACAAGACTCGTACGAACTGCGTCATGATATAGCCCGGCACAGAGGCGCCGCACACCCCCTATGCTTCACCGATGAAGTAATGGATCATGAATTCCCAGAACGGTTTAAACCCGTAAACATTGAATCATATGATGGCACCACAGACCCCGCGGTATGGATAGAAGACTTCTTCCTCCACATTCACATGGCCCACGGGGATGATTTACATGCCATCAAGTACCTCCCGCTAAATCTCAAAGGGTCGGGTCGGCATTGGCTCAATAGCTTGCCGGAAAACTCCATCGGAAATTGGGAGAGCCTGGCAGATGCATTCCTGGATAATTTCCAAGGCACTTATGTGCGACCGCCGGATGCCGACGATTTAAGTCATATAACTCAGCAGCCAGGGGAATCGGCCAGGAAATTCTGGACCCGGTTCCTAACTAAGAAGAACCAAATTGTCGACTGTCCGGATGCAGAGGCCTTAGCGGCATTTAAGCATAACATCCGTGATGAATGGCTCGCCCGGCACCTCGGTCAAGAGAAGCCAAAATCCATGGCAGCCCTCACGACACTTATGACCCGCTTTTGCGCGGGCGAAGATAGCTGGTTGGCTCGTAGTAACAATATAGCAAGCAAACCTGGCACACCAAAAGCCAGGGATAGCAACGGCAAACCACGAAGCAACAAACACAAGCGCCGCAAATATGGTGAAAACGCCGAAGAGACGGCAGTCAATGTCGGGTTTAGGGGCTCAAAGACCGGTCAGCGGAAAGGGCCACTCAAAAATAACAATTCGGGTCCATCCACCGGACCAGATACTCGATCGCCAATGCCAAATTCATGGCACCCCAGGAACGCCAGCCACCCATACCAACAAAGAATGCTGGGTCTTCAAACAAGCCGGCAGGGCAAGCGCCAAACATGGAGAAGGGGGGTCTCAAAGCGTTGATGGTGGCGAAGAGCCCAGATCACCGAACACAGGAGGGCAAAAGAAATTTCCCCCGCATATTCAATCGGTGAATGTGGTAAACACCACTCAGAATCCCAACTCGGACCGGATACGCACCCTTAGGGATGCCGACTTAACGGAACTAGTCGTCCCACAATATAAACTAGGGACGGTCACCTTCAACCAAACAGATCGTCTGGTTAACGCCAATCAGGGCAATCCAGCCGCACTAGTCCTCGACCCAATAATTGATGGGTTCCACCTCACACGAGTCCTTATGGACGGAGGCAGCAGTCTAAATCTGCTTTACCAGGACACAGTGCGCAAAATGGGCATCGATCATTCGTCGATCAAACCCACTAAAGCCACTTTCAGAGGCATTATACCAGGTATGGAAGCAAGCTGTACAGGCTACATTGCCCTTGAGGTAGTCTTCGGATCACCAGAAAATTACCGTACCGAAGAGTTAATCTTCGAAACCGTCCCTTTCCGCAGTGATTATCAGGCACTGCTCGGACGAACCGCGTTCGCTCGATTCAATGCGGTGCCACATTATGCCTACCGTAAGCTCAAGATGCCCGGTCCACGCGGCGTCATCACGGTTAATGGCACCACCGCCTTCACAGCAGAAGCAACGAGCCGCACCTTGCAGCCGAACCTCGAGTCGACGTCCAGGCTCCCGGACACCGTCAAGGGACTCCGAACTACTTCACGGAAGGATAGCCCGACTCGTCCAGAGCTCGATTAAACGCTCCGGCGAAGGCCAGGACAGGCCGCACTCGGCGGCTCAACCGCTCTCCGGCACGCAAACATTTCTTACATTTCCTTCGCAGGTTCACCTTTGCGCAAGCCAGGACGGGTGATACGGAGGCAGCTTGAAAGCGCAGGGGAATCCTTAGACATTCCCCGCATTGACCATCCGGCTATACTCCGAATCCGAACTCAGCTTCTTCCCCCCCCCCCCGGTCTCAGTAGGTTCCGCGGTCATATTCCTTTTTTATCACATTACCTATACTCATACGCATAGACGTACTATTTAAATACAACATGTGGATTTACATGACGCTAACCTGCTGTTATTTCTTATTGGAATTCTTTTGTCAGGTGGCATCCGTATACAATGATATGCCTTAAAAATATGCCAGGGGCTTCGTATTAGCCATAACACGGCAATAAAGTCCGAACACCTTCGCGGAAGTTCGGCACCCCGAACCTATAGCATTATATGCATCAGCTCCGAATCATGTCTTGGGTCAATAGTTGGGTTTGCCCGGCTCCCATGTTTTGGTACCTTACGTTCCACTATATCGGCTAAGGTAGCATTGGGAGAACTACTGCGATTGTGTCCCTGTTCTTCTGGACGAGCACCTCAGTAGAGAAAGTCAAAACTGACTGTCATGATACGGCGAGAGCTGGTCAGCTGTTCGAGAGGTTACAAAATCTTTAAGGATTTCTTCCGCATAATGCCATAACCAATGCAGCATGCGATGGATCAGTTTTTCTTCCGATCAGGTGCTTATAGAGCCCCCCGTGCGGTCTTCCGAACACCAGGGGCTGTGCCTACCTTCCTAAAGCTCTTGTGGCTAAGTGAGAGTGATAAAGCCTTATAGTCCAATTGCCTTGTTTGTTGTGTTGAACACCTCCTTCGAAGGACCCAAAACTGGGATAAAGAGTGATCAGGTTTATCCCGAACACCCCGCATTTCTTACGTAAAGCGTGCCGACGTCCGCCAACTCTCAGGATTAATATATACAACGGCGGCGCATGAGGATAAACTTTTATATAACAAAGCAACAAATAATATAAATGACCTTGTTTAAACATTCCAAAGGACAACATGATTTGCATTCATGGAAATATAATGTCCTTGGTGCATAGCTCCCTGCAAGGGAGGATCCTTTAAGGACACTTTTATAATATAATTCGGGCTTGCGGTGCTCCTTCCCCTCGGGTGGCCCTTCGGTCATCAGCTTCTCAGCATCCATCCTCCCCTAGTGCACCTTTGCGCGGGCGAAGGCCATTCGTGCACCTTCGATGCAGACCGACCGCTTGATGACGTCAAGTCGAGGGCAAGCGCTTACAAGCCACCTCACGAGCCCGAAGTAGCTGCTTGGAATCGGCTCGGCGGGCCATAGCCGGATAATCAAGTCCTTCATGGCTAATTCGGCCGCCTTATGCAGTTCGACCAGCTGTTTTAGTTGATCAGCAAAAGGCACCGGATAATTCGGCGCCAAATACTGCGACCAGAAAATCTTATCCGCAGTGTTCCTTTCTTCGGCCCGATAGAATTGGGCGGCATCTGATATACTGCGGGGCAACTCCGCAAACACCCCTGGAGAAATCTGATTTCAAAATTAGAAATATAATCTTCTCCTAAAAAACTTGCTTTACAGGGAAAAAGCATTACCTGCCGCGATCTTCCTCGTCTCCTAGATCCCCTGCAGGGCGCTTTAGGTTTCCCCCTGGGCATCGCTCGTGGCCTGATGCGCCTGGGTGAGTTCGGATTCTTTCTCCGTTAAACTCTACTCCAAGGTATTGCATTTCTTCACGGCCTCTTGCAGCTCCTGCTCAGCTTTAATAACCCTGGCCTCACGTTTCTCGCGAAGAGCCTGCTCTGTGGCTGCCTTTTCCTCGGCCTCGGCCACAGCCCTTTTAAGAGCCTCGACTTCGGTCACCATCCATAGCACAAATCATGAAGCTTATTTTCTCATACTGCAAATTTATTCGCAATAAACGCGAGCAAGATTTGTGCATACCTTGTTTATCTCCCAACTGCATTTTCAATTGGCCAAGTTCTTCTTTGGCCCGCTCCAGACTTTGATTCAGTCCAGAGATCTCCGCGGTATGAGAGGCAGCAGCTGCTACAGACGCCTGCTTATAACAGAAGAGAAATAAATGTCATTCAATGAGTCTTCCTGCGAACATGAATTTGATCCTCTGTCCGGTTCTTTCTTTCATCGAACAATGTATCAGGGGCTACTATCCATACCATGACACTCTTTGAAACCTCATAAAACATACCTCAAAACCTTTTACAAGGCCGATACAGGCTCCATTCAGTCCACTCTCAGCAGACTGAATCTTTTCAATCACCGCACCCATAAGGGCACGGTGTTCATCGACGATGGAGGCGCTCTTCAGTGCTACCAACAAAGCATCCGACACCTCTGGTTGGACATAGGTTGTCGACGGAACAGGCATGTCCCCTCCAGCTGAGAGAGGCTGTCTGCCTGACTCTGGAGCTGTATTGGTCTCCGGAGCTATAACCGGCTGGGAGCCGAATTCCAGATGGTCCCTGCCATCAGCTCCCATGGGAATTTTCTCCCCCATGTGTCCGGCCCCTGAAGTTTGACTTCCCGGCACCTCCTTCGCGGTCTTCCCCTCTCCTCCTTGGCAGGGGTCCTTCTGGGATGAAGCCTCGGTGTTATCCACCTGTTCGGAGGAAGGGCCTTTGGGGGCGTCCCGCTCTCCATAGCATCCGAGCTCAGCGAATCCTCTAATGAGGATCGTTTGGTACGGGACCTCGCCGGACTATAAAAAATATGGATCAGGTTAAAATGCCATTCCATGACAAATCCGAACGCATAGACGTACTTGGATTTTGTATACTCACGAGGTCACCAGGGGCTGGGCCCTGGGATCCTATGTCGGGCCGTTGTCGGCGGCGGGAGTGGACTCCTCCGGAAGAGGAGCCTTTCCCCTTTTGGGCGGCTCGGCCTCCAAGTGTACGGAGGCCGTCCTCTTCTTCTTTCCTCCCATAGGGGATTCATCTTCCTCCTCCTCCTCGTCCTCTTCGAAGGCGGAACTGGCATCAGAGCCTTCGGATATTGTGTCAGAAGTTCCGCGGCGACGAAGAACTCCCCGGGTCTTTTTGGCCTCCTTCTCGGCCATCTTCTTCGGCACCTTGTAGGGCGCCGGGACCAGCATCTTCGTCAGAAGTGGGATGGCCGGTTTTTCAGGCAGCGGGGCCGGACAATGGATCCGCTCCGCCTTCTTCATCCAGCCCTGGGAGAGTTGTAGAAAACACGTTAAGCGCTTCCTTTGGGTTATGCGGATGAAAAGTATGATGACTCACCGAACTTGCAGGGCGGGACAGTTGGTACCCGCGGTCTTCGGTGGAGTCCGGCCATGATTTGCTGGACTTGAAAAGCACCTTCCAGATGTCCTTGTGCGAGGAGACAAAAAGCTCTCGTAGGGTTTGGTGCCTGGCCGGGTCGAATTCCCATAGATTGCAAGTCCGGTGTTGACAAGGCAGGATCCAGCGAACTAACATCACCTGGACTACATTGACAAGTTCAATGTTCTTGTCTCCCATATCTTTAACGCGCGTTTGGAGCACCGTCAGTTCATCGGACGAGGACCAGTTCAGACCCTTCTTGGCCCAGGATGTAAGCCGCAGGGGGGCACCGGATCGAAATTCGGGAGTAGCGGCACATTCCGTGCCACGTGGCTCAGTGATGTAAAACCACTGCTGTTGCCACTCCTTGACAGAATCGTTAAAGGTGCCTGTTGGCCATATGACATTGGGCATCTTGCTCACCATAGCACCCCTTTTCGGCGTGCTCACCGCCCACTACCTTGGGCTTCACATTAAAATCTTGAGACATAAGTCAAGTGTGGCGAGATGCGGAGAAAAGCCTACACCACGACAATGAATGTCGAGATGTTGAGGAAGGAATTAGGGGACAGATCGTGAAGATCGATCCCATAGTAATACATGATGCCGCGAACAAACGGGTGAAGGGGAAACCTAGCCCGTGGACAAAGTGAGGAAGGAATACAACCCTCTCATGGGGTTCCGGAGTAGGGATGATCTGTCCGGCCGTCGGGAGACGGTGGCTGATTTTCTTGGCCAGATACCCGGCCTCCTGAAGCTTTTTGATATCCTTCTCCCAGACGGTAGAGGCCATCCACTTGCCTCCTGCTCCGGATCCGTACATTTTTGGAAGGCCTTTGTGTTGGGGAACGTAGTAATTTCAAAAAAATTCCTACGTACACGCAAGATCATGGTGATGCATAGCAACAAGAGGGGAGAGTGTTGTCTACATACCCTCGTAGACCGAAAGCGGAAGCGTTAGCACAACACGGTTGACGTAGTCGTACGTCGTCATGATCCGACCGATCAAGTACCGAACGTACGGCACCTCCGAGTTCAGCACACGTTCAGCCCGATGACGTCCCTCGAACTCCGATCCAGCCGAGTGTTGAGGGAGAGTTTCGTCAGCACGACGGCGTGGTGACGATGTTGATGTTCTACCGATGCAGGGCTTCGCCTAAGCACCGCTACAGTATTATCGAGGTGGACTATGGTGGAGGGGGCACCGCACGCGGCTAAGAGATCAATCATCAATTGTTGTGTCTATGGGGTGCCCCCTGCCCCTGTATATAAAGGAGCAAGGGGGAGGAGGTGCGGCCAGGCTTGGGGCGCGCCAGGAGGAGTCCTACTCCTACCGGGAGTAGGACTCCCCCCCCCTTTTCCATGTTGGACTAGAACTTGGGGGGAAAGAGGAGAGAGAGGGGAAAGGAAAGGGGGGCGCCGCCCCCTCCTTGTCCAATTCGGACTTGGGGGGGAGGGGCGCGCGGCTGCCCCTTGGCCTCCTCTCCTCTTCCTCCACTAGGCCCATTAAGGCCCATTAAGTTACCGGGGTTCCGTAACCTCCGATACTCGAAAGAAATGCCGATTTCACCCGGAACACTTCCGATGTCCAAACATAGGCTTCCAATATATCAATATTCATGTCTCAACCATTTCGAGACTCCTCGTCATGTCCGTGATCACATCCGGGACTCCGAACAACCTTCAGTACATCATAACACATAAACTCATAATAAAACTGTCATCGTAACGTTAAGCGTGCGGACCCTACGGGTTCGAGAACTATGTAGACATGACCGAGACACGTCTCCGGTCAATAAGCAATAGCGGAACCTGGATGCTCATATTGGCTCCTACATATTCTATGAAGATCTTTATCGGTCAGACCGCATAACAACATACGTTGTTCCCTTTGTCATTGGTATGTTACTTGCCCGAGATTCGATCGTCGGTATCTCAATACCTAGTTCAATCTCGTTACCGGCAAGTCTCTTTACTCGTTCTTTAATACATCATCCCGCAACTAACTCATTAGTTGAAATGCTTGCAAGGCTTAAGTGATGTGCATTACCGAGAGGGCCCAGAGATACCTCTCCGACAATTGGATTGACAAATCCTAATCTCGAAATACGCCAACCCAAGATGTACTTTCGGAGACACCTGTAGAGCACCTTTATAATCACCCAGTTACGTTGTGACGTTTGGTAGCACACAAAGTGTTCCTCCGGTAAACGGGAGTTGCATAATCTCATAGTCACAGGAACATGTATAAGTCATGAAGAAAGCAATAGCAACATACCAAAACGATCGTGTGCTAAGCTAACGGAATGGGTCATGTAAAACACATCATTCTCCTAATGATGTGATACCGTTAATCAAATGACAACACATGTCTATGGCTAGGAAACATAACCATCTTTGATCAACAAGCTAGTCAAGTAGAGGCATATTAGTGACACTTTGTTTGTCTATGTATTCACACATGTATTATGTTTCTGGTTAATACAATTCTAGCATGAATAATAAACATTTATCATGATATAAGGAAATAAATAATAACTTTATTATTGCCTCTAGGGCATATTTCCTTCAGTCTCCCACTTGCACTAGAGTCAATAATCTAGATTACACAAGAATGATTCTAACACCCATGGAGCCTTGGTGTTGATCATGTTTTGCTCGTGGAAGAGGCTTAGTCAACGGGTCTCGCTACATTCAGATCCATATGTATCTTGCAAATTTCTATGTCTCCCACCGGACTAGATCACGGATGGAATTGAAGCGTCTCTTGATGTGCTTGGTTCTCTTCTAAATCTGGATTCCTTTGCTAAGGCAATTGCTCCAAGATTGTCACAAAAGATTTTCATTGGACCCGATGCACTAGGTATGACACCTAGATCGGATATGAACTCCTTCATCCAGACTCCTTCATTTGCTGCTTCTGAAGCAGCTATGTACTCCGCTTCACACGTAGATCCCGCCACGACGCTTTGTTTAGAACTGCACCAACTGACAGCTCCACCGTTCAATGTAAACACATATCCGGTTTGCGATTTAGAATCGTCCGGATCAGTGTCAAAGCTTGCATCAACGTAACCATTTACGATGAGCTCTTTGTCACCTCCATATACGAGAAACATATCCTTAGTCCTTTTCGTGTATTTCAGATGTTCTTGACCGCTGTCTATGATCCACTCAGTATTACTTTGGTACCTCCTCGCTAGACTTATAGCAAGGCACACATCAGGTCTGGTACACAGCATTGCATACATGATAGAGCCTATGGCTGAAGCATAGGAACATCTTTCATCTTCTCTCTATCTTCTGCGGTGGTCGGGCTTTGAGTCTTACTCAACTTCACACCTTGTAACACGTGCAAGAACCCTTTCTTTGCTTGATCCATTTTGAACTTCTTCAAAACTTTGTCAAGGTATGTGTTTTGTGAAAGTCCAATTAAGCGTCTTGATCTATCTCTATAGATCTTAATTCCCAATATATAAGCAGCTTCACCGAGGTCTTTCATTGAAAAACTCTTATTCAAGTATCCTTTTATGCTATCCAGAAATTCTATATCATTTCCGATTAGCAATATGTCATCCACATATAATATCAGAAATGCTACAGAGCTCCCACTCACTTTCTTGTAAATACAGGCTTCTCCAAAAGTCTGTCCAAAACCAAATGCTTTGATCACACTATCAAAGCGTTTATTCCAACTCCGAGAGGCTTGCACCTGTCCATAAATGGATCGCTGGAGCTTGCACACTTTGTTAGCTCCCTTTGGATCGACAAAACCTTCTGGTTGCATCATATACAACTCTTCTTCCGTAAACCCGCTCAGAATGCGGTTTGACATCCATCTGCCATATTTCATAATCATAAAATGCGGCAATCGCTAACATGATTCGGACAGACTTAAGCATCGCTATGGGTGAGAAGGTCTCATCGTAGTCAATCCCTTAAACTTGTCGAAAACCTTTTGCGACAAGTCAAGCTTTGTAGACAGTAACATTACCATCAGCGTCGGTCTTCTTCTTGAAGATCCATTTATTTTCTATTGCTTGCCGATCATCGGTCAAGTCAACCAAAGTCCACACTTTGTTCTCATACATGGATCCCATCTCAGGTTTCATGGCCTCAAGCCATTTTGCGGAATCTGGGCTCGCCATCGCTTCTTCATAGTTCGTAGGTTCATCATGGTCTAGTAACATGACTTCCAAAACAGGATTACCGTACCAGTTTGGTGCGGATCTTACTCTGGTTGATCTACGAGGTTCAGTAACAACTTGATCTGAAGTTCCATGACCATGGTCATTAACTTCCTCACTAATTGGTGTAGGTGTCACAGGAACAGATTTCTGTGATGAGCTACTTTCCAATAAGAGAGCAGGTACAGTTACCTCATCAAGTTCTACTTTCCTCCCACTCACTTCTTTCGAGAGAAACTCCTTCTCTAGAAAGGATCCATTCTTAGCAACGAATGTCTTGCCTTCGGATCTGTGATAGAAGGTGTACCCAACAGTTTCCTTTGGGTATCCTATGAAGACACATTTCTCCGATTTGGGTTCGAGCTTATCGTGTTGAAGCTTTTTCACATAAGCATCGCAGCCCCAAACTTTCAGAAAGGACAACTTTGGTTTCTTGCCAAACCACAGTTCATAAGGTGTCGCCTCAACGGATTTTGATGGTGCCCTATTTAACGTGAATGTGGCCGTCTCTAAAGCATAACCCCAAAACGATAGCGGTAAATCTGTAAGAGACATCATAGATCGCACCATATCAAGTAAAGTACGATTACGACGTTCGGACACACCATTACGCTGTGGTGTTCCGGGTGGCGTGAGTTGCGAAACTATTCCGCATTGTTTCAAATGTAGACCAAACTCGTAACTCAAATATTCTCCTCCATGATCAGATCGTAGAAACTTTATTTTCTTGTTATGATGATTTTCAACTTCACTCTGATATTCTTTGAACTTTCAAATGTTTCAGACTTATGTTTCATTAAGTAGATATACCCATATCTGCTCAAATCATCTGTGAAGGTGAGAAAATAACGATACCCGCCGCGAGCCTCAACATTCATTGGACCACATACATCAGTATGTATGATTTCCAACAAATCTGTTGCTCGCTCCATTGTTCCGGAGAACGGCGTTTTAGTCATCTTGCCCATAAGGCACGGTTCGCAAGTACCAAGTGATTCATAATCAAGTGGTTCCAAAAGTCCATCGGTATGGAGTTTCTTCATGCGTTTTACACCGATATGACCCAAACGGCAGTGCCACAAATAAGTTGCACTATTATTATCAACTCTGCATCTTTTGGCTTCAACATTATGAATATGTGTATCACTACTATCGAGATTCATCAAAATAGACCACTCTTCAAGGGTGCATGACCATAAAAGATATTACTCATATAAATAGAACAACCATTATTCTCTGATTTAAATGAATAACCGTCTCGCATCAAACAAGATCCAGATATAATGTTCATGCTCAACGCTGGCACCAAATAACAATTATTTAGGTCTAATACTAATACTGAAGGTAGATGTAGAGGTAGCATGCCGACCGCGATCACATCGACTTTGGAACCATTTCCCACGCAGCGCGCCGTCACCTCGTCCTTGGCCGGTGTTCGCTAATCCGTAGTCCCTGCTTTGAGCTGCAAATATTAGCAACAAAACCAGTATCAAATACCCTGTGTGCTATCATGCGAGCTCTAGTAACGATACACATCAATAACATGTATATCACATATACCTTTGTTCACCTTGCCATCCTTCTTATCCGCCAAATACTTGGGGCAGTTCCGCTTCCAGTGACCAGTCTGCTTGCAGTAGAAGCACTCAGTTCAGGCTTAGGTCCAGACTTGGGTTTCTTCTCCTGAGCAACAACTTGCTTGCTGTTCTTCTTGAAGTTCCTCTTCTTCTTCCCTTTGCCATTTTCTTGAAACTAGTGGTCTTGTTGACCATCAACACTAGATGCTCCTTCTTGATTTCTACCTCTGCAGCCTTTAGCATTGCGAAGAGCTCGGGAATTGTCTTTTACATCCCTTGCATATTATAGTTCATCACAAAGCTTTTGTAGCTTGGTGGCAGTGATTGGAGAATTCTGTCAATGACGCTATCATCCGGAAGATTAACTCCCAGTTGAATCAAGTGATTATTATACCCAGACATCTTGAATATATGCTCACCGATGTAACTATTCTCCTCCATCTTGCAGCTATAGAACTTATTGGAGACTTCATATCTCTCAATCCGGCATTTGGTTGAAATATTAACTTCAACTCCTGGAACATCTCATATGCTCCATGACGCTCAAAACGTCGTTGAAGTCCCGGTTCTAAGCCGTAAAGCATGGCACACCGAACTATCGAGTAGTCATCGCTTTGCTCTCGCCAGATGTTCACAACATCCGTGTTGCTCCTGTAGCAGGCCTGGCACCCAGTGGTGCTTCCAAGACGTAATTCTTCTGTGCAGCAATGAGGATAATCCTCAAGTTACGGACCCAGTCCGTGTAATTGCTACCATCATCTTTCAACTTTGCTTTCTCAAGGAACGCATTAAAATTTAACGGAACAACAGCACGGGTCATCTATCTACAATCAACATAGACAAGCAAGATACTATCAGGTACTAAGTTCATTATAAATTTAAGTTCAATTAATCATATTACTTAAGAACTCCCACTTAGAAAGACATCTCTCTAATCCTTTAAGTGATCACGTTATCCAAATCAACTAATCCATAACCGATCATCACGTGAAATGGAGTAGTTTTCAATGGTGAACATCACTATGTTGATCATATCTACTATATGATTCACGTTCGACCTTTCGGTCTCAGTGTTCCGAGGCCATATCTGCATATGCTAGGCTCGTCAAGTTTAACTCGAGTATTCTGCGTGTGCAAAACTGGCTTGCACCCGTTGTAGATGGACGTGAGAGCTTATCACACCCGATCATCACATGGTGTCCGGGCACGACGAACTTTGGCAACGGTGCATACTCAGGAGAACACTTTTGTCTTGAAATTTAGTGAGAGATCATCTTATAATGCTACCGCCAATCAAAGCAAGATAAGATGCATAAAAGATAAACATCACATGCAATCAATATAAGTGATATGATATGGCCATCATCATCTTGTGCTTGTGATCTCCGTCTCAAGCACCGTCATGATCACAATCGTCACCGGCGCGACACCTTGATCTCCATCGTAGCATCGTTGTCGTCTCGCCAATCTTATGCTTCTACGACTATCACTACCGCTTAGTGATAAAGTAAAGCATTACAGGGCGATTGCATTGCATACAATAAAGCGACAACCATATGGCTCTTGCCAGTTGCTGATAACTCAGTTACAAAACATGATCATCTCATACAATAAAATATAGCATCACGTCTTGACCAATCACATCACAACATGCCCTGCAAAAACAAGTTAGACGTCCTCTACTTTGTTGTTGCAAATTTTACGTGGCTGCTACGGACTTAGCAAGAACCATTCTTACCTACGCATCAAAACCAGAACGATAGTTTGTCAAGTTGGTGTTGTTTTAACCTTCGCAAGGACCGGGCGTAGCCACACTTGGTTCAACTAAAGTTGGAGAAACTGACACCCGCTAGCCACCTTTGTGCAAAGCACGTCGGGAAAACCGGTCTCGCGTAAGCGTACGCGTAATGTCGGTCCAGGCCGCTTCGTCCAACAATACCGCCGAACCAAAGTATGACATGCTGGTAAGCAGTATGACTTATATCGCCCATAACTCACTTGTGTTCTACTTGTGCATATGGCATAAAACCTGGCTCGGATGCCACTGTTGGGGAACGTAGTAATTTCAAAAAAATTCCTACGTACACACAAGATCATGGTGATGCATAGCAACGAGAGGGGAGAGTGTTGTCTACATACCCTCGTAGACCGAAAGCAGAAGCGTTAGCACAATGCGTTTGATGTTGTCGTACGTCTTCACGATCCGACCGATCAAGTACCGAACGTATGGCACCTCTGAGTTCAGCACACGTCCAGCTCGATGGCGTCCCTCGAACTCTGATCTAGCCGAGTGTTGAGGGAGAGTTTCGTCGGCACGGCGGCATGGTGACGATGTTGATGTTCTACAGACGCAAGGCTTCGCCTAAGCACCGCTACAGTATTATTGAGGTGGACTATGGTGGAGGGGGGCACCGCACACGGCTAAGAGATCAATGATCAATTGTTGTGTCTATGGGGTGCCCCCTGCCCCCGTATATAAAGGAGCAAGGGGGAGGAGGTGCGGCCAGGCTTGGGGCGCGCCAGGAGGAGTCCTACTCCTACCGGGAGTAGGACTCCCCCCCTTTTCCATGTTGGACTAAGACTTGGGGGGGAAAGGAAAGGGGGGGCGCCGCCCCCCCTCCTTGTCCAATTCGGACTTGGGGGGGAGGGGCGCGCGGCTGCCCCTTGGCCTCCTCTCCTCTTCCTCCACTAGGCCCATTAAGGCCCATTAAGTTACCGGGGGGTTCCGGTAACCTCCCGGTACTCCGGTAAAATGCCGATTTCACCCGGAACACTTCCGATGTTCAAACATAGGCTTCCAATATATCAATCTTCATGTCTCAACCATTTCGAGACTCCTCGTCATGTCCGTGATCACATCCGGGACTCCGAACAACCTTCTGTACATCATAACACATAAACTCATAATAAAACTGTCATCGTAACGTTAAGCGTGCGGACCCTACGGGTTCGAGAACTATGTAGACATGACCGAGACACGTCTCCGGTCAATAACCAATAGCGGAACCTGGATGCTCATATTGGCTCCTACATATTCTACGAAGATCTTTATCGGTCAGACCGCATAACAACATACGGTGTTCCCTTTGTCATCGGTATGTTACTTGCCCGAGATTCGATCGTCGGTATCTCAATACCTAGTTCAATCTCGTTACCGGCAAGTCTCTTTACTCGTTCTGTAATACATCATCCCGCAACTAACTCATTAGTTGCAATGCTTGCAAGGCTTAACTGATGTGCATTACCGAGAGGGCCCAGAGATACCTCTCCGACAATCGGAGTGACAAATCCTAATCTCGAAATACGCCAACCCAACATGTACTTTCGGAGATACCTGTAGAGCACCTTTATAATCACCCAGTAACGTTGTGACGGGTGGTAGCACACAAAGTGATCCATGGTAAACGGGAGTTGCATAATCTCATCGTCATAGGAACATGTATAAGTCATGAAGAAAGCAATAGCAACATACTAAACGATCGTGTGCTAAGCTAACGGAATGGGTCATGTCAATCACATCATTTTCCTAATGATGTGATCCCGTTAATCAAATGAGAACACATGTATATGGCTAGGAAACATAACCATCTTTGATCAACAAGCTAGTGAAGTAGAGGCATACTAGTGACACTTTGTTTGTCTATGTATTCACACATGTATTATGTTTTTCAGGTTAATACAATTCTAGCATGAATAATAAACATTTATCATGATATAAGGAAATAAAAAATAACTTTATTATTGCCTCTAGGGCATATTTCCTTCACTTTGTGGGCAGAGGAGACGAACACTTGGGCGCTAGAGCTCAGGCGGAGGAAAGTGGATAGGGAAGAAGAAGGCGTGGTTGCGAATGGGTGTTCTTATCCCCTTATAAAGGCAGCAGGTATTCTGCGCCTCCCCACTTGCCCGGTAAAACCGCTTATCCCCCAAGCGCCCTAATTGATGGCGCGATTGGGTTACCCGCACCCGTATTGATGAGAATCCCGTGAAAAGAGGGACACGATCTCTGCTTCGACAGGACGTGCCAATCAAACCGCCTCGCAACACGTGTAGTGGCAGGATGGGAAAAACGATTCATCATGACCAGATATGGCAAAACGTCATGTTATGAAAAGCTGTCAGCAGATTAGATTTGTGGAAATATTATTCTCTCTACGGTGATATGTGGAATTTATTTTGCAGAGCTGGACACTATCCTTGTGTTCAAAATCTTCTATGGAGTATTCGGAAGAGGAACCCTCCTTGCAATGCCGAAGACGATCTGCGCGCCGGACTCATCGTCATTGAAGCCTAGTTCAGGGGCTACTGAGGGAGTCCTGGATTAAGGGGTCCTTGGACAGCCGGACTATATCCTTGGCCGGGCTGTTGGACTATGAAGATACAAGATTGAAGACTTTGTCCCGTGTCCGGATGGGACACTCCTTGGCGTGGAAGGCAAGCTTGGCAATACGGATATGTAGATCTCCTCCCTTGTAACCGACTCTGTGTAACCCTAGCCCCCTCCGGTGTCTATATAAACCGGAGGGTTTAGTCCGTAGGACAACAACAGTCATACCATAGGCTAGCTTCTAGGGTTTAGCCTCTACGATCTCGTGGTAGATCAACTCTTGTAATACTCATATCATCAAGATCAATCAAGCAGGAAGTAGGGTATTACCTCCATCGAGAGGGCCCGAACCTGGGTAAACATCGTGTCTCCCGCCTCCTGTTACCATCCACCTTAGAGGCACAGTTCGGGACCCCCTACCCGAGATCCACCGGTTTTGACACCGACTATTGTCGCTTTATTGTATGAAATGCAATCGCCATGTAATTGCTTTATTTATCACTAAGCGGTAGCGATAGTCGTAGAAGCAATAGTTGGCGAGACGACAATGATGCTTCGATGGAGATCAAGGTGTCAAGCCAGTGACGCTGGTGATCATGACAGTGCTTTGGAGGTGGAGATCAAAGGCACAAGATGATGATGGCCATATCATATCACTTATTTTGATTGCATGTGATCTCTATCTTTTATGCATCTTATTTTGCTTAGTACGTCGATAGCATTATAAGATGATCCCCTCACTAAATTTCAAGGTATAAGTGTTCTCCCTGAGTATGCACCGTTGCGAAAGTTCTTCGTGCTGAGACACCATGTGATGATCGGGTGTGATAAGCTCTACGTTCACATACAACTGGTGCAAGCCTATTTTGCACACTCAGAATACTCAGGTTAAACTTGACGAGCCTAGCATATGCAGATATGGCCTCGAACACCGAGACCGAAAGGTCGAGCGTGAATCATATAGTAGATATGATCAACATAGTGATGTTCACCATTGAAAACTACTCCATCTCACGTGATGATCGGACATGGTTTAGTTGATATGGATCACGTGATCATTTAGATGACTAGAGGGATGTCTATCTAAGTGGGAGTTCTTAAGTAATATGATTAATTGAACTTTTATTTATCATGAACTTAGTCCCGTGGATGGTAGTATTAGCATATCTATGTTGTAGATCAATAGCTCGCATTTAGCTCCCTGTTTTATTTTTGATATGTTCCTAGAGAAAACTAAGTTGAAAGATGTTAGTAGCAATGATGCGGATTGGATCCATGATCCGAGGATTATCCTCATTGCTGCACGTAAGAATTATGTCCTTGATGCACCGCTAGGTGACGTAATCGATCAAGGAGCAAATGTAGACGTTATGAACGTTTGGCAAGCTCGATATGATGACTACTTGATAGTTTAGTGCACCATGCTTTACGACTTAGAATCGAGGCTTCAAATACATTTTTGAAACGCCACGGATCATATGAGATGTTCCAAGAGTTGAAATTATTATTTCAGACTCATGCCCATGTAGAAAGGTATGAGACCTTTGGCAAGTACTTTGCCTACAAGATGGAGGAGAATAGCTCAGCTAGTGAGCATGTGCTCAGAATTTCTAAGTACTACAATCACTTGAATCAAGTGGGAGTTAATCTTCCCGATAATATAGTGATTGACAGAGTTCTCTAGTCACTATCACCAAGTTACTAGAACTTTGTGATGAACTATAATATGCAAGGGATAACGGAAACGATTCCCAAGCTCTTCGCGATGCTGAAATCGGCGAAGTTAGAAATCAAGAAAAAGCATCAAGTGTTGATGGTTGACAAGACCACTAGTTTCAATTAAAAGGGCAAGGGAAATAAAGGGAGCTTCAAGAAGAATGGAAAGCAAGTTGCCACACCCATGAAGAAGCCCAAAGCTAGACCTAATGAAAGCACAAGTGCTCCCTAGGTGGTTTTGGTAATTAATGTCAACATATCTCTTGTTGGACTAACACCTTTATCTAGTATGTTTCAGATAAGTTCAACAATGGAGTGGCATGGACTAAAGGATGTGGGAACTCCTTCAAGATGCTAAGGACAAAGGATTGGCTCAAGCTTCAAGCTCAAGACTCTTCATTTTACATTTTAGTGATCCAAGATCACATTGAGTCTATAGGAAAAGCCAATACTATCAAGGAGGGATGAGGTGTTGCTTAATGAGTCTTTTGCTTCATGTGCTTAGTGATATGCTCCAAAACCCTCCACTACTTTCTCACATCCACATATTACCTAAACCTAAAGTCAAACTCGGCCCTACCGATTCTTTCTATCCGGCGCCACCGAGTTCAGATGTCATAGCCACTGCCACAAACCCTAGGCAAATCGGTTTCACCGATAGGGATCTCGGTCTCACCGAGATGGGATTGTAATCTCTCTATGTATGTCCATTACCAAAATCGGTCCCACCAAGTTTGTGCAATCGGTACTATCGAGATTACAATGCAAACTTTCTGGTTAACTTATTACCCAAATTGATCCCACTGAGTTTGAGTAATCGGTCTCACCGAGTTTGCCTGACCAACTCTCTGGTTAGCTAATTACCAAATTCGGTCTCACCGAGTTTGTGTAATCGGTCTCACCGAGATTACGTTATGCCCTAACCCTAACCATATCAGTCCTACCGAGATGCATGTCAGTCCCACCGAAAATCCTAACGGTCACTAGGTTTACTAAATCGGTCCGACCGAGTTTGATGATTCGGTCCCACCTAGTTTGGTAAATTGTGTGTAATGGTTAGATTTTGTGTGGAGGCTATATATACCCCTCCACCTCCTCTTCATTTATGGAGAGAACTACCTACTCATGTGTTGAGGCCAAGATATTCCATTCCAACCACATGAATCTTGATCTCTAGCCTTCCCCAAGTTGCTTTCCACTAGATCCTCATCCTATGAGAGAGAGTTGAGTGTTGGGGAGACTATCATTTGAAGCACAAGAGCAAGGAGTTCATCATCAACACACCATTTGTTACTTCTTGGAGAGTGGTGTCTCCTAGATTGGCTAGGTGTCACTTGGGAGCCTCCGACAAGATTGTGGAGTTGAACCAAGGAGTTTGTAAGGGCAAGGAGATCGCTTACTTCGTGAAGATCTACCGCTAGTGAGGCAAGTCCTTCGTGGGCGACGGCCATGGTGGGATAGACAAGGTTGCTTCTTCGTGGACCCTTCATGGGTGGAGCCCTCCGTGGACTCAGCAACTGCTACCCTTCGTGGGTTGAAGTCTCCATCAACGTGGATGTACGATAGCACCACCTATCGGAACCACGACAAAAACATCCGTGTCTCCAATTGCGTTTGAATCTTCCAAACCCTTCCCTTTACATTCTTGCAAGTTGCATGCTTTATTTTCCGCTGCATATATACTCTTTGCATGCTTGCTTGTTATGTGTTGAGAATGTTAAACTTGTGCCCAAACTCCACTTAAACCTAAAAGAAGTTAAAAACTACAACTTTGGTACTTAGTGTCTAATCACCCCCCCTCTAGACACCTTTTCTCAAGATCCTACAAGTGGTATCAGAGCATTGGTCTCCATTGCCTTGGTTTAATCACCATTGGAGGAAGATGGATGAGTCTACTTTGGGGAGTCTTAGACATAGAGTGCCTATTCTTGATGGAGAGTATTTTCATGAGTGGAAAAATGAGATGCTTGTAATTTTCAATCAATATCATTTGAACAAGTACATTGCTAGCCCTTGTGCACCTCATGTTGATCCTATGCATCCTACCCTTGATGAATCTATCGACATGACTAGAAATCTTAGAACTGTTAATCTTATCACTAGAGGCTTGCCTAGAAACTTGATTAGAATCTTGCCTACTTTTGAGTGTGCCTACACTATATGGAAATTTCTTGAGGAACGCTTTCCAAATTATTCCTTGAAAAATCTAGATGAGATTCTCTATAAGTCTATTGCCTTGAGTAAGATGAATACTAGTGATCCTATGTTTGGTGATCGTCTATTTGAACTTACCGACCTTATGCGTGCCAAAGGAGATGTTGGAATTATTGACGATATTATTTCCGAAGTTATAAGAATTCATAAGCAAGATCATTGTCAAACGCACTCTAACGAATTACCCTCTCTAGGACTTGATCCACCACATGACGATGTTGAACATGGATACTATGATGAGGATGATGATAGTGACTTCGATCTTGAGGATGCAATGAGACATTTTGGTCTTATGGCAAATCTTGAGGATATGTGTCAGAGGAAAGGAATGGGTTCTTGATAAAGGATGTACCGATCACATGACCGGAGATAAAGACATGTTTCGTGAGCTTGCTGAAAATGATAGTCCTCGAAAGTATGTCACTTTCGGTGACAATTCAAAGGGTAAGGTGGCCATCTCACATGATAGCTCCATTCAAAATGTCATACTCATTGAGTCTCTTGGCTACAACTTACTTTCAGTATCTAGACTTGCTGATTTCGGTTTAAATGTCCTATTTACTGAAGTAGATTGTCAAGTGTTTCGTCGAGACAATCATAAAATGGTCTTTACCGGTATACGTAGAGGTGATCTTTACATTGTTGATTTCTCTAAAAAGGCACAACCTAAAACTTTCTTCATTGCTAAATCCTCAAAAGGTTGGTTATGGCATAGACAACTAGGTCACGTTGGCATGAGAAACCTTGACAAGCTTATTAAAGGAAATCATATCCTTGGAGTTAACGATGTCATATTTGATAAGGATAGATTGTGCAGTGCTTGTCAAGCAGGTAAACAGGTCGGAGGAAGGCATCCCGTGAAGAACATCATGACCACAAGGAGGCCACTCGAGCTTCTTCATATGGATCTCTTTGGTCCCAACGCTTACAAAAGTCTCGGTGGAAATTCTTTTGGTCTAGTTATAGTTGATGGTTTTTCAAGAGTTATGTGGGTGTTCTTTCTCGATGATAAATCGCAGGTCCAAAAGATCTTCAAAAACTTCGCTAGGAAGGCCCAAAATCAGTTTGAAGTGAAGATCAAGAAGGTTCGCAGCGACAACGGAACGGAGTTCAAGAACGCAAATGTGGACACCTTTCTTCACGAAGAAGGGATTCCACACGAGTTCTCGGCTGCGTACACACCTCAACAAAATGGAGTTGTTGAGAGGAAGAACCGGACGCTCATCGAAATGGCGAGAACCATGCTTGATGAGTACAAGACGCCAAAGCACTTTTGGGCGGAAGCGGTTGAGACGGCTTGTCATGCAACAAATCACTTGTATCTACACAAGCTACTCTGCAAGACGGCATACGAGCTCCTCACCGGTAACAAACCCCAAGTTGGATACTTTCGAGTATTTGGCTCAAAGTGCTACATTCTTGATAAGCATCGTCATTCAAAATTTGCTCCTAAGTCTCATGAAGGTTTCCTACTAGGTTATGGCTCAAACTCTCACACTTAACGTGTCTACAACAATTTCACCCGAAAGGTTGAAGAGACGATAGATGTGAAGTTTGATGAATCTAACGGCTCGCAAGTAGAGCAATTGCCAATTGATGTAGGAGACAAAGACCCTTCGGAAGCAATCCAAGACTTGTCTATTGGAAAGGTCCGTCCAACGGAGGTGAAGGAGAGTACCTCGTCTATTCAAGTGGAAGCTTCTACTTCACGACAAGGTGAACCAAGAGTTGAAACGGAAGCATCCACAAGTGGAACACACCAAGATGAAGAAAACGAGGAAGAACATCATGAACGTCAATAGCCACCTTCTCCACCTCGACAAAAAACGACAACACCAATAATGAAGATGATCAAGAAGAAGAAGAACAAGATGAAGAAGATGTTCAACCGAGACCCAAGCAAAAGCTTTCACGAGTTCGAGCAAGAATTGCTAAAGACCATCCCGTCGAGAAAATCTACAATGATATTCAAACCGGGAGAATAACTCGCTCTAAAACTCGTTTAGCCAACTTTTGTGAAAACTATTCTTTCATCTCTAGCATTGAACCTATGAAGGTCGAAGAAGCATTGGAAGATCCGGATTGGATAAATGCTATGCATGAAGAGCTACACAACTTTGAGAGAAACCAAGTTTGGACATTGGTTGAGAAGCCCGACAACAACCACAACATCATTGGTACCAAATGGGTGTTTCGCAACAAGCAAGATGAAGATGGACAAGTAGTTCGCAACAAAGCACGTCTCCTCGCCCAAGGCTACACACAAGTCGAAGGTATGGACTATGGTGAGACTTATGCTCCCGTTGCTAGATTTGAGTCCATTCGCATCTTACTTGTCTATGCTAATCACCATAATATCACCTTGTACCAAATGGACATTAAAAGTGCTTTTCTAAATGGTGAAATAGAGGAGGAAGTTTATTTTAAACAACCTCCCGGCTTTGTCAATCCTAAGAAACAAAATCATGTTTACAAACTTCACAAAGCTCTTTATGGTCTTAAACAAGCTCCTAGAGCATGGTATAAATGCTTGACCAAGTTTCTTCTTGAAAAAGGCTTTGAAATTGGGAACATCGATTCCACACTTTTTACTAAAAGGGCTAATGGAGAATTATTTGTATGCCAAATTTACGTTGATGATATCATATTCGGATCAACTAACCCTCATTTTAGTGAAAAGTTTGGAAAGCTAATGTCAGAGAAGTTTGAGATTTCAATGATGAGTGAGCTCAAATTCTTTCTTGGTTTGCAAATCAAGCAAACTAAGGAAGGTACTTTTGTGTCTCAAACGAAGTACACAAAGGACTTATTCAAGAAGTTCAATATGCAAGAGTGCAAAGGTATGTCTACACCCATGCCTACTAGTGGACATCTTGACTTGACCAAAGATGGTAAACCCGTTGACCAAAAAGTTTATCGCTCTATGATTGGTTCATTGTTATACCTATGTGCTTCATGTCCCGATATTATGCTAAGTGTGTGCATGTGTGCAAGATATCAAGCGGCTCCTAAAGAATGTCATCTTAAGGCCGTAAAAAGGATAGTGAGATACTTAATTCATACACCGAACTTTGGCATTTGGTATCCTAAGAGGGCCTCTTTCGATCTTGTTGGCTATTCCGACTCGGATTATGCCAGAGACAAGGTTGATAGAAATTCCACTTCGGGTACTTGTCAATTTCTTGGTAGACCTCTTGTGTCTTGGTCCTCCAAGAAACAAAACTCGGTATCCTTATTCATCAACAAGCGGAGTACATTGCCGCTGGTTCATGTTGTGCTCAATTACTTTGGATGACCCAAACTCTTAAAGATTATGGGATATATATGAAACATGTTCCATTTCTTTGTGACAATGAAAGTGCTATCAAAATTGGTCATAATCCCGTGCAACATTCTCGAACTAAGCACATTGAAGTTCTTCATCATTTCATTCGAGATCATGTTGCTAAGGGTGACATTAATCTTAAGCATGTTCGCACCGAAAAGCAATTAGCGGATATATTTACTAAACCCCTTGATGAGAAAGTGTTTTGCAGGTTGAGAGGAGAATTGAACATTATTGATGCTTCATACTTGGAGTAGAAACTCCATCGGATACATGCAAGACATGAGCTTATGACTAATCCATGATATCTCTCTTATGATGAATATATCATATCTTGGATATATTTGCATCTTGCATGTTATCTAACCCTTGTAGGTACTTGGTTGAATCAAATTCCATGAGATTGTAATCTACTCACATCATGAGCAATCTCTACATCACCAAGTCTCTACACTATGGTGGCTGAATACAAGGAAGCACGGAATCATTCAAACATATCCTTTTGGTCAAACACTATGATTGAGCTTCATGATTGTCATTTTGGATACACAAGTGCTCTTCCTTGCAAGAACTAACCCGTGTAGGAAGAGGGACTCAAATTCCAAGTGGTGCACCCAACTCTTGATAAGTTACATCAACCTTGAGCAACCCACACAAGTTCAACTACATGGACAACACCACGAACCAAGGTATGTTATTCCATCTTAGAGAAGCTTTACTCCGAGACATGAGCTAAAGCAACTCGACAAGATGTGAATACATCAAGATACTTAAACAAAAAATGGTAACCCCATTTTGAACTTAAACGATGAGTATGACCCACGATCAAGTGATCTCACTTGACTCCTAAGTCAATATACTCTAACATAGGTGACTTTGTCACCGACCATCTCTAGATGAAGTTCTCTCGTGTTCTTATTTGTGTTTCTGCATTTGTCTCATGCATATTTGTTTCCCCTTTCAAAAAAAACTTCATCTAGATTTCTTTCTTTTGTTTTTCAGTTGTTCTGCATTTTCTGCATCCAATTCATTGCACATCCTTCAGTAAATTCCTTGCAAATCTTTATGAGATCTTTCTAGTCTAGTGAGTTGAGGTGACAAATGTTTTATCTGCGATGAACTCGGTTTCACCAATTTGTTAATTTCGGTCCAACCGAATCTTTTCGGTACAACCGAAGCATACCACTCAGTGCCACCGATTTCCCAATAGGAAGAACAGTTTGCCACTTGTTCTATGTTTCTTCTGATCCAGCTCCACTCAATGAATCTTGTCCTCTACAAGCATCACAATTTTATGCAGTGCTTTGTGTTGTGTCTCAAGGACCAAACCCATACACAACAAATTCCAGAAGACCCTTCTTGGAAATTGATGTCAAAGGGGGAGAGATCACATCAAAGCTTATCACTTAGAGAGATCACATCGAGAGAGTATTAAGGGGAGAAAGAGATCTCCAGGGAGAGAATACTCAAGTAGAAAGTATTTCTCAAGGATCCCAGATGCTTGGTATTCAAGAGGAGAGATGCCACATGTCTTTTTGGGGGAAAGACATGTTCATGTGTGCTTATTTGCATTAAGCTCTATTTTTTTTATGTTTTCTTTCAGCTCTGATTTTCTGTTCCCTATCTTCTCCCAGTATCCCATGCTAGATTCAGGGGGAGTAAGACATCTAAGGGAAAGGAATCAATCAAATTCATTGCATATCTTTACTCTTGGGGACATGTCTAATCCAATGTGGTACTCAAGACTCACTCTCTACATGTCATCCCAGTCTTGGTATTCTTGTGGTTTCTTCTGCTTGCTCGCTAGTAGATGTACCTATGTTATCTAACCTTGTTTGTGCAGGTTCATTTCACCCTAAGCCAACTCAAGACTACAAGGTAAGTATATGCATCACACTCATGTGTATGAGGAATTCTTGCTGATGTACATACTGTTTTGCAAGAAGGACTCATGAGCATGAAGGTATTTTCTTTAATATTCTTTGCTCTGATGCATATGGCCAAGATACAGGTAACACATTGCCTACTCTATCATGGTTATTGCTCTCACATGTTTCTATATTCCATACTCACATGATTGCATACATATAGGGGGAGCCTATGCTTGTTACATGTCTTTCCGAAGCTTTACTTGCTATTCTTTATATCTTTATCTAAAGCTTTGATGTATGTTGCCATCAATTACCAAAAGGGGAGATTGAAAGCACAAGTGCTCCCTAGGTGGTTTTGGTAATTAATGTCAACATATCTCTTGTTGGACTAACACCTTTATCTAGTATGTTTCAGATAAGTTCAACAATGGAGTGGCATGGACTAAAGGATGTGGGAACTCCTTCAAGATGCTAAGGACAAAGGATTGGCTCAAGCTTCAAGCTCAAGACTCTTCATTTTACATTTTAGTGATCCAAGATCACATTGAGTCTATAGGAAAAGCCAATACTATCAAGGAGGGATGAGGTGTTGCTTAATGAGTATTTTGCTTCATGTGCTTAGTGATATGCTCCAAAACTCTCCACTACTTTCTCACATCCACATATGACCTAAACCTAAAGTCAAACTCGGCCCTACCGATTCTTTCTATCCGGCGCCACCGAGTACAGATGTCATAGCCACTGCCACAAACCCTAGGCAAATCGGTTTCACCGATAGGGATCTTGGTCTCACCGAGATGGGATTGTAATCTCTCTATGTATGTCCATTACCAAAATCGGTCCCACCAAGTTTGTGCAATCGGTACTACCGAGATTACAATGCAAACTTTCTGGTTAACTTATTACCCAAATCGATCCCACCGAGTTTGAGTAATCGGTCTCACCGAGTTTGCCTGACCAACTCTCTGGTTAGCTAATTACCAAATTCGGTCTCACCGAGTTTGTGTAATCGGTCTCAGCGAGATTACGTTATGCCCTAACCCTAACCATATCAGTCCTACCGAGATGCATGTCAGTCCCATCGAAAATCCTAACGGTCACTAGGTTTACTAAATCAGTCCGACCGAGTTTGATGATTCGGTCCCACCGAGTTTGGTAAATTGTGTGTAACGGTTAGATTTTGTGTGGAGGCTATATATACCCCTCCACCTCCTCTTCATTTGTGGAGAGAGCCATCGTAACAAGCCTGACACCTCCAAAGATCCTATTTCTGAGAGAGAACTACCTACTCATGTGTTGAGGCCAAAATATTCCATTCCAACCACATGAATCTTGATCTCTAGCCTTCCCCAAGTTGCTTTCCACTCAATCTTCTTTCCACTAGATCCACATCCTATGAGAGAGAGTTGAGTGTTGGGGAGACTATCATTTGAAGCACAAGAGCAAGGAGTTCATCATCAACACACCATTTGTTACTTCTTGGAGAGTGGTGTCTCCTAGATTGGCTAGGTGTCAATTGGGAGCCTCCGACAAGATTGTGGAGTTGAACCAAGGAGTTTGTAAGGGCAAGGAGATCGCCTACTTCGTGAAGATCTACCGCTAGTGAGGCAAGTCCTTCGTGGGCGACGGCCATGGTGGGATAGACAAGGTTGCTTCTTCGTGGACCCTTCGTGGGTGGAGCCCTTCGTGGACTCACGCAACTGCTACCCTCGTGGGTTGAAGTCTCCATCAACGTGGATGTACGATAGCACCACCTATCGGAACCACGACAAAAACATCCGTGTCTCCAATTGCGTTTGAATCTTCCAAACCCTTCCCTTTACATTCTTGCAAGTTGCCTGCTTTATTTTCCGCTGCCTATATACTCTTTGCATGCTTGCTTGTTATGTGTTGAGAATATTAAACTTGTGCCCAAACAACACTTAAACCTAAAAGAAGTTAAAAACTGCAACTTTGGTACTTAGTGTCTAATCACCCCCCCCCCCATCTAGACACCTTTTCTCAAGATCCTACACCCAAGCCTGAAACTGATTGCTTCTACTGCAAAAAAAATGGTCACTGGATGTGGAACTGCCCTAGATATTTGGCGGATAAGAAGGATGGCATAGTGAACAAAGGTATATTGGATATACATGTTATTGATGTGTACTTTACTAGTGTTTATAGCAACCCCTCGGTATTTGATACTGGTTCATTTGCTAAGTGAGGGAGTCCTGGACTAGGGGGTGTCCGGATAGCCGGACTATCATCATGGCCGGACTCCAAGACTATGAAGATACAAGATTGAAGACTTCGTCCCGTGTCCGGATGTGACTTTCCTTGGTGTGGAAGGCAAGCTTGGCGATACGGATATGTAGATCTCCTACTATTATAACCGACTCTGTGTAATCCTAACCTATCCGGTGTCTATATAAACCAGAGGGTTTTAGTCTGTAGGACAGAACAACAATCATACCATAGGCTAGCTTCTAGGGTTTAGCCTCCTTGATCTCGTGGTAGATCTACTCTTGTACTACCCATATCATCAATATTAATCAAGAAGGAGTAGGGTATTACCTCCATCGAGAGGGCCCGAACTTGGGTAAAAACATCGTGTCCCTTGTCTCATGTTACCATCCGCCTAGACGCACAGTACGGGACCCGTGCCGAGATCCGTCGGTTTTGACACCGACATTGGTGCTTTCATTGAGAGTTCCTCTGTGTCGTCACCGATAGGACCGATGGCTCCTTCAATCATCAACAACGATGCAGTCCAGGGTGAGACCTTTCTCCCCGGGCAGATATTCGTATTCGGCGGCTTTGCACTGCGGGCCAATTAAACGGCCATCCGGAGCAGATCGAAGCTACGCCCTGGTCATCAGTCGATTTGGAAGTTTGAACTACACGGCCAATATCCGCGGAGACTTGATCTTCGACGGATTCGAGCCGCAGCCAAGCGTGCGCCTTGACTGTCTCGATGGGCATGATCTAGCTCTGCAGCCGAGCGAGTGCCACGGAGGCGCGCCCAAGATCCGCTCCGACCCTCAATCCGGAGCCAGATTCCCCGATCGAGGACGAGTGGTTGGACAGCGCCTCGGGGGCTACGATCTCTACGGCGATTGGGCCGTACTCTATCCCTGTCCCCTGCGAAGACCGTGATTCCAAGGTGTCGGACTCCTCTCCAAACTCCGAACCCTCCGCGCCCCTACCAATCGAATCCGATTGGGCGCCGGTCATGGAGTTCACCGCCGCGGACATCTTTCAGCACTCGCCCTTTGGCGACATCCTGAATTCACTAAAGTCTCTCTCCTTATCCGGAGAGCCCTGGCCGGATTACGGTCAGGAAGGTTGGGATGCGGACGACGGAGAAATTCAACGCCCACCCACCACCCACTTTGTAGCCACTGTCGATGATTTAACCGACATGCTCGACTTCGACTCCGAAGACATCGACGGTATGGACGACGATGCCAGAGATGACCAAGACCCAGCGCCTACAGGGCACTGGAAGGCCACCTCGTCATATGACATATACATGGTGGACATCCCAAAAGATGGGAACGGCGATGGAACAACGGAGGATGACCCCTCCAAGAAGCAACCGAAGCGCCAACGTCAGCGGCGCCGCTCTAAATCCCGCCACAAAGAAAACGGTGATTCCGCACGGGAGATAATAACACCCAGACGGTCTTAGAAGAAACCCCTCCAGCAGGACTCAGTGCAGGAGGATGGAGAAGCAAGTCCGCACGACAATGCGGCAGAAAGAGAGGTCGAGGACGATAATTATGCGCCTCCCTCCGAAGATGAGGCAAGCCTCGACGACGACGAATTTGTCGTGCCCGAGGATCCCGCCGAACAGGTGGACTGAAGTCCTCGCAGCCGAAGAGTATGAACTCGAGCGCCCCTCCAAAAGCTACCCCAAACGCAGGCCGTTGCCTCGATTAGAGGAGGAAGCACCCAAGTCACCAGCGCACGACATGGCAGACCGGCCACCCTGCGGGCAAGTAGAGAGGTCTCTAGACCCTCCGTTCAAGCCGTACCCCGACGCCGTTCCAAAAGTACCAGGGCACGGGAAAACATGCCGAATTTGCAAGACATATTGGAGGATAAGGCAAAACATACAAGATCGATCTACGGATCGTGTGGGCGCCCAACGACGCGGGATGATTACCGTCACGCCGGATACAGAAACTCCGGCAGGGCCAAACACAATAGACAAAGCTCATTTGAGCTACGTCGTGATATAGCCCAATACAGAGGCGCCGCACACCCACTATGCTTCATAGATGAAGTAATGGATCATCAAATCCCCGAGGGCTTTAAACCCGTAAACATCGAATCATACGATGGTACCACAGATCTTGCGGTTTGGATCGAGGATTATCTTCTCCATATTCACATGGCCCGCGGTGATGATCTACATGCCATCAAATACCTCCCCCTCAAGCTTAAAGGACCAGCTCGGCATTGTCTTAACATCTTGCCAGCAGAATCAATTGGTTGTTGGGAGGACCTGGAAGCCGCATTCCTTGATAACTTCCAAAGGCACATATGTGCGACCACCGTACGCCGATGACCTTAGCCACATAATTCAGCATCCGTAAGAATCGGCCAGGCAATTACGGACACAGCCCTAACAAAGAAAAATCAAATCGTTGATCGTCGGATGCAGAGGCCCTTGCAGCCCTCAAACATAACATCCGCGACGAGTGGCTTGCCCGGCACCTAGGACAGGAAAAGCCGAAATCTACGGCAGCCCTCACAACCCTCATGACTCACTTTTGTGCAGGAGAGGACAGCTGGCTAGCTCGAAGCAACAACTTGGCCAAACACCTTGATAGTTCGGATACCAAGGACAGCAATGGCAGGTCGCGTCGCAACAAGAACAAACGCCGCATTAACGGCGATAATGCTGAAGATACGGCCGTCAATGCCGGATTCAGAGGCTCTAAACCCGGTCAGCGGAAGAAGCCATTCAAAAGAAATACCCAGGGCTCGTCCAACTTGGACCGAATACTCGATCGCTCATGCCAGATACATGGCACCGCCGAAAAACTAGCCAATCACACCAACAGGGATTGTTGGGTGTTCAAGCAAGCAGGCAAGTTAAGTGCCGAACTGAATGACAAGGGGCTGCATAACGACGAGGAAGAGCCCCGGCCGCCGAACAATAGAGGACAGAAGGGTTTTCCCACACTAGTGCGGACGGTGAACATGATATACGCAACCCATATACCCAAAAGGGAGCGGAAGCATGCACTAAGGGACGTATATGCGATGGAGCCATGCGCCCCAAAGTTCAACCCATGGTCTTCCGCCCGATCACCTTCGATCGAAGGGACCACCCCACTAGCATCCGTCACGGCGGTTTTGCCGCATTGATTCTTGACCCAATTATTGACGGATTTTACCTCACCAGAGTCCTGATGGACGGCGGTAGCAGCCTGAACCTGCTTTATCAGGATACAGTGCGCAAAATGGGCATAGACCCCTCAAGGATTAAACCTACAAAGACGACCTTTAAAGACGTCATGCCGGGTGTAGAGGCCAATTGTATAGGCTCAGTCACACTCGAAGTGGTCTTCGGATCCCTGGATAACTTCCGAAGCAAAGAGTTAATCTTCCACATAGTCCCGTTCCGCAGCGGCTATCACGCACTGCTCGGACGAACCGCATTTGCAAAGTTCAATGCGGTGCCGCACTACGCATACCTCAAGCTCAATATGCCAGGCCCTCGAGGAGTAATCACGGTCAATGGAAACACCGAACGCTCTCTCCAAACAGAGGAGCACACGGCGGCCCTCGCGGCGGAGGTGCAAAGCAGCCTCTCACGGCAATTCTCGAGTCCGGCCACTAAGCGTCCGGACACTGCCAAGCGCGCCCGGAGTAACCTACAACAAGACCGCCTGGCACGATTCAAGCATCGCCAGAGTAATCCGCCCCAACCCCAGCCCTCGCGAAGTTGAGAAGACAGTACTACGCGTGCATAACTACGCCTGGAGATACCATGGGCATAAGGGAGGGGCACGACCACGCACGCCAAGAATGCGGCTCGACCGCACTGTGGGCCCCGATTGTGTCATTCTTTTCTTCTTTTTTCCTTTTTTTCAGGACTCCGCTTTCCGAAGTCCCGTCCGCACTAGAATCGCCGAACTCACGATGCAATAGCCAGGAAGCGTAAAGCTACGCCGAGTGTTCGTGTGGTCCCTATTACGAGCATTATACCTGCTTTTACATACCATCCCGCAGCTTACCCTCGAGGGGGACATGTTAGATAGTCCCATCCCTTGCTTATCACACTATTTGTATCGCTCGCTTTCATCGCAGCATTTTCTCGAATAAACAATACAGAGCATTTGCCTATTATTGCACTCTTTTCTATATATATGTTCATTTCATGACATGTTGCACCCGTACACTTTGGTACGGCCAATACACCAGGGGCTTAAGTACCCCACAATTATGGTGTGATAAGTCCGAACACTTTCACAAGTGCAGCACCCCGAACTTATAGCATTATATGAATCGGCTCCGAATCATGTCTTGGGTCAATAGTTGGGTTTGCCCGGCTCCCGTGTTTTGGTACCTTACGTTCGTTATATCGGCTAAGGTAGCACCGGAGAACCATCGCGACAGCCCAGCTTGAGCTGGGTCGAGCACCTCGGTGGAGAAAGCTAAACTGACTGACCGTCATGATAGGGCGAGAGCCGGTCGCTGTTCGAGAGGTTTTTTCGGGTCCCTAAAGACTTATGCCGCTTAGAGCGAGGAACCGGAGTTGTCCGGCCAAGGCGTGGATAGCGCCCCGAACTCGGTCTTCTGAATACTAGGGGCTTCGCTGAAATTTAAAATTATAGAATTCTATGGCTAAGTGAGAGTGTTCAAGCATTATAAGTCCGGTTGCCTCGTTCGTTGCGTTGAGAGCCTCCCTAGATGGACCCAAGAATGGGAACAACAGTGCTCAAGTTTATCCCGAACACCCCAAAGACTTGTGGCATGGGGGCTGAAGCCAACGACTTGCCATCTCTCAAATTTGATAAACGGCCGCCTGTAAGGTAATATTTTAAATTCTGGCGTTGCTTAGCGATATGAACAAGTTTTCAGCGTGCAGGATAACAAATGCAGTCTATTCAAAAATTACATCTTTGGAGCACTCCTCCGCTATTCGTGGGCACCCTTCAGAGGCCCTCATAGTACATTTCGGGCGTATGATGCTCCTTGCACTTGTGGCCCATCCATCACAAGCTTCTCCGCATCCAGCTTGCCCCAAAGTGCACTTTAGCACGGGCAAGGGCCCGACGGACACCTTCAATGCAGACGGAGCGCTTGATGACTTCAATCCGTGGACAAAGGCGTCCACCACCGCTACACCAAGCCGAAGTAGCTCCCGTGCATGGCCTCCAATGGCCACAAACCGCTTATAAGGCCCTTCATGGCCTGTTCGGCGACCTTGTGGAGCCCTACCAGCTGCTTCAGCTGGTCGCTCAGGGCACTGATGTCCGCCTCAAAGACATCTGAGACCGTAACACCTTTTCTGCCGAGCTCCCTCCTTGGCGCGTAAAATGCGGCAAGATCGTACACACTACGGGGCAAATCTGTGAATGCTCCTGGAGAGCTCCGAATCCGGGTAAGTAATAGGTAATTCACTTTCACATGCTTGCTTTGCATAAATAATGCCTTACCCGCCATGATCTTCTTTAATGATTCAATTTCTTGGAGGGCTTTTTGGGCCTCGGCCTTAGCAGCTTTGGCACTCTCAAGAGCCGAGGCAAGCTCGGACTCTCGAGTCTTCGAGTCACGCTCCAAACTCTCGTGTTTTTCCACGAGAGCTTGGAGCTCTTGCCGCTCTTGGCCAGCTGCGCCTCCCCTTCTCTCGCTTTCGGTCGTTCCGCAGCCGCTTTGTTTTCGGCCACGGACACCGCTTCCTTCAGGGTCGCCACCTCGTTCGTGGCCCCTGCAGTACCCATGTTATTCCTGTTATTTTTTGGCAACCAAAACCTTTTCTATAAGGTATTTTTCTTAATAAGGTATTATTTACCTTCCTTTTCCTCGAGTTGCTTCTTGGCTTGTCCGAGCTCGTTCTCGGACCGCTCGAGGTTCTGCTTCAGTGCATTGACCTCCGTAGTCAGTGCGGCAGAGGTCAAGACACTGCATTCCCATATTGACATCCTTATGCTAGACTCCTGCGTATATCTTTTTAGATCGTTAGTCCGCTTTTCTTTCCGAACAATCAACTAAGCATCAGGGCTACCGCCTATGCGGTAATATTTTCACATATTCTAAACTTACCTCAAAGCACATTAGAAGGCTGATGCAGAGCTTGTCGGCCCGCTCTTGGTGGATCGAATCGTCCGGATCACCGCACTCATAACGGGCGGTGCTCCTCTCGATGGAGGCGCTGTCAAGCGCCTCAAGAGTTATCCGGTGCCTCCGGTTGGGACGGAGGACACGGCGTCTTACCCTTCTTACGAAGGGACCACTTGCCGGACTCGGAACCATCAAGGTTCCGCATGGAGTCCGGACAAGGGTTGGGCTTAGAGCCCCTGGGGGTCTTGCCCCCCACGCGCCCGGAGTCCGGGAGGTCGCCTTGTGGCGCCTCCTGCACCACCTCCTCTTGACCAGGCCCCCCTTGGGGCGCCACCTCGGCGTCGTCCGCAGCGTGAGGCAAGGAGGCGGTCGGAAGCGAAGTACTCTCCATTTTGGACGAACCCAGGGACCCGCTCATCGAAGCGGCTAGCTCGCTCTTGGGCAGGCTACATGATTGTTCGACATTAAAGAACACTATCCAATAATGAAAAAGCCATGGGCATCCGGACACTTACGATCTCGCCAGGGGCTTGGCCCTTGTTGGCCAATCCTCCTCGTCGCTGTCGACGTTGGTGGAGAAGTCCGGAGGAAGGGTTCTTCCCTTCTTGGACCCTCCGGCCTCCCCAGCTTTGGCGGCCTTCCTTTTCCTCTCCTCCCCACCGGGGAGAAGCTTTTTCCTCCTCCTGCGTCCTCGGGAGAAGATTCTGCCTGTAATCTGACAAGACTCAAGGCCGGAGCTCCTTCGAGTTCCCGTGGCCTCCTTCTTGGCCTTCTTATCCGGCACCACATGGGGTGCCGGAGCTAGCAGCCCCGTCAATTGGGCGTCCGCTGGGTCTTCCGGCAAATGAGCTGGACAGTTGATCTGTCCGGACGTCTTCAGCCAGTCATGTCAAAGATTAGGGAGTTTTAGATCCCACATAGAGTCAATCTATGAAAAAAGAGTCCCGTAAAGGGCCAAATAACTTACCTCGTTGGCTGGACATTGTGAGTTGTATCCGCGATCTTCAGTAGCAGATGAGGGAGCCTCGGCGCCCTTGAACAACCCCTTCTAGGCGTCTTCGTACATAGTGTCGAAGAGCCTTTTTAGAGTCGAGTGCTGTGCCGGATCGAACTCCCATAACTTGAAGGCCCGTTGTTGGCATGGGAGGATCCGGCGGATGAGCATCACCTGGATTACATTCACAAGCCTGAGATTCTTGCCCACCAGGTTTCGGCCGCATGTTTGGAGTCTGGATGTCTCGTCCGAATTCCCCCAAGTCAGGCCCGTCTCTTTCCATGACGAGAGCCGTGTGGGGAAGCCAGATCTGAATTCGGGGGCCACCACCCATGCGGGGTCGCGTGGCTCGGTGATGTAAAACCACCCCGATTGCTACCCCTTTATTGTCTCCACAAAGGAGCCCTCGAGCCATAGGACTTTGGCTATCTTGCCAACCATGGCGCCTCCGCTTTTCTGCTGACCGCCCACTACCTTTGGTCGGACGTTGAAGATCTTCAGCCATAAGCCGAAGTGGGGCTGGATGCAGAGGAAGGCCTCGCACACGACGATAAACGCCGAGATGTTGAGGACGAAATTCGGGGCCAGGTCGTGGAAGTCCAGGCCGTAGTAGAACATGAGCCCCCGGACAAATGGGTGAAGTGGAAAACCTAGTCCGTAGAGGAAGTGGGGGAGAAACACCACCCTCTCATGGGGCCTGGGGGTTGGAATGAGCTACCCCTCGTCGGGCAGCCTGTGCGCGATATCGCCTGACAAGTATCCGGCCTCCCGCTGTCTTGTGATGTGCCCCTCCGTGACAGCGGAGGCCATCCTCCTGCCTCCCTCTCCTGACATGGTTGGAGAAAGGTTGAGGTGGGATGTGCGGACTTGGGCGCTGGAGCTCGAAAGTCTTGGAAATGGATAAGCAAAGGAGGAAGAGCGTAGGTGAAAAGGTGGATCCTTATCCCCTTATATGGACGGACGAAGCTATCCGTCCCCCACCAGCCTGGTAAAACTCGCTTATCTCCCAAGCGGCGTAATCAATGGCGCGGATGGGTTACCCACGTCCGTATTGATGGGAATCCCGGAATAAGGGGGCACGATCTATGCTTTGATAAGACGCGTGCCGGAAACCACCTCGCTAAACGCTACCGAGGTGGAACAAGAAAACGATTCATATAAAGGCTCGGCCGTGGTGTGATATCATGCCGCGGAATACGTCAGCAGATCTGTGCAAAAGTTATTCTCTCTACGGTGGTATGTGGAACTTGTTTTGCAGAGCCGGACACTATCCTTGTGTTCAAAACCTTCTATGAAGTATTCGGAGGAGGAACCCGCCTTGCAATGCCGAACACAATATGCGCGCCGGACTCGTCGTCATTGCAGCCTGGTTCAGGGGCTACTGAGGGAGTCCTGGACTAGGGGGTGTCCGGATAACCGGACTATCATCACGGCCGGACTCCAAGACTATGAAGATACAAGATTGAAGACTTCGTCCCGTGTCCGGATGGGACTTTCCTTGGCGTGGAAGGCAAGCTTGGCGACACGGATATGTAGATCTCCTACTATTGTAATCGGACTCTGTGTAACCCTAACCTATCCGGTGTCTATATAAACCGGAGGGTTTTAGTCCATAGGACGTAACAACAATCATACCATAGGCTAGCTTCTAGGGTTTAGCCTCCTTGATCTCGTGGTAGATCTACTCTTGTACTACCCATATCATCAATATTAATCAAGCAGGACTAGGGTATTACCTCCATCGAGAGGGCCCGAACCTGGGTAAAAACATCGTGTCCCTTGTCTCCTGTTACCATCCTCCTAGACGCACAGTTCGGGACCCCCTACCCGAGATCCGCCGGTTTTGACACCGACACTAAGACTAGTAACTCAAAATGGGAGTTGCAAAATAAATAGAGACTAGTTAAGGGAGAGGTGATGATGTGTGTTGGAAGTGATTCCAAGGTTGATAAGATCACCATCACACACTCCCTTTACCTTCGGGATTAGTGTTGAACCTAAAATAAATGTTATTTGGTGTTTGCGTTGAACATGAATATGATTGGATCATGTTTATTGCAATATGGTTATTCATTTAAGTCAAAGAATAATTGTTGTTCTATTTACATGAATAAAACCTTCTATGGTCATACACTCAATATAAATGGTTTATTGAATCTCGATCGTAGTGATACACATATTCATAATATTGAAGCCAAAAGATGCAAAGTTAATAATGATAGTGCAACTTATTTGTGGCACTGCCATTTAGGTCATATTGGTGTAAAGTGCATGAAGAAACTCCATGCCGATGGGCTTTTGGAATCACTTGACTATGAATCACTTGATGCTTGCGAACCATGCCTCATGGGCAAGATGACTAAGACTCCGTTCTCCTAACAATGGAGCGAGCAATCGACTTATTGGAAATAATACATACCGATGTATGCGGCACGATGAGTGTTGAGGCTCGTGGCGGGTATTGTTATTTTCTGACCTTCACAGATGATTTGAGCAGATATGGGTATATCTACTTGATGAAACATAAGTCTGAAACATTTGAAAAGTTCAAAGAATTTCAGAGTGAAGTGGAAAATCACCGTAACAAGAAAATAAAGTTTCTATGATCTGATCGTGGGGACGGATATTTGAGTTACGAGTTTGGTCTTCAATTAAAACAATGTGGAATAATTTCACTAACTCATGCCACCTGGAACGCCACAGCATAATGGTGTGTCCAAACGTCATAACTGTACTTTATTGGATATAGTACAATCTATGATGTCTCTTACCGATTTACCACCATCGTTTTGGGGTTATGCATTAGAGACAGTTGCATTCACGTTAAATAAGGCATCGTCTAATCTGTTGAGATGACACCGTATGAACTATGGTTTAGCAAGAAACCTAAGCTGTCGTTTCTTAAAGTTTGGGGTTGCGATGCTTGTGTTAAAAAGTTTCAACCTGATAAGCTCGAACCCAAATCTAAGAAGTGTGTCTTCATAGGATACCCAAAATAAAATGTTGGGTACACCTTCTATCACAGATTCAAAGGCAAGATCTTTGTTGCTCAGAATGGATTCTTTCTAGAGAAGAAGTTTCTCTCGAAAGAAGTGAGTGGGAGGAAAGTAGAACTTGATGAGTTAATTGTACCTTCTCCCGAATTGGAAAGTAGTTCATCACAGAAATCAATTCCAGTGATGCCTACACCAATTAGTGAGGAAGTTAATGATGATGATCATGAGACTTCAGATCAAGTTACTACTGAACCTCGTAGGTCAAACGGAATATGTTTTTTTTGACAGAAAGACTGTAAGGGAACCCCTTACAGTATAATTGGTGCAACAAACCCAAATTGCAAGTACCATGCCTTGAACCTGGGTGGGTGGGAAGGCATCAGCCCCTTCCCACCACTAGGCTATGCCTTAGTCTGCTCAAACGGAATATGTTCCGCACCAGAGTGGTACGGTAATCCTATTCTGGGAATCATGTTACTAGACCATGATGAACCTACGAACTATGAGGAAGCGATGATGAGCCCAGATTCCGCAAAATACTTTGAGGCCATGAAATCTGAGATGGGATCCATGTATGAGAAGAAAGTATGGACTTTGATTGACTTGCCCGATGATCGGTGAGCCATTGAGAATAAATGGATCTTCAAGAGGAAGACGGACGCTGATAGTAGTGTTACTATCTACAAAGCTCGAATTGTCGCAAAAGGTTTTCGACAAGTTCAAGGTGTTGACTACGATGAGTTTTTCTCACTCGTAGCGGTGCTTAAGTCTATCAGAATCATGTTAGCAATTGCCGCATTTTATGAAATCTGGCAAATGAATAAACAAAAGTGTGTTCCTTAATGGATTTATTAAAGAAGAGTTGTATATGATGCAACCAAAAGGTTTTGTCAATCCTAAAGGTGCTAACAAAATATGCAAGCTCCAGCGATCCATCTATGGACTGGTGCAAGCATCTCGGAGTTGGAATATACGCTTTGATAAGTTTATCAAAGCATATAGTTTTATACAGACTTGCGGTGAAACCTGTATTTACAAGAAAGTGAGTGGGAGCACTACAGCCTTTCTGATAAGTATATGTGAAGGACGTATTGTCGATCGGAAATGATGTAGAATTTTCTAGAAAACATAAAGGAGTGTTTGAAAGGAGTTTTTCAAAGAAAGACCTCGGTGAAGCTGCTTACATATTGAGCATCAAGATCTATAGAGATAGATCAAAACGCTTGATAAGTTTTTTCAACGAGTACATACCTGATACGTCTCCGTCGTATCTACTTTTCCAAACACTTTTGCCCTTGTTTTTGACTCTAACTTGTATGATTTGAATGGAACTAACCCGGACTGACGCTGTTTTCAGCAGAATTGCCATGATGTTGTTTTATGTGCAAAAAACAAAAGTTCTCGGAATGACTTGAAACTCCACGGAACATCTTAGAAAAAAAAATCCTTGCCAAAGATGAAGACCAGGGGGCCCACACCCTGTCCACGAGGGTGGGGGCGCCCCAAGGCGCGCCCCTACCTCGTGGGCCCCCTGGAGACCTTCCGACGCCAACTCCAACTCTATATATTTGCTTTCAGAGAGAAAAAAATCATCGTGTTTTACGATACGGAGCCGCCGCCAAGCCCTAAAACCTCTCGGGAGGGCTGATCTGGAGTCCGTTCGGGGCTCCGAAGAGGGGGATTCGTCGCCGTCATCATCATCAACCATCCTCCATCACCAATTTCATGATGCTCACCGCCGTGCGTGAGTAATTCCATCGTAGGCTTGCTGGACGGTGATGGGTTGGATGAGATCTATCATGTAATCGAGTTAGTTTTGTTAGGGTTTGATCCCTAGTATCCACTATGTTCTGAGATTGATGTTGCTATGACTTTGCTATGCTTAATGCTTGTCACTGGGGCCCGAGTGATAATGATTTCAGATCTGAACCTATTATGTTTTCATGAATATATGTGTGTTCTTGATCCTATCTTGCAAGTCTATAGTCACCTATTATGTGTTATGATCCGACAACCCCGAAGTGACAATAATTGGGATACTTCTCGGTGATGACCATAGTTTGAGGAGTTCATGTATTCACTATGTGCTAATGATTTGTTCCGGTTCTCTATTAAAAGGAGGCCTTAATATCCTTTAGTTTCCATTAGGACCCCGCTGCCACGGGAGGGTGATACGTCTCCAACGTATCTATAATTTTTGATTGCTCCATGCTACTTTATCTACTGTTTAGGACTATATCGGGCTTTATTTTCCACTTTTATATTATTTTTGGGACTAATCTATTAACCGGAGGCCCAGCCCGTAATTGCTGTTTTTGCCTATTTAAGTGTTTCAAGAAACAGAATATCAAACGGAGTCCAAACGGAATGAAATCTTAAACGTGATTTTCTCATCGATAAGACCCAGAGACTTGGACCCTCCGTCAAGAAAGCCACGAGGCGGTCACGAGGGTGGAGGCACGCCCTCCCCTGGCGCGCCCCGCCTCGTGGGCCCCTCAAGCTCCACCGACGTACTCCTTCCTCCTATATATACCTACGCACTCTCGAACGATCAGAACAGGAGCCAAAAACCTAATTCCACCGCCGTACCTTCCTGTATCCACGAGATCCCATCTTGGGGCCTGTTCTGGAGCTCCGCTGGAGGGGGCATCCACCATGGAGGGCTTCTACATAAACACCATAGCCCCTCTGATGAATTGTGAGTAGTTTACTTCAGACCTTCGGGTCCATAGCTAGTAGCTAGATGGCTTCTTCTCTCTTTTTGGATCTCAATACAATGTTCTCCCCCTCTCTCGTGGAGATCTATTCGATGTAATCTTCCTTTTGCGGTGTGTTTGTTGAGATCGATGAATTGTGGGTTTATGATCCAGCTTATCTATGAATAATATTTGAATCTTCTCTGAATTCTTTTATGTATGATTGAGTTATCTTTGCAAGTCTCTTCGAATTATCCGTTTGGTTTGGCCAACTAGATTGGTAGTTCTTGCAATGGGAGAAGTGCATGGCTTTGGGTTCAATAATGCGGTGTCCTTACCCAAAGGATGTAAAGGGTTGCAAGGCACGTATTGTATTGTTGCCATCGAGGATAACAAGATGGAGTATTTATCATATTGCATGAATTTATTCCTCTACATCATGTCATCTTGCTTAAGGCGTTACTCTGTTTTTAACTTAATACTCTAGATGCATCTTTGGATAGCGGTCGATGAGTGGAGTAATAGTAGTAGATGCAGAATCGTTTTCTTCTACTTGTCTTGGACGTGATTCCTATATACATGATCATACCTAGATAACCTCATAACTATGCTCAATTCATCAATTGCTCAACAGTAATTTGTTCACCCAATCGTAGAATACTTATGCTCTTGAGAGAAGCCACTAGTGAAACCTATGGCCACCGTGTCTATTCTCATCATATCAACCTCCATCACTTTTATTCTTGCTTTGTTTTACTTTGACTTTTAATTTTCACTTTGCATCTTTATACCAAAAATTTCAAAAATATTATCTCTATCAGATCTCACTCTGTAAGTGACCGTGAAGGGATTGACAACCCCTAATCGCGTTGGTTGCGGTAGCTATCGCTTTGTGCAGGTACGAGGGACTTGCGCGTGGCCTCTTACTGGATTGATACCTTGGTTCTCAAAAACTGAGGGAAATACTTATGCTACTGTGTTGCATCATCCTCTCCTCTTCGGGGAAAACCAACGCAAGCTCAAGACGTAGCAAGAAGGATTTCTGGCGCTGTTGCCGGGGAGTCTTCGCAAAAGTCAACCATACCAAGTACCCATCACAATCCCTATATCTCGCATTACATTATTTGCCATTTGCCTCTCGTTTTCCTCTCCCCCACTTCACCCTTGCCGTTTTATTCGCCCTCTCTTTTCCGTTCGTCTTTTCGTTTGCCTTGATGTCTTACTTGGCTCGTTTGCTCTTTTGGTTGAAATAGTTGAGTATTTATTCCTAAACAAAGAAGCCAATATCTATGGGTCCTCATCCGCTTGCCAATCTTTTTAAGAGATCCAATTATGATGAACCAATTCCTAGTGATTTGGATGCACTAGATTATCTTTATAAGGTTTTGACTGAAATCCGTGAAGTGACTCACGATAGATCTTTGAATAAAAAGCCTGATTGCAATGATTTTATTATAAATTCTTTTGATGTCAATTGTGCTAATAAGATGCAAAACCCTAAGCTTGGGGATGCTTGTCGGTGTACTAGAGTAGGGGTACCCTAGTACCCCGAACCGTCTGCAAGGCGATTCTGGCCTAACTTGCCGGGCCGGGCTCGATGACAGCCAAAGTCCTCGGCTCCTTTTTGAGCCATTCAAGAACAAAGTAGTCAAGACCCGGCAAGAGGAGCTTGCCGGAAGGCCACTCAGGCGCTGAAGGACACAAGGCCCCGGCAAGAGGAGCTTGCCGGGAAGGCTTGGCGGGCGCCGAACCCCCAAGCGCGACGAGGTTCCTGCCCCGGCAAGGCACTTGCCGGGGCGAGCGACCTCTCTTCATCTCTGCTCCAGCTCACCCGCCAATGTGTCACCACGGGGCTCTCCCAAGGACGCGTGTCGACGGGCGGTGCAGCCAGCGGGGAGTAGCGACAAGCGGCGCTGACAAGCTACCATCGTGGCAAACGGAGGTGCACTTGACGGTCCCCTGTTACCTTTGTTGAGGCGGCCGAGACGGGCATTGATGACTCTTGTCCCTTGCCGTCACGAGTTAGGTATAGATTATCGTGTACCACCGCATAAAGCGGTGTACAATCCTATGTTTTTAGTATCTTACCCTTGTCTACTTGCCATATGTGGTAACCCCTTGTGCCTATAAAAGGAGGCCCGGGGGCAACGTAGAAAGGGTTCGGTTCGGCTCGATTCGGTCTAGCTCCAAGCTTAGATCATCACATTCATACGAAACCACACTCAGGCTAGGTCTTGTAGCTCCCATTGCTCCCTAGCAAGAACGCAAGATAATCCACAAAGCAGCAGTAGGAGTATTATCTCTCCGGAGAGCTCCGAAGCTGGGTAAATCCGCTCGTGTGCATCGCTTCGATCCGCTCTTTGTGCAATCTCCGCCCCCCTCCGAACCACAAGGGACCCAGGTCCCATAGGTGCTCGTGGGGCACGATCAGTTCTCCCCCGACATCTTTGGCGCGCCAGGTAGGGGGCGTCGAGGCTGTGTGAACCCGATCCGGCGGTCGCACGAGCAACTTCATCGACATCTTCATCGACATGGCGCCGAAGAAGAAGCCTTCGGCAGCGGCTGAACCGTCCGCGTCAAACCCACCACCACCGGAGCTGTCAGGTGGTGGGGGAAACGCTGGCGGAGGGACCGGCGTCGTCGAGAGAGCCCACGATGCCGCCAGGTCCAAGGACAAGGCAGCGCAGGCGTCGGCGTCCGAATCTGCACCGCGTCCATCGCAGGAGGCGCGGGACAGACATCGTCATGATACTCGTGGCGCCATACGCTCATTGGACCAAGGCCAAGCTGGAGGATCCCGAGGCCCTCGAGACCCGCATGCACCTCAGCATGCCGCAGATGCAGTGGAGTACGGTCACTTAAGGGATATCGCTCCTCCTAACTTGGTTAGGAGTTCGAGCACATCTCGTTCTTCGCTCCGCACGCCGTTGCCGCCAACCACACCAGCGGAAGCCTTGGCAAGAGCTCGCCATTACTAGATTACCCCCCAACGGCCGATAAGGTCGACGAATGGAGGGCCACAATCCAGAGTCTCATCGGCTTCGCCAACGGTGACGTCCCGCGGCAACCGAGTGCCTCGCAGCCGCGGCAAGATCGCCGACTTGCCGGATCCACCTCGACAGCGACTCCACAGCATCGTCGGACCCCCGAGCACGTCGCGACCAGCGCCAAGTTCTCCGAGAACGGTGGGAAGAAGACGCTCGAACCCGTATCGAGCGCCGAAGAGAAGCGTGTCGTCAATCTGACCAACGCGCCGGGCCCACCGTCGATATGCATGCGCCAGAGGAACCAGGCGACTTGCCGTACGCGGTAGGTTGCCCTGCGTTCACTCGTGAGCTGCGGCAAGTCCGATGGCCCGACAAGAAAAATTTCAAGCCAGATGTGCCGGAGAAGTATGACGGCAGGACGCACTCATCGGAGTTCCTCAGCATTTACACCATTGCGGTGCAAGCTGTGGGGGGACGAGACGACAAGATCCTCGCCAACTACTTTCCTTTGGTACTCAAGCTAAACGTCAGATCCTGGCTCATGCACTTGCCGGATGGCTCTATTTCTTCTTGGGCAGATTTGTGCCACCAGTTTGTTGGCGCCTTCACAGGCGGACACAAACCTCATGGCCAGGAGAGTGATCTCCACCTGCTTGCCCAGAAGGAGGGGGAGTCTCTGCGCAAATTCATTCAGAGATTCAGCCGAGTGCACTACAACATCCCGGACGTCCACCCTGCTGCGGTGATCAGCGCATTCCATCAGAATGTGCGAAACCGCAGGATGAGGGAGGAGATGGCGATGTGCAAAGTGAAAGACGTCAGCGAGCTTTACGCGTCAAGGATGTCAGGAGACTTGCCGGTTGCGTGGCTGCTCTCAGCAGGTTCATCTCTAAGTCTGCTGAACGCGCCCTGCCGTTTTTCAAGATTTTGAAAAAGGCAGGTCCAATGAAATGGACTCCCGAAGCGGAGGCTGCGCTGCAGGACCTGAAGAGGTACCTGTCCTCCGCTCCAATACTTGTCGCACCTAAGCCACAAGAGAAGTTGCTGCTGTATATAGCGGCGACCAATAAAGTGGCTAGTGCTGCGTTAGTAGCGGAGAGGGAGGCAGATGATGAGCCGGCAACCGAGGCAGGCGCATCCAGCGACAAGCAAGGGGCTTCGCCGTCCAGCTCTGGTCCCGACAAGGACGGATCAGCGCAGGATTGCGACAAGATACGAAAGAAGATGGTGCAGCGCCCAGTATACTTTGTCAGTTCCCTTCTGCAGGGGGCTAGGTCAAGGTACTCTGGTGTGCAGAAGCTGCTTTTCGGCCTCCTCATGGCCTCGAGAAAGCTGCGCCATTACTTCCAAGCACATGAGATAACAGTTGTCACTCGCTTTCCGCTGAAGAGGATTTTGCAAAATCCGGAAGCAACAGGCAGGATTGTTGAGTGGGCGCTGGAACTGTCAAGCTTTGGTCTCAAGTTCGAAAGCACTTCAACTATCCAGAGCAGGGCGTTGGCAGAATTCATAGCAGAGTGGACGCCGACGCAAGATGAGGAAATTCCAGAGACAAGCATCCCCGTCAAGGAGGCAAATAAAGAGTGGTTGATGTACTTCGATGGTGCCTTCTAGCTGAAAGGCGCCCGGTGCTTGCGGCGTGTCGCTTATCGCACCCACCGGGAGCACCTCAAGTACATAGTCCAGATGCACTTTCCCAAGGAACAAGCAACAAATAATACTGCTGAGTATGAAGGCTTGCTTGCCGGTCTCAGGATCGCAGCAGACCTTGGGATCAAGACGCTAATTGTCAGGGGGGACTCGCAACTTGTCGTCCGCCAAGTAAATAAAGATTATCAAAGTCCGTTGATGGAAGCGTACGTCGATGAAGTGAGGAAGCTGGAAGAGCACTTTGAAGGCCTGCAAATGGAGCACGTTCCAAGAGCACAGAATGATGTAGCTGATGGCCTCTCCAAAAGTGCCACACTTAAGTTACCTGTGGAACCAGGGATTTTTGTGCTCAAGCTAACTCAGCCAACCGTAACACCATCAACAGGACAGAGCAAGAAGAGAAAATTGGTTTCTGGCGACTACTTTCCGGCAGAGCTCTCTGAAGCCGCCGCCAAGAAGGTCCCTAAAACCAACGCAAATATCACTGAGGAGCAGTATGCTCCGACAAACCATGCAGTTTGTATCGTTGAAGCAAACGCTCCCGACAAGTTTAGCTCCGGCAAGCTTGCCGGGGATCATCGAGCTCCGGCGGACCTACAGGTCCTTGCCGTAGAAGCTGATGTTCCCTCAGTGATAGATGAGCCTTTAGTCCTTGTTGTCGAGCCACATGCTCCAACATGGGCACAGCAGATAGTCCATTTCCTTCAGACAGGAGAACTTCCCGAAGAGCAAGAAGAAGCGGAAAAAGTAGCCCGGCGGTCAAGTATGTACCAGTTTGTTGACAACATCCTGCATGTAAGAAGACTCAACGGAGTGAAATTGAAGTGTATTTGCCGGAAGATGGATGTAAGCTGTTATGGAGATACACGGAGGCATATGTGGTCACCACATTGGCGCAAGAGCACTTGCCGCAAAGCTTTCGGCAAGGTTTCTTCCGCCGAAGCCCTCCAGATGCAACCGCACAAGTAACCAAGTGTGAAGCGTGCAGTTCCATTCAAGACAGATACACCGAGCAGCTCAAGCTCTCCAGACGATCCCTTTATCCCGGCCCTTCTCGATGCAGGGGCTCGACATCCTCGGCCCTTCCCCGAGCTGTCGAGGGCTTTGAATACTTATGCGTCACAATCGACAAGTTCACAAAGTGGCCGGAAGTGGAACCAGTGAGGAAGGTGACAACACAGTCAGCCGTCAAGTTCTTCAGGTCAATTGTTTGCCGTTTTGGGATTCCTAACCGGATCATCACCGACAACGGCACATAGTTCACGAGTCGCAGCTTCATGCAGTACGCCCAAGATCTTGGCGCCAAGATCTGCTTTGCTTCCGTTGCTCATCCGAGAAGCAACGGTCAAGCAGAGAGAGCAAACGCTGAAGTGCTGCGAGGACTCAAGACCAGAACTTTCGGCTGTGCTGCACAAGTGCGGAAGGAACCGGATCGAGGAGCTGCCGGTGGTTCTTTGGTCGATCGTGACGACGCCAAATCGAGCCACCGCCGGACACCCTTTGCTCTAGTCTACGGAGCAGGCAGTTCTCCCCACGGAACTTCAGATACGGGTCACCTCGAGTGCTCGCTTATGATGAGCTTGAGCAAGAGCAGCTGCGACAAGATGACGCTGCTCCTCGAGGAAGATCGTCTTCAGGCTGCAGACGAGCTGCTCGTTACCGGCAAGCTTTGCGTCGCTACCATAGCCGCAGTTAATGCCGGAAGCTTCGAGGAAGGCGACCTTGTTCTTCGGTAGCTCAATCCGCCAAGAATTCCAACAAGTTGACGCCGAAGTGGGAAGGCCCTTATCGGGTGAAACGAGTCACTAGGCCCGGCGCAGTCCGCCTTGAGACCGAAGATGGCTTTCCGGTGAGCGATTCCTGGAACATAGAGCATCTTCGCAAGTTTTACCCATGAGGCGCGGTTGCCGGAACCCGTTCCGGCAACCACCTTTTTGTACAAGTCTTGCCACTGTTGCATGTAATCCTTTGTACAAAGCCGGGCACAGACCCCGTGCATCAGTAAAGCCTATGGTTGCGCGCATTTTGTCAATACATGCTTTCATAATCATATACGCATGTATTTACTAACATTTTGTGCAGCATCCACATCCGGTAAGCGATAACGAGCCACTAGGCTCCATAACTTTATTTTCTCTTCTTTCTTCTCAAACAAGAAGAAGGTTCATCCACCCACAAGTTAACCGGGGGGAGAGGAGGAAAGAATGGTGTGGGCCGACAAGCGTCGCTCGAGGAACTGTCGCCTTGCCGGAAAATGGACAAATGTAAAAGCTAAGTTGCTAAGTTTAAACGACCAGTTTTAAATTTTAAGTTATCTTCCTCGAACGATAGTACTTTGTATGGAAAACACAGCGCGGAGGAACCAAATCGTGACTGGTCGCGCCTTTACTTTGTTTCGAGTCCGCTCAACAACTTAAGTGAGCTGCGGCTAGTCCATGACGAGGTTGCTTGTCGGTAGCGACCCGCCAAAGAAGTCATTGAAGTTCCAGACTTTTCGGCGCCATGACAAGGGTGCTCGCACCGAAAGTTTCCCTGAAAGCGTAGGGTAAAAACATACAAGGGAAGAAATCGAGCAAAGGAAATAACAGTGCATTCGATTGCCTAAGATAGTGTATATTACATAATAACTTATCGCGGCACTGGCTAAATTGTTCTCAGAACTGAAATAACAGCGAAGAGAAGAAAGGTGCGCCGGCATCCAAGCCCCGGCAAGCCAGAGTTGCCGGGGGCTGCGGCAAGCCAGAGTTGCCGGGGGCTGCGGCAAGCCAGATTTGCCGGGGGCTGCGTCAAACAAGAGTTGCCGGGGGCTGCGGTAACAGATAAGCCTTTCGTCCTTTCTCAAACATCCCTCTTTCATTAAAAACATTCTGCTCGGAGACAGCCCGTGGAGAATGAAAAACATGAAAGAGAGGATTACAAGTTTTTAAATGCAGATAAGGCCCGCGGGCTTACAAATTAAAAAGATAAGATGCCCGTAATCCTTTTTCTGTCCCTCTCTTCAGGAGGTAAGTTAAGGAGGCGGGAAGGGCAAGTGGACGTCCTGCCCCGGTTCCCCCGCTTATAAAGGGGAGAGGGGACGGGCGTTCTGATTTTTCCCATTAAAGAAAGCCCCACGATCTCCCCCACGACGCCACGTCCAGTGTGTGCCGTTCGTGGGAGACGTGGTGGGCCCAAGGCAAATAACGGCGTACTCAAGGCCACGCGTGCCACAAGCGCCTTTGTTTTGGGCACTGGCCCAACAAAGCTTCGGCGGCCGTGTGGCCCGGGCGGGCTCTGTCGGTGTACTAGAGTAGGGGTACCCTAGTACCCCAAACCCGTGCTGCAGGCGATTCTGGCCGCCAAGCTGGCCCGGCGATGACGACCAAAGTCTCGGCGGCTCCTTTTGAGCCATTCAAGAACAAAAGTAGTCAAGACCCCGGCAAGAGGAGCTTGCGGAAGGCCTCGGTAGCGAAGGAAACAAGGCCCGGCAAGAGGAGCTTGCCGGGAAGGCTGGCGGCGCCGAACCCCCCAAGCGCGGCAGGGTTCCTGCCCCGGCAAGGCACTTGCCGGGCGAGCATTCTCTCTTCATCTCCGCTCAGCTCACCCGCCAGCGTGTCACCACGAGGCTCTCCCAAGGGAGCGTGTCGGCCAGCTGTGCAGCCGGGAGAGTAGCGACAAGCTGACAAGCTACCATCGTGGCAGCGGAGGTGCGCCAGCGGTCCACTGTTACGCTGACCGAGGCGTAGAGCGGGCATTGATGACTCTTGTCCCTTGCCGTCGAGTTAGGTATAGATGCATACCTTTGTACAAAGCGGTGTACCAACCTATGTTTTACTATCTTACCCTTGTCTACTTGCCATATGTGGTAACCCCTTGTGCCTATAAAAGGAGGCCGGGGCAACGTAGAAAGGGTTCGGTTCGGCTTCGATTCGGTCTAGCTCGAGCTTAGATCATCACATTCATCTGAAACCACACTCGGGCCAGGTCTTGTAGCTCCCATTGCTCCCTAGCAAGAGCATAAGATAATCCACAAAACAGCGGAGTATTATCTCTCGAGAGCTCCGAAGCTGGGTAAATCCGCTTGTGTGCATCGCCTCGATCCGCTCTTTGTGCAATCTCCGCCCCCCTCCGAACCACAAGGGACCCAGGTCCCATAGGTGCTCGTGGGGCATGATCAGTTCTCCCCCGACAACTTTTAAAAGATGTCGGGGGAGAACTGATCGTGCCACTGCACCTATGGATTTGAGTGAAATCGATCGATTCTCCCCGACATCTTTTAAAAGATGTCGGGGGAGAACTGATCATGCCCCACGAGCACCTATGGGACCTGGGTCCCTTGTGGTTCGGAGGGGGGCGGAGATTGCACAAAGAGCGGATCGAGGCGATGCACACGAGCGGATTTACCCAGCTTCGGAGCTCTCCGGAGAGATAATACTCCTACTGCTGCTTTGTGGATTATCTTGCGTTCTTGCTAGGGATGTCGGGGGAGAACTGATCGTGCCCCACGAGCACCTATGGGACCCGGGTCCCTTGTGGTTCGGAGGGGGGCGGAGATTGCACAAAGAGCGGATCGAGGCGATGCACACGAGCGGATTTACCCAACTTCGGAGCTCTCCGGAGAGATAATACTCCTACTGCTGCTTTGTGGATTATCTTGCGTTCTTGCTAGGGAGCAATGGGAGCTACAAGACCTAGCCTGAGTGTGGTTTAGTATGAATGTGATGATCTAAGCTCGGAGCTAGACCGAATCGAGCGAACCGAACCCTTTCTACGTTGCCCCGGGCCTCCTTTTATAGGCACAAGGGGTTACCACATATGGCAAGTAGACAAGGGTAAGATAGTAAAACATAGGTTGGTACACCGCTTTGTACAGGTATGATAATCTATACCTAACTCGACGGCAAGGGACAAGAGTCATCAATGCCCGCCTCGCCGCTCAACAGTGTAACATGGACCGTCAAGTGCACCTCCGCTTGCCACGATGGTAGCTTGTCAGCCGCTTGTCGCTACTCCCCGCTGGCTGCACAGCCCGCCGACACGCTGGCCCTTGGGAGAGCCCGTGGTGACACGTTGGCGGGTGAGCTGGAGCGAGATGAAGAGAGAGTCGCCGCCCGGCAAGTGCCTTGCCGGGCAGGAACCTCGTCGCTTGGGGGTTCGGGCGCCGCCAAGCCTTCCCGCAAGCTCCTCTTGCCGGGCCTTGTTTCCTTCTGCCTGAGTATCTTCCCGGCAAGCTCCTCTTGCCGGGGTCTTGACTACTTTGTTCTTGAATGGCTCAAAAGGAGCCGCTGAGGACTTTGGCTGTCATCAGGCCGGCCCGGCCGTGGGGCGCTGCAACTGCCCGTGCACGGGTTCGGGGTACTAGGGTACCCCTACTCTAGTACACCGACATGAGCCCCAAAGATGTCGGGGGAGAACTGATCGTGCCCCACGAGCACCTATGGGACCTGGGTCCCTTGTGGTTCGGAGGGGGGCGGAGATTGCACAAAGAGCGGATCGAGGCGATGCACACGAGCGGATTTACCCAGCTTCGGAGCTCTCCGGAGAGATAATACTCCTACTGCTGCTTTGTGGATTATCTTGCGTTCTTGCTAGGGAGCAATGGGAGCTACAAGACCTAGCCTGAGTGTGGTTTCGTATGAATGTGATGATCTAAGCTCGGAGCTAGACCGAATCGAGCCGAACCGAACCCTTTCTACGTTGCCCCCGGGCCTCCTTTTATAGGCACAAGGGGTTACCACATATGGCAAGTAGACAAGGGTAAGATAGTAAAACATAGGTTGGTACACCGCTTTGTACAAAGGTACAAGAATCTATACCTAACTCGACGGCAAGGGACAAGAGTCATCAATGCCCGTCTCGGTCGCCCTAACAAAGGTAACAGGGACCGTCAAGTGCACCTCCGCTTGCCACGATGGAAGCTTGTCAGCCGCTTGTCGCTACTCCCTCATTGGCTGCACAGCCCACGACACGCTGCCCTGGGAGAGCCCCGTGGTGACACGTTGGCGGGTGAGCTGAGCGGAGATGAAGAGAGGTCGCCGCCGGCAAGTGCCTTGCTTGGCAGGAACCTCGTCGCGCTTGGGGGTTCAGCGCCCAAGCCTTCCCCTAAGCTCCTCTTGCCGGGCCTTGTTTCCTTCGCATACCGAGTGGCCTTCCGGCAAGCTCCTCTTGCCGGGGTCTTGACTACTTTGTTCTTGAATGGCTCAAAAGGAGCCGCTGAGGACTTTGGCTGTCATCAGGCCGGCCCGGCCGTGGGGCGCTGCAACTGCCCGTGCACGGGTTCGGGGTACTAGGGTACCCCTACTCTAGTACACCGACAAGAGCCCCACAGATGTCGGGGGAGAATCGATCGTGCCCACGAGCACCTATGGGACCTGGGTCCCTTGTGGTTCGGAGGGGCGGAGATTGCACAAAGAGCGGATCGAGGCGATGCACACGAAGCGGATTTACCCAGCTTCGGATCTCTCCGGAGAGATAATACTCCTACTGCTGCTTTGTGGATTATCTTGCGTTCTTGCTAGGGAGCAATGGGAGCTACAAGACCTAGCCTGAGTGTGGTTTCGTATGAATGTGATGATCTAAGCTCGGAGCTAGACCGAATCGAGCCGAACCGAACCCTTTCTACGTTTCCCCCGGGCCTCCTTTTATAGGCACAAGGGGTTACCACATATGGCAAGTAGACAAGGGTAAGATAGTAAAAACATAGGTTGGTACACCGCTTTGTACAGTGTACAGTAATCTATACCTAACTCTGACGGCAAGGGACAAGAGTCATCAATGCCCGTCTCGGTCGCCCGAACAGTGTAACAGGGACCGTCAAGTGCACCTCCGTTTGCCACGATGGAAGCTTGTCAGCGCCGCTTGTCGCTACTCCCCGCTGGCTGCACAGCCCGTCGACACGCGTCCTTGGGAGAGCCCCGTGGTGACACGTTGGCGGGTGAGCTGGAGCGGAGATGAAGAGAGGTCGCCCGCCCCGGCAAGTGCCTTGCCGCGGCAGGAACCTCGTCGCTTGGGGGTTCAGCGCCGCCAAGCCTTCCCAAGCTCCTCTTGCCGGGGCCTTGTTTCCTTCAGCATACCGAGTGGCCTTCCCGGCAAGCTCCTCTTGCCGGGTCTTGACTACTTTGTTCTTGAATGGCTCAAAAGGAGCCGCCGAGGACTTTGGTCATCATCGGCCGGCCCGGCCGTATGTCAGAATCGCCTGCAGTAACGGTTCGGGGTACTAGGGTACCCCTACTCTAGTACACCGACAATGCTAGTTTTGCTATATCTACTACTTGTTGCAATGATCATGATTGGGGTGATTCTTCTTATGATCTTGAAATTTATTTAAGCCCCATGATGAATATGAGATTGATAATATTGTTTGCAATAATATTGAAAGTGGGTTCTAAGAATGTCAACTTTAGATCCCACATATTTGGAGAATGTTCAATCTTATGAAGATTTTGATAAAAGTGGGTTTGGAAAGGTCATGACTTTAGTTAATGATAATCCCACTATTTTGGAAGTGTATCAACTTTGCTTGCATGTGGATCGTGTTGAGAATATACTTTCTGGTAGCTATTTTGTTGAATCTGCCTATGATCCTACATGTAACTATTATGAGAGAGGAAAATATGGTTATAGAAATTTTCATGTTACTAAATTACCTCTCGTTATGTTGAGATTGCTATTGTCCCTTTCCGCTTCCTTGCATATGCTAGTTTTTCTTGCTATGATAATTTGTTTGCCTATAATATGCCTATGCATAGGAAGTATGTTAGACTTAAGTGTGTTTGTCACATGTTTTATGATGCTCTCTTTGTGCCTCAATTCTTGTCCTTCTTGTGAGCATCATTGAATCTCAATGCCTAGCTAAAAAGGCTTTAAAGAAAAGCGCTTGTTGGGAGACAACCCAATATTTTTCCTTGCTGCTTACTAATAAATAATCCATCTAGCCTCTGTTTAGATGTGTTTTTATCTTTTAATTAGTGTTTGTGCCAAGCTAGACCTATTGGATCTTCTTGGATGATAGTTATTTGATCTTGCTGTAATTTCCAGAAACTTTGCGCTCGGTGCCCGAATTGTTAAAAATCACCAGAACGTGATAAAATACTGATTCCAATTTCTGCTGATAAATAAACAAATTTTCCAGGTCTTCCAATTTTGGTAGGAGTTTTGGAGTTCCAGAAGTTTGCGTTAGTTACATATTACTACAGACTGTTCAGTTTTTGACAGATTCTGTTTTGCGTGTGTTTTTTGTGTTTTTTGCTTATTTTGATGAATCTATGGCTAGTAAAATAGTTTATGATCCATAGAGAAGTTGGAATACAGTAGGTTTAACACCAATATAAATAAAGAATGAGTTCATTACAGTACTCTAAAGTAGTCTTTTGTTTTCTTTCTCTAACGGAGCTCACGAGATTTCTATTGAGTTTTGTGTTGTGAAGTTTTCAAGTTTTGGCTGAATTCTTTTGATGGATTATGGAACAAGGAGTGGCAAGAGCCTAAGCTTGGGGATTCCCATGGCACCCCCAAGATAATCCAAGGACACCAAAAGTCAAAGCTTGGGGATGCCCGGAAGGCATCCCCTCTTTCGCTCTACTTCCATCGGTAATTTACTTGGAGCTATATTTTTATTCACCACATGATAAGTGTTTTGCTTGGAGTGTCTTGTATTATTTATGCCTTTGCTTGTTAGTTTACCACAATCATCCTTGCTGTACACACATTTTGAGAGAGCCATACATGAATTGAAATTTGATAGAATACTCTATGTGCTTCACTTATATCTTTTGAGCTTGATAGTTTTGCTCATAGTGCTTCACTTACATCTTTTGAGCGTGATAATTTTTGCTCTAGTGCTTCACTTAGATCTTTTAGAGCGTGGTGGTGGATTTATTTTAAAGAAACTTGATCTCTCATGCTTCACTTAGATTATTTTGAGAGTCGTTAATAGCATGGTAATTTTCTTAATGTTAATATACTTGGTATTCAAGATATGTGAAACTTTCTTTTCAGTGCGTTGAATACTAAGATAAGTTTGATGCTTGATAATTGTTTTGAGATATGAAGATGATGATATTAGAGTCATGCTAGTTGAGTAGTTGTGAATTTAAAGAATACTTGTGTTGAAGTTTGTGATTCCCGTAGCATGCACGTATGGTGAACCGTTATGTGATGAACTCGGAGCATGATTTATTTATTGATTGTCTTCCTTATGAGTGGCGGTCGGGGACAAGCGATGGTATTTTTCTACCAATCTATCCCCCTAGGAGCATGCGCGTAATACTTTGCTTTGATAACTTCTAGATTTTTGCAATAAGTATATGAGTTCTTTATGACTAATGTTGAGTCCATGGATTATACGCACTTTTTCCCATCCTTCAACCATTGCTAGCATCTCTAATACCGCGCACTTTTCGCCGGTATCATACACCCACCATATACCTTCCTCAAAACAGCCACCATACCTACCTATCATGGCATTTTCATAGCCATTCTGAGATATATTGCCATGCAACTTTCCACCATTCCGTTTATTATGACACGCTCCATCATTGTCATATTGCTAGCATGATCATGTAGTTGACATTGTATTTGTGGCAAAGCCACCATTCATAATTCTTTCATACATGTCACTCATGAATCATTGCATATCCCGGTACACCACCGGAGGCATTCATATAGAGTCATATTGTTCTAAGTATCGAGTTGTAATTGTTGAGTTGTAAGAAAAATAAAAGTGTGATGATCATCATTATTAGAGCATAGTCCCAAGTGAGGAAAGGATGATGGAGACTATGATTCCCCCACAAGTCGGGATGAGACTCGGACGAAAAATAAAAAAATATAAAAAGAGGCCATAAAAAAGAGAAAAGGCCCAAATAAAAAATGAGAGAAAAGAGAGAAGGGACAATGTTACTATCCTTTTACCACACTTGTGCTTAAAAGTAGCACCAAGACCTTCATGATAGAGAGTCTCTCATTTTGTCACTTTCATATACTAGTGGGAATTTTTCATTATAGAACTTGGCTTGTATATTCCAATGATGGGCTTCCTCAAATGCCCTAGGTCTTCGTGGAGCAAGCAAGTTGGATGCACACCCACTTAGTTTCTTTTGTTGAGATTTCATATACTTATAGCTCTAGTGCATCCGTTGCATGGCAATCCCTACTCACTCACATTGATATCTATTGATGGGCATCTCCATAGCCCGTTGGTACGCCTAGTTGATGTGAGACTATCTTCCCTCTTTTTGTCTTCTCCACAACCACCATTCTATTCCACATATAGTGCTATATCCATGGCTCGCGCTCATGTATTGCGTGAAGATTGAAAAAGTTTTGAAAATGTTAAAGTATGAAACAATTGCTTGGCTTGTCATCGGAGTTGTGCATGATTTAGATATTTTGTGTGGGGAAGATGGAGCATAGCCAGACTATATGATTTTGTAGGGATAACTTTCTTTGGCCATGTTATTTTGAGAAGACATAATTGCTTAGTTAGTATGCTTGAAGTATTATTATTTTTATGTCAGTATGAACTTTTGTCTTTAATCTTTCGGATCTGAATATTCATACCATGATTAAGAGGATTTACATTGAAATTATGCCAAAGTATCACTCCGCATCAAAAATTCTTTTTTTATCATTTACCTACTCGAGGACGAGCAGGAATTAAGCTTGGGGATGCCTGATACGTCTCCAACGTATCTATAATTTTTTATTGCTCCATGCTACTTTATATACTATTTAGGACTATATTGGGCTTTATTTTCCACTTTTATATTATTTTTGGGAATAATCTATTAACCGGAGGCCCAGCCCAGAATTGCTATTTTTTGCCTATTTCAGTGTTTTGAAGAAACAGAATATCAAACGGAGTCCAAACAGAATGAAATCTTCGGAAACGTGATTTTCTCATCAGATAAGACCCAGGAGACTTGGACCCTCCTTCAAGAAAGCCACGAGGCGGTCACGAGGGTGGAGGGCGCGCCCCCTGCCTCGTGGGCCCTTCGAAGCTCCACCAAAGTACTCCTTCCTCCTATATATACCTCGCACCCCGAGCAGTCGTAACATGAGCCAAAACCTACTTCCACCGCCGTACCTGCCTGTATCCACGAGATCCCATCTTGGGGCCTGTTCCGGAGCTCCACCGGAGGGGGCATCCACCACGGAGGGCTTCTACATCAACGCCATAGCCCCTCCGATGAAGTGTGAGTAGTTTAGTTCAGACCTTCGGGTACATAGCTAGTAGCTAGATGGCTTCTTCTCTCTTTTTGGATCTCAATACAATGTTCTCCCCCTCTCTCGTGGAGATCTATTCGATGTAATCTTCTTTTTGCGGTGTGTTTGTTGAGATCGATGAATTGTGGGTTTATGATCCAGCTTATCTATGAATAATATTTGAATCTTCTCTGAATTCTTTTATGTATGATTGAGTTATCTTTGCAAGTCTCTTTGAATTATCCGTTTGGTTTGGCCAACTAGATTGGTAGTTCTTGTAATGGGAGAAGTGCATGGCTTTGGGTTCAATATTGTGGTGTCCTTACCCAAAGGATGTAAAGTGTTGCAAGGCACGTATTGTATTGTTGCCATCGAGGATAACAAGATGGGGTATTTATCATATTGCATGAATTTATTCCTCTACATCATGTCATCTTGCTTAAGGCATTACTCTGTTTTTAACTTAATACTCTAGATGCATGCTGGATAGCGGTCGATGAGTGGAGTAATAGTAGTAGATACAGAATCGTTTCGGTCTACTTGTCTTGGACGTGATGCCTATATACATGATCATACCTAGATAACCTCATAACTATGCGCAATTCTGTCAATTGCTCAACAGTAATTTGTTCACCCACCGTAGAATACTTATGCTCTTGAGAGAAGCCACTAGTGAAACCTATGGCCCCCGGGTCTATTCTCATCACATCAATCTCCATCACTTTTATACTTGCTTTGTTTTACTTTGCCTTCTACTTTTCACTTTGCATCTTTATACCAAAAATATCAAAAATATTATCTCTATCAGATCTCACTCTCGTAAGTGACCGTGAAGGGATTGACAACCCATAATCGCGTTGGTTGCGAGTAGCTATCGTTTTGTGCAGGTACGAGGGACTTGCGCGTGGCCTCCTACTGGATTGATACCTTGGTTCTCAAAAACTGAGGGAAATACTTATGCTACTGTGCTGTATCATCCTCTCCTCTTCGGGGAAAACCAACGCAAGCTCAAGACGTAGCAGAGGGTAGGACAAAAGATGTCATGCAAGTTCTTTTCCATAAGCACGTATGACTATATTCGGAATACATGCCTACATTACATTGATGAATCGGAGCTAGTTCTGTGTCACCCTATGTTATGATTGTTACATGATGAACCGCATCCGGCATAATTATCCATCACCGATCCAATGCCTACGAGCTTTCCATATACTGGTTTACGCTTATTTACTTTCCCGTTATTCTTTATTACAATCATTACAAAACACCAAAAATATTGCTTTTGCTTTCATTACTCTTTTGTTACCATTACCACTACTATCATACTACTTTGCTACTAAATACTTTGCTGCAGATATTAAGTTATCCAGGTGTGGCTGAATTGACAACTCAGTTGCTAATACTTGAGAATATTCTTTGGCTCCCCTCATGTCGAATCAGTAAATTTGGGTTGAATACTTTACCCCCGGAAGCTGTTGCAATCCCCTACATTTGTGGGTTATCAAGACTAATTTTTGGCGCCGTTGCCGGGAAACATAGCTCTATTCTTTGAGTCACTTGGGATTTATATCTGCTGGACACTATGAAGAATTTGAAAGACGCTAAGACAAAAATTTATCCCTCAACTACGAGGGGAGGTAAGGAACTGCCATCTAGCTCTGCACTTGATTCACCTTCTGTTTTGAGTAAGCTTGCGACACCTAAACCTGCTTCTGCTATTCATTATGATATGTCGCATGTTATTGATGATGCCACTTCTGCTATGCATGATACTTATGATGAAACTACTTCTATGCCTGATACTACTGTGCCCCTTAGTGAATTTCTTGATGAACAAATTGCTAGGGCTAGAGAGAAAGAAATTATTGAATCTGAATATGTTGATGAAAGTGATGATGAAGATAGGCCTGTTATTCCTGAGGGTTATGTTTTTGATATGGAAGCTTCTGCAGCTATTTTAGCTTGCAAAGATAGATATGAGCTCAAGAGGTTATTAGCTAAATGGAACAAATAATCTCTTAAAGATAAAATGAAACATGACCCTGCTTTTGTTACTTCACCTATTTGTGTTCCCGATAAGGATTATGAATTCTCTGTTGATCCTGATATAATCACTTTGGTTGAATCTGATCCTTTTCATGGCTATGAATCAAACTGTTGTGGCACATCTTACTAAATTAAATGATATAGCCACCCTGTTCACTAATGATGAGAGATCTCGCTACTTTTATATCCTTAAAATATTTCCATTCTCATTAAAGGGTGATGCTAAGATATGGTTTAATTCTCTAGATCCTGGTTGTGTGCGTAGTCCCCGTGATATGATTTATTACTTCTCTACTAAATATTCCCTGCTCATAAGAAACAAGCTGCTTTAAAGGAAATATACAACTTTGTGCAAATTGAAGAAGAGAGTCTCCCACAAGCTTGGGGGAGGCTTCTCAAGTTACTTAATGCTTTGCCTGATCATCCTCTTAAGAAAAATGAAATACTTGATATCTTTTATAATGGACTAACCGATGCTTCCAGAGATTACTTGGATAGTTGTGCTGGTTCTGTTTTCAGGGAAAGAACACCGGATGAAGCTGAAATTCTATTGAATAATATGTTGACAAATGAAAATGATTGGACACTTCCTGAGCCAGCTCCTGAGCCAATTCCTGAGCCTATTCCTAAACCAACTTCGAAGAAGAGAGGTGTTCTATTTCTCAGTCCTGAATATATGCAAGAGGCAAAGAAATCTATGAAAGAAAAAGGTATTAAAGCTGAAGATGTTAAGAATTTACCTCCTATTGAAGAATTACATGGTCTTAATTTACACTTTGTTGAAGAAACATATGATCTTGATCCATTACCTATTGAAGAACCTCCTGATCCCGATAACCCGACACAGGTAGTAAAGGTAAATTATCTCTATAGATATGATAAAGCTGAAGTCCCTCCTACTAAAATTGCTAGTCAGTGCTTGGATGAGTTTGATAACTTTATGTTTAAGCAAGAAGACTTCAATGCTTATTTTGGTAGACAATTAAAACAAAATACCTATATGATTAAACACTTGGGTGATTATATGGCTGATGTTAGATGTGAACTTAAACTTGTTAGGACACATGCTTCTATGGTTACCACTCAAGTAGAACAAGTACTTAAGGCTCAAAATGATTTGCTCAATGAAATGAATAGTAAGAAAAATGATTATGATGTTAGAGTGGCTACTAGAACTGGTAGAATGACTAAGGAACCTTTGTATCCTGAAGGCCACCCTAAGAGAATTGAGCAAGATTCTCAGAGAAATAATACTGATGTGCCTAGTTCTTCTAAAAGGAAGAAAAAGAAAAATGATAGGACGTTGCAAACTTCTAGTGAACCTATTGCTGAACCACCTGAGAATCCAAATGATATATCTATTTCCGATGTTGAAACACAATCTGGTAATGGACATGAACCTAGCGAAAATGTTAATGATGATGTTCATGATGATGCTCAACATAGTAATGATAATGATGTAGAAGTTGAACCTGATGTTGTCTTGATAACCCACAATCAAAGAATCAACGTTATGATAAGAGACTTCGTTGCTAGGAAACATGGTAAAGAAAGAGAACCATGGGTTCAGAAACCCATGCCTTTTCCTCCCAAACCATCCAAGAAAAAGGATGATGAGGATTTTGAGCGCTTTGCCGAAATGATTAGACCTATCTTTTATGCGTATGCGATTAAGCGATGTGCTCAAAACAAATCCTTATGCTAAGTATATGAAGGATATCATTACCAATAAGGGAAAGATATCGAAGCTGAAATTTCCACCATGCTTGCTAATTATACTTTTAAGGGTGGAATACCAAAGAAACTTGGAGATCCAGCAGTACCCACTATACCATGCTCCATTAAAAGAAATTATGTTAAAACTGCTTTATGTGATCTTGGAGTCGGTGTTAGTGTTATGCCTCTCTCTTTATATCGTAGACTTGATTTGAATAAGTTGACACCTACTGAAATATCTTTGCAAATGGCTGATAAATCAACTGCTATATCTGTCGGTATTTGTGAGGATGTGCCTGTTGTGGTTGCAAACGTTACTATTTTAACGGACTTTGTTATTCTTGATATTCCCGAGGACGATAGTATGTCTATTATTCTTGGAAGACCCTTTTTGAATACTGCAGGTGCTGTTATTGATTGCAACGAAGGCAATGTCACTTTTCATGTTAATGGTAATGAGCATACCGTACACTTTCCGAGGAAACAACCTCAAGTTTATAACATCAACTCTATTGGAAAAATTCCATCGATTATATTTGGAGGTTTTGAATTTCCTGTTCCTACTGTCAAGAAGAAATATGATATTCTTATTATAGGGGATGCATATCCCCGTTGAGGTAACATAGTGTTATTCGAAATTTCTCTGGTTCCATGTTATTCGGAATGAGTTTGTTAACAAGACCTGATCAACCTTGTTAGTGGATTCCTTTTGATGATCATGAGACGGATGAAACTAGAAGGCACAACCTTCTGTACCCTCTTTATACTTTCTGTTATTTAGTTTAAGTAAAGCAAAAATAGTAATTTTTTTATGTTTGTTTCCTGATTTATCTGTGCAATATAAAAATACCCCGAGAATAAAAGTCCTCCAAATGCCATGCCAATTTAATATGATTTTTTCGGGAATATTTGAGGATTTATGGTACTGAAAACACCGCGGGGGAGCTGCCACCTGGCCACGAGGGTGGAGGGCGCCCCCCTGCCTCGTGGGCCCACAGTGGCCCTCCTCCACTTATTCCTGCACCCATCCTCTTCTTCTTCCTACCACAAACACGAATATCTGGCTCAAACACGAGTTCCAGCCCACGTTGCTGTGATTTTTGATCTCCTTGCTCAAAGCACCTCTCACCAAACTGCTTGGGGAGATTGTTCCTTGGTATGTGACTCCTCCATTGGTCCAATTAGTTTTTGTTCTAGTGCTTTATTCTTTGCAAATTTGTGATGCATAGGTGACCATGTTCTTGAGCTAGCATGTAAAATGTATATGGTTCCAAGTAGTTCTAATGCATGGTATATCCTCTAGGCACTTGTAGGAGTAGTTGCTATCAATTTTATTGAAGTTGGTTCACTTTTGTTTGAAGTTACTAAAAATTTCAGATTATTTCAGAAAATAATGAAGAGACTTTTGAGGGGCTCGTCGAGCGAAGCTTCGAAGGAAAAACAAAATGAAGAAGCATAGAGGCCCAAATATAATTTGCCTCAAGATCATGGAGGTCCGGCCATGTGAATGGCCTTCCGATGACTTCTTGAGACAAGCCGGAATTTATGAGGATTTTTATTCATTGGTTGAGAATGCTGGCCTCACCGACTTTGTCCGCGACTAACGTCATCAGTATCTCTTACTCACTAATACTTTTGTGCAAAACTTCTACTATTTTCCTAAGGAATCACCTCCTTCAGTAGAGTTTCATTTATATGACGTTGTTAAGCAGATGCCATTAACTGAATTTTGCAAGGTTTGCAAAACACCCTCTGAGGGTACCTTAGAAGAACCACATCGTAAGGATGTGGAAGAATTTATTAACACCATCACTGTGGGGGAGACCAGGAAGGTTTCCGATGCAAGAATCACTAGCATACATTTTCCTGTTTTACGCTACTTTGCCTTATTTGCTAGTCGTTGCTTGATTGGTCGCGGAAACTGTGGAAACCTTAGTGTTCCTGATATTATCATTTTGTTCCATGGTTTATACCTCGATAACTCTGTTAGTATGGGCGGAATTATTGCTAAATAGTTAAGTTTGAACCGTAATAAAGGCCCCATCTTTGGAGGTATTTATGCTTCACACCAAGCTGCACATTTTAACATACCCATTAGGCTTTATGAGAAAGAAGAAAAATTGCTGCCTAGTGCTTATTTAGATTATAGGAGTATGCTAGCGCATGACTTTATTGTTAAAGGCAAGGAAGGGGAGCTTAAATATAAATTGTACTTTGATAAACATCACCCTGAGACTATTACTTTGCCTGCTCCTTCTTTGTTTAACTTGTCTGAAGGTCTTTATCTCATTCCGTGGGTGGCCGTTCAAGCCTATCGGAATCCTGCACCAGCCCCGGAGCCGGAACTACAATACGAGCCTCCACGCCAGTCTGTTTATTCTTGGGATCCGGAGGTGACTGCCAGCCGATGGCGATCGAGTCCTCTTCATCGCAAGACAACCCCAGCTACACCTACGGGTATCCGCCAGCTATCCTCGGCAATGAACCAACTTAGGCCAAAAGCCTAAGCTTGGGGAATACGTATTTCCAACGACATTACATTTATGTTCACACACACTCATTGTTAGATGTCGGTGCTCATACTCTTTCACTGTAATATCCATGCTAGTTTATTTTCTTTTTCCTGCTTTCTTCTTGTTTGTTTGTTAAACTTTAAGAAAACAACAAAAAATTAGTGTAGCTTCTAGTTAGTTTACTTTTCCTGCTGTAGTAGTAATAATTAAAAAAACCCAAAAATATTTCATGTTCTTCTTTTGCTTGTTGGGACCTTTCCCGTGTAAATAGTTTTTATTTCCTTTCTTTTCTTTGGGGGTCGATAGGAGAAGACCATGATTAAATTGTTGAAGTGGCTCTTATATGCATTATTGTTGATTTAACAAAGAGCCCATATTGCCTTGTCTTCTCACCTTGTTGAATACTCATGATTCCAGCTTAGTCCAATGCACGTGCACTCTTATTATTATTCACATCGTTCGGTCGTGCAAGTGAAAGGCAATTATGATGATCTATGATGGTCTGACTGAGATGGGAAAAGCTGGTATGAACTTGACCTCTCTTGTTTTTGTAAATATGATGAGTTCATCATTCTTGATTCAACTTATTATGAATAAACATGTTTGCAATGACAATTAGAGATCATAGTTGCTTATGCCATGCTTGATTAGCTATGAGTTATAATGGTTTACCTTATGTGCCAACATGCTATTAAAATGGTTGTGATGTGGTATGATGGGGTGGTATCCTCCTTTGAATGATTTAAGTGACTTGACTTGGCACATGTTCACACATGTAGTTGAAACAAATCAACATAGCCTTCACGATATTTATGTTCATGGTGGATTATATCCTACTCATGCTTGCATCCAATGTTTATTAATTTTAGTGCATGTTCATGACTGTTGTCGCTCTCTAGTTGGTCGCTTCCCAGTCTTTTGCTAGCCTTCACTTGTACTAAGCGGGAATACTGCTTGTGCACCCAATCCCTTAAACCCCAAAGTTATTCCAGATGAGTCCACTATACCTTCCTATATGCGATATTTACCGCGTTCCAAGTAAATTTGTATGTTCCAAACTCTAAACCTTCAAATAAACATTCTGTTTTGTATGCTCGAATAGCTCATGTATCAACTAGGGCTGCCCTTATCTTCCATGTTAGGCGGGTTATTCTCAAGAGGAGTGGACTCCGCTCCTCACTCCACGAGAAAATGGCTGGTCACCGGATGCCCAGTCCCATGCTTTATGCAAACTAAATCAAAATAATTGCAAACAAAACTCCCCACAGGACTGATGTTTGTTGGAGGCACTCGTTGTTTCGAGCAAGCCATGGATTGATGCTTGTTGGTGGAGGGGGAGTATAAACTTTACCATTATGTTTGGGAACCGCCTATAATGTGTGTAGCATGGAAGATATCGCCATCTCTTGGTTGTTATGTTGACAATGAAAGTATGCCGCTCAAAATATTGTTTATCTCTATTTCAAAACCGAGCTCTGGCACCTCTACAAATCCCTGCTTCCCTCTGCGAAGGGCCTATCTATTTACTTTCATGATGAGTCATCACCCTCTTATTAAAAAGCACTAGCTGGAGAGCGCAGCTGTCATTTGCATTCATTACTATTAATTTATATTGGGTATGACTATGATTGGATCTCTTTTACCATGAATTACAATGTCTAGTCAGTCCTTGATCTTTAAAGGTGCTCTGCATTTATGTTTTGCGGTCTCAGAAAGGGCTAGCAAGATACCATCCTGTTATATCATATTATGATTATTTTGAGAAAGTGTTGACATCCAAGATTTATTATTATGACTCGCTAGTTGATTATGCCATTGATATGAGTAAACATGAGACCTGAGAATTATTGCAAATGTGGTTAGTTATAATCTTTGTTGAAAACCTGAATGCTGGCTTTACATATTTACAACAACAAGAGCAAATAGAGTTTGTAAAAGTTTTTCTTTTTCTCTTTCAGTTTGTCAACTGAATTGCTTGAGGACAAGCAAAGGTTTAAGCTTGGGGGAGTTGATACGTCTCTGTCGTATCTACTTTTCCAAACACTTTTGCCCTTGTTTTGGACTCTAACTTTTATGATTTGAATGGAACTAACCCGGACTGACGGTGTTTTCAGCAGGATTGCCATGATGTTATTTTATGTGCAGAAAACAGAAGTTCTCGAATGACCTGAAACTCCACGGAACATCTTAGAAAAAATAATAAAAAATCATTGCCAAAGATGAAGACCAGGGGGGCCACACCCTGTCCACGAGGGTGCCCCCCCCAGGGCGTGCCCCCCTACCTCGTGGGCCCCCTGGAGACCTTCCGACGCCAACTCCAACTCTATATATTTGCTTTCGGAGAGAAAAAAATCAGAGAGAAGAAATCATCGCGTTTTACGATACGGAGCCGCCGCCAAGCCTAAAACCTCTCGGGAGGGTTGATCCGGAGTCCGTTCGGGGCTCCTGAGAGGGGATTAAATGCCGTCGTCATCATCAACCATCCTCCATCACCAATTTCATGATGCTCACCGCCGATGCGTGAGTAATTCCATCGTAGGCTTGCTGGACGGTGATGGGTTGGATGAGATCTATCATGTAATTGAGTTAGTTTTGTTAGGGTTTGATCCCTAGTATCCACTATGTTCTGAGATTGATGTTGATATGACTTTGCTATGCTTAATGCGTGTCACTAGGGCCCGAGTGCCATGATTTCAGATCTGAACATATTATGTTTTCATGAATATATGTGTGTTCTTGATCCTATCTTGCAAGTCTATAGTCACCTATTATGTGTTATGATCCGACAACCCCGAAGTGACAATAATCGGGATACTTCTCGGTGATGACCATAGTTTGAGGAGTTCATGTATTCACTATGTGCTAATGCTTTGTTCCGGTTCTCTAATAAAAGGAGGCCTTAATATCCCTTAGTTTCCATTAGGACCCCGCTGCCACGGGAGGGTAGGACAGAAGATGTCATGCAAGTTCTTTTCCATAAGCATGTATGACTATATTCGAATACATGCCTACATTACATTGATGAATTGGAGCTAGTTACATGTCACCCTATGTTATGATTGTCACATGATGAACCGCATCCGGCATAATTATCCATCACCGATCCAATGCCTACGAAGTTTTCCATATATCGGTTTACGCTTATTTACTTTTCCCGTTGTTATCAAGTTACAGTCATTACAAAACACAAAAAATATTGGTTTTGCTTTCATTACTCTTTTGTTACCGTTACCACTACTATCATACTACTTTGCTACTAAATACTTTGCTGCAGATATTAAGTTATCCAGGTGTGGCTGAATTGACAACTTAGTTGCTAATACTTGAGAATATTCTTTGGCTCCCCTTGTGTCGAATCAATAAATTTGGGTTGAATACTTTACCCTCGAAAGTTGTTGCGATCCCCTACACTTGTGGGTTAGCAATACCTTGACAATTTTTTGAAGTAGTTCAAAATGGAACAGTCAAAGAAAGAGTTCTTGCCTGTGTTGCAAGGTGTGAAGTTGAGTAAGATTCAAAGCCCGGCCATGGTAGAAGATAGAGAGAGAATGAAAGTCATTCCCTATGCCTCAGCCATAGGTTCTATAAGTATGCCATGCTGTGTACCAGACCTATTGTATACCCTTCCCTGAGTTTGGGAAGGGAGTACAATTTTTATCTAGGAGTAGATCACTGGACAGCGGTCAAGATTATCCTTAGAGGACTAAGGAAATATTTCTTGGTTATGGAGGTGATAAGAGTTCGTCGTAAAGAGTTACGTAGATGCAAGCTTTGACACCGATCTGGATGACTCTGAGTCTCAATCTAGATACATATTGAAAGTGGGAGCAATTAGCTAGAGTAGCTCCGTATAGAGCATTGTAGACATAGATATTTGCAAAATACATACAGATCTGAAGGTTGCAGACCCGTAGACTAAAATTTATCTCACAAGCAAAACAAGATCACACCTTAGTGCTCTTGGGTGTTAATCACATAGCAATGTGAACTAGATTATTGACACTAGTAAACCCTTTTGAGTGTTGGTCACATGGCGATGTGAACTATGGGTGTTAATCACATGGTGATGTGAACTATTGGTGTTAAATCACATGGCGATGTGAACTAGATTATTGACTCTAGTGCAAGTGGGAGACTGAAGGAAATATGCCCTAGAGTCAATAATAAAGCTGTTATTTATATCTCCTTATATCATGATAAATGTTTATTATTCATGCTAGAATTGTATTAACCGGAAACTTGATACATGTGTGAATACATAGACAAAACAAAGTGTCCCTAGTATGCCTCTACTAGACTAGCTCGTTAATCAAAGATGGTTAAGTTTCCTGACCATAGACATGTGTTGTCATTTGATGAACGGGATCACATCATTAGAGAATGATGTGATGGACAAGACCCATTCGTTAGCTTAGCATTATGATCATTGATTTTTATTGCTATTGCTTTCTTCATGACTTATACATGTTCCTCTGACTATGAGATTATGCAACTCTTGAATACTGGAGGAACGCCTTGTGTGCTATCAAATGCCACAACGTAACTGGGTGATTATAAAGATGCACTACAGGTGTCTCCGCAGGTGTTTGTTGGGTTGGCATAGATCGAGATTAGGATTTGTCACTCCGTGTATCAGAGAGGTATCTCTGGGCCCTCTCGGTAATGTACATCACTATAAGCCTTGCAAGCAATGTGACTAATGAGTTAGTTGCGGGATGATGCATTACAGAATGAGTAAAGAGACTTGCCGGTAACGAGATTGAACTTGGTATGATGATACCGGCGATCGAATCTCGGGCAAGTAACATACCGATGACAAAGGGAACAACGTATGTGGTTTGACCGATAAAGATCTTCGTAGAATATGTAGGAGCCAATATGAGCATCCAGGTTCCGCTATTGGTTATTGACCAGAGATGTGTCTCGGTCATGTCTACATAGTTCTCGAACCCATAGGGTCCGCACGCTTAACGTTCGATGATGACTTGTATTATGAGTAATGTGATTTGATGTACCAAAGGTTGTTCGGAGTCCCAGATGTGATCACGGACATGACGAGGAGTCTCGAAATGGTCGAGACATAAAGATCGATATACTGGATGGCTATGTTTGGACATCGGAATGGTTCCGGGTGAGTTCGGGCATTTACCTGAGTTTCGGGAGTTTACCGAAACCCCCCGGGGAGTGTATGGGCCTTATTGGGCCTTAGTGGGAGAGAGGAGGCTGTCGTGGTTCTAAGTCTGACAGTAGAATGGGGGGTAGGTATGGAGAGGCAAGATCCTAGCTATGGAGAAGTTGTATACGCAAGGGGTTTACGAGTTCAGGCCCTTCTCGGAGGAAGTAATAGCCCTACGTCTCGGAGCCCGGAGGCGGTCGTTGGATTATATGTGTATGTGTTACGTGGGTGCGAACCCTTCTACACGTGGAGGGGTGGCTTATATAGAGTGCGCCAGGACCCCAGCCAGCCCACATAGCAGAGGGTTTAAGGTGCGTTAAGGCTAGGTGTTACTGGTAACGCCTTACATAAATTGTCATTAAGATCATAAAGACTATTTAACTACAGACCGTTTGGGCACCGAGTGGCTCTTGGACTCTTGGTGGTCGAGTGGGTCTTCATAGTCGAGTGTCTTTGAATTTGTCGAGTGGAAACCTACTAGGTCGACTGGAAGGCCGCTTCTCTTGCGAGTGTCCTTGTGGAGGGTACCTTTGGGCAGGTATATGACCCTACCCCAGGTACATGACTTCATCATTAGCCCCCGAATGGATCGAGGTTTGAGTGAGGAAGGAGTTGATAATCTTTCTGACCTGTTCTTCGTGTTGCGAGTGTGTCTTACTCTGGATCAACGACCTTTTAGTGATGGCATCAACTTCTCTTTCAGTCGCCTTGATCCATTCTTCACGTTTTGTCGAGTGAACTCTGTGACCTTGAGGATTTCCGAGCGACGGATCGGAGGAAATCTGCTATCTGACAGGTTGCTCCACAGTTAGCGGATTTCGCGGGATCTGAATTTTGGAAAGCGCGCGAAGCGGAGAAAACTGCGACACTCGGATGGGATAAGACGATGACGCCTCAATCTTTGCGCCGCCTTTTTCGCCACGTATCGCGTCCGCGCCTGTTGCGGGATTGCGATGGGATTGCCTGGGCCTACCGGTCAGCCACTCGGAAGCGGCTCCATATAAAGCGTCGGACCGGGTATTTTAAACAGCGCGACCCCAATCTTCTCCTCCCCCCGCCTCCAAGCCTTCTCGCTGCGCTCTTCGCCTGTCCAGCGCCGCAGCTCGGTACTTACTTCGCCGGCGACCATGGTGAAGCAGAAGACCGCAGCCCTGGAACGGGTGAAGAAGGCGGCGACGAAGGCCAAGGGGAGAGCGCCAGTCGGGGCGGATCCTCTTCGCAGTCCAAACTGCCGCAAGGCTGGGTCCAAGGAGATTGGATCCGCTCGACCATCACCGAGAAGGCTCTCGCCGATCTGGCCAATGAAGGACTGATCCCCCACGGGTCGGCGAGGCTTCCGGGAATGGAGTGGCAACCGCAGCCTGAAGAGGGTGAGTGTGTCCTCCTGGCCACCCACGTAGATCGGGGGTTTTCTCTGCCGGCAAATCCTTTTTTCCGGGGGTTTCTGAACTTTTTTGAAGCGCAACTCCACCATTTCACTCCCAACTCCATTGTCTATCTTGCTACCTTCATTTCTTTATGCGAGAACTTCTTGGGTTGTCGACCGCACTGGGGTCTCTTCAAGCACATATTCACCTGTCGCTCTCAGACGGTGAAGAAAACGAATCCGAATGACGAGAGGACCCAAGTAATCCAGATGTGTGGGGGACTCGGGGTCCGGATGAGGGGAAGAGCGCCTTTCCAACTATGACTCTCCTGACTCGGTTAGAGGGTGGCGGTCGACCTGGTTCTATCGCCAAGACCAGCCGACGCCGGGGCGATCATTGGGCTCCCTCCTTTCTCCATGAGTCGAGTGAACAAGCCATCTTCCCCAAGGTGTTACCGGAGGAAGGCCCAAGTAAAATTGCTGATGGAGCGTAGTCCAGCTCATTCGCGGCAGGGGTGACCGGCATGGATCTCTGGAGGTTTTCCTCCGACGGCGTATTCAGCCGCTCCAATACCGAGGTCATCCGATGTGGATGTACTGCACGGATGATACCACTCAGGTCCATCCGGAGGAGGTCGATGGCGCCATCTTTGGAGAAGTGGATGATTGCCATCACAGAAACAAAGACAACCCTCGCGGAGCTAGGAGGATTCCACCACTCGACCGAGTTACGAACCGGACAAGGTATAACCACTTATCTTCGATCGTGATTCTGCTGCATTCATTCTGCTTTGACGCCAATTAAATCGACTTTCGCCTTGTTTTGTTGTCTTCTAGGTCACCACTGAGATGTACTCGATGCCCAACGGGGCGCAGGAAACAGTCGAAGAAGAAGAAGGAAGTGGAGGTGAAAGTCAGGAGGAATGGGAGTCCAATGGCGAGGAGGATGAGGGGGATGACAACTCTGATGAAGAGGAGGAGGAGGAGGAAGAGGAGGAAGACGTCGATCCTCCTCGCTCGGAGGGAAGCTTCAAGTTGACGCATGACCCGGCGTCCGGGTGCGGTAAAGCTGTTGTGCCCACTGGGCAGTCGATGAAGTGACCTAGGACAACTTCCCCTACTCCGACTGAGAAACCACCGAATCAACCTCGAGCCACGTCGTCAAAGCCAGCGAAGGCCCTGCCCAAGATGCGGATGGTCATCCCCACCATCTCCGGGTAACCAACAGAACCTTGTATTTCCTTATTCAGCATGAGTGAACCTTTGGTCGACTTGATGACTGATCAGCCGATTCTTGAAATCTACAGTGCCGCTACCTCCGAGACTTCAGCCAAGCACGAAGATCAGGAAATGGAGGATGCTGCCACTTCCAACCTTGGTATGATCTCTGAGGTTTCGTTTTCAGTCGACTAGACTTCCATGTTTACTTTTGTATCTTTCTTGTAGTTCCGCCTCACATCATTGATCTCCCCGATGATGAGAAGGAAGCGCCATTGAGGAAGAGGAAGAACAAGAAAGTGCCTGCTGGCAAGGCTGCTCCAGTCGCGGCGATTCTGTGGACGCTGATTTCCGAGGGAGGCAACCCCACTCGGGCTTCGTGTCTTCATTGTATCACGACAAGTGCCCGACCCTCTTCGTCGATCGTTGATCCACCATCTCTCTTTGCTATACACCACGTCCGGGAAGACCAAGTGAGTGCTGCTAAGGAGGCCATCGCCGTGCAGGGATCATGATGGAGCAAGTGAAAGCGGTCCGAGAGGCTAGTCAGCGGCCTATGATGCTAGTTCAGCTCTCCGGAGCAATGTCCAAGTAAGTCAATCGTTGCTTGCTTTGTTAGGATATGCTACCTAAACTGCTTCCTTGGAGATTTCCATATCTGTACACCGATTGGGTGGGTGTGTCGATTGAACTTTTGTGGGGGCACGCTGAGTGCACCCACTGGGTGTAGTCCCCGAGACTATGGTCGACTGCGTGCAGTCGGCTATAGTCTTTATGCTGTGAACTTCTTCACTCGACCTGGACGGACCAAGTCGAATGGAACCGTAAACCGGTGGGGGCACGCTAAGTGCACCCACTGGGTGTAGTCCCCGAGACTATGGTCGACTGCGTGCAGTCGACTATAGTCTAAAGAACTGTTTTTTTACTGCGGCTGACCGTTGACAATTAGCCATGGTTTTAGAATCATAACCTTTTTGCCTCATTTGGCCGACTGGTCGAACCAAATTGGTAAAACTAGTGGGGGCACGCTGAGTGCACCCGCTGGGTGTAGTCCCCGAGACTACTGTCGAATGTTTTGATTCGACTGTAGTCTTAGAAATGCTACTGTTTTTCCTTAATCACTCGGAAGTGATCTGTCTTTGATATCTTTCGTTGGTTGACTCTTTGTAGAAATCTTGCGAGCTTGTGGCTCGCTATCTTGAGATTAGAGAACAAGCAGATCCAGCTCAACCTCGATTTGAAGCTTGCTCGGAGAATTTGCGAAAGGCAAAGGATGAAGCAAAAGGTATGGCTGGTGAGAATTTTTGACGACTGCCTTTGTTTTTCTGTTCATTCTCAACTCTGTTCTCATTGTTGCTTTGCAGATAAACTGGAAGAGACTTTGAAGAAAAAGGACCTTGACCTTGCAGAGGCACAGAAGGCGGCTTTGGAGAAAACAAAGCTCGCTTAAGAGAAGCTTGCCTCAGTCGACAAACTTGAAGATGAAAATGCCAAGCTGAAAGCCGCTCTTGTGACTAACAAGGAAGTTAGTCGATCAAGAACGACAAGATTGTTACGTCTCGACAAGGCTGGCCAACCGCGGGAAGCGAAACGACACGGAGATTTATCTTGGAGGGCTCGCCAAGAAGCTGTTTCTTATGCTTGAAGGTAATCTCTTTTATCCGACTGTCTTGCTCTCACCGGCTCATCACATGATCGTTATTTTGAGTCTGAGCTGTGTTTTCAGAATTCTGCCAAAACTTTGAAGAAGAAACCAGTCGAGTGGAAACCAGCTTGGACCCCATCAACTCTCCTGTGAAGGACAAAGCTGCTATGAATGTGCTCCGACTGGAGTCTCGCGTTGCTAGCGTGGTGGATTATCTTGCTCGACTGAAAGTTGCAGTGTCGCGGATCGACTCGACTCTCTGGCCAGAACAGACTCTTCAGAATGACCTTGAATCCCTGATGACTCGACTGAATGAGATTCCAAGTCGAGTGCAAGAATGGAAAAGTCTTACGCGGTGTGGTGCTGATGTTGCTCTATCTCTGGTTCGTGTCCATCGCAAAGAAGCGCAAGAGGACAAGCTGGTGTCTCTCAAGGTTGCCAATACCGGGAAGCACGACTTCGTGATCTTTCATGGAGACTTTCATCGCTGCTGCTACCTGTATTGCCGACGGAATCGACCTCGACCAGTTTGTCGCACCTTCTAGTCCTCCACGAGGAGTAAAAACTTCTAAGTCCCACTTTAAATTTGCCTCGGAATGCCGAGTGGTTTTTGTAACCGATAAACTTTAACAGCTTAACGCTGAGCACCTTTGGATCCGTGAGGGCGTTTATCCGAACTTGATTTATCCTTTAACATGCTTTGTTTGCCTTCGAGAGAACTCTATTCCTCATTCGGAAGATATTCCGTTGAAATTCCAGTCGACTTGTGCTTCATCTATCCTGTAGGTAGAGATGGAACACAGACTGCGACTGACCTTGTCGTCCTTGCGGATTGGGATGAACCGCACATTGTACTTGTGGAGAAGCTCCGAAGGAGGAGGTAGCAGTCGACCTGCACCTCATCGTCCTTGTGGATTGGGATGGACCGCACGTTGTACTTGTGGCGAAGCTCCGAAGGAGAAGGTAACAGTCGACCTGCACCTCGTCGTCCTTGCGGATTGGGATGAATTCCTTACTTAGGCGAGTACTGGGCTGCAGCTAAGTCTCCGAGTGGGAGGTTTGCTCTCCACTTGGTAGGATTTTAATTACTTAGGCGAGCACTGGGCTGCAGCTAAGCCTCCGAGTGGGAGGTTTGCTCTCCACTCGGTAGGATTTATATTACTTAGGCGAGCACTTGGCTGCAGCTAAGCCTCCGAGTGGGAGGTTTGCTCTCCACTCGGTAGGATTTCAATTACTTAGGCGAGCACTGGGCTGCAGCTAAGCCTCCGAGTGGGAGGTTTACTCACCACTCGGTAGGATTTTCTATTACTTAGGCGAGCACTGGGCTGCAGCTAAGCCCCCGAGTGGGAGGTTTGCTCTCCACTCGATAGGATTTTTATGGCGTAACTTTGAAGGAGGAGGTAACAGTCGACTTGCACCTCGTCGTCCTTGCGATTTTCATTATTTTGGATGTTAAGGCGAATCCTTGGGCTGTTGTAAGCCCCCGAGTGGGAGGCTGGCTCACCATTCGGTAGGATTTGAATACTTAGGCGAGTACTTGGACTGCAGCTAAGCCCCCGAATGGGAGACTGGCTCGCCACTCGGTAGGATTTTGAATACTTAGGCGAGTACTTGGACTGCAGCTAAGCCCCCGAGTGGGAGACTGTCTCGCCACTCGGTAGGATTTTGAATACTTAGGCGAGTACTTGGACTGCAGCTAAGCCCCCGAGTGGGAGACTGGCTCGCCACTCAATAGGATTTTTAGTACTTAGGCGAGTACTTGGACTGCAGCTAAGCCCCCGAGTGGGAGACTGGCTCGCCACTCGGTAGGATTTTGAATACTTAGGCGAGTTCTTGGACTGCAGCTAAGCCCCCGAGTGGGAGGCGGCTCGCCACTCGGTGGGATTTTTAATACTTAGGCGAAAGCGGATTCGCAGCTAAGCCCCAGTGAGAGACCTGGCTGCACTTCCGAAAGGATTTTTACAAACTTAGGCGAATCGGATTCGCAACTAAGCCACCCAATCGGGGAAATTTCAACAAAAGTAACAACAATCACAGGAAAAATTATAACATTCTTGTCTTAGATAAACAAACTACAAAAGTACTTTTATTACATCTCAACCGAGTGAGTATTAAGTGTAAAAGGCGGAGCAGCTCCAGCGTTCAAGCTCGAGGCTCGTCGATCGCGATCAACGTTGTAGAGATGATATGCTCTGTTGTGGAGAACTCTTGTGACGATGAAGGGACCTTCCCAAGTGGGGGCGAGCTTGTGTGGTTTCTGTTGATCCACTCGGAGGACCAAATCTCCCTCTTGGAAGGCTCGACTCTTCACATTTCGGCATGGAATCGACGCAAGTCTTGTTGATAGATAGTCGAGCGGATCAGGGCCATTTCTCTCTCCTCTTCCAAGAGGTCGATCGCATCTTGTCGGGCTTGTTCCGCTTCTTCTTCAGAGTATAGTTCGACTCGAGGCGCATTGTGAAGCAGGTCACTCGGCAGAACTGCTTCAGCTCCATAGACCAGGAAGAATGGAGTTCTCCAGTCGACCAATTAGGAATGGTCCTCAATCCCCAGAGAACTGATGGAAGTTCGTTGACCCAAGCTCCTGCTGCGTGCTTGAGATCACGCATCAGCCGTGGTTTCAGCCCTTCGAGAATGAGGCCGTTTGCACGTTATGCTTGTCCATTCGACTGAGGATGAGCCACTGAAGCATAGTCGACCCGCATGCCTTGAGAGGCGCAGAAGGCTTTGAAATTGTCATTATCGAAGTTTGACCCATTGTCGGTGATGATGCTATGCGGAACTCCATATCTGAATATCAACTCTATGATGAAACTGATAGCAGTGCATGCATCGAGGTTCTTGATGGGCTTGGCCCGATCTACTTGGTGAACTTGTCGACCGCTACTAGCAAATGAGTGAAGCCGCTTCGCGATTCTCAACGGTCCAATCATGTCCAATCCCCAAACAGCGAAGGGCCGACGAGTGGAATGGTCTTCAAGGCTGAGGCGGGCTTGTGTGACATGTTGGAATAGAACTGACATCCTTCACACTTGTCAACTATTTCTTTTGCCATTTCATTTGCTTTCGGCCAGTAAAATCCCGCTCGGTATGCTTTAGCCACAATGGTCCGAGAGGACGCATGATGGTCACAGGTCCCCGAGTGGATATCCTCAAGAATTATCTGACCTTCTTCTGGCGTGATACACTTCTGGCGGACTCCAGTCACGCTTTCTCTGAACAACTGTCCTTGATCACTGTAAAGGCCTTGGATCGTCGGACGATATGTCGAGCCTCTTCTTCATTCTCTGGGAGCTCTTTCCTTAGGATATATGCGATGTACGGCACCGTCCAGTCGGGAGTGATGACCACCACTTCCATAATTAGGTCGACCACGGCCGGGACCTCAACTTCATCGGATCATTGGCACTCTTTTGCTGCGGGCTTCTTACGTGAAAGGATCCTCCTGCACCGATGGTGCATGAATGTGCTCCAAAATTACATTCTGAATGGCTTCCCTTTTGGATCCTATCTTCGCCAAATCATCCGCAGCTTGATTTTTTCGATCGGGGTATATGATGAAGCTCTAATCCTCGAATTTCTTCTCCGACTTTCTCCTTTGCATTACAATAACCTGTCATAGCTGGGCTTCGACATCCCACTCCCTCATCACTTGACTAACCCCCAGATCCGAGTCGCCGGAGACCATAAGGCGACGGACGCCGAGTGAAATGGCCATGCGCAACCCATACAGGAGTGCTTCATATTCTGCTTCGTTGTTGGAAGAATCAAAGTGAATATGGAGAACATATTTGAGCCTATCTCCTCGGGGGGATAACCAATACAACCCCTGCACCAGAACCGTTCAGCATCTTGGAACCGTCGAAAAACATAGTCCGGTGTTACGAGTGAACTTGAGTCGGAAGTCATTGTTCACCCACTCGGCGAGGAAATCTGCTATTTCTTGGGACTTGATGGCTTTCTTTGCCTCGAATTTTATATCGAGGGGAAGGAGTTCAATCGCCAATTTTGCCACTCGACCAGTTGCATCTCTGTTATGAAGAATTTCCAACAATGGGGCGTCGGCGATCGTAATGGAATGATCGGAGAAATAATGAGCAACCTTCTTCGTGGTCATATAGATCCCGTAAACAAGCTTACGATAGTGAGGGTATCTTTGCTTTGATGGGGTCAATTGACACTTCGTAAAGATAATAAACTGGGCGTTGAACTTTGAAGGCTTTTCCTTCTTCTTCCCGGCCGACCGTAAATGCAGTAATCGACGACTTGTCCAAAGGGCTGCAATGTAAAGCAACAAAGGCTCTTTGCTGATTAGGGCAGCAAGCACCGGCTGGAGTGGAGAGCGAGCTTTGAGCTCTGCAAACGCTGCATCGACTTCTAGAGTCCACTCGAACTTGTCTCGACTTCTTCATCGATCGGTAAAGAGGCAATGCCTTTTCACCGAGGCGAGATGAATCGACTTAAAGCGGCCAAGCATCCGATGAAGTTTACGGACATCGTGCACACGCCAGGCGCTTCATTCGGAGTATGGTGCCAACCTTTTCGGGTTAGCATCGATTCCTCGCTCGTAAGCGAAAACCGAGTAACTTTCCACCGGGAACTCCAAATGTACACTTTGATGGGTTAAGCTTGATATCATGCCTTCGAGATTGGCAAATGTTTCAGCAAGGTCTGTCAACAGGTCGGAACCCTTCCGTGACTTGACCACTATATCATCCATGTACGCTTCCACATTCCGACCGATTTGAGTGAGCAAACACTTCTGAATCATCCTCATGAATGTGGCTCTGGCATTCTTCAGACCGAATGGCTTGGTGACATAATGTAAGCACCCGAATGGAGTGATGAATGCTGTTTTAATCTCATCGGGTCCATACAGACGGATCTGATGGTACCCGGAATAGGCGTCTAAAAGACAACCTCTCACATCCCGCAGCTTGAGTCGACTATCTGGTCGATGCGAGGAAGAGGGAAATGATCTTTTGGGCAGGCCCGATTGATATGCTTGAAATCGATGCACATGCGCAACGACTTGTCCTTCTTGGGGATCATGACGACATTGGCGAGCCACTCGGAGTGGTAGATCTCTCGGATGAACTCTGTTGCTAAGAGCCGAGCCACCTCCTCGCCAATGGCCTTTCTCTTCTGGACGGCGGACCGCCAAAGATACTCTTTAACCGGTTTGAATTTTGGATCGACTCATAGGCGATGCTCAGCCAGCCCCCTAGGAACACCCGGCATGTCAGCAGGCTTCCATGCAAAGATGTCCCAGTTCTCACGGAGGAACTGGATGAGCGCTTCTTCCTATTTTGAGTCGAGTGTTGTTGAGATGTTGGTCGGAGCAGCATTGGGATCAGTCGGGTGAATATGAACCTGTTTCGTCTCACCAGTCGACTGAAGTGCTAACTCTGTAGCAGGCTTCTTAGCTCGCAACAAATCACTCGGATCTGCAGTTTTCTGATACTCTTGTAGCTCTACCACTGCCAACTGAGCATCGGCGATCTTAGAGCCTTTCTGGAAGCACTCTTCTGCCTTCTTCCGATTGCCCGTGGCGATGTGATCACGCCCTTAGGACCGAGCATCTTCGCTTAAGATACACGTAACATGGTCGGGCCATGAAACGTGCATAATTTGGCCTTCCTGAATAGCGTGATAAGCGCCTGAAATCCACGACCTCAAAGGTCAACTTTTCTTTCCGGAAATGCTTTGAATCACCAAAACTACATCAAGAGTAATTTGGCCGAAAGTGACTCAGCCTTCTTTCCGTGAATGACTCCATGGAAGCTCATATTATCGGGTAATCGAGTCTAGACATCGGAATGCCCATCCCTTTCAACGTCTCCACGCATAATATGTTCAAGCCACTACCACCATCCATCGGGACTTTGGTCACCGAGTGCCCTCAACAACCGGGTCGACCACCAATGCTTGCCTCCCGTGGTGGCAATGTGCGTCGGTGATCAGATTGGTCGAATGTGATGGCGGTCTGGGACCATTTCAGATAATTGGGAGTCGCCGGAGCAACCAAGTTCACTTCCCGATTGATAACCTTCAATCAACTTTTGCTTTCGACGTCAGCAAAAATCATCAGGGTGGAATTGACTTGGGGATATCCACCATCACTGTCATCTTTGTCCTCAACTTTGTCTGTTTCCTTATCCTTATCCTTGAGTTGTTTCCCTTGGAACTGCTGAATCAAGAGCCAACACTGTCGAGTGGTATGCTTCGGGTAAATGAGTTTACCCTCTTCATCTTTCTTTGTATGAATATGACATGGCAAATCCAACACGTCGTTTCCATCCTGGTCTTTCACCTTCTTGGGGTTCCAAGGACCCTTGGGTTTCCCATTGAATTTTCACTGGGTCACAGCCAAGGCCTCTCCGGGAGCGGTGGCTCGGCTTTGCGCTCGCTCGACCGAATTTCCTCCGCCGCCTCATTGGCGGCCGATTTGTATTTACCACTCCGAGCCGATCCTCTTCTTCACCATTCGCATACTTGGTGGCAATCTCCATCATCCGACTCAGGGTCATATCTCCGGTTCGACCAAATTTCAAACTCAACTCTCTGTTCTTGACACCTTCCTTGAAGGCACAGATCGCACTGGTGATCAGATACATTCTCGACTGTGTGGTGCAAAGTGATCCACCTCTGGATATAATCTCTCAAAGTTTCACTCGACTTTTGCACACACGACTGCAACTCCGTCAAACCTGTTGGTCGTTTGCAAGTTCCTTCAAATGTCCTGACAAACACTCGGGCAAGATCTTCCCAAGTGTAAATACTGCTGGGTGCTAACTGATTCAACCACGCCCTGGCTGAACCTTCCAACATAAGAGGCAAATGCTTCATGGCTACCTCATCGTTGCCACCGCCGATCTGAACCGCCACTCGGTAATCTTCAAGCCAAGTGTCAGGCTTGGATTCACCAGTGAACTTACTGACTCCAGTCGCCAATCTGAAGTTCGGAGGAATCACTGTGGCTCTGATGGCTCTGCTGAAACACTCTGGTCCCGAGACATGAACTCTGCTGCTGGAGGGAACATCTCTATCATGGCCATCTCGGTGAGCTCTGTTCCTGTCGACCAAACCTTGAACGATAATAGATCTCGCATCAAAGCTCGGTTCCACAGGGTCGACCGGAACTCTTCGCCCAACACCGTGTCAAGGCGTCACGCCCCGCTGCCGAGGAGCGTATGATCCACCCCTTGGGGAGGAGTGGGCACTTTCGGCGTCGATCGTTGTGATCGAATCGGTGCTCATACCGCCATGACCCTTGTACTGATCATCACGCCAGCCTCCATGTTCCTCACGCCTCGGGGGCGATCTCAGACTATGGGCCGACTGGACTGAATTCGCAGCGACGGATCGGCTGTGAATCATGTTCCGCGACTGTGATACAACTGAGTTTTGATCTCCTGCCGCCCTGAGCAGATCTCTGACGGTAGCAAACCTCTACCCGCCTCCGACCGGGAAGGCTGAATTGACTCGCTATACTGGTAGCTGCTAAATTCTGAATCGGAGTTTGATATACCTGAGTTGGTGGTTGAAAGAGCTGACGTCGACTGGATTCTGGAACCCTTGGTCACGCGCGCTCGTCGAGTACTCGCTGAAGGCTCCCCAGTCGAGTGCGCTCAGCCAGGTTGGCCAAGCGCGCATCCTCCAAGGCACGAGCCTCGGGGGTTTCTCCAACGATAGGAGTGTGAAGTGCATCCACGTTCCGACGGCGAAGCTCCTCCCTCTGGAGCGAAGTGAGGGGCTCGGGCAGGTACTCTTCGTGGGCTTGCTCCGGATCACCTCCACCGTCACCTCCGTTGGTGCGGGTGAATCCGAGGGGACTGCGTGGTCCATCGACCATCAGAACCTCTGCCGCTGGGTCACTGCTATCGCATTCGGACACAGTCTCTGCGGAGCCAGTCGATAGGTCGAACAGGCCGTAGAGAGATTCGTCGGGCTCGATCGCCGCGACTTGGGGGGTGGCCGACTGGCAGGCCACTGCATGCCTCACCCACCGCTGAAGCCTCGACCGACCGGAACGCTTGCGCCGGTGGGAGACTGGGAGCAAAGACGGCACAGGAGCCGACCCATACTGAGTCGACGGTTGCCGCAGGAGGACGCCGCGGACACACGCGCGAAAGTGCGTCGCCCCGCGGACAGGGAGCGTGTCCACGTCGAGTGGAGCCTCCTGAAGCCAAGCGGAGTCATCGGCGACGAACATGAGCGCACCGAGACGGATCTCGTGGCCGTCAACCAGAACTCCACCTGAAACCATGATGTAGGAGATCGAAAGAATCCCAACTTCTCCAACAAATCACTAGAACACCTGCCCCACGGTGGGCGCCAACTGTCGTGGTTCTAAGTCTGACAGTAGAATGGGGGGTAGGTATGGAGAGGCAAGATCCTAGCTATGGAGAAGTTGTATACGCAAGGGATTTACGAGTTCAGGCCCTTCTCGGAGGAAGTAATAGCCCTACGTCTCGGAGCCCGGAGGCGGTCGACTGGATTATATGTGTATGTGTTACAGGGGTGCGAACCCTTCTACCTGTGGAGGGGGTGGCTTATATAGAGTGCGCCAGGACCCCAGCCAGCCCACGTAGCAGAGGGTTTAAGGTGCGTTAAGGCTAGGCGTTACTGGTAACGCCTTACATAAAGTGTCATTAAGATCATAAAGACTATTTAACTACAGACCGTTTGGGCACCGAGTGGCTCTTGGACTCCTGGTGGTCGAGTGGGTCTTCATAGTCGAGTGTCTTTGAATTTGTCGAGTGGAAACCTACCAGGTCGACTGGAAGGCCGCTTCTCTTGCGAGTGTCCTTGTGGAGGGTACCTTTGGGCAGGTCTATGACCCTACCCCAGGTACATGACTTCATCTGAGGCGGCGGCCAAGGTGGAGGGCGCCCCCCCCCCCCCAAGCCCAGTCCGAATTGGGTGGGGGGCCGATCCCCCTTTCCTTCTCCCTCTCTCCTCCTTCCTTCCTCTCCTACTCCAACTAGGGAAGGGAGAATCCTACTCCCACCGGGAGTAGGCCTCCCCCCTTGGGCGCGCCATGAGAGGGTCGGCCCTCCCCCTCCTCCACTCCTTTATATACGGGGGAGGGGGCACCCCATAGACACACAAGTTGATCATTAATCTCTTAGCCGTGTGCGGTGCCCCCCTCCACCATAATCCACCTCGGTCATATCGTTGCAGTGCTTAGGCGAATCCCTGCGCCGGTAGCTTTATCATCACCGTCATCACGCCGTCGGGCTGACGAAGCTCTCCCTCGACACTCAGCTGGATCGAGAGTTCATGGGACGTCACCGAGCCGAACGTGTGCAGATCGCGGAGGTGCCGTACTTTCGGTACTAGGATCGGTCAGATCGTGAAGATACGACTACATCAACCAAGTTGTAATAATGCTTCCGCTTACGGTCTACGATGGTACGTGGACTACACTCTCCCCTCTCATTGCTATGCATCACCATGATCTTGCGTGTGCGTAGGAAATTTTTTGAAATTACCGCGTTCCCCAACAATCTTGCTATGCAATACATGGTTGCATGTGTCTATGGATGCCAATGTTGGAGGGGACCAAAGTAGAGATACATATTGGGTCCGGGTGAAGGAGCACTTTGATATACACAACAAGAGTGGATTGAGTGCACCGATAGATCTCTTCGCTCCCGGTGGTCGACAATCAACAAAGATTGTCAAAGGTGGGTGGCGGCACTTAAGTCGGTTGACACGATAAACCAAAATGGAAGTAATGATAGAGAAAGGGTAAGTGTCATTTCTTTAGGTTCCATGTTCATGATTCTTCTTTGGTGTTCAAGTGCTAACTTGTTCTTTTGTTTGTCGCTCACTATTGCACAAAACTTATTTCAAGGAGAAAATAAGAATACCAAGAAAGGGAAGGTAAAAAAAGGGAGAGCATTTGTGTTGCCCCATTGCTACAATGTGTTGAAGGGTGAAGAGAAATTGAAGCCTCGTGATAACCAAGAGGAGAGCAAGAAAAGCAAGGCAACTATTGATTTAGTTGGTGATGATGATGAGGAGGAGGCATCAAGTGATGGAGGCAAGAGAAGCCCTACACCAAACTCGGTTGCCTACTCCAAGCCAAAAATACCAAATGGAGATAGGAAAGAAGCAAAAGAAAAGAATGCTATGGAAGCTATTGTGAAAGCAAGAAAGGAAGCAAGCGAGGCGAGGAGGATGACAAGGAGCCAAGATGCGGTGGCCGAGGAGAGGATGTTGGTGGCCGAGGAGAGGATGGTGGCGGCCAAGGAGAGGAAAGTGGTATTGGAGGAGAAGAAATTGGCCATGGTGGAGCGAGCTAGATTATCGGAAAGGGGAAATGCACTTGTTCTTCATGGACCCATCTAACCTCGATGATAGGCAAAAGGAGTACATCAATCTTTCCCGTGATGATGTCTTGGTCCAAAAAAGATCCATGGCCATGGGAGGCATGGGAGCAAGCATGGGAGCCATGGGAGGCTTTGGAGGCATGGGAGGCTTGGGAACAAGTATGGGAGGCATGGGCACCATGTGCGGCATGAAGGAAATATGCCCTAGAGGCAATAATAAAGTTATTATTTATTTCCTTATTTCATGATAAATGTTTATTATTCATGCTAGAATTGTATTAACCGGAAACATGATACATGTGTGAATACATAGACAAACTTAATGTCACTAGTATGCCTCTACTTGACTAGCTCATTAATCAAAGATGGTTATGTTTCCTAACCATAGACATGTGTTGTTATTTGATTAATGGGATCACATCATTAGGAGAATGATGTGATTGACATGACCCATTCCGTTAGCCTAGCACTTGATCGTTTAGTATATTGCTATTGCTTTCTTCATGACTTATACATGTTCCGATAACTATGAGATTATGCAACTCCGTTTACCGGAGGAACACTTTGGTGCTACCAAACGTCACAACGTAATCGGGTGATTATAAAGGAGTACTACAGGCGTCTCCAAAGGTACATGTTGGGTTGGCATATTTCGAGATTAGGTTTTGTCACTCCGATTGTCGGAGAGGTATCTCTGGGCCCTCTCGGTAATGCACATCACTATAAGCCTTGCAAGCAATATAGCTAATGAATTAGTGACGGAATGATGCATTACGTAACGAGTAAAGAGACTTGCCAGTAACGAGCTTGAACTAGGTATTGGATACCGACTATCAAATCTCGGGCAAGTAACATACCGATGACAAAGGGAACAACGTATGTTGTTATGCGGTTTGACCGATAAAGATCTTCGTAGAATATGTAGGAGCCAATATGAGCATCCAGGTTCCGCTATTGGTTATTGACCGAGAATAGTTCTAGGTCATGTCTACATAGTTCTCGAACCCATAGGGTCCGCACGCTTAACGTTACGATGACAGTTTTATTATGAGTTTATAAGTTTTGATGTACCGAAGGAGTTCGGAGTCCCGGATGAGATCGGGGACATGACGAGGAGTCTCGAAATGGTCGAGACGTAAAGATCGATATATTGGACTACTATATTCGGACTTCGGAAAGGTTCCGAGTGATTCGGGTATTTTTTGGAGTACCGGAGAGTTACGGGAATTCGTCGGGAGAAGTATTGGGCCTTATTGGGCCATACGGGAAAGAGAGAGGGGCTGCCCAGGGCAGGCCCCCCCCCAAGGCCTAGTCCGAATTGTACTAGGGGGAGGGGCCGCACCCCCTCCTTCCTTCCCTTCTCTCTTCCCTTTCCTTCTCTCCTACTCCTACTACATGGAAGGTCTCCTAGTTGGACTAGGAAAGGAGGGAATCCTACTCCCGGTGGGAGTAGGACTCCTCCCTGGCGCGCCCTCCCTTGGCCGGCCGCTCCCTCCCCCTTGCTCCTTTATATACAGGGGCAGGGGGGCACCCCATAACACACAAGTTGATCTACGTGATCGTTCCTTAGCCGTGTGCGGTGCCCCCCTCCACCATATTCCACCTCGGTCATATCGTCATGAGTTTAGGTGTAGCCCTGCGCCGGTAGAGCATCATCATCGTCACCACGCCGTCGTGCTGACGGAACTCATCCCCGACACTTTGCTGGATCGGAGTCCGGGGATCGTCATCGAGCTTAACGTGTGCTGAACTCGGAGGTGCCGTACGTTCGGTACTTGGATCGGTCGGATCGTGAAGACGTACGACTACATCAACCGCTTTGTCATAATGCTACCGCTTACGGTCTACGAGGGTACGTGGACAATACTCTCCCCTCTCGTTGCTACCATGATCTTGCGTGTGCGTAGGAAAATTTTGAAATTACTACGTTCCCCAACAGTGGCATCCGAGCCTAGTTTTATGCATTGATGTTATATGCACGAGTAGAACACAAGTGAGTTGTGGGCGATATAAGTCATACTGCTTACCAGCATGTCATACTTTGGTTCAGCGGTATTGTGAGATGAAGCGGCCCGGACCGACATTACGCGTATGCTTACGCGAGACTGGTTTCACCGCCATGAGCACTCGTTGCTTAAAAGTGACCGGCGGGTGTCTGTCTCTCTCACTTTAGTTGAACCGAGTGTGGCTACGCCCGGTCCTTGCGAAGGTTAAAACAGCACCAACTTGACAAACTATCGTGGTGGTTTTGATGCGTAGGTAAGAACGGTTCTTGCTCAGCCCGTAGCAGCCACGTAAAATTTGCAACAACAAAGTAGAGGACGTCTAACTTGTTTTTGCAGGGCATGTTGTGATGTGATATGGTCAAGACGTGATGCTATATTTTGTTGTATGAGATGATCATGTTTTGTAACCGAAGTTATCGGCAATCGGGCAGGAGCCATATGGTTGTCGCTTTATTGTATGAAATGCAAAAGCCATGTAATTGCTTTACTTTATCACTAAGCGGTAGCGATAGTCGAGAAGCAATAGTTGGCGAGACGACAACGATGCTACGATGGAGATCAAGGTGTCGCTACCGGTGGCGATGGTGATCACGACGGTGCTTGAGAGATGGAGATCACAAGCACAAGATGATGATGGCCATATCATATCACTTATATTGATTGCATGTGATGTTTATCCTTTATGCATCTTATCTTGCTTTGATTGACGGTAGCATTTTAAGATGATCTCTCACTATAAATTATCAAGACGTGTTCTCCCTGAGTATGCACCGTTGCCAAAGTTAAATGCGTGCCTGCACACCACGTGATGATCGGGTGTGATAAGCTCTCGTCCATCTACAACGGGTGCAAGCCAGTTTTGCACACGCAGAATACTCGAGTTAAACTTGACGAGCCTAGCATATGCAGATATGGCCTCGAAACACGAGAGACCGAAAGGTCGGCGTGAATCATATAGTAGATATGATCAACATAGTGATGTTCACCATTGAAAACTACTCCATCTCACGTGATGATCGGTTATGGTTTAGTTGATTTGGATCACGTAATCACTTAGATGACTAGAGAGATGTCTATCTAAGTGGGAGTTCTTAAGTAATATGATTAATTGAACTTAAATTTATCATGAACTTAGTACCTGATAGTATTTTGCTTGTCTATGTTTACTGTAGATAGATGGCTCGTGTTGTTGTTCCGTTGAATTTTAATGCGTTCCTTGAGAAAGAAAAGTTGAAAGATGATGGTAGCAATTACACGGACTGGGTCCATAACTTGAGGATTATCCTCATTGTTGCACAGAAGAATTACGTCCTGGAAGCACCGCTGGGTGCCAGGCCTGCTGCAGGAGCAACGCCAGAAGTTGTGAACGTCTGGCAGAGCAAATATGATGACTACTTGATAGTTTAGTGCACCATGCTTAACGGCTTAGAATCGGGACTTTAAAGACGTTTTGAACGTCATGGACCATATGAGATGTTCCAGGAATTGAAGTTAATATTTCAAGCAAATACCGAGTTGAGAGATATGAAGTCTCCAACAAGTTCTATAGCTAAAAGATGGAGGAGAATCGCTCAACTAGTGAGCATGTGCTCAGATTGTGCAGGTACTTCAATCGCTTGAATCAAGTGGGAGTTAATCTTCCGGATAAGATAGTGATTGATGTAATTCTCTAGTCACCATCACTAAGTTACTAGAACTTCGTGATGAACTATAGTATGCAAGGGATGACGAAAAAGATTCCCGAGCTCTTCGTGATGTTGAAATCGACGAAGGTAGAAATCAAGAAAGAGCATCAAGTGTTGATGATTGACAAGACCACTAGTTTCAAGAAAAGGGCAAAGGGAAAGAAAGGGAAACTTCAATTAGAATGGCAAACAAGTTGTCACTCCCGCGAAGAAGCCCAAAGCTGGACCAATGCCTGAAACTAAGTGCTTCTACTGCAAAGGAAATGGTCACTGGAAGCGGAAATGCCCTGAATATTTGGTGGATAAGAAGGATGGCAAAGTGAACAAGAGTATATTTGATATACAGGTTATTGATGTGTGCCTTACTAGTGTTTATAGTAGCCCCTGAGTATTTGATACTCGTTCGGTTGCTAAGATTAGTAACTCGAACCAGGAGTTCTGAGAATAAACAGAGACTAGTTGAAGGGGAAGTGACGATGAGTGTTGGAAGTAGTTCCAAGATTGATATGATCATCATCGCACACTCCCTATACTCTCGGGATTAGTGTTGAACCTAAATAAATGTTATTTGGCGTTTGCGTTGAACATGAATATGATTTGATCATGTTTATTGCAATACGGTTATTCATGTAAGTTAGAGAATAATTATTGTTATGTTTACATGAATAAAACCTTCTATGGTCATACACCCAATGAAAATGGTTTGTTGGATCTCGATCGTGTGATACACATATTCATAATATTGAAACCAAAAGATGTAAAGTTAATAATGATAGTGCAACTTATTTGTGGCACTGCAGTTTAGGTCATATTGGTGTAAAGCGCATGAAGAAACTCCATACTGATGGGCTTTTGGAATCACTTGATTATGAATCATTTGATGCTTGCGAACCGTGCCGTTTGGGCAAGATGACTAAAACTCCGTTCTCCGGAACAATGGAACGAGCTACTGACTAGTTGGAAATAATACATATCGATGTATGCGATCCAATGAGTGTTGATGCTCGTGGCAAGTATCATTATTTTCTGATCTTCACAGATGATTTGAGTAGGTATGCGTATATCTTCTTGATGAAACATAAGTCTGAAATAGTTGAAAAGTTCAAAGAATTTCAGAGTGAAGTAGAAAATCATCGTAACAACAAAATAAATTTTCCGCGATCTGATCGTGGAGATGAATATTTGAGTTACGAGTTTGGTCTTCAATTAAAACAAAGTGGAATAGTTTCACAGCTCATGCCACGGAACACAACAACGTTATGGTGTGTCCGTTCGTCATATCCGTACTTTATTTTGATATGGTGCGATCAATGATGTCTCTTACCGATTTACCAATATTGTTTTGGGGTTATGCATTAGAGACAGCTGCATTCACGTTTAATAGGGCACCATCTAAATCCGTTGAGAAGACACCGTATGAACTATGGTTTAACGATGAAACCTAAGCTGTCGTTTCTTAAAAGTTTGGAGTTGTGATGCTTATGTGAAAAAGTTTTCACCGATAAGCTCGAACCCAAATCGGAGAAGTGCGTCTTCATAGAATACCCAAAGGTAACTATTGGGTACACCTTCTATCACAGATCCGAAGGCAAGTTTTTCGTTGCTAAGATGGATCCTTTCTAGAGAAGAAGTTTCTCTCGAAAGAAGTGAGTGGGAGGAAAGTAGAACTTGATGAGGTAATTGTACCTTCTCCCTTATTGGAAAGTAGTTCATCACGTAAATCAGTTCCAATTGATTCCTACACCAATTAGTGAGGAAGTTAATGATGATGATCATGAAACTTCAGATCAAGTTGCTACCAAACCTCGTAGGTCTTCCAGAGTAAGATCCGCACCAGAGTGGAACGGTAATCATGTTCTGGAAGTCATGTTACTAGACCATAATGAACCTACGAACTACGAGGAAGCGATGATGAGCCCAGTTTCCGCGAAATGGCTTGAGGCCATGAAATCTGAGATAGGATCCATGTATGAGAACAAAGTATGGACTTTGATTGACTTGCTCGATGATCAGCAAGCCATGTTAAATAAATGGATCTTCAAGAGGAAGACGGACACTGATAGTAGTGTTACTATCTACAAAGCTTGACTTGTCACAAAAAGGTTTTCGACAAGTTCAAGGTGTTGACTACAATGAGATTTTCTCAACTGTATCGATGCTTAAAAGTCTGTCCGAATCATGTTAGCAATTGCCACATATTATGAAATCTGGCAAATGGATGTCAAAACTGCATTCCTTAATGGTTTTCTTAAAGAAGAGTTGTATATGATGCAACCAGTAGATTTTGTCAATCCTAAAGGTGCTAACAAAATGTGCAAGCTCCAAATGATCCATCAATGGACTGGTGCAAGCATCTCGGAGTTGGAATATACGCTTTGATGTGTTGATCAAAGCATATGGTTTTATCTGAGACTTTTGGAAAGGCCTGTATTTACAAGAAAGTGAGTGGGAGCACTACAGCCTTTCTGATAAGTATATGTGAGTGACATATTGTTGATCGGAAATAATGTAGAATTATTCTGCAAAGCATAAAGGAGTGTTTGAGAGAGACCTCGGTGAAGCTGCTTACATATTGAGCATCAAGATCTATTGAGATAGATCAAGACGCTTGATAAGTTTTTCAATAAGTACATACCTTGTCAAGATTTTGAAGTAATTCAAAATGGAACAGTCAAAGAAAAGTTCTTGCTCAGATTGCAAAGGTGTGAAATTGAGTAAGACTCAAATCCCGACCACGGCAGAAAATAGAAAAGAGAATGAAAGTCATTCCCTATGCCTCGATCCATAGGTTCTATAAAGTATGCTATGCTATGTACCGGACCTATTGTATACCTTGCTCAGATTTGGCAAGGGAGTACAATAGTGGTCTAGGAGTAGATCACTTTGGACATTGGTCAAGAATATCCTTAGTGAGGACTAAGGAAATATTTCTCGATTATGGAGGTGATAAAAGAGCCCGTCAGAAAGAGTTACAACAGTGCAAGCTTTTACACCGATCCAGATGACTATAAGTCTCAATCTGGATACATATTGAAAGTGGGAGCAATTAGCTATAGTAGCTAATTAGCAGAGCATTGTAGACATAGAATATTTGCAAAATACATACGGCTCTGAATATGACAGACCCGTTGACTAAGCTTCTCTCACGAGCAAAAATCACACCTTAGTACTCTTTGGGTGTTAATCACATAGCGATGTGAACTAGATTATTGACTCTAGTAAACCCTTTGGGTGTTGGTCACATGACGATGTGAACTATGGGTGTTAATCATATACAGATATGAATATTGGTGTTAAATCACATGGCGATGTGAACTAGATTATTGACTCTAGTACAAGTGGGAGACTGAAGGAAATATGCCCTAGAGGCAATAATAAAGTTATTATTTATTTCCTTATTTCATGATAAATATTTATTATTCATGCTAGAATTGTATTAACCGGAAACATGATACATGTGTGAATACATAGACAAACTTAATGTCACTAGTATGCCTCTACTTGACTAGCTCATTAATCAAAGATGGTTATGTTTCCTAACCATAGACATGTGTTGTTACTTGATTAATGGGATCACATCATTAGGAGAATGATGTGATTGACATGACCCATTTCGTTAGCCTAGCACTTGATCGTTTAGTATATTGCTATTGCTTTCTTCATGACTTATACATGTTCCGATAACTATGAGATTATGCAACTCCCGTTTACCGGAGGAACACTTTGGGTGCTACCAAACGTCACAACGTAACTTGGTGATTATAAAGGAGTACTACTGTAACGACCCGACCCAAAATCTGTCAAGTCTCTGTGTCTGTACCATCCCAAGATCATGCTGGCACTCACAGTACATTGATGAAATAATCAAAGTTCAATCACACCTGAATTTATTACACGGTTCTCATATCGAGTCTTTATTACAATAGAATAAATTCGGCCAAGGCCAACTCATGAGAAATAAACTAAGTAAAGCTGGAAGCGTAGAAGAATAGCGAGTCCATCCGACTCCAAAGGGCAATCGCCAAGCGCGGATCGTAGCCTCAATCTGATCGGAACACTCCTACGCAACATAAGACGTTGCGGTAGTGTAGGTCAGCATTTTGAATATGCTGGCAAGTCATGAAGAGAGAATAACAATAAAAATTACTATCACTATATGCAATTTGGCTGTGGGGCTCTAAGTTTCATCATTTTGCGAAAAGCCAGTTTTTCCCTACAATAAGGACTTGTTTGCAAAAACTACAAAATTGTTGGTAGTTATTGAGATGGTTCCGCCAACCAATGTCTCATTCCCAATTATTAAATAATCCCCCTCAATTAATTTATTAATTTCAGTGTTGAGATTTCCGAAATACTTCCAAGTTCCAGAGGCTCAAATTGTCCATAACCGGGGACACGGCTAATCGATTAGATCTTTTCTCTGCAGAGGTTTGCGCACTTTACCCGCAAGAATCGTTCCCTCCTTTTAAGTCTTCGCACTTCATGGTGTTTGAAGACGGGACGAACGAAACAGGGTCTTCAAGAGTTCTTCCGCCACCGCCGGTACTCCATCCAATCCTACCGTTCTTCTACATCTCGTAGCACCGTCCGCCAGAGTCACAACTAGGGTTGACCAAGCCGAGCCCATAATGGCTTGCGGCTGCACGTAAGCTTCCGGTCAATGGGGTATACATCCGTCTCTTCGTGGCTGGGTGAAGCTTTCCGCAAGATGTCATGGCGCTTCTCCATGCATCCCGCCAACCACCGGGTTCTCCAGGATGCCCGTCAACCGTCCTCCACCCAGTAGTGAATTTCGAAGTCCATCTTGAGCTTGAAGTTCATGGGGTTGTCATCATCTTGACTCTCACATCTCCCTTATGAATTCACTCAACCAACCCCGTCTACGAGCATAGCAAAATAAACTACTTCGTCCCGGGTCATGGTAACAAGGGGAATTGGGATCATCCTACCTCATGATACTACTCAAGAACATAACTTCAAAATTTCACCTACTGCATGCATGGTGGGGAGGTATAATTCTAATGCAATAAAAATCATAGGTATTGTAAAGAAACATGATCAATGACTTGCCTTTTTGACGATCTTCGTAAGCTAGAGACTCGTGGTAGCAAGCTTCGCACTCCGGAAATTCTACCGAGGCAAACAACAATCATAATAAGCATATAGCATATGATCACTTAACATAATAACATGCTAACATAACACACCCAACAAACGAATCAAAACCCAAAGGAAAACTCGAAGAAATCCAACTCAATGTTTTCCTACTTCAAGCAACAACAAAAAAATAGTTTTACATAACAAAAATTTTCGTAACAGAACCTAAGCATGGGTTTAGGCTACCTAACAGAAAAGAATTCATCAAGCAACTAGGAGCAAAAAGAATCACCTTAAAAACTATTATAAAACTCCTATTAGGCCTAAAGCAAATTCTAGTAAGAAAAATAAAATAAAAGTTTTATTTATTATAAATAAAAGTTCATGCTCTAAAGTTACAGAAACTAACCTAGAATAAACTATCTTTCAAGAAAATAAATTTATTTGCTAAGTAAAACAATAGGAAAACAGTAGCTAGTTAAATAATTAAGAATAACATGATTCTGATTAAAACTATTTTTTTATTAATTCTAAAATGCCCAAATAAATTCCTACGGTTAGGCAATGTCAAAACAAAGTTGTGACAAAAAGAATCACTAAAAATTAATATTTCTAACTCATTTTATAGCAGATTTACTATTCTGTCTAAATCTAAAATAAAGCTATTTTAAATAATTTTTACATGACTAATTATATTTTCTACAGAAACTATAAGAAATTTGCAAACCAACAAAAAAAGAATCACTTAAAAATATTAAGTAGATTAAAAGATATGAATTTTTCAAATCTGAAACTATTCTGTTAAAACAGAAAACGAAAAATAGAACTAAAAGGAAAAACGGGCTAATGGGCCTATATAACGCTTCGGCGTAATATAACTAAATCGTGCCCGAGGCTTTAAACCGCTTCGGCCGGTTTAATAAAAACCCTAACTAACCGATCTAAACCGGAACTAAACCGGTTCACTAATACTAAACCTAATAAAACCATACCCCTTCGGGGTTTCTAATCTAACGCGTCGAAATTAGATCGGACGGCGGAGAGGGCTCCGGCGACTTACCGAGGCGGCGACGGCGACGGCGGCTCGGGCGGCGACGGCTCCGGCGGCTCCGATGGTCGGGGACGTCGGCGGAGAGGTCCGGCGAGCGCGGCGTGACGAGGGGAGTCCGGGGGTGGGGTCGGTGGAGCTCGGGGGTGGCCGGGGCGGTCGGTGGGGGGTTAATGGCGGCGGCGGCGGCTCGGTTGCTCCGGCGAGCGCGTGCGGCGAGAGGGAGAGGTCGGGCGAGGGGGCGAGGGGGAAAACGGGGTCGAGGGGAGGGGTATAAATAGGCGGGGCCTCGACTTGGACGAGGGGCAAACGCGGCGAGGGGATCTCGGGGGATCCCGGACCTCGCGGGATCCGTGATGGCGGCGATTAGGCGTGGCGAGGGAAGAAGGAGGGTGGGGTCCGCCTGTCGGGGAGAGAGAGGAGAAGGGGGTCGGCCGACCCGAGGGTTTTCGGTGAGGCGCTCGGTCGGCTCGGCGTGGGCCGGCTCGATCGTTGGTGGGCCTCATGGGTGAGCCTCGGCACTGGGCAGTTAGCTGGTCAAGCCCGGGCTTTCCCTTTTCCTTTTTTTTTTGAATAATTAGAGAGAGGAAAAAAATACTTAAATATAAATATTTTATATAGGACATATATATATATATATCAAAATGATCAGGGGATTATTCCCTATGATTTGAACATTTTTCCAGAGGCAAAATCCAAACTTTATAAAAAATCATTTTTCTAAAATTCCAAATAAAACTCAAATTTGAATTCAAACTTTTTGGCAATGTTTTCCTCTGATATTTTTGGAGTGTCATGTTTACTCCTCTCATACTTTTTTTTTTCAAGTATTTATCAGGCATTGTTTTGAAATATTCCACTGCCAAAATTTGAATTTCAAATTCCAACAACTCCAGAACTTCTGAAACTTCAAATGCCACTCAAATTCAAACAGAATGCATAGATGCTTAGCTATAATTGTAAAACATTCCAAATAGGAAATTTGGGATGTTACAACTACAGGCGTCTCCAAAGGTACATGTTGGGTTGGCGTATTTCGAGATTAGGTTTTGTCACTCCGATTGTCGGAGAGGTATCTCTGGGCCCTCTCGGTAATGCACATCACTATAAGCCTTGCAAGCAATATAGCTAATGAGTTAGTTACGGAATGATGCATTACGTAACGAGTAAAGAGACTTGCCGATGCGGGCTTGAACTAGGTATTGGATACCGGCGATCAAATCTCGGGCAAGTAACATATACCGATGACAAAGGGAACAACGTATGTTGTTATGCGGTTTGACCGATAAAGATCTTCGTAGAATATGTAGGAGCCAATATGAGCATCCAGGTTCCGCTATTGGTTATTGACCGAGAATATTTCTAGGTCATGTCTACATAGTTCTCGAACCCGTAGGGTCCGCACGCTTAACGTTACGATGACAGTTTTATTATGAGTTTATAAGTTTTGATGTACCGAAGGAGTACTCAGTCCCGGATGAGATCGGGGACATGACGAGGAGTCTCGAAATGGTCGAGACGTAAAGATCGATATATTGGACGACTATATTCGGACTTCGGAAAGGTTCCGAGTGATTCGGGTATTTTTTGGAGTATCGGAGAGTTACGGGAATTCGTCGGGAGAAGTATTGGGCCTTATTGGGCCATACGGGAAAGAGAGAAGGGCTGCCTAGGGCAGGTCGCGCCCCCAAGGCCTAGTCCGAATTGGACTAGGGGAGGCCGCACCCTCCTTCCTTCCCTTCTCTCTTCCCTTTCCTTCTCTCCTACTCCTACTACATGGAAGGTCTCCTAGTTGGACTAGGAAAGGAGGGAATCCTACTCCCGGTGGGAGTAGGACTCCTCCCTGGCGCGTCCTCCCTTGGTCGGCCGCCCCCTCCCCCTTGCTCCTTTATATACAGGGGCAGGGGGGCACCCCATAACACACAAGTTGATCTACGTGATCGTTCCTTAGCCGTGTGCGGTGCCCCCCTCCACCATATTCCACCTCGTTCATATCGTCGCGGAGTTTAGGCGAAGCCCTGCGCCGGTAGAGCATCATCATCGTCACCACGCCGTCGTCTTGTGGAACTCATCCCGGCTGGATCGGAGTCCGGGATCATCATCGAGCTGAGCGTGTCTTTGAACTTCGGAGGTGCCGTACGTTTGGTACTTGGATCGATCGGATCGTGAAGACGTACGACTACATCAACCGCGTTGTCATAACGCTTCCGCTTACGGTCTACGAGGGTACGTGGACAATACTCTCCCCTCTCGTTGCTATGGCATCACCATGATCTTGCGTGTGCGTAGGAAATTTTTTGAAATTACTACGTTCCCCAACACGGCTTGGGAGGCATGGGTGGCTTCGGAGTTACCATGGGCGGCTTGGGAGGCATGTGAGGCATGGCAGCATCTACAGGGGGCATGGGCGGCTTCAGAGCTACCATGGGAGGCTTGGGAGGTATGAGTTTTGGGTCTCTCATGGGAGGCATGGGAGCACCTCCGGGTGACATGGGTGGACGCATGGCTTTCGGTGTGCCTCACATACCTTCGCATGATGCCGTTGGAGATCTTTCGAACACCATCCGAGCTCCCGATGACGATGACACGCTTGAAAATGGAGAAGAGCATGAAAAATCGTCTTCGGAAGAGTCGGAAGAAGAGGAGAAAGATGAGGCATGATTGTTGATGTGCAATTTGTTTGTATGAACTTTTATTTGTCATTAACTTGGTTGGGTGATTTTGAACTATGCCATGTGATTGAACTATGCTATGTTGCTCCAACTCTTATTTTGCACACTTGTTTAAAACGTTTGAAAAATCATCATATTGTCAAATGGATATGTGTTGTCAAGCGGCGGTTGCTCGCGCATGCTGTAAATTAGCGCGCATACTGGAGCTATAGCACCACGTCATATTTTGCAGCGGCTACTGGAGGTCTGGAGCAAGCGCTATGCTACGCGCAAAAAAAGACTATTTCAGCATTGTTAAAAAAATATTTTGCGCGCCGCGCGGTTGCGCGCCTGTTGAAGATGCTCTTAGCACTTCTGTTTTGTTCTGACTGATGCAGCTTCCACTTGCCTGCAGAAACTTGTGTGATGATATAGTTAGATTTCTTTGGTTTTAGTGGGTCTGGCATTACTCCTCTTTTAGCAACGTATGACTCACAATCTAACGTTCTGCTGTTTATGTTACTACTATAGTGGTCTACTTATCGTCAGCCTCTGCCATGTCTTGCACAGGCTAAGATCTCTGCAAATGCCCAACAATCCTATACAAGTAACAAATCGTAGTATTTGTAAAATAAAAAAAGTAACAAATTGTAGATCTTATCTCTCATTTGTTTAAGGACCAAGCTAACAGATATCTTGCTAATGTAAATGATAAAGTTCGCAACTGATGGATCACTCGGATCCTCTCTGTAACTTGGTGCTGGTCGACCATGCGTTATACGCACATGACAAGTACTCCCTCTGTATCACAATACGTTCCCAGCGGCAAGTATTATGGTACAGAGGGAGTAGTATCTTATATCTTATATTTACTAATTAAAGGTAGCATACGAGCCTCCACGTTAATCCTCAAAAATTATCTATAAATAACCATTAGATCTTAATCCTACGTATAGAAATAGGACGCCGATAAGTGCCACACGTGTGGGCGTTAGGAAGACTGCCCACATATTTTGTGTGGTGTATAAGAGGAATAGCCCACACACCTACGTGTGGGCATAACAAGTAATGACCACACACCTCTTTTTTTCCCTCTTGATCCCTCTCACACGCGTGCGTGTGGGCGTCGCCCACACGCCCCGTATGTCAGGCCTCGTATCTCATGGTCCCGCACGCCACGCGTGACAGTCACCGCGCGCCCGCAGTTGCCATGGTCCAGACCCTCGTCCATGTTCATTTAACTGCAGTTGCCATGTCGCTGAACTACGGTTGCCATGTCGGACAACTGTAGTTGCCATGGTTGCTCAACTGCAGTTGCCATGTATGGTCTGGTCTACTGTAAGTTGTCGTGATTTCAAAACTTTAGGAGTTGCCACATACTAACACTAGGCAGTTGAGAGAGTTGTCATGTGCTCACAAGCATGCTAGGGCGTTGCCATGTAAAAAGAAAGAGTTGCCATCTGCTTACGTGCACGTTAGGGCAGTTGTCATGTACCATGCAAAAACACATGGCAACTCGGTAAAAAGAGAGTTGCCATATGCTTACGTGCACATTAGACAGTTGCCACGTGCCCTGCAAAACACATGGCAACTCGGATAAAAAGAGAGTTGCCACCTGCTTATAAAGCACACCAGGGCAGCTGCCATGTGCGTTGCAAAACATATGGCAACTAGCAGCTTGGGTGTGGGAGAGGAGACGGGCGTGTGGGCGAGATGGCAAATGCCCACACACTAGCCCTTGTGCGTGCATGAAAAGTGGCGTGTAGGTGAACTGCTGAACACCCACACACCAGCCCCTCCCGTGTGGTGAAACGGCCGTGTGGGCGACCGGGTAAACGCCCACACACCAGGCCAGTCCTACGTGGCACTGAAAACATGCCAAGATTTGTGCGTTCACGAACGGACGTGGATCCACGCGTGTGGGCGAGATGCAAACGCCCACACGTGTGGGCGTTAACATTTTCGTAAAATAGCTATACGAGCCTCCACATTAATCCTTAAAAACTACCAACAAATAACCGTTAGATCTTAATCCTGCGTCTAGAATGAATTGAGATATGGAACTCTATTTTCTCATGTTTAGAAATCTGTACGTTTAAAAGTGAGATTCGATTGGCCAAAGAGTTCATAGGTATTACACTTGGAAGGAAACTTACGATGTAACATCAAAAAGGAAAAACAAAAAGAAGGGCACATGCAATTCCCTCAAAAAAGGGAAACGTGTAGACTAAAATCACCTAGCAAGTTCAAGAATCTCTTTCCTGATCTATGATGTTACACATCCATGCATAACACGGCCAGCAATATACGTACATCATGGATGATGATGTTCTCTTTTATAAAAATCTGCGTACACTACTTCAGTGTATTGTATACAACCATAACTCATAATTTTTTTGGCCGAGTACAACTCACATATTCATGTACTATATTAATCATACCCATAAATGACACTTAACTATATATTCTCAAATCTGTACGTGACATGCGCACATCGAGTTTTCTAAATATAAAGAAAATTACTATAGAAAAGGTTCTAAATCTATGTGAAAAGCATATTTAATACATTTTAAAAATTAATCCAAAAATAAAGACATAATATTTTACACACTATGAAAATAAGTAGTAAAAATAATTATAAATATTTAATACTTTTCATGTAAATATTCATTGAAAATTTTTATGTACAATATTATAATTTTTCAAAAGTCCCTAGCCCGTGCAGTAGCACGGGTTGACGACTAGTATACATAATTAGAATAGCAGAACCAGGAAAGGAAACAATTTCCACCAAGTGCCCCTCTCTGCTACATTGTTGAAGTACTCGCCATAAACAGGTTTCTACAAGTTTTTTTTATGTCACTTCTACAACGGAACGATAGTCTTTATACTCATATAAGTGCATATAAGTTTCACTTGTACAAGTTTTCCAACTACATAAGTACTCAGAATACGCAAGTTATTTTTATGTAGTCCAATGCACTGTCTATCTATATATTGCATTGCACTTTATCCTATCAGTTGCAAGCACCTGGGGCTGGGGTGAAATGTTACTCCTAAAGGAAAGTTTACTGTTGTGGAGCCCTGCAGCCAGTGTCATGTCGTTTGAGCTCTAGATGGCTTGTTATCATAAATTATGAATGTTCTATGTGTAATTTCAAGTTAAGGACTCCTTTGATTCAAAGGAATTTCATAGGGCTTCCGAAGGAATTTTTCTACGTTGGTCATTTGATACGTAGGTTTGGACACTATAGGATTCTTTCCTAAGGAATTGTTTGTACTACATTCCATAGGGAATCTGTATTTTTCCTGTTCTACGTTTTCAAATTCCTTTGAATCAAAGAGGACCCGAAGGTTCTCTTCGATAGCAAACCCGTCCCTCCACAAGTCATGGTCATTGATTTCCCTTTGAAGATTGAACGGTGCAAATGAAGCACTTGTGCTCCTTTTGTAATTCAAAATTTGTGTGTGTTATAATGCATCACCTAAACTGGCCCTTTGCTGGGCCGCGGCCAGAGCGCACGATGAGTACCATCAACTCTCCTTTTCTAATAGTAGTAAAGATTATTACTAGTTCATTCCAGCTTCCTGGTTCACCTAAGTAGGATTCTGTTTTCTCCAACTTTCTCCAAACACTGCCATAAAGCATGCTGAATCCAGAAAACCGGACCAAGTACCTCTCTCTATATATCTGAATTCTGATCTCTCAACGCACATCAGTACTTCTCGATCCAGGACGGCTCCTGGCATGCGACGTCACTCCTGTGCGACGGCCACCAGCTGCTTTCCGATGTTGCGCCCGTAGAAGAGCCCGATGAGGGCCGTCGGGAAGCTCTCGATCCCCTCGGCGACGTCCTCCACGTAGGTGATCCTCCCTTCCTTGAGGTAGCCGGCCATCTCCTCTTCGAACTTTCTGTAGCTGCCGTAGTGATCCATCACGATGAACCCCTCCATGCGGATGCGCTTGGTGACGATGAAGAAGAGGTTGCGTACGCCCTCGAGCTGCTCCAGGTTGTACTGTGAGATCATCCCGCAAACCGACACCCGCCCGTGCAGCCTCATGTTGAGAAGCACCGCGTCCAGCATCGCACCACCCACGTTCTCAAAGTAGATGTCGATGCCCTCCGGGAAGCACCTGAAAGCAAGTATCATGGCACGGAGAACTCTTGGTTAACTGGCCCTGTTCGTTGGAAGTTGGAAGAGCGCAAGAGTATGGTAGGGAAGGGGCCTGCAATTAACCTCTTCAGTGTGGCGTTCAGGTCCTGCTCCTTCTTGTAGTTGAAGGCATCGTCAAACCCAAACTTTGTTTTTAGGAGGTTGACCTGAGGATAAGGCAATTTTATCCCATCAAAAATAGAAAGATTTGCCAACGGCAGTGACAAAATTAAATCAGTATGAACAAAGGTACTCATTGTCTGGGGATGTGCCCAAATGAGTAAGCACAAACCTTCTCATCAGAACCGGCACTACCAACCACATAGCAGCCAGAGATCTTGGCAAGCTGCCCGACAAGCTGTCCGACGGCACCTGACGCTGCTGACACGAAGACATAGTCGCCCTTCTTTGGCTTGGCCACGTCAAAAAATCCAGCATAAGCAGTAAGGCCAGGCATGCCTGAATTATGAAGTTTCTAGCAGTCAGAGAAAATACTAGCCAGTATATCAGCCAAGGTTACATTTGATTGATTCTATAGCAGACTAAGGTCTACGAAGAAATTAAACCTCAACTTTCCGGTTTCATGATCAAAGTGAATTACTGTAATGACAACCAGACCTGGTTACCTTGTGACGAATAAAAGTGAACTCACCAAGAACTCCTGTGTAGTATGACAGCGGCAATTCATGATGGTTAATCTTGAAATGGGTCTGCAGGTTCGTGATCAAAGTGTACTCTTCACATCCAGTCATTCCCCATACCAGATCGCCGGGCTTGTAATCCTGGTGCCCGGATTCCACCACCTTGCTTACGCCCAAAGTTGTTAAAACCTGGTGGGATCGATTCAAGGAGGCAACAAAATTGTCAAGCTTTCTGGTGGGTAAAATAATTCAGAAAAAAAGAAGGGCTGGATCCATGTGCAGAACTGCTGATCATATTGCAGGGCTTAAAAAAAAATCCTTGTTCCGTGAAACAGAAAGGTACTGATAACAGAGTGATTATTTTAAGCTCTGCTCATGCGAACCACATGCTACAGGTCCAACAATTGAGCCATGCATGAATGAATCATAAAGTATAATATGAGCTGAAGAAACAGCCGCCAGTAGACTGCCGTACAGTTATCTGGAGTTTATCTGACATACTAAGACTGAGTCCGAGAACCAACTGTAGATCTGTACTGCCAAGGGGACTGAGTTTCGGCACGGGGCCAAGTTTGATGCTAGGTTAAAAGGAAATTCGGTAGTAAGTACCTCCCCCGGGACGAAGTCCGGGACGTAGCTGGGCTCCTCGTTCCGGGACATCCGGGTCCGCAGGTAGGGGTCGCAGGAGAGGTAGAGGTTCTTGACCACCACGGCGGCCGACCCGGGCGGCACGGCCAGGCGCGCCGTCGCGGGGACGAGCTCCATGTCGTCCTCGGTGGGGAACCCCGTCACGTGGCGCTTCAGGATCACCCTCCTGTTGCTCACCTCCGCCGCCGCCGCCATTGCCTCCTTCCTCGGACGCGCCGATGAGCTGGTGATGTGCAGTAGTCTAGGTACGATGAACCACGCGTTCGGGCGGGTGCGTTTTGTGTGTGGCGGATCCAGCGGGTGCGTGGTGGGGGTGTGGCCGCGCGCGCTTAATGCGTGGGGCGCGGGGAGGAGGGGACCGCACCGGAGGAGATGCATGCGTGTGCGGCTCGTGAGCGGGCCGGACTTGTGAGGCGTACGCTGGGCGTTGGACAACGTATAAGTGTGACAAGCGAACCAGCCTGTGCGTGGTCGGATGGTTAGAGTATCTACAGCCGGGTCTCTCGTACCCGTTTTAAAACGCTCGGGCAGGCAGTCAGATTACTGTCCGGTCATAAAAATTCAGCTCAACTAGATCTCCCTCGGGCTGATCGACACCCTTCATATTCAGCCGAAATATAGGATGAATATAGGGCGGTACGGGCACGCCCGGCTGTGTCCGCCTGACAGGTCTGGCCCACCACGGACCCCACAAAAAACCTCAATCCCGGTGGCGAGCTCAAACCCTAGCTCACTCTCTCCCTCTCTCGCTCCGTCCGTCCACTCTTCTCCCTCTTCGATTCCGATCCCATCAACCATCATGAGTAGATCCAGCAGCGACTCCGGCTCGAAGCTCGACTACGAGGAGGGAGAGAAATCCTTATTTGACCCTATCTTAAAATTTGCTTCCCTTTTTGGCCCTTTAAATTATTTTCTTCCCGTTTTGACACTTAAACTTCATTTTGTGCCCTATGTGACCATTTCATCAATTTTTCCATCGAATGGTGTTAACTGGCACATGCAATGACATTTTTGCCCTTGATAGTAGTATATCACCAGAAAAGAGAAGAGAGGGGGCATGAACGGACAGAAAAAAGGGAAGGGGAGGGATCTGTGTTGGGAGTTTTCTTAAAAAAAAGTAGGAAAAATCTGTGTTGAAAGTTAAAACACAACATAACCTTCTGTAGTGTGCGTATAGGTTTCTTACTCTTCCATGTATCCGTGTTGGGGCCGAGGTTCCTTGTGCGGCCGTGCCCGACAAGCGGCCGGCTGTATCCTCCTCCCGTGGGTGGGTGCGCCGAGGCCGCTGGCACCTCTCATGCACGGCGGCTCCGACGCTGTCAGCCATGTTTGTACATCGTATTACAACTTTAGCTCGTATCTTCCAGAAACAATACGTACTTGCAAGCTAGCACACACAAGCAGCTTGATTGATTTTCAAGCAGCAGCAGTGTACGTGTAAGCTAGCAGGCTGGCAGCTTAATTGATTCTGACCTAACTCTTGCGTAGACGTACATACGCGACTACCTTCTGCTCGATCGATCTGATTGTCTCTCGGAACGTAGCGACTTCTCTCGTTGGAACGAACGCGAAATAAATAGATGGATTGCAACAGGCTATCTGGTGCAACTCGCCGGCCGGCCAGTACATACGTGCACGGCTATAGTGCACATACTGCTAGCTAGGTACTCCCTCCATACTAAAATTCTTGTCTTATATTTGTTTAAATACGGATGTATCTGATGGATTATGGATGGGTTTAGGCCCATATAAGACAATAATCTCTAATTAATCTCTAAGGCCCATGCATGTGTACGGCAAGTGGTGGAAAGTGTGGGAAGTTTAGTCCCATACTTCTACAGTAAGAAGAGTGAGACCTCTTTATAAGGGCTGCCCTACCACTTGCTATTGGGAGCTTGGAAATAGGAGATGTGCGCGCGCTCCTCCTCCACCGCCGCCCGCCTCGCCTCGCCACGACGCGCGCGCCGCGGTTTGCGGGAATGAGCCGAAGCTTATTTTTACCGCTCAGAAATGGTTAATTAATTAACGAGTTGCTTACAGGCGCCCATCGTCAGGAGACGTTGGACCGTGGGCTGTTTATGACTCGGTCATGGACCTGGCCTAGGCCCATCTACCTGATGGCCTATGTAAGAAGGCGCTGGCGAGTGGAGTGAACCCAAACTCAGTTCACTCACTCCCTCTCGTACAACCCTAGCCGTCATGTACTGTTCCTCTCTTCGTGCTGCTTCCGGCGATCCCATCCCGACGACCGCGTGCACGATTGGTCGGGAGAGCAGGTGCCTCCGGAACCCGGGAGAGCGGCAATAAGATTTTGGGGAGCGTCTCAACGCGACTGCTCCCGATCCGTCCCCGTCTCCGTCCGCCTCTGATTCCACTACTTCCCCTTCATCGACCCCATGGCTGACGACGCCGCCACCAAGAAGGCCTCGGCCGATGCCGAGGCTGCCGCTGCGTTGGCCTGGCCAGCAGGAGGGTATGACTCGTTTATCCCCTATTTGCTCTAGCCGTATATATACTGTTCATAGATGTTTCGGTTCTATGTATTGTACGTGCTCACATGCTTAGGTATCGGTATGAGATGCATACCGTATTTGCCATGCTTACTGTTATTCCTGGATTAGATTAGTCGGAAAAGTGCTAATATTTCCCACAATCCAAAAACCTTATTTGAAGCACTTTTCGACTCATGGCTTCGCCGCTACTCTGAAACCGGAAAAGTTTACTGGAACGCATTTTAAGTGTTGGCAGACGAGGACTACCTTGTGGCTCACAGCAATGAACGTGTTCTGGGTTGGTGGTGTGTCTCCCACGGTAACGATTGCTCCTGAACAGGAGAATGCGTTTAGGGAGGCAACCATCATTTTTGTTGGAGCCGTTCTTACTGTGATCGGAGACAAGCTAGTCGACGCATATCTCCATATGCGCGTTGCCAAGAATTTGTGGGATGCGCTCGAAGCTAAGTTCGGCGCAACCGATGCTGGAAGCGAGTTGTATGCTATGGAGCAGTTCCATGATTATAAAATGGTTGATAACCGTTCTGTATTGGACCAGGCCCATGAGATACAATGCATCGCTAAGGAGCTGGAGCTCCTGAAGTGTGAGTTACCGGACAAGTTTGTCGTGGGTTGCATTATTGCAAAATTCCCTCCTGGATGGAGGAACTTTGCTACTTCTCTCAAGCACTTGAGACGTGAATTCTCTGGTCAGGATGTCATCAGTCATCTAAGTGTTGAGCAGAACTCGAGAGCAAAGGACTCACACGTGAAAGGGGCAGAGGGTTCTTCTAGCGCCAATATGGTGCAGAAGAACTTCCACAAGTTCAAGGGAAAGAACTTCATCCAGTGAGAATACTACCTTCAAGAAGAAGGGTAAGAAGAAAGATAAGAAGAGAGATGGCTGCTTCACTTGTGGTTCAGAGAAACATTGGGCAAACAAGTGCCCAAACAAGTATAAGAAGCCCGGACAGGACGCAAAGTCTGTCAATGTGACTCTGAGAAACAATGATGCGGCATCAGGGTATGGTAGTCTGTTTACCGTACTTTCAGTTTGCCAGTCCACCGATTGGTGGGTTGACACTGGGGCCAATATTCATGTGTGTGCTGATGTGTCTTTGTTTTCTTCTTACCATGTCACACGAGATTGTTCCGTCCTGATGGGGAATGGCTCGCATGCTTCTGTTCATGGTGTTGGCATGGTAGATCTGAAGTTTACTTCTGAAAAGATTGTGCAACTGAAGAACATACAACATGTCCCCGCCATCAAGAAGAATCTCGTTAGTGGCTTCCTTCTATGTAAAGAAGGGTTTAAGTTAGTATTTGAGTCTAACGAAGTAGTCGTATCTCGGTATGGACTATTTGTTGGAAAAGGATATGATTGTGGTGATTTGTTCCGCCTTTCCCTGGAAGATTTATGTAATAAAGTTGTGAACCAAATTCATTCTAATGTGAACGAATGTGAGGTTTGGCATTCACGTCTTTGTCACATAAATTTCGGTTGTATGACGCGACTGGCTAAGATGAATCTAATCCCGAGTTTCACTTTAGCCAAAGGCTCTAAGTGCCATGCGTGTGTACAAGCAAAGCAACCTCGTAAGCCTCACAAACTGCGAAGGAGAGACACACAGCACCACTAGAGCTCATACATTCAGATCTCTGTGAGATGAATGGTGTGTTGACTAAAGGTGGAAAGAAATACTTCATGACTTTGATTGATGATTCCACTAGATTCTGTTATGTGTATTTGTTAAACACAAAGGATGAGGCTCTACACTATTTTAAAATCTATAAGGCTGAAGTTGAGAACCAACTTGAGAAGAAAATTAAACAAGTCTGGTCTGATTGTGATGGAGATTACTTTTCTAGTGAGTTCGATTTATTCTGTGCGGAACATGGTATTATTCATGAGAGGGCGCCTCCCTATTCACCCCGGTCAAATGGGGTTGCCGAACGAAAAAACCGTACTCTAACAGATTTGGCTAACACCATGTTAGATACATCGGGTTTATCCAAGGCATGGTGGGGGGAGACTGTATTGACATCATGTCATGTCTCGAAAAAAGTTCCCGTGAAGGATAATGAGACTACTCCCTATGAGCAATGGGAGAAGAAAAGAATTACACTCTCTTACTTGCGCACTTGGGGATGTTTGGCGAAAGTCAATGTGCCGATCCCCAAAAAGCGTAAGCTTGTACCAAAGACCGTGGACTGCGTTAATTTGGGCTACGCTAAGAATAGTGTTGGCTATAGATTTCTAGTGGTGAAATCTGAGGTACCTGACCAGAAGGTCGGTACAATTATAGAGTCTAAGGATGCTACATTCTTTGAGGATATATTCCCCATGAGAGATATGCAAAGCACTTCTAGACTGGAATCTGATGAGACTCCTGAACCTACCATTCCGATGGAATATTATGAACACAAAAGTGATGAAAGTTCATCAGAGGATGACGAGGAAGCTCCTGTTAGGAGCAAGAGACAAAGGACTACAAAGTCTTTTGGTGATGATTTCCTCGTGTACCTCACGGATGATGACACTCCCAGTTCCATTTCAGAAGCTTATGCATCTCCGGATGCTGACTACTGGAAGGATGCGGTCCGTAGCGGCATGGATTCCATCATGGCTAACGGGACATGGGAGATCACTGATCGTCCTTATGGTTGCCAACCATTGGGATGTAAGTGGGTGTTCAAGAGGAAGCTTAGGCCCGATGGTACTGTTGAGAAGTACTCCCTCCGTCCCATAATATAAGAACATTTTTGACACTATACTAGTGTAAAAGACGCTCTTATATTATGGGACGGAGGGAGTACAAGGCTAGGCTTGTGGCCAAGGGTTATACCCAAAAGGAAGAAGAGGATTTCTTCGACACTTACTCACCTGTGGCTAGGCTGACCACCATTCGAGTGCTACTCGCTTTGGCTGCCTCGCATGGTCTTCTCGTTCATCAGATGGACGTTAAGACGGCTTTCCTTAAAGGAGAGCTAGACGAGGAAATTTACATGCAGCAGCCGGATGGCTTTGTAGTAAATGGTCAGGAAAGAAAGTTGTGTAAGCTAGTGAAATCTTTGTATGGCCTAAAACAAGCGCCTAAGAAATGGCATGAGAAGTTTAATACAACTTTGATATCTGCTGGCTTTGCTGTTAATGAAGCTGACAACTGTGTACTATCGCTATGGTGGGGGCGAAGGAGTTATATTGTGTCTGTATGTTGATGACAACTGATATTTGGGACCCACCTCAAGGTCATTGAGGAGGTCAAGGCTTTTCTATCTCATAACTTTGAGATGAAAGACCTGGGCGTGGCTGATGTTATCTTGAACATCAAGCTACTGAGAAATACTGAGGGTGGAATTACACTTTTGCAATTCCGCTATGTTGAGAAGATTTTGAGCCGTTTTGGATATTTAGACTGCAAACCTTCTGCAACACCATATGATCCTAGCGTGCGGATTCGAAAGTTCGAAGGCACGTCTGTAAATCAATTGAGATATTCTCAAGTGGTTGGTTCACTCATGTACCTACCTTGTACTACTCGCCCTGGCATCTCATTTGCTGTGTGCAAACTGAGCCGATTTGTTTCCAATCCGGGAGATGTGCATTGGCATGCTGTTGAGCGAGTGATGCGCTATTTGCAAGGTACTGTGAACTACGGGATTCACTATTCTGGGTACCTGATACGTCTCCAACGTATCTATAATTTTTTATTGTTCCATGCTATTATATTATCCATCTTGGATGTTTTATGGGCTTTACTATGCACTTTTATATTATTTTTGGGACTAACACATTGACCCGAGCCCAAAGGCTGCTCCTGTTTTTTCCCTTGTTTCAGTGTTTCGAAGAAAAGGAATATCAAACGGAGTCGAAACGGAATGAAACCTTCTAGGAAAGTTATTTTTGGAAGGAAAGCTACCGGATAGACTTGGAGTGCACGTCAGGAAAGAAACAAGGGAGCCACGAGGTAGGGGGAGCGCCCACCCCCCTAGGGCGCGCCCTCCACCCTCGTGGGCCCCTCGTGGCTCCCCTGACGTACTTCTTCCGCCTATATATCTCCATATACCCTAAAACCTTCGGGGAACAGAATAGATCTGGAGTTCACGCCAAGCCTCTGTAGCCACAAAAACCAATCGGGACCTGTTAAGCACCTGCGGAGGGTAACCCTCACCGGTGGCCATCTTCATCATCCGTGATCTCCATGATGAGGAGGGAGTAGTTCACCCTCGGGGCTGAGGGTATGTACAAGTAGCAATGTGTTTGATCTTTCTCTCTCTCTCTCTCTCTCTCTCTCTCTCTCTCTCGTGTTCTTGATTTGGCACGATCTTGATGTATCGTGAGCTTTGCTATTATAGTTGGATCTTATGCTGCTTCTCCCCCTCTACTCTCTTGTAATGGATTGAGTTTTCCCTTTGTAGTAATCTTATCGGATTGAGTCTTTAATGACTTGAGAACACTTGATGTATGTCTTGCCGTGCATGTGGTGACAATGGGATATCACGTGATTCACTTGATGTATGTTTTGGTGATCAACTTGCGGGATCCGCCCATGAACCTATGCATAGGGGTTGGCACACGTTTTCGTCTTGATTCTCTGGTAGAAACTTTGGGGCACTCTTCGAGGTTCTATGTGTTGGTTGAATAGATGAATCTAAGATTGTGTGATGCATATCGTATAATCATACCCACGGATACTTGAGGTGACATTGGAGTATCTAGGTGACATTAGGGTTTTGGTTGATTTGTGTCTTAAGGTGTTATTCTAGTACGAACTCTAGGGCTGTTTGTGACACTTATAGGAATAGCCCAACGGATTGATTGGAAAGAATAACTTTGAGGTGGTTTCGTACCCTACCATAATCTCTTCGTTTGTTCTCTGCTATTAGTGACTTTGGAGTGACTGTTTGTTGCATGTTGAGGGATAGTTATATGATCCAATTATGTTATTATTGTTGAGAGAATTTGCACTAGTGAAAGTATGAACCCTAGGCCTTGTTTCCTAGCATTGCAATACCGTTTACGCTCACTTTTACCACTTGTTACCTTGATGTTTTATATTTTCAGATTACAAAAACCTATATCTACCATCCATATTGCACTTGTATCACCATCTCTTCGCGAACTAGTGCACCTATACAATTTACCATTGTATTGGGTGTGTTGGGGACAGAAGAGACTCTTCGTTATTTGGTTGCGGGGTTGCTTGAGAGAGACCATCTTCATCCTACGCCTCCCACGGATTGATAAATCTTAGGTCATCCACTTGAGGGAAATTTGCTACTGTCCTACAAACCTCTGCACTTGGAGGCCCAACAACGTCTACAAGAAGAAGGTTTTGTAGTAGACATCAAGCTCTTTTCTGGCGCCGTTGCCGGGGAGGCTAGGTGGCGGCACTCACACCCGTCAACTAAGCTCTTTTAAAGGCGCTGTTGCCGGGGAGGTGAGTGCTTGAAGGTATATCTTTAGATCTTGCAATCGAATCTTTTTGTTTCTTGTTTTAGACATAGTTTATTTTATAAAAGAAAACTACAAAAAAATGGAATTGAGAGTGCCTCATATGCTTCATCTTTTTAATGTCTTTCGTGAAAATAAGGATTCTGATAATTGTGCTCAAGTGCTAGAAGAAGAATGCATTAGAATGTTTGGCACTAAATATTTGAATGATGAGCATGATTGCAATGTTGTTAGTATGAATTCCTTGAATATCCATGATGCCAATGATATGCAAAGCCACAAGCTTGGGGAAGCTATGTTTGATGAAGATGATATTTTTTGTCCCCCAAGTTTTGATGAGCAAATTTACTATGATGAAAGCATGTCTCCTATCTGTGATGATTATTGTGATGATACGTATGCTATAAAGAATAATGATAACCATGAAACTTGTCATCTTGATCTTAATTTTCAATCACATGATAGTTGTTTTGTTGAGTTTACTCCCACTGTTCTGAATGAGAAGAAATTTGCTTATGTGGAGAGTAGTAAATTTTCTATGCTTGTAGATCATGAAAAGAATGCTTTAGGTGTTGGTTATATTGTTTAATTAATTCATGATGCTACTGAAAATTATTATGAGGGAGGAATATATGCTTGTCGGAATTGCAATAATATCAAGTTTCCTCTCTATGTGCTTAAAATCTTGAAGTTATGCTTGTTTTACCTTCCTATGCAAGTTGATTCTTGTTCCCATAAGTTGTTTGCTCACAAAATCCCTATGCATAGGAAGTGGGTTAGACTTAAATGTGCTAGTCATATTCTTCATGATGCTCTCTTTATGTTTCAATTCTTATCTTTTATGTGAGCATCATTGAAATCATCATGCCTAGCTAGGGGCGTTAAACGTTAGCGCTTGTTGGGAGGCAACCCAATTTTATTTTAGTTTCTTGCTTTTTGGCTCTATTTAGGAATAAATAATCCATATAGCTTCTGTTTAGATGTGTTTTTGTGTTTTAATTAGTGTTTGTGACAAGTAGAACCTTTGGGAAGACTTGGGTGAAGTCTTTATGATCATGCTGTAAAAAACAGAAACTTTAGCGCTCACGAGATTAGCTAAAAAAATTACTGGAGAGTTCTATTTAATTGATTCTTTTTGCAGATGATTACTAGACAAATTCCTCAGCTCCACCAATTTATTTTAGAATTTGTGTAGTTCCAGAAGTTTGCGTTAGTTACAGATTACTACAGACTGTTCTGTTTTTGACATATTCTGTTTTTCGTGTGTTGTTTGCTTATTTTGATGAATCTATGGCTAGTAAAATAGTTTATAAACCATAGAGAAGTTGGAATACAGTAGGTTTAACACCAATACAAATAAATAATGAGTTCATTACAGTACCTTGAAGTGGTGTTTTGTTTTCTTTCGCTAACGGAGCTCACGAGATTTTCTGTTAAGTTTTGTGTTGTGAAGTTTTCAAGTTTTGGGTAAAGATTCGATGGACTATGGAATAAGGAGTGGCAAGAGCCTAAGCTTGGGGATTCCCAAGGCACCCCAAGGTAATATTCAAGGATAACCAAGAGCCTAAGCTTGGGGATGCCCCGGAAGGCATCCCCTCTTTCGTCTTCGTTCATCGGTAACTTTACTTGGAGCTATATTTTTATTCACCACATGATATGTGTTTTGCTTGGAGCGTCATGTCATTTTATTTTATTTTGCTTGCTGGTTGAATAAAATACCAAGATCTGAAATTCTTAAAATGGGAGAGTCTTCACATAGTTGCATAATTATTCGACTACTCATTGATCTTCACTTATACCTTTCGGAGTAGTTTGTTGTTTGCTCTAGTGCTTCACTTATATTTTTTAGAGCACGGTCGTGGATTTGTTTTATAGAAATAGATGAACTCTCATGCTTCACTTATATTATTTTGAGAGTCTTAAACAGCATGGTAATTTGCTTAATCGTAATATGCTAGGTATTCAAGAATAGTAAAAACTTTCTTATGAGTGTTTTGAATACTAAGAGAAGTTTGATGCTTGATGATTGTTTTGAGATATGGAGGTAGTAATATCAAAGTCGTGCTAGTTGAGTAGTTGTGAATTTGATAAGTACTTGTGTTGAAGTTTGCAAGTCCCGTAGCATGCACTTATGGTAAACATTATGTAACAAATTTGAAACATGAGGTGTTCTTCGATTGTCTTCCTTATGAGTGGCGGTCGGGGACGAGCGATGGTATTTTCCTACCGATCTATCCCCCTAGGAGCATGCGCGTAGTGCTTGGTTTTTGATGACTTGTAGATTTTTGCAATAAGTATGTGAGTTCTTTATGACTAATGTTGAGTCCATGGATTATCGCACTCTCACCCTTCCATCATTGCTAGCCTCTTGATGCTGTGCATTGCCCTTTCTCACATTGAGAGTTGGTGCAAACTTCGTCGGTGCATCCAAACCCCGTGATATGATACGCTCTTTCACACATAAACCTCCTTATATCTTCCTCAAAACATCCACCATACCTACCTATTATGGCATTTCCATAGTCATTCCGAGAAATATTGCCATGCAACTTTCCACCATTCTGTTTATCATGACACATTCATCATTGTCATATTGCTAGCATGATCATGTAGTAGACATAGTATTTGTGGCAAAGCCACCGTTCATAATTCTTTCATACATGTCACTCTTGGTTTATTGCATATCCCGGTACACCGCTGCAGGCATTCATATAGAGTCATACTTTGTTCTAGTATCGAGTTGTAATCATTGAGTTGTAAACAAATAGAAGTGTGATGATCATCATTTTCTAGAGCATTGTCCCAAGTGAGGAATAAAAAAAAGAGAAAGGTCATACATCTCCAACGTATCTATAATTTTTGATTGCTCCATGCTATTATATTATGTGTTTTGGACCATATTGGGCTTTATTTTCCACTTTTATATTACTTTTGGGACTAAAACTATTGACCGGAGGCCCAGCCCATATTGCTGTTTTATTGCCTGTTTCAGTATTTCGAGGAAAAGGAATATCAAACGGAGTCCAAACGGAATGAAACCTTCGGCAGCGTGATTTTTTGGAAGAATATGATCCTGGAGACTTGGAGTTCACGTCAGAAGATCCTCGAGGCAGCCATGAGATAGGAGGGCGCGCCGCCCTATCTCGTGGGCCCCTCGAGCACCTCCCGACCAACTTCTTTCGCCTATATATTCCTACGTACCCTAAAACCATCGAATATCAAGATAGATCGGGAGTTCCGCCACCGCAAGCCTCTGTAGCCACCAAAAACCTCTCGGGAGCCCGTTCCAGCACCCTGCCGGAGGGGGAATGTTGGGGAACGTTGCAGAAAATTAAAAAAATTTCTACGGTTTCACCAAGATCCATCTATGAGTTCATCTAAGCAACGAGTCAAGGGAGTGAGTTTGCATCTACATACCACTTGTAGATCGAGTGCGGAAGCGTTCAAGGGGATGGTGATGATGGAGTCGTACTTCGCCGTGATTCGGATCACCGATGACAAAGTGCTGAACGGACAGCACCTCCGCGTTCAACTAACGTTCGGGACGGACGTCGTCTCCTCCGTCTTGATCCAGCAAGGAGGAAGGAGAGGTTGATGAAGATTGCTCCAACGGCAGCACGACGGCGTGGTGTTGTTGGTGCGAAGATACTCGGCTGTGGCTTCGCCAAGCACGTCACGGAGGAGGAGAGGTGTTGGGGAGGAGGGCTGCACCTTGGCTAAGGTGTTCAGCCTCCCTCACCCCTCTATTTATAGGGAAGGGAGGAGGGCGGCCTCTAGATGGCATCTAGAGGGGGGCGGCGGCCAAGGGAGGGGAACTTGCCCTCAAGCAGGGGGCGCCTCTAGGGTCCCCCCAACCCTAGGCGCAGGGCCCAAGGGGTGCGCCCAGCCCACCGAGGCTGGCTCCTGCCCCACGCAGCCCATGTGGCCCCCCGGGAGGGGTGGCCCCTCCCGGTGGACCCCCGGAACCCTTCCGGTGGCGCCGGTACAATACCGATATGCCCCCGAGACTTTCCGGTGTCCGTTTGACAACTTCCCATATATAAATCTTTACCTCCGGACTATTCCGGAACTCCTCGTGACGTACGGAATCTCATCCGGGTCTCTGAACAACATTCGGTAATCACATACAAGTCTTCCTAATAACCCTAGCGTCACCGAACCTTAAGTGTGTAGACCCTACGGGTTCGGGAGACATCTGAGACATATGACCGAGGCGGCTCTCGGGTCAATAACCAACAGCGGGATCTGGATACCCATGTTGGCTCCCACATGCTCCTCGATGTTGTCATCGGATGAACCACGATGTCGAGGATTCAAGCAACCCGTATACTATTCCCTTTGTCAATCGGTATGTTACTTGCCGAGACTCGATCGTCGGTATCCCAATACCTCGTTCAGTCTCGTTACCGGCAAGTCACTTTACTAGTACCGTAATGCATTATCCCGAGACCAGAAACTTGGTAACTTTGAGCTCAATATGATTATGCATTACCGAGTGGGACCAGTGATACCTCTCCCTAACACGGGTGACAAATCCAGTCTCGATCCGTGTCAACCCAATGTACACTTTCGGAGATACCGTAGTGCACCATTATAGTCACCCGGTTACATTGTGATGTTTGGTACACCCAAAGCACTCCTACGGTATCCGGGAGTTACACGATCTCATGGTCTAAGGAAGAGATACTTGACATTGGAAAAGCTCTAGCAAAACGAACTACGATCTTGTGCTATGCTTAGGATTGGGTCTTGTCCATCACGTCATTCTCCTAATGGCGTGATCCCGTTGTCAATGACATCGATGTCCATAGTCGAGGAAACCATGACTATCTGTTGACCAACGAGCTAGTCAACTAGAGGCTCACTAGGGACGTATTGTGGTCTATGTATTCACACGTGTATTACGATTTCCGGATAATACAATTATAGCATGAATAAAAGACAATTATCATGAACAAGGAAATATAATAATAATGCTTTTATTATTGCCTCTAGGGCATATTTCCAACAGTCTCCCACTTGCACTAGAGTCAATAATCTAGTTACATTGTGATGAATAGAAAAAAAATAGAGTTATGGTGTTGATCAAGTTTTTAACTTGGAACAGGTTTAGTCAGCGGATCTGCGACATTCAGATTCGTATGCACTTTACAAATTTCTATGTCTCCATCTTGAACATTTTCACGAGATGGAGTTGAAGCGGCAACGCTTGATGTGCACAGTCTTCTTGTGAAACACAGGCTCCTTGGCAAGTGCAATAGCTCCAGTGTTGTCACGGAAGAGTTTGATCGGCCCCGACGCATTGGGTATGACTCCTAGGTCGGTGATGAACTCCTTCACCCAAATTGCTTCATGCGCTGCCTCCGAGGCAGCCATGTACTCCGCTTCACATGTAGATCCCGCCACGACGCTTCTGCTTGCAGCTGCACCAGCTTCTTGCTCCACCATTCAACATATACACGTATCCGGTTTGTGACTTAGAGTCATCCAGATCTGTGTCGAAGCTAGCGTCGACGTAACCCTTTATGACGAGCTCTTCGTCACCTCCATAAACGAGAAACATGTCCTTTGTCCTTTTTAGGTACTTCAGGATATTCTTGACCGCTGTCCAGTGTTCCTTGCCGGGATTACTTTGGTAGCTTCCTACCAAACTTACGGCAAGGTTTACATCAGTCTGGTACACAAGATGGCATACATAATAGATCCTATGGCCGAGGCATAGGGATGACGCTCATCTCTTCTTTATCTTTTGCCGTGGTCGGGCATTGAGCTGAGCTCAATTTCACACCTTGCGAAGACAAAAGAACCCTTTCTTGGACTGATCCATTTTGAACTTCATCAAAATCTTATCAAGGTATGTGCTTTGTGAAAGACAAATGAGGCGTCTCGATCTATCTCTATAGATCTTGATGCCTAATATATAAGCAGCTTCTCCAAGGTCCTTCATTGAAAAACACTTATTCAAGTAGGCCTTAATGCAGTCCAAAAGTTCTATATCATTTCCCATCAAAAGTATGTCATCTACATATAATATGAGAAATGCTACAGAGCTCCCACTCACTTTCTTGTAAACGCAGGCTTCTCCATAAGTCTCATAAACCCAAATGCTTTGATCATCTCATCAAAGCGAATGTTCCAACTCCGAGATGCTTGCACCAGCCCATAAATGGATCGCTGGAGTTTGCATACTTTGTTAGCGTTCTTAGGATCGACAAAACCTTCCGGCTGCATCATATACAGTTCTTCCTTAAGATGCCCGTTAAGGAATGCCGTTTTGACGTCCATCTGCCATATCTCATAATCATAGTATGCGGCAATTGCTAACATGATTCGGACGGACTTCAGCTTCGCTACAGGAGAGAATGTCTCGTCGTAGTCAATCCCTTGAACTTGCCGATAACCCTTAGCGACAAGTCGAGCTTTATAGATGGTGACATTACCATCCGCGTCCGTCTTCTTCTTAAAGATCCATTTGTTTTCTATCGCTCGCCGATCATCGGGCAAGTCAGTCAAAGTCCATACTTTGTTTTCATACATGGATTCTATCTCGGATTTCATGGCTTCCAGCCATTTGTTGGAATCTGGGCCCGCCATCGCTTCTTCATAGTTTGAAGGTTCACCGTTGTCTAACAACATGATTTCCGGAGACAGGGTTGCCGTACCACTGCAGTGCGGAACGTGTCCTTGTGGACCTACGAAGTTCAGTAGCAACTTGATCCGAAGTACCTTGATCATCATCATTATTTTCCTCTTCAGTAGGTGTAGGCATCACAGGAACATTTTCCTGATATGCATTACTATCCCGTTCAAGAGGTATTACTTCATCGAGTTCTACTTTCCTCCCACTTACTTCTTTCGAGAGAAACTCTTTTTCCAGAAAGGATCCGTTCTTGGCAACAAAGATCTTGCCCTCGGATCTTAAGTAGAAGGTATACCCAACGGTTTCCTTAGGGTATCCTATGAAGACGCATTTTCCGACTTGGGTTCGAGCTTTTCAGGTTGAAGTTTCTTGACATAAGCATCGCATCCCCAAACTTTTAGAAAGCAGCTTAGGTTTCTTCCCAAACCATAATTCATACGGTGTCGTCTCAACAGATTTAGACGGTGCCCTATTTAAAGTGAATGTAGCTGTCTCTAGAGCGTATCCCCAAAATGATAGCGTTAAATCGGTAAGAGACATCATGGATCGCACCATATCCAATAGAGTGCGATTACGATGTTCGGACACACCGTTCTGTTGAGGTGTTCCAGCGGCGTGAGTTGTGAAACGATTCCACATTTTCTTAAGTGTGTACCAAATTCGTGACTTAAATATTCTCCTCCACGATCCGATCGTAAGAATTTTATCTTTCGGTCACGTTGATTCTCTACTTCATTCTGAAATTCCTTGAACTTTTCAAAGGTCTCAGACTTGTGTTTCATCAAGTAGACATACCCATATCTACTCCAAGTCATCTGTGAGAGTGAGAACATAACGATATCCTCCATGAGCCTCAACGCTCATTGGACCGCACACATCGGTATGTATGATTTCCAACAAGTTGGTTGCTCGCTCCATTGTTCCGGAGAACGGAGTCTTGGTCATCTTGCCCATGAGGCATGGTTCGCATGTGTCAAATGATTCATAATCTAGAGACTCCAAAGTCCATCAAGATGGAGCTTCTTCATGCGCTTGACACCAATGTGACCAAAGGCGGCGATTGCCACAAGTATGTGGGACTATCGTTATCAACTTTACATCTTTTGGTATTCACGCTATGAATATGTATAACATTACGCTCGAGATTCATTAAGAATAAACCATTGACCATTGGAGCATGACCATAAAACATATCTCTCATATAAATAGAACAACCATTATTCTCGGATTTAAATGAGTAGCCATCTCGCATTAAACGAGATCCAGATACAATGTTCATGCTCAAACTTGGCACCAAATAACAATTATTAAGGTTCAAAACTAATCTCGTAGGTAAATGTAGAGGTAGCGTGCCGACGGCAATCACATCGACTCTGGAACCATTCCCGGCACGCGCCGTCACCTCGTCGCCTTCGCCAGTCTCCGCTTATTCCGCAGCTCCTGCGTGAGTTACAAATATGAGCAATGACACGGTATCAAATACCCGGGAGTTACTACGAGTCTTGGTAAGGTACACATCAATTACATGTATATCAAATATACCTTTGGTGTTGCCGGCCTTCTTATCCGCTAAGTATTTGGGGAAGTTCCGCTTCGATGACCCTTCCTTGCAATAAAAGCACTCAGTCTCGTGCTTGGGTCCATTCTTTGACTTCTTCCGGCAAGAATCGGCTTACGGGCGCGGCAACATCTTTGCCGTCCTTCTTGAAGTTCTTCTTACCCTTGCCCTTCTTGAACTTAGTGGTCTTATTGACCATCAACACTTGATGTTCTTTCTTGGTTTTAACCTCTGCTGACTTGACATTGAGAATACTTCGGGAATGGTCTTCACCATCCCCACGCATATTGTAGTTCATCACAAAGCTCTTGTAGCTTGGTGGGAGCGATCAAGGATTCTGTCAATGACCGCCTCGTCAGGAGGTTTATGTCCAATTTGACAAAGCGGTTGTGTAACCCAGACATTTTGAGTATGTGCTCACTGACATAACTGTTTTCCTCCATCTTACAACTATAGAACTTGTCGGAGACTTCATATCTCTCAACCCGGGCATGAGCTTGGAAAACTAGTTTCAGCTCCTCGAACATCTCATATGCTCCGTGTCGCTCAAAACGCTTTTGGAGCCCCGGTTCTAAGCTGTAAAGCATGCCGCCGGAACGAGGGAGTAATCATCAAGACGAGAATGCCAAGCATTCATAATGTCTTAGTTCTGCAGGGGCCGGGGCGTCACCTAAGCGGTCCTTCTAGGACATATTGTTTCCTGGCAGCTATGAGGATGATCCTCGGGTTCCGACCCGGTCCATTATAGTTGCTGCCATCATCTTTCAGCTTGGTTTTCTCTAGGAACGCGTTGAAGTTCAAGTTGACATGAGCGTTGGCCATTTGATCTACAAGACATATTATGCAAAAGTTTTAGACTAAGTTCATGATAATTAAGTTCATCTAATCAAATTATTTAATGAACTCCCACTCAGATTAGACATCCCTCTAGTCATCTAAGTGTTACACGATCCGAGTCGACTAGACCGTGTCCGATCATCACGTGAGACGGACTAGTCATCGTCGGTGAACATTCTCATGTTGATCGTATCTTCCATACGACTCGTGTTCGACCTTTCGGTCTCCGTGTTCCGAGGCCATGTCTGCATACATGCTAGGTTCGTCAAGTTAACCCTAAGTGTTTTGCATGTAAAATTGTCTTACACCGTTGTATGTGAGCGTAAGGATCTATCACACCCGATCATCACGTGGTGCTTGAAACGACGAACTTTAGCAACGGTGCACAGTTAGGGAGAACACTTCTTGAAATTTTTGTAAGGGATCATCTTATTTACTACCGTCGTTCTAAGTAAACAAGATGCATAAACATAATAAACATCACATGCAATTATATAATAGTGACATGATATGGCCAATATCATAAAACTCCATTGATCTCCATCTTCGGGGCTCCATGATCATCTTGTCACCGGCATGACACCATGATCTCCATCATCATGATCATCATCATCGTGTCTTCATGAAGTTGTCACGCCAACGACTACTTCTACTTCTATGGCTAACGCGTTTAGCAATAAAGTAAAGTAATTTACATGGCGTTCTTCAATGACACGCAGTCATACAAAAATAAAGACAACTCCTATGGCTCCTGCCGGTTGTCATACTCATCGACATGCAAGTCGTGATTCCTATTACAAGAACATGATCTCATACATCACAATATGTCATTCATCACTCATCACAACTTGGCCATATCACATCATATGACAATTGCTGCAAAAACAAGTTAGACGTCTTCTAATTGTTGTTGCATATTTTACGTGGCTGCAATTGGGTTCTAGCAAGAACGTTTTCTTACCTACGAATAACCACAACGTGATTTTGTCAACTTCTATTTACCCTTCATAAGGACCCTTTTCATCGAATCCGCTCCAACTAAAGTGGGAGAGACAGACACCCGCCAGCCACCTTATGCAACTAGTGCATGTTAGTCGGTGGAACCGGTCTCACGTAAAGCGTCACGTGTAAGGTTGGTCCGGGCCGCTTCATCCCACAATACCGCTGAAGCAAGATAAGACTAGTAGCGGCAAGCAAGTTGACAAGATCTACGCCCACAACAAAATTGTGTTCTACTCGTGCAATAGAGAACTACGCATAGACCTAGCTCTGATACCACTGTTGGGGAACGTTGCAGAAAATTAAAAAAAAATCTACGGTTTCACCAAGATCCATCTATGAGTTCATCTAAGCAACGAGTCAAGGGAGTGAGTTTGCATCTACATACCACTTGTAGATCGAGTGCGGAAGCGTTCAAGGGGATGGTGATGATGGAGTCGTACTCGCCGTGATTCGGATCACCGATGACCAAGTGCTGAACGGACAACACCTCCGCGTTCAACACACGTACGGGACGGACGACGTCTCCTCCGTCTTGATCCAGCAAGGAGGAAGGAGAGGTTGAGGAAGATTGCTCCAACGGCAGCACGACGGCGTGGTGTTGTTGGTGCAGCGATACTCGGCAGGCTTCGCCAAGCACGTGCGGAGGAGGAGAGGTGTTGGGGAGGGAGGGCTGCGCCTTGGCTTAGGTGTTCAGCCCTCCCTCACCCCTCTATTTATAGGGGAAGGGAGGAGGGGCCAGCCCCTCTAGATGGCATCTAGAGGGGGCGGCGGCCAAGGAGGGGAACTTGCCCCCCAAGCAGGCGCCCCTCTGGGTTCCCCCAACCCTAGGCGCAAGGGCCCAAGGGGTGCGCCCAGCCCACCAGGGGCTGGCTCCTGCCCCATAAATGTGGCCCCGGGAGGTGGCCCCTCCGGTGGACCCCGGAACCCTTCCGGTGGCCCCAGACAATACCGATATGCCCCGAAACTTTCGGTGTCCGTTTGACAACTTCCCATATATAAATCTTTACCTCCGGACTATTCCGAACTCCTCGTGACGTCCGGGATCTCATCCAGGACTCGAACAACATTCGGTAATCACATACAAGTCTTCCTAATAACCCTAAGCGTCACCGAACCTTAAGTGTATAGACCCTCACGGGTTCGGAGACATGCGCACATGACCGAGACGGCTCTCGTGTCAATAACCAACAGCGGGATCTGGATACCCATGTTGGCTCCCTCATGCTCATCTATGTTCTCATCGGATGAACCCACGATGTCGAGGATTCAAGCAACCCCGTATACTATTCCCTTTGTCAATCGGTATGTTACTTGCGAGACTCGATCGTCGGTATCCCAATACCTCGTTCAGTCTCGTTACGGCAAGTCACTTTACTCGCATCGTAATGCATGATCCCGTGACTGCACACTTGGTCACTTTGAGCTCATTATGATGATGCACTACCGAGTGGGCCGGTGATACCTCTCCGTAACACGGAGTGACAAATCCGATCTCGATCCGTGTCAACCCAATGTACACTTTACGAGATACCGTAGTGCACCTTTATAGTCACCCGATTCACGTTGTGACGTTTGGTACACCCAAATCACTCCTACGGTATCCGGGAGTTACACGATCTCATGGTCTAAGGAAGAGATACTTGACATTGGAAAAGCTCTAGCAAAACGAACTACACGATCTTGTGCTATGCTTAGGATTGGGTCTTGTCCATCACGTCATTCTCCTAATGACGTGATCCCGTTGTCAATGACATTTGATGTCCATAGTCAGCAAACCATGACTATCTGTTGACCAACAAGCTAGTCAACTAGAGGCTCACTAGGGACGTATTGTGGTCTATATATTCACACGTGTATTACGATTTCCGGATAATACAATTATAACATGAATAAAATACAATTATCATGAACAAGGAAATATAATAATAATGCTTTTATTATTGCCTCTAGGGCATATTTCCAACAGGGAGCCCATCACCGGTGGCCATCTTCATCATCCCGACGCTCTCCATGACGAGGAGGGAGTAGTTCACCCTCGGGGCTGAGGGTATGTACCAGTAGCTATGTGTTTGATCTCTCTTTTAAATCTCGTGTTCTTGATTTGGCACGATCTTGATGTATCGCGAGCTTCGCTATTATAGTTGGATCTTATGTTTCTTCTCCCCCTCTACTCTCTTGTGATGAATTGAGTTTCCCCTTTGAAGTTATCTTATCGGATTGAGTCTTTGATTTGAGAACACTTGATGTATGTCTTGTCGTGCTTATCTGTGGTGACAATGGGATTTCACGTGCCACTTGATGTATGTTTTGGTGACCAACTTGAGGGTTCCGCCCATGAACCTATGCATAGGGGTTGGCACACGTTCTTGACTCTCCGGTAGAAGCTTTGGGGCACTCTTTGAAGTACTTTGTGTTGGTTGGATGAATCTGAGATTGTGTGATGCATATCGTATAATCATGCCCACGGATACTCGAGGTGATAATGGAGTATCTAGGTGACATTAGGGTTTTTGGTTGATTTGTGTCTTAAGGTGTTATTCTAGTACGCACTCTTTAATAGATCGATCCGAAAGAATAACTTTGAGGTGGTTTCGTACCCTACCATAATCTCTATGTTTGTTCACTACAAGAAATATGTCAACTTGTGACCTTGACTATTGGTCACTGAAAGGTCATGGTTTTTCATTTGCGACCTTTTTTTGACCAAAAACAGAAGGTCAAAAGCTGAGGGTCGTTAATCGATCAGAGCGACCTTCTCTATGAGAAGGTCGTGGGCGTTCTGACCAAAATATTCCTACTGTGGCGTTTTGGTCACTAGCAACCTCCCCAGGCCACGTAGGCATCCAGCGTGGCAAGCTGATGTGGCACAAGATTCAGCCCGGTCCAATTCAGTTTTCTACATGGGCCTAGCCCAACAATTCGGCCTTTCTATATTTTTTTCCTGTGCTTTTATTAGCTACATGGGTCTGGCCCAAGAATTCGGCCTTTTTATTTTCTAGGCCATGGCCTTTTTTATTTTATTTTTTCCAAAATATGAGCCCACTAGTGAGATGGGACCCAGTTGTCAGGTTCTAACAAGTGGGTCCCAATTGTCAATGTTATATTCTTCAGATCTCAATTTTCCGGTAAATAAATAACAATATTTAAATCCAAAGCAGAGAAAACAAAATGCTTCAAGCAGAGCATGACTAATCAGGAAAAATATGGTACACATCACGAATACAATCGTAAAGAGCCAAACTTGGCACATTATTACAATCAAACTTGTTCACCACGGTAACACGCAAGGATGGTTCATCCACGGTAACACATTATTACAGAAAAATATGGTTCACATCAAGTTTACAATAAAAAAATGTTCACATCAGGTAACACAACAATCACAGTATAACTAGCTCCAATGCTTCTCCCAACTTGTTCATCCTGGACCTCACGACAAAACATGAATGAAGGCCAGCATCTACAAGTTATCAAGAAAAATGGTTAGAACAAGCAAAGTGCGACATTTTTACCATTTAAGCATAGAAGAACAGGGTCAACAAAATTTCGATCTTTGAAAATGAACCAGGATTTCAATCTTTGAACAGCAAAAAATTGATACAGTAGATCATTTGCGGTTTAAAATAACCCCTAAGGAGAGACATGTTGACACATTCATTTGGCAACATCTGTAGAAATTGAACCTCATAAACATGCAATGTGGAATTTGTATCTCAAAGAAGTATACATACTTATCAGGTTTAATTAGCACATAAACATGCAATGTGGAATTTGTATCTCAAAGAAGTATACATACTTATCAGGTTTAATTAGCACAGAGAAGCCAAATGCTAGTAACTCATGATTAGTACACAAGACAGGATTCAGCAAAGTAAACAAGAAGGTGGCTACAGTACAAAAGTAAGCTCATCACACAGAATAAATGAGTGGAACTACAGTACATCCTCTAAATTAGCATGTTCACAAGATTAAAAGTAAGCGCAGCATAAGCATATGAGTTTTGTTTGGCATAGTTTGTTCGGTAATTTAGAAAGAGGGGAGATGGGGCACAGAACTTTGAGGCACTGTTATGAGGTAGTGTCTGATGAAGGTTGCCCTTTGGGGCGGCAGCGGTAGCTCCGCCAAATGTAGCAGCAGCACCTCCGACTAGCACAGCGGCAAATACCAAGAAGAATGTCATGACAAAAGCAACACAGAAGGCTTTTGTGATGGCGTACCTGAAAATAGCAGCAGTAGGTTAGTGTGGTTTATGTATATTTGCACAGCACACAGCATAACAGATAAACAAAGGCCAAGAACCCATAGGCGCCAGAAAACAAAAATCTTTTTAGCCTAATTAATAGTACTTCACAGTAGATAAACATTTGTTGATGCTAAAAAAGACAAAGGCGTGTACCATGACATGTCCAGCAAGCCTAACTAATAGTGTCAAATCAGAAGCTATAAATAGCACATCGCCAGCAAGATAATACAGTCAATGGTACACTCGATGTATAGTTGAAACCAAAGGATAAGTCAAACGAAACTGCAAAGAAATAGATGATTTCTCTTCTATAGTTAAAAGTCACTCAACAGGAAAATAATATACTCAATGAGACACGTGAATTAGAAATGCCCATTATACATAGCCTGAAATGCCCATTATACACAGCCCGGAGTCTATTCTACAGAAAAACACTAATCAACCAACCAAGTAAAACCTTCTGAAAGTAGATGATCTCTTATCCGTCCTTGATATATTATGACTTCTACTAGAAATGCATTTACTATGAACTGCAACACTATGGTATCATGTAAGCAACAATGATTACTATCCCTGGTAGATATATACTACACCTCCTGATTTTGATGGACAAACACTCATACATTCATGAAATTTACTAAACATAAGCAACTGATATATATGACATGTTTGTAATGGCAATTTGGTACTAGTGGTTGTAGAAATATGGAAAGAACACATTCAGGGTTGGAGGTCAGACACTTGCACGCCCATCTCCAAGGTTGGCTGCTAGTGCTCCATTGATTAATATATGAAATTTGAAAGGGGCTAATCTGACCATCAACCTAAACATCCTTAACTACTCAGCATACAAGAGCACGAAATCTGGACCTAACCATGGCTGGAACACACACACACCTCTTACCATGACCTTCCTTCCATGGCGATGGCCTCCTCCTTGACTTGTTCCATGGTGATGGTGATGGCCTGCACAAACCAACTGCGCAAATCAGATGGGCAAATCCAGAAGAAGAAGAAGAAGAAGAAGAAAAGACGAGGGGAAGGAGGGGGCGTACCTTTGGCTTCACGGAGTCGAGGGCCACCACATCGCCAAGCTCGGGTCCCCGCCGAGGAACAGAGAAGAGCTCCATGGGGATGGGGATGGGGATGGGTGGGTGTGGGGCTAGGGTTTCACCCCGGCCATCCATCCATCCGTCCGTCCATGCATCGGTTGGGGTCGGGCCTCCATGGTCGGCCGGCCTCCCTCGAGGAACTGGTGGACAACAGCGCGTCGGCCCCGGTTCCCCATCCATCCATCCAAGCAGTCATGGCGAGGGGGGAGTGTGGGTGGTGGATACGAGGTCGGCGTTGGGTGGAGGTGGCGGCGTTGGGTGGGGGCGGTTGCGGTGGAGCTTTCCACGGGTGGGAGACAGAGGGATACGGAGGCGGGGCGGCCGGGTGCCTCGATCTAGATCGAGGAGAGGGAGGCCGCGCGCTGGATCTTGCCGGAGGGGGAGAGAGGGAGGGAGGAGCAGAGCGTGGGGATCTTGTCGAGGGAGGGAGGAGGAGCAGAGCACGGCGATTTGGATCGAGGAGAGTGAGGGAGGGGGCGGTGGCGGCGACGCCGAGGACGGCGGCCATGGTCGGAGCCGTGGGGGAATGGGGAGGAGCCACCATGGGGATCATGCAAGCGGAGAGGATGAGGGGGAGAGTGAGGCCCGGCAGATTGGATCTGGGAGGGATAGGGTTTGGGTGGTTGGAGGGGATGAGGGGAGAAGGGGCGGCGATGGATCTGGGAGGGGATAGGGTTTGGGTGGCTGGGCTGCCCCGGGGGCGGGGTTTTTTTTTCTTTCTTTCTATTTTTTCTTTAGATAAATGGGATGGATGGATGGATGCCATGTCATCGATCCATGGCACAAACATTTCAACCAATAAGAACAAAACTTATGTAATTGTGTTTTCCTATTTGTTTCTCTTGTATTTTTTGCACGAGGGTGCATTTTAGAATGGCATAATTTGTTCAAAATATATCATACTTTGCATTAGGGTGCATATTGGAATGGCAAACAATGTTGCCTAAGGAAATATTCATCTTCTTTGGACGAAAAAATCATTTTCCATTTTTTGAGTGCCCCAAATGAGGTTTTTTTGTGAAGAACCTACCAAATAATTGTTGCAAAATTGGACGAAATAATTTTTGTAAAATACTAGTCCATATTTAATTCACAATTGACCAAATGGTTGGGTGTAAAAAGCTTTGATCCACCTCTCGTGAAAAAGACAAATTTCCGTCGGTTCAGCTGAAAGCGGGTCAAATTTGAACTGCAGCTGCCTCATAGTTTGCTCTTTATTTTTTCCAAAAATCATTTCTAGGTACATAAGTATCTATTTAATCAGAGAAATATCAAAAGTTTCCCAAGATTCAACCACTAGCTAGGAACGGTCAAGCCCGCCGTTTTGACCGCATTTTGAAACGGGCATAAAAAAATTCAAAAAAATCAAAAAATTGGAAAACCTTCGCATTGTGTCATTATATGTGACCAAGGTTCCAGGAAAAATAATAAACTTGTAATACGGTAATTATTTTAAAAAAGTGTTCTCAGAAAGGAGCTATCAAGCGTTAAGATTCAGGGCTTTCAACCCAAATGATCAATCTTATGGCCACATTCATGGCATAGTATGTTCAAATGATCTCATATTGTGCACAAGGGTGCATCTTGGAATTCCAAACAATGTTGCCTAAGGAAGTTTTCATTTTCTTTGCACGGAAAATTCATTTTTCATTTTCCGAGAGCCCAAAAGGAGGTTTTTTGTGAAGGAACTACCAAATAATTGTTGCAAAATTGGACCAAATCATTTTTATAAAATACTAGGCCATATATAATGCACAATTGACAAAATGGTTGGGTGAAAAAGTTTTGATCTACCTCTGTGAAAAAGACAAATTGCCGTCGATTCAAATTTGGAACGGGTCAAATTTGAACTGTAGCTGCCTCATAGTTTGCTCTTTATTTTTTTTCCAAAAATCATTTCTAGTACATAAGTATCTATTTAATCATAGAAACACCAAAAAAAATCCAAGATTCAACCACTAGCTAGGAACGGTCAAGCCCGCCGTTTTGACCGCATTTTGAAACGGGCATAAAAAATAAAAAAAATCAAAAAATTGGAAAACCTTTGCATTGTGTCATTATATGTGACCAAGTTTCCAGGAAAAATAATAAACTTGTAATACGGTAATTATTTTAAAAAAGTGTTCTCAGAAAGGAGCGTGAAGATTTAGGGCTTTCAAGCCAAATGATCAATCTTATGGCCACATTCATGGCATAGTTTGTTCAAATGATCTCATATTGTGCACAAGGGTGCATCTTGGAATTCCAAACAATGTTGCCTAAGGAAGTTTTCATTTTCTTTGCACGGAAAATTTATTTTTCATTTTCCGAGTGCCCAAAAGGAGGTTTTTTTGTGAAGGAACTACCAAATAATTGTTGCAAAATTGGACCAAATAATTTTTATAAAATACTAGGCCATATATAATGCACAATTGACAAAATGGTTGGGTGAAAAAGTTTTGATCTACCTCTGGTGAAAAAGACAAATTGTCGTCGATTCGATTGGAAACGGGTCAAATTTGAACTGTAGCTGCCTCATAGTTTGCTCTTTATTTTTTCCAAAAATCATTTCTAGATACATAAGTATCTATTTAATCATAGAAACACCAAAAAAATTCCAAGATTCAACCACTAGCTAGGAACGGTCAAGCCCGCCGTTTTGCCGCATTTTGAAACGGGCATAAAAAATTCAAAAAAAATCAAAAAATTGGAAAACCTTCGCATTGTGTCATTATATGTGACCAAGTTTCCAGGAAAAATAATAAAATTGTAATACGGTAATTGTTTTTAAAAAGTGTTCTCAGAAATGAGCTATCATGCGTGAAGATTCATGGCTTTCAAGCCAAATGATCAATCTTATGGCCACATTCATGGCATAGTTTGTTCAAATGATCTCATATTGTGCACAAGGGTGCATCTTGGAATTCCAAACAATGTTGCCTAAGGAAGTTTTCATTTTCTTTGCACGGAAAATTCATTTTTCATTTTCCGAGTGCCCAAAAGGAGGTTTTTTGTGAAGGAACTACCAAATAATTGTTGCAAAATTGGACCAAATCATTTTTATAAAATACTAGGCCATATATAATGCACAATTGACAAAATGGTTGGGTGAAAATGTTTTGATCTACCTCTGGTGAAAAAGACAAATTGCCGTCGATTCAAATTTGAAACGGGTCAAATTTGAACTGTAGCTGCCTCATAGTTTGCTCTTTATTTTTTCCAAAAATCATTTCTAGGTACAGAAGTATCTATTTAATCATAGAAACACCAAAAAAATTCCAAGATTCAACCACTAGCTAGGAACGGTCAAGCCTGCCGTTTTGACCACATTTTGAAACGGGCATAAAAAATTAAAAAAAATTAAAAAATTGGAAAACCTTCGCATTGTGTCATTATATGTGACCAAGTTTCCAGGGAAAATAATAAACTTTTAATACGGTAATTATTAAAAAAAATGTTCTCAGAAATGAGCTATCATGCGTGAAGATTCATGGCTTTCAAGCCAAATGATCAATCTTATGGCCACATTCATGGCATAGTTTGTTCAAATGATCTCATATTGTGCACTAGGGTGCATCTTGGAATTCCAAACAATGTTGCCTAAGGAAGTTTTCATTTTCTTTGCAAGGAAAATTGATTTTTCATTTTCCGAGAGCCCAAAAGGAGGTTTTTTTGTGAAGGAACTACCAAATAATTGTTGCAAAATTGGACCTAATCAGTTTTATAAAATACTAGGCCATATATAATGCACAATTGACAAAATTGTTGGGTGTCAAAAATTTTATCCACCTCTGGTGAAAAAGACAAATTCCCGTCGATTCAGCTGGAAGCGGGTCAAATTTGAACTGCAGCTGCCTCATAGTTTGCTCTTTATTTTTTCCAAAAATCATTTCTAGGTAAATAAGTATCTATTTAATCAGAAATACATGGTTTGATGGCGAGACATCGAGGTTTGGACGGTGGCCGAGGGCACCAACTCTAGAGCGCGTAAGCTCGCATGCCCGCCGCGTGGTCATCGCGTGACCGTGGCATTTGCCATGTGTTCTGGGCAGCCTAGGCATGTCTAGTGGGTTGGGCACTCCCCAGGTAGGTGCTAGGAAGAAAATCACAACATAAGATTCTCGCGAGGAGACCGATCGATGCTCAAACATGAATAAGCAGCCAATTGTTTGATTTGCGGTACGGGAAATGCACATGGCTAATGGGCGTGAGTTTTGGCTGAGGATGATCAGTTACTAAGAAGACCGTCTTCACAAATTTTCACCTCAAAAGGAGGAGCCTAGGTGGTACTTGCTTTACAAACTACCACAATGGACATAAATACGAATGTTGAAGCTGGGCTCAAAATAATGAATGGATTGAGCTGGCATTTGGTGGAGGATGGTTATTTGGGCATAGGAAAGCACTGTAGAAAATGGATACCATTTGGACATGCCAAAGTGGTACTTCCTTCACAAAGTGCTGCTTTGAACAGAATAGGAAAATGAATATTTTCGAATTATTTTTGAACTAGGCAAGGAATGTTTTTACATATTTGACGAAGATATGACCCAAAGAATTTATGAGATTTTTTGGGAATTTTGGGAATGACAGAAATATAGGTTGCTTCACAACCTAGGGCAAAACTGCCACATGGACATGACACATAGGCAAAACTGATGAGGTGGCGCCTAGTCATAGCAACCCACCACAGTTTACAAGGCTATGACCATCTATATTGGTCGTTAACAACTAGAAATAAGGCAGCGGACTAGCGCTATTTGCTTTATGACCTTTTCGTGTAAGGAAATTACGACCTTCGACCAAAATGGTCGCAATGGTTTAGGGTTTGCAGCCCCTCGAACAGCTTTTGACCAATTGGTCTGAAATGATCATAGATCTATGACCAATTCTTCCAGGGTCACTGACAGAAGGTCACTAGTTGACATATTTCTTGTAGTGGTTCTCTGCTATTAGTGGCTTTGGAGTGACTCTTTGTTGCATGTTGAGGGATTGTTTTATGATCTATCTATGTTATTATTGTTGAGAGAACTTGCACTAGTGAAAGTATGAACCCTAGGCCTTGTTTCCTATCATTGCAATACCGTTTACGCTCACTTTTATCATTAGTTACCTTGTTGTTTTATTATTTCAGATTACAAAAACCTATATCTACCATCCATATTGCACTTGTATCACCATCTCTTCGCCGAACTAGTGCACCTATACAATTTGCCATTGTATTGGGTGTGTTGGGGACACAAGAGACTCTTTGTTATTTGGTTGTAGGGTTGTTTGAGAGAGACAATCTTCATCCTACGCCTCCTACGGATTGATAAACCTTAGGTCATCCACTTGAGGGAAATTTGCTACTGTCCTACAAACCTGTGCACTTGCAGGCCCAACAACGTCTACAAGAAGAAGGTTGTGTAGTAGACATCAAAAGGCCATAAAAAAGAGAAGGCCCAAAAAAATGAGAGAAGGAGAGAAGGGACAATGCTACTATCCTTTGTCACACTTGTGCTTCAAAGTATCACCATAATCTTCATGATAGAGAGTCTCTTGTTTTGTCACTTTCATATACTAGTGGGAATTTTTCCTTATAGAACTTGGCTTGTATATTCCAACAATGGGCCTCCTCAAGTGCCCTAGGTCTTCTTAAGCAAGCAAGTTGGATGCACACCCACTTAGTTTCTTTTTTTGAACTTTCATACACTTATAGCTCTAGTGCATCCGTTGCATGGCAATCCCTACTCCTTGCATTAACATCAATCGATGGGCATCTCCATAGCTCATTGATTAGCCTCGTTGATGTGAGACTTTCTCCTTTTTTGTCTTCTCCACATAACTCCCATCATCATATTCTATTCCAACCATAGTGCTATGTCCATGGCTCGCGCTCATATATTGCGTGAAAGTTTATAGGTTTGAGATTACTAAAGTATGAAACAATTGCTTGGATTGTCATCGGGTTGTGCATGATGAGAGCATTCTCTTGTGATGAAAATGGAGCATGACTAAACTATATGATTTTGTAGGGATGAACTTTCTTTGGCCATGTTATTTTGAGAAGACATAATTGCTTAGTTTGTATGCTTGAAGTATTATTATTTTTATGTCAATATGAACTTTTATCTTGAATCTTTCGGATCTGAATATTCATACCACAATTAATAAAATTACATTGAAATTATGTCAAGTAGCATTCCACATCAAATTTTCTGTTTTTATCATTTACCTACTCGAGGACGAGCAGGAATTAAGCTTGGGGATGCTGATACGTCTCCAACGTATCTACAATTTTTTATTGTTCCATGCTATTATATTATCCATCTTGGATGTTTTATGGGCTTTACTATGCACTTTTATATTATTTTTGGGACTAACATATTGACCCAGAGCCCAGTGCCAGTTCCTGTTTTTCCCTTGTTTCAGTGTTTCGAAGAAAAGGAATATCAAGCGGAGTCGAAACGGAATGAAACCTTCTGGGCAAGTTATTTTTGGAAGGAAAGCTACCGGATAGACTTGAAGTGCACGTCAGGAAATAAACAAGGGAGCCACGAGGTAGGGGGCGCGCCCTCCACCCTCGTGGGCCCCTCGTGGCTCCCCTAACGTACTTCTTCCGCCTATATATCTCCATATACCCTAAAACCTTCGGGGAACAGAACAGATCTGGAGTTCCGCCGCCGCAAGCCTCTGTAGCCACCAAAAACCAATCGGGACCCTGTTTCGGCACCCTGCCGGAGGGGGAACCCTCACCGGTGGCCATCTTCATCATCCCGGCGATCTCCATGACGAGGAGGGAGTAGTTCACCCTCGGGGCTGAGGGTATGTACCAGTAACTATGTGTTTGATCTCTCTCTCTCTCTCTCTCTCTCTCTCTCTCTCTCTCGTGTTCTTGATTTGGCACGATCTTGATGTATCGCGAGCTTTGCTATTATAGATGGATCTTATGTTGCTTCTCCTCCTCTACTCTCTTGTAATGGATTGAGTTTTCCTTTGAAGTAATCTTATCGGATTGAGTCTTTAATGACTTGAGAACACTTGATGTATGTCTTGCCGCATGTATCTGTGGTGACAATGGGATATCACGTGATTCACTTGATGTATGTTTTAGTGATCAACTTGCGGGTTCCGCCCATGAACCTATGCATAGGGGTTGGCACACGTTTTTGTCTTGATTCTCCGGTAGAAACTTTGGGGCACTCTTTGAGGTTCTATGTGTTGGTTGAATAGATGAATCTGAGATTGTGTGATGCATATCGTGTAATCATACCCATGGATACTTGAGGTGACATTGGAGTATCTAGGTGACATTAGGGTTTTGGTTGATTTGTGCCTTAAGGAGTTATTCTAGTACGAACTCTAGGGCTGTTTGTGACACTTATAGGAATAGCCCAACGGATTGATTGGAAAGAATAACTTTGAGGTGGTTTCATACCCTACCATAATCTCTTCGTTTGTTCTCCGCTATTAGTGACTTTGGAGTGATTCTTTGTTGCATGTTGAGGGATAGTTATATGATCCAATTATGTTACTATTGTTGAGAGAACTTGCACTAGTGAAAGTATGAACCCTGGGCATTGTTTCCTAGCATTGCAATACCGTTTACGCTCACTTTTACCACTTGTTACCTTGCTGTTTTTATATTTTCAGATTACAAAAACCTATATCTACCATCCATATTGCACTTGTATCACCATCTCTTCGCCGAACTAGTGCATCTATACAATTTACCATTGTATTGGGTGTGTTTGGGACACAAGAGACTCTTTGTTATTTGGTTGCAGAGTTGCTTGAGAGAGACCATCTTCATCCTACGCCTCCCACGGATTGATAAACCTTAGGTCATCCACTTGAGGGAAATTTGCTACTGTCCTACAAACCTCTGCACTTGGAGGCCCAACAACGTCTACAAGAAGAAGGTTGTGTAGTAGACAACAGTACCCGACGGTACTTGAGGGGTATAGTGATTTTAAATGGATATCTGATGCTGATGAGATGAAAGCCACAAGTGGATATGTATTCACACTTGGTGGTGGTGCTGTTTCCTAGAAGTCTTGCAAGCAGACGATCTTAACCAGATCGACTATGGAAGCAGAGCTCACAACATTAGACACATCATGCGTCGAAGCAGAATGGCTTCGAGAGATTTTGATGGACTTGCCGGTGGTTGATAAACCAGTCCCGGCTGTCCTTATGAACTGTGACAATCAAACGGTGATTGCCAAGGCTAAGAGTTCAAAGGACAACTTGAAATCCACAAAGCACATAAGAAGAAGATTAAAATATGTCAGAAAATCAGGAAATTCTGAAGTAATAACGTTGGATTATATCCAGACGGCTAAGAATCTGGCAGACCCTTTTATGAAAGGGCTATCACCGATTGTGATAGAAAATGCATCGAGGGAGATGGGTATGAGACCTACGTAAGTTGCCATGGGGATAACCCAACCTATGTGATCGGAGATCCCGTGAATTAGGACCTGGGAAAACAATCCAGCGGTCAACTGAGGAGAGTATCCTTAATTAACCCACTCTGTTGGAGATGCAATAATACTCTCAATTCTGTAAGGCAGGCTGACTTTTGTCTTAACGTGTTCCAAAGCTTATGTAAGCAAGATGCTAACCTATAGAGCATTCTTTGGAGGAACACGCCTATGTGAGCCCGACTGCTGGTCACAGTCTATGAAATTGGGTGATCTCTAGGAAGCTCATGAGAAGGTACAGAGTATGACTAATAAGCTCCACCCGTGGGGTCTAGCCTTCGGCAGCCACGTATCAGCTGACAATAGGCGAAACTTCTACACGCCAAACTGACAATTCAAGGCATAGACCGTTGTTCGGGCCAGAAGAAGTCTAATCCTATTGCTCAAGGTGGAAGTTCAACTTAACAGTCTCCACTGAAAATTCTGGTATATCAAACATTGTTTGGAACAGTTAACAAACTTATGTGCCTCGAGGTCTGGTGGGGGATTGATAGATTATGGATGGGCATAGGCCCATATAAGACAATAACGCTAATTAATCTCTAAGACCCATGCATGTGTACGGCAAGTGGTGAGAAGTGTGGGAAGTTTAGTCCCATACTGCTACAGTAAGAAGAGTGAGACCTCTTTATAAGGGCTGCTCTACCACTTGCTATTGGGAGCTTGGGTATAGGAGTTGTACACGCGCGCTCCTCCTCCTCCGCCGCCCGCCTCGCCTCGCCACGACGCGCGCGCCGCGGGTTGCGGGTTGCCGGAATGAGCCGAAGCTTATTTTTGCCGCTCAAAAATGGTTAATTAATTGTTAATTAATTAACGAGTTGCTTACGGAAGCGCCACTGTCCGAGACGTTGGACCGTGGGCTGTTCGCGGACTCGGTCATGGGCCTGGCCTAGGCCCATCTACCTAACGGCCTATATAAGAAGGCGCTGGCCAGTGGAGTGAACCCAAACTCAGTTCGCTCACTCCCTCTCGTACAACCCTAGCCGTCATTCATCGCTTCCTCTCTCTGCTGCCTGGCGATCCCATCCCGGCGACCGCGTGCACGGTTGGTCGGGAGAGCAGCGCCTCCGAACCACGTTGCTCGAGATCCTGCCCGGAGAACGGCAATAAGGTTTTTGAGGAGCGTCTCGACGCGATCGCTCCCGATCCGTCCCTCGCCTCCGCCCGCCGCTTCCACTACTTCCCTTCATCGACCCCATGGTGACGCACGCCGCCAAGAAGAAGGCCTCGGCCGATGCCGAGGCTGCCGCCACGCCCGCCGTGTTGGCACAGCCAACCGGAGGGTATGACTCGTTTATCCCCTATTTGCTCGTTCATGTGCTAGCCGTATATATGCTGTTCATAGATGTTTCGGTTCTATGTACTGTACGTGCTCACATGCTTAGGCATCGGTATGAGATGCATACCGTATTTGCCATACTTACTGTTTACTCCTGGATTAGATTAGTCGGAAAAGTACTAATATTTCCAACAGTATCAAGTCACATTTTAGTATTAGATACATCCGTATCTAAACAAATCTAAGACAAGAATTTTGGGACGGAGGAAGTACTATAGATCAAGTAAGCTGCCTACTTGGCTGCTTTGAGGTTAGCTTGCAGGTACGTGTTCAGCTCCAACACATCAAGGTGATCAGATCCAAGTGTGCATGTAAATAATTTGGTCGCATACAACACTAGGGGTAAAACAGTCTTTTCAGGTTAAACTTGACACCGTTACATGTCAAAACTGACGGAAGTGTCATATGGGGAACAAAATGAAATTTGAGTGTAAAAAGGGAAAAATACAAAAAGTTTGGCCAAAAAGGGAAGCGAATTTTAAGAAAGGGCCAAATAAGGAATTCTCTCACGAGGAGGAGATGGCCCTCCGCATTGCGCTGGAGCGGTCCAAGGTCGAGACCGGTGGCAGCTCCGGATCTGGAGCGTCGCCGCACCTCCCGCGCCAGCGCAACGCGGACGCCGGAGCTGGACCCTCCCGGCCCGCACGCAACAACGCCCGGTCAGCACAGTCCGCGACGGCCCCGTGTCGTCTCCTTCCCCCCATCCGCTCCTGCACGCAGCCACTGCTGGGTGCTTGTGCCCGCGCCTCCGGCTCACACGAGCACTCCGGAGTCGGAGGCGAGAGGCAGCGTGCACGGGAGAGGGAGGCGGCGGAGCAGTCCGCGCGCCGCCGCCGCGGGACGGAGCCGGACGCCGACGAGGACGCGTCCGCGGGCGTTTGAGGGGCCGGATTTGCCATATGTGGTTGTTTGTAAATCTGAAGATGACATGTCGCCTCAGTCTCTCGGAGATTCTTATATGGATAGTGTGTGCGTGTATGCGTTTATATATATATATATATATATATATATATATATATATATATATATATATTTCCCATATTGAAAAGGTGAAGCGGGTCTGGTGTCGCTAGTGGGAGGGAGTATGTACGTAAGAATGTTTAGGTAGTATATATACTATTTTTTATGTAGTATGTAGTATATTTAGAGCATACTCCTTTTTACGTACAAATATGTACGTATTTCACAAATATTATAAAAACATGGGCTCACATGCAATTTTTTCACATAATTTGCTTTGGAGTATCTTAGATATAGTATATGAGCATACTAAAAGTAATAAAGTAGAGTATATACTACCACATGGTAGTATATGAGAAATGGGTGTAACTACACCCGGTAGTAGGATGCATTTTCCATATATATATGAGGGTGACGCACGTCTCGCCACGCTGCTCTTCATGTCCAACGCATGAGTGTGCGCGTCCTCTTTCACTCATGGTTTTTTTTTTTTTTTGCGGGGGCTCTTTCACTCATTGGTTAACCCTGCTCTTTCTATTTTGTACGCAGTCTATTGTGCAGACTCACGATGCGTTTCACCTATCTGAGCTTACTGTGATGTTGTGACACGCCGCGGCATTGGTGTCCAGCGGTGATGTTTATATGAGCCTCATACGAACCCCAAGATTATCTGTGAATAGGCAATTACCCCATTAGAAGATAACATATTCATATTTAAGATGAGAAGGGATGCACGTAGGCTCCAAGATGAGTATATAACAAATATTCAGCCTCCTTAATCAAACATAATCGTGATACTATAATCTTGGAGGGTATGTACAGTTTATAAAAAAGATGTAGATATACTCGTCTACAATCGTCGAAACAGAAAAAATGCAACTCGAAAGTCATGTGGAACGGCGAGATGAAATTACTGGTCAAAGGAAATTTCAAGTTGTCGACCATGTGCGATGAGTTTAACAAAATTCGTCCAGAATAGCTTCAAACATGAACACAAAATTGAATATTTACAGTAGACAAACTATGAACCAATCGTCTGAATAAAACCCATTGATGTGCATCTTTTTCATATAGAGCTGAATTCAAATTGAAGCATCGTTGTGTAAATTTGAAGGTGAAAGAAACGTAACTCATCATGAGAGCCACCCAAGTGTGCTCTGCTGCATTGCTAGAGCCTAACTAGCTGGAAATAGCCGATCGAGTGTTCTCAGCTACGCAGGCTTAGAGAGTACTTTAAGTTTCGTGTGCGCAAAAAATTTATGCAACCCAAGCAATCAAACATGTCAAAAACTAATCGTGCGGGTTGGCTAGGTGTAATACAGACTACCAAACGCGTCATTTGTGAATGTTTAAATGCATCAATAGTTCAATACTGACATATCTTAGCTCACCTAGCATTGTTTTGGGCACAAAGGAAGAAGTTAAAGTGACATAGTTACCAAATAAAAGTAGAAATTCCCACCAATCTCTTCACACATAGCCCATGACCAAAAACTTAAATCTGTATGACAATTCTAAGTACATAACAAATACAGCACTAATTCAGACCATTCTGATAGTTCATGAACGAGCACATAGGTAGGAATAAAATAAGGGTTTGTTTAGGGTATATCTAAATGTGCACTAGTTCATAACAGAAGTACACAACCGCTTCCTTCCCAAAAAAAATAGGGTTTCTCTGCATCCCGCTGGTATCGCCGCCGGTCTGGCTCGTCGAAGTGGATCCCAGCCCTTGCCGATGGAAGAGCTCCGTTTTTATATCTTTACTTTGAGTTTTATTAGGGTATATGTCCTACTCAGGAAGACGAGACGACGGTGGCTCCCTGAAGATGAAATATGGTTCTTCCCGCCTAGCCCCCGTTCCGGTGGTGCGCCTAGCGGCGTTGGTGGGCGTGTGTAGGTGTGCCTCGGACGGATCTGTTATTGGTGGAATTGCTCGGATCTGGTAGCTGTTCATCTATGTTCGTGTGTCTTCAGGTTGGATCCTTTTGATCTACGCTACTCTTCATCACCGACAGTTGCTGGTGTGTAGGTCCTATGAGGTCTTAGCATGACAACTTTTCAACTGTCTACTACAACAAGTTTTGCCAATGACAGCGACGCGTGGTCTACGAACGTGGATGTAATTTTTATTATTCTTAGTGTTCGTTGTACTATCATGATTGAAGGAGAATAGATAGTAAGTTTTCTCTAAAAAAACAGGGTTACAGTATATAGATATATGAATATAGAAAAATTTAGGAATACTTAAATACTACTCCCTCCATCTTATAATGTAAACGTTTTTTGACACTACTCCGTACCTTCTTAGGGAAGATAACAGTACTGAGATCACGAGTGGAAATCGGAGGAAAAGATGCTTCATGTACCTTCCCTCGGACGCCTCGTCCGTCCACCAGACGGCTACTACTACTACATGGCCGGCACGGTTACAAATAACTTCCACCCATAAACCAATCCCAATTCCGTCTCGTCTTCTTGCCCGCCATCTCTGCCGCCGCGGCAACAAACCAAACCCTAGCCCGCCCCCGCCACACCACGACAGCCCTGCCCGCGCGCCCTACTCCAATGTTCTACTCCCACTCCGTGCTGGCTCGGAAGAGCCCGCTGGGCACGGTGTGGATCGCCGCGCACCTGGAGCGCAAGGCCATCAACCGGACGCAGATCGACGGCGTCGACGTCCGCTCCTACGCCGAGTCCATAATGGACCCCGAGGTCCCCATCGCGCTCCGGCTGTCGGCGCACCTCCTCCTGGGCCTCGTCCGCATCTACTCGTGGAAGGTGAACCACCTCTTTCAGGACTGCAACCGCATGCTGAGCGCCATCAGAACCGCCGCCGCCTTCGCCCCCGCGCGGCCGGACATCGACCTGCCGCCCGACGCCGACCGCGCCCCCTTCGCGGCCATCTCGCTGCCGGCGACCTTCAGCCTGGATGACTGGAACCTGGACGACGCGATCCTTCTGATTGAGTCGCCGGACAACCACCGGAGAGCCGCCGATGAGATCACCTTGCCTGGAGAACAGTATGTGATGGTCACCCTTGATGAGGACGGGCCGTCTCCTGCCTGTCGGTCCTTGCGCTTTGAGCCTGAGCCACAAGAGGAGGGAACATTCCCTCCGTTTCCAGAGGATGCGGTTTCTGTAGATCTTCCGCCCCAGGACAGTTTTCATACCAATGGGCACCAAGATGCACCGGAAATATTGCGTCAAGCGCCCGATAGTGTGACAAGGTTTACTGATGGCTCTGGGAGTGACCCCATGGACGAAGATCCGTCGCCGTTCATAGAAAAGGTTACCACACCACCGGCAATGCACCAATCTTTATCCCCTGTTAGAGGATCGTCTTTGCCTGGGACATCCATTCCAGACCTACCAACAGGTGTCAGCCATGATCCTATGGAAGAAGATGAAGAACCAGTCGGCACTGGAACCCTGGTACCTGCAGCAGCATTTATCCTTGAACCATCTCCACCTCCAGTTCAAGGTAACAAGAGAAAGAGAACGCAGAATAATGCACAAGAGAACCCGAGAATCGACGAAATAGTAGTGCTCTCCAACGACGATATGAGGTCGCAAGTCGATGGCGATGACTTGCAAAGGCTGGTCCGCAGGAGGAAGCCACTACCCCATACAGCACTGGATACGTGGAGATTCAACAGGATAAGGCAAAAGGACAGCTTATTCTCTGAACCGTTGGTACAAGGAATGTGTGCTGAGCTTCAGAAAGCTTACGAGAGGAACTACCCTCGTGTGAGTGACTCTGATGCTGATGCTGATGCTGCAAAGATTGTTGACGGGGATGCACCTCCAAGAAATGCAGATACACATGAGCCTGTGCCTCACGTGACCCCAATGTCTTCACAGGAGCCTGAACCTCACCTCACCCCAATGTCTCCTGTAAACGGAGAAGCGACGCCATTTGATACGACACCTGAGTTCCCTCGGTTCTCTCTGCAAATGGATCTATCTCCAGTAAGAGAAGAAGATGACAGTCCTTTCATCAAAACTCCTGCAGGTAGAAATAATGGAACCCCAGGGTCTGGACTCGGAGGAACTGGTGCTAATGCTACTGCACCGCCAACACATGGCAGCGATGCAACGCCTGGACAAAACACTCGTGATTCTGATCCTAACGGGTCTCAGTTCCCTTTCGGCGACGACTACCTCGATGAAGATCTGCCAGAGATTCCAGGCCTCATGAACACCCCTAGCGTGATGTCCAGTGCGGATACCGGCGCCACAGGACTGAGCGGCATGTCTACTAGGACAAGGGCTGCCGCCAAGTTCTACAAAGGCATGATGTCCTCAGCCACATCAGAGGACCAGCAGCGAGGGAAATTCAGTTTGAGCATAATCTTGGACGGGAGGACAAGGAGGCAAGCTGCGAGCATGTTCTTCGAGACATTGGCCCTGAAGAGTTACGATTATATCGACGTATATCAGGAAGAGGCTTATGGTGACATTTCAGTTTCAGTTAGACCCTCGCTCGCGAGCGCCAAACTTTGAATACCTAAATTGGTTTCTCTTAAGTTTAGTGTTTCGATATACCGTAACAGTGTCTTAGGCATACGGCATACCAGTGTGTGTATATTGCCATGTTATTTACACCTTATCCTAATCTTCCTGTAATATTTGTCGTGTATCTCCATTTGTGTCGATTCTGGCAAATCTAGTGTGAATGGTGCTGAAGGTGTTTGTCTTGCATTTAGTTTTATCCTGAGCACCAGCAGACAACAATGGGTCAGTTCACTTCAAATTCTTTTGTATTCTTCTTACGACACATTCTTGGTTATACTTTGTGAAAAAAAAAGTTATATTTATATATATATTTCAAGTCGTCCGCCCAAACAATAAGATCGATTTGATTTTGATGAAGTAAAATGTCAATAGAAATTTCAAGCCCATTGTCAGGATCGCATAATTGAAATGCTTTCCCCTTGCAACCCAAAAAGGAAATAGCATGAAATGGAGGCAGCCCAGATCATGACCATACACCCGGTCGGGAAATAACCACACTCGTGTTGGGTTGCTGCCACGGTATTCATCTTAGGATTCTTGATCTTGGACATTTTGTTTGCGCAGAAAAGGGAGCTTTATTTACAATCGCTGCTGAGATACAGTCTGGTGCCCGAGAAACAAAGAGTTTGCACTTCGAGACACCCGAGCAAAATTTGCTAACCCATCTGTAGCCCTATTCGTTGGATCTTGTTTAGTAACAGCTCCCTGCTGCTACTACCCTGAAACAACTTCTTCACTTCTCTGATGAGAAACCGGCCGGCCTGCGACCTATTCAGCTCTGTACTTTGTAACGCTTGAACAGCACAGTGATGTCAGATTGCAGAACCAGCGCTGCTTGATGTGCTGCAAGGCAAGCTTAATACCCTCCATAACGGACATGGCCTAGGCGGGGGAGCACGCAGCCACGTCTGAACTATTTCCCCATCTCCAGCAACCAGTTTTCCTTTCAAGGATATCCCTTCCATCCTGTTGCCGGATGGTGAATAGTGACTCTTCATAGCTGCATAAATACTTTTTAGTGACTTCGGTTGGTGGATTCACTTTTTTCATGCACCACATCAGAGCATGTAGAATGACGCAATCTTAGGAATGTCATGTAGGATAAACACTTAGGTGGACGAGACAAAAAGGCTTGCCTTCTCTAAATGAAGAGATGATCTCTTACACTAGTACACACGGGGCCTATTCACTCGGACCTCCAATCGCACGGATATTCGAGCGCAAGGTCGTCAACAGGACGCAAATTAATGGCGTCGATGCCCCTTCCTACGCCACATCCATAATGGAACCCGAGGTCCCCATCGTGCTCACGCTATCAGCGCACCTCCTCCTGGGGCTCGTCTACATCTACTTTGTTTTGGACGACGCTAAAACTCAGCCAACGAATGTCTCCCCTCCGCCGCATGACATGTGCATGTGTCCCTGCTGGGTGTCGCCCAGTGCTGCCTCTCCCAACCTTATCTATTCACCTCTCCTCTGCATATTTCTTCTTTCTTTCCCGTTCTCCATCTCTGTTTGCCAAGCCGAATAAGCAGGGAGGTCGAAGCCGACCAATGCACCCCCCCCCCCTCCCCCGCCCGCAACAACCGATGATGCAAATTGCAGGCGACATAGCCAGCTGATGCAGCATCCTCGCCATGGTCGAGCAGCCATTGTTGAAGACGAAGGGGGGGGGGGGGCGTCGCCGGCCACCGCAACAACGCCGCTAGCTACAAGTCGGGGGAGGATTATGCCGACCACCATAACTATGAAGGTACTGCGCACCACCGCCGGCCAGCTCTACAAACCTTCGTTTGTAGTAGCGCCATTGTTGCAAGTAGGAGTTGTCGCCAGCGATGCTGCAAGCCAATGTCAGGTCGTCGTGCCGGGGGTTGCAGCAGTGTCCGAGATGATGCGCGGCGACAACTACAACCTCGGTGATGCCGCGACGGCCGCAACGACGAAGGTGCTGAAATGCTGAATGGCATCGACTGCAACAATGTTTATGTTCCACTTAGTGATTCTGCGATGGGGGCCACCACGAGCGAGGGTGTTAAGTTGCGATGGCGGAGACGGTGGTGCTGGCGGGAAATTCTTCTGGGAGAGAACAAAGCGAACAACGCGACGCATAGCATCAGTCTTCTTTTTCTTTTTCTTTTTTGTTTCATATAAATTGGTCAGTATTATTATCGTTACCACCAAATCTGACTCCTGTACACAAACCGATTACGCCGCGTCACACGCGGCACTAAGAGCATCTCCAACAGCCGCGCTAAACAAGCACCGTGCCGCAAATTAGGCCATTTTAGCGCGCGCGCAACCCGGCGGGTGGCTCCAGCGGGCGCGCAATAACCGCGCGCGCTATAAGGAGTTGGGCGTGCGGTCGGATTCGCTATCTCGCGCGGTGTATTTGGGGTGCCCGCTTCCGCGCGCGGCACACTCGAGCGCTCGCGCCGCACTCTCTCCTCTCCGCCTCCTATGCTCCGCGCGCGCCGGCACCGGCGAACTGCACCCATGGACGCACACGTCGGCACCCCGCTCACCCCATTGTACAACATGGGTGGCGGTGGCCTCGGCGCCATGGGTGGCGGTGGCATTGGCGATGGCCTTGGCGGCATGGGTAGCGGTTGCCTTGGTGGCATGGGTGGCTTCAGAGGTACCATGAGTGGTTTAGGTGCCATGGGAGGCATGGGTGCACCTCCGGCCGCCATGGGAGCCATGGGTGGCTTTGGAGCACCCTCCGACGTTATGGCCGCCGTGGGAGGCATGAGTTTTGCTTCTCTCATGGGAGGCATGGGTGCACCTCGGCCCGCCATGGGCGGAATGTCTTTCGATGTGCCTCCTCACACATATTCCCATGAAAATGCCGTTGAAGATCTTGCCAACACCGTCGGAGCTTCACGTGATGCGGTGCGTGGTGAGGAGAGGGAGAAAGATTCATCTTCGGAGACGGAAGAATCGTCTTCGGAAGATGGGGACGAAGACGAGGAAGAGGATTGATGTGTCTTTCATTTGTGTCTTGAACTTGATTTGCATTTTGAACTTGGTTGGATGAACTTGTGGCCATGATTTTAAACTAGTGGACATGAACTTTTATTCATCAACTTGTTTGTGTGAAATTTTATATGTCATGTTCATTACATTTTAAATGTGTCAAGCTTATTTTGCGTCCAAAATGCCATATATGCAATGCCCGGCGAGTCGTGCGGCTGCTGGAGCGATGCGCGCGCACTGCATTTTAACACGACTGTTAGAGCCAGCGTTAGCGGCCGCGCTAAACTAACCGTAGCACGCGCGATAAACTAGTAGATTTTTGCGTGCTGTTGAAGATGCTCTGAACCCGGCGGCATGCATGTTCGGGCGCCGAGGAGCGCGCGCGCTTTCCCCCGGAAACAATTCCAATCACATCTCATCTCCACGCCCTCTCTGCCGCCATTTCCCCGGCCGCAACCAAGCCCTAGCCCGACGCCGCAAACCCCACATCTCTATCCCTTCCCACAGCAAACAATGTCCTGCTCCGACTGGGTCCTTGCTCGGAGGAGCCCGCTGGGCGCGGTATGGATCGCCGCGGACCTCGAGCGCAAGCAGCAGGACGTCAACACGACGCAGATCGACAGCGTCAACACCCCATCCTACTCCGTGTGCGTCGTGTCCCCCGAGGCCCCGATCGCGCTGAGGTGATCTGGGCATCTCCTCCTAGGGCTTGTACGGATCTACTCATGGAAGGTGAACCACCTGTGTGGTCGTGGAACCTCTGATCAGAATCAGATCACCCTGCGTGGAGAATAAGAAGAGTATGTGACGGTCACTCTTGACGATGATGGAAGAGCAGAGCCAACACCTCTCGATGAGGATGAGGACGGAAGTGATGAGCCCATGGACGAAGATCCGACGCCGCCATTCGCAGGAGTTGCATATTAGTGGCAGATTGTTTAATACCAACCATGTTTACCTCGCTCACAACACGTCATTCCCCTGGTCGCTCGGTTCACAGTTGTTGACTGGTCGCGGTTTGACCGGTTGACCATTTGACTTTTACGGAAAAATGCAAAAATTTCAAGAAAAAGGAATTAAAAAAGTTCATGAAATTAGAAAAAAAGTTTACGCAATTTGATAAAAGGTTCATAAAATTGGAAAAAGCACAATTTTTTGAAACATTCAGTAAATTCAGAAAAAAATTGTGAATTTGAATAAAATAAAAATTTGTAAAAAAAATCCCGAATTTTAATAAGTCCACCAAATTTAGAAAGGTTCATGGATTAGAAAAAACCTTAATTTTAAAAATGTTCATGAATTTAAAAATATATATTGCGAGTTTGGAAACATTCACAAACTTTACAAAATTATAAATTAATAAGAAATAAGAAAATAAAAGGGAAAAATAATTAAAACTAAACAAAAACCGGTGACACATGAAAATTATAAGAACCCAGTGCAAACAAAACCCGAAGGGAATCTTCTGGGAGGTTCCTCAAACTGGTCCTGAGAGTATGTGATTGGGGCCGGCCTAGTTCGCTAGCCATAAGGAACTGAGGGAGTGCTCCAGTACCGGTAACAATGTAACTGACGCCTCAAGCGCTAAATAGACATCGAGGTCGAGGACGCTCCTCCGAAACTGACTTGGGCTCCATTTCATGAATCGGTCGGCGTTTAAAAGCGATCTAGTTTTCACTATGCCGCAGCAGGACAACCCTAGGCGTAGGTCGCTGATTAGCGATCGTGCACCTCCTCGCTCCCACTAGGAACTCAGTTTGGGCTAGCCAACTAGCTCCTTTCCCGTATTGCAAAGGTTCTAGAACCTTCCCATAAAGGGATATTTCTTTTTTGTGTGTGTTTAACATTCGGTTTTTCTGTTTTCCCCTTTTTTATTTCTTGATCATGTTTTTCAAATTCGTGAACATTTTATTGAAATCAAGAGCATATTTTGAAGTCATTAGCTTTTTCTGAATTAGCAAACATTTTTATCAACTCATGCAAAATTTTATAATCATGAACACTTTTTACAAATTTGAGACAGAAAGAATAATCTTGAAATCAAGAACATATTTTGAAGTCATTATCATTGTACAATTTTTTATCAAATAAAATTTTGCACATTTTGTTTTGGAATCAATGGACATTTTTTAAATTCATGAACATTTGTTTGTTTGACAACATTTTTTAAATGCATGAACAGTTTTTAATCTGCAAATAAGACATTTTTTCTGAATAACAAAAAAAATTGTATTTTTGTAAACATTTTTTACATTCATGAACATATTTTCATATTCATGAATATTTTTCATATATGCGAACATTTTTTAAAATCGTGGTTATCATTAAATATACGGAACTCATTTTTTAAATCGCAAACATTTTTTGTGAATCCTTGAACCTTTTATGATTTCTGGAACATTTTCCGAAATCCATTTTTAAACTTTTTTTATTTTTTCTAAATCTTGTATTATTTTAGAGAAGAAAAAAGTTAAAAAACGAAATAAAAGAATTAGGGGTATCTCGCCCCGCGCATGGACCGGCCCAAAAGTGTGCGCTTTTCCCCTTTTCCAACAAAAAACTAGTAGCACCCACCGAAGCAAGCCCCTCCCCAACGTTGCGTTTATGGGCTGTTGTTCTACAAGTTGAGTTTCAAGCCTTGGTGTGTACACGCCTTCTGCGGCGACTCGGGAAATTATACTGCACACGCGTGAACTGCGTTGATACTATTTGGGGCTTTCTGTGCCACTCTTAGTACTATCCACAAACCAGCACACCCCTTCAATCGCTTCATTCATTTAAAGGTTGGCCTATCTAGAGGAATTTGCAATCTGGTCAGGGCCTCGTCCTTCTTATTTTGGGAAGCTTCCTTCTGACCCGGTTTTGGGAAGCTTGTGAGCCCTATGTTTTCATTTCTATTGTTTTACCCGGGTTTTTTTAGTTTATACTTTTTTGTATTCCTTTTTCTGTTGTCTTTTTCATTTTTATTTTTCATATTTATTTCTTTTTCCCTTTTTTCATAAACATGAACTTTTTTCAAAGCTGAAAATTTCTTGAAATTCATGAACGTTTTTCCTTAACTTTTCTCCAATTCAGGAACCTTTTTTTATTTTTTGTGAATTTTAAAAAAAAATTCATGAACCTTTTTAAAGTTTGTTAACTTTTCCACTCAAATACTTGAACTTCTTTCAAATGCATGATTTTTTTAAAAATCCATTAGCTTTTTCTTAGTTTTTGTGAACTTTTTTCAAATTAGCAAAAAAAATTAGAATCATTAACTTTTAAAATTAATGAACTTTTTCTGGTTTTTTGCATTATCTTTTTTTAAATTTCATGAACCTTTTTTTTTGTGAACTTTTCTGATAAATCAATGTTCGACAGCGGTCGGTCAAATGGGAACCGACCAAACCAAGTGAACCAGGGCAATAGAAAACCGAGCGAACCAGGCTGCCTTTTTTAAGCGACCGAGTTCTCCTAGCAGCGTTCGCAACTTCTAATTTGGGTCGGCCCATGAGCGTACATGCGTGAGCGCCAGATCTCTTTGACTGATGCAGAAGACGCCGATTAGGAGCACTCCTTGAATTGACCATACACTCACTGGGAAGGATTAATTTATTGGTATTGTATCCTATCAGTACGAGATAGGGGTCCTTTCTAGAACAAGAAAAACTACATCTAACGAGTCAGCGCATACATGAGGGGCCACCCATGTCTTGGGAACTAGCTACTGCCACTCCACACTGGTGTGAGGCACACTGCAACATCCCCATACTATCGGAGTTGCTGCTCTAGTGCTAGATGCCAACGAGGATTTGCCGGTGTGACCCAAACTCATCAACGCCACGCAACCATCCCGTCGATGTTCTAGTTCCGGTGCCAGATGTCGACAAGGAACTCACGATGTGACCCAAACTCACCAGGGTTAGACGTTGACGCCACAAACGTCACTGTGCAATGTGCTGCTCTTGCACTAGACAAAATCCCCCTTGTGTCATAAGCACATCCCGTAGCACATCACACATGAGAGTGACAATATCACATAAATAACTCTGTTACAGAAGTTGAAACTACTCTCTCTGTTCTTAAATATAAGACGTTTTGGCAGTTCCATTACTGCCAAAACATCTTATATTTAGAAACAAAGGGTGTAGATTATTTATGTGGTGAGAGAAAAATATGCTGTACCCAGTTTGTCACGATACAGGTAGAAAGAAGGCAAAGACAATCATGGTCTGATCCTAAATGACACGTTCCGCTGCTCCCGCTACTTCCGCTGCTCAACGTTAGAAACCTTTGGTCCTGAGTTTCTGGGACATTTCATCATTTCTTTCATTTTCAGGCTTCTCTTCTTTTCATCAGTTCAGTGCCAGCTCCACCTAGTCACAAACACCAATTTCATTCTGAGGCTTCTCTTCAGCAGTTCAATATCTGCTCCACCTGCTCATGATCGTTAACTATTACTGTATTTGGCAAGATCATAAAAGCAAAATCTTAACTGGTTAACATAATCGAGAATGAGCAGGAGTTGCAGATTAGTGGCAGAATGTTTAATACCAACCATGTTCACCTCGCTCACAACACGTTCATTCCCCTGGTCACTCGGTTCTCAGTTGTTGACCGGTTGACCATTGACTTTTATGGAAAGATGAAAATTTTCAAAAAAAAAAGGAATTCAAAAATAAGTTCATGAATTTGAAAAACTTCACGACTTCAGAAAACAGTTAAGGCAATTTGAGAAAAGTTCACAAGATTTAAAAAGGTTCATAAAATTGGAAAAGGCACAAATTTTTAAATTTTCAGTAAATTCAGAAAAAAAAAGTGAATTTAAAAAAAATAGAAAGGTTCATGAATTCGAAAAAACTTAATTTTAAAAAATCATGAATTTGAAAAAAAAGATTGCGAATTTGGAAATGTTCACAAACTTTAAAAATTAAAATTAGTAAGAAAAAAATAAAAAAAATAAACAAAAACCGGTGACACACGAAAACCATAAGAACCCAACCCAAAAAAACCAAAGTGAATCTTCTGGAAGGTTCCCCAAACCGGTGCTGGGAGTATGTGACTTGGGCCAGCCTAGTTCGCTAGCCATAGGAACAGAGGGAGTGCTCCAGTTACCTGTAACAATGTAACTGACGCCTGAACGCTAAATAGACATCGAGCTCGAGGATGCTCCTTCGAAACTGACCTGGGCTCCATTTCATGAATTGGTCGGCATTTAAAAGCGACCCAGTTTTCACTGTGACGCAATAGGCAACCCTATTTGACGCGTAGGTCGTTGGTTAGCGACCACGCATGCACCTCCCCGCTGCCACTAGGAACTCAGTTTGGGCTAGCCCAACTAGCTCCTTTCTCGTATTGGGAAGGTTCTAGAACCTTCCTAGAAAGGGATTTTTCTTTTTTGTGTGTGTTTTTCCTTTCGGTTTTTTTTCTGTTTTTCTTTTTTTACATTTTTTTTTGCTTTTTTCTTATTTTCTTTTCTTTTCCCAATGTTTTTTACTTTCATTTAATTTTTCTTTTCTTTTTGATGTTTCTTTTTTCCCTTTTTCCCTTTCGTTTTGTGATCATCTTTTTCGAATTCGTGAACATTTTCTTGAAATCAAGAACATACTTTGAAGTCATTAGATTTTTCCGAATTAACAAACATTTTTATCAAATCCTGAACAATTTTACAATCATGAACACTTTTTAGAAATTTGAGACAATTTTTTCAAAAAAAATCACATTTTTTGAAAGTTATGGATTGCTTTGGAATTGATGGACAATTTTGAAATTCATGAACATTTCTTTGTTTGCCAACAAACAATTTTTTTTCAAAATCATGGTTATCATTAAATTTATTGAACTCTTTTTTCAAATCACAAAAAAATTGAATCCTTAACATTTTATGATTTCTGGAACATTTTCCAAAATCCAAATTTGGCTTTTTTGAAAATCCTATATTGTTTTAGAAAAAAGAAAAAAAGACAAAAAACGAAATAAAAAAATTGGGGGCATCTCGCCCCTCACATGGGCCGGCCCAAAAGGGTGTGCCTTTCCTCTTTTCCAACAAAAAACTAGTAGCACCCGCCGCAACAAGCCCCTCCGCAACATTGCGTTTATGGGTTGTTGTTCTGCAAGTTGAGTTTCAAGTGTGTACACACCTTCTGCAGCGACTCAGGAAATTACACTGCACACGCATGAATTGCCCTGATACTATTGGGGCTTTATGTGCCACTATTAGTACTATCCGCAAACCAGCGCACACCCCTTCAATTGCTTCATTCACTAAAAGGTCGACCTATCTGGCAAACTTTGCGATCTGGTCAGGACCTCGTCCTTCTTATTTTGGGAAGCTTCCTTCCAAGCCTGGTTTTGGGAAGCTTCCGGGCCGTATTTTTTCATTTCTATTGTTTTATCCGGTTTTTTGTGTTCCTTTTTCTGTTGTTTTTTTCTTTTTTCTTTTTCCCTTTTTTCATATACATGAACGTTTTTCAAATTCAAAATTTTTCCTGAAATTCATGAACGTTTTTCCTTAACTTTTCTCCAATTCGTGAACTTTTCTTGATTTTTTGTGAACATTTTCTTTAAATTTGTGAACTTTTTAAAATTTGTTAACTTTCTCCCCTTCAATACTTGAACTTCTCAAAAAAATCCATTAACTTTTTCTTAGTTTTGTGAACTTTTTTTCAAATTAGTGAACTTTTTTTAATTGATGAACTTTTTAAATAGTCGTGAACTTTTTGTGGGTTTTTTGCATGAACTTTTTTCAAATTCGTGAATTTTTTTCCATTTTTTGTGAACTTTCCTGATAAGTCAACGGTCAACGGTCGACAGTGGGCGGTCAATTGGGAACCGACCAAACAGAGTGATCCAGGGCAATAAAAAACCGAGCGAACTATGCTGCCTGTTTTGAGCGAGCGAGTTCTCCTAGCAGCGTTCACAACTTCTAATTTGGGTCGACCCATGAGCGTACGTGTGTGACTTTGATTGATGCAAACGACGCCAATTAGTAGCACTCCTTGAATTGACCATACTCTCACTGGGAAGGATTAATTTATTAGTACTGGGTTATAAGGTATCCTCTCCGTCCGAGATAGGTGATGTGCTACGGGATGTGCTGGTGACGCAAAGGGGATCTTGTCTAGTGCGAGAGCAGCACATCGCACAGTGACGTTTGTGGCGCCAATGTCTGACCCTGATGAGTTTGGGTCACATTGTCAGTTCCTTGTCGACATATAGCATCGGAACAAGAACATCGACGGGATGGCTGCGTGGCGTTGATGGTTTGGGTCACACCGATAGTTCCTCGTTGGCATCTAGCACTAGAGTAGCAACTTCGACAGTATGGGCGATGTTGCAGTGTGCCTCACACCAGTGTGGAGTGGTAGTGACTAGATCCCAAGACATGGATGGCCCCTAATGTATGTGGCCATGGTCTAAGTGGGGAGACAAGCCACCAATATGCTAGTGCATCTATGGCTTGGCATGCTGTACTAGAGGATGCGACTATCGAATGGTCCTTCGTCAAGATGTTTGTAAGGGCATCTTTAGCCCTAAGATGTTTTGGTGATTGATGACAATGCTTTTGCGGACTAATCGTGTGCACTGAGCTTTTCAGAGATTCATCCTATGGCATGAGACGATTCCCTCCCCTCGGAGTTTGAAGTGAAGACGGTGTAGTCTTTTCGATTCAGTTTGGTGGACTAGTTTCGTAGAGATCACCGTACTATCAAGAGGGGGTCCGCTTTGGAAAGGCTAGGGTGGAATCATCACGTACACATCCCTTGCACATCCTCCGAGCCTTTCCTCTTCAATGGAGAGCTTGTTCTTGTCCTCTTTGTGCCTTCTCTGGTCTGAGTGGTAGTACCGGGCGGGCCGGAGCGGTAGTACCTCTTGGGTGCTATAAGCGGCAGTACCGCCCCATAGCGGTAGTACCGCTTGTAGCCCCAGCCGTAGTACCACTGCGTTTTCGTGCTAGTGCCGCCTCAATTCGAGGGCTCGTTTTTCCGTGTCGGACTTTACGGTACCAGCCGCGGCAGGAGAGGCGGTAGTACCGCTCTCGAGCGGTAGTACCGCGGGTAGGAGCGGTAGTGCCGCTTAAGGCTGATAGCGATAATCTTTCTTGGCCTAGCGGTAGTACCGCTCTCTGAGGCTGGTAGGGGGTAACGGTTGGTTTGTTCCCCCACTATATAAGTGGGTCTTCTTCTCCAAAGTTGATCTACCTCTTCCCCAAAAGCTTCATTGTTGCTCCAAGCTCCATTTTCGCCCGATCTCTCTCCCTAGCCAATCAAACTTGTTGATTTGCTCGGGATTGGTTGAGAAGGCCCCGATCTACACTTCCTGTTGGGGAACGTAGTAGTTTCAAAAAAATTCCTACGCACATGCAAGATCATGGTGATGCATAGCAACAAGAGGGGAGAGTGTGTCCACGTACCCTCGTAGACCGAAAGCGGAAGCGTTAGCATAACGCGGTTGATGTAGTCGTACGTCTTCACGGCCCGACCGATCAAGCAATCAAACTACGACACCTCCGAAGTTCTTGCACACGTTCAGCTTGATGACGATCCCTGATTCCGATCCAGAAAGTGTCGGGGAAGAGTTTCACAAGACGACGGCGCAGGACGATCTTGATGTTCTACCGTCGCAGGCTTCGCCTAAGCACCGCTACAATATTATCGAGGAGAACTATGGTGGAGGGGGCACCGCACACGGCTAAGAGATCTCAAGGATCAATTGTTGTGTCTCAAGGGGTGCCCCCTCCCGTGATATAAAGGAGTGGAGGAGGGGAGGGCTGGCCTCTCTCTATGGCGCCCTAGGGGAGTCCTACTCCCACCGGGAGTAGGATTCCCCCTTTCCTAGTAGAACTAGGAGCCCTTCCAAGTAGAAGGAGTAGGAGGGAAGGAAAGGGAAGGGAGAAGGAGAAGGAAGGAAGGAAGGGGGCGCCCCCCTCCCTAGTCCAATTCGGACTAGTCCATGGGGAGGGGTGCGGCCACCCTTTGGGGCCTTTCTCTCCTTTCCCTTATGGCCCATTAAGCCCAATACGAATTCCCGTAACTCTCTGGTACTCCAAAAAATACCCGAACCACTCGGAACCTTTCCGATGTCCGAATATAGTCGTCCAATATATCGATCTTTACGTCTTGATCATTTCGAGACTCCTCGTCATGTCCCCGATCTCATCCGGGACTCTGAACTCCTTCGGTACATAAAAAACTCATAAACTCATAATAAAACTGTCATCGAAACCTTAAGCGTGCGGACCCTACGGGTTCGAGAACTATGTAGACATGACCGAGACACGTCTTCGGTCAATAACCAATAGCGGAACCTGGATGCTCATATTGGCTCCCACATATTCTACGAAGATCTTTATCGGTCAAACCGCATAACAACATACGTTGTTCCTTTTGTCATCGGTATATTACTTGCCCGAGATTCAATCGTCGGTATCTCAATACCTAGTTCAATCTCATTACCGGCAAGTCTCTTTACTCGTTATGTAATGCATCATCCCGCAACTAACTCATTAGTCACATTGCTTGCAAGGCTTACAGTGATGTGCATTACCGAGAGGGCCCAGAGATACATCCCCGACAATCGGAGTGACAAATCCTAATCTCGAAATACGCCAACTCAACAAGTACCTTCGTAGACACACCAGAGAGCTCCTTTATAATCACCCGATTCACGTTGTGACGTTTGGTAGCACACAAAGTGTTCCTCCGGTAAACGGAGTTGCATAATCTCATAGTCATAGGAACATGTATAAGTCATGAAGAAAGCAATAGCAACATACTAAACGATCAAGTGCTAAGCTAACGGAATGGGTCAAGTAAATCACATCATTCTCCTAATGATGTGATCCCGTTAATCAAATGACAACTCATGTCTATGGCTAGGAAACTTAACCATCTTTGATTCACGAGCTAGTCAAGTAGAGTCATACTAGTGACACTATGTTTGTCTATGTATTCACACATGTATTATGTTTCCGGTTAATACAATTCTAGCATGAATAATAAACATTTATCATGAAATAAGGAAATAAATAATAACTTTATTATTGCCTCTAAGGCATATTTCCTTCATTCTCCCACTTGCACTAGAGTCAATAATCTTGTTCACATCGCCATGTGATTTAACACCAATATTCATATCTGTATATGATTAATACCCATAGTTCACATCGTCATGTGACCAACACCCAAAGGGTTTACTAGAGTCAATAATCTAGTTCATATCGCTATGTGATTAACACCCAAAGAGTACTAAGGTGTGATCATGTTTTGCTCGTGAGAGAAGCTTAGTCAACGGGTCTGTTACATTCAGAGCCGTATGTATTTTGCAAATATTCTATATCTACAATGCTCTACACGGAGCTACTCTAGCTAATTGCTCCCACTTTCAATATGTATCCAGATTGATACTTAGGGTTATCTGGATCGATGTGAAAGCTTGCACCGATGTAACTCTTTACGACGGGCTCTTTTATCACCTCCATAATCGAGAAATATTTCCTTCGTCCTCACTAAGGATATTCTTGACCGCTGTCGATGATCTACTCTTAGATCAAAATTGTACTCCCTTGCCAAACTCGGAGCAAGGTATACAATAGGTCCGGTACATAGCATAGCATACTTTATAGAACCTATGACTGAGGCATAGGGAATGACTTTTCATTCTCTTTCTATTTTCTGCCATGGTCGGGTTTTCAGTCTTACTCAACTTCACATCTTGGAACACATGCAAGAACTCCTTCTTTGACTGTTCCATTTTGAACCACTTCAAAATCTTATCAAGGTATGTACTCATTGAAAAATCTTATCAAACGTCTTGATCTATCTCTATAGATCTTTGATGCTCAATGTATAAGCAGCTTCACCGAGGTCTTTCTTTGAAAAACTCCTATTCAAGTATCCTTTTATGCCTTCCAGAAAAAATTCTACATTATTTCCGATCAACAATATGTTATTCACATATACTTATCAGAAATGTTGTAGTGCTCCCATTCACTTTCTTGTAAATGCAGGCTTCTCCAAAAGTCTGTATAAAACCATATGCTTTGATCAACTCATCAAAGCGTATATTCCAACTCTGAGAGGCTTGCACCAGTCCATGGATGGATCGCTGGAGCTTGCACATTTTGTTAGCACCTTTAGGATTGACAAAACCTGTTGGTTGCATCATATACAACTCTTCTTTAAGAATACCATTAAGGAATGCAGTTTTGACATCCATTTGCAAGATTTCATAAAATGTGGCAATTGCTAACATGATTCGGACATACTTTTAAGCATCGATACGAGTGAGAAAATCTCATTGTATTCAACACCTTGAACTTTGTCAAAAACCTTTTTCGACAAGTCTAGCTTTGTAGATAGTAACACTACTATCAGCATCTGTCTTCCTCTTGAAGATCCATTTATTCTTAATGACTCACCGATCATCGGGCAAGTCAATCAAAGTCCACACTTTGTCCTCATACATGGATTCTATCTCAGATTTCATGGCTTCAAGCCATTTCGCGGAATCTGGGCTCATCATCGCTTCCTCATAGTTCATAGGTTCATCATGGTCTAGTAACATGACTTCTAGAATAGGATCACCGTACCACTCTGGTGCGAACCGTACTCTGGAAGACCTACGAGTTTCTGTAATAACTTGATCTGAAGTTTCATGATCATCATCATTAACTTCCTCACTTATTGGTGTAAGAATCACTGGAACTGATTTCTGTGATGAACTACTTTTCAATTCGGGAGAAGGTACAATTACCTTATCAAGTTCTACTTTCCTCCCACTCACTTCTTTTGAGAGAAACTCCTTCTCTAGAAAGGATCCATTGATAGCAACGAATATCTTGCCTTCGGATCTGTGATAGAAGGTGTACCCAATAGTTTCCTTTGGGTATTCTATGAAGACGCACTTCTCCGATTTGGGTTTGAGCTTATCAGGATGAAACTTTTTCACATAAGCATCGCAACCCCAAATTTTAAGAAACGACAACTCGGGTTTCTTGCCAAACCACAGTTCATAAGGTGTCATCTCAACGGATTTAGATGGTGCCCTATTTAATGTGAATGCAGCTGTCTCTAATGCATAATCCCCAAAACGATATTGGTAAATCGGTAAGAGATATCATTGATCGCACCATATCAAATAAAGTGCGGTTATGACGTTCGGACACACCGTTACGCTGTGGTGTTCCAGGTGGCATGAGCTGTGAAACTATTCCACATTGATTTATATGAAGGCCAAACTTGTAACTCAAATATTCTCCTCCACGATCAGATCATAGAAACTTTATTTTCTTGTTACGATGATTCTCCACTTCACTCTGAAATTCTTTGAACTTTTCAAATTTTTCAGACTTGTGTTTCGTTAAGTAGATATACCCATATCTGCTCAAATCATCTGTGAAGGTCAGAAAATAACGATACTTGCCACGAGCATCAACACTCATTGGATTGCATACATCGGTATGTATTATTTCCAATAAGTCAGTAGCTTGTTCCATTGTTCCGGAGAACGGAGTTTTAGTCATCTTGCCCATAAGGCACGGTTCGCAAGCATCAAATGATTCATAATCAAGTGATTCCAAAAGTCCATTTTTATGGAGTTTCTTCATGCGCTTTATACCGATATGACCCAAACGGCAGTGCCACAAATATCTTGCACTATCATTATCAACTTTGCATCTTTTGGCATCAATATTAAGAATATGTGTATCACTACGATCGAGATCCAACAAACTATTTTCATTGGGTGTATGACCATTGAAGGTTTTATTCATGTAAACATAACAACAATTATTCTCTGACTTTAAATGAATAACCTTTTGCAATAAACATGATCAAATCATATTCATGCTCAACGCAAACACCAAATAACATTTATTTAGGTTTAACACTAATCAACAAAGTATAGGGAGTGTGCGATGATGATCATATCAATCTTGGAACCACTTCCAACACACATCATCACTTCACCCTCAACTAGTCTCTATTTATTCTCAGAACTCCTGCTTTGAGTTACTAATTTTTAGCAACCAAACAAGTATGAAATACTCGGGGCTACTATAAACACTAGTAAGGTACACATCGATAACTCAGATATCAAAATATACCCTTGTTCACTTTGCCATCCTTCTTATCCACCAAATATTCAGGGTATTTCCGCCCAAAGGACCATTTCCTTTGAAGTGTAAGCACTCGCCTGTGCTTTGGTCCAGCTTTGGGCTTCTTCGCGGGAGTGACAACTTGCTTGTCATTCTACTTGAAGTTCCCTTTCTTTCCCTTTGCGCTTTTCTTGAAACTAGTGGTCTTGTCAATCATCAACAGTTGATGCTCTTTCTTAAATTCTACCTTTGTTGATTTCAACATCGCGAAGAGCTCGGGAATCATTTTCGTCATCCTTTGCATACTATAGTTCATCACGAAGTTCTACTAACTTGGTGATGGTGACTAGAGAACTCTGTCAATCACTATCTTATCTAGAAGATTAACTCCCACTTGATTCAAGCGATTGTAGTACCTGCATAATCTGAGCACATGCTCCTTCGTGACGCCCGATTCAATCATACACTAATCATGCACGCAAATGTGTATGATCAAGATCGAGGACTCACGGGAAGATATCACAACACAACTCTAAAACATAAATAAGTCATACAAGCATCATAATACAGCCAGGGCCTCGAGGGCTCGAATACAAGTGCTCGATTATAGACGAGTCATGGAAGCAACAATATCTGAGTACGTACATAAGTTAAAGAAGTTTGCCTTAAGAAGGCTAGCACAAACCGGGATACAGATCGAAAGAGGCGCAGACCTCCCGCACAGGATCCTCCTAATCGCTTCCCGATCATCGCCGCCGGGCTGCACGTAGTAGTAGGCACCTCCGGTGTAGTAGTCGTAAATCAACGGTGGCGTCGGCTCTGGTTCCGACATCCGGTTGCGACAACCGTAGAAAGGAAAGGGGGAAAAGGGTGGAGAAAGCAACCCTGAGTACTCATCCAAAGTACTCGCAAGCAAGGAGATACACTACATATGCATGGGTATATGTGTAAAGGGCCATATCAAGGACCGAATCGCAGAATGCCGTAATAAGAGGGGATAACTAATCATGTCGAAGACTACGCTCGCAGCCTCCGCCTTGCAAAGATGTAGAAGAGAGTAGATCAAGTCCTCCAAGTAGCATCGCATAGCATAATCCTACCCGGCGATCCCTCCTCGTCCGCCTGCTAGAGAGCGATCACCGGGTTGTATCCGCACTTGGAAGGGTGTGTTTTATTAAGTATCTGGTTCTAGTTGTCATAAGGTCAAGGTACAACTCCAAGTCGCCCTGCTATCAAGATCACGGCTATTCAATAGATTAACTTCACTGCAGGGTGCACCACATAGCCCAACACGCTTGATCCCATTTGGCCGGACACACTTTCCTCGGTCATGCCCGCCCTCGGAAGATCAACACGCCGCAGCCCCACCTAGGCACAACAGAGGTCAACACGCCGGTCTAAACCTAAGCGCACAGGGGTCTGGGCCCATCGCCCTTAGCACACCTGCACGTTGCGAGGGCGGCCGAAAGCAGACCTAGCCTAGCAGGCGTTCCAGTCCAATCCGGCGCGCGCCGCTTAGTCGCTGACGTCACGAAATGCTTCGGCTGATACCACGACGCCGAGTGCCCATAACTGTTCCCGCGTAGTTGGTTAGTGCGTCAGCCAAGAGCTGACTCGTGATCAAATACCAAGATCTCGTTAAGCGTGTTAAGTATCCATGAACGCCGAACAAGGCCAGGCCCACCTCTCTCCTAGGCGGTCTCAACTCGCCTGCTGCCACGCCACAAAGATCCACACAGAGGGCCGTTGGGACAAAGGTCCTTTCAGCCCCCAATCCGTGAATCACTCGCGGGTGCTCCACAAGCCAACCCGACTTTAGTCACCACATGTATCATGTATAAAGTATATAGGATATACCCGTGATCATCTCCCGAGTGATCACGGCCCGATAGTATAGCACAGCAGACAGACAAGAATGTAGGGCCACAGATGGAAATACTAGCATCCTATACTAGGCAAGTAGGATTACAGGTAAAGGTATCAACAGAAGTAGCAAAGACAAAGCTATGCATCGGGATAGGAATAATGGAAAGCAATAACATGCTACACTACTCTAATGCAAGCAAGATAGAGGAGAGTAGGCGATATCTAGTGATCGGGGGCTTGCACCGCTTGCTCGCAAGAGAGAGGGTCACAACACCGTAGTCGTCTTTGGGTAGCAATGGCGTCGGTCTCGGTGTCTAGCGGAAGAAGAGGGGGAAGAAATAATGAATACAATGCAAACAGATGCATAATGATGCATGACAAAGCAATGTGTGATGCTAGGCATGCCCTAACGCGGTAGTAGGTGATACCGGCGAAGGGGGGGAACATCCGGGAAAGTATCCCCGGGGTTTCACGTTCTCGGGCAGAGGTACCGGAGGGGGAAAGTTGCGTGTTCGGTAAGCTAGGTCTGTGTGGCAGACGAACGGGCTGCGTATCCGGATTCGTCTCGTTGTTCTAAGCAACTTTCATGTTGAAAATAATTTAATCCGAGTTACGGATTAAAAGATATGATTTTCTAAAGATTTTATTAATTTCTGGAATTTAATTAATCATTTAATTTAATTCGAAATTGGATTTATGACATCAGCATGATTTCATGCTAACGTCAGCAGTCAACAGTGGTTGACTGGTCAACCAGATAGGTGGGTCCCACCTGTTAGGGACTGTTTAGCAATTAACAGTTATTAATTAGGTTAACTAGTTATTAGGTTAGTTAATCTTAATTAGTTAATTTAGATAGAATTAATTAAGTTAATTATTTAGTTAATTAGTTAATTAATTGATATTTTTTATTTATTATTATTTTTAATTCTTTTCTTAAAAAAACATTCTGGGGCATGGGCCCCTCGTGTCATTGGCCCATGGCCCTAGTGGGTTCGGGCGACGGGTTACGGGCGCATTTTGAGCGCCCGATAGGGCGAAGGGCAAGGCCATCATGCAGTGCAGCAGGCGAGGCCAAAGGCGCACGCCGCGGGAGGGCGATTCTTGGTGCTTGCCCGGACTAGGCGGATCTGGCGCTGGAGGTGGTGGCGACGCCAAGACGGCGAAAGCACCGCTAACGGCGGATCGAGGAGGGAGGGAAGCTCAGGTGGCCGGTAGGGAAAAGGGCAGTGGGCTCGGGGTGGAGTTGGGGAGGTCCGGTAAGGAAGAGTTGGGGAGGCGATGAGCGACGATGTCGGGGGTGGCTCCGGGGCGAGGTGACGGCGGACGGCGGCGAGCGCTGGCACCGGGGATCGGCTCGGGTGCCGATCCAGATCCAGCGGGGGGGGGCAGCTCCGGCGAGGCAGCAACGGCTACGGCGTCGGAACCGCGGCGTCGAGGCGAGGAGGCCGTGACACGGGTGCGGGGGGAGGTCGTCACGGCGGGCGGTTCGTCCACCTCAGCAGGTCGCCGGGCGGCGCTGGGCCCAAACACACGCCTGGAGCCGTGGTGGCGGCGGGGTGCAGGGCGAGGTGCACCGAACGGCGGCGGCGCGGTGTCGAGCCCCGATCCAGATCGGGATCGGGGGGAAGAGCGGCGTGGGGGGGAGGCCAAGGGGGAGGCGCTGGTCGTCTGAGGCGAGCGACGGGGCGAGAGGTAGGAGGAGCACGGGGCTGGGCGCTGTCCTGCACGTGCGCGAGTGTGTGGCGGCGCGTGGGGAGCGAGGGAGGAGAGACTGAGTGGGGGAGAGTGGTGGTTGGACTAGGGTTTGTGGGTGTAGGCCGGTGGGATATAGGGGTTAGGTGGGCCGGCCTGGCCAGTGGGCTGGCTGGCTGGGCCGGTTGGCCCTGTGAGAGAGGGGGGTTTTCCTTTTCTTTTTATATATTTTTGCTCTGGTTTGTTAATTTCTTAATCACCAAAGGACTTTTGTAAATCATGTAGCTTGTCACATGAACATCATTGCATTATATAGCAATGCCACAAAAAGCTGAAGGTCTTTCGAAAAAGGTTTAATTATTTTTAGAAAGCGAAAAGGCCAAGTGATGTGCTGTTGGTCCACTGTTTTTAATTCCTAGGGGCATTTCTGGAGTTTCTAAAGTGTTGGTTTTATTGTTATAACAGCTTTGGTAATTTTTGCAATATTGTGAACATTTTAGTTTTTAGTGTTTGAAAACTTTTGTTGTTTGTTTTTATTTTAAATTTTAATTTGAATCGGTTTCGAACTAACGCGAGATTAGCACAGAAACCGGGGTGACGTGGCATCGTTAACGTGGGATTACTGTAGCCTGATCATCCGGGCGTCACAATTCTCCTCCACTACAAGAAATCTCGTCCCGAGATTTAAGAGGTAGTGAAAGGGGGAAAGGTTTGGTAACGAATCTAGCGGGTCTTCTCATACCGGCTTGCTCTTCTCGAAGAGGTTGACCTCTTTCGCTGATGTCTTCATTTCTCTGCTTCAAGTCACCATGATCAAGTCGTCATCCTTTCTTCGGGAACTTCATCGTATTTCACGAAAGAATAAGGGGGTATTCTGGGAGAATGGACCTCTACAAGGTTGACTATGTGGTAGATAACATCAGGGAGGGTGGCGGAAAGTAACTCTCGAATTGAAACTTAAGAAAATATCGAGAGCAATATAAAGAGGTATCGTGGGAAGTTTCAAGCGGGCAAGCAATCGTTCGATGCCTGAAACAGGGTGTGAAAGGGGTTCAGAGCAATGGGCATAAGTATTGTTTCTGATACCAAAGTAGATCATCTGTAGGACGGTGACTCGTGAATTACATACGAAGCTAAGTGCAAAGGATACTTCAGAATTGAAGGATGTACAAGAGAGTCAGGTTTCGATCCTGTGGAACTGTGGGTTATGGGCCCACCATGTGGGTTAAAAGTAGGAGGAGCGGTGACATCTTGCATGGTCAAGATAGCAAGGCGGGTCAGAATGTAGCATGTCGATTATGTCGGCAACAACATCGGTACCAAGGGCGAGGGACGAAGAGAACCATTTTCCTGCTCGTTGAACGAGGCGGACCAATAGGCAAAGTTCTCGTCCATCGGTGGCTACCAGAATGTCATCATCAATAGTAACAGGGTCTTGTTGACAGAATTGTACAACGAGGTGTTTACATAAGCAGGGAAATATTACTGCTTATATAATATAGATCACAAGAAGGTTTAAATAGACCAATGGAAAGGAAAAGTGGTTATCAGGTTTAAACAGAACAATGGAAGGGAAAATGTGTATACACACATATTTCGGGGGTATATCCTTCCCAAGGACAAGCGGAGCATGATATCCATGACAGGATAGAAAGTAGAAAACCATTTAGGTAAGGGGAGAGAAATTTCATGACATTACCCATACAACGGTGTTTGGATAATTGAGCAGGAAATATTTAGCATTGGGCTTCAAATGTTCTTGTTGAAAAGCATAGTACCATAGACAGGCTTCAAGATAGCATTGACAAGGTCAACAGATGAAGATCAAACTTTGGAAACACAAAGGATCCATAGGAATAACTTGTAGAATAAGTCTTATAATTTCCTCATGGAAGAATGGATAACCTTGCTGAAAAGGAATCTATAACAATAGGGCCTCCTGCCAGGTGTGCGAGGCACGACATCACCTTACCGGTCACATAAAGACCATTGTTATAACTCTTGGAAATATATTCCAACCATCATATCTGACCGAGATTCAGATCTGATTGGTGTCAGGATAACTCAGACTCAGGAGGCCCGATGAGAAAAGGTGCGACACAAATTGTCGAGATGTCTGTGTAAGATTCTCAGGAATTGATCTATGGAAGTGAGTTCCGAAACAAGAGTTCATCATTAAATCAAGGAGAGGTGAGGAGGTGGCTGATTGACTCAGCGACAATTCATTGAGATTTTCAAAGGATGGATTTCCACACTTATGTGAACAAGGAGATAACATTTGTCAGATCAAATGATATAATGAGGTATGCTGGAGGAAAACATACACAGTTAAACATTGGTTGAAAGGTGCACCCGAAATATGGGCTTAGGTAGCATGATCAATGTTAGAAGGGTGATCCAATAATCAATAGTCAAAGAATGAATGGCCGACCATTAAATTCAAAGCAATAGGATTGCTAGAAGGGCAGAATCCAAACAGCACCATTCACTTGTTGGTACCCCGTTTGAAATCATCTCGATGACCAAGAAAGAATGATGATGGGGAGAAGTATCACTATACCAAGAATTTTTAAGAGGTGGAGCAATCCTCACAACATCCTTGACATAAAAGATGGTAATACTCCATGGTAGAACATAACATAAGTTGGATAGCAAGGATCTCAAGGTACAACACAAAACATGAACAAGTTTGTGTTGTGTTGGAGGGAAAGCAATAATGTTGCCGATGATAACACAAATCATCAAGGGGCAAGGAGGGTATTTCTCATCAAGAATTCGATAGATATCTCGGAAGAAGTTAAAATGTTGACGATGATCATGACACGTTTATCGAGAGGTTTCAAGAAGATGTAATCGATCGGCGACGACATCACACCAAGGGAATGGTGAATCAAAAGGTTATTGGAACCATGGGTACGACACAAACTCGAAATCAAGTTTGCAATTCAAGGCGAAATGATATAACGAGGGAGATTGACGTAAGATTAGCTCACCGTCGAAATTTGTGCTCTGGGAAGAAGGACTAAGTAGCATAATTAAAATTAGCACGGTAATGATGTAGCCGAGCTGGCTATGAATAACTTGAAGGATTATTAAACTTCTCATCAACAAAGTACTAGGAGTACTGAATTGCAGTGTGGATTCGATTCAATTCTCGGAGTCCTCGGTTGACGACAACCCAGAACCATTTGAGTGACTATGACAGGGAAAGGTACTACTTCATCAGAAATTCATAAGATATATCCTCGAGATACCATTGGGGGGGGGGGGGTAATACAAGAAAACAGATCAAAAATAGAGGTTAGGCAGGCGTATTGTTCTGCAGAAGGCAAGTACTCTAACTTGTCCGAGAGATGGAATCAAGAAGAAAATATGGCCGGAACCATGGTTGCAAAAGACCAATTCCCATATATAAGATGAACTTATACCAAAGAGGGTTTAAGAGAAGCATCCATGATAAGATTAGCATCGTGTCCATGGGCATGAACGCAAGGTTCAAGGTCGACTCCCACTTCTCCAATACACAACTTCTCATTTACTGCTCTCAGTTAAGAATGTTTAGAGTTTGAAAGTTTAACTGGCGGAATACCGGAAGGTTATGACCCATGAAGACTCTTGGGTTCACACGAATTAAGGAAGGTATATGTTCAACCCATCGGGGCATCTTAGAAGCATATACCAAAACTCCAGGAGTAATTCATACAAGCTCGAAAGCAGCACATGTTTGAGAAAGCAGAGGATACAATTTACCCAAGGCATTATGTATCCGAGGACGGCTCAGAAGATTATTGAATATGAAGGACGTTGTTAGATAAAATCCAACAAAGTATCTGACGGTCCATAACAGTGTTAATGTGAGTACCGGCACAATCAAAGGAAGAAACAATGCAAAGGCACTGGATTATAGAAACAACTGACTAATTCAAAGTTCAGATGCAAAAGAATTATGATTTCCAAATCAAGGGATCAGAAGCAAACACTCTAATCAAGGATGGATAAGTTGAGTAGGCTTAGGGGTACAATCGATGGCAATTTGATTGGTCGAGATCCAGCCCATGTTTAAAATGACGTCTGAGCCGGAAGGATGAATTCTAGGATTCGTCTGAGGATTGCAAGCCATCGCAACATATTGAATCAACAGACTCAAAATGATAATGACAAAGGATGCCAATAAGATTACTAGACTTGTGGGGTTAACCATAATGCAAGCATGCAAGAATTTCAAGAACAACAGGCTCCTGAGGATTTTTGGAAGATTGAATAGTATTTTGAAGACTTCTGTGAAACACATGAACACCTGGGGATGGGCGGATACTCGACAAGGGCGAGGATTTATCTGTAGGGGTATTCATGTGATAAAGTACTGCAAGGCAGTAGGAACAAAGTATTATCGAAACAACGAAGAGTATTTCGGGGTATCTTGTAATAACAAGACCAACTAGGGATGAATGTAAGAATGACAACTGCATGTAGTTATCCATAAGGGTTGACGGTCGAAGGGGAATTGCAACAGCGATGAACACAAGTTCTCGGGTTAACAACAGAGAGTATCTTCAGGGTCTTCTAGTGCAGCAGACGATCATCGATGATAAGGTGCTCTCCGGGTGAAAGTGATAACGAGATCCTAATGTTAGATTTAGCAAAATTCATTTTAACCCGAACATAAGAGAGGTCAGAGTCCCAGAGTAAGGATCGAGGAGTAAAAGATCCTAATACCACCCGATGGCGACGTGGGCCCATGGGCCGCACAGCCATGTTAGTAAAAGTTTTGTAAAGTCTAGACTCGACTTCGGCCAAGGAGTGTGGAAGGGGGATTCCTAGCAATGGGCTCGATACCAACTTGTGACGCCTCGATTCAATTGTACACTACTCATGCACGCAAATGTGTACGATCAAGATCGAGGACTCACGGAAGATATCACAACACAACTCTAAAACATAAATAAGTAATACAAGCATCATAATACAGCCAGGGGCCTCGAGGGCTCGAATACAAGTGCTCGATTATAGACGAGTCAGCGGAAGCAACAATATCTGAGTACAGACATAAGTTAAAGAAGTTTGCCTTAAGAAGGCTAGCACAAACTGGGATACAGATCGAAAGAGGCGCAGGCCTCCTGCCTGGGATCCTCCTAACTACTCCTGGTCGTCGTCGGTGGCCGCACGTAGTAGTAGGCACCTCCGGTGTAGTAGTCAAATCAACGGTGGCGTCTGCTCCTGAGTTCGGCATCCGTTGCGACAACCAGGTAGAAAGGAAAGGGGAAAAGGGTGGAGAAAGCAACCGTGAGTACTCATCCAAAGTACTGCAAGCAAGGAGCTACACTACATATGCATGGGTATATGTGTAAAGGGCCATATCGATGGACCGAATCGCAGAATGCCGTAATAAGAGGGGATAACTAATCATGTCGAAGACTACGCTTCCGCAGCCTCCGCCTTGCAAAGCATGTAGAAGAGAGTAGATCAAGTCCTCCAAGTAGCATCGCGACAAAGATAATCCTACCCGGCGATCCTCCTCGCCGCTCTGTTAGAGAGCGATCACCGTTGTATCCGCACTTGGAAGGGTGTGTTTTATTAAGTATCCGGTTCTAGTTGTCATAAGGTCAAGGTACAACTCCAAGTCGGCTTGTTACCGAAGATCACGGCTATTCGAATAGATTAACTTCCCTGCAAGGGTGCACCACATAGCCCAACACGCTTGATCCCATTTGGCCGGACACACTTTCTTGGGTCATGCCCGGCCTCGGAAGATCAACACGTCGCAGCCCCACCTAGGCATAACAGAGGTCAAGACGCCGGTCTAAACCTAAGCGCCAGGGTTCCGGGCCCATCGCCTTAGCACACCAAGACGCTGCGAGGGCGGCCGAAGCGCACCTAGCCTAGCAGGCGTTCTAGTCCAATCCGGCCGGCCGCCAACAAGTCACGAAATGCTTGGTGGTACCACGACGCCGAAAGTGCCCATAATTGTTCCAGCGTAGTTGGTTAGTGTGTATAGGCCAAGAGCTGCACTCGGATCAAATACCAAGATCTCGTTAAGCGTGTTAAGTATCATCCGCGAACGCCCGAGCAGGGCCGGCCCACCTCTCCTAAGCGGTCTCAACTCGCCTGTCAGCTCCGCCACAAAGATCCACATAGAGGGCCGTTGGGACAAAGGTCCTTTCAGCCCCAATCCGTGAATCACTCATGGTGCTCCACAAGCCGACCCGACTTTAGTCACCACATGTATCATGTATAAAGTATATAGTATATACCCGTGATCACCTCCCGAGTGATCACGGCCCGATAGTATAGCACAGCAGACGGACAAAAATGTAGGGCCACAGATGGAAATATTAGCATCCTATACTAGGCAAGTAGGATTGCAGGTAAAGGTATCAACAGAAGTAGCAAAGACAAAGTTATGCATCGGGATAGGAATAACGGAAAGTAGTAGCATGCTACACTACTCTAATGCAAGCAAGATAGAGGAGAGTAGGCGATATCTCGTGATCAAGGGGGGCTTGCACAGTTGCTCTGGCAAGAGAGAGGGTCGTCAACACCGTAGTCGTATTGGGTAGCAGCGGCGTCGGTCTCGGTGTCTAGCGGAAGAAGAGGGGAAGAAACAATGAATACAATGCAAACAGATGCATAATGATGCATGAAAAAGCAATGCATGATGCTAGGCATGCCCTAACGCGGTAGTAGGTGATACCGGCGAAGGGGGGGAACATCCTGGAAAGTATCCCCGGGGTTCCGCGTTCTCTGGCAGAGGTACCGGAGGGGAAAAGTTGCATGTTCGGTATGCTAGGGGTGTGTGGCATTTAACGGCAAAGATATCCGGATTCGCCTCGCTGCTCGAGCAACTTTCATGTTGAAAATAATTTAATCCGAGTTACGGATTAAAAGATATGATTTTCTAAAGATTTTATTAATTTCTAGAATTTAATTAATCATTTAATTTAATTCGAAATTAGATTTATGACATCGGCATGATGTCATGCTGACATCAGCAGTCAACAGTGGTTGACTGGTCAACCAGACAGGTGGGTCCCACCTGTTAGGGACTGTTTAGCAATTAACAGTTATTAATTAGGTTAACTAGTTATTAGGTTAGTTAATCTTAATTAGTCAATTTAGATAGAATTAATTAAGTTAATTATTTAATTAATTAATTAATTAATTGATATTTTTTATTTATTATTATTTTTAATTCTTAAAAAAAACATTATGGGGCGTGGGCCCCTCGTGTCATTGGCCCATGGCCCTAGTGGGTTCGAGCGATGGGTTACGGGCGCATTTTGAGCGCCCGATAGGGCGTAGTGGCACGCCATGGAGGGCAACAAGGGTGCCGCCCGGACTAGGGCGGATCCGAAAGCGCGGGCGGTGGTCATGACGCCGACGGCGAAAGCAGCTAACCGGATCGAGGAGGGAGGGAAGCTCACAGGCCGGTAGGGAAAAGGGCGATTGGCTCGGGTGGAGTCGGGAGGTCCGGTGAGGAAGAGTTGGGGAAGCGACGAGCGACGATGTTTCGGGGCGGCTCGAGCGAGGTGACGGCGACGGCGGCGAAGGCGTTATAACCGGGATCGCTCGGTGCCGATCCAGCATCCAAATGGGGGCAGTTCGGCGAGCAAAGAACGACGACGGTATTGGAACCAAGGCCGAGGCGAGGAGGCCGTGACACGGTGCGAGGGAAGGTCGTCGCCGGGCGGGCGTGCTCGCCCACTCAGCAGGTCGCCGGGCGCGGGCCCACACCCGGCGCCCTGGAGCCAGGGTGGCGGCGGGGTGCAGGGGCGAGGTGCGGGCACCGAACGGCGGCGGCGTGGTGTCGAGCCCCGATCCAGATCGGGATCGGGGGGGAAGAGCAGCGTGGGGGGGAGGAGGCCAAGGGGGAGGCGCTGGTCGTTAGAGGCGAGCGACGGGGCGAGAGGTAGGAGGAGCACGGGCTGGCGCTCAAGGCTGCGCGAGTGTGTGGCGCGTGGGGAGCGAGGGTGGAGAGCCCGAGTGGGGGGGAGAGTGGTGGTTGGACTAGGGTTTGTGGGTGTAGGTCGGTGGGATATAGGGGTTAGGTGGGCCGGCCTGGCCAGTGGGCTGGCCGGCTGGGCCGGTTGGCCCAGTGAGAGAGGGGGGGTTTACTTTTCTTTTTATATATTTTTGCTCTGGTTTGTTAATTGCTTAACCACCAAAGGACTTTTGTAAATCATATAGCTTGTCACATGAACATCATTGCATTATATAGCAATGCCACAAAAAGCTGAAGGTCTTTCGAAAAGGTTTAATTATTTTTAAGCGAAAAGGCCAAGTGATGTGTTGTTGGTCCATTGTTTTTAATTCCTAGGGGCATTTCTGGAGTTTCTAAAGTGTTGGTTTTATTGTTATAACAGCTTTGGTAATTTTTGCAATATTGTGAACGTTTTAGTTTTTAGCGTTTGAAAACTTCTGTTGTTTGTTTTTATTTTAAATTTTAATTTGAATCAGTTTCGAACTAACGCGAGATTAGCACAGAAACCGGGGTGACGTGGCATCGTTAACGTGGGATTACTGTAGCGTGATTATCCGGGCGTCACACTCACTAGTTGAGCAATTCTCCTCCATCTTTTAGCTATAGAACTTGTTAAAGACTTCATTTCTCTCAAATCGGGTATTTGCTTGAAATATTAACTTCAACTCATGGAACATCTCATATGGCCCATGACGTTCAAAACGTCTTTGAAGTCCCGATTGTAAGCCATTAAGCATGGTGCACTAAACTATCAAGTTGTCATCATATTGAGCTAGCCAAACGTTCATAACGCCTCAGATCTGCTTCCTCGCAATAGGTCCGTTACCTAGCGGTGCATCAAGGACATAATTCTTTCCGTGCAGAATGAGGACAATCCTCGATCACGGATCCAATCCGCATCATTGCTACTAACATCTTTCAACACGCTTCTCTAGGAACATATCAAAATAAACATATGAAAGCAACAACGCGAGCTATTGATCTACAACATAATTTGCAAAATACTACCAGACTAAGTTCATGATAAATTTAAGTTCAATTAATCATATTACTTAAGAACTCCCACTTAGATAGACATCTCTCTAATCATCTAAGTGATCACGTGATCCAAATCAACTAAACCATAACCGATCATCACGTGAAATGGAGTAGTTTTCAATTGTGAACATCACTATGTTGATCATATCTACTATATGATTCACGCTCGACCTTTCGGTCTTAGTGTTCCGAGGCCATATCTGCATATGCTAGGCTCATCAAGTTTAACCTGAGTATTCTGCGTGTGCAAAACTGGCTTGCACCCGTTGTAGATGGACGTAGAGCTTATCACAACCGATCATCACATGGTGTCTGGGCACGACGAACTTTGGCAACGGTGCATACTCAGGGAGAACACTTTTATCTTGAAATTTAGTGAGAGATCATCTTATAATGCTACCGTCAATCAAAGCAAGATAAGATGCATAAAAGATAAACATCACATGCAATCAATATAAGTGATATGATATGGCCATCATCATCTTGTGCTCGTGATCTCCATCTCCAAAGCACCGCCATGATCACCATCGCTACCGCGCCGACACCTTGATCTCCATCGTAGCATCGTTGTCGTCTCGCCAACTATTGCTTCTACGACTATCGCTACCGCTTAGTGATAAAGTAAAGCAATTACAGGACGATTGCATTTCATACAATAAAGCGACAACCATATGGCTCCTGCCAGTTGCCGATAACTCGGTTACAAAACATGATCATCTCATACAATAAAATATAGCATCACGTCTTGACCATATCACATCACAACATGCCCTGCAAAAACAAGTTAGACGTCCTCTACTTTGTTATTGCAAGTTTTACGTGGCTGCTACGGGCTGAGCAAGAACCGTTCTTACCTACGCATCAAAACCACAACGATAGTTTGTCAAGTTAGTGTTGTTTTAACCTTCTCAGGGACCGGGCGTAGCCACACTCGGTTCAACTAAAGTTGGAGAAACTGACACCGCCAGCCACCGTGTGCAAAGCACGTCGGTAGAACCAGTCTCGCGTAAGCGTCTGGCGTAATGTCGGTCCGGGCCGCTTCATCCAACAATACCACCGAACCAAAGTATGACATGCCGGTAAGCAAGATGACTTGTATCGCCCACAACTCACTTGTGTTCTACTCGTGCATATAACATCAACGCATAAAACCTGGCTCGGATGCCCTTTGTTGGGGAAACGTAGTAATTTCAAAAAATTCCTACGCACATGCAAGATCACGGTGATGCATAGCAACGAGAGGGGAGAGTGTGTCCACGTACCCTCGTAGACCGAAAGCGGAAGCGTTAGCACAACGCAGTTGATGTAGTCGTACGTCTTCACGGCCCGACTGATCAAGCACCGAAACTACGGCACCTACAAGTTCTTGCACACGTTCAGCTCGATGACGATCCCCGGACTCCGATCCAGCAAAGTGTCGGGGAAGAGTTCCACAAGACGACGGCGTGGTGATGATCTTGATGTTCTACCGTCGCAGGGCTTCGCCTAAGCACCGCTACAATATTATCGAGGAAAACTATGGTGGAGGGGGGCACCGCACACGGCTAAGAGATCTCAAGGATCAATTGTTGTGTCTTCAAGGGGTGCCCCCCTCCCCGTATATAAAGGAGTGGAGGAGGGGGAGGGCCGTCCCTCTCTCTATGGCGCGCCCTAGGGGAGTCCTACTCCCACCGGGAGTAGGATTCCCCCTTTCCTAGTAGAACTAGGAGCCCTTCCAAGTAGAAGGAGTAGGAGGGAAGGAAAGGGAAGGGAGAAGGAGAAGGAAGGAAGGGGCGCCTCCCTAGTCCCATTCGGACTAGTCCTTGGGGGGGGGTGGGGCCACCCGGTGGGGCCTTTCCCTCCGTTCCCGTATGGCCCAGTAAGGCCCCATACGAAATCCCGTAACTCTCGGTACTCGAAAAATACCCGAACCACTCGGAACCTTTCCGATGTCCGAATATAGTCGTCCAATATATCGATCTTTACATCTCGACCATTTCGAGACTCCTCGTCATGTCCCCGATCTCATCCAGGACTCCGAACTCCTTAGGTACATAAAAACTCATAAACTCATAATAAAACTTTCATCGAAACCTTAAGCGTGTGGACCCTACGGGTTCGAGAACTATGTAGACATGACCGAGACACGTCTTCGGTCAATAACCAATAATGGAACCTGGATGCTCATATTGGCTCCCACATATTCTACGAAGATCTTTATCGGTCAAACCGCATAACAACATACGTTGTTCCTTTTGTCATCGGTATATTACTTGCCCGAGATTCGATCGTCGGTATCTCAATACCTAGTTCAATCTCGTTACCAGCAAGTCTCTTTACTCGTTATGTAATGCATCATCCCGCAACTAACTCATTAGTCACATTGCTTGCAAGGCTTATAGTGATGTGCATTACCGAGAGGGCCCAGAGATACCTCCCCGACAATCGGAGTGACAAATCCTAATCTTGAAATACGCCAACTCAACAAGTACCTTCGAGACACCTGTAGAGCTCCTTTATAATCACCCAGCTACGTTGTGACATTTGGTAGCACACAAAGTGTTCCTCCGGTAAACGGGAGTTGCATAATCTCATAGTCATAGGAACATGTATAAGTCATGAAGAAAGCAATAGCAACATACTAAATGATCAAGTGCTAAGCTAACGGAATGGGTCAAGTAAATCACATCGTTCTCCTAATGATGTGATCCCGTTAATCAAATGACAACTCATGTCTATGGCTAGGAAACTTAACCATCTTTGATTCACGAGCTAGTCAAGTAGAGGCATACTAGTGACACTATGTTTGTCTATGTATTCACACATGTATTATGTTTCCGGTTAATACAATTCTAGCATGAATAATAAACATTTATCATGAAATAAGGAAATAAATAATAACTTTATTATTGCCTCTAGGGCATATTTCCTTCACTTCCACCAAGAGAATTTGATTCCCCCCACTAATCCCTAGCGGATCTTGTTACTCTTGGGTGTTTGAGCACCCTAGACGGTTGAGGTCACTGTGAAGCCATTGTCCATTGTGGTGAAGCTTCGTGGTGTTTTTGGGAGCCTCCAATTAAGTTGTGGAGATTGCCCCAACCTTGTTTGTAAAGGTTCGGTCGCCGCCTTTAAGGGCACCATTAGTGGATTCACGGCATCTTGCATTGTGCGAGGGCGTGAGGAGAATACGGTGGCCCTAGTGGCCCCCTAAAAGGGAAGGAACTTCGGTAACACATCCTCGTCTCCACCGGCTCCACTCTTGGTTATCTCGTTCCTTTACTTGTGCAAGCTTATTTGTGTTATATCCCTTGCTTGCTTGTGTGCTTGTTGTTGTTGCATCATATAGGTTGCTCACCTAGTTGCATTTCTAGACAACCTACTTTGATGCAAAGTTTAATTTGGTAAAGAAAAGCTAAAATTGTTAGTTGCCTATTCACCCCCTCTAGTCAACGCTTATCAATCCTTTCAATTGGTATCGAGCCTCGTCTCTTTTAAGGACTTTACCGTCCAAGAGTATGGTTGACGTCGAAGACGATGAGGAGAGCACTCCGGTGCGAACCCGATATAAATCTCTACGGAGATGGGGGTAACTCGATCTCACGTGAGGAATTCAATGTGGCGTTGGACACATTGAAAACCTCCATGACGACCGAGGTCAAGGACATGTTTAAGGAATTTTAGAAGGGCTTAAACTTTCCACCGCACCCGTGAAAGTGGGTGATCCCGCCAACACGGGGACGGATGCTAACCCGACAAGGGGAAGCTACTAGTGAGAAAGCTCCTTTGTCTAGTGATAAGAATGGCACCGCATCTTTGCCCATGTGCAACCTCCACCCGTTTATGGTGGACCGATTCCTTCTACTCATTTGAATCATGCCGGTCCTCCCCCAAGATTGATAAAAAGAGGATTTTGATTCTTGGGTCTATCGTTTTAAGCGTCATTTAAATCATGTGAACACTAACCTTTGGAGAATCATTGAAGAAGGTTTTTATCCGCATGACCGGAGCAACTTCACTCCTAGAGAAGCCGTGGATGATCAATTCAATGAGAATGCTCTCTTCATCATCCAAGAAGCAATCCTTCCGAAGACCTCCGCATCTCCGGCCCTACTCTTTGGCCAAAGAAGCTTGGCACAAAGTGGTTTCCCTCTATCGGGGAAGCGCAAGCATTCAACGTTCCAATTATGAAGTGGTACAAGATGAAGCCGATGAGTTTGCAATTAAAGAAGATGAAGAACCTCGTGAGCTCTATCGGAGAGTTACCAAGCTCGCGGTCTCTCTCCGGGATCATGGAAGTAAGGACATGGATGACAATTGGATCAAGCACAAATTCCTCAAGGCAATGATGCCCTACCACAAAGCCATGTCCTCCGTCATCCGTCAAAGGCCGGACTTCCACACCTTGTCCTCAAGTGATGTGTTGGATGAGTTTGTGGCTATGAGCATATTGGACAAGACCGCCGACAATGCGGTGCTTCGCCTCCCAAAGAGCAAAGAAGCCCAACCTTGCTTTGAAGGCCAAGGTTTGTGTCAAGAAGAAGAAGAGGAGGAAGAAGAGGGAGCAACCTCAAGATAATGATATGACTATCATGAACACATGGCCCTTGCTTCAAGGCAATTTTGGAGCAAGAAGAACTCAAGGCCCAACTTCAACAAGAGCAGCTCAAGTGGCGCAAAGGGCAAGCAACTAGTGAGGACTTGCTTCAATTGTGGCAATGTGAGTCATTTTGTTGCGGAGTGCCCGTATGAGAAGAAGGAAGACAATGGTGGCAACCTCATTCGTAAGGACAAGGCCAAGTCTTTCCCCAACAAGAGCAACTTCACCAAGAAGACTCCTCACAAGGCTTTGGTGGTACAAGAAGAATACAACGAGGATGATGACGATGATGAAGATGGTGAGTCGGTTGCCATGGCCTCCGTTGCCATTGCGACGACTCCACGGGTGTCTCTTTGACTCACCCAATGAGAGCATCACCGCCAAGTGCCTCATGGCTAAAGCCACCAACAAGGTGTTTGCTTCCGGTGGGGGATCATGGTTGCTCGATAGTGGAGCTACAAATCATATGACCGGAAGCAAGGACTTGGTGGTGGACGTTCACAAGATTCCATCCATGCCCACCAATGTCGAGTGGGGCGATGCCTCATTTTCTAAGGTTTGGGACTTGGCAAGGTTGTCATTTCTCATGATCTCACGATCGAGAAAGTCATGCTTGTTGAGTCCCTTGCATACAATTTACTTTTCGTCCGTCAACTTGCAATCATGGGCTTTGCCACTTTCTTTGATATTGATACCGTGGCCCTCTTGTGGAGCAAGACTCTTAAAGTAGCCTTTGTTGGGCATGTCGAGAACGGTCTATATGTGATTAACTTTTCGGAGCGACCCACTAAGACCGCGACATGCCTAATGGCTAAAGTTGACGTGGGATGGCTTTGGCATCGCCATTTAGCCCACATCAATATGAGATCTTTGCAAAGTCTTCTCAAGGGGGACCATGTCCGTGGACTAACCAACGTTAGTTTTGCCAAAGATCGTGCTTGCAGTGCTTGTATCGAAGGAAAGCTACATGAGAAGGCTCACCCTCCCACGACTTTGATTTACTCAAAGAGGCCTTTGGAGCTCCTTCACTTGGATATCTTTGGGCCTCCATCCTTTGACAGTCTTGGGGGTAGAAAGTATTGTTTGGTGATTGTGGATGACTATTCAAGATACACTTGGGTATATTTCTTCAAGAGGAAGAGCGAGACCCAACAAACCGTCATTGACTTTGCAAATGAAGCTCAACGTCAACACAATGCAAAGATCTTGACAATAAGGAGTGACAACGGCACCGAGTTCAAGAACTACACCTTGGATGAGTTTCTTAGTGATGAGGGGATCAAGCATCAATATTTCGCTCCATACACCCCTCAACAAAATGGTGTTGCAGAGAGGAAGAACCGGACGTTGATGGATGCGGCAAGGACCATGATGGCGGAGTTCAAGTCTCCATACAACTTTTGGGCCGAAGCCATCAACACCGCGTGTCATGCATCAAATCATCTCTATCTTCGCAAAGGCTTGAACAAGACTCCTTATGAGATACTCACCGGTAACAAGCCCAACCTCAAGTACTTTCGGGTGTTCGGGTGTAAGTGTTTCATTCTCAAGAAAGGTGTTCGTTTGTCCAAATTTGAAGCTAGAGCTTATGAGGGCATTTGTTGGTTATGCTACAAACTCTCATGCTTACCGTGTCCTCAATAAATCCACGGGACTTATTGAGGAGACTTGTAACGTGGAGTTTGATGAGAATAACAGCTCCCAAGTGGAGCAAAGTGGCTCTCGTGATGTAGGTGATGAAATTCCTCCTCAAGCCATAATAAGAATGGGTGTTGGTTTTATCCTACCCATTGAGGAACCCCTTGTGGCCGAAGGAGAAGGACAATGCTCCACTAAAGTGAAGCCATCACCAACCCAAGGCCCACACGCTTCCGAAGAACAAAGTGAAGGCCCTCAACCTTGTGAACAAGATCAAGGGCAAGATCAACCTCAATATGGTGGTGAACCACCAAATGATGCCCAAGGTCAAGTTCTTCCCCTCGAGCAAGTCCAAGATCACAAGAAAGCTCAAGATCTAGAACAAGCTCAAGACGGCGCTCAAGATGATCAAGTTACCCCTCCTCGTCTCACTTCCAAGGAGGAATTGGAGCATCGTGCCGTGAAGATTGCTTCCAAGCTCACCACCAAAGGTCATCTCATGGAGAATGTGGTTGGAAGCCTAAGAAAGGGGGTAAGCACTCGTAGACAATTAGCAAACTATTGTGAACATCATGCGTTTGTCTCTTGTGTGGAACCCCAAAAGGTCTACGAGGCGTTCAAGATCCGGATTGGCTCAATGCCATGCATGAAGAACTCAATAACTTCGAGTACAACAAGGTGTGGAGATTGGTGCCAAGGCCAACGGGAACCACAATGTCATTGGAACCAAGTGGATTTTCAAGAACAAGCAAGATGCTCATGGGACCATTGTTCGCAACAAGGCAAGATTGGTGGCACAAGGATACTCCCAAGTCGAGGGTATCGACTACGGTGAAACCTTTGCTCCCGTTGCTCGCCTTGAATCCATTCGTTTGTTGATTGCTTATGCTTTTTATCACAACTTTAAGTTGCAACAAATGGATGTTAAAAGTGTGTTTCTTACTGGTCCTATTAATGAGTTGGTATACGTCAAGCAACCCCCCGGGTTCGAGGATACCTACTTTCCCGATCATGTGTATCAACTCGACAAGGCACTCTATGGCCTTAAACAAGCCCCACATGCGTGGTATGACCACCTTACCGAGTTGTTACAAGACCGTGGATTTGAAGTTGGGCTAATCGACCCCACTCTTTTTACTAAGAAGGTCAAAGGGGAGTTGTTTATATGCCAACTATATGTTGATGATATTATCTTTGGTTCCCCTAACAAAGCTTTCAATGAGGAATTTGCCGCTCTCATGACCTCCAAGTTCAAGATTTCTTCGATGGGAGTGTTGAAGTTCTTCCTTGGTTTTGATATCAAGCAAAGAAGAGAAGGTACCTTCATCAACCAAGCTAAATACACTCAAGACATGCTCAAGAGATTCAAGCTAAATGATGTCAAGCCGGCTTCCACTCCAATGCCTACCAAGTGCCAACTTGACATTGATCCCAATGGTAAAGTGGTGGATCAAAAGGTATATCGCTCCATGATTGGATCTTTGCTTTACCTTTGTGCATCTAGACCGGATATCACGTTGAGTGTGGGAATTTGTGCATGATTTCAAGCCGCACCTAAGGAAAGCCACTTTGTGGCGGTCAAGCGAATCTTTTGATATTTGGCTCATACCCCAAACTTTGGCTTGTGGTACCCAAGAGGAGCAAACTTCAAGCTTGTAGGATATTCGGATTCCGATTGGGCTGGAGACAAAGTGGATAGGAAGTCCACTTCCGGAGGGTGCCAATTCCTTGGTTGCTCTTTGGTAAGTTGGTCTTCTAAAAGCAAAGTTGTGTGTCTCTCTCGTCCCAATCAAGCGGAGTATGTGGCGGTCGGTAGTTGTTGTGCACAACTCTTATGGATGAGGCAAACTTTAAAGGATTACGGTGTCATTTGTGACAAAGTGCCTCTTTGGTGTGACAATGAAAGTGCCATCAAGATTTCTCTCAACCCGGTGCAACACTTCAAGACGAAGCATATTGAGATTCGGTATCACTTCATCCGGGATCACATTAGGCGAGGAGAGATCAAGCTCAACTACGTCAACACTCATGATAACCTTGCAGATATCTTCACGAAGCCTTTGGATGAAGCAAGATTTCACGAGTTAAGGCATGAGCTAAATATCATTGATTCGAGCAATGTGGTTTGAACCTTTGCACAACCCACCACACTCAATTTGATGTCTAGTTTAGATGTAGGCATGGACATAGGGGGAGTGTTGTTCTCTCAATGAACTTTCCCTCCCCCCATTATGCATAAATTGATCAAATCTTTCACATTAGCCATTTTTTATGGTACTTGTGTTTCAAAGAGGAGTTTTGGTCATGGGCCCAAGGTTAAAATCTTCAAGGTGCCATACCTCTTGACTCAAACATAGGTGGCCTCGGCCACCGCCCCTCTCTTGAAGGGGTGCGTCTTCTGTCCTCTTGCTAGTGTTCCTTGTGGTCTCTTGGTTTTTGGTTTGTCTTTCTTTGTCTTTTGAGTCGTGCGTTTAAAAGTCTAGTTTTGATGTGCACTCGGCGGTACTACCGCTGGTGGCGCGGTACTACCGCTTATGATGTTAAGCGGTACTACCGCCCGCCACCGCGGTACTACCGTGAGGCGGGTTCGAGGTTAAGTCGTGGGCAGGGGTGGTTTTCTCCCCCATACCCATTTGCTTCATTCCCCAGTTCCTCTTCTTCTCTCCAGCGCCATCTCGCCGCGGGAGGGCTCCGGCGGCCCTCCGTCTCCAGACCGTCCCTTTCCATTTCCTTCGGTGGAGTCGATCCCCACCTCGTCCTCTTGCCATGGATGCCGGTATTGCCCTTGTTCCTCTTCTCTTCTTGTCTAGATTTCAGATCTAGTGTTTAGGGGCAATGGTGGATGCATCTCTAGTTTTTTTTTTGGCTAAAACTAGGCTTGAGTAGATTGGAGAGGCAACTAGACTCTTTGGATTGATGTTTGGTAGGTTTATTTTTGAATTTGGCATCTCCGGTAGTGCCGGATCTTTCCATGGCAGTAGGGAACTGCTGTTCCTCGTCTCGAGCGGTACTACCGCCCAGTCGAGCGGTACTACCGCTGAAGCGGCTAGAGCTAAATGGTACTACCGCTCAAGCGTCTTGCTGGTGGTCGCGGTACTACCTCCTGATGCCCAGTTCCATCATATTCTACCACATATTGATCTTTGTTTGGTTTGTTTGTTGGTTTTTGATCGTTCTTTCTGGCTGCTTCGTGTGTCCGTGTGTCTGGTTCCAGGTGATGAACATCCTGAGCAGCAAGCCCGCCGTGTCAACCCCGAGCGTTCCACGTCAAAGCGCTACCGCACTTCTGAGTCTGCTGGTGGTTCTTCCAATGCTCCACCGCCGCCAATGGGTGCTTCTTCAAGCGCCAATTCCCCTCCCAAGAAGATGCCTGCCAATGCATCAAGCCTAGTGGGAAGAAGGCGACCGAGATGTCCTCCAAGGAATTCTAGGACAAAGGCGTCGCCGCAATCCTTATGTTGAAGACCAAGACCCCGCCTTTGTCAATCGTCCTTCTGGAACCGCTTTCAAGATGCCACCTACTTTCAAGTGATCAAGTCTAAGAAGAACCTCTTTGTCAATGTTCACTCCATCAACACGGATGCTATGGAACAGGACCCTGAGTACTTTGGTGAAGCCCTTAGGATGTGCTCTCAGTTGAACATTCTCAGGATCATGCAGTTCAACAAGGACTTTCATGCTGATTTGATGGCTCAATTCTTTGCCACTATCCATCTAGGAACTGATGAAAACAGGACTCTGACTTGGATGACGAATGGGAAGCTGCTAGTTGTCAAGTGGAAGGCTTTCATGGAGTTGCTTGAGGTGGTTGATCACGGGCTTGAGTCTCCAGTCAGTTTCCGTCCTCACCATAATGTTACCTCCACTCACAAGCAAGCTCTCTGGCCCTACTGCATTAAGAAGGTCAATCCTGAGACTAAGAAGACAACCTATGAGCTGCCTGCCTTTCTAGATATCCTTCACCGTGTGTTCCGCGAGACTCTCTTCCCTCGTATTGGGAATCTGGATCAGGTTCATTCCTATCTTGTGGACATGCTTCTCTTCTGCCAGCATGAGAAGGAGGCAAACACTGGCGAGTCCCTGGATATCTCTCATGTGATGTGGTCTGAGCTTCTTTCTGCTGTGTCTGAGTGCAAGTGCCCGATCTATGCTCCGTTCATCATGTTGCTCATTGAGAAAGCCTGAAGACGCACCTATCCCGAGGAGTCGTTGGAAACTGGAGAGTTGGTTTCTCATGAGATCAAGCGTCTGAGGAAGAAGGATAATTGGGGTACCTCCGTTCCTCAAGCTGGGCTCCACCTTCTGCGGCTGCCATGGAGACCGAGGGCGAGGTGGATGCCGGTATTGATCTTGACTCGAGCCTTCTCGAGGCGTGAGCCCTCTTGGGCAAAGAAGCTCAAGCTCAAGATGAAGAAGCTTTTCTGTATGGAGTCTCACGGTCAGTACATGACTCATGTGGCTGAGAAGAAGGCAAGGGGCCGTCACAAGGAGCTTATGTGTCAATTGGGTGTGACTGTCACCAGCGGCTCTGAGGGTCAGATCACTGAGGAAGAGGAGTGGGTCCAGCAGCACTGTCCATGGACTCATTCAGATGGCGAGCAGTTTCCGACTGAGGATGGTGGTGCAGACGTCTGATGTTCGAGATCTTCAGTTTGATCTCACCTGGAGCCGTAGGTTCGCTCTTTGCCCCTTTTGGTGTCTCGATGCCAAAGGGGGAGAGAGTCTAGGTATTTGTGTCTTTGAGTTGCGAGTGTGTCGTTGAGTTGCGAGTGTGTCTTTGTGGTCTTTGTGGTTTTGGTGTGTTTGCTCGCCATTTGCTTTGTTTGGTTTTGTGTCAGTGAGACCTAAGTTCCAGTCATATGGTGTGAGACATATTCTACCCTATCTCTATCTTATTATTGAAGGAAATATGCCCTAGAGGCAATAATAAAGTTATTATTTATTTCCTTATATCATGATAAATGTTTATTATTCATGCTAGAATTGTATTAACCGGAAACATAATACATGTGTGAATACATAGACAAACAGAGTGTCACTAGTATGCCTCTACTTGACTAGCTCGTTAATCAAAGATGGTTATGTTTCCTAACCATAGACATGAGTTGTCATTTGATTAACGGGATCACATCATTAGGAGAATGATCTGATTGACATGACCCATTCCGTTAGCCTAGCACTTGATCGTTTAGTATGTTGCTATTGCTTTCTTCATGACTTATACATGTTCCTGTAACTATGAGATTATGCAACTCCGCCATCGGAGGAACACTTTGGTGCTACCAAACGTCACAACGTAATCGGGTGATTATAAAGGAGTACTACAGGTGTCTCCAAAGGTACATGTTGGGTTGGCGATTTCGAGATTAGGTTTTGTCACTCCGATTGTCGGAGAGGTATCTCTGCCCTCTCGGTAATGCACATCACTATAAGCCTTGCAAGCAATGTAGCTAATGAGTTAGTTACGGAATGATGCATTACGTAACGAGTAAAGAGACTTGCCGTAACGAGATTGAACTAGGTATTGGATACCGACGATCAAATCTCGGCAAGTAACATACCGATGACAAAGGGAACAAAGTATGTTGTTATGCGGTTTGACCGATAAAGATCTTCGTAGAATATGTAGGAGCCAATATGGGCATCCAGGTTCCGCTATTGGTTATTGACCGAGAATAGTTCTAGGTCATGTCTACATAGTTCTCGAACCCGTAGGGTCCGCACGCTTAAGGTTTCGATGGCGATGCTTATATTATGAGTTTATGAGTTTTGATGTACCGAAGGAGTTCGAGTCCGGATGAGACCGGGGACATGACGAGGAGTCTCGAAATGGTCGAGACGTAAAGATCGATATATTGGACGACTATATTCGAGTTCGGAAAGGTTCGAATGATTCGGTATTTTTCGAGTACCGGAGAGTTACGGGAATTCGTCGGGGAGAAGTATTGGGCCTTATTGGGCCCTCAAGGGAAAGAGAGAGGGCTGCCTAGGGCAGGCCGCGCTTCCCCATGGCCTAGTCCGAATTGACTAGGGGAGGGCCGCATCCCTCCTTCCTTCCCTTCTCTCTTCCCTTCCTTGTCTCCTACTCCTAATACATGGAAGGACTCCTAGTTGGACTAGGAAAGGGTGAATCCTACTCCGGTGGGAGTAGGACTCCCCATGGCGCGCCCTCCTAGGGCCGGCCTCCTCCTCCCTCCCTCCTTTATATCACAGGCGGGGGCACCCCATGGACACACAAGTTGATCTACGGATCGTTCCTTAGCCGTGTGCGGTGCCCCCTCCACCATATTCCACTTCGGTCATATCGTCATGAGCTTAGGCGAAGCCTGCGCCGGTGAAGTCATATCGTCATGAGCTTAGCGAAGCCTGCGCCACGGTGAAGTCATATCGTCATCGCGGAGCTTAGGCGAAGCCCTGCGTCGGTGGAGCATCATCGCCGTCACGCCGTCAGGTCGTCTTGTGGAACTCATCCCGACACTTTCTTTGGATCGGAGTCCGGGATCGCCATCGAGCTGAGCGTGTGCGTAACTCGGAGGTGCCGTGACGTTCGGTACTTGGACCGGTCGGATCGTGAAGACGTCGACTACATCAACCGCGTTGTTATAACGCTTCCGCTTACGGTCTACGAGGGTACGTGGACATACACTCTCCCCTCTCGTTGCTATGCATCACCATGATCTTGCGTGTGCGTAGGAAATTTTTTGAAATTACTACGTTTCCCAACAATTATTATCATCTATGTCTCTAGTCATTTGGTATCATATGAGTTGCATGCTTATTATGTTATTTATATACCCTGCTCTCATGGATCGTGCGTAGTTTGTTGATTTCTAAAATACAGGGGGAGTGTTGATCCTAGTATGTGTGCCGTGCAGTCCAAAGCACTTATCTTGATGGCACACATCTAGGGGGAGCCCTCTCTATTTTAGAGATGTGGGGTTGCTTATGACCTTTATCTTTCTACGTTTTGTGCAAATCCCGTATTGTCATCAATCCACCAAAAAGGGGGAGATTGTAAGGGCATCTTCAGCCCTAAGATGTTTTGGTGATTGATGACAATGCTTTTGCGGACTAATCGTGTGCACTGAGCTTTTCAGAGATTCATCCTTTGGCATGAGACGATTCCCTCCCCTCGGAGTTTGAAGCGAAGACGGTGTAGTCTTTTCGATTCAGTTTGGTGGACTAGTTTCGTAGAGATCACCGTACTATCAAGAGGGGGTCCGCTTTGGAAAGGCTAGGGTGGAATCATCACGTACACATCCCTTGCACACCCTCCGAGCCTTTCCTCTTCAATGGAGAGCTTGTTCTTGTCCTCTTTGTGCCTTCTCTGGTCTGAGCGGTAGTACCGCGGGCCGGAGCGGTAGTACCGCGGGCCGGAGCGGTAGTACCGCTTGGGTGCTATAAGCGGTAGTACCGTCCCACAGCGGTAGTACCGCTTGTAGCCCCAGCCGTAGTACCGCTGCGTTTTTGTGCTAGTGCCGCCTCGATTCGAGGGCTCGTTTTTCCGTGTCGGACTTTACGGTACCAGCCGCGACAGGAGAGGCGGTAGTACCGCTCTCGAGCGGTAGTACCGCGGGTAGGAGCGGTAGTACCGCTGGCCTAGCGGTAGTACCACTCTCTGCGGTGCTGGTAGGGGGGTAACGGTTGGTTTGTTCCCCCCACTATATAAGTGGGTCTTCTTCTCCAAAGTTGATCTACCTCCTCCCCCAAAAGCTCCATTGTTGCTCCAAGCTCCATTTTCGCCCGATCTCTCTCCCTAGCCAATCAAACTTGTTGATTTACTCGGGATTGGTTGAGAAGGCCCCGATCTACACTTCCACCAAGAGAAATTTGATTCCACCCACTAATCCCTAGCGGATCTTGTTACTCTTGGGTGTTTGAGCACCCTAGACGGTTGAGGTCACCGTGAAGCCATAGTCCATTGTGGTGAAGCTTCGTGGTGTTGTTAGGAGCCTCCAATTAAGTTGTGGAGATTGCCCCAACCTTGTTTGTAAAGGTTTGGTCGCCGCCTTCAAGGGCACCATTAGTGGATTCACGTCATCTTGCATTGTGCGAGGGCGTGAGGAGAATACGGTGGCCCTAGTGGCTTCTTGGGGAGCATTGTGCCTCCACACCGCTCTAACGGAGACGTACTTCCCCTAAAAGGGAAGGAGCTTCGGTAACACATCCTCGTCTCCACCGGCTCCACTCTTTGTTATCTCGTGCCTTTACTTGTGCAAGCTTATTTGTGTTATATCCATTGCTTGCTTGTGTGCTTGTTGTTGTTGCATCATATAGGTTGCTCACCTAGTTGCATTTCTAGACAACCTACTTTGGTGCAAAGTTTAATTTGGTAAAGAAAAGCTAAAAATTGTTAGTTGCCTATTCACCCCCCCTCTAGTCAACTATATCGATCCTTTCAATGTTGATTGGAACACTTCTTCACGTTTGAAGTGAGAACTTTTGTTACGGTCTTTATTGGTCGTGCTGAATAGTAGCGGACTTGGGTTGTTACTTTGTTGAAGACGTTATCTACTTGTTGTTGCTGGCCTTTGTCGATGGTCTCGGCAACCAAGATATAAATCCTTGTTCATGTTGTCTCCGACCGGACATGCGGACGATGGCGCAGGGAGGTTTAATCCTTCTTAAAGGTATTGATTTGGAAGAAGTCGTCTTACTCATACTCCCTCCGTCCCAAATTACTTGTGTTAGATTTGTATAGATGCGGATGTCTAAACACAACACGGAGGTAATATATGTTAATTCCATATCTTAAAATGGTTTGAGATTTATTACTTTTGTTTTGTACTCTATTAATAAGAATGATCGTGTGCGTTGCAACTATCCTTTTCGCGGGAAAGAATTTGGATTGGTAGATGTCTAACGGAGCTTTGAGTATCCCGTGCAGAGCTGGCCAAACGGGCCGGCCCTACCCATCTTAATCGTGCTTGGCACGGCCCGGCACGCCGTGGCATGATTATTAGTCGGGCCGTGCCGTGTCGGCCCGTGTGCTACCTTCTCCAGCCCAGGTACGACCCAGGAGCTATGTGGACCGGCCTGATGATACGCCAAGCATGCTGGTCTGCTAGGGTTGTTGGTCTGATAGGCTGTTATTTGGGCTGATTTTGTCCAATTGGGTTGTTTCTTATGCCATTTATATACAAAAAATATATATACAAAAAAGGTAAACATGCCGTGCCATGCCGGCTCGCATGCCCCACCTTCAGGCTCAGGCATGGCCCAAGGCGTGACGTGTTCCTGGCACGACCTGATTAGAGCGTGCCGAGCTTGGCCTGTCATGTGCCGTGCCAGCGTGCTTGCGGGCCGGCATGCCAGGCCCGGCCCGTTGGCCAGCTTGATCCCGTGGGTACTCTTTTAGGGAAAGAGAAGAAAGAAGGGTTCTTTTTGTATTTTTTCTTTGGCTGGAAAAAATGGGGCGTGCGAGGAGGAAATTCGTGTGGCCGTCCGATGAAAAAGGCGATATGTTTTTCTCAAGGGAAAGACGAAACCTTAGCAGCACAGAAAAAGAAACTTCCCGCAAAATAATCCCGCCAAAATTGACCCCCCACCCCCCACCCCCCACCCAAAATGATCCCGCCAAAATTGAAACTTTCCTCCCAAAATAATCCCGCCCTCCACTTCATCTTCCCGCCGCCCCCCTTCCCAGCAAGATAACTTCCCCCCAATCCAATCCTGCCCCCATCTCATCTCCCCCCCGCCCTCCCGGCCTCCGCCGCCGCAACCTCCGCCGCCGCAACCAAACCCTAGCCCGCCCCCCGTCGAACCCCACCCTCCTCCCTCCCTCCCCACCAGGCCGCAGCCATGTTCTACTCCCACTCCGTCCTGGCTCGGAAGAGCCCGCTGGGGACGGTGTGGATCGCCGCGCACCTGGAGCGCAAGGTCAACCGGACGCAGATCGACGGCGTCGACGTCCCCTCCTACGCCGCGTCCATCATGGACCCCGAGGTGCCCATCGCCCTCAGGCTGTCGGGGCATCTCCTCCTCGGGCTCGTCCGCATCTACTCGTGGAAGGTGAACCACCTGTTCCAGGACTGCAACCGGATGCTGAGCGCGGTCAGGACCGCCTTCGCCTCCATGGAGGCGATAGATCTGCCGGTTGACGCGGACCGTGCTCCGTTCGAGGTAATCACTTTGCCGGAGACCTTCAGCCTGGATGATTTGAGCCTTGATGATGCGATTCGTCAGATGGATACGCCGGATCGTCATCGGCGGACCTCTGACCAGATCACCTTGTCTGGGGAAGGGTATGTGATGATCACCCTTGATGAGGATGGTGGTGCAGAGTTCACGTCTCCTGCTGGCCGATCTTCAGGATTTGAGCCTGTACAGCATGAGCAGGAGACATTCCCTCCGTTTCTTGAGGATGTCATTTCTGTAGATCCTCCTCTGCAAGGCAGCTTTTCAGTGAACCCTATTAATGGGCACCAAGATACACCAGAAATATTGCGCCGAGCGACTGACAGTGTGTCAAGGTTTGAAGATGTTATTGATGGCGGTGACCCCATGGATGAAGATCCGTCGCCGTTCATAGAGAAGGTTACCACGTCACCAGCAATGCTCTCACCTGTATCCCCTGTGCTTCGGACATCCATTCCCAACGTTCCAGCACGTATTAGCCATGAGCCTGTTGAAGAAGATGAAGAACCAGCAGGTGGCGCTGGACTCTTGGCACCTGCAGAATTTGTCCTTGAACCATCTCCACCACCTCAAGTACAAGGTAACAGGAGAAGGAGAAGGGCGAATGTACAGGAGAACAGGAGAAGGCCTACAATTGATGAGGAAATTGTGCTCTCCAATGATTATATGAGTAATCAAATTGATGGCATTGAACTAGGTAGGCTGGCTCGCAGGAGGAAGATACTGCCCCATACAGCAGTGGATGTGTGGAGATTCAACAGGATACGCCAAAAGGACAGCCTTTTCTCTGAACCTCTGGTGCAAGGAATGTGTAGCGATCTTCATAAAGCTTATGAGGGGAACTACCCTCGTGTGAGTGACTCTGATGCTGATGCTGATGCTGTAAACATTGGTGACGAGGATGCACCTGCACCTGGGGGGAATGCTCAGCCTGCCGATGTTGTGAATGTTTGTGACAAGGAGCAGAGTCACTCAATGTCTCTAGTAAATGGAGAGGCAACACCATTTGATTCGCCACCTGAGCTCCCTCGCTTCTCTCCACAAAAGGATCTATCTCCAGTAAGAGAAGAAGGTCACACCCCTTTCGAAACCCCTGGTCGAAGTGGAACCCCGTGGTCTGGACCTGGAGGAACTGGTGCTACTGTACCACTAACACATTGCAGTTATTCATCACTTGGAAAAAATACTCTTGAATCTGATTTCCCATTTGGTACTGATGATCTTGATGAAGATCTACCGGGGTTTCCTGGGCTCATGAATACCCCTAGCATGATATCCAGTGCGGGTACCAGCACCACAGGATTAGGCAGCATCATGTCTACCAGGACAAGGGCTGCCGCCCAGTACTTCAAAGGTATGATGTCTTCAGCCACGTCAGAAGACCAGCCAGGGAAATTCAGTTTAAATAGAATCTTGGACGGGAGGACAAAGAAGCAAGCTGCAAGCATGTTCTTTGAAACATTGGCCCTGAAGAGCTATGATTATATCGATGTCCATCAGGAAGAAGCGTATGGCGATATTTCAGTTTCGGTTAGACCGTCACTCTCGAGCACTAAACTTTGAACAACTCTGTTTCCCTTCAGTTCAATTAGACTATTTTCTTTTCCTTTCCTGGCATGTGTAATATCAGTCCTGGTTTAGAATAGTGCTATGTTATTTTATGCCTTCTAAGCTTCGTGTAATATTTGGTGTGTATCTCAGTTTGTCTCAGTTCTGTTCAGAACCTGGAAATGCTGGTGTGAGTGGAGCTGAAGGTGTTTTGTATACATTGTAATCTGTTTCAACCCTCCTTGTCTTTGCACCTGTGCTGAGCTACTGACGTGCGATTTTGTTGGTTGATTTTTTGCTGTGTGACTGGTGTTGCCTATGGGAAGGAGGGAGTTGAATATTGATTTAGCTTTAGCACATGAATTTAATTCTTTTGGTATAATTCAGATTTATCAGTCAATTTGATTGCTGACACCGTCCAGTAATAATGTAGACACACATTTTGCAGATGATACATCTCCTTTCAGACTTTCTTCAATTGTCTGGCCCACAAAGTAAGAATCTGGTAAATCATACTCTCCAAGAACAAGCCTGTGGTTATAGCGACTTCTGTTTGTTGCTCACCTGAAAGTTACCTGTAATTCAGTAATTCTTGAATTAACTAGAGATTATCTATTGATGTTTATTCTGTGGGTGGAACTAATGAATGAACTTCTGTTTATTCACATGTCTGAGATAGAAGGGTCCTAGTTTACGCATAATGCATCATTGTTCTGTTTACATGCACCTTACTGAATGGTCTTATGCCAGGGAGGGCACCGCACAACAAGCTACACCTTAGTGGTTGGTGCCATAAATATATGTGATATCTGGGCCCCCTTTAGGCTTAAGATCACCAACAATTTATAGTTCTTGAAGAGGCATGCCTGATTTCAGGACCAAAGGTTAGTGATTTTGGTCAATGTTAGCTTCAGGGTTGAGCAATGCATGTTTATATTTTGGTTAGATTCGTTTAAGTGTGCCAATTCAGTCATATTCACATTCACAGTGTTAATATGATGCCAAGTCTTATTTATGCCATTATTGTTCGGCATTACCTGAAGGAGAGATGTGTTGATGTCCAAGATAGGTTAATGTTTAGCTTCTCAAGGTTCACCTGGTCTATAATTTATCTTAAATTGTTAAATGGTTTTGTTGTGATACACCAATACTTGTTCGGACGACAGGGGGGCACTAATTTATCTGCCTGCAGATTAATAAAAAATTATTTGGAAGGTCTCCTATCTGATTTTCTAATTTGATCTTCACTACTAAACTTTTAATCTTGCTTGCTATCTCTTTGATTTTGCCCCATCGGAACTTGAAATTATCTTATTCTTGTGATATTTCTTGGTCATGCTCTACTACTGGACTGTTGCTTCAGACCAACCAGTAAATAGGATACGGAGGCATCTGTGACTTCACTTGAATAGGATAGACATACTGCCATAGGAAGGTAAGCTAGGTTTATGTCGGGTAGAACATTTCCTATCAACAGCGATGCACTAGGACTTCTCCATAACAGATTTGGAACTGCAATGTTTGGTTTACTTAATTTTAGTGCTCATTGTCAGATTGTCAATTTTTTTGAAGCAATATATACTGGAAGTTCTGAACTATAAATGGGTTTATTATCTTATATTTGGTTTCGATTGCAGACGGAATGTTGCTACGCATAGGTATAGTGAGCCTGCTTTTGGAAACGTATGGAATATCAGCGTGTTATATTTGCATTTTTAGTGGCTGTGGCCGATGACACTTTTGTGATGACTAATTTGTGCACTCAATTTTTTTATTTGTCCAGCGAGTAAAATTAGATGCACTACTCACGCTTTTGGATGGGAATCTTAATTTCTTCCTTTTTAGGAGACGTCTGCTGGTTACATTGTTCATGCTTGCGGATAGGGTTCTTAATTTCTTCTTCCTTTTCAGACCACTGCCGATCTGAGCTAAAGGTTTTATCTGTTTCCATTAGATTTACCTTTTGAAATTGTATATCTTTAGGCTTCAATGGTAGCTCTTTTGGATACATGTATTGGCAATATTATTAATCGACTTCGGATATACACTTTTGGAAAAAGCCAATTTCTTCAAAAGGCAAAAGAGTTTGGTCGGTGATCACAAATGATGATTATTCCCATGAAAAATGCAGTAAATACCACAATAGTTTGGAATAAGTATTTCTTTGGGCTTTCAACATATTATCATTGGGCCAACTGTTTCTCCATTTCTGTGCACACGATACGAGAGGTGTCGGCTGTACAGATAAGTGCACCGTGAGTTTCTTGCAAGTGTGATTTAACTAATCTCTGAGCAAGTGCGAACATGTACAGTTGAGTTAATAATGAGTCTTCCACAGTTCCAGGAATAAATTTGTGTCCTAGATCTGGGAATTGCCCTCCTGATAGATTTTCCTTTCTTATGGTCGCAATTAGCAAGTTTAGTGTCTTCAGGTATTCTATGTTGTATACTAATGAAACTTGTCTGAAACAATTTCCCCCGATTCTGCCGCCATTGTTGGCGCTCTCATCTATGGTGCTCTTCCAGAACTCTTACTACATGTGCATGCGACTTGTTTTCAATCGTTTTTGTTTTGTTCAGATAGTCATAAAGTAGACTTTGGGTATATTGCTGTCATATGGTTTAGATATGCAGTTACAGTCATATCTTCAGCTCAGTGCAATGTATGTCAGATTACATAGCTGAATCAGCGAGCTATGGATATTCCGGTTCCTAATTTGGTCCCAAGCATAGTATTTAGCCTTGTATACTCTCCGCGTTCAGACCGGCGGTGGCCTGGACTCTCCTACTTACCCCCTCCAACTGAGGCTGGAGCAGGGGACATCGGAAAGTCTGGACTGAAACGAAGGAGTCCGTTATAGTACATGTTAAGGATTAATTATAATCCTAATAATCTTTGCTTAATTTAGCAACCGTCATAGTTACCGCCTTTGTTTCGCGTCCGCTTGACGCGGCCCCTCCATAGGACATGACTCCTCACACTGTATATATACTTTCGTCATAGGGAATTTGAGGATTTGCCCCACCTTTACTTGCACTTCTAGGATTTGCCCTCCTTCTCACTGACATTGATCTTTTGCCACACCTTTGACAGAAACTTGATGATTTGCCCCTGGCAAGATAGGCCCATCAGAAATGTCAAAACTACCCCTACCCTACTCAGTCCACCCCGACCGAGCACATCTCTCGGGTGGGAAGACATGAGGTGAAGATGGAGCTCCCGCCGCCGTTGTTGCTCGGCGGAGGTGGCGTGGCTCTGCCCGCCGGCCTTGTTGCTTTCGCCTTGCGGAAAATCGGCCTCTCCAAGCACGACGTTGGAGGCGAGCGTGGATGAGGCGACCGCGAGGTAGCGCACGGCGGCCGGGCTCGACCTTCAGCCATCGGTCCGCTCATGGAGAACCTGCTTGGGGAGCGGCGGCGCCTCAAGGCGGATGGCCAACGGATGTGTGCCTTGGCGTGCTTGTGTGTGCATTGTGTGCGTGCGTGATCTAGCACCTGGGCATGCCTGATGGGTGCTAGCCTGCTAGGCATGCGTGTGCCTGGGCGTGCGTGTGTGCATGAGTGCTCTGCGTGTGTTGTGTGCGTGCGTGCTCGCTCTAGCACCTGGGCGCCCGGCTGTTGCTGCTCTTTGCTGCATGCACGGAGAAGGACGCCGTGGTCAAGCTTCGCTCCGTCGCCGAAGCTCGCCATGTACAGCCACCACATCCCGGGCTCGGACCGTGGGCGGCACCCTCCGCGCGCCACATCTAGCATGACCCCTTGCTCCTTTCGTGGGGAGCTCGCTAGAGATGCTCGGCGAGGGCGGGCGTGGCGGCGGCGTCCACGTGCCCGTGGAGATGCACAGGCGTCTATTGGTGCTCGTGACGGACAACACGGTCCGTGCCGTCAAGGCAGGGTGACCGGTGCAGGAAGTGTGGCGCCTTCCTCCGAGAGCTCGACTGGTCTACAGGTGTTGCGCTTCCCTCGAGAATCTCGCCCATGGACGAACGTCGGAGCTGCGCCTCGAGCACGTATCGTTGTAAAGGAGGGAGGAGGACATGGGGAGAGGAGGAGAAGCATCAGTCGTAGCCCGCACCATGGCATGTGGGGAGGAGCAGCAGTGGCTTGGCATTGGAGTGTGGGAAGAGCAGCAACAGCATAGCACGACAGCAAGTGGGCTGCGGGACGAACATATAAGGAAGGAGGGCATTTGGGTCATCCAATTTGTAGTGTAATCTTAAACCGGGTAGAAAGGGCAAATCATCAAAGTTTTAGCAAAGGTGTGGCAAAAGATCAATGTGAATGAAAAGGAGGGCAAATCCTAGAAGTGCAAGCAAAGGTGGGGCAAATCCTCAAATTCCCCATAAAGAAAAGAGTTTGAGATTATTGTTCTGTATTGATTTTCTCTCGATCTCAATCTTCACACGTTATCAGCACGCTCACTGGCGGAGTGATTTCACGGCCAGACTCGTCTGCGGCAGCGAGCACTCAGCGTGACGATGCCCTCCGGCCCGGCGTGCCGAAGGAAGCCCAGCGCTCCAGCGCTGGCAGGCGGCACACGGCGCTGCGCACCTCGACGGCAGACCAGGACGGCAACTGCGGCCTCAGCCCGGTTCTCCTGCTGCAGCCAAGGCCCTCGGCCTCGATGTTTTTCCTCCCGGTGTGCGGTGCGGCAACCGCTGGCTGGAACAAGCGCGTCCGTGGTTTTTGCCCTGGATTTACCCGGCGGGCAAGGCCTGGCGCCCCAGCGTGGGCAGAGGCGACGGCCCCAATCCCGCTAGCGCACGCCCACCGTGCACCTGGACAGCGACCCGGCGAGGCCTCCCACGCGGTGCTCCCCACCCCGCAGTGAGGCAGCGCCCTCAAGCATGCACCCGGCAACGGTGGCGCACCCGGCGCGGGGCGAGCAGCCCCGGCATGGCGCTCGGCCTGGAGCGCGGCGCACCAGCGTCCTCTAGAGCGACTTCCCGACAGCGGAAGTGGCGAGCCCCGGCATGGCGTTGGCCTCGGCGAGGACGTCGGCTTCGATACGGCTCCCAGCGCGCACTCCCGCCTTTGGCCCTGACGCCGCCTATCGGCGCGTCCCTCTGCGGCGAAGCACGCGACGATGTTGGCCTCCGGTCAATCGCGAGGTGACGCGGCCGCTGGCCGGCGAGCCAGAGTGCCGCTCAAGGCCACAACGATGGTGGTCTGCTGCGGTCACGCGCTCCAGGCAGCATGGACACCTGCAGGCAGCAGCGGTGCCCTACTGTCGGCAGCGGACGGTAACGTGTAGCCCGGCAGCCCTCGCCTCCGCTGTCCCTCCATGACGGGTGTGTGGTGCTCAGCATCCAGCGAGCGTGGCCATCCAGCGAGAGATGCGATGCATGGCCTCGAAGACATGGAGGCGCACACGGGATTGCTGCAGCGTGGAAAGCCAAAGGAATCCTTAGTTTGGTAACCACACATATGGAGAACGAGGATGGAGGCATGGAGCCTTATCTCTTCGTCTTTTTTTTCCTTTAGCCATCAAGGTTTTACCGATTCATGAATCAGTCTGCACTTTTCTGTTGTGCCCTCCCCATTCTCTGTTGAGTTTGAAAATTCCAGAGAGGCATGGTTGTTAATGCTCGACATTGTTTTGCGATTGAGATTCAGTTTTCTCGCACAATAATATTGGTTTGCGATTGAAAATATCATTAATATTTTCTCGTAAAACCGCATGTTAATTCACTTGGATGAATTATATTGCAAACTTGAGGCATGACGACATGGGATGCTCAATATTTTGAGATCTACACGATTCAAGTTTTTCACTTGAGCATCAAATTTACATCTACTATTTGCAATTGAGATTTTTCTTTTATCTCTTGCAAATATATATTCAGTACCTCTATAATACTGATTTTCGATTGAGAATTTTCTTCTCTCGCAAAACAACCTCATAGCGATTGAGATTAATTTTCTCTCGCAAAATATTAATTCACCCATGCTGAATTATCTTGCAACTTGATACAAGATCATCTCATTTAATCTGAGGTCTATACAATTCAAGTTTTTTACTTGAATATCAAGTTTGCAACATCATTACTATTCATTATAATAGTGGTGTATTTCTGTTGAGTACAATGTATTCCGGAATGTATGTATCTCCATATTAAACACATGTCGAGATTAATACGTCTATTTGCAATTGAGATTTTCAATTTCTTGCAAATACAGGTGCAAAATTTAAAGTGGTTTCTTCAAATTGATGCTTGGGATCACAAGATAGTCATATAGATCTACTGTCTATGCAGATTATCGATGACTACTGATAAAACCTACATTTTGTTGTTTCGGCATTATGATTGCTTTGCAAAGTGCTATCCCACACATTTTACTAAGTCATGACATAAGGCATTATCGATGACTACTGATAAAACCTACATTTCATCAGATTATACTCTCTAGTGCTGCGAGATCTACTCCATTTTGAAGATTATCTTCAAGGTGTCATATTTAGCAATTTGAGATTCACACTAATGGTTTCAACATAACTTCTTGAAATACCCATTGATTTTGCTAAGTTTATTACAACATCAATCATGATGGTCTTTAATTTACTGGTTGTAAATTAATCATCTCTGGTTTATCCATAGAGGTAACATATGGCTATGGAGTTTGAGGCATTCGCCCTCAATGGCCACCACTGCCATATCTGGGCCATGGACATCATGATCGCTCTTGTGTCTGGTGGAATAATGTGTGCAATCCTGGATACACCTCTAGTTAGGATCACAACGCTAACAGAAAAATGGTGTCTTATATATCATAAGGCATTAGATTCAGATCTCCGCATCTGGTTATTCTGTATCAGCAATTCCTGGGATACAATGAACCTCAAGGGCAAAGGTTTGAATCTTACTTCAACCTTCAATCCGACATCACCAGCTGTGACGGGACCCTATGGGCACGGAGAGTGTGATGGTTGAATATGCCTCAACCGACATGTTTGGAGACTATGAATAGTCTTTCAATCTCCTGAGTGGTCAATACAATTAATGTCCAATTACGATGTTGTAAGAACAACATAAATATTGTTGTTATCATATATTGTATATCAGAATATATTGTATCCGCACTTTGATACAAATACATTTGTATGTATTCTATATATCTGGCAATGATTTTCATATTGAGAATCTTCATGTCTATATATAGATTTCTACGGGAGTCAATCCGATGAAAAATGATGTGTGCCTTGTGGACATATGCACCACAAATTCTATACTCAGGGAAGTCCAATGTTTCCACTCTCATTGAGAGAAAGGAAATATTTTAAAATCGCTAGACGCGATGAGGTATTTGTTGGCTCAACTCGAGTCATATTTACTATCCCTGTGGGTACTCGAGTAACTTGGGGATGCTTTATTGCTTCCCAGGTTTAACTCGTACCCTGCTAAACTATGGAGGTATCCGTCAAAATAGTTTCCATAGCGAAACTTATGATGACAACAAAGATGACTAATTCTCTTTACCATATGCAATGGATATGGCAAGCACATTTTCTATGTATCATCTTGATTGTACTACACATGCTGCAAAGCCCGTACCACATGTTGCGTCCAAGATAGTTTTCCAGAGTGTCTTTTGCATAACAAACTTGGCATTCCATCTTTGGTCATCATTGACATTGGGTTGAAACCAAAACTATTAGCAATTCCAATGGTTTATTGATTATTATGATGCTAAATTCTAACAATATTTGGATTTTGTGTGCACTACATGTGACATAGGGAGGCAAATTAAGGCTCGCACACCTTAAAGTCTACGCTGAACCACTCAGACTCCTTGAATGCATCAAGTTGAGGTAATTGGCTCTTCCCATCCATTGACTAGACTATTCAGGTATTCCATGGTTTTAGAAGACATATCTACATGATGGTCTTAAGTGTGTGATTTATTCACACGCAACCATTGGCTCATTATCCTGACATCGATTTCAAGCAAATTGAATGGATAACATTGCAGAATTCTCCTTGAGTGCCTTCTCTATGGCCCTTGGATTGAAGTTTAGCAATTTGTCCTAATGTCTAGACTCAAAATGGTTTGGTAGAATCCCATCCAAAGAGTTAAGCTCATTGCATTATCTTTACTTTGGGATTGCAACTTACCAACTTTACGTTGGAGTCATGTAGTTTTACACGCTCATGACAAAACTGCATAATATTATTCCCCTCTATCTTTGATATGTGGATATCTACCAAGTATTTCCTATCTGCGATAGTTCGGTTGCATACAAATATCACCACCTAGCATACATCATTGGCCCCTCAACATATAGTTGGGATCTATGTGAGGAATAATGGTATTTCCGTCAATACCTCAAGCCCCTCGCATGGGGAGTTATTCAAGGCCAGTATGCTGATTCAATGAGGAACATTTTCAGGCATTAGGGGGAGATTTCAAGTACCATAAAGAATGCCAAGAAATTAGTGAAACGTTCAACACATTTCCGCCTCAAATCCACGTACTCAAAGATCTGAACCACGCGTTCAGAAGATTTGCATCACATTGCAAATAACCTGCCAGATTCATTTACTGACTATAAAGGTGTCACAAGATCCTACAATCCTGCAAAAGTACACCTGAAAGAGTGGAGGTACCAACAAAATCCACTCCACTCCCCGTTCAAAGCAACAGGGGGAGATGTATGGTAGAAGTACACCAGGATTTAGCTTCTCGCAAGCAAGGATATCAAGGCCTGTGAATCAGTAAATGCAAGTCAACTTCACGTTGATAGACACCTAATGTGTAATATACACCCAGTGGACGGGAAACCTCCACCAACCCAGGTCATAGTACACACAATGACCGGGACATCGGAATACCCGACTCAATCGCATTGGGAAATCGCGAGCAGTCACCATGGGTAACGATATTTCCATCAACTCTATATTGATATATAGATTCTGGAGAAACATATAAACCGGAAGTGTACAATTGTCGACATACATTTCTCAACTAGATTGCAAAAAACCTTTCAAATGATTCAGATCCAAAGACCATGGCCATAGCAAAGTGTGAACAGCACTCGGACTGAACTCAAGCAAAGAGTATAATCTAGATAGAAATGATCTTGCTCAATAATGGGAAGATATTCATAAGCAATACCTACACTAGTTTTCTTCTAGAAACAGAATTGAGAACAACGAGGTGGTGAAACAAAGAGCAAGTATTGTAGCACAAGGGTTCACGCAGATACCCAACTATTCTCCAGAGGTGGAATCTCTTTCTGACAACTTATACCATTGGCAGTATAAAATCATCTACCTCTGCAGTCGATAGATGTAGTGATCACATATCCATGTGGATCACTAGATTCAGACATATATGATTGATTCCCGATGGAATCTCACTTCTAAATCGAAATGCAAAATGCAACATACATTGTGTAAAAATCAGTAAGTCACCATACGACTTATTGTCGGTACATATGGTACAACCGACGTAGTGAGTTCCTTATACACAAGGATTACTCCCACAATGATGATTATCCATGTTTGTGTGTCTGCAATGACGGCACATGTAATCATCTAAATGACGGAATTTAAAATGAAGGATTTGGGTAAACCAAAATACCGCTCGTTACTACAAATTGAGCACCTTCATTCATACATTATGGTATATTATGTTGTCTATATCCATAATATATTGGAGAAATTCATTGTGGAAAAATCTTATCCGTCCATAACTCTCATGGTAGTTCATTCTCTAGACGTAGAGAAAGATCTATTTAGACCATGAGATGATGGAAATGAGATATTGGGACTCAACGTTCCATAATGCCATTGGATCCACCAAACACAATTGGTTGGTACTCAAGAATATCTTTCGATATCTCCAAGGCATCAAACATCTTGTCCTGGTTTTTCAGTTTCACACAAATGTGAACACCGATATCATTGGATACATCGATCGGATCCCCACTATGTCAGATCGTAGACAATCTTAGTGTTCCTACTTGGTGTGGTAGCCCTTTCATGAAGAGTCTTCGAAACAGACCTCATGGCTACATCCACCAACCATTATCTCAACGATAATGTTTCTTGTGTTGCCCGGATGCAACAGGTTACATAATAAGCAATATCGCTATATTGCATATCTTGCAAGTCAAATCATGCGACTGATTTGTTCACCAAGTCTCTACCAACTTATACATTCCAGAAATATGTTCATGGAATTGGTATGTGACAGCTTTGGAATTTGCAAGAAACAGGGGGAGTATCTTCCTAAATTGTTTTTGTTCAATGCATCATATTACTCTCTTTTTTCCTTTCATGAGTTTACTCTACAGGTTCTCATAAAGGTTTTTAATGAGGTAATATCAACATGAGATCATATGTCATACTTTATGTTTTCCCCACCGGGGTTTTTAGGGAAGTATATACGACATATTTATTGTCCTCTTGATTCTATGAGTTATCTCGTATTGAGTTGAAAGAGACAATAATCATTATATGTTGCATACTTTTCTCCTTATTTTCCCACCGGGTTTGAAGGAGTTTTGGCAACATATCAAACACCTATCTCCTCACATTTTCCCCACAGGTTTTTTTCGAGGAAGACTTTCTCAAGTTGAAGATGATGAACATAAAATATACATACTTGGAGGAGTCTTTATCAAGATGACGGAGCAATCATAAAAACAAGCATAGACTAGGGGGGTGTTAATAATTAATTATAATCCTAATAATCTTTGCTTAATTTAGCAACCGTCATAGTTACCGCCTTTGTTTCGCGTCCGCTTGACGCGGCCCCTCCATAGGACATGACTCCTCACACTGTATATATACTTTCGTCATCATCAATAAAGAAAAGAGTTTGAGATTATTGTTCCGTATTGATTTTCTCTCGATCTCAATCTTCACAATACAGACGGTTCAGACGTACAGGGGTATCAGACAGTTCAGACATGTCCGGGCGGAAATGAGGGAGTAGTCCGTTGGATGAGATTTTTTGCAAGACGGTCCAATCCAAACATACAGGGACGAAACGGGGAAGCCTGCTTGGAGTTGCCCCAAAGCCGTGCCGCACTGTGTTGGGTAGGGTAACGGAAACAATCATAGTGTGATGATGATGATGATGATGGGGTGAGAGGAGATGCATCATCTGTCAGTTGTCCACCAGCCAGGCATGACCCGGTGCTGGGTCACTCCAAGCACGAGCAGTCGGTGCTCTGGAATTAAACGAGCTGCGGCGCGTAATGTATCAATTGCCCCGGAGAATCGATGGTGTGCGACGGAAATCCTGTAATATCCACTCTATCGGAGACGCATACCGCATGGTATAGAAGGTGTCTGCACTGGCTGGGACGGGCGGGAGCGCTCGCTGGCTGCGGTGCGGCCTTGAGAAATCTTGAGAGAACGCCACCCGACCCATGGACGGCGGCCGAGTCCCAGCGTGGATTGGCCGCGGACCACGTACGGTACGGTCCAGCCTACTTGCCCGACCGTATCCTTTCCTCTCGCTACATAAACATTCGATCTAGATCGTCTTTGTGTACCTGTGGCTGTGGACCCGTGCACTTTGTGTCCACACTGCCTCCAGGTAGTAATTCCAGATGCTTATTAGAGCATCTCCAGTGGATCCTCTATATGGCAGTGTATAGCAAATATAGACTAGTCTGGCTTCAAAATTCATCCCAGCGGAGCGTGCATACGGTCGTCCAAACAGCCACGCCCTCGCCACGACGCTACCGGGCGTGCAAATAACCACGCCGCCACGCTCGTCGTCCGGTAGCATGCCCGAGCCACTCGAGGAAAAGGAAGGAAGGAAGGGAGGCCGTCCGCGCTCGTCGTCCAGCAGGCGAGCCGCTCGAAGGTAAATTTCTCCATCGCGAGCATCGAAGGAAGGAAGGAAGGAAGGAAGGAGGTCTCGGGACTTGGGGGCGGGGGGTTGAGCACGTCCATGGATCTGGCGTGGCAGCGTGAAATTCGGGTGGCTGGTGGCCGTGACCATGTTGAGGCAGCGGCTGACAATGGCGTTGAGGCCAGCCGGGATGGGGAGGAAATTTGAGGGATGGGGAGGGTGGGAGAGAGAGGGAGGGCGTGGGGAGAGAGAGAGGGCCGGCGTGGGGAAGAGTGGTGAGGGGCTCATGTGGGAGGCCAAGGGCATGGATGAGGTCGGGAGGAGATGTGCTCTGTAGTGTAGTATATAGAGTATTCATGCTCTGCTTTTTAGGGAGTAGTAGTGCTATGTATTTACACATATTTGCTCCATATATAGTTATTGTTTGGGTGTGGATTAATTAACGGATGCATGTAGACATATTTTAGAGTGTGGATTCATTCATTTTGCTCGTATATAGTCATTGTTAGAACGGAGGGAGTAGATGTCTTCTTGTTGTCTAAAATAGCTGTGCATTGGTTGCTTGCAGATGGATCTTGACCAAAGCTTTTTGGACACCCTTGGTTTTGGTTACACACAAACACAACCGGATAGTCCAATTGGAGAGCGAGCAACTCCATCAACTCAAAGATCGTTACGCAATAACAGAGAAAGGAAAATCCAACAAAGGCAAAAATTGGTCTAGTGATGAGGACAAGGTTCTCATAGCAGCATGGGCAAATACAAGTTTGGATATTGTTGGGACAGATCAAAACCGAGATGCTTATTGGGATAGAATTTCAGAGTACTACAACACACACATTGGGACAGCGTTCTTCCTCTCTTCCTCCTCGCGCTCGACGAATGCTGCAAGTATGAGTTCATCGTCGCCAGATGAAGATGACGAAGAACTCATGTCCCAAGTGGATGTGTTCATTGTGTTGCGTGAGAAACGATAGAAAAATCTAGGTGAGAAGAGAAGTGTCTTTGGAAGAGGTGGTAGGAGTGGTTTATATAGATCGGAAATATGGCCGTTGGAAATATAGCCGTTTGAAAATATAGCCGTTGGAATATACACGTCCAAATTCTGCGTTAAAACGAAAAGCGGGAGGTGTATAATTTAGCAAGGTGTATATGGACGTGTATATGGAGATATACACGTCCAAATTTACACGTTCCACTAGAGATGCTCTTACGGGGTGTAATTTAACTTAGCGGTCGAGCAGTCCCATGGCTTCGCGTACATCTTCGGTCAGTGAACCAACAGACCGAAAGTGTGAGGTCGCCAGGGCCGGGTTATACTAGTACAATTATAAATAATAGACTGATGATGGATGGCGTGTATTCGTAAGCGATTCCATGCGCTGAATGTTCCAGCGGTTCCCTTCATCGACCGGTCGGTGCCCCAGCTATGTACGTACGTACCGACACGGCGGCAACGGCCACGACCACATGTGCCAGCGACCAGCGTAGTAGTAGTAGTAGTACACGATTATCTTTCTTTTTTCGTTCGTTGGAGATTCGTGACCGATTGCCGGAAAAATGTCAATGGGCAGCGTCGGGTCTGGACTTTTTTGTTTAAGAACCGATAATACCACATCCAATGGCATATGTGGTAGTAACAAACTATAAAAAATATATTCAAAAACAAGATCCGATACTCCCTTCATTCTAAAATATAGTGTGCCCGCGCTTTTTGAGATTCAACTTTGATCTTATATTTAACCAATCAGATCGACTGCGTCAGAAAAAAAATTATATAATTGAAAACTTTTTTAAAAATATGAATTCACTGGTATAACTTTTGCTTCCGCTATAGTCGATCTTGTTGGTTAAATTTATAGTCAAAGTTGAAGCATGAAAATAAAGAAAGCACTATGTTTTGAAATGTAGGCCGAAAACGCTCACCATGTCTAATCCAACAGAGGCGATGACCACCGCTGACGATGTCTACAGACTACTCTACAGCTATAGGGAGAGTGTATCTAGTGCACGGCAGGTAGAGCTAAGCATTCTAGCCTGGTTGCTCAGTAGTCTACTCCAACTAATCAATTGATTATAAGCAACGGGATAGCGTAGCATTACGCACGGTGGTTACGGGCTCCCTGTCACACGCCGGATTCTATGATTATACAAGTAGCCGCTGTAGTGTATAATACTCCCATGCTGCACTGACCAATGCAGTGCAGCGCCGACGATACGGCCGACCCTGCACCTCTCCTTTCTTTCTCCGCTTTGTTTTCTTGCTACGAGGCGGTACCTCCGTCCGGTCGCGCGTGTCCGTCGTACCACTGCTCGACAAGTGTGGCCGTATCGTATGGGACCGTTTTGGAGAATCATCAGAAGGTTTTGGGCTGGGATTAGTTGGCTCTGGGTAAGTGAGACTGGCGTGTCAAGCGTCAGGCCGAACAGTCCTCTCGCTCATTAATCTTGGACAGTGTTTGGGCCGATCCGAAAACGAATGGAGCGTGTGGGCGGTGGACGGATGGACGGACGGCAACGGCCGGCGTCCTTGTCGAATACTACTTGCAGGTACGTACGGGGCTGTAGCTGGTCACCGTAAACTCTGACGAGACTGGATCCGGTATTATATATGATGATAACAATACTAGCTAGCTAGGAAACCTCAGCGCGGCGTCAGACAAGCGCGCCCAGGCAAAAACAGAAAGTGGATTTAGAATGTGCCATCTGTCGTCGTAGAAGCAAATCCGACCTTCAAACACCCGCAAAACGCGATCGGGCACGTTCGCTGTGACCGGTCACACCTTATATTTTCTACTCCCTCCGTAAACTAATATAAGAGCGTTTAGATCATTACTTTAGTTATCTAAACGCTTTTATATTAATTTACAGAGGAAGTACTATGCATCCGACTACCATGTATTTCATCCTCTAAATCCGTACAAAGCAAGAAACAAAAAATCTACGTAGTACACAAGTCACACTAGCCTAACTATGCTTCATCATCGTCGGATATATCCACAATCTCTGTGCCTGGTAGACGGGCGCGTAGGAGGGCTCCGGCTCCTCCTCATCCATGTAGGCAAGAATCTCGTTGACTTCCGCTTCCTCCTCCGCCTGGAGGATGTGGCAGTTGGCCTCTGCCTGTGACTGGAGGGAATTCACGATTGCTTGTTGCCCTGCTTGCAGATCTGCATCCCCAACAACCTCATCGTCCTCCTCCTCCTCCGCATCCTCATCCTCCTCGTTCCGATCCACCGTGTCTGGTGGTAGCCCTGCGGCGATCCAGGCTTCACAACTTGCCCGGATCTGCTCAAGGAGCTGCAACCGGTGCTCCGGTGTTAGATAAGGTAGCTCCTGACTCGTTGGCATAGTGGCATGGCTACTTGATTGTGGTGGCGGACGGTGAGCGCCGACCATTGCAATGTGAAGGTGGATAGTGATTGGAAAGTGGCAGCAGCGGATGGGAGGGGAGGGAATGTGGATGGGTAGGGTTTCAATGCCGGTGTTCGTCTTAAATAGCCGGGCTAGGGGCCTTACACGACACGCCGGAGCGCCGATACGCAGCGCCATTGGTCCGTCCAAGGAGACGAACTTCGGACCGCCAGGTTTCAGAGTGTTTTCCTAGGGCACCCGCACGTCAGTCCGACGTGGTGGACGCGCCCGGGCCGCCCCATATTCGTCCTAGATATGGGCTAGATATGAGGGGTGCCGGCAGGCCCGGGCGTTTTTTTACCGGTCAGTGACTGGGCCGTTCGCTCGAGCGTTTGAGGGGAGTTTGAGGCGCTCGACTGTAGATGCTCTAAGAGACTAAGAGCATCATTCTCCCCGGCCCAGACCGACGACCCGGTGAGTGCCCGATCACAAAAACACGACCCTGTCGGACTCCACAAACAAGCTGTGGGCGTCGAGGCTGACCGACACCCCTCAAACCCCTGATATGGGGGGGGGGAGGGGGGGGGAGGGGGAGGGAGGCCCAGAGGAGTCCGCCACATCAGCCCGACACACCATGCCCCGCCCGAAGCCCACTCCGTCTCCACTTTAAATCCCCATCCGAAGCAAACCTAACTTCACTTCACTCTCCGCTCTCCTCTCCGTAGCTTTCCCTCCATCTCTGTCCATTCCCCTCCCCCTCTTGGTCCAAATGTTGAGCACCGACAGCGGTTGCGATGCTGAATCCGGCAACGAGAGCGACTGAGACGCCTTCGTCCACGGAGGGGTGAAGTAGAACAATAACAAAGTATTTCCCTCGGTTAGAGAACCAATGTAATCAATCTAGTAGAAGTCAACCAAGCTAACAAGATAAACAACAGATGCGCACAAATAAAACAAAAACTTGCACACCATGTAGCAAGAGGGTTTGTCAAGCCCTTACCAAATTTTAACACGTATTATAAATGTTTCCTTACCAAATTCCACTTACCAAGAGCGCTTCACTCCCGGGCAAGGACGCCAGAAAAGAGTCTTGATGATCCACAAGTATAGGGATCAATCGCAGTCTTTTTGATAAGTGAGTGTCGAAACCAACGAGGAGCAGAATGGATCAATAAGCGGTTTTCGGTAAGGTATTCTCCACAAGTGTTGTAAGATAGTTGTAACAGATAGTTTGATAGTAAAATAATTGATAACAAGTAACAAGTAACCAAAGTAGTAAGACACAACAACTTGGCCCAATCCTTAATATTTCTAAGGACAAGTTGGAAGTACTTCTTATAGTGATTAAAGTGTTCTCGAGGACACACGAGAATTTCATCTAGTTACTTTCACCATGATTCATTGCTCACGTTCATTGCTTTGATAAGTTGTTATGTGGGTGGATCAGAGCTAAGGTGTTGTTATTACTTGAACAAGTAACCTACTTATGATTATCCCCTTCATGCAAACATCCGCAAATACAAGAGAAGAGTTAAGATAAATCTAACCATAGTATTAAATGAAAGGATCCAAAACAGCTCCTTACGGAACATCATATAAAACTAGGGTTTAGGTTTCCAATGACTATCTTTTATGACAACACTGGTGCAATTGCCATTGCCAAGGAGCCCAGGTTTCACAAGAAGACCAAGCACATCAAACGCCGCTTCAACCCCATTTGTAATTACATTAAGGATGGAGATATATAGCTTTCCAAAGTACATACGGATCTGAATGTAGCAGACCTGTTGACTAAACCTCTTCCACTAGCAAAACATGATCAACACCAAGACTCCGTGGGTGTGAGATTCATACTTATGTAAACTACATTATTAACTCTAGTGCAAGTGAGAGATTGTTGGAAATATTCCCTAGAGGCAATAATAAATTGGTTATTGTCATATTTCCCGTTCGTGATAAGTATTTATTATTCATGCTAGAATTGTATTGATCGGAAACTTAAATACATGTGTGAATACATAAACTACACTGTGTCCCTAGTAAGCCTCTACTAGATTAGCTCGTTGATCAAAGATGGTTAGGGTTTCCTAGCCATAGATGAGCTGTCATTTGATAACGGGATCACATCATTAGGAGAATGATGTGATGGAAAAGACCCAACCATAAGCTTAGCATGAGATCGTATCACTTAGTTTTGCTATAGCTTTCTTCATGTCAATTATCTGTTCCTTCGACCATGAGATCATGCTACTCCCGAATACTGGAGGAATGCCTTGTGTGCTATCAAACGTAACTTCATAACTGGGTGGTCATAAAGGTGCTCTACAGGTATCTCCGATGGTCTCTGTTGGGTTGCATGGATCAAGACTTGGGATTTGTCACTCCGTATGATGGAGAGATTGAAGGAAATATGCCCTAGAGGCAATAACAAAGTTGTTATTTATATTTCCTTATATCATGATAAATGTTTATTATTCATGCTAGAATTGTATTAACAGGAAACATAGTCCATGTGTGAATACATAGACAAACAGAGTGTCCCTAGTATGCCTCTACTTGACTAGCTCGCTAATCAAAGATGGTTAAGTTTCCTAGCCATGGACATGTGTTGTCATTTGATGAACGGGATCACACCATTAGAGAATGATGTGATGGACAAGACCCATCCGTCAGCTTAGCATAATGATCGTTTAGTTTTACTGCTATTGCTTTCATCATGACTTATACATGTTCCTCTGACTATGAGATTATGCAACTCCCGAATACCGGAGGAACACCTTGTGTGCTATCAAACGTCACAACGTAACTGGGTGATTATAAAGATGCTCTACAGGTGTCTCCGATGGTGTTTGTTGAGTTGGCATAGATCAAGATTAGGATTTGTCACTCCGAGTATCGGAGAGGTATCTCTGGGCCCTCTCGGTAATGCACATCACTATAAGCCTTGCAAGCAATGTGACTAATGAGTTAGTCACGGGACGATACATTACGGAACGAGTAAAGAGACTTGCCGGTAATGAGATTGAACTAGGTATTGAGATACCGACGATCGAATCTCGGGCAAGTAACATACCAATGACAAAGGGAACAACGTATGTTGTTATGCGGTTTGACTGATAAAGATCTTTGTAGAATATGTAGGAGCCAATATGAGCATCCAGGTTCCGCTATTGATTATTGACCGGAGATGTGTCTCGGTCATGGCTACATAGTTCTCGAACCCGTAGGGTCCGCACGCTTAACGTTCGATGACGATTTGTATTATGAGTTATGTGATTTGCTGAACCGAAGTTTGTCCGGAGTCCCGGATGAGATCACGGGCATGACGAGGAGTCTCTAAATGGTCGAGAGGCAAAGATTCATATATTGGAAGGTTACATTCGGACACCGGAATGGTTCGGGTCGTTTCGGATAAGTTTCGGAGTACCGAGGGTTACCGGAACCCCCCGGGAGATTAACGGGCTACCATGGGCCTTAGTGGAGAAGAGAGAGGGCCGGCCAGGAGGTGGCGCCCCCCCTTGCCAATCCGAATTGGACAAGGGGTGGGGGCGGCGCCTGTCGGTGTCAAAACCGGCGGATCTCGGGTAGGGGGTCCCGAACTGTGCGTCTAAGGTCGATGGTAACAGGAGACGGGGGACACGATGTTTACCCAGGTTCGAGCCCTCTCTATGGAGGTAATACCCTACTTCCTGCTTGATTGATCTTGATGAATATGAGTGTTACAAGACTTGATCTACCACGAGATCGTAATGGCTAAACCCTAGAAGTCTAGCCTGTGTGACTATGGTAATGAGTATCTGTCCATCCGGAATACGCTCTCCGGTTTATATAGAGGGTTACATAGAGTCGGTTACATAAGAAGGAATCTTCATAGTTGACTGCCAAGCTTGCCTTCCACGCCAAGGAGAGTCCAATTCGGACATGGGTACAGTCTTCGGCCTTCATGTCTTCACAGCCCATCAGTCCGTCCCATGGATAACAGGCCGGACGCCCGAGGACCCCTTAGTCCAGGACTCCCTCAGCGCCCCCCTTGCCAATCCGAATTGGACAAGGGGTGGGGGTGGCCCCCCTCCTTCCTTCTCTCCTCTTCCTCCTTCCCTCCTTCTCCTAGTTGGAATAGGAAAGGGGGGGGGGGCGAATCCTACTTGGACCGGGAGTCCAAGTAGGACTCCCCATTGGCGCGCCCCCTTTAGGGCCGGCCTCCTCTTCCCCCCTCCTTTATATACGTGGGTGGGGGAACTCCAAAGGCAAGTCTTATCTTAGCCGTGTGCGGTGCCCCCCTCCACAGTTACACACCTCGGTCATATAATCGTACTTCTTAGGCGAAGCCCTGCGCCGGTAACTTCATCATCAGCGTCGCCACGCCGTCGTGCTGACGGAACTCTCCCTTGGCCTCAACTGGATCAAGAGCTCGAGGGACGTCATCATGCTGAACGTGTGCTGAACAAGGAGGTGCTGTACGTTCGGTACTTGGATCGGTTGGATCGCGAAGACGTTCGACTACATCAACCGCGTTACTAAATGCTTCCACTTTTGGTCTACGAGGGTACGTGGACACACTCTCCCCTCTCGTTGCTATGCATCTCCTAGATAGATCTTGCGTGATCGTAGGTAATTTTTTTTGAAATACTGCGTTCCCCAATAGTGGCATCCGAGCCAGGTCTATGCATAGATGTTATATGCACGAGTAGAACACAATGAGTTGTGAGCGATAATAGTCATACTCCTTACTAGCAACGTCTTACTTTGATTCGGCGGTATTGTTGGATGAAGTGGCTCAGATTGACATTACATGACCGCGTTCATGAGACTCGTTCTACCGACGTGCTTCGCACACAGGTGGCTAGCGGTGAAGGAAATATGCCCTAGAGGCAATAATACAATACTTATTTACATTTCCTTATATCATGATAAATGTTTATTATTCATGCTAGAATTGTATTAACCAGAAACATAGTACATGTGTGAATACATAGACAAAACAGAGTGTCCCTAGTATGCCTCTACTTGACTAGCTCGTTAATCAAAGATGGTTAAGTTAACTAGCCATAGACATGTGTTGTCATTTGATGAATGGGATCACATCATTAGAGAATGATGTGATGGACAAGACCCATCCGTTAGCTTAGCATTATGATCGTTAAGTTTTATTGCTATTGCTTTCTTCATGACTTATACATGTTCCTATGACTATGAGATTATGCAACTCCCGAATACCGGAGGAACACTTAGTGTGCTATCAAACGTCACAACATAACTGGGTGACTATAAATATGCTCTACAGGTGTCTCCGATGGTGTTTGTTGAGTTGCCATAGATTGAGATTAGGATTTGTCACTCCGATTGTCGGAGAGGTATGTCTGGGCCCTCTCGGTAATGCACATCACTATAAGCCTTGCAAGCAATGTGACTAATGAGTTAGTTGCGGGATGATGCATTACGGAACGACTAAAGAGACTTGCTTAGCGAGATTGAACTAGGTATTGAGATACCGACGATCGAATCTCGGGCAAGTAACATACCGATGACAAAGGGAATAACGTATGTTGTTATGCAGTTTGACCGATAAAGATCTTCATAGAATATGTAGGAACGAATATGAGCATTCATGTTCCGCTATTGGTTATTGACCGGAGACGAATCTCGGTCATGTCTACATAGTTCTTGAACCCGTAGGGTCCGCACGCTTAACGTTCGGTGACGATCGGTATTATGAGTTTATGTGTTTTGATGTACCGAAGGTAGTTCGGAGTCCCAGATATGATCACGGACATGCGAGGAGTCTCGAAATGGTCGAGACATAAAGATCGATATATTGGAAGGCTATGTTTGGACATCAGAATGGTTCCGGGTGAGTTCGGGCATTTACCGGAGTACCGGGGGTTATCGGAACCCCCCGGGGAGTGTATGGGCCTTATTGGGCCTTAGTGGGAGAGAGGAGGAGGCGACCAAGGTGGAGGGCGCCCCCAAGCCAAATTCGAATTGGGTGGGGGGCCGGCGCCCCCCCTTCCTTCCCTCTCTCTCTCCCTTCCTTTCTCTCCTACTCCAACAATGGAAGGGGGAATCCCACTCCCACCGGGAGTAGGACTCCCCCCTTGAGGCGCGCCATAGAGGGCCAGCCCTCCCCCCTCCACTCCTTTATATACGGGGGAGGGGGGCACCCCATAGACACAAGTTGATCTCTTAGCCGTGTGCGGTGCCCCCCTCCACAGATTTCCACCTCGGTCATATCGTTGCAGTGCTTAGGTGAAGCCGTGCGGCGGTAACTTCAATCACCATCATCACGTCGTCGTGCTGACGAAGCTCTCCCTCAACACGCAGCTGGATCTAGAGTTCGTGGGACGTCACCGAGCTCAACGTGTGTAGATCGCGGAGGTGCCGTATCTTTGGTGCTAGGATCGGTCGGATCGTGAAGACGTATGACTACATCAACCGCGTTGTCATAACGCTTCCGCTTTCGGTCTACGAGGGTACGTGGACAACACTTTCCCCTCTCGTTGCTATGCATCACCTAGATGGATCTTGCGTGTGCGTAGGATTTTTTTTGAAATTACCATGTTCCCCAAGAGTGGCATCTGAGCCAGGTCTATGCGTAGATGTTATATGCACGAGTAGAACACAAAGAGTTGTGGGCGATAATAGTCATACTGCTTACCAACATGTCATACTTTGATTCGGCGGTATTATTGGATGAAGCGGCCCAGACCAACATTACGCGTACGCTTACGCGAGACTTGTTCTACCGACGTGCTTCACACACAGGTGGCTAGTGGGTGTCTATTTCTCCAACTTTAGTTGAATCGAGTATGACTACGCCCGGTCCTTGTTGAAGGTTAAAACAGCAAACTTGACGAAAAATCGTTGTGGTTTTGACGCGTAGGTAAGAACGGTTCTTGCTCAGCCCGTAGCAGCCACATAAAACTTGCAACAACAAAGTAGAGGACGCATAACTTGTTTTTGCAGGGCATGTTGTGATGTGATATGGTCAAGACATGATGCTAAATTTTATTGTATGAGATGATCATGTTTATTAACACGATTATCGACAATGGCGTGGAGCCATATGGTTGTCGCTTTATTGTATGAAACGCAATTGCCATGTAATTTCTTTACTTTATCACTAAGCGGTAGCGATAGTCGTTGAAGCAATAGTTGGTGAGACGACAACAATACTTCGATGGAGATCAAGGTGTCAAGCCGGTGACGATGGTGATCATGACGGTGCTTTGGAGATGGAGATCAAAGGCACATGATGATGATGGCCATATCATATCACTTATATTGATTGCATGTGATGTTTATCCTTTATGCATCTTATTTTGCTTAGTACAACGGTAGCATTATAAGATGATCTCTCACTAAATTTCAAGGTACAAGTGTTCTCCCTGAGTATGCACCGTTATGACGGTTAAATGTCGTGCCGAGACACCACGTAATGATCGGGTGGGATAAGCTCTACGTTCACATACAACGGGTGCAAGCCAGTTTTGCACACACAAAATACTCGGGTTAAACTTGACGAGCCTAGCATATGCAGATATGGCCTCGGAACACTGAGACCGAAAGGTCGAGCATGAATCATATAGTAGATATGATCAACATAGTGATGTTCACCATTGAAAACTACTCCATCTCACGTGATGATCGGACATGGTTTAGTTGATATGGATCACGTGATCACTTACATGATTAGAGGGATGTCTATCTAAGTGGGAGTTCTTAAGTAATATGATTAATTGAACTTTAATTTATCATGAACTTAGTCCTGGTAGTATTTACATAACTATGTTGTAGATCAATATCTCGCGATGTAGCTCCCCGTTTATTTTATATGTTCGTAGAGAAAAACTATGTTGAAAGATGATAGTAGAAATGATGCGGACTAGGTCCGTGATCTGAGGATTATCCTCATTGCTGCACAGAAGAATTATGTCCTTGATGCACTGCTAGGTGACGGACCTCTTGCAGGAGCAGATGCACACGCTATGAATGTTTGACAAAGCTCGGTATGATGACTAGTTAATAGTTTAGTGCACCATGCTTTACGGCTTAGAACCGGGACTTCAAAAATGTTTTGAACGTCACGGAGCATATGAGATGTTCTAAGAGTTGAAATTGGTATTTCATACTCATTCCCGTGTCGAGAGGTATGAGACCTCTGACAGTACTTTGCCTACAAGATGGAGGAGAATAGCTCAACCAGTGAGCATGTGCTCAGATTGTTTGAGTACTACAATTGCTTGAATCAAGTGGGAGTTAATCTTCCAGATAAGATAGTAACTGACAAAGTTATCTAGTCACTATCACCAAGTTACTAGAACTTAGTGATGAACTATAATATGCAAGGGATGACGAAAGTAATGCCCAAGCTCTTCGCGATGCTGAAATCAGCGAAGGTAGAAATCAAGAAATAGCATCAAGTGTTGATGGTTAACAAGATCACTAGTTTCAAAGAAAAGGGCAGAGGAAAAGAAAGAGGAACTTCAAATAAGAATAGCAAGCAAGTTTCTGCTCCCATGAAGAAGCCCAAAGCTAGACCCAAGCACAGGCCAGGTGCTTCTCTGCCAAAGGAAATGGTCCTTTGGAAGTGGAACCGCCCTAGATACTTGGCGGATAAGAAGGATGGAAAAGTGAACAAAAGTATATTTGATATACATGTTATTGATGTGTACTTTGCTAGTGTTTATAGCAACCCCTCAGTATTTGATACTGGTTCAGTTGCTAAGAGTAGTAACTCGAAACGGGAGTTGCAAAATAAACAGAGACTAGTTAAGGGCGAGATGATCGTGTGAATTGGAAGTGATTCCAAGGTTGATAACATCACCATCGCACACTCCCTTTTCCTTCGGGATTAGTATTGGAACTAAATATATTTTATTTGGTGTTTGCGTTGAGCATAAATATGATTGGATCATGTTTATTGTGATACGGTTATCCATTTATATCAGAGAATAATTGTTGTTCTGTTTACATGAATAAAACCTTCTATGGTCTTATATCCAATGTAAATGGTTTACTGAATCTCGATCACAGTGATACACATAATATTGATGCCAAAAGATGCAAAGTTAATAATGATAGTGCAACTTATTTGTGGCACTGCCGTTTAGGTCATATTGGTGTAAAGCGCATGAAGAAACTCCATACTGATGGGCTTTTGGAATCACTTGATTATGAATCACTTGATGCTTGAGAACCATGCCTCATGGGCAAGATGACTAAGACTCCGTTCTCCGGAACAATGGAGCGAACAACTAACTTGTTGGAAATAATACATATTGATGTATACGGTCCAATGAGTGTTGAGGCTCGCGGCGGGTATCATTATTTTCTAACCTTCACAGATGATTTGAGCAGATATGGGTATATCTACTTGATCAAACATAAGTCTGAAACATTTGAAAAGTTCAAAGAATCTCAGAGTGAAGTGGAAATCATTGTAACCAGAAAATAAAGTTTCTACGATCTGATCACGGAGACGAATATTTGAGTTACGAGTTTGGTCTTCATTTGAAACAATGTGGAATAGTTTCGCAACTCACGCCACCTGGAACACCACAGTTTAATGGTGTGTCCGAATGTCATAACCGTACTTTATTAGATATGGTGCGATCTATGATGTCTCTTATCGATTTACCACTATCGTTTGGGGTTATGCATTAGAGACAGCTGCATTCACGTTAAATAGGGCACCATCTAAATCCGTTGAGACGATACCGTATGAACTATGGTTTATCAAGAAACCTAAGCTGTCATTTCTTAAAGTTTGGGGTTGCGATGCTTATGTGAAAAACTTCAACCTGATAAGCTCATAGCCAAATCGGAGAAATGCGTCTTCATAGGATACCCAAAGGAGACTATTGGGTACACCTTCTATCACAGATCCAAAGGCAAGATATTCGTTGCTAAGAATGGATCCTTTCTAGAGAAGGAGTTTCTCTCGAAAGAAGTGAGTGGGAGGAAAGTAGAACTTGACGAGGTAATTGTACCTACTCCCTTATTGGAAAGTAGTTCATCACAGAAATCAAGTTCCAGTGATTCCTACACCAGTAAGTGAGGAAGCTAATGATGATGATCATGAAACTTCTGATCAAGTTACTACCGAACCTCGTAGGTTAACCAGAGTAAGATCCGCACCAGAGTGGTACAGTAATCCTATTCTGGAAGTCATGTTACTTGACCATGACAAACCTACGAACTATGAGGAAGCGATGATGAGCCCAGATTCTGCAAAATGGCTTGAGGCCATGAAATCTCAGATGGGATCCATGTATGAGAACAAAGTGTGGACGTTGGTTGACTTGCCCGATGATCGGCAAGCCATAGAGAATAAATGGATCTTCAAGAAGAAGACTGACGCTGACGGTAATATTACTGTCTACAAAGCTCGACTTGTTGCACAAGGTTTTCGACAAGTTTAAGGAGTGTCTACAATGAGACCTTCTCACCCGTAGCGAAGCTTAAATCCGTCCGAATCATGTTAGCAATTGCCGCATTTTATGATTATAAAATTTTGCAAATGGATGTCAATACTGCATTCCTTAATGGATATCTTAAAGAAGAGTTGTATATGATGCAACCAGAAGGTTTTGTCGAGCCAAAAGGTGCTAACAAAGTGAGCAAGCTCCAGCGATCCATTTATGGACTGGTGCAAGCCTCTCGGAGTTGGAATATACACTTTGGTAGTGTGATCAAAGCATATGGTTTTATACAGACTTGCGGTGAAGCCTGTATTTACAAGAAAGTGAGTGGGAGCACTACAACATTTCTGATAAGTATATGTGGATAACATATTGTTGATCAGAAATAATGTAGAATTTTTCTGGAAAGCATAAAGGAGTGTTTAAAAAGACTTTTTCAAAGAAATACCTCGGTGAAACTGCTTACATATTGATCATCAAGATCTATAGAGATAGAACAAGACGCTTGATAAGTTTTTTCAATGAGTACATACCTTGACAAGATTTTGAAGTAGTTCAATATGGAACAGTCAAAGAAGGAGTTCTTGCCTGTGTTGCAAGGTGTAAAGTTGAGTAAGACTCAAAACATGACCACGGCAGAAAATAGGAAGAGAATGAAAGTCATTCTCTATGCCTCAGCCATAGGTTCTATAAAGTATGCTATGCTGTGTACCAAACCTTTTTGTGTACTTTGCCATGAGTTTGGCAAGGGGGTAGGATATTGATCCAGGAGTGGATCATTTGTCAGCAGTCAAAATTATCCTTAGAAGACTAAGGAGATATTTCTCGGTTATGGAGGTGATAAAGAGTTCATCGTAAAGAGTTACACTGATCCGGATGACTATGAGTCTCAATCTGGATACATATTGAAAGTGGGAGCAATTAGCTAGAGTAGCTCCATGTAGAGCAGTGTAGACATAGAAAAGTTTGCAAAATACATACGACTCTGAATGTGATAGAACCATTGACTAAGCTTCTCTCACAAGCAAAACATGATCACACCTTAGTACTCTTTGGGTGTTAATCACATAGCGATGTGAACTAGATTATTGAGTCTAGTAAAACCCTTTGGGTATTAGTCACATGGCGATGTGAACTAATCACATGGTGATGTGAACTATTGGTGTTAAATCACATGGTGATGTGAACTAGATTATTGACTCTAGTGCAAGTGGGAGACTGAAGAAATATGCCCTAGAGGCAATAATAAAGTTGTTATTTATATTTCCTTATATCATGATAAATGTTTATTATTCATGCTAGAATTGAGTGGGAGCTCTGTAGCATTTCTGATATTATATGTGGATGACATATTGTTGATCGGAAATGATACTGAATTTCTGAAAGCATAAAGGAGTTTTTGAAAGGAGTTTTTCAAAGAAAGACCTCAGTGAAGCTACTTACATATTGAGCATCAAGATATATGGAAATAGATCAAAACGCTTGATAAGTTTTTTCAATGAGTACATACCTTGACAAGATTTTGAAGTAGTTCAAAATGGAACAGTCAAAGAAGGAGTTCTTGCCTGTGTTGCAAGGTGTGAAGTTGAGTAAAGACTCAAAACCCGACCACGGCATAAAATAGAAAGAGAATGAAAAGTCATTCGGTATGCCTCAGTCATAGGTTCTATAAAGTATGCTATGCTGTGTACCAGAACTATTGTGTACCTCACCATAAGTTTGGAAAAAGGGTACAATAGTGATCCAGGAGTGGATCACCGGACAACAGTCAAAATATTTCCTTAGTGGAATAAGGAAATGTTTCTCGGTTATGGAGATGACAAAGAGTTCGTCGTAAAGAGTTACGTCGATGCAACCTTTTACCCCGATCTAGATGACTCTAAGTCTTGATCTAGATACATATTGAAAGAGGGAGCGAGTAGCTAGAGTAGCTCCGTGCAGAGCATTGTAGACATAGAAAAATTGCAAAATACATATGGCTCTGAATATGGCAGACCTGTTGACTGAACTTCTCTCACAAGCAAAACATGATCACTCTTTGGGTGTTAATCACATAGCGATGTTGTAAGGGCATCTTCTGCCTTAGGGTTTTGGTGATGATGACAACACACGTGTGGACTAATCGTAAGCCATAGTTTTCTCAGGTACACATTGTGTGGCGTGATACGTCTCCATCGTATCTACTTTTCCAAACACTTTTGCCCTTGTTTTGGACTCTAACTTGTATGATTTGAATGGAACTAACCCGGTCGATTTGTTTTCAGCAGAATTGCGATGATGTTGTTTTATGTGCAGAAAATAAAAGTTCTCGGAATGACCTGAAACTCCACGGAACATCTTAGAAAAAATAATAAAAATCCTCACCAAAGATGAAGATCAGGGGCCCACACCTGTCCCACTTGGTGAAGTGCGCCCCCCTCCTGGGCGCGCCCCCTACCTCATGGGCCCCCTGGAGCTCCTCCGATGCCAACTCCAACTCTATATATTGGCTCTCAGAGAGAGAAAAATCAGGGAGAAGAAATCATCGCGTTTTACGATACGGGTCCGCCGCCAAGCCCTAAAACCTCTCGGGAGGGCTGATCTGGAGTCCGTTCGGGGCTTCGGAGAGGGGGATTCATCGCCGTCGTCATCATCAACCATCCTCCATCACCAATTTCATGATGCTCACCGCCGTGCGTGAGTAATTCCATCGTAGGCTTGCTGGACGGTGATGGGTTGGATGAGATTTATCATGTAATCGAGTTAGTTTTGTTAGGGTTTGATCCCTAGTATCCACTATGTTCTGAGTTTGATGTTGCTATGACTTTGCTATGCTTAATGCTTGTCACTAGGCCCGAGTGCCATGATTTCAGATCTGAACCTATTATGTTTTCATCAATATATGTGTGTTCTTGATCCTATCTTGCAAGTCTATAGTCACCTATTATGTGTTATGATCCGACAACCCCGAAGTGACAATAATCGGGATACTTCTCGGTGATGACCATAGTTTGAGGAGTTCATGTATTCACTATGTGTTAATGCTTTTTCCAGTTCTCTATTAAAAGGAGGCCTTAATATCCCTTAGTTTCCATTAGGACCCCGCTGCCACGGGAGGGTAGGACAAAAGATGGCATGCAAGTTCTTTTCCATAAGCACGTATGACTATATTCGGAATACATGCCTACATTATATTGATGAATTGGAGCTAGTTCTGTGTCACCCTAGGTTATGACTGTCACATGATGAACCGCATCCGGCATAATTATCCATCACCGATCCAATGCCTACGAGTTTTCCATATACTGGTTTACACTTATTTACTTTCCCGTTGTTACTGTTACAATTACTACAAAACACCAAAAATATTACTTTTTCTTTCATTACTCTTTTGTTACCGTTACCACCACTATCATACTACTTTGCTACTAAATACTTTGCTGCAGATATTAAGTTTCCAGGTGTGGCTGAATTGACAACTCAGTTGCTAATACTTGAGAATATTCTTTGGCTCCCCTTGTGTTGAATCAATAAATTTGGGTTGAATACTTTACCCTCGAAAGTTGTTGCGATCCCCTACACTTATGGGTTATCATGGCGCAAGACGGTTAGGATTTCCCTCTATGCGGAAAAGATCAAAGACGGAGTTTCCGACGTTTTTATTCCTTTGGTCGTAGGATATCCGTACTATTAAGAGGGAATCCACATCGGAAGGTATTGGGTGAATCACTTCACGTACACATTCTCTGCACCCACCATATACCCTCCGTTCGAGGAGAGAGAGATTCCCCGTCCTCTGTCCTGTGCAGTTCTGCTCATGGCGGTTGTACCGCTCCCTTGAGCGGTTGTACCGCTGGCCGGTAGTTCCAGTCTCACCACCGCTCCAAGTACCGCTCGAGGTGACTCCCATACATGCAGATGCGGTGGTAGGTAGTGGTGGAATGGTAGTTCCGGTTTGTGAAGGGTAGTTCCGGTTTGTCTTCACAAACCGGTACTACCGGTGTTCAGGGCGGTAGTACCGCCTCGGACCCCACACCCAGGGACTACTGGCCCAGCGGTAGCTCCGGCCCAACCTCCGCTCCAACTACCTGCCTGAGGGGTTTACTTTCTGTATATGGCCCGGTAGTTGAGCGGTGGTTGTCTTGATAGTTCAGTTTGTTACGATAAACCGGTACTCTGGGTCGCCACCAAGTACCACTGGTGCCCTAGCAAGGGTTTGCCTCATTCACTGGTTGTACCAGTGTCTATTGCGGAAGTACCACTCCTATGCGTTTCTGCACATAACGGTTGGATCTGTGGGGGCCTATTTAAGGAGGTGCTTCTCCTACCTCCCACCTACCTCTTGCCTCTCTCTCTCTCTCCTCCATTACTGCCATTAAAGCTCTCTTGTCCGATCTCTCTCTCTATCCACTCAAACTTGTTGACTTGCTAGGGATTGAAGGAGGAGACCTAGATCTACACTTCCACCAAAGGATATTTGATTCCCCCATACTTTCTTGTGTGGATTTTGTTACTCTTGGGTGCTTGGGTGCCCTAGACGTAAGAGGTCACTTCGGAGCCACATTTCATTGTGGTGAAGCTTCGGGGTTTCGTTGGGAGCCTCCAATTAAGTTGTGGAGAGAGCCCCAACCTTGTTTGTAAAGGTCCGGTTGCCGCCTTCAAGGGCACCAATAGTGGAATCACGGCATCTCGCATTGTGTGAGGGCGTGAGGAGAATACGGTGGCCCTAGTGGCTTCTTTGGGAGCATTGTGCCTCCACACCGCTCCAACGGAGACGTACTTCCCCTCAAAAGGAAGGAACTTCAGCAACACATCCTCGTCTTCACCGGCTCCACTCTTGGTTATCTCGTGCCTTTACTTGTGCAAGCTTATTTGTGTTATATCCCTTGCTTGCTTGTGTGCTTGTTGTTGTTGCATCATATAGGTTGCCCACCTAGTTGCATATCTAGACAACCTACTTTGATGCAAAGTTTAAATTGGTAAAGAAAAGCTAAAAATTGGTAGTTTCATATTCACCCCCCTCTAGTCAACTATATCGATCCTTTCAATTGGTATCAGAGCCTCATCTCTTTATTAAGGACTTTGCCGTCCGAAGAGTATGGTTGACACCGTAGACGGTGCTGAGGAGCACTCCGGTGTGAATCTGGTCTCGTCTACGACCGATGGGGGAATCGCGGTCTCTCGTGAGGAATTCAACGTGGCTTTGGACACATTGAAAACCTCCATGACGACCGAGGTTGAAAGAATGTTTAACAAATTCTTAGAAGGGCTTAAATTATCCACCGCACCGATGAAAGTGGGTGATCCCACTAACAAGGTGACGGATGCCAACTCCGACAAGGGGGAAGCTACTAGTGAAAAGGCTCATTTATCTAGTGGTAAAAATGGCAACGACATCTTTGCCTATGTGGAACCTCCACTTACTTATGGTGGACCGATTCCTTCCACTCATTTGAATCATGCCGGTCCTCCCCCTAAGATTGTGAAAAATGAGGACTTTGATTCTTGGGTTTATCGCTTTAAGCGTCATTTAAACCATGTTAATACTAATCTTTGGAGAATCATTGAAGAAAGTTTTTATCCGCATGACCGAAGCAACTTCACCCCTAGAGAAGCCACGGATAATCAATTCAATGAGAATTCTCTCTTCATCATCCAAGATGCAATTCCACTCGAAGATCTTGCTCATCTCCGGCCCTTCACCGTGGCCAAGGATGCATGGCGCCATGTTGTTTACCTCTACAGGGGAAGCGCAAGCATTCAACGCTCCAACTATGAAGTGGTGAAAGATGAAGCCGATGAGTTTGCAATGAAAGAAGATGAAGAACCTCATGAGCTTTATCGGAGATTAACTACTCTCGCAGTCTCACTTCGAGATCATGGGAGCAAGGATACATATGACAATTGGGTCAAGCGCAAATTCCTCAAGGCCATGATTCCTTACCACAAGGCCATGTCCTCCGTCATTCCTCAAAGGCCGAATTTCCACACCTTGTCCTCAAGTGAAGTGTTGGATGAGTTTGTGGCTATGAGTATCTTGGACAAGACCGCCGACAATGCGGTGTTACGTTCTCAAAGAGCAAAGAAGCCCAACCTTTCCTTGAAGGCCAAGGTTAGTGTGGAAGAAGAGGACAAAGAGGAAGAAGATGAGAGCAATCCCGAAGATACAAAGTATGCTTATCATGAACACATGGCTCTTGCTTCAAGGCAATTTTGGAGCAAGAAGAACACAAGGCCCAACTTCAACAAGAACAACTCAAGTGGCGTGAAGGTCAAGAAACGAGTGAGGACGTGCTATAATTGTGGCAATGTGATCCACTTTGTTGCGGAATGCCCTTATGAGAAGAGGGAAGACAATGGTGGCAAGCTCATCCGAAAAGACAAGGCCAAGTCCTTCCCTAACAAGAGCAACTTCACCAAGAAGACTCCTCCCAAGGGGTTGGTGGCTCAAGAAGAGTATAATGAGGATGATGATGATGAAGACGGTGATTTGGTTGCCATGGGCTCCATGGCCATTGCGACAACTCCCGACCTAGGTTTCTTTTTGGGGGTTTCTGTATTTATATGAATTTTTGGCGTCAGTCTCACGTCAGGGGGTCTCCGAGTCGTCCACGAGGCAGGGGCACGCCCAGGGGGTAGGGCGCGACCTCCACCCTCGTGGATTGCTCGGGACTCTTCTGGCGCAACTCTTTTACTCCGGGGGCTTCTTTTGGTCCATAAAAAAATCATCAAAAATTGGCACGTCAATTGGATTCCGTTTGGTATTCCTTTTCTGTAAAACTCAAAACAAGGAAAAAACAGAAACTGGCACTGGGCTCTAGGTTAATAGGTTGGTACCAAAAATCATGTAAAATAGCATATAGATGCATATAAAACATCCAAGATTGATAATATAATAGCATGGAACAATAAAAAATTATAGATACATTAGAGACGTATCAAGCATCCCCAAGCTTAATTCTTGCTCGTCCTCGAGTAGGTAAATGATAAAAACAGATTTTTTATGTGGAATGCTACCTAACATATTTATAAATGTAATATTTTGTTTATTGTGGCAAGAATATTCAGATCCATAAGATTCAAAACAAAAGTTTAATATTGACATAAAAACAATAGTACTTCAAGCATACTAACAAGGCAATTATGTCTTCTCAAAATAACATGGCCAAAGAAAGCTTATCCCTACAAAATCATATAGTCTGGCTATTCTCCATCTTCATCACACAAAATACTCAAATCATGCACAACCCCGATGACAAGCCAAGCAATTATTTCATACTTTTGACATTCTCAAACCTTTTCAACTTTCACGCAAAAAGAGGGAGATAGTCTCACATCAACTAGGCGTATCAACGGGCTATGGAGATGCCCATCAATAGATATCAATGTGAGTAAGTAGGGATTGCCATGCAACGGATGCACTAGAGCTATAAGTGTATGAAAGCTCAGGAAGAAACTAAGTGGGTGTGCATCCAACTTACTTGCTCATGAAGACCTAGGGCATTTGAGGAAGCCCATTGTTGGAATATACAAGCCAAGTTCTATAATGAAAAATTCCCACTAGTATATGAAAGTGAGAACATAGGAGACTCTCTATCATAAAGATCATGGTGCTACTTTGAAGCACAAGTGTGGTAAAAGTATAGTAGCATTGCCCCTTCTCTCTTTTTTCTCTCATTTTTTTCTTTTCTTTTTTTCTATTTTTGGGCCTTCTCTTTTTTTTGGCCTTCTTCCCTTTTTTTTATTTCCTCACATGGGACAATGCTCTAATAATGAATATCATCACACTTCTATTTACTTACAACTCAAAATATTACAACTCGATACTAGAACAAAAATATGACTCTATATGAATGCCTCTGGCGGTGTACCGGGATGCGCAATGACTCATGAGTGACATGTATGACAGAATTATGGGCGGTGGCTTTGCCACAATACGATGTCAACTACATGATCATGCAAAGCAATGTGACAATGATGGAACGTGTCATAATAAACGGAACGGTGGAAAGTTGCATGGCAATAATCTTGGAATGGCTATGGAAATGCCATGATAGGTAGGTATGGTGGCTGTTTTGAGGAAGGATATGTGGTGGGTTTATGGTACCGGCGAAAGTTGCGCGGTACTAGAGAAGCTAGCAATGGCGGAAAGGTGAGAGTGCGTATAATCCATGGACTCAACATTAGTCATAAAGAACTCACATACTTATTGCAAAAGTCTATTAGTCATCAAAACAAAGTACTACGCGCAAGCTCCTAGCACTACAAAAGAAAAGACACATCCGTGACATTTTGGGCCGAATGAATTTTTTTCTGTCAAACTTATGACACTTCTATGACGATAATTGTGACAAAACCCGGTATCATCATAGATGTGGTGGGGTCCTACTTCTATGACAAAAAATCATGACAGAAAATGGGCTTTTCGTCCTGGGAGGGCCGGAGACACAGCTGCATGACATTCTTTGGGCCGTCCATGATGGAGAAAACCATGGTAGAAGCGAGGGCGAGGAAAATATCGGGGGAGTTCCCGGTTACGGTGGGTGGTCGGGGACCGAGCGATGCGCGTTTCTCTCGTACGTAAGCACGTGTGTGCGAGGCGTTGCACTCTAACTGAACCCGAGCGATTGCACTGCAGGTTCTAACTGAACCCGAGCGATTGCACTAGCTACGTTACTGAACCCCGATCGATCCCTTGCTGTTAACTGAACCCGAGTGTGATTCCTTCGCTACTGTTGCTAACTGAAGCCGATCGATGCTGCCTCTAGATAAACAATGAGCGTTATTGAGGGGGTTTGGATGAACAGTTCCCGGTGGGGGGTTGGATGAACAGGACCCCGTGGTAGTAGAGGCCGTTGCCGCTGGATGAACAGTACCCCGGTCGATCGAGCTGGTGGATGAACAGGACCCCGTGGAGGGCTGGATGAACAAGAGCCCGTGGAGGGCCGGATGAACAGGACCCCGTGGAGAGCTGGATGAACAGTAGCCGGTGGAGGGCTGGTTGAACAGTAGCCGGTGGAGGGCTGGATAAACAGTAGCTCGTGGAGGGGTGGTTGAACAGGACCCCGTGGAGAGGGTTGGTTGAACAGTAGCCGGTGGAGGAGCGCGCGGTGGAGGCTGGATGAATAGGAGCCCGTGTATGAACAGTCACAGGTGGAGGCTGGAGGAGGTCGACGGTGGATGAACATGAGCCCGTGGAGACTGGAGGAGGTCGACGGTGGAGATGAACAGTATCCCGTGGAGTCCCGTTTTGCGGTACGCCACACCCCTCCCGATGAACAGGACCCCCATTTCGACCGTAGCGCTCCAACACAAGTCCGTTTCCTCTGTTTTGTGGTACGCCACACCCCTCCCGATCAACAGGACCCCGTTTCGACCGTAGGAGGTCCGTTTCCTCCGTTTTGCGGTACGCCAGACCCCTCCCGATGAACAGGACCCCGTTTCCACCATGGTCGGTCGAACACAAGGCCGTTTCCTCCGTTCTGCGGTAAGCCAGGCCTCGTTTCCATCAGCTATTCCATCCAAGCTGGTTGGCCACCGATGAACAGCACGCGTTCCGTTGCCTCCCGATGAACAAGACGCATTCCGTTGCCTCCCCATGAACACGAAGTCGGCGCAGCTTCTCCGTTCCGACCCAGCCATGTACACGAGCCCTAGCCATACGTATGCGCGAGTAGGCGTTCAAGACCCCGCCCGTATGTATGTACGTGGCCGTATTTACTTTCTTGCACCCTGGCCGTTGTACATATGTGTACATGCTACGTGCGCGCCTCTACTACCACACGTGCGCGCCTCTACTACGACACGTGCCCTTCATTACACGGCCACGGTTCATCGCTACAGCCTACAGACAGACCGATCGTATGTACATACACGTTCGCGACCAGAATGACAACGCTACATACGCTTCGACCGGGTGGGTCCCGACTGTCAGGCACTTCCTTGTGTGTGAAGATGTAGTTGGTGGGTCCCAGCAGTCAGGGGGGAAACATTTTTTTCATGAAATACAATGGCCCGTCCGATGGGTCCCTGCTGTTAGGTGAAGGAATCGTTATTTTCCGCGTAATAAGGAGGCACTTCCTTGCTGTGGCCATGGACCCAGCTGTCAGCCTCTCCATGTACAATACTCTTCCGATGGAATTCGTTCCTTGACCACGTTGACCACGCCGCACCGAGAGCACCAGGGCGGTGGACAACGGCGAGGCCTAGGAAGGGGACGATGCGGAGCCGGGGAAGACGCGACAGTGGATGCCCATGCGGAGGGGAGTACGTGGATTGACCGCTTCGGCTGCGGTGTGAGGTTGCCGTCGCCAGAGAATAACATGAGGTGTGGGTGAGTATAGAGGGATGTCATGGCCATCGGTGGCAGCACAGCCGAACACGGGAGGTAGGAGCTGGCGGCACGGCCGACGCTTGTTTGGGTGGCTGGAGCAATAAGACCAGAGGTTGAAGAAGCACTACGACCGTTGGATGGACATCGTCTGATCCTTTGGAGCTAGAATCGTTCATATTGACTAAGTTGACAAGGCCCTCCGTCCCCGTCATCTTAGTAGGCCCACAAGTCAGCCTCCCACAATGGTGGGTCCCAGCTAGCAGGGGAGTATTCATTTTTTGTGCGTAATAAGGAGGCACTTCCTTGTGTGCGAAGATATAGCTGGTGGGTCCAAGCTGACAGCGGGGGGAACGTTTTTTTTTCAAGAAATACAGAGGCCCTTCCGGTGGGTCCCAACTGTCAGGTGGAGGAATCATTATTTTGCGCGTAATAAGGAGGCATTTCCTTGTGTGGACCCCTACTGTCAGCCTCTTCCGATGGCTATTGTTTGTTGACCATGTTGACCTCGCCGCGCTGAGAGCATAAACCCGGTGGACGAGGGCGAGGCCCAGGAAAGAAACGACCCGGAGCCGGCGAAGCCACCGCAGCGGATGCCCACGCTGAGGGGTGTACGAGCACTGACTGGTCGGCTGCGGGGTGAGGCTGACGTCGCCGAAAAATAACAGGATGTGCGGGTGGGTAGAGGGATGGCCTGGCGGCAAGACCAGCCAGCTGGAGGAGGGAGCAGCAGTCCACACGCTGGTTTGGGCGGCTAGAGCAGGAAGATCAGAGATTGAAGAAGCACGGCGGCCGTTGGATGGACATCCAACAGTCACTGCTCTGTGTTGACTAAGTTGATAAAGCCTTGCGTATGCGTCAAAAAAATTTAGGACAGCGTTATTGTCAACCTAGTAGGCCCAGAAGTCAGCCTCCAAATATGTGGAAAACAACATACAACCCATTAGCCATTATTTTCAATAATTTACAGCCCATTTGCTAATTCTTAAGCATATTTGAAGGCCATATTCTTTTTATTAGCATTACAGACCTTATATTCTGGGCACTGCTAAAAAAATCAACGAAGATTTTCATATTTCGGTGGGGTCCGAACTCTTTTAATCACGAAATTTCAAGTCACGTTAAAAATAATTTAAAAAAATTATATCAAAATAAAATTCAAAAAACAATTCTCCGCAAAAAATGAATGAAATTTAAAATCTTAACTAGCAAGATGTCTGTGCGTTGCACGGAACATGAAGATGCATTTGTATGAGTAGTTTATCTTGTGGGAGAAAAGACGATCTTTTAATGTAATTGCCAGTTGGCTTTGGTTTTTATAAGAGTAGAGAGTAGAGAAATCCAGAAAAAAAATGATATTTTAATGTAATTGCCGGTTGGCTTTGGTTTTAAAATTTACATCCCATTTCTTACAACTTATAGTCCATTTTCTGGGGAAGCCCATTTCTTACTACATTACATCCCTCCCTCCTCGTCTTGAAAGATTTGCTGCCCAGCAGGGCTGAGAAAAGCAAGTAGGCCTCGGTTTTGGTGTTCTAAAAAAAAGAACTGGGCTAGCCATTTTCAGAAAGAAAAAATATATCAAGTGGGCTTGTCATGTGCTTAAATAAAAGCGTAAGAGTGGGCTAGACGGGCAACAGCCCCCGCACAACGCGCAGTTGAGCTCTGTCTCTAAAACTAAAAAAACAACTGGCCGAGCTGCTAGGTCCCTGGTGTTATCCGCTCGTTGTGTAATTTTAATAAATCTGCCGCCGCGCCGGCATATGCATCGCCGGTGTGAGATGAGATGTCGATGACTTGTCCTGGCTTGTAATAATGAGGCACCTGATTGCGTAATGCAATGACCCTGGTGGGTCCCTACTGTCAGCCTCTCCACATACAGTCATCTCCTGATTCCTCTTGGTTGTTGACCATGTTGACAACGCCAGACGGAGGCGGGCACAGCGAGCGAACCAAGGCGGAGAACGACAGTGAGGCCTCGGACGGGAAGGAACAACAGTCGTGGAAGATGCAGCCGTGTAGTGGCAGGTGGAGGGGAGTACGAGGGCAACAACATGCAACTCAAGCTTACAAACGGTACAAAAAGCCCCAGGATTAATTGTTCATCAAATTTTTAGACAAAACCTAGATTGAACATGGCAGTAACATCTAACCCAACCACTCTTTTTCGCAGTCACAAACAAATGGATGGTCTGATCCATGAAATCAACATCCTGTGCATAAAAATTTATTGCACGATGACTACAACTTGTTGTAAATAGAAGCCGAGCATGTTTAGAAGCCCATTTGTCCACCTGAAACTTCTTTTTTTGCTCTTCAACGTGTCCGTCCGTGAGAAATCTCTTGCAGTAAAACTTAAGCCTCAGGGACAATAGTAACCTCGCATTCAAAAGGAAGAATGTGACAAAGCTTACATTTTGCACAGTTGGATGCATATCCTTCCATCGTTATTGTCCTCAAATGAATGTCATGAGAACTGAGAAAATCCCGGTGCTTATTACGCCACCGATTGGTTATACATTTTTGTCCATGTACTTGTGATAACCCACAGGTATAGGGGATCAATTGTAGCATCTTTCAATAAGTAAGAGTGTCGAACCCAACGAGGAGCTAAAGGTAGAACAAATATTCCCTCAAGTTCTATCGACCACCGATACAACTCTACGCACGCTTAACGTTCGCTTTACCTAGAACAAGTATGAAACTAGAAGTACTTTGTAGGTGTTGTTGGATAAGTTTGCAAGATAATAAAGAGCGCGTAAATAAAATTAGGGGCTATTTAGATGAAGAAATAACTAAGTTAGTTTTAGTAGAGAGCTTTTTGTCACACAAGAAAGTTATTTGTCCCTAGGCAATCGATAACTAGACGAGTAATCATTATTGCAATTTTATTTAAGGGAGAGGCATAAGCTAACATACTTTGTCTTCTTGGATCATATGCACTTATGATTGGAACTCTAGCAAGCATCCACAACTACTAAATATCATTAAGGTAAAACCCAACCATAGCATTAAAGCATCAAGTCCTCTTTATCCCATATGCAACAACCCCCTTACTCGGGTTTATGCTTCTGTGACTGAAGCAACCCGCTATAGCGAATCATGAACGTATTGCAACACCCTACAGTGGGAATCCCTCATGCTTGCGCGACATGGAGAGCACCATAAGACATCAATAATAAAACATGCAACTCAAACCAATCACGATCATCAATTAACCCATAGGACAAAACAGATCTACTCAAACATCATAGGATAGCCATACATCATTGGAAAATAATATATAGCGTTGAGCACCATGTTTAAGTAGAGATTAAAGCGGGTAAAAGAGGGGTTACACCGCTGCATAGAGGGGGGAAGAGTTGGTGATGAGGGCAGTGAAGTTGTTGGTGTAGATTGTGGTGATGATGATGGCCCCAGCGGTGTTGCGGCGCCACCGGAAGAGAGGGGGAGAGGGGCCCCCTTCTTATTCTTCTTCCTTGACCTTATCCCTAGATGGGAGAAGGGTTTCCCCTCTGGTCCTTGGTCTCCATGGAATGGGAGGGGCGAGAGCCCCTCTGAGATTGGATCCGTCTCTCTGTCTCTCTCTGTTTCTACGCTCTCAGATCAGGCCTTTCACCGTATTCTTATATTCCCGGAGATCCGTAACTCCGATTGGATTGAAATTTGAACATGATTTTTATCCGGATATTAGCTTTCTTGCGGCGAAAGAAGGGCAGCAACCGCCTTACGAGGTGTCCACGAGGTTCAGGGGCGCGTCCCCTGCCTCGTGGCCCCCTCGGGCATCGTCTCGCATTGATTCCACTTCCCAAAATCCACATATATTCCAAAAAAATCTCTGTCAATTTTAATCCCGTTTGGACTCCGTTCAATATGGATTTTCTGTGAAACAAAAAACATGCAACAAACAGGAACTGGCGCTGGGCACTGGCTTAATATCTTAGTCCCAAAAATAGTATAAAAAGTTGCCAAAAGTATATGAAAGTTGTATAATATTGGCATGGAACAATAAAAAATTATAGATACGATGGAGACGTATCAACATCCCCAAGCTTAATTGCTGCTCGTCCTCGAGTAGGTAAATGATAAAAAAGATAATTTTTGATGTGGAATGCTACCTAGCATAATCTTGATCATGTAATCTAATCATGGCATGAATATTAGGACACGAGTGATTCAAAGCAATAGTCTATCATTTGACATTAAGACAATAATACTTCAAGCATACTAATAAAGCAATCATGTCTTTTGTAAATAACATGGCCAAAGAAAGTTATCCCTACAAAATCATATGGTCTGGCTATACTCCATCTTCACCACACAAAATATTCAAATCATGCACAACCCTGATGACAAGCCAAGCAATTTTTCATACTTTTGACGTTCTCAAACCTTTTCAACTTTCATGCAATACATGAGCGTGAGCCATGGACATAGGACTATAGGTGGAGTAGAATATGATGATGGAGGTTGTGTGGAGAAGAAAAAAAGGAAGAAAGTCTCACATCGACGCGGCTAATCAATGGGCTATGGAGATGCCCATCAATTGATGTCAATGCGAGGAGTAGGGATTGCCATGCAACGGATGCACTAAGAGCTATAAGTGTATGAAAGCTCAAACTTAAAACTAAGTGGGTGTGCATCCAACTTGCTCATGAAGACCTAGGGCATTTGAAGAAGCCCGTCGTTGTAATATACAAACCAAGTTCTATAATGAAAATTCCCACTAGTATATGAAAGTGATAACTCAAGAGACTCTCTATATGAAGAACATGGTGCTACTCTGAAGCACAAGTGTGGTAAAAGGATAGTAACATTGTCCCTTCTCTCTTTTCTCTCATTTTTTTCTCTTTCTTTTCTGTGCGCTTCTCTGGCCTCTTTTTTTGGGGCTTCTTTGGCCTCTTTTATTTTGATAACCTCACATGGGACAATGTTCTAATAATGATGATCATCACACTTTTATTTACTTACAACTCAATACTAGAACAAAGATATGACTCTATATGAATGCCTCCAGCGGTGTACTGGGATGTGCAATGATCTAGCGTAGCGAAGATTTCTAATAACGGACAAGCCATGAAAATATCATTCTAGCTATCTTACGATCATGCAAAGCAATATGACAATGAATGCTCAAGTCATGCATATGATGATGATGGAAGTTGCATGGCAATATATGTGACACTCCAAAAATTTTGTGATTTTGGTTTTCAGAAAGAGCCTTGCTTGGTTTGAAAGAAGGTCATTTAAACCCTTCCTAAAAACCATCTTCTGTGTTTGCCCTCTCAAAAATCTTTTTTTTCTTAGATTTAGTTTCTTTTAAAAAGAAAACCTTTTTGATTTTTGGTCTTTCATTTGATTTTGATCCACTCTGGTTTACCATGCCTCCTATGGTAAAACTCCCCCAAAAACCCCTCCTCCCACTTTGGTACAACCCAAACATTCTGTCCAAACTAATAAAATCCATTTTTGGATTTTATTCCAATTATTTCTCCTCCCCAAAATAATTCTGTCTTTTCTTTTGAGCCTAGGTGATTTGCAAAGCAAGTACCCTAATGCTTTTGATTTTTGACCTTAACTCAACACCCCTGGATAGTCCTTTGTACCCACAACCCAGAACCATCTTGATCCACTCTTCTTCTTTTAAAATATTTCAAATTTCACTCACTGCAAGTTTGGACCAGATTTGCCAAATTTGGTGAAATTCATATCTACACTTCTCTAAAAATTCCACCAAAATTCAGGCAACCTCTAGTTGCAATGAGAGACCGCTCCACCAAAAATGAGCTCAAGGAAAAATCCCTGGATACCAGAATCATTTTGTCGAACACCTGGCATGCACTGTTTTGTTCATATTCAGTAAATTCAGAAAGTTCGATGTCGCTTTTACGTGAACTTCAGTCACATGCCCATCAGGCGTTTGGCTCGATGCTCGCAGCCCGGCCTGCTTGTCCGGAGCTCCACACGCGCGCTTGGCGCCTTCCTGGCGTCGGTGGCACCCTGGCCCGCCTGCGCCGGCGTGCTTTGCGGCGGTCGAAACACCGTAACGGCCGACAGGTAGCAAAACGGCGGCTCAACGCCCGTTCGCCGCCAAACCACCTGGTGGCTCCGCGTGGCCATCTCCTTGCCGGCCAAGACGCATGCAGACCGTCGCCGTGGCTTGGCACGCAGCGCCGCGTTATTTGCCGTCGGCAGGCGTCGGCCGTTCCGTCGACGGGCCGTCTTGAGTTGGATCCTAAAATGGCACCACTACTCCACCTAGGCGATGCTCAAGCTCCTAAGCCGACCATCCAGCCTGGCCGCCAGTAATCAACTCATGGGACTTATCCGTTCACGACAACCGACTCGGGCCGACTATATATAGCACCCCGAGCCTGCTCTCGCCCCATACGACTCCACCACCTCACTAGACCCCGCCTAGCCACCGGGAGAGCCTCGAGGGGCCCTTCTTCCCGACTCCGGCCGCCCGTTCGCCTCGGCCTCCACCTCGATTCGCTCTGGTGAGGCCGTCTCCACGCCCTAACTTCGTCACAAGAACCCTCTCGAGCAACTAGGAGACTAACCCCCACTCCTATTTGATCCCCGCAGCTCCCTCCGTGGAGATCCACGACTGCCCGAACCGCCGTCCGCCGGAGCAAGGGCCGCCGTCGACACAGTGCTCGCCGGCGACCACCACCACCACCCACAGACGCGGAACGGTGCACTGATCTCGAAGGTAACCCCCGATCACCTTGCCTCGCCGTGGATCGCTGCCGGCGACCACCGCACCTCTCGGGCGCCGTCGCGCTCTGTTTTCTCCATTTGAAATTTCAAACCCGACAGGTGGAGCCCGCCTGTCAGCCTCACAGCCGTTTCTTTTAAACGAAACGTTATCCTGGACTTTTCCACAGAGCCCCCTGGAAACTTTCTGTTTCATTACAGATGGGTCCTTGGACCAAAACTCTTATAACTTTTAAAAAGAAATTGATTTTTGATTGATTCCTTTTCTGTCATCTTTATTTTTCTGTCTAGTTTTTTTTCATATTTATTTGAAAAATATTTGGAACACTTTTCTGTACACTCACGGTACTTACGTTGCGTACGTATTTTTTCTTATACCGTAGATACCGGAGGAGGTGACGGAGCTGCAAACTTCACACAGTTAAACTCCGACTACTCCGAACCAGGCAATCATGTTTGAACTCTTGATGTGATGAGTGTTGTTGCATGTTTGCATTTTAGTGTAGTCATGGCATGTTTATGAACATCACTTTGAATGTTATATTTCATGTGCATAAGCGGAAAGCAAGTGTCGGAAAGCATTATGTTGTTGGATACATATTTGCATAGCCATGTGTTGGCATGAGGATGGGTAAGATGGCAGTGTTGCGACATGCTAGTCTTATGCCAGATTATCTGACTTCCGTGTCATCGTGAAACAAATCACATTTCCATTCATTCCTTCCTATACTGTCACATGTTTTCCGAAAGGAATATGTCATAGTAAGTTGCAAATCGTTTTCCTGGTACACACCAAATAGAGAGGCCGAGATCAGGGTTCCATGGCCCTGGATTAAAGCCCGTCATCCGGTCAGGGGGCATGGGTGTTTCCGGTTGGGACCGAGAGGGGGGCACCCCTTAGAGCGCTGCCAGATAGAAATTTGATCCCATGCTATTCGAGGTTGTGGCCTCCCGTCTCAAAGTTTTTCTTGGGCGTTGTCCGTGGTGATTCCTGCATCGTGAGGTGAAATGGATGTGTACTAGTTAAATGTGTTTCTACTGAAATACCGTAACGGAACTAGTCCTTCGTGACTACGAAAATCCGTTGGTCGTGGTCAGTTCATCCAAACTCTGCAGAGTCTCAAATCTTTCAATTATCTTGTACTTTGTTCAAGTACTATATTCATCTTATCTTGTCGTGTATCAGCCTCGGTGACAAAACTCCGGTGGGATTTATGTGTGATAAATCCGGTTAAAAGATTATTCTTGTGGATGGACTAATCTTGTTATTTACATTTATTACAAGCCACATGCTGCGATGTCGCTCGACGTCCGGACGGTGGCATACCTGTTATTTACTTTTGTTATAGGCCCCATGCGTGATGTCGCCGACGTCTGACGGTGGCATATCTGTTAATTACATTTGTTGCAAGCCACATGCTGCGATGTCGCTCAGACGTCCGATCGTGGCATTTCTTTTACAGCCCCTTTATGTGTTGTCGCCGACGTCCGACCGTGGCATTTCTTTTACAGCCCTTTATGTGATGTCGCTCAGACGTCGGCCGTGGCATTTCTTTTAAAGCCCTTTATGTGATGTCGCCAGACGTCCGATCGTATGCGTTTTTTAAAGCCCTTTATGTGGTGTCGCTAAGACGCCCGACTGCGGCATTTCTTTTAAGCCCTTTATGTGGTGTCGCTTAGACGTCCGACTGCGGCATGCATTTTATTTATTTACCTTTCGAGGCGTCGCTCCAGACACCCGATCGGTTTTCAGTTATTTATTTTATTTATCAAGTCCTGCAATAATATCGTTGTTATATGAGCATCATCCTTTATTCATGACGCATTCATGCATTCATTGATTATATCTTTTTTCCGAACTGTCTTGCGAGTACTTTCAAAGTACTCACCTGGCTTGTTGATTTGGCCAGATGTTGAAGAAGGTGATCTCATGGATGAAGAGTTTGATAGCGAGTCCGACGCCTAGAGGAGTCCTAGTCAGTCCCGTGCGATCCTGTTTTGGTCATTGTATTATCCGCTCGCAACCCCTCGAATAAATTCATCGAGCCTCCCCGACGCCGATGAGCTGCCAGCTAGGAGTCAAGTTATCCACCACTCTTTCCTCGAGCTAGTAGCATGCCACCACACCCTCAGTGTCATGACCGCCCATATGTAAGATATTGGCGAAGTTTGTAATAAATTGTTGAGCAGCCTCAGCTCAACCTTGTAATATATTTGATGCTACTGGTTCTCTGTTTATCAAGCAATTGTCTACCAGAAAGGATGACTTTTTCCTATACTGGGATTTAAAGATCGATTTTCTCAATATTTATTTATTGAAAAAGTCGGCCGTGACAATATATCTCGGAATGGCTATGGAAATGCCATGATAGGTAGGTATGGTGGCTGTTTTGAGGAATATATAAGGAGGCTTATGTGTGATAGAGCGTATCATATCACGGGGTTTGGATGCACCGGCGAAGTTTGCACCAACTCTCGAGGTGAGAAAGGGCAATGCACGGTACCGAAGAGGCTAGCAATGATGGAAGGGTGAGAGTGCGTTTAATCCATGGACTCAACATTAGTCATAAAGAACTCACATACTTATTGTAAAAGTCTATTAGCTATCGAAACAAAGTACTACGCGCATGCTCCTAGGGGGATAGATTGGTAGGAAAAGACCATCGTCATTCCCTCGACCGCCACTCATAAGGAAGACAATCAATAAATAAATCATGCTCCGACTTCATCACATAACGGTTCACCATAATGCATTCTACGGGAATCACAAACTTCAACACAAGTATTTCTACAATCCACAACTACCAACTAGCATGACTCTAATATCACCATCTTTATATCGCAAAACTATTGCAAGGAATCAAACATATCATATTCAATGATCTACAAGTTTTATGTAGAATTTTATGACTAACCATGTGAATGACCAGTTCCTGTCAACTCTCTAAATAGATATAAGTGAAGCAAGAGAGTTTAATTCTTTCTACAAAAGATATGCCCACGCTCTAACAAATATAAGTGAAACAAAAGAGCATTCTACAAATGGCGGTTTTCTATGTGAAGAGAAACAGGCAATCCAAACTTGAAAAGATATAAGTGAAGCACATGAAGCATTCTATAAAGCCATACTCAAAAGATATAAGTGAAGTGCAATGAGCATTCTATAAATAAACCAAGGACTATCTCATACCAGCATGGTGCATCAAAGAAAAATGAAAACTAAATGCAAAAGACGCTCCAAGATTTACGCATATCATGCGACGAATAAAAATATAGCTCCAAGTAAAATTACCGATGATTGTTAGAAGAAAGAGGAGATGCCTTCCGGGGCATCCCCAAGCTTGGTTGCTTGAGAGTCCTTGAATATTTCCTTGGGGTGCCTCGGGCATCCCCAAGCTTAGGCTCTTGCCACTCCTTATTCCTTCATCCATCGTGATCTCTCCCAAAACTTGAAAACTTCAATCACACAAAACTTAACAGAAAGTTTGGTAAGATCCGTTAGTATAATAAAGCAAATCACTACTCTAAGTACTGTTGCAAACCAATTCATATTTTGTTTTTGCATTATAGCTACTGTAATATAACTTTTCCATGGCTTAATCCACTAATAGAAATTGATAGTTTCATCAAAACAAGCAAACTATGCATCAAAAACAGAATTTGTCTTAAACAGGACAGTCTGTAATAATCTGAACATTCACCATACCTCCGGTACTCCAAAAATTCTGAAACAATTAGGAAAAATAAAAAAAATTATAGAAAGACAGTGCAAACAGTTTCAGAACCGTTTGACGTTCTAGTAAAAATGTAAAATCACGCACTACAGCTGAAGTTTCTGTTCTGCACCGCACAAACCAACTAGCAATGTAAACATCCTAAAGGCAAATCTTGGCACATTATTTTTATAATACAATGGAATTGTAAAATGGGATAATTATTTTTGTTGAAAACTTTCTGTAATCAAGATTCACAAAATTTCCGTGAGCATGAACAAAGTTCAAGGAGCTCCAACACTTCAACAATGCTTGTCTCTCTCACTTTCACTTTCCTTTTTGAAAAGTTTTAGGTTCCCCTATTTATTTTTTTGTTTTTAAACTATATAAAAGCAATCAACAGAAATAAATGACTCTCTAAAACTTCCGGGTTGTCTCCCTGGTAGCGCTTTCTTTAAAGCTATTAAGCTAGGCATATAGTGCTCAAGTAATGAATCCACCCGGATCCCAAGGTATATCAAAGCCAAATTTAATTAACAATGATTTGTGATTTAGTAGTGAGCACAAAGTAACATATATCATGCAACAGCAAAGTCTAACTCTCTTCCTATGCATCGGCATGTCATAAAAGAACAATTCATGCACACATAGTAAAGGCCAATGCATAGTATACACAGTTTCTTGCAAGTTTATCATATTGGAAACATGGAGAGGCGGAGATGTAGTTCCTCTCTCATAATAATTGCAAGTAGGAGCAGAAAGCACATGCATATTATATCTATCAAAATCATCATGTGTAGTAATAAAATGCAACCCATCAATATAATCCTTAATAAGGGCAAACTTCTCCGATATAATGTAGTCGGGAGAATTCAAAAAGATAATAGGACTATCATACATGGGTGCAATAGCAACAATTTCATGTTTAACAAAAGGAACTATAGCAAGTTCATCTCCATAAGCACAATTCATATTGGCATCTTGGCCACAAGCATAGCAAGCATCATCAAAAAGGGATATTTCAAAAGAATCAACGGGATCATAACAATCATCATAGAATTCATCCTTCGGTAAGCACCAAGGGAAATAAAACAATGTATGAGTTGAAGAATTACTCTCATTGGAAGGTGGGCACAGGTGATCAATCCGCTCTTCCTCCTTTTGTTCTTCGCTCTCCTCCTCGTCTTTTTCATCCAATGAGCTCACAATGTCATTAATTTCTTCTTCCATAGACTCCTGCAAAATATTAGTCTCTTCTTGGACAGCGGAGACTCTCTCAATAAAATCATCAATATCGGAATTGAATTCATAATTCTCATAGCACTATTGAAGTATCGGAAAATTTTCAGGTCTATAAACTGAATCATCAAAATCTTCAAACTCTTTAAACAAAGAGTCAATTTCATAAGCACCCAAAAAAGCAATGATTTCTTGTATTTGTTCCACATCATAGTAATCATATATACCATTACCATAAGAAGCCAAGGTTTTATTATCATTAAATCTGCATGAAAAGGGAAGGTGTGGAGCCTTCATCCTAGAGCAACAAGTATAATCATATCTCAAGCATAGTTGCCGAGCATACCAATGCAACATATAAATTTGATCCCATAATAGTTTCCCTTTTTGAGTCAAGCGATAATCCCTAAAGTATTCACGTTGATCCAACGTGTCTCCCATTACAAAGTTGAATGGGGTTTTCTCAGGATTATCAAAGTAGTACATAATATCTTTCACATAATGAGCATCGAGGGTTATAGGAGGTTCCCCATCTCCATGAGTAGCAAGTACACCTAATTTTTTTGGCATTTCGTGTTCCATATCCATAACTAAAGATAGAGAACAACTTAGAACAGGAAATAAAAACTACTTAGTGATAAAGCAAACAAGCACACACGAGAATATTCACCCCACATTATAACTCCCTGGCAACGGCGCCAGAAAAAGGACTTGATAACCCACAAGTATAGGGGATCAATTGTAGCCTCTTTCGATAAGTAAGAGTGTCGAACCCAACGAGGAGCTAAAGGTAGAACAAATATCCCCTCAAGTTCTATCAACCACCGATACAACTCTACACACGCTTAATGTTCGCTTTACCTAGAACAAGTATGAAACTAGAAGTACTTTTTAGGTGTTGTTGGATAAGTTTGCAAGATAATAAAGAGCGCGTAAATAAAAGTAGGGGTTGTTTAGATGAAGAAATAACTAAGTTAGTTTTAGTAGAGAGCTTTTTGTCACACAAGAAAGTTATTTGTCCCTAGGCAGTCGATAACTAGACCGGTAACCATTACTGCAATTTTATTTGAGGGAGGGGCATAAGCTAACATACTTTATCTTCTTGGATCATATGCACTTATGATTGGAACTCTAGCAAGCATACGCAACTACTAAAGATCATTAAGGTAAAACCCAACCATAGCATTAAAGCATCAAGTCCTCTTTATCCCATAAGCAACAACCCCCTTACTCGGGTTTATGCTTCTGTCACTCAAGCAACCCACTATAAGTGAATCATGAACGTATTGCAACACCCTACAGTGGGAATCCCTCACGCTTGCGCGACACGGAGAGCACCATAGGACATCACCAATAATAAAACATGCAACTCAAACCAATCACGATCATCAATTAACCCATAGGACAAAACAGATCTACTCAAACATCATAGGATAGCCATACATCATTGGAAAATAATATATAGCGTTGAGCACCATGTTTAAGTAGAGATTACAATGGGTAAAAGAGGGGTTACACCGCAGCATAGAGGGGGGAAGAGTTGGTGATGAGGGCGGTGAGGTTGTTGGTGTAGATTACGGTGATGATGATGGCCCCGGCGGTGTTCTGGCGCCACCGGAAGAGAGGAGGAGAGGGCCCCCCTTCTTGTTCTTCTTACTTGACCTTCTCCCTAGATGGGAGAAGGGTTTCCCCTCTGGTCCTTGGTCTCCATGGCATGGGAGGGGCGAGAGCCCCTCCGAGATTGGATCTGTCTCTCTATCTCTCTCTGTTTTTGCGCTCCCAGATCTGGCCCTTCACCGTTTCTTATATTCCCGAAGATCCGTAACTCCGATTGGATTGAAATTTGAACATGATTTTATCTGGATATTAGCTTTCTTGCAGCGAAAGAAGGGCATCAACCGCCTTACGGGGTGTCCACGAGGGTCAGGGGTGCGCTTGCCCCCCTTGGGCGCGCCCCCTGCCTTGTGGCCAAAATTCACATATATTCCAAAAAAATCTCCGTCAGTTTTTATCCCGTTTGGACCCCGTTTGATATGGATTTTCTGCGGAAAAAAAACATGCAACAAACAGGAACTGGCACTAGGCACTGGATTAATATGTAAGTCCCAAAAATAGTATAAAAAGTTGCCAAAAGTATATGGAAGTTGTATAATATTGGCATGGAACAATCAAAAATTATAGATACGACGGAGACGTATCAACTTGTAGTACCTAAGTAGACATGAAGATCTGAAAACAGTTAAGGTCTGAAAAAAGAGTATATCAAAAGAGCAACAGCTGAACGATTAATTCTAGTACAATATACACAGTCTTTCAGTGTGCATGAAATCATCACCTCCATATATAAATTCTCCAGAGACCGAAAGCATCACAGCAAGCCAATAATTATGTTCATATCATAACTATACATTCCGATATATAAGATCTTGACAGAATCCAACAGCATTGATAGGCTATCCATGGACAAACTCTTCATTGAGCATATAACATAATATTAGTACCCAAAGTGTACTCCAAGATGATATAAAACTTATGCGCACAAATGAAAAATGCAGCTTATGATTACAAATGTGTAGATGATAATATACGGTACCTGAAAAAGTGAGGAGCTAAACACCAACTTCTTGTGATCATTAAACGGATCATGAATTACACCCAAGGTCTCTAGTTTGGGTGCAGAGACGACAATTATTTGCGAATTTTTATAACAATTATCTAGGAGCAACCTTTCAAGTGAAGGGGCATCTTCGATGATGAGCTGTCGTCCTTCAAAACAAATTCCAATGCTTTTAAGGTGAGGCGACTTTATTTGGAGACAACTGATAGGGATTTCTATTCCCAAAACAATCAGCAAGCGCTACAGGGCAGGGCAACTGGAGTGGATGATGTTGTGGAGTGAGGCTTCCGACAGATAAACCACCACAAGTGAAAGTTTTTTTAGCAGTGTGAGTCGAAGCATTTGTACCAGATCGTCTGGTATATGGCACCGGGCGAAGGTGGCGGTGTGGAGAGAGGAGGAAAACCATGAGATGGACAACGGTGGTGTGGGCATGAATTCTTGGTATGTTCATGGTATGAAACTTTCGTGGTAATGGTAGAACTCAAACAGCTGGAGTTTTCCGAATTCAGGGGATGCCAGCCAAGCATCCACCGTGCCGGGTATGGACAACAGGTAGCATGTCGGGATGCAGAGGCGTTGAATGGGGCCTTGCTGGTGAGAGGAGACGATGGCTCTGAGGAGATCAAATTCAGGAAGGATAGATATCTAACAACAGTCGAGATTGAGGGGCGCGGTGCGCCATAGAGGGCGCCACCGAGTTGAGAGGACTTGTGTGCGGCAGCAATCCTTGGTGGGGATAAGCGAGATGAAGTCCGGGAGATCGTTGATGCGGTCCACCGGAGATTCTACCGGTTCCTCAGATCTGGGTGGGGGGGCTCGCCACTTCTCCCCGCGATGCCAGGTGTGGGATCTACAACCGGCGCCGCCGCTGGCGGGAGCCTCATCTTCTTGGCGCCGGGGTCAGCCGACTCCATTTTCCTTGTGGGCATCACGCCGAGCTCACGGGTTTGAGCAGAGTAGCCTGAGACGAGCCTAGTGGAAGTGCGAGTGGGGATAGAGGGCTGGGGTTTTCTGTTGGAGTGGAAGAAGAGGAGCAGGCGTTTTCTGTACGAGTGAGGAAGAAGGGGAGCGGGGGTTTTCTGGACGAGTGAGGAAGATGGGGAGCGGGGGGAATTGGGGGGCGAAGGAAGCGGGAGAGTCCAGCGAGCTGCAGTATAAGTGGAAGTGAGGAGGAAGGAGGGTTTTTCTGGGATCGCCCCCTCTTCAAGAAATATGGGCTTCTCCTTGCAGAAAACAAAAACAAATGGGCTTTAAGATGGATAGGCTTTTGTATCCGCCCAGTCGGCTGCCCGTGTTTCGTACTGGAGGGCCTTAACACTAGAGGCAGCCCATTAGAGACACTCTTCAGCTCTCCAGCTTATTGCCCATTCAAAAGAAAAAAAGAGACGCCTCCAGCTTATGGCTACTCATCGGTAACCTTTTTCAACTTGGCATCCACCAAATTAGAGGATGCGGTATCGATGCATCTGAACACTCACACGGTCGCGTGGCGCGACAGTGAGGTGTCAAATAATGAGCCTACAATATACTTACTAGATTGTGAACGTTCACAGGCTAGTCAACATTTACATTAAACTAAGCTTCAGAAGATACGGTATGCATACTAACATTTAGAAGAACAAAAGTTCAGCATGTTTATGCATCTCAGTGATTCACCATACTATAACCAATACAAAGCCGTGAGAAGGTGTGGAAATAAAGAAAATCAGTCGATGCTTCTCTGAGCAAAGGGCCTCCCTACGCACGCATTAATTTCCTTAATTTCCTGGGCATGCTTGTTTCTTCTCAATGTTGCGAGCACTTTGAGCATGTTGGCAACTCCACAGTTAGCTAGCTGCCTCATCTTGCAATTGATGCTGACACATTTGCAGCAAACACATGAGGCAATAGAGATGACTCAACATGAGTCCATATTGTGCAGTTCCCCTGAAATCATCTTCATTGTCCTGAATCTGAAAAGATAGGAAAACAATAGCTATACTTAAACGGTGTTGCAAAACAGTAGCACATATCAATAGCTCGGCATGACAAAACATGATCATCTGGACGAAGGGGATACTAACCTGCCTAAGGAAGATTATATATAATTTCATAAGTCCTTTGTTGATTTCCACCTTCGGCTGCACTGCTTGTTTGCTACTCCACACATGACAGGATCGTTCCGCACTGCAATCAGCAAGTCAACATACGAATAAGCTTATTTCATCTTGTGGTGGTGATTGCACCTAGTTACGAATGTAGGAATACCTGGAGCACGATGAGGTTAGCTGACAGCAGGTTGATGCAGCCATATAAGTTTTGTGCGGTGCTACCAAAATTGAGGTTTGTATCCCTTCCCGTTATGATAATTCTTCTTGAAGTTGGTAGAATGTGACGGCTTGTTCTTTGCATCAAACTTGCCTTTCGCCTGAGATTTGTTCTTGTTGTTTTGGGGCTGGTTGGGCTGGAAGTTCTTCTCGTGTACCATGTGGGCACTAGAAGCTCCCTCAACGACCCAAGTATGTGTGTCTTTTTCTCTCCCCTTCTCTTCAAAATGAAGAGTGCTAATGAGATCCGAAATGGAAAACTCATGTCTCTTGTTTTTCAGAGAAGTAGCAAAATCGTTCCACGAAGGTGGAAGCTTGGCAATGATGGTCCCAGCAACAAATTTCTCTGGCAACACACACTTGAAGTACTCAAGTTCCTTAGCGAGTGATTGTATCTCATGAGTCTGCTCAACAACAGAGCGCTCATCAGTCATCTTGTAGTCACAAAATTGCTCCATGACGTACAACTCATTGCCAGTGCCCGAGGCCCCAAACGTGGCCTCGCGAGTGCAGCCCACATGTCTTTGCCGCTATCAAGCGACATATATGAATCCACAATGGAATCGTCAAGAACACTCAGCAGGGCGGCTTTGAAGAGGGTATACATGTTCTCAAAAGCTTCTAGCTGTGTAGGATTAAGATCGCCCTCAGGCTTACCCTTAGTGGCGTCATAGCAGTACATGATCTGAAACCAATATACTGCTCTTGTGCGCCACCTTTTATATTGCACCCCCTTAAAAGTAGGTGGCTTCAAAAGCGCAGCAAAACCACTCGGAGTAAATTGCCTATAATCAAGTTTTTGGATTGGATTGTTGAATATATGAGCAATTTACTATGAGATGTAATCCGAATCAACAGTAAATAGATCATGACGACAATTGCAAAGATCAAAGTAATGATGCGGACTAAACCAGGAGGACAGAATCGAGATCTTGTCAGACAATGGAAGCAGAACCGATGTGGGTGATGTTGTCACTCATGTCGTTGATGAAGGGTTACCGAGGTCGGGGAAGAAGGCTGTCGTTGAGGAAGTCGTCACTGGCAGTAGTCACAGGAGTGTGCTCCCCAAAAACCTAATCTCCCCTCTCCCGTACAAGATCACGAAAGGTGGGGTTCGGAGGACTGCTGTCCCTTCTCACGGTGCACGCCGGAAGGAGGGATGGAGAAGAATTGCGTGGCGGTGCTAAGATCTGGAATGGTGCGAAACCATATGATACAGCGGCGGCTAGGGTAGAGCCTGTCAGGTCGGTCGTGCGAGTAAACCCCACGTCCAAGTCAATAATAGCCCCACTATCTAAAAGAATCAGAAACCACTAAGTAATTAAGGCGTCCGTTAATTATTAATTAATGACTTAGTAAATTTTCCGACTCACACCACACTTAGAGCATGGTTAATAGTATAGCCAACATTCGACTATATGAAGTTGACACATCATCTAGAACCAACCTAATACGGAGCCTGCTTACAATAGTTAGTCCATTTAGTATAATACTATATCATTAATAATGGCCCCACCTTTTGTCTCACAAAGTATGTGTAGTCTGAAATGTCGGGAGTGCAGCGGGCGGTGCCCTCGGTCGGCGCGCCACTTCAACGGCGGAAGCAGTGAGAGGTTGCGTCGCCCTGACTTGCCATCAATGTGGAGCGGCGGGCTTAGCTGGCGCCGGGCGGGAAGGTTTCGATTTTTTATTCAGTTGTTGTGCTGCTAGCGTCCAATATTCGTGTGTGGTTGTTTCTAGAATAAAAAAGGAGGTACTCCTACTTATGTTACTCCCACTATGGCTAGCCTTGCGCTTGGCTCTTTGCCTCTTCCGGAAGTCCAATAATAATGGTGGTACTATAGTAGTACTTCTGGCAATCTGACACCAAATGAACTACTGCATGTCCACCGTTTGTAAGCAAAAGTTTCTCCTCGTGCTAAGAGCCACCGCGCACGCGTTGGCGAGGGAGAAGGCATAGTAAGCAAGCTTCTCGTCGTTCTGCGAGTTGACGGGACACATGAAATTTATTTAGTACGTACTCTCTCCAAAAAAGGGCTGACCATGTCATGGCTACCATCCCGTGCTCCATCGTTGAGTACGTGCACTATTCACGTGCCATCGAGGAGAAAAAATATTGCGTATACGAGTAGGTGCCATCAAAGTGCACGACTCACTTATGCACTACTTATCTAATTATCTCCATTTTCTTGCATGACACGTGCACCTTGATGCTAGATGTCTCGCGTGTTGGCAAAAGGATGAACAAAGCTCACGTAAAAAAAAGAGTGGAAGAACATAGATTCCCGACGACCGAGAAGGAGCAAGGAACCTCGCGGTGGAGCGTCTGCAAGGAACCTTGCACATTTTCCCCTGTTTTTTGCCGCCTGCCCGCCTATAAATAAATAAAACAACATGAACTCTTCGCTAACCACTAGAGACGATACATCAGGATGCTAAGTTGAAGATATTTTATCAGTTTATATTGATAACCACGCAAGAAGCCACACATGTACAGAACGCATGCAGCCACGCATGTACACATGCCAATGCACTAACTCCTGCCGATCCAACTCATGCACAAACGCGCACAACATGGAGCACACAACCCACGTACACAACACATGCATGCACACACACTCGGCCGCAGAATGCACGTGAATAACACATGCATGAGCACACACTCGGCTGCATGGAGGCGTGCGCCATCTTTGGTGACATCCGGTTTGTCGTGCTACGGCAAAGCTCACACACAACGGTGCCTACGCATCTCTTGCAACACCTCTTTGCCGTGGTTGCTCAACGACTAGCCAGAGACGAAGACGACCGCAGCCTCGGCCTTAGAGCTAGCACCGATGGAGAAGCACGCACGCTGCATGCACACGAGCACGTACGGAGTGCCCACGAGGTGGTGCGTCCCCAGTCGCCTCTACTCCTTCTGCGCACGTTGTCTATGAAGGCGGCTGCATGCCTAATGATGATGTGGGTGATATCTTCTAGGACTCGGATGATGACGAGGAGGGTGTCTCCAACAGCGTTCCTCGGCTCACACCTCTGGGATCACGGTGGTCGAGCTTGGAGTCATTCATCTGGTACACGTGGCATCTCAGATCTGGACACAAGGTGACGCGTGCACACAAGGGGGTCAGGGCGGACGCGACCTCTCACTGCATCCGCCATTTGAAGCGGCGCGCCGGCCCAGGGCGCCGCCCGCTGCACTCCCAGCTGTACCCGCCTCCTCGCCGCATTCAAAAACCTACATTTACTAGTATGTATACACGTGCAAGGCACGTCTTAATATAACTGTTCCGTGCAACGCACGGGCACCTTACTATAGATTAGTACGACCAAAAATTGAACTAACATTATATATAATACGATAAATGCTGATGCATGTCACCTAAAATTATATCATTGAAAACTATGTTCAAATACTAATCCAACGATATAGTTTTTGTTGACATGCACTAACATTTGGTCAGTTAAATATTCAGTCAAATTCAATGGGGGACTAATAAACCACGACCGATGTAGTACTAGTGTAGAGGGCGGCGCTGCACGCGAGTCTCACCCTGCTCGTGCCGCGGCAGTAAAGTCGTCATATCACAAAACCCAACCACTCCAAGTAATAAGTGGCCTGGTAAAATAAACAGACAAGCAACCATCACATCCCTCGGTCTTGATTATTCTAGAACACAAGCGAGGTAGCAACAGTGTACTGTTCATGTGAATCCTACTGATATTGGCCGTTGGATTTACAAGATCAACTATTATGATTGATGTCCTTAGTCCTACTTAAAATTGGTACACTATATAGTAGTATAGATATAGAAACCCGCGTGGAATGCGAGAAACCAACTCCGGCCACACACGTCCGTTCAGGAGGAGGACGCCGGCCAAGCTCCTCCTTCCACCATTTTGTCCACTCTTTCTGCGGCATCCGACGAGCAGGAAGAGCAGTTCTCCGGCATAAAAGCCATCAAGGTGGCCCCCGAGTCCGGCAGCTCGCTTCTCCACCTACGTAGCCTAGCCCGTCGGAGGTAGTTGCCGCACTAAGCCAGCGCGTGGTTCCGCAGCTGGCCTCTCCAATACAGCTCGAGGAAGAGTGCCGACTTGCTCCACGCCGGCTTGTCGGGGAGCACGGCGGCACGGGCATCGTCGCTGCCCTCGACGCCGCCGCGTTGTACAGTGCCTCCAGTGTCTGCGACTGTGCCATCTGCCGTCGACGCGCGCGTAGCCGCGACATGCAGGTAGAGAAAGAAGCCGCTGCGGATATCGACGAGGTGATGCGACTACGCGGATGTGGACGAGGTGACGGGAAGCACTTCCCCGCCCGCCGCCATCATCGAGGAAAAGTAGAACACGAGAGGCCGCCGCCGATTGTATCCCATGAAGGCCACCGCCAAGGCGACGCCGGCTAATACAGCCGGTGTCTTGCTCGATTCTTCTTCTGTCGGATGCTGGAGGAGGACAAAGAGATCGGGCGGCGACCATTTAGATTAGGTATTTTAATTCTACCAGGCTGGTTGTAATGGGAGTATTATAGGTAGTATCATGCATGCCAACTACTCCCTCCGTTCCTAAATATAGGAGTATTATAAGAGCATGGTTCCGAAAGTCGAACAATGCTGATGGTTCTACAGTCGATAGTGTACGTACTAGTAAGCAAAGCTTCTCCTCGTTTGCGAGTAGACCGGACACATCAAAAGTAGTGCATTAGTCTCCAAAAAGGGTTGACCATGTCCATGGCTACCATCCCATGCTCCGTCATTTAGTGTGTGCTTCTCGTCGTTCTGCGAGTTAACGGGACACATCAAATTTAATATGTATTCAGTACTCTCTCCAAAAAGGGTCGACCATGTCCATCAGTCCATGGCTACCATCCCGTGCTCCGTCATTGAGTACGTGCAGTATTCACGTGCCATCGAGGAGGAAAAATATTACGTAGTACTAGGTGCCATCGTAGTGCACGACTCACTTATGCACTGCTTATCTCCATTTTCTTGCATGACACGTGCACCTTGATGATAGATGTCCCGTGTGTTGGCAAAAGGATGAAGAAAGCTCATCTCAAAAAAAGAGAGTGGAAGAACATAGATTCCCGACGATCGAGAAGGAGCAAGGAACCTCGTGGTGGAGCATCTGCACTCATAGTATTTTATATTATTTAGCGATATAAAATCAACCAATCATCTCCACAGTAGACCGGAAGAGTACAAAACACGGCAGCCCAATGTAGTTACATCATACTGTACGTGGCCAACCCACGCTATCATCATATTTCTTGGCCTCCGTGCGGCACATAGCTCTAGTAATCCACCATCCTGTATTGCTTCTCGCTCCTCGTCTCTCTCAAAGTGCGGCGGGCTGGCGTTTTTGCCGTCTATTGAGGTCGGTTAACTCATCACATGTTAGCGACATGCCAAGAGCATTCTAAAAAAATTATTGTACTCTATTGTTATGCCAAGAAGAGGAAGCGCCAATCGACGGACCAAACGAGACAGGCGTGTCGTACGTGAGTGGGTCCAGTTTCTTGTTTTGAACTTGTTTGGTGTAGTAGTAACACTTGGTTTTGACTATTGGTAAGATTTTATATACTCCCTCCGTCTAGTGAATAACTCATCTTAGATTGTGCACTGTGACCAAGGATGAGGGAAAAACGAGAGAAATTAATATTTATTTGCTAATTAATAGCATTGCATGCAATGAACTAACCATTGCATGTCGTGTTTGGTAGTCTAAGTCATTGAAAACATGCACGCCCCACATCTCTTATTGGTGGATATGTCAAGAAACAAGAAACAAGGTGGGAGTTAATGCACCACACCTAAGTATTTTGGGATTATTTGGTTTTCGTAAGGTGACTTATACACCTAGACGGAGGGAGTAGGGCCTAATGTATTGTTCGAGGATGCCTTTGACTATTGATAAGATTTTATATAATTTGAAAATTATATCATTCGAAGATACTTTCACGTGTCGTTTTCAAAAATAAAAAAGATCCTTTCACGTACGAATTTGAATGTATTCTTTGAGCAACTTGCATGTCCTATACTGCTCCTGTTTGGATACTCTAACTTAGCTAGAGGTTAGACTAACTCATGACTAACCCTGAACTAACTGTAGCCAAAGAGGTGTTTTGGTGACAGGGTTAGATTGACAAATAAATGCACTTGATGGAGAGAGAAAAGTGATTTTTCAGTGGGCCCAAGGAGGTACTTACTGTGGGAAAGGTGAAGTGATGGTTGATTCGCTCGAGCAACTTATTACTCTGGGAATATGGGAGTACCAACGGATTCAAGGAACAGAGAAATGATGGTTGCTTCGTCCGAGCAACTTACAGTGGCGAAGGTGGGGCTCTGTGATTTGACTGCTCACTAGTCATTACTAATGCAGCGCAAAGACCAGGGTGAATCTTTCCCTGCAGTTGTGCACTCAATATTGATGCATGACAGGTGGAGCCGGATGAAGGATGTCCCACATGTGGGCGAAACGAAGTTGAACTGTTTCTGGCATTGCTATCAATCCTTCAGGATTTGTTTATATGTACGCATAATTTTAATGAAATTGTACTGTGATGATATGAAGGTTTCAACTTTGGTTCCCTTGAGGAAAAAAAGGTTTCAACTTAGGATTCATGTGTCCTCTTGCCTCAAGATTATCTCATTACAATATTCCATCAAATACAAATGAAACTACCATGGCTGCCAATGCATCTCAATGGTTCGTAGATCAGCGCCAATATTCACATCACAACTGAAGACAAAGTTGTGAGAAGGTGTACAAATAAAGAAAATATATAATTGATCGATGATGTTCGTAGGCATGGGTCCATTTTCTGGGCACAGTGTTCATTGCTTGGCAGCTAGTTTCACCCAGCACTGTAGCCAAAAAGGGGGTGTACGGACGACACCACAATCCTATCATTTTGTGCAGCTCCACTAAAATCGAGCTGACCATCCCTGTTTGCAAAGATATCCAGTCAGTGTGATTACAATAATAGTGGAACTAGATGATGAAATATAACACACAAATAGAAGCCGATCACCTCTGCGATCTCTCTTTAGGACTAACTACTTGTTGGAGAAGATTAGGCAGGAGTTGGATGAGGAGGATAGCAAAACCAATCTCCCTTTTCTGCAGTCCCACAAAAATGTAAAAATGTTGCCCGTGTGACATTTTGGCAGAATTGCACAAAACACTCTTAAGAAAAAAAAGTGATTTGTGCAGTTCACCAAAAGGTCGTAATAGCAACAAGGTGAAATGGCTAGCCCTATTTGCAAAAAAGAGGTAGAAAGGAAACAATTACTGGTGAATAACACGAGTTGAAGACACATGCGCCGACAAAAAAGAAGCATATTCCATGTAATAAGGTAAGGATAGCAGCATGGTGGTTTATCAAAAATGGTTTGAGGACGAGATTGCAAGATGGAAAGTACGCCAGCCGAGATACGTTTTAAGCAAACAACTAAAGAGGATCCACATGCAGCAACGTGGGAAGATGGGCAGTGGAGCAAGAACGGAGGAAGCTGTACCTGAGGGTCGTCGAGATGTTACTAGGAGGGCGCCGGTGACCCAGATCTACACATACTGCGGCAGCAAGCAAGTGGCGAAGGCCCTACCGCGCCGGAGCTTCGTCAGAGAGAACGACGGGTACCGGAGATCGGGACGTGCTGTCTCAATGCCGTTGAACGGAGAAACGATGCACATCCTCCCTTTCCGCCAGTGTACGGGATGCGGCCGGATCACTGACCAACGGTGAGAGAGAGAGAGGCCACCGCAGGCAGGCTCCGTTGTATATAGTGGAGCGGATTTTTCCATTTTCCCCATGGCAATCATTTTATATTCTGTACTATGCGCCATTGAGGAGGAATATATAACTTTATTTAATAAAAACGCGGCAAGTCGAACTTTGTTCCGTCTAGGCATGGTAGCCAACCCTCCTTCGAGTAAACAACCGCTACACGCGTCAAATTATCACGTGGGATGCCTTTTCGTACAGAAACGAACTCCACCGTGTACCCGCGCGGGTGTGGCCGGGAACGAGACGTGAGTACGTGCGTCCTATGTGCACCTCTTCTTTAGGTGCAGGTACGTACGTGGGTGGGTGTGAGAGAGATGGTTTGTGCGAAACCGAGGCAATGTGTCGATGATATCTCAAACAAAAAAATGTAACATATGCAATGTGTGCGAAACAGAGTCATGGATATATCATATATAGAGGGAGCGATCCACGAGAAGAGAGTGGAGGGATCATCGGCGTGAGATATCGATAGAATCAAAAACAGGGATGAAGTGTGTGGCTGCGCGATCGATAGAGTGCCATCGAATTTGTGTTTGCCCATGTCAAGATACATGACGGCTGGCCTACTGAAATTTGAGAGGGCAGAGGTGCAGTTTTTCTCTGTGGCATGGATACCTACCTACAATGTTCGACTATTGGTGGGGGGGGGGAGGGGGCAGAGACCTAACTATAGAGAGGTAGATCGACTATTATATGTGTGGAGAAGGAGAGAGACCTAGCTATGTATAGAGGGAGATCGATCGACATCCATGGATATGTGTAGCAGAGGAATAAGGTTGGGAGAAAGACAAAGGTAGAGTGTCGGAGGGTTGGTGGTGGAGTGGCGTCTCACAAATGGTGGGAGAGGCCTGCTAGAGAAATGGACGGTACGAGTGCAATATCAATAAGAGAGGGCGGTGATGTCTGTCTGTCTATGCACGTGCATGTGAGAGACGGGTTGGGAGGTATGCAAGGATTGTGAAGGGCCGGGAGACGATATGGTTGTGGCAAGCATACGTAACTACATAGGAAGATCAACTGTTGTGTGTCCGAGAAAGGGAGAGACATAACTAGTGAGGTAAGTCTATCGGTGCGTGGGAAAAAGAATTATAGTCGACCTACTATATGTAGGGAGATCAGTACGTATACATGCATGCATGTGATAGAAGCAAATAAGGCCCGGAGAGACAGACAGGGGGAGAGGAGTGCGGCTAGGAGGTGGTGCGAGAGGCCTACTATGTCAAGGGGGGAGGAGTGTACGACTATGAGATCAATGAAAAGAGCGGCGGGAGTGTGCACCTGCGTGGAACCGCATTGGACATAGGGGGCATGGACGGCGAGAAGAGAAGAGGGGAAGTATTTGTTTGTGGTAGGCACACTTGGCTAGAGAGGTATATCGACCGGTGTGTGCCGGAAAGAAGGAGTCGGGGGGGCTACACACACCGCGGGTGAACGACCTAAAGAGAAATAACAAACGTACACGATGGAGGGCACGCTAAGGGAGGGTGAGAGGGGGGCGGGCGTGTGCATGCACGATAGAAAATTAGCGCTAGCTAGCTACAAAGAGAATAGGATCGTGAAGGTGTTAAAGACGAACATAGATCATAATTCATTATAAAAAAGTGGATACGAATACTTTAAGAAGATATCATAATGTAGAACATTGATTATAATTTGGGCTAATGTGTGGCTTTTGCAGCTCAGGGCTAAATACTTGTCATAATGTAGGGGGCGGGGCACTATACTTTGTGTGATAAACACGGTGTACGTATGGAACATGGTTTAGATTATGAATATATAGTTAGTACATCAAATGTACTATTATTTGGAATCAACATCTAGTTATTCAAAAGATTGAATTCGAGTTCATATAGTACACATAGTTCATATCTATCTCTATAGTAATCATGTGCTGTGTTGTTAAGGTAATACACGAATGATGGTTGAAGTTGGCAACAATCATGATTGTAGATTCTTATTGAAATAGAGAAACGAATTCAAATTCAGTTCGAATTGCAGCGGTAGTATAAACATTTGGAATGCACTAAAATGTTGGTATGAGTAGGTTACATGCATTATACAGCCAACGAAAAAATTTAATTGGACATAACATGGATTCATACTCTCTCTTTGTGTAGCTTTGAATAGCATTTGTATAGTAAAACGGGACAAGACTCTCTCTTTGTGTGGTGTGAATAGTATTTATTTTTTCATTTTTGATTTCGTTGAGGGGAGTGCGAATTGATTTGGTATGTACAAGTATAATATTACACGTTAGGCTTGTCCCTAAAATTAAACCCGTGCCTTGTTATGTCCCGAAAATTCAGATATCGTGCTCCCAAAACTGGCGCCTCACAACCCGTGTCTTGCTATCCCGAAATTACAACGCGCATGAAAACTCCCCCTAGCTGCCAAATCCCGACACGCAAAATCCCCCTTCTAACCCTAAGCCGAAAGGGCCGCTAGTTCAAACCGGTGGGGGTACTTTTGTAACACACCCTACATTTTGGACAAGCGTGTCCCTAAGTCATGGTTCCCCCTCCCATCGCCTCCTTTTCGCCATTCGAAATCCCAGGCCGCCATAACCTCTCTGCTCCAGCCGCAAAACCCCACCCTCCGTCGTCCGCCACCTCACCGCTGCCCAGCCGGAGCCTCTTCCCCGACGACGTCGTCCACCGCAACAGCTCGACGTCCCTCATCCGCCTCCCCGGATGAGGATCCGTCGTCCATCCCATCGTCCCGCCGGTTCAGCCGCCCCGTCCTCCACCTCCAGAGAGCTGCTCCAACGATCGCCTCGTCTATCGCGGCTGCTCCATCCCCACAACGCCGCCTTAACCTGCTCCACCGGAACCGCAACATCCTCACCGACTCCTCGGACGAAGCCGAGGCCTACTCGGCGCCACCAAACAAGTTGTACACTCATCGCATCGCACCTTCTCCTTAACTCGACCTCCCGGCCCCGACGGTGCTCCATCCCGCACCCCCCATGGAGCGGCTACCTCGACGTCGGCACCACGGGCGATATCTCCACGGTGGCTCTCCCCAGTGCAAGGCCCCTTCGGCGGCGGCGCCTATACCAGCCAGATCTGTTGCTGCTGCTCCGGGTCTCACTCGGTCGCTCGCGCTACTGCTGCTGCTGCTCCAGCTCTCGCTCGCTCGCCCATTTCTTTGCTGCTCGGCTCACGCTTGCTCTCTTGCTGCCCGGGCTCTCGCTCGCTTCCTTTCAGCTCGCTCTTGCTGTTCAGACTCTCGCTTGCGCTGCTGCTATTGCTCCGACTCTCGCTCGCGCTGCTGCTCTCTGATGTCTACAACGCAACCTTCTTCTTGTAGACGTTGTTGGGCCTCCAAGTGCAGAGGTTTGTAGGACAGTAGCAAATTTCCCTCAAGTGGATGACCTAAGGTTTGTCAATCCGTGGTAGGCGTAGGATGAAGATGCTCTCTCTCAAGCAACCCTGCAAAAAAATAACAAAGAGTCTCTTGTGTCCCCAACACACCCAATATAATGGTAAATTGTATAGGTGCACTAGTTCGGCGAAGAGATGGTGATACAAGTGCAATATGGATGGTAGATATAGGTTTTTGTAATCTGAAATTATAAAAACAGCAAGGTAACAAATGATAAAAGTGAGCGTAAACGGTATTGCAATGATAGGAAACAAGGCCTAGGGTCCATACTTTCACTAGTGCAAGTTCTCTCAACAATAAATAACATAGTTGGATCATATAACTATCCCTCAACATGCAACAAAGAGTCACTCCAAAGTCACTAATAGCAGAAAACAAACAAAGAGATTATGGTAGGTATGAAACCACCTCAAAGTTATTCTTTCCAATCAATCCGTTGGGCTATTCCTATAAGTGTCACAAACAGCCCTAGAGTTCGTACTAGAATAACACCTTAAGATACAAATCAACCAAAACCCTAATGTCACCTAGATACTCCAATGTCACCTCAAGTATCCGTGGGTATGATTATACGATATGCATCACACAATCTCAGATTCATATATTCAACCAACACATAGAACCTCAAAGAGTGCCCCAAAGTTTCTCTCGGAGAATCACGACAAAAACGTGTGCCAACCCCTATGCATAGGTTCATGGGCGGAACCCGCAAGTTGATCACCAAAACATACATCAAGTGAATCACTTGATATCCCATTGTCACCACAGATACGCACGGCAAGACATACATCAAGTGTTCTCAAATATTTAAAGACTCAATCCGATCAGATAACTTCAAAGTGGAAAATCAATCCATTACAAGAGAGTAGAGGGGGAGAAGAAACATAAGATCCAACTATAATAGCAAAGCTCGTGATACATCAAGATCGTGCCAAATCAAGAACACGAGAGAGAGAGATCAAACACATAGCTACTGGTACATACCCTCAGCCCCGAGGGTGAACTACTCCCTCCTCGTCATGGAGAGCGCCGGGATGATGAAGATGGCCACCGGTGAGGTTCACCCCTCCGGCGGGGTGCCGGAACAGGGTCCCGATTGGTTTTTGGTGGCTACAGAGGCTTGCGGCGCGAAACTCCCGGTCTATTCTGTTTTCCGAAGTTTTTAGGGTATATTGGTATATATAGGTGAAAGAAGTACGTCGGGGGAGCCACGAGGGGCCCACGAGGGTGGAGGGCGCGCCCTAGGGGGGTGGGCGCACCCCCCTACCTCGTGGCTTCCTCTTCTCTTTCCTAACGTGCACTCCAAGTTTTTCCGGTAGCTTTCCTTCGAAAAATAACTTCTCCAGTTGGTTTCATTCTGTTTCGACTCTGTTTGATATTCCTTTTCTTCGAAACACTGAAACAAGGGAAAAAACAGGAACTGGCACTGGGCTCTGGGTCAATAGGTTAGTCCCAAAAGTAATATAAAAGTTTTTAATAAAGCCCAATATTGTCCAAAATAGTAGATAATATAGCATGGAGCAATCAAAAATTATAGATACGTTGGAGACGTATCAGCATCCCCAAGCTTAATTCCTGCTCGTCCTCGAGTAGGTAAAGGATAAAAAAGATAATTTTTGATGTGGAATTCTACTTGGCATAATTTCAATGTAATTCTTCTTACTTGTGATATGAATATTCAGATCCAAAAGATTCAAGATAAAAGTTCATATTGACATAAAAATAATAATACTTCAAGCATACTAACAAAGCAATTATGTCTTCTCAAAATAACATGGCCAAAGAAAGTTATCCCTACAAAATCATATAGTCCGGCTATGCTCTATCTTCACCACACAAAGTATTTAAATCATGCACAACCCCGATGACAAGCCAAGCAATTGTTTCATACTTTTGACATTTTCAAAACTTTTTCAATCTTCACGCAATACATGAGCGTGAGCCATGGATATAGAACTATATGTGGAATAGAATGGTGGTTGTGGAGAAGACAAAAAGGGAGAAGATAGTCTCACATCAACTAGGCGTATCAACGGGCTATGGAGATGCCCATCAACAGATATCAATGTAAATGAGTAGGGATTGCCATGCAACGGATGCACTAGAGCTATAAGTGTGTGAAAGCTCAACAAAAGAAACTAAGTGGGTGTGCATCCAACTCGCTTGCTCACGAAGACCTTGGGCATTTTGAGGAAGCCCATCATTGGAATATACAAGCCAAGTTCTATAATGAAAAATTCCCACTAGTATATGAAAGTGATATCATAGGAGACTCTCTATCATGAAGATCATGGTGCTACTTTGAAGCACAAGTGTGGTAAAAGGATAGTAACATTGTCCCTTCTCTCTTTTTGCTCTCATTTTTTATATTTTTTTATGGCCTCTTTTCTTTTCTTTTTTTTATTTTTCGTCCGAAGTCTCATCCCGACTTGTGGGGGAATCATAGTCTCCATCATCCTTTCCTCACTGGGACAATGCTCTAAAAATGATGATCATCACACTTTTATTTTCTTACAACTCAACAATTACAACTCAATACTTAGAACAACAATATGACTCTATATGAATGCCTCCGACGGTGTACCGGGATGTGCAATGACTCATGAGTGACATGTATGAAAGAATTATGAACGGTGGCTTTGCCACAAATACAATGTCAACTACATGGTCATGCAAAGCAATATGACAATGATGGAGCGTGTCATAATAAACTGAACGGTACTAAGTTGCATGGCAATATATCTCGGAATGGCTGTGGAAATGCCATGATAGATAGGTATGGTGGCTGTTTTGAGGAAGGTTTATGGTGGGTGTATGATACCGGCGAAAGGTGCGCGGTATTAGAGAGGCTAGCAATGGTGGAAGGGTGAGAGTGCGTATAATCCATGGACTCAACATTAGTCATAAAGAACTCATATACCTATTGCAAAAATCTACAAGTTATCAAAGCAAAGTAGTACGCACATGCTCCTAGGGGGATAGATTGGTAGGAAAAGACCATCGTCATTCCCCACCGCCACTCATAAGGAAGAAAATCAATAAATAAATTATGCTCCGACTTCATCACATAACGGTTCACCATACGTGCATGCTACGAGAATCACAAACTTTAACACAAGTATTTCTCAAATTCACAACTACTCAACTAGCATGACTCTAGTATCACCATCTTCATATCTCAAAACAATTATCAAGCATCAAACTTCTCATAGTATTCAACACACTCATAAGAAAGTTTTACAAATCTTGAATACCAAGAATATTAGGATTATTTAAGCAAATTACCATGCTATTTAAGACTCTCAAAATAATATAAGTGAAGCATGAGAGTTCATATATTTCTTCAAAATAAAACCACCACCGTGCTCTAAAAGATATAAGTGAAGCACTAGAGCAAACAACAAACTACTCTGAAAGATATAAGTGAAGATCAATGAGTAGTCGAATAATTATGCGACTATGTGAAGAATCTCTAACATTTAAGAATTTCAGATCTTGGTATTTTATTCAAACAGCAAGAAAAGCTAAATAAAACGACATTTCAAGGATAGCACAGCTCATGTGAAGAAGCAAAAACTTAGGTTCAACCGATACTAACCGATAATTGTTGAAGAAGAAAGGTGGGATGCCTACTGGGGCATCCCCAAGCTTAGATGCTTGAGACTTATTGAAATATTATCTTGGGGTGCCTTGGGCATCCCCAAGCTTGAGCTTTTGTGTCTCCTTAATTCCTCTCATATCATGGTTTCCTAAATCTCGAAAGCTTCCTCCACACCAAACTCAACAAGAACTCGTGAGATAGGTTAGTATAAACCAATGCAAAAACCTTATCATACTATACTATAGTAAATCACTAGAATTATTTCAACATTTCATACTAAATGCCTCTGCATATTTAATACTCCTATCATCAAATAGAATCATTAAACAAGCAAACATATGCAAACAATGCAAACATAACAGCAATCTGCCACAACAGTACAGTCTGTAAAGAATGCAAGATTCATCATACTTCCCTAACTCTAAAAATTATGAAAGAAAATTACCACTGTATTAAATTTATCAGAGATTATTATGAAAAAGGTTTCAACATTTTATCACATTCTGACTTTTCTAGGGAATTTTTGCAACAGCGGTAAACTTTCTGTTTTGAAACAGCAACATGTATACTTGCAAAATAAGCATGGTAAAGGCTATCCTTGACATTTTTATTGAAACTAGAGATGAAAAACATTATTCTAAATGACACCAAGCAAATACTAACAAAAGGAAATGACGCTCCAATAAAAACACATATCATGTGGTGAATAAAAATATAGCTCCAAGTAAAGTTACCGATGAACGAAGACGAAAGAGGGGATGCCATCCGGGGCATCCCCAAGCTTAGACGCTTGGTTGTCCTTGAATATTACCTTGGGGTACCTTGGGCATCCGCAAGATTTGGCTCTTGCCACTCCTTTTTCCATAGTCCATCGAATCTTTACCCAAAACTTGAAAACTTCACAACACAAAACTTAACAGAAAACTCGTAAGCTCCGTTAGCGAAAGAAAACAAAACACCACTTCAAGGTACTGTAATGAACTCATTATTTATTTATATTGGTGTTAAACCTACTGTATTCCAACTTCTATATGGTTTATAAACTATTTTACTAGCCATAGAGTCATCAAAATAAGCAAACAACACACGAAAAACAGAATCTGTCAAAAACAGAACAGTCTGTAGTAATCTGTAACTAACGCAAACTTCTGGAACTCCAAAAATTCTAAAATAAATTGGTGGACCTGAGGAATTTGTCTAGTAATCATCTGAAAAACGAATCAACTAAATTGAACAATAATCATCATAGATAGGAGGCATGCTTTCATCATAATAAATTAGCACATCAAAACTTGGGGGAATAAAAATATCATATTCATCAAACATAGCATCCCCAAGCTTGTGGCTTTGCATATCATTAGCATCATGGATATTCAAGGAATTCATACTAACAACATTGAAATCATGCTCATCATACAAAGATCTAGTGCCAAACATTTTAATGCATTCTTCTTCTAACACTTTGGCACAATTTTCCTTTCCATCATACTCACGAAAGATATTAAAAAGATGAAGCGTATGAGGCAAACTCAATTCCATCTTTTTAGTTTTCTTTTATAGACTAAACTAGTGATAAAACAAGAAACTAAAAGATTCAATTGCAAGATCTAAAGATATACCTTCAAACACTCACCTCCCCGGCAACGGCGCCAGAAAAGAGCTTGATGTCTACTACGCAACCTTCTTCTTGTAGACGTTGTTGGGCCTCCAAGTGCAAAGGTTTGTAGGACAGTAGGATATTTCCCTCAAGTGGATGACCTAAGGTTTATCACTCCGTGGGAGGCGTAGGATGAAGATGGCCTCTCTCAAGCAACCCTGCAACCAAATAACAAAGAGTCTCTTGTGTCCCCAACACACCCAATACAATGGTAAATTGTATAGGTGCACTAGTTCGGCGAAGAGATGGTGATACAAGTGCAATATGGATGGTAGATATAGGTTTTTATAATCTGAAATTATAAAAACAGCAAGGTAACTAATGATAAAAGTGAGCATAAACGGTATTGCAGTGATAGGAAACAAGGCCTATGGTTCATACTTTCACTAGTGCAAGTTCTCTCAACAATAATAACATAGTTGGATCATATAACTATCCCTCAACATGCAACAAAGAGTCACTCCAAAGTCACTAATAGCGGAGAACAAACAAAGAGATTATGGTAGGTGCGAAACCACCTCAAAGTTATTCTTTCCAATCAATCCGTTGGGCTATTCCTATAAGTGTCACAAACAGCCCTAGAGATCGTACTAGAATAACACCTTAAGATACAAATCAACCAAAACCCTAATGTCACCTAGATACTCCAATGTCACCTCAAGTATCCATGGGTATGATTATACGATATGCATCACACAATCTTAGATTCATCTATTCAACCAACACATGGAACCTCAAAGAGTGCCCCAAAGTTTCTCTCGGAGAATCACGACGAAAACGTGTGCCAACCCCTATGCATAGGTTCATGGGCGTAACCCGCAAGTTGATCACCAAAACATACATCAAGTGAATCACTTGATATCCCTTTGTCACAACATATACGCTCGACAATACATACATAAAGTGTTCTCAAATATTTAAAGTCTCATTCAGATAAGATTAATTCAAAGTGAAACTCAATCCATTACATGAGAGTAGAGGGGAGAAGAAACATAAGATCCAACTATAATAGCAAAGCTCGTGACACATCAAGATCGTGCCAAATCAAGAACACGAGAGAGAGAGAGATCAAACACATAGCTACTGGTACATACCCTCAGCCCCGAGGGTGAACTACTCCCTCCTCGTCATGGAGAGCACTGGGATGATGAAGATGGCCATCGGTGAGGGTTCCCCCCTCCCGTGAGTGCCGAACAGGTCCCGATTGGTTTTTGGTGGCTACAGAGGCTTCTTGGCGCCGAAACTCCCGGTCTATTCTGTTTTCCGAAGTTTTTAGGGTATATTGGTATATATAGGTGAAAGAAGTACGTCGGGGGAGCCACGAGGGGCCCACGAGGGTGGAGGGCGCGCCCTAGGGGGGTGGGCGCACCCCCTACCTCGTGGCTTCCTCGTCTCTTTCCTGACGTGCACTCCAAGTTTTTCCGGTAGCTTTCCTTCCAAAAATAACTTCTCCAGTTGGTTTCATTCCGTTTCGACTCCGTTTGATATTCCTTTTCTTCGAAACACTGAAACAAGGGAAAAAACAGGAACTGGCACTGGGCTCTGGGTCAATAGGTTAGTCCCAAAAGTAATATAAAAGTGTTTAATAAAGCCCAATATTATCCAACACAGTAGATAATATAGCATGGAGCAATCAAAAATTATAGATACGTTGGAGACGTATCACTCTCCCCGTCACTCGTGCTGCTGCTCTACTCCGATTTAGCTACACTTCAGTCGACTGAATCGACTTTTGGGTCAGTTGATGTTCAGGGGGTGGTGGGTCTCCCCGGAGTTAAGGAAGAACCACCTGCAACGGGGAGGGGGCTCGCCGGAGAGATACCCCACTATCTATCTTAGGGTTCTGGGTGGGGTGCTGCTCGTCGGCGGTGGGGGCGCGGTGGTGGGGCGGTGGCATGGGGATCACCGAAGAAAAGCTTGGCGCGGGGGGGGGGGGGGCTAGAGGGCTGGCGGGGGTGGGTGATGGAAAAATCTGGAGTGAAAACAAGGCCATTTGAGTGGGTGATGAAAAAATCTGGAGTGAAAACAAGGCCTTCAGAGCAGACAGTGCTACCTGCCGAAGCAGATCTCTTGCTAGGTCCCGATAGCTCCTCAGAGATGGATTCAGAGATAGATGACCAGTCCGATTACCCCACCGAGGTGTATGCTCTAACTTGGCATGGTTCTACTGCTCATATCATGCATATGGTGTCTTGCATTGCATAGTTTAGACATCATATACACAATATTCAACACCATATTCTTAGTTTAGACATCATATATGTGAATGCCCTCCGCTTAGCATATAAATCACATATGTGAATTAAATCATGCGATCCTAGTTACTTAGATAACATGTATGTGAATTATGTCATGAGATCATGTTTAGTTAGTCATCATATCTTTGAATTATGTTATGCTATGCTATCCAGGTTAGATAGACATCATATATGTGAAATTATGTCATGCTATCCGTTTTAGTTAAACAATATACATGTCAATTATTTAATGCCCTCTTTTTTTCACACTATCTATTGCATCTGTCTCTCATACAATGTCTGTACATTCAATTATGTTTCTTGTTTATCAGCCATTTGAATTGGAGAGGGTGATGGCAGTATCTAGCAGAGTAAAAACACGGTCTTTAAATAAAACAGTGCTACCTCTTGGTGGAGATAGCACCCCGGTTGTACATGCACGAGAACCTGCCCTACCACACATAACCCAGACTCTCGCAAATTTTACCCCTACTGCGATGGACAGAGAACCAGCTTCACCCAATCTAACCCCAACCCCAGCAGATAGTAACCCAGTTCACTGTTGACACATGACCATCTCCACCATAGAGCTCCCAAACAAGAGCAGTTAGTAAGGCAGCTCCAGTCCCCAAAGCGCCAAGATTACCACAGCGAACCCCAACTCCACCAGTTAGTACACCTATTCCTGTGGAGGAAGCACAACCAGCCATTCATAGTTTAGCATCTATCGCATTTGATGTTGTTAAATCCTATGTTCGTATCTTCCCATCATGGAAATATTATACTGAAGATGAAGGAAAATGCGATTGCAGGTGTTTGTCCAGGAGTTATGTGTAAGTAATGTTATTCATGGCAATTACTTTGCTTTGTCCCATACATTCTATCTCCATGATGGTTATAATACAACAAATTTTCTCATTTTTCTCTATAGAGAAGGACCGATTTGGAAACTTCGGGATGAGGTAACCTGTGCTAATACCTCTGCTATCTTCAAGAATGCTTGGTGGCGATGTCGAATTACTCAAGAAAACGTACTTCAGCGGCAAAGAAACTCATCAAATTCCCTTTACGTTCTCCTGAGACACATTTATTGGACGATATTTGAGGGAACGCCTTGTTCTTTACTTGTCCCGAACCAAGAATGTGGTAAGGTCTATGAGCTCATTTTATTTTACGTACTATATGCTTGCGTCTTACTGTACTCTGTTCATGTAGAACAAGTGCTTAAACCTGAAGAACAACTGCTCTCATTTAAGATTCCATTGCTATCATGCATACTGCTTTTCTCTTGTATCACTGTATTTACTCATACAAACTTATTTTTAAGTTGAACTATCCAATGGAAACTCCAATGGCACAACAGGTATGTTTACGCATGTTTCTTTAACAGGTTTGCTCTTATAAATAGCTCTTCTGATTTCAATTTCAATTGTGTATACAATTGATTTCTCATATCATGCACATTACTAGCATCATAACATGGCCAATAGTGTTGTTGTACATGTAGACCCATGGTACCCATCTGAAATCTTGTTGTGTCGTTTAGTTTCCCACGCTTTGTATTCTTTCAGTGCTGCTTTCTCTTGAACTGATATGATTTGAACCGTGTCTCTATTTTGATTTGGCAAGACAATGCAGTGACCATAGGACATAGATATATGTTTGTTTGATGCTTTTATAATGTACTACTTGGCAATAGAAGACTTGGTAGTTTAATCTTGTCCACCTTACTAATGAACTGGTCACCGAAATGAGTTTCATATACTAGTACATGCTAAACCTGTTATGTGTCTGCTTGTTTCTTCTTTTAGAATGCTGATAGAATATTAGGGAAGAGTGCCTTATTAAGCAATGATAAAGGAAGTAATGCAGATAAGGTTCAGGATCGTGAGACATCCTTGTTGGTCTCTAACAAAGCTAATAAAACAGCTAAGGAAAGCTATCTTGAAGACAGTGAGGCAACCCCAAAGTCTTGTCTTGGTTCACTGTTCGAGTTACTGGCCACTACCGCTTACAGAGGCTATTCAAACTCACTGTCTGAATCAGTTCGGTTTCTTGAGTTTCAACTACAAGATGAAAGACATCGATCAGCTGTGCTGCGACAAGAAGCAGAAGGACTGCAGAAGTCCCTGGAGCATTCAGATGCATACTTTATGGTGCAACAACAAGCGTTGGAGGATTTTAGCGCCAAACAGGACAAAGCTAATAAGCTTGCTAAGCTTATTGCCAGCATGGTGGATACCCAGGATAATGTTTCTTGAGCTCTTCTGAAGTTTTTTCAATTATGGACTTGTTTTACTGCTGCGTTTATTTGCACTGGTGGCCAATTTTGATGGCCAGTGTATGTAATATGTTGCTTTGTTCCCTATATTTGCACTGGTGGCGAACTTTGATGCCCAGTGGATGTAATATGTGTAATAGCTGTAATAGGCTAGCGTTAGTTGCTTGCTTATTTATTTCCTTATTGTCTTGTTTAGTTGTTTGCTTGTAGTCACTATAGTTCTTTTTTCGTGATTTTTTAGTGGCCACAATAGCCTAGTTTTGGTAACTAGGCCACAATAATCATGGCAACACACAGACTGTTGTAACCATGGGCCTCCTGCGGGCCGTAGGATCCGTGGCCTTCTACGGGCCGTAGGATCCATGTGTCTTTTACGAGCCGTAGGATCCATGGACTTTCTATGGGCCGTATGATCCATGGGCCTTCTACGGGTCGTAGGATCCATTGGTTTTCTACGAGCCATAGGATCCATGGGCCTTCTACGGGGCGTATAATCATTTCACCAAACATGGGCCATACTATTCTTGGACCATAACGGGCCGTTAATAGGCCGTATTTGATAACGCTATGAAAACAGCCCAACGGGTTAACGGGCCTAAGCGGGCTGAATGTAACCACGCAATCATTTGGCCCACAAACGGAACAGCCAAGATGTGGACCGTATCTCACCGAATTCTAGAAATGAGCCCAAGAATAAATGGGCCCTTAGAAGGCCGAAAGTTACCACGGGCTGGAAACGGCCGACGGAATAATGGGTCGCTAATGGGTATAAAGCGATACACTGCTCACTGTGGGTAGTCCTGGCCATCTCAGGCCCGGCCCTGTCAGCCCACCCAGGCCCGGCCCTAAAATCCAGGGCCTACGCCCGATGGGCTTGTCTATGGGCCGGGCTTGGGCCTGAGTTTTTAGCCCACCAGCAGGGCCTAGACGGGCTTGGGCTTGGCATATTGGCATTTTAAGGAAGAGGCCCGGTCCACGGCCCTAAGCCCTAAGGGCTTTTTAGGGCTTTTTACCAGATGGGCCGGGCTTGGGCTTGAAAAGTAGGCCCGGTGGTAGGGCCTGGGAGGGCCTGGGCCTTAGTTTTTTGTCGTGGGCTTTTTTAGGCCCGGCCCAAGACCGGCCCGGCCCATGGCCAGATATAATTGTTGGCTAGTTTCATCTCGGGCCTTTAATGGGCCGAGAGTTACAAAGGGCCTCATATGGGCCGAAAGACATCATGGGCCATACATGGGCCAGAAGTTACAACGGGCTGGAATCGTATTGCACGGCCCAGAGGAAGCTACTGGGATTAATTCTGATAGGCCGTAATGGGCCGGTAGTAAGCGGGCCGTAAATGGGCTATATACGAACAGGCCATTAACAGGCTTTCCATGGGCCGGTCCGTTACCTTTTGACCAAGTCAAACGGGCCGGCCTTTTCACCGAAATGGGCCTCTGTCGGGCCGTGCCACGTGTCGACGTATCATAGGCGCCTCCTGTCCAATGAGTGGATGACATATGTCCGAATGTTGAGCCAACACGTGTTTCCTCCGGCCAATGAGAATTTTACACGTGGAAAATTCCCATTGGTCCGGGCTGTTAACGGGTTATCAGATCCAAAACCGGACCCGATAGCTTAAGGGCGTCCCGTTACGGTGGATGCCACATGTCGGTCACCCTTGACGAAAGCACTTCTATGACGCGTGATTTATCGTCATGGAAGTGGACACTTCCGTGATGATAATTTTGGTAATGCCATGGAACACTTCTCTGACGACCTGGTATAACTATCTTGATTCTGTCATAAATTTGTCATGGATGTACATGCATGACAGAAAATGTGACCTACTGTGACAAACACGTATCATCACGGAAGTGTCTTTTTTGTAGTGTAGGGGGATAGATTGGTAGAAAAATACCATCGCTCGTCCCCGACCGCCGACAATCAAAAAAATATCTCATGCTCCAACTTCGTTACATAACGGTTCACCATACATGCATGCTACGGGATTCACAACCCTTAACACAAGTATTTCTCAAATTCACAACTACTCACAAGCATGACTCTAATATCACCATCTTCATATCTCAAAACAATCATAAGGAATCAAACTTCTCTTAGTAATCAATGCACTTTATATGAAAGTTTTTATTATATCCCTCTTGGATGCCCATCATATTAGGACTAAATTCATAACCAAAGAAAATTACCATGTTGTTCTAAAAGACTCTCAAAATAATATAAGTGAAGCATGAGAGTTCATTAATTTCTTCAAAATAAAACCATCGTCGTTCTCTAAAAGATAGAAGTGAAGCACTAGAGCAAACGACAAACTACTCCGAAAGATATAAGTGAAGATCAATGAGTAGTTGAATAATTATGTAACTATGTGAAGAGTCTCTAACATTTAAGAATTTCAGATCTTGGGATATTATTCAAACAGCAAGCAAAACAAAATAAAACAAAATGACGCTCCAAGCAAAACACATATCATGTGGTGAATAAAAATATAGCTCCAAGTAAAGTTACCGATGAACGAAGACGAAAGAAGGGATGCCATCCGGGGCATCCCCAAGTTTAGGTTCTTGGTTGTCCTTGAATATTACCTTGGGGTGCCTTGGGCATCCCCAAGCTTACACTCTTGCCACTCCTTATTCCATAGTCCATCGAATCTTTACCCAAAACTTGAAAACTTCACAACACAAAACTCAACAGAAAACTCATAAGCTCCGTTAGTATAAGAAAATAAAACCACCACTTAGGTACTGTTGTGAACTCATTCTAAATTCATATTGGTGTAATATATACTGTATTCCAACTTCTCTATGGTTCATACCCTCCGATACTACTCATAGATTCATCAAAATAAGCAAACAACACATAGAAAACAGAATCTTCCAAAAACAGAACAGTCTGTAGTAATCTGTAACTCTCGAGTACTTCTGTAACTCCAAAACTCCTACCAAATTAGGAAAACCTGAGCAATTTGTGTACCAATCCATAGAAAAAAATAATCAGATCAAAAGCACGTTCTATGAATTATCAAAACTAATTTACTGGGCGCAAAAGTTTCTGATTTACAGCAGGATCAACACAACTATCACCGTAAGCTATCCTAAAGGTCTTACTTGGAACTTTATCAAAACAAAATCTATAAAACATGATTACTACAGTAGCATAATCATGTGAACACACAAAAACAATAAGGGTAAATATTGGGTTGTCTCCCAACAAGCGCTTTTCTTTAATGCCTTCCAATGATGATTTCAATGATGCTCACATGAATGATAAGAATTAAAACACAAAGAGAGCATCATGAAGCATATGACTAGCACATTTAAGCCTAAACCACTTCCTATGCATAGGGATTTTGTGAGCAAACAACTTATGGGAACAAGAATCAACTAGCATAGGAAAGCAAAACAAGCATAGCTTCAAGATTTTCAACACATAGAGAGGAAACTTGATATTATTGCAATTCCTACAAGCATATGTTCCTCCCTCATAGTAACTTTCAGTAGCATCATGAATGAATTCAACAATATAACTTTCACATAAAACACTCTTTTCATGATGCATAAGCACATAATTTTTATCACTCTCCACATAAGCAAATTACTTCTCATGAATAGTAGTGGGAGAAAATTCAACAAAATAACTATCATGTGAGGCATAATCCAATTAAAAATTAAAATCATGATGAAAATTTTCATGGTTATCATTATTCTTTATAGCATATATTTCATCACAATATCCATCATAGATAGCAACTTTATTCTCATAATCAATTGGAACCTCTTCCGAAACAGTGGATTCATCACTAAATAAAGTCATGACCTCTCCAAATCCACTTTCATCAACATAATCATAATAAATAGGAGGCATGCTATCATCAAAATAAATTTTCTCATCCAAACTTGGGGGACTAAAAATATCATCTTCACCAAACATAGCATCCCCAAGCTTGTGGCTTTGCATATCATTAGCATCATGGATATTCAAAGAATTCATACTAACAACATTGCAATCATGCTCACCATTCAAATATTTAGTGCCACACATTTTAATGCATTCTTCTTCTAACACTTGAGCACAATTTTCCTTTCCATCATTTTCGTAAAGATATTAAAAAGATGAAGCATATGAGGCAACCTCAATTCTTTTTTTGTAGTTTTCTTTTATAGACTAAACTAGTGATAAAACAAGAAACAAAAAAATTACATTGCAAGATCTAAAGATATACCTTCAAGCACTAACCTCCCCGGCAACGGTGCCAGAAAATAGCTTAGTTGACGGGGTGTTAGTGCCGCTTACCTAGCCTCCCTGGCAACGACGCTAGAAAAGAGATTGATGTCTACTATGCAACCTTCTTCTTGTAGATGTTGTTGGGACTCCAAGTGCAGAGGTTTGTACGACAGTAGCAAATTTCCCTCAAGTGGATGACCTAAGGTTTATCAATTCGTGGGAGGCGTAGGATGAAGATGGTCTCTCTCAAACAACCCTGCAACCAAATAACAAAGAGTTTCTTGTGTCCCCAACACACCCAATACAATGGTAAATTGTATAGGTGCACTAGTTCGGCGAAGAGATGGTGATACAAATGCAATATGGATGGTAGATATAGGTTTTTGTAATCTGAAAATATAAAAACAGAAAGGTAACTAATGATAAAAGTGAGCACAAATGGTATTGCAATGCTTCGAAACAAGGCCTAGGGTTCATACTTTCACTAGTGCAAGTTCTCTCAACAAGGATAACATAATTAGATCATATAACAAACCCTCAACATGCAACAAAGAGTCACTCCAAAGTCACTAATAGCGGAGAACAAACAAAGAGATTATTGTAGGGTACGAAACCACATCAAAGTTATTCTTTCTGATCAATCCATTGGGCTATTCCTATAAGTGTCACAAACAGCCCTAGAGTTCATAGTAAAATAACACCTTAAGACACCAATCAACCAAAACTCTAATGTCACCTAGATACTCCAATCTCACCTCAAGTATCCATGAGTATGATTATACAATATGCATCACACAATCTCAGATTCATCTATTCAACCAACACAAAGAACTTCAAAGAGTGCCCCAAAGTTTCTACCGGAGAGTCAAGACGAAAACGTATGCCAACCCCTATGCATAAGTTCACAAGGTCACAGAACTTGCAAGTTGATCACCAAAACATACATCAAGTGGATCACGTGAATATCCCATTGTCACCATAGATAAGCACATGCAAGACATACATCAAGTGTTCTCAAATCCTTAAAGACTCAATTCGATAAGATAACTTCAAAGGGAAAACTCAGTCCATTACAAGAAGGTAGAGGGGGAGAAACATCATAAGGACCAACTATAATAGCAAAGCTCGCGGTACATCAAGATTGTGCCATATCAAGAAAACGAGAGAGAGAGAGAGAGAGAGAGAGAGAGAGATCAAACACATAGCTCTTTGGTACATACCCTCAGCCCCGAGGGTGAACTACTCCCTCCTCGTCATGGAGAGCGCCGGGATGATGAAGATGGCCACCGGTGATGGATTCCCCCTCCGGCAGGGTGCTGGAACAGGGTCCCTATTGGTTTTTGGTGGCTACAGAGGCTTGCGGCGGCGGAACTGGCGATCTAGGTTTCTTTTCGGGGGTTTCTGTATTTATAGGAATTTTTGGCGTCGGTCTCACGTCAGGGGGGTCTCCGAGTCATCCACGAGGCAGGGGCGCGCCCAGGGGGTAGGGTGCACCCTCCACCCTCGTGGATTGCTCGGGACTCTTCTGTCCCAACTCTTTTACTCCGGGGGCTTCTTTTGGTCCATAAAAAATCATCAAAAATTGGCACGTCAATTGGACTACGTTTGGTATTCCTTTTCTGTAAAACTCAAAAACAAGGAAAAAACAGAAACTGGCACTGGGCTCTAGGTTAATAGGTCAGTCCCAAAAACTATATAAAATAGCATATAGATGCATATAAAACATCCAAGGTTGATAATATAATAGCATGGAACAATAAAAAATTATAGATACGTTGGAGACGTATCATTGACTATGATAAGATTTTCTCACTCGTAGTGATGCTTAAGCCTGTCTGAATCATGTTAGCAATTGCCACATTTTATGAAATCTGGCAAATGGATGTCAAAACTACAATCCTTAATGGATTTCTTAAAGAAGAGTTGTATATGATGCAACAAGAAAGTTTTGTCAATCCTAAAGGTACTAACAAAGTGTGCAAGCTCCGGCGATCCATCTATGGACTGGTGCAAGCATCTCGGAGTTGGAATATACGCTTTGATAAGGTGATCAAAGCATATGGTTTTATACAGACTTTTGGTGAAGCATGTATTTACAAGAAAGTGAGTGGGAGCACTACAGCCTTTCTGATAAGTATATGTGAATGACATATTGTTGACCAGAAATGCTGTATAATTTTCCGGAAAGCATAAAGGAGCACTACTAGGGAAAAGGCTAGCAGCAGCGCGGGTTTTAGGTGTATCAGCAGCGCGGGGTGTGGGGCTACTAATAAGGCGCTACAACTAACACATAGCAGTAGCGCGTGCTCACCAGCGCTATTGCTACACAAGTGTAGCAGCAGTGCGCTTAGTGGAAGCTCGCTACTGCTAGTAGCTCTAGCGCGCTTTGCACGGCCATCGCTATCGCTATCGCTGCTGCTAACTTTTATACACTCTCTACTGCTAATTTAAGTAGTTTTTTTTCCGGCATATTTGTTTTGTATTTGAACAGGCTTTATAGAAGAATCTTTAGCACATAGAAATGTCATCATGATACACATACAAATGCCTACAAGACCACAAATGTAATCATAGCATATACATACAAATAGTCTTATCATAATCATCATCCAACACAAAGTGGTATCTTGTCATCATCTTGAAAATAGCGATACATGCAAGTCTCGAATACTTGCAACTACAACAACGTCATCCATCTAAACAAAGGTATCGCAAGAAGTGCTATCACTATGAGTGAGAGCGGAACTATGCAAGATACATGAGGTGGCGGTCACGAGTCCTCTCTCGCGCTTAGCGTGAACCTCAAGTAACTAGCTTCTACTTCTTGTCTGCCTTTTGAAGCCTTTATGGTCTGGCGCCCGTGAACCCATTCACTTGCGCACGACACTCATGCCACTCGTTGTACACCCGGAACCTTCCCTTTGTACACGACATAGCAATTCCATCTCGCCATCAAGAAACTAGGTACCTGTTAGAGATGCATGTTCATGAAGAGGATGTACAATCGTATATATGCAACAAAATATACTAGAGCAACACCGAAAAAGAAAGGGTTAGCAACTAGATGCAACATACAGTACGGAAATTAATTAACTAGAGGTACGCAGGTCATCGTACGCAAACTAACAAAGTAGCATTACGCAAGTTTGGCAGGGACCGTGGACATCACAAAGTTTCATCGCTACAAAAAGTATACAAGTTCAACCGACACATATCATCATCATCGGCATCATAAATCACTAGAAGTTCCATCCTTCCATATCATCGAGGATGAACCCTAGCTTCTTGAACAGCGTGAGGTCTAGACGTTGCATGCCTATGCGAGTTCGGACATCAGCTCGCGATATAGGGCCGTGGTGGAACATCCCCTTCTCATCGACGATTTCTTTCATGATGATCGTCGCAATGTCGCTTTGGATGCGAAAGAAGTCATCTCTAAGTTTATAATCCGCTTCTCCATGAGGTTCTAGCCACTTGTGGATATGATCATCATTTCTGCTTCTCATGCGAAGCTTTTGGTGATCCGTGTTGAACTGACTCATGAGATGGACGATGTAGAATCCATCCTTCTTGCTTGGTTTTGGGACATGGATGTAGGAGAAGTTAGTTTTATGCGCTAAACCCATCTTCTTGTTCCTTTGTTTCCTGATCTGCACGTGGCCACCTCTAATGCTGAAGCCTTGGACAGCATCGTCTAGAATATTCATTATGTGGGTGTAGTCTTTTTTCTCGTAGTCACTGGAAGGGTCAAAATACACGGCGTGGAAGACTTGCGGGTAAAGAACGATAAGGACGGCGCGCCCGTTGTTGAGGAAAAGACACCTCAAATTATTCCCCATATGAGAGAGAAGGAATGATTGAAATGTACGAAAGGGTTGTCCGGAATCGACTTACTTTGGATGATAAGGCACGAGGACAATTTCCGGTCCTTATTCTGTACCATGAAGTTTTGGAGGTACTCCCTAGCAGTTTCACACTCAAAGTCGCGAGACTCAAGAAAGACTTCGTGCATGTAGTACGGATCCGCCACACAGATTTGCGAGACTTCTTCACTCTTCATGACGGAGCTCATATGTAGCGCAAAAAAGGCGGACGATTGTAAAATCGAGCCGCCTTGTTAGAAACATCTCAAAGATATGGTCAAACCGCGGGAAGAACACCTCCGCAGCCGTGTCTCGACGTAGCACTGCCCCTCAGGCACACGAGCCGCGTATGTCGGATATCCTGGATCCTTTGAGGCTAGTAGGCTTTTCTCAGTCGATAGCACATGGTCGTGCAGTCTCCTGAGATCCCCTGATAGTGCCTCCAGCGGTTTTGGCGGTAGCATCGGCTCGCCCGTGAGATGGAACATGACCGCACCTTTCACGGGTACACGCTCTTTAGAATGCATCGTCTGGCTGCTATTTGCTCTGGCTTGTTTGGAGGCAGTTATCTTCCCCGATCTCTTCCTCTCCTTTTTCTTGGGCACACCTTCCAGACCCTTCCTTAACCCCTGCCCGGTGTTCCCGGGCTTAGTCTTTGACGACCCTCGCGCCCGGCTAGTTGAGCCTGTGTTGAGGCGGCATCTTGAGCATGTCCTGTGAGGATTTCATGAAGAGACTTTTGCAATCCACCTTTCGACCACCTGCCGGGCATATCATCCATATCCTCATTAGCAAGTCGATAGCCCGATTCGTCATATGGTTGACTCATCATATCTATGTCACGATCATACAGCGTTTGTATTGAGGAAATCCATATGGTCGACCTCCGTCTCATCATCCATTCTCTATTCTACAGAGAAATTACATCAGCCAGTACTATTGCACCCCTTCATCATGTCGCCACGCTCTCGGCCCGGCACTACAGAGCTGGTAATTGCGTGGGCGGGGTGGTGGTCTCCGCACATGCTTGTTGTGTGGTTATTGGTGTGCTCTCGGCGGCTCGAACCGAATAAGATTCTTTGGCCATAGCAGCACCCAACCCTTGCGACTTCCAATCCATGGCGGGGGTCGTCGTCCGCTCCCACATGCTGTACTGGAGGAGGCAAATCCTCGTGCCCCGATTTCACACTGGTCAAGCTAACCCTGAAGTGCCCAGCGGGGATCGGCTGGTTGTGGAATGTGGTTTGCGAGGGGTCCATTATCACCCCCTTTCCCACATCCACCTTCTGGCCTTTGATCAAGTAGAGTATGGTGCACGGGTTTCTTTCGCTGCAAACATCTGTCCGTGGCGTAAAACAACCGAAAGGCAACCAAAATGGAATATTATATATATATATATATATATATATATATATATGTTGGTGCGACATGTAATTACCGTGACGGCGTCGAGCTCAGCCAAAGACGAAGGCCCACCTAGCGCGCCAGAGACTGAGGAGGAGGCCCGGTTGCGTGAGCAAGTGATGGTGCGATGATGTTGTTATTCATGGAGTTGCTTCCGACGAAACTGGGCAACGGGAAATCATGTATCGTCTTATCTGGATTTTCCTTCGTCTAGTTAACGATAACTGGAACCAAGTTAGTAGCGAAATCATTTCTGCAGGCAGTTACAACTGCATTGATTTTCTTTGTAGCAACTCATATTTGTCCTCGGCTGCTTTTTTCGCGTCCTCACCGCTTTTTTCTCAACCGCAGCTTCACCTTCGCGTCGATGTCCTTTGACTAAACTTCTTTTACGCTTCTTGGCCTCCGGGCCCTCGTTGTAAAACACCTTTCGCGTGGCGCCGTCTCGGCCCGTGCACACGACCATATTGCGGCCGCTGGCCCAAAGGGAGTCCCTTAAGTTCGTTCAAGGCCCGGTTCAGAGGGGTGTCCCACTTGGGCCTCATCGGGGAAGTAGGGCTTTCGGATGCAAGCTGGTGTTGCTTCTCCAGTAGTCTAATCAGTTTCCTCGTGATCTTGTCCGTGTAAAAAACCTTTTTCTCCTTGTCCCACTTGTAGCGGGCCCTGATGAAGTCACGCTCCAAGGGGTTGGTGAACTTCATGAAAGTGCAGGAGACCCGCGGCTTCACGTTTCGCGTCCTCCTTATCCCATATGGGCCTTTTACCGAGGTAGCCACGGCTTCCGAGGCGATGCTTCCTCGTGTTCCTTTGCTGAAGGCTCTTGAACTTCGCAGCCTTAGCCTTGGCTGCCTCGGTAGCGCAAGTGTCCTTGAACTTTTTGAACTCCTCTTCCGTACGTGTCAGATTTTCCTCCAGAATCTTGGACATGGGTTCATCAGCCTCAATAGCTCGTTTCACCCTCCCTTTCCAGGAGGCCAAATCATTGCTAAACATGCCCATGGCGTGATTGTTAATCTTTTTCATCTTCGGATCATCCCACGGTTGTTCTATGTTATCATCCCGGTCGTGGAACTTGAATCTCTTGTGCAACTTCGTTAGGAGCAACTGCGTCAAATGTTCTTTACTCCTTAAGTCATCGTCGTTGATGCTCGCGCATTCCCGTAGGATGCATCCTACTTGGTTCCCATAGCACTGGCGAGGTTCTTCCGGCTCTAATGGCTCAAACTTGCCACGTGCCATCTTTGTGATCACAAGTCGTCCAATCCCTAGTTTGTTAGGTTTTCGTATCCTCTGCTTCTTATGCTTCCTCTTTTCGGTAGAGGCATCGGGGCCGGTACCTTCCCCGCCGGTATCTTCCCCGCCGGTACCTTCCCCACCGGTCTCGGCGCCGCCATCGGGGCGGCGCCGTCGGTGTCGATGTCGGCGTCAGTACCATCATCTAGGCCGACCTGGAAACCTTGCTTAGCAGTCAAATAGTCGAGGTACTCTTGTTCACCCTCATAATCCATCTTGTGTGCATCTTGGTCAGAAGGCCCAGTTTTCTTCGTTGTTCGACATGTTTCCTATGATTAAGTGTCCTCATTTATTTCTAAAAGTATGAATAAATGAGAAATGACATAAAAAAGAAATCTATTTCCCGGCACTCGATATGCCAACTATGTAGCACAAATCATGCGTTTATTCACGGGAATTTTCGGCATGACCTTTGCTAAAAAATGGACATATCGGCGCTGAAATTCACCGTAACGGAAATGAATCAACATTCGGCGTAACATAGGCCACTCAGATCATTTTCCAAACATGACATGTCCAAAACATGACATATCCACATATCACATGTCCAGTTCAAATTTGCATATAAATTCAGCTAATTTTGAAACCTAGCTAAATTCATAACTAAATAGATAACCTAATTAACATACCTCCCTAACTAAAACCTAAGTAAATTAACCAAAGAACCCTAGCAGAGAGAGAGGGGGGTTTACAGAGGGTGCAGGGGCGAGGAGGCAGGCCCGACGACGACCGAGGTTGGGAGGGGAGGAAGAAGAGGAGGGAGGCGAGGGCCGACGGGTCGGGGGCGAGCGCGTCGGGGCGAGCGCCGGGTCGGGGCAAGCGCCGGGCGCCTGGGCGAGCGCCAGTGGTCGGGGCGAGGCGCGCCGGTCGGGCGAGGGTCGGGTCGGGGCGAGCGCCGGGTCGAGAAGCGACGGGGAAGAGAGAGTGGGGATTTGGGGGGGAAAAGGCGGGATGAAGCAGGGATAGAGATAATTTTGGGTTAAGTGGACATAGCAGCAGTGCGTTTGGACAAAACGCGCTGCTACTACCTTCAGTAGCTGTAGCGGTTTATACGAAATGCGCTACTACTACCTTCAGTAGCTGTAGCGGTTTAGACAAAACGCGCTGCTACTACCTTCGCTACTGCCAGTTTTCCTTTTTCTTTTCCTTTATTTTCTCCCACTTCTATTTCCCGAGAGCAGTGAACGAAAGGAGGGCGATATATATTGCATCATTTGACGGTTAAATATGTATGCAAAATAGGAACATATATATTACATCATTGGACCCATGCATAATAATGCATGGCTAAGTCATGTGTATACAAAATAGGAACATATATATATATATATATATATATATATATATATATATATATATATATAGTGATCCTATTCATCACCCAGGGTGCAGAATAAGTTATTCTTCACCCGAGGTAATCTTATGATCATTTTATAATTAAATTACATTTGGAATTCAAATAGTTACATTCCTATTGATTCATTACGTAAAATTTGGCATAAAAAAAATAAAAATATAGGTCATAAGACAAGAAAATTTGCAGTTTATGTGTATTTTACACTATGTTTTTACGTTTGTAATTTTACATGACATAAAAATATTTTTACGACGATTATATATTTTCTTACGGTCTCTTTTTACGTCGGAAATAAGAAAAAACTTACGGAACGTAAAATTACGGTGTATTGATGGTAAAATAGAGGGGGTGAAGAAACTATTCCTCACCAAGGGTGACGAATAGTCAATCCCTATATATATATATATATATATATATATATATATATATATATATATATATATATATATTACATCATTTGATCGATAACATACGGTTCCTCAGCGCTGACATTTTCGTTTTTGATTCAGCTTCTTTCCCTTATTGTTTGTCTAAGAATAAATGAGCACCTCATTGTGACTTTGCCTTTTCCATGGAGTATGATTTTTCTTAGGTAATGTAGTATTGATTCTTCTTTTGACGTATACTTCATCATCATCGTCATCTTCCCTCATTGGGTTGCCGTACTTATCATAGTCTTCCTCGTTGGCGACTCCATCCATTCCAATGATGTTCCTTTGCCTCTCCTTACGACAACACGACTGGGATTGCATGGGTCGGTTATGAAGAAGCATTGTGTCACGTGCTTAGCGTGTACCCGTGGCTCGTTTTTTGCGATAGCGTTCACGGTAGCACTCTTGGCGTCGGGTATAGTCATGGTAGTGAAAATCCGGTTTTCTCTTTCGACATTCTTAGCCCATCTGACACGGAACATCGTCGTGTTGTGCAGTCCAGAGTAGTCAAGCTCCCAGATCTCCTCGACCCTTCCATAAAATCGTTCGATTCTTGCGCCGTTGTCGCTGCCGGTCATGCATTCCATCGTCACCCCTGAGTTCTGATCATCATTGTCCATATCTTTGGCCTCCGTGTAGAACGTGTATCCGTTGATATCATATGCCTGATAGGTTACGAGGTTTGGCGAGGGGCCATGTGCTAAGGCGTATATGAGCAATTCGTCCTTAGAGCCCTCCTCCGGGGGCTAGCAATAATATGCTCTTTGAACCAATGCAGGAAAGTGGAGTTCTGCTCTCTAGTAACTTCGGGCGTTAGATTACGCATACCCCGGTCACGATACTTCTTTGCGATAATTTCTTTGTGCGATTGCCACGAAAGGATCTACCTCGTCTAGGTGTTGTAGCACTACCAAGTTTGCTCTGTCACAAAGTCGCCGTGTCGATCTGAGTATGCCACGTGCAGTTCCCTGCGACCGTTGCGATGACCATCTCCTTCGAGCCTCCCATCGTGCTTGTTAACGGCAAACCAACACTAACACTAAAGCGGCTGGTCTGCGCCATATAGAAAATTCTCACAGAAAGAGATGCACTCTTGTGTCAAATAGCCCTGGGCGATGCTTCCATCCGGACGGGACATGTTACGAACGAATCCTTTGATGATCCTGTTCATCCTCTCAAACGGCATCATGTTGTGCAGGAATGACGGCCCCGGGTCTATTATGTCATCCACAATATGGACACACAGATGCACCATCACGTCAAAGAACGCGGCGGGAAGTACATCTCAAGCTCATTCAGTATCACAACTATCTCTTCCTGTAGCCTTCGGAGCTGCTTCACACTGATCGACTTTCGAGAGATGACATCAAAAAAGTTGCAGAGACCAATAAGCGTGTCACGGACGTGCTTGTCCATTATCCTTCTAAGGGCAACAGGTAGTATCTGCGTCATCATCACATGACATTCATGAGACTTCATCCCGCTGAACCTTTTCTTGTCCATGTCTAGATATCTGCTTATCTTGCCACAGTAACCGCAACTAACTTTGACTCCGGTAAGGCACTTAAAGAATTGATTGATCTCAGCCTGACTTAAGATGAAGCAAGAAGGGGGGCAATAATCCTCTTTCTTTATTTTCTTGCCCTTCTTCTCCCGTGCCTCTGTCTCCGTCTCTGTCTCTTCTGACATTTTACGGGGCGGCATGTGCAGATCTTCCCTGATTTTCAAATATTGCAAGTCTTTTCTTGCCTTCGGCCCATCCTTGGTCTTATCCGGCATGTTCATCAGTGTTCCGAGTAAGCTCTCAAGGACATTCTTATAGATATGCATTTGATCAAGGCAATGAGGTGTATCGAGTTTGTGCCAAGACTCAAGTCCCGCAACACGGACCTCGTCTTCCATACCTTCAGCAGCTCCGGCGCCTTTCTCATCGTCTTTCCCGGCGCGGGGCACTCCTTCCAGTTTTTCAATAGCTCATCGATTTCGGCACCGCTCCGCTTACGTGGAGGTCCTCGATGCTCAGCGTGACCATTGAATAGATCTCCACGGTTTCTCCATGGGTCGTCCTGTTCAAGCCATCTTCGATGCCCGATGTACATGATTTTCCTGCACCGCCATCTTTCCTTGACGTTAGCTGCCGAGACGTCAGATCATCCATGCACCACGTGCATCCGCAATATCCATGGCACACCTGGCCTGCCACATATTCAGAATCGAGATAGTCGTGCCTTTATCGTCGTGACCGGTAGCGGCTCTCATGTTGAAATACTACGCTTTTGTCAAGGCCCCATGTCTTGGCCGGTATTTTCCATAACGTGTCTAACTCCTCTTGAAGTAGCCCCAGATACAAATTAATATTATTTCCTGGTTGTTTCGGCCCTTGAATAAGCATGCTCATGTGAATGTACTTTGATTTCATGCACAACCAGGGGGGGTGTTGTACATCCATACAAACACGAGCCATGTGCTATGGTTGGTGTTCTGGTTGCCAAACGGATTCATGCCATCGGTACACGTGCCGAGCACGATGTTCCTTGGATCACATTCAAAATACCGATAGAAGCTGTTCAACGCTCTCCACTAGCTTCCATCCTTCACGTGTCTCGCCGGATCATCTCCATCGTCGGGCTTCTTCCTCTCCGCGTGCAACAGCATTAGCTTTGCTTCCTTGGGATCTACAAAATACCTCTAGAGACGGGAGTGATCGGTAAGTACCATACAACTTTCTCGGGGACATTTCTTCCGGCCTTCTTGTATCGAGAAGCATTGCACACGGACAGCTTTTTTTTCTGCGTGCTCCTTCCGATAAATTATGCAATCGTTGATCCATGCATGGTATCTAACGTGTGGCGAGATCAAGAGGGCACACGATCTTCTTGGCCTCATCAACACTAGTAGGACATAGATTACCCTTGGGAAGAACATCCTTTAGGTACTTGAGATGCTCATCGAGGCTAGTGTCGGTCCATTTGTTTTAGCCTTCGCCTTCGTGGAGTTGGAGCATGAAACTCAAGTGGGTCACCTAAGGATTGCAACCATCATACAATGGAGTGTTCGAGTCTACCACTAGTTGCTCCAGCTTAGCCTCCTCTCTAGAAGCAGCTCTCTCAGTAATCGTCTCCTTGCGAAGCAATGCTTGAACATGAGGGTCCCGCACAATTGAACTTAGTACCGATGAACTCTGCTGCATGGAGTCCATGTCGTTCTCTCCGCCGCCATGTCCGACCCCTTCTCCTCCGCCATGTCCGGCCCCTTCTCCGCCGCCATGTCCGGCCTCTTCCCCGCCGCCATTATCGATCATCTCTTCGTCTTGCCCCGTGTCATCATTGCCTGCCCCGTCGGCATCCTCAACATCGTCATCCTCATCTTCAGTTATCCATCGAGTATAGCCATCCATGAAACCAGTCATGAGCAGGTGCGCTTCAACACGACCATCGTCATAGGGGTCTAGCCAAACTATTCCTTTGCATTTTCAACACGGACATAAAACCTCTGTTAGGTTATTTTCTTTCATGTCCTGCACCGCCGACCGGAACCACCTGTCCACCATCGTTCCACTGACCATCATGAACGTCTGCACGGTAATAATAAAACAAATTTATTATAAAAATGCATGCATGCATCAAAGTCATACAAAAATTCGCATGACCTTCCCTAAAATAGGACATATATGGATCTAGAGTTTGCCCGAATTACCGAAATGTAAATAAATCGACATTTCGCAAAACATAGGCAACTCAAAAGCACAATTTGGCGTCAACTCATGCCACACACACAATTTCCATAAACATGCCACACTCAAAAGCATGAAATTTTAATCACCTCTATCTCGAGATCGAGCACACGGTGGAGATGATGTTGTAGGGAGATCAAAAGTGCACAAAGCTCTTCTTGACAAAGATAGATCTAGTTAGGGGCAAATAGGTCACTTAACTAAATCCTACATCTACCTAGCTACCTAATTTGGGAGGAGACAACTTCAACTAGTGGAGGGGGAAGGAAAAAGAGAAAGGAGATGCATTTATGGAGGTGGTGTAGTTAGGTAGGAGTAATGAAGAGAGATAAAGGTAGATAGAAGAGGGAGAGTAATGGGGGAGAAGTATTGAGGAAGAAGAAGAGTGAGAGAGGAGCATGTGGGAGGTAAGGGAAAGGGAAGAGAGGAGGGGGAGCGGGAGGGACGTGTGGGGAAAAGGTGGTGGGTTGGTGCAGATTAGCAGTAGCGCGGGAGCTAAAATGCGCTGCTGCTAAGGAAGTAGCAGCAGCGTGCTTTGGGCAACGGCGCTACTGCTAACGGGGACCAAAAAGTGTGGATATTTGAAATTTAGCAGCAGCGACCTCAGAAAAAGCGCGCTACTACTACATCCATAGCAGTAGCGTGGATCGCGGCACCGCACTGCTGCTAAATGGATTTTGGTGGACACCGTCGGTCGATATTTGTAGCAGCGCAGTTTACACTTAGCGCGCTACTGCTAAAAGCTTGTCAGTAGCGAGTTTCCAGCACACGCGCCACTACTAATTAACAGCAGCGCTCCTTTTTGAGCCGCGTTGCTGCTAAGATTCTGTGTATAGGCTTTTCCCTAGTAGTGGAGTGTTTGAAAGGAGTTTTTCGAAGAAAGACCTCGGTGAAGCTGCTTACATATTGAGCATCAAGATCTATAGATATAGATCAAGACGCTTGATAAGTTTTTTCAATGAGTACATACCTTGACAAGTTCTTGAAGTAGTTCAAAATGGAACAGTCAAAGAAGGAGTTCTTGCATGTGTTGCAAGGTGTGAAGTTGAGTAAAGACTCGAAACCCGACTACCACGGCAGTAAAATAGAAAGAGAATGAAAAGTCATTCCCTATGCCTCGATCATAGGTTCTATAAAGTATGCTATGTCAGTGTACAAGACCTATTATGTACCTCACCATGAGTTTGGCAAGAGGTTACAATAGTGATCCAGAGTGGATCATTTGGACAATGATCAAAATTATCCTTAGTGGAATAAGGACATGTTTCTCGGTTATGGAGGTGACAAAAAGTTCGTCGTAAGGGGTTACGTCGATGCAAGCTTTGACACTGATCCGGATGACTCTGAGTCTCAATCTGGATACATATTGAAATTAGGAGCAATTAGCTAGAGTAGCTCTGTGCAGAGCATTGTAGACATAGAAAATTTGCAAAATACATACGGCTCTGAATGTGGCAGACCCGTTGACTAAACTTCTCTCACAAGCAAAACATGATCACACCTTAGTACTGTTTGGGTGTTAATCACATGGCGATGTGAACTAGATTACTGACTCTAGTAAACCCTTTGGGTGTTGGTCACATGGCGATGTGAACTATGGGTATTAATCACATGGTGATGTGAACTATTGGTGTTAAATCACATGGTGATGTGAACTAGATTATTGACTCTAGTGCAAGTGGGATACTGAAGGAAATATGCCATAGAGGCAATAATAAAGTTGTTATTTATATTTCCTTATATCATGATAAATGTTTATTATTCATGCTAGAATTGTATTAACCGAAAACTTAGTACATGTGTGAATACATAGACAAATAGAGTTTCCCTAGTATGCCTCTACTTGACTAGCTCGTAATCAAAGATGGTTAAGTTTCCTAGCCATGGACATGTGTTGTCATTTGATGAACGGGATCACATCATTAGAGAATGATGTGATGGACAAGACCCATCTGTTAGCTTAGCATAATGATCATTTAGTTTTACTGTTATTGCTTTCATCATGACTTATAGATGTTCCTCTGACTATGAGATTATGCAACTCCCGAATACCAGAGGAACACCTTGTGTGCTATCAAACGTCACAATGTAACTGGGTGATTATAAAGATGCTCTACAGGTGTCTTTGATGGTGTTTGTTGAGTTGGCATAGATCGAGATTAGGATTTGTCACTCCGAGTATCAGAGAGGTATCTTCGGGCTCTCTCGGTAATGCGGATCACTATGAGCCTTGCAAGCAATGTGACTAATGAGTTAGTCACGGGATGATACATTATGAAATGAGTAAAGAGACTTGACGGTAACGAGATCAATGATCGAATCTCGGGCAAGTAAAATACCGATGACAAAGGGAACAACGTATGTTGTTGTGCGGTTTGACCGATAAAGATATTCGTAGAATATGCAGGAGCCAATATGAGCATCCAGGTTCCGCTAATGGTTATTGACCAGAGATGTGTCTCTGTCATGTCTAGATAGTTCTGGAAACCATAGGGTCCGCGCGCTTAACGTTCGATGATGATTTGTATTATGAATCATGTGATTTGATGAACCAAAGTTTGTTCGGAGTCTCGGATTAGATCACGGACATGACGAGGAGTCTCGAAATGGTCGAATGTAAACATTAATATATTGGAAGGTTACATTCGGACACCGGAATGGTTCGGGTCCTTTCGGAGTACCGGGGGTTACCATAACCCCCGCCCCCTGGAGGATAATGGGCCACCATGGGCCTTAGTGGAGAAGAGAGAGGGCCGGCCAGGAGGTGGCGCGCGCCCCCCTTTGCCAATCTGAATTGGAAAAGGGGTGGGGGCGGCGCCCCCCTCCGTCCTTCTCTCCTCTTTCTCCTTCCCTCCTTCTCCTAGTTGGAATAGGAAGGGGGGGGGGCGAATCCTACTTGGACCTGGAGTCCAAGTAGGACTTCCCCCTTGGCGCGCCCCCTCTAGGGCCGACCTCCTCTTCCCCCTCCTTTATATACGTGGGAGGGGGGCACCCCAAAGGCACACCAAATCTTCTCTTAGCCGTGTGCGGTGCCTCCCTCCACAGTTACACACCTTGGTCATATCGTCGTAGTGCTTAGGCGAAGCCCTGCACCGGTAACTTCATCATCACCGTCGCCACGCCGTCGTGCTGGCGGAACTCTCCCTCAGCCTCAACTGGATCAAGAGCTTGAGGGACGTCATCGTGTTGAACGTGTGCTGAACACGGAGGTGCCGTACATTCGGTACTTGGATCGGTTGGATCACGAAGACGTTCGACTACCACTGGTACACGTCGGTCCTATACAAACGGTTTTTAACCCCTTTCCGCAACGACATTTGGAACCGTCGCCTAGTGAGTGTGGGCGATAGGGGGGGGGGGTCCTTCCTACACGACCCAGAAACCGTCGGGGATATGCCCTCCTCGCACACACGCTCGGGAAAATGAGGTCGTGTGCGACCGGCGAGCGCTCAAATACAGAAATACGTACAATAGAGGTAAAAATACAATTATAAATGCGAAATTGTTTCCAGTCGCAAGTACATCCCACATAGTCAGTCCCCGCTAAACGTTTCTGTTCATATGTACATCCCACATAGTCACTCCAAGGAAAACGTTTCCGTTCATAGTACATCACACACAATTTTTCCCGTTAAATCGTTTGCGTTATTCAATGTATCACACATGTTCCGTAAAAGAAACTGTGTGGCAAAGGCCATCCATGACACACAATTTTTATGTGGTAAACGTTTGGGCAAGGTGGCCTAACGCAAACAATTTTCAAGAGAAAGTCGTGTGTGATTGTTCATTAATCCAACACGGTTTATTCCTAGAAACTGTGTGCGTTGCCGGAGGCCATCGCCCACGGTATTTTTTCAATAACCGTTTGCAATAGCAAAACCCAATTAGCAGGCTAATTCGCCATTAGCTAGCTAATTTCCCTATTATTAATAATGCATTTATTAATCTAATTGACATTCATATTAAGCACATAATATATTTCATTTCCATATTAAGGAAGCAGAATTTCATAATTGAAATACATCAGAGTACAACATGATATAGTTTCAGCACTCAGCTACCCCATCACAAAACTGCACCAGCACCAAGTTTCACGTGCAACATGTAGAACCTTTCGAAAATAGCATCATAGACGGTATATAGACAGATGCATCTCATCTGGAAAAATGCTCTGGAAGGTGAATATTGAGCGTTCATTCATGTTGAAGGTCTTTGCAACTTTAGGCCAGTGCCTGTGGATGATTGACCGTCCATCCTTCATCTTCTTCAGGAACACTTCAATATGGAACCGTGGGTGTTGGATGAAAACCTTCCTCGCCTCCTGACCATAGAGGTGGTTTGAGAGGTAATCATCAGTGAGCTGCTTTGGAAAGGACTGAAAACAAGGATGTGCATAAATATCTTCTTTATATTGGAAATGGGACAAAGGAATAAAAAAAGGCAAGGTATAATAGTTAGTACCATCTTGTAGTAAACTGATGTCTTCTTCATTGTGCAGACAAAGATCTTGTTGTTTTTTGTCGCTAATTTCTTTATCCTAACAATCTTTCTAAGTTTCTTGATTTGATTGATATTCATGGACAACTCATTTCCCCATATGCAAAAAGGGTCAAACAGTGGGTCAAAACCTCTGACAGCAGGACCTACATGTGCAAGACCAAATTGTTAAAAATCAAAATATTAGAATGGTTCCTGCAATTGCACAATAATGTGCTATTAGACAATGGACCATGCACATGCTAACCTCGATTGTAAACCTCAGTGCTTCCCATTGATTCCCTGCAACACATATAAGGTAGTTAGTCATCGTGTTAAGTAAGGGTTCGCATGCTATCAAGAAATATGTTGATGAAAAATAAGCACATTGCAGATTCATCAGATTAATTCAAGCCACATGGAAAACCCATTTATCCAAACCAAGCATGATTAAGAGCTAGGAAATATAGCACTTGTATATGTTTCTCATGTATTAAGTGCAGCCAAATTTGATTTATTCCTCACATGCACGACAATACAAAATTCTACCCACGACAATTGGACATCGCATTGAAGAATTGAACCAAGCAGTTAACTAAACACCACAAAAAATGAACCAAACATTAACTGAGCACCACATTGCACAATATAACATACTCTTAATAGAAGATCAGACAGTTAACCAAACAGTTACCTACAGCCAATTGTAGTAACTGTATTTGTTTCTCATATATTTACTACAGCGAAATTCAATTTATTCCTCACATGGTATACAATAACAGAATGCACCCACAACTATTGAACATCGCATTGCAGAACTGAACCAAACAGTTAACTAAACACCACAACACAAATGAACCAAACGTTAACTGAGCACCACATTGCACAATGTATAACCAAACCAAGCATGCTTGACAACTTGGAAATATAACAATTGTATTCGTCTCATGTATTTTGTAAAGATAAATTCAATTTATTTCTCAGATGGAAGACAATACAAAATTGCAGCCTGAAGAATTTAACAACACATTTGCGGAATTGAACCAAACAGTTAATTGAAGACGACAACTAATTAACAAAACAGTTAATAGGTGAGCACCACACTGCACGACATATAGAACATATACACTAGAGCAACAGATTGCATGGTAAAATTAGATAGCACAATTCACTAGAATTTGTGAAGGAAAGGCAGGAGCAGCACACTCAACGGGTAAACCGAGCATTCTTAACTGGCATAGCTAGCAAATGGCAAGGTGCTTTTCCAAGATCTGGGGGTCGGCACGAATGGCAGCCATCGCGACCTCATCTGCAGGCGTCTTGACGATTTGCTTCTCACCGCCAAATGCTCCTTGAGATCCTGGCTATCTGCGTGCACCATGGCTTAGGGCGGCGCTTATTTGGTCGAGGGTCGGTGATTTGGGTGGCTCATGGCCCGTGACCGGGGCATGTGGGATGTGGAAGGAGGAGGAGGATGGGGGTCGGGTGTGGATTACCTGCCTGGATAGACAAGGATGAGCAGCGTGAAGGAGGGTCGCCGACAAGGAGCCGGCGCTGCAAGCAAGGAGTGAAGGTTTCAACTTGGAAAGGAAGGCGGAAACAGGGGAAATGTGGCTTTTGGTAAGGGGGAGGGGCGGGGAGGTAGATATATTCGCGGAAGCCGAAAATTTGGAATCGCTTTAGCGAAAAAACTGGCGCGCAAAGTGTCATCAAACACGGTCCCTTATTCAGAACTGTGTACGATATGTGAACATCACAAACGATTCAGATAGCTTAACCCGTGTGTGATGAGTTTGAACGTCAAAAATTTTGGTTCGAATTTCAATGGTTACAGTGGTCATCCACGTCATTGCATAATTTGGGTACACAAAGGAGACTACAGCACACCCACACTTCTTAATCAAGCAAGTTCAGCAATTAAATAGAGCTAGCTGACCTAAACATTACTCTTAAAAATTAAAGACCAGTGCTCCAAATTAAACAAAACAAAAGTACTACTACGGCTGGTGCTCGTCGATCTCCGCCGCCGCCTCCATGTCCAGCTCGCGCCCAACGGTCTATTGGGGAAGGGGTTCCATGGCATCCATCGCACCATACTTGACAAGCATCTCGCCATCCGCGTCCGCCATCACTTTAGAAAAGGGCGGCACGAGCTGGCCATGGGCGGACGCGTTCTGGGCTTGGATGGGCTCCGTAGTCGCAAGGTATGCAGCGGAGGAACGGATGGCTGCTCGAACGCTCTCGGCGATTGCCAGCTCTTCGGCCATGGGTTGCCGACTATTGTCGGAGAAGCTTCGTTCGATTTGTGCGGTGACCGCCAGGAGCTGGGCGTGGGCGGCCTCGACATGGTCATGGGCGATGTCCATCAGGGCTAAGGCCACCGCTTCAGAACGGACAGCTGCTGTGCCGCTCTCGCCAGTTGTTATCCACGAGCCAGATGTTGCTGCCGCCACCTGAGAAGCAACATCGGCCGTTTGGGCTGCCATAGCCGCCCGGTCGCAGATTGCGGTCGCGCTGATGCACCTTGTTAGCACGCGCATGGCAGCTGCGGCCGCGCTCTCGCCGGAGTGGGCCACCGAAGTTGCCCTCACGAAGCGGGTCCACGTGCCCATCTTTCACCGGTGACGATTGAGCAGTGAAATGATATTTGGGGAGCGAGCTAGTGTGCTTGAGATGCCGGCTGTGGACTGTAGCCGACACACCTTCTCGCGTAAGCCATAGGCGTACTATACATCAACGATGCTCCAGGATACTTTGTGCTGCATCTCACACGGTTGATGATAATAAACTGTGTGCAATCTACTTGATTTTTCATCTTGATTTGAATTACATAATGGGGTCACAGCGGCAATGGACGGTGTTTGAATTGCTAGACTTTTTATCTGGAGTGAACATGCAATTATATGTGTGTCATAAAAGAATTGGAATTATTCAGGGTTCGTTTGAACATTTTATACATTAAATTGGATTTCTAGCCATTTCAGGTGCACAATTCAAAATTAAACTACATGCACATGCTCTGGTGCACCAACATGGGTTGTAAAACCATATATGTGTTCATGGGTTTATGCTTATCTCCCATGCAAGAAATGGGGATGAAATTCGAACACCACGACACCATGGCTCTCTGGCAAACGTCGACGTACTTGCTTTTGTAATTCTAGTAAATCCAAAATTCGTGAAACTTGGCATGCTATCATGGAGCGGCATCAACATGCCGTGGTAAATTTTTTGACCCATTTGGGGCAGGTTTGGGTATAAGCTTCTCATAAACCAGAGCTTCTCACAACAAGTGTGATGGTTTCAGTAGGGAACATTTCACCTTTCTGGACGAAAAGATATCCGTTGCCTCTTCTCGATTTCAAATTTTTTCCTAGTGTCAACATAGAACAACAGGAGTGTTGTGTCAATTTTTGGATTTTTCGGGGTTCGCTTGGACATTTTTATACATTAACTGAGTTTTCTATGCATTCATGTGCATAATTCAACTTTGAACTACAGGCACATGCTCTAATGCATATAAATTAGTTGAAAATTCAAATATGTGTCCTTGGTTGCCTGCTTAGGTCCCATGCAAGAAATGAGAATAAATGTCAAACACCCTGCCACCGTCACTCGGCCGCAAACATTGAGATATCTGGTTTTTAAATTCTAGTAAATTCAAAACTCGTCTGAAATTCATGAAACTTGGGATGCTATCATGGACGGCATCAACATGACGTGGTAATTTTTTTGTCCCATTTGGGGCAGGTTTGGGTATATGCTTCTCACAAACCAGAGCTTCTCACAACAAGCATGATGGCTTCAGGGAACGTCCCACCTTTGGGGACGAAACAATATCCATTGCCTCTTATTGCTTCCAAAAAAATTCTCGTGTCAACATAGAACAACACGAGTGATGTGTCAATTTTGTGATTTTTTGGGGTTCGTTTGGACATTTTAATGCATTAACTGAGTTTTCAATGTATTTATGTGCATAATTAAATTTGAACTACATGCACATGCTCCAGTGCATATAAATTGGTTAAAAAATCAAATCTGTGTCCTTGGGTGCATGCTTAGGTCAAATGCAAGAAATGAGGATGAATTTCAAACACCAGGGCACTGTTGATTGCCGGCAAAACATTGAGATGCCCGGTTTTAAATTCTAGTAAATCCAAAACTAGTGTGAAATTCATGAAACTTGGCATGCTATCATGGAGCGGTATCAACATGCCATGGTAAATTTTTTGTCCCATTTGGGGCAGGTTTGGGTATATGCTTCTCACAAACCAGAGCTTCTCACAACAAGCATGATGGTTTCGGTAGGGAACGTCCTACCTTTGGGGACAAAACTATATCCATTGCCTCTTATTGCTTTCAAAATTTTCTCTCGTGTCAACATAGAACAATAGGAGTGTTGTGTCAATTTTTTTGATTTTTCGGGGTTTGTTTAGACATTTTTATGCATTAACTGAGTATTCAATGCATTTATGTGCATAATTCAAATTTGAACTACATGCACATGCTCTAGTGCATATAAATTGGTTGAAGAATCAAATCAGTGTCCTTGGGTGCATGCTTAGGTCCCATGCAAGAAACGAGAATGAATTTCAAACACCAGGGCACTGTTGATTGTCGGCAAAACATTGAGATGCCCGGTTTTTTAATTCTAGTAATTCCAAAACTCGTCTGAAGTTCATGAAACTTGGCATGCTATCATGGAGCGGCATCAACATGCCGTGGTAACTTTTTTGTCCCATTTGGGGCAGGTTTTGGTATATGCTTCTCACAAACCAGAGCTTCTCACAGCAAGCATGATGGTTTCGGTAGGGAACGTCCCACCTTTGGGGACGAAACGATATCCATTGCCTCTTATTGCTTTCAAATTTTTTGTCGTGTTAACATAGAACAACAGGAGTGTTGTGTCAATTTTTGTGATTTTTCAGGGTTCGTTTGGACATTTTTATGCATTAACTGAGTTTTCAATGCATCTATGTGCATAATTCAAATTTGAACTACATGCACATGCTCCAGTGCATATAAATTGGTTGAAAAATCAAATATGTGCCCTTGGGTGCATGCTTAGGTCCCATGCAAGAAATGGGAATGAATTTCAAACACTAGGGCACTGTTGATTGCCGACAAAGCATTGAGATGCCTGGTTTTTAAATTCTAGTAGATCCAAAACTCGTCTGAAATTCATGAAACTTGGCATGCTATCATGGAGCGGCATCAACATGTCGTGGTAATTTTTTGTCCCATTTGGGGCAGGTTTGGGTATATGCTTCTCACAAACCAGAGCTTCTCACAACAAGTATGCTAGTTTCAGTAGGGAACGTCCCACCTTTGGGGACGAAACGATATTCATTGCCTCTTATTGCTATCAAATTTTTCTCGTGTCAACATAGAACAACAGGAGTGTTGTGATATTTTTTGTGATTTTCGGGGTTCGTTTGGACATTTTTATGCATTAACTGATTTTTCAATGCATTTATGTGCATAATTCAAATTCGAACTACATGGACATGCTCCAGTGCATATAAATTGGTTGAAAAATCAAATATGTGTCCTTGGGTGCATGCTTAGGTCCCATGGAAGAAATGGGAATGAATTTCAAACACCAGGGCACCGTTGATTGCCGGCAAAATGTTGAGATATTTTATTTTAAAATTCTAGTAAATCCAAAACTCGTCTGAAATTCATGAAACTTGGCATGCTACCATGGAATGGCACGCGACATGCTGTGGTATTTATCGTGTCCATTTTGAGAGAAGGCGCACTCGAATAATGACAGCCAACAAAGGCATTTCGAAAAAATAGATGCCACTTTAATATCTCAAACATTTGTATAATTCAAACCGTGTGCGTTCTGTTAACCATTCACGTGACACGACGTGTCTTGGTTTTAATGGTTGTAGGAGGTGCCGTGCGGACAACTGCTTGACCTTGACTGAACGGGAGGCGTGCGAGCGTAGTCCGGTGCGCATGCTGACCGAGAGGCGTGCAAGCTGTCCTCGAATGCGCAGGCTCACCGGAAACGTGCGAGCTGTACGCAGCGCAGGCTCACTAGGAAGTGAGCCCTTTGACTTCCATGGCCGCCCGCCTTCCTCTCCGTGCACGTGCCCCCCTCAGCGGCATGGGATGCCGCCGAACGCTACCGCTCAGCACCGCCAGCTGCCGTCCTCCCGTCCCCGGCCCGTCGACCCCGGGACGACATGATGCAAATTGAGAGCAGGATTTGTGCATCTCTTCAACGCAAATGGTTCTTTTGGATGACCCGTGTGCAACCACTTACAAACAATTTGTGCGATTTGCATCTGTCATATTGGGCATGTTACCATTTGTCAAACCGGAAAGATTGACATTTATTGATCTAGTAACATTGCCATTTGTCAACCTTGTAACACTGCGATTTCTCAAAATATGAAGCTAAAAATCACTAACAGTATCTATTTTTTGCAACTAAAATTCAGCAATTAAGCATAGATTTCATTCATAGATTAAGCAGTCGTTCTTAATTTATACAAACAGTTCAACTCGACAGCTGAACCGACCAAACTTTTCCCCAATTGTTGCCAACCACGTACTGAAATAGCTAGTTCAACTATATATACTAGCTAATTTTAAGTACGTTGTACAGTTCCACCACATCTATAGTAAGATGAACTGAACAAAATAGCGCCTAAACACTCACCTCGAACGCCCTCTAGCGCTCCAGACGACCCCTCTCGAAGCGGTGGTTCTCCTTGTAGATCTCCTGATTCCTCGCCTCTGAGGTGGTGTGTGCCGCGGCCACAGTGGCGGTAAGGCTCTTTGCATGCTCGACAAGGCGCTCGTCCTCCTCCCGCAGGAACTCGGTGTAGCGCGCAAGGTTGCTGACGCACGTGCAGGCATCCACCTCCGCCTCCCGCCTTCGGGCGGCGGCGGCGGAGCGGGTGATGACCCCGACGGTCGACGGTGGGCTGGTGGCCACGGCGGCCGACGATGGGGTGGCGGCCACGACCACCACCTCCCGCCTTCGGGCCGCGGTGGTGGAGCGGGTGATGGCCACGGTGACCGGCAGTGGAGTGGCGGCCACGACGGCCACCTCCCGCCTTCGGGCCGCGATGGCGGAGCGGGCGATGACCCTGGCTTTCGACGGTGGTGTGGCGGCAACGGCGGCCGGCAACAGCTACCGATGGGCACCTGCGACGGAGCGTGTGGTGGGTGTTCCGCGCGCACCCAACAGGGACGCCACACGCACTACACTATGTCGGGGACTGCGCCGCCGCCACGGTGTAGCCTCCCAGCTGGAGCTGTCCTCTGATGACGACGGAGTGGCTGAGCAACTACGATGGACCGGCGCCATTGGCGATTGTGGGAGAAGCAGACGAGATAAGCTACAGGGAGGGAGGGGAAAATGCGACGCAGGACTCGCCGATCGTGAGGATTTTTATAGCAGGCCGGTAAGCATTGGGATTTTGGGGGATTTCACCGAGTCGGGCGGGAAGCTTGCACGGGAACCTGCGAGGTTGCGCGGGAACGGACTCGCCAACGATTCATTGGTGCCACCGTTTGGCCAAAAGAACGCTTCTGCGCGCAAGCAAGCTATGCTTATAAGCCGCTTATGCAGCAGGGTGACAAGACATGCGAGAGGAGGACGAAAGGCCACATACACATACGGTTAATAAAAAAACGTTTGCAATTTAATTACCTACTATACCCCCGTCCTGGTTTATAAGTATGATTTAACAAATAAAATACGAATGCATGTCGCCAAAGATTATATAATTGGATTCGTATTTGAACATAGTTTCCAATTATATAATTTTTATGACATGCATTAACATTTTGTTGGTTAAATTTGAGGACAAAGTATGGCATAGAATATAAAGGGGACTATAGACTAGACGGAGGTGGTAGCACACGGCCGCTCACTACGCAGCAACGCAACTGTCGGCCGGCTTGTAGGCGACCATTTCCCGTGTGTTCAACTGCTCTATGCGTGTGGTTGCTTGCGGTTCAGCTGGCCGCGGCGTGCTCTGCTCTTGCGTCCCTTCGGGTGCTCTGTCCTCGTCCCTCCACGCGCGCTTCCAGTATTTGGGGCCGGCGCACGATCACGCACGTTCGTGTGCATGCGGTTGCGCCGGGCGCGGCGCGATGATGCACTTACCCGTTGCAAAAACTGCCATGCGGACGCGCCGAGAATCCACGCCGCCCCCCCCCCCTTTTATTCCTGCGGCCATTTACCTTCATCTCTCGTCTCACATGACACAATAAGCATGCCCATGAGGACACATATAGAGAGGACATCCAACGGTTCCAATGGTGCTCCCCGTGGCTCCAATGGCGCTCCCAGCGGCCGGCAACGGCAACGGCGGGCAGTTCACCAAGAAACACGTCGTGGACACCCATGTGAGTGAGAAGGCTCTCTCGGTGGTGTACACGAATGATCCGGTCTCGGTGGAGAGCTCCATCCAAACTATGGAGCAGTTCCTTGCCGAGGACAAGTACCAAGTGGTCGGCTTCGACCTCGAGTACACCATGGGTCGTGCCGGGCATGATCAGAAGGTTGCCGTCACCCAGTTGTGTGTGCGACATGACTTCCTCGTCTACCACTACCACCTGGCCACAACACCTTGCGAGTGTTTCTCCAGGTTTATCAACTGCTCCAACTACAGTTTCGCTGCAGTGGACACCACTAACGATCTAAAAGCGCTCAAGGTTTCGGGCTTGAAATACCCGAATCTTGTCAACATCCAGCGCGACTACAAGGTCTGGGGCAACGACAAAAAAACTGAACTCCCTGGTTGACCTCGCCTCGGCCATCATCGACCCCTACTACATGAAGATGAAGAATGAGACCAATAAGGACAGGAACGCCTGGCACAATGTGTGGCATGAGAGACTGGATGAACAACATGTCAAGTACGCGGCCATGGACGCGTACACAAGCTACAAGATGTACAGGCGGATCGTTGACATGAGGAACTGTCTTCTTCCTGACCTAGACGAGGGATCGAGCCACATAGCAATGGCGGGAGCGTCACAAGAAGTAGATGACTAGACGATTGTTTCTCCTACTTTAGAATGCATGCGATTGTTTATTGAGGTGTGTGCGAATGATCTGTATAGTCACTCATGTAACTGAATGTTTATTTCAGTTATATATATACATGTTATTCTACTTTAGACAGCGCAAATCACATGGCTTATTAGCAGCAATCGTCTGTGTTATTATTGGTCTTCGCACATATTTCTGATTACGGACCTGTTTGCCGCATATCACACACATCTTGTTCAGTTGAACCGTTTCCATTGTGTTGCCTAATCACACACAGTTCATCCTAGTGAACCGTATGCTATATATCGCACACGCCTTCATCTGACTGCCCGTTTATTTTGTTCCTCCTCATCCCGAACAGTTAATTGAACTGAACCGTATGCCCTGCATCGCACACGCAACTAAAATCTGAACCGTGTTTGATGCATCCGTCATCGCTGAAAGGACATGCGGTGCCCCCATGTGTGGTTTTGGTAATTGATGACATTCTCTATGGACTAATGGTTGCCTTGAGTTTATTTGAAGGTTTTGTCCATAGGCTTTTCTTGGAGTACATGTGTTGGTTTCAAGGAGAGTTTTGTGTCGACCAAGGTGCTATTCAAGGAATTATCCAAAGATTGGTCATGTGAGTGTTGAGCTTATTGCAAGCATGTCTTGAAGAATAAGATTGTGTGATCATTCATGTCCACCTTCAAGACATCATCCAAATGAAGAGAGTTGGAAAGATTCAACACACAAAGCGTACAAGATGTACAGAGGGATCAAGTGATCCCATGGTATGGTAAGCATTGTCCATTACGCTTTGTGTACTAACCCATGGTCTTCGTGAGAGTTCTTTGTGGGGTTAGGTTGCGGTGTGCAAGTTCAAGTAATGCATCACGAAGAGATCAAGTGCTTGAAGCTTGCCGTCCATTGTGGTGACAATGGACTTGTGAAGATGAGCGGAAGAGAGGCTCACCCACGGTAGAGTATGGGGAGCAATCAACTAGTCTTCATCCCGCCAATGCAATCAAGAAAGGTGGTCCAACTTGAGGGAGTCAAGATCATCATCATCTAGCTCAAGTGGACCATGTGCAAGGCAAAGGCTTGCCCTTGATAGGTTTTCTATTTTACCGGTCTCATGGTAGTTGTGGAAGACCGGTTATAGGATCGTTCTTTGTACTATCAAGGGGGATCTCGATGAGTTGCTTGATCGTATCGTTCAGAGAGAGCTCAAACCATTGCATCCTTGCATCATCTTTTTGGTTCTTGTTTGGTTCTTATCCTTGTGAGATTTGGAGCTTATGGTCATTTTTATGGCAAGCTCGAGTTCATCGAAACGGAGTTCTCATGCATCTTCTATGATGTTTTCGATGTTGGAGGGTATGCCGGTTCTTCTCGGTTGGAGGTTTCACTCCTTTGTTTGCTAAGCATACCTCCCCTGCCTCTTCTTTCTTCTCGAGTCGCTGTTTTGATGCTACTCGTTGTCTTGTTTCAAACAAGCTTGAGTTTGCTCAATTCGGAGCTCATTTGCAGAAGTTATGGCAGTTCTGGTTTTCCTTGGAGCTGCCCCTCTCGCTCGTTCGGTTTGCCTGTGCCGGTAGTAGTACCGCGACCTACAATGATAGTACCGAAGCCCCCAAGCGGTAGTATCGCTCACGTAGCGGTAGTACCGCTCCGATGAGCGGTAGTACCGCTCGCGGGCTTCGACTATACTACCTCAGTAGTACCGCGCCTACTACCGCCTCGATTCGAGACGATGTTTTCTCGTGTCAGGTTTTGCGGCACTAGTTGCGGCAGTAGGAGCGGTAGTACCGCTCTGAGCGGTAGTACCGCTCTGTGGCCAGTGGCCTGCCTCTCTCTTTACCGCGGTAGTATCGCTAGGTAGGGAGCGGTAGTACCGCCCTCAGCGGTAGTACCGCCCTTCCTTAGCGGTAGTACCGCTTCTGTCTTGAGGGCTGTTCAGGGTAACGGTTGGATTTTCCTCCTATAAAGGGGTCTTCTTCCCATTGAACCTTATCCTTTGAGCTCGTGTTCTTCCCCATTGTTGACCTTCTTCGAAGCTTGCTAACTCTCAATCCCTCCAATGATTCTTGCTAGTTCTTGAGGGAAAAGAGAGGAGATCTAGATCCACGCTTCCACCAATCACTTTCTCCTCTAAGTGAGGGGAACCCCTTGGATCTAGATCTTGGAGTTCTTGGTGTTCTCCTTCTTGTTCTTCCTCTCATTTTCTTCCCTAGCATTAGTTGCTTTGGTGGGATTTGAGAGAGAAGGACTTGGGCACTCGTGTGCCCTTGCCATTGCATTTGGTGCATCGGTTTGAGTTCTCCACGGTGATACGTGGAAGTTACAAGTTGAGAAGCTTATTACTCTTGGGTGCTTGGTGCCCTTGAGCTTGTTCCTCTTGGGTGCTTGGGCGCCCTAGACGGTTGGTGGTGTTCGAGCTCAATCATTGTGGTGTAAAGCTCCGCAAGCGTCAGGGTCTCCAGTTAGGTTGTGGAGATCGCCCGAGCAACTTGACGGGTTCCGTGACCGCCCCAAGGGTTGCCAAAGTGTACGGGTTCGGTGACCGCCCCAAGGGTTGCCATTTGTACGGGTTCGGTGACCGCCTCAAGGGTCCCTTAGTGGAATCACGGCATCTTGCATTGTGCGAGGGCGTGAGGAGATTACGGTGGCCCTAGTGGCTTCTTGGGGAGCATTGTGCCTCCACACCGCCTCCAAACGGAGATTAGCATCCGCAAGGGTGTGAACTTCGGGATACATCGTCGTCTCCGCGTGCCTCGGTTATCTCTTACCCGAGCCCCTTTACTTATGCACTTTACTTTGTGATCGCCATATTGTTCTTTGTCATATATCTTTCTATCACATAGTTGCTTATCTTGCTTAGCATAAGTTGTTGGTGCACATAGGTGAGCCTAGTTGTTGTAGGTTTTGTGCTTGACAAATTAACCGCTAGGTTTATTCCGCATTTGTTCAAGCCTAAACCGTAATTATTTTAAAGCGCCTATTCACCCCCCCCTCTAGGCGACATCCTTGATCTTTCAATCGCAAATATTTTGCACCTTTTTTGATGTTTTTTTTGCACCACTGTTTGCGATTATGGCATCGCACACAGTTTCGTCGAAGGGTCTCTGATCGTAGTGTCGCGTTTGGACCATCCTGCAGCAGTGTACATCAACCGCGTTACTAAACGCTTCCGCTTTCGGTCTACGAGGGTACGTGGACACACTCTCCCCTCTCATTGTTATGCATCTCCTAGATATATCTTGCGTGATCGTAGGTAAAATTTTTAAAATACTGCGTTCCCCAATAGACATATCTCCGGGCCCACTCAGTAATATAACATCACAAGAAGCTTCAAGTGACTAATGAGTTTAGTCACGAGATCTTGTATTACGGGAACGAGTAAAGATACTTGCCAGTAACGAGATAGAACTAGGTATGAAGATACCGACGATCGAATCTCGGGCAAGTAACATATCACCGGACAAAGGGAATTGCATACGGGATTACCCGAATCCTTGACATAGTGGTTCAACCAGCAAAGATATTCGTTGAATATGTGGGAACCAATATGGGCATCCAGGTCCCGCTATTGGTTATTGACCATAGAGCAGTCTCAGTCATGTCTGCATGATTCTCGAACCCATAGGGTCGCACGCTTAACGCTAGTTGACACTAGAGTAGTATTGGGATATGTACAATAGTGACCGAAGGTTGTTAGGAGTCCCGGATGAGATCCCGTATGTCACAAGGAGTTTCGCATTGGTCCGGAGGTAAAGATTTATATATAGGAAGCCATATTCAGGGTACTGGAAAAGTGCGGGGGTATGCCGACGGTGTACCGGGGGCCACCGAAGGGTTCCGGGGGACCACCAGTGAGTCCTACCACCATAATATGGGCATACATGTCCATCTATTGGTTACTGACCAGAGAGGAGTCTCAGTCATGTTTACATGATTCTCGAACCCGTCGGGTCGTTCGTTGACGCTAGAGTAGTACTGGGATATGTACAATGGTGGCCGAAGGTTGTGAGGAGTCCCGGATGTCACGAGGAGTTCTAGAATTGTCTGGAGGTAAAAATTTATATATAGGAAGTCATATTCAGGGTACTGGAAAAGTTTGGGGGTGTGCCGCCAGTCTACCGGGGGCCACCGAAGGGTTCCGGGGGACCACTAGTGGGTCCCACCACCCCATATGGGCATCCAGGTCCCGCTATTGGTTATTGATCAGAGAAGAGTCTCAGTCATGTCTGCATGATTCTCGAACCCCCCCCCCGGTCGCACGCTTAACGTTTGTTGACTCTAGAGTAGTATTGGGATATGTACAATGATGAACGAAGGTTGTTAGGAGTCCCGGATGAGATCTCGGACGTCACTAGGAGTTCCGGAGGTAAAGATTTATACATAGGAGTCATATTCAGGGTACTGGAAAAGTTCGGGGGTCTGCCGGCAGTGTACCGGGGGCCACCGAAGGGGTTCCAGGGGACCACCGGTGGGTTCCACCACCCCAATATGGGCATCCCGGTCCCGCTATTGGTTACTGACCATAGAGGAGTCTCAGTCATGTCTGCATGATTCTCGAACCCGTCGGGTCACACGTTTAACGTTCGTTGACGCTAGAGTAGTACTGGGATATGTACAATGGTGACCGAAGGTTGTCAGGAGTCCCGGATGTCACGAGGAGTTCCAAAATGGTCTGTAGGTAAAGATTTATATATAGGAGGTCATATTCAGGGTACTGGAAAAGTTTGGGGGTATGCCGACAGTGTACCGGGGGCCACCGAAGGGTTCCGGGGACCACCAGTGGGTTCCACCACCCCCATATGGGCATCGAGGTCCCGCTATTGGTTACTGACCAGAGAAGAGTCTCGGTCATCTCTGCATGATTCTCGAACCCCCCGGGTCGTACGCTTAACGTTCGTTGACGCTAGAGTAGTATTGGGATATTTACAATGATGACCGAAGGTTGTTAGGAGTTCCGGATGAGATCCCGGAAATCACTGGGAGTTCCGGAGGTAAAGATTTATACATAGGAAGTCATATTCAGGGTAATGGAAAAGTTTGGGGGTATGCCGACAGTGTACCGGGGGCCACCGAAGGGTTTCGGGGGACCACCAGTGGGTCCCACCACCCCCATATGGGCATCGAGGTCCCACTATTGGTTACTGACCAGAGAAGAGTCTCAGTCATGTCTGCATGATTCTCGAACCCCCCCCCCCCCCAAGTCGCACGCTTAACGTTCGTTGACGCTAGAGGAGTACTGGGACATGTACAATGATGACCGAAGGTTGTTAGGAGTCCCGGATGAGATCTCGGACGTCACTAGGAGTTCCGGAGGCAAAGATTTATACATAGGAAGTCATATTTAGGGTACTGGAAAAGTTTGGGGGTATGCCGACAGTCTACCTGGGGCCACCGAAGGGTTCGAGGGTCCCACCGGTGGGTCCCACCACCCCCATATGGGCATCCAGGTCCCGCTATTGGTTACTGACCAGAGAAGAGTCTCGGTCATGTCTGCATGATTCTCGAACCCCCCAAGTCGCACGCTTAACGTTCGTTGACGCTAGAGTAGTATTGGGACATGTACAATGATGACCGAAGGTTGTTAGGAGTCCCGGATGAGATCCCGGACGTCACTAGGAGTTCCGGAGGTAAAGATATATACATAGGAAGTCATATTCAGGGTACTGGAAAAGTTTGGGGGTACGCCGACAGTGTACCGAGGGCCACCAAAGGGTTCCAGGGGACCACCAGTGGGTCCCACCACGCCCATACGGGCATCGAGGTCCCGCTATTGGTTACTGACCAGAGAGGAGTCAAAGTCATGTATACATGATTCTCGAACACGTCGGGTCACACGCTTAACGTTCGTTGAAGTTAGAGTAGTATTGAGATATGTACAATGGTGACATAAGGTTGTTAGGAGTCCCGGATGAGATCCCGGACGTCACATCTAAATTTGTTTTTATTTTTATTTTTCTATGTACATTTTGAGTTTGCACCGTGAATTTTTAGGGGTTGTACTCACATTCCATGTGTGCGATCACAATTTTTTCCGAATTTTTTAAAACATTTAAAATCATTGTTTTGAAGTTGAAGCATGGAAAGCAGCCCGAGGATGGACGGGAGCACCTGGTATTTTTCCCATCTCTTGGCTCAAACTCGTGTAGAAGTTTGCGAAATTTGTGCGTTTCACGTGACAGTTAGTATAATTTTGTTTTACTCCTCTCCCTCGGGCTCCTACAACTTTATCACTCCCTCGCCCCACTCCCCATGCGCGGCGAGAGTGAGAAACCGAGAAAGCAACGGGCCAGCTCAACAGCAACGCACCACCCACCCACGCGCTGCGCAACACGAGGAGCAAGCAGCAGCAGGCGGGGAGGCTTCGCACAGTGGACCGCCGCTGGTTGCTAGCGCCGGTGCTTGCGTCGCGTGTTGTCAGCTCCCTGCTCTGCTCTGCTCTGCTACGGGCGGTTACTACTAGCCCCTACGCCCAGGCCCCACCACACTCCTCCCCCCTCCGCCCCGCCACGCCCAACAAGAGAAGAGAGAGAGAGAGAGAGAGAGAGAGAAGCCAGCCACGAGAAGAGACCACCGGTTGGTCTCCGTTCCACTCTCTCTCCCCTCCCCTGCCCTGCTCTTTCCTTTTCCACCGTCCTCTCCATTCGAGCTCCGTCTCCCCTTTCCCCCGTCCGTGCGCGGCCCAACGCAGCGCGCCGCTCCACAACCGGCCAAGGAGGGAGGGATCTTCTCGTCTGAAGGGGCGCGGCGGACGCGTCCTCTCACTGACTCGACCTGCCCTGCGGCAGGGCGCTGCAGGATCATCGATAGGCTTGGAGCCTTGCGGCAGCGGCACAGCAGAGCACGCACGCCTGCCACGCACGAGCGCTCGGAAGGTGCTCCAGTGCCCGGGGGCCGCCTCCCCGATTCATCCCTTCACTCACTCTCTCGCGCGGCCGGAGCGAGGGGGCTGCAAGGGGAGCATTCGAGCGGTGCGGCGGAGATTGGTTCCCGCCGGCGCCCACGGATTTCCGCCGGAGGTTGGTTCGATTCCCCACCGCTGCCTCAATTTATCTGTGTTTATTTTTATCTGCATAAGCATCTTCCACCGCTTTGCTTGTGTTCGCGCCGCTTTGCGTCCCCGTCCCCCTTTGATTTCTCAGTTTGTTCGAGAGGTCTCGGCGCCGAAGCACGGATGCTCCGGCTGCCCGGCTCGCCGCTCCCGCTTCCTCCTCGAGGAGGAGCGGCATGAGCTAGATTATTGCCGTTCGAGCCTTCGAGGTGCCCGGCCGTCCTCTGCCCTCCGCCTCCGCTCCCGATTGGCATCCGTTTAAGGTTTCGGCGGAATTGATTAGCGGTACTTCGCGCACGAGATTTGGTTGGTCCTTCCGTTGCTTGGCTGGCTCGCTGGCGGTGCTCACCTGTTTCTTCTGCTCCCCGCATTTTTTTTCCTCGCCGAGGAAAAATCCGCTGGGTTGGGGGAGCGAGGACAAGGACCACCGCCCACATTGATGCCATGATGCGACTTTCTGGTGGTATCTGCTTGTTCCGTGGCGTTTGTTGAGCTTGTCTCCCACCTCCAGCCCCGCCTCCGCCGCCGGGCCGGGTCCCCTGTTGCTTTGGACCGAATCCACTTCCTTGCAAGCGATGCCATGGCAGCTTTCTCCTTCCCTGCGCTGCATAATTGAGTTCCTGGCACCGGTAGTTCCTGCGAAATCATTTATGTAATTATCTACAGTTTTGCCATGTTACTGGCGCTGTTGGATAGGTGTTCGCATCATTTTCTCCCCAACTTAGCTGTCGTTGTTATCACTGAAATTATTGGGTCACAAGCACCAATGATTCTGTGGAGCCGTCCCTTTTTAATAATTATCGATTACGTATCAATTTGCGCTGTCAATTCATATCTGTTGATTAAACTCTGAACGATGGTACTACCGTGGAGAACATGCGGTGAATGTGATGTTCCTGCTTTAAGTTCCTTGTGACCCAGGTCTCTCTGCAAAAAATACATTCACGAAAAGTTGCAACCATTATTGTAATCAGCTTCAGTGCTTTCACTTTTGAACAGGGGCAGCCGGCCAGGTTGGCCAGCAGTGAATTGATAACTTAGGCTGGTTCTGATTCTTCATACACTGACCCATGTGATTATCTAACTGTTGAATCTCTCTGAACTTCACAGAGTAATGCGCTTAAGGAGTTGCATCAATGGCGTCGTTGGTGCCCGGTGTCCTCGTCAAGCTCCTTCAGCATATGAACACGGATGTCAAAGTTGCAGGAGAGCATCGGTCGTCCCTTCTTCAGGTTGTCAGCATTGTGCCAGCACTTTCAGGGAGTGATCTCTTCACCAACCAAGGTTTCTACCTCAAGGTGTCCGATTCTTCGCATGCCACGTATGTTACCCTTCCCGAGGAACAGCATGATCTCATCTTGAGCGACAAGATTCAGTTAGGGCAGTTCATCCATGTCGATCGCCTTGAGGCGGCCACTCCGGTACCCATCCTTTGGGGAGTTCGGCCAGTTCCTGGCCGTCATCCTTGCGTTGGCAATCCCGAGGACCTTGTGTTAACTAGCTCTTCCAAAGTTGCCGGCAGCAAGAAAGCACAACCGGCCAATGGATCGAAACCAACCAATGGATTGAAAGATGCTGGTGCCTTGTCACTAGAGAAGGAAAAGAGCAAGTTAGAGAAAATAAATGCTCCCCAGAAAACCGTTGGGACAGAAAATAAGAAACCGGTGTTGACCAAATCAAAATCTTCACTGTCAAAACAGGCTTTGAATGGGGTTACTGAGAAGAAGGAAACAGTGAAACCAAAGGCAAGACCTGCTCGTGTTAGGTCAACACCTTCATCTCCAACCAGTGTCTATTCTCTACCTGCAACATTTGACAGATTCTCTAGTGATCTAAGACAGAGACATGGGGTAAAAGGACCAGAGAAAGCATCATCTTCTAGGCTCTCCTTGTTAGAAAGGGCAGCTTCAGTTCTGAAGGTCACTACTGCAGGGAGAAGGTCCTCTGCGGTTAACTCGATCAGTAGCTCTGTGCTGGGTATTGGATCAGGGCCAAAGGCATTGCGAAGAAGCTGGGAAGGAGCTGTAGATACAAAAGGGAAAAATAATTCAGACTCAAAGACGACCAAAGTTGACAGGAAACCTGAGAACAGGGGCCCAACGGTATGTACTATTTTTACTACCCTATTGATAGATGCATTTGATGTTTTAATTTTCTGTCATCACCATCTTCTCTTCAGGATAGTTTTACCTTTTGTGTTTTTTGGAGAACATGGTGATATGCTATAAACCTATTCATGATATTTATGTAAAGCAATGATATTTATGTAAAGCAACGGAATGTGATGGCACTGTTTCTTTCTATAAACTGATTTTGCTCCAAAGTAACTTTGCTAATCCTGTTGTTCTTGTATGCAGACTCCTAGAAGAAAGCCGCCAGTGAACGAGAAGGTGACACATAAAGACGACAGTAAGATTCATAATCCTGCTAGAAAGAGCATGTCAAGTGCTCCTGCTCCTCCAGTCGATGCTGACAAAGCACCGAAGAAGCATCCTCCTACTCTAAAGAGGACATCTGGGGGTTTAAGCAACCCAAATGTTACAAATTTGGTTAAGATTCCACCAAACAGCAAAAAACTGACAGATGTCGGCAATTCATGGGCATCACTTCCTCCGTCACTTGCCAAACTAGGAAAGGTATGACTAAGTTCATTGACATGAATACATGAGCAGTATGGTTTTATCTTACACTAGAAATTTAGCTATATTGTTTTATCGTACATTAATATGGTGGAAACCATACGCTACCACCAATGTCTATGAATATTGACAAATTCTATTCATTATCTGTGAGAAGTTTGTTATAAAATGTTTTCGTACCTGATGGTATGTTTTGTGGCATAATTCTGTGACAGGAGCTTCTGAAGTATAGAGAATCAGCTCAGGTGGCTGCTGTTGAAGCCATGCAGGAAGCTTCAGCTGCAGAAAGCTTGCTGAGATGTTTGAGGTACCTTTCTTCCATACACTAGCCTTGTGAGTGATGTGATCATCACAAAAGTTATATTATGCTGTCATTCATTGCTAAATGACTTCCATGGACATTTTTCAGTCAACTATAATCTATGGTTTGCACCTCATTTTGGGCAGAAACAGCGTCTGCATGTTCAATACTTTTGATGGAATCACATGCTTTGCCCATTAAGATAATACTCCCTCCGTTCCTAAATAATTGTCTTTCTAGAGATTTTAACAAGTGACTACATACGGAGCAAAATGATTGAATCTACACTTTAAAACATGTCTACATACATCCGTATGTTGTAGTCCATTTGAGATGGCTAGAAAGACAAATATTTAGGAACGGAGGGAGTAGTAGAAGAGAATCTTTTGGTCTGATTGGGTCATACCATAACCTGGCATGTTTTGCTAGCTTTATCCAAGCATGCACAGATACGATAGCAAACACAATTCTATGGGTATATGCCGCAGCTTATTAATTCAAAATTAGCTAATTTTAGGATGGATTCATCTTCACCTGCTAGTACCACATGCCAATGTTTTTGAAATCCTACCATGTCGACAGTTCAACCCAACTATTCATCAAAGACTTGTCCCGTCTGTTGAGCTTTATGAGACCCCCAGAGCTCCACATGGCCTGTGGCCGTGGACAGCCTTGACTGCATGTTCCTGTGCTGACCATAACATGCTAGATACAGGACATTATCAGCACACCAGGACAGACTGGTATCCGCAATGTTTTTTAGCAAAGCCTGCTGCCGTTCATGTGGCATGCCTCCTTTGCGCTCGCACCTCACAAGGGCGAGGATCATTAATTCCCCGTTGGTATCATGCTCCAAATGTCCCGGGTCTAGCTGTCCTGCATGCTGCCATAATGCTATCAACCCAGCTCGTTTCTGCCCTTTGAGACCCCACCCGCCGTGGTCCGACCCTGCCATCTTTGTGTAGAGATCTCATCTTTGTGTGGAGATCTGAGTGCAGGTGGAACCTAGCTGCACAGTTTTGCCAAATCAGAATTAACTTCCAGAACTTTTAAGTACGTCTCTCATAAACTGAAAGATTGTGAAAGCTGAAACACAGCTGAAGTTCATAACCATCTTATCCGCGGTGTAAATTTTGCCAATTTTTGCCGTGCTAGAAAGCACAGAGCTCTACAGAGCAAATGGATCGAATCAAATGGAGGTATTAGCATGCAGGCACAGGGCGGCACGCCCCAAATAACGAAACGTGCAGCTATTTCTCTATGTTCATGTTGTGTCGTGTAGGGTATTAACCTTGACACTCACAGTACTCGCAGTGTTTTGGTTTGCATCTGGACGACCATCTTTCTGAACTGTGTCTGTTGATGCTGTGTGTGGATGGCCTGCTGTTTACCTATCATTGCACTGTACTTGCACCTGCGTGTTGTTTCCTTCTACCATCATCAACTGGGCAGCTCCACTGTCCTCTACTGTCTATCTCATCATTGCTGGAAAATGTCAGCATTTCACTCAAATGCGGGAAAACCTTACCGTCTTTTGTGACACAACTGTGTTAAAAAGTAAAATTGTACGTACTGCTACTTGATTTCATAACCCTGCAGGAAAAATGTCAGCATTTTATCAAGTCCTGGAAAATTTTACTGATGTAACGCACAGGGCTTTACTGCACAGTTACCATAGGAGCTGTACACTTGTGCAGTGCCATTTTCATTGTGATTTTGCTTGTACTACTGTATATTAGTGCATATATAATGATTTGGATAATATGGTGAGTTTCTTACTTGGCTTGCTTGTTTTTGTCGGAGCAGCTCGTACGCTGAGGTGAGCTCGACGGCGGAGGAGCAGAACCCGCAGCCGACCGTTGAGCAGTTCCTCGCCCTCCACAGCTCGCTCTCCCGCGCCACGGTGATCACTGACACCCTCACCAAGTCAGCAGCCCCGCCGGAATGCTCAGCGGTCAGCGACGCCGGGACGGTGGTCTCTGCCACGGACGATGAGGCCGCTGCAGCAGTCGCAGCGGAGCGGCAGCGCCGAGCCAAGTCCTGGGTTAACGCCGCGCTCGCCACGGACCTCTCTGGCTTCGGGCTATACAACCTCAAGCCCGTCCCAGCCACGGTGTCATCGCCGCTGGCGGTGGTCATCGTTGATGAGTCGGCGAAGCCAGTTGCGGCGTCCCCAATGCCGTGAAGTCGTTGTCTCCAGCGGCGAAGTCACGGATGTCCCCGGCAAAGGGGAAGCCGAGGACGGGCCGGGGCCACGGCAGCCGCGGTGACGCCCGCCCCGCCGGAGTGGGAGAGGGAGTAGGCGCGGAGGAGAGGGCCAGCTGGCTCGGCGGCTCGGGGAGGAGTCCCGGGGGTGGTTCCTCGGGTTCGTGGAGCGGTTCCTGGACGCCGACGTGTCGGCAGCGGCGCCGTGGGACCGCGAGCGCGCGGCCAGGATGCTCCCGCAGCTGAAGCGCGTCAACGACTGGCTCGGCGAGATCGGTACGCGCGGCGAGGCGCCGCCGCCGCCGCCGCCGGCGCAGGACGGGGACGAGGAGGCCGCGGCCGCGGCCACCACCGCGGCCGCTGCTGCGTCGGCCAACGGCTGCGGCGTGCCCGAGGAGACGATCGAACGGCTGAGGAAGAAGATCTACGAGTTCCTCCTCACCAACGTCGACTCAGCTGCCGCGGTGCTCGGCGGCGCGGCAGCCCCGCCGGCCCCGGCGCCGGCGAGCGGGAAGAAGTCGTGACCCGTGACGTGGTCAACGCATTGAGGACGTTGGTGATTGTGGGGCCCAATTGGGCCTCGTCGCAGCTTTGGATTTGTTTGGGCCAAGGAGAATGGTCTTGGTTTGCTAATGTAGCTTGTAGGGTTTTTGTTGCGCTTTGGGTCCTTTAACCCTCTTCTCCTTCTTCTTCTGTTTCGGTTTAAGAAAAAAAAGTGATTTGACGAATTGACCTGTATTTATAACTGATGTTTTTTCTCTCTTGGATTTGTATTTATTGCTGATGTTGATTGGGTAACTTGAATCTGATTTGCGAGCCTCGCTGATTTTCTCAGGCCGGAAAGTGATTTGTGCTTAAATACAATCGATGCATCCTGATCTGTCTGTCATGTCACAGTTTACTAATGAAATATCTTTTTTTTTTTTGCGGATGTTAATGAAATATCTTTGAAGAAGTAGAAATCTGCATCGTGATCTCTTGTCATTTTCTTAGAATACATTCATATAAGAAGCCTGGATACCAGGTTTGACACAAGGGTCCAAAAACCTTATCGGCTAGGTGAAGATCATGGAACAATGATATTCAATGACCCGGACCTAAAAGTTTCGAGAAACATTGGGCTTTTGTTTGCCTTGAAGCCATCCTCGTTCAAATATCCTCCGGGCCATCGTCATCTTGAAGTCGGAGGCATCGTCATCTTGAAGTCGGAGGCATCGTCATCTTGAAGTCGGAGGCATGAGCACGTTGATAGGAGATGTGATAATCCATGTCCCGCACCACGAATTGAGCCTTCATGTCTCCAATATCATCCCCATGAATGTCATCCTCCCGCTCTTGTTCATCGATGACGATGGCCTCAACAAGTGGCGCACTTCTAGTTGGGCTTATATCTTCACAAACAGATAGACACCGGTTCAAGTCAACATGCAACCGAGGACCTTCGACCTTCATGGCAAATAATCTGAGAGACTTATTTTGAGAGGCCGCAACAACCTCTTTGCATGCCTCTCAATCCAACTTCGATGTGGAGATGATTTCAGTAGATCCCTCAATAGGGTATCCCGACGTGGTGATTAGGTCGGATAGGACACATTGAGGATAGTTCACCCAGGTTCAGGCCCTTCGATAGAGGTAAACCCCTACTCCCGCTCTGTGTTTTTTTTTTCGAAAAGGGAGTGATGCACACAACTTTTTACCGATCATTTCAAAGTTCATCATCCGATCACAATAAAGTTCAACAAAAAAAAAGCCATCCAGGAGTGCCCCAATGGCAAACTAAAAAATGAAAATCGAGGGAAAATGAGCCTCATGCATCACAAATCCTACTAGTATGTTGCCAACCAAATCAGTTGAACAAATCCTGAGATACCACCTCCCATCGCCTGCACCCAAGACTATGACCTGATCCTCCTCTTTGCGTAGTAACGATCACATATGGATCCAAGTGATGGCCTTGAAGATAACCTGCATTTTTTTGGAACTTTTGTTCTCTTAAAAATACAATCATTACAAGTGTTCCAAATGACCCAAAGTAAAACGCAAATTCCTACACAAATCTGAGACTTCAACTTTGGATGCATACCTAGTAGTCAGTTTCCGAACATATTCGTACCACTCATGGGCAGCGGTGGATTAAAAGATATATGCTCACATCACCATAATAGCTTAGCAACTGGGCAGTGAAGGTATAGATGTTGAATTGACCCCTCATTGCCACAAAAGCAACACTTAGTGCATCCTTATCAATTCCTTTTTTTTCAGGATGACCTTGTGATCTAAAAACCACATGAAGTTTTTTATTTTCAATGGAACTTTTGTTTTCCAAATATTTATGGTGGAAAGGTTGCGCATCATTGATGAGGTGCATATACATGGATTTTACCGAGAAGATACCAAAAGTAGTCAACTTCCACCGGAATGTATCCGTTTCATGTGAAAGGTTGACCGTCATCAACCTTTCCACAAGGTTTAACCAGTATGTCCATTTGTCCCCGGTAAGTGGTCTACGGAAGTCAAGATTCAATGATACATGGCCCATCACAAAGGCAACATAGACATCTTTTCGCTGCACAATATTATAGAGGCGTGGGTATTGCATGGCTAGAGGCGTATTCCCTAACTGTTGGGGATATAACTATTGAGTATAAACCGCCCAGGAGTGGCCGGGTTATGCCCATAGTGATTCACCCGTATCTGAAGCCCATGAAGACATGGAAGATGGCGCTTTATGCAGGAGATTTAATAGTAAGGCCCAAGGCCCAGAGGCGGAGTTAAGGCCGTAGATATAAACCGCCATATGATTTATAACTTGTGTTGTAAGGTAGGAAGGAATAGAAACTGAGCCGGACACGATTATGAGCCGGCCGGGATTCTGTGAACCGCCGGGCGTCAACCTGTGTATATAAAGGGACGACCCAACGGCGGTTTAGGGACAAGAAACAACAAATCGAGAGCCAGGAAAAGCATATTCTCTCCCTGGTCATCGAAACCCTAGCAATTCCACATCAACTGGTTTAGGCTTTTACCCTCACCGTAAGGGGCCGAACCGGTATAAACTCCTTGTGTCCTTTGTCCCGCTTTAACCCCTTTAAGCTAACTATGTTGCGATGGCTCCACGACTAAGTCCTCACACTAGGACATCTGCCATGACAAAACCACGATAGTTGGCGCCCATCGTGGGGCTATCGCACGATGGTTTCAAGTTCTTAGAGGGCAGCTTTGAAGGGCTCAAGGGATACGCTGTAGGCCGGATGACCAAGAGTCATCGCAGCAAGCTCTACATCGACGATGCAGGACGGGCCCCCGAGGCCGGCTCAATTGAGTACGGGTACCGGGTCCCCTTCGGCGGTATTCACGTCTTCATTGGCAAGATTGGCGAACCGGGCCCAGATCCGGACATCTGCACCGACATCGTCGAAACGGCTCAGCGTGCGAGATCCACCCGGGTTCAGCCTGCCATGAAGTGTGCCTTCGTGGGAGTCATCCACAGAGCGGAATCTGAGGTTAGATCGGCATCTGGTAGTGAAACCGTCGTTTACTTTGATGACGAGTCATCTACCGGAGAGACCGAGTCATTGTACCAACTGCAAGATAACCGGCTTGGGGGCTGTTCCGGCGACAGTATTCCAGACCCCTTCGATCCGCCGAGCCGGGTTGCGATCTTCATGGCCGGTACACAGCTAGTGCAGCACTCTTCGACTACAACGGCGATGATCTCCGGGTCAGCAGCGGCGACAACAGCCGGGTCAGGAGGCCCTGCGCGACCGCCGGCTCAGGTTTTGTCCGACCTATTTGATGCTTTGGCGACGCTGCTAGTGGCAGAAGTCAACCCGGCGAATCAGGATGAGCATAACGCGGAGGTTGGGAAAGTGAAGGATCAGATAGCTCAAGCCAAGGCAGACCTAGCAGCTGAGGACACCAGGATCGTCGCATAGCGGGCCGAGTTGGATGCACAGGCTTACCGGCTTATGTTGGATCAGAACGCGTCAAATGTTGTCATGAGGAGAAGGTACCGATCTCACCTACCTCCGGTTTATGAGGCAAGGAATCTCTTTAACACGCCAGGAGCAGGAACCAGTAACCAGCCAGTGGTAAACCGGGTGGAGGCACCTGGAACGGGGGTGCCGGTTCAGCTGCACACGATGGATCTGCCTCGTCAGAACAATGTCCTGTCACAACACATATCAACACCTCCGGGTCATTACTCTAACCCTTTGGATAACATAGTCGCCGCCGCTTCATGATTGGCGGCTCTCCCAGTCGAAGGTGAGTCCCCTATAGCGGTTGAGACGCGATGGGCTAGAGAGCTCCTTCAGACAACCTTGACTCAGCAGCTTGCCTATTCGTACAACCGCGAGAGGATTCATTTCACCCCCCGCCCAAGCCGGAGTTACAGTAGGCATATTGATGAAACCGCCGGTGTGTCAAGCGGTGTCTTTGAAGTAACCCGCCTCGAGGGCATAACCCATGGTGATGGTCTTGTCTTTCGAACATGGTGGATCAAGGTAGAGCACGCCGAGAAGCTGAGTTAGCGACGCAGTACGCGGCCCGTCAGCTTACTCCGGTTCGTCCAACAACTTCGGTGGAACCAGATGTTGCCTTCAGTTCTTTGGGGGTGCCGTGTCTCACCCCGGTTCTACGTAATGTGCGGTTGCCCAAGGATTTCAAAGGTCCTCGTAAGGTGCCCAATTACACTGTCGACTTACCCCCTGAGTCCTGGGTTGAGAGCTATGAGATGGCGATGGAGATGCTGGATGTGGATGATGCAGCATGTGCTAAATACTTCACCATGATGTTGGAAGGAACATCTCGTACTTGGCGGAAAAGTTTGCCAGCTAACTCCATTGGGTCATGGGCTGAGTTAAAGGCCGGTTTATCTAGAATTTTAAGGACACGTGCAAGCAGCCCATGTCAATTGTGAACTTAGCCGCCTGTGTCCAGGAAGAAGGTGAATCGACAACTCATTGGGTGCGCCGGGTTTCAGCAATCCTGCACTCGTCAGACCATATCAATGCCGATTCAGCAGTTTTAACGTTGGAAGGCAATTGCCGGTTCACGCCTCTAAAGATGAAGTTAGGACGGCTAAAGCGTCACTGCAATGACATGGGGACACTTATGGCGGCTCTGGTTAAGTACGCTGACTCTGATAGTACTAAGGACCCCGAGTTTGATGAGTAAAAGCCGGGAAAGGGAAAGAAGAGCAGCAACACTAGAGGGCAACAACATAACCCGGTGGGCCATGGAAACTATGGTAAGCGCAAGGCGGATAACAGTTTGGATCTTGTGGTTAACACCAACGCACAGAATAATGGTCAGCGTTGCAAGGGTAAACCGCCCCCTCGGAGTGGAGGATCTGGTATCAATCTTGAGCAGCTGTTAAACCAGCCTTGCCCAAGACACGGGACGCGAGAAAGGCCGGCTAAGCACCTCTGGAAGGATTGCTTTATTATGAGGGAGTTCAAAAACTCAAATCTTTTCCAAGATGGTCATGGACCGGGCGGTGGTTCAGGACCCGGTTCTCATGGGCCGGGTTATGATGGAGGCAGTTCTGGCTCAAGATTTCAAGGCAATCACGACGGTCATGGCAACCAAGGTGGTTGTAATCAGCAGCATCATCAGGGGAGTCAGCAGCAGCAATAGTCGGGTTATCAGAGCAACCCGAAGCAGTTGAATAGTGGACAGTATCATGTCTTCACCACTAGCCTATTCAAGCGCGACCAGAAGCTTCATAAGAGAGCAGTGAACTCCGTTGAACCGGCAATTCCCCGTTATTTGCGTTGGTCTGAGCAGCCCATCGTATGGATTCGGGAAGATCCCCGCCCCGGGTTGACAATCCGGGTCACCTGGCACTGGTGGTGGCGCCTCGGGTTGGGGGGTATAAGTTCACAAAAGTACTCATGGACGGGGGGAGCAGTATCAACATTCTTTATTATGAAACCTTCCGTCGCATGGGGTTGACAAATAAAATTCTTAAACCGTCGAACACTGTTTTCCATGGTGTGGTGCCTGGTAAGTCGGCGTATCCGGTCGGTAAGATAGCCTTAGAGGTTTCTTTTGGAGATGATCATGACTCTAGATCAGAGACAATGACCTTTGAAGTGGTGAAAATCAAGAGCCCTTATCATGCCCTATTCGGACGGCCGGCTTATGCTAAGTTCATGGCAAGGCCCTGTTATATTTATCTGCAGCTCAAGATGCCGGGTCATAAGGGGACTATCACGGTACATGGGAGCCGAAAGATATCTTTGGAATGTTAAGAAGGAGATGTGGCTTATGCTGAGTCGGTCTGTGCAACAGAGGAGTTGAAGTTCTATAAGGACAATGTTGATCCGACGGATACGACTTCTTTGAAAAAGCCAACTACAGAGCATGATCCGGCCTTGAAGTTTAAATCGGATGATGAGACTAAGCTGGTTGATTTTGTTCCTGGCGATTCATCCAAGCAGTTTAGCATCAGCGCTAATCTGGATCCTAAATAGGAAAGCGCGCTCATCGAGTTCATCCGTGAGAACCGGGACATCTTCGCATGGAAACCTTCTGACATGCCAGGTGTACCGAGGGAACTCGCTGAGCACACTCTTAATATCGATCCCAATTTAAACCGGTCAGGCAGTTTCTCCGCCGCTTCTATGAAGAAAGGCGCAAGGCCATTGGTGAGGAGGTAGCTCAGCTCTTGGCAGTGGGGTTTATTGTGGAGGTTTTTCACCCTGAGTGGTTAGCTAACCCGGTGCTAGTACTTAAGAAGAATGGCACTTGGCGTATGTGTGTGGACTACACAAATTTGAACAAGGCTTGTCCGGCTGATCCTTTTGCTCTTCCTCGTATTGATCAGATTATTGATGCGACAGCGGGTTGTGAGCGTCTGAGCTTTCTGGATGCTTATTCTGGTTATCATCAGATCAAGATGGCAGTTAAGGACCAGGAGAAGACAACTTTTATAACTCCCTTTGGAGCCTTCTGCTATGTGTATATGCCTTTTGGGATCAAGAGTGCCCAGGTGACTTATCAACGTTGTGTGCAGAATTGTCTTCATTATTAGATTGGGCGCAATGTTCATGCTTATGTGGATGATATTGTGGTGAAATCCAGGAAGGAGGGGACGTTAATAGACGATTTGAAGGAAACTTTTGATAATCTCCGGGTTTATAAGATGATGCTTAATCCGGCCAAGTGTGTCTTTGGTGTACCGACAAGTAATCTCTTGGGTTTTCTGGTGTCTAACAGGGGCACTGAGGCTAATCCGGAAAAAATCAAGGCTATTACGTCTCTGGGTAAACCGCGTGTATCAACGATGTTCAGTGTCTGGCGGGTCATATTGTAGCACTGAACCGGTTTATCAGCCGGTTGGGAGAGAAAGCTATCCCTCTATGCAGATGATGAAAAAGACAGACAATTTTGTCTGGAGTGATGCTGCTAATGCGGCGTTTGAGGATTTGAAGAAGAAGTTAGCTGAGCCACCTATCCTTGCTGCTCCGGTCGATAAAGAGCCGTTGTTGTTGTATGTGGCTGCCAATGCCCGGGCTGTGAGTGTGGCCATTGTGGTAGAGCGCAAGGAGGCTGGCAAGGAGTATCCGGTTCAGCGGCCGGTTTATTATATAAGTGAGGTGCTTACTGAGTCCAAGTAGAGGTAACCACATTGGCAGAAGCTGGTGTATGGAGTTTTTATGGCAAGACGGAAGCTTAAGCAGTATTTTCAGGGGATCCCATCATTGTGGTCAGTTCTGCTCCTTTGGGAGATATAATCCAAAACAGGGAAGCAACTGGTCGGGTTGCCAAGTGGGCCATTGAGCTTGGACCTCACGGGTTAAGGTATATGCCTCGTACGGCAATCAAATCCCAAGCGCTTGTGGATTTCATCAATGACTGGACAGAGCTACTGGCGCCGGAAGAAAAACCGGATAACACTTATTGGACTATTCATTTTGATGGGTCCCGGCAATTGGAGGGCTCGAAATTTGAGTCGTGTTAACTTCCCCACGAGGTGATAAGTTTTGTTATGTTCTCCATTTAATGTTTCCTTGCACTAACAATGCAGCTGAATATGAGGCCTTACTCCACGGTCTTCGAATGGCTAAGGAGATGAACTTAAGCCGGGTTAGGTGCTTTGGTGACTCGGATTTGGTAGCTCAAAAAGTATCTGGTACTTGGGATTCCAAAGATACACTCATGGAAGCTTATCAACGAGAGGTGGATGTTATTGCTGGTCATTTCAAGGGTTATCAGGTTGAACATGTGGACAAGAGAAAGAATGAAGCGGCTGACGCTTTAAGCTGTTTGGGTTCCCAACGTAAACCGGTGCCGCCCAATGTTTTCCTAGAGGTCTTACATAACCCGTCGGTCAAGCTACCTACAGAGGAGGATTTAGCTATTCCTGACCCGGAGGCTCAGTTGGTGGCGGCTCTTCATGTTATCCCATATTGGACAGTCCCATATTTGGCATATATGACCCGGGGAGAGTTACCTGAGGATGAAACTTTGGCCAGGCAGATAATCTGGCGATCCAAGTCAATGACCATTGTCAATAGAGAATTGCGTCATTGCAGTGTAACAGGGGCGTTTCAGCGTTGCGCATCTCCTGAAGAAGGCTGTGAGATTTTGCGTGAGATCCACGAAGGAGATTGTGGTCACCATGCCGGTTCAAAGTCCCTGGTAGCCAAGGCTTTTCGTCACGGCTTCTATTGGCTGACGGCTCCTGCTGATGTTGAAGACTTGGTCAAAAAGTGTGACGGCTGCCAAAAATTCTCACGACGTGCTCATGTACCGGCTCAAGAATTGAGGATGATTCCAATTACTTGGCCGTTTGCAGTCTGGGGGCTGGATATGGTTGGGCCTTTTAAGAGGTCCAAAGATAAGAAGACCCACCTGTTGGTGGCGGTTGATAAGTTCACTAAGTGGGTGGAAGCGAGCGGTCGATGGCGTGATGCAGCCACGGCGGTTCAATTCATCAAGAAGGTGATTTTCCAGTTTGGTTTTCCACACAACATTATAACTGATAATGGCACTAATCTATCCAAGGGTGCTATGGATTTTTTTGTCAACGTGAGCACATCCGGCTTGACGTGTCATCAGTGGCTCACCCCCAATCTAACGGTCAAGCGGAGAGAGCCAATCAAGAGATCCGAGAGGCATCAAGCCCCGGCTTATGGTTCCTTTACAGAGGACGCCGGGTTGTTGGGTGGAGGAGTTACCTTCTGTGTTATGGAGTATCAATACCACACCTAACAGATCTACCGGATACACAGCTTTTTTTCATGTTTTACGGAGCAGAGACGGTTCTCCCTAGTGACATCCTTCATGAATCGCCCCGTGTGGCGGCTTATGTTGAAGCGGACAATGAGAAAGCACGTCAGGAAGCACTTGACCTGTTACATGAGGAGTGTGATATTGCAGCGGCTTGTTCGGCGATTTACCAGCAAGATCCGCGTCGTTATCACAGCCGCCGGGTTAAAACCAGAACTTTTCAAGAAGGCGATCTGGTGCTCCGGCTCATCCAGGATCAGACTGATATGCACAAGTTATCCCCGCCTTGGGAAGGACCTTTTGTGGTCAGCAAGAATCTGCACAACGGGTCATACTACCTTATCGATGTTCGAGAGCACAAAGACTCACGCAAATCGGAGGAGGAGACCCACCGGCCGTGGAATATCGCTCATCTTCGGCCATACTACACCTGAGCCATAGGCTCCTCTTATGTACATATTATTGACAATGTATATATTATGATGACCAATATAATAAACCAGCATCCCTGCTAAAGCGGGGCCTCTGCCGTTCTTCCTTAAGTTTTTGGTTACATGGGGGCTTCTGTTTATAAAGCGGAGTTCTGATTACCATTGATCTCGATTATATGCCACATATAAAAAAAACTTGGGGGCTTGCTGCCCAAAGTCAACAGGGGCCAAAGAGAGTCTGTTGCAAAGCACAACTCAAACATAGGTGCCCATTGAGCACAACTCAAAATATTGCTTGGGGGCTCTTTTGTTCTACAAGAACACAAAGTCTATAACCTTGTAATAGGCTATAAAAGCCAGGTGTATTCACCTAAAACCCCGGGTTATCCTGCCTTTTTAAGTAAGTCACTCCACCCAGGTAATCCTGGTATGACCCGTCGAACGTTTAACAAGTCAATCTTATACAGACCCTGAACTTGTCTTAGTTAAAATGACGATTGGTTAATGTGAGGTCCATCTTATAAGGCTTTGTAAAATGGTTTAGCTCAGTTGCCTGGCAGCCCATGAAAAGCCTCGTTTTTGGGCCTGACAGCCCATGAAAAGCCTTGCTTCTTGCATGTTTTCTTTTGAAGTCTTTTGGCGGTTTATTTTGATGAGGTTTATAATAATCCGGTGTTTACTGACCCGGTATGGCCTTTGACGATAAGTTGCCAGTACAAAATTACAAGATAACCGGTGTCTATTGACCCGGCTTTGCTTTCGACTATAAGTTGTCAGCACGCGATCAGCTATAATCCGGTGTTTATTGACCCGGTCTGGTTTCGACTACAAGTCGCCAGTATGATACAGGGATAATCCAGTGTGTATTAAAACTGGTCCGGTTTTGCTATAAACCGACAAAACATAAGTTGGTAAACCAACGACGTGATTCAATATCACATGTATGATATATTTCATATTTGAGTATTCTTAAATACAGCCCTGGTTATCAACCCTGGCTATATGTTGGGAATTATGACCCGTCCGGCGGTAAACCGCCAGGACACTTTCAACTATTTGTATGCAGGAACAGATTGAATAAACTGCTAAGGATTATAAGCAGACATAGCATATCTTAATCATGGCGGATTAACAGTGTCATGCAGAGTGAATATGCACGATGGCATAGCAGACCAAGCGTTTAAACTAGCCTATTACAAGGCGTTTTGATGCCAAAAAGGATAATTGTTTTCAGCAAGTGTTGCAGCATGCAGAAAGATAAACCGGCCTCCGGTTCATGACTCTTCGTCGGGTTGACTTGATGGTTGTGGATCATCCTGTGCCGGTTCATCCTCCTCCTCTCCACCCAGTGGCTGGAAGTCAATGGTTGCCCAATCGATCCCAATTAAGTCTTGGAATATAGCTTCATCACTTATAAGTGTGGAGGGTTCAACATCAGGGGCATAGGTGTGCTTACGGATTGGCGGGATAAGATTTTGTGCATCATAAGTTGGTGCAGTAACCCATTTGTTGTTGGCGTCATAAATCGACTGATAGTGTGAAAGATCAGTTTCTTCAGCCAATTTACTAGCCAGTGGACGCATTTCCCTTGTTATGGCTTGGAGGTCATCATTATCGAAGTCTGAACCATGCTCCTTTATGCTTGGATATCCGTTTCCAATATCGGCCGGATCAAGATCAGGTATCCATGCTTTGGCACGGGTTAATGCAGTAAGAGGACCTGCCCTGGCTGCCGATTTCTTCAATTCTTCAAACCTGGCAGGTAACATTGACATCCTTTCCAATGTCCCTTTGATTAAAGTTGGTGGCGGCTTGTTAGGAGAGGCGGTACAGATGATCCATTGCGCGACGGTATATAATTGCTGTATAAGAGTATAGGCAGCCTTCAATTTCTTCTGCATATCAGAGCCCAGATGGGTAATGCGAGTTCCTGCATCATTATGAACATCGATAAACTGACAGTTTATGGGACAGTACATGTTAAAAGTATATAATAAGGATACTTACCAAACACTGCAGTGGTCATGGCATTTATTTGCCGCTTCAAACCAGTCAGCTCCTCTACCACCGAATTAAGGGCTGCTTTTGCATCCTCAGCCCTCTTTTGCAGTGTGGCTTTCTCTATGTCCCAGTCTTCCCGTTCCTTCTTGAAGCTCTCCTTCAGTTTCTCCATGGCTGCTAAAGCACTGGTCAGCTCCTCTTTGGCTTTGGAGGTTTCTGCTTGTCGGGACTTGATATTTTCTTGAAGGTCAGCGGTTTGGGATTCCTTTTTGCTCAGCTCAGCCTGTAAGAGACATACATGTTATGAGTTGGCAGCATATATTTGAAGTACCAAGCACATAAAAAGTTATACACTTGGCACTTTGGGGGCTAATGCCTATTTGCTTGTTATCAAAAACAATTTACAAGTCCCAAGCTCAATACAAGTATTATTCTTGGCACTTGGGGGCTAATGTATATTTGCTCAAAGTTAACATTATGGGTTTCTTCCATCAATCAGCTTAGTGCACGATTGGTGTACAAAGATATTCAACAAGAAGTTTGGCAGGATAAAAGTCACGGTTCATCTTTAAAAGATAAACCGGCCCTTGGGGGCTATGCAGGCAAAGTTGAAGTATTACAAAGTCCCGGCTTATATGGATAATGTAAACCGGCCCTTGGGGGCTATGCAGGCAAAGTTGAAGTATTACAAAGTCCTGACTTAAATGGATAATATAAACCGGCCCTTGGGGACTACTGGAGTTGATATTATAAATTGGAAGAATAGTTATGCAGAATTAATAGTATTGACCTCATATCGCTCTTCATCATGTTCACTAAACCGGCTTCATAGCCTCGGCTTGTGTACAGACGGTTTAAAAACCCAGAATGAATGTCTTGGGCGTTGAGGTGGGCATAGCTGGACAAATTTGTATTCCACTTGCCCTTGTCCATAGCATAAAATTCTTCCTTGGCACTATGCTTTGTTAAAGCAATAGGATTGCCAGGGGTGGTGTGGCCGACGCCAGTAATCATAATATCATCCGTGTTGTCATCAGCGGCTTTGAGTGGGCTTGGCGGTTTATCAACAGCTCCGTCTGGGCTTGCCGGTTTATCAACATGGCCTTCTTCAGGACCAACTTCCATTTGTTCAGCTGTTAAGTCATGATCTTGCGGTGACAGATCATCGAGAATAGCATCAGCATTTGTGTCCTCCGGTTCTAGAGTTTTCTCCGGTTCAATCATCGTATTATCGTTACCCGGTTTATTCAATTTGGCCTTTTTGCTGAGTCCGACCTTGGCTCTGAAAGGAATGAATGTAAAGATTAATATGATAAGTAAGCACAAGGTATAAAGGGTTAGTTTAATATACTTACCCAAGAACAGTTTTTAGAGGTGGAAGTTGTGTCCCTGTTGACTCGGCAGAAGATGAATGAGATGTTCCCTGATAGTTTGAATCAGATGGATTAAGAGGTTGTCGGAAATAATCTGCCCTGGGATAAGATGTGTCAGGAATAGGTGAAACCTCTGGGCGGCGTTCTGAACCGAAGTGTTGATAACCCGGATGAAGTAACCACCTGGCCACTATGCCGGGTTGTGCGGCGAGCTTCGTGTTGCTGCTTCTTCAAAAGAAAGTTTGGATCCAAGTGAGCTAGGGGGTGAGAAAATCTTACTTTCCGGTTTGCTTGACGGGTTTTCTGTGTTGGCAGAGGATCTGAGCCGGAGGAAAGAATAATTACCTCTACGTCATCAGCATGGCTGGCTTCAGTGTCATCCTGATAATAATCATTGTCAATGAGGTGTATGAAAAATGAGCCAAGAGAATCAAGTTCTACCTCTGATTCCGGGTTATCAAGATCATCATCAATGTTTAAATCGGTGGACTCAACGGTTTTCTTCTTGGCAGGTTTTTTGGTAACCTTCGTCTTGGGGCGAGGTGTCTTGGCCGGTTTGTCCTATGGCTTCTTCTTCCAGAACGGATCATCACCCTGTCAAAGATTGACAAAATTTTGAGGGAATATTTAAAAGGATCGGATTAAAGCAAGAGTTATATGATTCTTACAGCTGGCGGTTTATTGGAAGCGCAGAAGGGACTCAGCCCTGTTTTGCTGCAGACAGCCACTGATTCATCCAGTATCTTCTTGACAGCTTCAGTAATTTCAGCTTCTGTTAGCTGAATGTCAATATGCCGTTGAGGATCTTTCAAGTCCCCTCTGTACTCGCACATTAAACCGGGGCGATGGCTTAAGGGCAGAATGCTCCAGGAGATCCAGCAACGAACAAAATCAATGCCTGTTAAACCGTTTGCAACGAAGGCTCGAAGCTTTGAAAGCTGTGGTGCATACTTAGATCGTTCCTTGGCACTAATTCATTGGGGAAATGGATGTGTATTGGTAAGCCGGTGAGGATGATAACCCGGCAGAGGATTCTCGTCAGCTGGAGACGTATCTCGGCAATAGAACCAAGTCTGATTCCAGTCTTTCGGGTGACTATGATGTTTGGCGTGAGGGAAGCTGACATCTTTCTTTTTCTGAATTGAGACCCCAGCAAGTTCAGTGTTGGGCCCATCTGTAAATTTAGTCTGGCGGTTTAAATAGAAGAAGTCGCGGAACAAGTCAATGGTGGGTTCTTCTTGCAGATAAGCCTCGCAAAACACTTGAAAATTACAAATATTGTACACAGAGTTAGGTCCAATATCTTGAGGGCGGAGTTGGAAGCTAGCAAGCACATACCGGAAATTTTTTGACCCGGGAGGGCTAAACCCTCGACCCAGATGATCAACAAACACAATTACTTGTCCATCCTTGGGCTCAGGAGGATTTTCTGGACCAGGAGCTCGCCGATGGATGACTTCTTTCTTTGCTAAAGTGCCATTCACGGCCTTTTCCCGTTCGATTGCTCTCCAAGAACCGGGAAGGAACCCAATTGCAAGCATAAAAAGACTTGGCCATTTGTGCAAACAACTTGAAGGAAGATTTGTGCCGGTTTAAGATCCATGATTGGCAGCATAAAGCGTTGCAAGTTAAGAGACAGAAATTGTTAAGGCATGCAAGATTGTTAAACCGGAGGTTAATGTTCTGATGATAAGCGCTTGGCGGTTTATGAGGGGACTAATGGTACCTGGTGGGTCATCATTTTCTAAAAAGTTAAACCGCCTATATTGATATGGAAGGTGTAGGTCTGACGTTGGAAAAATGGCTAAGTGATGAAAAACAAGTTTCATAGATTGGTATAATAATTTTAGATCTGCCGTGTGTCAGAAAATCAAAATATATTCAGACTTAAAATATTGGTGCCAGAGCAGTTGATGAAGGTTCATATGGGATTTTCTATTTAATGAGATGCACTGATGGAAAGGAAGGGTTATGGCTATCGCTATACAGGATAAACATCAAGATTTGAATCAAAAGAACTGTTGTGCAGAGATGAACAATGACGAACACAGATGAACATCGATGAACACTAAAACCCTAATGGAAGATCTAAGGTGGAAGGAAAAAGGTCTTACCGGTGTTAAAAGATCAGCGGAGAGGCGTCGCGATTCTCTAGTGAGCTCAGGGTGATGCAGCGGCCGGAGTTGAGGTCGAATACGAGACTTGGCGGCGGCGGCTGAGCTTGAGTGCTAGGTCAACGCGAGGAAGGAGACGAAGTGAAAAGGCACGGGGGAAAATGAAAGGCACCCTTGGCCCTATTTATAAGGCGAAGGGATAAGTGACGGGCGCGAAAATTGAGGAGCCCAAAATTTGGATATGTGACAGAACTGTCGCCTTGATCTTTGGAGATTCATTAAATAAGTGATGAGTATTTGGTTTTTTATAACAGGTGTCATCATGACAGTTTACGACAATCTTGGAAGATGACGTCATGGCGAGTTACAAGATTTATGAGAAAGTATAAAAGAAGGTTTTTTCATAAGTATTGAAGATTGACATGAACAAGTCCAAATCAACCTGGGGCCTAATGTTGGGGACATAACTATTGAGTATAAACCGCCCAGGAGTGGCCGGATTATGCCCATAGTGATTCACGCGTATCTGAAGCCCATGAAGACATGGAAGATGGTGCTTTATGAAGGAGATTTAATAGTAAGGCCCAAGGCCCAGAGGCGGGTTAAGGCCCAGAGATATAAACCGCCATATGATGTATAACTTGTGTTGTAAGGTAGGAAGGAATAGAAACCGAGCCGGACACGTTTATGAGCCGGCCGGGATTCTGTGAACCGCCGGGCGTCAACCTATGTGTATAAAGGGACGACCCGGTGGCGGTTTAGGGACAAGAAACAACAAATCGAGAGCCAGGCAAAGCATATTCGCTCCCTGGTCATCGAAACCCTAGCAATTCCACATCAACTGGATTAGTCTTTTACCCTCACCGTAAGGGGACAAACCAATATAAACTCCTTGCGTCCTTTGTCCCGCTTTAACCCCTTTAAGCTAACTACGTTGCGATGGCTCCACGACTAAGTCCTCACACTAGGACATCTGCCGTGAAAAAACCACGACACTAACCATGTATCTTCCCACAACCTAGTAGTTAGGCAATTGTCTACCACAAACGCCTCTTTGCAAAAAGTCATTTTTGACCCCACGAGGTCTTCTAAAAAGGCAAGTCGGTTGGTTTTGCTTGAACCTCAGAGATGCTTTTAGAATAAAGGTACTTATTCCTAAGCAATTTGTGCTATTCCCCGTCCTCAGTAAGTATCTTGTATAGCCATTTGCTCAACAAAGACTTATTTTTAATCGCATGGTCTTCCACTCCTAAATCTCCTTGGTCTTTAGGGTGACAGATTGCATCCCATCTCGTCAGACGATATTTACGCTTATGTTCATTAGGCTGCCAGAAAGAAGTGTATCTGTAGTAATCCAATCTTTCCTTACCCTTTTAGGTATTTCAACGAAAGATAACAAGAACATAGGTAAACTTGTGAGAACAACATTGATTAGGGCGAGCCTTCCCCCATAAGACATAAGCTTACCAATTCAACAACTCAACTTTTTCTCCAAGTGATCCTCAATACCTTTCCATTCTTTATTAAGATGTTTACGAATATGCATTTGGATACCAATGTATATAAAAGGGAAAGAGCCATATCACAATCAAACAATTGTTTGTGTCAATTCTCTTCTTCTGTAGCCTTTCCAAAGCAGAAGAGTTCAGCCTTTCCAAAACAGAAGAGTTTGCTCTTGTGGAAGTTAAACTTGATATCATTACTCGAATAAACAAGGAATAAGTTTCATATTTTTGCCTTCTCAATGTCATGTTCCATGAAGATAATGGTGTCATCGACATACTAATGTACCGAAATCCCACCATCAACCAGATGAGGAGCCCACAACATGACCTGCTTCTTTTGCTCGGCTAATGAGAACCGCCTGAAGATCTGCGACAATGTTGAAAACAATAGGCGATACAGGGTCTCCCTATGGCAATTCCTTTCGTGTTTGGAAATAGTGACCAATGTCATTATTTAGCTTAGACACCCATGTTGTCCCCCGTGACAAATGAGTCAACCAATTGACACCATTTTGTTGGGAATCCTATCATGAGCATACATTGTTGCAAGCATGTCCATTTAACTTTGTCGTAGGCTTTTTCAAAATCCACTTGGAAGATAACTCCATCAAGTTTCTTTGAGTGTAACTTGTGAATTGTCTCATGTAAGACAATAACAACGCCTTTCCCTGATGCGGCTATTGCTGCGATGAGCCCCCCGCTCCCTCCCCGCTCCTAGCCCCCGCCTCCACCAGCCCCGCCGCCGTCGACGCCACGCCGGTAGACCTCCTCCTCCTCCAGCCCCTCCCCCCCCATGGCGCCGCCCTCCCCTGCCTGCTCCCTCCTTGACGAGCGTGTCTCCTCCGGCGGCGACCACTAGTCAGGGTCCGACAGCGCCACCTCCTCGCGCTCCTATCGCCACGTTGCTCGCACCTCGCGCCGGCACCCCTATGAAGGAAATATGCCCTAGAGGCAATAATAAAGTTGTTATTTATATTTCCTTATATCATGATAAATGTTTATTATTCATGCTAGAATTGTATTAACCAGAAACTTAGTACATGTGTGAATACACAGACAAACATAGTGTCACTAGCATGCCTCTACTTGACTAGCTCGTTGAATCAAAGATGGTTAAGTTTCCTAACCATAGACATGAGTTGTCATTTGATTAATGGGATCACATCATTAGAGAATGATGTGACTGACTTGACCCATCCGTTAGCTTAGCACGATGATCGTTTAGTTTGTTGCTATTGCTTTCTTCATGACTTATACATGTTCCTATGACTATGAGATTATGCAACTCCGAATCGAGGAACACTTTGTGTGCTATCAAACGTCAAAACGTAACTGGGTGATTATAAAGATGCTCTACAGGTGTCTCCGATGGTGTTTGTTGAGTTGGCATAGATCGAGATTAGGATTTGTCACTCCGATTGTAGGAGAGGTATCTCTGAGCCCTCTCGGTAATGCACATCATTATAAGCCTTGCAAGAAATGTGACTAATGAGTTAGTTGCGGGATGATGCATTACAGAATGAGTAAAGAGACTTGCGATAACGAGATTGAACTAGGTATTGAGATACCGACGATCGAATCTCGGGCAAGTAACATACCGATGACAAAGGGAACAACGTATGTTGTTATGCGGTTTGACCGATAAAGATCTTCGTAGAATATGTGGGAGCCAATATGAACATCCAGGTTCTGCTATTGGTTATTGACTGGAGATGAGTCTCGGTCATGTCTACATAGTTCTCGAACCTGTAGGGTCCGCACGCTTAATGTTCGATGACGATCGGTATTATGAGTTTATGTGTTTTGATGTACCGAAGGTAGTGCAGAGTCCCAGATGTGATCACGGACATGACGAGGAGTCTCGAAATGGTCGAGACATAAATATTGATATATTGGACCATGTTATTCGGACACCGGAAGTGTTCCGGGAGGTTTCGGATAAAACCGGAGTGCCGGAAGGTTACCGGAACCCCCCCGGGAAGTTATTGGGCCCTTAGTGGGCTTTTGGGGAGAGAGAGGGCAGCAGCCAGGAGGTGGCGCCCCCCTACAAGGGAGTCCGAATTGGACTAGGGGAGGGGGCGCGGCCCCTCTTTCCCTCTCCCTCCCCCTCTCCTTCCTTCTCCTCCTAGTTGGACTAGGAAAGGAGGAATTCTACTCCTACTAGGAGGAGGATTCCTCCCCCCTTGGCGCGCCCATGATGGCCGGCCGGCCTCCCCCTCCCTCCTTTATATACGAGGGCAGGGGGCACCCTAGAACACACAAGTTGACAATTGTCTTATCCATGTGCGGTGCCCCCCTCCGTAGATTTCCACCTCGGTCATATCGTTGTAGTGCTTAGGAGAAGCCCTGCGTCGGTAACTTCATCATCACCATCATCACGCCGTCTTATCCCTCGGCCTCAGCTGGATCAAGAGTACGAGGGACATCACCCAGCTGAACGTGTGCAGATTGCGGAGGTGTCGTGCGTTCGGTACTTGATCGGTTTGATCGCGAAGACGTTCGACTACATCAACCTCGTTACTTAACGCTTCCGCTTTCGGTCTACGAGGGTACGTGGACACACTCTCCCGCTCGTTGCTATGCATCACATAGATAGATCTTGCATGATCATAGGTAAATTTTTTGAAATACTGCATCCCCCAACAGTGGTATCCGAGCCAGGTCTATGCGTAGATGTTATGCACGAGTAGAACACAAAGAATTGTGGGCGATAATAGTCATACTACTTACCAGCATGTCATACTTTGATTCGGCGGTATTGTTGGATGAAGCGGCCCAGACCGACATTACGTGAACGCTTAGGTGAGACTGGTTCTACCGACGTGCTTTCCACACAGGTGGCTGGCGGGTGTCAGTTTATCCAACTTTAGTTGAATCAAGTGTGACTAGGCCCGGTCCTTGTTGAAGGTTAAAACAACACACTTGACGAAAAATCATTGTGGTTTTGATGCATAGGTAAAAACGGTTCTTTCTCAGTCCGTAGTGATGACCCACAGATATAGGGGATCTATCGTAGTCCTTTCGATAAGTAAGAGTGTCGAACCCAACGAGGAGCAGAAGGAAATGACAAGCGGTTTTCAGTAAGGTATTCTCTGCAAGCACTGAAATTATCGGTAACAGATAGTTTTGTGATAAGTTAATTTGTAATGGGTAACAAGTAACAAAAGTAAAAAAGGTGCAGCAAGGTGGCCCAATCCTTTTTGTAGCAAAGGACAAGCCTGGAAAAACTCTTATATAAAGGAAAACTCTCCCGAGGACACATGGGAATTATTGTCAAGCTAGTTTTCATCACGCTCATATGATTCACGTTCGTTACTTTGATAATTTGATATGTGGGTGGACCGGTGCTTGGGTACTGCCCTTCCTTGGACAAGCATCCCACTTATGATTAACCCCTCTTGCAAGCATCCGCAACTACAAAAGAAATATTAAGGTAAACCTAACCATAGCATGAAACATGTGGATCCAAATCATCCCCTTACGAAGCAACGCATAAACTAGGGTTTAAGCTTCTGTCAGTCTAGCAACCCATCATCTACTTATTACTTCCCAATGCCTTCCCCTAGGCCCAAATAATGGTGAAGTGTCATGTAGTCGACGTTCACATAGCACCACTAGAGGAAAGACAACATACATCTCATCTAAATATCGAACGAATACCAAATTCACATGACTACTTATAGCAAGACTTCTCCCATGTCCTCAGGAACACACGAAACTACTCACAAATCAAATTGATGGTCATAATCAGAGGGGTATTAATATGCATAAAGGATCTGAACATACGATCTTCCACCGAATAAACCAACTAGCATCAACTACAAGGAGTAATCAACACTACTAGCAACCCACATGTACCAATCTGAGGTTTTGAGACAAAGATTGGATACAAGAGATGAACTTAGGGTTTGAGAGGAGATGGTGCTGGTGAAGATGTTGATGGAGATTGGCCCCCTCTCTCTGAGAGGATCGATGGTGATGATTTCCCCCTCCCGGAGGGATGTTTCCCCGGCAGAACAGCTCCACCGGAGCCCTAGATTGGTTTCGCCATGTTCCGCCTAGAGACGGCGACGCTTCATCCCGAAAGCTTCCTTCTAATTTTTTCCAGGGCAAAAGACTTCATATAGTCAAAGATGGGCACCGGAGGCCTGCCAGGGGGCCCACGAGGCAGGGGGCGCGCCCAGGGGGTAGGGCGCGCCCCCACCCTCGTGGACGGTGGGTGGCCCCTGTCGGGGATATACCCCGCGGCGTAAACCGGCCGGACTTGGCGATTTACTTAAGACCCGGCTGATACTTGGCGTTTTATTTGTAAAGCCGCCCGAAGATTAGTCACTCACTGGTGACCCGGCGGGCGGGTCAGACAGATGACAAGGCCCAAGGCCCAGAAGGTCGGTTCATGTTAATGGTGGGCCGGTTTATGAGGAAAGCACAAGGAATATTCTCCTACAAAGGAAGCAAGACTAGGACTCCACTTGTAATAGAGTAGTCCTAATCCAACTAGGACTAGTCATGTAAACCGCCCCTTCAACATATATAAGGAGGGGCAGGGCTCCCCAAAGAGGGAGAGGCAAGAAGAAACAATCTCTAGGGCTAGACACAAAGAGCTGGTTTACAGCGTCTCCCTCGTGATGATAATGAGACCTACCCTCAAACAGCATGTAGGGTTGTTACCGGATGATGTTTCCCGGGGCCCGAAGCTGTCTAAATCCTTGTCTTGCGTGTTGATCCGCCCTGCATCTGTCGTCCCACTCAACCCCTCTCAAGCTACCACATAGATGCGTGGGCCTCACGACTAAGTCCTGACACTAAGGACATCTGCTGTGATAATTCCACGACAGCCCCCTTCTGGTGCTTTCTTCGCCCAATACTTTTTATATATTCCAAAACCGACTTCCTTGGAGTTTCAGGACTTTTGGAGTTGTGCGGAATAGGTCTCTAATATTTGCTCCTTTTCCAAATTCTGCATTCCAAATTGCCGGCATTCTCCCTCTTCGTGTAAACCTTGTAAAATAAGAGAGAATAGGCATAACTATTGTGACATAATGTGTAATAACAGCCCCATAATGCAATAAATATCGATATAAAATCGTGATGCAAAATGGACGTATCAACTCCCCCAAGTTTAGACCTCGCTTGTCCTTAAGCGGAAGCCGATATCGAAAAATATGTTCACATGTTTAGAGATAGATGTGTCAATAAAATAAAATACGGACATGAGGGTATCATGATCATTCTTATAACAACAATATATATATATTGATATATATATATATATATTGTCATATGATTTCTTATGCTAAAGTAACAATCTATTCACAAAGTCAAGTATGAATTAGAAACTTCATTGAAAACTAACAAACTATGATCTCGGTCATTGAAGGAATTGCAATTTATCATAACATCGGAAAGAGTCAATATAAGAGCTTTTTAGCAAGTCCACATACTCAACTATCATTTAGTCTTTCACAATTGCTAACACTCACGCAATACTTATGGGTATGAAGTTTTAATCGAACACAGAGAAAGATAGGGGCTTATAGTGTTGCCTCCCAACCTTTTACCTCAAGGGTAATGTCAACAATAATAGTTCATGATAACTTACATCCAATTGGATATATATATATATATATATATATATATATATATATATATATATATATATATCGTGATCTTTCCAACACAATGTGCTTGCGAAAGGATAAAGTGTAAAAAGGAAAGGGAAGATCACCATGACTCTTGCATAAGGCATAAGACTAAAATAAAAGATAGGCCCTTCGCAGAGGGAAGCAGAGGTTGTCATGTGCTTTTATGGTTGGATGCACAAAATCTTAATGCGAAAGAACGTCACTTTATATTGCCACTTGTGATAGGGACCTTTATTATGCAGTCCGTCGCTTTTATTTCTTCCATATCACAAGATCGTATAAAGCTTATTTTCTCCACACTAATAAATCATACATATTTAGAGAGCAATTTTTTATTGCATGCAACAATGAAAACTTACTTGAAGGATCTTACTCAATCCATAGGTATATATGGTGAACTCTCATGGCAAAACTGGGTATAAGGATATTTGGAAGCACAAGTAGTATCTCTGATTGGTGCAAAGAATTTGGCTAGCATGAGGGGGAAAGGCAAGATCAACATGTTGGATGATCCATGACAATATACGTTATTTCGGATATAAGAAAACATAACCCATTACGTTGTCTTTCTTGTCCAACAACAACTTTTTAGCATGTCATATTCTAATGAGTGCTCACAATCATAAAATATGTCCAAGATAGTATATTTATATGTGAGAACCTCTCTTTATTTATTACTTCCTATTAATTGCAACGATGACCAAAACTATGTTTGTCAACTCTCAACAACTTTTATTCATCATACTCTTTTATATGTGAAGTCATTACTCTCCATAAGATCAATATGATCTCTTTATTTCTTTTTATCCTTTCTTTTATTCCTCAAGATCATAGCAAGACAAAGAAAGCCCTCGACTCAAAGATAATCTTTATTATATATAGCTCACAGACTCGATTACATAGAAGGATCATAAAGCAGAACTCTAAACTAGATCATACTAAAACTTTATTCTACTAGATCAAGATATTACCAAAAGGATCAAACTGAGAAAAACGGTAAAGATAGGAGTGTGATGGTGATACGATACCGGGGCACCTCCCCCAAGATTGGCAGTTGCCAAGGGGAGTGCCCATACCCGATACTCAGTTCTCCTTTGCTGGTGAAGAAGATGGTGGTGACGATGGAGTGTCGCACATCGAGCGTAGGAGATCCTCCAATTTACGGTAATGCCCTTGAGTGCGGTGATATTCTCCTTCAACAAAATATTTTCACGTGTGAGATACTTGTTTTTTATGCGAGCTAAATCAATCATCTTGAAAGCTTCAATCTCAATTGGGGTAAGAAGATTGTAATGAGGTTGAAGGATGTCTTCTTCTTCTGCTGCCGGAGCTTGATCCTCCATGGCCTTCTTGATCCTATCCTCCTTGTTGATCTCCCCGGGTTCTTCTCTGTTCAGCTCTATCTTCATTAGCCAAGCATCATTGCCTTCATTGTTGGAGGAGGGGGACGACATGATGCCTGGCCTTGACAACTCTGACAGAAAATAGCTCGAAACAAAGACAGAGGATATTTGCGTGATAAGAGGGTCAAAACCTTCGGGAGATTATATAATGAATTTTTACCGACCAAAAGAAGTATCGTGCAAGAAAACGGAGTCCGGAGGACACACGAGGTGCCCACGAGGCAGGGGGCACGACCAGGGGGGGTAGGGCGCGCCCTCCACCCTCGTGGATGCCTCGTGTCCCTTTCGGACTACTTCTTATTTTCCTATTTTCTAAAATATTCCAAAACGGAGAAAATTGCTATTAGAACTGTTTTGGAGTCGGTTTACTTACCGTACCACATACCTACTGCTTTTCGGAGTCTGAAACATTCTGGAAAGTGTCCCTTATGTATTCCTCCGGGGTTACGGTTTCAATAACATTGGTTTCAACATTTATGGGATTACACGAGATATAATGTTTGATTCTTTGACCGTTCACCACCTTCGGATTTGTGCCTTCGAAGTTGTTGATTTTTATGGCACCGAAAAGATAGACCTCCTCGATAACGTAAGGACCTCCCCATTTAGAGAGTTGTTTTCCTGCAAAAAATCTTAAACGAGAGTTGTATAGCAAAACATAATCGCCTACATTAAACTCACGCTTTTGTATCCTTTTGTCATGCCATCTTTTAACTTTTTCTTTAAACAGTTTGGCATTCTCATAGGCCTGAGTTCTCCATTCATCAAGTGAGCTAATGTCAAATAGTCTCTTCTCACCGGCAAGTTTGAAATCAAAATTGAGATCTTTAATGTCCCAATATGCCTTATGTTCTAGTTCGAGAGGTAAGTGACATGCTTTTCCATAAACCATTTTATACGGAGACATACCCATAGGATTTTATATGCAGTTCTATAGGCCCATAATGCATCATCAAGTTTCTTAGACCAATTCTTTATAGATCTATTAACAGTCTTTTGCAAAAGTAATTTAATCTCTCTATTACTCAGTTCTACTTCACCACTAGACTGTAGGTGGTATGGAGATGCAATTGTATGATTAACATCATACTTAGCAAGCATTTTACGAAAAGCACCATGAATAAAATGTGAACCACCATCAGTCATTAAGTATCTAGGGACTCCAAACCTCATAAAAATAACTTCTTTAAGCATCTTAATAGAGGTGTTATGATCATCACTACTAGTTGGAATAGCTTCTACCCACTTAGTAACGTAATCAACAACTAAAATATGTGTATACCCATTAGAGGAAGGAAAGGTCCCATGTAATCAAAGCCCCAAACATCAAATGGTTCAATGACAAGTGAATAATTCATAGGAATTTCTTGACGTCTACTAATATTACCAATTCTTTGACATTCATCACAAGATGAGACAAACTTACGCGCGTCCTTGAAAAGAGCAGGCCGATAAAAACCGGATTGCAATACCTTATGTGCAGTTCTGTCTCTAGCGTGATGTCCTCCGTAAGCCTCGGAGTGAAACTTGCATAGGATCTGTTCCTGTTCATGCCCAGGTACACAACATCTAATGAGACCATCTACTCCTTCTTTATAAAGGTGTGGGTCATCCCAGAAGTAATGTCTTAAATCATAGAAAAACTTTTTCTTTTGCTGGTATGTGAAACTAGGTGGTATAAATTTAGCAACAATGTAATTAGCATAATCAGCATACCATGGAGTAGTACGAGAAGCATTTATGACAGCTAATTGTTCATTGGGAAAGCTATCATAAATAGGTAGTGGGTCATCAAGAACATTCTCTAACCTAGATAAGTTGTCTGCAACGGGGTTCTCAGCTCTCTTTCTATCAATAATATGCAAATCAAATTCTTGTAGCAAGAGAACCCATCTAATAAGCCTAGGTTTAGTATCTTTCTTTTCCATGAGATATTTAATAGCAACATGATTAGTGTGAACAGTTACTTTAGAATCAACAATGTAAGGTCTGAACTTATCACAAGCAAATACAACTGCTAAAAATTCTTTTTCAGTAGTAGTCTAATTTCTCTGGGCACTGTCTAGAGTTTTACTAGCATATTGGATTACATTTAATTTATTATCAAATCTTTGTCCTAGAACAGCACCTACAGCATAATCACTAGCATCGCACATAATTTCAAAGGGTAAATTCCAATCAGGTGGCTGAACAATAGGTGCAGAAATCAAGGCTTTCTTCAGTATTTCAAATGCTTCTACACAATCATCATCAAAGACAAGGGGAACATCTTTTTGTAAGAGATTAGTCAGAGGCCTAGAAATTTTTGAGAAGTCTTTAATGAACCTCCTATAAAAACCGGCATGACCAAGGAAACTTCTTATACCTTTAATGTCCTTAGGGCACGGCATCTTTTCAATAGCATCAACTTTAGCTTTATCAACTTCAATACCTCTTTCAGAAATTTATGCCCCAAGAAAATACCTTCATTAACCATAAAGTGACACTTCTCCCAATTCAAGACAAGATTAGTTTCTTCACATCTCTGCAAAACTCGATCAAGGTTGCTCAAGCAATCATCAAAAGAAGTTCCATACACGGAGAAATCATCCATGAAAACCTCAACAATCTTTTCACAAATATCAGAGAATATAGCCATCATGCATCTTTGAAAGGTAGCAGGTGCATTACATAAACCAAAAAGCAAAGGTACCAAAAGGTCAAGTAAAAGTGGTCTTTTCTTGATCCTCTTTTGACATAGGTATTTGAGAGAAACCAGAATAACCGTCTAGAAAGCAAAAATGTGTATGTTTGAATAATCTTTCTAGCATTTGATCAATAAAAGGTAAAGGGTAATGATCTTTTCTAGTAGATTTATTTAATTTGTGGAAATCAATTACCATTCTATAACCTGTAACAATTCTTTGTGGGATCAATTCATCTTTATCATTAGAACGACAGTAATACCTCCCTTCTTAGGGACACAATGGACATGACTTACCCACTGACTATCAGCAACATGATAGATTATACCTGCCTCCAGAAGTTTTAGTATTTCATTTCTTACCACTTCTTTCATCTTAGGATTTAACCGTCGTTGATGATCAACAACCGGTTTAGCGTCTTTCTCCAATTTTATTTTGTGCTGGCATAAAGTGGAACTAATGCCCTTAAGATCATCAAGAGTATATCCAATAGCAGCACGGTGCTTCTTCAGAGTTTCCAATAATTTCTCTTCTTCCTGCTCTGAAAGGTTAGCACTAATAATAACAGGATATATCTTCTTTTCATCAAGATAAGAATATTTGAGAGTATCAGGTAATGGTTTAAGGTCAAACACGGGATGACCCTTTGGTGGAGGAGGACCCCCTAGAATTTCAACATGCAAGATGTGTTTCAAAATAGGTCCTTGTTTAAAGAATACTTCATCTATTTCCCTTCTTTCATTCATAAACATATCATTTTCATGATCTAGCAAGTATTGTTCTAAGGGATCATTCGGAGGCACGACAATAGAAGCAAGACCAATAATTTCATCTTTACCAGGCAATTCCTTATCATGGGGTTGTCTACGAAATTTAGCAAAATTAAAATCATGAGACATATCCCCAAACCAACAGTAACAATGTCTTTTTCGTAGTCTATCTTAGCATTAACAGTATTCAAGAAGGGTCACCAAATATAATGGGACAAAAGTCATCTTGTGGGGAACCAAGGACAAGAAAATCAGTAGGATATTTAACTTTCCCACACAAGACTTCAACATCTCTAACAATCCCAACTGGTGAAATAGTATCTATATTGGCAAGCTTAATTGTAACATCAATATCTTCTATCTCATCAGGTGCAATATCATGCATAATTTCTTTATATAAGGAACGAGGTATTGCACTCGCACTACCACCCATATCACATAAGCCATGATAACAATGATCTCCTATTTTAACAGAAACAACAGGCATGCCAACAAAAGGTCTATGTTTACCCTTAGTATCTGGTCTAGTGACGGTGTCCTGGACTAGGGGGTACTCACCACGTCGTCTCCCGATCAGTAAGATTGGGCCGAGGACCCCATGGCCGCATACTCATGGGCCAGTTCGGACAACCCCTGCCGCATACAATGAAGACTCCACAAGACTTGGCACCCAAGACAAGGACTCTCCTAAACCCTAGGCCTCCGGTGTCTTATATAAACCGAGGCCAGGCTAGTCAATAGACAATCTCATATTCATTACAACAATCTCGTGGTAGATACATGTACTCTGTACTACACCCATATGAATACAATCAAAAGCAGCATGTAGGGTATTATCTCCTCTAGAGAGCCCGAAATTGGGTAAAATCCCGTGTCCATGTTACCATCACTCCAAGATGCCTAGCTTAGGACCCCTACTACGAGATACGCCGGATATTGAACCGACATTGGTGCTTTGATTGAGAGGCTGCTAAGGTGTCGTCGTGGCACGATGGGATCTTCAACCAACACCCGATCAAGTGCTATTTTTTTCAATTAAATTATCTTGCAACAGTTAATTTCTTTGAAGTTATTCTTTATGGGCTTCGTACTACTTTGGACGCAGTATTAGATCAAGATCAAGACGAGATTAGCGGCTGCGGCCGTGCCCGGTGATCGAGCTCCGTTGCTATGAGCCGATTCTTCCGCCTACCATGGAAAGTTCAGCAAACCATGGTCTGTCCGTACGAGCAGCCAACGAGAAGCTAGCTGACATGGCAACTAGCGCTAATCGAAGCGTAGAACAGCCCGGCTCATAGCAGCGTGAATCCAGGGAGATTCCTTATCTTTTTCTTCATAAATCCAGCAGTTAGATGGCCCACGTTTCCTTAATACTTTTTCTATCTTTCCAAATCATGAAGCAATCAACCAGAGCTGCGTTGTGGCACATCAATCGAGGATGATTAAAGGAAAAAAAGAGCGTTGTCTTCTCCATGTTATCCTCTCCACATTAAAACGTCCAGGTGATATTTTCCTAGTACTAATGTTGTACGAACAATTTTTAGAATTTATTACTTGGGTTGTCTATGTTTTTTTCATAGATCGGCCACTATCGCGTACAACCTGGCACGCCTTTACCGCATCACGCCGACACCCTGCATCGACATTGACTTCGGCACCAGGCCATATTTCTTTCATTGCTCACTTTGCATAAATTATTTGTTATGCAATGATTTTTTTATTACTATTATCTCCGGTTTGCACTATTTTTTGTGCACAGGAAAATGATCCGGGTTGGACAGTATCGTCAACTCGGCGTACTGACATACCACGTCACCTCAGCTGGACGGGGGGCTTCGTCAACACTTCATTACCCCATGCCGGGGACTTCGGCATCACTCTGCCGGCCTGCATTGATCGTGCTATGTCACCACTTCGGAGTGCCGAGCTCTTTGCTCCGCCACCTCGGGACCGGCTTGGGGGATGGAACCTTATCCCGCATCAAGCTAGGACCGCGTCATCAATACCGAACACATTAACCAGCTAAGTTGCCTTCATGCTCAAAGTTTTAAATTTTTAACTTGTGTTCGGTTCGACCAAGCATTATACTTTTTTGGAAAAAAGTTGCTTGTAAAAAATCTCCTTGTCAAAACTTTTTTTATGACACACAAATTCAAATGCCCCGTTTACTTGGGGGCTTCCTTTATGAAGCCTTTCCTCTTGCAAATGATTACACTTGTACGGCTTCGTTCCTTGTTCGTGTATTACGCCACAATATGCACCATGTTGACTTAAGTGTTCCGCAAGCTGGGTTGCCTCGCTCCTGTGTTTACCCCTATGTTCCCGATTGTTCGGCTAGGGAGTAAAGGGACCACCTCTGCGATTGTCACGATCGGGTCATCCGAGCCGGACCTCAGACTAGGTGAAGCCGAGAGCTAGCGCTCTTATTGTTTTCAATCATGGTCGGCACACAACGGAACTCACGAGTACAAAAAATCTATTGCACAAGTCTCATAGTAACAATGAGCACCGAAGAAAGGTATCGGTGGGGTTACTATTTTCTTCGAAGATGCTTCTTACACTTCACAAGAATATAGCATAAGTTCCCCGAGCACGCTTTATGCATACAGCCTTATGGCCTGATTGCCTGGTTATCGGAAACACCTTTGATATTCTTGACAGGTGGAGTACATAACACTTTTCGGCCCTTGACCTAAGAGGGAGAAGCCGACGGTCGGTTAAGACGCGTATAAAGTTCGGGTGAACACAAATATGATATAAGTACTTTGGTACATACAATCATTATACATAAAATTCTTTTACCCAAGTCACTTGGGGGCTCTTAAATTTGCATGAGCCATTTTACAATAAATTTTTCTTCTCAGTCGCTGCCAAGTCTTTTTCTATCACTCCTTTTTCGACGCGAATGTGTGGTCAATAGCCGGGTAGCCTGATTTGTTTCTCTCAAACCGCTCGAGTTATAGTTCGCTGAACTGGCCTAACGAGAAACACCCCGCCTTCGGGATAGGGAGGTTGAATCCGAAGGCTGACCCGCTTGACGTCTTGAGATAGGACGCGTCATGTTAAAGCATGACAGAAGCACTTTTTTTCTCTAAGATCAATTTTTTGGATTGGCACCGAACACTTGATCTAGTTTGGACGTCAAGTTTTTCCTGAGGTTTTTTGGTTTTCCAAGCCTATGGCACTTTTAAACTATTTTGCGTGTTTCCAGCATAAGTCTCACAGTGCAACGCCGGACACCTTCAGAGATTCGGCAAAACATTCTCGGATATTGCTATATATGCATCGGTTTCGAATTGTGTCTTTGGTCAATAGTTGGGTTGCCTGGCTCCTGTGCTTGCCTCCTATGTTCTACTTTGTTCGGCTAGGTGTGCAAAGGGAGAACCACTGCGATTGTGCTTCCAGCTCGCATGGTTACGCACCTCAGTGCAGAAAGCCGAAAACTAACTGTCACAATAAGCGTAAACTGGTCAGCGATCCGATGACTATGCTAAATGACGGGCCATTCATAACATTGGCCGAAGTGTTTACGGCTTGACCTTGGCTGTCGCCGAACACTAACCGGGGGCTCGTAGCTAGCTTCCCCAATTTAAAACTCCTATGACTAAGTGAAAGTTATAAAGCCCGCACATCTGATTGCCTCGTTTCTGCTAACACAACCGCCTTCAGGCACCGAGACGTCGGCTAAGGGTTGTCTTGTTATTGCGGAAACACCCTGCGTAGTATCTACAAAGGGGTAGAAGCCGACAATGGGCCACTTTCAACTGATAAACGGTCGCAACAGAGTCAAAATAAACATAGAATTTGGGAACTTTCCCTGAACTAACTCCTCAATATTTTTCTCCTGCATTGATCGGAGGTGAGGTTTCATGATCACGGTTGGCATGACAACCCAAAGAAAGGAACCGACAGCGGGACTATTTTCTTTGGAAGATGTTTCTCACATTAAACAGTAATACAACATATCTCTCTGTGTACCTTGGTTTATAAAACCGTATGGCCGGATTGCCTTGTTTGTCGTAAATCTTTGCCCTTTTAAAGGCTTTATAAAGTAGGACAAACACTCCCCGGCTACTGGCCAAGGAGGTGGAAGCTGATGGTCGGTCAACAAAGTTTTGTACAATGCGGATCCGAGCATTGATGATGTAAAGTATTTGGATACATAGAATCATTACACATAATTTGTGATTTTGCTTTGGATATCGATCCTTAATTCGGCCACCCGTGCCCACATTAAGGCTCGGGGGCTACTGGGCTTCGTGCTTATTATTTACAAATATTAAAGGGGTACATCGATCCCCTGATCTGGTGTTGCCACCTGACCAGTGTCTCGGATTGGTCGGCCGCACCCAACCTGACAATCCAATGCATAAAATTTAAAGTGCAATATAGTTTTCGAGGAGATTATTATCCTCAAGTTGGTCGGCCGCACCCAACCTGATTCTCGAGGACTTTGCACGCCGCGTTTCTATTCCTAAGTATGCTGTCGAGCTGGGAATTGATCCTCAGGCTGATTTTGTGAATCGACCTGAGTCTCAGGGGCTACTAGGGTCAACAGTTTGATTTTTTCCTTCAGGTGCATCCCGGATATTAGGCCAACACGCACCTTGAGGGCTACTGGCTATACATCTCAGCAGAGATTACATTGCACAATTCGAGATTAAATTCATAAAAATCAGCCCATGGACGAGGTGGTGTACTACCTTGGATACAGTCCGGCATTGGTGCTCGACTATAATAGACACCCCGGAAGTAGTCCAGCATAAAGCTCGGACGCCAGTGGTTGGCTCCATAGAGGGCATTTCTGGCATTAAGCTCGGCTAAACTCCTTCGACTTTTTTGAGCCAAGGTGATCTATGACACCTCAGATATAGTTCAGCGTTGGAGCTCGGATACTCTCCAGCGTTGGAGTTTGGATTCAGCCCAACGTTGGAGCTCGGATACAGTCCGACGTTGGTGCTCGGCTGCAAAAGATACCTCAAATGCAGTCCGGCGTTGGAGCTCGGATGCAAGAGGACACCGCCGCACGGGGATAACTTCAAACCCGAGGTGGGCGTGAAAATAACAAGGCATTGATAAAGGCCGAAAACTTAAAGGGGCTCCTCGGATACCCAACGTGTAAACTCTTCGGATGCACTTTGGCGATCCTCAAGATCGAAGATGGGAAGATTTGTTGAACCAGTTTTCAAGACTGACGACCGAAGATGAAAAAAAGTTCGGAAGAATCGAGGAGCGTCCCCAACTTGAAGACCGGTTCAGGGGGCTACTGACGGTGTCCTGGACTAGGGGGTACTCACCATGTCGTCTCCCGATCAGTTAGACTGGGCCGAGGACCCCATGGCCGCATATTCATGGGCCAGTTCGGACAACCCCTGCACATACAAGGAAGACTCCACAAGACTTGGCACCCAAGACAAGGACTCTCCTAAACCATAGGCCTCCGGTGTCTTATATAAACCGAGGCCAGGCTAGTCAATAGACGATCTCATATTCATTACTACAATCTCGTGGTAGATACATGTACTCTGTACTACACCCATATGAATACAATCAAAATCAGCATGTAGGGTATTATCTCCTCAAGAGAGTCCGAAGCTGGGTAAAATCCCGTGTCCATGTTACCATCGCTCCAAAACGCCTAGCTTAGTAACCCTACTACGAGATACGCCGGATATTGAACCGACATTTAGCAATTCTAGCAACTTCATTACAGAAATAAATAACATGCCCATCAATATTATCGACCAAGAGATCTTTAACCATAGCAATACTAGGTTCAACTTTAATTTGCTCAAGGGGTGTAGGTGTTATAGTATTACTCTTACGAACCACAGTTGAAGCTTTGGCATGATCCTTTATTCTAGTAGGGAAAGGTGGTTTCTCAATATAAGCGGTAGGAACAATAGGATCAACATTATAAGTGATAGTCTTGTCTTAAACTTTAATAGGTTCAACTACTTTTACTTCAATGGGAGGATGATATTTAAACCACTTCTCCATAGGGAGATCAACATGAGTAGCAAAGGAGTCACAAAAAGAAGCTACTATCTCGGAGTCAAGTCCATATTTAGTGCTAAATTCACGAAAAACATCGGTATCCATAAAAGATTTAACACAATCAAACTTAGGTGTTATACCTAACTCCTTACCTTTGTCAAGTTCCCCATCTTCGGAGTTGCTTTTAATTCCTTCCAATAAATCCCATTTGAATTCAATAGTCTTCATCATAAAAGAACATGTACAAGAAGTATCGAGCATGGAGCGATTATTGAGAGAAATCCGAGCATAAATTTTTTGAATAATAATTTCTCTTGAGAGCTCATGATTGGTGCATGAATATAACATTGAATTAAGCCTCCCCCAAGCTTGAGCGATGCTTTCTCCTTTGCGAGGCCAAAAATTAGGGAAGATCACATAGCTTAAACCATGTCAATGCCTTTCCCTTCAAAGATAAAGGGAAGACCTTCTTCTTGATAACATCCTCGGGCATACCTGCAGGCTTAAATAATCCACAAACTTCATCCACATAGATTAGGTGCAAATCGGGATGTAATGTTCCATCTCCTGTAAAAAGGATTAGGTAGCAGTTTCTCTATCATACCCGAAGGAATTTCAAAGTAAACATTTTCAGTAGGTTCAGTAGGTTGAGGAGCAACTCTTTGCTCTACTGGTCGGGGTGAAGATACACCGAACAAGCCCCTCAAAGGATTACTTTCCATAATAACAAGTGACAGTAAATTTCAGCACACTATATAAATTTTTCCTTACCAAATTCCACTTACCAAAGGCGCTTCACTCCCTGGAAACGGTGCCAGAAAAGAGTCTTGATAACCCACAAGTATAGGGGATCTATCGTAGTCCTTTCGATAAGTAAGAGTGTCGAACCCAACGAGGAGCAGAAGGAAATGACAAGCGGTTTTCAGTAAGGTATTCTCTGCAAGCACTGAAATTATCGGTAACAGATAGTTTTGTGATAAGGTAATTTGTAACGGGTAACAAGTAACAAAAGTAAACAAGGTGCAGCAAGGTGACCAAATCCTTTTTGTAGCAAAGGAAAAGCCTGGACATACTCTTATATAAAGGAAAACGCTCCCGGGGACACATGGGAATTATCGTCAAGCTAGTTTTCATCACGCTCATATGATTCGCGTTTGTTACTTTGATAATCTGATATGTGGGGGGACCGGTGCTTGGGTACTGCCCTTCCTTGGACAAGCATCCCACTTATGATTAACCCCTCTTACAAGCATCCGCAACTACAAAAGAAGTATTAAGGTAAACCTAACCATAGCATGAAACATATGGATCCAAGTCAGCCCCTTACGAAGCAACGCATAAACTAGGGTTTAAGCTTCTGTCACTCTAGCAACCTATCATCTACTTATTACTTCCTAATGCCTTCCCCTAGGCCCAAATAATGGTGAAGTGTCATGTAGTCGACGTTCACATAACACCACTAGAGGAAAGACAACATACATCTCATCAAAATATCGAACGAATACCAAATTCACATGACTGCTTATAGCAAGACTTCTCTCATGTCCTCAGGAACAAACGTAACTACTCACAAATCATATTCATGTTCATAATCAGAGGGGTATTAATATGCATAAAGGATCTGAATATATGATCTTCCACCGAATAAACCAACTAGCATCTACTACAAGGAGTAATCAACACTACTAGCAACTCATATGTACCAATCTGAGGTTTTGAGACAAAGATTGGATACAAGAGATGAACTAGGGTTTGAGAGGAGATGGTGCTGGTGAAGATGTTGATGGAGATTGAGCCCCTCCCGCTGAGAGGATCGATGGTGATGACGATGGTGATGATTTCCCCCTCCCGGAGGGATGTTTCCCCGGCAGAACAGCTCCACCGGAGCCCTAGATTGGTTTTGCCAGGTTTCGCCTTGATACGGCGGCGCTTCGTCCCGAAAGCTTCCTTCTGATTTTTTCAGGGCAAAAGACTTCATATAGCCAAAGATGGGCACCGGAGGCCTGCCAGGGGGCCCACGAGGTGAGGCGCACCTGTGGGGTAGGCGCACCCCACCCTCGTGGACGGTGGGTGGCCCCTCCGGTGCTTTCTTCGCCCAATATTTTTATATATTCCAAAACTGACTTCCGTGGAGTTTCGGCACTTTTGGAGTTGTGCAATAGGTCTCTAATATTTGCTCCTTTTCCAGCCCAGAATTCCAGCTGCCGGCATTCTCCCTCTTCGTGTAAACCTTGTAAAATAAGAGAGAATAGGCATAAGTATTGTGACATAATGTGTAATAACATCCCATAATGCAATATATATCGATATAAAAGCATGATGCAAAATGGACGTATCACGTAGCAGCCACGTAAAACTTGCAAACAAAGTAGAGGACGTCTAACTTGTTTTTGCAAGGCATGTTGTGATGTGATATGGTCAAGACATGATGCTAAATTTTATTGTATTAGATGATCATGTTTTGTAACAGAGTTATTGGCAACTGGCAGGAGCCATATGGTTGTCGCTTTATTGTATGCAATGCAATCGCCCTGTAATTGTTTTTACTTTATCACTAAGCGGTAGCGATAGTCGTAGAAGCAATAGTTGGCGAGACGACAACGATTCTACGATGGAGATCAAGGCGTCGCGCCGGTGACGATGGTGATCATGACGTTGCTTTGGAGATGGAGATCAAAGGCACAAGATGATGATGGCCATATCATATCACTTATATTGATTGCATGTGATGTTTATCCTTTATGCATCTTATTTTGCTTAGTTCGACGGTAGCATTATAAGGTGATCTCTCAATAAATTTCAAGGTACAAGTGTTCTCCCTGAGTATGCACCATTGCGAAAGTTAAATGCGTCTTTAGACACGACGTGATGATCGGGTGTGATAAGCTCTACGTTCACATACAATGGGTGCAAGCCAGATTTGCACACGCAGAGTACTCGGGTTAAACTTGACGAGCCTAGCATATGCAGATATGGCCTCGGAACACTAAGACTGAAAGGTCAAGCGTGAATCATATAGTAGATATGATCAACATAGTGATGTTCACCATTGAAAACTACTCCATCTCACGTGATGATCGAACATGGTTTAGTTGATTTGGATCACGTGATCACTTAGATGATTAGAGGGATGTTTATCTAAGTGGGAGTTCTTAAGTAATATGATTAATTGAACTTTAATTTATCATGAACTTACTACCTGATAGTATTTTTCATGTCTATGTTGTCGTAGATCAATGGCCCGTGCTACTGTTCCTTTGAATTTTAATGCGTTCCTAGAGAAAGCTAAGTTGAAAGATGATGGTAGCAACTACAGGGATTGGGTCTGTAACTTAAGGATTATCCTCATTGCTGCACAAAAGAATTACGTCCTGGAAGCACCGCTAGGTTCAAGACCCGCTGCAGGAGCAACGTCGGACGTTGTGAACGCCTGGCAGAGCAAAGCTGATGACTACTCGATAATTCAGTGTGCCATGCTTTACGGCTTAGAACCGTGACTTCAACAATGTTTTGAACGTCATGGAGCATGTGAGATGTTCCAAGAGTTGAAGTTAATATTTCAAGCAAATCCTTGGATTGAGAGATACGAAGTCTCCAATAAGTTCTATAGCTGCAAAATGGAGGAGAATAGTTCTGTCAGTGAGCATATACTCAAAATGTCTGGGTATCATAATCACTTGACTCAGCTGGGAGTTAATCTAAGCCTAAGAATGAGTGCTTCTACTGCAAAGGGACTGGTCACTGGAAGCGGAACTGCCCCAAGTATTTGGCGGATAAGAAGGATGGCAAGGTGAACAAAGGTATATGTGTTATACATGTTATTGATGTGTACCTTACTAATGCTCGCAGTAGTGCCTGGGTATTTGATACTGGTTCTGTTGCTAATATTTGCAACTCGAAACAGGGACTACGGATTAAGCGAAGATTGGCTAAGGACGAGGTGACGATACACGTTGGAAATGGTTCCAAAGTCGATGTGATCACCGTCGGCACGCTACCTCTACATCTACCTTCGGGATTAGTTTTAGATCTGAATAGTTGTTAATTGGTGCCAGTGCTAAGCATGAACATTATATCTGGATCTTGTTTGATGCGAGAAGGTTATTCATTTAAATCCGAGAATAATGGTTGTTCTAATTATATGAGTAATATCTTTTATGGTCATGCACCTGATACGTCTCCAACGTATCTATAATTTTTGATTGTTCCATGCTATTATATTATGTGTTTTGGATGTTTATGGGCTTTATTAAACACTTTTATATTACTTTTGGGACTAACCTATTGACCCAGAGCCCAATGCCAGTTCCTGTTTTTTCCCTTGTTTCAGTGTTCCGAAGAAAAGGAATATCAAACGGAGTCGAAACGGAATAAAACCAACTGGAGAAGTTATTTTTGGAAGGAAAGCTATCGGAAAAACTTGGAGTGCACGTCAGGAAAGAAACGAGGGAGCCACGAGGCAGGGGGCGTGCCCTCCCCTCCCCCAAGGCGCGCCCTCCACCCTAGTGGGCCCCTCGTGGCTCCCCTGATGTACTTCTTCCGCCTATATATATCCATATACCCTAAAAACTTCGGGGAACAGAAGAGATCGGGAGTTCCGCCGCCGCAAGCCTCTGTAGCAACCAAAAACCAATTGGGGCCCTGTTCTGGCACCCTGCCGGAGGGGGGGGGGGATCCCTCACCGGTGGCCATCTTCATCATCCCGGCGCTCTCCATGACGAGGAGGGAGTAGTTCACCCTCGGGGCTGAGAGTATGTACCAGTAGCTATGTGCTTGATCTCTCTCTCTCTCTCGTGTTCTTGATTTGGCACGATCTTGATGTATCGCGAGCTTTGCTATTATAGTTCGATCTTATGTTGCTTCACCCCCTCTACTCTCTTGTAATGGATTGAGTTTTCCCTTTGAAGTACTCTTATCGGATTGAGTCTTTAATGATTTGAGAACACTTGATGTATGTCTTGCCGTATGATGTCTGTTGTGACAATGGGATATCACGTGATTCACTTGATGTATGTTTTGGTGATGAACTTGCGGGTTCCGCCCATGAACCTATGCATAGGGGTTGGCACACGTTTTCGTCTTGATTCTCCGGTAGAAACTCTGGGGCACTCTTTGAGGTTCTATGTGTTGGTTGAATAGATGAATCTGAGATTGTGTGATGCATAGCGTATAATCATACCCACGGATACTTGAGGTGACATTGGAGTATCTAGGTGACATTAGGGTTTTGGTTGATTTGTGTCTTAAGGTGTTATTCTAGTACGAACTCTAGGGCTATTTGTGACACTTATAGGAATAGCCCAATGGATTGATTGGAAAGAATAACTTTGAGGTGGTTTCGTACCCTACCACAATCTCTTCGTTTTTTCTCCACTATTAGTGACTTTGGAGTGACTCTTTGTTGCATGTTGAGGGATAGTTCTATATTCCAATTATGTTATTATTGTTGAGAGAACTTGCACTAGTGAAAGTATGAACCCTAGGCCTTGTTTCCTAGCATTGCAATACCGTTTACGCTCACTTTTACCACTTGTTACCTTGCTGTTTTTATATTTCCAGATTACAAAAACCTATATCTACCATCCATATTGCAGTTGTATCACCATCTCTTCGCCGAACTAGTGCACCTATACAATTTATCATTGTATTGGGTGTGTTGGGGACACAAGAGACTCTTTGTTATTTGGTTGCAGGGTTGTTTGAGAGAGACCATCTACAACCTACTCCTCCCACAAATTGATAAACCTTAGGTCATCCACTTGAGGGAAATTTGCTACTGTCCTACAAACCTCTGCACTTGGAGGCCCAACAACGTCTACAAGGAGAAGGTTGCGTAGTAGACATCAAGCTATTTTCTGGCTCCGTTGCCGGGGAGTTGAATGCTTGAAGGTATATCTTTAGATCTTGCAATCGAATCTTTTTGTTTCTTGTTTTAGCACTAGTTTAGTTTATGAATGAAGACTACAAAAAAATGGAATTGAGTTTGTATCATACGCTTCATCTTTTTAATATCTTTCATGAGTATGATGGAAATGAAAATTGTGCCAAAGTCGGAACACCACAGCGTAATAGTGTGTCCGAACATCGTAACCGCACTTTATTAGATATGGTGCAATCTATGATGTCTCTTACTGATTTACCGCTATCGTTTTGGGGTTATTCTTTAGAGACGGCTGCATTCACGTTAAATAGGGCACCATCTAAATCCGTTGAGATGACACCTTATGAACTTTGGTTTGGCAAGAAACCTAAATTGTCGTTTCTTAAATTGGGGCTGCGATGCTTATGTGAAAAAGATTCAACCTGATAAGCTCGAACCCAAATCAAAGAAATGTGTCTTCATAGGATACCCAAAGGAGACTGTTGGGTACACCTTCTATCACAGATCCGAAGGCAAGACATTAATTGTTAAGAATGGATCCTTTCTAGAGAAGGAGTTTCTCTCAAAAGAAGTGAGTGGGAGGAAAGTTGAACTTGATGAGGTAACTGTACCTGCTCCCTTATTGGAAAGTAGTTCATCACAGAAATCAGTTCCTGTGACTCCTACACCAATTAGTGAGGAAGCTAATGATGGTGATCATGTAACTTCAGATCAAGTTACTACCGAACCTCGTAGGTCAACCAGAGTAAGATCCGCACCAGAGTGGTACCGTAATCCTGTTCTGGAGGTCATGTTACTTGACCATGATGAACCTACGAACTATGAGGAAGCGATGATGAGCCCAGATTCCACGAAATGGCTTGAGTCCATGAAATCTGAGATGGGATCTATGTATGAGAACAAAGTGTGGACTTCGGTTGACTTGCCCGATGATCGACAAGCCATAGAGAATAAATGGATCTTCAAGAAGAAGACTGACGCTGACGGTAATGTTACTGTCTACAAAGCTCGACTTGTTGCGAAATGTTTTCGACAAGTTCAAGGAATTGACTACGATGAGACCTTCTCACCCGTAGCGATGCTTAAGTCCGTCTGAATCATGTCAGCAATTGCTGCATTTTATGGTTATGAAATTTGGCAAAAGGATGTAAAGACTGCATTCCTGATTGGATATCTGGAAGAAGAGTTGTATATGATGCAACCCGAAGGTTTTATCAATCCAAAGGGTGCTAACAAAGTGTGCAAGCTCCAGCGATCCATTTATGGACTGGTGCAAGCATCTCGGAGTTGGAATAAACGTTTTGATAGTGTGATCAAAGCATATGGTTTTATACAGACTTTTGGAGAAGCCTGTATTTACAAGAAATTGAGTGGGAGCTCTGTAACATTTCTAATATTATATGTGGATGACATATTGTTGATTGGAAGTGATATATAATTTATAGATAGCATAAAACACTACAAAAAAAAGACACATCCGTGACATTTTGGGCCGAACGAAAAAAATTTCTGTCATACATATGACACTTCTATGACGATAATTGTGACAAAACCCGGTATCATCATAGATGTGGTGGGCTCCTACTTCTATGACAAAAAATCATGACAGAAAATGGGCTTTTCGTCCTGGGCGGGCCGGAGACGCATCTGCATGACATTCTTTGGGCCGTCCATGACGGAAAATACCGTGGTAGAAGCGAGGGGGAGGAAAATTTCGGTGAGTTGCGATTCACGGTGGGAGGTCGGGGCGAAGCGATGCTGCGTTTCTCTCGTACGTCTGTGGCGTGTGTGCGGCGTTGGCTCTAATCGAACCCGAAGCGAGGCGTTGGGCTCTAATCAACCGGAGCGATTACCTTTGCGAACTACGCGTTCACGAACCCGGCGATCGATCGATGGTCGTTAATCGAACCCGATCGGCGATTCTTCGCTATCGCTGCTAACTCAAGCCGATCGATGCTGCCTCCGGGATGAAGCGGTGGCGTTGCGGAGGGGGTTTGGATGAGCGATGGCGGTGGCGTTTGCCTCTGGATGAACAGGACCCGTGGTGTGGTGGAGGCTAGATGAGCGATGAAGCGGTGGAGGGGTGCCTGTGGAGGGGTGGTTGAACAGGACCCCGTGGTGTGGAGGGCTAGCTGTATAGTAGACGGTGGAGGGGTGACCATGGAGGGGTGGTTGAACAGGACCCCGTGGTGTGGAGGGCTAGATGAACAGTAGACGGTGGAGGGGTGGTTGAACAGTAGCCGGTGGAGTAGCGCGGTGGAGGCTGGAACAGGAGCCCGTGGAGGCTGGAGGAGGTCGACGGTGGAGATGAACGGTATCCCGTGGAGTCCCGTTTTGCGATCGCCACACCCCTTCCGATGAACAGGACCCTGTTTTGACCGTGGCGCTCAACACAAGTCCGTTTCGCCGTTTTGCGGATGCGCCACACCCCTCCACCCCGTTTCGACCGTGGGAGGTCCATTTCATCCATTTTGCGATGCGCCACACCCTCCCGATCAACAGGACCCCGTTTCAACCGTAGGAGGTCCGTTTCCTCCGTTTGTGATACGCCACACCCTCCCGATCAACAGGACCCGTTCGAGCGTAGGAGGTCTGTTTCCTCCGTTGTGCGGTACGCCGGGCCTCGTCTCCATCGCCTATTCCGTCCAAGCCTCCCGATGAACACGACCACGCATTCCGTTCCGACCCAGCCGGTTGGCTCCCACGCGTTCTGTTGCCTCCCGATGAACACGACGCATTCCGTTGCCTCCCCATGAACACGGCCTTTTCGGTTGCCTCCCCATGAACACGGCAGCGGCGTTGTTTACGCGTTCCGACCCAGCCATGTACACGATCCCTGGCCGTACGTATGCGCGAGTAGGCGTTCGAGACCCCGCCCGTATGTACACGTATGTGGCCGTATTTTCTTTCTTGCACCCTGGCCGCTGTAGGTACGTGTACATGCTACGTGCGCGCCTCTACTACGACACGTGCGCGCCTCTACAACGACCAGTATGTATGTACACGTTCGCGACCAGAATGACAACGCTATGTACGCTTCGACCAGGTGGGTCCCGACTGTCAGGCACTTCCTTGCGTGCAAAGATGTAGCTGGTGGGTCCCAGCAGTCAGGGGGGTGAATCGTTTTTTCCCCGGATGCACTTCCTTGCGTGCGAAGATCTAGCCGGTGGGTCCCAGCAGCCAGAGGAGAATCGTTTTTTTTGCCCGGACGCACTTCCTTGCATGCGAACATGTAGCTGGTGGGTCCCAACAGTCAGGGGGCGAATCATTTTGGTTTTTTTTGCCCGGACGCACTTCCTCGCGTGCGAAGGTGTAGCTGCTGGGTCCCAGCGGTCGAGAAGCGAATCGTTTTTGCACTGGGCGCACTTCCTTGCGTGCGATCTTTATGTGAGTGGGTCCCAGCAGTTGGGGGGCGAATCATTTTTTCCGGACGCACTTCCTTGCGTGCGAAGATGTAGCTGGTGGGTCCCAGCAGTCAGGGTGGCGAATCATTTTTTTTCGAGACGCACTTCCTTGCGTGCAAAGATGTAGCTCGTGGGTCCCAGCAGTCAGGGAGCGAATCATTTTTTTTCGTGAAATACAGTGGCCCGTCCGGTGGGTCCCCGCTGTCAGGTGGAGGAATAATTATTTTGTGCGTAATAAGGAGGTACTTCCTTGCGGCTGCCGTGGACCCAGCTGTCAGCCTCTCCACGTACAGTCCACGTCCGATGGAAGTCGTTCCTTGACCACGTTGACCACGCCGCGCCGAGAGCACCACGGCGGTGGACGATGGAGAGGCCTAGGAAGGGGACGACGCAGAGCCGGGGAATACGTGGCAGTGGATGCACACGCGGAGAGGAGTATGAGGGTTCACTGGTTCGGCTCCGCTGCTATCGCCGCAGAATAACAGGGGGTGTGGGTGAGTGGAGGGATGTCCTGGCCAGCGGTGGGAGTATTAGGGGGCGGTGAGGCCTCGCGGCAACCTGACCGACCACGGGAGGCGAGCAAAGGCACGACTGACGCTGCTTTGGGCGGCTGGAGCAAGAAGACCAGAGGTTGAAGAAGCACGACGACCGTTGGAAGGACACCGTACGGTCACTGCAGCTAGAATCGTTTATATTGACTAAGTTGACAAATCCCTTGGTATGTCAACTTAGTAGGCCCAGTCGACTTCGAAATGGTGCGCCCGGATGTCGTGGGGAGGAATCATTTTTTGGGCGGGTGAAGCTAGAATATCCGAGATTGAAGAAGAAGACGGCATCCGTTGGATGGACATCCAACGCCACCGCCGCTAGAACCGTGTGTTGACTATAAGTTGACAAAGCCTTGCATACGCGTCATCTCTATTTTTTTTAGGGACGCGTCAACTTAGTAAGGCCGTAAGTGTGTGGCGTAGAACTTATAGCCCATTTGAGATTTTTAAGAATGTGTAGCCCATTTTTGAATTCTAATGGAATTTAGTACAGCCCATTTACAGTTTGTTAAAAGTACAGCCCATTTCAACCAACCGTTCAAAACAGAATTCAATAAAATTTCCCACATTTTGATGGGATCCGAAATATTTTTATCCCGAAATTTCTAGTCAAATTAAATACAATTTCAATATAAATTTATATTACGTAAAAATCCAACGAAACATTCCGCTCGCAAAAATTAATGAAATTATTTTCAATGTCAAAAAATAATAGTTTATAAAGTAATCACGTGTTTGGTGCATTTTTTTATAGTTACTGCCCAATTTTCACAATTACATCCCATTTATTATTTCTTAAAGCCCATTTTCTTGTTAAGCCTAATGCATCCCTCCTAGGAAAGATTTGTAGCCCAGCGGGGCGGAGAATAACAACTTGACCTTGCCTGGGTATTCCTAAAAAAAGTATAGCTGGGCTAGCCATTTTCAGCTTAAAAATTAATATCTGAAATTTGGATATCGGCACAGGCTAGGCAGACCCTGACCCCAAGTTAATACCTACAATGATGTTTTCGTTGTTGTTTAGAGGAGAAAAATTAATATCTGGGCTAAACATCAAAAAACTCTGCACAAATACTGCTCGAGCTGCTTGGTCCCAGCTGTCGGCCGCTTCTTGTGCAATTCTCTCGTTTATTGACTACTCCAGGAGGTTGACAATGGTGTGGAACCGTGATGTCATGAAACCAGGAGGAAGCAAAATAAATTATAGTTACACACACACACACACACACACACACACACACACACACACACACACACATCTGGGCTATTCTGTTACGCGTAACAGAATATTATTCTGTTACCCTACTTGAACTGATGAATTCAAGCGGTTGAACTGATGAAAATCGAGCGGTTGAACTGATGCTTTCTGTTGTTGTTAAAAATCGTCATCTTTAGTTCAATTTTTTTTGTCAAAACGGGGCGTGTAATATATCATTGAAAAGTTCTTGACATCCACATTACAATGTTATAATTTGTTTTTGCAAAAAAAATATGATTTAAGAGCAGTTTTGAAAAAACCTTTTTTTCAAAACCGAAAACGTGAATCGTATTTTGGACTTAATTTTCAAACCGTTTGTCAGAATTGAGCAAATGAGATGGCGTTGGAAAGCTTGTGAAAATATGCATCTTCCATATATCTACTATTTTTTCAAATTCTATATGATTTAAAAGTAATTTGAAAAATGGTGAAATTCTGGGTGAAATGTTTTTTCACTATTTTTTGCAAACGGTTTGTCGGATTGACGCAAATGATACGACATTGGAAAGCTATGGAAAATGCGCAACTTCTCATATAGAAAGTTTTTTCTAATTCCTTATGGTTTAAATATGAATTCAAATATGGTTAAAATTGGTTTGGAACGTGTTTTTTTTAAAAGTTTATCGAAATGGGGGAAATAATATACCATTGGATAGCTATCGAAAATGCGAAACTTAGTCATGTTGAACATTTTCTCTACTTCACAACCGTTTAGGAGTAATTTGGAATACGGCATGATGGATCTTGCTGTTTTCTCGTCTGAAAAACAGAGTACTCGTACTGATATATATGTATGTTTGTACTAAGCTATTTTTCTAGAGTAATTTTGAATGGTTCCGAAAAAGGGTACTTGTACTGTTGTTTGCATGGGTTTGTACTTAGCGTGTTTTCACTAACTAGACTTTGCTCTGTTTTGCTCGTAAGTTTTCAATGGTTTATATCATCGAACTGAATGATATTTTTTCAAAAAGAAAATGTTTTTATTCTTGTTTGAACTAAACTTTTTTTTACAATGATGTTCTGGACTTCTCTTATTTTAGACTTGCACTTTTCTCATTTGAATTGCATGGGGGGTTTTTTTTGCTTGAACTTTTACAAGTTGAATTTCTGTCATTTTTATTATTCCGAACGGACCACCATTTTTAACTTGTACTGACCAATATTTTTAATTCAACCATTTTTGTTTCTAGAATGGACGAATATATGTTCGAGAAAAAGAGTACTTGAACGGATGTATGTATGGTTTTGTACTGAGCGTGTTTTCACATAATGAGCCTGTTCTGGACTTGTCTCTTTTTGCAACTTGAACTTTTCTTGTTGATATTTTTTATGTTTCATAATGTTCTCTTTTATTCCGGACCTCTCTTTTCATGGGTCCGACCTTTTCGCTTTCTTAACTTTGAACTTTCTAGATTCCTTGTACCCAAACCTCCTCAATTCTTCTGTAATGTATCTCATTTCTTTATTTTCTAATTTTTCTAAGGGTTTTTGTAACCATGAAATTATTTATCCTTGAACTTATGGATTTTTTTGCCATGAACTTACCAACATTTATTCTGCCAAATACACACACTTTCCTGCCAACATTTTTAAAATGCTTCATCTCACGTAGGCATAACATCAAACATGCAAGGGTGAAAAATAAAAACGGGAAGAAATCAGTTTTTAGCTATTTACTGTATAAGTATATCATCCAACGTGTACTCGGTGTCAACTTGCATAACGTGACACAGAGCAATAGCAACATCGTACCATTAGCAATAGATAGCAACTCAATACAACAGCAGAACACACAATATATCTTTTTCTACATGCAATGCCATGATTTATTATACATAATTGTTGGCAAGTACATGTCAAGTGAAACAATTTTTCAACAGAAACGACTTCTTTTGAGTGGTGCATGTCAAAACAATGATATTTTATTTTCTTGATCCTCTGAATTTGGGCGAAGAGAACGTAACAAGAGAAGTGAAGCAATGCCACCACCTAGTACGTGCATTTAGTACACTTCTATTTGAGATCGTAACTTAAGGTAGTGAGGTTGCAAGTTCAAACACATGCCTGAATTGAACTCAAATAAGAAACTGAAATCCAACTACAATAAGAATTGAACTGAATGAAATTTATAAATTGAACCAAACTGAAAGAAGAAATTGGACATCATATGTACAACAAGAAATAAACTTGAGCAGTATCAACTACTAAACAAAAAGATTGCTTTACTAAACCTAGAGATTTTATATTGGTGAACTTTTTCTTCCTACAAAACCGTAAATCAAATACATGTACTGTTCGCTAGGTTGTAGCAACATGATAAGTAGTAGCAGTACTACTCTAGGTGGCAAAGTAGTAGCGCCACAAAGGAAGGCCACCATCAATAGTGTGTACTACCGCGACACCTCAAGTATGTGTTGGCATGCTTACTTTACATAGTACTACAAGCTTTTTATTAAAAAATGTACTATAAGATTTGTGAACATGAGGTCGTAGAGAAGTTGTACTGAGAGTGTGGATTAGAGCGACCGGACAAGGATGCAGCAGCACACACACACACACACCACCAGATAAGTTTTTGGGGTTCTTAATGAGCTAATGATAGAAAACATGTTGAACTGAAATTTGGACTTCCAGGACTATCGAATGTTTTGGGTTCTTTTATGAACCTTTTTGTTATTTTTTTCTTAACTAAAAACCAAAATTACAATCACAATACACACATGTACTACACAACAATGTGCGTTTGTACTGTCCATGTAAACGAATTAACCAAAAACAACTAACTTATGGAGGAAACCATGTTTATGTTGCTCAGTACACCATGTGATGTAACTACAAATTCCTTTTCTCTCTGAAAAAAGCATGATTCACAAATGACCTACATTTCTAGCATCGGTACATACTTGTCATGAACTGATAGAATTACTCAAGTAGACCAAATTCGAACTAGATTAGAAGAAATTCTACAGAGCATCATTTCTAGCATCCGTACATACTTGTCCTTTTAAGGACTGATGGTAGATATACATGGCGAACTTCATTTTCTACGAGAAAACACAATTCATAATTTTTCTACCACCTACAGAGCATCATTTTCTACCACCTACAGAGCATCATTTTTCTACGAGAAAACACAATTCATCATTTATCAAAATTATGAGTTTCTTTGGACATAACCAAAACAAGAATTTGAACAGCAAGGAGGAGCACGGCGACGGGCGTGTGGCAGGAGGTGGAGTGGGGGCGACAGTGGAGGTGGTGGAAGGTTGGCCCGAGGGTGGTGGCGGGCATTGCGTCGAGGATTGACCCACTTGGATTTGGTGGAGTGGCACAGGTGAGTTTTTTCTTTTGCTTTTTTACATTTCGTGTCTTTGGTTCGCTCTGAATCTAACAGTACATTTGTCTTGTAGATTTCCATTTGTCCAAAACAAGAAGGAAACACTCCAATACTTAACAACTAATCTATTAGTACATCCGAACAATTTCAATTTTTTCGTAACAAACTTCCATTGATGTGTTATACTATGAATCTGTATATAGGACATGATGGGTCTCAGGCTACTTTCAAAATAGGTTGCATCGGGGAGAAATTACCTCTACCTCCTGCTTGGATAGAGGATACGTACTTCAATACACGAACAACAGAACTGAAGTGGTTCTCGTCACCGATCTGCGATCGCTCCGGCCTCCCTCGTCTTTGCATTCAGAGAGAAAATAAATTAGTGATGTAGAAAGGAGATTTAGAGAGGAAGAGAAAGCAGAGGAGGAGGGCATTATAATGAAGTGCAAGATCATTCTTTACTTGCAGCTGAGAAATGGACCAATGGTTAACTATAATGAAGTGCAGACATGGTGAAAAAGCAAACTCTGAACTATTACTTGCAGCTAAGAAAATGTTCAAAGAAAAATGAGATGGTGTCCTCACTGTGTGGGTGATCAATGGGTGCAGCGCTGGGTGAAGATGGTGGTCGCAGTTCCACTTGGACTACGGTCAGAGCTCGACTTGGATGCATGGATGTTGTAGCCGAAGAAACACCATGGAGCTTTTCTGAAAACAAACTCTAAACTTTTTCTGGAGCTTTTTGTTGAGCTGAAGTACTTAAGCAAATACATGATGGCATCAAGAAAACAAGTGTCTAAATCATTTAGCAATAAAAGCGGTGGTATGGAAAAATTGAATTAATGTTTTTTTCTCATTCCGATGGTACGGAAGAAACACCATATTTTTATGAAATCGCATGAGTTCTGGTTTTTTGAACTCCTCCAGTGCTTAGACATGAACTGAGCAATAAGAAACATAATATTTTTTTCTCTGAACTTTATAGGGGATAAACACTTGAAATTATGAAATGACAGCACACCACGCACATCTGCTTCATACCTCTGTCTCGTTGCTCGATGTGGTACACTTGCCACCTACTCGTTGTCGCCGGTCATACCCTACACACATTAGTAGCCAATTAAGCACACACCACAACACACCTAGGGTTGTATCTTCAGCACACTTTGAACTAATGATATAGTAGATTAGTAGCACAAGAAAAGAATTATGTAGTCACATCTTCAGAATTCTATAGGTACACCCCAGGACTTTTGAACTGATGACATGGTTGTTTTGGGTAGGCTGGAGGTGGAACCTTTCATCTCATTTCAATTGAGGTTCCATGTGACACTTGCTTCCCATTCAATCTTGCTTCCAATTTCATCAGTACTAGTACGACTCAATAATAAATTTAGAATTGTAGCACCGTTAAGGAAACAATGTAGAGAGCCACCATCGACGGACCACCGCCAATGGGATCCTCGGGAACCCCGCTCATGGATGAGCAATAGCTGCAAGGAGGAGCCCCGCTCATGGATGAAGCGTAAGATGCTCGTAAATGAACTTTTGGGAGGATTTATATTCTTATCGTGTCTTGTTGTTTTTGCAGAGTGGACCTATGTTCTTATGTACTTTGAACTCTAAAGTCACACAACACAAAAGCCAATGAACTTTTTTCATTTTTCTTTCACATTTTGAACCATCGAGCTTTTTTTAAGGTGAACTTATATTTTTCATGCACCTTCCCATTTTTCAGATCATACTATATTTCAAAGCCAGCTGTAACACAGCTCAGTTATTTTGCATGAACTTTTTGAAGGAAAAGCTAGAAATATTTACTCAAAGTTCAGTAAAAGATTAAGGGAAATAAATTGTAGTGCCAATAGCGAATCCTCATGGGAGTTTATATTTGAACTAGCTACAATTTATTTTTTGAACTTACAGCGATAATACATGAACTCTAGCACCCAATACAAGTATCATGCGACAATCTGTAAATAAAAGAAAAGATGTAGGTTAAAACAAAAGTTGAAATAGCAGACAAACTTGAAGAAGCTAGCATCAACGATCTTCTAACTGAAGCACCATAGGTTCCCAATTTAATACCACTACAGAGTACTACAATAATTACATCAAAATTAAGTACACAAAGAACCTCCACATCAATCCATCACAGGATCATCCATTTTACATTCCATCCCCAAATATGCATGGCAAGTTTCAGAGTTGGAAGCTCTCTAAATTAAGCCATCTAAAAACTAAGTGATACATATATGCAGGAACAAAACTAGCTCTAAATGAGCAAGAACAGAGTATGAAGAAGATTCATCAAATTCATACCAAAAATGATGAAGAATGGAGAAAGTTGAGCTGGATCAGGAGGTGAAACACGGGTGGCCTGCACGCGGCTCTTTGAGTGACCGGCATCGGAGCAAGAAGTTGGGTGATGGCCAGGAGGGAAGGCTAGGCTGGCTCTTTGGAGTAAGCCAACAACCATGTATCTTTGCTCATGACGAACTCGACCTCCCTAATGCCATGGGGTTGGGTGAACACATCTCGACTGTGCAACAGAGATCTACCCTACTAATCAACATATGCAAGTATGTACATACAAAATTGATTGAATATGATGAACATAACAAAATGGATGCTATTTTTCATATTTGAATTTCTACTAATTAGACTTGCGAAGGGGAAGTAGATCAACTGAAAAGCAGGAACTATTGCAAATTTTCTATACAATGAACTACTGTACAATATAAGACTGATTTTTTTAACACGCACATTGCACTGATTCAGCTTTCCTTTTACGAACTGATGATAAAATACATGCTGGGCTGCTACACCAGCAGCAAATCCATGAATACATGACCTTTTTTGGATAGCAATCTAACAAGTGTTATAGCAAAGCAGGAAACAAGCACACTTTTTAAACTACTCATGAACATGCATCAAGCTATAAGTACAAACTGCTTCTCATTCACTAAAACATGAGCTAATTTTCAATAGAGATTCACAAAAACAGGTGATAGCAGTGAACCTGTGACGAAGAATTGAACTGAAAAAGAAATTTTTTGGAGGTAGAATACGACGTCGGAGATCAGGTGGACCGGCTACATCTCCTCATTTGGACTGATAGCTTTCGTGAAGTGGAGCTGATGGAGGCGGAGATCACGAGCGGCGCCGGGATTTGGCCGCTGCAGGGAATCCATCAGCGATCATGCATCACAAAAGCAAATGTTCAAAGAAAAACGAGATGGCGTTCTCACTGTGTGGATGATCAACGGGCGCAGCGCTTGGTGAAGATGTTGGTCGCATTTCGACTTGGACTGCAGCCAGAGCTCGACTTGGACAGCTGATGATGATCTTTATGTCTTTGATCGATTGGTCTGATGGTACATGTGAATGCCAATAGATAAGCGAGCATGCTGCTACGAAGCTAACCTATTTTTATAAATTTATGGTTCAGATTCAGTATCTACATTACCTATATGCAGAATCAACATTGTCCAAGGTTCAGACTACTACTATTTTCTTGAGAAAACGCAGAAACCTTGTGTTTCAATAGTAATGCACAACGGCTCCCTTGTCAATTGTTCAGGTACCGTTTAGCAATTAAAAATCGAGGAGTTGCATGCCCAGCAATTCAGAACTAAGATCACCAAATTTTTTGGGCCATAGCCCAAGTCTGATTGCACGGAAAAATCTCATCTAAACATGCAAGGGATGAAGGGAGCACAAGGTGCGATTACTATCTGAAGAAATGACTCGACACAAACTACTAGATCTGATTTTTTACGCAAAGAAGTCATACCATTTCAGCAGTCTTCTTTGGATGAGCTACCCGAGAGATCAAGTTGAGCAACAGCAAGTTCTAGCAAGTTCGACTTGGTGAAGATGGTGCAGCGGCAAGTTCGACTCGGTGCCACAACTTTGCTGTCCTCAAAGCGTACATCGGATGTGCTTACCTGGTTGGATGTGCGGACAAGCTTATCTACTAGAACTGCAGGAAGCTCGAGCCTCTTTCGGCCCTAGGATGGCTCCCATGCACAGGGTAACATGGTGCATCGGGGTGCAGGGAGAGGAGCAGCGCCGGAGTCCAGGTTGTAGCGGGCTATGCTCGCCAAAGCCCGGCCAGATCCGTGCGCGGGGAGCACTCGTGGCAGGATCTGCGCCTGGAGTAGCTCGGGAGGGTGCTCGCCCTGGATTCGCCGGGGCGGGCTGGCCGGCATCGTCGGAGGGATACGGGTGTTGCGGGGGAAGGGAGATGGGCGGCGCGGGGAGGAAGATGGCGACCGACGCGCGAGATGGTGGCGACGACCGGCGTGGGTCACGGTGGTGGCGCACGCGAAGGAGGCGGCGGCAGGCGTGCGGGAGGGAGGCGGAGACCAGCGCGGAGGATGGCGGTGGCGCGCGGGAGGGGCTTGACGGCCGTCGCAACGGAGGAAGTTGGCGGCCGGTCCGACGGATGGAGGCGAGGAGTGGGTTGGGGCCAGTTGCGGGAGGCAGGGCGGGGCACGGGTGGATCCGTTGGCGGCGATCCGGCGTCGCGGACTCCCTCGCTCGGTGGCCGTCGCTTCCTTCGCCCATGACAGCGCCTCCGACGGTAGGAGGCGGTTTAGGTTGGGGAGGGTCGGGCGGGGGCGTGGCGGGTCGTGCCTTATAGGGGGCGATGGTAACAGAATATTATTCTGTTACGGGTAACATAATAGTCCAGCCCTATATATAAAATAAGGAGGCACTTGCGTACGTGAGGCTATGGACCTGGTGGGTCCCCATTGTCATCCTCTCCAAGTATAGTCATCTCCTCACCCGCGCGCGCTTTCCGCCCAAAACAGTTAGCGCCGCCCGCCCCGCTTCCCAGTGCAGGCGATTGCTCCGCCTTCAAACAACACAAGTGTCGTCCGTCCGTCCATCTGCCGCCCACATTAATGATACGCGGTTGCTGAGGCGGCTACTCCGGCGCCACATGTCCGTCCCTCCGCCCGCCCACCATTGCTATATAAACTGCTGCACCGGCCATAGCCGCAGTCATCCGCATCCGTTCCCTTTCTCCTGTCCACACCACTACTGCCCACCATGGCTTCCTCGCGCAGCAGCGCTCTTCGGGACGGGCGGACGACGGACCACAAGGAGATGGCAGCCATTGCTGCCGACCGGCTGGCCGGCAAGCAGCCGGAGGACGACGACGTCCCAATGGAGAACATGGTAGTCGACGATCCAACGCCAACCCCCTCCTCCGTGCCATCCACGCCGGTGCATTGCACCATGACCATCGGCGAGGCCCGTGCCCAATATATGGACAGGGTGAGGCAGATGCGTGAGGAGCAGTTCCGGGAGGCGCAGGCCAACGCCGCCTACAACCACCATCTCCTCCAGGAGCACCTGCAGCCGGAGGAGCAGATCACCACGGAGCGGGCGGAGCTTGAGGCGCTGCTTGACTCGTACCGCTACACCCGCAAGGGCCGCCTCGAGCGCTGGCGGTACCGCATGCGGGTGGCGGAGGCTGCGGCCGCCTACAAAGAGGCTAGCAAAGAGGGCGATGAAGCGGGCGAGGCGCTGTTTGGCGAGAGCGAGGACGAGGTAGAGGACGATGCCGGCTCCGACGAGTCCCCGCTCCACTGGCATCGATGAGGCAGAGGGCATCGCCGGCTCAGCCGAGGCCCCACCCTGCTGGCAACGTGGGGGAGGATTTCCACCGCTCAGCTGAGGCGCTGCCCGCTGGCAACGACACGGAGGACATCGCCGGCTCCGCTGAGGCCCCTCCCCGCTGCAAACGAGGCTGCGCCACGTAGAAAACGAGGAAGAGTAGAACATGGTAGGTCGCCGCCGCTCGGGTCCAAGTAAGGCCACCGCTGCTACCCTCCGGTTGAAGCCAAGCTAGGCGGGTTGACCATTGACGGCCGGTTAGCTTCTTGGCGGTGACGTGGAGTCGGAGAGCTGCGATGGAGAAGAACGCTGCTTCTACTTAACTGCTGGTGCGATTGGGTGGTGACACGTGGGCCCAACAGGCCACATGTCGCTTATGCAACTCGCACTGCTTAAGTCATCAAGCTTCTGATTCGCTCGATGGGACACAGTGGGTAGCTTCGGTTAATTAATTATACCTCCAAATAGCACCCCTTTTTAGTTGAAGAATGTATGAAATGTAATGAAATCCGGCATGTTTATATGAAATCCGACCATGTATTAATGAATTTATTTCAATTAGTTCGAATTCCTGTATCACTGACATTGGATGAACATGCAAAACAATACGTACTAGCATTATTCCCAGGGTGATCACCTCGTTTGCAGCAGTTTCATGTGTACCCCCTCCGGTCCTTTCTAGTCTGCATACAAGTTTTGTCTGCAGTCAAAGTATCTCTACTTTGACCAATCTTATACAAAAAAGTATGCACTTTCACAATGTGTGAAGTAAAAAGTAATGTATGAGTACAAAGAGTTTGAACAGCTTTTTAGCGTTTACGTACATTGCAATCAAACACACAGGCACAGCAATTCATAGAAAACATTCAAAACAATCGATGATTATGCATCTCGGCGACTCACATGTCGAGAGGCAATATTTACTTCACAACTAAAGAATAAAGAAAAAATTGATCGACGCTCACGACAAAGAAGGGTGTCCCATTCAAAATATCAAATGCATGTCTTGCTAAAATCAATGAGCAAAATTTGACAAGGTTGTCCCATTCCAAAATATCAAATGGCTACGATTGTGGAATGGGCAGGGTTTGCCATCGATTCGGGCATTGACATGGCACCTCGTGCTAAATAAACCAATTTGTTCTTTTTGTGCAGTTCCACCAAAATCAACCAAATTCGCGCGTAGCTTGTATGATTTCGCCCTTATATGTTGCAACGCCTTGAACTTATCGGCACCTCCTTTCTTGTGGTGGAAATGAATGATTCGATGTATTCATGAACATTTTGTGCAGTTCCCATTGAATCAAGCTGAGCATCCCTGTTTGCACAAATACAAAAAAGTGATTAGTATAAAGCAAACTGTACTATGATTTGACAGTTTCAACAGGCACATACATGGTCCATGTAGAGCACACTTGTAGAAAAATGGAACTCACCAGAAAGAATCCTAGAACAACATTGTACTCGCGCATCACAAAAAAAAATGGAGATTTGTCAGTCCTTCTGAGCTGAAGTTAGTTTGGTCTTGTGGGGAGTAATGTAACCATCCTTCAACTGCTCCTTCTGATGAGAAGATAGACAGGGCTTCTTCATCCTGTCATAATCGGAACTAGTCACTTCACGTACTCCATATTCTTCTTCAGAGGAAGATGATCCTGTTGTGCAAAGACAAGAGGACTACTAAATGCTAGCATCCATGTTTGCTCGAAAAAAAAGGAAAGGAAATATTTAAAACAGCACAGATGAGCACTTCTCAAGGACAATACCACTTTTTCATGACAGTATCTAAACAGTAGCACAACACCAATAGAGATGACAAAGCTCAATCATATGGATGAAATCAGTGGGCGAATACCAACCTTTGTCGAGGCTGATTGTGTAGAGCATACAGATGAAGCACTTCTCCGGAACCATCTGTTTGCTATCTACGGGGTGGCCATGCTTACTATATACTCCTCGATTAGTTAAATGTTTCCAACATCTTCTTGTGTAGTTCCACTAAAATATATGGTATCTTCAAAGAAGATCCCTGTTTGCACAAGTAGAGATAATTACGTATGGCATCAAATCGGTGGCAAAACAATTGCTCGTTCAGCCGAGCAATAAATTAAGATGCAAAACTATATCATTACTTGTGTCAACACAGTTCGATGCTTCATTACAACACCGGAGTTGATTTTGTTTCTCTTCCGCTTGTTTTTCCCCTTCATCACTTGGTTCAATAATGCATAAGCTTCACCTTCAATGTAAGATTTGGCATGTCAATTAGGGAGCACAAGTATAGTACTAAACTTAATTTTACGATGAAAGTGGCAAAATACAGGCCAGCAGTTGTGAAATATCCTTATCTTACCTCAATGGGATATTACGGTGCACATACGGATTGGAAGTCTTGTCTCCATTTGTGCAGTTCACTAAAATCAAGCAACATTATCGTACAAGTAGCACAACATATGAAAGCACACTGCAGAATCATGTGAAAGAAGGCTAGTCCTGACCTCTCATGATGCGGAATTCAAACAACTCACAAGAAGAAGATCTGAACCAAATTCGCCTTAACGGATAGAAGTAAGATCTCCTCTTGTGCGATTACACTAAGATCAAGCAATCAAGAAACATTGTCGATTGTGACATTTTGGTTGAACTGCACAAAACACTCTTAAAACAAAAGTGTTTTGTGCAGGGCAACAAAAGGTCACAATGGCAACGAGGTGAAGTAGATAACCCTGTTTACACAGAGGTGCAAAGGAAACAATTAGTGGTCAGTAACGGTGGATGACACAGAAGCCAACAAGAAGAAGCATCTACCTTATCTAAATGGGAAAGAAAGCAAGACAGTAGCATTTCTCAAATGGGGGCATTGATTAATATTAACATAGAGATTATATTAACAATAAAATTCGTTAAACATGTAATTTGCTTTTAAGCTGTGGCATTGCATCAATTTTCTAGCGGCATTATTAGAGGTGTTTGTTTACAGGGATATTTTGGTGTAGGGACTAAAAAAACTCCGTGTCAATCCCATCTAAACCAAACAGGAGGGACTTTTAGGGACTAAAAGTGGGCATTTGGGACTAAAGAAAGAAGACCCCGAGGGAGTCTTTTTGGGACTTTTTCCAACAGTTGCCCCTGCCACGCATCGCACCCTGTTTATATTAGTTCATTACTAGGGGTAACATGGTCTTTTAGCATGTCATTTAATAACCTCTAGTCCATGTTTAGTCCACAGAACCAAGTAGGTAGGGACTAGGGAGTTTTAACCAAAGCAGGGCCTTAGATTAACAACAGCTAATGAGTTGCACGGGACGGTGGGCCTTTTGACACCATGTGCATCTACTTGATGTCTTGTGGTCATGCACAGTCTGTTGCAACAAAGAACAAACAACCAAGGAGCATATTTGTGTTGGTCCTAGTTTTGTTATTTTTAGACACCTTTCCCTATGTGAGCTACAAATCTAGTCCTGCTCAAACACTACAGCCTTGTCCCTTCCTTTCCTTTTTGAACTAGTACTTTTGCCCCTTCCTTTCCTCTTTGAACCACGTCCTAGATTTATGCAATACAACTTTCCCCACTACTTTCCCACATCCATTTATTCTTTGAACCACGTCCAAGATTCATGCTATACAACTATCCCCCTTCATTTCCTCTTTGAACCACGTCCTAGATTCATGGTATATACTTCCTCCGTTCCTAAATATAAGTCTTTGTAAAGATTCCACTATGAACCACATACAGATGTATATAGATACATTTTAGAGTGTAGATTCATTCATTTTGCTCCGTATGTAGTCCTAGTAAAATCTCTACAAAGACTTATATTTAGGAACGAAGGGAGTACAACTTTTCCCACTACTTTCCCCCACTCCTTTCCTCTTTGAACCACGTCCTAGATTCATGGTATACATGCAGCTAGAGCAATGCATGTGGAGTAAGTAAATTATACCTTAAGGTTCTTGGGGCGTGGTTCGGTGGGCGACAAGACGGCGGCGAAGAAGAAGGGGTCGGAGGCCCTCCCGCGCCGCCGCTGGGTGGAAAGTGAACAGTTGCGCCGGTAGTGGATTCCCTCCCTCACCGATGGCGACAGCGTTAAGCCTCCTTCCCTTCCCGGCGGACGGATCCTGCCGGCTCTTTGAGAATCAGTGAGGGGAGAGAGAGAGAGGTCAACGAATTGTTTAGATCTGGAGAGGGCGAGAGAGTGTGAAGAGAGCAACTACAAGCGTTGAGGCTCCAGCGGGAGAGGGCGAGAGAGTGTGAAGAGAGAAACTACAAGCGCTGAGGCTCCAGCGTGTATATATATACTCGAGAGAGAGTGTAAAGCGTGCAAACCCTAGAAAACATTTTGACCAGTCAAAGAATCCTCCTGGCAAGGATTATGCTCAAGTGTAGTTATCGAACCCGAGACCTCAAGTTTGATGAGCGAACAGGCTAACCAGCTACACAACCCTCCCGTTATGTTCAACGAGAGGAAAATAACCTTTTATACATTCCTACATTCGTGTGACAAGCATGCCGTGTTTTTTGTGTGTGTGGGAGTCATTGGGATTTCAATCATAATCGTGTCATGTGGCTTTGGTGGTAAGACTATCCACGAGGTGCAGAAATAATGCAGCCTTAGTCACCTTACCTCTCTCCACATAGTACGTTGGGTCCCACCAGTCAGAGGGTGAAACAAACAAATTAATAAGAAAAATTAAAAGCACCAGCGGCGTATCTTACCTCACACATCTCTTTACTGCTCGGGAACACTGTCCAATTGATCCCTCTGTTCGCTCATGTACTATTTTAAGTGAATCCTTATTATAACATGCACAAAAAATTTGGGCACTTGTATTCGACTTAAGTCAGTGTGCCACCGTATCTCGTATACTTACTACTCCCTCCGTCTAGGTGTAATAAGTCACGTTAGAAGGTGCAACGGGACCAAGGTGCGTCTTGTGTGCGTGTGTGTGCTTAACAGCATGTGTGTGTTAGAGAGTGCGACAGATCGGCCTACTCCTACAGAGAGATGGTCTGTAGTGTACGATTTTAGCCGTGAGAGTCGGTGCATCCTCTCGTTTCCGGGCGTGTCCAGTAGGGACATGCGGACAGCTGCCACGCCCGCTCCTGACCAGCCTGGCCCACCCAAAGCCCCTCCATCGCCAGCAGCTTCCCGCCAGAACGCCAGCCGCTCCAAAGAATCGGTACGCATTCATGCCGGCAAAGCGACGCGACCTCTCCTTTGGCGCAAGAGTGATGGTTGCTTCGTCCGTCAACTTATCTTTGGGTCTATGTGATTTGACGGCTCATTGGTCTTTATTCTTGAGGTGGTAGGACTTTGGATGTCCCACGCTTTGGCGTACTAGATTACAATTTTCTCCATTCTTACAAATGAGGAGTGCAAGAGCAGTGAAAACACGTAGGCTCAGTGATTACATGGCCCACCTCACACTATCACCGTGCGACACCTAAATCTTTACATAGTACTCCCTCCGTTCCTAAATATTACTAGATGAGTCCCCAGCGTTGCCCGTGAACAACGGTATATCTCTCTGCATAAAATTATCGATTTCATAGAACTAAAAAACTCTATAACCGCATGACAAATGTGGTAGCCAAACTAAATAAACTCCCATCATCATTTAGATCATCCCACGTAAGGAAAAAAGATCAGCCAACTCCTACTGCATAATGGGATTATATTTTTCTTTTTGACATGTTAATGGGACTTACAAGCTCACTTACATGCATGCTACCGGTGCATGCTTGCATGCAGAGATGTTGATGTGATTTAAAACCCACTCACATGCATGTGCCACGGTATTTCTGCATGCTTGCATGTGGCTTAGTCTTGAGCCTCTCAACGTCTAGATCAGACGGCTATTATGGACTGATTTACTTCATCTAATGGTTACATCAATTTTGATGATGTGGCTCAAGGAGAGGATAGAGAATTCCTAGTAGTGGGGGCTAGCTATTACTAGTAGATAAGTCTTTGTAGAGATTCCACTAGGTGAACTACATACGGAACAAAATGAATGAATCTACACTTAAAATGCATCTATATACATCCGCATGTGGTTCATGGTGAAATCTCTACAAAGACTTATATTTAGGAACGGAGGAAGTACTAGTATAGTACGTACTGTAATTTATCAGCGAGATAAATTTGTACAATGCTATGAAGCTTCCATCTTCTATTACATGTATCTTTCGTCCAAGGTTGCCCGTTGCAACATTTCATCAAATACAAAGGAGACTAACATGCATGCTATTGCATCTAAATGATTGACAGATCATAGCAAATATGTACTCCCTCCGTTCCAAAATAAGTGTCTCAACTTTGTGCAAACTTTAGTTCAAAGTTGTACTACTACTAAAGTTGACATTTATTTTGAAACTGAGGCAGCTAAAGAAAAAACGATCCATGCAGTCCCTAGCCCTTGAACCGTGAACCCTGACCAGCCTTCAATTTGCTGGAAACGTTCGAGCTTCCTAATAAATGAAGTTTGCAACCTTTTGACCATCGGGTCATTTTGTGCAGTTTCACCAAAATCGAGATGAGCATCCCTGTGGCAAAGAAATTGAAGAACCGTGATTAGAATAAGATTACTGGAACTAGTTGATGAGACATAAACTCATCACAAATACAGTACGTAGAAGCCGATGAGGTATGTGCGGGGCAAAGAAGTAGAGAAATATCCACAGGGAGTGATGTGGGCAGCTGGAGCAGTGGTGCAAGCCGGCTGTAAAGGGAGTTGTACATGAGGGACGTAGCTCAACCTTGAGGAGGGAGGCGGGAGGCGGCAACTGCCCACGTCGCGGCAGTGAGCAAGGGACGAAGGAAACCTCACCGGCTTTGTGAGAGAGAACGGCGGGGACCCCTGATCGGGACGTGCCGACAGTGGGTTTTTGCCGTCGGCGACGGCCACCGCATCTACACTAAGCATCCACCCCTTCCCCAAGCGTACGTGATCCGCCGGGATGTTAGAGATGTGGCCACAGTCGTTTTGTGCGAGAGAGTGTGAAGAGAGCAACCTCAGTAAGCAACCGTGTAGGCTGGCCCGTCCTGACTATGTATATAGTGGAGCGGTTTCCTTTTCTCTCCATGTGAACCTATCATATTGCGTATGTGCCACTGAAGAAAAAAAAACTTTATTCATAAATGACGCGGCACCTACTACTCGTTCTCCTATAACCTTGCGCTTGGCATCTCCAAAATATTAACCTTGAGATTGGCTCTTCGCCTCTTCGGGAAGTCGAGCAATAATGGTAGTGCAGTATATATCGTTCTGGCTATATGAGACCGAATGAATTGCTGCACGTCCACCACGTGGGCGAGGGTCGAGGGGCGAGGGAGAGTGCTACATACGGAGCAAAATGAGTGAATCTACACTCTAAAATACGTCTATATACATCAGTGTTTGGAGTATCTACTAGTAGTTCATATTGAAATCTACTAAAGGACATATATATTCCAAACAATATGATATAATCTCTATAACCAAGGTAGTAGGGACGAGGAGTAAACGGAGGGAGTAGTAAATTTTTCTCCTCCTGCGAGCCACCACGCGCATGGGCGAGGGAGCGGGCGTAAGGCGGAGCAAGCTTCACCTCATCCTGCGAGCCACCGCGCCCGTGGGCGGGGAAGACGGCGTACTAAGCAAGCTTCTCCTCGTTCCGCGAGTTGACGGGACACATCAAAAGTCTTGCCTCTAAGGTAGGCCCCACATGGTTTGCCTCTTTTTTTAACATAACACGTCAAGTCGCGATTTGTTTGTTCACCCGTGGTAGACGATCCTCCCTCCACCAAGTGGACAACCAAGACATCGTGCCAAATTACCACGTGGGCTGCCTTTTTTAAATGCATTGAGCTCCACCGTGTACCCAGCGGGTGTGGTTGGGAAAGAGACGGAGTACGTCGTCGTGCATGCACCTCTTCTCTTCCTGCACGTCCCCCACCTTCGTGTTTGTGTGTGAGAGATACAAACTGCGTTCGTGAGTGTTTTTTGTTTTGGGGTGGGGGTGGGGGTTGATTTCGTGAATTATTTGTGGGAATATGTGTCGATGACATCTCAAACAAAATTTTTACTGCAATGTGAAATGGAGGCCTATCCATATCATACATAGAGGGTCGGGCAATCCACGAGAAGAGAGGGAGGGGTCATAGCTATCAATAGAGTCGAAGAGATGATCAGCTGGGTGGGTGCGAGATCGATGAAGAGAGCCATCGAAATTGTGTGTGTGTGTGTGTGTGTGTGTGTGTGTGTGTGTGTGCAAGACAAAGATATAGAGAGACTGGCCTAGCGGAACGATAGAGGGCACATGCCAAGTTTGTGTGTGGCGGGGAGACATGACTACAGTGGCCGATGTACCGGTGTGTGTGTGGGGGGGGGTGGGGGAGGCTAGGGAGAGGCCTAACTATAGAGGTAGAACGACTCGTATATGTGTTGAGAAGGAGAGACCCAGCTATGTCTTGAGGGAGATCGGTCGACATCCATACATAACTGAAGGACGGGAAATATGATGGGATAGAGAGAGAGGAGAGAGAGAGAGAGGGAGGGAGAGGGAGGGAGAGGGGTAGAGTGCTAGATGGGTGATGGAGTTGCTTCTCGGAGATGGTGGGAGAGTCCTACTAGACAAACTGAGGGTGTAACTGCAATGTTATCAATAAGAGCGGGGATGTGTTTCTGTGTGTGCCTGTGCGTGATAGATCTGTCGGGACGCATCCATGGATGATGAAGGGGAACCATGTGTTTGGTAAGCAAACCTAGCTAGATCGGTAGATCAATTGTTGTTTGTCGGAGGAAGGGAGAGAAACAACTAATGAGGTAGATCGATCGACGTGTGGGTAAAAAAGAGTTATAAGGACCTAGCTAGCTATATGTATAGCGAGAGACCGGTCGGTGTACGTCCATTTGTTAGAGGCAAATAAGGCCCAACGAGACGGATAGACAGAGAGAATGGAGCTAGGGGGTGGTGCGAGAGGCCCAACTACTAGCTAGATAAGGGGAGGAGTGTGTTGTTGTGAGATCGATGAAAAGAGGGGCGAGAGTTTACACGTGTGTCTGACCGTATGAGAGACACGAGGCAAGGACACATAAAGGAGGAGATTGAAGGTGTGTGTCTATGTTGTAGGCAGGCATGCTGGAGAGGTTTATGGATCGGTGTGTGTCGGAAAGGAGTTGTGGAGACTCTGGGAGAACGACCTAAAGAAAAAAATGAATGTGCCCGGTGGATAGAATGCCGAGGGAGGGGGAGGGCGAGGAGGGCGTGTGCATGCACGAGAGAAAGTTAGTGGTAGCTACAAAGGTTAGAGGATTGTGTGGGTGTAAGAGACTAACAAAGATCATAGTTTGATATGAAAGCGGATTCATATATTTGAACAGGAGATCATAGTGTTTTAAACATTGCATGCATGAATATAGCGGTGATACACGTGTTGTGCACATGTTATACCATAATGTGATAATGCATGGCGTTTGCAACTCACAACTAAATGCCGAACAATCTAAACCATACTATACATCAAAAAATCTCACATTTTATTTGAATTTGTGATAATGTGTGGCGTTTGCAGCTTACAACTAAATATCGAACAATCTAAACAATACTATATATCGAACATTCACACATTTTATTTGAATTTGTGGTAATGTGTGGTGTTTGCAACTCACATCTAAATACTTGTAGGCGTACGGGGCGGGGCACCATACATAATGTGATAAACACATTATACATATGAGACATGGTTTAGATTATGAAGATCTAGCTAGAGCTAGAAATGTAATGTGATTTGAAATCAAAATAAAGTGGATTCAAATATTCTAGTTCGAGTTCATATAGTACACATAGTTCATATGTAACTCGAGACTAATCATGTGGTGTGCTGTGAAGATAATACACAAACGATGGTTTAACTTGACAATAATGATGATTGTAGATCTTATTAAAACAGAGAAACGAATTCAAATGCTTTGACTACACAACAATCATTACTGTAGATCTTATTCAAATAGAGAAACGAATTCAAATTTAGTTCATATTGAAGCAGTAGTATATACGTTTGGAATGCACTAAAAGCGTTCATTTGAGTAGTAGGTTGCATGCATTATACACGTGGCGGAATATTTTAATTGAACATAACATGACTTCAAAGTTTTGAATGACATTTGTAGTGCGCATTGATTTGGTACAAGACACGTTAGGCTTGTCCGAAATTTCAACCTGCGCCTTTGTTAGCCCAAAATATTTAAGATATATCTTTGTCTCGTTGTGCTCCGACAACTCCCTCCATCTCAACCCGCGCCTTGCTATTCCAAAATTGCAACGCGCGCGAAAACTCCCACCTCCTGTGAAATCCCGACACGTGAAATGCCCGTGGTACCACTAAACCGAAAGAACCACCTCAAATCGGTGGGGATACTTTCGTAACTTACCCACATTTCGGACAAGCGTGTCTCTAAGCCATGGTTCCCCACCGCCATCCCATCCGCCCACCCATTCATACACCCAGCCGCGAAAACCCGCGGCGAAACCCCACACCTGCTCCGTCCGCCACCCGGCGGAGCCTCTTCCCCGACGACGTCGTCCACAGCAACACCTCGACGTCCTCATCCACCGTACCGGATGAGGATCCGTCATCGATCTCATCGTCCCGCCGGTTCAGCCACCCCGTCCTCCACCTCCAAGGAGTTGCCCCGACGTTCCCCTTGTCTTTCACGCCACCTCCACTCCCACACCGCCGTCTTCACCTGCACCACCAGAAGAGCATCATCATCACCGTTTCCTCGGACGAAGCTGCGGCCTAATCGGCGCCACCAAAGAGGTTGTACACTAATCGCCACATTTTCTTCTTAATTCGATCTCACGGTGCTGCCGGCGCTCGGTCCCGAGCCGACAGGGCGCGGCTCCATCCACGGCGGCGTCGCCGGCCACTTCCTCCATGGCGTCGCTCCCTCGGCGGCGACGTCCACATCAGTAGGAGTTGCTGCTGCTTTAGCTCTTGCTCGCGCTGCTGCTCTGCTCTCGGTCCCTGCTCGTCTGCTCTTGCTATTGCTCTTGCTCGCGCTGCTGCTCTCGCTCTTGCTCTTGCTTGCGATCTTGCTTCTATTTAGCTACACTTGATCGACTGAATCGACTTTTGGGTCGATCGATTTTTAGGGGGGCTCGCCGGGGTGAAGGAAGAACCAGCCACTTGACAGGAGGGGGGCTCACGGAGAGGTACCCACTATCTATCTTAGGGTTCGGGATGGGGCGGTGGTCGCCAAGTGGCGGGCTTTGGCGGGCGGTGGCGTGGGGATCACCGGAGAAAAGCTCGGCACGTGGGGGCCTAGAGGGATGGCTGAGGCGGCTGGCGGTGGGGAGTGTTTTCGGGCGGGCGGGCGGCGCCTTGGACATGAGGGCCGCAGCTGCTGTTTGGCAGTGGTGGCTGGTGGCTCGAGGGGTGGAGGTTGAAGATGAACCGCAGCCCTTGATTTCGTATCCAACGGCTGCAAAATTGACTGGCAGAGATGAAAAAAGTCAGTCGACCGACGTGTAGCCTCACCTTGCTAGTGCGTTCGGCTCGACATCAAAATTTAGTTTTGACAAAGAAAATTCAGTTTCGGCAGCTAAGTTCAGTTTGACAGTTAAGTTCAGAGATGAGCGGTGATGTATTTTACATCTAGCACTTTGTGGTTATGTATTTTACGTCATGTATTGGAGAGCTATTAGAATTCCACTCAGGTTAACGTTGTTCGTTGTCTCTCTTGTCCTGCTTGACCTCGGCGTCGTACAACTCACCGGAGTTGCTCCAACGATTTAAACCCTCCATCACAGCGGAGCAGTACCTCGGGCTCCATCTCCAGACGCCTAAGATCTTCTTCCCCTGCTCCGACAGCAAAGTCAGCCGGAGCATCCTCACCGGCCAACCCAATCACGCTGAGATCGATATGGCTTCACCAAAGAGGTTGTACACTTGTTGCATCTCTTTTTTACTCTACATGTTATATATATTGTCCACTGAGCACACGGATTTGTTCCTTTAGTGTCTCCTTGAAAGAAAAAACATAGGAATTAATTTTCATGTGTCCTCCTTTTCAAATTCCTATTCATGAAGCAGAAGACTAAGAGATACTGGCATAATAGCTTTATAACCGTACATTTTCTTGTGGTTTGACTTAATCTCACCATGCTTCTTTGCATCCTGTGATCTTCCAATTGTTGTGAATCAAACACCCAGATTGGCAGAAATCCTGTGTTTTAAATTTCTCTATTTTGCACGTGCATTCATATCCTATTCCTGTCTATTTCCTATCCCTGCATTCTTGGAATCCTCCAATTCAAACGAGCCCTTACAGAATTACTTCTCTTACAGATAGTTGTCAAAGAAAACCTTGCGTGGTTTGTCCCGCCTCGCTAAGGCCGTCGTCCACCCCAGCTCACCGCTCCAACGATGTATGGGTCCAAAGACACAGGGATTCGGCCTCAGACTGTCTTTCGCCGCCTCAGATCTTCTTCCCCACTGCTGGCAGCCATGAAAACTGCATTACCATCATCAACCGAGCAGATGACCTCGAGGACTACACGGGTCCGCAAGAGAGGTCGCACTCTTTGTGTCTGCTTACGTTATGCATCGCTTAATATTACATGCTACTTTATCGTCCTGTTCACCGATTAGACTCTGAGTCAGCTCCAAACTAATGGTCAAACTTGAGTTTTTAAATGGTTGTGCGGTACATATCGGGGCTGCTATCAATAGTATCTATCTACTATCTGGTTAATCTGCGGTGTCTACTATGAGTTTCATGTTGTGTGGGAAACAAATAGTAAAGAAGCCATTATCTGTATTTTTTAACTGAAGCCATTATCACTTTGCTATTATTGGTTTTGGGTCTATCCACAGGTTGCTACCATCACTCTGGATTTCTGCATGCACTCCTTACATAATCTCACTATGTTTTATTCCTATGCATGATAGTTATTGTAAACAATGGAACTGAACATGTAGAGCAAAAGAGACGAGCCTTATGCGTGGCAATAAAATTTCATGCAGACGTCGCTCCATGGTAGGCGCAAAGGCAGCCCCCTCCATGCATTTCGGATTGTAATCGAGAGGAAGATATACATTACGAGGGGGATTCGTAGGAGAAGACAACTCCTATTTACCCCTGAGGTCTTCGCTCTAACTTGGCATGCTGATGTTGGTTATATCATGCAAATGGTGTCTTGTATTGCTTACTTTATACATCAAATATGTCATCTGCTTAGTTTAGACATCCTTTGTGTGAATGCCATCTGTTTAGTTTATTCATCATTTATGTGAATTATGCAACGCCATCTTGTTTAGCCAGCATCATATATGTGAATTTTGCAATGCCATCACCTTAGCCAGTCATCTTATATGTAAATTATATCAGGCCATCCTTTTTTTTGCGTTACATATTAAATTTGTCAACAATGTTAGTACATTCAACTGCTCTTCGTGTGCATCAGCCATTTGACACGATGATGGCAAATTCTGGAGTGAAAACAAGGTCTTCGGAGCAGACTATGCTATCTGACGAAGCGCATATCTCGCTGATTACGGATAGCTCCTCAGAGGAGGATTCAGAGACAGATGAACAGTCCTATTCCCCCCCAAGGTGTATGCTCTAACTTGGCAGAGTTATATTGCTCATATCATGCGTATGGTGTCTCGCATTGCTATGTCATTTGATTAGTTTAGACATGCTTTGTGTGAATGCCACCTGTTCAGTGTCTAATTACCATATATGTGAATTATGCACTGCCATCTTGTTGTAAGACATTATATATGTGAATTATACAATGCTATCTTGTTGCAAAGGCATTATATATGTGAATTATGCAATGCCATGTTGTTTAGCCAATCATCATGTATGTGAATTATATCATGCTATCATTTTTTGTATTACGTGTTCCATTTGTCGACAACGTTTGCATATTCAACTACTCTTCCTGTGCATCAGCCATTTAAAGCGGTGATGGAAGTATCTCAAGTGAAAACAAGGTATTCGTAGCAGACAATGCTACCTGCTGAAGCGTACATCTTGTTGATTACTGAAGAGCTCCCAGGAGGAGGATTTAGAGGCGATGAACAGTCCTATTTCCCCCCTGAGGTCTATTCTCAAACTTGGCAGGGTTATATTACCCATGTCATGCATGTTGTCTTGCATTGCTTAGTTTTTACATCATATATGGATTACCATTTGCTTACTTGCTTAAAATATAAATCATATATTTGAATTATATCATGTCATCATGTTTAAATAGTACATACACATCATCTATCTGAATTATGGCATGGCAACCCATTTAATAAAGACATCATATAGTTATATAATCTCATCCTGTTTAGTGTTTACAGTCATCATATTTTGAATTATGGCATTCTATCCGTGAATGTATGTGAATTATGGCATGCCAACCTATTTAATAAACACATTATATAGTTATGTCATGTCATCTTGTTTACATAGTCTCATATTTTGAACTATGTCTTTCCATCTTTTTTAGTTAGCCATCATAATGTGAAATTGTGTCATGCTATCTTGTTTAGTTAGCCATCATATATGTGAAATTGTGTCATGCTATCCTGTTTGGTTAGACAACATAAATATGAATTGTTTCATGCCCTCTTTTATACCCCTCTATCCATTGCACCTGTCTATCATACAATGTCTCTACTTTCAATTACTTTTCTTGTTTATCAGCCATTTGAATTGGAGAGCGTGATGGCAGTATCTAAGGGAGTAACAACACGGTCTTAAGAAAAGATAGTGCTACCAGTTGATGCAGATAGAACCATGGCTGTACTTGCCCAAGGACCAAATCCACCCCACATAACCCAGATTCTCGCAGATTGTACCCCTACCCAGTTGGACAGAGAACCAGCTACATCCCTTCTAACCCCAACCGCAGCAGATAGTAACCCAGTTCCAGTTGACACAGCACCATCTCCACCATAGAGCACCCAAACACGAGAAATTAGTAAGGGAACTGCAGTGCCCAAAGCACGAGGACCACCACTCCGAATCCCAACTCAACGCTTAAAGGAGAAGAAGATTTGTTCTCGGGTCGGGTTCTGTAGCTATGGTTCATACTCCTTTGCTGTTGCATTACTGTATTTACTCATACCAACTATTTTCAAATTTGAAGGATGGAATTGAAACTCCAATGGCGCAACAGGTATGTTTTAAACCTATTTCTTTAACTGGTTTTCTATTGTAACCTGCTCTATGTTGATTTCAGTTTCAATTGAATAAACAGTTATGTTCTCATGTCATGCACATTACAAGTGTTGTTATTGCTCTATGGTTACCCACACTTATATTCTGTCTATTCTGCTTTGTCTTGAACAAATATTATTTGAACTGTGTCTCTATCTTGATTTGGCAACAAAAACTAGAATGATATAGACCATAAAGTGACCATGGTACATAGATATATGTTTGTTTCATGTTGTTATCCTGTCCACTTCACTACTGAACTCATTTACCAAAATGAGTTTCATATACAACATGGTAAACATGTGATGTGTCTCGCTTGTTTCTCTTTTAGAATGCGGACAAAATATTGGAGAAACGATGCTGCGTTATCCAATGGTAAAGGAAGTAATGCATATAAGGTTCAAGATAGTGAGACATCCCTGTTGGTCTCCAATAAAGCTGATAAAAACTATCTTGACGACAGAGAGGGAACCCAAAAGTCCTGTCTTGATGTCTTTGTTCGAGTTCTTGGCCACTATCGCTCGCACAAGCTCTTGAACTCGCTGCCTAAATCAGTTCGTCTTCCCGAGTCTCAACTTCAAGTTGAAAGACATCGATCGAGATGTCTTTGCGACAGAAGTCAAGGGTCGAGGAAGTCCTGCAGAATTCAGATGCATATTTTCTAGTGCAACAAAGAAGCTGGAGGATTTAAGCGCCAAACAAGAGAAAGTTAATAATCTTGCTAAGCATCTTGCCGACATTATGGGTCCCCGAGGATATTGTTTCTTGAGATCTTCCAAGTGGTTTCAGCTTCTGGATTTGTTTCTTTGCGGCGTTTATTTGCGATGGTCGCCAACTTTGACAACCAATGTATATGATATGCTGCTTTGTTCCCTATATTTGCACTGGTGGCGAACTTTGATGCCCAGTGGATGTAATATGTGTAATATCCGTGATAGCCTAGCATTAGTTGCTTGCTTATTTATTTCCCTGTTGTCTTGTTCATTTGTTTGCTTGTAGTCTTTGCAGTTCTTTTTCCGTGGTTTGCTAGTGGCTGCAATCACCTATTTTTTAAAACTAGGCCACAATAACCATGGGCTAATATTTACTGTAGTGACACTTGGCCTCCCTCTTGGCCGTGAAAGCGATGGGCCTTCTACAGGCCGTAGAAACAATGGGCCTTCTACGGGCCGTAGAAACAATGGGCTTTCTGCGGGCCGTATCATCAATGGGCCTTATACGGGCCGTATGATCGATTGGCCAAACATGGGCCAAACAGACCGCATTATGGCCGTAAACGGGCTAGAGTTGGAATCGTCCGTTCATGGGCCGACCATAACGGGCCATCGTTAATAGGCCGTGTTGATGACGCCATGAAAACGCCCAACGACAACGGACCACAAACGGGCCGATCAGTAACCACGGGCTGAATTTGGCCCACAAGCGTAAAATGACAAAGAACGGGCCGTAAGTAAACGAATCTTTGAAATGAGCCCAAGAATAAATGGGCTATGAGAAGGGCGAAAGATAACATGGGCTGAAACGCATTAGCGTAATAACGGGCCATTAATGGGTATAAAGTGATACCTTTGTTCATTACGGGCCGATTTCACCACGGGCCGTTAATGGGTGTAAAGTGATACCTTTGTTCATTACGGGCCGATTTCACCACGGCCGTTAATAGGCCAAGAGTTACATAGGGCCTCATATGGGCCGAAGACGTTATGGGCCATACATGCGCCGAGTGAAAACGGGCCGAATCATATTGGATGGCCCAGATGACGCTACTGGGCCTAATTGGAATAGGGCGTAACGGGCCTTGGGTTAGCGGGTTGTAAATGGGCTATATGCGAATAGGCCGTTAACAGGCTTTCCATGGGCCGGCCCGCCACCTTTTGACCAAGTCAAACGGGCCGGCCTTTTCACAGGAATGGGCCTCTGTTGGGTCGTGCCACGTGTCGACGTATCATAGGCACCTTACGTCCAATGAGTGGATGACATCTGTCCCAACGATGAGCAGACACGTGTTTCCTCCAAACCAATGATAATTTTACACGTGGAAAATCCCCATTGGTCGTACTGTTAACGGGTTATCGGATCCAAAACCTGACCCGATAGCTTAACGGGCGTTCCGTTACGGTGGATGCCATGTGTCGGTCACCCTTGACGAAAAGCACTTCAGGACGCGTGATTTATCGTCATGGAAGTGGACACTTCCGTGATGATAATTTTGGTAATGTCATGGAACACTTCTCTACGACAAAGACAGTATGACTATCTTGATTCTGTCATAAAATCGTCATGGATGTACATGCATGACAGAAAACGCGACCTACTGTGGCAAACACGTATCATCACGGAAGTGTATTTTTTTGTAGTGAAAGGATACTTGAACAAGAGTTTTTCAATGAAAGACCTCGGTGAACCTGCTTATATATTGGGCATCAAGATCTATAGAGATAGATCAAGATGCTTAATTGGACTTTCACAAAGCACATACCTTGATAAAGTTTTGAAGAAGTTCAAAATGGATCAAGCAAAGAAAGGGTTCTTGCCTGTGTTACAAGGTGTGAAGTTGAGTCAGACTCAATGCCCGACCACTCTGTAAGATAGAGAGAAAATGAAAGTCATTCCCTATGCTTCACCATAGGTTCTATCATGTATGCAATGTTGTGTACCCGACCTGATGTGTGCCTTCTTTGTTAGTTTAGCAGGAGGTACCAAAGTAATCCAGAGTGGATCATCGGACAAATGCCAAGAACATCCTGAAATACCTGAAAAGGACTAAGGATATGTTTCTCATTTATGAAGGTGACAAAGAGCTCGTCATAAATGGTTACGTCGATGCAAGCTTTGACACTAATCCGGATGACTCTAAGTCACAAACCGGATACGTATTTATATTGAACGGTGGAGCTGTAAGTTGGTGCAGTTCTAAACAAAGCGTCGTGGCGGGATCTACGTGTGAAGCGGAGTACATAGCTGCTTCAGAAGCAGCAAATGAAGGAGTCTGGATGAAGGAGTTCATATCCAATCTAGGTGTCATACCTAGTGCATTGGGTCCAGTGAAAATCTTTTGTGACAATACTGGTGCAATTGCCTTGGCAAAGGAATCCAGATTTCACAAGAGAACCAAGCACATCAAGAGACGCTTCAATTCCATCCGCAATCAAGTCAAGGAGGGAGACATAGAGATTTGCAAGATACATACGGATCTGAATGTTGCGCACCGGTGACTAAGCCTCTCTCACGAGCAAAACATGATCAGCACCAAGACTCCATGGGTGTTAGAATCATTACTGTGTAATCTAGATTATTGCCTCTAGTGCAAGTGGGAGACTGAAGGAAATATGCCCTAGAGTCAATAATAAAGTTGTTATTTATATTTCCTTATATCATGATAAATGTCTATTATTCATGCTAGAATTGTATTAACAGGAAACTTAGTACATGTGTGAATACATAGACAAACAAAGTGTCACTAGTATGCCTCTACTTGACTAGCTCGTTGAATCAAAGATGGTTAAGTTTCCTAACCATAGACATGAGTTGTCATTTGATTAACCGGATCACATCATCAGAGAATGATGTGATTGACTTGACCCATCCGTTAGCGCACGATGATCGTTTAGTTTGTTGCTATTGCTTTCTTCATGACTTATACATGTTCCTATGACTATGAGATTATGCAACTCCCGAATACTGGAGGAACACTTTGTGTGCTATCAAACGTCACAACGTAACTGGGTGATTATAAAGATGCTCTATAGGTGTCTCCAATGGTGTTTGTTGAGTTGGCATAGATCGAGATTAGGATTTGTCACTTCGATTGTCGCAGCGGTATCTTTGGGCCCTCTCGGTAATGCACATCATTATAAGCCTTGCAAGCAATGTGACTAATTAGTTAATTGCGGGATGATGCATTACGGAACGAGTAAAGAGACTTGCCATTAACGAGATTGAACTAGGTATTGATATACCGACGTTTGAATCTCGGGCAAGTAACATACCGATGACAAAGGGAACAACGTATGCTGTTATGTGGGAGCCAATATGAACATCCAGGTTCCGCTATTGGTTGTTGACCGGAGATGAGTCTCGGTCATGTCTACATAGTTCTTGAACCCGTAGGGTCCGCACGCTTAATGTTCGGTGACGATCGGTATTATGAGTTTATGTGTTTTGATGTACTGAAGGTAGTTCGGAGTCCTAGATGTGATCACAGACATAATGAGGAGTCTCGAAATGGTCGAGACATAAAGATTGATATATTGGACCATGTTATTCGGACACAGAAGTGTTCCGGGAGGTTTCGGATAAAACCAGAGTGTCGGAGGGTTACCGGAACCCCCCGGAAGTTATTGGGCCCTTAGTGGGCTTTAGGGGAGAGATAGGGCAGCAGCCAGGAGGTGCCCCCCCCCCCCCGCCCCCACCAAGGGAGTAGGAATTGCACTAGGGGAGGGGGGCGCGGCCCCTCTTTCCCTCTCCCTCCCCCTCTCCTTCCTTCTCCTCCTAGTTGGGCTAGGAAAGGAGGAATCCTACTCCTACTAGGAGGAGGATTCCTCCCCCTTGGCGCACCCATGATGGCCGGCCGGCCTCCCCCTCCCTCCTTTATATACGGGGGCAAGGGGGCACCCTAGAACACACAAGTTGACAGTTGTCTAAGCCGTGTGCGGTGCCCCCCTCCACAGATTTCCACCTCGGTCATATCTTTGTAGTGCTTAGGCGAAGCCCTGCGTCAGTAACTTCATCATCACCGTCATCACGCCGTCGTGCTGATGAAACTCTCCCTCAGCCTCAGCTGGATCAAGAGTATGAGGGACGTCACCGAGCTGAACGTGTGCAGATCGCGGTGGTGCCATGCATTCGGTACTTGATCGGTTGGATCGCGAAGACGTTCGACTACATCAACTGCGTTACTTAACGCTTCCGCTTTCGGTCTACGAGGGTACGTGGACACACTCTCCCGCTCGTTGCTATGCATCACATAGATAGATCTTACGTGATCATAGGTAATTTTTTTGAAATACTGCGTTCCCTAACACCCTCGCCCTCTGCACGACCCCTGCCCCGGTTGCCCCTCTCCCTGCGTCTCCCCGCCTGCCCACCTCTGCCCGCCTCAGACCCCTCTCAGAGGTGCACCAGGTTTCGCATGGCGACGCGATGGACGTCGATGGCTTCTGCCAGCCGCGATGCAAGAATCTACGCCGGCCCCGTCGCGCGCCCGAGCCGAGCCCCTCAACACGGCGCTAGCACAGCCCCTCCTTAGAGGAGAAAGCTGGGCTCTGCTTCCGCTGCCTCGACCATCGTCACCGGGTTCGCGACTGCACCAATGACGTCTGGTGTCGACAGTGACTGAATCCCGTGGCTGCGATGGGTATCACCGGCGCGTTGGCCGCGTCCCCCTCCCCCCGCCGCTGCCCCCGGGTCCACCACCCCCCGCGCCGTGCCACAGCCTCCGCCCCCGGCTCCGGTAGCGCATGTGAATGCCGCTGAACCAACCGGCATCATCATGTCGCGCTCCGTCGAGATGGAGGATGCGGAAGAGGTGCTGAGCCGCGCGATGGTGGCCACCATCACGGGAACGCGGCCCCAGGTGTCTGGCGACGATGTCGCCCAGCTCCTGTACACCACTTTCGGCTTTGAAGACGGTGACTTCACCACCCACCTCCACAAGCCCGAAGATTTCCTCGTCATCTTCAACTCCAGCGCCTCCAAGGACCGCATGAACGGCGACCACTACATTCGTTGTCCGCGCTGTTCCTTGTCGCTGCAACCATGGTGCAAACTCGCCCATGCCGGCTTTGGTAGCTTCGAATACCGCGTTGAGCTTGAGCTCCATGGTATCCCTGCCCAGGCCTGGCACCTTGCGATGGCGGAGCACATCCTCTGTTCCAGTGTCTGGATTGAGTGCCTCCACCCCCTGACGCGCTCCCGCGCGGATCTCGCCACGTTCCGCCTCTCCGGGCGTGCGTACGATCCTGCCGGCATCCGCCGCGTGGCCACACTGGAAATCGTCGAGGTCACCCCGGGCAGCTCGGCCTCCTCCGCCCCGACGGTCTGCACCCTCACGTACCCCCATCTTCGTCAACCTCGTCCGCACCGACACCGACCGCGGCCGCGTCCACAACACCCTGCCCCACTCCGACGATGGTCACGGCAATGACGCCGGCGCCGGCGCCGATGCTGGCCCTGGTCCCGGGCGTGGCCATCCGCGACACCGCGGCCGCAAGCGCTGCGCACTGCCACCGCTCAAGATGGGCGCGCTGACGGCATGGCGGTCGATGCTGCTGGCTGGACGGGCTCCTTTGGCCAGCGGCGTGCTGACGGCGTTGCCATCGCTGCTGGCTAGGCCGTTGTTTGCGTTACCAGGGATGCCCAAACACCGCCGCCTACCGTACCCCCAACGGACCGCTGCATGGATGCTTGGCCCACAGCCCAGGATGGGTGTCGGTGTCAAAACCGACGGATCTTGTAGTAGGGGTCCTAAGCTAGGCGTCTTGGAGCGATGGTAACATGGACACGGGGTTTTACCCAGCTTCGGGCTCTCTTGATGAGATAATACCCTACATGCTGCTTTTGATTGTATTCATATGGGTGTAGTACAGAGTACATGTATCTACCACGAGATTGTAGTATTGAGTATGAGATTGTCCATTGACTAGCCTGGCCTCGGTTTATATAACACACCGGAGGCCTAGGGTTTTGGAGAGTCCTTGGCTTGAGCGCCAAGTCTTGTGGAGTCTTCCTTGTATGCGGCATGGGCTGTCCGAACTGGACCAATAGTGAACCGCCACGGGGTCCTCGTCCGATCCAGCTGGTCGGGGACGACGTGGTGAGTACCCCTAGTCCAGACACCGTCAGAGCCCCTGAACCGGTCTTCAAGTTGGGGACGCCTCGAATCTTTCCGAACTGTTCTTCATCTTCGTCATCGGTCTTGAAAACTGGTTCAACAAATCTTCTCATCTTCAATCTTGAGGATCGCCGAAGAGAATCCGAAGAGTTTACACGTCGGGCATCCGAGGAGCCCCTTTAAGTTATCGGCCTTTATCAATGCCTTGTTAATTTTACGCCCACCTCGGGTTTGAAGTTGTTCCCAGGCGGTAGTCCTCTTGCGTCCGAGCTCCAACACCGAACAGCATTCGAGGTATCCTTTGCAGCCGAGCTCCAACGCCGAACTGCATCTGAGGTGTCATAGATCACCTTGGTTCAAAAAGGTTGAAGGAGTTTAGCCGAGCTTAATGCCGAGAATATCGACGGTGTTTCCGATAACCAGGCAATCAGGCCATAAGGCTGTAACAAAACAAAGCGGCTCAGGGAACTTATGCTATATGACTGATGAAGTGTAAGAAGCATCTTGAAGAAAATAGTACCTCCACCGATACCTTTCTTCGGTTGCTCATTGTTACTATGAGACTTGTGCAATAGATTTTTTGTATTCATGAGTTCCGTTGTGCCGACCATAATTGAAAACAATAAGAGCGCTTAGCTTTCGGCTTCACCTGGGCCTCGAGGCCCGAGCTCGGATGACCCGATCATGACAATCGCAGAGGTGCTCCCTTTACTCCCTAGCCGAACAATCGGGAACATAGGGGTAAACACAGGAGCAAGGCAACCCAGCTTGTGGAACACTTAAGTCAAATGGTGCATATTGTGGCGTAATACACGAACAAGGAACGAAGCCATACAAGTATAATCATATGCAAGAGGAAAGGCTTCATAAAGGAAGCCCCCAAGTAAACGGTGTATTTGAATTTGTGTGTCAGAGACAAAGTTTTGTGTCGGTGTACTAGAGTAGGGGTACCCTAGTATCCCGAACTTGTGCACGGGCAGTTGCAGCCCTCCGCGGCAAGGCTTACCGGGTGACCGCCAAGGTCCTCCATGGTTCCTTTGGAACCATTCAAGAACAAAGTATTCAAGCCTAGGAGACAAGGCCCCGGCAAGAGGAGCTTGCCGGGAAGGCCACCCAAGGCACCTAGGAGACAAGGCCCCGCAAGAGGAGCTTGCCGGGAAGGCCCGTGAGCGACAAGCTTCCGGACGCGACAAGACAACAACCAAGAAGGCGCTTGCAGCGCAGACCACCACTCAGACTGCAAGGCTCCAAAGCACATCCACTAACGTGTCGCCTGACCTTTCCGGTAGCGTGGCAAGAGGTCAGGCGGCCAGCGGAGCGCTGTGATGGCATGCGGCACGACAAGATTGCTATCCGGCAAGCGGTGGCGCCCTGACGGTCCCTTTCTCGCATCGTTAGGGCGACGTGAGACGGGCATTTAATGCCTTTGTCCCCTGCCGCCGTGGTTAGGTATGATACACAAGACACTGCATACAAGTAGTTGTACCAACCACTCCTTTTCCATTTTACCCTTGTCTACGCTACACCGTCGGAGACCCCTTTAGCATATAAAAGGAGGCCCATGCGCAACGAGAGGGGGGATGGGGAACACGCACGCCGGCCTCGTTAGCAGCTTGTGTATCAGTAGCACTCAGCGCCCCGAGCAAGAACTCAATACATCCGGACATGCAGCGGTAGGAGTGTTATCTCTCCGGAGAGCTTGGTTGGTAAACCGCTCGTGTGCTTCGCCTCGATCTGCTCTTCGTGCGACCTCCGCCCCCTGCCGAACCGAAAGGGGCTCGGTCCGCCGGTCCCATAGGTGTTCGTGGGTCAGATCAGCCTCCCCGACATTTTGACAAGGAAGTTTTTCACAAACAACTTTTTGCCAAAAAAGTATAATGCTTGGTCGAACCGAACAAAATTTAAAACTGAAAGTTTTTTAGCATGAAAGCGACTTAGCTGGTTAATGTGCTCGGTGTTGATGACGTGATTCGGGCTTGTGGCGGGATGAAGACGCCCATTGATCTGTGACAGATCCGACAAGGTTCATAGTCCTCGGCATGGCCGAGGTCCCAGCCCCCAAGCCCGAGGTGTCCGAGCAAGGAGTTCGGCACTCCGGAGTGGTGGCACGGGTCGGCCGATGTGGTAAGACAAAACCCCAGCGTGTGTTAATGAAGTGATGATGAAGCCCCCAGTCCATCCGAGGTGATGCGGTAGGTCGGCAAGGTGATGACAGAACCCCCACATCAGCGCATTGGTGCACCAAGGTAATAGCATGCTTGACGGGCGATGAAGCGACGGCATGGCGATGCTGGCAAAGGTTAGCTCGCCGAGGTGACGACATAGACCGGTTGAAGTTGGTTCACACAGGGACGCGTGTTGAGGCGACACCACAATTTGATCGGTGCAGTCAGGACGATGACAACGGCCCACAGAGTTGACCGCTTGACGCAGTCGAAGTTGATTACCTGCGCACATATAATAGTGCAAGACAATGGTACAAACAAGTAATGATAGTAATAATATACCCTTTTTTACTAAAAAGTTCTTCTACTTAATTAACTCAAGCGAAGTAAATAATTAAATAAACATGGTCTGAGCGCCGAGGTCGGCACGGCGGAGCGGCCGCGCGGAGATGTCGGCAGAGGGACGCACACCGAGGTGACCCCAGAACTTGGTCGACGCAAGCGGGATGATGACTTCGACCTGCCATGACACCGTCTACATGCATGAAATAGCACAAGACAGATAATAATAACAAAATAAAGAAAAGAAAATTTCTTTACAATTTTTTTATTTAAAATAAATTATTAAAGAGGATTTGGCATGGCGCGAGGCTGATGTGTCGCAGGGCGTCGGCGTGACGAGGTGACAAAATCCGAATTCGCAGGGTCGCCCGGGTTACGGAAAGATGAGTGCGGGATAGCGATGGCATATCGGATCACCCTAAGACGGCGGCCTCAAGGTAGACCAGACTGCAAAACCTGCATACGAACAATCGTCGACGAGCAGAAAATACTCTTTGAAATATTATTAATGTGCACAATGTGAATAACTAGAACAATTGCACCTCTCGACTTATCCGATGACGTCGAAGCTGATAGCAGACGAGATGATTATGGATGAGGGACGTCCTTGCCAGAGTGCGTCAAGACTGCTTTGGGCCGACCAATATATGGAACTGCCGATCTGAATGCGGAGGTCGGTTTGATGAAGGTTCTGACGTCACGTCGGTGGCCGATCGATGCGCATTTAAAAAGCATTTACAAACATCGGCAAAGTATCTTTGAAAAAAATAATGCAGTACAAACCAATAGAAAATATTCTACGTGCAACAATCCCTAGAACATAGTAAAAGGGAAGGGATCCACGCTTCCTGTTGATCGCCTCTTAGTGCGCGTAGTAATTTGAGGGAAAAGTAAACTTGGCCATGTACTCCACGTGAAGTGGTGGTGTTATGTAGCTAGCTAAACCAGTACTAGTGCGGTAGTGCCTGATCCTGGCAGTAGTAGCACTAGTTGGCGTGGTAGTCATCAAGAAGTGAAGACCGGGTGCAAAACTAGTACATGATTGTGTTAGAACTACGCAAACTTTAACAAAAATAAAAAACTACTAGTGGACAACCGACGGAGGCTAAATTAAATAAGGAAAAAGAATGAGAATAAGGGAAAGGATCTCCCTTGATGATCGCTGCCCGTGGTGGATTTGTCCTTGGCTCCGCGATCAAGAACTGCGTGCACCGTCAGGGCCAGTTTGACAATCCATTAAATGCCCCCGTCTGTCAATCAAAGGACCAGAGTAGGGCACTAAACACCGTGTAGGAGCGCGTTGTTGGTCGCAGATTTTTTTAGACCTTGATCTCGACCTAATCTGCGGCCGAAGCTTGCAAACCAGAGACAATTCTCATAAAAACTAACTTGTGCAAAATAGATTTGATTAGAAAAATATCACCTGATCATCCCATCGATACGCGACGATCACCTAGCAGGCTCTCAATGAAAGCACCAATGTCGGTGTCAAAACCGGCGGATCTCGCAGTAGGGGTCCTAAGCTAGGCGTCTTGGAGCGATGGTAACATGGACACGGGGTTTTACCCATCTTCGGGCTCTCTTGATGAGATAATACCCTACATGCTGCTTTTGATTGTATTCATATGGGTGTAGTACAGAGTACATGTATCTACCACGAGATTGTAGTAATGAATATGAGATTGTCCATCGACTAGCCTGGCGTTGGTTTATATAACACACCGGAGGCCTAGGGTTTTGGAGAGTCCTTGGCTTGAGCGCCAAGTCTTGTGGAGTCTTCCTTGTATGCGGCATGGGCTGTCCGAACTGGCCCAATAGTGAACCGCCATGGGGGTCCTCGGCCCGATCCAGCAAGTCGGGAGACAACGTGGTGAGTACCCCCTAGTCCAGGACACCGTCAATGGGGCCACCCATCTCGCCATAAAGCCAAAAGAGGAAAGAGGGGAGGAAAGAAAAGGCAGGCCAGGATCGCTAATGCGCTCGCCAAGGCTACTTTTGCAGTGGATCCCAGGCCGACAGCCGCGCTCCAACGGACGGGCGCGCACGGCGCAGGGCCTTCTGGCTCCCTGCCCACTCCTAACGCTGGGCCCGCCACGCCTCAGGTTCACATGTCGCCTAGTGGCCAGCGGGGCGCCGACGCAGGCTTCGGGACGCCCGCCTCCAATTGCTGCGTGTCTGGGGATTTGGATGACCTGCCCTCCTGCAGCGAGGTCCCCGACTCGCAGCCAGATGCGTGTCCCACTGCCCCCGAGGCTGAGGTCCCCGTTGTCGGGGCAAAGCGGGGTTTCGCCTGCGTCAGCGGCTGGCACCACCGCCTGCCCGGCTGACCGGTCCACGCAGGGCAATGCACGGCAATTCCAAACTACTGCGACCGTGCCTCCCCCCGTCCTCGGATGCCCCCTAGATGCTCTTGCAGCTGGTGGGCCTAATCCCCGGCCTTCCCGGATGGCCCAAGCCCAGGTGCGGATTCTGCCAAGGCCTGAGAGCCTGGAAGATCAACGGCCCGCGCCCCCTGGCCCCGCTGCTGGCAGCCCGTCCACTGATGGCGCGCCCGATTCGAGCCAGGCGAGCCCCCCGCACATCACGCGCAGTGCGACCCGTTTTGCATCGCCTCCGATCACGCTCCGCCGCAGCCGCCTGAGATCTTCCTCGACTGGCTCTTGGACCCTTGGTGACTTCCTCGCTGCTGCCACTAGGCAGCTCAAGTCGGTCCTCCCCACCCCTGGCCGCAAGCAGCGCTGGCCGGCACTCAACTTCGCGTCAGTTCGACGCGGGCGCTCAGCCTCCACGGCCAAGGCCAAGAGCGCCGCGCCGCCCACTGCCGAACGCCGCGCGCAAGTTCAGATGCTGTGCACATTGGGCATCATCGGAATCGAACAGGCGATCACACCTAATGTGATGCGCGCCTACGATGCCGTGTTCACCGCACCGATCCCCAACTCTATCCTCGCGGCCATCGCAGCGCTCGTCGGATGGGAGCTCCCTGCCGACCCTTTCATAGCGCCTATCACCACGGTGATCGCGGGCAGCCCGATCGAGGCTTAAAACGCGCGCCTGCTCCTCTCGTGTGGATCATCTTTTCATGGATCACGGCCCAAAGATCATCATCTGGAACATGCGCGGTTTAAATGCTCGTGCTAGGCGTACCGCCGTTCGTTTGCTGATTGTATCCACTGACGCGTCTATCGTTTGCCTCCAAGAAACTAAGATGGAGTTTATCTACTTGTCTACTGTCATCGAGACCTTGGGCTCGGACTTTGGTGACTACACCTACCTGCCCGCGATTGGCACCCGCGGTGGCATCTTGCTGGCTTGGAAACGACACGAGGTGACCATCACCAACCCCGAGTTCACCACGAACACGCTGTCCGCCCAGGTTTCAGGCCCCTCCGGCCCACCCCTTGGTGGCTCACCATCGTCTACGGTCCGCAACATGACCACGACAAGATCGCGTTCCTACAGGAAATCCGCGATGTCCGCGCCAGCTGTGATGGCCCTTGGATGTTATGCGGAGATTTCAACCTTATCTATCGCGACGAGCACAAGAACAATGGGAATCTCAACCGACACATGATGGGGCGCTTTCGCCGTGTCATCAACGACCTTGCTCTCAAAGAGGTCTACCTCAACGGCCGATGATACAGGCGGGTCAAGCTCTCCTACCTCGGCCTCGCTTCGCTGGAACGCACCCTGGCCCGACAGCGCGTGCGTATCGCGACCCTCAAGGACGGCGATGCAAACACGTCCTTCTTCCATCGCCAATGCACCTACCGCAAGCAGAAGAACCGGATACACGCCTTGGTGGTTGACGGCGTCGTGCTGACTGATCCCGACGACATGGCCGCGGTGACCTTCGCGCACTTCGACTACCTTCTTGGCATCGATCGACCCTGTGACTGCGCCCTCGGCCTCCAGCACCTCATCGAGCCAGTCAATCTCGATGACCTTGATGCTCCCTTCATCGAAGATGAGATTTGGCAAGCAGTGAAGCACTTGCCAGCGCGCAAGGCGCCAGGTCCAGATGGCTTCACCGCGGAGTTCCTGCGCTCCTGCTGGTCTGTCGTCAAGCAAGACCTTGTTTGCATCTTCCAGCAGCTCTACGCGCTCCGGGGACGCGGGTTCAGCTACCTAAACTAGGCGCTGCTTACGCTGATTCCCAAGCGCGCCGACGTGGCCAGCCTGGGTGACTATAGGCCGATCAGCCTAATCCACCTCATGGCCAAGATCTTCGCGAAGGTGTTGTCCCTTCGCCTTGCGCCCAAGCTTAACGACCTGGTCAGCCCATCCAGAACGCATTCATCCCCGGTCTCAGCCTTCACGATAACTTCACGCTGGTCCGGCAATCGGCACGGCTACTCCATCATCTAGGCGCCCTGCGCGTCCTCTTGAAGCTTGACCTATCGCGGGCCTTCGACTCCGTGTCATGGTCGTTCCTCTTCGAGACCCTGCACCGCTACGGGTTTAGCGATCGCTTCCTTAGCTGGATCGCTATTCTCCTCTCCTCCGCAAGCACCAGGGTCCTCCTGAATGGGGTCCCAGGACCGGCAATCTGGCACCATTGTGGGTTGCGTCAAGGCGACCTCGTCTCGCCGCAGCTCTTTGTGCTTGCCGTTGACACGCTGGGACGCCTCTTTCACCGTGTTGCCGTGCTCAACATCCTGCAACAGCTGCGCCCGCGCCGCGCGATCCCGACCATCTCCTTGTACGCAGATGACATCATCCTCTTATGCCACCCCTCGGCTGGCGACACGCTCGCGTCCGGGAGATCCTGCAGCTCTTTGGCCGAGCGTCAGGCCTGCGGATCAATTTCCAGAAGAGCACCGCCACGGCGATCCGCTGTGAGGAAGAGGAGATCGGTATGGCTGCTGAGGCCCTGGGTTGCCCGCTCGCCGAGTTCCCCATCACCTACATGGGAATTCCCCTCACCCTCTGACGCCCAACCGCCACTCAACTCCAACCCCTCGTTGACAAAACTGTCGGGAAGCCGCCCACTTGGAAAGCCCACCTCATGAACAAAGCCGGACGCCTCGCCTTTGTCAATGTCGTGCTCAGCGTGATCCCCATACAACAGCTCCTGGTGCTTGTGCCCCCAAAGAATATCAATAAGCTCCTGGAGAAAATTCAATGAGGATTCCTCTGGGTCGGCCGCGCCGAAGCCCACGGTGGCAACTGTCATGTGAATTGGCGGCGGGTCTGCCGCCCCACCCGCCTTGGCGGCCTCGGCATTCATGATCTCGAGCGCACGGGCTTGGACTTATGCAACAGATGGCTTTGGCTTGCCGGCACAGATGAAAACAGAGCTAGGGCTGGCCTCGACCTGCAGTTCACTAGCGAGGAACTGATTGCTCCCTAACTATGGCGCCAGAAAGCTTCTGTCTGCTAGGACTACGTCGGTATTTCCCCAAAGAGGAAGGGTGATGTAGCATGATACGTCTCCGTCGTATCTACTTTTCCAAACAGTTTTGCCCTTGTTTTGGACTCTAACTTGTATGATTTGAATGGAACTAACCCGGACTGACGCTGTTTTCAGTAGAATTGCCATGATGTTGTTTTATGTGCAGAAAACAAAAGTTCTCGAAATGACCTGAAACTCCACGGAATATCTTAGAATAAATAATAATAAAATCCTCGCCAAAGATGAAGACCAGGCGGCCCACACCCTGTCCACGAGGGTGGGGAGTGCGCCCCCCCTCCTGGGCGCGCCCCCCTACCTCGTGGGCCCCCTGGAGACCCTCCGACGCCAACTCCAACTCCATATATTGGCTTTCGGGGAGAAAAAAATCAGAGAGAAGAAATTATCGCGTTTTACGATACGGAGCCGCCGCCAAGCCCTAATCTCTCTCGGGAGGGCTGATCTGGAGTCCATTCGGGGCTCCGGAGAGGGGGATTCATCGCCGTCGTCATCATCAACCATCCTCCATCACCAATTTCATGAAGCTCACCGCCCGCGTGAGTAATTCCATCGTAGGCTTGCTTTGGATGGTGATGGGTTGGATGAGATTTATCATGTAATCGAGTTAGTTTTGTTAGGGTTTGATCCCTAGTATCCACTATGTTCGAGATTGATGTTGCTATGACTTTGCTATGCTTAATGCTTGTCACTAGGGCCCGAAAGTGCCATGAATTCAGATCTGAACCTATTATGTTTTCATGAATATATGTGAGTTCCAGATCCTATCTTGCAAGTCTATAGTCACCTACTATGTGTTATGATCCGGCAACCCCAAGTGACAATAATCGGGACCACTCCGGTGATGACCATAGTTTGAGGAGTTCATGTATTAACTATGTGCTAATGCTTTGTTCGGTTCTCTATTAAAAGGAGGCCTTAATATCCCTTAGTTTCCATTAGGACCCCGCTGCCACGGGAGGGCAGGACAAAAGATGTCATGCAAGTTCTTTTCCATAAGCACGTATGACTATATTCGGAATACATGCCTACATTACGTTGATGAATTGGAGCTAGTTCTGTGTCACCCTATGTTATGATCATTACATGACGAACCGCATCCAAAGATAATTATCCATCACTAATCCGGTGCCTACGAGCTTTCCATATACTGGTCTTCGCTTATTTGCTTTTCCGTTGCTATTGTTACAATCACTACAAAATACCAAAAACATTACTTTTGTTGTCTTTACTTTTTCTACCTTTACCGCCACTATCATATTACTTTGCTACTAAACACTTTGCTGCAGATACTAAGTTTCCAGGTGTGGTTGGATTGACAACTCAACTGCTAATACTTGAGAATATTCTTTGGCTCCCCTTGTGTCGAATCAATAAATTTGGGCAGAATACTCTACCCTCAAAAACTGTTGCGATCCCCTATACTTGTGGGTTATCAAGACCTTTTTCTCAAGGCCATGCCGGGGAGCATAGCTCTATTCTTTGAGTCACTTGGGATTTATATCTGCTGGACACTATGAAGAACTTGAAAGACGCTAAGACAAAAATTTATCCCTTAACTACGAGGGGAGGTAAGGATCTGCCATCTAGCTCTGCACTTGATTCACCTTCTGTTATGAGTAAGCTAGCGACACCTAAACCTGCTTCTGATATTCGATCCGATATGTCGCATGTTATTGATGATGCCACTTCTGCTATGCATGATACTTATGATGAAACTACTTCTATGTTTGATACTACTGTGCCCCTTGGTGAATTTCTAGATGAACAAATTGCTAGGGTTGGAGAAAAGGAAATTATTGAATGTGAATACGATGATGAAAGTGATGATGAAAATATGCCTGTTATTCCTGAAGGTTATGTTTTTGATAGGGAATCTTCTGCAGCTATTTTTGCTTGTAAAGATAGATATGAACTTAAGGGCTGCTAGTTAAATGGAACAAAGAATCTTTTAGAGACGGAATGAAACCCGACCCTGCTTTTGCTACTTCACCTATTTGTGTTCCTGATAAGGATTATGAATTTTCTGTTGATCCTGATATAATTACTTTGGTCGAATCTGATCCTTTTTATGGCTATGAATCTGAAACTGTTGTGGCACATCTTACTAAGTTAAATGATATAGCCGCCCTGTTTACTAATGATGAGAGATCACGCTACTTTTATATACTCAAAATATTTCCGTTCTCATTAAAGGGTGATGCTAAGATATGGTTTAATTCTCTTGATCCTGGTTGTGCGTAGTCCCCAGGATATGATTTATTACTTCTCTGCTAAATATTTCCCTACTCATAAGAAACAAGCTGCTTTGAGGGAAATATACAACTTCATGCAAATTAAAGAAGAGAGTCTCCCACAAGCTTGGGGGAGGCTTCTCAAGTTACTTAATGCTTTTCCTCATCACCCTCTTAAGAAACCTGAAATACTTGATATCTTTTATAATGGACTAACCGATGCTTCCAGAGATTACCTGGATAGTTGTGCTGGTTCTCTTTTCAGGGAAAGAACACCGGATGAAGCTGAAATTCTATTGAATAATATGTTGACAAATGAAAATAATTGGGCACCTCATGAGCCACCTCCCGAGCCAGCTCCTGAGCCAATTACTGAGCCTATTCCTAAACCAACTCCGAAGAAGAGAGGTGTTCTATTCCTCAGTCCTAAAGATATGCAAGAGGCAAAGAAATCTATGAAAGAAAAAGGTATTCAAGCTGAAGATATTAAGAATTTACCTCCTATTGAAGAAATACATGGTCTTAATTTACCGCCTATTGAAGAAGTATATGATCTCAATCCTTTATTCACTGAAGAACCTCCCGATCCCGATATCCCTACAGGTAGTAAAGGTAAATTCTCTCTATAGATATGATAAAGCTGAAGTCCCTCCTACTAAAATTGCTAGTTAGTGCTTGGATGAGTTTGATAACTTTATGTTTAAGCAAGATGACTTTAATTCTTATTTTGGTAGACAATTAAAACAAGATGCTTATATGATTAAACACTTGGGTGATTATATGGCTAATATTAGAGGTGAACTTAAACTTGTTAGCAAACATGCTTCTATGGTTACCACTCAAGTAGAACAAGTACTTAAAGCTCGTAAAGAGGTGCTTGATGAAATGAATAGTAAGAAAAATGATTAGGCTATTAGAGTGGTTACTAGAGCGGGTAGAATGACGCAGGACCCTGTGTATCCTGAAGGCCACCCTAAGAGAATCGAGCAAGATTCTCGGAGAAATAATATTGATGTACCTAGTTCTTCTAAAAGGAAGAAAAAGAAAATGATAGGACTCTGCAAACTTCTAGTGAACCTATTATCGAACCACGAGAATCCAAATTATATCTCTATGTCCGATGTCAAACACAATCTGGTAATGAACATGAACCTAGTGAAAATGTTAATGATGATGCTCAACCTAGTAATGATAATGATGTAGAAGTTGAACCTGCTGTTGATCTTGATAACCCACAATCAAAGAATCAATGTTATGATAAGAGAGACTTTGTTGCTAGGAAACATGGTAAAGAAAGGGAACCATGGGTTCAGAAACCCATGCCTTTTCCTCCGAAACCATCCAAGAAAAAGGATGATGAGGATTTTGAGTGCTTTGCTGAAATGATTAGACCTATCTTTTTGCGTATGCGATTAACTGATGTGCTCAAAACAAATCCTTATGCTAAGTATATGAAGGATATCATTACAAATAAAAGAAAGATACCTGAAGCTGAAATTTCCACCATGCTTGCTAATTATACTTTTAAGGGTGGAATACCAAAGAAACTTGGAGATCCAGGAGTACCTACTATACCATGCTCCATTAAAAGAAATTATGTTAAAACTGCTTTATGTGATCTTGGAGCTGGTGTTAGCGTTATGCCTCTCTCTTTATATCGTAGACTTGACTTGAATAAGTTCACACCTACTGAAATATCGTTGCAAATGGCTGATAAATCAACTGTTATACCTGTCGGTATTTGTGAGGATGTGCCTGTTGTGGTTGCAAACGTTACTATTTTAACGGACTTTGTTATTCTTGATATTCCCGAGGATGATAGTATGTCTATTATTCTTGGAAGACCTTTCCTTAATACTGCAGGGTTGTTATTGATTGCAACAAAGGCAATGTCACTTTTCATGTTAATGGTAATGAGCACACGGTACACTTTCCAAGGAAACAACCTCAAGTTTATAGTATCAACTCTATTGGAAAAATTCCATCGATTATATTTGGAGGTTTTGAATTTCCTCTCCCTACTATCAAGAAGAAATATGATATACTTATTATTGGGGATGTCCATATCCCCGTTGAGGTAACATAGTGTTATTTGAAATTTCTCCGGTTCCATGTTAGTCGGAATGAGTTTGTTAACAAGACCCGATCAACCTTGTTAGTGGATTCCTTTTGATGAGCATGAGATGGATGAAACTAGAGGCACAACCTTCTGTACACTCTTTATATTTTCTGTTATTTAGTAAAAATAAAGTAAAATAGTATTTTTCTGTCTGTTTCCTGACTTATCCATGCAATATAAAAATATCCCGAAAATAAAAGTTCTCAGAATGCCATGCCAATTTAATATGATTTTTTCGGGAATATTTGAGGATTTTAGTGCAAAAATTACCGTGGGGGGAGCTGCCACCTGGCCATGAGGGTGGAGGGCGCGCCCTACCCCCTGGGCACGCCCCCTGCCTCGTGGGCCCACGGTGGCCCTCCTCCACTTATCCCTGCACCCATCTTCTTCCTCTGCCTCACACAAACTCGAAAAACCAACTCAAGCACGAGCTCCAGCCACTTTTGCTGTGATTTTCGATCTCCTTGCTCAAAGCACCTCTCGCAAAACTGCTTGGGGAGATTGTTCCTTGGTATGTGACTCCTCCATTGGTCCAATTAGTTTTTGTTCTAGTGATTTATTCTTTGCAAATTTGTGATGCATAGGTGACCATGTTCTTGAGCTTGCATGTCAAATTTATATGGTTCCAAGTAGTTCTAATGCTTGATATAGGCTCTAGGCACTTGTAGGAGTAGTTGCTATCAATTTTATTGAAGTTGGTTCACTTTTGTTTGAAGTTACTAAAAATTTCAGAAATTTTTCAAAGGAAACAATATGTTTAGGAAGATGTTCCAAGGTGGTTCTTCAAGGAAGCAAGGTCCCAGGCTTGCAATGCGTGATGCTGACGAGGAACCACCAAGAGACGCTCTTGTGAGGCCCTGTGAATGGCCTTCGGAAAATTTTATGGATCAAGCGGGAATCAAAGAAGAATTTAAGCGCATATTTGCGTAATGCCGGTCTTGAGGACTTTGAAGTCGACAAATGCCCCCAGTATCATGATCTCACAAGTTCATTTGTGAGGAGGTTTGAGTTTTCATCTTGGCGTAATTCTCCTTCACCATGTTTGACCTTTATGACAAATCTTATACCATGGACTTAGAGGATTTCACTTTTGCTTGCAAACTTCCGTCTTGGGGTAGTGTTAGGGATCCCCCTAAATCTGAATATAGAGACTTTCTTGCTAGAATAACTGTGGGGGAATCTAGAGATATAACACAAGCCACTATAGGGAGCATTCACTTTCCTGCTATACATTATTTTTCTCTCTTCATAGGTAGATGCATAAATGCTAAGGATGAAGCATGTCACATGTGTGCCCCTGATCTCAGCATTCTCGTGGAGTGCGTGTTAGGAGACCAATCTTATCATATGGGAGCCATTGTAGCTTGTAGGTTGCATCATAATAGACATAACGGAGATTTCTTTGGAGGAATTTATGCAACCCGCTTAGCTAATTTTCTTGAGATAGACATTCGTGAGGGTGATATGGAATTACCCCCTACTTATTTAGATTTTGATTCTATGGTTTCCCACCAGTTTGTTGAGAGGACTGAACCACCTTTCCAGTATTGACTAATCTTTAACAAACGACATGTTGTCCATATTACTCTTCCTGCTTCTGCCTTCTTTGATTCACAGACAAAAGGAAGATATATTATTACCAGAGAGGAGGCAGATGAGTATGAGAGAAGAGCGGAGGCGGCTCGACGCCACGCTGCAGCTCAGGAGGCGATAGCCGCTACATCGTAGTATGACCCCAGCTACACCTACGGGTATCCGCCAGGCTATCCCTGGCAATAGACCAACTTAGGCCAAAAGCCTAAGCTTGGGGGAGTACGTATTTCTCACCGACATTACATTTATGTTCACACACACTCATTGCTAGATGTCGGTGCTCATACTCTTTCACTTTAATATCCATGCTAGTTTATTTTCTTTTTCCTGCTTTCTTCTTGTGTGTTTAATAAACCTTAAGAAAAACCAAAAAAATTAGTAGTAGTTTATTTTTCCTGCTGTAGTAGTAATAATTAAAAAGAAAACCCAAAAATATTTCCCGTTCTTCTTTTGCTTGTTGGGAGCTTTCCCGTGTAAATAGTTTTATTTCTTTTCTTTGGGGGTCAGTAGGAGAAGACCATGACTAAATTGTTGAAGTGGCTCTTATATGCATTATTGTTGATTTAACCAAGAGCCCATATTGCCTTGTCTTCTCCTGTTTATTGAATGCTCGCAGATTCCAGCTTAGTCCAATGCACGTGCACTCTTATTATTATTCACATCGTTCGGTCGTGCAAGTGAAAGGCAGTTATGATGATATATGATGGACTGACTGAGATGGGAAAAGCTGGTATGAACTCGACCTCTTTTGTTTTTGTATGATGAGTTCATCGTTCTTGATTCAGCTTATTATGAATGAACATGTTTGCAATGACAATTAGAGATCATAGTTGCTCGTGCCATGCTTGATTAGCTATGAGTTATAATGGTTTACCTTGCGTGCCAACATGCTATTAAAGTGGTTGTGATGTGGTATGATGGGTTGGTATCCTCCTTTGAATGATTTAAGTGACCTGACTTGGCACATGTTCATGCATGTAGTTGAAACAAATCAACATAGCCTTCACGATATTTATGTTCATGGTGGATTATATCCTACTCATGCTTGTATTCAATGTTTATTAATTTTAATGCATGTTCATGACTGTTGTCGCTCTCTAGTTGGTCGCTTCCCAGTCTTTTGCTAGCCTTCACTTGTACTAAGCGTGAATACTGCTTGTGCATCCAATCCCTTAAACCCCAAAGTTATTCCATATGAGTCCACCATACCTTCCTATATGCGGTATCTACCCGCCGTTCCAAGTAAATTTGTATGTGCCAAACTCAAAACCTTCAAATAAACATTCTGTTTTGCATGCTCGAATAGCTCATATATCAACTAGAGCTGCCCTTATCTTCCATGTTAGGCGGGTTATTCTCAAGAGGAGTGGACTCCGCTCCTCACTCACGAGAAAATGGCTGGTCACCGGGATGCCCAGTCCCATGCTTTATGCAAACTAAATCAAAATAATTGCAAACAAAACTCCCCCTGGGACCCGTTGAATGTTGGAGGCACTCGTTGTTTCGAGCAAGCCATGGATTGATGCTTGTGGAGGATGGGGAGTATAAACTTTACCATTCTGTTTGGGAACCGCCTATAATTTGTTTAGCATGGAAGATATCGTCATCTCTTAGTTGTTATGTTGACAATGAAAGTATGCTGCTCAAAATATAATTTGTCTCTATTTCAAAATTGAGCTCTGGCACCTCTACAAATCCCTGCTTCCCTCTGCGAAGGGCCTATCAATTTACTTTTATGTTGATTCATCACCTTCTTATTAAAAGCACTAGCTGGAGAGCACAGCTGAAAGCATAAGTGCTCCCTAGGTGGTTTTGGTAATTAATGTCAACATATCTCTTGTTGGACTAACACTTTTATCTAGTATGTTTCAGATAAGTTCAACAATGGAGTGGCATGGACTAAAGGACGTGGGAACTCCTTCAAGATGCTAAGGACAAAGGATTGGCTCAAGCTTCAAGCTCAAGACTCTTCATTTTACATTTTAGTGATCCAAGATCACATTGAGTCTATAGGAAAAGCCAATACTATCAAGGAGGGATGAGGTGTTGCTTAATGAGCCTCTTGCTTCATGTGCTTAGTGATATGCTCCAAATACCCTCAACTACTTCCCCACTTCCACACATATGTCCTAAAACCTAAAGTCAAACTTCGCCCCACCGATTCTTCCTATCCGACGCCACCGAGTTTTGATGTCTTAGCCACTGCCACAAACCCTAGGCAAATCGGTTCTACCGATAGGGATCTCGGTCTTACCGAGATGGGATTGTAATCTCTCTGTGTATGTCCATTATCAAAATCGGTCCCACCAAGTTTGAGAATCGGTACTACCGAGATTACAATGCAAACTTTCTGGTTGACTCATTATCAAAATCGGTCCCACCGAGTTTGAGTAATCGGTCCAACCGAGTTTGCCTGACCAACTCTCTGGTTAGCTAATTACCAAAATCGGTCTCACCGAAGTTTATGTGTCGGTCTCACCGAGATTACGTTATGCCCTAACCCTACCATATCGGTCCTACCGAGATGCATGTCAGTCCCACCGAAAATCCTCACGGTCACTAGGTTTACTAAAATTGGTCCGACCGAGTTTGTTGATTCGGTCCCACCGAGTTTGGTAAATTGTGTGTAACGGTTAGATTTTGTGTGGAGGCTATATATACCCCTCCACCTCCTCTTCATTCGTGGAGAGAGCCATCAGACTGAACCTACACTTCCAGCATCCTATTTCTGAGAGAGAGAACTACCTACTCATGTGTTGAGGCCAAGATATTCCATTCCTACCACATGAATCTTGATCTCTAGCCTTTCCCAAGTTGCTTTCCACTCAAACCCTCTTTCCACCAGATCCAAATCCTATGAGAGAGAGTTGAGTGTTGGGGAGACTATCATTTGAAGCACAAGAGCAAGGAGTTCATCATCAACACACCATTTGTTACTTCTTGGAGAGTGGTGTCTCCTAGATTGACTAGGTGTCACTTGGGAGCCTCCGACAAGATTGTGGAGTTGAACCAAGGAGTTTGTAGGGCAAGGAGATCGCCTACTTCGTGAAGATCTACCGCTAGTGAGGCAACTCCTTCGTGGGCGACGGCCATGGTGGGATAGACAAGGTTGCTACTTCGTGGACCCTTCGTGGGTGGAGCCCTCCGTGGACTCACAAGAACCGTTACCCTACGTGGGTTGAAGTCTCCACCAACGTGGAAGTACGATAGCACCACCTATCGGAACCACGAGAAAAACATCCGTGTCTCCAATTGCGTTTGATTTCTCCAAACCCTTCCCTTTACTTTCTTGCAAGTTGCATGCTTTAATTTCCGCTGCTCATATACTCTTTGCATGCTTGCTTGTTATGTATTGAAAAAGTTAAACTTGTGCCTAAACTCCACTTAAACTTTGATAAGGTTAAAAACCAAAAACTTTGATACTTAGTGTCTAATCACCCCCCCCCCTTAGACACCTCTTCTCAAGATCCTACAAGTGGTATCAGAGCCTGGGTCTCCAGTGCCTTGGGTTAATCACCATTGGAGGAAGATGGATGAGTCTACTTTGGGGAGTCTTAGTCATAGAGTGCCTATTCTTGATGGAGAGTATTTTCATGAATGGAAAAATGAGATGCTTGTAATTTTCAATCAATATCATTTAAACAAGTACATTGTTAGCCCTTGTGCTCCTCATATTGATCCTATGCATCCTACCCTTGATGAATCTATTGACATGACTAGGAATCTTAGAACTGTTAATCTTATCACTAGAGGCTTGCCTAGAAACTCGATTAGAATCTTGCCTACTTTTGAGTGTGCCTACACTATATGGAAATTTCTTGAGGTACGCTTTCCAAACTATTCCTTGAAAAATCTATATGAAATTCTCTATAAGTCTATTGTCTTGAGTAAGATGAACACTAGTGATCCTATGTTTGGTGATCGTCTATCTGAACTTACCGACCTTATGCGTGCCAAAGGAAATGTTGGAATTATTAGTGATATTATTTCCGAAGCTATAAGAATTCATAAGCAAGATCTGTGTCAAACTCACTCTAACGAATTACCCTCTCTAGGACATGATCCACCACATGACGAAATTGAACATGGATACTATGATGAGGATGATGATAGTGACTTCGATCTTGATGATGCAATGGGACATTTTGGTCTTATGGCAAATCTTCGGGGATATGTGCCAGGAGGAAAGGAATGGGTTCTTGACAGTGGATGTACCGATCACATGACCGGAGATAAAGACATGTTTCGTGAGCTTGCTGAAAATGATAGTCCTCGAAAGTTTGTCAATTTCGTTGACAACTCAAAGGGTAAGGTGGTTGGCCTCGGTAAGGTGGCCATCTCACATGATAGCTCCATTCAGAATGTCATGCTCGTTGAATCTCTTGGTTACAACTTACTTTCGGTATCTAGACTTGCTGATTTCGGTTTCAATGTCCTATTTACTGAAATTGATTGCCAAGTGTTTCGTCGAGACAATCATAAAATGGTCTTTACCGGTGTGCGTAGAGGTGATCTATACACTGTTGAATTTACTAAAAAGGCTCAACCTAAAACTTGCTTCATTGCTAAATCCTCAAAAGGTTGGTTATGGCATAGAAGATTAGGTCACGTTGGCATGAGAAACCTTGACAAGCTTATTAAAGGGAATCATATCCTTGGAGTTAACGATGTCATATTTGATAAGGATATACTTTGCAGTGCTTGTCAAGGTGTAAACAGGTTGGAGGAAGGCATCCGTGAAGAACATCATGACCACAAAGAGGCCACTCGAGCTACTTCATATGGATCTCTTTGGTCCCAACTCCTACAAGAGTCTCGGTGGAAATTCTTTTGGTCTAGTTATAGTTGATGATTTTTCAAGATTTACGTGGGTGTTCTTTCTCGATGAAAAATCGCAGGTCCAAAAGATCTTCAAAAACTTTGCTAGAAAGGCCCAAAATCAATTTGAAGTGAAGATCAAGAAGGTTCACAGCGACAACGGAACAGAGTTCAAGAACGCAAATGTGGACACCTTTCTTGACGAAGAAGGGATTTCACACGAGTTCTCGGCTACGTACACACCTCAACAAAATGGAGTTGTTGATTGGAAGAACCTGACGCTCATCTAAATGGCGAGAATGATGCTTGATGAGTACAAGACGCCAAGCACTTTTGGGCGAAGCGGTTGAGACAGCTTGTCATGCAACAAATCGCTTGTATCTTCACAAGCTACTCGGCAAGGCGTCATACGAGCTCCTCACCGTAACAAACCCCAAGTTGGATACTTTCAGTATTCGGCTCAAAGTGCTACATTCTTGATAAGCATCGTCGTTCTAAATTTGCTCCTAAGTCTCATGAAGGTTTCCTACTAGGTTATGGCTCAAACTCTCACACTTACCGTGTCTACAACAATTTCACCCGAAAGGTTGAAGAGACGGTAGATGTGAAGTTTGATGAATCTAACGGCTCGCAAATAGAGCAATTGCCAATTGATGTAAGAGACAAAGACCCTTCGGAAGCAATCCAAGACTTGTCTATTGGCAAGGTCCGTCCAACGGAGGTGAAGGAGAGTACCTCGTCCGTCCAGGTGGAAGCTTCTACTTCACGACAATGTGAACCAAGAGTTGATACGGAAGCATCCACAAGTGGGACACACCAAGATGAAGAAAACGAGGAAGAACATCACGAACGTCAACAACCTCCTTCTCCACCACGACAAGAAAACGACAACGCCAACAATGAAGAAGGCCAAGAAGAAGAACAAGATGAAGAAGATGTTCAACGAAGACCCAAGCAAAAGCTTTCACGAGTTCGAGCAAGAATTGCTAAAGACCACCCTGTCGAGCAAATCTACAATGACATTCAAACCGGGAGAATCACTCGCTCTAAAACTCGTTTAGCTAACTTTTATGATAACTATTCTTTCATCTCTAGAATTGAACCTATGAAGGTTGAAGAAGCATTGAAAGATCCAGATTGGATAAATGTTATGCATGAAGAGCTACACAACTTTGAGAGGAACCAAGTTTGGACATTGGTTGAGAAGCCCGACAACAACCACAACATCATCGGTACCAAATGGGTGTTTCGCAACAAGCAAGATGAAGATGGACAAGTAGTTCGCAACAAAGCACGTCTAAATGCGCCCAAGGCTACACACAAGTCGAAGGTATGGACTATGGTGAGACTTATGCTCCGTTGCTAGACTTGAGTCCATTCATCTTACTTGCCTATGCTAATCATCATGATATCACCTTATACCAAATGGACATTAAAAGTGCTTTTCTAAATGGTGAAATAGAGGAGGAAGTTTATGTTAAGCAACCTCCGGCTTTGTCAATCCTAAGAAACCCAATCATGTTTACAAACTTCACAAAGCTCTTTATGGTCTTAAACAAGCTCCTAGAGCATGGTATAAATGCTTGACCAAGTTTCTTCTTGAAAAAGGTTTTGAAATTGGGAAAATTGATTCCACACTTTTTACTAAAAGGGTTAATGGTGAACTCTTTGTATGCCAAATTTATGTTGATGATATCATATTTGGATCAACTAACCCACATTTTAGTGAAAAGTTTGGGAACCTAATGTCGGAGAAGTTTGAGATGTCAATGATGAGTGAACTCAAATTCTTTCTTGGGTTGCAAATCAAGCAAACTAAGGAAGGTACCTTTGTCTCTCAAACGAAGTACACTAAGGACTTATTCAAGAAGTTCAATATGCAAGAATGCAAAGGTATGTCTACACCCATGCCTACTAGTGGACATCTTGACTTAACCAAAGATGATGAACCGGTTGATCAAAAGGTTTATTATGATTGGTTCACTGTTATATCTATGTGCTTCACGTCCCCATATTATGCTAAGTGTGTGCATGTGTGCACGATATCAAGCTGCTCCTAAAGAATGTCATCTTAAGGCCGTGAAAAGGATAGTGAGATACTTAATACATACACCAAATTTTGGGATTTGGTATCCTAAGAGGGCCTCTTTCGATCTTGTTGGCTACTCCGACTCGGACTATGCCGGCGACAAGGTTGATAGAAAGTCCACTTCGGGTACTTGTCAATTTCTTGGTAGATCTCTTGTGTCTTGGTCCTCCAAGAAACAAAACTCGGTATCCTTATCTACTGCCGAAGCGGAATACATTGCCACTGGTTCATGTTGTGCTCAATTTCTTTGGATGACCCGAACTCTTAAAGACTATGGGATATATGTGAAACATGTTCCATTGCTTTGTGACAATGAAAGTGCTATCAAAATTGGTCATAATCCTGTGCAACATTCTTGAACTAAGCATATTGAAGTTCGTCATCATTTCATTCGAGATCATGTAGCTAAGGGTGACATTGATCTTAAGCATGTTCGCACTGAAAAGAAATTAGCGGATATATTCACTAAACCTCTTGATGAGAAAGTGTTTTGCAGGTTAAGAGGGGAATTGAACATCATCGATGCTTCAAACTTGTAGTAGAAACTCCATTGGATACATGCAAGACATGAGCTTATGCCTAATCCTTGATATCTCTCCTATGATGGAAATCTTATGTCTTGGATATATTTGTATCTTGCATGTTATCTAACCCATGTAGGTACTTGGTTGAATCAAATTCAATGAGGTTGTAACCTACTCATATCTTGAGCAATCTCTACATCACCAAGTCTCTACACAAGGTGGTTGAAGCCAAGGAAGCACAAAACCATTTAAACATATGCTTTTGACGAATTCTATGATTGAGCTTCATGATTGTCATTGTTGGATACACAAGTGCTCTTCCTTGCAAGAACTAACCCATGTAGTTAGATGGACTCAAATTCCAGGTGGTGCTCCAAATTCTTGATGAGCTACATCAACCTTGAGCGACCCACACAAGTTCAACTACATGGACAACACCACCAACCAAGGTATGTTATTCCATCTTAGAGAAGCTTTACTCCAAGTCATGAGTTAAAGCAACTCAACAAGATGTGAATACATCAAAATGCTTAAACGAAAAATGGCAACCCCATTTTGAGCTTAAACGATGAGTATGACCTATGATCAAGTGATCTCACTTGACTCCTAAGTCAGTATACTCTAACATAGGTGACTTTGTCACCGACCATCTCTAGGTGAAGTTCTCTTGTGTTCTTTTCTGAGTTTTTGCATTTGTCTCATGCATATGTGTTTCCCCTTTCAAAAAAAAACTTCATCTAGATTTCTTTCTGTTTGCTCTGCATTCTCTGCATTCCAATTCATTGCGTATCATTCAGTAAATTCCTTGCAAATCTTTGTGAGATCTTATTAGTCAAGTGAGCTGAGGTGACAAGAGTTTTCTCTGCGATGAACTCGGTTACACCGATAACCGAGAACTTTCGGTACCACCGAAGCATACCACTCGGTGCCACTGATTTCACAACAGGAAAAATAGTTTGCCACTTATTCTGAGTTTCTTTTGATCCAGCTCCACTCAATGAATCTTGTCCTCTACAAGCATCACATTTTTATCATAGCTTTAGGTTGTGACTCAAGGATCAAACCCATTCACGACAAATTCCAGCGGGGGAGAGAGAGCTCAAATTTTTTATCAAGCCCTTCTTGGAAATTGATGTCAAAGGGGGAGAGAGAGATCACATCAAAGCTTATCACTTAAAGAGATCACGTCAGAGAAGGAGAGAGAGATCCTTCAGGGGGAGAGAGAGATCTCCAGGGGGAGATAATACTAGTAGAGAGTATTTCTCAAGGATCCCAGATGCTTGGTGTTCAAGAGGAGAGATGCCACATGTCTTCTTGAGGGGAAAGACATGTTCATATGTGCTTATCTGCATTAACTTGCATTAGCTTTGTTCATTTATATCTTTCAGCTCTGATTTTCTGTTCCCTATCTTCTCCCAGTATCCCATGCTAGATTCAGGGGGAGCAAGACATCTAAGGGAAAGAAATCATCTAAATTCATTGCATATCTTTACTCTTGGGGACATGTCAAATCCAATGTAGTACTTAGTACTCACTCTCTACATGTCATCCCAGTCTTGGTATTCTTGTGGTTTCTTTTGTTTGCTCTGGCTAGTAGGTGCATCTGTGTTATCTAACCTTGTTTACGCAGGTTCATTCCATCCTAAGCCAACTCAAGATTACAAGGTAAGTATATGCATCACAATCATGTGTATGAGGAATTCTTGCTGATGTACATACTGTTTGCAAGAAGGACTCATGGGCATGAAGGTATCTTCTTTAATATTCTTTGTTCTGATGCATATGGCCAAGATACATGTAACACATTGCCTGCTCTATCATGGTTATGCTATCACATGCTTCTATATTCCATATTCACATGATTGCATACATGTAGGGGGAGCATATGCATGTTACATGTCTTTCCAAATCTTTACTTGCCATTCTTTATATCCTTATAGAAAGCTTTGATGTATGTTGTCATCAATTACCAAAAAGGGGGAGATTGAAAGCACAAGTGCTCCCTAGGTGGTTTTGGTAATTAATGTCAACATATCTCTTGTTGGACTAACACTTTTATCTAGTATGTTTCAGATAAGTTCAACAATGGAGTGGCATGGACTAAAGGACGTGGGAACTCCTTCAAGATGCTAAGGACAAAGGATTGGCTCAAGCTTCAAGCTCAAGACTCTTCATTTTACATTTTAGTGATCCAAGATCACATTGAGTCTATAGGAAAAGCCAATACTATCAAGGAGGGATGAGGTGTTGCTTAATGAGCCTCTTGCTTCATGTGCTTAGTGATATGCTCCAAATACCCTCAACTACTTCCCCACTTCCACACATATGTCCTAAAACCTAAAGTCAAACTCGGCCCCACTGATTCTTCCTATCCGACGCCACCGAGTTTTGATGTCTTAGCCACTGCCACAAACCCTAGGCAAATCGGTTCTACCGATAGGGATCTCGGTCTTACCGAGATGGGATTGTAATCTCTCTGTGTATGTCCATTATCAAAATCAGTCCCACCGTGTTTGAGAATCGGTACTACCGAGATTACAATGCAAACTTTCTGGTTGACTCATTATCAAAATCGGTCCCACCGAGTTTGAGTAATCGGCCCAACCGAGTTTGCCTGACCAACTCTCTGGTTAGCTAATTACCAAAATCGGTCTAACCGAGTTTCTGTAATCGGTCTCACCGAGATTACGTTATGCCCTAACCCTAACCATATCGGTCCTACCGAGATGCAAGTCGATCCACCGAAAATCCTAACGGTCACTAGGTTTACTAAAATCGGTCGACCGAGTTTGTTGATTCGGTCCCACCGAGATTGGTAAATTGTGTGTAACGGTTAGATTTTGTGTGGAGGCTATATATACCCCTCCACCTCCTCTTCATTCGTGGAGAGAGCCATCCGACTGAACCTACACTTCCAGCATCATATTTCTGAGAGAGAACTACCTACTCATGTGTTGAGGCCAAGATATTCCATTCCTACCACATGAATCTTGATCTCTAGCCTTTCCCAAGTTGCTTTCCACTCAAACCCTCTTTCCACCAGATCCAAATCCTATGAGAGAGAGTTGAGTGTTGAGGAGACTATCATTTGAAGCACAAGAGCAAGGAGTTCAACATCAACACACCATTTGTTACTTCTTGGAGAGTGGTGTCTCCTAGATTGGCTAGGTGTCACTTGGGAGCCTCCGACAAGATTGTGGAGTTGAACCAAGGAGTTTGTAAGGGCAAGGAGATCGCCTACTTCGTGAAGATCTACCGCTAGTGAGGCAACTCCTTCGTGGGCGGCGGCCATGGTGGGATAGACAAGGTTGCTACTTATTGGACCCTTCGTGGGTGGAGCCCTCCGTGGACTCACAAGAACTGCGTTACCCTACGTGGGTTGAAGTCTCCACCAACGTGGAAGTATGATAGCACCACCTATCGGAACCACGAGAAAAACATTCGTGTCTCCAATTGCGTTTGATTTCTCCAAACCCTTCCCTTTACTTTCTTGCAAGTTGCATGCTTTAATTTCCGCTGCTCATATACTCTTTGCATGCTTGCTTGTTATGTATTGAAAAAGTTAAACTTGTGCCTAAACTCCACTTAAACTTTGATAAGGTTAAAAACCGAAAACTTTGATACTTAGTGTCTAATCACCCCCCCCCTCTAGACACCTCTTCTCAAGATCCTACAACAACTGTCATTTGCATTCATTACCGTTAATTTATATTGGGTATGACTATGATTGGATCTCTTTTACCATGAATTACAATGTCTAGTCAGTCCTTGATCTTTGAAGGTGCTCTGCATTTATGTTTCTTGGTCTCGTAAAGGGCTAGCGAGATACCATCTTGTTACATCATATTATGATTATTTTGAGAAAGTGTTGTCATCCGAGATTTATTATTATGGCTTTCTAGCTGATTATGTTATTGATATGAGTAAACATGAGACCTAGGAGTTATTGCAAATGTGGTTAGTTATGATCTTTGCTGAAAACCTGAATGCTGGCTTGACATAGTTACAACAACAAGAGCAAACAGAGTTTGTAAAAGTTTTTCTTTTTCTCTTTCAGTTTGTCAACTGAATTTCTTGAGGACAAGCAAGGTTTAAGCTTGGGGGAGTTGATACGTCTCCGTCGTATCTACTTTTCCAAACAGTTTTGCCCTTGTTTTGGACTCTAACTTGTATGATTTGAATGGAACTAACCCGGACTGACGTTGTTTTCAGCAGAATTGCCATGATGTTGTTTTATGTGAAGAAAACAAAAGTTCTCGGAATGACCTGAAACTCCACGGAATATCTTAGAATAAATAATAAAAAATCCTCACGAAAGATGAAGACCAGGGGCCCACACCATGTCGACGAGGGTGGGGGGGAGCCCCCCCTCCTGGGCGCGCCCCCTACCTCGTGGGCCCCCTGGAGACCCTCCGACGCCAACTCCAACTCCATATATTGGCTTTCAAGGAGAACAAAATCAGAGAGAAGAAATTATTGCGTTTTACGATATGGAGCCGCCGCCAAGCCCTAATCTCTCTCGGGAGGGCTGATCTGGAGTCCGTTCGGGGCTCCGGAGAGGGGGATTCGTCGCCGTCGTCATCATCAACCATCCTCCATCACCAATTTCATGATGCTCACCGCCGATGCGTGAGTAATTCCATCGTGAGGCTTGCTTTGGAGGGTGATGGGTTGGATGAGATTTATCATGTAATCGAGTTAGTTTTGTTAGGGTTTGATCCCTAGTATCCACTATGTTCTGAGATTGATGTTTCTATGACTTTGCTATGCTTAATGTTTGTCACTAGGGCCCGAGTGCCATGAATTCAGATCTGAACCTATTATGTTTTCATGAATATATGTGAGTTCTAGATCCTATCTTGCAAGTCTATAGTCACACCTACTATGTGTTATGATCCGGCAACCCCGAAGTGACAATAATCGGGACCACTCCCGGTGATGACCATAGTTTGAGGAGTTCATGTATTCAATATGTGCTAATGCTTTGTTTCGGTTCTCTATTAAAAGGAGGCCTTAATATCCCTTAGTTTCCATTAGGATCCCGCTGCCACGGGAGGGTAGGACAAAAGATGTCATGCAAGTTCTTTTCCATAAGCACGTATGACTATATTCGGAATACATGCCTACATTACATTGATGAATTGGAGCTAGTTCTGTGTCACCCTATGTTATGACTGTTACATGACGAAACGCATCCGGCATAATTATCAATCACTAATCCGGTGCCTACGAGCTTTCCATATACTGGTCTTCGCTTATTTGCTTTTCCGTTGCTATTGTTACAATCACTACAAAATACCAAAAACATTACTTTTGTTGTCTTTACTTTTGCTACTGTTACCGCCACTATCATATTACTTTGCTACTAAACACTTTGCTGCAGATACTAAGTTTCCAGGTGTGGTTGAATTGACAACTCAGCTGCTAATACTTGAGAATATTCTTTGGCTCCCCTTGTGTCGAATCAATAAATTTGGGTTGAATACTCTACCCTCGAAAACTGTTGCGATCCCCTATACTTGTGGGTTATCATAGCACAGCGATGGTAGGTATTTCCCTCAGTGATGAAACCAAGGTTATCGAACCAGTAGGAGAACCAAGCAACACAACGTAAACATCACCAGCACACAAATAACAACACCTTGCAACCCGACATGTTAAAGGGGTTGTCAATCCCTTTCGAGTAACGATGCCAGAAATTTGTAATAGATTGAATTAATAGATCGCAAATAAAATAAAGTGCAGCAAAGTATTTTTGTATTTTTGGTTTAATAGATCTGAATAAAAATGCAAAGGAAAAAGTAGATCGCAAGCAAATATATGAGAAAGAAGAGCCGGGGGCCGTAGGTTTCACTAGTGGCTTCTCTCGAGAAAAATAGCAAAAGGTGGGTAAATAAATTACTGTTGGGCAATTGATAGAACTTCAAATAATTATGACGATATCCAGGCAATGGTCATTACATATGCATCACGTCCAAGATTAGTAGACCGACTCCTGACTGCATCTACTACTATTACTCCACACATCGACCGCTATCCAGCATGCATCTAGTGTATTAAGTTCATGGAAAAACGGAGTAATGCAATAAGAACGATGACATGATGTAGACAAGATCAGTTTATCTATTGCGTAGATATAGATCCCATCTTTTTATCCTTAGTAGCAACGATACATACGTGTTGTTTCCCTTTACATCGGGATCAAGCACCGTAAGATCGAACCCACTACCGGGCACCTCTTCCCATTGCAAGATAAATAGATCAAGTTGGCCAAACAAAACCCAAATATCGGAGAAGAAATACGAGGCTATAAGAGATCATGCATATAAGAGATCAAAGAAACTAAAATAACTTTCATGGATATAAAAAGATATAACTGATCATAAACTCGAAGTTCATCAGATCCCAACAAACACACCGCAAAAAGAGTTACATCATATGGATCTCCAAGAGACCATTGTATTGAGAATTCAGCGAGAGAGAGAGAGCCATCTAGCTACTAACTACGGACCCAAAGGTCTACAAAGAACTACTCACGCATCATCGAAGAGGCGCCAATGGAGGTGGTGAACCCCATCCGAGATGGTGTCTGGATTAGATCTGGTGGTTCTGGACTCTGCGGCGGCTGGATGAATATTTCGTCGACGCTTCTAGGGTTTCTGGAATATTGGGGTATTTATAGAACAAAGAGGCAGTCCGGGGGGCACCCGAGGTGGGCACAACCCATCAGGGCGCGCCTGGGCCTCCTGGCGCGCCCTGGTGGGTTGTCCCCTCCTCGGGACTCCCCCAGGTGCAACCAGAGCCCAACTTCTTCCTTTTGGTCCATAAAAAATCATCGTAAAGTTTCGTGGCATTTGGACTCCATCTGATATTGATTTCGTATGATGTAAAAAACATGCAGAAAACATCAACTGGCACTTCGGACTATGTCAATAGGTTAGTACCAAAAAATGATATAAAATGACTATAAAATGATTATAAAACATCCCAGATTGATAATAAAATAGCATGGAACAATAAAAAATTATAGATACATTGGAGATGTATCATCATCCCCAAGCTTAACTCCTGCTCGTCCTCGAGTAGGTAAGTCATAAAAACAAAATTTTTGATGTGGAGTGTTGTTTATCATGTCATATCATATTCTTTTCTTTACAACATGGAAATTTGGACTTTTATGTGATTCAAAGTAATAGTCTTGTTTTGACATAATAATTTAGATACTCAAGCATATCAACAAGCAACCATGTCTTTCAAATTATCAACGCTAAAACAAGTTATCCCTAGCCCATCATGCTCAAACATTGATCCATTCATGAAACACACTCGAATATTAGCTACACCCAATACTTAAGCATGATCATATTGCCTCTCAGTTGATGCTTTTATAAGAGAAGATGGAGACTCAAATTCAAAATAAAAATTGCATAAAGTAAAAGAAAGGCCCTTCGCAGAGGGAAGTAGGGATTTGTAGATGTGCTAGAGCTCAAAGAGAAAAAAGTAGAGATAAAAACATTTTGGGAGGTGTATCCATCCCACCAACGAAAACGACGTAGAGCTACGAACACTTTCCATGCTAGATATGCCATAGGCGGTTCCCAAACAGAAAATAAAGTTTATTCCTTTTTCCACCATACTTTCACTTTCCATGGCTAACCGTATCCACGGGTGCCCTCCATACCAACACTTTCCAAGGAATTTATTATTTGACAACATAAAGTAAATTCATTTCGGGACTGGGAATCCCTAAAACCTTTGCCTTACTCTCGTGCAATGACAAGTGAATAAACACTCATCGTGAGAATAACACATCTAGCATGGAAAATATTAGCCACCCATTACTGTTCCACGAGCGAAACAAACCCACAAAAGAGAAGTTTATTTTTAAAATTAGAGATGGCACATGCAGATTTTCTTAGATCGGTAAGAGAATACCGTATATGGGTAGATATAGTGGACTCATGTGGCAAAACTGTTGGGGAACGTAGTAATTTCAAAAAATTTCCTACGCACACGCAAGATCATGGTGATGCATAGCAACGAGAGGGGAGAGTGTTGTCTACGTACCCTCATAGACCGAAGCGAAGCGATCACAACGTAGAGGAAGTAGTCGACGTTCTCCTCGTGATCCAACCGATCCCAGCGCCGTTACTCCGGCGCCTCGAGTTCTTGGCACACGTTCAGCTCGGTGACGCTCCTCGAGCTCCGATCCAAAGCAAAGCTCCGGAGAGAGAGTTCACAAGACGACGGCGTGGTGACGATCTTGATGTTCTACCGATGCAGGGCTTCGCCTAAGCACCGCTACGATATGACCGAGGTGGAATATAGTGGAGGGGGGCACCGCACACGGCTAAGAGATCCAAGAGATCAATTGTTGTGTCTTTTGTGCTAGCCCTGCCCCTCTATTTATATGTTGAGCCCCGGGGTCGAAACTTGGAGCAAAAAGCCTCCTCAAAGTCGGTTTTGCCCGAAAGGCAAGAGTCCCACTCGGACTCGGGACCAAACGCCACAATCCTTGGCGTCTGGCCCAGACGCCATGGGCCTCGGCGTCTGGCCTAGGGCCAGACGCCCGGGGCTCCGGCGTTTGGCCCCCTGGCCTCTGCAAAACTCCTGTTGCACCGACCAAAAGCCTCATGGGCTTGACCCTTGGCCTAAACATATCATCCAATATATGAATCTTTACGTCTCGACCATTTCGAGACTCCTCGTCATGTCCCCGATCTCATCCGGGACTCCGAACTCCTTCGGTACATCAAAATACACAAAACTCATAATATAACCGTCCATCGAAACCTTAAGCGTGCGGACCCTACGGTTCGAGAACAATGTAGACATGACCGAGACACGTCTCCGGTCAATAACCAATAGCGGGACCTAGATGCCCATATTGGCTCCTACATATTCTACGAAGATCTTTATCGGTCAGACCGCATAACAACATACGTTGTTCCCTTTGTCATCGGTATGTTACTTGCCCGAGATTCGATCGTCGGTATCCAATACCTAGTTCAATCTCGTTACCGGCAAGTCTCTTTACTTGTTCTGTAATGCTTCATCCCGTAACCAACTCATTGGTCACATTGCTTGCAAGGCTTATAATGATGTGCATTACCGAGAGGGCCCAGAGATACCTCTCCGACAATCGGAGTGACAAAACCTAATCTCGAAATATGCCAACCCAACATGTACCTTTGGAGACACCTGTAGTACTCCTTTATAATCACCCGATTACGTTGTGACGTTTGGTAGCACCAAAGTGTTCCTCCGTAAACGGAGTTGCATAATCTCATAGTTACAGGAACATGTATAAGTCATGAAGAAAGCAATAGCAACATACTAAGCGATCAAGTGCTAGGCTAACGGAATGGGTCATGTCAATCAGATCATTCTCCTAATGATGTGATCCCGTTAATCAAATGACAACTCATGTCTATGGTTAGGAAACATAACCATCTTTGATTAACGAGCTAGTCAAGTAGAGGCATACTAGTGACACTCTGTTTGTCTATGTATTCACACATGTATTATGTTTCCGGTTAATACAATTCTAGCATGAATAATAAACATTTATCATGATATAAGGAAATAAATAATAACTTTATTATTGCCTCTAGGGCATATTTCCTTGATCTCCCACTTGCACTAGAGTCAATAATCTAGATCACATCACCATGTGATTAACATCGATAGTTCACATCATCATGTGATTAACACCCATAGTTCACATCGCCATGTGACCAACACCCAAAGGGTTTACTAGATTCAGTAATCTAGTTCACATCGCTATGTGATTAACACCCAAAGAGTACTAAGGTGTGATCATGTTTTGCTTGTGAGTCAACGGGTCTTTCATATTCAGATCCGTTATGTATTTTGCAATTTTCTATGTCTGCAATGCTCTGCACGGAGCTACTCTAGCTAATTGCTCCCACTTTCAATATGTATCCAGATCGAGACTTAGAGTCATCCAGATCGGTGTCAAAACTTGCATCGACGTAACCCTTTACGACGAACCTTTTGTCACTTCCATAATCGAGAAACATATCCTTATTCCACTAAGGATAATTTTGACCGCTGTCCGATGATCTACTCCTAGATCACTATTGTACTCCTTGCCAAACTCAAAGGTAGGGTATACAATAGATCTGGTACACAGCATGGCATACTTTATAGAACCTATGGCCAAGGCATAGGGAATGACTTTCATTCTCTTTCTATCTTACTGCCGTGGTCGGGTTTTGAGTCTTACTCAATTTCACACCTTGTAACACAGGCAAGAACTCTTTCTTTGGACTGTTCCATTTTGAACTACTTCAAAATCTTGTCAAGGTATGTACTCATTGAAAAAACTTATCAAGCGTCTTGATCTATCTCTATAGATCTTGATGCTCAATATATGCAGCTTCACCGAGGTCTTTCTTTGAAAAAACTCCTTTCAAACACTCCTTTATGCTTTGCAGAATAATTCTACATTATTTCCGATCTACAATATGTCATGCACATATACTTATCAGAAATGCTGTAGTGCTCCCACTCACTTTCTAGTAATTACAGGCTTCACCGCAAGTCTGTATAAAACTATATGCTATGATCAACTTATCAAAGCATGTATTCCAACTCTGAGATGCTTGCACCAAATCCATAGATGGATCATTTGGAGCTTGCACATTTTGTTAGCTCCTTTAGGATTGACAAAACCTTCTGGTTGCATCATATACAACTCTTCTTTAATAAATCCATTAAAGAATGTAGTTTTGACATCCATTTGCCAGATTTCATAAAATGTGGCAATTGCTAACATGATTCGGACAGACTTAAGAATCGCTACAGTTTGAGAAAATATCATTGTAGTCAACACCTTGAACTTGTCGAAAACCTTTTTGTGACAAGTCGAGCTTTGTAGATAGTAACACTACTATCAATGTCCGTCTTCCTCTTGAAGATCCATTTATTTAACATGGCTTGCTGATCATCGAGCAAGTCAACCAAAGTCCACACTTTGTTCTCATATATGGATCCTATCTCAGATTTTATGGCCTCAAGCCATTTCGCGGAATCTGGGCTCATCATCGCTTCCTCATAGTTCGTAGGTTCATCATGGTCTAGTAACATGACTTCCGTAACACGATTACCGTACCACTCTGGTGCAGATTTTGCTCTGGAAGACCTACGAGGTTTGGTAGCAACTTGATCTGAAGTTTCATGATCATCATCATTAACTTCCTCACTAATTGGTGTAGGAATCACTTTGGAACTGATTTACGTGATGAACTACTTTCCAATAAGGGAGAAGGTATAATTACCTCATCAAATTCTACTTTCCTCCCACTCACTTCTTTCGAAAGAAACTTCTTCTCTAGAAAGGATCCATCTTAGCAACGAAAAACTTGCCTTCGGATCTGTGATAGAAGGTGTACCCAATAATTACCTTTTCTATGAAGACGCACTTCTCCGATTTGGGTTTGAGCTTATCAGGTGAAAACTTTTTCACATAAGCATCACAACTCCAAACTTTTAAGAAACGACAGCTTAGGTTTACTGTTAAACCATAGTTCATATGGTGTCGTCTCAACGGATTTAGATGGTGCCCTATTAAACGTGAATGCAGCTGTCTCTAATGCATAACCCCAAAATGATAGTGGAAAACCGATAAGAGACATCATAGATCGCACCATATCAAATAAAGTGCGGTTACGACGTTCGGACACACCATAACATTGTGGTGATCCATGAGGCGTGAGCTATGAAACTATTCCACATTATTTTAATTGAAGACCAAACTCGTAACTCAATTATTCGTCTTTGCGATTAGATCGCAGAAACTTTATTTTCTTGTTACGATGATTTTTCCACTTCAATCTGAAATTCTTTGAACCTTTCAACTATTTCAGACTTATGTTTCATCAAGTAGATATACCCATATCTGCTCAAATCATCTTCACGAAAGTCGAAAATAACGATACTTGCCACGAGCATCAACACTCATTGGATCGCATACATCGGTATGTATTATTTCCAATAAGTCAAGAGCTTGTTCCATTGTTCCGGAGAACGGAGTTTTAGTCATCTTGCCCAAAGCGGCACGGTTCGCAAGCATCAAATGATTCATAATCAAGTGATTCCAAAAGTCCATCAAAGCATGGAGTTTTCTTCATGCGCTTTACACCAATATGACCTAAGCGGCGATTGCCACAAATAAGTTGCACTATCATTATTAACTTTGCATCTTTTGGTTTCAATATTATGAATATGTGCATCACTATGATCGAGATCCAATGAATCATTTTCATTGGGTGTGTAACCATATAAGGTTTTATTCATGTAAGCGAACAACAATTTATTCTCTTACTTAAATGAATAACCGTATTGCAATAAACATGATCAAATCATACTTATGCTCAACACCAAATAACACTTATTTAGGTTCCATACTAATCCCGAAAGTATAGGGAGTGTGCGATGATGATCATATCAATCTTGGAACTACTTCCAACACTCATCTTCACTTCCCCTTCAACTAGTTTCTGTTCATTCTGCAACTCCGTTTCAAGTTACTACTCTTAGCAACTGAACCGATTATCAAATACCGAGGGTTGCTACTGAACACTAGTAAAATACACATCAATAATCAGTATCTCAAATATACCTTTGTTCACTTTGCCATCCTTCTTATCCGCCAAATACTTGGGGTAGTTCCGCTTCTAGTGACCAGTTCCATTGCAGCAAAAGCACTTAGTCTCGTGCTTAGGTCCAGACTTGGGTTTCTTCACTCGAGCGACAACTTGCTTGCCGTTCTTCTTGAAGTTCCCTTCTTCCCTTTGCCCTTTTCCTTGAGACTAGTGGTCTTGTCAATCATCAACACTTGATGCTCTTTCTTGATTTCTACCTTCGTCGATTTCAACATCACGAAGAGCTCGGGAATCGTTTTCGTCATCCCTTGCATACTATAGTTCATCACGAAGTTCTAGTAACTTAGTGTTGGTGACTAGAGAATTCTGTCAATCACTATCTTATCTGGAAGATTAACTCCCACTTGATTCAAGCGATTGAAGTACCCAGACTATCTGAGAACATGCTCACTAGTTGAGCGATTCTCTTCCATCTTTTAGCTATAGAACTTGTTGGAGATTTCATATCTCTCAACTCGGTATTTGCTTGAAATATTAACTTCAATTCCTGGAACATCTCATATGGTCCATGACGTTCAAAACGTCTTTGAAGTCCCGATTCTAAGCTATTAAGTATGGTGCACTAAACTATCAAGTAGTCATCATATTGAGCTAGCCAAACGCGTTCATAACGTCTACATTTGCTCCTGCAATAGGTCTGTCACCTAGCGGTGCATTAAGGACATAATTCTTCTGTGCAGCAATGAGGATAAACCTCAGATCACGGATCCAATCCGCATCATTGCTACTAACATTTTTTCAATACAATTTTCTCTAGGAACACATATAAAAACATAGGGAAGCAACAACGCGAGCTATTGATCTACAACATAATTTGCAAAATACTACCAGGACTAAGTTCATGATAAATTAAAGTTCAATTAATCATATTACTTAAGAACTCCCACTTAGGCAGACATCTCTCTAGTCATCTAAGTGATCACGTGATCCAAATCAACTAAACCATAACCGATCATCACGTGAGATGGAGTAGTTTTCAATGGTGAACATCTTATGTTGATCATATCTACTATATGATTCACGCCGACCTTTCGGTTTACGTGTTCCGAGGCCATATCTGCATATGCTAGGCTCGTCAAGTATAACCTGAGTATTCTGCGTGTGCAAAACTGGCTTGCACCCGTTGTAGATGGACGTGGAGCTTATCACACCCGATCATCACGTGGTGTCTCGGCACGATTTAACTTTGGCAACGGTGCATACTCGGGGAACACTACTTGATAATTTTAGTGAGAGATCATCTTAAATGCTACCGCCAATCAAAGCAAAATAAGATGCATAAAGGATAAACATCACATGCAATCAATATAAGTGATATGATATGGCCATTATCATCTTGTGCTTGTGATCTCCATCTCCGAAGCACCGTCGTGATCACCATCGTCACCGTAGCGACACCTTGATCTCCATCGTAGTATCGTTGTCGTTTCGCCATCTATTGCTTCTCGACTATCGCTACCGCTTAGTGATAAAGTAAAAGCAATTACAGGCGTTTGCATTTCATACAATAAGCGACAACCATATGGCTCCAGCCGATTGCCGATAACTTCGGTTACAAAACATGATCATCTCATACAATAAAATATAGCATCACGTCTTGACCATATCACATCACAACATGCCCTGCAAAAACAAGTTAGACGTCCTCTACTTTGTTGTTGCAAATTTTACGTGGCTGCTACGGGCTTAAGCAAGAACCAATCTTACCTACGCATCAAGACCACAACGATACTTCGTCAAATAGACTCCGTTTTAACCTTCTCAAGGACCGGGTGTAGCCACACTGTTCAACTAAAGTGAGAGAGACAGACACCCGCCAGCCACCTTTAAGCACGAGTGCTCGTAGCAGTGAAACTAGTCTCACGTAAGCGTCTGGCGTAATGTCGGTCCGGGCGCTTCATCTCACAATACCGCTGAACCAAAGTATGACATGCCGGTAGGCGGTATGACTTGTATCGCCCACAACTCACTTGTGTTCTACTCGTGCAAAACATCAAACCATAAAAACCTAGGCTCGGATGCCACCGTTGGGGAACGTAGTAATTTCAAAAATTTCCTACGCACACGCAAGATCATGGTGATGCATAGCAACGAGAGGGAGAGTGTTGTCTACGTACCCTCGTGAGACCCGGCGGAAGCGATCACAACGTAGAGGAAGTAGTCGTCGTTCTCCTCACGATCCAACCGATCCCAGCGCGTTACTCCGGCGCCTCGAGTTCTTGGCACACGTTCAGCTCGGTGGCGCTCCTCAGGCTCGATCCAAAGCAAAGCTCGGGGAGAGAGTTCCGTCGGCCTGACGGCGTGGTGACGATCTTGATGTTCTACCGATGCGAGGCTTCGCCTAAGCACCGCTCTGATATGACCGAGGTGGAATATAGTGGAGGGGGCACCGCACACGGCTAAGAGATCCAAGAGATCAATTGTTGTGTCTTTTGTGCTAGCCCTGCCCTCTATTTATATGTTGAGCCCGGGGTCGAAACTTGGAGCAAAAAGCCTCCTCAAAGTCGGTTTTGCCGAAAGGCAAGAGTCCCACTCGGACTCCAGGACCAACGCCACAATCCTTGGCGTCTGGCCCAGACGCCATGGGCCTCGGCGTCGGCCCAGGCCGACGCCAGGTCTCCGGCGTTTGGCCCCCAGCCTCCATAAAACTCCTTTTGCACCGACTTAAAAGCCTCATGGGCTTGACCCTTGGCCTAAACATATCATCCAATATATGAATCTTTACGTCTCGACCATTTCGAGACTCCTCGTCATGTCCCCGATCTCATCCGGGACTCCGAACTCCTTCGGTACATCAAAATACACAAAACTCATAATATAACCGTCCTTGAAACCTTAAGCGTGCGGACCCTACGGTTCGAGAACAATGTAGACATGACCGAGACACGTCTCCGGTCAATAACCAATAAGCGGGACACGGATGCCCATATTGGCTCCTACATATTCTCTGAAGATCTTTATCGGTCAGACCGCATAACAACATACGTTGTTCTCTTTGTCATCGGTATGTTACTTGCCCGAGATTCGATCGTCGGTATCCAATACCTAGTTCAATCTCGTTACCGGCAAGTCTCTTTACTCGTTCTGTAATGCTTCATCCCGTAACCAACTCATTGGTCACATTGCTTGCAAGGCTTATAATGATGTGCATTACCGAGAGGGCCCAGAGATACCTCTTCGACAATCGGAGTGACAAAACCTAATCTCGAAATCGCCAACCCAACATGTACCTTTGGAGACACCTGTAGTACTCCTTTATAATCACCCGATTCGTTGTGACGTTTGGTAGCACCTAAAGTGTTCCTCCGATAAACGGAGTTGCATAATCTCATAGTTACGGGAACATGTATAAGTCATGAAGAAAGCAATAGCAACATACTAAAGCGATCAAGTGCTAGGCTAACGGAATGGGTCATGTCAATCAGATCATTCTCCTAATGATGTGATCCCGTTAATCAAATGACAACTCATGTCTATGGTTAGGAAACATAACCATCTTTGATTAACGAGCTAGTCAAGTAGAGGCATACTAGTGACACTCTGTTTGTCTATGTATTCACACATGTATTATGTTTCCGGTTAATACAATTCTAGCATGAATAATAAACATTTATCATGATATAAGGAAATAAATAATAACTTTATTATTGCCTCTAGGGCATATTTCCTTCAAAAACTGGTTTAAAGGATTTTGGATGCACAAGTAGAGGTCATACTTAGTGCAAAATGGCTAGCAAAAAGATTGAGAAGCGACCAACCAAGAAACGAATAGTCTCATAAGCAAGCATTAAGCATAATTAACACCGAATAATGCACCACAAGTAGGATATAATTTTCATTGCATGATTATTGACTTTCGTGCATGCATAGGGAATCACAGACCTTAACACCAATATTCTTACTAGAGCACAATTACTCATCAACATAACTCACATATCACATCATCATATCTCAAAAACTGTTACTAAGAATCACGTTTATTTTGTCCAATGATCTTCATGACATTTTTTTTCTTTATCCTTCTTGGATATCTATCACTTTGGGACCAATTTTCATGTGTTGCTTTTCATAAGCTCAAACAAATATAAGTGAAGATCATGAGCATAATTTTTTTCTTTCTCTCAATATAATTTAAGTGAAGCAAGAGAGAATTTCTTCAAAATTTTACTAGCTCTCAAATAAATCTAAGTGAAGTAAGAGAGCATTTCTTCAAAAATACTAAGCACACCGTGCTCAAAAAGATATAAGTGAAGCGCTAGAGCAAGTCCTATCTCATAAAAGATTTAAGTGAAGCACAGAGAGCAATTCTAACAAGTCATGATATAATTTTGGATCTCTCAAATAGGTGTGACCAGCAAGGATTGATGACTTAAAACACAAAATAAAACAAGCAAAGACACATGTCATACTAGACGCTCCAAGCAAAACACATATCATGTGATGAATAAAAATATAGTCTCGAGTAAAATACCGATGGTCATTAGAAGAAAGAGGGGATGCCACTCGGGGGCATCCCCAAGCTTAGTTGGTTGCTCATTCTTGGATAATAGCTTTGGATGCTGGGGCATCCCCAAGCTTAGGCTCTTCTATCCTTCTTTCATCCATCGTAAGATAACCAAAACTTGAAAACTTCAATCACACAAAACTCATCAAAACCTTTGTGAGATCCGTTAGTAAAAGAAAGCAAACCACTACTATAAGTGATGTATCAAACCAATTCATATTTTGTTTTTGTATTATATCTACTGTATTCCAACTTTTCTATGGCAAAAACTCATCAAAGAAAACCATAGAGCCATCAAAATAAGCACACAACACAAAGAAAACAGAATATGTCAAAACAGAACAATCTGTAGTAATCTAACACTTTCGAATACTTCTGTAACTCCAAAAATTCTGAAAAATTAGGACGACCAGGGTAATTTGTATATTGATCTTCTTCAAAAAGAATTGGTATTTTATCACGTTCTGGTGATTTTTAACAATTATTTTCGTGAGCATCAAAGTTTCTGTTTTTTTTTCATCAAGATCAAACAACTATCACCAAAGAAGATCCTAAAGGCTTTACTTCGCACAAAAACTAATTAGAACACAAAAAACAAAATCATACCAGAGGCATAATTGTGCAAACACACAAGAACAGAAAGTAAAAAGCAAAAATAAATTTTATTCATTGGGTTGCCTCCCAACAAGCGCTATAGTTTTACGCCCTTAGCTAGGCGTAAGGAAAGGATCTATGTTTTGCCATCCTTCTTCTTCTTAGTTTTCTTAGAGGTGTTTTCATCATGGAGTTTTGTAAACACAACATAAAATGTATTATCCATGGAAACTTCAGCAATCCTTAGTTGGTTTTCATCATAACCCCTTTGATTTCTCGCAACAATCCAAGAATAATGTTGATTAACATTGTTGAAAACTTGTTGGATTATATCTAGAACGGGGACTTCCTTTTTAAGATTATCATCAAAGATCTTATTATCCCCAAGAAAATGCCTCAATGCATAATCACGACTGTAAATAATTTCATCTATTACAGGTTTTTCACGATTCATGCCATAAAAGTCAAAGATTTCCCTAGCTTCCCGTATTATGTAGTCAAACTCATTCATAAGAACGAGAGTGGCTAAGTTTTTAGCCGTCGGATTCTTCATCTTGGGAAGCTCAAAAACCAATATTTGCAAGGTAGGGTGAGTGCGGATAATTTACTTTCAAGTTTCAGAACTAGTGTTGAAATAGCATCCGTATAAGATCTAGTAGTTTTAAGTATAGGAGCATCATCAAGACTCAGATTTCCCACACAATTGAAGAATTCTTGGATAAGTTATTTTCCCATAACGTGCCCTTGCCCCAAGATAAAAGTTTTAGCATCCAGATTGCCTATACGTCCAATCTTAGGAGTCAGGCCATCATCTGTTGGTGCCATACCGAAATCACTCATGATTGCAAGCAGAGAATAGATCTGGCGAGAAAACGGCGAACGGAGAGGCGAATAAAACATAATTTTTTTTGTGAAGTGGGGGAGAGGAAAACGAGAGGAAAATGGCAAATAATGTAAATTGCAAAGAGATGAGATTTGTAATTAGGAACCAGGTTATGTTGAAGATCCTCCCCGGCAGCGGCGCCAGAAATTCCTTCTGATTGCTCCCTGACTATGGCGCCAGAAAGCTTCTATCTGCTAGGACTACGTCGGTATTTCCTCAAAGAGGAAGGGATGATGCAGCACAACGAGGTAGGTATTTCCCTCAGTGATGAAACCAAGGTTATCGAACCAATAGGAAAACTAAGCAACACAATGTAAACAGCACCTGCACACAAATAACAACACCTCGCAACCCGACGTGTTAAAGGGGTTGTCAATCCCTTTCGGGTAATGATGCCAGAAATTTGTAATAGATTGAATTAATAGATCGCAAATAAAATAAAGTGCAACAAAGTATTTTTTGTATTTTTGGTTTAATAGATCTGAATAAAAATGCAAAGGAAAAGTAGATCGCAAGCAAATATATGAGAAAGAAGACCCGAGGGCCGTAGGTTTCACTAGTGGCTTCTCTCGAGAAAAATAGCAAACGGTGGGTAAATAAATTAATGTTGGGCAATTGATGGAAGTTCAAATAATTATGACGATATCCAGGAAATGATCATTACATATGCATCACGTCCAAGATTAGTAGACCGACTCCTGCCTGCATCTACTACTATTACTTCACACATCAACCGCTATCCAAAGATGCATCTAGTGTATTAAGTTCATGGAAAAATGGAGTAATGCAATAAGAACGATGACATGATGTACACAAGATCCGTTTATCTATTGCGTAGATATAGATCCCATCTTTTTATCCTTAGTAGCAACGATACATACGTGTCGTTTCCCTTTCTGTCACTGGGATCAAGCACCGTAAGATCGAACCCACTACCGGGCACATCTTCCTATTGCAAGATAAATAGATCAAGTTGGCCAAACAAAACCCAAATATCGGAGAAGAAATACAAGGCTATAAGAGATCATGCATATAAGAGATCAAAGAAACTAAAATAACTTTCATGGATATAAAAAGATATAACTGATCATAAACTCGAAGTTCATCAGATCCCAACAAACACACGCAAAAAGAATTACATCATATGGATCTCCAAGAGTTCAGCGAGAGAGAGAAAGCCATCTAGCTACTAACTATGGACCCGAAGGTCTACAAAGAACTACTCACGCATCATCGGAGAGGCACCAATGGAGGTGGTGAACCCCATCCGAGATGGTGTCTAGATTGGATCTGGTGGTTCTGGACTCTGCGGCGGTTGGATGAATATTTTGTCGATGCTTCTAGGGTTTCTGGAATATTGGGGTATTTATAGAACAAAGAGGCGGTTCCGGGGGGGGGGGCACCTGAGGTGGGCATAACCCACCAGGGCGCGCCTGGGCCTCCTGGTGCGCCCTGGTGGGTTGTCCCCTCCTCGGGACTCCCTCCAGGTGCAACCAGGGCCCAACTTCTTCCTTTTGGTCCATAAAAAATTATCGTAAAGTTTCGTGGCATTTGGACTCCGTCTGATATTGATTTCCTGCGATGTAAAAAACATGCAGAAAACACCAACTGGCACTTGGCACTATATCAATAGGTTAGTACCAAAAAATGATATAAAATGACTATAAAATGATTATAAAACATCCAAGATTGATAATAAAACAGCATGGAAAAATAAAAAATCATAGATATGTTGGAGACGTATCAGGAACGCGCCTTCTTCTTCGCATCCACCACCATGATCATCGGTAATGGCCTGCGCGTGCTGTTCTGGGAGGACCGTTGGCCCAATGGGTGCTCGATCTCGGAGATCGCGCCCCTACTGTACGCTGTCATCCCCAAACATCACCGCAAATGCAGAACGGTGGCGGATGCCCTGCAAGCGCACATATGGGCTCTGACATCCAGGGCGTCATTGGCATACAGGAGATTGGTCAGTACTTGCTAACTTGGCGGGCGATCGAGTCCAGCACTCTCTCCTCTGAGCCAGACCGCTTGCAATGGACGTGGACCACGTCAGGAACATACACTGCGCAGTCCGCCTACCTTGCCACTTTCGAATGCTCGACCCATTGCCCCGCATGGAAGCTCACATGGAAAAGCTGCCCCCCGCGTGAAGTTCTTTCACCGCTCGCCAACTGGAACAACTTCTTGGGCGGCGGCCGCCTTGCTCGCCGAGGGTTTCCGCACCCAGCCCGCTGCCTGCTCTGCGATCAAGCGCCCGAATCGATCCACCACCTGTTCCTGGCATGCCCCTTCTCCAAGCTGGTGTGGCACGAAATCCTCTCCTGGCTGCGTCTTACATGCAACGCGCCGGATGTCGAGGACTCCCTGACCGATTGGTGGCGTACGGCACGACATGCCACGCTCAAGCCGATGCAAAAAGGCCTCTCCACCGCGACGCTGCTAATTCCTTGGATGACTTGGAAGCATCGCCTCCTCCGGCTGCCCTCCCGTGATTCCGTCCGGTGGGATCCTTCTCCACCCTGTGCTCTTGCTATGGACCCAGGTTTTTCCCCAATCCTTTCTCGTTTTATTGCGTTCTTTGTCTTTAGGTTGTTGGGGGAGACTTGGATGTTCTAGAGATTCATAGGCTTTCTCTTTGCAAGAATAGGATGAAGGAGAATAGCCTTGCATAGGAATTATACTTGTTTTGTTGTCTTGCGAGATCTAATCACCGTAGTAATCGCCGTTGTTTGGGTCTTTCAGATTCGAATCGCCGTTCGGATCGACGCGACGCCTACTACCGCCCGTCGGCGCGGTACTACCGCTTGCACGCATTACCGCCTCTGGCGCTGCGGTACTACCGTGCACTGACACTAGAACCTTACTACTGCTCCAACCACGGTACTACCGTGACCTAGCATGGTACTACCGCGACTTGGAGCAGTACTAATTTTTTAGTACCGCAGACACTGGCAGTCCTACCATAGCTCACATCTAACGCTGGCCAACCTTCACGTATATTTCCTATGTGTTTCTTGTGCTTTGTTGTGGTCTTTGCATTGATCCTCTTCGCGTTCGTTGGTGTTTTGCGTGTGTGTCTCAGGTGGTGGCTCTCGCCGTTCCAATCCCAGTCGTGACACTGGCTCCAAGCGTCTGCGCAGCCCAGTTGACGCACCAGAGGGCTCCTCTGCCCCCAAGCGCAATGTCAAGACTACTGCTAGAAAGTTCAAGGAGCCCGCCAAGGGCATGATGAGATGCCCCAATCTGACTACGTCCGTCTCAGGCAGATTCACCCGTACGTGACCCCTTGTTCCTCTGTCAGGGGTTGTGAGCTGTTTTGGAACAAGCAACAAACCAACATCTATCTGGATGTCATCAAGAACAAGCGAGAATACCTATGTGGATGTGAAATGGATTGACATGCATCACTTGAGGAAGGACAAGTTCCGTGCCTACTTTGGAGAGGCTCGGACTTGGTGGAGCAGTTTGGCATTGAGCATGTAATATCCTTTCACCTTGACTATGATCCCGAGCTTATCTGTCAGTTCTTTGCTTGATTTACTTTCACCCACGATGAGGAGAGGAGGATGACCTGGATGACCAATGGCCGTAAGTCGATCGCTACACGGAAGGAGTTCATGGATTTGCTCCAGTGCACGATGACGGGCTCGACACTCCGTGGGTGTTCGCCCCATGCCAACTCTGATTCTGCCAACAAGGACAAGCTTGCACCGTACTATGTTGAGAAGGCGCTTACAAGTGGCAAGATAGGGTTGGTGCTCAACTCTTTTTTGGATATCATGTACCGCATCTTCCGCAACTCTTTGTTCCCTCGCATTGGTGACAAGGACAAGGTCCATGCCTATATGGTGGATATGATGCTCATCTGCGAGGAGGCTCGTTTGTCTCAGACTCAGCCACTTGATGTCTCACACATCATGTGGTGTGAGCTTCGGTTTGCGGTGTTCAACCGCAAAGTGCCTATCTACGGGCCCTATATGTTTCTGCTGATCTCGAGGACACAGGAGAAGATGTTCCCTGGTGAGGAGTTCCTTGCCCCATTTGGATTCGCCATGATCCCATCATGCGTGTGTCAAACCCAACTGGGCCAACACTACTACTCGTGCCGAGGCGTCTGCTGCTAGGGCTGCTTTGTTGGTGAGGAGGATCTTTGGCGCCGAGAATGTTCTTTGAGGGCCATGCTGCTAGGCCTTCCCAGAGCTCCTCTGTGCCTTCATGGGCCAAGAAGTCAAGGACAAGATGAAGACTCTTTTACGCATGCAAGCCAAGGGGCGATCTGAGGACTCACGTGGCGTCCAAGGAGAGTCGTCGCCGGGACAGGAAGATCTTGCAACTATATGGTGAGGATGTGTCCAGCGGGTCTCGAGGAGCGCATCACTCCGAGGCCGAGTGGATGGAGAAGCAAGGCTACAGGTGGACTGATTACGAGGAGGGCGCCGAGGAGTCCATCCTGCTGCCGAGGAGTCGATGGAGAGGGTTGGGATGAGTTCCTGCTGCTTGAGCCACCGCTTGTGTGTAGGTGTCCTCTCTGCCTTTTGGCGTCTCGATGCCAAAGGGGAGAGTGTAGGGATTTGGGAGTCGTGTGTCGTGTTCATGTTTGGTGTGTTTATTGCTTTCTCGGTTGAACTTCGTTTGAACCTCGTTTTAGTTGCTTTTCCTTCTTATGGTGTAAGACATATGCACTCTATCTATCTTAGCGAGCTTGTGTTATATTGTGCTATATGTTGCTTAGATGTTAATCTTCGTGCCTTTGTCTCTAAAATATAGGGGGAGTGGTGATCCTAGTATGTGTGATATGCAGTCCAAAGCATTCATCTAGAGTGCACACATCTAGGGGGAGCCCGTCTATATTTTGGAGAGGAGGGGTTTGCCCTTGCTCAATATTATCGTATCTTTGTGCAAATCCCGTATTGTCATCAATCCACCAAAAAGGGGGAGATTGTAAGGGCATATTTATCCCTCAAGTGTTTTGGTGATTGATGACGATACTTTTGCGGACTAATCGTATGCCTTGAGTTTCTCAGATGCTTCATCGCTAGGCACGAGACGATTCGGTGCCCCTCGGAGACTATTGAAGACGGCATTGTTCTACGTTTCTCTTTGGTGGATTTGAGTCGTAGGAGAGCCGTACTATTAAGATGGGGTCCGCGTCGGAAAGGTTTGGGTGGAATCAACACGTACACATGTCCTACCTTTCCTTGCACTTTGGAGCATCTTCCGTTGTCATAGTTGTGCATAAATCCGACGGCCCTTTGTTGTTCTTGCGGTAGTCTTTGCTCTAGGGAGCGGTAGTACCATGAGCACCATGATAGTACCGCTCCCGAGAGCCGTAGTACCGCAACTCCCTACGCCTTTGTGCTGCTCGATGCAGTAGGCGCGGATGTAATTTTTACATCCGCTACCACACGGTAATGTACCGCTCGTCTGTGGTAGTACCGCTAGTGGACCTGATAGTACCGCTCTCTTGGAGCCGTAGTACTGCGTGGCCCCCATGCCCGCATCGTTCGTCGCGGTTGTAGGAAGCGGATGTAATTTTTACATCCGGCGCCTCCTGATAATCCGCACCTCGGTAGCGGTAGTACCGCGTCGGGTTTTCGCCTTGTTTCTTTTTCAGGAAGTAGGCACGGATGTAATTTATTTCGTCCGGCGCTCTTAAGTGAGTTGTGGCTTACACGCCTTGCGGTAGTACCGCAAGTGCGTGATAATCTTGCTCTCAGTCAGGCCAGTCCCAATCTCTGCTGCTGCCGCGGTAGTACCGTGACCTTCCACGGTAGTACCGCGTGGCCTCGCGGTAGTACCAGGATTTCGGAGCGGTAGTACCGCGTGTCGCGGGCTGAACTAGAGGATAACGGTTGGATCTTTTGCACGAGTATAAAAGTCATGTCTCCTACCTCTAGTTCATGACCTCTTCCATCTCTAAGCTCCATTGTTGCTCCAAGCTCCATTTTGGCCCGATCTCTCTCCCTAGCCAATCAAACTTGTTGATTTGCTCGGGATTGGGTGACAAGGGCCCGATCTACACTTCCACCAAGAGACTTTTGATTCCCCACTTATCCCTTGCGGATCTTGTTACTCTTGGGTGTTTGAGCACCCTAGACGGTTGAGGTCACCGTGGAGCCATATTCCATTGTGGTGAAGCTTCGTGGTGTTGTTGGGAGCCTCCAATTAAGTTGTGGAGATTGCCCCAACCATGTTTGTAAAGGTTCGGTTGCCGCCTTCAAGGGCACCAATAGTGGAATCACGGCTCTTGCATTGTCTTGGCGTGAGGAGATTACGGTGGCCCTAGTGGCTTCTTGGGGAGCATTGTGCCTCCACACCGCTCTAACGGAGACGTACTTCCCCTCAAAAGGAAGGAACTTCGATAATACATCCTCGTCTCCACCGGCTCCACTCTTGGTTATCTTATCCCTTTACTTGTGCAAGCTTATTTGTGTTTCTATCTTTGCTTGCTCTTGTGCTTGTGTTGATTGCATCATATAGGTTGTTCACCTAGTTGCACATCTAGACAACCTTTATTATTGCAAAGTTTAAATTGGTAAAGAAAAGCTTAAAAAAATTTAGTTGCCTATTAACCCCCCCCCCTCTAGTCAACTATATCGATCCTTTCAATGCGTCTTCGACGCAGCAACCCCGTCGGCAAACACTATGATGGCGAGGATTAAGGACGAAGCTGCGCTTTGGGCGACTGCGGGCGCGCGAGGACTGCGTGTCATCCTCCCCCCATCGTGGGATGTCCACTGATCTCTCATTTTGCCTGTAACCCTGCCTCTTAGGAGGTTGTAGCAAACTCTCTTCCTTTTCAATACAAAGAAACGCAAAAGTCTTTTACGTTTTCTCAAAAAAGACAATAACAACCCCTCTAGGATGTGTCGCCCTGGCATGAACGCCATCTGCGTCAGTGTGACCACTTTGTGAGTGATCGCCTCCACCGGCTCCACTCTTGGTTATCTTATCCCTTTACTTGTGCAAGCTTATTTGTGTTTCTATCTTTGCTTGCTCTTGTGCTTGTGTTGATTGCATCATATAGGTTGTTCACCTAGTTGCACATCTAGACAACCTTTATTATTGCAAAGTTTAAATTGGTAAGGAAAAGCTTAAAATTTGTTAGTTGCCTATTCACCCCCCTCTAGTCAACTATATCGATCCTTTCAATTGGTATCAGAGCCTCGTCTCTTTTTAAGGACTTTACAGTCCGAATAGTATTGTTGACGTCGTAGATGTTGTGGGGAGCACTCCGGTGTGAATCCGATATCATCTACGGAGATGGGGTACCTCGATCTCTCGTGAGGAATTCAATGTGGCGTTGGACACATTGAAAACCTCCATGACGACCGAGGTCAAGGACATGTTTAACGAATTCCTAGAAGGGCTTAAACTTTCCACCGCACCTGTGAAAGTGGGTGATCCCGCCAACACGGGAGCGGATGCTAACTCCGATAAGGGGGAAGCTACTAGTGAGAAAGCCCCATCGTCTAGTGGTAAGAATGGCACCGGCATCTTCGCCCATGTGCAACCTCCTCCCATTTATGGTGGACCGATTCCTTCCACTCATTTGAATCATGCCGGTCCACCACCTAAGATTGATAAAAAGGAGGATTTTGATTCTTGGGTTTATTGTTTTAAGCGTCACTTAAATCATGTGAACACTAACCTTTGGAGAATCATTGAAGAAGGTTTCTATCCGCATGATTCGAGCAACTTCTCTCCTAGAGAAGTCATGGACCATCAATTCAATGAGAATGCTCTCTTCATCATCCAAGAAGCAATCCTTCCCGAAGACCTCCCTCATCTCCGGCCCTACTCCCTTGCCAAAGATGCGTGGCTCAAGGTGGTTTCCCTTTATCGAGGAAGCACAAGCATTCAACGTTCCAATTATGAAGTGGTCCAAGATGAAGCCGATGAGTTTGCAATGAAAGAAGAAGAAGAACCTCGTGAGCTCTATCGGAGAGTAACCAAGCTTGCTGTCTCCCTCGGGATCATGGAAGTAAGGACACGGATGACAACTGGATCAAGCGCCAAATTCCTCAAGGCAATGATGCCCTACCACAAGGCCATGTCCTCCGTCATCCGTCAACGGCGGACTTCCACACCTGTCCTCAAGTGATGTGTTGGATGAGTTTGTGGCTATGAGCATATTGGACAAGACCGTCGACAATGCGGTGCTTCGGCTCCCAAAGAGCAAAGAAGCCCAACCTCGCTTTGAAGGCCAAGATTTTTGTCGAAGAAGATGGAGAGGAGGAAGAAGAAGAGAGCAACCTCAAGATAATGAAGTATGACTATCATGAACACATGGCCCTTGCTTCAAGGCAATTTTGGAGCAAGAAGAACTCAAGGCCCAACTTCAACAAGAGCAACTCAAGTGGCGCAAGGGGCAAGCAACGAGTGAGGACTTGCTTCAATTGTGGCAATGTGAGTCACTTTGTTGCGGAGTGCCACTATGAGAAGAGGGAAGACAATGGTGGCAAGCTCATCCGTAAGGACAAGGCCAAGTCTTTCCCCAACAAGAGCAACTTCACCAAGAAGGCTCCTCACAAAGCCTTGGTGGTTCAAGAAGAAATCTGATGAGGATGATGATGATGATGAAGATGGTGAGTCGGTTGCCATGGCCTCCGTTGCCATTGCAACGACTCCTCGGTGTCTCTCTTGATTCACCCAATGAAAGCATCACCGCCAAGTGCCTCATGGCTAAAGCCTCCAACAAGGTAACCCCCAACATCAAAACTACCATCATCAATCATTCTTCTTTGTGGATTGCATTGATGAACATGAGGGACTGATGTGGAGGAGAATGAGTTTGAGATCTTTATGGGTAAACTCAAGGGCAAGTCCAAGAAGCACGCCGTTGCTCTCTTGGAACAACTTGGTGAAGCCAATGTCATGATCGAGGCTCATGAAGAAACCATCTCTAAGATGGAAGGGCATAGTCGTGACTATGCCGATGAGATTTTGGATCTTTCCAATGCTCTTGAGGAAGAGCGTGGTCTTCGTTTGGCTCTTGAGGAGTCATACAACGATGATCATGCTAAATTAAAGAAAGACCTTGATCATGCTCTTGTTGTGTCTCGTGTGCTTAGCTCAGAGAAGGCAAAGCTTGGAGTTGATCTTGCTAGACTCAACGAGGAGTTTGACATTCTCGACAAGGCTCACAAAGTCTTGAAGGGTGCTCATGCTAGTCTCAAAGAGTCTCATGATCAACTCCAAGTGAAGCTAACCAAGGAGAAAGCCACCTTTCCTCATATGATATTGATTGATAATGCAAATGCTACTAACCATTGTTGTGAGCATGTGCATCTTGTTGAGGAGAATGCTAAGTTGAAGGAGCAACTTGAAAAGGGCCTTGTCACATGCATACAAGGTGAGAAGAACCTTAACGACCTTTTGAGTAATCAAAAGGAAGTTGTGGCCAAGGAGGGGATTGGGTTCGCGCCCAAGCCCAAGAGCAAGAAGAAGAATGACAAGACCAAGCAACCTCCTCCTCTCAATCAAACTTTTGTGAGGGAGGGAGAGGTTGCTTCCAAGAAGAAGAAGAACCATGCAAAGGGTGGCAATGCCAAGAAGGACAACGTCATCCCCCTGAACATAGCCGGCGACTTTAACCCCTCATATGTGTTGTGCCATGCTAGTGATGGGCATGTTTATGCTAAATTTGTTGGTTCTTCTTATGAGTACATTGAATGGTCTATTTGGGTTCCTAAGACCCTCGTTACTAACATCAAAGGACCCATTACTAAATGGGTACCTAAAACCAAGCATTGATTTCTTCTAGGTGTTTGCTTCCGGTGGGGGATCATGGTTGCTCGATAGTGGAGCAACGAATCATATGACCGTGAGCAAGGACTTGGTGGTGGACGTGCAAAAGATCCCATCTATGCCCACCAATGTCGAGTGGGGTGATGCCTCACATTCTAAGGTATTGGGTCTTGGCAAGGTTGTCGTTTCTCATGATCTAACGATTGAGAAAGTCATGCTTGTTGAGTCCCTTGCATACAATTTGCTTTCCGTTCGTCAACTTGCACTCATGGGCTTTGCCACCTTCTTTAACATTGATATCGTGGCCCTCTTGTGGAGCAAGACTCTTAAAGTAGCCTTTGTTGGGCATGTCGAGAATGGTCTTTATGTGATAAACTTTTCGGAGCGACCCACTAAGACCGCGACATGCCTAATGGCTAAAGTTGACGTGGGATGGCTTTGGCATCGCCGTTTAGCCCACGTCAATATGAGATCTTTGCAAAGTCTTCTCAAGGGGGACCATGTTCGTGGACTAACAAATGTTAGTTTTGCCAAAGATTGTGCTTGCAGTGCTTGTATCGAAGGAAAGCTTCATGAAACGGCTCATCCTCCCACGACTATCATCTACTCGAAGAGACCCTTGGAGCTCCTGCACATGGACCTTTTGGACCTCCATCCTTTGATAGTCTTGGGGGTAGAAAGTATTGCTTGGTGATTGGGATGATTATTCAAGATACACTTGGGTATACTTCTTCAAGAGGAAGAGTGAGACTCAACAAACTGTTATCGACTTTGCAAATGAAGCTCAACGTCAACATAATGCAAAGATCTTGACAATAAGAAGTGACAACGGCACCGAGTTCAAGAACTACACCTTGGATGAGTTTCTTAGTGAAGAGGGGATCAAGCATCAATATTCGGCACCATATACCCCTCAACAAAATGGTGTTGCGGAGAGGAAGAACCGGACGTTGATGGATGCGGCAAGGACCATGATGGCGGAGTTCAAGTCTCCATAAAACTTTTGGGCCGAAGCCATCAACACCGCATGTCATGCATCCAATCGGCTCTATCTCCGCAAAGGCTTGAACAAGACTCCTTATGAGATACTCATCGGCAACAATCCCAATCTCAAGTATTTCCGGGTGTTCGGGTGTAAGTGTTTCATTCTCAAGAAAGGTGTTCGTTTGTCTAAATTTGAAGCTAGAGCTTATGAGGGCATATTTGTTGGTTATGCTACAAACTCTCATGCTTACCGTGTCCTCAATAAATCCACGGGGCTTATTGAGGAGACATGTAACGTGGAGTTTGATGAGAATAACGGCTCCCAAGTGGAGCAAAGTGGCACTTGTGATGTAGGTGATGAAATTCCTCCTCAAGCCATAAGAAGAATGGGTGTTGGTTTTATCCTACCCGTTGAGGAACCACTTGTGGCGAAGGAGAAGGACAATGCTCCACTCAAGTGGAGCCATCACCAACTCAAGGCCCACACGCTTCCAAGAACAAAGTGAAGGCCCTCAACCTCATGAACAAGACCAAGGGCAAGATCGTGCTCAAGACGATGGTGACACACCAAATGATGCCCAAGGTCGAGTTATCTTCCCGAGCATGCTCAAGATCAAGAACATGTTCAAGACGGGCGCTCAAGATGATCAAGTGACCCCTCCTCATCTCACCTCCGAGGAAGAATTAGAGCGTCGTGCCGCCAAGATTGCATCCAAACTTACTACCAAAGGCCATCTCATGGAGAATGTGGTTGGAAGCCTAATGAAAGGGGTAAGCACTCGTAGAAAATTGGCAAACTATTGTGAAAATCATGCGTTTGTCTCTTGTGTTGAACCCCAAAAGGTCTATGAGGCGCTCGAAGACTCGGATTGGCTCAATGCCATGCATGAAGAACTCAAAAATTTCGAGTACAACAAGGTGTGGAGATTGGTGCCAAGGCCATCGGGGAACCACAACATCATTGGAACCAAGTGGATCTTCAAGAACAAGCAAGATGCTCATGGGAACATCATTCGCAACAAGGCAAGATTGGTAGCACAAGGCTACTCCCAAGTCGAGGGTATCGACTATGGTGAAACCTTTGCTCCCGTTGCTCGCCTTGAATCCATTCGTTTGTTGATTTCTTATGCTGCCCATCACAACTTTAAGTTGCAACAAATGGATGTGAAAAGTGCTTTTCTTAATGGTCCTATTAATGAGTTGGTCTATGTCAAGCAACCCCCCGGGTTCGAGGACCCCTACTTCCTGGATCATGTGTATCAACTCGATAAGGCACTCTATGGCCTTAAACAAGCCCCACGTGCGTGGTATGACCACCTTACCGAGTTGTTACAAGATCGTGGTTTTGAAGTGGGGCAAATCAACCCCACTCTTTTTACTAAGAAGGTCAATGGGGAGTTGTTTGTATGCCAACTATATGTTGATGATATTATCTTTGGTTCCCCTAACAAAGCTTTCAATGAGGAATTTGCCGCTCTCATGACCTCCAAGTTCAAGATGTCTTCTATGGGAGAGTTGAAGTTCTTCCTTGGTTTCGATATCAAACAAAGAAGAGAAGGAACCTTCATCAACCAAGCCAAATACACTCAAGACATGCTCAAAAGATTCAAGCTAAGTGATGTCAAGCCGGCTACTACACCAATGCCTACCAAGTGCCAACTTGACATTGATCCCAATGGTAAAGCGGTGGATCAAAAGGTATATCGCTCCATGATTGGCTCCTTGCTTTACCTTTGTGCATCTAGACCAGATATCATGTTGAGTGTGGGAATGTGTGCACGGTTTCAAGCCGCACCGAAGGAAAGCCACTATGTGGCGGTCAAGCGAATCTTTCGATATTTGGCTCATACCCCAAACTTTGGCTTATGGTACCCAAGAGGAGCAAACTTCAAGCTTGAAGGATTTACGGATTCCGATTGGGCGGGAGACAAAGTGGATAGGAAGTCCACTTCTGGAGGGTGCCAATTTCTTGGTTGCTCTTTGGTAAGTTGGTCTTCCAAGAAGCAAAGTTGTGTGTCTCTCTCGTCCACCGAAGCGGAATATGTGGCGGCCGGTAGTTGTTGTGCTCAACTCCTATGGATGAGGCAAACTTTAAAGGAGTACGGTGTCATTTGTGACAAAGTGCCTCTTTGATGTGATAATGAAAGTGCCATCAAGATTTCTCTCAACCCGGTGCAACACTTCAAGGCGAAGCACATTGAGATTCGTATCACTTCATCCGGATCACATTAGGCGAGGGAGATCGAGCTCAAGTATGTCAACACTCATGATAACCTTGCAGATATTTTCACGAAGCCCTTGGATGAAGCAAGATTTCATGAGTTAAGGCATGAGCTAAATATCATTGATTTGAGCAATGTGACTTGAACCCGTGCACCCCCACCACACTCATCTTGTTGTCTAGTTTAGGTGTAGGCATGGACAAAGGGGGAATGTTGTTCTCTCAATGAACTCTCCCTCCCCCCTATCATGCATAAATAGATCAACTCTTTCACATTAGCCATTTTTTGATGGTACTTGTGCTTCAAAGACGAGTTTTGGTCATGGGCCCAAGGATAATTCTCGGAGCCATACCAACTAACTCAAACATAGGTGGCTCAGGCCACCGCCCACTCCTTAGAGAGGTTGTGTCGCTTGGAGTTCTCTTGTTGTCTTTCGCCTCTGGTTTGTGCGTGTGCTTGTGGCTTCTTTTGTGTGAAAAGTTTCCGTGCAAAGACCTTTCTTTTGTGTTGAAACCAGGGTGTCTTGAGCTCACGGTACTACCGGCCAACCACGGTACTACCGCGTGTGGGAGCACGCAGTACTACCCCACGCTGGCAGTAATTTTACTGCTGGGTGAGCGGTACTACCGCTCCGGTGCAATACTTCCGCAAGCGGTACTACCCCGATGACCTGCGGTACTACCGCGCCGTCTTGGCGCGTGGGGATAAGGACGGGCAGGGGAGTTCTAACTCCCCCATACCCATTCGCAGTTCCTCCCACGTCGTCTCATCTCTCTCTCCCGCTCAAGATAGGAGCCGGCGTTCGTCGCCGGATCTCCTCCTCCGGCTGCCCTCCCATGATTCCGTCCGGTGGGATCCTTCTCCACCCTGTGCTCTTGCTATGGACCCAGGTTTTTCCCCAATCCTTTCTCGTTTTATTGCGTTCTTTGTCTTTAGGTTGTTGGGGGAGACTTGGATATTCTAGAGATTCATAGGCTTTCTCTTTGCAAGAATAGGATGAAGGAGAATAGCCTTGCATAGGAATTATACTTGTTTAGTTGTCTTGCGCGAGATCTGATCACCGTAGCACTGCCGTTGTTTGTGGTCTTTTCAGATTCGAATCGCTGCTCGATTCGGATCGCGACGCTGATACTACCGTCGGTAGCAGTATTACATTGCGGTACTACCGCCCCTCTGGCGCGGTACTACCGTGCACACTGCGGCACTAGAACCTTACTACTGCTCCAACCACGGTACTACCGTGACCTAGCATGGTACTACCGCGACTTGGAGCAGTACTAATTTTTTAGTACCGCAGACACTGGCAGTCCTACCATAGCTCACATCTAACGCCGCCAACCTTCACGTATATTTCCTATGTGTTTCTTGTGCTTTGTTGTGGTCTTTGCATTGATCCTCTTGGCGTTCGTTGGTGTTTTGCGTGTGTGTCTCGGTGGTGGCTCTCGCGTTCCAATCCCGATCGTGACACCGGCTCCAAGCGTCTGCGAACCCAGCTTGATGCACCGGAGGGCTCCTCTGCCCCAAGCGCAATGTCAAGACTACGCTAGCAAGTTCAAGGAGCCCGCCAAGGGCATGGATGAGATGCCCCAATCTGACTACGTCCGTCTCAGGCAGATTCACCCGTACGTGACCCCTCGTTCCTCTGTCCGGGGTTGTGAGCTGTTTTGGAACAAGCAACAAACCAACATCTATCTGGATGTCATCAAGAACAAGCAGAATACCTATGTGGATGTGAAATGGATTGACATGCATCACTTGAGGAAGGACAAGTTCCGTGCCTACTTTGGAGAGGCTCTGGACTTGGTGGAGCAGTTTGGCATTGAGCATGTAATATCCTTTCACCTTGACTATGATCCTGAGCTTATCTGTCGGTTCTTTGCTTGATTTACTTTCACCCCGATGAGGAGAGGAGGATGACCTGGATGACCAATGGCCGTGGTCGATTGCTACACGGAAGGAGTTCATGGATTTGCTCCAGTGCACGATGGCCGGGCTCGACACTCCCGTGGGTGTTCGCCCCCATGCCAACTCTGATTCTGCCAACAAGGACAAGCTTGCACCGTACTATGTTGAGAAGACGCTTACAAGTGGCAAGATAGGGTTGGTGCTCAACTCTTTTCTGGATATCATGTACCGCATCTTCCGCAACTCTTTGTTCCCTCGCATTGGTGACAAGGACAAGGTCCATGCCTATATGGTGGATATGATGCTCATCTGCGAGGAGGCTCGTTTGTCTCAGACTCAGCCACTTGATGTCTCACACATCATGTGGTGTGAGCTTCGATTTGCGGTGTTCAACCGCAAAGTGCCTATCTACGGGCCCTATATGTTTCTGCTGATCTCGAGGACCTGGGAGAAGATGTTCCCTGGTGAGGAGTTCCTTGCCCCTGACTGGATTCGCCATGATCCCATTTGTCTGTGTGTCAAACCCAACTGGGCCAACACTACTACTCGTGCCGAGGCGTCTGCTGCTAGGGCTGCTGTTGGTGAGGAGGATCTTTGGCGCCGAGAATGTTCTTTGAGGGCCATGCTGCTAGGCCTTCCCAGAGCTCCTCTGTGCCTTCATGGGCCAAGAAGTCAAGGACAAGATGAAGACTCTTTTCGCATGCAAGCCAAGGGCGAAGACAGGACTCACGTGGCGTCCAAGGAGAGTCGTCGGGGACAGGAAGATCTTGCAGCTATATGGTGAGGATGTGTCTGGCGGGTGCGAGGCGCATCACTCCGAGGCCGAGTGGATGGAGAAGCAAGGCTACTGGTGGACTGATTACGAGGAGGACGTCGAGGAGTCCATCCCTGCTGCCGAGGAGTCTGATGGAGAGGGTTGGGATGAGTTCCCTGCTGCTTGAGCCACCGCTTGTGTGTAGGTGTCCTCTCTGCCTTTTTGGCGTCTCGATGCCAAAGGGGGAGAGAGTGTAGGGATTTGGGAGTCGTGTGTCGTGTTCATGTTTGGTGTGTTTATTGCTTTCTCGGTTGAACTTCGTTTGAACCTCGTTTTAGTTGCTTTTCCTTCTTATGGTGTAAGACATATGCACTCTATCTATCTTAGCGAGCTTGTGTTATATTGTGCTATATGTTGCTTAGATGTTAATCTTAGTGCCTTTGTCTCTAAAATATAGGGGAGTGGTGATCCTAGTATGTGTGATATGCAGTCCAAAGCATTCATCTAGAGTGCACACATCTAGGGGAGCCCGTCTATATTTTGGAGAGGAGGGTTTGCCCTTGCTCAATATTATCGTATCTTTGTGCAAATCCCGTATTGTCATCAATCCACCAAAAGGGGAGATTGTAAGGGCATATTTATCCCTCAAGTGTTTTGGTGATTGATGACGATACTTTATGGACTAATCGTATGCCTTGAGTTTCTCAGATGCTTCATCGCTAGGCACGAGACGATTCGGTGCCCCTCGGAGACTATTGAAGACGGCGTTGTTCTACGTTTCTCTTTGGTGGATTTGAGTCGTAGGAGAGCCGTACTATTAAGAGGGGGTCCGCGTCGGAAAGGTTTGGGTGGAATCAACACGTACACTTGTCCTTCCTTTCCTTGCACTTTGGAGCATCTTCCCGTTGTCATAGTTGTGCATAAATCCGACGGCCACTGCTGTTCTTGCGGTAGTATTGCTCAAGGGAGCGGTAGTACCGCGAGCACCAATGATGTACCGCTCCCGTGAGCCGTAGTACCGCAACTCCTCGCCTTGTGCTGCTCGATGCAGTAGTAGGCGCGGATGTAATTTTTTACATCCGCGCCCACACGGTAGTATCGCTCGTCCTGCGCGGTAGTACCGCTAGTGGACACGGTAGTACCGCTCTCTTGGAGCCATAGTACCGTGGCCCCCATGCCCCGTACCGTTGCGTCGCGGTTGTAGGAGCGGATGTAATTTTTACATCCGCGCCTCCACTGATAATCAAGACTCGGTAGCGGTAGTACCGCGTCGGGTTTTCGCACTATTTCTTTTTCAATGAGTAAACGCGGATGTAATTTATTTCGTCCGCGCTCTTCAGAGGTTGTGGCTTACCTGCCTTGCGGTAGTACCATGAGCAGTAATCTTGCGCTCGGTCGACCAAATCCCAATCTCTGCCAGCTGTAGTACTGCGGCCTTCCACGGTAGTACCGCGTGGCCTCAGCGGTAGTACCGGATTTGAGCGGTAGTAGTACAGCGTGTCGCTGGCTGAACTAGAGGATAACGGTTGGATCTTTTGCAGTATAAAAGTCGTGTCTCCTACCTCTAGTTCATGACCTCTTCCATCTCTAAGCTCCATTGTTGCTCCAAGCTCCATTTTGGCCCGATCTCTCTCCCTAGCCAATCAAACTTGTTGATTTGCTCGGGATTGGGTGACAAGGGCCCGATCTACACTTCCACCAAGAGACTTTTGATTCCCCACTTATCCCTTGCGGATCTTGTTATTCTTGGGTGTTTGAGCACCCTAGACGGTTGAGGTCACCGTGGAGCCATATTCCATTGTGGTGAAGCTTCGTGGTGTTGTTGGGAGCCTCCAATTAAGTTGTGGAGATTGCCCCAACCTTGTTTGTAAAGGTTGATTTGCCGCCTTCAAGGGCACCAATAGTGGAATCACGGCTCTTGCATTGTGCGAGGGCGTGAGGAGATTACGGTGGCCCTAGTGGCTTCTTGGGAGCATTGTGCCTCCACACCGCTCTAACGGAGACGCATTTCCCTCAAAAGGAAGGAACTTCGATAATACATCCTCGTCTCCACCGGCTCCACTCTTGGTTATCTTATCCCTTTACTTGTGCAAGCTTATTTGTGTTTCTATCTTTGCTTGCTCTTGTGCTTGTGTTGATTGCATCATATAGGTTGTTCACCTAGTTGCACATCTAGACAACATTTATTATTGCAAAGTTTAAATTGGTAAAGAAAAGCTTAAAAATTGTTAGTTGCCTATTCACCCCCCCCCTCTAGTCAACTATATCGATCCTTTCAATGCGTCTTCGACGCAGCAACCCCGTCGGCAAACACTATGATGGCGAGGATTAAGGACGAAGTTGCGCTTTGGGCGATCATGGGCCATGAGGATCAAGCGTGTCATCCTCCCCCATCGTGGGATGTCCATCGATCTCTCATTTTGCTCAGAACCCCTGCCTCTTAGGAGGTTGTAGCAAACTCTCTTCCTTTTCAATACAAAGAAACGCAAAAGTCTTTTACGTTTTCTCAAAAAAGACAATAACAACCCCTCTAGGATGTGTCGCCCTGGCATGAACGCCATCTGCGTCAGTGTGACCACTTTGTGAGTGATCGCCGCAACACGATTAGTTGCCACTTTGGTGAATATTTTGAAGCTTACATTTAGAAGACAAATTGGATGAAACTGTTGAATCTTAACAACCTCTTCCTTCTTAGGAAGAAGGGTAATAATACCAAAATTAACTTACACAAAGCCAAGTTCCTATTATATAATTCAAAAAACAATTATAGAACCAAATGGAGTGGCTATTTAAGATTGTCTTCTATCGACTAGCTTGGTCCCAGCTTGTATAAGATACCGGGGCCCCTGGCATTACAAGAGTCCTAGTCGGCTATGTCGGTGAAGAGGAGTCCTCCATGGACCCCGCCTACTTTTATTGAACAGTGAAGCTTCACGCACCTTCCTTCTACATGGCCCATGGGCCGGTATGATGGCCCAGGGGTCCTCGGGCCGAACTACTTGGGCCGCAACCAGCGAGGTGAGGCACCCCTAGGTCATAACACCGTCATCCGACGTGATATTTATTGCCTTCATTCGAGAACTAGGTTTCAGACCAACATTATACATTACTTCTAGTTCAAATGAACATTCCTTGCTATTTCCACAATCTCGTCATAACTAGGACTTCTCACAAATACATGGCCTTCTCCTTGTTGCCAACAATCTCGACATTGTTACGTAAAGATGTTGCCTTGTCCACATAATGAACATTAGAAATTATCGCTATCTAAAAAACAATGGCAAGTAAAATAATGCATCAATGAAAAGTCTATGGCATGATACCTAAAGCGCATCACAAAAATTATAGCGTGAAGTAAAAACTATCTAAAATAGGTCATGCCCTTGCATATCTTCTTCCCTCTAACATAATCCCTAGCCCTAACCCTAACCATAGTTCATCCATGCGAACAAATCACAAATATACGACTAACCCAAGTGCTTACTACGCATCACAAACATCATACTAATCATTATTTCTCCACTTGAACAAATGTATTCGAGTGGAATCCCCAAACTAGGGTTTGGGTATACATGAACAATTCCATCAAAACACACAATTCCAACCAATCAAATCATGGAAGATGAGAGAGGTTACCTCAAATGATGCAAGGGGATCGGATCCATGAACAAATTACACCCATTTGTTTGGGATTTGTGAGAAGATTGTGATGATGAAGATGGGGGGGGGGGGAGGAGGAGACTACAATTTGGGTGAGAGAGGAGGAAGAAAGATGGCATAAGTGGTTGAGAGACCCACCCAATTCCCCGCGACCACTTACTCCTTCAGGAGGAAACACCTGAGGTCGTGGCGTTTTGGTTGGGGGCACAACCATCCCCTATGGCGTTTGAGCTCGACCACGCCAACCCGGTGAGCAACGGCTGCTTGGAGGCGAACCCGTGTGCAAACACTATTGACCGTGGCAACGCTACGCACGACCGAAACACCTGATGTGTGGCGTTTGCAAAAATCATCATATTCGGCTAAACTTTCAAAAGAGATATTTTGTGTTAAACTTTAAATTCAAGGTCAATTTTGCAAACAATTGCCCTGCAAAGCAACAATCATCACAGTTGCCATGGTGGCTGCAATAGCTAACATATTGGATTCGTTCTCTCCACGCAAAATGGGTTTGAAAGGGTACTGGAAGGGTAAGAGCCTCTTTGATTCACATGAATTACAAAACACTGGAACAAAAAAAATACAAAATTGAAGTGGCGTGTCCATTTGAATCCTATAGGTTTAGCCCACAAGAATTTAAACCAGAGAGTGTTCGATGCCACAGAAAAACAAGAAAATTATAAGGAAATGTTGGGTTGGAGGCTTGATGTTCTATGAAATGTAGTATAAATGACTCCTTAATAAAAGTTTCAATAGATCAAATACTACGAACCAAACAATCAATACAGAAAAACTATTTTGCTAAAACACATGTGGATGTGCTTAAGTAGTGCACATGGAAGTTCTATGTCAATGATTTTACACGAAGATTTGTGTGAGTATTTTTATTTTTTATATTTAATCCAGTTATTTAGACGTGCAATAAGTAAGGCACATTTATAGATGTATCATCTATAAAAAATTGCTAAGGACCACTCCTTCAAAAAATCATCTACAGTTCCTTTGACCTAGAAGCGTCTTTTCCAAGTATGGAATGATATATTTCTCTCAAAAGAAAAAGCACGGGGGGACGAGTACTGTTTTCCCAGAGAAAAGAATTGGAAGGAATTGGACTGCGGAAGGAGCAGGCAGCCATGTCGGAAGCGGGGGCGAAGCCGATCCTGTACAGCAAATGGTTCAGCTCCTGCTCGCACCGGGTTCGGATCGCCCTTAACCTCAAAGGTACGTCTACCAGCTTGCCCCGCTTCTTGATTCTGCTGCACAGGTCACAGGATCACGAATTGTGAGGATTTTTTTTCTTTTGTTGAGAAGCCTGTTGTGAGGATTATGGATGCTCGGTTGTCAAAGCTCTAGGTCAACTTTTCCTCATTAGTGATGCGATTCAGAGGAAATAGCTCCCAAATCTCAAGCACCAAAGTTCATAAGAGCTGTTTAGATCTTAGTACTGGTACTATTTGCTACTGTATGTACTAATTATACCATTTTCCCCTATCACAAAGGTGTCGATTTTGAGTACAGAGCGACCAACCCGATGACAGATCCAGGTATACAGCTGAATCTCTGTTCTTTTTTTCTTTACATCGAAAGTGTGACTTGCTCGGAGGGTACCATTTCTGATGGCAAATTAAGCAGTTCTCCGATGTCAATGCTGTAAAGGAAAGATGCTGTATCAGTAGCATAAATGAAAGTTTGACACCTATTTTCCTGGATCTGAGTACACAACTATTTGATCCTTTTGCTACTATGATTCTGTAGAAGCTGCGTTATGTTACATATGCGGTATGCTTCATGTTTTTTTTAGTAATTCATGATGTTATTTCATTGTTCTTGCTGCTTCCCTTTGTAGATTATGAGAAAATCAATCCTGTTAAGTTTGTCCCAGCATTAGTGGATGGGGATTTTGTTGTTTCCGACTCGTTTGCAATCATTTTGGTAAGCTGCAACTCTTCACTGCATTTTCGAGCTTACAATATTAACTCTTACAACGCTTGTGCAGTGATATGTTAGCAATTAACCTTCTTGTTTTGTATTGAGCAGTACATGGAAGACAAGTATCCTCAGTGTCCTCTCTTACCCCGAGATCTGAAAAAGAAAGCTCTTAATTTGCAGGTACTTGTCTTGTCTGCTTAAAATTATATTGGCACGATGGGACTAGTATTTGTCTATACATTTATTGCCAAGGATACCATTGGCAGTTGGCACATTTTTTTGTGTGAGATAAGCACAAAACAATTTGAAGCACTGAAATAATCTTTTGATGTTTATTGGATGAAACTTGTTGCAAGTTAACAATTTTACAACAGATGGAGGCACCAAACCTATCTTATGTACTTGCTGTTGTTGATTACACATTTTAGTATGCTCAGTTCATAAAGCATGTTTGTTCCTTGATGCAGATTGCAAGCATAGTGTGTTCAAGCATCCAGCCTCTTCAGAGCCATGCTGTCATCGTGCGCATAGATATAACCTTTTAAGTTTTTTCAGGCCAGAATTAAACTTTCCTGTAATTGGAGTGTGATTCTATATAATCTTTTGTAGGGTTCGTATCTTGGCACAATGGACACCAATGAGAGCCTTCAGATGGTTCAACATTATATTGACAAAGGCTTCAGAGGTGCGATTTCTACCACCCAGTTTACCAAATAGTTTAGAAACACTTGCAATTTTCCTCTTACTTGAGTCTCGCATTCATAATCATATACAGCATCCGAATTGGTCTGAACTATCCTCGATAATTTTGTTTCAGCGATTGACAAACTTCTGGAAGGATGTGACAGTAAATATGCCACTGGAGATGAAGTCCAAATGGTGTGCGCTCAAGCTCATACCCAGGCTTTGTTCTTTGATAGTACATGCTGGTCACAGTGCTCTACTTACAATCCTGTTAACTCTGTTAGTGTAACATCAGCTAAGTTGGTGCTATATATATGTGTCCATTTTCAGGGAGATGTGTTTTAGCGCCCCAGATCCATGCTGGTGTGACACGCTTCCAAATCGATATGGTATGCAATGTTACCCTGTTCTAAGCTCTCTGCTGGGGACATGCAAATGTGAAATGTCTTGCACTGATTATTCAGGATTCAGCATTATAAGCTTGTATTGATATTTTGTCTGGCAGTCAAAGTACCCTATTTTGGCAAGGCTTCAAGATGCTTACAATGAACATCCTGCATTTCAAGCTGCACTTCCTGCGAACCAACCAGATGCTCCTCCATCCCAGTAAAGTAATCAGGACGTTGATGACTGATCTTCTTGGGGTGATTTCAGTAACAGACTGTAAGGTTTTTCAACGTTTGATCGATGAGATTCTGTGATCTAACTTCAAAGTTAGATCCTCATGTAAGCAAAAACCCCTGGATGAGCTTGTCGTTGCTGTAAAAGTGAATAAATGCATTTTATCATATGTGTGTAAAATTCTACTACTATCAAGTAATAAGAGAAGAAAAGAAAGAAGACGACTCAGACATTATTGCCTTGTTGTTAAGCCGAAAGAGACATCATTTTGGCCTTGTCTTCTCTTTTTGTTCTTTTCTCTACCTCCCCTGCAACAATCAATCATTCACCTAGTCCAAGGTGACTTCATCTCCCTGACTTTCTGGGCCCTATATAGTCAATCTGATACTCAGGATTAGGTAGCATCTTCTACTCTTGTCCCCTTGTGCTCACACCTGTTTTCTGCACGGTGCTCTCTATGTTCACATGAGGAGAGGAGAAGAACAATCCCTTCTCCGGCTCTTCATACCAATAAATATAGTCACATACTGCTGCATCGTCTCCATCTAGTAGTGGAGGAAGAGGGGAAAGGGGCAGCAGTCAGCAATGGCGACCGCCAAGCCCATCCTGTACGGCGCCTGGATCAGCTCCTGCTCTCACCGTGTCCGGATCGCTCTCAACCTCAAAGGTGAGTAATACTCCCTCCGTCCCAAAATAACTGTCTAAACTTTGAACTAACTTTAGTACAAAATTGTACTAAGCTTGAGACACTTATTTTGGGACGGAGGGAGTACTTGTTAAGGTTTTGGAGCTTCAATCGCTTTTGTTCTTCTTGATTATGTTAACCTCCAGATTAGTTCTAATTCAGCTTCTCCATCTATATGGTCCTAGACCTAGAGTTGATTATGTTTATGCTAGATTCAGAACACTCTTCAGTTGGGAACATTTCAGATGCCACCAGCTGTGTATTTTCTTGGTCTGGAACATGTAGATCAATATCATAATTAAGAATATTGTTCTTCTTTTAGCTTTTGCCTTGTTTCTTTTCTTCAGTTCTTCTCTGTTTTCGTTTTTGGTTTTTGGTTTTCCCTTTGTTTTAGTTTGGGCTGTGGTGTTTGTGTAGCCTCGGCACCTTCTTCTAGTACAAATGATGCACAAGTAGGTGCGTGTTCAAGAAAAATGATTAATGCAGAGCAAACTAGATGTACTAAGAATTTCGGTGCACACTTAAACGATAGAAGTTTTAGGCTCTTGTTCAGGAAACTAATTAATTTATTCTCTCTATGATGTAGGTGTGGACTATGAGTATAAGGCAGTCAATCCTCGGACAGATCCAGGTACTCAAATTTACCAGATAACATGCTGTATACTAATTATAAAGCCATCTCATCCTGTTTTTTTTTTTACATCTCATTTCCGGTTTGCAATTGATGAGAGCTCAAAATGGCAACTGGTCAGAGTTGATGTGATGAATGAAATATGATCGTGTTTAGTTTACATGTAAAATGTGATAGATGTTGCCTCATGATGCCTACTTATGCCTTATTACTAGGCTAGTAGCCGCCTAATCTGCAAGGAACTGCGCATAGATTATTCCTTCCCTGGACATTAGCTTAGTCTGCTATAACAACTTTGTGCGCCATCTTTGATGATGAAAATCTTGGCTTGACCAATGATACAATTGCAATGCATGCTGTACCATCTATTCCCGATGCTGAAATCTACGGAATGTTGAAAAACGCATAATTTGTATTCTGTTTTAGGAGGAATTCACCGTTATGGATTTCTTATTGCAGACTATGAAAAAATAAACCCGATCAAATACATACCAGCATTGGTAGATGGGGACTTTGTTCTATCCGATTCTCTCGCTATCATGTTGGTGAGTCACAATTCTTGCTTCAGTGGATTAAGAATGTGTTTCTTCAGCATTCCTGTCCCTCTGTTACTAGTAGTTAACAAGCGTCTTTCTTCTGCACTGAGCAGTATCTGGAAGATAAGTATCCTCAGCATCCTCTCGTACCTAAAGATATCAAAACGAAAGGTCTTGATCTTCAGGTATATATATGTCCGGCTCAAGATCTTCTTTAGTTATTTTTTCTAGAAAAATCTCTTCTATAGTTCTACTTCTGTATCTTGTTAATCACATGAACCGTAGTTGTTCAGCACTCTTATTGGTAACTCCATATGGAGTAGCTAATTACATTCTTTGCCTGTTGCAGATTGCCAACATAGTTTGTTCAAGCATCCAACCCCTCCAAGGCTACGGCGTAATTGTGGGTTTTTACCGAGAGTTTGCTACCGCTGACAAGATTGTCTTTTCAATTATCATTTCAGTACGATAGTTTGATTGTGTGTGCAATATTTGTTTACTTTGCAGGGTTTACATGAGGGTAGGTTGAGCCCCAATGAGAGCCTTGAGGTGGTTCAACGTTATATTGACAAGGGCTTCAGAGGTGCGACATTTCGCAACATACTGTCTGCACAGTTATATACCTGCAGATTTGAGAAAAAGGGAATTCAGAATCTCTTTCTTCTTCTAGACTTTCCTTTTCTTTTGGTCATTCTTCCATCATATGCAACAGAGATATGTTCAGTTGTGCTGTTCTGAGTTCTGACCCCCATCAACCATACTTATTATTTGTTCAGTTGACCAAAATAATCTTACTCTTGGTCTGCTCTTATTATTTGTTGCAGCAATAGAAAAGCTCTTGGATGGACGTGACAGCAAATATTGCGTTGGAGATGAAGTCCATTTGGTTTGTGTTTTCTGAGCCTACACACTTCTTCACTGATACTACTCCCTCTGTTCCTAAATATAAGTCTTTTTAGAGATTTCAATATGGACTACATATGGGTGTATATAGACATAGTTTAGAGTGTAGATTCACTCATTTTGCTTAGATGTACTCCCTCCGTTCAAATATAAGTCCTTTTAGAGATTTCAAATGGACTACCACATACGGATGTATATAGACATATTTTAGAGTGTAGATTCAATCATTTTGCTCTGTATGTAGTCACTTGTTGAAATCTCTAGAAAGACCTATATTTAGGAACGGCGGGAGTAATCCATATCAGAATCTATAAAAGGACTTATATTTAGGAACGGAGGGAGTACATGTTTGACGCTTTTCCTTGATCAGTCACCTCGAAATGAACTTCCAAGTCAACATGATCATGCATAATTTTCTCCACACATATTTCAAAATTCTATTCCGGGCTTCCCATTTCCTTAATTAGCATGTCACTATTATTACCAAATTTGCTACTATATTAATCTTGAGCTATATATTTCTGATGCATGTACATTTGTGGCGTTGGCAGGGAGATGTGTGTCTAGCCCCACAGATCCATGCTGCCATCAATCGCTTCCAGATTGATATGGTACTCACTTCCTCTCTGATGTTCTTTGTGCAAATTAAGATTTCTGCTGCTCTCACCCTACATACTCATCAGAAAACCAACAGCAACAAGCTTTCCTTTTCTTGCAGACAAAGTACCCAATCTTGTCGCGACTTCACGACGCGTACATGGAAATCCCGGCATTTCAAGCTGCACTGCCCCAGAATCAGCCAGATGCACCGTCGGCCTAAGAATCAAGAAATCAAGCCAGTTACAACTATATGCGTGTAATTTCCACAATAATGAGGAATGTAGTCTGCAATGCATGGATGAACCTCTCATAAGTCATAACTTGTCAGTGTGTCTGCGTGCACAAGACTTTGTCGTCCATCTAGATGCCATGGCGAGCTGCCGGCCGGGCTCCGGCGCCATGTAAATTACTATTGATCCATTCACTACCAGTAAAAGATTCAGCAGAAAAAAGAAAGGTGATTTGACGAATTGACCTGTATTTATAACTGATCTTCTCTCTTGGACTTGTATTTACTGCTGGATATTTTTTGCGGGGGATTTATTGCTGATGTTGATTGGGTAAATTCGCTCTGATTCGCAAGCGGTGTCATACCATTGGACGACCCCTGTGATTTTCTGAGGCCGGAAAGTGATTTGTGCTTAAATACCATCGACGTATTGATGGTGATCTGCTGTCATTTTCACCGTATTAACAAGTAATCTGTTGGAGAGTACAGTAGAATTTTGCAGAAACGAAATGGCCCTGACATTTTCAGATTAATCGGTGAATCGGCTTGCCTGTTTTTCTCCTGAGGAGTCAAAATGTCAAGGCTACTCAGTCCCGATGCATGTTCGCTTTAGAGAAAGAACTCTCTTCTGGTCGTCATTGGTGGGAGTCGTACTATGAGGCCACCTGGTCACGTGTGAACCAAGAGCTGGGTGAAGCGTACACAACACAAAAGAATGTTGTGTGAGCTCATTTTTTTTTTAGAATCACCGGGGGAGGAGTCGCTCCACCTGAATATATTACTCAAAGTGGCCATTATGCCAGAGAGTGATCCGGTTTATAAGGGAAACCAGATCGAAAACCTAAACAATTTGACCGTGTTTATAAGAAAAACCGAGCCGAAAACCATACAAGTAACAAGGTTACAAAAAGATGAGAAGAGTAGGGCGCCCACCAAGAGCAGGACATAGCTAGCGGACTAACAAGACCATCACCATAAAAGACATAAGTAGTTGTGGGGTGATGTCGAGGGACACAATACCAAGACTTTGCAAGGAACCTAACGCACCGCACTGACGTGCATACCGAACCCACGACGCAACACAGGAGCACCACAGTCAACGAGTGCCAAGCACGAACCTTGACTGCGAGCTCCGCCAGTGAAGTTTGGGACGATTAGCAAGTTGGGAAGGCTTCTTGTGCGTTATTGAGCAAAGATGACCGAGACAACACCAAAAGCACGAAGCTCGCCGCAACACAACGGCAACCATAAGAGGGTCTTGAGCTTGCACAACAAGAGGGACGACACAAAGGCACCGCCGCTGAACCCCTACGGAACACCACCAAGGACATACATACGGGGTAGAGATGGCTGCTCCACAGCACGGAGGAGTGCTGTTGCCAGACCCCGACACGCATTTTCTGTAGCACTCCATTGGTTATATCTGAACCCTCTGCAAGCTTCGCGCCTATGAGCGACACATCCATCGGAAAAAGAAAGAGCGGCACATGTCGCACGAACAGACGAAACCACGAAGAAGAGCGACATTTGACCTTTTTCAGTTGTTTATGTTCTATTTTGTTTAGTTTTTTTCTTTTTGGACTTGCGCACAAAGCACGAGCGCCATATGGCATTAAGCACTTTTCTTGTTGCGCCTTTTTCAACACAAAAGTGAATGCTCTACCAGTAGAGGAATTGAAAAAAAAACTCTCCTGGACGTGCTAATAGGGTCAGGATATGCTTGTTTGTATTGATAGGTTGTATCGTGTGTGTGTGTAAGTGAGCCTCTGCATTTATACTGTGTTAAATAAAAGTGTCCGTAGAGGAATTCAGACGGTGCCTAAAATTTCCGCTGCCAGAAAAGCGTAAGCAAACTTTGGTGTGCCCCGCACATAAAAAAAACGCGGTTTGGCGTCCAAGGCCCTCAACGACTGCGGCCGTACGCACTCTCACACGTCACGCGCGCCTGCGCCTGACGCCGACGACCTCAGCCGCACCCCACCCGCGCCGTCGATCCCGCGACGGACGCCCCGCCAGGCGCCACGCGGGCCCTCCGCCCCGCAGCAGAGAAGAAGCCCCGCCCGCGCGGTGGGCCCGGGCCCCGGGTCCGGCCGAGGCAGCGCAATCACAGCCGGCCAACCTCCCCCTCCCTCCCTCGCTTCTCCCCCACTACTACTTGCCTTCCCCTCCCCGTCTCTCTCCGTCCCCCCCGCGTCCCCATTGCCTTCTCCGTTCCCCCACCCCCTACCTCGTCGGCGGGCGGCGACGCGACGCGACGAGAGCGGTGGCGGAGTAAGGAGGGGCAGGAATGCGGATGTTCTCCAAGGCCTGCTCGCTCGTCGTCTCCTCCCTCCCGCGCTGCTCCTCCTCCGCCCCCGCGGTACGGCGCCTCCCCTCTTCCTCTCTCCCCTCAACCTTCGATTCCTACGGGGTTTCTCTGTGTCGGCCTGGATCTGGGCCGGGGGCTCGCGCTCGATCGCTTCGGCACGCCGCAACAACCGCCTCGGCGTTAACGAACGGAGGAGGAGCGGGGCCGGTGGGGCGCTTTTGCGATCCGGCCCCTCGTTTCCCGCGTTATCGCCGACACGGTCCCGCAGCGCCCCTGTTTCCACCTAATTTCGTTGGATTAATTTATTTATGCCGGCATGTGATGTATGATAGGCGCCGCGCGGCGGGGGGTTGGTCCCGGCGATCTGGCTCTCCGAGTTTGTGTGATTTGGTTCTCTGCTGCGGATTGCGAGCTCTGAAAAAACCTGCTGGATGTGTTGTTTTTGCAGATTAGGGGGCAGCCGTCGTTGATACCGAGGGTGAGCAGGAAATGGCTCGGGAAGCCGCTCATGTACGGGATCGGCACGCTGCTGGTCATGCCCCTGAGGACGATCCACGGGGTGGGCCGCATGTTCGGCGCCGCGCGGTACCTCTGCAACATGACCAGCGTATCCTCGTCGCTGCAAATCGAGCTCGTGAGTGTACTGAAACTCTTGGGAGGGTTTAGTTCTATCCCTACATCCCATTTCAGTCAACTGCTACTGAAACTTAGTGCAAGTGTTGTATAGATGTTTGTCTGTGAGGTTAACTTCTGTTCGCTGCATTGACTTGGGCGCATACAGCAGTAAAATATAAGTTGGGCTGGTTTGGTTTGCTTTAGGAGGCAATTCAAACAGTCAAAAGTTGTTTATTGAGGGGGACTAGTCATAACCATTTATGTTGAGTTTCTCCCAACCACGTGCTGTTGCTAGCAGCATTGCTTTCGGAAAGAAACTATGGTCCATTCTCAGTAGGAAATGGTTCACGTCTCTGAAAAAGCTTCCTCATATTCTTCTTCCACTCCATCACTTATTGCTTTATTCTGCTTCATTCTTTATCTTGTTGCTCTCTACCCTTTTACCTAACTACCACGATATATCTTCGACATGTTAGACTGCATCTTTGTTGCCAAACCTTATCGAGTGTACTATGGTGGGCCAGATGATGGCCACTTCTCTTTAGTTTGCTCTTGACCCTTCATGTTTGCAGTTTCTTTCAGACACCGGATGTTTATGGTAATATCTGAGCAGCATTACTTGTATTTCTCCAAGACATAACACCTCTTCATACATACAGGCCTTTTCTTTTAAGAGGGAATAGCATGAGCCCGTGAGTGCGTGACTTACACATTTTATTGTTCGCCACAAACAAGCACAGTAGATTGTAGATTGCTGTCTTGCTAAACAAATAAACCTCTGCTGTCTTTGCATTTTATGTATCATCTTTTTTGTGGATGTTTCTTGCTTGCCATTCATAACCTTGAACATCATTTATTTTGTTTCTTAACTATGATCTGCATCCTATGTAGGTACCCTGTCTTCAAGATAACTATGCGTACATCTTGCATGATGTGGATACTGGAACAGTTGGAGTTGTAGACCCTTCTGAGGCGGTGCCTATCATAAACGCATTGGAAAAGAGAAACCAGAACTTGACCTACATATTAAACACCCATCATCACTATGATCATACTGGTGGCAACTTGGAACTGAAGGCGAAATATGGTGCAAAGGTATACAGTTGACTGCCTCCTTTGTTGTTTCTGTCATCCTTTATATTGTTTAGACACTGTGTGAAGCCATAAAAAATGTGTATTGTTATGATATAAGATGAAGCGGAATCAGATATTATTCCATCAACATTTTGCTATACCAGATATCACTGGAGGGTTGAATTTTATAATGAAGTCAGAAGTTTAGTTCTTGAAATGGCTTGTCATTGACCTTGAGTGTAAATTGTTCTTAAAGTACTAAATATAATATATGATGATTCTTTAGATTAATAGATGGAACTGATTGGCACAAGTGTATTTTCTAGCTTGCCATTATGTGTCCGCTGGATGCCCCTGTCACCGCAAACATCATAGATCAAGAGAGGAATAATGATATCTTCTGCTTCTCTTCTCTAACATTAATATTTATACTAGGTAATCGGTTCTGAGAAGGATAAAGATCGAATTCCTGGCATTGACATAACTCTAAGCGAGGGTGACACATGGATGTTTATGGTCATCAAGTTCTTGTGATGGAAACTCCTGGTCATACATCAGGTGTGTAACTGCAAATTTCATTGTGTTGTATTGGGTTAGCTTTACAGGTGGCTAGTGAAGATTGTTTGCACCCAGGTCCATTTGCACTTGGTTGTTTTTTTCTTTAAAAAATTGCAATAAAAAGTTCTCAGAAATTCTGGAAAACTCATATGTGCGCCTTGTGGGATGAAATGTGAACCTGCCAATTTCGTGCCAAAGACTACCACTTGTGTACTGAGCAAGAGAAATAAGACAGGAAGGTCCAAAATAGCAGCCCTGAAAGTACACAGTTTGTTTTTTCTGCCGTGAACAGTAATATTGGTGATTTAAAATTTGCAGTTTCAAGTATCATTCAACATTACATGTATCTTTTCTTTTATTTTATCGAAACTTAGAAATGTGATTTATTGGCCCAAGTTCATATGCATCTGGGGTCATCTGATGATGTCGCCACTAGGAGTACCACTTAAAAAAAACTAGGAGTGACACTTAAAATTTAAATTTGACATTCTAAATTTCTTTCCTTACATTCTCTCATGCTCATGTAATATCATCTGCCATTTTTCTTGGTTGATGTTTTATCAGAGTCCAGAAGTAGTGACGCTGCCCTTTATGAGCATATTTGGAGCTATTAAAGTTCTTCATAGTTGTTATGACATGTGTTCTCTTTTGTTCCTGGACATGCATATTATGTTCGTTTACAGAATAATTTTCTAATGTGACATAGTTTTCAAGAAATTCATCCATTCCCCTTGTATTTCTATCAGGTCATGTGAGCTTTTATTTCCCTGGATCTGGAGCAATATTTACAGGTGATACCTTGTTTAGTCTATCATGTGGAAAGCTTTTTGAGGGGACTCCAGAACAGGTCAGATATCTTTGTATACATGTATGATGTATACTCTGTAATCGTTCAAATGCTCATATGTTATGCTCTTTGAGTTTCTTCTACTTCCATGTGCTTTCTGATTTCCCTAGATGTCTGTAATAAAGCTGCTTCCTTGCCAGTGTTTTTTTGCTTTCAAATAAAAGGAACTTAGGGCTAAAGAACTCCTAATTGTGACTAATAAGCATCTGGTTAGAGATTCAGAATTTTGAATATAAACTGAACTACTAGAACCATGACTAATGAAAGAGGTTTAAAAAGATCTATGAATAGTAATAGCATGTGCGAGTTTGCTAAACTGAATATGCTTGCACTTCCATTTATTTGAACAAACGAGGAATAGTTAAATCAAATCTAACTGCTCACGCCTTGCATTGGAATCAGTTTATCGGTAAAAAGCTGAATGGTTGCGGGCTTGTGGTAGTTTTTTTGTTTGCAAGTGGCTTGCTCCATTTTTGTTTTTATAGAAGTGTACCTAATGGAGTTCATTGTATGCATCATTGAGACCCATGTATATCACCTTTTTTTCTGACCTTCCTGCAGATGTACTCTTCACTCCAAAAAATTGTAGCTCTTCCAGATGTGACGAAGGTGTACTGTGGACATGAATATACTCTGGTGAATGATATTTCCTTTCAAATCTAGCAATTTCTTACACCAGCTTGTTATTTAATTCTGAGTGTACCTCTTCACAGAGCAATTCAAGGTTTGCCTTGAGCATAGAACCAGGAAATGAAGAACTTCAGGAATACGCTGCAAGTACAGCTGATCTGCGCAATAAGAATACACCAACGGTAACATAGTTTCTAAAGCCATATGCATTCCTAACTTTCAATACACATCAGTTTGTGCATTTGCTATTTCTTCTACTTCTGTATTCTTCTGCTTATTCATGAATTTGTTAGTTTAGTTTTAGAATAAGAGATGGCGACACGTTTGGTGAATTGAATAAACATGGAGATTTAGGGAATAATTCTCTGTTTGGCAGTTGGTGCGTGTGCATCTGTCCTTGCTTCCATGGGAAGTTGGGAACAGTCATGCTTACTAACCTCTTGGCCGCTCTGATGTCTTTCTTGGGCTAGGGAAAAAAACTGGGATATTTTGGTGTCTGCTTTATAAAGAACAAAAAAATTGTTTTATTTTTTTTGCACTTTCCCAGCAAATTGTTCTTTTCTTTTTGTTGACGTCCAAGAGAATACAATCTGAATACAAGGTACACAGATCAAACATTAGGTCATTTTGTATCTCTCACAGTTTAGATGATTATTGACATAAAAAATAAGTACGATATGTGGTATAAATCAGAGTTTCAGATTGCATGGTGTACAATTCATTCCAGGAATGAGTTTGTTCAACAATGCGTAACTTTGTAAAATTTCTGCGCTTCATATTATTCTCCAGGTGCCAACAACAATAGCGAGAGAGAAGCAGTGCAATCCTTTCTTGAGGACCTCAAGTCCAGAGATAAAGAAAAGGCTGTCCATTCCAGATCATTTTGATGATGCACGTGTTCTTGAAGTTATCCGACGGGCGAAGGATAATTTTTGACTAACCACAAAGGAAATTCTCATAAAACGATGACCCAACCATCTCTTCGAAAAGAAGTAGAGTGGACAAAGAACCCCGCAAGACCACAACAGAAGGAACGCAGGGAAGGAAATGTGTATAGCTCGATGTTCCAAAAATGCTTTGGTGAAAATTTGTCTAGCATTGTATGTAGCTTGCGCAGAGTGCTTGTTAATCTGATAGCAGCTGGTGATTCTTTTGTCGACTACAAATAAAATGTGTCCTGTAATCCTCTACCCTGGGAGAGAAAAAAGCTAGTTAGCTGTTTGATAGTGTTCTTCAGTCCTTGCTTCCTAATTTTCTTGCCATTATAATTGTTTTTACCACTCTTGATCGACGTTACACTGGAGAATATTTGCATAATGTGTTGATGTAGATTAGAATTACTGTTGACTGGATCACTCCAGTGTAAAGGTTACAGCAGTATTCTTTTCTTTGATGGCAAACATACCAGACTAGGATTTGACGTCACACATTAGAGAGCAGTATTCTTTTCTTTGATGGCAAACATACCAGACTAGGATTTGACGTCACACATTAGAGAGCGGGTGCTCGGTCATCCATCATGCTTTGGTGATGGAAGACAAATCATAAGGACAAGTGTGATGAGTCTTTCCTTTTGAAGCTTGTGCGTCAATCTGAATGGCTATCCGTTTCAAATAAAATAAAATCTGAATGGCTTTTATATTGTTGTAGTACGAGGTAGTACAGTTGACGCGTCATATACAAAAGGTGAAAACGCCTTTCCACCGATCAAATTGACATTGATCCAGAACAAACAAAAATCCCATTTCCAGGCCTATGTTCAGAATTCAGTGCCGAAATCACCGATTTACTTCCCCGTCCAAGGATTTACTAGATGCTGTTCTACCTGGAGCAACTCTAGCAGATTCCATAAATCACTCATACCTTTGCACGTTTTTAGAGCATTTACAGCCGGGCTCTCTAAACAAATCGGACGGACGGCCTAGTCAGCAAAACGTGACCCAACCATCCTCCCCAAACTGACCCGTACGTCCGGGCTCACGGCACCTCTTATACCCAGCTCAAATCTAGAGCGGGGATATGGAGGCTCAGACGCGTCCGTCACGATGAACCGGCCCACGCTAGCCCACCCAAGCCCCACATATACCCCACGAGACGAAGCCTAGACCCTGGTCAAACAACACTATCCACTCACACTCTCTATTTCCTCTCCCCGTCCTTTCTCATTCCGATTGAATGTCGAGCTCCAATAGCCCTCCTTCCGGCGACGACGACCCCATCCGTTGGGAGTCGTTGTTGCCCGAGGCGGAGGCGGACGACGACAAGGAGCTCGCCATCTGCATCGCGTTGTGCCGGTCGCGGCTTGACAGGGGCAAAAGCTCTCGCTTCGTGCCGCCCCCCACCGTCACCCGATGATGCAGTACAGACGATGACGCCGACCAGTCAAGCCCGTGTAGCTTCGGGCGCTCCACGCCCCTACCGGTTCGCTGCCCCAGGCGCCGCTCTCCGACCCTCCTCTCCCGCTCCTGAGGTCGCCCCCGACCACCAATGGGTCCTCATGCCCGCGTCGGCGCCACCGTGGATGCAGACGCCTGAATCTGAGGCACGCGCCGCACGCCAGATAGGAAGCGGGCGAGGGAGAGAGCGACGGTGGGGGCGATGTCCTCCCGCCGGCGCCACGTGGGCGCCTCGGTCGATCCGGGCGACTCGCTTCCTCGTGGCAGTCCTTTGTCGCTAGCTCACTGTTGGTCTTCTGGGTAAGAGGACTCTCACGGTGTCGGCTCCTGGCCTGGTGGGCCAGGTTGAGGACCCCTTGTCGGTTCTGTTCTGGGGCTCGTAGATAGACAAGTTAGACATTACAATCACTGGGTAGTTTACCTGTACTTTGTACACACTTCAACACAATAATACTATCGCGGTGTTCTCGCGGCAGATGCCATGGGATGGCTGATCAAGTGTGGTTCGAGCCAGAGGACGCCGGTGGATTCCAGAAGTGAGAATGGGGACAAGCGGTGGGAGACACACGATGTACCCAGGTTCGGGGCCCTCCGTGGGAGGTGACAACCCCAGTCCTGCCGGATCGACAATGAGGATCACGAGGGCTACAATGGTGCTCCTAGAGCTGTTTGGTTGAGGAGGAAGGAGCTAACTCCCCCTTGCTTTGGTGTATGTGTGTGTATGTGTGTGTGTGTGAGTGTGAAGTGAGCCGGCCCCTACTCAAAGGGGCTCCTGGGGGTCTTATAGCCCGAACCCCATGTTAAAAATGATAAAAAAGGATGGGTGGGGCTGGTGTCATCGTCTTTGCCGGTAGTGGGGATCGACGACTGCTGGGCCCGCCGACTGCACGCCACTATGGCACGTCACCCACCGCGTCACGGAGTGGTTGTCACTGTCTTGACTACGATTAATAGGTGTCGCTGTGATCGCCGTCCTCCCCGGTCGGCTATCTTGTGAGGCACTTCTTTGCCACGCTCTCCCGGTCGTGATGCTAAGCACTATTGCCTCGCTCTCCTCATCGTGGGAGAGGTCTTGTCGTACGGCCGGATGGGACGCGCACTGACCCCGTCGACTGCCGGGTGCGCCCAACAGGCCCGGTTCTGTCGCCGGTGAAGGAAATATGCCCTAGAGGCAATAATAAAGTTGTTATCTTATATTTCCTTATTCATAATAAATGTTTATTATTCATGCTAGAATTGTATTGATCGGAAACCTAAATACATGTGTGAATATATAGACAAACACTGTGTCCCTAGTAAGCCTCTACTTGACTAGCTCGTTGATCGAAGATGGTTAAGGTTTCCTAACCATGGCCATGAGTTGTCATTTGATAACGGGATCACATCATTAGGAGAATGATGTGATGGACAAGACCCATCCATTAGCTTATCATATTGATCGTTCAGTTTTATTGCTATTGCTCTCTTCATGTCAAATACATATTCCTCCGACTATGAGATTATGCAACTTCCGGATACCGAAGGAATACCTTGTGTGCTATCGTGCGTGATTATAAAGATGCTCTACAGGTATCTCTCAAGGTGTTTGTTGGGTTGGCATAGATCAAGATTAGGATTTGTCACTCCGAGTATCGGAGAGGTATCTCTGGGCCCTCTCGGTAATGCACATCATAAGAAGCTTTGCAAGCAAAGTGACTAATGAGTTAGTTGCAGGATGATGTATTACAGAACGAGTAAAGAGACTTGCCGGTAACAAGATTGAACTAGGTATGTAGATACCGACGGTCGAATCTCGGGCAAGCAACATACTGATGGACAAAGGGAATAATGTATGTTGTCATAATGGTTCAACCGATAAAGATCTTCGTAGAATATGTAGGAGCCAATATGAGCATCCAGGTTCCGCTATTGGCTATTGACCGGAGAGGTTTCTCAGCCATGTCTACATAGTTCTCAAACCCATAGGGTCCGCACGCTTAACGTTCAATGACGATATAGTATTATATGAGTTATATGATTTGGTGACCGGATGTTGTTAGGAGTACTGGATGAGATCACAGACATGACGAGGAGTCTCGAAATGGTCAAGAGGTAAAGATTGATATATAGGACGATGGTATTCGGACACCGGAAGTGTTCCCGAGGGTATCAGGTACTTATCGGGTCACCGGAAGGTGTTTCGGGTACCCCGGCATTCCTATGGGCCATATAGGACTTGTGAAGGAACACACGAGCCCACAAGGGGCTGGTGCGCCCTATAAGGCGATAGGAGGAGGAGAAGGAAAGGGGGAAAGGGAAAGGAAAGTTTGGATTAGGATTCCCACTTCCTTCCCTCACCCCCTCTTTCCTTCCCCTTCATGCATACATGGAAAGGGGGGAGGCCGAACTGGGGAGGAACCCAAGTAGGATTCCTCCTTCTTGGGGCACCCCCTTGGCTACATCTCCTCCCCTCCAACCTATATATATATATATATATATATATATATATATATATATATATATATATATATATATATATATATATATATATATATGGCACCGCTAGAACACACAATAACAATCATTAGCCGTGTGCGGCGCTCGCCTCCATAGTTTACACCCCCGGTCATAGTTCTGCGGTGCTTAGGCGAAGCCCTGCGAGAATCTTCATCATCACTGTCACCACGCCGTCGTGCTGACGAAACTCATCTATTTCCTCGACACCTTGTTGGATCAAGAAGGCGAGGGACGTCATCGTGCTGAACGTGTGCAGAATTCGGAGGTGCCGTACGTTCGGTGCTTGATCGATCGGAGCTAGAAGAAGTTCGACTACATCAACCACGTTGTCAAACGCTTCCTCTTTCGGTCTACGAGGGTACGTAGACACACTCTCCCCCTCTCGTTGCTATGCATCTCCTAGATAGATCTTTCATGAGCGTAGGATTTTTTTTGAAATTGCATGCTACGTTTCCCAAACAGTGGCATCCGAGCCAGGTCTATGCGTAGATAATATGCACGAGTAGAACACAAAGAGTTGTGGGCGGAGATCGTCATACTGCTTACAACCAATGTCTTATTTTGATTCGGCGGTATTGTTGCATGAAGTGGCCCGGACCAACCTTACATGACCACGTTCATGAGACCGGTTCCACCGACAGACATGCAGCTAGTTTTGCATAAAGATGGCTGGCGGGTGCCTATTTCTCCTACTTTAGTTGAATCGAATTTGACTGCGGCCGGTCCTTGTTGAAGGTTAAAACAGCAAACTTGATAAATCACTGTTGTGGTTTTGATGCGTAGGTAAGAACGGTTCTTGCTAGAAGCCCGTAGCAGCCACGTAAAACTTGCAACAACAAAGTAGAGGACGTCTAACTTGTTTTTGCAGGGCATGTTGTGATGTGATATGTTCAAGACATGATGTGATATACGTTGTTGTATGAGGTGATCATGTTTTGTAAAAGTTATCGGCAACCGACAGGAGCCTTATGGTTGTCTCTTTATTGTATGAAATGCAATCGCCATGTAATTGCTTTACTTTATCACTATGCGTTAGCGATAGTTGTAGAAGCAATAGTTGGCGAGATGACCACGACACAACGATGGAGATTAAGGTGTCGAGCCAGTGACAATGGAGATCATGACGATGCTTTGGAGATGGAGATCAAAAGCACAAGATGATGATGGGCATATCATGTCACATATTTTGATTGCATGATCTTTATCTTTTATGCATCTTATTTTTCTTAGTATGGCGGTAGCATTATAAGATGATCCCTAAACTAAATTTCAAGGTATAAGTGTTCTCTCTGAGTATGCACCGTTGTGACAGTTTGTCGTGTTGAGACATGCTACCTCTTGAAGACTGCGTTGGTTTTCCCTTGAAGAGGAAAGGGTGATGCAACAAAGTAGCGTAAGTATTTCCCTCAGTTTTTGAGAACCAAGGTATCAATCCAGTAGGAGACCATGCACAAGTCCCTCGCACCTACACAAACAAATAAGAACCTCGCAACCAACGCGATATAGGGGTTGTCAATCCCTTCATGGTCACTTATGAGAGTGAGATCTGATAAGATAATATTTTTGGTATTTTTATGATAAAGAGAAATAAAGATGCAAGTAAAATAAACGGCAATAGAAATAGCTAAGTGTTGGAAGATTAATATGATGGAAAATAGACCCGGGGGCCATAGGTTTCACTAGTGGCTTCTCTCAAGATAGCATAAATATTACGGTGGGTGAACAAATTACTATCGAGCAATTGATAGAATTGAGCATAGTTATGAGAATATCTAGGTATGATCATGTATATAGGCATCACGTCTACGACAAGTAGACCGAAATGATTCTGCATCTACTACTATTACTCCACACATCGACCGCTATCCAGCATGCATCTAGAGTATTAAGTTCAAAAGAACAGAGTAATGCTTTAAGTATGATGGCATGATGTAGAGGAATAAACTTGTGCAATATGATATAAACCCCATCTTGTTATCCTCGATGGCAAAAATACAATACGTGCCTTGCTGCCCCTGTTGTCACTGGGAAAGGACATCGCAAGATTGAACCCAAAGCTAAGCATTTCTCCCATTGCAAGAAAGATCAATCTAGTAGGCCAAACCAAACTGATAATTCGAAGATACTTGCAAAGATAATCAATCATACATAAAAGAATTCAGAGGAGATTCAAATATTGTTCATAGATAATCTTGATCATAAACCCACAACTCATCGGTCCCGACAAACACACCGCAAAATAAGATTACATCGAATAGATCTCCAAGAGAATCGAGGAGAACTTTGTATTGAGATCCAAAGAGAGATAAGAAGCCATCTAGCTAATAACTATGGACTCGAAGGTCTGAGGTAAACTACTCACACATCATCGGAGAGGCTATGGTGTTGATGTAGAAGCCCTCCGTGATCAATGCCCCCTCCGGCAGGACGCCGGAAAAGGCCCCAAGATGGGATCTCACAGGTACAGAAGGTTGCGGCGATGGAACTAGGTTTTTGTGGATGCCTCTGATGGTTTGGGGGTACGGAGATATATATAGGAGGAAGAAGTACGTCGATGGAGGAACGTGGGCCCCACGAGGGTGGAGGGCGCGCCTGGGGGAGGTGGGCGCGCCCCCCTACCTCGTGCTCTCCTCGTTGATTAGTTAATGTAGACTCCAAGTACTCTGGATCATGTTTGTTCCAAAAATCACGTTCCCGAAGGTTTCATTCCGTTTGGACTCCGTTTGATATTCTTTTTCTGTGAAACTCTGAAATAGGCAAAAAAACAGCAATTTGGGCTGGGCCTCCGGTTAATAGGTTAGTCCCAAAAATAATATAAAAGTGTATAAATAAGCCCATTAAACATCCAAAACAGAATATATAATAACATGGAACAATAAAAAATTATAGATACGTTGGAGACGTATCAAGCATCCCCAAGCTTAATTCCTACTCGTCCTCGAGTAGGTAAATGATAAAAATAGAATTTTTGATGTGGAATGCTTCTTGGCATACTTCTTAATGTAAATCTTTTATTGTGGCATGAATATGTAGGTCCGAAAGATTCAATATAAAAGTTTAATATTGACATAAAAACGATAATACTTTGAACATGCTAACCAAGCAATTATGTCTTATCAAAATAACATAGCCAAAGAAAGCTTATCTCTACAAAATCATATAGCTAGGCTATGTTTTGATATTGTCACACAAACGTTCTCATCATGCATAAATCCGATGACAAGCCGAGCAATTGGTTCATACTTTTAACGCGCTTCAGCCTTTTCAACTCTTATGCAATACATGAGCGTAAGCCATGGATATAGCACTATGGGTGGAGTAAAGTATAATGATGGGGGTTATGAGAGAAGACAAAAAAGGTAGAAAGCCTCACATTGACGTGGCTAATCAATAGGCTATGGAGATGCCCATCAATTGATGTCAATGAGAGGAGTAGGGATTGCCATGCAACGGATGCACTAGAGCTATATATATATGAAAGCTCAACAAAAGAAACTAAGTGGGTGTGCATCCAACTTGCTTGCTCACGAAGACCTAGGGCATTTTGAGGAAGCACATCATTGGAATATACAAGCCAAGTTCTATAATGAAAAATTCCCACTAGTATATGAAAGTGAAAACATAGGAGACTCTCTATCATGAAAATCATAGTGCTACTTTGAAGCACAAGTGTGGAAAAGGATAGTAACATTGTCCCTTCTCTCTTTTTCTCTCATTTTTTGGGGCCTTCTTCCTTTTTTTTCTTTGGCCTATTTTTTCTCCTTTTTTAGTCTGGAATGTCATCCCGACTTGTGGGGGAATCATAGTCTCCATCATCCTTTCCTCACATGGTACAATGCTCTAATAATGGTGATCATCACACTTTTATTACTTACAACTCAACAATTACAACTCAATACTTAGAACAAAATATGACTCTATGCGGATGCCTCCGGCGGTGTACCGGGATATGCGATGAATCAAGAGTGACATGTATGAAAGAATTATGAATAGTGGCTTTGCCACAAAATACGATGTCAACTACATGATCATGCAAAGCAATATGACAATGATGAAACGTGTCATAATAAACGGAACGGTGGAAAGTTGCATGACAATATATCTCGGAATGGCTATGGAAATGCCATAATAGGTAGGTATGGTGGCTGTTTTGAGGAAGATATAAGGAGGCTTATGTGTGATAGAGCGTATCATATCACGGGGTTTGGTTGCACCGGCGAAGTTTGCACCAACTCTCGGTGTGAGAAAGGGCAATGCGCGGTACCGTAGAGGCTAGAAAATTGTGGAAGGTTGAGAGTGCGTATAATCCATGGACTCACATTAGTCATAAAGAACTCATGTACTTATTGCAAAAATTTATTAGCCCTCAAAGCAAACTACTACTACGCATGCCCCTAGAGGGATAGATTGGTAGGAAAAGACCATCGCTCGTCCCCGACCGCCACTCATAAGGAAAGCAATAAAAGAACACCTATGTGTCAAAATTGTTACACAACTTTTACCATACGTGCATGCTACCGGACTTGCCAACTTTAACACAAGTATTTCTCAATTTCACAATTACTCAACTAGCACACTCTAATATTACCACCTTTATATCTCAAAACACTTATCAAGTATCTAACTTCTCATGATATTTAATGAACTCAATATGAAAGATTAGTTTCATGATTAAAGCAAATTACCATGCTGTTTAAGACTCTAAAAATAATATAAGTGAAGCATGAGAGTTCAATAATTTCTATAAAATATAACCACCGCCGTGCTCTAAGAGATATAAGTGAAGCACTAGAGCAAAAACTATATAGCTCAAAAGATATAAGTGAAGCACATAGAGTATTTTAACAAATTCCGAATCATGTGTGTCTCTCTCAAAAGGTGTGTAAAGCAAGGATGATTGTGGCAAACTAAAAAATAAAGACTCAAATCATACAAGACGCTCCAAGCAAAACACATATCATGTGGTGAATAAAAATATAGCTCCAAGTAAATTTACCGATGGATGAGGACGAAAGAGGGGATGCCTTCCGGGGCATCCCCAAGATTTGGCTTTTTGGTGTCCTTGGATTACCTTGGGGTGCCATGGGCATCCCAAGCTTAGGCTCTTGCCACTCCTTGTTTCATACTCCATCAAATCTTTACCCAAAACTTGAAAACTTCACAACACAAAACTTAACAGAAAATCTCGTGAGCTCCGTTAGCGAAAGAAAACAAAACACCACTTCAAGGTACTGTATTGAACTCATTATTTATTTATATTGGTGTTAAACCTACTGTATTCCAACTTCTCTATGGTTTATAAACTATTTTACTAGCCATAGATTCATCAAAATAAGCAAACAACACACGAAAAACAGAATCTGTCAAAAACAGAACAGTTTGTAGTAATCTGTAACTAACGCAAACTTCTGAAATTCCAAAAAATCTACCAAAATAGGAAGACCTAGAAAATTTGTTTAATGATCTTCTGCAATTGGAATAAATATTTTATCACGTTATGGTGATTTTTAACAATTTCTTTCATGAACAGAAAGTTTCTGGAATTTTCAGCAAGATCAAATAACTATCATCCAAGAAGATCCTATAGGTTTACTTGGCACAAACACTAACTAAAACATAAAAACAAATCTAACCAGAGGCTAGATCAAAGATTTATTCCTAAACATAAGCAAAAAGCAAAAAAAAAACTAAAATAAAATTGGGTTGCCTCCCAACAAGCGCTATCGTTTAACGCCCCTAGCTAGGCATAAAAACACGGATAGATCTAGGTATTGCCATCTTTGGTAGGCAATCCATAAGTGGCTATCATAATAGATTCATATGGAAATTTAATTTTATTTCTAGGGAAGTGTTCCATGCCTTTCCTTAACAGAAATTGGAATCTAATATTTCCTTCCTTCATATCAATGATTGCACCAATCGTTCTAAGGAAAGGTCTACCAAGAATAATAGGAAATGAAGGATTGCAATCTATATTAAGAACAATAAAATCTACGGGCACATAGTTCCTATTTGCAACAATAAGAACAACATTAATTCTTCCCATAGGCTTCTTAATAGTGGAATCCGCAAGGTGCAACTTTAAAGAACAATCATCAAATTCACGGAATCCTAGCAAATCACATAAAGTTTTTGGAATCGTGGAAACACTAGCACCAAAATCACACAAAGCATAGCATTCATGATCTTTAATTTTAATTTTAATAGTAGGTTCCCACTCATCATAAAGTTTTCTAGGGATAGAAACTTCCAACTCAAGTTTTTCTTCATAAGATTGCATTAAAGCATCAACGATATGTTTAGTAAAAGCTTTATTTTGACTATAAGCATGAGGAGAATTTAGCACGGATTGCAAAAAGGAAATACAATCTATCAAAGAGAAATTATCATAATTAAATTCCTTGAAATCCAAGATAGTGGGTTCATTGATATCTAAAGTTTTGACCTCTTCAATCCCACTATTACAAATTTTAGCATCAAGATCTAAAAACTCAGAATTTTTAGAACGCCTTCTAGGTAGAGGTGGCTCATCTTCAGTCCCATCGTTATCAAGATTCATATTGCAAAACAAAGATTTAATAGGGGACACATCAATAACTTTTAGACCTTCATCTTTATTCTCGTAAAAATTAGAAGAACACGCTTTCACAAAGCAATCTTTCTTAGCACGCATCCTAGCGGTTCTTTCTTTGCACTCATCAATGGAAATTCTCATGGCTTTGAGAGACTCATTGATATCTTGCTTAGGTGGAATAGATCTAAGTTTCAAAGAATCAACATCAAGAGAAATTCTATCAACGTTCCTAGCCAATTCGTCAATTTTAAGCAATTTTTCTTCAAGCAAAGCATTGAAATTCTTTTCAAATTCATAAATTATTTAACACTAGTCTCAAATTCAGAGGGAATCTTATTAAAATTTCCATAAGAGTTGTTGTAGGAATTACCATAATTATTAGAGGAATTACTAGGATACGGCCTAGGATTAAAGTTTCCTCTATAATGCCGTTGTTACCAAAATTATTCCTACCAACAAAATTCACATCCATATATTCATTATTATTATCAATCAAAGTAGACAAAGGCATATCATTAGGATCAGAAGAAACACTCTTATTAGAAAATAATTTCATAAGTTCATCCATCTTTCCACTCAAAACATTAATTTCTTCTATCGCATGCACTTTTTTATTAGTAGATCTTTCGGTATGCCATTGAGAATAATTGACCATAATATTATCAAGGAGTTTAGTAGCTTCTCCTGAAGTGATTTCCATAAAAGTGCCTCCTGCGGCTGAATCTAAAAGATTTCTAGAGGCAAAATTCAATCCGGCATTAATTTTTTGTATAATCATCCACAAATTCAAACCATGAGTAGGGCAATTACGTATCATTAATTTCATTCTCTCCCAAGCTTTTGAAACATGTTCATGATCAAGTTGCTTAAAATTCATAATATTGTTTCTAAGAGAAATAATCTTAGCGGGAGGAAAGTACTTAGAGATAAAAGCATCTTTGCACTTATTCCAAGAATCAATACTATTTTTAGTCAAAGACGAAAACCAAGATTTAGCACGATCTCTAAGCGAAAAAGGAAATAGCTTCAATTTAACAATATCATTGTCCACATATTTCTTCTGTTGCATATCACACAAATCAATGAAGCTATTTAGATGGGTAGCGGCATCTTCACTAGGAAGGCCGACGAATTGATCTTTCATGACAAGATTCAACAAAGCAGCATTAATTTCACACGATTCAGTATGGTAAGAGGAGCAATCAGAGTGCTAAGAAGATCATTGTTGTTGGTATTGGCAAAGTCACACAATTTAGTATTATCTTGAGCCATCGTGACAAGCAAGCAATCCAACACACAAGCAAACAAGAAGCGAGCGAGAAAGAGGAAAACGGAAAAGAGAGGGCGAATAAAACATCAAGGGTGAAGTGGGGGGAGAGGAAAACGAGAGGCAAATGGAAAATAATGTAATGCGAGGGATAAGGGTTTGTGATAGGTACTTGGTATATTGATTTTTGCGTAGACTCCCCGGCAACGGCGCCAGAAATCCTTCTTGCTACCTCTTGAGCATTGCGTTGGTTTTCCCTTGAAGAGGAAAGGGTGATGCAGCAAAGTAGCGTAAGTATTTCCCTCAGTTTTTGAGAACCAAGGTATCAATCCAGTAGGAGACCACGCACAAGTCCCTCGCACCTACACAAACAAATAAGAACCTCGCAACCAACGCGCTAAAGGGGTTGTCAATCCCTTCACCGTCACTTACGAGAGTGAGATCTGATAGATATGATAAGATAATATTTTTGGTATTTTTATGATAAAGATAAATAAAGATGCAAGTAAAATAAATGGCAATAGAAATAGCTAAGTGTTGGAAGATTAATATGATGGAAAATAGACCCGGGGGCCATAGGTTTCACTAGTGGCTTCTCTCAAGATAGCATAAGTATTACGGTGGGTAAACAAATTACTGTCGAGCAATTGATAGAATTGAGCATAGTTATGAGAATATCTAGGTATGATCATGTATATAGGCATCACGTCTGCGACAAGTAGACCGAAATGATTCTGCATCTACTACTATTACGCCACACATCGACCGCTATCCAGCATGCATCTAGAGTATTAAGTTCAAAAGAACAGAGTAATGCTGTAAGTATGATGACATGATGTAGAGGGATAAACTCATGCAATATGATATAAACCTCATCTTGTTATCCTCGATGGCAACAATACAATACGTGCCTTGCTGCCCTAACATCCTTTGGGAAAGGACACCGCAAGATTGAACCCAAAGCTAAGCACTTCTCCTCGTTGCAAAGATCAATCTTGTAGGCCAAACCAAACTGATAATTCGAAGAGACTTGCAAAGATAACCAATCATACATAAAAGAATTCAGAGGAGATTCAAATATTGTTCATAGATAATCTTGATCATAAACCCACAATTCATCGGTCCCGACAAACACACCACAAAAGAAGATAACATCGAATAGATCTCCAAGAGAATCGAGGAGAACTTTGTATTGAGATCCAAAGAGAGAAGAAGCCATCTAGCTAATAACTATGGACCCGAAGGTCTGAGGTAAACTACTCACACATCATCGGAGAGGCTATGGTGTTGATGTAGAAGCCCTCCATGATCAATGCCCCCCCTCGTGAGACAGGAAAAAGGCCCCAAGATGGGATCTCATGGGTACAGAAGGTTGCGGAGGTGGAACTAGGTTTTCGTGGATGCATCTGATGGTTTGGGGGTACGGAGATATATATAGGAGGAAGAATTACGTCGGTGGAGCAATGTGGGCCCCACGAGGGTGGAGGGCGCGCCTAGGGGAGGTGGGCGCGCCCCCCTACCTCGTGCTCTCCTCGTTGATTACTTTATGTAGACTCCAAGTCCTCTGGATCATGTTTGTTCCAAAAATCACGTTCCCGAAGGTTTCATTCCGTTTGGACTCCGTTTGATATTCTTTTTCTGTGAAACTCTGAAATAGGCAAAAAACAACAATTTGGGTTGGGCCTCCAGTTAATAGGTTAGTCCCAAAAATAATATAAAAGTGTATAAATAAGCCCATTAAACATCCAAAACAGAATATATAATAGCATGGGACAATAAAAAATTATAGATACGTTGGAGACGTATCAAGACACCACGTGATGATCGGGTGTGGTAGACTCTACGTTCAAATACAACGGGTGCAAGACAATTTTGTACATGTGGAATACTCGGGTTAAACTTGACGAGCCTGGCATGTACAGACATGGCCTCAGAACACTGGAGACCGAAAGGTCGAACGTGAATCATATAATAGATATGATCAACATAGAGATGTTCACCATTGATAACGACCCCATCTCACATGATGATCGGACATGGGTTAGTTGATTTGGATCTCGTATCATTTAGATGACTTGAGGGATGTCTATCTAAGTGGGAGTTCTTATGTAATTTGATTAATTGAACTTAATTTATCATGAACTTAGTCATGATAGTATTTGCAAATTATGTTGTAGATCAATAGCTCGTGATGTAGCTCCCCGTTTATTTTTGATATGTTTTTAGAGAAAAATAAGTTGAAAGATGATATTAGCAATGATGCGGACTTGGTCAGTGATCTGAGTATTATCCTCATTGCTTCACATAAGAATTATGTCCTTGATGCACCGCTATGTGACAAACCTGTTGCAGGAGCAGATGCAGACGTTATGAATGTTTGTCAAGCTCGATATGATGACTACTTGATAGTTTAGTGCACCATGCTTTACGGCATAGAACCGGGACTTCAAAAATGTTTTGAACTCCACAGAGCATATGAGATGTTCCAAGAGCTGAAATTGGTATTTCAGATTCATGCCCGTGTCGAGAGGTATGAGACCTCTGACAAGTACTTTGCCTACAAGATGGAGGAGAATAGCTCTGCCAGTGAGCGTGTACTCAGAACGTCTGGGTAAACAATCGCTTGAATCAAGTGGGAGTTAATCTTCGAGATAAGATAGTGATGGACAGAGTTCTCTAGTCGCTATCACCAAGCTACTAGAACTTCGCGATGAATTATAATATGCAAGGGATGACAAAATCGATTTCCGAGCTCTTCGCGATGCTGAAATCGGCGAAGGTAGAAATTTAGAAAAAGCATCAAGTGTTGATGGTTGACAAGACCACTAGTTTCAAGTAAAAGGGTAAGGGAAAGAAAGGGAACTTCAACAAGAATGGCAATCAAGTTGCCACTCCCATGAAGAAGCCCAAAGCTAGACCCAAGCCTGAAACCGAGTGCTTCTACTGCAAAGGAAATGGTCACTGGAAGCGGAACTACCCCAAATACTTGGCGGATAAGAAGGATGGCAAAGTGAACAAAGTTATATATGATATACATGTTATTGATGTGTGATTTACTACTGTTCATACCAACCCCTGGGTATTTGATACCGGTCCAGTTGCTGAGATTAGTAACTCGAAACAAGAGTTGCAGAATGAACAGAGACTAGTTAAGAGCGAAGTGACGATGTGTGTTGGAAGTGATTCCAAGGTCGATACGATCACCATCGCACACTCCCTTGTGACGCCCCCGATTCAATCGTACACTAATCATGCACGCAAACGTGTACGATCAAGATCAGGGACTCACGGGAAGATATCACAACACAACTCTAAAAACATAAATAAGTCATACAAGCATCATAATACAAGCCAGGGGCCTCGAGGGCTCGAATACAAGTGCTCGATCATACGAGTCAGCGGAAGCAACAATATCTGAGTACAGACATAAGTTAAACAAGTTTGCCTTAAGAAGGCTGGCACAAACTGGGATACAGATCGAAAGAGGCGCACGCCTCCTGCCTGGGATCCTCCTAAACTACTCTTGGTCGTCGTCAGCAGCCTGCACATAGTAGTAGGCACCTCCGATGTAGTAAGAGTCGTCGTCGACGGTGGCGTCTAGCTCCTGGGCTCCAGCATCTGGTTGCGACAACTGGGAAGAAAGGAAAGGGGGAAAAGGAGGAGAAAAGCAACCATGAGTACTCATCCAAAGTACTCGCAAGCAAGGATCTACACTACATATGCATGGGTATATGTGTAAAGGGGCAATATCGGTGGACTGAACTGCAGAATTCCAGAATAAGAGGGGGATAGCTAATCCTATCGAAGACTACGCTTCTAGCAGCCTCCATCTTGCAGCATGTAGAAGAGAGTAGATGGTAAGTTCACCAAGTATCATCGCATAGCATAGTCCTACCCGGCGATCCTCCCCTCATCGCCCTATGTGAGAGCGATCACCGGGTAATATCTGGCACTTGGAAGGGTGTGTTTTATTAAGTATCCGGTTCTAGTTGTCATAAGGTCAAGGTACAACTCCAAGTCGTCCTGTTACCGAAGATCACGACTATTCGAATAGATAAACTTCCCTGCAGGGGCGCACCACATAACCCAACACGCTCGATCCCATTTGGCAGGGCACACTTTCCTGGGTCATGCCCGGCCTCGGAAGATCAACACGTCGCAGCCCTACCTAGGCACAACATAGAGGTCAACACGCCGGTCTAAATCCTATGGCGTAGGGGTCTGGGCCCATCGCCCATTGCACACTTGCACGTTGCGAGGGCGACCGGAAGCAGACCTAGGCTAGCAGGTGTTCCAGTCCAATCCGACGCGCGCCACTCAGTCGCTGACATCACGAAGGCTTCGGCTGATACCACGACGCCGAGTGCCCATAACTGTTCCCGCGTAGTTGGTTAGTGCGTATAGGCCAGTGGCCAGACTCAGATCAAATACCAAGATCTCGTTAAGCGTGTTATTATGAAGTAACCGCGAACGCTGACCAGGGCCAGGCCCACCTCTCTCCCAGATGGTCTCAACCTGCCCTATCACTCCGCCACAAAGTAACAGCCGGGGGCCGTCGGGAACCCAGTCCCACCTCTACCGGGATGGAGCCACCTGCCCCTTTAGCCCCCATCTCCGGACAATACCATAAGTAATGTAACAGTATAAAGTATATAGCATATGCCCGTGATCACCTCCCGAGTGATCACGGCCCAGTAGTATAGCATGGCAGTCGGACAAGAATGTAGGGTCACTAATGGAATACTAGCATCCTATACTAAGCATTTAGGATTGCAGGTAAGGGTAACAATTGTAGCAACAATGACAGGCTATGCATCAGAATAGGGTTAACCGAAAGTAGTAACATGCTACACTACTCTAATGCAAGCAGTAGAGAGAAGGAATAGGCGATATCTGGTGATCAAGGGGGGGGGGCCTTGCCTGGTTGCTCTGGCAAGGAGGGGTCGTCAACAACATAGTCGATCGGGGCACCAGCAACGGCGTCAGTCTCGTAGTCTACCGAAGAGAAGAGGGGAAGAAACAATGAATACAATGCAAACAGATGCATATTGATGCATGACAAGACAAGTAACGGTGCTAGGTGTGCCCTAACGCGGTAGGAGGTGATACCGGCGAAGGGGGGAACATCCGGGAAAGTATTCCCGGTGTTTCGCATTTTCGGACAGATGAACCGGAGGGGGAAAGTTGTGTGTTCGCTATGCTAGGGATGTGTAGCGGACGAATGGGCTACGTATCCGGGTTCGTCTCGTCATTCTGAGCAACTTTCATGTAGAAAACATTTTCATCCGAGTTACAGATTATTTTATATTAATTTATAAAGTTTTAATACATTTTCTGGAATTAATATTATTTTGGAATTTAAATAGTTAAATGCTATGGGTACACATAATGTACCTAGAGGTGTACACATGGGACTGACTGGTGGGGACAGGGGGCTGAGTCAGCAGCCTAGTCAGCAGTCAAAGTTTGACTGTTGACTGGTCAAACTGAGCATTGGGTCCCCCCTGTCATAGTCACCGGAGATAGCTAAGGCAATTAGTTCTAACTTAACAGATTAATTAGCATTACGTTAATTAAGGAAACTTAATTATTATTATTATTATTTTCTTTTCATTTTTTTTGTTTTCGTCCAAAAGAGAGAGAAAAAAGGCGTGGGCCCCGACTGTCATTGGCCTGGGGCCAACCGGGCGATTGAACGGGCGCTGGGCACTGGGCGTCGGGTGTCGCCCGTTTGGCGAAGCCGTGCGGGGCTGGCCGGCGGCAAGCAGCGGTGGAGGCAGGGCGGTGCAGTGAGCGACGGGGCCGGGCGGAGCGAGCCGGCCGGCCGGAGCGACGGCGGCCGATGGCGGCTGCGAGTGGCCGCGATGGGAGCGGGAGGCGGTGACGCAGCGGGCGCGACAAGCATCCGGCGAGCATGATGAGTTGGACGAGCAAGAGGGGCGACAGGCCGGAGCTGGCAACGGGGCACCGGAGCACGCGAGCAGGGGCGGACGGCGGATGGCGGCCAGGTGAGCAAGCGCGAGCATGGCGGCAAGCCGCGCGGCTGGCCGCGGAGCGCACGGCTGTGTGGCGGCGGCGCGCCAAGACAGGCGCAGTAACGACGTGGTGAGCGCGGGCGAGCGACGATGATCGCGGCCAAGATAGAGAGAGGGGGAGGGCGTGGCCCTCACCGGTGTTGCAGGGGTACGGGGGGGGGGGGGAGGCGAGGCTCGGTGGAGGTCGTTGAGGAGGAAGACGGGGACGGTCTGGCGACGGGGTCGGGGAGGCGACGGGAGGCGCGGGGCGTCGGCTGCCCCGACGAGATCCACGCGGGGCGGAGGGTTGAGAAGGCGGGCGTCGGCGATGGCCGTAGGTGACGGTTCCTCGGGCGCGGGCACGCCGGCGAGGTGGGACTCCGGCGCGGCAAGGGGTCGGGCGCGGGGTGCTTGGCGACGCTGGAGAACGAGAGCGGGTGGGGGTCTCGGTCAGGAGGAGTGGGGGGTTCGTGCGGGAGTAGTGGGTGGTCATGCGGGGCGACGGGGATGATCCCGATCCAGATCTGGATCGATGGGGGAAGTGGGGGGGGGGGGCTGGTTGCCCTAGGGTTCGATCGGGGTGGGGGATATGGGCGCGGCTGGTGGCCTACTGGGCCGTGGCCCAGTGGGGGGGGGGCTTTTCTATTTTTCTTTTCTTTACTATTTTTATTTTAGTTTTTGTTAGTTCAGTTTCTTTAAAATACCAAGTTAGCACCTAAATTAGTAACATCAAAATAGGCCACTGCCAAACCTAGTTCGGACCCAAAATAATTTAGTTTAATATTTTTATATTTTCAAAAGCAATTAAATTATTATTTTAGCCACTGTTTTTAATTAGTTTAGGGCATTTAAACACTTTGTAAAAGGTTGGTTCCACCACAAAAACTAGTTAGGGATTATTTGCCACATGATGAACATTTTAGTTTTAATGTTTCAAAACTTTTGTTGTTGGCCCCTATTTCAAATTTGAATTTGGATCGGTTATGAACTAATGTGAGATTAGCAATAGTGATCGTGGTGATGTGGCATCATTAGCAGGGTATTACTGTAGCGTAAATATCCAGGCGCCACAATTCTCCTCCACTACAAGAAATCTCGTCCCGAGATTTAAGAGGCGTAAGGGGGGGGGGGAGGTTCTGGTTACGAAATTCTAGCGAGTGTTCTTAGTCTTAGTTGATCTTCTCGAAGAACTTGATCCCTTCCGTTGACATCTGCATTCCTCTGTTCCAGGTCATCATGATGAAGTCGTAATCCTTCCTTCGGGAGTTCCATCGTACTTACAAAAGAATAAAGGGGGGTATTTTGGGAGAACGGACCTCGGCAAGGTTGACTATCTGGTCAATAACATCGGGGAGGGTGGCGGAAAGTAACTCTCGAATTGAAACTTAAGAAAGTATCGAGAGCAAAGTAAGGAGGTACCATGGGAAGTTTCAAGCGGGTAGGCAATCATTCGATGCCTGAAATAGGGCGTGAAAGGGGCTCAAGGCAACGGAAATAAGTATTGTGCATGATACCAGAATTGATCACTAGGAAGGTGACCCGTGAATTACATACGAAATCAAGTGCGAGGAACAACTTTGGCCATAGGGGTATACAGGAGAGTCAGGTTTCGATCCTGTGGAACTATAGTTATGGGCCCACCATGTGGGTTAAAAGTAGGAAGGGCGGTGACGTCTTGCACGATCATGTAAGCAAGGCATGTTAGAGGATAGCCTGTCAGTTATGTCGGCATCAACGCCGGTACCAAGGGCGAGGGATAAGGAGAATAAATTTCCTACTCGTTGAACGAGGCAGACCAATAGGCAAGTTTCTCGTCCATCGGTGGCTAACAGAGTGTCATCAACAATAGTAACAGGGTCTTGCTAACAGAATTGTACACCGAGGTGTTTACATAAGCAGGAGAATATTACTGCTTAGATCATATAGATCACAAGAAACGTTAAACCAACCAATGGAAAGAAAAATGTGATCATTACATTAAACAGAACAACGGAAAGGAAAATGTGTTTAAACACACATTTCAGAGGTATATCCTTCCCAAGGACAAGCAGAGCATGATATCCATGACAGAATAGAAAGTAGAAAACCATTTAGGTAAGGGGAGAGGAATTTCATGACATTACCCAAACAACGTTGTTTGAATAATTGATAAAGAAAATTTATCATTGTGCTTCAAATGTTCTTATTGATGATCGGATACCACAAACATGCTTTGAGATAGCATTGACATGGTCTTCAAGCAAAGGTCGGACTTTGGATACACAAAGGATTCATCTGGAACAACTTGTAGAATAAGTTTTACAATTTCATCATGGAAGAATGGATAACCTTGCCAAAAAGGAAACTATAAAAATAGGTCCTCCGGCCAGGTGTGCTAGGCATGACATCACCTTACCGGGTCATATAAAGACCAATGTTATAACTCTTGGAAATATGTTCCAACCATCATATCTGACCGAGATTCAGATCTGATCGGTGTTAGGATACCTCGGACTCAGGATGCCTGAGAAGGAAAGGTGCAACACCAATTGACGTGAAGACATTGTAAGATTCTCAGGAAATGAACTATGGAAGCGAGTTCTGAAACAATAGTTCATCATTAAACCAAGGAGAGGATGAGGAGCTTGCTGATGGACTTAACGACAATTCATCGAGAATCCCAACAAGATGGATTTCCACAATTATGTGAACAAGGAGATAACATTTGTCTAGATCAAATGGTATAATATAATGATGTATGTTCAAGGAAAACATACACAATTAAACATTGGTTGCAAGGTGCGCCAGAAATATGTGCCAAGTAGCAAAATCAATGTTAGAATGGCGATTCAATAACTAAAAGACTTAAAAGGAAACTATCAAGCATTCACTTCAAAGAAATAGGGTTGCTAGAATTTTGAAGTCGCACAACATAGTTCAATTGTCGGTTTTCCGGTTAGAAACAACACGGGAACCAAGGAATGATCGGAGATGGCAGGAAGTATCACTTGTACCAAGAAAGAGGTGGTGAAATTCTCACGACATTATTGACATAAAAGATGGTAATACTCCAAGGTAAAGAAGAACAATTGCTGGATAGCATGTATCTCAAGGTATAACACGAAACACGAACAAGTTTGTGTTGAACGGGAGGCAATAAAGTGGTCGATGATAATATAAATCATCAAGGGAAAGGATGGTATTTCTCTTCATGAATTCAATTGATATCCTGGAAGAGCTCAAAATGTTGATGATGATCACGACACAATTGTCTAGAGATTTCACGAAGAAGCAATCGAACAGCGACGGCATCAAGAAAAAGCAATGGTGAAGCAAAGGGTCATTGGAACCATGAATACGACACACACTCGGAATCAAGCTTGATGTTCAAGGCGAAATGATAAGACGAGGAAGATCGACGTAAGCTTGGCTCATCGTCAAAAGTTGTGCTCCGGGAAGAAGGACTAGGTAGCGTAGATAAAAGTTTGCACGATAATGATATAGCCGACCAGGTTAGGAATGATTTGAAGGATTAATAAACTCATAAGCAATGAAAATTACTTAGAGTTATTGATTCGGAGTGCGGAACCAATTCACTTATCGGTGTTTTGGGTTGACAAACAACCCAGCATCCATGAAGTGACAGCGACAGGGAAAGGTAGTACTTCTTCAAAAATTCATAAGATGTAGAGCAATGGCATGATATCCTCGAGATACTAGGGGTAATACTCGAAGGTAGATCATAATAGAGGTCGGGCAGACGCATTGATCTGTAGAAGACAAATGTTTTAACTTGTCCGAGAAATGGGATCAAAGAAGAACAATCATGGCCGGAACCACGGTTGCAAAGGATCAATTCACAGATACCATATGATAGTTATCAAGGAAATAGTTATTATTACAAGAAGCTTCCATGATAGGATATACATCGCGTCCATGGGCATGAACACAAAGTTCAAGGTCGACTCCACTTCTTTAATGCATAACCTTTCATTCACTTCTCGCCTTCAACGAAGTTGTGTGTTGAAATTTTATCTGACATAACACTAGTAGAGTATGACCCGTAGTAGTTTCCGGGTTCACACAGATTAGAGAAGGCATATGTCCAACCCATCAGGGCCTCTTAGGAACAATACCACAAACTTCAGGAGTAAATAACACAAGCTCGATAGCAGAGCATAGTTGACAAAGCAGATGATACAATTTACCCAAGGCATTACGTATCCGAGAAAAGACTCACAAAGTTATTGAATATGAAGGACATCGTCGGATAAAATCCAATAAAGGTTCTGGTGGTCCTCAAGGGATCGTATGTGAGCATCGGTACTCAACCAGAAAAAGAAAGAAAGCAAGGCGATCGGAATGTCAAAACAACTGACTAATTCAAAGCTCAAATGCAAAGGAATTATGAGTTCCAAATCAAGGGATCAGAAGCAAACACTCTGATCAAGGATGGATAAGTTGAGTAGGCTTAGGGATACAATCGACGACAATTGATTAGTAGAGAACCATCTCCTATTCAAAATGACATCTGAGCCGGAAGGGTGAATTCTAGGATTCGACTGAGGAATGCGAGCATCCTCAACATATTGAATCAATGGACTTAAAATGATAAAGACAAGGGATGCCAATAAGATTACGAGACTTATGGGATTAACCATAATGCAAGCAAGCAAGAATTTCAAGAGCAACAGGCTGCTCAGGATTTTTGAAAGATCGAATGGTATTTCGAAGTCTTTTGCGAAACACATGAACAACTGGGAATGAGTAGATACTCGATAAGAGCAAGGAATTATCCGTAGGGGTATTCAAGTGGAAAGGAACTGCAAGGCAGTAGGCACAAAATATTCCTGGAACAATAGAGAGGATTTCAGGTGATCTTGCAATAACAAGATCAACTGGGAATAGAAGTAAGAACGACAAGTGTATGTATTTATACATAGGGATATTTCGGTGGTAGGGAATTGCAAAAGCAACGGGCACAAAGTCTCGAAAGAGTATCGGAGAGTAACTTCGAAATCTTCATGTGCAACTGGCGATCATCTGGACTGAAGGGCTCTCTGGGAGAAAGTGTTTTGGGGAACCTAAAGTTAGATTTTAGAAAATCATTTAACCCGAATAGAAGAGAGATCAGAGTCCCAGAGTATAGGTCGAGAAATAAAAGATCCTAATACCACCCAATGGCGACGTGGGCCCGTAAGCCGCACAACCATGTTAGTAATTTTTATTTCAATGACCAGACTCAACTTCGTCCAAGGAGTTGGAAAGGGGGTTCCTACAGGCAGTCGGCTCTGATACCAACTTGTGACGCCCCCGATTCAATCATACACTAATCATGCACGCAAATGTGTATGATCAAGATCAGGGACTCACGGAAATATATCACAACACAATTCTAAAAACATAAATAAGTCATACAAGCATCATAATACAAGCCAGGGGCCTCGAGGGCTCGAATACAAGTGCTCGATCATAGACGAGTCAGCGGAAGCAACAATATCTGAGTATAGACATAAGTTAAACAAGTATGCCTTAAGAAGGCTAGCACAGACTGGGATACAGACCGAAAGAGGTGCAGGCCTCCTGCCTGGGATCCTCCTAAACTACTCTTGGTCGTCGTCAGCAGCCTGCACGTAGTAGTAGGCACCTCCGATGTAGTAAGAGTCGTCGTCGACGGTGGCGTCTGGCTCCTGGGCTCCAGCATCTGGTTGCGACAACCGGGAAGAAAGGAAAGGGGGAAAAGGAGGAGAAAAGCAACCGTGAGTACTCATCCAAAGTACTCACAAGCAAGGATCTACACTACATATGCATGGGTATCTGTGTAAAGGGGCAATATCGGTGGACTGAACTGCAGAATGCCAGAATAAGAGGGGTATAGCTAATCCTATCAAAGACTACGCTTCTGGCAGCCTCCATCTTGCACCATGTAGAAGAGTGTAGATGGTAAGTTCACCAAGTATCATCGCATAGCATAGTCCTACTCGGCGATCCTCCCCTCGTTGCCCTGTGTGAGAGCGATCACCAGGTTATATCTGGCACTTGGAAGGGTGTGTTTTATTAAATATCCCGGTTCTAGTTGTCATAAGGTCAAGGTACAACTCCAAATCGTCCTGTTACCAAAGATCACGGCTATTCAAATAGATAAACTTCCCTGCAGGGTGCACCACATAACCCAACACGCTCGATCCCATTTGGCCGGACACACTTTCCTGGGTCATGCCCGGCCTCGGAAGATCAACACGTCGCAACCCTACCTAGGCACAACAGAGAGGTCAGCACGCCGGTCTAAATCCTATGGCGCAGGGGTCTGGGCCCATCGCCCATTGCACACCTGCACGTTGCGAGGGTGGCCGGAAGCTGACCTAGCCTAGCAGGCGTTCCAGTCCAATCCGGCGTGCGCCGCTCAGTCGCTGACGTCACGAAGGCTTCGGCTGATACCACGATGCCGAGTGCCCATAACTGTTCCCGCGTAGTTGGTTAGTGCGTACAAGCCAGTGGCCAGACTCAGATCAAATACGAAGATCTCGTTAAGCATGTTATTATGAAGTAACCGCGAATGCCGACCAGGGCCAGGCCCACCTCTCTCCCAGGTGGTCTCATCCTGCCCTGTTGCTCCGCCACAAGTAACAGTCGGGGGCCGTCGGGAACCCAGGCCCACCTCTACCGGGATGGAGCCACCTGGCCCTTCAAATTTCCATCTCCTAACAAGATATCATAAGTAATGTAACAACATAAAGTATATAGCATATGCCTGTGATCACCTCCCGAGTGATCACGGCTCGATAATATAGCATGGCGCATGCACAAGAATGTAGGGCCACTGATGGAATACTAGCATCCTATACTAAGCATTTAGGATTGCAGGTAAGGGTAACTACTGTAGCAACAATGACAGGCTATGCTTCAGAATAGGATTAACTGAAAGTAGTAACACGCTACACTACTCTAATGCAAGCAGTAGAGAGAAGGAATAGGCTATATCTGGTGATCAAGGGGGGGGGGCTTGCCTGGTTGCTCTGGCAAGGAGGGGTCGTCAACAACGTAGTCGATCGGGGCACCAGCAGCGGTGTCAGTCTCGTAGTCTACCGGAGAGAAGAGGGGGAAGAAACAATGAATACAATGCAAACAGATGCATATCGATGCATGAAAAGACAAGTAACGGTGCTAGGTGTGCCCTAACGCGGTAGGAGGTGATACCGGCGAAGGGGGGAACATCCGGGAAAGTATTCCCGGTGTTTCACGTTTTCAGACAGATGAACCGGAGGGGGAAAGTTGCGTGTTCGCCATGATAGGGATGTGTGGCGGATGAACGGGCTACGAATCCGGATTCGTCTCGTCGTTCTGAGCAACTTTCATGTAGAAAACATTTTCATCCGAGTTATGGATTATTTTATATTAATTTCTAAAGTTTTAATACATTTTCTGGAATTAATATTATTTTGGAATTTAAATAGTTAAATGCTATGGGTACACATAAGTGTACCTAGAGGTGTACACATGGGGCTGACTGGTGGGGACAGGGGGCTGAGTCAGCAGCCCAGTCAGCAGTCAAAGTTTGACTGTTGACCGTCAAACCGAAAGGTAGGGTCCCCCTATCATAGTCACGGGAGATAGCTAAGGCAATTAGTTCTAACTTAACAGATTAATTAGCATTAAGTTAATTAAGCAAACTTTATTATTATTATTATTATTTTCTTTTCATTTTATCTTTTTTTTTCGTCCAAAAGAGAGAGAGAAAAGGCGTGGGCCCCGACTGTCATTGGCCTGGGGCCAACCGAGCGATTAAACAAGCGCTGGGCACTGGGCGTCGGGTGTCGCCCGTTTGGCGAAGCCGTGCGGGGCTGGTCGGCGGCAAGCAGCGGTGGAGGCGGGGCGGTGCGGTGAGCGACGGGTCGGGCGGAGCTGGCGCCGCTGGCCGAGCGACGGCGACGATGGCGGCCGCGAGTGGCTGCGATGGGAGTGGAGGCGGCGACGCTGGGCGGCGCGACAAGCAGCCGGCGAGTATGACGAGTTAGACGAGCGAGAGGGGCGGAGGGCCGAGCGGCAACGGGCGCCGGAGCGCGAAAGCGGACGGGCGGACGGTGGCTGTGTGAGCGAAGGAAGCGGGCGGCAAGCCGCGACACTGGCCGCGGGCGCGCATGGTCAGTGTGGCGGTTATGGCGCGACGGGCGCGGCACGACGTGTTGAGCGCGGGCGAGCGGCGATGACCGCGGCCAAGATAGAGAGAGGGGGAGGGTGTGGCCCTGTGACGCCCCCGATTCAATCGTACACTAATCATGCACGCAAATGTGTACGATCAAGATCAGGGACTCACGGGAAGATATCACAACACAACTCTAAAACATAAATAAGTCATACAAGCATCATAATACAAGCCAGGGCCTCGAGGGCTCGAATACAAGTGCTCGATCATAGGCGAAGTCGATTGGAAGCAACAATATCTGAGTACGTACATAAGTTAAACAAGTTGCCATAAGATGGCTAGCACAAAGCAGGATACAGATCGAAGAGGCATAGGCCTCCTGCACAGGATCCTCCTAACTACTCCCTGGTCGTCGGTGGCTGCACGGAGTAGTAGGCACCTCCAGTGTAGTAGGAGTAAATGCGTCAGCGGTGGCGTCGCTCCGTGGCTCCATCGTCTGGTCGCAGCAACCGGGTAGAGATAGGGGAAAAGGGGAACAAGGCAACCGTGAGTACTCATCCAAAGTACTACAAGCAAGGAGCTACACTACATATGCATGGGTATATGTGTAAAGGGCCATATCAAGGACTGAATCTATGAAAGCCAGAATAAGAGGGAATAGCTAATCACGTCAAGACTACGCTTCTGGCAGCCTCCGCCTTGCAACATGCAGCAGAGAGTAGACTGAAGTCCTCCAAGTCGCATCACATAGCAATAATCCTACCCGGCGATCCCCTCCTCGTAACCCTGAGAGAGAGCGACCACCGGGTTGTATCTGACACATGGAAGGGTGTGTTTTATTAAGTATCCGGTTCTAGTTGTCATAAAGTCAAGGTACAACTCCAAGTCGTCCTGTTACCGAAGATCACGGCTATTCGAATAGATAAACTACACAGTAGGGTTGCACAACATAACCAAACAAGCTCGATACCATTTGTCCGGACACACTAATCTGTGTCATGAAAGGCCGCGGAAGATCAACACGCCGCAGCCCCACCTAGGCACAACAGAGAGGCCAAAGACGCCGGTTCTAAACCTAAGCGCCAGTGCAGGGCCCATCGCCTCTTAGCACACCTCAAGACGCTATGAACGCGGCCGGAAGCAGAACTAGCCCCCTTAATACAAGAGCAGGCCTGCGTTCCAATCCGGCGCGCGCCACTCAGTCGTTGGCGTCACGGAGGCTTCGGTTGATACCACGACGCCGGGATACCCATAACTACTCCCGCGTAGATGGTTAGTGCGTATAGACCAAATGGCCAGACTCAGATCAAATACCCAGATCTCGTTAAACGTGTTAAGTATTCGCGAACGCCGACCAGGCCAGCCCACCTCTCTCCTAGGTGGTCTCAACTCTGCCTGTCAGCCTCCGCCACAAAGTAACAACGGGGGTCAGTCGGGAACCCGAGCCCACCTCTACCGGGATGGAGCCACCTGTCCTTTCAGCCCCCATCTCCGAACAGTATCACATGTAATGTAATAGTGTAAAGTATATAGTATATGCCCGTGATCACCTCCCGAAGCGATCACAGCCCAGTAGTATAGCATGGAAGACGGACAAGAGTGTAGGGCCACTGATGGAACACTAGCATCCTATACTAAGCAGTAGGATAGTAGGTAAAGGTAACAACATTAGTAGCAAGGACAAAGCTATGGAGCAAAGATAGGATTAACTGAAAGCAGTAACATGCTACACTACTCTAATGCAAGCAGTATAGAGAAGAATAGGCGATATCTGGTGATCAAGGAGGGGGCTTGCCTGGTTGCTCTGGCAAGAGAGAGGGGTCGTCGGTGACGTAGTCGATCACAGGGGCATCAACATCGGTCTCGGGGTCTACCGGAGAGAAGAGGGGGAAGAAATAGTAAATACATAGCAAGCAAGAGCATAACAGGACAACAGGCAGAGCTAGACGTGTTCTAACGCGGTGCAACACGTTACCGGCGAAGGGGGATAACATCCGAGAATGTTTCCCCAGGTTTAGCATTTTCGGACAAATAAAAGGGAGGGAAAAAGTTCCATGTTTGCTATGCTAGGGACGTGTGGCGGCCGAACGGGCCATGTATTCGGATTCGTCTCGTCGTTCTGAGCAACTTTCATGTAGAAAACATTTTCATCCGAGTTACGGATTATTTTATATGATTTTCTAAAGTTTTAATGATATTTTGCAATTTAATTAATTCGAAAATAATGAGTAAATGCTAGGTGCACCCAGATCTGTGTACACATAAGTGTACCGAGAGGGTGACATGTGGTTTAGGCGGTCCCAGTTGACCAAATCAACGTTTGACCGTCAGCAGGTGGGGTCCCCGTGTCATAGACTCATTAGGCTAGTCTAACAGTTTAGTTAACTAAACTGGATGATTAAGCTAATTAATTCTAATTAAACCAATTTAATTAAGTTAATTACTTTTATTAAATCATTTTTTTCTTTTTTTAAACAAAACAGGAAGAGGGCCCCACCGCTGCTGGCACAAAAGCCGGAGCGGCTTAACAGCGCGGCGCCCGCCCGAACGGGCGTGGGCAAGGCCATGGCCGGGCGATGGACACTGGCGGCGGCGCCGCCGCAAAGGGGAAGCGGGGCGAGGCCAGGTGGTGGTGGCGGCGGGCGGAGAGGCTGGGAGCACGGGGGTCAGAAGAATGAGGCACCGGCGGAGGCGGTGAACGGCGCGGCTATGGCGAGCTTCGGCCATGGCGAGCAACGGTGCAGAGGGGCACGGATCGAGACCGGGAACAGCGGGAATCGGACGAGAGGCTCCCCACGAGCTCGATGGTGAGGTCGAGGGGGCCGGGGACGGCTTGGACGCGACGAATCGGAGCGGCAAAGACGACCTACGGCCATGGCGGCTAGCGAGGCTACGGGGACGAAGGGAGTAGGGGGAGGCCTCACAGGGGAACCGTAGGGGATGGCAAGGCTCGGGAGGGTCGAGGTGGTCCGACGACGGCGGGACGAGGCAGACGACGGGCGACGGGGACGAGGGAGCCCTCGTGAGGTGGCTGCTGAGGGGAGAGGCGGCGGCGACGGGCGCAGCGTGGCTTGGGAGGCCGGGGAGGAGGTCGAGGAGGTGCCATGGGGAGGAGACGTGGGCGCCCGGCGGAGACGGGCGTGGGACAAGGCGGCGAGGTTTGCCCCCATGCCCCGATCCGGTCGAGCGGGGGGGTGCGCCTAGGAGGAGGCAGGGGGCAGCGTTCGATGGGGTGGAGTCCGGTGGCGGCGATGGACGATCCGGCCGGCGGCGGTCTCTGGATCGAGGGGAGAGCCGATCCAGATCGGGTCGTGGGGTGGGGAGTGGAGCGAAGCGGGGGGAGGTGCGGGGGGGCTAGGGTTCGGTTGCTCGAGTGGATAAGGGGAGTGGGGAGTGGGATTCGGCCGGCTGGGCCTGGTGGGTTGGCCCAGTTGGGCCACGGCCCAGAGGGGGGGGGTTCTCCTTTTTTTTCTGTTAGTTTTAGGTTTTAGTTTTTCTGTTTTGTTTTTATTTATTTTCTTTTCTGTTTTAAATCAGTTTAAATTATTTAGACATCTTCTAAAAATGTGATTGCTGTACCATAACTACCCTTGTAATATTTGGCACCCAACCGAACATTTTTGTTTCTACTTTCGAAAAACTTTTTATTGTCGACATTAATTTTAAATTTTAATTTGACGCGGTTTGAACTAACGGACGTTTAGCATCGGTAATCGGGATGACGTGGCTTGATTAGCGTGGGATTATTTTAGCAAGATTATCCGGGCGTCACAATTCTCCTCCACTACAAGAAATCTCGTCCCGAGATTTAAGAGGGGTGTAAGGGGGAAAGTTTTGGTTACGAAATTCTAACGGTTCTTCTCGTCTTTGGTTGCTCTTCTCGAAGAGGTCGATCTGTTACATTGACGTCTTTATTTCTCTGCTTCAGGTCATCATGGCGAAGTCGTCCTTTTCTTCGAACTCCAACGCATTTCATTTAATAGGTAAGGGCAGCTCGGCCACAACAGAATGCTTATGAGGGAAACAATCTGGGGTTAACCCATGAATGAGCATAAGAGTACCTCTTGAATTGAACCAATAAAATATGTCGAGAGTAAGGTACGAAGGTTCAATAAGAGGTTCCAAGCGGATAGATAGTTGCTCAAGTCCGAACCGGTGAGAAAGGGGTTCGCAGCAACGAGAGTAAGTATTATGCCCGATACCGTAATAGAGCATTAGGAAGGTGACCCGTGAATTACATACGAAGCCAAGTGTGAGGAATAACTTTGACACTAGGGTGTACAGGAGAGTTAGGTTTCGATCCTGAAACTGTGGGTTATGGGCCCACCACGGGTTAAACGTTGAAAGAGCGGTGACATCTTGCACGGTTATGATAGCAAGGCATGCCGAGAATAACTGCCGCTTATGTCGGTAACAACGCCGATACCAAGGGCGAGGAACGAAGAGAACCATCTTCCCGCCGTTGAACGAGGCGCACCAATTGGCAAAGTTCTCGTCCATCGGTGGTTACCGGAATGTCATCACCAAAATAACAGGGTCTTTCTGACAGAATTGTACACCGAGGTGTTTACATAAGCAGGGAATAGTACTGCTTAGAACATATAGATCACAAGAAAGGTTAAACAAACCAATGGAAAGAAAGACGTGATCATCAAATTGAATAGAACAATGGAAAGGAAAATGTGTTTAAACACATTATTCAAGGGTATATCCTTCCCAAGGACAAGCAGAGCAAGATATCCATGGCAGGATATAATGTAGAAAACTCTTTAGGTAAGGGAGAGAAACGAGATGGTGTTGCAAGATTCTCGAAATGAAATATGGAAGCAAGTTCTCAATCATAGTTCATCATTAAACAAGGAGAGGATGAGAAGGTGGTCGATGAACTTAGCGACAATTCATTGATATTTCCAAAAGATGGATCCCCGCAATTAGGTGAACAAGGAGACAACATTTGTCATATCAAATGATATAATGATGTATGCTTGAGGAAAAACATACACAATTTAAACATTGGTTGAAAGGTGCACCCGACATATGGGCCTAGGTAGCACGATCAATGTTTGAATGGTGATTCGATAGCCAATACACAAAGAATGTAACTATTGTTCATTAACTTACAAGCAATAGGGTTGCTAGAAGTACATAATCAAAACAACACCGTTCACTTGTTGGTATCCCAGTTAGAATCAACACGGGGACCAAGAAATGAACGAAGATGGCGAGAAGTATTTCTATGTCAAGAATTCCCAAGAGGTGGAACAAATCTCAGAACATTCTTGACATAAAAGATGGTAATACTCCAAGGTAAAGAAGAACAATTGCTGGATAGCAAGGAACTCAAGGTATAACACCAAACATGAACAAGATTGTGTTGGTGGGAAGGCAATATAGTGGTCGATGATAATACAATTCATCGAGTGCAAGGATGGTATTTCCCATCATGAATTCAATGGATATCCCGGAAGAGCTCGAATGTTGATGATCACGACACCTTTGTCGCGAGAGTTCATGAAGATGTAATCGATCGGCATTTACATCGTGTCAAAGTAATGATGAAGTGAAAGGTTATTGGAACCAAGGGTACGACACAAACTCGAACCAAGCTTGTTGTTCAAGGCGAAATGATATGTCGATGAGGATCGATGTAAGGTTAGTTCATCGTCGAAAATTGTGCTCCGAGAAGAAGGACCGGGTAGCACAGTTAAAATTAGCTCGATAATGAGCCGATCAGGCTAGGAATGACTTGAAGGATCAGTAAATTTGTAAGCAACAAAAGTTACTTAGAGTTATGGAATCAGAGTGCGGAATTGATTCACTTATCGATGTTCTCGGTTGGCGACAACCCATAACCCGTGGAGTCACTATGACGGGGAAGGGTACTACTTCATCAGAAATTCATAGAATGAAGTGCAATGGGTTGATATCCTCGAGATACCAGGGGGCAATACTCGAAGGTAGAACAAAATAGAGGTTGGATTGGGTATTGCTCAGAGAATTCAAGTGCTTAAACTTGCACGAGAAATGGTATTTAAAGGAGAACATGGTCGGAACCACGATTGCAAAAGGCCGCATCCCAGATATAAGATGAACTTATACCAAGGAATACTTAATTTAAGAGAATCTTTCATGATAAGTTCTACATCGTGTCCATGGGCATGAACACAAAGTTCAAGGTCGACTCCACTTCTCCAATGCACAACCTTTCATTCACTTCTCGCGTTCAATGAAGTTGTAGTGTTGAAATTTTATCCGCAAAATACCGTAAGAGTACGACTCGTGAAAACTTTCGAGTTCACACATATTAAGGAAGGCATAGGTTCAACCCATCGGGCATCTTAGGATCATATAATGTAATCTTTAGAAGTAATTAACTCAAGCTCAAGGCGAGCATGGTTGAGAAAGCATAGGATACAATTTACCAAAGGCATTATGTATCGTGAGGAAAGGCTCACAAGGTTATTGAATATGAAGGGCATTGTCGATAAAATCCAACAAAGGATCCGTGGTCCACAAGGGATCTGACATGAGCATCGGTACTCAACTTAGAGGAGGAAGAATGCAAGGAGAACAGATTATAGAAACAACTGACTAACTCAATTGTCAGATGCAAAGGAATTATGATTTCCAAATCAAGGGATCAGAAGCAAGGCTCTGATTAGGGATGGGTAAGTTGAATAGCCTTAGGGTACAATCAACGACAATTGGATTGGTCGAGAACCAATTCCAGTTAAAAGAATGGCAGCTCAGCCGGAAAGTAATTTATAAGGATCAATGATGATTGCGTGTATTCGCAAACATATTGAGTCAACAGACTCAAAATGATAATGACAAGGAATGTCAATATGACTACGAGACTTATGGGATTAACCATAAAGCAAGCAAGCAAGAATTTCAAGAGCCAAGGCTCCAGAGGATTTTCTAAGATCGAATAGTATTTAGAAGACTTTTGTGAAACACATGAACAAGCTGAGGGATGGCGGATACCGACAAGTGCGTAGTATTTATTTGAAGGGTATTCATGTGGCAAGGAACTGCTAGGCAAGAGGCACAAAGTATTCTCGAACAATAGAGAAAACTTTGGGGTATCTTGTAATAACAAGATCAATGGGGGATGATCGTATGAATGGCAAGTGTAAGTAGTTTTCCATACGGATTTATCGGGTGGTCGGAATAGCAAAAGTGATGGGCACAAAGTCTCGAGAGAATGTCAAAGAGTATCTCCGAAATCTTCTGGTGCAGTCGGTGATCATCTGGACTGAAGGGCCTCTCCGGGAGAAAGTATTTTCGAGAACCTAAAGTTAGATTTTAATAAAAATCGCTTAACCCGAATAGAAGAGCGCTCGTAATCCCGAGCAAAGGTCGAGGAGTAAAAGATCCTAATACCACCTAATGGCGACGTGGGCCCATGGGCCGCATAAACCATGTTAGTAAAAGTTTTTTATGTCTAGACTCGACTTCGCCAAGGAGTTGGAAAGGGATTCTACAGCAGTTGGCTCGACGATACCAACTTCAGACGCTTCCGATTTAATCGTGACACTAATCATGCACGCAAATGTGTACGATCAAGATCGTGGACTCACGGAAGATATCACAACACAACTCTAAAACATAAATAAGTCATACAAGCATCATAATACAAGCTGTGGGCCTCGAGGGCTCGAATACAAGTGCTCGATCATAGACGAGTCAGCGGAAGCAACAATATCTGAGTACAGACATAAGTTAAACAAGTTGCCATAAGATGGCTAGCACAAACTGGGATACAGATCGAAAGAGGCATAGGCCTCCTGCCTGGGATCCTCCTAACTACTCCTGGTCGTCGTCAGCGGGCTGCACGGAGTAGTAGGCACCTCCAGTGTAGTAGGAGTCGTCGTCGACGGTGGCGTCTGGCTCCAGGGCTCCATCGTCTGGTCGCAACAACCGGGTAGAGATAAGGGGAAAAGGGGGAACAAGGGAACCGTGAGTACTCATCCAAAGTACTCGCAAGCAAGGAGCTACACTACATATGCATGGGTATATGTGTAAAGGGCCATATCGCTGGACCGAATCGCAGAAAGCCGTAAGAGGGGAATAGCTAATCACGTCAAGACTACGCTTCTGGCAGCCTCCGCCTTGCAGCATGCAGCAGAGAGTAGACTGAAGTCCTCCAAGTAGCATCACATAGCAATAATCCTACCCGGCGATCCCCTCCTCGTAACCCTGAGAGAGAGCGACCACCGGGTTGTATCTGGCACTTGGAAGGGTGTGTTTTATTAAGTATCCGGTTCTAGTTGTCATAAGGTCAAGGTACAACTCCAAGTCGTCCTGCTATCAAGATCACGGCTATTCAATAGATTAACTTCACTGCAGGGTGCACCACATAACCCAACACGCTTGATCCCGCTTGGCGGACACACTATCCTCGGTCATGCCCGGCCGCGGAAGATCAACACGCCGCAACCCCACCTAGGCACAACAGAGAGGCCAAGACGCCGGTCTAAACCTAAGCGCCACAGGGTCCGGGCCCATCGCCTTAGCACACCTGCACGTTATAACGCGCCGGAAGCGTAAACTAGCCCCTTAATACAAGAGCGTGCTTATGCGTTTCCAATCCGTGCGCGCCACTCGGCCGGCCGGCGCCACGAAGGCTTCTACCGACATCGCGGCCGGGATACCCATAACTAGTCCCGCGTAGATGGTTACCGCGTATAGACCAAATGGCCGACTCGCATCAAATACCCGTATCTCGTTAAACGTGTTAAGTATCCGCTAACGCCGACCAGGCCAGGCCCACCTCTCTCCTAGGTGGTCTCAACTCCGCCTGCCGCCTCCGCCATTACAAAGTAATGTCGGGGTCATTGGAACCTGTGCCCACCTCTAGTGGGATGGAGCCACCTGCCCTTTCACCCCCATCTCCTAACAATATCACATGTAATGTAATAGTGTAAAGTATATAGTATATGCCCGTGATCACCTCCCAAGTGATCACAGCCCAAAGAGTATAGCATGGCGACGGACAAGAATGTAGGGCCACCGATGGAACAATAGCATCCTATACTAAGCAAGAGGATAGCAGTAAAGGTAACAAATAAAGAGTAGCAAGGACAAAGCTATGCAACATTATAGGATTAATCAAAGCAGAACTTGCTACACTACTCTAATGCAAGCAAAGATAGAGAAGAGTAGGCGATATCGGGTGATCAAAGGGGGGGCTTGCCTGGTTGCTCTGGCAAGAGAGAGGGGTCGTCGGTGACGTAGTCGATCACAGGGGCATCAACATCGGTCTCGGGGTCTACCGGAGAGAAGAGGGGGAAGAAACAATAAATACGTAGCAAGCAAGAGCATAACAGGACAACATGCAGAGCTAGACGTGTTCTAACGCGGTGCTACACGTTACCGACGAAGGGGGATAACATCCGAGAATGTTTCCCCAGGTTTAGCATTTTCGGACAAATAAAAGGGAGGGAAAAGTTCCATGTTTGCTATGCTAGGGACGTGTGGCGGCCGAACGGGCCACGTATTCGGATTCGTCTCGTCGTTCTGAGCAACTTTCATGTACAAAACATTTTCATCCGAGTTACGGATTATTTTCTATGATTTTCTAAAGTTTTAATGATATTTTGCAATTTAATTAATTCGAAAATAATGAGTAAATGCTAGGTGCACCCAGATCTGTGTACACATAAGTGTACCAGAGGGTGACATGTGGGTCCAGGCGGTCCTAGTTGACTACCAACGTTTGATCGGGTCAATAGGGTGGGGTCCCCCGCCATAGACTCATTAGGTTAGTCTAACAGTTTAGTTAACTAAACCGGATGATTAAGCTAATTAATTCTAATTAAACCAATTTAATTAAGTTAATTACTTTTATTAAATCATTTTTCTTTTTTTTTAAACAAAACAGGAAGAGGGTTTCAGCCGCCAAGGGCACAAAAGCCACCGGAGCGGGCTTAACAGCGCGGGCGTAGGGTGCGGTGCCCGAACGGGCGTGGGCAGGCCGTGGCCGGTGATGGACACCTGGGCGGCAGCGCCGCAAGGGGAAGCGGGCGAGGCCAGGTGCGGTGGTGGCCGGGCGGCCGGGCGAGAGGCGGGGAGCACGGGGCCGTCAGAAGAAGAATGAGGCACCCATGAGGCGGTGAACGGCGCGGCTATGGCGAGCTTCGGCCATGGCGAGCAACGATGCAGAGGGGAACGAATCGAGACCGGGAATAGCGGGAATCGGACGAGAGGCTCCCCACGAGCTCGATGGGGAGGTCGAGGGGCCGGGGACGGCTTGGACGCGACGAATCGGAGCGGCAAAGACGACCTACGGGGACGAAGGGAGTAGGGGGAGGCCTCACAGGGGAACCGTAGGGGATGGCAGTGGGCTCGGGGAGGGTCGAGGTGGTCCGACGACAGCGGGGACGAGGCAGACGACGGCGACGGGGACGAGGGAGCTCCCTGTGAGGTGGGCTGGGGAGAGGCGGGCGGCGGCGACGGGCGCAGCTGTGGCTTGGGAGGCCGTCGGGAGGAGGTCGAGGAGGTGCCGGGCTTGGGGAGGAGATTTAGGAGGCGCCAAGCGGAGACGGGCGAGGGACAAGGCGGCGAGGTCGGGCCCCATGCCCGATCCGGTCGAGCGAAGGGGGGTGCGCCTAGGAGGAGGCAGCGTTCGATGGGGTGGAGTCCGGCGGCGGCGATGGACGATCCGGCCGGCGGCGTCGGCGGTCTCCTGGATCAGGGGGGGGGTCGAGCGCCCTCGATCCAGATCGGGTCGTGGGGTGGGGGGTGGAGCGAGCGGGGGAGTGGTGTGCGTGGGGGCTAGGGTTCGCTGCTCGAGTGGATAAGGGAGTGGGGAGTGGGATTGCCGGTCAGGGCACGGTGGGTTGGCCTGGGCCACGCCCGTAGGGGGGGTTTCTCCTTTTTTTTCTGTTAGTTTTAGGTTTTAGTTTTTTGTGTTTTGTTTTTATTTATTTTCTTTTCTGTTTTAAATCAGTTTAAATTATTTAGACATCTTCTAAAAATGTGATAGCTGTACCATAACTACCCTTGTAATATTTGGCACCCAATTTAACATTTTTGTTTCTACTTTCGAAAACTTTTATTGTCGACATTAATTTTAAATTTTAATTTGACGCTGTTTGAACTAACAGACGTTTAGCATCAGTAATCGGGATGACGTGGCTTAATTAGCGTGGAATTATTTTAGCAAGATTATCCGGGCGTCACAGGCCCTCACCGGCGTTGTAGGGGTAAGGGGGGCAGCGAAGCTCGGTGGAGGCCATTGAGGAGGAAGACGGGGACGGTCTGGCGACGGGGTCAGGGAGGAGACGGGAGGCGCGGGGCGTCGGCTGCCTCGACCAGATCCATGCGGGGCGGAGGGTTGAGAAGGCGGGCGTCGGCGATGGCCGTAGGTGACGGTTCTCGGCTGCACGCCCAGGTGGGACTCAGCTGCAAGGGGTCGGGCGCGGGGTGCTTGGCGACGCTCGACAACGAGAGCGGGTGGGGGTCTCGGTCAGGAGGAGTGGGGGTTCTTGCAGGAGGAGTGGGTGGTCGTGCGGGGCGACGGGGATGATCGCGATCCAGATCTGGATCGATGGGGGAAGCGGGGGGGGGGGTTGGTTTCCCTAGGGTTCGATCGGGGTAGGGGATATGGACGCGCTGTGGGCTGCCTGGTGGCTCTCACGGGCCGTGGCCCAAAGGGGGGGGCTTTTCTCTTTTTCTTTTCTTTACTATTTTTATTTTAGTTTTTGTTAGTTTAGTTTCTTTAAAATACCAAGTTAACACCTAAATTATTAACATCAAAATAGGCCACTGCCAAACCTAGTTTGGACCCAAAATAATTTAGTTTAATATTTTTATATTTTCAAAAGCAATTAAATTATTATTTTAGCCACTGTTTTTAATTACTTTAGGGCATTTAAACACTTTGTAAAAGGTTGGTTCCACCACCAAAACTAGTTAGGGATTATTTGCCACATGATGAACATTTTAGTTATAATTTTTCAAAACTTTTGTTGTTGGCCCCTATTTCAAATTTGAATTTGGATCCGTTATGAACTAATGTGAGGTTAGCAATAGTGATCATGGTGACGTGGCATCATTAGCAGGGTATTACTGTAGCGTAAATATCCGGGCGTCACATCCCTCTACCTTTGGGATTAGTGTTGAACCTAAAATAAATGTTATTTGGTGTTTGCGTTAAGCATGAATATGATTAGATCATGTTTATTGCAATACGATTTTTCATTTAAGTCAGAGAATAATTATTTTTCTGTTTACATGAATAAAACCTTCTGTGGTCATACACCCAAGGTGAATGGTTTATTGAGCCTCGATCGTAGTGATACACATATTCATAATATTGATGCCAAAAGATGCAAATTTGATAAAGATAGTGCACCACATTTGTGGCACTGCCGTTTAGGTCATATTGGTGTAAAGCGCATGAAGAAACTCCATGCAAATGGACTTTTGGAATTACTTGATTGTGAATTATTTGATACTTGTGAACCATACATGTTGGGGATATTACTACTGGGCGTAAACCGGCCTATCTGGGCCGGGTTAACTTCATCCGTAGTTCAACAAAGGTAAAAGCCTGTGAGGCATAAAAGTAAGGGCCCAAGGCTCAGTAGTCGGTTTAGAACCTGTACTGTAAACCGCCCGGTATGTAAACTTGTATTGTAAGTTAGGAATAGAGAGACCAACCCGGATACGAGTATGAACCAGAGATTGGGACTCTCTGAACCGACGGGCGTCACCTGTGTATATAAGGGGACGACCCGGGGCGGTTCAAGGACAGACAACAACAACTCGAGGCCTAGGAGAAGCTTATTGTGACGCCCCCGATTCAATCGTACACTAATCATACACGCAAACGTGTACGATCAAGATCAGGGACTCACGGGAAGATATCACAACACAACTCTAAAAATAAAATAAGTCATACAAGCATCATAATACAAGCCAGGGCCTCGAGGGCTCGAATACAAGTGCTCGATCATAGACGAAGTCACGGAAGCAACAATATCTGAGTACAAACATAAATTAAACAAGTTGCCATAAGATGGCTAGCACAAACCGGGATACAGATCGAAAGAGGCGCAGGCCTCCCCGCCTGGATCCTCCTAAACTACCTCCGTCGCCGCCGGGCTGCACGTAGTAGTAGGCACCTCCGGGTAGTAGTCGCCATCGACGGTGGCGTCGCTCCTCGGCTCCATCGCCGTCGCAGCAACCGAGTAGAGATAGGGGAAAAGGGGAACAAGGAAACCGTGAGTACTCATCCAAAGTACTGCAAAGCAAGGAGCTACACTACATATGCATGGATATATGTGTAAAGGGCCATATCGCTGGACTGAATCGCAGAATGCCGTAATAAGAGGGGATAGCTAGTCTTATCGAAGATTACGCTCGTCACCTTCGCCTTGCAAATGTGTAGAGGAGGGTAGGTTGAAGTCCTCCAAGTAGCATCACATAGCAATAATCCTACCCGGCGATCCCTCCTCGTATCCCCGAGAGAGAGCGACCACCGTTGTATCCGCACTTGGAAGGGTGTGTTTTATTAAGTATCCGGTTCTAGTTGTCATAAGGTCAAGGTACAACTCCAAGTCGTCCTGTTACCGAAGATCACGGCTATTCGAATAGATTAACTTCCCTGGAGGGGTGCACCAACTTACACAACACGCTTGATCCCATTTGGCCGGACACACTTTCCTGGGTCATGCCCGGCCGCGGAAGATCAACACGTCGCAGCCCCACCTAGGCCCAACAGAGAGGGCAGCACGCCGGTCTAAACCTAAGCGCGCAGGGGTCTGGGCCCATCGCCTGAAAGCACACACTGACGCTATGTGACGCGCCGGAAGCGTAACTAGCCCCTTAATACAAGAACAAAGGCTTACGTTTCCAATCCGCCGCCACCTCGCTTAGCTGCCACGAAGTGCTTCGGCCGATACCACGACGCCGAAAGTGCCCATATCTTTCCCACGTAGTTGGTTAGTGCGATAGGCTCAGAGCCAACTCAGATCAAATACCAAGTTCTCGTTAAGCGTGTTAAGTATCCGCTAACGCCCGAACAGGCCAGGCCCACCTCTCTCCTAGGCGGTCTCAACTCGCCTGACGCCTCCGCCACAAAGATCCACTCGCTGGTGCTCCACCACCAACCCGACTTTAGTCTCCACATGTATCATGTATAAAGTATATAGTATATACCCGTGATCACCTCCCGAGTGATCACGGCCCGATAGTATAGCACAAAGCATTTGGACAAGAATGTAGGGCCACAGATGAAAATACTTTATCCTATACTAAGCATATAGGATTGCGGTAAAGGTAACAAATAAAGAGTAACAAGGACAAAGCTATGCATCGTGATAGGTATAACGGGAAGCAAAGAATATGCTACACTACTCTAATGCAAGCAGATAGAGTAGAATAGGCGATATCCGTGATCAAGGGGGGGGGGCTTGCCTGGTTGCTCGTGATAAGGAGGGGTCGCCAACTCCGTAGTCGAACCGGGCAAAGAAGCAGCTGGCTTGGTCTCGGTGTCTAGCGAGAGAAGAGGGGGGAGAAACAATAAATATTCAAGCAAACAGATGCATAGCGATGCATGACATGACAAGTAACGATGCTAGGCGTGCCCTAACGTGGTATGAGGTGATACCGGTCAAGGGGGGAAACATCCGGGAAAATATCCCCGGTGTTTCGTGTTTTCATGCAGAGGAGCCGAGGGGGAAAGTTGCGAGTTCGATAGGTTATGGGTGTGTGGCGGACGAGCGGACTGCGATCCGGATTCGCCTCGTTGTTCTCGAGCAACTTTCATGTTGAAAATATTTTAACCGAGTTACGGATTAAAAGATATGATTTTCTAAAGAATTTATTAATTTCGGAATTTAATTAATTATTTAATCCAACATTATCCGTAATAGTAAATGCCGACGTCAAGATGACATCGTGGTGATGTCAAGAATCAACATTGACCATTGACCTGGTCAACCTGACGTGTGGGTCCAGTGGGACCCACCTGTCATTCTCTGTTTAGTTTAATTACAGATTAGTTAATTTAATTAGTGATTAGGTTAATATACTCAGGATTAATTAACTTAATTAATTACTTAATTAATTAATTAATTACTTAATTACTTAATTAATTAATTAACATTTTACTTATTTTAATTATTATTTATTTAATTATTAATTAATTAATTAATTATTTATTTTTATTATTTATTATTATTTTTTTATTCTTTTTATAAAAAAAGCATTTTGGAGTGGGGCCCCATTGTCATAGGGCCACTGGGCCTTAGCGGGTGCGGGCGGGCACCGCCGAGCGGGCAAGTGCGCCGTCTGGTGGCCTCGCCTGCGGACAACCAAGCAGTGCACGGATCAACCAACACATCACTGGGCTCCGGCCATGACGGAGGGAGCCATGGGAGGGCGCCATGCCAAGTTCGTAGGAGGGGGCGACTTATGGGGAACAGGGGCGACGGAGGCGAGGGAGCAGGACGGAGCTGCGGCGGCGCCAGCGCGCCGACGCCGGATGGTGCGTGAGGGCACGGGCCCATCTGGCGCGCAAGGCGCCGCCGTGCGTGAGCTGCTGCACGCGAGGGAGAGAGAGAGGGCCTCACAGGGGGGTTTGCAGGGGACGGGGCAGTGGGCGCGACGGCGGTCGGGGAGGACCGGCGAAGGAGAGGCGAGGACGGGGCGGTCCAGCGAGGACGTGACGGCGACGACCTCAGGACGCAGCGGCGCGGCGTCGAACGGCGAGGTGCGCAGGAGACCGATGGGGATGAGTCGGCGAAGGTGAGGCGGCGAGGGAGACGCGTCGAGCAGCGCCAGGCGTCGGGGTGGAGTCGGGGACGACGGACGGCGACGGAGTCGTGGCGGCGGTTCCGGCGAAGCGGCGGTCCAGACGGACACCAGCGACGGGTTTGGGGCGACGAGCAACGGCGCCGGCAACGGCAAGCGGCGCCGGGCAGCACCGGGTGAGGGGCGCGGCCGTCGGGCGGCGCCAGGCAGCGGCCGGGGTTCGATCCGCCCAGATCGGATCGAGAGGAGAGGAGTGGGGAGTTAGGGTTTCCCATCGCGGGTGGGTTATTGGGAGTGAGGGGCGGTTGGGCGGCAGTTGGGCCTTGCCTAGTTGGCCCCGGGGCCATCTGGGCCGTGGCCCAAATGAGGGGTCCTCTTTTTTTTTGGGTTCTGTTTTGTTTTCTTCTTTTGTTTTTATTCTATTTCTTTTCTGTTTGCTTTTATTTTAGTGTTATAAAATTTAAAAGCGACAACTAATTTGGTGTTATCAAATAGGTCACAGCCCCAAATATGCTGGCACTTTAATAAAGTGTTTTGCATGTGCTTATTATTTTAAAAGCATTTTAGATAATTGTTTTATCGCTGTTTTTAGTTTATTTAGTGCATTTAAGTATTTTATTAGAAGATGACTTCTTCACCAACATTTATTACGGGTTATTTGACACGTTAGGAACAATTTAGTTTTGACTTTTGAAAACTTTAATTGTTTTAACTTTAATTCAGATTTGAATTTGGATCGGTTCTGAACTAACACGAGATTTTCAACAATAATCGAGGTGACGTGGCATCATTACCAGAGGGTTACTGTAGCTTATTTATCCGGGCGTCACAATTCTCCTCCACTACAAGAAATCTCGTCCCGAGATTTATGAGGGGAGTAAGGGGGAAAGTTCTGGTTACGATATTCTAACGGATCTTCTCGAAGAAGTTAATCCCTTTCGTTGATGTCTTCAATTCTTTATTCCAATGCATCATGATAAACTTGTCATCATTTATTCGAGAACTCCATCGTACTTACGAAAGGATAAGGGGCAGCTCACTACGACATAATGCTTTTGAGGGAAACAATCTGGGGTTAACCCATGAATGAGTATAAGATTATATCTCGAGTTGAACATATGAAATACATCGAGAGTAAGGTACGAAGGTACAATAAGAGGTTCCAAGCGGATAGATAGTTGCTCGAAGTCTGAACCAGAGTGAGAAGGGGTTCAGAGTAGCGAGAGTAAGTATTATGCGGTGATACCGTAATAGATCACTAGGACGGTGGCCCGTGAATTACATACGAGGCCACGTGCGAGGAATAACTTTGGGAATAGGGGTGTACAGACAGTCGGGTTTCGATCCTGTGGGCTGTCAGGTTATGGGCCCACCATGTGGTTTTTTTTATAGGAGCAAGTGACATCTTTCACGGTCATGATAGCAAGGCATGTCGAGAGTACCATGTCGGGCTTATGTCGGCATCAACGCTGGTACCAAGGGCGAGGGACGAAGAGAACCACTTTCTCCTTTCGTTGAACGAGGCGGACCAATAGGCAAGGTTCTCGCCCATCGGTGGCTACCGGAATGTCATCAACAATAGTAACAGGTCTTACCGACAGAGTTGTTCCTCGAGGTGTTTGCACAAGCAAGGATTATTACCGCTTATATCATATAGATCATAGAAAGGGTTCAAACAAACCAATGGAAGGAAAATATGATCATCGATTAAATGTAATAATGGAAAGGAAAATATGTTTAAACACATATTTCAAGGGTATATCCTTCCCAAGGACAAGCAGAGCAAGATATCCATGACAGGATATAAAGTAGAAACCATTTGGTAAGCGGGAAGGAACCTCATGATATTACCCATACAACGGTGTTAGGATAAGTGATAAATAAAATTTAGCATCGTGCTTCAAATGTTCCTGTTGAAAATCGGAGTACCATTGACATGCTTCGAGATAGCATTGACATGGTTTTCAGGTGAAGATCGACTTTGAACACGAAGGATCCATCAGGAATGACTTGTAGAATAAGTCCTACAATTTCCTCATGGATGAATGGATAACCTTGCCGAAAAGGAATCTATAATGATAGGTCCTCCACCGGGGTGCTAGGCATGACATCATGTTACCGGGTCATCAAAGGATCAACATCATAACTCTTGGAAAGTTGTCCCAACCATCATATCGACCGAGATCCATATCCAATTGGTGTCATGATACCTCGCACTCAGGGGTCCGAGAGGAAAAGGTGCAACACAAATCGACGAAATGACATTGCAAGATTCTCGAGAAGTGAACTATGGGAGCGGGTTTCAAGCAATAGTTCATCATTAAACCAAGGAGGGATGAGAAGGTGGCTGATGGGCTCAATGACAATTCATCGAGAATTCCAAACGGATGGACTTCCACGTTAATGTGAACAAGAAGACGACATTTGTTAGATCAAATGATATAATGGGATATGCTCGAGGAAAACATACATAATTAAACATTGGTTGAACGGTGCACCGAAATATGGGTTGGGTTGCACGGCCGATGTTAGAACGGTGATTCAATTATCGAAAAGACTTAGAATGAACTATCACCCATTCACTTCAAAGCAATAGGGTTGCTAGAAGTTTTGAATTCACACGCTATAGCTCAATTGTCGGTAATCCGTTGAAAACAATACGGGGACCAAGGAATGAACGAAGATGGCGAGAAGTAATATGATATCAAGAATTCTTAAGAGGCGGTGAAATTCTCACCACATTCTTGATAAAAAGAGATGGTAATACTTCCGAGGTAAGGAAGATCAGCTGCTGGGTAGCGAGGATCTCAAGGTTTACACAAAACACGAACAAGTTGTGTTGAACGAAGGGCAATAAAGTGGTCGATGAGAACAGGAATCATCGAGGGCAAGGATGGTATTACCCATCATGAATTCAATTGAATTCTGGAAGAGCTCATAAGGTTGATGATGATCACGACACAATTGTCGAGAGATCTCATGCAGATGTAATCAATCAGCGACGACATCAAGTCAAAGGAATGATGAAGCAAGAGGTTGTTGGAACCACAGTTACGACACAAACTCGAACTCAAGCTTGTTGTTTAAGGTGAAAGGGTATGACGGGGAAAATCGACGTAAGCTTAGCTATCGTCACAAATTGGTGCTCCGAGAATAAGGACCAGGTAGCATGCTTAGAATCACACGGCAATGATATAGCCAAACAGGCTAGGAATGGCGTGATCGGGTACAAACTCGTACTTATAGAAGCTATCAAGAGTGGTTGAACCGTAGAGCGGACTCGGTTCGCTTATCGGTGTCTTTGAGTGTTTAATAACTCAGAGCCCGTGAAAAATTGGAATCAGTGGGAAGGTAGCACTTGATGAAGGACTCATAAGAAGTTATGCGCCCATGATAACCTCGAGATACCGTGGGGTAATACTCGACACAAGATCAAAGTAAAGGTTGGACTGGTGTATTGATCCATAGGAGACAATTGTTTTAACTTGTCCGAGAAATGGAATCCAAGAAGATCAATCATGGTCGGAACCACGGTTGCAAGGGATCAATTCACAGATACCATATGTTAGTTATCAAGGAAGTAGTTATTATTACAAGAAGCTTCCATGATAAGTTCCACATCAGGTCCATGGGCATGAACTCAGAGTTCAAGTCGACTCCCACTTCTCCAATGCATACCCTTTCATTCACTTCTCGCTTTCGATGAAGTTATAGCGTTGAAATTTTATCTGGCAAAATACCAGAAGAGTACGACTCGTGAAAACTTTCGAGTTCACACATATTAAGGAAGGCATAGGTTCAACCCATCGGGGCATCTTAGAATCATATACCAGAATCTTTAGAAGTAATTAACTCAAGCTCAAGGCGCAGCATGGTTGAGAAAGCGACGATACAATTTACCAAAGGCATTATGTATCGTAGAAAAGGCTCACAAGGTTATTGAATATGAAGGGCGTTGTCAGATAAAATCCAACAAAGGATCTGGTGGTCCACAAGGGATCTGACGTGAGCACCGGTACTCAACTAGAGGAAGTAGATTATAGAAACAACTGACTAACTCAACTGTCAAATGCAAAGGAATTATGATTTCCAAATCAAGGGATCAGAAGCAATGCTCTGATTAGGGGTGGATAAGTTGAATAGCCTTAGGGTACAATCAAAGACAATTGGATTGGTCGAGAACCAATTCCAGTTAAAAGAATGGAAGCTCAGCCGGAAAAGTAATTCATAAGGATCAATGATGATTGCGTGTATTCGCAGACGTATTGAGTCAATAGACTCAAAATGATAGTGACAAGGAATGTCAATATGACCACGAGACTTATGGGATTAACCATAATGCAAGCAAGCAAGCAAGAATTTCAAGAGCCAAAGGCCCCAAAGGATTTTCGGAAGATCGAATATTATTTTGAAGACTTTTGTGAAACACATGAACAACTGGGGTTGAGCGGATACTCGTCAAGTGCGAGAATTTATTTGAAGGGGTATTCATGTGGCAAAGAACTGCTAGGCAGAGGCACAAGTATTCTCGGAACAATAGAGAAAACTTGAGGTATCTTGTAATAACAAGATCAATGGGGGATGATCGTATGAACGGCAAGTGTAAGTAGTTTTCCATACGGATTTATCGGTGGTCGAATAGCAAAAGTGATGGGCACAAAGTCTCGAGAGAACATCGAGAGTATCTTCGAATCTTCCGATTAGCGAGATGATCATCTCAAGTGAGGGGCTCTCCGGGAGAAAGTACTTGAGAACCTAAAGTTAGTTTTGTTTTCAGCAAAATCGTTTAACCCGAATAGAAGAGAGTTCAGAATCCCGCAGTAAAGATCGAGGAGTAAAAGATCCTAATACCACCCAATGGCGACGTGGGCCCATGGGCCGCATAGCCATGTTAGTAAAAGTTTTGTAAAGTCTAGACTCGACTTCGCCAAGGAGTTGGAAGGGGATTCTCACAGCAATCGGCTCGATACCAACTTGTGACGCCTCGATTCAATCAGACACTAATCATACACGCAAACGCAGTACGATCAAGATCGAGGACTCACGGAAGATATCACAACACAACTCTAAAAATAAAATAAGTCATACAAGCATCATAATACAAGCCAGGGCCTCGAGGGCTCGAATACAAGTGCTCGATCATAGACGAGTCAGCGGAAGCAACAATATCTGAGTACGTACATAAGTTAAACAAGTTGCCATAAGATGGCTAGCACAAAGCGGGATACAGATCGAAGAGGCGCATGCCTCCTGCACAGGATCCTCCTAAACTACCTGTGTCGCCGCCGCCGGCTGCACGTAGTAGTAGGCACCTCCGAGGTAGTAGTCGTCATCGACGGTGGCGTCTGGCTCCTGGGCTCCATCGTATGGTCGCAACAACCGAGTAGAGATAGGGGGAAAAGGGGAAACAAGGAAACCGTGAGTACTCATCCAAAGTACTCGCAAGCAAGGAGCTACACTACATATGCATGGATATATGTGTAAAGGGCCATATCAGTGGACTGAACTGCAGAATGCCAGAATAAGATGGGGATAGCTAGTCTTATCGAAGGCTACGCTCGTCACCTTCGCCTTGCAAATGTGTAGAGGAGGGTAGGTTGAAGTCCTCCAAGTAGCATCACATAGCAATAATCCTACCCGGCGATCCCTCCTTGTATCCCACGAGAGAGAGCGACCACCGTTGTATCCGCACTTGGAAGGGTGTGTTTTATTAAGTATCCGGTTCTAGTTGTCACAAGGTCAAGGTACAACTCCAAGTCGTCTGTTACCGAAGATCACGGCTATTCGAATAGATTAACTTCACTGCAGGGTGCACCAACTTACCCAACACGCTGATCCCATTTGGCCGACACACTTTCTCGGATCATGCCCGCCGTGGAAGATCAACACGCCGCAGCCCCACCTAGGCCCAACAGAGAGGCCAAAGACGGTCTAAACCTAAGCGCCAGGGTCCGGGCCCATCGCCTCGAGCACACACACGTTGCATACTGTGCCGAAGCAGAACTAGCCCCCTTAATACAAGGCTTACGTTCCAATCCGGCGCGCGCCACTCAGTCGCTGGCGTCACGAAGTGCTTCGGCTGATACCACGACGCCGAGTGCCCATATCTTTCCCACGTAGTTGGTTAGTGCGTATAGGCTCGTAGCCAACTCAGATCAAATACCAAGTTCTCGTTAAGCGTGTTAAGTATCCGCGAACGCCGAACAGGCTGCACTCCACCTCTCTCCTAGGCGGTCTCAACCTGCCCGACGCCTCCGCCACAAAGATCCACTCATGGGTGCTCCACCACCGACCCCACTTTAGTCTCCACATGTATCATGTATAAAGTATATAGTATATACCCGTGATCACCTCCCGAGTGATCACGGCCCGATAATATAGCACAATGACGGACAAGAATGTAGGGCCACAGATGAAAATACTAGCATCCTATACTAAGCATATAGGATTGCGTAAAGGTAACAACAGAGTAACAAGGACAAAGCTATGCATCGTGATAGGTATAACGGAAAGCAAGAACATGCTACACTACTCTAATGCAAGCGATAGAGTAGAATAGGCGATATCTCGGTGATCAAGGGGGCTTGCCTGGTTGCTCGTACAAGGAGGGGTCACAACCAGTAGTCGAACCGGGCGCAGCAGCTGGGTCTCGTGTTCAGCGAGAGAAGAGGCGAAACAATAAATATTCAAGCAAACAGATGCATAGCGATGCATGACATGACAAGTAACGATGCTAGGCGTGCCCTAACGTAGTATGAGGTGATACCGTCAAGGAAACATCCGGAAAATATCCCGGTGTTTCGTGTTTTCAGCAGGAGCCGAAGGGGAAAGTTGCGAGTTCGATAGGTTAGGGTGTGTGTGGCGGACGCACTGTGTATCCGGATTCGCCTCGCCGCTCGAGCAACTTTCATGTTGAAAATATTTTAATCCGAGTTACGGATTAAAATATATGATTTTCTAAAGAATTTATTAATTTACGGAATTTAATTAATTATTTAATCCAACATTATCCGTAATAGTAAATGCCGACGCCAAGATGACATCGTGGTGATGTCAAGATCAACGCCGACCATTGACCTGGTCAATTGACGTAGGGTCCAAATGGGACCCACCTGTCATACTCTGTTTAGTTTAATTACAGATTAGTTAATTTAATTAGTGATTAGGTTAATCTAATCAGGATTAATTAACTTAATTAATTACTTAATTAATTAACATTTTAATTATTTTAATTATTAATTAATTAATTAATTATTTATTTTTATTATTTATTATTATTTTTTTATTCTTTTTATAAAAAAACATTTTGGAGTGGGGTCCCATTGTCGTAGGGCCACTGGGCCTTAGCAAGTGGGCGGCGTGGCACCTTGCCTGAAGCTAAGTGGGCGCCGTCTGGTGGCCTCGCCTGTGGACACCCAAGGTGCACGGATCAACCAATGCCACTGCTTGGGCTCAGACTACGGAGGGAGCCATGGAGGGGGGCCGCGCCAAGTTCGAGGAGGGGGCGACTTATGGGAACATGGGGCGACGGAGGCGTAGGGAGCAGGACGGAGCTGTGGCGGGCGCCAGCGGCCGACGCTGGATGGGTGCGCGGGCAAGGCCCAGCTGGCTGCTGCGCCGGCGTGGCGTGAGCTGCTGCACGCGAGGGAGAGAGGAGAGGGCCTCACAGGGGGTTTGCAGGGACGGGCAAGATGCGACGGCGGCCGGGAGGACCGGTGAAGGAGAGGCGGGGACGGGGCGGTCCGGCGAGGACGTGACGGCGACGACCTCAGGACGCAGCGGCGCGGCGTCGGACGACGAGGTGCGCAGGAGACCGATGGGGATGAGTCGGGGAAGGTGAGGCGGCGAGGGAGACGCGTCGAGCGTACAAAGGCCGGGTGGAGTCGGGACGACGGACGGCGACGGAGTCGGTGGCGGCGTGGTTCCGCGAAGCGCGACGGCGGTCCGGATTTGCACAGCGACGGGTTTGGGGGGGCGAGCAACACATGCAAAGAACGGCAAGCGGCGTCCGGGCAAGACCGGGTGGCGGGCGCGGCCGTCGGGAAGGCGTCGGGGGCGGCCGGGGCTGGTTCCATCCCGCCCCTAGATCGGATCGGGAGAGGGGGAGAGGAGTGGGGAGTTTGGGTTTCGCATCGGTGGGGTGGGTTATCGGGAGGGCGGGGCCGGTTAATGGGCGGCTGGCCGGGCTTTGCCTACTTGGCCCGGGCCATCTGGGCCGTGGCAATGAGGGGTCCTCTTTTTTGGTTCTGTTTTCTTTTTTTGTTTTGTTTTTATTCTATTTCTTTTCTGTTTGCTTTTATTTTAGTATTATAAAATTTAAAAGCGACAACTAATTTGGTGTTATCAAATAGGTCACAGCCCCAAATATGCTGGCACTTTAATAAAGTGTTTTGCATGTGCTTATTATTTTAAAAGCATTTTAGATAATTGTTTTATCGCTGTTTTAGTTTATTTAGTGCATTTAAGTATTTTATTAGAAGATGACTTCTTCACCAACATTTATTACGGGTTATATGACACGTTAGGAACAATTTAGTTTTGACTTTTGAAAACTTTAATTGTTTTAACTTTAATTCAGATTTGAATTTGGATCGGTTCTGAACTAACGCGAGATTTTCAACAATAATCGAGGTGACGTGGCATCATTACCAGAGGGTTACTGTAGCTTATTTATCCGGGCGTCACACTTATTTGCTCCCTAGTCATCGAGACCACATCAATCCCATCACAACTAGACGTAGGCTTTTACCTTCATCGAAGGGGCCGCACTAGTATAACTCTTGTGTCTTTGCGTCCGCTTTAACCCCTTCAAGTTAACCCGTAGCGATGGCTCCACGACTAAGTCCTTTCATGAGGACATCTGCCGTGACAAAACCACGACAGTTGGCGCCCACCGTGGGGCTATCGCACGATGGTTTGATGATCTTGGAGGGCAAGTTCGTGTTGGAAATATGCCCTAGAGGCAATAATAAATTAGTTATTATTATTATATTTCCTTGTTCATGATAATCGTTTATTATCCATGCTATAATTGTATTGATAGGAAACTCAAATACATGTGTGGATACATAGACAACACCATGTCCCTAGCAAGCCTCTATTGGCTAGCTCGTTGATCAATAGATGGTTACGGTTTCCTAACCATGGACATTGGATGTCATTGATAACGGGATCACATCATTAGTAGAATGATGTGATGGACAAGACCCAATCCTAAGCCTAGCACAAAGATCGTAGTTCGTATGCTAAAGCTTTTCTAATGTCAAGTATCATTTCCTTAGACCATGAGATTGTGCAACTCCGGATACCGTAGGGAATGCTTTGGGTGTACCAAACGTCACAACGTAATCGGGTGGCTATAAAGGTGCATTACAGGTATCTCCGAAAGTGTCTCGTTGGGTTGGCACGAATCGAGACTGGATTTGTCACTCCGCAAACGGAGAGGTATCTCTGGGCCCACTCGGTAGGACATCATCATAATGTGCACAATGTGACCAAGGGGTTGATCACGGGATGATGTGTTATGGAACGAGTAAAGAGACTTGCCAGAAACGAGATTGAACAAGGTATCGGGATACCGACGATCGAATCTCGGGCAAGTACAATACCGCTAGACAAAGGGAATTGTATACGAGATTGATTGAGTCCTTGACATCGTGGTTCATCCGATGAGATCATCGTGGAACATGTGGGAGCCAACATGGATATCCAGATCCCGCTGTTGGTTATTGACCGGAGAACGCCTCGGTCATGTCTACATGTCTCCCAACCCGTAGGGTCTACACACTTAAGGTTCTGGCGACGCTTAGGGTTATAAAGGAAGCTTGTATGTGGTTACCGAATGTTGTTCGAGTCCCGGATGAGATCCCGGACGTTGCGAGGAGTTCCGGAATGGTCCGGAGGTAAAGATTTATATATAGGAAGTCCTGTTTCGCCATCGGGACAAGTTTGGGGTCATCGGTATTGCAGGACCACCGGAAGGGTCCCGGGTCCACTGGTGGGGCCACCTATCCCGGAGGGTCCCATGGGCTGAGGTGAGAAGGGATCCAGCCCAAAGTGGGCTGGGCGCCACTTCCCCTAGGGCCCATGCGCCTAGGGTGAAGGGGAAACCCTAAAGGAAGATTCCCATAAGGGAAGGCACCTCCTAGGTGCCTTGGGGGGAAGGACTCCTCCTGGCCGCCGCCTTGGAGATTGGATCTCCTAGGGGCTGGCGCACCCCTTGGGATCCCTATATATAGTGGGGTAGGAGGGCCTCTCAAACACACCTTTTGCCTTTGGTGCAGCCCCTCCCTCTCTCCCAAGTTCTTCTCCTCCTCCTCTCCCTTGGTGCTTGGCGAAGCCCTGCGGGATTGCCACGCTCCTCCATCACCACCATGCCGTTGTGCTGCTGCTGGATGGAGTCTTCCTCAACCTCTCCCTCTCTCCTTGATGGATCAAGGCATGGGAGACGTCACCGAGCTGTACGTGTGTTGAACGCGGAGGTGCCGTCCTTTCGGCACTCGGATCTCCGGTGATTTGGATCACGGCATTTAGCACGACTCCTTCAACCCGTTCTCTTGAACGCTTCCGCTTAGCGATCTACAAGGGTATGTAGATGCACTCTCCTCCCTCGTTGCTAGTTTCTCCATAGATAGATCTTGTGACACGTGGGAAAATTTTGAATTTCTGCCACGCTCCCCAACAAAGGGCATCATGAGCTAGGTCTATTAAGTAGATTCTTTGCACGAGTAGAACACAAAGTAGTTGTGGGCGTTGATTTTGTTCAATATGCTTACCGTTACTAGTCCAATCTTGTTTCGACGGTATTGTGGGATGAAGCGGCCCGGACCGACCTTACACGTACTCATACGTGAGACAAAGTTCCACCGAATCGACATGCACTTGGTGCATAAGGTGGCTAGCGGTGCCAGCCTCCCACTTTAGTCGGAACGGATTCGATGAAAAGGGTCCTTATGAAGGGTAAATAGCAATTGGCATATCACGCTGTGGTTTTATGTAGGTAAGAAACGTTCTTGCTAGAAACCCATAGCAGCCACGTAAAACATGCAAACAACAATTAGAGGACGCCTAACTTGTTTTTGCAGTGGTATGCTATGTGATGTGATATGGCCAAGAAGAATGTGATGAATGATATGTGATGTATGAGATTGATCATGTTCTTGTAATAGGATTCACGACTTGCATGTCGATGAGTATGACAACCGGCAAGAGCCATAGGAGTTGTCTTTATTTATTGTATGACCTGCGTGTCATTAAACAACGCCATGTAATTACTTTACTTTATTGCTAACCGTAGCCATAGTAGTAGAAGTAATAAGTTGGCGAGACAACTTCATGGAGACACGATGATGGAGATCATGATGATGGAGATCATGGTGTCATGCCGGTGACAATAATGATCATGGAGCCCCGAAGATGGAGATCAAGAGGAGCAATATGATATTGGCCATATCATGTCACTACTATATAATTGCATTTGATGTTTATTATGTTTATGCATCTTGTTTACTTAGAACGACGGTAGTAAATAAGATGATCCCTTACACAAATTTCAAGAAGTGTTCTCCCCGATCGCACCATTGCTACAGTTCGTCGCTTCTAAGCACCACGTGATGATCGGGTGTGATGGATTCTTACGCTCACATACAACGGGTGTAAGACAGATTTACACAGCAAAACACTTGGGGTTAACTTGACGAGCCTAGCATGTACGCATATGGCCTCGGGAACACAGAGACCGAAGGTCGAGCATGAGTCGATAGTAGATACGATCAACATGAAGATGTTCACCGAGTCGACTAGTCCGTCTCACGTGATGATCGGACACGGCTTAGTTGACTCGGATCATGTAATCACTTAGATGACCAGAGGGATGTCTATCTGAGTGGGAGTTCATAAGATGAACTTAATTATCTTGAACATAGCCAAAAGACCTTTTGCAAATTATGTCGTAAGCTCGCGCTTAAGTTCCACTGTTTAGATATGTTCCTAGAGAAAATATAGTTGAAAGTTGACAGAGCGATTATGCGGACAAGAGATAGCTTATGTCCTTAATGCACCGCCAGTGTGCTGAACCCCAAACGCCGCTTGTGGATGTTGCGAACATCGGACATACACGCTTTGATAACTACATGATAGTTCGTTGAACGGTTTAGAGTAGAGGCACCAAAGACGTTTTCAAACATCGCGAACATATGAGATGTTTCGAGGGCTGAAATTGGGATTTCAGGCTCGTGCCCACGCCAAGAGGTATGAGACCTCCGACGAGTTTTCTTAGCCTGCAAACTAAGGGAGAAAAGCTCAATCGTTGAGCTTGTGCTCAGATTGTCTGAAAGTGCAACAATCACTTGAATCGAGTGGGAGTTGATCTTCCGGATGAGACAGTGATGTTTCTCCAAAGTCATTACCACCAAGCTGCGAGAGCTTCGTGATGAACTATAACATATCCTTGATAGATATAATGTTCCCTAGAGGTATTCGCGTTGTTTGACATCACGAAAGTAGAAGTCAAGAAGGAGCATCAATTGTTGATGGTTGGTGAAACCACTAGTTTCAAGAAGGGCAAGGGCAAGAAGGGATACTTCATGAAACGGCAAATCAGCTGCTGCTCTAGTGAAGAAACCCAAGGTTGAACCCAAACCCGAGACTAAGTGCTTCGTAATAAGGGGAACAGCCACCGGAGCAGCATTACCCTAGATACTTGGTAGATAAGAAGGTCGCAAGGTCGATAGAAGTATATTGGATATACATTATGTTAATGTGTACTTTACTAGTACTCCTAGTAGCACCAGGGTATTAAGATACCGGTTCGGTTGCTAAGTGTTAGTGACTCGAAATAAAAGAGCTACGGAATAAACGGAGACTAGCTAAAGGTGAGTTGACGATATATCTTGGAAGTGTTTCCAAGTTTGATGTGATCAAACATCGCACGCTCCCTCTACCATCAAGATTAGTATTAAACCTGAATGGTTTATTGAATCTCGATCATAGTGATACACGTTTTCATGCCAAAAGATATAAGATAGTAATGATAGTACCACCTACTTGTGGCGCTGCCATGTAAGTCATATTGGTATAAAACGCATGAAGAAGCTCCATGTTGATGGATCTTTGGACTCACTCGTTTTTGAAAAGTTTGAGACATGCGAACCATGTCTATTGGTGTATACGCATGAAGAAACTCCATGCAGATGGATCGCTTGGACTCGCATGATTTTGAATCAATTGAGATATGCAAATCATACTACATGGGCAAGATGACCTAAAAGCCTCGGTTTCAAAGAAGATGGAACAAGATAGCAACTTGTTGGAAATAACACATTTTGATGTGTGCAGTCCAATGAGTGCCGAGGCATGCAAAGTGAATATCGTTATGTTCTTACTTCACAGATGATTTGAGTAGATGTTGAGTATATTTACTTGATGAAACACAAGTCTGAATTATTGAAAGGTTCAAGTAATTTCAGAGTGAAGTTGAAGATCTTCGTGACAAGAGGATAAAATGTTTGTGATGTGATCATAGAGATAAATATCTGAGTTACGAGTTTTGGCACACAATTAAGACATTGTGCAAATTGTTTCACAATTAATACCGCATGGAACACCATAGTGTGATGGTGTGTCCGAACATCATAGTTGCACCTTATTGGATATGGTGCGTACCATGATGTCTCTTATCGAATTACCACTATCGCTCATGGGTTAGGCATTAGAGACAACCGCACTCACTTTAATAGGGCACCACGTAATTCCGTTGAGACGACACCGTTTGGAGAAACATAAGTTGTCATTTCTTGAAAGTTTGGGGCTGTGACGCTTATGTGGAAAAGTTTCAGGTTGATAAGCTCGAACCCAAAGCGGACAAATGCATCTTCATAGGACACCCAAAAACAGTTGGGTATACCTCCTAATTCAGATCCGAAAGCAATAGGGATTGTTTCTTGAATCGGGTCCTTTCTCGAGGAAAAGTTCGTCTCGAAAAGTTGAGTGGGAGGATGGTGGAGACTTGATGAGGTTATTGAACCATCACTTCAACTAGTGTGTAGCAGGGCACAGGAAGTTGTTCCCGTGGCACCTACACCAATTGAAGTAGAAGCTTATGATAGTGATCATGAAGTTTCGGGTCAAGTCACTGACGTACCACGTAGGGTGACAAGGATGCGTACTACTTCAGAGTGGTACGCAATCCTGTCTTGAAGGTCATGTTGCTAGACAACAATGAACCTACGAGATATGAAGAAGCGATGGTGGGCCCGGATTCCGAAAAATGGTTAAAAGCCATAAAATCCGAGAAATGATCCATGACTTTGGTGGACTTGCCCGATGATCGGCAAGCCATTGAAATAAATGGATCTTTAAGAAGAAGACGGATGTGGACGGTAATATCGCCGTCTATGAAGCTCGACTTGTGGCGAAGAGTTTTTCACAAGTTCAAGGAGTTGACTACGATGAGATTTTCTCATCCGTAGCGATGCTTAAGTCCGTCGGAATCATGTTAGCATTAGCTGCATTTATGAAATCTGGCAGATAGATGTCAAAACGAGTTTCCTTATCAGTTTACGTAAGGAAAGGTTGTATGTGATACAATCAGAAAAGTTTTGTCGATCCTAAGGATGCTAAAAGGTATGCTAGCTCCAAATGATCCTTTCTAAGGACCGGAGTAAGCATCTCGAGTTGGAATGTGCGCTTTGATGAGATGATCAAAGATTTTGGGTTTATACAAAGTTTATGAGAAACTTGTATTTCCAAAGAAGTGAGTGGGAGCACTATAGAATTTCTGATGAGTATATGTTGTTGACATATTGATGATCAGAAATGATGTAGAATTTCTGGAAAGCAAATAGGGTTATTTGAAAGATGTTTTTCAATAGAAACCTGGATTAAGCTACTTGAACATTGAGCATCAAGATCTATGAGGATAGATCAAAAACGCTTAATGGTACTTTCAAATGAGCATATACCTTGACATGATCTTGAAGGTGTTCAAGATGGATCACCAAAGAAGGAGTTCTTGCACGACATGTAAGGTATGAAGTTAAGACTTTAAGCTCGACCACGGCAGAAAAGAGAGAAAGGACGAATGTCGCCCCTATGCTTCGCACGTAGGCCCTATAGTATGCTATGCCGTGTACCGCACCTAAGTGTGCCATGCCATGAGTCAGTCCAGGGGTCCAAGAATGATCCAGGAATGGATCATTGGACAGCGGTCAAAATTGTCCTTGGAGTAAAAAAGGACATGTTTCTCGATTATGGAGGTGATAAAGAGTTCGGCGTAAAGGGTTACGTCGATGCAAGCTTTAACAACTATCCGAATGACTCGAGTAGCAAACCGGATACGTATAGTGGAGCAACCATTTGGAATAGCTTCAAGTGGAGCGTGGAAGCAGCATTTATAATATGACCTAGAAATTTGCAAAGCACACACGGATCTGAAAGGTTCAGACCCGTTGACTAAAAACCCGTTGACTAAAACCTCTCTCACAAGCAAAACATGATCAAACCTCGTAACTCATTGAGCCTAAATCACATGATGATGTGAACTAGTTTACGTACACTAGTAAACTCTTTGGGTGTTGGTCACATGGCGATGTGACCTATCGCTGTTAATCACATGACGATGTGAACTAGATTATTGACTCTAGTGCAAGTGGGAGACTGTTGGAAATATGCCCTAGAGGCAATAATAAATTAGTTATTATTATTATATTTCCTTGTTCATGATAATCGCTTATTATCCATGCTATAATTGTATTGATAGGAAACTCAAATACATGTGTGGATACATAGACAACACCATGTCCCTAGCAAGCCTCTATTGGCTAGCTCGTTGATCAATAGATGGTTACGGTTTCCTAACCATGGACATTGGATGTCATTGATAACGGGATCACATCATTAGTAGAATGATGTGATGGACAAGACCCAATCCTAAGCCTAGCACAAAGATCGTAGTTCGTATGCTAAAGCTTTTCTAATGTCAAGTATCATTTCCTTAGACCATGAGATTGTGCAACTCCCGGATACCGTAGGAATGCTTTGGGTGTACCAAACGTCACAACGTAATCGGGTGGCTATAAAGGTGCATTACATGTATCTCCGAAAGTGTCTCATTGGGTTGGCACGAATCGAGACTGGATTTGTCACTCCGTAAACGGAGAGGTATCTCTGGGCCCACTCGGTAGGACATCATCATAATGTGCACAATGTGACCAAGGGGTTGATCACGGGATGATGTGTTACGGAACGAGTAAAGAGACTTGCCGGAAACGAGATTGAACAAGGTATCGGGATACCGACGATCGAATCTCGGGCAAGTACAATACCGCTAGACAAAGGGAATTATATACGGGATTGATTGAGTCCTTGACATCGTGGTTCATCCGATGAGATAATCATGGAACATGTGGGAGCCAACATGGGTATCCAGATCCCGCTGTTGGTTATTGACCGGAGAACGTCTCGGTCAGGTCTACATGTCTCCCGAACCCGTAGGGTCTACACACTTAAGGTTCGATGACGCTAGGGTTATAAAGGAAGCTTGTATGTGGTTACCGAATGTTGTTCAGAGTCCCGGATGAGATCCCAGACGTCGCGAGGAGTTCCGGAATGGTCCAGAGGTAAAGATTTATATATAGGAAGTCCTGTTTCGGCCATCGGGACAAGTTTCAGGGTCATCGGTATTGTACCGGGACCACCGGAAGGGTCCCGGGGGCCACCTATCCCGGAGGGTCCCATGGGCTGAGGTGAGAAGGGATCCAGCCCAAAGTGGGCTGGGGCGCCACTTCCCCTAGGGCCCATGCGCCTAGGGTGAAGGGGAAACCCTAAAGGAAGATTCCCATAAGGGAAGGCACCTCCTAGGTGCCTTGGGGGAAGGACTCCTCCCCGGCCGCCGCCTTGGAGATTGGATCTCCTAGGGGCTGGCGCACCCCTTGGGATCCCTATATATAGTGGGGTAGGAGGGCCTCTCAAACACACCTTTTGCCTTTGGTGCAGCCCTCCTCTCTCCCAAGTTCTTCTCCTCCTCCTCTCCCTTGGTGCTTGGCGAAGCCTGCGGGATTGCCACGCTCCTCCATCACCACCATGCCGCCAGTGCTGCTGCTGGATGGAGTCTTCCTCAACCTCTCCCTCTCTCCTTGCTGGATCAAGGCATGGGAGACGCCACCGGCTGTACGTGTGTTGAACGCGGAGGTGCCGTCTGCTCGGCACTCGGATCTCCGGTGATTTGGATCACGACGAGTACGACTCCTTCAACCCCGTTCTCTTGAACGCTTCCGCTTAGCGATCTACAAGGGTATGTAGATGCACTCTCCTCCCTCGTTGCTAGTTTCTCCATAGATAGATCTTGGTGACACGTAGGAAAATTTTGAATTTCTGCTACGTTCCCCAACAGTTCGAAGGACTCGAAGGCTATGCTGTGGGACGGATGACCAAGAGTCGTCGCGGCGAGCTCTACATCGACGATGCAGGCTGGGGCCCCGAGGCCGGCTCGATTGAGTACGGGTACCGGGTCCCCTTTGGTGGCATACACGGTTTCATCGGCAAGATCGGTGAGCTAGGGCCGAGCTGTGACATCCGCACCGAGCTCGCCAAGACGGCCAACAGACGAGACCTGCCCAGGTTAAACCGGTCGTGAAGCGTGCCTTTGTGGGAGTCATCCGCGGAGGAAGTTATGAGGGCAGATCAGAATCTAGTGGCGAAACCATCGTCTGCTCTGACAACGAGTCGTCGACCGGAGAAACTGGATCTTTATATCAGCTACAAGATGGCCGAATTGGAGGCTGTTCCGATGGTGACAGATTCGACCCTCTCGATCTGCCCAACCGGGTTGGAATATTCATGGCCGGTACACAAGCAGTGCTTCACTCTTCGACCGCGGCGGCAATGATTGCCGGTTCAACAACGGTGACGGCTGCCGGGGCAGGAGGCCCTGTGCGCCCGCCAGCTCAAGTTTTATCAGATCTGTTCGATGCGTTGGCTGCACTCATGGCAGAGGTTAACCCGACTGATTAGGACACTCATAACACGGAGATTGCGAAGGTGAAGGAACAAATCACTCAGGCTAAAGCGGATCTAGCAGCTGCAGACGCCAGGATGACGGCAGAGCGGGCCGCTTTAGATGCACAGGCTTATAGGCTCATGCTGGATCAAAACGCGTCACATGAAGTCATGAAGAGAAAATACAGATCCCGTTTGCCTTCAGCTTTCGAAGGAAGAGACCTCTTCAACACCCCCGGAGCAGGAACCAGTAATCCGCCGGTGGTAAACCGGGCGGAAGCACCTGGGACGGGCGCGCCGGTCCAGCCCCGCTTGATAGATCTACCTCGCCATAATACCAGTGCACCTCAGGCTGTGCAAACACCTCCGGGTCACTACTCCAACCCGATGGATAACCTTGTTGCAGCTGCGGCACGGCTGGAGGCTATTCCGATTGAAGGTGATTCACCACAGGCAGTAGAGACGTGCCGGGTCAAGGAGCTCCTTAGGACAGCTTTGGTCCAACAGGAAGCATATTAAATACAGCCGATGACCGGATCCACTCTACCCCCCGCCCAAGCCGGAGCTATAGCAGGCACGTGGATGAACCGGCCGTATCAAGTAATGCACGGCTTGGTGCGCCCCGTGGCAACAACCCAGCAGGCGGCGTCGATAACGCCGAGGAGGTGGTGGACCGGGCCCGAGCGCGCAGGGAGGCCGAGTTAGCAGCGCAGCATCAGGCTTATCAGCTTATGCCGGTTCGTCCGACCATCTCGGTCGAGCCTGGGGTTACCTCTAGCTCTTTGGGGGTGCCTTGCCTCGTCCCCGCTTTATGCAATGTGCGTTTTCCCAAAGACTTCAAGGGTCCGCGCAAGGTGCCAAATTACACTGCCGATTTAGCTCCAGAAGCATGGATAGAAAGTTATGAGATGGCCATGGAGATGCTGGATGTGGATGAGGCCGCGTGTGCAAAGTACTTCACCATGATGCTCCAAGGCACGGCCCGTGCTTGGTTGAAGAGCTTGCCACCCAATTCTATCAATTCATGGGCCCGATTCTTGGACCGGTTTATCCGTAATTTCAAAGATACCTGTAAATAGCCCATGTCGAGAGTGGACTTGGCGGCTTGTGTCGAGGGAAGGAGTCAACAACCCATTGGGTACACCGCGTTTTGGAAATCTTGCACTCGTCAGACCGGATCAACGCTGACTCTGCGATCTTGACCCTAGAGGGCAACTGCCGGTTTAAGCCTTTGAAGTTGAAGTTGGGGCGCATGAAGCGGTTTTGTAATGACATGGGCACTCTCATGGGCGCTTTAGTGAAGTATGCTGATTACGATAGTACCAAGGATCCCGAGTCCGAGGATGACGAGACAGAAGGGAAAGAAGAACGGTACCTCAAGGGCCAGCAACATCACTCGGCAGTAATGGTGGAGGCAAGCGTAAAGCGAATGGCAACATGGACTTCAGTAGCCAACACCAACGCTACAGGACAAGGGCCAGCGGCGCAAGGGTAAACAGCCGAATCGAAGTGGAGCGCCTAATCCCAATCCGGACCGCTTGAACTATCTGTTGAATCAACCCTGTCCGAAGCATGGGACAAAGGAGATGCCAGCAAACCACCTCTGGAAGGATTGCTATATTATGCAGGAGTTCAAGAGTTCTAATGCTTTCCGGTATGATCAAGGTTCTGGCGGCGGTTCAGGATCCGGGCCGGGTTACGGTGGAGGAAATTCCGGTTCAGGATTTAATGGTAATCCGGGCGGACATAACAATCAGAACAATCAGAATAACCAAGGTGGTTACAACCAGCAGCAGCAACAGTCGGGTTATCAGAGCAACCCAAAGCAGTTGAATAGTGGGCAGTACCATGTCTTCACCACCAGCTTAGACAAGCGAGACCAGAAGCTTCGTGCAGCAAATAACACTGTTGAGCCGGCCGTGCCTCATTACCTACGCTGGTCAGAGCAGCCCATTGTATGGAGTAGAGAGGATCATCCTCCCCGGGTTGACAATCCAGGTCAATAGCCCTGGTGGTGGCACCTCAGGTGGGAGGTTATAAGTTCACCAAGGTGCTCATGGACGGAGGGAGCATCATTAACATCCTGTACTATGAGACCTTCCGTCGTATGGGGTTAACAGATAAACATCTCAAACCGTCCAATACAGTGTGCCATGGTGTGGTACCTGGCAAGTCAGCATATCCGGTTGGTAAAATACTCTGGAAGTGGCCTTTGGAGATGAATATGACTCCAGATCGGAAACATTGACGTTTGAAGTGGTAAAATCCAAAGTCCATATCACGCCCTATTTGGGCGGCCGGCTTATGCCAAGTTCATGGCACGGCCTTGTTATATCTATTTGCAGCTCAAGATGCCGGGTCACAAGGGGACAATAACGGTTCATGGGAGCCGCAAGATCGCTTTGGAATGTGAGGAAGGTGATGCGGCTTACGCAGAGTCGGTTTGTGCCACCGAGGAGCTGAAGTATTATAAGGACAATGTTGATCCGGCGGACATGACTCCATTGAAGAAGCCAACTACAGAGCATGATCCGGCCCTGAAATTCAAATCGGCAGTTGAGACTAAGCTTGTTGACTTCGTGCCTGGCGATTCGTCCAAGCAGTTCAGCATCAGTGCCAACTTGGATCTGAAATAGGAAAGCGTGCTCATCAAGTTCATCCGTGAGAATCGGGACATTTTTGCATGGAAGCCTTCTGACATGCCAGGTGTACCGAGGCAACTCGCTGAGCACACTCTTAATGTTGATCCCAAGTACAAACCGGTGAAACAGTTTCTCCGCCGGTTTAAGAAGAAAGGCATAAGGCCATTGGAGAGGAGGTGGCCAGGCTCTTAGCATCTGGTTTTATTGTTGAAGTCTTCCATCCAGAGTGGCTTGCTAATCCGGTGCTGGTTCTTAAGAAAAACGGCACTTGGCGTATGTGTGTGGATTACACAGATCTTAACAAGGCTTGTCCAGCAGATCCTTTTGCCCTCCCCCGCATTGACCAGATTATTGATGCCACTGCGGGTTGTGAGCGTTTGAGCTTTTTGGATGCGTATTCTGGGTATCATCGGAGCAAGATGGCAGTCAAGGACCAGGAGAAGACGGCGTTTATCACTCCCTTTGGAGCCTTCGCTATGTATCTATGCCTTTTGGGCTCAAGAGCGCCCAAGCAACTTATCAACGCTGTATGCAGAATTGCTCGCATAAACAGATCGGCCGTAATGTGCACGCCTATGTGGATGATATTGTGGTCAAGTCAAGGGAGAAGGAGACACTGATTGACGATTTGAAGGAAACCTTTGACAACCTGCGGGTTTACAAGATGATGCTCAACCCGACCAAATGTGTCTTTGGTGTTCCGGCAGGCAAGTTATTGGGTTTTCTCGTGTCCAACAGGGGAATTGAAGCTAATCCCGAGAAGATTACGACTATTACCTCCCTGGCTAAACCGAAGTGCATTAATGATGTTCAGCGTTTGGCAGGCCGGATTGCCACGCTGAGCCGGTTTATCAGCCGCCTTGGAGAGAAGGCCATCCCTTTGTACCGAATCTTTGAAAAGACGGTCGGTTTATGCGAGTCCGCCGCCGATGAAGCGTTGGAGGACTTAAAGCGGCGCAATTGGCCAACTCCGCTGTTTCGCCGCTCCCATTGACAAGGAGCCGCTTCTGCTATATGTTGCTGCTAATGCCAGGGCGGTCAGCGTGGCCATTGTGGTGGAGCGGAAGGAGGCAGGGAAGGAGCATCCGGTTCAACGTCCGGTTTATTATATCAGCGAGGTACTTATCGAATCTAAGCAAAGGTATCCGCATTGGCAGAAGCTGGTATATGGAGTTTTTATGGCAAGCCGGAAGCTGAAGAAGTATTTCCAAGGGCACCCCATCACGGTGGTCAGTTCTGCTCCCTTAGGAGATATCATACAGAACCGGGAAGCGACTGGCCAGATTGCCAAGTGGGCTATAGAGCTTGGGCCGCACGGTCTGAAGTACGTGCCTCGGACGGCGGTGAAGTCTCAAGCACTTGTGGATTTCATTAATGATTGGACGGAATTGCAAGCACCTGAAGAAAAGCCGGATCATACATATTGGACCATCCATTTTGACGGATCCGAGCAATTGGAGGGCTCAGGGGCTGGAGTCGTATTAACTTCCCCACGAGGTGACAAGTTCTGTTACGTTCTCCGCTTAATGTTCCCTTGTACTAACAATGCAGCTGAGTATGAAGCCTTGCTCCATGGTCTCCGGATGGCTAAGGAGATGAATCTAAGCCGGGTTAAGTGCTTGGTGACTCGGACCTAGTGGCTCAACAGTGTCCGCACTTGGGATTCAAAGGACCCACTCATGGCTGCATATCGTCGTGAGGTGGATATTGTCGCAGGTCATTTCAAGGGCTATCAGGTGGACCACGTGGACCATCGGAAGAATGAAGCGGCGGACGCTTTAAGCTTGTTGGGCTCTCAACGCAAACCGGTCCCGCCCAATGTTTTTCTGGACATGCTGCACAACCCGTCGGTCAAGCTCCCTGGTGAAGCGGATTTGGCCATTCTTGATCCGGAGGCCCAATTGGTGGCAGCTCTTCACGTCACTCCGGATTGGACGCTTCCTTATCTTGCGTACATGAACCGGGGCGGGTTACCAGAAGATGAGACGTTGGCCTGGCAGATAGTCCGGCGATCTAAGTCTATGACCATTGTTAATGGCGAATTGGATCATTGCAGCGTGTCAGGGGCGTTTCAACGCTGTGTGTCCCCTGAGTAAGGCTGTGAAATATTGCGTGAGATCCACGAAGGAGATTGTGGTCACCACGCCAGTTCAAAATCCTTGGTGGCTAAAGCGTTCCACCATGGTTTCTATTGGTTGACTGCCCATGCTGATGCGGAAGATCCGTCGACGATGTGATGGTTGCCAAAAGTTTTCCAGACGTGCTCATGTACCGCCCAAGAATTGAGGATGATTCCAATTACTTGGCCGTTTGCGACTTGGGGTTGGATATGGTTGGACCTTTTAAAAGGTCCAAGGACAAAAAGACCCACCTCATCGGTGGCGGTTGACAAATTTACAAAGTGGGTGGAGGCGTAACCTGTTAGCAAGTGTGATGCGGCTACGGCGGTTCAGTTCATCAAAAGGTGATTTTCGGTTTGGCTTTCCACACAAGATCATCACGAGATAATGGTACCAATTTGTCCAAAGGTGCCATGAAGGAGTTCTGTGAGCGTGAGCACATCCGGCTTGACGTTTCTTCAGTAGCCCACCCGCAGTCCAATGGTCAAGCGGAAAGGGCTAATCAAGAGATCTTGAGAGGCATCAAGCCCCGGCTTATGGTCCCTTTGCAGAGGACACCGGGTTGTTGGGTAGAAGAGCTACCGTCTGTGTTATGGAGTATCAACACTACGCCTAACAGATCCACGGGATACACGCCGTTCTTTATGGTCTATGGAGCGGAGGCGGTTCTCCCCAGTGTCATCCGTCATGGCTCACCTAGTGTGGCAGCTTATGTTGAAGCGGACAACGAGACAAAGACGGCGGGACGCTTTGGATCGGTTGGATGAAGAGCGTGACATAGCAGCTGCCCGCTCGGCGATTTACCAACAGGATCTTCGTCGTTACCATAGTCGCCGGTCAGAACCAGAACTTTTCAAGAAGGAGATTTGGTGCTTGGCTCATCCAAGACCGCATCGATATGCACAAGCTATCCCCACCTTGGGAGGGACCTTTCGTGGTCAGCAAGAATCTGCACAACGGGTCGTACTATCTGATCGATATTCGAGAGCATAAAGACTCACGCACGTCAGAGGAGGAGACCAACAGGCCGTGGAACATAGCTCATCTTCAGCCTTATTATACCTGAGCCATCGGCTCTACTTATGTACATATTATGACAGTGTATATATTATGAATAAAGTAATAAACCGGAGCCTCAGCTAAAGCGGGTATCTGTTACATTACATCATGTGTGGTTACATGGAGTTGTTCTGTCTTAAAAGCGGCCTCCGGTTTACCCCCTGAGTTTGCTTTTCAAAAGCTTTGTGATATCACTTGGGGGCTTGGTCGTGTCCGAACCAATGCAACACCTTTTGATAGGCGAAAGCCACCAGATCACTTGGGGACATGGTCAAGTCTGAACCAGTCACGCCTCTTGATCGGCCTAAGGCCATAGAGTCACTTGGGGCTTGGTCGAACCCGAACCATTGCCACGCCACTTGATCGGCATAATGCCACGGTTTCGCTTGGGGACTGGCTGACTTGAACCATGGCTACACCTTATAGGGAGCTTGGTCGTGTCCGACCATGGTAACACCATCTGATCGGCTCAGTAAAGCCTTCTTTTTTGCAAATGGTTTATCGTTGCCTTTGCTTCCATGTTTTTTCATAACTATTATTTGATTTTTGTTCCGATTCTTAAACCGACAACATTTTTAAACCGGTTCAAACTGTCAATTGACGGAATTCGGTCCATTTTTAATCGGAGATAATTTCACCGGTTTGACTTTTTCTCGTTAACATCCCATTATGGAGTAACAGGGGCTTATTATGACCCGGCACGGTTTACGTGGTAAACCGGCATTATAAATAACATGAGCTGTTTTCTCCTTTGACGGTAAGGGTTTATACAACCTCCGCTTCAAGATTGGCTAAGCCAACTTTATGCCCAGCGATGGCAGGTATTTTGTATCACAAATTTTGATTATATACCTCAATATTTCATTTCATATTTATATGAACGTCACAAGCCGGCTGACGGCACAAACCTCCGTGGCGGTTTAAGATTTTGTGACTGCCGGCAATATAGATTGAAAGTTTCGATCATTCAAGCAAAAGTATCAGCACCTATGCACGAAGGCATATTAAAAGCAAGAGTGTTGGCTATCCTATTACAAGGCAACATGGTGCCCAAATAAGATCATTGTTTCTTGGCGGAATAAAATGAAACAGCTATTCAAACCGGCTTCCGGTTCATGCTGGCTCGCCGCCCCGGTCTGATGGTTGTGGGTCGTCCTGCGCCGCTTCAGCCTCTTCATCTCTACCCAGCTGCTGGAAGTCAACAGTGGTCCAGTCGATTCCCATTAAAGCTTGAAAGACAGCCACCTCATGGATCAGGGAAGATGGTTCAATATCAGGAGCGTAAGTATGCTTACGGATCGGAGGATCAGGTTCTCCGTTTCGGAATAGGTGCAGCTACTCGTTTGTTCTGATCGTCATATTGAGCTTGATAATGCGACAAGTTTTCCTCTTGACCAATTGGCAAGCCGTAGGGCGCACCGCCCGGTTTATCGCTCTCGATTCATCTTCGTTGAACTCTGAACCTTCTTCCTTCAGATGGGATAGCCTGAGCTGCCTCAACAGGATCGAAATCGCACCCATGCTTTTGCCCGGATTAAAGGCGTTAATGGCGCCGGTTCGAGCAGCAGATTTCTTCAGCTCTTCAATCCAAAGGGAAGCATTGACAACCTCCTAAGAGTATCTTGAATTAAGGAGGGTGCTGGATTGTTATGTGATGCAGTGGAGATGATCCGCTGCGCTCCAGTGTACAGCTGCTCTATTAAAGTGTAGGCAGCTTTCAATTTCATCCGAATATCTGACCCCAAGTGACCAATGCGTGTGCCTACAACATTACAAGAGAAATCACAAATCGTACTTATCATAAGAAGGCCAAGAAGCCAAAGGAAGCTTACCAAAGATAGCAGCAGTCATGGCATGCACTTGCCGCTTCACGCTGGTCAGCTCGTCTACCACCGGTTTAAGGGCAGCTTCAGCATTTTCAACCTTTTTGGTTAAAGCGGCCTTTTCAAGATCCCAGCCGCCTTTCAGACTTGAACCACTCCTTGAGCTGCTCCATGGTAGTCAAGGCGGTTTTCAGCTCATCCTTGGCCTTGGAGGTTTACGCTTGTTGAGATTTCAGATTTTCTTGGAGATCATTGATTTGTGAGGCTTGTTGGTGTATCTCACTCTGCAACAAAAGGGAGCATGTTAAATATCTTCATTACAAGTCCCAAGTGCATAACCAGTCATACACTTGGCACTTGGGGGCTAATGCATATTTGATCTTCATCTGCCAATAAAAGCACAAAGTCCCAAGCTCAATACAGGTATTCAACTTGGCACTTGGGGGCTAATGGCTATTTGCTCGAACATGTTCTGATGCGGCGATATAAATTACAGTCCCGGTTTAACTATACTAAGTTGAACCGGCCCTTGGGGGCTACATCAGTGGATTCTGAAGCATTGAGTTTATGTTAAGTCCTGGTTTAACTATACTAAGTTGAACCGGCCCTTGGGGCTAGGAGAGTTAACAGAAATTGAAATATCCAAGCGGGAAAAGAACATGGAGGTTACCTTGAATTTTTCTTTCATCATCTTCACCAGGCCAACTTCATAATCACGGCTGGTATACAGCCAGTTCAAGTAGCCAGAATGAAGGTCTTGGGGGTTCAGAGCGGCGTAAGTTGCTAGATCAACATCCCACTTGCCCTTGCTCATAGTGGCAAATTCCTCTTTGGCAGAATGTTTGGATAAAGCGACCGGATTACCCGGTTCGCTGTGGCCAAAGCCAGTAATCACAACGTCATCGTCCTTGGTATCACCGGTTTGACCAGGGACAGACGGTTTGTCAGCAGGCCGGATTGGACTGGTGGATTTTTCAATCCGGGTTGGGCTTCTGGGCTGGTCAGCAGGAAGGGAGGTGTCAACAGGCCTTTCTTCAGCAACAAAATCGTCATCTTGCAGTGGCGGATCATTGGGAGTGTCTTCACAGATAGCCGCTTCAAGATTTGGGACGCTGTCCGGTTCAGGGGCAGTCTCTTCGTCGGCCGTTTTATCCAGACGAGCCTTTTTGCTCGGCCTAGGCTTGGCCCTGAAAAGGCACAATAACAAATGACACGGCATATACTACACAATGATGCAGTAGAAACAATATGAAATGCATAACTTACCCAAGCACCGCTTTAAGTGGTGGCAGCTGAGTAGCTGATGACTCGCCAGATGAGGAATGAGAAGTGACCTGATAATCGGAGTCAGATGGATTAAGGGGTTGACGAAAACAGCCTGCTTTAGGATAAGCACTGACAAGCAAATTAGAGACCTCTGAACGATGTTTCCGAACCGTACTGTTCGGTAAACCGGTGGAGGTAACTACCTGGCCGCTGTGTCGAGTTGTGCGGCGAGCTTCATGTTGTTGAGTCTTCATAAGAAATTTGGGATCCAAGTAAGCAAGGGGATGAGAAAATTTAATTTTCCAATTTGCCCGACGGATTTTTAGTAAAGGCAAAGGATTTGAGTCAGAGGAGAGAATAGTTACCTCTACAACATCAGCATTACTGGTTTCAGCATCATCCTGACAAATATCATCATTAATTAGGCGTGTGAAAAGTAAGCCAAGTGAATCAAGTTCTACCTCAAGGTCCGAATTACCCACATCATCATCCACAGCGGATCGTAAGATGCGGTGGTTTTCCTCTTATGAGCGATCTTCTTGATGACTTTGGTCGCTTGCGGATTGGTTTTCCGGTTTCTCTGGTTTCTCTTGTGGACGTTTCTTGCTCGTAATGGATCATCACCCTGATTAAGTAGCAGTTGATGTTAAAAATGATGCCAGAAATAGCAGTAATATATTCAGTAAAAAATAGTCGTAAGTCTTACGGATGGTGGTTTGTTGGTAGCATGAAGGGAGCAGACCGGTTCGGGACACGAGGTTTTCCGGTTCGTTCAACATTTTCTTCACAGCCTCGGTGACCTCATCATCGGTAAGCTGGATATTAATATGTCGGAGGGTCGTCGACACTACCAAAGGTACTCACACATTAAACCGAGCTACCTGGGAGAGGGGCAGTATGCTCCATGATATCCAACAAATGCCGAGATCAATTCGGTTAAACCATTGGCCATGAAAGCTCTGAGCTTGGAGAGTTGAGGAGCGTATTTACTTCTCTCATTGGCGGTTAATCTTTGCGGAAAGGGATGTGTATTCTTGAGTCGCTCGAAGAAAACCGGGCAAAGGATTCTCATTGGCAGGTGAAGTGTCTCTGCAATAAAACCATGTTTGATTCCATTCCTTGGGGTGGCTGTGCAGTTTAACATGAGGATAAGTGACCTCCTTTCTTTTTTGAATCACCACACCACCCAATTCTGTGTTGGGCCCGTCAGTAAATTCTATGCGGCGGTTTAGGTGGAAGCAATCCCTAAACAGTTCAACTGTGGGATCTTCTTGAAAGTACGCCTCACAGAGCACTTGGAAGTGACAAATATTGGTAACAGAATTGGGGCCCGTATCTTGTGGACGGAGTTGAAAATTGGCTAACACATCCCGGTAAAATTTTGAACCGGGCGGATTGAAACCCCGGGCTAAGTGATCTGCGAAAACTACAACCTCTCCTTCTTGAGGTGTGGGTGGACATTCTTTGCCAGGAATCCTCCAATGGATAGTATTTTTTCTGCTTAAAGCGCCAGTCAGGACCAGATTGTTTAATTGAGTTTCGGTGACACGGGAAGGAGCCCAGTTGCACTCATATACTTGTTTGGACATCTACAAAAAATATAAATCCGGTTCAAGAAATATGTTGGGACAAAGAGAGAACCGGTGTACAATGCTAAATCGGAGACAAATACACCGAAACTGGAGTTCATTGAAGCGACAGTGTCTGGTTAAGGAGTTCTGGCGGTTCAACAAGGGGACTAATGGTGTATACCGGTTTATTTAATTTTTTCTATGTTAAGTTAAACCGCCTGGTCTAAATATTGAAAACAATTGAGGTTGCGAACGGCTAAGTGTGTAGAAACAGGTTTCGCAAGATTTCTCTACAACGAAGGATCTGAAGCCAGATCAGAAAATAAGAAAAATATCCAAAAAAGAATAAAACAGAGAAGTATTGATGCAATGAGCAGGAGATGATGTGCGAGATCTATGGACGTGAGCACGAGACTACAAAGGATGCTAAAAGCTACTACTAATCAGAGCAAGGTGTCACAGATCTATCCAGGAGTCTGGTATGAGCATGAACAGTTAATGGAGCACTGCAAGAACAAGAAACCCTAGAACGGATCTAGGTCGAGGGGAACCGAGGACATACCTGAGTTGAGGAGATGCGGAGGAGTGCTGCGTTTCTCTGGTGCGTTCAGGTTGATGCAGCGGCTCAAGACGGTGCAGAGGTCGATGGCGGCGGAGCTCCGAGGCTAGCGACGCGAGGAAGACGAAGAGAAAGGGGACGGAGGGGAGAAAATGAATGACCCTTCGGTCCTATTTATAAGGCAAGATACCTGTGTCAGGCGCGTGAATCAAGGAACCACAAATCTAGGAAGCAGAGCTGTCGCCTCGATTATTGCGGATCTGTTAAACAAAGAAGATATCATGAATGCTATCTTTATGGGGCGTCATTCCGGTTTCTGACAGCAGGAGAAGGTGACCTCACGGCGGTTCAACGATTTCAAGAAGGTATTGAAGATGAAGGTTTTTTTATCAAGGATTGACATGAACCCGTTCAAATCAATCTGGGGCCTAATGTTGGGGATATTACTACTGGGCGTAAACCGGCCTATCTGGGCCGGGTTAACTTGATCAGTAGTTCAACAGTGTAAAAGCCCAGGAGGCATAAAGTAAAGGGCCCAAGTCCTGTAGTCGGTTTACAACCTGTAGCCGTAAACCGGCCTGGTATGTAAACTTGTATTGTAAGTTAGGAATAGAGAGAGACCAACCGAATGCAGTATGAACCGGAGATTGGGACTCTTCAACCGACAGGCGTCACCCGTGTATATAAGGGGGCGACCGGGCGGTTCAAGGACGAACAACAGCAACTCGAGGCCTAGGCGAAGCTTATTTGCTCCCTAGTCATCGAGACCACATCAATCCCATCACAACTAGGCGTAGGCTTTTACCTTCATCGAAGGGGCCGAACTAGTATAACTCTTGTGTCTTTGCGTCCGCTTTAACCCCTTCAAGTTAACCCGTAGCGATGGCTCCACGACTAAGTCCTTTCATGAGGACATCTGCCGTGACAAAACCACGACAATACCTCATAGGCAAGATGACTAAAATTCCGTTCTTCGGAACAATGGAGCGAGCCAATGACTTATTGGAAATAATACATACCGATGTATGCGGTCCGATGAGTGTTGAGGCACGCGGAGGGTATCGTTATTTTTTGACCTTCACAGATGATTTAAGCAGATATGGGTATATCTACTTAATAAAACACAAGTCTGAAACATTTCAAAAGTTCAAAGAATTTTAGAGTAAAGTAGAGAATCATCATAACAAGAAAATAAAGTTTCTATGATCCAATCGCAGAGGCAAATATTTGAGTGACGAGTTTGGTCTTCATTTGAAACAATGTGGAATAGTTTCACAGCTCATGCCACTTGGAACACCACAGCGTAATGGTGTCTCCGAACGTCATAACCGTACTCTATTGGATATGGTGCGATCTATGATGTCTCTTACCGATTTGCCTTTATCTTTTTTGGGTTATACATTAGAGTCAGCTGCATTCACGTTAAATAGGGCACCATCTAAATCCGTTGAGATGACACCGTATGAACTATGGTTTGGCAAGAAACCAAAGCTGTCGTTTCTTAAAGTTTGGGATTGCGACACTTATATCAAAATGCTTTAGCCTAATAAGCTCGAACCCAAACCGGAGAAGTGCATATTCATAGGATACCCTAAGGAAACTATTGGGTACACCTTCTACCACAGATCCAAAGGCAAGATCTTTTGTTGCTAAGAATGGGTCCTTTCTAGACAAGGAGTTTCTCTCGAAAGAAGTGAGTGGGAGGAAAGTAGAAATTAATGAGGTAATTGTACCTTCTCTTGAATTGGAAAGTAGGTCATCACAGATAACCATTCTTGTGACGCTTACACCAACTAGAGAGGAAGCTAATGATAATTATCATGAAACTTCAGATCAATTTACTACCGAATCTTGTAGGTCAACCAGAGCACGTTCCGCACCAGAGTGGTATGGTAATCCTGTCCTGGAAGTCATGTTATTAGACCATGGCGAACCTACAAACTATGAAGAAGCCATGATGAGCCCAGATTCCGACAGATGGCTTGAGGACATGAAATTTGAGATATGATTCATGTATGAGAATAAAGTGTGGACTTTTGTGGACTTGCCCAATGATCGGAAAGGCATTGAGAATAAATGGATCTTCAAGAGGAATACAGACAGTGATGATAGTGTTACTATCTACAAAGCTCGACTTGTCGCAAAAAGCTTTCGACAAGTTCAAGGTGTTGACTACGATGAGATTTTCTCACTCGTAGCGATGCTTAAGTCTGTTCGAATCATGTTAGCAAATTTATGAAATCTGGCAAATGGATGTCAAAACTGCATTCCTTAATGGATTTCTTAAAGAAGAGTTGTATATGATGCAACCAAAAGGTTTTGTCGATCCTAAAGGTGCTAACAAAGTGTGCAAACTCTAGCGATCCATCTATGGACTGGTGATCAAAGCATATGGTTTTATACAGACTTATGGTGAAGCCTGTATTTACAGGAAAGTGAGTGGGAGCTCTGTAGCATTTCTGATAGTATATGTGGATGACATATTGTTGATTGGAAATGATATAGAATTTTTTGATAGCATAAAAGGATACATGAATAAGAATTTTTCAATGAAAGAGCTCAGTGAAGCTACTTACATATTGGGCATTAAGATCTATAAGGATAGATCGAGACGATTAATAGGACTTTCACAAAGTATATACCTTGGATTTTTTTAAGAAGTTCAAAATAGGTCAATCAAAGAAAGGGTTCTTGTCTATGTTGCAAGGTGTGAAGTTGAGTAAGACTCAAAACCCAACCATGGCAGAAGATAGAGAGAGAATGAAAGTCATTCTCTATGCCTCAGCCATAGGTTCTATAAAGTATGCCATGCTGTGTACCAGACCTATTGTGTACCTTGCCATGAGTTTAGCAAAGGGGGTGCAATAGTGATCCAGGAATAGATCACTGGACACCGGTCAAAATTATCCTTAGAGGACTAAGGAAATGTTTCTCGGTTATGGAGGTGACAAAGAGTTCGTCGTAAAGGGTTACGTCAATACAAGTTTCGACACTAATTCGGATGACTCCGTGTCTCAATCTGGATACATATTGAAAGTGGGGGCAATTAGCTAGAGTAGCTCCATGCAAAGCATTGTAGACATAGAAATTTGCAAAATACATACGAATCTGAATGTGGCAGACCCGTTGACTAAACCTCTCTCACAAGCAAAACGTGATCACACCTTAGTACTCTTTGAGTGTTAATCACATGGAAATGTGAACTCGATTATTGACTCTAGTAAACCCTTTGGGTGTTGGTCACATGACGATGTGAACTATGAGTGTTAATCACATGGCGATGTGAACTATTGGTGTTAATCACATGGCGATGTGAACTAGATTATTGACTCTAGTGCAAGTGGGAGACTGAAGGAAACATGCCCTAGAGGCAACAATAAAGTTGTTATTTTATATTTACTTATTCATGATAAATGTTTATTATTCATGCTAGAATTGTATTGATCGGAAACCTAAATACATGTGTGAATATATAGACAAACACTGTGTCCCAGTAAGCCTCTACTTGACTAGCTCGTTGATCAAAGATGGTTAAGGTTTCCTAACCATGGACATGAGTTGTCATTTGATAATGGGATCACATCATTAGGAGAATGATGTGATGGACAAGACCCATCCGTTAGCTTAGCATGTTGATCGTTCAGTTTTATTGCTATTGCTTTCTTCATGTCAAATACATATTCCTTCGACTATGAGATTATGCAACTCCCGGATATCAAAGGAATACCTTGTGCGCTATCAAACGTCACAACGTAACTAGGTGATTATAAAGATGCTCTACAGGTATCTCCGAAGGTGTTTGTTGGGTTGGCATAGATCGAGATTAGGATTTGTCACTCTGAGTATCGGAGAGGTATCTCTGGCCCTCTCGGTAATGCACATCATAAAGAAGCCTTGCAAGCAAAGTGACTAATGAGTTAGTTGTAGGATGATGTATTACGGAACGAGTAAAGAGACTTGCCGGTAACGAGATTGAACTAGGTATGTAGATACCGACGACCGAATCTCGGGCAAGTAACATATCGATGGACAAAGGGAATTGATGACCCACAAGTATAGGGGATCTATCGTAGTCCATTCGATAAGTAAGAGTGTCGAACCCAACGAGGAGCAGAAGGAAATGATAAGCGGTTTTCAACAAGGTATTCTCTGCAAGCACTGAAATTATCAGTAACAAATAGTTTTGTGATAAGGTAATTGGTAAAGAGTAACAAGTAACAAGTGTAAATAAAGTGCAGCAAGATGGCCCGATCCTTTTTGTAGCAAAGGACAAGATTGGGCAATTTCTTATATGAAGGAAAACGCTCCCGAGGACACATGGGACTTATCGTCAAGCTAGTTTTCATCACGTTCATATGATCCGCGTTCGGTACTTTGATAATTTGATATGTGGGTGGACCGGTGCTTGGGTGCTGTCCTTACTTGGACAAGCATCCCACTTATGATTAACTCCTATTGCAAGCATCCGCAACTACAAAAGAAGTATTAAGGTAAACCTAACCATAGCATGAAACATATGGATCCAAATCAGCCCTTACGAAGCAACACATAAACTAGGGTTTAAGCTTCATCACTCTAGCAACCCATCATCTTCTTATTACTTCCCAATGCCTTCCTCTAGGCCCAAACAATGGTGAAGTGTCATGTAGTCGACGTTCACATAACACCACTAGAGGAGAGACAACATACATCTCATCAAAATATCGAATCTAATACCAAATTCACATGACTACTAATAGCAAGACTTCTCCCATGTCCTCAGGAACAAAAGTAACTACTCACAAAGCATATTCATGCTCATAATCAGAGGGGTATTAACATGCATAATGGATCTGAACATATGATCTTCCACCAAATAAACCAACTAGCATCAACTACAAGGAGTAATCAACACTACTAGCAACCCACAGGTACCAATCTCATACTTAGAGGCAAGGATTGGATACAAGAGATGAACTAGGGTTTTAGAGGAGATGGTGATGGTGAAGATGTTGATGGAGATTGGCCCCCTCCCTATGAGAGGAGCATTGGTGATGACGATGGAGACGATTTCCCCCTCCCGGAGGGAAGTTTCCCCGGCAGAATAGCTCTGTCGGAGCCCTAGATTGGTTCCGCCAAGGTTCCGCCTCGTGGCGGCGGAGTCTCGTCTCGAAAGCTTTCTTATGATTTTTCCTTGGACGAAAGACTTCATATAGCAGAAGATGGGCATCGGAGGGCCACCAGGCGGCCCACGAGGCAGGGGGCGCGCCCAGGGGGTAGGGCGCGCCCCCACCCTTGTGGCTAGGGTGTGGGCCCCCTCTGGTATTTTCTTCGCTAAGTATTTTTTATTATTTCCAAAAATAACTTCCGTGGAGTTTCAGGACTTTTGGAGTTGTGCAGAATAGGTCTCTAATATTTGCTACTTTTCCAAACCCTTAATTCCAAATTACCCGCATTCTCCCTCTTTATGTAAACCTTGTAAAATAAGAGAGAATAGGCATAAGTATTGTGACATAATGTGTAATAACAACCCATAATGTAATAAATATCAATATAAAAGCATGATGCAAAATGGACGTATCAACTCCCCCAAGCTTAGACCTCGCTTGTCCTCAAGCGGAAGCCGACAACGATAAATATGTCCACATGTTTAGAGATGGAGGTGTCGATAAAATAAAATATGGACATGAAGGCATCATGATCATTCTTATAACAACAACATATATGGATATTATCATATGATTTCTTATGCTCAAGTAATAATATATTCACAATGCAAAGTATGAATCAGAAACTTCATTGAGAACTAAAAAACTATAATCTCAGTCATTGAGGCAATTGCAATTTATCATAACATCAGAAAGAGTTAATATAAGAGCTTTTCAGCAAGTCCACATACTCAACTATCATTTAGTCTTTCACAATTGCTAACACTCACGCAATACTTGTTGTTACAGAGTTTTATCGGACACAGAGAAAGATAGGGGCGTATAGTTTCGCCTCCCAACCTTTTACCTCAAGGGTAATGTCAACAATAATAGTTCATGCTAACTTACATCCAATTGGATATATATATCGTGATCTTTCCAACACAAGGTGCTTGCCAAAGGATAAAATGTAAAAAGGAAAGGTGAAGATCACCATGACTCTTGCATAAGGGTAAGAGATAAAAGTAAATGATAGGCCCTTCGCAGAGGGAAGCAGAGGTTGTCATGCGCTTTCAGGGTTGGATGCACAAAATCTTAATGCGAAAGAACGTCACTTTATATTGCCACTTGTGATATGGACCTTTATTATGCAGTCCGTCGCTTTTATTTCTTCCACATCACAAGATCGTATAAAGCTTATTTTCTCCCACACTAATCAATCATACATATTTAGAGAGCAATTTTTTATTGCTTGCACCAATGACAACTTACTTGAAGGATCTTACTCAATCCATAGGTAGATATGGTGTACTCTCATGGCAAAACTGGGTTTAAGGGTATTTGGAAGCACAAGTAGTATCTCTACTTGGTGCAAAGAATTCGGCTATCATGAGGGAGAAAGGCAAGCTCAACATGTTGGATGATCCATGACAATATACTTTATTTCAGATATAAGAAAACATAACCCATTACATTGTCTTCCTTGTCCAACATCAACTCTTTAGCATGTCATATTTTAATGAGTGCTCACAATCATAAAAGATGTCCAAGATAGTATATTTATATGTGAAACCTCTCTTCCTTTATTACTTCCTATTAATTGCAACGATGACCAAAAATAAATTTGTCAACCCTCAACAACTTTTAATCATCATACTCTTTATATGTGAAGTAATTCCTCTCCATAAGATCAATATGATCTCTTTATTTTTTTTATTCTTTCTCTTTTCTTTTACTCCCTCAAGATCATGGCAAAATATTCAAGCCCTTGACTCAACACTAATCTTTATTATATAACTTACGGACTCGATTACATAGAGGGATCATAAAGCAAAACTCAAAACTAGATCATACTAAAACTCTATTATACTAGATCAAGATATTACTAAAAGGATCGAACTAGGAAAAATGGTAAAAGATAGAAGTGTGATGGTGATACGATACCGGGGCACCTCCCCCAAGCTTGGCAGTTTCCAAGGGGAGTGCCCATACCCATGTGATTATGTCTCCTTCCTCGGAAGTGGTGGTGATGGGGTTGTTGATGAAGTAGGCTTGTCGTCCATCTTCCAAGGCATAGGCTCACCATCATAGAAGGATGAACGAGTCTCCGGGATCCTCAAATCTGCAGCCAAACTCATCCTACTGAATCTATATTCATACTCACAGTTTTGGTCTTGCAGGTCATAGATCTGGGCTTGGAGGTGCTCGATTTTCTCGTGAAGCTTGAAGATGGCCTCCCCAATGTCCTTGATGTCCAGCTTGTGGTTGTTGGTGAACTCCGTGATCATTATGTGATTGGAGTCGAGTCCGTGCTCCACCATCTCCTGGCACTTGAAAACTTGTTGCTCCATTGCCTCGAGCCTTGTCTCCACGCTTCCGGTCTTCCTTGGTCCCTCAACATCGCAGATGTGCAGCAACCCCTCACGCATCTCAATGGTTTGAGGATGTTGCAGCACTTCCCGCGAGGTAGGGGTTGATCACCTTCTCGAAGAACTTGTCCTTGGGGGAACTTGGAGACGTCATGGTGATCTAAATCTGCCAGAAAAACAGCTCGAAACAAGAATAGAGGATAATTCCGTGATACGGTGGTCAAAACCTTCGGGAGATTATATAATGAATTTTTACCGACCGAAAGAAGTATCGTGCAAGAAAACGGAGTCCGGAGAGCACACGAGGTGCCCACGAGGCAGGGGGGCGCGCCCAGGGGGGTAGGGCGCGCCCTCCACCCTCGTGGAGGCCTCGTGTCCTTCCTGGACTGCTTCTTATTTTCCTATTTTTCTAAATATTGCAAAACGGAGAAAATTTGCCATTAAAACTGTTTTGGAGTTGGTTTACTTACCGTACCACATACCTATTCCTTTTCGGAGTCTGAAACATTCTGGAAAGTGTCCCTTATGTATTCCTCCGGTGTTACGTGATACGTCTCCGTCGTATCTATAATTTTTTATTGTTTCATGCCAATATTATTCAACTTTCATATACTTTTTGGCAACTTTTTATACTATTTTTGGGACTAACATATTGATCCAAAGGCTGCCCCGCAGTTCACATGTTGCATGTTTTTGGTTTCGCAGAATATCCATATCAAACAGAGTCCAAATGGGATAAAAACGGACGAAGATATTTTTTTGGAATATTTGGAAAGTCTGGAAGAAAGATGATGTAGGGCGGAACCCTATGGGGCCGATCTTTCACGTTTGGAGTGGATCCTACAGGGAAACACGAATAACGCGCGGATGAACACAAGGGAAATCACGGGGAGGAACGAGAGAAACACTCAACTGACAAGTAATCGATCACACAAGGGCTAGATCATCGAAAGCATAAGGTAACACATGATCCAAAATCAATAAAGGAAGGATACAAGAGTAGCCGTTCTTCTCCGTGAGGAGGTCTTGATTGTCTTCTCCAGATGGAGGCCTTGAATCCGAATGGATCTTCTCCGAAGAGGCACGGCCCCTCATGTGGAGTAGATCCGGAACGGATGAGCAGAGCTCTCTCTCTAAATGAGCTATCACAATGCTAACCCTAAACCGTAGGTAGGAGAAGAGTATATATAGTTTTCGGGGCGAAAGGGTACACGGGCCTCGGCCCAAGTGGCTGCGCGCAGGCAGGGCCGGAAGTTCCGGGCGCCGGAGGGTCCAGGCAGGGTCCGGCCTAACCAGAGAGTTGGCATGGGTGGAGCTGGGCTGGCGTCCAGGGTCCGGAAGGTCCGAGCGGGCCAGAGGTTCCGGGGGCCGGAAGGTCCGGGCGGGCCGGAGGTTTCGGGCTAACTAGAGAGTTGGCACGCCCGGGCTGGTCGATGTCATCGGAGGCCGGAAGCTCCGGGTAGGCCGGACGTTTCGGGGGCCGGAAGTTCCGGGCTGTGGCCGGAGGTTCCGGGCTATCCAGAGAGTTGATGCATGTCGTTTCTTCTTCAGCTCCTGGCTCCTTGGCTTGAACGTTGTACCTGATCACGCATAGCGTCTCAGACTTAGGTAGTAGCTATATCTCACTGGAAGAAAAGGGGAACTCAAGTAGGAGCGATGTCACCTCGGATTGAATAGCACGAGCTCTTGCTCTTGTCATGGGTCCACTTGGAGCTTGGATTCATCTCCCCCCCTTGGGAAAGATCCGACCTCGGATTGAAATCCTCATCACCATGGTACGGGGAGAGATCGGAACGTTGGAGATGTCGCTTATGTTGTACTTGTCATGTGGGAGATCGATCTTGTAAGCGTTGTTGTTGTAGCGTGCTAGCACCTTGAAGGGTCCATCGGCTCGAGGGAGAAGCTTGGACTTGCGTTCGTTGGGGAAGCGGTCCTTGCGAAGGTGTAGCCACATGAGGTCTCCAATGTTGAATATCATGGGTTGCTTGTTGACGTTGAGCTTGGACGCTAGTCGTTGTACTTGGCGCTCGATGGTGTGCATTGTATCTTCGTGCATCTTCTTGATGTAGTTCGCCCGTGCACTCGCATCCATGTTGGTGCGCTCTTGTAGAGGAAGGGGTAGAATGTCCAAAGGGGACAACGGGTTGAAGCCGTAGACGACCTGGAAGGGGGACTTGCCGGTAGACGAATGTCTTGCACGGTTGTAGGCGTACTCGGCGATGGGTAGACACACCTCCCAGTCCATGATGTTCTGCTTGATCAACACGCGAAGTAGAGTGGAGAGTGTCCAGTTCGTCACCTCCGTTTGGCCGTCGGTTTGAGGATGGTATGCGGATGAGAACAAGAGCTTGATTCCGAGCTTTGCGCATAGCGTCTTCCAAAAGTAACTCAAGAACTTGACGTCACGGTCGGAGACGATTGTCTTTGGTACTCCATGGAGGCGCAAGATTTCCCTACAAAAGAGATTTGCAACGTGTGAAGCATCGTCTATCTTGTTGCAAGAATGAAATGTGCCATCTTAGAAAATCGGTCCACAACAACAAACACGGAATCCTTTCCATTTTGAGTTCTAGGCAAACCAAGTACAAAATCCATGCTAATGTCTTCCCAAGGTTGATAAGGAATAGGAAGAGGCATGTAAAGACCATGATATTGAGCTTTAGACTTAGCTTTGCGACATGTAGAGCATCGGGTGGTGAAGCGTGAGACGTCTCGAAACAGCTTGGGCCAAAAGTAGTTCTTGGAGAGCGTGGCGAATGTCTTGTTGCGTCCAAAATGCCCCATGAGTCCGCCTCCATGAGCCTCTTGCAAAAGGAGCAAACGAAGAGAAGACTCGAGAATGCATAGTTTGTTAGCTCTCATAAGATAACCATCCTTGATGTAATATTGTTCCCAAGATGTATGCATCAAACATTTAGCATAAGGAGTCACAAAAGATGGATCATTAGCATACAAGTCTTTTATGTGCTCAAAGCCAATAACATTCAACTCAAGTTTAGTGACAAGTGTGCATATGCGTGAAAGTGCATCCGCAACTACATTTTCCTTACCCTTAATGTACTTGATCACATAGGGGAAAGATTCAATAAATTCACTCCATTTGGCATGACGCTTGTTCAACTTAGTTTGACCTTTTAAGTACTTAAGCGTTTCATGATAGGTATGGATGTCAAACTCATGAGGTCTAAGATAATGTTCCCAAACATGTAGCACACGCACTAAAGCATACAATTCTTTGTCATAGATGGGGTAGTTAAGTTGAGCACCGGAGAGTTTTTCACTAAAATATGCTGGCTCATTTTTCTTGCCTCAAAACTCCGCCAATTCCGGTACCACTTGCATCACAATGAACCTCAAAAGTTTTCTCAAAATTGGGCAAAGCAAGAATCGGAGCATGAGTAAGCAAAGACTTGAGCTCATCAAAAGCAGTGGATTACAAAGATCCCCATACAAAAGGAGCATTCTTCTTACTCAAAGCATGCAAAGGAGCGTCAATTGTGCTAAAGTCTTTCACAAAGCGACGATAAAAACCCGCAAGACCAAGAAAGCTACGCACTTGTTGCAAATTGATGGGTTGGGCCAAGTTTTAATTGCTTCAATTTTAGATTCATCAACATGGACACCCTTGGAAGAGACAACAAAACCCAAGAAAACCACTTTGTCAACACCAAACGTGCATTTTTTCAAGTTTGCATAAAGACGTTCCTTCATGTAAGGGTTTGCAAAACAGCCCTAACATGATTAAGATGCTCTTTCATGGTTTTGCTAAACACAAGAATATCATCAAGTAAACCACAACAAAGACTCCAATATAAGGGCGAAGCACATAATGCATAAGACGCATGCGAAAGTACCGGGAGCTTCCGATAAACCCATAGGCATAACTAACCACTCATATAAGCCAAATTTGGTTTTGAAAGCAGTTTTCCATTCATCACCCTCTTGTATGCGGATTTGATAATAGCCACTTTCAAGATCAATTTTTGAGAAAAATTTGGCTCCACTAAGTTCATCAAGCATATCATCTAAGCAAGGAATGGGATGCCTATAGCGAACGGTAATAGCATTGATAGGTCTACAATCGGAACACAAGCAGAAACTTCCATCTGGCTTAGGCACAAGTATAACGGGAACGACACAAGGGCTTAAGCTTTCACGTACATGACCGTTGTTGATGAGTTGTTGTACTTGCCGTTGGATCTCCTTTGTTTCTTCGGGGTTGACACGGTATGGAGCTTTGTTTGGGAGAGGCGCTCCGGGGATGAGGTTGATTCGATGCTCAATGCCTCGTAGAGGAGGTAGACCCGGAGGTAGCTCATCGGGGAAAACATCTTGGAATTCCTGCAAAAGAGATTGAAACACTAAAGGTAGCTCGTGAGAGGTGTTAGTTTTTGGTTCCCCATCCTTGCACACAAGGACAAAGTGCATCACACTCGATGGGTTCTCACACACTTATCGCATCTCACTTTTTGTGGCAAATAGTATGAGGTTTTTCTCTCTAGGCGAAGAGGCGCTCAAGTTTGGCTTGTGGCTCTCACTCACTTTTTGGTGGATCACTTTCTCACTCTTCTCTCCATGATGGATGGCTTGCTTGTCGGCTATCACTTGACTAGGAGACATAGGTCATAACAGATATTCCTTCCCTTTCATCTTGAAACTATAGTGATTGGTACGCCCGTTGTGGATGACACCACGGTCGAATTGCCATGGTCAACCAAGAAGGAGGTGGAAAACGGTCATTGGGACCACATCACACTCCAAAGTGTCTCCATATGCACCAATTTTGAAGGAGACTTGGACCGTATGCTCAACTCGTATAGTGCTGGAGTCACTTAGCCATTGAACCTTGTAGGGGTGTGGGTGCTTCCTCTTGACCAATTGAAGCTTGGACTATAGTTCTTCACTTGCCAAGTTGTGGCAACTACCTCCACCGATGATGACCTTGACGGACCTCCCATTGATGCCGGCCTTTGTGTGGAAGATGTGGCATCGTTGGTCTTCGTCCTATTGATGTTGAAGAGTCAAGACCTTGGAGATGACTAGAGCGGGGCTTGAATCCTCATCACAGAAGACTCGATCATCTTCATCCTCGTTCACTCGCCGGTGCATGGCCACTTGCTCAAGAGCTTCCATCTCCTCATCACTCATTGAGTCATAGGTGCCATCGTCGTTGAGTATCATGGTGCGCTTGTTTGTGCATTCATAGGACTTGTGGCCTCGGCCGCCGCAAGTGAAACACTTGAAGGAGCTTGTCTTGATGGTCTCATCGGTCAGAGTAGATGATGAAGCACGCGGCTTGAAGTTGCTTGTAGTAGGAGGAGGACGACTTGAACTTGCCGAAGTTTTCTTGTAACTTGACTTGTCGTCGTTGCTTGTAGAAGGTTTGGTTGATGTAGATGTTGGAAGAGTTGTTGAAGATTGGTTGTTGGAGAAGCCGTAGGTCTTGGACGAGTACTTGGCGTACTTGAAGTCATCTTGCACTTGACGTTCCGCCTTTGTAGCTTGATGCACGAGCTCAATGAGGTTGGAGTAGGGTTGGAAGTCGGTGATTTTCTTGATGGGATGATTGAGTCCATTCAAGAAACATGCCATTGTTTGCTCATCCTCTTCCTTTACATTTTAGCTCGAATCATGGCTATCTCCATTTCCTTTTAGTATTCTTCAACACTCTTTGTTCCTTGCTTGAGGAGTTGGAGTTTCTTGAAGAGGTCGCGGTTGTAGTAGGTGGGCACAAAACGTGCTCGCATGACATCCTTCATTTGAGCCCAAGTGGTGATTGGAGGTTCACCTCTTGCTTGTCGGTGCTCAAGGATTTGTTCCCACCATATGAGCACATAATCTTGGAACTCAAGTGATGCCATAGCGATCTTCTTCTCTTCCTCATAGTTGTGCAAACGAAAGATTTTGTCGACCTTAAATGCCCATGAAAGGTACTCTTCAGGGTCATTGCTTCCATTGAACTTGGGCATGGTGAATTTGATTTTTCCATAGTGTTGCTCTTCATTGTGTTGTTGGCGATGATGATGATGACGCCCTTGACGTGGATGGCAATCATCTTCATGTTGCTCTTGGCGTAGAGGAAGTCCATGATCAACTTGCTCTTGTTGAACTTGAGGTTGAGGTGGAGCTTGACGAGCTTGTGGAGGAGCTTGAGGAACTTGACGTTGCACACGTGGTTGGTAGTTCCTCTCTTGGATTTCTTCTCGAAGGGCTTCCTCTTGATTGCGCCGTTCGCGATTGCGGTTGGAGATGGCTCGACTTGATTCTTGAAGGGAACATTGTGCCTCAAGAGCTTGCGCTTCTCGTTGTTGTTGTTGAAGACGTTGAGCCTCGGCGTCTTGTTCCTCTTGGTGTAGATGCACTCGTTCTTCCTCTTGGCGTCGTAGTCATTGTAGTTCTTGAGCTTGAGCAAAAGAGTCTAGGTTTGAGTGAGGACGAGGGACTTGCTCATCGACTTGCTCTTGTGAATGCTTGACATGTAGCGGATTGCGGGATGCACGACGGTCGTGACGCGCGGCTCGTCGAAGAGTGTCCGATGACGGTGTACTTGAGCCGGAGAAGGAGTTGTCGGAGTGTCGGCTTGAATGGCTCCGTCTTGAATATGAAGAAGTTGAAGGAGGACGGTTCACCAACAAGGCGCGGATCTCATCCATTCTTGCATCATTCTCTTGCTTGTGCGCGTCGAGCTTGTTGTCGAAGTAGTCCTTGGTACGTTGCTCGGAGAGTCGCAAGTCGGCGGCGAGGTTGTCGATGCGTTCGTTCATAGCTTGTTGTTCTTGTTGCAACGCTCGTTGTGCACCAAAGAGGTGGCTCTTGGTGATGTATGATGACATGTCGTCGTCTTGCTCGATGAAGAGTGGGTTGGTAGAAGTACTCGGCCTATCCATCATTCCAAGCAAAAATGTGAGTGGTAGAAGGAGAAGAACTTATACCAATGTACCTTGACCGATGTTGATGATGAATCAAGTTCACTCAAATGCGGACAATGAAATAGCACTATTGGTACCAATTCTTGTCGGTTCTCACACCTTCACAAGTAAAAGCTTATGGTGGAGCTTGGTTAGAATGGTGGCACAAAATTTGATGCAATTGAAAGTGAGATCAATAATGTTGGAAAAGATTCACAAATTTGCAAATGCAACAAGTAGGAGTACACGGAAACACACACGCAAATAGATAAGTGGGATTGTGCAAACCAAAATTGAGCCAAAATGTGGAATCAACGAAAATGCTCTTGTTGCACAATACTAGAGAGACGCTAGCACGATTGCACAATAGGCGGATACGGAACTTGTGCACAACCTACTAGGCAAAAATGCAACGATCTCTATCCCAAGTATGCTATAAGTATGGTATTTTGGTGCTATGATCCAAGATGATCTTATATGAAAATCTTATATGCAATGTGGTATGATGCTATGGCACTTGCTTCCAAGCTTCTTTGCTCTCTTTCTTTTGCTTAAAAGCTTATTCTCTTTTTTTGTATGGCCACTTTGTACAATGCACAAACCAATATAACAATTGTGTATATGCGGGAACAAACTTGTGACACAAGATATGATACCAATATATGCACCACGATGATATGGTATGTATGCTATGAGAAGTATGATCACTAATGTGCACAAGTAACGTTGCCGACAATACTCAAATGGCTAGTCTCGATAGGCAAGTAACGCAAAATGGGCTAGGGGTTAACAATGCAATGGCAAGGGGAATATACAAAGGAGGGATACCACGATACCAAGATGATATGGAGGTTACCGTGCGACGATGATGAGTGGCGGTGTTCTTGATGTAGAAACCAAGATGATGGAGACTCGTCCCTAAGTAGCCGAAACACCTTAGGAAACGGAAAAACCGCGAACTCAAAATCTCAAACATCAAATGTCAAAATGGTGGTGGCGGGAATGCGGTGGTGGTTTGCACTTGGCAAAACGGAAGTATTGGTGGAAACCCGAGTAGCCGAAGTTGATTGTGTTATGGTGGTGGAAACGTATGATGGGCTATACACGGTGTCAGAGTTTAATTTGTCGTCCCTAAGTAGCCGAAACACCTTAGGAGGCACAACTCTCAACACAACAAAATGGGGTTAAGTTGGGGTGGCGGAAGTGTATGGTGTGCAAGCCTATGCGGAAGTTATGGTGGTGGTTGATGAAGAAGCAACCATCCCTAAGTAGCCTAAACACCTTAGGAGACTCAAGTCACTACTCAAACAACCTCAAATGCTATGGGGAACAAAAAGGGTTAGGTTGCGGAAGTCGGTGGTGGTTATGCGGATGATATGGTGGAAGGCCTAGGCAAACTTGCCAAATTTTCAAAAATTTGATGGAGTCAAAAGGTGATAAAACCAATGTGAGGACCTTGGGCACGCCGCTAGCTTCAAAACGAGCCAAAGAACACTCAAATCGGAGTTCGGAGTGAAAAGTTGTGATGAAAACGGTGAAAGAGGCTGATGCTGAAATTCTGTGTAATGTTTCGGGTTAGGCCGGAAGTTCCGGGGTTAGGGCCGGAAGTTCTGCTCCGAAATTTCGGGTGGCGGAAGTTCCGGGGTCATGAGAAAAAGTGTGGGGGTCAGGGGGATTTTTGGGGTAAACTTTCTGTTTAGCCCGGAAGTTCCGGGGCTAGGACGGAAGTTCCGGGGGACGGAAGTTCCGGGGGTCGTGGAATTTCTTCCGGGACGAACCCTAAATTCCAGATCTGAGAACGGGGGCGGAAAAACTCGATTTCCAAGGTCAAAATTAGGGAGATTTCATGGATGGAAATGGGGGAAAAGATGGGGGAAATCTAGATCCACTTGAAACCAAGCAAATCCATGGATCAAAATCAAAAAAACATCATCACACCAACAAATCACAAAAAAATTTGGGGCTATTTTTGGTGGGGATTTTTGGATTTAGGACGAAATCAACAAAATCAAGCTAGAAAACAAAGGGTAGGGGATCCAAAAACATGATCAACGTGGGTCATGATACCAAGATGATGTAGGGCGGAACCCTATGGGGCCGATCTTTCATGTTTGGAGTGGATCCTACGGGGAAACACGAAGAACGCGCGGAAGAACACAAGGGAAATCACGGGGAGGAACGAGAGAAACACTCAACCGACAAGTAATCGATCACACAAGGGCTAGATCACCGAAAGCATAATGTAACACATGATCCAAAATCAACAAAGGAAGGATACAAGAGTAGCCGTTCTTCTCCGTGAGGAGGTCTTGATTGTCTTCTCCGGATGGAGGCCTTGAATCCGAATGGATCTTCTCCGAAGAGGCACGGTCCCTCACGTGGAGTAGATACGGAACGGATGAGCAGAGCTCCGTCTCTAAATGAGCTATCACAATGCTAACCCTAAACCGTAGGTAGGAGAAGAGTAAATATAGTTTTCGGGGCGAAAGGGTACACGGGCCTCGGCCCAAGTGGCTGCACGCAGGCAGGGCCGGAAGTTCCGGGCACCGGAGGGTCCAGGAAGGGTCCGGCCTAACCAGAGAGTTGGCGCGGGTGGAGCTGGGCTAGCGTACGGGGGCCGGAAGGTCCGGGCGGGCCGGAGGTTCCGGGATAACCAGAGAGTTGGCACGCCCGGGCTGGTCGATGTCGTCGGAGGCCGGAAGCTCCGGGTAGGCCGGACGTTCTGGGGGCCGGAAGTTCCGGGCTGTGGCCAGAGATTCCGGGCTGTCTAGAGAGTTGACGCCTTCGTTTCTTCTTCAGCTCCTTGCTCCTTGGCTTGAACGTTGTACCTGATCACACATAGCGTCTCAGACTTAGGTAGTAGCCATGTCTCACTGGAAGAAAAGGGGAACTCAAGTAGGAGCGATGTCACCTCGGATTGAATAGCACGAGCTCTTGCTCTTGTCATGGGTCCACTTGGAGCTTGGATAGTCGATGGAAGGTCCATGGGGATGACCGAAGGATGCTCCGCATCAAAAGATCATCACGAAACGGTGTCCGAGGTGGGCACGAGGTAGGGGGCGCGCCCTACCCCCAGGGCGCGCCCCTGACCCTCGTGGGCCACCCGTAAGGCGGTTGATGCCCTTCTTCGGCCGCGAGAAAGCTAATTTTTGGTAAAAAATCACGGTGAAGGTTTCAATCCAATCGGAGTTACGGATCTCCATATATATCCGAAACAGTGAAAGGGCAACGGAGGAGAACGCAGAAATAGAGAGAGAGAGAGAGATAGATCCAATCTCGGAGGGGCTCTCGCCCCTCCCATGCCATGGAGGCCAAGGACCAGAGGGGAAACCCTTCTCCCATCTAGGGAGGAGGTCAAGGAAGAAGAGGAAGAAGGGGGCCCCTCTCCCCCTCTCCTTCGGTGGCGCCGGAACACCGCCGTGGCCATCATCATCATCCCCGCGATCTACACCAACACCACCGCCATCTTCACCAATGTAACATTCCAAAATTGTTATATTAAATATAAAAATTCTGATTGTTTGTTTGATTGTTGAGTGATTGCTTGTGTGAAATTGAGTGAAATTTGAATCTTTCTGAAAGTTGAATGAGAAGGAATGAAATGATTTTCCCAAACTTCCACCATGCATTTATGATCTCCATGAATTCAAATTCATTTCATCACAAAACCACGAGTGAAGATGATATGACTCTTCCATTTAAATAAATGAAAAGGGTTTTGAAAAGATTTGAATTCCATCTGAAAATAATTCAAATTTTAGAAACTTTATGCAACTCAATGATTTTCATGAGAGAAGATAAAATGACTTCTTAAAATTATATGAAATATGAGTTGGAGGTTAAAAGAATCAAATTGAAAGTCGTTTGAAAGTATTTTGAAACTCCCTTTCAAATTTGGAATTATTTGAGTTTTATTCAAAATATTTTTCTCCAAAAACAAAATATACGGAAAATAGGGTAACATGATTCCCTACATCAGAAAATTGGAGAGAAATTAATTTGAAGTCATTTTGGTATTTTCAAAATGATTTTTATTGGATTTTATTAGAGCAGAAACACTCTTTGTTTTATTTGAATTTTTGTGTATTTTATTTGAAGTTGGAATAAAGTTCATCGTGTAGGAAATATTTTTCTGAAAATTTTGATATATATATGTCCTATATAAAATATATATATTCCCCCTCTCCCTAAATTCAAAAAAAAAAATATAAAAAAAACCCCGGCGCCCGGCCAGAACTGCCCGGCCCAGCCGAGGCACCCACAGGCCCAGCCCGAGCCGGCCCGCCTGCCCGAGCCGGCACCGAACCCCCTCCCCCTCGGTCGCCCGTCGCCCACCCCCTCCTCTCCCCTCGGCCTTGACCCCACCTCATCCCTTTCCCCTACGCCACGCCACGCTGAAACCACCAGACCGCCAAGACCACGGGAGACCCCGGGATCCTCCCCGCCCCCTCCTCCAAGCCGACCCCCCTATATATACCCCTCACCCCGTTCGCCCCTCCCGACCCCGAACCTCTCCTCGCCGCAATCCTCGCCGGAGCCAGCCTTGCCCGCCCGCCATTGCCATTGCCCGGCCGCCTCCGACCCCACGAGCTCCACCGACTCCACCTCGACCTCCCCCTCGCTCCGCCGCACCCGCCGGACGCCTCCGCCGTCTTCCCCGACCACCGGAGCCACCGCACCATCGTCGCCCGAGCCGCCGTCGACCGTCGCCGTAAATGCCGCCACCATGATGAGTCGCCGAACCCCCGCCACCATTCGATCTAAATCCTCGCGTTAGATTAGATCCCCGAAGGGGTATGTTTTATTTTAAAAGCCGGTTTAGTTACGGTTTATTTAGGTTTAGTTAGCGGTTTAGTTGGACCGGCCCGATCGGTTTATTTCCTATTAGCCGCGCACGCGTTTTAGTTACATAACGCTTTGGCGTTAGATAGGCCCACTAGCACCAGTTTTTCTTTTTAGTTTTATTTTTCGTTTCTGTTTTTAACAGAATAGTTTCAGTTTTGTAAAATCCATATCTTTTAGCTTACTTAATATTTTTAATTGATTCTTTTTTTGTTAGTTTGCAAATTTGTTGTAGTTTTTGTAGAAAATATGTTTGGCCATGTTTGAATTATTAGAAATTGTTTTATTTTAGTTTTAGACAGATTAGTATTTCTGCTATAAAATGAGTTAGGATTATTTTATTTTGGTGATTCTTTTTGTCACTGCTTTGTTTTGACTTTGCCTAGTAGTAGGAATTTAGTTGGGTATTTTAGATTTAATAAAAAAATAGTTTTAATCAAAATCATGTGTTTCTTATTTATTTAACTAGCTACTGTTTTCCTATTGTTTTATTTAGTAAATAATTTTATTTTACCTAGGTCATAGTTTATTTTAGATTAGTTTCTGTAGTTTAAGAACATGAACTTTTATTTACAATAAATAATTTTTTTTTCTTGCTAGAATTGTTATAGGCATAATAGGAGTTCTATAATAGCTTTTGATGTGATTCTTTTTGCTCCTAGTTTGCATGATGTTTTCCCTTCTGTTAGTTAGCAAAACCCATGCTTAGGTTCTGTTAAGAAAAGTTTTAGTTGTGTAAAATTATTTCTTAGTTGATGCTTGATGTGGTGAAAACCTTGAATTGTTTTCTCCGAGTTTTTCTTTGGTAGTTTTGTTGTGTAGTTTTCCTTTGCTTTTATTTTGGTGTCCCTTGATTTGCATTTTTATTTGTTGGTTTTATTATGAGTGTTAGAATTGTTTGCTAGGATGTTTGCTTATATGAATGCTATGACTATATAGATTTTCAACGGAGTGACGAATAGTTCTACCAAGTCATTATTCGAGAGTGTTGTTATCTTCATCAACTTACCAGGCAAGTTCACTTTGACCATGCTTTCATACCTATGTTTTATTGCATTTAGTGTCATCTTCGCAATGATCCCTCCAAAGAGTGACATTGAATCCTTGTAGTTGAGTAGTATGCATGAGGTAGGAACCCATCACCCTGTTACCAAGCCCGGACGTTATTTATTTTTAATGCTACGCTGTAGTAGACGGGTTGGTATGAGTGCTCGTGGAGTGGTGTGAGAATGGAGGATCTACGTCGATGATGACAACTCCATGATGACATCTGCAAGGATCTGCATCTTCAAGGCCTCAAGACTTCAAGACTCGAGACAAGAATTCAATACACACTCTTTGGGTGAAGGATGGTTGACGGGCACCTGGAGAATCCAGTGGTTGGCGGGATGCATGGAGAAGCGCCATGACATCTTGCGGAAAGCTTCACCCAGACTCAAAGAGACGGAAGAATACTTCATGCCCTAAGCTTACTGTGCAACCGCAAGTCACTATGGGCTCGCTTGGTTGACCTTAGTTGTGACTCTGGCTAGGACGGTGCTAGCAGATGTAGAACTACGGTAGGATTGGATGAGCACCGGACGGTGGTCAGGGAACTCTTCGAAGACCATGTTTCGGTCATCTTGTTCTCAAACACCCTGAAGTACGAGAACGTAAAAAGAGGGATCGAATCTTGCGGGTAAAGTGTACAAACCTCTGCAGAGGGTATAAACCTAATCGATTAGCCGTGTCCCCGGTTACGGAAAATTTGAGCATCTGGACATGGATCTATCTCGGAACTCTCAACACCGGATTGATAACTTAATTGTGGGCAACATATGATGATTTTGGGCTATGAGACATCGGTTGGCGGAACCATGTCATGATAGAAAACTCCATAGTACAGACTTCATTTATTCCTTTGATGTAGGGACAATAAAACCAGCTTTTACGCAAACAAAACTCAGACCCAGAGCCACAAAGCCAAATTGCATATCGTATAGTTTTACCATCTGTTTTCTCATGTTGTGATCTTGCGGTACATTCAATGTAATGGCCTACACGGCTGCAACGTATCATGTTGCAGGATTTTCTTCGACGGGTAGGAGTTACGATCTGAGGTTACGGTCTACACTCAACCTGCCGATGGCGTTGATGGGACTCCACACCCGTTTGATTGTTTCCGCTGAGTATTATGAGGTATATATCATTTTACGTTATTTATACATGTGATTGCACTTTGATATATACATTGATGTACTGTGTGTGCCAGCATACTGATCCAGGGATGGCACAGATACACAGAGGCTTGACCGTCTGAGGTCGGGTCGCTACAGATATGGTATCAGAGCACATGTTGACTGTAGGACGTGACCCTAGGAAATGACTTAGTAATATGAAGACCCCAACGGGAACGACCTTTGTTTTTGTTACTACTCTCGTAACACCTGATTCCTTTTACTAAACCTTCCTTATTTCAAACTATAGATGGAGAGCTACATTCTGAACAAAAGAGAACACTACGAGAAGGTTCTTGGAGGCCCCTTCCTTGTGGAGCTAGTCAGTCTTGAAGTTACCAATACCTGAGATCAAGTCAACTAAGAGGACGTCAAGATCAATGGGAGTCAAGACCCAAGTTTTTGGACGAAAAGAAGACCCCAAGACTGCAGACAACAACTTCTCCACCATAAATGGTGACTGTGATATGGGCATCAACACTGCCGTCCATGATGCTATTGCACGCTTATGCTATCGTCATCGTCTTTGCACTAAACCCACACTTCTTTGGAAGGATTGGATGGCAGAAGTTTGATGGAGCAACTATTGCCTTGACGGAAGTGCAAAAGATGAAGTTCTCCCCACTGTTAGTATACAATCAGGATCTAGAACAATACATCAAGAATCTTCAGATGGACCTCCTGGAAGCCCTATTTGACAATGAAGCACTACAAGAAGAAGTTGAGACTCAGAGACTGAAGGTAAACAACCTGGAGGAGGAGAACCTCGAGATCCCGAGAATGCGTCAGGAACTGAAAAACAGCAGGACCATGTCTCATGCCAAGGACGTTGAGATCCGTAGCTCAAGGAACAACTTCAGGACATACTGGTCGTCACAAGAAACTCCGCATCGACAGGGAAAATTTAGCAGAAAAATTGGAGGAGATTAAGTCCACACAGAAGAAGCCCCAATGGGGACAATGATCAATTTCCCGGTAAATTAGCTTAGTAGTAGCCACCATGAGAGAAATAAAGATGAACGCTTTCTCGATTTAAGTATCTGACCATACCAACTTATGTGGGTGGCGATACTAAAGAATTGATTGAATAAATGAATGCTTGGTTGCTATTATTTTATGTGTTTATTGAATGGTTGGATAGATGCGATATTCGTAGGCTTGTTATGTCAACCTTGAGAGACGTAAAGTTACGGAAGAATGGTAAAGGCCTTCATATGGGAAATTGGAAACTCCGAGCATTGAAGACCTCAAGAAATGAGGACTTAGAAACGAAACCATAGTAGAACGGCCCATTACAAACGGTACTTTTGAGCTAGGATTCTTTTGTTGATGGGTGGGTATTTGCTTTCTCTTTCTATCTCAACCAGACCCCGAAATCTTGAACCCATGGACAACTGAACACCAAACTTTTCTGGAGACAATTGCAATTTCCCCATGGAGATACATTCTTTGTTCTGAGTACCCCTCTTATCCTACACATGCAGATGACAACCCTTTATGAGTCTTTCCTTAAGGGCCCTGAAACGATCATGACCCTGACAAGTGATCATGATTACCCGAAGATCCTGAAGGACATGATGAAGCATATTCACCTTGAAGGAGATGCAGTCTACAAAGGATACCCCTTCATGCAAAAGGGAGTGGAACTTTAGTATGTGGAGGTACACCTCCACCGTTTGAAAGGAGTTTGCCCAAAGATGATGGGGCAGTACTTTTTCATCTCACGTGTACCACAAGCAACTTTCTTCGACGCTGTTCGTGAAGCAGCCATGGAAGCCATACGCCAGATCGGAGAAGTACTTGAAGCAAGACTCCGTTATACTCAGAATACCTCGTAGAAGTGCATGCAGAGATGGTGGAGGTGAAGCTCAAGGCCACCACGATGAAACAGAAGATTGAAGATTTCAAGGCGCATGTCGCACAATTCCAGTGGGACTGAAGAATCCTCAAGGAGGAAAAATGAATAAAGTGGGAAGTAATGTCTGACCATACCGAACCATGTGGGTGGCAGCATTTGTAATAAACTTTTTGGAATTTGGATTTACGAAAAATGGTTAAGGATGTAATAAAATATTTGATATGAAAAATAATATGATTTATGGATAAACTAGTGCATTTCATTTTAAGTGTGGTAGTACTCCGTAAAGCCACAAGATCAATGAAGAAAGAAATGTGTTATTCATGACGGTCCATAGAAGGGAGCTGGACCAAATAAGTTGGATTTTGTATGATCATCACCACAAGGGTATGAAGGAAGAAGTACTATTGGATTCTGAGGAGATGAATTGTTGGAATATGGAATGATAATCCTCGAAAGGATGAGTTAAATTTTACAAGAGTTGAAGTGGGCCATAACCCACAGGCCCCGGAGTTAATAAGAAGCAAGCACACTCTTGTCAAGGAAGATATTTTGGAAGAAAACTCGAAAGTTAATCAACCGACACTTTTAGGAGGATACGAAAACCCGAGGGTCGTGAAGACACGTTAGATGTCTTGTTCAGCTTGCAGAAACCATGGATTTATTCGAACTCAGTTCGTCGACAAGAGAAATTCCGCAATGCTTGTAAGTATGCCCAAGTATTAGAATACGTGATTCGATGTCTGCATATATAGTAATGGTTCAAATGCAGGATGGATTGGCCCCCATACCGGAGACTTCTATCATGAACTATCATATGTTGATGGAAAATCAGAGAGCCTTGAAAACCTTAGAAGAGTGTCGACACGTCAAGCCATAAAACCATAGAATGGTAGGGCGATGGAACCCTTACAGTCAGCCGATGCCAATCGTAGAATATACGGTGAGATTCAACCCCGACCATTTTCCTGCAGGAGAAACTATGAATTGTCGACCACCATGAGAATTTCGATAGTTGTTTAGTATTGGCAACAGACCCGTCAGAGATGAAGACCCAGTCTCGGAAGAACCTTACCATGATGAAATGACACATGATATTGTGGAAAGGGTTATGCCCTACCGAAAGAGTATCAGTAAAGGATTCACACCGAAGATATGAGAAGATCGACACCGCCAACCCTAAGGATGAAGTGCATGAATTTTGTCGGAACCATAACCCTGCTTTTAAGTGTGGTAGCACACTAGACCATTCCGATCGACGGAATTGCTGGAAGACCCCCAAACCCTAACCTTTTCTTGCTAGCCTCTTCGAATCTCGAGGACGAGATTCATTTTAAGTGTGGTAGATTTGTAACATCCCAAAATTGTAAATTTTGTAATGTTATATTAAATAAAAAAATTCTGATTGTTTGTTTGATTGTTGAGTGATTACTTGTGTGAAATTGAGTGAAATTTGAATCTTTCTGAAAGTTGAATGAGAAGGAATGAAATGATTTTCCCAAACTTCCACCATGCATTTATGATCTCCATGAATTCAAATTCATTTCATCACAAAACCCTGGAGTGAAGATGATATGACTCTTCCATTTAAATAAATGAAAAGGGTTTTGAAAAGATTTGAATTCCATCTGAAAATAATTCAAATTTTAGAAACTTTATGCAACTCAATGATTTTCATGAGAGAAGATAAAATGACTTCTTAAAATTATTTGAAATATGAGTTGGAGGTTAAATAGAATCAAATTGAAAGTCATTTGAAAGTATTTTGAAACTCCCTTTCAAATTTGGAATTATTTGAGTTTTATTCAAAATATTTTTCTCCAAAAACAGAATATCTGGAAAATAGGGTAACATGATTCCCTACATCAGAAAATTGGAGAGAAATTAATTTGAAGTCATTTTGGTATTTTTAAAATGATTTTTATTGGATTTTATTAGAGCAAAAACACTCTTTGTTTTATTTGAATTTTTGTGTATTTGATTTGAAGCTGGAATAAAGTTCATCGTGTAGGAAATATTTTTCTGAACATTTTGATATATATATGTCCTATATAAAATATATATATTCCCCCTCTCCCTAAATTCAAGATAAAATAGAAAAAGCCCAGCGCCAAAGCCAACTGCCCAGCCAGTAGAGGCACCCACTGTGCCTAGCCGGCCCGAGGCAGCCGAGCACCGAACCCCTCCCTCGGTGGCCTGTCAGCCCACCCCCTCCTCTCCTCACGACGCTGACCCCACCTCGTCCCTTTCCTCGCCACGCCTGCCCCACGCTTGGAAACCACCACACAAGACTCATGGAGACCCCGGGATCCTCCCGATTCGCCCCCTCCTCCAAGCCGACTCCGCCCTATATACCCCCTCACCCCGTTCCGCCTCCCGACCCCGGAACCCTCTCCTCTGCAATCCCTCGCTGAGCCCAGCCGCCGCCATGCCATTGCCACTGCCCGGCCGCCTCCGACCCCAGGCTCCACCGACTCCACCTCGACCTCCCCCTCGCTCCGCCCGCACCACGGACGCCTCCGCCGTCTTCGCGACCACCGAGCCACTTTCATCGTCGCCCGAGTCAGCTGTCGACCGTCGCCGTCGTCGCCACCATGATGAGTCACCGAACCCCGCCACCGTTCGATCTAAATCCTACGCGTTAGATTAGATCCCCGAAGGGTATGTTTTATTTTAGAAGCCGGTTTAGTTACGGTTTATTTAGGTTTAGTTAGCGGTTTAGTTGGACCGGCCCGATCGGTTTATTACCTATTAGCCGCGGGCACGTTTTAGTTACATAACGCCTGAGTAGTAGGAATTATTTTATTTTGGTGATTCTTTTTGTCACTGCTTTGTTTTGACTTTGCCTAGTAGTAGGAATTTAGTTGGGTATTTTAGATTTAATAAAAAAAATAGTTTTAATCGAAATCACGTGTTTCTTATTTATTTAACTAGCTACTGTTTTCCTATTGTTTTATTTAGTAAAAATAATTTTATTTTACCTATGTCATAGTTTATTTTAGATTAGTTTCTGTAGTTTAAGAACATGAACTTTTATTTACAATAAATAATTTTTTTTCTTGCTAGAATTGTTAAGGCATAATAGGAGTTCTATAATAGCTTTTGATGTGATTCTTTTTTCTCCTAGTTTGCATGACGTTTTCCCTTCTGTTAGTTAGCAAAACCCATGCTTAGGTTCTGTTAAGAAAAGTTTTAGTTGTGTAAAATTATTTCTTAGTTGATGCTTGATGTGGTGAAAACCTTGAATTGTTTTCTCCGAGTTTTTCTTTGGTAGTTTTGTTGTGTAGTTTTCCTTTGTTTTTATTTTGGTGTCCCTTGATTTGCATTTTTATTTGTTGGTTTTATTATGAGTGTTAGAATTGTTTGCTAGGATGTTTGCTTATATGAATGCTATGACTATATAGATTTTCAACGGAGTGACGAATAGTTACCAAGTCATTATTCGAGAGTGTTGTTATCTTCATCAACTTACCAGGCAAGTTCACTTTGACCATGCTTTCATACCTATGTTTTATTGCATTTAGTGTCATGTTCGCAACAATCCCTCCAGTAGTGACATTGAATCCTTGTAGTTGAGTAGTATGCATGAGGTAGGAACCCATCACCCTGTTACCAAGCCCGGGACGTTATTTATTTTTAATGCTACGCTATAGTAGACGGGGTTGGTATGAGTGCTCAGGAGTGGTGTGAGAATGGAGGATCTACGTCGATGATGACAACTCCATGATGACATCTGCAAGGACTGCATCTTCAAGGCCTCAAGACTTCAAGACTCGAGACAAGAATTCAATACACACCATCGGGTGAAGGATGGTTGACGGGCACCTGGAGAATCCAGTGGTTGGCCGGGATGCATGGAGAAGCGCCATGACATCTTGGCGGAAAGCTTCACCCAGACTCAAAGAGACGGAAGAATACTTCATGCCCGAAGCTTACCTGCAACCGCAAGTCACTATGGGCTCTGGCTTGGTTGACCTTAGTTGTGACTCTGGCTGGGACGGTGCTAGCAGATGTAGAACTACGGTAGGATTGGATGAGCACCGGACGGTGGTCGGGAACTCTTCGAAGACCATGTTTCGGTCATCTTGTTCTCAAACACCTGAAGTACGAGAACGTAAAAAGAGGGATCGAATCTTGCGGGTAAAGTGTACAAACCTCTGCAGAGGGTATAAACCTAATCGATTAGCCGTGTCCCCGGTTACGGACAATTTGAGCATCTGGACTTGGATCTATCTCGGAACTCTCAACACCGGATTGATAACTTAATTGTGGGCAACATATGATGATTTTGGGCTATGAGACATCGGTTGGCGGAACCATGTCATGATAGAAAACTCCATAGTACAGACTTCATTTATTCCTTTGATGTAGGGAAAATAAAACCAACTTTTACGCAAACAAAACTCAGACCCAGAGCCACAAAGCCAAATTGCATATAGTATAGTTTTACCATCTGTTTTCTCATGTTGTGATCTTGCCGGTACATTCAATGTACTGACCTACACGGCTGCAACGTATCATGTTGCAGGATTTTCTTCGACGGGTAGGAGTTACGATACAGGGTTACGATCTACACTCAACCTACCGATGGCGTTGATTTGAGTCCACATCCGTTTGATTGTTTCCGCTGAGTATTATGAGGTATATATCATTTTACGTTATTTATACATGTGATTGCACTTTGATATATACATTTATGTACTGTGTGTGCCAGCATACTGATCCAGGGATGGCACAGATACACAGAGGCTTGACCGTCTGAGGTCGGCTCGCTACAACCAACATCTCCATCACCTTCCCCCCTCTATCTACAGCGGTCCACTCTCCCGCTGTACCCTCTACTTGAACATGGTGCTTTATGCTTTATATTATTATCCAATGATGTGTTGCCATCCTGTGATGTGTGAGTAGATTTTCGTTGTCCTATCGGTGGTCGATGAATTGCTATGATTGATTTAATTTGCTTGTGGTTATGTTGCTGTCCTTTTGTGCCCATCATATGAGCGCGCGCGTGGATCACACCATAGGGTTAGTTGTATGTTGATAGGACTATGTATTGGAGGGCAAGAGTGATAAGCTTCAACCTAGCATAGAAATTGATGCATACAGGATTGAAGGGGGACCAATATATCTTAATGCTATGGTTGGGTTTTACCTTAATGAACGTTAGTAGTTGCGGATGCTTGCTAATAGTTGCAATCATGTAACACCCCCAAAGTCATGCTACAGTAACCCTATGTGATTAAGCTAATCATTTACCCAAACAGTGTTTAATCACCTTTGTCCAATATCCCATTTGAAATTCCAGTCAATTCATATTCAAGTGAAGTTTGAAGTTGATCAAAAGTTGCCGGAAAAATGTTCATCATCTGTCAAAAATTCCATAACAATTATTTGTTAAGGAACACAACATCACTTTGGTGCAAAGATGATCATTAGCAATTATAACAGCACCTATTCAGCATTTTTAAATGCTATCCTATTTATGAAAAATACCAAATGAATTCCTCTGGTCTCCAAAATAATTGTGGCACTGTCTATGATCACCAGGGATTTAATGGGACACCTCCCAAATTTTTGCTAAGTGAAATAGTTGGCCAAATAATTCCCTTTCTCTCAGTAAAAAAAGGAAATAGAAAAGGGCCTAGCTACTACTGTGCACTTGTAGCCCATTGCTATAGTGCACAGCCCAGCCCACTCCCCCCCATGGTCGTCCCCTTCCCCTGTTCACCCGACTGAGGCGCGCACCCGCGCGGTTGCCGCCCGACCGCCTCGCCACCCCTCTGCTCGCGCCGAGGGGATAAGGCCGAGCCTCCTGGCCTCGTCAGCTCCCCACTCCCACATGCGCCTCTCCTCCCCCAGATCCACCTTTCCCCTCTCCCTCACGTGCTCACTCCTCCCGAGCGCCACCGTCGCCGTGCGTCGGTTGATCCCGCGGCCACCGCTGTCCCCGGCCCTCTCCAACGAGTCCCCGAGCACCTTCGTGCCCCGCGACGTCTTCCTCGACCACCGGAACAAGCTAGGAGCCCCCACAGCCAGCGCGGCAACCTCTTCTTCCTCCTCTGCACCGACGAACGCCGGCGTCGAATTCGGCCACCTCGCGCCTGCCCCGAGCCCACTGAGCACACCTACGGGCGCCAGTGAGCTCCTCCTCCCTATGCCTCTCTCCCCGTGCTCTTCCCCGTGCCATGGCAGCCTCTGCCATCGCCGCCCGAACCTAGCTCCGCCGCAGAGCTCACCGTCGACGTTGTAGTCGCTGTCAGGCTCGCCCGAGCACGGGAATGTGCTCAGGTCCCCTCACCGCGGCCGCTCGTGCCGCTAGATCCCCTCCCCGTGGCCTCTATCGCTCATCCCGCCTATGGCCGAACACCGGCGGCCGCTAAGGTGCTCGCCATCGTCGCATCGAACCTCCCCGAGACCAACCGGTGGCACTTGGCGATGCGCGCCGACACCAGCTCTCGAACGTGACCGAAAACGCGGCGAACCGTGCCTTGTAGCCGTTTTCCGGCCATCTCCGGCGAACTTCCGCCGCGGGAATGGTCACCGGCGCAACTCCGGCCGGCGTCCGACGAGGCCGGCCTGGGGCCACCCCAGGGCCACTGCCGGTGGGCCCCGCGGGTCCCAGTTGACTGGGTTGACCCACTCAACTTCTGACCAGGCAGCCCAGTGCCACTGACACGCGGGCCCCACCGCCTATATTAATTAATTAAAATGTTTTAATAATTAAAACCTAATTAGTTACTAATTAGAGACTGACATGTGGGGCCCAGTAGCTATTTAACCTCAGATTAGTTTAATATAACTCTGTTAATTACAGTGGCTGACATGTGGGCGCCACCTGTCTGGTTTGACTGGTCAGCCGACCTGTTGACTCTTGACGTCGACATTGCATCATCTTGATGTCATATTTCCCTTTTCTGCTAATTTATATAATTCCAGGATATTGTTTAAACTTTGAAAATTCATAGAAATTAAACCGTAGCTCAGATGAAAATGCTTTCTATATGAAAGTTGCTCAGAAAAATCCAATGAATCCGAATACGCGGTCCGTTCATCTGTCACATGCCCCTAACATGCTGAACTTGGAACATTCCCCCTTCGGTCATCTGTTTGATACAGGTCCGGAATCGGGAATTCATTCCCGGTTGAATTCCCCTTCACCCTTATCATGTAGCCTTACGTTAGGTCACACCCGACACAACATATTGCCACGTTATGCTTTGTGATGCTATGTTGCTTTATATTTACTGTTTCTTCCCCCTCTTTTCTTCGGTAGACCCCGAGACCGATGCTGCCCCTATGATCAACTACGCCGACTAATTCGACCCTGCTGTGAGCAACCAGGCCAGCCCCCCTTTGCTCATCCCGATCTCGCCCATTCTATGCTCTCAGGCTTGCATTAGATTTTGCTACAGTTAGTGTTTGCTCCTATTACGATGCATAGCTCGCTTTTGTAACCTCTTTGTTGTACCTTACCTACTTATCCTAAAGCGCTTAGTATAGGTTGCTTAGAGATCCATCGGTGACCCCTACTTTGTCCCAACCGCCTACCGGATAATCGAAGACCCGATCAACGGGATCGAAGACCAGGCCCGACACCGCACATCACTTCCCTTAGTTGCTCGACACTCTTGGGTTACTATCGAGTACCGAGGGTGAGACCTCATCGACTTCCGATGTTAACCCTGTAGTGTAGTTATTCGGTCGTGGTCATCGAGGGTGATTTCCTCTTTAACCACTTCGATACGACTGCTGTCGTGCAACCCCTCAAGTGTGGACCTCGAGGGTGAATCCTCTTACGTTCACCTTGATGACTACATCGAGTGGAATTCACCGGGGTGATTCCTCGGGTTTTCCCTTGATGTTTAGACACACGATTACTATGATTACTATGACCTTACACCGAGCCATGTTACTAAAGACGGGTCAACCCGAGGGGTACTGCTTGCGAGCTTAATTGCAGTGATGTGGAGTCGGGTTGACTGGAGGGTGCTCGCGAGATAAATACGAGGCGTGGCGGGCATTCCTAGCCCTTTCCGCAAGTCCTCGAGACGGGCAACGGGGTCACATCTTTCGTGAGTCTCGCTTGTTACCGCATCGCCCTAATCCACTACGATTTGGATATTTGATCCGAGGGGCCTCTGGCCTGATAGCACTAACCATCATGTGGGCATAGTATGGGTGTTCTCCATCGTATGCATCAGCCGAAGCTTAATAGGCGTCGGCTGGAAGCGGCGCCGGGTTGGACTGCGTAGCGCTGCCTTGTTGAAGGAGGTAGCTAGGTCTGCTCACCGGCCGCCTCGCAACGTCTTGAGAGTTCCGGAGAGATGGCCCATGACCCCTAGGGGCATAGGTTTAGTCCGGCGTGCTGACCTCTCTATTAAGCCTAGGTCGGGTTGCGGCGTATTGTTTGGCCGAGGCCGGGCATGACCCAGGAAAGTGTGTCTGGCCGGAGTTAATCGAGCGTGGTGGGTAAGTTGGTGCACCCCTGCAGGGAAGAAAACATCTATCGATAGCCTGTCCTACGGTAACGGACACTTGGAGTTGTATCCCGATCGATACAACTAGAACTAGATACTTGTGATGAGAACTGGATGGTGATGAGAAATGGATTGTGATGATAACTGGATAGTATGGCTCTGGGATTTCTTTCTCGCAGGGAGTCGAGAAAGGATCTCCGGCTGAGGTTGATAACTCTACTACTACTTTACTTTATGCTACTCTACTCCCTCCTGTTGCTACAAGAAGGTGGTTTCCAGAAGATGCTAGTCTTCGATAGGACTAGGCCTTCTCTCTATTCTGGCATTTCTGCAGCCCTGTCCACATATACAGCCTTCCTTTGATAATGTTGCATATGTAGTGTAGATCCTTGCTTGCGAGTACTTTGGATGAGTACTCACGGTTGCCTTGCTCCCCCTTTTCCCCCTTTCTTATTCTTTTCGGTTGATGCAACCAGATGGCGGAGTCCAGGAGCCAGATGCCACCGCCGGTGCCTACTACTACGTGGAGACCACTGACGACCAGGAGTAGTTAGGAGGCTACCAGGCAGGAGGCCTTGCCTTTTCGATCGTTGCTGCTTTTGTGCTAGCCTTCTTAAGGCAAACTTGTGTAACTCATGTCTGTACTCAGATATTGTTGCTTCCGCTGACTCTTGTGTATTCGAGCTTATGTATTCGAGCCCTCGAGGCCCCTGGCTTGTAATATAAAGCTTCTTTTTTTATTTGTGTCTAGAGTTGTGTTGTGATATTTTCCCGTGAGTCCTTGATCTTGATCATACACATTTGCGTGCATGATTAGTGTATGATTGAGTCGAGGGCGTCACAAGTTGGTATCAGAGCTGACTGCCTGTAGGTAGGCCCCTTTCCAACTCCTCGGCCGAAGTTGAGTCTAGTCACTGAAAAACTTTTACTAACATTGGCTGTGTGTCTTACGGGCCCACGTCGCCATTGGGTGGTATTAGGATCTTTTACTCCTCATTTATACTCTGGGACTCAAATCTCTCTTCTATTCGGGTTAAATGATTTTGCTAACTCTAACTCTAGGTTCTCGTACCCACTTCCTCCCGGAGGGCCCCGACCTTACCGATTATCGCTTGCTTCGCCAGAAGATTCTGCAGATACTCCTCGACATTTCTCGAGACTCTGTGCCAACTGCCTTGCAGTTCCTGACCATCGATAAGTCCCCACGGATAATATACTTGCTGTTTGTACCATCATCCCCAGTTGCTCTTGTTGTTACAAGTACCCCTAACACTCTTCGTTGTTCCGAGAATCCTTTGTGCCTTATGCTTTGATGCTCCTTTTCGAACTATGTATAATTCACTTACCCGGGGTCCGTTCCTCCCCAGTTGTTCACGTGCCTTCCAGAATGCTTTGAAATGCTATCTGATCTTCCGAAAATCCTCTTCAGCCTTTTATTCTTGATTCTCCTTGCCTGCTTGCATTAGGATTAATCCCATATGTCTAGCAATATTCTTTAAAATTCTTTGTGGTTGTCATTCTGTTCCTATGGATTCAACGTGTGAGTGATTACTCACAATCATCAATTAATCTTTCGAAATTTTCTTTCCGGCTCAGACATCCTTCCAGATATGAGCTGGTTCTTGCCCAATCCAGATTTGATCGGGTACACCTCTAAGTCTATTAAACTTACTCATCTTTTGATCGAGCCTCGCTTACGATCCTTCGTCTTGAAATCATAATTCCTTTGTACCCAAGCATCGAATCATTCAGACGTTTCTATAAGCTGATGCCTTTGCATCCCCTTCTTCATCTGATTGATTACCGATACTCACATCAACTCTGTCGTGAATCGCCAGATCCATTGCTGGGTTGTTATCCAACAATGTCCTTCACATCAAAAGTCTTGTGAGTTTTCCCCTGATACATAATACCTTCGGTAAATTGTATCATCTGCTTTGACTCCGATACTCTGCTTTTGAACTCGTATCTTTTGCTTGGTTGATGGTTGTATATATTCGTAAAAATGCCCCGATGGGTTGAACTTACGCCTTCCGTTATCCGAGTGAACCCGAGAGTTCTCACGAGTCTTAATCTTTTGGTACTTCGCCAGATAAATCCTTTGCACTACAATTTCTTTGAAAAACGAGGAGTGAATGAAAGGTTATGCATTGAAGAAGTGGGAGTCGACCTTGAACCCTTGTGTTCATGCCCATGGACCCGATGTAGAACTTATCGTGGAAGCTGCTCGTAAAAATGATTACCCCTTGTTATAAGTTCATCTTGTATCGGTGGTTTGATCATTCATAACAGTGGTTCCGACCATAGTTTCTCCTTAACTCCATTTCTCGGACAAGTTAAAATACTTGTCTTTTGCAGATCATTTCATCTGTCTAACCTCTATTTTTGATCTACCTCAAGTATTGCTCCTTGTTATCTCAAGTATATTGTGTCATTGCACTACCACTTGTGGATTCTCATTGGAGTGATACTCCATCACATCATTCCTAGCTTGATCGGTTATATCATTATCATGCTAAATTTTAACTGTGCTACCAGGTCCTTTCCGGAGCACAATTTTCGACGACGAGCTAAGCTTATGTCGATCTTCCTCGTCATACCATTTTGCCATGAACAACAAGCTTGCTTTCGAGTTTGTGTCGTACTCGTGGTTCAAATAACCTTACGCTTCATCATTTCTTTTGCTTAATGTCGTCGTTGATCGATTACATCTTCATGAAACCTCTCGACAAATGTGTCGTGATCATCATCATCATTCCAAACTTTTCTAGGATATCAACCGAATTCATGATGAGAAATACCATCCTTGCCCCCTCGATGAATTGTTGCTGAGCCCGTGGGCCCCATCCTCATATTTTCCTCGCTGAAATTGTATGACTTATTTTATAAGTTGTTCTGATGGAGCCTTTGTGTATCCGAAGTCTGACCTTTCCCCGATGACCATGTCAACACTATCCCGAAGCATGTGTGTGGTACTCCGATCATCAACGAGAACATTGGGAGCGCAATGCTAACTGTTCTTGATCAATTATCCAAACACCGTTGTATGGGTAAACCTCATAAATTCCTTGCCCCTTTGTCTAAACGGCTTAATACTTGGAGCCCTATCATGCTCTGCCTTTCCTTGGGAAAGTTATACTCTAACACTTGGGTATAAACATCTTCCCTTTCCATTGGTCTGATTATCATAATAATCACATTTTCCTTTCCATTGTTTTGTTTCACCTTTCTTGTAATCTAACTTGTCTGAGCAGAGATAAACCCCTACTTAAGTAAGCACCTCGGTGTACAACTCTGTGAGTAAGACCCTGTTACTATTGTTGATGACATACCAAAAACCAACGATGGACGAGAACTTTGCCTATTGGTCCGCCTCGTTAAACGAGCAGGAAAATGGTTCTGTTTGTCCCTCGCCCTTGGTACCAAACTTTGTTGCCAACATAACAGACAGGCTATCCTCTGACCTGCCTTGCTATCATGACCGTGCAAGATGTCACTACTCTTCCTACCTTTAACCCACATGGTGGGCCCATAACCCACAATTCCACATGATCGAAACCTGACTCTCCTATACACCATGTTGCCAAAGATATTCCTCGCTCTTGGCTCCGTAAGTAATTCATGAGCCACCTTCCTAGTGATCTATTCTAGTATTAGACGCAATAATTTTTGTTGTTGTTGTTGCTCTGGACCCCTTTTCACCTTTTGATTAGGCATCGAATGATTGCCTGTCCATTAAAACTTTTCATGGTACCCTCATACTTTGCTCTCGACGTTTTATTGAAGTTCAACTCGAGAGATACTTCCGCCTCATTCCCTGATTTGTTCACCAGATAATTAACCCTATAAGGGTCAGTTCTCCCGAAGTTACTCTTTACTTCCCCACTTAAATCTCGGGACGAGATTTCTTATAGTGGAGGGGATTTGTAACCCCCCCAATGTCATGCTACAGTAACCCTATGTGATTAAGCTAATCATTTACCCAAACAGTGCTTAATCACCTTTGTCCAATATCCCATTTGAAATTCCAGTCAATTCAAATTCAAGTGAAGTTTGAAGTTGATCAAAAGTTGCCGGAAAAATGTTCATCATCATCAAAATTCCATAACAATTATTTGTTAAGGAACACAACATCACTTTGGTGCAAAGATGATCATTAGCAATTATAACATCACCTATTCAGCATTTTTAAATGCTATCCTATTTATGAAAAATACCAAATGAATTCCTCTGGTCTCCAAAATAATTGTGGCACTGTCTATGATCACCAGGGATTCAATGGGACACCTCCCAAATTTTTGCTAAGTGAAATAGTTGGCCAAATAATTCCCTTTCTCTCAGTAAAAAAAGAAAATATAAAAGGGCCTAGCTACTACTGTGCACTTGTAGCCCATTGCTATAGTGCACAGCCCAGCCCACTCCCCCCCGCGGTCGTCCCCTTCCCCTGTTCACCCGACCGAGGCGCGCGCCCGCGCGGTCGCCGCACGACCGCCTCGCCACCCCGCTGCTCGCGCCGAGGGGATAAGGCCGAGCCTCCTGGCCTCGTCAGCTCCCCACTCCCACTTGCGCCTCTCCTCCCCAGATCCACCTTTCCCCTCTCCCTCACGCTCACTCCTCCCGGCGCCACCGTCAGCCGTCGTCCCGTGATCCTTGACCACCGCTGTCCCCGGCCCTCTCCGACGAGTCCTCGAGCGCCTTCGTGCCCCGCGACGTCTTCCTCGACCACCGGAACAAGCCAGGAGCCCCCACAACAAGCGCGGCAACCTCTTCTTCCTCCTCTGCTCCGACGAACGCCGGCGTCGAATTCGGCCACCTCGCGCCTGCCCCGAGCCCACTGAGCACACCTACAGGCGCCCAGTGAGCTCCTCCTCCCTATCCCTCTCTCCCCGTGCTCTTCCCCGCGCCATGGCAGCCTCTGCCATCGCCGCCCGAACCTAGCTCCGCCGCATAGCTCACCGTCGATGTTGTAGTCGCTGTCAGGCTCGCCCAAGCACGGGAACGTGCTCAGGTCCCCTCACCGCGGCCGCTCGTTCCGCTAGATCCCCTCCCCGTGGCCTCTGTCGCTCATCCCGCCTATGGCCGAACTCCGGCAGCCGCTAAGGTGCTCGCCGTCATCGTATCGAGCCTCCCCGAGACCAACCGGTGGCACCTGGCGATGCGCGCCGACACCAGCTCTCGAACGTGACCAAAAACACGGCGAACCGTGCCTTGTAGCCGTTTTCCGGCCATCTCCGGCGAACTTCCGCCATGGAATGGTCGCCGGCGCAACTCCGCCGACATCCGACGCGTGGCGGCCGGCATGGGGCCACCCTGTACCCGCCGGTGGGCCTCATGGGTCCCGATTGGGTTGACCCACTCAACTGCTGACCAGGCAGCCCAGTGCCACTGACACGCGGGCCCCACCGCCTATATTAATTAATTAAAATGTTTTAATAATTAAAACTTAATTAGTTACTAATTAGAGACTGACATGTGGGGCCCAGTAGCTATTTAACCTCATATTAGTTTAATATAACTCTGTTAATTACAGTGGCTGACATGTGGGCGCCACCTGTCTGGTTTGACTGGTCAGCTGACCTATTGACCTGCTGACGTCAGCATTGCATCATGCTGACGTCATATTTCCCTTTTTTGCTAATTTATATAATTCCAGGATATTGTTTAAACTTTGAAAATTCATAGAAATTAAACCGTAGCTCAGATGAAAATGTTTTCTATATGAAAGTTGCTCAGAAAAATCCAATGAATCCGAATACATGGTCCGTTCATCTGTCACATGCCCCTAGCATGCTGAACTTGGAACATTCCCCCTCCGGTCATCTGTTTGATACAGGTCCGGAACCGGGAATTCATTCCCGGTTGAATTCCCCTTCACCCTTATCATGTAGCCTTACGTTAGGTCACACCCGACACAACATATTGCCACGTTATGCTTTGTGATGCTATGTTGCTTTATATTTACTGTTTCTTCCCCCTCTTTTCTTCGGTAGACCCCAAGACCGTTGCTGCCCCTATGATCGACTACGTCGACGATGACCCCTCCTTGCCAGAGCAACCAGGCAAGCCCCCCTTTGATCATCCCGATATCGCCCAATCCATTCTCTCATGCTTGCATTAGATTTTTTACTCTTGTTATTGATTGCTCCTATTACGATGCATAGCCTGCTTTTGTAACCTCTTTGTTGTACCTTACCTTATCCTAAACCGCTTAGTATAGGTTGCTTAGAGATCCATCGGTGACCCCCACTTTGTCCCAACTGCCTACCGAATAATCGAAGACCCGATCAACGGGATCAAAGACCAGGCCCCGACACGCACATCACTTCCCTTAGTTGCTCGACACTCTTTGGGTTACTATCGAGTACCGAGGTGAGACCTCATCGACACTTGATGTTAACCTTGTAGTGTAGTTATTCGGTCGTGGTCATCGAGGGTGATTTCCTCTTTAACCACTTCTGATATGACTCTGTCGTGCAACCCCTCAAGTGTGGACCTCGAGGGTGAATCCTCTTACGTTCACCTTGATGACTACATCGAGTGGAATTCACCGGGGGTGACTCCTCGGGTTTTCCCCTTGATGTTTAGGCACACAGTTACTATGATTACTATGTCGTTACACTGAGCCATGTTACTAAAGACGGGTCGACCCTGAGGGGTACCCGCGCGAGCTTAATTGCGAGTGATGTGGAGTCGGGTTGACCTGGAGGGTGCCCGCGAGATAAATATGAGGCGTGGCCGGGCATTCCTAGCCCTTGCCACAAGTCCTCGAGACGGGGCAACGGGGTCACATCTTTCGTGAGTCTCTGCTTGTTACCGCACGTTCCTAATCCACAACGATTTGGATATTTGATCTGAGGTGCCTCTGGCCTGATAGCACTAACCATCACGTGGGCATAGTATGGGCGTTCTGCGTCGTATGCATCAGATGAAGCTTAATAGACGCTGGCCGTGAAAGCGGCGCGGCTACGGGTTGGACTAGCGTGGCGCTTTGCCTTGTTGAAGGAGGTAGCTAGGTCTGCTCACCGCCGCCCTATAGCGTCAGGAGTTCCCGGGGAGATGGCCCATGACCCTGAGGGCATGGGTTTAGTCCGGCGTCTGTCCTCTCTATTAAGCCTAGGTCGGGTTGCGGTGTATTGTTTGGCGAGGCGGGCATGACCCAGAAAGTGTGTCGGCGGAGTTAATCGGCGTGGTGGGTAAGTTGGTGCACCTGCAGTGAAGAAAACATCTATCGATAGCCTGTCCTCTGATAACGGACACTTGGAGTTGTATCCCGATCGATACAACTAGAACTGGATACTGGTGATGAGAACTGGATGGTGATGAGAAATGGATTGTGATGATAACTGGATAGTATGGCTCTGGGATTTCTTTCTCGCAGGGAGTCGAGAAAGGATCTCCGGCTGAGGTTGATAACTCTACTACTACTTTACTTTATGCTACTCTACTCCCTCCTATTGCTGCAAGATGGTGGTTTCCAGAAGATGCTAGTCTTCGATAGGACTAGGCCTTCTCTCTATTCTGGCATTTCTGCAGCCCAGTCCACATATACAGCTTTCCTTTGATAATGTTGCATATGTAGTGTAGATCCTTGCTTGCGAGTACTTTGGATGAGTACTCGCGGTTGCTTTGCTCCCCCTTTTCCCCCTTTCTTGTTCTTTCCGGTTGATGCAACCAGATGTCGGAGTCCAGGAGCTAGATGCCACCGCCGGTGCCTACTACTACGTGGAGACCACTGACGACCAGGAGTAGTTAGGAGGCTCCCAGGAAGGAGGCCTTGCCTTTTCGATCGTTGCTGCTTTTGTGCTAGCCTTCTTAAGGCAAACTTGTGTAACTCATGTCTGTACTCAGATATTGTTGCTTCCGCTGGCTCTTGTGTATTCGAGCCCTCGAGGCCCCTGGCATGTAATATAAAGCTTCTTTTTTTATTTGTGTCTAGAGTTGTGTTGTGATATCTTCCCGTGAGTCCTTGATCTTGATCGTACACATTTGCGTGCATGATTAGTGTATGATTGAGTCGAGGGTGTCACAAATCATAAGTGCGTAGAATTCCAAGTAAGGGATGACATGCTAGCAGTGGCCTCTCCCACATAATACTTGCTATCGGCCTAGTAAAGTAGTCAATTGCTTAAGGGACAATTTCGCAACTCCTATCACCACTTTTCCACACTCGCTATATTTACTTTATTGCTTATTTACTTACAACAACCCCTAGCTTTTATTTACGCTCTCTTTATTTTCGTGCAAGCTTATCCAAAAACACCTACAAAGTACTTCTAGTTTTATACTTGTTCTAGGTAAAGCGAACGTCAAGCGTGCGTAGAGTTGTATCAGTGGTCGATTGAACTTTAGGGAATATTTGTTCTACCTTTAGCTCCTCGTTGGGTTCGACACTCTTACTTATCGAAAACTGTTGCGATCCCCTATACTTGTGGGTTATCATTACGGTTTCGATAATATTAGTTTCAACATTTATTGGATAACCTGAGATATAATGTTTAATTCTTTGACCGTTCACCACCTTTGGATATGTGCCTTCGAAGTTGTTGATTTTTATGGCTCTGGAACGATAGATCTGCTCGATAACGTAAGGGCTTTCCCATTTGAAGAGAAGTTTTCCTGCAAAAAATCTTAAACGAGAGTTGAATAGCAACACATAGTAACCTACATTAAACTCACGCTTTTGTATCCTTTTGTCATGCCATCTTTTAACTTTTTCTTTAAACAACTTGGCATTCTCATAGGCTCTGGTTCTCCATTCATCAAGTGAGCTAATATAAAATAACCTTTTCTCACCGGCAAGTTTGAAATCATAATTGAGCTCTTTAATAGCCCAATATGCCTTATGTTCTAGTTCGAGAGGTAAGTGACATGCTTTTCCATATACCATTTTATACAGAGATATACCCACAGGATTTTTATATGCAGTTCTATAGGCCCATAATGCATCATCAAGTTTCTTGGACCAATTCTTTCTAGATCTATTAACAGTCTTTTGCAAAATTAATTTGAGCTCTCTATTACTCAATTCTACTTGACCACTAGATTGTGAGTGATAAGGAGATGCAATTCTATGATTAACATCATACTTAGCAAGCATTTTACGAAAGGCACCATGAATAAAATGTGAACCACCATCAGTCATTAAATATCTAGGGACTCCAAACCTCTGAAAAATAATTTCTTTAAGCATCTTAATAGAGGTGTTATGATCAGCACTACTAGTTGGAATAGCTTCTACCCACTTAGTAACGTAATCAAGAACAACTAAAATATGTGTATACCCATTAGAGGCAGGAAACGGTCCCATATAATCAAAGCCCCAAACATCAAATGGTTCAATAACAAGTGAATAATTCATGGGCATTTCTTGACGTCTACTAATGTTACCAATTCTTTGACATTCATCACAAGATAAGATAAACTTACGAGCATCCTTTAAGAGAGTAGGCCAATAAAAACCGGATTGCAATACCTTATGTGCAGTTCTCTCTCCAATGGTGTCCCCCATAAGCCTCGGAGTGACACTTGCGTAGGATCATTCTGTTCATGCTCGGTACACAACGTCTAATAACACCATCTACTCCTTCTTTATAAAGATGTCGGTCATCCCGAGTAATGTCTTAAATCATAGAAAAACTTTTTCTTTTGCTGGTATGTGAAACTAGGTGGTATAAATTTAGCAACAATGTAATTAGCATAATCAGCATACCATGGAGCAGTACGAGAAGCATTTATGACATTTAGTTGTTCATCAAGAAAGCTATCATCAATAGGTAGTGGGTCATCAAGAACATTTTCTAACCTAGGCTTATCATCAGGAAAGTAGCAACGGGGTTCTCAGCTCCCTTCCTATCAATAATATGCAAATCAAATTCTTCTAACAAGAGAACCCATCTAATAAGTCTAGGCTTATCATCTTTCTTTTCCATAAGGTATTTAATAGCAGCATGATCGGTGTGAATAGTTACTTTAGAATCAATAATATAAGGTCCAAACTTATCACAAGCAAATACAACTGTTAAGAATTCTTTTCCAGTAGTAGCATAATTTCTTTGGCACTGTCTAGAGTTTTACTCGCATATTGAATAACATTTAATTTCTTATCAACTCTTTGTCCTAGAACAACACCTACAACATAATCGCTAGCATCACACATAATTTCAAAAGGTAAATTCCAATCAGGTGGCTGGACAATAGGTGCAGAGATTAATGCTTTCTTAAGTATTTCAAATTCTTCTACACAATCATCATCAAAGACAAATTGTATATATTTTTGTAACAGATTAGTTAGAGCCCGAGAAATTTTTGAGAAGTCCTTAGTGAACCTCCTATAAAAACCGGCATGACCAAGGAAACTTCTTATACCTTTGATGTCCTTGGGACATGGCATCTTTTCAATAGCATCAACTTTAGCTTCATCCACTTCAATACCTCTTTCAGAAATTTTATGCCCCAAGACAATGCCTTCATTAACCATAAAGTAGCACTTCTCAAAATTCAAGACAAGATTAGTTTCTTCACATCTCTGCAAAACTCAATCAAGGTTTCTCAAGCAATCATCAAAGGAGGATCCATAAACGGAGAAATCATCCATGTAAACCTCACATATCTTTTCACAAAAGACAGAGAATATAGCCATCATGCATCTATGAAAGGTAGTAGGTGCATTACATAAACCAAAAGGCATACGTCTATAAGCAAAAGTACCGAAAGGGCAAGTAAAAGTGGTCTTTGCTTGATCATCAACTGACACAGGTATTTGAGAGAAACCAGAGTAACCATCTAGAAAGCAAAAATGTGTGTGTTTGGATAATCTTTCTAGCATTTGATCAATAAAAGGCAAAGGGTAATGATCCTTTTTAGTAGCTTTATTTAATTTACGGAAATCAATTACCATCATATAACCTGTAATAATTTTTGCGGGATCAATTCATCTTTATCATTAGGAACGACAGTAGTACCTCCCTTCTTAGGGACACAATGGACATGACTTACCCACTAACTATCAACAACGGGATAAATTATACCTACCTCAAGGAGCTTTAGTATTTCCTTTCTTACCACTTCTTTCATCTTAGGATTCAGCCGTCGTTGATGATCAATAACGGGTTTGGCATCTTTCTCCAAATTTATTTTGTGTTGACATAGAGTGGGACTAATGCCCTTAAGATCATCAAGAGTATATCCAATAGCAGCACGGTGCTTCTTCAAAGTTTTCAATAATCTCTCTTCCTCATGCTCTGAAAGATTAGCACTGATAATAACATGATATATCTTCTTTTCATCAAGATAAGCATATTTAAGAGTATCAGGTAATGGTTTAAGTTCAAACACGGGATCACCCTTGGGTGGAGGAGGATCCCCTAGGATTTCAACCTGCAAGTTGTTTTCAGAATAGGTCCTTGTTTAAAGAATACTTCATCTATTTCCCTTCTGTCATTCATAAACATATCATTTTCATGGTCTAGGAAATATTGTTCTAAAGGATCACTAGGAGGTACGACAATAGAAGCAAGACCAATAATTTCATCTTTACTAGGCAATTCCTCACCACGAGGTTGTCTACGAAATTTAGAAAAATTAAAATCATGAGACATATCATCCAAACCAATAGTAACAACATCCTTTTCGCAGTCTATCTTAGCATTAACAGTATTCAAGAAGGGTCTACCAAATATAATTGGACAAAAGCTATCTTGTGGGGAACCAAGAACAAGAAAATCAGCAGGATATTTAGTTTTTTCAGACAAGACTTCAACATCTCTAACAATCCCAATTGGTGAAATAGTATCTCTATTGGTAAGTTTAATTGTACCATCTATATCTTCTAACTCAGCAGGTGCAATATCATGCATAATTTCGTTGTATAAGGAAATAGGTATTGCACTAGCACTAGCACCCATATCACACAAGCCATGATAACAATGATCTCCTATTTTAACAAAAATAATAGGCATGCCTACCACAGGTCTATGTTTATCTTTAGCACCAGGTTTAGCAATTCTAGCAGTTTCGTCACAAAAGTAAATAACATGCCCATCAATATTATTCAACCAAGACCCCGCAAAAAAATATTATTCAACCAAGAGATCTTTAACAATAGCAATATTAGGTTCAACTTTAACTTGCTCAGGAGTTGTATAAGTTCTAATATTGCTTTTACGAACTATAGTTGAAGCTTTAGCACGATCCTTTATTCTAACAGGGAAAGGTGGTTTCTCAACGTAAGTAGTAGGAACAATAGGATCATTATAAGTGATAGTATTTTCTTCAATTTTAATAGGTTCAACTAATTTTACTTCTATGGGAGGATGATATTTAAACCACTTCTCCTTAGGGAGATCAACATGAGCAGCAAAAGATTCACAAAAAGAAGCTACTATCTCGGAATCAAGTCCATATTTAGTGCTAAATTTACGGAAAACGTCGGTATCCATAAAAGATATAACACAATCAAACTTAGGTGTTATACCTGACTCCTTACCTTCGTCGAGATCCCAGTCTTCAAAGTTGCGTTTAATTCTTTCCAATAACTCTCATTTGAATTCAATAGTCTTCATCATAAAAGAACCAGTACAAGAAGTATCGAGCATGGTGCGATTGTTGTCAGAAGGCCGAGCATAATTTTTTTGAATAATCATTTCTCTTGAGAGCTCATGATTGGGGAATGAATATAACATTGACTTAAGCCTCCCCCAAGCTTGAGCGATGATTTCTCCTTCATGAGGCCAAAATTATATATATAATTACGATCACGATGAACAAGATGCATAGGATAAAACTTGATGAAATTCCAATTTCAATCGCTTGTAGTCCCATGATCCCATATCATCACATAGCCTATACCATGTCAATGCATCTCCCTTCAAAGATAAAGGGAAGACCTTCTTCTTGATAACATCATCGGGCATACCTGCAAGCTTAAATAATCCACAAACTTCATCCACATAGATTAAGTGTAAATCGGGATGCAATGTTCCGTCTCCTGCAAAAGGATTAGCTAGCAGTTTCTCTATCATACCCGAAGGAATTTCAAAGTAAAAATTTTCATTTTCAGTAGGTTCAGTAGGTTGAGGAGCAACTCTTTGCTCTACTGGTCGAGGTGAAGATACCCCGAACAAGCCCCTCAAAGGATTACTTTCCATAGTAACAAGTGACAGTAAATTTCAGCACACTATATAAATTTTTCCTTACCAAATTCCACCTACCAAAGGCGCTTCACTCCCCGGCAACGGCGCCAGAAAAGAGTCTTGATGACCCACAAATATAAGGGATCTATCTTAGTCCTTTCGATAAGTAAGAGTGTCGAACCCAACGAGGAGCAGAAGGAAATGATAAGAGGTTTTCAGCAAGGTATTCTCTGCAAGCACTGAAATTATTGGTAACAAATAGTTTTGTGATAAGGTAATTGGTAAAGAGTAACAAGTAACAAGTGTAAATAAAGTGCAGCAATATGGCCCAATCCTTTTTGTAGCAAAGGACAAGCCTGGACAATTTCTTATATGAAGGAAAACGCTCCCGAGGACACATGGGACTTATCGTCAAGCTAGTTTTCATCACGTTCATATGATTTGCGTTCGGTACTTTGATAATTTGATATGTGGGTGGACTGGTGCTTGGGTGCTGTCCTTACTTGGACAAGCATCCCACTTATGATTAACTCCTATTGCAAGCATCTGCAACTACAAAAGAAGTATTAATGTAAACCTAACTGTAGCATGAAACATATGGATCCAAATCAGCCCCTTACGAAGCAACGGATAAACTAGGGTTTAAGCTTCTATCACTCTAGCAACCCATCATCTACTTATTACTTCCCAATGCCTTCCTCTAGGCCCAAACAATGGTGAAGTGTCATGTAGTCGACGTTCACATAACACCACTAGAGGAGAGACAACATACATCTCATCAAAATATCGAACGAATACCAAATTCACATGACTACTAATAGCAAGACTTCTCCCATGTCCTCAAGAACAAAAGTAACTACTCACAAAGCATATTCATGTTCATAATCAGAGGGGTATTAACATGCATAATGGATCTGAACATATGATCTTCCACCAAATAAACCAACTAGCATCAACTACAAGGAGTAATCAACACTACTAGCAACCCACAGGTACCAATCTCAGACTTAGAGGCAAGGATTGGATACAAGAGATGAACTAGGGTTTTAGAGGAGATGGTGCTGGTGAAGATGTTGATGGAGATTGGCCCCCTCCCTATGAGAGGAGCGTTGGTGATGATGATGGCGACGGTTTCCCCCTCCCAGAGGGAAGTTTCCCCGGCAGAACAGCTCTGCCGGAGCCCTAGATTGGTTCCGGGGGCGGAGTCTCGTCTCGAAAGCTTGCTTATGATTTTTCCTCGGACGAAAGACTTCATATAGTAGAAGATGGGCACCGAAGGGCCATCAGGGGGTCACGAGGCAGGGGGCACGCCCAGGGGGTAGGGCGCGTCCCCACCCTCGTGGCCAGGGTGTGGGCCCCCTCTGGTACTTTCTTCGCTCAGTATTTTTTATTATTTCCAAAAATAACTTTCGTGGAGTTTCAGGACTTTTGGAGTTGTGCAGAATAGGTCTCTAATATTTGCTCCTTTTCCAGCCCAGAATTCCATTTAAGCATTCTCCCTCTTTATGTAAACCTTGTAAAATAAGAGAGAATAGGCATAATTATTGTGAAATAATGTGTAATAACAGGCCAATATGCAATAAATATCAATATGAAAGCATGATGCAAAATGGACGTATCAGGAATAACATATGTTGTCATAACGGTTTGACCGACAAAGGTCTTCGTAGAATATGTAGGAGCCAATATGAGCATCCAGGTTCCGCTATTGGTTATTGACCGGAGAGGTGTCTCGGTCATGTCTACATAGTTCTCGAACCCGTAGGGTCCACACGCTTAACGTTCGATGACGATATAGTATTATATGAGTTATATGATTTGGTGACCGAATATTGTACGGAGTCCTGGATGAGATCACATACATGATAAGGAGTCTCGAAATGGTCGATAGGTAAAGATTTATATATAGGACTATGGTATTCGGACACCAGAAGTATTCCAGAGGGTATCAGGTACTTATCGGGTCACCGGAAGGTGTTTCGGGTACCCCCGACAATCCTATGGGCCATATGGGCCTTGTGAAGGAACACACCAGCCCACAAAGGGCTGGTGCGCCCTATAAGGCCATAGGAGGAGGAGAAGGAAATGGGGAAGGGAAAGGAAAGTGTGGATTAGGATTCTCACTTCCTTCCCTCACCCCTCCTCTTTCCTTCCCGTTCGTGCATACATGGAAAGGGGGAGGCCGAATTGGGGAGGACCCCAAGTAGGATTCATCCTACTTGGGGCACCCCCTTGGCTGCCTCTCCTCCCCTCCAACCTATATATAGGGGGGGGGCATCGCTAGAACACACAATAACAATCGTTAGCCGTGTGCGACGCCCGCCTCCACAGTTTGCATCCGCGTTCATAGTTTTGCGGTGCTTAGGCGAAGCCCTACGAGAATCACTTCACCATCACCGTCACCACGCCGTCGTGCTGAAGGAACTCATCTACTTCCTCGACACCTTGCTGGATCAAGAAGGCGAGGGACGTCATCACCCTGAACGTGTGTAGAACTCGGAGGTGCCGTACATTCGGTGCTTGATCGGTCGGAGCTAGAAGAAGTTCGACTACATCAACCGCGTTGTCAAATGCTTCCGCTTTAGGTCTACGAGGGTACGTAGACACACTCTCCCCCTCTCGTTGCTATGCATCTCCTAGATAGATCTTACGTGAGCGGATGATTTTTTTGAAATTGCATGCTACGTTTCCCAACAGCCGTGCCCAGCCAGTCCAGCGCTGGGGAGCTGGCTGGAGGGCTAGCCGAACTGAGGGGCGCTAGCCATCCCTATGTTTTGAAAAGTGGACTAGTGTCCTTGAGCCTACCTAAGGGTCACTCCCAACAAATATACCAGAAAGACATATGGTATTATCTCCTCGGAGAGCCCGAACCTGAGTAAAATCCTGTGTCCTTGTTACCCTCGCACTAAGACATCCCGCTTAGAATCCTCTACCTAGTGATCTGTCGGATTTGGCTCCTACACTCACCAGGGCGGAGACCGGCGCACTTCTCGCGGTGGTCCTTCGCTGCTTCTTGAACACGACAGAGATCGACGCCTGGAGGCTCCAACGCAAGAACGCGAATGCCATCCGGCCAACCATTGAGCAATCGGAGCACGGGCGCCGGATAAGGTAGTGGCAGAAGCGAAGGCCACCCGACCGGTGAAGGAGCAGGCACGTGTGGTCCGTCGAATGTCTGCATCATCTCTTCTAACGATGACTTCGACGAGGAAGCCCATCCTACCGCCGACACCTCCACGGAGGGTTACATCCGCACCGCGACTGCAAGGGCAAGGGGCAAACACATAAGTGCTGATGTTCGGCGCCCCTCTCTGTCTAAGTTTATATTTAGCCTTTTTAGTATGAATCTAGTCCTGTCCTGTCCGACAATGAACTGTGATGATTGTTTTGGTTGCATTAACTATGTCTTTGTTACTATGTTTGTTTATGCTGATCTATGTAGTTTTTCTATGTTGCATGGATTGCATGGTTTTGGGGTCCCAGATATGAAGGGACGTCTGCGGAGGCAACAAAATGTGGGGCGATTAGTCACTGTCCGCGGACGTGCCCACACGCATCCGCGAACATTTAGCTGGCCGGATTTGCTATGCCCGACTGCAGATGCTCTTAGTCTTTGTATTCGGAGAAGGGGGATTTTTTGTAGTGCACTCTATCTTCTATTCCTAAATAGCTAAACCCACTATTTTTTCGACATGCATTTCTCTATGCATTCAACGCTGCCATATCATCTATTCATGCATGCAAATTATAAATTACTTTGTTTTTGCATTACTTTATGCATGCAACGCTGCGACATCATCAATTCATGCATGTTAGTTATAGGTTAAATTTTGTAATATATTTTGTATTGAAATATATATGTTGGACTATTGCAGCATACCAATATACTTCGCCCTTTACATTTTTGTTAGAAATGAGATTATTTTAAATGCAATTTTCTTTTCTTTTTTATACCCTTTGTATTTTTAAGCTTACATTCGCTTTTCATTACTTTTACATGTTTTTCTAGCAATTTTTCTGCATTTCTTTTAGCAAGGTTCCACAGTAACGCGGAGGAAATCATCTAGTTCACTAAATTTTAGCGCCAATAAAGTTTCAAGGCACGCCCGAATTCCCGTCGCCGCTCACCTCATCACATCACCACAGTTTTTGACCGCAGGGTTGCCACCATGTGGCACCGCTCGTCCTTGCAGACTTGTTCTCGTTGTCGCTGCACCTCGCCACTTCATGTGGTGAGCTTCCCATCCGGCACCCACCATGTCGTGCCACGGGAGTTCACCGCGAGCATGCCTCCGACGTTGTTCCTTCTTTCCCAGACATGCTAGACAATGTCTCCATGCACTGTCCGCCGTTGGCAACTCCTCCTTCCATTGATGTCTAGGCGCCCACCCAAGCTCCTTCTCGTTTGTGTCTCCCTTCCTCTGGGCGCTGAGGTCGAGTCATCTTTCCCGCCCCACGCTCCTCGGGCAAAGGATGTCTGCCAACTTTGCCTTGCCTATTCAGTGACGATGAGGTTGCTCGAAGGTACATTTGGTTTGACTTTGTGCATGTTGGGTTGCTAGACTTATGCAGAGTGGTGTAGATGACATTGGATTTAAAATTTGTACGGATGAGGTCGATAGCTCAATAGGAGAGTTCTTTTTATGATTATTCGCCCTTAGATGATTTCGCCGAAGACAATGAAGAGGAGGAGATTGTGTTGATGCTAGCGCAGTGGGCTGCAATCTAGCTAATGGTGTATTTCCTTCCAGAAACATTTGTCAAGAAAATTACAAACCCCCATGGTAAGAAGAGACGCCATTCTCAAGAAGCAGGAAGGGCATTGAGAGAGCATTTAATGTGTTACGAACTCGGTTTGCAATTGTTTGAGGACCACTCACTTATGTGAAAGAAGATCGCGGAAAATATCACGACAGGCAGTGTGAGCCTCCATAACATGACAATCAAGGATGAGAGGAGTGCACATTTGGACGGGAGGGGGGGCGCCAAGGGCATGACGCCGCTGCCTAGGCCTATTGTCGGTGTTGCGCCGCCGCCTCATCACGTTGCGAGGCCGCCGCAGAAGCGGTCTGGTCCGGTGCCCACGCAGACTCCGCCGCCTCAGTCTGGTGCTGGAGGGGCGGGTGTGCCCCGTGGCCCAGCCAACGGTGGAGCTAGCGGACCACCCCGGGGTCAATGGGGGGACGACGGTTATGATGCGTATCGTGAAGGTCAGCACCGAGGTTCGTCGTAGACGGGTGGTGGCCGTGGTTATGCTTGGCCGAGCGATGGTACAGCTGAGAGACCTTTTTACGGCCCCCGGGTGGCTTTGTTGAGGGGGCATAAGGCCCTAACCACAGCCAGCATGGTGGCTACCGTGGTAATCATGGCCGAGGTGGCCGGTACCGGCAACGTCATCCTCCTCCGCCTGTCGTCGTTGAGCAGACGGACTCCACAGAAGTGACCAATCCTGGTCAGAAGCCGGAACTGTCTAAGCACGCTATGGAGGTGGTCACAGAGCTGGCAATGGCTGTTGCCACAGCTTCGGGGTCGGCTGAGGCTGCAGACAAGGCTGACTCTGATAGAGCGTCCAAGTGGGCGCGCAAGAAGGAGAAGATGATGTGCTATCATTGTGGTGAGAAGGGCCACTTTATTGTGGAATGCGTGACTGAACTTTGTGATACCTGCCTCAAGCCAGCACATGATACAGGGGAGTGCCTGATTTTGCGTGATTAGATGCCAACTATTACTATCTATGGTGTATATTGTGCTGAGCTGATGTTCTTTGAGTCTCCTAGTGCGCGAGAGATCCCAAAGGAGACCCAGAGCATGACCACTGGCATTGTGAAAGTTAACAAATGTGATGTCTTCGAGACTCAGATAGTGCAGAGGCTTGCTACTTCTTGAGCATTGTGTTGGATTTCCCCGAAGAGGAGAGGATGATGCAGCAAAGTAGCGTAAGTATTTCCCTCAGTTTTTGAGAACCAAGGTATCAATCCAGTAGGAGGCCATGCACAAGTCCCTCGTACCTGCACAAAACAATAGCTCCTCGCAACCAACGCGATTAGGGGTTGTCAATCCCTTCACGGTCACTTACGAGAGTGAGATTTGATAGAGATGATAAATAATATTTTTTGGTATTTTTGGTATAGAGATGCAAAGTGAAAAGTAAAAGGCAAAGTAAAAAACAAAGCAAGTATTAAAGTGATGGAGATTGATATGATGAGAATAGACCTGGGGGCCATAGGTTTCACTAGTGGCTTCTCTCAAGAGCATAAGTATTCTACAGTGGGTGAACAAATTACTTGAGCATAATTATGAGTATATCTAGGTATGATCATGTATATAGGCATCACGTCCGAGACAAGTAGACCGACTCCTGCCTGCATCTACTACTATTACTCCACTCATCGACCACTATCCAACATGCATCTAGAGTATTAAGTTAAACACAGAGTAACGCCTTAAGCAAAATGACATGATGTAGAGGAATAAATTCATGCAATATGATAAATACCCCATCTTGCTATCCTCGATGGCAACAATACAATACGTGCCTTGCAACCCTTTCTGTCACTGGGTAAGGACACCGCAAGATCGAACCCAAAGCTAAGCACTTCTACCAATGCAAGAACTACCAATCTAGTTGGCCAACCAAACGGGTAATTCGAAGAGACTTGAAAATATAACCAATCATACATAAAAGAATTCAGAGAAGATTCAAATATTATTCATAGATAATCTGGATCACAAACCCACAATTCATCGGTCTCAACAAACACACCGCAAAAAGAAGATTACATTGAATAGATCTCCACGAGAGAGGGGGAGAATATTGTATTGAGATCCAAAAAGAGAGAAGAAGCCATCTAGCTACTAGCTATGGACCCGAAGGTCTGAAGTAAACTACTCACACTTCATCGGAGGGGCTATGGTGTTGATGTAGAAGCCCTCCATGGTGGATGCCCCCTCCGTTGGAGCTCCGGAACAGGCCCCAAGATGGGATCTCGTGGATACAGGAAGTTGCGGCGGTGGAATTTGGTTTTTGGCTCCTGTTCTGATCGTTTGGGGGGTACGTAGGTATATATAGGAGGAAGGAGTACGTTGGTGGAGCAACAGGGGGCCCACGAGGCAGGGGGGCGCGCCCCCCACCCTCGTGACCGCCTCTCTTGTTCCTTGGAGTAGGGTCCAAGTCTCCTGGATCACGTTCGGTGAGAAAATCACGTTTCCGAAGGTTTCATTCCGTTTGGACTCCGTTTCATATTCCGTTTCTTCGAAACACTGAAATAGGCAAAAAAACAGCAATTCTGGGCTGGCCTCCGGTTAATAGGTTAGTCCCAAAAATAATATAAAAGTAGAAAATAAAGCCCAATATAGTCCAAAACAGTAGATAAAGTAGCATGGAGCAATGAAAAATTATAGATACGTTGGAGACGTATCAGGCCTCCCCAAGCTTAATTCCTGCTTGTCCTCGAGTAGGTAAATGATAAAAAGAGAATTTTTGATGCGGATTGATACTTTGGCATAATTTCAATGTAAATCTTCTTAATTGTGGTATGAATATTCAGATCCGAAAGATTCAAGACAAAAGTTCATATTGACATAAAGATATTAATACTTCAAGCATACTAACTAAGCAATTATGTCTTCTCAAAATAACATGGCCAAAGAAAGCTATCCCTACAAATCATATAGTCTGGCTATGCTCCATCTTCCCCACACAAAATATTTAAATCATGCACAACCCCGATGACAAGCCAAGCAATTGTTTCATACTTTAACATTTTCAAAACTTTTTCAATCTTAACGCAATACATGAGCGTGAGCCATGGATATAGCACTATATGTGGAATAGAATGGTGGTTGTGGAGAAGACAAAAAGAGGAAAGATAGTCTCACATCAACTAGGCGTATCAACGGGCTATGGAGATGCCCATCAATAGATATCAATGAGTGAGTAGGGATTGCCATGCAACGGATGCACTAGAGCTATAAGTATATGAAAGCTCAACAAAAGAAACTAAGTGGGTGTGCATCCAACTCGCTTGCTCAAGAATACCTAGGGCATTTGAGGAAGCCCATCCATGGAATATACAAGCCAAGTTCTATAATGAAAAATTCCCACTAGTATATGAAAGTGACAAAATGAGAGACTCTCTATCATGAAGATCATGGTGCTACTTTGAAGCACAAGTGTGGTAAAAGGATAGTAACATTGTCCCTTCTCTCTTTTTCTCTCATTTTTTTATTTGGGCCTTTTCTCTTTTTTTATGGCCTCTTTTTTTTCATTTTTCATTTTTTAATATTTCGTCCAGAGTCTCATCCTGACTTGTGGGGGAATCATGGTCTCCATCATCCTTTCCTCACTGGGACAATGCTCTAATAATGATGATCATCACACTTTTATTTTTCTTACAACTCAACAATTACAACTCGATTCTTAGAACAAAGTATGACTCTATATGAATGCCTCAGGCGGTGTACCGGGATATGAAATGAAACAAGAGTGACATGTATGAAAGAATTATGAATGGTGGCTTTGCCACAAATACGATGTCAACCACATGATCATGCTAGCAATAAGACAATAATGGAGCGTGTCATAATAAACGGAACGGTGGAAAGTTGCATGGCAATATATCTCGGAATGGCTATGGAAATGCCATGATAGGTAGGTATGGTGGCTGTTTTTAGGAAGATATATGGTGGTTGTATGATACCGGTGAAAAGTGCGCGGTATTAGAGAGGCTAGCAATGATGGAAGGATGGGAAAAAGTGCGTATAATCCATGGACTCAACATTAGTCATAAAGAACTCATATACTTATTGCAAAAATCTAGAAGTTGTCAAAGCAAAGTATTACGCGCATGCTCCTAGGGGGATAGATTGGTAGGAAAAGACCATCCTCGTCCCCGACCGCCATTCATAAGGAAGACAATCAATAAATAAATCTTGCTCCGAGTTCATCACATAACGGTTCACCATACGTGCATGCTACGGGAATCACAAACTTCAACACAAGTATTCTTTAAATTCACAACTACTCAACTAGCATGACTCTAATATCACCATCTTCATATCTCAAAACAATTATCAAGCATCAAACTTTTCTTAGTATTCAACGCACTCAAAGAAAGTTTCACATATCTTGAATACCAAGTATATTAACATTAAGCAAATTACCATGCTATTAACGACTCTCAAAATAATCTAAGTGAAGCATGAGAGATCAATAGTTTCTTTAAAAAAATCCACCACCGTGCTCTAAAAGATCTAAGTGAAGCACTAGACCAAAAATTATCACGCTCAAAAGATATAAGTGAAGCACTATGAGCAAATTTAAAAAGCTCAAAAGATATAAGTGAAGCACATAGAGTATTCTATCAAATTCCAATTCATGTATGGCTCTCTCAAAAGGTGTGTACAGCAAGGATGATTGTGGTAAACTAACAAGCAAATACATAAATAATACAAGACGCTCCAAGCAAAACACATATCATGTGGTGAATAAAAATATAGCTCCAAGTAAATTACCGATGGAAGTAGACGAAAGAGGGGATGCCTTCCGGGGCATCCCCAATCTTTGAATTTTTGGTGTCCTTGGATTATCTTTGGGGTGCCATGGGCATCCCCAAGCTTAGGCTCTTGCCACTCCTTGTTCCATAATCCATCAAAAGAATTTACCCAAAACTTGAAAACTTCACAACACAAAACTCAATAGAAATCTCGTGAGCTCCGTTAGAGAAAGAAAACAAAAGACTACTTTAATATACTGTAATGAACTCATTCTTTATTTATATTGGTGTTAAACCTACTGTATTCCAACTTCTCTATGGATTATAAACTATTTTACTAGCCATTGATTCATCAAAATAAGCAAACAACACACGATAAACAGAATCTATAAAAAACAGAACAGTCTGTACTAATCTGTAACTAACGCAAACTTCTGGAACTCCAAAAAATATAACAAAATTAGACGACCTATAAAATTTGTTTATTGATCAGCAGCAATTGGAATCAGTATTTTGTCACGTTCTGGTGATTTTTAATAATTCGGGAACTGAGCGCAAAGTTTCTGGAAATTACAGCAAGATCAAATAACTATCATCCAAGAAGATTCAATAGGTCTAGCTTGGCACAAACACTAATTAAAACATAAAACCACATCTAAACAGAGGCTGGATGGATTATTTATTCCTAAACAGAAGCAAAAGCAAAAAAATAAAAATAAAATTGGGTTGCCTCCCAACAAGCGCTATCGTTTAACGCCCCTAGCTAGGCATAAAAGCAAGGATATATCTAGGTATTGCCATCTTTGGTAGGCAATCCATAAGTGGCTCTCATGCTAGATTCATATGGTAATTTTATTTTCTTTCTAGGAAAGTGTTCCATGCCTTTATTTAATGGAAATTGGAATCTAATATTCCCTTCCTTCATATCAATAATTGCACCAATCGTTCTAAGGAAAGGTCTACCAAGAATAATAGGACAAGAAGGATTGCAATATATATCAAGAATGATAAAATCTACGGGCACATAATTCCTATTTGCAACAATAAGAACATCATTAATTCTTCCCATAGGCTTTTTAATAGTGGAATCCGCAAGATGCAAGTTTAGAGAGCAATCATCAAAGTCACGGAAATCTAGCAAATCACACAAAGTTTTGGGAATAGTGGAGACACTATCACCCAAATCACACAAGGCATGAAACTCATAGTTTTTTATTTTAATTTTAATAGTTGGTTCCCACTCATCATAGAGTTTTCTAGGGATAGAAACTTTCAACTCAAGTTTTTCTTCATAAGATTGCATCAAGGCATCAACAATGTGTTCGGTAAAGGCCTTATTTTGACTATAAGCATGAGGATAATTTAGCACGGATTGCAACAAGGAAATACAATCAATTAAAGAGCAATTTTCAGAATTAAATTCCTTGAGATCCAAAATAGTGGGTTTAGCAACATCTAGGTTTTTATTTCTTTCAATCCCACATTTATCAATTTCATCATCAAGATCTAAAAACTCCGAATTCTTAGAATGCCTTCTAGGTAAAGGAAGATCATATTCAGTTTCATCAAGATTCATATTCAAAAACAAAGATTTAATGGGGGACACATCAATAACTTTTAGATCTTCATCTTGATTTTCATAGGAATTGGAAGAACACGCTTTAATAAAGGCATCTTAGCGGTTCTTTCTTTGCACTCATCAATGGAAATTCTCATAGCTTTGAGAGACTCATTGATATCATGCTTGGTAGGAATAGATATAAGCTTTAAAGAATCAACCTCAAGAGAAATTCTATTAATGTTCCTAGCCAAATCATCAACTTTAAGCAATTTCTCTTCAAGAAAAGCATTAAAATTCTTTTGTGAATTCATAAACTCTTTAACACTAGCCTCAAATTCAGAGGGCATCTTATTAAAATTTCCATAAGAGTTGTTGTAGGAATTTCCATAATTATTAGAAGGATTACTAGGATAAGGCCTAGGATTAAAATTCCCTCTATACGCATTGTTACCAAAATTATTCCTACCAACAAAATTCACATCCATAGATTCATTATTATTCTAAATCAAGGTAGACAAATGCATATCATTAGGATCAGAAGAAACACTCTTAGTAGCAAATAATTTCATAAGTTGATCCATCTTTCTACTCAAAACATTAATTTCTTCTATCGCATGCACTTTTTATTAGTAGATCTTTCGGTATGCCATTGAGAATAATTAACCATAATATTATCTAGAAGTTTAGTAGCATCTCCTAGAGTGATTTCCATAAAAGTGCCTCCCGCGGCCGAATCTAAAAGATTTCTAGAAGCAAAATTAAATTCGGCATAAAAGTTTTGTATAATCATCCACAAGTTCAAACCATGAGTAGGACAATTACGTATCATTAATTTCATTCTCTCCCAAGCTTGTGCAACATGTTCATGATCAAGTTGCTTAAAATTCATAATATCGTTCCTAAGAGAGATAATCTTAGTGGGAGGAAAAATACTTAGAGATAAAAGCATCTTTGCACTTGTTCCAAGAATCAATACTATTTTTAGGCAGAGATGAAAACCACGCTTTAGCACGATCTCTAAGCGAAAAAGGAAATAGCTTCAACTTAACGACATCATTATCGACATCTTTTTTCTTTTGCATATCACATAAATCACCGAAGCTATTTAGATGAGTAGCGGCATCTTCACTAGGAAGGCCGGCGAATTGATCTTTCATAACAAGATTCAACAAAGCAGTATTGATTTCACAAGACTCAGTATTGGCAAGAGGAGCAATCGGAGTGCTAAGGAAATCGTTATTATTGGTATTGGTGAAGTCACACAATTTGGTAGCATCTTGAGCCATCGCGACAAACAAGCAATCCGACACACGAGCAAACAAAAGGCAAGCGAAAAAAAGGGCAACGGGAAAAAGAGGAGGAGATTGGGAAAGAGAGGGCGAATAAAACGACAAGGGTGAAGTGGGGGAGAGGAAAACGAGAGGCAAATGGCAAATAATGTAATGCGGGAGATAGGGATTGTGATGGGTACTTGGTATTGTGCTTGACTTGCTCTTGCGTGAGCCTCCCGGCAACGGCGCAGAAATTCTTCTTGCTACCTCTTCAGCACTGCGTTGGATTTCCCGAAGAGGAGAGGATGATGCAGCAAAGTAGCGTAAGTATTTCCCTCAGTTTTTGAGAACCAAGGTATCAATCCAGTAGGAGGCCACGCACAAGTCCCTCGTACCTGCACAAAACAATAGCTCCTCGCAACCAACGCGAGGGGTTGTCAATCCCTTCACGATCACTTACGAGAGTGAGATCTGACAGAGATGATAAATAATATTTTTTTGGTATTTTTGGTATAGAGATGCAAAGTGAAAAGTAAAAGGCAAAGTAAAAACAAAGCAAGTATTAAAGTGATGGAGATTGATATGATGAGAATAGACCCGGGGGCCATAGGTTTCACTAGTGGCTTCTCTCAAGAGCATAAGTATTCTACGGTGAGTGAACAAATTACTGTTGAGCAATTGACATAACTGAGCATAATTATGAGTATATCTAGGTATGATCATGTATATAGGCATCACGTCCGAGACAAGTAGACCGACTCACCTGCATCTACTACTATTACTCCACTCATCGACCGCTATCCAGATGCATCTAGAGTATTAAGTTAAAAAGCGAAGTAACGCATGTAAGCAAGATGACATGATGTAGAGGAATAAATTCATGCAATATGATAAATACCCCATCTTGTTATCCTCGATGGCAACAATACAATACGTGCCTTGCAACCCTTTACATCCTTTGGGTAAGGACACCGCAAGATTGAACCCAAAGCTAAGCACTTCTCCCAACGCAAGAACTACCAATCTAGTTGGCCAAACCAAACGGATAATTCGAAGAGACTTGCAAAGATAACCAATCATACATAAAAGAATTCAGAGAAGATTCAAATATTGTTCATAGATAATCTGGATCATAAACCCAAAGTTCATCGGTCCCAACAAACACACCACAAAAAGAAGATTACATCGAATAGATCTCCACGAGAGAGGGGGAGAACATTGTATTGAGATCCAAAAAGAGAGAAGAAGCCATCTAGCTACTAGCTATGGACCCGAAGGTCTGAAGTAAACTACTCACACTTCATCGGAGGGGCTATGGTGTTGATGTAGAAGCCCTCTGTGGTGGATGCCCCCTCCGGTGGAGCTCCGGAACAGGCCCCAAGATGGGATCTCGTGGATACAGGAAGTTGCGGCGGTGGAATTAGGTTTTTGGCTCCTGTTCTTATCGTTTGGGGGTACGTAGGTATATATAGGAGGAAGGAGTACGTCGGTGGAGCAACAGGGGGCCCACGAGGCAGGGGGCGCGCCCTGGGGGGGGGGGCCCACCCTCGTGACCGCCTCTTTTGTTCCTTGGAGTAGGGTCCAAGTCTCCTGGATCATGTTCGGTGAGAAAATCACGTTTCCGAAGGTTTCATTCCGTTTGGACTCCGTTTGATATTCCGTTTCTTCGAAACACTGAAATAGGCAAAAAACAGCAAGCCTCCGGTTAATAGGTTAGTCCCAAAAATAATATAAAAGTGGAAAATAAAGCCCAATATAGTCCAAAACAATAGATAAAGTAGCATGGAGCAATCAAAAATTATAGATACGTTGGAGACGTATCAAGGCTTATGGAGTTGGTTCCAGGTGACTACCAGTGGGAGCTTGTCAGTCTTGAGGGCAACATGTACAAGGTTGACTTCCCTTCTGTTGAGGATTTGCGGAGATTTTTGAGTTTCGGGCTGTGCCGAGTGCCTGGCACATAATGTATACTGGAGTTCCATGAGTGGAAGAAGGTCGAACCACAGGGCAAGCCTCTTACTCAGGTGTGGTTACGTTTTTCTGGGGCTCCCTCGAAGCCGATGCAGGATGCTCGGGTTGTTGCTAGCCTGGGTATTTTGGTTGGGAAAACGGGATATGGCCTTCACCCGAGCTCATGGGGTGGCTCGTTTGTTGGTGAGTGTTCGGGATATTGAGTTTGTGCCTGATGTGGTGTCGTGGACATATCGGGGCGAAATCTTCACACATGAGATTGAGTTTGAGGATACTGAGCTATTTGCTGAGGCCATCAATGGGTCTGATACAGACATGCACGAGGGGGATGATAGTTCTATGGCCAAGGAGGCACCTGGGGCTGATACTAGACGTGAGATGTCCAACGGTTCGGGGCCCGTCGTTCAGACTCCCGGGGACGGGACAGTACCTTCCCCTTCAGTGCCGATGAATGCACTGAGATTTGGGTCGTTTCAGCCAGCTTCTGCTCCTCCCAGGCTTTGGAGTGACCGGGTGGAGTCCGATGACGTGCTGGTGCATACGCTCCCTCCGCTGGATTTTGATGCTGCTGAGGGCCCAGTGCTCGAGGAATCGGAGGTGATTGTCCCTCTGATGACCTTAGCCAATGGAGGGGGGAGGAGTCTGGGTAGGTGGCCCCTCTTTCTCCCACTCTAACCGTGGCCTCACCGACGACGGTGGTTGACCTTAGGGGAGGGAGCTATGGGCAGGTGTCCGTGGCTCCTTCCTCTCCTCCAGCGGCCTCTGTGGACGCGCAGCCCGTGGAGAGGGCCGGGACGGGCGGGGAGTACGGGCAGGCGGCCCGCGTACTCCTCTCTCCCGGTGCGCCTGAGTCCCACGACGTTGGGTCGAGGCCAACGTCGGCGGGGCTTTTGAGTCTGTATACGGCCGGGGGTGGGGGAGGCGGTCCGGGGCAGGTGGCCTCGGTCCCCTCACCTCCGGCGGCGACTACTGCACAGGGGGGTGGTCTGGGGCAGGTGGCCTCGACTCCCCTTCCCCTCTGGCGGCCAGGAAGGCCGCGTCTTCTGCGGCACCGGTGTCATCCTCTGGCCAGAGGGTTGGGGCGGGAGGAGCGCTCGGGCGCGCGGCCCCCGCATTCCCCTCTCCAGGCTTACCGGCGGCCCAGGACCACGGTATGAGGAACGCGTCTGTGGGGCCTGGGAGCTCACCGCTGCTTCCTCCGGTAACTCTGGCTGACCCTTCGTGGGATTCAGCGAGAGGTTTTACTCGGGAGGAGGTGATTGTTTTTGGTGGGATCCCGGACCCGGTCTCTGAGGGATGACGGATGAGCTGTCGTATCCAGGAGCACCCGGAGATTGATGACATGCAGCAGAGGTGCGCTATGCAGGCGGCCAAGCTTCGTGACATTGAAGTCACTACTGGTATGTCTGTCAACGTGTCTAATTCAATTTTGCATTTTTCTAATGAGGAGATTATTCATAATGCAAACCAACTAGGAGTTTTGCTAGGGAGTAATGATAGTGAAATATCCAATTCGGTTAATGATCTCCTAGATTTGGAGGCGAAGCGCGCTTTAGAGACAATTCGAAACCTAGCAGCGGTAAAACCCATGAACGATGCAGATATTGATGCGTTGGGGGTCAGAGTGCTCGATAATCTTTGTGCGGATCTTGCACCATCCACTCCTGAGTCGGAGGAAGATGATGCAACTCTAGAGGAGGCTATAGCTAGACCCACTGAGCCCGGTTATGAGGACCGGATGGAGGATCAAAGTAGACCCAAACGCAAGTGGAAGCGGAAGATTTATCCCACTTCAGCGGTTCATAGGAGTGCTAGGATTCGGACTACCAAAAAATTTCATGATGAAATATGAAAGGAATCTTTTGAAATAGCAGAGGTCTGAAAGACTTGGCTAAAAGAAGGTTTCTTGCTGAGGCGGCTCTGGAGCATAGATTAGATTTTATTGCTCTCTCGGAAACTGGTAGAGATAATTTTGCGCCCCAGTTTCTCAACACTTTATCGGGCGGTGTTGATTTTGATTGGCATTGCCTTCCTCCGTGAGGAAGATCGGGTGGGATCTTGCTTGGTGTGAGATGTGATTCGCTGGAAGTCCGAAGTGTAGTGATGGGTGACTTCGCGGTTAAGTTTCGAGTCAGGTCCAAAGCTGATGGGTTTAACTGGGCTTTGGTGGCGGTGTATGGGGCCGCGCAGCCCGATCTTAAACCGGAGTTTTTGGCGGACCTTGTTCGAATCTGCGGATCCGAGCAGCTCCCAATTTAAGTTGGGGGTGATTTCAATATCATTAGGAGGAGGGAGGAAAAGAATAATGATAATTTTGACGGCAGATGGTCGTTTATGTTCAATACCATTATTGAAAGTTTGGATCTGAGAGAGATAGAGCTTTCCAGTAGAAAGTTTACTTGGGCTAATGCTTTGTCAAACCCGACGTATGAGAAGCTTGATCGAGTCCTCGCGAGCGTCGAGTGGGAACAGAAGTTCCCTCTCGTAACGGTTCAGGCTCTCTCGCGCGGAATCTCGGATCACACACCTTTATTCGTGGACTCAGGTGAGCCAAACCACGTGGGGAACAAAAACACCTTTTCTTTCGAGCTGGCATGGTTTGAACGAGAAGGTTTCTTGGATCTGATGGCCCGGGAATGGGCTAAGGATGCAGGAGGTAGGACTTCTGTTGAGCGCTGGCAGAATATGATTAGGCATTTGAGAAGTTTCCTACGGGGATGGGCTAAGAACCTTAGTGGGATTTATAAGGTTGAAAAGGAACGGCTCCTTTCTCTTATTCAGACCCTAGATATAAAAGCCGAATCCACGATTTTGCCAGCCGCAGAGCTTCAGGTTAAATTAGATGCGGAGATGAGGTTGAAAGAACTTCTCGGCGAAGAAGAATTGAAGTGGGCATTGCGGGCTAAGGTCCGAAAAGCTGTCCAGGGGGACGCGAACACTCAATTCTTTCACTTGATTGCTAATGGCAAGCACAGAAAGATGAGAATCTTTCAGCTTGAACAAGATGAAGGAACTATTTTAGGACAGGACAACCTAAAACTTTACATAACCGAGTATTATAAGCAGTTATTTGGACCTCCGGAGGAGAGTTGTGTGTCCCTCGATGAGTCCAGGATTGAGGATGTGCCTCAACTAACTGCTAATGATAATGATATTTTGGTTGCCCCGTTCTCGGAGAAGGAGGTGTATGATGCTATAGCGCAGATGAAAAACAATAAGGCTCCTGGGCCAGATGGTTTCCCGGCGGAGTTTTACAAAAAGTGCTGGCATTTTATGAAGGGGGATTTGCTACCAATGTTCAATGATCTATTCTCTGGACAGCTTCAGTTATTTCAATTAAATTTTGGAACAATAACACTGCTTCCTAAGAAAACGGGTGCGGTGAGAATTGAGCAGTTCAGGCCAATTTGCCTTCTCAATGTTAGTTTCAAAATCTTCACCAAGGTTGGGACTAATCGGCTCACACAGATTGCGCATTCTGTGGTGCAGAATTCCCAAACCGCTTTCATGCCGGACAGAAACATCCTAGAAGGGGTGGTGGTCCTTCATGAAACGCTCCATGAAATCCACTCAAAAAAATTAGATGGAGTTATTTTTAAGGTGGATTTCGAGAAAGCGTACGATAAGGTCAAATGACCATTCCTCCAACAAGCATTGTGTATGAAAGGTTTTGATGAAGCCTGGCGCCGCCAAGTTGAATCGTTTACGCAAAAAGGGAGTGTTGGAATTAAAGTGAATGATGAAATAGGTCATTATTTCCAGACACATAAAGGCTTGAGACAAGGGGATCCGATGTCCCCTATCCTGTTCAACATTGTAGTTGATATGTTGGCAATTATGATATGAAGGGCTAAGGAAGCTGGTCAAGTGGATGGCCTGGTTCCTCATCTTGTTGATGGAGGTGTGTCCATCCTTCAGTACGCCGATGATACAATCATCTTTATGGAGCATGACTTGGCCAAAGCGAGAAATATGAAGTCGGTATTATGCCTATTTGAACAATTGACCGGGTTAAAGATTAACTTCCGCAAAAGCGAGTTTTTCTGCTTTGGTAGAGCCAACGACGAACAAGAGGCATATAGGCAATTGTTTGGGTGCGATTTGGGTGCTTTACCTTTCACATACTTAGGAATACCAATCCACCATCGTAAGCTGACAAACAGAGAATGGAAGTGCATCGAGGATCGATTTGAAAAGAAACTGAGTTGCTGGAAGGGCAAGCTCATGTCATACGGAGGCCAATTAATTCTGATAAATTCGGTTGTCACGAGTATGCCTATGTTTCTTTTGTCGTTCTTCGAAGTCCCAGTTGGAGTTAGGAAAAGACTGTACTTTTATCGATCACGATTCTTTTGGCAGGGTGATGAACTAAAACGAAAATACCGTCTAGCCAAATGAGATATCATCTCTAGACCGAAAGACCAAGGGGGTCTTGGTATCAAGAATCCTGAAGTTAAGAACATATGTCTTCTCAGTAAGTGGCTGTGGAAGTTATCAGGTGAGATTGATGCCACTTGGGCGCAAATTCTCCGTAGCAAGTATCTTCAAACCAAAACTTTGTCTCAGGTGACAGTAAGGCTGACTGACTCACCTTTTTGGAAAGGGCTTATGAAAGTCAAATTATTCCTGTTTAATAGGACAAAGTTTATTATTGGTAATGGTGCTAGTACGCGATTCTGGGAGGATACTTGGCTCGGAGAGACACCCCTAGCCATTCAATACCCGTCTTTGTATCGTATTGTTCAATGACGTGAGGTGTTCGTTGCCACGGTATTTCAATCTACCCCCCTTAATATTCAGTTCAGAAGGGCGCTAGTGGGCAATCGTTGGGAAGAATGGCTCCATCTAGTAAGTACACCGATGGAGGTTCAGCTTTCTCAACAACCCGATGAATTACGCTGGAAGCTTACTAGGTCTAGAGCATTTTCAGTTAAATCAATGTATGTTGATGTTATCAATTCAAGCTCGATTCCTAGTTCCAAACATGTTTGGGCTGTCAAATTTCCTTTGAAAATCAAAGTGTTTATGTGGTTTGTCCATAAACAAGTTATTTTAACCAAGGACAACTTGACAAAGTGTAATTGGACAGGACCGACTAGGTGTAGTTTCTGTGATTAGGATGAGACGATCAAACACCTTTTTCTTGATTGCCCGCTAGCCAAAGTTTTATGGCGAACGGTCCATATTGCTTTTAATATTACTCCACCGAATTCTGTCAACACGTTATTTGAAATGTGGCTTAACGGGATAGAGCCCGATTTAGCGAGACATATTCGCGCAGGAGTCTGCGCCTTGTTGTGGGCTCTCTGGAATTGCAGAAATGATTTGGTTTTTAACATGACAACACGCATTCTTTTGCAGGTTATTTTCCGAGCCACGGCGTTGATCCGTTCGTGGTCGCTACTCACTCCGACGGAGGTCAGGGATCGTTTGGTTACTGGATCTATCCGCTGGGAGATGGTAGCTCGGGATATCTTCAACCGATTTGGATGGCGGTCATGTAATAGGATAGGCAATTAGTTTACCTATCTTTCTTTTTTGCCAGCCGGTTGTGACGTCCTTTATTTGGCTAGTCTATCTTTTAGCCTTTTTGGCTCTTTGTGAGCTCTCTTTTATTTTTATTTGGAGACTTTAAGACCTTGTTGGAACCTATTTATTTGTTTAATAAGAGGGCCATTTGCATCGTTCTGATGCAAAGGTCGGGGAGTCCCCCATTTCAAAAAAAAGAAAAAAAAGAAAAAAAACACAAAAATATGCCACTAAAGTACATTTTGCAAGATGTAACACCAACAAACAAAAATAACTTTTCTGATGGATATATATGACCCCCAAACTATGAATGACTAGTTGAGTCAGTGATAGGGGGGCAAAGACCCCCCTACCCCTCGAGTAGCTTAAGGCAAGGTTTGGGGATCTGGCACCCCTTCATGATATCACACTATATGTCTTCAATAGTTCTTTACTAGTAATCATGTACGTGCACTACATGTATTAGATATGATATTACCTTTTTGCAGGATATTAATTGCACATTTATAGTGGCTGATGCGGTTGTCCAATGTTTGTTAAGAAACCAATCATTATCACCTGTTGGGATGGATTAGCAACCGTACATGAGATTAATGGCCTTCGAAAGTAAGTAAGATCAATGATGATCGAGCTTGATGAGACTCACCTGAGACACATATAATAAGGCACTCAACCATGATGAATGTCTTCCGCCTTCCCATCCTCATGGTTCATCAATCGCCACACACCACGGGTTGCACCTGCTCGATCAGAAAATCATATACACTAGCAGCATGACCCATGGTTTTGCACGGCTAGATTTCATCCATACTATTATACATGTTATTCCAGATTTTGAGGCAGTCTTTCTCATGTAACTTTGATATTTTTTTCTTTATATGAAAATGTTTATGAAATTTGTAAATGTTGGTACCAATATAGAAAATAATTTGTGAAAATAAAAACATACTAATTTTACTTCACTAATCTAAATAGTTTTTTATATATTAAGCGCCCATTTTGGAAATGTTTAAGTGCGCACGATCTTCTCAATCTATGCACTTGATTCATTGTTGATATATAGTTTGTAAGACTTTAGAGGAGGAACACACCAACACAATGGTTTTAAACTATTTTCTATGAAATTTTGAACCAAGTATTAGATGTAAACATCATCTTTTCTTGCTCTACCTATCTTTATGTTCCAATATACTAAAACCAATATAAAAAATATATAAATATTGAGAGGACTCTTTTGCCTAGATAAAATATATCATGGTAGAGAAGTTGTATCTTTATTTGTATTCACCCTTTAGGTAATAATTTTAATTCATTAATAAAAAATAACTAAATAAATAGAAAACCAGCTTTATCATTAGTAGTATTGTAGTTAAAATTTTCAATTAGTGCAATGTCATTGATGAAATTTCTTAGATACATGCTCACTTTACTCTAACATCCACTATGATCCGCATATAAAACATATTGTATTTATAAGTGAGTACTCACTGAAATTTGCTAAAGCACTCTATCCCCATCACTCCGATCATAACATATTTCTGGTCGTGTCGATGGTATTTGTGTAAAGCTGAATTCTCTCTTCTAAGTATTATTATTTCCGCCATAACACCATGATCCTTGCTTTAGATGATATAGTTGCTCTTACACATAGCACATTAATTAGCATAGATATGCTGATTCTTTTTGCCTAAATCTATGTTTGTCCTCTACTTGATATGTTGCCCCTTCTCAGTCTACCATATTTCGGTCGCTTCCGGTCACCATGAATTTGGTCCATCAACGATAACAATTCATGAATGCTTCCGCTTATCTCTATTTACTCATATCGAACTATTTTCTTCTACTACCACAAATACACAACCGACACATGCATATCGATACATCTTAGGCATTTTATGCGATTTTTTCTCCAGCCTTACATATTGCATGCATTAAATTCTAATCAAATTGCCATTTTATAGTTTTGTGTCTCACTGGTAAACTGAAGTGGATCTAATGGAAAAAATGTCAATAGTGTTCATTAGAAAAAATCAATTTGTATCCATCGAATTATAATTGTCTATGTGCTCGACCATGGATCAAATTAAAGCAATGCAACTTTGAGTGGTACTAGAGAAAGCAAAGGGAAAACAAGATACGGTGATATGCATGCTGCAAAGTTGTGATGAGTAATTTCTCAGATATGATCATGTTAGCTTTTGGTGGAGAACAATTGTGTGATGTGCTCACACAGTTTAGACTTTATCATGCCCATATGCATCTCGACTTCCTACGTACTCATGCTTATCTGTGTGTACCATTCATTCATTGTTGCAGGACGAAAAAGCATCTTATATATACCTTGGACTGATTTCTTTAATTTGCCAGCTGAGTGCATATCTACTAGCTAGCAACCAATAGTTGTGCTTAATTAGTTAGTTATTCTCCACCATGTTATTATTATGGTAGTAGTACTAGTATGTTTACAATGTTTAATTATGTGAGATATTGGAGGATACCAAGATGTTAACCAGCAGGCTTCTCTCACACGGCATCACTGCGCCTGCCAATGTGATGCAGCACGCGAGAGGTGACCTGAACCTATAGGAGCGTCATTGTCTTCAGAAACGGGAGCCACCTAATGTGTTCACAACATCCCGTGCTCTAAATAAATCCTTGAGAAATTAAGGTAAAGAAAGAACGTGCTGGTGCCAATTCTCGTAGGCGGCAGTCATGTAGACTGACCAGGGCGTTGGATCCATTGCTTTGGGGTCGCTGCCGTGATAGTGTCAGTGATGGTGAGCAAGCAAGAAGAGGGCCTCTGGTGATGAGCTGGCAAAGCAAGGACCCCTCAAGGAGATGAGCCGAGTTGCAGTTTGGGATAAGTTGGATGATGTATCACTCGCCTGTATCGAGGGCCGGGTGTGCATGGCTGTGGTATTATATATCTCCTGTGTAACTGAACCTCTGTGTACCTCTTCATCTCTCTTCTCCGATCTCTCCTCCCGGGTTTATCAATCCTCGCCCAATCTCTTGATCCAATTCTTGAGGATACCGCTGGGGCATCGGAAAGACAGAATGTTCCTGTGCCAATTAACGTGGGCTGCTGGTGATGTTGGCCTTGTTAGAAGGGAGAGAGAGTTTGGTGGAATTGTTCGATATATTGCTTGAGCCTCGTGGGCATATATATAGGAGTACAATGATCAACTTGCAGTATAAGACAAGCCAGAACAAATTCTAGTCTATCTCTTTTTTTCTAATAATCAATATAGTCAACATCCTCTCGCAGTCACAACGTAGCGACGCAGACGATGAGACTGGAGAAGAATCCGAAGGCAAACCGACAAACAACCCCCACAGTCGTAATGGTCGATGCATCGCGGAGTCGTGGCTGGAGTGAAGACCGACGAGGTTGCTCAAGCAAGGCGGTAGCCCTTTGTGCCGTTTGCCGAAGTAGCCGAGAGCGTGGGTGGTGTAGCCGTGGTCGAGGTAGCCGTGGAAAGAATGCCGTGGTCGATGTTGTTAGAATAAACCACGGCTTAGTGCGGTCGGGCTCGTCGGGCACGTCGGATGCGCGCAGGACGTGCGGGACGCACTAGTACAATCGGATTCGTCGGGTTTGTCGGGCGCATCGGCGGTGTGCGGGACGCAGCAGCATGGCGTACGTGTGTAGTGTGTCTACTTATAGTAGGGTCATGTGTATGTTCGTGGTGTGTGTGTGGTCTGGTGGGTTCCACTGCATAGGCCTGTGTTGTTAGTGACATTAGCGGCAGCGCATAGCGGTCAGTTGAATGGCCGGCCGCGTCGAACGCGTTAGTGCGCGGCAAGAGCGCAGCCGAAGCCCATGACTTGCACGCTCTGGCGAGTGGAGGAGGTGGGCAACGGAAACTTGGGTGCTATGCAGCTGTGAGACTATAAATCCACGGCCACTATTTGTACAGGAGTTTTGTGCTTTGGAAAGGAAAAGTAACGGGGCTATGAAGCCGGGGAAACTCCAGTGTACTGTGTGCTCCTCCTTCTTCTACCTCTAGCTACGAGAGAGAGAGCTACAACAACAATTGATATACAGAGCTTCGGTTCGGGCGATCACCGGCGACCATGGCGCTCGTCCCACATGGCGGCGACGCGGGCGGATCGGCGTCGATGGCGATGCCGATGCTGACCGCGGACAACTACACGATCTGGGCCATCAAGGCGCAGGCGATCCTCGACGTCCACACCGTATGGGAGGCGGTGGCGCCGGGCGACGCGGCGGTGAACGCCAAGAAGGACAAGATGGTGCGTGCGTTGCTCCTCGGGGCGTTGCCGGAGGATGTGCTGCTGCAGGTGTCGACGAAGCTCACCGCCAGGGAGGTATGGGACTCCCTGAAGGTGAGGTTCGTCGGCGCCGATCGGGTCCGCGCGGCGAGGCTGGGGACGCTGCCCGGCGAATTCGACCGGATGAAGATGGCGGACGGCGAGGAGCTCGACGTGTACGGCGGGAGGCTCGCGGCGATGGCGGCGAGGTACGCCAACCTCGGGGAGACGCTGGGCGACGCGGCGCTCGTCAAGAAGCTGCTGGATACGGTGCCGGATCGCTTCTTCCCCGTCGTCGCCAGCATCGAGCAGTTCCACGACGTGACGACGATGGCGTTCGACAAAGCGCTCGGGAGGCTGCGTGCGTTCGAAAAGCGGGTTCGGCGCCGTGGACAAGACGGCGGCGAGCGCGCGGGAGCAGCTACTCATGACGGCGGCGCAGTGAGCAGCACGGGAGCGTCGACACGGCGGTGCTCGGGACGACGACGACGGGCGCAGCGTGGCGTCGAGGAGCGGCGGCAACAGGCGCATGCGCTGCTACAAGTGCAGGGAGCACGTGCACTTCCGGCGCGAGAGCCCGCAGCTGTGAAAAGAACCGGCGGCGGAGCAGTCTCTCTTGGAATAAGCCACAGCTTAGTGTGGTCGGGCGCGTCGGATGCGCGCAGGACGTGCCGGACGCACTGGTACAATCGGACTCGTCGGGCGCGTAGGTGGCGTACGGGACGTACGGGACGCAGCAGCGTGGTGTACGTGTGTAGTGTGTCTACTTGTAGTAGTGTCATGTGTATGCTCGTGGTGTGTGTGGTCTGGTGGTGCGTGAGCTAGGCTCACGTTGGGTTCCACTCCATAGGCCTGTGTTGTTAGCGACATTAGCGGCAGTGCGTAGCGGTCAGTTGGATGGCCAGCCGCGTCGTACGTATTAGTGCGCGGCAAGAGCGCAGCCGAAGCCCATGACTCGCACGCTCTGGCGAGTGGAGGAGGTGGGCAACGGAAACTTTGGGTGCTACGCAGCTGTGAGACTATAAATCCACGGCCACTGTTTGTACGGGAGTTTTGTGCTTTGGAAAGGAAAAATAACGGGGCTGTGAAGCCGGGTGAAACTCCAGTGTACTGTGTGCTCCTTCTTCTTCTACCTCTAGCTAAGAGAGAGAGAGAGCTGCAATAACAGATGTCAAGTCAGGGTAGCCGGTGTTGAGGATGTCGCCGTGGAGCCGCGGGCGCAAGGAGGCGCCGAATTAGTCATGGACACAGTGGTGTCGAGGTAGTAATGCGCCGGAAGGAGGATGGTGTTGACGAGGCGTCGCACCGGGTGTGCCAAACCCGCGGACACGTCGAAGACGAAGGCACGCGTCGGTTGCCAGCACCGGGCATGCGAAGACGGTCGAAGACGAGGTTGACGAAGCACCGCACCAGGCTTGCCAGGCCCGGGGACACTTCCTGGACGAAGGCACGCATCGGTGTTGCCAGTACCGGGCATGCGTAGACGAGGGACCTGCACGAGTTGTACGCCATGTCGGAGAAGTCGGAAGGGCCAGCAGAGAAGAACTCGACGACGATTGCGGCGTCCATCGGCGCGGGGCCGATGTCACCAACGGTGGTCGGAGTAGACGAAGTGGTTGGGGTAGATGACGGCGACACTGGCGACGGGCTGGTGCTGGACGAAGACGAAGGAAGGTGGACGGGCGGTAGCGTCGGTTGCCGAAGAAGAGTTGCGGCGGCGGCTAAGTTAGGAGCGCGGCAGTGGTGCTCGAAGTAGGCGAGGAGAACCCAACAGCATGACGAAGACTGGCGCGGACGATGGTGTTCCCACGTCAAGGGAGGCGGCGCGGCACATACCACGAGAGGTTGACGCGCGGGAACGGTGATGGACCGCGGGCCGCGGCGCTACGGCCCGAAGGGGCGACGCAGCGGCGGCGGGCAGGTCAGAGCGATGACAGAAGACCTCGGGGCGGTTGCAGGACCGCGGGCTGCGAAGCTACAGCCCGAAGGGCGGCGGAGCGTGGGTCGGTGCAACCGTGGGGACGGCGGCGTTGACCGTGTGACACGCTCGCTACGGCCCGACGGGGCAACGCAGCGATGGTGCGAGGGTCGGTGCAGCCACGGAACGGCCTGAAGCGGACGGCCTCGGGGCGGCGGGGGACCGCGGGCCGCGACACTACGGTCCGAAGGGACGACGCAGCAGTGACGCAGGTCGGTGTATCCGAGAGAAGAACCACAGGGCGACGGCGCTGCAAACCAATGGAACGATGTAGCGGCAGTCCGTTACTCGATTGGTGAAAGAACGCGCTGTACTTGGGATAGTCTTCACGAGACTTGCGGAGGCGCACGCAATCAATTGGCCAGATCGTTCACGCCGCCCGGATGAAAAAAGGATCGCGTAAGCTCGGGTGATCAGTCCAAACTTCCGCAAAGTTGAAGTGTCCGCTCCTCGTAGTGCATCATTGTCCGATGTAGCAGCCGACGGGGACTGGCTAGCGGCCACACGTTGTGCAGAGCCACGCGCCCAAGCATCACGTGTGACCTGACCAAGACGCCTGCATGCCTTGACGTTGAACTGAAGACACGTATTGGGCACCGTGGCACTCATGTGCGGCCGAGGTTGCTGCATCCAACGCGCGCGTGGGACGCGGTGTGACCTGCTGCGGTTACACGGTGGCCACGAGTTGCACCATGACGCGCCATCCAGCAAGAATACGCATGATGCTGCCGAGGTAGATGAATGTGGGGTGGGGTTGATGAAGTAGTCCGGTCGGAGCGGGGCGGTGACGGCCTACGTAGATCGACAGACGGGCCGGCGCGCGGACGACAGCCGTGAGGGATCGTCTATCGCGCGAGGCCGCCGGGTTGGTGAAGAAGCCGTCCGGTCGCGCCGGTGCCGGAGTAGATGCGCACGGGAGTCGACGGCGGCAACGGGCGAGGCAAGGCGAGGCAAACCCATTCATAGATTGGAGAACCAAAAAAGAAGCGCCGATCAAGATGACTGGCGTGACAGAGAAAACCCGGATTAAGGTTCGGGAAAAAGACTCTCTAAGGCAGCCGTCAACACAACCGGCGGACAAATCCTAGGTACGGGCGGCGCGCGTGTGCGGAAGCGGCGGCGGCGGCTAGGGTTTATGATCGAGGAAGGTTGATACCATGTTAGAAGGGAGAGAGAGGTTGGTGGAATTGTTTGATATATTGCTTGAGCCTCGTGGGCATATATATAGAAATACAATGATCAATTTGAAGTACAAGACAAGCTAGAATAAATCCTAGTCTATCTCATCTTTCCTAATAATCAATATACTCAACTAACGTCGGAACCATGGGAGAAGATGTGGGTGAGCTAACCCTTTGAAATTGAACCTACAGAGCAGGAGTAGTTCCATATGTGTACTATTTCACTCTCAAAATATTTGACACATTTGATTGTACATACTGGCCAGTGTTAAGCTTTGACTTTTTTTATAGGTAATAATAAAATGACTTAAGGGTTTGCCATGTCCTTGGCGCATTTTTTTGAAACGGTATGTACGTGTCAACCGTGTCGCTCTCGTGGGGCGGCTCGGGCGAAAACTGTAGCCATCGCCGCAGCCGTCACCGCCTCTCCTCATCCCTCCCATTGCCGTTGGAGGACGCTGGTTGGCGAAGCTCGCTCGGCCGACGGTGGCAGCGGGGCATCTCCCTTGTGCATCATCTCTTCCGGCGGGGAGCGCTCCTATTGTTGCCGCACGACGGCCACGAACATCGTGAAGTTGGCGGCCGAGTTAGGGTGCCGGGGCAGCAGGTCCGGGACCTCATGGTGGTATTCGTCCTGCGGTGGTTGCTTGAGCAGTGCGGCAACCGACATCTATTGGCCCTAGTCGCACAATTGGGCCTTGCACGGCCAGATCTGCGGCTACGGGGCGACACCGAGACATCAGATTGCAGCGGGGCTGCTCGTCGCATGGCTACGCCGGCAGCGCGGGCAGACGTGGGTACCCTCTATGTGGCGTCTCCGACTACGTCAGCTTAGTAGCATGTCTTCCTCATGTGCCTGCGGCGGCTCCTTCCTCGCGGCGTGGTGGATTTGCCTTCCGTGCTTCAGTTCCGAACATCCCTGGGCTAATGGGCCTAGGTAGGGCTCTCCCCGGCGAGGTGACAGTTGGCGGTGGTGTGCTCCATCATCGGTGTTGGTCCATGTGTTGACCACTCTAACTTGCAGTGGCGGGCTCGCTCCGGATTATGGTGACCACCGAAAGGTTTGCATAAAGGTTCCTCTCTTTAGATCCAGTGGTTGCCTTCGGTGATGAGATGCAATCTAAGGATGTTGGCTTGACACAGATGGATGGTTGTGCAGAAACGGTGGTCGCACATCGCATGTAGCTGATGAGATCGTGGAAAAGTGGTGGCGACACACATGCTTGACTTCGATGGTGGTGCTCCTCGATCACCCTGTCTCGAGCTTCGGGTGAAAATGTAAGGCTGACCTAAGTTGATTATACGTAGCAATGAGCCAATGATAATATTTTTGTGTCATTACTTTGTTGAAGGCATTGCTCGGATATGTTCGGACTGGTTTTTGTAGGTGAAATTCTAGATTCTGGCTTTTGGTGGTTGGATTCGGCGACGATGACTGTTGAGCGTCACTCCCTTGCTGAAGGTGTTGTTTTTTAAGAACCTCATTGTCCTTGTGGTGTGGTCTTTGCTGTAATTTGTTGATCGTGGATCTGATTGCTTCATTTTTTTCCTCGTTTAGGCATAGTTTTGGTCTTATATGACTTTGCTATTTGCCGGCGTATTTTTGTGTGTGTGCATTGGTGTTGGTTGTTTGCATCATACTTATACAAAGACCGGGCGTGTGCTAATTGTGTTTGTATACTCTTTATACTTCATTTTGAGTCCATCAAATTCACCATTTTGTCGAAAAATTAGACTAGTTTTTTTGTGGTACACAAAATTAGTTACCATATCATTTTAACAAAACAATAATATAACTGAAAAAGATAACAACCAAGCCATCATGTTCTTGCTTTTGGTTTATGCGAGGGCGGGAGACATGCATCATTAGTATCGCTCGCAACATCATGCATCTAGAATCCATGAGAGCAACAATTTCTTCTATTCATTCTAGCCAAGTCCATACTGACAGAGGATAATCTATATTGTTGAAACAAAGTCATTATTGAAGAACTCGACTATCAATGGCACAAAGTTGCTGACTTGAAATGATTATATTCATGAGAACATGTTTTTGTTTTTGTTTACCAAGTGCTGATTATATTCATGAGAACATGTTTTTGTTTTTGTTTACCAAGTGCTGAGCATATCATGGAAGGAAGCCTCAGAAACGTACATGTAATTACGTACAACATACATGTTCTGTGCTAAAACTATTCATAGCAGTCAATACCATTTTATGTGTCCTGTCATGTAATTAATTAACCTCTCAATGATGCATATCAATGGGCGCAGTGGTCGCAAGTATTACCTCCTGTATGTGTATATCTTACTATATATGGAACTTAAGCTTGCAAGAACTTTCAATCGTTAGTTCGTGACACATCGATCTCCTTTTTTTAGGCACCGACCGTAGAACAATAGTTTAGGCAACTTGTACATGTATCATACCATATCCACATCAGATATTTCAATTGTTTAGGCCAATTGGAATGAGACCAATTGTTTTGTTTCTTCATGCCGTCATGCATTTATATTTCGAGGCATGCTTATCTGGTCTATTTTCTCTTGCCTTTGAAGAAACCATGAAGTACTGGATATGAAGCAAGAGAAATAACAAAGGGTAATATGTATGCCGCAAAGCTGTGATGACTAACTTCTTAGAATTAATCACGCTAGCTTTTGTGGAAAACAATTGTGTGATGTGCTCATGCAGTTTAGACATTATCATGCATTTCTAGTTCCTACGCACTCATGCTTATGTCTGTACCATTCATTGTTGCAAGGGCGGGCACTTCTATTTATACCTTCGACTGGTTTCATTTTTCAGCTGAGTGTGTCAATGAGCCAGTAGTTGTGCAGCCACCAGCCAACATTTGTGCTTATTTACTTACTCTCCACCCTGTTATTATTCATTAGTACTAGTGCATTTACAATGTTTAAATATATATGTTTTTTAGAAACAATGTTTAATATGTGAGAGATTGGAGGATACCAACATGCAAGCGAGCAGGCTTCTCTTGCAAAGGCGCAACCAGCTACACCTCCCTCTGTGACACAATAGATGAGAGCCAACATGAAGCTATAGGTGCACCGCTGTTTTCAGTGAGGAGAACTTGCTTGAAAAATGAGGGGGAAAAGAGAATGTATTGGTGCCAATTCCTGTAGGTGAGGGTCATGTAGCCGAGGATAGGTTAAACATGACCCGCTGCGCCGTTGCTGCAACAGAAATACATATTTTAGGCAAAACTGTTGGGCTGTTCGTTTTGGGTTGAATCCAATTCCTTATCGATTGTATTATTTTTGAGAATACTGTCGAAACAGGCTTTTACCCCGCATTATATATAAAGCATCACAACCAAGTTACATGGTCAAACGATAGAAGATAGTGAGGTAGCTCTCTTACAAAAGCAAAACCTGGGATAATCGGAAACCGCAAACAAACGCGCTATGATGCCGAAAGAAAACATAGGATGACCAGAATACAAAATCACAACATGCCCTAGGACACCTAAGCTCCACAACAACATGCTCACGAGGGGGAGCGGCGCTAACCGTCGCCGCCGTCAAGCCCGAATTGAACGAGGGTTTTCACCCGGAACTTTGCCCCGGAGAGGAGAACCACAATGACGTCCTCAAGATAGCAACACGTGCAGGTGTCGACGCCGTTGACGCCAAAGCGCGGAGCGTTTGGTAGCTCACTAGTGCCACCATGAGGCTCGTAGGACACCTGCGACACGCACCATCCTCCAGATCCGTATCTGGGCGCACCCATTGCCAAAGACAAATAGTCACTTAGTAGAAAACATGGCTTTGGTTGGGGCCTGGCCAGCCCATTAGTCCCGGTTCAGTCACAAACCAGGACCCATGGGGGGCATATGTCCTGGTTCGTGCGCCTAGGGGGCCGGCCGGGCCTCATGGGGCATTTGTCCCGGTTCGTCTGGACCCATTTGTCCCGGTTCCAGGCACGAACTGGGACCAATGGTCCTCGCTCCTGGCCCACAACCATTGGTCCCGGTTCATGGCTGGAACCGGGATAGAAGGGGGGCCTTTAGTCCCGGTTCCAGCCACGAACCGGGACCAATGAGTTGCCTATATATACCCCATCGCCGCAGCAGAGCACTCCACACTGCTCTATTTTTTCTGGCCGGCAATGGGAGAGCTTTGTGGTGCTCTAGCTCACCTCCTATGCACATGAGGTGTTCGATGAAATGCCCGAGCCACACTAGTTAAGCTTTCTCCTCTCGAAGCTCGACCTCCAAGCTCCATTTTCCCCGAGATTTGTCTAGGTTTAGCGGTCCGTCACGTCCCGTCCCCGTCTTCACCGCCGTCAATCGCACGCGCCGATCTCGTCACCAACACCACCGTGGTGAGCCTCTTGTTCTTATCTTCTTTCTGAAAAAAAAAATTCTTACTTTAGATAGATACTTGTCTAATTTTCTTACTTTTATTATTGCTTGTTATTATATAGTGCGATGGTTTTGGTATCCGCCCCCGTCGGCCCTCGTCCTGTCTATGATTCAGATGTGGTATATATTAGCTTTTATAACTATTTGGTTCATTTATTGTTTATGACAATTATGCCGACCAACGTGACATAGATTTTATTTATCTAGGAGGTATGTGAACTGGAAATTCCAACCGACCCTATTGTCGAGAGGTTAAATTTAGTTGAAGAAGAAAACAATTACTTGAAGGAAAAAATAAAAAAATTGAGGAGGAGAAGGAGTCGCATGTTGTGGATGTCGTCGATGATCACAAGATTAAGATGGACGCAATGCGTTTGAAGATTAGAAAGATTAGAAAACATTCCATTCATACCGAGGCTTGGTATCATTATGCCGTTGGATCAATTGTTACCTTGGTTGCGATTATGATCGCATTTGTTGTTGCATTGAAATGTTTTACATAGTTTCAATGCATGGTTTAATTAGATGCTTTGGAGAGCTATATGTTGTTCAATGAGAACTATGTATGTACTTTGGTTTTAATGTGATGATGAACTTATATTAATTTGGTCACTTATCTATTGGTGATGTTCTGTAATGGTTTTTGACACACTTAATTATATATAATGCACGCAGATGAACCGGCAATGGATGTATGGTGACAGACACACCTCCGAGTACGTTAAGGGCGTGCATAATTTTCTCGAAGTGGCTGAGGCAAACAAGCAGAATGGTTTTATGTGTTGTCCATGCCCTATATGTGGGAATACGAAGTCTTACTCTGACCGGAAAATCCTTCATAGCCACCTGCTTTATAAGGGTTTCATGCCACACTATAATGTTTGGACCAGGCACGGAGAAATAGGGGTTATGATGGAAGATGACGAAGAAGAAGAGGACGATGACAACTATGTGCCCCCGGAATACGGTGATGCTGCAACGGGGGAAGCTGCTGAAGATCAAGAGGAACCAGACGATATTGTGCCCGATGATGATCTCTGCCGGGTCATTGTTGATGCAAGGAGACAGTGCGAAAGTCAAAAGGAGAAGCTGAAGTTCGATCGCATCTTAGACGGTCACAAAAAAAGGTTGTACCCCAATTGTGAAGATGGCAACACAAAGCTCGGTATCGTACTGGAATTGCTGCAGTGGAAGGCAGAGAATGCTGTGCCTGACAAAGGATTTGAGAAGCTACTGAAAATATTGAAGAAGAAGCTTCCAAAGGATAACGAATTGCCCGACAGTATGTACACGGAAAAGAAGGTCGTATGCCCTCTAGGATTGGAGGTGCAGAAGATACATGCATGCCCTAATGACTGCATCCTCTACCGCAGTGCGTACGAGGATTTGAACGCATGCCCGGTATGCGGTGCATTGCGGTATAAGATCAGACGAGATGACCCTGGTGATGTTGATGGCGAGCCCCTCAGGAAGAGGGTTCCTGCGAAGGTGATGTGGTATGCTCCTATAATACCACGGTTGAAACATCTGTTCAGAAACGAAGAGCATGCCAAGTTGATGCGATGGCACACAGAGGACCATAAGAAAGACGGGAAGTTGAGAGCACCCGCTGACCGGTCGCAATGGAGAAAAATCGAGAGAAAGTACCGGGCTGAGTTTGCAGGTGACCCAAGGAACGTATGGTTTGGTTTAAGCACGGATGGCATTAATCCTTTCCGGGAGCAGAGCAGCAATCACAGCACCTGGCCCGTGACTCTACGTATGCATAACCTTCCTCCTTGGATGTGCATGAAGCGGAAGTTCATTATGATGCCAGTTCTCATCCAAGGCCCTAAGCAACCCGGCAATGACATTGATGTGTACCTAAGGCCATTATTTGATGAACTTTTATAGCTGTGGAATGGAAACGGTGTACGTGTGTGGGATGAGCACAAACATGAGGAATTTAACCTGTACGCATTGCAGTTTGTAACCATCAACGATTGGCCCGCTCTCAATAACCTTTCATGACAGACAAACAAGGGATACCACACATGCACACACTTTTTAGCTGACACCGAAAGAATATATACTTGGACAAATGCAGGAAGAATGTGTACCTGGGCCATCGTCAATTTCTTCCGACCAACCATCAATGTAGAAAGAAAGGCAAGCATTTCAAAGGCAAGGCAGATCACCGGAAGAAGCCCGCCATGCGTACCGGTGATCATGCACTTGCTATGGTCAATGATTTACACGGAATCTTTGGAAAGGGTCCCGGTGGACTATCTATTCCGAATGACGCTGAGGGACGCGCACCCATGTGGAAGAAGAAACCTATATTTTGGGACCTACCCTACAGGAAAGATCTAGAGGTCCGCTCTTCAATCGACGTGATGCACATGACGGAGAACCTTTGCGTGAACCTGCTAGGCTTCTTGGGCGTGTATGGGAAGACAAAAGATACACAGGAGGCACGGGAGGACCTGCAACGTTTGCACGAAAAAGACGGCATGCCTCCAAAGCAGTATGAAGGTCCTGCCAGCTATGCTCTTACCAAAGAAGAGAAGGAAATCTTCTTTGAATGCCTGCTCAGTATGAAGGTTGTTGGAAATATGCCCTAGAGGCAATAATAAATTAGTTATTATTATATTTCCTTGTTCATGATAATCGTTTATTATCCATGCTATAATTGTATTGATAGGAAACTAAGATACATGTGTGGATACATAAACAACACCATGTCCCTAGTAAGCCTCTAGTTGACTAGCTCGTTGATCAACAGATGGTTACGGTTTCTGACCATGGACATTGGATGTCGTTGATAACGGGATCACATCATTTGGAGAATGATGTGATGGACAAGACAATCCTAAGCCTAGCACAAAGATCGTAGTTCGTATGCTAAAGCTTTTCTAATGTCAAGTATCATTTCCTTAGACCATGAGATTGTGCAACTCCGGATACCGTAGGAATGCTTTGGGTGCACCAAACGTCCTAGCAACGAATCGGGTGACTATAAAGGTGCACTACGGGTATCTCCGAAAGTGTCTGCATTGGGTTGGCACGAATCGAGATCGATTTGTCACTCCGGTTGACGGAGAGGTATCTCTGGGCCCACTTGGTAGGACATCATCATAATGTGCACAATGTGACCAAGGGGTTGATCACGGGATGATGTGTTACGGAACGAGTAAAGAGACTTGCCGGTAATGAGATTGAATAAGGTATCGGGATACCCACGATCGAATCTCGGGCAAGTACAATACCGCTAGACAAAGGGAATTGTATACGGGATTGATCGAATCCTCGACATCGTGGTTCATCCGATGAGATCATCGTGGAACATGTGGGAGCCAACATGGGTATCCAGATCCCGCTGTTGGTTATTGACCGGAGAATGTCTCGGTCATGTCTGCATGGTTCCCAAACCCGTAGGGTCTACACAATTAAGGTTCGATGGCGCTAGGGTTATAAAGGAAGTTTGTATGTGGTTACTGAATGTTGTTCGAGTCCCGGATGAGATCCCGGACGTCACGAGGAGTTCGGAATGGTCCGGAGGTAAAGATTTATATATGGGAAGTGCTGTTTTGGTCACGAGGAAAAGTTTGGGTTTTATCGGTAATGTACGGGACCACCGGAGGGTCCTGGGTCCACCAGTGGGGCCACCAGCCCGGAGGGCTGCATGGGCCAAGTGTGGGAGGGACCAGCCCGGGTGGGCTGGTGCGCCCCACAAGGGCCCAAGGCGCCTAGGGTTTGGGGAGGGGGCGCCCCACCTAGCTTGGGGGGCAAGTTTCCCCCTCTTCCCCCCCTTGGCCGCCACCCTAGATAGGTTTGGGGCTGACACACCCCTTGGGGTGGAAACCCTAGAGGGGGCGCACCCCCTCCCTCTCCCCTATATATACTTGAGGACTTTGGGGCTGCCAACACATGAGTTTTGTCCTCTCCATGGCGCAGCCCTGCCTCTCTCCCTCCTCCTCTCCCGCGGTGCTTGGCGAAGCCCTGCAGGATTGCCACACTCCTCCACCACCACCACGCCGTTGTGCTGCTGCTGGACGGAGTCTTCCTCAACCTCTTCCTCTCTCCTTGCTGGATCAAGGCATGGGAGACGTCACCGGGCTGCACGTGTGTTGAACGCGGAGGTGCCGTCCGTTCGGCACTAGGATCTCCGGTGATTTTAATCACGACGAGTACGACTCCTTCAACCCCGTTCTCTTGAACGCTTCCGCTTAGCGATCTACAAGGGTATGTAGATGCACTCCCCTCTCTCTCGTTGCTAGTCTCTCCATAGATAGATCTTGGTGACTCGTAGGAAAATTTTGAATTTCTGCTCGTTCCCCAACAAAGGGCATCATGAGCTAGGTCTATTGCGTAGATTCTTTGCACGAGTAGAACACAAAGTAGTTGTGGGCGTTGATTTTGTTCAATATGCTTACCGTTACTAGTCCAATCTTGTCTCGACGGTATTGTGGGATGAAGCGGCCCGGACCGACCTTACACGTACTCTTACGTGAGACAGGTTCCACCGACTGACATGCACTTGGTGCATAAGGTGGCTAGCGGGTGCTAGTCTCTCCTACTTTAGTCGGAACGGATTTGATGAAAAGGGTTCTTATGAAGGGTAAATTGCAATTGGAATATCACGTTGTGGTTTTGCGTAGGTAAGAAACATTCTTGCTAGAAACCCAAAGCAGCCACGTAAAACATGCAAACAACAATTAGAGGACGTCTAACTTGTTTTGCAGGGTATGCTATGTGATGTGGTATGGCCAAGAAGAATGTGATGAATGATATGTGATGTATGAGATTGATCATGTTCTTGTAATAGGAATCACGACTTGCATGTCGATGAGTATGACAACCGGCGGGAGCCATAGGAGTTGTCTTAATTTATTGTATGACCTGCGTGTCATTAAACAACGCCATGTAATTACTTTACTTTATTGCTAACCGGTAGCCATAGTAGTAGAAGTAATAGCTGGTGAGACAACTTCATGAAGACATGATGATGGAGATCATGATGATGGAGATCATGGTGTCATGCCGGTGACGATGATGATCATGGAGCCCCGAAGATGGAGATCAAAAGGAGCAAAATGATATTGGCCATATCATGTCACTATTTGATTGCATGTGATGTTTATCATGTTTATACATCTTATTTTCTTAGAACGACGGTAGTAAATAAGATGATCCCTCATTAAAATTTCAAGAAAGTGTTCCCCCTAATTGTGCACCGTTGCGAAAGTTCGTCATTTCGAAGCACCACGTGATGATCGGGTGTGATAGATTCTAACGTTCACATACAACGGGTGTAAGCCAGATTTACACATGCGAAACACTTAGGTTAACTTGACGAGCCTAGCATGTATAGACATGGCCTCGGAACACAAGAGACCGAAAGGTCGAGAATGAGTCGTATGGAGGATACGATCAACATGAAGATGTTCACCGATGATGACTAGTCCGTCTCACGTGATGATCGGACACGACCTAGTTGACTCGGATCATGTAATCACTTAGATGACTAGAGGGATGTCTATCTGAGTGGGAGTTCATAAGATGGACTTAATTATCCTGAACACAGTCAAAAAACCCTTTGCAAATTATGTCATAGCTCGTGCTTTAGTTCTACTGTTTTAGATATGTTCCTAGAGAAAATATAGTTGAAAGTTGACAGTAGCAATTATGCGGACAGTAGAAGGCTTATGTCCTTAATGCACCGCTCGGTGTGCTGGACCTCGAACGTGGTCTGTGGATGTTGCGAACATCTGACATACACGTTTTGATAACTACGTGATAGTTCAGTTAAACGGTTTAGAGTTGAGGCACCAAAGACGTTTTCGAAACGTCGCGGAACATATGAGATGTTTCGAGGGCTGAAATTGGGATTTCGGGCTCGTGCCCACGTCAAGAGGTATAAGACCTCTGACGATTGTCTTAGCCTGCAAACTAAGGGAGAAAAGCTCAATCGTTGAGCTTGTGCACAGATTGTCTGAAGTGCAACAATCACTTGAATCGAGTGGGAGTTGATCTTCCAGATGAGATGGTGATGTTTCTCCAAAGTCATTGCCACCAAGCTGCTAGAGCTTCGTGATGAACTATAACATATCAGGGATATATATGATGATCCTTGAGCTATTCGCAATGTTCGACACCGCGAATGTAGAAATCAAGAAGGAGCATCAATTGTTGATGGTTAGTGAAACCACTAGTTTCAAGAAGGGAAAGGGCAAGAAGGGGTACTTCATGAAACGGCAAATCAGTTGCTTTGCTCCAAAGGAAGAAACCCAAGGTTGAACCCAAACCCAAGATTAAGTGCTTCAGTAATGAGGGAACAGACACAAGCAGAACTACCCTAGATACTTGGTAGATGAGAAGGTCGGCAAAGGTCGATAGATGTATATTGGATATACATTATGTTAATGTGTAATTTACTAGTACTCCTAGTAGCACCAGGGTATTAGATACCGGTTCAGTTGCTAAGTGTTAGTAACTCGAAATAAAAGCTATGGAATAAACGGAGACTAGCAAAAGTTGAGCTGACGATATGTGTTGGAAGTGTTTCCAAGGTTGATGTGATCAAGCATCACACGCTCCCTCTACCATCAAGATTGGTGTTAAACCTAAATAATTGTTATTTGGTGTTTGCGTTGAGCATAGACATGATTGGATTATTTCTATCGCAATACGGTTATTCATTTAAGGAGAATAATGGTTACTCTGTTTATTTGAATAATACCTTCAATGGTCTTGCACCTAAAAGGAATGGTTTATTAAATCTCGATCGTAGTGATACACATTTTCATGCCAAAAGATATAAGATAGTAATGATAGTACCACTTACTTGTGGCACTGCCATGTAAGTCATATTGGTATAAAACGCATGAAGAAGCTCCATGTTGATGGATCTTTGGACTCACTCGTTTTTGAAAAGTTTGAGACATGCGAACCATGTCTATTGGTGAATATGCATGAAGAAACTCCATGCAAATGGACCGTTTGGACTCACTTGATTTTGAATCACTTGAGACATGCAAATCATACCACATGGGCAAGATGACTGAAAGCCTCGTTTTCAGTAAAATGGAACAAGAAAGCAACTTGTTGGAAGTAATACATTATGATGTGTGCAGTCCAATGAGTCTTTGAGGCACGCATGGATATCGTTATGTTCTTACTTCACGGATGATTTGAGTAGATATCTGAGTATATTTACTTGATGAAACACAAGTCTGAATTATTGAATGGTTCAAGTAATTTCAGAGTGAAGTTGAAGATCATCGTGACAAGAGGATAAAATGTCTATGATATGATCATAGAGATGAGTATCTGAGTTACGAGCTTTGGCATGCAATTAAGACATTGTGGAAATTGTTTCATAATAAATACCGCCTGGAACACCATAGTGTGATGGTGTGTCCGAACATCATAGTTGCACCCTATTGGATATGGTGCATACCATGATGTCTCTTATCGAATTACCACTATCGTTCATGGGTTAGGCATTAGAGACAACCGCACTCACTTTAATAGGGCACCACGTAATTCCGTTGAGACGACACCGTTTGAACTATGGTTTGGAGAAACCTAAGTTGTCGTTTCTTAAAAGTTTCGGGCTGCGATGCTTATGTGAAAAAGTTTCAGGTTGATGAGCTCGAACCCAAAGCGGATAAAAATGCATCTTCATAGGACACCCAAAACATTTGGGTATACCTCCTATCTCAGATCCGGAAGCAAAAGTAATTGTTTCTAGAAACATGTCCTTTCTCGAGGAAAAGTTTCTCTCGAAAGAACTGAGTGGGAGGATGGTGGAGACTTAATGAGGTTATTGAACCATCACTTCAACCAGTGTGTAGCAGCGCACAGGAAGTTGTTCATGTGGCACCTACACCAATTGAAGTGGAAGCTGATGATAGTGATCATGATGCTTCGGATCAAGTCACTACCGGACCTCGTGGAGTCGACAAGGACACGTACTACTTCAGAGTGGTACGCAATCCTGTTTTAGAGGTCATGTTGCTAGACAACAATGGACCTACGAGCTATGGAGAAGCGATGGTGGGCCCGGATTCCGATGAATGGCTCGAGGCCATAACATCCGAGAGAGGATCCATGACTTTGGAAGAAATAATTGATGGTCGTAAGGACATTGGGTAAAGATGGATTTTAAAAGGAAGACAGACAATAATGGTAAGTATCACCATTAAGAAAGCTCGACTTGTCATTAAGATGTTTTCCGACAAGATTCAAGGAGTTGACTACTGTGAGGCTTTCTCACTCATAGCGATGCTAAGAGTCTGTTGGAATTGGATTAGCGATTCTTGCATTATTTATGAAATCTTGCAGATAGGATGTCAAAACATTGTTTCCTCGACAATTTTCTTGAGGAAAGGTTGTATGTGATACAACCAGAAAGGTATTGACAATCCTGAAAGACGCTAGCAAGTATGCAAAGCTCCAGTAATCCTTCTAAGGACTGGAGTAAGCATCTCGGAGTTGGAATGTACGCTTCGATGAGATGATCAAAGATTTTGGGTTTATACAAAGTTTATGAGAAACTTGTATTTCCAAAGAAGTGAGTGGGAGCACTATAGAATTTCTGATGAGTATATGTTGTTGACATATTGTTGATCAAAAATGATGTAGAATTTCTGGAAAGCATATAGGGTTATTTGAAAAGTGTTTTTGAATAGAAAACCTGGATTAAGCTGCTTGAACATTGAGCATCAAGATCTATGAGGATAGATCAAAAACCGCTAAATGGTACTTTTAAATGAGCACATACCTTGACATGATCTTGAAGGTGTTCAAGATGGATCAGTCAAAGAAGGAGTTCTTGCCTGAGTTGTAAGGTATGAAGTTAAGAGTTAAAGCTCGACCACGGCAGAAGAGAGAGAAAGGACGAAGGTCGCCCCTATGCTTCGCATTTAGGCTCTATAGTATGCTATCTTTGTGTACCGCATAGGAAGTGTGCCTTGCCATGAGTCGGTCAAGGGTACTAGAATGATCCAGGAATGGATCATTGGACAACGGTCAAAATTGTCCTTGGAGTAAATAAGGACATGTTTCTCAATTATGGAGGTGATAAAGAGTTCGGCGTAAAGGGTTACGTCGATGCCAGCTTTAACACCTATCCGAGTGACTCTGAGTAGCAAACCGGATACGTATAGTGGAGCAACCATTTGGAATAGCTTCAAGTGGAGCGTGGAAGCAGCATTTACAATATGACCTAGAGATTTGCGAAGTGCATACAGATCTGAATGTTGCAGACCCGTTGACTAAAACCTCTCTCACAAGAAAAACATGATCAAACCCCAGAACTCATTGAGTCTTAATCACATGGTGACGTGAATTAGTTTAGTGACACTAGTAAACTCTTTGGATGTTGGTCACATGGCGATGTGACCTATCAGTGTTAATCACATGGCGATGTGAACTAGATTATTGACTCTAGTGCAAGTGGGAGACTGTTGGAAATATGCCCTAGAGTCAATAATAAATTAGTTATTATTATATTTCCTTGTTCATGATAATCATTTATTATCCATGCTATAATTGTATTGATAGGAAACTCAGATACATGTGTGGATACATAAACAACACCATGTCCCTAGTAAGCCTCTAGTTGACTAGCTCGTTGATCAACATATGGTTACGGTTTCGACCATGGACATTGGATGTCGTTGATAACGGATCACATCATTTGGAGAATGATGTGATGGACAAGACCCAATCCTAAGCCTAGCACAAAGATCGTGGTTCGTATGCTAAAGCTTTTCTAATGTCAAGTATCATTTCCTTAGACCATGAGATTGTGCAACTCCGGATACCGTAGGAATGCTTTGGTTGCACCAAACGCCACAACGTAATCGGGTGGCTATAAAGGTGCACTACGGGTATCTCCGAAAGTGTCTGTTGGGTTGGCACGAATCGAGACTGGATTTGTCACTCCGGTTGACGGAGAGGTATCTCCGCCCACTCGGTAGGACATCATCATAATGTGCACAATGTGACCAAGGGGTTGATCACGGGATGATGTGTTACGGAACGAGTAAAGAGACTTGCCGGTAACGAGATTGAACAAGGTATCGGGATACCGACGATCGAATCTCGGGCAAGTACAATACCGCTAGACAAAGGGAATTGTATACGGATTGATCGAATCCTCGACATCGTGGTTCATCCGATGGGATCATCATGGAACAGGTGGGAGCCAACATGGGTATCCAGATCCCGCTGTTGGTTATTGACCGGAGAACGTCTCGGTCATGTCTGCATGGTTCCCGAACCCGTAGGGTCTACACACTTAAGGTTCGATGATGCTAGGGTTATAAAGGAAGTTTGTATGTGGTTACCGAATGTTGTTCGAAGTCTCGGATGAGATCCCGGACATCACGAGGAGTTCCGGAATGGTCCGGAGGTAAAGATTTATATATGGGAAGTCCTGTTTTGGTCACCGGAAAAGTTTCGGGTTTTATCGGTAATGTACAGGACCACCGGGAGGGTCCTGGTCCACTAAGTGGGGCCACCGGCCCTGGAGGGCTTCATGGGCCAAGTGTGGAGGGTACCAGCCCTGTGGGCTGGTGCGCCTCACAAGGGCCCAAGGCGCCTAGGGTTTGGGAGGGGCACCCCACCTAGCTTGGGGGCAAGTTTCCCCTCTTCCCCTTGGCCGCCACCCTAGATGGGTTTGGGGCTGCCTCACCCTTGGGGTGGAAACCCTGGGGGCGCACCCCCCTCCCTCTCCCCTATATATACTTGAGGACTTTGGGGCTGCCAACACATGAGTTTTTTCCTCTCCATGGCGCAGCCCTGCCTTTCTCCCTCCTCCTATCCGCGGTGCTTGGCGAAGCCCTGCAGGACTGCCACGCTCCTCCACCACCACCACGCCGTTGTGCTGCGGCTGGATTGAGTCTTCCTCAACCTCTCCCTCTCTCCTTGCTGGATCAAGGCATGGGAGACATCACGGGCTGCACGTGTGTTGAACGCGGAGGTGCCGTCCGTTCGGCACCAGGATCTCCGGTGATTTCAATCACGACGAGTATGACTCCTTCAACCCCGTTCTCTTGAACGCTTCCGCTTAGCGATCTACAAGGGTATGTAGATGCACTCCCCTCTCTCTCGTTGCTAGTCTCTCCATAGATAGATCTTGGTGACTCGTAGGAAAATTTTGAATTTCTGCTACGTTCCCCGACAAAGGTCCCGTCTGGCTTCTCGTCGAATATAAAGGGAATAATAAATATGCCAGAGAAAAAGTTCCAGAACCTAAAGTCTCATGGCTGCCACGTGATTATGACGCAACTGCTTCCGGTTGCATTGAGGGGGCTTCTATCGGAAAACATCCGATTAGCCATTGTGAAGCTATGTGCATTCCTCAATGCAATTTCTCAGAAGGTGAACGATCCTGAAATCATATCAAGTCTAAGGACTGATTTTGCGCAATGTCTTGTCAGTTTCGAGCTGGTGTTCCCACCATCCTTCATCAATATCATGACGCACGTCCTAGTTCATCTAGTCGACAAGATTGTCATTCTGGGCCCCGTATTTCTACACAATATGTTCCCCTTTGAGAGGTTCATGGGAGTCCTAAAGAAATATGTTCAGAATCGCTGCTTAGGCCGTAAGGAAGCATCTCCATGGGCCATCAAACAAAGGATGTCATTGGATTTTGTGTTGACTTCATTCCTGGCCTTAATAAGATTGGTCTCCCTAAATCACGGTATGATGGGAGACTGACTGGAAAAGGCACGCTTGGAGGGCACTCAATAATATGTAGGGACAGACATTCTTGGTCTCAAGCACACTACATAGTTCTACAAAACTCTACCTTGGTGACCCTGTATGTCGATGAACACAAGAACAGTCTACACTCCAAACACCCAGAGCAGTGTGACGAATGGATTACATGTGAACACATCAGGATTTTCGGCAGTTAGTTGGAAACATGTCTCAGAGGTGACAACACTGTTTGTGATGAGCTGTACTCGTTGCCCAGGGGACTATCTTCGACTGTATTGACTTACAAAGGATACGCGATAAATAGGAATACATTTTACAAGATCGCCCAAGATCACAAGAGTGGTACATCTCCGTCGTATCTACTTTTCCAAACACTTTTACCCTTGTTTTGGACTCTAACTTGCATGATTTGAATGGAACTAACCCGGATCGACATCGCTTTCAAAGACAATTGCCATGGTGTTATTTATGTGCAGAAACAAAAGTTCTCGGAATGACCTGAAACTCCACGGAATGTCTATTTGGAAATAATAAAAAATCATTGCAAAAGATGAAGACCAGGGGGCCCACACCCTGTCCACGAGGGTGGGGCGCGCCCTCCCCCCTAGGGCGCGCCCCTACCTCGTGGGCCCCCTAAAGCTCCTCCGACGCCAACTCCAACTCTATATATTTGCTTTCAGGGAGAAAAAAATCAAGGAGAAGAAATCATCACGTTTTATGATACGGAGCTGCCGCCAAGCCCTAAAACCTCTCGGGAGGGCTGATCTGGAGTCCGTTCGGGGCTCCGGAGAGGGGGATTCGTCGCCATCGTCATCATCAACCATCCTCCATCACCAATTTCATGATGCTCACCGTCATGCGTGAGTAATTCCATCGTAGGCTTGCTGGACGGTGATGGGTTGGATGAGATCTATCATGTAATCGAGTTAGTTTTGTTAGGGTTTGATCCCTAGTATCCATTATGTTCTGAGATTGATGTTGCTATGACTTTGCTATGCTTAATGCTTGTCACTAGGGCCCGAGTGCCATGATTTCAGATCTGAACCTATTATGTTTTCATGAATATATGTGTGTTCTTGATCCTATCTTGCAAGTCTATAGTCACCTACTATGTGTTATGATCCGCAACCTCAAGTGACAATAATCAGGACCACTCCGGTGATGACCATAGTTTGAGGAGTTCATGTATTCACTATGTGCTAATGCTTTGTTCCGGTTCTCTATTAAAAGGAGGCCTTAATATCCCTTAGTTTCCATTAGGACCCGCTGCCACACGGGAGGGTAGGACAAAAGATGCCATGCAAGTTCTTTTCCATAAGCACGTATGACTATATTCGAATACATGCCTACATTACATGATGAATTGGAGCTAGTTACAGTAACCCTATGTTATGATCTGTTACATGATGACCCGTGATCCGCATATTCTCCATCACCGATCCAATGCCTACGAGCTTTTCACATACTGTTCTTCGTTTATTTACTTTTCTGTTGCTACTGTTACAATCACTACAAAATACCAAAATATTACTTTTGCTACTGTTACCTTTTGTTACCGTCACCGTTACTATCATACTACTTTTCTACCAGATACTTTGCTGCAGATACTAAGTTATCCAGGTGTGGTTGGATTGACAACTCAACTGCTAATACTTGAGAATATTCTTTGGCTCCCCTTGTGTCAAATCAATAAATTTGGGTTGAATACTCTACCCTCGAAAATTGTTGCGATCCCCTATACTTGTGGGTTATCAAGACTATTTTCTCAAGGCGCTGTCGGAGCATAGCTCTATTCTTTGAGTCACTTGGGATTTATATCTGCTGGTCACTATGAAGAACTTGAAAGATGCTAAGACAACAATTTATCCCTCAACTACGAGGGGAGGTAAGGAACTGCCATCTAGCTCTGCACTTGATTCACCTTCTGTTGTGAGTAAGCTTGCGACACCTAAACCTGCTTCTGCTATTCATTCTGATATGTCGCATGTTATTGATGATGCCACTTCTGTTATGCATGATACTTATGATGAAACTACTTCTATGCTTGATACAACTGTGCCACTTAGTGAATTTCTTGATGAAAAAATTGCTAAAGCTAGAGAGAAAGAAATTATTGAAACTGATCATGTTGATGAAATTGATGATGAAAACATGCCTGTTATTCCTTAGGGTTATATTTTTGATAAATAAGCTTCTGCGGCTATCTTAGCTTGCAAAGATAGCTATGAACTTAAGAGATTATTAGCTAAATGGAATAAGCAATCTCTTAATGATAGAATGAGACCTGACCCTACTTTTGCTACTTCACCTATCTGTGTTACCGATAAGGATTATGAATTCTCTTTTGATCCTGATATAATTACTTTGGTTGAATCTGATCTTTTTCATGGCTATGAATCTGAAACTGTTGTGGCACATCTTACTAAATTAAATGATATAGCCACCCTGTTCACTAATGATGAGAGGTCTCGCTACTTTTATATCCTTAAAATATTTCTGTTCTCATTAAAGGGTGATGCTAAGATATGATTTAATTCTCTTGATCCTGGTTGTGTGTGTAGTCCCCAGGATATGATTTATTACTTCTCTGCTAAATATTTCCCTGCTCATAAGAAACAAGTTGCTTTAAGGGAAATATACACCTTTGTGCAAATTGAAGAACAGAGTCTCCCACAAGCTTGGGGGAGGCTTCTCAAGTTACTTAATGCTTTGCCTGATCATCCTCTTAAGAAAAATGAAATACTTGATATCTTTTATAATGGACTAACCGATGCTTCCAGAGATTACCTGGATAGTTGTGCTGGTTCTGTTTTCAGGGAAAGAACACCGGATGAAGCTGAAATTCTATTGAATAATATGTTGACAAATGAAAATAATTGGACACTTCCTGAGCCAGCTCCTGAGCCAATTCCTGAGCCTATTCCTAAACCGACTCCAAAGAAGAGAGGTGTTCTATTTCTCAGTCCTGAAGATATGCAAGAGGCAAAGAAATCTATGAAAGAAAAGGGTATTAAAGCTGAAGATGTTAAGAATTGACCTCCTATTGAAGAAATACATGGTCTTAATTTCACACTGTTGAAGAAACATATGATCTTAATCCATTACCCATTGAAGAACCTCCTGGTCTTGATAACCCGACACAGGTAGTAAAGGTAAATTCTCTCTATATATTTGATGAAGGTGATATTCCTCACTATAAGTCTGCTAGACAATGCTTAGAAGAGTTTGATAATTTTATTGTCAAACAATAAAACTTCAATGCCTATTTTGGTAGAAAATTGAAATATAATTCTGATATGATTAAACACTTGGGTGATTATATGTCTAGAGTTAAAGGTGAACTTAAACTTGTTAGCAAACATGCTTCTATGGTCACCACTCAAGTAGAACAAGTACTTAAAGCTCAAAATGATTTGCTCAATGAATTGAATAGTAAGAAAAATGACTATGCTGTTAGAGTGGCTACTAGAACTGGTAGAATGACTCAGGAACCTTTGTATCCTGAAGGCCACCCTAAGAGAATTGAGCAAGATTCTCAGAGAAATAATATTGATGCACCTAGTTCTTCTAAAAAGAATAAAAGAAAAATGATAGGACTTTGCAAACTTCTAGTGAACCTATTGCTGAACCACCTGAGAATCCAAATGATATCTCTATTTCTGATCTTTGAAACACAACCTGGTAATGAACATGAACCTAGTGAAAATGTTAATGATGATGTTCATGATGATGCTCAACCTAGTAATGATAATGATGTAGAAATTGAACCTGCTGTTGATCTTGATAACCCACAATCAAAGAATCAATGTTATGATAAGGGAGACTTTGTTGCTAGGAAACATGGTAAAGAAAGGGAACCTTGGGTTCAGAAACCCATGCCCTTTCCTCCCAAACCATCCAAGAAAAAGGATGATGAGGATTTTGAGCGCTTTGAAATGGTTAGACCTATCTTTTATGTAATGCGATTAACTGATATGCTCAAAATGAATCCTTATGCTAAGTATATGAAAGATATTGTTACAAATAAGAGAAAGATACCGGAAGCTGAAATTTCCACCATGCTTGCTAATTATACTTTTAAGGGTGGGATACCAAAGAAACTAGGAGATCCAGGAGTACCTACTATACCATGCTCCGTTAAAAGAAACTATGTTAAAACTGCTTTATGTGATCTTGGAGCCGGTGTTAGTGTTATGCCTCTCTCTTTATATCGTAGACTTGATTTGAATAAGTTGACACCTACTGAAATATCTTTGCAAATGGCTAATAAATCAACTGCTATACCTGTCGGTATTTGTGAGGATGTGCCTGTTGTGGTTGCAAATGTTACTATTTTAACGGCATTTGTTATTCTTGGAAGACCTTTTTTGAATACTGCAGGGGTTTGTATTGATTGCAACAAAGGCAATGTCACTTTTCATGTTAATGGCAATGAGCATACGGTACACTTTCCGAGGAAAGAGTTAATTGCCCAAAACCACCAGATTTATGGCTAGGGTACTGCAAAACCACCAACTTGGTGGAAAATAACGAACAACCACCACTTCTGTGGCAAGTGAATAACATATATCACTAAAAACGTTGTGACCCGCGGCTAAGTGCGAATCTGACATGCCTGGCCCGCCTGCCGGGACCACGTGGCTAGGGCTAACGGCGGAGGCCAGACGGTCGTTTCCCCCGCTCGTCAACTCTGTTGGCTAGCGCGCGACAGTGCATTTCTCTCCTCTGCTCGGTCTCTCCTCTGCTTCTTCCCCTCTGGCGCCCTTTTTATGCCGCCAGCCGTCGGCGCCATCCGGCGCCCGCACCTCAAACAAGAGGAGTCATCGTGTCTTGGTCTGATGGTTCGGCTCGTCCTCGTCGTCGGCGATGAAGTTAGCAAGGTAAGCTTCTGCTCATGTGCATCTAGGGTTAGGGTTCTAGGTAGAAAGGGGAATTTTTGTTCCCTGTAGGAATTGAACACTTTTTCCTTATGTTTAGGCACCTGCGACCATGGAGTGCACGGAATGGTGCGGCCCGGCTCTGAATCATCCTGCACGTTGTGAGCATCGATCCCCCTGTGAGAAGTTGGTTGCGTTTGAATCCACTGATAGCGGCAGGAGGTTTCTAGGCTGTTTACAGAAGGTAAATTAGCAGTGCAATTAGGTGTTATACTGTACACATTTCATTGCTTGGCTGTTGTGCTGAATTTGTGAAGTATGTGAATTGTTATTTTCTTAGATGACTGATAGAATTAGGTCTGCAAATAGGATGTTACAAGTAGAACATTAGCACAAGTAGAACATTGTTATTTTTTCATAAGTGTGCCATGAGTTTTGCTCATAATAATTTGAGCTATTTAGTACATATCATTATTTTTGCTGTCTATTACAAGTAGAACATTAGCACAATTTAATAGGTACATATCATTGGACCCAAGTAGAACATTAGCACAATTATTTGAGCTCAGTGGTTTTGCATTGTTATCAGAACATTTGAGCTCATTGGTTTTGAAATTTAATTATTTTTTTCACACATTCTTAGGATGGACCCAAGTGCTCATATGTGGAATGGATTGATTCTGAGTGGCCAATCCCATTGAAGTCAGCTTTAAATAAGATCTGGTCTATGTATGAGAAGGAGTTGACTGACAGGTTGAGACAGGACGTAGTTAATGCTGAAGAAGTCTATAAGGTAGTTGAAGAGAAGAGAAAGATGGAAAATGACCTGAGGTTCTTTAAAGTTGACTTTGCCAAAATGGTGGCTGACAAAGAGGATGCAATTTCCCAATTAGGCAATGCATGAATAGCTCTTAGTGACCTGAAGGAAGAGCTTCAGAAAAAGAACTTGGCTGTGAAAGTAGACACTAACATCCATCAGGTGTTAAGGGCCAAAGCGTAGAAAGAGAAGGACCAAGGGAAGTTAGAGAAGTTGAAGCTGCTGCAGGAGATGGACCAGATCAAGCAGGAGAGGGACATGTTGTTGGAGGAGAGGGAGAAGTTCAAGCAAGAGAAAAGGAACCTGGAGTACACCATAGGTGATCTTTTCAAGGAGAAGGAGGCCACCAAGGGGAAGATCAGGAAGATCAAGGAGATAGTTGATGAATGAATTCATGTTGTTGTACTAGTATCTGCTATTTGTATTACTAAACATCTCAAGACATTTGTGTTGAAATTGTGCTTCTGGTAAATCCAATTGTGCTACTGGATTATGCTATTAATGACTCATTTGTGCCTGTTTTGTGTTTGATGAAAGTGCCATACTAGTCATGTTCTGAGTAATATAATTATGGTTGGGTAGTTGTCGAGGGCTCGATAACCCTACTTTTGGGGTGTATGGTTGGGTAGTTGTCGAGGGGTCGATAACCCTACTTTTGGGTGTGTTCTATATCGTTGGGTAGTATCGAATGACAAACATTAGTGTTCACATAATAGCAAATGACAAACATTAGTGTTCACATAATAGCAAATGACAAACATAGTTATCACATAATCTCAAAATACACAAATAGTCTCGAATAAGAAGTTCATCACATACAATGTCTCAAATTACACAAATGGTACACGATAGTTGAAACGACATGAACATCACATATAACTCGGTTTCCTGTAGCAATGCAAGTCAACAACCCTTTTCCATGCCCATTCTTGCAGCATTTCTTGAATCTTGTCATCATCAGTTATGTCAACCAATTTTCTTTCCCCGGGGCCATCTGACTGCTTCCTGCTGATGTAGTACACAAAATCCTCTTCCTTCAACCCTTGCTTCAACATGAATTTAGTCTTCAACCAATCGAAAGTGAGGTCCACTTCACTAACTTGCACAACACATGGAGACAAGCCTTGGACATGAACAACAGGGCTAAGCACCCACTGATTACCATTAGCCATCTACAACACACAAATCTCTTAGTACCTAACCTATGATACATTAATCCACGAGGACAACAAACTACGGTTTTGACAAAACTATGATACATTAAACCAACCAAAAAATGGGGGTGGAGTTGATTTACCTTCTAGTTTCGAAATCCTGAAGATCCAACGGTGAAACTGGACCGATGCATGAGAGATTTGAGGGGGGTTAGGGTACTGGATGAGAGTGAGTGGATGAGAGGGCTAGAGGTGAGAGTGAGTGGATGAGAGGGCTAGAGGTGAGAGTGAGTGCAGATGACAGGAATGAGAGGGGTAGAGGTGGAGATGAATGGATGAGAGGGCTAGAGGTGGGCCCAAAGAATCTTATCCACTCGAAATGCACTCTGGATAGGGTTGGGTAGTTGTCGAGGGGTCGACAACCCTACTTTTGGGTGGGGTTCTTTATGGTTGGGTAGTTGTCGAGGGGTCGACAACCCTACTTTTAGGTGGGGTTCTTTATGGTTGGGTAGTTGTCGAGGGGTCGACAACCCTACTTTTGGGTGGGTTCTTTATGGTTGTGTAGTTGTCGAGGGGTCGACAACCCTACTTTTAGGGGGGTTCTTTATGGTTGGGTAGTTGTCGAGGGGTTGAAAACCCTACTTTTTGGTGGGTTCTATATGGTTGGGTAGTTGTCGAGGTGTTGACAACCCTAGTTTTTGGTGGGTTCTATATGGTTGGGTAGTAGTCGAGGGGTCGAGAACCCTACTTTTGGGTGTGTTCAAATGACACAAGAATGACATAATAAAATGAAACACAGGTTGACATCTGCCAAATTAAACACATGTTCACTTAGTACCATAGGACTCAAATACTACATAGGTTCACAGTTCATAGCAACCAAATGAAACAGAGGTTCAAATGACTCAAATACTACATAGGTTCACAGTTCATAGCACCCTAATGGAACACAGGTTCACATGACAGTTACATGGGTGGCATTCCCAAAAGTTTTAAACAGGAGGCACACATCAAATTTCAAACATTTCCACTGGCAGAGAAGTAGCTCTTCAGTCTTGCATATTTCTGAGCTTTCTTCTTTCTACCTGTTCCAGCTGTTGAAACTCCTCCAACTCTTCCACCTCTCACTGATCTCATCTTTGTGGCAAAAGCAGAAGTAGATGTAGATGAAGTACCAGCAGATGAACTACCAGCTGTAGCCCTTGTTGCTGGCCTTGGTGCTGTGAAAGCAGCCCTAGGTGGAGGCCTTGGTGCTTCTCCAGTTGGTGCCCTAGGAGCGGCATCAGGTGGAATGTAGGCTTCTGCCTTCTGCCTTCTCTTTTCCTGCAGTTTAACAATCAAAGAAAAAGACACATTGAAACATGGGTAGGTAATTAAGTTAAAAAAGGGACAAAGCTGATGATGTTACCATGTTTCTATTCTTCCTTAACTGGAGGTCAGCCCTCAAAGGTTGTGAACAGTTAGTAAACCTATGGCCCATTAACTTGCAGTTGCCACATTTGATTGTAGCCATCCTAGAAGTATCTTTGGGTTTAGGCACTTCAAACCTGCCCTTCTTCCTTTTTTCTTCTTTTCTTCCACTCTGGTCCTCTTTGTGGAACATAGGAGGATGAATATCAGGTTGCTCTGTCTTGACCCAAGCATCTTCTCCTGGAACTGGATACACTATAGGTTTATATGACTCAAGGTACATTGCTTTCTTGAAGAATGGACTGACAAAATCCTCAGGTTGCATCTTGCCTTTGGAAATAGCACTGCAAGCATGGTTGCATGGGCACCCTGACATGTCCCACTTCCTGCATCCACAAGTGTGGTCAAGAAGGTTAACAACATATGTCTGTGGGCCACTGGTGACCTGCCACAAGTTTGGACCTGCCCTAATTGCTTTGCAATCTCTAGCATACTTCTTGCTGAGCTCCAGCATCCCTGCATAAGTTGGAGCTATTTCCCATCTGGAATTTTCTGCACCTTCTCTCTTTCCATCAAACCTGACTAGGAACTTGTCTTTGATTCCATTTATCATTGTCACAATTGGTTTGTTTCTAACATCTAGGATATATTTATTGAAAACCTCACTAATGTTGTTAACCACTAGGTCAGTTTTGCAGTTTGTGTCCATTTCATGCCTAGCCCATGTGTGTACTGGAATACCAGATAACCACCTCCAAGCATCCTCACACTCATTCTTCAAATTGGCCATGGCAACATCAAAACCATGTTTTGTGTATGCATAGCTAGCACTGTCCATGCATTTTTTTCAAATCTTCACCCCTAAAGCCAGCTCTTTGGAAATTTGCATAAATGTGTCTTAAACAAAATCTTTGTGGGCAGTTTGGAAATACAGCATTGACAGCTTTAAGTAGACCCTGCTTACACAATAAACCTAAATGTTACTAGCAGAGCAAAGCTAAACAGTAAACCTAAATCTTACTAGCAGTGCAAAGGTACACATTAAACAAGAGCAAAGATAACATATCTCTAACCTTCTGCCTATCTGACATGATGGTATATCTGCCAAATTTTCCCTCTGTGCCTCCTAGAGCATATTTGAGTTGAGTGAGAAACCAGCTCCAGTTTGGTGTGTCCTCCACTCCTACAATTCCAAAGGCAATAGGATACATGTTGTTGTTGGCATCCCTACCAGTAGCTACTAGGATTTGTGCTCCAGTAGTAAGCTTAATGAAGCAACCATCCAAACCAATGAAAGGCCTACATCCATTCAGAAAACCCTCCCTAGGTGCATTCAGACAAAAGAAAAGACCATGGAATCTAGGACCAGGATGTGGGTTTTCATTTGTTCTTTTTGGAGTGACAGTTGTCACAATGCATCTTGAGCCTGGATAGCATAACTTAACAGTTTCAATGTAATCAGATAACCTGTGATATTGTTTCTTATGATCTCCCAAAACAATTAGCTTTGCTTTCTTCTTAGCTCTCCATGCCATCATCTTGGGAACTTCAATTCCAAATTTCCTCTTTGCCTTGTCTACCAATGCCGTACAGTTGTGTTTGGGTCTGATCTAATAGTCTCTAGGAAAGTGTTTCCTAGCCACTTTGAACTCACTTTGCTATGATCACCTTTGGTTGGACAAGTATGTTCTGCTCTAAACTTCTTAATGCAAAATGTTTTCTCATGCTTGATCTGAGAAGCAACAATGAAAAAAGGACATCCTTTTGCCTTGTAATCACACCAGGCAATGACCCTGTCCTTGCAGTTCCTGTGATATTTGAAAGACCTGAGTTGCTTGATATGAAAGTTAACAAGAGCAGACCTAAACTGGTAGGCATCTTTGAAACAGAACTTCAAAAAGAATTGCTGCTCTGGATTGAGTCTGCCTTCATCATACCAAATTCTTTCCTTTTTCCTCTCTGCTCTTGTTTTCCTTCCTGAGGGAATAATGAAGGACATAGGCTCATTGCCATCATCATCCTCTAAATCCAATAAACCCAGATTTGAATCTTCATCATCTGAAGGAAACTAGTCAGGCTCAATTGGATCATTTGCTGATGAGTGAGAGTTTGATGTTGGTCCTACTCTCTTTGCAATTTTTAGAACAGGTAGCACTTCAGTCAAATGTTGTTCTTCATCTTCAGTTGCATCTTCTTCAGTCTGGTCTTCCTCCTCTTGAACATGTGGAACATCATAAATGTCCTCTGGTTCAGTGTCACCCTCACAGTGCACTGCTGCTGTCTTCTTCATACCTGCATCACCTCCATCTTCACAAGAACTATCATCTGTACTTTCTATAGCATCTACATACTCTCCACTATCTTCAGTTTCTGAATCCAGTTCCATGTCTGAATAATTGCCACTGTCTTCTTTCTGAATGTTATATTTTTCTAGCTGGGGAGGTGGCATTGTTTTGATAGGCTCATAGTTTACACTGTTGTGTGCCCATCAAGAAGCACTCATCTGGACCTGACAAACTACAGCCAATGTGATCAACAAAATCCTTATGTGCCACACCTTCTTCATTGACTGCAAACAGTACAGGAGGAACAATGTTGTATTCTTCATCTTCATCATACATATTTGTTGGCACTGTTGTTGTTGTTGCTGCTGCTGCTAATGCTGGTGCTGGTACAATTGCTTGCTGCCTCTTTCCCTTAATAACTATCAATGTGATTGACTTGTTGTCCTCGTATTCCCTCAGCATTTCATCCACCTTAATCTGATTGTCCAGAAGTTTAAAACCATCCAATCCTATGCCATCAATACTCAGATAATACATATAGTCTGATTCATCAGAGCCATTCTCAATCAGCAAGGCCATAAGATAGAAATGTCTTATGTCTTTCCTATACATCTTAGTCTTCAGATATTTGAACCCTTGAAAATCAATGTGAACGTCCCACTGCTCATACCTCAACCTAATACAATACCAAAATGAAGTAAATGTAAATATAAGCTATCTTGTTCTAGTTGTCTTGTTGAACTAAATATGCTGAATCAAAACCTAATAGATGCATAAATGAAACCCTAAATCAACCTAATACGCTAGCAAATAAATCACAACTACTACATTGTGAGGCTAAATAAAACCATAAATCAACCTAATTCGCCAGCAAGTAAATCAAATGACATATAGGTCACATAGAGGTCGTACTCGTCGCCGGTGTTACTACGACGGCCGACTGGTGAATCAGCCCGCGCCCACGCAGCCCGTTGCGCAAACTCCTTCTGCGCACGGAAGGGAGATGGTGGCTCTTCCCCCTCGGATTCTGCTTCGGCGCCTTCGTCGTCCACGGATCTGGATCGACCCATTGCAGCGGGCGCCACCACCGCGGATGCCGCCGGGTCTGACCAGGCCGTGCGCACGCGACACGGCGACGGCGGGCCGCCAGCAACTGACGAGGGCAACGCGAAGTCGAAGCCAAGAACGTCGCCACCACCGTCCACATCGCCCGTGTTTGGGGCAGACGCCATTGTCGCGCGCAAGATGGGAAAGGGGGGATGAGAGCGAGGGATGAGGGCGAGCCAACAGAGTTGACGAGCGGGGGAAACGGCCGTCTGGCCTCCGCCGTTAGCCCTGGCCACGTGGTCCCGACAGGCGGGCCAGGCATGTCAGATTCGCACTTAGTCGCAGGTCACAACGTTTTTAGTGTTATATGTTATTCACTTGCCACAGAAGTGGTGGTTGTTCGTTATTTTCTATCAAGTTGGTCGTTTTGCAGTACCCTAGCCACAAATCTGGTGGTTTTGGGCAATTAACTCCCGAGGAAACAACCTCAGGTTCATAGCATCAACTCTATTGGAAAAATTCCATCGATTATATTTGAAGGTTTTGAATTTCCTCTTCCTACTGTCAAGAAGAAATATGATATTGTTATTATTGGGGACGTGCATATCCCCGTTGAGGTAACCTAGTGCTGTTCGAAATTTCTCCGGTTCCATGCGATTCAGAATGAGTTTGTTAACAAGACTTGATCAACCTTGTTAGTGGATTCCTTTTGATGAGCATGAGATGGATGAAGTTAGAAAGCACAACTCTCTGTACCCTCCTTTTACTTTCTGTTATTTAGATTAAATAAAGCAAAAATAGTATTTTCTTTCTGTTTTCTGAATTATCCTTGCAATAAAAAACACCCCGAAAATAAAAGTTCTCCAAATGTCCCGAAAATGAGATATGATTTTTTCTAGAATATTTAAGAATATCTGGCACTGAGAGCACACCAGGGGGACCCACCATTTGGCCATGAGGGTCCAGGGCGCGCCCCTGCCTCGTGGGCCCCACGTGACCCCCTCCACTTATTCCTGCATCAACACACTTTGTCTTCCTCCATAAAAAATCACCACCCAGCTCAAGCACGAGTTCTAGCTCATCTTGCTGCCATTTTCGATCTCCTTGCTAAAAGCTCCACTCACAAAGTTGTTTTGGGTGATTGTTCTTCGGTATGTGACTCCTCCAATGGTCTAATTAGTTTTTGATCTAGTGCTTTATTTATTGCAAAAATTTTGCTGCTTAGGTGACCCTACTCTTGAGCTTGCATGTCAAATTTATATGGTCCCAAGTAGGTCTAATGCATGATATAGACTCTAGGCACTTGTGGGAGTAGTTGCTATCAATCTTGTTGAGTTTGTTTCACTTTTATTTTGAGTTACTAAAAATTCAGAAATTTTTCAGAGGAAGAAATATGTTTAGGAAAATGTACCAAGGTGGTTCCTCAAGGAAGCAGGCACCCAGACTCACGATACGTGAGACGGATTATGAACTACCGAGGGAAGCTCAAGTACGGCCTTGTGAATGGCCGTCCGAGGAATTTATGGTCAGAGCAGGAATTAAGGAGGAATTTGACGCATATGTGCGTAATGCCAATCTTGAGGGCTTCATGTTAGATAAGTGCCCCCAATATTACCTCCTAACTGATTCCTTTGTGAGGAGGTTTAAATTTACATCATCACGCAATTCTCGCACTGTCCTATTTGATCTTTATGATAAATCTTATACCATGGACTTAGAAGATTTTAATACTGCTTGTAAACTCCCGCAGTGGGGTAATGTTAGTGAACCTCGCAAATCTGAATTTAAAGATTTTCTTGCTAGTATCACTGTGGGGGAATCTAGAGAAATAACACAAGCTACCATAGGGAGCATCCACTTTCCTGCCATACATTATTTTGCTCTCTTTATAGGTAGATGCATTAACGGTAAGGATGAGGCATGTTACATGTGCGTTCCCGATCTTAGTGTTCTCAAGAGTGTTGTATTAGGAATAAACAATATAACTTGGGGGCCATTGGTGCACGTAGTTTGCATCATAACAGTATTAGTGGAGATTTGTTTGGTGGAATTTATGCAACTCGTTTAGCTAATTATCTTGAGATACCCATACATGAAAATGATATGGAATTGCCTCCTGCTTATTTAGATTATAATGCTATGGTTCGTCATCAGTTTGTTGAGAGGAATGAACAGTTCCTCCAATACCGACTAATCTTTGACAGACGCCGCACTGTCCATGTTGCTCTCCCTGCTCCTGCTTTCTTTGACTTTCAGGCAAAAGGGAGATATGTTATAACCAGGGAGGAGGCAAACGAGTATGAGAGGAGGACAGAGGAAGTCCGCCTCCAAGCTGTAGCTCATCAGGCAATAGCTGTTGCATCCCAGTACGACCCCAGTTACAACTTTGGATATCCGCCAGGCCAGCCGTGGCCATAGACCAACTTAGGCCAAAAGCCTAAGCTTGGGGAGTACGTATTTCTCACCGACATTATATTCATGTTCACACACTCATTCTAGTTGTCGGTGCTAATACTTTTTCATTGTACTATCCATGCTAGTTTATTTTCTTTTCTAGTCTTCTTTTTGTGTGTTTGAAAAACCTTAAGAAAAAACAAAAAAATTAGTTGTAGCTTTTAGTTAGTTTACTTTCCATGCCTGTAGTAGTAATAATTAAAAGAAAACGAGAAAAGATTTCTTGTTCTTCTTTTGTTTGTTGGGAGCTTTCCCGTGTAAATAGTTTTATTTCTTTTTTTGGGGGTCGAGAGGAGAAGACCATAATGAAAATATTGAGTGGTCTTATATGCATTATTTTTGATTTAACTAAGAGCCCATATTACCTTGTCTTCTCCCTTGTATTAAATGCTTGCAGATTCCAGCTTAGTCCCATGCACGTGCACTATTATTATTATTCACACCGTTCAGTCGTGCAAGTAAAAGGCAATAATGACGATATATGATGGACTGATTGAGATGAGAGAAGTTGGTATGAACTCGACCTCTCTTGTTTTTGTAAATATGATTAGTTCATCGTTCGTGATTCAGCCTATTATGAATGAAACATGTTTGCAATGACAATTAAAGACTATAGTTGCTCATGCCATGCTTAATTAGCTAGGATTTTATAATGGTTTACCTTGCGTGCCAACATGCTATTAAAATGGTTGTGATGTGGTATGATAGGGTGGTATCCTCCTTTGAATGATTCAAGTGGCTCGACTTGGCACATGTTCATGCATGTAGTTGAAACAAAATCAACATAGCCTCCACGATATTTATGTTCATGGTGGATTATATCCTACTCATGCTTGCACTCAGTGTTGATTAATTTTAATGCATGTTCATGACTGTTGTCGCTCTCTAGTTGGTCGCTTCCCAGTCTCTTTCTAGTCTTCACTTGTACTAAGCGGGAATACTGCTTGTGCATCCACTTCCATAAACCCCAAAGTTATCCCATATGAGTCCACCATACCTTCCTATAATGTAACACCCCAAATTTTCTGGCCAAGTTTTTGATATTAAAATTTTTGCCAGGAGTTTTAAATTTTTATTTCTGTGGATTTTCAGAACTCTTCTTTTATTGTTAAGGAGTTTTTCATCTTTTCCCAAGTGGAGCTTTCCAAAATATATGGGACTTTTATGCCAACCCCTTATAACATTTTCTTAATCAGTGGATTTATTTATTAGATCATTTCATCCTGAGCTTTATTCATTAAAATGAATTGTTTTAGATTTTGGAGCTCTGTTTGTACTACAACCATTTGATAGAATCACTTAAAATTTCAACCAAAATTTGGAGATGTCATGAGATGTCTCTAAATCAATTATGTGCACTAATAAAATTATTTCATTGCTTATTTTGGGTTCTTTCACCTGGTTTGCTTCTCTGGTCCAGTGGGCATTTTTGCACTACAACCCAGGATGGCCGTGGCGGCTAGCTGCCGGCAGCTAGCAGGCCCGACCGTGGTCGGCGCCGCCAAAGCCACCCCAGCTTGCCACCTGCCTCCTGGAACAGTGCGAGCTCATCCGCAGCCTCGTCTTAGCGCTGTCCGCCGCCATCGCCCTAAGCTGCAGGGAGGCGGTTCGCCGTCGTCCTTATCGCCGCCGCCTGTAACCGACCTCCACCGCGTATATAAGGGCCCCGGAGCTCAACCGAGTCCTCGAGCAACCTCACATAATCCTCCTAGTGTTTCCTTGGCCAGCAGTCGAGCAAGGGAAGGCCTTCTTCCCCGAGTCCGGCCGGTTCGGTCGCCGCCAAGCCCTGGCCGATTCCATCACCACCAGTGCCTCTCCCTCTCCACTCTCTCCACCAAGAACTCTCCCTTCCTCTCGCGAGCACAACCCCTCGCTCAATTTTGGCCGGAGACCACCGCAGCCCCAAACTCACTATCCACCCGAATGCCCCCTCCGCCGCGGAGCTCGCCGCCGGCGACTCCCTCCACCCCCGGCTACCCTACGACCACCGGAAGGAACGCCTAGGAGTGGCGGATCCATCCCTGCACTCGGATGCCCTCGAGGAACCGCCTAACGCCGGCAAAGATCGCCGGAGTCCCCGCCTCCGTTCGGCCAGAGGAAGGAGAGGGAAGGAGACTGGTCAAACCTGACCAGTGGCCCCCTGACCCAATCGGCAAAGGACTCAGCGCAGTCCACGCTGGATAAGTGGAAGCATTTTCAAAATGCGCCTTCGACGTAATGTGATATTCAGAAACGTTTTCTTTCTGTTTTTATTTTAAATATCAGATTTTGACCAAACTTTGACCGGCTGTATCTTTTTGAAAACAACTCCAAATGATTTGATTCTTTTTGCTACCTCTCTCAAATATTGTCTAGTTTATTTTAAGATTTATTTAATAAAATTCAAACCAACTTTCTGTGCTGTTTTTATTTTGTGTGTTAATTCAAATATATTATTTTAAATAGGGTTTTTGAAGATTTCATGATGATTTGGATGCACCCTTCCTTCCCATGACCTGAAGGCAAGCATTCTACCACTGGTGAATTTTCTGTGTGTGTTGCATAGCACGGTGGCAACACTACCCGGCAGATACATGCGTCATTTTATGTGAGGATGAGATCCTATTCATGGGTGCATATTAATGAGTTTATGCTAATGAAGTTGACATGATTTGTGATGGAAATCGCCGTCATACGCCTTCCATGCATACCGGAAGGAAAGACGGGAAGGCCTCTGTCTTGGGTAGACACGGGCTTGCCCCTAGTCCTCCGTCGAGACGGTCGTGTCCGGTATGACATGAGGGGATGTCGCGTGATGTTTCCATCTGTTGTTTGAGATATATGCATTGTTATGCTAATCATGCAGGAAATATTACAACCTCCTGAGTCGACCGTAGATGGAGTCTTGTGCCAGTAACCCCCATACTTGCTTCGTACTACCACTCGTCCCTACACCAAGTAGGGTACGGCTCAGTAAGTTGTCAACCCTTTCCTAGCACACACCGTACAGAGAGGCCGTGGTGGAAGATACTGGAGGCATCCGGTAGTCATACCACCGGGTCCGAGAGCATGGGTGTTTCGGTTGTAGCCGCGCGGTATAAATTTTGTGATCCCATGTTACGTCGAGGTTGTGGCCTCCCCACTTAGAGTTTTGCTTAACAGGTGTCGTGGGTGATTCCAGACACAAGTGAGTTAAGCTGGTGTGTGCAAGTTAGGTGTGTTTTCAACAAAAAGACCGTAGACGGAATTAGTCCCGATGGACTAAAGAAATCCGTTACTCGTGGGTAAAGAGTACACCCTCTGCAGAGATTAAACCTATTCGAATAGCCGTGTCCATGGTTAAGGATTACAGTTTGGGATAGGTCAAGTGTCGGTCTTAGTGTCGGTCTCCGGAGGTGGAACTGTTAAACCTGGAAGCACGATTGTGACTTGTGAAAATTTATGATTACTATTTTGGATGTGAACTAACCCGTGAAATTTTTCTGGTATTATCGAATATCCCTGGGATGGTTCTACCTCCTGGATATTCATTGTGGTATTTCTTTTAAAGCCCTCTATGCGGTGTCGCTTAGACGCCCGACTGTGGCATTTCTTTTAAAGCCCTTTATGCGGTGTCGCTCAGACGCCCGACTGTGGCATTTCTTTTAAAGCCCTTTATGCGGTGTCGTTCAGACGCCCGACTATGGCATTTCTTTTAAAGCCCTTTATGCGGTGTCGCTCAGACGCCCGACTGTGGCATTTCTTTTAAAGCCCTTTATGCGGTGTCGCCAGACGCCTTGATCATGACATTGTTCGTGTTTATTTATAAGCCCTTTATGCGGTGTCGCTCAGACGCCCGACTGCGGCATTGTTCTTGTTTATTTATAAGCCCTTTATGCAGTGTCGCTCAGACGCCCGACTGCGGCATTGTTCTTGTTTATTTATAAGCCCTCTATGCGGTGTCGCTCAGACGCCCGATTGTGGCATTTTTTTTCTGTATTATCTACTTCATGATTTTTTATACTACCATATTATTGTATATCCATTAATAAAATGCTCGTACGCATCAGAGTTTTATTTATCTCATGTGACTAACGTCTTGAGCATAATATATTTTCAGTACATCATTGTTAAATCATGCATGTGTTCATTGTGTTTGCGAGTACATTCAAAGTACTCACTGGCTTGTCTCTGGCTATTGTCTTGGCCAGATTTCATGCTTGGAGAGGAGCGTTGCGGTGACTGTCCCAGAACCTAGGCAATGGTGATAGCAGCCTCGCGAAGATAGGAGTTATCCTGGTCAGCTGTTCCTGTGGGAAATGGAGTCCCATAGTCGAGGATGTTTCATAAACCACTTCCGCCATCAACCTTTAGAAACCATTTGTTGTACTCACAGGCCAGAATGGTCTTGTGCTACACATATTGTATTTCTGCTTGGGTTTTTCTGTATCAAGTTAGTGCCTTATCAGCTAACAGTTATCCTGGGGTTGATAAGCACAAGGACAATTTTTGCTGGGATTAGCACCCGGAGAATTCGGTCGCCACATATAAGCGGTATATACCTGCCGTTCCAAGTAAATTTGTATGTGCCAAACTCTAAATCTTCAAATGAAATTCTATTTTGTATGCTCGAATAGCTCATGTATCAACTAGGGTTGTCTGTATCCTCCATGCTAGGCGGGTTATTCTCAAGAGGAGTGGAATCCGCTCCTCACTCACGAGAAAATGGCTGGTCACCAGGATGCCCAGTCCCATGCTCAAACGAAATCAAATTAATTGCAAATAATACTCCCGCAGGACTGTTGTTAGTTGGAGGCACCCGTTGTTTCAGGCAAGCCATGGATTGATGCTTGTTGGTGGAGGGGGAGTATAAACTTTACCATTCTGTTTGGGAACCGCCTATAATGTGTGTAGCATGGAAGATATCGAGATCTCTTGGTTGTTATGTTGACAATGAAAGTATACCACTCAAAATATTATTCATCTCTATTTCAAAAATCGAGCTCTGGCACCTCTACAAATCCCTGCTTCCCTCTGCGAAGGGCCTATCTATTTACTTTTATGTTGAGTCATCATCCTCTTATTAAAAAGAACCCGTTGGAGAGCACCGCTGTCATTTGCATCCATTACTATTAATTTACATTGAGTATGACTATGACTAGATCTCTTTTACCATGAATTACAATGTTTAGTCAGTCCTTGATCTTCAGAGGTGCTCTGCATTTATGTTTTGCAGTCTCAGAAAGGGCTAGCGAGATATCATCTTGTTATATCATATTATGATTGTTTTGAGAAAATGTTGTCATCCGAGATTTATTATTATTGCTCGCTAGTTGATTATGCCATTGATATGAGTAAACATGAGACCTAAGTGTTATTGTGAAAGTGGTCAATTCATAATCTTTGCTGAAGACTTGAATGCTGGCTTTACATATTTACAACAACAAGAGCAAACAGAGTTTGTAAAAGTTTTTCTTTATCACTTTCAGTTTGTCAACTGAATAGCTTGAGGACAAGCAAAGGTTTAAGCTTGGGGGAGTTGATACGTCTCCATCGTATCTACTTTTCCAAGCACTTTTGCCCTTGTTTTGGACTCTAACTTGTATGATTTGAATGGAACTAATCCGGATTGACGCTGTTTTCAGCAGAATTTCCATGGTGTTATTTTTGTGCAGAAATAAAAGTTCTCGGAATGACCTGAAACTTCACGAAGAATATTTTTGGAATTAATAAAAGATACTGGCGAAATAATCAACACCAGGGGGCCCACACCCTGTCCACGAGGGTGGGGGCGCGCCCACCCCCCTGGGGTGTGCCCCCTGCCTCTTGGGCCCCCTGAAGCTCCACCGACCTCAACTCCAACTCTATATATTTACATTCGGGGAGAAAAAAATCAGAGAGAAGGATTCATCACGTTTTACGATACGGAGCCGCCGCCAAGCCCTAATCTCTCTCGGGGGGCTGATCTGGAGTCCGTTCGGGGCTCCGGAGAGGGAATCCGTCGCCATCGTCATCATCAACCTTCCTCCAGCACCAATTTCATGATGCTCACAGCCGTGCGTGAGTAATTCCATCGTAGGCTTGCTGGACGGTGATGGGTTGGATGAGATTTATCATGTAATCGAGTTAGTTTTGTTAAGGTTTGATCCCTAGTATCCATTATGTTCTGAGATTGATGTTGCTATAACTTTGCTATGCTTAATGCTTGTCACTAGGGCCCGAGTGCCATGATTTCAGATCTGAACCTATTATGTTTTCATGAATATATGTGAGTTCTTGATCCTATCTTGCAAGTCAATAGTCACCTACTATGTGTTATGATCCGGCAACCCCGAAGTGACAATAATCGGGACCGCTCCCGGTGATGAACGTAGTTTGAGGAGTTCATGTATTCACTAAGTGTTAATGCTTTGGTCTGGTACTCTATTAAAAGGAGGCCTTAATATCCCTTAGCTTCCAATAGGACCCCGCTGCCACGGGAGGGTAGGACAAAAGATGTCATGCAAGTTCTTTTCCATAAGCATGTATGGCTATATTCGGAATACATGCCTACATTATATTGATGAACTGGAGCTAGTTCTGTGTCACCCTATGTTATAACTGTTGCATGAGGAATCGCACCCGACATAATTCTCCATCACCGATCCAATGCCTACGAGCTTTTCACATATTGATCTTCGCTTAGTTACTTTTCAGTTGCCACTTTTACAATTACTACAAAACTGCTACTGTTACTTTTGCCACTGCTACCTTTACTTCCATACTACTTTGCTACTAAATATTTTGCTGCAGATATTAAGTCTTACAGGTGTGGTTGAATTGACAACTCAAGTGCTAATACTTGAGAATATTCTTTGGCTCCCCTTGTGTCGAATCAATAAATTTGGGTTGAATACTCTACCCTCGAAAACTGTTGCGATCCCCTATACTTGTGGGTTATCAGTCACCGAGTGCCGCCCCGAGCCCGCCGTCCTTGTCGCCGGACTCCAGCCATCGCCGTCCCCCTCGAAGTGAGACCCCCCCTTTCCCATGGTCCCGAGCGCCGCTCTTGCACCCGAGCGCCCCTTGCTTTGCCCCTGCTCCATGGTCGCTGTCGGTGTCAAAACCGGCGGATCTCGGGTAGGGGGTCCCGAACTGTGCGTCTAGGCGGATGGTAACAGGAGACAAGGGACACGATGTTTTACCCAGGTTCGGGCCCTCTTGATGGAGGTAAAACCCTACGTCCTGCTTGATTAATATTGATGATGTGTGTTACAAGAATAGATCTACCACGAGATCAAAGAGGCTAAACCCTAGAAGCTAGCCTATGGTATGATTGTTGTTCGTCCTACGGACTAAAACCCTCCGGTTTATATAGACACTGGATAGGGCTACGGTTACACAGAGTCGGTTACAATGGTAGGAGATCTACATATCCGTATCGCCAAGCTTGCCTTCCACGCCACGGGACGAAGTCTTCAATCTTGTATCTTCATAGTCTTGGAGTCCGGCCGATGATGATAGTTCGGCTATCCGGACACCCCCTAGTCCGGAACTCCTCAAGAGCCCTGAACCAGGCTTCAATGACGACGAGTCCGCGCGCATATTGTCTTCGGCATTGCAAGGCGGGTTCTTCCTCCGAATAATTTATAGAAGATTGTGAACACCGGGATAATGTCCGCTCGCAAAACAAGTTCCACATAACACCGTAGAGAGAATAATTTTTGCACAGATCTGCTGACGTATTCCGCGGCGTGACATCACACCACGGCCAGGCCTTCATATTGATCGTTTTTTATTGTTCCACCTCAGCGTGTTTAGCGAGGCGGTTTCCTTGGCATGTCTTATCAAAGCGCAGATCGTGCCCCCTTATTCCGGGATTCTCATCAATACGGACGTGGGTAACCCAACCGTGCCCGTTGGCCTGCCTTCTCTATCAAAGGCGAGTCCCAATCGACCAGGGGTGGGCTCTTGGTATTCAACCTCTTTATAGTGAGACCAAGGCCCTCTTCTTTTTACACCCTCCATCGAGTTCGCCTCGCGCTTCGAGTTCCAACACCCAGAGCTTCAGATTCAGGCGCTTCGGACTTTCGACGATGTTCGGCTCCGACCAGCACGGCCGATGGATGTCTTCCTCCATCACAGAAGAAGATGTGCTAAAGCTGCGAGACGCCAGGTATCTGACCGGCGAGATCTCGCATAGGCTGCCTGCTGTGGCAGACCACTCCCACTCCTAAGCCCAGCGAGAACGTGGTATTCGTGTCCCACTTCCTTCGGGTTTAGGCTTCCGACGGATCCCTTTGTGCGGGGGCTCATGTTTTATTATGGGCTTGATTTCCATGACTTAAATCCGGAGTCCATCCTCCATATCTCGTCATTCATTGTCGTATGTGAGGCCTTCCTCCATATTACCGCTCACTTTGGATTGTGGCTCAAGACCTTCAAGGTGGAGCCAAAGATGATCAAGGGGCAGCAAGCGGAGTGCGGAGGGGCGGTCATAAGCAAATGTGCTGATGCTCCGTGGCCCGAGGGCTCTTTTCAAGAGGAGCTTGGTTTGTGGCAACGGGAGTGGTTTTATATCACCGCCCTAGGGGCACCAAATGGGCGGCGCTCCCGCCTTCCGCCAGTCCACCACAGCGGCTGGCGTCATGGGTCAACAAGGGGCTCGACTGGGGGTCGTCCAAGGACGTTCCCCTGCTGCAAGGCCGTATTCGAGACCTCCAGGAAAGAGGGATCAATTTGGTTGCAGTGGCGCAGGTTATGGTGATCCGGCGCCTTCAGCCCTGCAAACGTCGCCCCCTCCGCTTGTGGGAATTCAATCCGGAGGGACCACGAGCTCTCAAAATTTTATGGGCATGGCCTTGCGGAGATGTATAAATTGTTCTTCGGATCACAAGAGAAGTGTCCGGACTTGACCGAGGATGCAGGACTAAGCTGCAATCGCCCAGATGCTCAAGTAAGTAGTCCTGTAACCGGACAAGCTGTTCATTCATTTATTATATATATATATGCCCTTTAAAGGAGCCGTTTCTTGAACAGAGTGGATAGCCAAGGCAAAGTTGATAAGGTGTCCGGCTCCCTCCCGGAGACCACGCCGGATCCCATGTTGACCAAGATGTTGAAGGTCGCGCTTTTGAAGAAGGCGAAGGGAGGAGCGGGGAGCAACTGCCTCAAGGAAGGAGGCTATCAAGGAAGCAGGGATTAAGAGTCCCACCTTCCGAGGAGAGAAGAGGACCGCTTCAAGATCCGGAGGTCAAGGCCTCAAAGAAAGGAAGGGAATCTTCGGCAGAGAGTCCGCTACTGGGAAGTAACCCAGCCGCATTATCTCCCTCGAGGATCAGCCCTCCAAATGAGTCGTAAGTAGAAAGAAGGGGTCTTGTAAATAAGGAGCATCCCTGTATTTATTTATGAAGATAACCGAAATTGTACCTTGTAGTTCGGACCTCAGCCCTTCTCACCAGAGCTCGTCTTCGGGGGATCTTCTTCCGGAGATGATGGAGAGCAAAACGCCTCCACCTGTCGCACCCTCATGTGAAGCGGACGACCCAGCGGTGTCGTTGCAGAGGGTTCCCCCAAGTCTGGCGGGGGTGGAAGGTCCGGCGCCGAGTGGTGTGCGGTCGGAGGAGCTGAAGGATTTGCTCGGGCGAGGGGCTATCTCAGAAGATCACTGTGCTCTAATGGGTACGGTGATTGAAAGGATTGCGTTCGCCGAGAGCGGATTGCACTGCAAGCCGTAAGCTTCTTGACGGGGTTTGAGGTACGCATAAAAATAATGTACCTTCCGACGCTTATGCATATAAAATGCGCCATGTATAGATAGTAGCCCCGAGACTCGGCATGTTGTCAAAATTGACGACGTCCGAGGATCAAATTCTCGGTTAACATATCGCCACTCCTAAACAGGTGGCGGGCGTCCGGAGGCCAGCCGGACCGATGAATATGCCGAACTAAAGCGGCAGCTTGATGAGGCGGATGCGTGTCATCGCTGGTCAATAAATGGTTTGATGAGTCACAAGGTATGCGAATTCTATGCGGACACCTGGTAAGGGAGCTTGACGCCCATGTCTTACTGTTTGTATGCTTAATGCAGATGGTGCCGCTGCCGTGGAAGAGCTGCGGGCAGAACTTGCCCGAGCGAAAGAGCAAGCCAGAATTAGTAATGCGGCCGCTTTAAAGGCGGCCGAAGAGCTAGAAGTTGAACGGGCTGCTCATCGTCAAGAAGAGGAGATGGCCAATATGGCCAAAAAGTTAAGGAATACTACCGATCGCTACGAGGTTCTTGAAAAAGAGCGTCAAGCGGAACAAGAAGGCCTAAACAAGGCCACCGCTGAATCCAAGAATGCCCAATCGGCTTTGAGAGCTGCCAAGGAGGAGCTGAGTCAGGCCAGGGCAATTGCGGCTGGAAAACCGTTTCTGCTGCGGAGGAAATATACAGATCCAAAGTATGCTCAGTTGGATAAATTGTGGAGTTCAGAGGATGCTTATCTGGACTTGGCGGCGAGCGCTGTGGACGCGGTTGAGCACTTCTGGGGCTAGAAGGAGCACAGAAGGGAAGAGCTATATTGGTCGCAATTCCATAGTCCGGAGCGTCCTCTGCCGCTGACCGATCGGTTGGCCGAATGGGCCGAGCTGAATCGATTGTCCGGATTTTCCATGAAGCATGTCTTGACTCACTTGTGGCCGGACGGACCCCAGCCGAAGAGCTATTTTGGTTTAGTGCAGCAGTTTCTTGGTGCGGTGCCGCGTATCGACGCAATGAAGCGATCGGCATGCATTGAGGGAGCGCGGATGGCTCTTGCCCGTGTCAAGACATCTTTGAGGCGAGATGAAGGCCATCGACGTTGCATCCCGTGATTCGGACAGAGGTCGAGTACCGCCGAGCACTACTTTGAAGAAGTCATGTCGGGCGCCGTTTAATAGAGACGCATTGCTCGAAGGATATTATGTTTAAATGACATGTATGATTTGTGAAAACAACGCTTTTCAATGTAATATAAGTGCTTTTTATACTTGTGCGTTCAAGTAGTAAACTACTCCTCGCGGCGGCCGTTTATGTGTATGTGTATATAACCTGAAAGATGGCAGTCCTTGGCTTAGCCCCCACGCACATAGTGCGGGGTGTTTGCAAAAAGCGCTTTTTCACACTTAATCCAACGTCTTGGTCCTGTTAAGGAGGTGATAGCGTAGCAAACCGCATAACCGGACTATAATGCTTTATCACTTTCACTTAGCCATAGGAGTTCGAGGGTGGGGCTACTATATAGCCCACAGGGCACCGCGCTCTCGGTCGAGTGCGTATGTGCCTGGCGAAAACCGTCCTTCGTTAATGCGGAGGAATTCTAAACATTCCTGTGAGTCATCGAGTGGTTGACGGTCTCTCGCTATATCATGACCAGTTTTCGGCTTTCTCTCGAGGTGCTCGCCCGGCGAACGGGCACAATCGCGATAGTTCTCCACAGTGTGCCGTTAGCCGTGAAAAGCGGGCGTAAGGCAGCAAAACACAGGAGCCGGGCAACCCAACATTTGACCAAAGACATGATTCGGAGCTGATGCATATAAGGCCTAACTCGAGACGCCGAATACTCCCCGAAGGTATTCGGTCTTTATGAAAATGGGCAAAATAATGCCCTAAGCCCCTTGTGTCCAGTGCACGCCAAGAAAATTCTGGTGCCAATGCCAAAGCACCAGCCTCCTCCTCGCTTATATTAAGGAACTGGGGAATGTATATCAACAAGAGACAGAGAACAAAGGTTTACGCAGGTCTTAATCTGAAAAGAATCCTTGCAACGGGTCCTCGCTGCACGTCTGCGCTGTGTCTCCGTTGTGCCGTATCTGGACGGGTGTAGCACGTTGTTCATCTGTAAAAAGAGAGGAACTTAGTTTGAAAGAAAAGGATCATGCGAAAGGTGTACTTAATATTAAATAAACAGAGTACGATTTGAAGAATGAAATAAAATTGAGCTTTATTGTCTCTTGTTATACATGCATGCGGCCCCTCGTATGGGGGTATGTCGCTAGTAGGCGCCGGACTCGTCTAGCCGTGTCCGGGGTTTGAATGACCAATTCAGGTTATTTGCATAGCAGAGCCGGATAGCTGTGGGGCTGTCAAGGCAGTCTCCCCTTCTTCCGTGCTCGAGTAACACTTAATACTTCCTTTTAACGAGATGATGCCGCGTGGACCGGGCATTTTAAGTGTTAGAGATGCATAATGCGGTATTGCGTTAAAGCGGGCGTAAAGCTTCACGTCCCAATAGTGCTTGATGGCTACTTTTAAACGGGCGACATGGAAGAGTAACCTTTCGCGACGGAAGTTGTCGATGAACCAAACACAACTTCGAGCAGTATGGAGCCCGCAGAGAGGCGTATGGGACGGGCAGTACTCCTTTAAAGGAGGTGTTGCTACGGCGAATTTTGGTTGGGTTTATCCCCATCCTGCGGATAGTGTCCTGATATATCAGGTTTATATCACTGCCGCCATCCAAGAGGACATGTGTAAATTGGAATCCGTCGATTATAGGATCCAATATCAAGGCAGTCCATCCTGCGTTCCGAATATTATCAGAATAGTCCTGATGGTCGAAGGTGATTGGTTTTGACAAACAGTGTGCGGCGTGCCTTTTAGGGGGCGCCGCTTTGTTTTTCCTTTTGATCACGTTAAGTGAGTTTACTGTTTTAACCTCCTGTGGGAAAGTTTTTTGTTTTCTGGGGTTCTGCTTGTGGTGCTCGTCGTCATCTTTTCTTGGTGTGTCGAGCCCCTTGTGTTCGGCGTTCACCTGCGGACTGTTTGAAGACCCAACAATCTGTGGGTATGGTTTGCGTGCTTCCGGAGGTACCATGTATTTGACACAGATCTATCCGTAATCTTGTTTAGGTTGGATAGCTCGTCATCGTTATCCTTTAGGTGCGATGTTTTGTTGTTCGCCGAGAGCTTTTGAATCCGGCGTTGACCGCCGTACTATTTGGGCCATTTTCCTTATTCCGCACCGATCTTTTTCTGCGTCGTGATTTCCCATTTCCATCCCTGATCTCGGATGTACTCGGGTCGCTGGTGCTGCATCTAGCCAGCCAGCTGTCCTCTCCCGCGCAAAAGCGGGTCATGAGGCTTGTCAATGCGGCCATTGTTCTTGGCTTTTCTTGGCCGAGGTGTCTGGCGAGCCATTCGTCTCGGACGTTGTGTTTAAAAGCTGCTAAGGCTTGGCGTCCGGACAATCGACTATTTGGTTCTTTTAGTAAGGAACCTGTTCGAATTTCCGGGCTGTTGAGTTATGTGACTTAGATCGTTCGCATCCGGAGGGCGGACATAAGTCCCCCAAAATTTGCCGAAATGCATCCTCGAGCTCTCCCCAGCTTCCAATGGTATTTTCAGGGAGGCTTTTAAGCCAATGCCGAGCTGGCCCTTTGAGTTTAAGGGGTAAGTATTTTATGCCGTGGAGATCGTCTCCTCTAGCCATGTGTATGTGGAGGATGTAATCCTCGATCCAGACTCCAGGGTCTGTTGTTCCGTTGTATGCCTCTATGTTTACGGGTTTGAATCCCGCTGGAAATTCATGATCCGGCACCTCGTCGGTGAAACATAGGGGGTGTCTGCGCCCTGTATTTGGGTGTGTCGTGATCTTGAATTTTGGCGTATTGCATTGCTTTGACGAGCCTGCTTTCTTGGCCCATAGATGGACCTAAGCTGGGCCATCCTCTTGATGTGAATCCTTATGCGGATCGCATATTGGCTTGTGTCTTGGCGCCATTCGCCGCTCTCTTTTTGCCGTGAGGTCGTCCATCCGACCGGGTGGCCTTCTTGCTTTTTAGTTGTGGGGGCTCTAAGGCCTCCTCGTCGAATTCGGGCAGTAGATTTCTCTTCGGGTAGCTCTTTGTTCGGCGACTGTCGTCGTACTTATCTACGGTGCTGAATACTTTGCTCCATCTAATCCCGAGTGCATCTTCCGCTGTTTTGAGCTTCCGCTTCTGCTTTTTCAGGCTACGCAGCTGGCGGCGAGCCTTTTCGGAGGTCATTTTGCTCCAATGGTTTGTCCGGCGTGAGGTCGCCCGCATCGTTGTCTTCGCCGGGACAGATTGTTTATCCAAGTTGTCTTGTTCGGATGATTGCTTTACGGTAGCTTGTTCGTTGTCCACCGGTTCGCCTGCTCTATGGCTGGGCCTTTGTTGAGGCGGGACTTTGTTCGGCGTTTACGTTGCTGTTTTGACTGCTTTTGAGGATTTATCCTTCAGAGCGCCCCGCTGCTCCTCGCCTTCATTTGCTTTAGGTGTATCCACCATGTATACATCATGGGGTGAGGTTGTCCGACATCCTATAGGTGCTGGTTCATTGTTGTCTCCTACATCGTCGTCCATACCGTCGATGTCTTGAGTCGAAATTGAGCACGCCGTGTAGGCTATCGGCGGTGGCTATGAAGTGGGTGGTGGGTGGGCATTGAATTTCTTCGTCTGCAGATCACAACCTTCGACCGTAGTCCGCCAGGGCTCTCCGGATAAAGAGAGAGACTTTAGTGAATTCAGGATCTCGCCAAAGGGCGAGTCTTTGAAAAGATGTCCGCGGCCGTGAACTCCATAACGGGCACCCAATCGGATTCGATTGGCAAGGGCGCGGAGGGTTCGGAGTCCGGAGAGGAGTCCGGCACCCTGGAGTCGAGGTCTTCGCAAGGGACAGGGATGGAGTTTGGCTCGATTTCCGTAGAGATTGAAGCCCCCGAGGAGGTGTCCAACCACTCGTCCTCGATCGGGAAATCCGGCTCCGGATTAAGGGTCGGAGCGGATTCTGGTGCAACCTCCAGGGCACTGTTCGGTTGCAGAGCTAGATCATGCCCATCGAGACAGTGCGGCGCGCTCGGCTGGGGCTCGAATCCGTCGAAGATCAAGTCTCCGCGGATGTCGGCCGTATGGTTTAGACTTCCAAATCTGACCTGGCGGCCAGGGGCATAGCTTTCGATCTGCTCCAGATGGCCAAGCGAATTGGCCTGCAGTGCAAAGCCGCCGAACACGAAGATCTGTCCGGGGAGAAAAGTCTCACCCTGGATCGCGTCGTTGTTGATGATCAAAGGATCCATCGAGCCTATCGGTGACGACACAGAGGAACTCTCAATGAAAGCACCAATGTCGGTGTCAAAACAGGCGGATCTCGGGTAGGGGGTCCCGAACTGTGCGTCTAGGCGGATGGTAACAGGAGACAAGGGACACGATGTTTTACCCAGGTTCGGGCCCTCTTAATGGAGGTAAAACCCTACGTCCTGCTTGATTAATATTGATGATGTGTGTTACAAGAGTAGATCTACCATGAGATCAAAGAGGCTAAACCCTAGAAGCTAGCCTATGGTATGATTGTTGTTCGTCCTACGGACTAAAACCCTCTGGTTTATATAGACACCGGATAGGGCTAGGGTTACACAGAGTCGGTTACAATGGTAGGAGATCTACATATCCATATCGCCAAGCTTGCCTTCCACGTCAAGGAAAGTCCCATCCGGACACGGGACGAAGTCTTCAATCTTGTATCTTCATAGTCTTGGAGTCCGGCCGATGATGATAGTTCGGCTATCCGGACACCCCCTAGTCCGGAACTCCCTCAGTCGCCGCCGGCCCCGATGCATTGAAGAGCAGAAGGAGAGGAGAAGGAGTGGAGGAGCAGCAACGCGCTGTCCACTTTTCTGAAATTTCTGATTTTTTTACAGATATGAACAGTGCATATAGAAGGTGTTTGATGAAATGCTAGATGGCTTTGGGCATTTTTGGAATTTCTAAATTTTTTTGTGGTGAGGTACTGATGCAAGACAAAGGCGATGGCAAAATTTCAGACCTTTTGGAGCAGTTTAGAAAAGGTTTCAGCAAGTAATTTGAATCTGATTCAAATTTCATTTGAATGATTTGAAATTTTTTAACTATGGATCAAAAGGTTTTTGGTGAAATGGAGTGTGGGTACTGTCATGAAGTTGGAGTATTTTTTCTGGTTGTAATAGAGTTAGGAAAATTTAGAATATGCTAAATATGTCAAAAATGTTTTTTTGTTCATATAAAGTTTTTTATTCATATATAGAAAGTTTTTATATATGACTATGGATATATGAGAAATGATGATCCATGGATGTATGCATTGATATATATGAGAAATGATGTTCATAGAATATTTACCAATTATATATGTATTTTTTCATAGCATTTTTCCATTTATATATGTATGTGGCTATAGATGGATATATATGAGAAATGATGATCCATGGATGTATGCATTTTTTTTCAATGATGGTCCATAGATGGATGTATGTATGTATAGATGTATGTATGTGGATACATGAGGGGGGGCGATATACCCCCTCTCCGATAACATTTCCTTATTCATATGTTGAGTTAGTTGATTTAGGTTAGTCATTTTAGGTTAGTTGATTTATAGTGCATTTTAGGTTAGTTGTTGTTAGTGCATTTTAGGTTAGTGGAGAGGAAAAAGGAAAATAAGGAAAAATAAGAAGAAGGAATCGAGGAGAAGAAGGAGAAATTCTATTTTTTTCTTCTTCGAGCGTCGATCAACCCCCTCTCGCTCGACCAACTCTCTGAGGATCGCCGAGCGGTCAAGCGTCGGGAACTAGGGTAGAGGTTTGAGGGTCGAGGGGGGGGGGAAGTTGATCAACCCCCTCTTGCTCGACCAACTCTCGAGGATCGCCGAGGGGTCGAGAGGTTTCCTTGTGTCAAAGTATTGAAGAAATGCATGTCTTCATCATTAGCCGGACTAGGGCATGATGGTACGAAGTTCTCCAAAGTAATTCTGGAACGGAGTCCCGGATAGGATAATTCGCCTTTTGGTATGAATTTCAGCAAAGGCCTTCCAAATAGCGATATTCGGAAGGCTCTTGCTGAACTTTGTACCAAAAAGCGAATTATCCTATCTGGGACTTCGTTCCAAAATAACTTTGGAGAGATTCGTACCATCATGCGCTTGTTACTTTCGCCTAATGATGAAGACATGGTTTTGTTGAATCTTTTGACACTAGAAAAACGTGACATGAGGGGGTCGAGGGTCGGGAAATAGGGTAGAGGGTCGTGGATCACCGAGCGGTCGAGGGTCGGGAACTAGTGTAGAGGGTCAAGGGTCGCTGAGGGGTCGAGAGTCGAGGGTTGTCGAGGGGTCGAGGGTCCAGATTTATCAAGAATGCCCCCATTATGGATGTGCACAAGTTGATCCATTTTTTTCTGATCTCATATATATATATATATATATATATATATATATATATATATATATATACATACATACATATATATATATACATACATACATGCATATATATATATATACATACATACATATATATATATATATTCTTCTATATGTCGCGTTGTCTGTCAAAGTATTGAAGAAATCCATGGCTTCGTCATTTACCAGAAGTAACAGGCGTATGATGCTACGAAGCTCTTCAAAGTTGTTTTGGAACAGAGTTCCTGATAGAATAATTCGCCTTTTGGTATGAATTTCAGCAAAGGCCTTCCAAATAGCAATATTCGGAAGGGTCTTGCTGAAATTTGTACCAAAAAGTGAATTATTCTATCGGGAACTACGTTCCAAAACAACTTTGAAGAGCTTCGTACCATTATGCGCCTGTCATTTCCGGCTAATGATGAAGTCATGGTTTTCTTGAATTCTTTGACACTAGACAACGTGACATATATATAGAAGGGTAGATGAGATCAGGAAAAATATGGACCATTTTCTGCACATCCAGAATGGAGCCATTTGGTTAAATCCCTTGTCAGTCTGGCCCAAACCCTACAAGAGTTGCCGAGGCCACCCAAATTTACCAAGTTAAGAAAGAGTTGTCGTCGAGGCCACCCCAAAACCTAGAAGTGTTGCCGAGGCCACCACAAACCCTAGAAGCATTGCCGAGGCCACCCAAATTTACCAAGTTAAAAGAGCGTTCTCGTCGAGGCCACCTCAAAACCCTAGAAGCGTTGCCAAGGCCACCCCAACCGGAGAAGCGCTGAGGCCACTAATATGATTCCTTGTTGTGATTAGCTAGCTAGGTCTATGTTTGCCACTAATATATCCATCTGTCATGTTTGTATATTAATTGTCATGTTGTAATATTTGCAGAAACTATGGAGCACCGAGACTTGGAAGTAGAACAGGTGTTGGGGGACATAATCCTCGGTGGAGGTGATGTCATGTCGTATCTCAACGACACCGATGGTCTAGAAGGAGAGGGTGAAGCAGGCTACGGTGATCGAACAATGGAGGAGGAGGGACATGATTATGATGGCTCCGGTGATGGAATGAAGGTGGAAGGACACCGTGATGACGGCTCCGATGACCAAACGGAGTCCGGCCAGGTATATATATTAATTAAGCCTATGCTGACCAGCTAATTGGTGCATTAATTGTTTTGGTATGTACACATATTAACTCTCTTCTTTCTTCTTTTGTAGCCCTCCGGATCGAGCCAAACTTGATGTGAGACGAGGCCCGAAGAAAAGGTTGCGCCAGGATGAAAGGTTCACGATCACAGCAATCGCGCGCGATGGCCAACCGATTGAACCCATTTGGACCAAGGAAGCATTTTCTGCTCAGTGCGGGGTTCTTGTTAGGGACATGATCCCGATCAGCATCCACCGATGGTATAAGCCTAAGAAGGAAGACCCTCAGGTGTCTTATGTCAACGATAGGCAGAAAGATGATATTTGGACCGAGCTGAAGGCAAATTTCACCCTACCGCTAGAGGAGGATCCGGAGAAGCCAGTTATATAGCCATTGGTGAAGGCTCATGTTCTTAAGAAGATGGCGGATCTATTCAGGAGGTGGAAGAATGAGCTGAAATCAACTCCAGAATTCATCGGCCGATATGAGAAGATAAGAGATCACTGGGACGCACTTGTGGCCCACAAGCCATCGAACAAGGGTAAGAAGATGTTAGTGACAAACAAGAAAAATGCTGCGAAGGAGCATCACCATCGCACGGGGTCAGGTGGCTACCTCAAAACCCGGCCGTTTTGGGAGAAGGCTGAGAATGACCTGCTTGATAAAGGGGTCGAACCAGAGACATTGCACTGGCCAGACCGTTCAAGGGCTTGGTTCTTCGGGGTTGGGGGAACCTTGGACCCTGAAACAGGGAAGTGCGTTTGGACAAATGAGCAACTGCGAATACCCGTCACGAAGCTTCAGGAGCATATCGCCGCAGCACAGCAAGGGACGTTCGAACAAAACAGAGAGAACGACAAGCTCACAATGGCCCTCGGGAATCCTAAGCACCCTGGAAGGACACGAGGCACGCCATGCTCCCTTTTGTGGAAGGCTGGGTTTCCCGACGCAGGTGGTTAAAAAGGCGAGGAGAGGAAGAGGAAAGTGGAGCAGAACCAACTACAGGCGCTGCACGCAAGGGTACAAGCGCTAGAGGAACGAGATGCAGTTCACAGCAAGCGACCTGCCGAAGCTACCCCGCCATCTCAGCGGAGAAGCAGCGTGGCTTCCACCGAGCTGCTTCAGGAGTCTGTCTTCACGGCTCCTGCTAGCTACCCCGTGGATGCTATCACGGAGTCTCAAGATTGCCACCTTATGACGCAATGGCAGAACTTCAAAGACAAGGCGGCTGTCGGCTCTGTTGCACCTCCTGGACCCGGTGCAACTTTTCACAGCCGTCCAATTCCAGAAGGATATGCTGTTGTGATGGTGGATGAAATAACGGTGGGATTTGAGGAGCTCGAGATTGACCACCCTACCGGTGAAGGGGAGACTCGGCTGGGTTCTGCTCTGAAGACTCCATGTCTATGGCGGAAGGAGCTCATCAACCTTCCGAACTGGATGCCTCCGCCTCCTCCTCCTCCTCCGGCGAGTCAGGGCACTCCGCCTCCTCCTCCGGCGAGTGATCAGGGCACTCCTCCTTCTTCTCCGGCGCGTGGCGGCACTCCTCCTCCTTCTCCACCTGCGCCGACGTGTCCGAGCAGCCCGCCTCCTCCTCCACCTCGTCAGCAAGGGCGGAAGAGAGCCGACGCCGCTCCGGCTGCTCCGGCGCGTCGTAGCACTCCGCCTCCTTCTTCTCCGCCTCGTAAGCAACAAAAGAAGACAGCCGCAGCCACTCCGGCTGCTTCGGCGTCTAGCAGTACAGCCAGAGGCGGGAGGCAATATAGATTTGGTCCATCTCTCAAGCCTCTAGATAAGTTACCATACGAGATGACCAAGGAGGAAAATGCGAAGATCTGTAAAGCCCAGGTGAAGGACTTTTTTGCAAAGAAAAATCCACCTCCGGAGGAGAAGATAGATGCGGTGAAATTGAAGCTCACTTTGGATGCCCTTAAGCGACCACCACCGCCTCCGCTAGATCACAACCATGTCTGCGCTCTTAAAAAGGCAGCGCAAGAAGCACGCCAGTTGGGAACTACTTCAACTGACAAAAGGTTACAAGAACGAAGAAGTGGGAAAAAATTCCCCAGCTCGGCGAACAGGCGAACCAATCGTGCCCCCCGCTGAAGCTGTCTAGCGATATCGCCGTTAATGATCCGAGGATGGTGCCCGGTTATACCAATCCTGGTGATTACCTGCCCAACTCTGCACATTTTGATACAATGGAGGTGGGCGAACACAAATACTGGTACGGGAGGCCTCTCGTCAAACCTGGTCATCCTCCTCTAACAACGATGATGCAAAGATTCCATAAGTGGTACATGGACACCTGCAAGTCTGGGAAGGATATTTTGACGCTGAGAGGTAAAGAGGAGCACGACCTCGTTGGCATTGATCTATTGTCTGTTCCATTTGAGGAGTTCTTCCAGTTTTTCAATCAAAAGGTCCTCGATAAAATAATCATCACTTGCTATTGTCTGTAAGTACTACTTCTGTAATTAAGTCTCTATATATAGCCCAGCTCTTTCATTGCATGTATATATAATTATCCTCACCATATTATGCAGATTGAAGATCGTCGAATGCAAGAAAAGACAAATCTATGATATTGGGTTCATTAACACAAATCTCATAGATGACTGGACGGTTAAACATGATGCCAAAGAAGCCGAGGCAACTTGCTAAAATCGTTGCCTCGAAATCAAAACAAACGTAAAATAATCTTTCCTTACAACTTCAAGTGAGTGTTACCGTCTTGTGCATATTCGGTTTCCCTTATTACTCGAGGTTAATGTAAATTGATGAGTTATGCATGCGTGCGCAGCTTCCACTCTATTCTCCTAGAGATTGAGCTTGAGCAGGGACTAGTAATTGTCTTAGACTCAAGACGAAAAGATCTCGAGGAGTATGCGGTCATGACTGAAATGCTCGAGAAGTAGTTCAATCGATCATTATCGCACCATATCGGCAACTTTGTTCATTTCCTCATATCAAGTGAATAATTATTTTCTTTGTCTCGCAGGGTTTGGCAAGTGCTCACCGCGGAACCTCCGGGACTGTCAAAGAAGCTGCTTTATACACACACGAAAGTAAGTACTACTAGCTAATTCCGCGCATCTCCCATTGATTCTAGCTAGTTTCATCAATACCATTTATAATGCTTGATTATCAGTTTGATTGACCTTTGTTTCTCGTAAAGTGGTTGTGGCAGGAAGGCGGGAATAATTTTTGTGGATACTACATTTGCGAGTACATCTACAACGCGAAAATCTCTAAGCGGGGCTACTCTAAAGAAGATTTTGAAGTGCGTAAGCAATAATATTCACAATTTTGTTTTAATACCATCATTTGTGTTGAGTTTCATTCATATATATGTATTGACCACCTTCTTCAAATTAGCTTTGGGAGCTGCAGGACGAACTCCTACCACAAGATTGCATCAAAGCAATTCAAGAGGAATTGGCGGGATTCTTTCTTGACCACGTCATAGATAAAGACGGAGAATACCATGTGGAAGTTGACATCATATGCTAGGGATTGTAAGAGATCTTATATTGTATATATGTAGCTAGTAGCATGGGATAGATGTACAAAAAATTGTTGTTCGACCAATCTCTCGGAGAAAGAGAGGTCAATCACTTCTCTTTGTATATGTTCATGACGATCTTGTGTACTTAATGGTTTCCTTCATTTTCTTACTAGCTAGCGTGTCGAGTCCTCTCTATACGTATAGTACGTAGCGTCGACCAAGCACGGAGATAAGAGAGAACACTTCTCTCTATTAGCTAGCTAACACAATATATGAAACCCCTAAATTAACCCTACAAAACCCCCAAACCTCCCCCCCCCCTCCCATTTCAAAAGAAAAACAAAAACCCCAGCCCCCGAAATGCTGACGCGTGGAGGCTTATTGGTCTCGGTTGGTAGCAAGGCTTATTGGTCCCGGTTGGTGCTACCAACCGGGACAAAAGGCCCCCCTGCCTGGACAAGCCACATCGGCCACCTGGAGCCCCATCTATCTCGGTTCGTATAAGAACCGGGACTAAAGGTACTGGGCTTTAGTACCGACCCTTTAGTCCTGGTTACCGAACCGGGAAAAATGGGCCTTATGAACCAGGACAAATGGGCATTTTTCTACTAGTGAGTGTGCCCAAGCTACCCGCCGCTACACCCCTTGCCGTCCTGGCGACCAAGAAGCATAGCCACCGTCGCCGCATGGCACCTACCGAGGAGCCATCCATGCGAAACACATCTTGGGCTGCCGTCCCAGCGTCCATGTCCTGAGACACCACCAAACATCCTCATCCCAACGCACCAACCATGATCAGAAGAGTGGAAGACACCCTCTTTCACTCCTAGCCCGACATCATCCACCAGGTCTGGGTCAACACCACCACCATAGGAGGTGTCCACGCCTGTGTCCCCAACCCGTCTAGGTGGACCGGAGCAATTTTAAAGTGTTCATGCAATTTTAAAAAGAATCTCACCGCATGAGGGTTAAAGTGTTCATGCAATTTAAAAAAATCACTCATTTTTTAAAAGTATCCATTCTTTTTTCCTAAATGCATCATTTTTTTAAATGGACATTTAATTTTAAAAATGTTTTCAGTTTTTTTTAGAAAAGATATTCATATGAAGAAGAAGAAGAAGAAGAAGAAGAAGAAGAAGAAGAAGAAGAAGAAGAAGAAGAAGAAGAAGAAGAAGAAGAAGAAGAAGAAGAAGAAGAAGAAGAAGAAGAAGAAGAAGAAGAAGAAGAAGAAGAAGAAGAAGAAGAAGAAGAAGAAGAAGAAGAAGAAGAAGAAGAAGAAGAAGAAGAAGAAGAAGAAGAAGAAGAAGAAGAAGAAGAAGAAGAAGAAGAAGAAGAAGAAGAAGACGAAGAAGAAGAAGAAGAAGAAGAAGAAGAAGAAGAAGAAGAAGAAGAAGAAGAAGAAGAAGAAGAAGAAGAAGAAGAAGAAGAAGTTCTTTAGAGAACTACTTCCTATTATTTTTACTACCCATATTGTTTTTGTCTTAAGTAAATATAATTAAATTATATCGAGCTTATAGAAAAGAATATCGACATTCACGATGATTTTTTTTTCATTTTCTTTCTCCTTCAGGGTAATACCAATGCCCGTAATCTATTCTACCTTAGAAAATTCTTGTTTTTGTTTTTGTTTTGTTACTTCTTATTTGTTTAAGTTTAAGTTTTTCTTTCTGCAGCGAATTTTGTAATTAGGTCATGAATTTTGTTTAACAAGGTCATTGTGTTGATCTTAATTCCACACCTTAAAGCCTATAGTGTCAGAATATTGTGGAAATCCCATATGACCAATGTAATTTATTGTGTGATTTAATTAAAAACTTAGCATAATGGTTGCTAAAAAAGAAAAATAGAATAAATATTTTAATTCCCTCTTTTCACCTCCCATTATTTTGCATAAGTACAATGTATGTGTTTGCAAGCAAATATACTTGTTAAGAAAATTTATGTACATCACGATGTTTATATAGTGATTTACATGCATAGTGTGTCTGTATGCATAAAGGACAAACTTTAGCAAGTTGAGTAGATAGAGTACAATGCTAGTAGTATGGGTTGCTGCGCCATACATAAAATTTACGGGAAGGAAAAGAATCACAACGATCTTGGTTTTCAGCCTTTGGATGCAAATCCAATGGACAGAGGACAATTTGACTCAAACATGAAATATTTTCAGGCACCTGTCACGTAGATGCTTGGCCCTTATCCAAACGCCATTAGACATAGCACAAGCAACCCTTCCGACGGATTTAATATTGTTTGGTCTCGAATTGGCTATGTCCGGGGCAATGGCATCCAGAGGAGTGTCGTTCAGCCAACCATCAAACCCAAAAAGAATGGACTCGCCATTTCCAGGTTCCACTTTGGCAAATGATTTGAAGATTGCACGATCCTCAGCCCCAAGCAGCACACCTAGGTGACGCCAAGGGACATCAAGATTAGTCGAGCAAGCCATGCCCTTCTCGACTACATGGTAGAACTCATGGCGTCAAGACAAGAGAGTCCGAGACCTTCCTTATCTTTAGGGTGACAAACGACCTCCCATTTAACTGGACAAAGTCCCCCAACAACTTCTTTATCTCCTCCAAAGAAAAGCTTGTCTAATTTTGTCAACTTCTTTAAGCACCCAAGGTGGAGGGTCAAGGGAGAGCATATGAAAAATTACCATAGAGGTGAGAACGTGGAAGTGCGCCATGTCGCTAACCTTGCTTTGCTTATATCCAACAATCTTTGAAAATCCTCTTTACCGGCCTTCTTAGAAGTTAGAATTGAGTGGTAGACCTAGGTAAATGATGGACAGATGGAATATTTGCCAGTTGAGCATATTGCAGCAGTCCAGTGCCACATTCAAAATATTCTTACACTTCTCTTGATATGTACAACTTGTACATGTACCATACAATATTCACGTGAGATATTTCAATTGTCTAGGACAATGAGAATGAGGTTAATTATTTTGTTCTATCATATGCATTGTACATTACCCATGCTTATCCGGCGTATTTCCTCTTGTAATGGAAAGAAACATGAAGTACTAGAAAAAGAAAATGGGAAATAAGAGAGGGTGATACGCAAGCTGTGATGACTAATTTCTCCAAAATGGCCATGTTGGCTTTTGTTGGGAACAATTGTGTGATGTGCTCACGCACGTTAGGCTTTAATTATCATGCACATATGCATCAGTGTTCGCATGTACTCATGCTTATATGTGTGTATCATTCCTTGTTGCAGGAACCAAAACTTCTATATATACACTATATACCTTCCACTGATTCCATTTCCTAGCTGAGAGTGTGTGTCAATGAGCTAGCTAATATAGCTAGCAACCAATCTGGGTGCTTGGTTACTTATTCTCGACCATGTTATTATTCAGTAGTATTTCCTCCGTCCGAAAATACTTGTCATCAAAATGGACAAAAAGGGATGTATCTATAACTAAAATACGTCTAGATACATCTCCTTTTATTCATTTTGATGACAAGTATTTCCGGACGGAGGGAGTACTAGCATAGCATGTCTAGAATGTTTGGTTATGTGAGGGATTGGAGGATACCAAGATGGTAGCAAGCAGACTTCTGTCGTAAATAGATGTGAAATATCTGTCCACCCACTCTGTTCTCACAACTCAACCAGCGACATCCACTTCTCACAGGCTGTAGCCCAAACGAATAAAATATGCTTTGGCAAAAGCGCTTCTCATTTACTCGGGTGTTGTTTGGACCCGAGTAGAATCCCAAGCAAACTCACTGTAGAGACCAATCTCGCTCATCCCCTCTCCGGCCAGACCTAAACCTTGCTGACCAGTCGAGCTGGCTGAACTTCAGTGTCCTATCGCGAACAAGAAGTGTCGGTGCAGCTCAGCTCACTGGAAAGCAACGGGACATGATCTGAGCCTTTTACCCCTTCTTTTACTTATATTTGTATTGGATTTACTTTTTGGTTTCGTTCCAATGGAATGGAGACGGAGCGAGACCCTGTTGATCCGGAAAAAAATATATTGGATTTATTTTCCCAGAATTTTCATTGGGCTGCTGGATATATTTGCCACACTTATGACTCAACAAAGTTTCTTCTCATATACAGTCGTATATTCTGTGCATCTTCATTGGAACAAATAAATAAAATCTACGAAAAAATGTATCCCAATATCTGAATAAAACACTAATAACTTCATGACTGTTGCAAATGTGGTCAACCAGATGGTCAGAGTAGTAGATAACATTCTTAGAAAGCTAAAGAATGCTTGTTTTTTTTAAACTATAAAAGATAAATGTTTTAATTAATTTGTTAGTTGTGACAGCTACATATGATGGATTATGGATGGGCATAGGTCCATATAAGACAATAATCCCTAGTTAATCTCTAAGGCCTATGCATGTGTACGGCAAGTGGTGGGAAGTTTGGGAAGTTTAATCTCATACTACTACAGTAAGAAGAGTGAGACCTCTTTATAAGGGCTGCTCTACCACTTCCTATTGGGAGCTTGGGAATAGGAGTTGTACACGCGCGCTCCTCCTCCGCCGCCGCCCGCCCCGCCTCGTCTCGTCACGACGCGCGCGCGCCGCGGGTTGCAGGTTGCAGGTTGCGGAAATGAGCCGAAGCTTATTTTTACCGCTCAGGAATGGTTCATTAATTGTTAGTTAATTAACGAGTCGCTTACGGAAGCGCCACTGTCCGAGACGTTGGACCGTGGGCTGTTCGCGGACTCGGTCGTGGGCCTGGCCCAGGGCCCTCCACCTGACGGCCGATATAAGAAGGCGCCGATGGAGTGAACCCTAACTCAGTTCACTCACTCCCTCTCGTACAACCCTAGCCGTCATCTATTGTTCCTCTCGGTGTGCTGCTTCCGGCGATCCCATCCCGACGACAACGTGCACGGTTGGTCGGGAGAGCAGGTGCCTCCAGAACCCTATCGTTCGAGATCCTGCCCGGGAGAACGGCAATAAGGTTTTTGGGGAGCGTCTCGACGCGACTGCTCCCGATCCGTCCCCGTCTTCATTCGCCTCTGCTTCCACTACTTCCTCTACATCGACTCCATGGCTGACGACGAAGTCGCCAAGAAGAAGGCCTTGGTTGATGTCGAGGCTACTGCTACCGCCGCCGCGTTGGCCTGGCCAACCGGAGGGTATGACTCGTTCATCCCATATTTGCTCGTACATGTGCTAGTCGTATATATGCTGTTCATAGATGTTTCGGTTCTATGTACTGTACGTGCTCACATGCTTAGGTATCGGTATGAGATGCATACCGTATTTTCCATGATTACTGTTTACTCGTGGATTAGATTAGTCGGAAAAGTGCTAATATTTCCAACAATCCAAATACCTTATTTTAGGAACTTTTCGACTCATGGCTTCGCCGCTACTCTGAAACCGGAAAAGTTTACTGGAACGCATTTTAAGCGTTGGCAGACGAGGACTACCTTGTGGCTCACAGCAATGAACGTGTTCTGGGTTGGTGGTGTGTCTCCCACGGTAACGATTGCTCCTGAACAGGAGAATGCGTTTAGGGAGGCAACCACCATCTTTGTTGGAGCCGTTCTTACTGTGATCGGAGACAAGCTAGTCGACGCATATCTCCATATGTGTGTTGCCAAGAATTTGTGGGATGCTCTCGAAGCTAAGTTCGGCGCAACCCATGCTGGAAGCGAGTTGTATGCTATGGAGCAGTTCCATGATTACAAAATGGTTGATAACCGTTCTGTATTGGACCAGGCCCATGAGATACAATGCATCGCTAAGGAGCTGGAGCTCCTGAAGTGTGAGTTACCGGACAAGTTAAATGCATGGGTTGCGTTATTGCAAAACTCCCTCTGGATGGAGGAACTTTGCTACTTCTCTCAAGCACTTGAGACGTGAATTCTCTGTTGAGGATGTCATCGGTCATCTCAGTGTTGAGCAGAACTCGAGAGCAAAGGACTCACACGTGAAAGGGGCAGAAGGTTCTTCTAGCGCCAATGTGGTGCAGAAGAACTTCCACAAGTTCAAGAGAAAGAACTCTGTCCAGCAGAATACTACCTTTAAGAAGAATTGTAAGAAGAAAGGCAAAAAGAGAGATGGCTGCTTTACTTGTGGTTCAGATGAACATTGGGCAGACAAGTGCCCAAACAAGTATAAGAAGCCAGCGCAGGACTCCAAGTCTGTGAATGTCACTCTGAGCAACAATGATGCGGCATCTGGGTATGGTAATCTATTTACCATACTTTCAGTTTTTCAGTCCACTGATTGGTGGGTTGACACTGGGGCCAATATTCATGTGTGTGCTGATGTGTCTTTGTTTTCTTCTTACCAGGTTGCACGATATTGTTCCGTCCTGATGGGGAATGGCTCGCATGCTTCTGTTCATGGTGTTGGCATGGTAGATCTGAAGTTTACTTCGGGAAAGATCGTGCAACTGAAGAACGTGCAGCATGTCCCCGCCATAAAGAAGAATCTCGTTAGTGGCTCCCTTCTATGTAAAGAAGGGTTTAAATTAGTATTTGAGTCTAACAAAGTAGTCGTATCTCGGTATGGACTATTTATTGGAAAAGGATATGATTGTGGTGGTTTGTTCCGCCTTTCCCTGGAGGATTTTTGTAATAAAGTTGTGAACCAAATTCGTTCTAATGTGAACGAATGTGAGGTTTGGCATTCACGTCTTTGTCACATAAATTTCGGTTGTATGACGCGGCTGGCCAAAGGCTCTAAGTGCCATGCGTGTGTGCAAGCAAAGCAACCTCGTAAGCCTCACAAGCCTGCGAAGGAGAGACACCTGGCACCACTAGAGCTCATACATTCAGATCTCTGTGAGATGAATGGTATTTTGACTAAAGGTGGAAAGAAATACTTCATGACTTTGATTGATGATTCTACTAGGTTCTGTTATGTGTATTTGTTAAACACAAAGGATGAGGCTCTACACTACTTTAAAATCTATAAGGCTGAAGTTGAGAACAAACTTGAGAAGAGAATTAAACGAGTCCGGTCTGATCGTGGTGGAAAGTACTTTTCTAGTGAGTTTGATTTATTCTGTGCGGAACATGGTATTATTCATGAGAGGACGCCTCCCTATTCACCCAGTCAAATGGGGTGGCCGAACGAAAAAACCGCACTCTAACAGATTTGGCTAACGCCATGTTAGATACATCGGATTTATCTAAGGCATGGTGGGGGGAGGCTGTATTGACATCATGTCATGTCCTGAATAAATTTCCCGCGAAGGATAATGAGACTACTCCCTATGAGAAATGGGAAAAGAAAAGAACTACACTCTCTTACTTGCGCACTTGGGGCTGTTTGGCGAAAGTCAATGTGCCGATCCCCAAAAAGCGTAAGCTTGGACCAAAGACCGTGGACTGCGTTAATTTGGGCTACGCTAAGAATAGCGTTGGCTATAGATTTCTAGTGGTGAAATCTGAGGTACCGACGGAAAGGTCGGTACAATTATAGAGTCTAAGGATGCTACATTCTTTGAGGATATTTTCCCCATGAGAGATATGCAAAGCAGTTCGATTTGGAATTTGATGAGACTCTGAACCTGCCATTCCGATGGAATATTATGAACACAAAAGTGATGAAAGTTCATCGAGGAGGATGACGAGGAAGCTCTTGTTAGGAGCAAGAGACAAAGGACTGCAAAGTCTTTTGGTGATGATTTCCTCGTGTACCTCGTGGATGATGACACTCCCAGTTCCATTTCAGAAGCTTATGCATCTCCAGATGCTGACTACTGGAAGGATGCTGTCCGTAGCGAGATGGATTCCATCATGGCTAACGGGACATGGGAGATCACTGATCGTCCTTATGGTTGCCAACCATTGGGATGTAAGTGGGTGTTCAAGAGGAAGCTTAGGCCCGATGGTACTATTGAGAAGTACAAGGCTAGGCTTGTGGCCAAGGGTTATACCCAAAAGGAAGAAGAGGATTTCTTCGATACTTACTCACACAGTAGCTAGGTGACAACCATTCGAGTGTTACTCGCTTTGGCTGCCTCGCATGGTCTTCTCGTTCATCAGATGGACGTTAAGACGGCTTTCCTTAACGGAGAGCTAGATGAGGAAATTTACATGCAATAGCCAGATGGCTTTGTAGTAAATGGTCAGGAAAGAAAGGTATGTAAGTTAGTGAAATATTTGTATGGCCTGAAACAAGCGCCTAAGCAATGGCATGAGAAGTTTAATACAACTTGACATCTGTTGGCTTTGTTGTAAACGAAGCTGACAAATGTGTATACTATCGCTATGGTGGGGGCGAAGGAGTTATACTGTGTTTGTATGTTGATGACATACTGATATTTGGGACCCACCTCAAAGTAATTGAGGAGGTCAAGGCTTTTCTATCTCATAACTTTGAGATGAAAGACCTAGGCGTGGCTGATGTTATCTTGAACATCAAGCTCTTGAGAAATCTTGAGGTGGAATTAAACTTTTGCAATCCCATTATGTTGAGAAGATTTTGAGCCGTTTTGGATATTCGGACTGCAAACCTTACGCAACACCATATGATCCTAGCGCCTGGATTCGAAAGTTCAAGGCACCTGTAGATCAATTGAGATATTCTCAAGTGGTTGGTTCATCGATGTACCTAGCATGTGCTACTCGTCCTGACATCTCATTTGTTGTGTGCAAACTGAGCCGGTTTGTTTCCAATCCGGGAGATGTGCATTGGCATGCTGTTGAGCGAGTGATGCGTTACTTGCAAGGTACTGCGAACTATGGGATTCACTATTCTGGGTACCCGACAGTACTTGAGGGGTATAGTGATTCAAACTGGATATTTGATGCTGATGAGATGAAAGCCACAAGTGGACATGTCTTCACACTTGGTGGCGGTGCTGTTTCCTGGAAGTCTTGCAAGCAGACGATCTTAACCAGATCGACTATGGAATCAGAACTCACAGCATTAGACACATCATGTGTCGAAGCAGAATGGCTTCGAGAGCTTTTGATGGATTTGTTGGTGGTTGATAAACCAGTGCCGATCCTTATGAACTATGACAATCAAATAGTGATTGCCAAGGCTAAGAGTTCAAAGGACAACATGAAATCCACAAAGCACATAAGAAGAAGATTGAAATCTGTCAGTAAATCAAGAAACTCCAGAGTAATAGCGTTGGATTATATCTAGACGGCTAAGAATCTGGCAGACCTTTTTACGAAAGGGCTATCATGGATTGTGATAGAAAATGCATCGAGGGAGATGGGTATGAGACCCACGTAAGTTGCCATGGGGTAATCCAACCTATGTGATCGGAGATCCCGTGAATTAGGACCTGGGAAAACAATCCAGCGGTCAACTGAGGAGAGTATCCTTAATTATCCCACTCCGTTGGAGATGCAATAATACTCTCAATTCTGTAAGGCAGGCTGACTTTCGTCTTAATGTGTTCCAAAGCTTATGTAAGCAAGATGCTAACCTACAGAGCATTCTTTGGAGGAACACACCTATGTGAGCCCGACTGCTGGTCACAGTCTATGAGATTGGGTGATCTCTAGGAAGCTCATGAGAAGGTACGGAGTATGACTAATAAGCTCCACCCATGGGGTTTAGCCTTCGGCAGCCACGTATCAGCGACGATAGGCGAAACTTCTACACGCCAAACTGACAATTCAAGGCATCGTCCATTGTTCAGTTGTGAATAAGTCTAATCCTATTGCTCTAGGTGAAAGTTCAACTTAACAGTCTCCACTGAAAATTTTGGTATATCAAACATTGTTTGGAACAGTTGACAAAATTATGTGCCTCGAGATCTGGTGGGGTATTGATGGATTATGGATGGGCTTAGGCCCATATAAGACAATAATCCCTAGTTAATCTCTAAGGCCCATGCATGTGTACGTCAAGTGGTGGGAAGTGTGAGAAGTTTAGTCCGACATCGCTACTGAAGAAGAGTGAGACCTCTTTATAAGGGCTGCTCTACCACTTGCTATTGGGAGCTTGGGAATAGGAGCTGTACACGCTCCTCCTCCTCCGCCGCCTCGCCGCTTAGTCTCGGCCAGCAGCCTTGCTGGTTCTTGAGAATGAGCCGAGCGAAGCTTATTTTTGCCGCTCGAGAATGGTTAATTAATTGTTAATTAATTAACGAAGTCGCTCTAAAGCGCCACCGTCCGAGACATTGGACCGTGGGCTGTTCGCGACTTCGATCGTGGGCTGGCCCAGGCCCATCCACCTGACGGCCTATATAAGAAGGCGCTGGCCAGTGGAGTGAACCCTAACTCAGTTCACTCACTCCCTCTCGTACACAACCCTAGCCGTCATCTACTGTTCCTCTCGATGTGCTGCTTCCGGCGATCCCATCCCGACGACCGTGTACACGGTTGGTCGGGAGAGCAGGTGCCTCTGGAACCCTGTCGTTCAAGATCCTGCCCGGGAGAACGGCAATAAGGTTTTTGGGGAGCGTCTCGACGCGACTGCTCCCGATCCGTCCCCGTCTTCATCCGCCTCTGCTTCCACTACTTCCTCTACATCGACTCAATGGCTGACGATGAAGTCGCCAAGAAGAAGGCCTTGGCTGATGCCGAGACTGCTGCTACCGCCGCCGCGTTGGCCTGGCCAACCGGAGGATATGACTCGTTCATCCCATATTTGCTCATTCATGTGCTAGCCATATATATGTTGTTCATAGATGTTTTGGTTCTATGTACTGTACGTGCTCACATACTTAGGTATCGACATGAGATGCATACCGTATTTTCCATGCTTACTGTTTACTTGTGGATTAGATTAGTCGGAAAAGTGCTAATATTTCCAACAACATATACGGGCATGCAGGTCTATTGTCGGCCTGCAGGTCATACTCAGACACAGTCCTAGCATTATGAGCAAAGCTGAATCCATCGGCAGCTGAAATATCAGTTGCTCTTGCTACACGTTCTGAATTATGATCACCATGGTCCATGGCCCCCTCCTTGTCGCTGTTGCTCTTGCTCGTCCTCCTGTTGGCCTCGTGGACGGCGCCGTACCTCGCAGCGCGCGCCGGCACCGGCGCCAGCGACCACGGCCTCACGCACATCCACCTGTACATGCACGAGACCTTCGCCGGCCCGAACTCCACGACGCTCACGGCGGTGCCGTCGCCGCTGGGCGCCGACGCGACGTTCGGGACAGTCAGCGTGCTCGACGGGCCGGACGCGAGGAACTCGTCGCTCGTCGGCCGGTACCAGGGCATCTTCGTCGGCGCGGGGCTCGTGAGCCCGCCGGGCGGGCAGTCGACGATCAATCTTGTCTTCACGGCCGGGGAGCGCCGCGGGAGCACGCTGGCCATGCTGGGCCCCGTGCTGAGCTTCACGAGCGCCATCGAGCGCGCCGCGGTAGGCGGCACCGGCGCCTTCAGGATGGCACGCGGGTACTGCGTCATGACGCCCGTCGGGAGCCCCACGCCGGAGTCCCTCGTCTACGAACCTGTTCCTGGACATGTACCATGCCTGATCGATCGTCTGCCTGTTGGTTTGTGTGCCACTGTGCGTACGGTGCTATCGTGTAGTACGTTGGTAAATATATTTTCAATCAGTTTAGCTAGATTTCAGTCAGCTAACTTTTAGCTTTGTGGTCAGTTGATTTTCTAGCCGTTGAATTGTGGTTTAAGATTTGTGTAGTTTTTTTTTCTGTCAAGTTTTGCTGCTGGTCGTACTGGGGCTGTTTGGATTTGACTGACTCCTATTTTGGGTCAGTCGATTTTTTTTCTTGGCTGGATTTTGGTGTGATCATGCTTTTTTTCACGGGTTTGCTTTTATTTTCTGCATGTGTATGCTATTATTTTTCTATTGTTCAGTTGAGTTTTTTTCTTTACGTGTATTTTCAGTTGTTGAGTGTGTGTAAATCAGTAAATGTATACATGCAATACATGTACAAATTACATTAGAGTACGTAAACTACACTCTTATATATTTATTCTACATATTATAAAAAGTGCATCTTTGTGCTAATTGTGTGAAACTTTTTTGTATTTTTTATTCTTTTAAGGGTAATACCTATGCCAACTGTTTTGTGCTAATTATTTGCTAATTAAATTCATTTTTCTATTATTTTGTGTATACATGCACGAAAGTACTAAACAATATGTGTGCAAATCATACTTAGACTGCTAAAGTTGCATTTATTATATGCGTATTTGCTGCATATTTATAAAAAGTGCAATTTCACTGTAAAGTTGTGTGCAAGTTTTTCTTTATTTTCTTTCTTCTCAAGAGGAATACCAATGTGACTAATTTATTCTCTCTTAGAAAACTTTATTTGTTTTATTATGTTTAGTAAGTATACATGCAAGTTTGATACACCATGTGTGTAAATTATAGTAGAGAGCAAAAATTGCACTATATATACTTATTTTTTGCATATTTACAAAAGTGCAAATTTAGGGCATACTTGTGTGCAAGTTATTTTCTAATTTTCTTTCTTCTTAAAGGGTTTCATTTTCCCCTAGAAAACTTCATTATTTTGTTTTAGTTTTAGTTTTTATATTTCCTTTCTTATTAAAGGGTTTCATTCTTACATAGAAAACTTCATTATTTTGTTTTAGTTTTAGTTTTTGTATTTTTTTTTTCTTAAAGGGCTTCATTCTTTCATAGAAAACTTCATTATTTTGTTTTATTTTTAGTTTTTGTATTTTTTTTCTTAAAGGGTTTCATTCTTTCATAGAAAACTTCATTATTTTGTTTTTGTATTTTTTTTCTTAAAAGGTTTCATTCTTCCATAGAAAACTTCATTATTTTGTTTTTGGTTTTGTTTTTCTTTTCTTTCTTCTTAAAGGGTTTCACTTTTCCCAAGAAAATTTCATTGTTTTGTTTTTGTTTTTTATTTTCTTTCTTAAGAGGTAATACGAACACCAATAATTCATTCATTCTTAGACAACTTCATTTTTTATGCAGAGCGACTAATGTTTTATGTACAGCGTGTACGTATGTGCAATGTACATGCTCTAGATAGCAAACGGACTTTATGCAGAGCAGTTGTGTTGACTAATTCTCAGAACTAACAATTGTGGCTTCTATGCAGAACAGTTGCGTGATGTGCTCATGCAATTTAGGCTTTATGTATCATGCATCTTGAGTTCCTGCGTACACATGCTTATATGTGTGTATCGTTCATTATTGCGAAGATGAAAGCTTCTATATATACCTTCCACTGATTCCATTTGCTAGCTGAATGTGCGTCAATGAGCTAGCTATCTGGGTAGTAACCAATCTTTGTGCTTTCCCTTATTCTCCACCATATTTCATTAGTATTATTATATGTTTACAATGTTTAATATGTGAGAGATTGGAGGATACCAACTTGTTAGCAAGCATGCTTCTCTAGGATAGGCATAGCCAACATGCCATGTTTCCGCACCTCCCTCTGCAACGCAATAGGCGAGAGATGACCTGAACCTATCAGAACGCCACAATTTTCAGCGAGGGGAACCACCGGTATTTGTAATGAATTTAGATCGTGCACTGCCAAAAATGAATGCTTGCGAAAAGAAGTGGCAAGAGATAATGTACTGGGTGGTAATTCCGTTGGTGGGAGTCATGTACCCCAAGGACATTGGCAATAGCCATCCATGTTGAAACAATAGTTGGGACGACGTTAGAGCCATGGTTCGGCATGGTGTGTTGTTATGCATCCCCATTACTACTGCGCAGGTAAAGATAAACCGATTCTGCATCCCTATTGCTACCGCTTCAGTTGAGGATCAATATCGGGTAGTTCTGATAATGACATTGTTATTGCAGGGTTCGACGGTGGACTAATCAATATAACCAACATTTGCAATGGTAAAAAGCTTGATGAAATCTATGAGGACCAAACTGAGCTTCTTGCTCTACCCGGGGAACCCCAAATAACACAAATGGTTGCCGAGGCCCTATCGCGGGTGACCACCATGTTTTACAGTGAGAAGACGACCGAGATACTTACAGGAAAGGAAATAAGGATGGCATGGTCCACGTGTGGGCCCGACACCATAGGTGAATAGAAATGCCAAATCATGCCAATTTTGGCCATTTTTTCTTTGTTACCTTTTCTAGAACCTGACTGCATGGTCAATGCCAAGTCCAGATGTTGTAAGCATGCAAGTTTTGGGTAATCATAGGCTTATTAATTGCATGCTTTGTAAGGAACCTGAGATGAGTTCCCTGAACTTCTGTTAATTTTCCTCAAGGTTTCTACAGGCACCTGATCACACTTCAGTAAAAACATGCTCCAGAATTATTATCTACTTTTGCAATGTAGTTTGTTGGTTGTGCAGTGTTTGAATGCATAGTCCAGGAGGCAATAAACGAATATCACACAGAACACTTAAGACGTGAATAGCAAACAGCGACGATGGTGTTAGGGCAAAACTTAGAGCCTGTTCGGAGGTTGTCCGGCTCCTCCGAATCCTCAGCTCCAGCTCCTTCTCCCAAAAAGCTGCTCCTTGTAAAAAAATAGCACTAGAAAAGTCTGTTTGGCAGGCAGCTCCACTCCCGATTCACTAGCACAGATAGAAACGAGCGAGTCAGCCGTGCCCACTCGAACCGTTTTCACTTGGCGGTGGCACTTCTTCTGTAAATCTTACCAACTCCATAATTTCCCGATTTGAGATCCTGCAAATTGCCGCTCCGTACAAGTGCTCAGCAGCCTGCTCCGCTCCGGATTTGCAACTCTGTGGAGTTCGAGCGTTCAGCGCCGCTCCGCCGGCTCTCGGAGCAGAGTTGAGGAATGAAGAGAATCCGAACACGCTCTTAGTGGAGTAAATTTACTCCACTAAATCTAACACGGCGGTTTACTCCTCTATTTTTTAAGGATCGGCTAGAGATGCTCTTAGGTAGGTAAAATTGTCATCAGTGGCGGAGCTAGCGTACAGGCGTTGGGTTCAGTTGAACCCAACGATCTTTTTGCTGCACGTACGTATATGGGTACGAGCTTGTTATGAACCCAACAGAAACTCACTCCTGAACCCATCGAACTTGGAACGCACCAGCCTGCTTTTATATGAATGCCCAGCCAAAAGCCCACAAAATAGTTGTAAAAAACAAACAAAAAAGCCCACAACTAAATGTGATAATGTGTACTCTGCAGGCCGCAAAAGCGAGCCTCTCGTCTCCCCTGTCCCCCTATTTGCACCCACATCACGAGATCTCTCCTGTGCTCTCCTCGAAAAAAAAAGACCGAGATCTCTCCTGTGATGTTCGCTCATCATCCGGCCGCCAGCATCGCCGACAAAGTCAAGGTCAGCAGCGGCAATTGCAGTATATATTTGAAGGTAATCAAATCACATCCACGCCTCTTCCCTCTTGTGCATCTCCTATTTAACCTAGTAGCCTAATACTTCAACGTCTTTCCCCTAGTTTTCTAATTGGCTTTTCCCTAAACTTTGATCGATCTAGACTATGGCGACATTTCTCAAAGAGAATCCATCACCCGATGCAAATGGTACCCTTTACCCCTTCACTAGAGGTAATTGTTGTGTTATGGAGCGGGGATGAAGCAATTTTAATCCAAACGATAAAGATGCAAGGCGGCGCCCGATCCACCCCGCTTCATAGAGTTAAATCAAATTACCTTAGTTGTATGTTTTTTTGGAGACTTGGTTTGAGTTTAAACTAGTCCCTACTCTTACAGGCGTATGCGGGACGCCGCCCTGCATCCCTATGGACAAGGAAATTACCGTGTCAAATATGAGCCAAATATGGTAGCCAATGAGCAACGCTGTACCTATACGGGCACCCACCTTACCTATGAACACCTCACATGTGGTCCTCAAAAAAATTATTAGCCTCAAGCTAATCCTGTCCGTCTAACCCAATTTTTTTCCAACGGCTGCCGCGCCTAAAATAGGCTTGATCTGGCCCAAGGCCCAAAAAACTCTAACCTAGCAACCGCAAAAAACCAGGTTCCTTGGGGAGGAAAAACCTCGATTGGGGATGGAAATTTTTTTGCCCCCACAAACCGGGATGTCCATGGAGAAAGGGTCACTAGGGCAGTTTTCGGCAGGCAATCCCACCTAGGTAATCTCATTGCTGTCATAAAACGAGTGAACCCAATGGCCAAATTTTCTAGCTCCGCCCCTGATTGCCACTACCACAACTGGATGCAATCACCATTTGATTGTGAAATTTTAGCACACAGAAAAGGAAGCGACTGACTACAGTTAAAACCTTAAATCAACTCACACAGTAACTCCAAAAAAAAATAGAAACAACCTATGTTAGTTCATGTTCTAACTCAAATTTTAGTTATATGATGTACCACACAGCGAAAAAATCAAGGATTTAAGGCTACGAATAACGTATTTTCTGTGAAGCAGTAGGAATTGAGCAATGTTCAGGATATCAGTAACTATCCTAATTACATTCTTAACAATTTGTGTTTGTAATGAAAATGGAGACTGACAAGGCACTCTCTCTTCCCCTTTCTGCCTGTTTCCTTCAAAAGATGAACCAAAATGATATGCACACTGTTTTACATTAGATGTTCTATATGTCTCTCTTTCTCCATACAGATATTAACTTCGGTCTCACTATGGGAGGTCTTTAGCTCAATTGCTTAAGCTGAACCTTGTAGGGCATTAACTGATGGCTAAGGAGATGTTCTTCTTTTGCATATACTAATATTGTACCACTAATTTCAGATGGAAAGTCATGGAAGATGGTTCTATAGCTTCAAACAGATCAGTGGTTACTGAATCGGTTTCAAAATCTTGTTCCTCCGCATAAGTGAAAGATGAAGATGCTGCAATCGCAGCTGTGATTGGTGCAGCTGAACTCAAATGGTTAGAATACAACATTTCCTTCTCTCGCATATATCAGCAGCTAGATTTTTTGGTACCCTCTCTAATGATCATATTTAATGGTGCGTTTCATGTAGGGAAGAGCAGTCATGTAAGAGAGGACAAGCTGCTGGAAGGTTTACATCAGGACACCATAATGATAAAAAAAAATGTGTCTTCAGTGTCAAGTTCTTTTGAGTTATGATTTATGCTAGCAGATAGTCTGAAAAGATTCTCTTAAAAGATCAAAGCCATTGTTATGATGAAAAAAGAGTGTGTAGGCGTTCATGCTTTGCTAAGACCAGGTTTCTTTTCTTTTTGGTATTACTTGATCTTTTTTGACAATCTAACTAGACGATTGTTTCCAGCCGTTGAACTCCTAGGAGATTTCAATACAAATTGTAACAGATTATTTACCTTGTGTGTGTGAATATGTGAACTATACTATTCCACTATATTTTTGCGTTGCTCTGTCTTCTGTGAATCTGTTTAGAACATGATTTAACATGTTCTTTCAAATTGAAGGTGAGGCACCTCCACCCGGCTATACGTGCCGAGCTGCGGAGTTGCAGGCCATTTCATTCAGCATTGCCCGCAGGAAAACCAAACACCTCCACCTGGCTATACCTGCTACGTATAGATGGCAGATTCCAGGGCATTTTATTCAGCATTGCCCAACTATTGGGGATCCCAAATTTGACAACTAGAAAATGCCTCGTCCAGTTGCCCCGGTTGTATCTCTGAATCCTATTGATGGCATTCTCTCTGCACTTGCCCTAGCTGCATCTGTGAGTGTGTTGATGACTTGCCAGCAGAACTCCACTGCCAACTATTCAGAAATGTAGGGAGTACTATGTAATAAGGTGATGGCAGATGCGGTCTGTATCTTATATCCGGTCTGTATCTTTAGATGTCCTGCTCTGTGGTGAACCAATGTTCAGATATTCGGAGTGTGATTATGCCCCAGCTTTGTTTTATTCTATCATTTTCATGAGTTTATATGCTGCTTTAATTTGGACGAGGACTAACCGTCAGTTTCCCTGATCCTGAAAATCACAGAGCCACACCACCTCGGCTGCTTTTTGCTAGGACTGATCAGTTGGAGAAGAAGCTAAAGAAGGCAGACTCATCTAAAGACTTTGCAGAAGTGCTTCTCTAAAATGAAACTGCCAAAGTCTCATGATAATAATAATATAGAAAAACTTCTCAGTATTTCTTGTTTCAAAATTGTTGACAGCCCCATTCAAAGCCATTTTATTCATTCTCTGATTCCTGCACTCTTGTCCTGCAGAAACAGAGAATTTCAAGCTAAACTGGCCCTGAACTGAATTCACTTCATACCTACCGACAGTAATAATCAAAGAGACTCACTACATTCCTATCCTAGTACCAACTAAAGCAACATGTTCAGATATTCTTTTTTTGAAATTCTGGAAACAAGAAGCTAATCAAAACACCACGACAAACAAAACCGATAAAGGGCACGAACACGACCATCACAAGCACCGCAACAATTGTATTTCAGCAGTATACTCTATCCAAATGAACTGGCAAATTAACAGCACAGCAGCAAGCTGCCATGGCATGCAGTAACAAAGAAGCATGTTGTTGGATCAACAATGCAACTACCTACAATATGCCAGTGGACATACAGTATTAAGCACTAGAAATCCGTTCTTCCAGTCCAATCACCATACCACATAGAGAGAGAGAAAAGGTTACAAGCATGATTTTGGTTTGGATTCAGAAAATCAAACACCACGAACAGTACACTCTCGGGAATTCAGAAGTTCATTCATGCACTCCAAATCAAGGACGATTCATCACTAAACCATGCCAATCATCCTATTACCAGCTCAACCATCATGTTCAACGACGGAAACCTATTGCATTTGCAGACACGGTTTTGGTTCGAATTCTGAGAATCAACACTAGCCGCCAATTCTGAAAAGAACTGATCAGACTAAACTGATGACAACTGACAATCCATCTAATCGAACACCTCCAGCTTCTGGTACTCCTCGCCGGCGATGGCCTCCATCATGATGGCCTCAGGGTTCACCACGCCGTCGTTCTTCAGGAAGATCTTGAGGAAGTTCTTGGAGAAGCCGCTCACCATGGCCACCCCCGGCTGGGTCGACGTCACCGGAGTGGACTGCGACTCGCGCAGGTTCCAGAAGATGATCTGGGGCACCACGTCGCCGTACCCGGCGGCCCTGAACTTCTTGCAGATCACCTCGTAGTCCGTGTCCCACGTTCCCGCCTGCCGCGGTTGGTAGTACCCGCCATTCACCGATGCCTGGTCGAACTCCATGTCACTGTACACGAAGATGGTCCTGATCATCTTCTCCGGCGCCAGCCGGGCCTCCACCGCAGTGCGGAGGATCTGGTCGAACACCGCCTGGAAGTTGGTGTTCATGTCCCACTGCATGCTCCTCACGAAACTCATCTTCTCCCCAAGGGTCTTGCCCTTGATCAGGTGGATCTCGGGCCTCTCGCTGAAGGTGATCACCTTGCCTGCCCAGGGCTCCTCGCTGAGCTCTGAAGTGAGCACGCCCAGCGCGATGCACACCTCCATCGGGGTGCCGTGCATGCTGCCCGACACGTCGCAGACGGAGATGCAGTTGCGCAGCGACCCCTTCGAGCGAAGGTCGTCCACCATGCGGCGCCACTGCAGCTCTGACACGTCGTCCTCCTCGCCACGGTAGGCGGACGCGGCGATCTCGTGCGGCAGGAGCGCGCCCGCCGAGATCTTGGCCTTGCCGGCCTCCACGTCCTCGATGTACTTGCCGAACCGCTCCTCGTCGTGCTTCTTGAAGAGGAACTTGTAGCGCCGCATGGCCACCGAGGCCACGCGGGTGTAGGGAAGCTCCGACCACCGCTGTGCGCTCATGTACACCTCCGGGAGCTCCAGCACCTTGCGCAGCGGCACGAGAACCTCGCGGCGGAGGCGGTGGAGGGTGCGGTACGTGTAGTGCTCGTCCGTGAGCTGCGCGTACTCGGGGTCTGAGTCACGCGGGAAGAGGCGGCGGGCGATGGCCTCGCAGAGCAGCGTGGTGCGGTCGAAGGACGAGCCCGGCGTGGGGCACCACTTCGCGGCGAGCCCGATCTTCCTCTTCTTGCCACCTGCGGCCAGCTGCTCGAGGTCCGAAGCGAGGAGGGCGGCGAAGAAGTCCGCGACGGCCTCGAACAGGAAGCGGTACGCGTGGTCGCCGTAGTACGTCTCCAGCGACTGCACGGCGAGCTTGGCCACCTTCCGGACCTTCTTTGACATCCGCCGGGGCTTCTTCTTCTTCTGGTCCACCTCCATGTCCTCGGGCTTCTGCTCGGCCGGCTCCTGGACCACGACAGACACAGGGACGGTCTCCACCTCCATGGGCTTCCTGCCGGACTTGGAGAGGGCGGCGGAGAGGAAGTCGCCGAAGGTGGCCTTGGGCGGCACAGGGGCCAGCTCGCGGGCGCGCTTGCGGCTGGCCAGGCTAGCCCGCAAGCCCTCCCGCTGCTTGGCGAAGTCCTTCTCCTTCCTCCTCACCTTCTGGGCCGCGGCGCCCTCCCTGGCGACCTTGCGCACGTCGGGGCCGTGGATGAGGCGGAAGAGCAGCTCGGGGAAGTCCTTGAGGTAGCCGAACTCGGCGAGCGCGGCGACGTTGCAGGCGAGCGTGCGGGGGTGGTTGTCGTGCAGCCAGAGCGCGGCCGCGTAGAAGCCCTCCTTGTCCGACTTGCCGGTGCCGCGGACGCCGCGGAGGTTGCAGGCGAGCTTGAGCGCGGTGAGCGCGTCGTGGGCCCACGCGGCGGCGAGGAGCTGGCGCACGCGCTCGGGCGGCGTGTCGGGCACCACCTGGAAGAAGAGGTCGAGGCAGGGGTTGCCCGAGTTGGCGTAGGTCGCGGAGCAGTTCTCCGTGAGCGCCCTCCGCGGCGCGAGCGCGGCCTTGGCCTCCGCGGCCGACGGCGCGTTGAAGGCCGCGTCGAGGAGGTCGAGGAAGGGGTGCGACGCGGGCGCGGCGGCGTCGGCGTCGGCGCCGGGCGAGGGGCGGGCGGCGCGGATGACGGGAGGGCCGAGGAGGCGGCGCGGCGGCGCAGCGGGCTCCGTCTGCGTCGCCATGGCGGTTAGCTCGCTAGGGTTTTGGGGGATCGAGGGAGCGGGCTAGGCTGGGGAGAAGAATTGGGATCTGATTGATACTATCTGGAGGAGAGAGGCGTCGGTTGGTTATATGGATCGGGAGAGGAAGGAGGAACCGACTTGGCTGGTCGACGGCGGATCCGATTGATCGGCGTCGCGTGGACCCTCCCTCGTGCTACAAACCGACATAGTAGCAGCCATTATGCGTGCTTTAATTTTGCTTAATTGTTTCTTTGCAATTAAAATTGGGGTACTTGAAAATGGACATCAGATTTTTAGACACGCCAAATCGTACTACCTCCGTCCGGAAATACTTGTCATCCAAATGCATAAAAGAAGATGTATTTAGATGTAATTTAATTCTAGATACACCACTTTTTTATCTATGTTGATGACAAGTATTTTCGGACGAAGGGAGTACATTTTTTAGGCAAATTATGATGTCACGAAGATGTCAATTTTCCTTAGCAATCAATGGCAATTCCTGGTGAAAAATTAAACCCGGTAAGGATTTGTCATGTGCTTGCTAAAGAAAATTGACATCCTCACGACAATATAATTTCAGTTTTACTAAAGCACATCTAGATGAACCTTATGTATTGCACATCTAAGTCATATAATTTGACATCTCGGAAGTTCAATCTGCCATGCCTAAAAATCTGAGTCAGATTTATAGCACAAGCCTATTTTTAACACACTACAATCAAAGACGCTCACATACACTCATCTCTATAAACACGCGAATGTAGATCCTACCCTCTATCAGCACCTTTGAGGGACTGGACCGACACAACATCTTGAGATTGACGAAGTCATCACATACGCATCGTAGTTGACAGAAGCGGCTCCTTTCACTGAAAGAACATCGCCAGAATGCCTGAAGTAATGTATTATTCTCGGAACATTGCTTCAAGATCTCATTTCCCTAACAGCCTAAGTTGAACGGAACACCATGCGCTCAACATGGCCTTTCACTTTGGGCCTTCCTGACTTAGTATTATCACATTCAGTAGCATATATCTCAACAGTAAGTGGAGTGTAACAGAGCCATGTGAACTAAGCATGCATACTACAACAAGCGAGCTAGAGAGCAACATGCAAAGCAACATGGTATGCTAGGTAATAACAGGATATCTAGCCATATGTGGAGTTCAACATGCTTTGCAAGGTACGTATGCAATCCTGATGAATATTTCTAAGGATGCCATTTCTGTGAATCAAATGCCATGTGTAGAAGAAATTTCTAAGGACCATAATGCTTAAAACGTCTTATGAAATTTCTTTGAATTAAAGGAGCCCTTAGCGTCAATGTTCATGAACAAGCTGATGTGTGGCGATTCGGGGAGCTAAACATGTTTCTTAAGTAGCCAAGCATTCGTTAAACAAACTTGGTACACACAGTACATACGCGCACACCCTTACAGAGAAACTGAGAGACATGAGATTGCAATATTGCACAAAGGATCCCAAAACAAGACATTTTACAGTAGAATCCTTGATATCAACGTGCCTTGCCTAACCGTCGTCCCCAAATGAACTCTGCCGCCGACGTGGCTTCGCCGGGGAAAGATGGAAGCTGCCGCCACACCAGATTAGGAAGATCACCACCATAGACAAATCTGCATTTTGAGCCGATGAAACGGTCTGCCGCACACGACGGAGTTGAGTCTTTGCAGCACGTCAGCCGGGGATCATCCCTATCTCCGCCTGATTCCAACGTTGTCGACTTCAACCAATGCAATTGGAGAAGATCAGCGTCACTGCACACTGCCATTTGCACACCCCGCTTTCAAATCCTTTGCACACTCTACTATGGTCGCAGCCGCTGCCACTCAGGGTGACACTGAACATCAGCCGACACAACCTAAAACCGCCAGATTCGATGCCCCATGAGAGGAAGAGGCCACCGGCTTCCTAGCATCATCGATTAGAACGTCGTCGGGTGGGAAAGAAACAGGGCCAAATTATTCTGAGGCGGCGTCGATCCCGCCACCGTTGCGACACCTTTGTGAAAATCAAAGGCCAACCTAGTGACTCACTGGAGCAGCAACATCGGGGCTCCCCTCCGGCTCCTGTTGCCGGAGCGACTGACGGAAAGGGTAGACCAACGGCCACACCGACGAAGATGAGGAAGGTTACGCGATCCGGTTGGCGTACGTTAGCACCACCAAAAGAAAGACCCCCAGTTTCTTGTAACACAGCTTGTAGTTTTTTTTTGAACATCAATACAGACACAAGCGCTCATATACACGCGCATACACTCATCTCTATGAACGCATACACACACACCCTACCCTTATGAGCACCTACGAAAGAGTGAGCCGACATATCATCTTGAAATTTACGAAGTCACCGGGAATACCACACTCCCTCTAACCATCCAATCACAGGTTGGTTCACCACAGCCTGTAGTGCTAAACGTGTTGATAATGCATACGTACAAGTTTTTTTGTTTGACATGGAAAATACATACAACTTCGTAGTACAAAGTTGGAAATATTTGTGTCGGTTCCCCTGCACACGCAGCCACAAAGGATCCGGGACTCTCTTAAGTCGGTTGCGGTGGCCGGGCGGCACGCCTATATGACCGAGCGCGCTCCCGATCCAACCTCCCAATCCCATATCCCATCCTCCCTCCTCCAATCCAATCCCCACCTCGATCGATCCCCAAAACCCTAGACCCCCACCTCCTCCCCCGCGGCACCGCAGCAGCAAGCCAGCCATGGCGCCCCCCGCGGCCGCGCTCCTCGGCCCTCCCATCGCCATCGTCGACACCGACATGCCCGACCGCAAGCCCAAGGCCAAGCCGACGCCGAAGAAGCCGAAGCGCGCACAGCTCCGCGGCGACTCGTCGTCGTCGGACGACGACGACTCCGAGGGCGACGACTACAGCGACGCCGAGCCGCCCCGCTCCCGCGTCTCGCGCCCGCCGAAGGCCGAGGGGAAGGCGCTCGCGTACGCCTCGTCGGGCGACCCCTGCGTCGACTTCTTCTTCCAGGTCGTCCCGGGCGCCACGGCGGCCGCCGACGTGGCCGCGCTCCTCTGCGTCGCCTGGGCCGGCGACGCGCGCACGGCGCTCCGCCTCGTGTGCCACCTCCGCGGCGTCCGCGGGCTCGGCAAGTCCGACCGGGAGGGCTTCTACGCCGCCGCGCTCTGGATGCACGCCAACCACCCGCGCACCCTCGCCGCCAACCTCGCCTCCTTCGCCAGGTTCGGCTGCCTCAAGGACCTCCCCGAGATCGTCTACCGCGTCCTCCACGGCCCCCGCGACGAGCGCAAGGACGGCGACGATAGCACCAGGGTCCACCGCCGCGGCGGCTCCCGTGGCCGTAACAACAAGCGGCGCTGCGTCGGCGAGGCCGCGGAGGCCGCCAAGGCCAGGCGCCAGAAGGAGACGGAGCACGCGCAGGTCGTCCTCTCCCGCTACGACTCGGACGAGAGCTTCCGCTTCCTCTACGACCGCGTCGCCGAGCTCTTTGCCGAGCTGCTCAAGTCCGACCTCGAGCACCTGCGCTCGGGCGACACGGCCAAGATCGGGCTCGCCGCCAAGTGGTGCCCGTCGCTCCGCTCGTCCTACGACCGCTCGACCCTGCTCTGCGAGGCCATCGCCCGCCGCGTCTTCCCGCACGACTCGAGCCCGGAGTACCTCAGCATCCCGGACAAGCACTACGCGTACCGCGTCCGCAACCGGCTCCGCCGCGAGGTGCACGTGCCGCTGCGCAAGGTCCTGGAGCTCCCGGAGGTGTACATGAGCGCCCGCAAGTGGGACGAGCTCCCCTACGCGCGCGTGGCGTCGCGTGCGATGCGGCAGTACAAGCAGGCCTTCGACAAGCACGACAAGTCAGGCGTGGCCGGCTTCTACGACGAGGTGCGCGCCGGGTTGACCAGGATCCCGGCGGACGCGGTGCTGCCGCACGAGATCTTGGCCGCGGCCCTCAAGGGCGAGCACGACGAGTCGGCGGAGCTCCAGTGGCGCCACATGGTGTCCTCCCTGGCGTCGGAGGGCCGGCTCAGCAACTGCATCGCCATGTGCGCCCTCTCGAGCTCGGTGGAGAAGCCGCCGGCGTCCGCGGCCATCGCGCTGGGGCTGCTGATCTCGGAGCTGAGCAAGGACCCGTGGAAGGGGCGGGTGATCACCTTCGACGCCACGCACCAGCTGCACAAGGTGCGCGGCGCGTCGCTGGTGGAGAAGCTCCGGACGCTGGCCGCCGTGAGGGCCCAGAAGGGCGCGAACCTGCAGGCCGTCTTCAACAAGATCCTGAACGTGGCGGTGGCCGGCGCGCTGTCCAAGGACATGATGGTGAAGCGGGTGTTCGTGCTGAGTGACATGGAGTTCGACGGGTGGGTGGGCGGCGAGGCGTGGGTGTCGGAGCACGAGGCCATCAAGAAGAAGTTCGCGGCGGAGGGGTTCGCCGTGCCCGAGGTGGTGTTCTGGAACGTGGGCACGTCCAAGGCGTCGGTGCCGGTGGTGGCGGCGCAGGCCGGCGTGGCGCTGGTGAGCGGCTACTCGAAGAACCTGGTGCGGCTGTTCCTGGAGGCGGACGGCGTGCTCACCCCGTCAGCCATCATGGCCGACGCCATCTCCGGCCCCGAGTACGATGCCCTCGAGGTGCTCGACTGAGAGCCCAGCCATGATGTATCATCGATTTGCTCTGCCTTTTCGTTCCGTTATTAGTTTCCTCTCTAGCCAGGCGAAATCTCTCTGAAGCTGTGAACCGAACGCGTGTGTTCTGAATCTTCTGAACTGAATGAATGACATATCGATTTGTCCTTCTGAATGAATTGCTTGCTTGTGACTGTTTGAACTGTCGATTGCATGGTTATTCTTCAGTTACAGCCTTCACTCATATATCCAATTGCATGCTGAAATCACTCATCTATTCTCAATCGAGACGTTACAAGAATCTACTTCCAAAAAAAAAAATGCAACTGTTGATTTTAGACCTCCAAAATGATTATGTTTTGTTTTTACTTTGTATTCTGGCTGGCTGAAATGCATAGTTCGTTCTATAACTTCTCCTGAGGTATGAATGTAGCTGTTCACCACTCATGACCCCCTTCACCAAAGTGCAGCATTGTAACAAGAAAAATGTACACGGAGTTCATAAGAAAATGAATTTATTTATTTTTTTGAATCTAAGAAAATCAATTTCTATCCACCCCGTTACAATTGCATGTGTTGCTTGACCAGGGATCAAATAAAATTAAAGCAATGCAATCTGAGTATATGTGGAGTACTATAAAAAGGTTATTGAAACATTTTCTCTCAATCAAACAGTTCTGAAAATATTTTGTTTTCACTGAAATGTCTTACGATGTACTCCTAGAGTCAACAAGAGACTTGTTGCCTACATTCTTCTTTTTCTCTCTCTCAGCCCATCCTAGAGTCAAACGCACGCTTCGTCATTTTTCACTTCTGGAAATAACGAAAAAAAACATGTTATTGTGGTGTCCTTGCACGTTTCAGCGTGAGTGTCAATCTGTGTTGGTTGTGTGAGCCCCTTGGGAGCTCCTATTCCATATTGACTCACTCAGCTCCGCTCCCTACTCCGCTCGCTCATTTAGTTTTTTCCGCTTGCTCTAGTGCTAGCTCGGAAATAAAGCAGCTATAATTTATTTATTTAAAAGTTTGTTAAAATAAAAGTTGTTCATGGATTTTTATAAAATATTGCAAATTAAAAAAATCATAATTGTTAAAAAATATTGATGAATTTAAAAATATGAGTGGATCTCGAACAATGTTCGTGAATTTGAAAAGGCTTCACAAATTAGAAAATATTCATAGACTTTAAAAATATTCATGAACTTTATATCAATTCGAAATTTAAAAATGATCATTAATTTCAAAAAATCTTCAGGATTTTCTAAGACATTCATGAATGAAAATGTGGAAAAGGAGAAAAAAAAGACGAACAATTGGTAAATTTACCGAGCGAGGAGAGGGCTCCGTAGCCAGTGAACAAGAGCACTCCATTTTGAGCGGGCATAGTTACTTAGTAGATAGATTGCATATAGTACATTTTGCCATAAATTGCTCTTGAGAGAGTGACATGCATGCTACAGAGTTGTTAATTTCTAATTGCCCATGCTTGCTTTTGTGGAGAACAATTGTGTGATGTGCTCACTCGTTTTAGACTTTATCTGCTCACATGCATCAAAATTGCAATGTACTCATGCTTATATGTGTGTATCATTCATTGTTGCAGGGACCAAAGCTTCTATATATACTTTGATTACCGATTTCATTTGCGTGTCAATGAGCTAGCTATCTAGCTAGCAACCAATCTTTATGTAGTTAGTTATTCACCACCATGTTATTATTATATTCATTAGCATTAATATATTTACATTATTTAATTATGTGAGAGATTGGAGGATACCAACATTCTAGCAATAGCTAGAGTGGATTTACTAACCAGGCTATATAGCTTTCTTGGCATGTCCTAGGCTCCTAGCAATGAAATAAAAGCACAATGAAATGAGTAGACGCTTTCCTTCTCCACTAAAAATCTGGCCGATATTTATGTGGATAAAGCAGGGCGAGTAGAAAAGAGTGGAGTATTGCAATCAAAATCGGAGGCCATGTGACTAGACTACACTTTTGGCCTGATGTGTTGTCAACTACTACGGGCCGATTGCGGGGTGATGAGAACGGATGAACGGTGGTGGAAGAAGAGCGGGGTATTGGAGTCAGAATCATACACTATATTGTTGTACTATACTAGACTAGACTACACATTGGGCTTGATGTGTTTTGTCAACTACTACTAATCAGGTTACGGAACGACATGGTCACTGCACACTTTTGTTCCATTTCTTTCAGCACTCTGTTGTTCAGTTCGTCACTGCGCAGTAAATTTTGGAGGTCGTTGGTTTTTCTCTTTTTTGGCCAATCAGAAGTTGCAGAGGCAGCAAAATACCAGCGCTAAACTACTACTCCCTCCGTTCCAAATTACTCGTCGTGGTTTTAGTTCAAATTTCACATAAAACCACGACGAGTAATTTGGAACGGATGGGAATAGAACTAAAACAAGATGATCTTATCATTTGTTCGATAGCAAATATTATCACCAGGTCACATCCGCCAATTACAGAGAGCAGTTAACCCGTACTGATAAACACTGAACTCACTGGACAATCTCATGTCAATGCCCCAGTTGCAAGCTAAATCACATTGAGATCATACATAAATGATGAAACTGCTCTAGTCTTGTGACAAGCCTGATAGATTGAGATATTGGAGAAGTAATTGTTGTATTGATTGGGGCCTCAAGGGCCGTTTATATAGATTACAAAGCTTGGGCTCCAAGACTAGACTAATAGAGATAGATTACAATACGAATAGACTTTATACTCTAAGACCCCCCGCAGTCTCAACGTCAGGTGAAACAATGTTGAGACTGTAGCGTATGTCGGTGAACGATGCGATCGGAGTCCTTTGGTAAAAATGTCAGCAAATTGGGCACTTGTAGGAACAAGAAGAACGCGAACCTCGCCAAGAGCCACATTTTCACGAACAAAGTGAATGTCAATCTCAATGTGCTTTGTGCGACGATGTTGAACTGGATTGGAAGCCATGTATACTGCAGAGATGTTATCACAGTAAACAATGGTAGCACGTGGGAGCGGACGATGAAGTTCAACGAGAAGCTGCCGTAGCCACACCGCCTCGGCTACAGCGTGAGCAACCACCCTATACTCAGCCTCAGCAGAAGACCTGAAAACTGTTACCTGCCTTTTAGAACACCAAGAAACAAGATTATCACCCAAATAAACGCAAAATCCGGATGTAGATCGTCGAGTATCTGGACAACCTGCCCACCTGCATCGTAATAAACTGTCAAGCTTGTAGGTGAAGAAGAATTAATAAGGAGACCGTGATCAAGACTGCCTTTTAAATAGCGGAGAATGCGTCTGACATTAGCCAGATGAGGAGCACGAGGATTTTGCATAAAGAGACAGGCTTGCTGAACTGAATAGGAGATTTCGGGACGAGTAAGAGTGGCATATTGAAGAGCGCCAGTGATGCTACGATATAAAGTAGGATCGAAGAGGATCACCATCACCGGTACGCTTTAGCACCAACGTCGGCTGGAGTACGAGAGGGTTGACAATCAGACATACCAGAACGAGAAAGCAAGTCTAAAATGTATGACCGTTGAGAAAGAAAGAGGGAAGATTTTGTGCGAGAAACATGAATACCTAGAAAATGATGAAGAGGACCAAGATCAGTCATGGAAAACTCCCGATTGAGAAAAGAGATGGTATGTTGAAGAAAAGAATCAGAACTAGCCGTGAGAATGATATCATCAACATAAAGCAAGAGGTAGGCAGTGTGAGTAGAAGACCGATAAACAAAGAGAGAAGAATCGGATTTGGAGGAATAAAGCCTATGGTTTGAATAAAAGTAGCAAAGCATTGAAACCATACGCGAGGAGCTTGATTAAGGCCAAAAAGAGAATAGTTGAGGAGACAAACAAAATATGGAGATGAGGGATTCTCAAAACCAGAGGGTTGCTGACAATAAACAGTTTCATTGAGAGTGCCATGAAGAAAAGCATTTTTAACAACAAGTTGATGAATAGGCCAAGAAGAGGAAACAACAAGACTAAGAACAACACGAATAGTGCTTGGTTTAACAACAGGAGAAAAAGTCTCATCAAAGTCAATACCAGGCTCTTTGGGAGAAACCACGACATACCCAACGAGCTTTGTAACGAGCGAGAGTGCCATCGGAATGAAATTTATGACGAAAAACCCATTTGCCAGAAACAATGTTAACACCAGGAGGTTTGGGAACAAGAGTCCATGTATTATTTTGCTGAAGAGCTTCAAATTCATCGCGCATAGCGTAAAGCCGAGAGGGTCAAGAAGAGCTCGCTTATAACTGGTTGGAATAGGAGAGATGGTTGGGGTGGCGGTAAGATTGAGACGTTTGATGGGGAGAAGAAATCCTCGTTTTCCACGGGTGCACATGACATGATCATTGGTGAGCGCTGGTATAAGAACGGCATTGGGTGGCGATGGGTTTTCGGTTGAAGAGGACGGTGAGGAAGAAGAATCAGAGGTGGTGGGTGTCGAGGGGTTGCCGTGGTAGGATGTGGTGAGGGAAAGACGGCTGGGGTAGAGGATGCGATTCTTGCGGGAGAGGTGGGGGACGGGGCAGGAGGGTGGCTAACGTTGGGCGATTCTGGCTGAGATACGGAACAAGATTCCATGGCAGCAGAGATGACCGAATGCCGAACTAGGGAAGGGGTTTTGGTGGTGGCGGATTGTGGTGGAATTGGTGTTGTGGTTGTAGTGACAGAAAAAGGAAAAGTATTTTCATCGAATGTGACATGACGAGAGAGAATGATACGACCAGAAGATGGCTCGAAATAACGATATCCTTTGTGATCATCAGAAAGACCAAGGTGAATGCAAGGTAGTGAGCGTGGTTCTAGTTTGTTGGAGGCGGTAGAGGCGATGTTGGGAAAGCATAGACAGCCAAAAACACGCAAAAAAGAATAGTCAGGGTGGGAGAGAAAAAGAGATTGGAAAGGCGAATAAAGAGGGCAAGTTTTAGTTGGTTGAATATTAAGAAGGAGTGTGGCTTGCTTCAACCCAAAAACGGGAAGGAAGAGAGGCTTGTAAAAGCAATGTGCGAAGAACATCATTAATAGAGCGAAGACAACGTTCAGCTTTACCATTTTGAGAAGATGTATAAGGGCATGAAAAGCGAAGAAGAATGCCTTGGGAGAGAAAGAAGGTGCGGTTTTGGGTGTTATCAAATTCACGACCGTTATCACATTGAATAAATCGAATTGGCAAGCCAAAGTGTGTGATTACATATTGTCAAAAGTTGAGAAAGATTGCAGGTACTTCAGATTTAGCACGGAGAGGAAAGGTCCAAGTATAGTGAGAATAATCATCCAAGATCACAAGATAATATTTATAACCAGAAACACTAGGGACTGAGGAGGTCCATAAATCACAGTGAAGTAACTCAAAAGGAAAAGTACTAATGGTAGTAGAGGTTCCAAAAGGTAATCTAACATGTTTACCGCATTGACATGCATTACAGAGAGAGGGATTATGGGGACTGCTAGAACTAGGGATACAAAATTCTTGGAGTAAAGACGTCAAAGTGTTTTTGCTGGGATGACCGAGGTGATGATGCCATAGATCAACGGATGCGAGCATGGCACGAGGGGTGGATGTGGGCGCACCATGAAGAGGATAAAGATCGCCCGTGCTATTGTAATTTAGCGAGGACCGCCCTGTTGTCGATTCTTCACGGACAAACCAACAGGGTCATAGGCCAGTATATCTTTGTTGTCAATGCAAAATTGTCTAACAGAAATAAGATTTTTGATGATGGAAGGAACCACAAGAATATTGCGGAGAAGAAAATTGGCATGAGAGGAAGGGATGTAAGAGTGACCGGTGCATGAATCAGGGATGGTGGAGCCATCGCCAATGGTGATAGTGGAAAAGCGAGAAGGAAAACAAGTCGACAATAAATTCATATTTGAAGACATATGCATTGATGCACCAGAATCGAAAATCCAATCCGTACTGCGTCGGTGAGGACAAAATTGTTCATGGCGTTGATGAAGGCGGCTTGGTCCCAAGCCGCTGTTGGGGAGGAGCAGAGGGGCCAGGAGCTTGCATGTTGACGTAGGGGATAGCGGATGGGTAGTATGCGATTGGGGCCTGCATGTTGCCGTAAAAGACCGGCATGGTGTTGGAGGCGGCGGCGGTCTGGCGTCTTTGGTAGGCAGAGTGGGAGTGGCGGTGTAGACGTGCGCCGGCGGCCTAGGTCCAAGGAGTCCCGGAGAGCCGGTGGCTGGACGAAGGCCGGGGCTCCACGTGCCCGTGCACGCAGGAGGGGCACCATACGGCGAGGGGGCCGACCAAGGCATCGGCCAAGCCTGGACGAGGCCAGTCCAAGGATCATGCTGAGGAGGCCATGACAGCCAGAGCTGGTGGCCTTGAGGAGCGGTGGATGACGGGTTTGGGGGAGGTGTTTGGGTAGTTGTAGAGGAAGAGGTAGGGGATGGGCGCCGCGCGCTGAACTCAACCATGGAGAAGAGGGGCCGAATCGGCCGGGCGGCGGCGCTGGTGGCGGAGCCATACCAGTCTTGGAAAACCTAGGCGTCAGATACCATGATAGATTGAGATATTGGAGAAGTAATTGTTGTATTGATTGGGGCCTCAAAGGCTGTTTATATAGATTACAAAGCTTGGGCTCTAAGACTAGACTAATAGAGATAGATTACAATACAAATAGACTTTATACTCTAAGAAAGCCGCATCAGTTTTCGCACGGAAATTATTAGCCACAAGTGTTGCGAGGTTTGGTAGGAAAATGAATATCTCCGGAAAATATTTTGAGTTCCGTATGGCTTTTTTTTCTCTTCACTCGGACCAGTCCGCCTAGTCGATTTCTTGTATTTTTTGTGAGTTGTGTATCCACTTCAATAATACTATTGTCAAGTATCTTTAGGGATGAAGATCTCGGCAAAATATGAAGTTCTTGAAGAATGAAAAAAAACCGATCTACTTCTTTTTGGTATTTTAGACTAAATTCTTTTGTTCCTCGATGCTCAATCAAACCCTCTTTTTTTAAGATGGAATCTTCCTCTGGGCTCTCGTATTCGTAGGCCCTCTGAATCAGCGCATGCTATCTTGGATTGGATGTATAGTGGTAACCATAGCGTGCGTGCAACAGGTTCGGAACCCCACTAAGAAACTGCAGTGAACTTGGAAAGTTAAATCTCACCAACGCTACTTTTTCTAATTGAGTTTAAACATGTTTAACTCAGGTGCCACAAATAAATTAGGCCGGAACATGGTGATTTGGACCAAGATCTTGATGATGTCCATTTTTCCTAGAGTCATGGCCAGCTCTGCTGCATTGACTACATGAAGTACCCCAATGAGCAAATCACCTAGAGATCCTATCAATTCTGATTGCTACGTTAATACTTCCATCTTGCCAGCCCTCAGACCTGTGTCAGGCGTCGGCATCACTGCTTAAACACCTAAGAGAAATAAATTTAAGTTGTTAGTCAGTGTCTTAACAGGCGTAAACTACTGGAGCGTGGCACCGAGCAAATCACATAGTAATTTGATCAGGCAAGAACACTACTTTGTATAACTTCAGAGTTCAGACAGCTAAGTGGATCGTTCCATGAAGGGCGCAAAGTCTAAGATGGCCGTGAATAGCTTGTAACATTTGACATCAATAGGATAGAAGTTGCTAAGTGCAAATGTGCAATCTAATGAATGAAGGTTACTAATAGACCCAAATTAATAACTTGAACATAAGGTGCTGGGAGCCCATCAAACAAAATAGGAAGCCTAGATTGAACCAAGAAACGTTGTGCTACTGAAGTACTCCAGAAGGCACACCAGGCAGACAGGGATCACACTTCAAGTCTTCAACTATAACTTCATAAAATGCTTACGACCAAAAGGCCACCAGAGTACCAGACTCTATCCAACCTTAAACATATATATGCCAGAATTGAAATTGCTTGGGTATTGTGACTTTTTCTAGATTCACAATGTATTAAAGCCTGCACCCGTTAGCTCCCCCCTATTTTCTGATGCGTTGTTGAGTGTAGCATATACTGCTAGCACCAGACACCCCTCTCGTTGGGGTTTACCCTTCTCTCGCCAGCGTCGTCGCCGTTGAGATTTTCTCTTCATCTCCGGCTATCTCCACTACGGTTTCCCGCTCGGGCTAATGAAGGGGCAGTCTCTGCACTGCTACCCGGCCTTGTGGATTCATGGCGGGGTGGAAGAGAGCACAGATCAGGGGTTATGGCAACAAAGGCTTCAGGGTCTGAAAACCACTTTCTCTTACAGTTACCCATACAAATAAAAGCCAAAGCTTAACACTGGATGCTATGTACAATTGAAGATGTCAAATATTGTGAGAGCGTAAGTAATACTGTATGCATGTAGAATGCTCGTGTTGGACAAAGAGGTACTCTATTCAAAAGCACAGGACACGAACAGTACTGTAGCAGGCAGTGTACTGTTTCTCTACACAAAGTGAAACGGCTAGCTCTAACACTTGCTAATCGCTTTTCTGGATCGTGAGCTTGTTCTGTTGTATGCACATTTCGCAAAGTTAACGATACAAGGCCGGCAGTTCTTTTGCAGTGGCAGCGAACCATGGCTCCGACATCGATCAGGCCACGTGACCGTTGCCTACGGGAATCGGCACCACAACATGTTCTTTCTTTCCCTTCTTTTCCCAAGCATGAATTTAGAGCAACAGATGTTGTGAAGCGGCTATGTGGTTCCCCTGGCTGGAGATTGCAGCTCTCCTATAAATTCAGGTCACCTCTCGTCTGCTGAACCACAGAGGCAGGGAAGCTGACACAAGTTGTTGGCTGCATCTCCGAGAGAGAAGCCTGTTGGCGAACAAGTTGGTATCCTCCAATCTCTCACATAATTGCACAATGTAAATATACTAGCACGACTGAATAATAACATGGTGAAGAAAATTTAAGTACAAAGACTGGTTGCTAACTAGCTAGCTCATTGAAACGCACTCAGCTGGGAGATGAAATCAGTCCAAGGTATATATAGAAGCGTTCGTCCCACAACAAGGTATATATAATCCAAGGTATATAAGCATGTGTAGCAACTCAAGATACATACGAGCATGATAAAATCTAAACTGCGTGAGCACATCACACAAAAATTGTTTTCCACAAAAGCCATTATGATTATATTGAGAAATAGCAGGGGGTGATACGCATGCTATGAAATTGTGACGACTTAACTTCTCATAACTAATAATGGTGTGTTTTATGCAACAAAATTTGTATGATGTCCTCATGCAATTTAGACTCTCATGCATATCGAGTGTGTATCATTCATTGTTCTGTTGCGGGACAAAAGCTTCTATATAGACCCTCCAATAATTTCATTTGCTAGTAGTTGAGTGCGCGTCAGTGCTACTATCATGCAGCGAACCATGGCAGCGACCTACACTTTTTATTCTCCACCATGTTGTTATTCGTTAGTGCTAGTATGTTTACGATGTTTAATGTCTGAGAGATTGGAGGATACCAACATGACAGCAAGCATGCTTCTGCCGCAGAGACGCAACCAACATGCTGGATTGTTGCGTCTCCCCGCGCAACGCAATAGGCGGGAGGTGATCTGAGAACCTGTCGGAGCGCCACCATTTTCAGCAGAGGGGACCACTTGTATATGTAACAAATTCACTTCATGCACCACCGAAGAGGAATGGTTGAGAAAGGAAGGAGAAGAAAGAACGTCTACTTGATGCAAGCGATGTACTCACGCCCTTTTATCGTCGATTTAGCAAGTGGTGTAATTTTATAATTGCTACTTGTTGGAAATATTAGCACTTTTCCGACTAATCTAATCTACGAATAAATAGTAATCATGGCAAATACGGTATGCATCTTATACCGATACCTAAGCATGTGAGCACGTATAGTACATAGAACCCAAACATCTATGAACAACATATATACGGTTAGCACATGAACGAGCAAATATGGGATGAACGAGTCATACCCTCCGGTTGGCCAGGCCAACGCGGCAGTGGTAGCAGCAGCCTCGGCATCAGCCAAGGCCTTCTTCTTGGCGACTTCGTCGTCAGCCATGGAGTCGATGTAGAGGAAGCAGAGGCGGATGAAGACGGGGACGGATCGGGAGCAGTCGCGTCGAGACGCTCCCAAAAAACCTTATTGCCGTTCTCCCGGGCAGGATCTCGAACGGCAGGGTTCCGAAGGCACCTGCTCTCCCGACCAACCGTGCACGCGGTCGTCGGGATGGGATCGCCGGAAGCGGCACAGCGAGAGGAACAGTAGATGACGGCTAGGGTTGTACGAGAGGGAGTGAGTGAACTGAGTTAGGATTTACTCCACTGGCCAACACCTTCTTATATAGGCCGTCGGGTAGATGGGCCTGGGCCAGGAACACGATCGAGTCCGCGAACAGCCCACGGTCCAACGTATCGGACAGTGGCGCTACCGTAAGCGACTCGTTAATTAATTAACAATTAATTAACCATTCCTGAGCGGTAAAAATAAGTCTCGGCTCGGCTCATTCCCGCAACCCGCAGCGCGCGCGCGCCTCGTGACGAGGCGAGGCGAGGCGGGCGGCGGCGGAGGAGGAGCGCGCGTGTACAGCTCATATTCCCAAGCTCCCAATAACAAGTGGTAGAGCAACCCTTATAAAGAGGTCTCGCTCTTCTTACTGTAGCAGTATGGGACTAAACTTACCACACTTCCCACCACTTGCCGTACACATGCATGGGCCTTAGAGATTAACTAGGGATTATTGTCTTATATGGGCCTAAGCCCATCCATAATCCATCAATCCCCCACCAGATCTCGAGGCACATAAGCTTGTCAACTGTTCCAAACAATGTTTGATATACCAGAATTTTCAGTGGAGACTGTTAAGTTGAACTTCCACCTAGAGCAATAGGACTAGACTTCTTTACAACTGAACAATGGACTATGCCTTGAATTGTCAGTTTGGCGTGTAGAAGTTTCGCCTATTGTCACTGATACGTGGCTGCCGAAGGCTAAACCCCACGGGTGGAGCTTATTAGTCATACTCCGTACCTTCTCATGAGCTTCCTAGAGATCACCCAATCTCATAGACTGTGACCAGCAGTCGGGCTCACATAGGTGTGTTCCTCCAAAGAATGCTCTGTAGGTTAGCATCTTGCTTACATAAGCTTCGGAACACATTAAGACAAAAGTCAGCCTGCCTTACAGAATTGAGAGTATTATTGCATTTCCAACGGAGTGGGTTAATTCATGATACTCTCCTCAGTTGACCGATGGATTGTTTTCCCAGGTCCTAATTCACGGGATCCCCGATCACATAGGTTGGGTTACCCCCATGGCAACTTACGTGGGTCTCATACCCATCTCCCTCCATGCATTTTCTATCACAATCCGTGATAGCCCTTTCGTAAAAGGGTCTGTCAGATTCTTAGCCGTCTAGATATAATCCAACGCTATTACTCCGGAGTTTCTTGATTTTCGGACAGATTTCAATCTTCTTCTTATGTGCTTTGTGGATTTCGTGTTGTCCTTTGAACTCTTAGCCTTGGCAATCACTGTTTGATTGTCACGGTTCATAAGGACAGCCGTTTATCAACCACCGGCAAATCCATCAAAAGCTCTCGAAGCCATTCTGCTTCGACGCATGATGTGTCTAATGCTGTGAGTTCTGCTTCCATAGTCGATCTGGTTAAGATCGTCTGCTTGCAAGACTTTCAGGAAACAGCACCACCACCAAGTGCGAAGACATGTCCATTTGTGGCTTTCATCTCATCGGCATCAGATATCCAATTTGAATCACTATACCCCTCAAGTACCGTCGGGTACCCAGAATAGTGAATCCCATAGTTCGCAGTACCTTGCAAGTAACGTATCACTCGCTCAACATTATGCCAATGCACATCTCCCGGATTGGAAACAAACCGGCTTAGTTTGCACACAGCAAATGAGATGTCAGGACGAGTAGAACATGCTAGGTACATCAGTGAACCAACCACTTGAGAGTATCTCAATTGATCTATAGCCGTGCCTTCTAACTTTTGAATCCGCACGCTAGGATCATATGGTGTTGCAGAAGGTTTGCAGTCCGAATATCCAAAACGGCTCAAAATCTTCTCAACATAGTGGGATTGCAAAAGTGTAATTCCACCCTCAGAATTTCTCAGTAGCTTGATGTGTTGGAAATATGCCCTAGAGGCAATAATAAAAGGATTATTCTTATATTTCCTTGTTCATGATAATTGTCTTTTATTCATGCTATAATTGTATTATCCGGAAATCGTAATACACGTGTGAATACATAGACTACAACATGTCCCTAGTGAGCCTCTAGTTGACTAGCTCGTTGATCAATAGATAGTCATGGTTTCCTGACTATGAACATTGGATGTCATTGATAACGGGATCACATCATTAAGAGAATGATGTGATGGACAAGACCCAATCCTAAGCATAGCACAAGATCGTGTAGTTCGTTTGCTAGAGCTTTTTCCAATGTCAAGTATCCTTTCCTTAGACCATGAGATCGTGTAACTCCCGGATACCGTAGGAGTGCTTTGGGTGTACCAAACGTCACAACGTGAATCGGGTGACTATAAAGGTATACTACGGGTATCTCCGAAAGTGCCTGTTGGGTTGACACGGATCGAGATCGATTTGTCACTCCGTATGACGGAGAGGTATCTCTGGGCCCACTCGGTAATGCATCATCATAATGAGCTCGGAGTGACCAAGTGTCTGGTCACGGGATCATGCATTACGGTATGAGTATAGTGACTTGCCGGTAACGAGATTGAACGAGGTATTGGGATACCGACGATCGAATCTCGGGCAAGTAACGTACCGATTGACAAAGGGAATTGTATACGGGGTTGCTTGAAACCTCGACATCATGGTTCATCCGATGAGATCATCGTGGAACATGTGGGAGTCAACATGGGTATCCAGATCCCGCTGTTGGTTATTGGCCGGAGAGCTGTCTCGGTCATGTCTGCATGATTCCTGAGCCCGTAGGGTCTACACACTTAAGGTTCGGTGACGCTAGGGTTATTAGGAAGACTTGTATGTGATTACCGAATGTTTTTCGGAGTCCCGGATAAGATCCTGGACGTCATGAGGAGTTCCGGAATGGTCCGGAGGTGAAGATTTATATATGGGAAGTTGTCATACGATCACGAGAAAGTTTCGGGGGCATATCGGTATTGTACCGGGGCCACCGGAGGGGTTCCGGGTCCACCGAGGAGGCCACCTCTCTCGGAGGGCCTCATGGGCCGTAGTGGGCAGGGAACCAGCCTGGAGGGCTGGGCGCCTCCCCTTGGGCCCATGCGCCTAGGGTTGGGGGAAACCCTAGTGGGGCGCCTGCTTGGGGGCAAGCCCCTCCCTTGGCCGCCGCCCCTCTAGATCTCATCTAGAGGGGCCGACCCCTTCCCCTTCCCCTATAAATAGAGGGCAAGGGAGGGCTGCACACAACATCCAAGGCGCAGCCCTCCTCCCCAACACCTCTCCTCCGCGTGAGCTTGGCGAAGCCTGCCGAGAATCGCCACTCCATCACCACCACTTGTCGTGCTGCTGTTGGAGCCTTCTTCCTCAACCTCTCCCTCCTCCTTGCTGGATCAAGGTGCGGGAGACGTCATCCGCTCTGTACGTGTGTTGAACGCGGAGGTGCTGTCCGTTCGGCACTTGGCCATCGGTGATTTGGATCACGACGAGTACGACTCCCTCAACCCCGTTCTCTTGAACGCTTCCGCTCATGATCTACAAAGGTATGTAGATGCACTCCTATCACTCGTTGCTAGATGAACTCATAGATGGATCTTGGTGAAACCGTAGGAAATTTTTATTTTCTGCAACGTTCCCCAACAAAGTGGCATCATGAGCTAGGTTTATGCGTAGTTCTCTTTGCACAAGTAGAACACAATTTGTTGTGGGCGAGATGCTGTCAACTTTCTTGCCGCTACTAGTCTTATTTTGCTTCAGCGGTATTGTGGGATGAAGCGGCCCGGACCGACCTTACACGTGCGCTTACGTGAGATGTGTTCCACCGACTGACATGCACTAGTTGCATAAGGTGGCTAGCTGGTGTCTGTTTCTCCCACTTTAGTTGGAGCGGATTCGATGAAAAGGGTCCTTATGAAGGGTAAATAGAAGTTGACAAATCACGTTGTGGCTTTTTCGTAGGTAAGAAAACGTTCTTGCTAGAACCCTATTGCAGCCACGTAAAAGATGCAACAACAATTAGAGGACGTCTAACTTGTTTTTGCAGCAATTGCCTTGTGATGTGATATGGCCAAAAGTTGTGATGAATGATGGAATGATATATTGTGATGTATGAGATCATGTTCTTGTAATAGGAATCACGACTTGGATGTCGATGAGTATGACAACCGGCAGGAGCCATAGGAGTTGTCTTAATTATTGTATGACCTGCGTGTCATTGATTCAACGCCATGTAATTACTTTACTTTATTGCTAAACCGTTAGCTATAGTAGTAGAAGTAATAGTTGGCGAAGCAACTTCATGGAGACACGATGATGGAGATCATGATGATGGAGATCATGGTGTCATGCCGGTGACAAGATGATCATGGAGCCCCAAGATGGAGATCAAAGGAGCTATATGACATTGGCCATATCATGTCACTACTATTTAATTGCATGCGATGTTTATTATGTTTATGCATCTTGTTTACTTAGAACGACGGTAGTAAATAAGATGACCCTTATAATAATTTCAAGAAGGTGTTCCCCCTAATTGTGCACCGTTGCTAAAGTTCGTCGTTTCGAAGCACCACGTGATGATCGGGTGTGATAGATTCCTACGTTCACATACAACGGGTGTAAGACAGTTTTACACATGCAAAACACTTAGGTTAACTTGACGAGCCTAGCATGTACGGACATGGCCTCGGAACACAGAGACCGAAAGGTCGAACATGAGTCGTATGGAAGATACGATCAACATGGAGATGTTCACCGATGATGACTAGTCCGTCTCACGTGATGATCGGACACGGCCTAGTCGACTCGGATCATGTAACACTTAGATGACTAGAGGGATATCAAATCTGAGTGGGAGTTCATTAAATAATTTGATTAGATGAACTTAATTATCATGAACTTAGTCTAAAATCTTTGCAAAAATGTCTTGTAGATCAAATGGCCAACGCTCATGTCAACATGAACTTCAACGTTCCTAGAAAACCAAGCTGAAAGATGATGACGGCAACTATTCGAATCGGGTCCGAACACGAGGATCATCCTCATAGCTGCCAAGAAAGCATATGTCCTAGAAGGACCGCTAGGTGAAGCACCCATCCCGAGAGAACCAAGACGTTATGAACGCTTGGCAGTCACGTCTTGATGATTACTCCCTCGTTCGGTCGCGGCATGCTTTACAGCTTAGAACCGGGGCTCCAAAAGCGTTTTGAGAAACAAGGAGCATATGAGATGTTCGAGGAGCTGAAAATGGTTTTCCAAGCTCATGACCGGTCGAGATATGAAGTCTTTCGACAAGTTCTATAGTTGTAAGATGGAGGAAAATAGTTACGTCGGTGAGCACATACTCAAAATGTCCGGGTTGCACAACCGCCTTTGTCCCAAATTGGACATTAACCTCCCGGACGAGGCGGTCATTGACAGAATCCTTCAACCGCTCCCACCGAGCTACAAGAGATTTGTGATGAACTACAATATGCAGGATGGTGAAAACTATTCCTGAAGTATTTTCAATGCTTTGAAGTCAGCAGAGGTAGAAATCAAGAAAGAACATCAAGTGTTGATGGTCAATAAAACCACTAAGTTCAAGAAGGGCAAGGGTAAGAAGAACTTCAAGAAGGACGGCAAGGATGTTGCCGCGCCCGCAAGCCGATTGCGGGAAGAAGTCAAAGAATGGACCCAAGCCTGAGACTGAGTGCTTTTATTACAAAGGGAAGGGTCACTGGAAGCGGAACTGCTCCAAATACTTAGCGGACAAGAAGGCCGGCAACACTAAAGGTATATGTAATATACATGTAATTGATGTGTACCTTACCAGTACTTGTAGTAACTCCTGGGTATTTGATACCGGTGCCGTTGCTCATATTTGTAACTCACAGCAGGAGCTGCGGAATAAGCGGAGACTGGCGAAGGACGAGGTGACGATGCGCGTCGGGAATGGTTCCAAGGTCGATGTGATCACCGTCGGCACGCTACCTCTACATTTACCTACAGGATTAGTTTTAAACCTCAATAATTGTTATTTAGTGCCAAGTTTGAGCATGAACATTGTATCAGGATCTCGTTTAATACGACATGGCTACTCATTTAAATCCGAGAGTAATGGTTGTTCTATTTATATGAGAGACATGTTTTATGGTCATGCTCGTTTAATGCGAGATGGCTACTCATTTAAATCCGAGAATAATGGTTGTTCTATTTATATGAGAGACATGTTTTATGGTCATGCTCCGATGGTCAATGGTTTATTCTTAATGAATCTCGAGCGTAATGTTACACATATTCATAGCGTGAATACCAAAAGATGTAAAGTTGATAACGATAGTCCCACATACTTGTGGCACCGCCGCCTGGTCACATTGGTGTCAAGCGCATGAAGAAGCTCCATGCGATGGACTTTTGGAGTCTCTAGATTATGAATCATTTGACACATGCGAACCATGCCTTATGGGCAAGATGACCAAGACTCCGTTCTCGGAACAATGGAGCGAGCAACCAACTTATTGGAAATCATACATACCGATGTGTGCGGTCCAATGAGTGTTGAGGCTCATGGAGGATATCGTTATGTTCTCACTCTCACCGATGACTTGAGTAGATATGGGTATGTCTACTTAATGAAACACAAGTCCGAGACCTTTGAAAAGTTCAAGGAATTTCAGAATGAGGTAGAGAATCAACGTGACCGAAAATAAAATTCCTACGATCAGATCGTGGAGGAGAATATTTAAGTCACGAATTTGGTACACACTTAAGAAAATGTGGAATCGTTTCACAACTCACGCCGCTGGAACACCTCAACAGAACGGTGTGTCCGAACGTCAGAATCGCACTCTATTGGATATGGTGCGATCTATGATATCTCTTACCGATTTACCGCTATCATTTTGGGGATACGCTCTAGAGACAGCTACATTCACTTTAAATAGGGCACCGTCTAAATCCGTTGAGACGACACCGTATGAATTATGGTTTGGGAAGAAACCTAAGCTGTCGTTTCTAAAAGTTTGGGGATGCGATGCTTATGTCAAGAAACTTCAACCCGAAAAGCTCGAACCCAAGTCGGAAAAATGCGTCTTCATAGGATACCCTAAGGAAACCATTGGGTATACCTTCTACCTTAGATCCGAGGGCAACATCTTTGTTGCCAAGAACGGATCCTTTACGAAAAGGAGTTTCTCTCGAAAGGAGTAAGTGGGAGGAAAGTAGAACTTGATGAAGTACTACCTCTTGAACCGGAAAGTAGTGCAGCTCAGAAAATGTTCCTGTGGTGCCTACACCAATTGGAGAGGAAATTAATGATGATGATCAAGGTACTTCGGATCAAGTTGCTCTTGAACCCCATTAGGTCCACTAGGACACGTTCCGCACTGCAGTGGTGGTACGGCAACCCCTGTCACCGGAAATAATGTTGTTAGACAACGGTGAACCTTGAACTATGAAGAAGCGACGGCGGGCCCAGATTCCAACAAATGGCTAGAAGCCATGAAATCCGAGATAGAATCCATGTATGAAAACAAAGTATGGACTTTGGTGACTTGCCGATGATCGGCGACGATAGAAAACAAATGGATCTTTAAGAAGAAGACGGACGCGGATGGTAATGTTACCATCTATAAAGCTCGACTTGTCGCTAAGGGTTATCGGCAAGTTCAAGGGGTTGACTACGATGAGACTTTCTCTCCCGTAGCAAAGCTGAAGTCCGTCCGAATCATGTTAACAATTGCCGCGTACTATGATTATGAGATATGGCAAATGGACGTCAAAACGGCATTCCTTAACGGCTACCTTAAGGAAGAATTGTATATGATGCAGCCGGAAGGTTTTGTCGACCCTAAGAATGCTAACAAGGTATGCAAGCTCCAGCGATCCATTTATGGGCTGATGCAAGCATCTCGGAGTTGGAACATTCGCTTTGATGAGATGATCAAAGCGTTTGGGTTTATGCGACTTATGGAGAAGCTGCGTTTACAAGAAAGTGAGTGGGAGCTCAGAGCATTTCTCATATTATATGTAGATGACATACTTTTGATGGGAAATGATATAGAACTTTTGGATAGCATTAAGGCCTACTTGAATAAGAGTTTTTCAATGAAGGACCTTGGAGAAGCTACTTATATATTAGGCATCAAGATCTATAGAGATAGATCGAGACGCCTCATAGGTCTTTCACAAAGCACATACCTTGATAAGATATTTAAGAAGTTCAATATGGATCAGTCTAAGAAGGGGTTCTTGCCTGTGTCGCAAGGTGTGAAATTGAGCTCAGCTCAATGTCCCACCACGGCAATTTATATAGAAGAGATGAGTGTCATCCCCTATGCCTCAGCCACAGGGTCTATTATGTATGCCATGCTGTGTACCAGACCTGACGTAAACCTTGCCGTATGTTTGGTAGGAAGGTACCAAAGTAATCCCGGCAAGGAACACTGGACAGCGGTCAAGAATATCCTGAAGTACCTAAAAAGGACTAAGGACATGTTTCTCGTTTATGGAGGTGACGAAGAGCTCTGTCAGAAGGGTTACGTCGACGCTTAGCTTCGACACAGATCTGGATGACTCTAAGTCACAAACCGGATACATGTATATGTTGAATGGTGGAGCAAGAAGCTGGTGCAGCTACAAGCGAGCGTCGTGGCGGGATCTACATGTGAAGCGGAGTACATGGCAGCCTCGGAGGCAGCGCATGAAGCAATTTGGGTGAAGGAGTTCATCACCGACCTAGGAGTCATACCCAATGCGTCGGGGCCGATCAAACTCTTCTGTGACAACACCGGAGCTATTGCACTTTCAAAGGAGCCCAGGTTTCACAAGAAGACCGAGGCACATCAAGCGTCGCTTCAACTCCATCCGTGAAAATGTTCAAGATGGAGACATAGAAATTTGCAAAGTGCATACGGATCTGAATGTCGCAGATCCGTTGACTAAACCTCTTCCGCATGGCAAAACATGATCAACACCAAAACTCTATGGGTGTTCGATTCATCACAATGTAACTAGATTATTGACTCTAGTGCAAGTGGGAGACTATTGGAAATATGCCCTAGAGGCAATAAAAAAAGCATTAAAATTATATTTCATTGTTCGTGATAATTGTCTTTTATTCATGCTATAAAAGTAATATCCGGAAATCGTAATACACGTGTGAATACATAGACTACCATACGTCCCTAGTAAGCCTCTAGTTGACTAGCTCGTTGGTCAACGAGATAGTCATGGTTTCGACTATGGACATAAGATGTCATTGACAACGGGATCACGTCATTAGGAGAATGACGTGATGGACAAGACCCAATCCTAAGCATGGCACAAGATCGTGTAGTTCGCTTTTGCTAGAGCTTTTCCAATGTCAAGTATCTCTTCCTTAGACCATGAGATCGTGTAACTCCCGGATACCGTAGGAGTGCTTTGGGTGTACCAAACGTCACAACGTAATCGGGTGACTATAAAGGTGCACTACAGGTATCTCCGAAAGTGTCATTGGGTTGACACGGATCGAGATCGATTTGTCACTCCGTGTTACGGAGAGGTATCACCGGGCCCACTCGGTAGTGCATCATCATAATGAGCTCAAAGTGACCAGAAATTAATGTCCGTCACGGGATCATGCATTACGGTATGCAGTAAAGTGACTTGCCGGTAACGAGACTGAACGAGGTATTGGGATACCGACGATCGAGTCTCGGGCAAGTAACATACCGTCGACAAAGGGAATAGAATACGGGTTGCATGAACCCTTGACATCGTGGTTCATCCGATGACAACATCGAGGAGCGTGTGGGAACCAACATGGGTATCCAGATCCCGCTGTTGGTTATTGACCGAGGTCGTCTCGGTCATGTCTCATGTCTACCGAACCCGTGAGGGTCTACACACTTAAGGTTCGGTGGCGCTAGGGTTATTAGGAAGACAAGTATGTGATTACCGAATGTTGTTCGGAGTCCCGGATGAGATCCCGGACGTCACGAGGAGTTCCGGAATGGTCCGGAGGTAAAGATTTATATATGGAAAATGGTTAAACGGACTCCGGAAAGTTTCGGGGGTATACCGGTAATGTACCGGGGCCACCGGAAGGGTTCCGGAGGTTCACCGGGAGGGGCCACCCCTCCCAAGGGGGCCACATGGGCTGTGTGGGAGAGGGAGCCAGCCCCTGGTGGGCTGGGCGCGCCTCCCCACCTAGGCCCATGCGGCTAGGGCTTGGGAGGGAAACCCTAAAGGGCAAGGGCGCCCCCTAGCTTGGGGGGCAAGCCAGCCCTTTCCTCCTCCCCTTTGGCCGCCGCCCCATCTAGGGTTTCCCCTAGATGGCCGGCCCCCCTTGCCCTCTCCTCCTATATAAAGAGGGGTGAGGGGAGGGCTGCATATACAATTGAAGGTGCAGCCCCTCCCCTCCCCAACACCTCTCTTTCTCCGTACGAGCTTGGCGAAGCCTGGCCGGAGAATCTGTACCAGTTGCACCACGCCGTCGTGCTGCCATTGGAGTTGTCTTCCTCAACCTCTCCTTCATCCTTGCTGGATCAAGACGGAGGAGACGCCATCGTCCCGTACGTGTGTTGAACACGGAGGTGCTGTCCTTTCAGCGCTTGGTCATCGGTGATCGGAATCACGTTGGGAACGACTCCATCATCACCACTCCCTCGAACGCTTCCGCACTCGATCTACAAGTGGTATGTAGATGCAAACTCACTCCCTTGACTCGTTGCTTAGATGAACTCATAGATGGATCTTGGTGAAACGGTAGGAAAAATTTTAATTTTCTGCAACGTTCCCCACAGTCATACCCTCCGGTTGGCCAGGCCAACGCGGCGGCGGTAGCAGCAGCCTCGGCATCAGCCAAGGCCTTCTTCTTGGCGACTTCATCGTCAGCCATGGAGTCGATGTAGAGGAAGCAGAGGCGGATGAAGACGGGGACGGATCGGGAGCAGTCGCGTCGAGACGCTCCCCAAAAACCTTATTGCCGTTCTCCCGGGCAGGATCTCGAACGGCAGGGTTCCGGAGGCACCTGCTCTCCCGACCAACCGTGCACGCGGTCGTCAGAATGGGATCGCCGGAAACGGCACAGCGAGAGGAACAGTAGATGGCGGCTAGGGTTGTACGAGAGGGAGTGAGTGAACTGAGTTAGGGTTTACTCCACTGGGCCAGGCCTCATGCGAGACGAGACGAGACGAGGCGAGGTGGGCGGCGGAGGAGGAGGAGCGCGCGTGTACAGCTCCTATTCCCAAGCTCTCAGTAGCAAGTGGTAGAGCAGCCCTTATAAAGAGGTCTTACTCTTCTTACTGTAGTAGTATGGGACTAAACTTCCCACACTTCCCACCACTTGCCGTACACATGCATGGGCATTAGAGATTATATGGGCCTAAGCCCATCCATAATCCATCACTACTTCTGAATGGATTGTGTAATTTTGCGTAGACAGACTACCCATGTCTGCTATTGTCATGCCCTGCGCTTTCAATACTTGTGAAGTTTTACATGTAAAAAGACAGGTACCATGCATATACATATACTCCCTTCATTTTTATTTACTTCGCATATTAGATGATTTGTCTTAAGTCAAAATTTGAAAGGTTTGAACGTGTATATATAAAAGAATATTAATATTTACACTATTAAATTAATATTTTTAGATTCATCATGAAATATACATATTGTATTTGTTACCTCGACGTTCATCCAGGGCACTATATGTCCATGATCCACACTGGAGCAGCCACGGGAGGAATACCCAGTGAATGCCAAGAAATTGACAAGAAAATAATTAACCAAATCATGATTTTCAGGAGGAGTTCAATACATTTTTTTTGCAAGGATAACTTCTAATCTACTCATCATCTGTCAAGGTAGTACAAAGAACACCAGAAATAAAAAAATACATCCAGGTCAGTAGACCATCTAGCGACGACTACTAGCACTGGAGCGAGCCGAAGGCGCGCCGCCGTCTTCGCCCCTCCCTCATCGGAGCCGGGCAAACCTTGTTGTAGTAGACAGTCGAGAAGTCGTCGTGCTAAGGCCCCATAGGGCCAACGCGCCAGAACAGCAACCGCCGTCAATGAAGAAAAGCGTAGATCAAAAGGATCCAAACTGTAGTCACACGAACACAGACGAACGAACACAAGATTCACGTGGATATGCCGAAGACAAACGCCAACCGAATCCTACAAGATCCCCCGGAAACAAACCTCCACACACCCACCTATGATGCTAGAAACAGCACTAGAATGGGGACAAGGCGGGGAGAATCTTATTCCATTTACAAAGAGCCGCCGTCGCCTCGCCTCTTTTATAGGATACAAACCCTAACAAAATTTAAAAAAGCATGAAGAAACGAAGCCACCACCACCCCCCTCCCCCCCTTCCCGCAAGGGCCGGGGTCCACCATGCCTTCATGGTCCTAAGACCATAGAAGACGAGGTAGATCAGCGGCGGCACCAGCGGAAGGCATGGGAAACCCTAACCAAAGGGCCTTTTTCTGGCAGGTCATTCCGTACAACATGCAATTTAGGAATTTGTTACTACTATATATATCAGTGCATGCGCCTAAAAGTTGGACATTGTGTCCAACAGCCGCATCCACATGACCGAGAGCTTGATCTTCCACATAATAAATGTTGATTTACATACACGGTCTTGAACTTTTCATGTGACTTCTTGTGCAGCCCTGCCCCGACCATACATATGCAGGCTCCCTGTGGTCAAATATATTTATTCACGCACAGGCGAACCAAGGGGAACTCATGCTTACACCCGCCATTTTATCGATCCGGGTGCACAAGCATATTAGCAACATTCATTCAGTTTACAGATGTACCAGTCAGTTACCTCGATGTATTTTTAGTCAGGATAGAAACTACCTTAATGCTGGCAGTCATACGTACTATCAACTCTGGGTGGAGCAAACCGAATTATGCGAATAGAAGAATTATTACTCCTAGAAGAGGGAATCTACTGGTGAAAGTTTCTGCTCTTATTGATCCAGTCACGAATTTTTTAGAAAAAGATTTGATGAGACAAACACTATGGCCAATTGATGCTTAAAGAGTCATGGCGATCCCTCTCCCTATGCACAATATGCCGGACTTCATTGCTTGGAGCTATATTAAAAACGGGTTATTCATTGTAAGATCAGCCTATGTGGAGGAATGGAGTAAACAACACGGAAGGAAATTGAAATACACAAATGGTATGGGTAAAAGTAAGATCAACCCTATTTGGGGTAAGATATAGAAATTAGCTTGTCCGGCAAAGGTAAAAATCGTCATCTGGCGTACGCTTCATGGGACTCTACCGTGTCATGTTACGCTGGCCAATAAACACATAAAAACTTCGCAAATTTACCTAGCATGTCCGAACGGACCAAAGGATACTAAACACGTGTTGTTTCTGTGCCAAAAGGCAAAAGAAGTGTGGGAAAATCTGGGGTTGTATGAAGTGGTTAAAAAAGCTTGCGTTGTGGATCGTGCAGGAGAGGCAGTCCTTGAAGTACTACTCCTTACGCCTGATCAAGAACTTCCTATCTTGGGCTCCCAGAATGCACGGGAGCTGATCGCTATAACAGCATGATACTTGTGGTGGAATATACGGAAGCTAGTTCACGAGGGCAAGTCGCAAGAGGCGTCACAAACCTCGTTTGGGATTCGGGCTATAACAGCAAATTATGTACATGCCCACTCACCAAAGGCAGATGAGAAAAATGAAGGATGGAGCAGACCTTCCATTGGGTTTGTTAAATTGAATGTGGACGCTTCTTTTGACCATGATCAGCTAAGGGGCAGTGTGAGCGTTGTTATCAGGGATGACAAATGAAATTTTATTATAGATGGAAACTGAAAGATTGAGTGTTGTGCGGATGCTATGACAACGGAGGCACATTAGCACTTAGGTTTGGCTTATTGCTGGCACAAAAGGCGGGCTATAATCGTCTCATTGTCAAATCTGACAACATGGAAGTCATTGACACAATGAAGAACAGAGGACATTCTGCAGGAGCGGAGATTGCAATTTTTGAGAATTGTTTTTTTATGGCTTGTGATTTTCCTCATACTAGTTTTGAACATTGTAATAGAGAAGTGAACAAAGTAGCTCATGAGCTTGCTAGAATAGCTAAATGTTCCATGACTAGGAATTGGATTGAGGAGCCCATGAAAAATATTGTACCTCTTCTTATTGATGATGTAACCATTTTTTCTAATTAATAAAGTTGATGTTCAAAAAAAACTCTGAGTGGAGCCTATTAGGTAATTCGAGCAGGTGCACCCAGCGTGAATCCTCTATAACACTAAGCTCCCTAATTTTAAAGAGCACACATTCAATTGAGGTGTCCAACTAAAATTGGGTCATCCAATTTTGACCGGGTCAACAATTTCTCAAAGCTCTCTCATTAAATTTTTTTTATACTATACACTATACTTCTTAATTTTTAAGACCTCACAATTATTGAGGTATTTAATTCAGAATTGTGGCAGCCGATTTTGACTAAGTCAACACTTTTTCAAGTTCCCCGTACAATTTTTCTAATTCACTATGTTACTTAATTTTGAAGCTCTTTCATTCAATTGAGGTATTTAATTTTGAATTTGATTTACGATTTTGTCCGGGCCAACGATTTTTAGCAGCAACGGACCTATAAAAACATAGCAATCTCGCGCGCCCTGTCCTTACCTGAAAAAAACAAGTGTCATAGTGTGATATTGTAACATCAATATAGTACATGCGACCACTGATACAAAAGTTTCTCACATAAATATAGATTAGTTAGTGGATAACACGGAATCACATCATGAAAGACCCACCAAATCACCTCATTATAAATAAAATAAGGACTGTGATATTTGGCACATGTGCCATATAAGTAAAACTGCCACACCTCTACTTCCTTCACTTTAAATACATGCATATATTAGCATTTTTTCTCCTTTCATGTGCATTTCTCCTTCTAATTATATGCATACACTAGAGGATAAAAAAGTTGATGTCATTTTAGATTCTCTTTATCCAAAATTTTAAAATGTTTTGTAACTCAAACCGTCGGTCCGATGTGAAAACTGTTTTTACATAAAAGATTTGTCACGAGGAAATCTACGAAACTAGATCCCATGTTGGCATGTTCCGATAACTTTTTTTTCAGCCAAATTTATCACGCCTAGACTACGTAAGTTACCATGCCCATTATATGCAAGTTACCGTGCTATTTCCACATAAATTATCGAAGTCATAAAAATGGTTTACCGACCCCCTTTTCTTTTTTAGGGAAATGGTTCACCGACCCTGCAGTTCATATATTACCATGCTTTATTCATATAAGTTATCAGGCCTGCGGTTCTTATATTACCATGTTGTTTTTAGGTCTGCGGTTCGTATATTACCATGATGTTCTTGTATAAGTTACCGGGGGGGAGGGTATGTTTCTAACATTTTTTCCGCTTGATCAAGATTACTGTGGTGTTTGTACGTAGGTATGTGATGCGTATGTAACCATGCAATTTACACAAAATTTACGGGGTATGTTTTCAACAATTTCTCCACAGAGTCAAATATTACCATAGTATTTGTACGTAAGTTATTAGGTATGCGATGAGTATATTACTATGCTATTTACACAGAAGTTACCGGGGTATCTTTTCAACAATTTTTTTCTCCAGACCAAATTTACCGCGGTGTTTAGACCTAAATTATCAAGGTTGTGGTGTGTAATTTCTATGCTATTTACATACAAAAAGTTACCATGTGTATTTTTGACCACTTTTTACTACTCTTCCCCAAATAAAGACTATTACCGTGCTATTTACACATGAGTTCCCGAGGTATATTTTCAACAACTTCATCCTCTCGAATCAAACTTATCGTGGTATTTGAACGTAAGTTATCGGGTTTTGCGGTTCATATATAACAGTGCTATTTTCACTTAAGTTATCGCGGGTATGTTTTTCGACAACTTTTTTGCCCTTTAGTCAAAGTTACCGCTGTGACGCCTGGATAATTAGGCTACAGTAACCTCCGTTAATGATGCCACGTCACCTAGATTACTATGGCTAATCTCGCTTTAGTTCGTAACCGATTCGAATTTAATTAAAAAATCAGGCAAACAACAAAAGTTTTCATAAATTAAAACAAAAATGTCCAGGTTGTGTCAAATAACCTTAAGTACATATGGTGGAGAAATCAACCTCCTATAAAATGCTTAAATGGACTATATGGATTTAAACAGTAGCAAAATGAAACATTTAATTAAATGCTTTTAAAATGATAAACGATTACAACTATTATATTCTAGGTGCCAAGTTAATTGTGGCAGTGGTATAATCACTATTACTAATTTAGGTACTAACTATATGTTTTACAAAACTAAAATATTTTAAAGTGAAATAAAACAGAAAAGCAAATAAATAAAAAGATAAAATAAAAATTAAAACAAAAGGAAAAGCACCCCCTCACTGGGCTCCGGCTCAGCTGGCCTGCCCAACTGGGCCAAGGCCCACTTCCTCTCCATAACCCCCTCCCCCGAAACCCTAGCCGTAACCCCCGTCGCCCACTCGCTCCCCCACTCCCCCCCTTCGATTTGGATCTGGATTGGGAGGACTCCCGATCCCCTCGCCCCTGCGGCCTGCCTCCCCCTACGCACGTTGTCCCTGTCCCCCCACCTCGAGCACCTTGACCCTGCGAACCCCGGTGAGGCCCCGGGCCTCCCCCCTCTCCTACCCTCTCCCTCGCCCCCCGCGCTCACCGTGGCCCTCGCGCCCGCTGGCCGTGCCGTTGGCCGGGCTCTCCACAGTCCTGCCCACGACCACGCTCACTGCACCCCCGACCTCCTCTCCCTCCTACGACGCGTCCGGGCCGTGCCCCACGACCACCGCCCCGCCCTCCGGCTCCCGACGTCTCCCCTGCTCCGGCCACCTCGGCCATGGTCTCGCCCTCCCCCGTCTCTCCCTCTGTCCCGTGTCCGCCACGCCCGACCCTCGCGGCCCCCTGGTCACCGCACCTCGCGGCCGGCCTCGCCGCGGCCCCCCTCGCTGGTTGTCGCTCGGGTCCATCCCGCTCGGCCTCCGCCTCCTCTGCACACGCCCGTAGCCGTCCACTACTGCGGCTACCGCTGTCGCCCACGGCCACTCCGGTCACTGGCCGCCGTTGCGCCCGCATCCCCTTGGCCGGGCCGCCCCACCGCGCCACTCTGGCCACTCCGGCCTCCCACCCGCGTCCTGCTCTGGCCGGTGCCCCATGGCCCCGTGCCTCGGCGCGCCTCGTCCCCGCCATCTCCTCCTCCCGTGGTTCACATCAACCGCGCCGCCCAAGGCCAATGGCCGACAGCGCCAACCTTCGCCTCCGCCCGCCGTGGTTCGGCCTGGGCCGCTGGCGTGCTCGGCCGTCGGTGCCCGGCTGCCTCGTCCGCCGGGTGCGCCGCACCCGGCCGACGCCGTGAACTCCACGCCGCTATGGCCCCTCGTACAATGACAGGGGCCCCACGCCTTAACGCTTTTAAAAAAGGAATTGAAAAATATATATAATAATAACAACAATAAAATTATTAATTAATTAGTTAATTAAAGAATTAATTAACTTAATTAATCATAATTAGATTAATCTAATCACTAATTAACTTAATTAACGGTTAGTTAATTAATCAGTCAATGACATGCGGGACCCTCACGTCAGTTTGACCCAGTCAACGTCATGTTGACTGCTGAAGTCACGCTGACGTCATGATGATGTCAGCATACACTATTCTGGATAATGTCGAATTAAAATATTTAAATTAATCCTAAAAATGATTTAAAACTTTAAAAATTAATATAAAATAAACCGTAGCTCAGATGGAAAAACTTTCTACATGAAAGTTGCTCAGAACGACGAGACAAATCCGGATACACAGCCCGTTCGTCCGCCACGCGTCCCTAGCATAGTGAACCTGCAACATTTCACCTCTGGTTCATCTGTCCAAAAACAAGGAACACCGGGGATACTTTCCCGGATGTTTCCCCCCTTCACCGGTATCACCTCATACCGCGTTAGAACACGTCTAGCTCTGTTTGTTGTCCTGTTATGCACTTGCTTACTATGTATTTATTGTTTCTTCCCGCTCTTCTCTCCGGTAGACCCCATGACGATGCTGATGCCCCTGTGGTCGACTACGTCACTGACGAACCCTCCTTCTTATCTGAGCAACCAGGAAAGCCCCCCTTGATCACCAGATATCGCCTATTCTTCTCTATACTGCTTGCATTAGAGTAGTGTAGCATGTTACTGCTTTTCATTAATCATCCTGATGCATAGCCTGTCCATGCTACTACTGATTTTACCTATACCTGCAATCCTACATGCTTAGTATAGGATGCTAGTGTTTCATCAGTGGCCCTACATTCTTGTCCGTCTGCCATGCTATACTATCGGGCCGTGATCACTAGGGAGGTGATCACGGGTATATACTATATACTTTATACATGACACATGAGGTGACCAAAGTCGGGTCAGCTCGTTGAGTACCCGCAAGTGATTCTGATGAGGGGGCTGAAAGGACAGGTGGCTCCATCTCGGTAGAGGTGGGCCTGGGTTCCCGACGGCCCCCGATTGTTACTTTGTGGCGGAGCGAAAGGGCAGGTTGAGACCGCCTAGGAGAGAGGTGGGCCTGGCCCTGTTCGGCGTTCGCGGATACTTAACACGCTTAACAAGATCTTGGTATTTGATCTGAGTCAGCTCTTGGCCTATACGCACTAACCAACTCTGGCGGAGCGATTATGGGCACTTTCGGCGTCGTGGTATCGGCCAAGCATTTCGTGACGTCGACAATCGAAGCGGCGACGCTGGATTGACTGGAACGCACGCTAGGCTAGGTCTGCTTCGTCACGTATGCAACATGCAGGTGTGCTAAGAAGCGATCTTTGTGTGCTTAGGTTACGGCGTGCTTACCTCTGTTATGCCTAGGTGGGGCTGCGGCGTGTTGATCTTCCGCGGCGGGCATGACCCAGAAAGTGTGTCCGCCAAATGGGATCAAGCGTGTTGGGCTATGTGGTGCACCCTGCAGGAAGTTAATCTATTCGAATAGCCGCGATCTTGATAACAGGGCGACTTGGAGTTGTACCTTGACCTTATGACAACTAGAACCGGATACTTAATAAAACACACCCTTCCAAGTGCGGATACAACCCGGTGATTGCTCTCTAACAGGCGATGAGGAGGGATTGCGGGTAGGATTATTGCTATGCGATGCTACTTGGAGGACTTGATCTACTCTCTTCTACATGTCAGCAAGACGGAGGCTGCGAGCGTAGTCTTCGGCGTGATTAGCTATCCCCCTCTTATTCTGGCATTCTGCAGTTCAGTCCACTGATATGGCCCTTTACACATATATCCATGCATATGTAGTGTAGTTCCTTGCTTGCGAGTACTTTGGATGAGTACTCACGGTTGCTTTTCTCCCTCTTTTCCCCCTTTCCCTTCTACCCGGTTGCCGCAACCAGATGTCGGAGCCCAGGAGCCAGACGCCACCGTCGACGACGACTCCTACTACACCGGAGGTGCCTATTACTACGTGCAGCCCGGCGGCGACGACCGGGAAGTAGTTAGGAGGATCCCTGTGCAGAGGCCTGCGCCTCTTTCGATCTGTATCCCGCTTTGTGCTAGCCATCTTATGGCAACTTGTTTAACTTATGTCTCGTACTCAGATATTGTTGCTTCCACGACTCATCTATGATCGAGCACTTGTATTCGAGCCCTCGAGGCCCTGGCTTGTATTATGATGCTTGTATGACTTATTTTATTTTAGAGTTGTGTTGTGATATCTTCCCGTGAGTCCTCGATCTTGATGCATTACTGCGTTTTGCGTGTATGATTAGTGTATGATTGAATCGGGGGCGTCACAAGTTGGTATCAGAGCCGACTGCCTGTAGGAATCCCACTTCCACACTCCTTGGCCGAAGTTGAGTCTAGACATTGCTAAAACTTTTACTAATATGGCTGTGTGCCTTACGGGCCCACGTCGCGATTGGGTGGTACTAGGATATTTTACTCCTTGTCTATACTCTGGGACTCTGATATCTCTTCTATTCGGGTTAAATGAATTTTACTAAATCTAACATTAGGATCTCGTTATCACTTTCACCCGGAGAGCCTCTTATTACTGATGATAATGCATTGCACGTGAAGACCACGAAGATACTCTCCGCTATTAACCCGAGAACTTGTGTTCATCGCGTTTGCAATTCCCTTCCACCGTCAACCCTTATGGATAACTACTTGCAGTTGTTATTCTTACATTCATCCCCAGTTGGCCTTGTTATTACAAGATACCCCGAAACACTCATTGTTGTTTCGATAATCCTTTGAGCTTACTGCCTTGCTGTTCTTTGTCACCTGAATACCCAAACGGATAATTCCTCGCACTTGCTGAGTATCCCCTCATCCCTAGCCGTTCATGTGTTTCACAATAGTCTTGAAAATACCATTCGATCTTCCAAAAATCTTCGGCAGCCATTTGCTCTTGAAATTCTTGCTTGCTTTCATTATGGTTAATCCCATAAGTCTAGTAATCTTATTGCCATCCTTTGTCACTATCATTTTGTGTCCGTTGATTCTATATGTGTGCGAATGCACGCAATCATCAGTTGATCCTTATAAATTATATTTTCGGCTACTTTCGAACATGAGCTGGTTCTCGGCCAGTCAGATTGCCATCGACTGTACCCCTAAGTCTATTCAACTTATCCATCCTTGATCCGAGCGTTTGCTCCTGATCCCTTGATTTAAAAATCATAATTCCTTTGCTATTTAAACATTGAATTATTTAGATGTTCTATAAACCGATGCATTTGCATTCTTTCTTCCTCTGATTGGGTATCAATACTCACATCAGCTCCACTGTGGATCGCCATATCCAGTGTTGGATTATTATATCCGACAGTGTCCTTCATAATTAATCACCTTGTGAGTCCTTCTCCGATACATACTGCCTTTGGTAAATTGTATCCTTTCCTATTGTCAACCATGCTCTGCTTTCGAGCTGGTGATATTTACTCTTGAAGCTTATGGTATATGTTCGTAAGAAGCTCCGATGGGATTGAACCAACGCCTTTCCTCATCGGTGTCAACCCGAAGTATTTCACGAGTCATACTTATCTGGTATTGCACCAGGTAAAACTTTCAACAACTAATGTCATCTTCGAAATACGAGAGGTGAATGGAAGATTATGCATTGAGGAAGTGGGAGTCGACCTTGAACTTTGTATTCATGCCCATGGACGCGATGTATATCCTATCATGGAAGCTTCTTGTAATAATAACTATTTCCTTGATAACTAACATATGGTATCTGTGAATTGATCCCTTGCAACCGTGGTTCCGACCATGATTGTTCTTCTTTGATCCCATTTCTCGGACAAGTTAAAACATTTGTCTTCTACAGATCAATGCGTCTGCCTGGCCTCTATTATGATCTACCTTCAGTATACCCCGGGTATCTCGAGGATATCATGCCATTGCTCTACATCTTATGATTTTTTGAAGAAGTACTACCTTTCCCTGTCGCTGTCACTTCATGGGTGCTGGGTTGTTTGTCAACCCAAAACACCAATAAGTGAATCGGTTCCGCACTCCGAATCAATAACTCTAAGTAATTTTCGTTGCTTATGAGTTTATTAATCCTTCAAATCATTTCTAACCTGATCGGCTATATCATTATCGTGCAAACTTTTATCTACGCTACCTGGTCCTTCTTCCCGGAGCACAATTTTGACGATGAACCAAGCTTACGTCGATCTTCCTCGTCTTATCATTTCTCCTTGAACATCAAGCTTGATTCCGAGTGTGTGTCCTATGCGTGGTTCCAATGACCCTTTGCTTCACCATTGCTTTTTCTTGATGCCGTCGTTGTTCGATTGCTTCTTCGTGAAATCTCTCGACAATTGTGTCGGGATCATCATCAACATTTTGAGCTCTTCCAGGATATCAATTGAATTCATGAAGAGAAATACCATCCTTGCCCTTGATGATTTATATTATCATCGACCACTTTATTGCCTCCCGTTCAACACAAACTTGTTCGTGTTTCGTGTTATACCTTGAGCTCCATGCTATCCAGCAATTTTTCTTCTTTACCTTGGAGTATTACCTTCTTTTATGTCAATAATGTCGTGAGAATTTCACCACCTCTTATGCATTCTTGGTACAAGTGGTACTTCCTGCCATCTCCGCTCCTTCACTGGTTCCCGTGTTGTTTCTAACCGGAAAACCGACAATTGAACTATGCTGTACGACTTCAAAATTATAGCAACCCTATTGCTTTGAAGTTACTGGTCGATATTTCATTCTTAGACCTTTGGTTATCGAATCACCATACTAACATTGATCGTGCTACCTAGGCCCATATTTCGGGTGCACCTTTCAACCAATGTTTAATTGGGTATGTTTCCTCGAGCATACCTCATTGTATCTTTTGCTCTGACAATTGTTATCTCCTTGTTCACCTAATCGTGGAGATCCATCTTTTCGAAATCCCCATGAATTGTAGCTGAGTTCATCAACCACCCCTTCATCCTCTCCTTGGTTAAATGGTGAACTCATGAATCTTATGACGACTTCTCGTCAATTCGTGTCGCACCTTTTTATCTCAGGATCCTGAGTCTGAGTTATCCTAACACCAATCAGATCTGAATCTCGGTCAGATATGATGGTTGGAACATATTTCAAGAGTTATAACATTGGTCTTCGTATATGGCCCGGTAAGATAATGTCATGCCTAGCACCTCTGGCCGGAGGCCCTATTGTTACAGTTTCCCTTTTAGCAAGATTATCCATTTCTCCATGAGGAAATTGTAAGACTTATTCTACAAGTTGTTCCTACTGGATCCTTCCTATATCCATGTCAGTGCTTTCTCGAAGCATATCTGTGGTACTTTGATTTTCAACAAAAAACATTTGAAGCCCAAAGCTAAATGTTTCTTGCCTAGTTATCCAAACACGTTGCTTGGGTAATGTCATGAACGCCCTTCCCCCCTTACCTAAATGGTTTTCTACGTTATATCCTGTCATGGATTTCATGCTCTAATTGTCCTTGGGAAGGATATAGCCCCGAAATATGTGTTTAACCACATTTTTCTTTCCTTTGTTCTGACTAAATCTGATAGACACTTCTCCCTTTCCATTGGTTTGTTTAAACCCTTACTGTGATATATATGATAAAAGCAGTAATAATTCCCTGCTTGTGCAAACACCTCGGTGTATAACTCTGTCAGTAAGACCCTGTTACTATTGTTGATAGCATTCCGATAACCGCCGATGGATGAGAACTCTACCTATTGGTCCGCCTCGTTCAACAAGAAGGAAAATGGTTCTCTTGATCCCTCGCCCTTGGTACCGATGTTGTTGCCGACATAACCGACAGACTATCCTCTGACATGCCTTGCTTACATGATCGTGCAAGATGTCACCACCCTTCCAACTTTTAACCCACATGGTGGGCCCATAACCCATAGGTCCCACGATCAAAACATGACTCTCCTGTACACCCTGTTGTCAAAGTTATTCCTCGCGCTTGACTTTGTAGGTAATTCACGGGCCGCCTGCCTGTTGATCTATTCAGGTATCAGATACAATGCTTATTTACATTGCTCTAAACCCCTTCAACACTTCGTTTCAGGCATCGAACGATTGCCTGCCCGTTCGAAACTTCCCATGATACCTCCTTACTCTGCTCTTGATATTTTCTTAAGTTTCAATGCGAGAGTTACTTACGCTACCTTCCTCGATGTTATTGACCAGATAGTCGACCTTGCAGAGATCTGTTCTCCCGGAATGCCCACCCTTTATTCTTTCGTAAATACGATGGAGTTCCCGAAGAAAGGATGCCGACTTCATCATGATGACCTGAAGCAGAGAAATGAAGACATCAATGTATTGGACCGTCCTCTTCGAGAAGAGCAAGCCAGAATGAGAAGACCCGCTAGATTCTTTACCAAACCTTTCCCCCTTTCACTACCTCTTAAATCTCGGGACGAGATTTCTTGTAGTGGAGGAGAATTGCGACGCCCGTATAATTAGGCTACAGTAACCCTCCGCTAATGATGCCACGTCACCTCGATTACTATGGCTAATCTCGCATTAGTTCGTAACCGATTCGAATTCAATTTAAAAATCAGGCAAACAACAAAAGTTTTCATAAATTAAAACTAAAATGTTCGGGTTGTGTCAAATAAACCTTAAGTACATATGGTGGAGAAATCAACCTCTTATAAAATGCTTAAATGGACTATATGGATTTAAACAGTAGCAAAACGGAACAATTAATTAAATGCTTTTAAAATGATAAACGATTACAACTATTATATTCTAGGTGCCAAGTTAATTGTGGCAGTGGTATAATCACTATTACTAATTTAGGTACTAACTATATGTTTTACAAAACTAAAATATTTTAAAGTGAAATAAAAAGAAAAGCAAATAAATAAAAAGATAAAATGAAAATTAAAACAAAAGGAAAAGCACCCCCTCACTGGGCTCCGCCCATTGCCAATCGGGCCAAGGCCCACTCCTCTCCATAACCCCCCAAAAACCCTAGTCGTACCCCCCGTCGCCCACTCGCTCCCCCACTCCCCCCCTTCGATTTGGATCTGGATCGGGAGGACTCCCGATCCCCTCGCCCCTGCACGTCGACGCCGACGCCGGCGCCCGGAGCTCCCCCCGCCGGACTGCTTCCTCCACCCCGCCGGCCTGCCTCCCCCTACGCACGTCGTCCCCGTCCCCCCACCTCGAGCACCGCTGCCTTGACCCTGCGAACCCCGGTGAGGCCCCGGGCCTCCCCCCTCTCCTACCCTCTCCCTCGCCCCCCGCGCTCACCGTGGCCCTCGCGCCCGGCCAGCGCCCAGGCTCGTCCCTGGTCGCCACATGACCAGCGCTCACCAGCGCCCGACCTCCTCTCCCTCCTACGACGCGTCCGGGCCGTGCCCCGCGACCACCGCCCCGCCCTCCGGCTCCTGACGTCTCCCCTGCTCCGGCTACCTCGGCCATGGCCTCGCCCTCCCCCGTCTCTCCCTCTGTCCCGTGTCTGCCACGCCCGACCCTCGCTCCCCCTGGTCACCGCACCTCGCGGCCGGCCTCGCCGCGGCCCCCCTCGCTGGTCGTCGCTGGTCCGTCCGCTCGGCCTCCGCCTCCCTCTGCACGCCCAGACCGTCCACTATTGCGGCTGCCGCTGCCGCCCGCGGCCACTCCGGTCACTGGCCGTCGTTGCGCCCGCATCCCCTTGGCCGGGTGTGACGCCCCCGATTCAATCGTACACTAATCATACACGCAAACGTGTACGATCAAGATCAGGGACTCACGGGAAGATATCACAACACAACTCTAAAACATAAATAAGTCATACAAGCATCATAATACAAGCTAGGGGCCTCGAGGGCTCGAATACAAGTGCTCGATCATAGACGAAGTCGGAAGCAACAATATCTGAGTACGTATATAAGTTAAACAAGTCCGCCTTAAGAAGGCTAGCACAAACCGGGTTACAGATCGAAGAGGCGCAGGCCTCCCGCCTGGGATCCTCCTAACTACTCACGGTCGTCGACCAAGCTGCGTAGTAGTAGGCACCTCCGATTAGTAGTAGGAGTAAATGCGTCGAAGGTGGCGTCTGGCTCACAGGCTCCATCTTCCGTCGCAGCAACCGGGTAAAGAAAGGGGAAAGGGGAACAAGGCAACCGTGAGTACTCATCCAAAGTACTGCAAGCAAGGAGCTACACTACATATGCATGGATATATGTGTAAAGGGCCATATCGGTGGACCGAATCGCAGAATGCTAGAATAAGAGGGGATAGCTAATCACGTCAAGACTACGCTTGGCAGCCTCCGCCTTTGCAGCATGTAGCGTAGAGTAGTCCTGAAGTCCTCCAAGTAGCATCGCATAGCAATAATCCTACCCGACGATCCCTCCTCATTGCCACGATAGAGAGCGATCACCGGGTTATATCCGCACTTGGAAGGGTGTGTTTTATTAAGTATCCGGTTCTAGTTGTCATAAGGTCAAGGTACAACTCCAAGTCGTCGTGTTACCGAAGATCACGGCTATTCAATAGATTAACTTCCTGCAGGGTGCACCACATAGCCCAACACGCTTGATCCCATTTGGCCGGACACACTTTTCGGGTCATGCCCGGCCGCGGGAGATCAACACGTCGCAGCCCCACCTAGGCATAACAGAGAGGTCAGCACGCCGATCTAAACCTAAGCGCAGGCCCATCGCCCTTAACACACCTGCACGTTGCGTAAGCGGCCGGAAGCAGACCTGGCCTAGTGGCGTTCCAGTCCAATCCGGCGCGCGTCGCTCAGTCGCTGACGTCACGAAATGCTTCGGCTGATACCACGACGTCGAGTGCCCATAACTGTTCCCGCGTAGTTGGTTAGTGCGTATAGGCCAGTAGCCATACTCAGATCAAATACCAAGATCTCGTTAAGCGTGTTAAGTATCCGCGAACGCCGACCAGGGCCAAGCCCACCTCTCTCCTAGGTGGTCTCAACCTGCCCTGTCGCTCCGCCACAAAGTAACAGTCGGGGGCCGTCGGGAACCCAGGCCCACCTCTACCGGGATGGAGCCACCTGTCCTTTCAAATTTCATCTCCTAACAAGATCACAAGTAATGTAACGAGGTAAGGTATATAGTATATGCCCGTGATCACCTCCGAAGTGATCACAACCCAGTAGTATAGCATGGCAGACGGACAAGAGTGTAGGGCAACTGATGGAACACTAGCATCCCATACTAAGCAGTAGGATAGCAGGTAAAGGTAACAATAGTAGTAGCAAGGACAGGCTATGCATCAGGATAGGAATAACGGAAAGCAGTAACATGCTACACTACTGTAATGCAAGCAGTATAGAGTAGAATAGGCGATATCTGGTGATCGGGGGGCTTGCACGGACGCTCAGCCGAGAAGGAGGGGTCGTCAACACCGTAGTCGTACTGGGTAGCAGCGGTGTCGGTCTCGGTGTCTAACGAGAGAAGAGGGGAAGAAACAATAAATATAATGCAAACATAAGCACGACGGTGCATGACAAGGCAATGCGCGGTGCTAGGTGTGCCCTAATGCGGTAGTAGGTGATACCGGCGAAGGGGGGAAACATCCGGGAAAGTATTCCCGGTGTTTCGCGTTTTCGGACAGATGAACTGGAGGGGGAAAGTTGCGTGTTTTCTATGCTAGGGATGTGTGGCGGATGAACGGGTTGCGTAACCGTATTCGTCACGTCGTTCTGAGCAACTTTCATGTAGAAAGTATTTTCATCTAAGCTACAGTTTAATTTATATTAATTTTTAAAGTTTTAAATCATTTTTTAATTTATTAATTATTAATTAAATTCACATTATCCAGAATAGTGCTTGCTGGCGTCAGCAGTTGACCTGGTCAACCTGACAGGTAGGTCCCGTTTGTCATTGACAGTGTTCCATTAAACATGATTGGTTAGCTTAACTAGGTTATTAGGTTAACTAAACAGAATTAATTAATTTATAAAATACAATTATGACATCAGCATGATGTCATCGGTCAACACTGACTGTTGACCGGTCAAACTGTCGGGTGGGTCCTGGCATCATTGTCACATTATCCTAATTAACCTATTAATTAGTTTAATTAGTTAATCAGGTTAACTAATGTTTAATTAGATTAATTAAACATGATCAATTAAGTTAATTAATTGTCTAATTAATTAATTAATATATATTTTTCATTCTAATTTTTACAGGGTGTGTGCACCGGCGTTCAATGTACAGGACCAAACGGGCGGAGTAAACGGGCGCATGGCGCTTAGCCCGAATGGGCACGGTAAAAGGGCGCCGAGAACGGGCGAACCCAAGCGACGGCTACGACGGCCGCCCACGGTGCGCAGCGCGCAAGGCGACAGCGGGCAGGGGTCTTGGCGCAGAGGAGCAGCGCTGGTGCTAGGCAAGGTCGTGGCCAGAGCGTCGTGTGGCGGTAGGCGCAACGACATCGGCAGACCATGCGGCGGCGATTAAGCCGCCAAGCGATTAGCGGCAGGTGGCACAGACGAGACACGGGTCGCCGGTGACAGATGGGGAGAAGGGGAGAGGGAGGCCGTGGCCTCACCTGTGATGTAGGGCACGAGGCAGCGGGGGTCGTGGAGGGGGTCAGGGACGACGGCGCCGCAGAGGAAGCAGTCCGATGTGGCGAAGGGAGGCCGGCGAGGAGCTCCCATGAGTCGGCCAGGCGACAGCGAGGTCCCGCGGTGTGAGGAGGAGACGAGGAGGCGGCGGATCCAAATGACGGCAGAGCGGTGGCGGCTGGCACCGAGGATCGGCTCGGGTGCCGATCCAGAGCCAGGAGGAAGCTCCGGCGAGGTGGTCCTTCGTCTTGTGGCGGCGAGGGGCGATGGGATTGGGGGGGTTGCCCCGATCCAGATCGGAACCGAGTGGAGGGGCGCGAGGGAAGAGTGGGACGAGGGGGAGGGAGTGGGTGCGAGTGGGGAGGAACTGCTAGGGTTCGGTCGCCCCAGGGGGTGATGTAGGCGCTGGCTGGGCCGGCCTGTTTGGCACCGAGGCCATCTGGGCCGTGGCCTAGCGCTGGGGGGAGGGGTTCTCCCTTTTTTTTGGTTAGTTTCAGTTCTAGTTATTTTATCTATATTCGTTATTTCCTTTCCTGTTTATTTCATTTTGAAGTACTTAGGCATTCTGTAAAAGCGTGATCTCTTCACCATAAATATCTAGGCATTAATTGGCACACTTCGAACATTTTAGTATTAACGTTTGAAAACTTTTATTGTCTGCAGTTGTTTTAAATTTAAAATTCGAACTAGGTTCTGAACTAACGCGAGTTTATCCTCGAATCGAGGTGACGTGGCATCATTAGCGGGGTTCACTCAGTAGCTTAACTATCCAAGGCGTCACACCGGGCCCCCCACCGCGCCACTGCCACTCCGGCCTCGCACCCCTGTCTCGCTCCCACGGCGCCCATGGCCCCGTGCCTCGGCGCGCCTCGCCCTCCATCTCCTCCTCCTGCGTGGTCCGCCACCATGCCGCCTGCCACCAATGGCCGCACCGCCACCTCGCCTGCCAGGTTCGGCTTGGCGGCCGCGGCTGGCGTGCCCGCTGGTGCCCCGGCTGCCTGCCTCGCCATGGGCGAAGTGCCCGCCGGTGCGCCCGCACCCGGCGCCGACGCCTGTGAACTCCACGCTATGGCCCCCTGTGCCAATGACAGGGGGCCCCACGCCCAGAACGTTTTAAAAAAAGGAATTGAAAAATATATATAATAATAACAACAATAAAATTATTAATTAATTAGTTAATTAAAGAATTAATTAACTTAATTAATCATAATTAGATTAATCTAATCACTAATTAACTTAATTAACTGTTAGTTAATTAATCAGTCAATGACATGCGGCACCCTCACGTCAGTTTGACCCAGTCAACGTCCTGTTGACTGCTGACATCATGATGATGTCAGCATACTCTATTCTGGATAATGTCGAATTAAAATATTTAAATTAATCCTAAAAATGATTTAAAACTTTAAAAATTAATATAAAATAAACCGCAGCTCAGATGGAAAAACTTTCTACATGAAAGTTGCTCAGAACGACGAGACGAATCAGGATACGCAGCCCGTCCGTCCGCCTCGCATCCCTAGCATAGCGAACCTGCAACATTTCACCTCTGGTTCATCTGTCCGAAAACACGGAACACCGGGGATACTTTCCCGGATGTTTCCCCCCTTCACCGGTATCACCTCATACCGCATTAGAACCCTCCTTCTTATCTGAGCAACCAGACAAGCCCCCCCCCCCCTTGATCACCAGATATCGCCTATTCTTCTCTATACTGCTTGCATTAGAGTAGTGTAGCATGTTACTGCTTTTCGTTAATCCTATCCTGATGCATAACCTGTCGTTGCTACTACTGTTGTTACCTTTCCCTGCAATCCTACATGCTTAGTATAGGATGCTAGTGTTTCATCAGTGGCCCTACATTCTTGTACGTCTGCCATGCTATACTATCGGGCCGTGATCACTAGGGACGAGATCACGGGTATATACTATATACTTTATACATGACACATGAGGTGACCAAAGTCGAGTCAGCTTGTTGAGTACCCGCAAGTGATTCTGATGAGGGGGCTAAAAGGACAGGTGGCTCCATTCCGGTAGAGGTGGGCCTGGGTTCCCGACGGCCCCCGACTGTTACTTTGTGACGGAGTGACAGGGCAGGTTGAGACCGCCTAGGAGAGAGGTGGGCCTGGCCCTGTTCGACGTTCGCGGATACTTAACACGCTTAACGAGATCTTGGTATTTGATCTGAGTCTGCTATCGCCTATACGCACTAACCAACTATGCGGAACAGTTATGGGCACTCGGCGTCGTGGTATCACCAAGCATTTCGTGACGTCGGATCGAGCGGCGCGCCGGATTGGACTGGAACGCCTGCTAGGCTAGGTCTGCTTCCGGCCGCGTATGCAATATGCAGGTGTGCTAAGGGCGATGGACCCAGACCCCTGTGCGCTTAGGTTTAGACCGGCGTGTTGGCCTCTCTGTTATGCCTAGGTGGGGTTGAGCAATGTTGATCTTCCGCGACCGGGCATGACCCAGGAAAGTGTGTCCGGCCAAATGGTATCAAGCATGTTGGGCTATGTGGTGCACCCCTGCAGGGAAGTTAATCTATTCGAATAGCCGTGATCCTCGGTAACAGGACGACTTGGAGTTGTACCTTGACCTTATGACAACTAGAACCGGATACTTAATAAAACACACCCTTCCAAGTGCCAGATACAACCCGGTGATCGCTCTCTAACAGGGCGACAAGGAGGGGATCGCCGGGTAGGATTATTGCTATGCGATGCTACTTGGAGGACTTCAGTCTACTCTCTTCTACATGTCAAGAAGACGGAGGCTGCCAGCGTAGTCTTGACGGTGATTAGCTATCCCCTCTTATTACGGCATTCTGCAGCTCACCCACCGATATGGCCCTTTACACATATATCCATGCATATGTAGTGTAGCTCCTTGCTTGCAGTACTTTGGATGAGTACTCACGGTTGCTTTTCTCCCTCTTTCCCCTTTCCCTTCTACCTGGTTGCCGCAACCAGATGTCGGAGCCCAGAGCGGATGCCACCGTCGACGGCGACTCCTACTACACCGGAGGTGTCTACTACTACGCAGCAGCCCGCGGCGGCGACCAGGAGTAGTTAGGAGGATCCCAGGCAGGAGGCCTGCGCCTCTTTCGATCTGCATCCCAGTTTGTGCTAGCCATCTTATGGCAACTTGTTTAACTTATGTCTGTACTCAGATATTGTTGCTTCCGCTGACTCGTCTATGATCGAGCACTTGTATTCGAGCCCTCGAGGCCCCTGGCTTGTATTATGATGCTTGTATGACTTATTTTATTTTAGAGTTGTGTTGGGATATCTTCCCATGAGTCCCTGATCTTGATCGTACACGTTTACGTGCATGATTAGTGTACGATTGAATAGGGGGCGTCACAACCGCGGAGTTTGTACATAAGTTATCGGGTATACAATTTGTATATTAACGTTCTATTTTCACGTAAGTTATTGGGGTATATTTTTCAACAATTTTCCCTTCTTTGGACAGAGTTACCATGGCAAGTTATCAAGTCGGTGTTTCCTGTTTTACCAAGCTATTCACACATGGATGAACTTCACACATGGATGAACTCATGGATTTAGACGGTGGGCAACAGAGTAAAAAGGTAGGGGTTGGTTGGGAGCGATCTATTTTGTATTTGCAAAAAATTCCATCCACCATATAGGAACAATGCAACCAGTTTCAATCAGGAGAGGGCCACTATAGCGATTAAAAGAGTGTATAATTACCGGGGAAATCTTTTCAACAATTTTTTCCCATGGTTAAAATTACCATGCTGTTATCGGGTTTGTGGTGGAGATATTACCATGCTACTTGCACAGAATTTACCGCGGGGTATATTTTTTAATAACTTTTTTCCAACCCGCAAAAGTCACCGCAGTGTTTGTACATAAGTTATCGGGTCTGTGGTCCGTTATTACCATCTTTTTTTCACATAAATTATCGGGGTATATTTTTAATAACTCTTTTCTCGTTGGTCAAATTTACCGTGATGTTTCTATGTAAGTTATCGGGTATGTGGTGTGTGTATTGCCGTGTTATTTTCACAGAAGTTACTGGGGGTAAGTTTTTCAAGAACTTCTTTCCCTTGCGCAAAGTTATCGCGGTGTTTGTACCTAGGTTATCGGATCTGCGATGCGTATGTTACCATCCTATTTACACAGAAGTTATCGGGGTTATATTTTTCAACCAATTATTTTCTCCCGATAAAGTTACGCTTTGTTTGTACCTCGGGTCTGTGGTTCGTATTTACCGTGCTATTTTCACATAAGCTATCGGGGGTACTTTTTTCAACATTTTTTTCCTTTGTCAAAGTTATCGTGGTGTTTGTACCTAAGTTATTGGGTATGCGGTCCATATATTACCGTTCTATTTTCACATATAAGTTACCAGGTTATGTTTTTGAACTTTTTTCACCTTGGTCAAATTTACCGCAGTGTTTGTACCTGAGTTAACAGGTTTGCAGTGCTTACATTACCATATTATTTACGCATATGTTATCATAGGTTTGTTTTCAATAAATTTTTTATTCCGGGTCAAAGTTACCGCGGTATTACCGAAAAAGGGTTTCCCCCTGCTTTATAAATCGGGGGGAAACCCTTTTTCGGTTATTTGGGCATAAGTTATCAGGTTTGTGGTGTGTATATAACCATGCTATTGCACAAAAGTTATTCGGGAATGTTTTAAACAATTTTCCCCTGGTAAAAGTTATTATAGTATTTGTACGCAAATTATCAGACCCATGGTGTGTACATTACCATGCTATTCACACAGAAGTTTCAAGGTTCCTACCTTCAACAATGATTTTTTTATACTTTTATAACACAACTACGAACAACCTAGGGCAGATTCACAATTACCTAGTGCACTGATTAGCTTCAAAGAAAATATATGTGCATAATGCATATAATCGTTTCTTTAACTAGTACCCATCTCTATGTGTTGGTAGAATAGTATATTCATAACTACAGAATTTCCAATCAATGAACTTGCAAATTAATATTCTTGCAGCTCTCCATCCATAAGCTGATAAGCAGTTGGTAGTACTAAGCATATGGAGAACAATTATCAACTGAGTTGGAGTCACTCCACTAACTGATTCCTCAATTCATCAATAAACCATAAATTATGACGATCCCTGGAATTTTTGGTGCAGTAAAAGGTTAAGTTCATGTGTTGTACAGTGAAACAAAAGATGTGGATAACCAGTAGTAACACTTCTAGGTGGAAATTTTTGCAGAAATATAACATGTTCGTCACTCAGATTGGTTGTGCAGCCACTTGTAAGAGTATTATGGAAGCACACAAGATTGATGATGAGTTAAACTAAAGCAAGATGCAGTGAATTTGTACACAAACATGCAGATATTTTTGCTCCATTTTCTTTCTAACAAAGTCTGCATACAAAGTACTAAGTACTAGTACTGACCCTCTCTTCAACTTCAACGAGAAATGAACCAGACTGTACCTACAAGCACTACTACATAGGTTCAGAGAACAAACACTATGAACAAACACATTCATGCTAACTCAGGCCATAGCTACTGCAGTTCCAACTTCACGAGAGACGTCTCCGTAGGATCACGGAAAAACCAGCGCTAGTTCTACCGACTAAATGAAGTAATAAACTCCGGCACCACCGCTGCTTCTGCCCATCATTTTGTGTCCAATTCTACTGACTAACTGAACTCCAGCATCACAAAAGAAACCATGAACAAGCAAACAACTCCGGTGAGTGACGCGGGCGGGCCTAGGATCGCAGCCCAGTTGAGCGAGCACAGCATCAAGGACTTCATCCATCAACCAATCGATTCGATCGGCGCTAGTTACTGCTAGGCCAAATCAGCCGAACCCTCCCTATCCCACCCGAGAAGCAGGAACCGACTGCTGGATCGATTCCTGCCGCCGACAAAGGGAACCGCCTGGCTGCAGGCGGGAGCAAACGGGAATGGGTGAAGAGCTCGTCTGACTCGACGACATCCCTATTGGCCGACTCGACCTATGCCATACGAGGGATAAGGTAACAGGAGAGCGGCGACGCAGACGCACCGGTGCCCGCGGAGGGCTGGACCACGACGACGGACGCCGATGGGGAAGATGACCGCCGCCGCCGAGTGGCGTATGGCGCCAGAAGCGGAATTGCAGGTTGCCGCGAAGCACGACCTCGAAGATCTCCGGGCGTAGTGCGGTCGAGTGTATCGGGACGGGGACGCTGCTCGCAGATGTGCGATCTCAAACGGAAGGCATCCAGATCGTGTGGCAGTTTTGCAATCGGGCACAGGGTTGCCAAATACATATTTCGATAAAATAAAACACACTCTATCATCTCCCTTACCCGCCAAACTAAATATTCCATCAATTCCAAAATATAAGGGGTGTTAGTTTTGTTGAAAGTCAAATTTCTTTAATTTTTGACCAAGTTCAGAGCAAAAGTATCGACATCCATAATATTAAACAAAAAATGTATGAAAATTCATTTCATGATGGATTTAAAAATATGGATTTAATATTATGGATTTTGATATATTTCTCTACAAATGTGACTGAACTTAAAAGATTTGAAGTTTTTAAAATAATACACCTTATATTTTGAAATAAAGTGATTAATTCTTAAGAAACCCAACAATATCAACAGAGCAAGAAAGTACGCCCAACCCTTCTAGTAAAACCATGGTACAAGCAGGAGCACTCAATTTAAAGGGATTATCTTGAATAATGTAATACTATGTTTTTTGTGTGGTGGGAAAATAACATAATATGGTTTTGGTACCTAAGTTTGGAGATCCCGTCGCAAGTCCAATCCCTGTTAGATGGCCTCGTGTTTTCTTTATTTTTTTTTCTGTAATCCATTCGTTCGACATTGATGTCAGATTTTGCTTCTCTCCGTTAATAAAAATAAAAGCGTTTAGATCATTATTTTAATGATTTAAATGCTTTAAATTTTTTTATCGGAGGGAGTAATAAATATGTTTATGTGCATCAATCGATGCAAAGGCCGATGGTCATTTCCTCTTTTTTTGAAATAAAAGAAGGCTTAGTATCATACTAAGGGTGCCATGTAAAAGATTTAATTAAGGGAAATCATATGAACGTTCCCAGCGAACGTCATTGATGCCGTCCATTCACTTTGCATGAATCGCTCGGAACTCGGAAGGGACAAGGACGCGAACGATTTCGTGGATATATATCATCCCCCTCGTTGACCCCGTTCCCCATCCCTCTTTCCTCTTTCTCCACTGCACACTGAGCGAGCGAGGGGATTCATGGGCTCATGGCGTGCAGAGCACCGCGTCCGTTAAGACGGGGACGGGGCGGCTTCTCCTAGCCCGTGTGCGGCCCGGCTTCCGCGCCCAGCTCCTCGTAGCAGAGCTGCACGAGGTCGCCGTGATGGCGCCCGGCGGTGGTGGCAGCCGCGTTCGATCGACGACCAGTCCCGGCGAGGACGGGGACAAGGCGGCCTCTCCATGGGCGTCGTCGGCATGCCCATGAGGTACAAACCCAGCAGCTAACCATCTTCGTTTCTCGCGTCGCTCGTGCCTGCGTGGCTTCCTCAGCTAGTGGTGGTTCGATGCCGGCGAGCTTCCTCCCTCTGGTGAGCCGATTTAGGGTAGATGTCATCGAGGTCCAGTGGCTGCAGGGTACAGTAGATGATAGGCACCGGTGCTGAAATGCACAACCCCAATGAACTGTTGTTGACACAACTGCCATGGATCAAAAAATTCTCTATAGGTGCTCTTTTGTGTCTCTGTTTCTGAAAAGTTTTGCCATGTCAACACTAGAGTTTTTTTTTCCTTCTGTTTTGTGCCATGATCTATAGAGGAATGGCAAATGAAAACTACCATGGCAACTACAGTATAAAATGCCATTTTTGCACCTACATTGTCATTGAAACTACAATGGCATTTTTTGGTATTTCTTTTATGTTTTCGCCATGGCAATTTGAGGTATGATGCCATGGCATTTCATGTTTCAAGCACTCATCATGGCATTTTTCTATTGATACATATTGACATTTTTTTTAGGACCGCTTTTGCTCTAGGTGATGACCAAGAAGACCATGGCATTTTTAGTACTTTTTGCTCTAGATCATGGCATGGTAGTTTCAAAGAACCAAAATGCCTAGCTTCCTGATATGTTTGATACATGTGGAATTTGACTAACCGCAGACTTATTATATGCTGCAGCCACTGGAATTTTTCATGTTTCAAGCAATCAACCTGGCATTTTTTCTATTGATACATATGGCATTTATTGAACTGTTTTTTATCTAGGTCATGGCCAAAAATACAATGGCATTTTTAAGAATTGTTTGTTCCAGACCATGGTAGTTTCAAAGAACTAAAATGCCAACTTCCCCCATGTGTTGATGCATATGGAGTTTTGACTAAGAGCGGACTTTTTATTGCGCTACAGTCACTGGAATTTTTAATGTTTCAAGCACTCAACACGGCACTTTCCTGTTGATACACATGGAATTTTTAGAACTGTTTTTGCTCTAGGTCATGGCCAAAAAGACCATGACAGTTTTAAGAACTGCTTGCTCTAGACCATGGTAGTTTCAAAGAACCAAAATGCCCATCTTTTCCATGTGTGGACACATATGGATTTTGACTAACAACATCCTTTTTTTTTGGTTCTATAGCACTCAACATGGTGCATGCCTTTTTTTCGCTGATACATACGTCAAACTTATAACTGTCTTTGCTCTAGGTCATGGCAGAAGAAGACCATTGCATTTTTTTAAGAACTTTTCTGCTCTAGATCATGGTAGTTTCAAAGAACTAGTAAATGCGCACGTGCAACGAACGTTAATATTTAAGGCAATATATTAATTGCACGCGGATATTAGGTATGCTATTATTTGTGTGTTAATCATGTGATTAGTGCAATATTTGGTTGATATTAATTGCACGGTAAACACGTTTAAGCTCGCCATGGGAGCAGTCTAGGTCGTTGGATTGACTTAGTTCGATGGCCGAGATCAGTTGGATCTGCCCTTTTGGGTCTTTTTATATTGGTATAGATAAAATGCCCAACTCCCCCATGTGTCCCTTACAAATTTCAAAAAATAGTTGCCATGGTACAATCCTTTTTTCCCAAATAAGTTGGCATGTCCTTGTATAAACATAAATGGTTGTTTTATAGTTTTCATGCCTCTTTTCCATGGGATTTTTATCAAGTTGAATGGCATTTTTTTAGTGAACACGGCAATGTGTGCTTTGTGTGTCGCCAGTTATTTGTGTCCCTGGGAGCATGGCATTTTTTTGTAGAAACATGACATTTTCTTTATTATAGAATCATGGCACTTTTATCTTGAAGAGCATGGCATTTTTATTATAAAGACCATGGCATTATTATCTTGAATAGCATGGACTCTTTTTTATAAAGAGCATGACGTTTGTTTTGTAGAACCATGGCATTTTTTAGTATTAAGAGCATGGATTTTTTTAACGTGAAAGGATGACATTTTTGTTATGAAGAGCATGGCTTTTTTTTGTAGAATCGTGGCATTTTTTGTAGTAAGAGCATGGCATTTTTACTATGAAGGCATGACATTTTTATTACAAATAGCATTGCATTTTTATTGTGAACCAACCTGTGGTTGGATGGCTAGGAGGACAGTGGTATCCCTAGTCCACCAGGGTTCAAGTCCTTGTGCTCAGATTTTCCTGGATTTATTTCAAAAAAATTGGCGATGCATGTTTAGTGGGAGGAGACATTCCTGACAACTACGAGGCGGTTATGGTGATTTCACAAATATCAAGATGATATACCGGATCGGTCTCTCGGAGGTGCTCATAGGGGTAGGGAGTGCGTGTGTGCATTCATAGTGGTGAGTGTATGCACGTATATATGAATGTTTGTGTCTGTACTATGTTAAAAAAGCATCTCATTTTTTTTGTAGAATCTTGACATTTTTATTATAAAGAGCATGCCATTTTCTTTGTATAATCATGACAATTTTAGTAGTAAGAGCATGGCATTTCTTATTACGAAAGCATGACATTTTTATTACAAATAGCATGACATTTTATTATAAATAGCATGACATTTTTAGTAGTAAGAGCATGGCATTTTTGTTATCAAAGCATGAAATTTTTATTATTTAGAGCATGGCATATTTTTCCTATATAATGCTTTTTTTATTTATCATGGCAATTTCAATATTTCAACCATTTGGCAGTTCTTCACTTTGTTCTGACAAAGAAAATATAGAAGCATGGCAATTTTAATTTTTGGATCATGGTATTTTTATTTTTAATGTTATGCCATTTTTATAATCTCAATCTTGGCATTTCCTTTTTCATTTTTAATATTTTGATTTTTGAATCATTGTCATCATATAATTTGAAAACATATTTGAACATGGCAAGTCAAATTGTAGAACCATGGCAAGTTAAAGTACTTCTTTTTGTCTTTTTTTCAATGCTTTTTTTGTGTACCGTGGCAAATTTTTGTATGTCTCTTTTTTAATACTCAAATCTGCCATGCATGATTTTATATATGATGGCATTTTTCTTGTGTTCTAGTTGTTTGTTATGTATGAAAATCCTAGAGAACGTGGTAGTTTATTTATGTTTTTTTTGGGTGTACTATACCTGATCAGTTTGATGTGACTAGATTTTTTTTGTATATCATGGTGTTTTCTTGTGTTGTTTTAACTTTTAAAATGAGGTCCGGATACCAGATTCATGCATGGCAGTTTAGATTTTGGCAAATTTTTGTTTATTCACACCTTCATCAGGTGTTTGTTTCTATTTTCAAATTTTTTTTGGCAAATATCATTGTAAGGTATTTTTTACCAATCCATATTGAACGTGATGACAATTTTTATTACATATTTCATGGAAATTTATATTTCTTTTGTTTAGCTATTCAAAGTCAAGTCCAAGTACTAGGTTTAAGGCTTTTGTATTTACTCACAACAAAACTGCGATTTTTGTTGTTGCTAAAGCTGGGCCTTGGCCCAATGCGATAAATGGAAATAATTTATTGAGTACCAAAGCGATAAATTAGGTCATTAATAGCCGAGTAGGGCATTTTGGAGGACTAGCTCCGTGGAGGACGAACTTTTCAAGAATTCAAAATTAAAACTTGTCAATGTTAAAAGACGTATGTATACAAGGATGCAATAGATATGTGTGTAAAATTTGATCATGAAGTACCATGAATTGCGAACCGCATAAAGTTTATCATATACTCTAAGAAGCCACAAATTTTTGTGTACATTATGTCTCTAGGTATATGTTTATTTTTCAAACAAAAATTAAAATGTAAAAGTATGAAATTTGATTTTTTTTAAATTGGGCCTCCATGGAGCTCGTCCCCCATTTGGCATTTTCGCTAAGACTGTCTACAACTAGGCTCCTCAAATGCCCCATATATGCCCAAGTGGACCACCTGGTCGGTGATAGGTCACAAAATCGTGACCCAGTCAGGCTCATCAAACTGGTCCTATACATCCGGGCACTCCTCATATCTAGCCCATTTTCTGGGGTGGATATGAGGAGGCCCGGACACGCCCGGGCGTGTTTGTCACGTCGGATCAGACAAACCGGACGCACCATAAATTTGACCAAATTGACCAAGTCCATCAAATCCACCGCCCTCCTTCCATGTCCCTCCTCCATTCCCGCATCCAAGATGTCGCCATCCTCCACCCTTGCCCCCCATCCGTGTCGCTTTCCCCATCCGCCGCCCTATATGTCGTCGTGATGAGTCCATTTAGCGATCTAGTAACGGAGCAGAAAGGATTCTCGCCTTTTTCCACAGAGGTGACCCTGAGTTATCGAACCCACGAAAGGAAGACCTTGAAGGCATGGGTTTCTAATAAGCCTTTCCAAGAGTATTAAATTCCACTTTTTAGATCGGATCGTAATCAAGTTGCAACGTAGAACACTTATAATAAAAATATGCATGAGCATAAGGAGTTGATTCTTAGAATAATATATTTGCGAGCAGGGGAGCGGTGGTGGTTGGAACCCTAGCGAGGCCAGGGGTGGGGGAGTGGGATGTGCGGGGGCAGCGTTAGTCGGGAAGTGAACATTCATCATGAAATAAACTGAGTGAGAGAGAACCCTAGGTGGCGCTCTCCACGTGAGGTAAGGATGAAAGGGTTGAGTGAGAATCTGGGAGATCATTGATTATTAGGGATGGATGAAGTAGTTGACAGAGAGTAGGGAGGGGACGCGTAAGTGGGAACACGTGAGAGCGGAGGTCAAACGAGGAGGGGTGGAGGAGGGGTCAAGGGGAGGTGGGATTTATTTGGAAAAATTTGGTGGGGTGAAAATCGGTGCAGGGCACAATGTACGTGGGAGGTGAGGTCAAACAAAACGAGGAAAGAAACTTATAGATGAAAACGAATACATGTGGGTGGGACGGAAGAAAATATCCATAAGGAAAGTTGTGATTATGACTCAGCAGTAGAGATGATAAATGATGTAGTGTGCGAGATTAGCGATTTGTTATTGAGAAATATCTAATTTTGTTTTGAAAGGTTATTGAGAAAAATCTTTTGTCCGTCTTTTAAAAAATTGATCTCACATATATGATGCGATGTCTAAACTCTTAATTGTCTAATATTTGCTTGATTGAATTGAATCTACACCCACCAAAGCAAGCACGAAAAAAATGAAAGAAAGATCCGGAAAATCGATCCATTTTTTAGTGGGAGGGACAAAGCCCCAGCATGCAGGGGGTGGTGGGATATGGAGGCGTAAACCATGGAGGCGAAAATAAACTATGTGTACCGGCCTACCAATTCTTGTTTAGAGTAGAGGTATCAATGGTTATCGAGAAAAATCTTCTGTCAGTATAGTGTTTCAAATTCTTAATTACCTAATATTTAAGTGACTGAATTAAATCGGCACCCTCCAAAACATGCATGAAAATATGAAAAGAAGTCGGGTGAACCGATCCCTTTTTTTAGTGGAGGAGAAAAACAGCATGGAGAGGGTGGTGGGATGGGAGGTAAAAATAAATTATGAAGACAAAAATAAACCATACGTACTGACCTACCAACTCACCTTTTAATATAGTAGAGATTCAATAGTAGAGATAATGACAGATAATAAATGTCTTTTTTGAACATAGTACAATTGAAATCGTCCACATACACGAGCATACACTCACCTCTATGAACGCACACACGCACATCCTACCTCTATGAGCACCTCCGAGAGACTGAGCCGGCATAACATATTGAGATTTTACGAAATGACCACAGACGCCTCACAATCGACGGGAACGTCTCTTCCCACTAAATGAGCGTCGCCGAAAGCCTGGAATAAATACAAGAATAATATGAGCATCAATGTAAATATCACTGTTCTTCTAACCATCTAATTACATTCATCTCCTACTTGATTTGGGAAGAAACTTACGTGCATGGAATTAACCGGCCCTTCAAGAGAAGGCTGACCACATGGTTACATACGAGTAATGCTACATTCACGGATTTTTAGAGGGATTTTACGGAGTAGTTGAGATTTGGCATATTGTGATTGGTTTAAGGGGATGCCCGTAATACTCCGTAACGAGCCCGTTGATGTAGCATTTTCGGTTACATATGAGGTGAATTAGAACAAGCACCAAGAAACTTCCATGCATGTAATTAACCCAGCCCTTCAAGAGAAGGACGACCACATGGTTATATTCTCCTACTTGATTTTTTTTTCCTTTCAAAACGGACTTCTCCTACTTGATTTGGGAAGAAACTTCCATGCATGTAATTAACCGGCCCTTGAAGAGAAGGATGACCACATGGTTATATATACGAGGTGACTTAGAACAGAAACGCCGTGTCAGTGTACGAAGAGCGGTAGATTCATCGAAATGGCAAGCATAGCGCTCGTTCTCATGGTTTGTTTCTTGGGTTTCTTCGTGCCCGCCCCCACCCTTGCGTCGTCCTCCAACGACACCGACTTCCTCCGTTGCATCTCGACGAGCGTCCCCAGCCAGCTCGTGCAGACGCCGAACTCACCGTCGTTCAAGCAGCTCCTGGTGTCGTCCATCAGGAACGCCAGGTTCGTGGCGCCAGCCACGGCGAGCCCTCCGCTCTGCATCGTGACGCCCACCAACGCGTCCCACGTCCAGGCCGCCGTGCGCTGCGGGCGCCGCCACGGCGTGCGCGTCCGCGTGCGCAGCGGTGGGCACGACTACGCGGGCCTCTCCTACCGGTCGGTCCACCCCAATAGCGAGGCGTTCGCGGTGATCGACCTGGCCAAGCTCCACGCCGTCCGCGTCGACCCACGCAAGGCCACCGCGTGGGTCGACTCCGGGGCGGCGCTCGGGGATCTCTACTACCACGTCGCCACGGCGGCTCCGGGGCTGGGCTTCCCGGCTGGCGTGTGCTCGACCGTGGGCGTGGGGGGCATCTTGAGCGGCGGCGGCATGGGCCTAATGATGCGCAAGTATGGCCTCTCCGCCGACAACGTTCTCGACGCCACCATAGTCGACGCCTACGGGAATCTGCTTGCGGACAAGAAGGCCATGGGGGACGACCTCTTCTGGGCCATCCGCGGCGGGGGCGGCGGCAATTTCGGCATCGTGCTGTCGTGGAAGGTGAGGCTCGTGCCAGTCCCACCGACGGTGACCTTCTTCAAACTCGCCAAGACCATGGACCAGGGCGCCGTCAACGCGGTGACCAAATGGCAAACGCTCGCGCCCGCGCTCCCGGACGACCTCAGCGTACGCGTTATCGTGGAAAATCGTCGGGCCAACTTCGAAGCCCTGTACCTCGGCAAGTGCAACGCGGTGGTGCCGACGATGCGCAGCCGATTCCCGGAGCTCGGCGTGACGCACGCCGACTGCAAGGAGATGAGCTGGCTGCAGTTCACGGCGTACATATACTTCGGCGACACCACCATCAACCGGTCCATGACGACCCTAGGTCCCTTCATTAAGAACAAGTCCGACTACGTCCAGAAAGCCCTCACCAACGAGACGTGGGAGAAGATCTTCCTCTGGCCCAACGACGCGGCGTCGGGGCAGCTCGTCCTGGAGCCGCACGGTGGAAGAATGGGCCACATCGCCACCAACTACACCCCGTTCCCGCACCGGAGCAGCGTGCTCTACAACATCCAGTATGTGGAGCACTGGAACGGCAAAGGGGCCGGGGGCAACGCTACGCCTACGCCGAAATGGATCGGGAGCCTGTACGACTTCATGACGCCGTTCGTGAGCAAGAACCCGAGGGCCGCGTACGTTAACTACCGGGACCTCGACATTGGCTTGAACACGGTGGTCGGCGGAGTGTCGAGCTACGAAAGTGGCAAGGAGTGGGGCGAGAGGTATTTTGGTCCGGCAAACTTTAGGAGACTCGCAGAGGTCAAGCGTAAGGTGGACGCCGGCGACTACTTCCGGAACGAGCAGAGCGTGCCGCCACTTCCCTTGAACTAGTGTCAAGTAGGAAGCTAGCGTAACGGCCAAACTATTTAAAAACATGAGGTCAGGCTGTGTAAACCGATCGTGTTTGACCATACTGTAACTCCTACTCATAATTCCGATGAGCTAAAATGGTTATTAACATTTGCCTACATAGCTGCAAAGGTACCCCTAACTTATGATTTCTATTTTCAGTACGATTTTGATCCTATGGACAGAATGTAACCTGAAGGAATTCAAATCAATGAGATGCAGTCATGCAGACAAAGAATGAGTTGGTGATGACAATAGCCAGCACACGATGGGCGTCATAGACACACCAGCTCGGCTAGGAATTCCCTATGTGCGTAGTGCGCAATGGAGAACGCACCAGTGGTACACCCTCCCACCGCAAAATATCTCGATCTTGGTAGCACAGCCTCTCTCAACCCTGGCCGTCATCGCCAAGTTTCTTCCCCACATCGCCGCGTCGCTCCCTCTTCTCTTCCTCGTCCCATGGCTTTGTCGGCGGCAAGGATAGTGGGGACCCATCCATCCATTTTATTTTTCTCCCTAGGTTTTGTTTCCCTAGCGACATCGACTAGGTGGTGGCGGTGATGGCATGTTGAAATAAGGTCCCTTCGGTCTCTCCTTGCCTCTACGACGTTCGATCCACCGCCTGTGAAGGGCATGTTTCAGATCTTGATAGTTGGTGTATCATTTACAAAGAGCAACTGGTTGGTCATTGGAGCGACAATTTCGACATCTTCTGCAACATGGTCCGGTTTCTCCAACCCTCTGTCTAAACCTGGCATTCTTCAGGCCAAGCCCGAGCCCGGCCCGGCCAAGCCCAAACATGAAGTGTGTTTTCATTAAAACAATGAATTTCAGGATATTTAGATGATATACTATACCTATATTTCTAATACAATGTTGATGTATGCCCTATTAGGGCTTATCTTCGGGCTTTCGGGCCGAGTTGTCCATGGCCGGGTCTACCTCTGTCCGATGGTGATGGACAACAACCATGTTTTGCATGGGGTGTTGCTCCAACCGATGCTTCTTACTTCTAGATCTTGTCTCAAGGGGCTAGTGATTATTGCAATTTTTAAAGTTTGTGTGGCGACGACGTTTGCAGGTGCCCCTATCTTTATTGTTTGTTCTGCAATTTTCATTCGCCGTGGACAGCATACAATCGGAGAAAGAATAATGTTAGTATGTTTTGCAATGTAATTTTATGCCGTACTGGCCGGTTTGCGTCCGGTTGTCTTTTCATTGTACTGGTTGTTGTATTTTTTTTGATAAACTAGAACATATGCTCGTGTGTTGTAACAGGAGAGTAAATTGATGTGTACACCAAAAAGTCCACCAGCACGGCACAATAGCATAGGGCGGTGGTACGTGGGAGCGGTAGGGAGGTGCATGTTGAGTTATAGAAGAAATGTAGCAGGTAGGCTTTTATTACAATAACACCTCTTGTGTCGACTAAGTCTAAACGGTCATGACGATAGAACACCACCAGCTCCTAGTATGAGCCTTCTAGACAAGCCCTCCCGAGGATCTACTCCTCATAGCCTTCAACATTGGCTTCCCCATATTTTCATACTGCACTTCAGCAAAGTCAATCATGAAAATGACCAATCTCATCATAAGTACTAGTCTCTATCTCCTCGGAGTTCTCACAACTCACAGGCTCGGAAAAACAACATAGAAAGACGGTTGAGAATGTATAAAATACAATATGCACTTCACATGTCGCTGAAAAAGTGGATTCATGAATTTTAAAGAAGAAAACTTAACGATCACAGCCACCGAGCCATTAGCCCAAAATAGTTTGTAAGTAAAATACTTCCTTTAATCCACTTTCTGAAAAAAAAAACATATTTACTTATAAAATCTACCGGTGACAGAGGGATGTGGGACCTTACATCCTGTGTTAGAGGAAAACCCACATGACGCGCTTCTAAACCCAAAAGTTGGTAGCAATAACACATTTTGCTCTGATCAGAGGTGTACTACTTTACCCATAACATTGCTTTGGTCTGAGTCACCGATGCACTGCTTTGGTGCATGACGAGACCAAGGAACCATAACCATTAGCCAACATGTACACTACATCTACATTTTCACCTTGCCGTACTATAAGCCCGCGAGTTGAGACCCCAATCCGCCGGTCCCGCCCTAGGGTGAGTGCACCTACCTGGCTACATCCTCCTTATCACCCATGTAGAGGGAACTACTTGGCATGCATAATCAGTCCAGCCCGTCCCAATCCAGGTATATGGCTAGTACGGTCTGCGGCGCTTTTGAAGCAAGCGTCGGTTGATTATGTCCTAATATGATACCCTATGTAGACGAGCCCATCATCCAAGCCAACCCTCAGTGGGTCATTTTATTGATTGTTTGAAACTATGTGTCGGCTAATTTTATTGATGTTCTGTTTATGAATGAAAATGTTGTACCATGGCGTTTTACGCGGTTTTATGGTCAGTTGAACTAGAGTAGTCGTAACTTGTTGTGGTATGATATTTGAAACTTGCACAATAAGGGTAATCACTTCACCTTGGGTGGTTTTGGGAGACTTTAATGAAATTCTACTTTCTTCGAAAAAGGAGGGTGGTAATGCGAGACCAAATGCAATGATGTGAGAGTTTCGTAATTGTTTGGGAGAGTGCGGTCTGGAAGACACGGGATGTATTGGGGATCCTTTCACTTGGAGGAGAGGCGATATTAGGGAGAGACTTGACTGTGCGGTTTCTAATGTGGAATGGGCGAACAAATTTCCTCGGTTTGCGGTCATAAATGAAGAACATGTACACTCTGATCATCGTCCTCTCATCCTGGATACAGAATATTTTGATGGTAATATGTTTAATCACCTAAAGAGTCGGCTAAAACAATTTGAAGCTCGATGGCTCCAAAAAGAGTCAGTTGTATAAACTGTATGTGCATCATGGGAAAAAAGGAAAGATGCGGGGTACTGGGCCATCTCTAGCTGAGCGTACATGGGCAGTGAATGCATATTTGCACATTTTGGACCGTGATATACTTAGAGGTCCAGAAAAAAATTAATAAACTCAAAAAGATTTAGAAAGCTTCGAAGGGATCCTATGAATGCGGATTTCCAAGCATGACAAAAGGAGATTTTTGTTCTTATTGAAAATCTTTTAGAGCATGAGGAGATCTATTGGTTACAACGGGGTCGTGCAAACTGGCTATTACATGGTGATCACAACACTTTTTTTTTATAATGCGGCAACAGCTAGAAAGAAGAGAAATCAGACTAAAAAATTTCTTGATGAAAATGGTGTTTGGGTGCAAGGTACGGAGATGAAGAACCATATTACGGGATATTTTTTCAACCTTTTCACCTCGGAAGTTGCTCAACCGAACCTGGAGTTTCTATCTCTTGTCAGAAGATGAGTGATAGATGAAATGAATAATGCTCTCCTCGCCCCTTATATGACAGAGGAGGTTTGGAAGGCCCTATTTGATATTGGGGATTTAAAAGCGCCGGGTCTGGATAGCCTACACACTATTTTTATAGAAGTTTTTGGTCTATGTTGGGGGATGACTTCACCGAAGAGGTACTCCAGGTGGTGAACACTTGTACTTTACCTAATGAACGGAATGATACTATAATTATAATGATTTCAAAGGTTAGTTCTCCAGAAAAGGTAAATCAGTTTAGACTAATCAGTTTGTGCAATGTGGTGTATAGGATTATTTCAAAAATGATTGTGGCTCGTTCGAAGGTAATCCTATCAGATATTATCAGCATGACTCAAAGTGCATTAGCTCTCCTCAGGCTAGTCAGTGGTTTTGTGCGACGAGGTTTCGCGACGACTATGTGTTTTGATTTAGGCGACTTGTTGGGTTTGTGACTACTATGTATTTTGGGTTAGGTGAATTGGTTTTTCTGTGTGTGTGAGAGGGGGTGGTGAGGCGAGTAATGTGTATATTGTATTAGTCTAGTTTGGTTCGCGGGTGTAGGTGACTGAATGTTGTTGGGAGGAGGGGGTGCATTAAAAAATGGTCACCATGTATTTGCAAAAATTATCCATTATGCAATAAAAATATACTCGTCATGTATTAAAATTGCAAGTCATGTATTTAAAAAATGTTCATGGCAAATTAAAAAAATCGTCATGTATTTCATAAAAATATTCATTGTGTAATTCAAACTTAATGTTGATCGCATACTTAAAGTGTTTGTCATGTATTTTAAAAATATTCATCATGTATTTCACAAAACGTTTCAATGTGTAATAAAAGTTTTCATTATATATTTCGAAAATAATCATCAAGTACCCTCTTTAGAAGAAGTATAAGATCATTTAGATCACTAAAGTAGTTATCTAAACGATCTTATATTTCTTTACAGAGGGTTCAATAATATTCATCACGTATTAAAAATTAATATTGTACCATAAAAATACTCATCCTGTATTAAAAATATTCATATTTCCCTGAGACCGAATCACAGAAAAGAAAATTAGGAAACAATACAAAAAATATATAATTAAAAATAAAAATAAAAATAAAAACAAAAGGAGACAAATGAAAAAAGAAGGAAAATAGATAAAAAGAAAGGAAAAACACATAAAACTAATAAAACCGATGGCCAAAGAAAGAAAGATAACCTTTTTTAAAGAAAGGCCATCATGGCTAGCTTTATTAACTCAATAAAACGTTTACATCATCGGCTAGTTTACCAAGAAGGAAACTAGGGGATCACCATCCCAAATATTAGAAGGTTTATTATGAAAACTAAATTAAGCTAGCTCATGGGCAACACTATTAGCCTCTCTAAAAACAGTGCATAAAATTGACCTTCCCTATATCAACCCTCTCTTTCCACAGGCTCTGGTACTGGGCCAGCTCGCATCAGGGCGCTTTGAGGCAAGCACGGGCTATATTTCACAGTTGGCGAGATATAGCTTTTGCGATTTTTCATGGAATTATCCGACTTTTTGCTGCTTTTTAATGGGTTTTCACCAGCTTTTTCAGGGAAATAATTTGTTTAGTTTAAAATATTTGTGGATTTCAAAAACGTTCAAGAATTCTATAATATATTCACGGATTTTAAAATAAATTCGTGAATACATTAAAACATTAATAAATTTTAAATAACCACGAATTTTAAAAACTGTGAACATGTTTCAAAAATGTTCATAAATTTGAAAAATAGAATAGAAAAAAGAAGAAAAGGAAGAAACAAAGAAAAACAGAAAGAGAAACCGGCCGAAAACCAAATAAAGACGGTCAGCCCGTTCGATTTGGGCATCTATTCTATGCCTCCAACAATTAATAGGAAACGCCATGTCTAGAGAGGGGTTACAAAATGTCTGAGACAGAAAAATACTCCTAAAAGTTGAGAGCAAATATATATCTTCCTCTGCTAAAAATATATTTTCTGTTATTTCAGAAGATACCCTTAAAAATTATCGTTCTAAAAGAAGGTCCAAAACAATAGCTCATAAATATCTCACAAAGTAACAAACTATTATTTCATTGTTTTCATGAAGACGAACTGACCAGATTTTACATGTATATAAATAAAATGTTTAACATAACATCCTCTTGCACCAAGCAGTTATTCCCGTTTACAACAGCACAAAAGGCTACAAATCTCATGCAGTATGTGAAAGTTCAGGCTGAATCAAGAAATGGTGTGACAACTGACAAACAACTGATCTCCTTGCCTAGAGCTGTGTTCACTCCTTGCCATCTGCGGCGCGAAGGGAGCCAAGCTGGACCGGTGCCTGCGTGGTGCAGACCTTGGATGTTCCGTATGCGGACATGTCGGTGCCTTCAGACTTTTCCTTCTCCAGCTGCTCCTTGATCCAAGAATACGTGATCCTGAGCCCATCCTGCAGGCAGAATTTGGATTCAGTTTGACGACTAATGAGCATCTTTATATGTGTGACTGAACAGAACAAAAAGATTCTTCTGAAAATTTTGGGAGGGTACCTTCAGCCTCATGGTTGGAGCCCAGCCAAGCTTCTCCTTGATGAGCGTGTTGTCAGAGTTACGGCCACGGACACCCTCGGGGCCAGGGATGTGGTGGATGGGCAGCTGCTTGTTCTCGAAGCTCAGGACTATCTCAGCCATCTCGTTCATGCTCACCATTTCGTCACTTCCGATGTTTACAGGCTCGCAGAAATCAGACTTTGTGAGCCTGAAGGTTGAAAAAACAATTCTTTAGCCAGCCATAAAAATAAAATTGCTCTTGAACAAAGGAGAGAACTTTATAATTTATTTATTTATGGTAGGATGAGAATGAAGATTCAATGGTTTAACATGATACTCATTAGGAACACATGTGCAGTATTTTGATAAGAATAGCCTATACATCACAGAATTTGCAATAGAACTTGTGAGTTTCCTAAAAAGTAAATGAAACCACTGCAGCTTTTGGAATAGTTGTGAGATAAAATTGCTTGCTGGGCAATCACAATCAATTAAGAAACTAATCTACCAACAGGTGGTTCTCAAATTGCAATTCTGTCGACTGGAAATCAACATTTCATATGAAACTTTAAAGTCTAGAAAGCTAAAACAACTGATGCTTCTCTTGGAAGTCAGAACTGAAGCTGCAGTCCGTTAATTATCATCTCAGCACAAATTGTCTTATTATCCACACTAAATAGAGCAATTCATGCAAAATTTATTTCATGCTAATATAAGGCATATTTCAGCAAAAGCAAAAAAGTACACATACCAGTACCAGATTTGATAGCACAAAATAAGAAATACTGGACTATATAAACATAAGTTGGTAAAAAAAATACCTAAGGACACCCTCCACACATTCATCAATAAATGTGAAGGATCTAGTCTGCAGACCATCTCCCCACATCTCAAACCGGTCAGTGGAGGTTAGAGCCTTTCTGCAGAAAGCAGCAGGTGCCTTCTCCCTTCCACCTATATAGCCAAAACAATTGTCAAACTTCAATAGCTAGCAACCAACACATTACCCCGCAAAAAAAAAGCAACCAACACATTAAGAAAAACACCTAGATACTACTAACTACCAAATAAAATCTTACCCTTCCATGTTCCATATGGACCATATATATTGTGAAAGCGACCAATCCGGCACTCAATGTCAAAGTCCTTTGTGTAGTGCTTGCACAATTCCTCAGTAGCAAGTTTCTCCAAGCCATAGGCATCTTGAGGCTAAAGATAAGGCATTGCAGAAGTTAGTGCTATTCTATCACAATAATTAAGGTGTTACTTCATAAAGAAACATATATGAGTGCAAAAGTTTTGAAACCTCTGCAGGCCAAGCATCTGCCTCCTTCAAGCTAACTACAGTTTCCAACTGCTTAAATTCAGGGTAGATGCAAGCACTCGAGGCATAAAAGAACCTGCGGGAAGGACATTGAAGTTCAATAACATTTAGTTTCAGTCAGCCGTTAAGTTATTGTTTTGCTGTTGTAATATGTTTTCCTTCCTTCTATCTGCACAACTAAACAAAACTGCAACTTTCTGCATTACGTCAAATTATTGTAGTTGAACACATATTGTTCTTTCTTGTGATGAGTTCAGGATAATGTTTTCAAGGATCAGTTTTTTTTCATTGCTTCTAAGCTTACCAAACCATTACGTATTTGCTAAATATGATACTAATTATGTAAATAAATATTGCGAGATAAAAGGTAGGGGCAGATATGATGGTCTTCAAAGATTTTAATATTTTCTGGTCTTAACACCAATGTAACAAAGAGTCGCTATATCAAACCTTGCAAAAAGTACACCAATAAAAACTTCCCCTACACGGGCCCATTTGAACGCTATCCGTCAGCAAGCATAACTATGATGCATAAATAGGAATTCTACTACTTTTCCCTACTAATGTACTCCCTCCGTCCCAAAATAAGTGTCTCAAGTTTAGTGCAACTTTGTACTAAAGTTAGTACAAAGTTGAGACACTTATTTTGGGACGAAGGGAGTACTTAATGTGGAACATTCATTTCTCCGTATCCATGAACTGAACAAAGATGGATAAGCCCCCTTTATTATATAAGAAGTGGACATCCTGCTTCCTAATGCACACTATATGTTGGCAGTTTATGCATTTATATGATTTTCTTTGGACAGACAGACCTAAACTTTTGTCGAAAAAAGACAGACATAAACAAAAAATAGCAGTTAGCATCTTATAGCTTCCCCAGGTGAAAAAACAAGAGGCCCATAGAAGCTAGTACTGGATGGATTGTTACCTCTTGACACCATTGATTCTACCAGCCTCAAGCATGTTAAAGCTGATCATAGTGTTGTTGTACATGATGACAGAATGGTTGGACTGGATGAAGCCCATCCCTCCCATATCAGCTGCAAGGTTGAAAACATGGTCAACCCCAGTGGTTACCTTGAGGCAGTTGTCCATGACCCTCAGATCAGCAAGGTGAAACTCATGGCAGAACATATCCTCTTCCATGTGTTCGTTCCTCTTCCAGTCAGAGGCGATGATGTAGTGGCCCTCGCCCTTGAGGCGCTTTGCAATGTGGGAGGCTATGAACCCACCAGCTCCAGTGATCGAGATCCGCAGCTTCTCGAATGGCCAGTATGGCTCCTTCTCCAAGCCCGCGTAAGTGTACTCCTTGTTGAGCGCCATTCTGCACCCACGCAAGTTAAAAAGCTTTAAGATGGCAACAAAATATCATAGGACTCCAACTTCTTACGGCAAACAATAACATCCTATACCAAACAACCAGCTTATAGACAACCAAGGCGTAAGAACTTGTTTCAACACGTGGTACAAAATGTAACTAGTAAAATCGTGAGGCCTAATCATGTCTATTCAATCAAGATATGTAGGAGAAACTGACCGGCCACATTAGCAAACGTGACGACTGACTGACGAAGCCGGATTCAATCATACCAGGTCAAATGAGCATCCATCACTATTCACCAAGGCCACAGGATGGCGGATGGCTAGCGGACCGCTTAACAAAAGCAATAATGAATGAATGACTAGCCGACTGCTTGACGAAAGCAATAATAGACCCCTTGTGTGGTTTCCTTTCTTCCAAGAAGGGAAGAAACAAAATCCAACACCGACAGCGCTTCATCATCCCCGCCACCGACAGCGAGCGCCGGCCACCCCGTGCCCGGCCCCGCCAGATCTACCGACCCCGCGCCCATGTTTCCTGTCACTCACAGCAGCATGCCCCGGCGGCCGCGCCTCCCGCTCGCCGGAGCGGCGGCTCACCGACGCATCGCCATGGATGGCCACAATTGCCTCTCTCAGTCTCTCGCCCGCAGGTCAACCCCTCGATCTGAGAATGAAAAAAATGGCACGGGGACGAACCTGTGGGAGACGGAGCGGCCGCGTGCCGGCGGGAAGGAAGGGGGTTCCGGAGCGGCGGTCGGCGACGTCGCAGGACCAGTGGACGAGCTCGGAACCGGGGGGACCGAAAACTGATGGAGGGAATCGGGGAGCTGCTGGAGACTGGTTTTTCCGTTTTCTCCCCAGAATATTCCGGGTACCGGGGAGGAAAAGAGATGAGGTGCGTCTGCTCAGGCTGACGAGCTCGGTTACTTATAGTCCCTATCCGGGCCGGGCCGGGCCGGGCCGGCCTTTAGCTGGATCGGATCGTCTCTTGGAGTTAGGCTAAGCTCCTTTGACTTTCTTTGAGCAAGGTTTACTCAAACCCAGATGCACTCAAGGGGGCGCTTCATTTTGCGTTTCTACGGCATGTGCACCGTAGATCTACATACGTTACTTTTCTCTTCCTACTCTCTCTGACCACTAGCGCGCATCTAGTATTTGCCCATAAGCTTATTGAAAATTGGGATGCTGCATAAGCATCTATATCTGTACCAATTTATAAAAAAAAAATCAAAGAGGCCGATGCAATTTATCTCGATCATCAAACCACAATTCAACGATCTAGATTGTTCCAATGGTGAGCGCCCAACATATTTAGCGTGCATTCATATCATACCAAGTATCGGCGTCTATGCTAATCACCTAATTAAGACGTAACTGATATCATATCTAATATCAACATGCAATCAATTTTCTCCCTGTATCAACATGCAATTAATCTTCTTCCAATATCAGCGTGCATTATACGTACGCTTTTACGGTTTATGTAGCAATATAAAGAAAAGCAAAGGGGCGGATCGATTAATCTCGGCCATCAATCATTCAATCCAACGATCAAGATTTCTCCAATGGTAAGCACTCACATATTTAGCATGCAATTAATATCGTACAAAATATCAATATTTGTGATAATTATATAATTAACGCATAATTGATATCTTGCCTAATATCAACGTGCAATTAATTTCCTCCCCAATATCACCGTGCATTATAGGTACGCATTTACTAGTATGCTAAACGGGGAGGAGGAATCGAGTACGAAGTTATGGTACTCAAGTTATGGTACTCTTTTTTTCCGGAAAGTTCAAAAATCATGCTTTAAAGTAAAAAAGAACATGGAAACTTGTATGTATTCACTATGGATCCATGAATTTTTGTGCTGAAAAAATGTAAGTTGTAAGTTACACAAAAAAACAAAATTCCGACCAAATACAAACAAAAAGCGGCCCATTTGAAAATACATATTTCTCTTTTTTTGTAGGCCACATGTGAAAGTAAAATATTATGAAATTTTATACATACGTAATATACATGTATGTGTGTTTACAATAAAGATCATGTTTTTACATTGTAAAAAAACTGTTTTTAAAATGGGCACCAAGGTGCCCGGTCACCATTTGTAATTTTTTAGGAGGAATCCATCTATTATTTGAGGTAAAGTGCATCTAAAACAACCATGTCCTTTTTGTTCGGCACTCTCAGCGGAATATGTGAAGGAAATATGCCCTAGAGGCAATAATAAAGTTATTCTTTATTTCCTTATTTCATGATAAATATTTATTATTCATGCTAGGATTGTATTAACCGGAAACTTAGTACATGTCTGAATACATAGACAAACAGAGTGTCACTAGTATGCCTCTACTTGACTAGCTCGTTAATCGAAGATGGTTATGTTTCCTAACCATAGACATGAGTTGTCATTTGATTAACGGGTTCACATCATTAGGAGAATGATGTGATTGACTTGACCCATTCCGTTAGCTTAGCACTTGATCGTTTAGTATGTTGCTATTGCTTTCTTCATGACTTATACATGTTCCTATAAAGGTGCTCTACAGGTGTCTCCGAAGGTACTTGTTGGGTTGGCGTATTTCGAGATTATGATTTGTCACTCCGATTGTCGGAGAGGTATCTCTGGGCCCACTCGGTAATGCACATCACTATAAGCCTTGCAAGCATTGCAACTAATGAGTTAGTTATGGATGATGTATTATGGAACGAGTAAAGAGACTTGCCAACGAGATTGAACTAGGTATTGAGATACCGACGATCGAATCTCGGCAAGTAATATACCGATGACAAAGGGAACAACATATGTTGTTATGCGGTCGACCGATCTTCGTAGAATATGTGGGAGCCAATATGAGCATCCGTGTTCCGCTTATTGGTTATTGACCAGAGACGTGTCTCGGTCATGTCTACATAGTTCTCGAACCTGTAGGGTCCACACGCTTAAAGTTCGATGACGGTTATATTATGAGTTTATGTGTTTTGATGTACCGTAGGAGTTCGGAGTCCCGGATGAGATCGGGGACATGACGAGGAGTCTCGAAATGGTCGAGACGTAAAGATCGATATATTGGACAACTATATTCGGACGTCGGAAAGGTTTCGAGTGATTCGGGTATTTTTCGGAGTACCGGAGAGTTACGGAATTCGTATTGGGCCTTAATGGGACATACGGTAAAGGAGAGAAAGGCCCCAAATGGTGGCCGCACCTCCCCATGGACTAGTCCGAATTGGACTAGGGAGGGGGGGCGCCCCCTTCCTTCTTTCTCCTTCTCCCTCCCCTTTTCCTACTCCATGTGGGAGGTGGAATCCTACTAGGACTAGGGAGTCCTATTAGGACTCCACACCTTGGCGCGCCCTCCTTGGCCGGCCGCCTCTTCCCCCTTGATCCTTTATATATGGGGGCAGGGGGCACCTCTAGAGACAACAATTGATCCCTTGGATCTCTTAGCCGTGTGCGGTGCCCCCCTCCATCATAATCCACCTCGATAATATCGTAGCGGTGCTTAGGCGAAATCCTGCGTCGGTAGAACATCATCATCGTCACCATGCCGTCGTGCTGACGGAACTCTCCCTCAAAGCTCGGCTGGACCGGAGTTCGAGGGACGTCATCGAGTTGAACGTGTGCAGAACTCGGAGGTGCCGTGCGTTCGGTACTTGATCGGTCGGATCATGAAGACGTACGACTACATCAACCGCGTTGTGCTAACGCTTCCGCTTTCGGTCTACGAGGGTACGTGGAAAACACTCTCCCCTCTCGTTGCTATGCATCACCATGATCTTGCGTGTACATAAGAATTTTTTTGAAATTACTACGTTCCCCAACAGTGTCATCCGAGCCAGGTTTTATGCGTAGATGTTATATGCACGAGTAGAACACAAGTGAGTTGTGGGCGATACAAGTCATACTGCTTACCAAAGATGTCATACTTTGGTTCGGCGGTATTGTTGGATGAAGCGGCCCGGACGGACATTACGCCAGACGCTTACGCAAGACTGGTTCTACCGACGTGCTTTGCACACGTGGTGGCGGTGTCGGTTTCTCCAACTTTAGTTGAACTGAAAGTGGCTACGCCGGTCCTTGCGAAGGTTAAAACAGCACTAACTTGACGAACTATCGTTGTGGTTTTGATGCGTAGGTAAGAACGGTTCTTGCTCAGCCCGTAGCAGCCACGTAAATTTTGCAACAACGAAGTAGAGGACGTCTAACTTGTTTTTGCAGGGCATGTTGTGATGTGATATGGTCAAGACATGATGCTATATTTTATTGTATGAGATGATCATATTTTGTAACCGAAGTTATCGGCAACTGGCAGGAGCCATATGGTTGTCGCTTTATTGTATGAAATGCAAACACCCTGTAATTGCTTTACTTTATCACTAAGCGGTAGCGATAGTCGTAGAAGCAATAGATGACGTAAACGACAACGATGCTACGAGTAAGATCAAGGTGTAGCGTCGGTGATGATGGTGATCACGACGGTGCTTCGGAGATGGAGATCACAAGCACAAGATGATGATGGCCATACCATATCACTTATATTGATTGCATGTGATGTTTATCCTTTATGCATCTTATCTTGCTTTGATTGACGGTACCATTATAAGATGATCTCTCACTAATTATCAAGAAGTGTTCTCCGAGTATGCACCGCTATGCGAAAGTTCTTCGTACTTTGAGACACCACATGATGATCGGGTGTGATAGGCTCTACGTTCAAATACAACGGGTGCAAAACAATTGCACACGCGGAATACTCAGGTTAAACTTGATGAGCCTAGCATATACAGATATGGCCTCGGAACAAGGAGGCTGAAAGGTCGAGCGTGAATCATATAGTAGATATGATCAACATAGTGATGTTCACCATTGAAAACTACTCCATCTCAAGTGATGATCAGACATGGTTTAGTTGATTTGGATCACGTGATCACTTAGATGACTAGAGAGATGTCTGTCTAAGTGGGAGTTCTTAAGTAATATGATTAATTGAACTTAAATTTATCATGAACTTAGTCCTGGTAGTATTTTGCAAATTATGTTGTAGATCAATAGCTCGCATTGTTGCATTCATATGTTTATTTTGATATGTTCCTAGAGAAAATTGTGTTGAAAGATGTTAGTAGCAATGATGCGGATAGGATCCGTGATCTGAGGTTTATCCTCATTGCTGCACAGAAGAATTATGTCCTTAATGCACCGCTAGGTGACAGACCTATTGCAGGAGCAGATGCGCATATTATGAACGTTTGGCTAGCTCAATATGATGACTACTTGATAGTTTAGTGCACCATGCTTAACGGCTTAGAATCGGGACTTCAAAAACGTTTTGAACGTCATGGACCATATGAGATGTTCCAGGAATTGAAGTTAATATTTCAAGCAAATACCCGAGTTGAGAGATATGAAGTCTCCAACAAGTTCTATAGCTAAAAGATGGAGGAGAATCGCTCAACTAGTGAGCATGTACTTAGATTGTCTGGGTACTACAATCGCTTGAATCAAGTGGGAGTTAATCTTCCAGATAAGATAGTGATTGACAGAGTTCTCTAGTCACCATCACCAAGTTACTAGAACTTCGTGATGAACTATAGTATGCAAGGGATGACGAAAATGATTCCCGAGCTCTTCGTGATGTTGAAATCGACGAAGGTAGAAATCAAGAAAGAGCATCAAGTGTTGATGATTGACAAGACCACTGGTTTCAAGAAAAGGGCAAAGGGAAAGAAAGGGAACTTCAAGTAGAATGACAAACAAGTTGTCACTCCCGCGAGGAAGCCCAAAGCTAGACCAAAGCCTGAAACTGAGTGCTTCTATTGCAAAGGAAATGGTCACTAGAAGCGGAAATACCCTGAATATTTGGTGGATAAGAAGGATGGCAAAGTGAACAAGGGTATATTTGATATACATGTTATTGATGTGTACCTTACTAGTGTTTATAGTAACACCTGGGTATTTGATACTTGTTCGGTTGCTAAGATTAGTAACTTGAAACAGGAGTTACAGAATAAACAGAGACTAGTTGAAGGGGAAGTGACGATGAGTGTTGGAAGTAGTTCCAAGAATGATATGATCATCATCACACACTCCCTATACTTTCGGGATTAGTGTTAAACCTAAATAAATGTTATTTGGCATTTGCGTTGAGCATGAATATGATTTGATCATGTTTATTGCAATACGGTTATTCATTTAAAGTCATAGATTAATTGTTGTACTGGTTAGATGAATAAAACCTTCAATGGTCATACACCCAATGAAAATAGTTTGTTGGATCTCGATCGTAGTGATACACATATTCATAATGTTGATGCCAAAAGATGCAAAGTTAATAATGATAGTGCAACTTATTTGTGGCACTGCCGTTTGGGTCATATTGGTGTAAAGCGCATGAAGAAACTCCATTCTGATGGACTTCTGGAATCACTTGATTATGAATCACTTGGTACTTGCGAACCGTGCCTCATGGGCAAGATGACTAAAACGCCGTTCTCCGGAACCATGGAGCGAGCAACTGATTTGTTGGAAATCATACATACTGATGTATGTGGTCCAATGAATATTGAGGCTCACGGCGGGTATCGTTATTTTCTCACCTTCACAGATGACTTGAGCAGATATGGGTATATCTACTTGATGAAACACAAGTCTGAAACATTTGAAAAGTTCAAAGAATTTCAGAGTGAAGTGGAAAATCATCGTAACAAGAAAATAAAATTTCTACGATCTGATCGTGGAGGAGAATATTTGAGTTACGAAGTTTGGTTTACATTTGAAACAATGTGGAATAGTTTTAACTCACGCCAACCCGGAACACCACAACGAAATGGTGTGTCCGAACGTCAGTGTCGTACTTTACTAGATATGGTGCGATCTATGATGTCTCTTATTGATTTACCGCTATCATTTTGGGGTTATGCTTTAGAGACGACCGCATTCACGTTAAATAGGGCACCATCAAAATCCGTTGAGATGACGCCTTATGAACTGTGGTTTGGCAAGAAACCAAAGTTGTCATTTCTTAAAGTTTGGGGCTGCGATGCTTATGTGAAGAAACTTCAACCAGATAAGCTCGAACCGAAATCGGAGAAATGTGTCTTCATAGGATACCCAAAAGAGACTATTGGGTACACCTTCTATCACAGATCCGAAGGCAAGATATTCGTTGCTAAGAATGGATCCTTTCTAGAGAAGGAGTTTCTCTTGAAAGAAGTGAGTGGGAGGAAAGTAGAACTTGATGAGGTAACTGTACTTCTCCCGAATTGGAAAGTAGTTCATCACATAAGTCAGTTCCAGTGATTCCTACACCAATTAGTGAGGAAGCTAATGATGATGATCATGAAACTTCAGATTAAGTTACTACAAAACCTCGTAGGTCTTCCACAGTACAGTCCGCACTACAGTGGTACGGTAATCCTATTCTGGAAGTCATGTTACTAGAACATGATGAACCTACGAACTATGAGGAAGCGATGATGAGCCCAGATTCCGCGAAATGGCTTGAGGCCATGAATCTGAGATGGGATCCATGTATGAGAACAAAGTGTCGACTTTGGTGGAGTTGCCCGATGATCGGCAAGCCATATTGTATAAATGGATCTTCAAGAGGAAGACATATGCTGATAGGAGTGTTACTATCTACAAAGCTCGACTTGTCGCAAAAGGTTTTCGCTTCAAAGTATTGACTACAATTAGATTTTCTCAACTGTAGCGATGCTTAAGTCTGTCCGAATCATGTTAGCAATTGCCACATTTTATGAAATCTGGCAAATGGATGTCAAAACTGCATTCCTTAATGGATTTATTAAAGAAGAGTTGTATATGATGCAACCAGAAGGTTTTGTCAATCCTAAAGGTGCTAACAAATTGTGCAAGCTCCAACGATCTATCTATGGACTGGTGCAAGCATCTCGAAGTTGGAATATACGCTTTGATGAGTTGATCAAAGCATATGGTTTTATACAGACTTTTGGAAAAGCCTGTATTTACAAGAAACTGAGTGGGAGCTCTGTAACATTTCTAAAACTATATGTAGATGACATATTGTTAATTGGAAATGATATAGAAATTCTGGATAGCATAAAAGGATACTTGAATAAGAGTTTTTCAAAGAAAACCCTCGGTGAAGCTGCTTACACATTGAGCATCAAGATCTATAGAGATAGATCAAGACGCTTGATAAGATTTTTCAATGAGTACATACCTTGATAAGATTTTGAAGTAGTTCAAAATGGAACAGTCAAAGAAGGAGTTCTTGCCTGTGTTGCAAGGTGTGAAGTTGAGTAAGACTCAAAACCAGACTATGGCAGAAAATAGAAAGAGAATGAAAAGTCATTCCTTATGCCTCAGTCATAGGTTCTATAAAGTATGCTATGATGTGTACCAGACCTATTGTATACTCTGCCCTGGTTTGGCAAGGGAGTACAATAGTGATCTAGGAGTAGATCACTGGACATTGGTCAAAATTATCCTTAGTGGAATAAGGATATGTTTCTCGATTATGGAGGTGACAAAAGGCTCGTCGTAAAGGGTTATGTCTATACAAGTTTTGGCACTGATCCAGATGACTCTAAGTCTTAATCTGGATACATATTGAAAGTGGGAGCAATTAGCTAGAGTAGCTCCGCAAGAGCATTGTAGACATAGAATATTTGCAAAATACATATGGCTCGAATGTGATGCAGACCCGTTGACTAAGCTTCTCTCACGAGCAAAACATGATCATACCTTAGTACTCTTTGGGTGTTAATCACATAGCGATGTGAACTAGATTATTGACTCTAGTAAACCCTTTGGGTATTGGTCATATGACGATGTGAACTATGAGTGTTAATCACATACAGATGTGAATATTGGTGTTAAATCACATGGTGATGTGAACTAGATTATTGACTCTAGTGCAAGTAGGAGACTGAAGGAAATATGCCCTAGAGGCAATAATAAAGTTATTATTTATTTCCTTATTTCATGATAAATGTTTATTATTCATGCTAGAATTGTATTAACCGGAAACTTAGTACATGTGTGAATACATAGACAAACAGAGTGTCACTAGTATGCCTCTACTTGACTAGCTCGTTAATCGAAGATGGTTATGTTTTCTAACCATAGACATGAATTGTCATTTGATTCACGGGTTCACATCATTAGGAGAATGATGTGATTGACTTGACCCATTCCGTTAGCTTAGCACTTGATCGTTTAGTATGTTGCTATTGCTTTCTTCATGACTTATACATGTTCCTATGACTATGAGATTATGCAACTCCTGTTTACCAGAGGAACACTTTGTGTGCTACCAAACGTCACAACGTAACTGGGTGATTATAAAGGTGCTCTACAGGTGTCTCCGAAGGTACTTGTTGGGTTGGCGTATTTCGAGATTAAGATTTGTCACTCCGATTGTCGGAGAGGTATCTCTGGACCCACTCGGTAATGCACATCACTATAAGCCTTGCAAGCATTGCAACTAATGAGTTAATTGCGGGATGATGTATTATAGAACGAGTAAAGAGACTTGCTGGTAACGAGATTGAACTAGTATTGAGATACCGACGATCGAATCTCGGGCAAGTAACATACCGATGACAAAGGAAACAACGTATGTTGTTATGCGGTCTGACCGATAAAGATCCTCGTAGAATATGTGGGAGCCAATATGAGCATCCAGGTTCCGCTATTGGTTATTGACCGAAGACGTGTCTCGGTCATGTCTACATAGTTCTCGAACCCGTAGGGTCCGCACGCTTAAAGTTCGATGACGGTTATATTATGAGTTTATGTGTTTTGATGTACCGAAGGAGTTCGGAGTCCCGGATGAGATCGGGGACATGACGAGGAGTCTCGAAATGGTTGAGACGTAAAGATCGATATATTGGATGACTATATTTGGACGTCGGAAAGGTTCCGAGTGATTCGGTTATTTTTCGGAGTACCGGAGAGTTACGGGAATTCGTATTGGGCCTTAATGGGCCATACGGGAAAGGAGAGAAAGGCCCCAAAGGGTGGCCGCACCCCTCCCCATGGACTAGTCCGAATTGGACTAGGGAGGGGGGCGCCCCCTTCCTTCTTTCTCCTTCTCCCTTCCCCTTTTCCTACTCCATGTGGGAGGTGGAATCCTACTAGGACTAGGGAGTCCTAGTAGGACTCCACACCTTGGCGCGCCCTCCTTGGCCAAGCCTCTTCCCCCTTGTTCCTTTATATACGGGGGCAGGGGGCACCTCTAGAGACAACAATTGAACCCTTGGATCTCTTAGCCGTGTGCGGTGCCCCCCTTCACCATAATCCACCTCGATAATATAGTAGCGGTGCTTAGGCGAAACCCTGCGTCGGTAGAACATCATCATCGTCACCATGCCGTCGTGATGACGAAACTCTCCCTCAAAGCTCGGCTGGATCGGAGTTCGAGGGACGTCATCGAGTTGAACGTGTGCAGAACTCGGAGGTGCCGTGCGTTCGGTACTTGATCGGTCGGATCGTGAAGACGTACGACTACATCAACCGCGTTGTGCTAATACTTCCGCTTTCGGTCTACGAGGGTACATGGACAACACTCTCCCCTCTCGTTGCTATGCATCACCATGATCTTGCGTGTGCGTCGATTTTTTTTTTGAAATTACTACGTTCCCCAACAATATGCAATCCCAACACCGGCTTGCCGCTCATAGTTTTTGCTATTGTCTCTAGATCGAGATGTCATCTAATGGGAAAGGTAGGGGCTTACGAGCTTGAGGGTTTAAAAAAATGGCGGTACCATCTCACTCATTCACGTATAAACATGTTCATTACAAAATAATGGCTATGATCATCAGATATCTCATTAGACCAACATGACCCAATGTCATGTTGTGCAGATTTTGCTAGTACATGAGCCGCCTCGTTACAACAACGTTTGACATGGATAAAATCATAGGATAAAAACTTTGTGGACCTACTTTTAATATCATGGACTATGTCGAAGCTCACATCTCACACCTTATTCATCTGCGACATGCGATCAAAGGCCACTCAAATCTTAAAAAACCTGCATCTTCAACAAAGACGAGGGCTTGCCAAACAGCAAGAGCTTTAACCACTTGTAGGTTTTGGATGTGATCAATATAAGAGCATCGATATGCAGCAAAAAGTGTCCCTAGACGATCTCGCACCACAACTCCATAGGAAACTCGTCCGGAGTGGGAGAAAATTGCAGCATCTACATTGATCAACATTCTGCAATCAACCTTCCAACGGTGGAGACCATTTTTGGGTTGAGGTTGAGGTCTCACGTCTATTGGAACCTGATGAGCCAACATTATACACAATAATGAATTCAATATAAGCCTTGATTTGCCCCACCACACAAAGAGGATTAACTGGCACCTCACCATTGTGATAGTTTTTTCATGTTCTTCCAAATGTGCCACAACGCGACATCCATGATCATAGCTTGGGAGGGTGATGCTTCCACTATCCAGTCGAGCAACCATTTCCTAATATGAGTAAGTTTCTTTAGTTTTAGGAAAATTCCATAGCTCTTTTTTAATTCCCTCTCAAATTCTTTTACATATTGACATTGTGGAAAACAATGTTCAAAAATAGCAGTCGTACATTGTGGGTGTTGATCGCGTCTGGAATTGGGAGCTTGTAGGTAAGCACAATCTTCATCTTGTTAGGGAACTGAATGACCCAAAGTTTCTCCCAAGCCTTCTCCTGATAATCTTTTTTGGATGAGTTAGGGCATTGAATGGCCAAAAATTCATGAATATTATCTACCTGGAATGCTTTGGCTACTCCAAAATTGCTAAGTTCTCCCTGACTTATATGGTAACCTATTAGTGTATACACCATTTTTAGAGTAAGGCCATGATGGGAAAACATAGGGGTGGTAGATTTGGCAAGCGAGAAATTTGGTGGCCACTAAAACAAGGCTTCTGCTAAAGATACGGAGATTGTGGGTCATTGGATTACCTTTATTGGACGGTGTAGTGCTTTGGATCTCGGCACATGCTGGAACACTACTCATTAGGAAACCATCTGAATGACTACCAAAACTAAACCTTGCAATCTGTTGCGCCATCGAGTTAGCTTGTCTTTTGATCTTTGGCAACTCAAAACTTTTGGAGCAATTACGTCAATCCTGGCGCTTCTTTCTTCACATGGACAAACTTAGACCTATGATGGACATTGTTTGAGGGAAAGGAGAAATAAAAGGCATAGTCAGTCTCCGGAATAATAAGGCGACAGAGAGTTATACCGAGTAGAGGCCTGTCACGTCAATCTTAACATAGTTACATAGGGTGTTTTCCCTCTATTGCATTGTGGATGTTTGGGGGCGTTCTTTTTTTTGGGGTTATTTGTTCTCATGGGTTTATTAGGCTCTGTGCATTTGCTGTGAATGTAGTTCGCCTTTCAGTTGGGTGCCACATTAAGTGCCTTTTATTTTCATTTTTAATTTCCTTTTTCTTGTTTTATTATTTTTATGTTTTACATTTTTTAAATTCATAATTGCTTTCAAGTATGAATTCTTTTAAGTTGTGACTATTTTTCAAAATTTATGAACAATTTTAGTTTAAATTTTAGAAAATTTGAACATTCACGAACAATTTTTAATTCATGAACATTTTATATTCCCTGAATATTTTTAGTTCATTGATACTCCCTCTGTCCCGAAATAAGTGTCTCAACTTTAGTACAACTTTGTATTAAAGTTAGTACAAAGTTGAAACACTTATTTTGAGACGGAGGGGGTATATTTTAATTCACAAAAAAAATATTAGATATATTTTCGTATTTGAAAAATCATGGATGTTTTTTAGTTTATCAACCTTTTTCCAAATATGTGAGTTTACAAAAAAACAAACAATTTTGAATTCATGAACATTTATTAATGTTTATGAACATTTTTATTTGTTTATTGACTTTTTTGCAATTCATGAATTTTAACAATTATCTATTGCTTTTTTTTGAGACAAAATTATCTATTGCTTAACATGAAAAGTTGGTAGCCGGTTTTGTTGGAACCAAAAGCGGCGGTATTTTCCAGCAAACCTGAGTTTCGTTCCACAAGCGCACGCACAGGGAAGCTACACGGGCCGGCTAACGTCAACCATGCGCTCCCAGCAAGTCGCTCGTAGGCCCACCCAACTTCCACAACCCGGATTCGCCAAGAGAACTAGTTAATGAGCGCTTCTTGGGGAGCCTCGCAACGATCAGTGTCACTTGGCGCGCTCTCAGCCATTCGCCACTTGTCGCGCTCTGGGCGCTTCTTCTGGATTTTGTTTTTATTTTTATTTTTTCGCACGCGTTTTCGGCTTTTTAAACGGTTTTTTTCGATTTTTTCGACGTTTTGGTTTTTCACCGGTCTTCCCTAGCTTTTCAACCAAAAAATTTTTTTGGGAAATTTTTTTTACGCGAAAAAACGCATTTTCTTTTTTTATTTCCTTTCGCGAGAGTCACGGTTTTGCTTCCGCGAGAGGAACGATTTTGCTTTCGCGAGAGTCACGGCCGTGCCTCTTCGAAAACGAAAAAAAGTGTTTTCTGTTTTTTTTCTTTCGCGAGAGGCACGGGTGTGCTTTCGCGAGAGTCATAGCCGTGCCTTTTGGAAACGAAAAAAACGTGTTTTCTGTTTTTTTTCTTTCATGAGAGTCACGGTTTTACTTCCGCGAGAGGCACGGTTGTGCTTTCGCGAGAGTCACGGCCGTGCCTCTCGGAAAGGGAAAAAACGCGCCTTTTGTTTTTTTTCCTTTCGCGAGAGTCACGGTTTTGCTTCCGTAAGAAACACGGTTGTGCTTTCACGAGAGTCAAGGCCGTGCCTTCTCGGAAACGAAAAAAAACGCGTTTTTTCTTTTTTTTCGCGAGAGTCACGGTTTTTCTTCCGCGAGTGGCACGGTTGTGATTTCGTGAAAGGCACGGGCGTGCCTCTTTCGGAAAGGGAAAAAACCCGTGCTCCCGGTTCGGTTTTTTCATCCGGTTTTTTTGGTGAAAAATAGTTCGTCAAAACCTATCAACATGGAATCTAGTTTTGAAGATCTCGACGCGAGGAATCCAACAGCGAAAGCGGTTCGAGATTTGGACGCATGGTTTAAGAGATAAAACGTTCTGAATAAACGGATCTTCGAAAAAAGGGAAAACTCCCAGGTTGCGACAAGTGGCGCACTGCATGTGCGCCACTTGTCGCAACCAGGGAATTGGAGTGATCTTTGCAACGAGTACTCCTCAATTAGTGATTTCGCCAAGAGAGCTCCAAATCTAACGAGCTTGGATTGCCTTAAAAAAAGAATCTAACGAGATTGGTAACTTTAGATTTATACCGAATTGGTCTGACTTTTTATCCAGAAAATCATTTACTCACGCGAGGGAGAATCATGAATGATTAAACTAGCAAAATACTAAATTCACCAGTTTAATCAATGATTGTAAAAAAAATTACAATACATCCGTTATGTGCAAGGTACCATGTTAATCCATGTCATTATAATTATTTCGATGGTTAGATCTATAATTATAGTTAGGAACTTTTTTGCGAAAAGCATAAGGCCATATATTAATTATCACATGCCCTTACATACACACACTCACAGAAAACATAAATACATTCAAAATCTTGGGGGTGTTGAACTCTTCTTCCTCCTGCATCCATTAGCAGCGCGTCGTGAGCATAACTCGATGTCGCCTTTGGGTCTCCGTCTTGACGGAGCAAACTTTTTAAAACTCATGAGCTTGTAGAAACATCACTAAAGGCTTGTTGAAACTCCAAAGACTACATAGACTACAAAAGCCGACCGGATCTAGATGGATCCAGCGGAAACCTAAATTGAGCGAGTCCCGAGAGACCCGTCGGAGAGACAACTGCACACGCCCTTCGTCGGCAAAAGGACATACCAACGAAATGAGGATAGCATGAGGAGAACATTATTCCTACCCTAGTGTAACGCGACCGCTTCACCGCCCCAAACCAAACACGAAGACCCCCTAAAGAAAACCTGAAAAAAATCATCCATGCCACTGTACGATAATTCGGTTCTGATTTCTAGATCGCCACTGTCTAGACCCATGCACTGATGCCCTCGCCTACGACGATCCAGCCAGGCCGGACCACCGATGAAGATCCCCGCACTAGATCCATCTAGCCATCGTCAGCTTCACGAACGTTGTTGTCGCGCACTGCCCGGCGAAGGCCGTCGCTAGATAAGTGTGTCTCATTCACCTAATATGAGCTGACATCGGGTTTTTTTCACAACCCGTTGTTGTGTGGACAATCACCATCCCAATTCTCCCTGGTTGTCTGGGTTGTTGTTTTTTAATTTTTTAGGCATGTTGGTTGCTGTCTGTATTTTTGTTTGAGGTGTTGGTTGTTGTCTGTTGTTGACATGTTGTTGACTATGAGCTTTTTGCCATGGGCTAGTGGTTTGTACTTCAAGCTTAGCTCGATTTTTTCTGGTAGTTTGCCAACAACAGTGAAAAATATGCCCGCCCAACAGAGGCAGTCACTAAAGAAGTACTGACACGTCTCCAATGTATCTATAATTTTTTATTGTTCAATGATATTATATTATTCATCTTAGATGTTTTATATGCATTATTATGCTATTGTATATCATTTTTCTGGGACTAACCTATTAACCTAGTGCCAAGTGCCAGTTGCTGTTTTTTCCTTGTTTTTGTCTTTACAGAAAATCAATACCAAACGAAACGAAACTTTCTGAAGATTTTTCTTGGACCATAAGACACCCTGAAACCTTCGGGAGGAGGTCAGAGGGGTAACCAGTTGGCGACAAGCTCGGAAGGCGCTTAGGGGGCGCCTGTGCTTGTGGGCCCCCTGATGCTCCTCTAACCCTAATCTTTGCTCTATAAATACCCAAATATTCCCCGTATACCAGAGAGCACACCAAAAATATTTTTTCTCCGCCGCAAGTTTCTGTCATCCTGAGATCCCATCTGGAGATCTTTTCCATTTACTCCGCCGGAGGGGGATGCGATCACGGAGGGCCTCTACATCAACCTTGCTACCCTTCCGATGATGTGTGAGTAGTTTACCACAGACCTACAGGTTCATAGCTAGTAGCTAGATGGCTTCTTCTCTCTCTTTGATCTCAATACAATGTTCTCCTCGGTATTCTTGGAGATCTATTCGACGTAATCTTCTTTTGTGGTGCGTTTGTTGAGATCCAATGAATTGTGGATCTATGATCAGATTATCTATGAATATTTTTTGAGTCTTCTCCTAACTCTTTTATGCATGATTAAGACAACTTTGTATTTCTCTCCGATCTATTGATTTGGTTTGGCCAACTAGATTGACTTTTCTTGCAATGGGAGAGGTGCTTAGTAGTGGGTTCAATCTTGCGGTACTCATACCCAGTGACAAGAGGGGACATGACACGTATTTGTATTGTTGCCACTAAGGATAAAAAAGTTGGGTTTATTGCTTAAGGCGTTACTCCGTTCTTGTTAACTTAATACACTAGATGCATGCTGGATAGCGGTTGATGTGTGGAGTAATAGTAGTAGATGCAGGCAGGAGTCGGTCTACTTGTCACGGACGTGATGCCTATATTCATGATCAATGCCTTAGATATCGTCATAACTTTGCGCTTTTCTATCAATTGCTCAACAGTAATTTGTTTACCCACCGTATGCATTCTTTCAAGAGAGAAGCCTCTAGTGAAAACTATGGCCCCCGGGTCTATTTTTTATCATATTATTTTCAGATCTACAAAACCAAAAACCCAAAAATACCTTGTTGCAATTTATTTACCTTTACTTTATTTTGCACATTTATTTATCTTTTATACCTATCTCTATCAGATCTCGTCCTCGCAAGTAACCGTGAAGGGATTGACAACCCCTTTATCGCGTTGGGTGCAAGAATTTGTTTATTTGTGTAGGTGTAACCATTGGTGACCTGTGTGTTCCTCCTACTGGATTGATACCTTGGTTCTCAAACTGAGGGAAATAATTATCTCTACTTTGCTGCATCACCCTTTCCTCTTCAAGGGAAAAACCAACGCAAGCTCAAGAAGTAGCAGGAAGAATTTCTGGCGCCGTGCCGGGGAGGATCTACAACAAGCCTATCAAGTACCCATCATAAACTCTCATCTCTTGCATTTACATTATTTGCCATTTGCCTCTCATTTTCCTCTCCCCCACTTCTAAAACGTTTTCATAAAAAAACAAAAATATTTTCCTTTTTATTTGCCTTCTTTCTGTTTGCCTTTATATCTTACTTAGTTTGTTTGCTCGTTTGCTTGGCATACTTGTATGTTTATTCCAAATCATAAAGCGAAAAGTTTATGGATCCTCATCCATTTGCTAATCGTTTTAAAAGATTCAATTATGATGAACCAATTGCTAGTGAGTTGAGTGCACTAGATTATCTTTACGAAGTTTTGCTTGAAATTAGTGAATCTGAAAATTGTGATGAAGTGTTAAAAGAAGAAATTTATTATGTGATTCATGATAGCTCCTTGAATGAAAAGCATGATTTAAATGAGGTTATTATAAATTCTATTGATGATAATTGTGTTAATGATATGCAAAACCCCAAGCTTGGGGATGCTAATTTTTCTATGTCCACTACTTATAGTAATGTTCATGACTGGGGTGATGCATTTTATGATCTTGAAAATTTATTTAAGCCCCATGATGAGTATGATATTGATAATAATGTTTGCAATAATATTGAAAGTGGTTTTGGAAGAATGCAACTTTAGGTAATGATGATCCCACTATTTTGGAAGAGTGTCAACTTTGCATCCATATGGATCATGTAGAGAATATGTTATATGATAGCTATATTGTTGAATTTGAATATGATCCTACACGTAATTATTATGATAGAGGAGTGAAAGTGCGTTATATCGACTAGAGGGGGTGAATAGGCGATTTTTATGAATTCTTCACCGAGGAATTTGTCGGTGAGGAAATTCCTTAGCGAAGAACTACTTGCAAATGAATAAGTACTCAGTAAATAAGCATAACAGAATACATGCATGGTCATCATGATGAAATGAAGACTAGCACAGAAAGTACGTAAAGCATAATCACAGGATAACACAAGATGAAGACAAACAGATCAAGAAATTGAACTGAGGAAATTGAGAAAGTCTTCAACAAAGTCTTCAAACACAGATATGAACAAACACTCAACACAAGAATGAGGAAATGAATGGGTTGAGGAAATAGAACCAAGAAGGTTGGTGAAGACAATGATTTGGTAGACCAGTTTCAACTGCTGTCTCGCTTGTACATCCGTTGGAGCGGCCGAGTATTTAAACTCGAGGACACACAGCCCCGGACACCCGATCGGCCGAAAGCACGCAGCTCAGACACCAAGTCCTCACCGTATTCTCCTTGAACTAAGGTGGACCTCGTCCAATCACTCGTGGTAAGTCTTCAAGCGACTTCCAAACCTTCACAGACTCGGTCACTCGGTGATCCACAATTCCTCTTGGATGCTCTAGACCATGACGCCTAACCGTCTGGAAGAAGCATGCCTTCAAAGGTAATAAGCGTCGGATCCACGCAGGATCAATCTTTTCAGTGATGCTCAATCACTTTGGGTTTGTAGGGGTTTGGTTTTGGGTTTTCCTCACTCGATGATTTTCGCTCAAAGTCCTCGGAGGATGGGTTGCTCCCAAATGACAAGTGTCAAGTTCTCATGAGCAGCCAACCAGCTAGTGGTTGCAGGGGGCGGCTATTTATAGCCTAGGGAGCATCCCGACATGATAAGACATAAATGCCCTTCAATGATATGACCGTTAGGTGGATAAGATATTTTGGGACAGTCATGCCAGAGCACAACAACGGTCGGAAATTTGACTCTCAAATTCCTCGTGGCTGTCATGTTCCTCACTGTAGGCAATTCAGATCAAGGCGAATTCCTAACTCCTCGCCGTAACAAATTCTCAACACTGTAAGAACTTCGTCTACATCCTTTGAAGAAATTGACTGAACTGTATGAGATTTCCAAAGGCTTCACTCAAGGGATTGGTAGGTGTAGGATTTTGAGTTGAGCATCACATGGAAATTTTTCCTTAGTATTTCCTAACCCCTTTAACAAAGACGGTGTTTCCTATGACTCAAGAAAGAGAAAATGAAACAACAAAAACAAAAGTCTTCACGCTTCATGTTCCTCAATTGAATAACAAGTCTTCAAGGTCACACCAATTTCTTCACTTTCAAGGTCTTCAGAAAGTCTTCAGAATATCAAAGTCTTCAGTCGAAGAACTTCATTTTTAGGGGTCGACTTTCTCTGTAAATATCAAAATCCTCATAGACTTATAGACCTGTGTACACTCACAAACGCATTAGTCCCTTAACCTATAAGTCTTCAATACACCAAAATCACTAAGGGGCACTAGATGCACTTACAATCGCCCCCTTTTTGGTGATTGATGACAACATAGGTTAAGTTTTCAACGGGGATAAACATATGAAGTGTAAATACTGATATTGAGGAATTTGATTGCAAGATATAGAAGAACTCCCCCTATATCTTGTAATTCATACACACATTTGATATATAATATGAAGAATTTGAAATGCATGATGAAATATGGTGCCTGATGAAATTCAGCATGCGTGCAATAACATTAACAAGGAATAAGCATGCCGAATAATGCATTAAAAGTATCAGAGCATAGTGCAACAAAAGTATCAGCGCACCATCGGGTTTAAGATTACAACTCGATCCAATAAAGTTTCAGAAGAATGAGAGTTGTAACTTAGCAAAAACCGCCCATATAATAGACCCGCTTGAATACTAAGTCAAATTTCCCCCCCTTTGTCATCGAATGACCAAAAGGATCGAAACTGAGGACTAATGCCCCTGAAGAATATCAAGTGGATGGAGGAGCGCCAGCGTTGTCGGGGTCGGTTGTTGTAGTAGGGCCTGCCGCAGTGTCGTCCAAATCTTCATTCTCATCAGTGTCGCGCGATGAAGAATAAGAGCTGGCCACCAATGGAGGAACCTTGACCCTCTTGAATTTCTTCGGCGGAGGTGCAGACCAGTCAAATTCTTCCTTGAGACCCATTGTCTCCAGTTCTTCAGCGCTATAGACATGAGTGAGGACAGCCCAAGTGCGGTTGAAGGTTTCATGAAGGTAGTATTGGTTTTTCTTCACTGCATTGTGTGTTAAGGTCATGTTGTGAAGAATTGAACCAAGCTGGCGCTTGACCCATTTATGATTGCGATCAACCTTCTGATGAAGACTGAGGAGTAACTCACGATCAGTCATCACCCTGGGTGCTGTAGCTTGAGGATTTTGCTTGGCTGAGGTATTTGCGGCGTAATCATGTGTGGCGTAGTCGTCATTGGTAGAGTAGGATGCTGCCTGCGAAATTGACCATCCAATGGACGAATGCCTTCATCGATCACAAAGCAATGCCTTGCCTTTATCATCAGCTGAGGAAAATGTCCGTTTGAGGACTTCAATGGGAGGCAAGTAGCTGCAGTGGTTCAGAGTATCAGCTTTGTAATTGAGTGAAGACCTTGCCCTGATGAATCTCATAATCCAAGGTGCATAAGGCTTCAGCTCAAATGGTGACATAGCAATGTTCGCCAGAGTCCTCATTAAGAAATCATGGAAGTTGACGGGAACGTCATGAATGATGTTGAAAAGCATATTCTTCATGATGCCAACGACTTCTTCATCATTTGAGCCGTGGCCTTTGATAGGACTCATTTTCTTCGTCAGAATGCGATAGACAGTCCGAGGCACATAGAATAATTCCTTGACGAGGAATTTGGTTCGAGGGGCTTGCCCAGGCTAGCTTCATCAGCACTTGCATATAGTGATTTGTCAGTTCAGGATCACTGTAGATGCAACGTGCACCTTCAAGGGGAGGACTGAGAGGAAGGACACGAAGCAATTCAGTTGCTGGTGCCTTGTAGTGAGTGTTTTCAGACATCCAGTCCAACACCCATGAGTTCACATCTTCAGAGTTGCCTGTGATGTGCAGCGTTATGTAGAATCAAGAATAAGTTCTTCATTCCAATCACGTATGTCAAGCAGAAATTCAGTAGTCCTGCATCGTGAAGAACACTGAGGACTGGCTCAAAGCCTGGCAGAGATTCCATGTCCACATGAGGAATATGTGCATGATCGAAGATTTTGTCCTTATTGAATAGCACAGAGGAATAAAAGTTGGCTTGACTAGCAGTCCAGAAACGCCTCTTCCTTATGCGAGCAGAGTCATAAGGATTGTAATCAGTGAAGAAAACATGCTCGCCAAAGAAGTCTTCAGCCTTGAACTTCTGTTTACTCGAGAACGGATTCTTCGGCTTTGGCAGAGGGGTGTCAGTGAGTTGCATCACCACCTCAGGAATCGCGAGCTCAGGTTCTTCAGGCTGAGGAATTTCTGGTTCCTCTTCTTGTGCAGTCTGAGGATCAGCAGCAGCAGGTTCATCAGCGCTAGTGGCTGGAATTTCTTCATGCACAGATGAAGTGGGATGAGTTTCTTCAGAGCCCAGTTGAACTGTTGGTGCAGGGGACTGAGGAATTTGCTGCAGTGGTGTGAAGAGTGGAGAATTGGCATGCTGACTTTCCCAAAAGTCGTCATTCATCACTGGAGTTGTGCTTCCAATGTCCACATCTTCATCTTCAATTTCCTCAATACCAGCCTCTTCAGCTGTGAACTGAGGCATAGGTGAGGAAATGACTGGCGTTGAAGGGATTGCATCCACTTCAATTTCTTCATCAATCTGCTCTGACGAAGCAGCAGAATGATTTTCTTCATCAGATCCGCTTGGGATCTCATAGTCTTCACCAAAAGGAACAAGGTCCTTTGATGGCATGGAGGAAATCGGAACAACATCAATTGGATTTTCAAATGAGCTAGTCATTGGCTTCATTTTCTTCGCAACCGAAGAGTTTGACGCAGCTGATGCCTTCCTTTTCTTCACTGCAGCTCGCTCTGCAGCCTTGGTCTTCTTCACATCTGATGCGGATGGAAGGATAGGAGTTGGTGTAGGCGCGGGAGGAGCTGAGGAATCAAGGTGGATTTCCTTAGGCGCAACTGATGCAGTTGCCCTGTTCTCTTCAGATTCTTCAGGCGCACCACTAGTGGATGCCCTGGCAGTTTCTTCAGCGGCTGGAATGGAGTCATCAACCCTGGAACTAGCATTATCATCGCAGGTTGAAAATCATCACCGTCTTTGGCATGTTCTTCGAAATGAGCAGAGGCTGCATCCTGAGGAATTTCTTGTTGCGTTGGGGCTGCAACATTTATGAACTTCTTCGTCGAGTTGATTTAATCTAACCTTGGCTCCTTGCCAATCAGCATAATACGCATCAAAGTTTTTGCTGAGGGCTTGGATTTCAGTCTGGACTTTGAGAAGTTCCTCAGGTGTCATTCTGACAACATTTTTCTTCAGGAACTTCTCCTTTCTGTATTGAGCTTTCTTGAGCTCTCTTGCCTTTTCAAACTTCCATTTCTCTTCAGTGATGAAATGCGTCAGCATGTTACTTTGTCCAGGAGTCAGATGAAAATCAGGCATAGGGGTGTTTGGATCCTTGTGCCAGAGGTCAATGTAATCGAGGATTTTCCTCGGATCCAAAAGCAGTGGCACAGATGTGCCTTTGGCTCTAGCGGCCTTTACTTGTCGATCTCTGATGATTTCTGCAAGTTCATCATCAGAAGCTTCATCATCAGATGGCACATGGAAAGCAACCTGTTTCTTCTTCGGACTTGGCCGTGGACCTCGTCCAGCTGTTGCTTTGGTCTTCAGCAGTGTGGGACCTGATGAGGAATTAGGTGCAGCTGAGGAACTTGCTGAGACACCAGAGGCAATAGAGAAACCTGCAGTCCTTTGACACGTGGCCAGATGCACAGGTGCTGAGGACTTTGAAGGAGCTGCTGAGGACTTTGGTGGAGCAGGAGCAGCATGAGGAATTTGCCATGAGGGCATTGCTGAGGAACTTGGCCGTGAGGGCGCTGTTGGTGAAGCACTTGGCTTGCGAGCAGGCTTCTTTGGCATAGATTTCCTCGGTTTGACAGAGGCCTCAGTGGCAGCAGCAGTGGCAGAATCCTCATTGAATTTCCTCACTGCCTCCTTGGCTTGTCTTGACAATTTAGCTTGGCGCTTGGCCCATTCTTCAGGAAAGTCCTCACCACGCTTGATGCTGGTGGGGTCAGCTATTTGGCCAGGTGCCAATGGAGCTCTTGGGCATGGAGGATTGAGGGCGAATTTCCTCATGTACTTTGGAGTAACATACCTGTACTCCCTCCATTCCCTTGCCCGTCTCCGTTCAATCCTCTGAATGCGCACCTTGCGCTGATTTTTGTTTTCTTTGCCAAACTTGGCTTCATCGGTGTGCAAGAATCAGCATAGATGTCCTCAGTATCTCAAGGCGCCATGACCTCAGGCTTCTTTCCTCCTTTCTGAGGCTTCTTTCCGTCTGCCATATTCTTCAGTTGAGGAACTTGAACAATCGAATTCTCTAAAGAAGTATGCAACTTTTCTTCGAGGAACGCTGCAAATGATTTAAGTTGATGAGAACCTAGTGATTCAAAGAATGGACATGAGTACCGTGAGCAGTATAGTTGCGAGGAATTTGGAGAGGTCATATGCGTTCTCAGAAGGTTTTTCAAAAAGAACAAGTTTTGAGGAATTTGACCAGATGAGCCTTGAGGAATTTCACTAAGCGTTCTTTGTCTTAGGTTCCAGAGTTGTATGCATCAAGATCCACACAATTGAGGAATCTTGAAGAAAAATGATGCTTACAGAAACGAATCAAGAACATATAACTAGTGAGGTGTTTTGTGTGTGAGGATTTGAAGAATAAAACACCTTTGAAGATTTTGTAGTGAAATTTTGGATCAACGAGGGCAGTAAAAGTAACTTTTAGTTACCCTAAATGAAGAACACGACGAACTGGGTGGTGTAGATGTGAAGCTCGTCTGTTCAGATCTTCCACGCCCTAACTCGGCGGAGGAAGATAGCTACGGCGGCGGCGGAGTGAGGATTTCTGCAACCGGCGCGAGTACGACGGCGATGAGGTCGAGGCAGCGAAGTTCTTCCTCACCGGCGACGATGAAGTAGCGGCGGCGCTAGGGTTTGAGAAGCTTGAGCGGGAGAGAGAGCGGTCGAGCGGAGTAAATGAAGTGAGGAAGGGGAGAGGGGTATTTATAGCCATGGTGAAAACTGTTCGCCCGAAGATTTTGGACGAACGTGCCCCTGACCCTTCTCATTCTCACGACATGTGTGACCCACGTACTGTGTAGTTGAGATCGTGTACGATCGTGGGTGAATAAAATAATGCATCGTGGGATGCGGAACGGTTTGAGCGGCAAAACTGAAAGTTTGGATAAGATCAGTTTAAAAGTTTCGTTCGCAATTTCTTCAGCTGACAAGGACACAGTGAAGATTTTGAACGAGTTTCAAATAGAATGCACATGAAGAATTTGTGAATAGATTGGGTTGAGTATAGCATAGAGGGGGAAGGGTCCGATCATATTCACTTAGCAGAAAACGCAACATGAGGAATTAGCCATAAGTGAATGCTGTAGAGGACATAAACCCATATATATATAGCCAATGAAGAAAAACGACGGAAACAGTGAAGATTTTGCAAAGTTGAGGAATTTGAAAAACTGAAGAATTTCAAAAACTGAAGAAAAACTCAAATTGAAGATTTTCAACTTTGGTGGTGGCGTGACCCACCGTATAAGAATGATGATTTCAGACACCGCGTACAATTGTCGTAGGGTTATGAGAATCAAATTCTTCATTAATTTATTCACACTTAGAGCGTTATTCTTCATTGATTGAAGAAAAACTTTTCTTCATGTGTTGCACATCTAAGTCATCAATTTTGCATAAGTGTCAGGATGTGTGTCCTTTTCAAAGAACATTCGAAGATTCTAAGATATTTAGCTCACACCGCAACTTGCTAAATCTCTTCACATCCAAGGGCTTAGTGAAGATATCAGCTAACTGTTCTTCAGTCTTCACATGCTCGATGGAGATGTCGCCCTTCAACACATGATCACGAAGAAAATGATGACGAATCTGGATGTGCTTTGTCTTCGAGTGCTGAACTGGGTTGTGAGCAATCTTGATGGCACTCTCGTTGTCACAATTCTTCACGTTGACACCGTAGTCCTTGAGAGTTTGCTTCATCCATAGTAGTTGAGCACAGCAAGAGCCAGCAGCAATGTATTCAGCTTCTGCAGTAGACAGTGATACGCAGTTCTGTTTCTTCGAGGACCAACAGACCAAAGATCGTCCGAGGAAATGACAAGTGCCAGATGTTGACTTGCGGTCCATCGATCACCAGCATAGTCAGAGTCAGAATATCCAATGAGATCAAAAGTAGAGCCCTTGGGGTACCATAATCCTAGTGTTGGTGTGTGAGCTAGATATCGAAGAATATGCTTCACAACCTTATGGTGTGATTCCTTGATTGCAGCTTGAAATCGCACACATGCAAACACTAAGCATTATATCTGGCCCGATGCACATAAGTACAATAAAGAGCCAATCATGGAGCGGTATACCTTGTGATCAAGTCAATACCATTTTCATCAAGGCATAGATGACCATTTGTGGGCATAGGAATTTTTACGCCTTTGCAATCTTGCATGCCGAATTTCCTCAAGACATCTTTTGAGGTATTTCTCTGAGATATGAATATGCCATTGCGCTGTTGATTTAATTTGAAGACCTAAGAAGAATTTCAACTCTCCCATCATAGACATTTGATATTCTTCACTCATCATATAGGCAAATTCATCACTATAACGTTGGTCAGTACAGCCAAACATAATATCATCAACGTATATTTGGCACACAAATAGTTCACCATCATAAGATTTAGTAAAGAGAGTAGGGTCGAGTGAACCGGGTGTGAAGCCATTCTTCACGAAGAATTCCTTCAATGTATCATACCACGCCGAGGGGCTTGCTTGAGGCCATAGAGGGCCTTCTTGAGTCTCAAGACTTTGTCGATTCTTTGGATCTTCAAAACCTGGGGTTGAGCAACATATACTTCTTCCTCAAGCTTACCATTGAGGAATGCACTTTTCACATCCATTTGATATAAAATGATATCATGATGGTTAGCATAAGCAAGTAATATGCGAATAGCCTCAAGTCTAGCAACAGGTGCAAAAGTTTCATCGAAATCAATTCCTTCAACTGTGTGTAGCCTTGAGCTACAAGTCGTGCCTTATTCCTCACCACAAGGCCATTTTCATCTTGCTTGTTGCGATAGATCCACTTTGTGCCAATGATATTATGCTTGCGAGGATCTGGAAGTTTGACCAGTTCCCATTACATTGTTGAGCTCGAATCGATGTAATTCTTCTTGCATGGCCTGGATCCACTCCGGCCCGTAAATGCTTCATCTACCTTAGTGGGCTCTGTGATAGAGACAAAAGCATAGTGCCCACAAAATTTAGATAAATGTGAAGCTTTTGAGCGTGTGAGAGGACCTGGTGCTTCAATGTCATTGATGATATTTTCCACTTGCACTTCTTTTGCAACGCGAGGATGAGCTGGTTGTCGTCGAGGAATTTGATCAGCATTTTCTTCAAAGACCATTTTCTTCAAGATATTTTCTTCAGTGCATCACCGACGTTCTTCATGAACTGGAATGAATTCTTCAACAGATTCTTGATGAGGAATGACATCCTCAATCGCCTTGAACTTGATAGAATCCTCAGGTGCTGGTTCATCTATCACAGAAGGTAGGTGCCCTCTTTGCGAGCCATTAGTTTCATCGAACCGCACATCTACAGTGTCAACAATCTTGTGAAGGGCGATGTTGAAGACTCTGTAGGTGTGCGAGTCCTTTCCGTAACCAAGCATAAAACCTTCATGTGCTTTCGGTGCAAATTTAGCATTGTGATGAGGATTTCTAATCCAACATTTTGCAATCAAGACTTTGAAATAACTCACATTGGGTTTCTTGTCGTTGAGGAGTTCATAGGCAGCCTTCTTGAAGAATTTGTGAAGATATACTGCTGATGATGTGGCATGCAGTATCAATTGCATCAATCCAAAAACGATGAGGCGTTTTGTATTCATCAAGCATAGTGCGAGCCATCTCAACAAGAGTTCTGTTCTTGTGCTCCACGACGCCATTCTGCTGAGGAGTATAGGGAGCAGATAACTCATGAGTAATACCAAGTTCATCAAGATAGTCATCAAGACCGGAATTCTTGAACTCAGTTCCATTGTCACTCCTGATGTGCTTGATCTTCACACCGAAGTTGGTTGAAGCCCTCGAGGAAAATCGTTTGAAGACTTCCTGCACTTCACGTTTGTAAGTAACAATGTGTGCCCATGTGTAACGAGAGTAATCATCAACAATAACAAGGCCATATAGAGATGCATCATTAGTGACTGCTGAGTAATGATTTGGACCAAAGAGGTCCATGTGAAGCAATTCGAATGGACGAGTAGTGGTCATGATAGTCTTTCTTTGGATGCTTGGCCTTGGTCATTTTTCCAGCTTCACAGGCTCCACACAAGTGATCCTTGAGGAATTTGACATTTTCAATGCTAATGACATGCTTCTTCTTCGCAAGCGTGTGCAAATTCCTCATGCCTGCGTGACCAAGTCGTCGATGCCATAGCCAGCCTTCTGAAGCTTTTGCAAGTAGACACACGGCTGGTTGTGGTCCTGTAGAGAAATCAACAATATACAAGTCGCCTCTCCTAAAGCCTTCGAAGACAAGACCCAATACCTGATTTTGCCTTTGTCAGCAAAGATGATATGCTTCAGATGCGACGGTGATAAAGGAGAATCCATCAATAGATTCTTGTCAACAGTCATGTGATTTGTACATCCACTATCGAGGACCCACTCAGTGGCTTTGGGTTGATCATCCTGCAGATGAATTAGTGCAACTTACGATCTCATATACTTCATCGATGAAGAATATGATATCGGGATCATCGATGAATTTCATCAAGCAAAGAAATGATATAGCAAGAGGAGGACGTGTGAAATGAAGGTTCATTTCTTCATGATTCGCTGCGTCCTTTCGTGCATTTTTGTCGTGTCCCCAAAGAAATTCTTCAGACGTTAAAGCACGTCTGGATACCTGACCCTGCAGAAGAGATTAGTTCTTTTTCTTCACCACCCACATCTGAAGGGGTGGCAAAGAGTTCATCACTCTGCGAGCACCATAAGAGAATGGTAGCATAGAGGCCAAACCATTTGGTTTCACATAAGAGGGGTTAGGGTAAGCATATGAATAAGCAGAGAAATTCTTCGAGGACTTATGAACATAATGGTTTGAAGAATAATGCACATATTCATGGCCCTTAGCTCTACCCTGCGAAACAGAGTTGTTAGCACGATGATAATCATATGAGGACTTTGATCCTTTTGAGGAATTTGATCCACGTGAGGAATTTGGTCCGTATGAGGACCTGGATCCATATGAAGAATTTGGTCCATATGAAGAGTTTGATCTGGGGTTCCTATTCTTCACGTGTGGTGTCATGAGGACATTCACCAAGATTTTCAAGGCATTTCTTTGGAACCCAGATTTTCTTCATAGGAGAACTGCTCGCAGCTTAGTGCCAACATATCTAGCAAATACTTCACCATTCGATTTTTGAACAGTTTATAGTTGAGTCAAATGACTCATCGTAAGAATGAGGAGATTCACATGTAAAGCCAGATAAGTTAGATGGATCAACTGGAGGTCCCTTTGCAAAGAACTCCATGAGGTTTTGGGATACTGTTCAGGCTTCCAATATGTTCCATCAGCATTGAGTTTCCTCTCAAAGGCAATACCCTCTTTCCTAGGGTTTCTGTTGAGAATCTGCTTTTTAAGCACATCACAAAGAGTCTGATGCCCTTTGAGGCTTTTGTACATGCCTGTCATGTACAATTCCTTCAAATACTGCATCGTCAAGTGATACTAGCAATGTCCTCGGATGAGGAATTAGTGATAGCAATGCGGTGAAGAATTTGTAACAGTTGAAGCATTTGAACATTCAGTGAACAATTAGCGATTCACGTTCAATGCACTTTAAGCATGTAGGATAAAATTCTTCGTGAGATGCGCTGTTCTATTGAGCTAGCAATGAATCGTGCTCCTTCTGAAGATCTTCATATCTCACTCTTAGCTTCTCTAGATATTGCTTTCTTTGAAGAAATTGATAAGATAGTTTCTCATGATCGAGATAAGAGAGTGTTATGATGACCTTGAAGGCTATCAAACCTAGATCAAGTCTCGAAGATTTTCAATCAGGGCTTTAGTGCGATCCATTTCTCCACCCAACATATCATCACTTTTGTCTAGCATGTTTTGAACCTTTTCCAAAGCCGTTTGTTGTTTAGTGGCAATGCAAACAAATTTGGTATAACTAGGTTCAATATCATCATCAGATCCATCATCATCAGATTCATCGTCACTAAACTCGGATGAGGAACATTCGGTTACCTTGTCAACCTTTGCCATGAGACATGATGCAGAAGATGATGATTCTGGTTCGAAAGTCATCGTTTTGAGAGATTCCTTGAAGTCCTCAAACCAAGGATCATGACGGGTTCGATGACCTTCATAGACATCAGAGATTCGGTCCCAGATAAGCTTCGCATTGCAAAGATGCATAATGCGCTTGAATTCATCTCTGGATAGGCAGGAACAGATGATGTCCTTCGCCATGATGTCAAGTCGAGTGTACTTGCGAATGTCATCAGCGCGCGCCTTCTTGCATAGATCGGTAAGACCAATCTCAGTAACGGTCCACGCTTGTTGTCCATTGCCATGAGGCGCTTCCTCATCATGGCCTTCCACTTGGGATAATCATGACCGTCAAAGATAGGGCATGTCACTTTCTTCATACCGCGGTCGACATAACTAAAACTCCGGTGGTTAAACTAAATCAAATGTAACAAGGAGTACCTTGCTCGATACCAATTGAAAGTGCGTTATATCGACTAGAGGGGTGAATAGGCGATTTTATGAATTCTTCACCGAGGAATTTGCTGTTGAGGAAATTCCTTAGCGAAGAACTACTTGCAAGTGGAATAAGTACTCGTAAATAAGCATAATGTATCACGTGCATGGTCATCATGATGAAATGAAGACTAGCACAGTACGAAAAGCGTAATCACAGGATAACACAAGATGAAGACAAACAGATCAAGAAATTGAACTGAGGAAATTGAGAAAGTCTTCACCAAAGTCTTCAAACACAGATATGAACAAACACTCAACACAAGAATGAGGAAATGAATGGGTTGAGGAAATAGAACCAGTAAGGTTGGTGAAGACAATGATTTGGTAGACCAGTTCCAACCGCTGCCCTCGCTTGTACATCCGTTGGAGCGGCCGAGTATTTAAACTCGAGGACACACAATCCCGGACACCCGGCCGAGCACGCAGCTCAGACACCAAGTCCTCACCGTATTCTCCTTGAACTAAGGTCACATTGCACTCGTCCAATCACTCGTGGTAAGTCTTCAGGCGACTTCCAAACCTTCACAGACTTCAGTCACTCGGCGATCCACAATTCCTCTTGGATGCTCTAGACCATGACGCCTAACCGTCTGGAAGAAGCACAGTCTTCAAAGGTAACAAGCATCGGATCCACGCAGGATCAATCTCTTCAAGATGCTCAATCACTTTGGGTTTGTAGGGGTTTGGTTTTGGGTTTTTCCTCACTCGATGATTTTCGCTCAAAGTCCTCGGAGGATGGGTTGCTCTCAAATGACAAGTGTCAAGTTCTCATGAGCAGCCAACCAGCTAGTGGTTGTAGGGGGCGGCTATTTATAGCCTAGGGAGCATCCCGACATGATAAGACATAAATGCCCTTCAATGATATGACCGTTAGGTGGATAAGATATTTTGGGACAGTGGCCAGAAGCACAAGAACGGGTCGGAAATTTGACTCTCAAATTCCTCGTGGCTATCATGTTCCTCACTTGTGTAGGCAATTCAGTCTTGGCGAATTCCTAACTCCTCGATCCGAACAAATTCCTCAACGACCGGAAGAACTTCGTCTCATCCTTTGAAGAAATTGACCGAACTGTATGAGATTTCCAAAGGCTTCACTCGAAGGGATTGGTAGGTGTAGGATTTTGAGTTGAGCATCACATGGAAATTTTTCCTTAGTATTTCCTCGACCCCCTTTAACAGTACGGTGTTTCCTATGACTCCAGAAAGAGAAAATGAAACAACAAAAACAAAAGTCTTCACGCTTCATGTTCCTCAATTGAATACCAAGTCTTCAAGGTCACATCAATTTCTTCACTTTCAAGGTCTTCAGAAAGTCTTCAGAATATCAAAGTCTTCAGTCGAAGAACTTCATTTTTAGGGGTCGACTTTCTCTCAGAATATCAAACTCCTCATAGACTTATAGACCTGTGTACACTCACAAACACATTAGTCCCTTAACCTATAAGTCTTCAATACACCAAAATCACTAAGGGGCACTAGATGCACTTACGAAGAGAATATGGTTGTAGAAATCTTATTATTACTAAATTACTTCTTTTGAGGCTTAAATTGTCAATGTTTTATTCTTCTTCCTTGCATATGCTAGTTTTTGCTTGCCTTGATAATTTGTTTGCTTATAAAATGCCTATGAATAGGAAGTATGTTAGACTTAAATGTGATTTTCACAAGCTATATGATGCTCTCTTTGTGCTTCAATTCTTGTCTTCCATGTGAGCATCATTGAAATTATCAATGCCTAGCTAAAAGGCTTTAAAGAAAAGCGCTTGTTGTGAGACAACCCAATATTTTTGTTTTCTATTTTTATGTGTATATGCAATTATACTTATGTTATGGTTGTGTTTAAGTGTTTTAATTAGTGTTTGAGCCTAGTAAGACCTTTGGGATGATTTGGGTGATAGTTGATTTGATTATGCTGTAAAATAGAAACTTTTGCGCTCAGTTCTGGAATTTTGTAAATTCACAAAAACGTGATTTTGATCTGAATTTTTTACACAAGATCGATATACAAATTGCCTACGTTTTCCTAATTTTGCAGAATTTCGGGAGTTACAGAAGTTTGGCTAATATCTAGATCACTACAGACTGTTCTGTTTTTGACATATTCTGTTTTCATTGTGTTGTTCGCTCATTTTGATGAATCTATGGGTAGTATCGGGGGTATGAACCATGGTGAAGTTAGAATACAGTAGATATAATGCAAATATAAAATTGTAACGAGTTTACAACAGTACCTAAAAGTGGTGATTTGCTTTATTACACTAACGGATCTCGCGAGTTTTCTGTTGAGTTTTGTGTTGTGAAGTTTTCAAGATTTGGGTGAAGTTTCGATGGACTATGGAATAAGGAGCGGCAAGAGCCTAAGCTTGGCGATTCCCAAGGTGTAAGGGCATATTTCTCGCTAAGTTGTTTTGGTGATTGATGACAGTGCATTTGCGGACTAACCGTGTGCATTGAGCATTTCAGATATCTCATGTCTAGGCACAAGACGATTTGGTGCCCCTCGGAGCCTATCGAAGGCGGCTATTCTTTACGTTTCTTTTCGGTGGATTTGAGTCGTAGGAAAGCCATACTATTAAGAGGGGGTCTGATTTGGAAAGGTTAGGGTGGAATGAACACATACACATATGCTCTTTTGCACCACCTTTCCTTCGCCTCAATGGAGCACCGTTCATTTATCTATGTCTCTGCGATATGAAGGCTGCCAAATGCTAAAGCCTCTGTGGTGTGCGGTAGTACTGCTCAAGGGAGCAGTAGTACCGCATGGGCGTGCGGTAGTACCGCTCAAGGGAGCGGTAGCACCACAGGGCCCAACGGTAGTATCGCTCCTGGTGAGCGGTAGTACCGCTGTCCCCAGCCCGGACGCTGACGCATGCGGATGTAATTTTTTTTACATCCGTCCCTACGCGGTAGTACCGTGCCGGATTTTTGCACAGCTCCAACCTCAGTGGAAGTAGTTACGAAAGTAATTTATTGCTTCCGTGCATTTCCAGCGCCAGTTGAGCCCTGCCTTACGGTAGTACCGTAGGGGCGCGTGGTAGTACCGCTCCGGCGGTTCTACCGCTCATTGCCGTGTGCAATAGGCCCTCGTCTGGTCTCTACCGCGTAAGTGGTAGTACCGCACCCTTTGCGGTAATACCGCGGCTCTATGCGGTAGTACCGCATTGCACGGGCTGAGAGAGAGGGGATAACGGTTGGATCTTTTCCCCCACTATATTTAGGGGGTCTTCTTCCCCAAGAAGACCACCTCTTCCCTCCCCAAGCTCCATTGTTGCTCAAACCTCCATTTTCTCCCGATCTCTCTCCCTAGCCAATAAAACTTGTTGATTTTCTAGGGATTGGTTGAGAAGGCCCCGATCTACACTTCCACTAAGAGAAATTTGATTCCCCCCACTAATCCCTTGTGAATCTTGTTACTCTTGGGTGTTTGTGCACCCTAGACGGTTGAGGTCACCTCGGAGCCATATTCCATTGTGGTGAAGCTTCGTGGTGTCGTTGGGAGCCTCCAATTAAGTTGTGGAGTAGCCCCAACCTTGTTTGTAAAGGTTCGATCACCGCCTTCAAGGGCACCAATAGTGGAATCACGACATCTTGCATTGTGTGAGGGCGTGAGGAGAATACGGTGGCCTGATAATCCCCAAGTGCAGGGAATCATTGTAGCAATTTCCAAAGGTGGAAGTGATAAGTATGTAGTGTCGAACCCACAAGGAGCTAAAGGTAAGATCAATATTCTCTCAAGTCCTATCTGCCATCGACATTTAATTTCACGCACACCGAACGTTCGCTTCCAACTAAAAACGAGAATTAAAACTACGTTGTGGGTATGAAGAGGATATTTTTTGGATGGTATCGGAAAGCTAAAATATAAAAGTAGGTGCTGTTATCATAAAGTTAGAATATATTACTAAATATTATAAATAGCGAGTGTGGAATAATGATGGGTCAGTGTGCGGAATTGTCCTAGGCAATTGTTAATAAGACCGGTAATCACTATTGCAATTTCATATGAGGGAGAGGCATAAGCTAACATACTTTCTCTTCTTGGATCATATGCACTTATGATTGGAACTCTAGAAAGCATCCACAACTACTAAAGATCATTAAGGTAAAACCCAACCATAGCATTAAAGCATCAAGTCCTCTTTATTCCCATACGCCATGACCCACCTATCCGTGTTTGTGTTTCAGTCACTCACGCAACGCAGACAATAGGCAAACCATGAACATATTGCAACACCCTACAATAGGAATACCTCACGCTTGCGCGACATGGAGGGCACAATAGGACAACATCAAAATAAAACATACAACTCATACCAATCTAGATCATCAATCAACCCAAAGACAAAAGATATCTACTCAAAACATCATAGGATGGCAACACATCATTGGATCATAATATGTGGCATAAAGCACCATGTTCAAGTAGGGATTACAGCGGGGTGCGGGAGAGTGGATGGCGTAAAAGAGATGAGGATGGTGATGATGATGGTGATGTTGATGAAAACGATCACCGCAGGGATGATTCCCCTCCCGATGGCACTCCGGTGCCACCGGGAGAGAGGAGGAGAGGTTCTCCCCCTTGTGCTTCCTCCTCCATGGCCTCCCCCCTGGTTGGGGAGAAGTTCCCCCTCTGGTCCTTGGCCTTCATGGCGATGATGGCCTCTCCGAGATCCTTCCCCATGGCCTCCGGTGATGATGGCCCCCTCCGGTAGGGTGCCAGAGAGGGCCTAGATTGATTTCTCGTGGCTATAGAGGCTTGCGGCGGCGGAACTTTCGATCTAGGTTATTTCCCGAAGGTTTCTGTATTTATAGGAGAAGTTGGCGTTGATTTCACATCAGGGGGACCCTCGGGGAGTCCATGAGGCAGGGGGGCGCGCCCCCACCCTTGTGTGGCCCCCGTGACTCCCCTCCAGTAGATTTTTGTTCCAGTATTTTTCATATTTTCCAGAAAAATTCTCCGTTGATTTTCATCGCGTTCCGAGAACTTTTATTTCTGCACAAAAACAACACCACGGTAGATCTGCTGAAAACAGCGTCAGTCCGGGTTAGTTCTAATCAAATCATACCAAAATCATATAAAACTATTGTAAACATGGCATGAATACTTCATAAATTATAGATACGTTGGAGACGTATCTTGGCCTAGCGGCTTCTTGGGGAGCATTGTGCCTCCACACCGCTCCAACGGAGACGTACTTCCTCTCAAAGGGAAGGAATTTCGGTAACACATCCTCGTCTCCACCGGCTCCACTCTTGGTTATCTCTTATCTTTACTTGTGCAAGCTTTTATTGTGTTGTATCCCTTGCTTGCTTGTGTGCTTGTTGTTGTTGCATCATATAGGTTGCTCACCTAGTTGCACATCTAGACAACCTATTTCGATGCTAAGTTTAATTTGGTAAAGAAAAGCTAAAAATTGTTAGTTACCTATTCACCCCCTCTAGTCAACCATATCGATCCTTTCAATTGGTACCAGAGCCTCGTCTCTTTATTAAGGACTTTGATTGCAGCTTGAAGCTACGTCGGTATTTCCCCAAAGAGGAAGGGATGATGCAGCACAGCGGCGATAGGTATTTCCATCAGATATGAAACCAAGGTTATCGAACCAGTAGGAGAACCAAGCAACACAATGTAAACAACCCCTGCACACGGATAAAAAATCCTTGCAACCCGACGTGTAAAAGGGGTTGTCAATCCCTTTCGGGTAGCGGCGCCCCAAGATGGGCAAACAAACGTGAATAAAATTGTAGTAGATTGATAGATTGAACGCCAAATAAAATAAATAAGAATAAATTGCAGCAAGGTATTTTTGTATTTTTGATTTAATAGATCTGAAAATAAATACAAAGGCAAAGAAGATCGCAAAGGCAATTATATGAGAAAGAGACCCGGGGGCCGTAGGTTTCACTAGTGGCTTCTCTCGAGAAAAATAGCAAACGGTGGGTGAACAAATTACTATTGGGCAATTGATAGAACTTCAAATAATCATGACTGTATCCACGCAATGATCATTATATAGGCATCACGTCCAAGATTAGTAGACCGACTCCTGCCTGCATGTACTACTATTACTCCACATATCGACCGCTATCCAGCATACATCTAGTGTATTAAGTTCATGGGAAAACGGAGTAATGCAATAAGAACGATGACATGATGTAGACAAGATCTATCTATGTAGAGATAGACCCCATCATTTTATCCTTAGTAGCAACGATACATACGTGTCAGTTCCCCTTGTGTCACTGGGATCAATCACCGTAAGATCGAACCCACTACAAAGTACCTCTTCCACTACAAAAAAATACACTTCTGTGATGATACGTGTTTGTCACAGTAGGTCACATTTTCTGTCATGCATGTACATCCATGACAAATTATGATGAGAATCAAGATAGTCATACTGTCTTTGTCGTAGAAGTGTTCCATGACATTACCAAAATTATCATCACGGAAGTGTCCACTTCCATGGCGATAAATCGCGTTCATGGAAGTGCTTTCGTCAAGGGTGACCGACACGTGGAATCCACCGTAACAGGTCGTTGTTAAGCTATCGGGTCTGATTTTGGATCCGATAACCCGTTAATAGCCCGGACAAATGAGGATTTTCCACGTGTAAAATTGTCATTGGCCGGAAGAAACACGTGTTGGCTCACCGTTGGGACATATGTCATCCATTCATTAGACAGGAGGCGCCTATGATAGGTTGACACGTGGCACGGCCCAACAGAGGCCCATTCCGGTGAAAAGGCCGGCCCGTTTGACTTGGTCAAAAGGTAACAGGCCGGCCCACTGAAAGCCTATTCCTATATAGCCCATTTATGGCCCGCTAACTCATGGCCCGTTACGGCCTATCAGAAATAAGCCCAGTAGCTTCATCTGGGCCGTCCAATATGATTCCAGCCCGTTGTAACTTCCGGCCCATGATGTCTTTCGGCCCATACGAGGCCATTTGTAACTCTTGGCCCATTAACGTCCCGTAGTGAATCTGGCCCGCAATGAACAGTGTATCACTTCATACCCACTAACGGCCCATTATCCCATTGGGCCGTTTCCAACCCGTGTTATCTTTCGGCCTTCTCAGGGCCCATTTATTCTTGGGCTTATTTCCAGCATTCGGTTACTTATGGCCCGTTACTGGCCTTTTCTGCTTGTGGGCCAAATTCAGCCCGTGGTTACAATCGGCCCGTTTGCGGCCCGTTAATCCGTTGGGCCGTTTTCATAGCGTCATCAAATACGGTCGATTAAAGACGGCCCTTGAACGGACGATTCCAAATCTAGCCCGTTTACGGCCCATAATGCGGTCTGTTATTGGCCCATGTTTGGCCGATCGATTATACGGCCCGTAGAAGGCCCATTGATGCTACGGCCCGTAGAAGGCCCATTTTTTCTACGGCCCTTATAAGGCCCATTGTTTCTTTGGCCAATAGAAGGCCCATTGTTTCTACGACCCTTACAAGGCCCATTGTTTCTGCGGCCCGTAGGAGGCCCATGGTAACTACACTAAATATGTAGCCCATGGTTATTGTGGACTAGTTTTAAAAAATAGGTTATTGCGGCCAAACCGAGAAAAAAGAACTGCACTGACTACAAGCAAACAAATAAACAAGACAACAAGGAAATAAATAAGCAAGCAACTTATGCTAGGCTATCACGGCTATTACACATATTACATCCACTGGGCATCAAAGTTCGCCACCAGTGCAAATATAGGGAACAAAGTGATACGTCTCCGTCGTATCTACTTTTCCAAACACTTTTGCCCTTGTTTTGGACTCTAACTTGTATGATTTGAAAGGAACTAACCCGGATCGACTGCCAAGCAGAATTGCCATGATGTTGTTTTATGTGCGTAAAACAAAAGTTCTCGGAATGACCTGAAACTCCATGTAATATCTTAGAATAAATAATAAAAAATCCTCGCCAAAGATGAAGACCAGGGGCCCACACCCTGTTCACGAGGGTGGGGGGCGCGCCCCCCTCCTGGGCGCGCCCCCTACCTCGTGGGCCCCTGGAGACCTTCCCACGCCAACTCCAAGTCTATTTATTGGCTTTCGGGGAGAAAAAAATCAGAGAGAAGAAATCATCGCGTTTTACGATACGGAGCCGCCGCCAAGCCCTAATCTCTCTCGGGAGGCTGATCTCGAGTCCATTCGGGGCTCCGGAGAGGGGGATTCGTCGCCGTTGTCATCATCAACCATCCTCCATCACCAATTTCATGATGCTCACCGCCGTGCGTGAGTAATTCCATTGCAGGCTTGCTGGACGGTGATGGGTTGGATGAGATTTATCATGTAATCGAGTTAGTTTTGTTAGGGTTTGATCCCTAGTATCCACTATGTTCTGAGATTGATGTTGCTATGACTTTGCCCCTGTTCAATAATTCATCCGATTAACCAGTTAACTTGCCGATTTATCCCTACTCGTAGGGTCACCGAGTAGCCGACAAACCGATAAATCATCCGACTAAATGATTAAATGGCCGATTAACTTGCCGATTAGCCTATTAATCCCCTACTCGCTAGCCAACCGAGCAGCTACCAGTTAACGATTTCCTCAACAATGGACTTTGCTATGCTTAATGCTTGTCACTAGGGCCCGAGTGCCATGAATTCAGATCTGAACCTATTATGTTTTCATGAATATATGTGTGTTCTTGATCCTATCTTACAAGTCTATAGTCACCTATTATGTGTTATGATCCGACAACCCCGAAGTGACAATAATCGGGATACTTCTCGGTGATGACCATAGTTTGAGGAGTTCATGTATTCACTATGTGCTAATGCTTTGTTCCGGTTCTCTATTAAAAGGAGGCCTTAATATCCCTTAGTTTCCAATAGGACCCGCTGCCCACGGGAGGGTAGGACAAAAGATGTCATGCAAGTTCTTTTCCATAAGCACGTATGACTATATACGGAATACATGCCTACATTACATTGATGAATTGGAGCTTGTTACTGTGTCACCCTATGTTATAATCATTACATGACGAACCGCATCCGGCATAATTATCCATCGCTGATCCGGTGCCTACGAGCTTACCATATCTTGGTTCTCGCTTATTTACTTTTCCGTTACTCTTTGTTACAATCACTACAAAAAATACCAAAAACATTACTTTGGTGTCTTTACTTTTGTTACCGTTACCACCACTATCATATTACTTTGCTACTAAACACTTTGCTGCAGATACTAAGTTTCCAGGTGTGGTTGAATTGACAACTCAGCTGCTAATACTTGAGAATATTCTTGGGCTCCCCTTGTGTCGAATCAATAAATTTGGGTTGAATACTCTACCCTCGAAAACTGTTGCGATCCCCTATACTTGTGGGTTATCAAGACCTTTTTCTGGCGCCGCTGCCGGGGAGCATAGCTCTATTCTTTGAGTCACTTGGGATTTATATCTGCTGGACACTATGAAGAACTTGAAAGACGCTAAGACAACAATTTATCCCTCAACTACGAGGGGAGGTAAGGAACTGCCATCTAGCTCTGCACGTGATTCACCTTCTGTTATGAGTAAGCTTGCGACACCTAAACCTGCTTCTTCTATTCGTTCCGATTTGTCGCATGTTATTGATGATGCCACTTCTGCTATGCATGATACTTATGATGAAACTACTTCTATGCTTCATACTACTGTGCCCCTTGGTGAATTTCTAGATGAACAAATTTCTAGGTCTAGAGAAAGAAAAATTATTAAAACTGATAATATTGATGAAAGTGATGATGAAGATATGCCTGCTATTCCTGAGGGTTATCTTTTTGTTGCGGAATCTTCTGCAGCTATTTTTGCCTGCCAGATAGAATCTGAACTTAAGAGGCTGCTAGTTAAATGAAGTAAAGAATCTCTGAGAGATAGGATGAAACCTGACCCTGCTTTTGCTACTTCACCTATCTGTGTTCCTGATAAGGATTATGAATTTTCTGTTGATCCAGATATAATTACTTTGGTTGAATCTGATCCTTTTTATGGCTATGAATCTGAAACTGTTGTGGCACATCTTACTAAATTAAATGATATAGCTGCCCTGTTTACTAATGATGAGAGATCGCGTTACTTTTATATACTCAAAATATTTTCGTTCTCATTAAAGGGTGATGCTAAGATATGGTTTAATTCTCTTGATCCTGGTTGTGTGCGTAGTCCCCAGGATATGACTTATTACTTCTGTGCTAAATATTTCCCTTCTCATAAGAAGCAAGCTGCTTTGAGGAAATATACAATTTCGTGCAAATTAAAGAAGAGAGTCTCCCACAAGCTTGGGGAGGCTTCTCAAGTTACTTAATGCTTTGCTGATCATCCTCTTAAGAAACACTGAAATACTTGATATCTTTTATAATGGACTAATCGATGCTTCCAGAGATTACCTGGATAGTTGTGTGGTTCTCTTTTCGTGGAAAGAACACCGGATGAAGCTGAAATTCTATTGAATAATATGTTGACAAATGAAAATAATCGGGCACCTCCTGAGCCCACTCCTGAGCCAGCTCCTGAGCCAATTACTGAGCCTGTTCCTAAACCAACTCCGAAGAAGAGAGGTGTTCTATTTCTCAGTCCTGAAGATATGCAAGAGGCAAAGAAATCTATGAAAGAAAAAGGTATTAAACCTGAAGATGTTAAGAATTTACCTCCTATTGAAGAAATACATGGTCTTAATTTACCGCCTATTGAAGAAGTGTATGATCTCAATTCCTTATTCACTGAAGAACCTCCTGATCCCGATATCCCGACACATGTAGTAAAGGTAAATTCTCTCTACAGATATGATAAAGCTGAAGTCCCTCCTACTAAAATTGCTAGTCAGTGCTTGGATGAGTTTGATAACTTTATGTTTAAGCAAGATGACTTTAATGCTTATTTTGGTAGACAACTAAAACATAATACCTTTATGATTAAACGTTTGGGTGATTATATGGCTAATATTAGAGGTGAACTTAAACTTGTTAGCAAACATGCTTCTATGGTTACCACTCAAGTAGAACAAGTACTTAAAGCTCAGAAAGAAGTGCTTGATGAAATGAATAGTAAGAAAAATGATTATGTTGTTAGAGTGGCTACTAGAACTGGTAGAATGACTCAGGAACCTTTGTATCCTGAAGGCCACCCTAAGAGAATCGAGCAAGATTCTTAGAGAAATAATATTGATATGCCTAGTTCTTCTAAAAGGAAGAAAAAGAAAAATGATAGGACTTTGCAAACTTCTAGTGAACCTATTGCTGAACCACCTGAGAATCCAAATGATATCTCTATGTCTGATCTTTGAAACACAATCTGGTAATGAACATGAACCTAGTGAAAATGTTAATGATGATGCTCAACCTAGTAATGATAATGATGTAGAAGTTGAACCTGCTGTTGATCTTGATAACCCACAATCAAAGAATCAACGCTATGATAAAAGAGACTTCGTTGCTAGGAAACATGGTAAAGAAAGAGAACCATGGGTTCAGAAACCCATGCCTTCTCCTCCGAAACCATCCAAGAAAAAGGATGATGAGGATTTTGAGCGCTTTCTTTGAAATGATTAGACCCATCTTTTTGCGTATGCGATTGACTGATATGCTCAAAATGAATCCTTATGCTAAATATATGAAAGATATCGTTACAAATAAAAGAAAGATACCGGAAGCTAAAATTTCCACCATGCTTGCTAATTATACTTTTAAGGGTGGAATACCAAAGAAACTTGGAGATCCAGGAGTACCTACTATACCATGCTCCATTAAGAGAAATTATGTTAAAACTGCTTTATGTGATCTTGGAGCCGGTGTTAGTGTTATGCCTCTCTCTTTATATCGTAGACTTGACTTGAATAAGTTGACACCTACTGAAATATCTTTGAAAATGGCTGATAAATCAACTGCTATACCTGTCGGTATTTGTGAGGATGTGCCTGTTGTAGTTGCAAACGTTATATTTTAACGAACTTTGTTATTCTTGATATTCCCGAGGATGATAGTATGTCTATTATTCTTGGAAGACCGTTCCTTAACACTGCAGGGGCTGTTATTGATTGCAACAAAGGCAATGTCACTTTTCATGTTAATGATAATGAGCATACGGTACACTTTCCAAGGAAACAACCTCATGTTTATAGTATCAACTCTATTGGAAAAATTCCATCGATTATATTTGGAGGTTTTGAATTTCCTCTCCCTACTGTCAAGAAGAAATATGATATACTTATTATTGGGGATGTCCATATCCCCGTTGAGGTAACATAGTGTTATTCGAAATTTCTCCGGTTCCATGTTAATCGGAATGAGTTTGTTAACAAGACTTGATCAACCTTGTTAGTGGATTCTTTTTGATGAGCATGAGAAGGATGAAACTAGAAGCACAACTTTCTGTACCCTCTTTATATTTTCTGTTCTTTAGTAGAAATAAAGTAAAATAGTATTTGTCTGTCTATTTCCTGATTTATCCGTGCAATATAAAAATATCCCGAAAATAAAAGTCCTCAGAATGCCATGCCAATTTAATATGATTTTTTCGGGAATATTTGAGATTTCTTGTGCTAAAATTACATGGGAGCTGCCACTGCCACGAGGGTGGAGGCGCGCCCTACCCCCCTGGGCGCGCCCCCTGCCTCGTGGGCCCACGGTGGCCCTCCTCCACTTATCCCTACACCCATCATCTTCCTCTGCCTCACACAAACCCGAAAAACCAACTCAAGCTCGAGTTCCAGCCACTTTTGCTGTGATTTTTGATCTCCTTGCTCAAAGAACCTCTCGCAAAACTGCTTGGGGAGATTGTTCCTTGGTATGTGACTCCTCCATTGGTCCAATTAGTTTTTGCTCTAGTGCTTTATTCATTGCAAATTTGTACTGCATAGGTGACCATGTTCTTGAGCTTGCATGTCAAATTTATATGGTTCCAAGTAGTTCTAATGCTTGATATAGGCTCTAGGCACTTGTAGGAGTAGTTGCTATCAATTTTATTGAAGTTGGTTCACTTTTGTTTGAAGTTACTAAAATTTTCAGAAAATTTTCAGAGGAAACAATATGTTTAGGAAGATGTTCCAAGGTGGTTCTTCAAGGAAGCAAGGTCCCAGGCTTGCAATGCGTGATGCTGATGAGGAGCCACCAAGAGACGCTCCTGTGAGGCCTTGTGAATGGCCTTCGGAAAATTTTATGGATCAAGCGGGAATCAAAGAAGAATTTAACGCATATTTGCGTAATGCCGGTCTTGAGGACTTTGAAGCTGACAAATGCCCCTAGTATCATGATCTCACAAGTTCATTTGTGGGGAGGTTTGAGTTTTCATCTTCGTAATTCTCCTTCACCATGTTTGACCTTTATGACAAATCTTATACCATGGACTTAGAGGATTTCACTTTTGCTTGCAAACTTCCATCTTGGGGTAGTATCAGGATCCCCTAAATCTGAATATAGAGACTTTCTTGCTAGAATAACCGTGGGGAATCTAGGGATATAACGCAAGCCACTATAGGGAGCATTCACTTTCCTGCTATACATTATTTTGCTCTCTTCATAGGTAGATGCATAAATGCTAAGGATGAAGCATGTCACATGTGTGCCCCGATCTCGGCATTCTCAGAAGTGCTGTGTTAGGAGACCAATCTTATCATATGGGAACCATTGTAGCTCGTAGGTTGCATCATAATAGACATAACGGAGATTTATTTGGAGGAATTTATGCAACCCGTTTAGCTAATTTTCTTGAGATAGACATTCGTGAGGGTGATATGGAGTTACTCCCTACTTATTTGGATTTTGATTCTATGGTTTCCCACTAGTTTGTTGAGAGGACTGAACCACCTCTCCAGTATCAACTAATCTTTAACAAACGGCATGTTGTCCATGTTACTCTTCCTGCTCCTGCCTTCTTTGATTTTCAGACAAAAGGGAGATATATTATTACCAGAGAGGAGGCAGATGAGTACGAGAGGAGAGCGGAGGCGGCTCAACGCCACGCTGCAGCTCAGGAGGCGATAGCGGCTGCATCGCAGTACGACCCCAGCTACACCTATGGGTATCCGCCAGGCTACCCCTGACAATAGACCAACTTAGGCCAAAAGCTTAAGCTTGGGGGAGTACATATTTCTCACCGACATTACATTCATGTTCACACACACTCATTGCTAGATGTCGGTGCTCATACTCTTTCACTGTAATATCCATGCTAGTTTATTTCCTTTTTTCCTGCTTTCTTCTTGTGTGTTTAATAAACCTTAGAAAAAACAAAAAAAATAGTAGTAGTTTATTTCCTGCTGTAGTAGTAATAATTAAAAAGAAAACCAAAAAAATATTTCCTGTTCTTCTTTTGCTTGTTGGGAGCTTTCCCGTGTAAATAGTTTTTGTTTTCTTTCTTTTCTTTGGGGGTCAGTAGGAGAAGACCATAATTAAATTGTTGAAGTGGCTCTTATATGCATCATTGTTGATTTAACCAAGAGCCCATATTGCCTTGTCTTCTCCTGTTTATTGAATGCTCGAAGATTCCAGCTTAGTCCAATGCACGTGCACTCTTATTATTATTCACATCGTTCGGTCGTGCAAGTGAAAGGCAATTATGATGACATATATGATGGACTGACTGAGATGGTAAAAGCTGGTATGAACTCGACCTCTTTTGTTTTTGTAAATATGATGAGTCCATCGTTCCTGATTCAGCTTATTATGAATAAACATGTTTGCAATGACAATTAGAGATCATAGTTGCTTGTTCCATGCTTAATGGTTTACCTTGCGTGCCAACATTCTATTAAAATGGTTGTGATGTGGTATGATGGGGTGGTATCCTCCTTTGAATGATTTATGTGACTTGACTTGGCACATGTTCACGCATGTAGTTGAAACAAATCAACATAGCCTTCACGATATTTATGTTCATGGTGGATTATATCCTACTCATGCTTGTATTCAATGTTTATTAATTTTAATGCATGTTCATGACTGTTGTCGCTCTCTAGTTGGTCGCTTCCGAGTCTTTTGCTAGCCTTCACTTGTACTAAGCGAGAATACTGCTTGTGCATCCAATCTTAAACCCCAAAGTTATTCCATATGAGTCCACCATACCTTCCTATATGCGGTATCTACCTGCCGTTCCAAGTAAATTTGTATGTGCCAAACTCTAAACCTTCAAATAAACATTACATTTTGCATGCTCGAATAGCTCATTTATCAACTAGGGCTGCCCTTATCTTCCGTGTTAGGCGGGTTATTCTCAAGAGGAGTGGACTCCGCTCCTCACTCACGAGAAAATGGCTGGTCACCGGATGCCCAGTCCCATGCTTTATGCAAACTAAATCAAAATAATTGCAAACAAAACTCCCCACAGGACCCGTTGTATGTTGGAGGCACTCGTTGTTTCGAGCAAGCCATGAATTGATGCTTGTGGAGGAGGGGGAGTATAAACTTTACCATTCTGTTTAGGAACCGCCTATAATTTGTTTAGCATGGAAGATATCGTCATCTCTTAGTTGTTATGTTGACAATGAAAGTATGCCGCTCAAAATATAATTTATCTCTATTTCAAAATTGAGCTCTGGCACCTCTACAAATCCCTACTTCCCTCTGTGAAGGGCCTATCTATTTACTTTTATGTTGAGTCATCACCCTCTTATTAAAAAGCACTAGCTGGAGAGCACATCAGTCATTTGCATTCATTATTGTTAATCTATATCGGGTATGACTATGATTGGATCTCTTTTACCATGAATTACAATGTCTAGTCAGTCCTTGATCTTTGAAGGTGCTCTGCATTTATGTTTCTTGGTCTCGAGAAAGGGCTAGCGAGATACCATCTTGTTATATCATATTATGATTGTTTGGAGAAAGTGTTGTCATCCGAGATTTATTATTATGGTTTGCTAGCTGATGATGTTATTGATATGAGTAAACATGAGACCTAGGAGTTATTGCAAATGTGGTTAGTTATGATCTTTGCTGAAAACCTGAATGCTGGCTTGACATAGGTACAACAACAAGAGCAAACAGAGTTTGTAAAAGTTTTTCTTTTCTCTTTCAGTTTGTCAACTGAATTGCTTGAGGACAAGCAAGGGTTTAAGCTTGGGGAGTTGATACGTCTCCGTCGTATCTACTTTTCCAAACACTTTTGCCCTTGTTTTGCACTCTAACTTGTATGATTTGAATGGAACTAACCCGGACTGACGCTGTTTTCAGTAGAATTGCCATGATGTTGTTTTATGTGTAGAAAACAAAAGTTCTCGGAATGACCTGAAACTCCATGGAATATCTTAGAATAAATAATAAAAAATCCTCGCCAAAGATGAAGACCAAGGGGCCCACACCCTGTTTACGAGGGTGGGGGGCGCGCCCCCCTCCTGGGTGCGGGCCCTACCTCGTGGCCCCCCTGGAGACCTTCCGACGCCAACTCCAACTCTATTTATTGGCTTTCGGGGAGAAAAAAATCAGAGAGAAGAAATCATCGCGTTTTACGATACAGAGCCGCCGCCAAGCCCTAATCTCTCTCGGGAGGGCTGATCTGGAGTCCGTTCGGGGCTCCAAAGAGGGGGATTCGTCGCCGTCGTCATCATCAACCATCCTCCATCACCAATTTCATGATGCTCACCGCCGTGCGTGAGTAATTCCATTGTACGCTTGCTGGACGATGATGGGTTGGATGCGATTTGTCATGTAATCGAGTTAGTTTTGTTAGGGTTTGATCCCTAGTATCCACTATGTTCTGAGATTGATGTTGCTATGACTTTGCTATGCTTAATGCTTGTCACTAGGGCCCGAGTGCCATGAATTCAGATCTGAATCTATTATGTTTTCATGAATATATGTGTGTTCTTGATCCTATCTTGCAAGTCTATAGTCACCTATTATGTGTTATGATCCGACAACCCCAAGTGACAATAATCGATACTTCTCGGTGATGACCATAGTTTGAGGAGTTCATGTATTCACTATGTGCTAATGCTTTGTTCGGTTCTCTATTAAAAGGAGGCCTTTATATCCCTTAGTTTCCAATAGGACCCAGCTGCCACGGGAGGGTAGGACAAAAGATGTCATGCAAGTTCTTTTCCATAAGCACGTATGACTATATACGGAATACATGCCTACATTACATTGATGAATTGGAGCTAGTTCTGTATCACCCTATGTTATAACTGTTACATGACGAACCGCATCCGGCATAATTATCCATCACTGATTCGGTGCCGACGAGCTTTCCATATACTGGTTCTCGCTTATTTACTTTTCCGTTACTCATACAATCACTACAAAATACCAATAACATTACTTTTCTTGTCTTTACTTTTGTTACCGTTACCACCACTATCATATTACTTTGCTACTAAACACTTTGCTGCAGATACTAAGTTTCCGTGTGGTTGAATTGACAACTTAGCTGCTAATACTTGAGAATATTCTTTGGCTCCCCTTGTGTCGAATCAATAAATTTGGGTTGAATACTCTACCCTCGAAAACTGTTGCGATCCCCTATACTTGTGGGTTATCACAAAGCAGCATATCATATACACTGGTTGTCAAAGTTGGCTACCAGTGCAAATAAACGCCACAACAAAACAAGTCCAGAACTGAAACCACTTCAAAAGATCTCAAGAAAGAATATCCTGGGTACCCATAATGCTGGCAAGATGCTTAGCAAGCTTATTAACTTTCTCTTGTTTGGCGCTTAAATCCTCCAAACTTGTCGCTGCACCGTAAAGTATGCATCTGAATTCTGCAGGACTTCCTCAGTCCTTGACTTCCTGTCATGAAGCACATCTGATTGATGTCTTTCAACTTGAAGTTGAGACTCAAGAAGACGAACTGATTCAGGCAGCGAGTTCGAAGAGCTTGTGCCAGCAGTAGTGGCCAGTAACTCGAACACTACATCAAGACAAGACTTTTGGGTTCTCTCACTGTCGTCAAGATAGTTTTTATCAGCTTTCTTGGAGACCAACAGGGATGTCTCACTATCTTGAACCTTATCTGCATTACTTCCTTTACCATTGCATAACGGGGTATTCTTCTCCAATATTTTGTCTGCATTCTAAAAGAGAAACAAGCGGACACATCACAGGTTACCATGTATGGTATATGAAACTCATTTTGGTAAATCAGTTCGGTAGTAAAGTGGACAGGATAACAACATGAAACAAACATATATCTATGTACCATGGTCACTTTATGGTCTATATCATTCTAGTTTTTGTTGCCAAATCAAGATAGAGACACAGTTCAAATAATATTTGTTCAAGACAAAGCGAGAATAGACAGAATATAAATGTGGGAAACTATAGAGCAATAACAACACTTGTAATGTGCATGACATGAGAACAAAACTATTTATTCAATTGAAACTAAAATCAACATAGAGAAAGTTGCAACAGTAAACCAGTTAAAGAAACAGGTTTAAAACATACCTGTTGCGCCATTGGAGTTTCAATTCCATCCTTCAAATTTGAAAATAGTTGGTATGAGTAAATACAGTGATGCAAGAGCAAAGGAGTATGAACCATAGCTAAAAAACCTGACCTGAGAACAATTCTTCTTCTCCTTTAAGCGTTGAGTTGGGATTCGGAGTGGTGGTCCTCGTGCTTTGGGCACTACAGTTCCCTTACTAACTGCTCGTGTTTGGGTGCTCTGTGGTGGAGGCAGTCTTTGTGTCATTTGGGCTGAGTTACTATCTGCTTGGGGTTGGGGTTAGAAGGGGTGTAGCTGGTTCTCTATCCAACTGGGTAGGGGTACAATCTGCGAGTCAGGTTATGTGTGGTGGGGCTGGTTCTTGGGCAAGTACAACCGTGGTTCTATCTGCATCAACTGGTAGCACTATATTTTCTGAAGACCATGTTGTTACTCCCTTAGAAACTGCCATCACCCTCCCCAATTCAAATGGATGTTAACAAGAAAAGTAGTTGAATGTACATACATTGTATGATAAGACATGTGCAATGGATAGTGGGGAATAAAAGAGGGCATGAAATAATTCACATTTATGCTGTCTAACCAAACAGGATAGCATGACACAATTTCACATATATGACGGCTAACTAAACAGGATAGCATGACACAATTTCACATTATGATGGCTAACTAAAAAAGATGGAAAGACATAGTTCAAAATATGATGACTATGTAAACAGGATGGCATGATATAACTATATAATGTCTTTATTAAATAGGTTGGCATGCCATAATTCACATACATGCCGCCTATGTAAACATGATAGCATGATATAATTCATGGATAGAATGACATAATTCAAAATATGATGACTGTAAACACTAAACAGGATGAGATGATATTGTTGGGGAACGTAGTAATTTCAAAAAATTTCCTACGCACACGCAGGATCATGGTGATGCATAGCAACGAGAGGGGAGAGTGTTGTCTACATACCCTCGTGGACCGAAAGCGGAAGCGTTAGCACAACGCGGTTGATGTTGTCGTACGTCTTCACGATCCGACCGATCAAGTACCGAACGTACGACACCTCCGATTTTAGCACACGTTCAGCCCGATGACGTCCCTCGAACTCCGGTCCAGCCGAGTATTGAGGGAGAGTTTCGTCAGCATGATAGCGTGGTGATGATGTTGATGTTCTACCGATGCAGGGCTTCGCCTAAGCACTGCTACAGTATTATCGAGGTGGACTATGGTGGAGGGGGCACCGCACACGGTTGGGAGAGATCAACTGATCAACTTGTGTATCTAGGGTGCCCCCCTGCCCCCGTATATAAAGGAGCAAGGGGGAGGTGCGGCCGGCCGGGAGGAGGCGCCGGGAGGAGTCCTACTCCTCTGGGAGTAGGACTCCCCCTTCCATGTTGGACTAGGAGAGAGAGGGGAAGAGATGGAGGAGGAAGGAAAGGGGGCGCTTCCCCTCTCCTTGTCCTATTCGGATTTGGGGAGGAGGGCGCGGCCTGCCAGCCTCCTCTCCTCTCTTCCACCGAGGCCCACTAAGGCCCATTATGTTCCCCGGGGGTTCCGGTAACCTCCCAGTACTCCGGAAAAATCCCGATTTCACCCGGAACACTTCCGATATCCATACATAGGCTTCTAATATATCAATCTTCATGTCTCGACCATTTCGAGACTCCTCGTTATGTCCGTGATCACATCCGGGACTCTGAACAACCTTCGGTACATCAAAACATATAAACTCATAGTATAACTGTCATCGTAACGTTAAGCGTGCGGACCCTACGGGTTCGAGAACTATGTAGACATGACCGAGACACGTCTCCGGTCAATAACCAAAAGTGGAACCTGGATGCTCATATTGGCTCCCACATATTCTACGAAGATCTTTATCGGTCAGACCGCATAACAACATCGTTGTTCCCTTTTCATCGGTATGTTACTTGCCCAAGATTCGATCGTCGGTATCTCAATACCTAGTTCAATCTCGTTATCGCAAGTCTCTTTACTCGTCCTGTAATACATCATCCCGCAACTAACTCATTAGTTGCAATGCTTGCAAGGCTTAAGTGATGTGCATTACCGAGAGGGCCCAGAGATACCTCTCCGACAATCGGAGTGACAAATCCTAATCTCGAAATACGCCAACCCAACAAGTACCTTCGGAGACACCTGTAGAGCTCCTTTATAATCACCCAATTACGTTGTGACATTTGGTAGCACACAAAGTGTTCCTCCGTAAACGAGAGTTGCATAATCTCATAGTCATAGGAACATGTATAAGTCATGAAGAAAGCAATAGCAACATACTAAACGATCGTGTGCTAAGCTAACAGAATGGGTCATGTCAATCACATCATTCTCCTAATGATGTGATCTCGTTAATCAAATGACAACCCATGTTAATGGCTAGGAAACATAACCATCATTGATCAACAAGCTAGTCAAGTAGAGGCATACTAGTGACACTCTGTTTGTCTATGTATTCACACATGTATCATGTTTCCGGTTAATACAATTCTAGCATGAATAATAAACATTTATCATGATATAAGGAAATAAATAATAACTTTATTATTGCTTCTAGGGCATATTTCCTTCAGATATAACTATATGATGTCTATTAAATGGGCTGCAATGCCATAATTCAGATAGATGCTGTGTATGTAAACATAATGGCATGATATAATTCAAATATATGATTTATATAGTAAGCAAGTAAGCAGATGGCAATCCATATATGATGTAAAAACTAAGCAATGCAAGACAACATGCATGACATGGGTAATATAACCCTGCCAAGTTTGAGCATAGACCTCGGGGAAATAGGACTGGTCATCGGGCCTCTGAATCCTCCTCTGAGGAGCTATCTGTAACCAGCAAGATGTCTGCTTCAGCAGGTAGAATTGTCTGCTCTGAATACCTTGTTTTCACTCCAGATACTTCCATCACCACTTCAAATGGCCGATGCACAGGAAGAGTAGTTGAATAGACAAATGTTTTCGACAAATGGAACACGTAATACAAAAAATGATAGCATGATATAATTCACATACATGATGATTGGCTAAACAACATGGCATTGGATAATTCACATATATAATGCCTTTGCAACAAGATAGCATTGCATAATTCGCATATATAATGTCTTGCAACAAGATGGCAATGCATAATTCACATATATGGTAATTAGACACTAAACAGGTGGCATTCACACAAAGCATGTCTAAACTAATCAAATGACGTAGCAATGCAAGACACCATACACACGATATGAGCAACATAACCCTGCCAAGTTAGAGCATACACCTTGGGGGGGAAATAGGACTGGTCATCTGTCTCTGAATCCTCTGAGGAGCTATCCGTAACCAGCGAGATATGCGCTTCGTCAGATAGCATAGTTTGCTATGAAGACCTTGTTTTCACTCCAGAATTTTCCATCACCGTGTCAAATGGCTGATGCACACGAAGAGTAGTTGAATGTACTAACATTGTTGACAAATGTAATACGTAACAAAAAAAAGGATGGCCAGGTATAATTCACATATAAGATGACTGGATAAGCAGGATGGCATTGCAAAATTCACATATATGATGCCTGGATAAACAAGATAGCGTTGCATAATTCACATAAACGATGAATAAACTAAACAGATGACATTCACACAAAGCATGTCTAAACTAAGCAAATGACATATTTGATGTATAAACTAAGCAAGGCAAGGCACCATATGCATGATATAACCAACATCAGCATGCCAAGTTAGAGCGAAGACCTCATGGGGCAAATAGGAGTGGTCTTCTTCTGAATCCCCCTCAGAATAGATATCTTCCTCTCGATTACAATCCGAAATGGGTGGAGGGGGGATGCCTTTGCGCATACCATGGAGCAACGTCTGCATGAAATTTTATTGCCACACAAGGCTCGTCTCTTTTGCTCTACATGTTCAGTTCCATTGTGTACAATAACTGACATGCATAGGAATAAAACATAGTGAGATTATGTAAGGAGTGCATCCAGAAATCTAGAGTGATGGTAGCAACCTGTGGATAGACCCAAAACCAATGATAGCAGGCAGATAATGGCTTCAATTAAAAAATACAGATAATGGCTTCTTTACTGTTTGTTTCCCACCCAACATGAAACTCATAGTAGACACCAGAGATTAACCAGAGAGTAGATAGATAATATTGATTGCGGCCCCGATATGTACCCCACAACCATTTAAAAACTCAAGTTTGACCATTAGTTTGGAGCTGACTCAGAGTCTAATCGGTGAACAAGACGATAAAGTAGCATGTAATATTAAGCGATGCATAACATAAGCAGACACGAAAGAGTGCGACCTCTCTTGCGGACCCGTGTAGTCGTCGAGGTCATTTGCTCGGTTGATGATGGTAATGCAGTTGTCATGGCTGCCAGCGGTGGGGAAGAAGATCTGAGGCGGTGAAAGACAGTCTGGAGGCCGGATCCCTGCTGTGTTGGACCCTTCTATCGTTGGAGCAGCTGAGCTGGGGTGGACGACGGTGCAGCAGGAGCGGGACAAACCACACAAGGTTTTCTTTGACAACTATCTGTAAGAGAAGTAATTCTGTAAGGGCTCGTTTGAATTGGAGGATTCTAACAACGCAGGGATAGGAAATACACAGTAATAGGATAGGAATGCACGTGCAAAACAGAGAATTTAAAAACACAGGATTTCTGCCAATCTGGGTGTTTGGTTCACAAGAATTGAAAGATCACAAGATGCAAAGAAGCAGGGTGAGATTAAGTCAAACCACAAGAAAATGTACGGTTATAATGCTATTATGCTACTATCTCTTAGTCTTATGCTACATGAATAGGAATTTGAAAAGTAGGACAAGTGGATATTAAAATTCCTACGGGTTTTCTTCCAAGGAGACACTAAAGGAACAAATCCTACAGTTTTCCTTTGCTCCATTCCTTTGAACCAAATGCATGAATAGTAGTACCATAGGAAACTTTCCAATTCCTATGTTTTTCCTTCACTTTTCCTTTCAAGCACTGGAGATTCTAGCAGGCAGGCTTGAGCAAGGAAAATCCTACACTCAAAACATGTTTTTGTGCTACTTCTACTACTTTGGACCCAGGCCACTGCCCTACTAGCTTAACTCCCAGGCCCATCGACAAATGCATAGCTCAAATGCACAGAGATAAATAATGATGGCGTTCAAGAGAGTCCATCACGGATAGCTAAGTTGCCTGGTACCTCACTGCTTGTCATATAGTAGGAGAAACTAATCGTATTTCACGTTACTGCGTGTGCTCAGTGGACAATATATATAACACGAAGAGTAAAAAAGAGATGCAACAAGTGTACAACCTCTTTAGCGAAGCCATGTCTATCTCAGCGTGATTGGGTTGGTCGGTGAGGATGATCTGGCTGACTTGGCTGTCGAAGGAGGGGAAGCCGATCTTAGGCATCTTGGGATGGAGCCCGGGGTACTGCTCGGCTGTGATGGAGGGTTTCGTCGTTGGAGCAGCTCCGGTGAGTTGTACGACGCCGAGGCTGAAGCAGGACAGGAGAGACAATGTTAACCTGAGTGGAATTCTAATAGCATCTCCAATAGATGACGTAAAATACATAACCACAAAGTGCTAGATGTAAAATACATCAGCCGCTCATCTCTGAACTTAACTGTCGAAACTGAATTTAAGCGTCGAAACTGAACTTAATCGCCGAAACTGAATTTTGCTTTGTCGAAACTGAATTGTCTTGAAACCGAACGCACTAGTAGCAGAAAAGCAGTAGCAACAGCAACGCGTGTGAGAGCCGGGGCAGCTGGTCGTGTAGTAGCATCAGGTGAGGCTACACGTCAGTCGACTGACTTTTTCATCTCTGGCCAATTGATTTTCCAGCCGTTGGATACGAAATCAAGGGCCTGCAGTTCATCTTCAACCTCCACCCTCCTGAGCCGCCAACCACCACCGGCCAAAGAGCCGCCCCCCGCTGCCCGCGGCCGGCGGTGCGCCGCCTGACCGCCCCGAAACCACTCCCCACAGCCGGTCTGCCGCCGCCCCGGCCATCCCTATAGGCCCCCCTGTGCCGAGCTTTTTCTCCGGCGATCCCCACGCCACCGCCCCACCACCGCCCCACCCTGAACCTTAATATAGATAGTGGGGTACCTCTCCGGCGAGCCCCCCTCTCGCTGCGGCTTGTTGTTCCTTAACTCCGGCGAGCACCCCCCCACCCCCTGAAAATTGACTGACCCAAAAGTCGATTCAGTCGACTGAAGTGTAGCTAAATCGGAGCAGCATCGCAAGCAAGAGCAAGAGCGAGAGCAGCTGCAAGAGCAATAGCAAGAGTAGACCAAGCAGGGGGCCGAGAGCAAGAGCAGAGCAGCAGGACGAGCGAGAGCTAAAGCAGCAGCATCTCCTACTGATGTGGACGTCGCTGCCGAGGGAGCGACGCCGTGGAGGAAGTGGCCGGGGATGCCGCCGTGGATGGAGCCGTGCCGTGTCGGCTCGGGACCGAGCGCCGGCAGCACCGTGAGATTGAATCAAGAAGAAAATGCGGCGATTAGTGTACAACCTCTTTGGTGGCGCCCATTAGGCCTCATCTTCATCTGAGGAAACGGTGATGATGATGCTCTTCCGGTGGTGTAGGTGAAGACGGCGGTGTGGGAATGGAGGTGGCGCGAAATACGAGGGGAACGTCGGGGCAGCACCTTGGAGGTGGAGGACGGGGTGGCTGAACCGGCGGGACGACGAGATCGACGATGGATCCTCATTTGGTATGCTGGATGAGGGTCGTCGAGGTTTTGTTGTGGACGACGTCGTCGGGGAAGAGGCTCCGGTTGGGTGGCGGACGGAGGAGGGTGTGGGGCTTCGCGGGTTTTCGCGGCCTCGGTGTACGAATGGGTGGGCGGATGGGATGGGAGTGGGGAATCATGGCTTTGGGACGCGCTTGTCTGAAATGTGGGGTAAGTTACGAATGTGCCCCCACCGATTTGACCTAGGCGGTTCTTTTGGTTCAGGGGTATCACGGGCATTTCACGTGTCGGGATTTCACAGAAGGTGGGAGTTTTCGCGCGTGTTGTAATTTTGGAATAGCAAGGCGCGAGTTGAGATGGAGGGAGTTGTCGGAGCACAATGGGATAAAGATATATCTTAAATATTTCAGGGTAACAAGGCGCGGGTTGAAATTTCCGGACAAGCCTAACGTGTACTGTACCAAATCAATTTGCACTTCCGTCGACAAAAAAACAAAAAGATATCAATTCGCAACACACAAGAGAGTCTTGTCCCGCGTACTATACGAAATCAATTCACACTACAAATGTCATTCAAAACTTTGAATTCATGTTATATTCAATTAAAATATTTCGCTACGTGTAAAATGCATGCAACCTGCTACTCAAATGAACATTTTAGTGCATTCCAAACGTATATACTACCGCTTCAATATGAACTAAATTTGAATTCGTTTCTCTATTTGAATAAGATCTACAATAATGATTCTTGTGAAGTCAAACCATTTGAATTCGTTTCCCTATTTTAATAAGATCTACAATCATCATTATTGTCAAGTTAAACCATCGTTCGTGTATTATCTTCACAACACACCCCATGATTACTCTCGAGTTAGATATGAACTATGTGTACTATATGAACTCGAACTCGATTTTTTGAATCCACTTTATGTTGTTTTCAAATCACAGTATATTTCAAGCTCTATCTAGATCTTCATAATCTAAACCATGTCTCATATGTATAATGTGTTTATCACATAATGTATGGTGCCTTGCCCCCTACTCCTACAAGTATTTATATGTGAGTTGCAAACACCACACATTACCACAAATTCAAATAAAATGTGAGACTGCTCGATATATAGTATTGTTTAGATTGTTCGATATTTAGTTGTAAGCTGCAGACGCCACATATTATCACAAATTCAAATAAAATGTGAGATTGTTCGATGTATAATATGGTTTAGATTGTTCGACATTTAGCTGTGAGTTGCAAACGCCATGCATTATCACATTATGGTATAACATGTGCAAAACCACATCACGCGTATCACCGCTATATTCATGCATGCATATGTTTATAACACTATGATCTCCTATTCAAATATATGAATCCACTTTCATATCAAATTATGATCTTTGTTAGTCTCTTACACCCACACAATCCTCTAAACTTTGTAGCTAGCACTAACTTTCTCTCGTGCACGCACACGCCTCCTTGCCCTCCCCCTCCCTCAGCATTCCATCCATCGCGCACATTCATTTTTATTCTTTAGGTCGTTCTCCCACAGTCTCCACAACTCCTTTTCGACACAAACAGATCGATAAACATCTCCAGCGATGTCTACCTACAACATACACACGCACCTTCCATCTCCTCCTTTCTGTGTCCATGCCTCGTGTCTCTCATACGGTCCCACACACGTGTAAACTCTCGCCCCTCTTTTCATCGATCTCACAACCGCACACTCCTCCCCCTATCTAGCTAGTAGCTCGGCCTCTCGCACCACCTCCTAGCTCCATTCTCTCTGTCTATCCGTCTCGCTGGGCCTTATTTGCCTCTAACAAATGGATGTACACCAACCGATCTCCCACTATACATATAGCTAGCTAGGTCCTTATAACTCGTTTTTCCCCACGCTCGATCGATCGACCTCATTAGTTATGTCTCTCCCTTCCTCCGACAAACAACAATTGATCTATCGATCTAGTTAGGTTTTCTTACCAAACACATGGTTCCCCTTCTTCATCCATGCATGCGTCCCGACAGATCTATCACGCACAGGCACACACAGAAACACATCGCCACTCTTATTGATAATATTGCAGTTCTACCCTCAGTTTGTCTAATAGGCCTCTCCCACCATCTTCGAGAAGCAACTCCATCACCCATCTAGCATTCTACCCCTCTCCCTCTCTCTCCTCTCTCTCTCTCTCTGACCGCTCTCCCTCAAGACATAGCTGGGTCTCTCCTTCTCAACACATATACGAGTCGTTCTACCTCTCTAGTTAGGCCTCTGCCTCCACCCACACACACACACACACTGACACATCGAGTGCTCTAGTCATGTCTCCCTGCCACACACAAACTTGCCCTGTGCCCTCTGACGTTCTGGTAGGTCAGTCGCCCTATATCTTTGACTTGCACGCACACAATTTCGATAGCTCTCTTCATCGATCTCGCACCCACCCACTTGATCCTCTCTTCAACTCTATCGATATCTATGACCCCTCCCTCTCTTCTCGTGGATTGCCCCCTCTATATATGATATGGATAGGCCTCTATTTCACACACATTGCATAAAAAATTTTGTTTGAGATGTCATTGACACATATTCCCACAGATACACTCACGAACGCACACGCCATCTGTCTAGGTTTGTATCTCTCTCACACACACCCACATAGGTGGCGGACGTGCACAAAGAGAAGAGGTGCACGCACGGCGCACGTACTCCTGTCTCTTTCCCAACCACACCCGCGCGGGTACATGGTGGAGCTCATTTCTGCATTTAAAAGGCAGCCCACATGGTAATTTGACACGTGTACTGGTTGTCCACTTGATGGAGGATCATCTACCACGGGTGGACAAACAAATTGCGACTTGATGCGTTATGTTAAAAAAGAGGCAAACCATGTGGGGCCTACCTTATAGGGAAGGTTCTATACACTCGAGATGCTCTGTATGTATTACTTTTGATGTGTCTCGTCAACTCGCAGAACGAGGAGAAGCTTGCTTACAACACCGCCTCCCCCGCCCACGGGCGCGGTGGCTCGCAGGATGAGGTGAAGCTTCCTTACTACTACTCATTATATACTGGTTTATTGGTCCCCATTGTATATAGTGTCAAATTTTTACTATAGATTGAACTAACAAAACGTTCGTGCATGTTACCAAAAATTATATCATTGAAAACTATGTTGAAATACGAATCCAACGATATAATTTTTGTTGACATGCATTAACATTTTGTTAGCTAAGTATTTGGTAAAAATTTGGCACGAACTACAAAGGTGCCTATAAACCAGGATGAAGGTAGTAGTACTACGCCTTACGCCCGCTCCCTCACCCACGCACGGGGTGGCTCGTAGGACGAGGAGAAAATTTTACTACTCCCTCCGTTTACTCCTCGTCCCTACCTTGGTTAGAGAGATTATCATATTGTTTGGAATATATGTCCTTTAGTAGATTTCAATATGAACCAATGTTGGGGATATCTCTTATCGGGAACTTATCGGTCGACCCATGATAAGGGGTAAATCGGCCAGTTTATCGGCATATCGGCCGATTTATCTCCATATCGGCTGATTTATCCGCCGATTTATCTTACCGGTCAGACACGGGTAAGCGATAAATCGGACGATTTATCGGAATATTGGAAGATATCTTGAACAGTGATATGAACTACTAGTACATACTCCAAACGCTGATGTATATAGACGTATTTTAGAGTGTAGATTCACTCATTTTGCTCCGTATGTAGTCCATATTGAAACGGACGTAATAGTACGCACTCTCCCTCACCCCTCGACCCTCGCCCACATGGTGGACGTGCAGCAATTCATTCGGTCTCATATAGCCAGAACGATATATACTATAGTACCATTATTGCTCGACTTTCCGAAGAGGCGAAGAGCCAATCACAAGGTTAATATTTTGGAGATGCCAAGCGCAAGGTTTATAGGAGAACGAGTAGTAGGTGCCGCGTAATTTATAAATAAAGTTGTTTTTCTTCAGTGGCACGTACGCAATATAAATAGGTTCGTATGGAGGGAAAAGGAAACCACTGCACTATATACATAGGCAGGACGAGCCTACACGGTTGCTTGCTGGGGTTGCTCTCTTCACACTCTCTCGCACAAAACGACTATGGCCACATCTCTAACATCCTGGCGGATCACGTCCGCCGGGAAGGTGGATGCTTAGTGTAGATGCGTCGCTGCCGCCGACGGGCGAAACCCACTGTCGGCACGCCCCGATCGGGGTCCCCGCCGTTCTCTCTCACAAAGCCGGTGAGGTTGCCTTCGTCCCTTGCTCCTTTGCCATGACGTGGGCGATTCTCGCCTCCCGCCGCCCTCGTCTAGGTTGAGCTACGTCCCGACATCCCTCAGGTACAACTCCCTTTACAGCCGGCTTGCACCACTGCTCCAGCTGCCCACATCACTCCATGTGGATACTTCTCTACTTCTTTGCCCCACACATACCTCTACTGGCTTCTACGTCTTGTATTTGTGATGAGTTTATGTCTCATCAACTAGTCCCGATAATCTTATTCTAATCACGCTTCTTCAATTTCATTGCCACAGGGATGCTCATCTCGATTTTGGTGAAACTGCACAAAATGATCCGATGGTCAAAGGGTTGCAAACTTCATTTCTTCGAAAGCTCCAACGTTGCCAGCAAATTAAAGCCTGGTTAGGGTTTACGGTTCAAGGGCTAGGGACTGCATGGATCGTTTTTTTCTTTAGCTGTCTCTGTTCCAAAATAAGTGTCTACTTCAGTAGTAGTACAACTTTGTACTAAAGTTTGCATAAAGTTGAGACACTTATTTTGGAACAGAGGGAGTACATATTGGCTATGATCTTTCAATCATTGAGATGCAATAGCATTCATGTTAGTCTCCTTTGTATTTGATGAAATGTTGCAACAGGCAACGTTGGACGCAAGATACATGAAACAAAAGCTGGAAGCTTCATAGCATTGTACAAATTTATCTCGCTGATAAATTACAGTACATACTATACTAGTAGTACTATGTAAAGAGTTAGGTGTCGCACGGTGTCCAGAGAATATGGTGATAATGTGAGGTGGTCCATGTAATCACTGAGCCTGCGTGTTTTCACTGCTCTCGCACTCCTCCGCTATAAGAATGGAGAAAATTTTAATCTAGTAGTACCTTCTTTCGCGAAAGCGTGGGACATCCAACAGTCCTACCACCTCAGTAATTATGACCAATGAGCCGTCAAATCACATAGACCTAGTAGTAAGTTGGACGGACGAAGCAACCATCACTCTTGAATCCACTTCTCTCTTCAACGCAGGCGCTAGTGAGAGGTCGCGTCCGCTCTGACCGGGCATGAATACGGCACCGATTCTTTGGAGTGGCGCTGACCGTTTCGGGCGGGAAGCGCGCGCGGGCGATGGTGGGGCTTTGGGTGGGCCAGGCTGGTCAGGAGCGGGCGTGGCAGCGGCCCGCCTGTCCCGACCGGACGCCCGAAAGAGGATGCACCGACTCTCACGGCTAAATCGTACACTACACACCATCTCTCCGTAGGAGTAGGTCGATGTGTCGCTCTCTCTAACACACACATGCTGTTAAACACACACGCACACACACACGCCGAGGTAAAATGAGTCTATATCTCAATTAATGAAGACTTGCATGTTACCATCCATATGTTCCTACCTACTATGAAAGTAGAAACATAGACTAGTAACATATGCATGTTACTAGTCCAAGTTACTCACCACTATGACCAGCCTAGCAATGTAACCAAACGCTCCTTACTTTGCCTTGTTATCTCCCCCGGAAACCCGATGCATGGAGCGCAACTACGCGTTGATGCATGCAAGTTAATACGTGGCCCTGCATGGTAGCTAAAACAACATCTCTTAGTTGTTGTGATTAATTGTTGCATTGACAGAAATCAGGACTTTGATTGGAGGAAGGACCGGTCGAGTTTCTCCTTCTCCTCCAATCTGCTTGCACCTCGTTTCGAAAAAAAAATCTGCTTGCACCTTGGTCCTGCTGCACCTTCTAACTTGACTTGTTACTCCTAGACGGAGGGAGTAGTACTAGATACGGTGGCACACTGACTTAGGTCAAATACAAGTGCCCAAAATTGTGTGCATGTTATAATAAGGATTCACTTAAAACAATATGTGAGCGAGCAGAGGGATCAATTGGACAGTGTTCACGAGCAGTAGTGAGATGTGTGAGGTAAGATACACCACTGGCGCTTTTAATTTTTCTTATTAATTTGTTTGTTTCACACTCTGACTGGTGGGACCCAACGTACTACGTGGAGAAAAGTAAGGTGACTAAGGCTGCATTATTTCTGTACTACCAACACTGCTTTAAATCGCAAAAAGACCTTACCACCAAAGCCACATGACACAATTATGATTTATATCCCAATGACTCCCATGCAAAAAAAACACGGCATGCTTGTCACACGAATGCAAGAATATATTAAAGGTTATTTTCCTCTCGTTAAACATAACGTGGGGGTGGTGTAGCTGGTTAGCCTGTTCGCTCATCAAACTTGAGGTCTCGGGTTCGATAACTACACTTGAGCACAATTTTGTTTTTGTTCGACTTCTTTCTTCCACCCAATGACAGGTAGGCCCCGCATGACAGAGAGAGAAAGTGATCTGGGGTGGTGCCAGGAGGATTCTTTGACTGGTCAAAATGGATGGATACAGAGCTATACAATTCTCGTAGTGACCGTATAATCACCTCATCACGTATACGCTGCAGCCTCGGCGCTTGTTTTCTAGGGTTTGCACTCTTCACACTCTCTCTCCAGTATATATATACACGCTGGAGCCTCAGCGCTTGTAGTTGCTCTCTTCACACTCTCTCACCCTCTCCAGATCTAAACAAGACTTTGTTGGCCTCTCTCTCTCTCTCTCTCTCTCTCTCTCCCCTCACTGCTGGTCAAAGAGCCGGCAGGATCCGTCCGTCGGGAAGGGAAGGAGGCTTAACGTTGTCGCCGTCGGCGAGGGAGGGAATCCACTACCAGCACAGCTGTTCTCTTTCACCCAGCGGCGACGCGGGAGGGCCTCCGACCCCTTCTTCCTCGCCGCCGTACATAGTGTGGGCCGAACGGCCTCCGGTCGCCCACCGAACCACACCCCAAGAACCTTAAGGTATAATTTACTTATTCCACATGCATTGCTCTAGCTGCATGTGGGCTTTTTCCACTTTTGCACTCGAATCTAGGTGTTGGATCGAACAGGAAAGTAGTGGGGAAAGTTGTATAGCATGAATCTAGGACGTGGTTCAAAGAGGAAAGGAAGGGGGGAAAGTACTAGTACAGACTGGCTATCCAGCACCTACGTTGGTCGAAAAGGGGAACGATGACAAACGCAGACGCATATCAGAATCTAACTGATCTTTTGTTTTGGGGGACAAAATTTGTAGAGTTTGAGCGGGACTAGATTTGTCAGCTCACCTAGGGAAAGGTGTCTAAAGGTAACAAAACTGGGACCAACACAAATATGCTCCTTGGTTGTTTTTGTTCTTTGTTGCAACAGACTGTGCATCAACCCTTCATACATCAGTAGATGCACATGGTGCTGGTGCGTCCACTGTCCCGTGCAACTCTTTAGCTGTTGTTAATCTAAGGCCCTGTTTGGTTAAAAACTCCCTAGTCCCTACGTGCTTGGTTCTAGGGACTAAACATGGACTAGAGGTTATTAAATGACATGCTAAAAGACCATGTTACCCCTAGTAATGAACTAATAGAGACAAGCTGTGATGCGAGGCAGGGGCAACTGTTGGAAAAAGTCCCAAAAAGACTCTCCCTCGGGGTCTTCTTTCTTTATTCCCTAAAATTCCCTCCTGTTTGGTTTAGATGGGACTGACACGGAATTCTTTTTAGTCCCTACACCAAAGTGTCCCTGTAAACAAACACCCTCTAATAATGCCGCTGGAAAATTGATGCAATGCCACAGTTAAAAGCAAATTACATGATTAACAAATTTTATTGTTAATATAACCTCTCTGTTAATATTAATCAATGCCACCGTTTGAGAAATGCTACTTTCTTGCTTTCTTTCCCATCTAGATAAGTTAGATGCTTCTTTTTATTGGCTTCTGTGTCATCCACCGTTACTGACCACTAGTTGTTTCCTTTGCACCTCTGTGTAAACAGGGTTATCTACTTCACCTCGTTGCTATTGTGACCTTTTGTTGCACTGCACAAAACACTTTTGTTTTAAGAGTGTTTTGTGTAGTTCAACCAAAATGTCACACCGACAACGTTGCTTGATTGCTTGATCTTAGTGGAACTGCACAAGAGGAGATCTTACTTCCTATCCGTGTTGGCAAATTTGGTTCAGATCTTGTTCTTGTGAGTTGTTTGAAATCCGCGTCATGAGAGGTCAGTACTAGCCTTCTTTCACATGATTGTGCAGTGTGCTTTCATATGTTGTGCTACTTGTATGCTAATGTTGCTTGATTTTAGGGAATTTGCACAAATGGAGACAAGACTTCCAATCAGTATGTGCACCGTAATATCCCATTGAGGTAAGATAAGGATATTTCACAATCATATTGGCCTGTATTTTGCCACTTTCCTCTGAAAATTAACGTCGTTGTTTAGTGCTATACTTATGCTCCCTAATTGACATGCCAAATCTTACATTGAAGGCGAAGCTTGTCTGTTATTGAACCAAGTGATGAAGGGGAAGAACAAGCAGAAGAAAAACAAAATCAACTCCCGGTGCTGTAATAAAGCACTGTAATTGTGATGACACAAGTAATAATATAGTTTTGCATCTCAATTTATTGCTATGGCTGGAACGAGCAATTGTTTTGCCACTGATTTGATGCCACTCTTAATGTAATATGTAATCTCTACTTGTGCAAACAGGGATCTTCTTTGAAGATACCATATATTTTAGTGGAACTGCACAAGAAGATGTTGGAAACATTAAACTAATCGAGGAGTATATAGTAAGCATGGCAACCACAGTAGATAACAACAGATGGTTTTAGAAGTGCTTGATCTGTATGCTCTACACAATAAGCCTCCTGACAAAGGTTGGTACCCGCCCACGGATTTCATCCATATGATTGAACTTTGTCATCTCTATTGGTGGTGTGCCACTGTTTAGATACTTTCATGAGAAAGTGGTATTGTCCTTGAGAAGTGCTTCATCTGTGTTCTTTTAAATATTTCCTTTCCTTTTTTCCGAGCAAACAGCGATGCTAGCATTTAGTTGTCCTCTTGTCTTTGCACAATAGGATCATCCTCCTGTGAAGAAGAATATGGAGTACGTGAAGTGCCTAGTTCCGATTATGCCAGGATAAAGAAGCCAAGCATCTCTTCTTAAGAAGGGAGCAGTTGAAGGATGGTGACATTATTTTCCACAAGAACAAACTAACTTCAGCTCAGAAGGACTCAAGGATCTCCATCTTTGTTGTTGTGATGGCCAGTACAATGTTGTTTTACGATTCCTTCCGGTGAGTTCCATTTTTTAAAATGTGTGCTCTGCATGGATCATGTAGGTTGACTGTTTAAATTGTCAATTCATAGTACAGTTTGCTTTATACTAATCACTTTTTTTGTATTTATGCAAACAGGGGTGCTCAACTTGATTTCACTGGGAACTGCACAAAATGTTCATGAATACATCGCATATTCTTGAATCATTCATTTCCACCACAAGAAAGGAGGTGCCGATACGTTCAAGGCGTTGCAACATATAAAGGAAAAATCATAGAAGCTACGCACGGATTTGGTTGATTTTGGTGGAACTACACAAAAGAACAGCTGGTTTATTTAGCACAAGGTGCCATGTCAATGTCCGAACTGATGGCAAACCCTGCCGATTCCACAATCGTAGGCATTTGATATTTTGGAATGGGAAAACCTTGTCAAAGTTTGCTCATTGATGTACGCAAAACAACACGCATTTGACATTTTGGAATGGGACAACCTTGTCAAATTTTGCTCATTGATGTTAGCAAGAAGACATGCGTTTGATATTTTCGAATGGGACGCCCTTGCTGTCAGCAGCGTCGATCTATTTTTCTTTATTCTTTAGTTGTGATGTAAATATTGGCTCTGACATGTGAATCACTGAGATGCATAATCATCGAGTGTTCTGAATGCTCTCTATGAATTGCCAGGCCTGTGTGTTTGATTGCAATGTATAGGAACACTAAAAAGCTGCTTAAACTCTTTGTACTCCGGTCAAAGTAGAGATACTTTGACTGCAGACAAAACTTGTATGCAGACTAAAAAGGACCGGAGGGAGTACATGTGAAACTGCTGCAAACGAGGTGATCACCCTGGGAATAATGCTAGTACGTTTTGTTTTGCATGTTCATCCAATGCCAGTGATACAAGAATTCGAACTAATCGAACTAAATTCATTCATGCACGGTCAGATTTCATATAAACATGCCAGATTTCATTACATTTCGTACATTCTTCAACTAAAAAGGAGTGCGCTGGAGGTATAATTAATTAACCGAAGCTACCCACTTATGTCCGGCTGAGCCGAACATAAGCTTCTTCTCTATAGGACCGAGCTTCAGTGAATTAACAGCAGGTGCAGTTGCATAACTGACATCTGGCCCAGATGCTTGTTGGGCCCACGTGTCAGTCAGCCAACTGTACCAGCAGTTAAGTAGAAGCAGCGTCCTTCTCCAACATAGCTCTCCGACTCCACGTTGCCGCCAAGAAGCTAATCGCCCGTCAATGGTCAACCCACCTAGCTTGGCTTCAACCGGAGGGTAGCAGCGGTGGCCTTACTTGGACCCGAGCGGCGGCGACCTACCGTTTTCTACTCTTCCTTGTTTACTGTGTGGCGTGGCCTCGTTGGTAGCGGGGCGGGGCCTCGACGAAGCCGGCGATGTCCTCGATCTCATTGCCGGCGGGGCGCCGCCTCATTAGAGCGGGGGAAATCCTCCCCCTCGTTGCCGGTAGGGTGGCGCCTCGACTGAGCCAGTGATGTCCTCTACCTCGTTGTTGGTGGGGCGGGGCCTCGGCGGAGTAGGGCCTCCGCCTCGGTGCCGGCGGGGCGGGGCCTCGGCGGAGCCGGCGGTGTCCTCTGCCTCGTTGTTGGCGCCGCGGGGCCTCGGTGGAACAGGGCCTTGTCAACGCCAGCGGAGCAGGGACTCGTCGAAGCCGACATTGTCCTATGCCTCCTCCTCGGTCTCGCCAAACAGTGCCTCGCCCGCTTCATCGCCCTCTTTGTAGGTGGCCGCAGCCTCTGCCACCCGCATGCGGTACCGCCAGCGCTCGAGGCGGCCCTCGGGGGCGGAGCGGTATGAGTCGAGCAGCGCCTCCTGCTCCGCGGCGATCCGCTCCTCCGCCTGCAGGTGCTCCTGGAGGAGATGGTGGTTGTAGGCGGCGTCGGCCTGCGCCTCCCGGAACTGCTCCTCACGCTTCTGCCTCACCGTGTCCATGTATTGGGCACGGGCCTCGCCGATGGTCATGGTGCAATGCACCGGCGAGGATGGCGCAGAGGAGGGGGTTGGCGCCGGATCGTCGACTAACATGTTCTCCATTGGGACGTCGTCGTCCTCCGGCTGCCTGCGGCCAGGTAGTCGGCAGCAATGGCTGCCATCTCCTTGTGGTCCGTTGTCCGCCCGTCCCGAAGAGCGCTAGAGTGCGAGGAAGCCATGGTGGGCAGTAGTGGTGTGGACAGGAGAAAGGGAACGGAGGCGGATGACTGCGGCTATGGCCGGCGCATCAGTTTATATAGCAATGGTGGGCGGCGGAGGGACGGACGTGTGGCGCCGGAGTAGCCGCCTCGGCAACCGCGTATCATTAATGTGGCCGGCAGACGGACGGATGGACGACACTTGTGTTGTTTGAAGGCGGAGCAATTGCCTGCACCGGGAAGCGGGGCGGCGGCGCGCCGACTGCTTTTGGGCGGAAGCGGCTGGCGAGGGAGGCGGTCTGAGTGGGCCAGGGCAGTCACACTCGTGCTTGGCAGCGGGTCGGTCCAGCAGCCGGACATGCTGGCTCGCTAGCGAGCTCGCTGAGCCGAGCGACGACAATCAGACGATGGACGTAGCTTCCGACCAGGAGCCGACACCACTGTCCAAGCCGGTTCATGCCGTGTTCACCATAGAGCAAGTGCGGCCGCACTTCGACACCCTAATGGCGGAAGAGCTACCAGCGCAGAAGGACCTGTGCTGCAACCTCCGTCTCGTCAACGAGCACCGGTGAATAAGCGAACGACAATGCCGTCGCGGACATGTGGCCCTATGATCCTGGCTTCCCGAATGAGCAGCGGGCGCTGTATCAGACCATCAGTAGGTCCCGCGAGGCCCTCTCCGCCGTCCTTCCAGTTGTTGCGCTCGCCGTGGCGCCGCGGTCTCGCGTTGTCAACATGGTCAACATACATGAGGAATGAGGAGATGACTTTACTTGGAGAGGATGACAGTGGGGACCCACCAGGGCAATAGCCGCACGTACACAAGTGCCTCCTTATTATCTACTACAACTGTAATTTTTTTTGCTTCCTCCTGGTTTCCTAACATCACGGTCCCACATCATTGTCAACCTATGTAGTCAATAAACGAGAGAATTGCGCAAGGAGCGGCCGACAGCTGGGACCAAGCAGCTCGAGCAGTATTTGTGTTTTTGAGGTGTGAGCACTGTAGAGTTTTTCTTGAGCGATGTTTTCGTCTTTTTGAGACAAGAGCAATGTTTTTGTTATTGTTCAGAGGAGAGCAGGGTATTAACTAAACGGGCTGTGGCCCGTCTAGCCCAGGCCAGATATCCAGCCCAGATATTAATTTTTTTCAAGCTGAAAATGGCTAGCCCAGCTATACTTTTTTTTGAGGAATACCCAGGCTCCCGTTGCTCGCCTTGAATCTATTAATTTGTTGCTTGCTTATGCTTCTCATCACAACTTCAAGTTGCAACAAATGGATGTGAAGAGTGCTTTTCTTAATGGTCCTATTAATGATTGGGTGTATGTTAAACAACCCCCAGGATTAAAGGATCCAAGTTCCCCAATCATGTGTACTAACTCGATAAGGCGCTCTATGGCCTTAAACAAACCCCACGTGCGTGGTATGAGCACCTTACCGAGTTGTTGCAAGATCATGGGTTTGAAATTGGGAAAATCGACCCCACTCTTTTTACTAAGAAGGTCAAAGGGGAGTTGTTTGTATGCCAAATATATGTTGATGATATTATCTTTGGTTCTCCTAACAAAGCTTTCAATGAGGAGTTTGCCGCACTCATGACCAGGAAGTTTAAGATGTCCATGATGGGAAAGTTGAAGTTCTTTCCCGGATCCGAAGTCAAACAAAGAAGAGAAGGAATCTTCATCAACCAAGCCAAATACACTCAATACATGATCAAGAGATTCAAGCCGAGTGATGTCAAGCCGGCTTCTACTCCAATGCCTACCAAATGCCAACTTGACATTGATCCCAATGGTAAAGCGGTGGATCAAAAGGTATATTGTTCTATGATTGGCTCCTTTCTTTACCTTTGTGCATCTAGACTGAATATCATGTTGAGTATGGGAATTTGTGCACAATTTGAAGCCTCACCTAAGGAAAGCCACTATGTGGCGGTCAAGCGAATCTTTTGATATTTGGCTCGTACCCCAAACTTTGGCTTATGGTACCCTAGAGGAGCAAACTTCAATCTCGTGGGATTTTCAGATTCGGATTGGGTGGGAGACAAAGTGGATAGGAAGTCAACTTCCGGAGGGTGCCAATTTCTTGGGTGCTCTTTGGTGAGTTGGTCTTCTAAGAAGCAAAGTTGTGTGTCTCTCTCGTCCACCGAAGCCGAGTATGTGGCCGCTGGTAGTTGTTGTGCTCAACTTCTATGGATGAGGCAAACTTTAAAGGATTACATTGTCATTTGTGACAAAGTGCCTCTTTGGTGTGACAATGAAAGTGCCATCAAGATTTCTCTCAACCCGGTGCAACACTTCAAGACGAAGCATATTGAGATTCGGTATCACTTCATCCGAGACCACATTAGGCAAGGGGAGATTGAGCTTAACTATGTCAACACTCATGATAACCTTGCAGATATTTTCACGAAGCCTTTGGATGAAGCAAGATTTTCGCGAGTTAAGGCATGAGCTAAATATCATCGATTTGAGCAATGTGGCTTGAACTTTGCACACCCCACCATACTCATCATGTTTTCTTGTTTAGGTGTAGGCATGGACATAGCAGGAGTGTTGTTCTCTCAATGAACTCTCCCTCCCCCCATTATGCATAAATCGATCAACTCTTTCACATTCTCCGTTTATGATGGCACTTGTGCTTCAAAGATGAGTTTTGGTCATGGGCCCAAGGATAATTGTTCGCGGTGCCATACCAATTGACTCAAACATAGGTGGCTCCGTCCACCGCCCTCCCTTCTTGAGAGTTTTTGGTTCATTGTTTGGTCCTCTCTTTCTCCGTGCTTATCTTTGGACCTTGTTTGTGGTTAAGTTGCGTCTTTTGTGTTCTCTTTTGTGTGCCCGTTTGCTTGAAGTTTGTATTGCAAAGGCCTTTTTATTCCTCTCTTGCCGAAACCTGCACTTTCTTGGGCATGCGGTACTACCGTGGTGTGCCACGGTACTACCGCTGGAGGTGGGTGGCTCCTGTGCTTGCAAAACTGCAACCACGGCATGGTACTACCGCTTCCAGTGCGGCAGTAATTTTTTACTACCGCTGGAAGAGCAGTACTACCGCCCGGGCTGTACTACCGCGATGATCTGTGGTACTACCGCGCCGTCGAGACCGCGTGTGGGTTAAGCGTGGGCAGGGGAGTTCCAACTCCCCCATACTGCTACCTCTTATCACAGCGTTGGTTTTCCCTTGAAGAGGAAAGGGTGATGCAGCAAAGTAGCGTAAGTATTTCCCTCAGTTTTTGAGAACCAAGGTATCAATCCAGTAGGAGGCCACACGCAAGTCCCACACACCTACACAAACAAATAAGAACCTTGCAACCAACGCGATAAAGGGGTTGTCAAGCCCTTCACGGCCACTTGCAAAAGTGATATCTGATAGAGATGATAAGATAATATTTTTGGTATTTTTATGATAAAGACTGAAAGTAAAGAAAGCAAAATAAACGGTAATGGAAATTGCTAGTTGATGGAAGATTAATATGATGGAAAATAGACCCGGGGGCCATAGGTTTCACTAGTGGCTTCTCTCAAGATAGCATAAGTATTATAGTGGGTGAACAAATTACTGTCGAGCAATTGATAGAATTGAGCATAGTTATGAGAATATGTAGGCATGATCATGTATATAGGCATCATGTCCGTGACAAATGAACCGACTCACCGCATATACTACTATTACTCCACACATTGACGCTATCCGACATGCATCTAGAGTATTAAGTTCATAAGAATGGAGTAACACTTTAAGCAAGATGACATGATGTAGAGGGATAAACTCAAGCAATATGATATAAACCCCATCTTTTTATCCTCGATGGCAACAATACAATACGTGTCATTTGCCTTTCTGTCACTGGGATCGAGCAACACAAGATTGAACCCAAAGCTAAGCACTTCTCCCATTGCAAGAAAGATCAATCTAGTAGGACAAACCAAACTGATAATTAGAAGAGACTTGCAAAGATAACCAATCATACATAAAATAATTCAGAGGAGAATCAAATATTGTTCATAGATAATCTTGATCATAAACCCACAATTCATCGGATCTTGACAAACACACCACAAAAGAAGATTACATCGAATAGATATTCAAGATGTTGGAGATATACCCTAGAGGCAATCATGTATGATGAAATTTCCTACGTGTTTATGAATAAAGATAGTCCTTGGACATTATCAATGATGTGTATCAGCAAGTATGTGACTTGTTTGTGGGACTATGCATTGTATGATGACTGTCCTAAAAGGTCCCTAGTCGAAAGGGCTGTGTGGACGCGTAGCCGACTAGACTGGCATATGATACGGTCAATGGCTTGGTCTCACTAGCCATGGAGCATTGGATGCTAACCGGATAATATGGACTTGGAAAGGTCTGGTCGGATTCGATGTAGTCGGATCCGAGTTGAGATAAGGTCCGAGTCGGACAGACCCAACTATGAGACGCAGCGATATGTCAGCTGTGAGTCTCTAGTACAACATACGTTCTATGTCCTAAGACCTGAGCTGACGCATGTACTCGGGATGGTGACAGACTTGCTTTGAGCCGACCAAACGCTACTCCGTGGATCGGGTAGTTACAAAGGTAGGTTTCGGGTTTGTCCAGTCCCATGCTGCGAGACATGGTCGAGCAAGATGGGATTTGCCCCTCCAATTAGGAGAGATATACTCTGGGCCCCTCGTGTGATCCGACCAGGAACAACATGGCTATGCGACAAGGATTATGAGATAATCCGGATTGTGATCGGTATCACTGGAACGAGAAAGAGGGCGGGCTAGCACAAGGATGACAGTCTCGCCTTGAGCCCGACAACATATATCGTGTGGCAAAGGGAACAGAAGTGTGACATGTTGTACAGGTTCGCCTAACCAGCTTCATAGTCTTCTTGGTGGTCGGCACGCCTTGCTAGAGGCCCCTACCAACCGTGCAGGTCGGAGGTGATCCGAACTGTGACCAAGCCGACTTGAACCTAAGGGGTCGCACGCTCAAGGGAAGGAACCTACGAGGTCGGTTCATAGGACACTGGTCGGATGTGATCCGAACTGGACTAGGAACGTGACCGAGTAGACTTTGGGCTTTAGGGTCCGTGCGAGGCCCAAGTGTTGAGCCTGCGATGGACGCCTATATAAAGTGGAGGTGCGGCACACTCATGAGGTTGATCGCTTCGGTGTTGTGACTAGGGTTTGCATGTGTTGCAAATAGCTACCTCCACTCCTGCCGACTGTGTGATCGGACCTAGCAGTCCGCCGCACGGTGTTCCTCCTGCATGCGCGGATACCGTTAGAGGCGGTGCGCTTGCGCCGCTCCGGCGAACCTGTACGTGGGATTATACGACCGGCTGTTCGAGGGAGATCGGACGAGGAGGAGACGATCCACGCGGACGCGCTGCCCCAACTCTTCTTCCACTGCACGACACTGCGCGTCTAGTGGTAATGAACTGTGATCCATCTTCCGTAGCATGTTCCTGGATGTTCTGCGCGTAAGAAAATTTTAATTTGCAGTCGACACACCCTACCGTAGAACCCAACACAAGAGAATCAAGGAGAACTTTGTATTGAGATCCAAATAGAGAGAAGAAGCCATCTAGCTAATAACTATGGACCCGAAGGTCTGAGATAAACTACTCACAAATCATCGGAGAGGCTATGGTGTTGATGTAGAAGCCCTCCGTGATCAATGCCCCCTCCGGCGGAGCGCCGGAAAAGGCCCCAAGATGGGATCTCACGCGTACAGAAGGTTGTGGCGGTGGAAATAAGGTTTCGTGGTGCTCCTGGATGTTTTCGGGGTACGTAGGTATATATAGGAGGAAGAAGTAGGTCGGTGGAGCTACGAGGGGCCCACGAGGGCGGGGGGCGCGCCTAGGGGGGCAGGCACGCCTCCCTGCCTCGTGGCCTCCTCGTTTATGCCTTGACGTCCACTCCAAATTCTCTGGATCACGTTTGTTCCAAAAATCACGTTCCCGAAGGTTTCATTCCGTTTGGACTCCGTTTGATATTCCTTTTCTGCGAAACACTGAAATAGGAAAAAAAACAGCAATTTGGGCTGGGCCTCCGGTTAATAGGTTAGTCCCAAAAATAATATAAAGTGTATTATAAAGCCCATTAAACATCCAAAACAGATAATATAATAGCATGGAACAATAAAAAATTATAGATATGTTGGAGACGTATCAAGCATCCCCAAGCTTAGTTCCTGCTCGTCCTCGAGTAAGTAAATGATAAAAACATAATTTTTGATGTGGAATGCTACTTAGCATAATTCTCAATGTAATTCTCTTAATTGTGGCATGAATATTCAGATCCAAGTGATTCAAAATAAAAGTTTAGTATTGACATAAAAATAGTAATATTTCAAGCATACTAACAAGTAATCATGTCTTATCAAAATAACATAGCCAAAGAAAGCTTATCCCTACAAAATCATATAGTTAGGCTATGCTTCATCTTTATCACACAAAATACTCCCATCATGCAAAACCCCGGTTTCAGCCAAGCAATTGGTTCATACTTTTTAACGCGCTTCAGCTTTTTCAACTCTTACGTAATACATGAGTGGAAGCCATGGATATAGCACTATATGTGGAATAGCGTGGTGGTTGTGAAGAAGACAAAAAGGGAGAAGATAGTCTCACATCAACTAGGCGTATCAACGGGCTATGGAGATGCTCGTTAATAGATATCAATGTGAGTGAGTAGGGATTGACATGCAACGGATGCACTTAGAGCTATAATGTATGAAATCTCAACAAAAAGAAACTAAGTGGGTGTGCATCCAACTTGCTTGCTCACGAAGACCTAGGGCACTTTGAGGAAGCCCATCATTGGAATATACAAGCCAAGTTCTATAATGAAAAATTCCCACTAGTATATGAAAGTGACAACATAGGAGATTCTCTATCATGAAGATCATAGTGCTACTTTGAAGCACAAGTGTGGAAAAAGGATAGTAACATTGTCCCTTCTCTCTTTTTCTCTAATTTTTTTCTTTCTCTTTTTTTTCTTGGGCATTCTTCTCTATTTTTTGGCCTCTTTTTTTTTTCTTTTTTTATTTAGTCCGGAGTCTCATCCCGACTTGTGGGGGAATCATAGTCTCCATCATCCTTTCCTCACATGGGACAATGCTCTAATAATGATGATCATCACACTTTTATTACTTACAACTCAAGAATTACAACTCAATACTTAGAACAAAATACTACTCTATGTGAATGCCTCCGGCGGTGTACCAGGATACACAATGAATCAAGAGTGACATGTATGAAAAATTATGAATGGTGGCTTTGCCACAAATACGATGTCAACTACATGATCATGCAAAGCAATATGACAATGATGGAGCATGTCATAATAAATGAAACGGTGGAAAGTTGCATGGCAATATATCTCGGAATGGCTATGGAAATGCCATAATAGGTAGGTATGGTGGATGTTTTGAGGAAGGTAATTGGTGGGTGTATGATACCGGCGAAAGTTGCGCGGCATAATAGAGGCTAGCAATGGTGGAAGGGTGAGAGTGCGTATAATCCATGGAATCACATTAGTCATAAAGAACTCATATACTTATTGCAAAAGTTTACTAGCCCTCGAAGCAAAGTACTACTACGCATGCTCCTAGGGGAAGGGTTGGTAGGAGTTAACCATCACGCGATCCCGACCTTCACACATAAGGAAGACAATCAAAAGAGCACCCTATGCAACAAATTTGTCACATAACTTTTACCATACGTGCATGCTATGGGACTTGCCAACTTCAACACAAGTATTTCTCAATTTCATAATTACCCAACTAGCATGACTGTAACATTACCACCTTTATATCTCAAAGCAATTATCAAGCATCAAATTGATCATAGTGTTTAATGCACTTTCTATGATAGTTTTTACTATACCAATTTGGATGCTTAACATATTAGGACTAATTTCGTATTTAAAGCAAATTACTATGCCGTTCTAGAAGACTCTCAAAATAATATAAGTGAAGCATGAGAGATCGATGATTTCTATAAAATAAAACCACCACCGTGCTCTAAATGATATAAGTGAAGCACAAGAGCAAAAACTATATAGCTCAAAAGATATAAGTGAAGCACATAGAGTATTCTAATAAATTCCGAATCATGTGTGTCCCTCTCAAAAGGTGTGTGATACGTCTCTGTCATATCTATAATTTTTGATTGTTCCTCCCAATTCTACAACTTTCATATACTTTTGGCAACTTTTTATACTATTTTTGGGACTAACATATTGATCCAGTGCCCAGAGCCAGTTCCTGTTTGTTGCATGTTTTTTGTTTCGCAGAAAATCCATATCAAACGGAGTCCAAACAGGATAAAAACTGACGGAGATTTTTTCTGGAACATTTATGATTTTTGGGAAGAAGAATCAACGCGAGACGATGCCCGAGGGGGCCACGAGGCAGGGGGCACGCCCTAGGGGGTCAGGTGCGCCCTATGCCCTCATGGCCACCCCGTAAGGCGGTTGGTGCCCTTCTTTCGCCGCAAGAAAGCTAATTTCTGTATAGAGATCGTGCCCAAAATTCAGCCCAATCGGAGTTACGGATCTCCGGGAATTTAAGAAACGGTGAAGGGCCAGAATCAGGAGCGCAGAAATAGAGAGAGACAGAGAGACATATCCAATATTGGAGGGGATATCGCCCCTCCCATGCCATGGAGACCAAGGACCAGAGGGGAAACCCTTCTCCCAACTAGGGAGAAGGTCAAGGAAGAAGAAGAAGGAGGGGGGCTCTCTCCCCCTTGCTTTCGGTGGCACCGGAGTGCCGCCGGGGCCATCATCATCACCGCAATCTACACCAACAACTTCACCGCCGTCATCACCAACTTTCCCCCCCTCTATGCAGCGGTGTATCCCCTCTTTTACCCGCTATAATCTATACTTAAACATGGTGCTCAACACTATATATTATTTCCCAATGATGTATGGCTATCCTATGATGTTTGAGTAGATCCGTTTTGTCCTATGGGTTAATTGATGATCGTGATTGGTTTGAGTTGCATGTTTTATTATTTATGCTGTCCTATGGTGCTCTCCGTGTCGCGCAAGCATGAGGGATCCCTGCTGTAGGGTTTGCAATATGTTCTTGATTTGCTTATGCTGGGTGGCGTGAGTGACAGAAGCACATACCCGAGTAAGTAGGTGTTTGCGTATGGGAGTAAAGAGGACTTGATGCCTTATAATGCTATGGTTGGGTTTTACCTTAATGATCTTTAGTAGTTGCAGACGCTTGCTAGAGTTCCAATCATAAGTGCATATGATCCAAGTAGAGAAAGTATGTTAGCTTATGCCTCTCTCTCAAATAAAATTGCAATAATGATTACCAGTCTAGTTATCGATTGCCTAGGGACAAATAACTTTCTCGTGACAAAAAGCTCTCAACTAAAACTAATTTAGTTGTGTGTTTATCTAAACAGCCCCTACTTTTTATTTACGCGCTCTTTATCACCTTGCAAACTTATCCAAAAACACCTACAAAGTACTTCTAGTTTCATACTTGTTCTAGGTAAAGCGAACGACAAGTGTGCGTAGAGTTGTATTGGTGGTCGATAGAATTTGAGGGAATATTTTCTCTACCTTTAGCTCCTCGTTGGGTTCGACACTCTTACTTATCGAAAGAGTCTACAATTGATCCCCTATACTTGTGGGTTATCAAGACCATTTTCTAGCGCCGTTGCCGGGGAGCAATAGCGTGGGGTGAATATTCTCGTGTGTGCTTGTTTGCTTTATCACTAAGTAATTTTTATTTGCTGTTCTAAGTTGTTCTCTATCTTTAGTTATGGATATGAAACGCGAAATACCAAAAAAATAGGTGTACTTGCTACTCATGGAGATGGGGTATCGGAGTAATGGGCCACGGGTAGGCTAACCCAAGACCCAGGACCTTTCAAGACATCGGGGCAGGCGGCGCCCCTCAAAGCCTCAAGACGATGGTCCGCCTTCCGAGGGTCGGCGATGATCCTGCCGACTGCCCCTAGCGGCCGAGTCCCCGAGGGCGACTTCAAGAAGAACCGACTCCCAGTCGCTGACTTCTAGAGAAGCCGGCTATGGGGAGTCGGCCCACGACTCCAACCACCCCATGGCCTTGCACTAACGGACGGGACAGGAGGCAGCCGCCGCGCGGCCCCTCCCTGCCCCGTTTATCGAGAGTAAGCATGGCCACAGTGCGCCGTATCAATGGAGATCTCCATCCGCGCTGCATCGCTGCTGCTCACCCTCGACATCAGCCCTTTGGCGCGCCAGAGCCCACAACGGCTGTCAGTAGTGACCTCGAGCCGGGCGGGTCCCACCTGCTCATGGAGTACGGAAGACGGCCAGGGCACCCCAAGACGGACCCGATGGGAGTCGGCCTCCGGAAGTCGGCTGGCCTCTCCCATGGGCCCCACGAGCCATTAACCAAGACGAGACGGGGAATGGCCACAGTGATCGCCCGCCAGGCGGCGACACTGTTGCCATAACCCCGTGACCGAGCTGGCGCCATTAAGAAGCACTACTGATAATCATAGCCAGAAAGCCCGCTCATGACGGCAGGGGTCAGAGACCCGCCCCAGTTGTTGGCGGCCCTGTCGGCGGGCCCCAGCAGTCGGCGGAGAGGACGGCGGCCTGAGAGACAGACGGCTGGGACCCGCACTCAGCCGGTTTTACGGGGTAGGCCTATATAAACCCCCCAGGGCACCCATGCAAAGGGTTCGTGACCTTTAGACTAGACCAGATCATATTGGGAGGAGAGAGCTAGCCTCGCCTCCTCCTACCTCCAAAACACAGCTCTAGGAGCAATCTTGTACTCACTTTGCCATAGTGATCATGCGGAGACCCCGCAAAGCAGCAGTAGGGGTGTTATCTCCTCGGAGAGCCCTGAAGCTGGGTAAGATTTGCCGGCGTGCATGTCTACGCCTCATCCCGTTTCCAGGCACCGGCGACGTTCTACTCGCCCCCACCATGATAAGCCATCCTTTGTCATATGTCGCACCCAACCCCCGACATTTGGCGCCCACCTTGGGGCCAGGTGCACTGTCGTCTGGAGACCTATTCTGGACGGGAACCTTCTTCCTCCCTGGCGAGCGCAGCCAGCCAGGCACGCCCGATGGCATCTGCGTCGACGCTCTGCATGGCGCCGAGGTCGCCTGCGCGGCCAGCCGCCTCGCTGAGCTCGTCGGCGAGGTTCGCCTCTCCGACGAGCCTGCCTCCGACGCAGGCGCGAGCGGCCCCGAGAGCCTCCTCGTGGGCCTCCTCGACCAACTCCATGTCACCGGCGAGCCTGCCGTGGACTTGGAGTCCGTAAGCTCCACCGACCCGATGCTGGTCGACTCCTACACCGCGTCGCTCGACGCGTTTCCCACCAACGTGGTGGTTTACGATGAGCCGCTCCCGTGCGAGGGGAGCGGCGGAAGCGCCGTCACGGAGGTGCTTGTCATCAGCCATGGCGAGCCCTCCGGTGAAGAGGCTCATGATCCGCTTGACGCGGCTCTACGCGACTTAACTGCGCCTATCCCTGAAGACGCAGACGCCGAGACGCTGGAGGCACGCCGCCTCCAGATCGTCGAAGGCGCGAAGAGGCTGGCAAACATGAGACGCTTGTCAGCAGCCTACCAGCGCGAGATTGATCGCACCGTGGGCGGCTCGCCAGTTCTGATTGGGCCTAGCCGCCTAGGCGCGGTCCAGCAGCGCGTCGTGGCCATCGCCAACCTGTTCGGGGCCAATCGCCCCGTATACGCCACGCCCACGGAGAACATCCGCGCCGCCCAGGCGGCGGCGGACGAACTCGACAACTTCGAGGGCTAAGAGCGCCGTCTGATGACGGAGCGTGTCCAGCAGCTCCTCGACGCGGCTGCCGGGCAGAACGAAGCCGGCTGCTGCACAGAGGCACCGCAGCGACGAAACGACGACCTGCCTCCCCGCCGAGATCAGGGCGCGACGTCTCGGACGCCGACTGGCGGTGTCCACGGAAGAAGGAACAAGGATCCGACCATCAGTCACAGTCGGACTCGCCTCACCATTGAGCACGACCAAGACGGCCGCCCTAGAGCAGTAGAGCGGCGAAACGACTATCTGCCTCCCCCTCCTCGCAGAGAGAGGCGAGTCTCCCCGCCACCCATTGAGCATCCGACTCTCGGCGACCGCCTTGGCCGCCGAGAGGGAGTCGGAGAGAATGACGCCCGCCACCGGATCGACCGACTCCATCGATCCCTGGCGCTGGAAGAGGAGGACGAGTTGGGCCCTCCCTGCTTCGGGCCCCGCATCCGAGACGAGCCCTTTTCCAAAGGGTTCACACTCCCCCGAGACACGCCCAAGTACACCGGCTCCGTGAAGCCGGAAGACTGGCTGGTCGATTACTCCACGGCCGTCAGCATCGCGAACGGCAACAAGCGTGTTGCCGTGAAGTATGTTCCCCTCATGCTCCAGGGCACGACCCGGACATGGTTGAACAGCCTGAAGCCCCGCAGCATCAACAGCTGGGTAGACTTCACCGAAGCCTTCATCCGCAACTTCACGAGCACGTACAAGCGGCCTCCGAAGCCTCGCCAGCTTTCCTTGTGCGTGCAAGGCCCCGACGAGTCAACTCGCGACTACCTCACGCGTTGGGCCGAGCTCCGGAACTCCCTGCGGAGGGCGCAGCACGAGGTGCAAGCCATCGAATACTTTCACGGCCGGGTGCAGAGAAGGCACCCTCCTCAAGCATAAGCTCCTCTGCGATGAGCCGGAGACCCTCGACGAGCTGCTGATCATAGCAGACAAATACGCCACGGCCGACTCCTCCATGAAGGCGGAGATCCAAGTTAGTGCGACTGGCAAAGCGGCCCCTCAAGCTCCCAGGACTCCGGCTGGAGACGCCAGTCGGCGGCAACAACAGAATGACCACAAGCGCAAGGCCCCGCAGCCGGCTTCCAGCAGTCGGCAAGTGGTGACGGTAGAAGACCAGCAACCGGAGGGGCAGCCTCCGGCCAAGCGTCAGAAAGGCGGCAAGTCCAACTGGTTGCCGGCCTTCTCCTACGAGCAGACTCTCGATGGCCCCTGCAAGTTCCACAGCGGTGCAAAGCCGTCCAACCACACTGCCCGGAAGTGCCACTTGCTCACCAGAATCACCAAGGGCGAAGGCCTCCAGCCTCCCCGTCATTGGCCGCCGCGCCATCACTGCCCTTCAAAGAGCCGGGTCGTCAAAGGCCGGCAGACAAGACGAAATTACCCTAAGAGCACGGGGCATACGCAGTGTTCACCAGTGTGGCTGACGATCGACGCAGCAGGCGGCAGCAACAGCAAGAAGTGAACGCAGTAGAGTTAGAGGCCCCGGAGTTCATGCACTGGTCCGAGAAGCCTATCCGTTGGAGCAGAGCTGATCACCCAGAGGTGATGCCGAATCCAGGCTCCTACGCCCTGGTCCTATGCGCCACTCTGGCCACCGATAGGCGGGCCGCTCGTTTCTCACGAGTGCTGATAGACGGAGGCAGCAACATCAACATCCTGTACAAGGATACCATGGAGAAGTTGGGAATCAAACAGAGACAACTCCAGAGCAGCCGGACTGTGTTCCACGGCATCGTACCTGGCCTTTCCTGCTCACCAATCGGCAAAATCCTGATAGATGTCCTCTTCGGGGACAAAGATCATTTCCACCGAGAGCTAGTCTGGTTTGAGGTGGTGGACCTCGAGAGCCCGCACCATGCACTGCTTGGCCGGCCTGCCTTGGCCAAGTTTATGGCGGTCCCCCACTATGCTTACCTCAAGATGAAGATGCCGAGTACCAAGGGAATTCTGACCGTAGCTGGCGACTACAGAAAGTCGTCCGCTTGCGCGGCCGAGAGCAGTCGATTGGCCGAGTCCCTGGTGATCGCGGCCGAAAAACGGCTTCTCGATCGGGTAGTGGCGATGGCCGGCAAGCAGCTTGAGATGTCGCCCGATCCCAAGGAGTCGGAAGCTGAAGGCTCGTTCAAGCCAGCTAAAGAGACAAAGAAGATACCCTTGGACCCCGAGCACCCCGAGAGGTACGCTGTCATAGGTACGAACCTTGACAGCAAATAGGAAGGCGAGCTCATCGATTTCCTCCGTGAGAATCGAGACATCCTCGCATGGTCCCCTAAAGACATGCCGGGTGTACCGACGGAATTCGCCAAGCAAAATTTACATGTCCGATCAGATGTGAAGCCCGTCAGGCAGCCCTTGTGCCGCCCGTCAGAAGAAAAGAGAAGAGTTGTTGGAGAAGAGATAGCCCGGCTCCTAGCAGCCGTCTTCATTATGGAAGTGTTTTTTTCCAGAGTGGTTAGCAAATCCGGTCCTGGTGCTGAAGAAGAACAAGCAATGGCGGATGTGTATCGACTACACGAGCTTGAACAAAGCCTGCCCCAAAGGCCCGTTCGCTCTACCGAGGATTAACCAGGTGATAGACTCCACAGCAGGATGCGAGCTGTTGAGTTTCTTAGATGCATATTCAGGATATCACCCGATCAAGCTGAACCCGACCGACAGATTGAAGACCGCCTTCATCACGCCGTTTGGAGCCTTCTGCTACCTGACCATGACGTTCGGCTTGAGGAATGCCGGCGCCACCTTTCAGCGTTGCATGCAGAAATGCCTCCTCAAGCAACTCGGCAGAAACGCCCACGTCTACGTGGACGACGTGGTGGTGAAGACGGAGAAGCGTGGAACGCTGTTGGAAGACCTCAAGGAAACCTTCGAGAATCTGCGCCGATTCCAGATTAAGCTCAACCCTGAGAAGTGTGTTTTCGGAGTACCAGCCGGCCAACTCCTTGGCTTCCTGGTCTCCGAACGCGGCATAGAGTGCAACCCTGCGAAGATCAAGGCCATTGAGAGGATGGAAGTACCCAGCCGGCTACTAGATGTGCAAAAATTCACCGGCTGCCTGGCTTCCATCAGCCGATTCATCAGTCGGTTGGGCGAGAAAGCCCTCCCCTTGTACCAGCTGATGAAGAAGACTACCTTTTTCGAGTGGAACCCCAAGGCGGACGAAGCATTTCTCCAATTGAAAAAGATGTTGACTACTCTACCGGTGCTGGCGGCTCCGACTCCCAAAGAGCCCATGCTCTTGTATATTGCCGCCACCAGCCAGGTAGTCAGCACTGTGATCGTAGTTGAGCGCAAGGAGGAAGGCAAGGCGCTACCCGTCCAGAGACCGATATACTATCTGAGCGAAGTACTGTCGACCTCCAAGCAGAACTACCCTCATTATCAGAAGATGTGCTACGGCGTGCACTTCGCCGCCAAGAAGTTGAAGCCCTACTTTCAAGAGCATCCGATCACTGTGGTCTGCACAGCTCCACTGGCCGAGATCATCGGGAGCCGAGATGCGTCGGGCCGAGTGGCCAAATGGGCCATAGATTTGGCCCCCTACACCATCTACTATCAGCCTCGCACCGCCATCAAGTCGCAAGCACTGGCCGACTTCCTCGTCGACTGGGCCGAGACCCAGTATCTGCCGCCAGCACCCGACTCCACCCATTGGCGGATGCATTTCGACGGCTCCAAGATGCGCACCGGCCTGGGAGCCGGCGTTGTTCTCACTTCCCCCAAAGGCGACAAGCTCAAATACGTGCTGCAGATCCATTTCGCCGCCTCCAACAACGTTGCCGAGTACGAGGCGCTCATTCACGGGCTCCGGCTTGCCAAAGAACTTGGCATTGCCGGATCCTGTGCTATGGCGACTCCGACTTGGTGGTCCAGCAATCATCTGGCGACTGGGACGCCAAAGACGCAAACATGGCGAGCTACCGTTTCCTGGTACAGCAACTCATCGGATATTTCGAGGGGTGCGAGTTCCTTCACGAGCCAAGAAATGACAACGACCAAGCAGACACCCTGGCGCGAATCGGCTCCACCCGCCAAGCAATACCGTCCGGCGTCGCCCTTCAGCGCCTCCTCAAGCCGTCTATCAAGCCGTCACCAGAGTCAGACTCCATCTTTGTGCCGACTCCTCCCGAGGAAGTCGGATCCGGCTCAAAAGCACCAGCAGACGACACAAGGATCCTGGCAAAGAGCCCCAAGAGTACCACAGTCGAAACTGGCCCGGGGACTGTGCCAGTCGGCCCGGGGACTGCGCCAGTCGGACCGGGGACTTCGGCAACACAGCAAGCAGCCGCGGACTCCGTCTCGCCGCCTCCCAGCCCAGCCGCCCTCGTCCAAGTCGCAGTGGTCGCAGTTGAAGAAATAGCAGCACCCTCATGGGCCTAGCCCATCCTCAAGTTTTTAGTAAACAAAGAGCTGCCAACCGATGAAATTTTGGCTCGGCAAGTGCAACGCCGAGCAGCAGCCTACACCATAGTCAACAGAGAGCTGGTCAGGCGCAGCGTCACTGGTGTCTACCAGCGTTGCGTCGAGCCAGAGCAAGGCCAGGAAATTCTCAAAGACATCCATCAAGGCGAGTGCGGCCACCACGCGGCCTCAAGAGCACTCGTCGCCAAAGCCTTCCGACACGGTTTCTTCTGGCCGACTGCCCTAGAAGAGGCCAAAGAGCTAGTCCAAAAATGCAAGGGGTGCCAGAAGTTCCGCTCCAAGCCACTCCAGCCGGCTTCCGCGCTCAAAACTATCCCCATCGCCTGGCCCTTTGCGGTTTGGGGCCTGGATATGGTGGGACCATTCAAGGCACGACGCGAGGCTCGACTCATCTGCTTGTCGCGGTGGACAAGTTCACCAAGTGGATAGAGGTAAAGCCCATCAAGAAGTTGAACGGTCCGACGACAGTGACTTTCATCACCGACATCACAGTTCGGTACGGCATACCACACAGCATCATCAACGACAACGACACGAATTTTGCCAAAGGCGCCTTGGCTCGTTTTTGCGCGACGCAGGGCATCCGACTGGACTTAGCGTCCGTTGCCCATCCGCAGTCAAACAACCAAGTGGAGTGAGCAAACGGCCTCATCCTGTCCGGCATCAAGCCCCGACTGGTCGAGCCACTGGAGCGCTCGGCCGGCTGTTGGCTTGAGGAGTTGCCGGCCGTCCTCTGGAGTCTGCGCACGACTCCAAACAAGTCAACCGGCTTCACGCCGTTCTTCCTCGTCTACGGTGCTGAAGCCGTCATCCCAACGGATATAGAGTACGACTCCCCGTGAGTCACCATGTACACTGAGGAAGAAGAAGAAGAGGCACGCCAAGACGGTGTCGATCTGCTGGAAGAAGGCCGGCTGTTGGCACTCAGCCGGTCCAGCATTTACCAGCAGAGCTTGAGGCGATACTACAACAGGAAGGTCAAAACAAGAACTTTCCAAGAAGGCGACCTTGTGCTCCGACTGATCCAGCGAACAGCCGGCCAGCACAAGTTGTCGGCACCTTGGGAGGGCCCCTTCATTATCAGCAAAGTGCTGGGCAACGGCTCCTACTACCTGATCGACGCTCAGAAGCCCCGAGCGCGCAAGAGAGACGACTCCGGCAAGGAGTCGGAACGGCCATGGAACGCAAATCTTCTCCGAAGATTTTACAGTTGATGCAGTATGTACCACGCTACCCTTTGTATTAAAGTACCAAGGCTTCGGGCCCCCCCGAGGCGAGCTCGGGGACTGCCATCTTTTATTATCTGTACGATAAAAATTATGCTTTCGAGTATGCTACTTGTTACGTCGCTCGGCACCGGGCTCGACTAGTCGGCCCGGGGACTCGCCGCCTTAGACTATGAAATGCTTCATGCGGTCGGATAAGTAGGGTGCGGCGCCTAAGCCGTCTCCTGTCAGAAGCCGCAGCTCGCAGAGCGACTGTTTGGCAGGCAGGAGTAAGGCAGAATGGGTGCTCACACGAAAAATGGCTAAGGACTTAAAGCGTTAACATAGATTAAGCCGGCTTCCAACCTCTCCTCGCAAAGCCGACTCGAGAGTAGTCGGCTTGCCGTTTCCTATCCCACTTGTTAAAAAGACTCTAAAAATGGCCAAGTACTTGCCTCCCCAAGGTAGCCCAACACTTGATCCAGCGGCAGTCCACAGAGCGGCTGTTCGACTGGCAAGGCGACATTTAAGGGAAGGCGGCAAAGGGAAAAGCCAAAAGAGCAACGAGCAAGGGAAGATAGAAATCGAATGAATATTTACATAACATAGGCCCCTGGCCGAATCTTTGAGCAGAAGTTCAAAATACACCCCGCGGGTGGAATTGTGCAAACTAACAAGTTCTTCAAAGACTGTTAAAAAACAGATAAAGGCAAGACGACGGCCTAAGAAGCGGCAGACGGGTTCGGAGGGTTGGAGGCAACGGCGGTGTTAGGCGCCGGGGCGGTAGGCTGAGCGATCTCGGCTTGGTCATCTCCAGTGGCATCCGGCTTGGTCGAACGCGGCTCGTTGCTGGAGGCACGATCGAGCTGAGGCTGGTCGCCCGCTCCGTCCTCTGGCGCCTCCATCTCGCCTCCGTCCTCCGCCTCGCCTTCCTCATCGGCGCTGGAGCCGATCACTTCTGCCGAGTCTTCGTCGTACCCCGGATTCATCCCAAACCACTCTGGCGGCACCACCCCGCCATCTGCAGCCCGTTCAGGGACGAAGACACTGGTGTCGGTGTAGTCGGTGATCGCCGCACGCTCGACAAGGGCGTCTTCCACAGCCACCAGCTCCGCCTGGGCTTCCGACCGGAATGTGGCCAGCCGGTCCAGGTCCAGTCCTGGGTACCACGCCTTGACGAATTCCAAGGCCCGGCGCGCGCCAGCTCGGGCCGAGGAACCCTTCCAAGCCTCAAGACGGCCAGCTGTGACCTCCAGCCAGTCGGCGGTCCAACTGGGAGTGCGCAGAACCGGCACGTCCGGCCACAAGGCAGCAATCACCTGGGCACCGACACGCTGAAGCTGGAGCAACATTCGATGGGCCGGCCGCAGACGAGCCTCGATGCTCAGAGGCTGCTCGTCAAGAGTTCGGGGAGCATTGGCGGCGATCTCCACACCGCTCGCCCTCCGCGCCTCACGGTCGGCCTCGATGGCTTGAATGGCCGTCTGCGAGTGGCCGGGGAAGAAGTCTGCCAAGACAAAAAGCAGAACCAAGGAATCAGGAGTCGGCCCGACGCATAGCCAGCGGCACGGATAAAGAAAGTAAAGAAACTCACCGTCGACGATGTCTTCGATCTCATGGAAGCCGGAGGTCAGCATTGCCTCCTTGTCAGTTCAGGAGGAGCGTTCGCCTTCGAACTCGGCCAGGAGAGCGGCCTCCTTCTTCTCGGCCTCGTCCTGCGCCTTCTTGAGCAGCTCCTTCTGCTCCACCAGCTGCGCAGCCAGCAGATCGCGCTCCGCGACAAGCTTGTCGCACTCCGCCCCCTTGGCGCGCAAAGCAGTGTTGGCCTGGCCCAACTGTTCTTGAAGAGCGGCATTGGCCTCTGAAGAATAAGAAAGGAAAGAAAAACATAAAGTCGTCAACAAAGAAGGTCGCCGGGAGATCCGCCCGACTCGGCGATCGGCCGAATCTCGGGACTACACCAGCCAGTGCGCCAGCGCGCCCCCGCGAAGAAGAAGGAGGACTCACTCCGGCTCTCCGACAAGTCGGCAGTCCGCTTGCCCAACTCCTCGACGCTGCGGTTGAAAGCAGTGACGCGGAGGTTGTGGTACTCTTGCAAAACAAGAATCCCATTCAGAAGTAAAACATTTTGTACTCACCAGAGGAGTTCCGAGCCGCCTGCTCAGTAGCCGGCCCGAAACTCGGGGTCTACACCCGGTGGGTGCGCTGGCGCGCCCCCACAGAAAAGATCAAGGAAAGCAAAGTCGGAAGAAGCAAGCGTACCCTGATGGCCGTTCGTGACGCCAAATGCTCCTTGGTGCAGTTGTGGATGGCGTCACCTTCGGCTTGCAGCTTCGCCTGGACGTCCAGGAGCACAGTGTTCAGCGGGCCGTTGCCGCCTCCCCGTACCCACCCGACGGGCGCGACACTCGTCGCCTTGGCGTCTGGAACGGCCGAGCTGGCGGCACCAGTCTCCAGAGGACACGGCCGAGCTGGCGGTGGCATGTGGGCGAGGCAACTTGGAGGAGCAGCTTCGCCATGGCCTCGTCTTTGGTCGGCGGCACCAGCGGATCGGCCGGCTTTTTCCCTTTCTCGCTCCCAGACGGCGGTGGAGGCGGCAGCGGCGGATCGGCCGTGTCCGAGATGGAGGCCTCACCGCTCTCCTTCTCCAAAATGGGGTTCTCCCCACCGGCTTCCCCAGTCTGCCCCACGAACTCCGGAAGTGGTGGCACGGAGTTCAGTGGGGTAACGAGCAGCGCCGACTGGAGGCGCGCGGCTTCCTCGGCCCGCCGCTGGGCCACGACGGCGGCTTCGGCCTCCTCCAACTTCTTCTGGGCGGAAGCTGCCGCCTTCTCGGCCTGCGCCTTCGCCAGGCGGTCGGCCTCCTCCTCGTCGCGCATCTCCCGCGCGTTTTGCTCCGTCGCCTCCCGGAGGTCGGCGGCGGGGTCAATCCGCCGAGTGTTCGCGGACGTCTTGGTCGACCCCATGATGGAAGGGGCGGCGACTCTCTCGAAGGTGAGGGGAGCCCTGAAGAGAGGGAGAAATGAAAAAAGGTTTTGACGAAGTTCACCAAGAGAAACAAGACAAAGACAGAGCACTTACGCAGAAACCAGCGGCGGCTTCTTCACCTCCTTACGGAAGCGGTTGGCCTTTGCGACCGCTTCCTCCCGCTTGGTCACGGTGGCCGTCCCCTTGAACTTCTTTGGCCTACCGTCGAGCAAGCTCGGCCCGGCCCGACGTTTCTTCACGCCGCCTTGCCCGCCCAAGCCGGCGGAGGAGCTCGAGCCCGGCTGGCCGGCCCCCGGCTGGTGGCGGGGGCGACTTCCCCCTCGGCATCGTCATCGGGCCAGTCGGCAAAGGTGGCCGAGGGCCTGAAGTCGCCAGTTCCTCCCTTTCCGCCTTCGGTGTCAGCCTCCATCGCTGCCGCCCCCAAGTCGGGGTCGTCGACGTCGCTCTCTGCGCGGTCAGGGACGAACTCGCGGGGCGGCCCTGTGGCGCCGGCTGCGGGCTGCATGAGGGTGTTCTGACTCGGAAGAAACCAAAGGAAAAATCAGAAGCCGGATTCGGCTGCAAAGGAAAAAGAAGAAGGGAGACGACTTACCACAGGTGGGGGGTTGGCGCGCGAGTACGACTCTTTGCCGAATTGCCAATCCTCCGCGAGATTTCAGTTTGTGATGTAGTTGACCATGTTGGCCAGCTCCACGTGGGGCATGTCTTTGGTGCACATCCGGCACGGGTCTCGGTGGTCGCTCATCTGGCTGATCAGATGAGGTCGGCCTTGGAGTGGGAGGAATCGGCGCGCGACGAAGGCGGCCGGCAAGTCGGCTCCGGTCAGGCCCTCCGACTGCATCATCACTCGGAGTCGGGCGACGGCGGCGGCACCAGCGGGAGTCAGCGTCCTGGCCCGATGAGACCAGCTGGGGAGCCTCCCGGCCGTGGCGCCGTACTCCGACAAGTTGACCCGATGCCTATGCAGGCGGCATTCTTCACGTAAAAATACGACCGTTGCCACATCCTCACCGACTTGATCAGTGGGATGGGGGGAAACGGGTTGTCGGCGGTCGACCTCCGCATCGCGATGAAGGCGCCGCATTGAGCCGGCACACCGGCGACGTGCGTACCGAGCTTGGAGGAGAAGAACTCCCCCACAGCTCGGTGGTGGGGAGGACGCCAAGGAAGCCCTCGCACAAGGAGGCGAAGGCGGCCAGCAGCACCACCGTGTTTGGAGTGAGGTGGTGCGGCTGGAGTGAGTGAAACTCCAAGAGAGAGCGAAAAAAGGCGCTCGCCGGCAGCCCCAGGCCGCGCATGAGGTGCGAGCGGAATACGACCCGCTCGCCTTCCCTCAGCGCCGGCGATATCTCCCCCTCCGGCGTGGCGCGGGCCTGCACCAAGTTTGCGCCAGGGAGCCGGCGCGTCTTGCGGAGAAGGTCGATGAGGTCGTTGTCCACGAGGGACCCGTCCCACACGCCGGAGCGCACGGCGGGAGCCGCGGCGGCGGAGGAAGAACTCATCGTGTGAGCGTGGTGAGGTTCGGCGCGGCGGCGTCGAGAGGAAGAAGGAGAAGCGAGAGGGCGAGGGGAGAAGGAAAAACGGGCGCGCGTGCTTCGCCGCCCCTCTCCTGTCGCCTACTTATAGGCCCGTAGGCTGAGAAGCCGATGGGGCGGGCGTGGGATTAACTGCGCATGGGCCCCCCACGCCCCCCACGATTTATCCCACGGAGTTACTGCACGCAGTAACAACGTGGGAACCCCAACCGTCCGCCCGGCCGCAACGGATCCGTTCGTGTGCCGAGGCAGGGTAGTGGCGGGCCCCGCCTGACGACCTGTCCCGTCGCGCGTGGGCGGGCAGACTTTCCCTGCCACGTTGCACCGCGTGACGATTCCGCAATGGCCGGCCATGAGGAAGCGTATCAGGCACGCCACTTGAGCCCCGCCACAGCCTTCGAAGTCTTTGAGGGGCAAGACGGCCCACTAAAAGCCCGGCTCCAGCCAGTCGGCCTGGAGGAAGACGGCGAGCAAGACCCAGATCCCCCAGCTAGAAGGAAGAAACTGTTGAGGCTTCTCGACATGCCAACCTCGGTGCCTCACCAGCTTCGGGGACTACTATCGGAGTAATGGGCCACGGGTAGGCTAACCCAAGACCCAGGACCTTTCAAGACATCGGGGCAGGTGGCGCCCCTAAAAGCCTCAAGACGATGGTCCGCCTTCCGAGGGTCGGCGACGATCCTGCCGACTGCCCCTAGCGGCCGAGTCCTCGAGGGCGACTTCAAGAAGAACCGACTCCCAGTCGCTGACTTCCAGAGAAGCCGGCTATGGGGAGTCGGCCCATGACTCCAACCACCCCATGGCCTTGCACTAACGGACGGGACAGGAGGCAGCCGCCGCGCGGCCCCTCCCTGCCCCGTTTATCGAGGGTAAGCATGGCCACAGTGCGCCGTATCAATGGAGATCTCCATCCGGCGCGGCACTGTTGCCGTGCTCACCCTCACATCAGCCCCTTTGGGCGGCGCCAGGAGCCCACGACGGCCTGTCTGTACGACCCCGAGCCGGCGGATCCCACCTGTCGTCGGAGTACGGAAGACGGCCAGGGCACCCCAAGATAGACCCGATGGGAGTCGGCCTCCGGAAGTCGGCTGGCCTCTCCCACGGGCCCCACGAGCCATTAATCAAGACGAGACGGGGAATGGCCACAGTGATCGCCCGCCAGGCGGCGGCACTGTCGCCATAACCCCATGACCGAGCCGGCGTCATTAAGAAGCACGGCTACAGTAATCCGCAGCCGGCAAGACCCGCCCGCGGCGGGCAGGGGCCGTAGACCCCGCACCAGGCCAGTCGGCGGGGCCCGCCAGTCGGCGGGCCCCAGCAGTCGGCGGAGAAGACGGCGGCCTGAGAGACAGACGGCTGGGACCCGCACTCAGCCGGTTTTACCATTGTACCCCTAGGGGGTAGGCCTATATAAACCCCCCAGGGCACCCATGCAAAGGGTTTGCGACCTTTAGATCAGACCAGATCATATTGGGAGGAGAGAGCTAGCCTCGCCTCCTCCTACCTCCAGAACACAGCTCTAGGAGCAATCTTGTACTCACTTTGCCATAGTGATCATGCGGAGACCCCGCAGAGCAGCAGTAGGGGTGTTATCTCCTCGGAGAGCCTTGAAGCTGGGTAAGATTCGCCGGCGTGCATGTCTATGCCTCATCCGGTTTCCAGGCACCGGCGACGTTCTACTCGCCCCAACCATGATATGCCATCCTTTGGCATATGTCGCACCCAACCCCCGACATGGGGAACCTCCTAAAACCCTCGATGCTGGTTATGTGAAAAATATTATGTACTACTTTGATAATCCTGAGAAAACCCCATTCAATTATGTTATGGGAGACACGTTGGATCAATGTGAATACTTATAGGGATTATCGCTTGACACAAATGGGAAACTATTATGGGATCAAATTCATATGTTGCATTGGTATGCTCGGGAACTATGCTTGAGATATGATTATACTTGTTGCTCTAGGATGAAGGCTCCACACCTTCCCTTTTCATGCAAATTTAATGATGATAAAACCTTGTCTTATTATGCTAATGGTATAAATGATTACTATGATGTGGAACAAATAGAAGAAATTGTTGCTTTTATGGGTGCTTATGAAATTGAATCTGTGTTTAAAGAGTGTGAAAATCTTGATGATGTTGTTTACAGACCTGCAAATTTGCTATACTTAAATATTGTTATGAGAATTATGAATACAATTCCAATATTGATGCATTTATTGAGAAAGTCTCCGCTGTCCAAGAAGATACTAATATTTTGCATGATTCTATGGAAGAATAAATTGATAGAACTGTGAGCTCATTGGATGAAAAAGATGACGAGGAGAGCAAAGAACAAAAGGAGGAAGAGCGGATTAGCTACCCGTGCCCGTCTTCTAATGAGAGTAACTCTTCAACTCATACATTGTTTAATTTCCCTTCGTGCTTACCGAAGGATGATTTCTATGATGATTGTTATGATCTCGTTGATTCTCTTGAAATACCCCTTTTTGATGATGCTTGCTCTGCTTGTGGCCAAGATGCCAATATGGATTATGCTTATGGAGATGAACTTGCTATAGTTCCTTATGTTAAACATGAAATTGTTGCTATTGCACCCACGCATGATAGTCCTATTATCTTTTTGAATTCTCCCTACTACACTATATCGGAGAAGTTTGTGCTTATTAAGGATTATATTGATGGGTTGCCTTTTACCGTTGCACATGATAATTTTGATAGATATAATATTGTCGGTGTACAAAAGTAGGGGCTCTGCTTTTGAACCCTTTACTTGTGCACGGGCAGTCAAAGCCTCCCGCCACGGCCACGCATAGACATGGCAAGAAAGGGGAGCTGGAGAGAAGCCGAAGCCACGAGGACAAACGAAGCAACAACAAGGACCAAGGCCACAAAGATCAGATAGGCGTAGCAGGTTCCCCCGGCAAGGGCCCTTGCCGGGGTAGCCTCAGCAGCCCCGGCAAGACCCTTGCCGGGGCAGCCCGCCCACGCCAGCCGAGCGAGCCACCCTTGAGCCCACCAATGCTCAAACAGACGCATTGGGACAGGGCTTGGGAGGCACCTCCATGGTGGCATGCAGATCTTTGTGAAGACAAAGAATAATCAAGATCAAGTGAGGATAAGAGGGAAACCATCCTCACCGAAGAAACCCACAAGACCCCCGGCAAGACCCTTGCAGGGAGGCTGACGTATGCAGCAAGACCCTTGCCGGGCCACCCGGCAAGGCTCCCGCCAAGCACACCAGCAGGGTCGCTGCCAGGCCCGCACCAACCAAGTTTCCACCGCCGTTCACATGCAGCTGCTGACCCAACCAGCTGGGCAGTCACCTGCGTGGCAACATGCAGCCCTTCCTGGAAGCTCCACCACCATGCCACCTCAGCTCCCTGCCTGCCTACATGGCACCGCACGCATCGTTGGCCAGGGCGTGTGTCGAAGCAGGGAGGAGCGGCGATGGACGGGACGGGTCGCGCCCCCGTCCCCAATAAAGCAAAGGGACACCTAAGCCTCGCATTAAATGTGTCTTGTCCTGTAATACTAGCGATAGACTCGCTACACTGTAGCACTTTCCACCTCCTGTGTGCCACTGTGGCAGCCCCTTTCACCTATAAAAGGAGGCCCATGGCACACAGAGAAAGGATTCGGCTCTTTCGAACCTCGCAGCACCTAGAGCTAGTCCGAGAGCTTAAGAACACTAAATACATCCACCAAAGCAGGATCGTAGGGTTTTACGCACCTTTGCGGCCCGAACTTGGGTAAAATCCCTTTGTGTTGTCTGCTGGTCCCGCTCTTCTCACGATCCCCGCGCCCCGCAACCGTAGAAGGGATTCCAGTGATCCCATAGGTGTTGTTTCCCACCGACAAATATGCATGTGCTTGCTTCTCCAACTTGCAATTATTATGAGAGAGGAACTATATCTCCACCTCTCTATGTTTCCAATATGATAGAATTGCAAGAAACTGCTTATACTATGCATTGGCCTTTACTTGGCGTGCATGAATTGTTCTTTTATGACATGCCGATGCATAGGAAGAGAGTTAGACTTTGTTGTTGCATGATATATGTTACTTTGTGCTCACTACTAAATTACAAATCATTGTTAATTAAAATTGGCTTTGATATACCTTGTGATCCGGTAGATCCATTACTTGAGCACTATATGCCTAGCTTAATGGCTTTAAAGACAGCGCTGCCAGGGAGACAACCCGGAAGTTTTAGAGAGTCATTTATTTCTTTTGATTGCTTTCATAAAGTTTAAAAACAAAAAAAATAAAGAGGGGAACCCAAAAACTTTTCAAAAAGGAAAGTGAAAGTGAGAGAGACAAGCATTGTTGAAGTGGGAGAGCTCCTTGAACTTTGTTCATGCTCACGGAAACTTTGTGAATCTTAATTATAGAACCTTTTCAATAAAAATAATTATCCCCTTGTACAATTCCATTGTATTATAAAAATAATGTGCCAAGGTTTTCCTTTAGTATGTTTACAATGCTTGTTGGTTCGTACGGTGCAGGACAGAAACTTTGGCTGTAGTGCGCAATTTTTCATTTTTTACTAGAAAGTCAAGCAGATCTGAAACTTTTTGCACTGTCTTGATGTACAAATTTTTTATTTTTCCTAATTGTTGTAGAATTTTTGGGGTACCAGAAGTATGGTGAATGTTCAGATTACAACAGACTGTCCTGTTTAAGACAGATTCTGTTTTGGGTGCATAGTTTGCTTGTTTTGATGAAACTATCACATTGTATCAGTGGATTAAGCCATGGAAAAGTTATATTACAGTAGACACAATGCAAAAAAATATGAATTGGTTTAAAACAGTACTTAGAGTAGTGATTTGCTTTATTATACTAACGGATCTTACCGAGTTTTCTGTTGAAGTTTTGTGTGGATGAAGTGTTCGATGATCGAGAAGGTCTTGATATGAGGAAAAGGAGGAGAGGCAATAGCTCAAGCTTGGGGATTCCCAAGGCACCCCAAGTAAATATTCAAGGAGACTCAAGCGTCTAAGCTTGGGGATGCCTCGGAAGGCATCCCATCTTTCTTCAACAAGTATCGATATGTTTTCGGATTCATTTCGTTCATGTGATATGTGCAAATCTTGGAGCGTCTTTTGCATTTAGTTTTCACTTTTATTTTATGCACCATGCTGGTATGAGATAGTCCTTGGTTGATTTATAGAATGCTCATTGCACTTCACTTAAATGTTCTGAGTATGGCTTTATAGAATGCTTCATGTGCTTCACTTATATCATTTGAAGTTTGGATTGCCTGTTTCTCTTCACATAGAAAACCGCCATTTGTAGAATGCTCTTTTGCTTCACTTATATTTGTTAGAGCGTGGGCATATATTCTGTAGAAAGAATTAAACTCTCTTGCTTCACTTATATCCATTTAGAGAGATGACAGGAATTGGTCATTCACATGGTTAGTCATAAAATCCTAAATAAAACTTGTAGATCACTGAATATGATATGTTTGATTCCTTGCAATAGTTTTGCGATATAGAGATGATAATATGTGGGAGGTTTTAGTAAATGGTTGTGTTTAGCAAGGATATTGGTGTTAAGGCTTGTGATTCCCGAAGCATGCACGTATGGTCTACTAACTATGTAACCAAATTGGCGCGCATTGTATTTTGATTATTTATCTTTGCGTGAAGGTCGGGGGCGCGCGATGGTTAACTCCTACCAACTCCCCCCTAGGAGCATGCGTTGTAGTAATTTGCTTTGAGGGCTAATAAACTTTTGCAATAAGTATATGAGTTCTTTATGACTAATGTGAGTCCATGGATTATACGCACTCTCACCCTTCCATCATTGCTAGCTTCTTCGGTACCGTGCATTGCCCTTTCTCACCTCGAGAGTTGGTGCAAACTTCGCTGGTGCATCCAAACCCCGTAATACGATACGCTCTATCACACATAAGCCTCCTTATATCTTCCTCAAAACAGCCACCATACCTACCTATCATGGCATTTCCATAGCCATTCCGAGATATATTTCCATGCAACTTCCATCATCATCATATACATGACTTGAGCATTCATTGTCATATTGCTTTGCATGATCGTAAGATAGCTAGCATGATGTTTTCATGGCTTTGCCGTTTTTTTGATGTCATTGCTACACTAGATCATTGCACATCCCGGTACACCGCCGGAGGCATTCATATAGAGTCATATCTTTGTTCTAGATATCAAGTTGTAATATTAATTGTAAGTAAATAAAAGTGTGATGATCATCATTATTAGAGCATTGCCCCAGTGAGAAAAGGATGATGGAGACTATGATTCCCCCACAAGTCGGGATGAGTCTCTGGACTTTGTGAAAAATAAAAGAGGCCAAAGAAGCCCAAATAAAAAAAGAGGCCAAAGAAGCCCACCAAAAAATATAAAAAAATAAGAAAAAAGAGAAAAAAATGAGAGAAAAACAGAGAAGTGGCAATGTTACTATCCTTTTACCACACTTGTGCTTCAAATAGCACCATGTTCTTCATATAGAGAGTCTCTTGAGTTATCACTTTCATATACTAGTGGGAAATTTCATTATAGAACTTGGCTTGTATATTCTAATGATGGGCTTCCTCAAATGCCCAAGGTCTTCATGAATAAGCAAGTTGGATGCACACCCACTTAGTTTCAGTTTGAGCTTTCATACACTTATAGCTCTAGTGCATCCGTTGCATGGCAATCCCTACTCCTCGCATTGACATCAATTGATGGGCATCTCCATAGCCCGTTGATTAGCCGCGTCAATGTGAGACTTTCTCCCTTTTTGTCTTCTCCACACAACCTCCACCATCATACTCTATTCCACCTATAGTGTTATATCCATGGCTTGCACTCATGTATTGCGTGAGGGTTGAAAAAGCTGAAGCGCGTTAAAAAGTATGAATCAATTGCTTGGCTGACACCGGGATGGGCATGAGGGGTACCTTGTGTTAAGAAAAGGAAGCATAAAAGGCTATATGATTTTTTAGGGATAGCGTTCTTTAGCATTGATATTTTGAAATACATGATTGTTTATTGGGATGCCTGACTATTATTGTTTTTATGTCAAATGATAAACTATTGCTTTGAATCACTCGTGTCTTAATATTCATGCCATGATTAGATATATGATCAAGATTATGCTAGGTAGCATTCCACATCAAAAATATCTTTTTATCATTTACCTACTCGAGGACGAGCAGGAATTAAGCTTTGGGGATGCTGATACGTCTCCGTCGTATCTATAATTTTTGATTGTTCCATGCCAATATTCTACAACTTTCATATACTTTTGGCAACTTTTTATACTATTTTTGGGACTAACATATTGATCCAGTGCCCAGTGTCAGTTCCTATTTGCTGCATGTTTTTTGTTTCGCAGAAAATCCATATCAAACGGAGTCCAAACGGGATAAAAACTGATGGAGATTTTTTTTGGAATATTTATGATTTTTGGGAAGAAGAATCAACGCGAGACGATGCCCGAGGAGCCACGAGGCATGGGGCACGCCCTAGGGGCTCAGGCGCACCCTGGGCCCTCGTGGCCACCCCGTAAGGTGGTTGGTGCCCTTCTTTCGCCGCAAGAAAGCTAATTTCCGGATAGAGATCGCGTCGAAAATTCAGCCAATCGGAGTTACGGATCTCCGGGAATTTAAGAAACGGTGAAGGGCCAGAATCAGGAGCGCAGAAACAGAGAGAGATAGAGAGACAGGTCCAATCTCGGAGGGGCTCTCGCCCCTCCCATGCCATGGAGACCAAGGACTAGAGGGGAAACCCTTCTCCCACCTAGGGAGAAGGTCAAGGAAGAAGAAGAAGGAGGGGGGATCTCTCCCCCTCACTTCCGGTGGCACCGGAGCGCCGCCGGGGCCATCATCATCACCGCAATCTACACCAAAAACTTCACCGCCGTCATCACCAATTTTCCCCCCCTCTATGCAGCGATGTATCCCCTCTTTTACCCGCTGTAATCTCTACTTAAACATGGTGCTCAACGCTATATATTATTTCCCAATGATGTATGGCTATCCTATGATGTTTGAGTATATCCGTTTTGTCCCATGGGTTAATTGATGATCGTGATTGGTTTGAGTTGCATGTTTTATTATTGGTGCTGTCCTATGGTGCTCTCCGTGTCGCGCAAGCGTGAGGGATCCCCGCTGTAGGGTTTTCAATATGTTCATGATTTGCTTATGGTGGGTGACGTGAGTGACAGAAGCACATACCCGAGTAAGTAGGTTGTTTGCGTATGGGAGTAAAGAGGATTTGATGCCTTATAATGCTATGGTTGGGTTTTACCTTAATGATCTTTAGTAGTTGCGGACGCTTGCTAGAGTTCTAATCATAAGTGCATATGATCCAAGTATAGAAAGTATGTTAGCTTATGCCTCTCCCTCAAATAAAATTGCAATAACGATTACCAGTCTAGTTATCGATTGCCTAGGGACAAATAAATTTCTCGTGACAAAAAGCTCTCTACTAAAACTAATTTAGTTTTGTCTTTATCTAAACAGCCCCTACTTTTTATTTACGTGCTCTTTATTATCTTGCAAACTTATCCAAAGACACCTACGAAGTACTTCTAGTTTCATACTTGTTCTAGGTAAAGCGAACGCCAAGCATGCGTAGAGTTGTATCGGTGGTCGATAGAACTTGAGGGAATATTTGTTCTACCTTTAGCTCCTCGTTGGGTTCGACACTCTTACTTATCAAAAGAGGCTACAATTGATCCCCTATAATTGTGGGTTATCAGTGCGTACAACAAGGATGATTGTGGCAAACTAAAAAGCAAAGACTCAAATCATACAAGACGCTCCAAGAAAAGCACATAACAAGTGGTGAATAAAAATATAGCTCCAAGTAAAGTTACCGATAGACGAAGACGCAAGAGGGGATGCCTTCCGGGGCATCCCCAAGCTTAGGCTTTTGGTTGTCCTTGAATTTTACCTTGGGGTGCCTTGGGCATCCCCAATATTAGGCTCTTGCCACTCTTTGTTCCATAATCCATCAAATCCTTACCCAAAACTTGAAAACTTCACAACACAAAACTCAATAGAAAATCTCATAAGCTCCGTTAGCGAAATAAAAAAACCACCACTTTAAGGTACTGTAATGAACTCATTATTTATTTATATTGGTGTTAAACCTATTGTATTCCAAGTTCTCTATTGTTTATAAGCTCTTTTACTAGCCATAGATTCATCAAAATAAGCAAACAACACACAAAAACAGAATCTGTCAAAAACAGAATAGTCTGTAGTAATCTGTATCTAATGCAAACTTGTGGAACCTAAACAATTCCTCCAAATTAGGAAGTCCTAGATAATTTGTTTATTGATCTACTGCAAAAATAATCAACTGAAAATCACGTTCCTGTGAATTATGAAAACTAATCTCGTGCGTGCAAAGTTTCTGTTTTTTCACAGCAAGATCAATTAACTATCACCGTAGATTATCCTAACGATTTTACTTGTCACAAACACTAATTAGAACACAAAAACGAATCTAACCAGAGGCTAGATCAAAAACTCATTACTAAACAGAACCAAAAAGCAAGAAAATAAAATAAAATTGGGTTGCCTCCCAACAAGCGCTATCGTTTAACGCCCCTAGCTAGGCATAAAAACAAGGATAGATCTAGGTATTGCCATCTTTGGTAGGCAAACCATAAGTGGCTCTCATATTGGATTCATAAGGTAATCTAATCTTCTTTCTAAGGAAGTGTTCCATGCGTTTCCTTAATGGAAATTGGAATCTAATATCCCCTTCATTCATATCAATAATTCCACCAATCATTCTAAGGAAAGGTCTACCAAGAATAATAGGACATGAAGGATTGCAATCTATATCAAGAACGATAAAATCTACGGGCACATAATTCCTATTTGCAACAATAAGAACATCATTAATTCTTCCCATATGTTTCTTGATAGTGGAATCCACAAGGTGCAAGTTTAAAGAGCAATCATCGAATTCACGGAAACCTAGCAAATCACACAAAGTTTTTGGAATCGTGGAAACACTAGCACCCAAATCACACAAAGCATAGCATTCATGATCTTTAATTTTAATTTTAATTGTAGGTTCCCACTCATCATAAAGTTTTCTAGGGATAGAAACTTCCAACTCAAGTTTTTCTTCATAAGATTGCATGAAAGCATCAACGATATGTTTAGTAAAGGCTTTATTTTGACTATAAGCATGAGGAGAATTTAGCACGGATTGCAAAAAGGAAATACAATCTATTAAAGAGAAATTATCATAGTTAAATTCCTTGAAATCCAAAATAGTGGGTTCAATGCTATCTAAAGTTTCGACCTCTTCAATCCCACTTTTACCAATTTTTGCATAAAGATCTAAGAACTCCAAATTATTGGGACGCATTTTAAATAAAGTTGACTCATCTTCAGTCCCATCATTATCAAGCTTCATATTGCAAAACAAAGATTTAATAGGGGACACATCAATAACTTTTAGATCTTCATCTTTATTCTCATAAAAACTAGAAGAACACGCCTTTACAAAGCAATCTTTCTTAGCACGCATTCTAGCGGTTCTTTCTTTGCACTCATCAATGGAAATTCTCATGGCTTTGAGATACTCATTGATATCATGCTTAGGTGGAATAGATCTAAGCTTTAATGAATCAACATGAAGAGAAATTCTATCCACGTTCCTAGCCAATTCATCAACTTTAAGCAACTTTTCTTCAAGCAACGTGTTGAAATTCTTTTGTGAAATCATAAACTCTTTAACACTAGTCTCAAATACAGAGGGCATCTTATTAAAATTTCCATCAGAGTTGTTGTAGTAATTACCATATAATTAGAGGAATTACTAGGGAACGGCCTAGGATTGAAGTTTCCTCTATACGCGTTGTTACCAAAATTATTCCTACCAACAAAATTCACATCCATAGATTCATTATTATTCTAAATCAAAGTAGACAAAGGCATATCATTATGATCAGAAGAAACACTCTTATTAGCAAACAATTTCATAAGTTCATCCATCTTTCCACTCAAAACATTAATTTTTTCAATCGCATGAACCTTTTTACTAGTAGATCTTTCAGTGTGCCATTGAGAATAATTAACCATAATATTATCTAGGAGTTTAGTAGATTCTCCTAAAGTGATTTCCATAAAAGTGCCTCCCGCAGCCGAATCTAAAAGATTTCTAGAAGCAAAATTCAATCTGGCATAATTTTTTTTGTATAATCATCCACAAATTCAAACCATGAGTAGGCAAATTACGTATCATTAATTCATCCTCTCCCAAGCTTGTGCAACATGTTCATGATCAAGTTGCTTAAAATTCATAATATCGTTTCTAAGGGAGATGATCTTAGCGGGAGGAAAATACTTAGAGCACTACTAGGAAAAGGGCTATAGATGATATGGCCACTAATGCCGCACCAGACATGTGGTGCGCCACTACTATATAGCAGTGGCGCACCATGTGCTGGTGCGCCATTAGTGTGAAAGACACTAATGGCACACCAGACACACGGTGTGCCACTAGTAACAATTTTTTTTCCAAAAATACTAATGGCGCACTATGGCAGAGTGCGCCATTACTAGTTCTAACTAGTAATGGCGCACTGTGCCCTGGTGCGCCATTAGTATAATTTTTTTTACTTTTTTGCAAAACTACTAATGGCGCACCGACAGGAGGTGCGCCATTAGTAACCAGGGTTAGTAATGGCGCATTTGTATGTGGTGCGCCATTAGTAACCTGGGACCAGCTAGATATTTTGGACAGCCACACCTAGCTACCCACTCACTTTCCCCACTTCATTTTCTCGACCTCCTCCTCCAAGCTTGTCTCGGCTGCCTCCTCCTCCTCACCTCATTTGCACCATAGATTCATCCAAATTTAGTGGTTAAATTACCTTTTTTTGATAGGTAAGTAAGGGGGAAGCTATCTTTATGTTGTAGATCTACTTTTTTTCTCCCTCCAACAACGTGCACCTGCACTTTTTATGGCCTAGCTAGATCTATGTATGTTTGTGGTGTTGCATATGGTTGTGGTGTTGCATATATGTTTGTGTTTGCAGGTACCGGTATTTGAAATGCGATAGTTTCCAATATTTTGCTGGAATGTTGATTCATTTCCGTTTCAAGTAGAATTTTGGCACTATGCATTCTTTTTGGTCCTATTTTTAGGGAAAGTCATGCCAAATTTTTTCTTGGTTCTAAAATATCGCTTTTGCTCTACCTCAGCGACCATGGTCCGCATACGATGACCGAAGGCATCATGAATAGGTTTTTGAGCTCCGTGAAGGCCGAGATGCTTCAAAAGAACGAGACGCCTTGAGATAAGATGTCCGTGGTCGAAGATGCAAGCTCAAGAGCCTTATTGCGGACCGGATTCCGGCAGGTGCGGGACCACCTGCTCTTGCGTGGTTTCATGGATGGCTATCGGTGGCAAGGTGATGAAGATGACTATGAAGTCGCCCATGGGGGCCGGGCAAGAAATGAGGAAGGGCAGCAAGACAACCACCGCGGCTCGGCGGGCGAGAAGACGAAGAATCTCCGTGACATGATCACGACGGTGATGTTGTACACGATCATCATGTAGAAGATGCCGGACATGATGATGAGGAAGATGCCGGAGCAGGCGAAGGGCATGATCATGAAGATGAAGATGCCGTGGAGCGTACGACAATGGACCATCGATGGGCTGGGTGCGGGACCCTCATATTCAAGAGCTGCTTCTCAAGCGCATGTAAAACGCAAGAGCTGCCGCCCGAGAGAAAGCCAAGATGGATCAACTGGAGATAGACGCGGTTACTCCATTGTATGAAGGATGCAGGCCCGAGGATACCCGCCTGAAAGTAACGCTCATGGCTCTGGAGATGAAGGTAAAACACAAAATTACCGACGCATGCTTCGACGAGAACATGTCATTCTGGAACGAACGTCTTCCCAAGGGGAACAAGTGCCCGACCAGTTTCAAGGAGGCGAAGAAAATCGTGTGTCCTCTGGATTTACCGCACGTGAAATACCATGTGTGCATGAACAATTGCATCATTTATCGGGACGAGCACGCGGAGTCTACCATATGTCCGATGTGCGGCGTCACTCGATACAAGAAGAGGAAGAAAGCTCCTCGAAAAGTGGTGTGGTACTTTCCGATCACTCCTTGTCTACAGCGGTATTTCGCGGACCCTAAGGTTGCAAAGCTCCTGCGTTGGCACGCGGATAGGGAGGAGAAGAAGCGAGAAGATGACACAAATGATCCGGAGATAAATAAAAAAGACAAGATGCTGAGTCACCCTAAGGATGGGAGCCAGTGGCAAGCGTTGAACTTCAACACCCTGCATTTGGGAAGGATCCTACGAACATCGTGGCCGGGCGCGAGCACCGATGGAGTCAATCCGCTTGGTAGCGAGAAGCACACATAGCACCTGGCCTGTGTTTGTGTGGATGTACAACCTTCCCCCTGGTTGTGCATGAAGAGGAAGTACATTCACATGAGTATGCTAATTGAAGGGCCGAAACAACCAGGAACGACATCAATCAGATGTCTGGGGCTGCTGAAAGAGGAGCTAGACACGCTGTGGAAAACGCCAGCCAATACGTGGGACGCCGCAGAGAAAGAATATTTCCCTATGAGAGTCGCACTGCTCACGACGGTGCACGACTATCTCGGTTACGGATATCTCGCGGGGCAGGTGGTCCACGGATTTTCTGGATGCGTCAGGTGCATGGATGACACAACGTATCGCCAGCTAGATAGAGATCCCGGGTCTTTGAAAACCGTGTTCATGGGATATCGAAGGTTGCTTCGTGACGATGACCCGTGGAGGAAACGCAAGGATCTGTTCGATGGTGAAACCGAACCCCGAAGACGCCCTGCAGGAGCGGCGGCGAGGAAATAGACGAGCTGTTGAAAATTGGAAAGATTGCCCACCGCCGGAAAGAAGCAAAAGGCGCCAGAGTCGGGAAAGAAGCGAAAGGCGCCAGAGTCTTGAAGGAATGGAAAACGAGGTCTGTTTTCCGGGACTTGCCGTCTTGGAAGATCCACCGTGTGCCTCATAGCCTTGATGTCATGCATATCATGAAGAACGTGTGCGAGAGTCTGCTTGGTACCCTGCTCAACATGCCAGAGAGGACCAAAGATGGGCCGAAAGCAAGGGCAGACTTGAAATCATTGGGCATCAGGGAGGAGCTTCACGCTAATGATGATGATGATGATGATGATGAGGCGAAGCAGGATACGGAAAGTCGTCGCAAAGGCAAAAAGGCCAAGAAGACCGGAAATGACTTCCCTCCCGCGTGCTTCACTCTAAGTCAGGAGGAGATCGATCAGTTTTTCACCTACCTCATAGGAGTAAAACTTCCTTACGGTTACGCAGGGAAGATAAGCAGATACCTAGACCCAGCGAAGCAGAAGTTCAGCAGGATGAAGTCTCACGACTGTCACGTGCTGATGACGCAGATACTTCTAGTTGCAATCCATGGGATCATGGAGGCACACGTCCGTGAAACGCTATTTGGCCTATGCAACTTTTTCGACGTCATCTCTCGGAAGTCGGTTGGCGTGAGGCAACTCAGAAGGTTACAGGAAGAGATCGTGGTGATACTATGCGAGCTTGAGATGTACTTCCCGCCCGCATTCTTCGATGTTATGGTGCATCTGCTGGTCCATATCGTGGAGGATATCATCCAACTTGGGCCGACGTTCCTGCACGATGATGCCGTTCGAAGGATGAATGGTGTCATCAAAGGATACATTCGCACATGTCACGCCCGTCGAGGGAAGCATAGCCAAGGGCTTTACGGCGAAGAGTGCATCTCCTACTGCACGAATTATCTAGGCATCGAGAACCCGTTGATCTGCCGATCAACAGCACCTCGCCAGCTCGCCGGATGGGGTCACCATGAGGGTCGCCGCGAAATGCATGTCGACTTCGGGGGTCGACTCGCCGACTTTGAAAGAGGAAACCTAGTCGCGCTACAACACATAGACGTGGTCGATCCTTGGGTGGTAGAGCACAAAACCTTTATTGAGAAGACGTACAATGACCGAGGCCAATAGAGGACGGACGGAGATATAATCAAAGAGCACAACTCATGTTTCACGCGTTGGTTCAAGCAGAAGCTTCTGTTGTACCCTTTACATGAGGATTCTTCCGTGGAAGAACAACTCATATTCGCCTTGTCATGTATGCCGAGCACAACCTGATAACCTATGAGGCGTACGATATCAACGGCTACACATTCTACACCGAGGACAAGGACATGAAGAGCGATGGTTATCAGAACTCCGTGGTAACAATGGAATCCTACACCGGCAACGACAAGGACAGATACTACTGAAGGATCGAGGAGATCTGGGAGCTGAGCAACGCTGGAGAGAAGGTCCCGATGTTCCGTGTCAGATGGGCCAAGAGCGTCCTAAAAGAAGACCGGTATTTCACCACCATGGTTATACCCGAAGCCAAATCCAAGACCGCGGGCGCGAACGTCACCGCAAAAAATGAGCCATGGGTACTGGCTTCCCAAGTGGACCAATGCTTCTTAATTACCGACCCGCCAAGGCCCAGTCGTGTTGTCGTGAGGAGAGGCAAAAGGAAGATCATCGGAATGGATGGAGTCGCCAATGAGCAAGACTTCGACAAGTACGGCGACCCGAAGATGGAACATGACGACGAAGATGAAGTATCAGCATACACCACAAGAAGAAGCAGGACCACCCTACCTAAAGGACGCCCGTTCAAGAGAAGAACTCCATTTACGAAAAATAAGGGCAAGAAGATTGTGAACAGATAGCTAGCTAAGATCGATTGTATTTAAATTCTAGCCTTCATTTCTCGATTGTATTTCATGGGCACATTTTGAACTCATGAATATTTTTAAATTTCATGGGCACTTTTTGAATTCATGAATATTTTTTCAAATTTGATGATATTTTTTCATATTCAATATGAAAAATATTGAATATTCATGAGGACACTCGATCTCGATCCCCCTCCATATCGATCTCGATCCCCTCCATCTCGATCGCTATCCTCCATCTTGATCTCGATCCCCCCGCACCCCCGCTTAGCTCCACCGCCACGACCCACCGCACCTCCCCGCTCCACTGCCGCCGACCCCGCACCCTCCCGGCCCGCTCCACCGCCGAGCACCCCGCACCCTTCCCGCTCCACCGCCGACCCCCGCACCCTCCCGGCCCGCTCCATCGCCGAGCACCCCCGCACCTCCCCCGCTCCACCGCCGACGACCCACCGCACCTCCCCGCTCCACACGCCGACCCCCCGCACCCTCCCGGCCGGCCCGCTCCACCGCCGAGCACCCCCATTTGATGATATTTTCAAATAACAAATTTGATGGTATTTTTTCATATTCATAAAAAATTTATTACTGTTTTTATAAAAATATATTAAAAAATAGCAACAAAATAATAATAATAAACATACAAATGGCGCACCGCTCGGGTGGTGCGCCATTGCTATCTAAAAAAAGATTTCTAATGGCGCACCACCAGGTGGTGCGCCATTGCTAGCTAAAAAAAGATTTGTAATGGCGCACCGCTCCGGGGTGCGCCATTAGTAATCTTCCCCCTAGCTCTAACTCGCCGACCCCTTCGTCCCTCCCTCTCGCCAGATCCACTTCCCCCCTGCGCGCTGCCCCGACCCACGACGCCGCCGCCGCTACGTGCGCCGCCGCCCCCGCGCCCCCCACCACTGCAGCTCCGCCATCGCCGACGCCTCCGCGACCTCGCCGTCACCGTCAGCCTCCCCGCGTCGGCCCCTGCCTCAGTCCGGGCACGGGGTGGAGGACGACGACCACCGCCGACCCCGACCCCAACCCCTTCGCCGCCGCCGCCGCCGCCGACCCCGACCCCAACCCCTTCGAACTCGAGCCATCCCTTCGACACCGCCACCACCGCCGACCCCGACCCCGACCCCTCCGGCGACCGGCCGCACCCGCCCAGGTACTCTCCTCCTTCCTCCTTCCTCCCTCTCCACCCTTCCTCCCCATTCCCTCCCTCCCTCCCCTCGACCGTGGTACAGAATCTGTGCGTGCAAGTGCAATCTCTGGAGCCCTTTTTTTGAATTTAGTTTCGTCAGAGTATGGTACATCACAAAACATGGCCTTGATCGATTGCTTCTCGCTGCCACTATAATGTCAGTGTAAATAAACCCCGTTGAATTGAGTTGAATTGAATCTCCAAGGTTATGTTTTTTCATCTTGTTTGTTAAAGCCCTGCTATCATGTAGACTAGGAACAACCAACACATCACTGACATATCCTAGAAGGTGAAAGTAACAATGATCAACCACAGAATTAGGAGGAACTTTGGAGAATTGGAATGTACGTAGCAGTTTGCATCATCTCCCATACTCGCTTCCTCGCTTCTTCTCCTAATTTCATTCCTAACAGCTAGCCATCGCCCAAACACATCATGCATAGACAGTATACAAGACTCACTCACCTCTCACCATGTTTGCAACATACTAACTCTCTCACTCACCTCTCACCAGGTTTTGACTACGTAACTGTGGTGACCCACACTCTGTTGGTTCACACTCATTGAGTTCGCTCGTGAAGGTATTATATGTTCACATGGTAGATTTATGTTTTTCAGCAGTTAATTGATGGTTTGATACATAATACATTTCATGCACAGGGTGCTAGAGCTGCACTTAACTTGCTAAAATCATCCCCTTGTTCTTACTGGTTATTATTTGGGGTTGAACAATAGGTACGATGCTTCTAATTTATGCCAAATTCGGTCCTGCTGCATGATGCGTGTGTGGTTGATGGTCACATGCTAGCTTAGGTTGTTTTGCTACAGAATGGCATTTATTTCAATTTGTACCTCATCATGCCCCTTCCCAATGTCCATCGTCGAGTAGTTTGCTGGTTTTGTTGAAAAAGAAAAGAAAAGCAAACTGGTTGTGTCCTTCTCATAGGCCAATATAGAGAATTATGATTATCAATTTACTGATTTTTGTTCGAATTTGATCATGCCTCTTTTGAGAAGTATGTCTACTGATTCAAAATTGCCACGGAAAAAATATGTTTCAGCAAATGACATGGACTAAAATGTTCTATAGATCATGATCCATAGACAAAAAAATGCCATGATCCGTACAGTATAAATTCCATGATGCATAGGCTATATTTGCCATGGGAGATGGCAATTTTGTTGGATCATGATCCAGAGATTAAAAAAATGCATAGACTATAATTTCCTGGCATGATCCATAGAATAAAACTGTGATCAATGCATAGACACATCATCGGAGAGGCTATGGTGTTGATGTAGAACCCTCCATGATCAATGCGCCCTCCGGCGGAGCGCCGGAAAAGGCCCCAAGATGGGATCTCATGGGTACAGAAGGTTGCGGCGGTGGAAATAGGGTTTTGTGGTGCTCCTGGATGTTTTCGGGGTACATAGGTATATATAGGAGGAAGAAGTAGGTCGGAGGAGCTACGAGGGGCCCACGAGGGTGGGGGCGCGTCCAGGGGGCAGGCGCGCCTCCCTGCCTCGTGGCCTCCTCGTTGATGCCTTGACGTCCACTCCAAATCCTCTGGATCACGTTTGTTTCAAAAATCATGTTCCCAAAGGTTTCATTCCATTTGGACTCCGTTTGATATTCCTTTTCTGCGAAACATTGAAATAGGCAAAAAAACAGCAATTTGGGCTGGGCCTCTGGTTAATAGGTTAGTCCCAAAAATAATATAAAAGTGTATGATAAAGCCCATTAAACATCCAAAACAGATAATATAATAGCATGGAACAATCGAAAATTATAGATACGTTGGAGATGTATCACATACCCATTCATCTCTTCCCCTCACGTCTCTCTCTCTCCTGCCCAAGAACGGCGCCGGAGGACCTCGGCGGATCTCCATCTCCAGCCACTCTCCTCTCATTTCAACCGGTGGGATCGATCCCCACCTCGCCCTCTTGCCATGGACCCCGGTATCTCCCCTAGTCCTTCTCTCTTTGTCTCTTTATTTTGCATCTAGGTTTTGGGGGAAATATGAGTTGGTCTTGTGATTTTTGGCTAAATCTCTGCAAGAGGAGATGGTTGCGGAGTGCTAGTGCAGTAGATATGCTATTTGGTTTGATACAACAACGTAGTTTTGATCAACAGTAGTACCAATTTAACTTTACGATGTTCTCAGATCCGTTCGTGCGAGATCTGCCCCGTGCGGTACTACCGCCCGGTGCGTGGGTGTAAAATTTTACTTCCGCCCTGTGTGCGGTACTGCCGCGCTCACGCAGTACTACCATTGTCCCCTGCCGTACTACCGCGGTTAGAGCATAAGTAAACTTTGTACTTTCGTGTCTTGTTACATTACTACCGCTTCACTTAAAATTGCTTTGTTTTGTCACACCCAATCTCATTTCTATTTGCTTCATTCTGTTTTGGCCTTGGTCTTTGCAATAATCCTTCTTGCTCTTCTCGTGTTTGCGTTGTGTGTCATAGGTGGTGGCTTCGATTCCGTTGCTAGGCTCTCGAATCCCAGCCGTGATACGAGCTCAAAGCGCCTTCGCAACCAAGAAGCTCCTGAGGGGTCCAATGCCCCAGCACGCACTACAAAAAAATACACTTCCGTGATGATACGTGTTTGTCACAGTAGGTCACGTTTTCTGTCATGCATGTACATCCATGACAATTTTATCACAGAATCGAGATAGTCATACCTGTGTTTTTGTAGAAGTGTTCCATGACATTATCAAAATTATCATCACAGAAGTGTCCACTTCCATGATGATAAATCGCGCGTCATAGAAGTGCTTTCGTCAAGGGTGACCGACACGTGGCATCCACTGTAACAGAACGTTGTTAAGCTATCGGGTCCAGTTTTGGATCCGATAACCCGTTAACAGCCTGGACCAATGGGGATTTTCCACATGTAAAATACTCATTGGCTGGAGGAAACACATGTTTGCTCACCATTGGGACAGATGTCATCCACTCATTGGATAGAAGGCTCCTATGATACGTCGACACGTGGCATGGCCCAACAGAGGCCCATTCCAGTGAAAAGGCCGGCGCAACTAAAGGCCCACCATGTGTTTTTCAGGCACTAGTGGGCTGGCCCGTTAATTGCCTGCCATGTTTTGGGCCAAATTGAGGCCCATACCAGATTAGGCCCATTCACAGCCTGCCATGTTTTGGGCCAAATTACGACCCATATCGGATCAGGCCCGTTAATAGGCCACTCTTCTTTTGGGCCCATTCTAAGATAGGTTTGTATTTCAGCCTGTTAAATGCCTGTTTACCAGTTCAGCCCGATAATAGTTTTGGCCTGTTAGCGGCCTGTGGTGCATCTGGGACGTTGTCGGCCTGGTTTAACTTTAGGCCATTTAACGGCCCATGCAGACAGTGGGCTATTTCTTGTCCGAAGTAACTTTAGGCCTCCTAACGACCCGTAGTCATCGTGGATAAATTTCAGCCCAACTAGCCTACCGGCCTGTTATTGGCCCGTGTAACAGTTGGGCCTAATTACAGCCAGCGCTGAATACGGCCTGCTTACAGCCCATCTGATAATGGCCCGTGACACTTTTAGGCCTATGGCCCGCGTAGATACCGGCCTGCTTAAAGCCCATAATTTTCTTGGGCCAAACAGGCCCGAGATATATTTTGGCCTGTCAACTGCTCATCCTATTTGGGCCAAACATGGGCCATAGGCAGTTTCGGCCTGTATTGGCCCGTGAATTTTTCGGCTCAACGCTAGCCCAATCTAGGTTTTAGCCTGTTAAAAGCCCATTGTATTCTCTGGCCCAGCTGGCCAGAACTTTACTCGGCCTGTTAAAGGCGGGAAACAACCATAAGGTTTAGACCTGCTAATGGCCCAAGATGATTATAGGCCCATGTTTTGGCCCATATGAGTAACGGGCCGCCCTGAAGACCGACAACACTGAGATCCACTGAACCTTCCGGCCTAAATTACAGCATACCGACCAATAATAAGCCTAGACTATACAACAAAGAAATTACAGCATATTACATCCCCTCGACATCAAAGTTTGCTGCCAGTGATAATAAAGGCCAACCAGACAGTAGATTACATAAACTGGGCAGGTCGCCATCGGTGGAAGTTAACAGGCGAACAAAATAATAGACATAACCGACAACACTTCAACACAGTTCAAGAAAGGTTAGCCCGGCCCAGCAGCTGTAGTGCAAGCAGCTTAGCAACCTGATGAGACTGCACCGCTTTGGCACTCATATCGACCAACTTAAGCTGCATAGAATCAATAAACGTCCTATACTTACGGTTAATCTTGCATAGAGATTGGAGTTCCAGTCGTATTTGAGCAGAAGCATGTATTTCTGCTTGAATTTCAAACTGAAGAAGTTGAACAGATTCAGGCGGCGACTTCATCGAGCTTGTGTCACTGAGTAAGTTTGACACTACATCAAGATGTGACTTCGTGATGTATCCCTACCCTCAATACGTGTTGCCTTATCCTCTAGAATATGTGTTAGAGGGACAAACATTGGGTTCGTCTCACTATCATTGTGGCAATTCTTCCTAGCAGCAGTGTTGTCACCCTGAAAGAGAAACAAGTTGGTAGATAACAGGTTTTGCACGTATAAGCATCAGCATTGTCAATTCATCTCATTTCTTTGTCAGAAATAAAGAAACACGGTTTAAAATAGCATTAACATAATAGGCATTGTTCATAGTTAAGACGGCAGGAAATGGCATTGGGCAGGAGCGGCCAGCTTCACCAGACCACTGGATTACAGATCTAGAACACAAGCATAGATGTAGTTCTGAACAACGTATAAGCCTGAATGGTGAGTGTACTGTCAATTTATACCATTTCAGATTGGTAAATAAAGAGACACGATTTAAATAACATTAATATAATATGGAATTGTTCATAGTTGAGACATAGCAGGATATGACATTGTGCTGTTGTTGGTAGTCTCAGCACACAACTGGATTACATATCAAGAACACAAGCATACACATAGTGCTAAAGAAGATAACTTGCTATGTTTAGTTTAATTTACATGGTACGAATAAGGAACTAGATTGTACAATTAAAGACTGAAATTGAGAACGACAAACTTATGTTTATGTGCTGCTACTATATAAACTTTGAACGAGCAATTTGATGCGCATTTACAAAAATAAACAACATTTGCACTCATAGCTATCCAAATATAAACAACAAAGTTTGAAGGCTCGAGGAGAACAAACTTACATTAGTAGTGAAGACAGGCTCTATAAAGGCCTTGTCCATATTTATGGGGGGGGGGGTGCAATTCAAGAAGTTTACCTCACACTCTTCTTCAAGAGTATTGCCTTCATTCTACATTTTGTTAAGATTAAATATAGATGTGAAAATATAGGAACAAATGGCGATTATTTAACTTAAGAAGTAGAGTACAAATGTAAATACAGCATACAGGCAGAAGGCACTGACAAGAGCAATGCGGAGCTAAACTTCTTCAGTAACATTGGTTTTATTCAATATTTTGGCAAGAGTAAATGTAGATCTGATGTGTAGATAAAAGGAGGACAAGGGAAAATAAGCTGCAAAGTGTACATGAAGAAGTAGCTGACAAATATAAGGACAACAGATACTTACAAGAACAATGCAGAACTAAATTTCTTCATAGGCATTGGGTTTATTCTACATTAATTTAAGCATTAATATAGATATGATAATTTGGAGCGAACAGTGGATAAGCAAGCTATAATGCACAATGATGTCACATAATCCACCAGGTATGAATGTAAGGACAGCGATAGGACAATAGGTACTCACAAGAGCAAAGCAGCGACCAGCATAGTTGCGATATCCTAGGTTTTGTGGTGCTGGTTCTATCGCCAATATACGTCGGGTGCTATGTGATTTCTCCCGTGGCACCACCTTTTTCAAGGACTTTGCTTGTACTCCTTCAGGTTCTGCAATCACCCTCTTCCTTTTGGATGTCTGAAACACAAGAACAACATTTGAATGGAAAAACATGGTATGACGACAAATGGAATAGGTGTTGATAATGGATGGGCATGGCATCTTCACATATATCATGAGTAAACTAAGCAGATGGCGGTGCAACGAAGCAAAAGAAATGCAAGACACCTTATGCAAGATATGTGCAACCAATAAAACCTTGCAAAATTAGAACAGGCACCTTATTGGGTGAACAGGATAGGCCATCTGCCTTTGACTCCTTGAGCTCAGAATAGTCATTAGGATCATATTTTGAATACGAATCTATAGGTCGGGAGCATGTGGGTTTCATTGCATCCACAATGGACCTCAATGCCTTGATGCCAAGTTTGTTACCCATTGAACTGTTCCGCAATATTCTTCTGATGTGCGCATTCTTATATTAATTATGATTACGTACAATATATGTAAAGCATGAAAACACAAATAGTAGTGAGATTATCTTTGTAATGCAGAGGATATTGTAATATAATAGAGGCTCCCTGTAAACCCTTGTGTGCTATCACTGGATTCTGATGAGAGAGCCCATGTGTGCTGTAATATGGTGAGTAGATTAATATAATCTGGCACAACTATACAAAAAATAGGCTCCCTGTTGGGGGCCCCAGATGTAAGGATAGTTGGCAGATGATAGGTTCATAATATACCGTATAGAAAGTTTATTGCCAAACCATGATAACGAGAGCGCAGAGCTAGTAGGCAGATCATAGTGTAGATAATAGGGGTACACCATAACCACCATAAATAAATCGGGAAAGCGGAACTGGCTGGAAAACATAGGGTTTTGCCGCTATTAATATGCAGCCTATCGATCACCTATAGTCCAGCTCTATTCATCTGAAGGCGCACAGCTGTTACTATTAGTTTAATCTATCAAAGACCACGCGGCTCCCAACATTTCCGGGGTATTATGGCAGACCAACTCGAAGTGCAAAATCATTTAGCAGAACCGGCCCAATAGAGGTGTCGACTGCAGATGTCCCTGCTCCCCTTCCTGACAAGGAACATACTGTACTTCCCATACAGAACACCGCACGGGCCGCCGGCTGAACCACCGGCCCCCATCGCATGTGTTCCTCCGCCACCCCCGCCCCCACCCATGTCGAGTTTTCTTCGTTCGGCGAGGCCCCACCACCGCCCCCCACAACCACCGTCCCTACCTGAGCCCCTTCCTTCGCACCGACGAGCTCTCAAAAATCAACTGACCCAATTTTGAAATTTAGTCTACTGTCATTTAACTAGTGTGGAATATAAAAGGGGAAAACCATAAGCATTGCGAGTATAGTGTTGAGCGTGCCATGGCAGATCTGAAGGTGCAAACTGGACAAAGGCAACTTCGCAACCAATGTTTGCTTTCAACTAACAAGTAAGTAATGGACAAGAAATCAGAGTAAAGCAGTGGCGATCTATTTTCTTGCTGCGATAAATAAGTTGAGCAGATACGAAAGAGTACCGCCTCTGGTGCGGCGCCGTGTATGCATCTGCTAAAAATTTGACGGTGCTGCGGTAGCGATGGCTGTCGGGCGTCGTGGAAGCAGATCTAGGAGGGTAGACGGTGGCGGCGGGGCGCGGTGGACGAGATGGTCGTGGGAGCGGCACCGGCAATGTGGACGACGGCGGGGATGAAGCGAGAGGACTGGATGCAAGGATCCCGGTCCGAAGCCGTGGATGAGAGACGTCAATCTCTTGTAATGGCCGACAACGTCGGGGTATCAGCTCCGGATGGTGGAGGAGGACGGCGGTGGATGGGGTGGCGGACGGAGGAGGTTGGGGTGGAGAAGGTGTTTTGGTGCCCACGGAGTACGAATGGGGAAATGGAGGGAGAGAGAGGAAGGGGGGAACCATGTCTTCAGGGCGCGCTTGTCTCAAATGCGAGGAAATTTACAAACTTAGCCCCCGTTTAAAATTTCCTACATCACATCAATATTAGTCGGTTGGGGATAGAACGGTAATCTCGCATACACTAAATATTTGCCGACGAGAGTTTGTTTTTGGCGCCTACCGTGTATGAATCGGGGAGGGAGTCAATTTCGGCCGAGGAGACATTGTGTTTTGGCGCCCACCGTGTATGAATCCGGGTGAGAGGCAGTTATGTCACGTTTGAGTGAAATTACAAACCTACCCCTATCGAAACCTATAGAAATCGAGCCGATATGCTTTGTGTGGCAGGGATAGGCAGTAATTTCCATCTCACAGATTTTGGTTTCGGGCGGTTACTGCAACTTTCCCCGCTTCGTTAAAAAATTTGTAGAGCAAGAGTGCACGTTTACCGTGCCAACTCAATTCGAATCCAGTTTGTATTCTATTTTTGTTCGGGCATGATCCATTTTTTATTGGAATAAAATTCTATATACATCATTTTTTATATATAGGAGTATCTCTCTAGACCTATACGCGTTCGTCGTCTCTCGGGTATCTCTCGTGCTACCTGTATGTCGACAATGATCTTTTATCTTCGTAACACAATAACGGTACTCTCTCCCTCGACCTCCATCACTCTATATCTCTCTAAGTATATCTCGCTCCCTGCTATGTGTCTCTAACTAGGATTCTCCATGTGAAATCTCTTTCTCTCACACAAACACAACTTCGTCTCCCGGGGTCTCATTTCTCTCTACTATTCCCCTGTGTGCCACTCGCACACACCCTCTCACACAGAGATGTCTTTCGCTCCTTAGGTATGAGAAGCCGCGACTCTTCCTCTTAAATATCCCTTTCTCACACACAAACACAAACTCTGTCTCCCAGGGTCTCATATCTCTCCACCATTCTCTTGTATGTCGCTCACACACACTCTCTCTCCCTAGAGATATCTTGCGTTCCCTCATATGTCTCTCTAGCTATCACTCTCGTTGTGAAATGTCTTTCTCTCTCGCAGACACAAAACTCCGTCTCTCGGGATCTCATTTCTCTCTGATATTTGTTTGTATGTGAGTCACATGCACCCTTTCTCCATCTCTCTCACACCCACACACATAACTCAGCTTCTGATCCACTTGACTCCTATCTCTAACGCACACTAGCTAGCATCTTTATCTTTCTATTTATCTGTTTCTCCATCAACCTTCTTTCTCGCCCTCACTCTTGCTTCCTATCACGCACACTATGTATGTTTCTCTCTAAATGCAGTCAAGTGCCCTCCTTTTATCTTTCTCTCACACACACATAACTTCACCCTCTGAACCACTAGCGCTCATCTCCAACACTCAAACTAGCCGATGTCCCTCTAGCTAGCATTTCCATCTCTGTATATATCTGTAGTTTCTCTGTCAACATTTCTTTCTCGCACGTACTCTTGCTTCCTATCACCCACACTATATATGTCTCTCCATACATGCATTTATAGGTTGATCTCTTTTGCACAATCGTTGTGTCTCACTCCCTCTGCTCGCCATAGATGCATGCTCCAGCCCACACCACTATCTCTTAAAGACAAAAACACATGCTCAATTGTCGGGCCTTCTTCCCTGCACTCTCGCATGCATGCATATTGTCATACCGATCCGTATATCCCATGTCGTTGATCTTATGACTTATGTCTTCTTTCTTTTATCTCGATCATGCGCGCACGCACACACACACATCCACATATACATGTATACCTCTCGCACATGCACGTTCAAGGTCTTTATGTCTCCATACGTAGTTAATTACCTTCAACCCTAATGCCACATAAATCGTTCTCTTGTTGTGTGCACATAACTTCCGTCTGGATGGGTAAAACACACACTCACACTTAACAATCTCCTTCTAGCTACCCCCTCTCACTCTTCCCCTATATCCCCGAAACTAATAAGACCATCCCTTCGTTTAATTCCCGCCTACATGCACCATCGATATATAGTAGTCTTCCTCGGTGTCTCTCGAACAAACACGTTCTCTCGATGTCGACTCCTCTCATGCGCACACACCTTCTCTTCCCTCTCTACGGGCCTTTTCTCTCTCACACCCCATCGTTGGTGGCCTCTGCCATACACATCACCTCTCTATGATGAAGCCACGCACACTTAAATTACATCCTCCACCGAGGACCCCACGTCACACACACACACGCGCGCGCGCACCCACCCACCCACCCCCCCCCCCACACACACGCACCCACCCACCCCCCCCCCCACACACACTAAGACTCCATCTCTCACACACACGCACACACGCACGCACCCACCACCCACCCCCCAGACACACATGCACACACTAAGACTCCATCTCACACACACATGCTCTAGGTGGAGCATTTGTTCCTACCACCCTTCGTCCAACCTTACCCGTATGATAAACAATCACCTTAATTTACTTGTATAAGATGGACAAATTCCACTTTACTTTAGTAGTTAGCAAACTTATCATCTCTAATCTTATAAAAAACCGAGTTGGTGATGATGGTGTGCCTGCCATCTTGTAAAAGGAGAAAGTCTCACATTGACGAGGCTAATCAACGGGCTATGGAGATGACCATCAATTGATGTCAACATGAGGAGTAGGGATTGCCATGCAACGGATGCACTAGAGCTATAAGTATATGAAAGGTCTACAAAAGAAACTAAGTGGGTGTGCATCCAACTTGCTTGCTCACGAAGACCTAGTGCACTTTGAGGAAGCCCATCACTGGAATATACAAGCCAAGTTCTATAATGAAAAATTCCCACTAGCATATGAAAATGACAAAATGAGAGACTCTCTATCATGAAGATCTTAGTGCTACTTTGAAGCACAATATATGAGACTCACTACATGAATAACAAGGTGCTACTTTGAAGCACAAGTGTAGTAAAAGGATAGTAGCATTGTCCCTTCTCTCTTTTTCTCTCATTTTTTTGGGCCTTCCCATTTTTTTGGCCTTGCTCTTTTTTTCGTCCGGAGTCTCATCCCGACTTATGGGGGATTCATAGTCTCCATCATCCTTTCCTCACTTGGGACAATGCTCTAATAATGATGATCATCACACTTTTATTTTTCTGACAACTCAACAATTACAACTCGAAACTTAGAACAAAATATGACTCTATATGAAAGCCTCCGTGATGTCTTTGGGATGGTGCAATGAATCAAGAGTGACATGTATGGAAAATAATGTATGGTAGCTTTGCCACAAATACGATGTCAACTACATGATCATGCAATGGAAATGTGATAAAAGTAATGTATGTCATAATGATGATGATGGAAGTTGCATGGCAATATATCTCGGAATGGTTATGGAAATGCCATGATAGGTAGGTATGGTGGCTGTTTTGAGGAAGATATAAGGAGGTTTATGTGTGAAAGAGCGTATCGTATCACGGGGTTTGGATGCACCGGAGAAGTTTGCACCAACTCTCAAGGTGAGAAAGGGTAATGCACGGCATCAAGAGGCTAGCAAAGGCGGAAAGGTAAAAGTGCGTATAATCCATGGACTCAACATTAGTCAAAAGAACTCATATACTTATTGCAAAAATTTAGAAGCCATCAAAAATCAAGTACTACGCGCATGCTCCTAGGGGGTAGATTGGTAGGAAAAAGACCATCGCTCGTCCCGACCGCCACTCATAAGGATGCACAAGCCTGTAACTTCATGTTTCAAATTTGTTACACAACTTTAACCATACGTGCATGCTACGGGACTTGCAAACTTCAACACAAGTATTTCTCAAATTCACAATTATCAACTAGCACGACTTTGATATTATTACCTCCATATCTCAAAACAATTATCAAGCATCAAACTTATCTTAGTATTCAGTTCACTCAAAAAGAAAGTTTCACATATCTTGAACACTAAGTATATTAACATTAAGCAAATTACCATGCTATTAACGACTCTCAAAATAATCTAAGTGAAGCATGAGAGATCAAGTTTCTTTAAAACAAATCCATCACCGTGCTCTAAAAGATCTAAGTGCAGCACTAGAGCAAAAATTATCATCCTCGAAAGATATAAGTGAAGCACTACGAGCAAACTATCAAGCTTAAAAGATATAAGTGAAGCACATAGAGTATTCTAACAAATTCCAATTCATGTATGGCTCTCTCAAAAGGTGTGTACAGCAAGGATGATTGTGGTAAACTAACAAGCAAAGACGCATAAAATAATACAAGACGCTCCAAGCAAAACACTTATAATGTGGTGAATAAAAATATAGCTCCAAGTAAATTACCGATGGAAGTAGATTTAAAGAGGGGATGCCTTCCGGGGCATCCCCAAGCTTTGACTTTTTGGTGTCCTTGTATTATCTTGGGGGTGCCATCGGCATCCCCAAGCTTAGGCTCTTTCCACTCCTTGTTCCATAATCCATCAAAAGAATTCACCCAAAACTTGAAAACTTCACAACACAAAACTCAATAGAAATCTCGTGAGCTCCGTTAGAGAAAGAAAACAAAAAACTACTTTAAGGTACTGTAATGAACTCATTCTTTATTTATATTGGTGTTAAAACTACTGTGTTCCAACTTCTCTATGGATTATAAACTATTTTACTAGCCATAGATTCATCAAAATAAGCAAACAACACACGCAAAACAGAATCTGTCAAGAACAGAACAGTCTGTAGTAATCTGTAACTAACGCAAACTTCTGGAACTAAAAAATTCTACCAAAATTAGACGACCTGGGAAATTTGTTTACTGATTATCAGCAATTGGAATCAATATTTTATCACGTTCTGATGATTTTTAAAAATTCGGGCACTGAGCGCAAAGATTCTGGAAATTACAGCAAGAACAAATAACTATCACCCAAGAAGATCTAATAGGTTTAACTTGGCACAAACTGTAATTAAAAGATAAAACCACATCTAAACAGAGGCTATATGGATTATTTATTCCTAAGAATAAGCAAAAACAAAAACTAAAAATAAAATTGGGTTGCCTCCCAAAAAGCGCTATCGTTTAACGCCCCTAGCTAGGCATTGAGATTTCAATGATGCTCACAAGAAAGACAAGAATTGAGGCACAAAGAGAGCATCATAAACATGTGATAAACACACTTAAGTCTAACATACTTCCTATGCATAGGCATATTATAGGCAAACAAATTATCGTAGGAAGCAAAAACTAGCATATGCAAGGAAGCGGAAAGGAACAATAGCAATCTTAACATAACGAGAGGTAATTTAGTAACATGAAAAATTCTATAACCATATTTTCCTCTCTCATAATAATTACATGTAGGATCATAAGAAAATTCAACAATATAGCTATCACATAACATATTCTCAACACGATCCACATGCATTCGCAGTTGACACGCTTCCGAAATAGGGGGATTAATATTAACTAAAGTCATGACCTCTCCAAACCCACTTTTATCAAAAACTTCATAAGATTGAACATTATCCAAATATGTGGGATCTAAAGTTGACACTCTTCCAAACCCACTTTCAATATTATTTCAAACACTATTATCAACCTCATATTCATCATGGGGATTAAATAAAATTTCAAGATCATAAGAAGAATCACCCCAATCATGATCATTGCAACAAGCAGAGGACATAGCAAAATTAGCATCCCCAAGCTTAGGGTTTTGCATATTTTTAGCACAATTGGCATTAGTAGAATTTATAGTAAAATCATTGCAGTCATGCTTTTTATTCAAAGATCTATCGTGAATTGCTTCATAAAGTACTTCATCACAATTTTTAGATTCACGAATTTCAGGCAAAACCTCATAAAGATAATCTAGTGCACTGAATTCACTAGCAATAGGTTCATCATAATTGGATCTCTTAAAGAGATTAGCAAGTGGATGAGGATCCATAAACTTTTAGCAAGCGAAGATGCAAGCAAAACGAAGGCACATGGTAACACAAGATTGAACAGAGGAAGGGCGAATAAAACGGCAAGGGTGAAGTTGGGAGAGGAAAACGAGAGGCAAATGGAAAATAATGTAATGCGAGAGATAGGGATTGTGATGGGTACTTGGTATGTTGACTTTTATGAGACTCCCAAGAACGGCGCCGTAAATCCTTCGTGCTACATCTTGAGCTTGCGTTGGTTTTCCCGAAGAGGAGAGGATGATGCAGCACAATGGCGTAAGTATTTCCCTCAGTTTTTGAGAACCAAGGTATCAATCCAGTACGAGGCCACGCACAAGTCCCTCCTACCAAACGATAGCTACTCGCAACCAACGCGATTAGGGGTTGTCAATCCCTTCACGGTCACTTACGAGAGTGAGATCTGATAGAGATAATATTTTTGGTATTTTTGGTACAAAGATGCAAAGTGAAAAGTAAAAGCAAAGTAAGAACAAAGCAAGTAAATAAAGTGATAGAGATTGATATGATGAGAATAGACCCGGGGGCCATAGGTTTCACTAGTGGCTTCTCTCTAGAGCATAGATATTCTACTGTGGGTGAACAAATTACTGTTGAGCAATTGACAGAATTGAGCATAGTTATGAGGTTATCTAGGTATGATCATGTATATAGGCATCACGTCCGAGACAAGTAGACCGAAACGATTCTGCATCTACTACTATTACTCCACTCATCGACCGCTATCCAGCATGCATCTACAGTATTAAGTTAAAAACAGAGTAACGCCTTAAGCAAGATGACATGATGTAGAGGAATAAATTCATGCAATATGATAAATACCCCATCTTGTTATCCTCGATGGCAACAATACAATACGTGCCTTGCAACCCTTTACATCACTTTGGGTAAGGACACCGCAAGATTGAAACCAAAGCTAAACACTTCTCCCATTGCAAGAACTACCAATCTAGTTGGCCAAACCAAAGCGGATAATTCAAGAGACTTGCAAAGATAACTCAATCATACATAAAAGAATTCAGAGAAGATTCAAATATTATTCATAGATAAGCTGGATCATAAACCCACAATTCACCGGTCTCAACAAACACACCGCAAAAAGAAGATTACATCGAATAGATCTCCATGAGAGAGGGGGAGAACATTGTATTGAGATCCAAAAAGAGAGAAGAAGCCATCTAGCTACTAGCTATGGACCTGAAGGTCTAAAGTACACTACTCACACTTCATCGGAGGGGCTATGCTGTTGATGTAGAAGCCCTCCGTGGTGGCTGCCCCCTCCGGCGGAGCTCCGGAACAGGCCCCAAGATGGGATCTCGTGGATACAGGAAGGTACGGTGGTGGAATTAGGTTTTTGGCTCCTGTTCTGATCGTTTGGGGATACGTAGGTATATATAGGAGGAAGGAGTACGTCGGTGGAGCGTCAGGGGGCCCACGAGGTAGGGGGGCACGCCCAGGGGGGCGCCCTCCACCCTCCTGACCGCCTCTGGCACTTCTTTGAGTAGGGTCCAAGTTTCCTGGATCACGTTCGGTTGGAAAATCACGTTCCCGAAGGTTTCATTCCATTTGGACTCCGTTTGATATTCCGTTTCTTCGAAACACTGAAATAAGCAAAAAACCGTAATTCTGGGTTGGGCCTCCGGTTAATAGGTTAGTAACAAAAGTAATATAAAAGTGGAAAATAAAGCCCAATATAGTCCAAAACAGTAGATAAAGTAGAATGGAGCAATCAAAAATTATAGATACGTTGGAGACGTATCAGGCGGACATGGTGGTCGGGCGCCAGCGATTGTTTAGATTAGGTCTACAGTAGGTTTTAGTACGGTTTGTGCAAAATATGTAATGAATTTCGTCCAGTTTGTAGGATTTTTTTTCGAAATGTAATGAATTTCATCCAGTTAATTTGGAATTTGCTTTGTTTGCACGAATTTCGTCCGGTTAGTTCATATAGTTGTCGAAAGGTATGCTGGCAGCATTGGATGACATCCATCAGTGTCCTCGGACAGATGTTGGTGTAAATTTGTGGCCCATCGCTGGAGATTAACAGTGCTCCATTATTTGGCAGGGAACAGTTATCCCTCGATCAAAATTAGATCCGACGTGTTTCGTACTCCTCCCACGTAAGAGTGTAAACTCTTGCTTACATAAAAATGGAGCAAGTGGACGACACTGTAGCACGTCATATCACTCAAACTAGCCCACCGAACGCGCGGGAAAGCACCGCCCTCATCATTTTGTTCTGGATTTCTATCAATCGATCGCACGAAAATGTTTCACTTTGCAAGTTCAAAAGAAAAGGCGGCACACTTACGACTCGTACACGTCACACCCCCGATAGTCCGGCTCGCACGCCGCTCACCAGATGGGACACACGTTGTCTTGCAATTTCACTGACATGTGGGACTGCAATTGAATAAACCATCGATAGCCAAAATCTAATCGCTCGGCGGGCGTCGGCTGAGAAGAGAGAGACGGGGGAGGGAGAAGAGATCGCCTGCCCGCCGCGCACAGACTCCAAGAAATATATGGTGATAATGTGAGGTGGGCCATGCGGGAGTCCGGACCGCTTCCAAGCCCTCCCCCCTCAGACACCAGCTGCCCGCATTCATAGCAAGTAGTACCAGTAAAATACTGGCCTATAAGCCCGCTTATGTGGAGGAGAGAGAGGCATTGACAAAGTCAAGGAGTGGCTCTGCAAGAGCCCGTCTCTACACGTGCTCCTAGGTATAAAAAACTAATTCTAAAAAAGGAGGCATAAAAAACAATTGTGTCTATAAAGAAAGGTAAAAAAACATTTGAGAGGAAATAGATAGAGAGAAAGTGAGAAAAAGTTGTTACCTTTATAGCCAACCTTATAGTCAACACTATCGTAGTATTACATGAGGAAGGAGGGAGTGGTGCACATGCCAAGTTCACTGGGCTGCCGTGTTTCACACTCCTCCGTCGTAACAGTGGAGACAGTAGCTTTCATAAAAAATAAAAAATTAATACTCGTTGCTCGTCCTCTATATCGGAAAAGAATACTTTCCATTCGCCAACATGTGGGACGTCGACCATCCTGGTCCACCTGCCATGCACAAAATTATCTTGGTCCACCCCGGTCGTAGCGCAGGCCCAACCTTTCCCACTATAAGTTGGTCGGACGAAGGAACTGTCGGTGTACTAGAGTAGGGGTACCCTAGTATCCCAAACTCGTGCACGGACAGTTGCAGTGCCCCACGGCAGGGCTGGCCTGATGACCACCAAGATCCTCAGCGGATCCTTTGGAGCCATTCAAGAACAAAGTAATCAAGACCCCGGCAAGAGGAGCTTGCCGGGAAGACCACCTGTATGCCAGGAAACAAGGCCCCGGCAAGGATCCTGCCGAAGGCTTGGTGGGCGCCGAGCCCCTAAGCGACAAGGTTCCTGCCGCGGCAAGGCGCTTGCCGGGGTGGGCAACCTCTCTTCATCTCCGCTCCAGCTCACCCGCCAATGTGTCACCACGGGGCTCTCCCAAGCACGCGTGTCGACGGGCTGTGCAGCCAGCGGGGAGCAGCGATAAGCGGCGCTGACAGGCTACCATCGTGGCAAACGGAGGCGCACTTGACGGTCCATGTTACCTTTGTTCGGGCGACCGACGGGCATTGATGACTCTTGTCCCTTGTCGTCAGAGTTAGGTATGGATTAATGTACACTGTACAAAGCGGTGTACCAACCTATATTTTTACCATCTTACCCTTGTCTACTTGCCACATGTGGTGACCCCTTGTGCCTATAAAAGGAGGCCCAAGTGCAACATAGAAAGGGTTCGGTTTGGGCCAGCTCCGGCTTAGTTCATTCTGCTCATACGAGACCACACTCAGGCTAGGTTTTGTAGCTCCCATTGCTCCCTAGCAAGAACACAAGATAATCCACAAAACAGCAGTAGGAGTATTATCTCTCCGGAGAGCTCCGAAGCTGGGTAAATCTGCTCGTGTGCATCGCTTCGATCCGCTCTTTGTGCAATCTCCGCCCCCCTCCGAACCACAAGGGACCCAGGTCCCGTAGGTGTTCGTGGGACACGATCAGTTCTCCCCGACAGGAACCATCATGACTTCGTTGAATTCCGCTTCTTCAAGAAAACTTACTGTGCCCGCAATACTGCTCCCACACGTGAAGACTGGACGGCACTGTACCACGTCATATCACTAAAACCCACTAGGCCAAACTAGCCCGCCTAGGATTTGTACTCCCTCGATTTCAAAGTTAGTAGTACAAAGTTGAGTCAACTATTTTGAACGAAGGGAGTACGTCTCTGTACTGCTATGATTTTGTGTTGTACGTCTTTGTACTTTTGCTACGATTTTCCTACCCTATGAACCAAATGAGGCCTGAATGTATCCGCGTCGACTATTGTCTGATCGATCGCTAAGCCTACAATTTTAGGAGCTTGGGCTATTGGTCGATCGGCGACGGATAAGTATAAGCGTACCATGAGCTCATCAGCCCCAACGTTTCTCTTCGGTGAGTGTTTTGCAAGTACTATAGCTCGCACAGTAGCTAGCCTACTAACACCAAGAATCATCAAACAAGCCCTGCTGATATGGTAAACAATTCGAACTTACATCTAAACATGCGATATATTACATCAAAAGCTGGTGAGGATACATCTGTTTTCATAACTCGGAGAGGGTTCACATGATTCACTATGAAACAAAAGTAGCAAGTTCCGCCCACACAAGACAGTGCAGTAGCCCTAAGATGGTTTGATAACACGCATCGTTCTGGTGATTAAACACATGGCAATGCAAACTACCCTGAAGGATTGGCGCGACCAACTATTGCTTGTCATCGATCTCTCGGGCAATGGCCACAGCACGGTCAATGACGTGGGAATCAATCTCTGGGGCAATGTCCACAGGACTGACCGCGACATCGGAATCGATCTATGGGGCGATGTCCACAGGATGGACAGCGGCATCGGAATCGATCTCCGGGGCGATGTCAACAGGACGGACCGCGACATCGAAAACGACCTCTAGGGCGTTGTCCACAGGACAGGCCGTGACATCGGAATCATCAAGGACGTCCACCGGCACCTGCACAACCCTAACATATTAGCAAGCACATTGCAAATAATCAAAAACCACAACTATGGTAACCCATTATTTTTTACCTTGTGCAGCTCACTTGGGGATCCCATCCCTCCGGGGGCCATCTCCTCGTCCTCGATGGGGGCCATCACCTTGCCAGGGGAATACTGCTTCTCAATGGCGACTATCTCCTCAAACTCGGCCTTGAGCCTCACATAGGTGGCCATTAGAGTTTCTGGGGTAGTCACGCTGGGGCCCTTGCTGTTCTTCCAACCTTCTTTGAGGAGTTCGTCCACCAACGTCGTCAACTCTTTGCCTAGTGCTTGTTTCTTGGAGTTCTTCGTCTCCATGGGTTGGCCCGCCAACATGGTCGACTCATTGGTCGGTGCTCGCTTCCTAGAGATCGCTGTCTCCAGTGGGTTGTTCGCCGGCAACTCTTTGCCTAGTGCTCCAGGATCCATCAATGAACTGACAAACAAAAAACAATCGAAAGGAAACCACAATCGCAATGAAAACGGGAAAAGAATGGGCTGTGAGAATCGGTCGATTGATTAAAAAGAAGATTCATGGAATGAAAATATAGCAGCATCAGCGATTCGCCACCTTTCCTTCGTTGGTACGTAAGAAAAATGGCGTAAGTGAGTAGCACGGAGTGAGGTTTTCTTCAAGAAACGGGAGAAAGGGCTTCAACGAGCGTTCCAGTGAAATGATGGTTGCTTCGTCCAGTCCAACTTCGAGGCTACTTCGAGGCCACTTTACCACTGCTGATAAAGGTGGTTTTTGTGATATGACGGGTCATGACGGCCAAACCGGGGTGACCGGTGAGTCTCGACTGCAGCACCTCACTGTGATTTGGTGGATGGCACGCGGGCCCGGATGCTTTGATATCCCACATGTAGATAGAGCGGCTAGTAATATAGGAGTGCTCAATATTGTGAACCGCGACCAAGGCAGAGAGGAAAACGAGAAAACTACGTAATTAATGCATGAGTTTAATTAGGGTAGTTTTGTAAAGTAAGAGATACATTCCTCCAATCACAAAATGCCTTGGTTGATGATATTTGAGATTTGAGCTAGTACTGCACGCGGTGTAGTCTAGTCACTTGTTGAAATCTCTAGAGAGGCAAATACTCCTTTCTGGTTTACAGGGCTATACTAGCAAGTACTAGTACCACAATAGTGGGCTCAAATAGCAATTTTGTCGCATGCAAGAGCCTGGCTATATGCATGCTCCAAGGCTCCGCACCATGCCCCACCCCTACACAAAGACTGCCACGCGAGCGTTTGCAACTGCCACGTTCGGGTTGCGCTTGTCTCTTCGCCTCTTCAAGAAGACGAACAATGATGTTACTACTACTTCTACAATATCGAATCCACTGCTGCATGTCCGTCCACCGCGTGCGGGAGGGATAGCCACCGCGCGCATGGGCGAGGGAGAAGGCGTGTAGTAGTAAAATCAAGCTTCTCCTCGTTGTACGAGTTGACGTGACACATCATAGCACTGGCCCCACATGGTTGCCTCTAAACTTGGCCGAAAGACCCGCGGTGTACAATACTCCATTTGCTGCAACCTCTAACATTTATCCCACCACAAATTAAAAAATATATTCCTGTCTTGACCAGATCAGCGTGCAAACTAGAATCAGCAGGATGACAGGTAGGGCCAGAAGATTTTTTAATAAAAAAAGCATGGAGCCGACCCCAACGATTTTAAGCTTACAGGCATGGTACACGCTATCCTAGACTACTCTACACATGAAACTGCCACACGAGCGTCCGGGCTGCACTTGGCTCTTCGCCTCTTCGGGAAGTCGAACAATGATGGAGTACTATTGCAGTAGAGGAGTACTACAATATGCTTCTGGCCATCTAACACCGGTTGAACTGTTGCATGTCCACCGCATGCGGTAGGGAGAGCGTGTAGCGAACGAAAACTTCTCCTAGTCCTGCCAGCCACCACGCTCATGGGCGAGGGAAGGACGCAGCTTCATTGACTTACTGCTCCTGCCTTTGCGTCTATGACAGGTGGGCCCAACAGGTGGGTGGCCCACCTGTCATGCAGCCAAAGACAGGTGCGGTTAAGGCGAGAGGGCGTTGTAGTAATCAAACTTCTCGGTCTTGTACGAGTTGACGTGACACATCAAAGCACTGCACTTGATATATTTCAATAATTTGCGTTTACCGATGCATTAGTTACTCCCTCCGTTCCTAAATATAAGTATTTTTAGACATTTCAAATGGACTACAACATACAGATGTATGTAGACATATTTTAGAGTGTAGATTCACTCATTTTGCTTCGTATGTAGTCCCTTGTTGCAATCTCTAAAAAGACTTATATTCGGAAACGGAGGGAGTAAAACGCATGCATGCATGCCGTGACTTTCCTTTTGATACTTGCATGTGTTGATTTGATGCACGTTGCCAAATTTTGACTATAAATTTAACTAACCAAATGTTCATGCATGTCACAAAGAATTACGGGGCTGTTTGGATTGTGACCATGTTTGTCTTATGTTGCCACATTATTTTTGCCACACTTGCCACACTTGCCTAACTTGAGTTGCTCAAATTGTTAGACCCACTTTGGCTTGCCTAAGGGAATCTTGCCACACTTTTTGTGTCTATGACATGTGGGGTTCACTGCTAATAAAAAAATTCTTGTCTTAGGTGTGGCTAGAACCAAACACCCACCTAACTTGGTCAAATTTGCCTAAGGTGAGGTATGGCAAAGTGTGGCAATATGTGGCTGGAAACCAAACAACCCCTACATCATTGAAAACTATGTTCAAATACGAATAAAATGATATAATTTTTTTAAATGAAATAACATTTTGTCAGTTAAATCTTTGGTCAAAATTTAGCACCAATTACAAAGGGGCCCAATAAATATTGTACTCTCACATTTTGTTTTGAGGATACTCCCACATACTCCATCCAAATATAAGTCTTTTTAGAGATTCTAACAAGTGACTACATACAGAGAAAAATGAACGAATCCATACTTTAAAATATGTCTACATACATCCGTATGTTGTAGTCCATTTGAAATGTCTAAAAAGACTTACACTTAGGAACGGAGGGAGTAGAAAATATAAATAATAATGCATGTTGGGGCAGCCCACGTTTCCGAAAATTTCAGCCATGGGCTTGTTCACAATTTTTACGAGGGGGTGGTTGTTCATTTAATGGAGGGTCTTGTACCAGACTTGAACAATACAAAGTGTGACCTGGCACACCGTAACACCACTTGGAATAAGCGGGTAGCTATCTCAAAAAACAATCAACAACTAAAAAAACGGCGACCTGACACGTACACAATTTTAAACGATTGTTTTGATGGAGTGAAAAAGGAAAATTACCCCACTACGTATATATAGGTCGGAGCCTCCGCGCTTGCTTGCTAGGGTTTCTCTATTCACACACTCTCATCCTCTCCAGATCTAAACAAGATAGCGGTGGTAACACTGTCTTTCTGCCTTCAAAAAACACTGTCTTTCTATCCTCACCGCTGGTTACAGATCCGGACGCATCCCCCTCCGCCGGTGAAGGGGAGGAGGGGCAGCGTTTAGGCCGTCGTTGACAGTGAGGGAGGAGACCCATTGCCGGCTGCACTGTTATCTCTGGCCGAGCGCCGGCGCGGGAGGTCCTCCGATCCCTTCGTCGTTGCCCTAGTGTGGGCGGATCCGGCCTCCCACCGCCCACCTATCCACATCCTGACGACCTTCAGGTATATCTTCCTTTGAAACCGCCTTAGCTCTACTTCCCATTTCGCTATGTCACGCATGTGCATCATTTTCTGCCTCTCAGCCCCTCTCGATCGGATGGTCCAATGTCACCTATTTTTTCTTCTATTGTTAGAGGTAAAGCTACTTCATGGAGTCGAATCTTGTACTTGGTTCAAACAAGAAATAAAGTGGGGGTGGGGGAATTTAGTATGTACATCAGACTTGGTACAAACAGGAAGGAAAGGGGGTGAAAGTAGTACAGACTGGTCATCCAACCGGTCTCTTGGTCGAAAAGGGAAATATCGGGGTAGCGATGTACACAGTGGTATGACCAGGACTAGATTTGCTATCCACACATAGGAGTAGGTGGCTAGAGTGAACAAAAATGGGACCAACCCAGATATGTTTCTTGGATGTTTGTTTCTCGGGGCAACAAACTCTGAATCACCACTTTATGCCCTTGTTTAGGTACATGGTGCTGGACTACTGGTGCACCCACTGTCTCATGCCCTTATACCAAATATTTAGCTATTCCTAGTCTAATGCCCCGGGTAAAATGAAGCCATGCCACTGTTATAATCCATGACAAGTTTAGCCAAATGTTTTTGCCTGTAATTGTTTGAGACTCTGACTGTTTCCATTGTAGCTTTTTGTGCAAACAGGGATATCCATTTCACCAGGTTGCTGTTGTGACCTTTTGGTGCACTGCACAAAACACTCCTCAAAAGAAATGACTTTTGTGCTGTTTAACTGGAATGTCAGAATGGAACAGTTGATTCATTTCGATGGAACTGCACAAAGGGAGATATGTGTTCCAATCCTCATCATCCATATTGACACCATAACTTTCCTTTATGTAAGAATGATATTTAATGCATGTGTTCATCTCTATTTTGCGACTCCCATGAGAAAATAATGCTATTGTTTACTAGTACACTTGTACTCCCTCACTCACAAAACCAATTCAGAAATAGAAGGCCAACATCTACTTGGTTTCACCAACTGGTGAGGAGAAAGAGAAACAGAGCATGAAGAGGAAGAAGAAGAATAAACAGTGCCAAGGTGATCTTGCTGAAGCCAGAGGCTTTAGTCGAGGCCATTCAAGGACTCCGGCAACGTCTAACTTACATGTGAGATGATCCTCCAGGGAGCCCTTCCACTTCTGTTGTCTCTCCTGCAAGGTCACTTAATTAATTAGGAGTACTTAAGTACCACTAATTTATTGCTGCCTAATTTTCCTGTCGGAGTTAAACTAATCTTTAGTAGCACCTTATGCTGAATCATGTACGTGTGTATGTTTGTCTATGGAGGTGAATCATGAGGTGGAGCAGGGAGGGAATATTATTAGTGTCATGACATAATAGTGCTATTGTTTTGCATGTCAATTTATTGCCATTGTTGTCCATCATGAATTTGATGCTACTGTTAGAGTAATATGCTAATGTCTTCCTATCCTTTCTCACCAAGATAATGAAGGTTTCACATTGTTCCCACTTGTGCAAACAGGGATCATGTTGTGCCAATCATACATTTTAGTGGAACTACACAAGACAATACAATGAACTGTATCCCCGCCAGTGCTTTAACTCTGTTGGAAGTTCTTGATAATCTTTTGATACAATCTCAGCACTAGTAAAAAGAGTGATTTCAACCATACATTTGAAGTGCACAAAAATATACACTATTGAGTGATTCCAGTGAGTGCTTTATCATCTCTTAAGGGACTACATGAATAAGATTTTTCCCTCAGGTTTGTACCGGCCTAAGGCCTTCATCCATATTAGTTTGCTGTCATCTCTATTTGTATCATGCTACTATCATGAGAAACTCTGTTATCTTTGCACGTTAAAGTTTTGCAACCTATGATACATGGCAATGCTTTGAGTGTTGAGCTAATTGGCACTGATTAAATAAACAAATACCTCTCTTTAAGCAAGACTACTATGTTGCTAACTTTACCCACTAAGATAATGAGGGTGCTTCTATTTGTTAGTGTATGTTTCATCAACTAGTCCAACTATTACAGTAATCTCACTCTCTCAATATATGTGCCAACAAGGATACTCGATTTTGGTGGAACTGCACAAAAACTCTGTGTGCTTCATTGCCTCGACAGCTTCCTTCCTTTCCTGTCAGTCGCTAATCTAGGCTTGCATTCTTCCTTTGCTGTCAGTCGCTTGGCTTATCTCGGCTTCCAGTCAAAGGAAATAGTAATTTATATGCTACCTCACATAGGTTGGTACTGGTCTTTATCCCGATTAGTGTGCTTGTCGTATGTATTGGTAATTTGGTATTGTGATACTGTTTGCCGATTTCATAAAGGAGTAACTTGGAGCCTGAAGTCGCAGGCAAATCATTACATTGGGTGATTTCACTAGAACTGCACAAAAAGATCAGATGGACAGGTACTTATATTGCTGCTATGTACTCCAAAGTTCACTCAGACAAGCATCGATGTTGACAAGAAGAAGTGCCTATATTCATTTGACTATCAACCGGCGTCAACCAGTTGTCAAACTCCAAGTATTAGGAGAGTGAACGCCAAAAATATTGCTTGGTGCATAGCCCAGAAAAACGCAGTCCAGTCTTTGGTCCCAACTTGTGCCTTTTGGTTATCGGCACATATGGTAGCCAACTGGTATGACATGGAGTATAAAGATTCCAGACAAGTTGGTTGACGCGTATATTCATCTGGCACTTAATCAGTCTGCACGCCAGGGATGCTCCATTTCAGTTGAACTGCACAAAAAATTTGCGTGGTTCATTTTCTCAACCGCCTCCTTTCTTGTCTGCAATGTAGAATTTTGGCGAGCTATAGGACCTAGATGAACCAGTAAACTAGTTGGATGAAAGTAGTGGCCAAGTTGCTCAAACCTCCCTCGGCACGAGTCCACTATTTGAGGATAAACCTACAAGCAAAGTTCAGATTGTCTGTGCTGCCTCTTATGTACTCGAAAGTTTACTCGTACAAGCATTAATTTTAGCAAGAAGTACCTCCGACTGAGCACCATTTACCAGTCTGTACCCTAGGTAATTAAAGTTCGTCCATGGATGATATTGGCTGTGATCTCAGTCATTTGGATGCATAAACATACTGAACATGTTATACTTGAATCTTTTTGTGAATTATCTATGAATATTGTCGTGTGATCTATCAATCATTTGGATGCATAGACATACTGAACTTGTGTATATATGAATCTTTTGAGTTGTTGATTGTGAATGTTGGCTATGAATATGAACGTGTCCTATGAACCTGAGTTTGATATGAATGTTTACCTTTTCTGTTGTATTTGTGTGTGAACTTGTTAGTATGCCTATTGTGGGATTTGTGACGTGTGGGTGTCAACGACACACCTTCTTCCCAAGAAGAATTGCACCTGCTTTGTTAGGGTAGCAACGGCGCATCAGCTCTTTTTAATCTTTTTGCTCTGTCTTCCCCCCTCCCCCGCTCAACCCCTGCCGTAATGTTTTCGGCCTCAAAACAAACATAGTACTGCGTTGTTTTTGGGGCTTGATGAAAAATCGAGTGCTGGTTTCTGTAGGTTGGCCCGCCCAGCAAATGGGTTGTTGGTCCACCACGGACTGGGAGGCTAAAAATACAAGTTGTATGGTGCAGAGGCAAGTAAAAAACGCCATCGAGAGCCATCCACTGAAGAAAAAAATCGCTCCTGATGTGCTTCTTCAGTCTCGCCGCCGGCCCCCTCTTTAATCCAGTTCACTTGGGGATCTAGCTGGTATCATTTTTTTCCAGAGGGCGAACAAGTATCAGCTAGGCCTAGGTTTTGTTTTTTAACATGTGTAGCCCAGGACATACGGAGACAATGGTTTAACCCATATTTTTTGAGGTCCATACCGGCCTATTGGCTTTTTCTTAAAGATCGGCATCCCAATGTATTTTTCTTAATAAAACGCATATATCTATTCTATTTATCTATATATAAGAATAATAATGCTGTCTCCAATTTATGTTTTCCCTTCTAACCACATTATATATATTTATATTATTACTATTATCGTATATTTTATAGAGACTTATATATACATTAAAAAACATCCCACGTGTTATTAACTTATAAAAGTAAATGTTTAACAGAAGTTGGGAAGGAAAATCCTGGTTGTTTTTGACTCACAGGCAAGGAAAATCCTTGTGATTGCGTACAAAAGCTTGTGAAGATTTAAAGGACCAATGTAATAATAATGCGCTCATTTTTATTTTGAGCAATAACTCACTAATTTGTTAATTTTATATATATATAATGTGTCGCTCTGGTTTATTTTTTGATATTAATTGCTCCTTCTAACCTAACATTATATATAGAACGAGCCCAGCTAATTCATGTATTTCAAGAAAGTGCAAATGGGCTGGGATTTCTTAGAAAATATAAATGGCCGCATTGACGCAAAATTATTTGTTCACCTAGCCCAGCAAATGGACAAAACCTAGGTTAAATATATGCCACATTTTTGCAGGCTGACATGTGGGCCAGTAGGTCGAAGCCTACGTAGGGCGTTGTCAACTTGGTCAACAAATGGTTATGACATCCACAACCATTGGATTTATGTCCAACGACCGGCATGCACCTTCAATCTCTCGTCTTCTTCCTCCAGCGTCGCCGGGGCCGCCTGGTCCGGCCTCCGGCAGCTAGCGGCTCTTCTTAGCACGCATCGCTGTGAAGCGCTACTCCACCGCCGGCCAGGCTATCCCTCCACCCCTCCACACCTCCTGTTATTCTCCACCGACTGCAGCCCCACGCCGCACCAGAACCAGTTATAACCCTTCTCCTCGTCTGAACCTACGACTCCACTGCCACGTCTTCCCATCTCTGGGTCATTCTCATCCGGGGCCTTGCCGTTGTCCACCGCCTCACTGTGCTCGGTGCGACGTGGTCAACAAAGAGAGTCATTGGAAGAGGACTGTACGTGGAGAGCCCGACGGCTGGAACCCACGAGGTCCATGGTCGCACGCAAGGAAAGTCCTCCTTATTAAGCTGAAAAAAATGTTTCCTCCCCCTGACAGCTGGGACCCACCGGTTGTATCTTTGCATGGAACGAAGTGCCTCCTTGTTATGCGAAAAAAATTATTCCTCCCGTTGATAGCTAGGACCCATCAAATTTGGTGGCTGACTTGTGGGCCTACTAAGCGGACGTGTACGCAAGGCTTTGTCAACTTAATCAACAAATGATTCTAGCAGCTGGACAGTTGAATGTTGATCCAACAGCCGTGCTCCTTCTTCAACCTCTGTTCTTGCTCCTGTCTCCCATATGGGCGGCACCAGGCGGTGCCGCCAAGACCAACCAGTCAAGTTTCCCACTCCTCTCCATCTGCGACTCCATTGCCGCGTCTTCCCCATCTCCGGGTCGTTCCAGTCCGGGGCCTCGCCGTCATCCACCGACCTTGGTGCACTCGGCATGGTGTGGCCAACGTGGTCAACAACCGAGAGTCATCGGAAGATGACTGTACGTGAGAGGCTGACAGTGGGGACGCACCACGTCCATGGACGCATGCCTGCAACTGCATCCTTTTTACCCTGAAAAATAATGTTTTCTCCTCCTGACTGCCGGGACCCACCAGCTACATCTTCGCACACAAGGAAGTGCTATTACGGGCAAAAAATGATTCGCCCCCTGACTGGTGGGACCCACCAGCTACATCTTGGCATGTAAGGAAGTGCCTGACAGTCGGGACCCACCTGGTCGAAGCGTACGTAGCATTGTCATTCTGGTCGTGAACGTGTACGTACATACTGGTCAATCGGTCTGTCTGCAGGCTGCAGCGATGAACTGTGGCCGTGCAAGGAAGGGCATGTGTCATAGTAGAGGCATGCACGTGTCGTAGTACAGGTGCGCGCGTGTCGTAGTAAAGGCGTGCACGTAGCATGTACATGTACGTACAGTGGCCAGGGTGCAAGAAAGTAAATACGACCACGTACGTACATACCGGTGGGGTCTCGAACGCCTACTCGCGCATACGTACGGCCAGGGATCGTGTACATGGCTGGGTCGGAACGGAGAAGCTGCGTCGTCGTCGTGTTCATGGGGAGCCAACCGGCTGGGTCGGAACGGAATGCGTTGTCGTGTTCATCGGGAGCCAACCCGCTTGGACGGAACAACTGATGGAAACGAGACCTGGCGTACCGCAGAACGAAGGAAACGGCCTTGTGTTCGACCGGCCACTGTCGAAACGGGATCCTATTAATCGGGAGGTGTCTGGCGTACCGCAAAACAGAGGAAACAGACTTCTGTTGGACCTCCTATGGTCGAAACAGGGTTCTGTTGACCGGGAGGGGTGTGGCGTACCGCAAAACAGAGGAAACAAACTTGTGTTGGAGCGCTACGATCGAAACAGGAGGTCCTGTTCATCGGGAGGGGTGTGGTGTACCGCAAAACGGGACTCCATGGGATACTGTTCATCTCCACCGTTGACCTCCTGCAGCCTCCACGGGCTACTATTCATCCACCGTCGAGCACCTCCAGCCTCCACCTGCGACTGTTCATCCACGGGCTCCTGTTCATCCAGCCTCCACCGCGCGCTCCTCCACCGGCTACTGTTCAACCAGCCCTCTCCATGGGGTCCTGTTCAACCACCCCTCCATGGGCTACTGTTCAACTAGCCCTCCACCAGCTACTGTTCAACCAGCCCTCCACCGGCTACTGTTCAAATAGCCCTCCACCGGCTACTGTTCAGCCTTCCCTCCACGGGGTCCTGTTCATCCACGCTCAACCGGCTCGATCGATCGGGGTCCTGTTCATCCAGCGGCAACACCACGGGGTCCTGTTCATCCAACCCCCCACCGAACCGCTCATCCAAACCCCCAACAACGCCATTGTTCATCCAGAGGCAGCATCGATCGGCTTTAGTTAGAAGCGAGCGAAGAATCACTTGGGTTCAGTTAATAGCAAGGATCGATCGATCACCGGGTTCGATGTAACGCGTAGTTCGCAATCGCACCGCCGGGTTCGATTAAGCGAAACGTCTTGCTCGGGTTCAGTTAGAGCCCAACGCCTCGCACCCACGCGCGTACGTGTACGAGAGAAACGCGCATCGCTCGGCCCCCGACCACCCACCGTAACCAGGAACTCCCCGATATTTTCCGCGCCCTTACTTCTACCATGGTTTTTTCCGTCATGGACGGCCCAAAGAATGTCATGCAGCTGCGTCTCCGGCCCACCCAGGATGGAAAGCCCATTTTCTGTCATGATTTTTTTTCATAGAAGTAGGACCCCACCACATCTATGATGATACCGGGTTTCGTCACAATTATCGTCATAGAAGTGTCATAAGTATGAAAGAAAAAAATTCGTTCGGCCCAAAATGTCACGTATGTGTCTTTTTTTGTAGTGACGCAACTTCAAGATAACAACCACCAAGATCAAGGAGCCAGTTGTCAGCTTGGAAGACATGCCTCTAGCAGAGTTTCAGATTCGAAGGAGGCTCAACCCCTACATCAAGCCTCGGGAACAAATAAGGGGCAATGACTTGTTCTGGACCAAGCAAAAAAATCTCATCTATCTAGCTGTGATCAAGGCCAAGCAGAACATCTGTGTACCCATTCAATGGATTGACATGGAGCATCTGAGGAAGAACCAGGCATATTTTGGTGAGCCTCTGGATTTGGTGGAGCAGTTTGGTATTGAGGAGATCATCACGTTCCATCTTGACTATGACCCGGAGATTGTGGCTCAGTGTTTTGCTTTTGTCCACTTCCACTCGGATGAGAAGCGAAGCATGACTTGGATGACTAATGGCAAGAAGATGACTGCTGAGTGGAAGGACTTCATGGATCTGTTGCACGTTCATGATGAGGGGCTAGATGTGCCCGTTGGTATCCGCCCGCATGCCAACCCAGAGTCTGCGTCCAAGAACAAGCTTCAACCCTACCTTGTTGAGAAGACTTTACCTAATGGCAATAAGTCTTATGTGCTGAACCCGTTTCTCGACATCATGCACCGGATCTTCCACAACTCTCTTTTTCCTCGCATGGGTGACAAGGACAAGGTGCATTCCTATCTTGTGGACATGACGCTTATTTGTGAGGAAGCGCGTCTTCAGCAACCTGGACCACTTGATCTCTCTCACATCATGTGGTGTGAGCTTCAGTCTGTTGTGTTCCATTGCAAGGTTCCCATCTATGGACCTTATTTTCACCTCTTGATTTCGAAGACTTGGGAGAAGCTCTTTACGGGTGAAGAGTTTTGTGCTCCCAACTGGTTTCGCCATGAGCCCATTAAGCTGCGGCAGAAGAACAAGTGGACTAACACCACTACCCGGGCTGAGGCTGAGGCTGCCCGCATGGATATTGATGAAGATGAGATTGAGGAGGAGGAGGCGGAGGACAGTTCTGAGGAGTATGCACCTCCCTCTGCTGAGCCATATTGGGCTTCGAAGCTCAAGGACAAGGTGAAGACTCTATTCTGCATGCAGACCAAGGGGCAGTATCAGACTCACATTGCTCAGAAGGAGAGTCACCAGCGCGACAAGCAGATTTTGAGGAAGCTTGGCGAGCACTTCTCAAGTGGGTCTGAGAAGAACATCACACTTGAGGCTGTGTGGATGAAGAAGAAGGGCTATCAGTGGGTTGAGTCAGATGAGGAGTCCATTCCTGCCGCTTCATATGAGGAGGTTGATGGGTAGTGATCACTTTAGTGGGAGCTACCACATGTGTCTTAGGTGTCTTCTCTGCCTTTTTGGTGTCTCGATGCCAAAGGGGGAGAGAGTGTAGGATTTGCGACTCTTTGATTTGTCTCCTTGCTTTCGTTGAACCTTCGTCGTTGCTTTGGTTTGTGTTATTTGCGTGTGAGACTAAGAGACTTATTCTATCATATGGTGTGAGACATATGCCTTCACTCTTATCCTTTTATTGTCATGTTCTATTATCAGCTTGTGATTTTATTTTATCTTGTACCCTTATCATCATGCTCACTTGCTATACCTTGCTTCCATGCTTAGTGTCACTTATATTGTTGCAAGGATTGCCTTGCCTATAAAATATAGGGGGAGTGTTGATCCTAGTGTGTGTGTTTTGCAGCCCAAAGCATATCTATAGAATGCACACATCTAGGGGGAGCCTCTCTATATTTTATAGATTTTGGGTTTGCTTATGCTCATTATATATCTCTATGTGCAAATCCAGTATTGTCATCAATCCACCAAAAAGCGGGAGATTGTAAGGGCATATTTCTCCCTAAGTGGTTTTGGTGATTGATGATAGTGCATTTGCGGACTAATCATGTGCATTGAGCATTTCAGATATCTCATGTCTAGGCACAAGACGATTCAGTGCCCCTTGGAGCCTATGGAAGACGGCTGTTCTTTACGTTTCTTTTCAGTGGATTTGAGTCATAGGAAAGCCGTACTATTAAGAGGGGGTCCACTTCGGAAAGGTTAGGGTGGAATCAACATGTACACATCTGCTCTTTTGCACCACCTTTCCTTCGTCTCAATGGTGCACCGTCTGTTTATCCATGTCTTTGCGATATGAAGGCTGCCAAATGCTAAAGCCTTGGTGGCGTGCGGTAGTACTGCTCAAGGGAGCAGTAGTACCGCATGGGCATGCGGTAGTACCGCTCAAGGGAGCAGTAGGACCACAGGGCCCAGCGGTAGTACCGCTCCTGGTGAGCGGTAGTACCGCTGTCCCCAGTCCTGACGCTGACGCATGCGGAAGTAGGCGCGGATGTAATTTTTTACATCCGTCCCTACGCGGTAGTACCGCTCCCTGTGAATAAAGGGGGTAAATCCTATGGAAGGTGGAGCAGGACTAGACCTAGCGGCCACTAAAGCAGTGCGAGCATGAGTCAGCTCTCGGGCCAGCTCGTGAATCAGAAGATAACTAGCAGTGATATAACGGGAATGGTGGCTAGCAGGACTCTCGGCCGCCGGATCAATGATAGGAAAGTGGACCCGACCATCATCGTGCAGGGATGGGTAGTAGTAGAAACCTGGGTGAGTCTGCATTTGGATCTCGTTATAGCCTAGCTCAATGAGAATCTCAAATGCAGCAAACTGAACAGCATTCGCGGGGGTAGAAGTGAAACCACTCATAGAAGAACGAGTGTATGAACTAGATGCTGAGCTGCAATGCAAGGTAACCACCGCGTGATACTCGTATACTGAATCTGCTAGGCCTGGGTCATCACCGTGAGGGTAGAGGCGACACCATACGCTCCGAAGATGGTGCGACGAAATGCACGGTGACAGCTCCAACTGACACGCATACGGTACTGGAGCCATCTACACTCACAATCATTAGTCAGTTAGAAATAACAATATATCAGATGCATGCAATGCAACAATCAGATGCAACACTACCGGCACTCAAAACCAAGCTAGCTACCGTTCAACTAACGCATCGGCGGTCTAGCGTGTCCTACAGTCAGCGCGGCTCTGATCCCAAGATCATGGCACCCCGGCTCAGAGAAACCGGTTTACCTTGCATTGCCAACCCAAAGATCTAGTATTCTGGCAAAACACAACAACTTGGTACAGAAAACAACTGCTTTATTGATGCTAGCGGAAACATAGGTTCGATATTATATCAGATAGCAAGGCCAAGCGGCACACACGGTGCAGCTGAACAGTATGTACATTATTTAATGAACATGAAAGGGGCCTCGATTACGAACGACGACGAAGTGGAACTCCATAGCACAGGGACAACAATGTGGACACGGGCTAGACACAGGAAGCACTCTGATCCGGTAAGACTCTCCTGAAAGCTGGCATGACACGCTAGGTCAGTACATTGAATGTACTTGCAAGCTCACAACAAATAGAAGCATAATGGCAAACAATAATATGACAATTAAGCAGGTTAAATGCAATGGTTCAACATACTACTCATGAAGTGAACATGCTTGTGCACTGAGTCCCTCTGACTCGCTTACCATACGGGTTACCTCGTAACCAATATCATCAATACGGTGATCACTCCCAGATCACAACGGAAACCAACTCTTTGGTTCTGACAACAACCACAACGGAAACCAACTCTTTGGTTCCATCACAACCATCTTCATGGTTTCAACAATCTCATCTCATAACCAGTGCCAATCATATAACTTTAGTGTGCAAGATTAAATTATTTATGTTGATCCATGGTGTGACCTACTATGAAATGGGTCCGTAGCCGAGGACGCGGCTATCGATAGATTTAACACACAATCTGTAGAGGTTAGTACACTGTACCCACATCACGGAATCCATGGCTTCAAACTCCCATTCGGGTGGACCAACGACATTCTGACAGAACCAACCCATTGTCATGACACTCTCCCGGCCGCTCTGACCAACTCCCTTCTAGGCTAAGTCATGGGTGGCCCCGGTGTCAACCCGTCACATCCACGGCCACCGTCGTGGCAAAACTTAAACGGTCGAAAACAGGGACAAGGTACCATAACAACAACGGGCACACAAGGTTATGTCTGCTTACCGGTCTAGGGTATCGCACGCCCATAACCTTCCCTCGTTGGAGGCACCGACCAGAGGCATGACAACATACCCAATAAAGGCCTTCCCATAAAGGCAAATGTGGTTGCACTGGGAAGCTCGATTCGGTGGCACCATGACTCGATCAACATTATGTTCAAGTTGAATTATCATCAGGTTTAAAGAACTCGAGTCATAGTATGCCATGAACATGCAAATATCTCACATGCAACTATATTCATATAGCACTGAAGTGAAACGGATCAACATCACAGAATCATTCTGCATGCACTACTAATCACTTTAGGGACACTGTTTTAACTCACTAGTTTTAACCCAGTCATTTTTAGTTATGACAATAGCATGGTGAAAATGATAAATCATTCATGAAAATAATACCGATCACAATCAAACCCTAGTCATGCTATCAAAATAACTCTACTGCATCACACTAGCCCATGCACTCAAGTACTACAGCAAGCTAAGCAATTCAAGCATAACAATTGAACTCACATAATCAATATTTATGAAATGATTAAATGCATGAAATAAACCATATTCAAGTTGGAAAAATCAAAGTTATTGAAATGACACCATGCAAATATTTGTGTGGCTTGCCTTAGCACAGAGGACGGTCACACTCCTCCTGGTTCTCCTCAAGGCAAGCTTCTTCTTCTGAAAATAATTAGAAACAACAAAAGAAAATATCAAGAACGCTTCTGAAATTCACCAGAAATTCTAGACAGCAGAGAAAAATCTCAAATTTGGTGTGCTGCTAGAGTATTCCAGTACAAAACTAATGCAAAAAGAATCAACTCATTTGGACTTATAGATTAGGAGTTAGGGCTGGTCAAAGTTTCTGGTCAAATTTGAATTAAATATGAATAAAAGAAAATCCAGGGGGGTGACGTCGAAGACGTATTCCAGGGAATACACCTCCACTCGTACCGCTTCGGGCGCGAGTGGAGAGGCTGGCAGCTGGTCCCATGCGTCAGATTTGGGGAGAGGGAAAGAGAGAAATAGAGGAGGGGCGACGCATCCCTGGCGTTTCTCCGGCGAAGAGAGGTCGGCGGCCACCATGGAAAGGATGGGGAGGTGCGCAAGGTTACGGCGAACACGCATGTACCCGAAACGTGGCGGGGGGTTGACGGACGGGGTCGGCAAGAGCTTCTCCAGCGGCTGCAGTGGGCGAAGCTCGTCGGAGATGAGGAAGACAGTGAGAACAAGCGGCTCCATGGGGCTCCAGGGGGGTCGGCTAGCTTCAGAGGTTCACCAGGGAGTCGCCAGAGAAGTGGGTCGAGCTCGAGGAGCAGTGGAGGGGTGGGGGATAGAGAAAGGGGATCACCGGCGAGCTCGGGTCGGGAACTGCGGCCAGAGGCCTGCCCGGTTGGGCTGCGGCTTCCTACGGGGTCGTGGAGATTGAGTGGGTGGAGCGGTAAGGAGAAATGGGCTCGGGAGGGGTCTATTTATAGGCGAGGCCGATGCGGAGCTTGAGATCTCGCCGGAGTCTCTAGACGCGGCACACGGCAACGAGGAGCGTCAATGAGAGAGGGAGAAGTGGCCAGGGCTCACGCGGCCACTATTCGAGCTCGGGGACGAGCACGTGACGCATGGGAGGGCACAGAGTTGAGCACGGGGTCACTGTGCTCCTCCAGCGTGGCGTGCGCGTGATCGCTGCGGCGTCTCCGGCATCAGCGCGCGGCAGCGATGGTGTTGGGGAGGTGAAGCGAGGCTGGTGGCGTGGTGCGGCATGCTGGGCTTGACGCTGAGATGAGCACGAGCTCAACAGAGGCTCAGGCGCAGCTCAGAGCGCGTCGACAGCGTGTCTGAGCCCGTGTCCTCACGCGGTCAACACGTGCACTGTGGGAACATGATGCCCAGGCGATGCCAAACTATGTCTAGGCTGTCGACCATGGAGTGTTTAGGCTAGGAAAGGGTTTAGCAAACCACCAGGATGAGTGAGTTGATCACAACACTTACTGAAAGTTTCTGGAAGTTTCTGGACAGAAACTTTTGGCTTAATTTGTGATCAAACTAGAAAGAGTTAGGAGCTCAACTTTGGGGTTTAGTGTTGAGTTACTACGGCGATGATGCTCAAGAAAATTCAGCTCCAAAAGATCAAGGAATAATGCACTTGCTGTACAAACTGCATTTTTAGGTCAGAATGCAAATGAATTTTCCTAGCAAAATTGGGCCACATTACCACTTAATATTTTGCATAGGATGATGAGGCACTGTCCAAAGGGTGTGTGGGAATTTTCTCAGATTTTTGTGGGCAAGAAACAGACGGGTTGCTTTGGAGGGAAAGTGAAAATATTTCACTTTCAGGGTGAAAATGAATATTTTCCTTAGAAGAAATTTTTTCCAAAGCATTGTGATGATGAATGAGAGGTCAAGAGAGGTTGAGAGAGGTGAGGGAAGTCACTTGGGTGAAAATCAAAATAATTCCCAAGTGCTAAGTCCAAATGAATTAACTCAAAATCCAAATAAAAGCAAAAAGGCAAGGGAAACTCATGATGGCAAAAACCAGGGTGTCACACCCCCCCCCCCTCTAGTCAACCATATCGTTCCTTTCACAAGGCACCCCAAGGTAACATTCAAGGACAACCAGGCATCTAAGCTTGGGGATGCCCTGGAAGGCATCCCCTCTTTTGTCTACGATCCATCGGTAAATTACTTGAGGCTATATTTTTATTCACTACATGATATGTTTTTTGCTTGGAGCGTCTTGTATTATATGAGTCTTTGCTTTATTTTCCTTTTAGTTTGCCACAATCATCCTTGCTGTACACACCTTTTGAGAGGGACACACATCAATCATGAATTTATTAGTATACTCTATGTGCTTCACTTATACTTTTTGAGCTAGGTAGTTGCCCTAGTGCTTCACTTATATCTTTTAGAGAACAGTGGTGGTTATATTTTGAAGAAATTGATGAACTCTCATGCTTCACTTATATTATTTCGAGTCTTATAAATAGTATGGCAGTTTGCCTAGGTTATGAATTTGGTCCTAATATGATGAGTATTCAAGAGGGATATAATAAAAACTTTCATGAAGATCATTGAATATATGATAAGTTTGATTCCTTGCATTTGTTTTGATATATAAAGATGGTGATATTAGAGACATGCTAGTGAGTAATTGTGGTTTAGTAAGAATATTTGTGTTAAGGTTTGTGATTCCCAAAGCATGCACGTATGGTCGCTCGTCATGCTATGAAATTGGAGCATGGTTTATTTTGATTGTCTTCCTTATGAGTGGCAGTCGGGGACGAGCGATGGTCTTTTCCTACCAATCTATCCCCCTAGGAGCATGCGTAGTAGTACTTTGCTTCGACGGCTAATAAAGTTTTGCAATAAGTATGTGAGTTCTTTATGACAAATGTTGAATCCATGGATTATACGCACTCTCACCCTTCCGCATTTTGCTAGCCTCTCCATACCGTGCATTGCCCTTACTCACCTTGAGTCGTGGTGCAAACTTCGCCAGTGCATCCAAACCCCGTGATATGATACGCTCTTTCACACATAAGCCACCTTATATCTTCCTCAAAACAGCCACCATACCTACCTATTATGGCATTTCCATAGCCATTCCGACATATATTGCCATGCAACTTCCACGTTCCATTTTATTATGACACATACCATCATTGTCATATTGCTTTTGCATGATCATATAGTTGACATAGTATTTGTGGCTTCGCCACCGTTCGTATTTTTTATACATGTCACGCTAGATCGTTGCACCTCCCGGTACACCGCCGGAGGCATTCATATAGAGTCATAGTTTTGTTCTAGTGTCGAGTTGTAAGTAAATAAAAGTGTGATGATAATCATTATTAGAGCATTGTCCCATGTGAGGAAAGGATGATGGAGACTATGATTCCCCCACAAGTCCGAATGAGACTCCGGACTTAAAATAAAAAAAGAGGCCAAAGAGCCCAAATAAAAAAAGAGGCCAAAGAGCCCAAAAAGAAAAGAAAAAAGGAAAAAAGAAAAAAAAAGAAGGGACAATTTTACTATCATTTTCCACACTTGTGCTTCAAAGTAGCACCATGTTCTTCATGATAGAGAGTCTTCTATTTTGTCACTTTCATATGTACTAGTGGGAATTTTTGATTATAAAACTTGGCTTGTATATTCTAATGATGGGCTTCCTCAACTGCCCTATCTCTTCATGAGGAAGCAAGTTGGATGCACACCCAGTTAGTTTTATTTTGAGCTTTCATACACTTATTGAAGGAAATATGCCCTAGAGGCAATAATAAAGTTGTTATTTATATTTCCTTATATCATGATAAATGTTTATTATTCATGCTAGAATTGTATTAACCGGAAACTTAGTACATGTGTGAATACATAGACAAACAAAGTGTCACTAGTATGCCTCTACTTGACTAGCTCGTTGAATCAAAGATGGTTATGTTTCCTAACCATAGACATGAGTTGTCATTTGATTAACGGATCACATCATTAGAGAATGATGTGATTGACTTGACCCATTCCGTTAGCTTAGCACTTGATCGTTTAGTATATTGCTATTGCTTTCTTCATGACTTATACATGTTCCTATGACTATGAGATTATGCAACTCCCGAATACCGGAGGAACACTTTGTGTGCTACCAAACGTCACAACGTAACTGGTTGATTATAAAGGTGCTCTACAGGTGTCTCCGATGGTACTTGTTGAGTTGGCATAGATCAAGATTAGGATTTGTCACTCCGATTGTCGGAGAGGTATCTCTGGGCCCTCTCGGTAATGCACATCACTATAAGCCTTGCAAGAAATGTGACTAGTCATGGGATGATGCGTTACGGAACGAGTAAAGAGACTTGCCAGTAACGAGATTGAACTAGGTATTGAGAGACCGATGGTCGAATCTCGGGCAGGTAACATACCGATGCCAAAGGGAACAACGTATGTTGTTATGCGGTTTGACCGATAAAGATCTTCGTAGAATATATAGGAGCCAATATGAGCATCCAGGTTCTGCTATTGGTTATTGACCGGAGACGTGTCTCGCTCATGTCTACATAGTTCTCCAACCCGTAGGGTCTGCACGCTTAACGTTCGGTGACGATCGGTATTATGAGTTTATTTGTTTTGATGTACCGAAGGTAGTTCGGAGTCTCGGATATGATCACGGACATGACAACGAGTCTCGTAATGGTCGAGATATAAAGATTGATATATTGGACGACTACATTTGGACATCGGAATGGTTTCGGGTGAGATTGGGAGTATACCGGATCACCGGGAGGTTACCGGAACCCCCGGGAGGTATATGGGCCTTAGTGGGAGAGAGGGTAAAGGAGCAAAGGAGGGGGCGCCCCCCCCCCAAGCCCAATCAGATTTGGGAGGGGGGCGGCCCCCCCTTTCCTTCCTCCTTCCTCCCCCTTCCTTCTCTCCTAATCCAACTAGGGAAGGGGGGATCCTACTCCTGGTGGGAGTAGGACTCCCCTTGGGGCGCGCCTAGGAGGCCGGCCTCCTCCCCCTCCTCCACTCCTTTATATACTGGGGAGGGGGCACCCCATAGACACACAAGTTGATCCTTGATCTCTCAGCCGTGTGCGGTGCCCCCTCCACCATAATCCACCTCGGTCATATCGTAGTGGTGCTTACATGAAGCCCTGCATCGGTAACTTCATCATCACCATCATCACGCCGTCGTGCTGACGGAACTCTCCCTCGAAGCTCTACGGGATCATGAGTTCGTGGGACGTCACCGAGCTAAACGTGTGCTGATCGCGGAGGTGTCGTACGTTCGGTACTAGGATCGGTCGATCGTGAAGACGTACGACTACATCAACCGCGTTGTCATAACGCTTCTGCTTACAGTCTACGAGGGTACGTGGACGACACTCTCCCCTCTCGTTGCTATGCATCACCATGATCTTGCGTGTGCGTAGGAATTTTTTTTGAAATTACTACATTCCCCAACAGTGGTATCAGAGCCAGGTTTATGCGTAGATGTTATATGCACAAGTAGAACACAAGTGAGTTGTGGGCGATACAAGTCATACTGCTTACCAGCATGTCATACTTTGATTCGGCGGTATTGTTGGATGAAGCGGCCCGGACCGACATTACGCGTACGCTTACGCGAGACTGGTTCTACCAACATGCTTTGCACACAGGTGGCTGGCGGGTGTCAGTTTCTCCAACTTTAGTTGAATCGAGTGTCGCTACGCCGGTCCTTGTGAATGTTAAAAAAACACATACTTGACGAAATATCGTTGTGGTTTTGATGCGTAGGTAAGAACAATTCTTGCTCAGCCCGTAGCAGCCACATAAAACTTGCAACAACAAAGTAGAGGACGTCTAACTTGTTTTTGCAGGGCATGTTGTGATGTGATATGGTCAAGACATGATGCTAAATTTTATTGTATGAGATGATCATGTTTTGTAACGGAGTTATCAGCAACTGGCAGGAGCCATATGGTTGTCGCTTTATTGTATGCAATGCAATCGCCCTATAATTGTTTTTACTTTATCACTAAGCGGTAGCGATAGTCGTAGAAACAATAGTTGGCGAGACGAGAACGATGCTACGATGGAGATCAAGGTGTCGTGCCGGTGACGTTGGTGATCATGACGGTGCTTTGGAGATGGAGATCAAAGGCACAAGATGATAATGGCCATATCATATCACTTATATTGATTGCGTGTGATGTTTATCTTCTATGCATCTTATTTTGCTTTGATTGACGGTAGCATTATAAGATGATCCCTCACTAAATTTGAAGGTATAAGTGTTCTCCCTGAGTATGCACCGTTGCGAAAGTTCGTCGTGCCGAGACACGACGTGATGATCGGGTCTGATAAGCTCTACGTTCACATACAACGGGTCCAAGCCAGTTTTGCACACGCAGAATACTCGGGTTAAACTAGACGAGCCTAGCATATGCATATATGGCCTCGTAACACTGAGACCTAAAGGTCGAGCGTGAATCATATAGTAGATATGATCAACATAGTGATGTTCACCATTAAAAACTACTCCATCTCACGTGATGATCGGACATGGTTTAGTTGATATGGATCACGTGATCACTTAGATGATTAGAGGGATGTCTATCTAAGTGGGAGTTCTTAAGTAATTTGATTAATTGAACTGTAATTTATCATGAACTTAGTACCTGATAGTATTTTGCATGTCTATGTTGTTGTAGATAGATGGCCCGTGATGTTGTTCCGTTGAATTTTAATGCGTTCCTTGAGAAAGCTAAGTTGAAAGATGATGGTAGCAATTACACGGACTGGGTCCGTAACTTGAGGATTATCCTCATTGTTGCACAGAAGAATTACGTCCTGGAAGCACCGCTGGGTGCCAGGCCTGCTGTAGATGCTACTGACGATGTTAAGAATGTATGGCAGAGCAAAGCTGATGACTACTCGATAGTTCAGTGTGCCATGATTTACGGCTTAGAACCGGGACTTCAACGACGTTTTGAACGTCATGGAGCATATGACGTGTTCCAGGAGTTGAAGTTAATATTTCAAGCAAATGCCTGGATTGAGAGATATGAAGTCTCCAATAAGTTCTACAACTGCAAGATGGAGGAGAATAGTTCTGTCAGTGAACATATACTCAAAATGTCTAGGTATAACAATCACTTGATTCAACTGGGAGTTAATCTTCCTGATGATAGTGTCATTGACAGAATTCTTCAATCACTGCCACGAAGGTACAAGAGCTTCGTGATGAACTATAACATGCAAGGGATGGATAAGACAATTCCCGAGCTCTTCGCGATGCTAAAGGCTGCGGAGGTAGAAATCAAGAAGGAGCATCAAGTGTTGATGGTTAACAAGACCACCAGTTTCAAGAAAAAGGGTAAAGGGAAGAAGGCGAACTTCAAGAAGAACGGCAAGCAAGTTGCTGCTCAAGTGAAGAAGCCCAAGTCTAGACTAAGCCTGAGACTGAGCACTTCTACTGCAAACAGACTGGTCATTGGAAACGGAACTGCCCCAAGTATTTGGCGGATAAGAACGATGGAAAGGTGAACAAAGGTATATGTGATATACATGTTATTGATGTGTACCTTACTAATGCTCGCAGTAGCACCTGGGTATTCGATACTGGTTCTGTTGCTAATATTTGCAACTCGAAATAGGGGCTACGGACTAAGCGAAGATTGGCTAAGGACGAGGTGATGATGCGTGTAGGAAATGGTTCCAAAGTCGATGTGATCGCCGTCGGCATGCTACCTCTACATCTACCTTCGGGATTAGTTTTAGACCTAAATAAATTGTTATTTGGTGCCAGCGTTGAGCACGGACATTATATCTGGATCTTGTTTGATGCGAGACGGTTATTCATTTAAATCTGAGAATAATGGTTGTTTTATTTATATGAGTAATATATTTTATAGTCATGCACCCTTAAAGAGTGGTCTATTTTTATTGAATCTCTATAGTAGTGATACACATATTCATAATATTGGAGCCAAAACATGCAAAGTTGATAATGATAGTGCAACTTATTTGTGGCACTGCCGTTTGGGTCATATTGGTGTAAAGCGCATGAAGAAACTCCATTCTGATGGACTTTTGGAATCACTTTATTATGAACCACTTGGTACTTGCGAACCATGCCTCATGGGCAAGATGACTAAAACTCCTTTCTCCGAAACAATGGAGCGAGCAACAGATTTATTGGAAATCATACAAACTAATGTATGTGGTCCGATGAATATTGAAGCTCGCGGCGGCTATCGTTATTTTCTCACCTTCATAGATAATTTGAGCAGATATGGGTATATCTACTTGATCAAACATAAGTCTGAAACATTTGAAAATCTCAAAGAATTTCAGAATGAAGTGGAAAATCATCGTAGCAAGAAAATAAAGTTTCTATGATCTGATCGTGGAGGAGAATATTTGAGTTACGAGTTTGGTCTTCATTTGAAAGAATGCGGAATAGTTTCGCAACTCACACCACCCGGAACACCACAGCGTAATGGTGTGTCCGAACGTCGTAATCGCACTTTATTAGATATAGGGCGATCTATGATGCCTCTTACTGATTTACCGCTATCGTTTTAGAGACGGTTGCATTCACGTTAAATAGGGCACCATCTAAATCCGTTGAGACGACGCCTTATGAACTGTTGTCGGTGTTCTGGGAACGGGGGTCCCCAGGCTTGCCTGCCTGCGGCCCACGGTGTTGCTCTACTCGCGGCCCAGTGCGGCCCGTCTTCACCAGCAAACACTCAAGACCCTCGCGAGGGCCAAGCCTCGCAAGGTGCACGACACAAGACCTCCTCGGGAGAGGCCTCACCAGTCTGGCTCGCGAGGGGTGGAGAGATCAAGGCAAGGCGAACCTCGCGAGGATCCAATGACGCAAGCCATGACGACCGCAATCAGGCGGGCGCTAGGTGGGCGCCCGCACGCGTAGTGTCCCAGCTTCCTCTTTGGTGCTAAAGAGGCAGGCGCAGGCGCGGAGTCCCGAGGCATCAGGCCAAGGTTTCCATATCAGTGCAATGAAACCAAGACCAGCAGGACGGTAGGACGGAGGTCATCGTGGAGCCCAAGACGGCGTCACCGCCAGAGCCTTTGGCAGGCGAAGACTACTTTTGTCAGGATAAGCTGTACTAGCTGTCCCCCTTCAAACTTGGCCGTTGTGGGATCCCTTCCCGCTCAACATTTGGGAAGAGGACCAACGCCTCTATAAATAGGACTAGTCGCCACTGTAGGATCATCTCATCTTGGATCGGGTCCATTCCATCCTCACATTCATCAGCTCACCAAGCACAAGAACACCCCACCTCAGGAGGCTGTTCTTCCCATTGTACTGTTCATCTCCAGCCCAAGAGGCAATCCACCACGCCACACTGGAGTAGGGTATTACACCACAACGGTGGCCTGAACCAGTATAAATCTTGTGTCCCTGTGTTCTTTGGGTTCGTCGAGCTAGTCCATGATATCGTGGAGTGCGAGAGCTTGGGAGAGGAGAGATCTTCGTGCGCACCCTAGTGTTCGAACCTTGAGGGTTTTGCCGGAACCCATGATCTGACATTTGCCGCGCCAGGTAGGGGTGCGCCGAAGCTTTCCTCTCGTCGGTCCACGCTTCGTTGCTCCACCGCAACCATGTCGGACGTTCGTCACGCCCGCGCTGAGCGTCGGGCCTCCCTCGCCGCTCGCGTCGCTCAGACGGCTCCTGTCGGCGGGCCTCCCCGTCGTTCTCCGTCACCCGCTGCCAACGCCGCCACCGGCCCGGCTGGAAACGAGCAGCAGGCGTCCTCGCTGCACCCCTCGGTGCGGCAGGACGGCCGCACCGCCACCCCGTCGCTGACTCCGGCCGGCTCGTCGTCTCACGCTCGTCGCGCTCCCACGGACGTGCAGGCCATGCTGCTCATGGCACGTGAGCCCCTGCATTACCGCCCGGTCGACGACCTCTACGAGGACTGGCTCGATCGCATCGCCGAGCTCGTCAGCGCCGCAGGGGGCTCCCTTGCACCGTCCCTCTCACTGCCTCGTCCACCGCCAGCTATGGGCGACGTAGCTCACGGAGCACCTCCACCACCACCGCACCAAGACGGTGTCCTGGCGCCAAGACATGCAGCCCAGCGGCACGACCCACCGCGCGCAGCGCCCGCGCGTGAAGAAAGAAGATGGCAAGAAGTTCCTCGGCCACAAGAGAACGCTCCACCGCTCCCGGCACCGCCACGTCAGGATCGCTTGCTGCGGCAGGGCCATGCGCCACTTGCCGTGGTGGCGCGAGGTCACCAAGATCTAGCTCCGCTCCCACGGTGGGCCCCGGTGGCGACAGCAGCCTGCCGCGCCTTCACTCCGGAGCTGCGCAGCGTCGTCTGGCCGGGGAAGTTCAAGCCGGACCTGCCTCCGTGTTATGATGGCACCCCCGACCCTGCAGAGTTCTTGCAGCTCTACGAGCTGAGCATCGAGGCGGCCAATGGCGACGAAAAAGTCATGGCAAACTGGTTTCCCATGGCTCTCAAGGACGGCGCACGCTCGTGGCTCCTGAACCTACCCGCGGGATCCATCTCCTCCTGGGGTGAGATACGCGACCGCTTCATCGCCAACTTCCAGGGCACTCGCGACTGCCAACCGGCCGCGGGTGACCTGTGCCGCATCAAGCAGCAGCCTGGAGAGACCCTGCAGAAATACATCCAGCGCTTCAACTACGCCCGCCTCAAGATCCCCAAGGTGACGGACGAGGCCATCATCTCCGCATTTTCCGACGGTGTCTGCGACGTCAAGATGAAGGAGGAGCTCGGTATCCATGAAAACGTGTGCACGGCTCTGGAGCTGTTCAACTTGGCGACCAAGTGTGCGAGATCCGAGGAAGGGCGTCTCTCCCTCGTCGAGCTCCCGACAGCAGATCCAGAAGACAAGAAAGCCAAGGCCAAGGACGTGAAGCGCAAGGGAGTAGCCGTACTCGCAGCGGAGCCAGATACAAAGCATGGCCGGGACCATCCTGAGTCATCCAAGAGCAGCCGACCATTCTGCGCCTTCCACAACGTGCATAGCCACAACACCAGTGACTGTCAAGAGCTCAGGGCCATTCGAGACGGACGCTTCGGTCGACGCCCCAAGCGCAACGACCGGGGCTACGACCGAGGAGGAGGATGAGGCGGAGGACGCTGGGACGACCGCGGCCCTCATCAGGAGTGGCGCGACCGGCCTCGTGAGGACCGCTGGCTAGACCAGCCTCGCGAGGGCAACTGGAGGGATCAGCCTCGCGAGGATCGCCCTCAGAGCAACGCTAGTCTTCCTCCACTGCCGCCGCCACCAAGAAGGAACGACAACCACCATCAGGACGAGGGGGCTGGGGGCTTCCAGGAGCCACGGGCTATCGCCTGCATCTTGGGCGGAGCTCAAGCCCCAGCCTCTCAGCGAATCTTCAAGCAGTTTGCTCGCGGGGTGAACGCGGCTCTTCCCAGGCTCGAGGCCACGCGCCCGCTCAGGTGGTCCAAGTGCGCCATCACCTTCAGCTTAGCTGACCAGCTCAAGTGCGCGGCAACTGCCCGCACCCTCCCGATGCTCTGTTCGCCCGTCATCAGCAACGTTCAAGTCACCAAGGCCCTCATCGATGGCGGACCAGGACTCAATGTACTGTCCATTGAGACATTCGAGAGCCTCCAAGTGCCATATGAACAACTCCAGCCTACCAAGCCCTTCTCAGGGGTGACTGACGGCTCCACTACCCCGATAGGGCAGGTCTTCCTTCCTGTCACCTTTGGAGAACGCAAGAACTACCGCACCGAGCTCATCGACTTCGACGTCGCCCATATCCGTCTGCCATATAATGCCATCCTCGGGTACCCAGCATTGGCCAAGTTCATGGCGGTCACCCATCACGGCTACAACATCCTCAAGATGTCAGGAAGCGGCGGAATCATCACGTTCCCCTGTGAAGAAAGAGATGCGGTGTGCTCCCTGGAGCGCGCCTTCCAAGCCGCAGCAATCGAAGATCCCGACAACGAAGGAATCATGTACCCTCCTGAGATAGTCCCCAAGAAGAAGCAGATGCTCCATGCAGGTCCTCAGGAGGGCGACCACCACCAGCAGCACCACCTCAAGACCAGCGCCCTCAGGTGGGGCGCCTCCCTCTCGTGCATAGGAAAGCGCGCCCGGCGCCATCCTCGGGCAGGGCTCGGGGGCTCTCTTCTGGAGGGCCTCAAACCTCGCCAACGTCACGAGGGAGGCGCTCGGGCACCACGTGGAGGCGTGCTTTGCGACACGTTTCCCTCAGGAAGGCATCAAGCCAGGAGCGCTCGGTGCTCAGGAGTTCGTCTACAAGACCATTCAGGAGCTGGAGAATGCAAGGGCCATGCGCGGCGATCGCCGCCCACCTGGCGCGGCCCCCCATCCAGCCGAGGATGGCGGGCTACGCGTCTGCGTCGACATCCCAGGGCTCAACCGGGCCGCATCTCAGGAGCACTTCTGGCCTTCGCACATGGGATGCTACGAGGGCCCACCTCACAGCTACGTTCGCATGCCGTTTGGTCTGCCGAACGTGGCATCCGCCCTCTAGCGCAACTTGCGGAGCATTTTGGCGGCTCAGGAGACCAGGCATCACGCGGTCCTGGCGGAGATGGAGACGGTCCTGAAGGAACCGCCTGGACCCCCATAGCCTCCCGAGGATCAGGGCCCCGGTGGCTCGTGAGGAACAACCCCTTCATCGCGCATCTTCAGCTACACCAACAGCTCGTCAGCAACTAAACCAGGTGACATTTTCCAAGTTCATTTAGCTGGGAGCGCCCCTCGGGCTACATCATTCCCAGGTCGCGTGGGTCCGTCCCTGCGGCATGTATCCCTTTTATGTCTTTAGCTTACCTTGCTGGGGGCGCCCCTCGGGCTGCATCATCCCCAAGCCGCTCGGGTCCTACCCAGTGGCATGTATCATTTCTGCATTTACCAAAGCAAGTTCGCTTTTCATGCATGATCTATCTATGATTATCACCTGCTTGATTATCACCCACCATGGGAGCTGCTCATGGCGGCACGACGCTTGTGCTCGGGTACGTCCCTGCAACATCGACAAATCTGAGCGATCGAGCTCTGACTCGCGGCATGCCCCACGCACGTCTCACCAGGCCCTCAGTGCCTTCACCTTCTCGCGGAGCAACCAGCGGCGGACCAGCAATCACAAGAACAACTTGTGCCCCTCTTCGCGCTAACCTGCAGGAACCTCCGGAGGATAAAAGCGGGCGGTACCACGGGCTCCCTCTTCTCCCATGCAATTCGCTTGCGCATTAAAAGGGGGCCTCCTAAGCATCGCGACTCAGGAGCTCTTACTGGCTCTCCCTCCCTCACCCCCTGGCCTTGACCACGGCATCGCGACCTGGCATACCAGCGGTGGCTGAGCTCGCTCGAAGGCCAGGACCTGAGGACATAGAGCACATAGAAGAGCGTAGAGAGGAGGGGGAGGCTCGCACGGGCCTAACCTAGTTGCACTATGGCCAACAGCGCGCAAGTCTGGCACAACACAAGGGATCGTCACTCGACCGCCAAGATAAGTTTCACGCCGGCGTTGATCAAGCACCTCATCATAAAATCCCCACCTATCGCAGCCCTGTTGCGGCAACGTCGCCTCCCTTTCCTACCTCTCGGTAGCTGCTTGAGCGCTAAAGGGGACCTCTTGAGCATCGCGCCTCAGGAGCTCTTACTGGACCTTGGGCCGCTCACCTCCTGGCCTTGACCACGGCATCGCGACACAGCATACCGGCGGCTGCAGCCTGCACAGACCGGGACTGTCGACCTAGAGCACCGAGCTATCGCGAGATGAAAAGGGGAGACCAAGCCGGAACAGGACACGCGCTCGCACAATTTCATAATAAGGATACTATCAAAAAAAGCATTACAGGGCCTTTACACGCCCCAGCGGGGTTCATCTCGATTCGTCGCAGGGAACAAAAGAAAGGAGTTTCTAGGAGCCCTATTTACGCGCGCCAGCACCGCCGACGCCGTCATCAACAGTGGGCCCTGGGAGGCCGGCGCCAACCCCATCCAGATCAGCGACGGCGACGGTCGGGCGCTGCGGCCTTGCTCCGGGCACGGCGAGAGCTCGGGGGAACGTAGCTGTCATCGCTCGTCTCCGGAGTCTCGTAAGGCTCGGAAGAATCGTTGGACTCTCAAGCATCACTGCTGCCGCCAGAGGGACCGCTGGCGAGGCAATCCTTTTCATTTTCAATAGGTTCAGTAGGTTGAGGAGCAACTCTTTGCTCTACTGGATGGGGTGAAGATACCCCGAACAAGCCCCTCATAGATTCAGTTTCCATAGTAACAAGTGACAGAAAATTTCAGCACACTATATAAATTTTCCTTACCAAATTCCACTTACCAAAGGCGCTACACTCCCCGACAACGGCGCTTTAAAAGAGTCTTGATGACCCACAAGTATAGGGGATCTATCGTAGTCCTTTCGATAAGTAAGAGTGTCGAACCCAACGAGGAGCGTAGGAAATGATAAGCGGTTTTCAGCAAGGTATTCTCTGCAAGTACTTGAAATAAGTGGTAACAGATAGTTTTGTGATAAGGTAAATTGTAACGAGCAACAAGTAACAAAAGTAAATACGGTGCAGCAAGGTGGCCCAATCCTTTTTGTAGCAAAGGACAAGCGGAACAAACTCTTATAATAGGAAAAGCGCCCCGAGGACACATGGGAATATCGTCAAGCTAGTTTTCATCACGCTCATATGATTCGCGTTCGTTACTTTGATAATTTGATATGTGGGTGGACGGTGCTTGGGTGTTGTTCTTACTTGAACAAGCATCCCACTTATGATTAACCTCTATTGCAAGCATCCGCAACTACAACAAAAGTATTAAGGTAAACCTAACCATAGCATGAAACATATGGATCCAAATCAGCACCTTTAAGCAACGCATAAACTAGGGTTTAAGCTTACATCACTCTAGCAACCCATCATCTACTTATTACTTCCCAATGCCTTCCTCTAGGCCCAAATAATTGTGAAGTGTTATGTAGTCGACGTTCACATAACACCACTAAAGGTTAGACAACATACATCTTATCAAAATATCGACCGAATACCAAATTCACATGACTACTAATAGCAAGACTTCTCCCTTGTCCTCAGGAACAAACGTAACTACTCACAAAGCATATTCATGTTCATAATCAGAGGGGTAATAATATGCATAAAGGATCTGAACATATGATCTTCCACCAAATAAACCAACTAGTATCAACTACAAAGAGTAATCAACACTACTAGCAACCTACTAGCACCAATCCCAGACTTGGAGACAAGAATTGGATACAAGAGATGAACTAGGGTTTGGAGATGAGATGGTGCTGGTGAAGATGTTGATGGAGATTGCCCTCTCCCGATGAGAGGAGTGTTGGTGATGATGACGATGATGATTTCCCCCTCCGAGGGAAGTGTCCCCGGCGGTAACAGCCTGCCGGAGCCCTAGATTAGTTCCGCTAAGGTTCCGCCTCGTGGCGGAGTCTCGTCTGAAAGGTTGCTTATGATTTTTTCTCATCGAAAGACTTCATATAGGAGAAGATGGGTGTCGGAGAGCCACCGGGGCCCACGAGGTAGGGGGGCGCGCCTGGGAGGGGCGCGCCCCACCCTCGTGAGTGTGGTGTGGGCCCCGGCCTTCATCTTTGGCGATTTATTTTTCTTTATTTATTTTAAGATATTCCGTGGAGTTTCAGGACTTTTGGAGTTGCGCAGAATATGTCTCCAATATTTGCTCCTTTTCCAGCCAGAATTCCAGCTGCCGGCATTCCCCCTCTTCATGGTAAACCTTGTAAAATAAGAGAGAAAGGCCATAAGTATTGTGACATAACGTGAAATAACAGCCCATAATGCAATAAATATTAACATAAAAGCATGATGCAAAATGGACGTATCAACTCCCCCAAGCTAAGACCTCGCTTGTCCTCAAGCGAAAAGCCGATAACGATAAATATGCCCTCATGTTTAGAGGTAGAGGCATCGATAAAAATAAAATACGGACATGAAGGCATCATGATTGTTCTCATAACAGCAACATATATAGATTTGTTGTCACATCCCTAGCTTCTCGGTATGCACTAGGCTAGCCCTTCATGTGAGCATCATGTTTAAATTTATGGATTTGGAATTGAGGGAATTCTCAAAGCCTCAAAATGAAATAAAGGGCAAGAACCCTAAAAATTTCATTCAATGAACCAAAAATGCTCTTCATTAATGTCTGTTATTTTTGGCAAGGGCTTAGACCCAAACCAAAAATAATGAACATTTTTTGAAGAATAATTTTGGGCACTGAATTTAAATCATATTTTATTTGAATTTGGAATTATATTCCTAATATATGAAATATATTTAAAATAACCCTGAGTTATTTTATGTGCATCTGACCTAGTCCAAAGTATGTGCATAAAAACATTCAGAGTAGTTTGGCACTGTTTTTCAGTTCATGTGAATTTGCAAGCAGTGGCAAATATTAAATAAAAACAGAAAAACAGAATTTAAACAGAAAGAAAGGAAAGAACAGAAACGTACCTAGCGGCCCGCAACTGTAGTCGGCCCAGCTCCTGTGCAGCAGCCCAGCCGGGCAAAGCCAGCCCAGCCCAGCTCCACCTCCCTGTCGTCTTCCACCTCCTGCCAGTGGGCAGGAGGGCATGTGGCTGCGGCGCACGCGCACACGCCTCGCCAGCTCCTGCTTGCCGCCGACGCCTGGACGCCTCCAACGTAGCCACGCACCCCCCTGACCTCTCTCTCCCTCACCCGTGGCCTCTCCCCTCCTCTGCTCTCTCACTCGCACGCACCCGAGCGGCCCCGTCGCCGCCGTCCACCGTTCGCATAGCCACCGGCCTCCCCTACGCCCCTAGATGTGCCCCTGAGATCCGCGACGACGTCCTCGTACTCTCCACCGAGTCATGCAACGCCAGTTGCCCGGGAACGCCGCCACCACCGTCATCTTCAACTCCGGCCTCCGAGATCGCCGGTAATGCCCCGACGTCGTCCGACCTCCCCCAAGGCATCTGAGACGCGTTCTGCAACCGCTGTGAGCTCACGGACCGACTCCCCTCCTCTCCTTCTCGCGTTTTTTCTCTAGCTCCGTTCCCCACCTCCGCCGAAGCTCGCCGCCGCCATGGCCGACGAGCTCCATGCTCCTGAGCTCGTCCGCTCGCCCGAGCATCACCAGCGTGCTCGCCACGCTCCTGCGAACCTGCAGCACCCACGGGTTTGCCCTATCGTGCCCTGTAGCGCCATTTCCGCCTTTGCCCGAGCTCCGGCGCCGCTCCGCTTGACGCCGCCGTCGCCTCAGGCCATCTCCGGCAGCCCCGCAGCCACCACCCGATGCGCCTCGTCGCGCTGTAGCCTTAGAGCCCCACCCCGCCTCCTCTCGTCGCTGGAGTCGCCGGGACGAGCGACGCCGCCGCGTCTGTGTCTCACCGGCGGCTAACTGCCGACGTGGCCGTCATTAGATTAGGGACTGATTAACCGTATTAGTTAACACTAGTCACTGACAGTGGGCCCCAGTTTGTTAGTTTGCTGGTTAACCAAAATAATTAGGCTAATTAGCAAAACCAGTGGACCCATGCGTCAGCTTTGACCGGGCTGACGTGGACCTTGATCGCCCCACCGTTCGTGAGACAACCGGCACCGTCACGACACAGGCCCCAACTGGTCAGGTTTGACCTGGACCATGCCCGTTTGACCTGCTGACATCATGATGATGTCAGGCTGACGCAGTAATCCTCTTCTGGAATTTAAATAAATCTTAAATGATTTGTTTAATTCAGAAAATTTCCAAAACTTTGAAAAATCATAGAAATTCAACCGTAACTCCAAATAAGATAAATTATATATGAAAAATGATCAGAAAAATCCAATATATCCATCTGTACCATTTTCATGCATGATAGAACAACTTAGGGATGCTGTTTAGGACAAATCTTATAATGGCATTTAAATCTTCACATATGGAATTTGAATTTGAACCTAGGGTTCAAACCAACTTCATTTAACCTGTTGTTAGTTGCATTAGCTCAAACCACAGCATATTGCCATGTCATGATCATGCATCATATTGTGCATTGCATTGATGGTGTTTCCTTCTGTGTTGCCGGTGTTTGTCCCCTCTCAGTAGACGACGTACGGACGATGAGTTCGATGACACCGATGAAGAACTATAATATCTTCAGAAGTGCCAGGCAAGCAAAACCCCCTTGTTCATTCCGATACAATCCCACTCTCTCGCTCCTGCTCTCTTTTACTGTATTAGGACAACAATGATTCAACTGTTACTTGCTGCGGTAGTTGAACCCCTTTATCCTCTGCATGACCTGTCATTGCCACAGTAAATAGATGAAACCCACTAGCATGAGTAGGAGTTGTTTGAGCCCTGATGTGCCTACTCATTCATGCTTGTTCGTCATGCCTGCTATTGCTTAGAGTTGTGTCGTGTCCGATTCATCGGGATGAATTGGAGGTGTGTGAACATGTCCTACTTGTGTGAGAGCTAAGTGTGTGAACACGATTTGGTAAAGGTAGCGGTGAGAGGCCATGTAGGAGTACATGGTGGGTTGTCTCATTGCAGCCGCCCCTCGTGAACTGAAGTTCTGTGTTTGTGATCCATGAACAGTTACTACCACACATTGGGTTCCGTAACTCGACCCCTCTCGACTAATTAATCAAAAAGATCTCTGTACAGGAGTTGCAACTAGTTTCGGTGTTTGTAGGTAGTGTTAGTAGTCTACCTAGTGGCACCCGGTACAGGTGGGATTGGGACAGACTAGGCACCATGGCACGGTGTACCAAGCGTAAATCCACCCGTCGAGATGGGCTTGGGAACCCTGCTCACATCGTTTGGGGCCGTGAGCGACACCCCGGCCGGATCTCCTTGCGGATGGAACCCGAATAGGCGATAAACCTGGACGAGAGACTCGTGTGGTTAGTCAGGTCGTTGCCGACTCCCTCGCCAGGCTTCCGCTTGAAGGTTGCCGAGATACACGAGGTTTACATGGCGGTAAGTGGCGAGAGCGTGTGTGAAGAAGTACACCCCTGCAGGCTTAATATGATCTATTCGAATAGCCGTGTCCGCGGTAAAGGACTTCTGGGTTGCACATGTCAGTTCATAGACAAGTGAAAGTGGATACTCTAAAATACGCAAGATAAGCGTGAGTGCTATGGATGGCGTTCTCAGAGGAAGACGGAGCGGATCCATGTTGGTGTATTAATATGGTGAATATGTGGACTCGTAGCGCCACCTCAAAAGAGTTACTTGCAGTCCTAGTTCGTGATAGCCACCGAGTCAAAGCTGGCTTGCTGCAACAAACTCCACCACCCCTTTATTGATACCGATGCATATGTAGATAGTTCTGATGTAAGTCTTGCTGGGTACATTTGTACTCACGTTTGCCTATTTTATGTTTTTGCAGAGAGACGTCAGTCTTGCTAGTAGTTCCGTGTGGACTTCGACGTTTAGCTTGATACCTCAGCTACGATCTTGTGCCCTCGGCAGGATCTGGTAGATAGTCAGGCTTCTCAGCCTTTTTCATTTATAGATGTCTGTACTCAGACATGTTAAGCTTCCGCGTGTGCTTTGACTTGTATGCTCTGAATGTTGGGTCATGAGACCCATGTTTGTAATATCTCGCTCGTCAGAGCTTAATGAATGAATACTCTGAGTCGTAGAGTCTTGTTGTGATGCCATGTTGTATTTGCACATATCGAGCATATTGTGTGTATGATTGAAATGCTTGGTATGTGTGGGATCCGACAACCTACTTGTTTATCCTTGGTAGCCTCTCTTATGGGGAAATGTAGTCTTGTGCTTCCATGAGCTATAGTAGTCCGCTACAGCCCGGTTCACCGGAGTCCTCGCTAGCTCAAAGACTCTCGCCTCCTAACACTTGACTAGCCGGCATGTGTTTCACTTCGTTCGTGGTTCCGTCCCTTCGGGAAATGTCACGCGGTGACATCCGAGTCCTGCTTAGCTCGCTACAGCCCGGTTTCCGGGTCCTGTTAGCCCAAAGGTTACAACCCGGATTCACACGCTGTTGTTGACCGACATGCTCGAGGTTGATTCATGTATGCCTATCCCCATGGGTTAGTGCCGCTTTGGGTTCACGACTAGCCATGTCGCCCGGGTTCTTCATCATATGGATGCTAGCGACACTATCATATACGTGAGCCAAAAGGCATAAACGGTCCCGGGCCATGGTAAGACGACACCCGTGGGAATACCGTGCGTGAGGCCGCAAAGTGATATGAGGTGTTACCGGCTAGATCGATGTGACATGGAATCGGGGTCCTGACAGCTTTGGTATCAGAGCCTGACTTCCTGTAGGTTTACGAAGCCAAACTGGTCGAAGTTGAGTCTAGAAATGCTTTAGTTATATAAGGGAATTGATTGTGGAAGGGAACGTAAGGCTCTTTTTACTCCTTTACCTTATGCCCTTTTGATCTGAGTCATTCTCTTCTCTTCTGCGGGGATTAAGAACTAGGCTTCTCTTCTTTCTATCAGGATCACGTGTTACTAATCCGTAGAATCTTAGGATTGTTGGTTCCAGGCCTCAATTCAGTTTCTACTACTTTTAGTATGTTGTCATTTGAACCAACACCTTGATATGATGTTGTTGAGTGGTTATGCCACCATTTTGCATGATGTCTCAAATCTTTTGAGCATTTACAGCCGTTATGCTGTCCGAGTCATCCCAGGTTTCTAAACTATCTGATGCATTTGCAAATTCTTCCTTCCTGTTCACGGTGTCCTTTTGGTCAGAATAAGCACACTAATCGGTGAGTTGAGGTACCCTGTTGCCTCGACATATATGTTGGAGCTATTATTATGACCCTAGGTGTTTTAGGGAGTCACCTAGTAATCTAGCCATGTTTTGTTTTCCCAGTGTGATGATTCTGGCCGTCATTCTCGAAAGCATCCCGTGATGCCACTTAGTAGTAGGTATTCTATTCCTGGGTTCTTGAACCCAAGATTCACCCTACTTACCTCATGTTGATTGTGTTGCTAGTTCCTTTAGGATATTAGTAATCTTTGCGATAGTCCTTGAGGTCCGTGGTATTTCCTTCTTCCAAATACCATGAACCATTAAGGCAGAAGTTCTTTGAACCAAAATACCACAACCAGAGTACTCTTGAGGAGTTCTCCATTCATAATTGTGATTCTGCCAGTTCTACCTTTCTGCATGGGTTATCCGGAAGAAATGTTGAGCTTCGCTCGACATACTAATCTATGCATCCACAACTCAGAAAATTATCTGTTCCTTTGAGTTGTTCTCTTTAGTTGTATTCTGACCCTCGTCTATCAATTGATAGTCAGGAGTAGTCGAGCATTCGTTTATCGATTCCTATTACTCTTGTGGTTCGTCAAGCCATTCTATCCGGAATGACTTGGAGAAACAAACTCCAGTACCTCATCCATATCTAGGATTGGGTCAAAGTAGTTGCATTCCACAGATCAAAATGCCAATCCAGCTTTTGTTCTGTTCCACCTTGGAGTGTTACCATCATTATGTCAAGAGTGTCATGAGAATTGCACCACCTCCTATGAATTCTTGACGCAGTAATACTTCTTGCCATCATTGTTCATTCCTCGGTTCCCGTGTTATTGTAACCGGAAAGCCGACAAGTGTACTGTGATGTGCGAAATCAATACTTCGAGCAACTTGTTGCTTGGTAGTAAATGGACAATATTATCATTCTTAGCGTGCTGGTTATTAAATCCTCATCCTAAGATTGATCGTGCTACCTAGTCCTTATCTCTGGTGCACTCTTCGATCAATGAGTTAGGATTGTGTCAATCCCTCACTCTTTTGGTCATATCGTCTTGCTCTGAAGAGCAAGATTGTTCTCGAGCTTAATAACATATCGGTGGTTCGTGATTTTCCGAATATCTTCTCGGAAGTATTACCAGGTTGTCACCTGACTGTTATGTTGAGCCCGTGATCAAGTTGGTTTTCCTCTAAACCAGCCGTTCTCCAAGAATCCATGTTAGATACCTCGGAACTAATTTTTTAAGCTAAAACAACAACTTGGAGAGTTGGAAGATAAAATCTTAATCCACTTAGTTCACTCCAAAAGGGATATCTTGTGTGTGTGTGTGTGTGTTGAAGAAAGATGATATCTCCATTGATTGCTCCTCGTGATCAGTTGTTGGATCTATTGCCTTGTCAAAACTTTGACTTGAGTATGGGCTATTGTCAAGTCAAATCAGAACCAACGATGTTCGTAATGTTGTCTTCCTCGTGGTTGATCCCTCGAGCATACACCATTACATCTTTTGGTCTGATCAATGCTATCACCGTGTTCACATGATGGTGGAAGTCCAGTGATATGGAAATTCCGATGAGTTGTTGTTGAGTCCATCAGCAGCATTTTGTCTCCCCCATGACTCATGTTGAACATCAACCTAGTGTTGGAAACTTTTATTAGCATTATCTTCATGTCCCATTCATGAAGAATATGTTGGATGAAAGAAGTGACTTTCTCTGATTCACGTGCATTTGATGCAAATTGCCGCCGTGAATTCAAGGAAGTTAGTTTCGCTTCCTCTGGAATCATCCCAAGTCAGTCATGCATACGTGCGAAGTATTCTGTGGTCTGGATACTTGCAACCTTCATTCAATATGAATTCCAAGCACACCAAGCCACGGACTGATTTGTTCAAGGAAAAGAAGTTCTTAAGTGCTAATCCTTAAGGACCCAAAGGTACATGCGCAGAACTTCGCTCTCCGCAATGATGGTTCCTAAACAGAACTCGGTAGTGTTTTATTGTAAGACTACCATGTGGTCATGCTTGTCTAGGACAGTGTGTTCACAAGTGTGTAGCAGAACCAGCTCATGTTTTGGAGCTTGCTATCGTAGATCATTTCCCGAGAATCTCGCAACGCCATCTCGTCGAATCGTGTTGCAAACTTTCTTTCAGACATGCTGAGTCTGAAGTATCCTATCACCAATAGGATCTGAATCTCAGGCAGATATGATGGTTGGAACATTCCCAATAGTTGCATTTTGTTCCCAGCTTGCACCGCCATTGTGCCAATTTCCCATGGGCTGCCCTTCTCAGCAGTTGCTGTCCAAGATCATCTTTAAAAGTGGACTTGTCATGGGTCCCATCCATTTCCGGGGATAAGCAAAAGTCATCATTGCATTTTCTTCAACAAGGTAGTCCACATCATCCATCCTAGTCCGAGTATGCCATTCCTTCGAGCTCTTTCAAACGATCAATTGTAAATTGCCTTAAGTTGGTATGAAGAGTTTCAATGATTTGTGGATCAAAAGTAATTCTTTTTGCCACTTAAGGTAACAATTCTACGAGTCATCTCCTCTAAGATGTCTCGTTACGGTGTCATGGAAACTCAACCCCTCGGTACGTTGACAACCGTTCAACACCTTCTTAAGTGTGGACATGTTGTCTATCTAGTGAGCCCTCGTCATCTGTTTCACTCCATCCCTTTGGATAGATGCTTCGTGTCTTGGCTCGAGAGATGTTCCTATGTCTCATTCCGCGAGTTGATCTTATGATCATTAAGATGATCCATCTATGTAGACATGTCTCGCTTTTTGTCCTCGTGTTGGATGAAGATCTCGAAAGCAAAGACGTCAAGATCAATTTGAGTCGACAAATCAACAACCTCGAGGAGACAGTTGGATCATGAAGTTTGTGATACTTAGTGTCCCCTTTGTCTTCTTACCTCACGTCTTAAATCTCGGGACGATATTCCTGTTTAGTGGGGGTGAGTTGTCACATCCCTAGCTTCTCGGTATGCACTAGGCTAGCCCTTCATGTGAGCATCATGTTTAAATTTATGGATTTGGAATTGAGGGAATTCTCAGAGCCTCAAAATGAAATAAAGGGCAAGAACCCTAAAAATTTCATTCAATGAACCAAAAATGCTCTTCATTAATGTCTGTTATTTTTGGCAAGGGCTTAGACCCAAACCAAAAATAATGAACATTTTTTGAAGAATAATTTTGGGCACTAAATTTAAATCATATTTTATTTGAATTTGGAATTATATTCCTAATATATGGAATATATTTCAAATAACCCTGAGTTATTTTATGTGCATCTGACCTAGTACAAAGTATGTGCATAAAAACATTCGGAGTAGTTTGGCACTGTTTTCAATTCATGTGAATTTGCAAGCAGTGGCAAATATTAAATAAAAATAGAAAGACAGAATGGAAACAGAAATAAAGGAAAGAACAGAAACGTACCTGGCGGCCCGCAACTGTAGTCCGCCCAGCTCCTGTGCAGCAGCCCAGCCGGGCAAAGCCAGCCCGGCCTAGCTCCACCTCCCTGTCGTCTTCCACCTCCTGCCAGTGGGCAGGAGGGCGTGTCACAAGGCTGCCAAGACGCTCGCCAGCCTCCTGCTTGCCGCCGACGCCTGGACGCCTCCAATGTAGCCACGCACTTCGACCTCTCTCTCCTCACCCGTGGCCTCTCCTCCTCTCGCTCTCTCACTCGACGCACCGAAGCGGCCCTCGCCGCCGTCCACCGTTCGCCTAGCCACCGGCCTCCCCTACGCCCCTAGACGTGCCCCTGAGATCCGCGACGATGTCCTCGTACTCTCCACCGAGCCACGCAACGCCAGTTGCCCGGGAACACCGCCACCACCGTCATCTTCAACTCCGGCCTCCGAGATCGCCGGCAATGCCCCGACGTCGTCCGACCTCCCCCGAGCCCAATGATACGCGTTCTGCAACCGCTGTGAGCTCACGGACCGACTCCCCTCCTCTCCTTCTCGCGTTTTTTCTCTAGCTCCGTTCCCCACCTCCGCCGAAGCTCACCGCCGCCATGGCCGATGAGCTCCATGCTCCTGAGCTCGTCCGCTCGCCCGAGCATCACCAAATGCTTTCGCCGCCGCCTCGCGAACTCGCAGCACTCCACGGGTTCGCCCTATCGTGCCTCAGAAGCGCCATTTCCGCTTTTGCCCGAAGCTCGCGCCGCTTCCGCTTGACGCCGCTGCCGCCTCGAGCCATCTCCGACAGCCGCAGCCACCACCCGATGCGCGCCGTCATTGTAGCCTTAGAGCCCAACCCCGCCTCTCGCCGCCGGACGAGTGACGCCGCTTACGCCGTCGTGTGTCACCGGCGGCTAACTGCCGACGTGGCCGTCATTAGATTAGGGACTGATTAACCGTATTAGTTAACACTAGTCACTGACAATGGGCCCCAGTTTGTTAGTTTACTGGTTATCCAAAATAATTAGGCTAATTAGCAAAACCAGTGGACCCATGCGTCAGCTTTGACCGGGCTGACGTGGACCTTGACTGGCCCCACCTGTCTGTGAGACAACTGGCACCGGGTCACTGACCAGCGGGCCCAACTGGTCAGGTTTGACCTGGACCGTGCCCCGTTGACCTGCTGACGTCATGATGATGTCAGGCTCAGGCAGTAATCCTCTTATGGAATTTAAATAAATCTTAAATGATTTGTTTAATTCGGAAAATTTCCAAAACTTTGAAAAATCATAGAAATTCAACCGTAACTCCAAATAAGATAAATTATATATGAAAAATGATCAGAAAAATCCAATCTATCCATCTGTACAATTTTCATGCATGATAGAACAACTTAGGGCTGCTGTTTATGCCAAATCTTATAATGGCATTTAAATCTTCACATATGGAGTTTGAATTTGAACCTAGGGTTCAAACCAACTTCATTTAACCTGTTGTTAGTTGCATTATCTCAAACCACAGCATATTGCCATGTCATGATAGGGCATCATATTGTGCATTGCATTGATGGTGTTTCCTTCTGTGTTGCCGGTGTTTGTCCCCTCTCAGTAGACGACGTACCGACGATGAGTTCGATGACACCGATGAAGAACTATAATATCTTCGTAAGTGCTGTGCAAGCAAAACCCCTTGTTCATTCTCGATACAATCCCACTCTCTCGCCTCCTGCTCTTTTTACTGCATTAGGACAACAACGATTCAACTGCTACTTGCTGCGGTAGTTGAACCCCTTTATCCTCTGCATGACATGTCATTGCCACAGTAAATAGATGAAACCCACTAGCATGAGTAGGAGTTGTTTGAGCCCTGTTGTGCCTACTCATTCATGCGTGTTCGTCATGCCTGCTATTGCTTAGAGTTGTGTCAGTCCGATTCATCGGGATGAATTGGAGGTGTGTGAACATGTCCTACGTGTGAGAGCTAAGTGTGTGAACACGATTTGGTAAAGGTAGCGGTGAGAGGCCATGTAGGAGTACATGGTGGGTTGTCTCATTGCAGCCGTCCTCGTGAACTGAGTTCTGTGTTTGTGATCCATGAACAGCTACGACCACACATTGGGTTCCGTAACTCGACCCCTCTCGACTTATTAATCAACATGATCTCTGCCCGTGAGTTGCAACTAGTTTCGGTCTTTGTAGGTAGTGTTAGTAGTCTACCAAGTGGCACCCGCATGTGGGCTTGGGACAGAACTAGGCGCCGTGGCACGGCATCAAGCGTAAATCCACCCACGAGGTGGGCTTGGGAACCCCGCTCACATCGCTTGGGGCCGTGGCGACACCCTGCTGGATCTCCTTGCGGATGGAACCCGAATAGGCGATAAACCCGGACGAGAGACTCGTGTGGTTAGTCGGTCGTGGCCGACTCCTCGCCAGCTTCCGCTTGAAGGTTGCCGAGATACACGAGGTGTACATGGCGGTAAGTGGCGAGAGTGTGTGTGAAGAAGTACACCCCGCAGGGTTAATATGATCTATTCAATAGCCGTGTCCGTGGTAAAGGACTTACGGGTTGCCTGCAGTTCATAGACAAGTGAAAGTGGATACTCTAAAATACGCAAGATAGCGTGAGTGCTATGGATGGCGTTCTCGTAGGGAAGACGGAGCGGATCCATAGTGGTGTATTGATATGGTGAATATGTGGACTCGTGCGCCACCTCAAAAGAGTTACTTGCAATCATAGTTCAGGATAGCCACCGAGTCAAAGCTGGCTTGCTGCAGTCAAACTCCACCACCCCTTTATTGATACCGATGCATATGTAGATAGTTCTGATGTAAGTCTTGTTGGGTACATTTGTACTCACGTTTGCCTATTTTATGTTTTTGCAGAGAGACGTCAGTCTCGCTAGTAGTTCCGCGTGGACTTCGACGTTTAGCTTGATACCTCAGCTACGATCTTGTGCCCTCGGCAGGATCTGGTAGATAGTGAGGCTTCTCAGCCTTTTTCATTTATAGATGTCTGTACTCAGACATGTTAAGCTTCTGCGTGTGCTTTGACTTGTATGCTCTGAATGTTGGGTCATGAGACCCATGTTTGTAATATCTCGCTCCTTGGAGCTTAATAAATGAATACTCTGAGTCGTAGAGTCTTGTTGTGATGCCATGTTGTATTTGCACATATCGAGCATATTGTGTGTATGATTGAAATGCTTGGTATGTGTGGGATCCGACAACCTAGTTGTTTATCCTTGGTAGCCTCTCTTATGGGGAAATGTAGTCTTGTGCTTCCATGAGCCATAGTAGTCCGCTTCTGCCGGTTCACCGGAGTCCTGCTAGCCCAAAGACTACTGCTCCGGAACACTTGATCGGCGGCATGTGTTTCACTTCGTTCGTGGTTCGTCCCTTCGGGAAATGTCACGCAGCGACATCCGAGTCCTGCCTAGCCTGCAACAGCCCGGGTTTCGGGTCCTGTTAGCCCAGTGCTACAGCCGGATTCACACGTCAATCGGCGACATGCTCGAAGTTGATTCATGTATGCCTGTCCCCATGGGTTAGTGCCGCTTTGGGTTCACGACTAGCCATGTTGGCCCGGGTTCTCTGTCATATGGATGCTAGCGACACTATCATATACGTGAGCCAAAAGGCGCAAACGGTCCCGGGCCATGGTAAGACGACACCCGTGGGAATACCGTGCGTGAGGCCGCAAAGTGATATGAGGGGTTACCGGCTAGATCGATGTGACTTGGAATCGGGGTCCTGACATTTGTCATATGATTACTTATGTTCAAGTGATGATCTTTTCACAATGCAAAAGTATGAATCAGAAACCTTATTAGGCACTAACAAATTATAACCTCAGTCATTGAAACAATTGCAATTTATCATAACGTCGGAAAGAGTCTATGTCAGAGCTTAAAAGCAAGTCCACATACTCAACTATCACTTAGTCCTTCATAATTGCTAACACTCACGCAATACTTGTGGTTATCAAGTTTTAATCGCATTACGTGAGGAAAGATTGGGGCTTATAATGTTGCCTCCAAACTTATTCACCTTTGGGTGATGTCAACAATAATAGTTCATGCTAACGTACATCCAATTGGATATATATATCAGGATCGCCCCACCATGAAGTGCTTGCCAAAGGATAAAATGAAAAAGGAAAGGTGAAGATCACCGTGACTCTTGCATAAGGTAGAGGCTAATAATAAAAGATAGGCCCTTCGCAGAGGGAAGCATAGGTTGCCATGCGCTTTTATGGTTGGATGCACAAAATCTTAATGCAAAAGAACGTCACTTTATATTGCCCCTTGTATGTGAACCTTTATTATGCAGTCCGTCGCTTTTATTGCGTCCACAACAAGTTCGTACAAAGCTTATTTCTCGGCACTAATAAGTCATGCATATTTAAAGAGCAATTTTTATTGCTTGCACCGATGACAACTTACTTGAAGGATCTTACTCAATCCATAGGTAGATATGGTGGACTCTCATGGCTAAACTGGTTTAAGGGTATTTGGAAGCACAAGTAGTATCTCTACTTGGTGCTGAGAATTTGGCTAGCATGAGGGGGAAAGGCAAGCTCAACATGTTTGAATGATCCATGACAATATACTTTAACTGGGATGCGAGAAAACATAACCCATTATGTTGTCTTCCTTGTCCAACATCAACTCTTTAGCATGTCATACTTAATGAGTGCTCCCAATTATGAAAGATGCCAATGATAGTATATCTATATGTGAAACCTCTCTCTCCTTATTACTTCCTATTAATTACCACGATGACCAAGGCTATATTTGCCAACTCCTAACAACTTTTTAATCATCATACTCTTTCTATGTGAAGTCATTACTCTCAATAAGATCAATATGAGCTCTTTGTTTCTTTTTATTCTTTTCTTTTATTCACCCAGGATCATGGCAAAGTAATCAAGCCCTTGACTCAACACTAATCTTTATTATATATAGCTCGCGGACTCGATTGCATAAAGGGATCATAAAACAAAACTCAAAACTAGATCATGCCATGACTTTATTCTACTAAATCAAGATACTACTAATAGGATCGAACTAAGAAAAACGGTAAAGATACGAGTTGTGATGATGATACGATCAAGCACCTCCCAAGCTTGGCAGTTGCCAAGGGGAGTGCCCATACCCATGTGATTATGTCTCCTTCTTTGTTGTTGGCGGTGGAGGTGTTGTTGATGATGCAAGCTTGTCGTCCACCTTCCATGGCATAGGCTCACCCTCATAGAAGAATGATCGAGTCTCCGGAATCCTCAAATCTGCAACGGAAACAGCTCGAAACGAAAACAGAAGATATTTACGTGATACGGTCGTCACAACCTTCGGGAGAATATATAATGAATTTTTACCGACCAAAATATGTATCGTGCAAGAAAACGGAGTCCGGAGGGCACACGAGGTGCTCACGAGGTAGGGGGCGCGCCCTCCACCCTCGTGGAGGCCTCGTGTCCACCCTGGACTGCTACTTATTTTTCTATTTTTCTAAATATTCCAAAACGGAGAAATATTGCTTTAAAATTGTTTTGGAGTCGGTTTACTTACCGTACCATATACCTATTCCTTTTCGGAGTCTGAAACGTTCTGGAAAGTGTCCCTTATATATTCCTCCGGGGTTACGGTTTCAATAACATTGGTTTCAACATTTATAGGATTACCTGAGATATAATGTTTGATTCTTTGACCGTTTACCACCTTCGGATTTGTGCCTTCGAAGTTGTTGATTTTTATGGCACCGGAACGATAGACCTCCTCGATAACGTAGGGACCTTCCCATTTAGAGAGAAGCTTTCCTGCAAAAAATCTTGAACGGGAGTTGTATAGCAACACATAATCACCTACATTAAACTCACGCTTTTGTATCCTTTTGCCATGCCATCTTTTAACTTTTTCTTTAAACAACTTGGCATTTTCATAGGCTTGGGTTCTCCATTCATCAAGTGAGCTAATATCAAATAACCTCTTCTCACCGGCAAGTTTGAAATCATAGTTGAGCTCTTTAATAGCCCAATATGCCTTATGTTCTAGTTCGAGAGGTAAGTGACATGCTTTTCCATAAACCATTTTATACGGAGACATACCCATAGGATTCTTATATGCAGTTCTATAGGCCCATAATGCATCATCAAGTTTCTTGGACCAATTCTTTCTAGACCTATTAACAGTCTTTTGCAAAATGAATTTGAGCTCTCTATTACTCAATTCTACTTGACCACTAGACTGCGGGTGATATGGAGATGCAATTCTATGATTAACATCATATTTAGCAAGCACTTTACGGAAAGCACCATGAATAAAGTGTGAACCACCATCACCATTAGATATCTAGGGACTCCAAACCTCGGAAAAATAACTTCCTTAAGCATTTTAATAGAAGTGTTATGATCAGCACTACTAGTTGGGATAGCTTCTACCCACTTAGTAACGTAATCAACAACAACTAAAATATGAGTGTAACCATTAGAAGCAGGAAAAGGTCCCATGTAATCAAAGCCCCAAACATCAAATGGTTCAATAACAAGTGAATAATTCATGGGCATTTCTTGACGTCTACTAATATTACCAATTCTTTGACATTCATCACAAGACAAAACAAACTTACGGGCATCCTTGAAGAGAGTAGGCCAATAAAAACCAGATTGCAATACCTTATGTGCAGTTCTATCTCCAAAGCGTGGTGTCCTCCATAAGCTTCGGAGTGACACTTGCGTAGGATCTGCTCCTGTTCATGCTCGGTACACAACGCCTAATAACACCATCTACTCCTTCTTTATAAAGATGTGGATCATCCCAAAAGTAATGTCTCAAATCATAAAAGAACTTTTTCTTTTGTTGGTATGTGAAGCTAGGTGGTATAAATTTAGCAACAATATAATTAGCATAATCAAGATACCATGGAGTGCTACGAGAAGTGCTTACGACATTTAATTGTTCATCGTGAAAGCTATCATCAATAGGTAGTGGGTCATCAAGAACATTCTCAAACCTAGATAAGTTGTCTCAAGAATCGGGTTCTCAGCTCCTTTTCTATCAACAATATGTAAATCAAATTCTTGCAAAGAAGAGAACCCATCTAATAAGTCTAGGTTTAGCATCTTTCTTTTCCATAAGATATTTAATAGCAGCATGATCAGTGTGAATAGTTACTTTAGAATCAATAATATAAGGTCTGAATTTATCACAAGCAAATACAACTGCTAAAAGTTCCTTTTCGGTAGTTGCATAATTTCTTCGAGCATTGTCCAGAGTCTTACTAGCATAATGGATAACATTTAATTTCTTATCGACTCTTTGCCCTAGAACAGCACCTACAGCATAATCACTAGCATCACAAATAATTTCAAAGGGTAAATTCCAATCAGGTGGCTGAACAATAGGTGCAGAGACTAATGCTTTCTTAAGTATTTCAAATGCTTCTACACAATCATAATCAAAGAGAAATGGTACATCTTTTTGTAACAAATTAGTCAGAGGCCGAGAGATTTTCGAGAAGACCTTAATGAACCTCCTATAAAATCCGGCGTGACCAAGGAAACTTCTTATACCTTTGATGTCCTTGGGACATGGCATCTTTTCAATAGCGTCAACTTTGGCTTTGTCAACTTCAATACCTCTTTCAGAAACTTTGTACCCCAAGACAATACCTTCATTAACCATAAAGTGACACTTTTCCCAATTCAAGACAAGATTAGTTTCTTCACATCTCTGCAAAACTCGATCAAGATTGCTCAAGCAATCATCAAAAGAGGAACCATAGACGGAAAAGTCATCCATGAAAACCTCACAAATCTTTTCACAAAAATCAAAGAATATAGCCATCGTGCATCTTTGAAAGGTAGCAGGTGCATTACATAAACCAAAAGGCATACGTCTATAAGCAAAAGTACCAAAAGGGCATGTAAAAGTAGTCTTTGATTGATCTTTAGCCGACACGGTATTTGAGAGAAACCGAATAACCATCTAGAAAGCAATAATGTGTATGTTTGCATAATCTTTCTAGCATTTGATCAATAAAAGGTAAGGGTAATGATCTTTCTTAGTAGCTTTATTTAATTTATGGAAATCAATTACCATCCTATAACCTGTAATAATTCTTTTGGAAACAATTCATCTTTATCATTAGGGACAACAGTAATACCTCCCTTCTTAGGGACACAATGGATGTGACTTACCTAATCGACTATCAAAGAACTGGATAAATTATACCTGCCTCCGTAAGCTTGAGTATTTCTTTCCTTACCACTTCTTTCATTTTAGGATTCAAACATCGTTGAGGATCACGAACTGGTTTGGCATCTGCTTCCAAATTTATTTTATGTTGACATAGAGTGGGACTAATGCCCTTAAGATCATCAAGAGTATATCCAATAGCGGCACGGTGCTTCTTCAGAGTTTTCAATAATCTTTCTTCTTCATGCTCTGAAAGATTAGCACTAATAATAACAGGATATATTTTCTTTTCATCAAGATAAGCATACTTAAGATTATCAGGTAGCGGTTTAAGCTCAAACACGGGATCACCCTTGGGTGGAGGAGGATCCCCTAGGATTTCGACAGGCAGATTGTGTTTCAGAATAGGTTCTTGTTTAAAGAATATTTCATCTATTTCCCTTCTTTCATTCATAAACATATCATTTTCATGGTCTAGCAAATAGTGTTCCAAAGGATCACTAGGAGGTACGGCAATAGAAGCAAGACCAATAATTTCATCCTTACTAGGAAATTCTTCCTCACGATGTTGTTTACTAAATTTAGAAAAATTAAACTCATGAACCATATCATCCAAGCCAATAGTAACAACATTCTTTTTGCAATCTATCCTAGCATTAACAGTATTCAAGAAGGGTCAACCAAATATAATGGAACAAAAGCTATCTTGTGGAGAACAAAGAACAAGAAAATCAGCAGGATATTTAGTTTTCCCACACAAGACTTCAACATCTCTAACAATTCCCACTGGCGAAATAGTATCTCTATTGGCAAGCTTAATTGTAACATCAATATCTTCTATCTCAGTGGTGCAATTTCATTCTTAATTTCTTCAGATAAAGTATGTGGTATAACACTAGCACTCGCACCCATATCACATAAGCCATGATAACAATGATCTCCTATTTTAACAGAAATAACAGGCACGCCTAACACAGGTCTATGTTTATCTCTATCACAGGGTTTAGCTATTCTAGTAGTTTCACCAGAGAATTCAATGACATGCCCATCAATATTATCAGACAAGAGATCTTTAACAATAGAAATATTAGGTTCTACTTTAACTTGCTCAGGAGGTGTATAAGTTCTAGTATTGCTTTTACGAACAACAGTTGAAGCTTTAGCATGATCCTTTACTCTAGCAGGGAAAGGTTGTTTCTCAACATAAGAGGTGGGAACAATAGGATCATTATAAGTGATGGTCTTTTCTTCAACTTTAATAGGTGCAGCTACTTTTACTTCTATGGGAGGATGATATTTAAACCACTTCTCCTTGGGGAGATCAACATAAGTAGCAAAAGATTCACGTAGAAGAAGCTACTATCTCGTAGTCAAGTCCATATTTAGTGCTAAACTTACGGAAAATATCGGTATCCATAAAAGATTTAACACAATCAAACTTAGGTGTCATACCTGACTCCTTACCTTCGTCGAGGTCCCAATCTTCGTGAGTTGCGTTTAATTCTATCCAATAAATTCCATCTGAATTCAATAGTCTTCATCATAAAAGAGCCAAAGACAAGAAGTATCGAGCATGGTGCGATTGTTATCGAAGCCGAGCATAAAAATTCAAGAATTGTTTCTCTTGAGAGGTCATGATTGGGGCATGAATATAACATTGATTTAAGCCTCCCCCAAGCTTGAGCGATGCTTTCTCCTTTGCGAGGCCAAAAATTATATATATAATTGCGATCACGATGAACACGATGCATAGGGTAATACTTTTGATGAAATTCCAATTTCATTCTTTTATAGTTCCATGATCTCGTGTCATCACATAGCTTATACCATGTCAACGCGTCTCCCTCCAAAGATAAAGGGAAAGCCTTCTTCTTAACAACATCATCGGGTATACCTGCAAGCTTAAATAATCCACAAATATCATCCAAATAGCATAGATGCTCGTCGGGATGCTTTGTCCCATCTCCGTAAAAGTATTAGCCAGCAGTTTTCCATAATACCCGAAGGAAATACAAAAGGAGTTTCATTTTCAATAGGTTCAGTAGGTTGAGGAGCAACTCTTTGCTCTACTGGATGGGGTGAAGATACCCCGAACAAGCCCCTCATAGATTCAGTTTCCATAGTAACAAGTGACAGAAAATTTCAGCACACTATATAAATTTTTCCTTACCAAAGCCGCTACACTCCCCGGCAACGGCGCCAGAAAAGAGTCTTGATGACCCACAAGTATAGGGGATCTATCGTAGTCCTTTCGATAAGTAAGAGTGTCGAACCCAACGAGGAGCGTAGGAAATGATAAGCGGTTTTCAGCAAGGTATTCTCTGCAAGTACTGAAATAAGTGGTAACAGATAGTTTTGTGATAAGGTAAATTGTAACGAGCAACAAGTAAAAAAAGTAAATACGGTGCAACAAGGTGGACCAATCCTTTTTGTAGCAAAGGACAAGCCGGAACAAACTCTTATAATAGGAAAAGCGCTCCCGAGGACACATGGGAATATCGTCAAGCTAGTTTTCATCACGCTCATATGATTCACGTTCGTTACTTTGATAATTTGATATGTGGGTGGACCGGTGCTTGGGTGTTGTTCTTACTTGAACAAGCATCCCACTTATTATTAACCTCTATTACAAGCATCCGCAACTACAACAAAAGTATTAAGGTAAACCTAACCATAGCATGAAACATATGGATCCAAATCAGCCCCTTACGAAGCAACGCATAAACTAGTGTTTAAGCTTCTGTCACTCTAGCAACCCATCATCTACTTATTACTTCCCAATGCCTTCCTCTAGGCCCAAATAATGGTGAAGTGTTATGTAGTCAACGTTCACATAACACCACTAGAGGTTAGACAACATACATCTTATCAAAATATCGAATCTAATACCAAATTCACATGACTACTAATAGAAAGACTTCTCCCTTGTCCTCGTGAACAAACGTAACTACTCACAAAGCATATTCATGTTCATAATCAGAGGGGTAATAATATGCATAAAGGATCTGAACATATGATCTTCCACCAAATAAACCAACTAGTATCAACTACAAAGAGTAATCAACACTACTAGCAACCTACTAGCACCAATCCCGGACTCGGAGACAAGAATTGGATACAAGAGATGAACTAGGGTTTGGAGATGAGATGGTGCTGGTGAAGATGTTGATGGAGATTGCCCTCTCCCGATGAGAGGAGCGTTGGTGATGATGACGATGATGATTTCCCCCTCCCGGAGGGAAGTGTCCCCGGAAGAACAGCTCCGCCGGAGCCCTAGATTTGTTCCGCCAAGGTTCCGCCTCGTGGCGGCGGAGTCTCATCCCGAAAGGTTACTTCATGTTTTTTTCTCATCGAAAGACTTCATATAGGAGAAGATGGGCATCGGAGAGCCACCAGGGGGCCCACGAGGTAGGGGGCGCGCCCCAGGGGGGGCGCCCCCACCCTCGTGAGCAGGGTGTGGGCCCCCTGGCCTTCATCTTTGGTGACAATTTTTCTTTATTTATTTGAAGATATTCCGTGGAGTTTCAGGACTTTTGGAGTTGTGCAGAATATGTCTCCGATATTTTCTCCTTTTCCAGCCAGAATTCCAGCTGCCGGCATTCCCCCTCTTCATGGTAAACCTTGTAAAATAAGAGAGAAAGGTCATAAGTATTGTGACATAACGTGAAATAACAGCCCATAATGCAATAAATATTAACATAAAAGCATGATGCAAAATGGATGTATCAGGAGGCGTATCCAAGTGCACGGAGGCATCGCCGCCCATAGCACGAGCTCACGCGAGGAGTCCATGGCGTGGACCCCTGGGGCGACGGCGTGCGCCATCATGGCGCTGGGCGACCACGGCCATGGGCGAGAGCGGCGCCGGTCGCCACCTCTTCCCCCTGAGCCCTCGGCTTGGGCGTATAAAGGCAGCGGATACCCCGGAGGTGGCCTCTCGCACCAAGGCCTTATCACCTCCTGCCTTACGACTACGTCATGGCGGTTGACCGGCCTCTTCTTTGGTGGAAGCGGCCCGGGTTCATCGCGGGGAGCTTTTCCCTTCTCCGCGGCCGAGAATATTCGGATGGGCGCCATGGTGTCTCTACTAGCAATGGAGCAAAGGAGAAAAAGCGAGCGGAGCAGGAAGGGATGAGCGGTGGGGGCTCTGCCCCCCCCCCCCCCTCATTTATAGCAAGAGAAGGCCAACCGGCAACCCCCACGATCGCAGGTAATGATAACCCTTTTTTGCATGCAGCAGGGACTCGTGAAGTCGGGCAGTTGCCGAGGCAGCATGGGGAAGCAGAGACGCCCACGTCCAATCAATCGCCATGCGTCGACCAAGGCCGCAGGCTGTTGAGGCATGCGGCGCTCCGTGCTTACCCTTTGGCTTCGCCTCTAAGCCAAGCCCGAGCGTGCCTTGGGCCCGGGGGCTACTGTCTGTGTTCTAGGAACGTGGGTCCCCAGACTTGCCTGCCTGCGGCCCACGACGTGGCTCTACTCGCGGCCCAGTGCGGCCCGTCTTCACCAGCAAACAATCAAGACCCTCGCGAGGGGCCAAGCCTCATGAGGTGAACGACACAAGACCTCCTCGGGAGCGGCCTCGCCAGGCTGGCTCGCGAGGGGCAGAGAGATCAAGGCAAGGCAAACCTCGCGAGGATCCAGTGACGCAAGCCATGACGATCGCAACCAAAGTGGCGCCCACGCCAGAGTGTCCCGGGCTTTCCTCTTTGGTGCTAAAGAGGCAGGCGCAGGCGCGGAGTCCCGAGGCATCAGGCAAAGGTTTCCATATCAGTGCAACGAGACCAAGACCAGCAGGACGGCAGGACGGAGATCATCGTGGAGCCCAAGACAGCGTCACAGCCAGAGCCTTTGGCAGGCGAAGACTACTTTTGTCAGGATAAGTTGTACTAGCTGTCCCCCTTCAAACTTGGCCGTTGTGGGATCCCTTCCCGCTCAATATTTGGGAAGAGGACCAAGGCCTCTATAAATAGGACTAGTCGCCACTGTAGGATCATCTCATCTTGGATCGGGTCCATTCCATCCTCACATTCACCAGCTCACCAAGCACAAGAGCACCCCGCCTCAGGAAGCTGTTCTTCCCCCTATACTATTCATCCCCAGCCCAAGAGGCAATACATCACACTACACTGGAGTAGGGTATTACACCACAACGGTGGCCCGAACCAGTATAAATCTTGTGTCTCTGTGTTCTTTGGGTTCGTCGAGCTAGTCCATGATATCGTGGAGTGCGAGAGCTTGGGAGAGGAGAGATCTTCGTGCACACCCCAGTGTTCGAACCTTGAGGGTTTTGTCAGAACCATGATCCGACAACTGTGGTTTGGCAAGAAACCAAAGTTGTCGTTTCTTAAAGTTTGGGGCTGCGATGCTTATGTGAAAAAGCTTCAACCTGATAAGCTCGAACCCAAATCGGAGAAATGTGTCTTCATAGGATACCCAAAGGAGACTGTTGGGTACACCTTCTATCACAGATCCGAAGGAAAAACATTCGTTGCTAAGAACGGATCCTTTCTAGAGAAGGAGTTTCTCTCGAAAGAAGTGAGTGGGAGGAAAGTATAACTTGATGAGGTAACTGTACCTACTCCCTTATTGGAAAGTAGTTCATCACAAAAATATGTTCCTATGATTCCTACACCAATTAGTGAGGAAGCTAATGATGATGATCATGTATCTTCAGATCAAGTTACTACCGAACCTCATAGGTCAACCAGAGTAAGATCCGCACCAGAGTGGTACAGTAATCATGTTCTGGAGGTCATGTTACTTGACCATGGCGAACCTACGAACTATGAGGAAGAGATGATGAGCCCAGATTCCGCAAAATGGCTTGAGGCCATGAAATCTGAGATGGGATCCATGTATGAGAACAAAGTGTGGACTTTGGTTGACTTGCCTGATGATCGGCAAGCCATCGAGAATAAATGGATCTTCAAGAAGAAGACTTACGCTGACGGTAATGTTATTGTCTACAAAGCTCGACTTGTTGCGAAAGGTTTTCGACAAGTTCAAGGAGTTGACTATGATGAGACCTTCTCACCCGTAGCGATGCTTAAGTCCATCCGAATCATGTTAGCAATTGCCGCATTTTATGATTATGAGATTTGGCAAATGGATGTAAAGACTGCATTCCTGAATGGATTTCTGGAAGAAGAGTTGTATATGATGCAACCTGAAGGTTTTATCGATCCAAAGGATGCTAACAAAGTGTGTAAGCTCCAGTGATCCATCTATGGACTGGTGCAAGCATCTTGGAGTTGGAATAAACGTTTTGATAGTGTGATCAAAGCATATGGTTTTATACAGACTTTTGGACAAGCATGTATTTACAAGAAAGTGAGTGGGAGCTCTATAGCATTTCTAATATTATATGTGGATGACATATTGTTGATTGGAAATGATATAAATTTCTGGATAACATAAAAGGATACTTGAATAAGATTTTTTCAATGGGCATCAAGATCTATAGAGATAGATCAAGACGCTTAATTGGACTTTCACAAAGCACATACCTTGATAAAGTTTTGAAGAAGTTCAAAATGGATCAAACAAAGAAAGGGTTCTTGCCTGTGTTACAAGGTGTGGAGTTGAGTCAGACTCAATGCCCGACCACTGCAGAAGATAGAATGAAAATGAAAGGTGTTCCCGATGCTTCAGCCATAGGCTCTATCATGTATGCAATGCTGTGTACCAGACCTGATGTGTGCCTTGCTATTAGTTTAGTAGGGAGGTACCAAAGTAATCCAGGAGTGGATCACTGGACATCGGTCAAGAACATCCTGAAATACCTGAAAAGGACTGAGGATATGTTTCTCGTTTATGGAGGTGACAAAGATCTCATCGTAAATGGTTACGTCGATGCAAGCTTTGACACTGATCCAGATGACTCTAAGTCACAAACCGGATACGTGTTTATATTGAACGGTGGAGCTGTCAGTTGGTGCAGTTCTAAACAAAGCGTCGTGGCGGGATATATGTGTGAAGCATAGTACATAGCTGCTTCGGAAGCAGCAAATGAAGGAGTCTGGATGAAGGAGTTCATATCTGATCTAGGTGTCATACCTAGTGCATCGGGTCCAATTAAAATCTTTTGTGTCAATACTGGTGCAAGTGCCTTCACAAAGGAATCCAGATTTCACAAGAGAACCAAGCACATCAAGAGACGCTTCAATTCCATCCGTGATCAAGTCAAGGAGGGAGACATAGAGATTTGCAAGATACATACGGATTTGAATGTTGCAGACCCGTTGACTAAGCCTCTCTCACGAGCAAAACATGATCAGCACCAAGACTCCATGGGTGTTAGAATCATTACCGTGTAATCTAGATTATTGACTCTAGTGCAAGTGGGAGACTGAAGGAAATATGCCCTAGAGGCAATAATAAAGTTGTGATTTATATTTCCTTATGTCATGATAAATGTTTATTATTCATGCTAGAATTGTATTAACCGGAAACTTAGTACATGTGTGAATACATAGACGAACATCGTGTCACTAGTATGCCTCTAATTGACTAGCTCGTTGAATCAAAGATGGTTATGTTTCCTAACCATAGACATGAGTAGTCATTTGATTAACGGGATCACATCATTAGAGAATGATGTGATTGACTTGACTCATTCCATTAGCTTAGCACTTGATCGTTTAGTATATTCCTATTGCTTTCTTCATGACTTATACATGTTCCTATGACTATGAGCTTATGCAACTCCCGAATACCGGAGGAACACTTTATGTGCTACCAAACGTCACAACGTAACTGGTTGATTATAAAGGTGCTCTACAGGTGTCTCCGATGGTACTTGTTGAGTTGGCATAGATCAAGATTAGGATTTGTCACTCCGATTGTCGGAGAGGTATCTCTGGGCCCTCTCGGTAATGCACATCACTATAAGCCTTGCAAGCAATGTGACTAGTCACGGGATGATGCATTACGGAACGAGTAAAGAGACTTGCCGGTAATGATATTGAACTAGGTATTGAGAGACCGACGATCGAATCTCGGGCAAGTAACATACCGATGCCAAAGGGAACAACGTATGTTGTTATGCGGTTTGACCGATAAAGATCTTCGTAGAATATATAGGAGCCAATATGAGCATCCAGGTTCCACTATTGGCTATTGACCGGAGACGTGTCTCGGTCATGTCTACATAGTTCTCGAACCCGTAGGGTCCGCACGCTTAACATCTGCACGCTAAACGTTCGGTAATGATCGGTATTATGATGGTGAAGGTAGTCTGGAGTCCCGGATATGATCACGGACATGACGAGGAGTCTCGAAATGGTCGAGACATTAAGATCGATATATTGGACGACTATATTTTGACATCGGAATGGTTCCGGGTGAGATCGGGAGTATAGCGGATCACCAGGTATATGGGCCTTATTGGGCCTTAGTGGGAGAGGGGAAAGGAGCAAAGGAGGGGGCGCCCCCCCCCCAAGCCCAATCAGAATTGGGAGGGGCGCCCCCCCCCCCTTTCCTTCCTCCTTCCTCCCCCTTCCTTCTCTCCTAATCCAACTACGGAACGGGGGAATCCTACTCCCGATGGGAGTAGGACTCCCCTTGGGGCGCGCCTAGGAGGCCGGACTCCTCCCCTCCTCCACTCCTTTATATACGGGGGAGGGGGCACCCCAGAGACACACAAGTTGATCATTGATCTCTTAGACGTGTGCGGTGCCCCCCTCCACCGTAATCCAACTCGGTGATATCGTAGTTGTGCTTAGGCGAAGCCCTGCGTCGGTAGCTTCATCATCACCGTCATCATGCCGTCGTGCTGACGGAACTCTCCCTCAAAGATCTACTGGATCGTGAGTTCGTGGGACGTCACCGAGTTGAACGTGTGCTGATTGCGGAGGTGCCGTACATTCGGTACTAGGATCGGTCGATCGTGAAGACGTACGACTACATCAACCGCATTGTTATAACGCTTCCGCTTACGGTCTACGAGGGTACGTGGATGACACTCTCCCCGCTTGTTGCTATGCATCACCATGATCTTTTGTGTGCGTAGGAAATTTTTTGAAATTACTATGTTCCCCAACACTTATAGCTCTAGTGCATCCGTTGCATGGCAATCCCTACTCCTTGCATTGACATCAATTGATGGGCATATCCCACTAGTAGAAAAGGGGCAATGGCCCAGGCCGGTTCAGCCCATTAGTCCCGTTCTGCCACGAACCGGGACCAATGGAGGTATTTGTCCCGGTTCAGGAGCCTGTGGGGCCGGGCCGGGCCACGTGGGCCATTGGTCCCGGTTCGTCTGGACCTTTTGGTCCCGGTTGGTGGGATGAACCGGGACCAATGGGCCTGCTCTGGCCCACCACTATTGGTCCCGGTTGGTGGCTTGTACCAGACCAAAGGCTTCCCTTTAGTCCCGGTTCATGCCACCAACCGGACCAATGGTGGTGCCTATATATACCCTCAGCAAGAGCAGAGCACACCGCCTGCTTTTTTCTGGCCGAGGGGGAGAGGGCTTGGTGGTGCTCTAGCTCACCTCCTATGCACACAAGGTGTTCGATGGAATGCCCGAGCCACACTACTATAGGTTTCTCCTCTCCAAGCTCGACCGCCAAGCTCCATTTTCCTCAATATTTGTCCAGGTTTAGCGGTCCATCACGCCCCGTCCCCGTCTTCACCATCGTCGATCACCCGCGCCGATCTCATCGCCGGCACCACCGTGGTGAGACTCTTGTTCTTATCTTCTTTCTGAAAGGAAAAATATTCTTACTTGTATGTTTAGATAGATACTTGTATTATTTTCTTACTTTTATTATTGCATCTTATATAGTGCGATGGTTTTGGTATCCGCCCCGTCGGCCCTCGTCCTGTCTATGATTCGTATGTGGTATATATTATCTTTTCATAACTATTGGTTCATTTGTTGTTTATGAAAATTATGCCGACAAACGTGACATAGATTTTATTTATCTAGGAGGTTGTTGAACCGGAAATTCCAACCGACCCTATTGTCGAGAGGTCAAATTTAGTTGAAGAAGAAAACAATTTGTTGAAGGAAAAAATAAAAAAAATTGAGGAGGAGAAGATGATATTGGAGTTGCATGTTGCGGATGTCGTCGATGATCACAAGATCAAGATGGATGCAATGCGCTTGAAGATTAGAAAGATTAGAAAATATGCCATTCATACCGAGGCTTGGTATCATTATGCCGTTGGATCGCTTGTTACCTTGGTTGCGATTATGATCGCATTTGTTTTCGCATTGAAATGTTTTACATAGTTTCAATGTATGGTTTAATTAATTTAGATGCTCTGCAGAGCTTTATGTTGTTAGATGAGAACTATGTATGTACTTTGGTTTTTATGTGATGATGAACTTCTATTAATTTGGTCACTTAATTATCTATTCATGATGTTCTGTAATGATTTTTGACACACTTAATTATATATAATGCACGCAGATGAACCGCAATGGATGTACGGTGTGACGTACACACCTCCGAGTACACTAAGGGCGTGCATGATTTTTCTCGAAGTGGCTGAGGCAAACAAGCAGAATGGTTTTATGTGTTGTCCATGCCCTATATGTGGGAATACGAAGTCTTACTCTGACCGGAAAATCCTTCACACCCACCTACTTTACAAGGGTTTCATGCCACACTATAATGTTTGGACGAGGCACGGAGAAATAGGGGTTATGATGGAAGAAGGCGAAGAAGAAGAGTATGATGACAACTATGTGCCCCCTGAATACGGTGATGCTACTTAACATCAAGAGGAACTAGACGATGTGCACGATGGTGCTGCAATGGGCGAAGTTGCTGAAGATCAAGAGGAACCAGATGATGTGCCCGATGATGATGATCTCCGCCGGGTCATTGTCGATGCAAGGACGCAATGCGAAAGTCAATAGGAGAAGCTGAAGTTCGATCGCATGTTAGAGGATCACAAAAAAGGCTTGTACCCCAATTGCGAAGATGGCAACACAAAGCTCGGTACCGTACTGGAATTGCTGCAGTGGAAGGCAGAGAATGCTGTGCCTGCTAAAGGATTTGAGAAGCTACTGAAAATAATGAAGAAGAAGCTTCCAAAGGATAACGAATTGCCCGACAGTACATACGCAGCAAAAAAGGTCGTATGCCCTCTAGGATTGGAGGTGGAGAAGATACATGCATGCCCTAATGATCGTGCATCCTCTACCGCAAGGCATACAAGGATCTAAACGCATGCCCGGTGATGCGGTGCATTGCGGTATAAGATCGACGAGATGACCTGGTGATGTTGACGGCGAGCCTCCCGGAAGAGGGTTCCTGCGAAGGTGATGTGGTATGCTCCTATAATACCATGGTTGAAACGTCTGCTCGTAAACGGAGAGCATGCCAAGTTGATGCGATGGCACAATGAGGACCGTAAGAAAGACGGGAAGTTGAGAGCACCCATTGACGGGTCGCAGTGGAGAAAAATCGAGAGAAAGTACTGGGATGAGTTTGCAAAGGACCCAAGGAACGTATGGTTTGCTTTAAGCGTGGATGGCATTAATCCTTTCGGGGAGCAGAGCAGCAATCACAGCACGGCCCGTGACTCTATGTATGTATAACCTTCCTCCTTGGATGTGCATGAAGCGGAAGTTCATTATGATGCCGCTTCTCATCCAAGGCCCTAAGCAACCCGGCAATGACATTGATGTGTACCTAAGGCCATTAGTTGAAGAACTTTTACAGCTATGGAATGGAAACGGTGTACGTACGTGGGATGAGCACGAAAAGGAGGAATTTGACCTAAAGGCGTTGCTGTTCGTGACCATCAATGATTGGCCCGCTCTCAGTAACCTTTCGTGATGCATAAACAAGGGATACCACGCATGCACGCACTGTTTACTTGACACCGATAGTATATATCCGGGAAGCTGCAGGAAGAATGTGTACCGGGCCATCGCCGATTTCTTCCGACCAACCATCAATGTCGAAAGAAAGGCAAGCATTTCAAAGGCGAGGCAGATCATCGGAAGAAGCCCGCCATGCGTACCGGTGATCACGTACTTGCTATGATCAATGATTTACACGTAATCTTTGGAAAGGGTCTCGGTGGACTAGCTGTTCTGAATGATGCTAAGAATCATGCACCCATGTGGAAGAAGAAATCTATATTTTGGGACCTACCCTACTGGAAAGACCTAGAGGTCCGATCCTCGATCGACGTGATGCACGTGATGAAGAACCTTTGCGTGAACCTGCTAGGCTTCTTGGGCATGTATGGGAAGACAAAAGATACACCTGAGGCACGGGAGGACCTGCAACGCTTGCACGAAAAAGAGGGCATGCCTCCGAGGCAGTATGAAGGTCCCGCCAGCCACGCCTATTTAAAGAAGAGAAAGAAATCTTATTTGAATGTCTGGTCAAGATGAAGGTCCCAACTGGCTTCTCGTCAATATAAAGGGAATAATAAATATGCCGGAGAAAAGTTCCGTAACCTAAAGTCTCATGATCGCCACATGATTATGACGCAATCGCTTCCGGTTGCATTGAGGGGCTTCTACCGAAAACATCCGATTAGCCATTGTGAAGCTATGTGCATTCCTCAATGCAATATATCGTAAGGTGATCGATCCGTAAATCGCATCAACGCTTAAGGAGTGATGTGGCGCAATGTCTTGTCATTTCGAGCTGGTGTTCCCACCATCCTTCTTCAATATCATGATGCACGCCCTAGTTCATCTAGTCGACGAGATTGTCATTACGGGGCCCGTATTTCTACACAATATGTACCCTTTGAGAGGTTCATGCGAGTCCTAAAGAAATATGTTCAGAATCAGCTTAGGCCGTAGGAAGCATCTCCATGGGCCATCAAACGAGAGGATGTCATCGGGTTTTGTGTTGACTTCATTCTGGCCTTAAGAAGATAGGTCTCCCTAAATCGCGGTATGAGGGGAGACTGATTGGAAAAGGCACGCTTGGAAGGGACTCAATAATATGCAGGGACGGATATTCTTGGTCTCAAGCACACTACACACTTCTACAGAACTCTACCATGGTGACCCCGTATGTCGATGAACACAAGAAAAGTCTGCGCTCCAAACACCCGGAGCAAAGGCGACGATCGGATTACATGTGAACACATCAGACTTTCAGCAGCTTGGTTGGAAACACGCCTCGGAGGTGACAACACTGTTTGTGATGAGCTGTACTTGTTGTCCAGGGGACCATCTTCAATTGTAATGATTTGGAAAGGATACGAGATAAATGGGAATACATTTTACACGATTGACCAAGATCAAAAGAGCACCAACCAAAACAGCGGTGTCCGCTTTGATGCAAAGAACCGATAGGGGAAAGGACACATATTATGGTTACATAGTAGACATATGGGAACTTGACAACGGAGTAGATTTTAAGGTCCCTTTGTTTAAGTGCAAGTGGGTCAATCTGTCAGAGGCGGGTGCAGGTAGACCCACAAAGACGGAATGACAACAAAGGATCTGAAAAATCTTGGGTACACCGACGAACCGTTCGTCCTAGCCAATGATGTGGCGCAGGTTATCTATGTGAAGGACATGTCTACCGCATCGAGGAAAAGAAAAGATAAGGCAGCGAATACATCATACGATGAGCCAAAGCGCCACATAGTTCTTTCAGAAAAAGGGACATCCACGGGATTGGAGGGCAAGATGTATATGTCTCAAGAGTATGAGAAGTTTCATGAAATTCCTCCCTTCAAAGTCAAGGCTAACCCAAGCATCCTGATAAACGATGAAGATTATCCATGGTTACGGCGCAATAAGCAAATGACACAAGCGAAGAAAAAGTGAAGACTTTCTCCCGCAACTATTATGATGATACCATGCCAAAACTTTGTAACAGACGAGTATGATACCATTGTCCGTTTTGTACATGCACATGCTATGCCAACTTTTTCAGAGTTTATTTGAAAACTATGAATTTAGGTCGAATTTTCTCTATAGGTGCATGTATGAAGGGCGCTCACACCGGTTTATAAGCCCGTCCCTCTCTGCCTTGTTGAGCTCCTCTCAAAGTGAAAATAGATGCCCCTATACAGGGAATTTGACCTAAATTCATAGTGAATTTCTCTGAAATTCATAGAAATTGATTATGAATTTAGGTCGAATTTTCTCTATAGGTGCATGTATATTCATTTTTTTAATAAAGTTAATCACAAACTTGTGATTCACACAAATTTCAAAGAATTTAAATTTTAACTATTCAAATTTGAAAACTAATGGCACAAACAGAAAGTTTATAATTTTTCTAAAACTAATGGCACTAATGTAAAGTTTATAATTTTGCTGACCTAAAAGAAAAAAGAATTAAAAAATAAAGCAAAAACCAAAAGAAAATAAATAATGCGTAAAACAAAACAAAAAAACTGGAAAAAAATAAAAATAGCAACAATAAGTATTTTGTTGTAAGTAGAAACAAAATAAAATGAATAAAGCAACAAAGAAAATAAAAAAGTGTTTTCAAATTTGAAAACTAATGGCACTAATGTAAAGTTTATAATTTTTCTAAAACTAAAAGCAAAAAGAATTAAAAAATAAAGCAAAAAACAAAAGAAAATAAATAATGCAGAAAACAAAACAAAAAAGCTGTAAAAAAATATAGCAACAATAAGTATTTTGTTGTAAATAGAAATAAAATAAACTAAATAAAGCAACAAATAAAACAAAAAAAAAAAAAAAAGTGCCACCCATCGGGCCCCACTACCCTGAATACGACTAGAAACGCTACCATGGACCAGGATTCAGTTCGCTGGAGGCCCAGAGGCCCACAGCAGATTGCAGTTAGGCCCGGAAGCCCGCTTTAGAGAGGAGCTCGAGAGGGAAGGCGACCGCACCTTATAAACAAAGTGGCTCCCTCTCAACTAGCGAGGTGGGACTAAACATTTGGGTTCGGCAGACAAGGCCTTTGGTCCCGGTTGGTGGCACCAACCGACCAAAGGGGCATTGCTCGGTTAGTGGCATAATCGACTAATGCCCCCTTTAGTCCTGGTTGGTGCCACCAACCGGGACCAAAGGCCGCCGCTTCCCACCCTTTGGGCTGCTGAAAAGAGGCCTTTGGTCCCGGTTGGTGGCACCAACCGGGACTAAAGGGGGGCATTAGTCCCGGTTTGTGCCACGAACCGGGACTAAAGGCTTTGCTATATAAGCAGCACTTAGCAGTTTCTCCAAAATCCATCCCTTTCTTCTCCGCCTGACGCCCGCTGCTCTGCCTCCCTCGCCCGTCGCCGCCCGAGCCGTCAGTTGCTCCACCTCGTCGTCGCCGCCGCCTCCGACGCCGTCAGGCTGGTCCACCTCACCGTCATCGCCGCCTCCGACGCCGTCAGGCTGCTCAACTTTGCCGTCCCCGCCGCCCTCGACGCCATCTGCCCCGACGCCGGCGCCGCGCCCCGACGCCGCCCTCCGTGCCCCGCCAACCCCCTGTGAGCACCTGCCTCGCGCCCCTGCCTTGCCTCGCTCTCGCCTCGCCTCTGCCCGCCGGTGCCACCGTTGCCGCCATGCCCCTCTGCCCTTGGCGCCACCACTTTTTTATTAGTTTAATTTTTTTCATATATATATAATGTATGTGTATGTATGTGGCTATATGTTTTTGTTCATATGTTGCAATATGTTTTTTATTTTTATTAGTTTATTTTTTGTTCATATGTGATGTATATGTGTATGTGGCTATAATGTATATGTGTATGTGATGTATGTGGCTAGAATTTGCTAAATATATATGTTAAAAAATGTTTTTTTGTTCATAGAAAGTTTTTGTTCATATATAGAAAGTTACAATTTTAGAAAAGTTTTATATATGCAAAAGTTACAATTTTAGAAAAGAAGAATAGGAAAGAAGAAAATAAGAAGAGGAAAGAAAGAAGAAGAGGAGAGTAAAAGAAGAGGAGAAATAAATAAGAAGAAGAAAAAGAGAGGAGAAGAAGAAAGGAATAGTGGAGAGGAAGAGAAAATAGAATATTCTATTTTCTCTTCTTCTCCACTATTCCTTTCTTCTTCTCCTCTTTTTTTTCTTCTTTTTTTCTTCGATCTTCTCCTCTAGCTATTCCTTTCTTACTCTCCTCTTTTTTCTTCTTTTTCTTCCTTCTTCTTAATTTTTATCGGGAACGAGGGTGACGAGGATCCCGAGGGGTCCAGGGTCGGGAACTAGGGTAGAGGGTCGAGGGTTGTTAAGGGGTCAAGGGTCGAGGGTTTCAGGGTCGAGGGTTCGAGGGTTCTATAGGATCGAGGGATCGAGGGTCGAGGGTTCCAGGGTCGTCTAGGGGACGAGGGTTCCAGGGTCGTCGAGGGTTCGAGGGGTCGAGGATCGCCGAGGGGTCGAGAGAGGTTTCCTAGTGTCAAAGTATTGAAGAAATCCATGGCTTCATCATTAGTCGGAAGTAACCAGGGCATGATGGTATGAAGTCCTCCAAAGTTATTCTGGAATGGACTCCCGGATAGGATAATTTGCCTTTTTGTACGAATTTCAGCAAAGGCCTTCCAAATAACGATATTTGGAAGGTTCTTGCTGAACTTTGTACCAAAAAGCGAATTATCCTATCTAGGACTCCGTTCCAAAATAACTTTGGAGAGCTTCGTACCATCATGCACCTGTTACTTTCGCCTAATGATGAAGACATGGTTTTGTTGAATCCTTTGACACTAGGCAACCTCGTCGATGCCCACGTCACTTGTGGGACATAGATGTTTATTCATATATAATGTAGATGTCTATGTATGTATGGAATTATATCGATGGATGTATGTTATTGGGGTCGAGGGTCGTCAAACATGAGAGGAAGAAGAGGATAAAAAAAGAAGAGGAAGAAGAAGAAAAAAAAGAGGAGAAGAACTCCTCTATTCTTTCTTCTCCTCTTTTTTTTCTTCTTCTTCCTCTATTTTTTATCGGGAACGAGGGTCGTCGAGGGTCGCCGAGCGGTAGAGGAAACCCTAATTAAATAGCAAGTATCGTCGGTGTGAGATACATGTGGCCGTTGGTGTCGGACACTACATCCACGTCCCACAAGTGAAGCGTTTTCGAGGCCACCCGAAACCATAGAGAAGCAGCTTTGAGGCCACTAATTAATATGATTCCTTATTGTGATTGGCTAGCTAGTTCTACATTTGCCACTAATATATCCATATCTGTCATGTTTGAATAATAATTGCCATGTTGTAAATATTTGTAGAAACTATGGACACCTGAACAACAAGTGACCATGCAAACATGTACAAGGCCGAAGTCTCATGGCCGTAGCAAGGAAAGGGCAAAGAAGGAGAGCATACCATGTCCCCAACGCCGGTACCACTCACGGGCCGTGCTTGAATGCTCTCAAATGCGGCTTGATACTTGTTGCACTCTTGTTGGATGAACAACCATCTCTTTTGAATCGCGTCTGACGCCTACGCTTGCTTTCAAATTGGTAGGGCTCAAACAACTTCCTTTCATGGAATGTTTTGTGGACTCTTGTCCAAAAAACAATACCCTTTTGTTGCGCGCCGGTCCTTGGATCTTGGCTAATCTCCATCCAAGCTTGGCAAATCAACTTGTCCTCGTCTTGTGTGTATGAACCCGTGCGAATGCTCTTCCTCTTCTTTTGTGCTTCCGCTCTTTGTGTCAGCTCGTCGATGAACAATGGCTCGCCACTAATGTCAACATCATTGCTTTCTTCTTCATCACCATCACCTTCGACATAGATGTCATCGCCTTCATGCCACGAGTCACCATGGTCGTAGTCAGCACGGTCGTCGACCTCTTCATCGGTAGTGAACTGGACGCGGCCATCCTGGCTTTGGGTCTCCTCGGGGTCGTAGACAGGGACGTGGCCACCCTCGTAGATCACTTCCTCCATGAACTAGTCGTAGTAGGGGTCGTCGACCGGTGCCGTTGGTGTTGGCATTCGGTCGAACAAGACGTGGGGGACGGCATGGTGCCAGTAAACGGTGGTCGTGCTTACTTTCTTTGCATCTCGACGGACGGCCTGCCGCCGCTGTTGGACCCAGGGGTGACGTTGAGGTCGATGACGGCCGAGGGGCATGGTGTGGACGGTGCGATCACGCTCATGTCCGGCAACCCCCCGAAACAGGTCTGGCCGTCGTGCCTTGGCGAACGAAAGCCGGGCGACAAGGGTGTGGTCCGCGACGTCTGCGACTGGCAGTGCAGAGGCCGGGCGACCGACGACCCTTTGCTCTCCGGACCGACGGCTCCTCCAGAGAAACCGGGCGGGCGACAAATGCCGGCCATGAGAAGGGCATGCGCGTTGCTGACGATGGCCTCCTTCTCCTCGACCTTGGCCTTGTGCCGCGCGGCCTCAATCACAGCGCGCTCGGCGGCTCTCTTGGTTGCGGCGATGTTGGTCTTGGCGACCGCCCTCCGGCTCCTCCTCTTCGCCGATTCCGCGTCCAACTTAGCGATCTCCTCGGGCATGCACTCCGACCGTGGTTTTCTTGGCGCCTTGCCCTTCTTCTTCTTGGCCATTCCGGGCGGGTCGATGGCCAGCCCGCTGGAGTTCGGCTGGGCGTCGGCCATGGACGGGGGAGGGAGTGGGACGGGAGGGACGTGGGAGGGTTTTGGGGGAATGGTGCCAAAGGGGCCGCCGGGGGGGTGATACGTCTCCAACGTATCTACTTTTGCAAACACTTTTTCCCTTGTTTTGGACTCTAACTTGCATGATTTGAATGAAACTAACCCGGACTGACGCTGTTTTCAGCAGAACTGTCATGATGTTGTTTTATGTGTAGAAAAGAAAAGTTCTCGGAATGACCTGCAAATCCACGGAGGCACTTTTTGGAATTAATTAGAATTTTTGGGCGAAAGAAATACACCAGGGGGCCCAGGGCCTGTCCACGAGACAGGGGGCGCCCCCCCCCCCCCTGTAGGGCGCGCCCCCTATCTCGTGGGCCCCTGGACCTCCACCGACCTCAACTCCAACTCTATATCTTCCGTCTAGCGGAGAAAAAAAATTAGGGAGAAAGTTTCATCGCGTTTTACGACACGGAGCCGCCACCAAGCCCTAATCTCTCTCGGGAGGGCTGATCTGGAGTCCGTTCGGGGCTCCGGAGAGGGGGATTCGTTGCCGTCATCATCATCAACCATCCTCCATCACCAATTTCATGATGCTCACCGCTGCGCGTGAGTAATTCCATCATAGGCTTGCTGGACGGTGATGGGTTGGATGAATTCACCATGTAATCAAGTTAGTTTTGTTAGGGTTTGATCCCTAGTATCCACTATGTTCGAGATTGATGTTGCTATGACTTTGCTATGCTTAATGCTTGTCACTAGGGCCCGAAAGTGCCATGATTTCAGATCTGAACCTATTATGTTTTCATGAATATATGTGTGTTCTTGATCCTATCTTGCAAGTCTATAGTCACCTATTATGTGTTATGATCCGACAACCCCAAAGTGACAATAATCGGGACACTTCTCGGTGATGACTGTAGTTTGAGGAGTTCATGTATTCACCATTTGTTAATGCTTTGGTCCGGTTCTCTATTAAAAGGAGGCCTTAATATCCCTTAGTTTCCACTAGGACCCCGCTGCCACGGGAGGGTAGGACAAAAGATGGCATGCAAGTTCTTTTCCATAAGCACGTATGACTATTTACTAATACATGCCTACATTACATTGATGAACTGGAGCTAGTTCTATATCACCCTATGTTATAACTATTGCATGAGGAATCGTGATCCGCATAATTATCCATCATCGATCCATTGCCTTCGAGCTTTTCATATATTGTTCTTCGCTTATTTACTTTTCCATTGCTACTGTTATAACTACTACAAAACCCAAAAACATTTATCTTTATCATTTATCATACCATTATTATCATACCACTTTTGCTACTAAATACTTTGCTGCAGATACTAAGTTATCTAGGTGTGGTTGAATTGACAACTCAACTGCTAATACTCAAGAATATTCTTTGGCTCCCCTTGTGTCGAATCAATAAATTTGGGTTGAATACTCTACCCTCAAAAGCTGTTGCGATCCCCTCTACTTGTGGGTTATCAAGACTAATTTTTGGCGCCGTTGCCGGGGAGCATAGCTCTATTCTTTGATTCACTTGGGATTTATATATGTTGATCACTATGAAGAACTTGAAAGACGCTAAGACCAAGATTTTACCCTCAACTACGAGGGGAGGTAAGGAATTGCCATCTAGCTCTGCACTAGATTCTCCTTCCGTTATTAGTAGGCTTGCGACACCTAAACCTGCTACTGCTATGAATTCTGATATGTCGCATGTTATTGATGATGCCACTTCGCTATGCATGATGAAACTACTTACAGGCGTGATACTACGTTGCCATTAAGTGAATTTCTAGATGAACAACTTGCTAGAGTTAGGGGGAATGAAAATATTGAAGAACCTATTATTGATGATAGTGATGATGAACATTCCCCCAATGATTATGTATTACCTGTTGTTCCTAAGGGTTATGTTACGCATGAAGCAGCTGCTATGGAAATTCTTGCTTGCAATGATAGAAATGATCTTAAGAAATTATTAGCTAAATGGAAGCAGCAGTCTATTAATGCTAGAATGAAACCCGATCCTACTTTTGCTACTTCATCTATCTGTGTTACTGATAAGGATTATGAATTCCCTGTTGATCCTGATATTATTACTTTAGTTGAATCTGATCCTTTTTATGGCCTTGAATCTAAAACTATTGTGGCACATCTTACCAAGTTGAATGATATTGCCACCCACTCATGACGAGAAGTCTCGCTATTTATATATCCTTAAGATATTCCCGTTCTCATTAAAGGGTGATGCTAAGACTTGGTATAATTCTCTTGCTCCTGGTTGTGTGCATAGTCCCCAGGATATGATTTATTACTTCTCTGCTAAATATTTCCCTGCTCATAAGAAACAAGCTGCCTTGCGGGAAATATATAATTTTGTGCAAATCAAAGAAGAGAGTCTCCCACAAGCTTGGGGGAGGCTTCTCCGGTTACTTAATGCTTTGCCTGATCATCCTCATAAGAAAAATGAAATACTTGATATCTTTTATAATGGACTAACCGATGCTTCCAAGGACCACTAGGATAGTTGTGCCGGTTGTGTTTTCAGGGAAAGAACTGTCGGCGAAGCTGAAATATTATTGAATAATATGTTGACTAATGAAAATAATTGGACTCTTCCCGAGCCAGTTCCTGAAGTAATTCCTGAACCAATTGAGCCAACTCTTGAGCCTATTCCTAAACCCACTCCGAAGAAGAGAGGTGTTTTATTTCTCAGTCCTGAAGATATGCAAGAGGCAAAGAAATCAATGAAAGAAAAAGGTATTGCAAGCATGTCTTTAAGAAGAAGATTGTGTGATCATTCATGTTTACCTTCAAGACATCATCCAAATGAAGAGAGTTGGAAAGATTCAAGGTTGATCAAGACTAAGTCAAGAGTGAATCAAGTTGATCAACTCACAAAGCGTAGAAGATGTACCGAGAGGGATCAAGTGATCCCATGGTATGGTAAGCTTTGTCCATTGCACTTTGTGTACTAACCATGGTCTATGTGAGAGTTCTATGTGGGGTTAGGTACGTGTCCATGGGCTTGCGTCAAGAGGCAGATATCATACAACCCATGGAAAGGATGACATCAAGTGGTGATCGTCATCAAGATTGTCGTGTGCAAGTTCAAGTGGAGCATCACGAAGAGATCAAGTGCTTGAATATTTCCATCCATTGTGGTGTCAATTGTTGGAAATATGCCCTAGAGGCAATAATAAATTAGTTATTATTATATTTCCTTGTTCATGATAATCGTTTATTATCCATGCTATAATTGTATTGATAGGAAACTCAGATACATGTGTGGGTACATAGACAACACCATGTCCCTAGTAAGCCTCTAGTTGACTAGCTCGTTGATCAACAGAAGGTTACGGTTTCTTGACCATGGACATTGGATGTCGTTGATAACGGGATCACATCATTAGGAAAATGATGTGATGGACAAGACCCAATACTAAGCCTAGCACAAAGATCGTAGTTCGTATGCTAAAGCTTTTCTAATGTCAAGTATTTTTTCCTTAGACCATGAGATTGTGCAACTCCGGATACCGTAGGAATGCTTTTGGTGTACCAAACGTCACAACGAATCGGGTGACTATAAAGGTGCACTACAGGTATCTCCGAAAGTGTCTGTTGGGTTGGCACGAATCGAGACTGGATTTGTCGCTCCGTAAACGGAGAGGTATCTCTGGCCCACTCGGTAGGACATCATCATAATGTGCACAATGTGACCAAGGGGTTGATCACGGGATGATGTGTTACGGAACGAGTAAAGAGACTTGCCAAGAACGAGATTGAACAAGGTATTGGGATACCGACGATCGAATCTCGCAAGTACAATACCGCTAGACAAAGGGAATTGTATACGGATCGATTGAGTCCTTGACATCGTGGTTCATCCGATGAGATCATCGTCGAACATGTGGGAGCCAACATGGGTATCCAGATCCCGCTGTTGGTTATTGACCGGAGAACGCCTCGGTCATGTCTACATGTCTCCCGAACCCGTAGGGTCTACACACTTAAGGTCTGGCGACGCTTAGGGTTATAAAGGAAGTTTGTATGTGGTTACCGAATGTTGTTCGGAGTCCCGGATGAGATCCCGGATGTCACGAGGAGTTCCGGAATGGTCCGTTATGGAAAGTTGTTGTTCGGGTTCCGGTAAAAGTTCGGGTTTTTCTGGTATTGTACCTGAAGCTTCGGAAGGTTCCGGAGGATTCCGGAGGGTCCGGAGGTCCGGAAATAGTTCCACCACGTCAATACAGTAGCATGGGCTGTAGGGGGGCGCCCTAGCCTTAATGGGCCAGGGGCACCAGCCCCCCCAAGCCCCATGCGCATGGGAAGGGGAAAACCCTAAGGGGGAGGGCCTCCACTTGACTTGGGAGGCACTTCTCCCCCCTTGGCCGCCCCCCTTAGATGGGATCTAGGGCTGGCCGCACCCCTTGGGGTGGGGAAACCCTAAAGGGGGCGCAGCCCCCCTTCCCCCTATATATAGTTGAGGTTTGGGGCTGCCATACACATGAGAACTTCTCCTCTTGGTGCAGCCCTGCCTCCTCCTCCTCCTCTCCCTTGGTGCTTGGCAAAGCCCTGCGTGATTGCCACGCCTCCACCACCACCACGCCGTTGTGCTGCTGCTGGATGGAGTCTTCCTCAACCTCTCCTCTCTCCTTGCTGGATCAAGGCGTGAGACGCCACCGGGCTGTACGTGTGTTGAACGCCGAGGTGCCGTCTGCTCGGCACTAGGATCTCCGGTGATTTGGATCACGACGAGTACGACTCCATCAACCCCTGCTCACATGAACGCTTCCGCTTAGCGATCTACAAGGGTATGTAGATGCACTCTCTTTCCCTCGTTGCTAGTTTCTCCATAGATAGATCTTGGTGACACGAGGAAAATTTTGAATTTCTGCCACGCTCCCCAACAAAGGGCATCATGAGCTAGGTCTATTGCGTAGATTCTTTGCACGAGTAGAACACAAAGTAGTTGTGGGCGTTGATGATGTTCAATATGCTTACCGTTACTAGTCCAATCTTGTTTCGACGGTATTGTGGGATGAAGCGCCCGGACCGACCTTACACGCATTTCCACGTGAGACAAGTTCCACCGACCGACATGCACTTGGTGCATAATGTGGCTAGCGGGTGCCGCCTCTCCCACTTTAGTCGGAACGGATTCGATGAAAAGGGTCCTTATGAAGGGTAAATAGCAATTGGCATATCACGTTGTGGTTTTATGTAGGTAAGAAACGTTCTTGCTAGAAACCCATAGCAGCCACGTAAAACATGCAAACAACAATTAGAGGACGCCTAACTTGTTTTTGCAGGGTATGCTATGTGATGTGATATGGCCAAGAAGAATGTGATGAATGATATGTGATGTATGAGATTGATCATGTTCTTGTAATAGGATTCACGACTTGCATGTCGATGAGTATGACAACCGCAGGAGCCATAGGAGTTGTCTTTATTTATTGTATGACCTGCGTGTCATTAAACAACGCCATGTAATTACTTTACTTTATTGCTAACCGGTAGCCATAGTAGTAGAAGTAATAGTTGGCGAGACAACTTCATGGAGACACGATGATGGAGATCATGGTGTCATGCCGGTGACGATGATGATCATGGAGCCCCGAAGATGGAGATCAAAAGGAGCAAAATGATATTGGCCATATCATGTCACTACTATATAATTGCATGTGATGTTTATTATGTTTATGCATCTTGTTTACTTAGAACGACGGTAGTAAATAAGATGATCCCTTACAACAATTTCAAGAAGTGTTCTCCCCTAATCGCACCGTTGCTAAAGTTCGTCAGCTTCTAAGCACCACGTGATGATCGGGTGTGATGGATTCTTACGTTCACATACAACGGGTGTAAGATAGATTTACACACGCGAAACACTTAGGGTTAACTTGACGAGCCTAGCATGTACAGACATGGCCTCGGAACACAGAGACCGAAAGGTCAAGCATGAGTCGTATAGTAGATACGATCAACATGAAGATGTTCACCGATGATGACTAGTCCGTCTCACGTGATGATCGGACACGGCCTAGTTGACTCGGATCATGTAATCACTTAGATGACTCGAGGGATGTCTATCTGAGTGGGAGTTCATAAGATGAACTTAATTATCCTGAACATAGTCAAAAGATCTTTGCAAATTATGTCGTAAGCTCGCGCTTTAGTTCCACTGTTTAGATATGTTCCTAGAGAAAATATAGTTGAAAGTTGAAAGTAGCGATTATCCGGACAAGAGAAAGCTTATGTCCTTAATGCACCGCCAGGTGTCTGAACCCCAAACGTCGTTTGTGGATGTTGCGAACATCGGACATACACGCTTTGATAACTACGTGATAGTTCGGCTTAAATGGTTTAGAGTAGAGGCACCAAAGACGTTTTCGAAACGTCATGAACATGTGAGATGTTTTGAGGGCTGAAATTGGGATTTGCTCGTGCCCACGTCAAGAGGTATGAGACCTCCGACGATTTTCTTAGCCTGCAAACTAAGGAAGAAAGCTCAATCGTTGAGCTTGTGCTCAGATTGTCTGAAGTGCAACAATCACTTGAATCGAGTGGGAGTTGATCTTCCAGATGAGATAGTGATGTTTCAAGAAGTCGTTGCCACCAAGCTACTAGAGCTTCGTGATGAACTATAACATATCGTGGATAGATATGATGATCCTTGAAGTGTTCGCGATGTTTGACACCGCGAAAGTAGAAGTCAAGTAGGAGCATCAATTGTTGATGGTTGGTAAAACCACTAGTTTCAAGAAGGGCAAGGGCAAGAAGGGATACTTCATGAAACGGCAAATCAGCTGCTGCTCTAGTGAAGAAACCCAAGGTTGAACCCAAACCCGAGACTAAGTGCTTCTGTAATGAGAGGAACGGACACAGAAGCGGAACCACCCTAGATACTTGGTAGATGAGAAGGCTGGCAAGGTCGATAGAAGTATATTGGATATACATTGTGTTAATGTGCACTTTACTAGTACTCCTAGTAGCACCAGGGTATTAGATACCGGTTCGGTTGCTAAGTGTTAGTAACTCGAAATAAAAGCTATGGAATAAACGGAGACTAGCTAAAGGTGAGCCGACGATATGTGTTGGAAGTGTTTCCAAGGTTGATGTGATCAAGCATCGCACGCTCCCTCTACCATCAAGATTAGTATTAAACCTGAATAATTGTCATTTGGTGATTGCGTTGAGCATAGACATGATTGGATTATGTCTATCGCAATACGGTTATTCATTTAAGGAGAATAATGGTTACTCTATTTATTTGAATAATACCTTCAATGGTCTTGCACCTAAAGGAATGGTTTATTGAATCTCGATCGTAGTGATACACATTTTCATGCCAAAAGATATAAGATAGTAATGATAGTACCACCTGCTTGTGGCAATCGCCATTTGAGTCATATTGGTACAGAACGCATGAAGAAGCTCCATGTTGATGGATCTTTGGACTCACTCTTTTGAAAAGTTTGAGACATGCGAACCATGTCTATTGGTGTATATGCATGAAGAAACTCCATGCAAATGGACCGTTTGGACTCACTTGATTTTGAATCACTTGAGACATGCAAATCATACCACATGGGCAAGATGACTGAAAGCCTCGTTTTTCAGTAAGATGGAACAAGATAGCAACTTGTTGAAGTAACACATTTGAATGTGTGCAGTACAATGAGTGCTGAGGCATGCAGTGAATATCGTTATGTTCTTACTTCACGAATGATTTAAGTAGATACTGAGTGTATTTACTTGATGAAACACAAGTCTGAATTATTGAATGGTTCAAGTAATTTCAGAGTGAAGTTAAAGATCATCGTGACAAGAGGATAAAATGTCTATGATATGATCATTGAGATGAGAATCTGAGTTACTTAACTTTGGCACGCTTATTAAGACATTGCGGAAATTGTTTCACAATTAATATCGCCTCGAACACCATAGTGTAATGGTGTGTCCGAACATCATAGTTGCACCCTATTGGATATGGTGCGTACCATGATGTCTCTTATCGAATTACCACTATCGTTCATGGGTTAGGCATTAGAGACAACCGCACTCACTTTAATAGGGCACTACGTAATTCCGTTGAGATGACACCGTATGAACTATGGTTTAGAGAAACCTAAGCTGTCATTTCTTAAAGGTTTGGGGCTATGACGCTTATGTGAAAAAGTTTCAGGTTGATAAGCTCGAACCCAAAGTAGATAAAATGCATCTTCATAGGACACCCAAAACAGTTGGGTATACCTCCTAATTCAGATCCGAAAGCAATAGGGATTGTTTCTTGAATCGGGTCCTTTCTCGAGGACAAGTTTGTCTCGAAAAGTTGAGTGGGAGGATGGTGGAGACTTGATGAGGTTATTGAACCGTCACTTCAACTAGTGTGTAGCAGGGCACGTGAAGTTGTTCCGTGGCACCTACACCAATTGAAGTAGAAGCTTATGATAGTGATCATGAAGTTTCGGATCAAGTCACTAACGTGCCTCGTGGGGTGACAAGGATGCGTGCTACTTGAGTGGTACGCAATCTGTCTTGAAGGTCATGTTGCTAGACAACAATGAACCTACGAGCTATGGAGAAACAATGGTGGGCCCAAATTTCCGACAAATGGTTAGAAGCCATGAAATCCGAGATAGGATCCATGTATCAGAACAAAGCATGGACTTTGGTCGACTTGCCCGATGATCGGCAAGACATTGAGATGAATGGATCTTTAAGAAGAAGACGGACGTGGACGGTAATATCACCGTCTATGAAGCTCGACTTGTGGCGAAGAGTTTTTCACAAGTTCAAGGAGTTGACTACGATGAGATTTTCTCATCCGTAGCGATGCTTAAGTCCGTCGGAATCATGTTAGCATAAGCTGCATTTATGAAATCTGGCGGATGGATGTCAAAATGAGTTTCCTTACCGGTTTTAAGAAGGAAAGGTTGTATGTGATACAATCAGAAAGTTTTTGTCGATCCTAAGGATGCTAAAAGGTATGCTGGCTCCAAATGATCCTTCTAAGGACCGGAGTAAGCATCTCGTAGTTGGAATGTGCGCTTTGATGAGATGATCAAAGATTTTGGGTTTATACAAAGTTTATGAGAAACTTGTATTTCCAAAGAAGTGAGTGGGAGCACTATAGAATTTCGATGAGTATATGTTGTTGACATATTGTTGATCGTAAATGATGTAGAATTTCTGGAAAGCATATAGGATTATTTGAAAAGTGTTTTCAAGTGAAAACCTGTATTAAGCTACTTGAACATTGAGCATCAAGATCTATAGGGATAGATCAAAACCGCTTAATGGTACTTTCAAATGAGCATATACCTTGACATGATCTTGAAGGTGTTCAAGATGGATCACCAAAGAAGGAGTTCTTGCCTGAGTTGTAAGGTATGAAGTTAAGACTTAAAGCTCGACCACGGCAGAAAAGAGAGATAGGACGAAGGTCGTCCCCTACGCTTTAGACGTAGGCTCTATAGTATGTTATGCTGTGTACCGCACCGGAAGTGTGCCTTGCCATGAGTCGATCAAAGGGGTACAAGAATGATCCAGAATGGGGATCATTGGACAGCGGTCAAAATTGTCCTTGGAGTAAATAAGGACATGTTTCTCGATTATGGAGGTGATAAAGAGTTCGCGTAAAGGGTTACGTCGATGCAAGCTTTGACACCTATCCGAATGACTCTGAATAGCAAACCGGATACGTATAGTGGAGCAACCATTTGGAATAGGTTCAAATGGAGCGTGGAAGCAGCATTTATAATATGACCTAGAAATTTGCAAAGCACACACGGATCTGAAAGGTTCAGATTCGTTGACTAAAACTTCTCTCTCAAGCAAAACATGATCAAACCCCAGAACTCATTGAGTCTTAATCACATGATGATGTGAACTAGTTTAATGACACTAGTAAACTCTTTGGATGTTGGTCACATGGTGATGTGACCTGTGAGTGTTAATCACATGGCGATGTGAACTAGATTATTGACTCTAGTGCAAGTGGGAGACTGTTGGAAATATGCCCTAGAGGCAATAATAAATTAGTTATTATTATATTTCCTTGTTCATGATAATCGTTTATTATCCATGCTATAATTGTATTGATAGGAAACTCAGATACATGTGTGGGTACATGGACAACACCATGTCCCTAGTAAGCCTCTAGTTGACTAGCTCGTTGATCAACAGATGGTTACGGTTTCCGACCATGGACATTGGATGTCGTTGATAACGGGATCACATCATTAGGAGAATGATGTGATGGACAAGACCCAATACTAAGCCTAGCACAAAGATCGTAGTTCGTATGCTAAAGCTTTTCTAATGTCAAGTATTTTTTCCTTAGACCATGAGATTGTGCAACTCCCGGATACCGTAGGAATGCTTTGGGTGTACCAAACGTCCTGGCAATGCGGGTGACTATAAAGGTGCACTACAGGTATCTCCGAAAGTGTCTCATTGGGTTGGCACGAATCGAGACTGGGATTTGTCGCTCCGTAAACGGAGAGGTATCTCTGGGCCCACTCGGTAGGACATCATCATAATGTGCACAATGTGACCAAGGGGTTGATCACGGGATGATGTGTTACGGAACGAGTAAAGAGACTTGCCAGTAACAAGATTGAACAAGGTATTGGGATACCGACGATCGAATCTCGGGCAAGTACAATACCGCTAGACAAAGGGAATTGTATACGGGATCGATTGAGTCCTTGACATCGTGGTTCATCCGATGAGATCATCGTCGAACATGTGGGATCCAACATGGGTATCCAGATCCCGCTGTTGGTTATTGACCGGAGAACGTCTCGGTCATGTCTACATGTCTCCCGAACCCGTAGGGTCTACACACTTAAGGTTCGATGACGCTAGGGTTATAAAGGAAGTTTGTATGTGGTTACCGAATGTTGTTCAGAGTCCCGGATGAGATCTCGGATGTCACGAGGAGTTCCGGAATGGTCCGGAGGTAAAGATTTATATATGGAAAGTTGTTGTTCGGGTTCCGGAGAAAGTTCGGGTTTTTTCGGTATTGTACCGGAAGCTTCCTAAGGTTCCGGAGGATTCCGGAGGGGTCCGGAGGTCCGGAAATAGTTCCACCACGTCCAATACAGTAGCATGGGCTGTAGGGGGGCGCCCTAGCCTTAATGGGCCAGGGGCACCAGCCCCCCCAAGCCCCATGCGCATGGGAAGGGGAAAACCCTAAGGGGGAGGGCCTCCACTTGACTTGGGAGGCACTTCTCCCCTTAGCCGCCCCTTAGATGGGATCTAGGGCTGGCCGCACCCCTTGGGGTGGGGAAACCCTAAAGGGGGCGCAGCCCCCCTTCCCCCTATATATAGTTGAGGTTTGGGGCTGCCATACACATGAGAACTTCTCCTCTTGGTGCAGCCCTGCCTCTCCTCCTCCTCCTCTCCCTTGGTGCTTGGCAAAGCCCTGCGTGATTGCCACGCTCCTCCACCACCACCACGCCGTTGTGCTGCTGCTGGATGGAGTCTTCCTCAACCTCTCCCTCTCTCCTTGCTGGATCAAGGCGTGGGAGACGTCACCGGGCTGTACGTGTGTTGAACGCGGAGGTGCCGTCTGTTCGGCACTAGGATCTCCGGTGATTTGGATCACGACGAGTACGACTCCATCAACCCCTGCTCACATGAACGCTTCCGCTTAGCGATCTACAAGGGTATGTAGATGCACTCTCCTTCCCTCGTTGCTAGTTTCTCCATAGATAGATCTTGGTGACACGTAGGAAAATTTTGAATTTCTGCTACGTTCCCCAACATCAATGGACTTGTGAAGATGTGCCGAAGAGTCGCTCACCCATAGTGGACTATGGGGGAGCAATCATCTAGTCTTCATCGAGCCAACGCAATCAAGAAAGGTGGTCCAACTTGAGGGAGTCAAGATCGTCTTCATCTAGCTCAAGTGGACCATGTGCAAGTCAAAGGTTTGCCCTTGATAGGTTTTCTATTTTACCGGTCTCGTGGTGGTAGTTGGGAGACCGAGTTATAGGATCGTTTGCCGTACTATCAAGGGGGGCTCTCTAGTTGGTAGCTTGATCGTATCATTAGTAGAGAGCTCAAACCATTGCATCCTTGCATCATGTTTCTTGGTTCTTGTTTGGTTATCTTTGTGAGTCTTAGAACTTATGGTCATCTTGATGACAAGCTTGAGTTCATCGAAAACGGAGTTCGCATGCGTCTTCTATGATGTTTTTGGTGTTGGAGGTTTTACCGGTCTCACCCGAGGAAGGGTTCTCACCATTTTCTTATGGGACTTTTCTCATTTGCTTATTCTTGATATTTCTATCAAGATTGTGTTAGCCCATGTCGTTAGCTTTCCAACAAACTTGGTTTCGTTGAATTCGGAGTCCGTTTGCAAAGGTTGTGGCTGTTTTGGTAAAGGTTGCAGTGGTACTACCACGACTAAAGCAGATGTAATTTTTTACTACCGTTCCAGAGCGGTACTACCGCGGCTCCTGAGCGGTAGTACCGCTCCAGAGCAGTACTACCGCGGCTCCTAAGCGGTAGTACCGCTTCGGACCAAAATCTCGTGTTTTGCTCAGCGGAAGTAGGCACAGAAGTATTTTTTTAGTACCGCTCGCAAGCAGTAGTACCGCTACTATTTGCGGTAGTACCGTGAGGTCGAGCGGTAGTACCGTGAGGACGAGCGGTAACACCGCTCCAGCGGTTCTACTGGCCTTTTGCCTCCTCGCTGTTGTTTTTCAAAGGGGTACTACCGCCCTAGCGGTAGTACCGCTCTGTGCGGGCTGTGAGCATAACGGTTGGTTTTTTCCCCACCTATAAAAGGGTGTCTTCTTCCCCATTGAACCTTATCCTTTGAGCTCGTGTTCTTCCCCCATTGTTGACCTTCTCCGAGCTTGCTATCTCTCAATCCCTCCATGGATTCTTGCTAGTTTTTGAGGGAAAAGAGAGAGGAGATCTAGATCCGCGTTTCCACCAATCACTTTCTCCTCTATGTGAGGGGAACCCCTTGGATCTAGATCTTGGAGTTCTTGGTGTTCTCCTTCTTGTTCTTCCTCTCATTTTCCTCCCTAGCATTAGTTACTTCCGTGGGATTTGGGAGAGAAGGACTTGGGCACTCCGTGTGCCCTTGCCATTGCATTTGGTGCATCGGTTTGAGTTCTCCACGGTGATACGTGGAAGTTTCAAGTTGAGAAGCTTATTACTCTTGGGTGCTTGGTGCCCTTGAGCTTGTTCCTCTTGGGTGCTTTGGCGCCCTAGACGGTTGGTGGTGCTTTGAGCTCAATCATTGTGGTGTAAAGCTCCGGGCAAGCGTCTGGGTCTCCAATTAGGTTGTGGAGATCGCCCCGAGCAATTTGACGGGTACCGGTGACCGCCACCAAGGGTTGCCAAAGTGTACGGGTTCGATGATCGCCCCCAAGGGTCGCCATTTGTACGGGTTCGGTAACCGCCCTCAAGGGTTCCTTAGTGGAATCACGACGTCTTGCATTGTGCGAGGGCGTGAGGAGATTACAGTGGACCTAGTGGCTTCTTGGGGAGCATTGTGCCTCCACACCACTCCAAACGGAGATTAGCATCCGCAAGGGTGTGAACTTCGGGATACATCGTCGTCTCCGCGTGCCTCGGTTATCTCTTACCCGAGCCCTTTACTTATGCACTTTACTTTGTGATAGCCATATTGTTCTTTGTCATATATCTTGCTATCACATAGTTACTTATCTTGCTGAGCATAAGTTGTTGGTGCACATAGGTGAGCCTAGTAGTTTTAGGTTTTGTGCTTGACAAATTAACCGCTAGGTTTATTCCGCATTTGTTCAAGCCTAAACCGCAATTATTTTAAAGCGCCTATTCACCCCCCCCCCCCCCCTCTAGGTGACATCCACGATCTTTCAATTGGTATCAGAGCCTTGTCTCTCTTTGTTGGGCTTAACCACCAAGAGAGTAAAGATGTCGACTAGGGGATTAGGATTCTCTGACACTCTTAGTTTCGATGGCACAAATTTTGATGTTTGGGTAATTCGCATGCTTAATCTCTTTAGGGTCATGGACCCATATTTAGAGCGAATTGTAGATATGGGTTTTTCTCCTCCAAAGGATCCCCAAAGATTATCTTTAGAGGATAAGAAAAACTCTTATATCAATGCTCAAGCTTCTAATGTGCTTTTCGATGCTTTGAGCAATGTAGTTATATTTCAACTCATGTCGTTCCGGGATGCTCATGAGTTGTGGACGAAGCTTCAAGATAAATATGGTGTGTCCAAGATTTGCGGGGATGATTGTTCTCTCTCCACCTCCGGCCGTATAGTCTTCTCAACTTCTTCTACTTCACCTACATGTGGTTTGCCACAAGGTAATGATATGGTGAGTAGTGTTGGTCATTGCAATGATGATAGTATGCTTATTGTGGATGATCCTTCATCACTATATTATTGCAATGCTCCTTCTTTGGACTTTAACACTTTGAGCACTCCAAATGTTTCACATGCTTGTGTTGATAGTCCTTGCATATCATGTAGAAATTGCTCGACTAAATCTCATGATGATATGCTTGCTATGTCTTGTTTCCATGATAAAAATGCATCTATTTCCTCGAATTGTTGTGCTAACAATGTAGAGGAAACCGAACACTCCATGGAACAAGATGTGGTGTTTAATGGTGCCTCAAGGGATCCCACATCATCATCTATTGCTTTTTGCCTTATGGCTAAGGCGTCAAAGGTATCTCCTACTTTGTACCCCAATATGTCTCTTGATGATGATGTTGATGCTAATGATGATGAGGATAATGATGAAGAGAATGATAATGTTGCCTCCTTAAAAATTAATGGGGAAATGATTTTTAAAGCTGTTCATAAAAATAAAATTGCTCGTTCCAACTTCATGGAAATAATCTCCATTGCCATTGATGGCAAGAAATACATTGAGGAGTTGGAATCTCGTCTAGAGGAGCATGAGGTCACCATTGAGAAAATGGAAGCTCTTGAGCGTCATTACGCAAATGAGATCGCAGAGCTATCTCAAGCTCTTGAACATGAACAAACCACCTCTGAATCTCTTGAGGAGACTTTTGCTCTAGAATTATCTAGAGTGAGGGAATCTCATGATAGAGCTCTTGAGGTGGCCAATGATTTCAAAACTAGAAATGCTAAGCTTGAAGTTTCTCATGCTAGACTCCTTGAGGATTTTGAGCACCTCAAAAATGGCTCAAGGGTCATCAAGGGTGAGCTCATCAAACTCACTGAGTCTCATGCCCAACTTGAAGCTTCTTATTTAAAAGAGCTTGCCAAGTTGTTCTCTCCTATTGTTCTAAATGATGATGATTGTGCTACTAACTCTATTACTTGTGAAGCATCCATTTTGAAGGAGAATGTTGAGCTACGGGCTCAACTTGACGTGCTATCTAGCAATTATGGGAAATTGGAAGAAAGTCATGAAAATCTCTCAAGCTCTCATGATGATCTTATAGTATCCCATAGTGTGCTAAAGATAGCTCATGAGGCCATGATTGCTAAGGTAACATCTAGTGAGCCTCATGTGGATACTAGCACTACTTCTAGTCAAGATAGTATATTGCCATGTGCTAGTCCTTGTAATTCTTCTACTCACAATGTTGGTACATCTTGTGATGAATTGCTTTCCTTGCCTTGTTGCTCTAACAATGAAGCTTATACTTCCTCTAGTACTTGTGTTGAGACTAACCATGTAGAGGAAATCAAAGAGCTCAAGGCCCAAGTCACATCTTTGAAGAAAGACTTGGAAAAGGGTCATGAAGGGAATTCCACACTCAACAAAATCCCCCAATGACAAAGGTGGACTTGGATTCAACTCCAATAAGAAGAAGAAGTCCAAGAGAATCAAGAAGAAGGCGCAAGAGCAAGTCAAGAATTCGGCCAAGATTATTTGCTTCAAGTGAAAAATTGAAGGGCATCATGTTAGATCTTGCCCATTGAAGAAGAAGGCCATTAGTGACAAGCAACAAGGGAAGAGGCCACAAGTTCAATCTCATGATCAAGCTCAAGTTGAAGAAAGGCCACTTCCCAAGAAGACTCAAGTTAATGCTTCTCTTGTTGAGAAATCAAGTGAGAAGAAAGTGAAGAGTAGACGTTGCTACTTATGTCGTGAGAAAGGTCACGTCGCTTCTTCATGCACTAGTGGTAACTTATCCAACCCAATTATTATTGATGATATATATTCTCTTGGGAAGGATAAGGTTGGCAATGTGATTGCCAAGTTTGTTGGTACTCAAAGTGGTGTCAAGAAAAGAACCATTTGGGTAGCCAAGCCTATTGTGACTAACCTCTTAGGACACAACTTGGTTGGGGACCACCAAACTCAAACTTGATCAATAGGTGTTGATGGAGGCCATTGGAGACTTGTCTACATTATGAAGAATTAAGGGGACTTCATCATTCTTATTGTCTCAAGCCAAGTCAATTGGATTATCAAGTTTCTATCTTATATCCAATGTGCCTCCTTGCGGTAACTTGTACTTAAATTGTTTACATTGAAAGTTACTTCCACCCTTGCATGTTTTGGTTTTGTTCCTTGCATGTGTTTGTATATGTTGTGCTTCCAACTGTGTGTGATGGTTTGCACATCATGTACGTGTGTGTCATGCTTTGAGCCTTTTTTGCTTCTTATTTGTATCCTAATTGGCTCGTGTGAGAGATTAATGGAACATCCCATTTTGGGGGAGTGATGTGCTTTGTGCACCTAACAATCCTATAAATGTGTGTACATGTGGAATACCATCTAGTATTGATATTACAAGATTATCTAGTCGCTAGGTGGTATATCTCTCATGAGAAATTCAAATTCTCAAAATTCCATTGATTATCTCTTGTTGGGTCCTCTTATTGCCTCTTGTTAAGTTCTTATTGGTATCACATTATGGGGGAGTAATATGCTAAGTGCATATTACAAGCCTAGAAAATGTGTACATTTGAGATATTGTCACCTAGAATTGATATTGTAGATTATCTTGTTCCTAGGTGGCATGTTAGCTCTACAAGTTGCAATTTGCTTGTGTTTGGTGTGAAGATGATGTCGGATATCCTTGTTATCTACCACCGGGAATTATTTCCAAATACTTCTTGTCTTTTGACAATTGGTAGTCACTTTTGTGTGGTAGAATTTATTGATCATCTTTACATTGGCTTTTGTTTTTATTTGCCTTTTCGCTTGCCAAGGTTTGTGTCAACTCCCATTGTCTTCCATACCACTTGTGGATCTTGTTTATTTCTTGTTCTTGTCTAGGGTTTTCTAGATATAGTGAAAGTGGTGATCCCACCTTGTGCATTTTGTATTCAAATACAAATTCCCTATATAATGCACAACTCGTGAGGGAGCTATCCTATTTTCTCTAGAACACTCTTCTTGTGATCCTTATCAAGTGTGTAGGTGGAAGGCAAGCCATTTCTTTTTGGTACTTTGTGCCATCATGAAACTTTGTTGAGAGCTTGGTTTGTTTGGAACCATCCTATCTTTGGGAGTTTGACATCTTTTATTTTAGTGTGTATCAATGGATATCTCACTCCTTGTTGTATCTTTAATGATATATTCCAAGTGATGATTTATCTATTTGGTATCCTTTTCCCTTGGCATTTCGTTTTGTTTTGGTTTTAGTTCTTGAAAGTCTTGAGCATGCATATTTACTTCATGTATGTTTTATGGCATGCTTTCTTTCTTTGACTCAATATATAGGGGAAACTCCACCTAGTCTCAATTTGTATGAGATGTGCATGAAATTCTTTTTCAAATCTATATGCACATATTTATGTGGAGTTTGTCCTATGTATTGGTGTTTCTAACTATTTGGTCCCGATGAGTTTGGGTACCATTTAGTGCGTGTTGTTCTTCTAGGAACATTTGGAGATTCATTGGATGCTCGGCTCACTCACAAGGAAGATGTTGTCACCATGTGCATTTTGGAGTCAAGCTAGGATGATCAATGAACTATTATCTACCTTCAATGGGTATCTACTACATCCTTCCAATGATATCTCGTTAACAAGTATCTTTATCTACTTCATGCACACATTTATTGCATCAACCTTGTGTAGGTTGTATCATGGCATGTGTTTCACTAGTTCTTGTGATACTTGTTTCCTTTCTCAAAGCATCTCAACGATGATCTCATGTTGCTAGTTGTGATGTCTTTGATGGTTGTGTGGTAGGAATTCATCTATATCCAATAAGACCATATCTAGCCATGTGTTATGCTTCCAAGCAAATATCTTATTGGTATATCTATGACTTCCTTTTGGATATCTTGTTCCTTCGTGTTGTAACTATTCCGGGTGTACATCCTTCTTTGTAGATATATCTTCATGATTTCGCCTACCTAGAATCTTATACACTTGAGAGAAGTTGCATATCTAGATGATATCCTTTCTTTCATGTCCACCTTGTCTTTCTTATGTTATTTCTTTGGTGGCTCCGTGAAATCTTTTGCCTTGAGTGTGTGTCCTCTATTGTTGCATCTTGATGCACTCTTGTGTGGTGAAGATTATTTTCCTCTAGCTTATCTTTACGAGGCTTGGTATTGTTGGGGAACGTTGCATAAAATAAAAAAATTCCTACATTCACCAAGATCAATCTATGAGTTCATCTAGCAACGAGAGAGAGAGAGAGATGCATCTACATACCCTTGTAGATCGCGTGCGGAAGCGTTCAAGAGAACGGGGTTGAGGGAGTCGTTCTCGTCGTGATCCAAATCACCGGAGATCCTAGCGCCCGAAGGGACGGCACCTCCGTGTTCAACACACGTACGGTCAGCGTGACGTCTCCTCCTTCTTGATCCAGCAAGGGGGAAGGAGAGGTTGATGAAGATCCAAAGAAGACGACGGCGTGGTGGTGGATGCACAGGTTCGCAGGCTTCGCCAAGCGACTACGGGAGGATGAGGAGGTGTAGCAGGGGAGAGGGAGGCGCCAAGACTTCAGGGTACGGCTGCCCTCCCTCCCCCCCCCCCCCTTTATATAGGCCCCCTGGGGGGGCGCCGGCCCTGGAGATGAGATCTCTCAAGAGGGGGCGGCGGCCAGGGGGGTGGAGTGCCCCCCAAGGCAAGTGGAGGCGCCCCCCACCCTAGCGTTTCCAACCCTAGGCGCAGGAGGGCCCAAGGGGGGCGCACCAGCCCACTAGGGGCTGGTTCCCCTCCCACTTCAGCCCACGGGGCCCTCCGGGATAGGTGGCCCCACCCGGTGGACCCCCGGGACCCTTCCGGTGGTCCCGGTACAATATCGGTGACCCCCGAAACTCTCCCGATGGCCGAAACTGCACTTCCTATATATAATTCTTTACCTCCGGACCATTCCGGAACTCCTCGTGACGTCCGGGATCTCATCCGGGACTCCGAACAACTTTCGGTTTGCTGCATACTCATATTCATACAACCCTAGCGTCACCCAACCTTAAGTGTGTAGACCCTGCGGGTTCGGGAGACACGTAGACATGACCGAGACGGCTCTCCGGTCAATAACCAACAACGGGATCTGGATACCCATGTTGGCTCCCACATGCTCCTCGATGATCTCATCGGATGAACCACGATGTCGAGGATTCAAGCAACCCGTATACAATTCCCTTTGTCAATCGGTATGTTACTTGCCCGAGATTCGATCATCGGTATCCCAATACCTCGTTCAATCTCGTTACCGGCAAGTCACTTTACTCGTACCGTAATGCATGATCCCGTGGCCAGACACTTGGTCACTTTGAGCTCATTATGATGATGCATTACCGAGTGGGCCCAGTGATACCTCTCCGTAATACGGAGTGACAAATCCCAGTCTCGATCCGTGTCAACCCAACAGACACTTTCGGAGATACCCGTAGCATACCTTTATAGTCACCCAGTTACGTTGTGACGTTTGGTACACCCAAAGCACTCCTACGGTATTCAGGAGTTACACGATCTCATGGTCTAAGGAAGAGATACTTGACATTGGAAAAGCTCTAGCAAAACGAACTACACGATCTAGTGCTATGCTTAGGGTTGGGTCTTGTCCATCACATCATTCTCCTAATGATGTGATCCCGTTATCAACGACATCCAATGTCCATAGTCAGGAAACCATGACTATATGTTGATCAACGAGCTAGTCAACTAGAGGCTCACTAGGGACATGTTGTGGTCTAAGTATTCACACGTGTATTACGATTTCCGGATAATACAATAATAGCATGAATAAAAGACAACTATCATGAAAAGAAATATAATAATAATACTTCTATTATTGCCTCTAGGGCATATTTCCAACAGTCTCCCACTTGCACTAGAGTCAATAATCTAGTTACATTGTGATGTATCAAACACCCATAGAGTTCTGGTGTTGATCATGTTTTGCTTTCATGAAGAGAGGTTTAGTCAACGGATCTGCGACATTCAGATCCGTGTGTACTTTGCAAATATCTATGTCTCCATCTTGAACATTTTCACGGATGGAGTTGAAGCGACGCTTGATGTGCCTGGTCTTCTTGTGAAACCTGGGCTCCTTTGAAAGTGCAATAGCTCCAGTGTTGTCACAGAAGAGTTTGATCGGCCCCGACGCATTGGGTATGACACCTAGGTCGGTGATGAACTCCTTCATCCATATTGCTTCATGCGCTGCCTCCGAGGCTGCCATGTACTCCGCTTCACATGTAGATCCCACCACGACGCCTCGCTTGCAAATCGCACCAGCTTCGCTCCACGATTCAACATATACACGATCCGGTTTGTGACTTAGAGTCATCCGGATGCGTGTCGAAGCTAGCGTCGACGTAACACTTTACGACGAGCTCTTCGTCACCTCCATAAAAAAGAAACATGTCATTTGTCCTTATCATGTACTTTAGGATATTCTTGACAGCTGTCCAGTGTTCCTTGCAGGGATTACTTTGGTACCTACCTACCAAACTTACGGCAAGGTTTACATCTGATGCGGTACACAAGATGGCATACATAATAGATCCTATGGCTGAGGCATAGGGGATGACACTCATCTCTTCTTTATCTTCTGCCGTGGTCGGGCATTGAGCCGAGCTCAATCTCACACCTTGCAATACAGGCAAGAACCCTTTCTTGGACTGATCCATATTGAACTTCTTCAATATCTTATCAAGGTATATGCTTTGTGAAAGACCTATGAGGCGTCTCGATCTATCCCTATGGATCTTGATGCCTAATATGTAAGCAGCTTCTCCAAGGTCCTTCATTGAAAAACACTTATTCAAGTAGGCCTTAATGCTGTCCAAAAGTTCTATATCATTTCCCATCAAAAGTATGTCATCTACATATAATATGAGAAATGCTACAGAGCTCCCACTCACTTTCTTGTAAACGCAGGCTTCTCCATAAGTCTGCATAAACCCAAACGCTTTGATCATCTCATCAAAGCGAATGTTACAACTCTGGATGCTTGCACCAGCCCATAAATGGATCGCTGGAGCTTGCATACCTTGTTAGCATTCTTAGGATCGACAAAACCTTCCGGCTGCATCATATACAGCTCTTCCATAAGATAGCCGTTAAGGAATGCCGTTTTGATGTCCATCTGCCATATCTCATAATCATAGTATGCGGCAATTGCTAACATGATTTAGACGGACTTCAGCTTCGCTACGGGAGAGAAAGTCTCATCGTAGTCAACCCCTTGAACTTGCCGATAACCCTTAGCGACAAGTCGAGCTTTATAGATGGTAACATTACCATCCGCGTCCGTCTTCTTCTTAAAGATCCATTTGTTTTCTATTGCTCGCTGATCATCGGGCAAGTCAGTCAAAGTCCATACTTTGAATTCATACATGGATTCTATCTCGGATTGCATGGCTTCTAGCCATTTGTTGGAATCTGGGCCCGCCATCGCTTCTTCATAGTTTGAAGGTTCACCGTTGTCTAACAACATGATTTCCAGGACAGGGTTGCCATATCACTCTGGTGTGGAACGTGTCCTTGTGGACCTACGAAGTTCAGTAGCAACTTGATCCGAAGTACCTTGATCATCATCATTAATTTCCTCTCCGATCGGTGTAGGCACCACAGAAAATTTTCCTGAGCTGCACTACTTTCCGGTTCAAGAGGTAGTACTTCATCGAGTTCTACTTTCCTCCCACTTACTCCTTTCGAGAGAAACTCTTTTCCGTAAAGGATCCGTTCTTGGCAACAAAGATCTTGCCTTCGGATCTAAGGTAGAAGGTATACCCAATGGTTTCCTTGGGGTATCCTATGAAGACGCATTTTTCCGACTTGGGTTCGAGCTTTTCAGGTTGAAGTTTCTTGACATAAGCATCGCATCCCCAAACTTTTAGAAACGACAGCTTAGGTTTCTTCCCAAACCATAATTCATACGGTGTCGTCTCAACGGATTTAGACGGTGCCCTATTTAGAGTGAATGTAGCTGTCTCTAGAGCGTATCCCCAAAATGATAGCGGTAAGTCGGTAAGAGACATCATTGATCACACCATATCCAATAGAGTGCGATTACGACGTTCGGACACACCGTTACGCTGAGGTGTTCTAGGCGGCGTAAGTTGTGAAACGATTCCACATTTTCTTAAGTGCGTACCAAATTCGTGACTTAAATATTCTCCTCCACGATCTGATCGTAAGAATTTTATCTTTCGGTCACGTTGATTCTCTACTTCATTCTGAAATTACTTGAACTTTTCAAAGGTCTCAGACTTGTGTTTCATCAAGTAGACATACCCATATCTACTTAAGTCATCAGTGAGAGTGAGAACATAACGATATCCTCCACGAGCCTCAACGCTCATTGGACCACACACATCAGTATGTATGATTTCCAATAAGTTGGTTGCTCGCTCCATAGTTCCGGAGAACGGAGTCTTGGTCATTTTGCCCATGAGGCATGGTTCGCATGTGTCAAATGATTCATAATCGAGAGACTCTAAAAGTCCATCTGCATGGAGCTTCTTCATGCGCTTGGCACCAATGTGACCAAGGCGGCAGTGCCACAAGTATATGGGACTATCATTATCAACTTTACATCTTTTGGTATTCACACTATGAATATGTGTAACATTACGTTCGAGATTCATTAAGAATAAACCATTGACCATCGGGGCATGACCATAAAACATATCTCTCATATAAATAGAACAACCATTATTCTCGGATTTAAATGAGTAGCCATCTCGTATTAAACGAGATCCAGATACAATGTTCATGCTCAAACTTGGCACTAAATAAAAATTATTGAGGTTTAAAACTAATCCCGTAGGTAAATGTAGAGGTAGCGTGCCGACGGCGATCACATCGACCTTGGAACCATTCCCGACGCGCATCGTCACCTCGTCCTTTGCCAGTCTCCGCTTATTCCGCAGCTCCTGCTGTGAGTTACAAATATGAGCAACGGCACCGGTATCAAATACCCAAGAGTTACTACGAGTACTGGTAAGGTACACATCAATTACATGTATATCACATATACCTTTAGTGTTGTCGGCCTTCTTGTCCGCTAAGTATTTGGGGCAGTTCCGCTTCCAGTGACCCTTCCCTTTGCAATAAAAGCACTCAGTCTCGTGCTTGGGTCCATTCTTTGACTTCTTCCCGACAATCGCTTACGGCGCGGCAACATCTTTGCCGTCCTTCTTGAAGTTCTTCTTACCCTTGCCCTTCTTGAACTTAGTGGTTTTATTGACCATCAACACTTGATGTTCTTTCTTGATTTCTACCTCACGACTTCAGCATTGAAAATACTTCAGGAATAGTTTTCACCATCCCCGCATATTGTAGTTCATCACAAAGCCCTTGTAGCTCGATGGGAGCGATCAAGGATTCTGTCAATGACCGCCTCGTCCGGAGGTTGATGTCCAAATTGGGACAAAGCGGTTGTGCAACCCAGACATTTTGAGTATGTGCTCACTGACAGAACTGTTTTCCTCCATCTTACAACTATAGAACTTGTCGGAGATTTCATATCTCTCGACCCGGGCATGAGCTTGAAAAACCATTTTCAGCTCCTCGAACATCTCATATGCCCCGTGTTGCTCAAAACTCTTTTGGAGCCCCGGTTCTAAGTCAAAAAGCATGCCGCATCGAATGAGGGAGTAATCATCAAGACGTGATCGCCAAGCGTTCATAACGCCTTGGTTCTGCTCGATGGGTGCTTCACCTAGCGGTCCTTCTAGGACATATGCTTTCTTGGCAGCTATGAGGATGATCCTCAAGTTCCGGACCCAGTCCGTATAGTTGCTGCCATCATCTTTCAGCTTGGTTTTCTCTAGGAACGCGTTGAAGTTCATGTTGACATGAGCATTGGTCATTTGATCTACAAGACATATTTTGCAAAGATTTTAGACTAAGTTCATGATAATTAAGTTCATCTAATCAAATTATTTAATGAACTCCCACTCAGATTTGACATCCCTCTAGTCATCTAAGTGTTACACGATCCGAGTCGACTAGGCCGTGTCCGATCATCACGTGAGACGGACTAGTCATCATCGGTGAACATCTCCATGTTGATCGTATCTTCCATACGACTCATATTCGACCTTTCGGTCTCTGTGTTCCGAGGCCATGTCTGTACATGCTAGGCTCGTCAAGTTAACCTAAGTGTTTTTGCATGTGTAAAACTGTCTTACACCCGTTGTATGTGAACGTATGAATCTATCACACCCGATCATCACGTGGTGCTTCGAAACGACGAACTTTAGTAACGGCGCACAGTTAGGGGGAACACCTTCTTCAAATTATTATGAGGGATCATCTTATTTACTACCGCCATTCTAAGTAAACAAGATGCATAAACATAATAAACATCACATGCAATTATATATAGTAGTGACATGATATGGCCAATATCATATAGCTCCTTCGATCTCCATCTTCGGGGCTCCATGATCATCTTCGTCACCGGCATGACACCATGATCTCCATCATCGTGTCTCCATGAAGTTGTTTCGCCAACTATTACTTCTACTACTATGGCTAACGGTTTAGCAATAAAGTAAAGTAATTACATGGCATTGAATCATTGACACGCAGGTCATACAATAATTAAGACAACTCCTATGGCTCCTGCCGGTTGTCATACTCATCGACATGCAAGTCGTGATTCCTATTACAAGAACATGATCTCATACATCACAATATATCATTCATAATTCATCACAACTTTTTGGCCATATCACATCACATAGGCAATTGCTGCAAAAACAAGTTAGACGACCTCTAATTGTTGTTGCATCTTTTACGTGGCTGCAATTGGGTTCTAGCAAGAATGTTTTCTTACCTACGAATAACCACAACGTGATTTTGTCAACTTCTATTTACCCTTCATAAGGACCCTTTTCATCGAATCCGCTCCAACTAAAGTGGGAGAGACAGACACCCGCTAGCCACCTTATGCAACCAGTGCATGTCAGTGGTGGAACCAGTCTCACGTAAGCGTACGTGTAAGGTCGGTCCGGGCCGCTTCATCCCACAATACCGCTGAAGCAAAATAAGACTAGTAGTGGCAAGCAAGTTGACAAGATCTACGCCCACAACAGATTTGTATTCTACTCGTGCAATAGAGAACTACGCATAAACCTGGCTCTGATACCACTGTTGGGGAACGTTGCATAAAATAAAAAATTTCCTACATTCACCAAGATCAATCTATGAGTTCATCTAGCAACGAGAGAGAGAGATGCATCTACATACCCTTGTAGATCGCGTGTGGAAGCGTTCAAGAGAACGGGGTTGAGGGAGTCGTTCTCGTCGTGATCCAAATCACCGGAGATCCTAGCGCCGAACGGACGGCACCTACGCGTTCAACACACGTGACGGTCAGCGTGGACGCCTCCTCCTTCTTGATCCAGCAAGGGGGACGAGAGGTTGATGAAGATCCAAAGAAGACGACAGGCGTGGTGGTGGATGCAGAGGTTCGGCAGGGCTTCGCCAAGCAACTACGGGAGGAGGAGGAGGTGTAGCAGGGGAGAGGGAGGCGCCAAGACTTCAGGGTGCGGCTGCCCTCCCTCCCCCCCCCCTTTATATAGGCCCCCTGGGGGGCGCCGGCCCTGGAGATGAGATCTCCCAAGGGGGGGCGGCGGCCAGGGGGGTGGAGTGCCCCACAAGGCAAGTGGAGGCGCCCCCCCCCCCACCCTAGGGTTTCCAACCCTAGGCGTAGGGGGGCCCAAGGGGGGCGCACCAGCCCACTAGGGGCTGGTCCCCTCCCACTTCAGCCCACGGGGCCCTCCGAGATAGGTGGCCCCACCCAGTGGACCCCTGGGACCCTTCCGGTGGTCCCGGTACAATACCGGTGACCCCCGAAACTCTCCCGATGGCCGAAACTGCACTTCCTATATATAATTCTTTACCTCTGGACCATTCCGGAACTCCTCGTGACGTCCGGGATCTCATTCGGGACTCCGAACAACTTTCGGTTTGCTGCATACTCATATTCATACAACCCTAGCATCACCGAACCTTAAGTGTGTAGACCCTACGGGTTCAGGAGACACGTAGACATGACCGAGACGGCTCTCCGGTCAATAACCAACAGCTGGATCTGGATACCCATGTTGGATCCCACATGCTCCTCGATGATCTCATCGGATGAACCACGATGTCGAGGATTCAAGCAACCCCGTATACAATTCCCTTTGTCAATCGGTATGTTACTTGCCCGAGATTCGATCGTCGGCATCCCAATACCTCGTTCAATCTCGTTACCGGCAAGTCACTTTACTGCATCAGTAATGCATGATCCCGTGACCGGACACTTGGTCACTTTGAGCTCATTATGATGATGCACTACCGAGTGGGCCCAAGTGATACCTCTCCGTAATACGGAGTGACAAATCCCAGCCTCGATCCGTGTCAACCAAATGTACACTTTCGGAGATACCCGTAGCATACCTTTATAGTCACCCGCCACGTTGTGACGCTTGGTACACCCAGAGCACTCCTACGGTATCCGTGGAGTTACACGATCTCATGGTCTAAGGAAGAGATACTTGACATTGGAAAAGCTCTAGCAAAACGAACTACACGATCTAGTGCTATGCTTAGGATTGGGTCTTGTCCATCACATCATTCTTCTAATGATGTGATCCCGTTATCAACGACATCCAAAGGTCCATAGTCGAGGAAACCATGACTATCTCGCTGATCAATGAGCTAGTCAACTAGAGGCTCACTAGGGACATGTTGTGGTCTAAGTATTCACACGTGTATTACGATTTCCGGATAATACAATTATAGCATGAATAAAAGACAACTATCATGAACAAAGAAATATAATAATAATCCTTTTATTATTGCCTCTAGGGCATATTTCCAACAAGTATCCCTCGTCTTGATGTGCCTCTCTTCGTCTATCTTCACCACGGGTTGTCACAAGCATAGGTTCTCTATTTGCTTATTAGTAAGCTTGTGAACCCATTTGCCAGTTGTGTGTGGGAATGATAGGCCTTGCACCGTGCACCTCATTCTTTCAAGACTATGTTGATGCTTAATGCTCATCCTAATTTTAGTCTTCTCAAGTGCTTCGCCATGACTCACACACATCATTTTTGGTTGAGCCTTTTCTTAAGTTGCCTCTCTTACATGTTGCTCAACCATGTGCTTGTTGCAAGCGCTAGGCTTTGTTTCCTATTTGCTCACTTGCACTGGATGTGAGTTTCTATTGATTTTGGGGGAGCTATGATCCTATTTTGTGCACTTTGTATTCAAATACAAATATTCTTATGTGTGCACAAATCATGGGGAACTTCTCTAGTTTCTTTAGAACACTCCTTTGCGATTTTCTTATCTTTTCTTGTGGCTCGTAGGATTATTGGTCTAGTTGCTTCAATTGGTATCTTTTGATTGCTTGTGTCTCTCTTTGTTATGTCTTTGTGGCATATCTTTCTGTTGCAATCTTTGGGCCTCAATATAGTTTGTCTTCCTCCAAGTACTGACAGTTGGATATGTGTATTGCATTCCATTCTCTTATTGAGAAATACACAATTTCTGGAGGACCACAATTTATATTGGCCTTCTAAGCTTTTTCACCATTTTGGCAATCGATGCCAATGGGGAGAAGTTTCAGAGAGTTTTGTGGAGAAGTCGTCTGAGTCTTCTCCTTGCTTTGGTTTTGGTTCCTAAGATTTTGCATCTCATTCTCATGTATCATTGGTTGTTGCATTGCATGGTGATGCATAATTCCTTGTATAAACTCTCTTGAAAGTGATTGTCATCAACTACCAAAATGGGGGAGATTGTAAGAACATGCGGTGCCCCCTTGTTTGGTTTTGGTAATTGATGACAATCTCTATGGACTAATGGTTGTCTTGAGTTATATTTGAAGGATTTGTCCATAGGTTTTTCTTGAAGTCCATGTGTTGGTTTCAAGGAGTTTATGAGTTGGCCAATGTGCTATTAAGGAATTATCCAAAGATTGGTCATGTGAGTGTTGAGCTTATTGCAAGCATGTCTTGAAGAAGAAGATTGTGTGATCATTCATGTTTACCTTCAAGATATCATCCAAATGAAGAGAGTTGGAAAGATTCAAGGTTGATCAAGACTAAGTCAAGAGTGAATCAAGTTGATCAACTCACAAAGCGTAGAAGATGTACCTAGAGGGATCAAGTGATCCCATGGTATGGTAAGCTTTGTCCATTGCACTTTGTGTACTAACCCATGGTCTATGTGAGAGTTCTATGTGGGGTTAGGTACGTGTCCATGGGCTTGCGTCAAGAGGCAGATATCATACAACCCATGGAAAGGATGACATCAAGTGGTGATCGTCATCAAGATTGTCGTGTGCAAGTTCAAGTGGAGCATCACGAAGAGATCAAGTGCTTGAATCTTGCCATCCATTGTGGTGTCAATGGACTTGTGAAGATGTGCTGAAGAGTGGCTCACCCATAGTGGACTATGGGGGAGCAATCATCTAGTCTTCATCGAGCCAACGCAATCAAGAAAGGTGGTCCAACTTGAGGGAGTCAAGATCGTCTTCATCTAGCTCAACTGGACCATGTGCAAGTCAAAGGTTTGCCCTTGATAGGTTTTCTATTTTATCGGTCTCGTGGTGGTAGTTGGGAGACCGAGTTATAGGATCGTTTGCCGTACTATCAAGGGGGGCTCTCAAGTTGGTAGCTTGATCGTATTTTTAGTAGAGATCTCAAACCATTGCATACTTGCATCATGTTTCTTGGTTCTTTTTTGGTTATCTTTGTGAGTCTTATAGCTTATGGTCATCTTGATGACAAGCTTGAGTTCATCGAAAACGGAGTTCGCATGCGTCTTCTATGATGTTTTCGGTGTTGGAGGTTTTACCGGTCTTATCCGAGGAAGGGTTCTCACCATTTTATTACGGGACTTTTCTCATTTGCTTATTCTTGATAGTTCTATCATGATTGTGTTATCCCATGTCGTTAGCTTTCCAACAAGCTTGGTTTCACTGAATTCGGAGTCCGTTTGCAAAAGTTGTGGCTGTTTTGGTAAAGGCTGCAGCGGTACTACCGCGACTAAAGCGGATGTAATTTTTTACTACCGTTCCAGAGCGGTACTACCGCGGCTCCTGAGCGGTAGTACCACCTCGAAGCAGTACTATCATGGCTCCTAAGCGGTAGTACCGCTTCGGACCAAAATCTCGTGTTTTGCTCAGCGAGGTAGGCACAAAAGTATTTTTTTAGTACCGCTCGCAAGCAGTAGTACCGCTACCATTTGCGGTAGTACCGTAAGGTCGAGCGGTAGTACCGTGAGGACGAGCGGTAGTACCGCTCCAGCGGTTCTACTGGCATTTTGCCTCCTCGTTGTTGCTTTTCAAAGGGGTACTACCGCCCTAGCGGTAGTACCGCTCCTTGGAGCGGTAGTACCGCTCTGTGCAAGCTGTGAGCATTACGGTTGGTTTTTCCCCACCTATAAAAGGGTGTCTTCTTCCCCATTGAACCTTATCCTTTGAGCACGTGTTCTTCCCCCATTGTTGACCTTCTCCGAGCTTGCTATCTCTCAATCCCTCCATGGATTCTTGCTAGTTTTTTAGGGAAAAGAGAGAGGAGATCTAGATCCGCGTTTCCACCAATCACTTTCTCCTCTATGTGAGGGGAACCCCTTGGATCTAGATCTTGGAGTTCTTGGTGTTCTCATTCTTGTTCTTCCTCTCATTTTCCTCCCTAGCATTAGTTGCTTCGGTGGGATTTGGGAGAGAAGGACTTGGGCACTCCGTGTGCCCTTGCCATTGCATTTGGTGCATCGGTTTGAGTTCTCCACGGTGATACGTGGAAGTTTCAAGTTGAGAAGCTTATTGCTCTTGGGTGCTTGGTGCCCTTGAGCTTGTTCCTCTTGGGTACTTTGGCGCCCTAGACGGTTGGTGGTGCTTGGAGCTCAATCATTGTGGTGTAAAGCTCCGGGCAAGCGTCGGGGTCTGCAATTAGGTTGTGGAGATCGCCCCGAGCAATTTGATGGGTACGGTGACCGCCCCAAGGGTTGCCTAAGTGTGCTGGGTTCGGTGACCGCCCCAAGGGTCACCATTTGTACGGGTTCGGTGACCGCCCTCAAGGGTCCCTTAGTGGAATCACGGCATCTTGCATTGTCGAGGGCGTGAGGAGATTACGGTGGCCCTAGTGGCTTCTTGGGGAGCATTGTGCCTCCACACCGCTCCAAACGGAGATTAGCATCCGCAAGGGTGTGAACTTCGGGATACATCATCGTCTTCGCGTGCCTCGGTTATCTCTTACCCGAGCCCTTTACTTATGCACTTTACTTTGTGATAGCCATATTGTTCTTTGTCATATATCTTGCTATCACATAGTTACTTATCTTGCTTAGCATAAGTTGTTGGTGCACATAGGTGAGCCTAGTTGTTTTAGGTTTTGTGCTTGACAAATTAACCGCTAGGTTTATTCCGCATTTGTTCAAGCCTAAACCGTAATTATTTTAAAGCGCCTATTCACCCCCCCCCCCTCTAGGCGACATCCACGATCTTTCACATGTTTCTGGCAATGAGCATACGGTACACTTTCCGAGGAAACAATCTCAAGTTCATAGCATCAATTCTATTGAAAAAGTTCCAACTATCATTTTTGGAGATTTTAAATTTCCCCTCCCTACTGTCAAGAAAAAGTATGATATTCTTATTGTTGGGGATTTTCGTATCCCCGTTGAGGTAACTTAGTGTTATTCGAAATTTCTCCGGTTCCGTGTTATTCGGTATGAGTTTGTTAACAAGACTTGATCAACCTTGTTAGCGGGTTAATTTTGATGACCACAAGATGGACGAAACTAGAAGGCACAACCTTCTGTACCCTCTTTTTACTTTCTGTTTTTAGAATAAATAAAGCAAAAATAGTATTATCCGTCTGCTTTTACGAATTATCCGTGCATTAAAAAATAGTCCGAAAATAAAAGTGCTCCAAATGCCCTGCAAATTTAGTATGATTTTTTCTGGAATATTTGAGGATTTTGGGCACTTGAAAACACTGCAGAGGGGGCAAGCACCGAGGCCACGAGAGAGAGGGCGCCTGTAGGGCGCGCCCCCTGTCTCGTGGGCCCCTGGTGGCTCCCTCCACTTATGCCAGCACCCACACACTTCATCTTCTACCCAAAAAAATCCCCATCCAGCTCAAGCACGAGTTCTAGCTTGTTTTGCTGCGATTTTCGATCTCTTAGCTAAAGCTCCATTCACAAAACTGCTTTGGGAGATTGTTGCTTGGTATGTGACTCCTCCATTGGTCCAATTAGTTTTTGTTCTAGTGCTTTATTCATTGCAAATTTTGCTGCTTAGGTGACCATGTTCTTGAGCTTGCATGTTAAATTTTTGAGGTTCCAAGTAATTCTAATGCATGATATGGGCTCTAGACACTTGTAGGAGTAGTTGCTATCAATCTTGTTTGGTTTTATGCACTTTTATTTTGAAGTTACTAAAATTTCAGAAATTTTCAGAAAATGTTGAGGAAACTTTTGAGGGGCTCTTCTAGCCAAAGCTCCCAGGAAAAACAAGCTAAAGAGAAGGAAAAAGCCAAGTATAATCTTCCGCGCTTAACGGAAGTACGACCGTGTGAATGGCCATGTGATGATTTCTTGAAAGAGGCTGGAATTCATGAAGACTTTCATGCTTTAATCGAGACTGCAGGCCTCACCGGTTTCATCAATGATTGAATCGATCAGTATCTCTTGCTCACCAATACTTTCGTGCAAAACTTTTATTTTTATCCTAAGAAGTCACCGCCTGAAGTGTCATTTCATTTATATGACGAGTTCAAAGAAATGTCTTTACGTCATTTTTGCGCGGTATGAAGGATACCTTATGAGGGATAATTAGAGGAACCCCATCGTGAAGACGTGGCTGGCTTTGTTGATATTATCGCTGTAGAGGAGCCAAAGAAGGGTTCCGAGGCAAAAGTCTCTAGCATACACTTTCCTGTTTTACGCTACTTTGCCATATTCGCTAGTAGATGCTTGATTGGTCGTGGGAATAGTGGAAACTTGAGTGTTCCTCATATTATCATGCTTCAACATGCTTTACTTGGAGACAATAGTTTTAATATGGGTGTCGTCGTTGCTAAACGGCTAGCCCTTAATCGTACAAAAGGCCCCATATTTGGAGGTATCTATGCCGCACGTCTTGCTAGACATTTTCAGATACCCATTAGGCACCATGAGGAAAAGGAGACAATATTGCCTCCTCACATTCTAGATTACAAGAGCATGGTAGCACATAAGTTTATTGTTGACAACGAAGATAGGATGCTCTTGTATAAACTTAGATTCAATAAGAAACACTTTGAGATTATTATTTTGCCTGCGCCTCTGTTGTTTGATTTGCTTGCAGAAAAATTTCTCGTTATACCGGAGGCGGTGAAAAATCATCGAGCTCAGGCCACTCCAGAACCCGAACCTGAGCCGGAACCTGAGCTGGACCCTTATCGTGCATCATCTGTCCGGTGGGATCCGGAGATGACTAGCTAGTGGTATCCTGACTATACCTCTCATTACACCGGAGAGAGTAGTAGCGATCCTTGGTACTAGACCAACTTAGGCCAAAAGCCTAAGCTTGGGGAAGTACGTATTTCTCACCGAATTTACATTCATGATCACACACTAGTCGTCGGTGCTCATACTCTTTCATTGTATTATCCATGCTAGTTTAAATTTCTTTTTCTAGTTTTCTTTTGTGTGTTTGATAAACCTTGAGAAAACAAAAAAAAATTAGTTAGTTTAATTTCCTTGCCTGTAGTAGGAATTAAAATGAAAAACCAAAAAGATTTCTCGTTCTTCTTTTACTTGTTGGGAGCTTTCCCGTGTAAATAGTTTTATTTTCTTTTCTTTCCTTTGGGGGTCGATAAGACCATACTGAAAATGCTTAGTGGCTCTTATATGCATGATTGTTTATTCAATTTAGAGCCCATATTACTTGTCTTCTCTCGTGAGTTGAATGCTTGCGGATTCCAGCTTAGTCCAATGCACGTGCACTCTTATTATTATACACATCGTTCGGTTGTGCAAGTGAAAGGCAATAATGATGATATATGATGGACTTATTGGGATGGGAAAAGCTGGTATGAACTCGACCTCTCTTGTTTTTGTAAATATGATGAGTTCATCGCTCCCGAGTCACTATTATGAAGTAAACATATTTGCAATGACATTTAGAGATTATAGTTACTTGTGCCATGCTTGATTAGCTATGAGTTATAATGGTTTACCTTATGTGCCAACATGCTATTAGAATGATTATGATGTGGTATGATGGGATGGTATCCTCCTTTGAATGAATCGAGTGACTCGACTTGGCACATGTTCACGCATGTAGTTGAATCAAATCAACACAGCCTTCACGATATTTATGTTCATGGTGGATTATATCCTACTTATGCTTATGCTTGGTGTGAATTAATTTTAATGCATGCTTATGACTGGTGTCTCTCTCTCAGTTGGTCGCTTCCCAGTCTTTTGCTAGCCTTCACCTGTACTAAGCAGGAATACTGCTTGTGCATCCAAACTCCTTAAACCCCAAAGTTGTTCCATATGAGTCCACTATACCTACCTATATGTGGTATCTACCTGTCGTTCCAAGTAAATTTTTATGTGCCAAAATCCAAACCTTCAAATGAAATTCTGTTTTGTATGCTCGAGCAGCTCATGTTACAACTAGGGTTGCCTATATCTTCCATGCTAGGTGGGTTATTCTCAAGAGGAGTGGACTCCGCTCCTCATTCACGAGAAAGGGCGATGAACCGGATGCCCAGTCCCATGATCCAAAAGATCAAAGCAAATCAAAATAATTAAACAAAACTCCCCTGTGGCTGTTGTATGTTGGAGGCACTCGTTGTTTCGAGCAAGCCATGGATTGATGCTTGTTGGTGGTTGGGGGAGTATAAACCTTTACTATTCTGTTTGGGAACTGCCTATAATGCATGTAGTATGGAAGATACAGTCATCTCATAGGTGTTGCGTTGACAACGAAAGTATGCCGCTCAAAATGTTATTCAATCTCTATTTTAAAATCGAGCTCTGGCACCTCTACAAATCCCTTCTTCCCTCTGCGAAGGGCCTATCTATTTACTTTTATGTTGAGTCATCATCCTTCTTATTAAAAGCACCAGTTGGAGAGCACACTGTCATTTGCATTCATTATTATTGATTTATATGGTGTATGACTTGACTGGATCTCTTTTACCATGAATTACAATGTTTAGTCAGTCCTTGATCTTTAAAGGAGCTCTGCATTTATGTTTTGCGGTCTCACAAAGGGCTAGCGAGATACCATTTTGTTATATTATGTTATGATTGTTTTGAGAAAGTATTCGAGTTTTATTATTATTGCTCGCTAGCTGATTATGCTATTGATATGAGTAATTGTGAGACCCAAGTGTTATTGCTAGTATGGTTAGTTCATAATATTTGCTGAAACTTGAATGCTGGCTTTTCATGTTTACAACAACAAGAGCAAACAGAGTTTGTAAAAGTTTTCTTTATCACTTTCAGTTTATCAACTGAATTGCTTGAGGACAAGCAAAGGTTTAAGCTTCGGGGAGTTGATACGTCTCCAACGTATCTACTTTTCCAAACACTTTTGCCCTTGTTTTGGACTCTAACTTGCATGATTTGAATGAAACTAACCCGGACTGACGTTGTTTTCAGCAGAACTACCATGATGTTGTTTTATGTGTAGAAAAGAAAAGTTCTCGGAATGACCTGCAAATCCACGGAGGCACTTTTTGGAATTAATAAGAATTTCTGGGCGAAAGAAATACACCAGGGGGCCTAGGGCCTGTCCACGAGACGGGGGGGCGCCCCCCTGGTAGGGCGCGCCCCTATCTCGTGGGCCCCCTGGACCTCCACCGACCTCAACTCCAACTCTATATCTTCCGTCTCGCGGAGAAAAAAATCAGGGAGAAAGTTTCATCGCGTTTTACGACACGGAGCCGCCGCCAAGCCCTAATCTCTCTCGGGAGGGCTGATCTGGAGTCCGTTCGGGGCTCCGGAGAGGGGGATTCGTCATCGTCATCATCAACCATCTTCCATCACCAATTTCATGATGCTCACCGCCAGGCGTGAGTAATTCCATCGAAGGCTTTCTGGACGGTGATGGGTTGGATGAGATTTACCATGTAATCAAGTTAGTTTTGTTAGGGTTTGATCCCTAGTATCCACTATGTTCTGAGATTGATGTTGCTATAACTTTGCTATGCTTAATGCTTGTCACTAGGGCCCGAGTGCCATGATTTCAGATCTGAACCTATTATGTTTTCATGAATATATGTGTGTTCTTGATCCTATTTTGCAAGTCTATAGTCACCTATTATGTGTTATGATCCGACAACCCCGAAATGACAATAATCGGGACACTTCTCGGTGATGACCGTAGTTTGAGGAGTTCATGTATTCACCATTTGTTAATGCTTTGGTCCGGTTCTCTATTAGAAGGAGGCCTTAATATCCCTTAGTTTCCACTAGGACCCCGCTGCCACGGGAGGGTAGGACAAAAGATGTCATGCAAGTTCTTTTCCATAAGCACGTATGACTATTTACGGAATACATGCCTACATTACATTGATGAACTGGAGCTAGTTCTATATCACCCTATGTTATAACTATTGCATGAGGAATCGTGATCCGCATAATTATCCATCACTGATCCATTGACTACGAGCTTTTCATATATTGTTCTTCGCTTATTTACTTTTCCGTTGCTACTGTTACAACTACTACCAAAACCCAAAAACATTTATATTTACTGTTGCTACTGTTACCATTATTATCATACCACTTTTGCTACTGAATATTTTGCTGCAGATACTAAGTTATCTAGGTGTGGTTGAATTGACAACTCAACTGCTAATACTCAAGAATATTCTTTGGCTCCCCTTGTGTCGAATCAATAAATTTGGGTTGAATACTCTATCCTCGAAAGCTGTTGCGATCCCCTACACTTGTGGGTTTTTAGGGGGTTGCTTTGTGTCACCAACACGCGGGCCAGGGGCGGAAAAGCGCGCCCGTCCGCGCGCTGTCCGTTTTGCCCCAAAAGCGGCGCAAACTTGGGCCGCGGATGGGTCGAAAGCGAACACAAAATGCATAAAGTCCGTTTGCTCCAAGGCTGGGCCGCCCGGTTTGTCCGTTTTACCCCAAACGGACGGGGCCGGACAGGATAGGGTCGCGCGGTGGAGTTGGCCTTACGACTGCAGACCGGACAAACCCCGGCCCTCCCGGATAGCGGTGGAAAGCAATAGAACCTCCCGAGTCCATCGACAGCGACTGCCCGGTCGCCGGAGAAAATGACGTCGAACCTGGTCACCATCACCACCGCCACCGCCCGCCCTCTCCGCCTTCCCGCCTCCCTCCGCGCACCACCCCCCTCGTCGCCTCCCGTGGCCTCGCGGTGCTGCACTGTGCCTCGGTGTCCGAGATCGCGCCCGCCGTGTCTGCCGCCCGTTGTTGAATGTGATTCCTCAACTGGTAGTACATTTGATTAACCCAACCCGTGAATCTTAACCTTGTCGTAAATTCGCAATCACTAGTAATCTTTATTGGTTGCATCTGAATCTGAACGAATAACCTTTGCTCGTCCTTCAGTTCTGTGTATCCATCTGTTCTATTTTGTGTATTTGTTTCTCCTGTTTCCAATCTTTAATTTCGACTCTTGCAACGGTTGGCAAACAACTCTTACTCTCAGATGTACCATGATAACAACTACACTAGTAAGTAGGATGCAGATAGACAAAAGATGCCTCTATTTTGCATGGTTCTGTTTGTTCTATGACCCATTTGATGGATTTCCTGCACCTGCAAATTCAACAGCGTGATTGAGGTAGAAAGTGTAACCAAATATGGCGCAGGTCAAACTGCTAGTACATCATAAAGGAATGTACATCTGTTGAGTAACTTTATGTTGGAAAGAGATCATGTAACTGATGAAAAAGGAATGCACAACAGTCTTCGACTTGTTCATAGTGCTTCGCTGCAGAGGAAAAAAGTGTACCCAGATTTCTGGTTGATAATCGAAGAGCCATGAAACCCGGCTCCCTTTTTTGGGTGGCGTATGGAGAGAGAAAAAGTAGTATGAGGATCCAATATTTAGCTGTTCGTTTAATCAGAACAGATTTTCTATGATACTCATGTGAAAGTGGTAATGTGATGCATAATCAACTTTGGTGGTCACTTTTTATCAGCTGGTCATCACGTTGATTTATGGATTCCCTATGGTCTACAGTCAATAGATTTGTCTAGTATTTATCTCTCTTTCTTAATTGCTTACAGATTTGTCTAGTAATTATCTGTCTTTCTTAATTGCTTCCTTATCTGTTGTTCACTTATTTGATTTCCAGCATGTCTAAGGTCCTCAGTACACAGTTCCTTTCTTCAGTTTCCTTATATTCATGGTGGACTATGTATGTGCCTAAGTTTATGTTCTTCTTGAGGCCTCTTTCGCAGACATTGTTTTCTACTGTAGATGCAGTAGTCAAACTCTGGTGGCAACGTAGTTTCTAAAACACTAGAGCTTCTGTACTTCTCCCTATGAGATTTATTTATGATTGTTGCTGACATTACCTTGAATAGTTTGTTGATGAATGCCTTCATGAAACATCCACTTTGAAGGGGGTCTTAATCTGATCCTATGTTCTTGGCTGGTATTTGGTGTCTGGCTAAGTAATCACCCGAACTATTATTCCCCTTCTTTACAGGGTATGAGGCGCCAAAGCTGAGGTACCCCTCCTTTTTTGCCCCTCTGAAATAGACAAGGTGGAACCCTTGGATTTGTTACTTGCAGCACCATCACCATGTGGTTGTTTTATCGATTTAGAGCTGTTGCCCTTTATGACTCTGAAAGTGTGAATTGTGCCATCTCATCATACGCTAGTTTACACCTGATCTCATGTGATTAGTATATATATCATGACCTTTCTTTTCAGAAAATTTAACTCATTCAATCATTATCTTCTGGCACAGTATTTTTGCCTTTGCTAATCCCTAATTCTAGCCTTATAGGGACTGTTGTCAACAGATACAATAAAATGTAAAGCGCATAAAAGGAAAACCCAGTCAGACTTGGTGTTTGCTGCAGACAATCTGGTGCAAATTGCTTCACAGCTTAGTGTTAGAATCTGCCAAGGGTTCTTGAATAACCACAGGACACAACTGTAACATAATGCATGGGAGCCCAGCCCCTCCTACAGTCTACTGCAGAGCTTTGATTACTAACTTAAGATAGAACCGGACAGACAGACAGACAGACAGCAGAGCAAGTCAGCTAGCTAAGCATGGCCGTGGCCGTAATAGAATTTGGCCTTCTCCCACCCCACCGGTATCACGTCTGTGATGGTGACCGTCTTCAACTCTGCGGATCCATGTCCAACAACCTGTGAGTCAACCTGGAAGGACAGAGGGGGGGTCACCGAGAAAGGCTGATCCTGGTCGTCTTTGCACTCCCAAAATGCTCCTTGGAAGTGCTTCATGGCGCGCCACTCCGCGTCGGCGCCTGCGCTCTTGATGCGCACAGTGACGGTCTTCCAGAACGCGCTCCACTCGATGTAGATGACGGCGACGCCGAAATCGTGGTTGGTGGCTTGCCCGCCCGCCCTGAAAGCAGGGTAGATCACGGTGTCGTTCGGCCGTTCGTACGCGCAGTTCGTCCTGCACTTTGCGAGATGAGTATGAACTGGATCATGCACGAAAAACAGAAATAGAATAGCCGCTTACCATTCAAACGTGACGGCGACGGGCCCGTCAGCCGTCACCGCGCGGAGCTCGTCCGCTTTGCCGGGGAGGGCCATCGCCCCAAAGGCGTAGCCCCCATGTCGAAGTGCCGATCGCGGGTCTGATTTTTTAAAGGGTTGAGAAAGCACAGGGACTGCGGATCGCGACAAGTGTCGGTGACGGTGACGGTCACGCCCTCCGGGGAGCAGGAGGGATGGCCGTTGCAGATCACCTGCGCAAAATTATTCAGTGATGAACCAAGCACAGTACTAATCATTAATCAACATGTATATAGAGAGAGAGAGATATGTCACCCTGTAGCAAACCCCACACTCTCCGGAACCTTTTCCGAAGCCTGTCACCATCATGTTGAACGGTGCGGTCAGCACGGTGTCGCCGAACCTACAGTAGGCATCGTCTTCAATCATGCACAGAAACAAACACAGATGTCATGTCACTATATGCACAAAACAAACAGAGATGTCATGTCATTATATGCACAAAACAAAATCTTGCCGTTTGCTGGGCAAGGTTAGGTTAGGTGTTAGGAGAAAATGGGGTTGGGGCTGGGGCTTTGCCAGCCGATTTTTCATCAGTAAGAAAAACAACCAAACGACGGCGATTCGACGAGAGATCAAGCACACATGTCGGCCGGTTTCTTCTATCTATACTTTAAGATGGCAATTTGCCTGGCTAAGCAAGTTCTTGGACTACTGCATGCAAGACTAGGGCCTAGGCAAAGTTGGATCCTGGCAGAGAAAGAAAAATTATCTGAAGGGAAAGAGGCGCGCAGGACCCATGCTGTTTACCAGGGAGGGGGAGAGGGGGTGGGCGGATCAATACTTACAGAAGTTGTTGCGCGCACTCTCCGCTGGTCCCGACCACGTCGCAGTCCCGGTCTGCACCCCGTCTCCGCCCCGTGCGAGGCGCCGGCGAGCAGGACGACGGAAACCACGAGGAGGAGCTGGGTGGTGCTGATGGCCGCCATGCCGCGCGCTGGGTGGTGGCTGGCTGGTGTGTGGCTGATGTGTGTATCAGTGAATGAGTGCACTCGGACGCGTATATATAAGCCGGCCGCGAGCTAGCGGCGCACTCGGTTGCATCCACGATGCTGCAGCGAAGCTTCCTCGTTCCCCCACATGCGCTCCAGGAGCAGATTATGGCGTGCATCCATGACGTACGGCCACCTGAAATTGGGCCACTGACGCGTGGGTCCGGATCCACACGTCAGTGTGCGCGCCGTACGTCAGAGGAGCTGCGTCCGGGGCGTCCATGGATAGATAGACGATGCCTAATCACTACTAGTAGATTCTGAGATTTTGCCTAGTTTTAAATATTTGCGGAGTGCATTTTATCGGGGAACCCGGCAAAGAATTTTTTGCCGATTATTTTTCTTTTTTGCATGGGGAAAGAATTTTTGCCGAGTTTTCTTTTTTGCACCGGCAAAGAATTATTTGCAGAGTTTATTTCTTTTGCGGTCAGCAAAGAAATCTTTGCCGGTTTTTTTTTCCTTTTGCACTCGGCAAACTTTTATTTATTTTTTATTTTCTTTTCCTTCCTCTTTGCCGAGTGTATTTTCATTTATAGATATTAAGTCAATATTTTACGCATTAGACATATTTATTTATATAATGAAAATCTGGCGATCCAACCCATGCTATAATTGTTAGCATTGAAAAAAAATCTACACTCAGTTCACGCCATTGCATGATCCATGTATAAATTTGGCATCTTTTGCAGTCCGCTTGCTATATTTGAACCATGCATTAGGTGTGTTTCTAGACATTTAACGAATATAATTCAAATTTGAACTACCAGTGGATGAAAAATTTGGCTAAATTGGATTGAAAAATCATATATGTATTCTTGACTTCATATTTAGGCATTATACAAGAAAATAAAAGTAATTCCAAACATGAGTGCGCCAAGACTTGACCCCAAACATGGAGCTTTCGGGTTTTTAAAATTTGAAAAATGCAAACAAAGTCCAAAAAGCATGAAACGTTGAATGGTGTCATCGTACGATCTCACTAGGGCATGGTAAAAAATTGACAAAGTTTTGTAAAAGTTATGACGTACACTGCTTCGAAATCGAACCAACTCTGAGGAAGAAACGTGGTTTTGAGAAAGAACGTGCCTAGTTTGAAGGCAAAAGCGACCGGTGCTTCATCCGTTGGCACTGATTTTTTTTCTACACTTAAGACACACTATTACATGATCTATGTAAAAACTTGGCATCTTTCAGAGTCTATTTGCTATATTTAAACCATTAAGAGCATTTCTAGACATTTAACTAATATAATTCAAATTTGAAATATCAATGGATGAAAAGCTTGCCAAAATTGGGTTGAAAAACATATATGTATTCTTGAGTCCATATTTAGACCTTGTACAAGAAAATGGAAGTAATTTCCAACACGAGGGTGCCAAGACTCGACCCCAAACATGTAGTTTTTGGGATTTTAAATTTAAAAAAATGCAAACAAACTCCGAAAAGCATGAAACTTTGCATGGTGCCATCCTATGATCCCATAGGGCATGGAAAAAAATTGAGAAGGTTCATAAAAGTTATGACATACATTATTGTTAAGAAATCCAACCATCTTATAGGGAGAAACGTGGTTTCGAGAGAGAACGTGTATAGTTTGAAGACGGTTAAGCGACCGATGCTTCACCCGTTGGCACTGAAATTTTTTCTACACTTAAGACACACTATTAGACGATCTATGTAAAAATTTGGCATCTTTCAGAATCTATTTGCTATACTGAAATAATTAAGAGCATTTCTAGACATTTAATGAATATAATTCAAATTTTAACTACCAATGGATGAAAAACTTGGCAAAATTGGATTGAAAAATCATATATGTATTCTTGAGTCCATATTTAGGCCTTATACAATAAAATGAAAGTAATTTCCAACACGAGGGTGCCAAGACTCGACCCCGAACATGTAGTTTTTCGGATTTTAAATTTTAAAAAATGCAAACGAACTCCGAAAAGCATGAAACTTTGCATGGTGCCATCCTATGATCCCGTAGGGCGTGGTAAAAATTTGAGAAGGCTTCATAAAAGTTATGACATACACTATTGTTAAGAAATCCAACCATCTCTTAGGAAGAAACATGGTTTCGAGAGAGAACGTGTATAGTTTGAAGGCGAAGCGGCCGATGCTTCATCTGTTGGCATTGAAATTTTTTCTACACTTAAGACACACTATTAGATGATCTATCTAAAAAATCGGCATCTTTCAGAGTCTATTTGCTATATTGAAATAATTAAGAGCATTTCTAGACATTTAATGAATATAACTCAAATTTTAACTACCAATGGATGAAAAGCTTAGCAAAATTGGATTGAAAAATCATATATGTATTCTTTAGTCCATATATTGGCCTTATACAAGAAAATGAAAGTAATTTCCAACACGAGTGTGCCAAGACTCAACCCCGAACATGTAGTTTTTGGGATTTGAAATTTTAGAAAATGAAAACGAACTTCGAAAAGCATGAAATTTTGCACGGTGTCATCCTACGATCCCCGTAGGGCGTGGTAAAAATTTGAGAAGGTTTTATAAAAGTTATGACATACATTGTTCAGAAATCCAACCATCTGCTAGGAAGAAACGTCGTTTCGAGAGAGAACATCTCTAGTTTGAAGGCGAAGCGGCCGACGCTTTATCTGTTGGCATTGATTTTTTTTCATACCCTCAAGAAAAACCATTACATGTTCTACGTAAAAATTTGGCATCTTTCGGAGTCCGTATGTTATATTTAAACCATTTAGTGCATTTCTAGACATTTAACGGATATAATTCAATTTTGAACTGCAAGTGCCTGAAAAGGTCGAAAACATTGGATTAAAAACCATATTTGTGTTCTTGAGTCTATATTTAAGCATTATACGAGAAAATTAAAACAATACCAAACATGAAAGTGCCAAGACTCGACCCCGAACAAGGAATTTTTCGGTGTTTTAATTCCCCAAAATTTAAAAAAAATCTGAAAAATCTGAAATTTGACAAGTAGGAAGTACACTAATCAATGATTGTTGAAAAAAAATCAGAGCTTTATAATGATCTTCTGTCTGTTTCACTATGTTTTATTTTTTTGAACTGTTTTTCACTATGTTTTAATCAGCAATGAAAGCGCACAATTTGCTTTCTTCTGATTGGCTGAGAGAAACACACCCTGAGCCAATCAGTGACAAGCATTCGGATCAATGACATGGCAAACTGGTAGCCACACATCTCTTCCGTTGTCCCTTCATCTCCCTCCTTCTCTCTTTATAGCTCACCGGCGTGCTTCACCCTCTCTTATCTATTTCCAGACAAACTCCCCTCACCGGTGGTGCACGACGCGGCAGCAACAGGCACACTCTCAACCGCCGAGTTGAATTTGGCCTTTGTCCAGTTCTTTAAGAACTCGGTGAACTTGCCGATTCCACTAGTGAGTGGAGGAGAATTATGGCAAGATCACGGACCTACCCTATGGTAGGTGTTAGCTGTTTTTAGACGGAGGATCACATGCTATAGCCAGAGGCAATTCCACTACAAGTAACTTGACTCTAGTACAACCAAAGCTTCTCTTTCTCTCTAGCAAGTACGTACTAGCAAGCACCATCTCTTTATCACTACAAGCCTCTGGGCGCAATTCTTAGCGGTTTCCGTCTAGTCGATCTCTCGATCTGCTAGGATAGGGTTCGTCAGTTAATTCGGCGCAACTACCATCATGAGATCCGTTCGTTGGGTTGCCAATGCCATGGCTCTAGACTATTTCTTGGACCGACCGCACGACGAAAGCTAGCATGCATGCATCATGCTGATCGATCATCAATTAAACAAGGAAATTATGCTGAAATCTGAGATGGGCTCTAGGCCCATATTGTAATTTCTGAAAAATCACTAAGGGCCCATGTGGGTTATATGGCACTAGGTGTGGTGGGAAGTTTAGTCTCACCCCAGAAGTGGAAGTAGAGTTGGAGTGGTTTATAAGGGTTTCTCTTCTACATGCTATTGGAGCTTGAGAAGAGAAGAGGCCCTCATGCAGCTCCTCCGCCCGCCTGTGACGCCGGTTCTTGAGGAATGAGCCGAGCCGAGCTCACACCTATGCGCTTATTTTTGCCAGTCACTAACGGAGAGGTTCTGACAGCAGGGCCACGATCTGAGACGTCGGATCGGGCTGTCACTGACCCACGTCTCTCCACACGGCTGCGTCTATATAAGTGTGTTATGTCCCCTAAACCTAGCCGCCACGAACAGATCACATCTGCTCACGCGCACGCCCACCGTCGTTCCTTTGCTGCTGCTGCCGCCGGTGACTCCATCCCGTCCGCCACAGACACGGTCGACGGAGAGCAGGTCTCCAAACCACGCCCTTCTGGTTCCTGTCACGGTGAGGGGCGAATAGGTTTTGGGCAGCGACACGCGATCAAGGCCCGGCCACAGACACGGTCGACGGGAGAGCAGGTCTCGAAACCACGCCTTCGGTTCCTGTCGGGTGAGGCGAATAGGTTTTTGGGCAGCGATTACGCTGATCGCCGCTTCCGATCGTCTACTTCCTCTACGTCGCGTCGCCTTCATCATCACCATGTCCACCGACGCCGACCGTGCCGCCGCCGAGAAAGTCGAAGCCGACAAAAGGCCGCCGAGAACGCCGCTGCTGCCACCAAAGCCGCTGCCTCTGCGATGGCCTCTTTGGAGGGTATAACTCGTTTATCCCGCTCCTGATTATTTTCATATTAGCAGTACTAGCAGTATGTGTAGATTTGTCTACTGTTTGCTTAGTACGTGCATGTTTAGATCAAAGTCGGTACATCATCAACTTAGTCAATGCCATGCTAATGATTTACTCGTGGATTAATTTAATCAAGAAATTGCCTATTTACTCAACAAATTAAACTAGGAGTAGTTAGTTTAGGTGCCCGGCCCGGCTCTCCTCTTGTTTCGGAGAAGATGATCGAAGCAATCTTGGGGGCTGTAATGAGAACACGCTTAGCCGCTTAACTACTAGTACTAGCAGTACGCAGTAAGGTTGTGTGTTTGACGGAGCTTCGGCGAGAGAGAGAGGGGCATCGTCCTCTTCCATCCGTGGTGGCGACCACGTGCCGGACGCGGCTGCATGGGGTCGGCCACTCCATGGCACGGCGAGCACGGCACGGTGCCGCCTCCTGATAGGTGACTAGGGGTTGGGGCGCGTCCATGGCGCGCCTCTTGACATGAAGTTGTGCGCACTTGTATTGGTGTAGCATTTCAAAGCGTCTCATCCTACCATTTTCATACGTCCACAGATATTAGTCATCGATTGTTAGCATCACGATATTTGTTTTATCTTTTATGTAAGACGGATGAAAGCTTTGACTTCATTAAGAAAAAGCAAGGTTTACTGAATAGCATAGAAAATTAAGTAAATTTACTAAATGAAATGAATGAAGATTTTCCATGCCATTCAGGTCAAAGGAGAACTTCAACTCCCACAAGCCCAAGGGAAAGAACGGTGTCCAACACAATACCGACTTTAAGAAGAAGGGTAAGAAGACCTTAAAGAAGAACAAGAAGGATGAGGGCTGCTTTACTTGTGGTTCGGTTGAACATTGGGCCAACAAGTGCCCAAACAAGTATAAGAAGTCAGGACAGGACTCCAAGTCTGTCAACATGATTGTGTGCAACAATGAGAATGGTGCATCTGGGTACGGTAATCTATTTACTGTTTTTTCAGTGTTTCAGCCCACCGATTGGTGGGTGGACACAGGTGCAAGTGTTCATGTGTGTGCTGACATTTCATTGTTCACTTCTTACCAGGTCATAGGCCACGGGTCCGTATTGATGGGGAATGGCGCGAGTGCTTCTGTTCATGGTGTTGGCACGGTCGATCTGAAGTTTACTTCGGGAAGGATCGTGCAGCTGAAGAACGTGCAGCATGTCCCCGCCATCAAGAAGAACCTCGTTAGTGGCTCCCTTCTATGTAGAGAAGGGTTTAAGTTGGTTTTCGAGTCTAATAAATTAGTTGTTACGAAATATGGACTCTTTGTTGGAAAAGGTTATGAGAGCGGAGGGAGGTTCCGCCTTTCCTCGCAGATTTTTGTAATAAAGTCGTGAACCATATTCATTCGAATGTTAATGAATCTGAAGTTTGGCATTCACGTCTTTGTCACATTAGTTTCGGTGTTATGACGCTGCTAGCTAAATTGGATTTAATCCGAGTTTCACTTTAGCCAAAGGTTCTAAGTGCCTATCATGTGTGCAAGCTAAGCAACCTCGCAAGCCTCACAAGGCCATGGAGGAGAGACACTTGGCACCATTAGAACTCATACATTCTGATCTTTGTGAGATGAATGGTGTGTTGACTAAAGGCGGAAAGAAATACTTCATGACATTGATAGATGATTCCACTAGATATTGCTCTGTATATCTGTTAAATACTAAAGATGAGGCTCTACACTACTTTAAAATCTATAAGGCAGAAGTTGAGAATCAACTTGAAAAGAAAATTAAACGAATCCGGTTAGATCGCGGTGGAGAGTACTTCTCGAGTGAGTTTGATTTCTTCTGTGCGGAACACGGCATTATTCATGAGAGGACGCCTCCCTATTCTCCCCAGTCAAACGGGGTTGCCGAACGGAAAAAACCGTACTCTAACTGATCTGGTTAACGCCATGTTAGATACATCGGGTTTATCCAAGGCATGGTGGGGGGAGGCTATATTGACGGCATGTCATGTCCTGAATAAAGTTCCGACAAAGGATAATGAGATCACTCCCTATGAGAAATGGGTAAAGAGAAGGACAACACTCTCGTACTTGCGTACTTGGGGCTGTTTGGCGAAAGTCAATGTGCCGATCCCCAAAAATCGTAAGCTTGGACCCAAGACTGTGGACTGCGTTAATTTGGGCTACGCTAAGAACAGCGTTGGCTATAGATTTCTAGTAGTGAAATCTGAGGTACCTGACCAGAAGGTCGGTACAATTGTCAAGTCTAAGGATGCTACATTCTTTGAGGATATTTTTCCCATGAGAGATATGCAAAGCACTTCTAGACAGAATCGAGGAGACTCCTGAGCCTGCCATTTCTATGGAATATTATGAACGAACACATGATGAAAATCCTGAGGAGGATGACGAGGAAACCCTTGATAGGGGCAAGAGACAAAGGACTGCAAAGACCTTTGGTGATGATTTCTTCGTGTACCTCGTGGATGACACTCCCACTTCTATTTCAGAAGCGTATGCCTCTCCGTGCTGAATCTTTGGAAGGATGCGGTCCGCAGCGAGATGGATTCCATCATGGCTAACGGGACATGGGAGATCATCGAGCGTCCCTATGGTTGCAAACCATTAGGATGTAAGTGGGTGTTCAAGAAAAGCTTAGGCCCGATGGTACGATTGAAAAGTACAAGGCTAGGCTTGTGGCCAAGGGCTATGACCGTAAAGAAGAGGAAGATTTCTTCGATACTTATTCACCTGGCTAGACTGACCACCATTCGAGTATTACTCTCGTTGGCGGCCTCACATGGTCTTCTCGTCCATCAAATGGATGTCAAGACGGCTTTTTCTGAATGGAGAGCTAAATGAGGAAATCTACATGCAACAGCCGAGATGGCTTTGTGATAGATGGTCGTGAAAGAAAGGTGTGTAGGTTGCTGAAATCTTTATATGGCCTCAAACAAGCACCTAAGCAATGGCATGATAAGTTTAATACAACTCGACATCTGTTGGCTTCGTTGTTAATGAAGTCGACAAATGTGTATACTATCGCCATGGTGGGGGCGAAGGAGTTATCTTGTGCTTGTATGTTGATGACATCGATATTCGGAACCAACCTCAAAGTCATTGAGGAGGTTAAGTCGTTTCGTCTCGTAACTTTGAGATGAAGGATCTTGGTGTGCCTGATGTTATCTTGAACATCAAGCTACTGAGAGATAATGAGGGTGGGATCACACTTCTGCAATCCCATTATGTTGAGAAGGTGTTGAGTCGTTTTGGATATTCGGACTGCACACCATCTCAAACACCATATGATCCTAGCGTGTTGATTCGAAAGTCCAAAGGCATGGCTAAAGATCAATTGAGATATTCTCAAATCATTGGTTCACTGATGTACCTAGTGAGCGCAACGAGGCCTGACATCGCGTTTGCTGTGAGCAAACTGAGCCGATTTGTTTCCAAACCGGGTGATGTACATTGGCATCCTGTTGAAAGAGTTATGCGCTATCTGAAAGGTACTATGAATTATGGACTTCACTATACCGAGACCCGTCGGTACTTGAAGGGTATAGTGATGCGAATTGGATCTCGATCTTTGATGAGATGAAGGCCACAACAGGGTATATGTTTACTCTTGGAGGTGGCGCTGTTTCTGGAAGTCTTGCAAGCAAACGATCTTAACGAGATCGACAATGGAAGCAAAATTAACAGCATTAGACACTTCGGTGTTGAAGCAGATGGCTTGAGATCTTTTGATGGACCACGCCATTTGGTTGATAAACCGGTTCCGGCTATCCTTATGAACTGTGATAATCAGACTGTCATCACCAAGGTGAAGAGTTCAAAGGACAACATGAAGTCCAACAAACATATAAGAATGAGATTAAAAGCTGTCAGAAAATTAAGAAACTCCGGAGTAATAGCGTTGGACTATGTCCATACGGCTAAGAATCGGGCAGATCCCTTTACGAAAGGGCTATCACGTGTAGTGATAGATAGTGCATCGAGGGAGATGGGTATGAGACCCACATGAGTTACCATGGTAGTAACCCAACCTATGTGATCGGAGATCCCGTGAAGTAGGACTTGGGAAAACAAGCCAGTGGTGAACTGAGGAGAGTAACTTTACTAACCCACTCCGTTGGAGATGCAATACTCTCGGAAACTGTATGGAAGGATGACTACTGTCTTAATGTGTTCCAAGGCTTATATGTATAAGCAAGATGCTATCCTCTGAGCGATCTTTGGAGGAACATACCTATGTGAGCCCGACTGCTAGTCACGGTCTATGAGATTGGGGTGATCTCTAGTAAGCTTATGAATAGGCCAGGAGTGTGACTTATATGCTCCACCCGAGAGGTCAGCCTTCGGCAGCCTAGTACTAGTAAGACATGGGGTGAAACTTCTTTACACCAAACTAACAATTCAAGGCATAGTCCATTGTTCAGTTGTGAAGGAGTGTAGCTACTTGCTCTAGGTGAAGCTCAACCTTAACAGGTCTTCATTGAAACACTAGTATATCAAAACAGTATTTGGAACAGAGGACACAATGGGCCCTCGAGATCTGGTGGGGGATTGCTGAAATCTGAGATGGGCTCTAGGCCCATATTGCGCTTCTGAAAAATCTCTAAGGGCCCATGTGGGTTATATGGCACTAGGTGTGGTGGGAAGTTTAGTCCCACCCCGGAAGTGGAAGGAGAGTTGGAGTGGTTTATAAGGGTTTCTCTTCTACATGCTATTGGAGCTTGAGAAGAGAAGAGGCCCTCGCGCGCTCCTCCTCCGCCGCCCGCCTCGCCATGCCTCGCCTCGTCACGATGCGCCGCGGGTTGCGGGAATGAGCCGAGCCGAGCTCACACCTATGCGCTTATTTTTGCCAGTCACTACCGGAGAGGTTCTGACAGCAGGGCCACGATCTGAGACGTCGGATCGTGGGCTGTCACGGACTTCGGACGTGGGTCAAGCCCACGCCTCCACGCTGACTGCGTCTATATAAGTGTGTTGTGTCCCCTAACCCTAGCCGCCACGAACAGATCACATCTGCTCACGCGCACGCCCACCATCGTTCCTTTGCTGCTGCTGCCGCCGGTGACTCCATCCCGTCTACCGCGTACACGGTCGACGGGAGAGCAGGTCTCCGAAACCACGCCCTTCTGGTTCCTGTATGGGGTGAGGGGCGAATAGGTTTTTGGGCAGCGACATGCCGACTGCTCGCTTCCGATCGTCTACTTCCTCTACGTCAGTCGCCTTCATCATCACCATGTCCACCGACGCCGACCGTGCCGCCGTCGAGAAAGCTGAAGCCAACAAGAAGGCCGCCGAGGACGCCCGCTGCCACCAAAGCCGCTGACCTCTGCATGGCCCTCTTGGAGGGTATAACTCGTTTATCCCGCTCGATTATTTTCATATTAGCAGTACTAGCAGTATGTGTAGATTTGTCTACTGTTTGCTTAGTACGTGCATGTTTAGATCAAAGTCGGTACATCATCAACTTAGTCAATGCCATGCTAGTGATTTACTCGTGGATTAATTTAAACAAGAAATTGCCTATTTACTCAATAAATTAAACTAGGAGTAGTTAGTTTAGGTGCCCGGCCCGGCTCTCCTCTTGTTTCGGAGAAGATGATCGAAGCAATCTTGGGGGCTGTAATGAGAACACGCTTAGCCGCTTAACTACTAGTACTAGCAGTACCAGTAAGGTTGTTGTGTTTGACGGAGCTTCGGCGAGAGAGAGAGAGAGGGGCATCGTCCTCGTCCATCCGTGGTGGCGACCACGTGCCGGGCGCGGCTGCATGGGGTCGGCCACTCCATGGCACGGCGAGCAAGGCACGGTGCCGCCTCCTGATAGGTGACTAGGGGTTGGGGCGCGCCCATGGCGCGCCTCTTGACATGAAGTTATGCGCACTTGTATTGCTGTAGCACTTCAAAGCGTCTCATCCTACCATTTTCATACGTCCACAGACATTAGTCATCGATTGTTAGCATCACGATATTTGTTTTATCTTTTATGTAAGACGGATGAAAGCTTTGACTTCATTAAGAAAAAGCAAGGTTTACTGAATAGCATAGGAAATTAAGTAAATTTACTAAATGAAATGAATGAAGATTTTCCATGCCATTCAGGTCAAAGGAGAAAACAAACATGCTTTACCAGCATTATAATTTATTCAACTAAATCATTGTATGTAGCACCAACTCAAGAGGCAAAAGTGTTAGCTCTGCAATCATATCACGTGGGTGTACTCTTCTCAAAGATTTGCTGCAGGCTGATGCTGATGATGTTCGCAGTTCTGCTGCAAAAGCAATTGGTACATTTATCTCGGGTATGGTAATCCGTGGCACCTTTTCAATCTTTACAATGTTATCAGAAAAACCTAGTGGGTGCCTCGTGGTTGTGGATTTGTGGGGTTCAGCTAAAATTAATAGTCATTGTGTTCACTGAAAGTGAACCATAACCAGGCCATGTTGTAAAACAACTCTGAAAGAAAATTGAAATATATATACTCCCTCCGCCCGGAATTAGTTTGAGCGTCAACTAATTCCTGACGGAGGAAGTATGTTCTAACATGGAGTGATGTACTTCAATATACTTCTGAGTAAGGTATCACTACATCAGCACATTACACGATAAGGTCATCATCTTGCCATTGTTTACTGTGAAGGACCATGCTCCTGTCAGTGTTGTTGGATTTTTTTTCTGAAGTTTTATGTGTACTGAAGCATATGCTTTCGACCACCAATCTGATGCAGATCCTGTTGAGCATGTGCACATTACCAGAGTGGTGCACAAGACATGGTGCTTTGTTAACATTCTCATTCATATCAAGGCACTGTCCAACAAAACTGTGCCATTCAACATCATTTCCATCTATTGTTGATCTTCCGGAAGATTTGCTAAAGATGACAAGATTTTCTGCTCCCCACCAACTACAAGGCCTTAATAGCGAGTTACCGACGGAGTTGCATAAAGTAAGAAACGCAGCGACATGAAAGCAATTTGCAGTCTCAATACCTCTCGCCTTTGAGGTTGTCATCGACGCCTCCGTCACCCCCAAGATCCTCCTTCGGCGTTCCTCTTGCTTAAGATCTAAAAACAATATACACACCATAGTACACATAAGAAACAGAACATTAAGCTGTCAGCAATCCATATCTACTAATATACACATCGAATCCGATCCGACGGCGCAAGAAAGATTCAAAATCTACTCACTGTGTCGTGGTCGTCGTGGTCGACGAGGAGTCCAGAAAGGCTTGCCCAAGCTGGCTTTGGCACATGAGTGAATCCTGAACCAGAGAAACACCAGAAGAAATAGATCATCACCATGCCAACCGAAAACAAGAGGTCTAGGGAAGATCAAAGAAACACCTCAACAACCAAATCGACTATATATCTTCTTTAATAATTAATTTTTTTCTTTGTAATTCTAATTTTTCAACATGGCAGAAGAATCTATCCCTATTAAATCTTGCATTAAGATCTAAATTTACTGTGTGACATATATGATAATACCCCAGTCAAAAATCTGAGAAGAGAAAAAATTAAAAAACTGAGAAAGTTCCCTTGGTTATTTTAAGTTTCTGTCGAACTGGCAAAATCATCTGTAGGCAGTTCCAGTTTTACGCCGCCTGCAAGAATTGAACTTCCTCAGCCACCTCAAAAATGTAGGACAAGTCAGGCAAGCAACAATATATTGAGGATGAGAAAAACGCTTATCAATACATGAGTTGAGAAACCAATAATATACCTTCAGATTTAACGACGCAATTATCCTAGAAAGACCTTAAGCCAGACGAGCTCTTCAACTGAATCAAGAAAAGCAAGTCTGCATATCAATCAACAACATAAGAGGCGATTTGTTAGCAAATCAACAGTTAAAAAAACACGCTGCTAATTCTTAATATCATAATCTTGTAAGATTTGTACACACGAAGCCATGTCAGTAGTTCTTACGCCAAATCAGTATACCATAGCCATAGTACTACACCGTGTGATTACTATACTATTAACAGACCAAGGAAAATCATTCAACATGAATCAGACGAACCATACAGAACTAATTAAGGTATAATTAAGGTGTAAATTCAGGCACATACCTCTGCTTATAGAAGTGTCTCTTACAATACTCTCTTCCATAGCTTGATTACAGATCTAAGCTTCTGTGTAGCATGAACCAGAGAGCCAGACATGGCAATGATGAGCATCGATATATTTAAAGAAAATCCTTCAAGTCAGAGGCAGAAAAAAGAGAACACTCATTCAGTTACCACATAAAGACATTCACATCGGAAATTAAATGTAGTGGCTTATCAAAATACAAAGGTAATAAAATAAACATGAATAACCAGATTATAATTTGGTTCTAGGAAGTATCCTTTGCGACCAGCAAATTCGATGTCAAAACTTAATATGCGAAAGAGGGCCATCTTAGAGTATTCCCCTTCAGGACCATGGCTTACCAAATCTGAATATCTGTTTATCGACTTAAGGAATGACCGAATGAACAATATCACGATTTAGAGACAAGGATAGAGGCATTAAATTCAGTATGGAGGATACAGGCAATCCAACTCTAGCTGGCAATAGGACATGATGCGAGCTGCTTTGCTATACATCCCGGCAGGAAGTTCAATCCAATTGCCACCAACAATATTGCACTCCATCAAAAGCAAAGGGCCACTACACCACAACACTACACCCCCAACAGTCAGGTTGGTCGGGAATACAAGTTATGCCGACCCACAGTCGGTCAGGAAAGACTATTGCCGACCGACCCTGTCTGTTGGGGAAAGTCCAGACGGGAAAACCCTTTCCCGACCGACATATATTTCCCGACCGACTGCTTGTTGGCTACGGTGTATCTTTCCCGACCAACTTTCTGTTGGGCCTGCCATGGGCCTTTCCCGACCAACAGTCCATTGGGGCTGCCTTGGGTCTTTCCCGACCGACTATCTGATAGAGTATTATTTCCCGACCAACAATCCATTGGGGCTGCCATGGGCCTTTCCCGACCGACTATCAGATAGGCTATTCTTTCCCGACCAACATTCAGTTGGGCCTCACATTAGCCTTTCCCAACCACCTATCAGATTGGGTTTTGTTTTGCCAACCATGCATCATCCGTTAGCCCTCCCATATAGCTGGATTTTATGTTAGCAACGAAATATCAATCAAGTTACATAATTCATTACAATAACGTGCATGTCATCCAACAATATTAAACCAAAACCAAACAATAATCACACATTCATTAATTTTCACATCAAAATTTCCCATACACTAATTTAACTAATTAACTAGAGCAAACATTATGGTTCACTGTTTGAGAGCAAAAATATGTCGCTTTGTTTTCTGGAATTTGATCTAGAGGCACATGATCTACATTAGCTCCTGGTAGTGGGCAACTAGATTCCCACCAAGATCCTTCCATCATTCTCATACTTGACATAAAAGCCTTCCTTCTTCATCTCATTGATCCATATTCCCATCGACACATCCTCCAGCTTGAACATCTGCAAGTCAAAATCCCAAGTTAATATCCTATAGCATAGCCGGAGAACATGATATTTTCTCTAAGCTGCCTTCAACTAAGAGAATTCATTATCACTAGCGTGAAAGGAGGTACCCTTGGTTTCTTTCTGCATTGGGCTGCAAACAAGAGCATATATTTTTCATATCTAAATATGAATCTCCAGATTGCGATTAGAAATGTAGAACTGTGTTGTAGGTATTATTATAGCAGCAAACAATATCAGCCTCTGAACTGAATGTTTATGGCTATCCGAAGGTAGAGCAAGGAAGAGTTATGAAGATAGAGACATCAAATGGGTTTAAATGACAAAACTGAGATATGTAACATTTTGTCAGGACCCTACCCGGTGATACCTATGTAGGTGTTTTTTCCCAATCGAATTTCACCGATGGAGGTTTGAGAAAAGAAGATGAAGTAGAGCATGTACTACACGCACAGTACCACCCAGGATCGAACTTGACTGATGAAGGTATGAGAAAAGAAGATGAAGCAGAGCATGTACTACACGCACAGTACCACCTAGGATGGTGTGGGATTGAAATTGGCCTCTAAGAGAGAAACATGTAAAAATATATGTAGTAACATTACCAAAGAATTGAAAACCCCATATAGTTTTCATATCTGAATTTGAATCTCCAGACTGCAATTGGAAATGTAGCCATGTAGGTATTATCATTATAACAACAAAATACCAGGCTTTGAATTGAAAGTTTTTGCCTATCTGAAGGTTCAACAAGACTTGTGAAGATAGAGACATCAATTATTTGATTTTCTACGAGAGAGCTGAGATACGTAAGATTTTGTCACCCGTTGGGCTCTACCCAGTGATATGGGAGGGTGCTATGTATGTATGTGTTCTTTGCCGGTCCAACTTAACTGATTGAGGGAGGTCTGAGAAAAGAAGATGAAGCAGATCATGTATTACACGGACAATAGCACCCCCAGATGGTGTGAGATTGAAATTAGCTAGAGAGCAAACACGTACTGCACGTGGGAGGAGACGAGGAGGGGACTCGGCGGAGAGCAGCAGCAGCTAGGGTTCCGACGCCACCTCCATGGGGCCACTGGTGCCGCCGTCGCCATAGTTTCTTGGTCGGTCATTGAGGCAGTAGCCGTGAAAATAGTCGAATTAGTGCCTGACGACCTGCATCAAGGAACACAATCATGCATGCTCAAAACTAGATTCAAACAAAAGAACCAGTCTTCACTGCAGATTCAAATCATACGCACCCACAGCCCGGCCATGGTAGTGCTTGAGTGCTTGTTAGAGAAGGATGCACAGCTACAGGGTGATGCTCTTTTCAACGCCGAGCTAGCTTCATGGCCATATAATCTGGTACCAGTCGGCAGTGAACTTGTAAAACAACAGCAAGTACTCATCATCATCATTTTTCATATATAACAAAAAGGCATGCATCTCTTGCTATAAATTGGTACTAGCGTAAAGGTTTTCAGTAAAACTACCACGTTTTGGTTCATGTACAGAGAAAATATTCGCATGCAGGGGACCATTTATAAAAATTGAGTTTTATATTCAAGGAGATCAATCATGCAGATTAAATGTACATGCCACTTCAAAAGGCCTGACACATAGTACTGAACTGTGGCTGTTCTTAATCCGACCACATGTGCAATTGGTTATCTTTCAGGAACATCTAGTTTTACATAGCAGAACATAGTATCAAAACGATTATGCATTTGTGTTGCTAACTCATGCTATAAATACATACTTGGGCATCATAACAACTGTATGCTGAAATAGTTTGCAGCCCAATGAGGAAAGATATGTTGTGCAGAATTTAACGACTTTAACATGTTAGCATTAAAAGGAAAAAAATCTTCAATTATCTATGAAGCTGGTAGGAAATCCATTGATGATTTCAGAAACTAGGCAAGCCTAAGGTTCAGAATGAAGCAACAGTGTTTGTGAACTTTTAATTTCAATAACCAGCGGGCCAGTAAATGGCATGCTAAAATGTAAAAGTTAAGGGGAAAAGAAGCAACAAAATAGTATTACCATCTAAGAAACTTTTATGTAATTACCCAGGTCTCATAAGAAAAAACGAAATAATCATTCCAAAACAACATATTCTGAAACAATTTTGTATTAGATGGTCCGACTTATTTCTTTACAGCAACACGATTTCATGTGTACTCTTCTGAAAAGAACACATTATTTCTCACCTGTCCCGAAGAACAAAGTTTTGTTTACTAACATTTGCCTGTTACAGCAAGAGTGAACCATGTCTAGAGATATATATGTGCCATACCTACATGATTGTAGAACTGTAGATCACTGAAAGTTAGTTTTGGGAGATGAGTACCAAACAACAAAATTTTAATAAGAAACAACAAGAAGTACATCGATATCCAGCTCTGTGCATTGACTAGTAACAATCAATGCTTGTCTATATTCTCTTATTATTATGTCTGTTTAGCTCGGTATACAAAATATTTTGTGTTGTTCTCTCCATCTAAAGTTTGTCTCAGATAATTTACAGTTCATTGCTTACAAGGTTTAATAGAATTACAATTTGTAGCAGAGTTTCAGTTTTCAAGGGGACAACATATTACCATGTATACCGTCTAATGCTTCATTTCAAAGGAAGATTGGATTAATCACCAATCAGTAGACAGTAGAACATCAACATTCAGCAGCAATACGACAGTAGCACTAGCACATCAAGCAGCACAACCGTGGCTAGCAGCACACTGCGCACCACAGCAAGCACACACAGCAGAACAACAGTGCACACCACAACCACACAAGCAGCAAGCACCACAGGAGCAATAGCAAGCAGCAAGAAGGCACACGGTCACGGAGTAGTATCAAGCAGCAGCACAAGCAGGGGAAGAGGGGTGAGCAGAGGAACTACCTGCGGGAGGACCTCGGGGCGTCGGGGTGGATGAAGGGGAGTAGATCTGGCTGGGGAAGGCCGACGGGGGGAGCCGAGGACCTCTTTTCTCCTCTGTATCCCAAGCCCCTCGCTAGCCATATCCAGATCCCTCTCTCGCTGCCGCCAAGCTCTCTCTTGTACTCCGACGACAATGGTGGATACAACGGTGGAGAGGGGGGGACGAGCCAGGCAGGGTGGCGGCAACCTTGCTGGAAGCTTACACGCGGCGGCTAGCCGGAGAGAGCACTTGCCGAGGAACAACAGTCGAGCACGTGGCCATGGCAGGATGGTGTGCGGTTAGCGTCGGAGATGCTGGAGAACGAGGGGAGAGGGGGTGATAGCCTCACGTCCCGGAGAGCACGTAGCCGGACGGGAAGAGAGCACCAGCAGCCAGAGAGGGCTCGACCGGCGGCGGCGGAGGATTTAGGTTTGGAGGCATAACGAGATTTGGGGCAGTCTGTGGAACCGGTTGGAGGCAGAACAAGAGAAAGGAGGGATTTTTCGCGTAGTAGGCTGTTTTCGCGCTAAGTTTTCGTCCCCGCGCGCGCAACGACCTGGCCGGCCCAGTTACCCACAAGCAATCGGTCGGCGTTAATTGCCGACCAACAATCCAAGGGGAAACGAAGCATTCCCGACCGATAATATAATGTAGAATAATAAAGTATTCCTGACCGATAGTTTGACGCTACACGTTAGTATTGCCGTCCAACAATCTGATACGAGTTTTCCCGACCAACAGTTCGTTGGTACACTGTACTTTTACCAACACACGTTCGTTGGGAATGTGGTGTCGTGGTGTAGTGGGCAAAGAGAATGTTGCTTTCATATGTCAGGAAACTCTTTGAACCAAGACTGCCAATCGTTATGCCCCTTTCAAAGACACCTATAATGCACACAAAAAACATGCCAGTTGTGGTAAGCCAAAAAAATGTGATGTTGCTGCTAGCCACTGATGTAGAAAAACAAAGAAGGTGAGCACAAAGTAAAGATCAAAGATTCACACAGTAATTAGCAGCCAAGCAAATGAAAATCTTCTTTAGGCTAAAGGTTATTCATTGAAAATAGAGCTAACGACGTCAATTGACAACAACGAAAAATAAGTGTACTATTCTTAAACTACCACTGACCACGACGGCTAGCAACCATTGTACGTAGGGAAACTACTATCTCAAGGAAGGACAGAGATTTATTTGGTTGGTGATGCTTAATTGTCCCAACAATAGTGATTCAACAAGGCGGCCCCAACGACGAATGCTAACATCATATTTGGAAGTATATACCTGTAGAATATAATCTTCCCGGGTTTAAGATTGCTCTCATTAAAGAATGACAGTAGTAAATCCCTGCAAAAAATGCTATGGTTTGAAACACCATCACCATTGACTACTCTGAATGAACACAAAAGACATACCTCAGCATCCCAACGTGTACAGGGGTGCCCTTCTCATGTACAACTCTGTAGTTTGTTATTTTAGGCCATTCCATGGAGGCCACCAAGCACTCATCACAAATTATGCTAACTGCATCACCACGGTGACATCCATTTCACCTTCTGCTCATCATCAATTAACCATGGATATACATTTACTATTTTCTGAATCGCTAGTCAAGCACAGGAAAAAATACTTCAGTTCAGAGGAGTTGTATTCGGCCACACCTGTCAGAAGTGGCTTGAATCTATAGGTAAACTATTCTATGTTGCATTGCTGCTTATGATTTCATCTTCTATCTACACTTCACAAATTTATGTTGTGGGGCTTCACACAGAATTAGTATATTCCGTAATAATTAATTTGTATTTCTCAAACAAAGTCTTAAAAGAAACAACCAAACACCATGCCATCAGCAGCCTAGCAGCCAACATGGACCATAATCTATTTCGAAGAATTGATAACTCGTCGGCAACCAATTCAAATGGATCATAATATCAAATTCAGTAACGAATGTTCCAACCTGGAGCCTAGTCGTCTCCTTTTGACTTGCCTTAAGTTTTTTCTTTTCCTTCTCTCTTGCCTGCAAGCAGAACAACCTGGCCCATAAGTGATCATTCCCCACACATTCACATAGAACAAACAGTTTGGCGTCAGCCAAAAATCAGGAAAACTGGTCGCCAATTACCAATTCGGTCCAAAATCATAGTCTTTGATGAGGAAGTCACCGACTTCCAGGAAACATACCTTCTGGTCCTTCTTCAACTTCTAGATGGCCGTTCGTGCCACCGCGAGGAACACAGAGGGGCGGTCGCCGCTGGCTAACTTGCCGGCGTCGAGGTAGATATTGATCCAGCGTCTCCGCTGCCAGCAGCCTACCACCACTGACATCTCGTAGGTCGTCGGATGCAGCGGAAGGAAGCCGTGCTACGCTGCCACCGAAACGCCATGACACATAGGGGGGGGGGGGGCGGAAGCGATCCCACGGGAAGCACTCGCGCCGCCGTGACCATGGATCCAGACCTGCTGCTCAATCTTGAGCGAGGGGGAGGAGAGGAGCTCGCCGGTGGTGGGGATAAGATGAACGGAGAAGAGAGGAGCTGGGGCACCGTCGCCCCATCCCCGTCCATCCATGGGTGGGTGTGGGGCTAGGGTTTCGCCCCCATCCATACATGGGTCGGATCAGACCTCCATGGCCGACCACGAGGCCCAGGTGGACGAGGGCGCGTGTGAGGGAAGGAGAGAAGGGGTGGGGGCGCCAGCTGCGGGGGAGGACGCTGGTGGCGGCGGCGGCTGCAGACGAGGGAGGGAGGAGAGGGAGAGGAATCGAGGGATGAGGGTCGGGGGCTGAGGGCCTGAGGCTGACAGAACCCTCCGCTCTTTTTTTTTCCTTCGACTGTTTCTTTTTTGTCGCTAGCTAGTCCGACGTGGATGCAGCCAGTGAGCGCCATGATGCACACGTTAATGTTTTTAACTAGGGGTTGGGGCGCCACCCGATGACGCCTCCTGAGAGAAAGTTTATGCGGTGCCAAATTGACAAGCGACCCTTCCATCTCTTTTTTCTCTAATTGCCGATGAACATCCTTCCGAAGTTGTGCTCTGCTCCTACAGCTGCGTCGCACCGTCTTACCAAGCCTTGCGGGTCTCCTTATTGACCATGTCGAACCCCACCATGTCAGTGATCTCGTCGAACCTCTCCTCCGCCTCTGATGATGCCCCATCATCCAGCTTGGGTTGGCCTTGCTCTGCGTCGTCCCGGTCTCCAGCACAGGGAAGAAACACGCCCCGTGGTCGTCAATCCATACCATGGTGATTTTCTGAAGGAGCAGCATCAATGGGCACCATTTGCATGGAATTGTACAACATCTTTGGGAGATTAAATCGCAAATCTAGAATGACACTAAGGAACTGAATCACATCCACATACTATCCCAACACCAAAGAATATTACAATACATTATGAATTTCGATTGTATGCCTCAACTTGGAATACAAGATTAGGCATACACCAAAATGACTTTAAGACAAAAATATGCCTACAAAGAAGAAACAAATGTAAACACTCTAGATTTCAAAAGATACATGTTTTAGAGTGGTTGGGCTTTTTAGAACTGCTCGATTGATGTCGATCTAACGGCGGAACAAATACAATCTTGGGTAGTACTCAGATGCAAGTACGCGAAAGTACTAAAAGCGAGTGGGGCCGATTCGTGACAAGGTGGGGACGCGCGTTTTAATCTAGGGGCAGTTTAGTCCTAGGAAAATTTGCACGCCACCCCTCTCGTCGAATGCATAACCGCCGCCATGGTGATTCACATTCCACAATTACTCATCGGCGGCCATCTCCTCCCTCTCCTCCAAGTCCACCTCACCATCTCCTCCTTCTTCCACTGCAACTTCGCTCCACTCAGTGCAACCCCCACACACCCGCACCCCTCTTACACGGGCAGATCGAGCCGATGGTCACGACGAGAACACCGACTTCAGGCAGATCGCCGCATGACCAGTGCCAAGTTGGCCAAAGCCGAGGGAGATCCGTTCTTGGTTTGACAACACAAGGCAAATGAACTGGACGGCAATGGCCACTCTCGAGAATATGACGAAGAAGGAGAGGGCAAAGCTTTGCCCCCCGCCCGCATAATGATTGACAAGATCGAGATCCTCCTCTGGGCGATGGAGCAGGCCAATTCGGCCCAAATGAGTGGACCAAAGTGAGGTGGTGGGCGTTCAGATCGAGGTAGAGCATCCATCGGATCGAGGAACCCACCGTGCACGAGGTGCCGCAGACAGTGTAGCCTCCAACCGAGTCACCGGAGACTCCGAAGCGCAAGATGAGGAGGACAGTGGTCGCGACCTCGCTTCCCGCCGTTCTCCACGCTTCCCTCGCCGCTCTCCTCGTCTGAACGGCGGCGGTAGCTATGTTTAGAGTAAGCTTCCCCACTCCTCATCTTCCTACTGCTGCGTGCTTACATCGTGGTGATACTGATCGTAATAGCTCGTAGAGGGAATGCTAGATGGCATTTTAATCTCAATGAATTGCATGAATATTTGAGTACATGGATTTGGAGGATGGATTATGATGTATGTGAACCCTAGGCATCATATGAACCCTAGGAAAAATTAATTAGTAATGTTCTAGTGGTAGACACTGAAATATTTCGGTACACACCGGTAGGCACTGAAATATTTCGGAACTGCCCTAGGCAAAATTTGTAATGTTGTAGTGGCGGACACTGAAATATTTCGGTACACACCGGTAGGCACTGAAATATTTCGCACTGCCCTAGGCAAAATTTGTAATGTTGTAGTGGTAGACACCGAAATATTTCGGTACACACGGTAGGCACCTTGAAATATTTCGTTACTACAATTTCAGATACACACCGATGCACACTGAATTATTTCGGATGCTTTCAAAGACACACCTTTGAAATATTTCAAGATCGCAAATTCTATACAAAGTTGGCATTTTGTCATTTATGTGTGAATCAATCCATGCATCATATGGCATAACTTTGTACATGAGTTTGGGTCAATTTCATGTCTATTTATTGTTAAAATTATTGTCATGCCATGAAACACAAGACAAGTCACCGACCCAAGCTTGCAAAGATGACATATCAATGTTCGATATGCACGTTTTCACCAAGTCTTGTGTCCGAATTAAAAGCGAGCATTTTTTCTTGATGGTATCCATGGATCTAGAACTCCTATGAATTTGCTCATGTTGGATGTTTTATTCTTCATCATTTGTACTAGCATTCTCATGCGATTAGATGCCATGACAAGACCCACAGCTTATTTATTTTCTTGCCTCCAACATCACATGTGTGTTTTGCAGGAAAAACCCGAGTTCACCGGGCCGGGCTGAAGTTGTGAGGCTGGGAGGTCGATGGTGCTGCTCTTGGCTGATCCTTCTTCTTTCAGCTTTTGTTCGTCATTTATCAAGCCGTTGGACCAGGTTACTTCCCTATGTGTTGTTAATGTATGAAGTAGTTCCTTCGAATTTGTAGTATTAGTTAGTTTGAATGTGGAAGTACCTTAATTTTTGGAACGAAATGTTGCTATGTAGGACCAAGGGTTTCATACCTTAATCTTTGGATAATTAATTATGTGAACTGTTAGATGTGGCGCTGTAAACTAAACGCCTCTACCATTGATACTATAGTTCAACATGTCGGTCCAATTAGAGACCAGCCACTACCATATAGAACAGTTAGCATTTCATACTACAACCTCGCACGCATACAAAACATCACACAGTGGAAGCACATCCCTAAGCACCTTGCATTGTACAAGGTCTTAGAGACCATCCTCTACCATATATAACAGCTACCATGTCACACTACAAAGCATATAAAACATCACACAAAGGAATAATCATAGCTAGTAGAGCATTAGGTACCGATTAATAATAGTTACAATCCATCACAAGCAATAGTACCTAGATATGAGTAGATATAGGTACGGTAATACACGACAAGTACTGCAAACAAGAGCTGACATAACAAGTTCATTTCACATTGATACATGGCCCACCCCAGTTCTAAATGAGGTGGATGGTGATCATCATCCTCAAGTCATGGCGACGGGTGTTCGCAACACTGAGTAGGATGGCCTGTCCTACCCGAAGATTCTTGGCACGAAGGAACTTCTTCCACCCTCGCTGCTCAAGACAAAGGCGACCGTCTGTGTCCATCGTGCATAGGCACAACCTGTTGGTGATGGAGCCCGCTCGGTAAGGCGTAGTCCAAAGCCATGCCTTCTTCGCCCGGGTCGATGCCACGCCTATCAAGTAACCTCTTAGGTAATTTCGAAAACAGTTGACATGATATATGATCATGTCACGTGCAATTATCAACAAAGCATACACTTCAAGACACATATATCATTGGATTCAACATCGAGCATATATATCATCACATCACTACACTATACGCCAAGCATCAAATTACTACAATGATTAGGCATATCATTAGATTACTCCGTACACTAAGCATATCATCGCATATTACTACACTACATGCATGTCATAAAATTCTTCACTAAATGAATTCTAAACTTGGCCTCTCATCACAAGATTACAACATGCATATCATATGAAGTACTACACTAACTAAGCATGCATATCATGTAATTACCACACTAAGTAACATACCATGATATGCCGCTTAACATTCGCCCTTGTGAGGCGGGTCACGAATGGCTTCCCTAGGTAGTCTTCACGTGGCGGAAGCATGTCCCGAAGGTTGCCGATTTCGTCGCCCAGTGCCGAGTCCTTGGGCATACAGTATTCAACAAGTGGGTTCTCATCATCATCCGAATCAAGACCATCTTCGCCCTCGTGAACTTCATCCTCACTATCCGGAATGAAATTTAGATAGATAATGTAAATCCTGGGCCTATCTCTTCCGAAGGAGAAGTCGATCAATTCACCCCGAAGAAGACGCATGGCGATGAAACGATCCCAATCATCTCCTCCTATCTGGGTTATCTTTCGCCCCTTCTCGACCTGCATAGTGTATGGGCCCCCAAGAGCGTCGAAGGTCACGGTGTGTGCGACGAGCTCATTGAATGCCAATCTCACTTTGCATGGTACGATCATGTAAGATAAAAACAAATAGCGAGACACAATACATTAGTGCAAATAGCAAAAAAACAAAAAGAATGTAATCACGAAGGTTCATATAAATTATTACCACCGCAACAACAAAAGAAGGTCGAAGTAGATGCCGAACAACGTGGCAAGAGAAAGGCTGGTCCGCACCGTGAGTTGCGGCGTCCACATTATGCTTCCTCCATTCTACACGTAACATGTTGAACTCTAAGTTGAATTGTACATAGTACAATACAAAGATCATACATATAATAAATCATAGTGATAACCTATACCGCAATGGCCAATCAATCTATTTTCTATCATCTATGTAATAAAGCAATGGCAATGACAATGGCAATGCCCGGTTCATCTAAACACAGGAATAGTTGGGCATCGAAACTTAAACCAGTCCAATCCACGGCACACATCAAAACCAAACCAATCCAGATATTTTCATTTAGAATCTAGACCAAACCGAACTATACATGCGTCATTATCCAACCCAGTCCAAACCGTTTTCACCTTCCAAAGGTTCAAACCGTGGACAAAGCCATATGCGAGGGCACGTCATGAATCTAGATCAGACATGGCGTCAAAGCTCAAGAGAGCCGACGAGCTCCGGCCGGCAACTGCGGCTCTTGGATTTGAAGCAGTAGTAGGTGGTAGTGGCGGCTCAAACTAATTGATTGATTTGGTCTCAAACCATATAAACCAAATCAAGATCCAATCCAAAAACTAAGTTTCAGTCCAAACCAATCGGCTCAGATCCGCCTCCGTAGGGAGACGCGTTTGGGGAAGGGAAGAAGAGTGGAGATCTGACGTACTTGCCGTAGTTGGCGGCGGCCGCGCACCGGCAGCGAAGAGAGGGGTCGCCGGCAGATGGCGGCGGAGGCGGCGGCGCTGGTCGAGAAGGGGAGAAAGAAAGATGTGGAGTGGTCGAGACAGGGAGAAAGAAAAATGTGGTACATGTGGTGGCTCGGTTGTGTGGATGACAAGGGGACCCACTTGTGAGACCGATAGCAATTGATGGCAAACTGTAGGAGGTGCACGACCGCATGCACGACCGCCACGTCCCCACGTGGAATCGGGACGGTCGGGTGGGTGTGTCAAGTCAAATCGGCACCCGTGGCTTCTCGGTAACTCCAAGAGGCAGGAGCAGTGCATTTCTTCCCCAAATCGGGTAGAAAACCCTCGTCCTCTCCCGAACCTAACCACCCTCTCTTCCTTCCTCACCACCTCACCACCCTCTCCTCCTTCCTCACCACCCTCCTCCCTTCCTACGCCTCCCTCCTCCTGTCTTCGACCGACGATGAAGCGCGGGCGTGAAGATGCGGCGGCAGAGCCAGAGGCAACCATCGGAGCAGAGCAGTCTGCTGCCGTGGCTGCCGCCGTGGGTGGAGCGGCTGAGTCCGCCGTAGCGGCAGAAGCTGGCGGTGCAGCGACCGTTGTGCCTGCTCCCGCTGCCATCGCAGCCGTCGAGGCACCCGTCGGTGAGCACAAGGTCGGGGAAGCTCTGGAGGAGGAGGAGATGAGAAGGCGTAAGCGCAAGGTGCATGACGAAATTGAAGAGCTCTTCGAGGAGAACGCCATAAAGGAGTTCGACATAGATTGCAGGAAGGGCAGCGACTTCGACGAGGATGCCATCGACGAGCTATCTGAGGTAGTACTGCTTTTTGCTCTGTTTTTCATGACATTGGGGTTTTTCTTGTTAACTAGATGAGCATCAATTTCACTTGGGCGTGCTAGTTGTACGTATGTAGGATTGTAGGGATCTAGCATAGATCTTCATGTTGGATGTGGATTTTTAAATCTGATTCACATTCTGATTAAAGCAGATACTCGTTTTTTTCATGGCATTGGGGTTTGTCTTGTTAACTAGATGAGCATAAGTTTCACAAGGGATACATTAATGAATGAAGTGGGGTAATGAACCCAAATACAAGAAAATGTTCATGGCAGGGATACATTAATGAAAAAAGTGGGTTAAACAATGGATATATGGAAGGATTCTCCATTGGCTTCCCCAGGACAGTGACTAAATGGTGTAGTTCCTGATTCATTATAGTTTATGTACATGAATTAATTTGCACACATATTCATAGATGATTAGTTTGCACACATGTTCATAGATGATCCATTTGCAAATTCTATACAGATTTCCATTTTGCAAAGGAAGTGATCGCTCCCTTAATAATTATGGGCTGACATTACATATCCAATCGGATACCGAAAAATCAAAACATCTCATCTACCCAATTTTCCACAGTATTTTATTTAGATGATCACAGCCACATCTCTCATCAATATGAGCAAAGTGAGACACCCCATAGCTCCTTTACCAATTTCCTTCTAAAGTTATCGTGGTCTAACAATGTTGGAGAAGCGATGTCATTGTCCGTAAAGAATAGTTGTTTCTTCATTCCAAGAGATAGAACAAACCCCCCTTGTGTGAAACATGGAGGAGTACAATGAAGCCATTTTTCCGATTCCAATAAGAATTACACGGAACAAGTATGAAATATCATTAAACCAAGCCACTTCATGTAGTCTTTCATGTGTTAGTTATGTACTACTTGTGCACTAATCTATAAATGCAACTAGTCCACCGTCCATAATTGTGCATGTCAATTTATTTGGCTCAATTATGTATGTGCACATACGCCTTATTTCTAGCAAATAGATAGTTGCCATGTTTCACATGTGTACTTTCAAAACATTGTAATTAAAGTCAATGTACCATAATATATCACCTGAGTTGTTCTATGTGTACTAATTCACTAATTTACAGGAGGATGATGACGATGTGGACTACAAGATGGACAGCGAGTACAAAGAAGAGCCGGTACACCCCGAGGCATCCGATTGTCGGGAAGATCAAGTACCGTTGCTTTGGCAAGATTGGGTGCCCTTTCAAGGTAAGGTGATCGGTGGCGGCATAGATGGCATGATCCGGATGCCTTCAAAGACCGGCAATGGACATGGCAAGAATCGTAGTGCCGATTACTACGGCTAAACATGCTGCCACGCACGCTTCCTTGAGATTGTCAAAGTCAATGAGCCGTACAACATGCATTGAAGAAGGGAGTGAAGTGATGTCTTTGCTAGAGTCTTGATGCTGCCCAGGACCGCCGTGTCCTCTTATGTTATCTATGTTTCTTTGTTGTTGGAGTCTAAAACTGATGTCCTATGGTGTGTCCGAACCTATGCCGAGCGGTGGTTGATCTGCCGCTTATGTTAAGAATTTGTCGCTACTCTGGTTTAGTGTTCCTAGTTGTTAATAATATTTTGGTGATGCATGTTTAAGCCTTGTGCAATGCTAGATGCTTAGGGTGGTGCTTAGAAAAATAAACAGGGTTTTTCTGATGCACCGGTGCATATTTGTACAGGAGAGACGCCTAGTTATGCGTCTACCCTGTACAAATAAGCACATGTGCTTAAGAAAAGCCTGGTTTATTTCTATAAGCAACTCCCCTAAGCACCTTGCATTATACAAGGCCTTACCAACTCAAGTATCGTACGGTGGTCTATGTTATGGTTGCTGTGTTATTCTGCCGTATGGTGATGCATGCTAGGAACTCTAATAATATGACTATGGTAGTTATAGCTTGGCATGACTATGTTTAGTGTATAATTCAAAGCATGTTCCTGCCATATCTATGAGCAGTTACAAATCGAACTATGCATTAATTTTTGACAAAATTAAAGCATGCAAATGATTGCCGATTCCACCTATTGCCAAATCAAGCGTTGTACTGATGATGCATTAGATATTGCAATAAGTAGAGGATGCTCATGATTGCCAAAAGTACCTATTTCCACTTTCTGATAAGAACTCAACGTGTATCAATTGATGCTAAAAGTAGAGCATGGGCATGAGAATGTATCAATGCATTAGATATTGCAATAAGTAGAGGATGCTCATGATTGCCAAAAGCACCTATTTCCACTTTCTGATAAGAAAAACAAAACGTGTATCAAATGATGCTAAAAGTAGAGCATGAGCATGAGCATGTATCAATTAATGATCAATTGATGCTACCTATTTGTGTTTGAATGGGCTCAATAAAGCTGGTGCTGGTTTATGCTCTCTGCGTGCCCGTGATGGTAACGAAGACACTTGGTTGGCTATGGTCTTCTTTGTCAAATTTATGTTTTAGTTCTTTAAGACTCTTTGTTTTTGCTGTTTGCTCGGGATCGACTTGCTTTCTCGGCGTCCACGCGTTTCTTCCTTTTGGGGAGTTGGGTGCACCATTTTCGGGAGTTGGGTGCACGGTATCCTTTTGGGAGTTGGATGTGTCAAGTTCGCTCGAACCATCGTGATTGTTGACTAATTGTACGTCCTCTTCAAGCATCGTAGAACCGCTTCTTTGGGCATCGTACACTTCCTTCGCTTAAGAGAGAGTGCTGTGTTAGTTCTAATCATGAGACTTGTGAAATAAATGATATATTCTTGATGTAGCGCTAACCGTTATGGGGAACTTATATGATTCGAGACAAAGCGCATTGCAATCTGAATTCAAGAAGGCTGTGCATATTTTCCACTGAAAATATCTATCCTTGCCTATATTGGATAACCGACAATGACGTCAAGATAGCTTTCAAGCTAAACAAAGTACAAATATAAATTAGGCATTCAATTACCTGGTTCAAAATATCGGTCATTTCATCCCGTTCCATGACAACATGTACTGCAGTTGTCCAAACCGCATGTGAAGTCATGTGATGTTTAGTTAAAGATCGAATCTTATTCGTGGTATGCAAATAATAATTTATGAGGCCATGCGTACTCCATCGGTCTGTTGTGGTATGTTCTCATAGCGTCTTTTGGTCCATTCGGCAAAATTGATGTTCTTAGTCGGTGATATCAACCCTTTCTTGACAGCTTCGTCAATGCAGAACTGAATCGAGTCCACCTAGGGTACGCACGAGTTATACATAGGGTTACGGTACTTTGGGAGCTCATGTTCCATGCGGATCAAAAGAGGCAGCAAGAGAACACTTACAAGAGAATCTTCCTTGGTCTTGTCGCAATGATAATTCATGGAGTTCGTAGTCTGAATTTCTTTTTGTCAAAATTAAACATCATTAGCATCCAATGGTTTTGGTGTACATTGAGTGGGACATGCACCGCAAGAAAATTCGGGTTGGGTTGAGAACCGAAAGTTGTCGTGTACGTAAACTATGAAAGTGTGGAAAACGTGTACCTTTCGGGCGCCCTACAAATTTTCCTGCTACACGAGCTAACCATGAGGTCTGCACGTCCAACAGAACCACCCCCTTCATTTGTAACAGCTTTTCGGTTTCTTGAGGGGATATGATTGAGGTAGTATCATTCTCAATTTGGCTAATGCTAGCATATGCCATAATAACCTGCCAAATTTTCAATCATACAATAATAATACAGTTGTTGCAAGAATGATGTAGAATAGAGTATAATGGGCTTACATCACCATAAATGTATTTCTCGTCCAAATTTCGCTTCAGATTTTCTCTTTGTGAGGGTAATGTCTCCGATTCTAGCTATTTCAACAGGTCGTATGTTCCATGGATGTAAACGGCTGTCTCTATGTCCTCATGCGTGAACTTGTAATCATTACCAAAGACAGGCTTCATCGGAGTTAATTGTGGTTCCTCATTGTTTTCCGTCACATGTCTTGCACTTGGTGTACTCAAGTCCCCTGTCGTGACTTGGCTAGCCCTAGGAGTTCCCTGTCGGGGATGAATTGCACACATTGACTTGATCCTACAATGAACAAAGGTAGTTCATCATTAGTTTGTTACTTTTAGATATTAACATGTTGGGCCATATTGATCACCTGCACGCCTCCTTTCTCGTGACACCGATTGTCGGTTCCTTGTAAATTCGTATTTTAAGTCCTGTAACAATGCAAACAATAATGAACATGAAGGAACATATTCATAAAAATACAAAATGCACAAGATGACATACATGGAGTTCCCTCCTTAAGTCTTTAATTTCGTCCTCGGCCTTCGACAACCTAGGATTAGTGCCAGTTTAGTCTTCATGTCGATCAAGTCTTCACCTAGAGTGCCGTATTTGACATCAAATCTGTGCTCAATTTCCATTAACTTCCTGCCTACCTTCTTTTCATGATCAGCAATGCGTGCATTCATGACTTCAACTACCATTTCAATCTGTGTAAACAAAATAAAACCCGTTGATAACAATAGCTAAATGAATGAGGTTCCATGACACCTATTTGTGATATTGCAAAAACAAATAGTCTTTGGAGTACACACTTGTCGCTACTAAATTGCTGTCCTTGTGATGGTGCTCGATACGAATCATGTTGATGCACATGTTCATCTTTTTTTCTTGGAAAATTATTAGAATTCTCGGACGGTCGTTGAGGAGCACAAATTTCCATGACAGCCTATTTTTTAAAATATAATGAACCATTAGTACCAAATAAAAAATCGGATATAGAAAGTTCAATTGTAGATAGGTACCAGCCCGTTATGAAGACCTCCTTTCTCGTAAGCATCGCTTCTTATAGTAGCCATCATTTCGTCCCATCGTGCGATCAATGGAGGGGGTCTAGAAGCATACATTAATCGGCCACTACGCACGTGCTCCCAGTACCAATACTACACAATAAATTAGTTCATCACCATACAGATATGCAATGTAACAATAATTAAAGGACATTAAGTAGTGATCTAGCACTAACCTGGAGCAGAATTAGATTTCCTTGTAGATTTACGTGATCTCGATTTCTAAACTTGTCAACGGACTAGAAGAAGTGATTAAGTGTGAAACATCCCCAGTTAAATTTTCGAAGGTTTTCAAGATCTGTAACAAGGTTGAGATATTTCGAGTCCACATAATGTTGTCTTTGTTGGTGCTAGAACAGTACCAATTGTGCATGTAATGAACCGTCTCAGGAAATCACCGTCTGGGGCTTTGGAAGCTCGGATCGCCGTTTCAAGGTCAGAAATCAAAATTTGCCCATTGTTTGCATAGGCGGTAAACAATTCTGTGTCGGTTTGATTTTCCAGAGGTGGCTCTGTATCCTCCCCTTCTATTGGAATGCCAAATATACCTTGGACGTCCTCTTTTGTTATAGGAATTGGCGTTTTACCGATGGTAATGGATTTCGTGTCCATATCTATGCTCTTGGCTAGTCTAACCAACATTATGCGACGTAGAGTCACTTCATGCATCCGGGTTAGTCCGCCAAGACTGGTTTCGATATGATGTACTTTTTGTGGTCTTCGACAACAGCTTTCATGGTTTTTCCGAACCTTGTCTGTGAGCATACTAACTTCATATGACCATGCTTTTCGGCGAGTTCCTGTTACATTCCATTAAATAAAACTGAGTACACATGAATTATGTGTATGAAAGGATTGTACACAAACACTCAATTACTTACCACATCGGTAGTTTCAGAGATGGGCTTTTCTCCATTATTAAGGTTCGTATCTGAAACTGACATTGCTGCCTCGTATGCAATGATAAAATCAGGCTCAATTAATCTGAACAAAATTGGAAAATGTATAACAAAATTAGCAGAGAATTAATTTTAACAAAATTAATCGGGTCATTTAACATATGATCCACTTATGGTTTAAGCACGTAACCTATTTGGGTGCAAAACCTATGAGGGTTCAACAACTAAAGCATCGACGGACAACGATTATAAAGAGTTACGATCAGCTAATACCTTATCTCGGAGATGGTGCCACCGAGTAGATGGCGGCGGTTAGTGCGTCGGAAACTATAAGTGCCAAATGGCGCGTTCACGCGAGGAGGAGGCGGCGAGAAGAACACTGACGTCCGAGCCCTCAGATCACGTTGGCGGTGGGCGGCGAGTGGTGGCCGGCCCGACTCACAGATACGTGGGCGACCGGCGTCTCGATCTGATCTTGTAGCGGTCGTGGGAGGTGCGGACGGCCGGGTGGTTAGAATGCGAGCTGTAATCGCGGGATTTAGGGATGGGTGGGCAGCGTGAGTTATGTGAGATTTGGATAAATGATATAAAGAAATAAGAAAATCTTGTGAACTCGGTGTGGGGTTTACGGGTTTAGGGTTTAGGGTTTAGGGTTATTAGGGTTTAGGGGTTTAGGGGTTTAGGGTTATCGGGGTTAGGGTTATCGTGGTTTAGGGTTGAGTGTTTACATGCAAGCCCGGAAATGCGTGTGTCAGAGAACGTACTTGCATGTATATGTAGTAATGATCCCAAACTTTCTTAATGGCATCCCATGACCACATAGAGAATGAATGCATAATGGTTTCCATGTTGGGCAAAATTTTGAAGGTTTATACGGTTTAGTGGGGGGGGGGGGTTAGGGTTATCAGGGTTTAGGGTTGACGGAACTATGTTTGTCTTACGATGGACGTAGCACACACACCGGACATTGATGGAGCGTTGGTCTACAATGGATTCCCTCCGGTACCATCGATCCGGTCCGTTGACTGGCTCGGCCGACAAACTTCGTGCCACATAGAGCATGCATCCATCCACTGGACCGGATCGATGTTTGGTTGGTTTCATACAGGTGAGGAACCCAGCTAGTGCTTTCGGGGTGTTGACATGCTAGGCCGGAAATGCGCGTGTCAAAGATCGTACTTGCGTGTATAATCCCGAAAATCTTTCATGGCATCCCATGACACCACATAGAGAATGCATGCATAATGGTTTCCATGTGGGGCAAAAATTTGAATGTTTTTACGGTTTAGTGAGAGGGGGGGTTTAGGGTTATCAGGGTTTAGGGTTTAAGGGTTTTAGGGTTGATGGAACTATGTTTGTCTTACGGTGGACGTAGCACACACACCGGACATTGATGGAGCGTTGGTCTACAATGGATTCCCTCCGGTACCATCGATCCGGTCCGTTGACTGGCTCGGCCGACAAACTTCGTGCCACATAGAGCATGCATCCATCCACTGGACCGGATCGATGTTTGGTTGGTTTCATACAGGTGAGGAACCCAGCTAGTGCTTTCGGGGTGTTGACATGCTATGCCGGAAATGCGGCGTGTCGAGATCGTACTTGCGTGTATAATCCCAAAAATCTTTCATGGCATCCCATGACCACATAGAGAATGCATGCATAATGGTTTCCATGTGGGGCAAAAATTTGAATGTTTTTACGGTTTAGTGGGAGGGGGGGTTTAGGGTTATCAGGGTTTAGGGTTTAAGGGTTTTAGGGTTGACGGAACTATGTTTGTCTTACGGTGGACGTAGCACACACACCGACATTGATGGAGCGTTGGTCTACAATGGAGTCCCTCCTGTAGCATCGATCTGGTCCGTCGACTGGCTCGGCCGACAAACTTCGTGCCACATAGAGCATGCATGCATCCACTGAACCGGATGAAATGCGCGTGTCGAGATCGTACTTGCGTGTACATGTACCATCCGTTCCATCCACCGGCTGGGCCGACAACCTTCGTGCCACATTGTTCACATTGTCCAATTAACACTTTGAATAGATTTTTTGGTAAAAATGAAAGAAATAATGCAACTAATCTGAACGTAACGTTTGGCATGTATCAAACCAAGTTGCTACTATTCCTAAAAAACCCGATTAGCCACTAATTGCGCCAAACATATCTCGTAATTACCAACGAAAATGGGTTGACAATTATATCTGGAAATTCTTGGACTAAATTTATTGCTCTTCCTTTTTTAGAGAACAATAAGTTAGAATGGTGGGCGGCGGGTTGGCACGGGCAGCGATGGCTCGGGCTTGTGTGATATGTGGTTCGACCACGGTCGGTGCACATGTTTTGAAGCCCGAAAAGATCGCTCGTTAAAAAAACTTGCATCAAGCGCATTACTTCAAAATAACTAATTAACCCTACAATCACGGATATATACCTTCCCATTCTACCGTGACATTCTACCCTATCCTAACCACCCCCATCTACCTTGTTTCTCCTCACATAGCCATCGCCGGGATCGCGCCATTGCTTCTCAAGCGACCACGCCGACGCCGAATTAAAAAGGTCTCTTCCACGTCTTCTCTCATCTTCGATTGCAGTGCTAATTATTTTTTCCATTGATTCGACCAACAAGTAATTTCTGAAGAGATTAGAAAATCCAGCTTTTGCCATAGTTGAGTAGTTCTGGTGTGATTCGAGTACATGATGTCATGCAAGAGCTTTTTGATTGATAGTTTGTACTAGTTGATCGTATTTAACTGATTATGAATATTTTTTCACGGTCGTATTGTTTGAATTAGGTGGATGAGGGTGTGGATACAGTTTTCATACTATGGGTATATGTGTTGCAGTAGGGACCATGGTCTCGAGGCGATAACAACCGTATGGAGTATGACAAGTCTTTGCATGAAGCGCGTTGGGAGATCGACTTGAAGGTGCAAAAGGATCGCTACCGAGGTAGATAAGAAATCGAAAAAAGAACGTTCATACGTGGACAGGATGATAAAGGAGGAGCGTCAGGAGTTTTCCCTTAAGATGGCTAAGATGCGTCTTGAGATTGAAGAAAAGTATAAGAGGGACTGTGAGTACATGGAAAAAAAGTTTTCTTTAGGCTACAAGGAAATGCATCAAACGTTGCAGAAGGACCGGAAGCTTGTGGACAGTATTATACAGACAGAGCGAGTCAAGATGGATGCCTATGTGTTGCGAGCACGTGCGGATATGGACGATGGCTGCTACAGAGGCGGTCGGACATGGATTATAAGGCCATCTTTGGAGAAGGTCCGCTTGGAAGGACATATGTTAGAAGACCGTGCGATCTCACGGCCATCCCGACAACATGTCTTCAATTATTCTCCCCGTAAGTATCTCGCACCGATTCTATATATTAAGGACCTACGTATTCTATGATACAAACATCTTCAATTTGTGGCAACCTTATGTCGGCGATTGTATGTAGGCTAAGCATCATGAGATGGCACAGTCGCCATTCACTCGAGACATTGTGATAGAGTCACCCGTTCAATGCCACATCAGTCCACCCCAACAACATATCGTCAATTCTCCCCTTGTAAGTACCTCGCAACGATGCATACCCAAGATATGGTATGACCTTTCAAAACTTGTGTGTAAACCCACTATCGACGTTTCATACGCAGGATAAGAAACCTGTGATGGCAGAGTCCCCGATCACACCACATGAAGGATACATTCAACATAATAAGGTGAGAAGGTTTGAGATGGCACAATCCCAGTCCTCCACATGAAGGATACATTCCACAAAAGCAGTAACAACGCCGCAATGTTGCTACGCACATAAAAGTTATGTTTGGCCCTTTACTCATTGAATGTATTAACTCTGATGTGAGATACTAGGTGCTGGTCATGGAATTTTATGTTAGTAGGGATGATGAGATGTCACATGTCCCGAGAGCATACTTTGATGAACACCAAGAAGTCAGAATTTTTGAACCCGCCAAAGTGACCTACGATCTCATTATGAGTGAAATGAGAGATAGTTTTGGTTGCAAACTGGGAGCGTAATCTGTACTACTTCTTACCCGGTCTGCGTGCAAGCTGCCGGAAGGAATGTTCTTGATTGCGTGACCGGATGATGTACAAAAAATGCTTTCTGATCTGAATGGCAGCAAGACATGTCACCTGTACATTGTGTACAATAGAACTACGGGTTGTTTTCCCGAGGATGACATTGATCCCGAGGTTCAAATTTTACATGTTGCATGCATCTAGTTTATGGCTACGTCTTTTTTGAGTTCTTCCTAATACAATTCCTATGGTTTTCTACAGGAAGTGAGAATCCAAGAAATGGAGGGTCTTGCTAGAGAGTTGGCAGAGAAAGACCAAGAACAACTTAAGTTGTATGGTTACATCGATGTTAAAGAGAAAAAGATCGAAGCACATGGGTCGTCGCCAAGCCCGACGCAATCTCCAACGACGCAACACAAGAGGTCACTGGATTTTGGCAGTGCAGAAGACAATATGGAGTAGGCTCAATTGTTTTTCAACCAGTTTAAGCTTCAAACCAGGATTATTTAGTTGCAAACAAACCTTTTGTTTTCTGTTTCACACTATGTTCGCAATTATGGTACAATTTATTCATGATACAGCTTCTTTGAACAACAATGCATGTGTTTTATGATCAATCATACAATTGTTTCGAGTTGTTTTGAGATGGCATTGTGTCTAAAGAAGTTTCCATCTATAAAACTTGGCACGCAGTCGCATCGTAATCGCGTATCACGCGAGAGGCGTCTTGTCGCCGGGGAGCGTCGCCGCGAGCTTGTTTTCGGTAGAAATCATAACATATTTTGGATAGATAAAGTTCACGTCCGCCACCCACATGCAAAACCCACGCCGCCGCCATTCCCATGCATGCATGCCTCGAGTGCGCATAACGAGACGGCCCAACCGAATTAGGCCCATACGAAGTATGCCATTAGGACCCTCCGCCCACTCCACCTATTCCCCTCGCGCTATGGCCTTCCTCCCTCCATCGCCAGATCCCCACTCGTCCCCTCTCCGTCTGCCGCTTCGCACGCCGTCGGCGACTCCACCGCCGCTTCGCCCCTTCAACGGATCGGGCCGGATCCATCTCCTCAACCACCGCAGACAGCGCAGTACCCCAGTTTACGTTGACGTCTCAATGGTATCCATGCCGATAATGCTAGGTAGATCGACTGAGTGTAGCAATTTTGTGCCACCAATCCACTTTTCTGGAAAATTCTTGCTAGAAAACCATCTGAAACTTGTGATGCTTGCTACTGTATAATATAGGACTTTTCAAAGTTCTGTTATGATGGCACTATTGAACACATACAGTAGAGCTGCGTTTTTAGTTGTTATATGTTCAGTTACCATCACTGCTTGGGAAAGTACGAATTGGATGCATTCAGGTCTGCAGTTGATAGTGTATCATCATAATGTAGGTGCTGTGTTGTGTGATTCTTCATGCTGAGAACTTCAGCTTTTTCAGTTATAGTGAAAGGCTTCAGATAAAAAACTACTAAATGATCACAAAACTTCTAGACAACATTCGCATAATCGACCAAATCTTGAACTAAATGATCACCAAAAGTTGAAGGATTTTGCATCACATCACAACCATAAGTGTTCTGCACCAAGATCATAACAATCACATAACTACATAACAAAAGCAAACTTGTTCATCATTACAAAAGCAAACTTGTTCAACATAACAAAAGCTAACTTGTTCAAGCATTACAAAAGCAAACTTGTTCAACCACATAACTGCAAACCGAGACACATAATACCACAAACAACTCAATATCGCCAATGGTAGGGGTCATCCCAATGATCCTCCGCCTCTTGCCAAGACTCCAAACCTTCTTTGACGATTTCGATTTTCTTCCATGCCTCGTAGGTGACGTCGCATCTTTCGCTGCGTACTACGATGAGGTTGTTTGGCGATGGGCTGTCCCCCATAGTTTGTGGTCGAATTCCTGGTTGATCTTCTTCTTCATTTCCTTGTACGATGGGTGGATGAGGCTGGCTGCAAACTCAGCCAAAGCCCTGCCACTTCTTTCCATTTTTGGAACTCTCCATTTCTTGTTGCATGTCGGCGTACTTGTCGGGGTTGATCTCCAAACCAGACAATTTCAGCTTCTCCTTGTCACCTCCAATGGAGAGCCAACAAAGGTGTACTGACTTCTTCTCCTGCAGGAGCGGGCGGAGTTCCTTGGGCCTGCATCAAATTAACTGGTGCATCAAATTCATCTACTTCAAAAACTTGAAACTACTAATTAGACATAAAATTCAGAACTAGTATTGCATCTACTCGAACTTCGAACTAGTATTGCATCTACTTGAACTTCGAACTATTGCATCTACTTGAGAAACTTGAAACTTGAACTATTGCATCTACTTGAGAAACTTGTAAACTACTAATTAAATGTAAACTTGTAACTTGAACTAGTATTGCATCTACTTGAACTTGTAACTATTGCATCTACTTGAAACTTGAAACTACGTAAACTACTAATTAGACAGTAAACTTGTAACTTCGAACTAGTATTGCATCTACTTGAACTACGTAACTATTGCGTCTACTTGAAACTTGAAACTACTAATTAGACGAAACGCCGTAACTTGAAACTTTAGAACTGGATGTTTTTACCATTTGGTTGTCAGCGGTGATGTGGTATACCAGACGAGATCCTCCACGCATAATCGCAGAATCGCAGCAATTTGCGGAGGTTTGTCTTCCCTGGTATACTCGACATCAACGCCGATATTCCGAGAAAGCATGCCGCCGAGCCTCCTCCTCATCTTGCGGATCATCTTGTCGGCTTTGCGGATTCTTTGGTGCATACGACATCCAGCGGCTCCTTCAGGTGGATATCAACCTTGAGCGGCACGGTGTAGTCCCGCTTCTGCCCGAGGACCGGAACGTCGTCGTCGACCACCAGCGGCTCCTTGCCAGACGCCTCACCATGGTGATGCTTGGCAGACGAAGGAGAGTTGCTCCATGATGCCTCCGCCATTCTCTTGGCAGACGGAGGGGAGTTGCTCCACGATTCCTCCGCCATTGCCCTCCTGGCCAGCGATGGTGGAGGCAGAGGGGAGTTGCTTGATGGTGGAGGCAGTGGGAGGAAGATGGAGCGGCAATGGAATGAGGAGGGAGGCAGAGGGACGCAGATTGAGCGGCAATGGAATAGGAGGGGAGTTCCCTGCGACGTGGGGAGTTGCCAGTGGAGGGGAGTCGTGGGGAGTTGCCAGTGGAAGGGAGGCGTGGGGAGTTGCCTCGAAAACTCAAACGTCCTGCCCTTTGGCCCTCGAAAAATCTGGAGGGGAGACGTGGGCCCTTTGGTTTGTCCTGTTTACGAAACAAAAAAATAACAGCCATATTTTGCTCTCACAGCAACCATATTAAGAGATCAAAAATGGCACCAAAAAGTCAATGCAGCCATCCTAAATTGCACGAAAACAGCACCAAACCAACATCAGCCAAAACAGCAAAAAATGCATCCATCGATCATTCTTTATTTCTTCTAACATTACGTGTTCTGTGCGATGAGATAGACACAACGCTACAAATGCAGTCGACAACGCCATGATTTCATGACCATCGGAGACGAACGGCTTCATCCATGCTCCGGTCCCATGAGTCAAGTCGAAAGTAGTGATGCTATGTGTAGTTCTGAAACATTGATTTGGTCATGTTGTAATTAAACTTTAATGAATTGTATGTCTCTTTGGTTTGGACAGTCGTTAAACTTAGATGTAATCGATGCTATTTATTACTAGGACCATGAATTGTGCTATTAATGTCTTGCTTTTCTCTTCCGATCCTTTTGTTGCATACTTATTTATTGCTTATGTATTGTCTGTTGTTTGGCTTGTGCATAGAGATGCCGTCGTATGTCGTGTACAAGGGTAAGGTTCCCGGAGTCTACGACGACTGGGAGGAGTGTCGGAGACAGGTTCACCGTTTCAGCGGAAACGGTTACAAAGGGTACACCACTAGGGCGGAGGCGGAATCTAGATACGCCCGCTATCTAGCGGGAGAGAGGCGGGAGCGTTGGAGGAACCGGATGAAGACCAGTTTCATCGCGATGATGCTCATCGTGATGACCGCAACTCTCTTCTATGTGATGGTAGATTAGATGATCGATATCGACTTGTAATATGAAGACAAACTCGCTACTCGCGGTCTCGAGACTTGTAATGTTCTATCTTTGTTCGGTCTTTTGAATTCGGAGACTAATATGATGAATTGTATTCGGAGAGCTATCTTCTATTGTAATCGATGAATGTCTTTGTTCTTTGTGTGGTGTTGTCTATATTCATCCAATAATATATTTTGTAACCTGTGAAAATATCAGAAATGTGCATTTTTCCAACCACCTCCAAATCATCTCAGTTTTGGCACACATGATCTCTTCCACAAACAAAACTAGGTTTCCAAGTTTTTGTATTTTTTAAATTTATTTTGAATTTATAATGCCCTCTAGACTGACTGCTGAAAACATCGGTCTATGCCTCAAGGGGGCATTGTAAAATATTTTTTTTTCAAAATTTTCTTGCATACACATGTTTTGCACATGTGGGTGACCATGTACAAGAAAATTTGGGTGATTTGGAGGTGGTGGAAAAGTTCACGTTTTTTTTAAAAATGGCTTAAGTTAGACCAAATGGTCCCTCCGGAAATGCGGGCATTTTTTCGACCACCTCCAAATCACCTCAGTTTTGGCACACATGATCTCTTCCACAAACAAAACTAGGTTTCCAAGTTTTTGTATTTTTTATTTTTTTTGAATTTATAATGCCCTCTAGACTGACTGCTGAAAACATCGGTCTATGCCTCAAGGGGCATTGTAAAATAATTTTTCAAAATTTTCTTGCATACACATGTTTTGCACATGTGGGTGACCATGTACAAGAAAATTTGGGTGCTTTGGCGGTGGTGAAAAAATTCACGTTTTTTCAAAAAATGGCTTAAGTTAGACCAAATGGTCCCTCCGGGAATGCGGACATTTTTTCGACCACCTCCAAATCACCTCAGTTTTGGCACACATGATCTCTTCCACAAACAAAACTAGGTTTCCAAGTTTTTGTATTTTTTAAAAAAAATTGAATTTATAATGCCCTCTAAACTGACTGCTGAAAACATCGGTCTATGCCTCAAGGGGGCATTGTAAAATAATTTTTTTTCAAAATTTTCTTGCATACACATGTTTTGCACATGTGGGTGACCATGTACAAGAAAATTTGGGTGATTTGGAGGTGGTGGAAAAATTCACGTCCAAGCACACCCGAGTGGGCCCCGCTTATTTAAAAAATACGTCAGTCATTATTGCTCTGTAAATGAAGAATATGCATGATGATTATGAATATGCATGACAACATAGTAAGGGTGAAGAATCGTAGTGCCCAATTTATCGAAATACATCATCATTCTTAAAGTTGGACATCACATGATACACACAGAAAGTGGACATGAAAGATGTCGAACTAATACAGTAACATGGTAGTACAACCGCACTTCACTAAATTACTGTCACGATGAAATAGAATGTAAAGACCACGTCACACAAAGCTGAATGGCACACGACTTTCTCTGGCTCATCGTCGGTTCATGCTGTATGTAGATATCACAGTTTAGCCTCGAGATCCTACACAGAAGAATAGAATAAATCAAATGGACATCAATTATGAGTAAAACACATGCAAAAAAAATATGAACATATTTCGTACCTCTAGCAATTTAGCGCATTTACATCGATTGTGACCTGGTTTCTTGCAATAGCCACAAATATTTTGTGATCTTGACTTCTTTGTCTTTGCCTGCAGCCTTTTCTTCGGTGCACCTCGTCCTGGCACATGCACGGGATCCAGAACCTTATCAACTTTCTCATGAAAAGTGCGGCATCAACGGGCCAAACCTAATGCTGTTATGCCGAGCATTAGTTGACTCCTTGTTGTCGCCTAGTTCAAAACTTGATTGCTTGCCATGATGTTGTGCTTGCAAAAGCATCTTTAGACGGTGATAGTCCTCATCGAGTGGCATGCCCGGAAACTTGCGGCGTGACTACAATTCCGCAACTCGCGGTACCTCTGCAGGCTTAGCGAATAGTCATACATCTGGTTTTTTCTGGTAGGTGCGTATGCACATTTTGCATTCATAGTCCACCTAGTGGGAACGCAACAACCGGGCAGAATTTTTTGTTTTAAAATCCCCAATATTTAAAAAATGTGGGAACATGGTGTGCCTGCGCATTCCAGCTTACGGCAAGAACAACTCACCCTGTGCAAAAGACCTCCTTGCTCTTCAATGCGCACTCCAAACTTTTTATCCATTCTTTCCTGCTTGGACACAACATAAGTGGAATCTTCCGATCCATCTAGTATCTCTCTAATCGACATTTGTTGACAGCATCTATGCTCCATAAGACCATCTTAAAGACCCTAGGTGTGAAAACTGTTGCGGCGTGTTTCTCAAGCGTGAGCATTTTCCTCTCAGCAAATGGAACGGACTGCAAGGCTTCGACGTCATGGAGAGCTTCGTTAATCCGTCATGAGCAAGGCAACGCTCATAGTGCTCTAGCATTTCAAACAACGACATCTTACCCTCAAGATGCGTATGTAGCATGTAGTTCAAGCTCTCACTCCTTTGATTGCTGCTCAATCCTAGGAAACAACGCCTCAAGATATGGAGCACACCACAACTTTCTCATCCGATACATCCGATGCAGCCAAGACTCCTCACTTTGGTTACTTTATTCCGTTGTAAGAATTGTATCCATTTTATCTCATGCTCTTCAATGGAAGAAGTATCATAAATGAAAGATCTGAATTCCTCCTTTACGTCGTCATCATGCGGATATGGCGTACAATGTTCTGCTGAATGTGCCATATACATAGTCTATGGTTTGAGTCCGCCGCACCACCCTTATTGCTCTCTGCATTGCAAGGTCCCCATCTGTGATCACAGATATCGGATGCTTCGTGCCATGCAATCGTAAAAGGTCCGCAACATCCACTCGTATGCCCGGCTTGTTTCATGAGAAATTATACCACAACCAAATATAACAAAGGTCATGCGGTGGTGATTCAACCCGACGGAAGGCACGAATGGCAGATTGTAGTTGTTGGTTCTCAGATGTGCTATCAAAAACAATGACGTCTCCGAAAGCCTCGTAGTCAAGTCGCGATTGACTATCAGCCCGTAACAGTCCCTTCAGATGGCCATGCTCGTCTACCCAGTACTTGAAGAAAAATCCACATCTCGCTCTCGCCGCCATCATGTGCATGATCACCGCTTTAGCATCACCGGCACTGATTGTCTCCTCGCTTATTAGCATGGCAGAAATTGTAAACGCCCCTCTTTATGCATCCAACCTTATCAAATCCACCGTATTGAAAGCACAAAATATCCATAATACGGTATTTACGGATCCCACATTTTTCCATGTCCGCAATGTCCGCTTTACGCTCGCCAGCTAATTAAATGCGTGCGAACGCAGCAGACAAGAAAGATCCGGGGCTAGAGGATGGCTGTGCTCATCGATGAAATCCTTGACAAACCACCGACCGGTTTCCTCCTGTCTCCTAATGACCAATTTAGCATTACATCCAACACGAGTTAAACTTCGTGGCCTCCTCTTTCTATCTTCCATCTTTCTTTTCATGTGCTTATCTTCAGAAACCCTTGACGACTACACACAATTTTCCTTAAAATTATGTATTTGTTGGATCCATCCCACTCAACGTAGCTTTTCCTCACACTAAAACCTTTTTCAAGAGCATATTTGTTGTAGAATTCATAGCCTTCAGCCTCACTATCAAACATCTTGCTGACAACATTTACTACTCGAACATACTCTCATCACTTGCATACGCCATGTCTTCCTGCATATGACATGTGAGGGAAACCAATCATCAACATCTTTCTGTTTATCAATGTTGTAGGTGTAAAATAGCTCATAGGCAAAGACAAGTGCATGGAAAAGACTTTGCTGGTTTGACATGTGAGGGAAACCAATCATCAACGTCCAACAAGTAGTATCTCATCTTCCTTTAAACTATATTTCATGCGCTATGCAAACCTAAAGTGATGATGACTTTAATAAACTAAATTAAGTGAACTATGGAACCAGTATCTCATCTTCCTTTAGTATATCTCATCTCAAACGTCAACATCTTAGTAAACAAACATGATGCGATTAGATCAAGAGAAACTATGCCATGATGAAGCTTTCCATTCGTTGTTCTAGTCAGTACCCGGATCTTGTGGGGTTGAGGTTGTACTGCATGCACGGTGGAGGGGCGCAACAGCCAAGAGAACGAGCAGAACGCCAAGCCGAATTCATACCTTAAGGATGGTACGCGCGAAGAGATGGGATCGCCCGCCGCGGTCGCCGCCGATTCAGCCGGCGCAGATCCGGCCTTCTTCTTCTTCGGTGATGACGTGGGGGGCTGGGGTTGGTTGGGTGGAGGACGAGGACGATGAATTTATTCCTCTTGCCGGGCAGGTCGAGGACGGAGAAGGTCAGGAGCGGCGGCGGCATTTAATAGATCGGAGGAGGATTCTGAATCGATCGAGTAGACATGGATCTGGTCCTCGGTGATCGGTTCAAGAAAAGATATTTCCCTGGACCATTATGCCCTTATCGCAATTAACATATTAAGTTTAATCAATTAAAATTCCCCGCAAGATCTGACGGCTAATAAAAATCAGACGTGATCAGACATGTAAGTACTGCTAAGTACTCCGAGTACTAACCCAATCACCGTAAAACAGCTCTTCAAAAGAATGATTCTATTAGTGGTTATCAAAAGTTGCTTGTCGAGGGGTTCTCTTCATTTATTTAGATCAAAAGTACTACTCCCTCCATTTTAGTTTACAAGTCCTGTGCGTATACCTAGGTTGTCAATTTTATCACCATAATATAAACTATATAACACAAAAATTATACCGTTTGAAAATAGAACATCTGAACTTTATAATGGTATATTTTTTGTAATATATGACTTCTATTAGGTTGGTCAAATTGACGACCTAGGGGCACGCGCACACCTTGTAAACAGAGAGAGACGGAGTACAAAATGTAAACTGTAAAAGAATACTTGGCCTATTCTGAACTTGACCATTGTTTTACTCTGCACACCTTACTGTAGAGTGTAGAGTTATAGTTATTACTTCAATATTCGGTTTGTACTACTGGATTCATTTCGATCATATTTGGAACGGGGTCTGATCTGAAAAGGAAAGCTATGTGATGATCTTAAACCAAATTGTTGATTATGCTCAAGAGATAGTTGATTATGAGACTGATAAGAAATGCGCCGTTTTTGTACCTGGACAACTCTAACATTATGGACAGATTAACCTATTACCCAAAAAGGTTTGTACTGTTTTAGTGACACCAATCTCAATCAGTTGGCATTTTTGTTTTGTATGTTTGACCTGATTTCAGATTGCCACTACTAATACTCATATCAATCTAATGAAGCCAAGATCAGCCAACTTCAATTGCTATCAATACACACCGATAAATTAGTGTGAACTAAAAAAGGGCAATATGATTATTGATGACTAAAATGTGTGAAAGAATCCTTAGCTCGTTTTTTATTTTTCCACTTGGAACACATGTATAGCTATTGATGAAGTAACTAACTGGTACATAAGAAAAATGTATATGGCTCTTCTGATTCTTCACAGTTTTCCAGAGATGGAAGCGCTGCTTCAATGTCCTCAGACTCGAGTGAGCACCTCGCGCCCTAGATGATGTAGTTATAACTTGCTCAAAGATTCTGCCGCAAATCTAGTATGACCAAAGAATATCTCGTGCATAGTGAACTAAAGGTCAACAATTTAAGATGAATATTAGAGGATTTGTAGCATTCCTGAAAAAACTCAAAGCTAGCAGATCAATTCTACGACATAGTATCTCGGTACTTCACACTACTCTCGCATCAATATTGGAATCCATTCCCCGATCCCCTTCTCTCAGATTCTGTCTTTAACATATTTGCTAGCCCTGAAATCTATAGGGAAAATTTTAAGACGCAAACTATGACAACAAAGTGTGAAGCACAACGATAACAAAATTAGCTCACCTCTTCATCTTTGTAGAGTAGAGTATTTATGATCCCTGATGGGTCTCGTAAGCTGATCTTCTTTAATTCCAAAGGCAAGTGCACCATCAAAGATGTGCTTCTGCAAAAATAATCACTGAAGTAATCACATCAGAAATTCATGTAAATGATCTCTAGTGTCGACAACAAGAATAAGGAAGTTGTGCGCCCGTCTGCATCTCAAAAAATAATACATGGATCTCACCTCCATCTAAAAAAACCTCTGCTTCATCATAAAAAAAGAACTTTCCAGACTCAGCCAACCAACAAATGCCATGTGGCGAGCTGTGCGCTCGTTTCCATTTAAAAAAATACATGAGGAACTTGCCTCCATCTAAAAAAACATCATCCTCACGTCCATCTAAAAAAAGAAGGAAAAAATCCCACCACAGCCAACCAACGAGCGCCACTTTGCATAGCCCTCCATTTTAAAAAATACACGGGTTCCTCACCTTCATCTAAAAATGGAAAATGAACATCTAATAAAAATCCCCACCTCCATCTAAAAAAAGAAAAAAATATATTCCAAAAGCTCAATGAACTGTGCGTAGCAGATGTCTCCGATATGCATCACCGTATCAATATTCTTCAAATTCTTTACCAGTTGGTGTGTTGTGCTGACTGAACCATGCTCAAAGTCATTGTATTTATTTGAGGCTTTGAGCCATCAATCTCGGCCTGAGCAAAGAGTTCAGTTGTCAGTTTTAAGGCCAGGCAGAAAAACGAAGCACAACAATTTCCCGCGAACGATTTGTCTTATTTAGGAAAAGTAGAACACAATCAATTTTTTTGCTTACTTTTTAGTACTTGTTACTTTGACTCAACATTGTAAAACTTATGTAGAAAACAGGTTTTTGCTGAGCCTAACTAAAAGTGTAGCATGGATGCTGTGACAAAAAGGACTGATACTCTTATAACAACAATGAAATTCACATTCTCTCCTTATATATTCATAGTTCAACTTGAGTGCAGATAAGACATACCAGAAATGAACGGATGCTAACTTGGCCTCTGCCATGCCAACACTTGCATAGGCTTATCAGTAATCTAATAATTCTACTCCATGCTCTTATAGTTTTTTATTTCATTTTAAAAATTGCAGAAATCACATTGGTGAAATGGCATAAAACTCACCTTGCTCAAATCTCCAAATATGACACGCTGCAAAGAATCCCCCCCCCCCCGGGATAGGGAGGCGCTTCGAAGCTATACTGACGTCCCCAAACAATTTGACCATTAAATAGCCAATGGCCAACCCTGCACGTGTACCTAAAATTTGCAATCACCTATAAGTCTCCTAGGTGCTTGCATTTGTACAATTGAATAGCTAATAATAGGAGCCCGTATGCAAATAGGCCAAGGTCATTAACACTTATTTACTTAAGATTAGGCCATAGGTCCTTGAGGAAACTTGTATGTATGAAACCAGGATCGCGCCCTCCAACTGTCCTAGCAGGAGGGCCTGTTGTAAAATCACAATAAAACGCTATGTCATATGCCTTATGGGGTTAATCAGAAGTTACATGTCAATCATGCTTCATTCAGAACTCTGCCATGCACATACAATAAGAATTGTTCGGCAATTATAATCTTCTTTCTATACAATCTTTTGTTTTGTTTCAGACCTTATGAAGATGTTAGTTCCTGTACAAGCCTATGGAAGTACAACATGGATGCTATTGGCATGGTAAGAATTACTGACCACACATAGTGCCGCGACTGGACGTGAGGGTGCCTCCAGGAGAAAGGATTCGAATTTGCCCTTGGATGCCCCATTCAACAAACGGTGCAGCCTCCTTGTTACTATATCTACTTGTCCACTGTCATCTAGCATCAAGTCATGTAAGATCAAATCAAGATCCTCAAAATATGGTACAGTATAATTCAAAGAAGCGCTAGGCACACATTTCTTCAAGAAACTTTGACGACAAAGAACAATTCTGAACATAGAACCTACAACTACTACCCTTAATGAGAACTATCCGAAAGACATTAAATTCGTGTTTCTGCCGCTCTGAAATTCCAGCTCCTTTGTGTTGGCCAGCCGATAGCTTTTGTTACAGAAATGGCCAAATGAATAAGCTAGATTTCTCATTTATTTGCATTTGGTGTTTCTTTTCCTCCATATGTTACAATTTACAATGTTCAGTTTATACCCATTCATTAATGAAATATTTAAGGAAACAATACTTACTTCATCCCAGGATTTTCCTCATGCCAGGTGTGCTCCGGCTGTTATATTATATATAAAAGATGCAAATAGCCATGTTAGAGCACTGATAAAAGATGAGAAGGCTAAAATAATTATTACTCCCGTGTATCTCAGTTGAAACGACATTAGCTCTCATGGTGTCAGAAATACAGCATTGACTATCAATCTACCATGCACAAATTCAGAGTGATCACTCTTCAACTCTTTCCCCCAAAAATATGGAGATGTTCAGTTTCAACTTTCAACACCTTGTAGTTTAGTGTAGTGAGCTGAGCCCCTATATGAATTAATAACGAGCATTTTTACATACATTTGAGAGGCCTCCAGAAAATAGTGTGAATGATATATCACTCCTCTGATTATCTGAAGCCTCAAGGACCCTTTTCTGGTCTTCGCATAGTCAGCCGTTGTGTAGTTTGCATATTGGAATTGCCAAAAACGATACCTCATCATTCAGCATATGTTAAAATGTTCTGAGGTCACATGGAGAAAGGATCGCGGAAAATAACACCAACCTTAATAGGAGCCATGCATAAGAGAGGGGCCTCAACCCACTGGTTCTCTGATGGGCAAATGGAGTCACTGACAAGTAAAACAAAAGTAAACCAGAATAAGCTTCTGAATCATCTTCTTTCTCTTACCAAGAGAAATATTTAAGATGTGCATCTTACCTGAAATTAGCAGGGGAAAAGACCCAATCCAGTCATCCATGGATAGCTTGGGGTTGTAAATATCTGATGGTCACCCATTCTTGATCCTGCCCCTATAACAGATATGGCCTTTTACTGTTTCGAGGTGAAAATTGGTGCTGTCGAAGGGAGAGAGAAACGGATGCCCACCCCAGCCACCATTCCACAATCCGCACCAAATAGTTGATTCAGGTTGTACCTCTGGCCTTGAATTGAAGAAAAAACAAATAATAGTGGAGGACAAATTCAGTCTCTTTGACCACTCTAAAAGCTACTCTGCATGGGGGAAATTTTGGCAGTGTTATTAGTAAGAAATCGTAATAGGCTATCAACTCCAATTATTCAGGTGACAAATCCAAAAGTAGGAAAGAAGGCAATAATAAATATACTCCATATAGCTTAGTTTCAATCATATGAAGAAAAAAGACACCATAGACAGAGGCAAAGCAACCTATATTGATGAGTTATAGGAAACATCAATCTAAAAAATTGCACAGGTATCTACTAATATTCAAAGAGATGCTTCCCAGGATTAGTTTTCCCAAGATTAGGACCTAAGAAACACGCTGTTCAGTGGTAGCCGACGTTAGACTGGAAATGGACGGCAACAAGTTATTAGGAAAAGGCGGCTTGATTTCTACATCGATCATCTCAAATGTGCAGCTCGAGATACCACACTATCATCATATTCCATTGCCAAATCCTGCAGAGCAAATATGCCAGCATGTTAGAAACTTTTCGACTACAACAAGACAAATGGATAATGAACATGTACAACTAGGGAAATAGTCCATGGCATTCACGTGAAGAGTAAGCTCCTTAGTAGTTCGGGTATCTATTGTATTCTTCGAATAGCAGGGCATATAATTGCTTTAATTGCCCTTATCCAAAGCAACATCCATGATTCTATTATGACCAAGAGCGTTAGTAAATAAACTGAAATGTTACCTAAACTTGTATCTTAAAAACATACTTGCTATATTGCAGTGAGCCAAGAGTAACTAAGATTAATTCTAAAAAATATATTCGCGTGAGGTATTGCTGCCAAAAGCAAATAAAAAATATGCAAGACAACAAAGTCAAGTACGGAAGAAGGAAAGTTGAAAAATAAAAAAACAAGGGTAAACCTGACGAAGAGTAAAGTCGGATTGCTTGAGAGCGGGTTGGGTAGGAGAGGCTCCTTGTGATCGTCCTCGAATTAGTAAACTTTCTTCCATACATGCGCGTAGGTATGATTTGGAGACACAAGGGAAGACAACCCTGAAAGACACATTCATCAACTCGATAAATGAAAATGAATCCCATGTGTGAAACTAATAATCTCCACAAGATGAATATAGTGTTCAAATCAGAGGATGCAACTACCATCGGACAGTGGAGGTAGAAGAAACCAGAGGCCACCGTCACCAAACCAGAGTAGCTCAATGATAATTGAAATAATCCAGAGCCGACTGACCGACTCCATTCCCCAAGACATCAATTTGACCTTCTAGTCATCATCAATTAACCATGGATATGTAGAGTTACTACTATTTTCTCGATTAAATCGGCCAAGCACAGGAAAAACACTTTAGTACAGAGTTTCTTTCACCCAAAATTCAGGTGAGTATTTTTGGCGGTTTTGTGGGCTACGACCAAGAGCAACCATAGCTGAGCATCAACACATCTCCTAGAACAGCACAAGCAAATTAATAAGCACTAAGTACATACATTCACCTTACTAACAATGCTATAATTAATATACGACTATTTACCTCCATGAAATCTGTGGTTCTTTCTCCTTCTATGCACTTTCTTACAACAACATTTTCTTCCAAGATGACCACACTAATGAATGAGAATAAGTAAACTTTATGTATATAAGCAACTACATATAACGCTATGTCTGATGAATGAGGACAGTAGCAAACTCAAAGACACATTCTTTGTTATTAATTGAACCTTCTTAATGATAAAATTTCAGGCCACCTAAAACTGATCCTGGGTTGGATCGGACTTACCGAAGGGCGGAGCTTGGTGGATCGCCATGCGGGGCGAAGATGCGCTTGGGATGGAAGGTGCAGGAGGTCGGACCTCCGCCACTGCGTGGCCCTCCCGCCTCAGGCTGCAAAGAAGGGTGGGAAGGAGGAGGCGAGATAGCTCGAGCCAACATCGCGGCGGCGAGCTTGAGGGATCCATCCATATCATCTCTCACCCACGCATGGGCCTCAACCCACCTCCACCGGAACGACGAGCCGAGAGGGAAGGAGGCAGGAGGCCCGCGTGGTGAGGAATGCGATCAACGGGTAGAGGAGGAGGTGGCTGAATTTGGGGAGAGGAGAGGTCGCGTGACTCACCATGGGGAGCTACTGGTCGTGAGCCTGCCGTCGCCTCCATCACGCTTGGTCGGCAGCAGAGCGAGCCCCATGGAAGGGTGGGGCGGAGGTGAGGACGGCCAACCCCATGTATGTCCTGCTCTCATCTGGGCGGGGCGGATCAATGGCGAGATAGAGAAGACCGGGAGGCGGCGCGTCGCCCGTGAGGCGAGCCTCGTCTTGATGGATTTGGCGGAGGAATAGGCGGCAGTGATGGGGCTGGAGGAGATGGGACATGAGAGAGAGGTCGCGTGTGTGGGTTCCCTTTGGATCCCTATTGCTTTTTATCTCGTGAAGGTTTTATCTGGCCGACGAACGCACTTGTGTGTTCTCATCGCCTTTCTTTCTCAGCACAGTAAAGGACACGTGGACATCATGGTAACTCCCCCTTGATGCACACCTTATTGTTTTTGATAGCTGATGGTGGCTGTTGCGTGTGGCGCCGTTGCACCAGGCAGGCAGGGCAGCCGCGCCCGCGCTGCAGCTGCACTCCGTCTTGTGTTGGGTGCAGGTACAGCCCTGTAGGGCCCTACGAAGGATGCGTGGGTGCAGGTGCAGGAGTGTAGGGCCCTCCCAAGGACCCGACCACCGATGGCTAAATTTCGTGTTTTGACCCTTTTTGCATAAAAATTCAGGATCTGACCCCTGTTGGAAAGAATTTCAGGATTTGACCCTTTCGCTACCGCCAGGGGTTATGGCAGTAGGGTTAGATGGTGCCACCGCCAGGTCCATGGCGGTAGGGGCGACGAGGGGAACGACAACCGTTTGCCCGAGCCGACGTGGATAAGTAACCTACCGCCAGGCACCGGCGGTAGTTTGTTTAAACTCACCGCCAGAACCCATGGCGGTAGGTGGTTTTGCCTACGAAAGTTTCTGTAACGAAATATCGAAGTGCCCTGGCGGTAGGTTTTGTGACCTTACCGCCAGGGTCCCTTGCGGTAGGGTCCTGTGTTTTACACATTCAAGTTTAATTGCTTGGTTCTTTTCACATCAATGATATAGAGGCTAAAAAACAGATCTCAAACAAATGGCATTACATACACAATAATAGCACTTGAAGTATATGTACATGTTTTTTATCATGAAAGTATATACTCATTTCTTTTACCATGAAAGTATACTCATATTGACAAGAACAAATGGCATGCAGTTAACTTAATGTTCAAACTGAACTGATAATGAACAGATGGCATTACAAGAGGTACATAGTTTCATTATTCATCGAGAACATAATTGAAAGACACAAGACAAACTAATAAGATGATTTGCGGATAATTTCGAAGAGCGGGCAGACATCATCATCTTGTAGCTCCTCGTATGTTAGGCCCGGCCGTGGAGACAGATACGGCAGCGGATCCACGGTTCAGCGGAGGCGAACGCTGGTCGGCATCCGACCGCTCAAGCACTCCCACCTTGCCCTGCCACTGGAGTTTTCGCCTCCGCCTTCCCCGATTGATGATATCAAACGCAGATGCACTTGGGGCGGCATCTGGCTCTCTCCTCCGCATTGCTCTCGAAGTAGATTCTCCGGCCCAAATTGCTCAGGAGATAGTTGGAATAATTCTGCGCAACTTCAATGCACGCTTCCCGGTGGACACGGCAGATACTTGGATCTGCCTCCATCTCTGCCTTCACTTTCTTCCACTCCTTCACGCTCTGCGACCAACCCGTGACATCGTCGAGGATCCGCTCTGCCCTCTCGTGCCACCGCTTTGCCCTCGTCGCCTCTAGGACCTCGTCTGAGACAGATCCCACTGGCTGCAGCAGCTCGGGGAAGGTCTCGTACATGTACGGAGCGGCATCTCCGACGGAATCTACTGCAGAGGAGTGGGAGGAGCAGGCGGTGATGGAGTCGGCGGTGCTTGCTCCAAGCTTTCGTACCTAAACATATAGATTCATCACACAAAAGGTTCATCACCTTGAAAAAAAAATCTAAACCTAGGTTCATTTTGAGAGTTCAACATTTGTTCTCCAACTACATCCACTACTTGAATCATAGCATATCAACATGCATCATCATATCGTAACAAATTCCTCCACACATGCATCATATAAAAAATCCTCCAAAATAATATGAACTAGGGTTCATCTTCACATAACCATAGCAACTAGTGACTAGAGTTCATATCTAACAAAATATAACATCTAGAATCAACCTAAATCAATCCTAGGGTTCAAAATAATTAATTCTAGTTCAAAAAGGGGAGTGATTTGAATCAAATAATGCGACGAATCGGAAGCTATTTGTCTAAAACTAATTGAAGGGATCGAAGAAGCTTACCTTGCTTTCTTCCGGGCCATCTCGATCCGCAAAAACGGTGAAGAAACGACGAAGATCAGAGGGAGGAGTGGAGGAGATGAGAGAGGGGCGAGAGGAAGAACTCCTCTGTTCTTGGGGCGGCTGGTTGGGGGAGAAGGGGGAGGGGTGGGGTGGCCCGCGGCTTATAAGTGCCCTAGACCCTACCGCCAGGTCCCCCGGCGGTAGGATCGGACAGGCTACCGTCAGGGCGTGTGGCGGTAGGGTGGGACGGACGGGGATGGAGACCGTTAAAGCTGCTGACGTGGATAAGTATCCTATCGCCACAGGTTCTGGCGGTAGGCTAAGTAATCCTACCGCCAAGCCTCGTGGCGGTAGGAAAAAGGGTCAAATCCCGAAATTCTTTCCAACAGGGGTCAGATCCTGAATTTCTATGCGAAAAGGGTCAAAACACGAAATTTGGCCACCACCGATGCATTGCCAATGGCCCTCGCCGTCCCGTCGCGGGCGGCAAAATTTTGTGTTTTGACCTTTTTCAAAGAAATTCGAGATCTGACCTCTGTCTGAAATTATTTCGGGATCTGACCCTTTTGACTACCGCCAGGAGGGCCGGCGGTAGGTTTGCATGTCCTACCGCCATCAGCAGTGGCGGTAGGCCCTCTAACGGCGGCTGACGGCCGTCGGCGCGTACTAACGGGAAAAAGGGCCTACCGCCGCAGACAGTGGCGGCAGGGTTCGGTGGCCTGCCGCCAGAGGTGGTGGCGGTAGGTGCCGAAGAGGCAACTAATGATGCGGGCGGGCCCTACCTCACCCACCAGCCCGTTCTTCCTCCTCCCCTCGACTCGAACAGAGTCGAGCGCCGCCTCTCTCCTCCTCCCGATCCCCTCCCTCGATGTCCCTCTTCCCTCCACCATTTTCGCTGATCTTTGGGGCAAATCGAAGATACCGGTAAGCTCCTCCATTCCGGAGGGAGGGGACGAGGGAGTGTCCACCATTTTTGCAATGATTTTTTTGAAGCTATTTTTGGCAGTAGGTGCAACCTAGGTTAATTTTTTTAATGATGTTTTAGTTGTTTAGGAGTATATGATTTAGTAGTAGGCCTATGTAAGGATGTGTGGGTGAAACAACTGCAAGATATGTGAGGATATGTTGGTGAATGCATATATGTTGGTCCATTTTCTTTTGTTATGTATATATGAATTTTATAAGAAATCTTTCTGTATGTTGAATGCAAGATTGTGAGGATGAAGGCATAACAAAATTCGTAGATGGTTAATGTATTGCAAATTTGTGAAGATGGATGTTTTGCAAAATTGGTAGGTGGTTAATGCATAGTGTGAAAATGTGTGTATTTCTATTTCATATAGTTGCAAATGTTGTGATGGAGAATGCATATTAATTGTATGGTATTTTCAGATTTTGCAGTTTATAATTGAAGATGTATGGTTATAGTTTTTTTATATTCTATGTATAGATATGTATAGACGATATTGTATAATAAGTGGAAAAATTATATATATGTTAGGATGGCCGAGGACGAGGACAATGGGCGTTTGTATACAGGGCTTGACCTTGCTTTTGACAAGGATCATCGTGCCCGTGCTATCGAGCGTGGAGAACCTAGATGATTGCAATGTGATGAACCTAGTTGATGAACCCTAGGTTTAGTCTTTCTTATAGCCATACGAGGAACCCTCTCTAGTTGATATGATGAACCCTAGAACCTAGATGAACCCTAGGTTTAGTCTTTCTTATAGCCATATGTGATGATTTCTTGTGTGAATATTGTAGATATTTGTTTTGCTATATATCTCCATTGATTTAGGTGGAATCTACCTATATCTGATGAATGCTTGCATTAGAACAAATATTGATGTTTAATTAACTTTATCCAATCAATGCTTATATAAGGAAAATGGCGCCACCACCACCACTTGATGAGGATGATGACTATGAAGACCCACTTGAGGAAGCCATCTGTGCTCAAAGAGTGAGGTTGAGCGATCTGGAGGTGTGCAACCTATGGGACAATTTTCTGCCACGTGCTGACTTGGTCGGGGTGCCATTCGTGACCCGTCTGACAAGTACCATGATCGATCGACATGTCATGGTATTGTTATTAGTGTAGAATCCAAGGAACTGTTAATAGTTTAGATAATCCATACTTATTAATTGATATGTTTTTCTTATTCAGAAATTGCCAAAGAGCCTATCTGAGAGTTGTGGCATCGAGGTCGATGAAGAAGGCTATCTTTGGAATACGCCTTACCGCAAGGGGCCCCGTCACTACTTGTGCGTACGGCGTGGACACGGACGGTCGCACACATTTAAGCTCGTTGGGTGGAAGAGCTTCCTCGTTGACAATAATCTTCATGTTGGACAGGCCATCCTAATTACTATCAGGAACACCAACCGTCAAGGCTTGAAGATGATGATTGTCATCGATATCATCTAAACTATATATGCGTGTGGCTGCTGATGATCGTCATGTTTGATTGCTACCTATAGATGAAAACTTTTTTGTGGTCGACGACCGTTGAACTTGTTAAACTTCTTATGTTGGCTTTGTGAAACTATTTGGATGTGATCAAACTATGTTATGTGATCAAACTATGTTATTTGGTACTTGTTTCTTAATCCGTAATGGCAAAACTAATTGGATGTGATCAAACTATTTGGATGTAATCAAACTTCTTATGTCTATGAAATTGTGCTTATTATTTTTTATGTTCAGGGCCCTTGCATATTTCGTTACAGAAACTTTATACGAAACACAGGACCCTACCGCCAGGCGCCCTGGCGGTAGGGTCAGACAGCCTACCGCCATGAGTCCTGGCGGTAGGGTGAACCTACCGCCAGGGCGCTTGCATATTTCGTTACAGAAGGCATGCACGGCAAAACCCTGCCACACCTTACGCCAGAGCCCCTGGCGGTAGGGTTAGACAGCTTACCGCCAGGTAAGGTACTTATCCACGTCAGCGCACGGTGACGGCCGTCGTCCCCCTCCGTCACACCATAGCCAGGGCCTCTGGCAGTAGCCTATCTAACCCTACCGACAGGGGCTCTGGTGGTAGCAAAAGGGTCAAATTCCGAAAAATATTCGAACAGGGATCAGATCCTGATTTTGTTTGCAAAAAGGTCAAAACACGAAATTCGGCCGTCGCGGGCTTGCCATTTGGGTGCAGGTGATTTTTGGCTCTCGGACTGGGAGCATCCTGCCATGCCATGCCGATCCCACAATTGTTTTATTGAGGCGTTCCAACGTAACACGTGGCTGTGGTCCGATCAGATCCTCCAAGCACGCAAAGCTGGGCCTACGCCTGCGCCAGGCACCGCATCCATAATCCGCATGAACTACGTGTCCGGTTACAGGCCCGCAGGGGCTATTGACCCTTGGCAAAAGAAGTCGAGGTGCCGCTGGGAGCACGGGACCACGGAACGCCTACCAGCGGCGGCGGCGGCTGCCGCTACAGGTCTGTGGTAAAGATTGTGAGGTGCGGAGGGTGCACAACCAGATCGTGAGGTTCGGCGGGTGAAAAACCACTGTAACTAATGAGTACTAGCTAGTACAGTACTAGTATTTCTGACGATCGATGCCATGCTGGGGTTACTCTTGCAGGATCGGCTGCGGGCCGAATTTCGTGTTTTGACCCTTTTTGAAAAGTATTTCAGGATCTGACCCCTGTTTGAATTTTTTTTGAGATTTGACCCTTTTGCTACCGCCAGGGCCTACGGCGGTAGGGTTAGATAGCCTACCGCCACGGCCCATGGCGGTAGGGGTGCGACGGAGGGGGACGGCGGCCGTTTGACTGCGTTGAACGTGGTTAAGCACCTACCGCCAGGAGCCCTGGCGGTAGGCTGTGCGACCCTACCGCCAGAGCCCATGGCGGTAGGGTCCTGTCTCAGTGTAATGTTTCTGTAACGAAGAATTGAAGGGCCCTGGCGGTGAGTGTGCGACCCTACCGCCGAGCCCATGGCGGTAGGGTCTTGTTTTTTCAAAGGTAACGATTCTCAGAACGAAGAATTGAAGTGCCTGGCGGTAGCTGTTCGACCCTACCGCCAGGTCCTTGGCGGTAGGGTCCTGTGGTTTTATGAATTTAAGTTCGATTGCTTGCTTCTTTTCAAATTCAATATGACAGTAATATTATAGCAAGTTTCACAAATATGACAACAATATCACATATCTCAAACAATTAAACTTGGGCATCACATACACATTAACAAATTTGAAGTGCATAGAACATTTCAAACGAACTTCAACTAATTAGTAAACGGAGTTCCATATAGTTTCACAAATAGCAAACACATAGATCCACAAATAGCAAACACATAGTTCCACGTAGCTTCATAACCACTAGAAAAGTTCAATCAAACGAAGTTCAACCAAACTAAAAGAGCCAACTATCGAAGAGCATAATCAGTTGCTCCTTCCCCTCTTGGAGGTACGGTCCTCGTTACTCTTTGAACGATTCTCTTCGGTCTTCTTCTTGGGCCGTCGAGGAACCGGTCTCTGGAAAGGTTCCGGACTCAGCAAATCCTTCGTCTTCGGATTCCTCTTCTTCGGCAGCTGAGATGCTTGAGACGTTTGAGTTGCTGGAGGTCCATAATCTTCATCCCCTCCTCCCCGTTGCTCTCATCCTCCTCCTCCCTGTCTTCATATATGGCCTCCTCCTCCTCCTCCTCCTCCTCCTCCTCCTCATCCTCCTCCTCCCCAACCAACCTAGACGACGAGGGAGCATGGCTCGATGAGCCGATGACACCACTGTGGCTACAGTCGATGAGCTTCAATCGACCCAGCTCCAAAGACACCCAAGCAGCCCTACCAGCTTGCGACAACGCCGCATCTAACTTCGCACTCACAATGAAGCAAGGTCATAATAAGTTCAGATCGATCGATCGCAAGTGAACAAGATGCATCTGTTCCGAGGAGGCTGAAATTGTACCTTCATCGTCCCCCCGACTCTGTCTCAGATTGTACGCTCCGGAAGATGACCTAGTGCATCCGAGGCTTCAAAGATGCATCTGCTCAGCTCACCGGATCGCAACGGCATAAGTCACCACCTTGACGAATAAAATATTTTAAATACGACCGTCGGTTCAAACGTACCACTCTGTTGATGAGGGGTGCAAACTCCCTAAATCCACCGCGGCATGTCTCGATGCCGATGCAGTATGCCTGCTCATCGAGGTCAGCCCACTCCAGCTCCGCGATGTCCTCCGCCGTCCATCGAGGCTCGAGACGAAGACGGTGCTTCCGCCATCATCGTACCACCTCATGTGTCGCCTGTAATCATCCCGATTAGTCACTCTCCTCTCCACGTCTTTACGCCACCTCCGTCGGTTCCACTCCGTCACATGAGTCTTATGCTCCTCTCCCCAGTCTGTGATCGACTGATTCTTTTGCCGGCTCATGCTGCAAGGCAGTTGGCACAAGAATCATCATAAGCGCAATGAGATCATCATAAGCAACAAGAAACATGATAATCTCACGGAGAACAAAGAGCTCACAGGTGGAGCGCGTGGCCGCCGGTATCGGTGGGCTGGCCCGATGGGGTATGCTGATAAATCCCAAACTGCGTGGCCAGGTGTTGTGGCAAATGCCACTCGACGGCGTACACACAGATCATGGGCACGATGCACCGCCAGAGACCACGGTCCGCATCGCACATCACGTTCAGATCAAAGTCCCACTCTCGTTCTTGTCGATACGGCCACCAGATTACCTATTACATATACCTTGGTAAGTTCGCACTCTCGGTCAATAGCGGAATCAAAGAGAAAGGTGTTGGGCGAGTTCATATACTCACAGATGTCGCCAAAGCGTCAACTCATTGGTGTAGGTCTTGTCACGAAGTCTTGTTTAGGCCCGTGTAGAGTTTGACAACGTCCCACTCGTAAGCTACGGTGGGGTTTCGAAGTCTCGTCACCTTCTTCGCCATAGTCTTCCCATGGGCGTCTTGGCAACTTCTCCGGACGCCCACCGCAGCCGCCTCCCACATCCAAATGGAGAAGGCCTGCATAAAGCCACCCATATTGGACTTGTCTCCGTCCTCCGTGGTTGCGTCGTCAAGTCGCAAAACATCAAATGATGATCGATATAAGAAAATGTCATGGACACACTTTCGTAGGTAGGTACGCAATTAGACACTCTCTTACCGAACGGTATAGGTAGGCGAGAGATGCCGTCCCCCAACTGTACCCTCGCATCCCAGTCCGCTAGGAAGAACAGATACGCCCGATTGGCGAGTTCCGGAGCTGTCGGAAACACGACCTCCGAGAGAATATACCACAGATAGGCCCTCGCGTACAACTCCACGATCGCCTCATCTGCGCTTGGGGGCATATCCTCCGGTGCTCCGAGAGCGATCAACGGCACACGGATGTACGGTTACTCTTGGCACCGGCGATCGCCGATGAGGGTGGTGACCCTCTCCCGCCAGCTTGGCCCTCTCCACTCGACCGGTGAGTGCATGACCTGGATCGGCATTGCAGTAATCATCCCCAGTCCTCTCACGGTCACCGTCATCTCCCCGCATGGCGAGATGGAAAGAATGGGTCTCCGGTCTCCAACGGTCAATCGAGCTGTGAGAGTCGCGTGGACAAGCGTCGGGCCGACGCTTGAACTGCCGACGAAACCCAACAGACGGGCTCTCTTGAAGAACGGCGCCAGAAGCGCCGTCAGAATCCATATGCCCATGAACCCCGTGACCCCTCATGCGCAGTGGCTGGAGCGTCACAAAAAGTGAACGCCAAAAGTTAGGAAATCATTTTCATCAATCCGAGAACTTTGATCAAAATTTCTTTCATATCACTTACCTCTCCGTTCTCTATGAAACGGGCACGATGACCCTTGTCGAATGCCCAGTCCAAAGCATGCAGTATGCAATGGGCGATGTTGTCCGCACGAGGTGGCCGCCTTAATAGAGTTTCATAAACAAAAACATCATAAGCATAAGCATACATAAACAAACAATGAACTCAAATCATATCAAGATCAAATTTTGAGCATATTCCTCCAACAACATCTACTACACATGATGGATCAAATCATATCAACATGCATCGTATCAAAAAAAAACCTCCAACATACATCATAGCTTCATATTTTTAAACAAAATTTTCCAAACAACATCTTCATATCATCATATCAACATGCATCATCAAACTAGGGTTCATCTTCACACTAGATCATATCATCATATCAACATGCATCATCAAACTAGGGTTCATCCCTTTATCAACAATACATCATAATTTTTTTAACGAAAAAAATTTATGAACTAGGGTTCATCTTCACACTAACATATGAACTATTGATTAGAGTACATATCCAATACCACTACTTACTAAAGAACTAAGAACTACAACTACAATCAATCTTAGGTGAAAAAAAATCAATCTAAGTTCAAAAACATGAGGGATTTCAAGCAAATAATGCGTCGAATCGGTAGCAAGTTTGCAAAAACTAATTGGAGGGATCGGAGGAGCTTACGGTTCTCTCCTCGGGGCCATCTCGATCCGCCAAAACGGTGAAGAATCAGTGAAGATCCAAGGGGGGAGTGGAGGAGATGAGAGAGAGAGAAGGGCGACTTGGGGGAGAAAGGGAAGAACTGCCGACGGAGGGGGGGGGGGGGAGGGGTGGGGAGATGGGCAGGGGCGCGGGGGTTTCGGGGCAAATAACTGCCCGGACCCTACCGCCAGGGCCCCTGGCGGTAAGGTTAGACAGCCTACCGCCAGGGCCCATGGCGGTAGGGTGCGACGGAGGAGGGACGGCGCCGTCTCCGCGCGCTGACGTGGATAAGTTTCCTACCGTCATGAGACCTAGCGGTAGGCTATCTAACCCTACCGCCAGAGGCCCTGGTGGTAGGCAAAAGGGTCAAATCTCGAAAAGATTTCAAACAGGAGTCAAATCCTGAAATACTTTCTGAAAAGGGTCAAAACACGAAATTCGGCCTCGGCTGCGCAGGCCAGCATCCGATTGGATTACGACGGACGGGCGACGGGGCCATGACCACGAGGCTCACATCATTTTTTTCAGGTCAGCCCGTCCCACTGGCAGCTATTGCTCACTGCTACTCTTATGTCTAATCGTAGGAGGAGTGGAGCGAGCTGGAAAAGGCTCGCTGTCGCCTGGATCGCTCAGCCCAGCCTAGGGATGCAGGCTACCCTGTAGGTAAAAGACTGACCAGGCGCACATGCAAGAGCAGGAGATGCAGACGCCTAACTTGTTCCGCAAATTTCAGGCTTCCCACCAAACCCAAGGTGACGAATATGTTCATCCCATCCCACCAAGCCCAAGGCCCCGTGGCATGGCAACCCAACCAACCAACGGATGGACGATGATGGTAGTTGCGCTGAATTACTGAACCCTATCCTAGCACGCAGTAAGGGCAATGTATAGATATAGAGATATACTACTACTAGAGACCAAAAAAGTAGAGTGCGTACTGCAGGAATTGTAGTAGGCGAGAATTGAACCCACCGGACCAACCAGCCGTGGTGATATGGGTCGTGTGTTCCAACAAGTATCGTGCAGCCCAGCTGGCACACCTGGAGTATGGACACACGCACACTGTCCATAGTATTCATTGACACGATAGATGAGCTAGCGTATATATACAGTAATAGTAGGGAATATAGGAATTATTATGTAACCTCAGCTTGCTCAAGGTACGGTGGTGCATGTCTCCGGTCCGTGTCTGAAAAGCACATGCAAGAGCAGGAGCAGCTACCAAGTCTATAGATAAGTTTAGTTGTAGTAGATCAGAGGATGATCATACAGTACTAGTCACAAGGGATGTTGGATGCTAATTAAATAGAAGGTTTAAATATGAACTAGTAATAAATAGTACTCTCTCCGTTCCTAAATAATTGTCTTTCTAGAGATTTCAACAAATGACTACATACGGAGCAAAATGAGTGAACCTACACTCTAAAACATGTCTATATACATCCGTATGTTGTAGTTCATTTGAGATGGCTAGAAAGACAATTATTTGAGAACGGAGGGAGTATAAAGGAACTATAGTACTAATTTCCTTGTTTAATTGATGATCGATCAGCATGATGCATGCATGCTAGCTTTCGTCGTGCGGTCGGTCCAAGAAATAGTCTAGAGCCATGGCATTGGCAACCCAACGAACGGATCTCATGATGGTAGTTGCGCCGAATTAACTGACGAACCCTATCCTAGCAGATCGAGAGATCGACTAGACGGAAACCGCTAAGAATTGCGCCCAGAGGCTTGTAGTGATAAAGAGATGGTGCTTGCTAGTACGTACTTGCTAGAGAGAAAGAGAAGCTTTGGTTGTACTAGAGTCAAGTTACTTGTAGTGGAATTGCCTCTGGCTATAGCATGTGATCCTCCGTCTAAAAACAGCTAACACCTACCATAGGGTAGGTCCGTGATCTTTGCCATAATTCTCCTCCACTCACTAGTGGAATCGGCAAGTTCACCGAGTTCTTAAAGAACTGGACAAAGGCCAAATTCAACTCGGCGGTTGAGAGTGTGCCTGTTGCTGCCGCGTCGTGCACCACCGGTGAGGGGAGTTTGTCTGGAAATAGATAAGAGAGAGGGTGAAGCACGCCGGTGAGCTATAAAGAGAGAAGGAGGGAGATGAAGGGACAACGGAAGAGATGTGTGGCTACCAGTTTGCCATGTCATTGATCCGAATGCTTGTCACTGATTGGCTCAGGGTGTGTTTCTCTCAGCCAATCAGAAGAAAGCAAATTGTGCGCTTTCATTGCTGATTAAAACATAGTGAAAAACAGTTCAAAAAAATAAAACATAGTGAAACAGACAGAAGATCATTATAAAGCTCTGATTTTTTTTCAACAATCATTGATTAGTGTACTTCCTACTTGTCAAATTTCAGATTTTTCAGATTTTTTTTAAATTTTGGGGAATTAAAACACCGAAAAATTCCTTGTTCGGGCCTAGTCTTGGCACTTTCATGTTTGGTATTGTTTTAATTTTCTCGTATAATGCTTAAATATAGACTCAAGAACACAAATATGGTTTTTAATCCAATGTTTTCGACCTTTTCAGGCACTTGCAGTTCAAAATTGAATTATATCCGTTAAATGTCTAGAAATGCACTAAATGGTTTAAATATAACATACGGACTCCGAAAGATGCCAAATTTTTACGTAGAACATGTAATGGTTTTTCTTGAGGGTATGAAAAAATCAATGCCAACAGATAAAGCGTCGGTCAGCTTCGCCTTCAAACTAGAGATGTTCTCTCTAAACGACGCTTTCTTCCTAGCAGATGGTTGGATTTCTGAACAATGTATGTCATAACTTTTATAAAACCTTCTCAAATTTTTACCACGCCCTACGGGGATCGTAGGATGACACCGTGCAAAATTTCATGCTTTTCGAAGTTTGTTTTCATTTTCTAAAATTTCAAATCCAAAAAACTACATGTTCGGGGTCGAGTCTTGGCACACTCGTGTTGGAAATTACTTTCATTTTCTTGTATAAGGCCAATATATGGACTAAAGAATACATATATGATTTTTCAATCCAATTTTGCTAAGCTTTTCATCCATTGGTAGTTAAAATTTGAGTTATATTCATTAAATGTCTAGAAATGCTCTTAATTATTTCAATATAGCAAATAGACTCTGAAAGATGCCGATTTTTTAGATAGATCATCTAATAGTGTGTCTTAAGTGTAGAAAAAATTTCAATGCCAACAGATGAAGCATCGGCCGCTTCGCCTTCAAACTATACACGTTCTCTCTCGAAACCATGTTTCTTCCTAAGAGATGGTTGGATTTCTTAACAATAGTGTATGTCATAACTTTATGAAGCCTTCTCAAATTTTTACCACGCCCTACGGGATCATAGGATGGCACCATGCAAAGTTTCATGCTTTTCGGAGTTCGTTTGCATTTTTTAAAATTTAAAATCCGAAAAACTACATGTTCGGGGTCGAGTCTTGGCACCCTCGTGTTGGAAATTACTTTCATTTTATTGTATAAGGCCTAAATATGGACTCAAGAATACATATATGATTTTTCAATCCAATTTTGCCAAGCTTTTCATCCATTGGTAGTTAAAATTTGAATTATATTCATTAAATGTCTAGAAATGCTCTTAATTATTTCAGTATAGCAAATAGATTCTGAAAGATGCCAAATTTTTACATAGATCGTCTAATAGTGTGTCTTAAGTGTAGAAAAAATTTCAGTGCCAACGGGTGAAGCATCGGTCGCTTCGTCTTCAAACTATACACGTTCTCTCTCGAAACCACGTTTCTCCCTATAAGATGGTTGGATTTCTTAACAATAATGTATGTCATAACTTTTATGAACCTTCTCAATTTTTTCCATGCCCTATGGGATCATAGGATGGCACCATGCAAAGTTTCATGCTTTTCGGAGTTTGTTTGCATTTTTTTAAATTTAAAATCCCAAAAACTACATGTTTGGGGTCGAGTCTTGGCACCCTCGTGTTGGAAATTACTTTCATTTTCTTGTACAAGGTCTAAATATGGACTCAAGAATACATATATGTTTTTCAACCCAATTTTGGCAAGCTTTTCATCCATTGATATTTCAAATTTGAATTATATTCGTTAAATGTCTAGAAATGCTCTTAATGGTTTAAATATAGCAAATAGACTCTGAAAGATGCCAAGTTTTTACATAGATCATGTAATAGTGTGTCTTAAGTGTAGAAAAAAAATCAGTGCCAACGGATGAAGCACCGGTCGCTTTTGCCTTCAAACTAGGCACGTTCTTTCTCAAAACCACGCTTTCTTCCTCAGAGTTGGTTCGATTTCGAAGCAGTGTACGTCATAACTTTTACAAAACTTTGTCAATTTTTTACCATGCCCTAGTGAGATCGTACGATGACACCATTCAACGTTTCATGCTTTTTGGACTTTGTTTGCATTTTTCAAATTTTAAAAACCCGAAAGCTCCATGTTTGGGGTCAAGTCTTGGCGCACTCATGTTTGGAATTACTTTTATTTTCTTGTATAATGCCTAAATATGAAGTCAAGAATACATATATGATTTTTCAATCCAATTTAGCCAAATTTTTCATCCACTGGTAGTTCAAATTTGAATTATATTCGTTAAATGTCTAGAAACACACCTAATGCATGGTTCAAATATAGCAAGCGGACTGCAAAAGATGCCAAATTTATACATGGATCATGCAATGGCGTGAACTGAGTGTAGATTTTTTTTCAATGCTAACAATTATAGCATGGGTTGGATCGCCAGATTTTCATTATATAAATAAATATGTCTAATGCGTAAAATATTGACTTAATATCTATAAATGAAAATACACTCGGCAAAGAGGAAGGAAAAGAAAATAAAAAATAAATAAAAGTTTGCCGAGTGCAAAAGGAAAAAAAACCGGCAAAGATTTCTTTGCTGACCGCAAAAGAAATAAACTCTGCAAATAATTCTTTGCCCGGTGCAAAAAAAGAAAACTCGGCAAAAAATTCTTTCCCCATGCAAAAAAGAAAAATAATCGGCAAAAAATTCTTTGCCGGGTTCCCCGATAAAATGCACTCCGCAAATATTTAAAACTAGGCAAAATCTCAGAATCTACTAGTAGTGATTAGGCATCGTCTATCTATCCATGGACGCCCCGGACGCAGCTCCTCTGACGTACGGCGCGCACACACTGACGTGTGGATCCGGACCCACGCGTCAGTGGCCCAATTTCAGGTGGCCGTACGTCATGGATGCACGCCATAATCTGCTCCTGGAGCGCATGTGGGGGAACGAGGAAGCTTCGCTGCAGCATCGTGGATGCAACCGAGTGCGCCGCCAGCTCGCGGCCGGCTTATATATACGCGTCCGAGTGCACTCATTCACTGATACACACATCAGCCACACACCAGCCAGCCACCACCCAGCGCGCGGCATGGCGGCCATCAGCACCACCCAGCTCCTCCTCGTGGTTTCCGTCGTCCTGCTCGCCGGCGCCTCGCACGGGGCGGAGACGGGGGTGCAGACCGGGACTGCGACGTGGTCGGGACCAGCGGAGAGTGCGCGCAACAACTTCTGTAAGTATTGATCCGCCCACCCCCTCTCCCCCTCCCTGGTAAACAGCATGGGTCCTGCGCGCCTCTTTCCCTTCAGATAATTTTTCTTTCTCTGCCAGGATCCAACTTTGCCTAGGCCCTAGTCTTGCATGCAGTAGTCCAAGAACTTGCTTAGCCAGGCAAATTGCCATCTTAAAGTATAGATAGAAGAAACCGGCCGACATGTGTGCTTGATCTCTCGTCGAATCGCCGTCGTTTGGTTGTTTTTCTTACTGATGAAAAATCGGCTGGCAAAGCCCCAGCCCCAACCCCATTTTCTCCTAACACCTAACCTAACCTTGCCCAGCAAACGGCAAGATTTTGTTTTTGTGCATATAATGACATGACATCTCTGTTTGTTTTTGTGCATATAGTGACATGACATCTGTGTTTGTTTCTGTGCATGATTGAAGACGATGCCTACTGTAGGTTCGGCGACACCGTGCTGACCGCACCGTTCAACATGATGGTGACAGGCTTCGGAAAAGGTTCCGGAGAGTGTGGGGTTTGCTACAGGGTGACATGGGGGTCTCTCTCTATATACATGTTGATTAATGATTAGTACTGTGCTTGGTTCATCACTGAATAATTTTGCGCAGGTGATCTGCAACGGCCATCCCTCCTGCTCCCCGGAGGGCGTGACCGTCACCGTCACCGACACTTGTCGCGATCCGCAGTCCCTGTGCTTTCTCAACCCTTTAAAAAATCAGACCCGCGATCGGCACTTCGACATGGGGGCTACGCCTTTGGGGCGATGGCCCTCCCCGGCAAAGCGGACGAGCTCCGCGCGGTGACGGCTGACGGGCCCGTCGCCGTCACGTTTGAATGGTAAGCGGCTATTCTATTTCTGTTTTTCGTGCATGATCCAGTTCATACTCATCTCGCAAAGTGCAGGACGAACTGCGCGTACGAACGGCCGAACGACACCGTGATCTACCCTGCTTTCAGGGCGGGCGGGCAAGCCACCAACCACGATTTCGGCGTCGCCGTCATCTACATCGAGTGGAGCGCGTTCTGGAAGACCGTCACTGTGCGCATCAAGAGCGCAGGCGCCGACGCGGAGTGGCGCGCCATGAAGCACTTCCAAGGAGCATTTTGGGAGTGCAAAGACGACCAGGATCAGCCTTTCTCGGTGACCCCCCCTCTGTCCTTCCAGGTTGACTCACAGGTTGTTGGACATGGATCCGCAGAGTTGAAGACGGTCACCATCACAGACGTGATACCAGTGGGGTGGGAGAAGGCCAAATTCTATTACGGCCACGGCCATGCTTAGCTAGCTGACTTGCTCTGCTGTCTGTCTGTCTGTCTGTCCGGTTATATAGTAATCAGTCGCCGGGATTTATATTCTGCAATGAAACTCCTTTAACAATTCTGGGGGTGATGCTTTGTCAATTTCAGCTCCAAGTATAGAAATGGGGCATTTGATCTCTGAATATTATATAGCACATCCAATAGTTAAGCATTTCCGGCTCTTGCATTAGCACAGTTTTAGCATGTAAGGGGAAAAACTGTCCCAATATATTTGACCTTTAATGTCATTAAGAATAAGTAAATTAAGAAGGGTGGTGTAACAATGCAGCTGCCAGGATCTCGTGAACTTTTGCCAGCTCGACAACGACCTTTGCTGAAAGTAGTGCAATAAAGTGTCTAAGGCTTAGCATGGAGAAAGAGAGGAAGGGACTAGCACAAAGTTAATTTGCAACAAACAAATTTTCAAGTATATTAACAAATAAAACAATTCAAATATTTGTATTTACCTCCCCAGCAATAACCTGCAGCCCCAACAGTCGGTACTCCCTTCTCCTTTAGAGCAGCAATTGCTGGTTTTGCCTCTTCAGATGCCTTTTGCTGTTACAAGAATCAGTCTCAGTGCTCAGTATAAAATGAGAGACAAAAGAGAACAAGTAGGCCATTGCTCATAATTAACCCCTAACAGGTTACTCCTACATTCAGCTTGTTTCACTCTACAAAAGTCATGGAAGTTGGACAAGAACAGCCCCCCACCTCCACCAGACCCCCACTGACCCACCCAAAAAAGATCACTGAAACAAGCTGCATGCCCTGGGTCTTGTAATAATCAAAAGTTCGACGAAGAAGTTCAGAAGACAACATACTGGAGAATGTACCTGCGACCACATCGCACGATTATTTGGATTGCTGGGGTCGAATGGATCCCCATGCAGGAAATCTGGCACTACAACCAAGTAACCTGACAAAGCAACGTTATCCGCTATCTTCCTTCATGAGAAAAACTTTTACCATCAGTGTAAAAAAAATAACTTTTAGAAAGTAGTAGCAACTACATGCAATTCTAAGAACCCTTGGCAGATTCTAACACTAAGCTGTGAAGCAATTTGCACCAGACTGTCTACAGCAAACACCCAAGTCTGACTAGGTTTTCCTTTTATGCGCTTTACATTTTGTTTTATCTGTTAACAACAGTCCCTATAAGGCTAGTGTTGAGTATAATGTTTATTAAGAAAGACGAGGTAGACTAGGATTTGTTCTGGCTTATCTTGTACTTCAAGTAGATAATTGTACTCCTATATAAATGCCCACGAGGCTCAAACAATACATCAAACTATTCCACCAAACCCCTATCTCCCTTCTAACATGGTATCAGCCTAATCACGATCCCAACCCTAGCCGCCGCCGCTTCCGCACCCGCGCGCTGCCCCCGGGGCGGTCGGCCTCCATGACCGCCGCCGGGGGCCGCGCCGCCCGTACCTAGGGTTCGTTCGCTGGCCGTGTTGGCCGGCTACCCTAGAGAGTTTTTTCCCGAGCCCTTGCTTCGGGTTTTTTCGCTCTCTCACCGGTCGTTTTGATCGGAGTTTCTCTTTTTAGTTTTCCGATCTATTCTTGATCGGTTTGCGTCGCCCGCCGCCGCCGTCGACCCCCGTGCGCCTCTACTCCGACCCGGCGCGACCGGCCTCTCCTCGACCGGTCACGCAGCGAGGCGACCCGTCGAGGCAGCCGCCCGTCCGCCCGTCGCCTGCCGGCCGTCACCGCCTGCTCCGACCGGGACACCTGCATCACCTTGAACCGGCGGCCTCGCGCCATGCAACGGCCAATCATAGCCGTCGCTCGCGTGCCGGCCCGCCCATCGATCCACGCCACCCGTCTCCGCCGTGTCTACACGGCGGCCCGGCGGTCTACCTCGCCGGCCTCGTTCTCGGCCGCGTCGGGACGGCTACATCAGGCTCGTCGGCTGCCTCAACTCGGACGCCGCTGCTCGGTTGGTCGCTCGGGCCTTCTTGCTGGCGCCGGCTGCTTTGCAGCCGGTGCCGATCTTTATCAAGCTTCGTCGCGCCAGCGTTCCACGCCGTCCGTCGTCGCCGGCCTCATCGCGGACTCCGCTGCCACCCCGCCTCCACCGAGCGGCGTCTCCGACCTCGTGCACGATCGGCTTGGTCACCCGCTCGCCGTCGCGATCCACCTCATCTACGCCGCGCGACCGACCTAGCCTGTCGGTTCTGCGCGCCTCCGCAGGTCCCGTGAAGATCGTCCCGAGTACCGCGCACCTCTCCGCCGATCGAGCATCGGGCTGCCGCCGCGTCGCTCCGTCGGGCCGCAGCGCCGCCGCTCCGTGGTTCTCCTCGCGGCTGCATCGATTGCGTCGTCAGCTTTCGGCCGTGCCGCGACACGCGGTCCCCGCCGCCGCTCGAGGCCGTCCCCTGGTACCGACTTCGCGAACCGCCATTGCGTCGCCTTCGGGCCGCGCCCGCGTCCCCGCCGCCGCCCGAGGTCTTCCGCCGTCGCCGCTTCGACCCGCTTGCCGCCGCCGCTTCTTCCGGCAATAGCGCGCCATGCGCGGTCCACTCCGGCGTCACCGTGCGTCGACCTCCCGTGGTATGCGCCGCGCCGTATCCCTTGGCGCGGGAACGCCATCGTTCGCGCTGGTCTTCGTCACGCTGTCAGGGTTCTTCACCTACTTCGAGCACCGCCGTCGCACTCCTAACCTAGCCGCCGCCGCCGTCAGGCCGCCGCCGTCGCTCTTCTTTGGCCGCTGCCACCGCTACCCTCGTAGTCGCCGCCGCCGCCCGTCCACCCCCTTCGTCTTCGTCCAAGCATCAGCCCGTCGCCAGCGTCGCCGTCATCTACCCTAACCACTTCGTCTACTCCGACCACCGTTGGTGACGTTGGCCCCGCGCCGATGGACGCCGCAATCGTCGTCGAGTTCTTCTCTGTTGGCCCCTCCGACTTCTCCGACATGGCGTACAGCTTGTGCAGGTCCCTCGTCTACGCATGCCCGGTGCTGGCAACACCGATGCGTGCCTTCATCCACGACGTGTCCCCGGGCCTGGCAAGCCTGGTCGGTGCTTCGTCAACTTCGTCTTTGTCCGTCTACGCATGCCTGGTGCTGGCAACACCGGTGCGTGCCTTCGTCCACGATGTGTCCCCGGGCTTGGCAAACCCGCCGCGACGCGTCGTCAACAATATTTTTTTCCCGGTGCACCCATACTTCGACACCACTGCGCCTATGCTAACTCGGTGCCCCCTTGCGCCCGCGGCTCCACGGCGACTTCCTTGACACCGGCCACCCCGACTCGACATCGACCCCGGCATTCTTCGCACGGCTACCTCGACAAACAGCACAAAGGGCTACCGCCTTGCTTGAGCAACCTCGTCAGTTGCCACTCCAGCCACGACTCCGCGATGCGTCGACCGTTACGACTGTGGGAGGGTGTCCGTCGACTTGCCTTCGGATTCTTCTCCAGTCTCACCGCAGCGCTACTACCGTTGTGATCAAGGGATGTTGAGTATAATGTTTATTAGGAAAGACGAGATAGACTAGGATTTGTTCTGGCTTGTCTTGTACTCTAAGTAGATGATTGTACTCCTATATATATATGCCCACGAGGCTCAAGCAATACATCAAACTATTCCACCAAACCCCCCTCTCCCTTCTCACAGCTAGAATTAGGGATTAGCAAAGGCAAAAATACTATGCTAGAAGATAATGATTGCATAAGTTCAATTTTCTGAAAAGAAAAGGCCATGATATATATACTAATCACATGAGATCAGTAAACTAGCGTATGATGAGATGGCACAATTCACACTTTCAGAGTCATAACGGGCAAGAGCTCTAAATCGATAAAGCAACCACATGGTGATGGTGCTGCAAGTAACAAATCCAAGGGTTCCACCTTGTCTATTTCAGAGGTGTAAAAAGGAGGGGTACCTCAGCTTTGGCGCCTCATACCCTGTAAAGAAGGGGAATAATAGTTCGGGTGATTACCTAGCCAGACACCAAATACCAGCCAAGAACATAGGATCAGATTAAGACACCCTTCAAAGTGGATGTTTCATGAAGGCATTCATCAACAAACTATTCAAGTAATGTCAGCAACAATCATAAATAAATCTCATAGGGAGAAGTACAGAAGCTCTAGTGTTTTAGAAACTACGTTGCCACCAGAGTTTGACTACTGCATCTACAGTAGAAAACAATGTCTGCGAAAGAGGCCTCAAGAAGAACATAAAATTAGGCACATACATAGTCCACCATGAATATAAGGAAACTGAAGAAAGGAACTGTGTACTGTGGACCTTAGACATGCTGGAAATCAAATAAGTGAACAACAGATAAGGAAGCAATTAAGAAAGACAGATAGATACTAGAAAAATCTGTAAGCAATTAAGAAAGAGAGATAAATACTAGACAAATCTGTTTACTGTAGACCATAGGGAATCCATAAATCAAAGTGATGACCAGCTGATAAAAAGTGACCACCAAAGTTGATTATGCATCACATTACCACTTTCACATGAGTATCATAGAAAATCTGTTCTGATTAAACGAACAGCTAAATATTGGATCCTCATACTACTTTTTCTCTCTCCATACGCCACCCAAAAAAGGGAGCCGTGTTTCATGGCTCTTCAATTATCAACCAGAAATCTGGTACACTTTTTTCCTCTGCAGCGAAGCACTATGAACAAGTCGAAGACTGTTGTGCATTCCTTTTTCATCAGTTACATGATCTCTTTTTCCAACATAAAGTTACTCAACAGATGTACATTCCTTTCTGATGTACTAGCAGTTTCACCTGCGCCATCTTTGGTTAAACTTTCTACCTCAATCACACTGTTGAATTTGCAGGTGCAGGAAATCCATCACATGGGTCATAGAACAAACAGAACCATGCAAAATAGAGGCATCTTTTGTCTATCTGCATCCTACTTAGTAGTGTAGTTGTTATCATGGTACATCTGAGAGTAAGAGTTGTTTGCCAACAGTTGCAAGAGTCGAAATTAAAGATTGGAAACAGGAGAAACAGAGACACAAAATAGAACAGATGGATACACAGAACCGAAGGACGAGCAAAGGTTATTCGTTCAGATTCAGATGCAACCAAGAAAGATTACTAGTGATTGCGAATTTATGACATGGTTAAGATTCACTGGTTGGGTTAATCAAATGTACTACCAGTTCAGGAATCACATTCAACAACGGGCGCAGAAGCCGGGGGTCTTCCTCCTTTTCTAAAAGAAAACATTCAACAACGGGCGGCGGACACGGCGGGAGGCACAACGCAGCACCGCGTGGCCACGGGGGGCGGCGAGGGGGGTGGTGCGCGGAGGGAGGCGGGAAGGCGGAGAGGGCGGGACCGGGGAGTCGCTTTTAGTTTTTTTTGAACATCAGTACAGACACAAGCGCTCATATACACGCACATACACTCACCCCTATGAACGCACACACGCACACCCTACCCCTATGAGCACCTCCTACTGAATGCGCATCGCCGGAAATCCTGAAATAAATCTAGGAATAAATGCGAGCACCAGGATTTGAACCCTGGTGGGCAGGGGATACCACAGTCTCTCTAACTATTCAACCACAGGTTGGTTCGCCTGTGCACGGTAGTTGATGATGAATTTTTGCACACACGGTCCAGTTCCTTCTTCTCTCTGGGTTCGGTTTGACAGGCAATTTCGAAACGAGATGCGTATTTGGAGCAGTGCGCGGTTGACGTCAAAGCCTATGCAGATGCAGCTGAGCCACTTGGGGTGTGTTTGATTGCTCGCATTAGGCTCAGCCTGGCCCGCGCGGGAAGAAAGTGGCCTGTTTGGTTGCTCGTGATTCACCATCGGCCCGCATCGCACGCAAAACTTAAAGCACGCCCAAAGGCCTGTGGGAAACACCCGAATCGGCAGTAGCTCGTGAGCTTGGCTCGGGCGAGGCAGGGGAGGGCGACGTGCTTCTCTCCTCATGCGAGCAGGGGAGATGGCGTGAGCTCGCCCGCATCGCCGAATAATCGGCGGGAGGATTTCGGCTCACCTCCCACCGAGTCCACCCCTATTTAGCCCCTCCCTCACCGCCCCAACTCCCACCATCATTCTCGCTTCGTTCGAGCTTTCCCGCCGACGCGCATCGGCACCGACGAGCAGGTAAGCGGGGCATCTTCATCGGACGGCGGTCCACGGCGTCAGCGCACTTCACCAGCCGGCGTTGATCTTCCACGACCGTCCCCCATCGTCCTCGAGCTGCAGCCATGGCCTCTGTGAGTTCAATCCCCCCTTTCTCTCTGTTCCTTCTTGCTAGATCTGAGATGCAGCTACGGTTTGATCTAGATGCATGGTTGGTTAGTGGTCTGATATGTGAGCTGATATGGTTGATTGCTATGGTGCGGTTGCAATTTGTGGTAGGGCTAGATGTTCAAGCATGTGGTAGGCTAGATTAATAGTAGATTTTGAAGTTGAACCTTGTGCTTGTGTTGATTCGTGCTTAGATATGTGATTTGTAGCTATTGGTGGTCCATTTGTAGCATGCTGTTTGTTGTAGATGTATGTTCCTGCTCATAGATTGTCCGGCATGCTTGGTATGATAGCGATGAAGCATGTGCTTACTATGATAGTGATGAACCATGTACATGTATGCTTCTGCTTTCATGGATTGTCCGGTATGTTGTGTGCTATGCTTAATGTCAATGCGTGCTACGATTGTAGGACATGACCACGCAGACGCAAGATCTTAGTCAGGCCATTGTCGTGTCCGACAGCCAGTTTGCTCCATCGTTTGTCGAGGACTCGCAACCTATGTCTGAGATGGCACCTGATTCAGAGGTGTTCGCGTCTGATTCCCTCTATGCGCCAGTAGTGCTCATTGAGCCAACTCCTGCTGCTGCTGCTGCCGCTGCACTCAAGCTAGCAGCAACAAAGGCAAAGAAGGATGGTAGGTCGAACAACATGAAGTGGCAGCCGTTCATGTCCACGTTCGTGCTGAACAAGATGTGTGAGCTCATCTCTAGTGGAGTTAGGACTGCCAAGGGCTTCAAGGAGGTGCACTTGAACACCATTGCAAAGCAGGTGTTCGAGTTCTGTGGGCAAGAGGTGTCTGCCATCCAGGTGTACAACCACCCGAGGAAGTGAAGAAGTCGATGGATCCAAGTGTCCAAGTTGAGAGACCTTAGCGGCGCCTCATGGGATGAGAACACTTGCTCCATAGTTCTGGAGGCAGAGCACTACGCCGGCCATGTCGCGGTTAGCTCACAACCCTCTTCCTTTTCATACTGTCCACCATTGTCTACTCCTAATCGCAACTAACAACACTTGTGTTTCATTCTTAGGACCACCCAAGGGACGCTGAGTTCCTCAACACACCCATACAAAACTATAGCCAGATGCAGCACATCTTCTCCTTCGGGTCAAGCTCGAAGCATGCCATGGGCTCTGGGAGCCTCTTGGTTCTCCGATGCAGACTTCCACAGGACCCGGACGTCGAGGTCCTTGATGGCCCTGACAAGCCCGCTGCGAAGCCTTTCGACAAGCCATTTGACCCCATCCATGATAGGAAGAGGAAGAGAGGAGGCCTGATGGAGGAGGAGATCAATGTCTTTTGCAGTATGACTGAGGCGGTGAAGGAGGTGGCAACAACCATCAGGGAGCGCAAGCCCCTCGACGTCCACCCTGACCTATATGGCGCTGTCATGACCCAGGGTGGCTTCAGTGACGAGGCTCTCATGGCAGCTCTCAACCGCCTGCTTGACAACAAGGCCCAGGATGTTGGGTTCGTTGCCATGGCCGACGCTCACAGGGTGCTGTGGCTCAAGAGCTGGCTGGGCAAGCACTACTACTAGAGTAGTGCTGCCTGTGAGTGTGCATGATCCCTGACGGCGATGGTGGTGGCGACGACGACGACGATGACGATGACGACGTACATTTTGTGTAGCTAGGGCTCAAAAACTATTTGATGGTATGTATATTTTGGTGAGGTGGTATATACTAACCCCTCACCCTGATGGTGAACTTGCGGTGGTAGGACGACACCCTCTTTTGGATGTGGTGGTAGGTTAACACCAAGGTAGTGCTAGCAAGAACTTGCTATGCCGTATGATCATGCATGCTTTACTTCTCTTCTGCTCCATTGTTGTTTGTGTGCTACTTTGCTTGCTACTTGTGTGTTCCATTGATTTGATGCTTCAACTCTTGCTCTTGTGCATTGCTAGGGCAAGTGGTATGCCGTGTTCATCGGTAAGGTCCCAAGGGTTTATAGTACATGGGAAGAAGCCAGTGCACAAGTAGCATCGTATAGCAACATCACCCATGGAGGGTTCAAGACTAGGCAGGCAGCAGAACAAGCTTACTCCGAGTGGGTGCGAAAGCACAACAATAGTGTTGACAGTGGCAAGGTTGGAGGTGTGAAGGTGGATCGCCAGTTTGGGCTGAAGCTGAAGAACTTCATCATCTTCGCCCAGTTCATCGCCATTGGCCATTGCTATGCTGTGGCGTTGGTGTGCTAGGTGTGGGTAAGCTCATCAACTAGGGTACAAGGTAATCACAACATGTACGCCGTATGCAAACCAACGCCGTGTTCATGTGCCGCTCGGGCCAATGCAGGCAACCAAAGTGCACTTGCGTATTACCTAATGCAGGGACACTAGATGCATGCAACCAAACAACTTGCAGATGGCGTATTAGGGCCTGTTTTTGCTCACCAGACTGGGTTGAGAAATGAGGTAAATACATCACAAGTCATAGAACTTGCACGCGACGGTCAGTTTGGTGCACAAACTTGTAAAATACGTGTTTCTAGTCATCTAACTTGTCCTTCCGTTCATATATGATGCTTTCTACCGTATTCAGCTGTATCATATGCACACATGGCGTGCCAAACATGGCAGGGGCCCACTGTCAGCTGTAGGTAATCCGCGTGCACTGTTTTTTCCTTCAAAAAAGCACCTTTGCATTTTATTTATTTACGCCAAGAATCCTCAAATAAAATGAAAAAAGCCGGACCGTCAGTGGAATTCGAACACAAGACCTGCTACAGTTCGTCTCGCTAAGATAGCCACTTGACAACTTTACTGATGAGGTATGTTGACCACAACTAGCTTTATATAAGACAGACCGTATGAGTTAAAATGGAAACCAAAATGAGAAAAGGGGAAGGCACCGGTTCTAACCTATGACCACATAACCTCGCCGCGTGTGCGAGCACCAACCATCCCATCCGGCAACAATGAGTTAAAAAAACATCAGCCACAATGACATTTAAATAGATAAACTCAATTTATCTTATCTATTCTTTTGTTTTGTTTAACGAAATTATTTATATTCTAGATAAACATTTTGGACAAACCGACTAGATTTTCTTAATTCATGTAATTTTAAATTTAAAAATCTAGATAAAACCAAATATAGTGCCGAATGAGTGTAAGTATTGTTTTTGGACAAATCAACTAAAATTTTGTAAGAATTCGAATAATTTTAAATATAATAAATGCATCTAAAAAATATAGTGTAGAATGAGTGTACGTAATTTCTTTTGGACAAATCAACGAATTTTTTGTTTGAATTCAAATAATTATAAATTCGAAAATCTAGATAAAAGAAATTATAGGTTAGAAAGAATGTACATAATATTTTTGGACAACTGAACTAATTTTTTGATTGAATTTGAATAATCTAGATAAAAGAAAATATAGTTCATAATGTTCTTTAGGACAAATCAACATAATTTATTATAAATTCGAGAACTAGATAAAAAATTATATGTGAAAAGTAATGTACATAAATACAAAAATCTACAGAAAAGAAAATTTATTCAGAATGTGTACTTTTATTCATAGGTGATATACCTTAGTAGTCCAAATGAAACAGCAAGCACGATCAGTTGCGGTGGTTAGGCCCCTAGCGTCATTGCAATTGGTCGCTTGTTCGTACTCGCTCCGTCCCATTTTTTCCAGCGCAACTACTGTTGGAGGTGCTTTTGTACAAAGTAAAAAAACGAGGGTGTTTCTGCAAAAACATCACGTGCACTAGCCATTGACAATGGGCCTGGCCACACTGGCGTGCCACGTAGGCAGCTTAATACACCCACGTATGGGAAATGTGACCGTATTTACACGTCCGCACAAGTTTGATGACGAGAAACACGTATTTTGCAAGTTTGTGCACCAAACTGACCGTCGAGCACAAGTTGTATGACTTTTGGTGTATTTACCTCTTGAAAAATATATGCGATGCAGGAACTATTCACAACAACAACCAAACACGCTCTTGGAAAAGTAGAGAGACATGCCTGATTAGGAGCGCTTTTTGAAATCTTGTTAAGGTCGTTGTCTCGTGCAGATATGCGGCTACAGCCTACAAGGATGGTCAAGCTGACTCGGTCTTGTATGACAAAATAAATATAGTTAGATTTTTTTTGAGGCTAATAAATATAGTTAGATAATAACATCTTCCCATGCCTGCTTTTTATCGTGGTTTTTTTTACGGGGGTAAAAGGATTGTATTACTCAAGAGCACACGAATTCATCCCTACACAGACTAGGGACATTAGCAGGTCCAGAGCGGAGCCAGACCAAGTACGGTTCTCCGCTCAATCAAGTTTGCTAACACATAACTAACATTATTTTGCTCTCTAGAGATGTGAGTAACACAACACTCCCTTGTACCCATAAGACTCTTTACTTGAGACCACCATCGCATGCTGGGAACGATCCGGTCCTTTTGCCTTGATCATCTGCACGGCCTGCATACTGTCACACTCCAGGATAATCGGCAACTCCGTCCACTGCAAAAGCTAGGCCGAGTCCCTCCGTGCACCCAGCCAACTCAGCGTGCAATGGGTCCGGGCATGACCGAAGCGAACGACATGCAGAGAAAATGATGACTCCCAAACTCCATCAGTCCATCATCACGATTGGAGGGCTAGCGCTCGTGCCCCGATCCGCTAGGGTTTCTCGTGCCACCACGATGACAAAACTGTGTGTGTGTGTGTGTGTGTGTGAGAGAGAGAGAGAGAGAGAGAGAGAGAGAGAGAGAGAGAGACGCGCTGCTTTGAGAACCCGCCGGCGCTGGAGCCGGCCAGCAGAGGAGAATTGGTTGACGACTTTGGCGGGCAGAAGGCCTACATCACCGGCTCCGCCGAGTCCAAGGCCGCCATCATCTTCATCTCAGATGCCTTCGGTAATCTCCGAGCCCCCCGAGTCAAGCTTCAAACTTCTTGCATTTTGATTTGCTAGCATAGCTGCATTGAAATCCGTTCTTGTTTTTTTGTAGGGTTCGAACCGCCAAACCTGAGGTATGTACGCTATGAATACAACAATCTATTTAGCTTTACTTTTCTTTCGTTATAAACCCTAACTTTAGGGTAGGTGAGTTGTTGGCAGTGGCGGGGAAAAAAGTTCAGTAAAGCGCAAGAACAGAGCACCTGCTAGTCTCACTATCCTGACCTTCCAGTCTGAGCTGGGTAGTTTGTAACACCTCAAAAGTTTAACCATAGTTTTATTAAGTAAAATTTGTTCAGAAATAGAATTTTGAAGTATACTAGGTCGTTTATTAATTTCAGAGCCTTTTATATTTTCAGTATTCCAAAATTCTTCCCTCCATAGAAGATTATTTTTGTGAAATATTGTGGTCTCTGGTTGTTTTATTAATCTTGCTAGTTATATTCTAAATAACAGTAGGAATATTCTCATAATAAAAGTTTCCCAAAATAATACTTTCAAAGGCATTTTCAAATGCTTGAAATGCTCCTGTTGCACTAAGAACCTTTTAAATAATTATTTAAAAATTCCACAAAAATTAGGAGAGGTCAGGTGATGCCTATATGTCACTTTTATGCAAAAACCTAACTGCGTCTTTTGAAAATTTTGGGTGAAACATCCTCTTTTCATTTCTGCCCATTCTTGAGTTATAACTGCAACCCTAATTTTCCTAGCTCCATTAATTCTGAAACTTTTCCATCTTGTAGTCCTTCCAACTAGTACCTTAAGTCCAGAAGATCAGATCCATTTGCATCTTTTAAGTGCACCAAACATTCCTCTCAAGTTTCTGTCCAGAACTGAATTCTGGTAAAACTTGCACTAACAAGTTTCTCCTCTTGACAAAATAACTCCAACATCATCTCTAACATCTAAAGAGACCCCATCCTGCCAAGTTTCAAATCCAGAAATGTCTCCTAGCTAGCCCTAGCATTCTATCATACACCTTGTGGGCATGACAAAAATGTTGCCACTTTCTAACTTACACTGGAAACTTGGTCATTTGGCCAAACCAACATGTCCATTAGCTCTCTTATAACCAGGCTCACAATCCTGTTAAGTTTCACTGGCATCCGAGGCTCCTAGAACACCGAGGCATTTCGTCGAGCACTCTATGCACGTGCTCTGGGCACGGCCAGAGCGTGCGTTTTGCACGCGTCGGCACCGAGCTACTGCCGCCGCTCTGCCACCTCCCCCTCTCGTCATGATCTTCCTCTGGATCAGCCCGACCACTCAGGACCTCGCTGACACCTCTCCTTGGCTCCTAGCGCCGTCTACCGCCGTCCACGGCGACCAGGACCGCCGCCCGACGAGTTTCGCACGGCCACGTCTCTACCCAACCCATGTTGCGCGTCCCGAGCAGCCCAGCTCCTCCCAGGAGTAACTGCGGGCGGCCACCGTCCTCACCGACCACCCTGCCGACCTCAACGCCCTCACCTGCCGCCGTAATGATCGCCGCCGTGCTTATCCTCTAGACACCGCAGAGCCGACCCCCTCGGGCTATAAGAGCCACCCCAGGCCCTCGATCAGCACCACAACACCTCCCTCTCCCTCAGTGATCTCCCATGAGCAGCCACACGACTGGAAATGGTCGTCTTCTTCTTCTCTGGCAACCACGGCCGCCGCCTCTGTCTCGTTCATGCCGGCGCCATTAGGGCCTCCCCCTCTCCACTCTCTTCACCAGTAGCTCCCTGAAGCACCCACGAATCCTTCCCTGTGCTCAATTTGGCTCGGGAGCCGCCGTAGGAAAAAGCCCCACCCTACCCGACGGCCGCCGTCCGCTGCGAAGCTCACCGCCGGTGACCCCATGCCCTCCGTTGGTCATGCCGCCCACCGGACGAACCGCCATGGCCTCCTGAGCAAGACGGTGGCCTCCGCTTCCCGAACGGTGCCACTTTCGCCGACGAGCATCACCGGAGCACCGCATCTGGTCGGCCGGTCAAACCTGACCAGTGGGCCAGGTGGGCCCATTGTTAGTGACTGATGGCAGCTGGAACTACGTCGGTATTTCCCCGGAGAGGGAGAGATGATGTAGCACAGCGACGGTAGGTATTTCCCTCAGTTATGAAACCAAGGTATCGAACCAAAGAGCGTAACCAAGCAACACAACGTAAACAACACCTGCACACAAATAACAACACCTCGCAACCCGACGAGTTAAAGGGGTTGTCAATCCCTTTCGGGGTACGACGCCTCAAGATAGGCAAGCGGACATGAGGTAAATTATAGTAGATTGATAGATCGAACACCAAATAAAATAAATAAAAATAAAATGCAGCAAGGTATTTTTGTATTTTTGGGTTTAATTGATTTGAAAATAAAAGCAAATAAAAGTAGATCGCAAAGGAAAATATATGAGAAAGAAGACCCGGGGGCCGTAGGTTTCACTAGTGGCTTCTCTCGAGAAAAATAGCAAACGGTGGGTAAAAAATTTACTGTTGGGCAATTGATAGAACTTCAAATAATTATGACAATATCCAGGCAATGATCATTACATAGACATGACGTCCAAGATTAGTAGACCGACTCCTGCCTGCATCTACTACTATTACTCCACACATCGACCGCTATCCAGCATGCATCTAGTGTATTAAGTTCATGGGAAAACAGAGTAATGCAATAAGAACAATGACATGATGTAGATGTTGGGTAACATAGTAATTTCAAAACAAAAAATCCTACGCACACGCAAGATCATGGTGATGCATAGCAACGAGAGGGGAGAGTGTTGTCCACGTACCCTCATAGACCGTAAGCGGAAGCGTTATGAGAATGCGGTTGATGTAGTCGTACGTCTCCACGATCCGTGAGATCCAAGTACCGAACGCACGCACCTCCGAGTTCAGCATACGTTCAGCTCGGTGACGTCCCACGAACTCCAATCCAGCAGAGCTTTGAGGGAGAGTTCCATAAGCACGACGGCGTGATGACGACGATGATGATGCCACCGACGCAGGGCTTCGCCTAAGCACCGCTACGATATGACCGAGGTGGATTATGGTGGAGGGGGGCACCGCATACGGCTAAAAGATCAACTGATCAACTTGTGTGTCCATGGGGTGCGCCCTTCCCCCGTATATAAAGGAGTGGAGGAAGGGGAGAGGCCGGCCCTCCTAGGCGCGCCCCAAGGGGAGTCCTACTCCCACCGGGAGTAGGACTCCAACCTTTTCAAGAGTAGGAGTAGGAGAAAGGGAAGGAGGAGAGAGGAGGAAGGAAAGGGGGGCACCGCCCGCCTCCTTGTCCAATTCGAACTAGAGGGGGAGGGGGCGTGCGGCCTGCCCTGGCCGCCCCTCCTCTTCTCCACTAAGGCCCAATAGGCCCATTATACTCCCCGGGGGGTTCCGGTAACCCCCCGGTACTCCGGTTTTTGTCCGAACTTGCCCGGAACCCTTCTGATGTCCAAACATTGTCATCCAATATATCAATCTTTATGTCTCGACCATTTTGAGACTCCTCGTTATGTCCGTGACCATATCCGGGACTCCGAACTACTTTCGGTACATCAAAGCACATAAACTCATAATACCGATTGTTCAAAATCTTGTCAAGGTATGTAGTCATTGAAAAAAAACTTATCAAACGTCTTGATCTATCTCTATAGATCTTGATGCTCAATATGTAAGCAGCTTCACCGAGGTCTTTCTTTGAAAAACTCCTTTCAAATACTTCTTTATGCTTTCCAGAAAATTCTACATTATTTCCGATCAACAATATGTCATTCACATATATTTGAAAAATGTTGTAGTGCTCCCACTCACTTTCTTGTAAATACAGGCTTCACCGCAAGTCTGTATAAAACTATATGCTTTGATCAACTCATCAAAGCTTATATTCCAACTCCGAGATGCTTGCACCAGTCTATAGATGGATCATTTGGAGCTTGCACATTTTGTTAGCACCTTTAGGATCGACAAAACCTTCTGGTTGCATCATATACAACTCTTCTTTAAGAAATCCATTAAGGAATGTAGTTTTGACATCAATTTTCCAGATTTCATAAAATGCGGAAATTTGCTAACATGATTCGGACAGACTTAAGCATCGCTACGAGTGAGAAAATCTCATCGTAGTCCCATATTAGATTTCATGGCTTCAAGCCATTTTGCGGAATCTAGGCTCATCATCGCTTCCTCATAGTTCGTAGGTTCGTCATGGTCAAGTAATCATGACCTCCAGCATAGGATTACCGTACCATCTGGTGCGGATCTTACTCTGGTTGACCTACGAGGTTCATTAGTAACTTGATCTGAAGTTACATGATCATCATCATTAGCTTTCTCACTAATTGGTGTAGGAGTCACAAGAACAGATTTCTATGATGAATTACTTTCCAATAAGTGAGCAGGTACAATTACCTCATCAAGTTTTACTTTCCTCCCACTCACTTCTTTCGAGAGAAACTCCTTCTCTAGAAAGGATCCATTCTTAGCAATGAACTTCTTGCCTTCGGATCTGTGATAGAAGGTGTACCCAACTATCTCTTTTGGGTATCCTATGAAGAAACATTTCTCCGATTTGGGTTTGAGCTTATCAGGATGAAAGTTTTTCACATAAGCATCGCAACCCCAAACTTTAAGAAACGACAACTTTGGTTTCTTGCCAAACCACAGTTCATATGGTGTCATCTCAACGGATTTAGATGGTGCCCTATTTAACGTGAATGCAGCTGTCTCTAATGCATAACCACGAAACGATAGTGGTAAATCGGTAAGAGACATCATAGATTGCACCATATCTAATAAAGTATGTCTACGATGTTCGGACACACCATTATGCTGTGGTGTTCCAGGTGGCGTGAGTTGCGAAACTATTCCGCATTGTTTCAAATGAAGACCAAACTCGTAACCCAAATATTCTCCTCCACGATCAGACCGTAGAAACTTTATTTTCTTGTTACGATGATTTTCCACTTCACTCTGAAATTATATGATCTTTTCAAAATGTTTCAGACTTATGTTCAAATCATCTGTGAAGGTCAGAAAATAACGATACCCGCCGCGAGCCTCAACACTCATCAGATCGCATACATCAGCATGTATTATTTCCAATAAGTCAGTTGCTCGCTCCATTGTTCCGGAGAACGGAGTCTTAGTCATCTTGCCCATAAGGCATGGTTCGCAAGCATCAAGTGATTCATAATCAAGTGATTTTAAAATCCCATCAGCATGGAGTTTCTTCATGCACTTTACACCAATGTGACCTAAACGACAGTGCCACAAATAACTTGCACTATCATTATTAACTTTGCATCTTTTTGCTTCAATATTATGAATATGTGTATCACTACGATCGAGATCCAACAAACCATTTTCATTGGGTGTATAACCATAGAAGGTTTTATTCATGTAAACAGAATAACAATTATTCTCTAACTTAAATGAATAACCGTATTGCAATAAACATGGTCAAATCATATTCTTGCTCAATGCAAACACCAAATAACATTTATTTAGGTTCAACACTAATCCCGAAAGTATAGGGAGTGTGCGATGATGATCATATCATTCTTGGAACTACTTCCAACACACATCGTCACTTCACCCTTAACTAGTCTCTGTTCATTCTGCAACTCCCGTTTCAAGTTACTCTTCTTAGCAACTGAACCAGTATCAAATACCGAGGGGTTTGCTATAAACACTAGTAAAGTACACATCAATAACATGTATATCCAATATACCTTTGTTCACTTTGCCATACTTCTTATCCGCCAAGTATCTAGGGCAGTTCCACTTCCAGTGACCAGTCCCTTTGCAGTAGAAGCACTTAGTCTCAGGCTTAGGTCCAGACTTGGGCTTCTTCACTTGAGCAGCAACTTGCTTGCCGTTCTTTTTGAAGTTCCCCTTCTTCCCTTTGCCTTTTCTTGAAACTAGTGGTCTTGCCAAACATCAACACTTGATGCTTTTCTTGATTTCTACCTTCGTCGATTTCAGCATCACGAAGAGCTTGGGAATCGTTTCCGTTATCCCTTGCATATTATAGTTCATCACGAAGTTCTAGTAACTTGGTGATAGTGACTAGAGAACTCGTCAATCACTATCTTATCCGGAAGATTAACTCCCATTTGATTCAAGTGATTGTAGTACTCGGACATTACGAGCACATGCTCACTAGCTGAGCTATTCTCCTCCATCTTGTAGGCAAAGTACTTGTCAGAGGTCTCATACCTCTCGACACGGGCATGAGTATGAAATACCAATTTCAACTCTTGGAACATCTTATATGCTCCATGGCGTTCAAAACATTTTTGAAGTCCCGGTTCTAAGCCGTAAAGCATGGTGCACTAAACTATCAAGTAGTCATCATACCGAGCTTTGCCAAACGTTCATAGCGTCTGCATATGCTCCTACAATAGGTCCGTCACCTAGTGGTGCATCAAGGACATAATTCTTCTGTGCAGCAATGAGGATAATCCTCAGATCACGGACCAAGTCCGCATCATTGCTACTAACATCTTTCAACATAGTTTTTCTCTAGGAACATATCAAAATAAACGGGGAGCAACATCGCGAGCTATTGATTTACAACATAGTTATGCAAATACTATCAGGACTAAGTTCATGATAAATTAAAGTTAAATTTAATCATATTACTTAAGAACTCCCACTTAGATAGACATTCCTCTAGTCATCTAAATGATCACGTGATCCAAATCAACTAAACCATGTCTGATCATCACGTGAGATGGAGTAGTTTTCAATGGTGAACATCACTATGTTGATCATATCTACTATATGATTCACGCTCGACCTTTCGGTCTCCAGTGTTCCGAGGCCATATCTGCATATGCTAGGCTCGTCAAGTTTAACCCGAGTATTCCGCATGTGCAAAAACTGGGTTGCACCCATTGTATGTGAACATAGAGCTTATCACACACGATCATCACGTGGTGTCTCAACACGAAGAACTGTCGCAACGGTGCATACTCAGGGAGAACACTTATACCTTGAAATTTTAGTAAGGGATCATCTTATAAAGCTACCATCGAACTAAGCAAAATAAGATGTATAAAAGATAAACATCACATGCAATCAATATAAGTGATATGATATGGCCATCATCATTTTGTGCCTTTGATCTCCATCTCCAAAGCACCGTCATGATCACCATCGTCACCGGTGCGGCACCTTGATCTCCATCGTAGCATCGTTGTCGTCTCGCCAACTATTGCTTCTACGACTATCACTACCGCTTAGTGATAAAGTAAATCAATTACATGGCGATTGCATTTCATACAATAAAGCGACAACCATATGGCTCTCGCCATTGCCGATAACTTCGGTTACAAAACATGATCATCTCATACAATAAAATTTAGCATCATGTCTTGACCATATCACATCACAGCTTGCCTACAAAAACAAGTTAGACGTCCTCTACTTTGTTGTTGCAAGTTTTATGTGGCTGCTACGGGCTGAGCAAGAACCGTTCTTGCCTACGCATCAAAACCACAACGATATTTCGTCAAGTATGTGCTGTTTTAACCTTCACAAGGACCGGGCGTAGCCACACTTGATTCAACTAAAGTTGGAGAAACGGACACCCGCCAGCCACCTGTGTGCGAAGCACGTCTGTAGAACCAGTCTCGCGTGGCGTCTGGCGTAATGTCGGCCCGGGCCGCTTCATCCAACAATACCGCCGAATCAAAGTATGACATGCTGGTAAGCAGTATGACTTGTATCGCCCACAACTCACTTGTGTTCTACTCGTGCATATAACATCAACGCATAAACCTGGCTCGGATGCCACTGTTGGGTAACGTAGTAATTTCAAAAAAATTCCTACGCACATGCAAGATCATGGTGATACATAGCAACAAGAGGGGAGAGTGTTGTCCATGTACCCTCGTAGACCGTAAGCGGAAGCGTTATGAGAACGCGGTTGATGTAGTCGTACGTCTTCACGATCCGATTGATCCAAGTACCGAACGCACGACACCTCCGAGTTCAGCACACGTTCAACTCGGTGACGTCCCACGAACTCCGATCCAGCAGAGCTTCGAGGGAGAGTTCCATCAGCACGACGGCGTGATGACGGTGATGATGATGCTACCGACGCAGGGCTTCGCCTAAGCACCGCTACGATATGACCGAGGTGGATTATGGTGGAGGGGGCACCGCATACGGCTAAAAGATCAATTGATCAACTTGTGTGTCCATGGGGTGCCCCCTTCCCCCGTATATAAAGGAGTGGAGGAGGGGGAGAGGCCGGCCCTCCTAGGCGCGCCCCAAGGGGAGTCCTACTCCCAGCGGGAGTAGGACTCCAACCCTTCCAAGAGTAGGAGTAGGAGAGAGGGAAGGAGGAGAGAGGAGGAAGGAAAGGGGGGCGCCGCCCCCCTCCTTGTCCAATTAGAACTAGAGGGGGAGGGGGAGCGCGGCCTGCCCTGGCCGCCCCTCCTCTTCTCCACTAAGGCCCAATAGGCCCATTATACTCCCCGGGGGGTTCCGGTAACCCCCCGGTACTCCGGTTTTTGTCCGAACTTGCCCGGAACCCTTCCGACGTCCAAACATAGTCATCCAATATATCAATCTTTATGTCTCGACCATTCCGAGACTCCTCGTTATGTCCATGATCATATCCTGGACTCTGAACTACCTTCGGTAGATCAAAGCACATAAACTCATAATACCGATTGTCATAGAACTTTAAGCGTGCGGACCCTATGAGTTCGAGAACTATGTAGACATGACGGAGACTCATCTCCGGTCAATAACCAACAGCGGAACCTGGATGCTCATATTGGCTCCTACATATTCTATGAAGATCTTTATCGGTCAAACCGCATAACAACATACATTGTTCCCTTTGTCATCGGTATGTTACTTGCCCGAGATTCGATTGTCGGTATCTGAGTACCTAGTTCAATCTCGTTACCGGCAAGTCTCTTTACTCATTCTGTAATACATCATCCCGCAACTAACTCATTAGTTGCATTGCTTGCAAGGCTTATAGTGATGTGTATTACCGAGAGGGCCCAGAGATACCTCTCCGACAATCGGGGTGACAAATCCTAATCTCGATCTATGCCAACCCAACAAGTACCTTCGGAGACACCTGTAGAGCACCTTTATAATCACCCAGTTACGTTGTGATGTTTGGTAGCACACAAAGTGTTCCTCCGGTATTCGGGAGTTGCATAATCTCATAGTCATAGGAACATGTATAAGTCATGAAGAAAGCAATAGAAATATACTAAACGATCAAATGGTAAGCTAACGGAATGGGTCAAGTCAATCACATCATTCTCTAATGATGTGATCCCGTTAATCAAATGACAACTCATGTCTATGGCTAGGAAACTTAACCATCTTTGATTCAACGAGCTAGTCAAGTAGAGGCATACTAGTGACACTTAGTTTGTCTATATATTCACACATGTACTAAGTTTCCGGTTAATACAATTCTAGCATGAATAATAAACATTTATCATGAAATAAGGAAATAAATAATGACTTTATTATTGCCTCTAGGGCATATTTCCTTCAGTAGACAAGATCCGTTTATCTATATGGAAGTAGATATAGATCTCCTCTTTTTATCCTTAGTAGCAACGATACATACGTGTTGGTTCCCTTTCTGTCACTGGGATCGAGCACCGCAAGATCGAACCCACTACCGGGCACCTCTTCCCATTGCAAGATAAATAGATCAAGTTGGCCAAACAAAACCCAAATATCGAAGAAGAAATACGAGGCTATAAGAGATCATGCACAAAAGAGATCAAAGAAACTCAAATACTTTCATGGATATAAAAAGATAGATCTGATCATAAACTCGAAGTTCATCGGATCCCAACAAACACACCGCAAAAAGAGTTACATCATATGGATCTCCAAGAGACCATTGTATTGAGAATCAAGAGAGAGAGAGAGATGAAGCCATCTAGCTACTAACTACGAACCCGAAGGTCTACAAAGAACTACTCACACATCATCGGAGAGGCACCAATGGAGGTGGTGAATCCCATCCGAGATGGTGTCTAGATTGGATCTGGTGTTTCTGGACTCTGCGGCGGCTGGATGAATATTTCATCGACTCCCCTAGGGTTCTGGGATTTTTGGGGTATTTATAGAGAAAAGAGGCGGTCCGGGGGGTACCCGAGGTGGGCACAACCCACCAGGTGCAACTAGGGCCCATCGGCTTCCTTCTGGCCCATAAAAACCATCGTAAAATTTCGTGCCATTTGGACTCCGTTTGATATTGATTTCCTGCGATGTAAAAAAGATGGAAAAAATAGGAACTGGCACTGGGCACTATGTCAATAGGTTAGTACCAAAAAATGATATAAAATGATTATAAAACATCCAAGATTGATAATAAAACAACATGGAACAATAAAAAATTATAGATACGTTGGAGACGTATCGGCATCCCTAAGCTTAACTCCTACTCGTCCTCGAGTAGGTAAGTGATAGAAACAGAATTTTTGATGTGGAGTGCTGTTCATCAAGTCATATCATATTCTTTTCTTTATAGCATGGACATTTGGACTTTTATGTGATTAAAAGCAATAGTCTAGTTTTGACATAATAATTTAGATACTCAAGCATATCAACAAGCAACCATGTCTTTCAAAATATCAACGCTAATATAAGTTATCCCTAGCCCATCATGCTCAAACATTGATCCATTCATGAAACACACTCGAATATTAACTACACAAAATACTTGAGCATGATCATATTGCCTCCTAGTTGGTGCTTTTTATAAGAGAAGATGGAGACTCAAAATAAAAATTGCATAATAGTAAAAGAAAGGTCCTTCGCAGAGGGAAGTAGGTATTTGTAGAGGCGCCAGAGCTCAAAGCGAAAAATTTGAGATAAAAACATTTTGGGAGGTGTATCCTTCCCACCAACGAAAACGACTTAGAGTTCCCAACACTTTCCATGCTAGATATGCCATAGGCGGTTCCCAAACAGAAAATAAAGTTATTCCTTTTTCCACCATAACTTTCACTTTCCATGGCTAACCGTATCCACGGGTGCCCTCCATACCAACACTTTCCAAGGAATTTATTAGTTGACAACATAAAGTAAATTCATTTTTGTTTTTGCATCTCGGGACTGGGCATCCCTAATACCTTTGCCTTACTCTCGTGCAATAACAAGTGAATAAACACTCATCTTGAGAATAACACATCTAGCATAGAAAATATTAGCCACCCATTACCGTTCCGCGAGCGAAACGAACACACAAAAGAGAAGTTTATTTTGAAAATTAGAGATGGCACATGCAAATTTGCTTAGAATGGCTAAAGAATATCGCATATAGGTAGATATAGTGGACTCATGTGGCAAAACTGGTTTAAAGGATTTTGGATGCACAAGTAGAGATCATACTTGGTGCAAAATGAAGGCTAGCAAAAGATTGGAAAGCGACCAACCAAGAAACTAATAATCTCGTAAGCAATAATTAAGCATAATTAACACCGAATAATGCACCACAAGTAGGATACAATTTTCATTGCATGATTATTGACTTTCGTGCATGCACAGGGAATAACAAACCTTAACACCAATATTCTTACTAGAGCACAATTACTCATCAAGATGACTCACATATCACATCATCATATCTCAAAACTATTACTAAGAATCAATTTTATTTTGTCCAATGATCTTCATGACATATTTTCTTTACTTTATCCTTCTTGGATATCTAACACTTTGGGACTAATTTTCATGTGTTGCTTTTCATAAGCTCAACCAAATATAAGTGAAGATCATGAGCATAACAAATTTTCTTTCTCTCAAAATAATTTAAGTGAAGCAAGAGAGAATTTATTCAAAAATTTACGAACTCTCAAATAAATCTAAGTGAAGCAAGAGAGAATTTCTTCAAAAATAACAAAGCACACCGTGCCGAAAAAGATATAAGTGAAGCACTAGAGCAAGTCCTAGCTCATAAAAGATTTAAGTGAAGCATGGAGAGCAATTCTAACAAGTCATGATATAATTTTGGCTCTCTCAAAAAGGTGTGTCCAGTAAGGATTGATGACTTAAAACACAAAATAAAACAAGCAAAGACACATATCATACAAGACGCTCCAAGCAAAACACATATCATGTGATGAATAAGAATATAGTCTCGAGTAAAATACCGATAGCTGTTGGAAGAAAGCGGGGATGCCACTCGGGGGCATCCCCAAGCTTAGTTGGTTGCTCATTATTGGATAATAGCTTGGGATGCCGGGGCATCCCCAAGCTTAGGCTCTTACATCCTTCCTTCATCCATCGTAAGATAACCCAAAACTTGAGAACTTCAATCACAGAAAACTCAACAAAAACCTTCGTAAGATCCGTTAGTATAAGAATAATAAACCACTACTATAAGTGTTGTATCAAAACAATTCATATTTTTTTGTATTATATCTACTGTATTCCAACTTTTCCATGGCAAAAACTCATCAAAGAAAACCATAGATCCATCAAAATAAGCACACAACACAAAGAAAACAGAATCTGTCAAAACAGAACAGTCTGTAGCAATCTGACTATTTAGAATACTTCGGTAACTCCAAAAATTCTGAAAACTTAGGACGACCTGAGAAATTTGTATATTGATCTACTGCAATTGGAATGGATATTTTATCACTCTCAGGTAAAATATGAAAATTAAATTCGTGAGCGCAAACTTTCTGTTTTTTTCAGCAAGATCAAACAACTATTGCCCAAGAAGATCCTAAAGGCTTTACTTGGCACAAGCACTAAGTAAAACATAAAAAAAAACAAAATCATAACGGTAGCATAATTATGATAAAACTCAAAAACAAGAAGCTAAAAGCAAAATTAAATTTTATTCATTGGGTTGCCTCCCAACAAGCGCTATTGTTTTACGCCCTTAGCTAGGCATATAGCAAGGATCTAAGTTTTGTCATCCTTCTTCTTCTTAATTTTCTTGGGAGTATTTTTATCAGGAGGTTTTGTAAACACAACATAAAACATATTATCCATAGAAACTTTAGCATTCCTTAGTCGGTTTTCATCATAGCCCCCTTGATTTCCCGCAACAATCCAAGAGTAGTGTTGATTAACATTATTGAAAACTTGTTGGATTATATCTAGAACGAGGACTTCCTTTTTAAGATTCTCATCAAAGCTATTATTATCCCCAAGCAAATGCCTTAGTGCATAGTCACTATTATAAAGAATTTCATCTATCACAGGCTTTTCACGATTAATACCATAAAAATCAAAGATTTCCCTAGCTTCCTGAATTATGTAGTCACACTCGTTCATAAGAACGAGAGTGGCCAACTTTTGGGCCCTAGGATTCTTTATGTCGGGAAGCTCAAAGAACAATCTTTGCAAAGTAGGATGGGTACGAATAAATTTACTTTCAAGTTTCAGAACTAGTGCTGAAATAGCATCGCCATAAGATCTAGTAATTTTAAGTATAGGAGCATCATCAAGACTCAGATTTCCCACACAGTTGAAGAATTCTTGGATAACTTCCTTTCCCATAACGTTCCCTTGCCCCAAGATAAAAGTTTTAGCATCCAGATTGCCTGTACGTCCAATCTTAGGAGTCAGGCCATCATCTGTTGGTGCCATACCGAAATCACTTATGATTGCAAGCAAAGGATAGATCTGACAAGAAAATGGCGAACGGAAAAAGAGAGGCGAATAAAACAGCAAATTTTTGTGAAGTGGGGGAGAGGAAAACGAGAGGCAAATGGCAAATAATGTAAATTGCAAGGAGATGAGATTTGTGGCTAGGAACCTAGTTATATTGAAGATCCTCCCCGGCAACAGTGCCAGATATTGGTGCTTGACGGGAAACTATCTTGACTTGATCCTCCCCGGCAACGGCGCCAGAAATTCTCCTTGGTGGCAGCTGGAACTACGTTGGTATTTCCCCGGAGAGGGAGGGATGATGTAGCACAGCGACGGTAGGTATTTTCCTCCCTTATGAAACCAAGGTATCGAACCAGTAGAAGAACCAAGCAACACAACATAAACAACACCTGCACACAAATAACAACACCTCGCAACCCGACGAGTTAAAGGGGTTGTCAATCCCTTTCGGGGTATGGTGCCTCAAGATAGGCAAGCGGACGTGAGGTAAATTGTAGTAGGTTGGTAGATCGAACGCCAAATAAAATAAATAAAGATAAAACACAACAAGGTATTTTTGTATTTTTGGGTTTAATAGATTTGAAAATAAAATCAAATAAAAGTAGATCGCAAAGGCAAATATATGAGAATGAAGACCCGGGGGCCGTAGGTTTCACTAGTGGCTTCTCTTGAAGAAAATAGCAAACGGTGGGTAAACAAATTACTGTTGGGCAATTGATAGAACTTCAAATAATTATGACGATATCCAGACAATGATCATTACATAGGCATCACGTCCAAGATTAGTAGACCAACTCCTGCCTGCATCTACTACTATTACTCCATACATCGACCGCTATCCAGCATGCATCTAGTGTATTAAGTTCATGGAAAAGCAAAGTAATGCAATAAAAATGATGACATGATGTAGACAAGATCCATTTATCTATATGGCGGTAGATATAGATCTCGTCTTTTTATTGTTAGTAGCAACGATACATACGTGTCGGTTCCCTTTCAAATCCTTTGGGATCGAGCAACAGTGAATCGAACCCACTACCGGGCACCTCTTCCCATTGCAAGATAAATAGATCAAGTTGTCCAAACAAAACCCAAATATCGGAGAATAAATACGAAAAGAGATCAAAGAAACTCAAATACTTTCATGGATATAAAAAGATAGATCTGATCATACACTCGAAGTTCATCGGATCCCAACAAACACATCGCAAAAAGAGTTACACCATATGGATCTCCAAGAGACCATTGTATTGAAAATCAAGAGAGAGAGATGAAGCCATCTAGCTACTAACTACGGACCTGAAGGTCTACAAAGAACTACTCACGCATCATCGGAGAGGCACCAATGGAGGTGGTGAACCCCATCCGAGATGGTGTCTAGATTGGATCTGGTGTTTCTGGACTCTACATCGGCTGGATGAATATTTCGTCGACTCCCCTAGGGTTCTGGGATTTTTGGGGTATTTATAGAGAAAAGAGGTGGTCTGGGGGGTACCCGAGGTGGGCACAACCCACCAGGGCGCGCCAGGGCCTCCTGGCGCGCCCCAGTGGGTTATCCCCTCCTCGGGACTCCCCCTAGGTGCAACCAGGGCCCATCTGCTTCCTTCTGGCCCATAAAAAATCATCGTAAAGTTTCATGCCATTTGGACTCCGTTTGATATTGATTTCCTGCGATGTAAAAAATATGGAAAAAACAGAAACTGACACTGGGCACTATGTCAATAGATTAGTACCAAAAAATGATATAAAATGATTATAAAACATCCAAGATTGATAATAAAACATCATGGAACAGTCAAAAATTATATATACGTTGGAGACGTATCAGTGACCCAGCACCACGCCAGCTCGTCTTAAGTGGAAGCGTACTCTAGGGAGTACGTTTTGCCTGTTCTGAAAGCGCAATCCATGAAAGCGTAAGCTCCAGAGTACGTCTTCCTGTATTGAAAGCGTCCTACCGAACCGTCTTCTTTTTCTGTTTTAATTTAAATCCAGATTTGACCCTAACTTTTACTGGCTCTAGTTTTTAAACAACATGTCCAAATGATTTGATTCTTTTTCTGTTATTTCTAAAATTTCAGCTAGTTTATTTTACTATTTATTTCAAAACTTTCCAGACAACTTTTTGGTACTGTTTTGGAATTATGTGGTAATTGAAATATTTTGAAAATAGGAAATAGAGGGAAGATAAGATTTTCAAAAATTTGGAATGCACCCAACACTTCTGCATGCTCAAGGCAAGCATCTTGAACACATGATATGGTGAATGCATAGTTGTTTGTTTGCATGAAGAACTAAATTATGAATATGTTGAATTCATATAGAATTTTCATAGTACTAGTCATACATGCATGACCCCCCCTTGATGGTATTTTATCTTCACTTGAACATGAGGTATAAGTGAGTACAATTACTTTCATGTGCCATATGTGCCTGTGTTGGTCCAGGCTAATTTGCAGGAAGAATTAGTCGCGAGAAAAGTGACCGTGAGACTGAAATCTCGTTGTGACGAGAATGATCAGTGAGGGTATGTTGGGACATACTAGGTGGTGACCCTGTTGGGTACTGCCAAGGAGTTATATTGTGCTAACCACTGCAGGAAAACATAAACCTCTAGATCAAGTCATGCTCCGGTAACCCCCATACTGGTTTCGTGCTACCACTTGTCCCTGCCACAGGCAGGGTACGGTTCAGTAAGTTGTTAACCCCTTTCCGTGCACATACCGTAGAGAGAGGCCACAATGAGGGTTTCCAGGTACCGGCTGCAATGCCAGTCATCGGGTTAGGGGGCATGGGTGTATCCGGCTGGACCGACAAGGGGGCACCCCTTGTAATCTGCGCGTGTTAATAGTGATCCCATGCTACTCGAGATGATGGTCTCCCTGCCTTAGAGTTTCTCTTGAATGATGCTTTGGGTGATTCCTGGCATCTGGAAAGTTAATCTGGTGTGTGCTGGTCAGGTCTGTTTTGAACCCAAAGGCCGTAACGGGAATTAGTCAGCGTCTCGGTGTTGGCTAAATAAATCCTATACACGTGTGTAAAGAGTACACCCTCTGCAGAGTTATATCTATTCAAATAGCCGTATCCATGGTTAAGGACTATAGTCTGGGTTGGTCAAGTGTCGGTCTTAGTGTTAGTCTCCAGAGGAAATAATTAAAGTGATCATGGTTTCTTGTGCAGGATAATTACTGTCACAACTGGTGCCATTATGAATATTATTGTTGACATGGATATTGTTGTGGACTAACCTTTTCCTCTTTTGTGCAATCTTGAGTATCTCTTGGGATGGCTAGACTACCCATGGTTTATTTTCGTTTCTGAGTATCACTTGGGATGGCTAGTCCACCTGGATACTCGTGTTATTATTTACTTATAAGCCCTTTATGAGGCGTCGCTCAGACACTCGACTATGGCATTTCTTTTCAAGACCTCTCGAGGCATCGCTTTCAGACACCCGCTTGGCATTTTTCTTGGAATCCCTCGGGTGGTCAAACGCCCGATTTTCCACTTCATTTCCTTGATTTACTACTAACATGATTTATTTATCCTTCTGCATCGTATGAATATTTGTCATGCCATGCTTTAATTCTCAGTTAGCACATGCATATAATTTTATTCACCATGAGCATATGCATCTGGTATATCTTTTGTTCTTGATGTTTGCAAGTACATTCAAACGTACTCATTGGCTTGTCCCTGGCTATTGTCTTGTCCAGATCATGATCGAGAGAGGAGCACTACGACGACACCCCGCGACCTAGGATTTGAAGGTAGCAGCCACACGAGATAGGAGTTATCCGGGTCAGCTGTTCCAATGGGAATGGAGTCCCATCAGCGTTGGAGATCCACGAGTCGCTTCTGTCATCCACCACTAGAGATCCTTGTTATATCCATTGGACCTTTATGGTCTTGTACTCAAATCCTTGTAATTACTTGGAATTCTGTATCAAGGAAATGTCCAGCAGCAACAGTAATCCTGGGGCTGGTGGTGACATAAGGGTCGTTTGCTGGGAATATATGTCCCGGAAAACCGGCCCCTACATAGTTGCAAACTTGCTAATTGCTATAAACCATAGAGTAGTTTATCGCTTTGCTCAGCCTGGACCCTGTGGGATTTAAAATTTGTCCAATGGGTTATTTAAAGTTTGAATATAATCACATTAGCTTTAGCTATGAATTACATCAGTAAGACAATAACTGATGGTGCATGTTTATCTCGAGAAGGAAGATAGCCGACAAAGTCGCTATGTCCGGTTACTTTGTTGTGGTGCCCGATTTCCTGCATGGGGATCCATATGACCTCAGTAGCAACAATCCTGGAATGTGGATGCAGTCGCATAATCCAGTTTGTCTTCCCTTCAACCTTATTCTAATAATTCGTTATATTTTTTACGAAATGTAATCCTTTTAATTATAGTAGTAATTTTTTAGATAATGATTACAATAGTAAATTTGATTGTATGGGAATGTACAATATCCCTGTAGTTCATAGCTAGTGAGTAGTACTTTATTTTGAGATTCATAGTGTCAGCCCTGTAGAAATCACTCCTTGAAAAAAACTGTAGATGTCATGAAAAAACTGAAAACTCCCAAGCAGGGATGAAGCACAGATAGAGTACTAGTATTTGTTCAGTTATAAAAAAATGTTTTTTCTTCTTCTGAGATTCAAAGTTGGATGTACACACCCGTATAGGTATCAGAAATCTAACTTCGAGTTTGAATTCAGATTCAATTACAGTGAGGATATTAAATGTCCAAATTCTTCATACATGAATGTCTATTTAGTATTTGAACCTCTTGATGGATCGATGTTGGGAAATGTTCATCCAGTTTTCATCCCTACTGCCAACATCTGAGTCTAAAGAATGTTTCAGCTTGAATGATCATTTTATAATAAATAAAATTCTATTTTACATCCCTCATCTATGGGCTAAGAACACTTTTCAACCTTCACCCACAAAATGTTCAATTCTCTTCTTAACCCTTAAATATCAAAACTTCACTTTTCAACCTTAGCTCAAATTTGAGGTAGTTTTGGGTGACATGTATTAACATGATTTCACTGTTCACCTAAGTGATACTACTAGGGAAAACCTTATACATAGAATCTTAGAAGCAGCGCGGCACAAAAAGAGGCGCCACTGCTAATTAGCAATAGCGAGGTTAATAAAAGTGCGCTACTGATGAAAATTTAGCAGTAGCGCTTGATGGATAAACCGCGCTGCTACAAAAATGTACCGACAGTACCCAACAACCTAAGTTTACCAGCAGTGCGGTGGTGCGATGCGCGCTATTGTTAAAGCAATAATAGTAGCACACTTTTTGGTCACGTCGCTGCTGCTAATTTTGAAATTGTCCACACGATTGGCCCGTTTAGCAGTAGCGCGTGTGAGAAAAGCGCACTGCTGCTACACCCTTAGCAGTAGTGCGCTTTTCCTCCAGCGCTACTGCTAAGGCAGAGCACCCCACCACCTTTTCCCACCCGTCCTCCCCTCCCCTATCTCCTCTCCTCCCTTTCCCCTACCTCCCACATCCTCCCTCTCTCACTCTTCTTCTTCCTCAAGACTTCTCCCCCATTACTCTCCCTCTTCTATCTACCTTTCTCTCTCTTCATTACTCCTAGCTAACTACACTACCTCCATTAATGCATCTCCTTTCTCTTTTCCTTCCCCCCACTAGTTGAAGTTGTCTCCTCCCAAATTAGCTAGCTAGGTAGATGTAGCATTTAGTCAAGTGACCTATTTTCCCCTAACTAGATCTATCTTTGTCAAGAAGAGCTTTGTGCACTTTTGATCTCCCTACATCATCATCTCCACCGTGTGCTCGATCTCGAGATAGAGGTGATTAAAATTTCATGCTTTTGCAAAATGGAAATATTTGTATGTGTGTGTGATATGATAATTGGGCAATATGATGGAAATTGTGTGTGTGGCATGAGTTGACGCCAAATTGTGCTTTTGAGTTGCCTATGTTTTGCCGAAATGTTGATTTATTTCTGTCTCGGCGAATTCCGGGCAAACTCTAGATCTATATATGTCCTATTTTTAGGGAAGGTCATGCCGAATTTTAGTATGACTTTGATGCATGCATGCATTTTTATAATCAATTTGTTTATTATTACCGTGCAGACGTTCATGATGGTCAGTGGAATGATGGTGGACAGGTGGTTGCGGTCGGCGGTGCAGGACATGAAAGAAAATAACCGGACTGAGGTTTTATGTCCGTGTCGAAGATGCAAAGGAATAGTTTGGATCGACCCCTATGACGAAGGTCGTGTCGAAGCGCACCTGCTCATGACTGGTTTCATGGATGGCTATACTCGGTGGATAATTGAAGATGAGGATGACGATGTTGAGGACGCCGACGGGGCATCCAATGATGACACTGGGCAAGACAAAGAGATGATCGATAATGGCGGTGGGGAAGAGGCCGGACATGGCGGCGGAGAGAACGACATGGATTCCACGCAGCAGAGTTCGTCGGTACTAAGTTCAATCGTGCGGGACCCTCATGTTCAAGCATCGCCCATGAGGAGACGAAAATCTTGAGAGAGCTGCTTCTAGAGAGGAGGCTAAGCTGGAGCAACTGGTGGTAGACTCGAAAACTCCATTGTATGATGGTTGCAATCTGAGGTGACCCGCTTGAGTTTCACGCTCCAACTCCTCGAAGACGAAGGCTAAAACAAATGGATGCACACTAGCCTCGATGAGCATCTCAAGTACCTAAAGGATGTTCTTCCCGCGGGGAATCTATGTCCTACTAGTGTTGATGAGGCCAAGAAGATCGTGTGCCCTCTTGATTTGCCGCATGTTAGATACCATGCATGCATCAACGATTGCATAATTTATCGGAAGGAGCACACGGAAAAAACAAGCTATCCGGTGTGCAATGCTTCTCGATACAAGAAGGCCGGGAAGAAATGTCCCCAGAAAGTTGTATGGTACTTACTGATCACTCCCCGTCTCCAGCGGTATTTTTTACATCCCAAAGAAGCAAAGCTAATGCGCTGGCACGCGGAGAGGAAGAAGCCCTACGATGGAGATGATCCGAAGCTAAGACACGTCAAGGATGGAAGCCAGTGGAGAGCGTTGAACAACTTCTATCGGTATTTCGAATGTGATGCAAGGAACATCATGCTCGGCGCATGTACCGATGGCATGAATCCATTTGTCAACCAGAACACCAACCATAACACATGGCCCGTGTTTGTATGGATGTATAACCTCCCCTCTGGTTGTGCATGAAGTCGAAGTACATTCACATGAGCATGCTTATTCAAGGGCCGAAACAACTAGGAAATAATATTAATTTGTATCTGGGGCTACTTCAAGAGGAGTTAGACACGTTATGGAAAACACCGGCCAAGACATGGGACGCCAGCAAAGGCAAGTATTTCTACATGAGAGCCATGCTGATCACGACGGTGCACGACTATCTCGGTTACGGATATGTCGCAGGCCAGGTGTGCCATGTATATTGCGGATGCACGCGGTGCATGGATGATACGACGTCTCAGCAGCTAACGTCAAGGAAAGATGGTGGGTCTGGGAAAATCGTGTACATGGGGCATCGAAGATGGCTCGAACAGGACGACCCGTGGAGAAACCGTGGAGATCTATTCAATGGTCACGCTGAGCATCGAGGACCTCCACATAAGCGGAGCGGTGCCAAAATCGATGAGCTGTTGAAAAACTGGAAGGAGTGCCCCGCGCCGGGAAAGACGATGAAAGAGGCGCCGGAGCCGCTGCTGAAGGTATGGAAGACGAGGTCTGTTCTCTGGGACCTGGAGTACTGGCACAAACTCGATACACCTCATTGCCTTGATCAAATGCATATCTGTAAGAATGTCCTTGAGAGCTTGCTCGCGACAACGATGAACATGCGGATAAGACCAAGGATGGGCCGAAGGCAAGAAAAGACTTGCAATATTTGAAAGTCAGGGAAGATCTGCACATGCCGCCCCGTAAAATGTCAGATGAGACAGAGACGGAGACAGAGGCACGGGAGAAGAAGGGCAAGAAAATAAAGAAAGAGGACTATTGCCCCCCTTCTTGCTTCGCCTTAAGTCAGACTGAGATCGGTCAATTCTTGAAGTGCCTTACCAGAGTCAAAGTTAGTTCCGGTTATTGTGGCAAGATAAGAAGATATCTAGACACAGACAAGAAAAGGTTCAGCGGGATGAATTCCCATGACTGTCATGTGATGATGACGCAAATACTACCTGTTGCCCTTAGAGGGATAATGGACAAGCACGTCCGTGACACACTTATTGGTCTCTGCAACTTTTTCGACGTCATCTCTCAAAACTCGATCAGTGAAGCAGCTCCGAAGGGTACAGGAAGAGATCGTTGTGATACTGAATGAGCTTGAGATGTACTTCCCGCCCGCGTTCTTTGACGTGATGGTGCATCTGTGTGTCCATATTGTGGACGACATAATAGACATGGGGCCGTCATTTCTGCACAACATGATGCCGTTTGAGAGGATGAATGGGATCATCAAATGATTCGTTCGTAACATGTCCCGTCCAGATGGAAGCATCATCCAGGGCTATCTGACACAAGAGTGCATCTCTTTCTGCGAGAATTTTCTGTATGGCGCAAACCTGCAGCCGCCTGGTGTTAGTGTTGGTTTGCCCGTTAACAACCACGATGGGAGGCTCGAAGGAGAAGGTCACTCCAACGGTCGCAGGGAACTGCACGTGGCATACTCAGATCGAGGCAACGACTTTGATAGAGCAAACTTGGTAGTGCTACAACACCTAGACGAGGTAGATCCTTTCGTGGCACTGCACAAAGAAATTATCGCAAAGAAGTATCGTGACCGGGGGGTATGCAGGACGAACGCCGAAGTTACTAGAGAGCACAACTCCACTTTCCTGCATTAGTTCAAAGAGCATATTATTGCTAATCCCCCGGAGGAGGGCTCTAAGGACGGATTGCTCATATACGCCTTAGAACATGGCCCCTCGCCCAACCTCGTAATCTATCAGGCATAAAATATCAACGGATACACGTTCTACACGGAGGCCAAAGATATGGACAGTGATGATCAGAACTCAGGGGTGACGATGGAATGCATGACCGGCAACGGCGCAACTGAAAGATTTTACGGAAGGGTCGAGGAGATCTGGGAGCTTGACTACGCTGGACTGCACAACACGACGATGTTCCGTGTCAGATGGGCTAAGAATGTCGAAAGAGAAAATCGGAATTTCACTACCATGACTATACCCGACGCCAAGAGCGCTACCGTGAACGCTATCGCAAAAAACGAGCCATGGGTACACGCTAAGCACGTGACACAATGCTTCTTCATAACCGACCCGTGCAATCCCAGTCGTGTCGTCGTGAGGAGAGGCAAAAGGAACATCATTGGAATGGATGGAGTCGCCAACGAGGAAGACTACGATCGGTACGGCAACCCAATGAGGGAAGATGATGATGATGATGAAGTATACGTCAAAATAAGAATCAATACTACATTACCTAAGAAAAATCGTACTCCATGGAAAAGGCAAAGTCACAATGAGGGGATCAATTATTCTTCAATGAACAAGAAGGGAAAGAAGCTGACTCAAAAACGAAAACGTCAACGCTGAGGAACTGTATGTTATCGGTCAAATGATGTAATATATATATATATATATATATATATATATGTTCCTATTTTGTATACACACTTAGCCATTATTATGCATGGGTCCAATGATTTAATATATATGTTCCTATTTTGTATACATATTTAACTGTCAAATGATGCAATATATATCGCCTTCCCTTCATTCACTGCTCTCGGAAAAAAAGAAAAGAAAAGTGAGAGAAAATAAAGGAAAAGAAAAAGGAAAACTGGTTATAGCAGTAGCGTCTTACTGAAAAGAGCTACAGCTAGTCAAGGTAGCAGTAGCGGTTTTCGTATAAAGCCACTATAGCTGCCTGTAATAGTAGTAGCGCGTTTGCTCTAAACGCGCTACTGCTACTTCCACTTAACCCAAAATCCTCACTCACTCTTCTTCATCCCGCCTCTTTTCCCCCCAAATCCCCACTCTCTCTTCCCCCGTCGCACCGCATGGAATGCCCTCGTCGTGCCCAGGCGCCGCCCCGACCCGACCATCACGCCTCCCTCCTCTGCTTCCTCCCCTCCCAACCTCGGCCGTCGTCGGGCCTGCCTCCTCGCCCCTGCACCCTCTGTAACCCCCATCGCTCCTCCTCCTCTCTGCTAGCTAGGCTTCTTCGGTTAATTTACTTAGGTTTTAGTTAGGGCAGTAGGTTAATTAGGTTATCTATTTAGTTATGAATTTAGCTAGGTTTTAAAATAGGACAGAAATTGAGGGTTAAGCAATTGTAGTTAAAATAAAAGGCAGCATTTAAGAAATTGTCCAAATCAACATCCCTTGTTAAAGCAAATTTAGGTAGGCTGAATTTATATGCAAATTTGAACTGGACATGTGATATGTGGACATGTCATGTTTTGGACATGTCATGTTTGGAATTTGGACATGTCATATGGACATGTGATGTTTTGGACATGTCATATTTGGAAAATGATGATTATGTGCAGGGTAAATGATCCGAGTGGCCTATGTTACGCTGGAATGTTGATTCATTTCCGTTCCGGTGAATTTCAGGCGCTCGATATGTCCATTTTTTTTAGCAAAGGTCATGCCGAAATTTTCCGTGAATTTTGGCATGATTTGTGCTAGATAGTAGGCATATAGAGTCTTTGGGAGTTCTTGGAAATGACATTCCGGCAAACATTGATTTCTTTTTTATGTCATTTCTCATTTTTCATACTTTTAGAATTAAACGAGGAGACTTAATCATAGGAAACATGTTGGACAACGAAGAAACTGGGCCTTCGACCAAGATGCGCATTTAGATGGATTATGAGGGTGAACAAGAGTACCTCGACTATTTGACTACTAAGCAAGGTTTGCAGGTCGGCCTTGATGATGGTAACGACGCCGACATCGATGACGGGCGCCAAAGACTAATGGCGGCGCCGAGATCGTGAGGGAAGGTATCAAGGGAAGATACCGGCGGGGAAGGTACCGGCGCCGATGCCGCTACCGAAAAGAAGAAGCAGAGGATACGAAGACCTAACAAACTAGGGATTGGACGACTAGTGATCACAAAGATTGCACCTGGCAAGTTTGAGCCATTAGAGCCGGAAGAACCTCGCAAGTGCTATGGGAACCAAGTAGGATGCATCCCTCTTTGGAATGCTTGTGACATCAGCAGCGATGACTTAAGGAGTAAAGAACATTTGACGCAGTTGCTCTTGACGAAGTTGCACAAGAGATTCAAGTTCCCCAACCGGGATGATAACATAGAACAACCGTGGGATGATCCAAAGATGAAAAAGATTAACAATCACGCCATGGGAATGTTCCGCAATGATTTGGCCTCCTGGAAAGGGAGGGTGAAACAAGCTATTGAGGCTGAGGAACCTCTGTCCAAGATTCTGGAGGAAAATCCGACACTTACGGAAGAGGAGTTCGAAAAGTTCAAGGACACTTGCGCTACCGAGGTAGCCAAGGCTAAGGCTGCGAAATTCAAGAGCATTCAGCAAAGGAACACAGGGAAGCATCACCTCGTAAGCCATGGCTACCTCGGTAAAAGGCCCATATGGGATAAGGAGGATGCGGAACGTGAAGCCGCGGGTATCCTAGACCCCTTCACGAAGTTCACAACCCCTTGGAGCATGACTTCATCAGGGCCCGCTACAAGTGGGACAAGGAAAAGAAGGTTTTTTACACAGACCAGATCACGAGGAAATTGATTAGACTACATGTAATTATTCTTTTACCACCTTACATTTAGCTCCATATCTAGTCGACTACACATTCCTAAACGGTTCACGCTCCTTCTGCAGGAGAAGCAACACCAGCTTGCAGCCGAAAGCCCTACTTCTCCGATGAGGCCCAAGTGGGACAGCCCTCTCAACCGGGCCTTGAATGAACTTAAGGGACTCCCTTTGGGCCAGCGGCCGCAATATGGTCGTGTGCACGGTGCTGGAGACGGCGCCACGTGGAAGCTATTTTACAACGAGGGCTCGGAGGCTAAGAAGCAGAAAAAGAAGTTTAGTCAGGCGGACATCGATGCGAAGGTGAAGCTTGCGTTCGAGAAAAAAGCAGCTGAGGACGCGAAAAAAACAGCCGAGGAGAAAAATGAGTTGCTACTGAAAGCAGTCAATGCAGCCAGAATCGTCAGAGAAATGATTTCGCTACTAACTTGGTTCCAACTATCATCAATCGGGCGAAGGAAAATCCAGACAAGACGGTACATGATTTCCGTTGCCCGATTTCATCGAGCAACTCCATGAACAACAACACCACCGCACCATCACTTTCTCACACAACCGGGCCTCCTCTCGCAGTCGCTCCCGCTCATAGCAGCCCGTCCTCAGTCTCTGGCGCGCTAGGTGGGCCTTCGTCTTTGGCTGAGCTCGACGCTGTCACGGTAATTACATGTCGCACCAACATATATATATATATATATATATAATTCCATTTTCATTGCCTTTCGGATGTTTTACGCCACAGACATATGTGTTTGCAGGCCGAAGAAATCCCGTGCACCATACTCTACTTGATCAAAGGCCAGAAGGTGGACGTGGGAAAGGGGATGATAATGAACCCCTTGCAACCCACGTTTCACAACTAGCCGATCCCCGCTGGGCACTTCAGGGTTAGCTTGTCTAGTGTGAAATCGGGGCACGAGGATTTGCCTCCTCCAGTACAGCATGTGGGAGAGGACGACGAAACCCCGCCACGGATTGGAATTTGCAAGGGTTGGGTGCTGCTATGGCCGAAGAATCTTATTCGTGTGGAGCCGGCCGAGAGCACACCAATAACCACACATCAACAAGCATGTGCGGAGACCACTACCCCGCCTACACAATTAGCAGCTCCTGTAGTGCCGGGTGAGAGCGGCGGACGGCGTGATGAAGGGGTTGCAATAGTACTAGCTGATGTAATCGGTCCTGTAGAACAGAGAATGGATGATGAGACGGAGGTCGACCCTATGGGTTTCCTCAATACAAACACGTATGACTGTGACATGGATATGATGAGGCAACCATATGACGAATCGGGCTATCAGCATGCTAATGAGGATATGGATGATATGCCCGGGCAGTAAGGTCGTAGCAGGGATTTCAAAAAGTCTCTCTTCATGAAATCCTCACAGGACTCGCCTGAAGATGCCGCCTCAACACAGGCTCAACTAGCCGGGGGTCGTACAGTACTTAGCCCGGGAACACTAGGGCAGGGGTTAAGAAGGGTTTGGAAGGTGTGCCCAAGAAAAAGGAGAGGAAGAGATCGGGGAAGATAGCTGCCTCCAAACAAGCCAGATCACATAGCAGCCAGACGATGGATTCTGAAGAGCGTGTACCCGTGAAAGGTATGGCTATGTTCCATCTCATGGGCGAGCCGATGCTACCGCCGAAACCGCTGGAGGCACTATTAGGGGATCTCAGGAGACTGCACGACCATGTGCAGTCGATTGAGAAAAGCCTACTAGCCTCAAAGGATCCAGGATATCCGACATACGCGGCTCGTGTGCCTAAGGGGAAGTGCTACGTCGACACACGGCCCGCGGAGGTATTCTTCCTGCAGTTTGACCATATCTTTGAGATGTTTCTGACAAGGCGGCTCGATTTTACAATCGTCCCCCTTTTTGCGCTACATATGAGCTCCGTCATGAAGAGAGAAGAAGTCTCGCAAATCTGTGTGGCGGATCCGTACTACATGCACGAGTCTTTCTTGAGTCTCGGCGACTTTGAGCGTGAAAATGCTAGGGACTACCTCCAAAACTTCAGGGTACATAATAAGGACCAGGAAATTGTACTCCTGCCTTATCATCCAAAGTAAGTTAGTTCCAGACAACCCTTTCGTACATTTCAATCATTCCTTCTCGCTCATATGGAGAATAATTTGAGCGTGAAACTGCTAGGGACTACCTCCAAAACTTCAGGGTACATAATAAGGACCAGGAAATTGTACTCCTGCCTTATCATCCAAAGTAAGTTAGTTCCAGACAACCCTTTCGTACATTTCAATCATTCCTTCTCGCTCATATGGAGAATAATTTGAGGTGTCTTTTCCCCTTGACAGCAGGCGCCGTCCTTATCGTTCTTTACCCGCGAGTCTCCTACACCGTGTATTTTGACCCTTCCAGAGACTACGAGAAAAAGGACTACACCCACATAATGAATATTCTAGATGACGCTCTCCAAGGCTTCAGCATTAGAGGTGGTCACATGCAGATTAGGAAACAAAGGAACAAGAAGATAGGTTTCACGCATAAAACTAACTTATCCTGCATCCATGTCACAAAACCAAGCAAGAAGGATGGATTCTACATCGTCCATCTCATGATTGAGTTCAACACGGATCACCAAAAGCTTCGCATGACAAGCAGAAATGATGATCATATCCACAAGTGGCTAGAATCTCATGGAGAAGTGGATTATAAACTTAGAGATGACTTCTTTCACATCCAAAGGGACATTGCGACGATCATCATGAAAGAAGTCATCGATGAGAAGGGGATGTTCCACCACGGCCCTATATCGTGAGCTGACGTACGAACTCACATAGGCATGCAACGTCTAGACCTCACGCCGTTCAAGAAGCTAGGGTCCATCCTCGATGATACGGAAGGATGGAACTTCTAGTGATTTACGATGCCGATGATGATGATATGTGTCGGTTAAACTTGTATACTTTCTGTAGCGATGAAACTTTGTGATGTCCACGGTCCCTGCCGAACTTGCGTAACGCTACTTTGTTAGTTTGCATATGATGACCTGCGTACCTCTAGTTAATTAGTTTGCGTACTGTATGTTGCAACTAGTTGCTAACCCTTTCTTTTTCGTGTTGCTCTAGTATATTTTGTTGCATATGATTCTACATCCTCTTGATGAAGATGCATCTCTAATAGGTACCTAGTTTCTTGATGGCAAAGGGCTATGTCGTGTACAAAGGGAAGGTTCCGGGAGTGTATGACGAGTGGCATGAGTGTCAGGCGCAAGTGCAGGGGGTCTCGGGCGCCAGCCATAAAGGCTACAAAAGCAGACAAGAAGCACAAGCTAGTTACTTGAGGTTCAAGCGAGTGCGAGAGAGGACTCATGACCGCCGCCTCATGTACTGCATAGTTCCACTATCACTCACAGTGATAGCACTTCTCGCGTATATCATTGTTTAGATGGATGACGTTGTAGTTGCAAGTATTCGAGACTTGCATGTATCGCTATTTTTGAGATGATGACGAGATACCACTTTGTGTTGGATGATGATTATGATGAGACTATTTATATGTATATGCTATGATTACATTTGTGGTCTCGCAGCGATTTGTTGTGTATGATGATGACATTTGTATGTGCAAAAGATTCTTGTATAAAGCCTGTTCACATATAAAACAAATATGCAGAAAAAATAATAAAAAACTACTAAAATTAGCAGTAGCGAGTGGAGAAAAGTTAGCAGCAGCGTCACTATAGCAGCAGCGCGTACGGCCAAAGCACGCTAGAGCTATTTGCAGTAGCGAGCTTCCACGCAGCATGCTGCTGCTACACTTGTATAGCAGTAGCGCGGGCGCGCACGCGCTGCTGCTATGGGTTAGTTGTAGTGCCCTATTAGTAGCGCCGGTGCCCGCGCTACTGGTAGGCCAAAAACCCACGCTGCTGCTAGGATTTTCCCTAGTAGTGTGATCACTATTGTCGTGGGGCATTTCCATTCAATTGCTCATTTATTTCGCTTAGTTGTCTATTTTGCACAAGAATGGCTAAACGCTAAGTGATTGATAGTTTAGTGTTTGTTGTTTAGGTGAATATTTTCATGATGTTGATCAAGCATAAATATTTATTTTATTCAATAAATTAGTAGAGTATATTAGAGAACTTTATTTTCCCACCTGTAACAATCTAAGTTTATTGGCAAATAAAAAAAATTGATGGAGGGAGTATTTATGTAACTTAATTTCAAGTTTTTAAACTTCAAATACTATATGTAGCCTTTAGTTATGTTGTCACATCAATGCCATCTCACAAAAATCACTCTAAATTGAGGCTAGGATGTAAATTGAACTGAGTTGAAAAGTGAATGATTTTGTAACTGAAGGATGCAATATAGACGTAGCTCATAGTTGAGGGATGCAAACTGTTCTAGGCTATGATGGCTTAGTATATCGTACGACATCCTAAGCTATAGTAAGTTCCTTTAGCGAGGTATTTTGTTACAAGCAAATATTTCTTTCTCGTGGTAGCACTCAACATGGTTTTAACGCTCTCTCCAGGGATGTACTACTACTTAACTTAATAGTTTCATATCCGAGTCTTGAGATAATGATGGTGTTTTGTTAAGGCCTCACAATCAGCAATTGTTTCTCCACTTCTACAGTTCCTTTTGCTGGCTCAGTTGTTTCCTTAGTCCGTGATTTTATATCTCCTTAACAAAACATTTTTTTTGTTCAGCCCCAAAATTGCCTCTTTTAATATGGAAATCATTTTTTTGTGATGAATAGCAAACTTTAGTTGAAGAGGCAAAACCAGTAATTGCTGCTATAAAGGAGAAGGGAGTATCCAGCATCAGAGCTACATGTTATTGTTGGGGCGGTAAGAAGGATTCTCGCAACATTTATTTTGAGCTTTTTGCAACCTAAAAAATGCCTTGTTAGCATCTCTCTGTTCTTAAACTATATGCACTGGAAATTTGACCTGTTTCAGCAAAGGTGGTAGTGGAACTGGCGAAAGTTCAGGAGATCCAGGCTGTTGTATTGTTACACCCTTCTTTACTAACTGTCGATGATATCAAAGGTCAACTACTTTGCAGGAGTTTCTTCCCTGACACGAAAAAGTTGTTCTAGTACTTCAAGAGCTTGAATTGCTTACACACTGATATGCTATCATCTTATCTAATACTCAGAGGTCAACTGCCCCTTCTCCATACTTGGAGCTGAAATCGATAGGTCATCACCGCCTGAATTGTTAAAGTAGTCTGAGAAAATTCTTCCAGCTAACTCTGAGGTAAGTTGTACTACTAATATCTTTGAAACCTTGATCTGCTTTAAGCTAGCACTTTTACATGTATATGGTGTTTATATTCCACTGAATTAAACTACCATTTGAAACTCCATGAGTACCAAAAAAACTGGCTATGATGATACTACCAGCAACAGAGGAAGAGTTGTCTTAAGTAGGTATTTTATTGTGTTGTGCATTACATGTTAGTTATAGAGTACTACCTCCGACATTCCAAATAAAAGTTAAAGTTTTATTAAAAAAGTCAAAGCGACTTATAAGCTGTAATGGCGAGAGTAGTTACTTCCAATTGTTTGAACTTTGAACCCCAAAGTGATCATATTTACCTTTTCGACCTCTATCTTTATAACTCAAACAAAACTTTTGCCCTTTTGGATCATGTGAGCATTCATAGTTCAGGTTAAAATATTTCACAGAATCACCAGTTCTCCTTTTTTTATGCATTACAGATCGATCACTTTGTCAAAAAATTTCCTGGCGTGGCGCATGGATGGGCTATGAGATACAGCGACAATGATGCATCCACTGTCGCAAGTGCGAAGGAAGCTCTGCAAGACATGAGCCGTTGGTTCAATAGGTACTTGAACTGAAATATGTAGCGGCAGTTCGCCATGAAATAAGCTCCTGATAATGAACATTATGCAACCATCCTTTGTTGGCTATATTGTGACAACCTGATTTTTGGCCCTTTCTTTTTCTTTTCTTTTTCTGAGGTTTTTGCTTGAGTTTTCTTTTTCCGTGGATTTGTGGTCTGGAAACTGAAGAAGATGCCCTCTTCTTTGTTTCCAGAGTGGCTTGTCATTCCCAAATCCTTCCCTGGACCCTGTCATTTTCATCCTAGCCCAAATGCCAATATTCTTTTTATTGGGAATATTCCTTTTCTATTAAAGGAATAACTCAAATTGCCCTAGGTAGTGAAGCAACCTTTATTTCCGTCACACCTAAAATTCCCAAATAATCTCATAAATTGTTTGGGTCATATCTTTCTCAAATATGGCAAAATATTTCATTTTTCATGTTTATCATCAGGCTCAAATAATTCATTTCCAATTCTGCCCTAAATGGCACATTGTGAAGCAAGTGCTATTTTCCTTTTACCAATGGACCTCAAACACCTTGTACACCTTTTCCTGTCCATATCATTTCCACATGCCAAAATGAAACCTGATTTGCCTAGTAATTATTTAATTATGATTTTCCAATGTTTCTATCCAGAAAGAAGCTTTGTGAAGGGGGTGCGAGCTAGGAATATCCAAATGAGTTTCCATTTTGCATGATCCCTCATATCATCATATCATAGCCATCCACCAAATTAGAGCTCATGTCATGCCTCCATGTGAGCTCATCTTCAATTCTTTGATTCTGTCCAAAATTTCAGTTTGTGAAGCAAGTATATTTTATCTTGCTCCATTATGGCTGCCAATTTTTCTAGGACTTCTATTATCCACATAAACTACCTGCACCCATTTTGGGCATGGTTAATCAAGCTGTTATTCCTCTAAAATTTTTGCAAGTTTCTGTCCAGAGAAGATGTTTGTGAAGCAAGTACCAGTTTGGCTGGGCCAATTGGTATGAGAATTTTTGAGCATCTTCATAGGACCAAATGACTCTGCCTTGCCCAATTTGAGCTCAATTTGACACTCCATGTGAGTGCACCTTTCTGATTAAATTTCTGGACCAGATTATGCCGTTGCAAAGCAAGTGCATTAAATCTTGGTCCATTTCCTGCCAAACTCCCCAGTATGGTAGTTCTTCCTAACCTAATCACCCCAGACAACTCATTTTCCTCTAATCTCACCTCAGTCGATCACTGTTTCACGGCCAAGTTTACTGCAGTAAACTTCAGAGGTTGATTACCTTTTAAGCAGAGGACTTTTAACCGAGCTACCACCGCAGTTGCAACCTCCCCTGGATGAGCTTTCAGTTAGACATAGTTTTGGGTGTTGTAGAGCATTCAATGCCACGGTTCACATGGTGACTATGACGATGGCGTGCCTGTGCACGCGCTCTGTGCGCAGTGGCCGTGTCTAGGGCACCGTTTCTGCTTCGTCCGCTTCCCCCTCGTCGTCTTAGCGTGCGTGAGCATGTCCGTTGTCTTCCTCTCGCCGTCTCCGATCACCTGGACCCCGCTCACCCTCCGGCAGCTTCCCCACCGACGCAAGCCGCCGCGTGCCCACGGGCGCACAATGGCGGTTTGGCTCGGTTCGTCGTCGTCGTCTTCCTCCCTGCACCTCCTTTGGCCCCCTCCTCCCCGTGAGCTCTCCCCTGTGCCTCCCTCGTCGCCTGCCTCCGAGCTCATGCACGAGCACACGCGTCCGCGACGCCGGCGACGCGTCCGCGGCGACGACCGCTCGGCACCTCGCCCCTCTGCCTATTTAAGGCCAGCCCGATCTTGCCTCTCTTCACTAGCAGCATCACTCCACTCCCAGAACCCCGCCTAGCCATCCCCTCGAGCCCAAGGAGCTCTCTGGAGTCTCCATCGCTGCCATGGCCGCCGCCCCCTCCGGCCTAAATCTGAGCGAGTCGAGCACTCTCCCTCCATTCTAGCACCACCAGAGGCCTCCTCATCCACGCTAGATCCACCCCAATGCCCCATTCCTTCTCCGGTGGCCTCTGGCCACGAGTTCGCCGGAGTCCGTAGAGCCCCGTCCACTCCGGCCAAGGCTTCTCTCTCTGGTGCACCTGTTGGAAATATGAGCAATTTTACCGAGTGATTTTATTAACAGAAATACTAGATAAAGTATGACTAGTGTAGCAGTGATAAAACAAGCCATGCGATTTGACAAAGAGAAGGTAAACAACATCTTCATATATGAACCGTAACTAAACATATCTTGAGCAGACAGTATAGCAAGTTGCATATATTAAATAGAGTCTAACATATCTAGAGCAAATACTAGAGCAAGGAACTGCAGCAAAACCTCCAATAGAAAGAGGAGAAACACGTACGTGACAGCAGCAGGAGCAGATGCATTGGACTTGGGGTCGGTTTCCTCCATGTCGTCGAGGAGGTTGTCGACGTCGGGGAAGTAGTCGTCGTCGGGGAAGTAGTCGTCGGAGTCCGGGGCGTCTGTGACGAAGAAGTCAGTGGTCGCTACAGAAGCGCTCCCAAAAACCTTATCACCCTTCTCCCGTACAGGACTCAAAAGGTGCGGTTTCGGAGGCCTACTGTCCCGACTCGCGGTGCACGCCGCAAGCCGGGATGAGGAAGACAGCAGCAGCGCAGAGATTGGAACCGGTGGCGAGAGGAAGGAGAAGTTCTGGTGCGTCTCTCTGGGAGGAGCGACCTCCCTTTTATAGGCGCAAGAGAAGGAGGCGAGAGGGCAGCGACGGGAGGCAAAACGAAGAGACGGAGATGAAGCGAACAACCAGCAGCCGAAGAGCTGCACCGTTCGCATTCAAACTCCACTTTCGCAAAAAATCTTTTCAGCTTCCGTGTGACCTTTCGTATACCCATAGTGCGTGGCAAAAATTTAGACATCGGCTCGGCTCATTCCCGCAACCCGCGGTGCGTTGTGACGAGGCGTGGCGTGGCGAGGCGGGCCGCGAAGCAGGAGACCGCGACGATGTCCCTCTTGTTCTCATGCTCATACAAGTGGGGAAAGAACCTCCCTTATAAGGAGGTCCAATTCCCACTCAACTAGCAATGTGGGACTAAATTTTAGTAGTATCCCTTGCCTTGCACAAATGGGCTAAGTGGGCCTCTAGGATTTATTAGGAATTTCTGAAATAGTTATCGGGCTGCCCCAATATAGACTAAATTCCAGCAATCCCCCACCAGATCCAGAGGCACACAGAAATTTGCCTTTGGTTCCAAAACACTATTTTATATACCCGATGCTGCGGTGGAGACTGTTAAGTTGAACTTCCACCTAGAACTCTATGCTACACTAGTAAGCAACTTGAGCAGTGGATCTGGGCCTTGAATCGCAAGTTTTCTGCGAATCTAGCTTCACATAAAGCCTTGACCGATACGTGGCTACCGTGGGTCTTCCCAGGTGGAGCTTATGCGTCATACTCCGTGACCTTTCATGAGTTTACTAGAGAGAACCCTACTCTCATAGATTGCGACGTTCGACAATCAGACTCATATAGGTGTGTTCTTCAAAAGATGTTCTGCAAGATAACATCTTTGCTTAAATAAGCCACTTAGAACACATTAAGATATACATCAACGTGCCATGCAGATTAGGAGAGTATTGCATCTTCATGGAGTGATATTGTGAATAGTAAGGATACTCTCCTCTCAGTTGACCAATAGCTTGTCTTCCACATCTAATTCACGGGATCTCCGATCACAAAGAATAGGTTACCACTGTGAACAACTCATATTGTGGGTCTTATACCCATCTCCCTCGATGCATTATCTATCACATTACGCGATAAACCCTTAGTAAAAGGATCTGCCAGATTTTTAGACGTTTGGATATAATCCAACGCAATAACTCCGGAGTTTTTCATTTTCCTGACAGACTTTAACCTTCTCTGAACGTGTCTTGATGACTTCATGTTATCCTTTGAGCTGCTCACTTTTGTGATCACATTTTGATTGTCGCAGTTCATAAGAACACCCGGTACAGGTTTCTCTACAACCGGCAAGTCATTCAAGAGCCAGCGAAGCCAATCTGCTTCAACCGTAGCTGTATCTAGTGCTGTGAGTTCTGCTTCCATTGTTGACCTCGTTAAGATGGTCTGCTTGCAAGACTTCCAAGAAACAGCGCCACCTCCATGAGTGAATACATATCCGCTCGTGGCCTTTATCTCATCAAAGATTCGAGATCCAGTTTGAGTCACTATACCCTTCAAGCACCTTTGGGTGCCCGGTGTAGTGAATTCCATAATTCGCAGTGCCTTTCAAATAACGCAAAACTCTCTCTAGAGCTTTCCAATGCACATCTCCTGGTTTTGAGACAAACCGACTCAGTTTGCTAACAGCAAAAGAGATGTCAGGTCCTGTAGCACTAGCTAAGTACATAAGCGAGCCAATAATCCGAGAATACTTCAATTGATCTCTAGCAATTCTTTGATTCTTTCGAAGCGACACACTAGCATCATATGGTGTTGGAGAGGGCTTGCAGTCACTATAGCCAAAGCGACTCAAGATCTTTTCCACATAGTGAGATTGAAGCAATGTAATCCCACCATCATCATCTCTCAACAACTTGATGTTCAAGATGACATCAGCCACTCCTAAATCCTTCATCTCAAAACAATGAGATAGGAAATCCTTGACCTCCTTAATAACATTCAGATTTGTTCGAAAATCAGTATGTCATCAACATACAAGCAAAACATAACTCCCTCGCCCCCACCATGATGATAGTACACACATTTGTCAGCCGTTCACAACAAAGCTGCAGCTGTTAAAGTTCTTCGAACTTCTCATGCCCTTGTTTGGGTGCTTGCTTGAGTCCATACAAAGACTTGACAACTTGCACACTTTCCCTTCCTGACCATCTATTACAAACCCATCTGGTTGTTCCATATCAATTTCCTCATGCAACTCTCCATTTAGGAAAGCAGTCTTAACATCCATCTGATGAACGAGAAGACCATGTGAGGCAGCTAGTGAAAGTAGAACTCGAATAGTGGTCAGTCGATCCACAGGTGAGTAAGTATCAAAGAAGTCTTCACCTTTCTTTTGGGTATAACCCTTAGCCACGAGCCGAGCCTTGTACTTTTCAATAGTACCATCAGGCCTAAGCTTCTTCTTGAATACCCATTTGCATCCTATAGGTTTGCACCCATAAGGACGATCAGTTATCTCCCAGGTTTCATTCGCCAAGATGGAATCCTTCTCGCCATTCTGAACCGCTTCCTTCCAAGAGTCAGCCTCTTCGGATGCATAGGCCTCCGAAATAGAACTGGAGTGTCATCTATGAGATACACAAGAAAATCATCACCAAAGGACTTTGCAGTCCTCTGTCTCTTGCTCCTAGTAGGAACTTCATTGTTCTCCTCCACAGGGCTTTCAAAGTGTTCCATCGAAATGGCAGGTTCATTAATTGTAACTGGTTCCTGATTCGATGAACTAGGCATCTCCTGATTAGATGAGGTAGCCATATCCTTCATGGGAAAGATATCTTCAAAGAAAGTCGCATCATTCGACTCCATGATCGTATCGACATGCATGTCAAGTACCTCAGATTTTACAACCAAGAATCTATAGCCAATGCTATGAAAAGCATATCCCAGGAAAACACAGTCCACAGTCTTTGGTCCAAGCTTCCGCTTCTTTGGAATTGGAACATTGACTTTCGCCAAACAACCCCATGTTCGTAGATAAGAGAGTTTAAACATTTCTTCTCCCATTCCTCGAATGGAGTTATCTCTTTGTTCTTTGTGGGAACTCGGTTTAGGACATGACATGCAGTCAATATCGCCTCCCCCCACCATGCCTTGGAGAGACCCAATGTGTCTAACATGGCGTTAACCAAATCAGTTAGAGTACGGTTCTTTCTTTCGGCCACCCCATTTGACTGAGGTGAATAGGGAGGCGTCCTCTCATGGATTATACCATGTTCCGCACAAAAAGCATCAAATTCATTGGAAAAATACTCTCCACCACGGTTGGACCTAAGCCTCTTGATTTTTCGATCAAGTTGGTTTTCCACTTCAGCTTTATAGATCTTGAAAAGTTCAAAGCCTCATCCTTAGATTTCGTAAGATACACACGGCAGTATCTAGTGGAGTCATCAATTAACGTCATGAAATATTTCTTTCCACCTTTTGTCAACACACCATTTATTTCACATAGATCTGAATGTATGAGCTCTAGTGGTGCAAGATTTCTCATTTCCGCAGTCGTGTGAGACTTACGAGGTTGCTTAGCTTGCACACACACTTGACACTTAGATCCCTTGACAGTGGTGAAACTAGGGATTAAGTTCAACTTCGCTAGTCGTGACATGCAACCAAAGTTAACATGACAAAGACGTGAATGCCACACATTTGATTCACTATTGTTGCAAATATGATTAACAACTTTATTGCAAACGTCTGATAAGGATAAACGAAACAGGCCACCTGACTCATAGCCTTTACCAACAAAGGTTCCATACTTGGATATTAAAAATTTATTCGACTCAAAGACAAGCTTGTAGCCATCTCTACACAGAAGAGATTCGCTAACAAGATTTTTATTGACGGAGGGGACATAATGCATGTTCTTGACCAGACGATCTTCCCGAAGTAAACTTCAGATCGACCGTGCCAACACCACGAACATAAGCACTTGAACCATTGCCCATCAAGACGGTTGAAGTCCCCTGCGGTCCGATAAAGGCGAAAACATGGAAATATCACCGCATACATGCACATTAGCACCCGTGTCAATCAACCAGTCAAGAGAATGACATACCGGAAAGAATAGTGGGAAATATACCATACCCATGATCCTTCATGTCGTTGTCTCCAATGACAACATTAGCGGTCTTGCCGCCTTTCCTGTGATGACGCTTGTCATAGCGATTAGGGCAACTAGGAGCCCAATGATCAGGATCTCCACACACATGACAAGCACCTTTCTTCTTGCCATTATTCTTCTTGAAGTTCGTGTGTTGCACAACCTTGTTCTTCCCATCAAACTTTGCTTTACCAGCAAACTTGCCCTTGTTCTTGAACTTGTGGGGCTGGAAGTTCTCGCATGCACCACATTGGCACTAGATCCTCCTCAATACCTCGAGCACGTGTGTCCTTTGCTCGCCTTTTCTTCCACATCAAGAGTACCAATGAGATCCGGAACGGAAAACTCCTGTCTCTTATGCTTCAAGAGTAGCAAAGTTCCTCCATGAAGGAGGAAGCTTAGTGATGATACCCCGCAACAAACTTGTCCGTAGCATGCAATTTAAGTGCTCAAGTTCTCTAGCAAATGATCAGATCTCATGAGCCTGCTCAACCACGGAGCGCTCTTTCACCATCCTGTAATCATAGAATTGCTCCATGATGTACAGCTCAGTGCCGGCATCCTAGAACCCAAACTTGGCCTTGAGTGCGTCCCACATATCTTTTCCATTGTCAATTGACGCATAAGCATCAACTATGTTCTCACCAAGAACACTCAAGAGAGCAGCCTTAAACAAGGTATCCATTTTCTGAAAAGCTTGTGCATGTTGGGCATCTTGCTCTCCTTCAGGTTTGCCAAGAGTGGCGTCATAGCAACTCATGGTTTCAAACCATAAGACTGCTCTCACGCGCCACCTCTTATAGTGGATACCCTCAAACATAGGAGGTCTCATGGAAGCAGCAAAACCACTTGGGGTAAATTGCCTATAATGAGGTTTTTGGATTGTTGGAAATATGAGCAATTTACCGAGTGATTTTATTAACAGAAATACTAGATAAAGCATGACTAGTGTAGCAGTGATAAAACAAGCCATGCGATTTGACAAAGAGAAGGTAAACAACATCTTCATATATGAACCGTAACTAAACATAACTTTCGCAAAAAATATTTTCAGCTTTCGTGTACCCATAGTGCGTGGCAAAAATTTAGACATCGGCTCGGCTCATTCCCGCAACCCGCGGCGCGTCGTGACGTGGCGAGGCGGGCGGCGGAGGAGGAGCGCGCGTGGATGTCCCTCTTGTTCTCATGCTCATACAAGTGGGGAAAGAACCTCCCTTATAAGGAGGTCCAATTCCCACTCAACTAGCAATGTGGGACTAAATTTTAGTAGTATCCCTTGCCTTGCACAAATGGGCTAAGTGGGCCTCTAGGATTTATTAGGAATTTCTGAAATAGTTATTGGGCTGCCCCAATATAGACAAAATTCCAGCAGCACCTCGGCAAGTGTGAAGGGCCCAGGCAGGAGCGCCTCGTCGCCCTGAACTTGTCGGTAGGCGGAGCGTCGCCGGAGGCCCTCTGTGGCGCCGGCAATCGCCGCCCGATGCTGGCGGCCTCTCTCTGCCTCGCGAGCGAGCGCGATGGAGAAGAAGACGACCGAGTCGCCCTGCCAGCTGGCCGTAGGCCCCGTGGACCCCACCTGGCAGCCATACGTCCGTTGACCCCGCGCAGATGACGTGGATAAGTGGAGACGTACTCCTTGTGAGTACGCTTTCCCTTGTCGAAAGCATGTTCTGCTTCTTCCTCGGGCCGGAGTAAGTTTTCCTCTCTGGGAAACGTATTTCCGTAAACTGCGCTTTCTGTTTTTCTGTCCAGGTCCAGTTTGTAAAGATTTTTCTTGTAGATGGGTCCCTGGAAGAAAAACAGCTATATCTTTTTGCTCACAACTCCAAATGAGGTGAATCCAACGCCCACGTCTTCGTTTCGTCGAGACTATTATTTTGGTATCATTTTCACTATGTTTTAACATTCTGAAAATGACCTTTTTGCCCTTGCACGTAAACAGCCCCTCCGAGTGAGAACTGTTTCCGGCAAATCTTTCCGCGGCTTCACCGCACTTCTCCCCGGTGCCATCTTCATCCCCAGGCAAGCCACAATACCCACTTGCATGATAGTCATGCAGTAGCCATGGTTTTCAACTTGAATATTTAATAAATGTTTGCTTGTTTAAAACATGGTTATCATTGTTCCGGTGCCGCTTAGAGTTTCATGTCCACTCTCGTGTTATGTTGTCTTGCACCTGGTTATCTTGTACTAGTTGCTAGTATTCCTTTCATATGCTTATGCTTGCTAGTAGTACCTGTTGATGTTGGTGATTGCCTTCGGTGCATGACTAACGTCTATTCCGAGCGCCGTCGTTATGGATGTCCCTTTGCATCTAGTTGGCTAAATGATTGCATGGTAGCATTGTTGATATGTCTTGCATGATATTTATTGTTGATGCTAGTGATCATGCTAGGTTTCTATGAGTAGTGTTGTACTTGTGATATTCATGCTCGTCATTATACTATGCACAGTTGGATATGATTCATTGTTGATATGGTGGATAGTTATGTTGTACCCTCATGATTACGTTGATATCATGTTCATGCGTTGTAATTGCATCATGTTATTTTATCATGGCTCAGCGTATTGCATTCAAGTTTAACCGGATTAAAGTGAACTTGAACAACTGTTGGCTGAGTCATGGTGCCACTAAATCGAGCTGACCAGTGCAACCACACTTGCCTTATGGGGGTTCCTAACTGGATCTATTGTCGTGCCTCTCACCTGTGCCTCCAACTAGGGAAGGTTATGGGCGTGCGTACCCTGGCCCGGTAAGCAGACATAACCTTGTGTGCCCGTAGTTGAATGATAAGCGCTTTTGTCCCTGTTTGGGACGGACCACGACGGTGGTTGTTGTGTCTTTGGTAGACACGGGGCCACCCAGGACTAGCCCAATGGGGTGTGAGTCGGAGTGGCCGGGAGAGTGTCATGGCAGTAGACCGGTTTTGTCGGAACGCCGTTGGTCCACCCGAATGGGAGTTTGAGGCCATGGGTTTCGTGGTGTGGGTACAATGTACTAACCTCTGCAGAGTGTATATCAAATCTATCGATAGCCGCGCCCGCGGATAAGGGCCCAGTTCATGTCGGTCACACTATGAGTCAACAATATTAATAATAATGTGCTCAATAACAACCACGGTTCGATGAGGAGATAAGTTGGTTGTGATCGCCGGAAGGATCACTGTTTGAGACCAAGTGTTGGTCATGGTTGTGATCGCCGGAATGATCACCGTGGTATCGAGGATACCGAGTTGTTGGATATTCGTGATGTTGTGCGAGAATCATGGGTAAAGATCAAGCTCCTTGTGGTCATTTTATGATTACTACGGTATTGTTTATACCAAGCTTGATTTGATCCTGGAATGATCGTGTAATGTCCAAAGTTGGTAAGGATGCATGTGATGGTTATGAGATAACCCGAGCAGAATAAATGGTGCATGTAGTGTCATCATGTTGCATGCTAGTATCATCAGATTTATATGTTCATGCCATGATCTTATTGTTCTAGCGATATTATGTTCATGTTAAGTTATCCTGATGATCTCATGATAATTCCTGCTTAACCTGTAATTGCCATGATGTTGTTTGTCTTGAATGCTTCCGGATATTGCGAGCTTGAAAGTACATTCAATGTACTGACCTGATGTTTCATGCCAGTTTGCAGGTCGTGCCTAGATTGCTTGCTTGTTTGGTGTTGTTCCTGTGTTTGCGAACTAGGATAAGCGTTCCAGCCAGAGTCCCTACAGAGTGGAGTTCACCACCGTTGTCGTTGTTCCGCTGCTAGAGTTATTCCGCTGCTTTGAGTTGTTCTACTGCTTGCATAGAGCAACTGAGGATGGCGTAGTGTCACCGTGCCGTTGTTATTCATTGTAATATCGGAGACCTTGTATTCATATTCGTGTAATAACAGAGAGCTGGTTTGTTGTATGCTAAGCAGTGTCGTATTCCAGAAGACTTCTCCTCAATCTCTGGGCTGGAATACGGGGCATTCCGGTTTTCTCTGAGCCGGGGTGCCACAGGCTTGGTATTAGAGCAGGTCTGGCTGTAGGATGCCCAAGCCCGCGCGAACATTAGAAACGGTAGTATAGACCCAGTTGGTTTGTTGCACTTGATTGTTGCATTTGTTTGTCGCATAGCATGCATATAGATTATTATTTTGTCACTAACGGTTAATCTTGTGAGTGTAGGTGGCACCGTTTTCAGTCCACCACCTGCACCCTCCTTCTTAGCATGTCTGCTCTTAGGTGTTCAGTGTCATCTCTGTCCCAGCAGAGTGATGCCCTGGTACCCCGAGTTCCAGACACCATTTGCAGGAGTTATGCTCAGGTATCGTGTATATTGTTCCACCACCCACCCATATTATTTCGGTGATAGACTTGTTTCTATCCCGAACCATGCCATCCATCTCGTCCCTCTGGCAACCCTTACTGATCTTGGTTATAAAAAAGGGCAATGCCAGCGAGCCTTGTTTTCCACCGCTACCCTACCCAGTCATTCTATTCTTTGGACGTGTACGAATCCCTTTCGTACGCTTGATGATGATGTGGTCGTGACTTTTGTGTCTCGCTACTTGATCGTCAAGTCCGTCCTCACCTGTGTATCCATCCAGATCCAGCCACTGTTCAGCCAGTGCTTGGTGTAGCTTCGGTTACGCCAACTCTTTCCACACATGGATATAATTTTCGTTCACACCGCCACAGCATATTAGACCGTGATACCAGAGTTTTCGCGCGATTTGTGTGCTTAGGTGTGCATGCACATTATGGTGTGAGTAGCAGTAATAAGTGATGATTTCTTAATTACTTATATTAGTAGTTTGCTTGTGTGCTTTTGTTTTAGTCGTTTCTTTTGTTTATTTCTTTGGGCCTTCGGTGTTACAAATTTTCCCCTATTAAAGTTGCTCGTCAGCCGACACCGGACCCGAAGAGTCAGCAAGAAATGCATATATTTGGAAACTCATCTAAACAGAATGGAATTGTCAGCAGACTGCAGTGAAATTGGAAATAGCTCATCTGAATACAAAAAAAATCCTGGATGGAATGTCAGTATAAAGTTTGCATTAACGTGCACTCCTCACAACAGAATGGAATTCTCAGCCGACTGCATTCAGATTGGGGGATATCTGATCACGTTATTGAGTGTCAAGTCTCCCTCAGCGTACACTCCTCATAGCAGAAATGATCAAATCAGCAAGAAGATAAATTGTGTGCAAGGTTGACAGAATATTATCAAAGGTATTGCTCAGATACAAGTTTAATTTTTCATTGTGGATGATTTTGGAACCCGATGTACCTGGAAGCAAGCAAAAATATGGCATGTACTCAGAAAGGAGGACAGTCCTGCAAAAACCCGTTTCATACAAGAAATCAATAACAAAAATATTAAGATGGTTATATATGTGGAAATCGGTCCACATATCACAATAAGAAGCTTCTGGTGTAAGCAACCCAATCTTCCCTCGCAAGATACCAAAGAAGCTTCCAAGGCAAGATTCATCTATCTTCCTCAGTACGTTACCTGGATGATTTCCCGTACAAGGTACTCTGCCTTCTTCAGTAAGCAACCTCAAAAGCTTCCGGCATAAGGTACTGAGTCTTTCCCCAGCAAAGTCTTTAAGGGGTAAGCTTCTGCAGCCCGATACCCAGTCTTCTTTAGCAAGCTGTCCGATGAAAGTTTCGAGCACAAGCCAGCCAATCTTCCTTAGTAAGACATTGGTAGAATGTAGTACACTGTGAATTGAATTGCATATGGCAGTGACTCCCAAGAATCAGATCCGCAACATTTTGGTCAAAAGCAAGAATCAGTCAGAATACACGTCTGTCTCGGGAATCAGATTCTCATATATATATATGCGGTGAGCATACCACCAAGATTTTACAAGTCACTCGGATGAGGATCTGACAACCACGTGAGGATGGTTAAGAGAAGAAAGCCAGTATACAATGCAGTGTGACAAAGGATTATGAGGATTGACGACATCAATGAGCTCAATACAAGTACTTGTGAACCTGGAAAATGATCCTGATGAGCCATTGTCCCCTTTTTTCTCGAATGACGACACCACGCCTGTGATCTAAGCTGTTTTTAGCTATCTAGGGTGGATGCCGATTTTTATTTCTCTTTTCAACGACTGTCACGAGTTCTGAGCTGCTTTTCGGCCGTCTCGTATAGCTGTTGAGTTTCTTTTTGTGACAGTAGCCCTATAGCTGCTTTTTGGCTATTTTAGGGAGCTGCCACCTTCTTCTTATCAACCCGGTCTCATGTTCCGAGCTGCTTTTCGGCCATCCTGAGCCGTGGTTGAGTTATTTCAGTAATGCCCAGATCTGAGTTGTAAAGACCGTTCTGGTGGCCATTGATTTATTTGCCGATTTCTTGCAAAGGTTCGAATGATCATTTTCCTGCGGTCAGAACTTGAGGGGTGTTGAACCTACCATTTAATGGGGTACCCTGCCAAAAAAAATGAGGATAAGCCGCATTTGCCGAAAATTGCACCGACAGTACCTATGGTGATATGAATAAGCAATATGACCTAGCTCTTCCACACAGGATCCAGACCAAGAAAACAATAATGAAGGAGCAAGACCAGTGATGCAGGTATGAAATTTGTTGCAAGACCCGCGTGGTGCAGAACCACCGTCAGTCAAGTCTGCAGATATTATCATACAGGTCAAACTCTTATACTAGCCACGACAGGCGACAATCAAATATTTGGTACGGATCCGATACTCAAGACAGTGGAACCAGTTAAGATGATTCAGAAACTTCCGCGATAAGCTAGAATCTGTCAGGAAAGCGGTTATGACCCAACTCACTGTTTGGAACCCGAAGGACCTGCATTTAGTGGAGAAACCCAATGCAAAGGAGTTAGATCTTGGGTGTCCACTAGAAAAATCTGATCACCACTTCATGAAAGTTTGTCAGTGCCGGATGACACACCAAGCGGAAATCACTCTTGGATTTGTGAGACCGACATATATTTCAGTCGTGAGAATCAATCACAGTCAGCTAAGTCAGCAGATCTAAAAAATAAATTGGAGCCTGGATAAGCCTGAACAAGCAAGGTAAGATCTGTCAGAATATGGATATATTAAAGCAAACCACCCCAGGGCCAGTCAGATAAAAATTTAGTGGGAACGAAAATAAGAAAAAGGATACCTGAGTTGGAAACGGTTTCCTTAAGTCAGTATCTTCGTACTTGTTCCCTGAGCAACCAAATATCGAGGATGATATTTCTTTAAGGGGGTAAGGTTTGTGATAGCCTGATTTTTGGCCCTTTCTTTTCCTTTTCTTTTTCTAAGGTTTTTGCTTGAGTTTTCTTTTTCCGTGGCTTTGTGGTCTAGAAACTGAAGAAGATGCCCTCTTCTTTGTTTCCAGAGTGGCTTGTCATTCCCAAATCCTTCCCTGGACCCTGTCATTTTCATCCTAGCACAAATCCCAATATTCTTTTTATTGGGAATATTCCTTTTCTATTAAAGAAATAACTCAAATTTCCCTAGGTTGTGAAGCAACCTTTATTTCCATCACTCCTAAAATTCCCAAATAATTCTCATAAATTGTTTAGGTCATATCTTTCTCAAATAGGGAAAAATATTTCATTTGTCATGTTTATCATCATGCTCAAATAATTCATTTCCTATTCAGCCCTAAATGGTGCATTGTGAAGCAAGTGATATTTTCCTTTTACCAATGGATCTCAAATCCTTGGACACCTTTTCCTGTCCATATAATTTCCACATGCCAAAATGCAACCTCATTTGCCTAGTAATTATTTAATTATGATTTTCCAAAGTTTCTATCCAGAAAGAAGCTTTGTGAAGGGGGTGCAAGCTAGGCGTATCCAAATGAGTTGCCATTTTGCAGTATCCCTCATATCATCATATCATAGCCCTCCACCAAATTAGAGCTCATTTCATGCCTCCATGTGAGCTCATCTTCAATTCTTTGATTGTGTCCAAAATTTCAGTTTGTGAAGCAAGTATATTTTATCTTGCTCCATTATGGCTGCCAATTTTTCTAGGCCTTCTATTATCCACATAACCTACCTCTACCCATTTTGGGCATGGTTAATCAAGCCATTATTCCTCTAGAATTTTTCAAGTTTTTGTCCAGAGGAGATGTTTGTGAAGCAAGTACCAGTTTGGCTTGGCCAATTGGTATGAGACATTTTAAGCATCTTCATAGGACCAAATAACTCTGCCTTGCCCGATTTGAGCTCAGTTTGACACTCCATGTGAGTGCACCTTCCTGATCAAGTTTCTGGACCAGATTTTGCAGTTGCAAAGCAAGTGCATTAAATCTTGGTCCATTTCCTGCCAAACTCCCCAGTATGGTAGTTCTTCCTAACCTAATCACCCCAAACAACTCATTTGCCTTTAATCTCCCTCAGTCGATCACTGTTTCACGGCCAAGTTTACTGCAGTAAACTTCAGAGGTTGATTAACTTTTAACCGAGCTACCACCGCAGTTGCAACCTCCCCTGGATGAACTATGAGCTAGACAACGTTTTGGGTGCCGTAGAGCATTGAATTCCCCGGTTCACATGGTGACTACGACGATGGCGTGCCTATGCACGTGCTCTGTGCGCAGTGGCCGCGTCCAGGGCGTCATTTCTGCTTCGTCCGCTTCCCCCTCGTCGTCTTAGCGCACGTGAGCATGTCCATTGTCTTCCTCTCGTCGTCGCCGATTACCTGGACCCCGCTCCCCCTCCGGCAGCTTCCCCACCGACGCAAGCCGCCGCTTGCCCACGGGCGCACAGTGGCGTTTTGGCTCGGTTCGTCGCCGTCGTCTTCCTCCCTGCACCTCCTTTGGCCTCCTCCTCCCCGTGAGCTCTCCCCTGTGCCTCCCTCATCGCCTGTCTCTGAGCTCATGCGCGAGCACACATATCCGCGGCGTCGGCCACGCGTCCACGGCGACGACAGCTCGGCACCTCGCCCCTCTGCCTATTTAAGGCCTCCCCGATCTCGCCTCTCTTGACTAGCAGCCTCACTCCACTCCCAGAACCCCGCCTAGCCATCCCCTCGAGCCCAAGGAGCTCTCTGGAGTCTCCATCGCCACCATGGCCGCCGCCCCCTCCGGCCTAAATCCGAGCGAGTCGAGCTCTCTCACTCCGTTCTAGCACCACCAGAGGCCTCCTCATCCACGCTAGATCCACCCTAGTGCCCCATTCCTTCTCAGGTGACCTCTGGCCACGAGTTCGCCGGAGCCTGTAGAGCCCCGTCCACTCCAACCAAGGCTGGTCTCTCTGGTGCACCTCGGCAAGTGTGAAGGGCCCAGGCAGGAGCGCCTCGTCGCCATGAACTCGTTTGTAGGCGGAGCATCGCCAGAGGCCCTCTGTGGCGCCAGCAATCGCCGCCTGACACTGGCGGCATCCCTCTGCCTCGCGAGCGAGTGCGATGGAGAAGAAGACGACCGAGTCGCCCTGCCAGCTGGCCGTAGGCCCCTCGGACCCCACCTGGCATCCGCACGTCCGTTGACCCCACGCAAATGACGTGGATAAGTGGAGACGTACTCCTGGTGAGTACGCTTTCCCTTGTTGAAAGCGTCTTTTGCTTCTTCTTCGGGCCAGAGCACATTTTCCTCTCTGGGAAACGTATTTCCGTAAACTGCACTTTCTGTTTTTCTGTCCAGGTCCAGTTTGTAAAGATTCTTCCTACAGATGGGTCCCTGGCAGAAAAACAGCTATATCTTTTTGCTCACAACTCCAAATGAGGTGAATCCAACGCCCACGTCTTCGTTTCGTCGAGCCTGTTCTGTTGGTATCATTCTCACTATGTTTTACCATTCTGAAAATGACCTTTTTGCCCTTTCACGTAAACAGCCCCTCCTAGAGAGAACTATTTTAGGCAAATCTTTCCGCGGCTTCACCACACTTCTCCCCGGTGCCTTCTTCATCCCCAGGCAAGCCACAATACCCACTTGCATGATAGTCATGCAGTAGCCATGGTTTTCAACTTGAATATTTAATAAATGTTTGCTTGTTTAAAACATGGTTATCATTGTTCCGGTGCCGCTTAGAGTTTCATGTTCACTCTCGTGTTATGTTGTCTTGCACCTGTTTATCTTGTACTAGTTGCTAGTATTCCTTTAATATGCTTATGCTTGCTAGTAGTACATGTTGATGTTGGTGATGGCCTTCGGTGTATGACTAACGTCTGTTCTGAGCGCTGTCGTTATGCATGTCCCTTTGCATCCGGTTGGTTAAATGATTGCATGGTAGCATTGTTGATGCGTCTTGCATGATATTTATTGTTGATGCTAGTGGTCATGCTAGGTTTCTATGAGTAGTGTTGTACTTGTGATATTCATGCTCGTCATTATACTATGCCCTGTTGGATATGATTCATTGTTGATATGGTGGATATATAGTTATGTTGTACCCTCATGATTACGTTGATATCATGTTCATACGTTGTAATTGCATCATGTTATTTTATCATGGCTCAGCATATTGCATTCAAGTTTAACCGGATTAAAGTGAATTTGAACAACTGTTGGCTGAGTCATGGTGCCACCAAATCGAGCTGACCAGTGCAACCACACTTGCCTTATGGGGGGGGGGGCCTAACTGGATCTATTGTCGTGCCTCTCACCGGTGCCTCCAACTAGGGAAGGTTATGGACGTGCGTACACTGGCCCGGTAAGCAGACATAACCTTGTGTGCCCGTAGTTGGATGATAAGCGCTTTTGTCCCTGTTTGGGACGGACCATGACGGTGGTCGTTATGTCTTTGGTAGACACGGGGCCACCCAGGACTAGCCCAATGGGGAGTGAGTCGAAGTGGCCGGGAGAGTGTCATGGCAGTAGATCGGTTTTGTCGGAACGCCGTTGGTCCACCCGAATGGGAGTTCGAGGCCATGGGTTCTGTGGTGTGGGTATAGTGTACTAATCTCTGCAGAGTGTATATTAAATATATCGATCGTTGCGCCAGCGGATAAGGGCCCAGCTCGTGTCGGTCACACTATGAGTCAACAATATTAATAATAATGTGCTCAATAACAACGACGGTTCGATGAGGAGATAAGTTGGTTGTGATCGCCGGAAGGATCACTGTTTGAGACCAAGTGTTGGTCATGGTTGTGATCGCCGGAATGATCACCGTAGTATCGAGGATACCGAGTTGTTGGATATTCGTGATGTTGTGCGAGAATCATGGGTAAAGATCAAGCTCCTTGTGGTCATTTGATGATTACTACGGTATTGTTTATACCAAGCTTGATTTGATCCTGAGATGATCGTGTAATGTCCAAAGTTGGTAAGTGATGCATGTGATGGTTACGAGATAACCCGAGCAGAATAAATGGTGCATGTAGTGTCATCATGTTGCATGATAGTATCATCAGATTTATATGTTCATGCCATGATCTTATTGTTCTAGCGATATTATGTTCATGTAAGTTATCCTGATGATCTCGTGATAATTCGTGCCTAACCTGTAATTGCCATGCTGTTGTTTGTCTTGAATGCTTCTGGTTATTGTGAGCTTGCAAGTACATTCAATGTACTGACCTAGCATGTCATGCCAGTTTGCAGGTCGTGCCTGGATTGCTTACTTGTTTGGTGTTGTTCCTGTGTTCGCGAACTGGGATAAGCGTTCCAGCCAAAGTCCCTGCAGAGTGGAGTTCACCACCGTTGTCGTTGTTCCGCTGCTTTGAGTTGTTCTACTGCTTGCGTAGAGCAACTGAGGATGGCGTAGTGTCGCCGTGCCGTTGTTATTCATTGTAATATCGGAGACCTTGTATTCATATTCGTGTAATAAAAGAGAGCTGGTTTGTTCTATGCTAAGCAGTGCCGTATTCCAGAAGACTTCTCCTCGATCTCTGGGCTGGAATACGGGGCATTCCGGTTTTCTCTGAGCCGGGGTGCCACATATATTGATAAGGATTTTTCAGTCTCCAGCAGCGATTTGAACTTCTGCTTGCGTATGGGTGCTATGTATTTTAAAAGTCTACTTGTTTGTGGTAGTTATACTATGTAAAGAATATTATTTCCTCTTATGCCATTTATATAGTAATTTTTGTGGTTGAAGTGATAACATGTCAAATGGAACTAACAAGGTATCATTTACAAATATTTGGGTCCTATAAATACAAGATAAAAAGGATTTCACGAAGATCCAACAAAACGAGTAAAAAATCAGCCAACACTAAGAGAAAAATGAGCAAGATGAGAATCGACTAGAGCATCAATCAAAGCCACTAGAGAAGAAGATGGTGAAAGTAGTTCGATAGAATATTGTTTTTTTGAGTTTTTTCATGTATAATTTGGAATTATATATACCTAATTTTAATATAATTTTCCCTTTTCATGAAAAAGAGACATTTGAGGTTCATGAAATGATCGAGCAAGACTAAATATGAATATTTTCTGTGAGAAAAGATTTTTTCCAAGTCACGTTTTAGACATATACACTCAAAATTTAGTACCAATACGAGAAACTAGATGTTTGAGCTTTGAACAAGGCAATTGCAAGGACTAGTGATCACTTCCCAATAACATTGGGATTAATGGACGCCCAAAAATGTTAAAATTTTCTTGGCCATATACTAAAAGTTTAACATATTTGGCTCTATTCTTAAGGTCTATAAATTGAAGTGTTAATTGAAAATAAAATTAAAGTATCATTTGCATGCTAATAAATTGCCTAGAAATATCCTTACATATTTCTCTCTTATTACAACACATATCCTTACTAATAGCTTCTTTAGGTTGTCCACGTAATCTTATTTAAAGTATACCACCTAATTGCAACACTATCTCTCTAATAATAGCTTCTTTAGGTTGTCCACGTAATCTAGGTCTTGTATTTAAAGTACACCACATAATTACAACACTATTTAAACCAATAATGAGGCTGAGCAACTCGCTCCCAGAATGCTCCCCTGATCACTTCCTTCGATGGCCGTTCGATCCTGGTCAACGAAGTCTTTTTCTGCCTTCTGCCCGTCGGATCTTCGATGGGAATTGACTTATGCAGTTTTGATCGGGCGGTAGATCCGGGCCGGGGGATGACGTGTGGGGCTCGCGCTGGATCGAATTGGCTGGGTGCCGGTGAAGGAAATATGTCGTAGAGGCAATAATAAAGTTATTATTTTAGATTTTCTTATTCATGATAAAGGTTTATTATCCATGCTATAATTGTATTGATCAGAAACTTAAATACATGTGTGAATACATAAACAAATACCGTGTCCCCAGTAAGCCTCTATTAGACTAGCTCGTTGATCAAAGATGGTTAAGGTTTCCTAACCATGGACATGAGTTGTCATTTGATAATAGGATCACATCATTAGGAGAATGATGTGATGGACAAGAACCATCCGTTAGCTTAACATAATGACCGTTCAGTTTTATTGCTATTGCTTTCTTCATGTCAAATACATATTCCTTCGACTATGAGATTATGCAACTCCCGGATACCGGAGGAATACCTTATGTGCTATCAAACGTCACAATTTAACTGGGTGATCATTAAGATGCTCTACAGGTATCTCCAAAGGTGTTTGTTGAGTTGGCATAGATGGAGATTAGGATTTGTCACTCCGAGTATCAGAGAGGTATGTCTGGGCCCTCTCGGTAATAGACATCATAAGCTTTCAAGCAAACGACTAAGGAGTTAGACACAAGGTGATGTATTATGGAACGAGTAAGGAGACTTGCCGGTAACGAGATTGAACTAGGTATAAAGATACCGACGATCGAATCTCGGGCAAGTAACATACCGATGGACAAAGGGAATTACGTATGTTGTCATAACGGTTCCACCGATAAAGATCTTCGTAGAATATGTAGGAGCCAATATGGGCATCCAGGTTCCGCTATTGGTTATTGATCGGAGAAGTGTCTTGGTCATATCTACATTGTTCTCGAACCCATAGGGTCCGCACGCTTAACGTTCGATGATGACATAGTATTATATGAGTTATGTGATTTGGTGACCGAATGTTGTTCGGAGTCCCGGGTGAGATCACATACATGAAGAGGAGTCTCGAAATGGCCGAGAGGTAAAAATTGATATATATATATATATATATATATATATATATATATATATATATATATATATATATGTATAGGACAAATTTTATCTACCACCAGTGGTAGTTACCATCACTTGAGTTTGGTAAGTTGTATGTAGTATCTGTAAAAACCGAAAGTATGTACGCGTAGTATGTAGTATATAACGATGTTTAGGTAGTATATATACTACTTTTTAGGTAGTATGTATACGGCTGGAATTCGAGCCGAGTCGAGCCAGCTCGGCTCGACTCGCTAGAGCTCGTTTCCTTAACGAGCTAGCTCGACTCGACTCGTTATTATAACGAGCTCAAACCCAAGATTGGCTCGACTCATATAACTCGCGAGCTGGCTCGTTTAGCTTGTTAAGCTCGTTAAAGGTATGAGCATAAAACCCTCAAATATGATAAAAATGATTATGTATATATTAAACATATATATCACTAAACAATTATAATTTCTTTGTAACACATGAGTCTCCTAGGTGGTTGGGCCTTCAATAGCTGGGGCTTGTGTTGTGTGCTCGGGACGTAGGGTGCCGAGTGGCTTATCTTTTTTGTATTGGGAGTCGTTGATCTTTTGTACCGAGCCTAACGAGTTACATGAGTACTCATCAGATTGACTCGTTTAATTTGGTCTATAAACGATCTTAAACTAAAGCTCGGCTCGACTCGTTATTCTTCGAGTTCGAGTCGATTCGAGCCGAGTCACAAGCTACTCGTTTAGCTCGCGAGCTTCGAGCTTTTTTTCTAGCTCTAAGTATGTACCATATTTTAAGCATGCTCTTTTTTACGTACAAATATGTACGTATTTCATAAATATAACAAAAACTATGGGCTCATATGTAATTTTTTCATGTAACTTGCGTTTAAATATCTTAGATATAGTGTATGAACATATTTAGAGTGATAAAGTAGTATATATAGTACCACATGGCAGTATATGAGACATGTGGAGTAACTACCACTAGGTGGTAGGATGTATTTTTCCTATATATAGGACGATGGTATTCGAATACCGGAAGTGTTCCGGAGGGTATCGGGTACATATCGGGTCACCGAAAGGGGTTCCAGACACCCTTGGCAAAAGATATGGGCCTTATGGGCCAAGAGGGAAAACACACTAGCCACAAGGGGCTGGTGCGCCCCCATATGGGCCGGCCTAGGAGGAGAAGGAAAGAGGGGAAGGGAAAGTAAAGAGTGGAATAGGATTCCCCCTTCCTTCCCTCTCCCCCCTCTTTCCTTCCCCCTCCGACAAATATGGCAAGGGAGGGCGCGTCCAAGGGCAGGAGCCCAAGTAGGATTCGGACCTACTTGGGGTGCCCCTTGGCCTCTCCCTCCCACCTATATACTAGATCTTACTTCGGTTCATCGACAAACGTGTTTGAAGGAATCACATACCCTACTCTACTGGAAACATTTTTTTAACACAGTACAGACGCAAAAGTGCTCATATACACGCGCATACACTCACCCCTATGAACGCACACACGCACATCCTACCCCTATGAGCACCTCCGAAAGACTGAGCCGGCATATCATCTTGAAATTTACGAAGTCACCGTAGGCACCTCATCGTCGACGGGAACGTCTCCTCCCACTGAATGCGCATCGACGGAAATCTTGAAATAAATGCGAGCACGAGGGCTTGAACCCTGGTGGGCTGGGGATACCGCATTCCCTCTAACCGTCCAACCATAGGTTGGTTCGCACTCTACTGGAAACATTGGCTTGTAGAGAAGTAATGTCGTTTGCGGATGACTTAAATTTTTCTTGGATTCACGTAGCTTCTGATTGCAAGGGAGTGGTCCAAGACATAAATGAAGGGAACTTGGGATCTAATGCTACCATTTTTCAGAGAAATTTTAGATAGAAAGTCGGCTTTTCACTCCTTCAATTTTGTTTTTGAGTGTAGAAACTTGAACTTTGAAGTCAATTATCTTGTTAAATATGCTTCCTCGCTAGGTAGAGGTCACCATCTATGGCTGGGTCACCCCCATGATCCCATTCTTGTACCTGTGACTATCAATTAATAAAGCTTGCCGAGAATTCTCAATAGAAAACTTGTTAGATGAAATCACGCTAGTCAGCAAGTTTTCCCTCTTGTTAGGGCTCTCTCTTCTCTCGACGGTGACTGCAGCCGCCATTAAGATATGTATCCCCTAACTCCGATCTATTGGCTCTGGCTGAATAAGGGTTTCAATGACCTTGGCTAGCCACCTGTCGGGCGAGGAGGAAGCCCAGCCGCACCTAGTGGCCACATGCCGGGCCACCACCTGTCAGGCATGGAGGAAGCCCCGCCGCCGCCGCCGCCGATGCCCCGGTCGCGCCCTCTGGTGGCGGCAAGGGGGAAAGGTGGGAGGCGGTGCAGCCGGGAATCACCCGTTGGCTCACCGGAGCCGATGGAGTGAGGTTTCTTTCCTTTTATTTTTTGCACACCTTAGTTGCCCCGAACGTTCCAAAAGACCAGAACATATACACACTAGTAGAACGCCCGTGCGTTGCTACAGGCATATGATGCATATATATTAATCAAATAAATTATTAAGGTCATCTCCAAGGTCGAAGCTCATTTCTTCCTCATACGTCTGGATGTGTTCGTACGTCAAACGGGCGCCCAACGTTGCCATGGTCCCTTCTTTTTTTCTCTTTTCATATAAAAATAATGCACATAAAAATTCGCATGTACTATGAAACAATAACCATAATATTCTATAAACAATAAAATTCCATGTCGTCTAAAATATATAAATAAAAAAGCTTAGAATTTGACCTAATAAGTGTAGAAAACAATTAGTCAACTAAGTAATGTAGTGCGAACCAACCTGTGGTTGGATGGTTAGAGGGACTGCAATATCCCCAGCCCACTAGGGTTCAAGTTCTGGTGCTCGCATTTATTCCTGTATTTATTTCAGGATTTTTGGCGATGCACATTCAGTGGGAGGAGACGTTCCTGTCGACGACGAGGTGGCTACGGTGACTTCGTAAATTTCAAGATGATATGACGGCTCAGTCTTTTGGAGGTGCTCATAGACGTAAGGTGTGTGTATATGAGCGCTTGCGTCTGTACCGTGTTTAAAATAACCCTAAGTAATGTAGCATATCTACTTTGGCATGCTTACGAAATTCATGTACAACGTAAGATATGTTGTCTTTGGCTTTCACATGGTATTTGAGCCAGTGTACCAAAAAATGTCTTCTTTATATTGTAATCATCCGGCATGAGCAATATACGTTGTTAGCATGAAGATATTATGTTGAAGATGTAAGGATATTATGTTGAAGATTTAAGAATATGGATTATAAAATACTCATCGTGAAAATTGGATGAACCAATGTATCAGATGAATAAACTATCATTGAAATAAAATAATGATCTTCAACTATTTAACTGTCCGGGTATGATGAAACACCGACCGGTGATTTACATGTCCAAATAAATATCTTTAGAATACCAACCAGTGATTTATGTGACCAATCTTCAAGCATGCATGCATAATCTATCGCGGGCGAGTCAAATTAGTTACATACAAAACTAACCGAACAAAAATTAAATGACGATAACCACAATGAAATTAAGTCCCCCGTGGGATGACTTTGTTTTTTTATCAATTTATTACAGGCCTTTGTTTGGGTTGGAGTAGGTGCTTCAGCAGGAAATATAGCAAATACACGCAGACTTATTAGATCTAATGCACAAAATAAAGTAAGTAGTACAAAACGTGATAGCTCTTGGATGCCTTTTAAGACCGGTCGTCTCACAAAGCATGTCAATTGTTATTATCCATTACTAGGTAAAGATGCCCGTGCGTTGCAATGGAAAACATAATGTCCAAGGTGTGAAAAAAAATATGATAAACACGGAAGTACCCTCGGGAATTCTTGAGCCGAATCTTCGCAAGCCCATCTTTCAACATGGCATTGTCTTAGATTTATGTCTAGTGTTCATCCGAAGTGAGGTTATATGTGGGGATTTGGGCTGGGTTTTAGGGATGCCGGATAGCCCGGACGTCTGCGACCCGTTTGGGAAGCTCGACTGGGACACCGGGCGTCCACCCGGCCAATTTGGGTAGCCCGGCTGTAGATGCTCTATTTTGATCGAGACATAAGAACCCTTCATGAACTCTCAAGCCGAATCTTCACAGACCTATCTTTCAATGTGGCATTGTCTGCACCATCAGATTTCCTCGTGTTTTGGAATAAAAAATAACTATAGTGAAAACTACATAATTTGTACAGAAAGACTATTTCAATCTATTTGAAAACTAAAATACTGTGGTACATGAAAAAACAATCAAGTGCGAGCACAAAATATTGTAGACCTAGAAAGGGAACCTAATACTAATGATGTTCCCAGTATATGATCAGACCATCTCATCGATTACATAGTGTGTTCTCTCTCTGGATGCAGGTGAGACAAATGTTCAAGTTCAGATATAGATTGCATATTGGAATTGATGTATACAAAGCTGTGCTATACATTTTGGTTGCACTGAAAGAGGGATTACATTTCTGCTATATACGTTGCCATTTTTGAGTTGTGAAATCATGCAAATACTTCTTCAAAATAAAAGTAGTACTCAAGATCTGAATTCAATTTTAAAGAACAAATCACATGTTGAAGTACATCTTTGCACCCAAACCGTACACGTTCTAGTTGCGGAATTTAGAAGGCTATGGAAAAACAAACACAAACCAACACCCCGTTTACTACCAATCAACGCAAGTTGGCCATGCTACATATAGGGGGGAATAAGATCAGTTACATGGGGATCGCCCTGGTGACACACAACTATATAACCTTGGTCAGGAGGCCCATGATGCGGTGGCCCTTGCCGTGGAGGAACATGTACACCACTACGCCCAGGAGTCACTCCATCACATCAAGTGCCACACACCCACCATAAAAAAGGTAAGTGCCATACATTAAATATCTTTACCCTGAAACCAAAATTTTATCGTGTGAAATACATTGTCACTGCATACTTTGTAAAAGCGGATTGGCCATTTTCATATGGTTCACCGAGAGTAAATTTGAAGGATTTTAACTAATGCGTTAGTATTGAACTTTTCTTTTATCAAAAGCCAGAGAATTCCAACATTACAAAGATGATTGGGGAATTCACTACGTTCGAACATCTAACATAAATGTCCTAAGCAATTCAAAGGGGACCAAGTTGGATATTACCATTGTACTCCCTCCGTTCCAAAATAGATGACTCAACTTTATACTAGCTTAGTATAAAGTTAGTAGAAAGTTGAGTCATCTATTTTGGAATGGAGGGAGTATTATACAATTAATTTTAAGTGATAAATGTCAAACAGAATAACATATAAACTACCCAGATCAATATACATGAGTGAGCTGTTAAAAAACATTTTGAATTCCATGAAGATAAGTTTCATTGTATATGGGAGAATATCATTATGTAATTGTGAGGTCTCAATCTCGAATTTCATTCACCATGGCGGAATTGTTCTTACAAGGAAGGGGATCGAGAGGGAGAAGAGGAAGAACTACTGGCTCACGCCATCTACCAGATTACAAACTAGCCGTTTGCCAGCCGCCGCCTATCCTCGTTGTCGTCATGGGTATATATGCGTTGGCCTAGGCCCATTCAGGCCCAACTAGCTGAGCGGGCGCGCGAGGCTGCCTCTTGGGCCGTGCATTGGTTTGAACCTCGTCTTGGCTCCCATCTTGATCGCTGACAATCCCTCCTCCCTTAGAAGCGGCTTGCCCCCAAGCCGGTGCTCTCGGGAAGTTCTGTTGCAGCGTCACCTTATCTTCCCAAGTATCCATGTCCTCCGGCATACCACTCCACTTGACCAACACTTGGATGAGTGAATCCGAGCCACGACGGGCGACTTGTTGCTGCATGATCTGCTCAGGACACCGAAACCGATCTTCAGGAGAAGGTAGTTGTGACAATACCTCACAGTCAGGTGTCAGGACTCTCTTCAGCTGGGATACGTGGAATACAAGATGGACTTTACTGCTTGCTGGCAGCTCGAGTTTGTATGCCACAGCTCCCACACGTTCCAAGATACGAAATGGGCCATAGAATTTGAATGCAAGTTTATGATTAGCACGTGGCGCCACTGAAGCTTGTAGGTATGGTTGTAGTTTCAAAAACACACGATCCCGGACTGCAAATTCATGATCAGTGCGATGCTTGTCAGCTTGGCTTTTCATGTGTTGCTGCGAGCGAAGCAAATGTTGTTTGACTGAATCCAGGACCACTTGACGATCTGCAAGCCACTGCTGTAAGTTTGGAGATTGGATGGTGTCGTGGTTTTGTCACGGAAGATGTCCTAGAGAAATGACTTAGTCGTGGAGCCATCACTACGGGTTAGCTTAAAGGGGTTAAGGCGGACAAGGGACGCAAGAGAGTTTTATACTAGTTCGGCCCCTTACGATGAAGGTAAAAGCCTACGTCTAGTTGTGATGGAATTGCTTGGGTTTCGATGACCAGGGAGCGAATACGCTTTGCCTGAGTCTCGAGTTGTTGTCTGTTGTCCTTGAACCGCCATCAGGTCGTCCCCTTATATACATGGGTTGACGCCCGTCGGTTTACAGAATCCCGAAGCCGCCTTATAAACGTGTCCGGCTCGGTCTCCTCTCTCTCTACCTTACAACACAAGTTACATAGTAATACCGGTTTACATCTATAGGCTTTAAACCGGTTCTGGGCCCTGGGCCTTCATAAAGCGTCATCGTCTGTCTTCACAGGCTTCAGGTATGATGAACCACTGATGGGGTTAACCCGGCCCCTCCTGGCCGGTTTACACCCAGTGGTAATATCCCCAACATTAGGCCCCAGACTAATTTGAACTGGTTCATGTCAGTCCTGAATACTTAAGAAAATCTCTTCTTCAATACCTTCACATACTTTGCAAACCGCCGTGACGTCACTTCCCAGAACCATGGTAAACTGCTATGACATCACCTGTTATTTAAAATTGCATATAATCCATCCTCATTAATGAGCCTCCGACAATCGAGGCGACAGCTCCGCCTCATATCCAAATTTTGGACTCCTCGATTTTCGCGCCTGACACTTATCTTTTGCCTTTATAAATAGGGTCAGGGGGTCTTTCCATTTTCCCCCTCCGTACCTCTTCATCCCGTCTTCTTCCTTGCGCTGCTCGACCTTTGGAGCTCCGCCGCCACCGTCGACCATCGCTTCAGCCTCAACGTCGGCCGCTGCATCACCCTGAACGTACCAGAGAATCGCGGCGCTTCTCCGCTCTTCCATCAGCATTGGTTAGCTGTCTGTCCTTCCGCCATAGATCTGTCTCTAGGGTTTCAGTGTTCATCGGTGTTCGTCGCTGTTCGTTGTTGCGTAATCGCTTTTTGATTCAGACCTTGATATTCATCCTGTACAGCAATAGCCGTAGCCCTTCTTTTCCATCCAATGCATCTCGTTTAAGTTGAAGATCCCATCTGAACCTTCACCAACTGCTAGAGTACCAAATTTTAGGTCTGAATATATTTTCATTTTCTGACATGCGATAGATCCAAAACTGTAATGCCAACTTGTGAAACCTATTTTTCCTTCACTTATGCATATGTAGACTTGTATCTTCAATGCCAGATTAGGCGGTTTAACTTCTTAGAAAAAATGACGACCCGGTAGATACCATTAGTCCCCTTGTTCAACTGCCAATGTACTTCATTAGTAAACCCCGGTTTATGATCAGCCAACTCCGGTTTAATAACATGCTTACACCCTTATATCGCTGTATAGTTGTCCATTGTAAATCTTAAACCGGCAAACATAATGTTTCAGATTTTCGTTGCCATGGCCAAGCAAGTCTATGAATGCAATTGGCCTCCTTCTCGAGTAACTGAAGAACAGCTAAACAATCTTGTTAAAACAGGCGCTTTAGCGAACAAAGATGTCATCCACTAGAGGGTCCCTGGTAAAGAATATCCTCCGACACCCGAAGATGGAGAGGTAGTTGTGTTTGCTGATCACTTAGGCCGAGATTTCAACCCTCCCGGTTCAAAAATTTTCCGGGATGTACTGGCCAGCTTCCAATTGCGCCCTCAAGACATCGGTCCAAATTCTGTGACCAACATCTGCCACTTCCAAGTTTTCTGTGAGGTCTACCTACAAGAGGAACCTACAATAGAACTGTTTAGAGATTTCTTTCACTTAAACCGTCACACAGAATTCACAGATGGACCCAACACTGAATTGGGTGGAATGGCGGTTCAGAAGAGGAAGGAAGTTACTTTTCCTCATCCTAAGCTTCACAGTCACCCCAAAGAATGGAACGCTACTTGGTTTTACTCCAAGGATACATCCCCTCCTGATGAAAACCCCCTCCCGGGTTACCGTCCTGAACGCCTTAGCAACACACATCCTTTTCCTCAGAGGTTGATGGCAAAAGAAAGGGCCAACTATGCTCCTCAATTGTCAAAGCTTAGAGCCTTCATGGCGAATGGTTTGACAGGAGTTGACCTGGCTCGCTGTTGGATAGGCTGGAGTATTCTGCCTTTAAGCCGACGCTCCGGTTTGATGTGTGAATATACAGGGAGGTTGAAGGATGCTCAGCGGCACATTGATATTCAGCTTACAGATGCAGAAGTCACTGAGGCTGTAAAGAAAATGCTGAACGAACCGGAGGTTGTCTGTGCCCAAACCGGACTACTCCCTTTCTGCACCTTCAACAAACCGCCAGCTGTAAGAATCATATAATCTTTTTATCTAAAGTTGCTTTTGCCCAATATTCTCTGAAAATATGATTATTTTCTGATAGGGTGATGATCCATTTTGGAACAAGAAACCACCACAAGACAAACCAATCAAGCCAGTCTGTCCAAAGACCGAGGTTATCAAAAAACCTGCCAAGAGAAGGACCACTGCCTCCTCCGATCTACCAGCTGATGACGATGTGGGTAATTCGGAATCAGAGGTAGAACTTGACTCTCTTGGTTCATTTTTCATACATCTCATTGACAATGATTATTATCAGGATGGCGCTGAAGGCAGTCATGCTGATGACGTAGAGGTAACCATTCTTTCCTCCGATTCAGATCCTCTAGCAACAACAAAAATCCATCAAGCAAACCGGAAAGTAAAATTTTCTCACCCCCTTGCTTACTTGGACCCAAACTTTCTTTTGAAGACGCAGCAGCACGAGGCTCGCCGCACAACCCGGCATAGCGGCCAGGTAGTAACCTCCGCCGGTTTACAGAACAATCCGGTTCGGAAACGCCGATCAGAGGTCTCTTATCCCATTGATACTTCATGCCCTAAAGTAGGTTGTTTCCGCCAGCCTCTTAACCCGTCTGATTCAAATTATCAGGATACTTCTCACTCATCTTCTGGCGAGTCATCAGCTGTCACGCCCAATATGCGACCCTATCCAAAAGGAACTCGAAGGTCCCACCAAGGATAGACCCGCATATTGAGACGCTTTTGCAAGGTGGATATCATTACATCAACATTACATAATAGATGGGGATACATACATAAGGCACAAATGCCACAAGAATACATCAACATCATATACAAGAACAACATCCGACTACGGATGAAACATAAACAGAAGCTCAAACGACATCCACCCTGCTAGCCCAGGCTGCCGACCTGGAACCTATCCCCTGATCGAAGAAGAAGCAGAAGAAGAACTCCAACACACGCAAACATCGCTCTCGCGTCATGATCATCATAAACCTGTACCTGCAACTGGTGGTGTAGTAATCTGTGAGCCACGAGGACTCAGCAATCCCATTACCATGGGTATCAAGACTAGCAAAGCTTAAAGGGAAAGAAAAGGGTAAAGTGGTGAGGTTGCAGCAGCGACTAAGCATATATGGTGGCTAACATATGCAAATGAGAGCGAGAAGAGAAACAAAGGAACGGTCGTCAACTAGTAATGATCAAGAAGTGATCATGAACTCCTACTTACGTCAAACATAACCCAAGAAACCGTGTTCTCCTCTCGATCAACCCCGAAAAGAGACACTCACTACGGTTACGCACACGGTTGGTGTATTTTAGAAGAGTTTGCTTCAAGTTTACTACAACCGGATATTAACAAATTCCCATCGCCACATAACCGCGGCACGGCTCTCGAAAGTTTATACCCTACGAGGTGTCCCAACTTAGCCCATGATAAGCTCTCGCGATCAACGAAGCGATATTCCTTCTCCCGGAAGACCCGATCGATCTCGAATCCCGGCTACAAGACATTTCGACAAAGCAATAAAACAAGACCAGCAAAGCCGCCCGGATGTGCCGACAAATCCTGATAGGAGCTGCACATATCTCGGTCTCGAGGAACGCCGGATGAGCAGTCCGCATAACTAAAACCAAACCTCAAGTTGCCTTGAGGGGCGCTACCTGAGGGCTCTAGTTCGGGCCAACTCGAAGGAGCACTGGTCCGGGGGCTAAAATAAAGATGACCCTCGGGCTCCGAAACCCAAGGGAAAAAGGGAATAGGTGAGGCAAATGGTAAAACCAATGTTGGGCCTTCTTTGGAAAAGTTTTATTCAAAGCTACTTGTCAAGGGGTCCCAGAAATCACCCCACCGCGTTAGGGACGCAAAATCCGGGAACATAATACCGATATGACGGAAACTAGGGCAGCAAGAGTGGAACAAAACACCAGGCATAAGGCCGAGCCTTCCACCCTTTACCAAGTATATAGATGCTTTAATAAAATAAGATATATTGTGATATCCCAACAAGTAAACATGTTCCAACATGGAACAACATCTCCATGTTCCAACAAGGAACAACCTTCATCTTCACCTGCAACTAACAACGCTATAAGAGGGGCTGAGCAAAGCGGTAACATAGCCAAACAACGTTTGCTAGGAAGGGTGCAAAAGGTTAGAGGCTGACATGGCAATTTGGGAAGCTAGAGCAGCAAGTAATAGGTAGCGCAGCATAGCGATAGAACGAAGCAACTAGCATAGCAATGATAGTAGTGAGATCTAGGGTAGCGGTCATCTTGCCTGAAATCCCGCTAGGAAGAAGAACGAGTCCATGAAGAAGACGAACGGGTGAAGCCGAACCAAGCGTAGACGAACGAATCCTCACGATCGCAACGCAACAGGAACTAACAAGAAGAAGCACACAACATGGTAAACACACCACACGTGAACAAGACAAGATGCACAACAAACATGATGCATGACGAGGCTACATGAAGCTACTCATGGCAAGAGATGATGCAAACAAGAGCAACACAACAAGGCAAGTTTAAATGAGGCCGGGAACAACATATAACAATTCCGGTAAGTCCTCATATGCGAATTTCGAAATTGGTCCAGATCTGAATACACCTTATGTTCAAGTTGTTAAACAGCAAGTTAAGATGCACCACGATGATCTACACGAAATTCTAGTCAAGTTACATATAAAGTTCATTAGATTCGGAGCTACGACCTAGAAGATATGAGCAAAACAAGTTAAACATGGCATTGATGCAAAATGCACCCGAACATCAAGCAAACACCCCAAAACAAGGATGCAACATGATAATATGAAACTAAATGAAAAATCAAGCAAGTTTCATGTAGAGCATACTCAAAACGGAGCAACGGTTCAACACATACACACTATACAAGTTTAAAGGACAAGCTGTCCAAAACAGCAACTAGGCATATTGCAAGCATCAAAACAACATGCTACAGGATCCCAACATAATAACAAAAGGCATGGACATGATCTACAGGTAAAGAATTACAAAACATGAGCACTGAGCTAACTCCAGAAATCACTAGAACATGCTCAAAAACACATGGCAAGATTGCAAATAATAACAGTTTCAGACATTGGCAGAAATAACATCAGGTTGCAATGTTTAGAGCTATCAAACAGCATGTTACAGGAACTTATCATGGCAAAAAAAGGCATGGAATGAAACTACTAAATGCATAGAACAAATGTCCTTTAGTTACCATAAGCCAAAAAGGATCAGAAGATATGATGGCACCCATGTAAACATGGCAAGTTATATTACAGATTCAAACATGGCAGGAACAACGATAAGTAGGCATGTTGGTGAGCTTGAACCACTCACCACAGAGCAATAAATGGCATGGCAAGGCAACCAACAGTAAGAAGACATGGCATAGAAGCTATACATGGCAAGAACAACATCATAGTATACAAGTATCAACTACAACAACCTTGGCAAAATTGAATAACATGTAAACAACCTGCCAGGAAACATTTTATAGCAAAATTAGAGCTCGATTGACTCAAGATATGGCACTCCATAATTGCAAAAAAGGGCATGGATGGATAGAGAAAGACATGTATAACAAAACATCCTTACTGAAGTATCTCAAAATAAGCATGGATATCTCGGTAGCATCAAGTTAACATGGCATCAAAATATCAGCAGAACAGGGCTGAAATCAGCAACATCAAGACACCTAGTTTGCATGCTTGTGCTAGTCACCACATTGATCAAAAAAATACATGGCATATACCCCTGGAAAGATGACATGGCATATTACAAAACACATGTAGTACTCAAGTCAATAGGATGCACACATCAATCATGACAAAAATGACAAAAGTGCATGTTCTGTTAAGAAACAGAAACTAACATCACATAGCACTCTTCCAATAGAATTTAGGGCATCAAGATGAGCTCAAATGAAAATGATGCAATGAGATGAAATGATCTACTCTTCGGGGTGAACCGTTTGACATATTATACACCCAAAACGGAGCTACGGATGCAGAGATATGATGCGATGAAAATGCAATAAAATATTGACAGAATCGGGACTTAGCAGCTTCGGGGAAGGGGAAAGTCAACCTCCGTGCACGGTTACCGAGGCAGGCCGGATCGGGGCTCGCCGGAGTTCGGCGCCGGAGTCGGGGGAGAGGTCGGGGAGGGCCGGCGGGGGCGGATCCGGCCGGGGACGGCGGGGCACGGGCGCGGCGCAAGGCGGCGCGGCCGAGGGCGGCCGGGCGAGGGCGGCCGGCGCGCACCCGGGCCGTGGACGGGCGGAGGCGCAGGAGGAGGCGCGGGAGGCGGCCGGGCGCCGGAGGAGAAGGCGGCGGGAGCGGGCGGCCCGGCCGGGCAGCGCCATGGCGGCCACGGGAACTCGAAGGAGTTCCCGGCGCCAGGTGTTGTCGGACTCTTCGTCCGATGACTCCGAGGCGGGCTCCTCCCGTGAAGACGAGGAGGAGGAACAAGAATCATCTCCCCCAGCGGGGGGAGAGAAGAAAAGGAAGGCCGCCCCAACGGTGGAGGCCGGAGGGTCCAAGAAGGGAAGGACCCTTCCTCCGGACTACTCCACCAACGCCGATGACGGCGAAGAGGAGTGGCCATCGAGGGCCAAGCCCCTGGCGAAATCGTAAGTGCCCGGATACCAGAATAACTCATGGCTTTTTATTTGTCGCATAGTGTCTTCTAACGCCGAATACAACCATGCAGCCCGCCCAAGGACGAGCTTGCCGCTTTAACGAGCGGCTCCCTGGATTCGTCGGATGTGAATAGCACTTCACTTCCGACCGCCTCCTCTCCTCGTGATGCAGACGACGCCGCGGTGGAGTCCCAAAAGGGGCCCAGCCAGGAGGAGGTGGTCCTGGAGGCGCCGCAAGGCGACCTCCCGGACTCCGGGCGTAAAGGGGATAAAACCCCAAAGGGCTCTAGGTCCGGCCCTAGTCCGGACTCCGCACCGGAACCTTCAGGGCTTCCGGAGTCCGGCAGGCGGCCCCTTCGTAAGAAGGGCAAGACTGCGACGCCGGTGACCTCCGTCCAACCGGAGGATCCGGACAGTTTGCTGGAGGCGCTCAACGGCGCCTCCATCGATGAGGAGCACCGCACTGTTATGAGTGTGGGGATCCAGAAAGTTCAGTCCGCCAAGAGCGGGCTAACTAAAGCCTGTACCAGCCTTCTAACAGGCTTTGAGGTAAGCATTTAAGATATGTAAGAATATTACCGCATAGACAGTAGCCCCTGATGCTCAGTTTGGTGTTCGGAAAGAAAAGCCGAACTGAGGATCTAAAAGATATACGCAGGAGTCTAACATAAGTATGTCAATATGGGAATGCAGGCTCATTGCCGACCTCTGCCAGACCGATCATGGAGGTCAATGCATTGAAGCAGAGCCTCGAGAGGTCCAAGAACGAGCTCGGCCTTGCCAAGAAGCAGCTCGAGGACAAGGAAGGTAAGAAATACCTTATGGGAGTATATAAAAGGTGTGGTTGCAAAAAATGACAGGACTAACGTTAGTGTTGCAAGGGCCACGAACGAGGTGGTGACCCTGAAGGAGGCAGTGTCCAAGGCCGAAAGCCGTGCGACCGTGGAGCGCTCCGAGCGAGAGAAACAGGAGGCACGGGTGGCGAAGGTGCGGCAAGCGCTCCAGGCTCTCGTGGAAAAACACGAGAGTTTGGAGCGTGACTCAAAGACTCGAGAGTCCGAGCTCGCCTCGGCCCTTGAGAGTGCCAAAGCCGCTAAGGCCGAAGCCCAAAAAGCCCTCCAGGAGATTGAGGGATGAAGAAGATAGCGGCGGGTAAGGCATTCTTTATGCAAAGCAAGCACGTGAAAGTCAATTATCTGTTACTTACCCGAATCCGGAGCTCTCCAGGAGCCTTCGCAGATCTGCCCCGCAGTGTGTCCGATGCTGCCGCGTTCTACCGAGCCGAGGAGGGGAGCTCGACGGAGAAGGTGTTCTGGTCTCAGTATGCTGAGGCCGGACACCCGGTGCCCTTGAGCGACCAGCTGAAGCAGCTGGTCGAGCTCCATAAGGTGGCCGAACAGGCCATGAAGGGCCTCATAGTTCGCTGTGGAAGCCATGCACAGGAGCTACTGGCCGGCCGGTGAGGCGGCTGGTGGACGCCTGTCCATGGATTGAAGTCGTCAAGCGCTCCGTCTGCATCGAAGGTGCCCGTAGGGCCCTTGCCCGTGCTAAAGTGCACTGGGGCAAGCTAGACACTAAGAAGCTTGTGACGGACGGACCACCGCCGGGCAAGGAGTAACGTAAGCCCGAGATGTATTATGAGGGCGTCCTGAAGGGTGCCCGCCTTATAGCGGGGGAATGCTCCAAAGGTGTAATTTTTGAAAACTTGTTCATATGCACTAAGCAACGCTTGTGGATTTAATATATTACCTTCTGTGTGGCCGTTTATTAAATTTGAGAGATGGCGAGTCGTTGGCTTCAGCCCCCATGCCACGAGTGCTGGGGTGTTCGGGATAAACTTGAGCGCTCTTGTTCCCATTCTTGGGTCATTCGAGGGAGGCGCTCAACGCAACGAACCAGGCAACCGGACTATAATGCTTGAACACTCTTACTTAGCCATAGAATTCTATAATTTTAAATTTCGGCGAAGCCCCTAGTATTCAGAAGACCAAGTTCGGGGCGCTATCCACGCCTAGGCCGGACAATGCCGACTCCTCGCTCTAAGCGGCATAAGTCTTTAGGGACTCGAAAACCTCTCGAACAGCGACCGACTCTCGCCCTATCATGACGGTCAGTTTTAGCTTTCTCCGAGGTGCTTAACCCAGCTCAACCGGGCACAATCGCGGTGGTTCTCCCAAAGGTTACCATAGCCGATATAACGGAACGTAAGGTATCAAAACATGGGAGCCGGGCAAACCCAACTATTGACCCAAGACACGATTCGGAGCCGATGCATATAATGCTATAAGTTCAGGGTGCCGCACTTGTGAAAGTGTTCGGACTTATCAGACCATGTTTTGGGGTACATAAGCCCCTGGTGTATTGGCCGTACCAAAGTGTACGGTTGCACAATGTCATAACTGAACATATATAGATAAAAAAGGAATGCAATATTAGGCAAAAAGCTATGTATTGTTTATTCAAAAGGGCTGCAGTAAAAGCAGAACGATACAAATAGTGCGATAAGCAAGGGACGAGACTTTTTTGACATGTCCCCTTCCAGGGTTAAGCTGCGGGATGGTATGTAAAACAGGTATACTGCTCGTAATAGAGACCACCTGGACACTCGACGTAGCTTTCTGCTTCCCTGACTGTTGCATCGTGTGTTCGGCGATTCTAATGCCGGACAGGGCTTCTCGAGAATGGAGTCCTGAAATTAAGAAAAAAAGAAAAAACAAGAATGACACAATCGGGAGCCCCTAGTGTGTGTCGGATCACGGGTTCCGGCAGACCCTTAAGGTTCGAACTTTGGGGTGCGCGCGGATATCCAACCCTCCACCGTCTCGTACCTCGCCGAATCGCAGGGACCTAAACTACTAACAGGAACAACACAAGAGACGCAAGATTTATACTAGTTCGGGCCACCGTTGTGGTGTAATACCCTACTCTAGTTTGTGGTGTGTGGATTGCCTCTGGGGCTGATGGAGAACAGTACAGGGAAGAACATCCTCGCGAGGGTTGGTGCCCCGTCGCTCTAGCTTGAGGAACGGGTCTCTCTCTCTCTCTCTCTCTCTCTCTCTCTCTCTCTCTTTGGATGCTTCCTGCTCTGTCCAATTGTCTCTCTCTCTGAGTGTGGCTACCCTTATTTATAGGCGAAGGCCCTGGGCCTCTTCCCCAAATATTGAGCGGGAAGGGCGCCAACAATTGGCCATTTTGAAGGGGAACAGCGGGTACACTTATCCTGACTAAAGTTGGTCCTTGCCTGCAAAAGGCTCTGGTGATGACGCCTGCTTGGGCTCCACGATGACTGCATTCTAGCCGTTGGGGCTGGTCTTGGTCTTGTTGCACCAAAATGGATGCCTTTGCTTGATGCTCTTGCCTGCGCTTGCCCCCTTTGCACCAAAGAGGAAAGGAGGACGCCATGGGTCGGCGCCCGATCGCGCCCTTGGTCGTCATGGCTTACGTCATGGGCACCTCGCGAGGTACCCCGCCTTGAACTCTCTGCCTCCTCGTGAGCCAGCCTGACGAGGCCGTGCCTGAGGAAGCTCTTGGTCGTCCGCCCCGCGAGGCTTGGCCCCTCGCGAGGGTCTTGAGCTTGTGTTGATGAAGATGGGCCGTCCTGGGCCTCCTTTGAGCCACGCCGTAGGCCGCAGGCAGGCAAGTCTGGGGACCCCCGTTCCCAGAACGCCGACAGTAGCCCCCGGGGCCACGATGCGCCCGGACTTGGCCGTGCAGAGAGGCGAAAGGGCAAGTGCGAAGCGTTGTGGGCCCTAACAGCCTGCGGCCTTGGGCGCCGCGTGGCGGTTGATTGGACGTGGGCGCCTCTGCAACCGCGCGGGTTGATAATAGAGCGGCATCTTGCTTGCCTCCTTTACTTTCTCAAGTTGCTGTTCAGATCCCATTTCTTGCGCCTCTCCTTCCTGCCTCCAAGGCCTTCAGATCCACTCCGCCTCCGTGCCCTAGCCAGTCATGGCTCCTCGTCAAACCCCGGCCGGAGCCTGGTACTCTCCTGCCTTGGACCCGCCGAACGTGTCGGCGAGCCTTGCCACGATGCGCCCGGCTCATGAGGCGCAGGGCGTCGTGAGAGCGGCGGTGTTCAAGGTCGGGTCCTCCGCCCCGAGGGTCGGGGAGTACCTTCTACCCGTTCTTCGCGGCGCCATTATTGCTGGTCTGTCAGCCTCCCTTCTCGAAGTTCTTCTTCTCCGTCCTTCGCCATTACAACATTCACGCTCTGCACCTTCATCCCAACTCCGTCCTTCTTCTGTCAATCTTCGCCTACTATTGTGAGGCCCATGTCGGGGTGAAGCCCTCGGTGGCCTTGCTGCGCCACTACTTCTTCCTCCGATTCTCCCATGGTCCCGTCTCCGCATGCGCGAGCTTCATCGCATACGGCGGAGCCATTGCCATTTCAAACACTGGGAAGCGGATTGAGGGCTTCAGGAGAAAGTGGGTCTTGGTGGATGCCGGGCGGATCCACCCTCGACTGATCCTGCCCACGGAGCCCGCCGAGAGCTCCGACGACTGGTCCCGGGCGAAGCTTCGGGATCCTCGCGCGAAGCTGGTGCTGGAGAGGATGGACGCAGATCTGAAGCCGGACGATGCGGCGGCGGCGAGGCTGACCGGTGCGTCGTTGCTGAGGGAGTTCCTGGAGCACCAACTGGCTCCGCTTTGCGATGCTAAGCTTCGATGTGGAGGCCTAACCCGAGCCCCGTGGCCCTGGCCAACGAGGATCTGGTGACGATCCTCCATTCCTTGGTAGGGGGCGATGTGGCGAGACCGGAGGGCGCTCCCGCGCCCCTGTTTCTTCGCGAGGATTGGGATCAGGTTGTGGGGTCCATGCCCGCCTTCAATGGGGATGGGCTCGTGCCCGCGGAGGCTCCGGAGGACCTGGTGGACGTGCCCTCTTCCGACTCTAGCGAAGAGGTGGAGGAGAGGGAGCCAGGATAGGGGGTTGATTCGGGGGTGGAGTCAAGGGCTCCCTCCCTGCGGCGCAGGCCCCGCGTTCTCCGCCTCCCCGAAAGTGACGACGACGAAGATGAAGATGAGCGAGGAGGCGGCCTGCCCCGATCCCGAAGAAGGACCGGATCGGGCTGGTCCGCCGCATGGTCCGCCTGCCCCGGGCGATCCATGGACGCTACCTGCCGTTCCTAGTCCCCTCGAAGCCGATCCCTGCAGCCGGCTCTCGGGCTTCAAGTATGGTCGGAGGCTGCTCGAGTCGACCAGCGACGACCTGTAAGTGCCTGCTTCCTGTCTTGATTATTGCTTTTTGACGAGATCTGATGTCCATGCTCTTCGGTCAGCCAGCGCGGCGAAGAAGCTGAAGGGGGCTCCTGAGGCCCCATCCATGGTGGTGCCTTTGCCCGAAAAGGAAGATGACCCCGACGCCCAGGCCTCTCCTGCCCGGGCGTCCTCGCGAGGCCTGGCTGAGCCCGCTGGGGCGAGCTCAGCCCCCTTGTCCCAAGCGACTCCCGAGGCGGCCTTGCTGGGCGCAGCCCCCACCGTCGTCGTGGCGCCGCTGGTTCCGCCTCAGGGCGCAGTGGTTACGCCGCCGCCAACTCCTCCTACTCCGCCTACTGCTGTCTCTCCGACTCCTCCCGCGGTCCTGGACCGCGCTGCTGCTGAACTGGACCGGCTGCGGCAGGATCTTCTGGGTGCCGACCCTCGCTTGGTGGCCGGGCGCCTGGAGCTGGCCTCTGGCTGGATTCGTGCTGACACTTTGATTCGGGCGGCGCTGGTCCAGGCTTCGACGGCTTGTGACGAGGAGAAGCAGGCTGTTCGCGAGGCGAAGGTAGCCCACGATGCTGCCCTGGGGGAGGCAGCCAGCATCCGAGGTCACTGCGAGACGCTGGAGGGTAAGCTGAAGGGCCTGCAGAACCAGCTCGCCGAGGAGGCCCGCCTCCGCCAGGAGCAGGAGGAAGGCATGAAGGCTCGCGAGGCGGCCATCAAGGACCGGGAGGCCAAGCTGAAGAAGCACCGCGACCGTCTTGACGCACTGGGGCAGGAACTGGAGGCGAGGAAGGTCGAGCTGGACGCCAAGGCGCGGGTTCTGGCTGAAGACCGCGTGGCCTTCATGGATATGGAGGTGAAGACTGCTGGCCCCGCCGAGGGAGCTTTTATGACAGCCTGAGAGCCCACTGGCCGGGCGCGAGGACGGCCCCGCCAAGTGCTTCCCTTCTGATCCGCTCTTGAAGATGTCTCCCTTGGTCTCGGCCCCACGGCCGAGGCCGAGGCGCTGGTCTTGTCTTCTCCGCAGCACCGACGCGGATCCTCACCCACATCTATCTTCTGACCCCAGCGTCGACATGGACAGCTTCATGGAGCCGGGCGAGCGGCGAGCACGCAGCTGCCACCGCCGAGGCTGTGAAGGGTCGCGCGGAGGCTCTGGGGAAGTTCGGGCCTTCAGCACCAAGCCGAGCGGCGGCTGCCCCTGCTGCTTCACGAGGCGAGCCAACTCCGCTGCTCCACCGCCGACAAGTGACTCAGCTGCGGCTCTGTCTTGCTTGTGATTCCTGCACATGTATCATGCCTCGGGAGGCGTTTAAACTTCATGCTTGGTACTGCGATATCGGTGTGGACTGTAATATTTGCTTTTGAATTCCTTGAAATGTGTGCTTCCTACTTGCTTATGTTCTATGTCGGCAGAGTCTGCCTCACAAGATACCTCGGCCCGTTAGCCCCGACCGGAAACCAGGACGGGACCAAGGGGTGAGGGGCTACGTGACAAGTTAGGCTCCTGAGTCGCGATGCTCAGGAGTCCCCCTTGGCGCACAAACAGCAAGTAGGGAGGTGAGGCGTGGGTGGATCCACCGTTCTACATCTGCAGAGCCCGCCCCAAGATACCCCAACCGCGTTAGCCTTTCGGAACTAAGGGGTGAGGGGCTACGTGACCAGTTAGGCTCTGAAGTCACGATGCTCAGAGTCCCCTTGACACTCAAACGGCATGCGTACCTTGGCTCCGCTCGGGGAGTGGCGTGCGACGAACCAGGCCCGAGGGGCCTGGCTGGGTGGCGTGCGTCTGGGCGTGACCCAGGCGCAGCCCCCGTGCCAAGCCCCCTCGCGCGGCGCTCCCGAGAGGATGCGTTGTGACGAGGCCAGACACTGAGCTCTGGGCTCCCTGAGGTTGATGCGACCCGGAGGCCACCCTCAGTTGTTTATCACCAGCACGGAGCATAGCGCTTCCGCATGCGTACGGGCATAGCCGCTCCTCGGCAGTGTCGTCAGCCAGCGCGGAGCATGGTGCTTCCACTGGTACGTGGGAGGGGGCTCCCCTCCGGGAGGAGCCCCCGTGGCGTATACAGCCCCCATACGACACGTGGCTGGCACGGTAGGGCTAGACGAGGTGTATCTGGGCACCCGTGAGCCAGCCTTGGACTCCACGAGGCCCTACCTCAAGGCGGGTTGCGCTGGCTCTGGGCCTTATCTTGAGTGTGTTTCTCCAAAAGTGGCTAGATGCGGTGCTCTCGTCTTGAGTCCCGGCTCTCGGGCTGGTCTCTCTCACCGTCGGTGGCAAGCCAGTCGCGATACCATGGACAAGACCCGGAGGGTGAGGGCGGAGAGCCGGTAGGAGCCCTGAGTCGCGATGCTCGGGCACCCCCCTTTAACGCCAAGCTGGATTGGATGAAGAAACTCTCGTCCTCGGGTCCGGCTCTCGGGCTTGTCTCTACCGTCATGGCAAGCCAGTCGCGATGCCATGGACAAGACCCGGAGGGTGAGGGCGGAGAGCCGGTAGGAGCCACAGTCACGATGCTCGTGCACCCCCCCTTTAACGCGCAAGCTGGATTGGACAACACAACTCTACATCCTCGGGTCCCGGCTCTCGGGCTGGTCTCTACCATCGCTGGCAAGCCAGGTCGCGATGCCATGGACAAGACCAGAGGGTGAGGGCCGGAGAGCCGGTAGGAGCCCTGAGTCGCGATGCTCGTGAACCCCCTTTAACGCCATAAGCTGGATTGGATGAAGAAACTCTCGTCCTCGGGTCCGGCTCTCGGGCTGGTCTCTACCGTCATTTGACACGCCGGTCGCGATGCCATGGACAAGACCAGAGGGTGAGGGCCGGAGAGCCGGTAGGAGCCCTGAGTCGCGATGCTCAGGCACCCCCCCCTTTAACGTGCAAGATTTCGCCACCCAGGAGAAGGTACCAAATAACAAGCATGGTGGAGCATAATCCTAAGGAAAACACATGAAGGGTACATGCCGCCGGGACTGGCCCGAGCGGCTTGGGGATAATGCAGCCCGAGGGGCGCCCCCAACAGGATAAGCTAAGGACATGAAATAAAAGGGATACATGCCGCCGGGACGGACCCACGCGGCCTTGGAATAATGCGGCCCTGGAGGCGCTCCTAGCCGGAAATAAAACTTAAAGGTGTCACCTGGTGATGTTGGGGATGAAGGGCCGTTGATGTAGCAGACTCGGTGGGCTGCGGGAGCCGATCCTCACGAGCCCCCAGGCTCAGGGGCCTCGGGAGGCTCTGGAGGCGCTGGCGGCCCCTCACGAGCCATCTCCATCTCCGCCAGGGCCGCAGCGTGCCTGACCTCTTGAGCCTCCAGGATGGTCCTCATGAGACGCTGGTGTGCAGCAGCCGCGTTTGGCAGGCCATAAGGCATGCGTACGTGACTGTGGGGCGGGCCCTCGCAACATCCCACTCGCGAGGGCCAGAGGCGCTCTTGAGATGCGGCTCGGGTGAGCCCTGGTACGTCGATGCAGACGCGTAGCCCACCATCCTCGCCTGGATGGGGGGCCACAGCGGGTAGGCGGCGGCTACCCCTCATGACCCTTGACTCCTATAACTCCTGAATGGCCTTGCTGACGAACTCTCGGGTGTTCTGTCCTCCTGGTCTTGCTCCTGCTTGCGGGAAACGTGCTTCGAAACACGCCTCCACGTGGTGCCCAAGCGCCTCCCTCGAGACCTTGGCGAGGTCGGTGGCCCTCCAGGGGAGAGCCCCCGAGCCCTGCCTGAGGAGGGCGCCGGACGCTCTTTCCTATGCGATGGAAGGAGGCTCCTCCTGGCCCGGCGCGGGCCCTGAGGGGCCTGTCTCTTGATGAGCCGGGCCGGCCGATGTCTTCTTCTTCTTGGGTGCTGCCTCGGGAGGCGTCCTGCCGCTGTGGTCTGGGTCTTCCAGCGATGCGGCCTGAAAAGCTCGCTCCAAGGAGCACACTGCATCTCTCTCTTCACAGGGCACCGTGATGACCCCGCCGCTTCCTGGCATCTTGAGGATGTTGTAGCCATGGTGGGTCACGGCCATGAACTTGGCCAACGCTGGGTACCCGAGGATGGCGTTGTCTGGCGGCGAATGTGGGCGACGCCCAAGTCGATGAGCTCGGTGTGGTAGTTGTCGCGGCCCCGAAGGTGACAGGAAGGAGGACCTGCCCGATCGGGACCGTGGAGCCGTCGGTGACTCCGGAGAAGGGCTTGGTTGGCTGAAGCTGGCTGTAGGGCACTTGAAGATTGTTGAAGGTCTCCACGGACAGGACGTTGAGCCCTGCTCCGCCGTCGATGAGGGTCTTGGTGACTAGCATGTTGCTGATGATTGGGGAGCAAAGCATTAGGAGAACTCCGGCTGTGGCTGCGCACTTGAGCTGATCCGCTGAGCTGAACGTGATGGCGCGTGGACTCAAGCTTGGGGAGGACTGCATTCACTTCACAGGCGAGCTGCTTGAAGATGCGGTGGGAGGCTGGGGCTTGGGCTCCGCCCAGGATGCAGGCGATCGCGCGCGCCTCCTGGAAGCCCCCAGCCCCCTCGTCCTGATGACGGTCTTCGATTCTCCTTGGTGGCGGAGGCAGTGGAGGGAGGCCTGCGTTCCCTTGCGGGCGATCCTCACGAGGCTGATCCCTCCAGCCCCCCTCGCGAGGTGGGTCTTCCCAGGGGTCCTCGCGAGGTTGGTCGCGCCACCCTTGGCGCGGGCCGCGGTCTTCCCAGCGTCCTGCATTTCTTCCTCCTCCTCGGTCGTAGCCCCGGTCACTGCGCTCAGGGCGCCTGCTGGCCCTTCCTTCGCACACGGGCCGGAGCTCTTGACTTTCATTGGTGTTGTGGGTGTGGAGGTCGTGGTACACGCAGTACCGGCTGCCCTTGGAAGACTCGGGCTGATCTCTGCTCCGCTTGGTGTCTGGTTCGGCCGCGAGTACGGCAGCCCCCTTGCGCTTTACGTCCTTGGCCATGGACTTCTTCTCTTCGGGATCCGCGACAGGCAGCTCGAGGAGGGAGAGGCGCCCCTCCTCAGCCCTAGCGCACTTGGTCGCCAAGTTGAACAGCTCCAGGGAGGTGCACAGATCTTCATGCATCGACAGCTCCTCCTTCATCTTGACGTCGCGCACGCCGTCGGAGAAGGCAGAGATGATGGCCTCCTCTGTCACCCTGGGGATCTTGAGGCGTGCGTTGTTGAAGCGCCGGATGTACTTTTGCAGGGTTTCCCCTGGCTGCAGCTTGATCCGGCGCATGTCGCTCATGGCGGGTGGCCGGTCGCGAGTACCTTGGAAGTTGGCGATGAAGCGGGGGTGCGCATCTCGGCCCAGGAAGAGATAGTGCCTGGGGCCAGATTCAGGAGCCAGGTGCGGGCTTCTTCCTTGAGCGCCATGGGAAACCAGTTCGCCATGACCTTTTCATCTCCGTTGGCAGCCTCGATGCCCAGCTCGTAGAGCTGGAGGAACTCCGTAGGGTCTTCCGCGCCGTCGTAGCGTGGGGGCAGGTCTGGCTTAATCTTGGCGGGCCACGCGACACCGCGCAGCTCAGTGGTGAAGGCGCGGCAGCCCGCCGTGGCCGCGGGGGGCCTCGGACGGCGAAGAGCTTGGTCTTGCAGGCCTCCTGCGCCCTTGGCTGGGGGCAGCGCGAGGTCTTGGCGTCTTGAGGCGAGGCGCTCGGGCATCTTCTTGTGGGCGAGGAACTTCTTGGCAGCTCTGCTCTTGCCGCGCCGGCGCCTGGCGGAGCGGGTTCCGCCCAGGGGCCACGCGCCTTGGGGCAGGGCGTCGTCTTGAGGAGGAGGCGGCTGAGGTGCCCCGGGAGCTTCATCGCCCGCGCGGGGCGGGGTGCGGTGCAGCGAAACGGACGGCGCGGGGTCGCCTCCCGCAGCCAGACGAAGCTTCGGGCGACGTGGTCGAGCCATTCTTCGTAGACGTCGTCGACGGGGCGGTAGCGCAGGAGCTCGTTGGCCGCGACGAGTGCAGCTCGGGCCTCCATGGCCACGCGCGACGAAGAACCAGCGGGGGTGAGCGAAGGCGTGGCGGTGCGGCCGTCCCGCCTCATGGACGGGTGCTGGGACGACGCTTGCTGCTCGTTCCCCGCCGGGCCGGTGGCGGCGTTGACAGCCGGTGACGGGGAACAACGAGGGCGTACGCCGACGGGTGCCGTCTGGACGACGTGGGAAGCGAGAGCGGCTCGGCGCTCAGCGCGAGCCCGACGAGCGTCAGACATGGTGGCGGTGGTCGGGGAAGAACAAGGCGACGAAAGGCAGATTCCGGTGCACCCCTACCTGGCGCGCCAAATGTCGGATCACGGGTTCCGGCAGACCCTTAAGGTTCGAACTACAGGGTGCGCGCGCGGAGATCCAACCCTCCACCGTCTCGTACCTCGCCGAATCGTAGGGACCTAAACTACTAACTAGAACAACACAAGAGAAGCAAGATTTATACTAGTTCGGGCCACCGTTGTGGTGTAATACCCTACTGTAGTTTGTGGTGTGTGGATTGCCTCTGGGGCTGATGGAGAACAGTACAGGGAAGAACAGCCTCGCGAGAGTCTGTTCTTGGTGGGTGTGATGAACTGCTAAGTGGTGCCCCGTCGCTCTAGCTTGAGGAACGTGTCTCTCTCTCTCTCTCTCTCTCTCTCTCTCTCTCTCTTCGGATGCTTCCCGCTCTGTCCAATCGTCCCTCTCTCTCTGAGTGTGGCTACCTTTATTTATAGGCGAAGGCCCTGGGCCTCTTCCCCAAATATTGAGCGGGAAGGGCGCCAACAATTGGCCATTTTGAAGGGGAACAGCGGGTACACTTATCCTGACTAAAGTTGGTCCTTGCCTGCCAAAGGCTCTGGTGATGACGCCCGCTTGGGCTCCACGATGACTGCATTCTAGCCGTTGGGGCTGGTCTTGGTCTTGTTGCACCGAAATGGATGCCTTTGCTTGATGCTCTTGCCTGCGCTTGCCCCCTTTGCACCAAAGAGGAAAGGAGGACGCTCTTGTGGCCGGGCGCCCATGGCGCCCTTGGTCGTCTTGGCTTGCGTCATGGGCACCTCGCGAGGTACCCCGCCTTGAACTCTCCGCCTCCTCGTGAGCCAGCCTGACGAGGCCGTGCCTGAGGAAGCTCTTGGTCGTCCGCCCCGCTAGTCTTGGCCCCTCGCGAGGGTCTTGAGCTTGTGTTGATGAAGACGGGCCATCCTGGGCCTCCTTTGAGCCACGCCGTAGGCCGTAGGCAGGAAAGTCTGGGGAACCCCGTTCCCAGAACGCCGACAGTGCGGTTGAGCCGCATTCTGGGCATGCTGTGGTCGTGCCCCTCCCCCTATGCCCATGGTATTTCCAGAGTGTAGTTATGTACGCGTAGTACTGGTTTCGCAATTTCGCGAGGGCTGGGGTTGGGGCCGCATTACTCTGGCGATGCTCGGAACGTGCTGACGGTCTTGTTGTAGGTTACTCCGGCGCGGCAGCGGTGTCCGGACGTTTAATAGCCGGACTCGAGAATTGCCTTGAGAGGCTGCTTTGTACTTCTGCTGCGAGGGCCGCCGTATGCTCCTCCGTTCGGAGAGAGCGTTCGGTGTTTCCATTGACCGTAGTTACTCCTCGAGGGCCTGGCATCTTGAGCTTGAGGTTCGCGAAGTGCGGCACCGCATTGAACTTTGCGAATGCGGTTCGTCCGAGCAGTGCGTGATAGCCGTTGCGGAATGGGACTATGTCGAAGATTAATTCCTCGATTCGGAAGTTATCTGGGGATCCGAAGACCACTTCGAGTGTAACTGAGCCTATACAGTTGGCCTCTACACCTGGTATGACGCCTTTAAAGGTCGTCTTTGTGGGTTTAATCCTTGAGGGGTCTATGCCCATTTTGCGCACTGTATCCTGATAAAGCAGGTTCAGGCTGCTGCCGCCGTCCATCAGGACTCGAGTGAGGTGAAATCCGTCAATGATTGGGTCAAGAACCAATGCGGCGAATCCGCCCTGGCGGATGCTAGTGGGGTGGTCCCTGCGATCAAAAGTGATCGGGCAGGAGGACCACGGGTTGAACTTTGGGGCGACTGGTTCCATCGCATATAAGTCCCTCAATGCACGCTTCCGCTCCCTTTTGGGTATGTGGGTTGCGTATATCATGTTCACTGTCCGCACTTGTGGGGGGAAGCCCTTCTGTCCTCTATTGTTCGGCGGCCGGGGCTCCTCCTCGTCATCGCTATGCAGCCCCTTGTCATTGTTTTCGGCATTTAACTTGCCTGCCTTCTTGAACACCCAACAATCCCTGTTGGTGTGGTTGGCTGGTTTTTCGGGAGTGCCGTGTATCTGGCACGAGCGATCGAGTATTCGGTCCAAATTGGACGGGCCCTGAGTATTTCTTTTGAATGGATTTTTCCGCTGACCGGGTTTGGAGCCTCTGAATCCGGCATTGACTGCCATATCCTCAGCATTATCGCCGTTAATGCGGCGCTTGTGCTTGTTGCGACGCGACCTACCATTGCTGTCCTTGGTATCCGAATTACCAGGGCTCTTGGTCATGTTGTTACTACGAGCTAGCCAGCTGTCCTCTCCCGCACAAAAGCGAGTCATGAGTGTTGTGAGGGCTGCCATGGATTTCGGCTTTTCCTGTCCTAGGTGCCGGGCAAGCCACTCGTCGCGGATGTTATGTTTGAAGGCTGCAAAGGCCTCTGCATCCGGACAGTCAACAATTTGATTTTTCTTGGTTAGGAACCGTGTCCAGAATTGTCTGGCCGATTCCTCTGGCTGCTGAATTATGTGGCTGAGGTCGTCGGCGTCTGGTGGTCGCACATATGTGCCCTGGAAGTTGTCAAGGAATGCGGCTTCCAGGTCTTCCCAACAACCAATCGACTCTGCTGGCAAGCTGTTAAGCCAATGCCGAGCTGGTCCTTTAAGCTTGAGTGGGAGGTATTTGATGGCGTGTAGATCATCACCGCGGGCCATGTGGATATGAAGGAGATAGTCCTCGATCCAAACCGCAGGATCTGTTGTGCCATCGTATGATTCAATGTTTATGGGTTTGAAACCCTTCGGGATTTGATGATCCATTACTTCATCTGTGAAGCATAGTGGGTGTGAGGCGCCTCTGTACTGGGCTATATCACGACGCAGCTCAAACGAGCTTTGTCTACTGTGTTCGGCCCGGCCGGTATTGCTGTATCCGGCGTGACGGTTATTATCACGTGTCGTGGGGCACCCGCGCGATCCGTAGATTGATCTTGTTTGCCTTGCCTTGTCTTCCAATATATGTCGCAGGTCTGGCGCATTTCCCCGTGCCTTGGTTCTTTTCGAGCGACGCCGGGGTGCGGCTTGAGTGGAGGGCCTAGAGGCCTCTCTGTCGCGGCCACGAGGTGGCCGGTCGGCCGCGTCATGCACTGGTGATGTAGGTTTAAGTGCTTCCTCCTCTAACCGGGGTAGCAGCCTGTGTTTTGGGTAGCTCTTGGAGGGGCGTTCGAGTTCATACTCTTCGGCTGCAAGGACTTCAGTCCATCTGTCAGCTAGCAAGTCTTGGTCAGCTCTAAGCTGTTGCTGCTTTTTCTTGAGGCTGCTTGCCGTGGCCATAAGCCTGTGTTTGAAACGCTCTTGTTCGACGGGATCCTCAGGCACGACAAATTCGTCGTCATCGAGGCTTGCCTCGTCTTCGGAGGGAGGCATATAATTATCGTCTTCCACCTCTCTGTCTGCCGCTCTATCATGAGGGCTGGCTTCTCCATCCTCCTGTGTTGAATCCTGCTGGAGGAGGTTGTCTTGACCTTTATGCAGGGTGTTATTATCTCCCGTGCGGAATCACCGTTTTCTTTGTGGCGGGATTTAGCGGCGTCGCCGACGCCGACGCTTAGGCTGTTTCTTGGAGGGTCATCCTCTGCTCGTTCCATCGCCATTCCCATCTTTTGGGATGTCCACCATGTATATGTCGTATGGCGAGGTGGCTTTCCGGTGCCACTGTAGGCGCTGGTTCTTGGTCGTCTCTGCATCGTCGTCCATACCGTCGATGTCTTCGGAGTCGAAGTCTAGCATGTCGGTTAAATCATCGACAGTGGCTACGAAGTGGGTGGTGGGTGGGCTTTGAATTTCTTCGTCGTCCGCATCCCAACCTTCCTGACCATAATCCGGCCAGGGCTCTCCTGATAAAGAGAGATACTTTAGTGAATTCAGGATGTCGCCAAAGGGCGAGTGCTGAAAGATGTCCGCGGTAGTGAACTCCATGATCGGTGCCCAATCAGATTAGATTGGCAGGGGCGTGGAAGGTTCGGAGTCCGGCACCTTGGAGTCACGAGCTTCGCAAAGGATAGGGATGTTGTTCGGCTCAATCGCCGTAGAGATCGCAGCCCCCGAGGCGGTGTCCAGCCACCCGTCCTCGATCGGTGAAGTCGGCTCCAAGCTAAGGGTCGGAGCGGACACTGGTGCGACCTCCAGGGCACTGTTCGGAGGCAGAGCTAGATCATGCCCATCGAGACAGTGCGGCGCACTTGGCTGTGGCTCGAATCTGTCGAAGATCAAGTCTCCGCGGACATCGGCCGTGTAGTTCAAACTTCCAAATCTGACCTGATGACCAGGGGCGTAACTTTCAATCTGCTCCAGATGGCCAAACGAATTGGCCCGCAGTGCAAAGCCACCGAATACGAAGACCTGTCCGGGGAGAAAAGTCTCACCCTGGACCGCATCATTGTTGATGATTGGAGGAGCCATCGGCCCTAAAGATGACGACACAGAGGAACTCTCAATGAAAGCACCACTGTCGGTGTCAAAACTGGCGGATCTCGGGTAGGGGCTCCCGAACTGTGCGTCTAGGCGGATGGTAACAGGAGACAAGGGATACGATGTTTTTACTCAGGTTCGGGCCCTCTCGATGGAGGTAAAACCCTACTCCTGCTTGATTAATATTGATGATATGAGTAGTACAAGAGTAGATCTACCACGAGATCAGAGAGGCTAAACCCTAGAAGCTAGCCTATGGTATGATTGTTGTTCGTCCTACGGACTAAAACCCTCTGGTTTATATAGGCACCGAAGAGGGTTAGGGTTACACAAAGTCGGTTACAATGGTAGGAGATCTACATATCCGTATTGCCAAGCTTGCCTTCCACGCCAAGGAAAGTCCCATCCGGACACGGGACGAAGTCTTCAATCTTGTATCTTCATAGTCCAGGAGTCCGGCCAAAGGCTATAGTCCGGCCATCCGGACACCCCCTAATCCAGGACTCCCTCAGACCAACATTGATGCCATACTGAATGACCCACCTCCTCCAGATCATGACTTCGTTACTGAGCCAGTGGAAGTTGACACCACCGTCCATGCTGATCAGCCCACTAGCCCAGTCCAAGCTGATAATAAACCGGTCAGTCCAGGAAAAGATACTGACAAACCGCCAACTCCAGTAAGGGCTGTTGAGGACAAAGATGATGAAGTTATGATTACTGGCACTGGCCATACTTCTCCTAGCAATCCGGTCGCGTTGTTAAAGCATACTGCCAAAGATGAACTCTCTGCAATTGGCAATGGCAAATGGAATGCCGATTTGTCAAATTATGCCCATCTGAACGCTCAAGATCTTCACTCTGGCTTCCTGAACCGTCTGTACACCAGCCGTGACTATGAAGCCGGCTTGGTAAACATGATGAAGGAGCGATATGAGGTAACTTCATAAGTGTCTGTCTCTTATCGTTAATTGCAGCTCATCAACTCCAGTAGCCCCCAAGTGACGGTTTAAGATAGCAATCTAAACCGGGACTTAGCAATAATTTCATGTTTGCAACAATGCATCTTTAACTTCACTGATGTAGCCCCCAAGGGCCGGTTTAACTTTATAAAGATGAACCGGGACTCGGTAGAGGAAACTCCCATACCAGCATTCTTTGAGCAAATACCCATTAGCCCCCAAGTGCCAAGTTGAATACTTGTATTGTACGTGGGACTTATGGAAATGTTTGATAAAGAGCAAATATGCATTAGTTCCCAAGTACTAAGGGCGTAACTTGTTATGTGCTTGGTACTTCAAATATGTACTATCAACTTCATTATATATCTATCTGTTTATAGGCTGAACTGAGAAAGAAGGAAAGCCAAACCGCTGATCTGCAAGAGAACCTCAAGTCCCAACAAGATGAAACCTCCAAAGCGAAGGAAGAATTGACCAGCAATCTAGGCGCTATGGAGAAACTGAAAGAGGGCTTCAAAAAAGAGCGGTCGGATTGGGAGACTGGAAAATCTTCTTTGATGAAAAGGGCTGAAAACGCAGAAGCAGCTCTTAAACCGGTGGTTGATGAATTGACCGGCGTAAAGCGGCAGATTCATGCCATGACTGCTGCTGTATTCTGTAAACATCCTTCACTTAGGCTTTCCACATATCCTTCCATGCTTGTGCCAGTTTACTAATCTTTGGAATGATACAGGAACTCGTATTAGCCACTTGGGATCTGATGTTCAGAAAAAAAATTGAAAGAGGCCTATACTCTGATAGAGCAGCTGTATACTAGCGCGCAGCGGATTATCTATACTGCTTCGCACAATAATCCGCCTCCCACCTTGATCAAGGATACCTTAGAAAGGTTATCTATGCTTCCTGCCCGGGTAGACGAGCTAAAAAAGTCTGCCGCTAGAACGGGCGCTTTGGCCGCACTGACCCGGGCAAAAGCATGGGTACCTGACTTTGATCCAGTTGAAGCGGCCCAAGGTTATCCCAGTTTGAAGGAAGACGGAACAGAATTTGGCGAAGATGATCTCCGAATCATAAACCGGGAAGTACGCCCATTGGCTTGTCAACTGGTTGAAGAAGCGGACCTTTGATACTATCAAGCAAGCTATGATGACAAGAACAAACGGGTTGCTGCACCAATTCCAGAAGCTCAAAATCTTATCCCGCCAATCCGTAAGCACACTTATGCCCCTGACATTGAACCGTCCAAGCTTATAAGCGATGAAGCTGTATTCCAAGCCTTAACTGGGATCGAATGGGCGACTGTTGACTTCCAGCCGCTGGGTAGAGAGGAGGGAGGTGAACCGGCGCGAGATGATCCGCAGCCGTCAGGCCAAGCTGGTGACCAATCATGTACTGGAGGCCGGTTTAACGTTCTACATGCTGCAACACATATTTGAAAAAACAATTATCCTTTTGGGCACTGAAACGCATTGTTATAGGCTAGTAAAAATACTTGGTCCGATATGCCTTCGTGCATTTTTATCTGTGACTGATGCTTGCTTAATCTGACATGCTTAAGATATGATATTCATAATCCATAGCCATCTATTCAAACTGTTCCTGCAGATGAGAAGCTGAAAGTGCCCTGGCGGTTTACCCCCGGGCGGGTCATGATACCCAAATATATATATAGGACCAAGGCTTATAACCCAGGTTGTAAATGATAACCAAATATGGAAACAGATAATACATGTGACCTTTTAGGCATAACGTTGGCTGACCAATCATTGTAGTGAGGGTCATAACCCTACTCTGGAGAATAAACAGCTTCTGTTATACGATGCCGGTTTATAATAAAACCGTTCCGGGTTATGATAAACACCGGTTTACTCCATACTGGTGACTTTTGAGTCAAAACCAAACCGGGCTGATAGTCTCCGTATTATGTGTTGAGCGTGTACTGACAACTAATAGTTGACAGCCTAACTGGGTTGACAAACACCAGTTTAAAAAACATCATAAACCTTATCAAAAGAGAGCAAAACTTTAACAAAAGGCAAATAAAACCATTGTAGTCGAGGCTTTTGACGGGCTGCCAGGCCCCAAATTCGAGGCTTTTCATGGGCTGCCAGGCCACTGAGTTAAACCATTTTTGCAAAGCGTTTTAAGATGGTCCTCAATCCTTAACCAATCATCGTTTTAACTTGACAAGTCCAGGGTCTGTATTTTAGAGTAACTTGTCAAAGTTCGAAGGGTCATACCAGGTTTACCTGGGCGGAGTGACTTACTTAAAGAGGCAGGTTAACCCGGGGTTTTAGGTGTATACACCAGGCTTCCAAGCCATGGCTTGATAGCCCATTGCAAGTGTAGATTCTAAGTTCATTGCGATAGCAAAGAATCCCCAAGTAACGTTTTGAGATGTGCTCAGTGGGTGCCTATGTTTGATTTGTTGTTTCTACAACACTCTCTTTGGCCCCGGTTTGATTTGGCTTTGAGCCGATCAAGAGGTGTGACTGTGGTTCGGACACGACCAAGCCCCCAAGTGATGCTGTGACATTGCACCGATCAAGAGGTGTAGCTATGGTTCGGAAACGACCAAGCCCCCAAGTGATGTGATATAAAGCTTTGAAAAGCTAAATCAAGGGGTAAACCGGACGCCGCTTTATAAACAGAAGCTCCATGTAACCACACATGATGTAAGAAAACAATAGATACCCAGCTTTAGCTGATGTTCCGGTTTATTATATTGATCATAATATATACATTGTCATCATATGTACATAAGCAGTGCCTATAGCTCAAGTATAGTAAGGCCGAAGATGAGCAATATTCCACGGCCGGTTGGTCTCCTCCTCCGATTTACGTGAGTCCTTGCACTCTCGAACATTGATTAGGTAATACGACCCGTTGTGTAGATTATTGCTGACCACAAAGGGTCCTTCCCAAGGGGGGGATAGCTTGTGCATATCCGTCTGATCCTGGATGAGTCGAAGCACCAAATCTCTTTCTTGAAAGGTTCTGCTTCTAACCCGACAGCTATGATAACGACGCAGATCTTGCTGATAAATTGCCGAACGGGCTGCCGCTATGTCACATTCCTCATCTAACAGGTCAAGAGCTTCCTGTCGTGCCTTCTCATTGTCAGCTTCAACATATGCCGCTACACGAGGTGAGTCATGACAGATGTCACTAGGAAGAACCGCTTCCGCTCCATAAACCATGAAGAACGGTGTGTATCCTGTCGATCTGTTCGGTGTGGTATTGATGCTCCATAACACAGAAGGTAACTCCTCAACCCAACAACCCGGCGTCCGGTGCAAAGGAACCATAAGCCGGGGTTTGATGCCTCTCAAGATCTCTTGATTGGCCCTCTCCGCTTGACCATTGGGTGGGGTGAGCCAGCGATGATACGTCAAGCGGATGTGCTCACGTTGACAGAACTCCTTCATGGCACCCTTTGACAGATTGGTACCATTGTCTGTTATAATGCTGTATGGAGAGCCAAACTGGAAGATCACCTTTTTGATGAATTGAACCGCCGTTGCTGCGTCACACTTGCTAACTGGCTCTGCCTCCTCCCACTTCGTGAATTTATCAACTGCCACCAAAAGGTGGGTCTTCTTGTCTTTGGACCTCTTGAAAGGCCCAACCATATCCAGCCCCCAAGTTGCAAACGGCCAGGTGATTGGAATCATCCTCAGTTCTTGAGCCGGTACATGAGCGCACCTTGAGAATTTCTAGCAGCCATCACATCTTTGGACCAAGTCCTCGGCGTCAGCATGAGCTGTAATAGAAACCGTGACGAAACGCCTTGGCCACCAAAGACTTTGAACCGGCGTGGTGACCACAATCTCCTTCGTGGATTTCACGCAAAATTTCACAGCTTTCTTCAGGAGACACACAACGTTGAAATGCCCCTGTCACATTGCAATGATGTAACTCTCCGTTGATAATAGTCATGGACTTGGACCGCCGGATTATCTGCCTAGCCAAAGTCTCATCATCTGGTAACTCGCCCCGGTTCATATATGCCAGATATGGAACCGTCCAATCCGGAATAACATGAAGAGCCGCCACCAACTGAGCTTCCGGATCAGGAACAGCCAAATCCTCTTCACCACGGAGCTTGACGGACGGGTTATGCAGAATATCCAGGAAGACGTTAGGCGGAACCGGTTTACGTTAGAACCAGTGCTTAATCGTCGCCGCTTCATTCTTCCGCCGGTCCACATGATCCACCTGATAACCTTTAAAATGACCTGCAACAATATCCACCTACGACGATATGCTGCCATGAGTGGATCTTCTGAATCCCAAGTGTCGGACACTTGTTGAGCCACTAGGTCGGAGTCACCGAACCACTTAACTCGGCTTTGGTTCATCTCCTTAGCCATCCGAAGACCATGGAGTAAGGCCTCATATTCAGCTGCATTGTTAGTGCAAGGGAACATTAAACGGAGAACATAGGAAAACTTATCACCTCGTGGGGAAGTTAATACGACTCCAGCCCCCCGAGCCCTCCAATTGCTTGGACCCATCAAAATGAATAGTCCAATAAGTATGATCCGGCTTCTCTTAAAAGCGCTTGTAGTTCTGTCCAATCATTGATAAAATCCACAAGTGCCTGAGATTTGATCGCCGTTCGGGGTATGTATTTCAACCCGTGAGGCCCGAGCTCGATAGCCCACTTAGCAATCTGGCCAGTTGCCTCCCTATTCTTGATTATATCCCCCAAAGGAGCAAAGCTGACCACCGTGATGGGGTGTCCTTGGAAATACTGCTTAAGCTTCCGGCTTGCCATAAAAACCCCATATACCAATTTTTGCCAATGCGGGTACCTCTTCTTGGACTCAATAAGTACCTCACTGATATAATAAACCGACCGTTGAACCGGATATTCCTTTCCGGCCTCCTTGCGCTCCACCACAATAGCCACACTAACAGCTTGGGCGTTAGGTGCCACATATAGCAACAATGGCTCTTTGTCAATTGGAGCAGCAAGAACCGGCGGATTAGCCAGGTGCCGCTTTAAGTCCTCAAATGCTTCCTTAGCGGCGTCACTCCAGATAAATTTATCCGTTTTCTTCAGCATTTGATACAAAGGGATGGCCTTCTCGCCAAGGCGACTGACAAACCGGCTCAACGCGGCAATCCGGCCTACCAGGCGTTGAACATCATTGATACACCTCGGTTTGGCCAAGGAGGTGATGGCCTTGATCTTTTCCGGTTAGCTTCAATACCCCGGTTAGTGATACGTCTCCGTCGTATCTACTTTTCCAAACACTTTTGCCCTTGTTTTGGACTCTAACTTGTATGATTTGAATGGAACTAACCCGGAGTGACGTTGTTTTCAGCAGAATTGCCATGGTGTTGTTTCATGTGCAGAAAACGAAAGTTCTCGGAATGACCTGAAACTCCACGGAATATCTTAGAATAAATAATAAAAAAATCCTCGCCAAAGATGAAGACCAGGGGGCCCACACCCTGCTCACGAGGGTGGGGGGCGCGCCCCCTACCTCGTGGGCCCCCTGGTGGCCCTCCGACGCCAACTCCAACTCCATATATTGGCTTTCGGGGAGAAAAAATCAGAGAGAAAGTTTCATCGCGTTTTACGATACGGAGCCGCCGCCAAGCCCTAATCTCTCTCGGGAGGGCTGATCTAGAGTCCGTTCGGGGCTCCGGAGAGGGGGATTCGTCACCGTCGTCATAATCAACCATCCTCCATCACCAATTTCATGATGCTCACCGCCGTGCGTGAGTAATTCCATCGTAGGCTTGCTGGACGGTGATGGGTTGGATGAGATTTATCATGTAATCGAGTTAGTTTTGTTAGGGTTTGATCCCTAGTATCCATTATGTTCTGAAATTGATGTTGCTATGACTTTGCTATGCTTAATGCTTGTCACTAGGGCCCGAGTGCCATGATTTCATATCTGAACCTATTATGTTTTCATGAATATATGTGTGTTCTTGATCCTATCTTGCAAGTCTATAGTCACATACTATGTGTTATGATCCGCAACCCAGTGACAATAATCGGGACCACTCCGGTGATAACCATAGTTTGAGGAGTTCATGTATTCACTATGTGCTAATGCTTTGTTCGGTTCTCTATTAAAAGGAGGCCTTAATATCCCTTAGTTTCCAATAGGACCCCGCTGCCACGGAGGGTAGGAAAAAAGATGTCATGCAAGTTCTTTTCCATAAGCACGTATGACTATTTACGGAATACATGCCTACATTACATTGATGAAGTGGAGCTAGTTCCGTGTCGCCCTAGGTTATGACTGTTACATGACGAACCGCATCCGGCATAATTATCCATCACTGATCCGGTGCCTACGAGCTTTCCATATACTGGTTTACGCTAATTTACTTTTCCGTTGCTACTGTTACAATCACTACAAAAATACCAAAGACATTACTTTTGCTGTCTTTACTTTTGTTAAAGTTACCACCACTATCATATTACTTTGCTACTAAACACTTTGCTACAGATATTAAGTTTCCAGGTGTGGTTGAATTGATAACTCAGCTGCTAATACTTGAGAATATTCTTTGGCTCCCCTTGTGTCGAATCAATAAATTTGGGTTGAATACTCTACCCTCGAAAACTGTTGCGATCCCCTATACTTGTGGGTTATCAAGATCTTTTTCTGGCGCCGTTGCCGGGGAGCATAGCTCTATTCTTTGAGTCACTTGGGATTTATATCTGCTGGACATTATGAAGAACTTGAAAGACGCCAAGACAAAAATTTATCCCTCAACTACGAGGGGAGGTAAGGAACTGCCATCTAGCTCTGCACTTGATTCACCTTCTGTTATGAGTAAGCTAGCGACACCTAAACCTACTACTGCTATGAATTCTGATATGTCGCATGTTATTGATGATGCCACTTCTGCTATGCATGATACTTATGATGAAACTACTTCTATGCTTGATACTACTGTGCCCCTTGGTGAATTTCTAGATGAACAAATTTCTAGGTCTCTAGAAAGATAAATTATTGAAACTGAACACAATGATGTTAGTGATGATGAAAATATGCCTGCTATTCCTGAGGGTTATCTTTTTAATGCTGAATCTATTGAAGCTATTCTTGCTTGCCAGGATAGTCTTGAATGTAAGAGGTTGCTAGTTAAGTGGAGTAAAGAATCTTTTAGAGATAGGATGAGACCCGACCATGCTTTTGCAACTTCACCTATCTGTGTTCCCGATCAGGATTATTATGATTTTTCTGTTGATCTAGATATAATTACTTTGGTTGAATCTGATCCTTTTTATGGCTATTAATCTGAAACTGTTGTGGCACATCTTCGTAAGTTAGATGATATAGCTGCCCTGTTTACTAATAATGAGAGATCGGCTACCTTTATTTACTCAAAATATTTCTGTTCTCATTAAAGGGTGATGCTAAGAAATGGTTTAATTCTCTTAATCCTGGTTGTGTGCAAAGTCCCCAGGATATGATTCATTACTTCTCTGCTAAATATTTCCCTGCTCATAAGAAACAAGTTGCTTTGAGGGAAATATACAACTTTGTGCAAATTGAAGAAGAGAGTCTCCCACAAGCTTGGGGGAGGCTTCTCAAGTTACTTAATGCTTTGCCTGATCATCCTCTTAAGAAACCTGAAATACTTGATATCTTTTATAATGGACTAACCGATGCTTCCAGAGATTACCTGGATAGTTGTGCTGGTTCTCTTTTCAGGGAAAGAACACCGGATGACGCTGAAATTCTATTTAATAATATGTTGGAAAATGAAAATAATTGGGCACCTCCCGAGCTACCTCCTGAGCCAGTTCCTGAGCCAATTACTGAGCCTATTCCTAAACCAACTCCGAAGAAGAGAGGTGTTCTATTTCTCAGTCCCGAAGATATGCAAGAGGCAAAGAAATCTATGAAAGAAAAAGGTATTAAAGCTGAAGATGTTAAGAATTTACCTCCTATTGAAGAAATACATGGTCTTAATTTATCGCCTGTTGAAGAAGTATATGATCTCAATTACTTATTTACTGAAGAACCTCCTGATATCCCGACACAGGTAGTAAAGGTAAATTCTCTCTATAGGTATGATAAAGCTGAAGTCCCTCCTACTAAAATTGCTAGTCAGTGCTTGGATGAGTTTGATGACTTTATGTTTAAGCAAGATGACTTTAATGCTTATTTTGGTAGACAATTAAAACAGAATACCTTTATGATTAAACGCTTGAGTGATTATATGGCTAATATTAGAGGTGAACTTAAACTTGTTAGCAAACATGCTTCTATGGTTACCACTCCAGTAGAACAAGTACTTCAAGCTCAGAAAGAAATACTTGATGGCATGAATAGTAAGAAAAATGATTATGCTGTTAGAGTGGCTACTAGAACTGGTAGAATTTCTCATTAACCTTTGTATCCTGAAGGCCACCCTAAGAGAATCGAGCAAGATTCTCAGAGAAATAATATTGATGCACCTAGTTCTTCTAAAAGGAGGAAAAAGAAAAATGATAGGACTGTGCAAACTTCTAGTGAACCTATTGCTGAACCACCTGATAATCCAAATGATATCTCTATGTCTGATGCTGAAACACAATCTGGTAATGAACATGAACCTAGTGACAATGTTAATGATAATGTTCATGTTGATGCTCAACCTAGTAATGATAATGAAGTAGAAGTTGAACCTGTTGTTGATCTTGATAACCCACAATCAAAGAATCGACGTTATGATAAAATAGACTTCGTTGCTAGGAAACATGGTAAAGAAAGAGAACCATGGGTTCAGAAACCCATGCCTTTTCCTCCCAAACCATCCAAGAAAAAGGATGATGAGGATTTTGAGTGCTTTGATGAAATGATTAGACCTATCTTTTTGCGTATGCGATTAACTGATGTGCTCAAAACAAATCCTTATGCTAAGTATATGAAGGATATCATAACAAATAAAAGAAAGATACCGGAAGCTGATATTTCCACCATGCTTGCTAATTACACTTTTAAGGGTGGAATATCAAAGAAACTTGCAGATCCAGGAGTACCTACTATACCATGCTCCATTAAACGAAATTATGTTAAAACTGCTTTATGTGATCTTGGAGCCGGTGTTAGTGTTATGCCTCTCTCTTTATATCGTAGACTTGACTTGAATAAGTTGACACCTACTGAAATATCTTTGCAAATGGCTGATAAATCAACTGCTATACCTGTCGGTATTTGTGAGGATGTGCCTGTTGTGGTTGCAAACGTTACTATTTTAACAGACTTCGTTATTCTTGATATTCCCGAGGACGATAGTATGTCTATTATTCTTGGAAGACCTTTCCTTAATACTGCAGGGGCTGTTATTGATTGCAACAAAGGCAATATCACTTTTCATGTTAATGGTAATGAGCACACAGTACACTTTCCGAGGAAACAACCTCAAGTTTATAGTATCAACTCTATTGGAAAAATTCCATCGATTATATTTGGAGGTTTTGAATTTCCTCTTCTTACTGTCAAGAAGAAATATGATATACTTATTATTGGGGATGTCCATATCCCCATTGAGTTAACATAGTGTTATTCAAAATTTCTCCGGTTACATGTTAATCGGAATGAGTTTGTTAACAAGACTTGATCAACCTTGTTAGTGGATTCCTTTTGATGAGCATGAGACGGATGAAAATAGAAGCAGAACCTTCTGTACCCTCTTTATATTTTCTGTTCTTTAGTAAAAATAAAGTAAAATAGTATTTTTACATGCATTTCCTGATTTATCCGTGCAATATAAAAATATCCCGAAAATAAAAGTCCTCAGAATGCCATGCCAATTTAATATGATTTTTTCGGGAATATTTAAGGATTTTTAGTGCAAAAATTACTACGGGGGGAGCTGCCACCTGGCCACGAGGGTGGAGGGCGCGCCCCCGTGCCTCGTGGGCCCACGGTGGCCCTCCTCCACTTATCCCTGCACCCATCTTCTTCCTCTATCTCACACAAACCCGAAAAACCAACTCAAGCTCGTGTTCCAGCCTCTTTTGCTGTGATTTTCGATCTCCTTGCTCAAAGCACCTCTCGCAAAACTGCTTGGGGAGATTGTTCCTTGGTATGTGACTCCTCCATTGGTCCAATTAGTTTTTGTTCTAGTGCTTTATTCATTGCAAATTTGTGCTGCATAGGTGACCATGTTCTTGAGCTTGCACGTCAAATTTATATGGTTCCAAGTAGTTCTAATGCTTGATATATGCTCTAGGCACTTGTATGAGTAGTTGCTATCAGTTTTATTGAAGTTGGTTCAATTTTGTTTGAAGTTACTAAAAATTTCAGATTATTTCAGAAATAATGAAGAGGCTTTTGAGGGGCTCGTCGAGCCGAAGCTCTAAGGATAAACAAAAGGAAGAAGAACAGAAGCCCAAATTTAATTTGCCTCGTATCGCGGAGGTTCGGCCATGTGAATGGCCTTCCGATGACTTCCTGAAGAGAGCCGGGATTTATGAGGATTTCTATCTATTGATTTAGAACACCGGCCTCACCAACTTCCTCCACGACCAACGTCATTAGTATCTCTTTCACAAATACTTTTGTGCAGAACTTCTACTTTTTCCCTAAGAAATCACCTCCAACAGTAGAGTTCCATTTATATGACGTTGTTAAGGAGATGACATTAGCTGAATTTTACAAGGTTTGCAAAATACCTTTTGAGGGTTCTTTAGATGAACCACACCGTAATCAAGTAGAAGCTTTTATTAACACTATCACTGTGGGAGAAACCAGGAAGGTTTCTGATGCAAGAATTACTAGCATACATTTTCCTGTTTTACGCTACTTTGCCTTATTTGCTAGTCGTTGCTTGATTGGTCGCGGGAACTGTGGAAACCTTAGCATTCCTGATATTATCATTTTGTTCCATGGTTTATACCGCAATAACTCTGTTAGTTTGGGTGGAATTGTTGCTAGACAGTTAAGTCTGAACCATACTAAGGGCCCCATCTTTGGAGGCATTTATGCTTCACGCCTAGTTGAATATTTTGAGATACCTATTAAGCATGAGGAGAAAGAAGAAACAGCGCTGCCCCGTGCTTATCTAGATTATAAGAGTATGATAGCGCATGATTTTCTTGTTAAGAGTCGCGAAGGGGAGCTTAAATATAAATTGTACTTTGATAAACATCACCCTGATACTATTACTTTGCCTGCTCCCTCTTTGTTTAACTTGTCTACAGGTCCTTACATTATTCCGTGGGCGGCTGTTCAAGCCTATCGGAATCCTGCACCAGCCCCGGAACTGGAGCCACAAGATGAGCCTCCACGAATGTCTGTTTATTCTTGGGATCCTGAGGCGGTTGCCAGCCAGTGGCATTTAGAGTCCTCTACATCACATTATGATCCCAACTATGGTGCATTGTTGTACGACCCCAGCTTCACCTACGGGTATCCGCCAGGCTATCCCTGGCAATAGACCAACTTAGGCCAAAAGCCTAAGCTTGGGGGAGTACGTATTTCCCACCAACATTACATTTATGTTCACACACACTCATTGCTAAATGTCGGCGCTCATACTCTTTCACTGTAATATTCATGTTAGTTTAAATTCTTTTTCCTGCTTTCTTCTTGTGTTTACTTTCCAAAAAAACCAAAAAAAATTAGTTAGTCTACTTTCCATGCTCGTAGTAGAATTAAAAAGAAAACCCAAAAACATTTCCTGTTCTTCTTTTTCTTGTTGGGAGCTTTCCCGTGTAAATAGTTTTTATTTCTTTTCCTTTCTTTGGGGGTCGAGAAGACTATATTGAAAATGCTTAGTGGCTCTCATATGCATTATTGTTTAACTAACTTAGAGCCCATATTACTTGTCTTCTCTCTTGGGTTAAATGCTTGCAGATTCCAGCTTTGTCCAATGCACGTGCACTCTTATTATTATTCACATCGTTCGGTCGTGCAAGTGAAAGGCAATAATGATGATATATGATGGACTTATTGGGATGAGAAAAGCTGGTATGAACTTGACCTCTCTTGTTTTTGTAAATATGATGATTCATCATTCCTGATTCAGCTATTATGAAGTAAACATATTTGCAATATCATTTAGAGATTATAGTTGCTTGTGCCATGCTTGATTAGCTATGAGTTATAATGGTTTACCTTGCGTGCCAACATGCTATTGAAATGATTATGATGTGGTATGATAGGATGGTATCCTCCTTTGATTGAATTGAGTGACTCGACTTGGCACATGTTCACGCATGTAGTTGAATCAAATCAACATAGCCTTCATGATATTTATGTTCATGGTGGATTATATCCTACTCATGCTTATATTCGGTGTAAATTAATTTTAATGCATGTTTACGACTGTTGTCGCTCTCTCAGTTGGTCGCTTCCCAGTCTTTTGCTAGCCTTCACCTGTACTAAGTGGGAATACTGCTTGTGCATCCAAACTCCTTAAACCCCAAAGTTGTTCCATATGAGTCCACTATACCTTCCTATATGCGGTATCTACCTGCCGTTCCAAGTAAATTTGTATGTGCCAAACTCCAAACCTTCAAATGAAATTCTGTTTTGTATGCTCGAGCAGCTCATGTGCAACTAGGGCTGCCTATATCTTCCATGCTAGGTGGGTTATTATCAAGAGGAGTGGACTCCGCTCCTCATTCACGAGAAAGGGCCGGTCACCGGGATGCCCAGTCCCATGATCCAAAATGATCAAAGCAAATCAAAATAATTAAACAAAACTCCCCCTGGGACCCGTTGAATGTTGGAGGCACTCGTTGTTTCGAGCAAGCCATGGATTGATGCTTGTGGAGGAGGGGGAGTATAAACCTTTACCATTCTGTTTGGGAACTGCATATAATGCATGTAGTATGGAAGATACAGCCATCTCATAGTTGTTGCATTGACAGTGAAAGTATACCGCTCAAAATATAATTTATCTCTATTTCAAAATCGAGCTCTGGCACCTCTACAAATCCCTGCTTCCCTCTGTGAAGGGCCTATCTATTTACTTTTATGTTGAGTCATCACCCTTCTTATTAAAAAGCACCCGCTGGAGAGCACACTGTCGTTTGCATTCATTATAATTGGTTTATATTGGGTATGACTTGACTAGATCTCTTTTACCATGAATTACAATGTTTAGTCAGTCCTTGATCTTTAAAGGTGCTCTGCATTTATGTTTTGCGGTCTCAGAAAGGGCTAGCGAGATACCATTTCGTTATATCATGTTATGGTTATTTTGAGAAAGTGTTTTCATCCGAGTTTTATTATTATGGCTCTCTAGCTGATTATGCTATTGATATGAGTAATTGTGAGACCTACGTGTTATTGTGAGTATGGTTAGTTCATAATATTTGCTGAAACTTGAATGTCGGCTTTTCATGTTTACAACAACAAGGGCAAACAGAGTTTGTAAAAGTTTTTCTTTTCTCTTTCAGTTTGTCAACTGAATTGCTTGAGGACAAGCAAGGGTTTAAGCTTGGGGAGTTGATACGTCTCGTCGTATCTACTTTTCCAAACACTTTTGCCCTTGTTTTGGACTCTAACCTGTATGATTTGAATGGAACTAACCCGGACTGACGTTGTTTTCAGCAGAATTGCCATGGTGTTGTTTTATGTGCAGAAACCAAAGTTCTCGGAATGACCTGAAACTCCATGGAATATCTTAGAATAAATAATAAAAAATCCCTGCCAAAGATGAAGACCACGGGGCCCACACCCTGCTCACGAGGGTGGGGGGCGCACCCCTCCCCCCTGGGCGCGCCCCCCTACCTCGTGGGCCCCCTGGTGGCCCTTCGACACCAAATCCAACTCCATACATTGGCTTTCGAGGAGAAAAAATCAGAGAGAAAGTTTCATCGCGTTTTACGATACGGAGCCGCCGCCAAGCCCTAATCTCTCTCGGGAGGGATGATCTGGAGTCCGTTCGGGGCTGCAGAGAGGGGGATTTGTCGCTGTCGTCATCATCAACCATCCTCCATCACCAATTTCATGATGCTCACCGCCGTGCGTGAGTAATTCCATCGTAGGCTTGCTGGACGGTGATGGGTTGGATGAAATTTATCATGTAATCGAGTTAGTTTTGTTAGGGTTTGATCCCTAGTATCCATTATGTTCTGAGATTGATGTTGCTATGACTTTGCTATGCTTAATGCTTGTCACTAGGGCCCGAGTGCCTTGATTTCAGATCTGAACCTATTATGTTTTCATGAATATATGTGTGTTCTTGATCCTATCTTGCAAGTCTATAGTCACCTACTATGTGTTATGATCCGGCAACCCCGAAGTGACAATAATCGGGACCACTCCCGGTGATGACCATAGTTTGAGGAGTTCATGTATTCACCATGTGCTAATGCTTTGTTCGGTTCTCTATTAAAAGGAGGCCTTAATATCCCTTAGTTTCCAATAGGACCCCGCTGCCACGGGAGGGTAGTACAAAAGATGTCATGCAAGTTCTTTTCCATAAGCATGTATGACTATTTACGGAATACATGCCTACATTAGATTGATGAACTGGAGCTAGTTCTGTGTCACCCTATGTTATGACTGTTATATGGCGAACCACATCCGGCATAATTATCCATCACTGACCCGGTGCCTACGAGCTTTCCACATACTGGTTTACGCTTATTTACTTTTCCGTTTCTACTGTTACAATCACTACAAAAATACCAAAAACATTACTTTTGCTGTCTTTTAATTTTTTACCGTTACCACCACTATCATATTACTTTGCTACTAAACACTTTGCTGCAGATACTAAGTTTCCAGGTGTGGTTGAATTGACAACTCAGCTGCTAATACTTGAGAATATTCTTTGGCTCCCCTGGTGTCGAATCAATAAATTTGGGTTGAATACTCTACCCTCGAAAACTGTTGCTATCCCCTATACTTGTGGGTTATCAGTTAGACACCAAAAAACCCAAGAGCTTGCCTGCAGGTACACCAAAGACGCACTTGGCCGGATTAAGCATCATTTTATAAACCCGTAGGTTATCAAAGGTTTCCTTCAAGTCATCAATCAATGTCTCCTTCCTTGATTTCACCACAATATCATCCACATAGGCATGAACATTACGGCCGATTTGTTTATGAAGACAATTCTGCACACACCGTTGATAAGTTGCCTGGGCACTCTTGAGCCAAAAGGGCATGGACACATAGCAGAAGGCTCCAAAGGGAGTTATGAAAGCTGTTTTCTCCTGGTCCTTAACTGCCATCTTGATCTGATGATCACCAGAATATGCATCCAAAAATCTCAACGCTACGCAACCGCCCGTAGCATCAATAATTTGATCAATACGGGAGGGCAAAAGGATCTGCTGGACAAGCTTTGTTGAGATCTGTGTAGTCCACACACATACGCCAAGTGTCGTTCTTCTTAAGGACCAGAACCGGATTAGCCAACCACTCAGGATGGAATACTTCAACAATAAATCCAGCCGCCAAGAGCCTGGCTACTTCTTCTCCATTAGCCTTGCGTGTTTCCTCATTGAACCGGCGGAGAAACTGCTTGACCGGTTTATACTTGGGATCAACATTGAGAGTGTGCTCAGCGAGTTCTCTCGGTACACCTGGCATGTCAGAAGGCTTCCATGCAAAGATGTCCCGATTCTCATGGATGAACTCGATGAGCGCGCTTTCCTATTTCCGATCCAAGTTAGCGCTGATGCTAAATTGCTTGGACAAATCGCCAGGCACGAAGTCAACAAGCTTAGTCTCATCAGCCGATTTAAACTTCAGGGACGGATCATGCTCTGTAGTCGGCTTCTTCAATGAAGTGATGTCTGCTGGATCAACATTGTCTTTGTAAAACTTCAGCTCTTCTGTCGCACAAACCGACTCTGCATAAGCCACATCACCTTCTTCACACTCCAGAGCGATCTTGTGGCTGCCATGCATGGTTATAGTCCCCTTGTGACCTGGCATCTTGAGCTGCAGATAGACATAGCAAGGTCGTGCCATAAACTTAGCATAAGCCAGCCGTCCAAACAGGGCATGATACGGACTTCTGATTTTCACCACTTCAAAGGTCAAAGTTTCTGATCTCGAGTCATGCTCATCTCCAAAAGCCACCTCCAGAGCTATCTTACCAACAGGATACGCCGACTTACCCGGCACCACACCATGGAAAACCGTATTGGATGGTTTGAGATTTTTATCCGTTAACCCCATGCGACGGAAAGTTTCATAATAAAGGATATTGATACTACTCCCTCCATCCATGAGTACCTTAGTGAATTTATAACCTCCAACCTGAGGTGCCACCACTAGTGCCAGATGACCCGGATTGTCAACCCGGGGTGGATGATCTTCTCTACTCCACACAATCGGCTACCCGGACCAGCGCAAATAACTGGGCACCGCCGGTTCAACGGCATTCACTGCCCTTTTATGAAGCTTCTGATCACGCTTGTCCAGGCTAGTGGTAAAGACATGATATTGTCCGCTATTCAACTGCTTCGGGTTGCTCTGGTAACCCGACTGCTGCTGCTATTGCTGGTTCCCCTGATTGTTATAACCACCTTGGTTGCCCTGATTGCCATGCCCGCTCTGGTTACCATCAAAACCTGAACCGGAACTGCCTCCACCATAACCCGGCCCATGAGATCCAGGGCCTGAACCGCCACCCGGCCCATGATCATATCGGAAAGAATTAGACTTTTTGAACTCTTGCATGATGTAGCAATCTTTCCAAAGGTGTGTGGACAGAATCTCCTTCGTCCCATGTTTTGGGCAAGGCTGGTTCAACAGATAAGACAGGCAGTCCGGGTTAGGACTTGGTTCTCCACCGCGTTGGGGCGGTTTACCCTTACGTCGTTGGCCCTTGTCCTGCATGCTGGTATTAGCTACATAGTCTAAGCCATGGTCCGCTATACGCTTGCCGCTGTTTCCATGACCCGCCGGGTTGTGGTGCTGTCCCTTGGTGTTGCCGCTCCTTTTTCCCTTCCCTGTCTTATCATCGTCAGACTCGGGATCCTTGGTACTATCAGAATCGGCATACTTCACCAGAGCAGCCATGAGGGTTCCCGTGTCATTACAATGACGTTTGAGTCGTCCCAACTTCAACTTCAGGGGTTCAAACCGGCAATTGCCTTCTAATGTTAAAACTGCGGTATCAACGTTGATGCGGTCTGATGAATGCAAAATTTCCGAAACCTGGCGCACCCAACGGGTTGTTGACTCTCCTTCCTCCTGGACACAGGCAGCTAGGTCCACAATTGACATGGGCTGCTTGCATGTATCCTTGAAATTCTGGATAAACTAGGCTCTCAACTCGGCCCATGACCTGATAGAATTAGCCGGTAAACTCTTTAGCCAAGTACGGGCCGTCCCTTCTAGCATCATGGTGAAGTATTTCGCACATGCCGCATCATCCACATCTAGCATCTCCATGGCCATCTCATAGCTTTCGACCCATGTCTCAGGGGATAAATCGGCAGTGTAATTTGGCACCTTACACGGGCCCTTGAAAACCTTGGGCAGGTGCACGTTGCGCAACGCTGGAACGAGACACGACACTCCCAAAGAACTAGAGGTAACTCCTGGTTCCACCGATGTGGTTGGACGAACCGGAGTAAGCTAACGAGCTTCATGCTGTGCCGCTAATTCGGCCTCTCTGCGTGCCCGAGCCCGGTCTACCTCCTCCTGAGCATCACCGGCACCACCCGCCGGATTATTGCCACGGGGTGGTTCTATTGGGGAACGTAGCAGAAATTCAAAATTTTCTACGCATCACCAAGATCAATCTATGGAGTAATCTAGCAACGAGGGGAAGGGGAGTGCATCTACATACCCTTGTAGATCGCTAAGCGGAAGCGTTCAAGTGAACGGGGTTGATGGAGTCGTACTCGTCGTGATCCAAATCACCGATGATCCTAGCGCCGAACGGATGGCACCTCCACGTTCAACACACATACGGTTGGGAGAGACATCTCCTCCTTCTTGATCCAGCAAGGGAAGGAGAGGTTGATGGAGATCCAGCAGCACGACGACGTGGTGGTGGAAGTAGCGGGATCCCGGCAGGGCTTCGCTAAGCGCAAGCGGGGAGGAAGAGGTGTCACGGGAGGGAGGGAGGCGCCAGGGACTCAGGTGCGGCTGCCCTCCCTCCCCTCCACTATATATAGGGGCCTAGGGGGGCTGCCGGCTTCTTGTCGATCCCATCTAGGGAGGGGGACGGCTGCCCTAGGGGTGGCTTGGCCTCCAAGCTAAGTGGAGGCGCCCCCACCCCTTAGGGTTTCCAACCCTAGGCGCATGGGAGGCCCAAAGGGGGGCGCACCAGCCCACCAGGGGCTGGTTCCCACGCCCCTTCAGCCCATGGGGCCCTCCGGGATAGGTGGCCCCACCCGGTGGACCCCGGGACCCTTCCGGTGGTCCCGGTACAATACCGATGACCCCCGAAACTTTCCCGGTGGCCGAAACTGGACTTCCTATATATAAATCTTTACCTCCGACCATTCCAAACTCCTCGTGACATACGGGATCTCATCCGGACTCGAACAACTTTACAGTTACCGCATACTAATATCTCTACAACCCTAGCCTCACCGAACCTTATGTGTAGACCCTACGGGTTCGAACCATGCGAACATGACCGAGACAACTCTTCGGCCAATAACCAACAGCGGGATCTGGATACCCATGTTGGCTCCCACATGTTCCACGATGATCTCATCGGATGAACGACGATGTCGAGGATTCAATCAATCCCGTATTCAATTCCCTTTGTCTACCGGTATAGTACTTGCCCGAGATTCGATCGTCGGTATCCCGATACCTTGTTCAATCTCGTTACCGGCAAGTATCTTTACTCGTCCCGTAACACATCATCCCGTGATCAACTCTTTGGTCACATTGTGCACATTATGATGATGTCCTACCGAGTGGGCCCAGAGATACCTCTCCGTCACACGGAGTGACAAATCCCAGTCTTGATTCGTGCCAACCCACACTTTCGGATATACCCGTAGTGCACCTTTATAGCCACCCAGTTACGTTGTGACGCTTGGTACACCCAAAGCATTCCTACGGTATCCGGAGTTGCACAATCTCATGGTCTAAGGAAATGATATTTGACATTAGGAAAGCTCTAGCATACGAACTACACGATCTTTGTGCTAGGCTTAGGATTGGGTCTTGTCCATCACATAATTCTCCTAATGATGTGATCCCATTATCAACGACATCCAATGTCCATGGTCAGGAAACCGTAACCATCTATTGATCAACGAGCTAGTCAACTACAGGCTTACTAGGGATATGGTGTTGTCTATGTATCCACACATGTATCTGAGTTTCCTATCAATACAATTATAGCATGGATAATAAACGATTATCATGAACAAGGAAATATAATAATAATAACCAATTTATTATTGCCTCTAGGGCATATTTCACACATTCTCCCACTTGCACTAGAATCAATAATCTAGTTCACATCACCATGTGATTAAGACTCACAGGTCACATCGCCATGTGACCAACATCCAAAGAGTTTACTAGTGTCAATAAACTAGTTCACATCATCATGTGATTAAGACTCAATGAGTTCGGGGGTTTGATCATGTTTTGCTTGTGAGAGAGGTTTTAGTCAACGGGTCTGCAACATTCAGATCCGTATGTACTTTGCAAATCTCTAGGTCATATTGTGAATGCTGCTTCCACGCCTCCACTTGGAGCTATTCCAAATGGTTGCTCCACTATACGTATCCGGTTTGCTACTCAGAGTCATTCGGATAGGTGTTAAAGCTTGCATCGACGTAACCCTTTACGCCGAACTCTTTATCACCTCATAATCGAGAAACATGTTGTCGGTGTCAAAACCGGCGGATCTCGGGTAGGGGGTCCCGAACTGTGCGTCTAGGCGGATGGTAACAGGAGACAAGGGACACGATGTTTTTACCTGTGTTCGGCCTCTCGATGGAGGTAAAACCCTACTCCTGCTTGATTGATATTGATGATAGGGGTAGTACAAGAGTGGATCTACCACGAGATCAAGGAGGCTAAACCCTAGAAGCTAGCCTATGGTATGATTGTTGTTGTATGGACTAAAACCCTCCGGCTTATATAGACACCGGAGAGGGCTACGGTTACACAGAGTCGGATACAATGGTAGGAGATCTACATATCCGTATCGCCAAGCTTGCCTTCCACGCTAAGGAAAGTCCCATCCGGACACGGGACGAAGTCTTCAATCTTGTATCTTCATAGTCTTGGAGTTCGGCCGATGATGATAGTTCGGCTATCCGGACACCCCCTAGTCCAGGACTCCCTCAGTAGCCCCTGAACCAGGCTTCAATGACGACGAGTCCGGCGCGCATATTGTCTTCGGCATTGCAAGGCGGGTTCCTCCTCCGAATAAGTCATAGAAGATTGCGAACACCAGGATAGTGTCCGGCTCTGCAAAATAAATTCCACATACAACCGTAGAGAGAATAACATTTACACAAGTTCAATCTGCTGACGTGTTATGTAACGTGACGTCACACCACAACCAATCCTTTACGTTTTTTATTATACCACCTCGGTAGCGTTTAGCGAAGCGGTTTCCTTGGCACGTCTTGTCAAAGCAGAGATCGTGTTCCCCTTATTCCGGGATTACCATCAATACGGACGTGGGTAACCCAACCGCCCATTGATTGCGGCGCTTGGGAGATAAGCGAGTTTTACTAGGCCGGTGGGGGCGCATAGTTTCGTCCGGCCATATATAAGGGGATAAGGATCCACCTCTTTTACCTACGCCTTCTTCCTCCTTTGCTTATCCATCTCCGCGCACTCGAGCTCCAGCGCCCAAGTCCGCACACCTCACCTCGACCCTCTCCAGCCATGTCCGGAGCGGGAAGCAAGTGGATGGCCTCCTCCGTTACGGAGGGACACATCGAGAAGCTGCGCTGCGCCGGATATCTGTCCAGCCGACATCGCAGATCGGCTGCCCGACGAGGGCAGCTCATCCCCACCCAGGCCTCATGAGAGGGTGGTATTCCTTCCCCATTTCCTCCGCTGGATCGGGCTTTCCTCTTCACCCCTTTGTCCGGGGGCTCATGTATTACTACAGCCTGGATTTCCACGATCTGGCCCCAAATTTCATCCTCAATATCTCGGTGTTTATCGTCGTGTGCGAGGCCTTCCTCTGCATCCAGCCCCACTTCGGCTTGTGGCTAAAGACCTTCAATGTCAAGCCGAAGGTTGTGAAGGGCAGCCAAGCGGAGTGCGGAGGCGCCATGGTGGGAAAAATGCCCAACGTCACCTGTCTCGAGGGTGCTTTCGTGGAATCCGTCAAAGGGTGGCAATCGGGGTGGTTCTACATCACCGAGCCGCGCGACCCTAAATGGGCAGCGGCCCCCGAATTCAGATCTGGTGTCCCCATGCAGCTCACCTCCTGGAAAGAGAAGGGCTTTCTTTGGGGTAGTTCGGAGGAGCTGGCCGGACTCCAGTCCTGTCTCCAGACCCTGGTGAACAAGAAGCTCAAGCTTGTCAATGTGATCCAGGTCATGCTCGTCACGGATTCTCCCCTGCCAAAGAACGGGACTTCAATTTGTGGGAGTTTGATCCGCACAACACAGATTTGAGCAGGCTCTTCGATACTACGTGCGAAGATGCACGGAGGGTGCTATTCAAGGGCGCCAAGCTCCCGTGATCCGCCATCAAGATCACGGATTCAGCACGCAGCGCCCGGCTGACGAGGTAAGCTACGTCATCCTTTATGGGACACCTGCTTTTCATAGTTTGACTCTATGCGGGATCTAAACTCCCAATACCTTTAACAGGACTAGAAGAAGACGTCCGGATAGGTTAACTATCCGGCTCCCCTTCCAGAAGACCCAGCGGACACCCGTTTGACGGGGCTGCCGGTTCCGGCACTTTATGTGGTGCCGGAGAAGAAGGCCAAGAAGAAGGCCACGGGAACCCGAAAGAGTTCCCGGCGTCAGGTGGTATCGGACTCATCATCCGATGGCTCCGAGGCGGAATCCTCCCATGAGGACGAGGAGGAGAAGAAAAAGGCCTCTCCCCCGGCGGGGGGAGAGAAGAAGAGGAAGGCCTCCCCAAGGAGGGAGGCCGAAGGGTCCAAGAAGGGGAGGACCCTTCCCCCGGACAACTCCGCCAATGTCAGCGACTGCGACGAGGAGTGGCCCCTAAGGGCCAAGCCCCTGGCGAGATCGTAAGTATCCGGACTCCTTGATGATTTATGATTTTTCATTTTGCCACGTGGTGTCTTTCTAATGCCGCATACAACCTGTAGTCCGGCCAAGGATGATCTTCCCGTTTCATCGAGCGGGTCCTTGGGCACGTCGGATATGGATTCCCTTCCGACCGCCTTCCTCACGACGCCGACGACGTCGAGGTGGGGTCCCGGAGGGGACCCATCGGGGAGGAGGCCCCGAGGTGCCGCAGGCAACCTCCCGGACTCAAGACCGGACTGCATCTGAACCCGCAGTGGTTCCAGTAGTCCGGCGGGCGGCCCTTCAGAAGAAGGGCAAGACGGTGCCACCGCGGCCTCCGGCCCAACCGAGGCGCCAGAGCACTTGGCTGGAGGCGCTCAACGGCGCTTCCATCGAAGAAGAACACCGCACTATCATGGGTGCGGTGATTCAGAAGGTTCAGCTCGCCAAGAGCGGGCTGACCGAAGCCTGCCGCAACCTTCTAACAGGCTTTGAGGTAAGAATTTCAAGATGTGTAATATAATACCGCATAGACAGTAGCCCCTGATGCTTGGTTCGGTGTTCGGAAAGAAAAGCCGGAGCGAGGATCTAAAAAGATATACGCAGGAGTCTAAAAAATATGTCAATCTGGGATTGCAGGCGGCCGACCTCTGCCCACCGATCATGGAGGTCAATGCTGTGAAGCAAAGCCTCGAGCGGTCCGAGAACGAGCTCAGCCATGCCAAGAAGCAACTCGAGGACATGTAAGGTGAGTAACACCTTATTAAAGTTGTACCCTACAGAAAAGGATTTGGTTGCAAGAAAAATAACAAGGATAACGTGGGTACTACAGGGGCCACGAACGAGCTGGCGACCCTGAAGGAGGCGGTGTCCGCGGCGAAACGCAATGCGGCCACAGAACGAGCCGAGTGAGAGAAGCAGGATGTAACACCCCGGATTCGATGCGACAGGTGTCCGTCAGTTATTCGCCGTCGTTGCCATGTCATGTGCTTGCGTGTCTCTCTTTGCCATGTCATCATCTGCATTTCATATCATGTCATCCTGTGCATTTCATTTTGCATACGTGTTCGTCTCATCCATCCGAGCATTTTCCCCGTTGTCCGTTTTGCAATCCGGCCAGCCTCGGTAACCGTGCACGGTGGTTGACTTCTTTCCCCTCCCCAAAATTCCACTAAGTCCCCGAAATTATTGCATTTTTGTTGCATTTTCATCATGCCATAACTCTATGCATATAGCTCCGTTTTGCGTGTGTAATATGTCAAAATGTTCGCCTCGGTGAGTAGATCATTTCATATCACTGCATCATTTTCATTTGAGCTCATCTTGATGCCCGAAATGCTGTTAGAAGAGGGCTATGTGATGTTAGTTTCAGATTCTTATCAGAACATGCACTTTTGTCATTTTTGCCATGATTGATGTGTGCATCCTATGGACTTGAGTCCTACATGTGTTTTGTAATATGCCGTGCCATATTTACAGGGGTGTATGCCATGTATTTTTGTGATCTCTGTGGTGACTAGCACAAGCATGCAACTAGGCATCATAATGTTGCTGATTTCAGCCCTGTTCTGCTGATATTTGTATGCCATGTTAACTTGATGCTACCGAGAGATCCATGCTTATTTTGAGATACTTCAGTAAGGATGTTTTGATATACATGTCTTGCTATATCTATCCATGCCCTTGTTTGCAATTATGGAGTGCCCTAGCTTGAGTCAATCGAGCTCTACTTTTGCTATAAAATGTTTCCTTGCAGGTTGTTTACATGTTATTCAATTTTTCCAAGGGTGTTGTAGTTGATCCATGCATCCTATGATGTTGTTCTTGCCATGTATAGCCTCTATGACATGTCTTCTTACTGTTGGTTGCCTTTCCATGCCATGTATTGCTCTGTGCTGAGTGGTTCAAGCTCACCAACATGCCTACTTATTGTTGTTCCTGCCATGTATGAATCTGTAATATAACTTGCCATGTTTACATGGGTGCCATCATATCTTCTGTTCCCTTTTGGCCCATGGTCAGTAAGGGACTTTTATTCTATGCTTTGAGTATATTCATGCCATGCCTTTGTTTGCCATGTTAAGTTCCTATAACATGCTGTTTGATAGCTCTAAACATTGCAACCTGATGTTATTTCGGCTAAAGTCAGAAACTGTTATTATTTGCAATCTTGCCATGTGTTTTTGAGCATGTTCTAGTGATTTCTGGAGATAGTTCAGTGTTCATGTTTTGTCATGCTTTACCTGTACATCATGCCCATGCCTTTTGTTTTCTTACTGAGATGCTGTAGCTTGTAGTTTTGATGCTTGCAATATGCCTAGTTGCTGTTTTGGACAGATTGTTGTCATGCCTTGTATAGGGTGTATGTGTTGCACCGTTGCTCCGTTTTGAGTGTGCTCTATATGAAACTTACTTGATTTTGCATGTAGTTTCATATTATCATGTTGCATCCTTGTTTTGAGGTGTTTGCTTGATGTTTGTATGCATTTTGCATCGATGCCATGTTTAACTTGTTTTGCTCATATCTTCTAGGCCGTAGCTCCGAATTAAATGAACTTTATATGTAACTTGACTAGAATTTCGTGTAGATCATCGTGGTGCATCTTAACTTGCTGTTTAACAACTTGAACATAAGGTTTATTCAGATCTGGACCAATTTCGAAATTTGCATATGAGGACTTACCGGAATTGTTATATGTTGTTTCCGGCCTCATTTAAACTTGCCTTGTTGTGTTGGTCTTGTATGCATCATCTTTTGCCATGAGTAGCTTCATGCATCATACTTGGTTGAGCATCATGTCTTGTTCATGTGTGGCGTGTTTACTATGTTGTGTGCTTCTTCTTGTTAGTTCCCGCTTGCTATGCGATCGTGAGGATTCGTTCGTCTCACGCTTGGTTCGGCTTCATCCGCTCGCCTTCTTCATGGACTCGTTCTTCTTCCTTGCGGGATTTCAGGAAAGATGACCGCTACCCTGGATCTCACTACTATCATTGCTATGCTAGTTGCTTCGTTCTTTCGCTATGCTGCGATACCTATCACTTGCTGCTCAAGCCATCCCAAATTGCCATGTCAGCCTCTAACCTTTTGCACCCTTCCTAGCAAACCGTTGTTTGGCTATGTTACCGCTTTGCTCAGCCCCTCTTATAGCGTTGTTAGTTGCAGGTGAAGATGAAGTTTGTTCCTTGTTGGAACATGGAAATGTTGTTCCTTGTTGGAACATGTTTACTTGTTGGGATATCACAATATATCTTATATTATTAATGCATCTATGTACTTGGTAAAGGGTGGAAGGCTCGGCCTTATGCCTGGTGTTTTGTTCCACTCTTGCCGCCCTAGTTTCCGTCATATCGGTATTATGTTCCCGGATTTTTTGCGTCCCTAACGCGGTCGGGTGATTTATGGGACCCCTTGACAGTTCGCTTTGAATAAGACTCCTCCAAAGAAGGCCCAACATTGGTTTTACCATTTGCCTCACCTATACCCCTTTTTCCCTTGGGTTTCGGAGCCCAAGGGTCATCTTTATTTTAGCCCCCCCGGGGCCAAGGTTCTTCGAAAGTGTTGGTCCGAACCGAGCAGATCATGGGGCCACCACGGGCAACTCGAGGGTTGGTTTTACTCGTAGCTTGACTTATCCGGTGTGCCTCGAGACCGAGGTACGTGCGACTCCTATCAGATTTGTCGGCACATCCGGCGGCTTTGCTGGTCTTGTTTTATTCTTTGTCGAAATGTCTTGTAGCCGGGATTCCGAGATCGATCGGGTCTTCCGGGAGAAGGAATATCCTTCGTTGATCGCGAGAGCTTATCATGGGCTAAGTTGGGACACCCTGCAGGGTATAAACTTTCAAAGCCGTGCTCATGTTATGTGGCAGATGGGAATTTGTTAATGTCCGGTTGTAGAAAACCCGAAGTTGATCTTAATTAAAATACACCAACCGTGTGCGTAACATGTGTCTCTTTTCGGGGTTGATCGAGAGGAGAACACGGTTTCTGGGTTATGTCTGACGTAAGTAGGAGTTCAGGATCACTTCTTGATCATTACTAGTTGACGATCGTTCCTTTGTTTCTCTCCTCGCTCTCATTTGCGTATGTTAGCCACCATATATGCTTAGTCGCTGCTGCAACCTCACCACTTTACCCCTTCCTTTCCCATTTGAGCTTTGCTAGTCTTGATACCCATGGTAATGGGATTGCTGAGTCCTCGTGGCTCACAGATTACTACACCACCAGTTGTAGGTACAGGTTTGCAATGATCATGACGTGAGAGCGATGTTTGCTTGTATTGGAGTTCTTCTTCTGCTTCTTCTTCGATCAGGGGATAGGTTCCAGGTCGGCAGCCTGGGCTAGCAGGGTGGATGTCATTTGAGTTTCTGTTTATGTTTCATCCGTAGTCGGATGTTGATCTTGTATATGATGTTGATGTATTCTTATGGCATTTGTGCCTTATGTATGTATCCCCTTCTATTATGTAATATTGATGTAATGATATCCACCTTGCAAAAGCGTTCCAATATGCGGGTCTATCCGTGGTGGGACCGTCGAGTTCCTTTTGGATAGGGTCGCATATTGGGCGTGACAAGTTGGTATCAGAGCCTCGACCGACCCTAGGAGCCCCCTTGATTGATCGTGTAGTCTTGCCGTTGTTGAGTCTAGAAGAAAACTGTTTTCGGAGTCTAGTTATATCGGAGAGTAGGAATTCTTTTTACTCCTTAGTCCCTTCGTTGCTCTGGTGAGGAATCTGGACGTAGGTGTTTTGAATCACTCCTCTTCCCCTTCAAATTTTTCTTTAGGTTCACGTAGTTGGTTTTCCGATCGTTGGTTCTCATCTCTTTTCATCTGGTGCATTTCTCGTCAAGTCGACTCGAACCCCTTCATCTTTGCAAATTCAATCCTCAGTTTTCTTATTTTCCCACCCGCCCACCCTTTTTCTCCTTGGAACCAGAGTCCGTAATCGAGTATCCTTTCTACTCGTGCGAAGTCTTTGCTTTCTTTCCTCAATGATTTCAACCGGTGTTTCCTCTTCAAGTTATTCGTCGTTTTTCCCCTTCCTAGTTGCCTTTGTTTTCCGCCCTCCCACCCTTTTCTTCCCGGAGTCTGACTCTCTCTCGACCAGCTATCTCATTCGTGCGGAACCTCTTCAGTCTTTCGTAAATTATTTCAACCGGTGAATTCTCGTCTCGTTTGTCATTCTTCATCCCTTTTTTCTTTTTCCGGTGGATCCAATTCAAATTTTTCGTTGTCGATCGTATTCTTTCCCTCAGCTCAAATATTTCTCTTTGCTCGTTCGCCTCTCGCCAGTTTATTCTTCTGGAATCCTCAAGACATCTCAGAGATTCGTCTGTGTTCGAATTAATTCGAGGTGGTCACCTCATTCAAATATTTCAATTGTTCCGGTGCATCATCTATCTCTTCAACAATCCTTCACAACTATGTTTTCTCTTTAGTGGGCCCTAACCCACAGGTCTTTTCCCAGGATCTTACCTGACTCTTCTAATTTCCCCAGAGCTATTCCCAATTCTTTTCAAGTCTGACGTAAGAATGGGTTTCATCAGTCAGATCTTTTCCAAGATCGATTTCAAATTCTTTTCATTGTTGCCTCATCCTTTTCGGTTTTCATTCTCCCGGAGTATCTCATTAATTTTGGTGATGTTTATCGTCGTCTTTGAAGATCGAAGTAGATTTTCTCTTAAATCTTGTCCGTTCTCCCGAAGATTCGCGGTGCTAGCTCGATGTTATCCTATCTAATTGCTTCCAGTCATGCTAATTCTTTTCATCCATCCGGAGCATTTCAGGAGTTGCTTTCTCTCTCGATCATCCGGAGGCCATCCTTTCGGAATATTTCTTCGTTCCAAGTTTTCAGCTTCGTTCATCTCAATATTCTTCCGGTGCTTCATTCAAGCATTCGTCAATCAGTTCGCGATCTCTTCGTTCTCTTGTCTCTAATTTTCCCTCAAGTATCTTCGTGGTTTCTAATTCTTTTCGGCGATTCGTTCTCTTCTCTTCGTTCATTTTCATTCCTAACGGTGGTTCGTTCAAGATTTCTTTTCTGTTGTTATCGTATCAATTCGTTCGTTTCTTTTCAATTCTACCGGTGGTTCATGAAGACTTTCTCAAGTTTTGCGCCATATTTCCCTTAATTCTTTTTCAAGAAGAATAAGTAGTATGTAAAGTCCATTGCTTGTCATCAATTTAATTTGATGAAGGATAAGCATACAATAAATCTTATTCTTATTTCATCCAAGTGATTAATCTTTTCTTCGGAGTTTGTTCTTGAGGAATAAATTCCACTTCCAAGTGTTTTCATCTTTTCTTTTCCGGAGTTCAGTTTCCTCGGCCATTTCGTCGGAACCTCCATCTAAATCATAGCAAGACTTAATCCTTATTCTTTTCATCCTTCATTCTATCTCATCATCCTTTTGTTACCGGAGTTCTTCATGGTGGTTCTTCATGATTTAATTCATTCTTCAAGAGTTCATCAAGATTTTGTTGGTGGAGTTCAAGTATCTTTTCTTCTCACATCTCGAAGTGCAATTAATTCTCCAGATTATTTTGAAGTGGAGTTTTGCATTTGTTTGTTCCTCTCAGCTATTTAATCTTTTCTGCTTGTGGTTGGTTATCACCTCATAATTTTGAGATGTTAGCCATAAGTCCACAACAATCTTATTCTTTCGTTGTTGATTTTCTCAACAACTTCAGTTCAAACCCTCCTTCTAAATTCTTTTCATTCCAACTCTTTCAGTTCTTTCCGGAGGTTTTGTGTCATGTCTTCATCAAGTATCATTCCATCCTCTTAAGCTCATGTTCTATTCTTTCCTTGTTCAACCGGTGTGCTGCCTAAATCCTTTCAGTCTTATTCGTTTCTTTTCTCATTCTAACCACTCCAGTTAGAACGAGTTGCTTTCTTAGTCTCTGATTCTGTAAGCTTTGATTCTCGTCATTCTCGTCGTTCCTCTCTTCTTCTCGTGTGCTCTCGATTCTTTGCTTCTTCTCTTGAGTTCTTGTTTCACCTCATCCCTTTTCTCTTCCGTCTCGGTCCTAAGATCTCGGGACGAGATCTCTTGTTAGTGGAGGAGTGTTGTAACGCCCCGGATTCGATCGCGCCAGTGTCCGCCGCTTATTCGCCGTCGTTGCCATGTCATGTGCTTGCGTGTCTCTCTTTGCCATGTCATCATCTGCATTTCATATCATGTCATCATGTGCATTTCATTTTGCATACGTGTTCGCCTCATGCATCCGAGCATTTTCCCGTTGTCCGCTTTGCAATCCGCACTCCTATGTCTCCCGGCGCCTTTTACCTATTTTCGTAAAGCGGGTGTTGAACGGTCTCGGAATGGACCGAGGTTTGTCAAGCTGCCTTGGTATAGCACCGTAGACCGCCTGGCCAAGTTTCGGATCATTTGGAGGTCGTTTGATACTCCAACGGTTAACCGGGTAACCGCAAAAGCCTCTCTTGTATTGCAGCCCAACACCCCTTCCAAAGTGGCCCAAAACCCACCAAACTCCCCTCCATGCTCTCGGTCGTTCGATCACGATCGCGTGGCCGAAAACCGCACCTCATTTGGACTCTCCTAGCTCCCTCTACCTATATAAACACCTCCCCCGTCCAAATCCGGGTCTTCTTCCTCCAGAAACCCTAAAAATCGTCCCCGCGCTCGCCGGACATGTCCGTTTCCTACCGGACGTCCTGCGCCGCCGCCCCGAGCCAATGGCGTCGCGCCACGTGGCTGCGCCGCCGCCCTCAAGCTGACCAGCAGTCATCGCCCACGAGCCGCGCCCGCCGCCAACCCGGCCGCCGCCGCCTCCGCGCCGAGGCTCGCGCCTCGCCGCCCATGGCCGCCTCCGGCCGCTGCCGAACATCGCCGCCCGCCGTCGGCACGCGTCCAGCTCCGCCATGCAGCCCGCCTCCTCGCCGCCCTCCGGCGCCTTGCCAGCGCCTCACCACCGCCCAGCCGGACCCCTCGCCGGCGCCGCCGGCTCCTTGACCGGCCCGACCATTCGCCTCCGCCGGCAATCCGCCTGCCTGGCGCGCCCACTCCGTGGCAGCGCCCTGGCCCCCATCTCCGGCCAGATCCGGCCAGGAGAGGGCCGGATCCGTCCAACTCCGGCGAGCCCCGATCCGGCCTGCCTTGGTAACCGTGCACGGTGGTTGACTTCTTTCCCCTCCCTAAAATTCCACTAAGTCCCCGAAATTATTGCATTTTTGTTGCATTTTCATCATGCCATAACTCTCTGCATATAGCTCTGTTTTGCGCGTGTGATATGTCAAAATGTTCGCCTCGATGAGTAGAGCATTTCATATCACTACATCATTTTCATTTGAGCTCATCTTGATGCCCGAAATGCTGTTAGAAGAGGGCTATGTGATGTTAGTTTCAGATTCTTATCAGAACATGCACTTTTGTCATTTTTGCCATGATTGATGTGTGCCTCCTATGGACTTGAGTCCTACATGTGTTTTGTAATATGCCATGCCATATTTACAGGGGTGTATGCCATGTATTTTTGTGATCTCTGTGGTGACTAGCACAAGCATGCAACTAGGCATCATAATGTTGCTGATTTCAGCCCTGTTCTGCTGATATTTGTATGCCATGTTAACTTGATGCTACCGAGAGATCCATGCCTATTTTGAGATACTTCAGTAAGGATGTTTTGATATACATGTCTTGCTCTATCTATCCATGCCCTTGTTTGCAATTATGGAGTGACCTAGCTTGAGTCAATCGAGCTCTACTTTTGCTATAAAATGTTTCCTTGCAGGTTGTTTACATGTTATTCAATTTTTCCAAGGGTGTTGTAGTTGATCCATGCAACCTATGATGTTGTTCTTGCCATGTATAGCCTCTATGCCATGTCTTCTTACTGTTGGTTGCCTTTCCATGCCATGTATTGCTCTGTGGTGAGTTGTTCAAGCTCACCAACATGCCTACTTATTGTTGTTCCTGCCATGTATGAATCTATAATATAACTTGCCATGTTTACATGGGTGCCATCATATCTTCTGTTCCTTTTTGGCTCATGTTCAGTAAGGGACTTTTGTTCTATGCTTTGAGTATATTCATGCCATGCCTTTGTTTGCCATGTTAAGTTCCTGTAACATGTTGTTTGAAAGCTCTAAACATTGCAACCTGATGTTATTTCTGCTAAAGTCAGAAACTGTTATTATTTGCAATCTTGCCATGTGTTTTTGAGCATGTTCTAGTGATTTCTGGAGATAGTTCAGTGTTCATGTTTTGTCATGCTTTACCTGTACATCATGCCCATGCCTTTTTTTTTCTTACTGAGATGCTGTAGCTTGTTGTTTTGATGCTTGCAATATGCCTAGTTGCTGTTTTGGACAGATTGTTGTCATGCCTTGTATAGGGTGTATGTGTTGCACCGTTGCTCCGTTTTGAGTGTGCTCTATATGAAACTTACTTGATTTTGCATGTAGTTTCATATTATCATGTTGCATCCTTGTTTTGAGGTGTTTGCTTGATGTTTGTATGCATTTTGCATCGATGCCATGTTTAACTTGTTTTGCTCATATCTTCTAGGCCGTAGTCTCAATTAAATGAACTTTATATGTAACTTGACTAGAATTTCGTGTAGATCATCGTGGTGCATCTTAACTTGCTGTTTAACAACTTGAACATAAGGTTTATTCAGATCTGGACCAATTTCGAAATTTGCATATGAGGACTTACCGGAATTGTTATATGTTGTTTCCGGCCTCATTTAAACTTGCTTTGTTGTGTTGGTCTTGTATGCATCATCTTTTGCCATGAGTAGCTTCATGCATCATACTTAGTTGAGCATCATGTCTTGTTCATGTGTGGCGTGTTTACTATGTTGTGTGCTTCTTCTTGTTAGTTCCCGTTTCGTTGCGATCGTGAGGATTCGCTCGCTCACGCTTGGTTCGGCTTCATCCGCTCGTCTTCTTCATGGACTCGTTCTTCTTCCTTGCGGGATTTCAGGCAAGATGACCGCTACCCTGGATCTCACTACTATCATTGCTATGCTAGTTGCTTCGTTCTTTCGCTATGCTGCGATACTCTATCACTTGTCGCTCAAGCCATCCCAAATTGCCATGTCAGCCTCTAACCTTTTGCACCCTTCCTAGCAAACCGTTGTTTGGCTATGTTACCGCTTTGCTCAGCCCCTCTTATAGCGTTGTTAGTTGCAGGTGAAGATGAAGTTTGTTCCTTGTTGGAATATGGAAATGTTGTTCCTTGTTGGAACATGTTTACTTGTTGGGATATCACAATATATCTTATATTATTAATGCATCTATATACTTGGTAAAGGGTGGAAGGCTCGGCCTTATGCCTGGTGTTTTGTTCCACTCTTGCCGCCCTAATTTCCGTCATATCGGTATTATGTTCCCGGATTTTGCGTCCCTAACGCGGTCGGGTGATTTATGGGACCCCTTGACAGTTCGCTTTGAATAAGACTCCTCCAAAGAAGGCCCAACATTGGTTTTACCATTTGCCTCACCTATGCCCTTTTTCCCTTGGGTTTCCGGAGCCCAAGGGTCATCTTTATTTTAGCCCCTCCCCCCCGGGCCAGTGCTCCTTCGAGTGTTGGTCCGAACCGAGCAGCCTGCGGGGCCACCACGGGGCAACTCGAGGGTTGGTTTTACTCGTAGCTTGACTTATCCGGTGTGCCCTGAGACCGAGGTACGTGCGACTCCTATCAGGATTTGTCGGCACATCCGGGCGGCTTTGCTGGTCTTGTTTTATTACTGTCGAAATGTCTTGTAGCCGGGATTCCGAGACTGATCGGGTCTTCCCGGGAGAAGGAATATCCTTCGTTGATCGCGAGAGCTTATCATGGGCTAAGTTGGGACACCCTGCAGGGTATAAACTTTCGAAAGCCGTGCCCATGCGGTTATGTGGCAGATGGGAATTTGTTAATGTCCGGTTGTAGAAAACCCGAAGTTGATCTTAATTAAAATACACCAACCGTGTAGCGTAATCGTGAGTGTCTCTTTTCGGGTTGATCGAGAGGAGAACACGGTTTCGGGTTATGTCCGACGTAAGTAGGAGTTCGTGATCACTTCTTGATCATTACTAGTTGACGATCGTTCCTTTGTTTCTCTCCTCGCTCTCATTTGCGTATGTTAGCCACCATATATGCTTAGTCGCTGCTGCAACCTCACCACTTTACCCCTTCCTTTCCCATTTGAGCTGTGCTAGTCGTGATACCCATGGTAATGGGATTGCTGAGTCCTCGTGGCTCACAGATTACTACACCACCAGTTGCAGGTACAGGTTTGCAATGATCATGACGTGAGAGCGATGTTTGCTTGTATTGGAGTTCTTCTTCTGCTTCTTCTTCGATCAGGGGATAGGTTCTAGGTCGGCAGCCTGGGCTAGCAGGGTGGATGTCGTTTGAGTTTATGTTTATGTTTCATCCGTAGTCGGATGTTGATCTTGTATATGATGTTGATGTATTCTTATGGCATTTGTGCCTTATGTATGTATCCCCTTCTATTATGTAATGTTGATGTAATGATATCCACCTTGCAAAAGCGTTCCAATATGCGGGTCTATCCTTTTGGATAGGGTCGCATATTGGGCGTGACACAGGAGGCGCGGGTGGCGGAGGTGCAGCAAGAGCTCCAGGCCCTCGTGGAAAAACATGAGAGTTTGGAGCGCGACTCAAAGACTCGAGAGTCCGAGCTTGCATCGGCTCTTGAGAGTGCCAAAGCTGCTAAGGCCGAAGCCCACAAGGCCCTCCAGGAAATCGAGGCGTTGAAGAAGATAGCGGCGGGTAAGGCATTTTTCATGCAAAGCAAGCATGTGAATGTGAATTACTTATTACTTACCCGAATTCGGAGCTCTCCAGGAGCATTCGCAGATCTGCCCCGCAGCGTGCCCGATGCTGCCGCATTCTATCGGGCCGAGGAGGGAGCCTCGATGGAGAAAGTCTTCCGTCTCAAGATGTCGAGGCCGGACATCCGGTTCTTATAGCGACCAGCTGAAGCAGTTGGTCGAGCTCCACAAGGCGGACGAACAGGCCATGAAGGGCCTTATAGCTCGGCTGTGGCCTACGGAGGCCATACCTGGGAGCTACTTCGGCCTGGTGCGGCGGCTAGTGGATGCGTGTCCCTGGGTTGAAGTCATCAAGCATTCCGCCTGTATTGAAGGTGCCCGTCGGGCCCTTGCCCGTGCAAAGGTGCACTGGGGCAGTATGGATGCTGAGAAGCTTCTGACGGATGCGCCGCCGGCGGGCAAGGAGTATCGCACGCCCGAAATGTATTATAAAAGTGTCCTGAAGGGTGCCCGCATGATTGCGGGTGAGTGCTCCAAAGATGAAATATTTGAGTAGACTCGCATTTTGTTATCATGTGCGCTGAAAACTTTGTTCATATGCGCTAAGCAACGCTTGTTAATTTAAAATATTACCTTCTGTGCGGCCGTTTATCAAATCTGAGAGATGGCAAGTCGTCGGCTTTAGCCCCCATGCCACGAGTGCTGGGGTGTTCGGGATGAACTTGAGCGCTCTTGTTCCCATTTTTGGGTCCATCCAGGGAGGCGCCCAACACGACGAACGAGGCAACCGGACTTATAATGCTTGAACACTCTCACTTAGCCATAGAATTCTATAATTTTAAATTTCGGCGAAGCCCCTAGTGTTCGGAAGACCGAGTTCGGGGCGCTATCCACGCCTGGGCTGGACAAAGCTGCTTCCTCGCTCTAAGCGGCATAAGTCTTAAGGGACTCGAAAAGACCTCTCGAACAGCGACCAGCTCTCGCCTTATCATGACGGGCAGTTTTAGCTTTCTCCACTGAGATGCTCGCCCAGCTCAACCGGGGCGCAATCGCAGTGGTTCTCCCAGTGCTACCTTAGCTGATACAACGGAACGTAAGGTACCAAAACATGGGAGCCGGGCAAACCCAACTATTGACCCAAGACATGATTCGGAGCCGATGCATATAATGCTATAAGTTCGGGGTGCCGCACTTGTGAAAGTGTTCGGACTTATCACACCATAATGTGGGGAACTTAAGCCCCTGGTGTATATAGCCGTACCGGAGTGTATGGATTTAACATGTCATAAATGAACACATGTATAAGAAAGAAATGCAATTATAAGCAAAAAGCGATGCATTATTTATTCCAGAAATACTGCCATGGATGCAGAACGATACAAATGGTGCAGTAAGCAAGGGATGGGACTATTTAAACATGTCCCCCTCCAGGGGTAGGCTGCGGAATGGTGTATAAAACAGATGTAATGCTTGTAATGGAGACCACCTGAGTGTTCGTCGTAGCCTTTATCCTTCCCTGGCTGTTGCATCGTGAGTCCGGCCGGTCTACTGCCGGACAGGGCCTCTAGTAAATGGAGTCCTGTGGATAAATAAATAAAAAAATAAAAGAGAAAAAGAGTGACACACTTGGGAGCCCCTGGTGTGGTTGAGCCGCACTCTGGGCCTGTCATGGTCGTGCCCCTCCCCCTATGCCCATGGTATCTCTAGGGCGTAATGATGTACACGAAGGACCAGTCTTGCAATTTTGCGAGGGCTGGGGTTGGGGCCGCATTGCTACGCGTGCTCGGAACGTGCCAGGTTGTCTTGTTGTAGGTTACTCCGGGCGTGTTTGGCCGTGTCCGGTCGCTTAGCGGCCGGATTCGAGAATTGCCTTAAGAGGCTGCTCTATACTTCTGCCGCGAGAGCCGCTGTATGCTCCTTCGTTCGGAGGGAGCGTTCGGTGTTTCCGTTGACCGTGATGACTTCTCGAGGGCCTGGCATCTTGAGCTTGAGGTATGCGTAATGCGGCACCGCATTGAACTTTGCAAACGCGGTCCGTCCGAGCAGAGCACGATAGCCACTGCGGAACGGAACTATATCGAAGATTAACTCCTCGCTTCGGAAGTTATCCGGGGATCCTAAGACCACTTCAAGTGTAACTGAGCCTGTACAATTGGCCTCTACACCTGGTATGACGCCTTTGAAGGTCGTCTTTGTGGGTTTGATCCTTGAGGGGTTTATGCCCATCTTGCGACCGTGTCCCGATAAAGAAGGTTCAGTCGCCGCCGCCGTCCATCGGGACTCTGGTGAGGTGAAACCCATCGACGATTGGGTCTAAAACCAATGCGCGAATCCGCCATGGCGGATACCGTGGGTGGTCCTTCGATAAAAAGTGATCGGGCAGGAGGACCCTGGGTTGAACTTCGGGCGATCGACTCCATCGCATATACATCCTCGATCAGACGCTTCCGCCTCCCTTTTGGGTATGTGGGTTGCGTATATCATGTTCACCGTCCGCACTTATGGGGAAACCTTCTCGCCCTCTATTGTTCGGCGGTCGGGTCTCTTCCTCGTCATCGCTATGTAGCCCCTTGTCATTGTTTTCGGCAATTAACTTGCCTGCCTGCTTGAATACCCAACAATCCCTGTTGGTGTGATTAGCTGGTTTTTCGGGGGTGCCGTGTATCTGGCACGAGCGGTCGAGTATTCGGTCCAAATTGGACAGACCCGGAATAGTTCTTTTGAATGGATTTTTCTGCTGACCGGGTTTGGAACCTCTGAATCCGGCGTTGACTGCCGTATCCTCAGTGTTATCGCCGTTAACGCGGCGTTTGTTTTTGTTGCGACGCGACCAGCCATTGCGGTCCTTGTTATCCGGACTGCCAGAATTTTTTGTTGAGGTTGTTACTGCGGGCTAGCCAGCTGTCCTCTCCCGCACAAAAGCGGGTCATGAGTGATGTGAGGGCTGCCATGGATTTCGGCTTTTCCTGTCCTAGGTGCTGGGCAAGCCACTCGTGGCGGATGTTATGTTTGAAATTTTTTCGCTGCAAGGGCCTCTGCATCCGGACAGTCAACGATTTGATTTTTCTTTGTTAAGAACCGTGTCAAGAATTGTCTGGCCGATTCGTCTGGCTACTGAATTATATTGCTAAGGTCATCAGCGTTTGGTGGTCGCACATATGTGCCCTGGAAGTTGTCAAGGAATGCGGCTTCCAGGTCCTCCCAACACCCAATTGATTCTGCTGGCAAGCTGTTTAAGCCAATGCCGAGCTGGTCCTTTAAGTTTGAGTGGGAGGTATTTGATGGTGTGAAGATGATCGCCGCGGGCCATGTGGATATGAAGGAGATAGTCTTGATCCAAACCGCGGGTCTGTGCCATCGTAGGATTCAATGTTCATGGGTTTAAACCCTTCGGGGATTTGATGATCCATTACTTCATCTGTGAAGCATAGTGGGTGTGCGGCGCCTCTATATTGGGCAATGTCGCGACGTAGCTCAAGCGAGCTTTGTCTATTGTGTTCGGCCCGGCCGGAGTTGCTGTATCCGGCGCGACGGTCATCGTCGCGCATCGTGGGGCGCCCACGCGATCCGTAGATCGATCTTGATTGTCTTGCCTTATCCTCCAATATGTCTCGCAAGTCCGGCGCATTCCCCCGTGGCTTCGTACTTTTCGAGCGGTGCCGGGGTACGGTTCTGGTGGAGGGCCTAGAGGCCTCTCCGTCAAGCCACGAGGTGGTCGGTCACCAGTGTGCGCTGGTGATGCAGGTTTATATGCTTCCTCCTCTAATCGGGGGAGCAACTTGCGTTTGGGGTAGCTTTTGGAGGGGCGTTCGAGTTCATACTCTTCGGCCGCAAGGACTTCAGTCCATCTGTCGGCTAGCAGGTCTTGATCAGCTCTAAGCTGTTGCTGCTTTTTCTTGAGGCTGTTCGCCGTGGCCATAAGCCTGCGTTTAAAACGCTCTTGTTCGACGGGATCCTCAGGCACGACGAATTAAATGCGTCGTCGAGGCCTGCCTGCCTCCCGGAGGGAGGCATGTAATTATCATCCTCTACCTCATCATATGCCACTCTCTCATGAGGGCTGGCGTCTCCGTCCTCTGTCTTTGAATCTTGCTTTGGAGGGGTTGTCTTCGGCCTTTATGCAGGGGTGTTATTATCTCCGGTGCCGGAATCTCCATTCTTGTTATGGAGGGATTTAGAGCGGAGCCGATGACGCCGGCACTTAGGCTGTTTCTTGGAGGGGTCTTCCTCCGCTGCTTCCTCGCCATTCCCATCTCTTGGGATATCTACCATGTATATGTCATATGACGAGGTGGCCTTCCAGTGCCCCGTAGGCGCTGGTTCTTGGTCGTCTCCGGCTTCGTCGTCCATACCGTCGATGTCTTCGGAGTCGTAGTCTCGCATGTCGGTTAGATCGTCGACAGTGGCTACAAAGTGGGTGGTGGGTGGGCTTTGAATTTCTTCGTCTTCCGCATCCCAACCGTCCTGACCGCAGTCCGGCCAGGGCTCTCCTGATAGCGAGAGATACTTTAGCGAATTCAGGATGTCGCCAAAAGGTGAATGTTGAAAGATGTCCGCGGCGGTGAACTCCATGATAGGTGCCCAATCGGATTCGATAGGAGGGGGCGCGGGAGGTTCGGAGTCCGGCGAGGAGTCCGGCGCCTCGGAGTCACGAGCCTCACAAGGGACAAGGTCGGTATTCGGCTCTGTCGCCGTAGATGTAGCAGCCCCCGAGGCGGTGTCTAGCCACCCGTCCTCGATCTGCGCAGCCGGCTCCGAATTGAGGATCGAAGCGGACTTGTGTGCGGCTTCCAGGGCACTGTCCGGCGACAGAGCTAAATCATGTCCATCGAGACAGTGCGGCACGCTCGGCAGTGGCTCGAATCCATCGAAGATCAAGTCTCCGCGGATGTCACCCATGAAGTTCAAACTTCCAAATCTGACCTGATGGCCAGGGGCGTAGCTTTCAATCTGCTCCAGATGGCCAAGCGAATTGGCCCGCAGTGCAAAGCCGCCGAATACGAAGATCTGCCCGGGGAGAAAAGTCTCACCCTGGACCGCGTCGTTATTGATGATCGAAGGAGCCATCGAGCCTATCGGCGACGACACAGAGGAACTCTCAATGAAAGCACCAATGTCGGTGTCAAAACCGGCGAATCTCGGGTAGAGGGTCCCGAACTGTGCGTCTAGGCGGATGGTAACAGGAGACAAGGGACACGATGTTTTTACCTGTGTTGGGCCCTCTCGATGGAGGTAAAACCCTACTCCTGCTTGATTGATATTGATGATAGGGGTAGTACAAGAGTGGATCTACCACGAGATCAAGGAGGCTAAACCCTAGAAGCTAGCCTATGGTATGATTGTTGTTGTATGGACTAAAACCCTCTGGTTTATATAGACACCGGAGAGGGCTAGGGTTACACAGAGTTGGTTACAATGGTAGGAGATCTACATATCCGTATCGCCAAGCTTGCCTTCCACGCCAAGGAAAGTCCCATCCGGACACGGGACGAAGTCTTCAATCTTGTATCTTCATAGTCTTGGAGTCCGGCCGATGATCATAGTTCGGCTATCCGGACACCCCCTAGTCCAGGACTCGCTCACATGTCCTTATTACTCCAAGGACAATTTTGACCACTGTCCAATGATCCATTCCTGGATCACTCTTGTACCCCATTGCCAGACACGTGGCAAGGCACATATCAGGTGCGGTACAAAGCATGACGTACTGTATAGAGCCTATGGCTAAGGCATAGGGGACGACATTCGTCCTTTCTCTTTCTTCTGCCGTGGTCAAGATTTGAGTCTTACTCAACTTTACACCTTATAACTCAGGTAAGAACTCCTTTGACTGATCTATTTTGAACTCCTTCAAAATCATGTCAAAGGTGTGTGTTCTTTTGAAAGTATCATCATGCGTCTTGATCTATCTCTATAGATCTTGATGCCCAATATGTAAGCAGCTTTATCCAGGTCTTCCTTTGAAAAACTCCTTTCAAACAACCCTTTATGCTTTCCAGAAATTCTACATCATTTCGGATCAACAATATGTCATTCACATATACTTATCAGAAATGTTGTAGTGCTCCCACTCACTTTATTGTAAATACAAGTTTCTAGCAAACATTGTATAAACCTAAAAGCTTTGATCACTCCATCAAAGCATATATTCTGACTCCGAGATGCTTCCTCTAGTCCATGAAAGGATCGCTGGAGCTAGCATACCTTTTAGCATCCTTAGTATCGACAAAAACTTTCTGATTGTATCACATACAACCTTTCCTTACGAAAACTGGTAAGGAAACTTGTTTTGACATCCATCTGCCAGATTTCATAAATGCAGCTAATGCTAACATGATTCCGACGGACTTAAGCATCGCTACGGATGAGAAAATCTCATCGTAGTCAACTCCTTGAACTTGTGAAAACTCTTCGCCACAAGTCGAGCTTCATAGACGGTAACATTACCGTCCACGTCCGTCTTCTTCTTAAAGATCCATTTATCTCAATGGCTTGCCGATCATCGGGCAAGTCCACCAAAGTCCATGCTTTGTTCTGATACATGGATCCTATCTCGGATTTCATGGCTTCTAACCATTTGTCGGAATACGGGCCCACCATCGCTTCTCCATAGCTCGTAGGTTCATTGTTGTCTAACAACATGATATTTAAGACAGGATTACCGTACCACTCAGGAGTAGTACATATCCTTGTCAACCTACGAGGTTTGGTAGTGACTTGATCTGAAGTTTCATGATCACTATCATTAGCTTCCACTTCAATTGGTGTAGGCCTCATAGGAACAACTTCCTATGCCCTGCTACACACTAGTTGAAGTGATGGTTCAATAACCTCATCAAGTCTCCACCATCCTCCCACTCAATTCTTTCAAGAGAAACTTTTCCTCGAGAAAGAACCCGATTCTAGAAACAATCCCTTTTGCTTCTGGAACTGAGACAGGAGGTATACCCAACTGTTTTGGGTGTCCTATGAAGATGCATTTATCCGCTTTGGGTTCGAGCTTATCAGGCTAACACCTTTCACATAAGCGTCGCAGCCCCAAACTTTTAAGAAACGACAGCTTAGGTTTCTCTGCCGTCAGGTGGAGGAATAATTATTTTGCGCGTAATAAGGAGGCACTTCCTTGCGGCCGCCTGAACCCAGCTGTCAGCCTCTCCACGTACAGTACTCTTCCGATGGAAGTCGGTCGTTGACCACGCCGCGCCGAGAGCACTAGGGCGGTGGTCTGGACGACGGCGAGGCCTAGAAGGGGACGACGCGGAGCCGGGGAAGACGCAGCAGCGGTAGCCCGCGCGGAGAGGAGTACGAGGGTTCACTGGTTCGTCTGCGGCGTGAGGCTGCCGTTGCCGCAGAATAACAGGGGGTGTGAGTGATTAGAGGGTTACCCTGGGCCAGCGGTGGGAGTAGTAGGGGGTGGTGAGGCCTCCGTGGCATCACAGCCGGCCACGAGAGGCAGGAGCACGCGGCACGACCGGCGCTACTTTGGGCGGCTGGAGCAAGAAGACCAGAGGTTGAAGAAGCACTATGGCCGTTGGATGGACATCGTACGGTCACTTGAGCTAGAATCATTCATATTGACTAAGTTGACAAAGCCCTCCGTCCCCGTCAACTTAGTTGGCCCACAAGTCATCCTCCCACTATGGTGAGTCCCATCTAGCAGGGTGGGTATTCATTTTTGTGTGCGTAATAAGGAGGCACTTCCTTGCGTGCGAAAATATAGCTGGTGGGTCCGACATGTCAGCGGGGGGAATGTTTTTTTCGCGAAATACAGAGGCCCTTCTGGTGGGTCCTAGCTGTCAGATGGAGGAATCATTATTTTGCGCGTACAGTCCACGGCCGATGGATGTCGTTCGTTGACCACGTTGACCAGGCCGCGCCGAGAGCACCATGGCGGTGGACGACGGCGAGGCCTAGGAAGGGAATGACACGGAGCCGGGGAAGACTCGGCAATGGTTGCCCACGCGGTGGGGAGTATGAGGGTTTACTGGTCCGGCTGTCATCGCCGGAAAATAACAGGAGGTGTGGGTGAGTAGAGGAATGGCCTGGCCAGCAATGAAATAGGGTGGGGCGGTGCGGCTGGCGGCAAAGATAGCCGCCACGGAGGCGGAGCAGCAAATACACCGAGCTGGTTTGTGCGGCTGGAGCAAGAAGATCAGATATGGAAGAAGCAGCACAGCCGTTGGATTAACATCCAACGGTCACTGCTGCTAGAATTGTTTGTGGACTAAGTTGACAAAGCCAAAGTACACGTCAACCTAGTAGACCCACAAGTCAGCCTCCAAATCTGTCCCAAACAGCATACAACCCGAAAATTCTAGCCGTATTCAAATTAATTTTAAATCTAAATATACCTTAATTTAAATTCAATGAAATTTTACCCGCACTGAAATTTAAAGTATCAAAATCCGAAAGAAAACAATATTTGGGAACTAATTGCCTGTTTGCTGTATTTTTTTTCATTTTACATCCCATTTATTATTACTATAGCCCATTTATTATTACTTACAGCCCATTTCTTATTACTTATAGCCCATTTTCTGGGCAAAATGCATCCCTCCTCGTCGTGAAAGATTTCCCAAATAGGCGAGAAAAGCAAGTAGGCCTATGTTGGTTATTTTGCAAAAAACAAAATAGCTGGCTAGCCATTTTTCAGACAGGAAAAAAACAAACTCGGCTGGTCATGTGCTAAACATATGAAATAAAAGCCTGGGCTAGACGGGCCATGGGTCCCGCACAACCCAGTTGATACCCTTCTCTGTCCCGAAAAAACAAAATTACTGCGCGTCTTCTTGGGTCCCTACCGTGATCCTCACCATGTACAAATATCTCCTTATTCCTCTCGGTTGTTGACCATGTTGACAACACCGAGGGCGGCACCGCCAAGCGGCGTGGAGGACGATGGTGAGGCCTCGGACGGAACGAGCAGAGTCGGGAAGATCACATCCAGCCGCTGGAGGCGGAGCAGCGATCCTCTTGGCGCTGGTTTGGCTTTATGCTCAAGGAAGAAGAGATCAAGAAACGCGACAGACGTTGAATGTCAATCGAACGGTCAAGGTTGGCACAATCGTTTTTTTACTAAGCGGACACCAAGTAGCATACTTTTTTATATATAGGAAGAAAACTGCGAGGAAAATGCGTTCGTCTGCCGTCCTCCTCACATGGAACGTTCGCCACATAAGTGACTAGCACCCTTGGTTTTCAACCGAGAGGTCTTGGGTTCGAGTCCAAGGAACTCTCAATTTTGTCCTCCTTCCTTCCTCGCAAAAAAAATTGAAAGAAAATCAAAGACTTGGGGAGGCGTACAGAACAAGCTAGTGTACCACTAAAGAGACGTTGTCGAGTTTTAGAAAAAAGAAAGACGCGTGCTCACAGCTGGTTCGAATCCAAACCTAGACTATGACTATATATGGTGCTATGCTACTCGCAAGTAATGAAACCGACATATCCAACGCTCGCTTCTCCTCTTCTCTACTTACTCGCCTAGCATCGTAATCTCTCGGCCGCAAGAACCATGTCCGCTGGCTGCTCGTCCACCTGCTCTTCAGCAGGCAACAACCAGATATGCGCCAAGTCGCCACCCGTACCATCGCCTGTGGGTCTCATCACACACCCGCCGGCACGCGCACCGTAGCCGATTGATCATCGCAACCCGCTACCGTTGGTGTGGTGCCACTGCTGCAAATCACGCAGAGTCATCCGTCGCGTCTCAACCACAATCAGAAACCCTGGCCGAGTCTTCTACAAATGCCCGAATCATGGGGTAATAATATGTTTAAGTGTTGTTCTGCTGCTTTCGATTCTTTGAGTTTTTAATAGTTTGGTTGATGATCTTCCAATTTGATTCATGCGTAAAAGGGAAGATTCATGTGATTTGTATTTCGGGAAGTTGTCGATGTGGGGAATGCAACTACGCTGATTATTTGGTTAGCCGAGGAATCCCAATACCAAAGCAGGTTGGGTGTTGGACAAGTAATCAAGGAACGGCAGAAGAGGAAGATGCAGAGCGTAGGTTAAAGACGCAGCCTCTAATAATGGCCAAGCAACAGCTGAACGGCCTTGACAAAGAATGAGGAGATGAAAGAGCTTGTGAAGATAATGGGCAAAATCGATGTGCTCAGAGGATGATTGTCTTTTTATTTGCAGCAGTATGTAGCACTCATGATGTATTCAAAGGGCTACGACATGAGCACTTTGTCAAACTAGTAATGAATGAAACCTATGTAGCAGGCTGGGCGTAGTGTTGTGAACATCTAATGATTTCTATTAACGGAAATCAGGGGTATCCCTTTGCTCATATAAATAAATAGATAGTGAGAGGCCTGTCGGGTCAGCTTTGTTCTCATTCAAAGACGTCGAGCAAATTGCAGTCCAACAGCAAACTATGTCATCAAATTCAAGTTTCACAGCCAAATATGAGTACAACTAAATAACAATGTCATCATGTTTTAGTTGTCATACAATCACCAAACACAAATTAGCATACATAACAAGTGATGTTCTCACAGAAAATACTAAACAACATGTTCATCGTGTTTCAGCTTGTCATAGCAAACACAATTTCACATAGTAGATAAAAAACGCGTCTTCTCATAAGCAACACGACAAAAGCAATGTAAGCATCATCCGCAGCAGCAAGGCCAACATCTTCGCCATGTGTATCATCTGAATCGTAATTCCCCATGGTGTCATCTTCTTCTTCGTCCTCAACGTCCTCGAACGTTGGCTTCTTCTTGATCAACTCTTGTATGTCCACAAAGACGACGGGCAATCTTTTCGCCGCGTCATTGACGTGATGGTTCTCAAAGATATTAGGAACATCTATGTTATCTTGTACATCAGGAGCAGTGTAAGCATCATCTTGTTGTGCAACTTCATTAAACGAATTCCTCTGCTCAAACCTTTGCAATACTCTCCAGCCATCGCTACGTGCAAATGTGTCTTCCAAGAAAAATATCTGTGTTGCTTGATTTGCCAAAATAAAAGCCTCGTTGGTCTGGTACGCGGCCTTGACATTGATGGATTTGAAATAATCATCAGCTCTGGGTTTTGCGATCCTGAAAACAGGTTATACCAACGACAAAGACAAATGTAACCACACACCGATGATCCTCGAATCGAGATATATCGCAATCAACAATGTCTGTTATGTTAGCATACATTTCAGTTGTCTCTTCATCATACGTATCCGTGCTCATGATGGCACTGCTTTTGTGTCTTCCCTGCCTTCGTCTCGTGCAAGGGTGTTGTAGCGCACATCTCCAACAACGCAAGATTCATAATGTCTTACCCGAGTATCAGGACCCATTGCTAGTGAGTAAAGGGCATCATCAACTGCCTGCCCATCCTCCCGCATCTTCTTAACCTCTGGTTAGAAAATAGACAAGCTGATCATCTTATGTACTCAATATATTAAAAAGATCGACAAAGGCACTTCAAAAGCTTACATGGCTCTTGAACCATTTCGCAAATCCTGCCATAACCAGTTTGTCAATGTTTCTTGGATTTTGCGGCAGTAAATCCTCTTTGTACATGCTGCACAACATAGTGATCACGTCAAACATCTAAATATATAAGAATGTGCTGCAAATTTAGTAGATTACGATGTATAAGCTGCGATCGCACTTACTTGATATAAGGTAGTATCTCGGGACAGTTATTCAACACATACCAAACCATTTTGTCCAAATCTGTAGGTTTGTCCTCTTGTCGACTCTTCCTCATAACTTTCGAATAGAATAATCGAAAACATTGAGCCCGAGATTGTCTTCACCCACCTCTTTGCTAAGCTGATCACCGTTTCAATGTATTTTGAGCAGAATGTCAACGCTTCAGAGTAGCAATGTAGGCCTCTGCAATGGAACCCTCGTGTCTAGCTCTTGTTCCTAACATAGCCCTTGAAAGTGCCTAGCCGCCTTTCAATAGGGTACATCCAGCCATACTTGATCGACCTCTAAGTAGTGCCTCATCGTGTAGATGAACAACCAAATGCACCATCACATCAAAGAAGGCTGGAGGATATATCTTCTCAAGATCGCATTGGATAGTTGGTATCTTGTCTCTAAGACGCTCCAAAGCATCTATCCTGATATTTCTACTACAGAGTTCCCTGAAGAATTGTCCCAACTCTACAACTGCTCTATATAAGTCAGGGCGGCCCAATCCTCTAAGGATAACAGGTAAAACCCTTTGAAGTAGGACGTGGCATTCATGAGTTTTCAACCCTTGTACCTTGTTTCCATCTGCACTGACTCTCCTTTCAGGGTTGGAAGCAAATCCATGTGGGAATCTCACACGTGACAGGACCTCGCAGAATTCTTTTCTTTTTACCTTGTCCAAGACGTACACAGCTGGTGCCATATCCTGTGGTTTACCTTCATCTTGCACCTGCAAATCCTTTCTGATACCCAGGTGTGTCAAATCAATCCTAGATTTTAAGGTATCTTTCGTCTTGCCTCCAATGTTAAGAAGTGTGTCGGTAATGACGTCACATATATTTTTCTCGATGTGCATCACATCAAGATTATGCCACGCATCCAAATCTTTCCAATACTCCAAGTCCCACAAAGTGGACCTGCGGTAAACAATAATCTCTCTTCTACCGTACACGCTTCCTTTTCCCGCTACCATTACCAGGATGGTTTCCTGGTGTAATATGCCTGACCTTCTCTAATTCCACTTGCAACTCATCGGCGGTGAGCCTCTTTGGTGCATCACAGTTTTCATGCTTTGCATTGAACACATGTCTTCGGTATTTTGTAGGATGCGGCTTGTCCTTGGCAAGGAAATGACGGTGTCCAATGCAATAGATCTTGCTAAGTATTGCGTATGACAGTGGATTCCTGTCACAGCGAACACATGCATTGTAACCATGTGTCGTTCACCCTGACATAGTGCCCAAAGCCGGATAATCATGGATGCACCAAATTACAACAGCACGCAGAAAGAAATCAGCTTGTGGGCTGCTATATAGGTCTCGAGTGAGAACACCCTTCCATAGCTGTTGAAGTTCCTCCACAAGAGGCTCCATGAACAAATCAAAATCCTTTCCATGACTTTTTGGACCTGGGATGAGCAAGGCCATCATGTAGTTTGATTCTTTGGTGCGTATATTTGGAGGCATGTTGTAAGGGATAACAAGCACCGCCACATGCTATATGTGGCGCCTCGTGGCCAAATGGGTTAAATCCATCCAAGCTAAGCCAAGTCTAATGTTTCTCGGGTTAGCAGAAAATCTTTGTGTTTATCATTGAAGCTTTGCCACTCACTACCATGAGATGGATGGCTCATTACATTCGATCTCTGTACTCTGGTTCCTAGAATGCCACAAGACATCCTCTCTTTTTCAAAGCATCATGAAACAACCTCTCGCAATCTTGGTGTAATTGGAAAATGTCTCGAGAACATTATGAGGAACCCTCTTCACAAGATCGCCATCTTTCCATCTTGATGATTTGCGTTTGGGCATTCACTTAAGTTGGCATAATCCTTCCTAATGTAACACAATTATTCTTACAAACATGGATTATATCATATCCAATTCCAAATGCACGAAGGAAATTCTTCATTTTATCAGAGGTGTGTGGCAGCTCAGACGCATCTGGGAAAGATTTGCGGAAAGCAGCCAACATCGCATCGAATGATTTGTTGGTCATCCTCTCAGATGTCTTCACCTGAAGAAAGGTGACCATAGCTGAGAATACTGACAGCTTATTTCCTGGGGTGACAACAACGTTGCATTGTTCCAACATGCGGGCCCACCGTTTTTCGTCTGCAGGTGAAAGTTCACAGAATGCACGAGCATTTCGTAGCATTGTTTCAATGTTGGTCAAACTCACTGGCTCAGCCACCACCGCCTCCTCCTCCTCTTCCACCTGACCATCAGGCAGATCAAGATGGTGATCTGCTGCTTCCACGTAGTCAATAACATTGACGTTCACAGCTTCACCATGATGAACATACCCTAGTATATGTGACCGACATCCCATACAAGTGTAGATGATTTTGCACAGTTGACTGGGGTCTTGTAACTGAATTCATACAACTGCTACACGGGCAGAGCACATCTGATTTCGACCACCGTACAGCTACGATAAAGTTCATGAAGTTTTCGACCCCCTCGACATATGCAGCGGAGAATCTTTGAGCGAAGTTATCCAAGTCCTGTCCATCATTAGACATACAAATTAGTTCTTCTACTAGATATTACAAGAAAAACATATATTTTTTTATGAAGTCCAGAAAAAAAATACCTAGGTCGATATCTAAAGCTATGGCAAGATATTTGGACGAGCAGGTCTAAGTAACGAAATATATGTAAAGCTAATTCAGCAAACAGATTTGAGTGCTAAATTATGGCAGGCTGTTTCAGCAGTCAATGAGCCCGAGCACACAGCCATCAAACTATCGAAGGCCATCGCAGCAACAAAGATCGAGTATAAAAGCGGTGTAGAGCTATTTCACCTAACAGATTGGCTACTAGACCATGGCAATCTACGTCACAATAAATATATGGCAGGATATTTTAGCAACTAATTGGCCTTGGCATGCCATCTCACCAAGCAGATTGAGTGCGAGCAGGCAAGGAAGCTTCTTAAGAGCATATTGACAGTAAACTACTTCGGCAAACAGTGAGATTAACAGCGTCTATCAGCTAACATTCAGCGCTACACCGACATGAACGGGGCCTCAGTCTAGAATGTGCGTATCGTGGGAGAAGCTGACCGCCGTGCGTCTCCACATGAACGTCGCCAGCAGTGGCGGCGCTAACCGCCGTGCGCCTCCACAAGAATGTAGCCAGAGGTGGCGGCGCGGCTAGAGGACGGCAGTCTACGAGAGCGTCCTGTGGGAGCGAGAGGATCGCCGTGTGTCCCCTCGATGAACCGCGACACTGATGTATCGGCGCGGCGGGGAGGGCGGCTTTGGCGGAGCGAATGGAGTGGAGGGGGGAGGGGGGAGGGGGGTTTGGGGAATATTTGGCCGAAGGGCAGTTGAATCGAATTTGGGTGGAATTTTTGTGGGGGGGGGGGGAGAATTTTCGCACGGTGGGCGAGGGGCGTTTGGCGCATGGTCGGTTTCTCCAAGTGCACTCCCACGGTCAGTGAAGAGGCAAGCCGAAGCTCGTTCCGTTTGCGTGAGCCGTGTGCAGGACCGAACATGTGTGGGGTGCAATGCGACCGTGATAGGAGTGTTGTGAGTGTACCGCCTTTTCTCCTTTTAAACTAGGTGCTTCGCCCCCTAAAAAAATGTTGCTTCGCGCGATCCATCGATACTACTACTAGTAATCCGGTAATCCCGACTAAAACGGCGCGGCCGGGTCTTTTCCCGCGGGATATGCTGGGAGGTTGGCTTACTTGGGTTTTTTAGATTTTCTCGGTCCAATAAAAAGCAGAGTTGGTGATGATGGTGTGCATGCAATCCTGCAATATAGGTCGTCCGATCTATATGTAACGGATAGGAAGGAAACTATGACAATTTACCCACACTCCTCTCCACATTTGCAGATAAGGCTTTCCTTCGTTCATCCTTTTCTCCCACGAGATCTTGATCTTTCGTGCACTAGTACTCCTACAATATGTATATTATTGTGAAAGTTCATATACACCGGCCGAGATTAATGCAAACATGGTAGATTTTCATTACATTTCGAACTTTTATAAGACAGAAAAATAAAATAAACCCGACCCTAACCCTATTCTACAGCAGCGACCGACGTCCTCCATCTGCGATCTCTATGTACGGGGGCGGGGTTCAAGACCTGTGAAGTGAAGGTGCGGTCTCCGGCGATGAAGAGTAGAACACGAGATACGGACCGGCCAGTTGGCACACCGTGCCCTGCCGCCTCCCATGCCCTACTCATCCTCGGAGGAGTCCCCGACCTCGATGGTGCCGGACGTTGGATGGCGGCAAGTAGGACGCGTGGCTGACGGTGCTCACTGCGTCGGCCGCCCGGTAGCCACCGCTTGTGCGGTCGCGTCTGCGTCCGGCTACGCCGCTATTGCATCGCGAGAGGCGACTTGAGCGAGGGCGGCGACCTCGAGCTTCATCCCCGAAGACAAGCTCTCCTGCAGAGCGTTCGCACTTGCGGTCATGGCGGATTTGGTGTCAGGTAGGAGGACGATGCACTATGGTGTGGAGGTTAGCTGGGCGTTGGCGCTTTAAGTAGCGCATTCCGATGAGGCCAAGTGTCCGGGTGCGTCATTAAGTCGCCGGAGTTGGTTCCTCGGGCACCGAGCCTCTTAACGACGACATACGAACGGACGACATGAATGTTGGCAGCTGGCGCCGACTGGGAACGCACCGCGCGACGGCACGAGGGACGAGGGCTTTGGTGTGCCAGGGTAGTCAGCTGCTGTCATGGCAACGTTGGAGATGCCCTTTTCTTAAATGCGATCCCCGCATGTCATTGAAAAAGCAAGACGACCCGGCATGGTTTCAGGTCCAGAGGATGCAGTTGGCCGTGCTACACCACTCTGCGGACGCGTTGCGGCGCCCCGTGCATCCGCGGCGAGCCGGGTTTTGGGGTGTGTTTGGATTGTGGCCAAAGTGCACCTTACCAAAATTTTGGTCATGACCCAAAGATTGGTCTTTGTTTGGATGGTTGCCATTTCTTTGGCATGCCAATGAACTCTAGCCAATTCTAGTTCATTTTTCTTGCCAATGTCGGCCAAATCATGGGCAACCAATACCTCAACCAAAATTTTGGCTACCCAATGCTTTGATGGGGCAACCTTGGGCACAAACCAAACATACCGTTGGTCGTGCCACAGCACAAACGCCACCCTCGGCACACTGAAACCGACCGTGTCTATCGACGATATGAGCGGGTCGCTCACCGCGGTCACCATGTCCAGAGGCGGTGCTGGAGCTGCGCCCTGTTGTTGGCCCCAAAGACCCACACGGATGGTTGTCGGTGGCGAGGAGGTCGTGGGCCAGCTCCTCCATTGGACTAGTTCTGCTTACGTCGTCCGACGCTGCGTGTGCCCCACATGTCGGTTTCCCTGTTTTCCCGGCCATATTCGAGCGTTAGTGCTCCGCGTTGTGCATTAGGCCTATGTAGGCCAAGCGAGACAACTTATTGTTTATTTGAGTCGTTCAAGTGTAATCATGTGGCGTTTGCTTATTTCTCATTCCTCTCCAACCCTCTTCTCCATTGATCATGTCGCCCTCTAGTCGAGTCCATCCTCCCGCATGCCTCATTTGAACATTCACGAAAGTATCATTCGCATGTACCCACCCTAGTCATCTTTCAATAGATCTCCGCACCCGAGATGAAATCGAGAGGGAACGAGTGGGGGCACGTGATACCTAAGGTGGATTCAAAATTTTGAACCGGTGATCATAGCATCCGCAAATCATATATAAAGGGTATTCAATGTTCGTTTAGTTTTTGAACGTACAATATACTCCCTCCTATCCTTTCTACCTTACATATAAGTTTTATGTGTAGTCAAAGTACCTCTACTATTATAAAAAAGGTATCAACATTCAACAACGCCCAATCAATATTGTTAGATTCATACGTACTCCTAGATTTATACTCGAGATGGTTTCCAATTTGACTATTGACAAGATTAATAGTACTCCTTTCACATAGGTGAGTAAGTCATCTTAGGCTGTGCACCGTGACAAAGGAGGAGGGGAAAAGGAGAGACATTAATGTTTATTTTCTAACTAATAGTATTGCATGCAATGAACTAACCACTGCATGTCATGTTTGATAGTCTCGTGTCATTAAAGCATGCACACCCTCATCTCTTATTGGTTCATATGTCAAGAAACAAGAAACGAGGTAGAAGTTAATGCACCGCGCCTACGTGTTTTGGGATTATTTGGTTTTCGTAAGATGACTTACACACCTAGACGGAAAGAGTACATGAGATGTATAATGTGAAAATTATATCATTGGAAACTCCTTTCACATACGAAATTGACCATATGCTTTGTGTAAGTTGCATGTCATATATTATTACTCTAACATTTGGTCAAAGTTAGCCTCGAAAAACGAATTAGACCCTGTATGCTTTGTATAAGTTGCATGTCATATATTATTACTCTAACATTTGTGTAAGTTGCATGTCATATATTATTACTCTAACATTTGGTCGAGTATAGTGGAAGTGGATCCTCTAACATAGGTATCCCTGCCTTACCCTCCCTTTCGGTCACTTCTTTGGCAGACCCCATGCTTGCTAGGCCCCGCATGTCAGTTACTCAATGGGTTCGGCCACGTCAGGGGATCCTCATCCGTAGTATGCTCCCTCTGTTTTTATTTACTCCGCATAAAACGGAGGGAGTACTGGTATAATAAATGACGCGGGCGGGGGAGGGACGTCGGTTTGCTCTCAACTGCGGTCCCACAAGCAAGCGAAAACGCAAGACGCGCTGCTCCATTCGGTGAGCGACGTGGAGGGTCCAGCGTGCCGGGCTGCAACGCGAACGCGACAAGAGCGATGTACAGTCAAAATTGATTGACCGGTCGTCACCGGAAGCACTATTCACACCAGAACCTTCGCTGTTCGGCCTACGCCAGCCACTGCCCTAAAACCACGCCAAATCTCCAGCCCATTCCCCCGCCTTTCGATCCCCTAGCCCGCATCCAGCGTCCCCTAGTTCGCCGGGAAGCCATGATGCGACGCAAGATCACTTACTACAAGATGCTGACGCTGGAGCGCCGCGCAGAAATCGCGGCGGCGGTCGGCGCCACAGACCTCCGTTCCCAAGCTCGCTTTGCGGCGGGCCAATCTCGAAGTTCTTCCGGAGCCAAGCTACGAGGAGGAGGAAGCCGATCCAATGTTCACTGCGGAGGTCACGGCGCAGAAGGCCCCCAATGGGTATGAGACGATGGACGTCGACTTCGTGCTGGCGTCCGAGTCCCCCATGGTGCAGGCGGACCAGCGGTTCAACATGGCGATACTAAAGGAGGACCGGGAGGTAGAAACTTAACTCGACGCGGAGCGCACGCATGCTGCTGCCATCGAGGCTCTCCTGCAGGCGGAACCGGATGTCGTGGATGTGAACCGGGCGGCGGAGGCTCAACTTGAGGTGGAGCGTGCGGATGCCGCTGCCATCGAGGCCCTCCTGCAGGCGGAACCGGACGTCCTAGACATGAACCGGGCGGCAGAAGCTCGACTCGACGCAGAGGGCGCGGATGCCGCTCTCATCGATGCCATCCTGCGGGCGGAACCGGAAGTCCTGGACTTGAACCGGGCGGCAGAGGCTCGACTAGATGCAGAGCGCGCGGATGCCGCTCTCATCGACGCCCTCCTGCAGGCGGAACCGGAAGTCCTGGACTTGAACCGGGCGGCGGAGTCTCGACTCGACATGGAGCGTGCGGATGCCGCTGCCTTCGAGGCCCTCCTGCAGGCGGAACCGGACGTCCTCGAATTGAACCGGGCTGTGCTCTCGTCCGCGCAGAGCGCCCGCACGCTCCGCTTGAACGAGTAGCTGGAGGCCGAGGACAACCACGGTGCGGAGACACACGTTGGCAGCGACGGCTGGTTCGCGCCGGCAGCCAAAGACGACAAGGCCGTCTCTTTCCGCGAGCAGTGGTAGTTTTCTTTATGTTGTTGTTTTTATTATTATGGATCTTTTGCTGTGTAAAAACATACTATTTGTTATGCAAGTCGCCCGAGTCTACCATTTCAGGCGGTTGGATGAATATCCTACGTCTCCTAACCCTTCTTTCCTTCTTCCTCACCTCTTCTTCTTCCCCAACAGACCACCGCACGGGCCGTACGGATACTCCGGTTGGATAAATATACTCTATGAAAAAAAATTATATGTCAGCGATAGGATGGCTGAGTTTGGTTTGTTCACATGCGACAAGACGTGTCGATGAGGGTGCGTTCCTTGGTTGGGTTTGCGGCGTGCGGTGAGCGAAGTGTGAGGGTGCGGTGCGACTGCGTGCAGGAGCGACCGTGTGAGGGTGGTGCGACCGCGACAGCCGTGCGCAAGTGTACCTCCTTCTCATTTTGGAAACTTTAGGCAAGCTTGGCAAAAATGTGTGGCGAAGTTTGGCAATGCAAGGCCTAGACCCAAACAGGATAAGTACGTACTACCTGCAATAGGGTTTATTGGTCCCCATTGTATTTAGTGCCAAATTTTGACCATAGATTAAACTAAGAAAATGTTCACGCATGTCACCAAACATTATATTTTTCAAAACTATGTTCAAATACGAATCCAATGAGATAATTTTTCTTGACATGCGTTAACATTTTGTTAGTTAAATCTTTAGTCAAAATTTGGCACAAACTATAGAAGGGACCTATAAACCAGGACGGAGGTAGTACGTACTAGGAGTACTAATGTTAAAAAAGAAAGGCGGGGTTTTCCTTCGATACAAATCCTCGTTTCACGTGTCAATTAATGCGTATTTTTTTCTCGAAAGACCAAAGAGCAAACCATCTCACTCCTCATCGCTTGATTAATGCAGCGCCATGCAAACGAACCTTCTCACTTCCGCATGCATGCAGGGGATATTAATGTCCTTGGTTGCTAGCCCCATCAATTTTGCCTCGATTAGTGTTAGTGGCCCTTTGCAAATTGTAATTTTGATATACTGGCCTTGTGTACAAAAAAATGGAGGTAGTAACTATATTTAAATTCCTTGCCCATTGCGGTGACGTCGATTTACTTTTTTGTGGTTTGGCGAAATGCGTTCGACGGAGAACACCATTGAGGGAGACCACGGTAAGTCATTCGCAAGTGCCGCCTGCAAGCCGAGACAACCGCCTTATTTGCATCTAGGAAGTCCTTTACTAGTACTACTACTAGGAGTACTAGTGCGGTGAGGTGGTTTCTCGAAGAAGACGATGGAGAAGCAGAGTCAGCGAAGAGTGAAATGATAGTTGCTTCGTCCGTGCATTGTGATTTGACGCCTCACTGCTTTGTGATTTGTGATAGAAGGGACAGGGGAGTAGACTCATGCTCTATATCAGACTACTCCTACATGCATCCAAGCATGGGAGAAAGAGGAGAGACGTTGCATTTTTCTATTCCTTCAATCAATCAATCGTGGAGCTTCGGTTCCATCTTTTTGGCTTTAGCAACGCTGGCCCACAATGGTTCCCACGATGCCAAAAGCTATTTTCACATTTGGCTACACATTGTGGATGCCCTTAACTGCATACCACTTGGTTTTGCTCCTGTGTGCTATCTATACAAATCTCAATTATATTGATCTAAAAAATTATATAATCAAAGATTAGTAAAAAGGAGGTGATTTTGCCGCACGTATGGCAGGGGAGGTTTCTTATTTTCGGAGGATGTTGTCCTGGCGGTTTGCTAACATGCAGTCCCACGTGTCAGTGCTTTACCAAGCTGATCCGCGTCCCACATGAGGCAGAACAACGGCAGAAGCAACACGTGGGTAAGTTGAAGAAGATGTGGGAGAAGCGACCAAGCTGATCCGCGTCCCACATGAGGCAGAACAACGGCAGAAGCAACACGTGGTTAAGTTGAATAAGATGAGGGAGAAGCGGATTCAGCAACGAGTGAAATGATGGTTGCTTCGTCCCTCCAACTTCTTGTTTTTAGCATTATTACTTCGTCCCTCCAACTTAACTGCGGGAAAGGTGCAGCTTTGTGATTTGACGCCTCATTGCTCATTACTACGCCGGCGCCATGACTGGGGTGCTTCACCCTGGCTGCTCTGCATTGTATTCCGGTATGGCACGTGGACCCGGTAGCTTGATGTCCCACATGTCGGCGAAAGGGACTAGAAGATTTATGAAAGCGAGCGCTCCACTCTTACGTTGGAGGAGTAGACGACACGACGGCCCGATGAACTGTCACTTGTACTTTGTATAGTACTATAGTTTTGCTGTTTGAGCGATCCATCGATACAAACCCGATTAAACAGGAAAGGGCGGATTTTTCCCGCTGATGTAGATAATCTTGGCCATACATTTCAAAGGCAATTTTAATGTATGCAAACTGAATAATTATAAGTAACAATATGATATCTAGTAAAACTAAAAACACATATGATTTATTGTGTTAGAGTGTAGTAGTAGTGCTGTATTGCATAGTAGTTAGATGTAACATGCGAGAACGTGTAGAGATGTAGTTTTGGAGGGCCTACAGAGAGAAAAGCGTAGTACAGTCACCGAACTTTAGAATAAGCTGATTACGGTCACTATATACGTTTTGCGGTGATTATCCGGTCACTTGCTCACAGTTTAACATCGGATTGCACTCTGTTGACCGGCTAAATAGTATGCATGGCGCCATGTTGACTAGTTAAATTGACCATGTTCCTTGTGGGTCTGTAACATCCCAAATTTTCAATTTGGAATGTTATACATTAGGTCATCATGCATATCATATTTTCTCGCATTTTCCGATCCTAGAAAATTTCACGCAACTCAAGGACCCTCGGAGAGAGTTGGAGATTTCATTATTTTCATATTTGGGATTTCTCAAATTTTGAAAATAGGATCATTGGATTTATTTAATTATCTTCAAAAGTTTTTCCGATATAAAAATTTAAGAGAGGGAATAATATGACTTTCCCAACATTTAGGAAAAATGAAGATATTATAAATAAATCAAATTTTGGTTTTGAGGATTTAATTGCTTTAGGCAAAAATGAGCATTTTCAAAAAAAATATGCATATCTGCCCGTTTTTAAAGTTCATTTTGTTCGACTCATTTTTAGGAGTCGGGGAAAATTAGTTTTATTAATTTTGGAGTCCGTTTGGTTTTATTTTTATTTCGTTTAGTTTTGTTTAAAAAAAAATACGCGCGCCTCCCGCCTGGGCCAAGGCCCAGCCAGCCCAGCCGCCGCCCCGGCCCATCTCCCTTCCCCTCGCGCCGCCTGGAGGAGTCCCGCCCGCCGCCTCCTCCCGACTCGGCTCGGCCACGAGGCCGCCACCGTGCCCCCTTCCCAAGGCGCCGACCCCCCTCCTATTTAACCGCCACCCCCCCTCTCCTCATCCCGCCACTTGCCGCCCTCACCCGAGCCCGCCACGCCCGAGCCGCCCGACCGAGCCCCGCCGTCGCCCAAAGGCCGCCCGCCGCCTGTCGCCGCCCTCGCTGCCCCTCGCCGCCCCGTCGGACCCCACCGCCGCCCCGGAGCCCCGCCGGCGAGCCGCCGGAGGTAGCCGCCGCCGCAAACCCCCCCGATCCGGTTTTTCTTTAAAGACCCGATCTGGTTTTTCTGGAGATGTTCGGTTTTTTTTTTTTTAAAAAAACCTAGTTGGTTTTATTATTTTTCTTCGGTTTTCTTATTTAGTGAACGTTCACCGACCCGTTCGTTTCAATGAACGTGTTCGTTGGATTAGTTCTGTTAACGAACGTCCGTTGTTTAATCCGTTCGTCATTTTCTTTTAATCGGATTTAATCCGTTATTTTTCTGAATTCGATTTCTGATTCGATTTTCAAATCTGTTTATTTTCTCGCTCGTTTATCGGAATCAGGTGATTCAAGCGCCTGGAGTTTCGTTACGAAACCGCCGTTCCGACTAACCTACTTAAACAAAGTTTTGCTACTGTAAAATTTTGACCTAGTTTCAGATTGCTAAGCCGAGTCGTTCTCTCTCGAGTTTCGACTTTCGATGTTTCATTTGATTCGATTCTTTTACAACCAGGGTTCTTAAGTTGAACTCTCTGGTTAGATCTTTTATTCGAGATTTTCCCGTGCATTAGATGAGTACTTATTGTATGCTTGTTGTTTGTCTGCGTTAGATCACCCGGAGTGCGCCGCTTGTTACTTGAATCTCTAGGTCTCATGGATCATCGACAAAGCAAGTAACACTTGATCATACCTTTTCTACTACCCAGTTTTATTGCATTAGATCAAACCCTCAAACACTTGCATGTTTAGGATCTAATTAAATTGCGGGATGGGAAGTAGATCGAGGTAGTACCTATTACCTGTTTTACTTATGAAACCTTGGGAGTTACTTCTACGTTTGCTTATTATGCCATGCTATGCTAGTAGACGTGGATTGGGTGAGTGAATATCCATGACAGATGTGAGATTGTTAATTAATGGTTTATCTAAGGTGGCAACCTGAACACACATCTGGGTGGATTGAGGCACTGGTTTCCATCAGACTTGCCTGTATTTCTTCGGACCGCCACCCGTGCTCTAAGGGATCATAAGATTATTCAAACCGAAACTTCCGTGTGCAGCCACAAGCCAATTATGGGCTCTGGCGTAGTTGACTAAGTTGTGCGAACTCTTACGGGTAGGCTAGCTGATGTAGGGGATGTAGGTTGGTACGGTCTACCCACATGTAAGGTGCTAGCACTTCAGAAAGACTATGTCTCGGTCATCCGCTTTCTCAAACACCATGCGGTCACGAGAACCAAGCGGAGGCGATCGAAGTCTTGTGGGGAAAAGTCGCAAACCTCTGCAGAGTGTATAAACTAATCATGATTAGCCGTGTCCCCGGTTATGGACGTTTTGAGTATCTGGTAATTGAATATCATGTGAATCTCAACATGTTACTTCTAATAAATGTATTGGGTTTTGATGAGTATTTTAATTGGGATTGAGGATGCTGTCAACCATTCTCAATGTTTAACAACCACCATGATAGTTAAATAAAAATTATTCCTTTGTTGTAGGGAAAAACTAGCTTTATGCAAAAATGTAACCGTAGAGCCTTACCACCAGCCATATATGCATGTAGTATAGGCTTATTCCTTCATTGCTCTTTATGTTTTACATTGCCGGATATTCCATGTGTCAACCCGTTTTGGGCTGCAACTTTCACGTTGCGAGACTTTTTCGCACGACGGGTAAGGTGTTAGGTCGTGGTTCTATACTCAAGGATGCCGATGGAGTTGATGGACTCACTTATCTTCCAAGCCTTCGCTGTTATTATTAGATGGCCTTAAGCCATATTATTGTAATAAGTTCCTTTGTGGACAACGATGTAATAAGTGTGTGATTGCTACTCGCTATAAATCCTTGAAATCATGTGGTGTCAAGATTATCGATCCAGGGATGACACTGAGCACAGAGACTTGATCCATTTGGGTCTCGTCGCTACAGGGTCCCACCTGTCAGTTCGCATAGGGAAAAGGTCAGATGAACACAAATTTACGCAGGCGTGAAAAGACTCCAACCCGTGCACGGGAATCACCTGGTTGTGTATGTGTCTGTCAGGGCCTGATGTGTGCGCATGCGCGTGTAGGTTGAGCACTTGAGCGTGAGAGTGTGTGTTGGTCGTGTGGTGTACTGGTGTGTGCATGCATGCGTGCATGTGTGCGTGTGAGTGTTGCGTGCGTTCGTGGCTGCGTGTCTACGTGTGAGGGTTGCGTGCGAGCATGGGTGCATGTCTTTGTGTGAGTGTTGCGTGGATGGAGTCCTTGTGCATGCGTGCGTGTGTGTGTATAATCACCACACCAGCTCCTGTGTGTTAAAACAGACGGCTCAGCATACCAATACAAGGCCACCTTGTCCGCTGTGCCCGCGGTCATGACTTCGCACCACCGTCAAAATATTTTTTTGTCGTTTGTTTTCATTCCTACTAGCAAGATGCCCGTGCGTTGCATGTAACATCAAGATGCATTTGTATGACTTGTTTATCTTGTGGGAGAAAAGGATGAATGAGGGAAGGCCTTATTTGCAAATGTGGAGAGGTGTGTGGGTACCTTTTTGCAAAATGCCATAGTTTATTTCCTATCCGTCAGATATAAATCGGATGGCCTATATTGCAGGATGGCAGGCACACCATCATCACCAACTCTGTTTTTTATAAGAGTGTATTTTATGTATTTTATAATAGTGTAGATGTAGAGTTGATACAAGTCGATTGTGTGGGCACGATGTTAGTGAGATAATGTGATTCAACACTAGATTAGGTGCCACGTGGAGCGTTCAACTGGTCAACTAGTCATGTCATGAGCAAATACAAAGTTGTATGGTGAGCCCGTGACTGTATAATAACCACTAAACGTAAACGGTGACCGTAATGAGTGGATTATGAAGTCCAATGTATGTATCATGCTTTCACTTCAAATACAATGATCGTCATTGCATATATCGCGAGAGAAAGATGAAACACGCGTGAATTTTCTGGGGGCTTACTTTTAGAGGACATGGAGATAGTTTTGTGTGCATACGTGAAAGGGGCGTACAAGGGGGGGGTATGCGATGGAGAGAGAGATGCTCTTCGTTTCTCTTTATTATGACTAACTTTGTATATAGTATAAAAATATACAAATTCACAGTGCGGAATAAATATCATTGTGGGCACAATGCAATGCAAATTAGCGTTCGTACTCCTCCATATAACTTTGTAATGTTGTATATATATGTAGAAACTCTAAACTAATTTTTTGGCCACACTTTATTCAAAAGGAATGTTGTATGCGAAATAAACGTGAAGAGAGGGCTTTTTAGATCAATGGGGTACGTGATGTAACATGTGTGAATGTGTAGTTGATGCATTTGGCGGGGCCTAGAGAGGTATGTGTGTGTATTACGTATTCGAGAGAGGCATGGATAGAGGGGCCGACGGGGTGGCGTGGGAGAGATAGCACGAGAAATGAGGGTGGTCTAGAGAGAGAGACGAATATGACGTCATGACAAGAGATTCCATTCCCTTGAGTGTGTATATGCAAGGGGGGAGGGAATAGAGGCACCAGGAGAATTTTTCTGTGTGTGTGGTGTTTGTGTTGGTATGTGTGGGTGTGATAAGATAATGAGACGTGGGGGCAGAGGGTGTGTCACCGCGTGAGGTCCCGATGGGTCGAGGTGAGGCCCTTTTTGGTTCCGTCCTGCGCCACATTGGTCGGCCCATGACACATTTAGGAAGACCCATGGATGACTAGTCGTACAAGACAAAGATAGAAGAATTGTGAAGGACTCTGTGTCCACTGACAAAGCCGGCTAGGATTTGTAACCCTAGGTTCTCGGACTAAGGTAACCCCTCTATCTCTGATATTACTATTCACCCAACCTAACTTTAAGGGGCATTCTACAGAATGCTCTGCTAGAATCATACTCGTCCATTAGGAAGAGAGGTGTGAGATAATGCGTGAGAGACAGGCGTAAAGATAATGTGCTTACATGAGACACGTAGGCAGGTCCATGTATATAGAAAGGGTCGATGAGGATTGTGCGTGTGTATGTTTGCGAGAGGAAGAGTGCTTGTGACAAAGGTTAGTGAAAACAGTTGTAAATGGTTACGAGAGGGAGGGAGGGTTATATCTAGAGAATGTGTGTAGAAAGACACCTCGGGAGAGAGTGTGTGAGCATGTGTGAGAGACCATCAATGGAGAGTGAAACTACATGTAAAAGACTGCTCTACACATTGATTAAAGATATAAATTGTATCCAAATATTAGGATGGGATCATGATATTTGCAATTCGCGTAAGGAGCGGTCATTGATCCATCAGGCATCTAGATTCTATCGAATTTGAGCATGTCTATGTTATTATTCGACACAATTGATCCACATAGTTAGTATTTTGACCTACATACAATGCATCGCTTTAGCAATCGAATATAAACGTGAGTATAGTTCATGTTGTGTGTGTAAAGCAAATTATAGATACGAAAGTTACACAATGGACATTTATAAATAGCTACCTATGAATTAGTACACATTTGAATTCAACCTAAGGTGGTTTAAAAAAATTGAATTCAACATGAAGTCCATTCAATTATTTGAATTTGATATCATGGCATTTGTAAACCATACCTAAACTATGGGACCAATCTTTGCTCTGATTTTGTACATAATAGCATATGTAGTCGTGTACAAAATAGATTCAAATTTAGCTCCTCCATTCCAAAATAATCGTAGTTATAGGATTTTCAAGTGTCAAAATTCAAAAGGAAGCGGATAATTTAATGAGGTTTTCAAACATACAAGGTCAAATATAACGTTGTCTATTTAGGTCAATCCTCATAGTTCAAGAGTACTCTAAACGTGAATGCTTGTGTTTCAAAATTTCTAACGAAGCGCCAAAAGAGCCTCTACTTGCCCGAAACCGCGTGAGACCAATGTTTGGTAGTACAAGGAAATTACTTTTCTAATAACTCCGACCTGTGAAACCTACCGGCCCGACGTCCAAAGGTCTAAACCGGGGAAGGTTTGTAGCTTCATCTAGACGCCACACAACCGCTTCCGAAAAACATTCATACACAATGGGCGCCTAAGAACACATGCGCGCAGCCGAAACCGCTCCCGCCCACTATTTGGGACACCTGGGATTACCATCCTACCCCTGACCCGCAGTAGGTCCGAAATTTAAGAGGGGGGCAAAGTTTGTACTTTCCCCAAATCTCAAACAAGCGTGTCCCATCTTCTGTTCAAAAAAGCCGAAAACAAGCGCGTCCCAGACCGAAACATGGTTCCCCCACCCATCCGATTCCCCATTCGTACTCCGTGGGCACCAAAACTACCTCTCCACCAGTCGAGAAACCCCGGCGTCCTCCGTCCGCCACCCCATCCCACCCATCAACTGCTGCCCTCCTCCATCACGTCGGAGCCGATACCCCGACGTCGTCGTCCACCGCAACCTCAACCGCAACGCCCTCCACGGCTAGTAGTTGAAGCCGAGGCCGAGCCGTCCGTACCCGAGCCAGTTCAACCATGTCGTCCTGCGCCTCACCGCTGCCGCTCCAACTTCGCCGCCCTCCACAAAGACCGGAGCTGTTCACCTTACGCCATCCTTCGCCGCCTCGGATCTGCTTCCCCTCCGCCGACATACAGCCACGGCAACACGGTCAACAATTTGGCCATGGGTTCGTCCAAGCCTGCACCCTCCAGAACATCGGTTTCCTCTGTAAAAATAAGAAGATCGGCGCGACATGTGGAGGTGACCACACCGGCAACCGAAGAAGGTACGCCTCTTCCCTTATTCGTGCAAATCTTACGTCTCTGCTTGCACGGTATTCATCCCACAGAAGACACTAGTTGACCGCTTCTTCTTGATACTAGATGTTCCTAGTAACTCGCGATGCACAAGGTTTCTCCTCATATACTATTTCACCTTAGCTAGAGGTCTATCGCCCCCCTGTATTTCAATTTCCGGCCAGTCGATTCCCAATTAACGGAAGCATTCCCTGGCGTAACAGGCGCTAGTACGACTATTACGCTGGGGAAGCAGCGCCTTGGTGTTTATCTTAGGGGCGTCTGCGGCCTAGAGCTACTAGCGCCGATCTGGAGGTCGTCCGGGATTAAAGGGATGGCTTGGGGGCGCTACCAAGCACGACGGTGGTGTGAGGTCGATGGGAGGGCGGGGCGGCGGAGGCACGGGTCTGGGCCGGTGGTCGCCTGGCGGTTCGTGAAAGATCGTCAATCAATGGTGGCGGGAGGTAGACGAAGGCCATCTGCCCGTTCCTTATAGATCGGACGGTTCATTAAAAAATCGACTCACCTATTTATTTTCGATCATTGTTATCTTAGATATGACCACATGTGGTGGTGTGCTGGAGGAGTACCTGCATTTCCTGTGCTCATATATTACAAAATCATATGGAGTAGAATCTAATTTTGTTTGCCATGCAATGTTGTAGAGCTATCATATGTCTCCTATCATTTATTTTTAAGCCACCTGCTATCTGCTACTTTTACAGTGCACTAGTTCTGCACACACTTCACCCATACTCTCACTATTGTATTTTTATGCAAGGGTATTTTAGACTCTCCTGCCGAAAGAGAAGCAGCAAAGAGAAGAGAGAAGTTGCTCCAGCTTGGTATACGGGTAGGCAAGACACGTTACAACGCTATAAAGGGTGCAGTGTCAGCAGACGGAGACGGTAAACGTATCTCTGTAGTTGATGACCTTGCTCGCAATGAACCACCATCCTGTGTGCTTGCTTTAACTTCAGCGGTGTCATATGTGGTTGCATGTTGGTGTCTAGCTTGTATTCGAAAGGCGAAGTCAGTCTTTATTAAGATAAGGAAAGATATTTTTTACATGAACCACCATCCCGTGAGCACCGTAAGACAAATAGCTAGTCGTAATCGCCGAGCCAAAGGACAAGCCCAAGAAAGACATGCATCACACGAAGCCAACTAAAAGCCGCGATGGTGGCGAAGCAGCCCGCCTCCCACCAGGCTCTCAGGTCCTAGATGATCATGTTCACCACTCCAGCCGGATATCTAGCTTGTATTGCTTCCAATTTGGTTAAATTGCATCTGCTTAGCTTACACATTATACCTTTGAATATGACATGCCTTTCTGTTTTTTGGTACATACGAGTACATCTGTGTATTAACCATGTTCTTACATCAAACTAATGTTCTTGTGGATCCCTCATCAATCACTTATGACGAGGCAGGCAGGCAAGGGGACTACTCCTCATTTAAAGAATGCAGCGTCGGCCTCCCGACATGATTCTCAAGAAATGTAAATGCTAGATGAAGATAGTGAACGTAGCTCAGAGTTGATTACAGCATTTCCCCTACACCGGCATTGCGGTGCTTGATCTAACTTGGCAGCGTGATATGTGGTTGCATGTTGCATATGGTGTCTAGATTGTAATTCTTCCAACCTGGTTAAACTGCATGTGCTAGTCTGCTTAGCTTATACTCCTGTAAATGTGACATTATACCTATTAATGTGACATGCCTTCCTGTATTTAGTACATAGTACATCTGTCTATTAAGCATGTCCTTACATAAAACTATTGTTTTTTTGTATCCCGCATCAATCAATATGACGAGACACCTTTAGTATATGCAGTGCGATATTAGTTGCATCTTTCATATGATTTATAGCATGCACTGCTTCTAATTTGTTGAAATTCCATTTATGATGGGACACTTTTAACTTGGCAGTCATATTGGTTGCATCTTTCATGTGGTGTCTAGCTTGCGTTGCTTCTTATTTGCTGGAATGGTTTCTACTTAGTTTACACAAACAGTTCTGAACATGCCATGCCGTCCTGTTTTTCGAACATATTCCATCCTGGTATCATGTGTTTGCCTTACATCAAAGTAGTGATTGTCAGTATCATGCATGGATGAGTTCTGAAGAGAGAATTTTATTGCTTTTTCTTGTCGGTTTTACTTGACAATTCAAAATCAATAAAGTGGAAGGAAGTTAGAAAGGCAGCGGATAAAGGTGCTCCTTCCAGACGGAGGGCCTCTACAGTTTCTACTACTCCACACCCCCAAGATGATTTCCAGGACAACACATGCATAGACACTCAACAAAGTTGTGTTTATGATGAGCACGACTCCCCTTGTGCAGCATCGCTGGTGCTCCCTCTAACTTGGCACTGTTATATGTGGTTGCAGGTTATGTGTGATGTCTAGCTTGTATTGCTTCTAATTTTGTTGAATTCCATCTGCTTACTTTACACATTATACTTGAATAAGACACGTGTTCCTATTTCTAGAACATACAATATCTGTCTATCACACCATGTTCTTACATCAAATTACTACTGTTGTGTAACCTGCAATAATCACTTATCATAAGACACGTTAGACTTCGTAGTGTGATATAGGTTACATCTCACATTATTTTCTAGCTTGTACTACTAATTTGTTGAAATGGCACTTATGACGAGACAGTTTTAACTTGGTAGAGTGATATTATTTGCATCTTTCATATGGTGTCTAGCTTTCGTTGCTTCTAATTTGTTGAAATGCCTTCTCCTTAGTTTACACATCATAAGCTGTGAATATGCAATGCTGTGAATATGCAATGGCACTAATGACGAGAGACCTCTAACATGGTAGTGTGATGTTGTTTGCATCTTGTATATGATTTATTTCTTGTACTGCTTCACATTTATTTCTTGTATGCTGAGACACTGTTAACTTGGCAGAGCGATATTTGTAGCATCTTTCATATGGTGTCTACCTTCCATTGCATTGCTTCTAATTTGGTGAAATGTCTTCTTCTTAGTTTACACATCATAGTTCTGGTTATCTCTTCCGTCCTGTTTTTCATACATATTACATGCTCCTATCATGTGGTTGTCTAACATTAAAGTTTTATTCGTCTGCATCACGCATCAATTTGTTCTGAAGAACTAAATTTTATTCGTTTTTTCTTGTCGGCTTGACTTAACATGGAATAGAGAAAGAGGAAGAAACAGAGAATGGCAGGGAATGAGAAGCGGATGAATCCTGCAGATTCTGCTGGTACTGATGATGCAATAGAAGGTGAATGTCCAGCGGAAAATTCTACAAACACGACATCCCATGCTACACGAACTGCAAAAAAAAAGCCAAACAGAAACAAATAGCTGCCACCAAACAAGCAGAGACAGCCCTAGTTCTTGCAACACCTACCACAGTACTACCGGTGCCACGACATACTCGTCAATCGAAACTAGCAGACGTTCCCAAGCTCCCTTGCCACCTGACACTACTTCCCAAGCACTCTTGACACAAGATGAGTTGGCAATATCAGATGAACCTTGTGAGCTTCAACAGCAAGAAGGTAGTTGCCGGAGTCAAGTTACAGTTGCATGCTTCGTTATATGTAGTCTCACGGTTTGATGTACACTAACACTTCCTATGTTTGTTGTTGGACTAGCACCTAGGCGCAAGAGGAAACAAACATCGGGGATAATGCTCGATAGGTTAACTAAATCTAGAGGAGGAAGAATGGAGATCCGTTTTGAGGTAGGTTTAAAAAGCCACGTGATGCTACTGTAGTCAGCCAAGTTAGTATCGAGGCGAGAGGTTGCCGTTAGGTGTCATGTACGTATCCTCCCAACATGGATTCAAGACAGGAATGACAAAGACGAAACCCAGTTCAACACCTTCCTCGACCATTTATCTGTAAGTATGGTTATGTATGGAAACTAGTAATATCGTCTTGCTCATCCCATACTTTCTAGGTTGTCGATAATGAGACTCCCATAATTTTCAACAGATGAGGTTCAAGTTGGATAGCCAAGATGATGCAACTGACAAGCTTGCACCCATGTTTTCAAGTCTGCTCATGACAAGATCGGTATAACTTGAGGAAAACTCACTTTGAAGGCAAGGCTAACGTTGAACTTTCCCAAACATCTCCAAAGTGGAAAATATATCGGATGAAGACCGGAGGGCCTTGTTAAACACTGGTCCGATCCAAGTATCGTGTACATTATATATATGTGATCAGATCACATGTTGAAGTCCTATTGACGCATGTGCCACACAAATCTATCTTCTTGTAGGTGAACTGTTCAAAGAATAAGGCCAACCGCATTTAAAGTGAAATTCAACAGGCAGCAGGATCTCGTAGCTATATTGCACACTGCGAGGCTCTTGTAATTAGCTGTTGTTTCACTCTTTTCGCTGTACCATATTATCAGATCTATATTGACTTGTTCGAAATGTAGAGGAAAGCCCGCAAGGACCAAAAAGTACCTGAACCAAATGATGTGGAAATCTTCAAGGACTGTCACACCAGCAAGAAGAAGGGCATGACTACACCATTCAAATCCGCTGTTGTAAGTCCTTAATCCTCATGCCTTTTAACTACTACTTACTCTGACTTGTGCCTTGAACTGCATGGTTTGCAGCCAATGTCTATTACTCTTTTCAATTTTATACACAATTGTCTTAGCGTATCATTGCACCTTACAAGGTTTAAAAGGGAGGAGTGATGTTCCTTTGATCTTGACCCGTAATCTAGTTCCGTGCTGGACTTTCCCACACAACGTTACAATTGCTTGTTTGTCTGTTCTCAGTTGTTTTGTGATATGAATGATGTCATACTATGCTTACCGTATTATAAACTTCTTCTCTTTATCCTTAGCCCTCAATACAATGTGAAGAAATAGACAATACATTAGTGATGGTACATGGTCATATGTTTGTAACCTGGTTTTATTATGTACTTTGCAATAAAATACAACTAACATTTTACATGGGTTCACCAGAATAAGTTCTGTATATAGACCAAAGCTATTTTGTTTGGTTTTGCTGCCTCCTTAATATCTTCTGTTATGGTACTACTAATGTAAAACCTCAACTTTTCAGCGAGCTATGGAAAAAATGGTGGAACCGCCACCTTCTGAAGGTGGCGAGGCAACTATAACCGCAATGTCAGCTCTTGCTACAGTGGGTCAGTACCTGTCCACTAACAGGCTGCCAAAAGCATGTTCCTGCGTAATCTTTGGGTTGGTTGTTAAGGCAATATCGTCCAAACTGCCTCCTGATCAAGATATGCAAGCTCAAAGCAATGTTGTATCTGCACTCCAGACACATGTCCATTCCCTAACAGAGGCCCTTTGTGAAACAAGGAGAAACATTGCTCAATGTCGTCAAGATATGCATGGTTTTGAAACCAGACTATCAGACATTTGCTATGTTGTTCAAGAGCCTAGGGGAAATGAAGGCGAGGGTTATGGTGCTCCATCGGATAATACAAGATGAAAACGTAATACCAGGTCAAATGAACCGGGCTTCTGAACTTCTGGTGGTGCATTTATCTGCTAGACTGTTAAGTTTTATGCCAACCTTCCTTTTGTTATATAGTTGTAATTTGTTTTGGTACGATACAAAATTTATTCTTAACATGCAGCCACCAACTGAAGAAAACAACAAGCAATTTTTGTATAGTGTAGGGTGTTCCCTATATTTGCACTGATGGCGATCTTTGATGCCAAGTGGATGTAATCTGTGCAATCGCCTTAATAACCTAGCGTTAGTTTGGGCCTTATTTATTTCCTAGTCTTCTTTTTCCCTGGTTTGCTAGTGGCCGCAACTACCCATGGGCCATATACGGGTCGAAGGATCCATGGGTCTCCTACGGGCCGTCGATAAATGGGCCTGTAATCGGTGGGCCTCGGGCCGTCGATAAATGGGCCTAGGGCCGTCGGATAAATGGGTCTACATGGGCCGTAATCGGGCGTAATTGGTATCGGCCCAGCACGGTAACAGGCCGTTAACAGGCCGTAGGACTACAAAAACTTAATTCTGTCACAGGCATAACGGGTCGTTAATGGGCCAGAATATAGGACGGGCTAGCCAGAAACGGGCCGACTCTTGCCATGGGCCGAATTTGGCCTATTAGGGTAACAGGCCAGTAACGGGCCGACTCTTGCCATGGGCCGAATTTGGCCCATTTGGGAAACATGCCAGTAACGGGCCGACTCTTGTCATGGGCCGAATTTGGCCCATTAGGGGAACAGGCCAGTAACGGGCCGGAAGTAATCGAGGGTCGAAAAGGAGCCCAAGAACGTATGGGCCGTCAATAGGCCGAAAGCTAACACGGGCTGGAAACGGCCCATGTAAATCACGGGCCGTTAACGGGTACAAAGAAAATTACTGTTCATTATGGGCTAGAGTCACCGTGGGCTCAGAAGGGCCGAAGATCTGAAAGGCCTCATATGGGCGGGGAAGACGTCGTGGGCCATACATGGGCCGAAAGTGAAATGGGCTGGTGTTATATTTGACAGGCCACATGACATTGTTGGGTCGATTTCCTTTAGTGCCTAACGGGCCGTAAAATGGGCTATTTGCGAAGATACCGTTAACAGGCTTTTCATGGGCCAGCCCGTTAACTTTTGACCAAGTCAAACGGGCCGGCTTTGTAAGCTAAATGGGCCAGTGGTGGGTCGTGGCTCGTGTCGACATATCATAGGCGCATATCTGACCCACTGACGAGCTGTGTTTCGTCCGGCCAATAAGAATTTTACACGTGGAAATTTCCCATTGGTAGGGGCTGTTAACGGGTTATCGGATCCAAAACCCGACCCGATAGCTTAACGGCCTTCCATTACGGTGGATGCTATGTGTCGGTCACCCTTGACGAAAGCACTTCTGTGACGCGCGATTTATCGTCATGGAAGTGGACACTTCTGTGATGATAATTTTGGTAATCTCATGGAACACTTCTACGACAGCACAGGTATGACTATCTTGATTCTGTCATAAATTTGTCATAGATGTACATGCATGAAAAAAAACGCGACCTACTGTGACAAACATGTATCATCACGGAAGTGTATTTTTTTGTAGTGGTACCAAATCTATTGTATACCCTACACTGAGTTTGGCAAGGGAGTACAATAGTGATCTAGGAGTAGATAACCGGACAGTGGTCAAAATTATCCTTAGTGGAATAAGGATTTCTTTCTCGATTATGGAGGTGACAAAAAAAGTTCGTCGTAAAGGGTTATGTCGATGCAAGTTTTGAAACTGATCCAGATGACTCTAAGTCGCAATCTGGATACATGTTGAAAGTGGGAGCAATTATCTAGAGTAGCTCCGTGTAGAGCATTGTTGACATAGGAATTTGCAAAATACATACGGATCTGAATATGGCAGACTCGTTGACTAAACTTCTCTCACAAAGCAAAACATGATCACTCCTTAGTAGTCTTTGGGTGTTAATCACATGGTGATGTGAACTAAGATTACTGACTCTAGTAAACCCTTAGTGTTAATCACATGGTGATGTGAACTATTGGTGTTAATCACATGGCGATGTGAACTAGATTATTGACTCTAGTGCAAGTGGGAGACTGAAGGAAATATGCCCTAGAGGCAATAATAAAGTTGTTATTTACATTTCCTTATATCATGATAAATGTTTATTATTTATGCTAGAATTGTATTAACCGGAAACTTAGTACATGTGTGAATACATAGACAAACAGAGTGTCACTAATATGCCTCTACTTGACTAGCTCGTTGAATCAAAGATGATTAAGTTTCCTAACCATAGACATGAGTTGTCATTTTATTAACGGGATCACATCATTAGAGAATGATGTGATTGACTTGACCCATTCCGTTAGATTAGCACTTGATCGTTTAGTATATTACTATTGCTTTCTTCATGACTTATACATGTTCCTATGACTATGAGATTATGCAACTCCCGAATACCGGAGGAACACTTTGTGTCCTACCAAATTTCACAACATAACTGGATGATTATAAAGGTGCTCTACAGGTGTTTTCGATGGTACTTGTTGAGTTGGCATAGATCAAGATTAGGATTTGTCACTCCAATTGTCGGAGAGGTATCTCTAGGCCCTCTCGGCAATGCACATCACTATAAGCCTTGCAAGCAATGTAACTAATGAGTTAGTTGCGGGATGATGCATTACGGAACGAGTAAAGAGACTTGCCCGTAATGAGATTGAACTAGGTATTGAGATACCGACGATCGAATCTCGGGCAAGTAACATACCGTTGACAAATGGAAAAACGTATGTTATTATGCGGTTTGACCGATAAAGATCTTCGTAGAATATGTAGGAACCAATATGAGCATCCAGGTTCCGCTATTGGTTATTGACTGGAGACGTGTCTCGGTCATGTCTACATAGTTCTCAAACCCGTAGGGTCCGCACGCTTAAAGTTCGGTGACGATCGATATTATGAGTTTATGTGTTTTGATGTACCGAAGGTAGTTCAGAGTCCTGGATATGATCACGGACATGACGAGGAGTCTCGAAATGGTCGAGACATAAAGATCGATATATTGGATGGCTATATTCGGACACCGAAAGTGTTCCGGGTGATTTTGGAGAAAACCGGAGTGCTAGAGGGGTTACCGGAACCCCCCGTGGAAGTATTGGGCCTTAGTGGGCCTTAGGGGAGAGAGAGGGCAGCAGCCTAGGAGGTGGCGCGCCCCCTCCTAGGGGGAGTCCGAATTGGACTAGGGGAGGGGGGGCGGCCCCTCTTTCCCTGTCCCTCTCCCTCTCTTTCCTTCCTCCTTCCTCCTCCTAGTTGGTCTAGGAAAGGGGGAGTCCTACTCCTACTAGGAGGAGGACTCCTCCCCCTCCTTGGCGCACCCCAAGGCCGGCCGGCCTCCCCCTTGCTCCTTTATATACGGGGGCAGGGGGCACCCTAGAGACACAACAGACATTGTTCTTAGCCGTGTGCGGTGCCCCCTCCACCATAATCCACCTCGGTCATATCGTCGTAGTGCTTAGGCGAAGCCCTGCGCCGGTAGCTTGATCATCACCGTCATCACGCCGTCGTGCTGACGAAGGTCTTCCCCGACACTCTGCTGGATCGTGAGTTCGTGGGACGTCACCGAGCCGAATGTGTGCAGATCGCGGAGGTGCCATACCTTCGGTGCTAGGAGCGGTAGATCGTGAAGACGTACGACTACATCAACTGCGTTGTCATAACGCTTCCGCTTACGTTCTACGAGGGTACGTAGACAACACTCTCCCCTATCGTTGCAATGCATCACCATGATCTTGCGTGTGCATAGGATTTTTTTTGAAATTACTACGTTTCCCAACAAAAAGGAGCAAGCTGCAAATACTGCCTCCATTGTTCCACTGCTAATAATATAGCTAGGTATTCTTTTTCATACACTGACAATGTTTGGTTCCTGGGGCCAAGAGCTTTACTGACATAAGAAACTGGATGTCTTTCCTGGATAAGGACATCTCCTATAGCCACATCACAAGCATCAGTTTCCAATATGAAAACCTTGGAGAAGTTGGGTAGTGCTAGTACAGGGGCTTAAACAAGGGCCTTTTTTAATAATTCAAAAGCTTGTTGTTCATTTTCCAACCAGTGAAATGGGACCCCCTTCTTGAGAATATTAGTAAGTGGCTTTATCAACATCCCATGCTGAGAGATAAACTTCCTATAATACCCAGCAAGTCCTAGAAATCCTCTGACTTCTTTTACAGACACAGGCACTGGCCATTCCTAAATAGCTACAATTTTTGTTGGATCTGTAGATACCTCTTGTGCACTAATAATGTGCCCTAAATATCCAGTCTGAGTTTGAGCAAAGGAGCATTTAGAGAGCTTCAAATGCCACTAATGTTGCAATAATAGTTTCAACACTTCTGCTAGATGTTGCAAATGCATATCATATGAAGCACTGAATATAAGAATGTCATTAAAGAAATTGATGGCATATTTTCTGAGGCAGGGAGATAGGGTATCAGACATAGCAAAATTGTAGGTGTTAGGACCACCAGTCAATCCAATGGACAGCACCAGGAACTCAAAGTGACCAAAATGAGTTTGAAATACAGTTTTATGTTCCTCTCCAGGTGCTAGTCTGATCTGGTGATATCCAGACCTGAGGTCCAGTTTAGTAAACCAAGAAGATCCAACTAACTCATCCAACAATTCATCAATAATAGGAATTGGATATTTACTCTTGATTGTAATAGCATTCAACTTTCTGTAGTCAAACACTGGTCTCCATGTTTTGTCCTTCTTCACCATAATCATAGGAGAAGAAAAGGCACTATTACTGTGTCTTATAATCCTAGCTGCAAGCATTTCCTGAACTTGCGTTTCTATTTCATCTTTTAGTGCTGGTGCAACTCTATAAGGTCTAACAGCTATTGGTTGTTCTGCAGGAACTAGGGGAATAGTATGATCATACTTCCTTCTTGGAGGCAGACCAGTTGGAGTTGCAAATACAGGTGCAAATTGATCCAGCAACTGCTTGATTTTTGTAGGTAGTTCATTGGTCCCTGTATTTTCAGTTGCTAACAAAGCAGAGACCTCAACCAGAGCAAACAACTGAGGAACTGCATCTTGGCCCAGCAGTGTAACCAGAGTATCTTGCACCTGAAAGGAGAGCCAATGTGCTGCCCAATCAACTTGCATTGGACTGTGACTAGCCAACCAATCCAAACCAAGGATCCCATCATAAGAACCCAAGGGAAACACTCTGAAATCATTGACAAACTCATGACCACTGCAGGTCCAGTGTCCTTTCTGCAACTGTTTAGTGCAAGGAACTACGCTGCCATTAGCTACTTTAACCATGCTAACAGGTATGGAGGAGACTCCTATAAGAGATGCAACTACTATATGATCCACAAAGGAGTGAGTACTGCCAGAATCCACAAGAAAAACCAAAATATGGCCTTGCAGTTTCACCTTCAGTTTCATAGTAGTTGTTGCTAGAGCTGTTACATCCCCCATAGCTGCTGCTGAAATGCAGATAGCATTAACTTCATCAGTAACAGTTTCCTCTGTATCACTAAAATTGGCAGGCATACTTTGCACATAATCCAGCATTTCTTGAACTACATGCAATTGCACTTCCTGTTTACATCGATGTTCACGTGCCCAACATTCCCCACAGATGAAACACAATCCTTTGGACTTTCTATAAGCCCGTAAAGCAGCCCACCTGCCATCTGCACGCGGTAGCTCTGAAGTTTTTCTCTCATTTGCAGTTTTACTGATAGAATGATTATGTACTGTTGACACTTGCAGTCGACTGCTTCCTGAGGAGTTATTTTGCTGCTGCATAACATTGTCTCCTAATTCTTCTGACAGCAGAGCTAAGGCATAAGCTGAATCCAAATCATCTGGCTGTTGAATGCCAACTAGCAGACAAACTGATGGTGACAATCCCTCCATAAACCTCGTCACATAATGTACCATGTTCAGTTGTGCTTCATACGCTGTGAGCTAGTCATACAGTTTAGAGAAACGTTCCACATAATCTTCCACTGAACCTGACCGATGAATTTTCAACATCTGCCTCAAGAGATTCTGATGTTTATTCTTGCCAAACCTGGACTGCAACAGGGCACCGAATTTAGTCCAATTGACTTGCGGGGCGCGACGCTGAACCGATTCGAGCCAACGCGCTGTAGTGCCCTCAAACTGAGCTGACGCAAAGTAAATCCAATATTGTTGTGGTGTGTTCCAGAACCGGAAGTAATCCTCACAGCGGGTTTGCCAAAGCTTTGGGTTAGAGCCATCGAATCTAGGCAGTTCAATTCGAGGGCCGTATCCCAGAATCTCAGCCTGATGAGGACGAAAAATTTCTAGATCCTGTATGATCTGCCTGGTAGCGTTCTGATCCGAAGGCATACCTCGAGCTGGTGGAGGCACATATCACTGGGCTGGTGCTCGGAGGTCATTCTCGGTGCGGAATTCTTCAGACCCTCCTGGTCCGCTGTGAATTGATGTGCTCTTGGTGCATGCAGGCGGCTCTCGGGGTGAAGACGACGCGGTTGGGCAGGGCGTGTTGACGCGGTCCACACCAATCTCGCCACGGAGTTTGTCGAGGTCGACGCCGATGGACAGCTTGACGTCCTCGATCCGGCCGGAGAGCTGGTCCAGCTTGCTGTCGAGCTTGGCGAGGGCCAAGAACATCTTCTGGTTGCGCTCCGCCGAGCTCTTGGAGAAGGCGCTGTCGAAATCCACCCTCAGCAGCTCATAGATCGCCTTAGTCTCTGGGGAAATTTTTTCCATGGCTTCAACGCGGCGGCGGTCGACGAGCCTGGTGTGACGCCGGTGGACGGGAAGGTCCGGGGTGGTGGGGAGGAACAGCTCTGATACTAGATTGTGAAGTCTTAATCTCGAATTTCATTCACCATGGCAGAATTGTGCTTACAAGGAAGGGGATCGAGAGGGAGAGGAGGAAGAACTACTGGCTCACGCCATCTACCAGATTACAAACTAGCCATTTGCCAGCCGCCGCCTATCCTCGCTGTCGTCCTGGGTATATATGCGTGTGGCCTAGGCCCATTCAGGCCCAGCTAGCCGAGCGGGCGCGTGTCGGTGTACTAGAGTAGGGGTACCCTAGTATCCCGAACTCGTGCAGGCAGCGATTCTGACACCCGTGGCGAGGCTGGCCTGGTGACCGCCAAGGTCCTCGGCGGCTCCTTTGGAGCCATTCAAGAACAAAGTAATCAAGGCCCGGCAAGAGGAGCTTGCCGGAAGACCACTCAAGGCACGAAGGAAACAAGGCCGGAAAGAGGAGCTTGCGGGAAGGCTCGATGGCGACAAGCTCCCGGCGCGACAAGGATTCTGCGGCAAGGCGCTTGCAGCGGCAGTAATCTCTTCATCTCCGCTCCAGCTCATCCGCCAACGTGTCGCCATGGGGCTTTCCCAGGCACGCGTGTCAATGGGCTGTGCCGCCAGCGGGGAGCAGCGATAAGCGGCGCTGACAAGCTACCATCGTGGCAAACGGAGGCGCGCCAGCGGTCCCTGTTGCCTTTGTTCAGCGACCGGGGCCGGGCATTTATTACTCTTGTCCCTTGCCGTCGAGTTAGGTATAGATCATCAGACCTTTGTACAAAGCGGTGTACCAACCTCTATTTTTCCTATTTTACCCTTGTCTACTTGCCACCTGTGGTGACCCCTTGTGCCTATAAAAGGAGGCCCAAGTGCAACGTAGAGGGGGTTCGGTTCGGCTCGTTCGGTTCATTCGACTCATACGAGGCCACACTCACTCAGGCTAGGTTTTGTAGCTTCCATCGCTCCCTAGCAAGAACACAATACAATCAACCAAGCGGCAGTAGGAGTGTTATCTCTCCGGAGAGCTCCGAAGCTGGGTAGTTTCTTCATCATCTTCGTCAACATGCCACCGAAGAAGAAGGCTTCGGCGGCAGCAGAGCCGTCCACGTCAAACCCACCACCACCGGAGCTGACGAGTGATGGGGAAGACGCTGGCGGAGGAACGGGCGTCGTCGAGAGAGCCCACGACGCCGCCAGGTCCAAGGACAAGGCGGCACAAGCTCCGGCATCCGAATCCGCACCGTGTCCATCTCAGGAGGCGCGGGACCGACAGCGTCATGATGCTCGCAGCACCATACGCTCGTTGGATCGAGGCCGCCGGAGGATCCGAGGCCCTCGAGACCCGCATGCACGCCAGCTTGCTGGTACGAGCGGAGTACGGTCGCTTGGGCGGGATGCTGCTCCTCCTAACTTGGTTAGGAGTGCGAGCACATCTCGTTCATCGCTCCGTACGCCATTGCCACCCACCACTCCAGCGGAAGCCTTGGCGAGAGCTCAACTACTTCTAGACTACCCTCCAACGGCCGACAAGGTCGACGAATGGAGGCCCACAATCCAGAGTCTCATCGGCTTTGCCAACGGCGACGTTCCGCGGCAACCAAATGTGTCCTTGCCGCGGCGTGACGACAGGGCACGAGCCGGCGGCGACGAGACCTGCGGGGGTGACACCACCATGCACTCCCCTTCTCGAAGGCCAAGATCAACAGCTCCTCGGATCCACCTCGACAGCGACTCCACCGCGTCGTCCGGATCCTGAGCTTCGCCGTGATCAGCGCCAAGTTCTTAAGGAACGGCAACAAGAAGACGCTCGAACCCGCATCGAGCGCCGAAGAGAAGCGCGGCGTCAATCCGACCAGCGTGCCGGGCCCACGTTGACATGCATGCGCCAGGGGAACCAGGCGACTTGGCATACGCGGTAGGTTGCCCTGCGTTCACTCGTGAGCTGCGGCAAGTCCAGTGGCCCGACAAGAAAAACTTCAAGCCAGATGTGCCAGAGAAGTATGACGGCAGGACACACCCATCGGAATTCCTCAGCATCTACACCATCGCGGTGCAGGCTGCGGGGGGACGAGACGACAAGATCCTTGCCAACTACTTTCCTCTGGTGCTCAAGCCAAATGTCAGATCTTGGCTCATGCACATGCCGGACAGTTCCATATCTTCTTGGGCAGATTTGTGCCATCAGTTTGTCGGCGCCTTCACAGGCGGCCACAAGCCTCATGGCCAAGAGAATGACCTTCACCTGCTCGCCCAGAAGGAGGGAGAGTCCCTGCGCAAGTTCATCCAGAGATTCAGTCGTGTGCACTACAACATCCCAGATGTCCACCCTGCCCATGGTGATCGGTAGCGTTTCATCGAAACGTCTTGAACCGCAGGATGAGAGAGGAGATGGCGATGTGCAAAGTCAAGGACGTCAGTGAGCTGTATGCCTTGGCTGACAAGTGTGCACATGCTGAGGAGGGAAGAAGACTCCCAGGAGAGAATGTGGGAGCAGAATCTGACAGTGAGGAGGCCGCCCCGGCAAGGAAGAGCCGCCGGCGGAACAACAGAAAGAAGAAGAGCAAAGAGGTACTAGTTGTCGAGCAGTCCGGCAACGGAGGTGGCGCCAACAAGGCTAAGGTTGGTAGCTCCGGCAAGGAGGTTGCCGCTGACACTGACCGCCAAGCTGTGGCTGCCGCCGACAAGCAGGACAGCTCCAACAAACAGTACTGTAAGATTCACCGCACCAAGGGCCATGATCTCCAGAGCTGCAAGAAAGTCGAGCAGCTTGTTGAGCTACAGAAGGCTGAGTACGAGCGGCGAGACAAGGAGAAGGCCTGGAAGGTCTTTGGTGCAGCTAGTAAGAAGAGACTCGGCCGGGGAGGACGCCGCAGCAAGGCCAAGCAGCGGCAAGGAGACAGACCTCCCCGCGGCCGCGACAAGGATGAAGACGATGATGACGATGAAGACATGGAAGACGATGAAGCTGATGAGCAGGAGTTCCAGAAGGCAACAGAGGTTCTCTGCGTTGACGGAGGTGCTTCTCTGCATACCTCGCACCGCCAACTCAAGCAATGGATGCGGGAGGTCAATGCAGCAGAACCATCCGTGGATTCACGCAGACCTCTGAAGTGGTCCAGCACGCCCATCGTCTTTGACATTGAGGACCACCCTGATCGCATAACTGCGGTCGGGTGCTTGCCGATGTTGGTCTCACCAACCATCCGCAACCTCAAGGTCACTAAGATGTTGGTTGACGGCGGGGCCGGCCTGAACCTGATCTCCTCTGCAGTGCTCCGGAAGCTTCAAATCCACGGACAATGAGCTCGAAGAGGCGGCACTTTCCAAGGAATCAACCCATGGGAGCAAGCCGAAAGGGAAGATCACATTGCCGGTAACATTTGGCAGTGAGTTAAATTTCAGGACTGAGAGGGTCACATTCGACGCTGCTGATTTCCCATTGCCCTACAATGGGATACTTGGCCGTCCAGCGCTCGCCAAGTTCATGGCAGCCTCTCATTACGCCTACAACCTACTTAAGATGCCCGGCCCGATAAGCGTCATTTCTGTTCATGGCGACAAGAAGGATGCGCTTATCTGCGCCGACAAGATTTACCGGGATGCAGCAGCTGCGACAGATAGCAAACCACTTGCCGCTGAAGCTCCCGGGGGGAAGAAGAAGACCACCAAGTCCGGCAAGAGCTCTGATGCCCACTCCGGCAAGCGCACCTCTTCGGAGTGCTGCGCTACCGTCGAGGACGCACCATCGAGCTCCACCGGCAAGCGCCAAGAAGATGATGGCAGCTCCGCGAAGACCAAGAAGGTGCCCGCCAAGGAGGGCGGCACCGGTGGTACCTTCACCATCAGTGCCACGCTTGACCCTAAATAGGAAGGCGAGCTCGTTGCTTTCCTGCGGGCGAATGTCGATGTGTTTGCATGGCAACCATCTGACATCCCCGGTGTTCCCAGGAAAGTAATTGAGCACCACTTAGCTGTCTGTCCTCATGCGCGGCCCGTCAAGCAAAAAGTCAGGAAGCAGGCAGTGGAGCGCCAAGAATTCATAGCAGAAGAGATCAAGAAGTTGGAAGCAGCAGGCCTTGTCAGGGGAGTGCTCCATCCCACGTGGTTGGCCAATCCGGTAGTTGTACGAAAGGCGAATGGGAAATGGAGACTTTGTATTGACTTCACAGACGTTAATAAAGCTTGTCCCAAAGACCCATTTCCCTTGCCACGTATCGACTAGATTGTTGACTCCACAGCTGGATGTGATTTGCTTTCATTTCTTGATGCATATTCAGGATATCATCAGATCTTCATGGCGTAAGAGGATGAAGAAAACCGCATTCATTACACCATGTGGCACTTACTGTTTCATACGGATGCCTTTTGGTTTGAAGAATGCTGGTTCAACGTTTGCAAGAGTGGTCCATGATGCTTTTGAGCCCCAAATGCACAGAAATGTAGAAGCCTACATGGATGACATAGTGGTCAAGAGCAAGGACAAAGCAACTCTGGTTCAAGATTTGGATGAAACTTTGCGCAAGATCAACCTCAAGCTCAACCCCGAGAAGTGCGTGTTTGGAGTCCCATCCGGCAAGCTTCTCGGGTTCTTCGTCTCAGGTGAGGTATTGAAGCCAACCCGACAAGATTAAGGCCATTGAGCAGATTGAAGCACCAAAGCGCGTCAAGGATGTAAGAAGGCTTGCGGTTGCGTGGCTGCTCTCGGCGAGTTTATCTCTAAGTCGGTTGGCGCGCCCTGCCATTTTTCAAGATTTTGAAAAAGGCAGGTCCAATGAAATGGACTCGAAGCGGAGGCTGCGCTGCGAGACTTAAAGAGGTACCTGTCCTCCACTCCAATACTTGTCGCACCTAGGCCACAAGAGAAGTTGCTGCTGTACATAGCAGCAACCAATCAAGTGGTTAGTGCTGCGTTAGTAGCGGAAAGGGAGGCAGATGATGAGCCGGCAACCAAGGCAGGTGCGTCCAGCGACAAGCAGGGGGTTTCGCCGTCAAGCTCTGGTCCCGACAAGGGCGGATCGGCGCAGGATTGCGACAAGATACAGAAAAGGATGGTGCAGCGCCCAGTCTACTTTGTCAGTTCCCTTCTGCAGGGGGCTAGGTCAAGGTATTCTGGTGTGCAGAAATTGCTTTTCGGCCTCCTCATGGCCTCGAGAAAGCTGCACCATTACTTCCAAGCACATGAGATAACAGTTGTCACTCGCTTTCCATTGAAAAGAATATTGCAAAATCCAGAAGCAACGGGCAGGATTGTCGAGTGGGCCTTTGGGCTGTCAAGCTTTGGCCTCAAGTTTGAAAGCACTTCAACTATCCAAAGCGAGCATTGGCGAGTTTATAGCAGAATGGACGCCAACGCAAGATGAAGAAATTCCAGACGAAAGCATCCCGCCAAGGAAGCAAGCAAAGAGTGGCTGATGTACTTTGATGGTGCCTTCTAGCAAAGGCGCCCGGTGCGGCGTCTTGCTTATCGCACCCACCGGAGAGTACCTCAAGTAGATAGTCCAAATGCACTTTCCCAAGGAGCAAGCAACAAATAATACTGCAGAGAATGAAGGTTTGCTTGCCGGTCTCAGGATTGCAGTGGACCTTGGGATCAGGAAGCTTATTGTCAGGGGTGACTCACAGCTTGTCGTCCGCCAAGTTAACAAAGATTATCAGAGTCCGTTGATGGAAGCCTACGTCGATGAAGTGAGAAAGCTAGAACAACACTTTGAAGGCCTGCAAATGTAACATGTTCCAAGAGCTCAGAATGATATTGCTGATGGCTTTGTCAAAGTGTCTTTGCACTCAAGTTACCTGTGGAACCAGGAATTTTTGTGCTCAAGCTGACTCAACCAACTGTAACACCATCAACCGGACAGAACAAGAAGAGGAAGTTGATTTCTGGAGACTACTTTCCGGCAGAGCTCCCTGAAGCCGCCACCAAGAAGATCCCCAAAATCAACACAGATATCGCCGAGGAGCAGTCTGCTCCGACAAGTCCTAGGGTTTGTTTCGTTGAAGCAGACGCTCCCGACAAGTTTTGCTCCGGCAAGCTTGCCGGGGATCATCAAGCTCCGGCTGAGCCGCGAGTTCTTCTTAGTGAAAGCTGATGTTCCCTTGACAGCAGATGTGCCTTTAGTCCTTGTTGTCGAGCCGCAAGCTCCAACATGGGCGCATCAGATCATCCATTTCCTTCAGACAGGAGAACTTCCCGAAGAACAAGAAAAAGCGGAAAGAGTAGCCCGGCAGTCAAGTATGTACCAGTTTGTTGACAACATCCTGTACAGAAGAAGACGCAATGGTGTGAAATTGAAGTGTATTTGCGGGAAGATGGATGAAGCTGTTGGCGAGAGATACACGGAGGCATATGTGGTCACCACATTGGCGCAAGAGCACTTCTTGCAAAGCATTCCGGCAAGGTTTCTTCGGCGAAGCCCTCCAGATGCAACTGCACAAGTAACCAAGTGTGAAGCGTGCGATTCCATTCCAAACAAATACACCAGCCAGCTCAAGCTCTCCAGACGATCCCTTTATCCTGGCCATTTTCGGTCTGGGGGCTCGACATTCTCGGCCCCTTCCCCCGAGCTGTCGGGGGCTTTGAGTACTTGTACGTCGCAATCAACAAGTTCACAAAGTGGCCGGAAGTGGAAGCAGTGAGGAAGGTGACAGCACAGTCAGCAGTCAAGTTCTTCAGGTCAATTGTTTACCGTTTTGGGACTCCTAACCGGATCATCACCGACAATGGCACACAATTCACGAGTCGCACCTTCATGCGATCGTCCAAGATCTTGGCGCCAAGGTTCGCTTTTGCTTTGCCCATCCGAGAGGCGACGGTCAAGCGAGAGGGCAACGCTGAAGTGCTGCGAGGACTCAAGTCCGTAACTTTCGGCAAAGGCGCAAGTGCGGAAGAAACTGGATTGAGGAGCTGCCGGTGGTTCTTTGGTCGATCAGACGACGCCAAATCGAGCCACCGTCAGACACCTTTCGCTCTAGTCTATGGAGCAGAGGCAGTTCTCCCCACGGAACTCGTATACGGGTCACCTCGAGTACTCGCTTATGATGAGATTGAGCAAGAGCAGCTGCGACAAGATGACGCGCTGCTCCTCGAGGAGGATCGTCTTCAGGCTGCTGTACGAGCTGCTCGTTACCAGCAAGCTTTGCGTCGATACCATAGCCGCAAAGTTAATGCCAGAAGCTTCGAGGAAGGCGACCTTGTTCTTTGGCGCGTTCAATCCGCCAAGAATTCCAACAAGTTGACGCCGAAGTGGGAAGGCCCTTATCGGGTGAAACGAGTCACTAGGCTTGGTGCTGTCCGCCTTGAGACCGAAGATGGCGTTCCGGTGAGCAACTCCTGGAATATAGAGCATCTTCGTAAGTTTTACCCATAGGGCGCGGTTGCTGGAACCCGTTCCGGCAACCACCCTTTTGTACAAGTCTTGCCGCTGTTGCATGCAATCCTTTGTACAAAGCCGGGCGCAGACCCCGTGCATCACTAAAGCTCATGTGTTGCTCACAATTTGTCAATTTCATGCTTTCATCATTATTATGCATGTATTATCTGACATCTCGTGCAGCATCCACACCCGGTAAGCGATAACGAGCCACTAGGCTCCATAACTTTATTTTCTACTCTTTCTTCTCAAATGAAAGGAAGGTTCATCCGCCCACAAGTTAGCCGGGGGGGAAGGAGAAGATAATGGTGTGGGCCACCAAGTGTCGCTCGAGGAAGTATCACCTTGCCGGGAAGCAAACGACAGAAAAGCTAAGTTGCCAAAGTTTGAGCAATCAGTTTTTAAATTTTTAAGTTATCTTCCTCGAACGATAGTACTTTGTATGGAAAACCTGTGCGCGGAGGAACCAACTCGTAGCTAGTCGCACCCTTATTTTGTTTCGAGTCCGCTCAACAACTTAAGTGCGCTGCAACTAGTTGCGACAAGGTTGCTTGTCGGAGGCAGCATCGCCGATGAGGCTACCGACGTTCGCACTCAGCGCCATGCAAAGGTGCTCGCACCGACAAGTTCCCTGAAAGCGTAGGGCACAAACATACAAAGGAAGAAATCGAGTAAAGGAAATAACTTTGCGATCGTTTGCCTAAGATAGAGTATATTACAAAATGACTTGTCGCAGATCTAATAAATTTTTCTCCTGAATATGGTCTGCAGCGACAAGGAAAAGATAAACTTGGCGGCCTAGTCCACGCGGTCGCCATCGAGCCTCTTGACTCCGCTCACCCTGTCCATGATGGATGCGACAAGGGCCTTGAGCGCTTCAACGTTAGCAGTCGGCGGCAGGGACTTAAGGACGTTGGTGAAGTTGACGCCTGGATTGCGGAAGGCCACCTTCATCAGCACCTTCTGGAGAGCCCCGGCGCAGATTTGGCGCGACTCGTCGGCCAGCTGCTTTGGGATCTCCTCCCGGAGCCGCTGGAGACCCGTCAACACGCCCTTGAAGAATAGGCTGAGCTTGGCGCTGGGTTGGAGGTTCTCGTCGGTGGAGTACCCAAGATCCACCATCCCCAGCTCCATCAGCTCATTGTGGATGGCGGCGGCAGTGTCCACAAGACCTTCTGTCCAGTGCATTATGCTATCTCTGAGAGTATCCTGGGCAGTCGCAGCATTCGCCAACAGCTCCTCATTGGCCTTAATCTTCTCCAGCAGGCCCGTTTCTCGCTCCTTGGCGCCGTCCAGCGTCTCCGTCAGGGTGGTCAGTTTCAGCTCCAGATCCGCCTTCGAGTCCTTGGCAGCGTCGAGCTCTTTGATCTTCTCAGCGAAACGACCCTGCAGCTCGCCGAGAGTGTAGGCATCCTTCTCGCGTTCGCGTTTCAGCCCGGTGACCTCTTCGGCGCTCTTCTGGAGGGTGGCCTCCAGCTGAGCCACCCTCGTCTCCAATTCCTTCTTGGCGGCCTCGGCAGCTGCGGCGGCATCCTTTCCCTCCTTAAGTGCTCCGCCAATTGATTGCTCGCGCGCGGCAAGATCTTCCTCATAGCTGTCGAGGTTGATCTTCCGCTGCGCCACCACCTTCTTCTTGTGAAGAGCTTCTCACGGCAAGCCTTTGCTACTCCTCGACCTTGGCCTTCTCCAAGATGAAGGCCGTGCGCTCCTCAGCAAGCTGCTCCCGCGCTTCTGCTATATCCCGGAGAGTTTCCTTGTTGGCGCGCCGGAGCTCCTCTGCGCGCTTCTCCATGTCAGCTCCCGCCCTCGCGACAAGCGCCTCCCTGGACTCCAGCTTGGCTTGTCGGGCGCGGTAGAGCGACAGCAACCTCTTCAGCAGCTGCTCCTCCTCGGGCTGCCGCTTCTGCTGCTCGGGCGTCAACCAGCGGCGACAGCCCGGTGGAAGCGGCGATTCGCGTCAAGTTCTCCCCTTGGCGGTGCCACAAGCTTAGCGCCCATGGAAGCTTGATGAAGACACCTTCGCCGGCCTTCAGATAGGCGTCGGGCTGGGGCTCTTCGGAGCCTGGTGCAGCATCGGTGGCGGGGGGATCGGCGGTCGGCGTAGCGCCTGGCGCTCCTGCGGCCTCAGGGCCGTCAGTACGATCACCAGTCCCCTCCCCAGCCTCTGCGCCAGCAGCCTTGGCGGCCTCCTCGAAGGCGGACCTGTCGGCGCCGGCCTCCTCCTCCATATTGGCGGCGTCGTCATTGTTGCCGCGAGCGTCCTCCTCGCCGACAACCTCAGTCTCCATCGGCTCTCCGGGAGATGGATCTGATGATCAGAGAAAGAAAAGAACAAGTCAAGCAAATTTTCGGAAAGAAGAACAGAAGAAAAAGAACCCAAGGGACATTCTCAAACAAGAAGATTACCTGCAATGGGATCTGTTGCCGCGGTCTCCACCACCGGAGGGTCGTCGACGCTGCCCCTTGTCGGAGAAACTCCCCTTGTCGGAGAGGCCTCCCTTGCCGGAGAGCGCTCCCTTGGCGGAGATTTCTCCCTTGGCGGCGTAGTTGAAACAGACAGGACTTCAGGAGTGACTTCCGGGACCTCCTGATGAGGTTGTTCTGCTCCTACACAAATCAACAAGCTAGAAGTCAGTAAAGAAGGAGCACCCAAGCGCACCAAACCGTAAGAGATAATCCAAACACTTACGCTGGGGGCTGTGCTGGGGGCTGCTCTGTTGAAGGGTCGCCGGATACGGCAAGGGAGTCTCAGACGCGCCTCCTGTCGCCACAAGGGAATCGTCTTCGACGACAACCACCGGAGTCTTGGCCCTCTTCGACGCCCTCTGAGCCAGCGTCCTGAAGAAGGAAAGAGCTCAGAATGAGGCAAGTCAAATACAAGACAAAGCAGTAAATTGAAGAATTACAAGTAGCAGCGACAAGATCTTACTCTTCCTCTTCTTCCTCGGAGCTGAGAGCGGAGAAGTCAAATTCCGCTCCAGTACGACGAGCTGGAGGAGTAGGCTCCCACGGACGTTTGGCGGGTGCGGGGGCCGTGGCTCTAGAAGGCCCCGCTCCCGTTGCTGTGGCGGCATGAGGCGCTCCCGCGGCAACCGTACTTGCCGCGGTGGAGCGCGTCGGGCGGCGAGGCGACTGTTGGCCCGTCTGTCGCCCCGCCACTTCTCCGGTCTTGTGGAGGCGTCTTCTTGGCGGGGCCGCGGGCTCCTCCCGCGGCAAGCTACTTGACGGCGGAGGGGAGGCGCCCCCGGCAGGCTCGTTCGGGTCAGCGTCGGGCTCGGCCTGCTCCTCCTCAATGGCGAACTCCTCTCGATCGGCAAGGCTTGCCGCCTCGGCTGCCTCTGCCTCCTCGATGGAGAACCCAAACGCGCCGGCGGCAGCAGCTTCTGCCGCCTCCTCCAACCTTGTGGCGTCGCGCCATCTCTTGCTTTCGGTGGTGTCGCGGGTGAGCCGCTTACGCTCGTCGGCACGGATCGGCACTTCTTCCAAGTTGTCGAAGAACTGCTGCCGCGATGTCGTCGGCGGGCTCCTGCCAAGTTGGAACGATTCCATGGGAATCGCTGGCAGCATCATCGCGCGGATGCGGTCAGCGACGAAGTTGTTGCACAAGGCACGACTCCTTCGCAACATGAACCACTCGGGTGATCTGCATCGAGCTTGAACAGCTCCGTAGCATGCCCTCCAGCTCCAAGACAGTGAAGTTCCAATTGAGTCCAGGACGCAGCCTCATGATGTCCGCCGCGTTTTGGAACTCCCAAGCAGGCCTCCCCCTCTCCTGCAAGGGCGCAATGCGGCGGCGAAGGAAATTCGCGCCAACAGCTCGTACGGTAAGCCCGGCATGCCTGAGGCGCGGGATCCGGGTCACGGCAATCTTCAACTTGGCATCTTCCGGCGCCAAGTTGCTCCAATCATTGCCGCGTACTATGGGAGTTTGGCGCAGGGCAGTAAAAGGCTGTGGCTCCTCCTCTATAATCCAACACCAGTCGGCCCTCCACTCCTCCCACTTGCTGCGCAGCTCTCCGTCAAGATATGCTTCCTTCTTGCCGATCCTGGAGATCCATGCAATCCCTCCGACAGCGGCTCTCCTCTCTCTGGCTGGGCATGAAGTAATGGCGGAAAAGTGCTACATTTGGGTGGACCCGACAAAGTTCTCGCAGAGGTGTGCGAAACGGCCATGGTGAGGGACGGCGTTGGGGTGAAATCAAGGAGGCGGAGGCCATATGTGTTCATGACGCCGCATAAAGAATTCAAAAGGGCGGGCGAGCCCGCAGTGGAAGAAAAGCGAAGAAAGGGTGCAGCGGAAACCTTCTCGGATGTGGCGGCGGAGATCACCCTCGTCTTGCTGGTGCGCCCAGCGTCTCCGTCGACGAGAAGAGGTAGTACAGCTCTCGCATCTCCTTCCGGTCGGCGGGGATCGAAGAGGGCCGCTCCTTCCATAGCGCCCATGAGCCGCTGCGCCTCGGCCGACTTCACCCCTTTGCCCTTGTCGGCTTTGAGCCATGGCGGAGGTGGTGGAGGAATCCGGCGGCGTTGGTGGCGCCCGGTGGCAATGGGGAGGCGGGCGTCGCTCTCTTTGGACTTGAGAAGAAGGGGAGTGGCGGTGGTTTTGATGTGACAGCAATGGCAAGTGGGCGTTACGCCCTGTTTCCCCTGCTTATAAGGGGGGAGAGGGGGCGGGCGTTCCGTTTTTCCCATTAAAGAAAGCCCCCACGATCTCTCCCACGACGCCACGTCCGGAACGTGCCTTTCGTGGGGGACGTGGTGGGTCGGAAGCCAATAACTGGGCGATCTATGCCGCGCGTGCCCGTGCACTGTTTTGGGCCTGGCCCAATAGAGCTCGGCGCCGTGCGTGGCCCAGGCCCGGGGGCTCCTGTCGGTGTACTAGAGTAGGGGTACCCTAGTATCCCGAACTTCGTGCCGCAGGCGATTCTGACACCGATGGCGGGCTGGCCTGGTGACCGCCAAGGTCCTCAGCGGCTCCTTTGGAGCCATTCAAGAACAAAGTAATCAAGGCCCCGACAAGAGGAGCTTGCCGGGAAGACCACTCAAGGCACGAAGGAAACAAGGCCCCGGCAAGAGGAGCTTGCCGGGAAGGCTCGGTGAGCGACAAGCTCCCGAGCGCGACAAGGATTCTGCCGCGGCAAGGCGCTTGCCGCGGCAGGCAATCTCTCTTCATCTCTGCTCCAGCTCATCCGCCAATGTGTCGCCATGGGGCTTTCCCAGGCACGCGTGTCAATGGGTTGTGCCGCCAGCGGGGAGCAGCGATAAGCGGCGCTGACAAGCTACCATCGTGGCAAACGGAGGCGCACTTGACGGTCCCTGTTGCACTGTTCAGGCGACTGGGACGGGCATTTATTACTCTTGTCCCTTGCCGTCAGAGTTAGGTATAGATCACTGTACACTGTACAAAGCGGTGTACCAACCTCTGTTTTTCCTATTTTACCCTTGTCTACTTGCCACCTATGGTGACCCCTTGTGCCTATAAAAGGAGGCCCAAGTGCAACGTAGAGGGGGTTCGGTTCGGCTCGTTCGGTTCATTCGACTCATACGAGGCCACACTCACTCAGGCTAGGTTTTGTAACTTCCATCGCTCCCTAGCAAGAACACAATACAATCAACCAAGCAGCAGTAGGAGTGTTATCTCTCCGGAGAGCTCCGAAGCTGGGTAAATCTGCTCGTGTGCATCGCCTCGATCCGCTCTTTGTGCATTCTCCACCCCCCATCGAACCACAAGGGACCCGATCCCATAGGTGTTCGTGGGCCACGATTAGCTTCCCCGACAGCGCGCGAGGCTGCCTCTTGGGCCGTGCATTGGTTTGAACCTCGTCTTGGCACCCATCTTGATCGCTGACAGTAATTTAGCTTTTATTGTGGATGCATTGTAATATAAGTCAAGAAAACATGCAAATACATTGGCTATCTTTGCCTGCCTGTATGCTGGCCACGATTTGTCAGTAGTTGCTTCATGATTTTAGCCGCCAACAACTCTTGCGTGCGTACATTAATTGTGTGCCTTTTGATAAGCTAGCTTGGTATAAAAGTAACCAAGCCGGCCTAAATATGGTTCGATGCATAATGTGCAACAGTGCCTCAAAATGGGAAAGAAAATTATGTGCGCCGTCGCACCGCAAAGAGACCTTGTTGGAAACTAAGTTGTTAAAGAAAGGTTTGGAGAAGAAGCCAGAAAGAATTTATGTCCATGATTAAAGGAGATACTCAGTCCAGGAAATGTACTACTGTTGTTCTTTGACGCTTTGTTCATGCCTCGGACTGGGACACGTGTGGACTTTGTGCCTGCTCAGAAACATTGCACGTTTTGTGGATATGTCATGAAAGGATAACATAATTTTAAGAGCTCCTTAATTTCTAGGAAAACCATATTGTACTCTTTTAGGTAATGCCAGAAATTCTTACTGTTTCCTAAGCATCCCAGTTGTGGACTATGTTAGTATAAGAGTATAGTAGAGACTGATGTTGTTTACTTAATACAAGCATCCCAGTTGGCAAAGAAAATCCTAAGCAGAATACAAGTAGTCTCTAGATGAAGAAGAAAACAGCACATGTAATACAACATATAAGGCATCCCCAATGTAATGATTAAATAGGTGCAATACTGATGAAGTAGGAAAACAGGGTGATACCGTCATATTCTCGGTCTTTGATCTCTATACAAATAGGCCTGGGCAATGGCATCTAAGGTTTGAAGACATGAAGGACTACTGATGCTGGTTCGCCACCGATTCGTGTTCCAAAACTTGAAAACAAGTTAGACAGAATAAAACATATGAATTATGCCGACAAGGCAGCCATGTAAATTCGTGATATATGACATATTCTTAGCTTGTTGTCATACTTTGTCGAGCAATCGAGTACATTTTGTCCCTACAAATCCTAGCTTTCCAAAAGCACAGATTTGCAGAACTTTTACTCAAAGTACCTTGCGTTATTATTCAGAATATGACCCTTGAGAAATCATATACATGGATGCTAGAGCTGGCATGATGACCAGGCAGGAAAGTAACATAAGTAGAAAAAAATAAATGTTGCATGCATATTTCCAACTAAGTGCACTTCCGAGATTCTAGGGCAGATAAATAACATTGAAATCGATACCACTACAGTGAGATTTCATCAGATGCTACTCCCCAAATATACCGACCATGTAGATATTCGCCAAGCTGAAATTGTGAGAAATCAGATGTAGCACCAATTTTTCAGAAAAATAAACTGAAACAGGGGTAGATATGAGGGCGGCAAATCAGTAACATTCATTATACAACAGTGCAGACAAAGGATAATCGGTTGAATTCATCGATCATACAGTGGTGTACCAACTACAGTAAGATAAAAAACAACTACTGTGAGGAACACAGGCACCACAAGTTCACAATCAAAGCAGCAGGGCTGTTTTTGAGGGGGGTCGAGGCATTACATACCGCTGGTGATAATCCATTGATGAGATCGCTATTGATGCCTTCCTTATAAGATTAGTCTTGTTCAATGGCAGTGGTCGTGATAACATGGAAACACCAAAGTAAAAAAAACAGAAAATTACCTCCGGTCTATTGGGGCAATTGACCGAACAGTTGGCATGCAAACGGCTATAGCAGTAGTGTTTCTCAAAGAAATAAAAACCTACTATGTAATGCAATGTAGCAAAAATGGTGGTGGATTCACGCGTCAGTCACTACTAAATGTTTTTTCAGCATGGTCATTACTAACTGCTTGTGCAAGGTTCCTGCACAAGGTTTATGCTAGTAATGCTTGCAAGTCATCTGTGTTATTCTATCCACCACAAGTCTAGAACAGTGACAATCACACAGAAATAGGTGCAGAACCATCCTTCGGTACAATACATATTTCAATAGATTCAGATCGGATAAGTAACAATGACAAACAACCAAATAACACTTCTAATTTAATTATGCAGACTAACCTGAAACTATTTATTAGAAGAGCTAACCTGAAAATATTAAGCGGACCTGAAACTAACCTGATAGGAAACAGATATGGGGTGGAGCTGATGGCGTGGAGGTTGGGCCTGAACCTTCCTTGGAGTGAGAAGATGACCTGACGAGCTCCCCTCACTCCGCCGCAGCCGGCGTCGTGCTTCCGCGACTCTGCTCCACGAGCGCGGTGTGGTGTGGCCAATGTAGGATAGGAGACGTGATGGAGGTGGGGGAGCTGATGCTTCTTTGATCCGGCGCTCGACGGGAGAGGACAAAGGAGGACGGGGCTCCGCCTGCCACGCCCATCCTTGACTCCACCGCCCTCTCCCTCCGTGGGAACGACGTGATCCGGGGCGAACCCATCCTTGACTCCACCGCCCTCTCCCTCCGCGGGAACGACATGATCCGGGGCTTCGCCCAACAAGGGCCTCCTGTGCGGCGCTCTGGCCGCCTTCAACCAGGAAAACGCCGGCAGCGCCCAACCCTATTTCGCGAAAGAAAGAGAGATAAACGTGGGTCGGGAAAGGGGGCAAATCCTCACCGGCGTCGACCGGCGGCTGGCGCAGCACCGGATCAAGCGTCGCCGGGGTCGGTCGCCTCCTAGCGGCTGAGATCGGGAGGCGAGGGAGAGCCCGTGCTTTTTTGTGTTTGTGGACTGCAGGTTGAATATTGAAAACTACAAGGGGAGTTTTAGAAAACAACCTGAACGAAACGTTTTTCTCACTTACTAAAGGACTGCGGGTTAATTTCACAAAAATGGAGGGACTTTTCTGCAAAAATCCTAACGACGGACAACCCGAAGCAATCGCTGGTTTATTAGTAGCGAAAGAATTAAAGACAATACATGGAGGATTTTGGTCCCTTCAAATAAATGTTCCAATATACTACAACCAGAAACTTGATTGCATTGTGCAAAAATCCTCGCAAACTATTACATATGGAATTAGGGATTTGAACCATACCATTTAGGAACCATGGCAACACAAAATATTTCAACCCTTCCACACCTACTATTCATATCTCACAAGATGATATACTTTTAGATGTGTCAGTGCAAACTCACCTGCCTTTGCTTCCTCTTCCCTTTCATACATTAGTAGCAGCAGGAAAACACGCACAACAACAGGAGCGACACAACCACAACACGCGCAGCAGCAGCACAACCAGACGGGCGCGCAGCAGCAACAAGCACATCAAATCAAGTAGCAAGCATGCAAAGCAGCGACAACATCAGATACCCTGATGCCCAACTCACCAACTCACCAATTCACCTCGTGCCCCTCTTGTTTCTCTTACTCTTCCTTCAATCCCAGCATTGATGTGACTACAAGCTTCTGTCCTGGTTTTTCTCCCGATCAAGACCATCCAATCCATCATCGAGAGGGCCATATCCTCTTGTCTCTACCTCACATTCCGGCTGACAACACCAGGCTGCCTATCTTCCAGATCCAGGCAAAGCAAGGCTCTCCCCTCAATGTCCAGAGCCACTGTGCCTACATGCCACCATCTTGGATCTCGCCCATCTCAAACATGCCGAGCCACTGAATTGGATGGAGATTAAGAATCACTTCTTCTCCGCCCCCTCGCACAGCATTGTAACCGATGAGTCTTAAGCTATGATCCTCATATTCCAGCGATGACTAAGACACCAATGTTCTTCAGGAAGGAGAGGTAGCCATCGTCGAGGTTCTTGAACCCCTGCAACAAAGATCCATGAAACAAATGAAAGCCAAATATCAAATCATGATTCTTAAAATAATATTCATCAGTAAACATGTTCATGAGGAGATGGAATTACCACCTCCCGTCAGAGGATTTTAGTTTATGTAATAATCAAATCAACGAAATATCTTGAGTCAGATAGAATTGTCATTCCAGTTCATCTAATCAAATCAGTGAAACCTAGTAGGTAGGCTAAAATTGATGGTGTCATTAGATAGAAAAACATGAACCTGTAAACTCAAGTTGTATGTTGAGAATTAGAAGCAAAAATGTCATCATGCAATAGAAACTAAGTGAATCCCTACATTGCCATAGCCTGGAGGTAGGCACACAAAATTCTTTTGTCCTGTGTGAGTAAGATGGTGACCCTTCAACATGAAGCTATCTACAAATTTCTGCAAAACGAAAAGAAAATTATTTATCAATTCTACAAAAAGAAACATTCAAATAGTTAGGAACTATACTCCCCCTTCAAAAGTATAACGTACATATACCGGTTGTGCAGTTCACAAGTACTCCCTCCGTTCTAATTTACTCGTCGTGGTTTTAGTTCAAATTTGAACTAAAACCACGACGAGTAAATCGGAACGAAGGGAGTAGTAGTTAGGAACTGTATTCGCCCTTAAAAAGTATATTGTACATATATAGGACACAACCAAAGGTTCTATATGTATAGTTTGTTAGGAGTAAGCACATTGTGTTAGGAGGCTGGTTGTAACCGAACTGTTGAAGTATAAAACAGTTTCGGAAGTATCGTGTGCGTCTAGGAATCGATCAGATAAGGAGATAGGAGAGTTTAAACATGCTTATCAGGGTCACGTCGTGTTGGGCAAGTATGTGTGCCGTGTTGGACGTGAATTCGTTGTAAACTCCTATATAAAGCAAAGAATAGGAAGGAGGGCGATTGAGCCATCGTTGAATATCTTTTTATGTAGTTTTTCCTCTCGTGAGTTCTTGTGCAGGTCGCCTAAATACAACAGGAAGCTGATTGATTTGCTCTAACAATTGGCATTAGAGCCTTGCTAGATCCTCGATCACGAGAGAGCAATGGGCGACGACGATAGCAAGACCAAGCAGCTTTCGCTGGGAGGCAGTTCGGCGGTGAAGAAAGAAACCTTACCCCCGGTGACCTTCCCGCGGCTAGAGGGAGAGGACTATGCTATGCGGGCGATCAAGATGGAGTGCGCCATGGAGGCTCACGAAATCTGCGGTGCGACCGAACCTGGAGGCAATGCATACAAGAAGGGAGGTGAAGAATATAAGAAGGATCGGCAGGCCATGTCTGTGATCTACTCTGTCATCCCCAATGATGTAGCACGTCATGTATCCGGGAAGAATACGGCAGCAGAAGCTTGGGAGGTGATCAAGGAACTTCACCAAGGGCACAGCCGTGTTCGTGAGGCTCGTCTACAATCTCTGTGAGGGATTATGAAAGTCTGAAGATGGATGAAATTGAATCCGTGGATAAATTTGCCACGAGGGTGGTTGAGATCACCAACTCCATCAAGGACCTTAGAGAGACTTTGACGGATATCGCGATTGTACGTTGCTTCCTCCGTGCTGCAGCACCACGATACATGCAGATTGTCACCTCAATCGAACAGTGCGTGGACCTGAAGACCTTGTCAGTCGCAGAACTCGTCGGGAGATTCAAAGCCCATGATGAGAGGGTCAGGTTGAACTTCGGCGATCCGAAGGAAAGTGAGAATTTGTACCTGACTAAGACTCCATGGATGCAACTGTCAAACGATAAGAAAAACAAGGGGACAGGAGCAAGCGGCAGTGGCAAGAAGGAATATCGGACTAACCCGAAGAAATCAGAAGAAGAGTCTGAGGCCCCAGCCAAACCGAAGTTTGATCGGAAGAAAATTAAATGCCATAACTGTGGGATTTTTGGACACTTTAAATCTGAATGTCGCAAGCCACCAAAGAAGGAAAAAGCTTTCCTAGCAAAGGGAGGTGATGATCAGCCTGAGATGCTGATGGTTGAGTTGTGCGAGCTCATGGAAGATGGGCAGATTGAAGAACGTCCAAAGCACATGCTCGTGCCTAAAGAGGTTCAGGAAGAGAAAATACAGAGAAAGCTCACTGAATATGTGACACTTGTAGAGGATAAAGTGCGTCTGCAGCAGAAGGAAAAGGTTGAAGCTGGTGGGAATGTCTGGTACTTGGACTCCGGAGCGAGTAATCACATGACCGGTGATATTGATCAATTTTCTGAGTTGAATACTTCAGTTGGAGGCACTGTAAAATTTGGAGATGCCTCGACCGTGCAGATTTGTGGTCGTGGAACCGTGTTATTTGAGACACGAAAGGGAGAACACAAGGTGCTGACGGATGTGTATTTCATCTCGAGACTGAAGAGTAGCATTATAAGTCTCCGCCAACTCGAAGAGCGTGGTTGCAAGATCGTCATTGAGGATGGCATGATGTTGGTGTTTGACCGTCAGCGTACACTGCTCGCACGGGTGAAGCGCTCAAGGAATCGCCTCTACATACTGAACCTTGATCGTGCCGACCCAGTTTGTTTGCTCGCTGGTATGCAGGAGGATGCCTGGAGATGGCATGCACGCTATGGTCATCTGAATTTCCGAGCGTTGCGTACACTAGGGCAGAAGGAGATGGTGCACGGTCTACCAAGAATTGAGCATGTCGAGCAGCTTTGTGATGGCTGTCTTGTTGGAAAACAGAAGTGTAGCCCGTTCCCCTATGAGGCAAATTTCAGAGAAAGCAAGGTTATGGACTTGATGCATGGTGATTTGTGTGGACCAATCACACCGGCTACCCCAGCTGGTAATCGATATTTTTTGCTAATTGTCGATGACTATAGCAGGTTCATGTGGATCGTGTTGTTAAAGACCAAAGATCAGGCTTTTGAAGCATTTAAAAAGGTCAAGGTTGCAGCCGAAGTAGAAGCTGAAGCAAAGTTGAAAGCTATCAGAACGGATAGAGGTGGTGAATTCAGATCCAAGCGGTTCAATGCCTATTGTGAAGAACATGGCATTAGAAGGTACTTGACGGCTCCCTACACACCGCAGCAAAACGGCGTGGTAGAGAGAAGAAACCAAACGGTTGTAGCTATGGCACAGAGCATGTTAAAAGTAAAAATATGCCCGGAAGATTTTGGGGGGAGACTGTTACCACAGCAGTCTATTTGCTCAATCGAGCGCCCACCAAAAGTGTGATCGGAAAGACTCCGTACGAAGCATGGTGCAGGAGGAAACCTACTGTGGAACACTTGCGCACATTTGGATGTGTAGCTCATGTAAAAACAGTAGGGGGTCACATTGGAAAGCTAGAAGACCGCAGCACACCGATGGTGTTGCTTGGATATGAGCCTGGATCAAAATCATACCGAGTATATGACCCCCGTACAGGGATGCTAAGAGTAACTCGAGATGTTGTCTTTGAAGAAGCAAAAGCATGGAATTGGGATTCTGCAACAGAACCGGCTCTGCATTCTTCAGGTGATATATTTTAGGTGGTTTATGATCACCATGATGCAGGTCAGGACGAGCACAATCATGACCATGGGGACAAAGGGGAAGTACCGAGCACGCCCGTTGTACAAGGCGGTGCTCCGGAGTTTGTGGATTTAGGCTCACCAACAACCCCTTCACCATTCATTGAGAGCGGCAGCAAAAGCCCCAGCACAGCTGCCACGGCAACAAAAAATGCTGCAATGGCAGGACATCCACCTGAGGCTACAGATCTGACAGAACAAGGTGATGCAGAAGCGGCAAGCGAACCTCGTCGAGGACCGCCAACTCCAGTTCGTCTGCGCTCAATCGATGACATTTATGAAGACACGAATCCACTAACAACCAGGGGAAGAGGATGCAACAGAGGTCAGGTTGCGAGTAGAAGAAGTTCATCTGCAAGTTTAAGAGAAGAAATTACATAGCTCTGTTTTCTAGGTGCAGAGGAACCTGTATCATTTGAAGAAGAAAACCAGGAAGAAACTTGGAGGAAAGCAATGACAGAGGAGATGGACTCGATCATTGATAACAAGACTTGGTCATTAACCAATCTTAATGAAGGACACCGAGCTATAGGTCTGAAGTGGGTGTTTAAAGAAAAGAAAAATTCAAAGGGATCGGTGATCAAGAACAAGGCTCGCCTTGTCGCGAAAGGATTTGTACATCATCAAGGAGTGGACTTTGATGAGGTTTTTGCCCCAGTTGCGAGGATGGAGTCTGTTCGGCTGCTAATTGCAATTGCAGCTCAGAAAGCGTGGAAGCTACATCATATGGATGTCAAGTCGGCATATTTGAATGGTGTGTTAGAGGAGGAAGTTTATGTAAAACAACCTCCAGGTTTCATCAAGGTCGGTAGTGAAGAAAAGGTGTTGAGACTCCACAAAGCTCTGTATGGTTTACATCAAGCTCCGAGAGCGTGGAACATTAAATTAAATGACACGCTGATATCTCTCGGATTTGAGAGAAGTCCATTTGAGCATGCTATGTACAAAAGGGGGGAAGAAAAATCTCGCCTAATAGTTGGAGTATACGTGGATGACCCTCGATAACAGGAGAGGATGAGCAAGAATTGGCAAGGTTCAAACAGCAGATGAAGGACTTATTTAAGATGTCCGACCTGGGTTTATTGAGCTACTATCTAGGCATAGAAGTGCATCAAAAACCAGGGAGTATAACGCTATGTCAGGAGGCATATGCGAGAAAGATCCTAGAGATCAGTGGCATGACAGATTGCAATTCTGCTCAAACTCCTATGGAAGTTCATCTCAAGCTGAGTAAGAGAAGTGAAGCTCCTGAAGTTGACTCAACAAAGTACCGTAGTATCATGGGAAGTTTACGGTACCTCGTACATACAAGGCCTGATTTGGCATATCCAGTGGGCATTGTGAGTCGCTTTATGGAGGCCCCGACATCTGAACATTTGGCTGCAGTAAAACACATATTGCGCTATGTGAAAGGAACTCTCAATTTTGGGTGTACCTATGTCAAGAAGAAAGGTGCAAAAGATGAGCAGCTCCATGGTTACAGTGATAGTGACATGGCGGGAGACGTGGACGATCGGAAGAGCACATCCGGCGTTGCATTTTTCCTTGGACCAAACTTGGTCAGTTGGCTCTCACAGAAGCAGAAGGTTGTAGCTCTTTCTTCTTGCGAGGCTGAATATATAGCAGCGGCGACAGCGGCGTGTCAGGGAGTTTGGCTTGGATGACTACTTGGTGATCTCCTAGACCAAGAACCAGAGAAGGTGCTATTGAAGATCGACAACAAATCTGCAATTTCCTTGTGCAAGAACCCTGTTCATCATGATAGAAGCAAGCATATAGATACAAGGTATCATTACATAAGGGACTGTGTGGAGGAAGGAAAGGTGGAAGTCGATCATGTATGCACTGAAGATCAGCTAGCCGACATCTTGACTAAATCTCTTAGAAAACAGAAATTTTTGGAGATGAGGAAGAGAATTGGAGTGGCATCTATGGAATGATAACACAACATGCTTAGGGGGGTAAATGTTAGGAGTAAGCACATTGTGTTAGGAGTCTGGTTGTAACCAAACTGTTGAAGTATAAAACAGTTTCGGAAGTATCGTGTGCGTCTAGGAATCGATCAGATAAGGAGATAGGAGAGTTTAAACATGCTTATCAGGGTCATGTCATGTTGGGCAAGTATGTGTGTTGTGTTGGACGTGAATTCGTTGTAAACTCCTATATAAAGCAAAGAATAGGAAGGAGGGCGATTGAGCCATCGTTGAATATCTTTTTCTATAGTTTTTCCTCTCGTGAGTTCTTGTGCAGGTCGCCTACATACAGCAGGAAGCTGATTGATTTGCTCTAACATAGTTGTGCTTGAACAAATCACCGGGCCTTAAATGTACCCATTAATAAGTATGAAAAATAGAGAAAGGTCTTTGCGTAACATGAATATAAAGAACTAAATCATTTATCCTATGAGTCTCCTATGCAATATGGTGTAAGCCCTTAAGTCTGAAGCATATATAGATAGATAACCAAGAGACTGCCATGCATTTTTGAATTTTAAAATTTGTAGAACAGTCCAACAAGTGTGAGGTATAACACCTGTAGGGATTCCAACAACCCTCAATTCAATTGTCTCCATGATGAACAATTGATGAATCTTGCACATGAATAGCAGTTGACAATTGTCTTTTGCATAGACATGATTAACATTTGTCCACCCAGATTTATTTATATCATTTTTCACTCAAGAGTTTCTTACCATAGACTGTAACCATTGCACTAAGAATGTGATAATAAGCCTACGAACTAAGCCAGAACAAGTTACAAGCTTCCTGTGCATAGCTGCAAAATGGATAGTAGATGCAAAAGCAGGGTCATCGAGTCATAATGCCTCATCTGACAGTAGCACACACAGTTTGTAATCGGCGCAGAAGGCGCCAACTAGAAGCTCCCCCTCCCGTCCTCACGCCGCCGTCCTCTTATTCTCTCCGATCTCCTCTCCCTGCCCGACTCCTCAAACTTGAAAATAGTTCATCGAATTTTAAAAACGTTCAACAAAATTGAAAAAAAGTTAATATTTTTTCAAGAAAAGTTCATCGAATTTGAAGAAAGTTCATCGGATTTGGAAAAAAGTACATAGGATTTGAAAAAAGTTCATCCAATTTGAAAAATGTTCATCGAATTTAGAAAATAGTTCATCGAATTTGGAAAAGATTTCATCGAATTTGAAAAGGGTTCATCGGATTTGGAAAAAAGTTCATCGGATTTGAAAAGGGTTCATCGGATTTGGAAAAAAGTTCATCGGATTTGAAAAAAGTTCATCGTATTTGGAAAAGAGTTCATCGAATTTGGAAAGAGTTCATCAGATTAGGAAAAAAATTAATCAAACTTGAAAAAATTTCATCAAATTTGGAAAAGAGTTCATCAAATTTGAAAAAAGTTCATCGATTTTTAAGAAAAAGTTCACAAATTTCAAGCAAAAACATCAAACCAGGAAGAACAAAAAAGAGGAAAAAGGAAAAAAGGAAAAGAGGAAAGAATAGATAAGAAATAGAGGAAAAAGATCACAGATCCAAAATAGAGGAAAAATAAAGATCCCTGCAGCTCAAGAGAACAATTAGAGAAAAAAAACTAGCCACAAGTCACGTGTGGTTCTGTGGTGTAGTGGTTACCGTCGCTGCAGATGAGGCAGTGATTGCGAGTTCGACATCAGGCAGCCCACACTTTTTTTGAACCTTTTTCCAGAATGAAACAGAACGTACATGGGCCGGCCCAGCTCGCCAGCGAAGAAGGGGGGGCGCATAAGGCCTTGTACAGTGAAAGGCCTTGTACAATGGAAGGTGCTCAGAAAAATAAACAAAGTTTTTCTGAAGCACCGGTGCCTATTTCTACAGGAGAGACGCTTAATTAAGCATCTACCCTATATAAATAAGCACCGGTGCTTAAAAACAGCCTAGTTTATTTCTCTAAGCACCTCCCCTAAGCATCTCCCATTGTACAAGGCCTAAGCGCCAAATAGGAAATCCCTGCTCGTTTGACTGTTTCGACAATACAATTCGAACTGCAAATTTCTTTTTTTTTTGCGAGAAAGTATGAAAGGAAATATGCTTGAACAAAATATGGAACAAACTTTCTTAACAATGAAAAATCTCCATAAATCACAGAAACCTGCTGATTGAAATCTTCCAGAATTTGGAAATGGCTTCCACTAGTTTAGTTGTTTGAAAGGAAATTTTATTGTAAGAAGTACAACTGAATTTAAAAATATGGAAAATCAGAAACAACAAAAGTATGGTTTTGACTGTTGTTTCTACATTAAAATGTGAAGATCTCCGAAATCAGAACTGAACCATTTTGCTCCCTCAAATGGTCCTGAAAATTTAATAAAACACAAGACATTTAGTTTGTTAATAGAAAGAAAATTTAGTATGTATATTTTCTCTTTAATTATTTATTGACTAGATCATGGAAACTAGTGTACTACTTTTGAATCACAGATTTCTTACAGAGGATACCTTTCAGCAGTTCATTCTCTTTGTTGCAAAACGTCCTTTTATTTGAATGACCGGAAACCCTGTAGAATAAAAGCAGAAGAGATTCATTGATGTTTTTGGTCTATAGTTCCCTTACTACCAATGTTACTCAAAGACAGTATGAAATTGAAGGAGCGGTTTCTAACTTACGTGATTTTGAAGAAATGTCCTCACTACTGGTAGTTGCACCTCCCTACTTTGGTAGGTTGCAATCTCATACAGGAATATTTCACGCATAGCTTTAAATCAACCTGTTTGCATAGTTGTGATTCTTATTTAATTATTATTTTCATCTATGAAATAAAAGATTTGCAAGTAGAATAAGTTATTTTGAAATAAGAAACACTAAAAGTAGAGAACCCTAGAACTCCCATTCCACGATATGTTTTAAGTATTCTAGGAACTGCAAGGAATCTGTAGTCAAAGTATTTGATGCTGAATGCACTGCAGTTAGGGTAGGTGAGCGCAAACAGTGACTCGAAATTGTAACAGACAGTGCTTATTACAATTGTGAATTTGTCATTTCCAGACCCATTAGGATTCATAATATCAAAAAGCCTTCCACTCTCTAGGTTTGTTGTTATTAGAATCCATTACTTATAATTGAAGCAAGGCAAGTGGACCTGTAAAAATTCGAAGTAGGTTTGTTCTGTTAAATAATTTCCAATTAATGAATTCAGTAACAGAAAAAAATGCTTAAAGAACGGTACTTATAAAATTTGCTATTTCCGATCTGAAGCCAACTCTTGCTTCACTTAAAATGTCTCTGCATATTGGGTTTGAATGATCAAGCATAGGCCTCATTAGTATTGCCTGATAAAAAATAAGAGAAGAGAATTTTTTGTTTGGCGAAATTAACATATGATAAGACACGAGAAACAGTGGAAAAGAGAAGAAAAAGAAGTAAATGTATAATACCATATATTTTCTTTGGACAATGTGCCTAATAACATCAGTGTTTGGTATTAGGCCTTGCCTACCACAGATTAGTTGGTCCATATTGAGCATTTTTGAGTAACAATCCAGAGAGTGCGGATTCATCCAGCAACCAGGCCTCAAGGAAATAGTTAAAGTTTTCTGGTCAACCCAAACTTCATTCACTTGGAATATTCTTTGGCTGTTGTTTTGAAATTAATGAAGGGGAACGTAGCAGAAATCAAAAACTTTCTACGCATCACCAAGATTAATCTATGGAGTTATCTAGCAACGAGGGGAAGAGGAGTGCATCTACATACCCTTGTAGATCGCGAGCGAAAGCATTCAAGAGAACGGGGTTGATGGAGTCGTACTGGTCGTGATCAAAATCACCGATGACCGAGTGCCGAACGGACAGCACCTCCGCATTCAACACACGTACGGTTGGGGAAGACGTCTCCTCCTTCTTGATCCAGCAAGGGGGAAGGAGAGGTTGATGGAGATCTAGCGACCTGACGGCGTGGTGGTGGATGCAGCAGCGATCTCGGCGGGGCTTCGCCAAGCTTCTACGAGAGGGAGAGGTGTAGCAAGGGGAGAGGGAGGCGCCAAGAGCATGGGTGTGGCTGCCAACCCTCCCCCCCTCTTTATATAGGCCCCCTAGGGGGGGCGCCGACCCTAGGAGATGCAATCTCCAAGGGGGGCGCCGGCCAGGCGGGAAACTTGCCCCCCAAGCCAGGTGGAGGCGCCCCCACCGCTAGGGTTTCCAACCCTAGGCGCAGGGGGGCCCAAGGGGGGGCGCAGCAGCCCACCAGGGGCTGCTTCCCCTCCCACTTCAGCCCATGGGGCCCTCCGGGATAGGTGGCCCCACCCGGTGGACCCCCGGGACCCTTCCGGTGGTCCCGGTACAATATCGGTAACCCCCGAAACTTTCCTGATGGCCGAAACCTGACTTCCTATATATAATTCCTCACCTCCGGACCATTCCGAAACTCCTCGTGACGTCCGGGATCTCATCCGGGACTCCGAACAACTTTCAAGTTACTGTATACTAATATCTCTACAACCCTAGCATCACCGAACCTTAAGTGTGTAGACCCTCTGAGTTCGGAGACATCTGAACATGACCGAGACGACTCTCCGGTCAATAACCAACAGCGGATCTCGATACCCATGTTGGCTCCCACATGCTCCTCGATGATCTCATCGGATGGACCACGATGTCGAGGACTCAATCAATCCCGTATACAATACCCTTTGTCAGTCGGTACATTACTTGCCCGAGACTCGATCGTCGGTATCCCAATACGTCGTTCAATCTCGCTACCGGCAAGTCACTTTACTCGTACCGTAATGCATGATCCCATGACCAGACACTTGGTCACATTGAGCTCATTATGATGATGCATTACCGAGTGGGCCCAGAGATACCTCTCCGTCATACGGAGTGACAAATCCCAGTCTCGATTCGTGCCAACCCAACAGACACTTTCGGAGATACCCGTTGTCGGTGTCAAAACCGGCGGATCTCGGGTAGGGGGTCCTGAACTGTGCGTCTAGGCAGATGGTAACAGGAGACAAGGGACACGATGTTTTTACCCTGGTTCGGGCCCTCTCGATGGAGGTAAAACCCTACTCCTGCTTGATTGATATTGATGATAGGGGTAGTACAAGAGTAGATCTACCACGAGATCAAGGAGGCTAAACCCTAGAAGCTAGCCTATGGTATGATTGTGGTTTGTTGTTGTGTCCTACGGACTAAAACCCTCCGGTTTATATAGACACTGGAGGGGGCTAGGGTTACACAGAGTCGGTTACAATGGTAGGAGATCTACATATCCGTATCGCCAAGCTTGCCTTCCACGCCAAGGAAAGTCCCATCCGGACACGGGATGAAGTCTTCGATCTTGTATCTTCATAGTCTTGGAGTCCGGCCGATGATGATAGTTTGGCTATCCGGACACCCCCTAGTCCAGGACTCCCTCAGTAGCCCCTGAACCAGGCTTCAATGACTACGAGGCCGGCGCGCATATTGTCTTCGGCATTGCAAGGCGGGTTCCTCCTCCGAATAATTCATAGAAGATTGCGAACACCAGGATAGTGTCCGGCTCTGCAAAATAAATTCCACATACAACCGTAGAGAATAACATTTACACAAGTTCAATCTGCTGACGTGTTATGTGGCGTGACGTCACACCACAACCAAGCCTTTACGTTTTTATTAGACCACCTCAGCGCGTTTAGCGAAGCGGTTTCCTTGGCACGTCTTGTCAAAGCAGAGATCGTGTTCCCCTTATTCTGGGATTCCCATCAATACGGACGTGGGTAACCGACCGCGCCATTGATTGTGGCGCTTGGGAGATAAGCGAGTTTTACCAGGCCAGTGGGGACGCATAGTTTCGTCCGCCCATATACAAGGGGATAAGGATCCACCTCTTTTACCTACGCCTTCTTCCTCCTTTGCTTATCCATCTCCGCGCACTCGAGCTCCAGCGCCCAAGTCCGCATACCTCACCTCGACCCTCTCCAACCATGTCTGGAGTGGGAGGCAAGTGGATGGCCTCCTCCGTTACGGAGGGACACATCGAGAAGCTGCGCAGCGCCGGATATCTGTCCAGCGACATCGCGCATCGGCTGCCCGATGAGGGGCAGCTCATCCCCACCCCCAGGCCTCATGAGAGGGTGGTATTCCTTCCCCATTTCCTCCGCGGACTAGGCTTTCCTCTTCACCCCTTTGTCCGGGGGCTCATGTATTACTACGGCCTGGATTTCCACGATCTGGCCCCAAATTTCATCCTCAATATCTCGGCGTTTATCGTGGTGTGCGAAACCTTCCTTCTGCATCCAGCCCCACTTGGCTTGTGGCTAAAGACCTTGATGTCAAGCGAAGGTTGTGAAGGGCAGCCAAGCGGAGTGCGGAGGCGCCATGGTGGGCAAAATGCCCAACGTCACCTGGCTCGAGGGTGCCTTCGTGGAATCCGTCAAAGGGTGGCAATCGGGGTGGTTCTACATCACCGAGCCGCGCGACCCTAAATGGGCAGCGGCCCCCGAATTCAGATCTGGTGTCCCCATGCAGCTCACCTCCTGGAAAGAGAAGGGCTTGCTTCGGGGTAGTTTGGAGGAGCTGACCGGACTCCAGTCCTGTCTCCAGACCCTGGTGAACAAGAAGCTCAAGCTTGTCAATTTGATCCAGGTTATGCTCGTCCGCCGGATTCTCCCCTGCCAGCAACGGGACTTCAATTTGTGGGAGTTTGATCCGGCACAGCACCAGACCTTGAGCGGGCTCTTCGATACTACGTACGAAGACGCCTGGAGGGTGCTATTCAAGGGTGCCGAAGCTCCCGCATCCGCTACCGAAGATCGCGGATTCAGCACGCAGCGCCTGGCTGACGAGGTAAGCTACGTCATCCTTTATGGGACACCTGCTTTTCATAGTTTGACTCTATGCGGGATCTAAACTCCCAATACCTTTAACAAGACTGGAAGAAGACGTCCGGACAGGTTAACTATCCGGCTCCCCTTCCAGAAGAACCAGCGGACACCCGTTTGACGGGTCTGCTGGTTCCGGCACTTTACGTGGTGCCGGAGAAGAAGGCCAAGAAGAAGGCCACGGGAACCCGAAAGAGTTCCCGGCGTCGAATAATGTCGGACTCATCGTCCGATGGCTCAGTCGGAATCCTCCCACGAGGACGAGGAGGAGAAGAAAAGGCCTCTCCCGACGGGAGAGAAGAAGAGGAAGGCCTCCCGGAGAGGGAGGCGAAGGGTCAGAAGGGAGGACCCTTCCCCGGACAACTCCGCCAATGTCGGCGACGGCGACGAGGAGTGGCCCCCAAGGGCCAAGCCCCTGGCGAGATCGTATGTATCCGGACTCCTAGATGATTTATGATTTTTCTTTTTGCCACATGGCGTCTTTCTAATGCCGCATACAACCTGTAGTCCGGCCAAGGATGATCTTCTCGTTTCGTCGAGCGGGTCCTTGGGCGCGTCGGATATGGATTCCCTTCCGACCGCCTCCTTCCCTCACGACTCTGACTACGTCGAGGTGGGATCCCGGGAGGGGACCCATCAGGGGGAGGAGGCCCTGGAGGTGCCGCAGGGCAACCTCCCGGACTCCACACCGGACTCCGCACCGGAACCCGCAGTGGTTCCAGAGTGCGGCGGGCGGCCCCTTCGTAAGAAGGGCAGGACGGTGCCACCGGCGGCCTCCGTCCAACCGGAGGCGCCAGATAATTTGCTGGAGGCGCTCAACGGCGCTTCCATCAAAGAAGAACACCGCGCTATCATGAGTGCGGTGATTCAGAAGGTTCAGCTCGCCAAGAGCGGGCTGACCGAAGCCTGCCGCATCCTTCTAATAGGCTTTGAGGTAAGAATTTCAAAATGTGTAATATAATACCGCATAGACAGTAGCCCCTGATGCTCGGTTCGGTGTTCGGAAAGAAAAGCCGGAGCGAGGATCTAAAAAGATATACGCAGGAGGCTAAAAAATATGTCAATATGGGATTGCAGGCTGCGCTGCTGACCTCTGCCGCACTGACTGCGGAGGTCAAGCAAAGCCTCGAGCGGTCCGAGAACGAGCTCGGCCATGCCAAGAAGCAACTCGAGGACAAGGAAGGTGAGTAACACCTTATTAAAGTTGTACCTTCTGAAAAGGATTTGGTTGCAAGAAAAATAACAAGGATAACGTGGGTACTACAGGGCCCGAACGAGCAGTGGCGACCTGAAGGAGGCGGTGTCATGGCGGAGCATAATGCGGCCGCGAACGAGCCGAGCAAGAGAAGCGAGGCGCGGGTGGCGGAGGTGCAGCAAGAGCTCCAGGCTCGTGGAAAAACATGAGAGTTTGGAGCGCGACTCAAAGACTCGAGTCCGAGCTTGCATCGGCTCTTGAGAATGCCAAAGCCGCTAAGGCGAAGCCCACAAGGCCCTCCAGGAAATCGAGGCGTTGAAGAAGATAGCGGCGGGTAAGGCATTTTTCATGCAAAGCAAGCATGTGAATGTGAATTACTTATTACTTACCCGAATTCGGAGCTCTCCAGGAGCGTCCGCAGATCTTCCCCGCAGCTTGTCCGATGCTGCCTCATTCTATCGGGCCGAGGAGGGGAGCTTGACGGAGAAAGTCTTCTAGTCTCAGTATGCTGAGGCCGGACATCCGGTGCCCCTTAGCGACCAGCTGAAGCAGCTGGTCGAGCTCCTAAAGCGGCCGAACAGGCCATGAAGGGCCTTATAGCTCGGTGTGTGGCCGACGGAGGCCATGCACAGGAGTTACTTCGCCCTAGTCTGGCGGTGATGGATGCGTGTCCCTGGGTTGAAGTCGTCAAGCATTCCTCATGTATTGAAGGTGCCCGTCGGGCCCTTGCCCGTGCAAAGGTGAACTGGGGCAGGATGGATGCTGAGAAGCTTCTAACGGATGCGCCGCCGGCGGGCAAGGAGTATCGCACGCCCGAAATGTATTATAAAAGTGTCATGAAGGGTGCCCGCATGATTGCGGGTGAGTGCTCCAAAAACGAAATATTTGAGTAGACTCGCATTTCGTTATCCTGTGCGCTGAAAACTTTGTTCATATGCGCTAAGCAACGCTTGTTAATTTAAAATATTACCTTCTGTGCGGCCGTTTATCAAATCTGAGAGATGGCAAGTCGTCGGGTTTCAAATTTCCCCATGCCACGAGTGTTGTGGTGTTCGGGATAAAATTGAGCGCTCTTGTTCCCATTTTTGGGTCCATCTAGGGAGGCGCTCAACACAACGAACGAGGCAACCGGACTTATAATGCTTGAACACTCTCACTTAGCCATAGAATTCTATAATTTTAAATTTCAGCGAAGCCCCTAGTGTTCGGAAGACCGAGTTCGGGGCGCTATCCACGCCTGGGCCGGACAAAGCCGGTTCCTCGCTCTAAGCGGCATAAGTCTTTAGGGACTCGAAAAGACCTCTCGAACAGCGACCAGCTCTCGCCTTATCATGACGGTCAGTTTTAGCTTTCTCCACTGAGGCGCTCGCCCAGCTCAACCGGGGCGCAATCGCGATGGTTCTCCCAGTGCTACCTTAGCCGACACTGGCAAGCGTAAGGTACCAAAACATGGGAGCCGGGCAAACCCAACTATTGACCCAAGACATGATTCGGAGCCGATGCATATCATGCTATAAGTTCGGGGTGCCGCACTTGTGAAAGTGTTCGGACTTATCACACCGTAATGTGGGGAACTTAAGCCCCTGGTGTATTTAGCCGTACCGGAGTGTACGGATGCAACATGTCATAAATGAACACATGTATAAGGAAGAAATGAAATTATAAGCAAAAAGTGATGCATTATTTATTCCAGGAATACTGCCATGGATGCAGAACGATACAAATAGTGCGGTAAGCAATGGATGTGACTATTTACACATGTCCCCCTCCAGGGGTAGGCTGCGGAATGGTGTATAAAACAGATGTAATGCTCGTAATGGAGACCACACGGTGTTAAATCGTAGCCTTTATCCTTCCCTGGCTGTTGCATCGTGAGTCCGGTGGGTCTACTGCCGGACAGGGCCTCTAGTAAATGGAGTCCTTTGGATAAATAAATAATAAAAAAAGAAAAGAGAAAAAGAGTGACACACTTAGGAGCCCCTGGTGTGGTTGAGCCGCACTCTGGGCCTGTCGTGGTCGTGCCCCTCCCCATATGCCCATGGTATCTCCAGGGCGTAATGATGTACGCGAAGGACCAGTCTTGCGATTTTGCGGGCGCTGGGGTTGGGGCCGCATTGCTACGTGTGCTCGGAACGTGCCAGGTGGTCTTTGTTGTAGGTTACTCCGAGCGCGTTTGGCCGTGTCCGGTCGCTTAGCGGCCGGACTCGAGAATTGCCTTTAAGAGGCTGCTCTGTACTTCTGCCGCGAGAGCCGCTGTATGTTCCTCCGTTCGGAGGGAGCGTTCGGTGTTTTCGTTGACCGTGATGACTCCTCGAGGGCCTGGCATCTTGAGCTTGAGGTATGCGTAATGCGGCACCGTGTTGAACTTTGCAAACGCGGTCCGTCCGAGCAGAGCATGATAGCCGCTGTGGAACGGAACTATGTCGAAGATTAACTCCTCGCTTCAGAAATTATCCGGGGATCCGAAGACCACTTCAAGTGTAACTAAGCCTATACAATTGGCCTCTACACCTGGTATGACGCCTTTGAAGGTCGTCTTTGTGGGTTTGATCCTTGAGGGGTCTATGCCCATCTTGCGCCTTGTGTCTGATGAAGCGAGTTCAGTTGCTGCCGCCGTCCATCGTGACTACTGGTGAGGTGAAACCCATCGACGATTGGGTCTAAAACCAATGCGCGAATCCGCCATGGCGGATCTTTGGTGGGTGGTCCCTTGATCAAAAGTGATCGGGCAGGAGGACCATGGGTTGAACTTGAGGCGATTGGCTCCATCGCATATCGTCCACGAGTGCACGCTTCCGCTCCCTTTTGGGTATGTGGGTTGCGTATATCATGTTCACCGTCCGCACTTGTGGGGGAAACCTTCATCCTCTATTGTTCGGTGATGCGGTCTCTTCCTCGTCATCGCTATGCAGCCCCTTGTCATTGTTTTCGGCAATTAACTTGCCCGCCTGCTTGAATACCCAACAATCCCTGTTGGTGCGGTTAGCTGGCTTTTCGGGGGTGCCTTGTATCTGGCACGAGCGGTCGAGTATTCGGTCGAAATTGGATGGACCCGGAATAGTTCTTTTAAATGGCTTTTTCCGCTGACCGGGTTTGGAGCCTCTGAATCCGGCATTGACTACCGTATCCTCAGTGTTATCGCCGTTAACGTGGCGTTTGTTTTTATTGTTGCCGCGACACGCCATTGCGGTCCTTGTTATCTGGACTGCCAGAATTTTCTTTGAGGTTATTCTGCGGGCTAGCCAGCTGTCCTCTCCATGAAAAGCGGGTCATACGTGATGTGAGGGCTGCCATGGATTTCGCTTTTCCTGTCCTAGGTGCCGGGCAAGCCACTCGTCGCGGATGTTATGTTTGAAGGCTGCAAGGGCCTCTGCATCCAGGACGATCAACGATTTGATTTTTCTTTGTTAAGAACCGTGTCCGTAATTGTCCGGCGATTCGTCAGCTGCTAAATTATATGGCTAAGGTCATCGGCGTCTAGTGGTCGCACATATGTGCCCTGGAAGTTGTCAAGGAATGCGGCTTCCAGGTCCTCCCAACACCCAATTGATTCTGCTGGCAAGCTGTTAAGCCAATGCCGAGCTGGTCCTTTAAGCTTGAGTGGGAGGTATTTGATGGCATGAAGATCATCTCCGCGGGCCATGTGGATATGAAGGAGATAGTCTTCGATCCAAACCGCGGGGTCTGTTGTGCCATCATAGGATTCAATGTTCACAGGTTTAAACCCTTCGGGGATTTGATGATCCATTACTTCATCTGTGAAGCATAGTGGGTGTGCCGCGCCTCTATATTGGGCAATGTCGCGACGTAGCTCAAGCGAGCTTTGTCTATTGTGTTCGGCCCGGCCGGAGTTGTTGTATCCGGCGCGAGGGTCATCGTCGCGTATCGTGGGGCGCCCACGTGATCCGTAGATCGATCTTGATTGTCTTGCCTTATCCTTCAATATGTCTCCCAAGGCCGGCGCATTCCCCCGTGGCTTTGTACTTTTCGAGCGGTGCCAGGGTACGGTTCTGGTGGAGGGTCTAGAGGCCTCTCTGTCGCGACCACGAGGTGGTCGGTCAGCCGTATTGTGCGCTGGTGATGCAGGTTTATATGCTTCCTCCTCTAATCGGGGGAGCAACTTGCGTTTGGGGTAGCTTTTGGAGGGGCGTTAAGTTCATACTCTTGACGCAAGGACTTCAGTCCATCCGTCGGCTAGCGTGTCTTGATCAGCTCTAAGCTGTTGCTGCTTTCTTTAGGCTATTCGCCGTGGCCATAAGCCCTCGTTTAAAACGCTCTTGTTCGACGGGATCCTCGAGCACGACGAATTAAATGCGTCGTCGAGGCTTGCCTCGTCTCGGGAGGAGGCATGTAATTATCATCCTCTACCTCGTAAATGCCGCTCTCTCATGGGGCTGGCGTCTCCGCCCTCTGTCTTTGAATCTTGCCGGAGGGGTTGTCTTCGACCTTTATGCAGGGGTGTTATTATCTCGGTGCGGAATCTCCATTCTTCTTTGTGGCGGGATTTAGAGCGGCGCCGATGGCGCCGGCGCTTGGGCTGTTTCTTGGAGGGGTCTTCCTCCACTGCTTCCTCGCCATTCCCATCTTTTGGGATATCCACCATGTATATGTCATATGACGAGGTGGCCTTTCAGTTCCCCGTAGGCGCTGGTTCTTGGTCGTCTCCGGCATCGTCGTCCATACCGTCGATGTCTTCGGAGTCGTAGTCTAGCATGTCGGTTAGATCGTTGACAGTGGCTACAAAGTGGGTGGTGGGTGGGCTTTGAATTTCTTCGTCGTCCGCATCCCAACCGTCCTGACCGCAGTCCGGCCAGGGCTCTCCTGATGGCGAGAGATACTTTAGCGGATTCAGGATGTCGCCAAAAGGTGAGTGTTGAAAGATGTCCGCGGCGGTGAACTCCATGATAGGCGCCCAATCGGATTCGATCGGAGGGGGCGCGGGAGGTTCGGAGTCCGGCGAGTAGTCCGGCACCTCGGAGTCACGAGCCTCACAAGGGACAAGGTCAGTATTCGGCTCTATCTCCGTAGATGTATCAGCCCCTGAGGCAGTGTCCAGCCACTCATCCTCGGTCTGCGCAGTCGGCTCCGAATTAAGGATCGGAGCGGACTTGTGTGCAGCCTCCAGGGCACTGTCCGGCGACAGAGCTAAATCATGTCCATCGAGACAGTGCGGCATGCTCGGCAGTGGCTCGAATCCATCGAAGATCAAGTCTCCGCGGACGTCTGCCGTGAAATTCAAACTTCCAAATCTGACCTGATGGCCAGGGGCGTAGCTTTCAATCTGCTCCAGATGGCCAAGCGAATTGGCCCGCAGTGCAAAGCCGCCGAATACGAAGATCTGTCCGGGGAGAAAAGTCTCACCCTGGATCGTGTCGTTATTGATGATCGAAGGAGCCATCGAGCCTATCGGTGACGACACAGAGGAACTCTCAATGAAAGCACCAATGTTGGTGTCAAAACCGGCGGATCTCAGGTAGGGGGTCCCGAACTATGCGTCTAGGCAGATGGTAACAGGAGACAAGGGACACGATGTTTTTACCCAGGTTCAGGCCCTCTCGATGGAGGTAAAACCCTACTCCTGCTTTATTGATATTGATGATAGGGGTAGTACAAGAGTAGATCTACCACGAGATCAAGGAGCCTAAACCCTAGAAGCTAGCCTATGGTATGATTGTTGTTTGTTGTTGTGTCCTACGGACTAAAACCCTCCGGTTTATATAGACATCGGAGGGGGCTAGGGTTACACAGAGTCGGTTACAATGGTAGGAGATCTACATATCCGTATCGCCAAGCTTGCCTTCCACGCCAAGGAAAGTCCCATCCGGACACGGGACGAAGTCTTCAATCTTGTATCTTCATAGTCTTGGAGTCCGGCCGATGATGATAGTTCGGCTATCCGGACACCCCCTAGTCCAGGACTCCCTCACCCGTAGTGCACCTTTATAGCCACCCAGTTACGTTGTGACGTTTGGCACACCCAAAGCACTCCTACGGTATCCGGGAGTTGCACAATCTCATGGTCTAAGGAAATGATACTTTACATTTGGAAAAGCTCTAGCAAACGAACTACACAATCTTTGTGCTATGCTTAGGATTGGGTCTTGTCCATCACATCATTCTCCTAATGATGTGATCCCGTTATCAATGACATCCAATGTCCATAGTCAGGAAACCATGACTATCTGTTGATCAACGAGCTAGTCGACTAGAGGCTAACTAGGGACATGTTGTGGTCTATGCTAGGGACATGTTGTGGTCTATGTATTCACACATGTATTACGATTTCCAGATAACCCAATTATAGCATTAACAATAGACAATTATCATGAACAAAGAAATATAATAATAACCATTTTATTATTGCCTCTAGGGCATATTTCCAACAGTATCCCACTTGCACTAGAGTCACCAATCTAGTTACATTGTGATGAATCGAACACCCATAGAGTTCTGGTGTTGATCATGTTTTGCTCTAGGGAGAGGTTTAGTCAACGGATCTGCAACATTCAGGTCCGTATGTACTTTACAAATATCTGTGTCTCCATCTTGAATATTTTCACGAATGGAGTTGAAGCGACGCTTGATGTGCACAGTCTTCTTGTGAAACCAGGCTCCTTGGCTAGTGCAATAGCTCCGGTGTTGTCACGAGAAGAGTGTGATCGGCCCCGACGCATTGGGTATGACTCCTAGGTCGGTGATGAACTCCTTCACCCAGATTGCTTCATTCACGCCTCTGAGGCTGCCATGTACTCCGCTTCACATGTAGATCCCGCCACGACGCTTTGCTTGCAACTGCACCAGCTTACTGCCCCACCATTCAAAATAAACACATATCCGGTTTGTGACTTAGAGTCATCCAGATCTGTGTCGAAGATAGCGTCGACGTAACCCTTTACGACGAGCTCTTTGTCACCTCCATACACGAGAAACATGTCCTTAGTCCTTTTCAGGTACTTCAGGATATTCTTGACCGCTGCCCAGTGTTCCATGCTGGGATTACTTTGGTACCTTCATACCAAACTTACAGCAAGGTTTACATCAGGTCTGGTACACAGCATGGCATACATAATAGACCCTATGGCTGAGGCATAGGGGACGACACTCATATTTTCTCTATCTTCTGCCGTGGTCGGGCATTGAGCCGTGCTCAATCGCACACCTTGCAATACAGGCAAGAACCCCTTCTTGGACTGATCCATATTGAACTTCTACAATATCTTGTCAAGGTACGTACTTTGTGAAAGACCAATGAGGCGTCTCGATCTATCTCTATAGATCTTGATGCCTAATATATAAGCATCTTCTCCAAGGTCCTTCATTGAAAAACACTTGTTCAAGTAGGCCTTTATGCTTTCCAAGAATTCTATATCATTTCCCATCAACAAGATGTCATCCACATATAATATGAGAAATGCTCTGAGCTCCCACTCACTTTCTTGAAAACACAGGCTTCTCCATAAGTGCATGTAAACCCAAACGCTTTGATCATCTCATCAAAACGAATGTTCCAACTCCGAGATGCTTGCACCAGCCCATAGATTGAGCGTTGGAGCTTGCACACCTTGTTAGCATTCTCTGGATCGACAAAACCTTCCAGCTGCATCATATACAATTCTTCCTTAAGAAAGTCGTTAAGGAATGCCGTTTTGACGTCCATTTGCCATATCTCATAATCATAGAATGCGGCAAGTGCTAACATGATTCGGATGGACTTCAGCTTCGCTTCGGGTGAGAAAGTCTCATCGTAGTCAACCCCTTGAATTTGTCGATAACCCTTAGCGACAAGTCGAGCCTTATAGATGGTCACATTACCATCCGCGTCTGTCTTCTTCTTAAAGATCCATTTATTTTCTATGGCTCGCCGATCATCTGGCAAGTAAGTCAAAGTCCATACTTCGTTTTCATACATGGATCCTATCTTGGATTTCATGGATTCTAGCCATTTGTCGAAATCTGGGCCCGCCATCGCTTCTTCATAGTTCGAAGGTTCACCGTTGTCTAACAACATGATTTCCAGGACAGGGTTGCCGTACCACTCTGGCGCGGGCGTGTCCTTGTGGACCCTCTGAAGTTCGGTAGAGCTTGATCCGAAGTACCTTGATCATCATCATTAACCTCCTCTCTGTCGGTGCAGGCACCACAGGAACATCTTCCTGAGCTGCGCTACTTCCCCTTTCAAGAGGTAGTACTTCATCAAGCTCTACTTTCCTCCAACTTAATTCTTTCGAGAGAAATTCTTTCTCCATAAAGGATCCGTTCTTAGCAACAAAGATCTTGCCTTCGGATCTGAGGTAGAAGGTATACCCAATGGTTTCCTTAGGGTATCCTATGAAGACGCATTTTTCCGACTTGGGTTCGAGCTTTTCAGGTTGAAGTTTTTTGACATAAGCATCGCATCCCCAAACTTTTAGAAACGACAGCTTAGGTTTCTTCCCAAACCATAATTCATACGGTGTCATCTCAACGGATTTCGACGGAGCCCTATTTACAGTGAATGCGGCTGTCTCTAGGGCGTATCCCCAAAATGATAGCGGTAAATCGGTGAGTGACATCATGGATCGCACCATATCCAATAGAGTGCGATTGCGACGTTCGGACACACCGTTACGCTGAGGTGTTCCAGGCGGTGTGAGTTGTGAAACGATTCCACATTCCCTTAAGTGTGTACCAAATTCGTGACTTAAATATTCTCCCCCACGATCTGATCGTAAGAACTTTATTTTCCTGTCACGTTGATTCGCAACCTCACTCTGAAATTCCTTGAACTTTTCAAAGGTCTCAGACTTGTGTTTCATTAAGTAGACATATCCATATCTACTCAAGTCATCAGTGAGAGTGAAAACATAACGATATCCTCCACGAGCCTCAACGCTCATTGGACCGCACGCATCGGTATGTATGATTTCCAACAAGTTGGTTGCTCGCTCCATTGTTCCGGAACACGGAGTCTTGGTCATTTTGCCCATAAGGCATGGTTCGCATGTGTCAAATGATTCTAATCGAGAGACTCTAAAAGTCCATCAGCATGGAGCTTCTTCATGCACTTGACAACAATGTGACCAAGGCGGCAGTGCCACAAGTATGTGGGACTATCGTTATCAACTTTACATCTTTTGGTATTCACACTATGAATATGTGTAACATTACGCTCAAGATTCATTAAGAATAAACCATTCACCAGCGGGGAATGACCATAAAACATATCTCTCATATAAATAGAACAACCATTATTCTCGGATTTAAATGAGTAGCCATCTCGAATTAAATGAGATCCTGATACAATGTTCATACTCAAAGCTGGCACTAAATAACAATTATTGAGGTTTAAAACTAATCCCGTAGGTAAATGTAGAGGTTGCGTGCCGACGGCGATCACATCGACCTTGGAAGCATTCCCGACGTGCATCATCACCTCGTCCTTCGCCATCCTCCGCTTATTCCGCAGCTCCTGCTTTGAGTTACAAATATGAGCAACCGCACCAGTATCAAATACCCAGGAGCTACTAGGAGTACTGGTAAGGTACACATCAATTACATGTATATCACATATACCTTTAGTGTTGCCGACCTTCTTGTCCGCTAAGTATTTGGGGCAGTTCCGCTTCGATGACCACTTCCCTTGCAATAAAAGCACTCAGTCTCGTGCTTGGGTCCATTCTTTGGCTTCTTCCCGCAACTAGCTTACGGTAGCGGCAACTCCTTGCCGTCCTTCTTGAAGTTCTTCTTACCCTTGCCTTTCTTAAACTTTGTGGTTTTATTCACCATCAGCACTTGATGTTCCTTTTTGATCTCCACCTCCGCTTATTTCAGCATTGAATATACCTCAGGAATGGTCTTTTCCATCCCCTGCATATTGAAGTTCATCACAAAGCTCTTGTAGCTCGGTGGAAGCGACTGAAGGATCCTGTCAATAACCGCGTCATCCGGGAGATTAACTCCCAGCTGAGTCAGGCGGTTGTGCAACCTGCACATTTTGAGTATGTGCTCACCGACATAACTATTTTCCTCCATCTTACAGTGAAGAACTTGTCGGAGACTTCATATCTCTCGACCGGGCATGAGCTTGGAAAACCATTTTCAGCTCTTGAACATCTCATATGCTCCGTGTTGCTCAAAAGCGCTTTTGGAGCCCTGGTTCTAAGCTGTAAAGCATGCCGCACTGAACGAGGGAGTAATCATCAGCACGAGACTGCCAAGCATTCATAACGTCTTGGTTCTCTGGGATGGGTGCTTCACCTAGCGGTGCTTCTAGGACATAATCTTTCTTGGCAGCTATGAGGATGATCCTCAGGTTCCGGACCCAGTCCGTATAGTTGCTGCCATCATCTTTCAGCTTGGTTTTCTCTAGGAGCAGCGTTGAAGTTGAGGGCAACATTAGCATGGGCCATTTGATCTACAAGACATATTGTAAAGATTTTAGACTAAGTTCATGATAATTAAGTTCATCTAATCAAATTATTCAATGAACTCCCACTCAGATAGACATCGCTCTAGTCATCTAAGTGAAACATGATTCGAGTCAACTAGGCCGTGTCCGATCATCACGTGAGACGGACCAGTCAACGTCGGTGAACATCTTTATGTTGATCGTATCTTCTATACGACTCATGCTCGACCTTTCGGTCTTCCGTGTTCCGAGGCCATTTCTGTACATGCTAGGCTCGTCAAGTCAACCTAAGTGTATTGCGTGTGTAAATCTGGCTTACACCCGTTGTATTCGAACGTTAGAATCTATCACACCCGATCATCACGTGGTGCTTCGAAACAACGAACCTTCGCAATGGTGCATAGTTAGTGGGAACACTTTTCTTGAAATTATTATAAGGGATCATCTTATTTACTACCGTCGTACTAAGCAAATAAGAAGCAAAACATGATAAACATCACATGCAATAATATAGTGATATGATATGGCCAATATCATATTGCTCCTTTGATCTCCATCTTCGGGGCGCCATGATTATCTTCGTCACCGGCATGACACCATGATCTCCATCATCATGATCTCCATCATCATGATCTCCATCATCGTGTCTTCATGAAGTTGTCACGCCAACGATTACTTCTACTTCTATGACTAACGCGTTTAGCAATAAAGTAAAGTAATTTACATGGCGTTACTCAATGACACGCAGGTCATACAAAAAATAAAGACAACTCCTGTGGCTCCTGCCGGTTGTCATACTCATCGACATGCCAGTCGTGATTCCTATTACAGGAACATGATCATCTCATACATCACATATATCATTCATCACATCCTTTGGCCATATCACATCACAAAGCACTTGCTGCAAAAACAAGTTAGACGTCCTCGAATTGTTGTTGCATGTTTTTACGTGGCTGTTATAGGTTTCTAGCAAGAGCGTTTCTTACGTACGTAAAACCACAATGTGATATGCCAATCTCTATTTACCCTTCATAAGGACCCTTTTCATCGAATCCGCTCCAACTAAAGTGGGAGAGACAGACACCCGCTAGCCACCTTATGCAACTAGTGCATGTCAGTCGGTGGAACCTGTCTCACGTAAGCGTACGTGTAAGGTCGGTCCGGGCCGCTTCATCCCACGATGCCGCCGAAGCAAGATAAGACTAGTAGTGGCAAGAAAATTAACAACATCTACGCCCACAACTGCTTTGTGTTCTACTCGTGCATAGTAACTACGCATAGACCTAGCTCATGATGCCACTGAAGGGGAACGTAGCAGAAATCAAAAATTTTCTATGCATCACCAAGATTAATCTATGGAGTTATCTAGCAACGAGGGGAAAAGGAGTGCATTTACATACCCTTGTAGATCGCGAGCGGAAGCGTTCAAGAGAACGGGGTTGATGGAGTCGTACTCGTCGTGAACCAAATCACCGATGACCGAGTGCCGAACGGACAGCACCTCCGCGTTCAAGACACGTACGGTTGGGGAAGACGTCTCCTCCTTCTTGATCAAGCAAGGGGGAAGGAGAGGTTGATGGAGATCCAGCAGCACGACGGCGTGGTGGTGGATGCAGCGATCTCGGCAAGGCTTCGCCAAGCTTCTCTGAGAGGAGAGGTGTAGCAAGGGGAGAGAGGCGCCAAGAGCATGGGTGCGGCTGCCTCCCACCCCCTCTTTATATAGGCCCCCTAGGGGGCAGCAGCCCTAGGAGATGCAATCTCCAAGGGGCAGCGCTGGGGAAACTTGCCCCCCAAGCCAGGTGGAGGCGCCCCCACCCCTAGGGTTTCCAACCCTAGGCGCAGGGGGGCCCAAGGGGGGGCGCACGAGCCCACCAGGGGCTGGTTCCCCTCCCACTTTAGCCCATGGGGCCCTCTGGGATAGGTGGCCTCACCCGCTGGACCCTCGGGACCCTTCCGGTGGTCCCGGTACAATACCGATGACCCCCGAAACTTTCCTGATGGCCGAAACCTGACTTCCTATATATAATTCTTCACCTCCGGACCATTCCGGAACTCCTTGTGACGTCCGGGATCTCATCCGGGACTCCGAACAACTTTCAGGTTACTACATACTAATATCTCTACAACCCTAGCGTCACCGAACCTTAATTGTGTAGACCCTACGGGTTCGGGAGACATGCAGACATGACCGAGACGACTCTCCGGTCAATAACCAACAGCGGGATCTGGATACCCATGTTGGCTCCCACATGCTCCTCGATGATCTCATCGGATGAACCACGATGTTGAGGACTCAATCAATCCCGTATACAATTCCCTTTGTTAGGCGGTACGTTACTTGCCCGAGACTCGATCGTCGGTATCCCAATACCTCGTTCAATTTCGTTACCGGCAAGTCACTTTACTCGTCAGTAATGCATGATCCCATGACCGGACACTTGGTCACATTGAGCTCATTATGATGATGCATTACCGAGTGGACCCAGAGATACCTCTCCGTCATCAAGGATACAAATCCCAGTCTCGATTCGTGCCAACCCAACAAACACTTTCGGAGATACCCGTAGTGCACCTTTATAGCCACCCAGTTATGTTGTGACGTTTGGCACACCTAAAGAACTCCTACGGTATCCTGGAGTTGCACAATCTCATGGTCTAAGGAAATGATACTTTACATTTGGAAAAGCTCTAGCAAACGAACTACACGATCTTTGTGCTATGCTTAGGATTGGGTCTTGTCCATCACATCATTCTCCTAATGATGTGATCCCGTTATCAATGACATCCAATGTCCATCGTCAGGAAACCATGACTATCTGTTGATCAATGAGCTAGTCAACTAGAGGCTCACTAGGGACATGTTGTGGTCTATGTATTCACACATGTATTACGATTTCCGGATAACACAATTATAGCATGAACAATAGACAATTATCATGAACAAAGAAATATAATAATAACCATTTTATTATTGCCTCTAGGGCATATTTCCAACAATTAATGTTACAAACTTTGAACTAGAAGTTACTAAAAAAATGCGAAAATGAAGAAATAGTATGTATGCTAGAGGAGAATGAACACATTGACCGTTTTGTACAGTTAACAGAAATACAATTTGGAAAAATTACCTTGAGTCCAGAACTAGAAGAGTTGTAGTCATTGTCTTGTAGAATTCAATTTGCACTAATATTGAGAACATAACTTGTTGGAACTGCATTTAGTTGGGCTTCTGAACCATTTTTGTGGAAGAGAAATGTTGAAATTTCTTCTTTCCTGCCTCTACTTCATTCCTTTTGGAGTTAGCTTCAAATTCTTCCACGAGTTTGAGCAACGCTGGATCATTAAGTGGAGTTCCAAAAGTAATTTCTGGCTGTTGATGTCTACTATGCAACTTTATTCTTATAGACACGTGTTGGGCTTCCAAGCGTAGAGTTTTATAGGACAGTAGCAATTTTCCCTCAAGTGGATAACCTAAGGTTTATCAATCCGTGAGAGGTGTAGGATGAAGATGGTCTCCCTCAAACGACCCCGCAACCAAATACAAGCAATCTCTTGTGTCCCCAACACACCCAGTACAATGCCAAATTGTATAGGTGCACTAGTTCAGCGAAGAGATGGTGATAAAAGTGTAATATGGATAGTAGATATTGGTTTTTGTAATCTGAAATTATAAAAACAGCAAGGTAACTAATAGTAAACGGGCACAAAAACTGTGTTACAATGCTTAAAAATGAGGCCTAGGGTCCGTACTTTTGCTAGTGCAATTTCTCAACAGTGCTAACATAGTTGGATCATATGATTATCCCTCAAAGTGTAAAGAAGAATCACTCCTGAGTTCCTATTAGCGGAGAACAAAAGATAGGAATTGTTTGTAGGGTACGAAGCCACCTCAAAGCTATTCTTTCCGTTCGATCTATTCAAGAGTTCGTACTAAAATAACACAAAGCTATTGTTTCTGTTCGAACTATCCTAGAGTTCGTACTAGAATAACACCAAAGCATATTTATATTCATAATACTCAATCCACACAAAGAACTATAAAGAGACCCCAAAGTTTCCTTCAGAGAAAAACGTGCATCAACCCCTATGCATAGATTACCCCAATATCACCGCGGGAATCCGCGAGTTGAATGCCGTAACATATATCAAGTGAATTAATAATATACCCCAATTGTCACCTTAAGTATTCATATTGCAAAACATATATCATGTGTTCTCGTCTCTGAATATTCAATCCGACAAGACAAAACTTCAAAGGGTAAAGATTCAATTCATCACAACAAGAGTATAGAGGGGAGAAACATCATATGATCCGACTATATTAACAAAGCCCATGATATAGATCACGAGAGAGAGAGATTAAACACATAGCTACTGGTACAAACCCTCAGCCCCGAGGGTGGACTACTCCCTCCTCATCGTGGTGGCCGCCGGGATGATGAAGATGGCCACCGGAGATGATTCCCCCCCTCCGGCAGGGTGCCGGAACGGGTCTAGATTGGTTTTCGGTGGCTACGGAGCCCTTCGGCGGCAGAACTTCTGATCTAGGTTAACCCCGAGGGGTTTCGGAATATTTGGGAATTTATAGTGCAAAGACGGGGTGCGGGAGGCCACCGAGGTGGGCACAACCCACCTGGGCGCGCCAGGTGGCCCTGGCGTGCCCTGGTGGGTCGTGCCCCCTAGGGGCACCCCCCAGGTGTAGCTCTGGCCCATTGGGTTCCTTATGGTCCAAAAAAATCTCCAAAAAGTTTCGCAGTGTTTGGACTCTGTTTGATATTGATTTTCTGTGATGTAAAAAACAAGCAAAAAACAGCAACTGGCACTAGGCACTGGGTCAATAGGTTAGTCCCAAAAAATGATATAAAGTTGCTATAAAATGATTGTAAAACATCCAAGAATGATAAGATATTGGCATAAATACTTCATAAATTATAGATACGTTGGAGACGTATCAGCTATGGGGAATTAATCTTGAAAGGCCTAAGTGGACTATTGTTATACACGAATGAAGTATTAGGATTCAAGAACCTAGGATATGAATGATTCTCAGGTTTAACAAGTTGGGACGAAGAACCCAGATGAGAGTAGGTGCTTGTTTGATAAGCAGTCATATTGGGTGGGGCTGTATCCTGTAGTGCATCGCTTATTGCATTGAAACTCGGGGTGTCATCTTCAGTATAATTTGATGGGAAAGAATTAGGTGGAGCTTCTGGTTGAGACACTTGACTAGATGGGAGGTAGTTTTCATTATTTTTCGCAAGTGTATGATGGCAGGGATGTGAATGAATGAGAATTGAATTGTCTTCTAATGCTTCTAGTTCACCTTGATGTGGTGCACAGTAGAAAGAATTGTGTGGCATTAATAGAAAACTAAAAATAAAACTTATGTCAGTATGAACATAAAAAAGAAAAAAGGAAAGAAACTTTAATTTATGAAAGAAGAAAAATAAATTGAAAGTACCTGTGATAGATGAATTAGCTGAGATAAATTTCAAGTGAGTAGAGCTAAATTTCTCTTGTCTCCAATTACGATTTATTATTGAATTCAAGTCTTCCCATGTTGGTTCGTTTCTTAGCGAATCAAGGATCACTGACATTTATATACAATGAATAAACAGAAAAATGAAAAGTTATTGATTAAAAATAAGAAAGAACTAGAGATATTGTAAGTAGTTTAAGTACGCAAAACAATGAACTATAAATATAGTAAAAGTGATGAATACATCTGGACATAATCTTTTTTATTGTATAAGAAGTCATATTGCCTTCTTTATGAGAAGTGACTGTATAGTTAAAGTTTTCATTAACTTGTTCTTTGCTGAAAACTTCTAGGACCGCGAAATCTTTGGTATTTGGTGATCCAAGAGACATTGGAGGGTCAAACTTTATTGGCCCATCAATAAGCAGGCATTTAGAGAAATTTAGAATGATTGGCTCAATTATTGCTCGAGTACTTTCCGAATCAAAGCTTGGAGGATATAAATGAGGTCCAGGAAAACCCAAGAAATCAGTTGAATACATGAATGAGTTCAAGTGTGGATGTTTCTGCATTCGACAGTTGGGTATCATGGAACAACTTGCATCAGCATTAGTTACACCATTACCCAAATGCACTATTAAAATATGATGAAATTCTATTAATTTCTTACCACTAGCAGTACTTTGCAACCTGCTGGCAGATTTGACCTCTTCTTTCCTAGACTTGACTGCATTTTTGTTATCTCATGAACCAAGAATGACAGGGTGAAGAGGCACCAATTGTATTTTGGAAATGACTTAATATTGACCAAGGCACTGTAGTATTTTTTTCTCTGAACTCCTTTTGAACCGGGTGCAATAAGAATGGAAAGTGCAAGGAGCATGAAAATCCTAGAGAAAGCTTCTTCTGATATGTTTTCAAACAACGTTGAGAGCAAATGTTCTGGGGTTGGTTTTGTTCTTTCAAGAAATGTATTCATGAAATCAACAGTTTGTTGGGTAGGCTTTGTTTGAATTGGAAAACCCCCACGTGAAATCCCTAGGATTTTGTGTATAGCAGATTCGGTGAAATGGAACTTGAAACCATTCCTTAGTTCAATTCTGCATGTAGTTGTGTGGAACTGCATTCCTAACCATTCAAATATCTCATCCAATATGCAGTCGCATGAGATATGTAGCAAATAACCGAACCCAAGTTTACGAACTATTAGCTTCTGCTCCTCATTTAGTTCAGATATAAACTTGATTAGGAGATTGATATGGTTATGTGACCTGGTAGACAGAATGAATGAATTACACTTGGAAAATAAATCAAAACATGTTATAGTTCAATTGTTGTATTTAGGGGAGAAAGAACAGTTGAAGTAAATTTAGTTTTGGGGGATATTTTTTTCTTTATTTTTAATCTCTTTGGTGCATTTAGCTCACTTAATTGAGTGTCAGGATGTTGCTAGTTGCTCCACTTGTTGAGGAAGCTTGGATCTACAGAACTCATCTGCACAGAACAAGAAAAAAATTATAGGCTTCATGTTGACATTACAGTAATAGGGGAGCATACCAAGGATAATCTCATGACTATAACTCTATCAGGAAACAACCATGTACAATTTTAAAATGAAGCGTATCAGGAAGAAAATATACACAGGCGACGCTGAAAAGAAGAATAGAACAGTAGCATTGTCATGGCCCCCAAAAAACAATATTGTATATTGACCAATGGCTCTATCAACAAAACTTGTCCATTGCAATTTGATTTTGATTTTTTAACTGTGATATAACGTTAAGCTATTAAGTGAAAACTGTCCAGCAATGCAGACAGGGCAATGCACCTGCAAGGCCACTAGACATCATCAAAATGATGTTAGATAAACAAAAAGAGAGTAGCCTTTTTCTTATGGCTGCCAAGACGCATCCATCCCCTATTATATTTTTAATCGCCAAATGATGTTAGGTGAAAATGATGCACTGAAAGTAAAAATGTTGGGCTGTGGCTGAATTACCTTTGATTGCTAGCACTAACACTATCTGAAATTTAGAATTTCACATGTAAAAAATGTTGCGCTAGTCTAGCCACATTTGTGCAGCTATGCACATGCACGAAGTGTATACATGATACTGCTAGAACTTATATGGATGGGTTCGAATCCGCAGGAAAACTTATGTGGTGGCTGCCAAAAATAATAAACCTATAAGAGGTAACATCAATATGGAACCTATAGCTGCTATCACAAACAAAAGATTGACTGAAGAATTGCTACAGCTGCACTGACAAGCAAAATAGGAAGGGGCAAAGGTTGACTGAAGAATTCCCAGAGGTGCAGTCTGATAACCCACAAGTATAGGGGACCGCAACAGTTTTCGAGGGTAAAGTATTCAACTCAAATTTATAGATTCGACACAAGGGGAGCCAAAGAATACTTCCAAGTATTAGCAACTGAGTTGTCAATTCAGTCACACCTAGAGATTAATTATCTGCAGCAAAAGTGATCAGTAGCAAAGTATTATGATAGTTTCGATAGCATTAGAAATAGCAATAGTAACGGTAACAGTGATAGCAGTAGTTTTGTAGCAGTGATGATGGTAACAGTAGCAGTAGTAACTTAGCAAGAACAATATAAGGTAATTTCGTAGGCATTGGATCGGTGACTTGTTGGATGATATTCATCATGAGACAGTTATAACCTAGGGCGATACGGCACTAGCTCTAGTTCGTCAATATAATGTAGGCATGTCCGTAAATAGTCACACATGCTTATGGAAAGAACTTGCATGGCATCTTTTGTCCTACCCTCCCGTGACAGCAGGGTCCATATTGGAAACTAAGGGATATTACGGCCTCCTTTTAATAGAGAACCGGAACAAAGCATTAACACATAGTGAATACATGAACTCCTCAAACTACGGTCATCACCGGGAGTGGTCCCGACTATTGTCACTCCGGGGTTGCCGGATCATAACACGTAGTAGGTGACTATAACTTGCAAGATCGGATCTAGAACATGGATATAATGGTGATAACTTAAACGGTTCATATCTGAAATCATGGCACCCGGGCACAAAGTGACAAGCATTAAGCATGGCAAAGTCATAGCAACATCAATCTAAGAACATAGTGGATACTAGGGATCAAGCCCTAACAAAACCAACTCGATTACATGATGAATCTCATCCAACTCCTCACCGACCAGCGAGCCTATGAAGGAATTACTCACTCCCGGTGGGGAGCGTCATGGAATTGGCGATGGACAAGGGTTGGTGATGACGAAGGACGAAGATCCCCCTCTCCGGAGCCCCAAACGGACTCCAGATCTGGCCCCCCGATGAAGAACAGGAGGGGGCGGCGGCTCCGTCTCGTGGATCACGATAATTCTTTCTCCTTGATTTTTTCTGGAAAAATAGGATTTTATAGTATCCGAGGGATTGTCCGCGGTTCCACGAGGTGGGGACAACCCACCTGGGCGCGCCTGATGAGGGGGGCGCGCCCTGGTGGGTTGTGCCCACCCAGGGCCCCCTCTTCGGTAGGTCTTGGCTCCAGAAATTCTTACTTATTATATAAAAATTCCTCGCAAAGTTTCGTTCCATTCCGAGAACTTTTATTTATGCACAGAAACAACACCATGGTAGTTCTGCTGAAAACAGCGTCAGCCCGGGGTTAGTTTCATTCAAATCATGCAAATTAGAGTCCAAAACAAGAGGAAAAGTGTTAGGAAAAGTAGATACATTGGGGATGTATCAACTCCCCCAAGCTTAAACCCTTGCTTGTCCTCAAGCAATTCAGTTGATAAACTGAATGTGAAAAAGAAAAACTTTTACGAACTCTTTTGCTCTTGTTTGCATAAATAAGCTTAAACAGCACCCAGGTTTTCAGCCAATCATTATAACTAACCATGCTGACAATAACTCTTAAGGATTATATTAACTCATATCAATGACATAATCAGCTAGCGAGCAATAATAAGACATCTCAAACAGCAACACGTTGTCAAAATAATCGTGATATAATATGACACTAGTGGTATTTCCCTAGTCCTTACTAAGACCGCAAAACATAAATGCAGAGCACCTCCAAAGTTCAAGCAACGACTAAACATTGTAATTCATGGTAGAAAATATCCAGTCATGATGCACCCAACATTAGCTACACACAATGCATAAGTCATGACACCGTGCTCCTGTGTTCTGCGCTTGTTTTAGAAGGTGATGACACAACATAAAAATAAATAGATAGTCCATTCGCAGAGGGAAGCAGTGATTTGTAGAGGTGCCAGAGCTCAAGTTTTAAAAAAGAGGTAAATGATATTTTGAGACATGCACCCTTCATATTCACTTCACGACCATCAGTTATCAATATCTTCCATGCTAAACACGCTAGTAGCGGTCCCCAAGCGGAAAAGTAAAGGTTATGACTCCGTTGGGAGTTTTTATTTGATTAATTGAGAGATGAACACTTTTTGTAGTTTGGGACTGGGCACCACTATTACCGCTCTTTTTTCGTGCAATGGCGAGTGAATAAACACTTGACCTGAGAATAGACCGTTAGCATGGAAGATACCTACCACCTCCTGTCGTTCCACGAACGATCCAGGCACACAATAGGGATATTTATTTGAAGTTTTTAGAGATGGCACATGCAAATTTACTTGGAACGGCAGGGTAATACCGCATATAGGTAGGTATGATGGACTCATCTGGAATAACTTGAGTTTAAGATTTTGGATGTACAAGCAGAATTCCCACTTAGTACAGGCGAAGGCTAGCAAATAGGTTGGGAAGCGGCCAGCTAGAGAGCAACAACGGTCATGAACATGCATTATGCATAAGTAACATTGGACACTAGCATGAGTAGGATATGAACACCATGAACATAAATATCATAGAGGCTATGTTGGTTTTGATTCAACTACATGCATGAACATGTGCCAAGTCAAGCCACTCAAACATTCGTGAGGAGGATACCATATCATCATACTACATCACAATCATTTTAATGCAATGTTGACATCCAAGATAAATCATTATCCACTCCCAGCTACTTATGCATGGCATGAGAAACTATAATATCTAATTGTCATTGCAAAAATGTTTAATCATAATGGGTTGAATCATGGATACTAGGTTAAACATATTTTCAAAAACAGAACAAGTCGAGTTCTTACCAGTTTCTCTCTGCCACGACCAGTTCATCGAATATCGTCATTATCACCTTTCACTTGCACGACCGAACGATGTGAAAATAATAATAGTGCAAGAGTGCCGTGGACTAAGCTAGAATCTGCAAACATTTATTCAACAGGAGAAGACAAGGTAAAATGGGCTGTTTGTTAGATCAACAATTATGCAATTGAGAGCCACTCTACATTCTCATCATGGTCTTCACCTTGATACGACTCAATAAAAAGAAAAGAAATTCAGAGAAACACACTGAATTTTTTTTGGATTTTTTTGGTTTTCTAGAACAAGCAAATAAAAAGGGAAAAGCAAAAATGAGAGAAACTATTTACACGGGAAAGCTGCCAACAAACAAAAGAAGCACAAGGAAATCTTTTTGGATTTTCTTTTAAGTAGTACTACTAAGCATGCAAATAAAGTAAACTAGCTTCAACTAATTCTTTTTTATTTTTATAAAGTTTTTCAAACACACAAAAAGAAAGCAAGAAAATAAATTTAGGCATGGATGATACAATGAAAAAGTGTGAACACCGACAAATAGAATGAAATGTGTGAACATGAATGTAATGTCGGTGAGAAACACGCACTCCCCAAGCTTAGGCTTTTGGCCTAACTTGGTAGTCGATCAATAGCCTGGATAGTAGTCGGTGTGGTAGCTCACAGAGGCTCTCGGTGCAGATGCCTCAGCCTACCGTGCAGCCTTAACCGCTGCGTTTTGAGCCCGGGCCTCGCTCTCAAGAACAAAATATATTCCCTTGCCGTGATAATCAAAAAGAGCAAGCGCAGGAAAAAATGTGTCCACAACAGATGTTTGGTTAAACAACAGATTGTAAGTGAAGTTATGAATTTTTCCTTTGAGGATCTTATGACCTTTTAAAGCCTCAAAGTCTAAGTACTGCTTTGGTAGGATAGGGTCAAAGGACAAAGGTGAAACACCCAGCCCTCGTGCTAAATGTGTGGCATAAATTCCACCATAGAAGCAACCACTATTAGCATTGTGTTGTAACCTGCGTGCAACAATTGCCCCAAGATTATAACTCCTATCACCAGTGAGAGCGATGCGTATGAGGCTCAAGTCTGGAGCACATAGTGTACTACAGTCTTGCTTGCCTACTACACATTTCCCGTTAAATAATGCAAAGTACTGAATTGCGGGAAAATGAATGCTCTTTATTCTACCCCTGTGTCACTCCCCTCGTCTCACTGTAGCAAAGACTAGTCAAAAATGATTGGTACTCAGCCCTTGGCGGTTCATCAAGCGAACCCCAGAACGGGAGTTTGCAGTGGTAAGCAAAATTCACTAGTGAGATGGTAAATGGATTATCATAAAGCATAAACGACACCCTAGACTCACGAGGATGGAATTTAAATCCTTTGACAAATGATTCAGTGAGAATGTGGTGTTGTTTGCACTTATCTAAAATGTAGGGACCGAGACTGGCATTGTGAACATAATGCTCAAATTCCTCCTTAATGCCTACACGCATCATATAATCATCGCAAGGCCATAAGCATGTTTTGGTGGCTGCATCTCGAATGGAACTTTCACTTGGTTCAACATAAGACCAGCGAGCGGAGCTGTCACTAGAAGATGCCCCCGAGGATCTCATCCTCGAAGAAATCCTTCCAAAAAGGTTCAGCATGTTCGCGTACAATTTTATGAAAAATTTTGGGTGACAAAAATTTGTCAACAAAACTTTATTAGATCGATAGCAACTACTCATAGGGATACATAAAGGCCATAGCAAGCATTCAAACTACTTAGAACTCTAAGAATTCAACATGCAAGCTCATCTACAACAACACCAAGAGTAGCTAATTATTCATAATATAATCCACTAAAACAAAAACTAATTGGACAAACAGAGGAGTCACATACAAAGCAACAATCCCCCGAAAAAGTTTCAGAAACGGAGCTTCGAGCAAAGAGATCGAAATCCGCGGGTTTGAGAGCTAGAACACGGGAGAGAGAGCAATGGAGATTTTTTTTCTAGAGGTAGGTGATGATGTGGTGTAAAGAGATAAGTGAGGGGGCCCACGTGGGGACCACAACCCACCAGGGCGCGCCTGGGGGTCTTGGCGCGCCCAGGTGGGTTGTGCCCACCCGGTGCACCTCCCTCTGGTATTATTTGCACCATAAATTCTCAAATATTCAGGAAAAACGTATTAAATTTTCAGAGCATTCTGAGAACTTTTATTTTTGTGTCATTTTTTTATTGCACGGGAAATTTAGAAAACAGACAAAACATGGCATTTATTTTTTAACTAATAAAAACAAAAAACAAAAGGTAGGGACAGAAGGTAGTGCTTACTAAATTCATCAACTTCATACCGCTAAAAAATGATTCATTAATAAGGTTGATCAGGTCTTATTAACAACCACTTTCGATTTGCATGAAACCGAAGAACTTTCATAAATCACTAAGTTACCTCAATGGGGATACGAATATCCCCAACAATAAGCATTTCATATTTCTTTTTGACAGTAGGTAGAGGTATTTGAAAACTTCCAATATCGAGTGTCGGAGATTTTTCAATAACATTAATACCATTCACTTGGAATTGTTTCTTCGGAAAGTGCACCGTATGCTCATTACCATTGATATGAAAAGTGACCTTGCTTTTATTGCAATGAATAACAGCCCCTGCAGTATTCAAGAAGGGTCTACCAAGGATAATCGACATGTTGTCGTCCTCGGGCATCTCAAGTATAACAAAGTCAGTCAAAATAGTAACATTAGCAACAACTACGGGCACATCCTCACAAATACCGATAGGTATGGCAGTTGATTTATGATACGTCTCCAACGTATCTATAATTTTCGATTGCTCCATGCTATATTATCTACTGTTTTGGACAATATTGGGCTTTATTTTCCATTTTTATATTATTTTTGGGACTAACCTATTAACCGGAGGCCCGGCCCAGAATTGCTGTTTTTTTTTGCCTATTTCAATGTTTCGAAGAAAAGGAATATCAAACAGAGTCGAAACGGAATGAAATCAACTGGAGAAGTTATTTTTGGAAGGAAAACTACCGGAAAAACTTGGAGTGCACGTCAGGAAAGAAACGAGGGAGCCACGAGGCAGGGGGGCGCGCCTGAGGTACATAATATACCCTCGTGGCTCGCCTGACGTAATCCTTTAACCCATATATATCCATATACCCTAAAAACTTCGGAAAACAGAATAGATCGGGAGTTCCGCCGTCGCAAGCCTCTGTAGCCACCAAAAGTCAATCGGGACCCTGTTCAAGACTCACCGAGGGGGGAACCCTCACCGTGGCAATCTTCATCATCCCAAAGTGCTCTCCATGATGAGGAGGTAGTAGTTCACCCTCGGGCTGAGGGTATGTACCAAAGAGCTATGTGTTTGATCTCTCTCTCGTGTTCTTGATTTGGCACGATCTTGATGTATCGCGAGCTTTGTTATTATAGTTGGATCTTATGTTTCTTCTCCCCCTCTAATGGATTGAGTTTTCCCTTTGAAGTAATCTTATCGGATTGAGTCTTTAATGACTTGAGAACACTTGATGTATGTCTTGCCGTGCGTATCTGTGGTGACAATGGGATATCACGTGATTCACTTGATGTATGTCTTGGTGATCAACTTGCGGGTTCCTCCCATGAACTTATGCATAGGGGTTGGCACACGTTTTCATCTTGATTCTCTGGTAGAAACTTTGTGGCACTCTTTGAGGTTCTATGTGTTGGTTGAATAGATGAATTTGAGATTGTGTGATGCATATCGTATAATCATACCCACGGATACTTGAGGTGACATTGGAGTATCTAGGTGACATTAGGGTTTTGGTTGATTTGTGTCTTAAGGTGTTATTCTAGTACGAACTCTAGGACTGTTTGTGACACTTATAGGAATAACCCAACGGATTGATTGGAAAGAATAACTTTGAGGTGGTTTCGTACCCTACCATAATCTCTTCGTTTGTTCTCCGCTATTAGTGACCTTGGAGTGACTCTTTGTTGCATGTTGAGGGATAGTTATATGATCCAATTATGTTATTATTGTTGAGAGAACTTGCACTAGTGAAAGTATGAACCCTAGGCCTTGTTTCCTAGCATTGCAATATCGTTTGTGCTCACTTTCATCATTAGTTTTACCTTGCTGTTTTTATATTTCCAGATTACAAAAACTCATATCTACCATCCATTTTGCACTTGTATCACCATCTCTTCGCCGAACTAGTGCACCTATACAATTTACCATTGTATTGGGTGTGTTGGGAACACAAGAGACTCTTTGTTATTTGGTTGCAGATTTGTTTGAGAGAGACCATCTTCAACCTACGCCTCCCACGGATTGATAAACCTTAGGTCATCCACTTGAAGGAAATTTGCTACTGTCCTACAAACCTCTGCACTTGGAGGCCCAACAACGTCTACAAGAAGAAGGTTGTGTAGTAGACATCAAGCTCTTTTCTGGCGCCGTTGCCGGGGAGGTTAGTGCTTGAAGGTTTATCTTTAGATCTTGCAATCAAATCTTTTTGTTTCCTGCTTTAGCACTAGTTTAGTTTATAAAAGAAAATTACAAAAAATGGAATTGAGTTGTCTCACACGCTTCATCTTTTTAATATCTTTCGTAAGTATGTTGGAAAGGAAAATTGTGCCAAAGTGTTAGAAGAAGAATGCATTAAAATGTTTGGCACTAAAACTTTGAATGATGAGCATGATTGCAATGTTGTTAGTATGAACTCCTTGAATATCCATAGTACTAATGATGATTGCACTAGTTATGATGAAAATGTCTCCTATAAAAATTTCAATTTTTGTGAAGTGCATTGGGTTTGCAAGTACAAACCAAATAGGGAAGATAGATATTGCAAGAGGCATAAGTACTTAGAAACTAAATTGTTGCAAGAAAGTCTTGATGATTGCGCTGAAAGATTCAATATTTATCGCACCCTTGTGAACTTTGCAATGAACATGGTCATTTAAAGCTCCAATGCTATTTGTTCCATGATCAAGTCGTGTCCAAATATTGTGATAATTTGATTACCCTTGAGCATCATAAAGAGCTTAGTCTTCTTTTGGGTTATGAAGAAATGAAACGTATAACTGAGGGTATTCCAAAATTTAATCTCGATAAATTTCTTTATTTTGATCTAGAGAAGATTTATATGTATTGTGCGGTGAATTGCATTGAAACTCCTTATATTGCCAATTACAGAAAGAAAATAAAACAAATATAAGATGAAGAGAATGCTAACGAAAGGGAAGAGACTTCCCAATATCCTCCTATTATTTCTTATGATGAATTAGGTAACGAGGAGGAGCCTTCTATTCAACCAATCTCATTAATAAGGAGCTCCAAAAGGAGGATTGAACCCACACATGATGTGGTGAGGAAGAAGAAAAGAAAAAGGAAGAGAGGTAAAAAGATATCTCTCCCAAATAATGTTGCTCCAATTATTGTTGTGCCTCATGAAAATGAATCAAAAATAATTGTGGAAGATGATGCACTTGATGATGATCTCGTTATGCCTATTGCTTGTTGTTATGATTATGGTTGGGAAGATAATGATACTTCTTATGATCTTGAAAATCTTTTTGGCACTTGCTTGGATGAATATGATAATTGCTATACTATTGGTGCTATACATACTATTAATGATGAGAGTGATTATGCTTATGATATGAAAATGCCCAAGCTTGGGGAAGCTATGTTTGATGAGGATGACATATTTGAGAATATATTTGCTGCAATTAATGTTTGTCCCAAGCTTGGGGATGCTATGTTTAATAATGATGATATTTTTAGCCTCCCAAGTTTTGATATGCAGATTTTTAATAATGATAGCATGCCTTCTACTTATGATGATTATATTGATGAAAGTGGGTTTGGAAGAGTGTCAACTTTAGGAAGTAGTGATCCCACAATATTGGAGGATGTTGAATCTTTTAATATTTATGAAAGTGGATTTGGAGAGGTCATGACTTTATTTAGTGATGTATCCACTATTTCGGAAGAGGTTTCAATTGATTATGATGAGAACAAAGTTGCTACTTATGATGATTATTGTGATGAAACTTATGCTATAAAAAGTAGTGATGATTATATTTATAAAACTTGTCATGATTATGATTACCATTTTTCTGAACATTACTCTTTTAATGTGGAAACAATTTATAGTATCCAAGTCTCTTATGCTACTCCCACTATCCCGAATGAGAAGAATTTTGCTTGTGTGGAGAGTAGTAAATTTTCTATGCTTGTAGATCATGAAAAGAATGCTTTAGGTGCTGGTTATATTGTTGAATTCATTCATGATTCTACTGAAAATTATTATGAGGGAGGAATATATGCTTGTAGTAATTGCAATAATATCAAGTTTCCTTTCTATGTGCTTAAAATCTTGAAGTTATGCTTGTTTTGCCTTCCTATGCTAGTTGATTATTGTTCCCATAAGTTGTTTGCTCACAAAATCCCTATGCATAGGAAGTGGGTTAGATTTAAATGTGCTAGTCATATTCTTCATGATGCTCTCTTTATGTTTCAGTTCTTATCTTTTATGTGAGCATCATTGAAATCATCATGCCTAGCTAGGGGTGTTAAACGATAGCGCTTGTTGGGAGGCAACCCAATTTTATTTTAGTTTCTTGCTTTTTGGTTATGTTTAGGAATAAATAATCCATCTAGCTTCTGTTTTTATGTGGTTTTATGTTTTAACTAGTGTTTGTGCCAAGTAGAACCTTTGGGAAAACTTAGGTGAAGTCTTTATGATCATGCTGTAAAAAAACAGAAACTTTAGCGCTCACAAGATTAGCTTCAACTTTTTACTGGAGAGTGATATTTAGTTGATTCTTTTTGCAGATGATCACCAGAAAAATTCACCAGGTCCACCAATTTATTTTAGAATTTTTGGAGTTCCAGAAGTATACGTTAGTTACAGATTACTACAGACTGTTCTGTTGTTGAAAATTCTGTTTTTCGTGTGTTGTTTGCTTATTTTGATGAATCTATGGCTACTAAAATAGTTTATAAACCATACAGAAGTTGGAATACAGTAGGTTTAACACCAATATAAATAAAGAATGAGTTCATTACAGTACCTTGAAGTGGTGTTTTGTTTTCTTTTGCTAACGGAGCTAATGAGTTTTCTGTTAAGTTTTGTGTTGTGAAGTTTTCATGTTTTGGGTAAAGATTCGATGGACTATGGAATAAGGAGTGGCAAGATCCTAAGCTTGGGGATGCCCAAGGCACCCCAAGGTAATATTCAAGGATAACCAAGAGCCTAAGCTTGCGGATGCCCCGGAAGGCATCCCCTCTTTCGTCTTCGTTCATCGGCAACTTTACTTGGAGCTATATTTTTATTCACCACATGATATGTGTTTTGCTTGGAGCGTCATTTTATTTTATTTAGCTTTGCTTTCTGTTTGAATAAAGTACCAAGATCTGAAATTCTTAAATGTTAGAGTCTTCACATAGTTGCATAATTATTCAACTACTCATTGATCTTCACTCATATCTTTCAGAGTAGTTTGTCATTTGCTCTAGTGCTTCACTTATATCTTTTAGAGCACAATGGTGGTTTTATTTTGAAGAAATAGATGAACTCTCGTGCTTCACTTATATTATTTTGAGAGTCTTAATTAGCATGGTAATGTGCTTAATCCTAATATTCTAGGTATTCAAGACTAGTAAAAACTTTCTTATGAGTGTGTTGAATACTAAGAGAAGTTTGATGCTTGATGATTGTTTTGAGATATGGAGGTAGTGATATTAAAGTTGTGCTAGTTGAGTAGTTGTGAATTTGAGAAATACGTGTGTTGAAGTTTGCAAGTCCCATAGCATGCACGTATGGTAAACGTTATGTAACAAATTTGAAACATGAGGTGTTCTTTGATTGTCCTCCTTATGAGTGGCGGTCGGGGACGAGCGATGGTCTTTTCCTACCAATCTATCGCCCTAGGAGCATGCGCGTAGTGCTTTAGGTTTTGATGGCTTGTAGATTTTTGCAATAAGTATGTGAGTTCTTTATGATTAATGTTGAGTCCATGGATTATACGCACTCTCACCCTTCCGTCATTGCTAGCCTCTTCGGTACCGTGCATTGCCCTTTCTCACATTGAGAGTTGGTGCAGACTTCGCCGGTGCATCCAAACCCCATGATATGATACGCTCTTTCACACATAAACCTCCTTATATCTTCCTCAAAACAGCCACCATACCTACCTATTATGGCATTTCCATAGCCATTCCGAGATATATTGCCATGCAACTTTCCACCATTCCATTTATCATGACATATTCATCATTGTCATATTGCTAGCATGATCATGTAGTTGACATAGTATTTGTGGCAAAGTCACCGTTCATAATGCTTTCATACATGTCACTCTTTGTTCATTGCATATCCCGGTACACCGCCGGAGGCATTCATATAGGGTAATACTTTGTTCTAGTATAGAGTTGTAATCATGGAGTTGTAAATAAATAGAAGTGTGATGATCATCATTTTCTAGAGCATTGTCTCAAGTGAGGAATATATAAAAAAAGGAAAGGCCATAAAAAAAGAGAAGGCCCAAAAAAAGGCCATAAAAAAAGAGAAGGCCCAAAAAAATGAGAGAAAAAGAGAGAAGGGACAATGCTACTATCCTTTGCCACACTTTTGCTTCAAAGTAGCACCATAATCATCATGATAGAGAGTCTCTTGTTTTGTCACTTTCATAAACTAGTGGGATTTTTTCATTATAGAACTTGGCTTGTATATTCCAATAATGGGCCTCCTCAAGTGCCCTAGGTCTTCGTGAGCAAGCAAGTTGTATGCACACCCACTTAGTTTCTTTTGTTGAGCTTTCATACATTTATAGCTCTAGTGCATCCATTGCATGGCAATCCCTACTCCTTGCATTAACATAAATCGATGGGCATCTCCATAGCTCATTGATTAGCCTCGTTGATGTGAGACTTTTCCTTTTTTTGTCTTCTCCACATAACCCCGATCATCATATTCTATTCCACCCATACTGCTATGTCCATGGCTCGTGCTCATATATTGCGTGAAAGTTTATAGGTTTGAGATTACTAAAGTATGAAACAATTGCTTGGCTTTTATCGGGGTTGTGCATGATGAGAACATTCTTGTGTGACGAAAATGGAGCATGACTAAACTATATGATTTTGTAGGGATGAACTTTCTTTAACCATGTTATTTTGAGAAGAAATAATTGCTTAGTTAGTATGCTTGAAGTATTATTATTTTTATGTCAATATGAAATTTTATCTTGAATCTTTCGGATCTGAATATTCATACCACAATTAAGAAGAATTACAATGAAATAATGCCAACTAGCATTCCACATCAGAAATTATATTTTTTATCATTTACCTACTCGAGGACGAGCAGGAATTAAGCTTCGGGATGCTTGATACGTCTCCAACGTACCTATAATTTTTTATTGCTCCATGCTATATTATCTACTATTTTGGACAATATTGGGCTTTATTTTCCACTTTTATATTATTTTCGGGACTAACCTATTAACCGGAGGCCCAACCCAGAATTGCTGTTTTTTTGCCTATTTCAGTGTTTCGAAGAAAAGAATATCAAACGGAGTCGAAACGGAATGAAATCAACTGGAGAAGTTATTTTTGGAAGGAAAGCTACCCGAAAAACTTGGAGTGCACATCAGGAAAGAAACGAGGGAGCCACGAGGCAGGGGGCGCGCCCACCCCCCTAGGGCGCGCCCTCCACCCTCGTGGGCCCCTCGTGGCTCCCCTGACGTACTCCTTTCATCCATATATACCCATATACCCTAAAAACTACGAAGAACAGCATAGATCGAGAGTTCCGCCACCGCAAGCCTCTGTAGCCACCAAAAGTCAATCAGGACCCTATTCCGGCACCCTGCCGGAGGGGGGAACCCTCGCCGGTGGCCATCTTCATCATCCCGGCGCTCTCCATGACGAGGAGGGAGGGGCTGAGGGTATGTACCAGTAGCTATGTGTTTGATCTCTCCCTCGTGTTCTTGATTTGGCACGATCTTGATGTATCGCGAGCTTTGCTATTATAGTTGGATCTTATGTTTCTTCTCCCCCTCTACTCTCTTGTAATGGATTGAGTTTTCCCTTTGAAGTAATCTTATCAGATTGAGTCTTTAATGACTTGAGAACACTTGATGTATGTCTTGTCGTGCGTATCTGTGGTGACAATGGGATATCATGTGATTCACTTGATGTATGTCTTTGTGATCAACTTGCGGGTTCCGCCCATGAACTTATGCATAGGGGTTGGCACCCGTTTTCGTCTTGATTCTCTGGAAGAAACTTTAGGGCACTCTTTGAGGTTCTATGTGTTGGTTGAATAGATGAATGTGAGATTGTGTGATGCATATCGTATAATCATACCCACGGATACTTGAGGTGACATTGGAGTATCTAGGTGACATTAGGGTTTTGGTTGATTTGTGTCTTAAGGTGTTATTCTAGTACGAACTCTAGGACTGTTTGTGACACTTAAAGGAATAGCCCAACGGATTGATTGGAAAGAATAACTTTGAGGTGGTTTCGTACCCTACCATAATCTCTTCGTTTGTTCTCCGCTATTAGTGACTTTGGAGTGACTCTTTGTTGCATGTTGAGGGATAGTTATATGATCCAGTTATGTTATTATTGTTGAGAGAACTTGCACTAGTGAAAGTATGAACCCTAGGCCTTGTTTCCTAGCATTGCAATACCTTTTGTGCTCACTTTTATCATTAGTTACCTTGTTGTTTCTATATTTTCAGATTACAAAAACCCATATCTACCATCCATATTGCACTTGTATCACCATCTCTTTGCTGAACTAGTGCACCTATACAATTTACCATTGTATTGGGTGTGTTGGGGACACAAGAGACTCTTTGTTATTTGGTTGCAGGGTTGTCTGAGAGAGACCATCTTCAACCTACGCCTCCCACGAATTGATAAACCTTAGGTCATCCACTTTAGGGAAATTTTCTACTGTCCTACAAACCTCTGCACTTGGAGGCCCAACAACGTCTACAAGAAGAAGGTTGTGTAGTAGACATCAATTTATCAGCCATTTGCGAAGATATCTCAGTAGGTGTGAGTTTATTCAAATCAACTATTTTGTATAGAGAGAAAGGCATAACACTAACACCAGCTCCTAAATCACATAAAGCAGTTTTCACATAATTCTTTTTGATATAGCAAGGTATAGTTGGTATTCCCGGGTCTCCAAGTTTTTTAGGGACTCCTTCCTTAAAAGTATAATTAGCAAGCATGGTGGAGATTTCAGCTTCCGATATTTTTCTCTTATTAGTGATGATGTCTTCCATATACTTTGCATAAGGAGGCATTTTCAAGATATCACTCAGCGATGCATAAAAAAGATCTGCCTCGACATTTCCGCAAAGCGTTCAAATTCTTCATCATCTTTCTTTTTAGTTGACTTGGGTGGAAAAGGCATAGGTTTTTGAACCCCCGGTTCTCTTTATTTACTGTTTTTTCTAGCAATGAAATCTCTTTTATCATATCTTTTATTTGTGGTTTGTGGGTTATCAAGATCAATAGTTGGTTCTATCTCAACATCATTATCTGGCTCTTTTTCATTAGTTTGAGTATCTTCATGAACATGAACATTTTCTTTTTCATGATCACTAGGTGGATGTTCATTACCAGATTGAGTTTCAGCATCAGAGATAGAAGTTTCATTTTCATTATCAGGAGGTTTGTCTATTTCAGGTTCACTAGAGGCATGCAAAGTCCTACTCCCTCCATTCCTAATTACAGGGTGTATAGTTTTTGGCACGAAAATTAAAGAACGCATGTGTAGGGAAAATTTCACAAGTTTTGGGCGAGATTTCACCTGACTAATTGACATGACAAAATAGAGGAGCTTGCTTGATATAAGAATATGTAATAAAATCCCTAAAAAAGTTATCCAAACGAGTGGTGCAACGCAATACACCTTATATTTTGGTTTTTTTCTCAAAAAACTATACACCTTATATCAAGGAACAGAGGGAGTATCATTTTTCTTCTTATTTTTCTTTCTAGATGGACTAGGTACATTAGCATTTTCCCTTTGAGAGTCTTGTTCAATTCTTTTTGGATGACCTTCATGATAAAGGGGTTCCTGAGTCATTTTACCCCCTCTACTTGCAACTCACTACTGCAGGATGTTGCTAACGCGACACTACAAGCAGAGACCCTTCAAGAAACTGTGTGCGATGCAATAATCGCAAACGGTGGTGTATGAAGACCGTCAAAAATGTATAAAACGTTTGCGATGGAGGATGCATCAAACATGGTTCAGATTTTAGTTGCATGTGCGATGCAGGGCATACGATTCAGTTCAATTAACCGTTTGCGATGAGGAGGAACAAAAGAAACGGGCAGCCCGATGGAGGTGCGTGCGATATACATCATACGGTTCACTCGCATGAACTGTTTGTGATTACGCAACACAAAAGAAATGGGCAGCCAGATCAAGGTGTATGCGATATACGACATGTGGTTCACTCGGATGAACTCTTTGCGTTGAGACATGAGAACAGAAACAGTTCAACTTAACAAGATGTGTGTGATACGCGGCAAACAGGTCTCTAATCAGAAATGTGCGTGAAGACCGATAATAACACAGACGGTTGCTGCTAAGAAGACGTGTGTGTTGTGCAATGGGATTGCCTATAGAACAACAACATATATATACACACACACTTATAAGGACATGCTTGCATAATCAAATTAAACATCCAATTACATAGGTGGCTACTACAACCATGGCATTTGCACACACCAAAGTAAACTATTACATGCATAATTACATAGGTGGCTACTACACACATGACATTTCCACACACCAATAGAGTAAACTATATATTATTACATGCATGATTAACTAGCATAAATGATCATCTGATCATCATCTACTTCTTGTGACGCTTGCTCTGCTTGTGGCTCGATCCGGGCTCGTCGATTTGGGTAAGGAGGCACTTCCTCATGTCAACGATCCGCCTGTGCATCTCGTAGCATGTGTACACGCTCTTGGCCGCGGACCCGAGGTGAGGTTCATCTAGTTGCCGCATCCAGGCCCTGTGCCAGGATAGGGGGCTTGTTCAACAGCTGTCCACAAGCCGAGCGCGCCAACGAACGCGAGTAGAGCGCGCCAACGGACGCGACAGAGCGCGCCGCGGTGCCTAACAACGAGCACAGCATGCTGCGGCGCCTAACGGCGAGTAGAGCTTGCCGAGGGATGCGAGCAAAGGACAACACAGTGATATGTGGAAAATAAGACGAACTGTGCGAGCGATGTCGGAGACATCAAGCACGAATCAGATTAGAGCTGCGTGTGCGATACGTGGCATACAGTTGATCCATCCGAGCTGTTTGTGAATAAGCCGTGTGTATTGCGGGCAAACGCTTGCTAGTATATAACCTTAAATTTAACAAAAAAAGTGTTAATGCATGTTACAAAACTTGTATAGCTGGAAACTATGTTCAAATACGACTCCAACGATATAATCTTTGGCGACATGCATTCGTATTTTATTAGTTAAATCTTACTTATAAACCAGGACGGGGGTATAGTAGGTAAATTAAATCACAAACGTTGTTTTATTAACTGTATGTGTACGTGTCCTCTCGTCCTCCTCTCACACGTCTTGTCACCCCGCTGCCGCAGACAGCTTACAGTATAGCTTGCGCTTGGCGGGCGTTCTTTTGGCCAAACGGTGGCGCCAATGAATCGTCGGTGAGCCCGTTCCCGCGCAACCTCGCAGGTTCCTGTGCAAGCTTCCCACCCTACTCGGTGAAATCCCCCTAAATCACAATGCTTACCGGCCTGCTGTAAAAACCCTCATGGCCGGTGAGTCATGCGTCGCACTTTCGCCTCCCTCTCTATAGCTTATCTCGTCTGCTTCTCCCACAATCGCTAATGGCACCGGTCCGTCGTCGTCGCTCAGCCACTCCGCCGTCATCAGAGGACAACTCCAGCTGGGAGGCTACACCGCGGCGGTGGCGCAGTCGCTGACGTAGTGTAGTGCGCATGGCGTCCTATTGGGTGTGCGCGGAACACCCACCGCACGCTCCGCCGCCGCTCCCCGTCGGTAGCTGTTGCCGGCCTTCGTTGGTGCCACACCACCGTCGAAAGCCAGTGCCATCTCCCGCTCCGCCGCCGCGGCCCGAAGGCAGGAGGTGGCCGTCGTGGCCGCCACCCCACTGCCGGCCATCGTGGCCATCACCTGCTCAGCCACCGCGGCCCGAAGCGGGAGGTGGTGGTCGTGGCCGCCACCCCATCGTTGGCCACCGTGGCCGCCAGCCCACCGTCGACCGCCGGGATTATCACCCGCTCCGCCGCCGCGGCTCGAAGGCGGGAGGCGGAGGTGGAGGCCCGCACGTGCGTCAGCGACCTTGCGTGCTACATCGAGTTCCTGCGGGAGGAGGAGGAGCGCCTCGTCAAGCACGCAAAGAGCCTTACCGCAGCCGTGGCCGTAGCACACGTGGGCGCAGAGGCGAGGAATCAGGAGATCTACGAGTAGTCCGGCCGCTTCGAGAGGGATCGTCTGGAGCGGCAGTGGGCGTTCGAGCTGGCGAGCGTCGCCGGACGTGCAGCAGCGGCAGGCACCGTAGTGCATTTGTCCAGCTCGTTGGTAGGTTCCTCCTTCTCCTCTGCCTCTTACTAAGCGGGTGAGCGCGCTCGACAGAGGAGAGGGTACCGGAAGTAGCACAAAGCCCCTCCATGGTAGTAGTAGTATTTAGGGCTATTTTGTTTAGTTCATCTGACTATAGATGTGTGGTCGAACTGTACAACGTACTTAAAATTAGCTAGTATATATAGTTGAACTAGCTATTTCAGTACGTGGTTGGCAACAATCGCGGAGAAGTTTGGTCGGTTCAGCTGTCGAGTTGAACTGTTTGTATAAATTAAGAACGACTGCTTAATCTATGAATGAAATCTATGCTTAATTTAGTAAATTTTATTTGCAAAATTAGATAGTGCTAATGATTTCTAGCTGCATATTTTGACAAATCGCAGTGTTACAAGGATTGACAAATGGCACCGTTACTAGATCAAAAAATGTAAAACTTTCCAGTTTGACAAATGGCAACATACCCAATATGACAGATGCAAATCTTACCAAATTGTTTGTACGTGGTTGCACACGGGTCATCCAAAACAACCGTTTGCGTTGAAGGGATGCACAAATCCTGCATTGCTCTCACTTTGCATACGGGTGTTCTATCTAAAATGTTTGCGATCAAGAGCTGCACAAATCCTGCTCGGCACATTCTCCCTTGGCTTCCTGGGGAAGCTGTCGGTTTGCATACGGGTGTTCTAACTAAAACGTTTGCGATGAGTGTTTTATATTTAAAAACCAAATTAAACTAGAAAATCGAATTAAACCTAGGGAAGCTGACAATTTTTTTACCACGGCATGTTGATGCCGCTCCATGATAGCATGCCAAGTTTCATGAATTTCAGACGAGTTTTGGATTTATTAGAATTTAAAAACCAGGTATCTCAATGTTTGCGGCCGAGTGACGGTGGCAGGGTGTTTGAAATTCATTCCAATTTCTTGCATGGGACCTAAGCATGCACCCAAGGACACATATTTGATTTTTCAACTAGTTTATATGCACTAGAGAATGTGCATGTAGTTCAAATTTGAATTATGCACATAAAATGCCTGGAAAACCCAGTTAATGTATAAAAATGTCCAAATGAACCCCGAAAATTTCCAAAATTGAACACAACACTCTTGTAGTTCTATGCTGACACTCAACATTTTTTGAAAGCAATAAGAGGCAACGGATATTGTTTCGTCCCCAAAGGTGGCACGTTCCCTAACGAAACCATCACGCTTGTTGTGAAGCTCTGGTTTGTGAGAAGCTTATACCCAAACCTGCCCCAAATGGGACAAAAATTTTACCACGGCAAGTTGATGCCGCTCCATGATAGCATGCCAAGTTTCATGAATTTCAGATGAGTTTTGGATTTACTAGAATTTAAAAACCAGGTATCTCAATGTTTGCGGCCGAGTGATGGTGGCGGGGTGTTTGAAATTCATTCCCATTTCTTGCATGGGACCTAAGCATGCACCCAAGGACACACATTTGATTTTTCAACTAGTTTATATGCACTGGAGAATGTGCATGTAGTTCAAATTTAAATTATGCGCATAAAATGCCTGGAAAACCTAGTTAATGTATAAAAATGTCCGAACGAACCCTGAAAATTTCCAAAATTGAACACAACACTCTTGTTGTTCTATGTTGACACTCGAATTTTTTTTGAAATAAATAAGAGGCAACGGATATCGTTTCGTCCCCAAAGGTGGCACGTTCCCTACCAAAACCATCACGCTTGTTGTGAGAAGCTCTGGTTTGTGAGAAGCTTATACCCAAACCTGCCCCAAAATGGACAAATTTTTTACTACGACATGTTGATGCCGCTCCATGATAGCATGCGAAGTTTCATGAATTTCAGACGAGTTTTGGATTTACTAGAATTTAAAAACTAGGTATCTCAATGTTTGCTGCCGAGAGACGGCGGCAGCATGTGTGACATTCATTCCCATTTCCTGCATGGGACCTAAGCATGCAACCAAGGACACATATTTGATTTTTCAACCAGTTTATATGCACTGGAGCATGTGCATGTAGTTCAAATTTGAATTATGCGCATAAAATGCCTGGAAAACCCAGTTAATGTATAAGAATGTCCAAACGAACCCCGAAAAATTCCAAAATTGAACACAACACTCCTGTTGTTCTATGTTGGCACTCGAATTTTTTTGAAAGCAATAAGAGGCACCGGATATCGTTTCATCCCCAAAGGTGGCACGTTCCCTACCGAAACCATCAGGCTTGTTGTGAAGCTCTGGTTTGTGAGAAGCTTATACCCAAACCTACCCCAAATGGGACAAATTTTTTACCACGACATGTTGATGCCGCTCCATGATAGCATGCCAAGTTTCATGAATTTCAAAGGAGTTTTGAATTTACTAGAATTTAAAAACCAGGTATCTCAATGTTTGCGGCTGAGTGACGATGGTAGGGTTTGTGACATTCATTCCCATTTCTTGCACGGGACTTAAGCATGCAACCAAGGACACATATTTGATTTTCAACCAGTTTATATGCACTGGAGCATGTGCATGTAGTTCAAATTTGAATTATGCGCATAAAATGCCTGGAAAATCCAGTTAATGTATATAAAAGTCCAAACGAACCTTGAAAAATTCCAAAATTGAACACAACACTCCTGTTGTTCTATGTTGACACACAAATATTTTTTTTGAAGCAATAAGAGGCAACGGATATCGTTTCTTCCCCAAAGGTGGCACGTTCCCTACCGAAACCATCACGCTTGTTGTGAGAAGCTCTGGTTTGTGAGAAGCTTATACCCAAAGCTGCCCCAAATGGGACTAATTTTTTATCACGGCATGTTGATGCCGCTTCATGATAGCATGCCAAGTTTCATGAATTTCAAACTAGTTTTGGATTTACTAGAATTTAAAAACCAGGTATCTCAATGTTTGCGGCCGAGTGACGGTAGCAAGGTGTGTGACATTCATTCGCATTTCTTGCATGGGACCCAAGCATGCAACCAAGGACACATATTTGATTTTTCAACCCGTTTATATGCACTGGAGCATGTGCATGTAGTTGAAATTAGAATTATGCATCTGAAATGCCTACAAAACCAAGTTAATATATAAAAACGTCCAAATGAACCCTGAATAATTCGAATTTTTTTACGACACACCTATAGTTGCATGTTCACTGCAGATAAAAGTTCAAACAATTCAAACAACATCCTTTGTAGCTGTGACCCCATTACGTAATTCAAATCAAGACGATCAATCAAGTAGATTGCACATAGTTTATTATCACCAACCGTGTGAGATGCAGCACAAAATATCTTGGAGCACTGTCGGTGTATAGTACGCCTATGGCTTACAAGAGAAGGTCTGTCGGGTACAGTACACAGCCGGCGTGTCAAGCACAGTAGCTCACTCCCCAAATATCATTTCACTGTTCATTCATCGCCGGTGAACGATGGGGGCGTGGACACACATCGTGAGGGCCACTTCGGCAGCCCACTCCTGCGAGAGCGCGGCCGCAGCCGTCAGGCACGTGCTAACAAGCTTCGTGAGGGCGACTGCAGTCTGCGTCCGGGAGGCCAAGGTAGCCCAAACGGCCGATGTTGCTTCTTAGGCGGTGGTAGCAGCATCTGCCTCGGGGATAGCAACTAGCGAGAGCGGCACAGCAGCTGTCCATTCCGCAGCGGCGGCCTTAGCCCTGATGGAGGCTGCCCACTACCATGTCGAGGCCGTCGATGCCCAGCTCATGGCGGTCACCGCACAAATCGAACGAAGCTTCTCCGACAATGGTCGACAACCCACGACCGAAGAGTTGGGAATCGCCGAGAGAGTTCGAGCAGCCGTCCGTTCCTGCGCGGCATACCTTGCCACGACGGAGCCCGCCAGAGCCCAGATCGTGGCCGCCCACGCCCAGCTCGTGGTGGCCTATTCCGAAGATATGGTGAACGCGGATGGCGAGATGCTTGGCGAGTATGGTGCAATTGATGCCATGGAGCCCCTTCCCCAGGAGACCGTCGGACGCGAGCTGGACATGGTTGCGGCGGCGAAGATCGACGAGCACCAGCCGTAGTAGTACTCTTTGTTTTTTAATTAAGAGCACCGGTCTTTAATTTGTTAGAGTAATGTTTAGGTCAGCCAGATCAGTTTAATTGGTGAACTTGCTTGATTAAGAAGTTAGTCTCCTTTGTGTACCCAAATTATGCAATGACGTGGATGACCACTGTAACCAGGGAAATTCGAACCCAAAATTTTGACGTTCAAACTCAACACACACGGGTTAAGCTATCTGAATCGTTTGTGATGTTCACATATCATACACAGTTCTGAATAAGCGACCGTGTGTGATGACACTTTGCGCGCCAGTTTTTCGCTGAAGCACCAGTTTTTCTACCTCCCCGCCTCCTCCCCCTTACCAGAAGCCACATTTCCCCTCTTTCCGCCTTCATTTCCTTGTTGAAACCTTCACTCCTTGCTTGCAGCGCTGCCGCCTCCTCGCGCGGCGACCCTCCTTCACGCTGCTCGGCCTCGCCTATCCAGGCAGGTAATCCACACCCGACCCCCATCCTCCTCCTCCTTCCACATCCCACATGCCCCGACCACCGGTGCGAGCGCGACACCTTACACCCAAATCACCGACCCCTGCACCAAATAGGCGCCTCCCTAAGCCATGGTGCACGCAGTATAGCCAGGATCTCAAGGAGCATTTGGCAGCAGAGAAGCAAATCGCGGCCGCACGTGCGAATGAGGTCGTGATGGCTGCCATTCGTGCCGACCCCCAGTTCTTGAAGGAGCACCTTGCCATTTGCTAGCTACGCCGGTTAAGCATGCTCGGTTTACCCGTTGCGTGTGTTGCTCCTGCCTTTCCTTCACAAATTCTAGTGAATTGTGATATCTAATTTTACCATGCAATCTGTTGCTCTAGTGTATATGTTCTATATGTCCTGCAGTGTGGTGCTCACTTATTAGCTGTTTTGTTAATTAGTTGTCATCTTCTATTAACTGTTTGGTTCAATTCTGCAAATGCGATGTTCAATTCTTCAGGCTGCAATTTTGTATTGTCTTCTATGTGAGAAATAAATCGAATTTATCTTTACAAAATACATGAGAAAAGTATACAATTGCTATATTTCCAAGTTGTCAAGCATGCTTGGTTTGGTTATACATTGTGCAATATGGTGCTTAGTTAATGTTTGGTTCATTTATGTTGTGGTGTTTAGTTAACTGTTTGGTTCAATTCTGTAATGCGATGTTCAATAGTTGTGGGTGCATTCTGTTATTGTATACCATGCGAGGAATAAATTGAATTTGGCTGTAGTAAATACATGAGAAGAAAATACAATTGCTGGCGTAGTTAACTGTTTGGTTAACTGTCTGATCTTCTATTAGGAGTATGTTATATTGTGCAATGTGGTGCTCAGTTAATGTTGGTTCATTTGTTGTGGTGTTTAGTTAACTGCTTGGTTCAATTCTGCAATGCGATGTCCAATTGTAGTGGGTAGAATTTTGTATTGTTGTGCATGTGAGGAATAAATCGAATTTGGCTGCACTTAATACATGAGAAACATATACAAGTGCTATATTTCCTAGTTCTTAATCATGCTTGGTTTGGATAAATGGGTATTCCATGTGGCTTGAATTAATATGATGAATCTGCAATGTGCTTATTTTTCATCAACATATGTTACTGATAGCATGCAAACCCTCACTTAAGGCCTGATGACTAACTACCTTATATGTGTTGCAGGGAAACAATGGGAAGCACTGAGGTTTACAATCGAGGTTAGCACGTGCGTGGTCCATTGTCCAATAGCACATTATTGTGCAATTGCAGGAACCATTCTAATATTTAGGTTTTTAACAATTTGGTCTTGCACATGTAGGTCCTGCTATCAGAGGTTTTGACCCACTATTCGACCCTTTTTGCATATGGGGAAATGAGTTGTCCATGAATATCAGTCAAGTCAAGAAACTCAGAAATATTGTTAGGATAAATAAATTAGCGACAAAAAACAACAAGATCTTTATGCGCACAATGAAGAATACATCGATTCACTACAGGATGGTACTAACTATTATACCTTGCCTTTTTTATTCCTTTGCCCCATTTCCAATATAGAGAAGATATTTATGCACATCCTTGTTTTCAGGCCTTTCCAAAGCAGTTCACTGATGATTACCTCTCAAACCACATGTATGGTCAGAGGAGAGGAAGGTATTCATACAACACCCACGGTTCAATATTGAAGTGTTCCTGAAGAGGACGAAGGATGGACGGTCAATCATCCACAGGCACTGGCCCAAAGTTACAAAGACCTTCAATATCAATGAAGGCTCAATATTTGCCTTCTGCTTCAGCAGTTTTCCATATGAGATACATCTGTCTATGTACCATCTATGTTGCTAATTTCGAAAGGTTATAGATGTTGCATGTGAAACTTGGTCCTGGTGTAGTTGTGTAATGGGGTAGCTGAGTGCTGAAGCTATATGATGTTGTATTCTGATGTTTTTCGATTATGAAAATGAAATATATTGTGTGCTTAATATGAAATGTAAATTAGATTAATAAATGGATTATGAATAATCGGATAATTATCCTGCTAATGGCGAATTAGCCTGCTAATTGGGTTTTGCTATTGCAAACGGTTGTTGAAAAAATACCGTGGGCGATGACCTCAGGCAACGCACACGGTTTCTAGGAATAAACCGTGTTGGATCAATGAACAATCACAGACTTTCTCTTAAAAACTATTTGCGTTAGGCCACCTTGCAAACGCTACCACATAAAACTGTGTGTGATGGACAGCCTTTGCCACACGCTTCTTCTATGGACCGTGTGTGATACATTCAATAACGCATAAGCGATTTAACGGGAAAATGTGTGTGATGTACCGTGAACCAAAACATTTTCCTTGGAGCGACTGTGGGATGTACATACTGACGTAAGCGTTTAGCGGTGGACTGTGTGGGATGTACTTGCGACCCGAAACAATTTTGCCGCATAATTGTATTTTTTTAGCTCTACTGTACGTATTTCTGTATTTGAGTGCTCGTCGGTCGCACACCACCTCATTTTGCCGAGCATGTGTGCCAGGGAGGGCATATCCCCGACGGTTTCTAGGTCGTGTGGGATGGACCCCCCTATCGCCCACACTCACTTGGCGATGGCTCCAAATGCCGTCGCGGAAAGGGGTTAAAAACCGTTTGTTTAGGAACGACGCGTACTAGTGACTCTAATAGCACAGCCATTTATATTATGATTCATTTCATCAAGTATCTCTCTTTGGGATTTAGCAACTTGTTCTAACTGAGTTTGAACCATAGAAGCATGCTTTCCTACACGTCTAACATCATTTGATATTCTAAATAACAAGTCACTCAAGCGAGAAATCATATCAGAGTTGTATTTCAATTGTTTCATAACATTTGCATTAAAGTGATCTTGTTTTCTAATGCAATTCTCAAACTACTAAAGACATTGGCTAGGGTGCATATTATGAGGATTGTCATTATCATTAAACTTCATTAAAGAGTTTACCTCTACCACCTTGGGTGGTGGTGGTGGTGTATCAAGCCCATGTATTTCTTCAATAGGAGGTAAATTTTTAACATCATCAGCTTTAATACCTTTTTCCTTCATAGATTTCTTTGCCTCTTGCATATCTTCAGGACTGAGATATAATATACCCCTCTTCTTCGGAGTGGGTTTAGGCGGTGGTTCAGGAACAATCCAATCATCATAATTCTTCAATATATTATTCAATAATTCTTCAGCTTGTCCAATAGTCTGTTCCCTGAAAACACAACCAGCACAACTATCTAGGAAGTCCCTAGAAGCATCGGATAGCCCATTATAGAAGATATCAAGTATTTCATTTTTCTTAAGAGGATGATCATGCAAAGCATTAAGTAACTTCCAAAGCCTCCCCCAAGCTTGTGGGAGACTCTCTTCTTTAGTTTGAACAAAGTTAAATATTTCCTATAAGGCAGCTTGTTTCTTATGAGCAGGAAATATTTTTCGAAGAAGTAGTAAATCATATCCTGGGGACTACGCACACAACTAGGAGCAAGAGTATTGTACCAAGCTTTAGCATCACCCTTTAATGAGAACGGAAATAACTTGAGAATAAAGTAATACCGAGTCTTCTCATCATGAGTAAAAAGGGTGGCTATATCATTCAACTTAGTAAGATGTGCCACAACATTTTCAGTTTCATAACCATGGAAAGGATCAGATTCAACCAAAGTAATTAACTCTTGGTCGACAGAGAATTCATAATCCTTATCATCAATAAAGATCGATGAAGTAGCAAACTTAGGATCATATTTCATTCTAGCATTCAGAGATTTTTCTTTATACTTGCATAATAATTTTTCTAGATCATCTCTATCCTTACAAGCAAGAATATCTCTAGTTGTCTCCTCATTCATAACATAACCTTCCGGTATCTTAGGCAATTCATATCTAGGAAGGCTAGTTCTAGCAGGTGTTTCAAGATTTTCAGTTTCAAGCTCATCATCAGATTCAACAACATCATGTTGTATTACTCTAGCAATTTGTTCGTCAAGAAATTCACCAAGTGGCACATCATCATTAAGCAAGGTACTAGCATCATCATAAGAATCATTCATAGCAGAAGTATGTCAGTGGAAAACGACACCTATGGGATACTGGAATCCCTTCTGTGGTTGGCGGGCACGAGGTTGTGCAAAGAGCGGGTCTAATAGTCAGCAAAAAGATCATTTACCCAGGTTTGGGCCGCGAGGATGCGTAATACCCTAGTCCTGCTTTGGTGTATATTTGAGTGTTCTTGAGTTCTTGAAATAGCTACGGCGTGTGCCTTGTTCAAAAGATCTGAATCCCTCTCCAGTACGCCACGGGCCTCCTTTTATAGTCAAAAGGGGTCGCCACAGTGGCACACAGGAGGTGGAAAGGTATACAGTTTTAAGTCTATCCTCTGGCACTGTCGGACAAACGCATTTAATGCGCTGTCGACGTGCCCTTCTTGCTTTATCAGGGACGGCAAGGAAGCTCGTCCCAGCTGTCGCCGCCTCGCGTGGTTCCGATGCGCGTCCGAGCTGATGAGGCGTTGTAGTGCCACGTTGGCTGGCTGCTGGGCTGGTGCGGTGCCAGAGTCTTCACGAAGATCTGCATGCCACCACGTAGGTTCTTACTGAGTTGGCCTGGAGGCCGCGCGTCGCCACGCAGGTGCCTGCCCAACTGGTTGAGCTGGCAGCTATATGGGAACGGCGGTGGAGTCTTGGCAGACGTGGGCCTGGCTGTGGCCCCGTATGTGTCCTCGGCAACGGTCTTGCCATGGCATCGCGGTCGTCCCCGGCAAGGATCTTGCCGGGGGTCTCGTGGATTTCCTTGGCAAGGATCTTGCCAAGGATCGTCGTCTTCTCGTCCTCATCTGGTCTTGTGTGCTTACGATCTTCACAAAGATCTGCATGCCACCATGGAGGTGCCTCCCGAGCCTTGGTTTCAATGTGGTTGATGGTGTTGGAACCCTTGGGCTCAAGGGTGGCGCGCTCTGCTGGCGTTGGGCAAGTTGCCCCAGCAAGGCTCTTGCCGGGGCTGTGGAGACTGCCCAGGGAAGGGCCTTGCCGGGGGAGTCCACCTTGCCCTTCTGCTCCTTGTGTTTCTGTCTTGGTGTTGCTCTGGTTGTCTTGTGGTTTTGCTTCTTGTGCCCAGCCAAGGGTGGCCAGGGGCGTGGGGCTGCGACTGCGTGCGCACAAGTAAAGGGGTGCAAAAAGGGACCCCTACTTTTGTACACCGACAGGAGCCCCCGGGCCCGGGCCACATATAAGCGCAGAGCGTTATTGGGCCAGGCCCAGAACGGTGCACGGGCGCGCGTGCGGTGGAGTTTTTTACCACAGTAACTCCCCCGCCCGCTGCGCTTCCCCATGACCGCATTGAATGCGCGACGTGGGGGTCGTGCGTGATGTGGGGGTCATGTGTGGGCTAGTCGCTGCCCTCATGCGTCACATCACAGTAAATGGTAACGAAGCGGCCCGCGCCTTCCCCATAAAAAAGGAGAAACGGCAGGCGCGACGCCCATTTACCCTCTGTGCCTTCTCCAATATCAGAACGGTCGTCCCTTCCTTCTTCCTTCTCAAGCTCTTGTTTTCTCTCGCCGCTGCCGCGCCTTTGTTGTCCCTCGTCCTTCACCTCCCTCAGCCGCCATGGCACCCAAAACCAGCAAAATCATGGGACCGGGGGGAAGGAGGCGCCAAAGAGCGAGTTGGCGGCGCGGCGGACGCATCTCGCCTACTTTCCTTCGAAGGTCGATGCGGTCCACCTCCGAGACTACTTCAAGCCCCTGTGGGGGTGTAAGACGAAGGGGCACCCTGCCACGCGCATTATCCCCACCTGGTTCGCCAAGGCTAGCCCGAATCGGTACCCTTTCTTTGTTGATTACTTTTCCAGCAGGCTCTGCCCCCTTTCTCCGATTTCTTCAATGACGTCATTCACACCTATGGCTTCCACCTTTTGGATTTCACTCCAAACGCCGCGGCGTGCATGGCCCTTTTTGCCCATCTCTGCGAGGGCTTCGTCGGAGTGCATCCTAGCACGGCGCTCTTCCGCCACTACTTCTATCCTTGTATCCAAACGGGAGGCACCATTTCCGGTTGTGTCCCCTGGATCCCAAGGAGCCAGGAGAATGGGACATATCCGAAGGGCGCTCAGAAGGAGAGGTGGGAGGAGTGGCGGAGCCGGTGGTGCTGGATTGAGGAGGAGGACCCGCAGGAATTTTGCCGGGTTCGCCAGGTGCTACCGGTTCGTAGAGATGATTGGGGCGATGTCGACGCCAAGGATGAGAAGCTCACGGTCGCCACCACCAGGATCCATCGCCTCACCGTGGCCGGGCTCACTCTTGAGATGATTGGGGCTGATTTCATCCGTCGCTGAATCGCTCCACTGCATAAAAAGGGGAGGACGGCCTGGCTTTTCAGGAACGCGGCCGACATCATGAGGCTTAGCCCTGGCTTGAATCAAAACTTCACGGTGATGGGGCACGCCCACATTTGCCAGAGTCTTTTTCAGCTCGACGTGCACCGCGACGGTAGGGATGAGAGGACCGGCAAGGCTGTGAAGGCTGGCAAGGTCGCCAAGGGGTCCTTGTTCGGGTTGCCGGCGGGGGTGCTCCCGCTGAGCAACAACTCTCGCCAAACCGACATCATCGCCATGATGCCGGACTTCAACGCGCACGGCCTTGACCCAAATTGGGCCAAGCCGGGGGCGGATCAGGTGCAGGAGTTCTTCGATAACCTGCCGGAGAAGCCGGACTTCAACGCGCACGGCCTTGACCCAAATTGGGCCGAGCCGGGGGCGGATCAGGTGCAGGAGTTCTTCGGCAACCTGTTGGAGAAGTATGTCTGCGATGAGCCATTGCTTACCCAGGATACCACCAAGGAAGAGCTAGACTACATTGCTGCCAGGGCGGCGGAGGCGGCGCTTGCCACAGAGGCTGGTAGCGCCAGCCACATGGAGGACGAAGCCGAGGCGGCCGCGGAGGAGAAGGAGCTTGTCGGATGGGCAGAGTCTGCTGGGGAGGCCAGCAGCGCCGACACCGGGGCCCCTCTCATTGAACATGTGGTCGACGAGTCGACCGAGGAAGAGGTCGAGGCTGACGACCCTCCGGACTTGGGGAAAAGGCGTGTGCTGCGGCGGGCCAGCTCCGGCGAGCCGGTCCGGCCTGGCAGGACCGAGCAGCGGCAAGAGATCCAGGGGGAGTCCGTGCGCCTGACGAGGGCCGCGGCAGCAAAGAAGGTGGTGAAAGCCGCGGTGGCAAAGAGGAAAGCGACCACCTCTTCTTCGTCCAAGTGTCCTCGGACTCCAGCCGCTTCCCCTCCTCCTGCAGATGTTGACACGGAGGTCGTCTTTGATTTTGGGTCTCTTAGCCCAAGGAGGAGGAAGAGGAAGCTAGTGGAGGAGGAGGTGGAGGAAGAGTAAGTATCTCCCCCCCCCCATGCATTATCCCATGACTTTACTCCTGTGTCATCTTTCCTTGACCTGACGTTTTCTTCATAGGGACACGGAGACGCTGGCGCAGAGGGTGGCAAAGAGGGCCTAGGCCTCAATGGGCGACAAGCCCCCGGCGGGTACTTCGAGTACGCCGCTGGTGGTAGGGAGCAGCCCGGAGAGCAGCCCTCGACGCAGCCCCTGCTTGAGCCCCCAGCGTGAGTCCATCACTCACTCCTCCATTGATGAACTACGGGGTGTGAATATTTGATGCATATCTTGCCGGGTTTGTAGGAGAAGAACATCAGCAGCAGGAGCCGCCGAGGGCTACCCCAACATGCCACGCCTCTCGACTACACCGCCTCGAGGGGCATCCCTGGCAAGGGCATCCACCATCGAGCCCACGCCCATGGAGGAGGAGGAGACAAACTTGGGTGCCGGTGGTTCCACCCCGACAACAAACATTGGCGGGGAGGGCGCCACTTCTTCCCAGCCCGGTGGAGGTAAGTTTGCTCACTTCCCGTCCGTGTTCTTCCTACTTCTTCTTGGGCCTTGACCTTGGCTCCGCCTCATTCCCTTTCTTGGTGTCCAGGCCCTTCCTCGGCGAACCGGGAGGACATCGACACTGTCATCGAGGAAGTCGCCAGGGACGCCGAGGCCGAGGCCGACAAGATCGCCGCCGAGGAGGCTGCCAAGACCGCTGCTGAGGATGCCGCCAAGGGGCCCGACGAGGAGGTCGGCAAGGCCGCTGCCAAGGAGGCCGGCAAGGGGCATGCCGAAGAGGCCGACAAGGCCGCTGTCGAGGACGGGATGGTTGATCACCAGCCTTCCTCCTCTGCTGCCTCCGGCTCGGGCAAGTACCTGAAGTTGAGTGACGATCTGTTCGTCCACCTCCTAGGGATGGCGAGCACCAGGGCGCCCACCGAGGGGGAGGTGTTCAATGACGAGGTGCTTGCCGCCGCCGGGCTTGAGGTTGTTGACGAACCAAGCGCCGGTGGCGGTGGTTCCCAGGAGGAGGAGCTCCTTCGGGCCATGAGCGCCAACTTCCAGAAGCTTCGGGTGTTTCACCGTGCTCGCCTGGACAAGGCAAAGTCCAGGATAACAGCGGTGGACAAGGAGGAGGCGGATCTCATGGGACGCTTTGCCGAGACGCAGGCCTGGTTCCGGTAGGCCCACGAGGAGCTGAAGGTTGCCCAGGATCTGCTGGCCGAGCGCAAGATGGAGCTTGTCAAGAAGCAGGCCGACATCAAGAAGGCCCAGGAGGTGACGAGGGAACATGCCGCCAAGGACGAGGCCGCTCGGCACCAGCACTAGGCCGAACTGAACTCCCAGGAGGAGGATCTTGCCGCTCGTGAGGGGGTGCTCGCCGCCACACTCCGCGGCAAGGATGAGGAGATCGGGAAGTGATATGTCTCCAACATATCTATAACTTTTTATTGCTCCATGCTACTTTATCTACTGTTTTGGACTATATTGGGCTTTATTTTCCACTTTTATATTACATTTGGGACTAACCTATTAACGGAGGCCCAGCCCAGAATTGTTGTTTTTTGCCTATTTCAGTGTTTGGAAGAAACAGAGTATCAAACGGAGTCCAAACGGAATGAAACCTTCGGGAACGTGATCTTCTCACCGAACGTGATCCAGGAGACTTGGACCCTACTCCAAGAAGTGCCAGAGGCGGTCAGGAGGGTGGAGGGAGCCCCCCTGGGAGCGCACCCTACCTCGTGGGCCCCCTGACGCTCCACCGATGTACTCCTTCCTCCTATATATACCTACGTATCCCCAAACGATCAGAACAGGAGCAAAAAACCTAATTCCACCGCCGTACCTTCCTGTATCTGTTGGAAATATGCCCTAGAGGCAATAATAAAAGCATTATTATTATATTTCCTTGTTCATGATAATTGTCTTTTATTCATGCTATAATTTTATTATCCGAAAATCGTAATACACGTGTGAATACATAGACCACAATACGTCCCTAGTGAGCCTCTAGTTGACTAGCTCGTTGGTCAACAGATAGTCATGGTTTCCTGACTATGTACATCAGATGTCATTGACAATGGGATCACGTCATTAGGAGAATGACGTGATGGACAAGACCTAATCCTAAGCATAGCACAAGATCGTGTAGTTCGCTTTGCTAGAGCTTTTACAATGTCAAGTATCTCTTCCTTAGACCATGAGATCGTAACTCCCGGACACCGTAGAAGTGCTTTGGGTGTACCAAACGTCACAACGAATCGGGTGACTATAAAGGTGCACTATGTATCTCCCAAAGTATCTGTTGGGTTGACACGGATCGAGACAGGATTTGTCACTCCGTATGACGGAGAGGTATCACCGGCCCACTCGGTAGTGCATCATCATAATGAGCTCAAAGTGACCAAGTATCTGGTCACGGATCATGCATTACGGTATGAGTAAAGTGACTTGCGGTAACGTAGACCGAACGAGGTATTGGGATACCGACGATCGAAGTCTCGGGCAAGTAACATACCGATTGACAAAGGGAATAGTATACGAGGGTTGCTTGAATCCTCGACATCGTGGTTCATCCGATGACATCATCGAGGAGCATGTGGGAGCCAACATGGGTATCCAGATCCCGCTGTTGGTTATTGACCTGAGAGCCGTCTCGGTCATGTCTGCGTGTCTCCCGAACCCGTTGGGTCTACACACTTAAGGTTCTGTGACGCTAGTTTTATTAGGAAGACTTGTATGTGATTACCGAATGTTGTTCGGAGTCCCGGATGAGATCCCGGACGTCACGAGGAGTTCCGAAAGGGCCCGGAGGTAAATATTTATATATGGGAAGTTGTCAAACGGACACCGGAAAGTTTCGGGGGCATACCGGTATTGTACCCGGGCCACCGGAAGGGTTCCGGAGGTCCACCGGGAGGGGCCACCCCTCCCGGGGAGCCACTTGGGCTGCGTGGGAAGGAGCCAGCCCCTGGTGGGCTGGGCGCACCCCCTCCCTTGGGCCCATGCGCCTAGGGTTGGGGGGACCCTAGAGGGGGCGCCCCCCCCCTTGCTTGGGGGGCAAGCCCCCCTCCCCTTGGCCACCGCCCCCCCTCTAGATGCCATCTAGAGGGGCCGGCCCCCTTCTCCCTTCCCCCTATAAATAGAGGGGAGAGGGGAGGGCTGCAACACACAAACCAAGGCGCAGCCCCTCCCCTCCCCAACACCTCTCCTCCTCCGTACGTGCTTGGCGAAGCACTGTCGGAGTACTGCTGCACCAACTACACCACGCCGTCGTGCTGCCGTTGGAGCTGTCTTCTTCAACCTCTCCTTCCTCCTTGCTGGATCAAGACGGAGGAGACGTCCGTCTGCACTGCACGTGTGTTGAACGCGGAGGTGTTGTCCGTTCGGCACTTGGTCATCGGTGATCCGAATCACGGCGAGTACGACTCCCTCATCACCATCCCCTTGAACGCTTCCGCACTCGATCTACAAGTGGTATGTAGATGCAAACTCACTCCCTTGACTCGTTTCTTAGATGAACTCATAGATGGATCTTGGTGAAACCGTAGGAAAAATTTTAATTTTCTGCAACGTTCCCCAACAGTGGCATCATGAGCTAGGTCTATGCGTAGTTCTCTTTTGCACGAGTAGAACACAATTTTGTTGTGGGCGTAGATCTTGTCAACTTACTTGCCGCTACTAGTCTTATCTTGCTTCAGCGGTATTGTGGGATGAAGCTGCCCGGACCAACCTTACACGACGCCACGTGAGACCGGTTCCATCGACTAACATGCACTAGTTGCATAAGGTGGCTGGCGGGTGTCTCTCTCCCACTTTAGTTGAAGCGGATTCGATGAAAAGGGTCCTTATGAAGGGTAAATAGAAGTTGACAAAATCACGTTGTGGTTATTCGTAGGTAAGAAAACGTTCTTGCTAGAACCCAATTGCAGCCACGTAAAAGATGCAACAACAATTAGAGGACGTCTAACTTGTTTTTGCAGCAATTGTCATGTGATGTGATATGGCCAAGTTGTGATGAATGATGAATGACATATTGTGATGTATGAGATCATGTTCTTGTAATAGGAATCACGACTTGCATGTCGATGAGTATGACAACCGATGTGAGCCATAGGAGTTGTCTTTATTTTTTGTATGACCTGCGTGTCATTGAAGAACGCCATGTAAATTACTTTACTTTATTGCTAAACACGTTAGCCATAGAAGTAGAAGTAGTCGTTGGCGTGACAACTTCATGGAGACACGATGATGGAGATCATGATGATGGAGATCATGGTGTCATGCCGGTGACAAGATGATCATGGAGCCCCGAAGATGGAGATCAATGGAGTTTTATGATATTGGCCATATCATGTCACTGCTATATAATTGCATGTGATGTTTATTATGTTTATGCATCTTGTTTACTTAGAACGACGGTAGTGAATAAGATGATCCCTTACAACAATATCAAGAAGTGTTCTCCCCTAACTATGCACCGTTGCTAAAGTTAAATGCGTTTGAAGCACCACGTGATGATCGGGTGTGATAGATCCTTACGTTCACATACAACGGGTGTAAGACAGTTTTACACATGCAAAACACTTAGGGTTAACTTGACGAGCCTAGCATGTACAGACATGGCCTCGGAACACGGAGACCGAAAGGTCAAACACGAGTCGTATGGAAGATACGATCAACATGAGAATGTTCACCGACGATGACTAGTCCGTCTCACGTGATGATCGGACACGGCCTAGTCGACTCGGATCGTGTAACACTTAGATGACTAGAGGGATGTCTAATCTGAGTGGGAGTTCATAATTTGATTAGATGAACTTAATTATCATGAACTTAGTCTAAAACTTTTGCATAATATGTCTTGTAGATCAAATGGCCAACGCTCATGTCAACATGAACTTCAACGAGTTACTAGAGAAAACCAAGCTGAAAGATGATGGCAAGAACTATACGGATCGGGTCCTAACCTTAGGATCATCCTCATAGCTGCCAAGAAAGCATATGTCCTTGAAGCACCGTTAGGTGACCCACCGCTCTCCCAAAGACTTTGCAAGACGATTTGAACGTTTGGCGGAACGCATCGATGATTACTCCCTCGTTCGATGCGGCATGCTTTACACTTAGAACCGGGGCTCCAAAAGCGTTTTGAGCAACACGGAGCATATGAGATGTTTGAGGAGCTGAAACTAGTTTTCCAAGCTCATGCCCGGTCGAGAGATATGAAGTCTCCGACAAGTTCTATAGTTGTAAGATGGAGGAAAACAGTTACATCGGTGAGCATATACTCAAAATGTCTGGGTTGCACAGCCGCCTATCCTAGCTGGACATTAACCTCCCGGATGAGGCGGTCATTGACAGAATCCTTCAGTCGCTCCCACCAAGCTACAAGAGCTTTGTGATGAACTATAATATGCAGGGGATGGTGAAGACCATTCCTGAAGTATTTTCAATGCTGAAGTCGGCAGAGGTTGAAATCAAGAAAGAACATCAAGTGTTGATGGTCAATAAGACCACTAAGTTCAAGAAGGGCAAGGGTAAGAAGAACTTCAAGAAGGACGGCAAAGATATTGCCGCGCCCGGTAAGCCAGTTGCCGGGAAGAAGTCAAAGAATGGACCCAAGCACGAGACTGAGTGCTTTTATTGCAAGGGAAGGGTCATCGAAGCGGAACTGCCCCAAATACTTAGCGGATAAGAAGGCCGCAACACTAAAGGTATATTTGATATACATGTAATTGATGTGTACCTTACCAAGATTTCGTAGTAACTCCCGGTATTTGATACTGGTGCCGTTGCTCATATTTGTAACTCACAGCAGGAGCTGCGGAATAAGCGGAGACTGGCGAAGGACGAGGTGACGATGCGCGTCGGTAATGGTTCCAGAGTCGATGTGATCGCCGTCGGCACGCTACCTCTACATTTACCTACGGGATTAGTTTTGAACCTTAATAATTGTTATTTGGTGCCAAGTTTGAGCATGAACATTGTATCCGGATCTCGTTTGATACGAGATGGCTACTCATTTAAATCCGAGAATAATGGTTGTTCTATTTATATGAGAGATATGTTTTATGGTCATGCCCCTATGGTCAATGGTTTATTCTTAATGAATCTCGAGCGTAATGTTACACATATTCATAGCGTGAATACCAAAAGATGTAAAGTTGATAACGATAGTCCCACATACTTGTGGCAATCGCCGCCTTTGGTCACATTGGTGTCAAGCGCATGAAGAAGCTCCATCTTTGATGGACTTTTGGAGTCTCTTGATTATGAATCATTTGACACATGCGAACCATGCCTCATGGGCAAGATGACCAAGACTCCGCTTCTCCGGAACAATGGAGCGAGCAACCAACTTGTTGGAAATCATACATACCGATGTGTGGGGTCCAATGAGTGTTGAGGCTCATGAGGATATCGTTATGTTCTCACTCTCACAGATGACTTGAGTAGATATGGGTATGTCTACTTGATGAAACACAAGTCCTGAGACCTTTGAAAAGTTCAAGGAATTTCAGAATGAAGTAGAGAATCAACGTGACCGAAAGATAAAATTCTTACGATCAGATCGTGGAGGAGAATATTTAAGTCACGAATTTGGTACACACTTAAGAAAATGTGGAATCATTTCACAACTCACGCCGCATGGAAGACCTCAGCGTAACGGTGTGTCCGAACGTCGTAATCGCACTCTATTGGATATGGTGCGGTCTATGATGTCTCTTACCGATTTACCGCTATCATTTTGGGGATACGCTTTAGAGACAGCCACATTCACTTTAAATAGGGCACCGTCTAAGTCCGTTGAGACGACACCATATGAATTATGGTTTGGGAAAAAACCTAAGTTGTCGTTTCTAAAAGTTTGAGGATGCGATGCTTATGTCAAGAAACTTCAACCTGAAAAGCTCGAACCCAAGTCGAAAAAATGCGTCTTCATAGGATACCCTAAGGAAACCATTGGGTATACCTTCTACTTAAGATCCGAGGGCAAGATCTTTGTTGCCAAGAACGGGTCCTTTCTGGAAAAAGAGTTTCTCTCGAAAGAAGTAAGTGGGAGGAAAGTAGAACTCGATGAAGTACTACCTCTTGAACGGGAAACTAGTGCAGCTCAGGAAAATGTTCCTGTGATGCCTACACCAACTGAAGAGGAAAATAATGATGATCAAGGTACTTCGGATCAAGTTGCTACTGAACCTCGTAGGTCCACAAGGACACGTTCCGCACCAGAGTGGTACGGCAACCATGTCCTGGAAATCATGTTGTTAGACAACGGTGAACCTTCGAACTATGAAGAAGCGATGGCGGGCCCAGATTCCAACAAATGGCTAGAAGCCATGAATTCCGAGATAGGATCCATGTATGAAAACAAAGTATGGACTTTGACTGACTTGCCCGATGATCGGCGAGCGATAGAAAACAAATGGATCTTTAAGAAGAAGACGGACGCCGATGGTAATATCACCATCTATAAAGCTCGACTTGTCGCTAAGGGTTATCGGCAAGTTCAAGGGATTGACTACGATGAGACTTTCTCTCCGTAGCGAAGCTTAAGTCCGTCCGAATCATGTTAGCAATTGCCGCATACTATGATTATGAGATATGGCAGATGGACGCCAAAACAGCGTTCCTTAACGGTCATCTTAAGGAAGAGTCAGATATGATGCAGCGGAAGGTTTTGTCGATCCTAAGAATGCTAACAAGGTATGCAAGCTCCAAATGATCCATTTATGGGCTGGTGCAAGCATCTCGGAGTTAGAACATTCGCTTTGATGAGATGATCAAAGCGTTTGGGTTTATGCAGACTTATGGAGAAGCCTCATACATAAGAAAGTGAGTGGGAGCTCAGAGCATTTCTCATATTATATGTAGATGACATACTTTTGATGGGAAATGATATAGAACTCTTGGACAAGCATTAAGGCCTACTTGAATAAGTGTTTTTCAATGAAGGACCTTGGAGAAGCTGCTTATATATTAGGCATCAAGATCTATAGAGATAGATCGAGACGCCTCATAGGTCTTTCACAAAGCACATACCTTGATAAGATTTTGAAGAAGTTCAAAATGGATCAGTCCAAGAAGGGTTCTTGCCTCATATTGCAAGGTGTGAGATTGAGCTCAGCTCAATGCCCGACCACGGCGAGAAGAAAAAGAAGAGATGAGCGTCATCCCCTATGCTTCAGCCATAGGATCTATTATGTATGCCATGTCGTGTACCAGACTGATGTAAACCTTGCCGTAAGTTTGGTAGGAAGGTACCAAAGTAATCCCGGCAAGGAACACCGGACAGCGGTCAAGAATATCCTAAAGTACCCGAAAAGGACGAAGGACATGTTTCTTGTTTATGGAGGTGACGAAGAGCTCGTCAGAAGGGTTACGCCGACGCTTAGCTTCGACACGCATCTGGATGACTCTAAGTCACAAACCGGATACGTATACATGTTGAACGGTGGAGCAAGAAGCTGGTGCAGCTGCAAGCGAAAGGCCGTATGGCGGGATCTACATGTGAAGCGGAGTACATGGCAGCCTCGGAGGCAGCGCATGAAGCAATTTGGGTGAAGGAGTTCATCACCGACCTAGGAGTCATACCCAATGCGTCGGGGCCGATCAAACTCTTCTCGTGACAACACCGGAGCTATTGCACTTGCCAAGGAGCCTGTGTTTCACAAGAAGACCGTGCACATCAAGCGTCCCTTCAACTCCATCCGTGAAAATGTTCAAGATGGAGACATAGAAATTTGTAAAGTGCATACGGATCTGAATGTCGCAGATCCGCTGACTAAACCTCTTCCGGGCAAAACATGATCAACACCAGAACTCTATGGGTGTTCGATTCATCACAACGTAACTAGATTATTGACTCTAGTGCAAGTGGGAGACTGTTGGAAATATGCCCTAGAGGCAATAATAAAAGCATTGTTATTATATTTCCTTGTTCATGATAATTGTCTTTTATTCATGCTATAATTGTATTATCCGGAAATCGTAATACACGTGTGAATACATAGACCACAATACGTCCCTAGTGAGCCTCTAGTTGACTAGCTCGTTGGTCAACAGATAGTCATGGTTTCGACTATGGACATCGGATGTCATTGACAGCGGGATCACGTCATTAGGAGAATGACGTGATGGACAAGACCCAATCCTAAGCATAGCACAAGATCGTGTAGTTCGCTTTGCTAGAGCTTTTACAATGTCAAGTATCTCTTCCTTAGACCATGAGATCGTGTAACTCCGGACACCGTAGAAGTGCTTTGGGTGTACCAAACGTCACAACGTAATCGGGTGACTATAAAGGTGCACTACGGTATCTCCGAAAGTATCTGTTGGGTTGACACGGATCGAGATGTGGATTTGTCACTCTGTATGACGGAGAGGTATCACTTGGGCCCACTCGGTAGTGCATCATCATAATGAGCTCAAAGTGACCAAGTATCCGGTCACGGGATCATGCATTACTGATGCAGTAAAGTGACTTGCGATAACGAGACTGAACGAGGTATTGGGATACCGACGATCGAAGTCTCGGGCAAGTAACATACCGATTGACAAAGGGAATAGTATACGGGGTTGCTTGAATCCTCGACATCGTGGTTCATCCGATGACATCATCGAGGAGCATGTGGGAGCCAACATGGGTATCCAGATCCCATCATGGTTATTGACCGAGAGCCGTCTCGGTCATGTCTGTAGGTCTCCCGAACCCGTAGGGTCTACACACTTAAGGTTCGGTGGCGCTTAGGGTTATTAGGAAGACTTGTATGTGATTACTGAATGTTGTTGAGTCCCGGATGAGATCCGGACGTCACGAGGAGTTTCGGAAGGGCCCGGAGGTAAAGATTTATATATGGGAAGTTGTCAAACGGACACCGGAAAGTTTCGGGGGCGTACCGGTATTGTACCGGGGCCACCGGAAGGGTTCCGGAGGTCCACCGGGAGGGGCCACCCCTCCCGGGGGGGCCACATGGGCTGCGTGGGAAGGAGCCAGCCCCTGGTGGGCTGGGCGCACCCCCCTCCCTTGGGCCCTTGCGCCTAGGGTTTGGGGGGAACCCTAGAGGCGCCTTGCTTGGGGGCAAGCCCCTCCCTTGCCGCCCCCTCTAGATGCCATCTAGAGGGGTCGGCCCCCTTCTCCCTTCCCCCTATAAATAGAGGGGCGAGGGGAGGGCTGCAACACACAAACCAAGGCGCAGCCCCTCCCCTCCCCAACACCTCTCCTCCTTCGTACGTGCTTGGCGAAGCCCTGTCGGAGTACTGCTGCACCAACTACACCACGCCGTCGTCTTTGCCGTTGGAGCTGTCTTCTTCAACCTCTCCTTCCTCCTTGCTGGATCAAGACGGAGAAGACGCCGTCTGCATCTGCACGTGTGTTGAACGCGGAGGTGCTGTCCGTTCAAGACTTGGTCATCGGTGATCCGAATCACGGCGAGTACAACTCCCTCATCACCATCCCCTTGAACGCTTCCGCACTCGATCTACAAGTGGTATGTAGATGCAAACTCACTCCCTTGACTTGTTGCTTAGATGAACTCATAGATGGATCTTGGTGAAACCGTAGGAAAATTTTAATTTTTTGCAACGTTCCCCAACAGTATCCACGAGATCCCATCTTGGGGCCTGTTCCGGAGCTCCACCGGAGGGGGCATCCACCACGGAGGGCTTCTACATCAACACCATTGCCCCTCCGATGAAGTGTGAGTAGTTACTTCAGACCTTCGGGTCCATAGCTAGTAGCTAGATGGCTTCTTCTCTCTTTTTGGATCTCAATACAATGTTCTCCCCCTATCTCGTGGAGATCTATTCGATGTAATCTTCTTTTTGCGGTGTGTTTGTTGAGACCGATGAATTGTGGGTTTATCATCCAGCTTATCTATGAATAATATTTGATTCTTCTCTGAATTCTTTTATGTATGATTGAGTTACCTTTGCAAGTCTCTTCGAATTATCCGTTTGGTTTGGCCAACTAGATTGGTAGTTCTTGCAATGGGAGAAGTGCTTAGCTTTGGGTTCAATCTTGCGGTGTCCTTACCCAAAGGATGTAAAGGGTTGCAAGGCACGTATTGTATTGTTGCCATCGAGGATAACAAGATGGGGTATTTATCATATTGCATGAATTTATTCCTCTACATCATGTCATCTTGCTTAATGCGTTACTCCGTTTTAACTTAATACTCTAGATGCATGCTGGATAGCGGTCGATGAGTGGAGTAATAGTAGTAGATGCTGAATCGTTTAGATCTACTTGTCTCGGACGTGATGCCTATATACATGATCATACCTAGATAACCTCATAACTATGCTCAATTACATCAATTGCTCAACAGTAATTTGTTCACCCACCGTAGAATATCTATGCTCTTGAGAGAAGCCACTAGTGAAACCTATGGCCCCCGGGTCTATTCTCATCATATCAATCTCCATCACTTTATTTAGTTGCTTTTGTTTTTACTTTGCTTTTACTTTTCACTTTGCATCTTTATACCAAAAATACCAAAAATATTATCTCTATCAGATCTCTCTCTCGTAAGTGACCGTGAAGGGATTGACAACCCCTAATCGCGTTGGTTGCGAATAGCTATCGTTTTGTGCAGGTACGAGGGACTTGCGCGTGGCCTCCTCTTGGATTGATACCTTGGTTCTCAAAAACTGAGGGAAATACTTACGCTACTATGCTGCATCATCCTCTCCTCTTCGGGGAAAACCAACGCAAGCTCAAGACATAGGAGGAAGCTCGTCGCACAGCGGACCCAAGAGGTGGAGCAGAAGCACAAGGAGGTGCTCAATGCCCCAGCTCTGGTCCATGCCGGCAAGGTGAAAGAGCTGGAGGTGGAGCGAGATGGGCTGAAGGAACAGGCCCTGAAGCTGGCGAAGGAGAAGGACACGCTCAACGGTGCTCTGGTGGAGGCGTAGGCCGCAGTCCTCTGCTAGGCTGAGCAGCTCTCCAAGGCCAACGACTCCATCAAAGACCTGAAGCTGAAGCTGGAGGGTCTTGAGGGGACGCTTTCAGAGGTCAGGGCCTGGGAGGAGACCCTGACAAAGGGCCTGGAGGAGGAGAGGCGGCTGCGGAGGAATATTGCCGCCAACCATGAGGATTACGTGAAGGGCGAAAACTTCTGGATCAGCCGCCTTGCCGACATCGCCGGCAGGATCACCACGAAGCTGGCCGCCATGGTGATGCCAAACGTGAGGTAAGCCCCGGAGCCGAACGTGAGTCCCAACGCCAAGCTGACCCTGTTCTTCGAGGGCGTTCTTGGAGCCCTGGAGTAGTTCCACTCCAACAGGGCGACCTCTCTGGCCAATGAGGCCCTGATGACCCACAAGTGTAGGGGATCTATCGTAGTCCTTTCGATAAGTAAGAGTGTCAAACCCAACAAGGAGCAGAAGGAAATGACAAGCAGTTTTCAGTAAGGTATTCTCTACAAGCACTGAGATTATCGGTAACAGATAGTTTTGTGATAAGGTAATTTGTAACGGCCAACAAGTAACAAGAGTAAATAAAGTGCAGCAAGGTGGCCCAATCCTTTTTGTAGCAAAGGACAAGCCTGGACAAACTCTTATATGAAGGAAAACGCTCCCGAGGACACATGGGAATTATCGTCAAGCTAGTTTTCATCATGCTCATATGATTCCCGTTCGTTACTTTGATAATTTGATATGTGGGTGGACTGGTGCTTGGGTACTGCCCTTCCTTGGACAAGCATCCCGCTTATGATTAACCCCTATTGCAAGCATCTGCCAACTACAAAAGAATTATTAAGGTAAACCTAACCATAGCATGAAACATATGGATCCAAATCAGTCCCTTACGAATGAACCGCATAAACTAGGGTTTAAGCTTCTGTCACTCTAGCAACCCATCATCTAATTATTACTTCCCAATGCCTTCCTCTAGGCCCAAACAATGGTGAAGTGTCATGTAGTCGACGTTCACATAATACCACTAGAGGAAAGACAACATACATCTCATCAAAATATCGAACGAATACCAAATTCACATGACTACTTATAGAAAGACTTCTCCCATGTCCTCAGGAACAAACGTAACTACTCACAAATCATATTCATGTTCATAATCAGAGGGATATTAATATGCATAAAGGATCTAGACATATGATCTTCCACCGAATAAACCAACTAGCATCAACTACAAGGAGTAATCAACACTACTAGCAACCCACATGTACCAATCTGAGGTTTTGGGGCAAAGATTGGATACAAGAGATGAACTAGGGTTTTAGGGGAGATGGTGCTGGTGAAGATGTTGATGGAGATTGACCCCCTCCTGATGAGAGGATCGTTGGTGATGACGATGGTGATGATTTCCCCCTCTCAGAGGGATGTTTCCCCGGCAGAACAGCTCCACCGGAGCCCTAGATTGGTTTCGCCGAAGTTCTGCCTCGTGGCGGCGGTGTTTCATCCCGAAAGCTTGCTTCTGATTTTTTCTAGGGTAACAGACTTCATATAGCATAAGATGGCACCGGAGGCCTGCCAGGGGGCCACGAGGCAAGGGGCACGCCCAGGGGGGGTAGGGCGTGCCTCACCGTGGCTGTGGTGTGGGCCCCTCTAGTTAATTCTTTCGCCAAGATTTTTATTAATTCCAAAACATGCCTCCGTGAAGTTTCGGGACTTTTGGAGTTGTGCGTAATAGGTCTCTAATATTTGCTCCTTTTCCAAATTCAGAATTCCAAAGCATTCTCCCTCTTCGTAAACCTTATAAAATAAGAGAGAATAGGCATAAGTATTGTGACATAATGTGTAACAACAGCCCATAATGCAATAAATATCGATATAAAAGCATGATGCAAAATGGACGTATGAACCAAGCTTAGACCCTAAACTTGTCCTCAAGCGGAAGCTGATAATGAAAAATATGTCCACATGTTTAGAGATAGAGGTGTCGATAAAATAAAATACGGACATGAGGGCATTATGATCATTCTTATAACAACAACATATATAAATATTGTCATATGATTTCTTATGCTCAAGTAATAATCTATTCACAATGTCAAGTATGAATCAGAAACTTCATTGAAAACTAACAAACTATGATCTCGGTCATTGAGGCAATTGCAATTTATCATAACATAAGAAAGAGTCAATATAAGAGCTTTTCAGCAAGTCCACATACTCAACTATCATTTAGTCTTTCACAATTGCTAACACTCACTCAATACTTATGGATACGAAGTTTTAATCGGGCACAGAGAAAGATAGGGGCTTATAGTGTTGCCTCCCAACCTTTTACCTCAAGGGTAATGTCAACAATAATAGTTCATGCTAACTTACATCCAATTGGATATATATCAGGATCTTTCCAACACAATGCGCTTTCCAAAGGATAAAATGTAAAAAGGAAAGGTGAAGATCACCATGACTCTTGTATAAGGTATAAGATAAGAATAAAAGATAGGCCCTTCGCATACAGAAGCAGAGGTTGTCATGTGCTTTTATGGTTGGATGCACAAAATCTTAATGCGAAAGAACGTCACTTTATATTGCCACTTGTGATATGGACCTTTATTATGCAGTCCGTCGCTTTTATTTCTTCCACATCACAAGATCGTATAAAGCTTATTTTCTCCACACTAATAAATCATACATATTTAGAGGGCAGTTTTTATTGCATACAACAATGACAACTTACTTGAAGGATCTTACTCAATCCATAGGTAGATATGGTGGACTCTCATGGCAAAACTGGGTTTAAGGATATTCGGAAGCACAAGTAGTATCTCTACTTGGTGCAAAGAACTTGGCTAGCATGAGGGGGAAAGGCAAGCTCAACATGTTTGATGATCCATGACAATATACTTTATTTCGGATATAAGAAAACATAACCCATTACGTTGTCTTCCTTGTCCAACATCAACTCTTTAGCATGTCATATTTTAATGAGTGCTCACAATCATAAAAGATGTCCAAGATAGTATATTTATATGTGAAAACCTCTCTTTCTTTATTACTTCCTATTAATTGCAACGATGACCAAAACTATATTTGTCAACTCTCAACAACTTTTATTCATCATACTCTTTATATGTGAAGTCATTACTCTCCATAAGATCAATATGATCTCTTTATTTCTTTTTGTTCTTTCTTTTTCTTTAATTTCCTCAAGATCATAACAAGATAATCAAGCCCTTGACTCAAAACTAATCTTTATTATATATAGCTCACGGACTCGATTACATAGAAGGATCATAAAGAAAAACTCAAAACTAACTCATACTAAAACTTTATTCTACTAGATCAAGATATTACCCAAAGGATCGAACTAAGAAAAACGGTAAAGATAGGAGTGTGATGGTGATACGATACTAGGGCACCTCCCCCAAGTTGGTAGTTGCCAAGGAGAGTGCCCATACCCATGTGACTATGTCTCTTTTGCTGGTGAAGAAGATGGTGGTGATGATGGATAGTCGCATGTCGAGTGTAGGAGATCCTCCAATTTGCGGATAATGCCCTTGAGTGCGGTGATGTGCTCTGATACGTCTCCAACGTATCTATAATTTTTGATTGCTCCATGCTATATTATCTACTGTTTTGGGCAATATTGGGCTTTATTATCCACTTTTATATTATTTTTGGGACTAACCTATTAACCGGAGGCCCAGCCCAGATTTGTTGTTTTATGCCTATTTCAGTGTTTCAAAGAAAAAGGAATATCAAACGGAGTCGAAACGGAACGAAATGTCGGGGAGAGGCTGATTGTGTCCCACGAACACCTACGGGACCTGGGTCCCTTGTGGTTCGGAGGGGGGCGGAGATTGCACAAAGAGTGGATCGAGGCGATGCACACGAGCAGATTTACCCAGCTTCGGAGCTCTCTGGAGAGATAATTCTCCTACTGCTGCTTTGTGGATTATCTTGTGTTCTTGCTAGGGAGCAATAGGAGCTACAAAACCTAGCCTGAGTGTGGTCTCGTATGAGTAGAATGAACTAAGCCGGAGCTGAACCGAACCCTTTCTACGTTGCACTTGGGCCTCCTTTTATAGGCACAAGGGGTCACCACATGTGGCCGATGAAAAGGGTAAGATGGTAAAACATAGGTTGGTACACCGCTTTATACAGGTGTCTGATAATCTATACCTAACTCGACGGCAAGGGACAAAGTCATCAATGCCCGTCTCGATCGCCTACCGATTAGGCAACAGGGACCGTCAAGTGCGTCTCCGTTTGCCACGATGGTGGCCTGTCAACGCCGCTTATCGCTGCTCCCCGCTGGCTGCACAGCCCGTCGACACGCGTGCTTGGGAGAGCCCCGTGGTGACACGTTGGCGGGTGAGCTGGAGCGGAGATGAAGAGAGGTCACTTGCCGCGGTGAGTACCTTGCCGGGGCAAGGTTCTTGTCGCGCTTCGAGGAGCTTATCGCTCACGGGCCTTGCCGGACGTCACGGTGTGTCTTAGCAAGTGTTTCTTGAGGTGCCAAAGTTGGCCTTCCGGCAAGCTCCTCTTGCCGGGCCTTATCTCTTCATCTTGAGTTCTTCGTTCTTGAATGGCTCACCGGCAAGCTCCTCTTGCCGGGTCTTGTTTTCTGAAGGGTCAGCGGAGGGTCTTGGCAGACGCCCAAAGAAGGCTTACTTGCCAGGGGACGCTATGCTGCGTCTGCAGAGTTCGGGTACTAAGGTACCCCTACTTTAGTACACCGGTCAGAGCCCCGGTGCAGGCCATACACGGTGCCGAGCGCTGTTGGGCCAGGCCCAAAACAGGGCATGGGCACGCGCGGCCTGGGTCCAAACCAAATCCACTCCGGCTCCGCCGCGTTCCCCCGTAACGGCACACGTAAATTGTGGCGTCGTGGGGGAAGTGGGCGGCGTGCGAGGTCGCCTCATCCGTCGCCTCGGTTCTGCATCCCCGCCACGTGGTTCCCATGCTCTTGGGGTCGCGGACGGTGGAAGTGGGAAACTGGGCCGTTGCGAGCAGAGGCAGCAGGTCGGCCCCGATTCCCTGCTCTTCCTATGCCCTAATTCACTGAGCGGGGCGGCCGAGCCCCCACCTTGCTTCTTTTAAAAAGAGCGGAAGGGGCGCAGGCCCGCACTCTCCCATCTCTTCCTTTCCTCGGCTTCGCTCCCCTTTCTCTCATTCGTCATGGAGAAAGGGAACCTTGGTTCTTCATCGGTGGCGGCGAGGGTCGCCATAGACAGCGCCCCTCCCAACCCCACGCCCGGGTGGCAGAGCCAGCCACAAGAGGAAGAGGGAGGGCGAGGTCGTGGACGAGGTCGAGGCGCCGGGAAGAAGCGGACGGGCGGCCCGTCTCCGCCTCCGCCTCCGGCCGGTTCCCCTTCCTGTGGCGGTCCATACAGGGGACGACCCTTGCGAGTTCTTCGTCAGGCTGCGCCGGGCGCCTCGTCGTCGCCTCCGGCTTCCAACTCCGTTCGCGAGCGCGATGGAGTCGGATCCGTCCGAGACACTGAGACTGCACATGAGGGGCTGTGGAATCAGCGATGCAGCGAGTCCGTGTTGTATTCCCAGCCCCTAATGTGATGTATCTTGATCGTGGGTGGAAGACGTTCACCCGCATCCACAGCCTGATGGCGGGGTTTACCCTCCATTTTAAGTTAATGGAGGGTGATCTCCTCTCCGTCAAGGTCTTCGGGGATCTCGGTACTCGGGCGAAGTGCTGTGTGGATAGCTCCTCCGACAAATAAGATTCCCCTCGAGCGAGAGTGACGAGGAGGAGAGCGACAAGAACGACGAGGGTAGCGGGCCCGATTAGTTGTTGGGCGCCGCAAGGCCACCGGGCGACCCCATCATCCGCCGCCGGCTCCTTGAACTCCCGGGTCATCTCCTTGGGCGATGGCGTAGGGAGGCTACGGAAGGGGAAGAGGGATGGCGACAAGGCCGTCAAGTCGAGTACGAGGCGTAGAGCCCTCGGCAACAGTCTTGACGTCCTGCCGCCCGTCTTGAGCCCCTTCCGGCGCTGCCGTCTTCGTTAAGCCCTCGGACAGCCCGGGATGTTCCCTTGGTGCCTTCTGGCACCTGTAGCTTGCCTAGGCGCTCCTTTTGTCCTTCTCGCCTCCTTGACCTACCTCATGAAGAGAGGGACAGGAAAAGGATTACGGGCATCTTATCTTTTTAAATTGTAATCCTTCGGGCCTTATCCGCATTTAAAACTTGTAATCCTCTCTTTCATGTCTTTCATTCTCCACGGATCGTATCCGAGTAGGATGTTTTTAATGAAAAAGGATGCTTGAAAAGGGACGAACGCTTATCTCGATACCGCAGCCCCGACAACTCTGGCTTAGCCGCAGCCCGGCAACTCTTTGCGGGGCTTGGGTGCCGCGCACCCTTCTTCTCCTCTTCGCTGTTATTTCAGTTACGAGAATAATTTAGCCAGGCCGCAATAAGTTATTTTTGTAATATAACTTCGTTACGGGCAATATTTGCTATGTTACTTCCTTTACTCGACTCTTGGCTTTGTATGTTACTGCCCTCGCTTTTCGGAAACTTGCGGTGCAGCACCCTTGTCATGGCGCCGAGTACGGAACTTCAAAGCTTCTTTGGCGAGGTCGCCACCGACAAGCAACCTTGTCGCGGACTAGCCGCAGCTCACTTAAGTTGTTGAGCGGACTCGAAACAAAGTAAGGGCGACCGATCCACGATTTGGTTCCTCCGCACGGGTTTTCCATACAAAGTACTATCGTTCGAGGAAGATAACTTAAAAATTTAAAACTGGTCGTTTAAGCTTAGCAACTTAGCTTTTCTGTTGTCCATTTCCCGGCAAGGCGACAGTTCCTCGAGCGACGCTTGGCGGCCCACACCATTATCTTCCCTTTTCCCCCCGGTTAACTTGTGGGTGGATGAACCTTCTTCTTGTTTGAGAAGAAAGAAGAGAAAATAAAGTTATGGAGCCTAGTGGCTCGTTATCGCTTACCGGGTGTGGATGCTGCACAAAATGTTAGAAAACACATGCATATATGATTATGAGTGCATGTATTGAGAAAATGTGCGCAACACATAGGCTTTTGCTGATGCACAGGGTCTGCGCCCGGCTTTGTACAAAGGATTACATGCAACAGCGGCAAGACTTGTACAAAAGGGTGGTTGCCGGAACGGGTTCCGGCAACCGCGCCTCATGGGTAAAACTTGCGAAGATGCTCTATATTCCAGAATTGCTCACCGGAAGGCCATCTTCGGTCTCAAAGGCGGACAGCGCCGGGCCTAGTGACTCGTTTCACCCGATAAGGGCCTTCCCACTTCAAGGCGTCAACTTGTTGGAATTCTTGGCGGATTGAACGCTACCAAGAACAAGGTCGCCTTCCTCGAAGCTTCGGCATTAACTTTGCGGCTATGGTAGCGACGCAAAGCTTGCTTGGTAACGAGCAGCTCGTATACAAACGAAGACGATCTTCCTCGAGGAGCAGCGCGTCATCTTGTCGCATTGCTCAAGCTCATCATAAGCGAGCACTCGAGGTGACCCGTACACGAGTTCCGTGGGGAGAACTGCCTCTGCTCCGTAAACTAGAGAAAAAGGTGTCTGGCCAGTGGCTCGATTTGGCGTCGTCCTGATCGACCAAAGAACCACTGGCAGCTCCTCGATCCAGTTTCTTCCGCACTTGCGCAGCCTGTCGAAAGTTCTGGTCTTGATTCCTCGCAGCACTTCAGCGTTTGCTCTCTCTGCTTGACCGTTGCTTCTCGGATGAGCAACAGAAGAACTTGCCGGCAGAGATACATGGAGGCATATGTGGTCACCACATCGGATTGCTTGGGCGTACTGCATGAAGGTGCGGCTCGTGAACTGTGTGCCGTTGTCGGTGATGATTCTGTTAGGAATCCCAAAACGGCAAACAATTGACCTGAAGAACTTGACGGCCGATCGTTGTCACCTTCCTCACTGGTTCCACTTCCGCCACTTTGTGAACTTGTCGATTGCGACGTACAAGTATTCAAAGCCCCGACAGCTCGGGGAAGGGGCCGAGATGTCGAGCCCCGCACCGAAAAGGGCCAGGATAAAGGGATCGTCTGGAGAGCTTGAGCTGGTTGGTGTATCTGTTTGGAATGGAACTGGCACGCTTCACACTTGGTTACTTGTGCAGTTGCATCCTGGAGGGCTTCTGGCCAGAAGAAACCTTGCCGGAAAGCCTTGCCGGCAAGTGCTCTTGCGCCGATGTGGTGACCACATATGCCTCCATGTATCTCTGCCAACAGCTTCTGTCCATCTTCCCGGCAAATACACTTCAATTTCACACCGTTGAGCCTTCTTACATGCAGGATGTTGTCAACAAACTGGTACATACTTGACCGCCGGGCTACTTTTTCCGCTTCTTCTTGCTCTTCGGAAGTTCTCCGTCTCAAGGAAATGGACGATTTGTTGTGCCCATCTTTGGAGCCTCGTGGCTCGACAACAAGGACTAAAGGCTCATCTATCATCGCGGGAACATCAGCTTCTACGGCAAGGACCTGTGGGTCCGCCGGAGTTGATGATCCCGGCAAGCTTGCCGGAGCGAAACTTGTCGGGAGCGTTTGCTTCAACGATACAAATCTGCATGGTTTGTCGGAGCAGATCGCTCCTCGGTGATATTTATGCGTTGATTTTAGGGACCTTCTTGGCGGCGGCTTCAAGGAGCTCTGCCGGAAAGTAGTCGCCGGAAATCAGTTTTCTCTTCTTGCTCGTCTCTGTTGATGTTGTTACGGTTATCGAGTCGACTTGAGCACAAAATTCCTGGTTCCACGAGGTAACTTAAGTGCGGCACATTTGGAGAGGCCATCGGCTATATCATTACGAGCTCTTGGAACGTGTTCCATTTGCAGGCCTTCAAAGTGCTCTTCTAGCTTTCTCACTTCGTCGACGTAAGCTTCCATCAACGGGCTCTGATAATCTTTATTTACTTGGCGGACGACAAGTTGCGAGTCTCCCCTGACAATGAGTTTCTTGATCCCAAGGTCTACCACAATCCTGAGACCGGCAAGCAAACCTTCATAGTCTGCAGTATTGTTTGTAGCTTGTTCCTTGGGAAAGTGCATCTGGACTATGTACTTGAGGTGCTCTCCGGTGGGTGCGATAAGCGACGCCAAGCATCGGCGCCTTTGCGGTGAAAGCACCATCGAAGTACATCAGCCACTCTTTATTTGCTTCCTTGGCGGGGATGCTTGTCTCTGGAATTTCTTCATCTTGCGTTGGCGTCCATTCAGCTATGAATTCTGCCAATGCTCTACTTTGGATAGTTGAAGTGCTTTCAAACTTGAGACCAAAGCTTGACAGTTCCAGTGCCCACTCGACGATTCTGCCAGTTGCTTCTGGATTTTGTAATATCCTTTTCAACGGAAAGCGAGTGACAACTGTTATCTCATGTGCTTGGAAGTAATGGCGCAGCTTTCTCGAGGCCAGGAGGAGGCCGAAAAGCAGCTTTTGCACACCAGAGTACCTTGACCTAGCCCCCTGCAGAAGGGAACTGACAAAGTAAACTGGGCGCTGCACCATCCTTTTCTGTGTCTTGTCGCAACCCTGCGCTAATCTGTCCTTGTCGGGACCAGAGCTTGACGGCGAAGCCCCTTTCTTGTCGCTGGATGCGCCTGCCTCGGTTGCCGGCTCATCATCTGTCTCCCTCTCCGCTACTAACACAGCACTAACCACTTGATTGGTTGCCGCTATATACAGCAGCAATTTCCCTTGTGGCTTAGGTGCGACAAGTATTGGAGTGGAGGACAGGTATCTCTTCAAGTCCCGCAGCGCAGCCTCCGCTTCGGGAGTCCATTTCATTGGACCTGCCTTTTTCAAAATTTTGAAAAATGGCAGGGCCCGCCAGAACTTAGAGATAAACCTGCCGAGAGCAGCCACGCAACCGGCAAGCCTTCCGGCGTCCTTGGCGCTTTGGTGCTTCAATCTGCTCAATAGCTTTGATCTTGCCGGGATTGGCTTCGATTCCCCGCTGAGATACAAAGAACCCGAGAAGCTTGCCGGAAGGGACTCCAAACACGCACTTCTCAGGGTTGAGCTTGAGGTTGATCTTGCGCAGATTTGCAAATGTTTCATCCAAATCCTGAACCAGAGTTGCTTTGTCCTTGCTCTTGACCACTATGTTATCCATGTAGGCTTCTACATTTCTGTGTATCTGTGGCTCAAAGGCATCATGGACTACTCTTGCAAAGGTTGAACCAGCATTCTTTAAACCGAAAGGCATTCATATGAAGCAGTACGTGCCACACGGTGTAATGAATGCGGTTTTCTCTTCATCCTCTTCTGCCATGAAGATCTGATGATATCCTGAATATGCATCAAGAAATGAAAGCAGATCACATCCAGCCGTGGAGTCAACAATCTGGTCGATACGCGGCAAGGGAAATGGGTCTTTGGGACAAGCTTTATTAACATCAGTGAAGTCAATACTGAGTCTCCATTTCCCATTAGCCTTGCATACAACTACCGGATTGGCCAACCACGTGGGATGGAGGACTCCTCTGACAAGCCCTGCTGCTTCCAACTTCTTGATTTCTTCTGCTATGAACTCTTGGCGCTCCACTGCATGTTTCCTAACTTTTTGCTTGACAGGTCGCGCGTGAGGACAGACAGCTAGGTGGTGCTCAATTACTTTCATGGGAACACCGGGATGTCGGATGGTTGCCACGCAAACACATCGACATTCGCCTGCAGAAAGCAACGAGCTCGCCTTCCTATTTAGGATCAAGCGTGGCATCGATGGTGAAGGTACCACCAAAGGCCGTCCTCCTTGGCGAGCACCTTCTTGGTCTTCGGCGGAGCTGCCATCGTCTTCTTGCACTTGCCGGTGGAGCTCGATGGTGCGTCCTCGACGGTAGCGCAGCACTCCGAGGAGGTGCGCTTGCCGGAGTGGGCATCAGAGCTCTTGCCGGTCTTGGTGGTCTTCTTCTTCCCCCCGGGAGCTTCAGCGGCAAGTGGTTTGCTAACTGCTATGCGGCAATGCATCCTAGAATCTTGTCGGCGCAGATAAGCGCGTCCTTCTTGTCGCCATGGACAGAAATGACGCTTATCGGGCCGGGCATCTTGAGTAAGTTGTAGGCATGATGAGAGGCGGCCATGAACTTGGCGAGTGCTGGACCGCCAAGTATGCCATTGTAGGGCAATGGGAAATCGGCGACGTCAAACGTGACCCTCTCGATTACGAAGTTGAGCTCATTGCCGAATGTTACCGGCAACGTGATCTTCCCTTTGGGCTTGCTCCTTCTGGGTTGATTCCTTGGAAAGTACCAGTTTCTTGAGCTCATTGTCGAGGATTTGAAGCTTTTGGAGCACTGCAGAGGAGATCAAATTCAGGCCGGCCCCGCCGTCAACCAGCATCTTTGTGACTATGAGGTTGCGGATGGTTGGTGAGACCAACATCGGCAAGAACCCGACTGCAGTGATGCGATCTGGGTGGTCCTCAATGTCAAAGATGATGGGCGTGCTGGACCACTTCAGAGGTTTGCGTGACTCTATGGAGGGTTCTGCTGCATTGACCTCACGCATCCATTGCTTGAGTTGGCGGTGCGAGGTATGCAGAGAAGCACCACCGTCAATGCAAAGGACCTCTGTTGCCTTTTGAAACTCTGCTTGTCTGCTTCATCGTCTTCCATGTCTTCGTCATCTTCATCTTCGTCTTCTTCCTTGTCGCGGCCGCGGGGAGGTCTGTCTCCTTGCCGCTGCTTGGCCTTGCCATGGCGTCCTCCCGACCGGGTCTCTTCTTACTTGCTGTACCTGCACCTTCTTGGGCTTTCTCCTTGTCTCTCGCTCGTATTCAGCTCTCTGTAGCTCAACAAGCTGCTCGACTTTCTTGCAGCTCTGAAGATCGTGGCCCTTGGTGCGGTGGATCTTATAGTACTGCTTGTTGGAGCTGTCAGGCTTGTCGGCGGCCGCCACAGCTTGGCGGTCGGCGTCAGCGGCAACCTCCTTGCCGGAGCCACCAGCCTTTGCCTTGTTGGCGGCACCATCCTTGCCGGACTGCTCGACAACTAATACTTCTTGGTTTTTATTCCTCCTATTGTTTCGCCGCCGGCTCTTTCTTGCCGGGGCGATCTCCTCACCGCCGACTCTGCTCCCACATTCTCTCCTCGAGTCTTCTTCCTTCTTGGTAGCGTGCACACTTGTCGGCCAGGGCGTAGAGCTCGCTGACGTCTTTCACTTTGCACATCGCCATCTCCTCCCTCATCCTGCGGTTTCGTACATTTTGATGGAATGCACTGATCACCGCGGCAGGGTGGACGTCGGGGATGTTGTAGTGCACTCGACTGAATCTCTGGATGAACTTGCGCAGGGACTCTCCCTCCTTCTGGGCAAGCAGGTGGAGATCACTCTCCTGGCCATGAGGCTTGTGGCTGCCTGTGAAGGCGCCAACAAACTGGTGGCACAAATCTGCCAGAAGAAATAGAACCATCCGGCAAGTGCATGAGCCAAGATCGGCGTTTGGCTTGAGCCCTGTGGGAAAGTAGTTGGCGAGGATCTTGTCGTCTCGTCCCCCGCAGCTTGCACCGCGATGGTGTATATCTTTGAGGAACTCCGATGGGTGTGTCCTGCCATCATACTTCTCCGGCACATCTGGTTTGAAGTTTTTCTTGTCGAGCCACCGGACTTGCCGCAGCTCACGGGTGAACGCAGGGCAACCTACCGCGTACGGCAAATCGCCCGGTTCCCCTGGTGCATGCATATCGACAGTGGGCCCGGCGTGCTGGTCGGACTGACGACGCGCTTCTCTTCGGCGCTCGATACGGGTTCGAGCATCTTCTTCTTGCCGTTCTCGGAGAACTTGGCGCTGGTCGCGGCGAGCTCGCGGATCCAACGACGCTGTGGAGTCGCTGTCGAGGTGGATCCGGCGAGTCGGCGATCTTGGCCTTCGGGAAGGGGAGTGCACGGTGGCTGCACCCCCGCAAGTCTCGTCGCCATCAGCTCGCGCCTTGTCGCCTTGCCGCGGCTGCGAGGCACTCGGTTGCCGCGGGACGTCGCCGTTGGCGAAGCCGATGAGACTCTGAATTGTGGCCCTCCATTCGTCGACCTTGTCGGCCGTTGGGGGGTAGTCTAGAAGTAGTTGTGCTCTTGCCAAGGCTTCTGCCGGTGTGGTGGGTGGCGATGGCGTGCGTGGCGAGCAGGATGTGCTCGGACTCCTAACCAAGTTAGGAGGAGCAGCATCCATGGCGACCGCACTCACTTCGTACCCGACATCTTTGGGGTGCATGCGGGTCTCGAGGGCCTCGGGATCCTCTAGCTTGGCCTTGATCCAACGAGCGTATGGTGATGCGAGCATCATGACGCTGTCGATCCCGCGCCTCCTGCGAAGGACGCGGTGCGGACTCGGACGCCGACGCCTGTGCTGCCTTGTCCTTGGACCTGGCGGCATTGTGGGCTCTCTCGACGACGCCGGTTCCTCCGCCAGCGTTTCCCCCACCACCTGACAGCTCCGGTGGTGGTGGGTTCGACATGGACGGCTCTGCCGGCCAAGACTTCTTCTTGGCGCCATGTTGACGAAGATGTTGATGAAGTTGCTCGTGCGACCGCGGATCGGGTTCACACAGCCTCGACGCCCCTACCTGGCGCGCCAAAGATGTCGGGGAGAGGCTGATCGTGTCCCACGAACACCTACGGGACCTGGGTCCCTTGTGGTTCGGAGGGGGGCGGAGATTGCACAAAGAGCGGATCAAGGCCGGAGAGATAATACTCCTACTGCTGCTTTGTGGATTATCTTGTGTTCTTGCTAGGGAGCAATGGGAGCTACAAAACCTAGCCTGAGTGTGGTCTCGTATGAGTAGAATGAACTAAGCCGGAGCTGAACCGAACCCTTTCTACGTTGCACTTGGGCCTCCTTTTATAGGCACAAGGGGTCACCACATGTGGCCAGTAGAAAAGGGTAAGATGGTAAAAACATAGGTTGGTACACCGCTTTGTACAAAGGTACAGATAATCTATACCTAACTCGACGGCAAGGGACAAAGTCATCAATGCCCGTCTCGATCGCTGAACAAAGGCAACAGGACCGTCAAGTGCGTCTCCGTTTGCCACGATGGTGGCCTGTCAGCGCCACTTATCGCCGCTTCCCTCACCGGCTGCCTGACAAATGTCGACACGCGTGCTTGGGAGAGCCCCGTGGTGACACGTTGGCGGGTGAGCTGGAGCGGAGATGAAGAGAGGTCACTTGCCGCGGTGAGTACCTTGCCGCGGCAAGGTTCTTGTCGCGCTCGGGAGCTTATCGCTCGCCGGGCCTTGCCGGGACGTGCGGTGTGTCTTAGCAAGTGTTTCTTGAGGTGCCAAAGCTGGCCTTCCCGGCAAGCTCCTCTTGCCGGGGCCTTATCTCTTCATCTTGAGTTCTTCGTTCTTGAATGGCTCACCGGCAAGCTCCTCTTGCCGGGTCTTGTTTTCTCAAGGGTCATGGAGGGTCTTGGCAGACGCCCGGCAAGGCTTGCCACGGGGACGCTGCGACTGCCCGTGCACAGGTTCGGGGTACTAAGGTACCCCTACTTTAGTACACCGACACGAAATCAACTGGAGAAGTTATTTTTGGAAGGAAACCTACCGGATGGACTTGGACCCCACGTCAGGAGCAAAGGGAGGTGCTCACGAGGGTGGGTGGTGCGCCCACCCCCCTAGGGCGCGCCCCCTGCCTCGTGGGGCCCCCGAAGCTCCACCGACGTACTTCCTGCACCCATATATACCTACGTACCCTAAAACTTCCAAAACGGAGAATAGATCAGGAGTTCCGCCGCCGCAAGCCTCTGTAGCTACCAAAAACCAATTGGGACCCTGTTCCGGCACCCTGTCGGAGGGGGGATCCCTCACCGGTGGCCATCTTCATCATCCTTGGCGCTGTCCATGACGATGAGGGAGTAGTTCACCCACGGGGCTGAGGGTATGTACCAGTAGCAATGTGTTTGATCTCTCTCTCTCTCTCGTGTTCTTGATTTGGCACGATCTTGATGTATCGCGAGCTTTGCTATTATAGTTGTATCTTATGTCGCGTCTCCCCCTCTACTCTCTTGTAATGGATTGAGTTTTCCCTTTGAAGTAATCTTATTGGATTGAGTCTTTAAAGATTTGAGAACACTTGATGTATGTCTTGCCGTGCGTATATGTGGTGACAATGGGATATCACGTGATTCACTTGATGTATGTTTTGGTGATCAACTTGCGGGTTCCGCCCATGAACCTATGCATAGGGGTTGGCACACGTTTTCGTCGTGATTCTCCGGTAGAAACATTGGGGAACTCTTTGAGGTTCTATGTGTTGGTTGAATAGATGAATCTGAGATTGTGTGATGCATATCGTATAATCATACCCACGTATACTTGAGGTGACATTGGAGTATCTAGGTGACATTAGGGTTTTGGTTGATTTGTGTCTTAAGGTGTTATTCTAGGACGAACTCTAGGGCTGTTTGTGACACTTATAGGAATAGCCCAACGGATTGATTGCAAAGAATAACTTTCAGGTGGTTCCATACCCTACCATAATCTCTTCGTTTGTTCTCCGCTATTAGTGACTTTGGAGTGACTCTTTGTGACATGTTGAGGGATAGTTATGTGATCCAACTATGTTATTATTGTTGAGAGAACTTTCACTAGTGAAAGTATGAACCCAAGGCCTTGTTTCCTATCATTGCAATACCATTTACGCTCACTTTTACCGCTTGTTACCTTGCTGTTTTTATATTTTCAGTTTACAAAAACCTATATCTACCATCCATATTGCACTTGTATCACCATCTCTTCGCCAAACTAGTGCACCTATACAATTTACCATTGTATTGGGTGTGTTGGGGACACAAGAGACTCTTTGTTATTTGATTGCAGGGTTGTTTGAGAGAGACCATATTCATCCTACGCCTCCCACGGATTGATAAACCTTAGGTCATCCACTTGAGGGAAATTTGCTACTGTCCTACAAACCTCTGCACTTGGAGGCCCAACAACGTCTACAAGGAGAAGGTTGCGTAGTAGACATCAAGCTCTTTTGTGGCGCCGTTGCCGAGGAGGTGAGTGCTTGAAGGTATATCTTTAGATCTTGCAATCGAATCTTTTTGTTTCTTGTTTTATCACTAGTTTAGTCTATAAAACAAAACTACAAAAAAATGGAATTAAGGGTGCCTCATATGCTTCATCTTTTTAATATCTTTCGTGAGTATGATGGAAAGGAAAATTGTGCTCAAGTGCTAGAAGAAGAAGTCTATAGAATGTTTGGCACTAAATATTTATATGATGAGCATGATTGCAATGTTGTTAGTATGAATTCCTTGAATATCCATGATGCTAATGATATGCAAAGCCACAAGCTTGGGGAAGCTATGTTTGATGAATATGATATTTTTAGTCCCCCAAGCATTGATGAGCAAATTTACTATGATGAAATCATGCCTCCTATTTATGATGATTATTGTGATGACACATATGCTTTAAAGAATAATGATAACCCTGAAACTTGTCATCTTGATCTTAATTTTCAATCATATGATAGTTATTTTGTTGAGTTTGCTCCCACTACTATTCATGAGAAGAATTTTGCTTATGTGGAAAGTAGTAAATTTTCTATGCAAGTAGATCATGAAAAGAATGCTTTAGGTGCTGGTTATATTGTTGAATTCATTCATGATGCTACTGAAAATTATTATGAGGGAGGAACATATGCTTGTAGGAATTGCAATAATATCAAGTTTCCTCTCTATGTGCTTAAAGTTTTGAAGTTATGCTTGTTTTACCTTCCTATGCAAGTTGATTATTGTTCCCATAAGTTGTTTGCTCACAAAATACCTATGCATAGGAAGTGGGTTAGACTTAAATGTGCTAGTCATATTCTTCATGATGCTCTCTTTATGTTTCAATTCTTATCTTTTATGTGAGCATCATTGAAATCATCATGCCTAGCTAGGGCGTTAAACGATAGCGCTTGTTGGGAGGCAACCCAATTTTATTTTAGTTTCTTACTTTTTGGTTCTGTTTAGGAATAAATAATCCATCTAGCTTCTGTTTAGATGTGGTTTTCTGTTTTAATTAGTGTTTGTGCCAAGTAGAACCTTTGGGAAGACTTGGGTGAAGTCTTTATGATCATGCTGTAAAGAACAGAAACTTTAGCGCTCACGAAATTAGCTTCAACTTTTTAATGGAGAGTGCTATCTAGTTGATTCTTTTTGCAGATGATTACTAGACAAATTTCTCAGGTCCACCAGTTTATTTTAGAATTTTTGGAGTTCCAGAAGTTTGCGTTAGTTACAGATTACTACAGACTGTTCTGTTTTTGACAGATTCTGTTTTCATTGTGTTGTTTGCTTATTTTGATGACTCTATGGCTACTAAAATAGTTTATAAACCATAGAGAAGTTGGAATACAGTAGGTTTAACACCAATACAAATAAAGAATGAGTTCATTACAGTATCTTGAAGTGGTGTTTTGTTTTCTTTCGCTAACGGATCTCACGAGTTTTCTGTTAAGTTTTGTGTTGTGAAGTTTTCAAGTTTTGGGTAAAGATTCGATGGACTATGGAATAAGGAGTGGAAAGAGACTAAGCTTGGGGATGCCCAAGGCACCCCAAGGTAATATTCAAGGATAACCAAGATCCTAAGCTTGGGGATGCCCGGAAGGCATCCCCTCTTTCGTCTTCGTTCATCGGTAACTTTACTTGGAGCTATATTTTTATTCACCACATGATATGTGTTTTTCTTGGAGCGTCATGTCATTTTATTTTGTTTTGCTTGCTGCTTGAATAAAACACCAAGATCTAAAATTATTAAATGGGAGAGTCTTCACATAGTTGCATAATTATTCGACTACTCATTGATCTTCACTTATATCTTTCGGAGTAGTTTGTTGTTTGCTGTAGTGCTTCACTTATATCTTTTAGAGCATGGTGTTAGTTTTATTTTGAAGAAATAGATGAACCCTCATGCTTCACTTAGATTATTTTGAGAGTTTTAAATAGCATGTTAATTTGCTTAAATAATCCTAATATGCTAAGCATACAAGATTTGTAAGAATTCTTATGAGTGTGTTTAATACTAAGAGAAGTTTGATGCTTGATAATTGTTTTGAGATATGGAGGTAATAATATCAAAATTGTGCTAGTTGAGTAATTATGAATTTGAGAAATGCTTGTGTTGAAGTTTGCAAGTCCCGTAGCATGCACATATTGTAAATGTTATGTAATAAATTTGAAACATGAGGTGTTATTTGATTGTCTTCCTTATGAGTGGCGGTCGAGGACGAGCGATGGTCTTTTCCTAACAATCTATCCTCCTAGGAGCATGCGCGTAGTGCTTTGATTTTTGATGGCTTGTAGATTTTTGCAATAAGTATGTGAGTTCTTTATGACTAATGTTGAGTCCATGGATTATACGCACTCTGACCCTTCCATCATTGCTAGCCTCTTCGGTACCGTGCATTGCCTTTTCTCACATTGAGAGTTGGTGCAAACTTCGCCGGTGCACTCTAAGAAAACCAAGAGATTTCCATGCAAACAAACGTGCACATTGAACATATAAACCCTTCTATGCTACCCGCATACCTGAGGCCACTGCGTTTTGCCTTCGATCTGGTTCACCCAATGTGCATTGGTGTAAAGTTTTTAGTACTTTTTGGCTGGCTGTCAAAGATCTGGCCATCAATTCTAGCTCACTATGTGTTTCTGTGGCTTAATGGATGACCCATGGGTCAGGCATCTGCGTGGGCCATCCGTGCAGTGTGTGCTGCATGAATGCATGCATGTGAGAAAAAGAGGTGCTTTGCGGTAAAAAGAGGGGTGGACTGGAGCGCTCGTGGGCTGCATGCCATCCAGAGCGGGCAGCAGCGCAACGAAAAAGGAGAAGCGACAGGGCGGGCAGCAGCGTCTCCTCCCCCCACCCTCATCCCTATTGCCGCCGTCGGGTCCTCTCCTCTCCCCATCGGCGCGAGTGCGGGTCGTGGCATGCGGAGAGCGAGGAGAGGGAGGAGACAGATGCGTGAGGAGGAGGAGGCCACGGCCGTTGTCTCCTCTCCTCTCCCCGTCGGCGCCAGCGCGCTAGTCGCAGGGAGTGAGGAGAGCGAGGAGAGGGAGGGGGAAGATGCGTGAGGAGGAGGAGGACCAGGCGGTGGCGCGCCCGCCGGATCCGAGGCGCGTGGGCGCGGAGGCAGCCGCGGTGGGCTCCGGCCTCTTCTTCACGCACGGCGGCAGGAGCAGCTCCACCCCTCCACTCCTCCCACGCGTGAGCCCTCCACAAGCCCACCCCATGCCGAGGCGGCGTCCAGAGGTGGTCGGCGGTGGCGCAGGTGAGCTCCCTCCCGCGCCCTCCTCTTTCCTCTCCCCAGCGGCGCTGGTGAGATCCATCCCGTGCCTTCCCTCCCCTCGCGTCCCTCTCCCCCACAGCGCCCCTCCCTGTTGATGGAATCCATCTCTTATGCGCTCTTCTTCTTCCCCTTCCCTGCCTCCCCGGTTCTCCCTGATTCCATCTATTTGTACATACTAAGCTAGCTCAACCACACAGGCAGCTTGATTGATTCCTATACTAGCAGCAGTACGTTTGTGTCTAGGCGGAACCTCCTATACGTGTGATTTTGTGGAGTCATCTAGCTCTAGATAGATGCCACTGGACTACGAGGTTCTTTCCTGTGTAGGAGCTTACTAAATTTTGTAGTTTGCAATGGCTGTTTGGGTGGCATCTCAGATTCCCTTTGAGGTCCTGTATGCGCCCTGTTCAACTATGGTTCAAACTCATATCATAGTTAGTCCTGCTGCATGATGGAACTAGCTAAGGTGGTTGTTGTTTTGCTACCTAATGGGCCACAAACTTTTAATCTTTTTCGTTTCCAGGTTCTGATAGATGAGTGATGACTAATGGTTGATGCAAAGGAGAAGGCATACTGACGGAAGTTGGTAGCAAAATCAGGTGAGGCTGGATAGCCCGTCCCAAGTGTGCAGGTGAGTCCCCCCCCCCCCCCCCCCCCTCTCTCTCACACACACATTTTTCCTTTGAGGTTACAAATGCGAGCACTAGCTGTTGTTGCCTTGTTGGGTCAAGCCACCATTGCACCAGACACGCAAATACACATTGCTCTCAGATTCTTTTGGTGGGGTTTGCAAGTAGAGAGATCGCATTTAGGAATTATATTTTTCCATCACACAGAATGACACAAGACGAGGCAATAGGTGTGTGGTGCAGAAGATGCTCCCCAACCATTTGAATCTGCAGTTCTCCACAACTCATTTACAACAAAAGCCTTGAGTAGTAGCACTGATGTCACTATAAGATATAATTTTGTAAAAATCCAAATAAGCATTGTATATACAATTCAGTTCCATACATTAAGCATAACTCAATCTATAGGCCGAATGAATTAAACTGAAAATATAAGTGATGCACCAAATTTTTATCTAGGAATATTGGGGCATTTCTTTTTAGCATTACACCTTATCCATTAAATATTACGTACCAAAACAGGATGGATGGAACCATACTTTGTGCTGGCTTGAATTTAATACTTATATATCAATTCCTTACTCTAGCCTTTTCATCAGGATTAATAAGTAGTAGTGATGCATCATTTCCCTAACAGCCTACAGCTGGCAAAACTTAGGTTATGAAACATCATGTGTCAACTGTCAATTTATAAATGTCCTTATATTGTGTCATAATCTTCCGACATGATTTCAATGTTTACAGGTGCACTTTAATGCAGTAAACTGATTGTTTACATTTCTCAATTTTCCATAGGACCTCTCCGTCCTCGAGCCCTTCTTCTCCTCTCTCCACACCGTCTCGCCTCCCCTGCTCTCGCACCGCCACCTTCCCTGCCTGGCGCTCGAGGTGCAGCAGCAGGCGCGCCGTGATTTTGGATCGGGTGGATATCTTCGCCAGGAGAGTAGGAGCACTTGTTGTTAATATGAACGATTTCTCACTACTATAAGTTTTTCTATGGTGTTGTGTGCTGATTCATGATTTAAACACGCAAAATGTCTGGTTTGCATATTTGTGCCTAGCCCTGTTACCAGCAGTGTATTTTACTATTTTTTGCCGAAAGAAAGACAGCAGTGCTTTATTTCTTTGACTTTTTGATCGTGTCTAATTTCTGGTATAAGAGAGGAATTTGAGAGAGATAGACCTTTGAATGGTTTTGAATGTTCGAGTGTGCCGCCGGCCTCCTCGCCGCTGCTGTTGCGTAGCTGGCACCGGTGTGTGGCTACTGCCGAGATAAGCACAGTTTACTCCGGTTTAGTGATGGTGTTGAACAACACCTTAACTGGGCCAAGGAATTTAGTAGCATTGTGGGATCATAAACCAGTTTTTCTGTTCTCTGTGATCACATAGTAAGAACATGCTTGTAGGTTCTTTTCCCTAGGTGTAATTTCTTTTGCTGAGATAGATTAAGCCTGGGTCGAGGTGGTTGCTGTGTGCCGGTTGCCAGTACTTGTCTGTTGTAATGTCTTACCCAGTGAGATTTCTTTTCTTCTTGCCTATTTTCAGGGTTCTGCTTGAAGATTCTCTAATCACTTTCTTTGGATTTTTTTGCTGAGATATGCTTCCAGGTTACTTCAATGTTACCAGACTTAAAATGTACTACCTAGTATACTAGCACGTGTGTATATGATGCCTCCTTTTATCCTTGAATGTAAGACACATGATGTTTTTTTTCCATTGTTATGTTTAACGGAAGTGATGTTCTGTTATCATATTCAAACTATAGCTCTTTGTTTGCAGTATCTCGAAGGGAGCAATATTTTGATACTTGCTTTATAGGAATTCTCTTTCTTTGCCTAGAACTTGTGATTTATGCCTGATGTTAATTCCACCTTTGTAGGTGCTTCTCAATTATTACTAATGTTGAAACTCCAGAGGAGCAGGAGATGAGGAGGGCGCCACTTGGTGTACAATGGTGCATGATGCGGCAGTTAGACCGGGAGATGAGGAGCGCGGCACTGGGTGTACGAAGGATTAGTAGGAAGAATGTTAATCACCGTTGGTGAAAAGGTATGCGGTAAGCTTGCGCTTGAATAAATGTTCACTGCTTGGTTCATATTTGATTCCAATGCATTCGCTTTAATATCATTGGTTTGTCCCAAGTTTATGTTCAGAGATTATGATTCAAATATTCTGTTCAGATTTCTTACAAACAAACTGTGTGATTATTCCCAATTCTAGCTTCATCTACTATACCTTATAATTTATATATTAATTGTCGAAAATTCTGATTTAGATCATGTCAGTTCTAGGCAGCGAGTACTAGAAAGCATGATCATATTTTAGGGCATTTTTCTACTCTGTGCAAGAAATTTAATTTGATGGATATGCGACCTGTTTTCTCTTGATTATGTGTGGATTTTAATAGACAATCATTTCTGTAGAAGGTAACCTGATTGACACTTTCTATGTGCAGAAAATGCGAGCTCGGCTGATTGCATACTATTTGGTTGAGTTGTTTTGTCCTAAAGATACAATCAAGCTAAAGATTTCTTTTGTATGGAAATTCAGCATGGGAATCGAAATAATGGTACTCCGCACAGCCGTTTACTTTCTTGCATCGATTCTTCATTCTACAAGTCACACCTTTTCTATTTGGTAAAAGAAGAGTGAGCTCATGCTTGAACTTCCACCATATATGTTAATACTTGGATACTGTATCAATCCAGTAATCATCTGATCCTTCATTGTTTTCCCTTGCATTGCCTCCTTTAACTCTTCAGCTGGACCTTTTAAAATAATGATTTTTCGGTTATATAATATATTATGTTTTGTTTCGTTGTCGAGAGGTAGATGGTAAAGTAGGCTGGTATTTTCATTTTGTTCATATGCAGATATTTGATATAAGTGAATATATACCTTTTGGCAGGTGAATGTGCTCTCCATTAATATTACCGATATATTTGAGCTTTAGAGAAGGATATATATGCCATTTTGTTTTTGTTTTTTGAACAAAAGAGTGTTGTATGTGTATCGTTAAGGGGATGAAGCAGCAAAGTTACCTACGCAATTTAGCAGGATGTAGCTGATACGTACAGAGTGGTTTACTTAGGTTTGGTGTTACTGCTATCTCTTCCATTGTCAAACTGCAGAGATAGATTTATCGACCATGCTTTTGGTTCAAGTAGTTTTGTATGTAAGATGTAGCTGTTGTGCAGCTCCATGTGTCTGTGTGATCTGATGTATAAATATAACATAACATTCTGAAATTGATAGTTATTCTCTATATATGAGAAAGCATGAAAGATCTGTGTATTAGGGGTAAATAATCTTTTCTGCTGTTTGATAAAACAGTTAGGCGGCTACCATATATTTTGATTCTCCTTTGACGAAATTCCTATCCTTGAATGCCATTTTCTCCATGGTTTTTATGTTTTGCATTGTTCACTACAGGATACTGAATTAACAGTTACACGAAAGTTTGATGCCGTGTTAGATACAATAGGAGTAGGAGAAACTGGGAAAATTAGCATTAGTCTTCTGAGAAGAGGTCGACATTATATGGCCCTTCAGGTAATCCAATCTGCATTTTAATCTTTCCATGTTTTTTTAAATAGAATAAAGACGGCGTAGCTAATTCCATTCTTTGTGCATATATATTTTGATCTCAAATGCATTTCAATGGCTTGATGTTCCATTCAATATTTTTTCCATGTATCTTCCATTTAGACATACTGGATGACCAACATTCATATTTGTGTCATGTATCTTCCAATTAGATGGAAACTAATAACCAAAGAAACTTATTTTAAAAGTTACAGCACCGCCTACTAATATTGGCCAATAAATTATCCATCATATCTCCGATTTTATTTACCAAAAATGAGGATAACGATGGATACCACAAACAGTATCTCTGACTCTTAACTATTCATCCTTAATGCTTAAAATGTTCCATATGATGTTTGCTGGTAGAAAGATTCAAACATATATGCACTTGGGATGCCTTGGTAATTGATGATTTTTGCCATTTGGAGCCCACTTGGCATGCTTTGGTAATTAGCAAAACGAACATGTTCAAGCAAAATCACTTTATCTGGAATACCCTTGGCAGTCTCTTGCATCTGTCTATAATATTGTGTTCATCGTGTCAGAAGGGACCAATGGTTTTGCCATTTGGGAGACATACTTATGGTAAATTGTATGGCTATAATTTATCTGTACATACACTTTCTCCTTAGAGAATTAGAATCATTTGCTCCTCGTAGTCTCATTTTACTTGTTCATTTGTTCCTCTTCTTCTCATGTTGCTTTATTCCGTATTTTGCTCAGGTGCTGTAGTGCTCGCTTTTGTCTTCCCCTGATGTTCATCAGACGACACTTGATTTCGGCATCAAGGAACTAGATGTGGAACGTTTGCATTGCAAGACTGCAAGCTTTCCTTTTGATGGCATCGTACATTAATCAGCCTTTTCATTTGTCGCGTTTCATATTAATTGATGTTGCGGTGTGTATATGCATATGCTTAATGTATTAAGTAGGATTCCGGAGATCACTTTTGGTGTTGTTGTACATTAAAGGCATATTCCAAATCCATTTTCCTTTTCTTTTAAAGTGCATGATTAAATTGTATCGCTATTAAGCTACACAATTGCTATTGCCAACAAACAAGTTTTTGATTACCCACACTAACAATTCTCTCAACAATTGTACAGGGTGAAGAATGTGAGCATCCAGAGTATATCATTCGCGGTGAGCCCATTCCATACTCACCATATATAAAACAACACGGCAAAACACATTATTTTGTTCTCCTATTCTCAATTGAAATGAAAATGACCATATTCCAAACAGAACTTTCATTTCATTTCTACTGTTTCCTTAAAGACAACTCTTTCACGCAGATTGTAATCTAACTGCTACTATATCATTTTTCTACAATCGTCTATGTTTTTCTAACTTTACGAGCTACAACTGATAAAAATAGTTTTTATGATCTGCTATACTTCTCCGACGCCAATTTACTGCTTCGAACCCAAAAAAACCTTATATCATTCCGATCAAGGGGGTTTGCGGGGATGGCTGGAACCGGTGGAGGACGAGGCCATGGATCCATTCCCGGCACCGGAGTAGCACTACAAGAAATATGTCAACTTGCGATAATCACTATTGGTCACTGAAAGGTCATTGTTTTTCATTTGCGACGTTTTTTTTGACCAAAAACAGATGGTCAAAAGCTGACAGTCGTAAACTGAAATTGACGACCTTCTCTGTGAGAAGGTCATGGAAGGCAACGACCAAAAAAAAGGTCGTTGAACCAATGACCTTTTGTTTTGGTTGCTAGTTGTCTGCCCAGGCCACGCCGGATCCGACGTGGCAAGCTGACATGGCAAATTTGCGACCAAATGAAAAGGTCGTTGACAAGAATCAGCCCGGTCCGATTATGTGTCTATATGGGCCGAGCCCATTAATTCAGCCCATTTATTTTTTTCCTTTCAAGTTTGGTCAGCTACATGGGCCAAGCCCAACAGACTTTTATTTTTTTTGGCAATAGCCTTCTATAGTCCACATTTTTTGGGCCTCGGACTTTTTCTAGCCCATTTGTCAGTTTTCTTTTGTTTCTTTTCCATTTTAAAGTAGGCCCCACTAGTCAAATGGGAACCAATTACCATAGGTCAACTCTATATTTGTGCAATTAGATAATTTCATTCAAAAAGAGCCAATAAGGCATAATATTTCATACAACAGCCAAGCAAAGTACATTACAATCCTGAGATAGTGCAATACAACAGCCAAGCAAAGTACATAGTACAAATCTGGTATTCGGCTATAAAATACAAGTGTGGTTTTTCTTCGGGATTCTTCTTCCTACAGCTCATGTACACCCAACTTTTGAAGAATGAAGGCCAACATCTGCAAATAATAAATTATGAAAAGTTAGAAACAAAATCAAGTGAATCCGTGAATACAAAATTCTCATAACGATGAAAATCTGTTGCAGAACTTTCGATTTAACAGGAAACCATGCATATAACATTCTCATAACAGCGAAAACTGAGATATATTTTGCAAACGATAAGTACCAACACAGTGCAAGTTTGGATAGTACAAGCTACCAGTGATTTTCCACTATAGAACACAGCACGTGCATCAATTTTTATAGTCAGGAACAAAGAAGACAGTGCTGGAAGAGGCCAAAGAGATGACATACCCTGGGGCGGCCGAAGATGGTGAAATGATGATCTACTTATTCTTAGACAGCTCTTGTAAAAGAGATGAGACTCCAAAAATGACACTTCCAGGCAGTATCTGCTAGCAGATTTAACCAAAAGAATTACAAACAGCAGAGGAAATCATGAATGTGTAAATGCATGAATGGTTCCCACTATCACGATGACTATTAAGGTCAGGATACACGCAGTAGGCATAAGGTCAACTGACTATTAAGGGATTTCCCTTAGATTACAAACAATTATGTGTATAAGTCAATTATATTCAAGTACTGAGATGTGCAACAGCTGGCAGTAACCAGCCAATCAAATTAGTATCGTACAAAATTACATGTACAGACACGCACTTGAGCTCACACGCCAAAGCAGAATCCTATTAAACATCCATCTTTTCTACACCATGGGATTTTCACGTAGCATACTGCATGTTCAAATGTGTTGAACATAACTTAACAAATTGGTAGATACACACCTTCATTCGCATCAGCTGAAGCTTCAACAGCTTTGTTGTTTCCTGATCCTGAAAAACAACATTAAGAACATTTGATTATTCCATCGACCTAGAGAGCTCGTAATACAAAATCAACTCAGTTCCTACGACACCTTCAATAAAATGATCAAATTGTTTTCTCATCATCAGAGTTTCAAATGCGTGTAAGGCAAAACCAATGAATGCATCAAGCCAATTACATGTTTTTCTTTTCTAAACTGCATAGGAAATGATAATTTGATATTTGGGTCAAATGCGAACAGAAATATGGTTAACTTTGGGACACTTTATAAATAAAATTAATCAATATTAGCTTTGATGTGCATTTGTTTGTCAATTTCCATTACACAAAATAGGATATAATGTTTCCTTGGGGCTGAACATACATGTTTGGCCAGGACAGAACTGGTCGACTATGAAATAAATAGGGAAACACAAACAAACATGGCCCAATAGGGTACAAAGCAACTGGGCATTTTAACCGCTTAAAACCGGTTACGAGTTCCACAAGAAAATATTAGCAGTGCCATTTCCTAATGTAACCGATGAACCACAATAGCAAGTGTAATAAATGGCGAGTGCTGGCAGTACTGAATGTAAAACATGCATGGTCTAATCCAAGACCAGCTGCAGCCACGACATCGATCAACCTTCATTTAGTTGGGAACAACCTTGTAAACATTCTGGAGCATAAGCTTACTTGAAGGGCAAATAAATCAGTGTTGAGGTTCTGGGAGTTCTGCAGGATGTGCACCACTTGCAGCCACATGTCAGGGTTATTTTGCAGATCCCGTAGTATCACATCAGTGGCCCTCCTCTGAAACAAAGCAACCCATTTTCAGTCAACATAAACCACAGTAGTAGTAACACAACGACAGCACTGCACACCCAGACCCATCTACGATCGCATGCAATCGGTCTCCAGGATGGATAAGTAGAAACAGTTGTTCAGAGAGGAAGCACATTTGACTGAAGTACAAATTTTCAAAGTTTGTATAGCATCATGAATAGGCAGTTGTAAATCATATGTTACCACACTAGAATGCTATCTAGAAAGAAAGATACGACGTAGGCAGTGTCCAATAGCAACGATCTCACCAAGGTGCATGGAGATGGAGTTGAGCTGGGCCTTGTTCTCGTAGAGGCGGTTGACCGCCTTCCTTAACTGCACCAGCTCCTTGGCCAGCGCCTTCAGGAAGCATCACCAGCAGAGGAAACAAAATCAGTAAGTAAATCAAACGCGGATACAGGTCGTCATCCGTCGCACTGTCCAGCCCAAATCGATCGATGGCTACTGCAACTGATTCCCCAACGGTTCATGAATAAATAAGTGCGCACACACACACGCACACACACACACACACACACACAGCTTGTCATGTGCCTACAAGCCAAATTTAAAGCCTTCTACTGCAATGCAGGACCCAAAAAAACATCACAGATGGTAACTGCAACTGATTCCCGGATATTTGATGAACAAACAAGCATGTATTGTAAGCAACATTTTGTAACTACGCTACATGTCACTTGGAAATCAACATGTACATACAAGTCGATTTGAAATATTTCTCCCCCAATGCAGCACCCAGTACATTGGTATAGGCACTAGTGAATCAGAAAACTAAATGATGACTGCACCAATGGTAAGCAACTGCAAGCAATCTTCTGTTCCCAAACAGTCGATGGATTACCAAGCATGTAACGAGGTAAACAACAATGCAACAAGCGCAGGAAGATGAAGTTGCTCCCTCCAACAGGTGGAAGCCACAACAACAATTAGATCTACAGAAATCATCTAAAAATCTATACTAGGGGAGGGCATTCTCAGTAAACAGCAGGGGGCAAATCAATCCGTCCGTCCATCAAAAAAACTAAGGGACAGTGGCAAGGTACAATATGCATCCATAGGGCAAGCAAAGTAGAGCGGATTAGATGGGCGAGGGAAGGGGGCGTTTAATACTTACTCTGGTTATTGCGGGCGGTGAAGAGGACGGTGCCGGTGGTGTCGCCGACGAGGCACTCGGCAACGCATGTCTGGCTGGCGGGCTTGTCGAGGACGATGCGGGCGGAGAGGACGCGCGCGGTGAGGGTGTGGCTGTGGGTCTATGGTTGCAGCCTGTCGATGGTGGTGAACACGGGCTTGCGTAGCTGCATGGCAGGCTTCGCGGCCGCGGCGGCCGGGGGTCGGAGGCGGCCGCGGGCTGCCCGGGGGAGGGGGGCAGGGGCGCCGCGGTTGGTCACTGATATGTCTCCAACGTATCTATAATTTTTGATTGCTCCATGCTATATTATCTACTGTTTTGGACAATAATATTGTGCTTTACTTTCCACTTTTATATTACTTTTGGGACTAACCTATTAAACGGAGGCCCAACACAGAATTGCTGTTTTTTTGCTTATTTCAGTGTTCTGAAGAAAAGGAATATCAGACGGAGTCAAAACGGAATAAAATCAACTAGAGAAGTTATTTTTGGAAGGAAAGCTACCCGATGGACTTGGACCCCAAGTCAAGGAAGAAGGGAGGTGGCCACGAGGGTGGGGGGCGCGCCCACCCCCCTAGGGCGCGCCCCCTGCCTCGTTTGCCCCCCGGAGGTCCCCTAACGTACTTCTTCCGCCTATATAACTCCATATACCCTAAAACTTCCAGAGAAGAGATTAGATCGGGAGTTCCGCCGCAGCAAGCCTCTGTAGCCACCAAAAGTCAATCGAGACCCCTTTCCGGCACCCTGTCGGAGGGGGCATCCATCTCCGGTGGCCATATTCATCATCTCGGCGCTCTCCATGACGAGGATGGAGTAGTTCACCCTCGGGGCTGATGGTATGTACCAGTAGCTATGTGTTTGATCTCTCTCTCTCTCTCTCTCTCTCTCTCGTGTTCTTGATTTGGCACGATCTTGATGTATCGCGAGCTTTGCTATTATAGATGGATCTTATGTTTCTTCTCCCCCTCTTCTCTCTTGTAATGGATTGAGTTTTCCCTTTGGAGTTATCTTATCGGATTGAGTCTTTAAAGATTTGAGAACACTTGATGCATGTCTTGCCGTGCGTATCTGTGGTGACAATGGGATATCACGTGCCACTTGATGTATGTTTTGGTGATCAACTTGCGGGTTCCGTGACCTTGGGAACCTATGCATAGGGGTTGGCACACGTTTTCGTCGTGATTCTCTGGTAGAAACTTTGGGGCACTCAATGAGGTTCTATGTGTTGGTTGAATAGATGAATCTGAGATTGTGTGATGCATATCGTATAATCATACCCACGGATACTTGAGGTGACATTGGAGTATCTAGGTGACAATAGGGTTTTGGTTGATTTGTGTCTTAAGGTGTTATTCTAGTACGAACTCTAGGGCTGTTTGTGACACATATAGGAATAGCCCAACGGATTGATTGGATAGAATAACTTTGAGGTGGTTTTGTACCCTACCATAATCTCTTCGTTTGTTCTCCGCTATTAGTGACTTTGGAGTGACTCTTTGTTGCATGTTGAGGGATAGTTATGTGATCCAACTATGTTATTATTGTTGAGAGAACTTGCACTAGTGAAAGTATGAACCCTAGGCCTTGTTTCCTATCATTGCAATACTGTTTACGCTCGCTTTTATCATTAGTTACCTTGCTGTTTTTATATTTTCAGATTACAAAAACCTATATCTTCAATCCATATTTGTGACGCCCGGATAATCAAGCTACAGTAAACCTTTGCTAATGATGCCACGTCACCTCGATTACTGTTGCTAATCTCGTGTTAGTTTGAAACCGATTATAATTCAAAATTCAAAATCAAGCAAACAATAAAAGTTTTCAAATATTAAAACTAAAATGTTCAATAAATAGTAGATAAATCAGAGGCTATGATAAAATTGTAAACAACATTGTTGAAATTTGATAAGTGCCTTAAACAACCTCAAACAGTGGCTAAAAACATTATTTAATGACCTTTTTATTAATACAAAAGAAATATGAAATGATATTTACCCCAAACTAGTTTTTTGTGGTAGGATATATTGTGCTGTGATTTGAGGGCCAACTCTTATATTTTACTAAAACTAAAATGGGATGAAACAAGAAATAAAAGCAATAAAAGAAAAATAAGAAAAGGAAAATAATAATATAATAAAAACAACAACAAAGGCCCCTCCCCCCCCCCACTGGGCCTCTTGGCCCATTCGGCTCAACCAACTGGGCAAGTTTCCCACATCGCCCCAATCGCCCCCCCCCCCCCCGACTCTCTCCACGCCTCTCCTCTCTTTCCCCTGATCCAAATCGGATCAGGGCTTGAAACTCGACCCACTTTCTTGCCGCCATGCACCTCGCCGCCCGAGGTCCTCGCCGGACTATCTCACCGGCCTGCTTCCTCCACCCCGCCGGTCTGCTTGCTCCACGTGTCGTCTTCACCTCCTCCCCGCGCCCATTTGCCTCAGCCCCTACGGCCCCCAGCAGCCGCCACCCCTCCTTCCTCTCCACCTTCTTTGTATGGCACCGCCCGGCGGCGTCAGTGCGCCCGCGCCTCGCGCTTGGCCATGCCCGTGCTGTTCCCGCTCCCCGCCTCCCAACACTGGCCGCGCCCCAGGCGCGCCCTCGACCCTGGCCCTCCGTCTCTCTCCGTCTCGCGCGCACTCGACCTGACCGGCGTGCCTCCGCCCGCGCCGAACTCATCTTGCCCCGGACGACGTCGCCCTCCGCCCGGGCCGTCTCCCTGCCTTGCCTCGCCGTGCCCCCACGCCCGTCCCTTGATCGCCCGCCCGACCTCCCGACCTCGCGCCACGTCTGCGGCCTTGCGCGCCCCAGCCACCGCCTGCGGCTTCGCGGCCTTGCGCCCACTTGCCTCTGGTGCTCCGGCCGGCCTCGCCTCGGCCACGCCTCACCCAAACTAGCCTCGCCCTCGCCGACTGGCGACACTGCCGAATCCGCCGCCTCCCCTGGTAAACCCGTGGACACCGGCGCCCAGTATTCTTTGGTCACGCCGAGGCAGCGCTGGGCTCGCCCGTCGGGCGCTCGTGCCCGCGCCCGTACGCCCGTGGCCGTAACCCGTTTGCCCGCTATGGCCCCCGGGCCATTGACATGTGGGGCCTGCCCCTATTAAATGTTAAAAAAAAGGAAAAAAATAAAACTAAAAATATATTAATTAATTAATTAAAAGATTAATTAACTAAATTAATTGTATTTAAGTAACCTAATCATTTAACTAAACTAATTAAATTTGTTTAATTAATTTGTTAACAAATAGTCCATGACATGTGGGCCCCGATGACCCCGCTGACCACCAACATCGATCGTCAACTGACTATACATGCCGACTCAAATTTCGACCCCACCGGGTCGTGGTTGACCTGGACTATCTGAGGTTGACCGCTGATGCCTGGATGGTGTCATGCTGACATCACAGGCCACTGTTTTGGATAATTCGAATTTAGATAATTAAATTAATTCCAGAGTATTAGTAAAACATTAAAAATTAATATAAAATAATCCGTAACTCGGATGGAAAAACTTTGTACATGAAAGTTGATCAGAACGACGAGACGAACCTGGATACGCAGCCCGTTCGTCCGCCACGCATCCATAGCATAGCGAATACACAACTTTCCCCCTCCGGTTCCTCTGTCCGAAAACGCGAAACACCGGGGATATTTTCCCGGATGTTTCCCCCTTCACCGGTATCGCCTAACCCTACGTTATGTCACCCCTAGCACAACGTATTGCCGCGTCTTGCTTTGTGTTACATTTGATTGCTCTGTTATTTATTGTGTTCCCCCTCCGTTACTCCTTTCCGGTAGACTCCGAGACCGCTGCTAATGCCCCTGTGGTCGACTACGTCACCGATGACCCCTCCTTCTTGTCTGAGCAACCAGGCAAGCCCCCCCTTTGATCACCAGATATCGCCTACTCTTCTCTATACTGCTTGCATTAGAGTAGTGTAGCATGTTACTACTTTTCGATAATCCTACTCTGCTGCATAGCCTGTCATTGCTACTACTGTTGTTACCTTTACCTGCAATCCTACCTGCTTAGTATAGGATGCTAGTTTTCCATCAGTGGCCCTACATTCTTGTCCGTCTGCCATGCTATACTACTGGGCTGTGATCACTTCGGGAGGTGATCACAGGCATATACTATATACTTTACATTGTTACATTACCTGTGATACTGTTCGGAGATGAGGGCTGAAAGGACAGGTGGCTCCATCCCGGTAGAGGTGGGCCTGGGTAACCGAAGACCCCCGACTGTTACTTTGTGGCGGAGCGACAGGGCAGGTTGAGACCGCCTAGGAGAGAGGTGGGCCTGGCCCTGTTCGGTGTTCGCGGATCTTGGTATTTGATCTGAGTCTGGCTACTGGCCTATACGCACTAACCAACTACGCGGGAACAGTTATGGGCACTCGACGTCGTGGTATCAGCCGAAGCATTTCGTGACGTCGTCGGCGGCGGCCTTGCGCCCGGATTGGACTGGGCGCCACTAGGCTAGGTCTGCTTTGACGCGTTCGCAACATGCGGTGTGCTAAGGGCGATGGGCCCAGAACCCACTGTGTGCTTAGGTTTAGACCGGCGTCTTGACCTCTGTTATGCCTAGGTGGGGCTGCGACATGTTGATCTCCAGCGGTGGGCATGACCCGTAAAAGTGTGTCCGCCAAATGGGATCAAGCGTGTTGGGTTATGTGGTGCACCCTGCAGTGAAGTTAATCTATTGAATAGCCGTGATCTTCGGTAATAGGACGACTTGGAGTTGTACCTTGACCTTATGACAACTAGAACTGGATACTTAATAAAACACACCCTTCCAAGTGCAGATATAACCCGGTGATCGCTCTCTAACAGGGCAACGAGGAGGGATCGCCGGGTAGGATTATGCTATGCGATGCTACTTGGAGGACTTGGTCTACTCTCTTCTACATGTTGCAAGACGGAGGCTGCCGAGCGTAGTCTTGACGGGATTAGCTATCCCCTCTTATTACGGCATTCTCGCGATTCGGTCCGATATGGCCCCTTACACATATATCCATGCATATGTAGTGTAGCTCCTTGCTTGCGAGTACTTTGGATGAGTACTCACAGTTGCTTTTCTCCCCCTTTTCCCCCTTTCCCTTCTACCTGATTGTCGCAACCAGATGCTGGAGCCCCAGGAGCCAGACGCCACCGTTGACGACGACTACTATACTGGAGGTGCCTACTACTACGAGCAAAGTCAACGACCACTGTGAGTAGTTAGGAGGATCGAGCAGGAGGCCTGCGCCTCTTCGATCTGTATCCCGGTTTGTGCTAGCCTTCTTAAGGCAAACTTGTTTAACTTATGTCTGTACTCAGATATTGTTGCTTCCGCTGACTCGTCTATGATCGAGCACTTGTATTCGAGCCCTCGAGGCCCCTGGCTTGTATTATGATGCTTTTATGACTTATTTATGTTTTTAGAGTTGTATTGTGATATCTTCCCGTGAGTCCCTAATCTTGATCGTACATGTTTGCGTGCATGATTAGTGTATGATTGAATCGGGGGCGTCACAAGTTGGTATCAGAGCCGACTTCCTGTAGGAATCCCCCTTCACACTCCTTGGCCGAAGTCGAGTCTAGACATTGCAAAAGAACTTTTACTAACATGGCTGTGTGCCTTACGGGCCCACGTCGCCATTGGGTGGTATTAGAATCTTTTACTCCTTGTTTATACTCTGGGACTCTGATCTCTCTTCTATTCGGGTTAAATGAATTTTGCTAAATCTAACATTAGGATCTCGTTATCACTTTCACCCGGAGAGCCCCTTATTGCCGATGATTGTCTGCTGCACGTGAAGACCCTGAAGATACTCTCCGCTGTTAACCCGAGAACTTGTGTTCATCACATTTGCAATTCCCCTTCCACCGTCAACCCTTATGGGTAACTACTTGCAGTTGTTACTCTTACATTCATCCCCAGTTGCTCATGTTGTTACAAGATACCCCTAGCACTCTCTGTTGTTCCGAGAATCCTTGTGCCATCTGCTTTGCAGCTTCTTTTTGCACTAAGGATAATTCACTTAACCGGGGTCCGCTTATCCCCAGTTGTTCATATGCTTTTCAAAAAAAAACTTGGAAATGCTACCCGATCTTCCGAGTATCCTCTTCAAACTATTGCTCGGCAAATACTTGTCTGCTTGCAATATGGATGCTTCCATATGTGTAGCAATATTCATTAGTATCCTTTGACACCATCATTTTGATCCTATCGATTCAACATGTATGTGAAAGCACGCAATCATCAGTTGATCCTTCTAAATTATCTTTCCGGCTCAGACGTCATTTTAAACGTGAGCTGGTTCTCAACCAATCCAATTGCCGTCGATTGTACCCCTAAGGCTATTCAACTTATCCATCCCTAATCAGAACATTGCTTCTGATCCCTTGATTTGAAAATCATAATTCCTTTGCATATGAGCTCTGAATTAGTCAGTTGTTTCTATAATCCAATGCCTTTGCATTGTTACTTCCTCTGGTTGTGTGTCGATGCTCACATCAGCTCCGTTGTGGACCAGCAGATCCTTTGTTGGATTTTATCTGATAGTGTCCTTCATATTCAATCACTCTGTAAGTTCTTTCTCCATTGGTAAATCCTATCCTCTGATTTACCAACCATGCTCTTGCTTTCGAGCTTGTGTTATATGTTTCCACGATACCCTGGCGGGTTGAACCTATGCCTTCCTTAATATGTGTGAACTCGGAAGTTTTCACGAGTCATACTCATCTGGTATTTCACCAGGTAAAACTTTCAACACTAATGCTTTTATCAAAGCGAGAAGTGAATGAAAGGTTGTGCATTGGAGAAGTGGGAGTCGACCTTGAACTTTGTGCTCATGCCCATGGACACGATGTAGAACTTATCATGAAAGCTCCTCTTAAATTAAGTATTCCCTTGGTATAAGTTCATCTTATATCTGGGATCTGGCCTTTTGCAATCGTGGTTCCGACCATGTTCTCCTTTAAATACCATTTCTCATGCAAGTTTAAGCACTTGAATTCTGCAGAGCAATACCCAATCCAACCTATATTTTGTTCTACCTTCGAGTATTTCCCCCTGGTATCTCGAGGATATCAACCCATTGCACTTCATTCTATGAATTTTTGATGAAGTAGTACCCTTCCCCGTCATAGTGACTCTACGGGTTCTGGGTTGTAGTCAACCGAGAACATCGATAAGTGAATCGATTCCGCACTCTGATTCCATAACTCTAAGTAATTTTTGTTGCTTACAAATTTATTAATCCTTCAAGTCATTCCTAGCCTGATCGGCTCATTATCGAGCTAATTTTAACTGTGCTACCCGGTCCTTCTTCTCGGAGCACAATTTTCGACGATGAACTAACCTTACGTCGATCCTCATCGTCATATCATTTCGCCTTGAACAACAAGCTTGGTTTCGAGTTTGTGTCGTACCCTTGGTTCCAATAACCTTTCACTTCATCATTACTTTGACTTGATGTAAATGCGCCGATCGATTACATCTTCATGAACTCTCGCGACAAAGGTGTCGTGATCATCAACATTCTGAGCTCTTCCAGGATATCAATTGAATTCATGATGAGAAATACCATCCTTGCCCTCGATGAATTGTATTATCATCGACCACTTTATTGCCTTCCCACCAACACAAGCTTGTTCATGTTTGGTGTTATACCCTGAGTTCCTTGCTATCCAGCAATTGTTCTTCTTTACCTTGGAGTATTACCATCCCTTATGTCAAGAATGTTCTGAGATTTTTTCCACCTCTTGAGAATTCTTGACATAGAAATACTTCTCACCATCACCATTATTTCTTGGTCCCCGTGTTAATTCCAACAAGTGAACGGTGTTGTTTGGATTCTTTCCTTCTAGCAACCCTATCTCTTTGAAGTTAATGGTCAAAAGTTCATTCTTAGGCTATTGATTATTGAATCACCATTCTGACATTGGTCGTGCAACCCAACCCATATTTCGCGCACCTTTCAACCAATGTTTAATTGTGTATGTTTTCCTCGAGCATACTTCCTTATATCATTTGATCGACAAATGTTATCTCCTTGTTCACTTAATTGTGGAAATCCATCTTTTGGAAATCTCGATGAATTGCCGTTGAGTTCACCAGACACCTCCTTGTCCTCTCCTTGAGTTAATGATGAACTCTTGTTAACGGAAATCACCTCATAGTTCATTTCCCCGAGAATCTTACAATGTCATCTCGTCAATTTGTGTTGCACCTTTTCTTCTCAGGTATCCTAAGTCTGAGGTATCCTGACACCAATCGGATCTGAATCTCGGTCAGATATGGTGGTTGGGACATATTTCCAAGAGTTGTAACATTGATCTCTACGTAAACCGGTAAGGTGGTGTCTTTGCTTAGCACCCTTGGCCAGAGGACCTATTGTTATAGTTTCCTTTTTAGCAATGTTAACCATTCTTCCAAGAGGAAATTGAAAGACTTATTCTATAAGCTGTTCCGATGAATCCATTGAGTATCTAAAGTTCGACCTTTGCTTGAAGACCATGTCAATGCTATCTCGAAGCATGTCTGTGGTACTCCGATTTTCAACAAAAACATTTGAAGCCCAATGCTAAATGTTTCTTGCTCAATTATCCAAACACCGATTTATGGGTAATGTCATGAAAATTCTCTCCCCTACCTAAAGAGTTTTCTAAATTATATCCTGTCATGGATATCATGCTCTGCTTATCCTTGGGAAGGATATACCCCTGAAATATGTCTTTAAACACATATTCCTTTCCATTGTTCTGTTTAATCCGAGAATCTCATTTTCCTTTCCATTGGTTTGCTTAACCCTTCTTGTGATCTATGTGTAAACACCTTGGTGTACAAACCGTGTCAGTAAGACCCTGTTTCTATTGTTGATGACATTCCGGTAACCACTGATGGATGAGAACTTTGCCTATTGGTCCGCCTCGTTCAACGAGCAGGAAAATGGTTCTCTTCGTCCCTCGCCCTTGGTACCGACGTTGTTGCCGACATAACTGGCAGGCTATCCTCTGACATGCCTTGCTTACATGATCGTGCAAGACGTTACCGCCCTTCCTACTCTTAACCCACATGGTGGGCCCATAACCCACAGTTCCACATGATCGAAACCTGACTCTCCTACACCCCCTATTCCCAAGGTTGTTCCTCGTGTGTGACCTCGTATGTAATTCACGAGCCATCTTCCGAGGATCATCAAATCTGTTGCGGACGCAATACTTATTCCCGATTGCTTTGAGCCCCTTTCACGCCCTGTTTCAGGCATCGAACGGTTGCCTGCTCGCTCGAAACTTCCCATGAAACCTCATTACTTTTCTCTCGATATTTCCTTAAGTTTCAATTCGAGAGTTACTTTCTGCCACCTTCCTCGATGATATCGACCAGATAGTCAACCTGGTAGAGGTTCGTTCTCCCGGAATACCCCCATATTTTTACGTAAGTACGATGGATTTCTCGAAGGAAGGACGACAACTTCATCTCGATGACCTAAAGCAGAGAAATGAAGACATCAATGTAATGGATCAACCTCTTCGAGAAGAACAACCAAGACCAAGAACACTCCCTGGAATTTCGTAACCCGAACCTTCCCCCTTTACTTCCCTCTTAAATCTCGGGACGAGATTTCTTGTAGTGGAGGAGAATTGTGACGCCCGGATAATCAAGCTACAGTAAACCTTTGCTAATGATGCCACGTCACCTCGATTACTGTTGCTAATCTCGTGTTAGTTTGAAACCGATTATAATTCAAAATTCAGAATCAAGCAAACAATAAAAGTTTTCAAATATTAAAACTAAAATGTTCAATAAATAGTAGATAAATCAGAGGCTATGATAAAATTGTAAACAACATTATTGAAATTAGACAAGTGCCTTAAACAACCTCAAACAGTGGCTGAAAACATTATTTAATGACCTTTTGATTAATACAAAAGAAATATGAAATGATATTTACCCCAAACTAGTTTTTGGTGGTAGGATATATTGTGCTGTGATTTGAGGGCCAGCTCTTATATTTTACTAAAACTAAAATGGGATGAAACAAGAAATAAAAGCAATAAAAGAAAAATAAGAAAAGGAAAATAATAATATAATAAAAACAACAACAAAGGCCCCTCCCCCCTGGGCCTCTTGGCCCATTCGGCTCAACCAACTGGGCAAGAGCCCAGCCGGCCACCCCCGCACTCCCCATTACCCCCCGAAACCCTAGCCGGTTCCCCACGTCGCCCCACTCGCCCCCCACTATCTCCACGCCTCTCCTCTCTTTCCCCCGATCCAAATCGGATCGGGCTTGAAACTCGACCCCGCCTTCTTGCCGCCACCCACCTCGCCCGAGGTCCTCGCCGGACTACCTCACCGGCCTGCTTCCTCCACCCCGCCGGTCTGCCTGCTCCGACGCGTCGTCTTCACCTCCTCCCCGCGCCCATTTGCCTCAGACCCTACGGCCCCCTGTGAGCCGCCACCCCCTCCTTCCTCTCCCTGCTCGCTGTATGGCGCCGCCCCCGGCCGCGTCGGCTGCGCCCGCGCCTCGCGCGTGGCCATGCCGTCTTTGTTCCCGCTCCCGCCTCCCAACACTGGCGCGCCCAGGCCCGCCCTCGTCCCGGCCCTCCTCTCTCTCCGTCTCGCCTTTTCGCCACGACCGGCGTGCCTCCGCCCGCGCCGGCCTCGTCTTGCCCCGGACGGCGTCGCCCTCCGCCCTGGCCGTCGCCCTGCCTTGCCTCGCCCGTGCCCCAGCGCGTCCGCGATCGCCACGCCCGACCTCCCGACCAACGCCACGCACCGGCCTTATGCGCGCCCCGCCGCCTTTGCAGCTTTGCCTTACGCCCACGCCTCAGTGCTCCGGCCGGCCTCGCCTCGGCCACGCCTCACCCCGAGCTGGCCTCGCCCTTGCCGACCGGGCGACCTGCCCGGTCGCCGCCTCCACAATTAAACCGTGGCCCACCGGCGCCTTCTTTGGTCACGCCCGAGCCAGCCCGGGCTCGCCCATCGGCTTCGTACCAGCGCCAGTCGCGCGTGGCCGTAACCCGTTTGCCCGCAATGGCCCCCGGGCCATTGACATGTGGGGCCCGCCCCTATTAAACGTTAAAAAAAGAAAAAAAGAAAATTAAAAATATATTAATTAATTAATTAAATAAAAGATTAATTAACTAAATTAATTGTATTTAATTAACCTAATCATTTAACTAAACTAATTAAATTTGTTTAATTAATTTGTTAACAAACAGTCCATGACATGTGGGCCCCGATGACCATTGACTACCAACATTGACCGTAATCGCTTCTGATACATCTTGACTCATTACAGACCCCACGGTCAGTGGGGTTGACTGGACTGTCTAAGGTTGACGGCTGATGTTCAGGATGGTGTCATCTTTGACATCACGAGCCTTGCTTTTGGATAATTCAAATTTAGATAATTAAATTAATTCCAGAGTATTAGTAAAACATTAAAAATTAATATAAAATAATCCGTAACTCGGATGGAAAAACTTTGTACATGAAAGTTGATCAGAACGACGAGACGAACCCGGATACACAGCCCATTCGTCCGCCACACATCCCTAGCATTCCGAACGCGCAACTTTCCCCCTCCGGTTCCTTTGTCCAAAAACGCGAAACACCGGGGATATTTTCCCGGATGTTTCCCCCTTCACCGGTATCGCCTATCCCTGCGTTATGTCACCCCTAGCACAACGTACTGCCGCGTCTTGCTTTGTGTTACATTTGATTGCTCTGTTATTTATTGTGTTCCCCCTCCGTTACTCCTTTCCGTGAACTCGAGACCGGCGATGCCCCCTGTGGTCGATTACGCCACCGATTTAATTCTCCTTCTTGTCTGAGCAACCAGGCAAGCCCCCCCTTTGATCACCATATATTGCCTACTCTTCTCTATACTGCTTGCATTAGAGTAGTGTAGCATGTTACTACTTTTCGATAATCCTACTCTGCTGCATAGCCTGTCATTGCTACTACTGTTGTTACCTTTACCTGCAATCCTACCTGCTTAGTATAGGATGCTAGTTTTCCATCAGTGGCCCTACATTCTTGTCCGTTTGCCATGCTATACTACTGGGCTGTGATCACGGGCATATACTATATACTTTACACTGTTACATTACCTATGATACTGTTCGGAGATGGGGGCTGAAAGGACAGGTGGCTCCATCCCGGTAGAGGTGGGCCTGGGTTCCCGACGACCCTAGATTGTTACTTTGTGGCGGAGCGACAGGGCAGGTTGAGACCGCCTAGGAGAGAGGTGGGCCTGGCCCTGTTCGGCGTTCGCGGATACTTAACACGCTTAACGAGATCTTGGTATTTGATCTGAGTCAGCTCTTGGCCTATACGCACTAACCAACTCTGCGGGAGCAGTTATGGGCACTCGGCGTCGTGGTATCACCAAGCATTTCGTGACGTCGGCCCGGAAGTGACATGCGCCCGGATTGGACCGAAACGCCACTAGGCTAGGTCTGCTTTTCGACGGCGTTACATAGCGTGCGGGTGTGCTAAGGCGATGGGCCCGGACCCACAATGCGCTTAGGTTTGAACCGGCGTCTTGACCTCTCTGTTATGCCTAGGTAGGGCTGCGGCGTGTTGATCTCCAGCGGCGGGCATGACCCGAGAAAAGTGTGTCCGCCAAATGGGATCAAGCGTGTTGGGTTATGTGGTGCACCCTGCAGGAAGTTAATCTATTCGAATAGCCGTGATCTTGATGCAGGGCGACTTGGAGTTGTACCTTGACCTTATGACAACTAGAACTGGATACTTAATAAAACACATCCTTTCAAGTGCCAGATATAACCCGGTGATCGCTCTCTAACAGGCCAACAAGGAGGGGATCACCGGGTAGGATTATGCTATGCGATGCTACTTGGAGGACTTCAGTCTACTCTCTTCTACATGCTGCAAGACGGAGGCTGCCAGAAGCGTAGTCTTCGACAGGATTAGCTATCCCCCTCTTATTCTGGCATTCTGCAGTTCAGTCCACTGATATGGCCCCTTACACATATATCCATGCATATGTAGTGTAGCTCCTTGCTTGCGAGTACTTTGGATGAGTACTCACGGTTGCTTTTCTCCCCCTTTTCCCCCTTTCCCTTCTACCTGATTGTCGCAACCAGATCTTTGGAGCCCCAGGAGCCGACGCCACCGTTGGCGACTACTATCTTGGAGGTGCCTACTACTACGAGCACGATTTACGTACCGGGAGTAGTTAGGAGGATCCGAGGCAGGAGGCATGCGCCTCTTTCGATCTCAGTATCCCAGATTTGTGCTAGCCTTCTTAAGGCAAACTTGTTTAACTTATGTCTGTACTCAGATATTGTTGCTTCCGCTGACTCGTCTATGATCGAGCACTTGTATTTGAGCCCTCGAGGCCCCTGGCTTGTATTATGATGCTTGTATGACTTATTTATGTTTTTAGAGTTGTGTTGTGATATCTTCCCGTGAGTCCCTGATCTTGATCGTACATGTTTGCGTGCATAATTAGTGTACGATTGAATCGGGGGCGTCACAATATTGCACTTGTATCACCATTTCTTCGCCGAACTAGTGCACCTATACAATTTACCATTGTATTGGGTGTGTTGGGGACACAAGAGACTCTTTGTTATTTGGTTGCAGAGTTGTTTGAGAGAGACTATCTTCATCCTACGCCTCCTACGGATTGATAAACCTTAGGTCATCCACTTGATGGAAATTTGATACTGTCCTACAAACCTGTGCACTTGCAGGCCCAACAACGTCTACAAGAAGAAGGTTGTGTAGTAGACATCAAGCTCTTTTCTAGCGTCATTGCCGGGGAGACTAGGTAAGCGGCACTCACACCCCGTCAACTAAGCTCTTTTCTGGCGCCGTTCTTGGGAGGTGAGTGCTTGAAGGTATATCTTTAGATCTTGCAATCGAATCTTTTTGTTTCTTGTTTTAGCACTAGTTTAGTTTATAAAATAAAACTACAAAAAAATGGAATTGAGTTTGTCTCATACGCTTCATCTTTTAAATACTTTCGTGAGTATGATGGAAAGGAAAATTGTGCCAAAGTGTTAGAAGAAGAATGCATTAAAATGTTTGGCACTAAATCTTTGAACGATGAGTATGATTGCAATGTTGTTAGTATGAACTCCTTGAATATCCATAGTAATAATGATGATTGCACTAGTTATGATGAAAATGTCTCCTATAAACATGTCAATTTTTGTGGAGTGCATTGGGTTTGCAAGTACACACCAAATAGGGAAGATAGATATTGCAAGAGGCATAAGTACTTAGAAACTAAATTATTGCAAGAAAGTCTTGATGATTGCGCTGAAAGATTCAATATTTTTCGCGCCCCTTGTGAACTTTGCAATGAACATGGTCATTTAAAGCTCCAATGCTATTTGTTTCATGATCAAGTCGTGTCCAAATATTGTGATAATTTGATTACCCTTGAGCATCATAAAGAGCTTAGTCTTCTTTTGGGTTATGAAGAAATGAAACATATAACTGAGGGTATTCCAAAATTTAATATCGATCAATTTCTTGATTTTGATCTAGAGAAGATCTATATGTATTGTGCGGTGAATTGTATTTAAAATCCTTATATTGCCAATTACATAAAGAAAAGAAAACAAGTAGAGGATGAAGAGAATACTAACGAAAGGGAAGAGACTTCCCAATATCCTCCTATTATTTCTTATGATGAATCAGGTAACGAGGAGGAGCCTTCTACTCAACCAATCTCATTAATAAGGAGCTCCAAAAATAGGATTGAACCCACACATGATGTGGTGAAGAAGAAGAAAAGAAAAAGGAAGAGAGGTAAAAAGGTATCTCTCCCAAATAAGGTTGCTCCTATTATTGTTGTGCCTCGTGAAAATGAAGATGATACACTTGATGATGATCTCGTTATGCCTATTGCTTGTTGTGATGATTATGATTGGCAAGATAATGATACTTATTATGATCTTGAAAATCTTTTTGGCACTTGCTTGGAAGAATATAATGTTTGCTATACTATTGGTGCTATCCATGCTATTAATGATGAGAGTGATTATGCTTATGATACGAAAAGGCCCAAGCTTGGGGAAGCTATGTTTGATGAGGATGACGTATTTGAGAATATTTTTGCTGCAATTAATGTTTGTCCCAAGCTTGGGGATGCTATGTTTAATAATGATGATATTTTTAGCCTCCCAAGTTTTGATATGCAAAGTTGTTATGATGATAGCATGCCTTTTACTTATGATGATTATATTAATGAAAGTGGGTTTGGAAGAGTGTCAACTTTAGGAAGTAATTATCCCACTACTTTGGAGGATGTTGAATCTTATAATATTTATGAAAGTGGATTTGGAGAGGTCATGACTTTATTTAGTGATGTATCCACTATTTCGGAAGAGGTTTCAATCGATTATGATGAGAACAAAGTTGCTACTTATGATGATTATTGTGATGAAACTTATGATATAAAGAGTAGTGATGATTATATTTATAAAACTTGTAATGATTATGAGTACCCTTTCTCTGAACATTACTCTTTCAATGTGGAAACAATTTATAGTATTCAAGTCTCTTATGATACTCCCACTATTCCGAATGAGAATAATTTTGCTTATGTGGAGAGTAGTAAAATGTCTATGCTTGTAGATCATGAAAAGAATGCTTTAGGTGATGGTTATATTGTTGAATTCATTCATGATTCTACTGAAAATTATTATGAGGGAGGAATATATACTTGTAGGAATTGTAATAATATCAATTTTCCTCTCTATGTGCCTAATATTTTGAAGTTATGCTTGTTTTGCCTTCCTATGCTAGTTGATTATTGTTCCCATAAGTGGTTTGCTCAAAAAATCCCTATGCATAGGAAGTGGGTTAGACTTAAATGTGCTAGTCATATTCTTCATGATGCTCTATTTATGTTTCAATTCCTATCTTTTATGTGAGCATCATTGAAATCATCATGCCTAGCTAGGGGCGTTAAACGATAGCGCTTGTTGGGAGGCAACCCGATTTTATTTTTGTTTCTTGATTTTTGGTTCTGTTTAGGAATAAATAATCCATCTAGACTCTGTTTAGATGTAGTTTTATTTTTTAATTAGTGTTTGTGCCAAGTAAGACCTATAGGATCTTCTTGGATGATAGTTATTTGATCTTGCTGAAAATTCCAGAAACTTTCTCTTCACGAAAACAATTATTTAAAATCACCAGAACATGATAAAATACTTCCAATTGCAGAAGATGAATAATAAAATTATCTAGGTCGTCCTATTTTGGTAGAATTGTTTGAGTTCCAGAAGTTTGCGTTGATTCTGATTACTACAATTACTGTTTTTTGATGTGTTCTGTTTCTCGTGTGTTGTTTGCTTATTTCGATGAATCTATGGCTACTAAAATAGTTTATAAACCATAGAGAAGTTGGAATACAGTAGGTTTAACACCAATATAAATAAAGAATGAGTTCATTACAGTACCTTGAAGTGGTGTTTTGTTTTCTTTAGCTAGCAGACTTACGAGTTTTGTGTTAAGTTTTGTGTTGTGAAGTTTTCAAGTTTTGGGTAAAGATTCGATGGACTATGGAATAAGGAGTGGCAAGAGCCTAAGCTTGGGGATGCCCAAGGCACCCCAAGGTAATATTCAAGGATAACCAAGAGCCTAAGCTTGGGGATGCCCCGGAAGGCATCCCCTCTTTCGTCTTCGTTCATCGGCAACTTTACTTGGAGCTATATTTTTATTCACCACATGATAGGTGTTTTGCTTGGAGCGTCAATTTATTTTGCTTGTATTTTCTTTCTGTTATTTAGACTAATGTTTTGCATCTTTATTTTCAATAAAAATTTCAAGGATAGCCTTTACTATTCTTATTTTGCAAGTATATATGTTGCTGTTTGGAAACAGAAAGTTTACCGCTGTTGCAATAATTCCTTAGAAAATTCAGAATATGATAAAATGTTGGAACCATTTTCATATTAAGCTCTGATAAATTTAGTACAGTGGGAATTTTATTTCATAATTTTTGGAGTTAGGGAAGTATGATGAATCTTGCATTCTTTACAGACTGTACTGTTTTGGCACATTGCTGTTATATTTGCATTGTTTGCATATGTTTGCTTGTTTAATGATTCTATTTGATGATAGGTATATTAAATATGCAGAGGCATTTAGTATGCAATGTTGAATAATAATTTTAATTATTTACTACAGTATAGTATGATAAGGTTTTTGCATTGGTTTATACTAACTTATCTCACGAGTTCTTGTTAAGTTTGGTGTGGATGAAGCTTTCGAGATTTAGGAAACCAAGATATAAAAGGAATTAAGGAACACAAAAGCTCAAGCTTGGGGATGCCCAAGGCACCCCAAGATAATATTTCAAGAAGTCTCAAACATCTAAGCTTGGGGATGCCCCGGTAGGCATCCCACCTTTCTTCTCCAACAATTATCGGTTAGTATCGGTTGAACTTAAGATTTTGCTTCTTCACATGATGTGTGCTATCCTTGAAATGTCATTTTATTTTGTTTTGCTTGATGCTTGAATAAAATGCCAAGCTGAAATTATTAAATGGGAGAGTCTTCATATAGTTGCATAATTATTCGACTACTCATTGATCTTCACTTATATCTTTCGTAGTAGTTTGTCGTTTGCTCTAGTGCTTCACTTATATCTTTTAGAGCACGGTGGTGGATTTGTTTTATAGAAACTATTGATCTCTCATGCTTCACTTAGATTATTTTGAGAGTCTTAAATAGCATGGTAATTCGCTTAAATAATCCTAATATGCTAAGAATAAATGATTTGTAAAAATTCTTATGAGTGTGTTGAATACTAAGAAAAGTTTGATGCTTGATGATTGTTTTGAGATATGAAGATGGTGGTATTAGAGTCATGCTAGTTGAGTAGTTGTGAATTTGATAAATACTTGTGTTAAAGTTTGTGATTCCCGTAGCATGCACGTATGGTGAACCGTTATGTGATGAAGTCGGAGCATGATTTATTTATTATTTGTCTTCCTTATGAGTGGCGGTCGGGGACGAGCGATGGTCTTTTCCTACCAATCTATCCCCCTAGGAGCATGCGCGTAATACTTTTCTTTGATAACTTGTAGATTTTTGCAATAAGTATATGAGTTCTTTATGACTAATGTTGAGTCCATGGATTATACGCACTTTCTCCCTTCCACCATTGCTAGCCTCTCTAATACCGCGCACCTTTCGCCGGTATCATACACCCACCATATACCTTCCTCAAAACAGCCACCATACCTACCCATCATGGCATTTCCATAGCCATTCTGAGATATATTGCCATGCAACTTACCATCGTTCCGTTTATTATGACACTCTTCATCATTGTCATATTGCTTTGCATGATCATGTAGTTGACATAGTATTTGTGGCAAAGCCACTGTTCATAATTCTTTCATACATGTCACTCATGAGTTATTGCACATCCCGGTACACCACCGGAGGCATTCATATAGAGTCATATTTGTTCTAAGTATCGAGTTGTAATTGTTGAGTTGTAAGAAAATAAAAGTGTGATGATTATCATTATTAGAGCATTGTCCCAGTGAGGAAAGGATGATGGAGACTATGATTCCCTCATAAGTCGGGATGAGACTCCGGACGAAAAATAAAAAAGAGAGAGAAAAAAAGAGGCCATAAAAAAAGAGAAGGCCCAAACAAAAAAAATAAAAAATAAAAAAATGAATGAGAGAAAAAGAGAGAAGGGACAATGCTACTATCCTTTTACCACACTTGTGCTTCAAAGTAGCACCATGATCTTCATGATAGAGAGTCTCCTATGATATCACTTTCATATACTAGTGGGAATTTTTCATTATAGAACTTGGCTTGTATATTCCAATGATGGGCTTCCTCAAAATGCCCTAGGTCTTCGTGAGCAAGCGAGTTGGATGCACACCCACTTAGTTTCTTTTATTGAGCTTTCATATACTTACAGCTCTAGTGCATCCGTTGCATGGCAATCCCATCTAACTCACATTGATATCTATTGATGGGCATCTCCATTGCCTGTTGATATGCCTAGTTGATGTGAGACTATCTTCTCCTTTTTGTCTTCTCCACAACCACCATTCTATTCCACATATAGTGCTATGTCCATGGCTCACGCTCATGTATTGCATGAAGATTGAAAAAGTTTTGAGAATGTCATAAGTATGAAACAATTGCTTGGCTTGTCATCGGGGTTGTGCATGATTTTAATACTTTGTGTGGGGAAGATAGAGCATAGCCAGACTATATGATTTTGTAGGGATAACTTTCTTTGGCCATGTTAATTTGAGAAGACATAATTGCTTAGTTTGTATGCTTGAAGTATTATTATTTTTATGTCAATATGAACGTTTATCTTGAATCTTTCGGATCTGAATATTCATACCACAAGTAAGAAGAATTACAATTAAATTATGCTAAGTAGCACTCCACATCAAAAATTATCTTTTTATCATTTACCTACTCGAGGACGAGCAGGAATTAAGCTTGGGGATGCCTGATACGTCTCCAACGTATCTATAATTTTTGATTGCTCCATGCTATATTATCTACTGTTTTGGACAATATTGGGCTTTAGTTTCTACTTTTATATTACTTTTGGGACTAACCTATTAACCGGAGGCCCAGTCCAGAATTGCTGTTTTTTTTTTGCTTATTTCAGTGTTTCGAAGAAAAGGAATATCAAACGGAGTCAAAACGGAATAAAATCAACTAGAGAAGTTATTTTTGGAAGGAAAGCTACCCGATGGACTTGGACCCCACGTCAATGAAGAAGGGAGGTGGCCACGAGGGTGGGGGGCGCGCCCACCCCCTAGGGCGCGCCCCCTGCCTCGTGGGACCCCCGGAGGTCCCCTGACGTACTTCTTCCGCCTATATAACTCCATATACCCTAAAACTTCGAGAGAAGAGATTAGATCAGGAGTTCCACCCCAGAAAGCTTCTGTAGCCACCAAAATTCAATCGGGACCCCTTTCCGGCACCCTGCCGGAGGGGGGATCCACCTCCGGTGGCCATCTTCATCATCTCGGCGCTCTCCATGACGAGGAGGGAGTAGTTCACCCTCGGGGCTGAGGGTATGTACCAGTAGCTATGTGTTTGATCTCTCTCGTGTTCTTGATTTGGCACGATCTTGATGTATCGCGAGATTTTCTATTATAGATGGATCTTATGTTTCTTCTCCCCCTCTTCTCTCTTGTAATGGATTGAGTTTTCCCTTTGGAGTTATCTTGTCGGATTGAGTCTTTAAAGATTTGAGAACACTTGATGTATGTCTTGCCATGCGTATCTGTGGCGACAATGGGATATCACGTGCCACTTGATGTATGTTTTGGTGATAAACTTGCAGGTTCCGTGACCTTGGGAACCTATGCATAGGGGTTGGCACACGTTTTCGTCGTGATTCTCCGGTAGAAACTTTGGGGCACTCTTTGAGGTTCTATGTGTTGGTTGAATAGATGAATCTGAGATTGTGTGATGCATATCGTATAATCATACCCACGGATACTTGACGTGACATTGGAGTATCTAGGTGACATTAGGGTTTTGGTTGATTTGTGTCTTAAGGTGTTATTCTAGTACGAACTCTAGGGCTGTTTGTGACACTTATAGGAATAGCCCAACGGATTGATTGGAAAGAATAACTTTGAGGTGGTTTCATACCCTACCGTAATCTCTTCGTTTGTTCTCCGCTATTAGTGACTTCGGAGTGACTCTTTGTTGCATGTTGAGGGATAGTTATGTGATCCAACTATGTTATTATTGTTGAGAGAACTTTCACTAGTGAAAGTATGAACCCTAGGCCTTGTTTCCTATCATTGCAATACCGTTTACGCTCGCTTTTATCATTAGTTACCTTGCTATTTTTATATTTTCAGATTACAAAAACCTATATCTTCCATCCATATTGCACTTGTATCACCATCTCTTCGCCGAACTAGTGCACCTATACAATTTACCATCGTATTGGGTGTGTTGGGGACACAAGAGACTCTTTGTTATTTGGTCATGAGGTTGTTTGAGAGAGACCATCTTCATCCTACGCCTCCTACGGATTGATAAACCTTAGGTCATCCACTTGAGGGAAATTTGCTACTGTCCTACAAACCTATACACTTGCAGGCCCAACAACATCTACAAGAAGAAGGGTGTGTAGTAGACATCAGTCACGGGGGAGGGGCTTCGCCGTCGACATCTCGCCGGAACCCTAAACCCTCAACTTCTCCGCCATGGCCGCGGGTGGTGGGAGAGCACCAGTGTGTTGGGGGTCGGGTGGGTGGCGGAGCGGGGAGCGCTGGGGCGATCGCGGCGACGGTAGGGGCAGAGGGACAGAACCCTAGCGCGTTGGCCGACCTGCTCGACTCGATCTGGGGCATAGGGTAGGGAGAGATGGTGAGGGGAGGGAGAGATGAGGTGGGCGGTGGGTCAGGAGCACGGCGAGGTCAGCGGTGGGTGGAGGAAGGGTTGCCACGCGGGGAGAAGACTGGATCTCCGTCGTCCTTGGTTGAGGGGAGAGGAGGGGGTGAGACAGAGGACTGGATCGGGAGGGGGCGGCGGCGGCGAGGAGATGGGGGGGTCTGAGTTAGGGTTTGGGTTGCGGGTGGTGTATCTCTTTTTCAAATTTTTTCCTTTTTCTGTAGATAGATGGATGGATGGATGTGGGATGGAGAGATGGATGGATGGATGGGTGCCATGTCATCGATCCGTGGGAATGGTTCTGATTGGTTCGGAAAACAAGTGATTTAAAAGAGTTTTCAAGTACTAAAACTAGAGAGATTTTGTGAAGTAGCTATCAAAAATATTTTGCAAAAGGGTACCACACAAATTTTCACTAGAGTTAGAGCATATTTTATGGATGAGGACCAATTTTTACGCATTTCTGATCTTTCTAGCTATTTTTAATCATTTTCCGAGTGACAAAAATGGTTTTTTTGTGAAGAACCTACCAAATATTTGTTGTAAGATTGGACTTCATCAATTTTCTCAAATACTAGTCCATATTTAATATACAATTGACCAAATGGTTGGGTGTCAAAAACTATGATCCACCTCGCGTGAAAAAGACAAATTTTGGACGATTGAGTAGAAAGCGGGTCAAATTTGAATTGTAGCTGCCTCATAGTTTGCTATTTAATTTTTTCCAAAAATCACTTTTAGGTACAAAAGTATCTATTAATCAAAGAAACACCAAAAATTCTGCAAGATTCAACCACGAGCTAGGAACGATCATGCCCGCCGTTTTGACCGCATTTTGAATCGGGCATAAAAAATTGAAAAAAAATCAAAATATTGGAAAACCTTCGCATTGTGTCATTATATATGACCAAGTTGTCAGGAAAAATAATAAACTTGTAATACGGCAATTATTTTTAAAAAGTGTGTCGGGGGTGAGCTAGTCGTGCCCCACGAGCACCTACGGGACCCTGGTCCCTTGTGGTTCGGAGGGGGGTGGAGATTGCACAAAGAGCAGATCGAGGCGATGCACACGAGCGGATTTTTACCCAGCTTCGGAGCTCTCCGGAGAGATAATACTCCTACTGCTGCTTTGTGGATTATCTTGTGTTCTTGCTAGGGAGCAATGCGGGCTACAAGACCTAGCGTGAGTATGGTCTTCTATCCAGCTAAAACCCGAACCCTCTCTACGTTGCCCTCTAGCCTCCTTTTATAGGCACAAGGGGTTACCACATATGGCAAGTAGACAAGGGTAAGGTAGTAAAAACATAGGTTGGTACACCGCTATATACAGTGTACAGTAACCTATACCTAACTCTGACGGCAAGGGACAAGAGTCATCAATGCCCGTCTCGGTCGCCCGAACAGTGCAACATGGAACGTTAAGTGCGCCTCCGTTCGCCATGATGGTAGCTTGTCAGCGCTGCTTGTCGCTACTCTCCGCTGGCTGCACAGCCCCCCGACACGCGTCCTTGGGAGAGCCCCGTGGTGACACGTTGGCGGGTGAGCTGGAGCGGAGATGAAGAGAGGCCGCCCGCCCCGGCAAGTGCCGTGCCGGGGCGGGAATCTAGTCGCGCGTGGGGTTCAGCGCCGCCAAGCCTTCCCGGCAAGCTCCTCTTGCCGGGGCCTTGTTCCCTTTGCGCCCTGAGTGGCCTTCCCGGCAAGCTCCTCTTGCCGGGGTCTTGACTGCTTTGCTCTTGAATGGCTCCAAGGGAGCTACTGAGGGTCTTGGCGGCCATCAGGCCGGCCCGGCCTTGGGGCGCTGCGACTGTCCGTGCACGAGTTCGGGGGTACTAGGGTACCCTTACTCTAGTACACCGACAGGAGCCCCCTGGGCTCAGCCACACGGCGCCAAGCTCTGTTGGGCCAGGCCCAAAACAGTGCACGGGCGCGCGTGGTCTTGATTACGCCGTTACTTGCCTTGGACCCACCACGTCTCCCACGAACGGCACGCGCCCACCGCGTTTCTCTGTAACGGCACGCGTTAATTGTGGTGTCGTGGGTGAAGTGGGCGTCGTGTGAGGTCGCCTCATCCGTCGCCTCAGTTCTGCACCTCCGCCACATGGTTCCCATGCACTCGGGGTCACGGGCGGTGGAAGTGGGAAACTTGGCCGTTGCGAGCAGAGGCAGCCGGTCTGTCCTGATTCCCTGCTCTTCCTGCGCCTCGATTCGCCGAGCGGGGCGGCCGAGCCCCTACCTTGCTCTTTTTAAGAAGGGCGGACGGGGAGCGCAGAAGCCCGCACTCTCCCTTCCCTTCCTTTCTTCGGCTTCTGCTCCCCTTCCTCTCATTCACCATGGAGAAAGGGAACCTTGGTTATCCATTGGTGGCGGCGAGGGTCGCAGCTAGGCAGCGCACCCCTCCCAATCCCACGCCTGGGGTGGCGGAGCCGGCCGCAAGGGGAAGAGGGAGGGGGCGAGGTCGTGGGCAGGTCGAGGAGCCGGGAGAGGCGGACGAGGCGGTGCGCCGTCTCCGCCTCCATCGGCGGTTCCTCTCGAGGGCGAGGTCGTGGGACGAGCTCGAGGCGTTCGGGGAAGAGGCGGGCGGGGCGGCGCGCCGTCCCCGCCCCCGCCGGCGGTCCATACGGGGGACGACCTTGCGAGTTCTTTGTCAAGCTGCGCCGGGCGCCTCGTCGTCGTCTCCGGCTTCCAGCTCCGTTCGCGATGGCGATGGAGTCGGATCCGCCCGAGACGTTGAGGTTGCACATGAGGGGCTGTGGGATCAGCGGCACGCGAGTCCGCGTTGTATTCCCAGCCCCTAATGTGATGTACCTTGACCGTGGATGGAAGATATTCGCCCGCATCCACAACATCTTTGTGAGGTTTACCCTCCATTTTAAGTTAATGGAGGGTGACCTCCTCTCCGTCAAGGTCTTCGGGGATCTTGGCACTCGGGCAAGGTGCTGCGTGGACAGCTCCTCCGACAGCGACGATTCCTCCTCGAGCGAGAGTGACGAGGAGGAGAGCGACAGCGACGACAAGGGTAGCGGGCCCAACTAGTTGCCGGGCGCCGCTCCGCGCGTTACCGGCGACCCCATCATCCGTGTCGCCGGCTCCTTGAACTCCCCGGGGTCGTCTCCTTGGGCGGCTGGCGTGGGGAGGTTGCGGAAGGGAAGAGGGATGGCGACAAGGCCGTCAAGTGTCGAGTACTGGCGTAGTGCCCTCGGCAATCTTGACGTCCTGTCGCCCCGTCTTCGAGCCCCGCTTCCGGCGCCGCCATCCCCGTCAAGCCTTCGGAGAGCCCCCGACATGTTCTCTTGGTGCCTTCTGGCACCTGTAGCTCGCGTAGGCGCTTCTTTTGCCCTTCCCGCCTCCTCAACCTACCTCCTGAAGATAGGGACAGAAAAGGGATTACGGGCATCTTATCTTTTTAATTTGTAAGCCTTCGGGCCTTATCTGCATTTAAAAACTTGTAATCCTCTCTTTCATGTTTTTCACTCTCCACGGACTGTATCCGAGTAGAATGTTTTTAATGAAAGAGGGATGTTTGAGGAAGGACGAAAGGCTTATCTGATATCGCAGCCCCCGGCAACTCTGGTTTGCCGCAGACTCCGGCAACTCCGGCTTGCCGCAGCCCCCGGCAACTCTAGCTTGTCGGGGTTTGGATGCCGGCGCACCTTTCTTCTCTTTGCTGTTATTTCAGTTCTGAGAATGATTTAGCTAGTGCCGCGATGAGCTATTTTCGTAATATATGCCATCTTAGGCAATCAAATGCAACGTTATTTCCTTTGCTCGATTTCTTCCCTTGTATGTTACTGCCCTACGCTTTCTGGGAAACTTGCCGGTGCGGCACCCTTGCCGCGAGCGCCGAGTGCGGAACTTCAGCGACTTCTTTGGCGGGTCGCTACCGACAAGCAACCTCGTCAGCGGACTAGCCGCAGCTCACTTAAGTTGTTGAGCGGACTCGAAACAAAGTAAGGCGCGACTAGTCACGATTTGGTTCCTCCGCTCACAGGTTTTCCATACAAAGTACTTATCGTTCGAGGAAGATAACTCAAAAATTTAAAACTGGTCGCTTAAACTTAGCAACTTAGCTTTTCTGTTGTCCATTTTCCGGCAAGGCAATGGTTCCTCGAGCGACCCTTGTCGGCCCACATCATTATCTCCTCCTCTCCTCCCCCCGGTTAACTTGTGGGTGGATGAACCTTCTTCTTGTTTGAGAAGAAAGAAGAGAAAAAGAAAGTTGTGAAGCCTAATGGCTCATTATAAACTTACCGGGTGTGGGTGCTGCACAAGGTTGTTAGTAAACACATGCATATATGATTATGAAAGCATGTATTAACAAAAATGTGCGCAACCATAGGCTTTATCTTGATGCAGAAGTCTGCGCCCGGCTTTGTACAAAGGATTACATGCAACAGCGGCAAGACTTGTACAAAAGGGTGGTTGCGGAGCAGATTCGACAGCGCGCTTCATGGGTAAAACTTACGAAGATGCTCTATGTTCCAGGAATTGCTCACCGGAAATCCGTCTTCGGTCTCAAGGCGGACAGCGCCGGGCCTAGTGACTCGTTTTACCCGATAAGGGCCTTCCCACTTCGGCGTCAACTTGTTTGAATTCTTGGCGGATTGAACGCGCCGAAGAACAAGGTCGCCTTCCTCGAAGCTTCTGGTATTAACTTTGCGGCTATGGTAGCGACGCAAAGCTTGCTGGTAACGAGCAGCTCGTCTGACGGCTGAAGACGATCTTCCTCGAGGAGCGTAGCGTCATCTTGTCGCAGCTGCTCTTGCTCAAACTCATCATAAGCGAGCACTCGAGGTGACCCGTATCTGAGTTCCGTGGGGAGAACTGCCTGCTCCATAGACTAGAGCAAAGGGTGTGCGGCGGTGGCTCGATTTGGCGTCGTCTGATCAACCAAAGAACCACGGCAGCTCCTTGATCCGGTTCCTTCCGCACTTGTGCAGCCTGTCAAAAGTTACGGTCTTGAGTCCTCGCAGCACTTCAGCGTTTGCTCTCTCGCTTGACCGTTGCTTCTCGGATGAGCAACGGAAGCAAAGCAGATCTTGGCGCCAAGATCTTGAGCGTCTTTGCATGAAGGTGCGACTTCGTGAACTGTGTGCCGTTGTCGGTGATGATCCGGTTAGGAATCCCAAAGCGGCAAACAATTGACTGAAGAACTTGATGGCTGGTATCTTGTCACCTTCCTCACTGGTTCCACTTCGCCGGTTGTGAACTTGTCGATTGCGACGTACAAGTACTCAAAGCCCCCGACAGCTCGGGGGAAGGGGCCGAGGATGTCGAGCCCCCAGACCGAGAAGGGCCAGGATAAAGGAATCGTTTGGAGAGCTTGAGCTGGCTGGTGTATCTGTCTTGAATGGAACTGGCACGCTTCACACTTGGTTACTTGTGCAGTTGCATCCTGGAGGGCTTCGGCGGAAGAAACCTTGCCGGAAAGCTTTGCGGCAAGTGCTCTTCTTGCCAATGTGGTGACCACATAGGCCTCCGTGTATCTCTGCCAGCAACTTACATCCATCTTCCGGCAAATACACTTCAATTTCACTCCGTTGAGTCTTCTTACATGTAGGATGTTGTCAACAAACTGGTACATACTTGACCGCCGGGCTACTTTTCCGCTTCTTCTTGCTCTTGGGAAGTTCTCCGTGCGAAGGAAATGGGCGATCTCGTGCCCAAGTTGGAGCACTGTGGCTCGACAACGAGACTAAAGGCTCATCATCGCTGCGGGACTATCAGCTTCTCTGGCAAGGACCTGCGGGTCCGCCGAACTCGATGTTTCCGTCAAGCTTGCCGGAGCTAAGCTTGTCGGGGCGTTTACTTCAACGATACAAACCGCATGGTTTGTCGGAAGACTGCTCCTCGGTGATATTTGCGTTGGTTTTAGGGACCTTCTTGGCGGCGGCTTGAGAGAGCTCTGCCGGAAGTAGTCGCCGGAAACCAATTTTCTCTTCTTGCTCTGTCACATTGATGGTGCCACGGTTGGCTGAGTCGACTTGAGCACAAAAATTCCTGGTTCCACAGGTAACTTAAGTGCGGCACATTTGGAGAGGCCATCGGCTATATCATTCTGCGCACTTGGAACGTGTTCCATTTGCGAACCTTCAAAGTGCTCTTCCAGCTTCCTCACTTCATCGACGTCGCTTCCATCAACGGACTCTGGTAGTCTTTGTTCACTTGGCGGACGACAAGCTGTGAGTCTCCCCTGACAATGAGCTTCTTAATCCCAAGGTCCACTGCAATCCTGAGACCGGCAAGCAAGCCTTCATACTCTGCAGTATTGTTTGTTGCTTGTTCCTTGGGAAAGTGCATCTGGACTATGTACTTGAGGTGCTCTCCGGTGGAGTGCGATGAGCAAGACGCCAAAGACCGGCGCCTTGCAGCGAGAAAGCACCATCAAAGTACAACAGCCACTCTTTATTTGCCTCCTCGACGGGGATGCTTGTCTCCGGAATCTCTTCATCCTGCGTTGGCGTCCATTCTGCTATGAATTCTGCCAATGCCCTGCTCTGGATAGTTGGAGTGCTCTCGAACTTGAGACCAAAGCTTGATAGTTCCAGCGCCCACTCAACAATCACACTTTGTTGCTTCCGGATTACGCAAAATCCTCTTCAGTGGAAAGCGAGTGACAACTGTTATCTCATGTGCTTGGAAGTAATGGCGCAGCTTCCTCGAGGCCATGAGGAGGCCGAAAAGCAGCTTCTGCACACCAGAGTACCTCGATCTAGCCCCCTGTAGAAGGGAACTGACAAAGTACACTGGGCGTTGCACCATCTTCTTTCGTATCTTGTCGCACCCCTGCGCTGATCCGTCCTTGCCGGGACCAGAGCTTGATGGCGAAGCCCCTCGCTCGTCGCTGGATGCACCTGCCTCGGTTGCCGGCTCATCATCTGCCTCCCTCTCCGCTACTAACGCAGCACTAGAAACTTGATTGGTCGCTGCTATATACAGCAGCAACTTCTCTTGTGGTTTAGGTGCGACAAGTATCGGAGTGGAGGACAGGTATTTCTTCAAGTCCTGCAGCGCGGCCTCTGCTTTGGGAGTCCATTTCATTGGACCTGCCTTTTTCAAGATTTTGAAAAACGGCAGGGCGCGCTCAGCAGACTTAGAGATGAACCTGCTGAGAGCAGCCACGCAACCGGCAAGCTTCCTGACATCCTTGACGCGTTTTGGTGCTTCGAACTGCTCGATGGCCTTGATCTTGTCGGGATTGGCTTCAATTCCTCGCTGAGATACAAAGAACCGAGAAGCTTGCGGAAGGGACTCCAAGCGCACTTCTCGGGGTTGAGCTTAAGGTTGATCTTGCGCGGGTTTGTAAACGTCTCATCTAAATCTCGAACCAAGGTTGCCTTGTCTGCTCTTGACCACTATGTCATCCATGTAGGCTTCTACATTTACGTATGTCTGTGGTCCAAAAGCATCATGGACTACCCTTGCAAAGGTTGAACCAGCATTCTTCAAACCGAAGGCATCCGTATAAAGCGATGCGTGCCACATGGTGTGATGAATGCGGTTTTCTCTTCATCCTCTTCTGCCATGAAGATCTGATGATATCCTGAATATGCATCAAGAAATGAAAGCAGATCGCACCCAGCTGTGGAGTCAACAATCTGGTCGATACGTGACAAGGGAAATGGGTCCTTGGGACAAGCTTTATTAATGTCTGTGAAGTCAATACAAAGTCTCCATTTCCCATTAGCCTTGCGTACCACTACCGGATTGGCCAACCACGTGGGGTGGAGGACTCCTCTGACAAGCCCTGCTGCTTCCAATTTCTTGATCTCTTCTGCTATGAATTCTTGGCGCTCCACTGCCTGTTTCCTAACTTTTTGCTTGACGGGCCGCGCGTGAGGACAGACAGCTAGGTGGTGCTCAATTACTTTCCTGGGAACGTCGGGGATATCAGATGGTTGCCATGCAAACACATCGACATTCGCCCGCAGGAAAGCAACGAGCTCGCCTTCCTATTTAGGATCAAGCGTGGCACTGATGGTTTAGGTACCACCAGTGCCGTCCTCCTTAGCGGGCACCTTCTTGGTCTTTGGCAGAGCTGCCATCGTCTTGTTGCACTTGCCGGTGGAGCTCGATGGTGCGTCCTCGACGGTAGCGCAGCACTCAAGAGGTGCGCTTGCCGGAGTGGGCAGCAGAGCTCTTGCGGACCTGGTGGTCTTCTTCCCCGGGAGTTTCAGCGGCAAGTGGTTTGCTATTTGGCGCTCTTTCTTTGCATCCCGGTAAATCTTGTCGGCGCAGATAAGTGCATCCTTCTTGTCGCCATGGACAGAAATGACGCTTATCGGGCGGGCATCTTGAGTAGGTTGTAAGCATAATGAGAGGCGGCCATGAACTTGGCGGCCGGACGGCGAGTATGCCATTGTAGGGCAATGGGAAATCGGCGACGTTGAATGTGACCCTCTCTGTTCTGAAGTTGAGTTCGCTGCCGAATGTCACCGGCAACGTGATCTTCCCCTTGGGCTTGCTCCTTCCTGGGTTGATACCTTGGAAAGTACCGGTTTCTTGAGCTCATTGTCGAGGATTTGAAGCTTACGGAGCACCGCAGAGGAGATCAAATTCAGGCGGCCCGCCGTCAACCAACATCTTTGTGACCTTGAGGTTGCGGATGGTTGGTGAGACCAACATCGGCAAGCACCCGACCGCAGTGATGCGATCGGGGTGATCCTCAATGTCAAAGATGATGGGCGTCTTTGGACCACTTCAGAGGTTTGCGTGACTCTATGGATGGTTCTGCTGCATTGACCTCACACATCCATTGCTTGAGTTGGCGGTGCGAGGTATGCAAAGACGCACCACCGTCGACGCAAAGGACCTCTGTTGCCTTTTGAAACTCATGCTCATCAGCTTCATTGTCTTCATAATCCTCGTCATCCTCATCTTCATCTTCTTCCTGGTCGCGGCCACGGGGAGGTCTGTCTCCTTGCCGCTGCTTGGCCTTGCCGCGGTGTCCTCCCCGACCGGGTCTCTTTTTACTTGCGGCACCTGCACCTTCTTGGGCCTTCTCTTTGTCTCGCCGCTCGTATTCAGCTTTCTGTAGCTCAACAAGCTGCTCGACTTTCTTGCAGCTTTGGAGATCGTGGCCCTTAGTGCGGTGGATTTTACAGTACTGCTTGTTGGAGTCGTCAGGCTTGTCGGCGGCGCCACAGCTTGGCGGTCGGCATCAGCGGCAACCTCCTTGCCGGGGCCATCGGTTTTGGCTTTGTTGGCGGCACCATCCTTGCCGGACTGCTCGACAACTAGTACTTCTTGGCTTTTCTTCCTCCTATTATTCCGCCGCCGGCTATTCCTTGCCGGGCGGTCCTTCCTTGTCGAGACTCTGCTCCCACACTCTCTCACAGGAGCCTTCTTCCTTCTTCGGTAGCGTGCACACTTGTCGGCCAGGGCGTAGAGCTTCGTGGCGTCTTTCACTTTGCACATCGCCATCTCCTCTCTCATCCTGCGATTTCGTACATTACGATGGAATGCACTAATCACTGCAGCAGGGTGGGCGTCTGAGATGTTGTAGTGCACTCATTTGAATCTCTGGATGAATTTGCGAGGACTCCCCCTCCTTCGGGCAAGCAGGTGGAGATCACTCTCCTGGCCATGAGGCTTGTGGCCGCTGTGAAGGCGCCAACAAACTGGTGGCACAAATCTGCCCAAGAAGAAATAGAGCCATCCGGCAAGTGCATGAGCCAAGATCTGACGTTTGGCTTGAGCACCAAGGGGAAGTAGTTGGCGAGGATCTTGTCGTCTCGTCCCCCCGCGGCTTGTACCGCGATGGTGTAGATACTGAGGAACTCCGATGGATGTGTCCTGCCGTCGTACTTCTCCGGCACATCTGGTTTGAAGTTCTTCTTGTCGGGCCACCGGACTTGCCGCAGCTCACGAGTGAACGCAGGGCAACCTACCGCGTACGGCAAGTCGCCTGGTTCCCCTGGCGCATGCATATCGACGGTGGGCCGGTCGTTGGTCAGATTGACGGCGCGCTTCTCTTCGGCGCTCGATACGGGTTCGAGCGTCCTCTTCTTGCCGCTCCCGAAGAACTTGGCGTTGGTCGCGACGAGCTCGTGGATCCGACGATGCCGTGGAGTCGCTGTTGAGGTGGATCCGGCGAGTCGGCGATCTTGGCCTTCGGGAAGGGGAGTGTACAGTGGGTGCACCCCCGCAAGTCTCGTCGCCATCGGCTTGCGCCTTGCCGCCCCGTCGCGGCTGCGAAGCACTTGGTTGCCGCGGGACGTCGCCGTTGGTGAAGCCGATGAGACTTTGAATTGTGGCCCTCCATTCGTCGACCTTATCGACCGTTGGAGGGTAATCTAGGAGCAATTGAGCTCTTGCCAAGGCTTCCGCTGGTGTGGTTGGCGGCAACGGTGTACGGAGCGAAGAACGGGATGTGCTCGGACTCTAACCAAGTTAGGAGGAGCAGCATCCCGCCCAGCGACCGTACCCGCTTCGTCACCGGCATCTTTGGGGCGCATGCGGTCTCGAGGGCCTCGGGATCCTCCAGCTTGGCCTTGATCCAATGGCGTATGGCGCCCACGAGTATCGTGGCGCTGTCATCCAGCGCCTCCTGCGATGGACGCGGTGCGGTCCAGACGCCCGGCCAGCGCCAGCTGCGTTGTCCTTGGACCTGGCGGCATCGTGGGCTCTCTCAGCGACGCCGGTCCCTCCGCCAGCGTTTCCCCCACCGCCTGACGGCTCCGGTGGTGGTGGGTTCGAGGCGGACGGCTCAGCTGCTGCCGACGGCTTCTTCTTCGGTGCCATGTCGACGACGATGTCGAAGAAGTTGCTCAGGCGACCACCGGATCAGGTTCGCACAGCCTCGACGCCCCCTACCTGGCGCGCCAAAGATGTCGGGGGTGAGCTGGTCGTGCCCCACGAGCACCTACGGGACCCTGGTCCCTTTTGGTTCGGAGGGCGGAGATTGCACAAAGAGCGGTCGATGCGATGCACACGGCGGATTTTTGCCCAGCTTGAGCTCTCCGGAGAGATAATACTCCTACTGCTGCTTTGTGGATTATCTTGTGTTCTTGCTAGGGAGCAATGCGGGCTACAAGACCTAGCGTGAGTATGGTCTTCTATCCAGCTAAAACCCGAACCCTCTCTACGTTGCCCCCGGGCCTCCTTTTATAGGCACAAGGGGTTACCACATATGGCAAGTAGACAAGGGTAAGGTAGTAAAAACATAGGTTGGTACACCGCTATATACAGTGTACAGTAACCTATACCTAACTCTGACGGCAAGGGACAAGAGTCATCAATGCCAGTCTCGGTCGCCCGAACAGTGCAACAGGGACCGTTAAGTGTGCCTCCGTTCGCCACGATGGTAGCTTGTCAGCGCTGCTTGTCGCTACTCTCCGCTGGCTGCACAACCCCCTGACACGCGTACTTGGGAGAGCCCCGGGGTGACACGTTGGCGGGTGAGCTGGAGCAGAGATGAAGAGAGGCCGCCCGCCCCGGCAAGTGCCTTGCCGTGGCGGGAATCTTGTCGCGCTTGGGGGTTCAGCGCCCGCCAAGCCTTCCCGGCAAGCTCCTCTTGCCGGGGCCTTGTTCCCTTTGCGCCCTGAGTGGCCTTCCCGGCAAGCTCCTCTTGCCGGGGTCTTGACTGCTTTGCTCTTGAATGGCTCCAAGGGAGCTACCGAGGGTCTTGGCGGCCATCAGGCCGGCCCGGCCTTGGGGCGCTGCGACTGTCCGTGCACGAGTTCGGGGTACTAGGGTACCCTTACTCTAGTACACCAACAAAGTGTTCTCAGAAATGAGCTATCATGCGTGAAGATTCATGGCTTTCAAGCCAAATGATCAATCTTATGGCCAGATTCATAGCATAGTTTGTTCAAATGATCACATATTGTGCACAATGGTGCATCTTGGAATTCCAAACAATGTTGCCTAAGGGAGTTTTCATTTTCTTTTCAGGAAAATTCATTTTCCATTTTTCGACTGCCCGAAATGAGTTTTTTTTGTGAAGGACCTACCATATATTTGTTGCAAAATTGGACCAAATCAATTTTATAAAATACTAGGCCATGTTTAATGCACAATTGACCAAATAGTTCGATGTCAAAAGTTTTGATCCACCTTTGGTGAAAAAGACAAATTTTCGCCGATTCAGTTGGAAGCGGGTCAAATTTGAACTGCAGCTGCCTCATAGTTTGCTCTTTATTTTTTTCCAAAAATCATTTCTAGGTAAATAAGTATCTATTTAATCAGAGAAACATCAAAAGTTCTCCAAGATTCAACCACGAGTTAGGAACGGTCATGCCCGCCATTTTGACTGCATTTTGAAACGGTCATAAAAAAATTTAAAAAAATAAAATATTGAAAAACCTTCACATTGTGTCATTATATATGACCAAGTTACCAATAAAAATAATAAACTTCTAATAATACAATTAGTTTTAAAAAGTGTTCCCAAAAATGAGCTATCATGCGTGACGATTCATGGCTTTCAAGCCAAATGATCAATCTTATGGCCACATTCATGGCACAATTTGTTCAAATAATCTCATATTGTGCACAAGGGTGCATCTTAGAATTACACACAATGTTGCCTCAGGTAGTTTTCATTTTCTTTTCACGGAAAATTAATTTTCCATTTTTCGAGTGCCCGAAATGAGTTTTTTGTGAAGGACCTACCATATATTTGTTGCAAAATTGGACCAAATCAATTTTATAAAATACTAGGCAATGTTTAATGCACAATTGACCAAATAGTTCGATGTCAAATGTTTTGATCCACCTCTGGTGAAAAAGACAAATTTCCGCCGATTTGTTGGAAGCGGGTCAAATTTGAACTGCAGCTGCCTCATAGTTTGCTCTTTATTTTTTCGAAAAATCATTTCTAGGTACATAAGTATCTATTTAATCAGATAAACACCAAAATTTCTCCAAGATTCAACCACGAGTTAGGAACGGTCATGCCCGCCATTTTGACCGCATTTTGTAACGGGCATAAAATTTAAAAAAAATAAAAATATTGGAAAACCTTCACATTGTGTCATTATATATGACCAAGTTGCCAGAAAAAATAATAAACTTGTAATACAGCAATTATTTTAAAAAAGTGTTCTCAGAAATGAGCTATCATGCATGAAGATTCATGGCTTTCAAGCCAAATGATCAATCTTATGGCCACATTCATGGCATAGTTTGTTCAAATGATCTCATATTGTGCACAAGGGTGCATCTTGGAATTACAAACAATGTTGCCTAAGGGAGTTTTCATTTTCTTTTCAAGGAAAATTCATTTTCCATTTTTCAAGTTCTTGAAATGAGTTTTTTTGAAGGACCTACCATATATTTGTTGAAAAATTGGACCAAATAAATTTTATAAAATACTAGGCCATGTTTAATGCACAATTGACCAAATGGTTGGGTGTCAAAAGTTTTGATCCACCTCTAGTGAAAAAGACAAATTTCCCCTGATTCTGTTGGAAGCGGGTCAAATTTGAACTGCAGATGCCTCATAGTTTGCTCTTTATTTTTTTCCAAAAATCATTTCTAGGTACATAAGTATCTATTTAATCAGAGAAACACCAAAAAATTCCAATATTCAACCACTAGCTATGAACGGTCATGCCCGACATTTTGACCATGTTTTGAAACGGGCATAAAAAATTAAAAAAAATTAAAATTTGGAAAACCTTCGCATTGTGTCATTATATATGACCAAGTTACCAATAAAAATAATAAACTTATAATAATACAATTAGTTTTAAAAAGTGTTCTCAGAAATAAGCTACCATGCGTGACGATTCATGGCTTTCAAGCCAAATGATCAATCTTATGGCCACATTCATGGCACAATTTGTTCAAATAATCTCATATTGTGCACAAGGGTGCATCTTAGAATTACACACAATGTTGCCTAAGGTATTTTTCATTTTCTTTTCATGGAAAATTCATTTTCCATTTTTCGAGTGCCCGAAATGAGTTTTTTTTGTGAAGGACCTACCATATATTTGTTGCAAAATTGGACCAAATCAATTTTATAAAATATAGGCCATGTTTAATGCACAATTGAACAAATAGTTCGATGTCAAAAGTTTTGATCCACCTCTGGTGAAAAAGACAAATTTTCGCCGATTCGGTTGGAAGCGGGTCAAATTTGAACTGCAGCTACCTCATAGTTTGCTCTTGATTTTTTCCAAAAATCATTTCTAGGTACATAAGTATCGATTTAATCAGAGAAACACCAAAAGTTCTCCAAGATTCAACCGCGAGTTAGGAACGGTCATGCCCGCCATTTTGACCGCATTTTGAAACGGGCATAAATTTTTTTTAAATAGAATATTGGAAAACCTTCACATTGTGTCATTATATATGACCAAGTTGCCAGAAAGAATAATAAACTTGTAATTCAACAATTATTTTAAAAAAGTGTTCTCAGAAATGAGCTATCATGCATGAAGATTCATGGCTTTCAAGCCAAATGATCTATCTTATGGCCACATTCATGGCATAGTTTGTTCAAATGATCTCATATTGTGCACAAGGATGCATCTTGGAATTCAAAACAATGTTGCCTAAGGGAGTTTTCATTTTATTTTCACGGAAAATTCATTTTCCATTTTTCAAGTGCTTGAAATGAGTTTTTTTGAAGGACCTACCATATATTTGTTGCAAAATTGGACCAAATAAATTTTATAAAATACTAGGCCATGTTTAATGCACAATTGACCTAATAGTTGGGTGTCAAAAGTTTTTATCCACCTCTGGTGAAAAAGACAAATTTCTGATGATTCAGTTGGAAGCGGGTCAAATTTGAACTGCAGCTGCCTCATAGTTTGCTCTTTATTTTTTCCAAAAATCATTTCTAGGTACATAAGTATCTATTTAATCAAAGAAACACCAAAAAATTCCAAGATTCAACCACTAGCTATGAACGGTCATGCCCGGCGTTTTGACCATCTTTTGAAACGGGCATAAAAAATTAAAAAAAATAAAATTTGGAAAACCTTCACATTGTGTCATTATATGTGACCAAGTTACCAATAAAAATAATAAACTTATAATAATACAATTAGTTTTAAAAAGTGTTCTTAGAAATGAGCTATCATGCGTGACGATTCATGGCTTTCAAGACAAATGATCAATCTTATGGCCACATTCATGGCACAATTTGTTCAAATGATCTCATATTGTGCACAAGGGTGCATCTTAGAATTACACACAATGTTTCCTAAGGTAGTTTCATTTTCTTTTCACGGAAAATTCATTTTCCATTTTTCGAGTGCCTGAAATGACTTTTTTTATGAAGGACCTACCATATATTTATTGCAAAATTGGACCAAATCAATTTTATAAAATACTAGGCCATATTTAATGCACAATTGACCAAATAGTTGGGTGTCAAAAGACAAATTTCCACTGATTCAGTTGGAAGCGAGTCAAATTTGAACTGCAGCTCCCACATAGTTTGCTCTTTATTTTTTTACAAAAATCATGTTTAGGTACATAAGTATCTATTTAATCAGAGAAATACCAAAAAATTCCAAGATTCAACCACTAGCTACGAACGGTCATGCCCGCCGTTTTGACCGCATTTTGAAACGAGCATAAAAAATTCCAAATAATCAAAAAATTGGAAAATCTTCGCATTGTGTCGAGTTAACAACAAAAATAATAAACTTATAATACGGCAATTTGTTTAAAAATTGTTCTCAGAAATGAGTTATCATGTGTGAAGATTCATGGCAAAATTGGACCACTCCATTAAAAAAAATATCAGAACACATTTTATGTACAATTTACTAAATGGTTGCATCTCAACTACATCTTGGAATTTCAAACAATTTTGACGAAGAAAGTTTTCATTTTCATTTTTCCTTGTTTATTTTTCTTTCTTTCTTGGTATTCAACGGTTACTTATTATTCTTTGTTTCCATTATTTTGCACTAGTTTTACATTTTTCTGTTTTGGTTCATATTTCTTTCATTTCGTTTGTTAATTTTTTGGTTTTCAATATTTTTAGCGTTTTCTCTCTTTCTTTTGGTTTCATTGTTCCTTTTTCGTATACGTCAAGAACATTTTTCTAATACATGTTTAAATTTTTTCAAATAAATTTGAATGTTATTTTATACTTGTTCGACATTTTGATACACATTTTAAACATTTCTTCAAATGCTTGGTTAGCATTTTTTTAGATACAAGATTATTATTTTTGAATGCATGGTCAAAAAAATCCTCTCGCCAAATTATTGTGGCGAACAATTCATATAGCCTTCAATATCGTCCCTCCAGTTAGTATTGAATCGTTATTTGGGACGTGGTTAGCTGGGGTGGAACATACTACTGCGGCTCGTATTCGAATTGGAATATGTGCACTTATGTGGGCTATATGGAACTGCAGGAATGACATGATTTTTAACAGACAACATATTTTAACCTTCTTGCAGGTCATCTTCAGAGCTATGGCATGGATCCGTACGTGGGCCTTACTCACTCCTACGGACTCCAGGGAACCTTTGGTTACTGGGTGCAACCAATGAGAGATGGTAGCACGGGCTATATTCAACCAGTTTGGATGGCGGTCGCATAACAAGATAGGAGTGTAGGGCCCTAGTCCTTTTATTCATACCAGTTGTGGCATACTTTGAAGACTTTGCGATGGATACCATTGCGTTTTTCTATGTTCCTCTACTCACGACCTGTAATACTTTGAAGAATTTGTGCTACTTTGAGACTTTTAATAATATGGCTGCATGCATCGTTCAGATGCAGAGGCCGGGGGCAAGCCTCCTTTTCCTAAAAAAACTAAAATTTAAAATTCTCCAATGCAACCTGGTGTACGAACTGGATATATATTCAAATTCAAAAGCAATAGACTAATCTTATTAATTATTATTGAATGGATGCCTCCAATGGAGCCTCTATATTAATGGTCACAAGGCACTCTAGAAAAAATATAAATCAAAATTAGTAGAAAAAATTAGACATTAGTCCGCAAACTCTAGTAATCATTTAATATTAATATTTATTGGATCTATTATGTTTTCTAAAATCATTACTCACCTCTCACCTCTGCCATTACAAAAACTAAGTAGTAACTCACATGAGGTAATCATATAAATAAGCTTTTGAATTGCCCACCTCTGTCATTATTAAACATAATCTAGAATAACCCGTAAATTCACATATATATTATCCACCATTTTATTATGGTATAATCGAGTAATGCATTAAGTTTGCATCCAAATTTCTCACTTTTTCATTATTAAAACTAAACTAAAATTTTGACTCAAATCTAGGCCTTAATTATAGACATGTTGTGCAACCATCTATACTACTACTCCATTTTAACTCAAATCTAGGCCTTTATAGGCCTTAATTATCCCTCCTCTTTCCTCCTCATCATCGCCGGGGTCCCTCTCCTCCCTCAAGCAGCAGCTATGGCGTGAGATACAGCAGGCTCGGCCTTCGTCGGCGGCCTGGTTCCTCTCCTCCGTCGAGCAGAGGTAGCGGCGGCGGTGGCGGCGGTGCGAGACGCAGGTGGCTCGGCTGCGTCGGCAGCGGGGTTCCTCTCCTCCGTCGAGAAGCGGCGACTGAGCGGGACTCAACGCGATCTGCCTGCGTCGGCAACGGCGGGGTCCCTCTCCTCCGTACAGTGGAGGCCGCCACGTGGGACACGGCGGGCTCGGCCGTGAAGAGCCAGCCGACGTGGCCGTGAGGGTGCCGACGAGCGGGAGGAAGCGGGCGAGCGTGTTCGGAGGGAAGGCAGCGGGAACGCGGTGGCCGGGTCGACCTGGAGGTAGAAGAAGAGGCGCTCGACGGGGTCCGTGAAGAGCCAGCCCACGTCGTGGAAGTAGGTGATGGGGAGCTCTGGACACAGCGTGTGCACCTCCGCTTCTGCCATGGATTCGCTGGCTTTGCTTGCTTGAGTGGGTCGATCTGATATTCTCTCTGCCCACCTACCACTCTCTGACTATCATTGTGCTCTGCTTGTTGGCGTGTGCCTATGGACAAGTGTGGTAGGTTTGGCACTAATCTGCTGGAGTGATTTAGTTCTCATGTTCAGGCATTCACAAGACCATCAACACTAGTGCAGAACCGGGCTTTAACGCCGATTCGTAAGGGCCTTTAGTGCCGGTTCTACAACCGGCACTAAAGAGTGGAGACTAAAGGCCCCCCTTTACTACCGGTACGGCACGAACCGACGCTAAAGTGCCACCACGTGGCACGAGCCAGGCCCGAGTGCTGGTAGACCATTAGTACCGGTTCGTAACACCAACCGGTACTAAATGTTTTGGGGGGGGGGGGTTGGTTTTATTTTTTACTTTTCCATTAATTTTGTGTTTTCCATTTAATTCTTTTTTGTTTGCTGGTATTTTACGATACTACATATTGTACACGTTATGCATATATATAAATAGATTTTCTCGTAGAACCGATCATATATATATATATATATATCATCGAATGTCTCACAACCAAAATTAATTATCCACACATACACATGTATATATATACAATTTCTCCTACATGTTGCCTTGGTGCCTTCGGAGCACGATGACAAGTGGTTCATGGGGGCGGTAGCGGGTAATAGTATTCTCCTTTGGGATCTATGACCTGGTCGAGCAAAAATCCCGCTATTTCCTATTGAAGTGCTAGTATGCGCTCCGTTGGTAGGAGCTGCTCCTGCACCTCTCTGAACTGTTAAGAAGGAGATCAATATGCATGTGTATTAGTTGTGTGACTACATATCGATAATGGTGTACAAATTTGTGAATAGTGTTCTGACAAACGTACCCAGTCCTGTCTTTTAGATCTTCTCCTTTCGGACGTCATCATGTGAATGTTCTCGCAAACGTAGTATGCACACAGATCAGTCGGCGCTACCGCTTGTGGCCTTTACGAGAATGGAATTTAATCAGATAATGATTAATCAAGCATGCTAATTAATTAATGGTATTGAACAAGAATAAAAAAGATGGTATCTAGCTAGCTAGTACTACTTAATTACTTACCTTGGGTCGATACCAAAACAACTTTTCTGCTCATTTTCCTGGAGTCGCCTTGATGAACTTTGCCCAAGCCCTGCCCGCCGGCAAAGAAAATTAATAAAGGGGTTATTAAATTGTTCATATCAGGAAATGACGAACTAAATAGGCCGAGATATAGTTAATAATGATTGAAATTACTTGTTGACTATCCCCTTCAAGATGGTGTAGTCACTTTCTTTTTTAAGTAGTGAGTCCAGTACTTCAACTTTTCCTTCTTCAACTTTAATGTCTAACAAGATCCAGTGGTAACTCCATGCGCACACGTTTGCATGTCTTAATTAATTAAGCGGGCATGTGCATAACACTAATCAACTAACCTAAACCCTATACACTTAATTATTAACATCTAGCTAGCTAGTAAGCAAAAACAGAATTTGTAGTACAAGACAGTGTGACTCACATGAAGTTGTAAGGGAGTAGTATATCTTCATTGGTATTGAGGCTCTTCAAGAACTCTAGCATTTTATTCTCTACATCTTGTCTATACCATTCCAATTTCCATGTGTATTCATTAACGGTATTTGGGTCAATGAACCCAATGCCATAGCGTCCAGCTTTTTTCATTTCATAGATCTTCATCCTGCATAATACCACAGAAAAGAATATAGTGAGGATAATTACAGGTAATGATCGATCAATGAGCACTAAATCTAGCTTGAGACATAAATTACAGAAAGAAATCACTTACAGACAATAGAAACTCACGAGAGATTTGTCAAGTGCATCTTGATTGAATAACTGAAATAATTATGAACACTCAACGGACAGAGCTAGCTTATGGAAGTAATGCTCTTCCTCGACTTTCACCATGAGGGACTCTCGATGGGAACTCTTGGTAATGTTCATGTACCACTGATGCAATTCATACATTCTCGTTGGGAGGTTCTTGACCTCCTCGGGCTCGACCAAAGGTTGGCCCCGGACATATTTCCGTTTTATTTCCTCCTCTCTAAGCGGACACATGGGCTCGATCTCGAGGAGTTGTCCAACACTGATATTGAGCATTTTAGCCTGGCTTATATGCTCCTTGGTTATTACCAGATTGTTCAGCTGGGGAACGGTTTGCCCACAATCATATTGGGCGCGCGTACTCTCATGTGTTGTTGGCACAACAAGCGGGGGGATCGATTGCGCCGCCTGTTCTCCTAGCTGGGTAACGATTTTCCCGCATTTTTTGACAGATGCTTGTTGGCTCGAGCTCGAGCTCGCTTCCTTCTGTAGTCGTGCAAGATGTGCCTTCCTGATTTGGCACTCATAGTCTGAGTCAACAGGCTTGGGAGCTGGTTTTCTTGCCATATGAATAAAGTGGTCAATAACTTTCTCAGGAACTTTCTCCCTTGGCGGCGGTGCCGGTTTCGGTCCAAAATGGGCGTCCACATGGGCCCGCACTATGGCTTCGTTTTGCTCCTCGGTCATGTCGTAAGGCCTCTGAGGAAGAGGAGCGAGGCTTGGACCATATTTATATCTCTTGTCTCCTTTGTACCTCCTGTACTACCTCGACTGCGTGCCACGCACCATAGCTGTGGCGTGTCTCTTCTGCGATTCTTTGGTGGCGGAGACGGCTTACGTGGCTGAGTTGGAGCAGGAGTCTGCTCACGCATTGGTGGACTTGGAGGAGCGGGAGTCTGCTGACACGGTGGCGGACTTCTAGGAGGAGTCGGCTCACGCGTTCATGGACTTGGAATAGCAGGAGTCTGTTGACACGGTGGCGGACTTCGAGGAGGAGTCGGCTCACGCGTTCGTGGACTTGGAGGAGCGGGAGTCTGCTGACTCGGCGGCGAACTTCGAGGAGGAGTCGGCTGACGCGGTGTCGGTGGCCTTCGAAAGATGATGCAATCCTTTCTCCATAGGATGATACGATGTATGGCCTCTCCCAGTGTGTGCTCGTCGTCACCTCCAGGAATGTCAAGCTCTAGCCCCGAATATTTTTCCACCACCTCATCAACCAAGACACAAGCATAGCCCGCTATAATTGGGGTGCAATGGAAGGTTGCTTCGGGGGTATTTGTAAAAGCAATGGCGTCCGCCACCTTCATGGATATGTTCTTCATTTTGAAGTGTAGCTCACAGTTAGTGTTCTCTATGATGTCATCCACAGGGTATGTATCCAGCAGTGCAAAGCTCGGGACGGAACCAACGCTGCTTCTCGGTATGGATGGGACGGTGCTATCCAATGCTGGATCATCCGCTAGCTGCTGCCGCTGCTGAAACCCCCTTTCCTGGCTAAGTGAGTCGATCTGCTGCTGTTGCTGTTGGAATTTGAGTGCCAACTCCGCGTGACTTGCTTCTAGGCCTTGAAGGCGTTCTGCTTCATGCTTCCTCTGCTCCTCCTCCAGCTTCCTCTTCTTCTCCTCCTCCATATTCTTTATTGCACGGGACCTGTAGTCGTCGTTCCATTCCGAAAAGCCCTCATACCAGGGAATAACGCCCTTGCCTCGTGTTCTTCTCGGGTGTTCAGGATTTCCCAGGGCGCTCGTAAGCTCGTTGTTCTCTCTGTTGGGCATGAACACCCCCTTTCAAGCATCTTCTATTGCGTCAAGTAACTTTTGTTCGGCTCCTTTTAGACTTGCCTTCTTCGAAACCAGGCCTGTCTTCGGGTCCAACGCCCCCCATGCGCATAGAACCAAGTTACGCACACAGGGGGCCAGCTCTAGTAACCAGAGTGACCCTGCATCCTCCATCTCTTGCTCAGACTTATCCCACTTAGGCATTGCCACCGTGTAGCCACAGCCCTGACCTATGGAATCAAGGTCTTTTTGCGGCATTGGCCTTGTTTTTTCTCGACCGTTCCTTAGATAATTTAGATTCCTTGAATATCATGAAAGCGGGCTAGTGTTCTCTTTGCTTCTCCAGTGTTCCCTTCAATTCTGGAGTCTTCCTTTCTACAGCGACGTAGTTGGCCCATACAGTTTTCTTGTGGGTGTTGAATGCAATTGCCATCTCCTTAAGAGCAGCGTCCTTGACTTTCTGCACATCTGCATCAGTGAAATAATCTGGTAGGGTGAAATGTTCCATCAGAGATTCCCAAAGCTTTTATTTTGCTCTGTCGTTGACGCAAGTAACATCTGGACGTTTAGTTTTTGGCTCTTTCCATTCTTGAATGGAGATCGGGAGTTGGTCCTTCACAAGAACTCCACACTGACGAATGAACTTGTTCGCAATGTTCTTTGGCGTGAGGGGTTCGCCACTAGCTTTGATGGAATCGATGTTGTGCTTTACACCCTCCTTCAACTTTTTGCCCGGGCCTCGCTTTGTCCTGCTGTCTGTAGAAGCAGATTTGCTCGATCCGGAGGGCTGAAAGAAGAAAGATTGATTTGTTAATATATCTTCAAATAAAAAAAACATGTGATGATCACCAGATGCCTACTTATATAAATATACCTCGTCGGTAGTCTTTGTTATTTCAAGGTCAACATTGTCTACGTCATCATAATCATTGTCTACGTCATCATAATCATAATCATAGTTCAAGACTTCATCAGCTCGGTCGTCGAGATCGAATATCTTATCATCACCCTCCCCGGTATTGTTCAGATATTGGGAGCCGTCATCTGCTTCATTTAGATCATCTGGCCTGTTAGGGTTGTGTATGATCTCGAACATGGCCTCTTCTCCCTCTCTGCCGGTATTGTCCGCCATAGCTTTTAAGTAATCCATAAGAACTATAAAACAATTTAGTATTCCAATTACAATGCATGGATGCAATCAATAATGAAAAACTGAATCATATAGTACATAATATGCATCGTCTCGAATAATATATAATCTCGAATACATCGTCTCGAATAATATATAATCTCGAATACATCGTCTCGAATAATATATAATCTCGAGTACATCGTCTCTAATAATATATATAATCTCGAATACATCATCTCGAATATTATATATCGAACACATAACTGGCTAGGTAGCTAATAAAGATCGAATACTACAGAAGAATCTAGGTCACTCGCGGTACCTGGGGCGCGGGCGGTGGACACCCAAAGAGAAGGAACCATCACAGGATCATATCTCCGGTCATCTGCCATAAGAACCTGCCAGGTATTGGAGAACCTGACGTCCACAGCAGCCATGTAGCGATGGACGTGCTCGTGCTCGTCCTCCTCCCTGACACAGCGATGCACCACCTCCGGCGGGGCCGGCTCCCTCTGCGCTGAATGTGGCCCACGCGAACGCCACCAAAGGAGATCAGGGTCGACGACGGGACCCAAGGCCGGGTTCTACACCAAGCGGCGCGCCCCTCCAGGTAGCACCTCCCAGTGCCAGCCCGGCGGAGCCCAGTCCCGGACATGGGTCAGCCAAACGTCATCGCGAACGGGTCGACGGCGAGGATGCGGGCTGGGCATCGTCGAGAAGAAATACTATATGCCCGCAAAAAGTAACATTTTTTAAATGATTGGATTGCGACTTATATGCAAATTCTAAATTTCTATAACTAGAATTATAAGAAACTAAAACCTAGCATTTCTATAACAATTTGAAATTAATCTAATTCATCTAGCTAAAACTAACATTTCTAAAATTGCTAACATTTCTATATACTATTTGACATAAATCTAATCTAATTAATTAATTCATCTAAAACATTTGTATAAAAAACAAAAAAAACTAAAAACAGAATCGCGCGCGTGTATGTGTGTGTGCGTGCGTGTGTGTGTGTGTGTGTGCGCGCGCGTGTGTGTGTGTGTGTGGCCGGTGCCGGCGGCCGATTGGAGGAGGAGAGGGTCAGGAGAGGGGCTCACAACATGCAGGCGGCAGGCGACGGGACGGCGGGCAACGGGACGGTGAGGTGAGGGGACGGCGATTTGACGGCGGCGGCGGCGGCGGTGGCAGACGGGACGGGAGGCGATTTAGGCGGCGACGGGCGGCGACGAGGGCAGCACGGGGTGGCGATTTAGGCGGCGCCAACGGGGCAGAGGAGAAGAAGCAGAGGGAGAACGAACTGACAATTTTTTTTCTGAAGTGTTACGTTTAGTACCGGTTGGAGCCACCAACCGGTACTAAAGGTCTGTTTTGGCCAGGCCAAGCGGTGGGAAGCGCCGACCTTTAGTACCGGGTGGTGGCACCAACCGGTACTAAAGACTCCACCCCCTTTAGTACCGGTTGGTGCCACGACCAGGTACTAAAGTCTTAAGCAGTGCGGTCTTGCGGAAAGTTTAGTCCCACCACTCTAGCTGAGGTGCGTCCACACTGGTTTATATGCCCAAGAGCGGTAGCTCTCTCGAGCTCCTCTCCAAAGCAGGCCTCTTGGGCCTACATTACTCTTTGCCTCAGGCTTATCGGGCCTTCTTGGGCCTGCATCCTGGCCCAACAACCCATTGGGTTTCTAGTCGTATGCAGGACGCTCTCGCCCTGTAGGCGGGCTTTTTTATTTTCTTAATTTTTTTGCTTTACTTATTTTTGTTTTATTTATTTTTGAGTTGTTTTTTGCTGTATTTAGAGTTTTTTTGTGAATATTTTTGCTTTAGGTACAAAAAATTACAAACTTTATGTTAGTGCCGGTAGTTTTCAAATTTGAATAATTTGAATTTTGAATTATTTGAAATTTGTGTGAATCACTAGTTTGTGAATAACTTAACTTTGAAAATAGATTTTTCAGTGATTCTTTTTTCTTATGTTTAATATTAGTGTGTTTTATCATTATATTCAATTTGGTAATGCTTAGGTTATTTAAAAAATGAAATGCCTTTGTAACAGATGAGTTTTCATCCGAAACCCTGATACTTCGAAGGAGATTGTCCATTTTGTACACGAAGTGCATACAGTTTTTGCGGTAACCCTCTCTACTTTTTTGCACATGCTATGTGGGTGAAATTATGATACCATGCCAACTTTCAACCTTTTCTGAGTTCATTTGAAGTGCTTTTCAATTTCAGGGTCATTTAGCTGAAAAAACAGTAAATGCATGAAAGAATTTGTTTGCACATAAAATTTCTTCACGTTTCATATGCCAAAACACATAACTATCCTAACTATTACAGAGATTCCCTCCTGGGTGTGAAACACAAAAGAAAGTGATGATAGTGAAGCCGATCACATCCCAGATCTTTGGGTGTGAAACTTTTTCTTCCGTGTGTCCCTTTGCGCCGTAGCCATGAAAAATCTTCATCATTTAACTGGATGCTCGGGTCAATATTCACTGTGAATGGAGCAATTTCATCAAACTTTTCATAATCTTTTGACATGTTTGTCTTGTCATCCACTCCCACGATGTTTCTCTTCCCAGAAAGAACTATGTGGCGCTTTGGCTCATCGTATGATGCATTCGCTTCCTTTTCTTTTCTTTTTCTCGGCTTGGTAGACATGTCCTTCACATAGAAAACCTGTGCCACATCATTGGCTAGGACGAATGGTTCATTTTCATACGCAAGATTGTTGAGCTCCACTGTTGTCATTCAGTACTGCGGGTCTTCCGTTACCCCGCCTCGTGTCATATTGACCCATTTGCACTGAAACAAAGGGACCTTCAAACCAAGTCCATAGTCAAGTTCCCATATGTCCTCTATGTAACCATAATATGTTTCCTTTCTCGTCTTGGTTGTTGCATCAAAGCAGACAACAATGTTTTGGTTGGTGCTCTTCTTATCTTGGGCGATCGTGTAAAATGTATTACCATTTATCTCGTACCCTTTGAAAGTCATTATATTCGAAGATGGTAACTGGGACAGCGAGTACAGGTCATCTTCAATAGAGGCGTCATGCAGTACGTGTCTGCAACCAGCCGTCGAAACTCCTGGTTTGTTCATGTGTAATCTAGCCATCAGACTGCTCCGGGTGTTTGGAGCGTAGAAAATTCTTGTGTTTGTCCATATACGGAGCCACCAAGGCGGAATTCTGTAGAACTGTGTAGTGTGCTTCAGTGAGAGAATGTCCGTCCATACATATTATTTGATTCCCTCCTAGCATGGCTTTTCCATCCAGTCTGCCCTTATGCCGCAATTCAGGAACACCAATCGGTTTAAGGTCAGGAATAAATTCAATACAAAACTCAATGACCTCCTCATATTCATGGCCCTTGGAGATGCTTCCTTCTGGTCTAGCACGGTTATGAACTTATTTCTTTAAGACTCCCATGAACCTCTCAAAGGGGAACATATTGTGTAGAAATACAGGACCCAAAACGTTAATCTCTTCGCATAGGTGAACTAGGACATGTGTCATGATGTTGAAGAAGGATGGTGGGAACACCAACTCGAAACTGACAAGACATTGCACCAAATCATTCTCTAACCTTGGTATGATTTCTGGATCGATTACCTTCTGAGAGATTGCATTGAGGAATGCACATAGCTTCACAATGGCTAATGAACGTTATCCGGTAGAAGCCCCCTCAATGCAACCGGAAGCAGTTGCTTCATAATCATGTGGCAGTCATGAGACTTTAGGTTCTGGAACTTTTTCTCTTCCATATTTATTATTCCCTGTATATTCGACGAGAAGCCAGATGGTACCTTAATACTGAGCAGACATTCAAAGAAGATTTCCTTCTCTTCTTTGGTAAGAGCGTAGCTGGCATGACCCTGATGTATGCCGTCTTTTCCGTGCATACGTTGTTGGTCCTCCCGTGCCTCAGGTGTATCTTTTGTCTTCCCATACATGCCCAAGAAGCCAAGCAGGGTCACGCAAAGATTCTTCGACACGTGCATCACGTTGATTGCGGAGCGGACCTCTAGGTCTTTCCAATAGGGCAGGTCCCAAAATATAGATTTCTTGTTCCACATGGGTGCACGTCCGTCAGCGTCATTCGGAACAGGTTGTCCACCAGGACCCTTTCCAAAGACTACCTTCAAATCCTTGACCATATCATGTACATCAGCACCAGTACGGTGGCGAGGCTTCGTCCGGTGATCCGCCTCACCTTTGAAATGCTTGCCTTTCTTTCTGACGGCATGCACCTTTCGGAAGAAATCGGCGATGTCCTGTACACATTCTTCCTACAATTGTCCAAATATATCTTTGTCGGTATCATCCAAACAGTGCGTGCATGCGCGGTATCCCTTGTTTGTCTATCCTGAAAGGTTACTGAGAGCAGGCCAATCATTGATGGTCACGAACAACAACGCCTTTAGGTCAAATTCCTCCTGTCCGTGCTCATCCCACACATGTACACCTGTTCCATTCCACAACTGTAAGAGTTCTTCAACTAATGGCCTTAGGTACACATCAATGTCGTTGCTGGGTTGCTTAGGGCCTAGGATGAGCACTGGCATCATAATGAACTTCCGCTTCATGCACAACCAAGGAGGAAGGTTATACAAACATAGAGTCGCAGGCCAGGTGCTATGGTTGCTGCTCTGCTCCCCAAAAGGATTAATGCCATCTGCGCTTAGACCAAACCATACGTTCCTTGCGTCATCTGCAAACTCCTTCTCATACTTTCTCTTGATTTTTCTCCACTTCGACGTCAGCGGGTACTCTCAACTTTCCATCTTTCTTACGGTCTTCTCTGTGCCATCGCATCGCCTTGGCATGCTCTTTGTTTTGGAACAAACGTTTCAACCGTGGTATTATAGGAGGATACCACATCACCTTGGCAGGAATCTTCTTACTGGGGCGCTCGCCCTCGACATCACCAGGGTCATCGCGGCTGATCTTATAGCGCAATGCACCGCATACCGGGCAAGCGTTCAAATCCACGTACTCACCACGGTAGAGGATGCAGTCATTAGGGCATGCATGTATCTTCTGCACCTCTAACCCTAGAGGGCAGACAGCCTTCTTTGATTCATACGTACTCTCGGGCAATTCATTGTCCTTTGGAAGCATATTCTTTATCATTACCAGCAACTTTCCAAATCCCTTGTCAGATACACCATTCTCTGCCTTCCATTGTAGCAATTCCAGTGTGGTGCCCAACTTTTTCTTGTCAGCTTCGCAATTCGGGTACAACAATTTCTTGTGATCCTCTAACATGTGATGCAACTTATTCTTCTCCAAATCACTTGCGCAGTTTCTCTTTGCATCGGCAATGGCCCGACCTAGATCATCAGCGGGCTCATCTGATGCCTCTTCTTCAGCTTCTTCCCGCATTGCCGGCTCAGCTTCTTCCCACATTGTTGTATCATCGTATTCAGGGAACCCATGGCCAGGATAGCTGTCGTCGTCCTCTTCTTCTTCATTGTCTTCCGTCATAACCCCTCTTTCTCCTTGCTTGGTCCAAACATTATAGTGGGGCATGAAACTGGACTCAAACAGGTGGACGTGAATGGTTCTTGACGTAGAGTAATTGTGACCATTCTTACAGCCAGCACATGGACAAGGCATAAAACCATCCGCCCGCTTGTTTGCCTCAGCCGCAAGCAGAAAAGTATGCACGCCATTATTGAACTCAGGGGAGCATCGGTCATCATACATCCATTGTCGACTCATCTTCATTACACAACACCGACAAGAACAAATTAATACAAGTTCATACATATATATAGTTCATACAACACTTAAATGCAACAAACAAATAACTCTCTAGCTAAAGCATTTAAATGCAACAACAAATGCAATCAAGATCGCAACTAAGGTAACAATTGATCCAACGGCATAATGATACCAAGCCTCACTATCAATGGCATATTTTCTAATCTTTCTAATCTTCAAGCGCATTTTCTCCATCTTGATCTTGTGATCATCGACGACATCGGCAACATGCAACTCCAATTCCATCTTCTCCCCCTCAGTTCTTTTCAATTTTTCTTTCAAATACTCGTTTTCTCTTTCAACTAAATTTAACCTCTCGACAATAGGGTCAGTTGGAATTTCCGGTTCACATACCTCCTAGATAAAAATATCTATGTCAACTTGATGGGCATAATTTGTCATAAACACGAAATGCAACAACTAGTTTTAAAAGAGAATATACCATATCCGAATCATAACAAGGACGAGGGCCGATGGGGACGGATATTAAAACCATGGCACTATGTATAACAAACAACGTCCGGGTAAGATAATTATACGAGTAACTATATATCCAAATCACACAAACATCAATTTGGTAATGTAAAACATTCATGAACAAGAGGCTCATCACAAGGTGGTGTCGGCGACGGGACGATGCAGGCGATCGACGGTTGTTACGACGGAGATTTAGAAGGCACTAAGTAAACCACACCTACATATGCAAACTAAGTGTTATTTTTGACCTCAAATTGCATATAAATCAAATACTAGCACATATAATTCCTCCCAAATTACTAAACTCACAAATTAATCACTATACAAAGCATTGCAAGAGCTAATCTATCAATGAGAGATGAAAGGACAAAGTTGCTAACCTTTGTGATCATTTGAATGGATGGGGGCCTTCAAATCTTGACAAATTTTGGGCAAAATGTGTGATGAGCTCGAGAGGAAGAGGGGAAGAATAGAGAGGAGAGGGGAAGGGGAAGAACAGAGCGAGCTCGGGTGGACGAAGGGTTTATGTAGGACGACCTTTAGTACCGGTTCGTGACACAAACCGGTACTAAAGGTGCTGGAGGGGCCCCAGACTGACAACATCCTGCCACCACTCACTTTAGTACCGGTTCGTGGCATGAACCGGTACTAAAGGTTCGCCATGAACCGGTACTAATGAGAGCGGCCGGCTAGCCGTTGGAACCGGCACTAATGGACACATTAGTGCCGGCTCAAAATCAAACTGGCACTAATGTGCTTCACATTTGACCCTTTTTCTACTAGTGAACACCGTCAGAACGAAGGTTCATGTATCCATGAATGCTTGTCAATTTTATGCAATTTTGTAGATGAATGGGTATGTTTAGGAATGTCTTAAATCAAAGTCTGAAACATACCAAAAGTCGGCAAATCGTATGTTTCTTAGGCTCAGATTTCTGCTAGGGTATATTGTATTTTAGGTGTATTTGTATTAGTTAAGACGTGCAACAATTACCTGTTTTGTTTTGCTGTTCAGAAGGGGTGCTGTAATAAAAGTAAGAGTTATCGAACTACTAATACTGCAGTCTGAACTTTTATCATAGCATGTATGCTGGTAGTGCTCAGGTGGAGTAGGTTTTGGTTTGCTTCTGGGTAGGAGTAGTGTTCGGTTTGTAAGGGCTTTTGCCTGGAGTTGGCTTGTCGGTTTCTATCTGCTTCATCAATAAAATGGAGCGGGGGAAACCTCTTTCTTCTAAAAAAAATTACCACCATCATACAAAAAATCTAACAAATTATATGTATTGATGCTTCCTTGAGTCTACTATTAACAGGATTGCATTGTGTTTTTACTAGAAAGCTGTAGCAGTCTATCCTTAATTCAAGTCCAGAATGAACCAATTTTTATCCAATTTACGTGGATTGGCTGCCCATAGAAGGTACTGCTAATGCATCCCCTCTATATTCTAAGATCACCTTTCAATTGATACTTACTATCTCTAATAAAAAATGGTTGACCCGTGCTAAAAAAAGCACCAGCCTTGCTGCACTACAAATTCTAACCTACAGTAAGAAGGCACTTTCCTGTGGTACTAGCAATAGTAGTGCTCCATTCTCGCTGGTGTATATCCTTCAGTTCTGTCGAACTAGCAATAGTATAGCTATGTCAACGAAATTGCTGCTGCAATATTGTGTTTGAGATTGCAATACTATATTTATAATATTTAAGTGTGGATGTGAGAGTGGTTCTTATTTTCATCACGGAAATCTTGATTAAAATCGATCATCCAGAATTAAAGAAGCATATGAGATTTGTGTAATAAATTGTGTTTTCATTAAAGATGTCTTACTGGAGATGTATTCTGATTTTACTTCACAACTGTGAGTTCTATTAAGGCATATTTTGTGTACCCAGCATTGGTTTCACAATTTTCAGGAAACCAAAGCAACCATGTCACTATTTCTCGCAGGGGGTGGAGCCGGCGAAGATGGAGCTACTGGCGTGCAAAAGGGCGGCCCAGGTGGCGGATAACATATTGAGATGGATTGCAAGGAGATAGTTGGGACGTTTCTGCTCCGGTGCTCCCCCCTGGGCTGAACGCAAGGTGGAAAAACACATCAACGGCCAGGATGAACCAAAAACGGTTCATAACGAGGGGCACGATCGTCTTTGCTGCCCCCACGTATAGCCATCAAGGAGCCCTGGGAGGCCCGTACGGGCCCGGTTAGATCGTATGCCCGGACGTATACGTATTTGTATATGGCGGCGTTTCGTGCACGCGTGGAGCCGCCCGCGCGTGGGGCAGCACGTGTCACGGGTAGATTTCAGAACCGTCCCATCTTATAAATGTGGACGACAACCACCTCCGGCCGCATCGCCCACCATTTCCCCCCGCCGCATCGTCTCCCTCTCCCCACTCCCCACTCCCCACTCCCTCTCCTCTCCAACCACCTCCTCGCCCTCATCGCATCCTCTCCATCGCCATGGCGGGCGCAGGAGGCGAGCGACCCGATTGGGCACAGATCTGGTGGAGCAGGCGCGGCAGGTCGCTGTGGGCACCTTTGTGAGGGGACGTGCCGGCGTACAGCGCGGTGCTCCCCCCGCTGCAGATCTGGAGAAGGCGGGGGCGCGCTGCAGCGGCGCAGTCCAGCCAGATGCGCCCACTTTGGCGATCTCCGGAGAGGCGCAGAAGGTGGAGGCGGGCTCTGGCGAGGCGCAGAAGGTGGAGGCGGGCTCTGGCGAGGCACAGGAGGTGGAGAAGGTTGAGAAGGTGGAGGCCGGCTCTGGCAAGGAGCAGGCGGAGCAGAAGGTATCTGCTTATCACTTTAATGTGGTAGTTTTTAGATTGTAGGGTTTGTGGCGTAAGGTTCTTTGGTTAGATTTGTTGGATGTAGGGTTTTCTCTGCATTAGGGTTTTTGTGTATTTGATTCGTGCAAAAATGGTGGACCTCATATGATTATTAGATTAGGTTAGAAGTAGCCGGATTGAGGGATGGGTTTTTTCAGATGCATATTAGATTAGTAGTGGAATTTTTGCAATTCTTTAGGTGTTTGGCTTGAGGATTAGACGATGGATTAGTCAAATATATACTTCTCTATTGGTTTTGGTTGGTGCCTGCTTTAGTTCTTTGGCTTGATGATTAATTAAATGGATGCTTAGTTCTTGGGATTATGCCTGTCATAGTTGCAATTCTTAGATGCTTGATTGATGCATGTTGTCATAGTTGCAGTTCTTTGATGCTTGATTGATGCTGTCGATGAGAGGCTATGAGATGGGTTGTGCACGTCCTTGTGTTTTTGGAAAATGTCTACCTGAGGTGATTAGATGGTGCATTAGTTTGGTTGTAAATATAGTGAAGGATGTGCTCATGTAATTGGTGTTCTCATGTTAATAGAAAAGAGCTTCTCGAGGGCTGGATTTGTTTCTGTTGGATTGGGGCTTCTGAAGGAGAGGGGAAGGGGCAGTCTATGCTTATTTAGTTTGGGTTAGTAGTGGAATTTTGCCGTTGCTTCAGAGATATTTACAGCATTGAACATCCTCTCCAATGTCGTTGCTTCAGAGATAAAAGCACCTTGGGGTTTTTTTCAGTGGTTAGTAGTGGAATTTTTGCTTGTTAGATTTTAATTAGTATGAGGTTGAATACCTTATTTAAGGGGGAATTTAACGTCAGATAGACGTCATATGATTATTAGATCTGTAGTTCAATGCTGCAGACATATATGATTATTTGATTTGATCTGTGGTTCAATTAATGATACTGGATGGAAACATATTTGATTTGGAATGCTTTAATTTTGATGTGCCAATGAATTGATTTAGATGATACAAGATTCATCTATAGTATAATTTGTTGTTGTTTAGGTAAGTAATGAAATTTTAGATGTTTGTTGGAGATGTATGCATTTCTAGTTGAAGTTGTACCTAATTAACTACTGCATTATGTTAATATGTGTAGGAGCTTTGTTGCATTATCCCAAAAACAGTAATTTGTGCATATTAAAATTTGTAGTTGGCTTCTGTAATTAGTAGCAATGGATGTAATTTTATATTTAGGGGGCTAAGAGATAACTCACTTTGCAATTGCAGAAGGGTGGCCTCAAAAACAGTAACATGGCCTTGAAATATTGTCCTTGCCCAAAATTTTATAAACCAAATGTTGTAGGCAGGCCTATTGTCCAGCCTCATAAAATTAACCCAGCCAGAGATTTTCCTCTTGTGCAAATACTTATGATGAATTACAAAAATATGCAGCTAGGATGTCACCATTGTATAACTATGAAGTAAACATTCCAATGCAGGATCCTAGCAACAAAATATACTATATGTTTCCATTAAGTAGTGTGGGGGGAAGGGGAATTCCCTCAAGAATCCAGCTTGGCTTTTCATTAGCATTTATGAAGGAAAGCATTTGTCTGTTGATTGATTGCTTAGATTCTGTATTTATAAGGAAAGCATTTGGTCACTTGCAACATACCAATGTGGTTCACAATCACAATTTTGTCTGTAATGGCATTCTTTGAACTGCAATTCAATTCATTGTTATTGATGTGCATGTTTGACAATATAGCAGGAGGAGAAGGATCTTGTGGGCAACAAGAGGAAGTGGGACAAGACTGGGTTCTACCCATATGACTCTGATGAAGATGAGCCGTATGAGGTAAGGCCTAGTTGAAATGTTATTTGTGCATTGAGTTAGTATTACGTGTTTATAGTATTTGAATGCATAATGTATTAATGTTAGTCATTAATGTGTGCAGTATGAATCTGGAGATGATGTGGTCGAGGGGAACGTCGAGTCGTTTGAAGAGAAGGTGGTGTTGAAGATCAGGGCCCAAAGACCTGGTATGTACCACAACTGGAGGACGGAAAAGTACCGCTGCCCCTTCTGCAGTAAGCCCAAGCCCAGGTCTGGGTTATTGGAGCATCTGATGGAACATTGCCGGGCTACATCGATCTCCAGTGATGAGTACAAGATCAGGGCTGAGCATTCTGCCCTCCTGAAGATCCCGAGAAACCCTAACCTCTAGTCCTACATCATGCTGATCATCAGAAGCTGGAAGCCATACTCAGCATCAGTATATTTGATGATGTTTTACTTTTGGAAAGTTGCATCTGGGTCTGAACTGGTTGGAAACTACCTCTATTAATGTAATATAATGTAATGTAATGTAATGTAATGTATTGTGTGTCTGAACTGGATCTATTGTGAACTGCCTGGTACCTGTGGTGGTAACCTAGAATGCTATCTATATATGTGTGGCCTTAACTTTATTGGTGGTGAATGCTTCCTTCATGTTTACTTGTTGTTTCAATGGTGCAATGATCACAAATGGCGCTTCAGTGTTGCTTCAGACATGCTGCAACAGTTGTCTATGCTGTGGGCAAGTGCAACATGCTGTGCGCATGTGCCAATTATACCAAATATTGAATCTGGCAATGTTCCAAATTGGTTGTCATGAATTATAGTACATGGGGTTTCGTAAAGTTACTGATAATTGTTCATCCTCATTTGAATAAGCAAAAAGATGAAATGTTCCATCAGTTGAAGCAATGTTGCAATAACAGAGCAAATATTCCATCATCAAAGTGTGAAGGAATTAAATGTAAATTTAGAAGAGTAATGTAATACAAGTTAAAAAATGTGTGCAAAAAAAAGAATTTGAAATAAGATCTACTTTATTTTTTAATAAAGTTATATTACCCTACTTATTAGAATTTTGAAAATGTCACTTTATTTATAAGAAAAGAAAATATAAATATTCAAAAAGATGTGTTTGATAAAAATACCTTTTGAATTTTTGGTATGTTATTATTTGAGGGGTCATGTAATTTTTATGTTATTTTTCGAGTGCTCAGGTAATTTTTATGTAAACTGAAGGAAAAGGAAAAAAATAAACAAAAGGAAAAGCATGGGCCAGCCTAGCCATCTTGGGAACCTAACTTTATAAACAAAAAATTGAAAAAAAGAGGGCATTAAAAAATGAACAAATATAAGAGGGCATTAAAAAATAAACAAATATAAGAGGGCATTATAAATTTAAAAAATTAAAAAAATAGAAAGAAAATATAAGAGGGCATTATAAATTTCAAAGAAAATATAACAGGGCATTATAAACAAATATGAGAGGGCATTAGGAATTTGAAAGAAAATTTGGAAAAAGAATATTTTACAATGCCCCCTGAGGTATAGACCGATGTTTTGACTAGTCAGTCTAGAGGGCATGATAAATTAATAAAAAATTCAAAAAAATATAAAACCTTGGAAACCTAGCTTTGTTTGTGCAAGAGATCATGTGTGCCAAAGTTGAGGTGATTTCGAGGTGGTCGAAAAAATGACCGCATTCCGGAGGGGCCATTTGGTCTAACTTAAGCCCGTTTTTGAACAAATGTGATTTTTCCCACCACCTCCAAATCACCCAAACTTTCTTGCACATGGTGACCCACATGTGCCAATCATGTCTATGAAAGAAAATTTGGAATAAGAATATTTTATAATGCCCCCCTGAGGTATAGACCGATGTTTTGACCAGTCAGTCTAGAGGGGATTATGAATTAATAAAAAATTCAAAAAAATATAAAACCTTGGAAACCTAGCTTTGTTTGTGCAATAGATCATGTGTGCCAAAGTTGAGGTCATTTGGAGGTGGTCGAAAAAATGACCGCATTCCGGAGGGGCCATTTGGTCTTTAACTTAAGCCAGTTTTTGAACAAATGTGATTTTTCCCACCACCTCCAAATCACCCAAACTTTCTTGCACATGGTGACCCACATGTGCCAATCACGCCTATGAAAGAAAATTTGGAAAAAGAATATTTTACAATGCCCCCTTGAGGTATAGGCCGATGTTTTGACCAAATACCTAGAGGGCATTATAAATTAATAAAAAATTAAAAAATATAAAACCTTGGAAACCTAGCTTTGTTTATGCAAGAGATCATGTGTACTAAAGTTGAGGTCATTTGAAGGTGGTTGAAAAAATGACCACATTCCGCAGGGGCCATTTGGTCTAACTTAAGCTAGTTTTTGAACAAATGTGATTTTTCCCACCACCTCCAAATCACCCAAACTTTCTTGCACATGGTGACCCACATGTGCCAATCAGGCTTATGAAAGAAAATTTGGAAAAAGAATATTTTACAATGCCCCCTGAGGTATAGACCGATGTTCTGACCAGTCAGTCTAGAGGACATTATAAATTAATAAAAAATTCAAAAAAATATAAAACCTTGGAAACCTAGCTTTGTATGTGCAAGAGATCATGTGTGCCAAAGTTAAGGTGATTTGGAGGTGGTCGAAAAAATGACCGCATTCCGGAGGGGCCATTTGATCTAACTTAAGCCAGTTTTTGAACAAATGTGATTTTTCCCACCACCTCCAAATCATCCAAACTTTCTAGCACATGGTGACACACATGTGCCAATCACGCCTATGAAAGAAAATTTGGAAAAAGAATATTTTACAATGCCCCCTGAGGTATAGACCGATGTTTTGACTAGTCAGTCTAGAGGGCATGATAAATTAATAAAAAAATTAAAAAAATATAAAACCTTGGAAACCTAGCTTTGTTTATGCAAGAGATCATGTGTGCTAAAGTTGAGGTCATTTGAAGGTGGTTGAAAAAATGACCACATTCCGCAGGGGCCATTTGGTCTAACTTAAGCTAGTTTTTGAACAAATGTGATTTTTCCCACCACCTCCAAATCACCCAAACTTTCATGCAAATGGTGACCCACATGTGCCAATCACGCCTATGAAAGAAAATTTAGAAAAAGAATATTTTACAATGCCCCTTGAGGTATAGACCGATGTTCTGACCAGTCAGTCTAGAGGGCATTATAAATTAATAAAAAATTCAAAAAAATATAAAACCTTGGAAACCTAGCTTTGTTTGTGCAATAGATCACGTGTGCCAAAGTTAAGGTGATTTGGAGGTGGTCGAAAAAATGACCGCATTCCGGAGGGGCCATTTGGTCTTTAACTTAAGCCAGTTTTTGAACAAATGTGATTTTTCCCACCACCTCCAAATCACCCAAACTTTCTTGCACATGGTGACCCACATGTGCCAATCACGCCTATGAAAGAAAATTTGGAAAAGAATATTTTACAAAGCCCCCCTGAGGTATAGACCAATGTTTTGACCAGTCAGTCTAGAGGGCATTATAAATTAATAAAAAATTCAAAAAAATATAAAACCTTGGAAACCTAGCTTTGTTTGTGCAAGAGATCATGTGTGCCAAAGTTGAGGTCATTTGGAGGTGGTCGAAAAAATGACCGCATTCCGGAGGGGCCATTTGGTCTAACTTAAGCCAGTTTTTGAACAAATGTGATTTTCCCACCATCTCCAAATCACCCAAACTTTCTTGCACATGGTGACCCACATGTGCCAATCATGCCTATGAAAGAAAATTTGGAAAAATAACATTTTATAATGCCCCCTAGAACAGTGCCCCAACGTGACGCAACGTGCGTCTTGTGTCCGAATTCGTGCACACCTTGCCTGGGGGCCACATTGGCCATGCTCACGTGCTACCAAAAAGTTGGGGCCATCTCATTCATGCCTCCACATGAACCATGTACAAGCCGGACCATTCGGGTCTGCCGGAGGGCAAGTTTGAAAGAGGTTTTCCTTGCCGGACCCACCAAATGATCCCAAACTTTTTGCACACCCTACCATGACCATGGCATGCATGTGGGAGGAGAATTCATACACCACGGCCTCATTTTTGTTTAAATCCCATTAATATCCATGTGTATTACATGTAAGTGAGCATGTGTAAAATTTATTAGATGACTTGAAGGTCAAAACATTAACTTGTCATATATGCAAAAAAATGTGTATTGAATGCAAGTGAGCATGTGTATAATTTAGTGTTTGTTTTGAAGATCAATACACATGGTAATATGCCAAAAAAATGTGCCCACCTACTAGAGTAGGATAATTCATACTCCACGACATGCATACGACTACGAACCCTGCCGTGCATGGGCCAGGATGCAGGCTCGTGGTGCAGAATATATCTGCTGCTAGTAGGCCCCACGGGGCAGAGGGGACGAGAGTTAGGCAATGTACTACTGCCTGCAATTGATAGGAGCTTGGGAGGGGAGTCGCATCCGGGTATATAAACTGGTGCGGCGCTCTCTCGCTTGGCGAGGTGGGACTAAACTCCCACCACCCAACGGCTGTGTGCTGCGATGTGCCTCAAGGCTCGCCTTTGGGCCCAATTCATGGCCGGGCTGGCCAGGCAGCCTTACCTGCAACTGATATGTTTGATATTTTCTTTGTTTTTCACTTCTTAACTCCAAAATTTATTTTCTTGTTTATATTTCTAATATTTAAAATCAAATCTGTTTTTTTTCTATATTATTTCTAACAGTGTTTACTAAAATTTAAAAAATATGCAAAATTATGTTGTGTTTTATTTCATTTGTTCGTTCTCTTTTGTATATTGATAATATTTACGAAATATAAACTAAAATGGTGTGTTTTATTTCAATTCTTCAATCTAATATTTCTGATCTTTATTATTTTTGAAATATTTTTAGTTCGTAAGATAAAATGTTCTGTTTTATTTCACTTCTTCATTCTAATATTTGTTCTCTTCTTTATATTTGAAATATTTTGAAAATGTAAGATAATATGTTATCTTTTATTTCACTTCTTCATTCTTATAGATCTTATCTTTTTATATTTGAATTATTTTTTAAATGTAAGATAATATGTTGTCTTTTATTGCACTTATTCATTCAAATTTTTCTTCCTGCTTTTCTATATTCTCCTCTTTTCTTTGTTCTAGTAGTTATAAATTTAAATAATATATGATATAATGTTGTATTTTATTTCACTTTTCATGGTTCTCTTTCCTAATTATATATTTTCTTTTCTGTTTCATACTTGAAATATTATTGAATCAAATATAGTTGGGACAATCGCATGTATGCCTCCACTTGCAGCATGTACTACAAGAAGGTTTTTCTTCTCGGTCTCACTAGTTGATACCAAACTTTTATGCACACCCTATGATGAGCATAGCAAGCATGCCTGGCAACTACCATTCATTTCTGACACTCTATGCAATTTGTAGGCGTTTTGCGGTGATAAAACACTAGAACAGTGCCCTGACGTGACGCAACGTGCGTCTTGTGTCCGAATTCGTGCACACCTTGTCTGGGGGGGCACATTGGCCATGCTCACGTGCTCCCAAAAAGTTGGGGTCATCTCATGCATGCCTCCACATGAACCATGTACAAGACGGACCATTCGGGTCTGCCGGAGGGCAAGTTTGGAAGAGGTTTTCCTTGCCGGACCCACCAAATGATCCCAAACTTTTTGCACACCCTACCATGACCATGGCATGCATGTGGGAGGAGAATTCATACACCACGGCCTCATTTTTGTTGAAATCCCATTAATATCCATGTGTATTACATGTAAGTGAGCATGTGTATAATTTATTAGGGACTTGAAGTTCAAAACATTAACTTGTCATATTTGCAAAAAAAATGTGTATTGAATGCAAGTGAGCATGTGTATAATTTAGTGTGTGTCTTGAAGATTAATACACATGGCAATATGCCAAAAAAATGTGCCCACCTACCAGAGCAGGATAATTCATACTCCACGACATGCATACGACTACGAATCCTGCCGTGAATGGGCCAGAATGCAGGCCCATGGTGCAGAATATCTCTGCTGCTAGTAGGCCCCACGGAGCAGAGGGACGAGAGTTAGGCAATGTACTGCCTGCAATTGATAGGAGCTTGGGAGGGGATTCACAGCCGGGTATATAAACCGGTGCGGCGCTCTCTCGCTTGGCGAGGTGGGACTAAACTCCCACCACCCAACGGTTGTGCGCTGCGATGTGCCCTGCGCGGCTCCGCCTTGGGCCCAATTCGGGCGGGCTGGCCCAGGGCAGCCTTACCCGCGCGCTGATCTGTTTGATATTTTCTTTGTTTTTCACTTCTTAACTCCAAAATTTATTTTCTTATTTATATTACTAATATTTAAAATCAAATCTATTTTTTCTATATTATTTCTAACAGTGTTTACTAAAATTTAAGAAATATGCCAAATTATGTTGTGTTTTATTTCATTTGTTCGTTCTCATTTTTATATTGATAATATTTACAAAATATAAACTAAAATGGTTTGTTTTATTTCAATTCTTCATTCTAATATTTCTTATCTTTATTATTATTTAAATATTTTTAGTTTGTAAGATAAAATGTTCTGTTTTATTTCACTTCTTCATTCTAATATTTGTTCTCTTCTTTATATTTGAAATATTTCCAAAATGTAAGATAATATGTTATCTTCTATTGCACTTCTTCATTCTGTTAGATCTTATCTTTTTTACATTTGAATTATTTTTTAAATGGAAGATAATATGTTGTCCTTCCTAATTATAAATTTTATTTTCTGTTTGATATTTGAAATATTATTAAATCAAATCTAGTTGGGACAATCGCATGCATGCCTCCACATGCACCATGTACTAGAAGCAGGTTTATCTTCTCGGTCTCACCAATTGAGACCAAACTGTATGCACACCCTAGGATGACCATGGCAAGCATGCATGGCGAGTATCGTTCATTTCCGTCACTCGATGCATTTTCTAGGGTTTTTCCGGCGACAGAACCCTACAACACTGCCCCCACGTGATGCAACGTGCGTTTTGTGTCCGAATTCGTGCACACCTTGCCTGGGGTACCACATTGGCCAAGCCCACATGGTCCCAAAAGTTGGGGTCATCTCATGCATGCTTCCACATGCACCATGTACAAGCAGGACCATTCGGGTCTGCCAAAGTGCAGGTCTGAAAGTGGTTTTCCTTGACGGTCCCACCAATTGATCCCAAACTTTATGCATACCCTAGGATGACCATGGCATGCATGCATGACAAGTATCGTTCATTTCCGACACTCGATGCATTTTCTAGGGTTTTTCCGGCGACAAAACCGTACAACATTGCCCCCACGTGACGCAACATGCGTTCTGTGTCCGAATTCGTGCACACCTTGCCCAGGGGACCACATTGGCCAACCCCACATGGTCCCAAAAGTTGGGGTCATCTCATGCATGCTTCCACATGCACCATGTACAAGCAGGTCCATTCGGGTCTACCGAAGGGCAGATCTGAAAGTGGTTTTCCTTGACGGTCCCACCAAATGATCCCAAACATTATGCATACCCTAAGATGACCATGGAATGCATGCATGACAAGTATCGTTCATTTCCGACACTCGATGCATTTTCTAGGGTTTCTCCGGTGACAAAACCCTACAACACTGCCCCCACGTGATGCAACGTGCGTTTTGTGTCCGAATTTGTGCACACCTTCCCTAGGGGACCACATTGGCCATGCCCACATGGTCCTAAAAGTTGGGGTCATCTCATGCATGCCTCCACATGCACCATGTACAAGCAGGACCATTCGGGTCTGCCGGAGGGCAGATCTGAAAGTGGTTTTCCTTGCCGGTCCTAGCAATTAGGAAGTCATAAATAGGACAACAATTAATCGTACATATTAGAAATGAAATTGAAAACAATGAGAAGAAGTGATATGGAATTATGAAACATGAACAAAAAAATAGGAATAAGAAGGAGAAAACATAAAATAACAGGAAAACCAAATTAAAAGGGAAAGAGGAACAATACATTTGAATGTATAATATTGTAGAAATGATAGACATACTATAAATATTGTTGAACATATACAAGTGTACAATAACTAATAGGTGTCACAAAGAGTTTTTCTTAGGGAAGAACCAATGATATTTATTTTGAGGGAAGAAACAATGCAGGTAGGTGGGCCGGCCCAGACCGCAAATAACTGTCGGATCCATATTGTTGGGGCCCACAATGCTGCGCTTTCCATGCACGTTGATCACGGGAGTAGTTGCCGTTCTGTTACACAATTCTGGGATCGTGCTAATCCATATGTTCCTAATCCCTACGATCGAGGAGCACGTTCAGCCTCGCTTCAACAGAGGAAAATATAGATCGCGAGATTGGCCATAGGGAAGTTACGACGACCTAGGAGTCGACCTCGTACATAATCTCCTCCTCCTCGCACATGTCGTCGACTAGATCGCCTCCTGCCGGCGAGTCGTCGACAACTCCGTCCACCGCATCCCACATGCCACAAAAACCCTGAGAAGATCAAGGTCGTCCGCACGTGCAGGCCGACCTTGACGAACTACGTCGACAACGCATCGCCGACTTCTTTCATCTTCGTCGACCGATCAAGTAAATTGTCCTCCTTACCTCGCGCCTTCATAGCAAGCTACTTCCTCCGTCTTGTTGCTTTGATGGACTTAGGTTTAGCACATATTTTCAACTAGTATCAACTCGACTAGATGCGTTCTGACCAGATGGCGTAGATGAAAACAAACTTTGGTTATTTCATAGCATGGTAGAATAATATGTTGTTTCTCGAGAAGCATGATGCAATAGATTTTTTGTCACATGATCCAATTATATTTTTGTCACACGATCCAATTATATTGTTGTGCACATAGAACATTAAAGAGTTATTAGCATTAGATGTTGATGAACCTCAAATAGGTACCATTGCTACAGACTCTAGTTATTTACAGCTGATCAATTTGTCACCCTGTTAATAAGAACTTGATCAGATGCAAGTAAATTCAATTACCAATTGTAGTTATTTTTTTATTGCCTCATGTCAGCACACACTTGCCTGCATGTTGTAGTATACATGGTGCTAGTTTTGTATTTGCATTAGTGTTATCTTTGCATTAGTGTTAGCTACTGCCAGAAAGTTTTATATTTTTGCATGTCTATTGTTATTTTTGCTTTAGTGTTCGCTAATGTCACAAAGTTATATATTTTCTTTCAACAGGATGGACGAGCTGAATGGAGAAATAGTATGCGTCACTGAGAAATGGTGCAAGCTTGTTGCAGCTCTATCGAGCGGTCAACGGCTTAGAGTGGTGATACAGATTATGCGAAAGATGCTGCAGATACCATCTATTAAGATGCGTACCCTACTGATTAGGTATATGATTGAGAATTTTCAGGCCAGCACGGCCAGATTCATTATACAAGAGTAGGTTGGGCATGTGACTCTCGGTGCGGTCGACGTCGAGTGCATCTTTAACCTCAAGAACCAAGGACTGTCCGCTTTGACATTCCGATCAAGAAGGCGAGGACATCAAGGAGCGGGTGTCGCCACAATTTCTCTGTAAGACATCAGAAAACATAGTGATAGATAATCTCATTGAGGACATAATTAAAAGTAAAGCCACCGACGACGATTTCCTTCGGAAAGTAGTGCTTGTCTTGTTAGGAACAATTATTGCTCCCATGTCGAGCAAGATTGTGCCAAAGCAGTACTACGCTTTGGTCGATGATGTGAAACGTATTTCAAAGATTAACTGGAATGCCTTCACCATGCGTGTTCTCCTTGATTGCCTTCGCATAGTGAAGAAAGGCAAACACCTCCGCCAATGGCCAAAAGGCAATTTGGCTCTCTTGCAGGTACACATATGAGACCTGTTGCATAATGTCAATTATCATATCATTGCAATTTTATGTGATGTATTGTACTAACTCTAAATCCTTATATTTTTTGTAGTACTTGTACTGGGAGAAGGCGAATGCGCCTATAATCCCAACTTGTCCATACAACCTCTTATGAGGAACTGGACCGAAGGTGCAACCACTAGGAGAGATCGGTTCGACTATGACAATGGGCGCGGCCGTGGTAACGTCAGGGTAAGTCATTCTGTTCCGTCTTTCTTAAATGTTTTGTAACTTAATAATATTTATTTTTTATTCATCACATGTACTTCAATATCGCATGTAGATCGAAAATAATATCACCCAGGAGTATAGGGCACACGAGCCCAACATCCCAAATAATGCGCCTACCATGAAGCCAAAAACCAAGCCTGCAAATGGAAACGCAAAGAAGTCAACGACAGCCCCAATGTCGGAAGATTTGATGGAGCTTCTAATGAAGCAGTGCATGGACTTCATACACACCCAGATGAGGCAAATCCCTGATCAAGTTGCTGAGGTGTCACACCCAAACTTTATAGTTTACAGTATGTTTGCTGTTTTAAACCATGCTAGCATTACTAAATTTATATTTCTATTGCAGAGGTTGTTGGAGAAGTTGAACAAATCAGGTGTCATGTACAAGCCGGCTGCTGCCGTGCCATCCGCGGACAATGATGTGGATGAAGAACTGGATTCGTTCGAGAACGGTCCATATGAAAAGAAGGAATTCGTGTACAAGGATGACATAGACTCACGCGGAGAGCCTGTCATTGACATGACGCAGCCTGATGAAGTGGTTCCCAACCATAAAACCATACCTGAGGTACTATGTATATATATTTATGTCTATAATTTTCTCCTTTAATTTATTTACATGCTGAAATGTTCACACGATTTTGTTTGCCAAACAGAAAACCCCACCGAAGATGAATGGACACAAGGAAGCTTCACCTATTAGGCGTAATGATGAATGTGGCACTACACCCGAAAACCCTTGGGTCGTTGGTACTTCTACTCAAGCACCCTCATCGGACATAGAAATTTGTCCATCTTCTGTCAGCAAGTTCATGGCTAAGGCGAATGGAAAAAAGGGTGCAACAATCGTTAAGGATGAGGAAGTTATGTCCGGTAAGCGCAAGAGGACCGTTCCTAAGAAATTTGAATCCCCACGCACTTGACAAGCCCAGAAAGGCCCCAACCGTGGTCAGAAACCCTCCGGTACTTCGACTGTTACTAGAGGTATCGTAACTAACTTGCTTATTTTGTTATATGCTACGAATGCATATGATCACCATTGTTGACGTTCATATTATTTCATGCAGCTCTGTTTTCTGAAAATCATGAGCCGGAGGTTGTGGCAGATGAGTTGACGCCGGAAATAATTGATGCAGTTGTTTCATTTGTCGAGTTAGCTGCTAGCACCGAGAAAAATAAGGGGAAGAAAGTTTACTACAGTGAAGGGTGTGGCATATCTCTGACTTCCGAAAGGATTCGACCGGTACTAACTCACAGATGGCTGTCGGACGATGTAAGTACTACTTGCATGTCCTGTTATTAAAATTCTCAATAATCTATGTCTCAACTTTCAACATGTAATGCCCTAATATTCTATGAAGGTAATTGATGCTTATATGGGACATTTGGAACTGCGCGTTGGTCATGATCGTTACCTCATCAGCGTGGAGGTCCAAATTCCTTGTAGATCGTGCTATCGCACGAGACGATCCATTGCCGTCGAGCTGCAACATGGATAGTGCTCTGTCCAAAGCTGGAGCAGTTAATAGAGTCACGAAAGAGTATACTGTGCGTGATAAGGTACGTTATGTTTGTAATTCTTCACTACCGGACATTTCATCAAGTATTTCGTTTGATCCACAATGGTTTTTTGCACTGTAGACGTATATCACGTTGAATATCGACAATGCCCACTAGATGACCATGGTCATGCACTTGATCAAGCAAGAATTCCAAGTTCTCGATACGCTCTATCCTCTGGACCTGACAGAAAAAGACTGTGAAAGCACTGGTAATATAACCAACATTTGTACCATTGGTCTTATATGTTGTTTATGATTATTCTTTAACACTATCCTCTTTATAGCGAATGGCTATAGCACACGATATGCACCTAGCAAATCTTATTACACCACGGAAATATCCGGACGTAAGTAAGTGGCCTATCAAGGAGTATGACATGCCCCAGCAAGAGGATGGGTGAGTTAATAGGACAGCATGCACATTCAAACAACAACACACATGTTTTTATTGCCCACCGCTAATGTTTGCATATGTACGAGGGACTCTTGTGGCCCTTTCGTCACAGAATGTCTAGAACATTGGGACCGGGACCGAATGACCCGCGATTTTTCACAGGTATGCTGTTATTTATGTTTGTAGATTCGCTACTATGGTCGTGTAGCAACTTGCCACCGTTGACGCAAGGAGAAGACGTTTCGTCGCGGAGTTGATTATGTCACCTTCGAACACGATGGAGTGTGTAAAGAACAAAATTTGCGAAATCGCAAGGAAAAGGCGTGCCTGAAGAATTCATGCGGCATGCAAGATTGAAGTTTTAGTGGTTTGGATTTAGTCCGGTCGAAGGTTTCGACGGCATGATTATCTTAGGGGTTCTATCATTTTTATGTAATAAACAGGGCATCTCGAATATTGTGACACATACTTGTGTATGTGTCTGTCAGACAATTCGCTCGTATCAGACAATTCGGTCATACAATTCGCTCGGAGAAGACAATTTGGTCGTACCAATAAAGTTTTGGCTTCACTTATCAATTGTTCTTGCTTAATATTATTCTCGTTCTCCAATTTTTTATAATTGTATTTTTCACGGCTTCACTTATCAAGTGTTCTTGCTTAATATTTTTCTCTTTCTCCAATTTTTTATAATAGTCTATTTTTCTCTTCAACTGCTCTCGTAAGTTTCATGTTAAAATTTTCACAATCTTTACTCTTTTTAAAACTCTACCAAGCTTAGCCTTCTGCCTTAGCTATCTGCATGTCATCATCTTGCATAATCTCCTGGTAATTCCCCCTCATCACATGATTATGAAAAGTAGTCATGGTAGATAAGTAAATATATCGAGCCAAAATGTAATATTACACTGATCAAAATTAATCATGTCAGCTCGTTGGCTCTATCGCGTGTTATCAGGCATCATGTTTTTCTATTTTGTTTTACAAACCCGTAGTTTTTTTTATTATATGTATAATTAACTTTTTCTTTACTCACCATGATGCCAGGCACGGCCCATCTAACCACATGAGGGGCCCCACAGGCGGGCTATCGTGCCGGCAGTGCTACACCAGCCCATTTTGCCAGGTTCACATCTATCTTTCCCTTTTTCTCGTTTCCCTTTCCAAATCCCTAGCCCTCTCTCTCCATTTGCGCCTCCAAATCTCGACGGCGAAAGCATGACAGCGAGCTGGGCATCGGGCGGCGGCGGCTGCGGCGAGAAGAGCGGTGGCGACCGCAAGTTAGGTCGAACCCTGGGTCCTGCAAGCAGGTGGGGCGGATTCAGTGGCACAGGAGGCAGCGGCGACGGATCGAGTGGAATAGCGGACGGGGGTTTCGTGGGCGGCGGCGAGCCGGGAGAACCCACAGCCAGGGTTTCTTTAGTGCTACACTTTGGTGGCAAAAAGGTAAGTTCTTTACCGTTGTTCTTTGAATCCCAGCATTATCACCCACAATTCATCACGTGTGGCCATGACAAGCTCCATCTATGTGGTCATCAGGAAACTCCTGGTGGCCGTGTCTGCATAGATGCAGACAATTTTGGCAGCGCACTCGGGGGATGTGTGTTTGAGGTTAGTCTCATCGAGCATGATCTTCAAACTAGTACTGCTATTGCGGTCAAGCTGCAAAAAAGTTCATTGTTTAATGGTTGCAGTGACAAGTTCAGTTATAAAATGACTTGAATTGCTCATGATTTATTTAGAATGATATCACTTCTGAGTATGTTGAATGGGTTGATGGGGAGTGGGATAGCAAAGCAAAGTCAGTCATTAAGTATCTTGCCAAGAATAACAAGAAGCTGGAGACTAAGATTACAGAATATGAAGCTGAAATTAAAAGGAATGAGAAAGAAAAGAGAGCAATGGTTAAGATGCACAAGGAAATATTGCTCTATAGGGATAGGATTTTAGGATTTGGAGGTCTTCTGTATCTTGGCCTGCTTGCCATTATGATTGTTGTCATAGTTAGCAAGTAGATTGTTCATAAAGTTATTGACATCATTGTAATTGACATGATGAAATGCTGGTGAATTATTTGCTATTCAGTTTATGGGCAAAGTGTAACAGAGATTGCAACATAAATAACATGGGGCCATCATGATTGGTAGACAATGCACTTTTGGCATGTTCTATATTTGGCAGACAATGCACTTTTGGCATGTTCTATATTTGGCAGACAATGCACTTTTGGCATGTTCTATATTTGGTAAGTGATGCACATGGGCACATCACCTAGAAACACTACTGATTTATGCAGCAGCCCAGTTCATTGTGTTGTTGCAACATAGGAGCAACATGTAGCAACACCTACACCTTTGATGCAACACTGAAGCAAAGCAACAGAACATATTCAAAATTCTGTAATTTAACTGAACTTGACACTTAGGGTGAACAGTAGATATTCAGTTCTTCAGCCATAAAGAACCCGACCAAACCGTACCGATTGCATAACTTATATGCTTACATATAAAAGCATACCTAACCAACATCAAACCCAAAATAATGTTAACTTATATGCTGAAACATATAACAACATAACTAACTTAAGATAACCAGCAGCTTCCTCCACCTTCAGCAACTGTGCCCATCTTCACTTCTTCAGAAATTTGAGGCGGGGTGAGCGGCGCACCACACACGGAGAAGCCTTCTTCTTGACCGCCGTCCTATTCGACAGCTGCGCCACCTGATCCTGAGCCACCTCCTCTTCTTCCACCTTCACTATGTCAGGGAGGAGGGGTAGGAGCTCGACGTCGATGAGCATTGTCTTGCCACCCTCGACGGCGACCGGCGCTACCATCTGCACGGCGTCCTCGTCGCCCTCCTCATGGTCATCAGGGATGACCAGTACCTCCTCCACCTCGTCCTCCACGACGTCAGAGCCCAACGACAGGACTGGCTTCGGCACGTGGCTGACCTGGTAGTCCGGGCTAACGGGCGCAGGGAGAGCGAGCTCGACGTCGACGCGCTCCGCCCTTGACGCGACGCGTGCTGGATCTGGCTGCAGCGTCATGGTGGTGGAGCGGTACATCCACCACCTTGTGCGCTGAAGAGGGGATTCGCTCAGCGTGGCCTCTCGCATTGCCCACACGAGGAGGAGAGCCGGCGGGACGCCGCGGCCGTAGGGGAAGGCGCGCTTCTTCTCGGCGTCGGTGAGGACTTTGACGAGGCCACGCGTGTGGTTGACCAACATCTCCGTGTTGGGGAACCAGCCGCACACCTCCATCAACTGCGCGCGCCACCCCTCGTCATCGCCGGCGAGCTCCACCATTGCTCTCTGCCAGCCGAGGCTTCTCTCCATGGAGGCGGCTGCAGCGGTCGCCAAGAGGTTTTCTCGATCTCATCAGCTGGGGATAAGAGGGGAGTTCGAACCAGCGCCCGTGGGAGGTGGGTGAGTGCGTGATGGGGAGGAGAGTGGTACAATTACTTATTTAATGGCATTTAGGACGTGGGGAGGGGAAATGTACAATATTCTTTCTACCTCCTGCCCCGGTCATAACACAGTAAAGAATTTTTTTGATTTTTGTTTTGAGGGAAACATCTTACTTTATTTAAACAAAGTCTGGGATCTCGTCTGCTAATACACTAAGGATACAATCAGGGGGCGAAAGCCTCCAAACCAAAGAAACAGAATCCCCTACAGCTACCTTAGCATGAGCCGCCCAATTAACACAGTAAATAATTGATGCAAGTGTTCTACTCTTCTTCCTTCTCCACTTTTCTGCACATGATAAAAGACATGGTAAGTTAATGAATGATACAAAATTTAATATTCCACAATGCATACAAACACTTACTTCTGATTTAGTTTGCATTTCTTGCTACGTCTAGTGTGTCCTAGCAATTTGCAAGCGCCGCACCGGGTTTTCAACTCATCAAAAGAGAGTGGTCTACCATTTTTTCGAGACAGGGCGGCTGTCATCTACCTTTGTTGCACCTTTGCTTGACACTTTCATAGGATCTTTAACCGCAATCATGTTTCCTTCACCATCGTCCACATATTCAACTACACACTTACTGATGTCATTTGTTTGCTTGATCAAATTTTCCTGTAGCAGTTCATACTCATGACTCTTAGCTATCACAGCCTTCAAACTCTCCTGTAACTGATCCCACAAAGCAGGGTGTTTGCATGCCGCATGCATAGCTTCTGACGCTAACACACTGACCTGGCTATATTTCATTCTTTCCCCGGCCCCAGTCCAACCAAATCCCAACAGATCGCTTGTGCGCCTTGCGGGCAGTCCCAACCTTGCTTCTTTCGTGGTGAATCGAACAAGAACTAAACACTTTGGTATTTCAGATATGTTCAAGTGCTTCAGTACATGGAATATGTGCTTGCAAGGTAGACCCTTTCGAATCATTCTTCTGCAACTGCACCTTATAGTTTCTGTGGAATCTTCTGGTGTATACTCCACCCAAAAACGACGCTTCCGGTTATTTTTCCAGGCCACGATGTACTGATGTGATCCATTTCCCAGCTTAATTTCTACAATCTCCATGCCACCAATTTTTATAAGATCATGTTGCAACATATAGAAGTTTGCTGGAGTGAAGACCTGAGAAGCAGCTATCTCAAGTTCCCCGAGCTAGTAACTGGCACCGGTAAACTCTGTGAGGCCGTGCAGTCATCTCGCGCCTCGTTTTCACGGATACGCACAACGGCGTTCTCATAGTGCAAAATCATATCCACCAGGGTCATTTCACCGTCAAGGTGGAGGTGAAGGCATGACTTCAGGCTTTCACTCCGCTGGTTGCTTTTCATGCCAAGCCAAAACCCCTCTGCCAGATAAGTCGCGGCCCACAGTCTCCTCTTCTTATACATCCGTCTCAACCATGTTACAGTTTTTTCCGACTGCCATCTTTTGGAAAATGTGTGCCATCTCTCCTCAAACGTGGTCGTGGACGTGCTGTAGTACAGAAGAGTTCAGAACTCCTTCAAGGACTTGTGACTGAGGTGAATCTTCATATTTTTCTCTATGTGCCACGTACATATACGGTGCCACACGTCTGGCAAGACTTCACGAATTGCCTTGATCATCGCAGCGTCGGCGTCTGTGATAACACTCTTAGGCATCTTTTGACACATGGACCTCAAAAAAGTCTGCAGAAGCCACACGTATGTCTCCTCGGTCTCGTCCGAAACTATGGCACAACCAAAAACAGTGGTCTTCCGGTGATTGTTAAGACGAACAAAAGGTATGAATGGCATACATAGCGGTTCATCTTGTACGTGCTGTCAAATACAAGCACGTCGCCGAAGTCCTCATAGTCATGACGAGACTTGGAGTCGCACCAGAACATCCTATTCAAATATCCTTCCTTATCTAGCTTGTACTCGAAAAAGAAGCTAGGATCCCTCTGTTTCCTACTAGCCATGATGCATATGGCTGTGGCAGCATCACCTTTTGAAAGAAGCTTCCTCTTCTCCTTGGCGCAAAGGTTGTATGTTTCACGCCTGGTAAAACCAACACCGCCGTACCATACAAGTTTGCTGATGAAGCAATCCATCATGTCGTGAATTCTAATCCCTGCAGCTCCCATGGACATTATCTCATGCTTCTGGTACTCTTTGATTTTTTCTGTGGGACCAAAGAAAAGGTACCTCATCCGGTCCTGCCAACATATGGCTATGCTTGTCCTCAAAACTTTCAACATACCAAACCCCACGCTTTTGGTCAAGCTTGACGGTCAAGTGCGCTTCGCAAAAGCAGCGCGTCTCGGTTCTGAGCCTACGGCTGTGTCCTTCCTCGGTTAGCAACTTGCTGTCACATTTCCCTTGTCTGGAACAAACAAACCGCCTGTAACGCATATGACGTGACTCCGTTTTGCTATACCTGACCTTATTCTTTCTAATGCTGAAACCATTATCTCTAGCATAGCTGTTGTAGAAATCATACGCAGCATCGTGAGACGTAAAGGTCATTTCTATTATCTGCATGGACATATCCCTCTTATCAAATGCACCGGCGATATCTTGGACATTCTTTGCCCCATCATCTTGTGTCACCTACACAATCAAACCACAGCCATGAAAATAGTTTTCTATGGTTTAACATTACTTACTTCCATAGAACATTGATTACACACATACCTCACTCATGATGACCGGCGACTGGGATTCCCCAGAATCAGGTGCATCTAATGATTCGTCGCTAAGGCCTGTCTCTGCGTCGGATTCACCATAATAGTCGTACGCATTATGACATTCAGAAATGAACTGAAAAATACAACACAAATACAAAATTACTTATCATATAATATTCCAGAACAAATTCAATTTGCATGCCAACAAAAATTTTCACTTACGTACCTGACTAATGTAATCTTCATTCGAGAGCTCCGAGTTGTTATCCTGATCATCATCAAGCTCACCGATCTATAAATTTTCAACACAAAGATTTAATGTTGTCGGATGCCACCAAAAAATTACAACATGACAATGCCACTCACATTAAGAGCGTCCCATTCATTCCCATTCTCTGACCGATCTTCACGATCTGAATTTTCATCATCTGACCAATCTTCTATCCAGTCTTTCATCAGTTCTCCAAAATCCATGTCTACCATGATATCAGTTAACTCCTCGTCCGCCATTTCCTACAACCAATAATATGTATCATCACATGTGCAAACATTATCAATGATGAAATATACAACACATAGCACACGATCACGGATGTTATGTAAACAACCGCAACCGGGGCCGTTCAGATCTGCCAAACTTAGTAAGGAAGATGGCCACAGCTCCCGTCGTGATCACTTTCAATCGCGAGGAACTGCACGATCTCTAAACCTAGCTTGATCTGTGATTACCTCTGTCGCCGGATACCTAGGTTAGCCGCCACATCAAATAACGATACCGGTGCTGCGCACAGCCGATGGCAACCGACGCTACGTGAACCCAGATCACGATGAGCTGCACTACCGGAACAAGATCCACGATCGCATGCGCTGCCGGGTAGCTAGGTTACCCGCCCCGCTAGGTTAACCACTACCACTGGCGGCGGCAGTTCGTTTGATGTTGTCGCGAGCGAGACTAGAGGGGGGACGTGGGATGCGGTACCTGTGCGCGCTCGTTGGAGATTCCCGACGTTGTCGCGCCCGCTGTCCGACGAGATCGCCGGCGACGAGATAGCCGCCGCTGGAGCTCTACTACGTGACTTATGGAGCTGCGTCAATGCTCGCGAGATTGATGGAGCTGCGTGAATGATTGGATTCGGCAGGTCTTACGTGGACGTGGGGTCATGTGATGTTTTTTTTCGGACCAGGGTACTATATGTATACGGTCTGGGTTATACAGGGCTAGATAGGGCTTGGATCTGGGCTACGGCAGTCCAGGAAAAAAACAAACTTACGGGGACAAAAATACCCCTCCAAAATTAGGTTAGGGGGGAGCACCGGAGCAGGGCTCTAGTTGGGAAGCTTCAAAACACTGAAAGGGACCTATCTTCGCAAGGGCCTTTGGTTCAGGACGTCAAGCATCTACTGGAGGCACGCCAAGGCTGGAAAGTGAGCTGGGTTAGGAGATCAGCTAATGTGGAAGGGGTTATGAATAATTTGTGTAAGGTATGGCTGCATCAGCCACCTGATTGTATCTTCGACGTTATTGCGGCAGAAATTCCTGCCTTCTATGAATAAATAAATAGGAAACGTGTTGAACCTCAAAAAAAGAAAGTTGAAGGGAGTCTAGTTGTCCTCGAGAGTTAAGAATTGATTTTCTGAAAGGAGTTCCTTGTCAGTTTTGGTTTCTTTCCTGCACTATTGTTGTTTAAGCTATGCTCAAAAAAGCTAAATAAGAATCGACTAAATGAACCGGGGAGTAGATGAGACTTCATATGAAGAGCAAACATGTCATAGGTATCCATGTATTTTCTGTTTTTATCATGGATGTTGTTTTCATAGTTTCTGAATTTTTCTTGGCCGGCTCAAACACCTAGTTTAATATTGATGAAGATCCATTTTTGCCCACTGTTCAATTCAGTTCTTATTTTTTCGCGTAAAATAGTCATATAATGTACTTCAACTAATTAAGTTGTTATCCCAGGAATATTTTGAATATTTTTGTACTTATCATCTCAGATAATCCTTATTCATTAACAAACCGTATTTGCATTTACTTATTTTTGAGATGAGCACATATCACATTTCTTGGGAACTACTTACATATGTTTGATATATTGTGACAGACGTCTACCACCCCCATAGTCAATAACATTGGGAAATCTTTGCCTTTCTTTGCTATAATATTATTCTCTTGTGTTGTCTCGGTAGCTAAATAACTACTTTATATGCATGTAATAAAGGTAACCGTTCAAGGGTCGAGTGGACATACAAAATAAACTGCAAATTTCTTGTTTGATTAAAGAAGCACCTTATTATTTTAATAATTATTTGATGTCATTCTAGATGACCAGACATGCGTTGCACGTGCAAATCTACTACTGCAAACATGTCGTGCAATGATGCAGAGAAGTACACGTGCCTGCCGGATCTACACATATCCTTATATCATATTAACCTTGTTCGTACACAATAATTGGCTACGATTTTTCTGCAGCAATTCTTCATGTCTCTTTTTCTATAAAATAATGTTTTTTCGACAAAGGGTGTTTTTTATTGACTCAAAATCAGCATCAAGCGATACAAATATAATGATTACACACCCCACCTCTGCATAACTAGAATGCATACAGCCAACACTAACACACACGCAAAGTCTCACGTCGGCAAATAGCAAAGTCATTCAAGACCGAAGCTATGCCTAGGCGAAAGGGAAAAAGAAAAAAACCCGAAAATGATGAAAACAATGATTGACGATGTACAACAGTGGCCATCGGCTCCAATCATCTCTTGACAGCACAAGGACAACGAAGAAAGTTCTTCAAAAGCGACGTCTTCAAGAAGAGAACGACGTGCAAGCGTCGCCGTCGCCTGATCCGACCATCGAAGATCAGATCGTGGGTTTTCACCTTGAAGATCAAGTTCGAGAAAACTCCGAGCAATGCCTTCATCAAGCTTAGGGCATCTCCAGCCGCGCCCGTGAAGGCCTCCCAGCGTTTTTCGTGCGGCGCGGCAACGCCCGGTCGCGCCCAGAGCCCGATTACCGGCTTGGGCCGAAAACAGCGCTGGCGGACCCAACCCGAACCCGGCGTTGGGGCGCCTGGGCGCCGGCGAACTGTTTTGGCGCGAAAAAGTCGCGGGCCCGCCGCGTCAGCGACACGGCTCTCTTCTCGGCCCTTCGTCGTCCTCATCGCCTCGTTTCCCGCGGCGAATCAATGCCAAAGCTGTCGCGCCGGTCAGCCTGCCATTGGTGCTCATGGGCGGCCCAGTTAAGACCGGACGACGCGCGTCCCTCGCCCTCCCTCGCCCGCCACGCGTACACACGATGGCACGTGCGCCTCGGCCTATATATGACGCGCCCCGGCGCACTCGGTGACTCATCACACTCTCCCACCGTCGTCGTTTCTCCCTCTCCTCTCCTCTCTTTCGCCGTCCCCAGTTCCACCCATGGCCGAGCGCTTCCCAGGCGACGGCGCGGCGGCGAACGGCTTCGGCCGCCGCCACTTTCACGAAGACGAGGCTCGCCTCCTTTACGAGGCCGAGTACCCGGTCCCGCCGGACATGCGGGTGCCCGGGGCGTGGAGGATCAGCGCGGGCGGCGTGCCGGTGCCCTCGATACCCACCGGAGCGGCCCGGGGTGCGGAGATCGCACGCATCTGCTCGAATCTGCCGCCGTATTTGCCTTTTTTTACTAACCGTGGGTGCCGCGACTGGGGGGCATCACGGCCCCAGTGCGCGGTTTAGCGCCGGTGCGCCCCCAGGGGGCGATTTTTTGCCCCTCCTGAGGGGCCAACGGCTAGAGATGCACTTACGACGCATAGACGCCGCCATTGCCAGGTATAACAAAAGGGTCATACCTGGGTTTTCACCCCAGAGCTCGAGACCACCAACGAGAAGTCATCCTATGTTGTCTCCTCCACTTGCCACGATCCAAGCAGCAGTATACACACACGGTCCTGATGGCGGGCTGACGAGTCGTGGCAGAGCCGCTCGCCACAACACTACGAAGTATTTGTCCGGGAGAAAGGATACCGACACCCCCAAAATCCTGTGTTCACGACGCTTCGGAGGTCCATGTTGTCTTCACAAGTGGCAGCCAATGGTTGATCTGTATCAGACGACAACACCACACACTGCCACTAGTTCCCCGACCTCGACGCAGACCGCGAAGCATGCCACGCAGGAGATCACCATTGTCGCTGGATCAGAAGGTCGAAACCCAGAAGACGACGCCGTCCGGCTGCTGCCACAATCTCTAGGTCAGGGGCAGTTTCAGCCAGTAGCATATGGTCAAACCAAAGGGCGCCACCGTCCTTGCGTCGAAGTGGAGCAAAGAGCTCCATGGCCGCCACCTCCCGACGGGGAACCTGGGCGACGATCGCAACCTCTGGCCACCGCCTTAACCCATTGTGCCCTTGCGCCGGAAAGGTACCACAGGAACTAGAACTCATGGTGGTTGCGGCTCCCGTACCTCAGCCTGTTGATGCGCTAGCGCCATCACGGAAGGGAAGACGTGCACTATCGCCCAACCACGATCCCATGTCCTCGCTGCTACCTCCACCATCACGGCGTCCAGCCGCTGCACGCATGTCGCCAAAACACCGCCACAACGCCACGGCACAGAGCCCCGCCGCCGCCGTGAGTTCGCACGGGCAAGCCCGGCGGTGCCGGCCGGCGGCGGTGAGGAGAGGGCGCAGAGAGAGGGCCGCCGCGAAAACTGGATCGGATCCGCCCGAGTCGCCCAGCGGACGACGCGGGGGCAGTTCGTTGTTAGGAATAATGGCATAAAATAATGTTTATGGGATAATAATGGAAAAAGATATGTATCTTGTGCTAGAAAAAAAAGTTTGAAGAGGCCAAACCAGTTATTGCTGCTCTAAAGGAGAAAGGAGTGTCTTGTGTTGGGGCTGCAGGTTACTGCTGAGGAGGTAAATACTATGTTTTTTCGAAAGCGCGCATTGGCACGTGTTTCATTAAATGGAAGTGGGAAGTTTTACAAACTCCAAGGAGTGACACGGTGAGGAGCCATCTTTATAGTTTCTAAGCTTCCAAGAAATGGAGCTCCCTGCATGAATTGGGGATGTGGGACCATCTTGTTGGGATGTATTTACCTTGTTCTCCCGTGTCGGGGCTCAGGTGGGCACATGCCCCCCCGCTGGTCAGTAGTAGGAGGTGGTGGGATTGCAGCGGTGAAACTCTAGACAGGATAAATACTAAACCAATCAGCTAGAGACGTGACACATTATATTATGTTTTATCTTTTCTGAGAAGTTGAAAGAGAGATCCGTGTATCTACCTCATACCTCTCTTTGTATGCCAAAATCACTTCTAAAACAACACGATGCGTCTTGTCAAGTGTTTCTATTTGTCCGCACTTTTAAAATCCACCAATATTTTTTAATTCATGAATATTTCTAAAGTTCACGAACATGTTTTTTAAATTGCATCTTTTCAAATTCACTAACATAATTTAAAATTCATGAATATTTCTAATATTTATGTTTTTTCTAAAAAATACAGTTTTCTAATGCGCACCATTTTCTAAAATACATTTTTTTGTAAACATTGTTTATTTAACAAATAGTTCAAATAAAAATACGAGAGCCGGTTTTGTCTAAGCTAGCAGTGTAGCGAGCGAAAAAATAGCTATGCGAGCATAGCAGGGGCTGAACTGAGTGCGCGAGAGTTTCGTTGGCCGGCAATATGAGTGTTATAGCAGCAAATTTCATGGTCTCAACATGAAATAAGAGCTCTCAGTCGATCACACAAGCACCACCAGCTGATACTAACGGTGAAATGTGAAGAACACTATAACCATGCATCAATCAACTCCACTCTCCTCTTAAAACTAATACAGCTTTAAACAATTGCCGAACATGATATGGGAATGAAAATAACGTATGATTATAACATAATTAAAATCCAAGCCAACATAGATAGAATCAAAATGAAAAAAATCAACTGCAGTGACATGCTAATTAAGGAAAGAGAGAGTTAATGCCATGGGCGGAGAAGGGTGCGGCGGAGCGTGCGGCAACCTCTAGTACACACCATGGAGGAACACTAAACACAAATCGCCAGCAGGTGGGGGAAGAGGAAGGTTGTACTCCCTCTATAAAGAAATATAAGAGTGTTTAGATCATTATTTTAATGATCTAAACGCTTTTATATTTCTTTACGGAGGGAGAAACTAAATAACCAATGAATCGACAAGGACGGTGCAGGGCCCGACGCGTGACGGCAGCTCAAGGTGTCACCGCGCTGGCTCTGTCGCCAGGCATGATCTTGTCCATCGCTTCCCAGTTCCCACTTCCAAGGGGAGACGTGCTCGGCAAACGCCTCATGGAACTTGAAGGTAACTACCACTGTACTATATTTTTTGTCTTCCCCGCGCTTCTTTAGTTGTGAACTTAATATATTTGAATGTTTAGCCTGCTGAGCGTTGTGTCTTCTCTGACATCTAGGCAGGAATTGTTGTTGTGGAACTGGCAAAAGCTCATGAGATTCAGGCTGCCGCAGCATTGCACCCTGGGCCTATTACTTACTGTTGACGATATCAAAGGTCATCTTATTTCTCTTTAATTTTGGAAACGCTCTTAACACTTGTCCATAATTCTATCACAAATGACTCAAAACCTAACTATGATAGTTGCCAATTAACATCAGAGGTCAAGTGCCTGATTTCGATACTTGGAGTCGAGATTGACCATATGTCACCACCAGAATTAGTGAAGCAATTATTCGAGCAGGTCCTTTCAGCAAATTCAGGAGTAAGTCTTCACTTTCAGCAATTCAGCACAAGCTAGGGCGATTAGTTTGAGTTATGTAATCAGCCAAAATTAAATTATTCTAGAGCTAAACTGTGTCAATCACGTATAGCACTCAATCATGGGTTCTTTACAAATCGTGACAACCATGGCTTAAGTCCTGAATTGATCTGTGCTCGATCTTTCGGTCTACAGGTTGCTCACTTTGTCAAGATCTTCCCTGGTGTTGCGCATGGATGGAGTGTGAGGCACAGCGATGATGACCAACATGCTGTCAACAGTGCTGAGGAAGCGCTGGGCGTGACACGATCGACTGGTTTAACAAGAACCTGAAATGAACTCTCTGAAGTCGCAGCTTTAAATGCAATAAGCCCTTGCTGCTCCTGTCATGCTTGCAAATAATCTCGGTTATATATCTGCGCTGTTCAGGACCTCATCTTCAGTTGATTTGGTGTCTCACGCTGTTTTCTGGTTGCATACTGTCACGGGCCAAGAATAAGGCAGGTGGCATATGCCTTAGCGACAGACTGGCCGGTTGTGCTGAATGTAACGGACATGGACGATGGAACTACTCCCTCCATTCCAAATTATTACAAGTCTATACCTATATTAACTAGTAGAATGCCCGTGTGTTGCCACGGGCTTCTCAAATATTTTGCTGAAGTTATATAAAGGTAGATATTTTGATAACAAGGCATCTTCAATGTCCACGAATTTGATTTTCTTGAGGGCAGACATGATTGATCCGATGACTATAATATCTCTACGGGAACAAACATAGTATGTCGGCATGATACAAAAATGAGCCAATTAGTATAAAAATACCTAATTAAGTGAACACGGAAGGCAATATGACGAAGGAAAGATCGATGATAACATTGAAAAAAACACCTTGTGCGATAAACTTTAAATTTACATATTTTTATGAGATATCACTGCTTCCATATCATTATGTTGTAAAAAACACGATGAATTTTCGGCCCCTTGGGGTGATGTCGCTTCGGAGCCCCTGGCAATGGATTCTTTTTGTGCATCTCCGCTTAATATCCATATTTGTGTCTCCTACATTCTAAATTTTTTTTAAAAAAATGCACCCTTTGTATTAGCATGCATAACATACATAGATCTCATGGTGTTTCAGTCCGATCTGCTATCGTTACGTCAGTGCATATGTCAGTTGATTTCTTGAAACATCATCCGAGTCCATCACTCTTTATCTATGTTGAACAAAGGTGGAACATATAAAATATAATAATATTTTATACTGCATTATATAAACTTGTATAATATATAATAAAACTAAAAGTGGGACTAACACAGATATTTCTATTTGCACTTTTTTTTCACCCTACAACCTTATCCAGATCTCTCCCTACCCAGTCTCTCCCCCTCACAGACAGACTTAGCCAAATGGGACAGCCCGCCACGGCACGGTCCGGCTAAGTCAAACGGGCCACCCTCCCAGCCGATGCTCGGGAAAAAACCATCTCCCCACCCACTCTCTCCCCCTCGCAGCCTCTCACTCTCTCCCCCTCCTCTCCCCGGCGATGGCGTCCGTCGATCTCCCCTTCCTCTCCCCACCGTGCCGACCGCCTCCTCCTCTCCTCCTCCCTAAACACGCGCCACCAGCAGATCTACATCTCACGCCGCCGGCCCTGTCGCATTCCACCCTCCGCCGCCACCTTCCCCTTCCCGAGCTCGGATATAGGCCACCCACCGTCTTCCCTGTACCCAGCTGCCCTCATCAGCTCCGGTCTCGTCCGCGACGTGCTGCTCCAACCATTGGTACGCGGCAGTGGGGGTTCGGTCCAGGAGGCGGCTGGTGCAGTCCTGATGGCGTCGCCTCTGCGGTGGCTCCATTCCGGCGGCATCAGCGGAGCACACGAGCATCCACAAGCAGCAAGCAGAGCCGGCCAAGGAAGCAAGGACACGGGCAAATGATGCAGCAGCGCCGTCCTTGAGGAGATGCCGCCCGTGGATACAACAGCCGTGGGCGTGGAAGACGATTTTGGATCCTGTGAGCCGCCGCCGCTGCCGCACAGGTAGTCAACGATGGCGTGCTGCTGTTCCATGTCCAAGAAGTCGCCCACGAGGCTTCGTCGTGGCATTGCCAACTCCAGCTTGCCCCTACCATCGTCTCTGCCGTCGGCACTTGCACGCACGCGCGCTGGTGAGGCTCTTCATGTTAACTTTGTTCTATTTGTAACATGGCCTGTGGCATATTTCTATACCCACAATGTTTTGCATCATCCGAACAAATGATGGTAAATTGATTCCTATGTATTGTAACATCCTGATTACAAGTTCTGTTAGATTAGTTTTTCTGTTGGAATAATTGTTCTGTTGTAGCAGAACAATGGCATCATTGTGATTCAGTTTTTAGGGGATGGTCGAATGGGAGTATATAACATGCAGGAGTACTGTATTTTTTATTACTTAAACAGGGAGTATATATCATCGAGGTAGTACAGCAAAGATAGAGTATAAACATGATTAAATGCTATACAGTAGGTAAGTGAATTTACATGATTAAACAAAATCCAAGTGACTATGAACATGATCACGGGATTAAGTGAGTATAGATGGAGTACAAAAACTACATCTGACAGTTTAGGAGTAAAATTGTTTGCCTTACAAACTGCTTGTCTACTGGTTGCTCTAAAAACTGCTTGTCACTGCTTGCCTAAAAACTGTGTGTGGTTAGCTGATGGATTTATGGCAGAATTTTGCTAGACACAATGGATCTCGATGTGAAATAGTAGATGAGTATATACTACTTTAATTTAGCTAGAGTGCTGGCATGATATCGTTGTGTTTGATGAATTTGGTTGTTCCACATAAGATAATTATTACACATTTGTAGATAAGAGAAATATACACAGATGTTCATACCTAGATGCACTTGCTTTACTTCTTGACTATCCTTGACGGTCGGTCACTTCTTGATGTTCCTTGGTTATCTGTTATGGATCTGTGATGGACGAGGGGGGAGGAGGGAGGGGGAGAAGGGATGGCAGAGGAGGTTTACAATATCAAGCCCAATAAGAGTTCACACCTTCTTATTCTATTTTTCTACTCCTAATAAAACAAGGAGAGGCGCTACAAGCATTTCTGCTCAGAGAAAGGGCGGTGCAGACCTGATTTATATGTGTATATCCAGAACAAGTGCTCGCAGGTGAATATAGCAAGAAAAGCCTGTATTCGTTTATGCTGTTTCATTGTATCATTCTGCAGCAGAACACACACATGAGTATATATACTAACAGTGTATAAAATTGAGTGGAGGAAACCAGATATTAGACAGTCGCACTGCTCGTGGCAAACTCTGGATCCTAGTGGAAAACAAAATATATATCTTGAAAGGCAATAATAGAACTTCATATAGTAGACCACAATGTTGAAATAATGGAATCTTATGCAAAAATAAGATGGGCAAAGTATTGGGGAATTATGGGGGAAAATACCATCTTATAATCCTAAAATTATGTCCATGAACATATTATAACCTAATAAAAGGGAGAAGGAAAATACACTATTGATATGTTCAGTATCTTTTATCATTGCTCAGTGAGATATAACCAAAATAATCGTTCTGGTGAAATTACATGCAAGATAATAAAGAACTCCTTTTCATGAGTATGCCTGCTTTGAGCCTTCAGAGCCTACATTTCTTCTTGTACTGAACCGTATGATTTGTATTAGGACATTGACATATATCATGCATGCTTTGCACCTATAGTTTTGACCAATAAGAATAATACGGGGATAAAAAGGATGCCAAGAAATTAACCATCAAGCATAAGAAGCAATATATTATCAATCTGACAAAAGAATCACTACAAATTATATTAAATCCTTTTTAAAATAGGGTCTTCAGTGCATGTTCAAGGTGTGTTACAGACCAACCATTATATCAGAATCTCATATTACACATTTCAAAGTATACTGTGTGACACATATATTGCACTACATAGTTCTTTTTTACTTCTTGTCACCTATTTGTTATAACTAACAACAGGATTTTCTAGATCAACTCCCCGCATAGACTCGCGTCGAGGGAGGAGGACGCAGAGGCCAACAACAAGGAGCGGTTGTGGGTGCACATCCTCGGGGCTGACCACAAGTGCTGTGAGAAACCTTGGGCAGAATTCGCTGCTCCACTGGTATGAGCAAATCAAATATTGCTTCGTCCTCAATGTCTGTTGTCTGCTGAAGTAGCTAATAGATCGTTTCAGAATGCTGTGAGCTTGGTTATTTACATCGTCTGCTAATGTTAAGCAAAGAATGAATGCTGCAGTGTGTTAAATGTCCGCAACGACGTTTTACTTAGATGTAGTAGATGATTGATTACAAACCAGGAAAAGAATAATATACATAAGCAATCTACCAAAAGGAAAAATAATCTAAACTACAAGTAATAGTCCGTACCACGAGTTGACCATGGCTATGCCAGAAACAAGGAGAAAAAAAAGAAAACCTCAACAACGACGATGTTGCTGCTATTTCCGTTTCTTAACATTAGATAGGAGTTCACCTAATTGGAGTCTAGCTCCAGCTACCTAAAAAAGGTAAAAGGAGCAAACAGACACAAAATAAATGAAACTAAGAAACAACTATACCGCAAATGTTGTTTTGGGGACATTGCGTGTGCCTGCTTTGGGGCCGCATCATAATATTTCTCTAAAGTAGAGCACTCCAGTGGAGTCTAGTTTCACAGCATATGAGTGACACGTGCAGTGTGCAATAACTGTGCAGGAAAACATAATGGTCGTGCACGTTTAAACACATAGGATGCATGTACCAGGTTTGTCATATACAGGAAAAAATGGTAATTTGCAAAGTCACAACTCCGAGGAAATATTATTAATATTTGACTTTTTGTATAAACATAATAAAGCTCAGTTGCTAACAACCAAAGATAAAGATTTCAGTAAAAAAACCCAAAGAAAACTATCTGTACAAAAACCCCGAAGAGCAGCAAATTATCTGTAGCATAAGAGTAAATGCTCTGTCATATTCAAGTCCCACCAGTTTCTTAAGTGGGGACTTCAGCTTGTAAGGACTTCCTTATAGACGATGTTCTTCATTGAGGTCTGTAAGGACAAGGCAGGTCTTTTTCGCTTCTTTGATTTACTGCTTTGCTTATTGCCATTATCCTTCTCCTTCTCCTTCTCAATGAGGATCTTTATGTTCCTCTTCGCAGTGGCTCGAGACAACGCGACATAGAGTTGACCATGAGAGAACACCGGATTAGGTAGGTACACGCCAACAATCGGAATGGTCTGCCCTTGAGCCTTGTTAATCGTCATAGCAAAGCTAAGCCTTATAGGAAATTGCTTCCTCTTGAACTTGAATGGAAACATGTCGTTGTCAGACGGGCATAGGGGTATTCGAGGAAGGAAGACCCTCCTACCCGCATGTTGTCCAATCACGATTTCTGCGTCAATGGCCTTCCTCTCAAAACCTCGGACGACGAGCCTCGTCCCGTTACACAGACCATTAGCTGGATCAATGTTCCTCAGAAGTATCACAGGGCAATTGAGCTTCAGTTTGAGTGCATGCGGAGGTAGACCGTTGGGAGTCAATCCATTCAGGAACTCAGGAGCGTAGTAGCCATATGGGTCGTCCTCTGCCTTTATCAAAGCTATGGTAGATTAATTCTTCTCCCGAAAACGCTCTACCATGCGTATGTTTATCTTGTCAACGTTGTCGTTCGTGGTGGAGAGGATTGCGCGAGAAGTCATGTAATTCGGATCAGACATGTTGTCATCTAGTCTCGGAAACACATGGTCAATCAGCTTCTCCAAGTCGTCACCCTCGCCTGTAGATGGCACACAAATATCTTCAAGGAGTCGTATGTTTCCTTGATCGTCAACTACCTCGGTGCCATTGCCTATCCTAAGCAAGTAATCCGCAAACCAGGTGTCATTATGAGCCCTCATGTTGGTGACGAGCCTTAGCTGGCGCATACCCTTCCAAAGATGTGCACTTCGGAGGGTTGCATCGATTATCTGACCCCGGGACCCCCTCCTGACTACCGGAAGCACCTGCCTGAAGTCCCCGCCAAACACAACAGTCTTTCCTCTAAATGGTCGGTCCCGTCTTCCCATGATGTCACGCATGCTGTTGTCCAGTGCCTCGACCGCCTGTCGCTTAGTCATGGTGGCCTCGTCCCATAGTATCAATGAGGCCATCCTCAGTAGCTTGGCGGTCCCACTCTGCTTTGTGAAGGTGCATGGGGCGCCATCGTCGCAGCTCAATGGGATCTTGAACCTTGAGTGAGCAGTCCTACCTCCAGGCATGATAGAAGCGGCGACGCCCGACGTCGCAGTAGCGATAGCGATGTTTCCCTCGCTTCGAACCTTGGCAAGTAGTGCCCTGTACAAGAAGGTCTTCCCTGTACCTCCCGGGCCATCAACAAAGAACACACCCCCATTACCGCGTTCAACAACAGCTAGTATCTCGTCGTATGCAACCCTCTGCTCCAAGTTTAGCGACGATGCCAATTTAGTGTCGTTGATGTCAAAATCGATGTTGGATTCCTCGATCACTTCTCTGGCCTCACCCTCGGTTGGGTCGAACGCATCGTCAATGCATGGAAGAGCGAAATTAGCTATGTCTTTGCCCATGGATTGCAACATACCCCTAATGTCAAGCAACACCATCTGTTCCACCTCAATCGGGCACGTGTGTGATCGCCGATAGTCATCAGACACAGGCTCGAAGTGCCTATCCCATAAACCACGCACGTCGCTTGGCTCACAGTGCACCAAAATTGTTGCGAAGAGCCTCCTGAGAGAACACAGCATCGCCTTTGCTCTGCCTCGGTAAGGCGATGCGTCGAGCGTGTTATCTGCCTCGATGAGTCCCAACCTTTCGGCAGCCTCTCTAAAGCTCCCGCATAGCCTACCGTCCACGGTGAGCAGGTCCTCATAGGATGTCTTGCCAGCAACATGGTTTAGCAGCACACGCAGATAGTATCGCTCCCCCTCGGCAGGATTGGCAGACACAATTCGACCTATCTGATAACGCTCCACCCGCTCTTTCCAATACTTCTTACCCTTCTGCCATGTGAACCTTCCAGGAAAATCCTTGTACAATATATTCCTAGCCCACGGGTGTTTCTGGTTAGCTTTGAAATACTCTGTCAACATGGATTTGGAAGCATTCTCAGAGGCTAATACATCGGTCAAGTGAGCTTGCTCATTGAATGCCACCCTGTGCATATTCGGGAGATGAAGAGGCAACTGTAGGACAGGTGGGTCATTGGCACACAAGGGGAAGCCAAATATCCTCCACATCGCCTCTGGAGGAGTAACCCACCTCGCGTCTACATATCTTTTGATCTCATCAATGTTACCATCGGCGTCGTGCTGGTCGATGCTGAAAGAAGCCCTATCATGGCCCTTGTATATGTACTTGTAAAGGTATTTGACGGCCTTTATGCTGGAGCAAACCTCAACTTTGATGTGTCAATTGAACATCCGTAGAAGGTAAGGGTTATACGGCACAACCCATCTGTTGTCCAACATTTTACCCCGGACCTTAGCTTGTCGGCCATTATCTCGACGACGATAAACTGGGTATGAGTCCTTCCCATGTGCCGTGTTTTCATTGAACGGCCGCGGGTATCTGCACTTGCACTCGTTCTGTTGCATGCACACATTTTTGGGGTTGAGAGCACCGCATGGTCCGTGCATCATATGTTTGACCACCAAGGCGTGGAGTTCTGGATACTTACGCTTGCAGGAGCTCGGCAGAAATGAGTCGGTCGTACTACTCTGGAACGACAAGCTTATAGGCAGAATCCATGATCAACAAAAAGTGTGCGTGGGGGAGGCCCCTCTTTTGGAACTCGACTACGTATACATGTGCGACAACAACACCCAGGATATTCTTCTTGAACAACATCTCTTTCATAGCCTCTAGCTTGCCATGGAACACACGAGCCACAAGATCAGGTCGGTCTTGCGCTGTCTGACCAGGAAACAACTCATTCGTTATCTCTTCCCAGTTAGGGTTGCAGGTCATGGTCAAGAAGATGTCAGGCTTCCCGTAGGTATGAACAATTGCCATGGCATCCACATGCCTCCGCTTCATGTCGCGGTCGCCACCTGGGTACGTTCTAGGGAGCACTATCCTTACTCCAACAGCACTTGCCCGTGTCTCCCCGGATGTAATTGCATCAACAACTCCTTTATACAGGTCGGCACGGATCTTTGTCTGGTTCTTCCTATACCATTTCAACCTACAACTCTCAATCTTGATGTACATGTCCACCCCCCATTGCTGGAGCAATCGTGCTCCACAGAGTATGGGATTGAATATCCCAGGTCGTGTCTGTAGCATGTAACAGTAGTAGTCTCTCACGGAGACGCATAACCTGCTATTCCCCTTTGCACATGTATGAGTAACGTGTAAGTTAGGATTCATATGAGAACTATACAATTCATCAAAATGACAGAATACGCATAAGGCTTACCTCCATCCTCATCATCATCATCATCATCACGTCTACCTCTTGGTTGTTGCACAACCGGCCAAGGGACATCACGTTTAGGTAGTTTCGGGTGCCAACCGAGCTCCCCCTTGGGTAGAAGAGTGGGTAAGAGAGCGGGTCATCTGAGCCAGCCGTCACATGTATACCGTGCCTCTGGTTGTCATTCCCGCAAAGTGTAATCTTACGATCGAACCTCTTCGCTAGGTCAGTGCCCTCCACCCAAATTGCAGCGACCTCAGATGACAGAGGTCTATTATACTTCCGTTGGTCTAGTCTCTGGTCAGTGTTGAGGTCTATCCTGTAGTCGTCGAGGTTGTCCCTGTGCGCACCCAAACTCCCAAACTGCTGTGAGTACGGGTTTTCCCTGAGTATGTCCACTAACTTTCTGACGACATCCTGGTCTAATTGCTTGGTGGCAGCCTTGCGACGGTTTAGGCCTGGGTCGTCGTCGTAGAAGTACAACTGTAGATGCTCTGGACGGGATGTTGGCCCGAAGGAATGAAAGTTGTGGTAGATGGTGCCGTGTGCCCGGAACGTGTACACCCCAGACTTCATATTTGTGTAGCTTTCATCGAGGCTGACGCCGAGGGTTGTGAAGGAGAAGTGGCCGTTGAAGAACCGTATGTTCTCCCGAAAATGCCTAGAGTCCGCATCAGTGCTAGACCAAAGCCTCATGAGCTCCGGGATGGGTTCCGGTTGCTTCAGCTGGATCTGCCCACTGCGACAGCAGAATCCCGGGGCCTCGGACTCAAATTTCTTGGCCTTGCAGTGGGCGCAGTTCGCGGCGTGCTTCAGGATGTGTGTGTTGTCTGGGATATTTGAGTACACATAGTCCAGTGGATCATGGTCGACATAGTTATTGTGACTTGAGTCTTCCAATTCATCGTGCTCCATGTCATCAGCATCTGAGCCTGCAAACATTGTTTCTAATAAGTGTGATACCCCCAACATGTGGATCACGCTCAAGCGGGTGTACATACCTTCACCAGCAAACAAGTAATATTCATCGTCAAAGAGGTCGTCAGGATTGGCATTATCATTCATGAGACCATTGAGGTAAGCGTCCATGTCGTCTGCCCAGGTGCCAAACAACACAAATGAGGGTTCAGTCTCAAGGGACGATCGGAGAGTAAGGATGGGGGGTGTTACCTTCACTTCTGATATGCCTCAAATAGCGTTGAGACGATTTTTTTGGGTAGCCCGATCTTTCACCGCACGCACAGACAGGTAGCAATGGGGTTGGTAGCAAAGAACGTAAAACAATAGATGATAGGATATGCTTGCAGGCGTATCTAGTAGCTAGATGAAATATAGTGGATGAATCAGAAGTACAGACGTGGTGTAGTAGTACTAGGATAGATGGAGGGATTAAGCTAATGGCGATTAGCGGCGGCGACGGCGACGGAGTAAATAGACAGATGGAGACCGTGAACTAGTAGAACTAGAGGGAAAAAGACAGAGTGGATTGACCCTTGCAGAATCGCTAGAACCAAAACGGAGCTTGTGTCTTGACAATCAACGCCGCCGAAACACCATGCAATATCAAACCCTAATAAGGGACGCAAGAACACAGATGTGGCGCATCCATCAGATACCTTTTCTGAGTATTTCGTTCAAAACTAAAAAAAAACCCTTACAAAGCGGTGCACCCCTTACTTATATAGGTGGTGCCTAATACTTGGGCCAGACCCGACCTGAACTAGGAAGCGATGAGGAGTCCTCATCTGTTACAAATTGTACATAGCAAATAAAAAGAAAACTACCAAATCTGAACAAACTGTGGAAAGCAAATAAAAAGGACACACGTACGTATACTTGCATGTATGATTTCTAGGCTGACACAAAAATTAACTTGATGGTGCAGCCTTCAAACTTTCACTCTGCTGGCCTAGATAGAAGTAATCACAGGGTGTTCTAAACGTGGGCTTCACTTCCTCCCGAGGCACAATCTGAGGAGCAACCGAACAAAAAAAGAATTATTTGTAGCGATGTTGTTGCGTTCAATCGGTAGAGCATATGACCATCTCCTTTCAGTAGCATATAGAACAGGCTTCACACCTAAGAGCCCCTCTGTTCTGTAGCACACATGATCTTCTTATGACGTAGAGCGGGAACCACATACTTTTGCATCTTGTTTTCATAGCGAGTCTCTCGGTTGGAAGATGTTTTACTTGACAGTAATGGAGGAACGACAAGAATACCTGCAGTGATCGTATCATCCTCTCCCCCTTTAAGTGAAACCGTCCTCGGTTTCGGGGCACTCTTCAAAAACTCCTTGTGTACAAACACATGATCAATCTTGATAGCATTGTTACCCATGGGCTGCAACACTCGTTTGATGCCAACATCTCAAAACACGTAAGTGTTCGACCTCCCCTCATGTATAGCATTGCGATCATATTGCCACGGACGACCCAATAGCAACTGACACACATCCATTGGCACAACATCGCAAATCACCTCATCGTAACACGTGCCAATATTGAACTTTACGCGTACCTTGTGAGTCACCTTCAAACGTCCGGAGTTGTACAACCACTCAATGCAATGTGGCTGCGGATGTGGCCATGCCTTCAGTCCTAAAGCATCCACCACACGCTTGCTTATGATGTTGGTGTAGCTCCCTCCATCAATAATCAACTTGCAACACTTGTTTTTGATCTTGCATTGTGACTGAAAAATTTTCCACCGCTGTCCCAAACTTGGAATTTGATCCTCTTTAGCTCGTTGCACCATGATGCATGGCATATCATCATAATCTAAAGGATAGCACATGATAGGATTAGATTCACTTTCCCCTTCCTTGGGCTCATCAGACTCTGAGTCAATTTTGTCTTTGGAAACATATCCATCATTGACAAGGAGCACTCTCTTCTTGTTCGGACAATCAATGCGTTTGTGTCCCCTACCTCCACATGTGTAACAAACAATCTCACTAGTACGCATATCAGACTGCGCACTTGAATCAATCCTTGAAGCCACTTTGCTCACGACCATAGATTCTTTGCTCATCTCCTTGTGATCGGTAGCAGCTGACCTATAGGATGAACCTGGCTTGACATTATCATCGTCATGTGAATAGGAACGTCGCCCCATGCTGAAATTGGTGCGGCCTTTGGAAACTTGCTTGGCTTTGACCCATTGTTCGGCACGCTCCGCTTGATGAAGAAGCTCTTGCATATCATTATACTGCATCAAATCAACACGGTCACGTATATCCTCATTCAGCCCCTCAAAGAAGCGTGTCATTGTTGCATCATCAGACTCATGCACATTAGTTCTGATCATCAGAACTTGCATCCGTTGGTAATACTCATCCACCGTCATGGCTCCTTGAACAAGACGTCGAAGCTTTGTGTGTTGCTCCTTCTGAAAATAAGCTGGCACAAAGCGAGCACGCATTGTACGCTTCATCTCACGCCACGATTCTGGTCGTGCGTCATTGCGGTTGAGCTGATCCCACCAAATTAATGCATAACCTGAAAATTCAAGAGAAACAAAACGAATCTTCCGCTCCTCGGAGTAATGGTGATTATCAAAAATCTGCTCCACACGCATCTCCCACTCAAGATACTCCTCGGGACCGGCCTTGCCTGTGAACGAAGGTATAGTAATTTTTATTCTACCAATACCTCCGTCCTCGTCCTCATCTCGGCGCCGCCTTGGTCCATCATCACGGGCACGAGCATCCTGTCGTGGTCGGCGAGGCAAGTCGCTGCGAGCATCAGAACCATCCTCGGACTCAGCATCATTGTCGTCGTTGGCAACATCCGCGTCACGGACATGTCGAGGTGCTCGCAGCTGCAGGGCATGTTGTTCCCTCGCTGGAGCAGCCGCGCCGGCTGCCCTTGCCTCTAGGCGACGGAGGGCTGCTTGCATGGCCTGGAACCCGTCGGTCACTGTCTCGTCGAAGGCCTTCATGCGGTTGTCGAAGTGCTGGTATGTAGCCTTGAACATAGCACGGACACCTGGGTCCAGATCAGGACCATATTGCGGCGGCCCATCATCCTCCTGCATCTCATCCGCGTTACGCTTGCTTGCAGTTGACATCGCGCAGTGATAAACCTGGCGCTCTCTGATACCAGTTGATATGCCTCAAATAGCGTTGAGACGATTTTTTTGGGGTAGCCCGATCTTTCACCGCATGCACAGACATGTAGCAATGGGGTTGGTAGCAAAGAACGTAAAACAATAGACGATAGGATATGCTTGCAGGCGTATGTAGTAGCTAGATGAAATATAGTGGATGAATCAGAAGTACAGACGTGGTGTAGTAGTACTAGGATAGATGGAGGGATTAAGCTAATGGCGATTAGCGGCGGCGACGGCGACGGAGTAAATAGACAGATGGAGACCGTGAACTAGTAGAACTAGAGGGAAAAAGACAAAGTGGATTGACCCTTGCAGAATCGCTAGAACCAAAACGGAGCTTGTGTCTTGACGATCAACGCCGCCGAAACACCATGCAATATCAAACCCTAATAAGGAACGCAAGAACACAGATGTGGCGCATCTATCAGATGCCTTTTCTGAGTATTTCCTTCAAAACTAAAAAAAAAACCCTTACAAAGCGGTGCACCCCTTACTTATATAGGTGGTGCCTAATACTTGGACCAGACCCAACCTGAACTAGGAAGCGATGAGGAGTCCTCATCTGTTACAAATTGTACGTAACAAATAAAAAGAAAACTACCAAATCTGAACAAACTGTGGAAAGCAAAAAAAAGGACACACGTACGTATACTTGCATGTATGGTTTCTAGGCTGACACAAAAATTAACTTGATGGTGCAGCCTTCAAACTTTCACTCTGCTGGCCTAGATAGAAGTAATCACAGGGTGTTCTAAACGTGGGCTTCACTTCCTCCCGAGGCACGATCTGAGGAGCAACCGAACAAACAAAAGAATTATTTGTAGTGATGTTGTTGCGTTCAATCGGTGAAACATATGACCATCTCCTTTCAGTAGCATATAGAACATGCTTCACACCTAAGAGCCCCTCTGTTCAGAGCACACATGATCTTCTTATGACGTAGAGCGGGAACCACATACTTTTGCATCTCGTTTTCATAGCGAGTCTCTCGGTTGGAAGAAGTTTTACTTGACAGTAATGGAGGAACGACAAGAATACCTGCAGTGACCGTATCAACTTCTGATCGTGTAGTCCGGTGTAACGCCCCGGATTCGATGGGCCAGGTGTCCGCCAGTTATTCGCCGTCGTTGCCATGTCATTTGCTTGCGTGTTGCATTTTGCCATGTCTTCATCTGCATTTCATATCATGTCGTCATGTGCATCGCATTGGCATACGTGTTCGTCTCATGCATCCGAGCATTTTCCCCGTTGTCCGTTTTGCAATCCGGCACTCCTATGTCTCCCGGCGCCCCCTTTTGCCTCTTTTCGTTTGCGGGTGTTAAACGGTCTCGGAATGGACCGAGGTTTGTCAAGCGGCCTTGGTATAGCACCGGTAGACCGCATGTTAAGTTTCGGATCATTTAGAGGTCGTTTGATACTCCAACGGTTAACCGGGTAACCGCAAAAGCCTCTTTTGTTGCAGCCCAACTCCCCTTTCAAAGTGGCCCAAAACCCACCAAACTCCCGTCCATGCTCTCGGTCGTTCGATCACGATCGCGTGGCCGAAAACCGCTCCTCATTTGGACATTCCTAGCTCCCTCTACCTATAAAACTAGCCCCTCCCCCGAAATTCGCAGACAAAACCCTAGCCCCGCTCCCCTCGCGCGCCGGACATGTCCAGCCCCGCCGGACACGTCCAACTTCCACCTCACTCGGACCAATCAGGTCGCGCCACGTCAGCCCCGCTGCCGCTCCCTCCACTCACGTTTGCGCCACGTCACCACCGCCAGCGCCCACTCGCCGCCGCCGCCCGGGGCCCAGATCCGGCCCGCCCGGTCGGTCGAACCTCGCCGAACCCTTCGCGTCCGCCGCCCGTCGGCCGGCGCCGCCGCGCTTCGCCGTCCTGCGCCACACGCATCCCGCCGCCCGGCCGCCCGTGCCCGCCGTAGCGCCGACAAACGCCCGTCTGCTCGCGCGCCGCCCGGTCGGCGCGCTCGCCGCCGCCCTCGGCTCCCGTGCGCGAGCCGAGCTCCGCGACCCAGCGCGTCGCTCCTCGGCTCCGGCCCCTCGCGCCCGCCCGTCCATAGCGCGGCCGCCCGTCGCTTCTGGCGTCCTCGCCCGGCCACCGTGCGCCGCCCCAAGCGACCCTCCGTCGCCGCCCGGCCATGACCTCCTCCGCCGCCGGGGCCCCGCCTCGTCGTCCCTCGCCTCGCCGGCGTCCTCCGGCGCCGCCCGCCGCCCGCTGTCCTCGCGGATCCGGCGAGATCCGCCTCGCCTCGAAAACCGTGCAGACCCAGGGTTGACTTCCTTCCCCCCCTCCGTTTTCTGCTAAGTCCCCGACATTGTTGCATTTTGTTGCATTTTCATCGCATCATAACTCTCCGCATATTGCTCCGTTTCATATGTGTAATATGTCAAATTGTTCACCTCGACGAGTACATCATTTCTTTTCATTGCATCATTTATATTTGAGCTCATCTTGATGCCCGAAATGCTGTTAGAATTGGGCTATGTGATGTTAGTTTCAGATTCTTATCAGAACATGCACTTTTGTCATTTTTGCCATGATTGATGTGTGCATCCTATGAACTTGAGTCCTACATGTGTTTTGTAATATGCCATGCCATCGTTACAGGGGTGTATGACATGTATTTTTGTGATCTCTGTGGTGACTAGCACAAGCATGCAAACTAGGCTTCATGATGTTGCTGATTTCAGCCCCTGTTCTACTGATATTTTTATGCCATGTAAACTTGATGCTACCGAGAGATCCATGCTTATTTTGAGATACTTCAGTAAGGATGTTTTGAACATATGGTTATGCTCCATCCATCCATGCCCTTGTTTGCAATTATGGAGTGCCATAGCTTGAGTCAATCGAGCTCTACTTTTGCTATAAAATGTTTCCTGGCAGATTGTTTACATGTTATTCAATTTCGCTAAGGTTGTTGTAGTTGATCCGTGTATGCTATGATGTTGTTCTTGCCATGTATAGCCTCTATGTCATGTCTTCTTACTGTGAGTTGCCTTGCCATGCCATGTATTGCTCTGTGATGAGTGGTTCAAGCTCGCCAACATGCCTACTTATCATTGTTCCTGCCATGTATGAATCTGTCATATAACTTGCCATGTTTACATGGGTGCCATCATATTTTCTGACACATTTTGGCTTATGGTCAGTAAAGGACGTTTGTTCTATGCATTTAGTACTATCATGCCATGCCTTTGGATACCATGATAAGTTCCTGTAACATAATGTTTGATAGCTCTAAACATTGCAACCTGATGTTATTTCCTGATAAGTCTGAAACTGTTATTATTTGCAATCTCGCCATGTCCTTTTGAGCATGTTCTAGTGATTTCTGGAGATAGCTCAGTGTTCATGTTTTGTTGTGTTTTACCTGTACATCATGCCCATGCCTTTTTTTTCATGTTGAGATCCTATAGCATGTTGTTTTGATGCTTGCAATATGCCTAGTTGCTGTTTTGGACAGATTGTTGCTATAACTTGTTTCATGTGTATGTGTTGAACCGTTGCTCCGTTTTGAGTGTGCTCTATATGAAACTTGCTTGATTTTGCATTTAGTTTCATATTATCATGTTGCATCCTTGTTTTGAGGTGTTTTCTTGATGTTTGTATGCATTTTGCATCAATGTCATGCTTATCTTGTTTTGCTCATATCTTCTAAGCCGTAGTCTCAATCTAATGAACTTTATATGTAAATTGACTAGAATTTCGTGTAGATCATCGTGGTGCATTTTAACTTGCTGTTTAACAACTTGAACATAAGGTTTATTCAGATCTGGACCAATTTCGAAATATGCATATGAGGACTTACCGGAGTTGTTCTATGTTGTTTCCGGCCTCATTTAAACTTGCTTTGGTGTGTTGCTCTTGTTTGCCTCATCTCTTGCCATGAGTAGCTTCATGTAGTCTTGTCATGCATCATACTTGTTGTGCATCATGTCTTGTCTATGTGTGGTGTGTTTACTATGTTGTGTGCTTCTTCTCGATAGTTCCCGTTTCGTTGCGATCGTGAGGATTCGTTAAATCTACGCTTGGTTCGGCTTCATCCGTTCGTCTTCTTCATGGACTCGTTCTTCTTCCTAGCGGGATTTCAGGCAAGATGACCGCTACCCTGGATCTCACTACTATCATTGCTATGCTAGTTGCTTCGTTCTATCGCTGTGTTGCGCTACCTATTACTTGTCGCTCTAGCTTCCCAAATTGCCATGTCGACCTCTAACCTTTTGCACCCTTCCTAGCAAACCGTTGTTTGGCTATGTTACCGCTTTGCTCAGCCCCTCTTATAGCGTTGTTAGTTGCAGGTGAAGATGAAGTTTGTTCCTTGTTGGAACATGGAGATGTTGTTCCTTGTGGGAACATGTTTACTTGTTGGGATATCACAATATATCTTATATTATTAATGCATCTATATACTTGGTAAAGGGTGGAAGGCTCGGCCTTATGCCTGGTGTTTTGTTCCACTCTTGTCGCCCTAGTTTCCGTCATATCGGTATTATGTTCCCGGATTTTGCGTCCCTAACGCGGTCCGGTGATTTATGGGACCCCCTTGACAGTTCGCTTTGAATAAGACTCCTCCAAAGAATGCCCAACATTGGTTTTACCATTTGCCTCACCTAGCCCTTTTTCCCTTGGGTTTTGAGCCCGAGGGTCATCTTTATTTTACCCCGGGCCGGTGCTTCTCTAAGTGCTTTGAGCCGAAGCTACTGCTGGAGCCCCTCGGAGCAACTCGAGGTCTGGTTTTACTCGTAGCTAGTCTCATCCGGTGTTGCCACGAGAACGAGATATGTGCAGCTCCTATCGGGATTGTCGGCGCATCGGGCGGCTTTGCTGGTCTTGTTTTATTCTTTGTCGAAATGTCTTGTAGCCGGATTCCGAGACTGATCGGGTCTTCCCGGGAGAAGGAATATCCTTCGTTGATCGCGCGAGAGCTTATCATGGGCTAAGTTGGGACACCCTGCAGGTATAAACTTTCGAGAGCCGTGCCAGCGGTTATGTGGCGGAGATGGGAATTTGTTAATATCCGGTTGTAGTAAACTTGAAGCAAAATCTTCTAAAATACACCAACCGTGTGCGTAACCGTGAGTGTCTCTTTTTCGGGTTGATCGAGAGGAGAACACGGTTTTTGGGTTATGTTTGACGTAAGTAGGAGTTCAGGATCACTTCTTGATCATTACTAGTTGACGACCGTTCCTTTGTTTCTCTTCTCGCTCTCATTTGCGTATGTTAGCCACCATATATGCTTAGCCGCTGCTGCAACCTCACCACTTTACCCCTTCCTTTCCCATTAAGCTTTGCTAGTCTTGTTACCCATGGTAATGGGATTGCTGAGTCCTCGTGGCTCATAGATTACTACACCAACAGTTGCGGTACAGGTTGTGCGATGATCTTGACGCGAGAGCGATGTTTACTTGTGTTGGAGTTCTTCTTCCGCTTCTTCTTCGATCGGGGATAGGTTCGAATCGGCAACCTGGGCTAGCAGGGTGGATATTGTTTGAGTTTCTGTTTATGTTTCATCCGTAGTCGGATGTTGTTCTTGTATGATGTTGTTGTATTCATGTGACATTGTATGTATTGGATGTATCCCACTATTATGTAATTTGATGTAATGATATCCACCTTGCAAAAGCGTTCCAATATGCGGGTCTATCCTTGGTGGGACCGTCGAGTTCCTTTTGGATATGGTCGCATATTGGGCGTGACAAGTTGGTATCAGAGCCTCGACCGACCTTAGGAGCCCCCTTGATTGATCGTGTAGTTTGGTCGTTGTTGAGTCTAGAAGAAAACTGTTTTCTGAGTCTAGTTATATCGGAGAGTATGAATTCTTTTTACTCCTCAGCCCCTTCGTCGTTCTGGTCAGGAATCTTGACGTAGGTGTTTTGAATTACTCCTCTTCCCCTTCAAATTTTTCTTTAGGTTCACGCAGTCAGTTTTCCGGTAGTTGTTCCTCAGCTCTTTTTATCCGTGCATTTCTCGTCAAGTTGACTCGAGCCTCTTCATCTTTGAGTTCAATCCTCAGTTGTTTTTCTTTTCCCACCCATCCACCCTTCTTCTTCTCGGAACCGGAGTCCGTAATCGAGTATCCATCCTACTCGTGTGAAGTCTTTGCTTTCTTTCCTCAATGATTTCAACCGGTGTTTCCTCTTGAAGTTATTCGTCGATTCCCCTTCCAAGTTGCCTTTGTTTTCCCGCCCTCCCACCCTTTTTCTTCCCGGAGTTTGAGTCTGTTTCGACCATCAATTTCATTCGTACGGAGTCTCTTCAGTCTTCCCTCAATCATTTCAACCGGTGAATTCTCTTTCGTTTGACATTCTTCATCTCTTTCTTTTCCGGTGGATTCAATTCAAGTTTTTCGGTGTTGATCATATTCTTTCCTTCGATCAAGTGTTCTCCTTGCTCATTTGCCTCTCACAATTCAATCATTCCGGAGTTCCGAGGACATCTCAGGAGATTCGCCTGTGTTCGAATTAATTCGAGGTTGTCACCTCATTCAGATATTTCAGTTCTTCCGGTGCATCATCTATCTGCTTTCCAACGGTGTTTTCTTTTAGTGGGCCCTAACCCACAGGTCTTTTCCCAGGATCTTACCTGACTCTTCTAATTTCCCGGAGCTATTCTCAATTCTTTTCGGAGTTTGACGTAAGAATGAATTTCATCGATCGAGATGCCTTTTCAAGATCGATTTCAAACCATTTCATTGTTGACTCAACCTCTTTGCTTTTCATTCTACCGGAGTACCTCAGTTATTTTGGTGGTGTTTCTCGTCGTCATTTGAAGATCGAAGAAGAGTTTTCCTCTAAATCTTGCCCGTTCTCTCGAAGATTCGTGGTTCTAGCTTCATTTTATCCTCTCGAATTATTCCATCCGTCAGATATTCTTTTCTTACCCATCCGCAGTATGTCAGGTGTTGTTTTTCCATTTCTTTTACCGGAGGCCATCGTTCCAGAAGAATTCTTCGTCCTCACATTTCAGCTACCGTTATCCAATTATCCCGGTGCTTCGTTCAAGTGTTCTTTAATCACCTCATGATCTCTTTGTTCTTTTGCATCTAAATCCCCTCTAACATATTTGTTCTTCTAATTCTTCCCGGTGATTCATTCTCTTTCATCAGTCATTTCCGAATTCTTACGGTGGTTCGTTCAAGATTATTTTCCTTGTTTATCATATTAATCCATTCGTTCTTTTCAACCTACCGGTGATTCATGAAGACCTTCTCAAGTTTGCAATATGTCACTTCTTAATCCTTTTCAAGAAGAATAAGTAGTATGCAAAATCCATTGCTTGTCATCAATTTAATTTGATGAAGGATAAGCATACAATAAATCTTATTCTTATTTCATCCAAGTGAGTAATCCCTTCCTTCGGAGTTTGTTCTTGATGGATAAATTCTAGTTCCAAGAGCCTTCATCTTTTCTTTTCCGGAGTTCAATTTCCTCGGCCTTTTCGTCGGAACCTCCATCTAAATCACCGCAAGGCTTTAATCTTATTTCCTTTCATCCTTCAATCGTATCTCATCGTCCTTTATTTTATCGGAGTTCTTCATGGTGGTTCTTCATGATTTAATTCATTCTTCAAGTGTTCATCAAGATTCTTGTCGGTGGAGTCAAGTATCTTTTCTTCTCGCGTCTTGAAGAGCAAATAATTCTTCATTTTCTTCTGAAGTGAAGTTTTGCATTTTTCGTCATTCTCAGCTATTTAATGTTTTCCACTTGTGGTCGGCGATCAGCTCATAATTTTGAGATGTTTTCCATAAGTCCACAACAAGCTTATTCTTTTCGTTGTTGATTTTCTCAACAACTCCGTTCAACCCTTCCTTCTAAGTTTCTTTACATTCATTTTTTTCAATTCTTCCGGAGGCAATGCATTGTTCATCTCGTCAAGTGTCATCGTGTGAAGCTCGTGTTCTTTTCCTTCCATGTTTCAACCGGAGTGCTGCCTAAATCCTTTTCAGTCTTATCCGTTTCTTTTCTCATTCTAACCACTCCGGTTAGAACGAGTGGTTTCATGGTCTATCTGATTCCGTGAGCTTTCGATTCTCGTCATTCTCGTCGTTCCTTTCTTCTTCTCGAGTGCTCTCGATTCTTTGCTTCTTCTCGTTGAGTTCTTGTTTCACCTCATCCCTTTTCTCTCCCGTCTCGGTCCTAAGATCTCGGGACGAGATCTCTTGTTAGTGGAGGAGTGTTGTAACGCACCGGATTCGATGCGCCAGGTGTCCGCCAGTTATTCGCCGTCGTTGCCATGTCATTTGCTTGCGTGTTGCATTTTGCCATGTCTTCATCTGCATTTCATATCATGTCGTCATGTGCATCGCATTGGCATACGTGTTCGTCTCATGCATCCGAGCATTTTCCCCCGTTGTTCGTTTTGCAATCCGGCACTCCTATGTCTCCCGGCGCCCCCTTTTGCCTCTTTTCGTGTGCGGGTGTTAAACGGTCTCGGAATGGACCGAGGTTTGTCAAGCGGCCTTGGTATAGCACCGGTAGACCGCCTGTCAAGTTTCGGATCATTTAGAGGTCGTTTGATACTCCAACGGTTAACCGGGTAACCGCAAAAGCCTCTTTTGTTGCAGCCCAACTCCCCTTTCAAAGTGGCCCAAAACCCACCAAACTCCCATCCATGCTCTCGGTCGTTCGATCACAATCGCGTGGCCGAAAACCGCTCCTCATTTGGACACTCCTAGCTCCCTCTACCTATAAAACTAGCCCCTCCCCCGAAATTCGCAGACGAAACTCTAGCCCCGCTCCCCTTGCGCGTCGGACATGTCCAGCCCAGCCGGACACGTCCAACTTCCACCTCACTCGGACCAATCAGGTCGCGCCACGTCAGCCCCGCTGCCGCTCCCCTCCACTCACGTTGCGCCACGTCACCGCCGCCAGCGCCCACCTCGCCGCCGCCGCCCGGGGCCCAGATCCGCCCGGGTCGGTCCGAACCTCGCCGGGCCCTTCGCGTCGCCGCCGTCGGCTGAAGGCCGCCGCGCTTCGCCGTCCCTGCGCCCATCGCGCATCCCCGCCGGCCGCCGTGCCCGCCCAGCCGAAGCGCCGACCGACGCCTGTCTCGCCTCAGCGCCCGCCGCCCGGTCAAGGCTCGCCGCCGCCCTCGGCTCCCGTTGCGCGAGCCCGAGCTCCGCGACCCAGCAGCTCGCTCGGCTCCGGCCCCTCGCGCCGCCCGTCCATGGTCGCGGCCGCCCGTCGCTTCTGGCGTCTCGCCCGGCCACCGTAGCCGCGCCGACGACCCTCGTCGCCGCCCGGCCATGCCTCCACTGCCGCCGGGCCCGCCTCGTCGTCCCTCGCCTCGCCGGCGTCCTCCGGCGCCGCCCGCCGCCCGCCGTCCTCGCGGATCCGGCGAGATCCGCCTCGCCTCGAAAACCGTGCAGACCCAGGGTTGACTTCTTTCCGCCCCTCCGTTTTCTGCTAAGTCCCCGAAATTGTTGCATTTTGTTGCATTTTCATCGCATCATAACTCTCCGCATATTGCTCCGTTTCATATGTGTAATATGTCAAATTGTTCACCTCGACGAGTACATCATTTCTTTTCATTGCATCATTTATATTTGAGCTCATCTTGATGCCCGAAATGCTGTTAGAATTGGGCTATGTGATGTTAGTTTCAGATTCTTATCAGAACATGCACTTTTGTCATTTTTGCCATGATTGATGTGTGCATCCTATGAACTTGAGTCCTACATGTGTTTTGTAATATGCCATGCCATCGTTACAGGGGTGTATGACATGTATTTTTGTGATCTCTGTGGTGACTAGCACAAGCATGCAAACTAGGCTTCATGATGTTGCTGATTTCAGCCCCTGTTCTACTGATATTTTTATGCCATGTAAACTTGATGCTACCGAGAGATCCATGCTTATTTTGAGATACTTCAGTAAGGATGTTTTGAACATATGGTTATGCTCCATCCATCCATGCCCTTGTTTGCAATTATGGAGTGCCATAGCTTGAGTCAATCGAGCTCTACTTTTGCTATAAAATGTTTCCTGGCAGATTGTTTACATGTTATTCAATTTCGCTAAGGTTGTTGTAGTTGATCCGTGTATGCTATGATGTTGTTCTTGCCATGTATAGCCTCTATGTCATGTCTTCTTACTGTGAGTTGCCTTGCCATGCCATGTATTGCTCTGTGATGAGTGGTTCAAGCTCGCCAACATGCCTACTTATCATTGTTCCTGCCATGTATGAATCTGTCATATAACTTGCCATGTTTACATGGGTGCCATCATATTTTCTGATACATTTTGGCTTATGGTCAGTAAAGGACGTTTGTTCTATGCATTTAGTACTATCATGTCATGCCTTTGGATACCATGATAAGTTCCTGTAACATAATGTTTGATAGCTCTAAACATTGCAACCTGATGTTATTTCCTGATAAGTCTGAAACTGTTATTATTTGCAATCTCGCCATGTCCTTTTGAGCATGTTCTAGTGATTTCTGGAGATAGCTCAGTGTTCATGTTTTGTTGTGTTTTACCTGTACATCATGCCCATGCCTTTTTTTTTCATGTTGAGATCCTATAGCATGTTGTTTTGATGCTTGCAATATGCCTAGTTGCTGTTTTGGACAGATTGTTGCTATAACTTGTTTCATGTGTATGTGTTGAACCGTTGCTCCGTTTTGAGTGTGCTCTATATGAAACTTGCTTGATTTTGCATTTAGTTTCATATTATCATGTTGCATCCTTGTTTTGAGGTGTTTTCTTGATGTTTGTATGCATTTTGCATCAATGTCATGCTTATCTTGTTTTGCTCATATCTTCTAAGCCGTAGCTCCGAATCTAATGAACTTTATATGTAAATTGACTAGAATTTCGTGTAGATCATCGTGGTGCATTTTAACTTGCTGTTTAACAACTTGAACATAAGGTTTATTCAGATCTGGACCAATTTCGAAATATGCATATGAGGACTTACCGGAGTTGTTCTATGTTGTTTCCGGCCTCATTTAAACTTGCTTTGGTGTGTTGCTCTTGTTTGCCTCATCTCTTGCCATGAGTAGCTTCATGTAGTCTTGTCATGCATCATACTTGTTGTGCATCATGTCTTGTCTATGTGTGGTGTGTTTATTATGTTGTGTGCTTCTTCTCGATAGTTCCTGCTTTCGTTGCGATCGTGAGGATTCGTTCGCTCACGCTTGGTTCGGCTTCATCCGTTCGTCTTCTTCATGGACTCGTTCTTCTTCCTAGCGGGATTTCAGGCAAGATGACCGCTACCCTGGATCTCACTACTATCATTGCTATGCTAGTTGCTTCGTTCTATCGCTATGTTGCGCTACCTATTACTTGCTGCTCTAGCTTCCCAAATTGCCATGTCAGCCTCTAACCTTTTGCACCCTTCCTAGCAAACCGTTGTTTGGCTATGTTACCGCTTTGCTCAGCCCCTCTTATAGCGTTGTTAGTTGCAGGTGAAGATGAAGTTTGTTCCTTGTTGGAACATGGAGATGTTGTTCCTTGTGGGAACATGTTTACTTGTTGGGATATCACAATATATCTTATATTATTAATGCATCTATATACTTGGTAAAGGGTGGAAGGCTCGGCCTTATGCCTGGTGTTTTGTTCCACTCTTGTCGCCCTAGTTTCCGTCATATCGGTATTATGTTCCCGGATTTTGCGTCCCTAACGCGGTCCGGTGATTTATGGGACCCCCTTGACAGTTCGCTTTGAATAAGACTCCTCCAGCAAGGCCCAACCTTGGTTTTACCATTTGCCTCACCTAGCCCTTTTTCCCTTGGGTTTCCGGAGCCCGAGGGTCATCTTTATTTTAGCCCCCCCGGGCCAGTGCTTCTCTAAGTGCTGGCCTGAACCGAGCTGCCTGCGGGGCCCCCTCGGAGCAACTCGAGGTCTGGTTTTACTCGTAGCTAGTCTCATCCGGTGTTGCCCTGAGAACGAGATATGTGCAGCTCCTATCGGGATTGTCGGCGCATCGGGCGTCTTTGCTGGTCTTGTTTTATTGCTGTCGAAATGTCTTGTAGCCGTGATTCCGAGACTGATCGGGTCTTCCCGGGGAGAAGGAATATCCTTCGTTGATCGCGAGAGCTTATCATGGGCTAAGTTGGGACACCCCTGCAGGGTATAAACTTTCGAGAGCCGTGCCCGTGGTTATGTGGCAGATGGGAATTTGTTAATATCCGGTTGTAGTAAACTTGAAGCAAACTCTTCTAAAATACACCAACCGTGTGCGTAACCGTGAGTGTCTCTTTTCGGGTTGATCGAGAGGAGAACACGGTTTCGGGTTATGTTTGACGTAAGTAGGAGTTCAGGATCACTTCTTGATCATTACTAGTTGACGACCGTTCCTTTGTTTCTCTTCTCGCTCTCATTTGCGTATGTTAGCCACCATATATGCTTAGCCGCTGCTGCAACCTCACCACTTTACCCCTTCCTTTCCCATTAAGCTTTGCTAGTCTTGTTACCCATGGTAATGGGATTGCTGAGTCCTCGTGGCTCACAGATTACTACACCAACAGTTGCAGGTACAGGTTGTGCGATGATCTTGACGCGAGAGCGATGTTTACTTGTGTTGGAGTTCTTCTTCTGCTTCTTCTTCGATCAGGGGATAGGTTCCAGGTCGGCAACCTGGGCTAGCAGGGTGGATATTGTTTGAGTTTCTGTTTATGTTTCATCTGTAGTCGGATGTTGTTCTTGTATGATGTTGTTGTATTCATGTGACATTGTATGTATTGGATGTATCCCACTATTATGTAATGTTGATGTAATGATGTCCACCTTGCAAAAGTGTTCCAATATGCGGGTCTATCCTTGGTGGGACCGTCGAGTTCCTTTTGGATAGGGTCGCATATTGGGCGTGACATCCGGTTTGCTTCAAGTACGGTAGGTTGTCCCGTTGAGTTAATCTCTGATGTGGAGATGGTCTTGACGGTTCGGGTATTCGCCCTACCTACAAAGCTTGCATTACGACGATCTAGCAGAGCCTTCCTCTCACCACGTGGCACCTGCAAACATGATTTTCGCTTGCCAATTTTGTCCTGGCGCTTATTCTCCGCCATACTTCCCTTGCAAGCTCGCTCTCTCGTCCTACGCTGAGCTCTGGACCCATGACTCTGCTCGGGGGAGCCATAATCCGCTTTTGTTACCGGATCACTGGTTTGCTGGTCGGCATTTGGTAGGTGCTCACTGATTTTGTCGAGGTTGCCATCTACGTCACCATCACCTAGGGTTCTGCTTAGGTATGCACCTACAACATTAACGAATCATTATAAATAACCGATGAATGACTACAAAATGAAAGATGATCATTGATGGGATTACTACCATCGGTTTCGGTGTTGCGAATATATGTGGGGGCCGACTTGTCGGTTGTGGCACGATCTATCTGTTCAATGTCGGATTGTTGTGTGATGGTTGGAAGTGTGAGAGTCGGACAATGTGCGTGAGGGTTGAAAGTGTGAGAGTTGGACAATGTGCTAGCTAGATCTGGACGTGGCATTGCGATCGATTCAGCACAAAGGGTATTTTTCCTCCTAGCATAGTTTGCCTTTCTCTTCGCACTTGACTCCCCCTGCTCATCAGGGGTCCAGCAGTTTCGTTGTTCCTTTCTCGCTCACGCTGCACTTGATTATTTTTTTGGAGGTTGATCATACCCTCTTCCTTTTTCTTCTGATAAGACGCTCGTCTCCGTGCGTTTCTCTGCTCCCTTTGTTCTTCTTTCTCACGTTTCCACCCAGCTAGTACATTGTCATCAATGAACCCATCAATGGGAGTACTCGAAGCGGGTAACGTTGCGTCAGCATGTGACAAGGATGTATAGCTGGAGCTAGTTGGGTTGGCTGGTTGAACAATAAAATTGGAACATAACCATATCATCCATGTTCAGCAAGCACGAAGCTGCAGAATGAAGTCATTCTATCCAACGATTACTTATTTTATGAACTGAAAAATTAAACACATGTACCTGATATGCTATGGGAAGATTGATCAACACTTGTTATATCACCAAGAGGGGGTCGGGAAACACACTGAAATTCTGCTTGGAGGTTTGTCATATCCTCATCTTTTTTCTTCGGATAAGCTGCTCGCCTCCGCGTGTTGTTCTGCTTCTTTTTATCGCCTGTGAAGTTATTGTTGCTTTCTTTATCGCGTTGCACCATAGCTACCATTACCTAATTTACGCTAGAATTATACCAAGAATAAATTCTAGATCCGTACCTGGTATCTCATGCGAAGGCTGATGAACATTAGTGATATCGCCAAGAGGGGGGCGAGAAACATTCTGGTTTTCACTTTGGAGCTTGATCGTATTCTCTTCCTTTTTCTTCCGATAATTTTCTCGCATTCGCGCGTTTCTCCGCTCCCTTTGGTCTTGTGTCAAGTTATTACTGCATTCTTTATGATGCTTTCTGGTAGATAGCTTGGCATCATTCAGGAGTAGAGATGTTGTCTGGGAACCAGTTGGGGTAGACGCTGGTGCAAAATCTAAACCATCATGACCATGGGCATTTGGGCAGTCATCGTTTTGCCGAGATTTTGGACCTACATGAACAGAACAAACGCTAGTGGTTAGGCTCACAGAAGAATATGAACACCCATAAGCACAAGAAGGGAAGGTGTGTCCCATTGCGACATTGTCCATTGGATGTTTTGTTTAAGATGGATCTTTGGCTGGTTTCTTTTAGAGTCAATGAACATCACATATATTTTCTTGTCTTCTGCTTGAGCTCTTTGCAATTATTCCTCCCTATATCCTTTTATATTACCATGTAAACCAGCTTATATCATTTTGTCCCTTTGTTTTTGGTAATGGTATGTTTTTCCATGATTGTTGTCATTATTGTTGTCCTACATGTGTTTGTGCATTGGGATTATATGAAGAAAAGTTGCAGCTGAATCACTATTATGGCAGAAGGGAAATCTACTGAATCACAGTCACATTTCCTAATACCCAATGACTCCAGTTCATCGTCTGTCAAACTTTCATCACTACAAAACGAAACATAACCACTCAACAGCCAAAAATATCATGGATATAATAAGTTACAACATATAGGGCGATTATTATAGCACTTTTAGGAATACTATGAGTGTGGCATGGTTTAGTTTTTTTTGTCAGGCATGGCTACCCAAACATTTCTGATATTGGAGAAGAAAATATTAGTCACACCTTGAACAATAATAACTGAAAAACTGTACTAAAGAACATCATGTGTGCCCATAAAAGAACGTGTTCTGAGAAATTTGATATATGACGCATTATGTTTATATATGCAAGCTTTAATTTTACTTTACTACTGCTTTTCAACTACAATTGATGCTCTTTATTACTGGAATTCAGTTTACACCCCTAATGCTTATTCCCGTTAGTAATCTGCTTGATAATTGTCACTTCAGCCATGCATTTTCTCCATATGACTGCAAGAGCCATGCTCAGATTTGTGTTCCCAGGTTTATGACTTGCATTTTCTCCATATGAATTGCATTCCCAGGTTTATGGAGATTTGTGATGCTCAGAGGGACTAATATTGATAATGAAAAAAAACCATTTGATAATGCACGTTATTTACAAAACGTACATACCTGGAGTCATTGGGTAATACTCGTAAATGTTGTGACTCGGTGCAGGAACGATTTCTGGTATGGATTCGTTGACATTTTTACCCTCATTATGGCCTGTAACACGGTAGTTATATGAAATGTCTTGTTTATACCAGAATGAAGGTCTACAAGACGGGGTACATGTATACCTGGACTTCCTTGGGGATGTAGATCAACAAGAGGGGGTAGAGGTACATCCGATGCCTTTATCTGTTCCATTGCCTTGCTATTTGAAGTTACCATACTTACGTTTTGCTGTGATGAGTGACCTATCACAACTGTAGGTCAACATGAGAAGATGAAATAAAAACCATTTGATAAAGCAAGTTATTTACAAAAGCCCCAAACCTGGAGTCATTGGGTCATACTCGTCAATGTTGTGACTCGGTGTGGGAACGCTTTCTAGGATGGATTCGTCGACGGAATTACCCTCAGTATGGCCTGTAAAATGATTTCTCATGTTGTGTTTACATCAGAATAAAGGTCAACAAGACGGGGCAGAGGTATACCTGGACTTCGTTGGGGATGTAGATCAACAAGAGGAGGTAGAGGTACATCCGATGCCTTTCTCTGTTCCGGTGCCTTGCTATTACAATTTCCCATACTTCGTTGGGGATGTAGATAAACAAGAGGGGGTAGAGGTCAGTTTCAATGTCAACGTACAGGAGGACAAAACCGGATGATAATTAGTATATGTCTGGTAAAATATTTATCCATGTGCTCCCTTTGAACCTGCTGATTTTTGTGCTTCCTTTCGTAAAGCTTCCTTTGGTACGTGCTTACAGGAAAAACGGAAACCTGGTCGAGCTGGGAACATTTATAAAGAAAAGGTGTAAATCAGCTTTGTGTATAATTCAAAGAAGCATCAACTTGTATGTATGTGCTGTATGTGCTGCCGGCGGAAGCATCAAATTGTATGTATGTGCTGCCGGCGGATCTGTAAAATTCCGAAAACCTTCAAGTGTCTTATTGTATGTATGTGCTGTATTATTGAATCGGGCCTTGTTGAATGGATGAAGGGTTTAGCGTTTAGGGAACCTGATTTAGGCGGACCTGATCCGGCGCAGCCTTCGTGAGATCGGCGGCACCCTCACTGGCAGATCCGTGTGTGGTGTTGTGCGGCGGGCTCCCACGGATCGGCGGCGGCGTAGGCGTCAGTGGGATTGTGCGGTGGCACTGTCACCTATGTGCATGATCTGCGCCGGCCTCCATGAGATCGGCCGCAGCTGCGGCCAAGCCGGGATAGACGACAGAAGGGATCGATGGCGGCGGCGAAGTGATCGATGGCGGCTGGGGTGGTTCACGTCGTCGTAGGAAAATTTCGAGGGCAGCCTAATTGTGCGAGGGGGCCGGCCTCCTGGTTCGTTTTTTTTGTGTGGGACAGGGGGAGTAAAAAAAACCATACGGGGTGGGAGGAGGACGAAAAAACCCTATGAAGGTGGGAGGTGAGACAAAAATAAACCGTACCAGGCTACCAACTGATCTATTAGGAGTAGAGATAAAGCCGCTATTGCTTCGTCGTCTGTTTTCGTACTTCACCTGCAGCTTCCTAAGTCACACGGGCTGTTAGTCATCCGTATGGGCCGAATTGGGCCTGGTCCTATTTTTTTCTAAAAACAAAGATGCCAACGTGAGGGTTCAAACTCGGAAAATCCTATGTGCCGCTCGTTGCGTCAAACTGCAGGCGCTTCGCACAGGCGAGCGACCGAGCAGCGACGCAACGGGCCGGCCCGTTTAACCGTTCCAGCGCTCCCGGTTTTGGGAGGTTCCCAGCTGGGTTTTTTTCGATTTTGGGAACCTTCTAGAAGGTTCCTGAACCGGTTTTTATTTTCCTTTTATTTTTCTATTTCTGTTTCTTTTACTTTTCTTTTTTTCTTTTTTGTTTTTCAAGTTTATGTTTTCTCTTTCAAAAAAATGTTCGCGCTTTTACAAAAATGTTCAAATTTTTGAAAAAAAATTGTGAACAAGTTTGTTCAAAAAGTGTTCTTTTCATTCATAAATTTGTTCTTAAGATTCAAAAAATGTTCATGCTTTAAGAAATTGTTCAAATTTGTTCTTCGTTTCAAAATTTGTTCTCAGGATTCAAAAAATGTTCGTACTTTTAGAAAATATTTATGTTCAAATTTTGTTCTCAATTTGAAAATTTTGTTCTCTAAATTCAAAAAATGTTTGGGATTTTGAATTTTTGTTCAAAAAATGTTCTTTTCATTCATAAATTTGTTCTCAAGATTAAAAAAATGTTCATGCTTTAAGAATTGTCCAAATTTGTTCTTTGTTTCAAATTTTGTTCTCAAGATTCAAAAAATGTTCGTACTTTTAGAAAATATTTATGTTCAAATTTTGTTCTCAATTTGAAAATTTTGTTCTCTAAATTCAAAAAATGTTCGGGATTTTAAATTTTTGTTCAAAATTAATAAAAATTCAGAAAATTTTCAAACTTTGGTCGTTTTTGTTCGTAATTTCTTAATTTGGTCCATAATTGAAAAACGTGTTCGAAAGGAATTTTGTTCGTAATTTCTTAACCAAAGTTCAGGTTTCGCTACTCCTTTTAGTTCTTTATAGATACGGCACTACAAGTTTGTCAACAACTATTGTTGGTCGCGCTGGCGAAGGTTGTCTTCTGCATAGCAGGAGATCAATGGATCGACTCCCAGTTCTAGCATCTGCTTTATTTTCTTGCGCATTTCTCTGCCCGATAGCTCGCTTCAGTTCAGCCGCAATGGGCCGGCCCAGTTCAGCCGCACCCTGTGCGAAGCGACCGCAATTTGCCGCAGAACGCGGAGAATAGGAGCTCCCTTCAAACTCACGCCAAGAGTCTAGGGCAGCTGCCAACTACGCCAGCTAAGCCCTATGTTAAGAAAATTGACAGAACTCCATACTAATTAATAGTTTAATACCACCTCGGCCCCTTACAATAAATCTACCCAATTTATATATGTTTTTGAGGTTCCTTTGTAATTAAAAGATTTACCTTCCATTCCTGCGCACCGTTCATGCACATGGGGCATGGGATACTCCTTCCGTCCAGGTGCATGCAGAATCATTTCATACTTGAGAAAAGAAAAAATTGAAGGGGAGTTGGTTTCACACTTGAGAAGAGGAGGAAGTTAATGTTCCATGCCTAAAGGTTTTGGAAAAACCTGAATTTCCTAAGGTGACTTATACACCTAGACAGAGGGAGTATTTATCGAAACTACTCCACTGCCTTGATCCTAGCGGTTTGTTTTTTGGGCCTAATTATTCCTGATGTTAAGAAATATCACTTGAATTTTATGCCATACATATTATTTTTTAGAGAAATCATAATCATATGATCAGCAGTGCGTTGAGATTTTTCTCGTTGCAACACACGGACCATTTTCCTAGTATATAATAATTTGTCTATGACGGGCCCATGGCTTGTACGCCACCGCCACCAAAGGAGACGTCCCTTTGTTTCAAAAAAAAACTTCGGAGTTTTTTTTTGAGCATCAGTACAGACACAAGCGCTCATATACACGCATACACTCATCCCTATGAACGTACACACGCACACCCTACCCCTATGAGCACCTCCGAGATCGAGCTGCATATCATCTTGAGATTTACGAAGTCACCAGGAGCCTCGTCGTCGACGGGAACGTCTCCTCCCACCGAAAGCGCATCGCCGAAATCTTGAAATAAATTCAGGAATAATGCGAGCACCAGGATTTGAACCCTGGTGGGTTGGGGATACCACTGTCCACCTAACCAACTCAACCACAGGTTGATTCGCAAAAAGAAAAAAAAACTTCGGAGTTTGTCTTTAAAAAAAGAGACGTCCCTTTGTTTGGCCAAAATTTGTACGGTATTTGAAGTGGCCGCCGCTAAGTCGTCGGGATCGACAGACCCCGATCACACAATGTAGCTTCGCCACTACAGCTTCATTCGTGCATATGCACTACCATCTCTAACTCCTTCCAAATCGTGCTGGACGCTTCTTTGTCATCAATTTTCATTGAATACGTGCATGCCCTTTTTCTGTGGAGCTGCTTCTCAAGACAAGCAAAGCAAAGAGGATTTACAAGGAACTTTGCACTATCATTTATCGCACCAACGAAAATTAATTGCCCCTTTCAGAGAACAAGAATTTTAAAAAAGGATTGATATTTCCTTTATTTACTTTATTAACAGAGCATCTATCTGACTGCCTGCATCATGCATCCATCAGCAGCAGGACCTTATGACTATTTTCCCCATTAAACGCGTTGCCATCTGCCAACACACGAACAGATGGCTTAAACTTGGGAAGTTGGCCGGTGAGCTTATTGTTTCTGACATCAATAAGCTCAAGTTTCGGCAATTTCGTGAGAGATTCCGGTATATCCCCGGTGAGATTGTTGTTGGCTAGCACAATTTTTTGAAGGCCTGTCAGATCCCCTATGGCCGGCGATATTGTCCCTGATAACTCATAATGATGCATGAAGATGATGGCTACATCTGAGCTGTTGTCGCATACCAAGCCAAGCCAGCCACTGCAAGGGTAGTTCCCCCTCCATGACTTTGCTAGGTGAAAGGGGTAGCCAAAGCCCTCGGCCACCTGGAGCAGAGTGCTCACCTGCGCGTTGCACGGGCCGGGCTCGTCCAAGCAGAAACCGTTACCGTCAACTACGTCGGCGGCCACTCCGGCAGGAAACTGTGGCACCGGCCCCTGGAGGAAGTTTCTGGACAGGGTGATGTCCCTAAGGCTGGCGATCTTGCCTAGAGCCGCTGGCACCACTCCGGTGAGCATGTTCCGCGACAGCCTCAGCGTCCTGATGGACGTGAGGTTTGCGATGACAATGGCCACCGCCGCCTGGAACGGGCCGGCAACGAAGGCGTGGGAGGCGGAGAAGGTGCGGAGGGAGGTGCAGCCGGTGATGGCGTGGGGGAAGGGCCACGGTCGCAGGGGGAGGTTGTCCATGCTGAGGTGCCTCAGCGCGGGCATCCCCCGCGGAAAGTCCTTGGGGAGGGAGGTGAAGGAGTTGCCGTCGAGGGAGAGGCTGGTGAGGGACGGGGCTCGCAGCGGTGGGACGGCGCCGGAGAGGGCGTTGCCCCCGAGCTGGAGCGACTGGAGCCCGGTGAGCGAGGAGAGGGAGGGGGGTAGGGTCCCAGCCAGGCCCATCCCTGCGAGGTCGATGGCGATGACGCGGCCTGAGGAGGAGCAAGAGATGCCCTCGAAGGAGCAGGGGTCGCCGCCGGCCGTGGTCCAGGTAGACGGTGGCCTCGCCAGGGATCGAGCGAGGTCAGCGATGGCGTCGGCGTCTGAGCGGCATCCCGCAGCAAGGCCGCAGCACGTGAGGAGGAGGGCGAGGAGGAGACGACGCTCCTGCCTCCTCTTCACCGTGGTGGTGCATCCTTGGCGATGGACGGTGGTCAACATTGCTAGATAGGTTGTCGATCTTGCGTAGGGTTTGATGGATCCTCAGCATCGATCGGTTTCTCTTATAATTTTGCTGCATTCGGTTTCATTACAAACTAGTAATAAATTCCTCCAGCTGGCACAAAACTGTTAAGAATAGCTGTAATGAGCAGTAATTCATTGCTTTATTGATCGCTGGAGGCTGGACTACTCCCTGAGGCTGGTCGGGCTACTCATAATGGAGAGTATCATGTATTGGTATCATGCATATGATACTAGTGTATGATGTTATCTCCATAATGCATAGTATATATCATAGATGATCATATTTATTGTCATGCATAACATAAAGTAGAATAACATTTAACATGATATGATATCTACCAATGTTACTCTAACTCTCTCTTCTTTAATTCTTTGTCAAATCAGCATAGTTGCTATTTCCGAGTGCATGATACCAGCTATGATATCACCACTATGGTCAGCCTCATAGTGGGCGTAACTTAACTAGTAACATAACACAGCTCAAGACAAATTAGCTTAGTGTCATGTAGTTAATGAAGAAATAGGTGTTTAAGGTAACATAATAATGTAACATAGCGCTTTCCGCGAAAAGATGAGTCTACAAGCTAATAAATGAAGTCATCTACGACACTACTATTATATTAATTTACAATATGAAGATAATAAATTAAACTAGTATTATATGCATGACATTAATATAAGTTACTCCCTGCTATGGCCAGCTGGACACGACGCTTGGGAGAGACGCATCGAAGCGTCAGTTGGCCAAAGAATGGGAGAATAGGAGGAGACGTGTGTGAAAACAACACGTCCGTTACCAGCATGAATTTCCTTAATTACATGTGCTAATTAAGAACAAAATCAATACTAGTACTAGTACTGATCGCAGCACGTACTCCATAATCACAAGATTAATAATTAGCCGTTTAGCACTTAAATTTGCATCTGTTACTTCAAGTATAGAGTATTATGTTTGGGAAACGCTTCCTAACAGAAGAAGCTACTCTTCAGACTGGTCGAGACCCGTTCATGCAGCTTTCATCTCACGGCTAAAATTGATTCCAATTCTCGTCGATGTGTTTTCAAATCTGGGCGATTTTCTTTCACGTATTCAGCCATAATCACTACCGTAATAAGTGCACCTGCCCCAAACCCACCCTACGCGTCCCTCGTCCTTATCTCCATCATCTGCTCCCGAATCACCTCCATCCTTGAGCTCTCACTCCGAATCCATCCACCATGATTCAGCCATCACCCCTTTGACGATGAGATTAACCTGCCGGTGCGCCGTCCCATCCGACGGTTGCGCCCCTTCCACATGACGCGCACAAGGAACGATCTCACAACCCCCTTGCCGCCCTGAGCATCTACAATACCTTCGTGGCACGCGGCCATGGTTCCCAGTGGCAGGGGGTCCTCCCAATTGAGGGATGAATCGAACACGTGAGTAAGACAACTGGATTCGCCCCCTCGACCCCCATCATTCGCAGGCATCCTCATCGAACCTAGGTATTTTGTCCAGGAAATCATGAGATACCCCTCTCTGATTTATTTGCATGTTCTAAATGTTGATCTCTATGTCCATATGGTTGTTGAAAGGATCGATATGGTTGACTAGAGGGAGGGGGGGTTTCAATAGGCAACTATCAATTTTTAGCTTTTCTTAACAAATTAGGTGTAGCCACAAATATGTTGTCTAGAAGTGCAACTAGGTGAGCAATATATGATGCAAACAACAACAACAAGTGCAAGCAAATGGTACAACACAACAATAGCTTGCACAAACCACAAAGTAAAGGAAAGAGATAACCACAAGTGGAGCCGGTGGAGACAAGGATGTGTTACTGAAGTTCCTTCCCTTCTGGGGGAAGTACGTCTCCGTTGGGGAGGTGTGGAGGCACAATGCTCCCCAAGAAGCCACTAGGGCCACCATATTCTCCTCACGCCCTCACACAATGCGAGATGCCGTGATTCCATTAGTGGTGCCCTTGAAGGCGGCGACCGAACCTTTACAAACAAGGTTGGGACAATCTCCACAACTTGACTGGAGGCTCCCAACGATACCACAGAGCTTCACCACAATGGAATGTGGCTCCGAGGTGACCTCAATCGTCTAGGATGCTCAAACACCCAAGAGTAAAAAGATCCGGAAGGGATTAGTGGGGGAAATCAAATTTCTCTTGGTGGAAGTGTAGATCCGGGCCTTCTCAACCAATCCCTAGAAAATCAACAAGTTTGATTGGCTAGGGAGAGAGATCGGGCGAAAATGAGCTTTGGAGCAACAATGGAGCTTGGGGGAAAAGAGGTAAGTCTTCTTGAGGAAGAAGACCCTCCTTTTATAGTGGGGGAAGCAATCCAACCGTTATCCCCTCTTCAGCCCGCAGCGGGCGGTACTACTGCTCAAGGGAGCGGTACTACCGCTGGCCGCGGCGGTACTACCGCGAGCCCCAGTGGTACTACCGCTGTGACTGCGATTACCAACTGCAGAGGGAGAAGAGGTAAGAGAGAGCGCCCGGGCGGCACTAGCCGTGGTGGTAGGTGCGGTACTATCGCTCGAGAGCGGTACTACCCGTCCTACTGCCGCTGCTCCTGTCGCTAAACTCGACACGAGAAACGCAGTTCTTGAGTCGAGGCGGTACTAGCGCGGAACCGGAGCCGTACTACCGCTAGTGGACATGGGCGGTACTACCGCTGCAAAATTGCGGTACTACCGCTTGTGGCTACAGCGGTACTGCCGCTCCGGCCTCGCGGTACTACCGCTGGCGCCTCCCTTATACCACTTCCGCAATAAAAGTATGCTCCAAGGACGAGGGAAGGAGCCGGGGGTGCGAAAGAGAAGTGTACGTGTTGATTCTACCCTAGCCTATCCGAGACAGACCCCCTCTTGATAGTACGGTGTCTCCTACGACTCAAGTACACCAAAACCGAAATGAAGGAGAACTACACCGTCTTCTCTTTGAGCTCCGAGGGTAATAATTCGTCTTGTGCTAATGAATGAATATCTGAAATGCTCAACGCACACGATTAGTCTGCAAATGCATTGTCATCAAACACCAAAACCACTTAGAGAGAGATATGCCCAACAATCTCCCCCTTTTTGGCGGATTGATGACAACACGAGATTTGCATAGAGATATAATAAGAAAATAGGCAAACCCCGGAGTCTTACAAAATATAGACGGGCTCCCCTAGATGTGTTCACTTAATTAGGAGTGCCTCTGGAATACAAAGTACATACATTAGGATCAACACTCCCCCTATATTTTATAGACTAACAACACTTGCATCTATAATAAGGAAAATCTAGGCAAGGATGCAAGGAGTAGTAAGTGAGCATAAGAGAATCATAAGATAAGCATGCACCTCACATACTACCAAAGAACTAGACACGCATAAGATAATAATTGTATAGCATATGTCTCACACCATATGATAGGGTAACCAAGTCCCACAAGCACAAACCAAATCAAAGCAAACGACCGATAAAAGAGTTTGCGAGAGAGAAAGACAAGGCAATAAGACACACTCGCAACTCGACAAATCTCTAAACTCTCTCCCCCTTTGGCATCGAGACACCAAAAGGGCAAAGAGTGCTGCTATGGTCACAGGTGATAGCAAAGCCGAAGATCTCTATCATCACATCCTCGCGTGGTCGGCCGCGTCTCCGTCATCGGAAGTAGGCTGCTCAGACTCTGAATCCGTCCAGGGACAGTGGTGAGAAATCCACTCCTCCTCATCTGTGATCCTGTCCTCAGACCCACTGTTAATTGCATCACCAAGCTGATGCATAAGAACCTTGTGGCGGCTACGGGACTTCTTCCCAGACACATGTGCCATATACTGCCTGTGAGACTCCATGCAGAATAGCTTCTTCATCTTGCGCTTGAGCTTCTTAGCCCATGAAGGCTCCACTCCAGAGGGCTCATAATCCTCATCCTCATCGGCCTTAGCTTCATCAGCTCCAGAAGGAATCTTAGTCTCCGGAAGAGAAGTGCCCCAATGCTCCTTCTGTATCAGTCGCTTAATCTCGTGAGAGACAAAATCACCAGTCTCTAGTCTGACATCAGGATACGTGTGTGCCCATGCCTTCTCAATGAGCAACATCAGGTAGGCGGCATAGATGGGGCACTTGTGCTCAGTGATGGCAGAGAGGAGCTCTGATCAAATGACATGAGAAATATCCAATGTATCACCTGTACGTTGTTATCCTTCTCATGTTGGCAAAACAGAACATATCCACGAGGTACGAATGAACCATATCCAAGTTCCCAATGCGAGGGAAAAGAGTGTTCCCTAAAGATGCGATGAAGGATATCCAGAAAAGTAAACAACTCATAAGTCTTCTTCTTCGTGACGGGGTGAATCTTCACAGTGTTGTGTGGCCAAAGAGCCAACTTGTGAGTAGAAGTGACATTCTTGTGAGGACGAAAGCCAACCGGGTTGTCAAGCCCCTGATCTTCAACACCCAACAGTTCCATGAACGCCTTTTTGACTGCGAGAAGTCTGCCATTGGTCATCCAAGTCAAGGTCCTTTCCTCATCAGTGCCAAGGTGAACCGTGGCATAAAACCGAGCCATCAAATCTGCATCAAAATCCTTGTTGAACTCCATGAGCTTGAGGATGTTCAACTGAGCACACATATCAAGTGCCTCGCCAAAATAGGCACGATCCTTCTCCAAATAAGCAATGTTGATGGATCGGACATCTACAAAGAGATTCTTCTTTGCTTTGAGCACATCAAAGAAGAGAGACCACTGAAATCGGTTCCAGAAGGGGCGGTTGACAAGAGTTGGATCTTGATCTTGAGCATACGGGTTGCGGCGACGAGCCACACATAACTCCTTAGCAGTCATCTCTGTCACAAACTTGGCCGTTGGCTTGGGCCTGCTCGCAACTTGCTTGGAAGGCGGCTTGGGCTGAGTTGGAGGAACACTTGAAGATGCAGCAGCTGCCTCAGAAGTGCAATAGCGCTTTGACCCTCCAGGACGCTCGGGGTTGATACGATGGACAGGGTGCTCCGAAGTGCCATCACCTGGAACCAAACACACAGCAAAGAACGCAAAAGAAAAACGAGCATAAGCCAGCAGAAAACAAAAACAAGAATCAACGATTGGTATGAGAAAAATGGAGGCCGACATCCCAAGCGGTAGTACTGCTCCAAGCAAGTGGTAGTACCGCCTCCAGCTGTAGTACCACTCGAGGGGAGTGGTAGTACCGCCCGAGGCGGAGGACGACGGTCAAACCACTGCTGCTGCTAGATTTGGTACCACCGGGGGTGCCAAAATTCAAAAACACTCCTACCAATCATCAATCCAACTAGTCTAGTAGACTTCTACGCCCTACTCAAGCCTCGATTTAGCCAAAAATCGACAAATGCCAACAATATTACCCTAAAGCCTAGATTCAACAAGGAGAACCGAGGGAGAGGAAAACAGAGGGCAACACCGGCATCCATGGCAAGAGGAGGTGGGGAACGATCCCACCGGACGGAAACGTAGAAGATGGCCCGAAGATGGCGGCCCGGCGGCGGCACTTTGCGACGAGTTCGTCGCTGGAGAGAGGAACGGACGAGGGGAGAAGGACGAATGGGTACGGGGGAGTAAAACTCTCCCTGCCCGTTTCATAACCCCCAGCCCTGCCCCGTAGCGGTAGTACCGCTCGGACGGGCAGTAGTACTGCTTGATGCGAATCAGCGGTATTATTGCTCTTTCGAAGCAGTAGTGCCGCCCAGCGACAACTAGACGAGACACAAGAAAAACACGGCTTAGCTACGAAAACACAAACACCTACGAACCAACGGGGTGGGGACTCCAAGAGCAAAAGACAACCACTAGTACAGTGAGGTGCTATACAAACGGTTTTAACCCCTTTCCGCGACGACATTTGGAACCGTCGCCTAGTGAGTGTGGGTGATAGGGGGGTCCTTCCCACACGACCCAGAAACCGTTGGGGATATGCCCTCTTGGCACACACGCTCGGTAAAATGAGGTCGTGTGCAACCGGCGAGCGATCAAATACGGTTATACGTACAGTAGTGCTAAAAAAATACAATTATACAGGCGAAATCATTTCCGGTCGTAAGTACATCCCACACAGTCAGTCCCCGCTAAACATTTCCGTTCGTATATACATCCCACACAGTCGCTCCAAGGAAAACGTTTCTGTTCGCAGGTACATCACACACAATTTTCCCGTTAAATCGTTTGTGATAGCGTTTCCATTGCACACGGTATTAACAATTTTATTGTTTGCGTTATTGAATGAATCACACACGGTGCGTAGAAGAAACTGTGTGGCAAAGGCTGTCCATCACACATAGTTTTTATGTGGTAAACGTTTGCGCCAGGTGGCCTAACACAAACAGTTTTCAAGAGGATGTCGTGTGTGATTGTTCATTAAAACAACACGGTTTATTCCTAGAAACTATGTGTGTTGCCTGAGGTCATCGCCCACGGTGTTTTCTCAATAACCGTTTGCAATAGAAAAACCCAATTAGCAGGCTAATTATCCTATTATTAATAATCCATTTATTAATCTAATTGACATTTCATATTAAGCACACAATATATTTCATTTTCATAATTAAAATACATCAGAGTACAACATCATATAGCTTCAGCACTCAGCTACCCCATTACACAACTGCACCAGCACCAAGTTTCACATGCAACATCTATAACCTTTCAAAATTAGCATCATAGATGATACATAGACATATGTATCTTAGCTTGAAAACTGTTGAAGCAGAAGGCGAATATTGAGCCTTCATTGATGTTGAAGGTCTTTGCAACTTTAGGCCAGTGCCTGTGGATGATTGACTGTCCATCCTTCATTCTCTTCAAGAACACTTCAATATTGAACCGTGGGTGTTGTAAGAAGACCTTCCTCGCCTCCTGACCATACAGGTGGTTTGAGAGGTAATCATCGGTGAACTGCTTTGGAAAGGCCTGAAAACAAGGATGTGCATAAATATCTTCTCTATATTGGAAACGGGGCAAAGGAATAAAAAAGGCAAGGTATAATAGTTAGTACCATCCTGTAGTGAACTGATGTCTTCTTCATTGTGCAGACAAAGCTCTTATTGTTTTTTGTCGCTAATTTTTTTATCCTAACAATCTTTGAGTTTCTTGACTTGACTGATATTCATGGACAACTCATTTTCCCATATGCAAAAAGGGTCGAACAGTGGGTCAAAACCTCTGACAGCAGGACCTACATGTGCAAGACCAAATTGTTAAAAACCTAAATATTAGAATGGTTCTGTCAGGACCCCGATTCCAAGTCACATCGACCTAGCTGGTAACACCTCATATCACTTTGCGGCCTCACGCACGGTATTCCCACGGGTGTCGCCTTACCATGGCCCGGGACCGTTTATGCCTTTTGGCTCACGATATGATAGTGTCGCTAGCATCCATATGACAGAGAACCCGGCCGACATGGCTAGTCGTGAACCCAAAGCGGCACTAACCCATGGGGACATGCATACATGAATCAACTTCGAGCATGTCGCCGCCAGCGTGTGAATCCGGGCTGTAGCACTGGCTAACAGGACTCCGGGAACCCGGCTGTAGCAGGCTAGGCAGGACTCGGATGTCACCGTGTGACATTCCCCAAGGGGATGTATACAGGAACGAAGTGAATCACATGCCGGCCAGTCAAGCGTCCTGAGCAGTAGTGCTGGGCTAGCAGGACTCCGGTGAACCAGGCTGTAGCGGACTACTATGGCTCATGGAAGCACTAGACTACATTTCCCCATAAGAGAGGCTGCCAAGGATAAACAACTAGATTGTCGGATCCCACACATACCAAGCATTTCAATCATACACACAATATGCTCGATATGTGTAAATACAACATGGCATCACAACATAACTCTACGACTCAAGTATTTATTCAATAGGCTCCGAGGAGCGAGATATTACAAACATGGGTCTCATGACCCAACATTCAAAGCATACAAATCAAAGCACATGCGGAAGCTTAACATGTCTGAGTACAGACATCTACAAATGAAAAAGGCTTAGAAGCCTGACTATCTACCAGATCCTGCCGAGGGCACAAGATCGTAGCTGAGGTATCAAGCTAAACGTCGAAGTCCACGCGGAATTACTAGCGAGACTGAAGTCTCTACAGAACATAAAATAGGCAAACGTGAGTACAAATGTACCCAGCAAGACTTACATCGTAACTAACTACATATGCATCGGTATCAACAAAGGGGTGGTGGAGTTTAACCGCAGCAACCCAGCTTTGACTCGCGGCTATCCTAAGCTACGATCGCAAGTAACTCTTTGAGGTGGCGCTGCGAGTCCACATATTCACCATATCAATACACCACTATGGATCCGCTCCCGTCTCCTTACGAGAACGCCATCCATAGCACTCACGCTTATCTTGCGCATTTTAGAGTATCCACTTTCACTTGTCTATGAACTGTTATAGGCAACCCAGAAGTCCTTAACCGTGGACGCGGCTATTCGAATAGATCATTTATACCCCTGCAGGGGTGTACTTCTTCACACACGCTCTCACCTCTTACCGCCATGTACACGTCATGTATCTCGGCAACCTTCAAGCGGAAGCCTGGCAAGGGTGTCGGCCACGACCTACCTAAACACTCAAGTCTCTAGTCCAGGTTTATCGCCTATTCGGGTTCCATCCGCAGGGAGTCCGGCCGAGGTTTCCACTAACGGCCCCGAATGATGTGAGCAGGGTTCCCGAGACACCAACGGGCGAATCGGTACACCGACACGTGCCTACCGCAACACAGCCCACCCCTAAGGTCAGCTGTGCAGCGCCCCAAAGATACTACAAACACCGTAAACTACTTGCAACTCCGGACAGAGGACAAGGGTGATTAAGAAGCCGAGAGAGTCAATTAAGGATCCCAATGTGTGGTAGTAACTGTTTCATGGATCACAAACACGTAACTCGGGCCTCGAGGACGGCTTCAATGAGACAACCCACCATGTACTCCTACATGGCCTCTCACCGCTACCTTTACCAAATCGTGTTCACACACTTAGCTCACACACAGTAGGACAAGTTTACACACCTCCGATTCATCCCCTGTCGGGGAAGCTGATCGGACCCACGAACACCTATGGGACCGGCGGGCCGAGTCCCTTTTGATTCGGTGGGGGGCGGAGGTCGCACAAAGAGCAGATCGAGGCGAAGCACACGAGTAGTTTACCCAGCTTCGGAGCTCTCCGGAGAGATAATACTCCCATCACTGCTTGTCCGATTATGTTGTGTTCTTGCTAGGGAGCGCCGAGAGCTACAAGAGCTAGCGTGAGTGTCCCCGGTTTCAATGAGTCGAACCCCCTCTACGCTATGCATGGGCCTCCTTTTATATGCTCAAGGGGTCACCAACAGTGGCAACGTAGACAAGGGCAAAAAGGGAAAATGAGCTGCGGTTGGTACAGCTACTTGTACAGTGTATTCTACCTAACTCGACGGCAAGGGACAAAGCATTAAATGCCCGTCCATGTCGCCTAAACAAAGGCAACATGGACCGTCAGAGCGCCACCGCTTGCCACGATGGCAATCTTGTCGGCCGCCGCCATCACGCTGCTCTCCGCTGACAAGACGGCCTTGACACGCCACCGAATGGTCCCATGGCGACACGCTGGTGGATGAGCCGGAGCGGAGATAAAGAGTGGTTGCCTGCCGCTGCAAGCGCCTTTGCCGCTACCTGAATCCTTGTCGCGTCGGAAGCTTGCCGCTCTTGGGCCTTCCCGCAAGCTCCTCTTGCCGGGGCTTGTCTTCGTGGTGCCTTGAGTGGCCTTCCGGCAAGCTCCTCTTGCCGGGCCTTGTCTCCTTGGCTTAAATACTTTGTTCTTGAATGGCTCCAAAAGAACCACGGAGGACCTTGGCGGTCACCAGCAAGCCTTGCCGTAGGCGCTGCAATCGCTGCACGAGTTCGGGATACTAGGGTACCCCTACTCTAGTACACCGACAGGAGCCCCCGGGCCTGGGCCACACACGGTGCCGAGCGTTGTTGGGCCAGGCCCAAAACAGTGCACGGGCACGCGCGGCCTAGATCACGTCGTAACTTGCTCCGGACCCACCACGTCCCCCACGAACAACACGCGTCGAACGTGGCGTCGTGGGAGAGATCGTGGGGGGTTTCTTTATTTGGAAAAGCGGGCGTCCGCCCCTCTCCCTCCTTATAAATAGGGGAAACAGGGGCAGGTCGCCCACCTCGCCATTTGTTGTCTAATCTCGAAAACCACCGCCGCTCCCCCTTCTTCTCTAGTCTGAAGAGAGCAGCGCTCTGGCCCCCATCGCCACCAGCGCCATCAACGCCGTCGATCTCCTCCATCACCTCCGCCATGGCTCCGAAAGCCGATAAGGGGAAAGGCGTGAAGTCGGCCGAGGCGCAGCGGCTCGCGGTGCTGCAAAAGGAGCGGGCCGTCTCCCCCCCCCCCCCAGCTCGCCGCAAGGGAGCTGAGGGAGAACTACTACTTGTTCTGGTCGACGGAGACGCGGGCGCATCCGCGCACGAAGGTACTCCCAGCCGCTGCTTCTGAACTAGCCCCAACTGGGTACCCTTTCTTCACGCTTTTCTTCTATTGCGGGCTCTGCCCGCCCTTCTCTGAATTTTTCTGCGATATCATGAACACCTACGGGCTTCGCCTCCTTGATTTCACCCCCAATGCTTTCCTGACCATGGCAGTTTTCGCACACCTTTGCAAAAACTTTGTCGGAATCCACCCAAACATAGCCCTCTTCCGCCACTTCTTCATGCCCCGCGTCGAGAGAGGAGAGCCACTTGCCGGAGGGATTGCTTGGATCTCAAGGATCGGCAAGAAAGAAGCCTATCTGGAAGGAGAGCTCATGATAAGTGGGAGGAGTGGAGAGCCGATTGGTGTTGGATCGTTGAGGAGAACCCGCAGCCCTTCACTGCCCAGCGACAACTCCAATAGTGCGCGGCAATGATTGGAGCAACTTGGCGCCGGAAGATGCTAGGTTGAAGATTGCTGTGACCCGGATCTTGCGCCTCAGGCTTGTCGGACTCACCGTAGGCGCTGTTGGCGCAGATTTCCTTCGCCGCATCGCTCCCTTGCAGGAGAGGAGGAGACCAGCTTGGGAGTTCCAAAACGCAGCGGACATCATGAGGCTGCGCCGGGCCTCAACTTCAATTTCACTGTCACAGGTTGGATGCGATGTTGGAGCTGTTCAAACACGACCCGATCACCCGAGTGGTTTAGGTTGCCGAGGGGAGTCGTCCCATTGTGCAACAACTCTTCGCTCGACCGCATCCGTGGAATGATGCCGTTGTGCGATTCGCATGGGATCGTTCCAACCTGGCAAGAGCCTGCGGACAACGTCGTGCAGCAGTTCTTCGACAGCTTGGAAGAAGTGCCGATCCGCCCCGACGAGCAGAAGAGACTCACCCGCGACACCACCGACGACGAGATGCAGCGCATCGCCACCAGGCTGGAGGAGGCGGCAGCAGCTGCTGCCGCTGGCGAATTCAGGTTCACCGTGGAGGAGGCAGAGGCAGCAGAAGCGGCAAGCCTTGTCGAGCGAAGGGAGTTCGCCGGCGAGGAAGAGCTTGTCGAACCCGAAGCTGAGTCGAACGAACCCGCCGAGGGTGCTTCTTCCCCACCATCTAGCAGCTTGCCGCAAACGGAGCCCCCAGCTCCACCAAGAAGGCGTCTCTGCAAGGCTGGAGACGAGACGGGGCGGCAGACGGGCCAATAGCCATAGCGCCAGCTGACGCCGCTCTACCGCTGCAAGCATCATTGCCGCTGGAGCACCCCCACACCGCTGCAACAACCGAGGCGGATCCTCCTGTGCCACCGCTGCCAAGCGGTCAAGGGAACCTACTCCTCCGCCTCGTCGCACCGGAGGCGAGCCGGAATTTGATCTCTCCGCGCTCAGCTCCGACGATGAAGAAGAAGAGCAAGCTTCTATGTTGTGCTTGTATTTCTTCAATTTTGGTGCTTCGTCTTGTATCTGATTTGCTTCATTCTGAACTCCTTCCTTTTCGTGACGCCGCCCGTAGAGCGTCGAAGAGAGCCAAGACCCCGGTGGTTGTCATCGAGGATGATCCCCCCGTGGCAACAGGAGGCGTGTCTGAGACCCCCTTGCCGGACCCGGCAACCCTTCCTCAAAGCAACCCCCAGCACAACCCCCAACGTAAGTATACGGTTTACTTCTTACTGTTAGGCGTGCATGGGTGCTCCTTCTTTGTTGATATCTGACTGTTAGTTTGTGTAGGAGCAGAGCAGCCTCATCAGGAGTGCCCGGAAGCCGCTCCCGAAATACCATCTGCTTCGACTCCACCGCCAAGGGAGGATTCTCCGGCAAGGGAGCGTTCTCCGGCAAGGGAGGCTTCTCCAACAAGGGACAACACCAGTGATCCTCCGGTGGTCGAGACCATGGCTGCAGATCCCACCGCAGGTAATCCTCTTGCGTGAAAATTTCCCTTGGGTTCTTTTTCTTCTGTTTTTCTTTTGAACATTTGCTTGATCGTTCTTTCTTTGTCTGGTCGCCGATCCATCCGCCGTAGAGCCGATGGAGACCGAGGTCGCCCGGCGAGGACGCAGCAAGGCAACATCGACGACGCCGCCACCATGGAGGAAGAGGTCGGCGCCGATGGGTCCGCCGCGAAGAGGCCGCCAAGGCTGCCGCCGCAAAAGGCTGGTGAGAGGTCAGCGATCGCATCGACGACCTCGAGGCCGTGGGAGCGCCAGCGCTACGCCGATCGCCGATCCCTCCGCCATCGGTGCAGCGTCGAGTTCAAGAGCCCCAGCCGGCGCCTATCTCAAGGCCGGGCGATGGCGTCTTCATCAAGCTCCCACAGGCATCGAGCTCAGGCGCCGGTCAAAGGAGAGACCTTTGATGAAGAGCTGCTCGCTGGTTGGCCGCCGTCGACGCGCCAAGCAGCAGCGGCGGCGAAGTTCGAGGAGGAGCAATGCCGAAGAAGAGCTGTCGCTCTACCACGCCCGGCAAGCCAAACTGGAATCCGGGAAGTGCTTGTCGCGAAGGCGGAGCAGTACATAGAGAAGCGCGCGGAGGAGCTCCGGGGAATCAATCAGGAAGCTCTCCGGTCCTTGGCAGAGGAGCGGGAGCAAATTGTTGAGGCGCGCAAAGCCTTCATCCTCGAGAAGGCAGAGGTTGAAGAGCAGCAGAGGCTCGCTGCCGAGAAGCTATCCGCGCAGGAAGGCGAGCTGGCGCAACGGAAGATCAACCTTGACAGCCACGAGGAGGAGCTTGTCGCGCACGAGGAGTCACTTGGCGGGGCTCTTAAGGAAGCAAAGGATGTTGCCGCAGCTGCCGAGGCCGCCAAGAAAGAGTTGGAGACGAAGGTGACGCAGCTGGAGGCCAATCTCCAGAAGAGCGGCGAGGAGCTTGCTGCACTCAACCACGAGCGCGAGAAGGACGCCTACACTCTTGGCGAGCTACAGGGCCGTCTCGCCGAGAGGAGCAAGGATCTCAGCGCCGCTAAGGACTCCAAAGCAGATCTTGAGCTGAAGCTGACCACCCTGATGTAGACGCTGGACGGTGCCAAGGAGCAGGAGGTGGGCCTGTTGGAGAAGATCAAGGCCAACGAGGCGCTGCTGGCGAGTGCTACTGCCGCCCAGAGCACTTTCAGGGAGAATGTGGAGCACTGGACCGAGGGTCTTGTGAATATCGCCGCCGCCATCGACACGGAGCTGACGGAGCTAGGGATGGTGGATCTTGGGTACTCTTCCGACGAGCGCCTAACCCAGCGCCAAGCTCAAATTTTGTTCCTCAAGGGCGTGGTGACGGCACTCCAGCGACTCCGGGAAGAGATCCCAAAGCAGCTGGCCGAGGAATCGCGCCAGGTCTGTGCGGGAGCTCTCCAGAAGGTGTTGATGAAGGTGGCCTTCCGCAATCCAGGCCTCAACCTCAACGGCGTCCTCAGATCCCTGCCGCCAGATGCCGATGTGGAGGCGCTCAAAGCCCTTGTCGCACCCATTGTGGACAAGGTGGGCAAGATCAAGCGGGTTGATGGTGACCGCGTAGATTAGGCCGCCAATTTTATCTTTCCCTTGTCGCTGTTGATCATGTTTAGGAGAACAATTTATTAGATCTGCGGTAAGCTATTTTGTAATATAACTCTATCTTGGGTAGTGATTGCAATGTTATTTCCTTTACTTGATTCCTTCCTTTGTATGTTTGTGCCCTACGCTTTTAGGGAACTTGTCGGTAGCTGGCACCTTTGTCATGAGCGCTAAGTGCGGAACGTCAAGAGCTTCTTTGGCGGTGCCGCTCGACAAGCAACTTTGTAGCAACTAGTTGCAGCTCACTTAAGTTGTTGAGCGGACTCGAAACAAAGTAAGGGCGCAACTAGCTACGAGTTGGTTCCTCCGCGCACAGGTTTTCCATACAAAGTACTATCGTTCGAGGAAGATAACTTAAAAATTTAAAAGCTGATTGCTCAAACTTTGGCAACTTAGCTTTTCTGTAGCTTGTTTCCCGGTAAGGCGAAATTTCCTCGAGCAATGCTTGGTCCATGGCATTATCTTCTCCTTCCCCCCTGGTTAACTTGTGTGCGAGGGAACCTTCCTTTCTTTGAGAAAGAGAAAGAAGAGAAAATAAAGTTATGGAGCCTTGTGGCTCGTTATTTCTTACCGGGTGTAGGTGCTGCACAAAGCGTCAGATAAAACATGCAATAAAATGATGAAAGCATGTAATTGACAGGTTGTGCGAAACACATGAATTTTACTTATGCATGGGGTCTGCGCCCGGCTTTGTACAAAGGATTACATGCAACGTCGGCAAGACTTGTACAAAAGGTGGTTGCCGAAACAGGTTCCGGCAACCGCGCCCTACGGGTCAAACTTACGAAGATGCTCAATGTTCCGTGAGTTGCTCACCGGAATGCCATCTTCGGTCTCGAGGCTTAATCGCGCCAGCCTAGTGACTCGCTTTCACCCGATAAGGGCCTTCCCACTTCAAGCGCCAACTTGTTGGAATTCTTAGCGGATCGAGCGCGCCAAGAACAAGGTCGCCTTCCTCGAGGCTTCCGGCACTAACTTTGCGGCTATGGTAGCGATGCAAAGCTTGCTGGTAACGAGCAGCTCGTGACAATGACTCAAGACGGTCCTCCTCAAGGAGTAGCGCGTCATCTTGTCGCAGCTGCTCTTGCTCAAGCTCATCATAAGCGAGTACTCGAGGTGACCCGTATACGAGTTCCGTGGGGAGAACTGCCTGTGCTCCATAGACTAGAGCGAAAGGTGTCTGGCCAGTGGCTCAATTTGGCGTCGTCCTGACCGACCAAAGAACCACCGGCAGCTCCTCAATCCAGTTTACCCAGCTTCGGAGCTCTCCGGAGAGATAATACTCCTACTGCTGCTTGTCTGATTATGTTGTGTTCTTGCTAGGGAGCGCTGAGAGCTACAAGACCTAGCGTGAGTGTCTCTAGTTTCGAATGAGTCGAACCCCCTCTACGTTGCGCATGGGCCTCCTTTTATATGCTCAAGGGGTCACCCACAGGTGGCAACGTAGACAAGGGCAAAAAGGGAAAATGAGTTGCGGTTGGTACAGCTACTTGTACAGTGTATTCTACCTAACTCTGACGGCAAGGGACAAATGCATTAAATGCCCGTCCATGTCGCCTAAACAGGTAAGATGGACCGTCAGAGCGCCACCGCTTGCCACGATGGCAATCTTGTCGGCGCCGCCATCATTGCTCTCCGCCGTCAAGACGGCCTCTTGACACGCCAAGACCGAATGGTCCCATGGCGACACGTTGGTGGATGAGCCAGAGCGGAGATAAAGAGTGGTTGCCTGCCGCGGCAAGCGCCTTGCCGCGGCTGAATCCTTGTCGCGTCCGGAAGCTTGCCGCTCTCCGGGCCTTCCCGGCAAGCTCCTCTTGCCGGGGGCTTGTCTTCTGTGTGCCTTGAGTGGCCTTCCCGGCAAGCTCCTCTTGCCGGGGCCTTGTCTCCTTGGCTTAAATACTTTGTTCTTGAATGGCTCCAAAAGAACCACGGAGGACCTTGGCGGTCACCAGGCAAGCCTTGCCGCGGGGCGCTGCAACTGCTCGTGCACGAGTTCGGGATACTAGGGTACCCCTACTCTAGTACACTGACATCCCCGATGAATCAAACCTGACACAACTCTAAGCAATAGCAGGCACGACAAACAAGCATGAATGAGTAGGCACATCAGGGCTCAAACAACTCCTTCTCATGCTAGTGGGTTTCATCTATTTACTGTGGCAATGACAGGTCATGCAGAGGATAAAGGGGTTCAACTACCGCAGCAAGTAACAGTTGAATCGTTGTTGTCCTAATGAAGTAAAAGAGAGCAGAAGCGAGGGAGTGGGATTGTATCGGAATGAACAAGGGAGTTTTGCTTGCCTGGCACTTCTAAAGATAATATAGTTCTTCATCGATGTCATCGAACTCATCGTCGGAACATCGTCTAACGGGAGGGGACAATTACCGGCAAACAAGGAGGGACACAATCAATGTAATGCGACAAATATGATGCATGATAATGTCATGGCAATATGTTGTTGATTGAGCTAATGCAACTAGCAACCATATTAAATGAAGTTGGTTTGAACCAAGGATTCAAATTCAAACTCCATATGTGCTTATTTAAATGTCAGTTATGCAAATTGCCCTGTACAGCAACCCTAGGTTGTTCAAACATGCATGCAAATGCCATAAACAGATTCCTTGAATTTTTCTGATAATTTTTTATATATAATTCATCTCATTTGGAGTTACGGATGAATTTATATGAATTTTAGAAGTTTTGGATATTTTCTGGAATTTCCTGATTAAGAATAAATCCAGTAAATGATTTATTGCATCAGCATTGCGTCAGGGTGACGTCATCAAGTCAACAGCGGCTGGTCCAGGTCAAACCTGACCAGTGGGGTCCACTGGTCAGTGACTAGGGCTGGTTAGTGTCAATGGCAGGTGGGGCCGGGTCAACAGACACGTCAGCAAGTCAATACTGACGTGTGGGATCGGTCAACGTCTGACGTGGCCAGGTCAAACTGACCTGTGGGGCCCGTGGAGGTTGGTTCAATCTAAACGCAATTAAAATCTGGGTTAGTTAGGGCGTGGGGCCCAGCTGTCATTGGCTCAGATGGTTGTTTAGTGGCGGTGATTAGTACTAATCTCGCGGCCACGACAGCACGCCGGAATTTGGCCGGCGGTGACCATCCAGCGCGGCGGAGGCGTGCCGGAATCACGCTACGGACATCGGCTGCACATGCCGAGGGCACCAGGGCGTAGCCCTTGCTTGCCCGCATCGAGGAGCAGGGGAGTTGGACGCGGGGGTCGCCGGAATCGTGCCGGCGACGAGCTTTGGCGGCGGCCGGAGTTCGGGCGGGGTCGGGTTTGATGCTACGGTGCACGGGAGTACGAGCTGGTGGTGGCTACGGGCTCCCGGTGTTGCGCTGAGCACAACAGAGAGGTTGGCTTCGAGCCATGGTGGCTCTAGCCACGACGGCGCCATGGCCGGCGGCGGGGAGCTTTCGGGTGAGGTGGAAACGGCGGCTACGGAGGCCAAGCGAGCACGGGAGCTAGGGGGAGAGGAAGAGGAGCTCACAGCGAGTTGAACGGATGCCTCGGAGTGCTGGGGGAGGGGCTGGTGACGACGGGAGGTCGCCGGCGATCTCGGTGGCCCGAGGAGGAAGAAGACGGCGTGGTCGGCGTTCGAGGGCGTCCGGCGTCGCGTGAGTCATCGAGGAGGCGTAGACGACATAGGCGAAGCTCATGGGCACGGCGAGGGGTCGAGGGGGAGGCAAGGGTCAAGGCTATGGCGAACGGCGGCGACGGACCCGTTCGGACATGAGGGGGAGAGGACGAGGGGGAGAGCAGAGGAGGGGAGAGTGGTGTCCAGGGGTCGGGGCGGTGCCGCAGAGGCGCTTCGAGGCGTCGCGCTGGCGCGGGCGACGGCAGGCAGGTAGGGTGGTGGCTGGCGAGCTCGGCGGCATCGTGGTGTCCCTCCTCTGCCTCTTTGGCAGGTAGGCGATGACCTGGCGGCCTGAGGCCGCGCCAGGTGGACTGGGGCTCTTTGGTGGGCTACCGGTAAGGCCGTAAGTTTTCGCTGTTTATTTTTCTGTTCTGTTTTCTTTTATTTATTTATTTGCCACTATTTAAATTCAAAATATAATTTAAACTCATGCCAAATCTTTCTGAAATATTTTATGTTGCAGAAATGGACCTAGACACATGCCCATAAATTATTTCAGGAGCATTTGAAGATATATTCTAGTTATATGAATATAAGTTCAAATTCAAAATGCAATATGATTTAAAATCAGTGCCCAAAATTATTCTTCAAAAATGTTCATTATTTTTGGTTTGGATCAAGACCATTGCCAAAATATCAAAACATCAATGAAGAGCATTTTGGGTTCATTGAATGCAATTTTTAGGGTTATTTGCCCTTCTTTTAATTAAATTTTTGAGGCTTAAAAATTTCCTCAGTTCAACTTGTTAGAATTTAGACATGATGCAACACAAGATGCTAGCACTAAGCATTACCCAAGTAGGGATGTGACAACTCACCCCCACTAAACAAGAATCTCGTCCCGAGATTCAAGACGTGAGGTAGGAAGACAGAGGGGACACAAGGCTAGCACGGTCTTCACGATCCAGGTTGCACTTCATAAGAACGTTGACAAGGTCATTATCTTTGTCTCAATGTCTTGCTCTGAGAACTCCAACTAACATGACAATGAGAGGGAAGGAAAAACTCCAGAAGGATCGATCTTCTCGAAGATCGAACAACTCAGGATCACTCATCGAGTGAGATATTGAAATACATCGAGAGGAATGGAAGAACAAGCGACGGGGTTTGATTTGGTGGGCAACAATTCCACGCTTAGAAAGATGGTGGATGGTGTCAAGGTGGCGAGGAAATAATTTCCATGATCCCGTAACGGGGCACCTTGAAAAAGGTGACTCGTTGAACTGATCCCTTAAGTGGCAAAAAGAATTACTTTTGATCCATAGATCATTGAAACCCTTCATACCAGCTTAAGGCAATTTATAGTTGATCGTTTGGAAGAGCTCGAAGAAATGGCATACTCGGACTAGGATGGATGATGTGGACTACCTTGTTGAAGACAACGCAATGGATGACCTTGCTTATCATCGGAAATGGATGGGACCCATGGTAAGTCCACTTTTGAAGATGATCTGGGGCAGCAACTGCTGAGAAGGCAGCCCATGGGAAATTGGCACAATGGCGGTGCAAACTGGGAACAAAATGAAACTGCTGGGAATGTTCCAACCATCATATCTGCCTGAGATTCAAATCTGGTTGGTAACGGGATATTTCAGACAGCATGTCTGGAGAAGAAAGTTTGCAACACAAACCGACGAGATGACGTTGCGAGATTCTCGGGAGATGAACTACGATAGCAAGCTCCTAAACATGAGCTGGTTCTGCTAAACATGTGTGAACACGCTGTCCCAGACAAACATGACCACATAGTAGTCTTATGATAAAACAGCACCGAGTTCAGGTAGGGAACCATCATTGAGATAACGAAGCCTTGTGCATATCCGTCCGGGCCCTTCATGATTAGCGCATGAACTTCTTTTCTTTGAACAATTCAATCAGTGGCTTGGTGTGCTAGGAATTGCATATGGAATGAAGATGATCAGTCTATCAGACCATAGAATACTTTGCACAGGCATGACTGACTTGGGATGACTCCAAAGGAAGACCTTTCTCAAATTCATGGCGGCAACTTACACCTAAAGCACATGAATTCGAGGAAGTCGCTTCTTCCATCCAAGCATAGGCTTCATGAACGGAACACGAAGGCATTGCTTACAAAGTTTTCAACACTAGGTTGATGTTCAACATGAATCATGGGGGAGACAAAATGTCACGATGGGCTCAACAACAACTCATCGGAATTTCCATATCACGACTTCCACCATTATGTGAACAATGTGATAGTATTGGTCGACCAAAAGATGTAATGGTGTATGCTCGAGGATCAACCACGAGTAAGACAACATTACGAACATCGTTGGTGCTGATTTGACTTGACGATAGCCCATACTCAAGTCAAAGTTTTGACAAGGCAATAGATCCAACAATTGATCTTGAGGACCAATCAATGAAGATATCATCTTTCTTCAACACACACTCAAAAGGATATCCCTTAAAATGAACTAAGTCGGACAAGCTTTTATCTTCCAACTCTCCAAGTTGTTGTTTAGCTTAACCAACCAGTTCAGGGTATCCAACACAGATTCTTGGAGAAGGGGTGATTTACAAGAAGCCAACTTGATCACGAACTCAACATAGCGGTCAGGTGAAACCTGGTCATACTTCCGAGAAGATATTCGGAAAATCACGAACCACCGATATGTTACTAAGCTCGAGAACAATCTTGCTTCTCAGGCAAGACGATATGATCAAATAAGAAAGGATTGACACAATCTTGACTCCTTGATCGAAGAGTGCTCTAGAAATAAGGACTAGGTAGCACAATCTATCTTAGAAATGATGATTCAATAACCAACACGCTAATAATGAGAATATTGTACATTTACTACCAAGCAACTAGTTGCTAGGAGTATTGATTTCTCACATCACGGTTCACTTGTCAGTATTCCGGTTGCAACAACACAGAACCGAGGAGCGAATGATGATGGCGAGAAGTATCACTACGTCAAGAATTCATAAGGGAAAGGTGCAATTCTCATGACATTCCTGACATAAAGTGGGTAATACTTCAGGGTAGAATAGAACAAAAGCTTGATTGCATTTGATCTGCGGAATACAACTGCTTTGACCCAATCCTAGAAATGGATGAGGTACTGGAGTTTGTTTCTACAAGTCATTCCGATTAGAATGGCTTGACGGACCACAAGAATAATAGGCATCGATGAACGAATGCACGCATACTCTTGACTATCAATTGATAGACGAGGATCAGAATACAACTAAGGAGGAACAACTCGAGGAACATGTAACTTTCTGAGTTGTGGATGCATAGGTTAGTATGTCGAATCAAGTTCAGCAGGTTTCTTCCGGATAACCTATGCAGAAAGGTAGAACTGGCAGAGTCGTAATGTAGAATGGAGAACCCATTAAGAGCACTCTGGTTGTGATCTTTTGGTTCAGGAGAACTTCTGCCGTAAGCAGTTCATGGTACTTGGAAGAAGGTAATACCACGAACCTCGAGGACTATTGCAAAGGTTACTAATAACCTAAAGGTACGAGCAACACTATCAACATGAAGTAAGTAGAGTGAATCTTGGGCTTAAGAGCCCAGAAATAGAATGCCTACTAACTAAATGGCATCACGGGATGCTTTCGAGAATAATGGCCAGAATCATCACACTGGGAACACAAAAACATGGCCATATTATCAGGTGATCCTCTAAGATGCCTAGGGTCATAATACTAGTTCCAACATATATGTCAAGGCAAGGAGTACCTCAACAGACGATTAGTGTGCTTATTCTGACCAAAAAGGACATCGGGAACGAAAAGAAAGGATTTGCAAATGCATCAGACTATTTAGAGACCTGGGATGACTCGGACAGCATGAAGGCTGTAAATGCTCAAATGATTTGAGACATCCTGCAAAAATGGTGGCATAACCACTCAACATCACAAACGCAAGGTTCTGAGACCAGCTGTGAATATACAGAAGTAATAAAAGCTAAACTGAGACTTCAAACTAAAAATCCTATAAGTCTATGGATTAGTAACACGTCATCCTGATAGATAGATGAGAAAGCCTAGTTCTTAATCCCCGTAGAAGAGAAGAGGATGACTCAGATCAGAAGGCCATGAGGTATAAGGAGTAAAAAGAGCCTTACGTTCCTTCCACAATCAATTCCCTTATATAACTAAAGCATTTCTAGACACAACTTCGACCAGTTTGGCTTGGTAATCCTACACAGCAACAGCTCGATACCAAAGCTGTCGGGACCCGATTCCAAGTCACATTGACCTAGCTGGTAACACCTCATATCACTTTTGTGGCCTCACGCACGGTATTCCCTTGGTGTCGCCTTACCATGGCCCGGGACCGTTTGCGCCTTTTGGGTCATGTATATGATAGTGTGGCTAGCATCCATATGACAGAGAACTCGGGCCGAAATGGCTAGTCGTGAACCCAAAGCGGCACTAACCCATGGGGACAGGCATACATGAATCAACTTCGAGCATGTCGGTCAGCTGCGTGTGAATCCGGGCTGTAGCACTGGGCTAACAGGACTCCGGGAACCCGGCTGTAGCGAGCTAGGCAGGACTCCGGATGTCACCGCGTGACATTCCCCGAAGGACGTAACACAGAACGGTGACTCACATGCCGCCGATCAAGCGTCCCGAGCAGTAGTCTTTGGGCTAGCAGGACTCTGGTGAACTGGGCTGTAGCGGACTACTATGGCTCATGGAAGCACTAGACTACATTTCCCCATAAGAGAGGCTGCCAAGGATAAACAACTAGATTGTCGGATCCCACACATACCAAGCATTTTCAATCATACACACAATATGCTCGATATGTGTAAATACAACATGGCATCACAACATAACTCTACGACTCAAAGTATTTATTCAATAGGCTCCGAGGAGCGAGATATTACAAACATGGGTCTCATGACCCAACATTCGTGAGCATACAAATCAAAGCACATGCAGAAGCTTAACATGTCTGAGTACAGACATCTACAAATGAAAAAGGCTTAGAAGCCTGACTATCTACCAGATCCTGCCGAGGGCACAAGATCGTAGCTGAGGTATCAAGCTAAACGTTGGAGTCCACGCGGAATTACTACCGAGACTGGAGTCTCTCTACAGAACATAAAATAGGCAAATGTGAGTACAAATGTACCCAGCAAGACTTACATCAGAACTAACTACATATGCATCGGTATCAACAAAGGGGGTGGTGGAGTTTAACTGCAGCAAGCCAGCTTTGACTCGGTGGCTATCCTAAGCTACGACTGCAAGTAACTCTTTTGAGGTGGCGCACATGAGTCCACATATTCACCATATCAATACACCACTATGGATCCGCTCCCGTCTCCTTACGAGAACGCCATCCATAGCACTCACGCTTATCTTGCGCATTTTAGAGTATCCACTTTCACTTGTCTATAAACTGTTATAGGCAACCCAGAAGTCCTTTACCGTGGACGCGGCTATTCGAATAGATCATTTATAACCCTGCAGGGGTGTACTTCTTCACACACGCTCTCGCCTCTTACCGCCATGTACACGTCATGTATCTCGGCAACCTTCAAGCGGAAGCCTGGCGAGGGTGTCAGCCACGACCTACTTAAACACTCAAGTCTCTAGTCCAGGTTTATCGCCTATTCGGGTTCCATCCGCAGGGAGTCCGGCCGAGGTTTCCACTAACGGCCCCGAACAATGTGAGCAGGGTTCCCGAGACACCAAACGGGCGAATCGGTACATCAAGACGTGCCTACCGCAACACAGCCCACCCTAAGGTCAGCGCAAGTGCGGCCCCCAAAGATACTACAAACACCGAAACTACTTGCAACTCCCGGACAGAGGACAAGGGTGATTAAGAAGCCGAGAGAGTCAATTAAGGATCCCAATGTGTGGTAGTAACTGTTTCATGGATCACAAACACGTAGCTCAGTTCCTGAGGACGGCTTCAATGAGACAACCCACCATGTACTCCTACATGGCCTCTCACTGCTACCTTTACCAAATCGTGTTCACACACTTAGCTCACACACAGTAGGACATGTTTACACACCTCTGATTCATCCCCGATGAATCAAACCTGACACAACTCTTAAGCAATAGCAGGCACGACAAACAAGCATGAATGAGTAGGCACATCAGGGCTCAAACAACTCCTATTCATGCTAGTGGGTTTCATCTATTTACTGTGGCAATGACAGGTCATGCAGAGGATAAAGGGGTTCAACTACCGCAGCAAGTAACAGTTGAATCGTTGTTGTCCTAATGAAGTAAAAGAGAGCAAAAGCGAGGGAGTGGGATTGTATCGGAATGAATAAGGTCGGCGATCGAGGGCGTCCGGCATCGCGGGAGTCATCGAGGAGGCATAGACGACGGAGGCGGAGCTCATGGGCACGACGAGGGGTCGAGGGGGAGGCAGTGGCCGCGGCTATGGCGAACGGCGGCGACGGACCCGTTCGGACATGAGGGGGAGAGGACGAGGGGGGAGCAGAGGAGGGGAGAGTGGTGTCCAGGGGTCGGGGCGGTGCCGCAGAGGCGCTTAGAGGCGTCGCGCTGGCGCGGGCGACGGCAGGCAGGCATGGTGGTGGCGTTGCGAGCTCGGCGGCGTCGCGGTGTCCCTCCTTTGCCTACTGGCAGAGGTAGGCGATGACTGGCAGCGGCGCTGGGCTGGGCCGGCCAGGTGGACTGGGCTGCTGGTGGGCTACCAGGTAAGGCCAGGTAAGTTTCTGCTCTGTTTTATTTTTCTGTTCTGTTTTCTTTTATTTATTTATTTGCCACTATTTAAATTCAAAATAGAATTTAAACTCATGCCAAATCTTTCTGAAATATTTTATGTTGCAGAAATGGACCTAGCCACATGCCCATAAATTATTTCAGGAGCATTTGAAGATATATTCTAGTTATATGAATATAAGTTCAAATTCAAATTACAATATGATTTAAAATAAGTGCCCAAAATTATTCTTCAAAAATGTTCATTATTTTTGGTTTGGATCAAGACCATTGCCAAAAATATCAAACATCAATGAAGAGCATTTTGGGTTCATTGAATGCAATTTTTAGGGTTATTTGCCCTTCTTTTAATTAAATTTTTTAGGCTTAAAAATTTCCTCAGTTCAACTTGTTAGAATTTAGACATGATGCAACACAAGATGCTAGCACTAAGCATTAGCCAACTAGGGATGTGACAGGTTCTTGCAATTGCACAATAATGTGCTACTAAACAAAGGACCATGCACGTGCTAACCTCGATTGTAAATCTCAGTGCTTCCCATTGTTTCCCTGCAACACATATAAGGTAGTTAGTCATCTGGTTAAGTGACACACATGCTATCAGTAAAATATGTTGATGAAAAATAAGCACATTGCAGATTCATCAGATTAATTCAAGCCACATGGAAAACCCATTTATCTAAACCAAGCATGATTAAAAACTAGGAAATATAGCACTTGTATATGTTTCTCATGTATTAAGTGTAGCCAAATTCGATTTATTCCTCACATGCACAACAATACAAAATTCTACCCACGACAATTGGACAGCGCATTGCAGAATTGAACCAAGCAGTTAACTAAACACCACAACAAATGAACCAAACATTAACTGAGCACCACATTGCACAATATAACATACTCCTAATAGAAGATCAGACAGTTAACCAAACCAAGCATGCTTAACAATTTGGAAATATAGTAATTGTATTTTTTCTCATGTATTTAGTACAACCAAATTCAATTTATTCCTCACATGGTATACAATAACAGAATGCACCCACAACAATTGAACATCGCATTACAAAATTGAACCAAACAGCTAACTAAACACCACAAAAAATGAACCAAACGTTAACTGAGCACCACATTGCACAATATTACATACTCCTAATAGAAGATCGGACAGTTAACCAAACTAAGCATGCTTAAGAACTTGGAAATATAGCAATTGTATTTATTTCTCATGTATTTAGTACAACCAATTTAAATTTATTCTTCACATGGTATACAATAACAGAATGCATCCACAACAAATGAACATCGCATAGCAGAATTGAACCAAACAGTTAACTAAACACAACAACAAATGAACCAAACGTTAACTGAGCACCACATTGCACAATATAAATACTCCTAATAGAAGATCAGACAGTTAACCAAACGAAGCATGCTTAACAACTTGGAAATATAGCAATTGTATTTGTTTCTCATCTATTTCGTAAAGAAAAATTCGATTTATTTTTCACATGGAAGACAATACAAAATTGCACAGTGAAGAATTGAACATCACATTTGCAGAATTGAACCAAATAGTTAACTGAACACGACAAGTAATTAACCAAATAGTTAACAAGTGAGCATCACATTGCACGACATATAGAACACCTCGGGTTGAGGTAAGCATGTGCACGCTAAGAAAACACCTTGTAGTCTTCGTCGAAGGCACCGAGGGTGGCCTCTAGAAAACACCATGAACTATCGTTTAAAGCAGCCAACCGCATCGCGACATCGGCGCGCGAGGTGTCGATGGAGTCCTCGACGGCGAGGTGCTCATCCAAGATCTGGGGGTCGGCACGAAAGGCAGCCATCGCGACCTCATCCGCGTGTGCGGCCGCGATTTGCTTCTCCGCTGCCAAATGCTCCTTGAGCTCTTGGCTATACTGTGTGCACCATGGCTTAGGGCGGCGCTTATTTGGTGGAGGGGTCGGTGATTTGGGTGGAAGGTGTCACGCCGGTGGTCGGGGCATGTGGGATGTTGAAGGAGGAGGAGGATGGGGGTCGGGTGTGGATTACCTGCCTGGATAGACGAGGCCGAGCAGCGTGAAGGACGGTCGCCGACGAGGAGGCGGTGCTGCAAGCAAGGAATGAAGGTTTCAACTTGGAAAGGAAGGCGGAAATAGGGGAAATGTGGCTTTTGGTAAGGGAGAGGGGGCAGGGAGGTAGATATTTCTGCAGAAGCCGAAAATTTGAAATCGGTTCAGCGAAAAAACTGGCGCGCAAAGTGTCATCAGACACGGTCCCTTATTCAGAACTGTGTACGATATGTGAACATCACAAACGATTCAGATAGCTTAACCCGTGTGTGATGAGTTTGAACGTCAAAATTTTGGTTCAAATTTCGCTAGTTAAAGTGGTCATCCACGTCATTGCATAATTTTGGTACACAAAAGAGACTACAGCACACCCACACTTCTTAATCGAGCAAGTTCAGCAATTAAACAGAGCTAGTTGACCTAAAGATTACTCTAACAAATTAAAGACCGGTGCTCTTAATTAAACAAAACAAAGAGTACTACTACGGCTAGTGCTCGTCGATCTCCACCGCCTCCTACATGTCCAGCTCATGCCCGACAATCTCCTAGGGAAGGGGCTCCATGGCATGCATCGCACCATACTCAACAATCATCTCGCCATCTGCATCCTTCATATCTTTGGAATAGGCTGCCACAAGCTGGGCATGGGCGGCCGCGATCTGGGCTTTGGCGGGCTCCGTCGTGGCAAGGTATGCCACGTAGGAACGGACGGCTGCTCGAATGCTCTCGGCGACTGCCAACTCATCGGCCGTGGGTTGCCGACCGTTGTCGGAGAAGCTTTGTTCGATTTGTGCGGTGACCGCCACAAGCTGGGCGTGGGCAGCCTCGACATGGTCGTGCGTGGCCTCCATCAGGGCTAAGGCCGCCGCTGTGGAACGGATAGCTGATGTGCCGCTCTCGCCAGTTGCTATCCCCGAGGCAGATGTTGCTATCGCTGCCTGAGGAGCAATAGCGATCGTTTGGGCTGCCTTGGCAGCCCGGTCGTAGATTGCGGTCGCCCTCACTAAGCTTGTTAGCACGCGCCTGGCGGCTGCGGCCGCGCTCTCGCCAGAGTGGGCCGCCAAAGTTGCCAATATGACGCGGGTCCACGTCCCCATGTTTCACCGGCGATGATTGAATAGTGAAATGATATTTGGGGAGCAAGCTAGTGTGCTTTACACGCTGGCTGTGGACTGTAGCCGTCGCACCTTCTCGTGTAAGCCGTATGCGTACTATATGTCGACGGTGCTCCAAGCTATTCTGTGCGGCATCTCACATGATTGTTGATAATAAGCTGTGTGCGATCTAATTGATTTTTCATCTTTATTTGAATTACATAATGGGGTCACAGCTGCAAAGGATGGTGTTTGAATTGCTAGAACTTTTATCTGTAGTGAACATGCAAGTATAGGTGTGTCGTCAAAAAATTGGAATTATTCAGGGTTCGTTTGGCCATTTTTAAACATTAACTTGGTTTTGTAGGCATTTCAGATGCATAATTCAAATTCTAACTACATGCACATGCTTCAGTGCATATAAACGGGTTGAAAAATCAAATCTGTGTCCTTGGTTGCATGCTTAGGTCCCATGAAAGAAATGGGAATGAATGTCAAACACCCTGCCACCGTCACTCGGCCGCAAACATTGAGATACCTGGTTTTTAAATTCTAGTAAATCCAAAACTAGTCTAAAATTCATGAAACTTGGCATGCTATCATGGAGTGGCATCAACATGTCGTGGTAAATTTTTTGTCCCATTTGGGGCAGGTTTGGGTATAAGCTTCTCACAAACCAGAGCTTCTCACAACAAGCTCGATGGTTTCGGTAGGGAACGTGCCACCTTTGGGGACGAAACGATATCCGTTGCCTCTTATTACTTTGAAATTTTTTCTAGTGTCAACCAATGTTAAGGATATTGCTTATCGTTAGCGTCTCGGTTAGCTGGGGATTAGAGATTAATCGGAAATCGGCCGATTAATTGATTTTATCGGTCGGCTATTAATAGGCCATTTTTTGCAAATCCCAGGTTCACAACACTAAAATATGCTATATTCAACACCAAAACAATATTGGACAGAAGTGTTAACCAAAATGGCATAGTGTCCATCACCCTTTTTTATTAATAATAGTCAGATATGCATGAAGTCAGGAAGGCTCATGACACGTTTGGTAGGCTGCATTAGGTCGGGCCAGGCCCATGCGGGAAGAATTTGGGCCGTTTTGTTACCCACATGGACTGTTTGGCCTACATAGCATGAACATTAAAGCACCCCTGGGCCCGCATCCCACATAAACGCTCAAATCGGCCGTTTTTGTGTAGCCAGGCCCGAGCGGTGCAATCCTAGGCACGTGGGCGTGGGTGGTTGCACGCATGGATGCAGTCTCGAGAAGTCATGTTGTTTCCTATACGTCGTCATAAATTACCCTCACATACCTTCCTCACCGCTCTCTCCCCTCTTCCCTACTTACACCAGCGGCGGCGATAGCAGCAGGATCTACGATGGTGGTGACCACTGCAGCGACTTCACACCTCCACCGGAGCACATCGGCAATGGCGGTAAGTTTCTTTGACCTCTCTAGAGTAACTACGTCGAGAACGGGCTAGATTTAATTTGAGTATGCGATAGGAGAGTGAGGGAGGGGATTGAACACATCGAGGGTGGGGGGATTGAACACATCTTCAGTTCATGCCAAATGGTTCGATTACATCGGGGGTGGGGATTGGGGTACAACCTACTTCTAGCCGCCGCGGCCCTGGAGTCGTCTCGAGCATCGGTGGGGCGTCGGATTATTTTCTTCCTCGCTGTCGTCTTCTTCCTGTTTGTGTTCTTCCTCATTGTCACGGTCAAGAACGATGGGTCTTGCAAGGTCGCTTGCCGCCGACGCTCTGGCCATCATCTGCACCTTGTCGTCTTCCTTCGTCAGATCCACCACAATCTGTGTCGTCCAGTACACAACAACATGGTCGTTATTGGGATGGTTGTACTCCTTGTACTTGGCCCACTTGGCCCTCTGTTGAGCGTTACCAGAGTTGGCCTGATTCATGGCCCAACGAAGGATGTCGACTGACATAGCGCCCTTTGCTGGGTTAGGAATCAACATCTTCAACTCCTTCGCCGTCGCCTTCTTCACCACAGCATCAGCCTCCTTGTGCACTTCTTGCATACTGGTGAAGTTTGAGCACACCTTCATTGTGTCCTCGAACTTAGCACGGTCACCAAGCGAGCACCCAAGGAAGAATGCCTGCATCCCATGCCCCAGGTTAAAGGGTTGGGTTGGAGTTCACGGTGAGGGAGAGGTGGTGAAACAGAGAGAGATTGATGAAGAGAGAGGGTTTGAGTGTGGTGCTGGGTAAGAAGAGTGTTAGGTCGGTAGTATTAAATGCTGACCTTTGAATCTCATGTTGTTGATAATGCAGTTGGACAAGGGCAAGGAGGTGGTACCATCATTGGAGAAGGGCAAGGAGGACGTGACACCATTAGTGGAGGTGCCGGTGCAGGAACACCCTAACACCAAGTGGAGGAACTATGTGCACTACCATGAGGTGGCAGGACCTACCCACTTCTGCAAGTTGATCCTTGCTCCTAAGCTGGATGCTCTGCCTTTGCCTCTGGTCTTCACCAAGCACTTCCCCGCCGTGCCTACAGAGTTTAGTCTGAAGACGAACACCAGCTACTCATGGAGGGTCACGTGAAGGTGGTCGACGGCAGGGTCACCCTTGATTAGGGTTGTGATGGGGAACGAAGCATGAAAATCAAAAAAATTCCTACAAATCACCCAAGATCTATATATGAGAAGTATATGAATGAGAGGTCAGTGTGTCTACATACCATTGTAGACCGAAAGCGGAAGCGTATATAACGCGATTGATGTAGTCATACTCTTCATGATCCAATCGCGATCCAATCCGATGATGTACCGAGCAGACGGCACCTCCGCGTCGTGCGGCTCGGTGACGTTTCCTCCTTCTTGATCCAACAAGCAAGAGTGGAGAAGTAGATGGGATCTCAACCAGGACGACGGCGTGGTGGAGATGGTGGTGGGGCAGTGCCGGTAGGGCTTCGCCAAACGCTGGCGGAACCAATCTGAGGAGAAAGCTGAGTTATGGGAGAGGTAGGGCTGCCTCCGGGGCGTGGGAATTAGTGTGCCCAGCCCCTCCCTCTCCTACAATATATATATAGGAGGCAAGGGGGGGTCTGGGGTGCATCCCTAGCCCCTCCTCCAAGGAGGGGGCGCCGGCCTAGGGAGGTTTACTCCCTCCCCAAGACACCCAAGGGGGTGCCTTCCCCCCTTAGGACTCTTCCTCCTCCATGATACGTCTCCAACGTATCAATAATTTTGATTGTTCCATGCTATTATATTATCTGTTTGGATGTTTTATATGCATTAATATGCTATTTTATATGATTTTTCGGACTAACCTATTAACCTAGAGCCCAGTGCCAGTTTCCGTTTTTTCTTGTTTTAGAATTTCGCAGAAAAGCAATATCAAACGGAGTCCAAATGGAATAAAACTTTCGCCATGATTTTTCTTGGACCAGAAGACACCCGGGAGACTTGGAGTGCAAGTCAGAAGATCCTGAGGAGGCCACAAGGGTGGAGGGCACGCCCAGGGGGGTGGGGCGCGCACCACAACCTTGTGGGGCCCTCGAGAGTCCCCTGACCTAGATCTTCCTCCTATATATACTCTTATACCCTAAAAACATCCAGGGAGCCACGAAACCAATTTTCCACCACCACAACCTTCTGTACCCGTGAGATCCAATCCTGGAGCCTTTTTAGCACCCTGCTGGAGGGGGATTCGATCACGGAGGGCTTCTATATCAACACCATTGCCTCTCCGATGAAGCGTGAGTAGTTTACCACATACTTATGGGTACATAGCTAGTAGCTAGATGGCTTCTTCTCTCTCTTTGATTCTCAATACCATGTTCTCCTCGATGTTCTTGGAGATCTATCTGATGTAATACTTTTTTGTTGAGTGTTTGCTGAAATCCGATGAATTGTGGATTTATGATCAGCTTATCTATGAATATTATTTGAATGTTCTCTGAATTCTTATATGCATGATTTGATATATTTGCAAGTCTCTTCAAACTATCGATTTGGTTTGGCCAACTAGATTGGTTTTTCTTGCAATGGGAGAAGTGCTTAACTTTGGGTTCAATCTTGTGGTGCTCGATCATAGTGACATAAGGGGAAACGACACATATTGTATTGTTGCCATCGAGGATAACAAGATGGGGTTTTCATCATATTGCTTGAGTTTATCCCGCTACATCATGTCATCTTACCTAATGCGTTACTCTGTTCTTATGAACTTAATACTCTAGATGCAGGCAGGAGTCAGTCGATGTGTGGAGCAATAGTAGTAGATGCAGAATCGTTTCGGTCTACTTGACACAGACGTGATGCCTATATTCATGATCATTGCCTTAGATATCGTCATAATTGTGCGCTTTTCTATCAATTGCTCGGCAGTAATTTGTTCACCCACCGTAATATTTTCTATCTTGAGAGAAGCCTCTAGTGAAACCTATGGCCCTCGGGTCTATTTTACATCATATTAGTTTCCCGTCAACTTGCCAATTTCTGTCGTCGTTGCTATTTACTTTACTTTGCAATCTTTTCCTTTCCGTTCCATATACAAAAAATACCAAAAATATTACTTTACTATTTATCTATCTTTATCAGATCTCACTTTGCAAATAACCGTGAAGGGATTGACAACCCCTTATCGCGTTGGGTGCAAGTTGGTGTTTGTTTGTGCAGGTATTCGGTGTCTTGCACATTGTCTACTACTGAATTGATACCTTGGTTCTCAAAAACTGAGGGAAATACTTACTCTCCTTTGCTGCATCACCCTTTCCTCTTCAAGGGAAAAACCAACGCAAGCTCAAGAGGTAGCACTCCACCTCTCCTTCGTGCATAGGACTCTTAGGGGTGCTGCCCCTGGCCCATATAGGCCAAGGCACAACCCCTAGAGTGTGACACTCCAAAAAAAATTAGTTGGTTTTTATCAAAACTTTTTATTTGATTTGAAGGAGGCTATTTAAAACCCTTCTAAAAAGACCCTCCTTCTAAAAAAATTCTCTTATTACAAATATTTTATTTTTGTGTCTTCCTCACCTTGATGTTTGGCATTGGAGACTTTTCATTTGGTATTGACTCTTCACAATTATTTTTGGAAAGGTTTCCTTTTAAAAAGAAACCCTATGGGTTTGGTTTTATTCTTTTTATTCAAACCACCCTCCTTTGCCATGCCCCATAATGAAACTTTCTTCCAAAAACCCCTCCCTCCACTTTGGGTCAAGTCAAACACCCAATCCCAAAGCAAGTTCAACCCATTTTTTATTTTTATTTCATTTATTTTATACCCAAAACTATTTCTGCTTTTTATTTTTGACCTAGGTAGTTTACAAAGGAAGTGCCAAATTTCTTTGGAGTCTTGATCCCAAACCAACTCCTCTGACTAGTCCTTAGCACCCCCAACCTAGATCCATCAAGATCCACTCTTCCACAGTTCAAAATTTTCAAGTTTTGCTCACTGCAAGTTTGGACCAGATTCATCATTTTTGGTGAAATTCATATTTTCTCTTCTCCAAAAATTCTGACAAAAATCAGGCAGCTTCCAGATACATCAAGAGGCCACCCCACCAAAGATTAGCTCCAGAAAATTTCTTCACATGCCAAAATCATTTCATCGAGCACCTGGCACACACTGTTGCTGTTCAGATTCAGAAAATTCAGAGTTCAGTGTCAAGTTTCAGTCAGCGGCGTCGTTTTGTTCAGAGCTTCGGCGTCGATCTCACCAGTGCACGCGCTGGCACCTTGCGCAGTGCTCCTCCTCCTTATCCAGGGCGCCGCAAGGTCGCTTGGCCGGGCACGGGCATCGGTGGCGACGTGTCCCGCCTGCGCTGGCGTCTCCCGCGGTGGCAGAGCCACCCGTGGCGGCCAACAGGGACGGACCCTGCTTTCGGCGCCGACCAGCGCCACCCAAGCCACCCAGAGGCCTCCGCGTGGCCACCACCTCCTCTGTGCGCGCCACAGCACCGTCACCGTGGCCTGGCAAGCACACAGTGTGCCCTCTGCCGCCGACGGGCCCGCGAAGCGCCGTTCCGTCGAAACCGCGGAGCAGGTCTAATCCAACCGAGTATAGCGTTTGAATGGAACCAGTAGACCATCACGTTGTTGCCCAGCCACCTAAACCACCCGTCCGGCCACTACCTCGTCGTAATCACCGCCGGAGCTATTCCATTCTCAGCCACCGCCTCGGGCCAGCTATAAATAGCCACCCCGAGCTCGCCTTCAACCAGTGCCACTCCCTCCACCTCTCCAGGACTGCGCTCGACCCCTAGGAGGACCCTGAGGAGGTCTTCTCCTCCGTCTCCGGCCGCCCCGATCCGCTTCGGGCTCCGGCAAGATTAGCTCGAGTGCGTGCACCCCCGCCTCTCAAGTTGTACCAGTGGCATCCTAGTGCACCCACTCCAAACCCACGCCCCAATCTGAAACTTGCAGCCCTCCCCGGCGAGATCCACCGACGCCCGAGCCGCCGTCTGCCGGAGTGAAGGCCGCCATCGACGTGGGGCTCGCCGACGACCAACTCCACCACCCACAGACGCGGAAGAGCACCCTGAGTCCATAGGTACCCTCCGATCCTCCTAACTCGCCGTGGATCGTCGCCGGCGACCACCGCAAGCTTCGGGAGCCGGCGCGCTCTGTTTTTTCTCTCTAAAACTTTTAAACCTGATGAGTGGGACCCCCTCGTCAGCCTCTCTTTTCTTTAATTCGAACCGTTTTCTGAAAACGCCTTCGGGCAAATACGCTTTCTAAATGAAACGTTTTTCTATCCTTTTCTGTTCTGCCCCCTGGGAACTTTTAGTTTCATTACAGACAAGACCCTGGACTGAAACCTTAATAACTTTTAAACAAAAAATGATTTTTGATTGATTCTTTTTCTGTCACCTTTATTTTTCTGTCTAGTTTTTTAGCATATTTATTTGAAAAATATTTGGAACACTTTTTGTGCACACACGGTATTTACGTTAGTACGTATTTTTCTTATACCGTAGATACCGGAGGAGGTGACGGAACCGCGAACTTCACCGAGCTAGACTCCGACTACTCTGAACCAGGCAAGCATGTTTGAACCTTTGATATGATGGGTGTTTTGCATGTTTGCTTGAGTAGTTACTTCATGGCATGTTTATATGAACATCGGTAAATGTTATATTGCATGCAAGGCTATTACTAGTGAGCTTCGAAACTCGATGTGTTCTTTGAAGTGATTTTACATAATCATGTGGCGACGTGAATGGTGGTAAGATGGTATTGTTGAAGCATGCCAGTCTTATGCCAAACCATTTAACTCCAGTGTCAACGTGGATCAAGTCACGTTACCATCCGTTCCTTTTCTTGTACTACCACATGTTTTCTTCAAAGAATATGGTTTAGTAAGTTGCAAACCTCTTTCCTCGTACACACCAAATAGAGGGGCCGTGATGAGGGTTCCATGGCCCTGGATTAAAGCCAGTCATCCGGTCAGGGGGCATGGGTGTTTCCGGTTGGGACCGAGAGGGGGCACCCCTTAGAGCGCGCGATATAAATTTGATCCCATGCTATTCGAGGTTGTGACCTCCCCGGCTTACAGTTTTTGTTGAATGTTGCCTAGGGTGATTCCTGGCAGCGGAATGTGGTAATGGTGTGTACTGGTTAGATGTGTTCCTTCTGAAATATCGTAAACGGAACTAGACCTTCGTGACTACGGAAATCCGTTGGTTGTGGTTAAATAGTACAAACTCTGCAGAGTCAAAATCATTCGAGTATCCCTATCTATGGTCAAGGGTTGTGTTCAACTTGTCTTTGTCAGTCTCAGTGTCAGTCCTCGTGATGATCTCCGGTGAACAGACATGAGTGGTAAACCCGGCTGAATGATTACTCCTGTGGATGGACTAACCCGTTTGTCATTATGTACTGAGTATTTCTTTGGAGTGATTTAACTTCATGAATTTATTGAATACGAATGATGACATATAAGCCCTTTTTGTGATGTTGCTTAGATGTTCGACTGTGGCACTCTTGTCATTTACTTTCGATATAAGCCCTTTATGTGATGTCGCTCAGACGTCCGACTGTGGCACTCTTGTTATTTATTTTCGATATAAGCCCTTTATGTGATGTCGCTCAGACGTCCGATCGCGGGCACTCTTGTTATTTACTTTCGATATAAGCCCTTTATGTGATGTCGCTCAGACGTCCGACTGTGGCACTCTTGTTATTTATTTTATATATAAGCCCTTTATGTGACGTCGCTCAGACGCCCAACTGTGGCACGCACTGTCATTTACCTTTCAATATAAGCCCTTTATGTGGTGTCGCTCAGACGCCCAACTGCGGCATGTTAATTTATTTTTACCTTTTGAGGCGTCGCTTCAGACACCCGATCGGTTTCTAGTTATTTGGTTGGGATTTCGGGAGTACTACCGCCTGACTTCCTTTTATTTAACAAGTCGTGCAAATTTATTATTTGAGTGTGCATTGCTAATTGCTCATGGTGCATCATGTTTACATTTGTTATAGCTTATGTCCGAACTGTCTTGCGAGTACATTCAAAGTACTCACCTGGCTTGTTGATTTGGCCAGATGTTGACGAAGGCGATCTTATGGATGAAGAGTTCGATAGCGAGTCCGACGCCTAGAGGAGTCCCAGTCAGTCCCGTGCGATCCTGAAATTTGTCACTTGTATCATATACGCTTCCGCTACCCGAAAAAAAATCATCGAGCCTCACTTCGACGCTCGATGAGCTGCAAGAGTAGGAGTCATGTCACCCACTCCACTGTGACATATCCACCACCACTTTTATTACGAGTCAGTAGTATGCCACCACACCCTTGTGTCATATCCGCCCTTATGTATAATATTGGCGTGCTTGTAATAAATTGTTGAGCAACCTCAGCTCAACCTCAGTAATATATTCGATTTACGGACTTACGTATTAAGAATTTGTCTACCAGTAAGGAGGATTCTCCTATACTGGAAATAAAAGGGTCGGTTTCTCAATAAGTATTTTATTGGAAAACCGGTCGTGACAAACTTGGTATCAGAGCCAGACTGACTGTAGGAAACCACTAGGTGCGATCGCTAATCGGTTATTAGCGCCTTAAGTATGATTTTTTGCATTTTGCAAAAATATAAGCAATTTTCTGTTAGTCATCATAAATTTATGATCTGACTATTCGGAATTTTTGTCTACTTTTGTAGATGGCTAGCAGCGACTGTGAGTCTCAGGTGTTCGCCAATGTACCGTAGAGGGTTTATCAAGCTCCTCTCCTACATCGTCAAGATCGCGATTGGGCCATCGGTTACTTGATGTTCACTCTCTACCAAAGACAAGATCAGCGACACCGTCCATGCACCAGGCCGCGGTGCAATTCAAGGGAGGGCGTTCGGAGTCACGCCACCTTCGATTTGTGGGTAGGGCCATGCCTACGGAGAGGCATGCCATGCAGATGGCTGCCCGGGAGGCGATAGCTCGTCTCCGAGATGTTCTTCCTTCGATGAAGACTCGTCGCTACCGCTACCTCCCATGCCACGTGCCATACACTTGTCACTATGCATTCGCTTGCCCTAGGGGAGAGCGAGATGAGGCTATTGAGATGCTTGTTGAGTATCTCCAGGCTCTTGAGGCAGCTTTTGATAACCTCGTGGACAAGCTTGTGGCTGCTCGTATGGACTCAGTTCATGGTTGTTCCGCCAACAGGAGGGAGCTCCTCCACACAGCACCACCACTGACTTTCGTCTCATCCTCAGCATCCTATTCACCTGCCATCCTCGCCACAGCTCGTCGCCTGCCTACCACTGAAGAGTTTGACCAAGTCATTGCTCCTACCCCAGTCCGTGCTGCACCACCAATCGCGCCCGCTCCAGCTCCTCAGCGCAACACTTCATGCCTGGAGCCTATTAGTGAGGAGGAGGTTGAGTCCCCAACATCACTGGGTCTTACCCTTGGCAGGCAGAGGGAAATCCTTACCATCTCCGACTGAGTGCGCCTAGTAGCCATGCGATGTACCAGCTTGTGTGATATGTTTATATGTACATAGGTTGTGAGAAGTAGTTTGTGTGCGCATCATGTAGGAACTGGGAGAAGTGCACTAGCCTAAATAACATGTCAGGATTGTGTACGCACCTCCTGAGTGATGTATTGTATAATTACTGCTTGCGTGTAAGATATGTACTGAGCGGACCTTCTCCATGCGCAATCAAATGTTTTCTTGAAAAATCTTGGAGTGTTTAAAATTTCCGCCTTTGTGTATTTATTTATTTTTGCAACTCAGTTTCTTTTCTTATGAGTTTTACAACAAATATCCCCAGAGTGTAAAATGCCTCGTCCTTGGACTCGTTCCATGCCAAGTCCGCCAGAAGAGAATTATGGTACCCAAACAAGCCACAATTTCACACAGGGGCAGTCAAGTCAGCAGGGTAGTGAAGCAGCATTTTCCCAAGTATGTCGCCTTTATGAGCAAAGCCAGCAACAGCATCAAGAAATAATGAACCATGTCATCAATATGGGAACTCACCGTGGACCGTACCAGCAGCAATCCAAATTGTCAGAACTACAAAAAACGCATCCCCCAACATTCTCGCACGCTGACAAGACGCTTGAGGCCGATGATTGGCTTCGAGACATTGAAAGGAAATTAATTATTGCACAATGTTCAGACCGTGAGAAGGTACTATATGCACCTCACTACCTCACTGGAGCAGCTGCATCATGGTGGGAAAATTTCCTACACATGCACCCCAATGAAAATAACATCACCTGGGAAGAATTTAAGGAAGGTTTTCACGGGGCGCATATCCCCAGAAGCATTATGAAGATCAAGAAAAGGGAGTTTGACGACCTCAAATAGAGAAGCATGACAGTAACTGAGTACAATAGTCAGTTTACTCAGTTATCTCGCTATGCCAATGAAGAGCACATGACGGAAAATAAAAAGATGGAAAAATTTCTGGACGGTCTTGCACCAGCACTTAAATGCCAGCTGGTCGTACACACCTTTCCAGATTTCAAGACGCTTGTGGACAAAGTGATTACATTGGAAAATGAGCGCCGCAGCTTGGAGGATTTTCGCAAGCGAAAAAGGGACCAAACTACCCAAGCTCGCAACAACTGGAACAAGATTGATCTTCACAAACATGGAGCAAACAAGTCCAGAACCAACATCCCACGCTCAAACAAAAAATTTCATGCAAGGGACAAGGATTTTATATACCGCCCAGGTGTTACTTGCTACGCTTGTGGAGAGGAAGGGCACTATGCCAAACAGTGCCCAAAGCCAAGAAACTCAACTTCCAAGGCAAACAACGGTGGGAATAATTCAACACGCAAGCGTAACAACTTCAACCCCAATAACAATCACAAGAAGGGTCACTTGAACCATGTGACCAAGGAGGAAGCACAGAATGCCCCGGATATCGTGACTGCACGTTCCTGTCAACACAATACACGCCACGGTTTTGTTTGATTCTCGAGCTTCTCACTCGTTCATTTCAAAGAAATTTGCTTTGCAAAATGATTTTTCGATGCTTCCCTTGGAAAAATCCATGATCATCAAGTCCCCCGGGATTAAGCAAATCACTCAGAGTTACTGCCAAGATGTGATTATTGAGTTCGAGGGACTAAAGTTTCATGCCAACCTCATTGTACTGGAAAATAAGGGACTGGATTTTATCCTAGGAATGGACTGGTTAACCACCAACAAAGGATTTATTGACTGCTTCAACCGGACGGTAATTCTTACCCATCATCACGGGAAGAAAATAAAAGTTACTGCTCAAGAAAGAAAAATATCACGGCAACCGAGGTTGAACAAGGTGGACATTTCAGAGTTAAACAAAGTTCCAGTAGTATGTGAGTTCCCAGACGTATTTCCGAAGAACTACCAGGCATGCCGCCAGACCGGGAAATAGAATTCAGCATTGAACTAGCACCTGGAACCACCCCCATTTACAAGAAACCATATAGAATGGCACCATCCGAGTTGGTTTGAATTAAAGAAGCAAATAAAAGAATTACTGGACAAAGGATTTATATGAGCCAGCTCCTCACCTTGGGTTTCACCAGTTTTATTTGCCAAGAAAAAGGATGGGACACTGAGATTATGTATAGACTATCGAGCACTCAACATGGTCACAATCAAGAACAAATATCCGATGCCACGGATAAATGATTTGTTTGACCAACTCGCTCAAGCCAAGGTTTTCTCAAAGATTGATTTAAGGTCGGGATACCATCAATTAAAAGTACGGACAGAAGATATCCCCAAGACAACATTCTCCTCCAGATACGGACTATATGAATTTACAGTAATGCCATTTGGATTAACAAACACCCCCGCATATTTTGTCCACCTCATGAACAAAGTGTTTATGAAATTTATGGACAAATTTGTTGTGGTGTTCATTGACGATATTCTGGTATACTCCAAGACACCAGAAGAGCATCTTTGAACATCTCGAGGATTGTACTTTGGGAGAATTAAGGAAACATCGATTATCACGGCAAGTTCAGCCAAATGTGAATTTTGGTTAAGACAGGTTGGTTTTCTAGGCCATGTTCTAACCCAAGAAGGTGTTGCCGTAGACCGAGAAAAAGTCAAGGCCGTGCCATTGGAAACCACCGGCCAAATAACGGACGTACGAAGTTTCTTGTGAATGGCAGGATATTACCGAAGGTTTATTGAAGGGTTCTCCACCATAGCCAAACCAATGATACAATTGTTCAAGAAGGATAAGAAGTTTGTATGGACTGAAGCTTGCGAGAAAAGTTTCCAAGAACTCAAAAGGAAATTAACGACAGGACCAGTGTTGGTTGGGCCAGACATACACAAAAGTTTTGAAGTATATTGTGACGCATCCCGAAAGGGCCTCGGATGCGTATTAATGCAAGAAGGCAAGGTAGTCGCATATGCTTCCAGGCAACTACGCAAGCACGAAGAGAATTATCCTACTCATGACTTGGAGTTGGCAGCAGTCATTCATGCACTCAAAGAGTGGAGACACTTTTTACTTGGAAATCATTGTGAGATATACACTGACGATAAAAGCCTCAAGTATATTTTCACACAACCAGAGCTCAATTTACGACAACGACGCTGGTTGGAGTTAGTGAAAGATTATGATGTAGGTATTCACTACCATCCAGGGAAGGAGAATGTGGTGGCAGATGCTCTCAGTCGAAACCCCAGTTCAGGCAACGACGGTCTGCCAAGCTTGAGACCTGAATTTCAGCAGGAGTTCGCCAAACTCAACTTAGTGATGGTCACTGAGGGCGATGTGTCAAATTTGGAAGTACAGCCTACCATAATGGAACAAATTAAGGAGGCTCAGCATGGACACCCCAGCATCGAAGGCATAAAAAGGAAAGTGAGTTTGGGCAAGGCCTCAGATTTTGTCAGAGACGATAAGGGAATACTATGGTATGGAGACAGACTTTGCGTACCAAATATAAAAGACCTCAAACAGCAAATTCTAGCCGAAGGCCACACTGCTCCATATTCCATCCACCCGGGAGGAACCAAGATGTATAAAGACATTCAGGAAAGATTTTGGTGGCACGGTATGAAAAGAGATATAGCCACCTTCATTGCATGTTGTGATTCGTGTCAACGCATCAAGGCCGAGCATCAAAAGCCAGCAGGGTTGATGCAGCCAAACAGGATACCTGAGTGGAAATGGGATGAAACTGGGATGGACTTCATTGTCGGACTACCTCAGTCACGACACGAAAATGATGTCATATGGGTCATCACAGATAGACTAACCAAGGTGGCACATTTCATTCCCGTAAAGACAACCTACACCACTCAGAAGCTTGCCAAGCTTTATCTCTCCCGCATAGTTTGTCTGCATGGAGTCCCAAAGACTCTAATATCTGACAGAGGCACTCAGTTCGTCTCTAGATTTTGGGATCAATTACAGCAAGCTCTGGGAACTCAACTAGCGTTGATCAAGACATACCACCCCGGTGATGGACAAACCGAGCAGCGTAAACCAAATCCTAGAGGACATGCTGAGAGCATGTGTCCTCACCTATGGAACCAGTTGGGAAGAAAGCTTGTTGTATGCCGAGTTTGCATACAACAACAGTCACCAAGCCAGCTTGCAAATGGCACCTTTTGAAGCCTTGTACGGGCGGAGATGTCGTACTCCATTAAATTGGTCGGAAACAGGAGACAGCCGTATCTTCGGCCCGGATATGCTCAAGGAAGCTGAGGAGAAAGTTAGGCTAATCGGGGGATGACTCAAGGCAGCTCAAAGCCGACAAAAGAGTTACTACGATCGAAAACATCGGGAGTCGACTTGAACCCGGTGAGTATGTGTACCTACGAGTATCTCCTATGAGGGGCACATAGCGGTTCAAAGTTAAAGGAAAGCTAGCACCAAGATTTATCGGACCCTTCTGTATAGTTGCACGAAAAGGCACGGTAGCCTACCAGCTAGACCTACCCGAAGAGCTGTCAGACGTCCACGACGTATTCCACGTCTCACAGTTGAGAAAATGTGTGAGCAACCCAGAAAACCAAGTATCTCATGAGGACATTGACGTACAGCCAGACCTCACCTACAGGGAACGCCCAATAAAAATATTAGAGGAGTCTGAAAGGAGAACCCGTCAGAAAACAATTAAGTTTTTCAGAGTTCAGTGGAGCAATCACACCGAAGATGAGGCAACATGGGAAAGAGAGGATTTTCTTCGGGCAGAACACCCACACCTATTTGAGGATCAGCTGAAATCTCGGGGACGAGATTTTTCCTAAGGGGGTAGGTGTTCTGACACTCCAAAAAAATTTAGTTGGTTTTTATCAAAACTTTTTATTTGATTTGAAGGAGGCTATTTAAAACCCTTCTAAAAAGACCCTCCTTCTCAAAAAAAAATCTCTTATGACAAATATTTTATTTTTGTGTCTTCCTCACCTTGATGTTTGGCATTGGAGACTTTTCATTTGGTATTGACTCTTCACAATTATTTTTGGAAAGTTTTCCTTTTAAAAAGAAACCCTATGGGTTTGGTTTTATTCTTTTTATTCAAACCACCCTCCTTTGCCATGCCCCATAATGAAACTTTCTTCCAAAAACCCCTCCCTCCACTTTGGGTCAAGTCAAACACCCAATCCCAGCAAGTTCAACCCATTTTTGATTTTTATTTCATTTATTTTATACCCAAAACTATTTCTGCTTTTTATTTTTGACCTAGGTAGTTTACAAAGGAAGTGCCAAATTTCTTTGGAGTCTTGATCCCAAACCAACTCCTCTGACTAGTCCTTAGCACCCCCAACCTAGATCCATCAAGATCCACTCTTCCACAGTTCAAAATTTTCAAGTTTTGCTCACTGCAAGTTTGGACCAGATTCATCATTTTTGGTGAAATTCATATTTTCTCTTCTTCAAAAATTCTGACAAAAATCAGGCAGCTTCCAGATACATCAAGAGGCCACCCCACCAAAGATCAGCTCCAGAAAATTTCTTCACATGCCAAAATCATTTCATCGACCACCTGGCACGCGCTGTTGCTGTTCAGATTCAGAAAATTCAGAGTTCAGTGTCAAGTTTCAGTCAGCGGCGTCATTTTCTTCACAGCCTCGGCGTCGATCTCACCAGTGCATGCGCTGGCACCTTGCGCACTGCTCCTCCTCCTTATCCAGGGCGCCGCAAGGTCGCTTGGCTGGCACGCAGCGTCGATGGCGGCGTGTCCCTTTCTTGCCAAGGCGTCTCCCGTGATGGCGAAGCCACCCGTGGCGGCCAACAGGGACGGACCCTGCTTTCGGCGCCGACCAGCGCCACCCAAGCCACCCAGAGGCCTCCGCGTGGCCACCACCTCCTCTGTGCGCGCCGCAGCACCATCGCCGTGGCCTGGCAAGCACAGAGTGTGCTCTACGCCACCGGCAGACGCATGCGCCGTTCCGTCGAAACCGCGGAGCAGGTCTAATCCAACCGAGGTTAGCGTTTGAATGGAACCAGTGGACCATCACGTTGTTGCCCAGCCACCTAAACCACCCGTCCGGCCACTACCTCGCCGTAATCACCGCCGGAGCTATTCCGTTCTCGGCCACCGCCTCGGGCCAGCTATAAATAGCCACCCTGAGCTCGCCTTCAACCAGCACCACTCCCTCCACCTCTCCAGGACTGCGCTCGACCCCTAGGAGGACCCCAAGGAGGTCTTCTCCTCCGTCTCCGGCCGCCCCGATCCGCTTCGGGCTCCGGCAAGATTAGCTCGAGTGCGTGCACCCCCGCCTCTCAAGTTGTACCAGTGGCATCCTAGTGCACCCACTCCACTAACCCACGCCCCAATTTGAAACTTGCAGCCCTCCCCGTCGAGATCCACCGACGCCCGAGCCGCCGTCCGCCGGAGTGAAGGCCACCGTCGATGTGGGGCTCGCCGACGACCAACTCCACCACCCACAGACGCGGGAGAGCACCCTGAGTCCGTAGGTACCCTCCGCTCCTCCTAACTCGCCGTGGATCGCCATGGCCACCACATAACCAGGCGTGGCGCTCTGTTTTTTGTCTCTCAAACTTTTAAACCTGACGAGTGGGACCCCCTCGTCGGCCTCTCTTTTCTTTAATTTGAACCGTTTTCTGAAAACGCCTTCGGGCAAATACGCTTTCTAAATGAAACGTTTTTCTGTCCTTTTCTGTTCTGCCCCCTGGGAACTTCCAGTTTCATTACATTCAAGCCCCTGGACTGAAACCTTAATAACTTTAAAAAAATGATTTTTGATTGATTCTTTTTCTGTCACCTTTATTTTTCTGTCTAGTTTTTTATCATATTTATTTGAAAAATATTTGGAACACTTTTTGTGCACACACGGTATTTATGTTAGTACGTATTTTTCTTATGCCATAGATACCGGAGGAGGTGAGGGAACCGCGAACTTCACCGAGCTAGACTCCGACTACTCTGAACCAGGCAAACATGTTTGAACCTTTGATATGATGGGTGTTTTGCATGTTTGCTTGAGTAGTTACTTCATGGCATGTTTATATGAACATCAGTAAATGTTATATTGCATGCAAGGCTATTACTAGTGAGCTTCGAAACTCGATGTGTTCTTTGAAGTGAGTTTACATAATCATGTGGCCACGTGAAAGGTGGTAAGATGGTATTGTTGAAGCATGCCAGTCTTATGCCAAACCATCTAACTCCAGTGTCAACGTGGATCAAGTCACGTTACCATCCGTTCCTTTTCTTGTACTACCACATGTTTTCTTCAAAGAATGTGGTTTAGTAAGTTGCAAACTACTTTCCTCGTACACACCAAATAGAGGGGCCGTGATGAGGGTTCCATGGCCCTGGATTAAAGCCAGTCATCCGGTCAGGGGGCATGGGTGTTTCCGGTTGGGACCGAGAGGGGGGCACCCCTTAGAGCGCGTGATATAAATTTGATCCCATGCTATTCGAGGTTGTGACCTCCCTGGCTTAGAGTTTTTGTTGAACATTGCCTAGGGTGATTCCTGGCAGCGGAATGTGGAAATGGTGTGTACTGGTTAGATGTGTTCCTTCGAAATGCAGAACGGAACTAGTCCTTCGTGACTACGGAAATCCGTTGGCTGTGGTTAAATAGTACAAACTCTGCAGAGTCAAAATCATTCGAGTATCCCTATCTATGGTCAAGGGCTGTGTTCAACTTGTCTTTGTCAGTCTCAGTGTGAGTCCCCATGATGATCTCCGGTGAACAGACATGAGTGGTAAACCCGGCTGAATGATTACTCCTGTGGATGGACTAACCCGTTTGTCATTATGTACTGAGTATTTCTTTGGAGTGATTTAACTTCATGAATTTATTGAATACGAATGATGACATATAAGCCCTTTTTGTGATGTCGCTTAGACGTCCGACTTTGGCACTCTTGTCATTTACTTTCGATATAAGCCCTTTATGTGATGTCGCTCAGACGTCCGACTGTGGCACTCTTGTTATTTATTTTTGATATAAGCCCTTTATGTGATGTCGCTTAGACGTCCGACTATGGCACTCTTGTTATTTACTTTCGATATAAGCCCTTTATGTGATGTCGCTCAGACGTCCGACTGTGGCACTCCTGTTATTTATTTTAGATATAAGCCCTTTATGTGACGTCGCTCAGACTTCCGACTGTGGCACGCACTATCATTTACCTTTCAATATAAGCCCTTTATGTGGTGTCGCTCAGACGCCCGACTGCGGCATGTTAATTTATTTTTACCTTTCGAGGCGTCGCTTCAGACACCCGATCGGTTTCTAGTTATTTGGTTGGGATTTCGGGAGGACTACCACCTGACTTCCTTTTATTTAACAAGTCGTGCGAATTTATTATTTGAGTGTGCATTGCTAATTGCTCATGGTGCATCATGTTTACATTTGTTATATCTTATGTCCGAACTGTCTTGCGAGTACATTCAAAGTACTCACCTGGCTTGTTGATTTGGCCAGATGTTGACAAAGGCGATCTTATGGATGAAGAGTTTGATAGTGAGTCCGACGCCTAGAGGAGTCCCAGTCAGTCCCGTGCGATCCTAAAATTTGTCACTTGTATCATATACGCTTCTGCTACCCGAAAAAAATCATCGAGCCTCACTTCGACGCTCGATGAGCTGCAAGAGTAGGAGTCATGTCACCCACTCCACTGTGACATATCCACCACCACTTTTATTACGAGTCAGTAGTATGCCACCACACCCTTGTGTCATATCCGCCCTTATGTATAATATTGGCATGCTTGTAATAAATTGTTGAGCAACCTCGACTCAACCACAGTAATATATTTAGTATACGGACTTCTGTATCAAGAATTTTTCTACCAGTAAGGAGGATTCTCCTATACTGGAAATAAAAGGGTTGGTTTCTCAATAAGTATTTTATTGGAAAACCGGTCGTGACATATAGTCCATGTGGGCCCCCGAAGCAAGTGGACCCCCAGACCCCTTTCAGCACTGCCGGTAATACCCAAAACTTTCCCGGTGACCAAAATAGGACTTCCTATATATGAATCTTTACCTTCAGACCATTCCGGAGCTCCTCGTGACATAAAGAATCTCATCCGGGACTCTGAACAACATCGGTTCACCAACGAAAATATCCCAATACTACTCTAGTGTCACCGAACGTTAAGCGTGCGAACCCTGCGGGTTCGAGAATCATGTAGACATGACAGAGACACCTCTCCGGTAAATAACCAATAGCAGAACCTGGATGTCCATATTAGTTCCTACATATTCCATGAAGATATTTATCGGTTGAACCACGATGTCAAGGATTCGGGTAATCCCGTATGCAATTCCCTTTGTCGTGTGATATGTTACTTGCCGGAGATTCAATCGTCGGTATCTCCATACCTAGTTCAATATCGTTACCGGCAAGCCTCTTTACTCATTTTGTAATATATGATCCCGTGACTAACTCATTAGCCACATTGCTTGCAAGCTCTTTACGATGTTGTATTACCGAGAAGGCCCAGAGATATCTCTCCGTCATACGGAGTTACCAATCCCAGTATCGATCCATGCCAACCCAACAGACACCTTCAGAGATACCTGTAGATCATCTTTATGATCACCCAGTTATGAAGTGACAGTTGATTGCACACAACGTATTCCTCCGGTATCCGGGAGCTGCATGATCTCATGGTCTTAGGAATAGATACTTGGCATGAAGAAAGTTGTAGCAAATAAACTAAACGATCTCATGCTAAACTTATGGTTGGGTCTTGTCCATCATATCATTCTCCTAATGATGTGATCTTGTCATCAACTGACAACTCATGTCTATGGTCAGGAAACCATAACCATCTTTGATCAACGAGCAAGTCTAGTAGAGGCTTGATACGTCTCCAACGTATCTATAATTTTTGATCGTTCCATGCTATTATATTATCAATCTTGGATGTTTTATATGCATTAATATGCTATTTTATATCATATTTTGGGACTACCCTATTAACCTAGTGCCAGTGCCAGTTGCTGTTTTTTTCTTGTTTTTGTCTTTTACAGAAAATCAATACCAAATGGAACATTTTTTGAGGATTTTTCTTGGACCAGAAGACAACCACGAAGCTTTTGGAAGAGGCCAGAAGACCCACGAGGGGGCCACAATCCATAGGGGCACGCCCCTAGGCTTGTGCCCCCCATGGCTCTTCTAACCCTAATCTCACCCAAATATTCCCCTTACATTAGAGGGCACACCAAAAATACTTCTCCGCCGCCGCAGGCTTCTGTTCTCGTGAGATCCCATCTTGGGGCCTTTATCCAGCACTCCACCGGAGGGTGATTCGATCATGGAGGGCCTCTACACCAGTCGTGTTGCCCTTCCGATGATTTGTGAGTAGTTTACCAAAGACCCTACGGGTCCATAGCTAGTAGCTAGATGGCTTCTTCTCTCTCATTGATCTTCAATAAAATGTTCTCCTTGATGTTCCTGGAGATCTATTCGATGTAATCTTGTTTTGCAGTGCGTTTGTTGAGATCTGATGAATTGTGGATTTATGATCAGATTATCTATGAATATTATTTGAGTCTTCTCTAAGCTCTTTTATGCATGATTAAGATAGCTTTGTATTTCTGTTTGATCCGTCAATTTGGTTTGGCCAACTAGATTGGTTTTTCTTGCAATGGGAGACATGCTTTGTGATGGGTTCAATCTTGCGGTGTCCTCACCCAGTGACAGTAGGGGTAGCAAGGCATGTATTCTATTGTTGCCATTAAGGATAAAAAGATGGGGTTTTTACCATATTGATTGGATCTATCACTCTACATCATGTCATCTTGCTTAAGGCATTACTCCGTTCTTATGAACTTAATACTCTAGATGCATGTTGGATAGCAGTCAATGTGTGGAGTAATAGTAGTAGATGCATAATCGTTTCGGTCTACTTTTCACAGACATGATCCCTATATTCATGATAATTGCCTTAGATATCATCATAACTTTGTGCTTTTCTATCAATTGCTCAACAGTAATTTGTTCACCCACCGTATGCTTTTTCTTTGAGAGAGAAGCCTCTAGTGAAACCTATGCCCCTGGGTCTATTTTGCATCATATTACTTTCACATCTATAAAATCAAAACCCAAAAATACCTTGTTGCAATTTATTTATATTTTACTTTATTTTCCCTTTTACTTATCTTCTATATCTATCTCTATTACATCTCACTCTTGCAAGTGACCATGAAGGGATTGACAACCCCTTTTTCGCGTTGTGCCCAAGTGTTTGTTAGTTTGTGCAGGTGCATATATTGGGGACTTGCTTGTGCCTCCTACTAGATTGATACCTTGGTTCTTAACTGAGGGAAATACTTATCTCTACTTTGCTGCATCATCCTTTCCTCTTCAAGGGAAAAATCAACGCAAGCTCAAGAAGTAGCAAGGCTTACTAGGGACACTATGTAGTTTATGTATTCACACATGTATTTAAGTTTTCGATCAATACAATTCTAGCATGAATAATAAAAAATTATCATGAACAAGGAAATATGATAATGAACCATTTTATTATTGCCTCTAGGGCATATTTCCAAAGTCTCCCACTTGCACTAGAGTCAATAATCTAGTTTACATTATATTGAATCTAACACGCATGGAGTCGTGGTGCTGATCATGTTTGCTTGTGGAAGAGGTTTAGTCAACGGGTCTACCACATTCAGATCCATATGTACTTTGCAAAGTTCTATGTCTCCATCCTTAATGTAATTACGAATGGAGTTAAAGGAGCGCTTGATGTGCTTTGTCTTCTTATGAAACCTGGGCTCCTTGGCAATGCAATAGCTCCAGTGTTGTTACAAAAGATAGTCATTGGATCCGATGCACAAGGTATTACCCCTAGATTGGATATGAACTCCGTCATCCAGACTCCTTCTTGCGCTGCTTCCGAAGCAGCTACATATTCCGCTTCACATGTAGATCCCGCTACGACGCTTTGCTTGGAACTACAGCAACTGACTGCTCCACCATTCAATATAAATATGTATCCGGTTTGATACTTAGAATCACCTGGATCTTTGTCGAAGGTAGCATCGACGTAACCCTTTACGACGAGCTCTTCGTCAGCTCCATAAACAAGAAACATGTCCTTATTCCTCTTCAGTTACTTAAGGATATTCTTGACCGATGTCCAGTGTTCTACTCCTGGATCACTTTGGTACCTCCCTGCCAGACTTATGGCAAGGCACACATCAGGTCTGGTACACAACATGTCATACATTTTGGAGCCTATGGCCATGGCATAGGGATGACTTTCATCCTATTTCTTCCTTGTACCGTGGTCGGACTTTGAGTCTTATTCAACTTCACACCTTGCAACACAGGCAAGAACCCTTTCTTTGACTTGCCGATGCGTGCAACAATGCCCACCATTCCCCTCTTTCTCCCTCGCCTCTCTGCCTAGCCCTCTCCAGCGCTGCGCCGCTCCGCTTGTTCCCGTTGACAACCGCAGAGATGGCGAAGGACAAGATGAAGGCCCTAGAGCGTGTGAAGAAGACGACCAAGGGCAAGGAGATGGCCAAGGGGTCGACCTCGCGGTCTGCCCTGTCGCCGGGCTAGATCCAAGGGGGTTGGATACCCTCGTCGGTCTCGATGGAGGATGTGGAGTCGCTCGTCGTCGACGGGCTGATAGCAGAGGGATCTTGGAGGCCGCCAGAAGGGGAGTCCGAGCCCGCGCCGCGATGGCGAGCGGGTTCTCCTCACGACTCATGTAGAAAGAGGTTTCTCCATGCCCCGACATCCATTCTTTCGAGGATTCTTGAATTTCTTTGGTGCTCAGATCCATCACTTTCCTCCCAACACCATCTCATACATTGCCGCATTTGTTTTGATGTGTGAGAACTTCTTGGGATGCCACCCACATTGGGGGTTTTTCAAACATATCTTTACTTGCCGACCTCAGTCGGTGAAGAAAGTCAATCCGACTGACGAAAGGACCCATGTGATCCAAATGTGTGGAGGTCTAGGAGTCCAAATGAGGGGGGGAGCTCTTTCCCTCCCATGACTTTGCCTGAATCTGTTAGGGGGTGGCAGTCGACCTGGTTTTACTGCAAAGATATCCCGACTCCGGGTCAGTCGACTGGTCTTCCCCAATTCTCTCTGGAGAGACTCCACACCCCTCGTTAATTGACTATAAAAGAGGAGGAGAAAGGTGAGGTAGCCATTCTGGTTGACACAATCATGGCGTTGGTCCAGGACGGAGTGACATGCATGGATCTACCAGAAGTATTTCTCAGTCGACGCATCCAGCCCTTGCAAGATCGCGACAACCCCATGTGGATGTACTCGGGTCCAGGCGACACTGCTCGGGCTCACGCAGAGGAGGTCGATGAGGAGACAGTGGCACAGTGTCTTCGAAGCATCACTTGGAACAAGGATAATCTGGTGGAGTGAAACGGATCCTGCCATTCGACGCTGAGAACTATCCAAGAGAGGTCAGGCGCAACTTGTCAAGTGTTTATCTTTTACTCTTCGATATGCAGCTGTGTTGGAATCCGACTGATATTTTGCAATCTGCGTCTTGTAGGTATTCACAAAGATGTACTCACTCGTGTCGAATGGGGAACAACACCTCGAAGGGGTAGAAAGCGAGGGTGGGAGCGCCGATATTGAGTATGCTGACGATAGTGAAGACGACAACGACGATTCTGATGGTAGCGCAGAAGTTGAGTCGCCGCCACGCACAGAGCGCCGTACCAAGCAGACACAGGACCCTGCGGCTATCCAGGGGAAGGCCGCGGTGTCGAGTGCCCGGACCCAGAAGCACACTCGAACGTCAACTCCTGATCCGACTGAGAAGACTGCTAAGGAGGCCAAGGTCACTCCACCTAAGCCCCAGAAGGCTTTGCCCCGGATCAAGGTTACAGTGCCTATTGCTTCGACGTAAGTGCTCTTGCTGTGGACCGTTTCACTTTCTGTCTTATCCCTGCAGACCTTCATGTTTTTATTAACCGAGTGAAATCTGGGGCCTCTAGGGCCGCTACCTCTGGGACGTCTCAAATGGAGATCGACGATGAGTAGGCTGATGCGGATACTGTGGACACGGCCACTTCACGAGTAGGTATGATCAGCTCACACACCTTGTCAACTGTCTTGGTGTTCGACTAAAATATTACCGTCGAGTGACTAAAGTGACAACAGACATTATTCAACTTCCTGACCATGACGATGAGGGGCCTCCAAGGAGCATAGGAGGAAGAGACAGGGCTTTGACCACTTCCGGAACCTCAGTAGGAGAGTGCCTTCAAGCAAGACGTCTCACCCGTCGCCTGAACATGTTCTTCAAGAGCTAGGTGGTTCGTCTCGTGTTGGAGTTTCTTTCGCTGACCCTCTGTCGACTGCCTAGCCTCCATTGCCGACCGCCCAAGCCTCAGGTCCAACTGGGCAACCACAAACGTTGATCCCTCCAGCTGCATCACCAACTCCTGTGTTGATTGCGTTCGCTTTGCATCATGTCCCGGAGGACCAAACGAGAGCTGCCAAGGCGGCTATGATCCAAGCTGGCCTGATGATGGAGCGACTGAAGGAGGTGTATGAATCCAGCAAGGCTGCTTATGATGCCAGTTCTGCCCTTCAGACCAATGTTCGAGTAAGTGCGATTGTAAGTTGATTTCCGATTGGATTTTCTTCATCTTGAACCTATAAACCCACTGGGTGTTTTCTTCTGCTGTGTAGTTCTTCTACTCGAGTTGGTTAGGCCGTGTCGAGTGGGGTGCTTGGTCCAGTGGGGGCATGCTGAGTGCACCCACTGGGTGTAGTCCCCCAGACCCTTGTCGAATGTTTGATTTGGCGGGGGTCTTAGAATATGTTTGTTGCTTGAAGCTCTTCACTCGAATCAGTCAGGCTGTACCGAGTGGAAATTTGATCCAGTGGGGGCACGCTGAGTGCACCCACTGGGTGTAGTCCACGAGACCGCCGTCGAATGTTTGATTCTGCGGGGGTCTGAGAACAAGAGATTTTTTTTCCTCTTCCACTCGGGCCGGGCAGGCCGTACCAAGTGGGAAATTGATTCAATGGGGGCACGATGAGTGCACCCACTGGGTGTAGTCCCCGAGATCGCCGCTGAATGTTTGATTCGGTGGTGGTCTTAGAACTCTTTTGATAATAGCAATCTGGATTTGCTCTTCTCCACTCGGAAGTAGAGGGTCCTTCTCTTCGGTTACTGAATTGTCTTTTTGTTGATCTCGGAAATCTTGTGAACTTGGTACTAAGTACGTTGCCTTGGAGAAGGAGAAGATCCAACTCCAGCTGGATCTGGAACTCGACAAGAAGAACTTGAAGGATGCTCAAGACAAGGTGAAGACCATGGGAGGTAACAGTTTGCTGACTGTATGCTTTGTAATTATTTCTTTTTCGTCCTTTGAACCGACTGATTCCACTCGAACAGATCTGCGCAGTGAAAACCGTCAACTCCAAGCACGACTGAAGAATGTTATTTCTTTAGACATTATGAAGCAGGCGTTGGAGAGGAAGGACATTGAACTCGCGGGAACATAGAAGGTGGCACAAGAGAAGACTGAAGCAGCTGAGAGAAAGCTAGCTTCAGTCGGTTAACTTGAAGAGGAGAATGCGGCCCCGAAGACTGTCGTTTAAGAGGTGAAGAAAGAGGCCGCTCAACTCAGGGAGGAGACAGTTGTCTTGACTGACAAGGTGGACCAACTCACTCGGAAGAGGGACGAGCTGGAGGTTTACTTGGGGGGGCCTTGCAAAGAATATGTACATTATGCTCGAAGGTACCTTTCTTCGTCCGAATGAATCCAAAAAACTTCCACATAATATTGCCGCTGACTCGTACTTTCCCTCTTTGTGCAGAGTTCTGTCAGAATTTTGAGCAGGAGACCGAACAGATTGAACCAGGCCTGGACCCGATAAAGTCACTCGCCAAAGATGAAGCTGCAATGAATGTACTCCGACTTGAAGCTCATCTCTGTTGGAGAATGCAGTAATTTCAAAAAAAAAATCCGAGGCACACGCAAGATCATGGTGATGCATAGCAACGAGAGGGGAGAGTGTTGTCCAAGTACCCTCGTAGACCATAAGCGGAAGCGTTATGACAACGCGGTTGATGTAGTCGTATGTCTTCACGGTCGACCGATCCTAGTACCAAACGTACGACACCTCCGTGATCTGCACACGTTTAGCTCGGTGACGTCCCACGAACTCACGATCCACCAGAGTGTCGAGGCAGAGCTTCGTCAGCACAACGGCGTGATGACGGTGATGATGAAGCTACCGGCGCAGGACTTCGCCTAAGCACTACGACGTTATGACCGAGGTGGATTACGGTGGAGGGGGGGCACCGCACACGGCTAAGAGATCAATGATCAACTTGTGTGTCTATGGGGTGCCCCCCTTCCCCATATATAAAGGAGTGGAGGAAGGGGAGGAGGCCGGCCTCCTAGGCGCGCCCCAAGAGGAGTCCTACTCTCACCGGGAGTAGCATTCCCCCCTTCCCTAGTTGGATTAGGAGAGAAGGAAGGGTGAGGAAGGAGGAAGGAAAGGGGGGCCGGACCCCCTCCCAATTCGGATTGGGCTTGGGTGGGGGGCGCCCCCTCCTTTTCTCCCTTCTCCTCTCTGCAACTATGGCCCAATAAGGCCCATATACCTCCCGGGGAGTTCCGGTAACCTCCCGGTGCTCCGGTATATGCCCGATCTCACCCGGAACCATTCCGATGTCCAAATATAGCCGTCCAATATATCGATCTTTATGTCTCGACCATTTCGAGACTCCTCGTCATGTCCGTGATCATATCCGGGAGTCCGAACTACCTTCGGTACATCAAAACACATAAACTTATAATACCGATCATCACTGAACGTTAAGCGTGCGGACCCTACGGGTTCGAGAACTATGTAGACATGACCGACACACGTCTCCGGTCAATAACCAATAGCAGAACCTAGATGTTCATATTGGCTCCCACATATTCTACGAAGATCTTTATCGGTCAAACCGCATAACAACATACGTTGTTCCCTTTGTCATCGGTATGTTACTTGCCCGAGATTCGATCGTCGGTATCTCAATACCTAGTTCAATCTCATTACCGACAAGTCTCTTTACTCGTTCCGTAATGCATCATCCTGCAACTAACTCATTAGTTACATTGCTTGCAAGGCTTATAGTGGTGTGCATTACTGAGAGGACCCAGAGATACCTCTCTGACAATCGGAGTGACAAATCCTAATCTTGATCTATGCCAACTCAACAAGTACCATCGGAGACGCCGGTAGAGCACCTTTATGATCACCTAGTTATGTTGTGACGTTTGATAGCACACAAGGTGTTCCTCCGGTATTCGGGAGTTGCATAATCTCATAGTCTGAGGAACATGTATAAGTCATGAAGAAAGCAGCAATGAAACTGTAACGATCATAATGCTAAGCTAACAAATGGGTCTTGTCCATCACATAATTCTTCTAATGTTGTGACCCCGTTCATCAAATGACAACACAAGTCTATGGTTAGGAAACATAACCATCTTTGATAAACGAGCTAGTCAAGTAGAGGCATAATAGGGACACTTTGTTTTGTCTATGTTTTCACACATGTACTAAGTTTCCGGTTAATAAAAGTCTAGCATGAATAATAAACATTTATCATGAAATAAGGAAATAAATAATAACTTTATCATTGCCTCTAGGGCGTATTTCCTTCAGTCTCGACAGCGTCTTGGGGTAGCTCCACTGAAGGTTGCAATGACAAGGATAGACCAAGAGGTGTGGCGAGAGGATAAACTTCAGAATGACCTTGAGTCATTGATGACTCGGCTCAATGAAGAGAAGGAAATATGCCCTAGAGGCAATAATAATGTTGTTATTTTATATTTCCTTATTCATGATAAATTTTTATTATTCATGCTAGAATTGTATTGATTGGGAACCTAAATACATGTGTGAATACATAGACAAACATTGTGTCCCTAGTGAGCCTCTACTTGACTAGCTCGTTGATCAAAGATGGTTAAGGTTTCCTGACCATGGACATGAGTTGTCATTTGATGACGGGATCAGATCATTAGGAGAATGATGTGATGGACAAGACCCATCCGTTAGCTTAGCATATTGATCGTTCAGTTTTATTGCTATTGCTTTCTTCATGTCAAATACATATTCCTTCGACTATGAAATTATGCAACTCCCGAATACCGGAGGAATGCCTTGTGTGCTATCAAATGTCCCAATGTAACTGCGTGATTATAAAGATGCTCTACAGGTATCTCCGAAGGTGTTTCTTGAGTTGGCATAGATTGAGATTAGGATTTGTCACTCCGAGTATCGGAGAGGTGTCTCTGGGCCCTCTTGGTAATACACATCATAAGAAGCCTTGCAAGCAAAGTGACTAATGAGTTAGTTGCAGGATGATGTATTATGGAACGAGTAAATAGACTTTCCGGTAACGAGATTGAACTAGGTATGAAGATACCGACGATCGAATCTCGGGCAAATAACATACCGATAGACAAAGGGAATAACGTATGTTGTCATAACAGTTTGACCGATAAAGATCTTCATAGAATATGTAGGATACAATATGAGCATACAGGTTCCGCTATTAGTTATTGACCGGAGAGGTGTCTCAGTCATGTCTACATAGTTCTCGAACCCGTAGGGTCCGCACGCTTAACGTTCGATGATGATTTAGTATTATATGAGTTATGTGATTTGGTGACCGAATGTTGTTCGGAGTCCCATATGAGATCACGAACATGACGAGGAGTCTCGATATGGTCGATAGGTAAAGATTGATATATTGGATGATAGTATTCAGACACCGGAAGTGTTTTGGAGTGTATTGGGTATTTATCGGACTACTGGGGGGTTACCGGAACCCCGCCCCGAGACGAAGCACAAGAAGCGTTGTTGAGGGACATAATCGCAGAAGGAAGTGATGTCGTCTGCTCGTTGATGTTTCTCAACGACACCGATGGTCTGGAAGGAGAGGGTGAAGAAGCAGCTGGCTATGATTATGATGGCTCCGATGACCCAATGCCGTGCAAGAAGGAGAGGGTGAAGAAGTAGACCGTGAGGGCGGCTCCGGTGATCACCGAACTGAGTCCGGCCAGGTATATATATTAGTTAAGCCTGTCTTGACTAGCTAATTGATGCATTCATTGTTTTGGTATGTACACATATTAATTAACTCTCGTCTTTGTTTCTTTTTTCTAGCCCTCCGGATCGAGCACAACTTCGGTAAAGAGACGAGGCCCGAAGAAAAAGTTGAGCTCGGATGAAAGGTTTGAGATCATAGAAATCACGCGCGACGGCAAACCCATTGAACCCATCCGGACAAAGAAGGCATTTGTTGCTCAGTGCGGGGTTCTTGTTAGGGACAAGATCCCGATCAGCATCCAGCAATGGTATAAGCCTAAGAACGAAGACCATGAGGTGTCTTATGTCAATGATCTGCAGAAAAATGATCTTTGGGTGAGCTGAAGTCAAATTTCACCCTACCGCCAGAGGATGATCCGGAGAAGCCAGTTATAGAGCCATTAATCAAGTCTTTTGCTCTTAATAAGATGGCAGACCTATTCAGGAATTGGAAGAAAGACACGAATAACTTTGTCGATAAAAAGAGACACCAGAATTCAAGGGCAAATATGAGAAGATCGGAGATGATCGCCCGCATTTGTGGCCCACAAGACATCGGAAAAGAGTAAAAAGATGTCGGCAACAAACAAGCAAAATGCTGCGAAGAACAAGCTTCACCATCGCATGCGAATTCGGTGGCTACCTCATAGCCCGGCCTAAGTGGGCCAAGGCTGAGAATGATCTGCTTGATAAAGGGATCGAACTAGAGACAATGAACTGGCCAGACCGTTGCCGGACTTGGTTCTTCGGGGCTAGCGGAACCTTGGACCCTGTATCAGGGAAGTGCATTTGGATGGACGATCAATTGGACATACCAGTCAAGAGGCTTCAGCAATATATCGAAGCAGCACAACAAGGGACGTTCGTTCCAGACAGGGAGAAGGACGAGCTCACAATGGCCCTCGGGAATCCTGAGCACCCTGGACGGACATGAGGCACGTCAGGCTCCGTTTCGTGGAAGGCTAGGTTTCCGGACGCAGGGGGTTACAAAACCCAGGAGAGGAGGAAGAAACTGGGCAGAGCCAACTGCAGCGCCGCATTTAAAGGGTAATGGTGCTAGAGGAACGAGAAGCGAGCGGAGCAAACGACCTGCGAAGCTTCCCCGGCTACCCCGCCATCTCGGCGGAGAAGCAACGTGGCTTCCACAGAGCTGCTTCCGGAGCATGCCTTGACGGCTCCTGCCAGCTATCCCGTGGATGCTATCACGGAGTCTCAAAATTGCCACCTTATGGCGGAATGGAGCAATTTGAAGGTCAAGGCGGCTGTTGGCTCTGTTTATCCTACTAAACCCGACTCAACTTTTCACTGTCGGCCGATTCCAGAAGGATATGCTAAGGTGATGGTGGATGAGATGACGGAGGGATTTGAGGACCTCCGGCTTGACCACCCTACCGGTGAAGGGGAGACTAGGCTGCTCTGAAGACTCCATGCCTATGGCGGAAGGATCTCATCAACCTTCCGAACTGGACGCCTCCGCCTCCTCCTCCTCCTCTGGCGAGTCAGGGCACTCCGCCTCCTCCACCGCCTCCTCCTCCGTGAGTGACGATCAGGGCTCTCGGCCGGCTCCTTCTCCGCGGCGTGGCGACACTCCGCCTCCTTCTCCGCTGCGCGCCGGCGCCCTGACCAGCCTCCTCCTTCTCCGTCTTGTCAGCAAGGGCGGAAGAGACCCGCCGCCGCTCCGGCTGCTCCGTCGCGTCGTAGTCCTTCTCCTCTGCCTCGTAAGCAAGGAAAGAAGACATCCGCTCCGTCTGCTCTGCCGGTGTCTAGCAGTACAGCCAAAGGCGGGAGGAGATATAGATTCGGTCCTTCTCTGAAGACTCCAGAGAAGTTACTGCGTCTGAGAGGACCGAGGAGGAAAACGCGAAGATCGCACAGACCGAATTGAATGACTGGTTTGAAGGGTTGAAAGAAAAGAGACATCCACCTCCGGAGGAGAAGGTAGATCCGGTGAAAGCGAAGCGCACTCTGGCTGCCCTGACAAAACCACCCAAGTCTCCGCCGAAAGGCAACTATGAGCGCATTATTGGAAAGGCATTTGCCGAAGAGGAGAGGTCAGGAAGTACTAAAAGTGATCAAAGGATGAAAGAACGACGAGCTGGGAAACAAATTGCCCAGCTCGGCGAACAAGCGAAGCAATCGTGGCCCCCGCTCAAGGTGCACGCTAGCGACATCGTCGATCTGAGGATGGTGCCGGTTATGGCAATCCTGAAGATTACACCTTGACGATGTAGATTATGATTTCTTGGAGGTGCGAGATACAAAGATACGAGTACGGAAGCCTCTCGTCAAAGATGAAAGATCTCTATCAACGATGATGCGAAGATTGCATGATTGGTACATGAAAACTGCGAGAGAGTCCGAGGGAGGAGTACTTTGTATGTGAGAGTTAAAAAGGAGCATGACCTCGTTGGAATTGAACTGTTGCCTATTCCATTTGAGGAGGTCTATCAGTTTTCAATCAATTGGCCCTCGATAAAGCAACGGTCACCTGCTCTTGTCTGTAAGTAGTAATACTTACGTCATTAAGTCTCTCTATATAACTCAGCTCTTTCATTGCATGTATTTATAATTATCCTCACTATATTATGCAGATTGAAGATCGCCGAATTGAAGAAAAGACAAGTGGGTGATATTGGGTTCATTAACACATATCTCATAGATGCAAGCGAGGTTGAATTTCATGCCGAAAATACCGAGGCCAACTTGCTACAATCGTTGGAAATAAATGAACACAAAGATATAATACTCTTTCCTTACAACTTCAAGTGAGTGTTCTTGTCTTGTGGCATATTCGGTTTCCTTATTAGTCCGAGGTTATAGTAATGTAATATTGATGAGTTATGCATGCGTAAATGCGCAGCTACCACTATATTCTCCTAGAGATTAAGCTTGAGCAGGGAGTAGTAACTCGTCTTAGACTCCAAACGAAAAAGATCCCAAGGAGTATGCGGACATGACTGAAATGCTCGAGAAGTAAGTTAAATCGATCATTATCCACCATATCAGCAAATTTGTTCATTTCGATATCAAGTAATTGTTTTCTTTGTATGGCAGGGTTTGGAGAAAATTCACCAAAAAGCTCCGGACTGCCGAAGAAGCTGCAATTTAGACACCCAAAGTAAGTACTATAGTAGCATATTCCACGCATCTCCTAGTGATTCAAGCGCTAGTTTCATCAATACCATTTAGCATGCTTGCTAATTATCAGTTTGATTGACCTCTATTTCTTGTAAAGTGGTTGTGGTAGGAACAAGGGAATGATTTACGTGGATACTACATTTGCGAGTCCATCGCCACACGACACCGTGAGCGGGCTACTCGGACGAACAATATGAAGTGCGTAAATAACAATATTCACAATTTTATTTTATTACCATCATTTGTGTTGAGTTTCATTCATTCATATATATATGTATTGACCCCTTCTTAAAATTAGATGTTTCGGATGCGGGATGAACTCCTAGCACCGGATCGCTGAGCAATTCAAGAGGAATTGGCGGCATTCTTTCTTGACCACGTGATCGCTGAAGGCGGAGAATACTATGTGGACCACGCAGCGTCCATTATGTTAGGAGATTATATTTGTAAAAGATAATTATTGTATATATGTAGCCGTAGTGTCGGATAGATATACGAGAACTTGTTGTTCGACCAATCTCTCGGAGAAGGAGAGGTGGTCTATATCACTTATCTCTGTATGCATATATGTTCATGACGATCTTACATTTCCTTCGTTTGCTTACTAGCTAGCTAAGCGTGTCTAGCTAGTCCTCTCTATACATATGTATAGTACGTGGCGTCGACCAAGCACGGACAAAAGAGGACACTTCTCTCTATTAATTAGCTAGCTAACACAATATATGAAACACCTAAATTAACCCCCAAACCCCCCCTTTCAAAAAAAAACAAAACCCCAGCCACGTAAATCTTGTGGCGTGGATGCCTATTGGTCCCGGTTGGTGGCACCAACCGGGACCAAAGGCCCTCCTGCCTGGGCTCAGCGCACAAGCCACGTGGAGGCCCATCTGTCCCGGTTACGATTGAACCGGGACTAAAGGGCCAGGGCATTAGTACCGACCCTTTAGTCCCGGTTCATGAACCGGGACTAAAGGCCCTCACCAACCGGGACAATAGGCCCTTTTTCTACTAGTCCATAGCCCGTTGATTAGCCTCGTCGATGTGAGCCTTTCTCCTTTTTTGTCTTGTCCACACAACCTCCACCATCATATTCTATTCCAGCCATAGTGATATATCCATGGCTCACGCTCATGTATTGCGTGAGAGTTGAAAAAGCTGAAGTGCGTTAAAAAGTATGAACCAATTGCTTGGCTTGTCATCGGGGTTGTGCATAAATACTTTGTGTTAAGAAGATGGAGCATGACAAGATTATATGATTTTGTAGGGATAACTTTCTTTAGCCATGATATTTCAAGAAGACATGATTGCTTTTTAGTATGCTTGAAGTATTATTTTTTTATGTCAATATTAAACTTTTGTTTTGAATCTTATGGATTCGAATATTCATGCCACATTAGGGAAGATTACATGATAAACATGTTACGTAGCATTCCACATCAAAAATTCTGTTTTTATCATTTACCTACTCGAGGACAAGCAGGAATTAAGCTTGGGGATGCTTCATACGACTCCAACGTATCTATAAATTTTGATTGTTCCATGCTATTATATTAATCATCTTGGATGTTTTATATTCAATATTATGCTATTTTATATCATTTTTTTGGCACTAACCTATTAACCTAATGCCAAGTTCCAGTTGCTGCTTTTTTCCTTGTTTTTGTCTTTACAGAAAATCAATACCAAACGGAGTCCAAACAGAACGAGATTTTTTGAGGATGTTTCTTGGACCAGAGGACGACCAAGAATCTTCGGGGGGAGGTCAGAGAGGCCACCAGTTGGTGACAAGCTCGGAGGGTGCGCCCCCAGGCTTGTGGGGCCCCTGATGCTCCTCTAACCCTAATCTTTGCTCTATAAATACCCAAATATTCCCTGTATACCAGAGGGCACACCAAAAATACTTTTCCGCCGCCGCAAGTTTTTGTCCTCGTGAGATCCCATCTGGAGACCTTTTTCGGTACTCCGCCGGAGGGGGTTTCGATCACGGAGGGCCTCTACATCAACCTTGTTGCCCTTCCGATGATGTGTGAGTAGTTACCATAGACCTACGGGTCCATAGCTAGTAGCTAGATGGCTTCTTCTCTCTCTTTGATCTTCAATACAATGTTCTCCTCGATGTTCTTGGAGATCTATTCGATGTAATCTTCTTTTGCAGTGCATTTGTTGAGATACGATGAATCGTGGATTTATGATCAGGTTATCAATGAATATTATTTGAGTCTTCTCTTAACTCTTTTATGCATGATTAAGGTAGCTTTGTATTTCTCTCCAATCTATTTATTTGGTTTGGCCAACTAGATTGATATTTCTTGCAATGGGAGAGGTGCTTTGTAGTGGGTTCAATCTTGCAGTGCTCATACCCAGTGACAGGAGGGGACATGACACGTATTTGTATTGTTGCCACTAAGAATAAAAAGATAGGGTTTATTCATATTGATTGGATCTATCCCTATACATCATGTCATCTTGCTTAAGGCGTTACTCCGTTCTTGTTAACTTAATACACTAGATGCATGCTGGATAGTGGTCGATGTGTGGAGTAATAGTAGTAGGTGCAGGCAGGAGTCGGTCTACCTGTCACGGATGTGATGCCTATATTCATGATCATTGCCTTAGATATCGTCATAACTTTGCGCTTTCTATCAATTGCTCCACAGTAATTTGTTTACCCACCGTATGCATTCTTTCAAGAAAGAAGCCTCTAGTGAAAACTATGGCCCCTGGTCTATCTTTTATCATATTATTTTTAGATCTAAAAAACCAAAAACCCAAAAATACCTTGCTGCAATTTATTTACCTTTACTTTATTTTGCACTTCTATTTATATTTTATACCTATCTCTATGAGATCTCATCCTTCTAAGTAACCGTGAAGGGATTGACAACCCCTTTATCACGATGGGTGCAAGTATTTGTTTGTTTGTGTAGGTGCAACCAATGGTGACTTGTGTGTTCCTCCTACTGGATTGATACCTTGGTTCTCAAAATAAGGGAAATATATCTACTTTGCTGCATCACCCTTTCCTCTTCAAGGGAAAAACAAACGCAAGCTCAAGAAGTAGCAAGTACTAGATGACAAAAAAATCCATGCCTTCTTCTTCTTCCTGATCGTGATACGCGAGAGAAAGAAAAAATTGGGTTGTTGTCTGTTGGGTTGGTGGTGTTGCGTGTACACATACATGCGCGATGGGAGCTCCTAGCCGGCGCCCTCAGCGCCAGTTCAGTGTTCTGGCGCTTGAAGGGGTGGTAGTACTGGGTCGGCCCAATTAACTTCATCGATCTTTGATCGAGCGCAGGGAATTCGCTCGCTTGCTCCACCTGGTTGGCTGGTTGACTGGTTGATCGGTCACCGATCAACCATTGACTATTAAAAATATCATAGAAAAAAGTTCATAAATGCAGAAACAATGTTCACGAGGATTTTAGAAAAAGTTCACAATCTTAAAAAAATCATTGATTTTATAAAAGTTCATCGATTTTGAAAAGCAAGTTCATCAATTTTGAAAAAAGGTTCATCGAATTTCTAAAAGATTCTTCAAAATTGAAAAGAAAGTTCACAAAATTTAAAAAGTTCATTAATTCTGAAAAAAAAGTTCATCAATTTTGAAAAAAGTTCATGGAATGTGAAAAAAAAATTCATTGTATTTGAAAAAAGTTCATCAAATTTGAAGAAGGTTCACGAATTTGAAAATTAAATTCATGTATTTGTAAAAACTTTAGCAAAAAAATCATTCCAAGAAAAGGAAAAATGAAAATGAAAATTAAATAAAAGAAAAAGGAACAAAACCATTCTGGCAAGAAGAAAAAGGGGAAAAAGACGAAAAGAAGGGGGCATGCAACTCTAGTAGTGGACATGCAACAGACCGACAATAAAACCCTATCGACTCCAGTTGTAATCACATCGAGGGGGCATGCAGTTGCAGATAGATTGCTACACTTGTGGCTACAAGTCTAGTGATGGACATGCAACTCATGCGATTGCCCCTCCTCCTACCAACCCGGTTGCAGCTATGTTGAGGTGCACGCAATTGCAACTCTAAGTAGGTGGACATGCAACTGGTCGACTACCCCGCACCCTTTCGGCCCAGTTGAAGTCACATTAATTGGCACTATGCAATTGCAGTCGTGTTGCAAAAATTGCGGTTGCAACTTGCAAGTGTAGTGGTGGACATGCAATTAGCCCGAAAACTCCCCCTCCCTCATGGCCTAGTTGTACTTGCGTTGAGGTCATGCAATTGCACTCGGGTTACAACATTTATAGTTGCAAGTCTAAGTGGGTGGACATGCAACTGGCTGGAAACCCTTGTCCCCTTCCAACCCAGTTGCAAATCGCATTAGGGGCCAACAAGTTGTAGTTGGGTTGCAAACACTCGCAGTTGCAAGTCTAGTGGTGGACATGCAACTAGCCACCAAGCGCCCTACTAGCCAAGTTGTAGGCGTGTTTGGGGTTGTGCAGTTGCAATCAGGTTACAACACTTATAGTTGTAACTCTTGTGGTGGACGTGCAACTAGCCAACAAGCTCCTACTAGCCAAAATGCATTTGTGTTTGGGGTTGTGTAGTTGCAATTAGGTTACGACACTTATAGTTGCAACTCTTGTGGTGGACATGTAAGTGACATGCAACTGCCAAAAAATCCACCGACCCCTACTGTAGTTGCGTTGGAAGCCATGCAATTGTAGTTGGGGTTGCAACACTTGTAGTTGCAAGTCTAGTAATGAACATGCAACTTGTCCAAGATCCCCTACTTGACTGATGATGCCAACCTTCATGTATTTCTGAAGGCACGTTTACCTGTGGTAGTGTCAACCTTTTCTTATTGCAAACATTGCTGGTTGTATCATATCACTATCACCATTTTAATTCAGGAATTTTTTAGTTGTAGCAAATGATCTTGCCATAAGAATTTGCATCACCTTTGATTCTATCATGTTTGCTTCTTTTGTGCTACTCGGTCCCTTTGTACTGATAAAATGATTTTTTCCTTTGCATTGAGTTTATGCCTTTTTAATGCAGTGCAGGTGGAGAAAAATAGTAGATTCACATATAGCCAAATCATTTTGGAAAATACTTCTTATCTATAGTATGATGAATGGCCAACGTCCGACTAGTCCAACGTTGTTGATTCAATTAGAATCTGACGGTCACATATTGCTGCTCTCATATAATAAAAAATCCCATTGGTTAGTAATTAATCACCCGCATATTCCCTGTCATAACTTCGCTCCCCAATTCCTCTCGATTCTAATCGCCGCCAACCGCATGCATGGCCCCGAGCTCTACCCCCGCCTCACACGCACCGCCCGAGCTCGCGTCACCCAGATCCCCTTCTCACCCTGCCTCACCCACACATGCCTTCTTATCTCCTAGTCATCGAGCAGCACGACCACCTCACCGGCCAGTTCCGCCCCTCTGCTCGTCACCACTACATCGTCCTCCCGGCCGATGCGACCCCCGGGCGGCATGCAGGTGCGCCATCCTGGCACTACGGGTCAAGCATCCATCATCGTGGTTTGTGATTCGCCAGGTTATCAATCATCTGAATCAGCTGCTGGAGTACCACCCACCTGCGGAATAACCAGCTGCCGGAGTATTATTTGATATGTTCAGAACTTGGTTTTTGTTCCCTCTTGGGTGAGAATTTGTATTGTCATTGTGTATTAGATCACTAAATCATCAAAAAACTATTGAGAATTCGGTATGTATATCACACAAACATGCATCCCCTTCTAGGCGACAATATATTTACTCCCGTTTTAAATTTCCACGGTTCCAAGCAACACTAGTTATGTTCCTAGAGCACTCTTTCATGCTTCTTATCAATGGTACTTTGCAATACATACGGCCCATGTTGGCCGCAATCTTGGTTTGTTTCCATTTGCAATGTTCTATTCTTCCAATTAAGGTGAGTCATGTTGAGATAGCATATTTTTCATGCTTCCTAGGTGCTTCTCGTGAAGGAAATATGCCCTAGAGGCAATAATAAAGTTGTTATTTATATTTCCTTCTGTCATGATAAATATCTATTATTCATGCTAGAATTGTATTAACCGGAAACTTGATACATGTGTGAATACATAGACAAAACAAAGTGTCCCTAGTATGCCTCTACTAGACTAGCTCGTTAATCAAAGGTGGTTAAGTTTCCTGACCATGGACATGTGTTGTCATTTGATGAACGGGTTCACATCATTAGGAGAATGATGTGATGGACAAGACCTGTCGTGGAATTGTCACGGCAGATGTCCTCATGAAAGGACTTAGTCGTAGGGCCATCGTACGGGTTAACCTAGAGGGGTTAAAGCGGACACAAGACACGGGAGTTATCTTTGGTTCGGCCCTTCGATGAAGGTAAAAGCCTACGTCCGGTTGTGATGGGATTAATATGATTTGGCGACTAGGGAGCAGTAACTTCGCCTTAGCCTCGAATTCTCTGTCCTTAACTTCGCCACGGGTCGTCCCCTTATATACACGGGTTGGCCTTGACGGTCTCTGAGTCCCGATCCGGCTCATACAAGTGTCGGCTCGGTCTCTTCTCTCTTGTCTTACAACACAAGTTACAACAACTAAGGCGGTTCACATAATCGACCTTAATTCGCCTCTGGGCTCCGGGCCTCCCGTGGGCTGGATCATGGACGAGGGTAAACCGGCCCCTCCAGGGCGGTTCACACTCAGTAGTTGTATCCCCAACATTAGGCCCCAGATTGACTTGAACCGGTTCATGTTAATCTTCAACACCTTCAGGAAACTCTTGATCTCCTTTCACATTTTGTAAACCGCCAGCTGCTTGAACCGCCGTGATGTCATCTTCCGATCCGCGTGCCAGGGTGCCTTGACGTCATCCTTAATAAAGAAATCCAAACAGTAAGATTCCCTTCATTTAATGCTATCCCGGAAATCGAGGCGGCCGCTGCACCGTCCGCCGCTTTTGACTCCTCGATTCTCGCGCCCGTTGATTGCTCCGGTTCCTTATAAATAGACCGGTCGGCCCCTGTCTCTTCTTCTTCTTCTTCTCCTTCCTCGCGACGCTCCAGTCCTGAAGCTCCGCCGTCGCCTCCAACCTTCGAACGACGCGTCAACGCCGGGCCGCTGCATCAACCTGATTGTATCAGAGTTTTCCGGCGCTCCTCCTCGGCTTTGCTCATCAGGTAAGGTCCTTTTTCAAGCCCTAGATCCCATCTGTAGATCCTGTTCATCTCGCAGTTCATATCGGTTTCTTCACACCTGCTCCGCCATGGCCATGCGATCGATCAGATCAGATATCTCATGCGGTGACTGCCCCGCCGTCCATTTAACCCTTCACGCATCTTCCTTTTTGCCTAGATCCTTGAGTTTAGAATACCCGAACCCTCCTGCTCTTTATGAGGCTTGCATAGGTCGTGAAGGTTTTTCTTACTGGAACTTCGGTAGATCTCGATTACTTCCATTCGCATGTGAAAACTGTTTCTGTCCACACTTAGTAGATTTTTCAGTTCTGCCATATTTGGCGGTTTAACTTTTGATAGCTAATCCGTCACCCCATTAGTCCTCAGTTAAACCGGAATGGGAAGCCGGCCGTTGAATCGCCGGTTTAACAATGTATAATATGCCTGAACCGTTTAATGGTGAGCCGTTTCTCCCTTTCTTTCACAGCTTAGTCTTCCGGAATGGCTCCTCAATTCTCAGCTTGCAATTGGGTCCGGTCCAAAGTCACCGAAACGCAACTCAACGGCTATGTCACCACTGGCGGTTTGGCTCCAAAAAACGTCCTCCACTGGCGTGTTCCGGATGGCGAGTTTCCTCCCGAGCCACAAGAGGGAGAAGTAATTGTGTTTATGCAGCACTTAGACCGGGGATTCTGCCCGCCCGGTTCAAAAAATTTCCGGGACGTCCTTGCAAGTTTGCAACTCCATCCGCAGGATATCGGCCCGAACTGTGTGTCAAACATATGCAACTTTCAAGTCTTCTGTGAAGTCTATCTTCAGGAAGAACCCTCTGTGGAGCTGTTCCGGGATTTCTTTCACTTGAACCGTCGTACGGAGTTTTCTGATGGTCCCAACACAGAGCTGGGCGGCGTTTCAATCCAGAAGAGGAAGGAAGCGGACTTCCCTCACGCCAAACACCACAGCCATCCAAAAGATTGGAACCAAACCTGGTTCTACCGCCGAACACCGCTCGCTAACGAGAATCCTTTGCCGGGTTACCGTCCTCACCGGCTCAAGAACAATCATCCGCTGCCCTTACGCTTAACCGCGCGGAACGGAAAAACTTTGCACCTCGGATCATTAAACTCCGGGCTCTAATGGCCAATGGACTAACTGGTGTGGACCTTGTGCGATGCCGGGTTTCTTGGGGCATCTTGCCCTTAAGCCGCCGCCCGGATTGATGCACGAGTATCTTGGCAGCCTCAAAGACCCTCAAAGACGTCACGAATTACCAATAACTGAACTTGAGGTCACAGAGATCAGAAAGAAGATGCTTGATGAACCAATCTCCGTCTGCAGACCCTAACCGGGTTGGCTCCGTTACGTGTTGCCAACCAACCGCTGCGGTAAGGCTCGCTCACCGCTTTTCGGGCCTTTAATACTTTGTTGATATTCATTAATCCTTGTTACCTTGCAGGTGACAGCTCCTTCCGGAGGCGGACCAAACCGCCCGAGCTCCGCGTATAAAGTCCAAGGCTACCAAAAAGGCTGGCAAGAAAACCGCCGGGTCTTCTGATCCGCCGGAAGATGAAGAATCCGAAGCTGAGGTAAAGCTTGATATCCTTACGAGGGAGCCGCCGTAAATTGGCTCTCCACCTTGTGTTTCTTCTTACTTATAATTTGTCCCTCTCTATTCTTCCTTGTACTGACAAATTTAACTCCCAGGATGATGCTGAAGCCAGCCATGCCGACCATGTTGAGGTAATCCTTCTTTCTTCCGACTCCGACCTCGTGCCGGTTAAAAGAATTCGCCGCGCCATTCGGAAAGTGAAAAAATCTCATTCCTCTACTTATTTGAAGACACAACAGGCTAAAGAGCGCCGTACAACCCGGCACAGTGGTCAACAGATTCTCTCCTCCGGTTTACCAGATACACCAACCCGGAAGCGTCGTCCAGAGGTGACTTGTTCTCCTGAAAACGTTATCCCTTAAAGGGTTTCTTCCGATGTCCTCTCAATCCGTCTGACCCGAATTATCAGGCCTCTTCCAACTCTTCTGGCGGTTCATCAACCACGCAACTGCCTCCGCTGAAGGTTGCCGCAGGGTATGTAACTGCTGTCCGTCAATTCGATTTACAATTGCCTTGGTCGATTTGCCTTAGTCCAATTCTGAATATTGCAGCACCAAGGCTCGCTTGAGTAAGAAAGCGAAAACCCTTGACCCTACTGCGGATGCTGATCCGGAAAAGACCCCAGAACAAACCCACGAAAATCCTGAAGTCGCCAAAGATAGCTCTGGCGAGTTGTACAAAGACGATATCGCTGATCCGCGGAAAGCTGAACCGAGGTCCAAGTGGAAACCTCGCAGCCTGCTTCCACCAAACCCGGCCCACCGAACGGGTCAGAATCGCTGAACCGCCGAGCCAGAGTAAGAAGACATCAAGCCCAAAGAAGACCGCCGGAAATGGCGATGTTATTGTGACAGGCACTGGCTACACCGCTCCTAGCCAACCGGTCGCTTTAGCAAAACACAGCGCCAAGGACGAGTCCGCCGCCATGAGTAAAGATAAAGGAAAAACTGATCGACCACGACAACTTCTACGCCTAAGAACTGCGCTGCGGGTTTCGAACGGCTCTATACCAGCCGTGACTTTGAAGCTGATGCAGTAAACCGGATGAAGGACCGCTATGAGGTAATGAATTATATCTTTCCTGTACTTTGGCTGTATAGTAGCCCCCAAGGGTCGGTTCAACTTAGCATAGTTAAACCGGGACTTGATTTCTGTATCCTTATGGCAAACTGAGATCAACTAGCCATTAGCCCCCAAGTGCCAAGGTGAATATTCATATTGAGCTTGGGACTTTATAATGAAACAACTAACGTGCTCCCTTTGTTACCAGAATGAAATATACCAGCAAAGCGTGCAACTCAAGGATCTGCGAGCCAATCTGGAAACTCAACAAACAGAAACCACTAAGGCCAAGGACGAATTGAAAACGGCCTTGGTCACTATGGAACAGCTGAAGGAGTGGTATAAATCCGAACGGGCCAACTGGGACACCGAGAAGGCCGGTTTGAAAAAACGGGCGGAAGAAGCCGAAGCAGCCCTTAAACCGGTGACTGAAGAGCTTACCGGACTCAAGCGTCAAGTACATGCCATGACCTCTGCCGTTTTTGGTAAGAACATTTGCACTGACTATCTTTAATTTTGATATTTCCGCCGGTTTACCCTGAGTTGTCTGAAACCGGTGCAGGCAAGCGTATTGCGCATATGGGCTCTGATGTGCGGAAGAAGCTCAAGGCCGCTTATACGCTGATTGAACAGCTATATACCGGCGCCAATGAGTCATATGTGCTACATCATACGACAACACGGCGCCGCCCCTCGATCGAGAGACACCGGACCGGCTGTCCATGGTTCCGGCAGCTTGAAGAGTTGAAGCGATCCGCTGACTCGGCCGCACCCTCATCGGGTTTCGACGGCGCCAAGGCGTGGATAGCAGACCTTGATCCGGCTGACATAGCCAAAGGTTTCCCCAGCGCTCAAGAGAACGGTGAAGCCTTTGATAACGACGCCCTGAAACGGATAACAAAGGAAATGCGTCCGTTGGCGAGTCAACTGGCAGCTGAAGCTAACCTGGCGGTTCACCGCTCTTTTTATGACGCAAACAACAAACAGGTGGAATTTGTCATCCCTGAAGTGCAGAGCCTTATTCCACCAATCCGTAAGCACACTTATGCCCCTGATGTTGATCCGCCGAGCTGATAAGTGAAGAAGCATCTTCGTGCCTTAACCCGGATTGACTGGTCTACCAATGACTTCCGGGCTTTGGGTGAGCAAGAAGAAGAAGTTGAACCGACGTCAGGCGCCCCCTCTACCTCACGTCAACCCGGCGAAGAAGCGTAATTCGTCAAGCCGGGCGACGCCTCCGAAACTTCAAGGCATAACACCACATGAATCATCGGGCCTTAAAGGGCTTTGTAATAGGATAGTCAGCACTTTGTTGTGAACAATGCCTTTACAACCTCAGTCTGTAACCTTTTGCATGGTGGTGCTGGATACTGTGGATTGATGAACCGTCAACTTATTTCGCCTGCAATCACAAATTCTTTAACCCGCCACGGCGGCTTGTGTCGCCAAATGCTTGTGACGCCCATATATTTATATAAGAAAATAGGGATGTACATAACCAAACGTTATGATATAAAAATACCTGCCAGCGTTGGGCATGCCATTGGCTTAGCCAATCTTGAGGCGGAGGTTTAGAAACCATTACCGGTAAAGGAGAAAATAACTCCTGTGCTCAAAATGCCGGTTTACCGTGTAAACCGTGTCGGGCATGATAAGCCCCCTGTTACTCCATAATGGGATGTTAACAGAAAAATCAAACCGGAAGAAAACCGCCAGATTAAAAATGGACCAAATTTTGACAAATCGAATCCGGTTTAAAGAGGTTTGTCGGTTTAAGAAAACAAACGAAAACCAAATAATAAGTACACAAAACATGGAAGCAAAAGCAATGACAAAAACTGTTTGCAAGAATAGGCTTTATTGAGCCTGATCAGATGGCGTTACCATGGTCGGACAGGACCAAGCTCCCTATAAGGTGTAGCGATGGTTCAAGTCAGCCAGTCCCCAATCGACATCGTGGCATTACGCCGATCAAGTGGCATTGCAATGGTTCGGGTTCGACCAAGCCCCAAGTGATTCTATGGCCTTAGGCCGACCAAGAGGCGTGATCGGTTCAGACGTGACCATGTCCCCAAGTGATCTGGTGGCTTTTCGCTGTCAAGAGGTGTTGCATTGGTTCGGACACGACCAAGCCCCCAAGTGACAAAAATTTCTCAAAAGCAAGGACAAGGGAAAAACCGGAGGCCGCTACACGACAACATCTCCAACTACCCAAACCGGACTTTATATGAGCGGATACCCCGCTTTGGCCGGGATCCGGTTTATTGCTTTATTCATAATATATACATTGTCTTAATATGTACATAAGTGGAGCCGATGGCTCGTATAATAAGGCCGAAGATGAGCTATGTTCCACGGCTTGTTGGTCTCCTCTTCGACGTCGTGAGTCTTTTCGCTCTCGAACATCAATCGATAGTATGACCCGTTGTACAGATTCTTGCTGACCACAAAAGGCCCTTCCCAAGGTGGGGATAGCTTGTGCATATCTTTCCGGTCTTGAATGAGCCAAGCACCAAGTCTCCTTCCCGAAAGGTTCTGGTTTTAACTCACCGATCGTGATACCGACGAAGATCCTGGCTGGTAAACCGCCGAACGAGCAGCCGCCATATCTCGCTCTTCATCCAGCCGATCCAAAGCGTCTTGCCGCGTCTTGCCTCGCTTATCTGCCTCAACATAAGCTGCCACTTTCGGGCGATCGTGACGGATATCGCTGGGAAGGACCGCCTCCGCTCCATAGACCATAAAGAACGGCGTGTATCCGATTGGATCTGTTAGGGTAGTATTTATACTCCATATCACCGATGGTAGCTCTTCCACCCAACAACCCGGCGTCCTCTCTAAAGGGACCATAAGCCGGGTTTGATACCTTTCAAGATCTCCGATTAGCTCGTTCCGCTTGACCATTGGATTGCTGTGGGCCACGGAAGAAACATCAAGCCGGATGTGCTCTCGCTCACAAAATTCCTTCATAGCTCCCTTGGACAAATTGGTGCCATTGTCCGTGATGATACCGTGTGGAAACCCAAACCGAAAATCACCTTTTGATGAACTGAACCGCCGTGGCCGCATCACACTTGCTAACAGGCTCTGCCTCAACCCACTTGGTAAATTTATCAACCGCCACCAACAGGTGGGTCTTTTTGTCCTTGGACCTTTTGAAAGGTCCAACCATATCCAGCCCCCAAGTCGCAAACGGCCAAGTAATTGGAATCATCCTCAATTCTTGGGCTGGCACATGAGCACGCCTGGAGAACTTTTGGCAGCCATCACACCGTCTGACCAGATCCTCCGCATCAGCATGGGCAGTCAACCAATAGAAACCATGGCGAAACGCTTTGGCCACCAAGGACTTTGAACCGGCGTGGTGACCACAGTCCCCTTCATGGATCTCTCGCAATATCTCACAGCCCTCCTCAGGGGACACACAACGCTGAAACGCCTCGACATAATCGCAATGATGCAACTTCGCCGTTAACAATGGTCATAGATTTAGACCGCCGAGCGATCTGCCGGGCCAACGTCTCATCTTTCGTAACTCGCCTGACTCATGTATGCCAAATAAGGGAGCGCCCAATCCGGAATGATATGCAAGGCCGCCACCAAATGAGCCTCCGGATCAGAATAGCCAAATCAACTTCATCAGAAGCTTAACCGACGGATTATGCAAGACATCCAGAAGACGCTAGGCGGGACCGGTTTACGCTGAGAGCCCAGCCGGCTTAAAGCATCACCGCTTCGTTCTTCCGACGATCCACATGATCCACCGATATCCTTTAAAATGCCCCGCAACAACATCCACCTCCCGACGGTATGCAGCCATGAGTGGATCTTTGGAATCCTAAGTACACGATACTTGCATGGGCCACCAAGTCCGAGTCACCAAAGCATTTAACCCGGCTGAGATTCATTTCCTTAGCCATCCGAAGACCATGGAGCAAAGCTTCATACTCAGCTGCATTGTTAGTACAAGGGAACATTAAGCGGAGAACGTAACAAAACTTGTCACCTCGTGGGGAAGTTAATACGACTCCACCCCGAGCCCTCCAATTGCTCGGACCCATCAAAGTGGATGGTCCAATAGGTATGATCCGCTTTTCTTCAGCGCTTGCAACTCCGTCCAATCATTAATGAAATCCACAAGTGCTCGAGACTTCATCGCCGTTCGAGGCACATACCTTAAACCGTATGCCCAAGTTCTATAGCCCACTTAGCAATCCGCCGCCGCTTCCGGTTTTGTATGATATCGCCCAAAGGAGCCGAATCGACCACGTGATGGGGTGCCCTTGGAAATATTGCTTTAGCTTCCGGCCATAAAAACCCCATATACCAGCTTCGCCAATGTGGATATCTTCGCTTAGACTCAATGAGGACCTCGCTGATGTAATAAACCGCCGTTGAACCGGATACTCCTTCCCGCCTCCTTCCGCTTCCACCACGATGGCCACGCTTAACTGCCCCGGCATTAGCAAAGCAACATATAACAAAGCGGCTCTTTGTCAATGGGGCGGCTAGAACCGGCGGGTTGGCCAACCGCCGCTTCAAATCCTCAATGCTTCATCACGTGAACTCGCATAAACCGATCCGTTTTCTTCAACATCTGGTACAAAGGAATGGCTTTCTCGCCTAGACGGCTGATAAACCGGCTTAGCGCGGCAATCCGGCCTGCCAAACGCTAGACGTCATTGATGCACTTTGGCTTAGCCAAGGAGGTGATAGCCGTAATTTTTTCCGGATTAGCTTCGATCCCCTGTTGGACACGAAAACCCAATAACTTGCTCGCCGGAACACCAAAGACGCACTTGGCCGGGTTGAGCATCATCTTGTACACCCGCAAGTTGTCAAAGGTTTCCTTTAGATCCTCAATCAAGGTTTCCTTCTTCCTTGACTTAACCACGATATCATCCACATAAGCATGCACGTTACGGCCGATCTGTTCGTGCAAGCAATTCTGAACGCACCGATAAGTCGCTTACGCTCTTGAGTCCAAAAGGCATAGATACATAGCGTAAGGCTCCAAAGGGGTGATAAACGCGTCGTCTTCTCCTGGTCCTTAACCGCCATCTTAATCGATGATAACCGAATACGCATCCAAAAAGCTCAAACGCTCACAACCCGCCGTAGCATCAATAATCTGGTCAATGCGGGAGGGCGAAAGGATCTGGCCGGATGCTTTGTTAAGATCTGTAATCCACACACATGCGCCAAGTGCCATTCTTCTTAAGAACCAACACCGGATTGGCAAGCCACTCGATGAAAGACCTCGACGATAAACCCGCCGCTAAGAGCCTAGCAACTTCCTCTCCAATGGCCTTGCGCCTTTCCTCATTAAACCGCGAAGAAACTGTTTTTACCGGTCTGTATTTTGGGTCAACATTAAGAGTGTGCTCGTGAGTTCCCTCGGTACACCTGGCATGTCGGAAGGCTTCCATGCAAAAATGTCCCGATTCTCACGGATGAACTTCGATGAGCGCGCTTTCCTATTTAGGATCCAAGTTGGCACCGATGGTGAACTGCTTGGATGAATCGCCGCACAAAATCAACAAGCTTCGTCTCGGCCGATTTGAACTTCAAGTCCGGATCGTGCTCAGTAGTTGGCTTCTTCAAAGGGTCATATCCGCCGGATCAACATTGTCCTTATAATACTTTAGCTCTTCAGTGGCACAAACCGACTCTGCGTAAGCCGCATCACCTTCCTCGCACTCCAAAGCGATCCGGCGGCTCCCATGAACCGTTATCGTTCCCTTGTGACCCGGCATTTTCAACTGCAAGTAAACATAACAGGGTCGTGCCATAAACTTAGCATAAGCCGGCCGCCCAAAGAGGGCGTGGTAAGGACTTTGAATTTTCACCACCTAAAATGTCAATGTTTCCGATCTGGAGTCATGTTCATCCCCAAAGGTCACCTCCAGAGCTATCTTACCGACCGGGTATGCCGACTTGCTGTGCACCACACCGTGAAACACTGTCTTTGGATGGCCTAAGATGCCTATCCGTTAACCCCATACGCCGGAAGGTCTCGTAGTACGTGATGTTGATGCTGCTTCCTCCATCCATAAGCACCTTGGTAAACTTGTATCCTCCTACGAGGTGCCACCACCAGGCTAATCGGCCGGATTGTAAACCGGGAGGATGGTCCTCTCTGCTCCCACACGATAGGTTGCTCGGACCAGCGTAGGTAATGCGGCGCAGCCGGTTCAACAACACCGACCGCCCGCTTCAAGTTTTCGGTCTCGTCTGTCCAAGCTGGTGGTAAAACGTGGTACTGCATCCACCGTTCAATCGCTTTGGGTTACTTTGGTAACCCGACCGCTGTTGTTGATCAGAGTAGCCCCCTTGGTTCTCGATTGTTCGACTGCTCGATTACTCTAATTATTCTGATTGCCTTGCCCGCCGGATTACCACGAACCCTGGGCGGAATTTCCTCCACCGTAACCGGGCGGACCACGAACACCGCCCGGGCCCTTGATCATACCGGAAAGAGTTAGAGTTTTTGAACTCCTGCATAATATAACAATCCTTCCAAAGGTGGTTCGCCGGTGCCTCCTTCGTCCCATGCTTCGGACAAGGTTGATTCAATATGTAATTCAGACGATCCGGATTGTGACCGCCCCGGTTTGATTGCTTACCCTTGCGCCGCTGGCCCTTGTCCTGCGCGCTGGTGTTGGCCACAAAGCCCATGTTACCGTTCGCTTTACGCTTGTTCCCTCCATTGCCTGCCGAATGATTCTGCTGGCCTCTGGAATTGCTGTTCTGTTTTCCCTTCCCTACTTCGTCACCTTCAGACTCGGGATCCTTGGTACTATCAGAGTCAGCATACTTTACCAAAATGCCCATGAGCGTGCCCATGTCATTGCAAAAACGCTTCATGCGACCCAGCTTCAGCTTCAACGGTTCGAACCGGCAATTGGCTTCCAAGGTCAAGATCGCGGAATCAGGGTTGATCCGGTCTGAAGAATGTAAAACTTCCGAAACGCGGCGCACCCAATGGGTTGTGGATTCTCCCTCCGCTTGGACACAAGCCGCCAAATCCACCACGCATATGGGCTGTTTACAGTGTCTTTGAAATTTTGAATGAACCGGTTCGCAATCGGGTCCACGAACCATCGAAGTTGGGCGGCAAATTCTTCAACCAAGTCCGGCCGTACCTTCCAACATCATTGTGAAGTACTTCGCACGCAGCTTCATCCACATCCAGCATCTCCATGGCCATCTCATAGCTTTCTATCCATGCTTCGAGCCAAATCGGCAGATAATTGGGCACCTTATGCGGCCTTGAAGTCCTTGGGCAAGCGCCGCAGCTGCGTAAGCGGGGGACGAGGCAAGGCACCCCCAAAGAGCCGACGTGACCCCTGGTTCAAGATGGTCGGATGAACCGGCGCGAGCTGATGATCCTCTGCTTGTGCTGCTAACTCGGCCTCCCTACGTGCCCTGGCGCGGTCCACTACCACTTGAGCATCTTCAAAGCCACCCGCCGGGTTGTTGCCACGAGGTGGACCGCGCTGCGCATTGCTTGACACGGCCGGCTCGTCGACGCGTCGGCTATAGCTCCGGCTTGGGCGGGGGGTGGAATGGATCCCGACTGTATGAATACGCTTCCTGCTGGGCCAGGGCCGTCCTGAGGAGCTCCTTAACCCGGCGTGTCTCTACCGCCTGTGGTGAATCGCCTTCAATTGGAATCGCCTCCAACCGGGCCGCAGCCGCCACAAGGTTATCCATCGGGTTAGAGTAGTGACCCGGAGGCGTCTGCACAGTCTGGGGCGCGCCGGTATGATGGTGAGGCAGATCTATCACATGGGGCTGAACCGGCGCGGCCGTCCCAGGTGCTTCCGGCTGGTTTACCACCGGCGGCGGTTCTTGGTCCCCTTACAGGGTATTGAAAAGCTCTCTTCCCTCGAAAACCGAAGGTAAACGGGACTGTACTTCCTTTTCATGACTTCATGTGACGCGCTCGATCCAAAGATGAGCCTATAAGCTGCGCATCCAAAGCGGCCCGCTCATGCCATCCTCACGTCTGCGGCTGCCAGTCTGCTTTAGCTTTAGTGATCTGTTCTCTCACCTTTGCAATCTCCGCGTTGTGCAGGTCCTGATCCGGCGGATTAGCCTCTGCCATGAGCACAGCCAACGCGTCGAAAAGCTCTGACAAAACTTGAGCCGGCGGGCGCACAGGGCCTCCTTCCCCGGCTGCCATCACCGGTGGTGAACCGCCGACCAGGGGCGCCGCGGTCGAAGAGTGAAGTGCCGCCTGCGTACCGGCCATGAAGATCCCAACCCGGTTGGGTAGATCGAAGGGGTCCGGAATACTCTCACCGTCGGAACAGCCCCGATCCGCCATCTTGCGGTGGTACAGACTCGATTTCTCCGACCCGACGACTTCGTCGCCCAGAGTAGACAACGGTTTCACGCCAGATGCTGATCCGTCCTCGTAGTCTCCGTGGGCGACTCCCACGAAACACGCTGACCGCCCGGTTTAGCGAGGCAGGACTCTTCTTCGCCACGAGCCGTCTCGGCGAGGTCGGCGCAGATGTCCGCCCAGGCCCTCGCCGCCGATCTTGCCGATGAACACGTGTATGCCGCCAAAGGGGACCCGGTATCCGTACTCAACCGAGCCGCCTCGGGCCCCAATCCGCATCGTCGATGTAGAGCTTGCCGCGACGACTCTTAGTCATCCGCCCACAGCATAGCCTTCGAGTCGCTTCGAACTTGCCCTCTAAGATCATCAAACCATCGTGCGATAGCCCCACGGTGGGCGCCCAACCGTCGTGGAATTGTCACGGCAGATGTCCTCATGAAAGGACTTAGTCGTAGGGCCATCGTACGGGTTAACCTAGAGAGGTTAAAGCGGACACAAGACACGGGAGTTATACTGGTTCGGCCCCTTCGATGAAGGTAAAAGCCTACGTCCAGTTGTGATGGGATTAATATGATTTCGGCGACTAGGGAGCAGTAGCTTCGCCTTAGCCTCGAATTCTCTGTCCTTAACTCGCCGCCGGGTCGTCCCCTTATATACACGGGTTGACGCCCAGCCGGTCTACAGAGTCCCGATCCGGCTCATACAAGTGTCCGGCTCGGTCTCTTCTCTCTTGTCTTACAACACAAGTTACAACAACTAAGGCGGTTCACATAACTGGACCTTAATTCGCCTCTGGGCTCCGGGCCTCCCCCGTGGGCCTGGATCATGGACGAGGGTAAACCGGCCCCTCCAGGGCGGTTCACACTCAGTAGTTGTATCCCCAACAAGACCCATCCGTTCGCTTAGCATAATGATCGTTAAGTTTTATTGATATTGCTTTCTTCATGACTTATACATATTCCTCTGACTATGAGATTATGCAACTCCCGAATACAGGAGGAATACCTTCTGTGCTATAAAACGTCACAACGTAAAAGGGTGATTATAAAGATGCTCTACAGGTATCTCTGAAGGTGTTTTGTTGGGTTGGCATAGATCGAGATTAGGATTTGTCACTCCGAGTATCGGAGAGGTATCTCTGGGCCCTCTCGGTAATGTACATCATAATAAGCCTTGCAAGCAATGTGACTAATGAGTTAGTTATGGGATGATGCATTACGGAATGAGTAAAGAGACTTGCCGGTGACGAGATTGAAATAGGTATGAGGATACCGACGATCGAATCTCGGGCAAGTAACATACCGATGACAAAGGGAATAATGTATGTTGTCATAAGGTTCGACCAATAAAGATCTTCGAATATGTAGGAGCCAATATGGGCATCCAGGTTACGCTATTGGTTATTGACCAGAGAGGTGTCTCGGTCATGTCTACATAGTTGTCGAACCCGTAGAGTCCGCACGCTTAACGTTCGTTCATGATATAGTATTATATGAGTTATGTATGTTGGTGACCGAATGTTGTTCAGAGTCCCGGATGTGATCACGGACATGACGAGGAACTCCGGAATGGTCCGGAGATAAAGATTGATATAATGGATAATAGTGTTTGGTGTCAATAAGGGTTCCGGAATTCACGGGAAGGGGTTCCGGATGTTTCCCAAAATGTTTGGGTACGAGAACACTTTATTTGGGCCAAAAGGGAAAGCCCACAAGTTTTTTGGAAAGCGCAAAAGGAAGTTTTGCAGAGTCCGAGGGCAGACGCCAGGTCCTCGGCATCTTGGTCCAGACGCCGGAACCTGGCGTTCGCCCCGAGTCCGAGAAGGAATCTTGCCTTTCGGGTGAAACCGACTTTGTGGAGGCTTTTACTCCAAGTTTCGACCCCAAGGCTCAACATATAAATAGAGGGGCAGGGCTAGTACCCAAGACACATCAAGAAACACCAAGTCGTGTGCCGGCAACCCCGTCCCCTCTAGTTTATCCTCCGTCATAGTTTCCGTAGTGCTTAGGCGAAGCCGTGCGGAGATTGTTCTTCACCAACACCGTCACCATGCTGTCGTGCTGCCGGAACTCATCTACTAATTCGCCCGTCGTGCTGGATCAAGAAGGTGAGGACGTCATCGAGTTGAACATGTGCTGAACGCGGAGGTGCCGTACGTTCGGTACTTGATCGGGATGGATCGTGAAGGTGTACGACTACATCAACTGCGTTGATAAACGCTTCCGCTTTGCGATCTTCAAGGGTATGAAGATACACTCCCCCTCTCGTTGCTATGCATCTCCTAGATAGATCTTGCGTGATCGTAGGATTTTTTTTGAAATTGCATGCTACGTTCCCCAACAGTGGCATCCGAGCCAGGTCTATGCGTAGATGATATGCACCAGTAGAACACAAAGAGTTGTGGGCGATAATAGTCATACTGCTTACCACCAACGTCTTACTTTGATTCGGCGGTATTGTTGGATGAAGCGGCCCGGACCGGCATTACATGACCACGTTCATGAGACTGGTTCTATCGACGTGCTTCGCACACAGGTGGCTGGCGGATGTCTGTTTCTCCAACTTTAGTTGAATCGAGTTTGACTACGGTTAGTCCTTGTGAAGGTTAAAACATCACACTTTATGAGAAATCGTTGTTGTTTTGATGCGTAGGTAAGAAAGGTTCTTGCTAGAAGCCCATAGCAGCCATGTAAAACTTGCAACAACAAAGTAGAGGACGTCTAACTTGTTTTTGCAGGGCATGTTGTGATGTGATATGGTCAAGACGTGATGAGATATAAATTGTAGTATGAGATGATCATGTTTTGTAAAAGTTATCGGCAACTGGCAGGAGCCTTATGGTTGTCGCTTTATTGTATGAAATGCAATCGCCATGTAGTTGCTTTACTTTATCACTAACCGGTAGCGATAGTCGTAGAAGCAATAGTTGGCAAGACGACAATGATGCTACGATGGAGATCAAGGTGTCAAGCCGGTGACAATGGAGATCATGACGGTGCTGTGGAGATGGAGATCAAAGGCACAAGATGATGATGGCCATATCATGTCACATATTTTGATTGCATGTGATGTTTATCTTTTATGCATCTTATTTTTCTTAGTATGGCGGTAGCATTATAAGATGATCCCTCACTAAATTTCAAGGTATAAGTGTTCTCCCTGAGTATGCACCATTGCTACAGTTCGTCGTGCCGAGACACCACGTGATGATCGGGAGTGATAAGCTCTACGTTCACATCCAACGGGTGCAAGCCAGTTTTGCATGTGCAGAATACTCGGGTTAAACTTGACGAGCCTAGCATATGCAGATATGGCCTCGCAACACTCAGACCAAAAGGTCAAACATGAATCATATAGTAGATATGATCAACATAGAGATGTTCACCATTGAAAGCTACTCAATCTCACGTGATGATCGGACATGGTTTAGTTGATATGGATCACGTGATCATTTAGATGACTAGAGGGATGTCTATCTAAGTGGGAGTTCTTTAGTAATTTGATTAATTGAACTTAATTTATGATGAACTTAGCCCTGATAGTATTTGCATATCTATGTTGTAGATCAATAGCTTGCGATGTAGCTCCCCGTTTATTTTTTATATGTTCCTAGAGAAAAATAAGTTAAAAGATGATAGTAGAAATGATGCGGACTGGGTCCATGATCTTAGGATTATCCTCATTGCTGCACAGAAGAATTATCTCCTTGATGCATCGCTAGGTGATGGACCTATTGCAGGAGCAGATGCGGACGTTATGAACGTTTGGCAAGCTCGGTATGATGACTACATATAGTTTAGTGCGCCATGCTTTACGGCTTAGAACCGGGACTTCAAAAACGTTTTGAAACGCCACAGAGCATATGAAATGTTCCATGTGTTGGGGAACGTAGTAATTTCAAAATTTTCTTACGCACACGCAAGATCATGGTGATGCATAGCAACGAGAGGGGAGAGTGTTGTCTACATACCCTCGTAGACCGAAAGCGGAAGCGTTAGCACAACGCGGTTGATGTAGTCGTACGTCTTCACGATCTGACCGATCAAGTACCGAACGTACGGCACCTCCGAGTTCAGCACATGTTCAGGCCGATGACGTCCCTCGAACTCCGATCCAGCCGAGTGTTGAGGGAGAGTTTCGTCAGCACGACGGCATGGTGGCGATGTTGATGTTCTACCGACGCAGGGCTTAGCCTAAGCACCGCCATGATGTTATCGAGGTGGACTATGGTGGAGGGGGCACCGCACACGGTTGGGAGAGATCAACTGATCAACTTGTGTATCTAGGGTGCCCCCCTGCCCCCGTATATAAAGGAGCAAGGGGGAGGTGCGGCCGGCCAGGGAGGAGGCGCGCCAGGAGGAGTCCTACTCCTACCGGGAGTAGGACTCCCCCCTTTTCCATGTTGGACTAGGAGAGAGAGGGGGAAGAGGTGGAGGGGAGGAAGGAAAGGGGGGCGCCGCCCCCCTCTCCTTGTCCTATTCGGACTGGGGAAGGGCGCCCCGCCTGGCCTCCTCTCCTCTCTTCCACCAAGGCCCACTAAGGCCCATTAAGTTCCCGGGGGGTTCCGGTAACCTCCCGGTACTCCGGAAAAATCCCGATTTCACCCGGAACACTTCCGATATCCAAACATAGGCTTCCAATATATCAATCTTCATGTCTCGACCATTTCGAGACTCCTCGTTATGTCCGTGAACACATTTGGGACTCCGAACAACCTTCGGTACATCAAAACATATAAACTCATAATATAATTGTCATCGTAACGTTAAGCGTGCGGACCCTACGGGTTCGAGAACTATGTAGACATGACCAAGACACATCTCCGGTCAATAACCAATAGCGGAACCTGGATGCTCATATTGGCTCCCACATATTCTACGAAGATCTTTATCGGTCAGCCGCATAACAACATACGTTGTTCCCTTTGTCATCGGTATGTTACTTGCCCGAGATTCGATCGTCGGTATCTCAATACCTAGTTCAATCTCGTTACCGACAAGTTTCTTTACTCGTACTGTAATACATCATCCCGCAACTAACTCATTAGTTGCAATGCTTGCAAGGCTTAAGTAATGTGCATTACCGAGAGGGCCCAGAGATACCTCTCCGACAATCGGAGTGACAAATCCTAATCTCGAAATACGACAACCCAACAAGTACCTTCGGAGGCACCTGTAGAGCTCCTTTATAATCACCCGATTCGTTGTGACGTTTGGTAGCACACTAAGTGTTCCTCCGATAAACTGTAGTTGAATAATCTAATAGTCATTGGAAAATGTATAAGTCATGAAGAAAGCAATAGCAACATACTAAACGATAGTGTGCTAAGCTAACGGAATGGGTCATGTCAATCACATCATTCTCCTAATGATGTGATCCCGTTAATCAAATGACAACCCATGTCAATGGCTAGGAAACATAACCATCTTTGATCAACGAGCTAGTCAAGTAGAGGCATACTAGTGACACTCTGTTTGTCTATGTATTCACACATGTATCATGTTTCCGGTTAATACAATTCTAGAATGAATAATAAACATTTATCATGATATAAGGAAATAAATAATAACTTTATTATTGCCTCTAGGGCATATTTCCTTCAGTCTCCCACTTGCACTAGAGTCAATAATCTAGATTACACACTAATGATTGTAACACCCATGGAGCCTTGGTGTTGATCATGTTTTGCTCGTGGAAGAGGCTTAGTCAACGGGTCTGCAACATTAAGATCCGTATGTATCTTGCAAATTTCTATGTCTCCCACCTGGACTAGATCCGGATGGAATTGAAGCGTCTCTTGATGTGCTTGGTTCTCTTGTGAAATCTGGATTCCTTCGCCAAGGCAATTGCACCAGATTGTCACAAAAGATTTTCATTCGACCCGATGCACTAGGTATGACACCTAGATCGGATATGAACTCCTTCATCCAGACTCCTTCATTTGTCGCTCAAGAAGCTATGTACTCCGCTTCGTATGTAGATCCCGCCACGATGCTTTGTTTAGAATCGCACCAACCGACAGCCTACACGATTCAATGTAAATACGTATCCGCTTTTGCGATTTAGAATCGTCCGGATCGATGTCAAAGCTTGCATCAACGTAACCATTTACGATGAGCTCTTTGTCACCTCCATAAACGAGAAACATATCCTTAGTCCTTTTCGTATTTCGGGATGTTCTTGACCGTCCAAAGGATCCACTCTGGATTACTTTGGTACCTCCCTGCTAGACTTATAGCAAGGCACACATCAGTCTGGTACATAGCATTGCATACATGATAGAGCCTATGGCTGAAGCGTAGGGAACATCTTTCATCTTCTCTCTATCTTCTGCAGTTGGTCGGGCATTGAGTCTTACTCAACTTCACACCTTGTAACACGTGCAAGAACCCTTTCTTTGCTTGATCCATTTTGAACTTCTTCAAAACTTTGTCAAGGTATGTGCTTTATGAAAGTCCAATTAAGCGTCTTGATCTATCTCTATAGATCTTGATGCCCAATATGTAAGCAGCTTCACCGAGGTCTTTCATTGAAAAACTCTTGTTCAAGTATCCCTTTATGCTATCCAGACATTCTATATCATTTCCAATCAGCAATATGTCATCCACATATAATATCAGAAATGCTACAGAACTCCCACTCACTTTCTTGTAAATACAGGCTTCTCCAAAAGTCTGTACAAAACCAAATGCTTTGATCACTGATACGTCTCCAACATATCTATAATTTTTTATTGCTCCATGCTACTTTATCTACTGTTTTGGACTATATTGGGCTTTATTTTCCACTTTTATATTATTTTTGGGACTAACCAATTAACCGGAGGCCCAAATTGCACTGTTTTTTGCCAATTTCGGGTGTTTCAAGAAAGCGGAATATCAAACGGAGTCCAAACGGAATGAACCCTTCGTAAACGTGATTTTCTTACCGAACGTGATCTAGGAGACTTGGACCCAACTCCAAGTAACAAACGAGGCGGTCACGAGGGTGGGGGGCGCCCCCCCCCCCCACCCTAGGGCGCGCAACCTGCCTCGTGGGACCCCTGTTGCTCCACCGACGTACTCCTTCCTCCTATATATACCTCACGCACTTCAAACGATCGAGCAGGAGCCAAAACCTAATTCCACCGCCGCAACTTCCTGTATCCACGAGATCCCATCTTGGGGCCTGTTCCGGAGCTCCACCGGAGGGGGCATCCACCACGGAGGGCTTCTACATCATCACCATAGCCCCTCCGATGAAATGTGAGTAGTTTACTACAGACCTTTGGGTCCGTAGCTAGTAGCTAGATGGCTTCTTCTCTCTTTTTGGATCTCAATACAATGTTCTCCCCCTCTCTCGTGGAGATCTATTCGATGTAATCTTCTTTTTGTGGTGTGTTTGTCGAGACCGATGAATTGTGGGTTTATGATCCAGATTATCTATGAATAATATTTGAATCTTCTCTGAATTCTTTTATGTATGATTGGTTATCTTTGCAAGTCTCTTCGAATTATCCGTTTGGTTTGGCCAACTAGATTGGTAGTTCTTGCAATGGGAGAAGTGTTTAGCTTTGGGTTCAATCTTATGTGTCCTTACCCAAAGGATGTAAAGGGTTGCAAGGCACGTATTGTATTGTTGCCATCGAGGATAACAAGATGGGGTATTTATCATATTGCATGAATTTATTCCTCTACATCATGTCATCTTGCTTAAGGCGTTACTCTGTTTTTAACTTAATACTCTAGATGCATGCTTTGGATAGCGGTCGATGAGTGGAGTAATAGTAGTAGATGTAGGTGAGTCACTACTTGTCTCGGACGTGATGCCTATATACATGATCATACCTAGATATACTCATAACTATGCTCAATTCTCATCAATTGCTCAACAAGAATTTGTTCACCCAATCGTAGAATCCTTATGCTCTTGAGAGAAGCCACTAGTGAAACCTATGGCCCCCGGGTATATTCTCATCATATCAATCTCCATCACTTTAATACTTGCTTTGTTTTTACTTTGCCTTTTACTTTTTACTTTGCATCTCTATACCAAAAAATACCAAAAATATTATTTATCATCTCTATCAGATCTCACTCTCGTAAGTGACCGTGAAGGGATTGACAACCCCTAATCGCTACCGGTTGCGAGGAGCTATTGTTTTGTGCAGGTACAAGGGACTTGTGCGTGGCCTCCCATCGGATTGATACCTTGGTTCTCAAAACTGAGGGAAATACTTACGCTACTTTGCTGCATCATCCTCTCCTCTTCGGGGAAATCCAACGCAGTGCTCAAGAGGTAGCAAGAAGAATTTCTGGCGCCGTTGTCGGGGAGGCTCACGCAAGAGCAAGTCAAGCACCATACCAAGTACCCATCACAATCCCTATTTGCCATTTGCCTCTCGTTTTCCTCTCCCCCACTTCACCCTTGCCGTTTTATTCGCCCTCTCTTTTTCGTTTGCCTTCTTCCCGTATGTATCTTTGTTTGTGTTTCCTTGTGCCTTCTATATGCTTGCATCTTTGCTTGCTAAAATCTATTGATATGGATCCACTTAAAGTGTTCTACTTGGATCATCTTGATCCTTATGCGTCTTTGAAACCCCAACTAGCCTAGTTGATGGGAAATCTTTAGATGAGCATGCTCATTTTGTGCGTCATCGTTTGTCTGAAAAAGGGAGACTCTTACGGTATCATATAAATAGTTTGCTATGCTATGCTTGGAATCTCTGTGAAATGTGTGATTTTACTTGTTGCTCTAAGAACCCTAAAAAACACCTTCCCTACCTATGTGAGTTCAGTGATAATGAAATCTTATCTTCTTATGCAAAGAGTGTTTATAGTTACTATGATATCGAACAAACTGAAGAATTTGTCATTTTTAAGGGTGCTCATGAAGTTGCTTCTTTGATTGAAAAGTATGATTTTACTCTCAACAAATCTGAAAATTCCGTCATACTTAAATATTGCAATGAAAACTTGGCTCATAATGTCTATGTCCAAGAATTTATTGAAAGAATGACCGTTGCTTTATGCATTTAAATAATGATATGCATGAATCTATAGATAATGATGATTCCGATGATTTGATTGAAATATCCCTTGATGAACATGATGCTTGCTATTCTTGTGGCCATGATGCCAATATTTATGAAGATGAATTTGCTATAGTTTCTTATGTTTAACATGAGATCGTTGCTATTGCACCCATACTTGGTAGTTCCTTCGATGGAAAGCATGATTGCAATGATTTTACTATAAATTCTCTTGATGTCAATTATGCTAATAATATGCAAAAACCCTAAGCTTGGGGATGCTAGTTTTGCTATGTCTACTACTTGTTGCAATGATCATGATTGGGGTGATTCTTCTTTTGATCTTGAAAATTTATTTAAGCCCCATGATGAATATGAGATTGATAATAGTGTTTGCAATAATATTAAAAGTGGGTTTGGAAGAGTGTCAACTTTATATCCCACATATTTGGAGAATATTCAATCTTATGAAATTTTTGATAAAAGTGGGTTTGGAGAGGTCATGACTTTAGTTAATGATAATCCCACTATTTTGGAAGAGTGTCAACTTTGCATGCATGTGGATCGTGTTGAGAATATGTTATGTGATAGCTATATTTTTGAATTTTCTTATGATCCTACATGTAATTATTATGAGAGAGGAAAATATGGTTGTAGAAGTTTTCATGTTACTAAATTACCTCTCTTCATGTTGAGATTGCTATCGTCACTTTCTTGTTCCTTCCATATGCTAGTTTTTGCTTGCTTTGCAAATTTGTTTGCCTATAAGATACCTATGCATAGGAAGTATGTTAGACTTAAGTGTGTTTGTCACATGTTTTATGATGCTCTCTTTGTGCCTCAATTCTTGTCTTTCTTGTGAGCATCATTGAAATCTCAATGCCTAGCTAAAAAGGCTTTAAAGAAAAGCGCTTGTTGGGAGGCAACCCAATTTTATTTTTAGTTTTTTGCTTTTTCTTCTGTTTAGGAATAAACAATCCATCTAGCCTATGTTTATATGTGGTTTTATGTTTTAATTAGTGTTTGTGCCAAGCTAGACCTATTGAATCTTCTTGGATGATAGTTATTTGATCTTGCTGTAATTTCCAGAAACTTTGCGCTCAGTGCCCGAATTATTAAAAATCACCAGAACGTGATAAAATACTGACTCCAATTGCTGCTGATCAATAAACAAATTTTCTAGGTCGTAGAATTTTGGTAGATGTTTTGGAGTTCCAGAAGTTTGTGTTAGTTACAGATTACTACAGACTGTTCTGTTTTTGACAGATTCTGTTTTTCGTGTGTTGTTTGCTTATTTTGATGAATCTATGGCTAGTAAAATAGTTTATAATCCATGGAGAAGTTGGAATACAGTAGGTTTAACACCAATATAAGTAAAGAATGAGTTCATTACAGTACCTTAATGTAGTCTTTTGTTTTCTTTCTCTAACGGAGCTCATGAGATTTCTATTGAGTTTTGTGTTGTGAAGTTTTCAAGTTTTGGGTAAATTCTTTTGATGGATTATGGAACAAGGAGTGGCAAGAGCCTAAGCTTGTGGATGCCCATGGCACCCCCAAGATACTCCAAGGACACCAAAAATTCAAAGCTTGTGGATGCCCCGGAAGGCATCCCCTCTTTCGTCTACTTCCATCGGTAATTTACTTGGAGCTATATTTTTATTCACCACATGATATGTGTTTTGCTTGGAGCGTCTTGTATTATTTGCGTCTCTGCTTGCTAGTTTACCACAATCATCCTTGCTGTACACACCTTTTGAGAGAGCCATACATAAATTTAAATTTGATAGAATACTCTATGTGCTTCACTTATATCTTTTGAGCTTGATAGTTTTGCTCATAGTGCTTCACTTATATCTTTTGAGCGTGATAATTTTTGCTCTAGTGCTTCACTTAGATCTTTTAGAGCACGGTGGTGGATTTGTTTTAAAGAAACTATTGATCTCTCATGCTTCACTTAGATTATTTTGAGAGTCGTTAATAGCATGGTAATTTGCTTAATATTAATATACTTGGTATTCAAGATATGTGAAACTTTCTTTTGAGTGCGTTGAATACTAAGAAAAGTTTGATGCTTGATAATTGTTTTGAGATATGAAGATGGTGATATTAGAGTCATGCTAGTTGAGTAGTTGTGAATTTAAAGAATACTTGTGTTGAAGTTTGTGATTCCGTAGCATGCACGTATGGCGAACCGTTATGTGATGAACTCGGAGCATGATTTATTTATTGATTGTCTTCCTTATGAGTGGCGGTCGGGGACGAGCGATGGTCTTTTCCTACCAATATATCCCCCTAGGAGCATGCGCATAATACTTTGCTTTGATAACTTCTAGATTTTTGCAATAAGTATATGAGTTCTTTATGACTAATGTTGAGTCCAATACGCACTTTTTTCCCATCCTTCCACCATTGCTAGCCTCTCTAATACCGCTCACTTTTCGCCGGTATCATACACCCACCATATATCTTCCTCAAAATAGCCACCATACCTACCTATTATGGCATTTCCATAGCCATTCCGAGATATATTGCCATGCAATTTTCCACCGTTCCGTTTATTATGACACGCTCCATTATTGTCATATTGCTAGCATGATCATGTAGTTGACATCGTATTTGTGGCAAAGCCACCTGTCGGTGTCAAAACCGGCGGATCCCGGGTAGGGGGTCCCGAACTGTGCGTCTAGGTGGATGGTCACAGGAGACAAGGGACACGATGTTTTTACCCAGGTTCGGGCCCTCTCGATGGAGGTAATACCCTACTCCTGCTTGATTAATATTGATGATATGGGTAGTACAAGAGTAGATCTACCACGAGATCAAGGAGGCTAAACCCTAGAAGCTAGCCTATGGTATGATTGTTGTTCGATCCTACGGACTAAAACCCTTCGGTTTATATAGACACCGAATAGGGTTAGGGTTACACAGTCGGTTACAATGGTAGGAAATCTACATATCCAGACGCCAAGCTTGCCTTCCACGCCAAGGAAAGTCCCATCCGGACACGGGTGAAGTCTTCAATATTCTATCTTCATAGTCCGTGAGTCCGCGAAGATGATGATTCGCCATCCGGACACCCCTATTCCAGGACTCCTCAAGAGTCCCTGAACCGGGCTTCAATGACGATGAGTCCGGCGCATATTGTCTTCGGCATTGCAAGGCGGGTTCCTCCTCCGAATACTTAGAAGGTTTTGAACACATGGATAGTGTCCGGCTCTGCAAAACAAGTTCCACATAACACCGTAGAGAGAATATTTTTTGCACAGATCTGCTGACGTATTCCGCGGCATGACATCACACCATGGCCAGGCTTTTATTCGTTTTTTACTGTCCCACCTCAGCGCGTTTAGCGAGGTGGTTTTCTTGGCACGTCTTATCAAAGCGTAGATCATGCCCCCTTATTCCGGGATTCTCATCAATATGGACGTGGGTAACCCAACCGCGCCCGTTGGCACGCCTCGTCTATCGAAGGCAAGTCCCAATCGACCACGGGGAGGACTCTTGGTATTCGACCTCTTTATAATGAGACCAAGGACCTCTTCTTTTTTCCACCCTCCATCGGATTCGCCTCGCGCTTCGAGTTCCAACACCCAAAGCTTCGGATTTAGGCACTTCGGACCTTCGACGATGTCCGGTTTCGACCAGCACGGCCGATGGATGCCTTCTTCCGTCACAGAAGAAGATGTGCTAAACCTGCGGGACGCCAGGTATCTAACCGGCGAAATTTCGCATAGGCTACCTTCTCCAGGGCAGGTCATTCCCACTCCTGAGCCCGGCGAGAGCGTGGTGTTCGTGTCCCACTTTCTTCGGGGTTTAGGCTTCCCGACGGATCCCTTTGTGCGGGGGCTCACGTTTTATTACGGGCTGGATTTCCATGACTTGAATCTGGAGTCCATCCTCCACATCTCGTCATTCATTGTCGTATAGAAGCCTTCCTCCACATCACCCCTCACTTTGGATTGTGGCTCAAGACCTTCAAGGTGGAGCCGAAGATGATCGAGGGGCAACAAGTAGAATGCGGAGGGGCAGTCATAAGCAAGTGCGCTGATGCTCCGTGGCCCGAGGGCTCTTTCCAGGGGGAGCTTGGTTTGTGGCAATGGGAGTGGTTTTATATTACCGCTCCCAGGGGCACCAAATGGGTGGCGCCACCCGCCTTCCGCTCAGGCCCACCACAGCGGCTGGTGTCATGGGTCAACCGGGGGCTCGACCGGGGGTCGTCCAAGGACGTTCCTTTTTTGCAGGGCCGTATTCGAGATCTCCAGGGAAGAGAGATCAATCTGGTCGTGGCGGCGCAGGTTATGCTAATCCGGCGCCTTCGCCTCAAGAACGCCCCCTCCGTCTGTGGGAGTTTAATCCGGAGGGACCACGAGCTCTCCAACATTTCATGGGCGCGACGCCTGTGGAGATGTATAAACTGTTCTTCGGATCACAAGAGAAGTGTCCGGACTTGACCGAGGACGCAGGCCTAAGCTGCAACCGCCCGGATACTCAAGTAAGTAGCCATGTAACCGGACAAGCTGGTCATTTATCTATCATGTATATGCTCTTTAAGGGAGTTGTTTCTTTGAACAGGAGTGGATAGCCAAGGCGAAGTTGATAAGGTGTCCGGCTCCCCTCCCAGAGACCACGCCGGATCCCATACTGACCAAGATGTTGAAGGCCGCGCCTTTTGAAGAAGGCGAGGGGGAGCAGGGAAACCACTGCCTCCGTGAAGGAGGCTTCCAAGGAAGGGGGGATCAGGGATCCTTCCCTCCGAGGGGAGAAGAGGACCGCTTTCGAAGACCCGGAGGCCAAGGCCTCAAAACGGGGAAAGAAGTCTTCGTCAGAGAGTCCGGCACAGGGAAGTACCCCAGCCGCACTATTTCCCCAAGGGGATCAGCCCTCCAGCGAGCCGTAAGTAAAAGGAAAGGGTTTTGTGAATAAAGAACATCCCTGTATTTATTTCTGAAGATAGCAGAATTTGTACCTTGTAGTTCGGATCTCAGCCCTTCTCAGCAGAGCTCGTCTTCGGGGGATCTTCGTCCAGAGATGATAGAGAGTGAAATGCCTCCACCTACCGCGCCTTCATGCGAGGCGGACGATCCTGAAGGTCGTCACGGAGAGTTTCCCCGAGTCCGGCGGGGCCGGAGGGCCCGGCGCCGACTGGCGCGCGGTCAGAGGAGCTGAAGGGCCTGCTCGGGCGAGTGTCTATCTCAGAAGATCACCGTGCGCTAATGGCTATGGTGATTGAAAGAATTGCATCCGCTGAAAGCGGATTGCACGAAGCCGCCAGAAGTTTACTAACGGGGTTTGAGGTACGGAAAAATGAAGTACCTTCTGACAATTAGGCATATAGAATGCGCCCTGTATAGATAGTAGCCCCTGAGACTCGGTATGGTGTCAAAACTGACACGTGCCGAGGATCATAATCTCAGTACTAACATGTCGCCACTCCTGTGTAGGTGGCGGGCGTCCCAGAGCTACCGGATCAAGAGTTTGCCGAACTAAAGCGGCAACTTGACGAGGCGGATGCGGACATCGCGCTCGTCAATAAACGGTTTGACGAGTCGCAAGGTATGCGACTTTTCCGCGGTCACCTGGTAATGGAGCTTGACGCCCATGCCTTACTACTTGTATGCTTTAATGCAGATGGTGCCGCTTGTGGAGAGGTCAAGCGGAACTTCGCCGAGCTAAAGAGCAAGCTCGAAAGAGTAATGCGGCTGCTTTAAAGGCGACCGAAGAGCTGAAAGCCGAACAGGCTGCTCACTGCCGAAGCAAAGAGGAAATGGCCAATATGACCCTGAAGCTGAAAAATGCTACCGACCGATGCGGGGTTCTTGAAAAGGAACGTCAAGCAGAGTGAGAGGGCCTGAAAAAGGCCACCGCCGAAGCCAAGGATGCCCGTTCCGCTACGAAAGCTGCCAAGGAGGAGCTACGTCAGGCCGGGGATACTGCGGCTGGAAAATCGTTTCTGCTGCGGAGGAAATATACGGATCCGGTATGCTCGCTTGGACAAACTGTGGAGTTTGGAGGATGCTTATCTGGACTTAGCGGCGAAGCGCCGCGGACCGGTTGAGCACTTCGAGGCCGAAGGGGCATGTAAGGGATGAGCTATTTTGGTCGCAGTTCCATAGTCCGGAGCGTCCTCTTCCGTTGACCGATCGGTTGGCCGAATGGGCTGAGCTGAATCGGCTATCCGGACTTGCCATGAAGCATGTCGTGACTCATTTGTGGCCGGGCGGACCCCAGCCGAAGAGTTATTTTGGTTTAGTGCAGCAGTTCCTTGGTGCGGTACCTCGTATCAACGCAATGAAGCGGTTGGCGTGCATTGAGGGGGCGCAGATGGCTCTTGCCCGTGTCAAGGCATACTGGGCTGACATGAAGGCCACTGAAGTCACATCCCCAAATTCGGACGGAAGCCGAGTATCAGTCGAGCGCTACTTTGAGGAAGTACTTCCAGGCGCTCGTTTAATAGAGACGCAGTGCTCGAAGGATGTTATGTTTGAATGACATGTGTATTTTTATGAAACAATGTTTCCATTAAATATAAGAGCATTTTATACTTGTGCCTTCAAGTAGCAAACTACTTCCTGTGCGGCCGTTGATGTATATAACCTGAAAGATGGCAGTCTTCGGCTTCAGCCCCCACGCACATAGTGCGGAGGTGTTTGCAAAGAAGTCGCATTTTCACACTTAATCCAACGTCTTGGTCCTATAAAGGAGGTGGTAGCGTAGCAAACTAGGCAACCGGACTATAATGCTTTATCACTTTCACTTAGCCATAGGAGTTCGATGGTGGGGCTACTATATAGCCCCTGGGGGCACCGCACTCTCCCGAATTTGGGGTGCGTATGTGCCTGACCGGAAAACGGTCCTTCGTCAATGTGGAGGAATTCTAAACATTCCTGTGAGTCATCGAGTGGTTGACCAGTCTCTCGCTATATCATGACAGTCAGTTTTCGGCTTTCTCTACTAAGGTGCTCGCCCGGCCGAACCGGGGCACAATCACAGTAGTTCTCCTGGTGCCGCATTAGCCGATGGAACGGAACGTAAGGCAGCAAAACACAGGAGCCGGGCAAACCCAACATTTGACCAAAGACATGATTCGGAGCTGATGCATATAAGGCCTAACTCGAGACGCCGAACACTCCCTAAGGTATTCGGTCTTTTATAAAGTGCGCCGAACAATGCCCTTGGTAACAAGTCCCTGGTGTCCAGGTACGTGCAAAACTCTGACGCGGCCGATGCCAAAACGCCAGCCTCCTCCTCGGCTATAATAAGAGACCGGGGGATGAGTAACAACAAGAGACAGTGAAAAAGGTTTACGCAGGGTCTTAATCTGAAAAGAATCCTTGCAACAGGTCCCTGCTGCACGTCTGCGCATGTGTCTTCGTTGTGCCGTATCCTGGACGGGTATAGCACGGCGTTCATCTATAAAAGAGAGGAACTTAGTTTGAAAAAGATCGTGCAGAAATTTAATTGGGAATAAACAGAGTACGATTCAAAAATGAATAAATTTGAGCTTTATTGTCTCTTGTTGTACATGCGTGGAGCCCCTTGTAAGAAGTGCGTGGCTAGTAAGCGCCATGTTTATTTGTGCCGGACTCGCCTAACGTGTCCGGGCCCGAACGGCCTGCTTTAAACGCTTTTGGCCAATAAGGCCAGACAGGTGAGGCTGTTAAGGCAGTCCCATAATCTTTCTTTGAGGGACACGCACAGCTTCCCCTTAATGAAATGATGCCTCGTGGACCGGGCATTTTAAGTTTAAGAGATGCATAATGCGGTATTGCGTTAAAGCGGGCGAAAGCTTCGCGTCCCAGTAGTGCTTGATGGCTGCTTTTAAATGGGGCGATGTGGAAAACCAACTTTTCGCGACGGAAGTTGTCGGGTGAGCCGAACATAACTTCCAATAGTACGGAGCCCGTACAATGGGCATATGTGCCTGGCATTATTCCTTGGAAGGAAGTGTTGCTATGGCTAATCGTGTTTGGGTCTATCCCCATATTGCGGATTGTGTCCTGATATAGCAAGTTTAAATTACTGCCGCTATCCATTAGGACTTGCGTGAATTGAAGATCGTCGATTATAGGTTCTAGTATCAAGGCAGTCCATCCTGCGTTCCGGATACTTTCGGAGTAGTCCTGATGGTCGAAGGTGATTGTTTTTGACAACCAATGTTGGGACTCATTGGGAGTAGATTGTGCGGTAGCGTAATTCAATGGGCGCCCGCTCTATTTTCCCCTTTGTTACTTGAAGTAAGTTTACTGTTTTGACCTCTTGTGGGAAATTCTTTTGTTTTCCGGCTCGCTTGTGGTGCTCGTCATCATCCTCACTTGGTGTGTCGAGCCCCTTGTGTTCGGCGTTGAGTCTCACGGATCGCTTGAAGACCCAACAATCTCTGTGGGTATAGTTTGCAGGCTTCCCGGGAGTACTGTGGATTTGGCATATCTTATCCAATATTTTGTTTAAGTTCGATAGCTCGTCGCTATTATCCTTAAGGGGCAGTTTTTTATTGTTCTACCGTGAACTTTTGAATCCGGCGTTGACTGTCGCGCTCTTTGGACCGTTCTCCTTAATCCGGCGCTGGTCCTTGCTGCGTCGTGGTTTCCCATTCCCATCCCTGACTTCGGAAGTACTTGGGTCACTGGTACTGCACCTTGCTAGCCAGCTATCCTCTCCCGCGCAAAAGCGGGTCATGAGGCTTGTTAGTGCGGCCATTGTTCTTGGCTTTTCCTGGCCGAGGTGCCTGGCGAGCCATTCGTCTCGGACGTTGTGTTTAAAAGCTGCTAAGCCTTCAGCTTCCGGACAGTCGACTATTTGATTCTTTTTGGTGAGGAACCTGTTCCAGAATTTTCGGGCTGACTCTCCGGGCTGTTGGGTTATGTGACTTAAATCATCTGCGTCCGGAGGTCGGACATATGTTCCCTGGAAATTGGCCCGAAAAGCATCCTCAAGCTCTTCCCAACTACCGATGGTGTTTTCGGGGAGGCTTTTAAGCCAATGCCGAGCTAGCCCTTTGAGCTTGAGGGGCAGGTATTTTATGTCGTGGAGATCGTCTCCTCTGGCCATGTGTATGTGGAGGATATAATCCTCAATCCAGACTCTAGGGTCTGTTGTTCCGTCGTATGCCTCTGGCCATGAGTTTGAATCCCGCTGGAAATTCATGATCCAGCACCTCATCGGTGAAACATAGGGGGTGTGCGGCGCCCCTGTATTTGGGTATGCCGTGACTTTCGGACACTTGACGTGTTGTTTTGTTTGCTAGAGGTTGTTTCCTTGGCCCATAGATAGATCTGACTGGGCCGTCCTTTTTGTGAATCCTTATGCGGATCGCGTGTCGGATTAATGTCTTGGCGCGCCGCCGCTCTATGTTTGCCATATGGTCGTCTATCCGACCGGCTGCCTCTTTGTTTTTGATCGTGGGGGCTCTAAGGCTTCCTCATCGAATTCGGGCGATAGTTTGCGCTTTGGGTAGCTCTTTGCTTGGCGGTTGTCGCCAGATTTGTCTCATGTGTTGAGTACTTTACTCCATCTCCTTGAGTGTGTCTTCCGTTGTTCTCGAGCCTCTATTTCTGCTTTTTCAAGCTACGCGCAGAGCGAGGAGTTCTTTGTGGAGGTTCTTCGATCCAATGACGTGTCCGGCGTGAGATCGTCCGGATTTATTATCCTTCTTAGGGGGACGGGTTGTTTGTCCAAATTGACATGTTCGGGTGGTTGCTCAATGGCATGCTCACCGTCGGCCGCCTTGCCCTGCTCTATGGCTGGGTCTGTGTGGGCGCTATCTTTGTCGAGGTGGGGTTTGGAGCGGTGCTTACGCCGCCGTTTTGACTGCTTCCCGAGGGAATTATCTTTTGCAGCGTCCCGTCGTTCCTCGTTATCGCTTCCCTTAGGTGTGTCCACCATATATACATCGTAAGTTGAGGTGGCATTCCAGTGCCCCGTGGGCGCTGGCTCTTGATCGTCTCCGGCACCGTCGTCTATACCGTCGATGTCTTCGGAGTCGAAGTCGAGCATGTCGGTTAAATCGTCGACAGTGGCTACAAAGTGGGTGGTGGGTGGGCGTTGAATTTCTTCGTCGTCCGAATCCCAACCTTCCCGACCATAGTTCGGCCAGGGCTCCCCGATAAAGAGAGAGACTTTAATGAGTTCGTGATATCGCCAAGGGCGAGTCTTGAAAGATGTCTGGGCGGTGAACTCCATGACCGCGCCATCGGATTTGGACCGGGCAGGGCGCTGGAGGTTCGAGTCCGGAAGGAGTCCGGCACCTGGAGTCACGATCTTCGCAGCGATTGGTGGTGTTCGGCTCGATCGCCGTAGAGATTTCAGCCCCCGAGGCGGTATCCAGCCAGCCGTCCTCGATCGGCGAAACCGGCTCCGGATTAAAGGCCGGAGCGGGTACAGGTTCGACCTCCAAGGCACTATTCGGTGGCAGAGCTAGATCATGCCCATCGAGACAATGCAGCACGATCGGCCGTGGCTCGAATCCGTCGAAGATCAAGTCCCCGCGGACATCGGCCGTATAGTTCAAACTTCCAAATCTGACCTGATGGCCAGGGGCGTAGCTTTCAATCTGCTCCAGATGGCCTAACGAATTGGCCAGCGTGCAAAGCCGCCGAATACAAAGATCTGTCCGGGAGAAAAGTCTCACCACGATGCGTCGTTCTTGACGATCGAAGGAGCCATCGGGCCTATAGGCGACGGCTACGTAGGAACTCTCAATGAAAGCACCAATGTCGGTGTCAAAACCGCGGATCTCGGTAGGGGGTCCCGAACTGCATGCGTCTAGGCGGATGGTAACAGGAGATAAGGGACACGATGTTTTTACCCGAGTTCGTGCCCTCTCGATGGAGGTAATACCCTACTCTGCTTGATTAATATTGATGATATGGGTAGTACAAGAGTAGATCTACCACGAGATCAAGGAGGCTAAACCCTAGAAGCTAGCCTATGGTATGATTGTTGTTCGTCTCACGGACTAAAACCCTTCGGTTTATATAGACACCGAATAGGGTTAGGGTTACACAGAGTCGGTTACAATGGTAGGAAATCTACATATCCAGACGCCAAGCTTGCCTTCCACGCCAAGGAAAGTCCCATCCGGACATGGGGTGAAGTCTTCAATCTTCTATCTTCATAGTCCAGGAGTCCGGCGAAAGATGACAGTTCGGCCATCCGGACACCCCCTAGTCCAGGACTCCCTCACCACCTTTCATAATTCTTTCATACATGTCACTCTTGTTTCATTGCATATCCCGGTACACCACTAGAGGCATTCATATAAAGCCATACTTTGTTCTAAGAATCGAGTTGTAATTGTTGAGTTGTAAGAAAAATAAAAGTGTGATGATCATCATTTTTTAGAGCATTTTACCAAGTGAGGAAAGGATGATGGAGACCATGATTCCCCCACAAGTCAGGATGAGACTCCGGATGAAAAATGAAAAAAATGAAAAAAAAAGAGGCCATAAAAAAAAGAAAAGGCCCAAATAAAAAAATGAGAGAAAAAGAGAGAAGGGAAAATGTTACTATCCTTTTACCACACTTGTGCTTCAAAGTAGCACCAAGATCTTCATGATAGAGAGTCTCTCATTTTGTCACTTTCATATACTAGTGGGAATTTTTCATTATAGAGCTTGGCTTGTATATTCCAATGATGGGCTTCCTCAAATGCCCTAGGTCTTCGTGAGCAAGCGAGTTGTATACACACCCACTTAGTTTCTTTTGTTGAGATTTCATATACTTATAGCTCTAGTGCATCCGCTGCATGGCAATCCCTACTCACTCACATTGATATCTATTGATGGGCATCTCCATAGCCCGTTGAAACGCCTAGTTGATGTGAGACTATCTTCCCTCATTTTGTCTTCTCCACAACCACCATTCTATTCCACATATAGTGATGTATCCATGGCTCACGCTCATGTATTGCGTGAAGATTGAAAAAGTTTTGAAAATGTTAAAGTATGAAACAATTGCTTGGCTTGTCATCGGGGTTGTGCATGATTTAAATATTTTTTGTGGGGAAGATAGAGCATAGCTGACTATATGATTTTGTAGGGATAACTTTGTTTGGCCATGTTATTTTGAGAAGACATAATTGCTTAGTTAGTATGCTTGAAGTATTATTTTTTATGTCAATATGAACTTTTGTCTAGAATCTTTCGGATCTGAATATTCATACCACAATTAAGAAGATTTACATTGAAATTATGCCAAAGTATCACTCTGCATCAAAAATTCTCTTTTATCATTTACCCTCTTTGGAGGACGAGCAGGAATTAAGCTTGGGGATGCCTCGATACGTCTCCAACGTATCTATAATTTTTTATTGCTCCATGCTACTTTATCTACTGTTTTGGACTATATTGGGCTTTATTTTCCACTTTTATATTATTTTTAGGACTAACCTATTAACCGGAGGCCCATCCCAGAATTGTTGTTTTTTGCCTATTTCAGTGTTTCGAAGAAACGGAATATCAAACGGAGTCCAAACGGAATGAAAAAAATGGAGACTTGGACCCTACTCCAAGGAACAAAAGAGGCGGTCACGAGGGTGGGGGCGCCCCCCCCTAGGGCGCGCCCCCCTGCCTCGTGGGCCCCCTGTTGCTCCACCGACGTACTCCTTCCTCCTATATATACCTACGTACCCCCAAACATCGTAGCAGAGCCAAAACCTAATTCCACCATCGCAACTTCCTCAGATCCACGAGATCCCATCTCGGGGCCTATTCCGAGCTCCGCCAGAGGGGGCATCCACCACGGAGGGCTTCTACATCATCACCATAGCCCCTCCGATGAAGTGTGAGTAGTTTACTTGCAGACCTTCGGGTCCATAGCTAGTAGCTAGATGGCTTCTTCTCTCTTTTTGGATCTCAATACAATGTTCTCCCCCTCTCTCGTGGAGATCTATTCGATATAATCTTCTTTTTGCGGTGTGTTTGTTGAGACCGATGAATTGTGGGTTTATGATCCAGATTATCTATGAATAATATTTGAATCTTATCTGAATTCTTTTATGTATGATTGGTTATCTTTGCAAGTCTCTTCGAATTATCCGTTTGGTTTGGCCAACTAGATTGGTAGTTCTTGCAATGGGAGAAGTGTTTAGCTTTGGGTTCAATCTTGCGGTGTCCTTACCCAAAGGATGTAAAGGGTTGCAAGGCACGTATTGTATTGTTGCCATCGAGGATAACAAGATGGGGTATTTATCATATTATGTGAATTTATTCCTATACATCATGTCATCTTGCTTAAGGCGTTACTCTCTTTTTAACTTAATACTCTAGATGCATGCTGGATAGCGGTCGATGAGTGGAGTAATAGTAGTAGATGCAGGAAGGAGTCGGTCTACTTGTCTCGGGCGTGATGCCTATATACACGATCATACCTAGATATACTCATAACTATGCTCAATTCTGTCAATTGCTCAACAGTAATTTGTTCACCCACCGTAGAATACTTATGCTCTTGAGAGAAGCCACTAGTGAAACCTATGGCCCCCGGTCTATTCTCATCATATCAATCTCCATCACTTTAATACTTGCTTTGTTTTTACTTTGCCTTTTACTTTTTACTTTGCATCTCTATACCAAAAGATACCAAAAATATTATTTATCATCTCTTTTAGATCTCACTCTCGTAAGTGACTGTGAAGGGATTGACAACCCATAATCGCATTGGTTGCGAGGAGCTATTGTTTTGTGCAGGTACGAGGGACTTTGCGTGGCCTCCTACTGGATTGATACCTTGGTTCTCAAAAACTGAGGGAAATACTTACGCTACTTTGCTGCATCATCCTCTCCTCTTCGAGGAAATCCAACGTAGTGCTCAAGAGGTAGCAATCACATTATCAAAGTGTTTATTCCAACTCCGAGAGGCTTGCACCAGTCCATAAATGGATCGCTGGAGCTTGCACACTTTTTTAGTTCCCTTTGGATCAATAAAACCTTCCGGTTGCATCATATACAACTCTTCTTCCGTAAATCCATTCAGAATGCGCTTTTGACATCCATTTGCCAAATTTCATAATCATAAAATGCGGCAATTGCTAACATGATTCGGACAGACTTAAGCATCGCTACGGGTGAGAAGGTCTCATCGTAGTCAATCCCTTGAACTTGTCGAAAACCTTTCGCGACAATTCGAGCTTTGTAGACAGTAACATTACCGTCAGCATCTGTCTTCTTCTTGAAGATCCATTTATTTTCAGTTGCTTGCCGATCATCGGGCAAGTCAACCAAAGTCCACACTTTGTTCTTATACATGGATCCCATCTAAGATTTCATGGCCTCAAGCCATTTTGCGGAATCTGGGCTCACCATCACTTCTTCATAGTTCGTAGGTTCGTCATGGTCTAGTAACATAACTTCTAGAATAGGATTACCGTACAACTCTGGTGCGGATCTTACTCTGGTTGACCTACGAGGTTCAGTAACAACTTGATTTGAAGTTTTATGATCATCATCATTAACTTCCTCACCAATTGGTGTAGGTGTCGCAGAAACCGGTTTTTGCGATGAAGTACGTTCCAATAAGGGAGTAGGTACAGTTACCTCATCAAGTTCTACTTTCCTCCCACTCACTTCTTTCGAGAGAAACTCCTTCTCTAGAAAAACTCCGAATTTAGCAACAAAAGTCTTGCCTTCGGATTTGTGATAGAAGGTGTACCCAACAGTCTCCTTTGGGTATCCTATGAAGACACATTTCTCCAATTTGGGTTCGAGCTTATCTGGCTGAAGCTTTTTCACATAAGCATCGCAGCCCCAAACTTTAAGAAACGACAACTTTGGTTTCTTGCCAAACCATAGTTCATAAGGTGTCGTATCAACGGATTTTGATGGTGTCCTATTTAATGTGAATGCAGCCGTCTCTAAAGCATAACCCCAAAACGATAGCGGTAAATCAGTAAGAGACATCATAGATCGCACCATATCCAATAAAGTACGACATTGACATTCGGACACACCATTACTGTTGTGGTGTTCCGGTGGCGTGAGTTCTGAAACTATTCCGCATTGTTTCAAATGTAGACCAAACTCAGAACTCAAATATTCTCCTCCACGATCAGATCGTAGAAACTTTATTTTCTTGTTACGATGATTTTCAACTTCACTCCGAAATTCTTTGAACTTTTCAAAAGTTTCAGACTTATGTTTCATTAAGTAGATATACCCATATATGCTTAAGTCATCTGTGAGGGTGAGAAAATAACGGTATCCGCCACGAGCCTCAACATTCACCGGACCACATACATCTGTATGTATGATTTCCAACAAATCTGTTGCTCTCTCCATAGTTCCGGAGAATGGTGTTTTAGTCATCTTGCCCATGAGGCACGGTTCACAAGTACCAAGTGATTCATAATCAAGTGGTTCCAAAAGTCCATCGGTATGGAGTTTCTTCATGCGCTTTTAATCGATATGACCTAAACGGCAAAGGCCACAAATAAGTTGCACTATCATTATCAACTCTGCATCTTTTGGCTTCAACATTATGAATATGTGTATCACTACTATCGAGATTCAATAAAAATAGACCACTCTTCAAGGGTGCATGACCATAAAAGATATTACTCATATAAATAGAACAACCATTATTCTCTGATTTAAATGAATAACCGTCTCGCATTAAACAAGATCCAGATATAATGTTCATGCTCAACGTTGGCACCAAATAACAATTATTTAGGTCTAATACTAATCCCTAAGGTAGATGTAGAGGTAGCGTGCCGACCGCGATCACATCGACTTTTGAACCATTTCCCACGCGCATCGTCACCTCGTCCTTAGCCAATCTCTGCTTAATCCGTAGCCCGTGTTTCGAGTTGCAAATATTAGCAATGTAACCAAAGATCAAATACCAGTGCTCTGCGAGCATTAGTAAGGTACACATCAATAACATGTATATCACATATACCTTTGTTCACCTTGCCATCCTTCTTATCCGCCAAATACTTGGGGCAGTTCCGCTTCCAAAGGACTACCGCTTGCAAGAGAAGCACTCGATTTGCTTAGGTCCGGACTTGGGTTTCTTCTCCCGAGCGACAACTTGCTTGCTGTTCTTCTTGAAGTTCCCCTTCTTCTTCCCTTTGCCCTTTTCTTGAAACTAGTGGTCTTGTTGACCATCAACACTTGATGCTCCTTCTTGATTTCTACCTTTATGCCTTTAGCATTGCGAAGAGCTCGAGAATCGTCTTTTCCATCCCTTGCATGTTATAGTTCATCACAAAGCTTTTGTAGCTTGGTGGCGGTGATTGGAGAATTACATCAATGACGCTTATCATCCTAAGATTAACTCCCGGTTGAATCAAGTGATTATTATACCCGGACATCTTGAGTATATGCTCACCCTTGTAACTATTCTCCTCCATCTTGCAGCTATAGAACTTATTGGAGACTTCATATCTCCCAATCCGGCATTTGCTTGAAATATTAACTTCAACTCTGGAACATCTCATATGCTCCATGACGTTCAAAACGTCGTTGAAGTCCCGGTTCTAAGCCGTAAAGCATGGCACATTGAACTATCGAGTAGTCATCGCTTTGCTTTGCCGCAACGTTCATAACATCGGTGTTGCTCCTGCAAGCAGGGCACGGCACCCGGTGCTTCCAGGATGTAATTCTTCTGTGCAGCAATGAGGATAATCCTCAAGTTACGGACCCAGTCCATGTAATTGCTACCATCATCTTTCAACTTTGCTTTCTCAAGGAACGCATTAAAATTCAACGGAACAACAGCACGGGCCATCTATCTACAATCAAACATAGACAAGCAAGATACTATCAGTACTAAGTTCATGATAAATTTAAGTTCAATTAATCATATTACTTAAGAACTCCCACTTAGATAGACATCCCTCTAATCCTCTAAGTGATCACGTGATCCAAATCAACTAAACCATGTCCGATCATCACGTGAGATGGAGTAGTTTCAATGGTGAACATCACTATGTTGATCATATCTACTATACAATTCATGCTCGACCTTCCGGTCTCCGTGTTTCGAGGCCATATCTGTTATATGCTAGGCTCGTCAAGTTTAACCTGAGTATTCCGTGTGTGCAACTGTTTTGCACCCGTTGTATTTGAACGTAGAGCCTATCACACCCGATCATCACGTGGTGTCTCAGCACGAAGAACTTTCGTAACGGTGCATACTCAGAGAGAACACTTATACTTTGATAATTTTGTGAGGGATCATCTTATAATGCTACCGTCAATCAAAGCAAGATAAGATGCATAAAAGATAAACATCACATGCAATCAATATAATTGATATGATATGGTCGTCATCATCTTGTGCTTGTGATCTCCATCTCCGAAGCACCTCCATGATCACCATCGTCACCGGCGCGACCCCTTGATCTCCATCGTAGCATCGTTGTCGTCTCGCCAATCTTATGCTTCTACGACTATCGCTACCGCTTAGTGATAAAGTAAAGCATTACAGGTCAATTGCATTGCATACAATAAAGTTACAACCATATGGCTCGCCATTGCCGATAACTCGGTTACAAAACATGATCATCTCATACAATAAAATATAGCATCACGTCTTGACCATATCGCATCACAACATGCCCTGCAAAAACAAGCTAAACGTCCTCTACTTTGTTGTTGCAAATTTTACGTGGCTGCTACGGGCTTAGCAAGAACCGTTCTTACCTACGCATCAAAACCACAACGATAGTTTGTCAAGTTGGTGCTGCTTTAACCTTCGCAAGGACCGGGCGTAGCCACACTCGGTTCAACTAAAGTTGGAGAAATTGACACCCGCTAGCCACCTCTGTGCAAAGCATGTCGGGAGAACCGGTCTCGCGTAAGCATACACGTAATGTCGGTCCGGGCCGCTTCATCGAACAATACCGCCGAACCAAAGTATGACATGCTGGTAAGCAGTATGACTTATATCGCCCACAACTCACTTGTGTTCTACTCGTGCACATGACATCTACGCATAAAACCAGGCTCGGATGCCAATGTTGGGGAACATAGTAATTTCAAAATTATCCTACGCACACGCAAGATCATGGTGATGCATAGCAACGAGAGGGGAGAGTGTTGTCTACATACCCTCGTAGACCGAAAGCGGAAGCGCTAGCACAACGCGGTTGATGTAGTCGTACGTCTTCACAATCTAATCGATCAAGTACCGAACGTACGACACCTCCGAGTTCAGCACACGTTCAGCCCGATGACGTCCCTCGAACTCCGATCCAGCCGAGTGTTGAGGGAGAGTTTCGTCAGCACGACGGCATGGTGATGATGTTGATGTTCTACCGACGCAGGGCTTAGCCTAAGCACCGCTACAGTATTATCGAGGTGGACTATGGCTTAGCCTAAGCGTCGCCCCCCTCTCCTTGTCCTATTCGGACTGGGGGGGAGGGGCGCGCGGCCTTGTCCTGGCCTCCTCTCCTCTCTTCCACCAAGGCCCACTAAGGCCCATTATGTTCCCGGGGGGTTCCGGTAACCTCCCGGTACTCCGAAAAAATCCCGATTTCACCCGGAACACTTCCGATATCCAAACATAGGCTTCCAATATATCAATCTTCATGTCTCGACCATTTCGAGACTCCTCGTTATGTCCGTGACCACATCCGGACTCAACAACCTTCGTACATCAAAACATATAAACTCATAGTATAACCGCCATCGTAACGTTAAGCGTGCGGACCCTACGGGTTCGAGAACTATGTAGACATGACCGAGACACGTCTCCGGTCAATAACCAATAGCGGAACTGGATGCTCATATTGGCTCCCACATATTCTACGAAGATCTTTATCGGTCAGACCGCATAACAACATACGTTGTTCCCTTTGTCATCGGTATGTTACTTGCCCGAGATTCGATCGTCGGTATCTCAATACCTAGTTCAATCTCATTACCGGCAAGTCTCTTTACTCATATTGTAATACATCATCCCGCAACTAACTCATTAGTTGCAATGCTTGCAAGGCTTAAGTGATGTGCATTACCGAGAGGGCCCAGAGATACCTCTCCGACAATCGGAGTGACAAATCCTAATCTCGAAATACGCCAACCCAACAAGTACCTTCGGAGACACCAGAGAGCTCCTTTATAATCACCGAGTTACGTTGTGATGTTTGGTAGCACACAAAGTGTTCCTCCGTAAACGGAGTTGCATAATCTCATAGTCATAGGAACATGTATAAGTCATGAAGAAAGCAATAGCAACATACTAAACGATCGTGTGCTAAGCTAACGGAATGGGTCATGTCAATCACATCATTCTCCTAATGATGTGATCCCGTTAATCAAATGACAACCCATGTCAATGGCTAGGAAACATAACCATCTTTGATCAACGAGCTAGTCAAGTAGAGGCATACTAGTGACACTCTGTTTGTCTATGTATTCACACATGTATCATGTTTCCGGTTAATACAATTCTAGCATGAATAATAAAAATTTATCATGATATAAGGAAATAAATAATAACTTTATTATTGCCTCTAGGGCATATTTCCTTCACCAAGAGCTGAAATTGGTATTTCAGACTCATGCCCGTGTCGAGAGGTATGATACCTCTGAAAAGTACTTTGCCTACAAGATGGAGGAGAATAGCTCAACCAGTGAGCATGTGCTCAGAATGTCTGAGTACTACAAATTGCTTGAAGCAAGTGGGAGTTAATCTTCCAGATAAGATAGTGATTGACAGAGTTCTCTAGTCACTATCACCAAGTTACGGAACTTCGTGATGAACTATAATATGCAAGGGATAACAAAAACGGTTCCCGAGCTCTTCGTGATGCTGAAATCGACGACGGTAGAAATCAAGAAAGAGCAGCAATTGTTGATGGTTAACAAGACCACTAGTTTCAAGTAAAAGGGCAAAGGAAAGAAAGGGAACTTCAAGAAGAATGGCAAGCAAGTTGCCACTCCCGTGAAGAAACCCAAAGCTAGACCTAAGCCTGAAACTGAGTGCTTCTACTGCAAAGGGAATGGTCACTGGAAACGGAACTACCCCAAATATTTGGCGGATAAGAAGGATGGCAAAGTGAACAAAGGTATATTTGATATACATGTTATTGATGTGTACTTTACTAGTGTTCATAGTAACCCCAAGGTATTTGATACCGGTTCAGTTGATATGATTAGTAACTCGAAACAGGAATTACAAACTGAACAGAGACTAGTTAAGGGCGAGGTGACGATGTGTGTTGGAAGTGATTCAAAGGTTGATAAGATCACCATCGCACACTCCCTTTACCTTCGAGATTAGTGTTGGACCAAAATAAATGTTATTTGGTGTTTGCGTTGAGCATGAATATGATTGGATCATGTTTATTGCGATACTGTTATTCATTTAAGTCAGAGAGTAATTGTTGTTCTGTTTACATGAATAAAACCTTCTATGGTCATACACCCAATGTAAGTGGTTTATTGAATCTCGATCGTAGTGATACACATATTCATAATATTGATGCCAAAAGATGCAAAGTTGATAATGATAGTGCAACATATTTGTGGCACTGCCGTTTAGGTCATATTGGTGTAAAGCGTATGAAGAAACTCCATGCATATGGACTTTTAGAATCACTTGATTATGAATCATTTGATGCTTGCGAACCATGCCTCATGGGCAAGATGACTAAGACTCCGTTCTCCGGAACAATGGAGCAAGCTACTGACTCATTGGAAATAATACATACAGATGTATGCGGTCCGATGAGTGTTGAGGCTCGCGGCGCGTATCTTTATTTTCTGACCTTCTCGGATGATTTGAGCATATATGGGTATATCTACTTAATGAAACACAAATCTGAAACATTTGAAAAGTCCACAGAATTTCAGAGTGAAGGGTAGAATCATCGCAACAAGAAAATAAAGTTTCTACGATCTGATCGCGGAGGCGAATATTTGAGTTGCGAGTTTGGCCTTCATTTAAAACAATGTGGAATAGTTTCGCAACTCACGCCACCTGGAACACCACAGCGTAATGGTGTGACCGAACGTCTTAACCATACTTTATTAGATATGGTGCGATGTATGATGTCTCTTACCGGTTTACCACTACCGTTTTGGGGTTATGCATTAGAGACAGTTGCATTCACTTTAAATAGGGCACCGTCTAAATCCGTTGAGACGACACCGTATGAACTGTGGTTTGGCGAGAAACCTAAGCTGTCGTTTCTTAAAATTTAGGGTTGCAATGCTTATGTGAAAAAGCTTCAGCCTGATAAGCTCGAACCCAAATCGGAGAAGTACGTCTTCATAGGATACCCAAAAGAGACTGTTGGGTACACCTTCTATCACAAATCTGAAGGCAAGATCTTTGTTGCTGAGAATGGATCCTTTCTAGAGAAGGAGTTTCTCTCGAAAGAATTGAGTGGGAGGAAAGTAGAACTTGATGAGGTAATTGTACCTTCTCTTGAATTGGAAAGTAGTTCATCATATAAATCAGTTCCAATGATGCCTACACCAATTAGTGAGGAAGCTAATGATAATGATCATGAAACTTCAGATCAAGTTACTACCGAACCTCGTAGGTCAACCAGAGCACGTTCCGCACCAGAGTGGTACAGTAATCCTGTTCAGGAAGTCATGTTACTAGACCATGACAAACCTACGAACTATGAGGAAGCGATGATGAGCCCAGATTTCGCAAAATGGCTCGAGGCCATGAAATCTGAGATGGGATCCATGTATGAGAACAAAGTATGGACTTTGATTGACTCGCCCGATGATCGGCGAGCCATTGAGAATAAATGGATCTTCAAGAGGAAGACAGACGTTGATAGTAGTGTTACTATCTACAAAGCTCGAATTATCGCAAAAAGGTTTTCGACAAGTTCAAGGTGTTGACTACGATGAGATTTTCTCACTCGTATCGATGCTTAAAGTATGTCTGAATCATGCTAGCAATTGTCACATTTTATGAAATCTGACAAATGGATGTCAAAACTGCATTCCTTAATGGATTTATTAAAGGAGAGTTGTATATGATGCAACCGGAAGGTTTTGTCAATCCTAAAGGTGCTAATGAAATGTGCAAGCTCCAGCGATCCATCTATGGACTGGTGCAAGCATCTTGGAGTTGGAATATATGCTTTGATGAGCTGATCAAAGTATATAGTTTTATACAGACTTGTGGTGAAGCCTGTATTTACAAGAAAGTGAGTGGGAGCACTACAGCCTTTCTGATAAGTATAGGTGTATGACATATTGATAATCGGAAATGATGTAGAATTTTCTGGAAAGCATAAAGGAGTGTTTGAAAGGAGTTTTTCAAAGAAAGACCTTAGTGAAGCTGCTTACATATTGAGCATCAAGATCTATAGACATAGATCAAGACGCTTGATAAGACTTTTGGTAAGTACATACCTTGATAAGATTTTGAAAGAGTTCAAAATGGATCAGTCAAAGAAGGAGTTCTTGCCTGAGTTGTAAGGTATGAAGTTGAAGTAAGACTCAAAACCTGACCACGGTAGAAGATAGAGAGAGAATGAAAGTCATTCCCTATGCCTCAGCAATAGGTTCTATAAAGTATGTCATGCTATATACCAGACCTATTGTGTACCTTGCCATGAGTTTGGCAAGGGGGTACAATAGTGATCTAGGAGTAGAGCACTAGACAGCGGTCAAAATTATCCTTAAGTACCTAAAGAGGACTAAGGAAATGTTTCTCGGTTATGGAGGTGACAAAGAGTTCGTCGTAAAGGGTTACGTCGATACAATCTTTGACACTGATATGGATGACTCTGAGTCTCAATCTAGATACATATTGAAAGTGGGAGCAATTAGCTAGAGTAGCTCCGTGCAGAGCATTGTATACATAGAAATTTGCAAAATACATACGGATCTGAATGTGGCAGACCCTTGACTAAACCTCTCTCAAAAGTAAAACATGATCACACCTTAATACTTTTTGAGTGTTAATCACATGGCGAAGTGGACTAGGTTACTGAATCTAGTAAACCCTTTGGGTGTTGGTCACTTGGCGATGTAAACTATGAGTATTAATCACATGACGATGTGAACTATTAATGTTTAATCACATGGCGATGTGAACTAGATTATTGACTCTAGTGCAAGTGGGAGACTGAAGGAAATATGCCATAGAGGCAATAATGAAGTCATTATTTATATTTCCTTATGTCATGATAAATATCTACTATTTATGCTAGAATTGTATTAACCGGAAACTTGATACATGTGTGAATACATAGACAAAACAAAGTGTCCCTAGTATGCCTCTACTAGACTAGCTCGTTAATCAAAGATGGTTAAGTTTCCTGACCATGGACATGTGTTGTCATTTGATGAACGAGATCACATCATTAGGAGAATGATGTGATGGACAAGACCCGTCCGTTAGCTTAGCATAATGATTGTTAAGTTTTATTGTTATTGCTTTCTTCATGACTTGTACATATTCCTCTAACTATGAGATTATGCAACTCCCGAATACTGGAGGAATACCTTGTGTGCTATCAAATGTCACAATGTAAAAGGGTGATTATAAAGATGCTCTACAGGTATCTCCGAAGGTGGCGTAGATCGAGATTAGGATTTGTCACTCCGAGTATCGGAGAGGTATCTTTGGGCCCTCTCGATAATGCACATCATAATAAGCCTTGCAAGAATGTGACTAATGAGTTAGTTACAGGATGATGCATTATGAAACGAGTAAAGAGACTTGCTAGTAATGAGATTGAACTAGGTATGAGGATACTGACGATCGAATCTCGGGCAAGTAACATACGGATGATAAAGGGAATAATGTATGTTGTCATAATGGTTCGACCGATAAAGATCTTCGAATATGTAGGAGCCAATATGGGCATCCAGGTTCCGCTATTGGTTATTGACCACAGAGGTGTCTCGGTCATGTCTACATAGTTGTCGAACCCATAGGGTCCGCACGCTTAACGTTCGTTGACGATATAGTATTATATGAGTTATGTATGTTGGTGACCGAATGTTGTTCGGAGTCCCGGATGTGATCACGGACATGACGAGGAATTCCAGAATGTCCGGAGATAAAGATTGATATAATGGATAATAGTGTTTGGTCTCCGGAAGGGTTCCGGAATTCACCGGAAGGGGTTCCGGATGTTTCCCAAAACGTTTGGGTACGAGAACACTTTATTTTGGGCCAAAAGGGAAAGCCCACAAGGTTTTTGGAAAGCGCAAAAAGAAGTTTCGCAGAGTCCAGGGGCCATACGCCAGGGTCCCTGGCATCTGGGTCCAGACGCCGGGAACCCTGGCGTCTGGCCCTGGAGTCGGAGAAGGACTCTTGCCTTTCGGTGAAACCAACTTTGTGGAGGCTTTTACTCCAAGTTTCAACCCCAAGGCTCAACATATAATTAGAGGGGCGGGGCTAGCACCCAAGACACATCAAGAAACACCAAGCTGTGAGCCGGCAACCCCGTCCCCTCTAGTTTATCCTCCGTCATAGTTTACGTAGTGCTTAGGCGAAGCCCTGCAGAGATTGTTCTTCACCAACACCGCCACCATGCCGTCGTGCTGCCGGAACTCATCTACTACTTCGCCCATCTTGCTGGATCAAGAAGGCGAGGACGTCATCAAGCTAAACGTGTGCTGAACACGGAGGTGTCGTACGTTCGGTACTTGATCGGGATGGATCATGAAGGTGTACGACTACATCAACTGCGTTGATAAACGCTTCCGCTTTGCGATCTTCAAGGGTATGAAGATACACTCCCCCTCTCATTGCTATGCATCTCCTAGATAGATCTTGCATGATCATAGGAATTTTTTTGAAATTGCATGCTACGTTCCCCAACATCTCATGTATTGATGCTTCTTCACCCGTTCATCGTATTATATGTACGTACAAATCGACTTCAATCTCCTGCCATGCTTCCCAGGTGTAGAAATCACTTCTTAATAGCATCCAAGCTTCCTGAGGTGATTCTTAAGTACAAAAGCTTCCTAGGTGATTACAAAAGCTTCCATATATCTGATGTATAGATGGAACTTCAATCTTTTGCCATGTTTCCTACGTGTACAAATGCTTCTGAGCACGTGGATAATTATTTTATTTTTAAACAAGCATGCTTTGTATACTTATTATTCATATAGCAAAGGATCTAGGTTACCACTGTAACTTCTATTCATGCAATGGCCCCTTCATGTTGTGCAATTAGTCTTTTCATTCTAGTAGTAATGCATGTATATTCAACGGTTGATGCCACAGTGTGTCGTGATTGCATCACTACAGGAATCAGGCACTTTGCCGTCTGCCATGGCGGACGGCAACAGGTCCGGCTGAATAGGCTACAGCGAAGGGCTCTTTGCCGTCTGTTGGCCGACGGCAAAGATGAAATGGTCTTTGCCGTCCACCGGCAGATGGCAAAGGTCCTGGACGGCACACGTGGTAGCTTATGGCCGTTAGGGGGTTAACGGTGCGCTTTGTCGTCCGCTAGCCGACGGCAAAGACCATTGCACCTTTGCCGTCCGCCAGCAGACGGCAAAGTAACCAAATAGGCCAGCCCCCAGGTTGCATAGGTAGCTGCCACGTGGCAGCTTTGCCATCTGCTGGCCAATGACAAAGCTCTTTGTCGTCTACCAGCGGACGGCAAAGAGCCTGTATAGCCCCTGTTTTTTCCCTGTTTTTTCTTAAATTCATTCAGTTTCAACACATAAGTTTGAACACACAAATTTCACAGCAGACATATCCAACACACAAGTTTCGTCATATATACATACATAACCAACACATAGTTCCATCCATACATATTACAATAGTTTCACATTGTTCATCCAACACCTATCCATCCATCCGTATAACAAGTTCCACATTGTTCATCGATAGAAAATAAAAGCAGAAAGGGAAAAGAAGCACTCCATCCATGCAAGCTTCCGTGAAGTCAATGAAATCTGCAAAATGGGAAACAAGAAAGTTATAAGAAGAAGAAGAAGAAGAAGAAGAAGAAGAAGAAGAAGAAGAAGAAGAAAATGAAGAAGAAGAAGAAGACTAGAAGAAGAAGTAAGCATACTTAGGTAAAATGGAGCTAACCTAGCTAATTATGCCATTTTTGAGTGAACTAAGCATATTATGCCATTTTTGATATAAAGCAGCTAAGTATAGGTCTTTATTGAGCTAACCTAGGTAACTAAGCATATTAGAGCTAACTTAGGTCATTTTGGAGAAGAAGAAGAAGAAGAAGAAGAAGAAGAAGAAGAAGAAGAAGAAGAAGAAGAAGAAGATTAGAAGAAGAAGACTAGAAGAAGAAGACTAGAAGAAGAAGAAGGATTTTACCCTTTTCCTTCTCATTCTTCTTCTTTTATTCTTTCTTTTTCTTCTCTTTCTTCTTCTATTCTTTATTTTTCTCCTCTTCCTTGTTTTTCTTCTTCTTATTCCTTATTAGTGTCATTTTAGAGCTTACATAGGTAATTATGCCATTTTTTAGCTAACTAAGCTTATTATGTCAATTTGGAGGAAAATAAGGTAAGTATAGGTCATTTTTGTGCTAACATAAGTAATTATGCCATTTCTGAGCTAATGTAGGTAAAATGGATCATTTTGGAGCTAACCTAGCTAAAATGGATCATATTGGAGCTAACCTAGGTAAACTTGGTCATTTTGGAGCTAACCTAGGTAAAATGGATCATATTGGAGCTAACCTAGGTTAAATGTGTCATTTTGGAGCTAACTTAACTAATTATGCCATTTTTTTAGTTAACTAAGCATAAATATGCCATCTTTTACACAAATAAGCCAAGTGAATGTCATTATTGAGCAAACCTAGGTAACTAAGCATATTAGAGATAACTTAGCATATTTAGAGCTAACTTAGGTCATTTCGGAGGAAACAAAGCTAAGTATAGATCATTTTGGAGATCTGACCTGACATAGTTCACTCCTCCTTCTTCTCCTTCTCCTTCATCATCCTGATGCGCCTAGAGCGGCGAGGCAGTGGAGGCAGTGGGATGTAGTCTTCTACCACAATTGGCATGGTCATGTCACCCGGCTGTGGGATCGCCAATACAAAGACCATCGCGAGGTCATTGTCGTGCACCACCACCATCGCGAGGCCATCTTCGTGTAGCACCATCGCTAGGTCATCCTCACCACCACCATCTCTTGCCCATCGTCACCACCACCATCTCTTGCTCATCGTCACCACCACCATCGCTAGGTCATCCTCACCACCACCATCTCTTGCCCATCGTCACCAAAGACGTCCTCATCCCCACTCGCCTCTTCTTTCCCACTCCATTCGGATCATCCTCGCTTTGCTTTTGTCGACCCAGAGTCGCCGCTTTGGGTCAGAAGTCGAGTCATTCTTCTTGCTCCCATTGCCTGACCAAATGCAACAATGACCGTTAACAATTGATGTGAGACAAAGCCAAATGTAGAGGAAGAAGAGGCATAACGTACTGGCATCATCGTCGTCCTGGTAGCGCATGCAACACATAGTCATGTTGAACACCTTCATGGTGAGCATGGCGTCGCCGTCGTACCTAAATAGAAGGAAGTACATGTGCCGCAGGTCGTAGGCACAATATAACTACTCCCAGCCACGACATAGGTACATGTGGTCGTACCTGATCACCACCTCCACATCCCAATGCCTGCGAAGCCCGTTGCCGGCCTGTCGCAGCTTCACATTCTTTGGCCGATGGCCGTCCAACATCTTCATAAAAGTGTCAGGAAGCCTCTGCAGTTTGGGACAAGGAGTGATGTAGCAAACATCAGCGTTATCATAATGAGATGGGTGAAGAGGAGATCTCTTCTTTTATATACCTGCCTCGTGGCAGAATTCCCAAGTATGATACTGAAGAACTCGAAAGCATCCAACTCGTACTCCGGTGTGGCAGAGCGGAGCCTGCGGTGGCGGCCTCCCCCCATCTCTGATAAGCAGCAGAAGAGACCAATTACTTTAGACATGAAAGAAAACTGAAAATGTTGAAAAAAAGAGCATAGTAACTAAGCAGTTCCTTGTGGTGTGCTAGTGAGAAAGCGGCCTCTTGTTTAGAGTGATATTATGCTTTCATGCCTATGCTAGTGAGAAAGACACGCTAGACTTTCCTTCGGCTTGTTGAATGTATAGTTTGCCTTTCCGCAAAAAAGAAAAGAAATAGACGGGTATAGTTTCCCTCTTATGACAGATTCCATAAGCAATATGCATGCCTTGTTGTTTTCTCGCATTAAACTAATTGAAAGCTGCTTGATTACTTCAACAGGTTCATGCTTAATTATTTCAATATTTTAAAAAATGCTTTATTATGTGTTGTTTTTGTAGGGGGCAGAATTATCATAATTGAATGCAAAGCTAAATGAGAACAAATTTCGTATATATAAATGTGGTGACACAAAGGAAATTATCATGAAGTTGCACCACACCACATAATAATTGAGATAAAGCAGCAAGGAATGACCTGTGGGGGGAAAGAACAATATAATACTCGAAAAAACTGCTAATATTGTTAGAATTCGATTAGCTCCCTCTAAATACAAAGAAAAACAGGTTTGTATATTTGCCAAGTCTGTTTTCATGTAAAAAACAGGGAAAATATCAAAGGACATGATGACAACAACCATTCCTTGGACACTGGAAATACCAGAATTACACTTATTCACTATGCATAATATAGCAGTAGAGTAGCAGAAGAACCCTGACAAAAATTGCGTAACAAGCACAACACCACCGTAAGTAGCAAATCATGCTCCATGATTGGTGAACATTCAAGACAAACCTAAACTAAAGTTTGGATGAGCTATGGTAATCAATTCTTGCACTGCAATATAAGGCTATCTGCTCTAAACCTAAACTAAACCAAACCTAAAGTAAACCTAAACTAAACTTAAAATACATAAACAAAAACAGAAAAAAATACAAGAGGTCTCACCGGAGGGGCGGGCGGCATGGTGGTGTAGGAGAGAGGCGGCGGCCGAGTGGAGGAGGCGCCCAGAGGCGGGCGGCATGATGGTGGAGGAGAAGGCCGGGGCAGGTGGAGGAGGGAGGCCACAAGGTCATGCGGTGGCATGGGGCGACAGCCGGGTGAGGCCATGGCGACATGGATGGCGCGGGAGGGTCGTCGGGTCATAAGGGCGGTGGAGACTGGTGGCGGGCGGCGGCTGCTCAACAAGGGTGGCGGCAAGGCATGGGGTACTGGTGGCACAAGGCGGCGGTGGGCGGGGTGGCTGGCAAGCAAAGAGAGAGAGAGAGAGAGAGAGAGAGAGAGAGAGAGAGAGAGAGAGAGAGAGAGAGGACAGATAGATAGGGCGCGGGCGGGCGTCGTTGGATTTTAGTTAGGGCACGGTTCTTTGCCGTCTGCTAGCGGACGGCAAAGAGCCTAGCTAACAAACGTGACCAAACTAACGGACGGCAAAGAAAATGTCCGTTAGGTCATTGGATTTTAGTTAGGGCATGGTTCTTTGCCGTCTGCTAGCGGACGGTAAACATGGTCTTTGCCGTCAGCTTTTTCAAGCTGAGGGCAAAGACCTTCTTTACCGTCAGTTAGCCGACGACAAAGATCTGGCTGACGGCAAAGATCCTAATTCCAGTAGTGCATGTTCAATTTTCATTCCATATCTCTCCTTGGGTGCTCTCTCAATCTCCGCTTGTAACCTATGCTTTCATGCTTAACAAAGTAAGGAATGATTAACATACCACTTGCTAGTGTATGTAACTGTATGCTTCCATTCTACTTTCTTATTGCTTCAAAATTGCTACTTTCTTATTGCTTCAAAATTGTTATTGTGCTATCTTTCCGATGTTGCAGAAGCAAATTCTCTGGTCAATGGAAACAAAATTATACAATGTGGCGACCTTAACCCGTCTTCCTCTCTATGACGCCGAAAGAATGGAATTGAGAACTTACGAACCATTGTTCTACGTAAAGCGTGTACGGAAACATACATCTCAATAGACCGAAGCAATGTCATAGGATATAGAAAGACAGACTTGAGCATATGAAGCAGTGTAATATTTTTGGAGACATGAAGGAAGCAAATGTATTGGCAGTCAAACACAAGTTATATCAGTGGATGAAGCACATAAATTTCAGCGACTTGAACGAAGCAAATATATATGTTGTCGGAAACATGGTATATGAACACAGGAAGCATGATAACTCTGGCCGAGTAGTTGCATTAGGAAAAGTGTGCGGCAACAAATTTCTACCAAATAGAATTTTAGTTGTAATGGAAGCGAATTCAATGATTCACCAAATATTTGTACTGCTATTTGAATAGATAAAGTGATGTTGAGATAAAAAAATGTCGAAGGTAGAAGCAATTTTGTACAGTTAGAATTTAAGTTTCTCCAAATGGATGCAAATATTATCGCTCACATGGGGTATATTACATGGCGAGAAAAATTATTAGCGTTGGAAGCAAACTCTAATAGCAGTTGAAGCAACTTATTTGTTCATGATATTTTCCTGAAAATAATAGAAATACAAATGGGGAATAAGTTGAACCATAATTTGATGTTCACGTGATATTGGGGTGCAGTCAATTATGGGATGGAGATTAAAATCCTGGGAAGCAGCTATCCAGAAAAACGAATCCGATCGAAGCATCTGGCTCCTCGGCGATTTGGGCCTCCTGGCCGTCCGATCGGTTCCCTTGATGCGTTCTCGGCCGTCGGATCGAGCGGTGGAAGGACGTCGTCCGTCAGATCGAACCCCGCCCCCTGTAGCACTCCCGTTCGTGCCACTGCGCGTAAAACTGGGTGGCCGCCGAGGGCATTCTGGTCATTTCACATGGGCGAAAAAATATCTAGTCACGGCATATGGGTGTGACCTAGCCGTCGCTCCTCTCCCACTCGCGCGTCCCCCTCTCCTCTTCCCTCCGCCTCGCCTCTCTCCCCCCGTCCAAACCCTAGGCCCGCCCCCGCCGGCTGCCGTCGCCGCCGCCACAAACCACGTCATCAGCATCCATCCACTGCTCCGGCGGCGGCCAAATGCGCCGCAACAGAGCCCCCCAGCCCTCCCTCTCTCTCACGCGTCTGCTTCCACGTACGCCGCCTGATCCAGCGAGCCCCGACATCTCCGCCACCCCGCAGCACAGCGCCGAGCTTGTCTCGCTCCGCTGCGTCCTCTCCTTCTGCTGGATTCGCCGTTCGCCGCTCACGGCCACCACCGCTCACCCGCGACCCTGCGCCGTGGTTAGGGTTTCGGGTGTTGGCTCCAACACCGGCGGCCATGGGGCTGCGCCTCCTCTCTGCCTCTGGTCGGTTCATCCCCTCCCCCTCCTTCCTCCTCCTCCTCCTCCTCCTCCTCTTCCTCTCTATCTCTTTCTAATCCCTCTCTTCTTTTGTAGCAGCAGATGAGAGGAGCGGGGATTGAGCCTGCAGCTCCAGATGTGCTTCAGTTCGATTTGGTCTCCAAGGACGTCCAAAATGTGCTAGACTACCTGCAGGATGACTTCCCTGACATGGATGTTGTCAGCATAGGTATTTTTCCCAGGTCATGTTGACTCTGCTATTGGCTATTGTAGGTTAGCTTGTTATACACTAAACATGGTTCTTGTTAGATTTTTGTTTCTGAAGCTTGGACAACCGGGTTAAAAAAGATGTAACTTTTATATTGTTCTATCAGCTTTCTCAACCATGTTAGGCAACTGTGAAGTAATTAGTCTGAACACAAAATAAATCCCAAAAATATGTTGCTGCTTTCTCTGTAGTATAGAGTGATGGTCATGAAATAGAGGGAATTGCCCATAGGAGTTGGAAGCTAGTTCAAAGTTTTACAGGATTTTCTGAGGAGGGGATATGGAAGCTGGTTCATAATATTTTAGGAGTTGTGATAGAACAAGAATGGTTTCACTACCCAGCCTAGAGGATCTATTTATATTGCAGCAGAAAAAATCTCTTAAGACTGTACGTATCCTTGCCGATTAAATAGTACACATACTCCAATTGTCTGATGCTATTCCCTCTCATATATACGGCAAAGAATCAACTTTATAGCTGTCATTATTAAATTTTGTTAGATCTCATTTTGTGCGCAGAGCCATGGACACATCTTGACTGGCCTTTCATTTTTTATGTCATATATTCATTATTAATCCTCCTTTCTCATTTTATACTTTCTGTACTGCCTTTTTCTTGCATTTACCCTAGCTTATGTGATCCATGTTCTCCCACTTGATTCATACAACGTGAGTTTTAGTCATTAGTGGAGGGGATAAAACCGAGGAATCAACATGTAGATATGATTCACTTCTGTATTAGATTATTAACCTTTGCTGCTTAGCCTTTCTAACTTTTTTAGATTTGATCAATTCTTGAGAAGTTAATATATGGCTCATCTCTTCGTTAGTTGTACAGATCTGGAAGTATTTGGCTTTGTTAAAGAGTTTTTTTCTTCACATTTTCTGCTCTTGAATTAAAGATCTCTTACAAGTTAATGGCAAATATTTATAGACATCTCATGTAAATATAGAATTTGATCAAAGAACGAGTGAGGAGTCTCCATCATAGACAATTTTTTGTATTTCGATTTGCGCCATGTATTGCCATCACACTAACTGAACCTCTGTTTATGTTGTATATCTTTCTATGAACTTTGTAAAATAATGATCTGTTGAAAAGTTTAGAGGTGGTGACTTTGATCTAATAACTGCAAGTCTTCTACAGTTTATCCTTGGCAACAACTATACCTTGCTCTTGATGCATCTTTGTAGTGTTTGTGATATATACTGAACACTAACTGAACTTCTGTTTATTTAATCTATATGCCCTACATTAAACTTAGTTACACATTATTAGGTGTACTATATATGTGCAAAGTATCAATTCAGTACACCGAATCCAAATGCCAAGCAAGCACAAAGATGTCAAGAGTAGTTAAAACAATCCTAAACAATCTGGAAACATATAGCTTTGAATAGACATATATTATTTTGCTGAAGAGTTCAGTCCATGCATGTTTTTTGCCATCTAATTTTATGTTCTGGGCTTAAATCAGATAGAGGCTTTAAGAATATCCGGTTTAAATAATGACAGTCTTAATTTGGATAAATAAAATAACAAGAGCTTCAGACTAATGTGGAAAAATTGGTCAAAATATAAAAGTTTGGTTCCTCTCAGTTTAGTTAGTGGCCTATATGAATTCCATTTGGCCCACAATATTTTTGTACAGTTATTGATTTGCTAGGGTATATTCTAAACTTAATTTTGTTAGCTTCTATCTGGTGTTCTTTCTTATAATATTTTTTTATATGTCGCAAGCTTACTCTGTTGATGAGAGTTTCTCCATGTTTATGAAGAAAAGATTTGGGTTCAGAGCACCTTCGGTTATAAGAATTAGTTTTCTAATTCTTGCTGGTCAGTCACAAAGCATTAATTTTTGTTTGTTTTACAATTTTTCAGGAACAATGGGAAATGATGAGCTCCTGCTTCTTTTTATTCCGGTTCAGGAGTGTAGGAAGCGGTTCCTCGCCGGTTGGACGTCGTTCAACCGCAACTCTGGCACCCACTGAGTACTGCCTCTGCTACAACCTCCCTCGGTGAGCTGTATCTTCCTGCTGCTCCTCTGCTTCGGCTACTGTATGGGACATAGCCAGGCTATGATGATTGGTTATGGCTGATATAAGCATGCTCTCGAGCAATCGAGGCACTTGTGGGTATTAAGTTGGATACCCCCTCGTTTCTTTGAGCCGTTATGATCATGTTCTTATTTTAGTGGCTCTGTCCTTGGATGGTCATTTCTGATGAGTGATAACCAGGGCAGTTTCACCCTTGTAAGAACATCCAGAAACATGAGACCGATCGAAAATCTCGGCTCCTCAGCGATTTGGGCTTCCATGTCATCCGATCGTTTCCTGATGCTATTCTGGCTGTTGGATCTTGCTCCGGATCGATCCCTGCCGCCGGATCGAAACCCGGCTCTCTCCCGATGGGTTACCTCGTTTGGCTCGCAACGTCGCTCACTCGGTCTATTCGACCCGTGCTCGCTGGCGTGTGGGGCCCTTTGCGTGTGGGACGCGTCCGTCAGCGACCGTGTGTGCGGGCATGGCCTGGTGCATCCAGTCACGTGCCCCACCGGTCGGAGGCCATTCTTGCTAGGGCAATGATGATTAACCATGGCTGAAATAAATGTGCCTTTGAACAATCGAGACACCTGTGGGTATCAAGTTGGATCCTCCCTCTTGTCTCTAGAATCCTTTTTGATCTTGTGATACTTATTGTTCTGTCCTTGGACGGTCATTCTTGTTGAGTGATAACCAGGGCAGCTCCAATCTATAAGCAGATTGATCTGGTGATAAGAGATGACGGGGGTGGCTCATATGATCGAGAAAAGGCGAATCTGAGCCCACCATGCATTGAATCCCGAATCCTTTTTATTTGTAGTTAAAGGTGTTGCTTATTTATGCTCCGGTGTTTATAGCCGTCTTATGTAAAGATGTCTTCTCTCTCACACCTTTATTGCATATAAGTTCTTGATCTTTTATTGTGTGTTATTGGTCCTTGAAGTTGCACTTTGACTCGCTCCCAGCAAGTTATCAGTTGAATGGCTTGTTTTAATTCTCTGCAACAACATAGGTGCAGAGGAGGTTTCCATTCTTTCTCATGAACATGTGTTTTGATATTTATCTGCTTGCCCAAGTCGTCGGGACCGGCACCCCCGCGCCAAGGCGCGATCCTGAATCTGTTGATATTCAATCCAATGTACAGGTTCTTGGCTAACACTAGCATGTCAAAGATCCATTTAAAATGATGTGGTTTTGCAGAACTGAATCTGTTTATTAGTTGGAAGTATCTTTTATGGAGATGTGGGGACAAATAAATCTCCCCCTAATTTGCAGCTTACATGGTTTAACTGGATGCATTTTTTTCTCTTAATCATTTTCACTTTATGCTGGTTTTCTAGGTATCTTCCAAGATATGTTGTGACTAAAACTTATATGATTTCCATATTATCCTACAATGATTTTATACTAATTTGAACAAACAAATTGATCTTTTTATAGCTTGGTCTATAGTGCCTTCTCTTGTTGGTTCTTCAGTATAGAGACATATCATTCTATTAGATTTTTCGTTGCTATCAATATGCTTTTGTTGGTGGGTTAGCTGATGCCTTGCAACCGCAGGCTTGCTTTGGTGCTTCTAACATTTTTTCTCTTTTGTATACATAGATAGTTATTTGCCTTAGGGGAAATTTTAAACTTCCCGTCACCATGGATCTATATATGGCCATCTACTTTAGTTGCTATGTGATGATCTGATGCATTTGGCATGTTAGGAGTTGATGATTTAGATTTGGAAGGAAATGTAACTTTTGACATTGTATATTGCAAACTTTATCCTAATAAATATTTATAATCAGGTCTGATCGATTGAGACATTCTTCTAAGACAAGTACATTAGTAGTTATATTAACAATATGAATTTATCTTTGACTTGAAACTCCGAATATTTTCTAAAGATGAATCGACGGTATTGCAATTTATCTCTGACTTTTCCCAACAGAGGCATGTCCATCCCCTGTTTATCAATTGTGTGTTTCCTTACTTAATCAAGAAACAATTGATCATTGTGAATGTGATACTTCACTCTTAGGAACAATTGATCTCAGCTTCTTCCAAGTCTAACTTGATAAAAAGTGAAGCGTGTTTATTAAATGATCATCAGAAATTTTCTCCTTGTAATACTCATTGTTGCTGGTTTTCATTCTTCCTGGTTCTCCCTAAATTTATTCTCAAGGTGGTAAATTGTTTCCTTGTTCCTACATTTTTTTCACGCCAGCCCTCCACCTCTCTTGTTGTCAAAGGTATTTGTGGTGCTCACAGTGGTCGCCTGGATCCCAATGGAGATGGTAGTCCCTGGCTGGGGCACGGAATCGATGCCGTCGATCCCGCCGACCCCGCCGCTCCACCCCCAGGTATCCAGATCCTTACTTCATGTGCTTCTATACTTCAGATGAAAGGATCCATGCTATATAAATAAATTACTCTGATTCATGTTCTTTAGACGTATATGCAATCTTGGACTGTATGCCAAAATCCAGTCTTTAGTTTTTCTCCTCTTACTTCTAAGGTTTAATTTTGTTGGCCTTTTTTATGAATTTTCATAGTTTCTTCTCTTTATATGTTCAAATTGTAAAGAAGATAACAGAATAAGTGTTTCCTCTCAAATTGTTTCTTCTCTTTACCTAACTGTGACAAATGCATGTTTCTCCGTACAACCGCCACCGTGCTCGCGTCCATCCACTGTCGCCGAGCAGCCGCTATTCTCCCCATTGAGCTTGGCCCTTGCCATCGATGGGAGCAGACTATGGACCGCCTCTCGCGTTGCTCTCCAAGCTGGCCACTTAGCCGGTCGGGACCCCCATGGTTGCCGCCGACCGGATGCCACCACCGCTGTTGATGTCGTCGTTGTCCTCGCCGCCGCAAATGTTCCATTATTTTCATCCATTGTGTACTCATTAGGTACTAAAAAATTTCTTTTTGTGATGATGCAAATCATGATTTAATTACCTTTGCCACTGCATGTTTTGCATCTACTTTCGTTAAACACTGTCCTTTCTCCAATGTTTGCTACCTGGGCTTCTTAGTTATCACAGATTGTATTCTTATGAAGGATTTGGTGCTGATTGTGGTGAATAACTAAATGCCCACATGTGTCCTCTTACTCTTTTGTATTCTTTTATTTATGTTGAAGCAGCTATGTAGTATACAGATTATTGAATATTATCCAAAGTGATTCTCCTTAAGATTGGCCAAATTATTTTCCCTATCCATGAGACACACTATCAGAATAATTTGGCTAACATGATATGTTATTCAGCAGATCAGTACGCTGCAACATGCAGTAAGCACTGACATGCAAGCTATATATCTAATACTCAACCATATAGCTTACTTATGCAGTTTGAAAGCAGTGTAAATAAATTAGCTGGGACAACCACTACGACCTACTTTTGGTATATGAATCTCGATGCTTTAGGTGTTTGATGCTACATTATATGAACCTCTAATAGGAATCATCACTATGAGAAGCTGCAAGGCCAGTGTGTCTACCTCTTCCTGAAGTGGCACATGAATATGTCTTTCTTTAGGTATAGCATGCTACATTTTCAGTGACATGCTCAAAAGATGTAATGAATTAAACCATTACTATTAGTAATTCTTTGCTTCCTCGTGTTTCTTTGAGAAATCCTAATGTGTTTGTTACTCTACCTTTGCATCATGTATATACTACTGGGTTGAATGGAACTGGACTGAGTGGGGGTGTTACGAGACAAGTCCGGATGATAATGGGTACGGAGAAGAGGGCCACAATAAAAAACAATTGGTCAAGCTTTGTCAAGGTAGCAGGGCTCAAAGAGTTTCAGATGTGTCTTTGCCTTAGAGATTGAAACAGGGGAACCAACCCTCGATGTAGGCCAATATCGGTTTTAGTTTATACTTGCTTCTAAGCTTAGTTTGTAGGGCTAATGTCTGACTATCTCTCTGGGTTCTGACTATATCTTCCTGAGATCATTTCTCTTATTTGTTTCTACAGATTTGAGTCAATAATTGAAATATTTTGTACAGATATGTGTATGTACCTGTTCATTTGTGATGATGACAATGGGATCAATTTTGTTTCTGTCAAAAGGCGAGGTAACTATTTTTATTACGTGTGAAATATATTTGTGCAAAAGGTTCGTGTGAGGCGGTCCCTGTGAAGTACAGTGACAAGGCAGATGGATTACGCCACTTATTAGTATGCTTAGTGATTATGGCTCCATAGTTGGCTCTCTTTATTACGTTCCTGTTCTTATTACCTCCTCTTATGTGTTCTCACTTTTGGTATCGAACTTCATGTTGAATGGCTATCTTTTATGGTCGTATGAGTGCATCGAACTTTGATCCTGCCTTATAACTAATGTTGATCTTGTGCTACATCGTGTTTTACTTCGATCACAATTGAATGTTTCTTTACTTTACTGTTAACATGTATAAGTGCAAATGCTCTATGTGGGTTTCTACTGACATATTGTTACGTGCTTCAGCAAAACGCTTGGACCGGCACCCTCGCGCCAGGGCGCGATCCCGATCTAGTATGAAAGATAGCGATCAGGAAGGCTCACGTTTGGAAGCAGTTAATCCCACGTGCGTAACTAGCGGCCCGTTATTTATGGAAGCATTCTTACACGCGCAAAACAACTCCCAGATTTGGGTGAATCGGATTCCAGGATATATGCCTAGTTGTTCCCTTTTTGTTGATATTCTTTTTTTTTGCAAGAAAACTTTCAATCTATTCATCTTTCATCACGGCAGTACAACGGACACTAGAAATAATAAAAATTACATCCAGATCCGTAGACCACCTAGCGACGATTACAATCATCGAAGCGAGCGAAGGCGCGACGTCATCACCTCTCCTCGCCGAGTCGGGCACAACTTGTTGTAGTAGACAAAAGTCGTGCTAAGGCCCGTGGGACCAGCCGTCGAGCGTAACAAAGAACCGTCGCTGATGAAGAATAACGTAGATCGAAAGGATCCAACCTAAAGACACACGAACATGGACGAACCACAACCAGATCCAAACAAATCCACCGAGGATAGATCCGCCGGAGACACACCTCCACACGCCCATCAACGATGCTAGACGCACCATCGGAACAGGGACTAGGCGGGGAGACCTTTATTCCATCTTCAGGGAGCCGCCACCGTCTCGTCTTCCTGAGTAGGACACAAACCCTAACAAATTTTGAAGGAACGACTAACAACGGAGCCCTCCCGCCGGCCCTTGCCAGGATCCACCACGCCCCCATGGCCCTAGGGCCACTGGAGACGAGGCGGACCTTCGGCGGAGCCGACGAGAGGCACGAACCCTTGCTTTTCTTGGAGGAGGAGGCGGCCCCTTTTTATTGATATTCGTGCATATAAGTGTCATCCTGGATCAAACCAGAACTGCAAACGTGCATAACCAAGATAGATGTGCCACAACCACAAATAGAAGAACGCTTGTGCGTTCTAACGGAGCCACATTAACTTTAAGAGTTCAATATTAATATTCTCATACATATCAAGTGACATTGGCGATCTTTTTTACCATCAAATTCTCACACACACACTCTCCCTCCCTCTTCCTCACTCTCTCTCCCCCTCTCCCTTTCTCTCTCTCTCTAACACACACACACATATCCATCTTATTGGGTACGGGATCATAATTCATCTATTTCACACACACACGCTAGTGCATAACAATATGGATTATGTGTATTATATTTGCCACCACAACAGAGGGAATTAATTTCATGTAAATCTGTCAGCCACAGCTCCAAGAATACGTGGAGGAGGTGGCCCGGGTCGGCGTCGGCGCCGTCCGGCACGGGCCACGGGCCCGCTTCCAAGTGCGTCTGCGCGTCGGCCACCCACGCGGGGTCCTTCAAGTGCCGCTTCCACCGCACCAACTCCCAGGGCCACGGCCACGGCCACGGCCATGGAAGCCGCCCTTCTTCGCCCCCTTCACCAGCCGCGGCCAGCAGCAGTGCCCTTGATACCGGCCTCGCCGTCCTCGTCCTCCGGCCTTTGTCGCGACCGGTGGCGCAGCCCAAGCATCGGCCTCGAGAATCAAGAACGCTCGACAACGGAGAGGGAAGAGAAGATCATATACATGTCATAAAAAAGGGAGTTTATTTACTACTCCCTCGATGTATTGTTTCCTTTCTTTGGAGATTGATTACCATCCGTGAGTTAAGGTAAGGTTAATGTGATTGAGCGATTTTTCTGAAAATCAAATATATTTTTTTCTAATTAATGTGATTGAGTGATTTAAGATAAGGTTAATTAATTTAGATTTGATCTTTAGAGATTGTTCGTGATTAGTTCTACATTACTAAATAACTTGCGCCAGTATGGAAAGTTCTGATCTGTTGAGATTTCTTTCGTCGTGTGAGAGGGTGACGCAAAAATAAACCGATGAAGTGGGGGGAGAGGACGAAAAAAATGTACGAAAAAAAACCAGCGAAGGTGGGAGGAGGTACAAAAAAACCATGAGAGCTAGGACGAAAAAAAACCTGAAAGCGAGATTACCAACTGCTCCATTAGAAGTAGAGATTAGAAGTTAAAAGTGAGAGAGGGAGGGGGAGGTATGGACCGGGCGCAAGCTCGCGGAGGACGACCTTATGTCCAGCTCCACGAGATTATAATTCTTACAGTTTTAAACATTCATTTGCGCTAGTGCGACTCCGACATGTGTGTGGCGTAGTTGTTGAGCTCATCACTTTTAAATATCATGCATTTATGTTCGAATGCATTATGACCAGGTGAACACCACGGCCACCATAGGCGAGAGCGGAAAGAAGTGATATTTTTCATGTGATAACGTACGGGCATATGTTTGCTAATCTTATTAATAAGGATGTTTGCTAACTCGAAATACTGAACGTACATTTGCTGATCTATATTAAACCGAGCGATCTAGGCAATGTTGCAAGGCGCCGGAACGAAGGACAAGAGGCTGTTGGCGATGTCGTAGAGCACGTGCAGGTTCTGCTGCTGGTAGTTGCCGATGATGGTGCCGTCGCCCGACGGCACCATGGCTAGGCACAGGAACCCCGTGGCGCTGTCGATCAGCATGTAGTTCTCCGGCGGCACCGTCATGTTGGCGCGGTCGAAATGGAGCACGAGGTCCGGCATGGTCACCGTCACGCTGGGCGGGGGCGGCCACGGGAAGCAGGTGTCGAGGCCGATGGCCGTGTCGTTCACCGACCGCAGCCGGACGACGGACAGCAGCTCACGGCGGAGGGCCTCGTACGCGTCCTGGTACAGGTACGTGATGGACGTGCCGGAGTCGATCATGCAGCCGCCCGTGCCGTCGTCGTTGATGGCGAACGCGAGCGGGTCGACGCGCAGGCGCGTGTCCCCCAGGCTGATGCCCTGGAGGGACAGGAAGTACATGGACGGCAGCGCCGGGTTGAGGACGAACGGCGTGGACTGCACCGGCGCGCCGTCGCTGGTGTTGGTGCTGTCGAGGGAGGCCATGGCGCCGAAGGAGAGCCGGCTGGGCGCCGGCGTGAGGAAGGAGGTGAGGCAGTAGGAGAACCGGGAAGGGCCGAGCTGGCTGACCAGCGACAGCGGGCCGCGGCCGAGGCCGACCATGCCGGAGCTGTTGGCGAGGTTGCCCGCGTTGACGTTGCCGCACCCAAAGGCGACGCCGGGCACCCTGACCTTGGTGGAGTTGGCGGCGCCGAACGTGAATGCCTCCTGGGCAAGGACGCCGGCGCTGGAGGCGTAGTCGCCGTAGTAGTACTGGTAAACGCAGACCCCGTGGAAGCACGACGGATAGGGGAGCGTGGCGCAGCGCGGCGAGCCGCACGGCACCAGGCGGTACGTGGCGGACCGGTTGGGCTGGAAGAAGGGCGTGGGCTGGTCGGAGCAGAGCATGCACGGCGCGCACTGCGTCCAGACGAGGTCGCTGCCGGTGTCCACGATGGCCGTGTACTCCACCGGCGGCGTGCCCACCGCCAGGTCCACCAGGTACTCGCCCTGGCTAGCCCTCACCAGGATCCGCGCCGCCGTGATCGGGTCCGCGACTGCCGCAACGGCGCTCAGCGCGGCCACGCGGGCTCTGCTCCGGTCGACGGCGCGCATGAGGAGCTGCAGCTTGGTGTACGCAGGCGCAGCGCGCCCGTCGACGTGGGTGAGCTTGAGCTGGAAACCGACGTCACGTTCGGCGGTGCAACGGGCGACCGGCGATAGGGCGGCCGCGAGTACGACGAGCAAGAGCACGAGGCTGCCCATGGTCATGGAGTCTCCTGCTTGCCGTAGACTGTGCGAGCCGGGCGCATCCTATTTATATACGGCTTGCATGTTGCGTGTGCATCACAGCATCAGCATATATGAATCGATGCATGTTGCGTGTGCATCACAGTACTCGGAAACTCGAGGTCGAGGCATCATCGTCTTGGCTGGCTCGTAAAAAAATCGTCTTGGGCACGATGTACATTATATGGATTTTGGCCGAGGAGAAGAGGGCGACCATGGTGTTCGAAGTACCAGCGTATTTTTCTTGATGCTCCAGCGAAACTTGATTCAGTGCCGGCCGATCGACGCAGGCTCCCGTGATTTGGGGATCCGCGATTGAAGGTTACGTCCAGTGTTACCTTGTATTGAATAGAAGTTCAAAGTTAAGACAGTACTCTGACACTTTTTTTTACCTAAATGATAACGCCCATACATGTGGCATGTTTGCACTTCACCCACACGTGTTGATACACGTTGATTCTGTTTTGCCCGAATCCTAAAGGAAGTTGTCAGTTTTTCAGTGCCACATGGGCATCATTGTGTGTGTGGGCGTTGGAGAGTTCGCCCACACGACCCGCAACACGAGGTTGCCAGCTGCGCCGTGTGGGTGAACCAATTTTTGCCCACACAGTCACCACCTAGTCCAACGTGCGTGGACGAACCGCTCTTCGCCCACACAACGCTCGTACGTTGTTAGATGGCAACTGCAGTTGCGTGTACATAGCAACTAGGTAAACACACATTGCAACTATGATTCGTTACTAGATGGTAACTGCAATTGTGTGTACGTGGCAACTAGGTAAACACACATGGCAACTGTAATTAAGAATACATGGCAACTATGGTTAGACCACATGTGGCAACTAGTTAAACATACATAGCAACTATTGTTTAATCACGTAGGGCAAGTTGTTTATCACACATGGCAACTATGGTTTGAATACACGCGGCAACTACCGTTAGTTAGACATGGCAACTACATTTGCCATCCCGGGTGACTAAAGTTGTCATCCCCGGGGTAACTAAAGTGTCATCCCACGGGTGCGTCAGGACGTGTGGGCAGATTTGCTTTGTGCCACACACGCGGGGTGAGGATGAGTAGTAGTTTGTTGTGCGTGTGGCACGCAGTAGCTGCGCCCACACATGTGGGCAGTTCTAATTTCGCCCACACATGGCTGTGTGGGCTGCCTCCTGCTTACCCCACACACGACGTGTGGGCGGATGTCTAATATGCAACACGTGTGGGCGTTATCAGCGTCCTTTTTTAATAGGGTATAGACGCATACGCTGATACACCCACCCCTAGGAACGCATGCAAGCACATTTTACCTCTGTGAACACCTTTGATACACTGAACCAACACATCATTTTAAGATTGATGAAGTTGCCATAAATGTCTTCGTAGTTGATAAAAACGTCTCCTTCCACTGAATACACATCAACGAGAGCTTTGAAACAAATCTGAAAAATACAAGCATCAGTGTCAAGTATGAGACTTAACCTTGGTGGTCTGGGGTTACCCGTGTCCTTTCAACCATTCAACCACTCGTTGGTGTCAAAAGTACTCCAACACATTGACAACCATGGCTAGAACCAGAAATGCATGGTGTAGAAGAGCATAGCTCTTGGACATACGAGACATGTCAACTTGACTTACTACTCGTATGGATTCATTTTTTTTTGCGGGGGAGTATGGATTCATAAATGATGCCTTGTGTTGCAACAAATGTGGTTCTAGTTGGAGAACTTGGACAGTACATGCTTGTACTATGATCAGTACAATGCTGCTCTAGTACAAATGCTATTCATTTTAGCTATATGTATGTTGCTTTATATTTTAATCTGGGTAAGTCAATTTTTTGACCGTTGATTCTTTTAGCGAGATTCGTGTTTTTCTTTTCTTATGTTGTTTCATGGCTTTTTAGGCTGATTTTTTGGCTTGCGCCTATTTGGCGTAAGTCATCTTTTCTTGGAATAAAATTTTGACTGCCCTGTTTGGGGTAAGTCAAATCATTTTAGCTTGAAGCCCGCCACACGTCACTTGTTTTTTGTTTGCTTGTGTTTTGCTTTTGCTTTTATTAATATTTTAGTCAATTTTTTTTCTAGATGACTATTTTTGCCATGTTAGATGAGAAAAATGTATACACGCAAGTACTATACAATGTAAGTGTAAATCACACTTGAGGAGTGGAAATTGCACTATTATTTGCATATTGAAAAGAACCATACTATTCAGTGAATTATTTAGTGATAGAGAAGAACGACTCCCCATCCCACATATGCATTTCTAGATGACTATTTTTCTATGTTGGATGAGTGAAAATGTATACACACAAGTACCATACAATATAAGTGTAAATCACACCTGAGGGGTGAAAATTGCACTATTATTTACATATTAAAAAGAATGGTCTGTTTAGGACACATCTAGATGTGACATAACTATGTCACATCTAAGCTGATGTCCACTCTGTTTGTGGTCTGTTTTTTTAGTTTTTTTTTTGTTTCTTGTTGTTGCATTATATATTTGTGGAAGTTTAGATGTGACATTCTTAAAAAACATATAGATGTGAATTAGACAAACTATAAAAAGAACCTTAGTATTCAGTGAATTATTTAGTGATAGAGAAGAACGACTCCCCATCTCACATACTAGATCGGTATCGCGCCTTGGCGTGAGGCTGCCGGGCCCAACACCATGGTTAAGTAGGTAATGCAAGTTAGTAGGAATCCTGGTTTATTCAAATAGGACAAGAAAATAAATAAAGAAGAAACATTCACTACTAATAGAAGACATCATCGAGTTCAACATCATCTTGAAATTATAAGGCGGTACGTTCATGAGACCACGAAAGGTAACCACTTCCATCAACTTCAGTACTAAGAGCGGTAACATCTCAAAAAGAGGTTAGTAAACACTTACTAATGATTCAGTACTAAACATCAAGGTTTATCACATGACATTGGCAAATTTCACACCAAATCATACTTGTTTTAACAAATATACTCGGAACAACCTTCTGACTCCATGCCCGATTTTAAGCCCGTCATTTAGTAAATTTGTAGCTTAATTTGTAACCCGTCATCTAGTAAATTGTTGTAGGCTGGAAAAGGATATGCACTTAGAAAATGTACGAAAATATTTTACGTAATGAGCTACAACTTGGCATCAAACTAAATATTTTGTCCAATTTAATCAGGTCAACACAGTGATATGTAACAGAAGGTAAAGAATATACAGAAACTAAAATCACTCGTTTGCATACTGATCTTTCAAATCATAACTAATTGAATGGGTAGAACTTTTCCCGCTGTTATATAGAAGAAAATACAACATGTTTGCATGGCATGTTGCCCTGCTTTCTTTACGAACAGGCAAGGGATGTAGCTCTCTTTTCTTTACAGAGAAGGTAGAAGAAAACATCAAAATGGACACCTGGCAAAATTGCTGCAACTACCAAAATAAGTGACCTCCAGTTGACCTTGTGTTGAACATGTAGAAACAGTGATAGTTAGCAAAATAACATGGCAATAACATGTAAGACTAAAAAAATTAGGTGCTGACCTAAGAAGTGGCCATGAACATAGCAGCGAGATGATAATAATACTTCAATTCAGACTCTAAAACAATGGCCAGAGATTAGCTATTACCTTGACATTGTTTGTGTTCTTTTACCCTTAAGGATCTGATGTAAGTTAATTAGTTAATACCGTGGTCCATAATTTATCACGTCTTGGTGCCTGCACATAACAAATATGGAGATGTTGTAAAACCACAATGTGTTTAGTAAGTATGGAAAATTAGTGAAAATGGGTTAACCAAATTCAAGAAAGAACAAAACCTTTTGACTAAAATTACTCAGTACATGTTCAACAATGTTTCTATTTGCTTTTTAAGGCAAAGCTATGAGCATGGATAGAAGTGGTTTATCAATCATAATAGATCTCTCCTCCAATCCCGGCCACCTCTGGGGTATAGCATCATGAATCAACAATAGATGGTAGTGCTAAGACCGGCACATGCGTATTTCCATTCTTATTACTTGTTTCTTTAGATCGAAGTATTTGGTTTTCTGTTGTCCAGGAATAATAGAGCAAATAGACCAGGGAGTCTATGCTTTGAAGTGATCCCATGTATAAATTAATATTGAATACCGAAGATTGACCAAGAAGAACTGCAACTTAAAAATTAGCGGAGCTGAAAGAACACAGGCAAATACTACCTTGCGAAAATTAATTTGTTCATAATCCTGAGTACCCAAAATTAATTAAGACCTTTATGGTATACCCGAATACTACTAAAAAGTATATATCACTTCGAGAATGACAAATGGACATACCTTGATCTTTTTACACTAAACCAGTAAGCAAATATGATTGAACAGAACATAGGTGTATATAAATCTAACTTTGAAATTGAAAAACTTAACATGCTCCATGAGCGATTGTTTGTACTGAGTCTAATTCGTACTGCAACCTCTGAACTTATACATGAAGATATAGATTTATACATCAAATTCATAGAATAGAAAGAACTAAATTTACATGAGACTAATTTCAAATTTATTATCCATGGCCAATCTGTATTATTTGTGTTGTAAACATCACGTCATACTCCATAATTATTGCATACGTACAAACACAAGAAATTGTTTTCAGATTAGAGGTCAGACAAACCATAGACTCCCTTCATGGAGGAAATGACCTCCGTACAGAGATGGTGTCAGTATTACCTGATGCAAACTTCTAACAATGAGGTCAGACAAACTTCCAAGGGTCCTGGGGTCAAAATCAGAACTGTTCAAGAGAAACCATTTTGGTGCCATCTTATCAAGTCTATCACCATCTTATCTAGTTCATCTGTAATCCGCTATTCACCATCTATAACAGATACTTCCTAGTATCCTTGTAAAATGCATAAGCAGCAACATCCATTCAAATGACCACATAAATAAACTGAATGTTATACAACAACAACTGGACCCAATAGAATTGATACTGTGCTTGGAAATGCAATATAATGTAACATTCTGCATATGCAAATTATACAAGGGGTGCAGTACAAACATAGTAAACTGTAAATGTTAATCCGTCTCGGTGATGTGTACATGACTAATGACTAAGATACTAAAAGAGAAAATAATTTAAATAACATGACTCGTGACATAGGATACATGAATTAAAACAGGGGAATGATGTCTGGAATATTTGGACTGATGTCATATTTATGCATTCATGATCAAAGCCTAATAGTTGGTCTACATCTACATAGTACATGGATTAAAACAGGGGAGCATAGCTCGATATCATTTCAAGTATACTAATAGAAAATAGTTGCCCATTATATTAGAATTTATGTATAATGGATAAACTGATTTTTTATTTATTTTACAGAACCAGTAGAGGATGTCCATATAGAACATGACAAGTAGAGTTGCTGATCTAAGCTAAGATGTGCACAATCTGGATATGCAAAATATCTGAAGTCATCAGGTTGTTTCCTGACTAACAGACTGCTATTCTTCTCAGATAGCGAGTCATTTTTTGGGTGTGAATTCCATTCACTGAAAGAATATAGAAAACTTAGCTATGTTGTATATGCACTACCCAGTTTATTTCGAAAGAAAAGAAACCTACAGTGAACATGTGCATTTTACCTCCTCTACAATTTGAACATATATAAATCACATAGATCTGCATCAAGGACATACATGTGCATTTTACCTCCTTTACAATTCCAACATATAAAGAAAAGAAATAATGAAAATCTGTAGGAAAGGCCAACTAAATTAAACGATGAAAGTAAAAGGTGGAAAACTAAAGAGTGGATCAGCTCGCCGGTGGGTCCTAGACACTACAACACATGTTGCCATACTGATGAACAAACACTTCCTAGTATACATCAGGCGTTTGCATATTTTACAATCAACTGTTCTAAAACAATCTGATCCTGAACCTAACTTCTATTGGATTGTTCAAAATCTGGCTTTGCATATACAGTAGCTAGTAGCTTCTATACTTCAACTAAAAAATAAACCTACAGTTGTCCGCTCTCTGATTTCAGAGTAGCATGGTTCAACTCATGCAAGGCAAACAAAACATCAGTTTAGACCTATCAGGAACTGTGGCTCAAGTGTAGTTTAAAACTGGAAGCATGGTTCAATTCATGCAAGCGGCAAGCCAAACAAAACATTAGTTTGGAAATATCAGGAATAATGGGTCAAGTGTAGTTTAAAACTGGAACAACTAAATGTAATCCTCTTTCGCCCGCTGAAAACTACAGAACTACACTTGTTCCTAACTCATGTTATGAGCAGTTATATGAGTCTCAGCCCATGTGTTTTTGCGTGCCCACATAAGTTGATCCCAGTTCACCATATAGTAAGATAAAATGTTCGGATAAATTCAAATGCCCAGGCCAAATACTTCTTATCCAGGTCCCATACCAGGAAGCATTGGTGCAACAAAACACTGATTTGCAGTCATTTAAAGGATGACAGACAACAATTTTTTTGCATCTAATCCAGGATTGCATATACTTCTAAAGAATGTGAATCAAAGCAATTTATTTCTATAGCATGGACCCTTTCATTTGAGATGTAAGAACGCCATTATTATCCAATTTCATATGAGAAACATTAAAAAAGAACTCCCTGGAAAATGTTTCTGATAAGCAATAAGGAGCATGTAAATGCCTTTTGCCTCAATGTGCTGTAGCTATTTTATCAACCCAAGTAACAAAGTAGCATTCTTGCTAAATGTATGAAAATTAAGAGACTGCTGAAACCCATCCATGTTTAGATTAGAAAATAGCCGTATCGAGATATCTTTTGGTGGGGTCACACAAGGAAAATATCAATACAAGCCACAAAAAAGGGGTAAGAAAAATGCAGGTTACTTTCAATTGATCCAAGTAAACTGACATCAGAACAGAACCATCATCATGAAGAACACCTTGTAATCAACTTACTCGCCCTGTTACATATGGTATGCTTTCTACTGACCTCCTTCTATAAAGGCAACTGGCCACTTCTACGCTGGAAATCAAAATAGTGCCTACGTTTTTCTTCAAATTTGGCCTAAGATCACAAGATAAATGCTCTAAGCGTGCTCAAACAATTAGATAAGGAAAAGTGCTACTGAAAAAAAATTAACATTACAGTATAGCAACTGAAAACAAGGGGTAAATGAAGTGCTAAGAAAAGGAAAAGGCCATTACCAAACCTACTTGAAGGTTTGCAGCCTGAATTCCAAGATTTGCCAGTATCCTTCAGGGATCAATTTCTTCCTCTGGTTGATCTGTGAGTGATACAAGGATTGCATCAACCAAGCCATCCTTAAAGACAACAAACATAATATATAGGGTTTACAATCTGTTCAAGAAAAAGAAAACACCGGCGAAGAGCACCATAGGGGGTGGAGAAGAGGCAGCAGCGACGATGCCTGGGACATAGAGTGCGGGCTCGACATCTTCGCCCGTCTGTCCAATGCTAACTGGAGGCATACTGCTGCTTTGCAACTCGTAGTGCTGCTGGTTGGAGGTGCCATAAAAGTCAGCAGCAAGGCAAAGAAAGGAAAGATAAGCCAAGAGTCCCTAGCCCCCACTTTTGACTCTGATTCGGCCATGCAGGGAGTGGCAGACGTAGTGCTCGAGCTTGTGGTGTCAGTCTCTGACTCGCTATGAAGGGGGCGGCAGCCCATCTCTGGCTCGACGTCCTCATGGAATACCATCTTGTGCAGTGCTGCGGTGGTCCGGACTCCTACAAGGTTGCTTAGAGGAAGAGAAAATGCGGTTAGGTAGGAAGTGAGCAATGACGGGAGATTGACGGAGAGAGGCGTTCTGCACGGTGAAACGGCTCACCTTGAGCAATGGGCCAGCCAGCATCGGAGTTGGCTACGACCAGGTCTACCAGCCCCCACCTCCAACTGCTCCTTCTCCGTCGTGACCTGGATGAAGGAGGCAGATCTCTGCCGGCCACCGCTCCTCCCCCTCCGTGTACGGCGACCGGGTGTGACGGAGACGATGGGGGTGTGGGAGGCAGAGCTACGCCGGCTGTCGCGTGTGATGAAGAAAGCTCCTCCTAGGCGCGTCTCCTCCGCCAACGGCGCCGGCAGACTGCGGCCGCATCTGGGTCAGACATCGACAGAGAGGAGATGGAGGCGGCCAGCGTCTCCATCCTACGAGATGGCTAGCGGCGGTGACTGTGAGAGGGGTGGGGTGAGTGCGATATGACGGGGGGAAGGGGGCGATGGGGAGGATGGCTGGCGACGGCGACGACTTCGAGAGAGAGAGAGAGACATGCGGGAGAGAAGCGAGGAGAGGTCGAACCCTACGCGTCTCTTCGATTGGGGAGAGGGCAGCGAATCGGGAAAGGGCACGTTCCACCGGCCTATGTGAAATCCCAAAATTGCCCTCGGCGGGGTGCTGTATTAACCGGCGGTGGCAGCAGATATTTACCGCGAAGTGAAACTGTTCAATGCTACAGGGACTAGGTTATGATCCGGCGGCCTAGATCATCCGAGGGCTCGATCCGACGGACAAGAACGCATCAAGCAAACGGATCGGACGGTCAGAATCGACTAAACTCTGAGAGCGCCCGGGAGTGGCTGTCTCTCTTATTTCTCGATGCATGCATGCAAATGAGACAAGAGAGTCGATGTCATTCTAAATTCCATCATATTTAACAAATCATCGGTCTGATTCAAAATCCAGTTTCACCATTAAATTCATCGCGACTATATCTTGAAACTATATCTCATGTTGGTATGTTTCGACGATCTTTTCTCGGTCCAAAGTTATCAGCACTGGGCTACGTAAGTTATCATGTATGCGGTACGTAAGTTACCTTGTTGTTTACACAAAAATTACCGGGGCATAAAAATGGTTCCCCGCCCAGTTACTGGGGCAGGAAATGGTGTGAGGGATGCCAATCTTGGTAAAGAAAAAATTTGTTTTTTCGTATTCGCCGCCCCAGTCCGATTGGACGCGAAGAATTTTCTTATTAAAGAGGCATTCAAGATGTGCTTGGAACTAAAGGAAAACATGCTCAACATCGTATCTATGTTTCAAATAGTAAAGCCATGTAAATTTGATGAAATCGTCGATAAAACTAATATAAAACTTGAACCCTTCAGATGAAAGACACACACGTTCGCAGACATCAGAGAAGATTTGTTCAAGCGGAGAAGATGACACACTCCTAGACTTTGGGTAAGGGAGCTAATGTCTCTTGCCCTATTGGCACCCATCACATATGGTGCTTTTATTGGACTCGCTTGTAGACAGAAGATGGTGACTTTTAAGAACTTGATCAACGACTAGAGATGCCGGATGCGTGAGACGGCGATGCCACCTCTCTCGGTTAAGAACTAAAACGGGAAAGGCATGCTTCTAGATGGCTTTATTGTTGGGAATAGGGTACACCCCCCTCTCACTGGGTCGCCGATGCAGAACCTTCCTCGTAGCGCGATCCTTGATAACCAAAGAGTAAGGGTGAATTTTGAGGAAAATATTATTGTCACAAACGACTCTATGACCAGAAAGAAGACTTTGGCTAGCATCTTGGACGTGTAAGACACTTTTCAACCAAATATTACGATGGGGAGTATGAATAAGAGATCGACCGATGTTAGTTATGGCCATACTTGATCCGCTAGCTGTGTGCACCTAATCCTTGTCAGTGTAGGGCTCGCGACTGTTCAACTTGTCGAGGTCCGCCGTATGTGGTCAGTGGCACCTATGTCCGGGTACCATATGCAATCGATGTTATGGGATGAGGAGATGTTGTGGGCGGCGCGAGGTTCTTTCATCTGGTAGTTCTAGTCGAATCGGTTGTAGCAGTTCAATGACTCGTGCCCCACCTTGTTGCAGATTTGGCAACGCACCTTGGGCGGGCGAGAGTTGTTGAAGCCGCTGTTGCTCGGGCCGGGCTAGCCTCCGCCGCCACCGCTGCAGGAGCTACTGCCATTTGTTGGAGCTTGATACGTCTCCAACGTATCTATAATTTTTTATTGCTCCATGCTACTTTATCTACTGTTTTGGACTATATTGGGCTTTATTTTCCACTTTTATATTACTTTTGGGACTAACCTATTAACCGGAGGCCCAGCCTGCATTGCTGTTGTTTTTTGCCTATTTCGGTGTTTGAAGAAATGGAATATCAAACGGAGTCCAAACGGAATGAAACCTTCGGGAACGTGATTTTCCAACCGAACGTGATCCAGAGACTTGGACCCTACTCCAAGAAGTGCGTGGGCGGTCACGAGGTGGAGGGCGCGCCTCACCTCGTGGGCCCCCCGACGCTCCACCGACGCATTCTTCCTCCTATATATACCTATGTATCCCCAAGCGATCGTAACAGAGCCAAAAACCTAATTCCACCGCCGCAACTTCCTCAGATCCACGAGATCCCATCTTGGGGCCTGTTAGGAGCTCCATGGGAGGGCATCCACCACGGAGGGCTTCTACATCAACACCATAGCCCCTCCGATGAAGTGTGAGTAGTTTACTTCAGACCTTCGGGTCCATAGCAAGTAGCTAGATGGCTTCTTCTCGCTTTTTGGATCTCAATACAATGTTCTCCCCCTCTCGTGGAGATCTATTCGATGTAATCTTCTTTTTGCGGTGTGTTTGTTGAGACCGATGAATTGTGGGTTTATGATCCAGCTTATCTATGAATAATATTTGAATCTTCTCTGAATTCTTTTATGTATGATTGAGTTATCTTTGCAAGTCTCTTGAATTATCCGTTTGGTTTGGCCAACTAGATTGGTAGTTCTTGCAATGGGAGAAGTGCTTAGCTTTGGGTTCAATCTTGCGGTGTCCTTACCCAAAGGATGTAAAGGGTTGCAAGGCACGTATTGTATTGTTGCCATCGAGGATAACAAGATGGGGTATTTATCATATTGCATGAATTTATTCCTCTACATCATGTCATCTTGCTTAAGGCGTTACTTTGTTTTTAACTTAATACTCTAGATGCATCTTTGGATAGCGGTCGATGAGTGGAGTAATAGTAGTAGATGCAGAATCATTTCGATCTACTTGTCTCGGACGTGATGCCTATATACATGATCATACCTAGATAACCTCATAACTATGCTCAATTCATCAATTGCTCAACAGAATCTGTTCACCCACCGTAGAATATCTATGCTCTTGAGAGAAGCCACTAAGCGAAACCTATGGCCCCGGGTCTATTCTCATCATATCAATCTCTATCACTTTATTTACTTGCTTTGTTCTTACTTTGCTTTTACTTTTCACTTTGCATCTTTATACCAAAAATACCAAAAATATTATCTCTATCAGATCTCAGTCTCGTAAGTGACCATGAAGGGATTGACAACCCCTAATCGCGTTGGTTGCGAGTAGCTATCGTTTTGTGCGGGTACGAGGGACTTGCGCGTGGCCTCCGAATGGATGGATACTTGCTTTGTTGAATCTTGTTATGAAAGATCAATTCGCCGGCCTTCCTAGTGAATATGCCGCTACTCATCTGAATAGCTTCGTTGATTTATGTGATATGCAAAAGAAAAAGGATGTCGATAATGATGTCGTTAAATTGAAGCTATTTCCTTTTTCGCTTAGAGACCGTGCTAAAGCGTGGTTTTCATCCTTGCCTAAAAATAGTATTGATTCTTGGAACAAGTGCAAAGATGCTTTTATCTCTAAGTATTTCCCTCCCGCTAAAATTATCTCTCTTAGGAACGATATTATGAATTTAAAGCAACTTGATCATGAACATGTTGCACAAGCTTGGGAGAGAATGAAATTAATGATACGTAATTGTCCTACTCATGGTTTGAACTTATGGATGATTATACAAAAAAATTATGCTGGATTGAATTTTGCTTCTAGAAATCTTTTAGATTCGGCCACGGGAGGCACTTTTATGGAAATCACTTTAGGAGATGCTACTAAACCCCTAAATAATATCATGGTTAATTATTCTCAATGGCATACTGAAAAGATCTACTAATAAAAAGTGCATGATATAGAAGAAATCAATGTTTTGAGTGGAAAGATGGATGAACTTATGAAATTATTTGCTAAGAGTGTTTCTTCTGATCCTAATGACATGCCTTTGTCTACCTTGATTGAGAATAATAATGAATCTACGGATGTGAATTTTGTTGGTAGGAATAGTTTTGGAAGCAACGCTTATAGAGGGAATTTTAATCCTAGGCCTTATCCTAGTAATCCTTCTAATAATTATGGAAATTCCTACAACAACTCTTATGAAAATTTTAATAAGATGCCCTCTGAATTTGAGAGTAGTGTTAAAGAGTTTATGATTTCACAAAAGAATTTTAATGCTTTGCTTGAAGAGAAATTGCTTAAAGTTGATGATTTGGCTAGGAACGTTGAGAGAATTTCTCTTGAAATTGATTCTTTAAAGCTTAGATCTATTCCTCCTAAGCATGATATCAATGAGTCTCTCAAAGCCATGAGAATTTCCATTGATGAGTGCAAGGAAAGAACCGCTAGGATGCGTGCTTCCAAAGATGCTTTATTAAAGCGTGTTCTTCCAATTTCTATGAAAATCAAGATGAAGATCTAAAAGTTATTGATGTGTCCCCCATTAAATCTTTGTTTTGCAATATGAATCTTGATGAAACTGAATATGATCTTCCTTTACCTAGAAGGCGTTCTAAGAATTCGGAGTTTTTAGATCTTGATGATGAAATTGATAAAAGTGGGATTGAAAGAAATAAAAATCGAGATATTGCTAAACCCACTATATTGGATCTCAAGGAATTTAATTATGAAAATTTCTCTTTAATTGATTGTATTTCCTTGTTGCAATCCGTGCTAAATTCTCCTCATGCTTATAGTCAAAATAAGGCCTTTACCGAACACATTGTTGATGCCTTGATGCAATCTTATGAAGAAAAGCTTGAGTTGAAAGTTTCTATCCCTAGGAAACTCCATGATGAGTGGGAACCTACTATCAAAATTAAAATTAAAAATTATGAGTTTCATGCTTTGTGTGATTTGGGTGCTAGTGTCTCTACTATTCCCAAAACTTTGTGTGATTTGCTAGATTTCCGTGATTTTGATGATTGCTCTCTAAACTTGCATCTTGCGGATCCCACTATTAAAAAGCCTATGAGAAGAATTAATGATGTCCTTATTGTTTCAAATAGTAATTATGTGCCCATAGATTTTATCGTTCTTGATATAGATTGCAATCCTTCATGTCCTATTATTCTTGGTAGACCTTTCCTTAGAACGATTGGTGCAATTATTGATATGAAGGAAGGGAATATTAGATTCCAATTTCCATTAAAGAAAGGCATGGAACACTTTCCTAGAAAGAAAATAAAATTACCATATGAATCTATCATGAGAGCCACTTATGGATTTCCTACCAAAGATGGCAATACCTAGATCTATCCTTGCTTTTATGCCTAGCTAGGGCGTTAAACGATAGCGCTTGTTGGGAGGCAACCCAATTTTATTTTTAGTTTTTTGTTTTTGCTTATGTTTAGGAATAAATAATCCATCTAGCCTCTGTTTAGATGTGGTTTTATCTTTTAAATTAGTGTTTGTGCCAAGTTAAACCTATTAGATCTTCTTGGGTGATAGTTATTTGATCTTGCTGTAATTTCCAGAATCTTTGCGCTCAGTGACCGAATTGTTAAAAATAACCAGAACGTGATAAAATACTGATTCCAATTGCTGCTGATCAATAAACAAATTGTCCAGGTCGTCTAATTTTGGTAGAATTTTTTGAGTTCCAGAAGTTTGCGTTAGTTACAGATTACTACAGACTGTTCTGTTTTTGACAGATTCTGTTTGCGTGTGTTGTTTCCTTATTTTGACGAATCTATGGCTAGTAAAATAGTTTATAATCCATAGAGAAGTTGGAATACAGTAGGTTTAACACCAATATAAATAAATAATGAGTTTATTACAGTACCTTGAAGTAGTCTTTTGTCTTCTTTCTCTAACGGAGCTCACGAGATTTCTATTGAGTTTTGTGTTGTGAAGTTTTCAAGTTTTGGGTGAATTCTTTTGATGGATTATGGAACAAGGAGTGGCAAGAGCCTAAGATTGGGGATGCCCATGGCACCCCCAAGATAATCCAAGGACACCAAAAGTCAAAGCTTGGGGATGCCCGGAAGGCATCCCCTCTTTAAATCTACTTCCATCGGTAATTTACTTGGAGCTATATTTTATTCACCACATGATATGTGTTTTGCTTGGAGCGTCTTGTATTATTTGCGTCTTTGCTTGTTAGTTTACCACAATCATCCTTGCTGTACACACCTTTTGAGAGAGCCATACATGAATTGGAATTTGTTAGAATACTCTATGTGCTTCACTTATATCTTTTGAGCTTGATAGTTTGCTCGTAGTGCTTCACTTATATCTTTTGAGCATGATAATTTTTGCTCTAGTGCTTCACTTAGATCTTTTAGAGTACGGTGGTGGATTTGTTTTGAAGAAACTTGATCTCTCATGCTTCACTTAGATTATTTTGAGAGTCGTTAATAGCATGGTAATTTGCTTAATGTTAATATACTTAGTGTTCAAGATATGTGAAACTTTCTTTTTGAGTGAATTGAATACTAAGATAAGTTTGATGCTTGATGATTGTTTTGAGATATGGAGGTAATAATATCAAAGTCGTGCTAGTTGATAATTGTGAATTTGAGAAATACTTGTGTTGAAGTTTGCAAGTCCCGTAGCATGCACGTATGGTTAAAGTTGTGTAACAAATTTGAAATTACCTGGCTTGTGCATCCTTATGAGTGGCGGTCGGGGACGAGCGATGGTCTTTTCCTACCAATCTATCCCCCTAGGAGCATGCGCGTAGTACTTGATTTTTGATGGCTTCTAAATTTTTGCAATAAGTATATGAGTTCTTTTGACTAATGTTGAGTCCATGGATTATACACACTTTTACCTTTCCACCTTTGCTAGCCTCTTGATTTGCGTGCATTGCCCTTTCTCACCTTGAGAGTTGGTGCAAACTTCGCCGGTGCATCCAAACCCCGTGATACGATACGCTCTTTCACACATAAACCTCCTTATATCTTCCTCAAAACAGCCACCATACCTACCTATCATGGCATTTTCATAGCCATTCCGAGATATATTGGCATGCAACTTCCATCATCATCATTATGACATACATTACTTTTGTCATATTGCCATTGCATGATCATGTAGTTGACATCGTATTTGTGGCAAAGCCCCCATGCATTATTTTCCATACATGTCACTCTTGATTCATTGCACCATCCCCGTACATCACGGAGGCATTCATATAGAGTCATATTTTGTTCTAAGTTTCGAGTTGTAATTGTTGAGTTGTAAGAAAAATAAAAGTGTGATGATCATCATTATTAGAGCATTATCCCAAGTGAGGAAAGGATGATGGATTCCATGATTCCCCCATAAGTCGGGATGAGACTCCGCACGAAAAAAAAGAGCAAGGCCAAAAAAAAGGAAGGCCCAAAAAAATGAATGAGAGAAAAAGAGAGAAGGGACAATGCTACTACCCTTTTACCACACTTGTGCTTCAAAGTAGCACCTTGTTCTTCATGTAGTGAGTCTCATATATTGTGCTTCAAAGTAGCACTAAGATCTTCATGATAGAGAGTCTCTCATTTTGTCATTTTCATATGCTAGTGGGAATTTTTCACCATAGAACTTGGCTTGTATATTCCAATGATGGGCTTCCTCAAAGTGCCCTAGGTCTTCGTGAGCAAGCAAGTTGGATGCACACCCACTTAGTTTCTTTTGTAGAGCTTTCATATACTTATAGATCTAGTGCATCCATTGCATGGCAATCCCTACTCCTCATGTTGACATCAATTGATGGGCATCTCCATAGCCCGTTGATTAGCCTCGTCAATGTGAGACTTTCTCCTTTTTGTCTTCTCCACACAATCCCATCATCAGGGGCGGATCTGGGCCCCAGGCCCCCAGGGCCCAGGCCCGGGGCGTGGCTGTTTTCTTTAGTTATTGGCTAGGCATATTTTTGAATAGGCCCGGGCTTAGCCCAACACACAGCCACGGTCCAGGCCAGCCTCTCCACTGCGGCCACCAATTTCTGGATTTGCATGTGCACAGCCCAGTCGCCTGGACAGTGGATGCAGAGACCTAGCCACGCACGCTGGTTCCAGTCATGTGAACCGCCGCCGCCCGTCGTTATCACTCCTCCTCGGTCCGGCACTCCCGGCCGTCCCTCCGCTCGCGGCTCGCTCACTGCCAGTTCCTCCGTGGCTCCTCCGCACGTCTGCTGCCTGCTCCGCCGCTTCGCCAACTTGCTTGCTCGCTTGCCCAGCTCCACCGCCGCTTGACCTCATCCTCCCGCAGTCCTGCTCGACACGCTGCCCAGGATTGGTAATGGCTACTGCTGTATTGAACAACTTTTTATGCTAATTAGCTACTGCCTACTGCCCCTCTCCCCTGATCTTCTAAAAAAGAACTACTCCTACTGGTAATGGCTGCTAATGGTAATGGCGGGTGCACGATGGATTGGGTCGTTGGGGGAGAACGAGTGGTTTGGGTGGTGTATCGCTGCGGTTACCTCGAGGCGTAGACACTGATTTTTAATTTGCTACTGCATTACTGCTTATGGTTGTTGCTGCAGTCAAAATTCAATTGATTTGGTACTTTATTTTTTATCGTGTTATGGAAGACACTAATGAAGCATATCATTGATTTGGTACTTTTTATCACGTCTGTTCGTAGGTTTTGTCATGTTTCTTTTATATATTTTGTTGTATCTTAAAGCATTGTGTTTAAATATTAAATTTTTGGTGCAATTGAGTCATATTTAAGGCATTTTTCTAAGGTAGCTATAGATGACGTTGAGGTTTTCTCTCCCGATGAAAAAAATTTTGGGCCCGGGGCTTGCTTCAATCCTGACTCCGCCACTGCCCATCATCATATTCTATTCCACCCATAGTGCTATATCCATGGCTCGCGCTCATGTATTGCGTGAAGGTTGAAAAAGTTTGAGATTATTTAAGTATGAAACAATTGCTTGGCTTGTCATCGGGGGTATAGAAGTTGGGAACATCTTTGTGTGACGAAAATGAAGCATAGCCTAACTATATGATTTCGTAGGGATGAACTTTCTTTTGCCATGTTATTTTGAGAAGACATGATTGCTTTGATTAGTATGCTTCAAGTATTATTATTTCTGTGTCAATATGAACTTTTGTCTTAAATCTTTCGGATCTGAATATTCATATCACAAATAATAAGATTTATATTGAAATTATGCCAAAGTATCACTCCGCATCAAAAATTCTCTTTTTATCATTTACCTACTCGAGGACGAGCAGGAATTAAGCTTGGGGAAGCCTGATACGTCTCCAACGTATCTATAATTTTTTATTGCTCCATGCTACTTTATCTACTGTTTTGGACTATATTGGGCTTTATTTTCCACTTTTATATTACTTTTGGGACTAACCTATTAACCGGAGGCCCAGCCCAATTGCTGTTTTTTGCCTATTTCAGTGTTTCAAAGAAACGGAATATCAAACGGAGTCCAAACGGAATGAATCCTTCGGGAACGTGATTTTCCAACCGAACGTGATCCAGGAGACTTGGACCCTACTCCAAGAAGTGCAAGAGGCGGTCACGAGGGTGGAGGGCGCGCCTACTGGCGCGCCTCACCTCGTGGGCCCCCTGACGCTCCACCGACATACTCCTTCCTCCTATATATACCTATGTATCCCCAAACGATCAGACAGGAGCCAAAAACCTAATTCCACCGCCGCAACTTCCTGTATCCACGAGATCCCATCTTGGGGCCTGTTCCGGAGCTCCGCCGAAGGGGGCATCCACCATGAGGGCTTCTACATCAACACCATAGCCCCTCCGATGAATTGTGAGTAGTTTACTTCAGACCTTCGGGTCCATAGCTAGTAGCTAGATGACTTCTTCTCTATTTTTGGATCTCAATACAATGTTCTCCCCCTCTCTCGTGGAGATCTATTCGATGTAATCTTCTTTTTGCGGTGTGTTTGTTGAGACCAATGAATTGTGGGTTTATGATCCAGCTTATCTATGAATAATATTTGAATCTTGTCTGAATTCTTCTATGTATGATTGAGTTATCTTTGCAAGTTTCTTCGAATTATCCGTTTGGTTTGGCCAACTAGATTGGTAGTTCTTGCAATGGGAGAAGTGCTTAGCTTTGGGTTCGATCTTGCGGTGTCCTTACCCAAAGGATGTAAAGGGTTGCAAGGCACGTATTGTATTGTTGCCATCGAGGATAACAAGATGGGGTATTTATCATATTGCATGAATTTATTCCTCTACATCATGTCATCTTGCTTAAGGCGTTACTTTGTTTTTAACTTAATACTCTAGATGCATCTTTGGATAGCGGTCGATGAGTGGAGTAATAGTAGTAGATGCGTAATCGTTTGATCTACTTGTCACGGACGTGATGCCTATATACATGATCATACCTAGATAACCTCATAACTATGCTCAATTATGTCAATTGCTCAACAGTAATTTGTTCACCCACCGTAGAATATCTATGCTCTTGAGAGAAGCCACTAGTGAAACCTATGGCCCCCGGGTCTATTCTCATCATATCAATCTCTATCACTTTATTTACTTGCTTTGTTCTTACTTTGCTTTTACTTTTCACTTTGCATCTTTATACCAAAAATACCAAAAATACCAAAAATATTATCTCTATCAGATCTCACTCTCGTAAGTGACCGTGAAGGGATTGACAACCCCTAATCGCGTTGGTTGCGAGTAGCTATCGTTTTGTGTAGATACGAGGGACTTGCGCGTGGCCTCCTACTGGATTGATACCTTCTCAAAAACTGAGGGAAATACTTACGCTACTGTGTTGCATCATCCTCTCCTCTTCGGGGAAAACCAACGCAAGCTCAAGACGTAGCAGAGCTATGTGTTTGCTACTGCTTCTTGCCTTGGTTCGTGTAGCCGCGACCACCACCGCAACTATTGCCGCCGCCCCCGTAGCTGTCGTTGCCGCATTACTGACCGATGTTTCCACCACCGCCACAACCGGCGTTGTTGGCAGAGATGTTGTAGCCACCTCCACGGCCTTCATGGCGGAGCTCGAAGTTGAGCATGTGTGCGAAGAGGTCTCGCACGAGTGGCGACTGACATGACGAGCGGATCATAGGAATCGTCCAGCCCCCATGTGAAGATATGCGACGAGGTCATCATCGGAGCACAGGGCAGCCAACAGAGGCGAGCATGTAGGAGAGAGTCTTGGCACGGCAAAAATACTCCATCATTGTCTAATCCTTCTTCTGGATGGTGGCTAACTACTTCTTGCGCATCTGCATGATCCTCGCCTTGGAGTGCGAGATGAACATTTGCTCCAGTGCCGTCCATACGGCGGCTAGTGAGGTGTGCAGTGCCACCCTCGATAGAACTTCAGGAGCTAGCGTCGACAGGAGGCTCGAGAGGATGATCGCCTCTTGGGCAACCTAGACACCATGGGATGGGTTATCAAGTAGCACGACATTGGCCTGAGATGATGTCGGCACACGCCTGGGGAGAGCAACTAAAGATCCATCTACAAAGCCAAACAAATGGTGGCCTCACAACATTGGTACGTTCTACGCCATCCATAGCAGGTATGTGGCACGGGCGAGCTTGACGGTGACCAACTGGGCAAAGTTGGGAACAGACATAAAGGACGATGCCATGGCATCGACGAAGGTGGAAGTGATGGTGCCGAACGTCTGCCGAACGAGCACATCAGCAGCCGATGAGTTCGTGAAAGGGGAAGTCACGGTTTTGGATGTCTCAAGGTTTTAGAGAACAAATTACACAATGAAACCCAGTATGCTATCAACTCCTATGTAGGCAAAATCCGTTTCATTTTGTATCATCCCTTGTTGTGAGGACCATCTCATATACTTGCTTAATTTTAAGAAATGTTCCCAAATGATGGTAAGGCTATAGGGCAGTGGAGGTACCAGGGGTCTTCTTGGGCATTCCATGGAATACCAAATATTTCCTCGTCTGCTGGTTTATTTGTTGCTAGCTTGCTGTATATTTATTGTCATATTGTAATTGATTGCACAAATGAATACCAATGAATACCAAGGCGAGCATCTACAACCGGACTTGACAAATTCGGCTCCTCAAATAACCCTATTTGCATCCAAACACCTCATGTACGCAATCTTAAAACCATACAAACCATGCAAGGAAAAGATCTACATACTACATAGATCAACTAATCCTCGACTATGCTACTCGTTGTCGTCGGAGATGTCCACTATCTCCGTCCCGGGCTTCATGTACATAGGGGCAAACGCAACTTCGGCTCCTCCTCTGCCTCCGCCATCTCCGCCGCTTGGGCGACGACAACTCCGCTGTGGCCTTCTCCATGGTGAAGCCCGCAACCGGCGCCGGCTGCTCCTCCGGCTCCGTCGCATCCGCCTCCTCCGGATCCGCCCCCTCCATGGGCTCCGGTTGCTGCTGTCCCTCGTCCTCCTCCTTCAGCTCCGGCCAGTCTGGAGGCAGGCCCGCTGCGATTCGGGCCGCACGCCTCGCCCGGATCTCCTCCTTGACCTGGAAGCAGCACTCCAACGTTAGCATAGCGTAGGTGGTCTTCTTCTGCCGGGCCATGTTAGATGGCGAGGGAAGAGGAAGGTGGAGACGGAGAAAATGTGCTCAGGCTGGCGGCGCGGAGAGGGAGGAAGAGGTTGTGTCTAGAGTTGGGGATGCTGGCCGGCTTAATAGCCGGACTCTGGCCTCGGTCGGCGAGCCAAAGCGGCGCCATGGGGCGTTCACACCCCCATCAGACTTTTGGGTTTTCGGGTGATTCCGTGTGGGACCCGTCCGTCGGTCCGATATGGCGGATGCGTCCGGGACTTCTCATATTTAGATTAGATATGAGAGGTGCTGGTCAGTCCGACCGTTTGAGGCGGGTTTGAGATGCCCAGTTGTAGATGCTTTTAGGGAAGATTTATTGGGAGGCATTGGAGATGCTTTGAAAATTGAACCGAGTGATCCAAAAACTGGCGTGGATGCTAGCCGTGGACACCAAAATTTCGATAGGGCGGGCCCGGCTGCATTCCAAACAAACACAACGTGTCGACTACTGAATCATTCATCACTCCAGCGTTGAATGCCAGACTTGGGTTTTACGTCGCACTTCGGAAAGCGGTGCTCAGTCATCAATCAATCATGCTCGATGACGACGAGTGCGATGCACCACCGAAAGAGAAAGCATTCGGCGCGGCCGTGCGAGCGTGATGCGGATCGTTGTGGCGTGCACGTTCTGTATGGGCGACAACGATGGAAAATGAGCCTCGCCTCAGTATACTTCTCCTTCACGCCCAAAATCTGCCCGGTAAGTCTCTCAAAAAAAAAAAATCTGCCCGGTAAGTATACTGAGGCTTTTTCTGTATGGGCGGGACGGTAGTACTGTATTTCATCCTTCCTGCACGAGTTTGAATGAAAAATCTTGAAAACGGTTCGACATTAACCGCAGCAGCACTCGAAACCGCGGCCGAAATTCACTCCAAAAAAGGAGCGGAGAAAAAGGGAGGAAAACAAAACCCCTCGTCGCCTTTCCCTTGTCCCCTCGCTCGCGTGCTCCGCCCCACCATTCCCCCACTCCACCCCCCACCCCCACCCCCACCCCCACCCCACCCCACCCCACCCCGCCCCGATGGCGACCGCGGAGCCTGGCCCGGCGAGCCCGTCGTCGCTGGCCCCGCTCAGGCCGGCCTGCGCCGTCACCTTCGGCCGCTCCACGCTCCTCGGCCGCCACCTCGCCGCCGCGCTCGCGGCCTCCCGCCGCTGGTCCGCCGTCGCCGTGCTGGACCCCTCCCCCTGCGCCGCCTCGCCGACCGCGCCCCTCACCCACTTCACCGTTGACCTCTCCGACCCCGCGGCGGCGCTCGGTCCCGCCCTCGCCGGCGTCGCGGCCGTCTTCCACGTGGACCCCACCTCCGCCGCCGGCGACGGGTCCTTCCTCTCGCTCCACCGCGTCGCGGCCGAGGGCACCAGGCGCCTCCTCGCCGCCTGCCGCGCCAGCGGCGTGCGCAGGGTCGTGTACACCGGCTCCGCCGACGCCGTCGCCGCCGCCGCGCTCGATGTGGTCGACGCCGACGAGGACTCGGTGCCGTACCCCGACAAGGTGCGTCGTGCGGCTCTCCTCTTCGTGATCTGATCTCTCCGCCGCGCCGTCCGCTGCCTGCTTCTGCTCTGGCTTTGGGATTTTTTGTTTCGGTGGTGGAGTGATCGCTGCTCTGCTTTTGGCTGTGGATGCAGTTCGGGAGCGCGGTCAGCGAGCTCAGGGCGCAGGTCGAGATGATGGTTCTGAGCGCGGATGGGAACGATGGGATGCGGACGTGCGTGCTGCGGCCGAGCAATCTGTTCGGGCCAGGCGATTCCAGTCTGGTGAGGTTCGTTGCTGGATATGCAAGGTCTCCCTTGGGCAAGGTATTCGAACCTGCCTTTTGCTCCTTCCTGTTTTACTTCCTAAGAGCTTAGACTCTTAAGAGTGCATTTTCATGTTGATGTGACTAGTAAGTGTATTTTCATGTTGATGTGACTAGTAAATGTATTTAGGGGTGCATAGATACAATGCTGGTTATGTAGCGTGGAGTCTGGTGTAATGTGGTGAATTATGGAAGCCTTTGCTGTAGACCAGCCTTATTTTGACATGTAGAATTCTGGTTACACTTGCGTGGTAAAAATAGAAGTTGTCAGAGAACCTACGCATGGCTGATGCTCAACTATTGTATCTCTGATTTGGTGGTCAGTAGTTCTTCCAGATCTGCAACTCATGCTTGCAATTTAGAATAATGTAGCTGCAAGCCAGTCGGTTCTAATCCTATAGAGTTACCGTCCATAGCAAATCAGATGACATCTACAGTTAAAATAATTCGTCATTGGAAATGGAACCTAGTTTTTCATGCACTTTCTTTTTGACTGAAGTAATATGGATGTAGTCCCTCCGTTCCTAAATAGAAGCCATTTTAGAGATTCCAATACGGACTATATACGGAGCAAAATGAGTGAATCTACACTCTAAAATATGTCTATATACATACGCATGTAGTCCATATTGAAATGAGTGAACCTAGTTTCTCATGCACTTTCTTTTTGACTGAACTAATGTGGATGTATGTTCATTCAAGCGTTCATCTCCTTTCAGCTTACAAAGTCTTGCTTCTTCATTTTCTGAATGGTGTTGAGAAGCCTTTGCAGGCTATGAAGTATTATCTTTCTTACACAGTGCTGTTCAGTTTGTAATAGGTAGTGGAGGTAGCAAGTCTGACTTTACGTATGTGGAAAATGTGGTACATGCCAACATTTGCGCTGAACAAGCTTTATGTTCCAATGCTGCTTCTGTTGCTGGGAAGGTACACTTCTAGTGATTTAAATGCTAGATTTGGATCATTTACTTTGCCGTGTGATCTAATCATTTAAATTTTGCAGCCTTTTTTTGTTACTAATGGTGAACCTATCAAAACATGGGAGTTTGTGTCCTGCATGATGGAAGCCATGGGTTGCCAAAGGTCTCTTTCTTGCACACATATACAAATACACTGAAGTCTATTCAATAGACTAACATGTGCAGCCCCTGTTGTTCCATTTTTAGGCCCAGAGTTAATCTTCCTGCCAAGATGTTATTGTTTGCTGCCCAGTTCTCCAATATGATTCATCACAGATTGGGTTTGCAAATGTCATCGACTCCACCTCTCTATCCTGATGCAGTATACTTCTTGTCTTTTACAAGAACTTTTAACATTTCCAAAGCTAGAAGGCAACTTGGGTATGCCCCAACTGTATCATTGGAGGTGAGCTAGCTTCCAAACCCCGTAGTGTTGTCAATTATGTATGTTCTTGTTTCTCAATTATGCATCCAGTGCGATGTTTAGTCTGTTTATTAATGGTTAATATGTTTGCAGGATGGAATCATGAGAACTGCTGCGTCAGTTTCGGAACTACAAGATAATTTGGGTATATCTGGGAAACAAGGTGCTTGTGGATCATCGAAAGCTGATAAGCTGCTTGGGAGTGGAGTAGGTGAGATAGACTCTTTTTCAGTATCAATCTTGTTCTGCGCTTCTACTGAATGGAATGAACTATCTCTGGAAACCTAAAAAAATCAGATAAAGATATTTGTTTTCTCTAACGCTTCGTTTGGATGTCTCCATTGGGGAGCTCCGTATTGTATTGGTCTGAATTCCAAATCAGTGAGGAAACTGAAATGGCACGAATACGAATTCACCTGTTTGGTTGTCCAGTGAATTGGCCCTTGAAATGCCTCTGAGATTTCAATACCAAATCATGTTTGGATGACAAACTTTGGAATTGTATAGCTACATTACCTTACCAGGTTATACCTTGCCCTACATGACTAAAAAATGTAACCTGAATACAAATGAATATATAGCAATGAAAATAAATAAATATTCTAGAAATACATCAGGAAAAGCGAAATCAACAAAACTTCCCTGATCTGCACAGTAGGCAAAACTGAAAAAAATAAAAAATGGTGCAAAGACAGAGGGATTTTCAGGATTTGACAAGAAGATCTAGGCCGTAGCCATGGATCCATGGTGGAGCAGTGTTGTGGCTGCACAAAAAGAGGAGCAGCTCGTACATAATGGTGGAGTGCTGTATAGAAGGAGCTGCAGCTCATGGAGAAAGGAGGACTTGAGCCCGGCAACGATAGGCGAGGACGACGGCCACATGTGGCTAGAAGGGCGGAGCTGACGACGGGGCGCGCCGGTCCTGGGCCGCCGTCGACCTCCATGGCGGGGCGCAGCACAGGGCGACGGGAGATGGCGAGGGGGCGACGGGAAATGGGGTGGGGAAGAGGGGAGGGGCGGGCCTGCGCCGCCGCCGGCCGCCGTGGTGGTTGCCGCCGCCACCTGCTGCTAGGTCGCCGCCGCCACGACCTAGGTCAGCGCTCGAGTTCGCCCCTCCCGTTCCCCTTCGCTGCCTTCCATTTCTCTTTCGTGGGCTGAAGCGGTAAGTTTTGCGGAGACAGCGAAATCGGGCTAATTTGGAGCGCCACCCCTCCGAAACGTGGGAGGAAGATTTTCACGGAGCGAAAACGGGCCTGAATTGCTCTTTCATTTCCAATGCGAATTCAGTGTCCACCCAAACGTCCGTATTGACCCCAGATGATTACCAAATCCATTTCCTGGGCTCCAAAGGAGACATCCAAACGCAGTGTAAATGTTTTTGTTGTTGCTTACCATCAGTTAATCAATGATAAATCCATCTTTTTTGTGTTTGTTGACTTGCTACCATTCTACTGCAGCTGCTGATATTCTCCTTTGGAGGGATGAAAAGAAAACCTTCTCATATATCACACTACTGTTTCTGCTGTTCTACTGGTTCTTTCTTTCAGACAGAACTTTTGTCTCCTCGTCTGCCAAAATTCTTCTAGTGATATCCCTGGCTCTTTACATCCATGGTGTCCTACCTTCAAAAGTGTATGTATATTGGTTTATATTCTGTGATTCAGTTATTTTTGGTAAATTATGATTTGATGAAATTCTGAAACTGTTTGTGTGGATATGCTTGAGGAATGGAGTAATAGATTAATCTGCATGTGGGTTTTCCACACATTTGTACATCATACGTTTTAGTATATTACACTCAAGTATTGAACTCCTATTCCAGGTATGGTTTTACAGTAGAGAAGGTGACTCCTGATTGTTTTGAAGTATCAGACTCAACATTGAGGAATCCAATCATGTGCATGGCTTCTCTATGGAATGGAGGTATTCATAAACTGAGGGTTCTAGCAGAAGGTGATGACTGGGGTACCTTCTTAAAGGTATGTATGCAGCCAGTTGAGAACACTGTCCTAGAAGATTTCTTTATTGATGTGCCCAATGTGGTACTCCCTCTGTCCCAAAATATAAGAACGTTTTTGACACTAGTGTAGTGTTAAAAACGTTCTTATATTATGGGACGGAGGGAGTAGTATCTTATTTCCCAGTAGTTTTGTACAATTATCTTGTTTCTGGAAGCTCTGGGTGGTAAGTTTGGGCTCCTTGATGACATCACACGCCTGGCATTTGAATTTGGTATGCCTGTGTGATTGTTAACAGGTGGTCGGTGAAAATTCCTAATACTTTTCTTTTCTGTTAGCAGTAAGCTTAGCTTTAGTTGTTTTATGAATTGTTAGCCGCACAATTTTATTGTCCTGGATTATTTTCCTACAGTCACGTTAAGCCGTTACGCTCTATGGTTTACTTAATACACCTTGGTTTCTGTTGAGATATATAAATAATTATTGACACAAAATATCTTGCTTGTATATGTCGCACAGTATGTTATTTGTTGAGAAATCCCAGTTATGCCACTGAGTAACTCTATTTCCTCATTGTGAGGTTGACATAGTCCCAAATGTCATCATGATCTTTTAAAGGGTGCATGAAGTTGTTCTGTGGCATATAAAGAGTCGGCCCCTTATTTCTTCCATCATGTTTACTTGGTTAACTGAGTGGCAGAATTAATCATTTGTTCCATCTCAAATGGAGAATAATTCACCCTGCCACATCCGACAAAATCTGCCTGATTTAACAATGCTTCAGGCGGTACATGAATAACTCAATCCACCTAGCTTTTACTCGAAAAACTCAAGCATAATTGCAAGAGCGGTACAATTGTGGGCAATTCATGTTACAGATGATTGATCCAAAGTTCCTTTCTTATATTACAGGCTGTTGCTTCCTTGTTCTGTGTCAAAGTAATGTTGCACTTCCAGTTTAGAACGCTGATTGGTCTTGGTAAGGTTTATCTTTTGCCGCTTCTTACATTGTTCTATTTTATAGTCATGCTATCAGTTTAATCATCTGATTTCCTTCCCTGCTGAATGCAGCGCTGGCATCCTTGTTCATTGTCTTCATTGTCTACGAACAATGTGAGGAGGGGATTGACGCTTTAGTAGCTATGGCATCTGTCAAAATCAAATGCCTTGTGGACAGAGTTGTAAGAGATTTGCGGCGGTTCAAATGTGCTGGTCTCTTCGAAGGCATCGTATATTTTACAGATAATGTTGGCCATGACTCTTTGACGCTTTGTGGGCTGCAGCATGCTCAGTTCACACACTTTCTCGATTTCCGCTGCAGTTGTCGAAGGTACAATGTCACTGTGTTCTTGTCTGTAAAAGTGCCTGTAGTTCTTTTCAGCTGCCATTTCCTAATTGTACATGCATATATTGGTTTGTTCTTTTCAGATTCTCGCTCCAACAAGTTTCGGTGAAGTGTGAAGTCCAGCTGACTGGAATTGAGGAATGCCTGTTCATACATTGGAACATTTTGTCAATCTGTGTAGTGTGTAACTCCAGCTCCCTGCTTAGTTGTAGCTTCTTACTCGGTACTTAAGTTTTCGTCTCGAAAAGATGTCTCGTTGATCACTGACAAAATTACAATGCGTCCTTGAAGTGTGTCGCTGTACTGGAAAACTCACCCGTGTACACTCGGGGCCTCTTTGATTTTTTAGGATTCTCAAATTGCGGAAATAAAAAAGCGCACGAATAGTGTCATGCCCTATTGCACTCTATAGGATTTGGAAGTGTTTGATAGCACAGAAAACAAAGGAATCTAACAAACAGGTTTCAGTGGATCGAAAATATGATTTTTTTTAAGGATTTAAATCATGTGAATCAAACGACCATCGTAGGAAACAAAATCCTATGAATCAAATGACCAAATCAGGGAAAAATATCCTAAGAATTCAAATCCTAAGGAATTCCTTTGTATCAAAGGAACTCTCAAACGTGCCTCCTATATGAGCATCTCTAGCAGACCCCGCATCCCGCCCCGACCCGCAAAATAACCGTCAAAATACGGGTCGGGGCGGGAAAACCTGCCCGATCAGACACCGCATTCGCGGCCGACCCGTAAATTTTTTTGCGGGGCGCGGCAAAAGATCTCCCACGACCTCTAGATTCACGGGCTGGGAGGACGACCCGAGCTCGACCCCTATCCGCAGCGAGATTTGGCGGGAGGGACATTTCCGTGCGGCCGTTCCCGCTCCCCCCACCCTCTGCCACCATTGCCCCGCCACCTCCCGCTCCGATGCATCTTCCCCGACAATCCTTCGCCGCCATGGATGACTCCCTACTGTCCCCCATCACTGTTGAGGTCGCGGACTCTCAATCCCCTCGGACGGATCTCGTTGCCGGCCATGTTGGCCCCGCCGCCCAGTATTGCTACCGCTCGCATAGCGGCGGCAACGTGGTCTTGCGTGGAATCGCTGGCCCCGCCTGAAGGGTCGCGCCCGGGCGCCAACGCTCAAGGCGATCTCCCGGAGGCGGAGAAGGTCGCCAAGGCTGTCGGTGTAAAGAGGAAGAGGATTCCGGCTACAAAGAAGCCGCCTCCTTCATCCACTCCCTCGCCCCGGAAAGAGGTTCCCTGGCGATGCCGCCCAACGGTGCTGCTCCCACCGCAGGCGAGGTGTTTGACGAAATGGCCGGAAGGTATGCGTCTTCGGTCATGGCAATTTCCTTTGCTTTTCGCCATTTGCGATAGCTCGTGACCCGTTGTCGTTCACTATAGCGGTGGTTCGAACAATGCAACTGCCGAGTTTGTGAACTTGTTGGACACCAACGCCATTGACATCGATCAAGCCCCGTTCGCCGCATTCGACTATAATGAAACGGAGGGCGGCGTGGATGATCATGGTGGTGAGGAAGAAGTGGAGGATCTCGATGAGATAGCGTATGAACAATCACAAACAAAAACTAGGAAAAGCCAGAGATCAAAGAACTACACGATCTTGGAAGATCAAACCCTGATCAGGGCATGGAGTGCGGTGTCTCTTGATGCATGCACGGATACTTTTCAAACCGCCAAGAGTTATTGGCAAAGGATCAAAGATCAATACTTCCGCATGATGGCAAAGTACCCCAATAGGACTCCACGCACATTTCGGTCGCTTCAAGGGCGTTGGGATATGATCAAGCCTATGTGCAGCCATTGGGCAGCTTGCTTGGAACAAGTACGCAATGCACCTCCAAGTGAAACCGTGGAATCCGACTATGTGAGTTCGTTTTGGCTTTGTTCAAGTTGTGCACATCATATTGCATCATATGAAATGATTGCATCATTTAACTTTGTGCAAATTGTGTAGGACAAAATTGCCCAACATAGATACAAAGACATGGAAGCTTCGGAATGCAAATTCTTCAAACTAGAGCATTGTTGGGACTTGCTCAAAGAGTGCGATAAGTGGAATTTGATCGACAAAGAATCCCCACCGAAGAGAGGTTCACTTACAAACATGGATGAAGATGAGGATGATGATGGCTCAAGAAATTTGAACAAGCCCGATGGCGACAAGAAGACTAAGGAGAAGATGAAGAGAGAGCACGAAGCATCGAGCTTGAGGGAGAAGATTGATGTCATGGTGCAATCAAATGAGTTGATGTTGTTGAAGTCGTTGGAGATCAAGAAAGAGTTGGCCGAGAAGAAGGCAAGGGAGAAGCAAGAAAAGTGGCAATTGCTCAAGAAAGAGGGGCTGCGCAAAGCGGCCATTGAGGAGAGACGAGCACGTGCCGCTGAAAACAAAGCCATGTCCAAGTTGCTCGCCAAAGAGAACAAGATCATGACAATGAACCGCAATGACATGAACGACCTCACCAAAGAATGGCATGATATGGCAAAGAGAGAAATCTTGAAGAGGAGAATGGTTGCGTCGGCCAGTGCATGTTACAGTGTCGGAGATGTTTTCTCTGCTCCATATGGTGCCAATGTCGATGATTTCGGTGCGGGAGTTGGAACAAGCGCCAGAGGTTGATTCGGTGGTTCCGATGAACTTCAAGATGGACTCGATGGCGCGGAGTGAAGATCGACCAAGATGACGCCGGACGTGGTCGTCACTTTTGCAAGACCCTCTTTTGCGTTTGTCCTACTAAAATGAAGCTTTTATTTGCGCGTAAACTGTGTTATGTTGTTTGAATTTGAACTTATTTGTCGGAACCGATGTCAAATTCGAGAATTTGGTGTATTTGGTTTGCGGGTCCACGCGGCGGTGCCCGAGCAGACCCCGTGTAGCCGACCCATAAAAGAGCATATTCGCCGAATATCCTCTTTTACGGGTCCATTATGAGGGGTCTGCGTCTGACTTTGCTCGCGCCGGCCTGCATACGCACTTTTTGGCGAACTGTAAAAGACTTTTGCGGATTGGGATTTTGCAGGGCCTGCTAGAGATGCTCTAAATATTTCCACAACTGAACCAAGTTAATTTGTGGCGTACGTTGAAGAAGCTTGGTTTTGCCATGAGCCAATCAAACAAATTATAATCATCAGCAAGGATGGAGTCGATGATTCGAGCATGACACCTAACGCGGAGCGGTGGTACCTTGAGGGCATCTACATTGCAGGGTGCTTCTGTAGGTGCTTACTAGAAATAAAATAAAGATTGGAAAATTAGAAAACTATCCAAGCGCTGTCTCCTCAATGCTAGGCGCTAATATGGTCGCTGGTATGGAACAGAAACATGGGCCAATGATGCCTTCCATAACTAGTGCGGAAGCAAAAGGAAGACAAGCGCTCGCTGCACTAATTGGCATTGATGCCAGATCATACACGGAGAATTAATCAACCAACTGGCAATCTGGTAGAAAATAAATTCTAGCGCCCCCATTGTAGATGCCCTGATGTGTTGCCGAGCACCACCAGGCTCTTGAGCAGGACCAAAACCTCAAGACACAATTACCTGAGGCTCAAACAGACAAAGCTAATTTGCCCATGGTGCATTTAATGCTGACCCAGGGTGTGGCCAACCAGGTATTAAACGCCCAGCAAGCTGTCAACCATAGCCCGCCGCAGGCATGTCTTTGAAGAATGATCGCTTTACAGGGCAGTATGTAACTTCCCGCGAGATAGGGGTGGCAACTGATCATATCGAGAAGACCGAAAAGAGCCACCTTTTGACTACGGCTCTGATGACACCGCATTTGTCTGCTGAGTACTAGACGCTGACGTGTGGAGCCTAGAGAGACGACCATAATGTAACATCCCGGGTGTCAAGCTACAGTAAACTCCTATTAATGGTGCCACGTCATCATAATTAAATTTTGCTAATCATCACTTTGTCCCAAACCGACCTCAAATTCACATTTAAAAGACAAGTCAAAATATTGTTTCTCCAAACTATAATACTAAAGTGTTCGCATTTTAGTATAAATCCCCATGATCTTTGTCTTGTTAAAACCAACATCATTTGGCTCTCCCTTTAATCCCTAGGAAAATATAAAGTGGCCCAACGGCATATTAATTGGCTTATTCAATTTCCAAAAATGCTTGAACAATTCTGTTGGCTCTAAAACTTTTTATGCGACACCACAATGTTGTTCTCAAATTGTGTGCCAAATTTCAAGTTTGACTAAATTCATTTTTATCACTCAAATAAATACAAACAGTGGCTAAGTGAATTACAAAAACAGAGAAAATAGAAAATGGATGACCATAGTACTTTTGGCCCAGCCCACACTCCCACTTACCCCCTTCCTCTCGCTCTGAAGACAGAGGCGGGCGTGGCGGCCATCCACGGCGCCATGGCCGTGGTGGCAGCCATCCACCACCTCCCCGGCGACCTACAAGTACCCCCCCTCCTTGGTCGAACCCTAACCTCTCCGCCCTCTCCCTCGTGCCGTAGCTCTTACCCACGCAGACGCCTGAGCCCTCGGCGCCATGGTCTCCGACGTCCACGTGCCTACCGAGCTCCCCGCGCCCAGCCACCTCGTCCATGAAGCCGTCGATGTCCACTCCTTCGACTACATCCACCAATTGGAACCGGAGCCTGCATCGACGGGATCGACACCTTCTTCTTCCTCGGGCACCACCGCCTCCGCCATCAATTCGCCGCCTCTGCTGCTCCTAAGCCATCGCCGAGCCACCCTTGTGCTCCCCGGTGAGCACCACGTCGATTCCCTCTGTTTCCCCTTTGATTCCATCGCCAAGACGCGTTGTGCGCCGCCTCCGTCTGAGCTCGTGCTCACCGCGACCCGCTTAACTCCCGACCCGCGCGTTCCTCCCTCGCGGTCATCACACCTGGCTCAGACCGCGCGTGCAGACATCCATGGTCGCTGCGCTGCTCGCCGGTGCCCGATGTTGGCTGCTCTTTGCTCTTTGCGTTGCTACTGCCGCTTCTTGAATTACTAGCTACTGTAGCTATACTAGTTAGCTTTTCAATTTTTACATTGGCTAACCCCCTAGGCAGCCCCAAATCAGTGGTTAGACAACTACTAACAGGAGTAAAAATAATATGAGTAGGTAGTACACTTGACAAGGCTGGCCAAATCAGTTAGATCCATACATTAAATCTTATAAAAATCATAAATTGCTATCTTCTGTTAATTGAAGAACAGATTTAACCTTAGCATTATTGTGTGTGTGCGCCGTGCGTGTGGCCGGCTGGGCTCTGTCCACTAATGGACGGCCCCTACGTAGATTAGTACTACTAGATTTGGTTAGTATTAATTAGTGCTAAATTAGTCTAGTAGTAGATGGCATGTGGGACCAACGGTTATATTAAAATGCAAAACTAGATTAAGAATAGCTAAGTCCATGACAAGTAGGCCCCATCTTCACTGTTCACTTTGACTAGTCAATGCTGATTGGGCAGTTGACCAAGTCAACTGGCCCTACCTGCCATGCAATGGCTGGGTACACTTCTGGGTACCCATAGCCATTGTCCCATTTAAATTCGAATTAAAAATATTCTAGAGACTATCAGAAAATCATTTAAACTTAGAAAATTAATATAAAATAAACCGCAGCTCGGATGGAAAAACTTTGTACATGAAAGTTGCTCAGAACGACGAGAAGAACCCGAATACGCGACCCGTTCATCCGCCACACGTCCCTAGCATAACGAACATCGAACATTTCCTCTCCGGTTCGGCTGTCCGAAAATGCCAAACTTCGGGAAAGCATTCCCGGATGTTATCCCCTTTGCCGGTATCGTGTAGCACCGCGTTAGAACACGTCTAGCGCTGCCTGTTGTCATGTTGTGCTCTTGCTTGCTATGTACTTATTGTTTCTTCCCCCTCTTCTCTCCGGTAGACCCCGAGACTGCCGCTGTGATCAACTACGTCGACGACGACCCCTTCTTGCCGTGAGCAACCGTGCAAGCCCCCTTGATCACCAGATATCGCCTATTCTTCTCTATCTTGCTTGCATTAGAGTAGTGTAGCATGTTATCGCTTTCCGTTAATCCTATACCGCCGCATAGCTCGTCCTTGCTACTCATTGTTACCTTTACCGCTATCCTCTTGCTTAGTATAGGATGCTAGTGTTCCATCGCTGGCTCTACACTCTTGTCCGTCTGCCATGCTATACTCTTTGGGCTGTGATCACTTCGAGGTGATCACGGGCATATACTATATACTTTACACTATTACATTACCCGTGATATCGTTTCGAGATGGGGGTGAAAGGACAGTGGCTCCATCCCAGAGAGGTGGGCCTGGGTTCCCGACGGCCCCGATCGTTATTTGTATGAGCGATAGGGCAGGTTGAGACCACCTAGGAGAGAGGTGGGCCTGGCCTCGTCGGCGTTCATGGATACTTAACACGCTTAACGAGATCTTGGTATTTGATCCGAGTCCGCCATTTGGTCTATACGCAGAACCAACCACGCGGAATGCTTATGGGCACTCGACGTCGTGGTATCACCGGCACTTCGTGACATCACGATCGAGCGGCGCTAGCCGGATTGGAACGTAGGCCCTGCTCTTGTATTAAGGGGCTAGTTACGCTTCCGGCCACAGACGCAACGTGCAGGTGTGTGCTAAGGCGATGGGCCTGCACTTCGTGGCGCTTAGGTTTAGACCGGCATGTTGGCCTCTCTGTTGTGCCTAGGTGGGGCTGCGACGTGTTGATCTTCCGCGTCGGGCATGACCCGTAAAAGTGTGTCCGCCAAATGGGATCAAGCGTGTTGGGTTATGTGGTGCACCCTGCAGGAAGTTAATCTATTCGAATAGCCGTGATCTTCGGTAATGTGACGACTTGGAGTTGTACCTTGACCTTATGACAACTAGAACTGGATACTTAATAAAACACACCCTTCCAAGTGCGGATATAACCCGGTGGTCGCTCTCTCTCGTGGTTACGAGGAGGGATCGCTGGTAGGATTATGCTATGCGATGCTACTTGGAGGACTTCTACCACTCTCTTCTACATGTCGCAAGACGGAGGCTGCCGAAGCGTAGTCTTGACGGTGATTAGCTATCCCCTCTTATTCTCGGCATTCTGCAGCTTCACCCACCGATATGGCCCTTTACACATATATCCATGCATATGTAGTGTAGCTCCTTGCTTGCAGTACTTTGGATGAGTACTCACGGTTGCCTTGTTCCCCTTTTCCCCTTTCTTTACCCGGTTCTTTGCGACTGCACGATGGAGCCCAGAGCGACGCCACCGTCGATGGCGACTACTACCCCGGAGGTGCCTACTACTACGTGCAGCCCGGCATTTACGACGAGGAGTAGTTAGGAGAATCCTGCAGGCGGAGGCCTGCGCCTCTTCGATCAGTATCCCGCTTTGTGCTAGCCTTCTTAAGGCAAACTTGTTTAACTTATGTCTCAGATCGGATATTGTTGCTTCCGCTGACTCGTCTATGATCGAGCACTTGTATTCGAGCCCTCGAGGCCCCCGGCTTGTATTATGATGCTTGTATGACTTATTTTATTTTTAGAGTTGTGTTGTGATATCTTCCCGTGAGTCCTCGATCTTGATCGTATTAACGCTTATGCGTGCATGATTAGTGTACGATTGAATCGGGGGCGTCACAAGTTGGTATCAGAGCTGACTGCCTGTAGGAATCCCCTTCCACACTTCTTGGCCGAAGTCGAGTCTAGACTTTACAAAACTTTTACTAACATGGTTGTGTGCCTTACGGGCCCACGTCGCCATTGGGTGGTACTAGGATGTTTTACTCCTCGACCTTTACTCTGGGACTCTGAACTCTCTTCTATTCGGGCTAAATGAATTTTGCTAAATCTAACATTAGGATCTCGTTATCATTTTCACCCGGAGAGCCCCTTATTACTGATGATCGTCTGCTGCACGTGTAGACCCTGAAGATACTCTCTGCTGTTAACCCGAGAACTTGTGTTCATCGCGATTGCAAATCCCCTTCCACCGTCAACCCTTATGGATAACTACTTACAGTTGTTATTCTTACATTCATCCCCAGTTGGTCTTGTTATTACAAGATACCCCGAAACACTAAATCGTTGTTTCGATAATCCTTTAAGCTTATTGCCTTGCTGTTCTTTGTCACCGAATACCCATACGGTTAAATCCTTGCACTTATCGAGTATCCGCTCCTTCTCAGTTGTTCAGGTGTTTCACAAAAATCTTCGAAATACTATTCGATCCTCCGAAAATCCTTAGCAGCTTTATTGCTTTGCAAATACTTGTCTACTTGCATTATGGATGCTTCCCATATATCTGGCAATATTCACTAGTATCTTTTGACACCGTCATTTTGATCCTATTGATTCAACATGTCTGCGAATGCACACAATCATCTATCAACCCTTCTAAATTATCATTCCGGCTCAGACATCATTTTGAACATGAGCTGGTTCTCGACCAAACTATTTGTCGTCAATTGTGCCTCTGGTCTATTCAACTTATCCATCCTTGATCAGAGCGTCTGCTTCTGATCCTTTGTTTTGGAAATCATAATTCCTTTGCATTTGAGCTTTGAATTAGTCAGTTGTTTCTATAATCCAATGCCTTTGCATTGTTACTTCCTCTGGTTGTGTGTCGATGCTCACATCAGCTCCGTTGTGGACCGGCAGATCCTTTGTTGGATTTTAATCGATAGTGTCCTTCATATTCAATCACTTTGGAAGTTCTTTCTCCATTGGTTAATCCTATCCTCTGATTGACCAACCATGCTCTGCTTTCGAGCTTGTGTTATTTACTCCTGAAGCTTGTGGTATATGTTTCCACGATACCCTGACGGGTTGAACCTATGCCTTCCTTAATATGTGTGAACTCGGAAGTTTTCACAAGTCATACTCATCTGGTATTTCACCAAGTAAAACTTTCAACACTAATGCTTTTATCAAAGCGAGAAGTGAATGGAAGGTTATACATTGAAGAAGTGGGAGTCGACCTTGAACTTTGTGTTCATGCCCATGGACACGATGTAGAACTTATCATGGAAGCTGCTCGTAAAAATAATTACCCCCTTGTTAGAAGTTCATCTTGTATCCGTGATTCGATCATTTGTGATTGTGGTTCCGTCCATAATTTCTTCCTTTGATTCCATTTCTCAGACAAGTTAAAGCGCTTGTCTTCTATATATCAATACACCCCACTTCAACCTTTCGTTTGATATGCCTTGGAGTATTATCCCCCTGGTATCTCGAGGATATCATGCCATCGCACTACATCTTATGAATTTGTGCTGGAGTAATACCTTTCCCTATCAGAGTCACTCCACGAGTTCTGGGTTGTCGTCAACCGAGAACATCGATAAGTGATAACTCTAAGTAATTTTTGTTGCTTATGAGTTTAATAATCCTTCTAAGTCATTCCTAGCATGATTGGCTATATCATTAACGTGCTAAATTTTAACCGTGCTACCTGGTCCTTCCCGGAGCACAATTTTTGACGATGGGCTAAGCTTACGTCGATATTCCTCGTCATATCATTACGCCTTGAACAGCAAGCTTGATTCCGTGTTTGTGCCATACCCGTGGTTCCAATAACCTTTCGCTTCATCATTCCTTTGACTTGATGTTATCGCAGATCGATTACATCTTGAAATCTCTCGACTGCTATGTCGTGATCATCATTAGCATTCCGAGCTCTTCCAGGATATCAATCGGATTCATGAAGAGAAATACCATCCTTGCCCTCGATGGGTCGTGTTATCATCGGCCACTTTATTGCCTTCCCTCCGACACAAACTTGTTCGTGTTTTGTGTTATACCTTGAGTTCGTTGCTACCCAACATTGTTCTTCTTCACCTTGAAAGTATTGCCATCTTTTATGTCAAGAAAGTCGTGAGAAATTCACCATCCTTAAGAATTCTTGATACAAGTGATACTTATTAACATCACCATCCTTTTCTTGGTCCCCGTGTTGTTTTTAACCGGGATACCGATATGCTAACATTGCTGCTTGAGTTCTCTACTTCTAGCAAACCTATTGCTTTGAAGTTAACGATCGACAATTCGTTCTTAGACCGTTGGTAATTGAATCATCACTCTAACATTGATCTTGCTGCCTAAGGTCATTTTTTTTCGGACACACCTTTCAACAATGATTGATGGTGTATGTTTTCCTCGAGCATACAACATTATATCATTTCAATCAACAAGTGTCATCTTCTTGTTCACATTATTGTGGAAATCCATCCGTTTGGAATTCTCGGTGAATTATTGCTGAGCCCATCAACCACCTCCTCATCCTCTCCTTGGTTTAATGATGAACTATTGTTTCAGGAACCCGCTCCCATAGTTCATTTCCCGAGAATCTTGCAATGTCATTTCAACGATTTGTGTTGCACCTTTTCTTCTCGGACATCCTGAGTCTGAGGTATCATGACACCAATCGGATCTGAATCTCGGTCGATATGATGGTTGGGACAACTTTCCGGGAGTTATGTTGTTGGTCCTTTGATGACCGGTAATATGATGTCATGCCTAGCACCCCCGGTGGAGGACCTATCATTATAATTTCTTTTGCAAGGATAACCATTCCTCCTGGAGGAAATTGTAGGACTTATTTTATAAGTTATTCCCGATGGATCCTTTGTGTTCCCAAGGTCCGGCCTTCACCTGATGACCCTATCAATGCTATCCAAAAGTATGATTGTGTTACTCCAAACATCATTAAGAACATTGGAGGCGCAATGCTAAATGTTTCTTGATCAATTATCCAAACACCGTTGTATGGGTAAACATCATGATTCTCCTTGCCCCATTAACTAAATGGATAAGTACTTGATGTCCTGTCATGTATATCATGCTCTGTTTGTTCTTGGGAAGCTTATACTCTAATACTTTTGTATAAGCACCTTTTCTTTTCCATTGGTGCAGTTAAACTAATAACCACATTTTCCTTTCCATTGTTTTGTTTAACCTTTCTTGTGATCTATATGATCTAAGCAGTAATAGTTCCCTGCTTATGAGAACACCTCGGTGTACAATTTGTCAGTAAGACCTTGTTATTATTGCTGTTGACATTCCGGTAACCACCGATGGACGAGAACTTTGCCTATTGGTCCGCCTCGTTCAACGAGCAGAAAAATAGTTCTCTCCGTCCCTCGCCCTTGGTACCAACGTTGTTGACAACATAACTGACAGTCTATCATCTGACATGCCTTGCTACCATGATCGTGCAATGTGTCAAACATCCTTCCTACTTTTGAACCACAAGGTGGGCCCATAACCCATAGTTCCACATGATCGAAACCTGACTCTCCTGTATATCTTTGATTCCGAAATATTCTTGGATTTGGCTTCATATCGTGTCACGAGCCACCTTTTGAGAGATGATCTATTCCCGATGCTCTGAACCACTTTCTCACACTCTGTTCAGGTATCAATCGTTTGTTCATTCGCTTGAAACTTTCTATTGTACCTTCATACTTGCTCTTGATGTTTTATTAAGTTTCAACTCGAGAGATACTTCTGCCTCATTCCCTGAATTGTTCACCAGATAATTAACCCTATAAGGGTCAATTCTGCCGAAGTTACTCTTTACTTCCCCACTTAAATCTCGGGACGAGATTTCTTTGTAGTGGAGGAGATTTGTAACATCCCGGGTGTCAAGCTATAGTAAACTCCTATTAATGGTGCCACGTCATCATAATTAAATTTTGCTAATCATCACTTTGTCCCAAACCGACCTCAAATTCACATTTAAAAGACAAGTCAAAATATTGTTTCTCCAAACTATAATACTAAAATGTTCGCATTTTAGTATAAATCCCCATGATCTTTGTCTTGTTAAAACCAACATCATTTGGCTCTCCCTTTAATCCCTAGGAAAATATAAAGTGGCCCAACGGCATATTAATTGGCTTATTCAATTTCCAAAAATGCTTGAACAATTATGTTGGCTCTAAAACTTTTTATGCGACACCACAATGTTGTTCTCAAATTGTGTGCCAAATTTAGAGTTTGACTAAATTCATTTTTATCACTCAAATAAATACAAACATTGGCTAAGTGAATTACAAAAACAGGGAAAATAGAAAATGGATGACCACAGTACTTTTGGCCCAGCCCACACTCCCACTTACCCCCTTCCTCTCGCTTCTGTCCCAGAGGCGGGCGTGGCGGCCATCCACGGCGCCATGGCCGTGGTGGCAGCCATCCACCACCTCCCGGCGACCTACAAGTACCCCCTCCTTGGTCGAACCCTAACCTCTCCTCCCCCCTCGTAGTAGCTCTTACCCTCGCATGACGCTTTGAGCCCTCGGCGCCATGGTCTCCGACGTCCATGTGCCTACCGAGCTCCCCGCGCCCAGCCACCTCGTCCGCGAGCTTCGTCGATGTCCACTCCTTCGACTACATCCACCAATTGGAACCGGGAGCCCCTGCATCGACGGGATCGACACCTTCTTCTTCCTCGGGCACCACCGCCTCCGCCATCGATCCGCCGCCTCTGCTGCTCCTAAGCCATCGCCGAAGCCACCCTTGTGCTCCCGGTGAGCACCACGTCGATTCCCTCTGTTTCCCTTTGATTCCATCGCCAGAGCGTTGTGCGCCGCCTCCGTCCGAGCTCATGCTCACCGCGACCCCGCCTAACTCCCTGACCCGCGCGTTCCCTCGCTCATGGTCGTCACACCTGCTCAGACTGGCGTGCTGTACATCCATGGCCGCGTTGCGCTGCTCGCGGTGCCGATCTTTGGCTGCTCTTTGCTCTTTGCGTTACTCTTGCCGCTGCTTCTTGAATTACTAGCTACGTAGCTATACTAGTGAGCTTTTTCAATTTTTACGTTGGCTAACCCCCTAGGCAGCCCCAAATCAGTGGTTAGACAACTACTAACAAGAGTAAAAATAATATGAGTAGGTAGTACACTTGACAAGGCTCAAATGTTTCCTTTGGGCCAAATCAGTTAGATCCATAGATTAAATCCTATAAAAATCATAAATTGCTATCTTACATTAATTGGAGAACAGATTTAACCTTAGCATTATTGTGTGTGTGTGTGCCGTCTGGCCAGCTGGGCTCTGTCCACTAATGGCCGGCCCCCTGCGTAGATTAATCCTACTAGGTTTGGTTAGTATTAATTAGTGCTAAATTAGTCTTGTAGTAGATGGCATGTGGGACCAACTGTTATATTAAAATGCAAAACTAGATTAAGAATAGCTAAGTCCATGACAAGTAGGTCCTATCTTCAGTTTTCACTTTGACTAGTCAATGCTGACTAGGCAATTGACCAAGTCAAGCGACCCTCGTGTTATGCAATGGCTGGGTACACTTCGGGTACCCATAGCCATTGTCCCATTTAAATTCGAATTAAAAATATTCTAGAGACTATCAGAAAATCATTCAAACTTAGAAAATTAATATAAAATAAACCGCAGCTCGGATGGAAAAACTTTTACATGAAAGTTGCTCAGAACGACAAGAAGAACCCGAATACGCGACCCGTTCATCCGCCACACGTCCCTAGCATAACGAACATCGAACATTTCCTCTACGGTTCGGTACGTCCGAAAATGCCAAACTTCGGGAAAGCATTCCCGAATGTTATCCCCTTCGTCGGTATCGTGTAGCACCGCGTTAGAACACGTCTAGCGCTGCCTGTTGTCATGTTATGCTCTTGCTTGCTACGTATTTATTGTTTCTTCCCCCTCTTCTCTCCGGTAGACCCCGAGACCGATGCTGCCCCTGTGATCAACTACGTCGACGACGACCCCTTCTTGCCAGAGCAACCAGGCAAGCCCCCCCCTTGATCACCAGATATCGCCTATTCTTCTCTATACTGCTTGCATTAGAGTAGTGTAGCATGTTACTGCTTTCCGTTAATCCTATCTTTCTTTGCATAGCTTTGTCCTTGCTACTCATTGTTACCTTTACCGCTATCCTCTTTGCTTAGTATAGGATGCTAGTGTTCCATCGCGGCTCTACACTCTTGTCCGTCTGCCATGCTATACTCTTTGGGCTGTGATCACTCAGGAGGTGATCACGAGCATATACTATATACTTTACACTATTACATTACCTGTGATACTGTTAGGAGATGAAATTTGAAAGGACAGGTGGCTCCATCCCGGTAGAGGTGGGCCTGGGTTCCCGACGGCCCCCGACTGTTATTTGTGGCGGAGCGACAGGGCAGGTTGAGACCACCTAGGAGAGAGGTGGGCCTGGCCCTGGTCGGCGTTCGCGGATACTTAACACGCTTAACGAGATCTTGGTATTTGATCTGAGTCTGGCCATTTGGTCTATACGCAGAACCAACCACGCTGAACAGCTTATGGGCACTCGACATCGTGGTATCAGCCGGCACTTCGTGACGCCAGCCGATCGGGCGGCGCGCTACCGGATTGGAACGTAGGCCTGCTCATGTATTAAGGGGCTAGTTCTTCTTACGGCAGCGTCACATAGCGTGCAGGTGTGCTAAGGCGATGGGCCCGGACCCTGTCTTGCGCTTAGGTTTAGACCGCGTCTTGGCCTCTCTGTTGTGCCTAGGTGGGGCTGCGGCGTGTTGATCTTCCGCACGGGCATGACCCGTAAAAGTGTGTCCGCCAAATGGGATCAAGCGTGTTGGGTTATGTGGTGCACCCTGCAGGAAGTTAATCTATTCGAATAGCCGTGATCTTGATAATGGGATGACTTGGAGTTGTACCTTGACCTTATGACAACTAGAACTGGATACTTAATAAAACACACCCTTCCAAGTGCGGATATAACCCGGTGGTCGCTCTCTCTCGTGGTTACGAGGAGGGATCGCCGGGTAGGATTATGCTATGCGATGCTACTTGGAGGACTTGATCTACTCTCTTCTACATCTTTGCAAGACGGAGGCTGCCCGAGCGTAGTCTTGACGGTGATTAGCTATCCCCTCTTATTACGGCATTCTGCGATTCACCCACCGATATGGCCCTTTACACATATATCCATGCATATGTAGTGTAGCTCCTTGCTTGCAGTACTTTGGATGAGTACTCACGGTTGCCTTGTTCCCCTTTTCCCCTTTCTTTACCGGTTGCTGCAACAGACGATGGAGCCCAGAGCTGACGCCACCGTCGATGACGACTACTACCCCGGAGGTGCCTACTACTACGTGCAGCCCCGGCGGCGACCGTGAGTAGTTAGGAGAATCCCGAGCGGGAGGCCTGCGCCTCTTCGATCTATATCCCGGTTTGTGCTAGCCTTCTTAAGGCAAACTTGTTTAACTTATGTCTCGTACTCAGATATTGTTGCTTCCGCTGACTCGTCTATGATCAAGCACTTGTATTCGAGCCCTCGAGGCCCCTGCTTGTATTATGATGCTTGTATGACTTATTTTATTTTTAGAGTTGTGTTGTGATATCTTCCCGTGAGTCCCTGATCTTGATCGTACACGTTTGCGTGTATGATTAGTGTATGATTGAATCGGGGGCGTCACACATAACCAATACATTTCTCAACTGATAATACACAGAATTTAGACGACCATTTGCTTGCCTCTCCTCACAAGCCCCAAGCAAGTACATGGGGCAGGGATACCAAAGTGCTATTTGTATCTTGTACTTAAGAGGATGATTGTGGGACCCCCAAACTCTATATAAGGGGAGGACCGCAACCATTAGAAGGGCTAAATCCAAAGAACCGGCGACTTAGCTTTTAGAGAAGAAGCTGAAAGAGGAAAGAGAAGGGTGCTCGGTACCCAGACTAGTAGTGAGCTTTCAGCTCAACCTTGTAGTTCATCTTCTCATCAACACACAAAAGGCAGGAGTAGGGTATTACCTACGGGTGGTCTGAACCTGGGTAACGACTTGTGTCATTAGTTCACAGGAAGCTTGAGAAATGTGTGAGTGTTTTAGCGTCTGGCCAAACAACTAAAGGGGGGTTTCCCTGATCCTGACATCAACGATAGCACGTCGACATCTGGTGCGCCAAGTAGGGGGCTAAGGCCCTAGTTTCTTTCGTTTCTTTGACAGTTTTGTCACCATCTTCACTGATGGCGTCGGGAGAAAACTCTCCAGCCAATTAGGGCACTCTCACGCCACATCATGATCGGCATATCCCAATCTTAGGGGCCAACGTTGATGGAAGGTGATGACCCACAAGTGTAGGGATCTATCGTAGTCCTTTCGATAAGTAAGAGTGTCGAACCCAACGAGGAGCAGAAGGAAATGACAAGCGGTTTTCAGTAAGGTATTCTCTGCAAGCACTGAAATTATCGGTAACAGATAGTTTTGTGATAAAGTAATTTGTAACAGGTAACAAGTAATGAAAGTAAACAAGGTGCCGCAAGATGTCCCAATCCTTTTTGTAGCAAAGGACAAGCCTGGACAAACTCTTATATAGAGAAAAGCGCTCCCAAGGACACATGGGAATTATCGTCAAGCTAGTTTTCATCATGCTCATATGATTCGCGTTCGTTACTTTGATAATTTGGTATGTGGGTGGACCGGTGCTTGGGTACTGCCCTTTCTTGGACAAGCATCCCACTTATGATTAACCCCTATTGCAAGCATCCGCAACTACAAGAGAAGTATTAAGGTAAACCTAACCATAGCATGAAATATATGGACCCAAATCAGCCCCTTACGAAGCAACGCATAAACTAGGGTTTAAGCTTCTGTCACTCTAGCAACCCATCATCTACTTATTACTTCCAAATGCCTTCCTCTAGGCCCAAACAATGGTGAAGTGTCATGTAGTTGACGTTCACATAACACCACTAGAGGAGAGACAACATACATCTCATCAAAATATCGAACGAATACCAAATTCACATGACTACTTATAGCAAGACTTCTCCCATGTCCTCAGGAACAAACGTAACTACTCACAAATCATATTCATGTTCATAATAAGAGGTATATTAATATGCATAAAGGATCTGAACATACGATCTTCCACCAAATAAACCAACTAGCATCAACTACAAGGAGTAATCAAGACTACTAGCAACCCACAGGTACCAATCTGAGGTTTTGGGACAAAGATTGGATATAAGAGATGAACTAGGGTTTTAGAGGAGATGGTGCTGGTGAAGATGTTGATGGAGATTGACCCCCTCCCGATGAGAGGATCGTTGGTGATGACGATGGCGATGATTTCGCCCTCCCGGAGGGATGTTTCCCCGGCAGAACAGCTCCGCCTGAGCCCTAGATTGGTTCCGCCAAGGTTCCGCCTCATGGCGGCGGTGTTTCTTCCCGAAAGCTTGCTTATGATTTTTTTCCAGGGTAAAAGACTTAATATAGCAGAAGATGGGCACCGGATGCCTGCCAGGGGGCCCACGAGGCAGGGGGCGCGCCCAGGGGGCTAGGGCGCGCCCCCACCCTCATGGCCAGGGTGTGGGCCCTCTCTGGTTAATTCTTTCTCCAGTATTTTTTATATATTCCAAAACGTGCCTCCGTGAAGTTTCAGGACTTTTGGAGTTATGCAGAATAGGTCTCTAATATTTGCCCCTTTTCCAGTCCAGAATTCCAGCTGCCGGCATTCTCCCTCTTCATGTAAACCTTGTAAAATAAGAGAGAAAAGGCATACGTATTGTGACATAACGTGTAATAATAGCCCATAATGCAATAGATATCGATATAAAAACATGATGCAAATTGGACGTATCAACTCCCCGAAGCTTAGACCTCGCTTGTCCTTAAGCGGAAGCCAATATCGAAAAATATGTCCACATGTTTAGAGATAGAGGTGTCGATAAAATAAAATACGGACACGAGGGCATCATGATCATTCTTATAACAACAACATATATATTGTCATATGATTTCTTATGCTCAAGTAATAATCTATTCACAATGTAAAGTATGAATCAGAAACTTCATTGAGAACCAACAACTATAATCTCAGTCATTGAAGCAATTGCAATTTATCATAACATCGGGAAGAGTCAATATAGGAGCTTTTCAGCAAGTCCACACACTCAACTATCATTTAGTCTTTCACAATTGCTAACACTCACGCAATACTTTATGGGTATGGAGTTTTAATCGGACACAGAGAAAGATAGGGGCTTATAGTGTTGCCTCACAACCTTTTACCTCAAGGGTAATGTCAACAATAATAATTCATGCTAACTTACATCCAATTGGATATATATATCAAGATCTTTCCAACATAAGGTGCTTGCCAAAGGATAAAATGTAAAAAGGAAAGGTGAAGATCACCATGACTCTTGTATAAGGTATGAGACAAGAATAAAAGATAGGCCCTTCGCAGAGGGAAGCAGAGGTTGTCATGTGCTTTTGTGCTTGGATGCACGAAATCTTAATGCAAAAGAACGTCACTTTATATTGCCACTTGTGATATGGACCTTTATTATGCATTCCATCGCTTTTATTGCTTCCACATCACAAAATCGTATAAAGCTTATTTTCTCCACACTAATAAATCATACATATTTAGAGAGCAATTTTTATTGCATACAACAATGACAACTTACTTGAAGGATCTTATTCATTCCATAGGTAGATATGGTGGACTCTTATGGCAAAACCGGGTTTAAGGATATTCGGAAGCACAAGTAGTATCTCTACTTGACGCAAAGAATTTGGCTAGCATGAGGGGGAAAGGCAAGCTCAACATGTTGGACGATCCATGACAATATACTTTATTTCGGATATAAGAAAACATAACCCATTACGTTCTCTTCCTTGTCCAACATCAACTCTTTAGCATGTCATATTTTAATTAGTGCTCCCAATCATAAAAGATGTCCAAGATAGTATATATATATGAAAACCTCTCTTTGTTTATTACTTCCTATTAATTGAAACGATGACCAAAACTGTGTTTGTCAACACTCAACAACTTTTATTCTCTTTATATGTGAAGTCATTACTCTCCATAAGATCAATATGATATCTTTATTTCTTTTTATTCTTTCTTTTTCTTTACTTCCCTCACGATCATAGCAAGATAATCAAGCCCTTGACTCAACACTAATCTTTATTATATATAGCTCATGGACTCGATTACATAGAAGGATCATAAGGCAAAACTCAAAACTAAATCATACTAAAACTTTTATTCTACTTGATCAAGATATTACTAAAAGGATCGAACTAAGAAAAACGGTAAAGATAGGAGTGTGATGGTAATACGATACCGGGGCACCTCCCCCAAGCTTGGCAGTTGCGAAGGGGAGTGCCCATACCCATGTATTTATATCTCTTTCCTCGAGGGTGGTGATGATGGAGTTGTTGATGATGTAGGCGTGTCGTCCCTCTTCCAAGGCATAGGCTCACCATCATAGAAGGATGATCGAGTCTCCGGGATCCTTAAATCTGCATCCAAACTCATCCTCTTGAATCTATATTCATACTCACAGTTTTGGTTTTGCAGGTCATAGATCTGGGCTTGGAGGTGCTCGATTTTCTCGTGAAGCTTGAAGATGGCCTCCCCAATGTCCTTGGCGTCCAGCTTGTGGTTGTTGGTGAACTCCGTGATCATTATGTGATTGGCGCCGACTCCACGCTCCACCATCTCCTAGCACTTGAAAACTTGTTGCTCCATTGCTTCAAGCCTTGTCTCCATGCTTCCGGTCCTCCTTGGTCCCTCAACATCGCGGATGTGCATGTAGCGATCCGACCCAAAATCGGTCAAGTCTCTGTGTAGCTGTACCATCCCAAGATCATGCTGGCACACACAGTACATTGATGAAAAGATTCAAAGTTCAATCACACCTGAATTATTACACGATTCTCATATCGAGTCTTTATTACATCATAATAAATTCTCGAAGGCCAACTCATGAGAAATAAACTAAATAAAGCTGCGGGCGTGAGCGAATAGCGAGTCCATCCGACTCCATAGGGCAATCACCAAGCTTAGATCGTAGCCTCACTCCTGGTCGGAAAACTCCTCTACAACATGAGACGTTGCAGCCATGTAGGTCAGCATTTTGAATATTCCGGCAAGTCATAGAGAGAACAACAATAATAATGCTACCACTATATGCAATTTGGCTGTGGGGCTCTAAGTTTTATGTTTTTGCGAAAAAGCCAGTTTTTCCCTACAACAAAGGACTTGCTTGCAATTACTACAAAATGTTGGTTGTTAATGAGATGGTTCCGCCAACCAATGTCTCATTCCCAATTATTAAATAACCCCTCAATTAATTTATTAAGTTCGGTGTTGAGATTTCCTAAATACTCCAATTCCAGAGGCTCATTTGTCCGTAATCGGGACACGGCTAATCGATTAGGTTGTTACTCTGCGAGTCTTGTGCACTTTACCCGCAAGATTCGTTCCTCCTTTATGTCCTCGCCTTTTGTTGTTTGAAGAGGCAGGACAAAGCGAAGCAGGGTCTTCCGTAGAGTTTCTAGGCACTGCCGGTGCCATCCATATCCTACCGTTCTTCTACATCTGCCGGCACCGTCCGTCGAGTCACGCCTAAGGTCAACCCAGCCAGAGCCCATAATGGCTTGCGGCTGCACAGGTAAGCTTCCGGTCAAGGTGTATCCATCCGTCTCTTCGTGGCTGGGTGAAGATTTCCGCAAGATGTCATGGCGCTTCTCCATGCATCCCGGCCATCCGCTGGTTTCTCCAGGGTGCCCGTCAACCATCCTCCACCCAGTAGTGAATTTGAAGTCCATCTTGAGCTTGAAGTCATGGGGTTGTCATCATCTTGACTCTTACATCTCCCTTATGAATCTCTCAACCAATCCCGTCTACGAGCATAGCAAAATAAACTGCATCGTCCCGGGCAATGGTAACAAGGGGGATTGGGTTCATCCTACCTCATGATACTACTCAAGAACATAACTTAAAATTCTCCTACTGCATGCATGGTGGGGAGGAAATACTACTGATGCAATAAATCAGAGGTATTGTAAAACATGATTAAATGACTTGCCTGGCAGACGGTCTTCAAAAGTTAGTGACTCGTAATAGCAGGCTTCGCACTCCGGGAATTCTATTCGAAGCAAACAATAACCACATAAGCATACAAACATACAATCATATTAACACAACAACAAGCTAACATAAATCACACAAAAGCCATCAAACCAAAACCAAAGAAAAACTCGAAGAACTCCAAACCAACAACTAAGAAAAAAAAGTAAACATTTTCTTTTCTGTAAATAAAAGTTCACCCTCTGTAACTACATAAACTAATCTAAAATAAATTATAGCAGAGGTAAAATAAAATCTTAAATTAACTAGAACAACAGAAAACAGCAGCAAGCTAAAAAAACTAGAAAAGCTTGTTTTCGGGTAAAACTATTTTTAATAAAGACTAAAAATGCCCAGATAAATTCCTACTTCTAGGCAAGGTCATAGCAAAGCAGTGGCAAAAAGAATCACTAAAACAAAGTAATCCTAACTCAATTTATAGCAGAAATACTAACTCTGACTAAAACTAATATAAAACAATTTTTAACAACTAAAACATGGCCGAAACTATTTTCTATAGAAACTATAGGTAATTTGCAAACTGGAGAAAAAAGAATCAACTAAAAATAATAAATAACCTAAAAGATGTAGATTTTTCAAGATTGGAGCTATTCTGTTTTAAAACAGAAACGAAAATAAAAACTAAAAAAGTATAACGCGCTAACGGGCCGAAACAGTGAGCGTTCTAAAACTAAATAGCTTCTAAGCGTTTAATAAACCATTGCATCCACGGGCTAATAAAAATAAACAAATCGGCTGGTCCAACTAAACCGCAACTTAAAATAAACTGTTCTAAACCGAAACTAAAACTGATCTATATGAAATCTAGACCCTAGGTTTCAGATCCTAGGTTTCAGACCGGATGGCGAGGGGAGGTGGCGGCTTACTGCTGCGGTGGTCGATGACGACAGAGGGTGGCGGAGGTCGGCATCGAGCGGGGCGGGGTCTCCGGCGGTCGGCGAAGGTGGCGAAGACGTCGGTCGGATGCGGTGGAACTAGGCGGAGGTGGTGGTGGAGTTGTTGGAGCTCGGGGACGAAGTTGGCGGCCGGGGCGACTGCTCCCTGGTGAGTTGCAGCTCCGGCGAGCGGCGGTCGAGCTCGGGGGCGACGACTTCGGCGGTTCCTGGGCGACGATAGGATGTCGAAGAGGTGCGGAACGAATAGGCGGTTCGGGTGGTGTAGCTTGGAAGCAAGGGGGATGCTCACCGGTGGCAGAAGCGGCAGTAGCGAGATGCGTTCGGCGAGGGCGCGAGCTACGAGTGGATTTGAGCTTAGGGTTTTAGGGGGATCGAGAGAGGAGGCCGAGGGGTTTATATAGGGCATAAGCGTGGGCTAGAGGTCGACTCGGGATCACAATCCCAGGAAGATCGGAACCGCGGCGCGCTCTAGACGCGCTTCGGGCGGCATTGCGTGCGTGAGGAGGAAAGAGAAGGGGTGGGGTTGACGCGTCGGTGAGAGAGGGACAGGAGAGTTCGGTCGGGCGACCGAAGCGGAGACGCTCGTGCGTGTGGCGCTCTGGGCTGGCGGCCTTGGCGGCTGGTGGCCCGACTTCGGGTCTTGTTGGCCGAGGCTGCGTCGGGTGGCAGCTCGGCGGTTAGCTGGCTGGCGCTGGTGTGCAGTTTTTTGAATAAGACAGGGAGAAAAGTAAAATATAGATAAATCTATAATATTTTTATATAGGACATATATATATATATATCAATAAAATCAGAAAAATAAATCCTACAATGTGAACATTTTTCCAGAGGCGAAACAGAACTAAGGAAAAACATTTTCTGCAAATTCCAAATAAATTCAAATTTGAATTCAGATTTTTTGGCAATATTTTCTTTTGACATTTTTTTGGAGTGTCATGTTTACTCCTCTCATACTTTTGCTCAAGTATTTGTCAGGTATTTTTGAAATAAATTTCAAATGCCAATCAAGTCCAAATTCAAGAAAAACTCAACTGCCTTTGAAATTTCAAATGCCACTCAATTTCAAACAAAATGCGTAGATGCTTAGCTAATAATTGTAAAATATTCCAAATTGAAAAATTGGGACGTTACAAACCTACCCACCTTAAGATGAATCTCGCCCTTGAGATTCGGGTTGGCTAGCAAATAGGTGCGGGTGGTCTCGGCGAAGATCTTCTTCTCGCGCCTAGGTGGCTTCCTCCTCGGAATGATGACTCCACAGAACCTTGCAAAAATTGATGATCTTGCTGCGGGTAACTCTGTTTGCAGTTTCAAGAATTCTGACGGGTTTCTCCTCATAAGTCAGATCACTGTCGAGTTGTATGGCCTCTAGGGGCACTGTGTCTCTGAAAGGAATATCAGCCATCTCAGCATGACATTTCTTCAGCTGGGATACGTGAAAGACATCGTGAACTCCTGACAATCCTTCCGACAATTCCAGCTTGTATGCAACTTCTCCTCTGCGTTCGAGGATTTTGTAGGGGCCTATAAACCAGGGTGCTAACTTTCCTTTAATACCAAAGCTCTTGATTCCTCGAAGAGGGGGCACACGGAAATATGCTCGATCTCCAACTTCATACGTTATCTCCTTGCGTTTACTGTCGGCATAACTCTTCTGTCTCGACTGGGCTATCTTAAGTCTATCTCGAATCAGCTTGACCTTCTCTTCAGAATCTCTGATAAGGTCGGGACCAAAAAGCTTTCGGTCTCCAACACCATCCCACAACAATGGTGTTTTGCACCTCCTTCCGTATAGAGCTTCGAAAGGGGCCATCTTCAGACTGGTCTGATAGCTGTTGTTGTACGAGAACTCTGCATATGGCAAGTTGTCATCCCAGCTAGATCCATAGTCTATGCAGATATACGATCCTGGTCATGTATATCTTGGCTAACTTAGCGCTGGTATATGTGGTCTTCACAGGAATGAAATGAGCTACCTTGGTCAAGCGATCAACTACTACCCAGATAGAATCATAACCTGAGCGGGTCCTCGGTAATCCTGTGATAAAATCCATTCCAAGTTTTTCCCATTTCCACTCGGGTATCGGCAAAGGTTGAAGTAATCCGGCCGTCTTCTGATGTTCCGCCTTTACTCGCTGACAAACATCGCATACTGCTACGTACTCGGCAATATCCTTCTTCATACCTGTCCACCAGAAACTTTCCTTCAAATCCAGATACATCTTGGTGTTGCCTGGGTGAATCGAGTACGGTGAATCATGGGCCTCCTGAAGAATTAACTTCCTGACCTCTGGGTCATCGGGCACATAGATGCGATCCTCAAACCATAAATTTCCGTGCTCGTCTTCACGAAAACCTTTAGCCTTTCTCTTGCTCATCTTTTCCTTTATCTCTGCAATTTCCTTGTCCGTCCTTTGGGCTTCACGGATTCTTTCGGTCAAAGTGGACTGAATATCAAGGGTGGAGACATATCCTCTCGGTACTATCTCAAGTCGGAGTTCTCTAAGATCGTCGGCTAATTCGTGAGGTAATCCTCCAGCTATGAGGGTGTTCACATAACTTTTATGGCTCAAGGCATCTGCTACAACATTTCCCTTCCCTGGGTGATAACGCAATCTCATGTCATAGTCCTTGATCAATTCAAGCCATCTCCTCTGCCTGAGGTTCAACTCCTTCTGCGTGAAAATATACTTCAAGCTCTTATGATCCGTGTAAACATCACAACTATTTCCGACCAGGAAATGTCTCCAGGTCTTGAGTGCGTGCACTACGGCTGCTAACTCCAAATCATGTGTGGCATAATTCATCTCGTGGGGTCGTAGATATCTGGAGGTATAAGTACAACTTTTCCTTCCTGCATGAGCACTCCTCCGAGTCCTTGACGAGAAGCATCACAATATACCTGGTAATCCTTGTGTATGTCCGGCAAAATGAGCACTGGGGCTGTAACCAGACGTTTCTTCAGCTCCTGAAAACTAGCTTCACAATCCTCGGTCCAAACGTACTTAGTTTCCTTCTTCAACAACTCAATCATAGGCTTAGCAATCTTGGAGAAATTTTGAAATAAATCTCCGATAATATCCTGCAAGTCTGAGAAAACTACGGATCTCCTTGACTAAGGTGGGGGACTGCCAGTTGGTGACCGATTCAACCTTGGTAGGGTCGACTACTATTCCTGTTTGAAATATGCCCTAGAGGAAATAATACAATGATTATTATTATATTTCCTTGTTCATGATAATTGTCTATTATTCATGCTACAATTGTGTTATCCGGAAATCGTAATACATGTGTGAATACATAGACCACAACATGTCCCTAGTGAGCCTCTAGTTGACTAGCTCGTTTATCAATAGATGGTCATAGTTTCCTGACCATGGGCATTGGATGTCATTGATAACGGGATCACATCATTGGGTGAATGATGTGATGGACAAGACCCAATCCTAAGCATAGCACAAGATAGTGTAGTTCGTTTGCTAGAGCTTTTCCAATGTCAAGTATCTTTTCCTTAGACCATGAGATCGTGTAACTCCCGGATGCCGTAGGAGTGCTTTGGGTGTACCAAACGTCACAACGTAATCGGGTGACTATAAAGGTATACTACGGTATCTCCGAAAGTGTCATTGGGTTGAAACGGATCGAGACTGGATTTGTCACTCCATATGACGGAGAGGTATCTACGGGACCACTCGGTAATGCATCATCATAATGAGCTCAAAGTGACTAAGTGGTTGGTCACGGATCATGCATTACTGATGCAGTAAAGTGACTTGCGATAACGAGATAGAGCGAGGTATTGGGATACCGACGATCGAATCTCGGGCAAGTAACGTACCGATTGACAAAGGGAATTGTATACGGGATTACTTGAATCCTTGACATCGTGGTTCATCTGATGAGATCATCGAGGAGCATGTGGGATCCAACATGGGTATCCAGATCCCGCTATTGGTTTTCGGCCGGAGAGTCGTCTCGGCCATGTCTGCGTGTCTCCCGAACCCGTAGGGTCTACACACTTAAGGTTCGGTTACGCTAGGGTTGTAGAGATATTAGTATGCGGTAACCCGAAAGTTGTTCGGAGTCCCGGATGAGACCCCGGACGTCACGAGGAGTTCCGGAATGGTCCGTAGGTGAAGAATTATATATAGGAAGTCCGTTTTTGGCCATCGGGAAACTTTCGGGGGTCACTGGTATTGTACCGGGACCACTGGAAGGGTCCCGGGGGTCCACCGGGTGGGGCCACCTATCCCGGAGGGCCCCATGGGCTGAAGTGGGGAAGGGAACCAGCCCCTGGTGGGCTGGTGCGCCCCCCTTGGGCCTCCCCTGCGCCTAGGGTTGGAAACCCTAGGGGTGGGGCGCCCACCAACAGGGGCAAGCCACCCCTTGGCCGCCGCCCCCATTGGAGATGGGATCTCCTAGGGCCGGGCGCCCCAGGGGCCCTATATATAGTGGGGGAGGGAGGGCAGCCGCACCTGGTCCTGGCGCCTCCCTCTCCTCGTAACACCTCTCCCTCTCGCTGAGCTTGGCGAAGCCCTGCCGAGATCGCCGCTACTTCCACCACCACGCCGTCGTGCTGCTGGATCTCCATCAACCTCTCCCTCCCCCTTGCTGGATCAAGAAGGAGGAGACGTCTTCCCCAACCGTACGTGTGTTGAACGCGGAGGTGCCATCCGTTCAGCACTAGGATCATCGGTGATTTGGATCACGATGAGTACGACTCCCTCAACCCCGTTCTCTTGAACGCTTCCGCTCGCGATCTACAAGGGTATGTAGATGCAATCCTCTCTCTCGTTGCTAGATGACTCCATAGATTGATCTTGGTGAAGCATAGAAATTTTTCATTTTTTGCAATGTTCCCCAACAGTGGCATCATGAGCTAGGTCTATGGGTAGTTACTATGCACGAGTAGAACACAAACTTGTTGTGGGCGTAGATGTTGTCAATTTTCTTGCCACTAATAGTCTTATCTTGTTCCGGCGGCATCGTGGGATGAAGCGGCCCGGACCGACCTTACACGTACGCTTACGTGAGACAGGTTCCACCGGTGACATGCACTAGTTGCATAAGGTGGCTAGCGGGTGTCTGTCTCTCCCACTTTAGTCGGATCGGATTCGATGAAAAGGGTCCTTATGAAGGGTAAATAGAAATTGGCATATCACGTTGTGGTTTTACGTAGGTAAGAAATGTTCTTGCTAGAAACCTATAGAAGCCACGTAAAAACATGCGACAACAATTAGAGGACGTCTAACTTGTTTTTGCAGCATATGCCTTGTGATGTGATATGGGCAAAAGGATGTGATGAATGAAATATATGTGATGTATGAGATTGATCTCTTGTAATAGGAATCACGACTTGCATGTCGATGAGTATGACAACGGCGAAGCCATAGGAGTTGTCTTTATTTTTGTATGACCTGCGTGTCATTGAATAATGCCATGTAAATTACTTTACTTTATTTCTAAACACGTTAGCCATAGAAGTAGAAGTAATCGTTGGCGTGACAACTTCATGAAGACACGATGATGGAGATCATGATGATGGAGATCATGGTGTCATGCCGGTGACGAAGATGATCATGGCGCCCCGAAGATGGAGATCAAAGGAGCAATATGATATTGGCCATATCATGTCACTATTTGATTGCATGTGATGTTTATCATGTTTTGCTTCTTATTTGCTTAGTTCGACGGTAGTAAATAAGATGATCCCTTATAATAATTTCAAGAAAGTGTTCCCCTAAGCGTGCGCCCGTTCTTAAAGTTCGTTGTTTCGAAGCACCACGTGATGATCGGGTGTGATAGATTCTAACGTTCACATACAACGGGTGTAAGACAGATTTACACGTGCAAAACACTTAGGTTAACTTGACAAGCCTAGCATGTACATACATGGCCTCGGAACACAAGAGACCGAAAGGTCGAACATGAGTCGTATGGTAGATACGATCAACATGGAGATGTTCACCGATGATGACTAGTCCGTCTCACGTGATGATCGGACACGGTCTAGTTGAGTCGGATCATGTATCACTTATATGACTAGAGGGATGTCTAATCTGAGTGGGAGTTCATTAAATAATTTGATTAGATGAACTTAATTATCATGAACTTAGTCTAAAAACCTTTGCAAAATGTCTTGTAGATCAAATGGCCAACGCTCATGTCAACCGCAACTTCAACGCGTTCCTAGAGTAAACCAAGCTGAAAGATGATGGCAGCAACTATTCGGACTGGGTCCGAAACCTGAGGATCATCCTCATAGCTGCCAAGAAAGCATATGTCCTAGAAGGACCGCTAGGTGAAGCACCCATCCCAGAGAACCAAGACGTTATGAACGCTTGGTAGTCACGTGTTGATGATTACTCCCTCATTCAGTGCGACATGCTTTACAACTTAGAACCGGGGCTCCAAAGGCGTTTTGAGCAATACGGAGCATATGAGATGTTCGAAGAGCTGAAAATGGTTTTCCAAGCTCATGCCCGGGTCGAGAGATATGAAGTCTCCGACAAGTTCTACAGTTGTAAGATGGAGGAAAATATTTCTGTCAGTGAGCACATACTCAAAATGTCTGGGTTCCACAACCGCTTGTCCCAGCTGGACATTAACCTCCCAGACGAGGTGGTCATTGACAGAATCCTTCAGTCGCTCCCACCTAGCTACAAGAGCTTTGTGATGAACTACAATATGCAGGGGATGGTGAAAACTATTCCTGAAGTATTTTCAATGCTGAAATCAGCAGAGGTGGAAATCAAAAAGGAACATCAAGTGTTGATGGTCAATAAAACCACTAGTTTCAAGAAAGGCAAGGGTAAGAAGAACTTCAAGAAGGACGGCAAGGGAGTTGCCGCGCCCGGTAAGCCAGCTATCGGGAAGAAGCCAAAGAATGGACCCAAACCCAAGACTAAGTGCTTTTATTGCAAGGGAAAGGGACACTGGAAGCGAAACTGCCCCAAATACTTAGCGGACAAGAAGGCCGGCAACACCAAAGGTATATGTGATATACATGTAATTGATGTGTACCTTACTAGTACTCGCAGTAGCTCCTGGGTATTTGATACCGGTGCCGTTGCTCATATTTGTAACTCAAAACAGGAGCTGCGGAATAAGCGGAGACTAGCGAAGGACGAGGTGACGATCTTGGCGTCGGGAATGGTTCCAAGGTCGATGTGATCGCCCGTCGGCACGCTACCTCTACATTTACCTACGGGATTAGTTTTAAACCTCAATAATTGTTATTTAGTGCCAGCTTTGAGCATGAACATTGTATCTGGATCTCGTTTAATGCGAGATGGCTACTCATTTAAATCCGAGAATAATGGTTGTTCTATTTATATGAGAGATATGTTTTATGGTCATGCCCCGCTGGTCAATGGTTTATTCTTAATGAATCTCGAACGTGATGTTACACATATTCATAGTGTGAATACCAAAAGATATAAAGTTGATAACGATAGTCCCACATACTTGTGGCACTGCCGCCTTGGTCACATTGGTGTCAAACGCATGAAGAAGCTCCATGCTGATGGACTTTTGGAGTCTCTTGATTACGAATCATTTGACACGTGTGAACCATGCCTTATGGGCAAAATGACCAAGACTCCGTTCTCCGGAACAATGGAGCGAGCAACCAACTTATTGGAAATCATACATACTGTGTGCGGTCCAATGAGCGTTGAGGCTCGTGGAGGATATCGTTATGTTCTCACTCTCACTAACAACTTGAGTAGATATGGGTATGTCTACTTGATGAAACACAAGTCTGAGACCTTTGAAAAGTTCAAGGAATTTCAGAATGAGTTAGAGAATCAACGTGACCGAAAGATAAAGTTCTTACGATCAGATCGTGGGGGAGAATATTTAAGTCACGAATTTGGTACGAACTTAAGGAAGTGTGCAATCGTTTCACAACTCACGCCGCCTGGAACACCTCAGCGTAACGGTGTGTCCGAACGTCGTAATCGCACTCTATTGGATATGGTGCGATCTATGATGTCACTCACCGATTTACCGCTATCATTTTGGGGATACACTCTAGAGACAGCTACATTCACTTTAAATAGGGCACCGTCTAAATCCGTTGAGACGACACCGTATGAATTATGGTTTGGGAAGAAACCTAAGCTGTCGTTTCTAAAAGTTTGGGGATGCGATGCTTATGTCAAGAAACTTCAACCTGAAAAGCTCGAACCCAAGTCGGAAAAATGCGTCTTCATAGGATACCCTAAGGAAACCATTGGGTATACCTTCTAACTCAGATCCGAAGGCAAGATCTTTGTTGCCAAGAACGGGTCCTTTCTGGAGAAAGAGTTTCTCTCGAAAGAAGTAAGTGGGAGGAAAGTGGAACTTGATGAAGTACTACCTCTTGAACTGGAAAGTAGCGCAGCTCGGAAGATGTTCTGTGGTGCCTCGTGACCGACTAGAGAGGAAACTAATGATGATAATCAAGGTACTTGGATCAAGTTACTCTTGAACTTCATAGGTCCACAAGGACATGTTCCACACCCAGTGGTATGGCAACCCTGTCACGGAAATCATGTTGTTAGACAATGGTGAACCTTGAACTATGAAGAAGCAATGGCGGGCCCAGATTCCAACAAATGGCTTGAAGCCATGCAATCCGAGATAGGATCCATGTATGAAAACAAAGTATGGACTTTGACAGACTTGCTCGATGATCAGCGAGCGATAGAAAATAAATGGATCTTTAAGAAGAAGACGGACGCGGATGGTAATGTTACCATCTATAAAGCTCGACTTGTCGCTAAGGGTTATCGGCAAGTTCAAGGGGTTGACTACGATGAGACTTTCTCTCCTGTAGCAAAGCTGAAGTCCGTCCGAATCATGTTAGCAATTGCCGCATACTATGATTATGAGATATGGCAAATGGATGTCAAAACGGCATTCCTTAACGGCCATCTTAAGGAAGAACTGTATATGATGCAGACGGAGGGTTTTATCGATCCTAAGAATGCTAACAAGGTATGCAAGCTCCAGCGCTCCATCTATGGGCTGGTGCAAGCATCTCAGAGTTGGAACATTCGCTTTAATGAAATGATCAAAGCGTTTGGGTTTATGCATACTTATGGAGAAGCTGCGTTTACAAGAAAGTGAGTGGGAGCTCAGAGCATTTCTCATATTATATGTGGATGACATACTTTTGATGGGAAATGATATAGAACTTTTGGATAGCATTAAGGCCTACTTGAACAAGTGTTTTTCAATGAAGGACCTTGGATAAGCTGCTTACATATTAGGCATCAAGATCCATAGAGATAGATCGAGACGCCTCATAGGTCTTTCACAAAGCACATACCTTGATAAGATATTGAAGAAGTTCAATATGGATTAGTCCAAGAAGGGGTTCTTGCCTGTGTTGCAAGGTGTGAAATTGAGCTCGGCTCAATGTTCGACCACGGCAGAAGATATAGAAAAGATGAGTGTCATCCCCTATGCCTCAGCCATAGGGTCTATCATGTATGCCATGCCGTGTACCAGAACTGATGTAAACCTTGCCGTAAGTTTGGTAGGAAGGTACCAATGTAATCCTGGCATGGAACACTGGACATCGATCAAGAATATCCTGAAGTACCTGAAAAGGACTAAGGACATGTTTCTCGTGTATGGAGGTGACGAAGAGCTCGTCGTAAAGGGTTACGTCGACGCTAGCTTTGACACAGATCTGGATGACTCTAAGTCACAAACCGGATACATGTTTATTTTGAATGGTGGGCCAAGGTGGTGCGATTTGCAAGCAAAGCATCGTGGCGGGATCTACATGTGAAGCGGAGTACATGGCAGCCTCGGAGGCAGCGCATGAAGCAATCTGGATGAAGGAGTTCATCACCAACCTAGGAGTCATACCCAATGCGTCGGGGCGGTCACTCTCTTCAGACAACACTGGAGCTATTGCCCTTGCCAAGGAGCCCAGGTTTCACAAGAAGACCAGGCACATCAAGCGTCGCTTCAACTCCATTCATGAAAATGTTCAAGATGGAGACATAGATATTTGCAAAGTGCATACGGATCTGAATGTCGCAGATCCGTTGACTAAACCTCTTCCGCGAGCAAAACATGATCAACACCAGAACTCTATGGGTGTTCGATTCATCACAATGTAACTAGATTATTGACTCTAGTGCAAGTGGGAGACTGTTGGAAATATGCCCTAGAGGCAATAATAAAATGATTATTATTATATTTCCTTGTTCTTGATAATTGTCTATTATTCATGCTACAATTGTGTTATCCGGAAATCGTAATACATGTGTGAATACATAGACCACAACATGTCCCTAGTGAGCCTCTAGTTGACTAGCTCGTTTATCAATAGATGGTCACGGTTTCCTGACCATGGGCGTTGGATGTCATTGATAACGGGATCACATCATTGGGAGAATGATGTGATGGACAAGACCCAATCCTAAGCATAGCACAAGATCGTGTAGTTCGTTTGCTAGAGCTTTTCCAATGTCAAGTATCTTTTCCTTAGACCATGAGATCGTGTAACACCCGGATGCCGTAGGAGTGCTTTGGGTGTACCAAACGTCACAACATAACTGGGTGACTATAAAGGTATACTACGGTATCTCCGAAAGTGTCATTGGGTTGACAGGATCGAGATCGATTTGTCACTCCGTATGACGGAGAGGTATCTCTGGGCCCACTCGGTAATGCATCATCATAATGAGCTCAAAGTGACTAAGTGGTTGGTAACGGGATCATGCATTACGGTACGAGTAAAGTGACTTGCCGGTAATGAGATAGAGGGAGGTATTGGGATACCGACGATCGAATCTCGGGCAAGTAACGTACCGATTTACAAAGGGAATTGTATACGGGATTACTTGAATCCTTGACATCGTGGTTCATCCGATGAGATCATCGAGGAGCATGTGGGATCCAACATGGGTATCCAGATCCCGCTGTTGGTTATTGGCCGGAGAGTCGTCTCGGTCATGTCTGCGTGTCTCCCGAACCCGTAGGGTCTACACATAAGGTCTTGGACGCTTAGGGTTGTAGAGATATTAGTATGCAGTAACCCGAAAGTTGTTCGGAGTCCCGGATGAGATCCCGGACGTCACGAGGAGTTCCGGAATGGTCAGGAGGTGAAGAATTATATATAGGAAGTCCGTTTTTGGTCATCGGGAAAGTTTCGGGGGTCACCGGTATTGTACCGGGACCACCGGAAGGGTCCCGGGGGTCCACCGGGTGGGGCCACCTATCCTGGAGGGCCCCATGGGCTGAAGTGGGGAAGGGAACCAGCCCCTGGTGGGCTGGTGCGCCCCCCTTGGGCCTCCCCTGCGCCTAGGGTTGGAAACCCTAGGGGTGGGGGGGCGCCCCACTTGGCTTGGGGGGCAAGCCACCCCTTGGCCGCCGCCCCCCATTGGAGATGGGATCTCCTAGGGCCGGCGCCCCCCAGGGGCCCTATATATAGTGGGGGGAGGGAGGGCAGCCGCACCCTAGTCCCTGGCGCCTCCCTCTCCCCTCGCAACACCTCTCCCTCTCGCTGAGCTTGGCGAAGCCCTGCCGAGATCGCCGCTACTTCCACCACCACGCCGTCGTCTTCTTTGGATCTCCATCAACCTCTCCCTCCCCCTTGCTGGATCAAGAAGGAGGAGACGTCTTCCCCAACCGTACGTGTGTTGAACGCGGAGGTGCCATCCGTTCAGCACTAGGATCATTGGTGATTTGGATCACGACGAGTACGACTCCCTCAACCCCGTTCTCTTGAACGCTTCCGCTCGCGATCTACAAGGGTATGTAGATGCAATCCTCTCTCTCGTTGCTAGATGACTCCATAGATTGATCTTGGTGAAGCATAGAATTTTTTTATTTTCTGCAACATTCCCCAACAATTCCTTCTCCTGAAATAACATGTCCGAGGAATCCGACTTCCTTCAACCAAAATTCACATTTGCTGAACTTGGCATATAACTGATGTTCTCGGAGTTTCTCCAGAACTAGATGCAGATGTTCCTTATGCTCTTCCTCGCTCTTGGAGAAAACCAATATGTAATCGATGAACACCACGACAAACTTGTCCAGATATTGCATAAATACTTTGTTCATCATGCTCATGAAATATGTAGGGGCATTAGTCAATCCGAATGACATGACGGTATACTCATATAAACCATACCTGGTGGTGAAAGCTATTTTGGGTATATCTTGTTCACGAATGTTCAACTGATGATACCCTGATCGAAGATATATCTTGGAGAATACCTTGGCTCCAACTAGCTGATCAAATAAATCATTAATCATCGGTAGAGGGTACTTGTTCTTGATGGTCACATCGTTCAATGAACGATAATCCACAACCATTCTCAGGGTTCCATCCTTCTTCTCTACCAAAAAGAACTGGGGCTCCCCAAGGTGACGAGCTTGGCCGAATATATCCCTTCTCCAATAGCTCCTTTATTTGCTTCTTGATATCTTCCAAATCATTCGGGGGCATCCGATAAGGTCTCTTGGATATTGGGGCTATGCCGGGCAATAACTCAATCAGAAATTCAATGTCCCTATCTGGTGGCATTCCTGGTAATTCTTCTGGAAATACATCGGGAAAATCTTGCACTATGGGCACTTCCTCCTGAACAACACCCGTGAGGTAATTCACCCGATTCTTCGTCGGTGTGCGTCTGGATACATACTTGATCCTCTTCTGCTCCGGGGTGGTGAGCAAAATCGTCTTGCAGGCACAGTCGATGTTTCCTTCAAACTTCGTCAACCAGTCCATGCCTAGGATTACATCCAAACTCTGGGATTCCAATACTATGAGGTTTGCGAGAAAATCATGGTTTCCGATGCTGAGGGTCGAATGACAGCCTAAGTCTGCCATCATTTCTCCTCCTGGGGAAGTGACCTGAAGAGGGGTTCTAAGGGTTCTAGTAGGCAACCCATACTTTTCCACAACTACCCTTGATATGAATGAATGCGTTGCACTGGAATCAAACAGTACCAATACTGGATGTGAATTTAATAAAAACTTACCAACCACAGTTTCTGGCTGATCATAGATGTCCTCCACGTCAATGTGATTCACCTGAGCACGAGGAAAAGGGTTGGGCTTCTTTGTTGAGCTTCCATGTCGTTTCCATTCCTTTGCTTGGCCTCCGGACAATCGGTGGCATGGTGTCCTGTCTTCTGGCACTTGAAACAGGTGATATGACTCAGATCCTTCTGAGCCGGAGCCGGACGGTGCTGGTTGCCATTGCCTCCATTGCCTGACTTGGAGTTGTTGTCGTGGTTGCGATTGTTCCCATTCCCTCCATGGTTATGTCCTCCATGGGTGTGATGGGTATGTCCTCCCGAGTATGGGGCATAGCGGGGCTTCTGCTGAGCTCCGGAGTTGTAATTTCCTTGGCCATATTTCCGCTTGCGGCTATCAATCTGCTGCTGCTTGCCTTCAAGTATGGTGGCCTTGTCTACCAGCTCCTTGTAGTTGTTTAAGGTAGCCACCATTAGCTGCATTCCCAGCTCATCATTGAGTCCCTCGAGAAACTTATCCTGCTTTGCGGCATCTGTGGCCACATCATCTGGGGCATAGCGGGATAATTTGCTGAACTCATCCACGTATTGCCCCATGGTACGGTTCCCCTGGCGTAAGTTGCGGAATTCACGCTTCTTCAGACTCATGGCTCCAGCTGTGACATGAGCAGTGCGGAAAGCCTGCTGGAACTGATCCCATGTCACGGTGGCGACCGGATAAGTGGCGGTGTAGTTCTCCCACCAAGAGGCTGCAGGTCTATCAAGCTGATGTGCGGCAAAGCGCACCTTCTCTGCATCTGTGCATCCAGCAGTGGCTAACTCCCTTCCGACCTTGCGGAGCCAATCATCCGCCACAATCGGCTCAGTGCTGCTAGAGAACACTGGCGGATTCAGCCTTAGGAAGCGGGTCCAGTTGTCAACAGGGGGTGGTGGCGGTGGTTGTTGTTGTTGTTGTTCTGGTTCTGGATGAGCATTTGCATTAGGGCATTCTGGTGCTGCATCGGCTACTGAGCTCCGGCGGAAAGTTGAAACCGGGATCACGTCTCGGAGGCATCTGGTGTTTTGGAGTGGATGAGAAATTAGAATAGAACAAGAGTCTAATGAGAAAATAGAACTACCCATATGAATGCACAAACATTATCACACCAATCATTTATTCATTCATCTCAAACAAGGTTCAATCTCGGATTACAAAATCTCACGACTAATCGAAAATAACGGCCTAACTGATTGATGAAAAATAAAATAAAATAACATGGCGGTCGACTAAATGTCTTCATCAATTATCCTTGTGTCCTCCGGTGCGGCGTCTTCCAGTGTGGCGTCCTCTGGTGCGGCGCCTCCTCTTGCGGCTTCCTTCGGTGGAGCTCTCTTCATAATCCTGGTCATTGCTCACGAGGGGTCCATCATCTACACTTGGAAAAAGGTCTTCTCCCAGGTCCATCTTCTCCTCCAGTGTGGCAATATATTTATCCCAGTCCTCGATTCTATCCATAAAATCCTTGACTTCTTCATGTTCAAGGAAGTCCGCGCGTGCTTTCTCCTCCAGTTCTAGTTCACGGAACAACAGCCTCCTGTGTAACTTCGAGCTTCGGCGCGTCTGGATTTCCTGGTTCCTGAGGAGACTCTCCAAGTCTTGGACATATGAAAGAATGGAGTCGTCCTCCACGGTACGGATGATATCTCCATTCCTAGCTCTGCGAGAAATCATGGCGACGTCTGATGGGTCAAGCTCGGCCCTGTACTCCTCTCGGAGATGTCCAAGTGCACGATAAATCGCCATGTCTCTTCCGAGGATCCAAGTGAAAGCGGGAAACTCAAAGTCGATGGGTTCTGAATGTCCTCCGAAGGTCCTCCTTGGAATGTGCACCTTAATCCTGTAGTGGGTATCCGTCGGAAGTGCATTGGTAGGCTTCCTGGTGATTGAGGGCAGAGCAATCTTCAGCTTCTTCACAATCTGAACCAGCTTCTTGCCGAGATGCATCATCTCATCTGGCTGGCAAAACTCCGGTAGCAGAACTGGGATGAACTCGGCGACCATCTAGAATGCTGAAAATTGGAGAGAAGTCAAAAATGAACAGGGGAGAATTACGGAATGATAAGGACATAAAATAAATTAATTTCTTCCTATGGCTTTCCAATCCTAGGGGTTACGTCCTACGGTCAGCGTGGCTCTGATACCATCTTTGTAGCGACCCGACCCAAATTCGGTCAAGTCTCTGTGTAGCTGTACCATACCAAGATCATGCTGGCACACACATTACATTGATGAAAAGATTCAAAGTTCAATCACACCTGAATTTATTACACGATTCTCATAACGAGTCTTTATTACATCATAATAAACTCGGCCGAAGGCCAACTCATGAGAAATAAACTAAATAAAGCTGCGGAAGCGTAGACGAATAGCGAGTCCATTCGACTCCATAGGGCAATCACCAAGCGTAGATCGTAGCCTCACTCCTGGTCGGAAAACTCCTCTGCAACATGAGACGTTTCAGCCATGTAGGTCAGCATTTTGAATATGCCGGCAAGTCATAGAGAGAACAACAATAATAATGCTACCACTATATGCAATTTGGCTGTGGGGCTCTAAGTTTTATGTTTATGCGAAAAAGCCAGTTTTTCCCTACAACAAAGGACTTGCTTGCAATTACTACAAAATGTTGGTTGTTAATGAGATGGTTCCGCCAACCAATGTCTCATTCCCAATTATTAAATAACCCCTCAATTAATTTATTAAGTTCGGTGTTGAGATTTCCGAAATACTCCAATTCCAGAGGCTCATTTGTCCGTAACCGGGGACACGGCTAATCGATTAGGTTGTTACTCTGCAGAGTCTTGTGCACTTTACCCACAAGATTTGTTCCCTCCTTTATGTCCTCGCACTACCTGTTGTTTGAAGATGGGACAAACGAAACAGGGTCTTCCATAGAATTTCTCTGGGCACTGCCGGTGCCCATCCATGTCCTACTGTTCTTCTACATCTGTTGGCACCGTCCGTCCAGAGGCACGCCTAAGGTCAACCCAGCCAGAGCCCATAATGGCTTGCGACTGCACAGGTAAGCTTCCGGTCAAGGTGTATCCATCTGTCTCTTCGTGGATGGGTGAAGCTTTCCGCAAGATGTGATGGCGCTTCTCCATGCATCCCGGCCATCCGCTGGTTGCTCCAGGGTGCCCGTCAACCATCCTCCACCCAGTAGTGAATTTGAAGTCCATCTTGAGCTTGAAGTCATGGGGTTGTCATCATCTTGAATCTCACATCTCCCTTATGAATCTCTCAACCAACCCCGTCTCTGAGCATAGCAAAATAAACTACATCGTCCCGCAATGGTAACAAGGGGGATTGGGTTCATCCTACCTCATGATACTACTCAAGAACATAACTTAAAATTCTTCTACTGCATGCATGGTGGGGAGGAAATACTACTGATGCAATAAATCATAGGTATTGTAAAACATGATCAAATGACTTGCCTGGCTGACGGTCTTCGAAAGCTAGTGACTCGTAATAGTAGGCTTCGCACTCCGGGAATTCTATTCAAAGCAAATAATAACCACACAAGCATACAAACATAAAATCATATTAGCATAACAGCAAGCTAACATAAATCACACAAAATCCATCAAACCAAAACCAAAGAAAAACTCGAAGAACTCCAAACCAACAACTAAGAAAAAGTGAAATAAACATTTCCTTTTGTGTAAATAAAAGTTCACCCTCTGTAACTACAGAAACTAATATAAATAAATTATAGCAGAGGTAAAATAAAATCTTAAATTAACTAGAACAACAGAAAACAACAACAAGCTAAAAAAACTAGAAAAGCTTGTTTTTGGGTAAAACTATATTTAATAAAGATTAAAAATACCCAGATAAATTCCTACTTCTAGGAAAGGTCATAACAAAGCAGTGGCAAAAAGAATCACTAAAACAAAATAATCCTAACTCAATTTATAGCAGAAATACTAATCTGACTAAAACTAATATAAAACAATTTTTAACAACTAAAACTAATATCATTGTTAGTTTCGTGGTTAGGGTGCTCCTCCCCCTCCCCTGAGAACCAGTTTAGCGGCTCTGAGCGCGCTCCTCCGCCCCCCTCGTCTCCCCGCCGGCTGCCACTCTGGCACCGGCGTCCACCTGCTCCCGCCGGCGCCACCTCGGCTCCGGCGTCCACCTCTTCTCGGTGTCCATGGCGTCGGGCTCGTGCAGTCCCCCTTCGGTGTCGTCGGTGTTTCCGCGGGATAGAGTGTCGGGACTGGGCCTCTCGGCCTCCCAGGGCTCGGCTGGCTCGTCTTGGCCGAGGGCGGCGGCCTTGCTGGCTGCGCCGTGTGGCGTGAGCACGCCGAGGGTTGGCGCCCGGCCTGGTCCTTCGCGTAAGGCCATATGGCGGCGGCGTCGCGCCCTAAGGCGCCACCAGGAGGCTGGCGCTCCTCGTAGATCTGGGTCGCCCTCGTCTTCGGAGCTGCGTCTGATCCCGCCGGACCTCCATGGCCTCTGCTTCCGCTGCTTCGAGGAGGGACACCGGCGCCAAGATTGCTGCAATCCTGCACTTTGCATTCGGTGTGGAGTCGCTGGCCATGTCTCATCCCAATGTTTGGAGCCGCGTAGCCCCATCTCTGCAGAGGAGCTGCGCCGCATCATCATTGCTAGGGTGGCTAGGAAGGAGTCGGCACCGCTGCAGCCGCCAGCCATGAGGAGGATATTGATGGAGCCTAGGCAGAGTGCACCGGTGGTGCCGCTCTCGCCAGTCGCGCCCAATCTTCCTCCTTTGGCACCCGAGGCGGCACCCTTGCTAGCTCCTTCGGAGATCTGCGTGCTGCAAAGGTTGGAGGACATGGATGATCTTGAATGCAGGCTGCAGCTCGCAGTGGTGATGTACGTTGGAGGACCGCGGCCGCCGGTCTCATGTGAGGACGCGGCTGTGGCGATTGCAGCTCAGCTGAACATTCCGAGGTTCAGATTCTCTGTTCACAAATTCCATCCTGAGGATTTTTTGGTTGTCTTCGCGGCGCACCAGTTCAGGAACTTGGCATTGGCGGTCCCGTCGATCGAGCACCAGGGAATCAAGTTCTTCATTAAGCCATGGCTTAGGCAGGCACATGCTACTTCGAGGTTGATGCGAGTGCAGGTGGATATTATGATTGAGGGTGTGCCATCCCATGCATGGTCGCAGGGCACGGCGGCAGAGATTCTGGGAAGTGCCTGTTTGATTGACAGTCTGGCACCGGAGATGGTGAGCAGGGAGGAACTGTCGCTCTTCAAGCTGAGGGCTTGGTGCGTAGACCCCGATGAGGTGCTGGTCTTCCGTAGGCTTTTGGTGCCAGAGCCGGCGGAGACAGTGCATGACCCGACAGCGAGGAGGCCTTCGTTTCGACAGCTTCTGGAGTATCCCACGCTGGTGCACATTGGGAGGGTGCGAGATTTCTCGCCACCGGAGCTCTGGAGAGGGAGGTCGAGGTCCGATGATGGAAGCGGTCAGAGTGGGCTGCCGGACAGCTCTCCTGGCTCGCAGCTCGGCGGCGACTGGGTGGTGCAGTCTTGGTCGCGTGGTGTGCGGGATGCCAGAGGCGCAGATCCCATGGTCGTGTCTGGTCAGCGAAATCCGGCGAGAGGCGGCGCCGGCGGAAGGACAGGCGTTCCTACCAGGCCGTTTTGGAAGGTAGGGTGGGCCCCTCGGACTGGAGTGTCACGACCGGTTTTTCAATAAAAATATTTATTGAGAAACCGACCTATAAATTCCAGTGTGAGGAAAATCCTCCATATTGGTAGACAAAATCTTGATACAATAAGCCAGTAGCATATGATATATTACAGGGTCGAGCTGAGGTTGCTCAACAAATTATTACAAGCACGCCAATAATTATACATAGTGGCGGATATGACACCTGATGGAGTGGTGGCATACTCTTGACTCGAGGTAAGCAAAGGAATAACACAGTGGAGTGGGTGATATGACTCCAACACTGGCGGCTCATCGAGCGTCGAGGTGAGGCTCGGTGAATTTATTTGGGTAGCGAAAGCGAATATAACACAACGACTAATCCAGGGTCGACGAGACTGACCGATTTCTCTAGGCGTCGGACTCGCTATCGAACTCTTCATCCATGAGATCGCCTTCGTCAGCATCTGGCCAAATCAACAAGCCAGGTGAGTACTTTGAAAGTACTCGCAAGACAGTTCGGACAAAAGATATAACAAATGTATGCATGAATGCGACATGATTAATTTTAACAATGCGCAATCAAATCAGTATAGCAAGGTAAGTAAAAGGGAATCGGCGGTAGTCCGCTCGAAAACCGAAGAAGATAAACTCAAAACCGATCGGTGTGTGCAGGCGACTCCTCGAAGGGCGAACAAATAAGTAAATCATGCCACAGTCGGGCGTCTAAGCGACACCTCATAAAGGGCTTATATTGAAAGAAAAGATATGCGTGCCGCAGACGGACGTCGGAGTGACATCACAGAAAGGGCTTATAACAGAAGTAAATAATAAAAATGCCGCAGTCGGACGTCTGAGCGACATCGCAGAAAGGGCTTATAAAAATAATAATAACAATGCCGCAGTCGGACGTCTGAGCGACATCGCAGAAAGGGCTTATAACAAAAATAAATAATAACAATGCCGCGATCGGACGTCTGGCGACATCGCGAAAAGGGCTTATAACAAAATAAATAATAACAATGCCGCGATCGGACGTCTGGCGACATCGCAGAAAGGGCTTATAATTCACTTCTCATATCGGTTAACTTGCAAGGAGTAGTGCTCATTGGAAAAAATATTCATCACATGATAATAAATGGGTTAGTCCATCCACAGGAATAAACAATTAACACTCATGTGGTTCTCAGGAGTTTCCGTCACCGAGACCGACATTTGACAAGATAAGATGAACACAGTACTTGGACATGAATAGAATGAATTCAAGGATTTTTGACTCTGCAGAGTTTGTACTAAAATATCCACAGCCAACGGATTTCCGTAGTCACGAAGGACTAGTTCCGTCTACGGTATTTCGGAGGAAACACAGCTAACCAGTACACACCCATCCTACCTCACGTTGCCAGGAATTACCCTAGACAGCGTTCAAGAAAAACTTTGAGATGGGGAGATCACTATCTCGAATAGCATGGGATCAAATTTATATACGCGCGCTCTAAGGGGTGCCCTCCTCTCAGTCCCAACCGGAAACACCCATGCCCCCTGACCGGATGAAAGGCTTTAATCCAGGGCCATGGAACCCTCATCCCGGCCTCTCGATTTGGTGTGTACCAGAAAGTGGTTTGCAACTTACTAAGCCGTATCCCTTGTGGAAAACATGTGATAGTACGAAAGGGGAGACGGACGGGATTTTGATTGATTTATGTTGACACTGGACCAACGATCTGGCATAAGACTGGCATGCTACAACACTGCCATCTTACCCATTCTCATGCCAACTCATGGCCATGCAACAAGTTTCCAACAACTCATGGATTTTCCCGAAACTCACTTGCCTCTTACGAGATAAACTTTCATCGAGATGCTCATGAACATGCCATGATACTAAATTAATGCAACATGCCCAAACACTCATCATATCAAAAGTTCAAACATGCTTGCCTGGTTCGGAGTAGTCGGGGCCTAGCTCGGTGAAGTTCGCGGTCCCGTCACCTCCTTCGGTATCTACGGTATACAAAAAAAAATATATGCACTAACGTAAATACAAAGGGGTGCTCAGAAAATATTCCAAATATTTTTCAAATAAATCTGATAAAACACTAGACAAAATTTTGAAGAGGACAGAAAAAGAATCACTCAAAAATCCTTTTCTGTTTAAACGTTATAAGAGTTTTGGTCCAAGGACCTTTCTGTAATGAAACAGAAAATACTCAGGGGGCAGAACAAAAAAGTTCAGAAAACGATTCGGTTTGGAAAGCGTATTTATCAGAATACGCTTTTAGAAAATGTTTCAAAATAAAGACAGAGAGGCTGACGGGCGGGTCCCACCTGTGAGGTTAAAAAATTCAAACGGGGGGGGGGGGGGTGGAGCTCGGCGGCGCCCGAGGGCTGCGGTGGTCGCCGGCGGCGATCCACGGCGAGGCAGGAGGATCGGGTGGTACCTCCGTGCTCAGGGCGCCATTCCGAGTCGGTGGGTGGTGGTGGTGGTCGCCGGCGAGTACCACGTCGACGGCGGCCCTTGCTCAGGAGAGACGGTAGTTCGAGAAGTCGTGGGTCTCGTCGGAGAGAGCTGCTGGGGTCAAATTGGAGTGGGGGTTAGTCTCCTAGAGGTGCCATGAGGCTACGGTCAAGCCTAGGGCGGTGGAGGAGCTCTCACCAGCGAGAACGCTGCCGGAGCCGGCGGACGGAGGTGGCGGAGTTGAGGACGAAGGGCCCCTCGAGGCTCTTCCAGTGGCTGGGCGGGGTCTGGTGAGGTGGTGGAGGTGCGCGAGGTCGAGAGTGAGCTTGGAGGCGCTATATATAGCCGGCCCGAGGCGGTTGCCGAGAACGGGATAAGTCCGGCGAGTGATTACGGCGGTGCTGTGGCGGGACGGTAGGTTTAGGATCTTGAGCATCGACTAGACGGAGCACTGAGTCCATCCCGGTGCCTAACTCAGCGAGGTAGGGGCGGTTACGGCCTGTCCCCAACGGAACGGCCGTGCGGGACGTCGGCGGCAGAGGGCGCGCCCCATGCGTACCAGGCCACGGCGACGTGCTGCATGCGTGCACTGCAAGGGAGACGGCCACGCGGAGCTCCCAGGTGGCGTGGGCGGTGCCGAACGGCGTTGTGCCGTAGGGTGCCCCTTGTTGGCCGCCACGGGAGGTCCCGACGCCGCGGAAGACGCCGACGCGGACGGGCCATGGCGCCACCGACGCCAGGAACCAGCCAAGTGCCCTTGCGGCGTTCTGGACAGGGAGGAGGAGCCATGCGCAACGTGCCAAGTGCACAGTTGACAAGTGACCCGACCCTGACGAAGAAACTGAAACTCTGAATTTCTGAATTTACTGAAAGTGCAAAGTGACAGTGCATGCTAGGTGTTCGGAGTAATGATTTTAGTATGTGGGGATTTTTCCTTGATCTGATTTTTTGTAGAGTGGCTTCTCATTGCAACTGGAGGTTGCCTGAATTTTGGTGGAATTTTTGGAGAAGAGGAGATATGAATTTCACCAAATTTGACAAATCTGGTCCAAACTTACAGAAGCTGGAACTTGAAAATTTTGAAAAGAAGAAGAGTGGATCTTGATGGTTCTAGGTTGTGGGAGCTAGGGACTATCCAGAATAGTTGGTTTGAGAACAAAAGTCAAAGGCATTTAGGTACTTGCTTTGCAAATCACCTAGGCTCAAAATAATGGACAGAATTGTTTTGGGAAAAGAATTTAATGAAATAAAATCCAAAAATGAGTTGGACTTGTTGGGACAGAATATTTGAATTGTCCCAAAGTGGAAGGAGGGTTTTGGGAAGATTTTCCACATGAGGCATGGTAAAACCATGGATGGTTTCAAAATAAGAGAAGACCCAAAATTCCTAGGGTTTTCTTCTAAAAGAAAAATAAATCCCAAAAACAAATTTGAGAAGGGGGAAAATCAGAAGAAAGGTTTTTAATGACCAACACTAGAGTTGAAGAAGGTGCCAAAAAATCTTTTGTCAAGGGAAAATTCTTGAGAGAAAGAGATTTTTGGAAGGGTTTAAATGACCTCCTTCAAAACCAACAAGGTTTTTTTGAAAACCAAAACAAATTTTTGAAGTGTCACAACACCTACCCCTTAGGAAAAATCTAGTCCCGAGATTTCAGCTGATCCTCAAATAAATGTGGGTGCTCTGTCCAAGAAAATCCTCTCTTTCCCAAGTGGCTTCACTCTCGGTGTGGTTGCTCCACTGAACCTTGAAGAACTTGATGGTTTTCTGTCGGGTTCTCCTTTCAGACTCTTCCAAGATTTTTATTGGGTGCTCTCGATATGTGAGGTCTGGTTGCACGTCAATGTTTTCATGCGGTACTTGTTTCTCTGGGTTGCTCACGCACTTCCTTAATTGCGAGACGTGGAACACGTCGTGGACGTCAGATAATTCTTCGGGTAAGTCTAGCTGGTAGGCTACCGTGCCTTTCCGTGCCACTATGCAGAATGGTCCAATGAATCTTGGTGCTAGCTTCCCTTTAATCTTGAATCGATGCAGGCCTCTCATAGGGGATACTCGTAGGTACACAAATTCACCGGGTTCAAAACTGATTCCCTGATGTTTTTTTATCGTAATAACTCTTCTGTCGACTTTGGGCTGTCTTGAGTCGATCCCTAATCACCTTGACTTTATCTTCAACCTCTTTGAGCATGTCTGGGCCGAAGATATGGCTGTCTCCGGTTTCCGACCAATTTAGCGGGGTACGACATCTTCGCCCGTACAGAGCCTCAAATGGTGCCATTTGCAGCTGGCACGATAACTTGTTGTTGTATGCGAATTCTGCGTATGGTAAGCTCTCCTCCCAACTGGTCCCATAGGTGAGGACACATGCTCTCAAAGATATCTTCTAGAATCTGGTTTACTCGCTCGGTTTGCCCATCTATGCAGGGGTGGTATGCGGTCTTGAATGCCGCTTGAGTTCCCAGAGCTTGTTGTAAGTGATCCCAAAATCAGGAGACGAATTGAGTGCCTCTGTCCGAGATTATTTTCTTTGGGACTCCATGTAAGCGAGGCATACGGGAAAGATAGAGCCTAGCAAGCTTCTCGAGTGGTGTGGGTTGTCTTCACGGGATGAAGTGTGCTACTTTAGTCAGTCTATCAGTGATGACCCAAATGGCGTTATTTCCGTGCCGTGACCGAGGTAGCCCAACAATAAAATCCATCCCAATCTCGTCCCATTTCCACTCGGGTATTTTATTTGGCTGTAAAAGTCTGGCCGGTTTCTGATGCTCGGCTTTGATGCGTTGACAAGAGTCACAACATGCGATGAACGTGGCTATGTCCCTTTTTAGACCGTGCCACCAATATTTTTCCTGAATATCCTTGTACATTTTTGTCCCTCCAGGATGTATCGAATACGGGGCGGTGTGGCCTTCAGCTAAGATCTGCTGTTTAAGATCCTTGATATTTGGTACACAAAGTCTATCCCCGTACCACAATATTCCCTGCTTATCGATAATGAAATCTAGGGCCTTGCCCAAACTCACTTTCCGTTTAATGCCTTCAATGCTGGGGTGTCCATGCTGAGCCTCTTTAATTGCCTCCATTAGGGTAGGTTGTATTTCTAAATTTGATATGCTGCCTTCGGTGACTACCAGCAGGTTGAGTTTAGCAAACTCCTGCCGGAATTCCGGCCTCAGGTTTGGCAGGCCGTCGTAAATGCAGGCTAGGGTTCCAACTTAGAGCGTCTGCCACTACATTTGCTTTTCCTGGGTGGTAGTGGATTCCAACATCATAATCCTTCACTAGTTCCAACCAGCGTTGTTGCCTCAAATTCAGTTCCGGTTGTGTGAAAATATACTTGAGGCTCTTATGGTCCGTATATATTTCACAACGCTTTCCAAGTAAAAAGTGTCTCCATTCTTTGAGTGCATGTATAACTGCTGCTAACTCCAGGTCATGAGTAGGATAGTTTTTTTCATGTTTGTGAAGTTGTCTGGAGACATATGCGACTACCTTGCCTTCTTGCATCAACACGCATCCGAGGCCTTTCCGGGATGCGTCGCAATACACCTCAAAATTCTTGTGTATGTCCAAAGACAATTAATACCGGTCTTGGACGTTAATTTCCTCTTTAATTCTTGGAAACTTTTCTCGCAAGCTTCCGTCCATTCAAACTTCCTGTCTTTCTTGAGTAGTTGCGTCATTGGCTTTGCTATGGTGGAGAATCCTTCAATATATCTTCGGTAGTATCCTGCCATTCCCAAGAAACTTTGTACGTCCGTTACGCTGGCTGGTGGCTTCCAGCCAAGTACGGCCTTAACTTTTCCGGATCTACGGCAATACCTTCTTGGGTCAAGATGCGTGGCCCGGAAAACCTACTTGCTTTAGCCAAAATTCACACTTGCTGAATTTAGCGTACAATTGATGTTTCTGAGCTCCCCGGTACAATTCGGAGATGTTCATCGTGTTCTTACGGTGTCTTGGAGTATACCAGAATATCATCGATAAATACCACAACAAACTTGTCCATAAACTTCATGAATACTTTGTTCATGAGGTGAACAAAATATCTTGAGGCGTTTGTTAGTCCGAATGGCATTACGGTGAACTCATACAATCCGTATCTGGAGGTGAAAGCTGTTTTGGGAATATCTTCGGTTCACACTTTCAATTGATGGTATCCCGACCTCAAGTCAATCTTTGAGAATACCTTGGCCTGAGCGAGTTGATCAAATAAATCATTTATCTGTGGCATCGGATATTTGTTCTTGATTGTGACCATATTTAGCGCTCGATAGTCTATGCACAATCTCAGTGTTCCATCCTTCTTTTTGGCAAATAAAATTGGTGAACCCCAGGGTGAGGAGCTGGCTCGTATATAACCCTTGTCCAGTAATTCTTTTATTTGCTTCTTGATTCTACCAATTCAGATGGTGCCATTCTCAGTATGGTTTCTTGTATATAGGGGCGGTTCCGGTGCTAGCTCAATGCTGAACTCTATCTCTCGGTGCAGTGGCATGCCCGGTAGTTCTTCAGAAATACGTGCGGAAATTCACACACCATCGAACCTTGCTCAATTCAGAAATATCCACCTTGTTCAATCTCGGTTGCCGGGATATTTTTCTTTCCTTGGCTGAGACTTTGATGGTCTTCCTGTGGTGGTGGGTGAGAATCACGGTCCGGTTGAAGCAGTCAATAAAACCCTTGTTGGTGGTTAACCAATCCATCCCTAGGATGAAATCCAGTCCTTTATTTTCCAACACGATAAGATTTGCGTGAAACTTCAACCCTTCAAACTCAATAATCACTCCCTGGCAATAACTCTGGGTAACTTGCTTAATTCCAGGGGACTTGACGATCATAGATTTTTCCAAGGGAAGCATCGAAAAATTATTTTGCAACGCAAAACTTTTCGAAACGAATGAGTGAGAAGCTCCAGAATCAAACAAAACCATGGCAGGTATTGTGTTGACAGGAAACGTCATCGAGTACGATATCTGGGGCATTTTGAGCTTCCTCTTTGGTCACGTGGTTCAGATGACCCTTCCTGTGGTTGTTATTTGGGTTGAAATTGTTGCGCTTTGGCGCCGAATTATTGCCTCCGTTGTTCGGCTTTGGGGCCGAGTTCCTTGGCTTGGGGCACTGCTTGGCATAGTGCCCTTCTTCTCCACAAGCGTAACAGGTAACGCCTGGGCGGTATGTGAACTCCTTGTCCCTTGCATGAAAATTCTTGATTGGGCGTGAGACGTTTTTTGTAGGTTTGGGTGTCCAGTTTTTCTGAACATCTGTCTTGCTGTGGTGGTTGCAGGCATGATTAGTCTGGTCCCTCTTCCGCTTGCGGGAATCTTCTAAGCTGCGTCTCTCATTCTCCAAGGTAATGGCCTTATCCACCAGCGTCTTAAAATCTGGAAAGGTGTGCACAACCAGTTGGCATTTGAGCGCGGGCGTCAGACCGTCTAGGAATTTCTCCATCTTTTTGTTTTCCGAAATACGCTCCTCGTTGGCGTAGCAAGACAGCAGAGTAAACTGACTGTTGTATTCTGACACCGTCATTGTCCTTTGCTTGAGGTCATCAAATTCTCTCTTTTTGATCTTCATAAGACTCTTAGGAATATGTGCCCCACGAAAACCCTCTTTAAATTCCTCCCATGTTATATTATTTTCGTTGGGGTGCATGTGTAGGAAATTTTCCCACCACGATGCGGCTGCTCCAGTGAGATAGTGCGGAGCATAAAGCACTTTCTCAAGATCTGAACACTGGGCAATAATTAATTTTCTTTCCATGTCTCGAAGCCAGTCCTCGGATTCAAGAGGTTTGTCAGTGTGAGAAAATGATTGGGGACGCGTCTTCTGTAGCTCAGATAACTTTGATTGCTGCTGATACTGTCCACGGTGATTTCCCATATTGATGAATTGGTTCATCATTTCCTGATGTTGTTGCTGACTTTGCTCATAAAGACGGCACATTTGGGAAAGTGCCGTTTCACTGTCCTGTTGACTTGACTGCCCCTGTGTGAAATTGTTGCTTGGGGGTGTGCCAACATTTTCCTCTGATGGAGTTGGCATGGAGCGTGTCCAAGGACGAGACATTGTTCACTCTGGGGATATATTTTGCAACACTCATAAGAAAAGAAATTGAGTCGCAGAAATCAATAAGTTCACGAAGACGGAAAAAGTCGCAAATGCTCCAATATTTTTCAAGAGAATAAACGTTTGCGCACGGAGAAGGACTGCTCATTACATGTCTTACACGGAAGAAGTAATTATACAATACATCACTCAGGATATGCGTACATATTCCTGACATGTTATTTAGGCTAGTGCACTCCTCCAGTTCCTACATGATGCGCAAACAAGCTACTTCTCACAGCCTATGTACATATAAACATATCGTACAAGTCGTTACATCGCATGGCTGCTAAGCGTGCTCGATCGAGAGATGGTAAGGATTTCCCTTGGCCTGCCAAGGGGGAGGCGCAATGAGGCTGGGGACTCAACCTCCTCTTCGGTGATAGGCTCCAGACGTGAGGTGCTGCGCTGAGTTGGTGGAGCAGGTGCCCTATGCGGGACAACTCGAACATGAGCGGGCACGAGGGGTGGTGCAGAACAAACCAGAGTAGGCGCAATGACATGGTTGAACTCCTCCGTGGTAGGCAGGCGACGAGTAGTGGTGAGAGCAGTAGGAGCAAAAGATTCTGATGACGAGACGAAAGTCGTGGCGGTGCGGGCGCGCAGGAGCTCCCCTCTGTTGGCGGCACACAGCCATGGACGGAGTCCATGCAGGCAGCTACAAAGTCGCCCACCAGGTTGTCGAAGGCTGCCTCCAAAGCCCGGAGATACTCGATAAGCACCTCAAAGCTTCGTCTCGTTCTCCTCTCGGGCAAGAGAACAGCGTAGTGGCAGGTGTATGGCACGTGACATGGCAGGTATCGGTAACGACGAGTCTTCATCGAGGGAAGGATATCCCTGAGACGAGCTATCGCCTCACGGGCTGCCATCTGCAGTGCATGCTTCTCCGTGGGCATGGCTCTCCCCAAGAACCGGAACGCTCAACTCGCCCTCCTTGAATTGCACCGCGGCTTGGTGCATGGTTAGATGGTCATTGACCTTGTCTTTGAGAGAGTGAGAAGGCTGGGCGCCTGAGATGGCCCCATCGCGACTTGGACGATGAAGGAGAGAAGCTTGACGAACCATCGGGCATGTTGGCGAACATCTGCGACTCGCAGTCGTTGCCAGCCATCTACAAAAGTAGGCAAAAATCCTGAGTAGTCAAATCATAAATTTATGCTGACTGTCAGAAATTGCCTACGTTTGTAAAAAATTAGTTAATAGCTCTATATGATAATAACTAATTAGTGATCGCACCTAGTGGCTTCCTACAGTCAGCCTAACTCTGGTACCAAGCTTGTCACGATCGGTTTTTCAATAAAAATATTTATTGAGAAACCGACCTATAAATTCCAGTGTGAGGAAAATCCTCCATACTGGTAGACAAAATCTTGATACAATAAGCCAGTAGCATATGATATATTACAGGGTCGAGCTGAGGTTGCTCAACAAATTATTACAAGCACGCCAATAATTATACATAGTGGCGGATATGACACAGTGGAGTGGTGGCATACTACTTGACTCGAGGTAAAGCAAAGGAATAACACAAAGTGGAGTGGGTGATATGACTCCAACACTGGCGGCTCATCGAGCGTCGAGGTGAGGCTCGGTGAATTTATTTGGGTAGCGGAAGCGAATATAACACAGTGACTAATCCAGGGGTCGCACGAGACTGACTGGGATTCCTCTAGGCGTCGGACTCGCTATCGAACTCTTCATCCATGAGATCGCCTTCGTCACAAGATTCCGCCAAATCAACAAGCCAGGTGAGTACTTTGAAAGTACTCGCAAGACAGTTCGGACAAAAGATATAACAAATGTATTCATGAATGCGACATGATTAATTTTAACAATGCGCAATCAAATCAGTATAGCAAGGTAAGTAAAAAGGGAATCGACGGTAGTCCGCTCGAAAACCCAAAGAAGATAAACTCAAAACCGATCGGGTGTCTGAAGCGACTCCTCAAAGGGCGAACAAATAAGTAAAGCATGCCACAGTCGGGCGTCTAAGCGACACCTCATAAAGGGCTTATATTGAAAGAAAAGATATGCGTGCCGCAGTCGGACGTTGGAGCGACATCACAGAAAGGGCTTATAACAAAAGTAAATAATAACAATGCCGCAGTCGGACGTCTGAGCGACATCGCAGAAAGGGCTTATAAAAAACTAATAACAATGCCGCAGTCGGACGTCTGAGCGACATCGCAGAAAGGGCTTATAACAAAAATAAATAATAACAATGCCGCAGTCGGACGTCTGAGCGACATCGCAGAAAGGGCTTATAACAAAAATAAATAATAACAATGCCGCAGTCGGACGTCTGAGCGACATCGCAGAAAGGGCTTATAATTCACTTCTCATATCGGTTAACTTGCAAGGAGTAGTGCTCATTGGAAAAAAATATTCATCACATGATAATAAACGGGTTAGTCCGTCCATAGGAATAAACAATTAACACTCATGTGGTTCTCAGGAGTTTCCATCACCGAGACTGACATTTGACAAGATAAGATGAACACAGTACTTGGACATGAATAGAATGAATTCAAGGATTTTTGACTCTGCAGAGTTTGTACTAAAATATCCACAGCCAACAGATTTCCGTAGTCACGAAGGACTAGTTCCGTCTATGGTATTTCGGAGGAAACACAGCTAACCAATACACACCCATCCTACCTCACGTTGCCAGGAATCACCCTAGACAGTGTTCAAGAAAAACTTTGAGACGGGGAGATCACTATCTCGAATAGCATGGGATCAAAATTATATACGCGCGCTCTAAGGGGTGCCCCCCTCTCGGTCCCAACTGGAAACCCATGCCCCCTGACCGGATGAAAGGCTTTAATCTAGGTCCATGGAACCCTCATCCCGGCCTCTCGATTTGGTGTGTACCAGAAAGTGGTTTGCAACTTACTAAGCCGTATCCCTTGCGGAAAACATGTGATAGTACGAAAGGGGAGACGGACGGGATTTTGACTGATTTATGTTGACCTTTGGATCAACGATCGGCATAAGACTGGCATGCTACAACACTGCCATCTTACCCATTCTCATGCCAACTCATGGCCATGCAACAAGTTTCCAACAACTCATGGATTTTCCCGAAACTCACTTGCCTCAACTCTTACGAGATAAACTTTCATCGAGATGCTCATGAACATGCCATGATACTAAATTAATGCAACATGCCCGAACACTCATCATATCAAAAGTTCAAACATGCTTGCCTGGTTTGGAGTAGTCGGGGCCTAGCTCGGTGAAGTTCGCGGTCCCGTCACCTCCTTCGGTATCTACGGTATACACAAAAAATATACGCACTAACGTAAATACAAAGGGGTGCTCAAAAAATATTCCAAATATTTTTCAAATAAATCTGATAGAAAACTAGACAAAATTTTGAAGAGGACAGAAAAAGAATCACTCAAAAATCCTTTTCTGTTTAAAAGTTATAAGAATTTTGGTCCAAGGACCTTTCTGTAATGAAACAGAAAATACTCGAGAAGCGTAACGAAAAGTTCAGAAAACGATTCGTTTTGGAAAGCGTATTTCTCTGAATACGCTTTCCGCACACGTTTCAAAATACAGACAGAGAGGCTGATGGGCGGGTCCCACCCGTCAGGTGTAAAATTTCAAACGGGGTGGAGCTTGCGGCTTCGGAGGGTGCGGTCGCCGGCGGCGATCCACGGCGAGGCAGGAGGATCGGATGGTACCTCCGTTCTCAGGGCGCCATTCCGCGTCGGTGGGTGGTGGTGGTGGTCGCCGGCGAGTACCACGTCGACGGCGGCCCTTGCTCCGGCGGACGGTGGTTCGGGAAGTCGTGGGTCTCGTTGGAGAGAGCTGCTGGGGTCAAATTGGAGTGGGGGTTAGTCTCCTAGAGGTGCCATGAGGCTATGGTCAAGCCTAGGGCGGTGGAGGAGCTCTCACCAGCGAGAACGCTGCCGGAGCCCGAAGCGGACGGAGGTGGCCGGAGTTGAGGAAGAAGGGCCCCTCGAGGCTCTTCCAGTGGCTGGGCGGGGTCTGGTGAGGTGGTGGAGGTGAGCGAGGTCGAGAGTGAGCTTGGAGGCGCTATATATAGCCAGCCCGAGGCGGTTGCCGAGAACGGGATAAGTTCGGCGAGTGATTACGGCGGTGCTGTGGCGGGACGGTAGGTTTAGGAGCTTGAGCATCGACTAGACGAACCTTGAGTCCATCCCGGTGCCTAACTCAGCGATGTAGGGGCGGTTACGGCTTGTCCCCAACGGAACGGCTGTGCGGCACGTCGGCGGCCGAGGGCGCGCCTTACGCGCAAAGGCCACGCGGCGACGTCGCATGCGTGCGCTGGCAAGGGAGACGGTCACGCGGAGCTCCCAGGTGGCGTGGGCGGTGCCGAACGGCGTTGTGTCGTAGGGTGCCCCCTGTTGGCCGCCACGGGAGGTCCCGACGCCGCGGAAGACGCCGGCGCGGACGGGCCATGGCGCCACCGACGCCAGGAACCAGCCAAGTGCCCGTCTGCGGCGTTACGGGCGAGGAGGAGGAGCCATGCGCGCAACGTGCCAAGTGCACAGTTGACAAGTGACCCGACCACGAAGAAACTGAAACTCAATTTCTGAATTCTTGAAAGTGCAAAGTGACAGTGCATGCTAGGTGTTCGACAGAATGATTTTGGTATGTGGGGATTTTTCCTTGATCTGATTTTTGGTAGAGTGGCTTCTCATTGCAACTGGAGGTTGCCGGAATTTTGGTGGAATTTTTGGAGAAGAGGAGATATGAATTTCACCAAATTTGACAAATCTGGTCCAAACTTGCAGAAGCTGGAACTTGAAAATTTTGAAAAGAAGAAGAGTGGATCTTGATGGTTCTAGGTTGTGGGAGCTAGGGACTATCCAGAATAGTTGGTTTGAGAACAAAACTCAAAGGCATTTAGGTACTTGCTTTGCAAATCACCTAGGCTCAAAATAATGGACAAAATTGTTTTGGGAAAAGAATTTAATGAAATAAAATCCAAAAATGAGTTGGACTTGTTGGGACAGAATATTTGAATTGTCCCAAAGGGGAAGGAGGGGTTTTGGGAAGATTTTCCACATGAGGCATGGTAAAACCATGGATGGTTACAAAATAAGAGAAGACCCAAAAATTCCTAGGGTTTTCTTCTAAAAGAAAAATAAATCCCAAAAACAAATTTGAGAAGGGGGAAAATCAGAAGAATGGTTTTTAATAACCAACACCAGAGTTGAAGAAGGTGCCAAAAAAAATCTTTTGTCAAGGGAAAATTCTTGAGAGAAAGAGATTTTTGGAAGGGTTTAAATGACCTCCTTCAAAACCAACAAGGTTTTTGCTGAAAACCAAAACAAAATTTTTGAAGTGTCACATGGAGACTGCCTTGCATGGGCACAGGGCTGCCAGCTGCCATGGTGGGCCAGGGTGGAAGCTTTATGACCACGACCGAGGGAATCCCGAGGTTTTCAAACGCGCCTAGGACCCAGTCTGGCATGCTACCCACCCGGATAGTGACACCTGGCGATCGGGCGGCCTCGGATCCGCTGGCAAAGGGGGGTGAGGTGATCGAAGTACCAGATAGGCCGGATTTTGCAGCGGATCAGGCTCGGACAGAGGAGGGTGCTCTGGTGCCAGTTTCAGGGGAGACAACTGGGCACACGATTACCACCAATCGGGAGCTGGAGATGAGAGAGGAACCGCATGTGGATGAGATTGCGGTCGATAAGGTTCTTGAGGGGCCCGCACAGCTGGTGGGCGGGGTGGCTTTGGGCGATGCACTGCCTATCCCGCAGGATCTGGTGCGGCCTGCTACCACTCAGACCTGCCTATCCTTGGTGGGTGAGCAAGAGACATCGCCGCAGAAAATCGACGCCCAGCGGATCGATGCGGTGGGCTAGGAGCAGAGATAGTCCAATGGATGGGTGCCTGTTGCGGATCTTCTGCAACCTACGGTGGGAGGACAACCAATGAGAGAAGCCGATGTTGTCCCCATCTCGAATGTTGTGGCCATGCAGCGGGACATATAGGGGGCATGCACTGCTGGCGATGGGACTACGTACAATGCATGCACCGATATGGAGCTGTTTGGCGCCAAAAACTCTGGACTGGCCATTGATTCTATGGAGGCAAGGCTATCACACAAGGAGCAACTAGCGCTGAGCAACATCAAGACCTTCTGTGCGGGTTTACTAAAAAAGTTGGCGCCTCCTTTGCTTAAGGAATTCGAGGGAATCAGGGCGGTTAAAGCCAGGCCAGGATCCGTTCACGCCACGGCGCATGACCAGATTGCTGGGGGTGGGAGGCCTGCGCAAAACTAAAGCCTCGGCTGCAGAGACGGTGCTTTTGAAGACTCTGGGCTTTGATTGTGAGGACGTAGCTGTCTCAGAAGATGCTCTTGGACAACTGAGACAAGTTTTCGATTCACCACTACAGGAACAACAGCTTAGGGCCATCGCGGGCTATCTTTGGCAAGGCGATCCCCTTCAACTTGGGGGGTGAGATGGCGAGTCCCGAGCTGGCAGTGCTGTAGGGGAGAGGATGCGTACAAATATGGGAGGTTTCACTTTCCTATGTCGTACAACGCTATGGAGCTGGTATGTTGGAACGTGAGGGGACTAAATAGCCCCGCTAAAAGGAAAGCGCTTAGGGAGTTTGTTGGCTCGATCCATATGGCCATCATATGTATCTTAGAAACTAAGTTAGAGGTGGTAGATCAATTTCTAATAATGCAATTCCTTGGGCCGGAGTATGATGGTTACTTTTACCTCCCTGCCTCATACACTCGGGGAGGAATTTTTGTGGCGTGGGACTCCTCGAAGGTGTTGTTGACAAACTTTGTCAACGACACTAACTTTACCACGGGTTATGTCACCCCCTTGGAAGGGCCGGCTTGGTGGCTAACAGTGGTATATGGCCCTCAGGAGGACGCGGAGAAGATTAGCTTTTTGGAGGAACTCGAGGCTCGACGTCAACTCTGTCCGGGGCCTTGGCTTGTCGTCGGCGATTTCAACATGGTCCTACACGCACAGGATAAAAGCAACACCCTACTTGGCCGTAGAATGATGGGCAGGTTCAAACGCTTCATGGATGATAATGCCCTCAAAGAGCTTTTTCTCCACGGGCGTAGGTTCACTTGGAGCAGCGAACGAGAGGTGCCTACACTTACGAAAATCGACAGAGCCTTTGTGTCCATTGACTGGGAGCTGGAACATCCGGAATGCCTTTTGCAAGCCCTTTCTACTTCGACCTCGGACCACTGCCCTCTATATTTGGCCATCGAAGAGCGTTTGCATTACAAGAGAAGGTTCAGGTTCGAGAAGTTCTGGGTGAAACTTGATGGCTTCCTGGATGTGGTGAAGGAGGCTTGGGTCTGTGATAGCAACGTCACGGATCCCTTCCACAGGTTGGATTTGCTGCTTAGAAACACGTCAAGAGCCCTTGATACATGGGGATAGAAAAAGGTGGGGAACATCATGATGCAGATTGAAGTTGCTAACCTAGTTATTATGAGGTTCGATTGTGTGCAAGAGAGCCGGCTGCTATCGGAGGAGGAGAGAGGTCTGCGGAGGAAACTTAAGCATGTGGTGCTGGGCCTGGTGTCTTTGGAGAGAACGATCGCGAGACAAAGGTCAAGAGTTACCTGGTTGCAGGAGGGGGACGCTAACTCGAAATTGTTCCACCTGGTGGCCAACGGGAGGAGAATGAAGAATTTCTTTCCAGCACTTCATGTTGGAGGGCAGGTCATCACTGATCAGCGGGGTAAAGAGGAGGCTTTCTATAATGCTTATAGGGATCTGCTGTGGAGGGATGAGGCCCGGGAACACGCGCTCGACCTTGAGGCTTTAGGCATGCACTCGGTCAATCTTGCTGATCAGGAGCTTGTTTTCTCGGAGGATGAAATTTGGGAGGTTGTGAAGGAAATACCGTCGGACAAAGCTCTGGGGCCTGACGGCTTTATTGGCCTGTTCTTCCAAAGTGCGTGGGGCATTATCAAAGGAGACTTGATTGCAGCTTTACACAAGTTTTTCCTGGGCAATGGTGTTGGTTTTGGGCGGCTAAACCAGGCTATCATAACTCTCATCCCTAAAACGGCCGAGGCGTGCAGCATCAATGACTTCAGGCCAAGCAGCCTTGTTCATAGCATGCCAAAACTTGCGTTCAAGCTGATGGCAACCAGAATAAGGCCAAGAATGGGGAGCTGGTGCATATCAATCAATCGGCTTTCATAAAAGGCAGGAACATGCATGACAACTTCCTGTTGGTACGGCAAATGGCTAGAACCTTACATAAAAGGAAGGCAAAAGGTGTGCTGCTAAAGCTAGACATCTCTAGGGCTTTTGATTCATTATCTTGGCCTTTCCTTTTAGAGGTGCTTAGAGCAAAAGGATTCTCGGTGCGCTGGATTGCTTGGGTCAGGTCATTTCTCACTTCGGCAAGTTCCAGAGTGGTGGTTAATGGATCGGCTAGGCCAAAATTCATGCATGCAAAAGGGCTGAGGCAAGGAGACTCCATCTCGCCCCTCCTTTTTGTCATCGCCATGGATGTGCTTACAGAGATTGTGATCAAGGATCATGAGTCTGAAGTGTTGAGCAAAATGAGGGGCTGAAATCCAATGCAGCGCTTATCGCTATACACGGATGATGTGGTGTTCTTCATCAGACCCATTGTACCTGATTTGTGCTTTGTAAAGGAGGTGCTTGGGATCTTTGGAGAACCCTCGGGACTAAAAGTCAATTACAACAAATCGGCGGCTATTATGATCAGAGCAGAGGATGAGGATGCACAACTTGTCAAGGAGGCTTTTCCATGGAAGATGGAGACGTTCCCGTGAAGATACCTGGGTCTACAACTTAGCATCAAGCAGCTGAAGCAATCAGAGTGGCAATTGGTAGTAGATGCGGCACTTCGCATAGTTCCGGGATGGCAAAGAGGGTTCGTGACTAGGCCGGGAAGATTGATTCTAGTTAACCAGGTGATGAGGGCAAGGCCAACATACCACTTGATAGTTGTCGAGGCTCCAAAGTGGGCCCTTGAGCAGGTGGACAAGGGCTGCAGAGCCTTCTTCTGGGCTGGATCAGAGGAGCTTCATGGTGGTCGCTGCTTGGTATCTTGGAAGCGCGTTTGTAGACCCAAAGAACTTGGAGGGCTGGGAAGTGATTGACCTGTGCAAGCAAGGGATCGCGCTCAGAATGAGATGAGAGTGGTTAGCTAGGACTGATGACACGAGGCCGTGGCAAGGGTTGAACTGGACCCCCGACAAACAAGCAAAGGCAGCGTTTGCTAGTCTTGTGAAGTGGCAGGTTGGTGAGGGAACGAAAATGCTGTTCTGGAAAGATAGATGGATTAGTGGAGCTACTATTGGCGTGCTGGCACCGCTGGTATATAAGCAAATCAGCACACAAGTTGTGAATAAAAGGTGAGTGAAGGATGCGTTGTGGATGCACGGGTGGACGGATGACATTGCTGGCCAACTATGCATGGAAGGGCTAGTGCAATTCATTCGGTTGTGGGACATTTTGATCGATATGCAGCTGGAGCCTGGGACCGAGGACAAGCCAATCTGGTCATGGAACAGGGAAGGAGTTTACTCAGTGTCTTCGGCCTACAAGATGCTTTGCATGGGAGGGATAAGGTTCCAAGCTCATCGACCATATGGAAGTGTTGGGCTCCATTGGTGTGCAAGCTTTTCATGTGGCTGGCGGTGCAAAATAGGCTCTGGACGGCGGACAAACGGTTTCGTCATGGGCTACAGGACCAAAGATCACCATGCTACCTTTGCGAGCAGGAGGAAGACACTGTGAATCACATCACCATGCAGTGTGTGTTTGCGAGGCAGGTGTGGTTCTCTTGCTTCTGTAAAATGAGAATCAATCCAGATCTTTGCCCGACACAACATTCCACAATCAGTGATTTGTGGAGTACCACGAGGAAACACATCCCGAAGAGGCAGAGGAAGGGTTTTGATTTGGTGGTCACTTCGATCTGCTGGAACATATGGAAGCAACACAATGGGAGGATCTTTGGGAGAGTTGACCTAAGGAACGTCGGTGGAACCGTGGATTTGATTTGGCAAGAGTTACAAGTGTGGACTAGGGCAGGAGCCACCGGAGTATCTATGTGGTGTGAGTAGTAGTGTAGAGTTTCGATGTCTGGAGGGTGTGGTGGAGGCATTTTGATGGCTATCCACCTACCATGTAACCTCTCTTGTACATAACTTTCTCCTCTTCTATAAAGCTACGGTACGCCTTTGGCGTACCCTCGAAAAGAAACAACTCAAACATGGCCGAAACTATTTTCTACAGAAACTAAAACAGAAAAATCAACTAAATAAATAAATAATAAATATTCAACTAAAAAAGAATCAACTAAAAATAATAAATAACCTAAAAGATGTAGATTTTTCAAGATTGGAACAATTTTGTTTTAAAATAGAAACGAAAATAAAAACTAATGCGCTAACGAGCCGAAACAGTGAGCGTTCTAAAACTAAACAACGCCTAAGCATTTAATAAACCATTGCATCCACGGGCTAACAGAAATAAACAAATCGACTGGTCCAACTAAACCGCAACTTAAAATAAACCGTTCAAAACCGAAACTAAAACCGATCTATATGAAATGAAACCATACCCCTTCGGGATCTTATCTAGACCCTAGGTTTCAGATCGGATGGCGAGGGGAGGTGGCGGCTTACTGTTGCGGTGGTCGACGGCAACAGAGGGTGGTGGAGGTCGGCGTTGAGCGGGGCGGGGTCTCCGGCGGTCGGCGAAGGTGGCGAAGATGTCGGGCGGATGCAGAGGAGCCAGGCGGAGGTGGTGGTGGAGTTGTTGGAGCTCGGGGACGACGGTGGCGGTCGGGGCGACGGCGACTGCTCCCTGGTGAGCTGCAGCTCCGGAGAGCGGCGGTTGAGCTCGGGGGCGACGGCTTCGGTGGTTCCTGGGAGACAGTAGGATGTCAAAGAGGTGCGTAACGAATAGGCGGTTCGGGTGGTGTAGCTTGGAAGCAAGGGGGATACTCACCGGTGGCAGAAGCGGCGGCGAACTGAGGCGGCGGCGGCGAGATGCGTTCGGCGAGGGCGTGAGCTACGTGTGGATTTGAGCTTAGGGTTTTAGGGGGATCGAGAGAGGAGGCCGAGGGGTTTATATAGGGCATAAGCTTGGGCGAGGGGTTGACTGGGGATCACGATCCCAGGAAGATCGGAACCGCGGCGCGCTCTGGACGCGCTCCGGGCGGCATTAAGTGCGAGGAGGAAAGAGAAGGGGTGGGGTCGGCGCGTCGGTGAGAGAGGGAGAGGAGAGTTCGGTCGGGCGACCGAAGCGGAGGCGGCTTCGAGGCGTGGCACTGGGCCGGGCGGCCTTGGTGACCGGCTGGCTGCTCAAGTGCTACCAAGGGCTGCATCGGGTGGCCGGCTGGGCCGGTTGGCCTGGCTGGCGCCTGGTGCGCCGGGTTTTTTCTTTTAATAAGACAGGGAGAAAAGTAAAATATAGAGAAATCTATAATATTTTTATATAGGACATATATATATATCAATAAAATCAGAAAAATAAATCCTACAATGTGAACATTTTTCCAGAGGCGAAGCAGAAACTAAAAAAAATATTTTCTGCAAATTCCAAATAAATTCAAATTTGAATTCAGATTTTTTTGGCAATATTTTCTTGTGACATTTTTTGGAGTGTCATGTTTACTCCTCTCATACTTTTGCTCAAGTATTTGTGAGGTATTTTTGAAGTAAATTTCAAATGCCAATCATGTCCAAATCCAAGAAAAAACTCAACTGCCTCTGAAATTTCAAATGCCACTCAATTTCAAACAAATTGCATAGATGCTTAGGTAATAATTGTAATACATTCCAAATTGAAAATTTGGGATGTTACAGTGCAGTAACCCCTCACACATCTCAATGGTTTGAGGATTTTGCAGCACCTCCGCGAGGTAGGGGTTGATGACCTTCTCGAAGAACTTGTCCTTGGGGGCACTTGGGGACGTCATGGTGATCTAAATATGTCAGAAAAACAGCTCGAAATAAGAACAGAGGATATTTGCGTCATACGAGGGTGAAAACCTCCGGGAGACTATATAATGAATTTTTACCAACTAAAAGAAGTATCGTGCAAGAAAACGGAGTCCGGAGGGCACACGAGGTGCCCACGAGGCGAGGCGCGCCCGAGGGGTAGGCGCGCCCTCCACCTCGTGGACGCCTCGTGTCCTTCCCGGACTACTTCTTATTTTCCTATTTTCTTAAATATTCCAAAATGGAGAAAAATTGGCATTAGAACTGTTTTGGAGTCGGTTTACTTACTGCACCACATACCTATTCCTTTTGGAGTCCTGCGTTGGAGAGTGTCCCTTATGTATTCCTCCGGGGTCACGGTTTCAATAACATTAGTTTCAACATTTATAGGATTACCTGAGATATAATGTTTGATTCTTTGACCGTTCACCACCTTTGGATTTGTGTCTTCGAAGCTGTTGATTTTTATGGCCGGAACGATAGACCTCCTCGATAACGTAAGGACCTTCCCATTTAGAGAGAAGTTTTCCAGCAAAAAATCTTAAACGAGAGTTGAATAGCAACACATAATCACCTACATTAAACTCATGCTTTTGTATCCTTTTGTCATGCCATCTTTTAACCTTTTCTTTAAACAGTTTGGCATTCTCGTAGGCCTGGGTTCTCCATTCATCAAGTGAGCTAATGTCAAATAACCTTTTCTCACCGGCAAGTTTGAAATCATAATTGAGCTCTTTAATGGCCCAATATGCCTTATGTTCTAGTTCGAGAGGTAAATGACATGCTTTTCCATAAACCATTTATACGGAGACATACCCATAGGATTTTTATATGCAGTTCTATAGGCCCATAATTCATCATCAAGTTTCTTGGACCAATTCTTTCTAGATCTATTAACAGTCTTTTGCAAAATTAACTTGATCTCTCAATTACTCAATTCTACTTGACCACTGGACTAGGGTTGATATGGAGATGCAATTCTATGATTAACATCATACTTAGCAAGCATTTTACGAAAGGCACCATGAATAAAATGTGAACCATCATCAATCATTAAATATCTAGGGACTCCAAACCTCGGAAAAATAACTTCTTAAGCATCTTAATAGAGGTGTTATGATCAGCACTACTAGTTGGAATAGCTTCTACCCACTTAGTAATGTAATCAACAACTACTAAAATATGTGTATACCCATTAGCGGAAGGAAACGGTCCCATATAATCAAAGCCCCAAACATCAAATGGTTCAGTAACAAGTGAATAGTTCATAGGCATTTCTTGACGTCTACTAATATTACCAATTCTTTGACATTCATCACAAGACAAGACAAACTTACGAGCATCTTTGAAGAGAGTAGGCCAATAAAAACCGGATTGCAATACCTTATGTGCAGTTCTATCTCCAGCGTGGTGTCCTCCATAAACCTCAGAGTGACACTTTCGTAGGATCTGTTCCTGTTCATACTCAGGTACACAACGTCTAATGACACCATCTACTCCTTGTTTATAAAGGTGTGGGTCATCCCAGAAGTAATTTCTTAAATCATAGCTAAACTTTTTCTTTTGCTCGTATGTGAAACTAGGTGGTATAAATTTAGCAACAATGTAATTAGCATAATCAACATACCAAGGAGCAGCACGAGAAGCATGTATGATAGCTAATTGTTCATCAGGAAAGCTATCATCAATAGGTAGTGGGTCATCAAGAACATTCTCTAACCTAGACAAGTTGTGCCAAGAACGGGGTTCTCAGCTCCCTTTCTATCAATAATATGCAAATCAAATTCTTGTAGCAAGAGAACCCATCTAATAAGTCTAGGTTTAGCATATTTCTTTTCCATAAGATATTTAATAGCAGCATGATCAGTGTGAACAGTTACTTTAGAATCAACAATATAAGGTCGGAACTTATCACAAGCAAATATAACTGCTAAAAATTATTTTTCAGTAGTAGCATAATTTCTCTAGGCATTGTCTAGAGTTTTACTAGCATATTGGATAACATTTAATTTCTTATCAACTCTTTGTCCTAGAACAACACCTACAACATAATCACTAGCATCACACATAATTTGAAAGGGTAAATTCCAATCAGGTGGCTGGACAATAGGTGCAGAAATCAAGGCTTTCTTAAGTATTTCAAATGCTTCTACACAATCATCATCAAATACAAAAGGAACTTCTTTTTGTAAGAGGTTAGTCATAGGACTAGAATTTTTTGAGAAGTCCTTCATGAACCTCCTATAAAAACCGGCATGACCAAGGAAACTTCTTATACCTTTGATGTCCTTGGGACACGACATCTTTTCAATAGCATCAACTTTAGCTTTGTCAACTTCAATACCTATTTCAGAAATTTTATGCCCCAAGACAATACCTTCATTAACCATAAAGTGGCACTTCTCCCAATTCAAGACAAGATTAGTTTCTTCACATCTCTGCAAAACTCGATCAAGGTTGCTCAAGCAATCATCAAAAGAAGTTCCGTAAACGGAGAAATCATCCATGAAAACCTCAACAATCTTTTCACAAAAATCAGAGAATATAGCCATCATGCATCTTTGAAAGGTAGCAGGTGCATTGCATAAACCAAAAGGCATACGTCTATAAGCAAAGGTACCGAAAGGGCAAGTAAAAGTGGTCTTTTCTTGATCCTCTTTTGACACAGGAATTTGAGAGAAACCAGAATAGGCATCTAGAAAGCAAAAATGTGTATGTTTGGATAATCTTTCTAGCATTTGATCAATAAAAGGTAAAGGGTAATGATCCTTTTTAGTTTCTTTATTTAATTTGTGGAAATCAATTACCATTCTATAACCTGTAATAATTCTTTGTGGGATCAATTCATCTTTATCATTAGGAACAACGGTAATACCTCCCTTCTTAGGGACACAATGGACATGGCTTACCCACTGACTATCAGCAACGGGATAGATTATACCTGCCTCAAGAAGCTTTAGTATTTCTTTTCTTACCACTTCTTTCATCTTAGGATTTAACCGTCGTTGGTGATCAACAACTGGTTTAGCATCTTTCTCCAATTTTATTTTGTGTTGGCATAGAGTGGGACTAATGCCCTTAAGATCATCAAGAGTATATCCAATAGCAGCACAATGCTTCTTTAGAGTTTTCAATAATTTCTTTTCTTCATGCTCTGAAAGGTTAGCACTAATAATAACAAGATATATCTTTTTCTCATCAAGATAAGCATATTTAAGAGTATCAGGTAATGGTTTAAGCTCAAACACGGGATCACCCTTGGGTGGAGGAGGATCCCCTAGGATTTCAACAGGCAAGTTGTGTTTCAAAATAGGTCCTTGTTTAAAGAATACTTCATCTATTTCCCTTCTTTCATTCATAAACATATCATTTTTATGGTCGAGCAAATATTGTTCTAAAGGATCATTAGGAGGCAATAGAGGCAAGACCAATAATTTCATCTTTACTAGGTAATTCTTTATCATGGGGTTGTCTACGAAATTTAGCAAAATTAAACTCATGAGACATATACCCCAAACCAATAGTAACAACATCCTTTTTGCAGTCTATCTTAGCATTAACAGTATTCAAGAAGGGTCTACCAAATATAATGGGACAAAAGCTATCTTGTGGGGAAGCAAGAACAAGAAAATCAGCAGGATATTTAACTTTCCCACACAATACTTCAACATCTCTAACGATCCCAACTGGTGAAATAGTATCTCTATTGGCAAGCTTAATTGTAACATCAATTTCTTCTATCTCAACTGGTGCAATATCATGCATAATTTCTTTGTATAAGGAATGAGGTATTGCACTTGCACTAGCACCCATATCACATAAGCCATGATACCAATGATCTCCTATTTTAACAGAAATAACAGGCATGCCTACAACATGTCTATGTTTATTTTTAGTATCAGGTCTAGCAATTCTAGCAGCTTCATCACAGAAGTAAATAACATGCCCATCAATATTATCAGCCAAGAGATCTTTAACCATAGCAATACTAGGTTCAACTTTAATTTGCTCACGGGGTGTAAGTGTTCTAGTGTTACTCTTACGAACCACAGTTGAAGCTTTAGTATGATCCTCTATTCTAACAGGAAAAGGTGGTTTCTCAATATAAGCAGTAGGAACAATAGGATCAACATTATAAGTGATAGTCTTTTCTTCAACTTTAATAGGTGCAACTACATTTACTTCAATGGGAGGATTATATTTAAACCACTTCTCCTTAGGGAGATCAACATGAGTAGAAAAGGATTCACAGAAAGAAGCTACTATCTCAGGGTCAAATCCATATTTAGTGCTAAATTCACGGAAAACATCAGTATCCATAAAAGATTTAACACGATCAAACTTAGGTGTTACACCTGACTCCTTACCTTCGTCGAGGTCCCAATATTCAGAGTTGCATTTAATTCTTTCCAATAAATCCCATTTGAATTCAATAGTCTTCATCATAAAAGAGCCAATACAAGAAGTATCGAGCATGGAGCAATTATTGAGAGAAAGCCGAGCATAATTTTTTTGGATAATAATTTCTCTTGAGAGATCATGATTGGGGCATGAATATAACATTGACTTAAGCCTCCCCCAAGCTTGAGCGATGCTTTCTCCTTCATGAGGCCAAAAATTGTATATATAATTGCGATCACGATGAACAAGATGCATAGGATAAAACTTCTGATGAAATTCCAATTTCAATCGGTTGTAGTTCCATGATCCCATATCATCACATAGCCTAAACCATGTCAGTGACTTTCACTTCAAAGATAAAGGGAAGACCTTATTCTTGATAACATCCTCGGGCATACCTGCAAGCTTAAATAATCCACAAACTTCATCCACATAGATTAGGTGCAAATCGGGATGTAATGTTCCATCACGTGTGAAAGGATTAGCTAGCAGTTTCTCTATCATACCTGAAGGAATTTCAAAGTAAACATTTTCAGTAGGTTTAGTAGTTTGAGGAGCAACTCTTTTCTCTACTAGTCAGGGTGAAGATACCCCGAACAAGCCCCTCAAAGGATTATATTCCATAGTAACAAGTGACAGTAAATTTCAGCACACTATATAAATATTTCCTTACCAAATTCTGTCGGATTTCGGGTTCCGGCAGACCCTTGAGGTTCGAACACTTGGGTGCGCGCGGAGATCCAACCCTCCACCGTCTCGCACCTCGCCGAATCGCTGGGACCTAAACTACTAAACGGAACAGCACAAGAGACACGAGATTTATATTGGTTCGGGCCACCATTGTGGTGTAATACCCTACTCCAGTGTGTGGTGTGGTGGATTGCCTCTTTGGCTGATGAGGAACAATACAAGGAAGAACAGCCTCGTGAGAGTCTGTTCTTGGCGGGTGCGATGAACTGCTAGGTGGTGTTCAGTCGCTCTAGCTACTGGTTCCTTAATGAGGATTCGGATCCCCTGCCCTGGGGGTGGCTACTCATATTTATAGGCGAAGGCCCTGGGCCTCTTCCCAAATATTGAGCGGGAAGGGCGCCAACAATTGGCCATTTTGAAGGGGAACAGCGGGTACACTTATCCTGACTAAAGTTGGTCCTCGCCGCCAAAAGCTCCGTGATGATGCCTGCTTGGGCTCCACGATGACTCCCTTCCAGCCGTTGGGCTGGTCTTGGTCTTGTTGCACCGAAACGGATGCCTTTACTTGATACTCTCTCCTGCGCTTGCTCCCTTTGCACCAAAGAGGAAGGGAGGACATCATATGGTCGGCGCCGATCGGGCGCCCTTGGTCGTCATGGCTTGCGTCACGGGCACCTCGTGAGGTACCCTGCCTTGAATTCTCTACCTCCTCATGAGCCAGCCTGACGATGCCGTGCCTGAGGAAGCTCCTTGTCGTCCGCCCCGCGAGGCTTGGCCCCTCTCGAGGGTCTTGGGCTTGCGTTGATGAAGATGGGCCGTCTTTGGGCCTCCTTCGAGCCACGCCGCAGGCATGAGCGAGCAAGTCTGGGACCCCTGCTCCTGAATGCCGACAAGAGCCCCTGGCCCACGGCGCGCCCGAACTTGGCCGAGCAGAGGCGAAAGGGCAAGTCTGCGGCGTCATGGCCCCTAACAGCTGCGGCCTTGGGCGCCAGCGTGGCGGTTGATTGGACGCGTCGCCTCTCAAGAACTGCTGGGTGAGTTGATAACAGAGCGGCATCTTCCTTGCCTCCTTTACTTTCTCCAGTTGCTGCTCAGATCCCCTTTCTTGCGCCTCTCCTCTCTGCTTCCAAGATCTTCAGATCCACTCCGCCTGCGTGCCCTAGCCAGTCATGGCGCCTCGCCAAGCCCCGGCCGGAGCTTGGTACTCTCCTGCCTTGGACCCGCCAAATGTGTCAGGGGCGAGCCTCGCCCTGGTGCGTCGGATGGCGGAGGCGCAGGGCGTCAACGGAGCGGAGGCGTTCAAGGCCGGCTCTTCCGCCCCTGAGGGTCGGGGGAGTACCTTCTACCCATTCTTCGTGAGCGCCATCATTGCTGGTCTGGTACCTCCCTTTTCTGAGTTCTTCTTCTCCGTCCTCCGTCACTACAACATTCAAGCTCTGCCCCTCCATCCCAACTCCGTCCTTCTTCTGGCAATCTTCGCCTACTATTGTGAGGCCCATGTTGGGGTGAAGCCCTCGGTGGCCTTTGCTGCGCCACTATTTCTCCCTCCGAACCTCCTCAGGTTCCGCCTCCAGCGTCTTGCGCGAAGCCAGATACGGCGGAGCCATCGCCATTTCAAACCACAGGAAGCGGATTGAAGGCTTCAGAGCAAGTGGGTCTTGGTGGATCTTGGGCGCATCCACCTCGGTGACTCGCCCACGGAGCACCCCCGCGAGCTCCGGACGATCGTCCCGAGTGGAGCTTCGGATCCCCGCACGGCCGGGTCCGAGAAGATGGACGCAGATCTGGCCGGCCAAGCGTGGCGGGCGGTTGACCCGTGCCGCTGTTGAGGGAGTTCTGGAGCATCAATCGGCTCCGCTTCGTCGATGCCTCGCCCGATGTGGAGGCCTCACTCGAGCCCCGTGGTCTGGCCGACGAGGATCTGGCGTGCGTCCTCCAATCCTTGGTTGGGGGCGATGTGGCGAGGCTGGAGGGCGCCTGCCGCCTTGTTCCTTCGCGAGGATTGGGAGCAGGTAGTGGGGCCCATGCCTGTCTTCAATGGGGATGGGCCCGTGCCCGTGGAGGCTGCAGAGCACCTGGTGGACGTGTCCTCTGCCGACTCCAGCAAAGAGGTGGAGGAAAGAGAGCCGGGAGAGGGGGTTGATTCGGGGGCGGAGTCAAGGGCTCCTCCCCTTCGGTGCAGGTCCCGCACTCTCCGCCTCCCCCAGAGTGACGACGAAGAGGATGAGGATGAGCAGGGAGGCGGAAGCCTGCCCCCGATCCTGAAGAAGGACCGGACTGGGCTGGTCCCCCGCGGGTCCGCCCCGGCCACGGGGCGATCCGCAGGCGCGCCTCCTGCTCCCGGGCCCCTTGAAGCCGACCCTTGCAGCCGGCTTGCGGGCTTTAAATTCGGCCGGAGGCTGCTCGAGTCCACCAGCGACGACCTGTAAGTGCCTGCTTCCCGTCTTGATTATTGCTCCGTCGACGAGATCTGATGTCCATGTCCTTCGGTTAGCCAGCCAATGCGGCGAAGAAGCTGAAGGGGGATCCTGAGGCCCCATCCGTAGCGGTGCCTCTGCCCGAGAAAGAAGGTGATCATGACGCACAGGCCCCTCCTGCCCGGGCGTCCTCGCGAGGCCAGGCTGTGCCTGCTGGGGCGAGCTCAGCCCCCTTGACCCAGGCGACTCCTGAGGTGCCCTTGCTTGGCGCTGCCTCCACTGTCGCCGTGGCGCCGCTGGTTCCGCCTCAGGGCACAGTGGTCACACAGCCGTCTTCTCCTCCTACTCCACCGACCGCTGCCCCTCCGAATACTGTTCTGGATCGCGCCATCGCCGGACTGGACCGCCTGCGCCAGGATCTTCTGGGCGCTGACTCGCCCGATGGCCGGGCGTTTGAGCTAGCCTCTGGCTGGATTCGCTCCGATGCTTCGATTCGGGTGGCGCTGGTCCAGGCCTCGACGGCTTGCGACGAGGAGAAGCAGGCTGTCCGTGAGGCGAAGATTGCCCGCGATGCTGCCCTGGGGGAGGCAGCCAGCATCCAAGGTCGACGTGAGACGCTGGAGAGCGAGCTGAAGGGCCTGCAGAACCAGCTTACCGAGGAGGCCCGCCTCTGCCAGGAGTAGGAGGAAAGCATGAAGGCTCGCGAGGCGGCCGTCAAGGACCGGGAGGCCAGGCTCAAGAAGCGCCGCGACCGCCTAGGCGCGCTGGAGCAGGAGCTGGAGGCGAGGAAGGTCCAGCTAGACGACAAGGCGCGGGTTCTTGCAGAAGATCGCGTGGTCTTCACGGATATGGAGGTGAAGGCTCGCTCTTTGCTGAAGACGCTTTATGACAGCGGCCTGGAGATTCCGTTGGCCGGCGCCGAGGATGGTCCCGCCAAGCTGCTTCCCTTCCTGGTTCGTGCTCTTGAAGATGTCACCCTTGGCCTTGGCCCCACGGCCGAGGCCGAGGCGCGTGTCTTGTCTTCTGCGGCACTGACGCGGGTCCTCACCCACATCTACCTTCGTGATCCCAGCGTCGACCTGGACAACTGCTGGAGCCAAAGAAGCGGCAAGCATGCAGCTGCCACGCCGAGGTCTGTGAAGGGTCGCGCGAGGCTCTATTGGGGAAGTTTTGGGCCTTCAAGCACCAAGCCGGGCGAAGGCGCTGCCGACCCTGCTCCACGAGGCGAACCCACTCCGCTGCTCCACCGCCGACAAGTGACTCCGTTGTGGCTCTGCCCGCTTTTAATTCCTGCACATGTATCATGCCTCGGGGAGGCGTTTAAACTTGCATTTGGTATTGCGATAACAGTGTGGACTGTAATATTTGCTTTTGAATTCCTTGAAATTTGCGCTTCCTACTTGCTTATGTTCTACACCGGCAGAGCCCGGCCCCGCGCATACCTCAGCCGCCGTTAGCCCCGACCGGAAACCAAGACGGGACCAAGGAGTGAGGGGCTACGTGGCAAGTTAGGCTCCTGAGTCGCGATGCTTAGGAGTCCCCCTTGGCGCACGAACAGCAAGTAGGGAGGTGAGACGCGGGCGGATCTACCTTTCTACGTCTGCAGAGCCCGGCCCCGCGCATACCTCAACCGCCGTTAGCCTTTCGGAACTAAGGGGTGAGGGGCTACGTGACCAGTTAGGCTCCTGAGTCGCGATGCTCAAGAGTCCCCCTTGACGCTCAAATGACATTCGTACCTTGGCTCCGCTCGGGGAGTGACGTTCGACGAACCATGCCCGGGGGGCCTCGCTGGGTGGCGTGCGTCTGGGCGTGACCCAGGCGCAGCCCCCGTGCCCAGCCCCCTCGCGCGTAGCTCCCGAGGGGAGGCGTTGCGATGAGGCCGGACACTGAGCTCTGGGCTCCCTGAGGTTGATGCAACCCGGAGGCCACCCTCAGTTGTTTATCACCAGCGCGGAGCATAGCGCTTCCGCATGCGTACGGGCATAGCCGCTCCTCGGCAGTGTCGTCAGCCAGCGGAGCATGGTGCTTCCATCGGTGCGTGTGAGGGGCTCCCCTCGGGAGGAGCCCTCGGCGATCAGCCCCACCCCGACAAGTGGCTGGCACGGTAGGGCTGGGCCGTGTATCTGGGCACCCGTGAGCCAGCGCAGGACTCACGGGGCCCCTACCTCAAGGCGGGTTGCGCTGGCTCGGGCCTTATCTTCGAAAGTGTGTTCCCTGCAAATTTGGCCAGATGCGGTGCTCTCGTCTTGGTCCCGGCTCTCGGGCTGGTCTCGGCCGTCATTGGCAAGCCAGTCGCGATGCCATGGACAAGACCAGAGGGTGAGGGCCGGAGAGCCGGTAGGAGCCCTGAGTCGAGATGCTCGAGCACCCCCTTTAACGCAGCAAGCTGGGTTAGATGCAGCAACTCTCGCCCTCGGGTCCCGGCTCTCGGGCTGGTCTCAGCCGTCGCTGGCAAGCCAGGTCGTGATGCCATGGACAAGACCAGAGGGTGAGGGCCGGAGAGCCGGTATGAGCCCTGAGTCGCGATGCTCAGGCACCCCCCCCTTTAACACGCAAGCTGGGTTAGATGACGGAACTCTACGTCCTCGGGTCCCGGCTCTCGGGCTGGTCTCAGCCATCGCTGGCAAGCCATGTCGCGATGCCATGGACAAGACCAGAGGGTGAGGGCCGGAGATCCGGTAGGATCCCTGAGTCGCGATGCTCAGGCACCCCCCCTTTAACGCGCAAGCTGGGTTAGATGACGGAACTCTCGCCCTCGGTCCCGGCTCTCGGGCTGGTCTCACCACATCGGGCAAGCCAGGTCGCGATGCCATGGACAAGACCAGAGGGTGAGGGCCGGAGAGCCGGTAGGAGCCCTGAGTCACGATGCTTAGGCACCCCCCCTTTAACGTGCAAGATTCCGTCACCCAGGAAAAGGCACCAAATAACAAGCATGGTGGAGCGAGAGCATAATCCTAAGGAAAACGTAAGAAGGATACATGCCGATGGGACAGGCCCGAGCGGCTTGGGGATGATGCAGCCCGAGGGACGCCCCCAACAGGATAGGCTAATGACATGAAATAAAAGGGATACATGCCGCAGGGACGGACCCACGCGGCCTGGGAATAATGCGCCCTGCAGGCGCCCCAGCCGGAAACACAACTTAAAGATGTCACCGGTGATGTTGGGGACGAAGGGCGTTGGTGTAGCAGACTCGGTGGGCTGCGGAGCCGATCTCACGAGCCCCAGGCCCGGGGCCTCGGGAGGATCCGGAGGCGCCTGGCGGCTCCTCGGGGCCATCTCCATCTCCGCCAGGGCTGCGGCGTGCCGGACCTCCCGAGCCTCCAGGATGGCCCTCATGAGATGCTGGTGCGCAGCAACCGCGTTTGGCAGGCCGTGAGGCATGCGCACGTAGCTGTGGGGCGGGCCCTCGCAATGTCCCACTCGCGAGGGCCAGAGGCGCTCTTGAGACGCGGCTCGGTTGAGCCCTGGTATGTCGATGCAGACGCGCAACCCACCATCCTCGCCTGGATGGGGGGCCACAGCGGGTAGGCGGCGGCTGCCTCTCATGACCCTTGACTCCTGTAGCTCCTGAATGGCCTTGCTGACGAACTCCTGAGGGTTCGGCCCTCCTTGCCTTGCTCCTGCTTGCGGGAAACGTGCTTCGAAGCACGCCTCCACGTGGTGCCCAAGCGCCTCCCTCGTGACCTTGGCGAGGTCGGCGGCCCTCCAGGGGAGAGCCCCCGAGCCCGGCCTAAGGAGGGCGTCGGGCGCGCTTTCCTATGCGATGGAAGGAGGCTCCCCCTGGCCCGGTGCGGGCCCTGAGGGGCCTGCCTCTTGAGGAGCCGGGCCGGTCGATGTCTTCTTCTTCTTGGGTGCGGCCTCGGGAGGCCTCCTGCTGCTGTGGTCTGGGTCTTCTAGCGATGCAGCCTGAAAGGCTCGCTCCAGGGAGCACACTGCGTCTCTCTCTTCACAGGGCACCGTGATGACCCCGCCGCTTCCTGGCATCTTGAGGACGTTGTAGCCGTGGTGAGTTACGGCCATGAATTTGGCCAGCGCCGGGTACCCGAGGATGGCGTTGTCTGGCAGCGAATGTGGGCGACGTCGAAGTCGATGAGCTCGGTGTGGTAGTTGTCACGAGCCCCGAAGGTGACAGGAAGGTGGACCTGCCCGATCGAGACCGTGGAGCCGTCGGTGACTCCGGAGAAAGGCTTGGTTGGCTGAAGCTGACTGTAAGGCACTTGAAGATTGTTGAATGTTTCCACGGACAGGACGTTGAGTACTGCCCCACCGTCGATGAGGGTCTTGGTGACCAGCACGTTGCTGATGATTGGGGAACAAAGCATCGGGAGAACTCCGGCTGTGTCCGTGCACTTGAGCTGATCCGCTGAGCTGAACGTGATGGCGCGCGCCGACCACCTGAGAAGGCGCGAGGCCTCGAGCTTGGGGAGGACTGCATTCACTTCGCGGGCGAACTGCTTGAAGATGCGTTGAGAGGCTGGGGCTTGAGCACCTCCCAGGATGCAGGCGATCGCACGCGGTTCCTGGAAGCCCCAAACCCCTCGTCCGATGACGGTCCTCAATTCTCCTTCCTTGGCTGCGGCGGCAGCGAGGGAGGCTCATGCGTTCCCCTGCGGCGATCCTCGCGAGGCTGATCCCTCCAGCCTCCCTCGCGAGTCGGCTCTTGCCAACTGACCTCGCGAGGTTGGTCGTGCCACCCTTGGCGCGGGCCGCGGACTTCACAGCGTCCTGCATTCCTTCCTCCTCCTCGGCCGTAGCCCCGGTCGCTACGCTCGGGGCGTCTGCCGACCCTTCCTTCGCGTACGGCCCGGAGCTCTTGGCATTCATTGGTGTTGTGGGTGTGGAGGTCGTGGTACACGCAGTACCGACTGCCCTTGGAGGACTCGGGCTGATCTCTGCCTCGCTTGGTGTCTGGTTCGGCCGCGAGTACGGCAGCCCCCTTGTGCTTCACGTCCTTGGCCTTGGACTTCTTTTCTTCGGGATCCGCGGCAGGCAGCTCGAGGAGGGAGAGGCGCCCCTCCTCAGCCCTGGCGCACTTGGTCGCCAAGTTGAACAGCTCCAAGGAGGTGCACAGATCTTCATGCATCGCCACTCCTCCTTCATCTTGACGTCGCGACGCCCGCCGGAGAAGGCAGAGATGATGGCCTCCTCCGTTACCCTGGGGATCTTGAGGCGTGCGTTGTTGAAGCACTGGATGTACTTTTGCAGGGTTTCCCCTGGCTGATGCTTGATTCGGCGCATGTCGCTCACGGCGGGTGGCCGGTCGCGAGTACCCTGGAAGTTGGCAATGAAGCGGGTGCGCATCTCGGCCCAGGAAGAGATCGTGCTCGGGCCGATTCGAGAGCCAGTGCGGGCTCCATCCTTGAGCGCCATGGGAAACCAGTTCGCCATGACCTTTTCGTCCCGTTGGCAGCCTCGATGCCCAGCTCAGAGCTGGAGGAACTCCGTAGGGTCAGCCGTCGTCAGAAGCGAGGAGGCAGGTCTGGCTTGAACTTGGCGGGCTACGCGACGCCTGCAGCTCGGAGGTGAAGGCGCGGTAGCCCGCCGTGGCCGCTGAGGGCCCTCGGACGACAGAGAGCTTGGTCTTGCGGGCCTCCTTGCGCCTTGCCGGGGGCAAAGGTGCAGGTCTGACGTCTTTGGAGCGGGAGCGCCGGGCAGCTTCTCGTGGGCGAGGAACTTCTTGACAGCTCTGCTCTTGCGCCGGTGCTGGCGGAGCGAGTTTCCGCCAGGGGCCGCGCCTTGGGGCCAGGCGCCTTCTTGAGGAGGAGGCGGCCGAGGCGCCGGAGCTTTATCGCCATGGGCGGCGCGCGTGCAGCGAGACGGACGGTGCGGGGCGCCTCTGCAGCGCAGACGAAGCTTCGGTGACTCGGTCGAGCCATTCTTCGTAGACGCTGCCGACGGGCGGTAGCGCAGAGCTCGTTTGCCGCGATGAGGGCAGCCCGGCCTCCATGGCGCGCCAAGGCGCGCGTGACGGCGAACCAGCGAGGTGAGCGAAGGCGTGGCGGTGCGGCCGTCCGCCTCATGGACGGTGGGGCGATGCTTGTTGCTCGTTCCCGCCGGGCGATGGCGGCGTTGACGGCAGGTGACGGGAACGACGAGGGCGCCGCCGACGGAGCTGTCTGGGCGACATATGGGAGGCGAGGGCGCTCGACGCCGGGCGCTGGCGACGGGCGCGTCGAACATGGTTGCGGTGGTCGGGAAGAGGGAAGAACGAGGCGACGAAAGGCGATTCCGTGCACCCCTACCTGGCACGCCAAATGTCGGATTTCAGGTTCCGGCAGACCCTTGAGGTTCGAACACTGGGGTGCGCGCGGAGATCCAACCCTCCACCATCTCGCACCTCGCCGAATCGCTGGGACCTAAACTACTAAACGGAACAGCACAAGAGACACGAGATTTATACTGGTTCGGGCCACCATTGTGGTGTAATACCCTACTCCAGTGTGTGGTGTGGTGGATTGCCTCTTGGGCTGACGAGGAACAATACAAGGAAGAACAGCCTCGTGAGGGTCCATTCTTGGTGGGTGCGATGAACTGCTAGGTGGTGTTCAGTCGCTCTAGCTACTGGTTCCTTAATGAGGATCCGGATCCCCTGCCCTGGGGGTGGCTACTCCTATTTATAGGCGAAGGCCCTGGGCCTTTTCCCAAATATTGAGCGGGAAGGGCGCCAACAATTGGCCATTTTGAAGGGGAACCGCGGGTACACTTATCCTGACTAAAGTTGGTCCTCGCCGCCAAAGGCTCTGGTGATGACGCCTGCTTGGGCTCCACGATGACTCCCTTCCAGCCGTTGGGCTGGTCTTGGTCTTGTTGCACCGAAACGGATGCCTTTGCTTGATACTCTCGCCTGCGCTTGCTCCCTTTGCACCAAAGAAGAAGGTAGGACACTGCGCGGGCTGGCGCCCGACTGGCGCCCTTGGTCGTCATGGCTTGCGTCACGGGCACCTCGTGAGGTACCCTGCCTTGAATTCTCCGCCTCCTCATGAGCCAGCCTGACGAGGCCGTGCCTGAGGAAGCTCCTTGTCGTCCGCCCCGCGAGGCTTGGCCCCTCGCGAGGGTCTTGGGCTTGCGTTGATGAAGATGGGCCGTGCTGGGCCTCCTTCGAGCCACGCCGCAGGCCGCAGGCAGGCAAGTCTGGGGACCCCCGTTCCCAGAACGCCGACAAATTCCACCTACCAAAGGCGCTTCAGTCCCCGACAACGGCGCCAGAAAAGATTCTTGATGACCCACAAGTGTAGGGTATCTATCATAGTCCTTTCGATAAGCAAGAGTGTCGAACCCAACGAGGAGCAGAAGGAAATGACAAGCGGTTTTCAGTAAGGTATTCTCTGCAAGCACTGAAATTATCGGTAACAGATAATTTTGTGATAAAGTAATTTGTAACGGGTAACAAGTAACGAAAGTAAACAAGATGCAGCAAGATGGCCCAATCCTTTTTGTAGCAAAGGACAATCATAGACAAACTTTTATATAGAGAAAAGCGCTCCCGAGGACACATGGGAATTATCGTCAAGCTAGTTTTCATCACGCTCATATGATTCGCGTTCGTTACTTTGATAATTTGGTATGTGGGCGGACCGGTGCTTGGGTACTGCCCTTTCTTGGACAAGCATCCCACTTATGATTAACCCCTATTGCAAGCATCCAAAACTACAAGAGAAGTATTAAGGTAAACCTAACCATAACATGAAACATATGGATCCAGATCAGCCCCTTACGAAGCAACGCACAAACTAGGGTTTAAGCTTGTGTCACTCTAGCAACCCATCATCTACTTATTACTTCCCAATGCCTTCCTCTAGGCCCAAAAATGGTGAAGTGTCATGTAGTCGACGTTCACATAACACCACTAGAGGAGAGACAACATACATCTCATCAAAATATCGAACGAATACCAAATTCACATGACTACTTATAGCAAGACTTCTCCCATGTCCTCAGGAACAAACGTAACTACTCACAAATCATATTCATGTTCATAATCAGAGGTATATTAATATGCATAAAGGATCTGAACATACGATCTTCCACCAAATAAACCAACTAGCATCAACTACAAGGAGTAATCAAGACTACTAGCAACCCACAGGTACCAATCTGAGGTTTTGGGACAAAGATTGGATACAAGAGATGAACTAGGGTTTTAGAGGAGATGGTGCTAGTGAAGATGTTGATGGAGATTGACCCCCACCCAGTGAGAGGATCGTTAGTGATGACGATGGCGATGATTTGCCCCTCCTGGAGGGATGTTTCCCCGGCAGAACAGCTCCGCCGGAGCCCTAGATTGGTTCCGCCTCGTGGCGGCGGTGTTTCTTCCCGAAAGCTTGCTTATGAGTTTTTCCAGGATAAAAGACATCATATAGCAGAAGATGGGCACTAGAGGCCTGCCAGGGGGCCCACGAGGCAGGGGGCATGCCTAGGGGGGTAGGGCGCGCCCCCACCCTCATGGCCAGGGTGTGGGCCCCTCTGGTTGATTCTTTCTCCAGTATTTTTTATATATTCCAAAACGTGCTTCCGTGAAGTTCCAGGACTTTTGGAGTTGTGCAGAATAGGTCTCTAATATTTGCTCCTTTTCCAGCCCAGGATTCCAACTGCCGGCATTCTCCCTCTTCATGTAAACCTTGTAAAATAAGAGAGAAAAGGCATAAGTATTGTGACATAACGTGTAATAACAGCCCATAATGCAAAAGATATCGATATAAAAGCATGATGCAAAATGGACGTATCAGGAGGCCAGCCCTCCGTGGGCAGACATCATCAGACACACCGTCGATCGAATCTTGATGGCCCTTCCCCATCAAATGTGCTCCATGCGGCGCACACTCTCCTTCGATCCCACCTACCTAGGTGGAAGAATGGTCTCCTTTAATCCCGTGGCAAAAGGAGTTCACTGACTTGGTGGACACATTGCGCCTCCCCTTGGCAGTCAGCCGGTCATGGGTTATCTTGAGGTATGAGGGCAAGCTACACGGTAGCATCTCCACCACCAGCAAGCCTTTCGCATGGAGGTACGGGGGAACGCCGACCGTGCTCTTGTGTCATTGTAACCACATATCTTCCCATGCGACCAGTAGTCTTCGTAGCGTACTTGAAGATATGTGTCAGGGTTATAAATATGGGGTAGGCCCAAGTATACAAATGGCCGCCATAGCCCTTCAAAGATACGACCCAGAAGATTATGGTTCGGGAGATAACATCACGAGCCCATCACGGGAACAGGAGGGGGGGAGGGGCTCGGAGAGGACTAAGTCCATATAGTCGGATCATGAGCTGCTTGATAGGCAAGACTCGACAGTCGGTCAAAGAAGATGATGGAAGCAGTCAGCTAGACCAGTAGTCGACAGCTACCTAGGATACCTCCCGACCATGATGAGCTTAAAGGCAACAATTACCCAACGGTTGAGTAATCTAGTTAAATACAGAAGTTACCAACAGTAATTGCCAGGAAACAGTCACCCACACTTAAGGCCACGAATTGCATTAATCCATCCCATTACGTACCCTCTCCTAGAGTACGCTATATAAGCTGGGAGGGGAGTACCGGGCTGAGGGTTGAGCATTCATGCCTTGTACCACTGGTACAACGAGCTGCTATACAAACGGTTTTTAACCCCTTTCCGCGACAAAGTTTTAAACCATTGCCTTTCCTATGTGTGCGATAAGTGGGTCCTTCCCACATCCTAGAAACCATCGGGGATAGGTCCTCCAGTCACACACGCTAGGCAAAATGAGCTTGTGTGCGATTGAGCGAGCCATCACATACAATTATACAGGCTCAATCGTTTCCGTTCGTATGTACATCCCACATAGATAATCCCAGACCAATGTCTACGTTCATATGTACATCCCACACAGTGAATCCCACACAAACGTCTCGGTTCATATGTACATCCCACACAGTGAATCCCACACAAACGTCTCGGTTCATATGTACATCCCACACAGGAATCCCAGACAAATGTTCCCGTTCATATGTACACCCCACACAGTGAATCCTCGACAAAGGTTTCCATTTGTATGAACATCCCACACAGTGAATCCCAGACAAACATTTCTGTTCGTATCTACATCACACACAGTTTTCTGTATAGCCTCGTTTGTGATAGGTGTAACGATCACACACGCTCTGCCTTCGTTAACCGTTTGCGCTATTCAAGTATATCACATACGATTCGATGAAAAAAACTGTATGACATTGGACTATCCATCACACACGCTTTTATTGCTAGAACCGTTTGTAAAGTTCCATGACCCATTTAGCAGGTGTATTAGTTTAATATTAATAATTTCAGTATTAAGCAAATTCACATTTCATATCAAACAGCTGTTTGCCAATTTCATAACAGGCACATAAATATATTTCACATCACTGTACGATAGCTACGTGAAAACAATATAGTACAACATATAGCTAATTCACCTTCATAAGCACAATATTAGAACAATATATTCATTTCCCTAAAATTGCTTCAAATAGGTCCAAGAAAATTTTCCTGTTCTCCTCTGAAAATATTGGCGAGAGGCAAAATTCAAACCAATATTTTTAGGAGCTCAGAAATATTTATTTTGGGCATTTGGAATTAATTCAATAATTTTTTGCATTGGATTCATATCTGTTATATTTTAAATATAATCCAATTATTCTGGAAAACTTGTGAGGGGCTTTTGAATAACTCTTCTAGTCCCTACAAAATTTATCAGAGGCAACAAAATTAGTTTGGTTCAAAAACCAAATTAAAACAAATGTCAGAAATAGAAAGAAAGAGAGAGAGAGAGAGAGAGAGAGAGAGAGAGAGAGAGAGAGAATACCTGGCCACCTACCCGGCCCAGCGGTGCGGCCCACTGGCCCAACCGCCAATCGTCGTCCTCCTGGCGATAGAAGGACGCGGGCACATGCTGGCTGCACGCCAGCACGCACGCGCGCCACCTCCTCGTCGCCTGCCTGCTTCCCTGCCATGTTGACGCGTTGGACGACCTCAACACTGCCGTTCGGATCCGTCCGACCTCCTCACTCTCCCCCTCACCCTCTCCCTTGCTTCCCCGTCGTCTTGGCCAAAGCGCTCTTCGCCACCGACGCCATTTGCCGTGACCACAACCATCCCCTCACCCCTCTGTCATGTCCCTGAGCTTCGCACCCTCGCGCCGCTTGTCCATGCCGAAGGAACCAAGCCCGGACACCTTGCATCACCATCTTCAACCTCAGCCTCCCGAGATCGCCGGTGATTGCCCGTCGCCACCGACGCCTCCCCCGAGCTGCTGACCTGCTCGTCGGCCTTGCTGTGAGCTCCCAGTTTGTTCCCCACTCTCCGTTTCGTCATTCGCGTGTCGTAGCCGGGTTAACCACCAAGGACGAGACCTCACCGCTGCCGGCCACGCCGCCGCCGTCGCTCTAGGCGTAGCAGCTCACACATGTGCGTGTCACAACACTCAACAGCTCCCTAGAAGACCAACGCCGCCGCCTGCAGCCCCTGCCATGCCTCGTAGCCTACGCCCGCTCAAAGCCGAGCTCCGGCTGCCGTCGCGAGCTCCATTCCAGAGAGCTCCGGCGTCCCCGCCGCCTTCCACCTGCCCCACTGGGTGCGGGAGAGCCTGGGCTATGCCCCCGGTGCCCTCAGTCGCCGCCCAGACGCCTGTAACGCGAAAACCGCCGTGCCCCGCATTCACCGGCGTGTTCCACCACCATGTGGGCCTGACCTGTCATGAGTTTAATTAAGTGCTAATCACCCCCCCATGACACTGACAGTGGGCCCCAGAGCTCACTAATCTTGTAATTAGGCTAAACACTCCCTATTAACCCTAAACCACTGACGTGTGGACCCCACACATCAGGTTTGACCTGGTCAGCGCTGTTGACATGCTGACGCAGTAATTGATTTTCTGGTTTTAAAAATAATCAGGAAATTCCAGAATAGCAGAACTTCAAAAATTCATAGAAAATAAACCGTAGCTCAGATTGAAATAATTTATATGTGAAAAATATCAGAAGAATTGAATCTATCCATCTGTACCATTTTCATGCATGACAAATGAAGTTATACCTACTGAATATAGGAAAACACATAAATGGCATTTTAAAGGATTTAATTTAGAGTTGCATTTGAACCCTTGGTTCAAATGAACTTTATCCAAAATGAATGCTACTTGCATTAGCTCAAACAATATCACATCTACATGCCATGATCATGCATCATATTGTTGCATATGCTTGTGTTTTGATTGTCCGCATCGTCCTTCTCGATAGCTCCTACTCCGGAGACCGTTCCAGAGTACCTGTCAGAGGAGCAGTGCCCCCCTGTTGATCTATCATGCAAGAAAAACCCCTTTGAGCATTCTGATACAATCCCACTCTCTTGCTCATGCTCTCTTTTACTGCATTAGGACAACAATGATTCAACTGTTACATGTTGCGGTAGTTGAACCCATTCCTCTGCATGACCTGTCTTTGCCACAGTAATTAGTGAAAACCCACTAGCATGAGTAGGAGTTGTTTGAGCCATGATGTGCCTACGCATTCATGCTTGCTTGTTATGCCTGCTATGCTTAGAGTTGTGTCAGTTCTGATTCATCTGGGATGGATTGGAATGGTGGTGAACATGTCCTACTGTGTGGGAGCTAAGTGTGTGAACACGATTTGGTAAAGGTAGCGATGAGAGGCCATGTAGGAGTACATGGTGGGTTGTCTCATTGAAACCGTCCTCAGGAACTGCGTTCTGTGTTTGTGATGCAAGACAGTTACTAACACACATTGGGCTCCGTTAACTCGACCCCTCTTGGCTTATTAATCACCCCGATCTCTGTCCAGGAGTTGCAACTAGTTTCTGGTGTTTGTAGGTTGTGTTAGTAGTCTACCAAGTGGCACCCGGCCAGGTGGGCTTGGGACATACTAGAGACCATGGCCCGGTGTACCAAGTGTCACCCGGATGGTGGACTTGGGAACCCCGCACACATCGTTTGGGGCTGTAGTGGAAACCTCGGCCGGACTTCCTTGCGGATGGAACTTGAATAGGTGATAAACCTGGACGAGAGACTTGTGTCGTTAGTAAGGTCGTGGGCGACACCCTCGCTGGCTTCCGCTTGAAGGTTGCCAAGTACATGTCGTGTAAACGACGATAAGTGGTGAGAGCGTGTGTGAAGAAGTACACCCCTGCAGGGTAATATGATCTATTCGAATAGCCGCATCCACGTATATGGACTACTTGGAACGCTTATATGGTTCATATATAACTTGAAGTGGATACTCTAAAATGCGCATGATAAGCGTGAGTGCTATGGATGGCCTTCTCGTACGGAGAAGGGAGCGGATCCATAGTGGTGTGTTGATATGGTGAATATGTGGACTCGTGTGCGCCACCTCAGAAGAGTTACTTGCAGTCGTAGTTCAGGGTAGCCACAATCAAAGCTGGCTTGCTGCAGTTAAACCCCGCAACCCCCTTGTTGATACTGATGCATATGTAGCTAGTTCTGATGCAAGTCTTGCTGGGTACATTTGTACTCACGTTTGCTTAATTTATGTTTTGCAGAGGAGACTTCGGTCTCATTAATAGTTCCACGTGGGTCCCGACAATTAGCTTGGGAATCCCAGACAGAGGTCTGGCCCCTTTGGAGGGTCTTATAGATGGACAAGCTTTCTAGCCTTCTTTCTTTTCAGATGTCTGTACTTAGACATGTTTATGCTTCCGCCTGTGCTTGTTGCTTGTAAGACTTGAATGCTGGGTCATGAGAGCCATGTTTGTAATATCTGGCTCCTCGGAGCCTATTGATTAAATACTTTGAGTCGTAGAGTTTTGTTGTGATACCATGTTGTATTTACACATATCGAGCATATTGTGTGTATGTTATTGAAATGCTTGGTATGTGTGGGATCCGACACCTAGCTAGTTGTTTATTCTTGGTAGCCTTTCTTATGTGGAAATGTCTCCTAGTGCTTCCACTGAGCCATGGTAGTTCGCTACTGCTCTGGAACACTTAGGCTGGCCGGCATGTATCCTTCTTTGTTCCTGTGTCTGTCCCTTCGGGGAAATGTCACACGTTGTTCCTTTAAGCCCTTGTAGCTTGCTATGACTTGGGTTCATACGTTGATGACTGACACGTTCATTGCTGGGTTACGTATGCCTGTCTCTGTAAGTTTGTGCCACCTTGGGTTTACGACTAGTCATGTCGCCCGGGTTCTCTGTCATATGGATGCTAGCGGCACAATCGTATACGTGAGCCAAAAGGCACAAACGGTCCCGGCCAAGGTAAGGCTACAGCTGTGGGAATACCGTGTGTGAGGCCGCAAAGTGATATGATGTGTTACATGCTAGATCGGTGTGACTTAGGATCGGAGTCCTGACAGATTGGTGAACCATGATTTGGTCGGGCAGCTCTTTTTCTGGATCTTCAGGGAATTGTTTTCTACCACTTATGGATGGGAGTGGTGGGTAATTGTTTTTCTAGATCTTTAGCAAATTGTTTTCTGGAGTGGGGAACAAGGGTATGGTCGAGCAGCTCTTTTTTCTGGATATTCAGCGAATCATTTTCTACCACTTATGGATGGATGTGGTGGGTATTTGTTATTTCCAGATCTTTAGCGGGTCGTTTTCCGGATTGGGGAACGAGGGTCGGGTTGGGCAGCTCTCTTTTTTGGATCTTTGTCGAATCATTTTCTACCACTTATGGATGGTAGTGGTGGGTAATTGTTTGCAACTTCAGGGGCAAAGTCAGGACAGACGGACAGAAGCATGAATCCATTTATGAGTGTTTAAGAAAGCGTTGTGGTAGTGAAGTATATTATAGTCATTTGTGTTGTGGTAGAGACACTTTCTTTTATTAGGGCTAGGACGGATGGGCAGAAGCATGGACCACAAATACATAAACTTATGATTATTTGCGTTGTGGTAGAGACACTTTCTTTTATTAGGGTCATTTACATTATTTCTATTTGTCGTAGTGACGTATAGATATTGTGTGCATTCCTTCTTTGGGAGACGTTTTTAAGAGGGAAAGTTATTATTAACCAACTCCTTGAATTAAATTAAAAGGTGTATATGAAGGCCATGTTTTTGTGATTATTTTTCTCAAGCTGGCATAATCGGATTCAAGTGGCCCACCCACACGACAAATCAATCCCTGCCCCACTTACATCATATATGGGTCCAGTCCCACAACGAACATATGGAAAATATGTCGTGGAGAGGATAAGGTTGGGATAGGTTGTGGTGGGTGGCCCCCATAGGCAACGCATGTCCAGCGTAGGAGCAGATCCACGGGAGGAAAATATTAGTCGGCTGAAAAAGGGTTTTCCATCTTTGAGACGATTTAAAGATGAAAAGTGTATGCATTTTCATCCGATAATCTCAAATTAATGTGTCTATATGAAGGCCATTATCTGGTGAGCATTTTTCTCGAGCGAAGGATAATCACCTCACATAGAAATGCTTTGAGCGACATAACCTATTTGACGCCCCTTAGCGTTAAATGGTTGACCTTTCGCTGAGGCGAGCCACCGGATGGGCCGGCCCATGTACAGGGTTCGTGTTTTATCTGTTCGCTACAACTTCCTTTGTTTTTATCTTTTTTCTATGTTTTTTTTGCTTCTGGTTCTTTGCAATGTTTTGTCCGGTCTTCACTGGTTTTGTTCTGTTTTTTTTGTTTTGGTTCCTTTTTCCTTTTTTTTCCTTTTTCGTTTATTTTATGTTTTTTATTTCTTCTTCTCTTCCCGTGTGTTATATTCAAAGGTCACCTCCTATTACAAAAATATTCATCATATATGAAAAACATGTTTAACCGTACATTATGAAAAAGTTCACTATGCATTACGAAAATGTTCATCGTGTATTACAAAAATGTTCATCATACATTTAACAAAATGTTCACCATATATGAAGAAAATGTTCATTGTATTTAAAAAATGTTCATTGTGTACATAAAAACTGTTCAGTGTATATCACAAAAATGTTCAATGCGTATTTAAAAAAATCCAGTGTATATCACAAAAAAGTGCAGTGTGTATTTAAAAATTGTTCATAGTATATTTAAAAAGATGTTCAGTGGTTGAATCTATTTGATTTTTTTAATCTACCAATGCGATTAGTTCTTCAATACTCTCGCACCATTGCAATCGCTAATAATCATCAGCTCAATTGGTAAGTAAGGCTGACTCTCCATCGTTGGTTGCGAGTTTGAGTCCTTGACTAAGCATCCTTTTATTGCTAATTTAATTGAAGCGACCGAATGGGCCGGCCCAATTTGATTCTCTCCCTGCGCGAAAGCTCCTTCTGTTGACGCACGCGAGCCTCAGCTAGGAGCACTCGGTTCGAGCCTCCCACAGACTCGGCGGACCTGTTCCTATCCCGCCTGCAATATATACGAGTTTGGACTTCCCCTTTCGCCGACCCCGCCCCATCCGAGCAAAAATGCTACACACACGGAATAAATCAACAGGCCTTTAAGGATTAGCTGATCTGTCCTTTTCTAATTGGGCTAATTAACCTTCCCTCCTAATTAACCGGCCGCCCCCTGATTCTAACTGATGGGGGTGGGTGCCAAGCCCCGTAAAACCCCGTATTAGTCCGTTGATGTAGCAAAGCCGCCATCCGAGACAGCGAGAAGGCCAGTGCTACAAATCAACGGGCTGATGTCAGGAAGATTTAAGCCGCCTCGCTGGCCGTTTGATTAGCCCCACCACACCGTCGGATCCCTCCTCTCAACCGGTTTGAACGGTCAATGCCCACATGATCTCCTTCCTCACATCGCACAACAGGCCCCTTCCCTCCTACGATCTTGTAGCACCCGCAGCCGCCGGCGAGCACTGCATCGGAGCCCAAGTAGCCATTGGCAACGCTTCACTGAAGCGACCACATCGGCACGGTGGCGCTCCATCGCAGCACCCGACACAGCCAGCGATGCTCCATTGAAACACATGCCGCTCTGATGATGCTTCAGTGCAACCCAGGCGGCCACCGCGAAGTTCGCTGCAAAGATTGGTGGCCTCCGGTGAAGCTCCATTGCAGAACTAGATGGCTCTCGACGGAGCTTCAACGATCCGACGGTGCTTCATTGCATCTCCAGCGGTCCCCGCGATGCCCCACTGCAGCGACATGGCCTGGCAGAGCTCCATGGCAACATCGGCGACTCGCGGCAGTGTTGCCGGCTCACACGCCCTTGCAACACCGATGCATCGTGGTTGGTGTCGCCTTTGCAGCACCCTGGCGGTGCCTCCTGCTCCCTCTTTTAGCACCGGCAGCGCTGCACCGGCAAAAAGCTCGGCCGACGATGCTCGGCAACACGGACCACATCAACGGCCGCAGTGTTGAGCACGCCGCCGCGTCCCGGCATCAATCCACACCGGTGATGGCAGCAGTAGCTTGCAACGGCATAGAGCTTGCAGCAACGGTTGGACTGTGTCCATGCCCGCGGTGTTCGACGGAGAACAGAGGCCAGAGGTGGAGGAAGAAAAGGGGATAAAGCTGAGCGAGAAAAAAGACGGAGGGAGGAGGAAGAAAGGAGTGGCTCTCCTGGTCTGCACGAAATGAGGAGATAAGGTTTGGGCGGTGGCTCACCCCATTGGGACGCGTGGCACGCAGAGGAGACGGTTTATGCGGGCGTGTAATCATCCGACTTAATTCTAGAGTTTCCCAACGCGAATGCCCAACATCCTAACATGGGCGTCCGGCGCTCTCTCCCTCCTCCCACCCCCATTGCAGTCAATGTCTTCAAAGCCACCACTAGCAGAGGTGGCGGAGGCTGCCAGGCCATCGGCTTCCTCACCAAACGAATCAAAACCCTCTGGCAAATGGGGTGCTACCGCTGTACTAGGGGCGGACCACGAGGTGAAAAAGTTGTGCGTTGGCAACCTTCCCACACTCGCGGATGAGGATGATGATACTATAGCATTTGCCCCGCACAGGGCGCTTGACTAAATCGTCACGCGGGTTATCTCCTGTAGCTACGCCTTAGTCCTCTTTTGCTCACTCGTCGAGTCCTAGGGTGCCCTTGAGCTGCTCCGTGGGTTCAAGGTCAAGTGCTCCTTCATATGGATAATCTCTCCTCTCCCTTATCCACCGCCCGGATCAACTCCCACCTTGGATCACCCTATGATCTGGCTGCAGGTTGTCACCCCGCGATGTGATTTTTGGGTAATTATGGTTTTGGTGTCTTTGATGTGGCATGGCAGAGCATGTGTGGGAGATTTATCATTGCGTGGTCTTGCTCTTTTATGCATTTTAGGCCGTGTCAGATGATATATGTTGTTAGAGTGTCCTAGATTGGTGATTGTTCCTTGTCCTAGGGTGACATTGTTATGCTAGTGTTGTGTAAAGATTATTGCCCTCATGAGACTTACTCGCGTAATTCTAACTTTGATATGCCATGGAATAGGTCAATATCTATTAACTATGGTAGGTCTGATTTAAGTTTGAATGATGTACTAATAAGGAATGATGTACTAATATAGAATAATCCTTGGTTAGTCATAGTTGTTTATGTCTCGAGTGAAATTGCTCCATTCATGTGCTAATGTTGTGTAATGAGTTGTGCACAAGTGACACAATTTGCTGTTATCCAGGCTATGATTTGATATAAATATAAAGTGTATTTTATCTTTGACCTATTTCACTTTAAGTTAGACCATTCATAGCTATCTAATAGTTTTTGTTACTAGGACTACTTGTATGAGGATTTTATTCATCTATTTCATTATAGAAATAGTATGCATGCTTATGGCATTTGTTCTTTGATTGGTTTTTACATGATAGAGCTATTAGGAACCTATGTGTTGGAGGAATTAGTTCATCTATTTCAAAGCAGGAGGTAGACGGAGAATTTCAAAGGAATGGAAAGATTGAAGGTGTTGAATTCCCCATTGATCAAACTTTTGCATACATCGACTCTGAGTAGCTGGAAGATGCCATTTCTACCTATAAAGTCGTGAATGGGACATATTTAATATTCCTCTTCGCCGTATAGTTTTGATGGACGGGTAAAATCCATATGGGTTAATGAAACATGATTAATAAAACATTAACATAAACAATAATGTGCCTGCTTGTATGATGTATAGAAATGTTGTAACCACATTTACATAAACTTATGATTATTTGTGTTTCTGTAGAGACACTCTCTTTCATTAGGGTCATTTACTTTATTCTATTTTTGGTAGTGAAGTATATTATTCCAATGAGATATTGTACGCATTCCTTCTTTTTGAGATGTATTTAAGTCGGAAAGTAATTACTAACTAACTCCATGAAATAAATTAAAAGGTGTCCATGAAGTTCATGTTTTTGTGAGTATTTTTCCCGAGCGAAGGATAATCGGGTTCGAGCCGACTACGCTCGTCCCTCTGCCCCCACCCACCCCTCCTGGTAATACGTACGAGTGCGGCCCCATAGGGAACATGTGGAAAAGAATATGTCACGCGGAGAGGATATGGTTGCGAGAGGTTGCCGTGGGCGGGCCCCAAAGTCATGTCTCCCGAGAAATAAGATAACGACTAACTATGTATGTTTTTATTTCTTTGTGTTTATTTTGCTAGATAGATTGAGGCGATGCAATCTTGGATTATGAATGAGCTATTTGCCCTTGGTTATTAAGGCGTAATGAAACTTTGAACTATGTGCTAGGTAAAATTGCTTGTTTTGAGAAGGTCATACTTGACAATTCTTGGTGATGGCACTACTGCAGGTTGGTCCAAACGCGACAGTCCAATCAGAGACCCTTCGACGAAACTTTGTGTGATGCATTAAACACAAACAATGATGTAATAAAACCATAAAAAATATACAAAACGTTTGCGATGGCGGAGACATCAAACATGATTCAGATTAAAGTTGCGTGTGCGATGCGTGGCATACGGTTAATCCAGTAGAAGTGTTTGCGATGAGGCAGAACAACAGAGACGGGCAGCCAGATGAGGGTGTGTGCGATATACGGCATGCAGTTCACAAGGATGAACTATGTGTGATTAGGCAACATAATATAAATGGTCAGCCAGGTCAAGGTGAGTGCGATGGAGGGCATACAGTTCACTCGGATGAACTGTTTGCAATGAGCCAAGACAACAGAAATAGTTCAACCAACAAGATGTGTCTGATACGCGGCAAACAGGTCCGTAGTCTGAAATGTGTGCGAAGACCAATAATAACACAAACGATTTCTGCTAATAAGCCATGTGATTTGCTCTGTCTACAGAAGAATAATATATATATATATATATATATATATATATATATATATATATATATATATATATATATAACCAAAATAAACATCCAATTACATAAGTGACTATACAGATCATTCACACACACCTCAATAAACAATTGCATGCATTCTAAACCACGAGAAATGATCGTCTAGTCATCTACTTGTTGTGACGCTTCTGCCACTGCTCTATGGCTCGATCCCCCTTTTGGGGTAGGATGAAGACACTTCCTCATGTTAACGATCCGCATGTACATCTCGTAGCTTGTGTACGCATCCTTGGCCGCGTACTAGACGTGTTCTTCATCCAGTATATGATGCCAGGCACTGTGCCAGGCGTTCTTGTCCTTCTTGCTCTCATCCTTCATCTTCATGTAGTAGGAGTCAATGATGGCCGAGGCGAGGTCAACCAGGGAGTTATGTTTGTTGTTGTCGCCGCCCCAGACCTTGTAGTGGTCACGGATGTTGACAAGATTCTGGCAGGTCAAGCCCGAAACCTTGAACGCTTTTAGATCGTTGGTGGCGTCCATCGTAGCGAAACTATAGTCGGAGCTGTTGATAAACCTGGAGAAACGCTCCCAAGGCCTTGTGGCCAGGTGGTAGTGGTAGACGAGGACGTCATGTCGCACGCACAACTACGCGATGACAACCTTCTGATTGTGCCCGGCACGACCGCTGGTGAACTCGAGGTAGAAGCCGACCACTTGGTACTTGTCCTTAGAAAGCAACTGCTCCATAGTTCAGATGGAGCTCTCCACCGAGACCGGCTCATTCGTGTACACCATCGAGAGGTCCTTCTCCCTCACATGGGTGTCCACTACGTGATGTGTGGTGAACTGCCCCTGTTGTCATCGTCGGCCGCTGGGAGCGCCATTGGAACTGCTGGATGTCCTCTCTGTATGTATCGTCATGGGTGTGCTTATTGTGTCGTGTGGCGCGAGAGATGAAGGTAAATGGCCGCAGGAATAAGTGGGGGCCGGGCGGCCTGGATTCTCGGCACGTCTCCATGTCAGTTTTTGCAGCGGGTAACTGCATCGTGGCACCGCGACCGGCGCAACCACATGCATAATGGCATCACGAACATACATGATCGTGCGCCTACCCCAAGCATTGGCAGCGCGCATGGAGGGACGAGGGTTGAGCGCCCAGAGGGACGCAAGAGAAGAGCGCACAGCGGCCGCGTCAACCGCGAGCAACCACACACATAGAGTAGTTGAACACGCAGGGAATGGTCGTCTACAAGCCGGGCCGGCCATGCGACTGCGTGAGAGCAACTGCAGTGTGCTACTACCGCCGTCTGGTCTACTAGTTCCCTTTATATTCGGTGCCATATTTTTACCTTAAATTTAACTAACAAAATGTTAATGCATGTTATAAAAATTATATAATTGGAAACTATGTTCAAATACAAATCCAACGATATAATCTTTGGCGGCATGCATTCATATTTTATTAGTTAAATCTCTAGTCAAAATTTGGCACAAAAAATAAAAAGACGACTTAAACCAGGACGGGGGTAGTACGTAATTAAATCACAAATGCTTTTTTGTTAACCATATGTGTACGTGTCCTTTCGTCCTCCTCTCGCATGTCACCCCACTACCGCAAACGGCTTCGAGCGCAAGCTTGAGCAGCGTGCGGGGCGTTCTTTTGGCCAAATGGTGCCGCGAAGTGGCGCCAATGAATTCATCGGTGAGCCCGCTCCCGCGCAACCACGCAGGTTCCCGCGCAAGCTTCCTGCCCAACTCGGTAAAACCCCGCAAAATCCCAATGCAACCGGCCTGCTATATAAACCCTCATGGCCGGCGAGTCCTGGTTGCATTTCCCCTCCCTCCCTGTAGCTTATCTCATCTACTTCTCCCACAGTCACCAATGGCACTGGTCCGTCATCGTCGATCAGCCACTCCGCCATCATCAGAGGACAGCTCCAGTTGGGAGGCTACACCGTGGCGGCAGCGCAGTCCCCAGTGTAGTGTAGTGCGCGTGGTGTCCCTGTTGGGTGTGCGCGGAACACCCACCACACGCTCACGCCACGCCTGGCTTGCCAAGGTTTGCCATCACAGCCGTGCCACCGATACGCCTCCAACGTATCTATAATTTTTATTGCTTCATGCTACTTTATGTACTGTTTTGGACTATACCGGGCTTTATTTTCCACTTTTATATTATTTTTGGGACTAACCTATTAACCGGAGGCCCAAATTGCACTGCTTTTTTTGCCTATTTCGGTTGTTTCAAGAAATGTAATATCAAACGGAGTCCAAACGGAATGAAACCTTCGAACGTGATTTTCTCACCGAACGTGATCCAGGACTTGGACCCTACTCCAAGGAACAAAGAGGCGGTCACGAGGGAGGCGCGCCCCTAGGGCGCCCCCGCCTCGTGGGCCCCTGTTGCTCCACCGACGCATTCTTCCTCCTATATATACTTACGCATTCTCAAACGATCGTAACAGGAGCCAAAAACCTAATTGCACCGCCGCAACTTCCTCAGATCCACGAGATCCCATCTTGGGGCCTGTTAGGAGTTCACGGAGGGGCATCCACCATGGAGGGCTTCTACATCATCACCATAGCCCTCCGATGAAGTGTGAGTAGTTTACTTGCAGACCTTCGTCCATAGCTAGTAGCTAGATGGCTTCTTCTCTCTTTTTGGATCTCAATACAATGTTCCCCCCTCTCTCGTGGAGATCTATTCGATGTAATCTTCTTTTTGCGGTGTGTTTGTTGAGACCGATGAATTGTGGGTTTACGATCCAGATTATCTATGAATAACATTTGAATCTTCTCTGAATTCTTTTATGTATGATTGGTTATCTTTGCAAGTCTCTTCGAATTATCCGTTTGGTTTGGCCAACTAGATTGGTAGTTCTTGCAATGGGAGAAGTGCTTAGCTTTGGGTTCAATCTTGCGGTGTCCTTACCCAAAGGATGTAAAGGGTTGCAAGGCACGTATTGTATTGTTGCCATCGAGGATAACAAGATGGGGTATTTATCATATTGCATGAATTTATTCCTCTACATCATGTCATCTTGCTTACAGGCGTTACTGCTTTTTAACTTAATACTCTATATGCATGCTGGATAGCGGTCGATGAGTGGAGTAATAGTAGTAGATGCAGAATTGTTTCAGTCTACTTGTCTCGGACATGATGCCTATATACATGATCATACCTAGATATACTCATAATTATGCTCAATTCTGTCAATTGCTCAACAGTAATTTGTTCACCGACCGTAGAATACTTATGTTCTTGAGAGAAGCCACTAGTGAAACCTATGGCCCTCGGGTCTATTCTCATCATATCAATCTCCATCACTTTAATACTTGCTTTGTTTTTACTTTGCCTTTTACCTTTCACTTTGCATCTCTATACCAAAAATACCAAAAATATTATTTATCATCTCTATTAGATCTCACTCTCGTAAGTGACTGTGAAGGGATTGACAACCCCTAATCGCGTTGGTTGCGAGGAGCTATTGTTTTGTGTAGGTACGAGGGACTTGTGCGTGGCCTCCTACTGGATTGATACCTTGGTTCTCAAAAACTGAGGGAAATACTTACGCTACTTTGTCGCATCATCCTCTCCTCTTGGGGAAATCCAACGCAGTGCTCAAGAGGTAGCAAGAAGAATTTCTGGCGCCGTTGCCGGGGAGGCTCACGCAAGAGCAAGTCAAGCACCATACCAAGTACCCATCACAATCCCTATCTCCCACATTACATTATTTGCCATTTGCCTCTCGCTTTTCCTCTCACCCACTTCACCCTTGCCGCTTTATTCGCCTCTCTCTTTTTCGTTCGCCTTCTTCCCGTATGTATCTTTGTTTGTGTTTCCTTGTGCCTTCTATATGCTTGCATCTTTGCTTGCTGACAATCTATTGATATGGATCCACTTAAAGTGTTCTACTTGGATCATCTTCGATCCTTATGTGCTCGTCTTTGAAACCCCAACTAGCCTAGTTGATGGGAAATCTTTAGATGAGCATGCTCATTTTGTGCGTCATCGTTTGTCTGAAAAGGGGAGACTCTTACGGTATCATATAAATAGTTTTCTATGCTATGCTTGGAATCTTTGTGGAATGTGTGATTTTACTTGTTGCTCTAAGAACCCTAAAAAACACCTTCCCTACCTATGTGAGTTCAATGATAATGAAATCTTATCTTCTTATGCAAGGGGTGTTTATAGTTACTATGATATCGAACAAATTGAAGAATTTGTCATTTTTAAGGGTGCTCATGAAGTTGCTTCTTTGATTGAAAAGTATGATTTTACTCTTAACAAATCTGAAAATTTCGTCATACTTAAATATTGCAATGAAAACCTTGCTCACAATGACTATGTCCAAGAATTTATTGAAAGAATGACCGTTGCTTTGGAAGAAAATAATTATATGCATGAATCTATAGATAATGATGATTCCGATGATTTGGTTGAAATATCCCTTGATGAACATGATGCTTGCTATTCTTGTGGCTATGATGCCAATATTTATGAAGACGAATTTGCTATAGTTCCTTATGTTAAAAATGAGATTGTTGCTATTGCACCCATACTTGATAGTTCCTTCGATGAAAAGCATGATTGCAATGATTTTACTATAAATTCTTTTGATGTCAATTGTGCTAATAATATGCAAAACCCTAAGCTTGGGGATGCTAGTTTTGCTATGTCTACTACTTGTTGCAATGATCATGATTGGGGTGATTCTTCTTATGATCTTGAAAATTTATTTAATCCCCATGATGAATATGAGATTGATAATATTGTTTGCACTAATATTGAAAGTGGGTTTGGAAGAGTGTCAACTTTAGATCCCACATATTTGGAGAATATTCAATCTTATGAAATTTTTGATAAAAGTGGGTTTGGAGAGGTCATGACTTTAGTTAATGTTAATCCCACTATTTTGGAAGAGTGTCAACTTTGCACACATGTGGATTGTGTTAAGAATATGTTATGTGATAGCTATATTGTTTAATTTTCTTATGATCCTACATGTAATTATTATGAGAGAGGAAAATATGGTTGTAGAAGTTTTCATGTTACTAAATTACCTCTCTTCAAGTTTAGATTGCTATCGTCACTTTCTTCTTCCTTGCATATGCTAGTTTTTGCTTGCTACGATAATTTGTTTGCCTATAATATGCCTATGCATAGGAAGTATGTTAGACATAAGTGTGTTCGTGACATGTTTTATGATGCTCTCTTTGTGCCTCAATTCTTGTCTTTCTTGTGAGCATCATTGAATCTCAATGCCTAGCTAGGGGCGTTAAACAATAGCGCTTGTTGGGAGGCAACCCAATTTTCTTTATGTTTTTTGTTTTTGTTTCTGTTTAGGAATAAATAATCCATCTAGCCTCTGTTTAGATGTGGTTTTATGTTTTAATTAGTGTTTGTGCCAAGCTAGACCTATTGGATCTTCTTGGATGATAGTTATTTGATCTTGCTGTAATTTCCAGAAACTTTGCGCTAAGTGCCAGAATTATAAAAAATCACCAGAACGTGATAAAATACTGATTCCAATTTCTGCTGATCAATAAACAAATTGTATAGTTCTTCTAATTTTGGTAGATTTTTTGGAGTTCCAGAAGTTTGCGTTAGTTACAGATTACTACAGACTGTTCTGTTTTTGATAGATTCTGTTTACCGTGTGTTGTTTGCTTATTTTGATGAATCTATGGCTAGTAAAATAGTTTATAATCCATAGAGAAGTTGTAATACAGTAGGTTTAACACCAATATAAATAAAGAATCAGTTCATTACAGTACCTTAAAGTAGTATTTTGTTTTCTTTCTCTAACGGAGCTCACGAGATTTCTATTGAGTTTTGTGTTGTCAAGTTTTCAAGTTTTGGGTAAATTCTTTTGATGGATTATGGAACAAGGAGTGGCAGAGCCTAAGCTTGGGGATGCCCATGGCACCCCAAGATAACCAAGGACACCAAAAGTCAAAGCTTGGGGATGCCCTGAAGGCATCCCCTCTTTCCTCTACTTCCATTGGTAATTTACTTGGAGCTATATTTTTATTCACCACATGATATGTGTTTTGCTTGGAGCGCCTTGTATTATTTGCGTCTTTGCTTGTTAGTTTACCACAATCATCCTTGCTGTACACACCTTTTGAGAGAGCCATACATGAATTGGAATTTGATAGAATACTCTATGCGCTTCACTTATATCTTTTGAGCTTGATAGTTTTGCTCATAGTGCTTCACTTATATCTTTTGAGCGTGATGATTTTTGCTCTAGTGCTTCACTTAGATCTTTTAGAGCACGGTGGTGGATTTGTTTTAAAGAAACTATTGATCTCTCATGCTTCACTTAGATTATTTTGAGAGTCGTTAATAGCACGGTAATTTGCTTAATGTTAATATACTTGGTATTCAAGATATGTGAAACTTTCTTTTGAGTGCGTTGAATACTAAGAAAAGTTTGATGCTTGATAATTGTTTTGAGATATGAAGATGGTGATATTAGAGTCATGCTAGTTGAGTAGTTGTGAATTTAAAGAATACTTGTGTTGAAGTTTGTGATTCCCGTGGCATGCACGTATGGTGAACTGTTATGTGATGAACTCGGAGCATGATTTATTTATTGATTGTCTTCCTTATCAGTGGCGGTCGGGGACGAGCGATGGTCTTTTCCTACCAATCTATCCCCCTAGGAGCATGCGCGTAATACTTTGCTTTGATAACTTCTAGATTTTTGCAATAAGTATAGGAGTTCTTTATGACTAATGTTGAGTCCATGGATTATACGCACTTTTTTCCCATCCTTCCACCATTGCTAGCCTCTCTAATACCGCGCACTTTTCGCAGGTATCATACACCCACCATATATCTTCCTCAAAACAGCCACCATACCTACCTATTATGGCATTTCCATAGCCATTCCGAGATATATTGCCATGCAACTTTCCACCGTTCCGCTTATTATGACACGCTCCATCATTGTCATATTGCTAGCATGATCATGTAGTTGACATCGTATTTGTGGCAAAGCCACCGCTCATAATTCTTTCATACATGTCACTCGTGATTCATTGCATATCCTACATCACGGAGGCATTCATATAGAGTCATACTTTGTTCTACGAATCGAGTTGTAATTGTTGAGTTGTAAGAAAAATAAAAGTGTGATGATCATCATTATTAGAGTATTGTCCCAAGTGAGGACAAGATGATGGAGACCATGATTCCCCCACAGGTATGCTATGTTTAATGAAGATGATATTTTTAGCCTCCCAAGTTTTGATGAGCAAATTTATTATGATGATAGCATGCCTCCTAGTTATGATGATTATTGTGATGACACTTATTCTATAAAAAGTAGTGATGATTATATTTATAAAACTTATCATTATTATGATGACCCTTTTTCTGAACACTACTCTATTAATGTGGAAACAATTTATAGTATTTGAGTCTCTTATGATACTCCCACGATTTCGAATGAGAAGAATTTTGCTTATGTGGAGAGTAATAAAATTTCTATGCTTGTAGATCATGAAAAGAATGCTTTAGGTGATGGTTATATTGTTGAATTTATTCATGATGGTACTGAAAATTATTGTGAGGGGGGAATATATGCTTGTAGGAATCTCGACAATATCAAGTTTCCTCTCTGTGTGTTAAAAGTTTTGAAGTTATGCTTGTTTTGCCTTCCTATGCTAGTTGATTATTGTTCCCATAAGTTGTTTGCTCACAAAATCCCTATGCATAGGAAGTGGGTTAGACTTAAATGTGCTAGTCATATTCTTCATGATGCTCTCTTTATGTTTCAATTCTTATCTTTTATGTGAGCATCATTGAAATCATCATGCCTACACTACAAGAAATATGTCAACTTGTGACCCTCACTATCGTCACCGAAAGGTCATAGTTTTTCATTTATGCACCTTTTGTGACCAAAAAGCAAGGTCAAAAGTCAAGGTCAGAATCGAAATTAGCGACCTTCTGTGTGAGAAGGTCGTAGACATTTACGACCAAAACAGAAGGTCGTTGAACCCATGACCTTTTGTTTTGGTCACTAGGGGTCTTCCCAGGCCACGTCGGATCCGACGTGGCAATCTGATGTGGCAAAATTGCGACCAATTGAAAAGGTCACTGACAAGATTCAGCCCGGTCCGATTCGACGCCTTACATGGGCCGAGCCCACTAATTCAGCCTTTTTATTAATTTTTTCTATCAATTTTTGATCGGCTTCATGGGCCAAGCCCAACAATTCAGCCTTTTTATTTCTAGGCCTCATCCATTTCATAGTCCATTTAATTAAGCCTTTTTATACCTTTTTTCATAAATGCACAATATTCCAAATTAATCGTTGTTTGGGCCATAGCCTTTTTAGAGCCCAAATATTATTCGATCCAATAGAACATTCACCTTTTCATTCATGATTTCTTTTACACATTTCAACAAAGAAACAATCAATAATTCTCACAATTAAATGATCAAATCCGTAAATCACTCAATGAAACTCACAACAAAGACATACATCGCCTCAAGACGATCCATCAAGTGTGCATACAATCAAAAAGAAATACACATGCACCAAAACATGATGGCAACATCAACTAAAACTATTGTGCACATCATCAGGCTTCTTCTGATCATGGTCACAACAGCAGCCACCTCAACAAAATTAGATCCCGATCTGCATAAATTATAAGTAAGATACATTGGAAGTTAAATGATTGCCAATAAAAAATATCCATTCAAGAGAATAAAAATTACACATAAATGCCCAAATACCTCGCCCAAGAACACTAAGCATGGCATGGCAAAACTTCCAAAACTTGACTACAACACATCAACCTCGATGATGTTCTACTAAGACATTCAACACACCAACAATACTAAGCGTACATGTACCAAAGACATCTACTAGCTACTAGTGCAGTCATGCAATGAACATCTATCGGCTACTAGCACAATTGCACAAGCAATAGAAGCAAAGAATACTACTAGCACTGCTAGTAGTAACTACTAAGTACTAACTAGTACCACCCAATAGCTAGTAGCAATAAACTAACACTACAAGAGTAAATCAAAGAATAGTACAAAGCTACTAGAGCATCAATAGCGGCAGACATCTACATCTAGACTCTAGGGAGCATGAACAACAAAGAAGACATCAAATGACACCTTGTTGTGATGTAACAAGATGGTACAACCGACTTGCTTCCGTAACAAAGTGTGGATTATATAGAAGAGTAGAGATCTGTGTCCCTTGGAAGCACATCAAATGTTAAAAATCTGGACTGGTTAAATAATAATTGTATTCTTCTCTACAAGCACATATGAGTAGTTAATAAGTCTTGATCCTATCAAGTATGACAGCTTGCAACATGGAGATGCATACATGACTGAAAGCACTAACATATTATGGTATGGCCAAGGGCTATACTAGTCCAGGATAATGTGTGTTGCATCCAAGAACCGTGTTCTCGGATCGAGCTACATTGATGTTGCATCCAAGAATTTGCAAAGCGGCTGTCATGAACATGAACATATTATGTCGTGGAAAGCGGATACTTCATTCAAATAAATACATCTTATTGCGTGAACATTTCACGATTCCATGGTGGAAACGTATAACATGTATGATGATACACTAATACACCGTGCATACTTGAAAATGATGTAAGAGTTAAAATTATTAAACCGAGAGCGATCCAAAGAACACAACATACTTGAAAAATGCGAGATTTAGCATACCTCTATTCCTACGCATTACTACACATAGGTTAACAACTAGGAGAGCAACAGAGCATGCCAAGACCGCAATTGGCCGATCGATTGCTTTAGGTCATAGTGCCAAGAACACTGCTACATGTACTAGTACAACAAAAGAAGAATCTCGTGCCTCTATAATTCGCTAGTTTCTTAGGCTACGTACATCATTGCAAATTTTGATGAAATGCATAGGTCCAAATGATGATTACACAAGAGCAACCATCTGCAGACATTGGTGGAGAAATGCTCATCTTTTATTCTTTGTAAAAGAAAATTTGAGTTCAAGCAAGAGTACTAGTTACCGACTACACATGTAGGTGCATATGCAGTGCATACTACAGACTACAAGACAACACCAACTTGACACCCGAGTAGTCCAACTTGATAGGTGGGAGTAACATTTACAAAGATCAAGCTTGGACTTGCATCCCACATGTCAATTCTTCTACTACCTAGAAGCTAGAGCATGCATATGCAGTTGGTATAACATAACATAAAGAGCAACGACTTGATAAGTCCGCCCCAATAGTCCAAGTCATGGAAAACCAAATATTTCAACTGATCGAGAAAGACCTTGCAGAAATGGCCTCATCCACGCCTTCTCTTAGCCCCAAACTGAAGCCTTCCATCATCCACTTGAATACGCCATTGTTGCTCAATGTACAAAAGATGCCTGCCAGGAGGACGAAATCAAATGAATAAGAACCCCACATAAACAAAGAGGCTGAACAATGATTCTACAAAGTATATTCACATAAGTTTGCTTATGAAGCCAGAGCTAACAATCTAAAAATTCAGAATCATAGTGCCTCATTTGATAAATTATTGTATACACATGAATATTGTAGAGCTTCAAAGATAGGACACATGTGAAATGTATAGTACAATCTTCAGATACTTGCTGTGTGGATATGTATAATTAACCTTCAGTGTATCGCATCTCGAATACAATTAGACTACTAGTACCTAGAAATCATATGCAACTCTATTTTTGCTCTAGACCAGCCACAAGATCATAAAAGAAATCATAAGTATCTAGTGCATTTTATATAATAAAGCAGCTGCCTGAACAAACAGAAATTCTGCATCTTCACTCTGTAGAAACATTTCATGCCAAATGGTGATATTTACTCTGTAGAAACATTAATATAGGACATCATTTTATTAATTCAGAGTTGGGATGAGCATTTTTATTCTGCAGCTACTCCTTTTTATGAATTCAGAATTGGGATGGTCATTCTATTTCTCTAGTTCAACATGTGATCATCTAAATTAACATACTCCAAACTAAACTAGGCACTAAATTTACATTCAGACAACACTGCAGATGGACGAATTCGTATAGTCATGTCGAGCAGCAGCTAATATGCTAATCCATACAACACAGCAGATGGACGAATTCATATAGTCATGTGGAGTAGCAGCGTAATATGTGCTAATCCAAACGCACTGCTCGATAGAACCAACCACCTCCTAGTAATTAAAACCCCTTGAAGAAAAAGTAACAAAATTAAATCCATTACCGGTTGCATGCACCAGTCTCCCACCCCGCCCCATACTAGCTATTCGATCTTCTTATTGCCTCCTAGTAAAATGTCTAAGCAGTTACCAACTGCATGCACAGAGTTACTTTTAAAGTAGGTATTTGGGTGAGTAGCAGTCGGTAACTAAGTAAATTTCCTTATAATTTTTGTACTACTACTAGGAGGTAGAAGATGATAATTGGTTTGGACGAGCAGTGCGTCTATCCCAGCAAGCCAATGATTGGCATTTAACAATTTTGAGCAAAGAGGAAAAACGGAGATTGGGGAAGGGCTCTGAACTACAATCCAGCACCTGAACAGGCTGAGGTACTTCGCCGCCAACCTACGGCACGAGCGCGAATCTGGCAAACGGCAAATCTGGACCCCCCCTCCCGTGTTCGTATGTCTACAGTGGTGCATCAGATCCCTTCTAGGCTTGAGCCATCCCCCGCTCACCCCGAACCAAATTCCTCAGCCTCAGATGCAGCCGCCCACATGCGGTGCTTTCTCACGCGGTCGTTACCAAGATGCAGCGGCGGAGATCCTGGTGGGCGCCGGTGGTCTCGTCCCTGATAGAACGTTGCAGCGACACATTAGTCAGATCGGACCAAGCAATTTACAAATCGGGAGGGGATGGGATCAGGGCGCGCGCGTGCGCGATACCTTGGGGGTACTGCTGCTGCTGGTGCTGGGGCGGCGGCCTTCTTGCTGGCCCTGCATGGCTTGTCGGGGTCGTCGTCGTCGTCTCCTCACGCACAGGCGCGCTGGCCGTCGTGGTTCCAGCGAACTTGGACGAAGAGGAGGGCGTCGGCGTCCTCAGAGCGGAAGCAGAGGAGGCCGAGGGAGTGGAGACCAGTGGCGGGGTCGGAAACGAGCACGAACGCGTTGCTGGAGTTGCAGAAGGTGAAGACGGGTGTGCCGGTGAGCGCGTGCACGACTTCGTTGGGCCCGAGCGTGAGGGACTGAGCGGCGCTACAGGGCCCCGGCGAGCGCGGGGCGCGGGGTGGCGAAGCGAGAGGCGAGGTTGGAGAGTAGTGTTGGAGGAAGGAGGAAGGAGAGTAGTCAGCGGCGGCTGCATCGCCGCAGAAGCTGCAGAGGAGAACGGTGCGCAGCGGTGGGACGCGGGAGCTTTGAGAGGTGGGAGGGAGAGGGAAGGGGGAGCTCGGTCTGAGGGATAGAGACGGCGGTGGGAGGGATCGAGGGGAGCGCCGTCGATGGCGACGGCGAGGAGATGGGGGGAGGAGGGGTGCGATGGGAGGAGGGGATCGATGGGATCTGGGTAGGGTTTGGGTAGGTGGATGCGCGCGGGGTTTTCTTTTTCATTTTCTTTTTTCTGTACATAAATGGATGGATGGATGGATGGATGTGGTATGGAGAGATGGATGGATGGATGGGCGCCATGTCATCGATCCGTGTGACAACGAATTCCACCATCGAATAGAAAGACATATAATCAGATTTTTTTTTTTGTTTTTTTCTACTTTTTCACATGAAAAAATCAAATATTGATCTCATATTGTGCACAAGAGTGCATCTTCGAATGCCAAACAATGTTGCCTAAGAAAGTTTTCATTTTCTTTGAACGAAACTCAATTTTCCATTTTTCTGAGTGCCCAGAATGGGCTTAATTGTGAAGGGCCTACCAAATATTTGTTGCAAAATTGGACCAAATCATTTTTCTAAAATATTAGGCCATATTTAATGCACAATTGACCAAATGGTTGGGTGTCAAAAGCTTTTATCCACCTCTCGTGAAAAAGACAAATTTCCACCGATTCAGTAGGAAGCGGGTCAAATTTGAACTACAGCTACCTCGTAGTTTGCTCTTTATTTTTTCCAAAAATCATTTCTAGGTAAATAAGTATCTTTTTAATCAGAGAAACACCAAAAACATTCCAAGATTCAACCACTAGCTAGGAACTATTAAGCCGCCCACGTTTGTAAGCATTTTAAACCAGCATAAACAATTCAAAAAAATAAAAAAAATGGAAAACCTTCGCACTGTGTCATTATACGTGGCCAAGTTACCAGGAAAAATAATAAACTTGTACTACGATAATTATTTTAAAAAACTGTTCTCAGAAACGAGCTATCATGCGTGAAGATTCATGGCTTTCAAGCAAAATGATCAATCTTATGGCCATATTCATGGCATAGTTTGTTCAAATGATCTCATATTGTGCACAAGGGTGCATGTTGGAATTCCAAACAATGTTGCCTAAGGGAGTTTTCATTGTCTTTGCACGAAAAATTCATTTTCCATTTTTCGAGTGCCCGAAATGAGGTTTTTTTTTGTGAAGGACCTACCATATATTTGTTGCACAATTGTACCAAATCAATTTTCTAAAATACTAGGACATATTTGATGCACAATTGTCCAAATGGTTGGGTGTAAAAAGTTTTGATCCATCTCCCGTGAAAAAGACAAATTCCTACCGATTCAAGAGGGAAGAGGGTCAAATTTGAACTGTAGCTACCTCGTAGTTTGCTCTTTATTTTTTCCAAAAATCATTTCTAGGTACACAAATATCTATTTAATCAGAGAAACACCAAAAAAATTCCCAGATTCAACCACTAGTTAGGAACGGTCAAGCCCGCCGTTTTGACCGCATTCTGAAACGGGCATAAAAAATTCAAAAAAATTCAAAAAATTGGAAAACCTTCGCACTGTGCCATTATATGTGGCCAAGTTACCAGGAAAAATAATAAACTTGTACTACGATAATTATTTTTAAAAAGTGTTCTCAGAAACGAGCTATTATGCGTGAAGATTCTTGGCTTTCAAACCAAATGATCAATCTATTGTCCATATTCATGGCATAGTTTGTTAAAATGATCTCATATTGTGCACAAGGGTGCATCTTGGAATTCCAAACAATGTTGCGTAAGGGAGTTTTTATTTTCTTTGCACGGAAAATCCATTTCCCATTTTTTGAGTGCCCGAAATGAGGTTTTTTTGTGAAGGAACTACCAAATAATTGTTGCAAAAATGGACCAAATCATTTTTCTAAAATACTAGGCCATGTTTAATGCACAAGGGGTGTAAAAAGTTTTGATCCACCTCTTGTGGAAAAGACAAATTTTCGCCGATTCAGTTGGAAGTGTCAAATTTGAATCAGAGTCACTTATAGTTTGCTCTTTATTTTTTACAAAAATCATTTCTAGGTACATAAGTATCTATTTAATCAGAGAAACACCAAAAAAATTCCAAGATTCAACCACTAGCTAGGAACGGTCATTCCCGCCGTTTTAACCGCATTCTGAAACGGGCATAAAAAATTCATAAAAAATCAAAAAATTGGAAAACCTCCGCATTGTGTCATTATATGTGGCCAAGTTCCCAGAAAAAACAACATACTTGTAATACAACAATTATTTTAAAAAAGTGTTCTCAGAAACGAGCTATCACGTGTGGAGATCAATGGCTTTCAAGCCAAATGATCAATCTTATGGCCACATTCATGGCATAGTTTGTTCAAATGATCTCATATTGTGCACAAGGGTGCATATTGGAATGGCAAACAATGTTGCCTAAGGAAGTTTTCATTTTCTTTGGACGAAAAAATCATTTTCCATTTTTCGAGTGCCCAAAAGGTGGTTTTTTTGTGAAGGACCTCCCAAATAATTGTTGCAGAATTGGACAAAATCAATTTTCTAAAATACTAGGACATATTTAATGCATAATTGACAAAATGGTTGGGTGTAAAAAGTTTTGATCCACCTCTCGTGAAAAAGACAAATTTCCACCGATTCAGCTGGAAGCGGGTCAAATTTGAACTACAGCTGCCTCATAGTTTGCTATTTATTTTTTCCAAAAATCATTTCTAGTTACATAAGTACGTATTTAATCATAAATACATGGTTTTTTGGCGATACGTCGAGGTTTGGGCGGTGGCCGAGGGCCCCAACTCTAGAGCGCGTAAACTCGCATGCCCGCCGCGTGACCGTGGCATTGCCATGTGTTTTGGGCGGCCTAGGCATGTCTAGTGGGTTGGGCACTCCCCAGGTAGGTGCTAGGAAGAAAATTACAACATAAGATTCTCACGAGGAGACCAATCAATGCTCAAACATGAATTGGCAGCCAAGTGTTTGATTAGCGGTACGGGAAATGTACATGGATAATGGGCGTGAGTTTTGGCTGAGGAGTATCAGTTACTAATAAGACCGTATTCACAAATTTCCAGCTCAAAAGGAGGAGCCTAGGTGGTACTTGCTTTGCAAAGTACCACACTGGACATAAATATGAATGTTGAAGCTGGGCTCAAAATAATGAATGGATTGAGCTGGCATTTGGTGGAGGATGGTTATTTGGGCATAGGAAAGATATGTAGAAAATGGATACTATTTGGACATGCCAAAGTGGTACTTCATTCACAAAGTGTTGTTCTGAACAGAATAGGAAAATGAATATTGTTGAATTATTTTTGAACTAGTCAAGGAAGGTTTTTTACATATTTGACGAAGACATGACCCAAAGAATTTATGAGATTTTTTTGGGAATTTTGGGAATGACATAAATATAGGTTGCTTCACAACCTAGGGCAAAAATTGCCACATGGACATGACACATAGGCAAAACTGATGGGTGGCGCCTAGTCATAGCAACCCACCACAATTTACAAGGTTATGACCATCTATATTGGTCGTGATCAGCTAGAAATAAGGCAGCAGACCAGTGCTATCTGCTTTATGACCATTTCGTGTAAGGAAATTACGACCTTTCTGACCAAAATGGTCGTGATAGTTTAGGGTTTGGAGCCCCCCGAACAGCTTTTGACCAATTGGTCTAAAATGGTCATAGATCTATGACCAATTCTTCCAGGGTCACTGACAGAAGGTCACTAGTTGACATATTTCTTGTAGTGCTAGCTAGGGGCGTTAAACGATAGCGCTTGTTGGGAGGCAACCCAATTTTATTTTTGTTCTTTGCCTTTTGCTCCTATTTAGTAATAAATAATTCATCTATACTCTGGTTATATGTGGTTTTATGTTGTAATTAGTGTTTGTGCCAAGTAGAACCTTTGGGAAGACTTGGGTGAAGTCTTTGTGATCTTGTCATAATAAATGTAACCTTTTAGGCTCACAAGATTAGCTTCCATTTTTTACTGGAGAGTGATTTTAGGTTGATTCTTTTTGCAGAGGATTAATAGACAAATTCCTCAGGTCCACCAATTTATTTCAGAATTTTTGGAGTTACATAAGTATTCTAATGATACATATTACTACAGACTGTTCTGTTTTTGACAGATTTCTGTTTTTCGTGTGTTGCTTGCTTATTTTGATGAATCTATGACTAGTATCGGAGGGTATGAACCATATAGAAGTTTTAATACAGTAGATATAACACCAATATGAATTTATAATGAGTTCACAACAGTACCTAAGTGGTGATTTATTTTCTTATACTAACGGAGCTTACGAGTTTTCTGTTGAGTTTTGTGTTGTGAAGTTTTCAAGTTTTGGGTAAAGATTTGATGGACTATGGAATAAGGAGTGGCAAGAGCCTAAGATTGGGGATGCCCAAGGCACCACAAGGTAATATTCAAGGACAACCAAGAGCCTAAGCTTGGGGATGCCCGGATGGCGTCCCCTCTTTCGTCTCCGTTCATCGGTAACTTTACTTGGAGCTATATTTTTATTCACCACATGATATGTGTTTTGCTTGGAGCGTCATTTTATTCTATTTTGTTTTGCTTTCTGTTTGAATAAAATACCAAGATCTGAAATTCTTAAATGTTAGAGAGTCTTCACATAGTTGCACGATTATTCGACTACTCATTGATCTTCACTTATATCTTTTGGAGTAGTTTGTCATATTGCTCTAGTGCTTCACTTGTATGAGCACGATGGTGGTTTTATTTTATAGAAATTATTTATATCTCATGCTTAACTTATATTATTTTGAGAGTCTTTTTGGACAGCATGGTAATTTTCTTGGGCTATAAAATTAGCCCTAATATGATGGGTATCCAAGAGGGATATTATAAAAACTTTCATATAAGTGCACTGAATACTATGAGAAGTTTGATACTTGATAATTGTTTTGAGATATAAAGATGGTGATATTAGAGTCGTGCTAGTTGAGTAATTGTGAAATTGAGAAATACTTGTGTTGAGGTTTGCAAGTCCCGTAGCATGCACGTATGGTAAACTGCTAGTGACAATTTTGAAGCATGAGGTGTTCTTTGATTGCCTTCCTTATGAGTGGCGGTGGGGGACGAGCGATGGTCTTTTCCTACCAATTTATCCCCCTAGGAGCATGCGCGTAGTGCTTGGTTTTGATGACTTGTAGATTTTTGCAATAAGTATGTGAGTTCTTTATGACTAATGTTGAGTCCATGGATTATACACACTCTCACCCTTCCATCATTGCTAGCCTCTTCGGTACCGTGCATTGCCCTTTCTCACCTCGAGAGTTGGTGCAAACTTCGCCGGTGCATCCAAACTCCGTGATACGATACACTCTATCACACATAAGCCTCATTATATCTTCCACAAAACAGCCACCATACCTACATATTATGGCATTTCCATAGCCATTCCGAGATATATTGCCATGCAACTTTCCACCGTTCCGTTTATTATGACACGCTTCATCATTGTCATATTGTCTTGCATGATCATGTAGTTGACATCATATTTGTGGCCAGGCCACCATTCATAATTTTTCATACATGTCACTCTTGATTCATTGCCCATACCAGTACACCGCCGGAGGCACTCATATAGAGTCATATTTTTGTTCAAGTATCGAGTTGTAAATAAATAGAAGTGTGATGATCATCGTTATTAGAGCATTGTCCCGTGTGAGGAAAAAAAGAGAAAGGCCAAATAAAAAAAGAGAAGGCCCAAAAAAGAGAGCAAGGCCAAATAAAAGAAGAGAAGGCCCAAAAAATGAGAGAAAAAGAGAGAAGGGACAATGCTACTATCCTTTTCCACACTTGTGCTTCAAAGTAGCACCATGATCTTCATGATAGAGAGTCTCTTATTTTGTCACTTTCATATACTAGTGGGGATTTTTCATTATAGAACATGGCTTGTATATTCCAACAATGGGCTTCCTCAAATGCCCTAGGTCTTCGTGAGCAAGCAAGTTGGATGCACACCCACTTAGTTTCTTTTGTTGAGCTTTCATACATTTATAGCTCTAGTGCATCCGTTGCATGGCAATCCCTACTCCTCGCATTGACATCAATTGATGGGCATATCCATAGCCCGTTGATTAGCCGCGTCAATGTGATACTTTCTCCCTTTTTGTCTTCTCCACACAACCTCCATCATCATATTCTATTCCACCCATAGTGCTATGTCCATGGCTCGCGCTCATGTATTGCGTGAAAGTTGAAAAAGTTTGAGAACACTAAAGTATGAAACAGTTGCTTGGCTTGTCATGGGGGTTGTGCATGATGGGTGCATTTTGTGTGACGAAAATGAAGCATGGCCAAACTATATGATTTTGTAAGGATGAGCTTTCTTTGGCTATGTTATTTTGAGAAGACATAACTGCTTGGTTAGTATGCTTGAAGTATTATTGTTTTTATGTCAATATTAAACTTTTGTCTTGGATCTTTTGGATCTGAATATTCATGCCATAATAAGGAAAATTACATTGAAAATTATGTTAGGTAGCATTCCACATCAAAAATTCTGTTTTTATCATTTACCAACTAGAGGACGAGCAGGAATTAAGGTTGGGGATGCTTGATACGTCTCCAACTTATCTATAATTTTTGACTGTTCCATGCTATTATATTATCCATCTAGGATGTTTTATATTTATTTATATTCTATTTTATATGATTTTTGGGACTAACCTATTAACCTAGAGCCCAGTGCCGGTTTCTATGTTTTCCTTGTTTTTGAGCATCGCAGAAAAGGAATACCAAACGGAGTCCAATTGACGTGCCAATTTTTGATGATTTTTTATAGACCAAAAGAAGCCCCCGGAGTAAAAGAGTTGGGCCAGAAGAGTCCCGGGACATCCACGAGGGTGGGGGGTGTGCCCTACCCCCCTGGGCGCATCCCCCTATCTCGTGGACGACTCGGAGACCCCCCTGACGTGAGACCTATGCAAAAATTACTAAAAATACAGAAACCTCCAGAAAATAACCTAGACCGTGAGTTCCGCCGCCGCAAGCCTCTGTAGCCACCAAAAACCAATCGGGACCCTATTAAGACTCACGAGGGGATCCTCACCGTGGCCATCTTCATCATCCCGACACTCTCCATGACGAGGAGGGAGTAGCTCACCATCGGGCTGAGGGTATGTACCAAAGAGCTATGTCTTTGATCTCTCTCTCTCTCTCTCTCTCTCTCTCTCTCGTGTTCTTGATTTGGCACGATCTTGATGTATCGCGAGCTTTGCTATTATAGTTGGATCTTATGATGTTTCTCCCCACTACTCTCTTGTAATGGATTGAGTTTTCCTTTGAAGTTATCTTATCGGATTGAGTCTTTAAGGATTTGAGAACACTTCATGTATGTCTTGCATGTGCTTATTTGTGGTGACAATGGGATATTCACGTGATCTACTTGATGTATGTTTTGGTGATCAACTTATGGGTTCAAAGGACCTTGTGAACTTATGCATAGGGGTTGGCACACATTTTCGTCTTGACTCTTCGGTAGAAACTTTGGGGCACTCTTTGAAGTTCGTTGTGTTGGTTGAATAGATGAATCTGAGATTGTGTGATGCATATCATATAATCATACCCATGGATACTTGTGGTGACATTGGAGTATCTAGGTGACATTAGGGTTTTGGTTGATTTGTATATTAAGGTGTTATTCTAGTACAAACTCTAGGATAGATCGAACGGAAAGAATAGCTTCGTGTTATTTTACTACGGACTCTTGAATAGATCGATCAAAAAGGATAACTTTGTGGTGGTTTCGCATCCCTACAATAATCTCTTCGTTTGTTCTCCGCTATTAGTGACTTTGGAGTGACTCTTTGTTGCATGTTGAGGGATAGTTATATGATCCAATTATGTTATTATTGTTGAGAGAACTTGCACTAGTGAAAGTATGAATCCTAGGCCTTGTTTTAATGCATTGCAATACCGTTTGTGCTCACTTTTATTAATAGTTACCTTGCTGTTTTTGTATTTTCAGATTACAAATACCCATATCTACCATCCATATTGCACTTGTATCACCATCTCTTCGCTGAACTAGTGCACCTATACAATATACCATTGTATTGGGTGTGTTGGGGACACAAGAGACTCTTTGTTATTTGGTTGCAGGGTTGTTTGAGAGAGACCATATTCAACCTACGCCTCCCACGGATTGATAAACCTTAGCTCATCCACTTGAGGGAAATTTGCTACTGTCCTACAAACCTCTGCACTTGGAGGCCCAACAACGTCTACAAGAAGAAGGTTGCGTAGTAGACATCACCCAACATGTTGATGCCATTCCATGGTAGCATGCCAAGGTTCATGAATTTTAGACGGCTTTTGGATTTACTAGAATTACAAAAGCAAGTACCTCAACATTTGCCGGAGAGCCACTATGCGGTGGTGTTTGAAATTCATCCCCATTTCTTGCATGGGATATAATCATCAACCCATGGACACATATATGATTTTATGACCCATTTTGGTGCATCAGAGCATGTGCATGTAGTTTAATTTTGAATTGTGCACCTGAAATGCCTAGAAAACCAAGTTAATGTATAAAAATGTCCAAATGAACCCTGAATAATTCCAATTTTTTGACAACACACCTATAATTCCATGTTCACTGCAGATAAAAGTTCTAGCAATTCAAACACCCTCCTTTGCCGCTATGCCCCATTATGTAATTCAAATCAAGACGAACAATCAAGTAGATCGCACATAGTTTATTATCACCAACCGTGTGGGATGCAGTACAAAATATCTTGGAGCACCGTCGGAGTATAATATGCATATGGCTTACGCGAGAAGGTGCGTCGCCTATAGTCCGCGACCGGCGTGTCAAGCACACTAGCTCGCTCCCCAAATATCATTTCACTGTCAATCATCGGCGGTGAAAGATGCGGACGTGGACCCACGTCATGAGGGCAACTTCGGCGGCCTACTCCGGTGAGAGCATGGCCGCAGCCGCCTTGCGCGTGCTAACAAGCTGCGTGAGCGCGGCCGCAATCTGCGACTAGGTGGCCAAGGCAGCCCAAACGGCCGCTGTTGCTTCTCAGATGGCGGTAGTAACATCTGCCTCGGGGATAGCAACTGGTGAGAGCGGCATAGCAGTTGTCCGTTCCGCAGCGGCGGCCTTAGCCCTGATGGAGGCCGCCCATGACCATGTCGAGGCCTCCCACGCCCAGCTCATGGCTGTCACCGCACAAATCGAACAAAGCTTCTCCGACAACGGCCGGCAACCCACGGGCGAAGAGTTGGCAATCGCTGAGAGCGTTTGAACAACCGTCTGTTCCTTCACGGCATACCTTCCACGACGGAGCTTGGCCAAGCCCAGATCACGGCTGCCCATGCCCAGCTCGTGGCGGCCTTTTCCAAAGGGATGGCGGGCATGGATGGCGATATGCTTGCCGAGCATGGTGCGATTGATGCCATGGATCCCCTTCCCCAGGAGATCGTCGGGCGCGAGCTGGACATGGAGGAGGCGGCGGAGATCGACGAGCGCCAACCGGAGTAGTACTCTTTGTTTAATTTGGAGCGCCAATCCTAGCTCTGTTTTATTGTTGAACTTGTTCGATTAAGAAGTGTGGTGTGCTGGAGGCTCCTTTGTGTACCCAAATTATGCAATGATGTGGATGACCACTGTAACCAGGGATATTCAGACCAAAATTTGCACGTTCAAACTCATCACACACGGGTAAGCTATATGAATTTTTTGTTGTTTTCACAATACACAGTGCTGAATAAGGGACTGTGACTGATGACACTTTGCGCGCCAATTTTTTCGCTGCATCGATCCAAAATTTCCGACTTCCATGGAAATATCTACCTCCCCTCCCCTCCCCCTTACCAAAAGCCACATTTCCCCTGTTTCAGCCTACCTTTCAAAGTTGAAACCTTCACTCCATGCTTGCAGCGCAGCCTCCTCGCCGACGACCCTCCTTCACGCTGCTCGGTCTCGTCGATCCAGACAGGTAATCCACACCCGACCCCCATCCTCCTCCTCCTTCCACATCCCACATGCCCCGACCGCTGGCGCGACACCTTCCACACAAATAACCTACCCCTCCCCCAAATAAGCGCCGCCCTAAGCCATGGTGCATGCAGTATAGCCAGGAGCTCAAGGAGCATTTGGCAGCGGAGAAGCAAATCGCGGCCACATGCACAGATGAGGTCGTGATGGCTGCCATTCATGCCGACCCCCGGATCTTGGAGGAGCACCTTGCCGTCGAGGCCACCGTCGACGCCTTGCGCTCTGACACCGCAACATAGTTGGCTGCTTTAAACAACAGTTCGTGGCATTTTCTCGAGGCCACCGTCAGTGCCTTTGACGAAGACTATGAGGTGTTTTTTGAGCGTGCCCGTGCTTACCTCAACTCGAGAGCCAGCAGGTTGGTGCCTGGAGCGGCTTAGGCAACTCACCACTATGACGAGGGCACCCACGATGTGGAGGCCTCGCCCTCTTTCATGTACAAGGAGCCAATCATCATCGATATCTCCGACGATGAGGAGTAGCTTGTCTTATTAGCTCACTATAAGGACCTATGTGCAGTTTGCTAGATACACCGGTTAAGCATGCTCGGGCCACCTGTTGCATGTGCTGCTCCCGCCTTTCCTTATCAAATTCTAGCGAATTGTCCTATCTACTTTTACCATGCAATCTGTTGCTCTAGTTTATATGTTCTATATGTCGTGCAATGTGGTGCTCACTTGTTAACTGTTTGGTTAACTAATTGTCTTGTTGTTCAGTTAACTGTTTGGTTCAATCTACAAATGTGATGTTCATTCTTCAGGGTGCAATTTGTAATGTCTTCCATGTGAGAAATAAATCGAGTTTATCAGTACAAAATACATGAGAAACAAATACAATTGCTATATTTTCAAGTTGTCAAGCATGCTTGGTTTGGTTCACTGTCTAATCTTCTAGTATGTTATATATTATGCAATGTGGTGCTCAGTTAACATTTGGTTCATTTGTTGTGGTGTTTAGTTAACTGCTTAGTTCAATTGTTGTGGGTGCATTTTGTTATTGTATACCATGTGAGAAATAAGTCGAATTTGGCTGTACTAAATACATGAGAAACAAATACAATTGCTATATTTCCAAGTTGTTAATCATGCCTGGTTTGCTTAACTGTCTGATCTTCTATTAGGAGTATGTTATATTGTGCAATGTGGTGCTCAGTTAATGTTTGGTTCATTTGTTGTGGTGTTTAGTTAACTGCTTGGTTCAATTCTGCAATGCAATGTCCAATTGTTGTGGGTAGAATTTTGCATTGTTTTTCATGTGAGGAATAAATCGAATTTGGCTACACTTAATACATGAGAAACATATGCAATTGCGATATTTCCTAGTTATTAATCATGCTTGGTTTGGATAAATGAGTTTTCCATATGGCTCGAATTAATCAGATGAATCTGCAATGTTCTTATTTTTCATCAACATATTTTACTGATAGCATGCGAACCCTCACTTAACATGATCACTAACTACCTTATATGTGTTGCAGGGAAACAATGGGAAGCACTGAGGTTTACAATCGATGTTTGCACATGCATGGTCCTTTGTCTAATAGCACATTATTATGCAATTGCAGGAACCATTCTAATGTTTAGGTTTTTAACAATTTGGTCTTGCACATGTAGGTCCTGCTGTCAGATGTTTTGACCCACTATTCGACCTTTTTTGCATATGGGGAAATGAGTTGTCCATTAATATCAATCAAGTCAAGAAACTGAAAAAGATTGTTAAGATAAAGAAATTAGCGACAAAAGATAACAAGATCTTTGTCTGCACAATGAAGAAGACATTAGTTCACTATAGGATGGCACTAACTATTATACCTTGGCTTTTTTATTCCTTTGCCAAATTTCCAATCTAGAGAAGATATTTATGCACATCCTTGTTTTCAGGTCTTTCCAAGCAGTTCACTAAAGATAATTACCTCTCAAACCACTTATATGGTCAGGAGGCGAGGAAGGTATTCATACAACACCCACGGTCCAATATTGAAGTGTTTTTGAAGAGGACGAAGGATGGACGGTCAATCATCCAAAGGCACTGGCCTAAAGTTGCAAAGACCTTCAACATCAATGAAGGCTCAATATTCGCCTTCTGCTTCAGCAGTTTTCCAGATGGGATTCATCTGTCTATGTACCATCTATGATGCTAATTTCAAAAGGTTATAGATGTTGCATGTGAAACTTGGTGCTGGTGTAGTTGTGTAATGGGGTAGCTGAGTGCTGAAGCTATATGATACTATACTATGATGTATTTCAATTATGAAATCCTGCTTCCTTAATACAAAAATGAAATATATTGTGTGCTTAAGATGAAATGTCAGTTAGATTAATAAATGGATTACTAATAATAGGCCAATTAGCCTGCTAATTGGGGTTTTTCTATTGCAAATGGTTATTGGGAAAACACCATGGGCGATGACCTCAGACAATGCACTCAGTTTCTAGGAATTAAACATGTTGGATCAATGAACAATCACACACGACTTCCTGTTGAAAACTGTTTGCGTTAGGCCACCTTGCGCAAAAGTTTACCACATAAAAAGTGTGTGTGATGGACAGCCTATGCCACACAGTTTCTTCTACACACTATGTTTGATGCATTCAATAATGCAAATGATAAAATTGTTAATATCGTCTGCAGTGGCAACGCTATCACAAACAATTTAATGGGGAAAATTGTGTGTGATGTACCTACGAACGGAAACATTTTCCTTAGAGTGACTGTGTGGGATGTATATACGAATGGAAACGTACTTCTTGGATTGACTGTGTGGTATGTACATACGAATGGAAACGTTTAGCTGGGATAGACTGTGAGGGATGTACTTACGACTAGAAATGATTTGGCTAGTATAATTGTATTTTTTAGCACAACTGTACATGTAATCGTATTTTATCGCTCGCCCGTCGAACACGACATCATTTTGCCGAGCGTGTGTGACCAGAGGGCCTATCCCCGACGGTTTCTGGATCGTGTGGGAAGGACCCCCCTATCGCACACACTCACTAGGCGACGGTTCAAAATGCCGTCGCAGAGAGGGGTTAAAAACCGTTTGTATAGCACCTCGTTGTACCAGTGTCAGATAGATTTTTGCAGTGTTCCGATAATGGGAATAGGTGTCTGGATGATGTTGGAGCAGGGATAAAAAAGGTGCCGCCCATGGACTCAGTGCAGCCCCGCCCGCACTATATACAGTCCGGTGCGTGGGCTAGTTTCTTCACCCTGTTTCGTTCCCCGGGATAGACAGCCTAAATCCCCACATCCTAACCCTAGCTCCCACTGACCTCTCCCTACCCTGATCCCCTATGCCATGGATGTCGTCGGAGCCACCGCCTGTGGAGCCCTCTGTGGTCGTGGAGTCCACCAGGCCATCGGCCTCACCATCGAAGGAATCGGAGCCCGCCGGCGTTAGGGGTGCAGCCGCCACGCAAGTTGCCTCCCATGAGAAGAATGTTCTGTGTGTCGGCAACCTACCCACGCACGTGGGCGAGGACGACATCGTTGCGTCCTTCGCCCTGCACAAGGTACTCGACTACATCATCATGCCCGTCGGGTACCACAGCTACGCCTTCATCATTTTCCGCTCCATCGCCGAGTGTCGGACCGCCCTTGAGGCGCTCCACGGATCCAAGGTCAAGGGCGCCTTTGTGACGCCCTCGATTCAATCATACACTAATCATACACGCAAATGTGTACGATCAAGATCAAGGACTCACGGGAAGATATCACAACACAACTCTAGACACAAATTAAAATAATACAAGCCAGGGGCCTCGAGGGCTCGAATACATAAGCTCGAATACACAAGACTCAGCGGAAGCAACAATATCTGAGTACATACATGAGTTAGACAAGTTGCCTTAAGAAGGCTCGCACAAAAGCAACATCGATCGAAAAGGCAAGGCCTCCTGCCTGGGAGCCTCCTAACTACTCCTGGTCGTCGGCGGCCTCCACGTAGTAGTAAGCATCGGCGGTGGCATCTGCTCTGGCTCCGGCATCCGTTGCATCAACCGGAAAGAAGAAGAAAGGGGAAAAGGGGAGCAAAGCAACCGTGAGTACTCATCCAAAGTACTCGCAAGCAAGGATCTACACTACATATGCAACATTATCAAAGGAAGGTCAGATATGTGGATCGGGTCAGAGAAATGCCAGAATAGAGAGAAGGCCTAGTCCTATCAAAGACTAGCATCTTCAGCATCTTCAAGCATCTTGCAGCATCAGAAGAGATACGAGTAGCATGAAGTAAAGTAGTAGAAGTGTTATCAACCTCGGCCAAAGATCCTTTCTCGACTCCCTGCGAGAAAGCAATCCCACAGCCATACTATCCATTTATCATCACAATCCATGTCTCATCTCAAGTATCTAGTTCTAGTTGTATCGATCGGGATACAACTCCAAGTGTCCGTTCTATCAGAGGACAAGGCTATCGATAGATGTTTTCTTCCCCTGTGGGTGCACTAACTTACCCACCACGCTCAATTAACTCCGGCTGGACACACTTTCCTGGGTCATGTCCGGCCTCGGCCAAACAATACGCCGCAACCCGACCTAGACTTAATAGAGAGGTCAGCACGCCGGACTAAACCTATGACCCCAGGGGTCATGGGCCATCTCCCCGGGAACTCCTGCATGTTGCGAACGCGGCCGGTGAGCATACCTAGCTACCTCCTTCAAAAAGGCAGGTACTTACCAGTCCAACCCGGCGTGCGCCGCTCAGTCGCTGACGTCTATTAAGCTTCGGCTGATGCATATGACGCAGAACGCCAATACTATGCCCACGTGACGTTTAGTGCTATCAGGCCAGAGGCCCCTCGGATCAAATATCCAAATTGTAGTGGATTAGGAGCACGCGGTAACAAGCAGAGATTCACGAAAGATGTGACCCTGTTGCCCCGTCTCAAGGACTTGCGGCAAGGGCTAGGAATGCCCGGCCACGCCTCGTAATTATCTCGCGGGCACCCTCCAGGTCAACCCGTCTCCACATCACTCGCGGGTACCCTCGTGGTCGCACCAGCCCTTCCAAGTAACAGTTGTAAAGTCCAGGTATCCGTGTGTCCAAACATCAAGGGGAAAACCTAAGGAATCACCCCCGGTGAATTCCACTCGATGTAATCATCAAGATGAACATAAGAGGAACCACCCTCGAAGTTCACACTTGAAGGGTTGCACGACAGAGCCGTATCGGAAGTGGTTAAGGCGGAATCACCCTCGATACCCACGACCAAATAGCTACACTACATGGTAACATCAGAAGTGCTAATGAGGTCTCACCCCGGCACTCGATAGTAACCCAGTAGTGTCGAGCAACTAAGGGGAAAGTGATGTGCGGTGTCGCGGCTTGGTCTTCGATCCCGTTGATTGGGTCTTCGATGATGAAGCAGGGGCAACAAGGACAAGGTGGGGGTCACTGATGGATCACTAACCAACCTATACTAAGCAGTTTAGGATAAGGTGTAAGGTACAACAAATAGATACAAAAGCAGGCTATGCATCAGAATAGGAGCAAACAATAACAGTAGCAAAATCTAATGCAAGCATGAGAAAATGAAATGGGCGATATCGGGATGATCAAAGGGGGGGCTTGCCTGGTTGCTCTGGCAAGGAGGGGTCATCGTCGACATAGTCGATCATAGGGGCGGCATCGGTCTCGGGGTCTACCGGAGAGAAGAGGGGGAAGAAACAATAAATACAGAGCAAACAATGCATCACAAGGCATAACATGGCAATACACAATGCTAGGAGTGTACTAACATCGTGCTGCATGATACATGTGAAGGGGGAATTCAACCGGGAAGGTATTCCCGGTTCCGGACCTGTGTCAGACAGATGATCGGAGAGGGAATGTCCCATATCCATATAGTTAGAGGCATCTGACAGGTAAATGCACTCACGTATTCGGATTCGTTGGATTTTTCTGAGCAACTTTCATGTAGAAAACATTTTCATCCGAGGTTACGGTTTAATTACTATGGTTTTTGCAAGTTTAAAACATATTCTGGAATTATTTAAAATAATAGAAAAGGAAAATATGACATCGCCAGAAAGGCCAAGACAACATCGCAAGTCAACAGACCGTTGATCGGTCAAACCGACCAAGGGTCCCACTCATATAGACAGTAGGGCTAACAGAGGTTAACCTAAACTACTAAGTTAATTAATTAGAAGGGGCCCACCTGTCAGTGTCTAATTAGGTTAATTAAATTAGCTTAATTAACTTCGTTAATTAGGCGGGGGGTGTGGGCCCCATCTGTCAGTTGCATGGGCCGGTCCAGTCAACATGATGGACCGGTCATCAGCAGGCCCCTCGGCCCATGGGTCGCTGACCTGTGGTTGGCCCTAGGTCGCCACGCTATCGCCCACCGGAGTTGCTCGCGAGCTCCAACGCGTGGCGAGGCACGGTGAGCTTCGGGTTTCGCCTGTGGCATCTCCGGTCGTGGTTTGGCCCGTTCGAACGGCCCGTCCACACCATGTCGAATGGAGGTGGTGGCGTGGCCAGGGACGACCGGGAACGTCGCCGGCGGCGAGTCAGGTGGTGATGGGTTTCTGGTGAGCGGCAAACAGGGGGCTGCGGGGCACGGCGAGTCGCGTGCGTGTGCGCGTTGGGATCTAGGCGAAGTGGCGAGCGAGTTGCGCACGACACCGAGGCCATTTGGTTGCCGGAGCATCGTCGTGACGAAGCTCGGTGAGCCGCTGCTCGGCACGACGGGGAGGAGGAGCTACGGCGCCGGAAACGCGTGGGAAAGAGAGGGGAAAGAGGCGCGTGCTCACGTTGGTCCTGTAGGTGTGCTCAGGTGGGCTCGGGGAAGATCGACGGCGACGAATCAACGACGAAGGCGGAGACGGCCATAGGGGAAGAAGAGGTTGTCGGGCTCGCTGAAGTGGCTCCCGGCTTGCGCTGGTCAGAGCATATGGACGTAGTCGACGACGGCGGTGCTCGGGAACGTGTTGGCAAAGTGCGGCATGGACGGTGGCCACATTGACGGCGATCGGTGGCGAGGAGCTCGCGCGGCCGAGCTCAGGATCGAGCGAGAGGAGAGGGGAGAGGTGGATCTGGGAGATGAGGAGGCAAGTGGGGAGGGGAGACGGGGAAACCCGAGGCGTCGGGGGATCTTATCCCCTCGCAGACAACGCCGGTGAGCCGGTCCGGTGGCGACCGCGACCGAGCGGTCGGTCGAGCAAAGAGAAGACGCACGAGGGTGGGGTTGGGCTATCAAGGGCAGGTCTGCCACTATGGATCGAGGCCTGTGGCGTGAGGAGGAGGGGGTCAGGCCGTCCGGGCCGAGGTGGGCCGAGGCCCAAGGGGAGGCCAGGGCTCTCCCACCCCTTCTCCTTTCCTTTTCCTATATCTTTTAGTTTTTATTTTTATTTTCAGCAGCTTTTGGATTTTCTTTTTAGCCAATAATGACTTGCAAAATTATGCCGCTGGCGAAAACAATTTCAAGAATTAAAGTGCACTGCCACAAAATATTGTCAGTTTTTGAAATAGTTTGCCAATTTTATAAATTAAAAAGGCATTTAATTTATTGCTTAGGCCACTATTTTAAGTAGTTTAGGCCACTTAAACCCTTTGCAAAAATGTTGGTTCACCACCATTATTATTTGTGGATTATTTGGCACATGATGAACATTTTAGTTTTCATGTTTGAGCAATTTTGTATTTCACTCGAAATTTGAAATTGAATTCAACTGGAATTTGAAATGAGAGAGAACCTAGAGTGATCAAACACTTGTTTAGAAAAATGATTAACTTAACCCCAGGGTTACTATAGCATCATTACACCGGGGTGTTACAACTCTCCTCCTCTAAAAGAAATTCTCGTCCCGAGAATTAAGAGGTAGAAGGGAATAGGTCACGGTATTCAGCCCGGAGGTTATCTTCGCGTTCCCAAGTGGCTTCATCTTTAGTATTATTCGACCATTGCACCTTGAGGAACTTGGTAACCTTCTGGCAGGTTCGACGTTCAGCTTCTTCAAGAATGCGGATCGGATGCTCTTTGTATGTGAGATCATCTTGAACTTCAATCAATTCCGGATCCACTTCACGTTCCGGATCCTTGAAGCAACGACGAAGTTGCGACACATGGAAGACATAACGGATGTGAGAGAACTGAGGTGGCAACTCCAGTTGATAAGCCACATGTCCACGACGGGCCAGAATGCGGAAAGGACCAATGTAGCGCGGAGCTAGCTTGCCCTTGACTCCGAACCGATGAGTGCCTCTCAAAGGAGTGACACGCAGATAAGCTTGTTCACCGTGTTGATAAGTTGAACCCCAGATGTTTCCGGTTGCTCTTCCGCGGATCGGGCCGCCTTGAGATTATCCCGGACAATGCGAACCTGCTCTTCAAATTTTGTTGAATAATGTCTGATCAATGAGTGTCCGCTCCCCGCTTTCGACCAATTCGTAGGGTTCGGCACTTATGTCCATAAAGCACTTCGAAGGGTGCCATCTTCAAGCTGGCTTGATAACTGTTCTTATAAGAGAACTCCGCATAAGGGAGGGATTCTTCCCACTTCTTGCCGAAAGAAATAACACAAGCCCGAAGCATGTCTTCAAGAATTTGATTGACTCGCTCGACTTGGCCTTGGGATTGGGGATGATAAGCGATTGCTCCGTAATATGAGTTCCCATTGCCTCTTGGAAACTATCCCGAACTTTGAAGTGAATATACCGCCGCTGGCCGAATCGATCTCCTTTGGAATGCGATGGAGTGACACAATTACGAGATATACAAGTTTGCTAATTGACTAGCAAAGTGATCGCCTCCTTGACCGCGTAAAGTGAGCAACCTTCGAGAATTGGTCGATGATGACAAAGATAGTATCGTTACCTTTCTGAGACTTGGGAAGGCCTGTGGCGAAATCCATTTGGATCTTATCCCACTTCCATTCAGGAATCGGAAGCGGTTGTAGAAGTCCAGCCGGTTTCTGATGTTCTGCTTTGACGCGACGACAAACGTCAAATTCTTCAATATATCGAGCAATGTCTTGCTTCATATTAGACCACCAGTACTTCTGACGGATGTCTAGATAGATCTTGGTACTTCCCGGATGAATAGAGAGAGGGGTGTCATGCGCTTCTTTCATCACCATCTCTGTCATAAGCTTGAACCGGGGCACTACAATACGATCTCTGAAGTATAAGGTTCCATCTTCACCAAGTGAGAAATCTCTGGATTTCTCTAATGCAAGATCATTTTTCATCAGATCAACATGAGCATCTTTGGCTTGAGCAGACTTGATTGCTTTCACAAGAGTTGGTTCCAAGACAAGGTTATTCAGAGAACCCTGTGGAACTAGTTGAAGGTTCAGCTTGCATAGCTCTTCATAAAGGCGGGGTTGAGCTTTGAAGACCATGTGATTGTTGCAATAAGACTTACGGCTCAGGGCATCGGCCATTACATTAGCCTTACTAGGGGTATAGGATATACCGCAGTTGTAGTCAGCAATAGCTTCCATCCATCGCTGCTGACGGAGGTTCAACTCTGGCTGAGTAAACAGGTACTTCAGACTCCGATGATCGGTGAAGATCTCGCAACGATTATCGAGAAGGTACTATCGCCATAGCTTCAGTGCAAAGATAACCGCAACAAGCTCGAGGTCATGAAATGGGTAGTTCTCTTTGTGAGTACGCACTTGACGGGAGGCATAATCAATCACCCTGCGCTCTTGCATTAGGACGCAGCCTAATCCTTGACGTGAAGCGTAGCAATAGATGACGAAGTCCTTGCGAGAATCAGGGGGAGCAAGCATCGGGCGTAAGTCGACTTGTCCTTGAGTGACTGGAAACTTGCCTGACATTTGTCTGTCCAATCGAACTTAACACCTTTGTGAAGCAGATTGGTCAGTGGCTTGGCAATCTTCGAGAAGTTCTCGACAAAGCGGCAACAATAGCTGGCCAGTCCGAGAAAGCTCCTGACTTTCTTGACAGTATTCGGAGGGGTCCAGTCAAGAATAGCCTGAACGCGCTTTGGGTTGACGGCAATACCATCCTTGGAGATAACATGACCAAGGTAGATGACTTCGGGTAGCCAGAATTCACACTTGGAATACTTGGCATAAAGTTGATGTTCTCGAAGCTTCTCTAGAACAAGACGAAGATGTTCAACATGTTCTTCTTTATTCTTCGAATATACCAGTATATCATCCAGATAGACTACAACGAACTTGTCGAGGTAATCCATGAATATATAGTTCATCAGACGAGAGAATGTAGCTGGAGCACTGGTTAAACCGAATGACATGACGGTGTACTCATAAGAACCATAACGAGTGACGAATGCGGTCTTGGGAATATCCTCTTCACGAACACGGATCTAGTGGTAACCCAACCTCAAGTCGAGTTTAGAGAATATCGATGAACCAGCAAGTTGATCATACAGATCATTGATCCGAGGAAGGGGATATTTGTTCTGAATTGTAGCTTGGTTGATAGGATGGTAGTCTTGGACCAAACGGTTCGTTCCGTCTTCTTCTTGATGAAGAGAGAAGGTGCTCCCCAATTAGAGGAACTTGGACGAATGAAACCCTTGGGAAGAAATTTGTCGATTTCATCCTTAAGTTCAAGGAGCTCATGAGGCGGCATCTTGTAGGGTCGTTTAGCAATAGGAACGGTGCCTGGTTTCAAGTAGATGACGAACTCGACAGCCCGGGCAGGGGGTATTCCTGGAAGTTCTTCTGGAAAGACATCTAGGAAGTCGCGAACAACTATAATCTTTTCAATTCCCTCAAGAGGTGCTGCGTTCAATGCATTCAAAGCATAAAGTCGTGCTTCGGCATTTTGAACCAGACGAGCATTGTAGCTTAGTGTCTCATCTGAAGGATGTAGAAGGTGGACGGTTTTAGTGGCGCAAACGATAGAGGCCGTATGTGCTTTCAACCAATCCATTCCTAGAATGAGGTCAATATTGGAAGACTTCAGAATAATGGGGGAGGCAAAAAATTCCAACCCTTCGATTTCAACTGAAATGTTGTGGCTAACCATGGAGGTTTGGCATTGGCCCGCAGGGTTTTTTTACCACTAGTGGAGTGTGCATCTCTTCGTATTTAATGCCATGCATGAATGCAAAATCTTCTGATATGAAAGAATGTGATGCTCCTGAATCAAATAAAACAGAAGCCGGTACTGAATTAACGAGAAGAGTACCCATCACAGTGGCATGTTGGTCTTGAGCTTCATTCAGATCAACATGATTAGCCTGACCATGACCATAAGGTCTGGCATTGTTGTTATGGGGCTGATTGTTTTGGCCAATAGAAGGCAGAGCCAGCTGGCTCTTTTTTCTGATTGCACTCTTTAGTAAGGTGGCCTGGGCGGCCACATCTGAAGCACAGACCATCATTGGGATCGGGAGCAGGAGCTTGGGATGGTACATATCGAAGAGGCTGCCTCTGCGGTGGAGGACGCAGACGAGGTGCAGCATAGGACTGTCTTGGTGCAGCTGCAGTTGGACAATGCATGCTGTGGGGAATCCATATCCGACGCTTCTGCGCTGACGGGCCCGAAGATGAGCCAGCGTCACGGCTGCGCCTGAGGGATCCCTGATGTTCCTGCAGACCGGTTTCGACATGAATGGCCTTGTTCACCGAGGTGGCGAAGTCAGCAAAGTCATGAACGAGTAGTGCTAGCTTGATATCATGGTGAAGTCCGTCACGAAACTTCTCTTGCTTACGAGCATCAGTTGTAATGTCTTCTTCAGCATAACGAGACAAGTACAAGAATTCCCGCTGATAAGATCTACAGACTTGTTGCCTTGGGTGAGGTTGCGGAACTCTCGCTTCTTCTTGTCCATGATTCCCTGAGGAATTAAGCAGGCACGGAAGGCAGCTTGGAAATCCGGTCAAGTGATGACCGTTCCAGCAGGTAGGGTACGCCTGTGGCTGTCCCACCATTGAGCGGCGGGAACCTTCAGAAAGAATGATGCAAAGGTGACATAGCTAGCAGGGGCCACACTAGCAGACTCCATTTGATACGTGATATCGTGGAGCCAGTCATCAGCATCAAGGGGTTGAGTTGAGCTGCGGTAGATAGTTGGGTTCAGGCGCATGAAGTCCTGCAGAGTTACTGGGGTTGGTTGTTGATTCATGTTCGGACGAGGAAACTGAGCCATCATTCCTTCCATGAACTGGCGGTTCAGCTCAAATTGTTGCATCATTCCAGCAAAGAATTCGGGCGGTGGTGGATCGTTGGCACCACAGCCACGACCAGCCGGTCTAACCATCCTGCTAACATGTAACAGGTGTAGTTCAGCATTTAGCATTTGCAAAGACAAGGAACATTCATGACGAAACAACCATAATGAAAGAGGTACGATGGATACCACTTCGTAGTCAACACGACAGTGTGTGTACTATTCAGAATACTATTCTAAGGAATATCTATGGCTTATCCAACTTTGGGGTGAATGTGGTCACGAGATCCTAATGTTAGAGTTAGTAAATTCGTTTAACCCGAATGAAAGAGTGATCAGAGTCCCAGAGTATAGACGAGGAGTAAAAGATCCTAATACCACCCAATGGAGGCGTGGGGCCGTAAGACACACATCCATGTTAGTAAAAGTTTTTTTTTGTAGTGACTAGACTCAACTTCGGCCAAGGAGTTCGAAAGGGGGCTACCTACAGGCAGTTGGCTCTGATACCAACCTGTGACGCCCTGGATTCAATCGTACACTAATCATACACGCAAATGTGTACGATCAAGATCAAGGACTCACGAGAAGATATCAAGACACAACTCTAGAGACAAATTAAGATAATACAAGCTTTATATTCCAAGCCAGTGGCCTCGAGGGCTTGAATACATAAGCTCGAATACACAAGAGTCAGGGAAGCAACAATATCTGAGTACAGGCATGAGTTAGACAAGTTGCCTTAAGAAGGCTAGCACAAAAGCAACATCGATCGAAAAGGCAAGGCCTCATGCCTGGGAGCCTCCTAACTACTCCTGGTCGTCGGCGGCCTCCACGTAGTAGTAAGAATCGGCGGTGGCATCTGGCTCCTGGGCTCCGACATCTGGTTGCATCAACCGGAAACAAGAAGAAAGGGGGAAAAGGGGGAGCAAAGCAACCGTGAGTACTCATCCCAAGTACTCGCAAGCAAGGATCTACACTACATATGCAACATTATCATAGGAAGGCTGTATATGTGGACTGGGCTATAGAAATGCCAGAATAGAGAGAAGGCCTAGTCCTATCGAAGACTAGCATCTTCAGCATCTTCAAGCATCTTGTAGCATCAGAAGAGATAAGAGTAGCATAAAGTAAAGTAGTAGAAGTGTTATCAACCTCGGCCAGAGATCCTTTCTCGACTCCCTGCAAGAAAGCAATCCCAGAGCCATACTATCCATTTATCATCACAATCCATGTCTCATATCAAGTATCCAGTTCTAGTTGTATCGATCGGGATACAACTCCAAGTGTCCGTTACCGTAGGACATGCTATCGATAGATGTTTTCTTCCGTGTAGGGGTGCACCAACTTACCCACCACATCCGATTAACTCCGGCCGGACACACTTTCCTGGGTCATGCCCGGCCACGGCCAAACTATACGCCGCAACCCCACCTAGACTTAATAGAGAGGTCAGCACGCCGGACTAAACCTATGCCCCCAGGGGTCATTGGCCATCTCCCCGAACTCCTCAAGACGCTAACGCGCCGGTGAGCAGACCTAGCTACCTTCTTTAAAAAATCAGGTGCTTACCAGTCCAACCCGGCGCGCGCCGCTCAGTCGCTGACGTCTATTACGATTCGGCTGATGCATACGACGCAGAACGCCCATGCTATGCCCACGTGATGGTTAGTGCTATCAGGCCAGAGGCCCCTCAGATCAAATATCCAAATCGTAGTGGATTAGGAGCACGCGGTAACAAGCAGAGACTCACGAAAGATGTGACCCCGTTGCCCCGTCTCGAGGACTTGCGACAAGGGCTAGGAATGCCCGGCCACGCCTCGTAATTATCTCGCGAGCACCCTCCAGGTCAACCCGTCTCCACATCACTCGCGGGTACCCCTCAGGGCCGACCCGCCCTTCCAAGTAATAGTTGTAAAGTCCAGGTATCCGTGTGTCCAAACATCAAGGGGAAAACCCGAGGAATCTCCCCCTGCGAATTCCACTCGATGTAATCATCAAGGTGAACGTAAGAGGAACCACCCTCGAAGTTCACACTTGAAGGGTTGCACGATAGAGCCGTATCGGAAGTGGTTAAGGTGGAATCACCCTCGATGACCACGACCGAATAGCTACACTACAGGGTAACATCAGAAGTGCTGATGAGGTCTCACCCCCGGCACTCGAAAGTAACCCAGTAGTGTCGAGCAACTAAGGGGAAAGTGATGTGCGGTGTCGGGGCTTGGTCTTTGATCCCGTTGATCGGGTCTTCGATGATGAAGCAGGGGCAACAAGGACAAGGTGGGGGTCACTGATGGATCACTAACCAACCTGTACTAAGCAGCTTAGGATAAGCAGGTAAGGTACAACAGCAGATACAAAAGCAGGCTATGCATCAGAATAGGAGCAAACAGTAACAGTAGCAAAATCTAATGCAAGCTTGAGAAAATGAAATGGGCGATATCGGGATGATCAAAGGGGGGGCTTGCCTGGTTGCTCTGGCAAGGAGGGGTCGTCGTCGACGTAGTCGATCACAGGGGCGGCATCGGGCTCGGGGTCTACCGGAGAAAAGAGGGGGAGAAACATTAAATACAGAGCAAACAATGCATCACAAGGCATAACATGGCAATACACAGCGCTAGGAGTGTACTAACGTAGTGCTGCACGATACAGGTGAAGGGGGAATTCAACTGGGAAGGTATTCCCGGTTCCGGACCTGTGTCAGACAGATGACCGGAGAGGGAATGTCCCATGTACAGATAGTTAGAGGCATCTGACAGGTAAACAGACCGCGTATTCAGATTCGTTGGATTTTTCTGAGCAACTTTCATGTAGATAACATTTTCATCCGAGGTTACGGTTTAATTACTATGATTTTTGCAAGTTTAAAACATATTCTGGAATTATTTAAAATAACAAAAAAGGAAAATATGACATCAGTAGAGTGTCAACATGACATCAGCAGGTCAACAGACCCACTGACTGGTCAAACTGACCAGTGGGTTCCACCTGTCATAGACAGTAGGGCTAACAGAGGTTAACCTAAACTACTAAGTTAATTAATTAGAAGGGGCCCACCTGTCAGTGTCTAATTAGGTTAATTAAATTAGATTAATTAACTTCGTTAATTAGGGGAGGGGGGTGTGGGCCCCATCTGTCAGTTGCATGGGCCGGTCCAGTCAGCATGGTGGACCGGGTCAACAGGCAGGCCGGGCCCCTGGGGCCCATGGGTCAGTGACCCAGGGGTTGGCCCCAGGCTGGCTGGCCCCGTCGGAGTTGCTCCGGCGAGCTCCAACGCGGCGGCGAGGCGCGGGTGAGCTTCGGGTTTCGCCCACAGGGCATCTCCGGGGCTGTGGTTTGGCCCGTTCGAATGGCCCGTCCACACCGTGTCGAATGGAGGTTGTGGCGTGGCCGGGGATGGCCGGGAACGTCGCCGGCGGCGAGTCAGGTGGTGGTGGGTTTCCGATGAGCGGCGAACAGGGGGCTACGGGGCATGACGAGTCGCGTCGTGTGCGCGTTGGGCTCTAGGCGAAATGGCGAGCGAGTTGCGCACGGGGCTGAGGCCATTTGGTCGCCGGAGCATCGTCGGCGACAAGCTCAGGCGGAGCCACATTCGAGCACGACGGGGAGGAGGAGCTATGGTGCCGGAAACGCGCGGGGAAGAGAGGGGAAAGAGGCGCGTGCTCACGTTGGTCCTGTAGGTGTGCTCAGGTGGGCTTGGGGAAGATCGAAGGCGACGAATCGGTGATGAAGGCGAAGGCGGCCGTAGGGTAAGAAGAGGTTGCCGGGCTCGCCGCAGCGGCTCCCGGCTTGCGTTGGTCAGAGCATATGACGTAGTCGACAACGGCGCTTCTCGGGAACGTGTTGGCGAAGTGCGGCGTGGACGGTGGCCACGTTGACGGTGATCGGTGGCGACGAGCTCACGCGGCCGAGCTCAGGATCGAGCGAGAGGAGAGGGGAGAGGTGGATCTGGGAGATGAGGAGGCAAGTGGGGAGGGGAGACGGGGAAGCCCGAGGCGTCGGGGGATCTTATCCCCTCGCCGACGACGCCGGTGAGCCGGTCCGGTGGCGACCGCGACTGAGCGGTCGGTCGAGCAGTAGAAGACGACCGAGGGTGGGGGTTGGGCTACTGGGCAGAGCCCTGCCATTGTGGACTGAGGCCCAGGGCAGTGAAGTGGAGGGGGTTGTGGGCCGTCCGGCTGGCCGAGGTGGGCCGAGGCCCAAGGGGAGGCCAGGGCTCTCGCACCCCTTCTTCTTTCCTTTTCCTGTTTCTTTTAGTTTTTCTTTTTATTTTCAGCAGCTTTTGCATTTTCTTTTTAGCCAATAATGACTTGCAAAATTATGCCACTGGCCAAAACAATTTCAAGAATTAAAGTTCATTGCCACAAAAATATTGTGAGACTTTTGAAATAGTTTGCCAATTTTATAAATTAAAAAGGCATTTAATTTATTGCTTAGGCCACTGTTTTAAGTAGTTTAGGCCACTTAAACCCTTTGCAAAAATGTTGGTTCACCACCATTATTAGTTGCGGATTATTTGGCATATGATGAACATTTTAGTTTTCATGTTTGAGCAATTTTGAATTTCACTCGGAATTTGAAATTGAATTCAACTAGAATTTGAAATGAGAGAGAACCAAGGGTGATCAAACACTTGTTTAGCAAAATGATTAACTTAACCCCAGGGTTATTGTAGTATCTTTACATCGGGGTGTTACAGCCTTCATCCTAATTGAGTTTGCCCGACCGGTAATATCTCAACCCCCTCTCCCCCCACTCGTAGCCGCTCCCACCTTGGATCCGCCATGATCTAGCTCTAGTTTTGTGATTTAAATTTTTCAGTAATTAGGACTTCAGTATTTGTCATTTGCGGTTTATTTAGGCGGTGTGGGCTGAGCCTCCGGCCGATCTGATATATGTAGTTATTCGAGTGGAGGCACAATGGATCAGCGGCGACGGGGTAGTCTGGTGGAGGCTCGCAGGTGGCTGGAGGCAGCAGTGCTCAGGGTCCAGGGAAGCGCGGCGCGCGAGGCCCTTGATATGGTGGATGGGCACGTGTGAGCTGACAGCAACGGAAAATCTTGACACCAGTGAATGGCCTAGCAGGAAGGGTGGTAGTAGGATCCTGGGCGCCGGAGGCGGCAGCCACTGGGAGGTTTGTGTGTTAGGAGACGTCGGCAGCGTGCGGGGAGGCCAGTCCGTCCGGATTTTCTTTATAACTGCGGGACATCTGGATTGGGTGAAGAAGGGTCGGGTTGGGATTATTTTTTCTAAATCAAATAATTTTCCGGATTGGGGAACAAAGTTTGGGCTTGGCAATTCATCTTTGTTTCGGATCCTTAGCGAATCGTTTTCTACCACTTATGGATGGCAGTGGTGGGTAATTGTTTATTCGGATCTTTAGCAAATCGTTTTTCGAATTAGCGACCAATGAGCTGGTCGGTCAACTCTTTTTTTGGACCTTTAGCGAAATATTTTCTACCACTTATGAATGGGAGTGGTGGGTTATTGTTTTTCTAGATCTTTAGGAGATCGTATTCCGGATGGGGGAACAAGGGTATGGTCGGGCAACTCTTTCTTTACCAGATATTCAACGAATCATTTTCTACCACTTGTGGATGGCACTGGTGGGTGTTTGTTATTTCCAGATCTTTAGTGGGTCGTTTTCCGGATTGGGGAACGAAGGTTGGGTGGGCCAGTTTTTTTCCAGATATTTAGTGAATCGTTTTCTACCACTTATGGATGACAGTGGTGAGTAATTGTTTTTCCTGAATCATTAGCAAATCGTTTCCCTGATTGGGAAAGAAGTGTCAAGTCAGGCATCTCTCTTTTTTGGATCTTTATCGAATCATTTTCTACCACTTAAGGATGACAATGGTGGGTAATTGTTTGAAACTTCAGGGGCAATGTCGGTACGAACGGGCATAAGCACGAATCCGTTTGTTATTGTTCAAGAAAGCGTTGTGGTAGTGAATTATATTATGGTCATTTGTGTTGTGGTAGAGACACTTCCTTTATTAGGGTCAGGACGGGCAGGCAGAAGCACGAACCACAAATACATAAACTTATGGTTATTTGTATTGTGGTAGAGGCACTTTCTTTTACCAGGGTCATTTTCATTATTTTTATTTGTGGTGTTGGCACAATGACATGCTACAAACATCATCCATGAGCTTCGACGAGTGCGACGACATGCTTCGACGACCGCGTTAATGCTTTGAGGTGTTCTGTGATGGCGGCGATGATGGCAGCACGACACGCTTCTAATGTCCGTGCGGTGCTCTGACGACCGTGGCAATGATGTGGCAACACACTTCTAACGCCCGTGCGGTGCTTCGGTGATCGCGATGCTACTGCGATGGCATGCCTCAATAGCCATGGAGATGCTACGATGCACCATTGTCTTTTGAAAACCGCTGCAATGCTATGACGGAGGCCTGACTGCTTCGACGATGCCGCGACAACATGTCTAATGGCAATGGTAGTGTTGAGACAACGAGCATGACTGGTTCAATGATGTTATGATGGCCACAGCGATGGCGGCCCGACTGCTCTGGTGATGGCGCAATGGCATGTTCCAAGGCGGCGGTGTCAAGGATAGCATGTGAGGGGGTGTGGTGTGCACAACATTGACTTCATCAACTTCCTAGTACCAAATGAAACCAGCACGCAAGATCAATCACACGATATTCTAGTATTTGTACGATCACAAGTATAACTACCTGACAAAGCGTTGCGTGTGAAGTAAGTGTAAGAAGGAACCTTTAGAAAAAGGCAGTCACGGGGACGCAACCACAAATCGCGAACTCGACTATAGATGTGCTAGCTTCGCGTGGGGACACACAGGCACTTGCATCACACGATTGTGTAGGATCGGACGACACGAGATACGGCTTACAAAGTCAATAAATGATTCGACTGTTTTGTAACATTTTTCCTTTCTTTAGCGGAGATGGGAATAGGTTCCGTGTATGGATGATATATTGGAGAAGGGGTAGAAACGGTGCCGCCCACGGACTTGGCGCAAGTGCGCAACCGTCCCTGCCCCGCCCGCAGTATATACGGTCCGACCCGCGGGCTGGTTCCCCACACCCCGTTCCGTTCCTCATCTCATACATCCCAAATCCCCACATCCTAACCCTAGCTTCATGCGATCTCTCACTGCCCTCATCCCCACCGATGTCGATGTCGTTGGATCCATCACTCGAGGGGCCCTCAGAGGCCGCCAGGCCGCCGGCCTCCCCCTGAAGGAGTCGGAGCTGTCTGGCGCCAGGGGCGCCGCTGCTGTCGCCTAGCCAGGGGCCGCCAACGACACAAACGCGCTATGGGTCGACAACCTGCCCCCGCACATGGGCGAGGACAACGTCATGGCAGCCTTTGCCCCGCATGAGGCCCTCGACTATGTCGCCATGCATGCCGGCTTCCCCAGCTACTCGTTTGTACTTTTCCGCTCCATGGCCTTCTCCCGAGCCTTCCTCGAGGCGCTCTGCGGGTCTAAGGTCAAGGGATGTTCATCAGGGTCGAGTTCGCCCAGTCGGTAACTTCTCACCCCCTCCTTCTCCCCCATTTGGATCCGCTCCCACCTTGGATCCCCTCGGGATCTGGCTGTAGTTCCCGATGTGAATTTTTTTTAGTAATTAGGAATTCGGTGCTTGTGATTTGTGTTTTATTTAGGCAGTGTGGGTTGAGGCCCCCAGCGCTTTGATATCTGTAATTATTCGAGCGGTGGCACACGTGATTATCGGTAATGGGGTGGTCTGGAGGAGGCTCGCAGGTGGCTGGGTAATGGTGGCGCTCTGGGTCCAGGGGAGCGTGGCAGGCGAGACCCTTGAGTCAGGCTGGCAATCGGGTCGGGTTTCAACGCGCCGACCTCTACCAAACCCATGCCCGAATAGCTAATCAGGTCAACCCACGACCCAACCCATGGGTCTCATGGACGACCCATGCCCACACCCGACGAGTGACCCGACCCATTCAGGCACCCATCAGGTCCATGAAAACATTTCCATTTTTTACTCCACCAAGCATGCAACAACTTCAAACAAAATCGTTGACTACCTACTAGCTTTATAGTCATGTCGATGCCTCCTTCCTCAGTAGTCAGCCAAGGTGGTACTAAACATTACAAGGCAACGGTGCCCTGTCTGTTGTAGGCTGCAGCTAATATTGCGATGCTTAAGCACTGAGCAATGAAAAAACACCTTGCTTTGGCCCTAAGTGGTAGATTAAGCATATTTGAAATTTTTGGCCATAATTTGGCTATTTTTGAACTGCTTCTACTTAGCCGCTTGTGTAATAATGGCAATATGTAATTTATGTTATTATTAGGGTCTGTACGGGAGTTGTTTCCTTCAGATTCTGGCCCAATCATGGAAAGATGATCTGCATTTGGCTATGTCTATTTGCACTGAACTACATATTAGTTTCCATTTGCTTGCTGTGTGAACCTGATGTGTATTTGCTATGTTGTGAAGGTCATTTTAGATGCTAGTTCAACTATCCGTGTGCCCCGTCTCCTATTTTCCTCTGCATACTATTCAACAAAGTCAAATTCTGGCCAAGTTTGAAAAAACGCTCAAGCGCGCTTAAACGCCCATTGCTCTATGCTCTGGCCTTCCGCTTTTTTGAATATTATCCTTTATTAGTAGGTATAGAAATACTCCTAGATTGGTGATTGTTCCTTGTTCTAGGGTGAAATTTCTATGCCGGTGTTGTCTAAAGATTTATGCCCTCATGATATTTACTTGTGTTTGTTGATTGTTTTTACAAGCTAGAGCTGTTAGGAACCTATGGGTTGGAGGAATTAGTCCGTCTATCTCAAAGTAGGAGGTAGAGGAGGAGTTTCAAAAGTTTGGAAAGAGTGAAGGTGTTGGATTCTCCCGTGATCAAACTTCTGCATACATCGACATTGAGAAGCTGTAAGATGCCATTTCTGCCCATAGAGCCTTGAATGGGAAAGGTTTAGGGGGCAAAGAATTGTGCGTTATTTTGAGAGGTCCAGAGGAAGAGCGGTATGCATCTATTATTGTTGACTGAGTTTATGAAGTGCTTCTAGGCTGCAGTTTTTCAAGGGACACTATCTTATTATTTAGTTATTTGTACTGATTTTGATAGGAATAGTCGGAAGCAGGAAACTTCAACAATAGAGGATCATTGCCACCCGGTGAAATGGGAGTTGGACATGCAAATGTACTGCTATTTAGTTTTCTTTGATCTGCGTGTTGCTTACTATCATATCATGTTCTGTTTGTCAAGGTTCTGCTGGAGTACGAATGAGAGAGGTAAAAATTCCTACCAATGTTCTTTGGGTGGGTTTACCCAATACACATAAAGTTGACGAGGAGGCACTAAGGAGGGCTATGGCAGCACATGGTGTGGTTACAAACATCAAAGTTTTTCCAGTTATGCAGTATGCTTTTGTGGAGTTTGCAACCATTGAAGCAGCTTCTAATTCTAAGAATCTTCTAGATGGGCGTCATTTCAATAAGGATTCATGTTCTTTTCTCCAGCTGTGGGCTTGATAACCTAACACCGCTTGTTGGGTTCCCTAGATCAGAGATGTGTCATGATAGTCCACATGTCGCACATGATTATTTAGGTGCTGGTCGCAGTAGTCATGGTACAACACAATGGTATGATCCTCGACGTGGAAGAGCAAGATACTTGGACTATGATGCAATGCCAATCACTGTTGGTATCCTTCCAGCACCCTGAAGCTGGCTCATCTTTGTTGTCTGGACATTCTGCTCATAGTGCACTTGATCGGAGAGAAGCCAAAAGGGTGAGGCTGGATACTGGCATCGACCCTTTTTTGTTCCGGATCTTTAGCGAATCGTTTTCTACCACTTATGTATGGCAGTGGTGCGTAATTGTTTTTACGGATCTTTAGCAAATTGTATTCTGGATTAGCGACCAATGAGCTGGTCGGTCAGCTCTTTATTCAGATCTTTAGAGAATCATTTTCTACCACTTATGGATGGGTGTGGTGGGTTATTGTTTTTCCAGATCTTATGGAAATCGTATTCCAGATTGGGGAACAAGAGTTTGGTTGGGCATCTTTTTTTCCAGATATTCAGCGAATCATTTTCTACCACCTATGGCAGTGGTGGGTGTCTGTAATTTCCAGAACTTTATCAAGTCGTTTTCCGGATTGGGGAACAAGGGTCGGGTTGGGCAGTTTTTTCCGGATCTTTAGCGAATAATTTTCTACCACTTATGGATAGCAATGGTGAGCAAATTTTTTTTCTGAATCCAAATCGTTTCCCTGACTGGGAAGAAGGGTCGGGTCGGGCAACTCGCTTTTTTGGATATTTAGCGAATCATTTTCTACCACTTACGGATGGCAGTCATAGGTAATTGTTTGAAACTTCAGGGGCAAAGTCAGGACGAACAGACAAAAGCACGAATCCTTTTATAAGTTTTCAAGAAAGCGTTGTGGTAGTGAAGTATATTATGGTCATTTGTGTTGTGGTAGAAACACTTTCTTTTTTTAGGGTCAGGACGGACGGGCAGAAGCACGAACCGCAGATACATAAACTTATGATTATTTGTGTTATGGTAGAGGCACTTTCTTTATTAGGGTCATTTTCACTATTTCAATTTGTGGCGTTGGAACAGACATGCTACAAACACCCATCATGAGATTCGACGAGTGTGACGGCATGCTTCGACGATGGCGTTGATGCTTTCAGGTGTGCTGTGACGGTTGCGACGATGGCACCACGACAGGATTCTAACGCCCGTGCGGAGCTCTGACGGCCGCGGCGATGGTGCCATGACACGCTTCTAATGCCCGTCCTGTACTTCGGTGACCGCGATGATGCTACGATGGAATGCCTCAATGGCCATGGCGATTCAACGAAGCGACATTGTCTTTTGACAACCGTGGCAATGCTACGATGGAGGCCCGACTGTGTCGACGATGCCGCAACAACGTGTTTCATGGTCATGGTAGTGTTGAGACGACGGGCATGATTGCTTCAATGATGTTGCGACGGCCACGGCAATGGCGGCCCAACTACTCTGATAATGGTGGAATGGCATTTTTAAAGGCGCGACATCATCAAGTATTGCGTGTGAGGGGGGTGTGGTGTGCGCAACATTGACTTCATCAACTTCCTAATGCCAAATGAGACAAGCACCCACGTTCAATCATACGATATTAGAGTATTTGTACGATCACATGTATAACTACCTGGCAAAGAATTGCGTGTGAAGTAAGTGTAAGAAGGATCCTTTAGAAAAAGGCAGTCACGGGGATGCAAGCACAAATCATGAACTCGACTATATATGGGCTAGCTTCGCGTGGGGATACACAGGCTCTCGTGTCACATAATCGCGTAGGATAGGATGGCACCGGATGCGGCTTACAAAGTCAATAAATCATCCGACTGTTTCGAAATGTTTTCCTTTTTTGAGCGGTGATGGGAATAGGTGCCGTGTCTGGATGATATATTGAAGCAAGGATAGAAACGGTGCTGCTCAAAGACCCGGCGTAGGCGTGCAGCCTTCCCCGCCCCACACACTGTAAATACGGTCCGACCAGCGGACCGGTTCCCCCGCACCCCATTCCGTTCCCCATCTCAGACAGCCCAAATCCCCACATCCAAACCCTAGCTCCCGGCGATCTCTCCCCGCCCTGATCCCCGCTGCCGCCACCGATGTCATTGGACCCATCGCCTATGGGGCCCTCTGATGGCGCCAGGCCGTCAGCCTCCCCGCCAAAGGAGTCGGAGCCCTCCGGCACAAGGGCGCCGCCTCCGCCGTGCTAGGGGCCGCCCATGAGAATAACGCATTGTGGGTCGACAACCTGCCCGCGCACTCAAGCGAGGAAGACGTCATGGCGGCCTTCACCCCGCACGAGGCGCTCGACTGTGTTGTCACGCGTGCTGGCTCCCGCAGCTACGTGTTCGTCCTTTTCCGCTATGTCGCCGAGTCTCGAGTCGCCCTCGAGGCGCTCCGCGGGTCCAAGGTCAAGAGCGCGTTCATCTGGGTCGACTACCCCCGGTCGGTAACTTCTCACCCCCTCCTTTGCCCCCCACTCGGATCCGCTTACACCTTGGATCCCCCAAGAATCTAGCTGCAATTCGTGATGTCACTTTTTCGGTAACGAGGACTTCAGTGCTTATGATTTGCAGTTTATTTAGGCGGTGTGGGATGAGGACTCCAACAGCTTTGATATATGTAATTATTCGAGCGGTGGCACACGGGATCAGCGGCAGCGGGGTAGTCCAGCAGAGGCATGCAGGTGGGTGGGGGATGGCAGCGCTCAGGGTCCATGGGAGCGCGGCGGGCAAGGCACTTGAGTCAGGCTGGCAATCGGGTCGGGTTTCACCGGGCCAACCTCTACCAAATCCATGCCCAAGTAGCTAATCGGGTCAACTCATGACCCAACCCCTGGGTTTGACGGACGACCCATGCCCACACCCGGTGGGTGACCAGACCCATTCGGGCACCCATCGGGTCCATGAAAACATTTCCATTTTTTAATCTGCCTAGCATGCAACAAGTTTCTAACCGCGGAGGCAGTGGGTTTCTCGGCGGAGGTGGCTGGCAGGGAGACGCCGGCGGTGTGCAGCGAGGTCGGGCTGTCCGGATTTTCTTTCTAACCGCGGGTAATTTGGATTGGGGGAAGAAGGGTCGGGTTGGGAATTTTTTCCGGATCTTTCAGCAAAGCATTTTCCGGATTGGGGAACAACGGTCGGAAGTTGTTCGTGTCGTGGTGCCATCGTTGCAGCCGTCAAAGCAACCTCAAAGCATCAACGCGGTCGTCGAAGCATGCCATCGCACTCGTCAAAGCTCGTGATCGGTGTTTGTATCATGTTATCGTGCCAACGCCACAAATAGAAATAATGAAAATGACCCTAATAAAAGAAAGTGCCTCTACCACAACACAAATAATCATAAGTTCATGTAACTGTGGTTCGTGCTTCTGCCCGTCCGTCTTGACACTAATAAAAGAAAGTGTTTCTGCCACAACACAAATGACCATAATATACTTCACTACCACAATGCTTTCTTGAATAATGATAAACGGATTTGTGCTTCTGCCTGTTCGTCCCGACTTTGCCCCTGAAGTTTCAAAAAATTACCCACCACTGCATCCATAAGTGGTAGAAAATTATTCGATAAAGATCCAAAAGAGTGAGCTGCCGACCCGATCCTTCTTCCCCAATCAGGGAAACATTTTGCTAAAGATTCAGAAAAAACAATTACTCACCACTGCCATCCATAAGTGGTAGAAAACGATTCATTAAAGATCCGGACAAAAAATTGCCTGACCCGGCCCTCGTTCCCCTATCTGAAAAATGACTCGCTAAAGATCGAAATGACAAATACCCACCACTGCCATCCATAAGTAGCAGAAAATGATTCGCTGAATATCCGAAACAAAAGAGATGCCCGACCAAACCCTTGTTCCCCAATCTGGAATACGATTTCCTTAAGATCAGGAAAAACAATAACCCACCACACCCATCCATAAGTGGTAGAAAATGATTCGCTAAAGATCTGAAAAAAGAGCTGACCGACCAGCTCATTGGTTGCTAATCCGGAATACAATTTGCTAAAGATCCGTAAAAACAATTACGCACCACTGCCATACATAAGTGCGATAAATCGATTCGCTAAAGATCCGGAACAAAAAAGGGTCGATGCCAGCATCCAGCCTCACCCTTTTGGCTTCTCTTGGATCAAGTGCACTATGAGTAGAATGTCCAGAAAACAAAGATGAGCCAGCTTCAGGGTGCTGGAAGGATACCAAAAGTGATTGGCATTGCATCATAGTCCAAGTATCTTGCTCTTGCATGTCGAGGATTGTACCCTTGTGATGTACCATGACTACTGCGACCAACACCTAAATAATCATGTGCCGCATGTGGACTATCATGACACATCTCTGATCTAGGGAACCCAACAAGTGGTGTTAGGTTATCAAGCCCATTGCTGGAGAAAAGAACATGAATCCTTATTGAAAAGACGCCCATCTAGAAGATTCTTAGCATTAGAAGTTGCTTCCTTGGTTACAAACTCCACAAAAGCATACTGCATATCTGGAAAAACTTTGATGTTTGTAATCACACCATGTGCTGCCGTAGCCCGCCTTAGTGCCTCCTCGTCAACTTTATGTGTATTGGGTAAACCAACCCAGAGAACATTTGTAGAATTTTTACCTCCCTCATTCGTACTCCAGCAGAACCTTGACAAACAGAACATGATATGATAGTAAGCAACTCGCAGATCAAAGAGGACATGACAACAACAAGAACCAAGAGAAGTAAATAGCAATACCTTTGCATGTCCAACTCCCATTTCACCAGGTGGCAATGATCCTCTATTGTTGAAGTTTTCTGCTTCCGACTATTCCTATCAAAATCAGTACAAATAACTAAATAATAAGATAGTGTCCCTTGAAAAACTGCAGCCTAGAGGCACTTCACAAACTCAGCCAACAATAATAGATGCATACCGCTCTTCCTATGGACCTCTCGAAATCAACACACAATTCCTTGCCCCCTAAATCTTTCCCATTCAAGGCTCTATGGGTAGAAATGGCATCTTACAGCTTCTCAATGTCGATGTATGCAGAAGTTTGATCGTGGGATAATCCAACACCTTCACTCTTTCCAAACTTTTGAAACTCCTCTTCTACCTCCTACTTTGAGATAGATGGACTAATACCTCCAACCCATAGGTTCCTAACAGCTCTAGCTTGTAAAAACAATCAACAAACACAAGTAAATATCATGAGGGCATAAATCTTTAGACAACACCGGCCTAGCAATTTCACCCTAGAACAAGGAACAATCACCAATCTAGGAGTATTTCTATACCTACTAATAAAGGATAACGTTCAAACAAGCGGAAGGCCAGAGCATAGAGCAATGGGCGCTTAAGCGCGCTTGAGCGTTTTTTCAAACTTGGCAAGAATTTGACTTTTTTGAATAGTATGCAGAGGAAAATAGGAAACGGGGCACACAGGTAGTTGAACTATTATCTGAAATGACCTTCACAACATAGCAAATACACATCAGGTTCACACAGCAAGAAAATGGCAACTAATATGTAGTTCAGTTCAAATAGACATAGCCAAATGCAGATCATCTTTCCATGATTTGGCCAGAATCTGAAGGAAACAACTCCCGTACAGACCCTAATAATAACATAAATGACATACTGCCATTATTGCACAAGCAGCTAAGTCGAAGCAGTTCAAAAATAGCCAAATTATGGCCAAAAATTTAAAATACGCTTAATCTACCACTTAAGGCCAAAGCAAAGTGTTTTTTCATTGCTCAGTGCTTAAGCGTCGCTATGTTAGCTGCAGCCTAGAACAGACAGGGCACTGTTTCCTTGTAATGTTTAGTACCACCTTGGCTGACTACTGAAAAAGGAGGCATCGACATGACTACAAAGCTAGCACGTAGTCACCAATTTTGTTTGAAGTTGTTGCATGCTAGGTGGAGTAAAAATGGAAATGTTTTCATGGTCCTGATGGGCGCCCGAATGGGTCGGGTCACTTGACGGGTGTGGGCATGGGTCGTTTATGAGACCCATGGGTTGGGTCGTGGGTTGACCTGATTAGCTATTCGGGCATTGGTTTGGTAGAGGTCAGCCCTTTGAAACCCGACACAATTGCCAGTCTAACTCAAGGGCCTCGCCTGCCGTGCTTCCCTGGAGCCAGAGCGCCACCATACCCCAGCCACCTGCGAGCCTCCGCCAGACCACCCCATTACCACTGATCACGTGTGCCACCGCTCGAATAATTACATATATCAGAGCCGCTGGAGGCCTCAGCCCACACTGCCTAAATAAAACGCAAATCACAAGCACCAAATTCCTAATTACTGAAAAATTCACATCGCGAGCTACAACCAGATCCCAAGGGGATCCAAGGTGGGAGCAGATCCGAATGGGGGGAGAAGGAGGGGGAGGGGTGAGAAGTTTCCGGCTGGGCGAACTCGACCCTGATGAACACGCCCTTGATCTTAGACCCGTAGAGCGCCTCGAGGGCGGCTCAGGAGTTAGCCACGGAGCAGAAAAGGACAAATGAGTAGCTGGGGAAGCCGGCGTCCGTGGCGACGCAGTCGAGCACCTCGTGCAGGGCAAAGTCCGCGATGTCATTGTCCTCACCCGTGTGCGCGGGTAGGTTGTTGACCCATAGCGTGTTTGTGTCGTGGGCGGCCCCTGGCGCGGCGACAGCAGTGGCGCCCCTGGCGCCAAAGGGCTCCGACTCCTTCGGGGGGAGGCCGACGGCCTCGCGGCCTCTAGGGGCCCCGCGAGTTATTGGTCCAACGACATCGACAACGGCGGGGATCAGGGCAGTGAGAGATTGCATGGAGGTAGGGTTAGGATGTGGGGATTTGGGATGTATGAGATGGGGAACGGAACGGGGTGTGAGGAACAAGCCCGCGGGTCGGACCGTATATACTGCGGGCGGGGCAAGGACGGCTGCGCGCCTGCGCCAAGTCCGTAGGCGGCACCGTTTCTATCCTTTCTTCAATATATTATCCATACACGGAACCTATTTCCATCACCGTTAAAGAACGGGAAAACGTTACAAAACAGTCGAATGATTTATTGACTTTGTAAGCCGCATCCGGTGTCGTCCTATCCTACGCGGTCGTGTGACGCATGCGCCTGTGTGTCCCCACGCGAAGCTAGCACATCTATAGTCGAGTTCGCGATTTGTGCTTGCGTCCCCGTGATGCCTTTTTCTAAAGGATCCTTCTTACACTTACTTCACACGCAATGCTTTGTCAGGTAGTTATACATGTGATCGTACAAATACTAGAACATCGTGTGATTGGTCTTCCGTGCTGGTTTCATTTGGTACTAGGAAGTTCATGAAGTCAATGTTGCGCACATCACACCACAGCCCCTCACATACTATCCTTGACACCGACGCCTTTGAACATGCCATATATTGCACCATCACTAGAGCAGCCGGGCCGCCATCTCCGTGGACGTCATAACATCATTGAACCAGTCATGCCCGTTGTCTCAACACTGCCATGACCATTAGACACGTTGTCACGACATCGTCGAAGAAGACGGGCCTCCGTCATAGCATTGCAGTGGTTTTCAAAAGACAATGCTGCATTGTAGCATCGCCATGGCTATTGAGGCAATGCCATCTCAGTAGCATCACGGTCGTCGAAGCACCGCACGGGCGTTAGAAGTGTGTCTCCACATTATCACCGCGGCCGTCAGAGCATCGCACGAGCATTAGAAGCGTGTCGTGCTACCATTGTCATAGCCGTCACATCACACCTCAAAGCATTAATGCGGTCGTCGAAGCATGTCGTCGCACTCGTCGAAGGTCATGATGGGTGTTTGTAGCATGTCATTGTGCCAACGCCACAAATAGAAATAATGAAAATGACCCTAATAAAAGAAAGTGCCTCTACCACAACACAAATAATCATAAGTTTATGTGTGTGTGGTTCGTGCTTCTGCCCGTCCGTCCTGACCCTAATAAAAGAAAGTGTTTCTGCCACAACACAAATGACCATAATATACTTCACTATCACAATGCTTTCTTGAATAATGATAGACGGATTCGTGCTTCTGCCTGTTTGTCTCGACTTTGCCCCTGAAGTTTCAAACAATTACCAACCACTGCCATCCATAAGTGGTAGAAAATTATTCGATAAAGATCCAAAAGAGTGATCCGCCCGATCCGACCCTTCTTCCCCAATCAGGGAAACATTTTGCTACAGATTCAGAAAAAACAATTACTCACCACTGCCATCCATAAGTGGTAGAAAACAATTCGCTAAAGATCTGGAAAAAACTGCCCCACCCGACCCTCGTTCCCCAATCCGGAAAATGACCCACTAAAGATCTGGAAATAACAAACACCCACCACTGCCATCCATAAGTGGCAGAAAATGATTTGCTGAATATCCATAAAAAAAGAGCTGCCCGACCAAACCCTTGTTCCCCCATCCGGAATACGATCTCCTAAAGATCTGGAAAAACAATAACCCACTACCCCCATCCATAAGTGGTAGAAAATGATTCGTTAAAGGTCCAAAAAAGAGCTGACCGGCCAGCTCATTGGTCGCTAATCCGAAAAACGATTTTCTAAAGGACCGAATAAACAATTACCCACCACTGCCATCCATAAGTGGTAGAAAACGATTCGCTCAGGATCCGGAACATAAAAGAATTTCCAGACCCGAACTTTTTTCCCCAATCCGGAAAATTATTTGATTTAGAAAAAAAATTCCCAACCCGACCCTTCTTCACCCAATCCAGATGTCCCGTAGTTATAGAGATAATCCGGACGGCTTGACCTCCCCGCGAGTTGCCGACGTCTCCTACCACACAAACCTCCCTGCGGCTGCCGCCTCCGGTGCCTAGGATCCTACTACCACCGCTTCCTGCTAGGCCATTCACCGGTGCAAGATTTTCCGTCGCTATCGGCTCACACGTGCCCATCCACCATATCAAGGGCCTCGCGCGTCACACTTCCCTGGACCCTGAGCACTGCTGCCTCCAGCCACCTACGAGCCTCCACCAGACCACCCTGTCGCCGCTGATCCATTGTGCCTCCACTCGAATAACTACATATATCAGAGCTGCTGGATGCCTCAGCCCACACCGCCTAAATAAACCGCAAATGACAAACACCGAAGTCCTAATTATTGAAAAATTTACATCACAAACTGCAGCCAGATCCCGGGGGATCAAAGGTGGGAGCGGATAATAGTGGGGGGGGGGGGAGAGGGGGGGTTAAGATACTACCGGCCGGGCGAACTCAACCAAGATGAAGGCGCCCTTGGCCTTGGACCCGCGGAGCGTCTTGAGGGCGGTCCAACACTCGACAATTAATGGAGCAGAAAATGATGAAGGCGTAGCTGCGGTACCCGATGCGTATGATGATGCAGTTGAGTGGCTTGTGCAGGACGATGGAGACCACAATGTCGTCCTCGCCATCGTGTGCAGGTAGGTTGCCGACCCACAACACCTTCTTCTCGTGGGCGGCAACTTGCAGCGACGGCGGCTGCACCCCTAACGCCGCCGGGCTCCAATTCCTTTGATGGTGAGGCCGATGGCATGGTGGCCTCCACGGCCACGGAGGGCTCCGCAGGCGGTGGCTTCGACGATATCCGTGGCAGAGGGGATCAGGGTAGGGAGAGGTCAACGGGAGCTAGGGTTAGGATGTGGGGATTTAGGTTGTACGTCACGGGGAACGGAACAGGGTGAGGAAACTAGCCCTCGCTGGATCAGATATATCAAGGGCGGGCTACGCTGAGTCCGTGGGCGGCACCTTTCTATCCCTGCTCCAACATCATCCAGACACCTATTCCCATCACCGGAACACTAAAAAAACTATCCAATCACCAAGAATTTTTTAGTATGACCTTCTCAAAACAGGCAAGTTTACCCAACACATAGTTCAAAGTTTTCATTATACCTTAATAACCAAGGGCAAATAGCTTATTCATAATCCAAGATTGCATCACCTCAATCTATCTAGCAAAATAACCACAAAGAAATAGAAACACACATAGTTAGTCGTTATCTTATTTCCCAGGAGACATGACTTTGGGGCGCGCCCACCGCAACCTCTTGCAACCATATCCTCTCCCTGTGACATATTCTTGTCTACATGTTCCCTATGGGTCCGCACTTGTGCGTATTACCGGGAGGGGTGTGTGGGGGCAGAGAGACGAGCGTAGTCGGCTCGAACCCGATTATCCTTCGCTTAGGAAAATACTTACAAAAACATGAACTTCATGGACACCTTTAAATTTATTTCCTGGAGTTAGTTAGTAATTACTTTCCAACTTAAATACATCTCAAAAAGAAGGAATGCATACAATAGAATAAAGTAAATGACCCTAATGAAAGAGAGTGTCCTATAGAAACACAAATAATCATAACTTTATGTAAGTGTGGTTACGCCATTTCTATACATCATACAAGCAGGCACATTGTCGTTTATGTTAATGTTTTATTAATCATGTTTTATTAACCCAGATGGATTTGACCTTGTATCCCTCCAAACTATACGACGGAGAGGAATATAAATTATGTCCTATTCACAACTTTACAGGTAGAAATGGCATCTTCAAGCTACTCAGAGTGGATGTATGCAGAAGTTTGATCAATGGAGAATTCAACACATTCAATCTTTACAATCCTTTGAAACTCTTCGTCTGCCTCCTGCTTTGAAATAGATGAACAAATTCCTCCAACACATAGGTTCCTAATAGCTCTATCATGTAAAAACCAATCAAAGAACAAATGCCATAAGCAGGCATACTATTTTTGTAATGAAATAGATGAATAAAATCCTCATACAAGTAGTCCTAGCAACAAAATCTATGAGATAGCTATGAATGGTCTAACTTAAAGTGAAATAGATCACAGATAAAATACACTTCATATTTATATCAAATCACAGCCTCAATGACAGAAAATTGTGTCACTTGTGCACAACTCATTACACAACATTAGCACATGAGTGGAGCAATTTCACTCAAGAAATAAACAACTATGACTAACCAAGGATTATTCTGTATTAGTACATCATTCAAACTTAAATCAGAGCGTACCATAGTTACTAGATATTGTATGCATCCCGTATATCTTATGAGTAGGGCAGGGATGGCTTTGCCGTGTGGCTGGGTCATCTTATTATGCCACCTTGAGAAAAATATTCGCAATAACATGGCCTTCATATGCACCTTTTAATTTAATTCAAGGAGTTGGTTAGCAATAACTTTCCCTCTTAAAAACGTCTCAAAAAGAAGGAATGCATACAATATCTCATTGGCATAATATACTTCACTACCACAAATATAAAAAAATGTAAATGACCCTACTAAAAGAAAGTGTCTCTACAACAAAGGAAATAATCATAAGTTTATGTATCTGTGGTTCGTGCTTCTACCCGTCCATCCCGACCCTAATAATAGAAAGTGTCTCTAGCACAACACAAATGACCATAATATACTTCACTACCACAACACTTTCTTGAACACCGATAAATGGATTCGTTCTTCTACCCGTTCATCCTGACTTTGCCCCTAAAGTTGCAAACAATTACCCACTACTGCCATGCATAAGTGATAGAAAATGATTAGCTAAAGATCCAAGGATAAAAAGAGCTGCCCGACCTGACCCTTGTTCCCCAATCTGGAAAACAATTTGTTAAAGGTCCGAAAATAATAATCCATAAGTGGTAGAGAACGATTCGCTAAAGATCAAGGTTAAAAAAAGCTACCCAACCCGGCTGAAGACCCTCAGTGACTGCCCTTACATGGTAAGGGTCAATGCCAGCATCCAGCCTCACCCTTTTGACATCTCTCGTATCAAGCGTACTATGAGCAGAATGTCCAGACAACGAAGATGAGCCATCTTCAGGTGCTGGAACGATACCAAGAGTGATTTGCATTGCACCATAGTCCAATTATCTTGCTCTTCCACGTCGAGGATCATACCCTTGTGATGTTCCATGACTACCGTGACCAGTACCAAAAATAGAATAAAGTAAATGACCCTAATGAAAGAGAGTGTCTCTATAAAAACACAAATAATCATAAGTTTATGTAGGCGTGGTTGCAACATTTCTATACATCATACAAGCAGGCACATTGTTGTTTATGTTTTATTAATCATGTTGAATTAACCCATATGTATTTGACAGGTATCCCTCCAAACTACACGACGAAGAGGAATATAAAATATGTCCCATTCACAACTTTATAGGGAGAAATGGCATCATCCAGCTACTCAAGGTCGACGTATGTAAAAGTTTGATCAAAGGAGAATTCAACACCTTCAATCATTCCAATCTTTTGAAACTCTTCGTCTGCCTCCTACTTTGAAATAGATGAAATAATTCCTCCAACACATAGGTTCCTAATAGCTCTATCATGTAAAAACCAATTAAAGAACAAATGCCATAAGCAGGGATACTATTTATGTAATGAAATAGATGAATAATATCCTCATACAAGTAGTCCTAGCAAAGAAAACTATGAGATAGCTATGAATGGTCTAACTTAAAGTGAAATAGATCAAAGATAAAATACACTTCGTATTTATATCAAATCACAGCCTGAATAACAGCAAATTGTGTCACTTGTGCACAACTCATTAGACAACATTAGCACATGAATGGAGCAATTTCACTAAACAAATAAACAACTATGACTAACCAAGGATTATTCTGCATTAGTACATCATTCCTTGTTAATACATCATTCAAACTTAAATCAAAGCATACCATAGTTACTAGATATTGTATGCATCCGGTATATGTTGTGAGTGGGGTAGGGATGGCTTTGCCGTATGGGTGGGCCATCTGATTATGCCACCCTGAGAAAAATAATCGCAAAAGCATGGCCTTCATATACACCTTATAATATAATTCAACAAGTTGGTTAGTAATAACTTTCCCTCTTAAAAACGTCACAGAAGAAGGAATGCATACAATATCTCATTGGCATAATATACTTCACTACCACAAATAGAAATAATGTAAATGACCATAATAAAAGAAAGTGTCTCTTCCACAACGCAAATAATCAAAAGTTTATCTATCTGTGGTTCAAGGCTTCACCGTCTGCTCTAATTCTAATAAAAGAAAGTGTCTCTACCACAACACAAATGACCACAATATACTTCACTTCCACAACACTTTCTTGAACAATGATAAATGGATTCGTGCTTCTGCCCTTCGTCCTGACTTTTCCCCTGAACTTGCAAATAATAACCCACCACTGCCATCTATTAGCGGTAGAAAATGATTTGCTAATGATCCGAGGAAAAAAAGAGATGCCTGACCTGACCCTTGTTCCCCAATCCGGAAAACAATTTGCTAAAGGTCTGGAAGAAACAATCCATAAGTGGTAGAAAATGATTAGCTAAAGATAAAGGTCAAAAAAAGCTACCTGGCCTGGCTGAAGACCCTCAGTGCCTGCCCTTACATGGTAAGGGTCGATGCCAGCATCCAGCCTCACCCTTTTGGCTTCTCTCGGATCAAGCGCACTATGAGCAGAATGTCCAGACAACAAAGATGAGCCAGCTTTAGGTGCTGGAAGGATACTAACAGTGATTGGCATTGCACCATAGGAAAATGTATTGCTCTTCCACATCGAGGATCATACCCTTGGGATGTGCCATGACTACTGCGACTAGCACCAAAAAAATCACGTGCGGCATGTGGACTACCATTGTACATCTCTGATCTAGGGAACCAAACAAAAGCGGTCTTAGGTTATCAAGCCCACTGCTGGAGAAAAGAACATGAATCCTTGTATTATTGAAAAGACGCCCATCGAGAAGATTCTTAACATTAGAAGCTCCTTCAATGGTTGCAAACTCTACAAAAGCATAAAACCTTTCTAGAAAACTTTGATGTTTGTAACTACACCATGTGCTTCCATAGCCCGCCTTAGTGCCTCCTCGCTAACTTTATGTGTATTGGGTAAACCCACCAAGAGAAAATTGGTAGGAATTTTTGCCTCTCTCATTCGTACTCCAGTAGAACCCTGACAAACAGAAAATGATATGATAGTAAGTGACCCGCACATCAAAGAGGACAGTACAACAAGAAGAACCAACAGAAGTAAATAGCAATACCTTTGCATGTCCAACTCCCATTTCACCGGGTGGCAATGATCCTCTACTATTGAAGTTGCCTGCTTCCGACCGTTCCTAGCAAAATCTGTACAAATAACTAAATAATAAGATAGCGTCCCTTCAAAAACTGCAGCCTAGAAGCACTTCACAAACTCGGTCGACAATAATAGATGCATACCGCTCTTCCTCTAGACCTCTGGAAATCAACACACAATTCCTCGCCCCCTAAATCTATCCCATTCAAGGCTCTATGGGCAGAAATGGCATCTTCCAGCTTCTCAAAGTCGATGTATGGAGAAGTTTGATCATGGGAGAATGCAACACCTTCAATCTTTCCAAACATTTGAAACTCCTCATCTACCTCCTTCTTTGAGATAGATGGGCTAATTCCTCTAACCCATAGGTTCCTAAAAGCTCTATCTTGTAGAAACCAATCAACAAACACAAGTAAACATCATGATGGCATAAATCTTTAGACAACACGAGATAGCAATTTCAAACTAGAACAAGGAACAATCACCAATCTAGGAGTATTTCTATACCTACTAAGAAAGGATAATGTTCAAAAAAGTGGAAGGCCACAACATAGAGCAACGGGCGCTTAAGCGCGCTTTAGTGTTTTTCAAACTTGGCCAGAATTAGACTGTTTTGAATAGTATGCACAGGGAAATAGGAAACATGGCACACAGGTAGTTGAAGTAGCATCTAAAATGACCTTCACAACATAGCAAATACACATCAGGTTCACACAACAAACAAAATGAGAACTAAAATATAGTTTAGTTCAATTAGACATAGCCAAATGCAGATCTTCTTTCCATGATTTGGCCAGAATCTAAATGAAACAACTCCCGTACAGACCCTAATAATTTCATAAATGACATACTACCATTATTGCGCAAGAAGCTAAGAAGAAGCAGTTAAAAAATCTGACCTTTGCTCCCCAATCCTGAAAATGATTTGCTGAAAGATCCGAAAAGAATGCCCAACCCGACCCTTCTTCCCCCAATCCAAATTACCCGCGGTTAGAAAGAAAATCCGGACAACCTGACCTCGTTGCGCACCGCCGGCGTCTCCCTGGCAGCCACATCCACCGAGGGACCCACTGCCACCGCTTCCTGCTAGGTCATTCATCGATTTTGTTTGAACTTGTTGCATGCTAGGCGGAATAAAAAATTGAAATGTTTTCATTGACCCGGTGGGTGCCCGAATGGGTCCGGTCACCCACCGGGTGTGGGCATGGGTCGTCCATCAAACCCAGGAGTTGTGTCGTTAGTTGACCCGATTAGCTATTCGGGCATGGATTTGGTAGAGGTCGGCCCGGTGAAACCCGACCTGATTGCCAGCCTGACTCAAGGGCCTCGCCCGCCGCGCTCCCGTGGACCTAGAGCGCCGCCGTCCCCCAGCCACCTGCATGCCTCAGCTGGACCACCCCGTTGCCGCTGATCCGTGTGCTGCCGCTAGACCACCCCGTTGCCGCTGATCCGTGTGCTGCCGCTCGAATAATTACATATATCAAAGCTGCTGGAGGCCTCATCCCACACCGCCTAAATAAATTGAAAATCATAAGCACTGACGTCCTAATTACCGAAAAATTGACAACACGAACTGCGGCCCGATTCCTGGGGGATCCAAGGTGGAAGCGGATCCGAGTGGGGGGGGGGGGGGGGGCGCAGTTACCGGCCGGGGGTAGTCGACCCAGCTGAACGCGCACTTGACCTTGGACCCGTGGAGCGCCTCGAGGGCGGCTCGAGACTCGGCGACATAGAGGAAAAGGACGAACACATAGCTGCAGGAGCCAGCGCGTCTGACGACATAGTTGAGCGCCTCGTGCGGGGTGAAGGCCGCCATGACGTCTTCCTCGCTTGCGTGCGCGGGCAGGTTGTCGACCCACAATGCGCTATTCTCATGGGTGGCCCCTAGCACGGCGGCAGCGGTGCCCCAGTGCTAGAGGGCTCCGATTCCTTCTGCGGGGAGGCTGGCGGCCTGGCGGCATCAGATGGCCCCGCGGGCGGTGAGTCCAACGACATCGGCGGCGGCGGTGGGGATCAGGGCAGGAAGAGATCACCGGGAGCTAGGGTTTGGATGTGGGGATTTGGGTTGTCTGAGATGGGGAACGGAATGGGTTGAGGGGGAACCGGTCCGCGGGTCGGACCGTATATACGGTGTGTGAGGCAGGGAAGGCTGCACGCCTACGCCGGGTCCGTGAGCGGCACCATTTCTATCCTTGCTCCAATATTTCATCCAGACACGACACCTATTCCCATCACCGCTAAAAAAAGGAAAACGTTTCAAAACAGTTGGATGATTTATTGACTTTGTAAGCCGCATCCGGTGCCATCCCATCCTACGCGATTATGTGACACGAGAGCCTGTGTATCGCCACGCGAAGCTAGCCCATATATAGTCGAGTTCGTGATTTGTGCTTGCATCCCCGTGATAGCCTTTTTCTAAAGGATCCTTCTTACACTTACTTCACACGCAATTCTTTGCCAGGTAGTTATACATGTGATCGTACAAATACTCTAACATCGTGTGATTGAACGTGGGTGCTTGTCTCATTTTTTATTAGGAAGTTGATGACGTCGATGTTGCGCACACCACACACCCCTCATACGCAATACTTGACGCCGCCGCCGCCTTTAAAAATGCCATTCCACCATTATCAGAGTAGTTGGGCCGCCATCGCCGTGGCCATCGCAACATCATTGAAGCAATCATGCCCGTCGTCTCAACACTGCCATGACCATGAAACATGTTGTCGCGGCATCGTCGACACAGTCAGGCCTCCATCGTAGCATTGCCACGGTTGTCTAAAGACAACGTTGCATCGTTGAATCGCCATGGCCATTGAGGCATACCATCGTAGCATCATCATGGTCGCCGAAGTACAACACGGTGGTTAGAAGCATGTCATCGCACCATCGCCGCAGCCGTCAGAGCACCGCACAGGCGTTGGAATCCTGTTGTGCTGCCATCGTCGCAGCCATGGTGTGGTTGCCGACCCACAACGCCTTCTCCTCGTTGGCGGCAACTTGCGGGCTGCACCCCTAACACCGACGGGCTCCGATTTCTTCAACGGTGAGGCCGATGGCCTGGTGGCCTCCACGGCCACAGAGGGCTCCGAAGGCGCTGGCTTCGACGATATCCGTGGCAGAGGGATCAGGGTAGTGAGTGATCAACGGGAGCTAGGGTTAGGATGTGGGGATTTAGGCTGTATGTCACGGGGAACGGAACAGGGTGAGGAAACTAGCCCCCGCGCTGGACTGTATATACTGCGGGCGGGGCTACGCTGAGTCCGTGGGCGGCACCTTTCTATCCCCGCTCCAACATCATCCAGACACCTATTCCCATCACCGGAACACTAAAAAACTATCCAATCATCAAAAATTGTTTAGTATGACCTTCTCAAAACAGGCAAGTTTACCCAGCACATAGTTCAAAGTTTTCATTACACCTTAATAACCAAAGGCAAATAGCTTATTCATAATCCAAGATTGCATCACCTCAATCTATCTAGCAAAATAACCAAAAATAAATAGAAACATATGTAGTTAGTCGTTATCTTATTTCCCAGGAGACATGACTGTGGGGCCCGCCCACCGCAACCTCTCGCAACCATATCCTCTCCCTGTGACATATTCTTGTCCACATGTTCCCTATGGGGCCGCACTTCAGCGACATTACGGGAGGGGTGTGGGGGCAGAGGGACGAGCGTAGTCGGCTCGAACCCGATTATCCTTCGCTTAGGAAAATACTTACAAAAACATGAACTTCATAGACACCTTTAAATTTATTTCATGGAGTTAGTTAGTAATTACTTTCCAACTTAAATACATCTCAAAAAGAAGGAGTGCATACAATAGAATAAAGTAAATGATCCTAATGAAAGAGAGTGTCATATAGAAACACAAATAATCATAACTTTATGTAAGTGTGGTTACAACATTTCTATACATCATACAAGTAGGCACATTGTAGTTTATGTTAATATTTTATTAATCATGTTTCATTAACCCATATGGATTTGACCTTGTATCCCTCCAAACTATACGGCGAACAGGAATACAAAATATGTCCCATTCACAACTTTATAGGTAGAAATGGCATCTTCCAGCTACTCAGAGTGGATGTATGCAAAAGTTTGATCAATGGAGAATTCAACACGTTCAATCTTTACAATCCTTCAAAACTCTTCGTCTTCCTCCTGCTTTGAAATAGATGAACCAATTCCTCCAACACATAGGTTCCTAATAGCTATATCATGTAAAAACCAATCAAAGAACAAATGCCATAAGCAAGCATACTATTTTTGTAATGAAATAGATGAATAAATCCTCATACAAGTAGTCCTAGCAACAAAAACTATGAGATAGCTATGAATGGTCTAACTTAAAGTGAAATAGATCAAAGATAAAATACACTTCATATTTATATCAAATCACAGCCTCAATAATAGAAAATTGTGTCACTTGTGCACAACTCATTAGGCAACATTAGCACATGAGTGGAGCAATTTCACTCAAGAAATAAACAACTATGACTAACAAAGGATTATTCTGTATTAGTACATCGTTCAAACTTAAATGAGAGCATACCATAGTTACTAGATATTGTATGCATCCCGTATATCTTATGAGTAGGGCAGGGATGGCTTTGCCGTGTGGCTGGGTCATCTGACTATGCCACCTTGAGAAAAATAATCGCAAAAACATGGCCTTCATACACACCTTTTAATTTAATTCAAGGAGTTGGTTAGCAATAACTTTCCCTCTTAAAAACGTCTCAAAAAGAAGGAATGCATGCAATATCTCATTGGCATAATATATTTCACTAGCACAAAAATAAATAATGTAAATGACCCTACTAAAAGAAAGTGTCTCTACCACAAAGCAAATAATCATAAGTTTATGTATCTGTGGTTCGTGCTTCTGCCCGTCCGTCCCGACCCTAATAACAGAAAGTGTCTCTACCACAACACAAATGACCATAATATACTTCACTACCACAACACTTTCTTGAACACTGATAAATGGATTCGTTCTTCAACCCGTTCGTCCTGACTTTGCCCCTAAAGTTGCAAAAAATTATCCACTACTGCCATCCATAAGTGGTAGAGAACGATTCGCTAAAGATCCAAGGAAAAAAAAGAGATGCCCGACCTGACCCTTGTTCCCCAATTTGGAAAACAATTTGCTAAAGGTCTGAAAATAATAATCCATAAGTGGTAGTGTAGCGACCCGACCTCAAATGGTCAAGTCTCTGTGCTTCAAAGGTCATCCTCGGATCAAGAATGTCGATACACACAATACTCGAAGGATTTATAACAGAGTAGCAATCATACACTTATACATCGAATGTCTCCAGAAGTGAACTTATTACAATAATGTGGCTTAATGCCATCTAACGCGATAACAGCGGAAGGCTTGGAAGATAAAGTGAGTCCATCAACTCCAACGGCATAGCTGAGCTGCACGGCAATGACCTAATGAACCTTACTCCTCGTCTGAAAAGTCTGCAACATAATACGTTGCAGCCCGAAACGGGTCAGCACATGGAATATGCTGGCAATATAACACAGTAGAGCAAGAACAGAATAATGCTATCACTACATGCATATTTGGCTGGTGGAAAGCTCTATGGTTATAGTTTTGCGAAAAGCCAATTTTTCCCTACAACAAAGGAATAGATTTTAATTTAACTATCATGGTGGTTGAAACATTGAGAAGGTATAACCCCAACTCAATCCCAATTAAAGTAGTTAACAACCCAACAATATTATTTAAGAGTGATGAGATACATGTGATAACTCAAGTACTAGATACTCAAAATTGTCCATAACAGGGGACACGGCTAACCATGATTAGATTGTACACTCTGCAGAGGTTTATGACTTTTCCCCACAAGACTCGATCGCCTCCGTTGATTTCTCGCACTACTTGGTGTTTGAGAAACAGATGACCGAGACACAGTCTTTCAGAAATATTAACTCTCTACTCCGGGTAGACCATACCAAACCTACAAAACCCACTACCTGCTGATCTACCTCTTCAACAGTTTCACGTAACTTACTCAACTATGCTAGAGCCCATAGTAGCTTGTGGCTGCACACGGAAGTTTCTAGCATGAATAATATCAGTTCCCTTTGAGCCTGGGTGGCGGTCCATAGGAAGATCACACATACCCCGGATTTCCAAAAATAAAACAGACAACACTGGGTTCCCCAGGTGCCTCAATCCACCCAGATGTGTATTAAATTTTCCACCCTAAATTAAACCATTAATTAACAATCTCACATCTGTCATGGATTCACTCAAACCCAAACCACGTCTACGAGCATAGCATAGCAATATAAGCAACACGTAGAAGTAACTCCCAAGGGTTTGATAGTAACAGGGCAATAGGTTCTACCTCAACTACTACTTCCCAACCCACAAGTTAATGACATCCTAACCATGCAATTTTGAGGATTGAGCTAATGCATAAAAACTGGGTATGAAAAGAGTATGATCAAAGTGTTACTTGCCTTGCTGACGATCCGCGAATCCTAGAGACTCGTAGTAACACGCTTCGCACTCTGGGAATTCTATCGCAAGCAAACATAACATACATAAGCAACAAGCAAAGATGCACAAGCAAAACTTCAACTAAAAGAGGCTAACCAGAAGTTCAACTTAAGAACTCCGATTCGCAAAAAGAATCAAACCAAACGGAGCAACGAAACTCAAACGGCGAAAGAAACAAGATCCGTTTACTAATCTAAACCAGGGTCAAATTTTACAGTATCAAAATCGTGTTTAAGTTGATAAAGCGGAAAGAGGGTCTCGAGACGAAGATCTGGCCGCTTGAATCGCCTGATTCCGACTAACGAGCGAAAAGATAAACATAAACTAAGATCGGATCAGAAATCGCAATCAGAAAAATCGCGGAACAAATCCGAGAAAAAGAAAACTGACGAATAGACTAACGAACGAACGTTCGTTATCTGGATCTAAACGAAAAATGCGTTCGTTAAAACGAACGAACGAGCGAACGCTCGCTAAATAAATAAACCGGAGAAAAACCGATCTATAAAAAAAACGAATACTTGGGTTTTCTAAAAAAACCGAACATCTATTAAAAAAACGAATACTTGGGTTTTCTAAAAAAACCGAACGGTTTTTCTCAGAATACCGGGGCGGCGGGCGGCTACCTCGGCTTGGCTCGTGGGCTCCAGACTCGGGGATTTGGGGTGGCGGGGTGGTGGCGACGACGACGGGAGGCGGCGGCGGCGGCTCCGGGCGGCAGCGGCGGGGCTCGGGCTCGGGCGGTGGCGGCGGGTGGTCATGGTGGTGTGGCGGCGGGCGGGGTATTTAAGAGGGGTGGGGACTTGGAGGAGGGGCAAGGCGCGGCGGAGGCGGAGTCCGGTCGGACTCCAAACCGAGGCGGCGGAGCGTCAGACGCGAGGGACGCGCGGCGGCCGGGCTCTTGCCCTGCTCTGGCCCTAGGCCCTAGGCTCGAGGCCGGAAGTTTTTCTTTTTATAAAAAAATTCCGCCGACAGAAAAATAAATCCTATAAAATAAAATAAAAATCTAAAAATGCCAAAACAATTTTTCACCGTCTAAATAAAATATTTAGAACGAGATAAATATTTTCTTGGCCCTAAAATGCAATTTTTTGAAAACGTGCAATTTTTCTAATGCAAATAAAATCCAAATAAAAATCAAATAAAATCCAACAAATGATTTTAACATTTTTCCTCCAATATTTCAATTGTTTTGGAGAAGTCATATTATCTCTCATTTATTTTTAATATGAAATATTTTTCCAGAGAGAAAATAATTAAAATAAAAAATCCTCGTTTTCGCTATTTGATAAAAATAAAATATGTAAACCGGAAAATCACAAACTCTCTCTGAGGGTCCTTGAGTTGCTTAGGATTTCGAGGATTGCGGAACGAAGATGCAATAAAATATGATATGCATGGATGACCTATGTATAACATTCCAAATTGAAAATTTGGGATGTTACAAACCTACCCCCATTAAGATGAATCTCGTCCTCGAGATTCGGGTTGGCTAGAAAATAGGTGCGGGTGGTCCTTGCGAATATCATCCTCTCGTTCCCAGGTGGCTTCCTCCTCAGTATGGTGGCTCCACTGAACTTTGCAAAACTTGATAACCTTGCTGTGAATGACTCGGCTGGTAAAGTCAAGAATCCTTACTGGCTTCTCCTCATAAGTCAAATTACTGTCCAACTGAATCGCCTCCAGGGGTACTGTATCTCTTAATGGTATATCGACCATCTCAGCATGACACTTCTTCAACTATGAGACGTGGAACACATCGTGAACTCCTGACAATCCTTCAGGTAACTCCAACTTGTAGGAAACTTCTCCCATCCGTTCCAAAATATGGTACGGTCCTACGAATCTCGGATCTAATTTTCCCTTAACACCAAAACGTTTCACTCCTCGCAAGGGTGATACTCGCAGATATGCTCTATCTCCAATTTCATAGGTTACCTCCTTGCGTTTTGTGTCTTCATAACTCTTCTGCCTGGACTGAGCAATCTTCAATCTGTCACGGATCAGTTTAACCTTCTCCTCCGACTCTTTGATCAAATCTGGTCCAACCAACTGACGATCTCCTACCTCATCCCACATCAGGGGTGTTCTACATCTGCGTCCATACAGAGCTTCGAACGGTGCCATCTTCAATCTAGCCTGGTAGCTATTGTTGTATGAGAACTCTGCGTAAGGCAAATTGTCATCCCAACTAGATCCATAATCTAGCGCATGTGCTCTCAACATGTCCTCCGTAATTTGGTTGACTCTCTCTCTGTCCATCCGCTCTGCGGTGAAATGTTGTTCAACTCCAATCTCGCATCTGTGGTCCGTGTAATCGATGCCAAAACTTTGAAGTAAACTATGTTCCTCTATCGATAAGATGGTCCTCGAACTCCATGCAAACATACGATCCTCGACATATATATCTTGGCCAACTTTTCACTTGTATAAGTTGTTTTCACTTTGGGATGAAGTGAGACACTTTGGTCAAGCGATCCACTACTACCCATATTGAGTCATATCCTGCTTTGGTCCCGGCAATCCGGTGATAAAGTCCATGCCAAGTTTATCCCACTTCCATTCGTATCGCATAGGCTGTAATAAATTCACCGCTTCGATGCTCTGCCTTCACTCTCGACATACATCACATACAGCTACATACTCGGCAATATCCTTCTTCATACCAGTCCACCAGAAACGTTCTTTCAAATCCAAATACATCTTGGTGTTTCCGGGGTGTATCGAGTATGGTGAGTCATGAGCCTCCTGAAGTATTAACTTCCCGATCTCTGTGTTATTAGGCACATAAAATCGATCCTCAAACCATAAGGTATCGCGCTCATCCTCGCGAAAACATATGGCCTTTCCTTTGCTCATCTTCTCCTTTATCTCATCAATCTCTTTGTCTTCCTTCTGAGCTTCTTGAATCTTGTCCAACAATGTAGACTGAACTTGCATTGTTGCAATGAAACCTCTTGGAACAATCTCCGAAGTTCCATGATATCTTCAGCTAACTCCTTCGGCAATCCCTTACTTTCAAGGATAATAGCGTAATTCTTCTGGCTCAAAGCATCTGCTACGACATTGGCCTTTCCTGGATGATAGTGTAGCTTCATATCGTAATTCTTTATAAGTTCCAACCATCTCCTCTGTCTAAGATTCAACTCCTTCTGTGTGAAAATGTACTTCAAACTCTTATGATCCGTGTATACATCACAACGATTTCCAATAAGATAATGTCTCCAAGTCTTCAATGCATGCACTACCGCTGCTAGCTCCAAATCATGCGTGGCATAGTTCAACTCATGGGGCTTCAGTTGTCGTGAGGCATACGAAACAACCTTTCTGTTGGGGAACGCAGTAATTTCAAAAATTTTCCTACGATCACGCAAGACCATGGTGATGGCATAGCAACGAGAGGGAAGAGTGTCCGTCCACGCACTCGTGAGACCGGAAGCGGAAGCGTTATAACAGCGCTGATTGATGTAGTCGTCGCCTTCATGATCCGACCGATCCAAGTACCGAACGCACGGCACCTCCGGAAGTTCGCATACGCTCAGCTCGATGACGATCCCCGGACTCCGATCCAGCAAAGTGTCGGGATGAGTTCCACAAGACGACGGGCGCAGGACGATGATGATGCTCCACCGACGCAGGGCTTCACCTAAGCTCCATGACGATATGACTTCTCCGGCGCAGGGCTTCGCCTAAGCTCCGCAACGATATGACCAAGTGGAATATGGTGGAAGGGGCACCGCACACGGCTAAGGAAAGATCCGTAGATCAACTTGTGTGTCATGGGGTGCCTTGCCTCAGATATAAAGGAGCCAAGGGGGTGCGGCCAGCCTAGGGGAGGCGCGACTAAGGAGGAGTCCTACTCCCACCGGAGTAGGACTCCCCCTTCCTAGTTGGATTAGGATTGGGAGGGGAAAAGGGGAAGGGCGCCGCCTCTCCTTGTCCTATTCGGACTGGAAGGGGAGGGGGCGCAGCCCACCTGGCCGGCCCTTCTCCTTCTTCCTCAAGGCCCATGAGGGCCCATATACCCCCGGGGGTTCCGTAACCCCTGTTCCTAATATCCTGTTTTCACTGAACCCTTCCAAGTCCAAACATAGGCTTCCAATATATCAATCTTTATGTCTCGACCATTTCGAGACTCCTCGTCATGTCCGTGATCACATCCGGACTCAACAACCTTCGGGGCATCAATACTTAAAAACTCATTATGAACTGACATCGAAACGTTAAGCGTGCGGACCCTACGGGTTCGAGAACTATGTAGACATGACCTAGAACTATTCTCCGTCAATAACCAATAGCGGAACCTGGATGCCCATATTGGTTCCTACATATTCTACGAAGATCTTTATCGGTCAAACCGCATAACGACATACGTTGTTCCCTTTGTCATCGGTATGTTACTTACCCGAGATTCGATCGTCGGTATCCAATACCTAGTTCAATCTCGCTACGGTAAGTCTCTTTACTCGCTCCGTAATACATCATCTCACAACTAACTCATTAGTTGTAATGCTTGCAAGGCTTAAGTGATGTGCATTACCGAGAAGGCTCGAGATACCTCTCCGAGCAATCGGAGTGACAAAACCTAATCTCGAAATACGTCAACCCAACAAGTACCTTTGGAGACACCTGTAGTACTCCTTTATAATCACCCGATTACGTTGTGACGCTTGGTAGTACCAAAGTGTTCCTCCGTAAACGGAGTTGCATAATCTCATAGTTACAGGAACATGTATAAGTCATGAAGAAAGCAATAGCAACATACTAAACGATCAAGTGCTAGGCTAACGGAATGGGTCATGCCAATCAGATCATTCTACTAATGATGTGACCTTGTTTAATCAAATAACAACTCCTTGTTCATGGTTAGGAAACATAACCATCTTTGATTAACAAGATAGTCAAGTAGAGGCATACTAGTGACATAATTGCTTGTCTATGTATTCACACATGTATTATGTTTCCGGTTAATACAATTCTAGCATGAATAATAAACATTTATCATGATATAAGGAAATAAATAATAACTTTATTACTGCCTCTAGGGCATATTTCCTTCAGTCTCCCACTTGCACTAGAGTCAATAATCTAGTTCACATCATCATGTGATTCAACACTGATATTCACATCTCGTATGTGATTAACACCCATAGTTCACATCGTCATGTGACCAACACCCAAAGGGTTTACTAGAGTCAATAATCTAGTTCACATCGCTATGTGATTAACACCCAAAGAGTACTAAGGGATGATCATGTTTTGCTCGTGAGAGAAGCTTAGTCAACGGGTCTGTCACATTCGTGAGCCGTATGTATTTTGTAAATATTCTATGTCTACAATGCTCTGCACGGAGCTAGTCTAGCTAATTGCTCCCACTTTCAATATGTATCCAGATTGAGACTTAGAGTCATCTGGATCGATGTAAAAGCTTGCACCGATGTAACTCTTTACGACAGGCTCTTTTATCACCTCCATAATCGAGAAATATTTCCTTAGTCCTTACTAAGGATATTCTTGACCAATGTCCAAAGGATCTACTCCTAGATCACTATTGTACCCCTTGCCAAATTCAGAGCAAGGTATACAATAGGTCCGGTACATAGCATAGCATACTTTATAGAACCTATGGCTGAGGCATAGGGAATGACTTTCATTCTCTTTCTATCTTCCGCCGTGGTCGGGTTTTTGAGTCTTACTCAATTTTACACCTTTGTAACACAGGCAAGAACTTTTCTTTGACTGCTCCATTTTGAACTACTTCAAAATCTTGACAAGGTATGTATTTATTGAAAAACTTATCAAGCCGCCTTGATCCATCTCTATAGATCTTGATGCTTAATATGTAAGCAGCTTCAATCGAGGTCCTTCTTTGAAAAACTCCTTTCAAATATTCCTTTATGCTTTGCGTAATAATTCTACATTATTTCCGATCAACAATATGTCATTCACATATACTTATCGTAAATGTCAGTAGTGCTCCCACTCACTTTCTTGTAGATACAGGCCTTTCCAAAAGTCTCAGATAAAATCATATGCTTTGATCAACACATCAAAGCGTATATTCCAACTCCGAGATGCTTGCACCAGTCCATTGATGGATCATTGGAGCTTGCACATTTTGTTAGCACCTTTAGGATTGACAAAATCTTCTGTTGCATCATATACAACTCTTCTTTAAGAAAACCATTAAGGAATGCAGTTTTGACATCCATTTGCCGATTTCATAAAATGTGGCAATTGCTAACATGATTCGGACAGACTTTTAAGCATCGATACAAGTGAGAAAATCTCATTGTATTCAACATCTTGAACTTTGTCTAAAACCTTTTTCGACAAGTCTAGCTTTGTAGATAGTAACACTACTATCGTTGTCCATCTTCCTCTTGAAGATCCATTTATTTAACATGGCTTGCTGATCATAGAGCAAGTCAATCAAAGTCCATACTTTGTTCTCATACTTGGATCTTATCTCAGATTTCATGGCCTCAAACCATTTCGCTGGAATCGGCTCATCATCGCTTCCTCATAGTTCGTAGGTTCATCATGGTCTAGTAACATGACTTCCGTAACATGATTACCGTACCACTCACTGTGCGGATCTTACTCGAAGACCTACGAGGTTTGGTAGCAACTTGATCTCAAGTTTCATGATCATCATCATTAACTTCCTCACTAATTGGTGTAGGAATCACCGAACTAATTTCGTGATGAACTACTTTCCAATAAGGGAGAAGGTACAATTACCTCATCAAGTTCTACTTTCCTCCCACTCACTTCTTTCGAGAGAAACTTCTTCTCTAGAAAGGATCCATCTTAGCAACGAAAAACTTGCCTTCGGATCTGTGATAGAAGGTGTACCCAATAGTTACCTTTGGGTATTCTATGAAGACGCACTTTTCCGATTTGGGTTCGAGCTTATCGGTGAAAACTTTTTCACATAAGCATCACAATTCCAAACTTTAAGAAACGATACTTAGGTTTATCGCTAAACCATAGTTCATACGGTGTCGCCTCAACGTATTTAGATGGTGCCCTTTTAAACGTGAATGCAAATTGTCTCTAATGCATAACCCCAAAACGATAGTGGTAAATCGGTAAGAGACATCATTGATCGCACCATATCAAAATAAAGTACGGTTACGATGTTTGGACACATCATAACGTTGTGGTGTTCCAGTGGCGTGAGCTGTGAAACTATTCCACTTTGTTTTAATTGAAGACCAAACTCAGAACTCAAATATTCATCTCCATGATCGATCGCAGTAAACTTTATTTTCTTGTTACGATGATTTTCTACTTCACTCTGAAATTCTTTGAACTTTTCAACTATTTCGGACTTATGTTTCATCAAGAAGATATACGCATATCCGCTCAAATCATCTGTGAAGGTCGAAAATAATGATACTTGCCACGAGCATCAACACTCATTGAATCGCATACATCGGTATGTATTATTTCCAATAAGTCAAGAGCTTGTTCCATTGTTCCGAGAACGGAGTTTTAGTCATCTTGCCCAAAAGGCACGGTTCGCAAGCATCAAATGATTCAAAATCAAGTGATTTCAAAAGTCCATCGGCATGGATTTTTCTTCATGCGCTTTACACCAATATGACCTAAACGGCAAAGGCCACAAATAAGTTGCACTATCATTATTAACTTTGCATCTTTTGGTTTCAATATTATGAATATGTGTATCACTATGATCGAGATCCAATGAACCATTTTCATTGGGTGTGTAACCATATAAGGTTTTATTCATGTAAATGTAACAACAATTTATTCTCTTACTTAAATGAATAATCAGATTGCAATAAACATGATCAAATCATATTTATGCTCAACACCAAATAACACTTATTTAGGTTCCACACTAATCCCGAAAGTATAGGGAATGTGCGATGATGATCATATCAATCTTGGAACTACTTCCAACACTCATCGTTACTGCCCCTTCAACTAGTTTCTGCTTATTCTCAGAACTCCTGCTTCGAGTTACTAATCTTAGCAACCGAACAAGTATCAAATACTCGGGGCTACTATAAACACTAGTAAAGCACACATCAATAACTCAGCATATCAAATATACCCTTGTTCACTTTGCCATCCTTCTTATCCACCAAATATTTGGGGTATTTCCGCTTCCAAAGGACCATTTCCTATGCAAGTGTAAGCACTTTCGCCTGTGCTTTGGTTCAGCTTTGGGTTTCTTCGTGGGAGTGACAACTTGCTTGTCATTCTACTTGAAGTTCCCTTTCTTTCCCTTTGCCCTTTTCTTGAAACTAGTGGTCATGTCAATCATCAACACTTGATGCTCTTTCTCGATTTCTACCTTCGTCGATTTCAACATCACGAAGAGCTCGGGAATCGTTTTTCGTCATCCCTTGCATACTATAGTTCATCACGAAGTTCTAGTAACTTAGTGATGGTGACTAGAGAATTCTGTCAATCACTATGTTATCCGGAAGATTAACTCCCACTTGATTCAAGCGATTGAAGTACCTGCATAATCGAGCACATGCTCACTAGTTGAGCGATTCTCCTCCATCTTTTAGCTATAGAACTTGTTTAGAGACTTCATATCTCTCAACTCGGGTATTTGCTTGAAATATTAACTTCAATTCCTGGAACATCTCATATGGTCCATGACGCTCAAAACGCCTTTGAAGTCCCGATTCTAAGCTGTTAAGTATGGTGCACTAAACTATCAAGTAGTTATCATATTGAGCTAGCCAAACGCTCATAACGCCTACATTTGCTCCTGCAATAGGTCCGCTACACCTAGCGGTGCATTAAGGACATAATTCTTCAGGCAGCAATGAGGATAAACCTCAGATCACGGATCCAATCCGCATCATTGCTACTAACATTTTTCAATACAATATTCTCTAGGAACACATATAAAAACATAGGGAAGCAACAACGCGAGCTATTGATCTACAAACATAATTTGCAAAATACTACCAGGACTAAGTTCATGATAAATTTAAGTTCAATTAATCATATTAAAAAACTCCCACTTAGATGTACATCTCTCTAGTCATCTAAGTGATTACGTGATCCAAATCAACTAAACCATGTCCGATCATCACGTGAGATGGAGTAGTTTCAATGGTGAACATCACTATGTTGATCATATCTACTATATGATTCACGCTCGACCTTTCGGTCTCCGTGTTCCGAGGCCATATCTGTTATATGCTAGGCTCACAAGTTTAACTCGAGTATTCAGCGTGCGCAATCGCTTTTGCACCCGCTGTATTTGAACGTAGAGCCTATCACACCCGATCATCACGTGGTGTCTCAAAGACGAAGAACTTTCGCAACGGTGCATACTCGGGGAGAACACTTCTTGATAATTTTTAGTGAGAGATCATCTTATAATGCTACCACAATCAAAGCAAGATAAGATGCATAAAGGATAAACATCACATGCAATCAATATAAGTGATATGATATGGTCATCATCATCTTGTGCTTGTGATCTCCATCGCCAAGCACCGCCATGATCACCATCGCCACCGCGCGACACCTTGATCTCCATCGTAGCATCGTTGTCGCCTCGCCAATCTTATGCTTCCACGACTATCACTACCGCTTAGTAATAAAGTAAAGCATTACATCGCGATTGCATTGCATACAATAAAGCGACAACCATATGGTTTCGCCAGCTGTCGATAACTCGGTTACAAAACATGATCATCTCATACAATAAAATTTAGCATCATGTCTTGACCATATCACATCACAACATGCCCCGCAAAAACAAGTTAGACGTCCTCTACTTTGTTGTTGCAAGTTTTACGTGGCTGCTACCGGGCTTAAGCAAGAACTCATCTTACCTACGCATCAAAACCACAACGATAGTTTGTCAAATAGACTCCGCTTAACCTTCTCAAGGACCGGGCGTAGCTACACTCGGTTCAACTAAAGTTGGAGAGACAGGTCTTCCGCAAGCCATCTATGTGCAAAGCACGCCGAGGAACCGGTCTCGCGTAAGAGTACGCTGTAAGGTTGGTCCGGATCGCCTCGCCCAACAATACCGCTGAACCAAAGTATGACATCTTTGGTAGGCGTATGACTTGTATCGTCCACAACTCACTTGTGTTCTACTCGTGCACATGACATCAACGCATAAAACCAGGCTCGGATGCCACCGCTTGGGGAACGCAGTAATTTCAAAAATTTTCCTACGATCACGCAAGACCATGGTGATGGCATAGCAACGAGAGGGAAGAGTGTCCGCCCACGCACTCGTGAGACCGAAAGCGAAGCGTTATAACAACGCTGCTGATGTAGTCGCACGCCTTCATGATCCGACCGATCCAAGTACCGAACGACGGCACCTCCGGAAGTTCGCACACGCTCAGCTCGATGACGATCCCCGGACTCCGATCCAGAAAGTGTCGGGATGAGTTCCACAAGACGACGGCGTGGTGACGATGATGATGCTCCACCGACGCAGGGCTTCACCTAAGCTCCGCGACGATATGACTTCTCCGGCGCAGGGCTTCGCCTAAGCTCCGCAACGATATGACCGAAGTGGAATATGGTGGAAGGGGGCACCGCACACGGCTAAGGAAAGATCCAGAGATCAACTTGTGTGTCATGGGGTGCCCCTTGCCCTCAGATATATAAAGGAGCCAAGGGGGTGCGGCCAGCCTAGGGAGGCGCGACTAAGGAGGAGTCCTACTCCCACCGGAGTAGGACTCCCCCTTCCTAGTTGGATTAGGATTGGGAGGGGGAAAGGGGAAGGCGCCGCCTCCTCCTTGTCCTATTCGGACTGGAAGGGGAGGGGGCGCAGCCCACCCGGCCGGCCCTTCTCCTTCTTCCTCAAGGCCCATGAGGGCCCATATACCCCCGGGGTTCCGTAACCCCGGTGTTAAATAATATCCTGTTTTCACTCGGAACCCTTCCAAGTCCAAACATAGGCTTCCAATATATCAATCTTTATGTCTCGACCATTTCGAGACTCCTCGTCATGTCCGTGATCACATCCGGACTCAACAACCTTCTGCATCAATACTTATAAACTCATTATGAACTGTCATCGAAACGTTAAGCGTATGCGGACCCTACGGGTTCGAGAACTATGTAGACATGACCTAGAACTATTCTCATTAATAACCAATAGCGGAACCTCGGATGCCCATATTGGTTCCTACATATTCTACTTAAGATCTTTATCGGTCAAACCGCATAACGACATAATGTTGTTCCTTTGTCATCGGTATGTTACTTACCCGAGATTCGATCGTCGGTATCCAATACCTAGTTCAATCTCGTTACCGTAAGTCTCTTTACTCGTTCCGTAATACATCATCTCACAACTAACTCATTAGTTGTAATGCTTGCAAGGCTTAAGTGATGTGCATTACCGAGAAGGCTGGAGATACCTCTCCGAGCAATCGGAGTGACAAAACCTAATCTCGAAATACGCCAACCCAACAAGTACCTTTGGAGACACCTGTAGTACTCCTTTATAATCACCCGATTACGCCAGGACGCTTGGTAGTACCCAAAGTGTTCCTCCGTAAACGGGAGTTGCATAATCTCATAGTTACAGGAACATGTATAAGTCATGAAGAAAGCAATAGCAACATACTAAACGATCAAGTGCTAGTCTAACGGAATGGGTCATGTCAATCGATCATTCTACTAATGATGTGACCTTGTTTAATCAAATAACAACTCCTTGTTCATGGTTAGGAAACATAACCATCTTTGATTAACAAGCTAGTCAAGTAGAGGCATACTAGTGACATACTGTTTGTCTATGTATTCATACATGTATTATGTTTCCGGTTAATACAATTCTAGCATGAATAATAAACATTTATCATGATATAAGGAAATAAATAATAACTTTATTATCGCCTCTAGGGCATATTTCCTTCACTTTCCGTCCTGCATAAGCACACATCCAAGTCCCAAGCGTGAGGTGTCACAATACACTTGAAACTCCTTATGTATATCTGGCAATGTTAGCACTGGGGCTGTAGTCAAACGTTTCTTCAATTCCTGAAAACTTGCCTCGCAATCCTCTGTCCATTGAAACTTAGTATCCTTCTTCAGCAATTCAGTCATTGGCTTAGCAATCTTGGAAAAATTCTCAATGAATCTCCGATAATATCCTCGAGTCCAAGGAAATCATGGATCTCGCCAATCAAGTGGGTGCCAACCATTCAAAGGATCGATCGAACTCATCGATCTACTGCTATACCTTCTCCTGATATAACATGTCCAAGAAATCCAACTTCCTTCAACCAAAACTCGCACTTGCTGAATTTGGCGTTTAACTGGTGTTTCCTGAGTTTCTCGAGAACTAAACGCAAGTACTCCTTGTGCTCCTCTTCGTTCTTCGAGTATACCATAATATCATCAATAAACACCACAACAAAATTGTCCAAGTATTCCATGAACACCTTGTTCATCATACTCATGAAATAGGCAGGGGCGTTAGTCAGTCCAAATGACATGACCGTATACTCGTATAATCCATACCGCGTGGTGAACGCTGTCTTTGGTATATCCTTCTCTTGAATCTTCAACTGATGGTACCCCGATCGTGATGAACTCCTTCGAATATAACCTTTCTCCAACAACTCCTTGATCAGTTTCTTAATTTCCTCCAGATCATTTGCGGGCATCCGAAAGGGTCTCTTGGATATTGGCCCTGTACCTGGCAATAGCTGTATTAGGAACTCGATGTCTCTATCCGGTGGCATGCCTGGTAACTCTTCGGGGAAAACATCCGGGTAATCCTTTACTACAGGCACTTCCTCCTGAACAACTCCCGTGAGGGCATTCACTTGGCTCCTCCTAGGCACATGCCTAGATACATACTTAATCCTTTTTCTCCGGGGTGGTAAGATAAATTGATTTGCTAGCACAGTCAATGCTTCCTCCATACTTTGACATCCAGTCCATACCTAATATCACATCCAATCCTTGCAACTCCAAGATAATTAGGTCAGATGGAAAAACATGCGTACCAATGGTTAGGGGTATCTGGTTGCACCATCGGCTAGCCATGTACTCTGCTCCAGGCGAGCTCACTAAAAGAGGGGTCCTAAGGGTTTGGGTTGGTAGCTTAAACCTATCCACAAATCCCCTTGATATCTATGAATGTGATGCACCGGTATCGTAAAGAACAAGAGCGGTAAATGACTTAACCAAAAACTTACCTATTACCGCGTCCGGCTGCTCTTCAACTTCCTCCACGTTAACGTGGTTCACTTGTCCTTTGTTGAATGGATTGGGCTTCTTCCCAGCGCTCCCATTTCCGTTTCCATTCCTTCCTTCAGGGCAATCATTGGCATAGTGCCCTGTCTTCCCGCACTTAAAGCAAGTAACTTGACTTAGGTCCCTTTTGGCGGGTGTAGCTGGGTTGGAGCGGTTCTGATTGTTATTAACTCCGTCCCCATTTCCATTCTTAGCATCATTGTGGTTATGTGATCCTCCTCCAGTGTGGTTGTGACCTCCAAGATTATGAACAAGTCCTCCCGAGTTCGGGGTTAAGCGGAGCTTCTGTTGAGCTCCTGAATTATACTTCCCTTGTCCATACTTCCTCTTACGGCTCTCAATTTGCTGCTGCTTTCCTTCAATCATAAGGGCCTTGTCTACCAACTCCTGGTAGTTGTTGAAATTTGCCACCATCAACTGCATGCTCATCTCATCATTCAGCCCTCCCATAAACTTCTCCCCGTCATGCATCTGTGGCCACATCATCGGGGCATAGCGTGATAACTTGCTAAATCATCCACGCATCTTGAGCCACAAGACGGTTCCCTGGCGTAAGTTGCGAAACTCGCGCTTCTTCATCTGCATGGCTCCAGCTTGAGACATGGGCTGTAAAAGCTTGCTGAAACTGGTCCCAAGTGACATTGGCTATAGGAAAAGTAGCCGTAATTCTCCCACCATGCGTCAGGTCCATCCAATTGATGTGCGGCAAAGCGCACCTTCTCAGCATCTGTGCATCCTGCGGTGGTTAACTCCCTTCTGATACGGCGTAGCCAATCATCAGCAACTATTGGCTCGGTGCTACTGGAAAACACCGGTGGCTGTAACCTTAGGAAACGGGCTAAGTTGTCCACTGGGGGCAGGTTATTGTTGTTGTTGTTGCCCTAGTTCTGAACTAGCAATTGCATCAAGGCATTCTGCTGCTGGATCAACATTAGGCCCCTTGCGGTAATATCCCCAACATTAGGCCCCAGATTGATTTGAACAGGTTCATGTCAATCCTTGGTAAAGAAACTTCATCTTCTACATCTTTGTGTTATCTGGTAAACCGCCGTGATGTCATCTTCTCGATCGCTAGAACCGCTTGACGTCACCTGTCATAAAGCTATCCACAATATCTTTTGTTAATAGATCTACGAGAATCGAGGCGGCAGCTCCGCTTCCAAGCCCACGGCTCCTCGATTTTCGCGCCTGACACATGTCCCTTGCCTTATAAATAGGCACGAGGGGTCATTTCTTTTATTTTCCCCTTCGTTCCTTTCTTCTTCGTCTTCCTTGCGCCGCCCTGCTTCAGAGCTTCGCCGCCGCCGTCGACCTCAAAGACCGCCCTTGGCCGCTGCATCAACCTCGAGCGTACTGAATCATCGCGCGACCTTCCCTTTCTTCCACCTCTCTGGTAAACCTTCTTTCCTTCCCCCCGTAGATCTGTTCTAGGGTTCTTGTGTTCTTCCGTGTTCGTCAGATGCTTCTCGTTCATATAGCAGTCTTCAGATAAACCTGTAAATCTTGGACCCATGTAACGGCAGATTCTACCATCCGTTTGTCCTTACGCCACTCAGGGCCATTGATCGATCTGTATCTTTGCTTATGGATTCAGCATCTGCTCCTTTTTAAATCTTGAATATTCACTTCTTTTTCTGAACATGCTCCAGATCCGATAATTGTTAAGCAATACTATGAAACATGTTTTCTCCGCAGTTCGATTTCAGAACATCTTCAAACCGGGCGGTTTAACTTTGTAGAAAAAACTGATGACTCGGCATATACCATTAGCCCCCGTACTGAACCGCCAGTGATCTCAGCTAAATATCGCCGCTTTGCAGAACTCCGGTTTATAAATAACTTCCTCCGGTTTAATACTGAATGCATTGATATATATATCTTTCCAACATATCTTGAACCGGTATAAATATTCTGCACACTGTACCATGGCCAAGACAGTATATGAGTGCAATTGGGTCGCTTCTCGAGTGACCGAAACGCAGCTAGATAACTTAGTCCAAATTGGCACTTTGAGCAAAAAGGATGTCATTCACTGGAGGGTCCCTGGCCCGGAAAGTGTTCCGGATCCCAAGAATGGAGAAGTTGTTGTTTTTGTCGACCATCTGGCCCGGGGCTTCAGTCCACCCGGTTCAAAGTTTTACCAGGATGTCTTGGCTGACTTCAAATTGCATCCACAAGATATTGGCCCTAACTCCAGAACCAATATCTCGCTACTTCCAATTGCTTTGTGAGGTGTTCTTTCAAGAGGAGCCCTCAGTTGAACTATTCAGAGACTGTTTCCATCTAAATCACCGCACCGAATTCTCAGACGGCCCCAACACAGAACTAGGCGGCATGGCGATTCAAAAGAGAAAATAAGTTACCTATCCTCTCGCCAAACTGCACAGCCATCCCAAAGAATGGAATGCAACATGGTTCTACTGCAAACATATTTCACCTGAGGGAGAAAATCCCTTGCCAGGTTACCGTCCGGAACGGTTAAGCAATACACATCCCCTCCCTCATAGACTGACTGCGAGGGAGAGAAGCAAATACGCTCCTCAATTATCCAAGCTCCGGGCCTTCATGGCTAATGGGCTGAACGGAGTTGACCTTGCCCGCTGCTGGATATCTTGGAGTGTACTACCCTTAAGCCGGCGCTCCGGTTTGATGTGTGAATACACAGAAGACTTAAAGGATCCTCTACGGCACATTGAAGTCCAGCTATCAGACGATTGAGTCACCGAGGCCGTTAAGAAGATATTGAATGAACCTGAGACTGCCTGTGCTCAAACCGGCCTGCTTCCTTTCTCCGCCAAGAACAAACCGCCAGCTGTAAGCCTCATATTATGTATCTTTATGAAATCTTGCCATGTTTTTAAATACCCTCTGTTAACTTTAACGCCTTTCAAAACAGGGTGATGGTCCATTTTGGAGCAAAAAGACTCCTCATGAGAAACTGGAGAAGGTAATCCAGCCCAAGACCCGAGTTGTGAAGAAACCGGCCTACCGAAAGAAAACCACTGCCTCCTCCGATCCTCCAGCTGATGACGATGTGGGTAATCCGAACCTTGAGGTAGAACTTGACCCACTTGGTTTACTTTTCACACGCCTTATTGATAATAATTATTGTCAGGATGAAGCTGAGGTCAGTCATGCTGACGTTGTAGAGGTAATCACTCTTTCTTCTGATTCAAATCCTTTACCTTCACTAAAAATCCGTCGGGCAAACCGGAAAGTTAAATTCTCTCATCCCCTTGCTTATTTGGACCGAAACTTTCTTATGAAGACACAACAGCACGAAGCTTCGCCAAGACAACCCGCATAGCGGTCGTAGTTACCTCCGCCAGCTTTACCGAATAAATTCGTTTGGAAACACCGCTCAGAGGTCTCTAACTGTTTCGTCAATGCTTATCCTAAAGCGGGTTGTTTTCGCAACCTCTTAATCCTCCGACTCCGATTATCGTGGCACTTCTCATTCTTCTTCCCATGAAGTCTTCGGCCACCCAGCTCCCACCACTCAAGATTGTGCTTGGGTGAGCCGTTTTACTGATAATTTCTGCTTGGTATAGTACTTTTCATATTTACTGGATTCATCCATTTTTTCACTTTCAGGACCAAGCCTTGGCCCAGCAAAAAAGCTCGTCTGGACAAAGCGGCGGAAGAAGATGACACTCCTGAACCGGCCAGAACGATAGATCCGGAAGAACCTATCCATGATGATGTGATGAACGACCCGCCACTGCAAGACCATGATGTTATTTCTGAAGAGGTGCATGTTGATACCTCAGGCCCTGTTAATCAACCCACGAGCCCTGTCCAAACTGACAAGACAGCGAGCCCTTCCAAGCGCACCGACATTCCGGCGAATTCTAATGCAAACCGCGAAGCCAAGGATGATGATGTCATTATTATCGGCTTTGGTCATTCTCGATCCGCAATCCTTGCCTTGTCCAAGCACACCGCCAAAGATGAATTTGCAGCCTTTGGCAAAGGCAAATGGAACACATATTTAGCCACTTTTGCTACTCTGGACCCTCAGGAACTTTATTCCGGCTATCTGAATCGGCTACATACCAGCCGTGATTGTGAAGCTGGTTTGGTAAAAATGATGAAGGATAAATATGAGGTAAATTTCATATGACTCTTCTTATGTGCAATCATCAACTCCAAGAGCTCCCCAAGTGACGGTTTGAAGATAGTAATTAAAACCGGGACTTTCCGGCTTGAACTGTTTTTTTGAATGAAGTTGGACTTTTGAGGCTGTAGCCCCCAAGGGTCGGTTTAACTTAAGTAAGCTAAACCGGGACTTTGTACAGTAAGAATTCTAGTGCCACCAGTAGGTAGAACAAATACACATTAGCCCCCAAGTTTCAAGTTGAATACTTGTATTGAACTTGGGACTTATATGAAATTTGTAGGATAAAAAAGCAAATATGCATTAGCCCCCAAGTACCAAGGGCATAACTTGTTATGTGGTTGGTACTTCAATTCTGCATCATCATCTTTAATCAATGACCTGTATGCAGGGTGATCTTGTCAAGAAAGAAAGCCAAGTTGCTGATCTTCAAGAGAACCTGAAATCTCAACAGATTGAAACCTCGAAAGGAAAGATGAATTAACCAGCGCTTTAAGCGTCATGGAAAAGCTTAAAGAGGATTTCAACAAGGAACAGGCGGATTGGGCCACTGAGAAAGCAACTTTACTTCAAAGGGCCGAAAAAGCTGAAGTTGCACTCAAACCGGTAGTAGATGAGCTGACCAGCGTAAAGCGTCAAGTGCATGCTATGACCGCTGCCGTCTTTGGTAAGCATTTTCATGTTCTGCAATAACGATGCCTCCTCATATTGTAGCCGGTTTACCAACCCTTTGAATGATTCATGAACACGTATCGGCCACTTGGGATCAGACGTGCGGAAGAAACTGAAAGTCGCCTATACATTGATAGAACAATTGTATACAGGCGCACAACGGATCATCAGCACTGCTTCTCACAACAACCCGGCCCCGACCTTGATTCAGGACACCATCAAGAGGTCACAATGCTTCCTGCCCGGATTGAAGAATTGAAGAAATCTTCTGCTAGAACCGGCGCTATAAACGCCTTAATCTGGGCAAAAGCATGGGTTCCAGATTTTGATCCTGTTGAAGCGGCCCAAGGCTTCCCAAGTGTGAAGGAGGACGTGACAGAATTCAGTGAAGAGAATCTCCGAGCTATAAACCGAGAAGTGCGCCCTCTGGCTTGTCAGTTGGCCGAAGAGGCAAATTTGTCCCACTACCAAGATCAATATGATGATCAAAATAAACGAGTGGCTGCACCAGTTCCTGAAGCGGAAAATCTTATCCCTCCAATCCATAAGCATACTTACGCCTCGACATTGAACCGCCCTTGCCGATTGACGACGAAGCTGTATTTCAAGCATTAATGGGAATCGATCGGGCAATCATGATTTCCATTACCGGGTAGAGGAGCGTGTCGGGTTTGACGCAGATGATCCGCAACCATCGTGAGCAAGTCGGCGATTGCCGTAAAACCGGACACCGGTTTATATTTGATGTTTCAGTATGATATGATGGAAAACAATTATCTTATCTGGGCACCATGTTGCCGTGTAATAGGCTAGCTACCACACTTGATGCTGATATGCCTTCGTGCATACGTATTGCAACTTATGCTTCCTTTGAATCATTAATGTTAAACCGTTATCTGCAAAAAAAAGTCTGAAAACGCCACTGTGGTTGTACCACCAAATGGTTCATAATATCGATTGTATATGAAATCAAAGAAAACTTCTTAGATTTAAACATATGATCAAACATAACAATATGTGATACCTGCCATCATAAGCCATGAAGTTGGCTGTACCAATCGTAAACCGGAGTATTTTAAGAAAACCACGGTCACAGGAGAACAGCTCCTGTGAATATAAGGTCGGGTTACCAAGTAACCGTTCCATTTCATAGAAATGGCTAGCATTACCCCAAAATAGGATGTTAACAACAAATCAAACCGGGCAAAATGTCTCCGGTTTAAGAATAGTCCGTGTTCCGTTAGTTGACAGTCGAACCGGCTTATCAGTCGTTGGTATAAGAACACAACAAAACATATGCAAATAAGAGAAATATAGCACAAGCAAAGACAAACAGAATTATTTGCAAAAAAGAGGCTATTTGAGACGATGAAGTGGCATAACCGTGGTTCGACACGACCAAGCCCCCGAGAGGCGTAGCTATCGTTCAAGTCAGCCAAGGTCTCCAAATGATGCAGTGGCATAACGCCGATCAAGAGGTGTAGCGATGGTTCGGGTTCGACCAAGCCCCCAAGTGATTCTGTGGCCTTAGGCCGATCAAGAGGCGTGACTGGTTCAGACATGACCAAGTCCCCAAGTGATCTTGTGGCTTTCGCCGGTCTAAAGGTGTTGCATTGGTTCGGATACGACCAAGCCCCCTAGAGACATGATATAAAGCTTGCTTGAAAAAGCTAACTTAAGGGGTAAACCAGAGATCGCTTTAAGATAAAAACTCCGTGTAACCACACATGATATAAAAAGAAAACAGAGACCCCGCTTTAGCTAGGGCTCCGGTTTATTGTATTGATCATAATATATATATTGTCTTAATATGCACATAAGTAGAGCCTATGGCTCAAGTATAGTAAGGCCGACGATGAGCTATGTTCCAGGGCCTGTTGGTCTCCTCCTCTGACGTACGTGAGTCTTTATGCTCTTGAACATCGATCAGATAGTACGACCCACAGTGCATTCTTGCCGACCACGAAAGGTCCCTCCCAAGGTGGGGATAACTTGTGCATATCACCGTCTTGGATGAGTCGAAGCACCAGATCCCCTTCTTGAAAGGCTCTGGTTTTAACTCGGCGACTGTGATATCGACGAAGATCCTGCTGGTAAATCGCCGAACGGGCGGCGGCGGTATCACGCTCCTCGTCCAACAGGTCCGAAGCAGCTTGCCGTGCTTCCTCGTTGTCTGCTTCAACATACGCCGCTACACGAGGTGAATCGTGATGGATATCACTGGGGAGGACCGCCTCCGCTCCGTAGACCATGAAGAACGGTGTGTATCCTATCGACCTGTTGGGCGTGGTGTTGATGCTCCATAACACAGATGGTAACTCCTCAACCCAACATACCGGCATTCGTTGTAAAGGAACCATAAGCCGGGTTTGATGCGTCAGAAGATCTCTTGGTTAGCTCTCTCGCTTGGCCATTGGACCGTGGATGAGCTATTGATGATATGTCGTCGGATGTGCTCACGCCACAAAACTCCTTCATAGCACCCTTGGACAAGTTGGTACCATTATCGTGAATGATACCGCAAGCGGAAAGCCAAACCAGAAAATCACCTTTTTAATGAATTGAACCGCCATGGCTGCATCACACTTACTCACGGGCTCCGCTTCAACCCACTTTGTAAACTTGTCCACTACCACCAAAAGGTGGGTCTTCTTGTCGTTGGACCTTTTGAAGGGTCCAACCATATCCAGCCCCCAAGTCGCGAACGGCCAAGTAATTGGAATCATCCTCAATTCTTGAGCCGGCACATGAGCACGCCTTTGAAAATTTCGACAGCCATCACATCGTCTTCACCAGTCCTCCGTGACGCATGAGCAACAACTAGTAGAAACCGTGATTTAAACGCCTTTAGCTACTGTGGACTTTGAACCGGCATGGTGACCACAATCCCCTTCATGGATTTCACGCAAAATTTCATAGCCTTCTTCAGGGGACACACAACGCTGAAACGCTCCTTATACGCTGCAATGATGCAACTCGCCATTAATAATGGTCATGGACTTGGATCGCCGGACTATCTGCTCGCCGTAGTCTCTCGCCCTCCGTAACTCGCCCCGGTTCATGTACTCAAGATAAGGAACTGTCCAATCCGGTATGACATGTAGGGCTGCCACCAACTGAGCCTCCGGATCAGGAATAGCCAAATCCTCTTCACCAGGGAGCTTGACGGACGGGTTATGCAGGACATCTAAAAAGACGTTAGGCGGAGCCGGTTTACGCTGAGAGCCCAGCCGGCTTAAGGAGTCCGCCGCTTCGTCCTTTCGTCTATCCACATGATCCACCTGGTAACCCTTAAAGTGGCCTGAAATAATATCCACCTCACGACGATAAGATGCCATGAGCGGATCCTTGGAATCCCAAGTGCCAGAAACTTGTTGAGCCACCAGGTCCGAGTCACCAAAGCATTTAACCCGGCTGAGATTCATCTCCTTTGCCATCCGGAGACCATGAAGCAAGGCTTCATATTCAGCTGCATTGTTAGTACAAGGGAACATTAAGTGGAGAACGAATGTAACTTATCACCTCGTGGGAAGTTAATACGACTCCACTTCGAGCCCTCCAATTGCTCGGACCCATCAAAATGGATAGGCCAATAAGTGTGATCCGGCTTCTTCGTGTGCTTGTAGCTCCGCCCAATCATTGATGAAATCAACAAGTGCTTGAGACTTGATGGCCGTCCGAGGTAATGACATTGCAAACCGTATGCCCAAGCTCTATAGCCCACTTGGCAATCCGGCCAGTCGCCTCCCTGTTCTGAATTATATCTCCCAAAGGAGCAGAGCTGACCACTGTGATAGGATATCCTTGGAAGTATTGTTTAAGCTTCCGGCTCGCCATGAAATCCCCATACACCAGTTTCTGCCAATGCGGGTACCTTTGCTTGGACTCAATAAGTACCTCGCTGATATAGTAAACCGGACGCTGAACCGGATACTCCTTGCCCGCCTCTTTGCGCTCCACCACAATAGTCACGCCGACTGCACGAGCATTAGCCGCTACGTATAGTAGTAATGGTTCCTTGTCAATCGGAGCTGCAAGAACGGGTGGATTGGCTAATTGCCGCTTTAAGTCCTCAAACGCTTCATCAAGAGCCAAACCTGCATTTAATCGATCCGCCTTCTTCAAAGATTCGGTACAAGGGATTGCCTTTCTCACCAAGGCGGCCGATAAACCGCTTAACGCGGCAATCCGTCCCGCCAAGCGCTGAACGTCGTTGATACACTTCGGTTTAGCCAGGGAGGTGATAGCTGTGATCTTCTCCGGATTAGCTTCAATCCCCCTGTTGGACACAAGAAAACCCAATAGTTTGCCTGCCGGTACACCAAAAACGCATTTGGCTGGGTTGAGCATCATCTTGTAAGTTCGCAGGTTATCAAAGGTTTCTTTCAAATCATCAATCAGTGTCTCCTTCTCCCTTGACTTAACCACAATATCATCCACATAGGCATGCACATTACGACCGATCTGTTTATGAAGGCAATTCTGTGCACACCATTGATAAGTTGCTCGGGCGCCTTGAGCCCAAAAGGCATAGATACATAGCGTAAGGCTCCAAAAGGAGTTATGAACGCTGTCTTCTCTTGGTCCTTAATCGCCATCTTGATCCGATGATAACCAGAATATGCATCCGTAAAACTCAAACGCCACACCCGCGGTGGCATCGATAATCCGTCAATGCGGGGAGGGCAAAGGGTCTCGCCGGACAAAGCGTTGTTAAGGTCTCGTAATCCACACACATGCGCCAAGTGCCATTTTTCTTAAGAACCAGCACCGGATTAGCAAGCCATTCTGGATGGAAGACTTCAACAATAAAACCGGCCGCTAAGAGCCTAGCCACCTCCTCTCCAATAGCCTTACGCCGTTCCTCGTTAAACCGGCGGAGAAACTGCTTCACCGGTTTGTACTTAGGATCAACATTAAGACTGTGCTCAGCGAGTTCCCTCGGTACACCTGGCATGTCAGAAGGCTTCCATGCAAAAATGTCCCGATTCTCACGGATGAACTCGATGAGCGCGCTTTCCTATTTCGGGTCCAAGTTGGCACTGATGGTGAATTGCTTGGACGAAACGCCAGGCACGAAGTCAACAAGCTTGGTCCTAGCCGCCGACTTGAACTTCAAATCCGGATCATGCTCTGTAGTTGGCTTCTTCAACGGGGTCATGTCCGCCGGATCAACATTGTCCTTGTAATATTTTAACTCCTCTGTGGCACAAACCGACTCTGCATAGGCCGCATCACCTTCCTCGCATTCCAAAGCAATCTTACGGCTTCCATGAACCGTTATTGTGCCCTTGTGACCCGACATCTTGAGTTTTAAATAGATATAACAAGGACGTGCCATGAATTTGGCATAAGCCGGCCACCCAAATAGAGCATGATATGGGCTCCGGATCTTCGCCACTTCAAAAGTCAGCGTCTCGGATCGGGAATCATGCTCATCCCCAAAGGCCACTTCCAGAGCTATCTTGCCAACAGGATATGCTGACTTGCCAGGTACCACACCATGGAATACTGTATTGGACGGTTTAAGATTTTTATCTGTCAGCCCCATACGGTGGAAGGTCTCGTAATATAGGATGTTAATGTTGCTCCCTCCATCCATGAGCACCTTGGTGAATTTATAACCTCCCACCTGAGGGGCTACCACCAATGCTAGCTGACACGGATTGTCAACCCGGAGAGGGTGATCCTCTCTGCTCCATACGATTGGTTGTTCCGACCAACGTAAATAACGTGGTACGGCCGGTTCAACAGAGTTCACAACTCGTTTATGGAGTTTCCAGTCTCGCTTATCCAAGCTAGTCGTGAAAACATGATATTGCCCACTATTCAACTTCTTTGGATGGCTCTGATAACCCGACTGCTGCTGCTGGCCGTAACCACCTTGGTTATTCTGATTATTATGTCCACCCTGATTGCCATTGAAACCTGAACCGGAAGCTCCTCCATCGTGACCCGGCCCGTGGAAACCGGATCCTGAACCGCTGCCTGATCCATGATTATAACGGAAAGCATTAGAATTCTTGAACTCCTGCATAATGTAACAGTCCTTCCAAAGGTGGTTGGCCGGCACCCCCTTCGTCCCGTGCTTTGGACAGGGCTGGTTCAACAAATAGTTTAGGCGATCCGGGTTAGGATTCGGAGCTCCACCGCGATTTGCTGCTTTACCCTTGCGTCGCTGACCCTTGTCCTGTGCATTAGTATTAGCCACAAAATCATCCACTTTACGCTTGCCTCCGTTCCCATGACCTGCCGCATTGTGTTGCTGACCCTTTGAGTTGCTGTTCTTTTTTCCCTTCCCTGGCTTGTCATCCTCAGACTCGGGATCCTTGGTACTATCAGAATCAGCATACTTCACTAAAGCGCCCATGAGGGTGCCCATGTCGTTACAAAAACGCTTCATTCGTCCCAATTTTAACTTCAAAGGCGTAAACCGACAGTTGCCTTCCAGGGTTATAATCGCAGAATCAGCGTTGATACGGTCTGACGAGTGCAAAATTTCCGAGACACGGCGTACCCAGTGGGTTGTTGACTCTCCTTCCTCCTGGACACAGGATGCTAACTCCACTATTGACATGGGCTGTTTACAGGTATCCTTAAAATGCTGTATAAATCGGGCTCGCAACTGGGCCCATGAGCTGATAGAATTGGGTGGCAAGCCTTTTAACCAGGTACGAGCCGTGCCTTCAAGCATCATGGTAAAGTACTTTGCACACGCGGCCTCATCCACATCTAGCATCTCCATGGCCATCTCAGAACTCTCTACCCATGCTTCGGAGACAAATCGGCGGTGTAATTTGGTACCTTGCGCGGACCCTTGAAGTCTTTAGGTAAGCGCACATTGCGTAGGGCGGGATGAGGCAGGCACCACCAAGGAGCTAGAAGTGATTCCTGGCTCGACTGAAATAGTGGGACGAACCGGCGTAAGTTGACGTGGCTCGTCTTGTGCCGCTAACCCGGCCTCCCTGCGTGCCCGAGCCCGGTCTACCACTTCCTGAGCATCACGAAGACCGCCTGCCGGGTTATTGCCGCGGGCCGCTTCACGGTTCCGTGCGTTGCTTGATACGGCCGGCTCCTCCACACGCCTGCTGTAGCTCCGGCTCGGACGAGGGGTGGAGTGAATCCGGTCACGGCTGTATGAGTATGCCTCCTGTTGAATCAAAGCAGTCCGAAGGAGCTCCTTGACCCGGCGTGTCTCCACCGCCTGCGGGGAATCACCTTCGATCGGGATGGCCTCCAGTCGTGAAGCGGCTGCGACAAGATTGTCCATAGGATTGGAATAATGACCCGAGGTGTCCGGACCGGCCGAGGTACGATATTGTTCTCGCCGAGGAGGCTCCATTAGGTGAGGTTGGACCGTGCGCCTGCCCCGGCGCCTCGCCTTTACCTCCCATGGATTAATGGTTCCTGCCTGGGTGTGAAAGAGGTTTCGGCATCGAAACCGAAGGCAAGCGGGACCTGTGCTTCCGCTTCAAGACCTCATGCGACGCTGCTCGATCCAAAGATAAGCTTATAGGCCTGGGTGTCTAAAGCGGCCCGCTCAAGGGTCATCCTGCTGCTCACCGCCAGATCAGCCTTGGCCTGAGTGATCTGCTCTCTCACCTTTGCAATTTCTGTGTTGTGGGCATCCTGATTCGCCGGGTTGGCCTCTGCCATGAGCACAGCTAGTGCATCAAACAGATCAGATAAGACTTGAGCCGATGGGCGCACATGACCTCCTGCCCCAGCCGCCGCTGCCGCTGACGATCCGGAGAACATTGCTGCTGCGGTCGAAGAGTGGATCGCCGCTTGTGTACCGGCCATGAATATTCCAACCCGGTTGGGCAGATCAGACGGGTCCGGAATACTGTCGCCGTCGGAACAGCCCCCAATCCGGTCGTCTTGCAATTGATACAGCAATTTGGTTTCTTCGGTTGAGGACTCGTCACCGGAATAGACGACGGTCTCGCTACCATAACCCGATTCATCCTCATACTCTCCTCCGTGGATGACCCCCACGAAGGCACGCTTCACGGCCGGTTTAACCTGGGCAGATCTCGCACGCTGAGCCTTCTCGATGAGGTCGGTGCAGATGTTCGACTCAGTACCCGGTTCAGCGATCTTGCCGATGAAGACGCAGTATGTTCTAAAGGGGACCCGGTACCAGACTCAATTGAGCCGGCCTCGGGCCCCATCCTGCATCGTCGATGTAGAGCTTGCCGCGACGACTCTTGGTCATCCGGCCCACATCATAGCCCTTGAGTCCTTCGAACTTGCCCTCCAAGAACGTCAAACCATCGTGCGATAGACCCACGGTGGGCGCCAACTGTCGTGGTTTTGTCACGGCAGATGTCCTCGTGAAAGGACTTAGTCGTGGAGCCATCGCTACGGGTTAACTTGAAGGGGTTAAAGCGGACACAAGGACACGGGAATTTATACTAGTTCGTCCCCTTCGATGAAGGTAAAAGCCTACGTCTAGTTGTGATGGAATTGATGGGGTTTCGATGACTAGGGAGCAAACAAGCTTCGCCTAGGCCTCGAGTTGTTGTTGTTTGTCCCAAACCGCCACGGGCCGTCCCCTTATATACATGGGTGATGCCCATCGGTTTACAGAGTCCCGATGCCGGTTCATAGATGTATCCAGCTCGGTCTCTACTATCCCTAACTTACAACACAGGATACATATTGACACCGGTTTATAGCTACTGGTGTGAACCGGCTATGGGCCATGGGCCCTCTGCTATTTACTTGGGCTTTAACATATTCAACTACTGGTGAAGTTAATCCGGGCTGCTCTTGGCCGGTTTACCCCTTGCGGTAATATCCCCAACAAACTGGGTGAGCTCCGGTGGAAAAGCAAAACCGGTGTCACGTCTCGGAGGCATCTGATGGGTTTAGATGGAAGAGATTATAATAGAAAAAGGTCTAATGAGAAAACACTACCCGTATGCATATGAGGCAAACACAATCATTTCACTCAATCAAACCAGCAAGGGCATACAAATGGTCTAGGACTATCACAAAAGTGATCAACTACTATTAGATACATGGGGGAAAATACTACTAATATATGGTGGTCATCTAGAAATTTTGATCGGTGGAAGACTCCATGATGTCTGCTCCAGCTTTGTCTTTGTAGTCATCATCACTTGGATCGGAATCGGTGTCGTCGATGATGATGTAGTTGTCCGGGAAAGTGGGGTCGTCGTCTTCTTCTTCCGGTGCTGGTCGTCCCATGAATACTCCGATCTTCTTCACTAGGTCGCCGTTCTTCTCCAAGAGAGTGTCTTGATTTCCTCCTCATATCCATCGCGTGTAAACTTGAGTTCTTCCTCCAGCTCGATGATCCTGGTCTTCGCCTTCTTCAACTCCATCATGTATGCGCACATCTGGTTCTCCAGACGTTGAATGTGCTGGTTTAGCTCCTGGATGAAAGCTGCAATGGATCTATCCTTCTTGGTGCTGATTACTTCCCATTGCTCGTCTCGACACCCACATATTTGATAGATGGTGTCCTTAAGCTCCCTATTGTAGACTTCTCCAATGCGTCCCATGGTAATGTGGGCTGCCATGCTCTTGCCTAGACTCCAGGTGGGTGCTTCGAAAGAAAATTCTATGGGTTTAGAAGTTGGCGAGAACGTCCTTCCTGGAACTTGTACTTGAATCATCCAGTGCTCCTCTTCTGGTAAGGTGGCGTTGTACGTCCCAGTGAAGCTTGGTATTCCAATATTCAAGTATCTAGTGACTTCCTTCAAGTGGCGTCCAAAAGGTGTGTCTTCATCTGGTTGTGCAAACTTGTTCTTCATCTCCGTCATCCTAAAGAGTGGAAAAATGGAGAGGAGTCATAAATGAGTAGAGAAGAGTGACCTATGGTTTATCCTAGTGGTCGTGTCCTACACTCAGCGTGTGCTCTGATACCATCTTGTAGCGACCCGACCTCAAATGGTCAAGTCTCTGTGCTTCAGTGTCATCCCTGGATCAAGAATGCCGACACACAAGATCAAGGATTTATAACTGAGTAGAAATCACACACTTATACATCGAATGTCTCCAAAAGAGAACTTATTACAATAATGTGGCTTAAGGCCATCTAATGCGATAACAGCGGAAGGCTTGGAAGATAAAGTGAGTCCATCAACTCCAACGGCATAGCTGAGCTGCACGACAACGACCTAACGAACCTTACTCCTCGTCTGAAAAGTATGCAACATAATACATTGCAGCCCGAAAACGGATCAGCACATGGAATATGCTGGCAATATAACACAATAGAGCAAGAATAGAATAATGCTATCACTACATGCATATTTGGCTAGTGGAAAGCTCTATGGTTATAGTTTTGCGAAAAGCCAATTTTTCCCTACAACAAAGGAATAGATTTTAATTTAACTATCATGGTGGTTGAAACATCGAGAAGGTATAACCCCAACTCAATCCCAATTAAAGTAGTTAACAACCCCACCAATATTATTTAAGAGTGATGAGATACATGTGATAACTCAAGTACTAGGTACTCAAAATTGTCCATAACCGGGGACACGGCTAACCATGATTAGATTGTACACTCTGCAGAGGTTTGCGCACTTTTCCCCACAAGACTCGATCGCCTCCGTTGATTTCTCGCACTACATGGTGTTTGAGAAATGGATGACCGAGACATAGTCTTTCAGAAATATTAACTCTCTACTCCGGGTAGACCATACCAAACCTACAAAACCCACTACCTGCTAATCTACCTCTTCAAGAGTTTCACATAACTTACTCAACTATGCTAGAGCCCATAGTAGCTTGTGGCTGCACACGGAAGTTTCTAGCATGAAAAATCTCAGTTCCCTTTGAGCCTAGGTGGCGGTCCATAGGAAGATCACACGGTACCCCGGATTTCCAAAAATAAAATGCAACACTGGGTTCCCCAGTGCCTCAATCCACCCGTATGTGTATTAAAGTTGCCACCTTAAATTAAACCATTAATTAACAATATCACATCTGTCATGGATTCACTCAAACCCAAACCACGCTCACGAGCATAGCATAGCAATATAAGCAACACGTAGAAGTAACTCCCAAGGGTTTGGTAGTAACAGGGCAATAGGTTCTACCTCAACTACTACTTCCCAACACACAAGTTAATGACATCCTAACCATGCAATGTTGAGGATTGAGCTAATGCATAAAAACTGGGTATGAAAAGAGTATGATCAAAGTGTTACTTGCCTTGTCGACGATCCGCGAATCCTAGAGACTCAGAGTAACACGCTCAAGACCGGGAATTCTATTGCAAGCAAACAATAACATACATAAGCAACAAGCAAAGATGCACAAGCAAAACTTCAACTAAAAGAGGCTAACCAGAAAGTTCAACTTAAGAACTCCGGTTCGCAAAAAGAATCAAACCAAACGGAGCAACGAAACTCAAACGGCGAAAGAAACAAGATCCGTTTACTAATCTGAACTAGGGTCAAATTTTATACTATCAAAATCTTGTTTAAGTTGTTAAAGGCGAAAGAGGGTCTCGAGATGAAGATCTGGGCGCTTGAATCGCCTGATTCCGACTAACGAGCGAAAAGATAAACAGAAACTAAGATCGGATCATAAATCGCGATCAGAAAAATCGCGAAACAAATCCGAGAAAAAGAAAACTGACGAACAGACTAACGAACGAACGTTCGTTATCTGGACCTAAACGAAGAATGCGTTCGTTAAAACAAACGAACGAGCGAACGCTCGCTAAATAAATAAAACGGAGAAAAACCGATCTATTTAAAAAAACGAATACTAGGGTTTTCTAAAAAAACCGAACGGTTTTTCTCAGAAAACGGGGGCGGCGGGCGGCTACCTCGGGTTGGCTCCGGCGGGGCTCCGGCGCTCCGGCGGGGCGGCTTGGGGTGGCGGGGTGGCGGCGACGGCGGGTGGCGGTGGTGGTGTGGCGGGGTATTTAAGAGAGAGGGGGGCGACTTGTAGGAGGGGGCAAGGTGCGTGAGGCGGAGTCCGGCTCGGACTCGGTCCGAGGGGCGGCGTGAGCGGGCGCTGGGAGGCGGGCGGCTGCTGCCGGGTCAGCTCGGCTACTGGGCCCTAGGCCCGGGCGCTGGGAACTTTTTAAAAAATTCACTACGTAAAAAATAAATCCTATAAAATAAAATAAAATCTAAAAATGCCAAAACATACTTTCACCGTCTAAATAAAATATTTAGAACGAGGTGAATATTTTCTTGGCCCTAAAATGCAATTTTTTGAAAACGTGCAATTTTTCTAATGCAAATAAAATCCAAATAAAAATCAAATAAAATCCAACAAATGATTTAAACATTTTTCCTCCAATATTTCAATTGTTTTGGAGAAGTCATATTATCTCCTCTCATTTATTTTTAATATGAAATATTTTTCCGGAGAGAAAAATAATTAAAATAAAAAATCCTCGCTCTGAGTATTTGATAAAAAAATCAAATATGAAAACCGGAAAATCCCCAACTCTCTCCGAGGGTCCTTGAGTTGCTTAGGATTTCGAGGATTGCGGAACGAAGGTGCAATAAAATATGATATGCATGGATGACCTATGTATAACATTCCAAATTGAAAATTTGGGATGTTACAGGTAGGGAACGATTCGCTAAAGATAAAGGTTAAAAAAAAGCTACCCGACCCGGCTGAAGACACTTAGTGCCTGCCCTTACATGGTAAGGGTCAATGCCAGCATCCAGCCTCACCCTTTTGACATCTCTCGGAGCAAGCGTACTATGAGCAGAATGTCCAGGCAACGAAGATGAGCCATCTTCAGGTGCTGGAAGGATACCAAGAGTGATTTGCATTGCACCATAGTCCAATTATCTTGCTCTTCCACGTCGTGGATCATACCCTTGTGATGTGCCATGACTACTGTGACCAGCACCAAAGATAGAATAAAGTAAATGACCCTAATGAAAGAGAGTGTCTCTACAACAACACAAATAATCATAAGTTTATGTAGGCATGGTTGCAACATTTCTATACATCATACAAGCAGGCACATTGTTGTTTATGTTAATGTTTTATTAATCATGTTGCATTAACCCATATGTATTTGACAGGTATCCCTCCAAACTATACGGCGAAGAGGAATATAAAATAGGTCCCATTCACAACTTTATAGGGAGAAATGACATCTTCCAGCTACTTAAGGTCGACGTTCGCAAAAGTTTGATCAAAGGACAATTCAACACCTTCAATCCTTCCAATGTTTTGAAACTCTTCGTCTGCCTCCTGCTTTGAAATAGATGAACTAATTCCTCCAACACATAGGTTCCTAATAGCTCGATCATGTAAAAATCAATTAGAGAACAAATGCCATAACCAGGGATACTATTTATGTAATGAAATAGATGCATGCTATCCTCATACAAGTAGTCCTAGCAATAAAAACTATGAGATAGCTATGAATGGTCTAACTTAAAGTGAAATAGATCAAAGATAAAATACACTTCGTATTTATATCAAATCATAGCCTGAATAACAGCAAATTGTGTCACTTGTGCACAACTCAATAGACAACATTAGCACATGAATGGAGCAATTTCAGTAAACAAATAAACAACTATGACTAACCAAGGATTATTCTGTATTAGTACATCATTCCTTATTAATACATCATTCAAACTTAAATCAGAGCATACCATAGTTACTAGATATTTATCCATCCCGTATATGTTGTGAGTGGGGTAGGGATGGCTTTGCCGTGTGGGTGGCCCATCTGATTATGCCACCTTGAGAAAAATAATCGCAAAAACATGGCCTTCATATACACCTTATAATATAATTCAAGAAGTTGGTTAGTAATAACTTTCCCTCTTAAAAACGTCACAAAAGAAGGAATGCATACAATATCTCATTGGCATAATATACTTCACTACCACAAATAGAAATAATGTAAATGACCATAATAAAAGAAAGTGTCTCTTCCACAACGTCCGTCCCGACCCTAATAAAATAAAGTTTCTCTACCACTACACAAATGACCACAATATACTTCACTACCAAAACACTTTCTTGAACACTGATAAATGGATTCGTGCCTCTACCCGTTCGTCCTTACTTTGCTCCTGAACTTGCAAACAATTACCCACCACTGCCATCTATAAGTGGTAGAAAATGATTTGCTAAAGATCCGAGGAAAAAAGAGATGCTAGACCTGACCCTTGTTCCCTAGTCCGAAAAACAATTTGCTAAAGGTCTGGAAGAAACAATCCATAAGTGGTAGAAAACGATTCGCTAAAGATAAAGGTCAAAAAAAGCTACCCGACTTGGCTGAAGACCCTCACTGCATGCCCTTACATGGTAAGGGTCGATGCCAGCATCCGGCCTCACCCTTTTGGCTTCTCTAGGATCAAGCGCACTGTGAGCAGAATGTCCAGACAACAAAGATAAGCCAGCTTCAGGTGCTGGAAGGATACCAACAGTGATTGGCATTGCACCATAGGCAAGTATATTTCTCTTCCACATCGAGGATCATACCCTTGGGATGTGCCATGACTACTGCGACTAGCACCAAAAAATCACGTGCGACATGTGGACTACCATTGTACATCTCTGATCTAGGGAACCAAACAAAAGCGATCTTAGGTTATCAAGCCCACTGCTGGAGAAAAGAACATGAATCCTTGTATTATTGAAAAGATGCTCATCGAGAAGATTCTTAGCGTTAGAAGCTCCTTCAATGGTTGCAAACTCTACAAAAGCATACTGCCTTTCTAGAAAAAATTTGATGTTTGTAACCACACCATGTGCTGCCATAGGCCGCCTTAGTACCTCCTCATTAACTTTATGTGTATTGGGTAAACCCACCCAGAGAACATTGGTAGGAATTATTGCCTCTCTCATTCATACTCTAGTAGAACCCTGACAAACAGAAAATGATATGATAGTAAGTAACCCGCACGTCAAAGAGGACAGTACAACAAGAAGAACCAACAGAAGTAAATAGCAGTACCTTTGCATGTCCAACTCCCATTTCACCGGGTTGCAAAGATCTTCTACTATTGAAGTTGCCTGCTTCCGACCGTTCCTAGCAAAATCATTACAAATAACTAAATAATAAGACAGCGTCCCTTGAAAAACTGCAGCCTAGAAGCATTTCACAAACTCGGTCAACAATAATAGATGCATACCGCTCTTCCTCTAGACCTCTGGAAATCAACACACAATTCCTTGCCCCCTAAATCTGTCCCATTCAGGGCTCTATGGGCAGAAATGGCATCTTCCAGCTTCTCAAAGTCGAGGTATGGAGAAGTTTGATCATGGGAGAATGCAACACCTTCAATCTTTCCAAACTTTTGAAACTCCTCATCTACCTCCTACTTTGAGATAGATGGGCTAATTCCTCTAACCCATAGGTTCCTAAAAGCTCTAGCTTGTAGAAACCAATCAACAAACACAAGTAAACATCATGAGGGCATAAATATCTAGACAACACCAGATAGCAATTTCAAACTAGAACAAGGAACAATCACCAATATAGGAGTATTTCTATACCTACTAAGAAAGGATAATGTTCAAAAAAGCGGAAGGCCACATCATAGAGCAACGGGCGCTTAAGCGTGCTTTAGTGTTTTTCAAACTTGGCCAGAATTATACTGTTTTGAATAGTCCGCACAGGAAAATAGGAAACATGGCACATAGGTAGTTGAAGTAGCATCTAAAATGACCTTCACAACATAGCAAATACACATCAGGTTCACACAACAAACAAAATGAGAACTAAAATGTAGTTCAGTTCAAATAGACATAACCAAATGCAGATCATCTTTCCATGATTTGGCCAGAATCTGAACGAAACAACTCCAGTACAGACCCTAATAATAACATAAATGACATACTACCATTATTGCGCAAGAAGCTAAGAAGAAGTATTTCAAAAATTCGACCTTTGTTCCCCAATCCTGAAAATGATTTGCTGAAAGATCCGGAAATAATTCTCAAGCCGACCCTTCTTCCCCCAATCCAGATTACCCGCGGTTAGAAAGAAAATCTGGACAGCCCGACCTCGCTGCGCACCGCCAGCGTCTCCCTGGAAGCCACCTCCGTCGAGGAACCCACTGCCACTGCTTCCTGTTAGGTCATTCATTGATTTTGTTTGAACTTGTTGCATGCTAGGCGGATTAAAAAGTGGAAATGTTTTCATGGACCCGATGGGTGCCAGAATGGGTCCGGTCACCCACCGGGTGTGGGCATGGGTCGTCCGTCAAACCCAGGAGTTGGGTCGTGAGTTGACCCGATTAGCTATTTAGGCATGGATTTGGTAGAAGTCGGCCCGGTGAAACCCGACCGGATTGCCAGCCTGACTCAAGAGCCTCGCCTGCCGCGCTCCCGTGGACCCTGAGCGCCGCCGTCCCCCATCCACCTGCATGCCTTAGCTGGACCACCCTGTTGCCGCTGATCCGTGTGCCACCGCTCGAATAATTACATATGTCAAAGCTGCTGGAGGCCTCGTCCCACACCGCCTAAATAAATTGCAAATCATAAGCACTGAAGTCCTAATTACCGAAAAATTGACATCACGAACTGCAGCCAGATTCCTGGGGGATCCAAGGTGGAAGCGGATCCGAGTGGGGGGAGAAGGAGGGGGTGAGATGTTACCGGCCGGGGGTAGTCGACCCAGATGAACACGCTCTTGACCTTGGACCTACGGAGCGCCTTGAGGGCGGCTCGAGACTCGGCGACATAGCGCAAAAGGACGAACACATAGCTACGGGAGCCAGCGCGTGTGACACCATAGTCGAGCGCCTCGTGCGGGGTGAAGGCCGCCATGACGTCTTCCTCGCTTGCGTGCGCGGGCAGGTTGTCGGCCCACAATGCATTATTCTCATGGGCGGCCCCTAGCACGGCAGCGGCGCCCCAGTGCCGGAGGGCTCCGACTCCTTCGGCGGGGAGGCTGACGGCTGGCGGCATCAGAGGGCCCCGCGGGCGGTGGGTCCAACGATATCAGCGGCGGCGGTGGGGATCAGGGCAGGGAGAGATTACCGGGAGCTAGGGTTTGGATGTGGGGATTTGGGCTGTCTGAGATGGGGAATGGAATGGGGTGCGGGGGAACCGGTGATGGAGTCCTGGATTAGGGGGTCCTCGGACAGCCGGACTATATCCTTCGGCCGGACTGTTGGACTATGAAGATACAAGATTGAAGACTTCGACCCGTGTCCGGATGGGACTCTCCTTGGCGTGGAAGGCAAGCTTGGCAATATGGATATGTAGATCTCGTCCCTTGTAACCGACTCTGTGTAACCCTAGCCCCCTCCGGTGTCTATATAAACCGGAGGGTTTAGTCCGTAGGACAACAACAATCATACCATAGGAAGCTTCTAGGGTTTAGCCTCTACGATCTCGTGGTAGATCAACTCTTGCAATACTCATATCATCAAGATCAATCAAGCAGGAAGTAGGGTATTACCTCCATCGAGAGGGCCCGAACTTGAGATTCGCCGGTTTCGACACCGACATTGGTGCTTTCATTGAGAGTTCCACTGTGCCGTCACCGTAAGGCTTGATGGCTCTTCGATCATCGGTAATGATGCGATCCAGGGTGAGGTTTTCCTCCCCGGACAGATCTTCGTATTCGGCGGCTTCGTACTGCGGGCTAATTCTCTTGGCCATCTGGCGCAGATCGAAAGTTACGCCCCTGGCCATCAGATCAGATTTGGAAACTTGAACTACACTGCCGACATCCATGGAGACTTGATCTTCGGCGGATTCGGGCCCATTTCAGGTGCGCCACACGATCATGACGAGCATGATTTAGCTCTGCCATCGGACAGTGTTCGGGAGATCACCCCTGCAACTACTCCGGCCCTTAATCCGGAACAAATTGCGCCATCGGAGGATGGGTGGATAGACCCCGCCACGAAAGCCGCACTCTTAGTGGCGATAGAGCCGAATACTGACTTGACCTCCCACGAGACCTGTGTTGCCGAATCACTGGATTCGTCCCCGGCCACGGACTCCGAGCCACTTGTGTCCGTGCCCATCGAATCTGATTTGGCGCCGGTCATGGAGTTTACCTCCGCGGATATCTTTCGGCACTCGCCTTTCGGCGATGTGCTAAATTCGTTAAAGTCCCTCTCCTTGTCAGGAGAACCTTGGCCGAACTATGTCCGGCTAGAATGGGACGCGGACAACGAAGAAATTCGCTCCCCACCCACCACCCACTTAGTAGCCACTGTTGACGATTTAACCGACATGCTCGATTTCGATTCAAGACATCGACGACATGGACGACGATGCAGAGAGTAATAGGAACCATCGCCCATGTATACCGGACAACCACTTCATCACATGACATATACATGGTGGATACACCCAAAGAAAACAAAGGACGAGGAACGGAAGGATGCAGCGAAGGATAGCTCCCTCGAGAAGCAACCAAAGCGTCGGCGTAGGCGCCCGCCCAAATCCCACCTCGGCAAAGACATCAATAACAATAAGCAAGAGAAAATAACACCCCAAATGACTCTAGAGGAAACGACGACCACATTGACCCAGCGGCAGAGCAGGATGAACCAGCAAACGGCAAACATAGTACGGATCCGCTGTCCGAACACGACGAGGCCGAGGATAAAGCTCATCAACCTCCCTCCGGAGAGGAAAACAGTCCGGACGAAGATGCACACATCATCCCGGGAAGGCACTTGGAGCAAGAGAACCTCCGCAGAAGGCTTATTGCCATCGCGAGGAGTCTGAAGAAGTAGAAGCAGAGGCTTAAGTCCACGCAGAATACACTCAACAGTAGATGGAACAAAGTGCTCGACAATGAAGAAAAGTATGGTGGTAGTTACCACACAAAGAGCTATCCAAAGCGCAAGCTGTTGCCTGAATTTGATGATGAGGCCTTAGAGCCCACACAGCCGAAAAATAAAACGGCCGACCGATCGGATCAACCACCTTGTGGCCGCAATAGAGCGGAACAAAGCCGCACATAAGTCAGCACACGCTTCGCGTGAGGACTTGCATCAGAAGACTGGCGCGACCAGATCCATCTACGGATCAAGGAAACGCGCTCCAGCGCACAACCAAAACCAAACACTACAACTGTCAGAACGCCACGACACGTCCAATTACAGGGGTGCTGCACACCCCCTATGTTTCACCGATGAGGTGCTGGACCACGAATTTCCAAAAGGATTCAAACTAGTGAACATAGAGGCGTACGATGGAACCACAGACCCTGGGGTCTGGATTGAGGACTTTATCCTCCATATCCATATGGCTCGCGGAGACGATCTCCACGCCATCAAGTACTTGCTTCTGAAGCTGAAAGGACCAGCTCGGCACTGGCTAAAAAGCCTCCCCGAAAACTCAATCGGAAGTTGGGAGGAGCTTGAGGATGCTTTTCGGGCTAATTTTCAAGGGACCTATGTCCGACCAACGGATGCAGACAATTTAAGTCATATAATTCAACAGCCTGGAGAGTCAGCCCGAAAGCTTTGGAACAGATTTGTCACTAAAAAGAACCAAATCGTCGACTACCCGGACGCCGAAGCCTTAGCAGCTTTCAAACACAGAGTCCAAGACGAATGGCTCGCCAGACACCTCGGCTAAGAAAAACCAAGAACAATGGCAGCCCTGACAAGCCTCATGACCCACTTTTGCGCAGGCGAAGATAGCTGGCTAGCCCGTAGTAGCACCAGCGACCCAGGCACATCCAAAGTCAGGGATGGCAATGGAAAACAATGATGCAGTAAGAGCAAGCGTCGAAATTAAGAAGACAACCCAGATAACACGACGGTAAATGCCGGATTCAGCGGCTCTCGGCCGGGTCAGCGGAAAAAGCCTTTCAATGGCAGCAGAGATGGACCGTCTAGCCTAAACAAGATTCTAGACAAACTAAGTCAGATTCATGGCACCCACGATAAACCTGCAAATCACACCCACAGAGAATGCCGGGTCTTCGAGTAGGCCGATAAGCTAAACGCCGAACACAAGGGGAGGGAGACACCAAGTGAAGACGAGGACGAGCCTCGCCAGGAAAGCACTGGGGGACAGAAAAAATTCCCAGCAGAGGTCAAAACAGTGAACATGATCCACGTGACGAAGAAGAGAAGCAAACATGCACCCCGAGACACACGCGCCGTAGAGCCCGTCACCTCTAAGCACAACCTTTGGTTGGCCTGCCCGATCACTTTTGATCGCAGGGATCACCTAACAAGCATCCGGCATGAAGGATTGACCGCCTTGATTTTAGACCCAATAATAATCGGATACCATCTCACACGAGTCCTTATGGATGGCGGCAGTAGTCTTAATCTGATATATCAGGACACAGCCCGCAAAATGGGGATAGACCCGACAAAAATCAGCCACAGTAATACTACCTTCAAGTGTGTAATACCAGGCCCAGAGGCCCGCTGCACGGCCTCGCTAATACTAGAGGTTGTATTCGGTTCTCCCGACAACTTCCGAAGCGGAAAGTTAACCTTCGACATCGCTCCATTCCAAGGTGGCTATCAAGCTCTACTCAGAAGAGTAGCTTTTGCTTGTTTTAATGCAGTACCACATTACGCCTCTCTCAAGCTTAAGATGCCCGGTCCACACGGCATGATCACAATTAGCGGAAATATTGAACGTTCCTTACGCACGGAAGAATGTGCGATGGATTTAACAGCCGAACACTAAACAACCCCTCCAACCAGAATAAATGATCGGTCGTCAAGACCGCGGACACGGCTAGACGAGTCCGATGCATTACTAGCTATAACAGCTTAGGTAAACACGAGATTGGTTTCCTGGTTATACCCCCATAGATGGTACCAGGGGCTTCCTGCGTGTAAACAACGCTAGTTCGGCTCAACTTTACTTATCTTGAATTTTAATGGTTTATTGAGAATAACCAATTTTTCGCACGACAAGTTTCACCTAAGTTCTTCTCTTTTACAGATGATAATCGTGGTACACCCTTCCAGGATATGGCACAACGGAGACACGGGCGCAGACGTGGAGCAGGGACCCGCTCAAAGGTTTCTTTATAGAATAAGACCCTGTGTAAACCTTTTTTACTGTCTCTTGTTGTTCACATCCTCCGGATACTCAGTACAACCGAGAAGGATGCTGACGTTATTGGCATTTTGCCACGTCAGAACATTGCACGTACCTGGACACTCGGGGTTCATTATCAAGGGCATTGCTTAGCCCGGCATATGTTATAAAGACCGAATACCTTAGGGAGTGTTCGGCGTCACGAGTTTGGCCTCATATGCATCAGCTCCGAATCATGTCTTCGGTCAAATGTTGGGTTTGCCCGGCTCCCGTGTTTTGCTACCTTACGTTCCTCTCTATCGGCTAAGGTGGCACTAGGAGAACTACTGCGATTGTGCTCTGGTTCATCCGGATGAGCACCTCAGTAGAGAAAGCCGAAAACTGACTATCATGATAAAGCGCGAGACTGGTCAACCACTTGATGACTTAGCGGAATCTTCGGGATTCCTCCGCATTAAAGAAGGGCTGATTCCTGATCATGTATGTACGCGCCCCATATTCGTACGAGCGCGGAGGTACCAGGGGCTATATAGTAGTCCCACAGTCAAACTCCTATGGCTAAGTGAAAGTGTTAAAGCAATATAGTCCGATTGCCTCGTTACGCGCTTACCACCTCCTTAATGGACCAAGACGTTGGATCAAGTGTGAAGACGCACTTTTGCGAACACCCCCACATTATATGCGTGGGGGCTAAAGCCGACGACTGCAAACTTTCAGGTTATATACATATATACATAAACGGCCGCACAGGAGGCATCATAATACTTTCAGGCAAAAGTATAAACGCAACCTTTATAACTTAATAAACATTGTTCTTTCAATGGGAATACATGTCACTTGAACATAATATTCTTCGAGCACTGAGCCTCTATTAAACGAGCGCCTTCAAGGAGTTCTTCAAAGTAGTCCTCGGCAGATACTCGGCCCACAGCCGAACTCTGGGTTGCAATAGCGGTGGCCTCCATCTTTGCCCAGTATGTCTTGAAACGGGCAAGAGCCATTCGCGCACCCTCTATGCACGCCGACCTCTTCATAGCGTCGATGCGCGACACATCACCAAGGAACTGTTGCACTAAACTAAAATAACTATTCGGCCTTGGCCCTTCCGACCACAGATGATCAACAAAAGACCTCATGGCAAGCCCGGACAACCTATGGAGCTCGGCCCACTCGGCCATTCGCTCATTCAACAAAGCATGGACGACTGAACATTGAACTGTGACCAGAACAGCTTTTCCACTTCACGATCTTTTTGATCTTTGGAATACTCGGCCGCATCAGCAACACTTGTTGCCAAATCCACGTATGCGTCTCCACAACTCCATAGTTGATCAAGAGGGCCATACTTAGGATCTCCGAACTTCATCCGCAACAAAGAGGGCTTCCCAGCCGCGATATCCCCGGCTTGACACAGCTCATCCTTCGCCCCTCTGATTTTAGAGCGGGCGTCCTTGGCCGCTACCATGGCCTTCTCCAGGTCCGTCATCTTCGCTCAATTTTCCTTTTCAAGAAGTACGTAACGGTCTGCGGCATCCTTCAATTCAAAAGCCATCTTGGCTATTTTATCCTTGCTTTGGCAATGCGCAGCCTGTTCGGCTCTCAGCTCTTCGACCGCCTTTAGAGCGGCCGCATCGCCTTCCCGGCTTGCTCCTTGGCTCGGGCAAGTTACGCCGAAGGGTCTCCACGGCGGCAGCCCCATCTGCAGTCACAACATATTAAAGATACTAGCATCATGCTCCTCTTACTATGTGTTGATCACCAGAGAAATCACATACCCTGTGCATCGTCGAGCCGCTTGTTTACAAGCATGATGTCGGCATCTACCGCATCAAGTTGCCGCTTCAGCTCGGCAAACTCACCAGTCCGGCTAGCCACTGGACCTTCAGCCACCTGCACATGAAGGCGGCATGATTATTACCTGCACTACAAAAAAAAGACACATCCGTGACATTTTGGGCCGAACAAATTTTTTTTCTGTCATGCATATGACACTTCTATGACGATAATTGTGAAAAAACCTGATATCATCATAGATGTGGTGGGCTCCTACTTCTATGACAAAAAATCATGACAGAAAATGGGCTTTTCGTCCTGGGCGGGCCGGAGACGCAGCTGCATGACATTCTTTGGGCCGTCCACGATGGAAAAAACCGTGGTAGATGCGAGGGCGAGGAAAACTTCAGGGAGTTCCCGGTTACAGTGGGAGGTCGGGGGCCGAGCGATGCGTGTTTCTATCATACAAGACGCTGCGTGTGCGTAGGCGTTGGCTCTAATCGAACTCCGAGAGAGGCGTTCGGCTCTAATCGAACTCCGCTGACAGACCGCAGTTACGACATCGAACCCGAGCGATCGATCGATGGCTGTTAATCAACCCGATCGAAGCGATTCCTTCGCCATCGCAATGAGGTCGGTGGAGTAGCGCGGTGGAGGCTGGATGAACAGGAGCCCGTGGAGGCCGGAGGAGGTCGACGGTGGATGAACGAGTCTGTGGAGGCCGGAGGAGGTCGATGGTGGAGATGAACAAGATCCCGTGGAGTCCTGCTTATGCACGCCACACCCCTCCCGATGAACAGGACCCCCGTTTTGACCTTAGCGCTCCAACACAAGTCCGTTTTGCCCGTTTTGCGGTACGCCACACCCCTCCCGATCAACATGACCCCCGTTTCGACTTTAGGAGGTCCGCTTCCTCCGTTTTGCGATACGCCACACCCCTCCCTATCAACAGGACCCCGTTTCGACCGTAGGAGGTCCGCTTCCTCCCTTCTGCGGTATGCCACACCCCTCCCGATCAACAGGACCCCCGTTTCGACCGTAGGAGGTCCGCTTCTCCGTTTCATGCAGACGCCACACCCTCCCGATCAACAGACCCTGTTTTAACGTACGGCCGAACACAAGGTCGTTTCCTTCGTTGTGTGGTATGCCAGGCCTCATTTCCATCGCATGTTCCGTCCAAGCCCTCCCGATGAACACGACGACGCATTCCGTTGCGACCCAGCCGGTTGGCTCCCACGCGTTCCGTTGCCTCCCGATGAACACGACGAATTCCGTTCCCTCCCCATGAACACGATGCATTCCGTTGCCTCCCCATGAACACGACGACGAAACTGTTTCTCCATTCCGACCTAGCCATGTACACGAGCCCTGGCCGTACGTATGCACGAGTAGGCGTTCGAGACCCTGCCCGTATGTACACATACGTACCCGTATTTTCTTTCTTGCAAACTGGCCGATGTACGTACGTGTACATGCTACCTGCGCGCCTCTACTACGACACGTGCTTGCCTCGACATCGACCATTATATATGTACGTACACATCGCGACCAGAATGACAATGCTACGTACGCTTCGACCAGGTGGGTCCCGACTGTCAGGCACTTCCTTGCATGCGAAGATGTAGCTGATGGGTCCCAGCAGTCAGGGGGACGAATCATTTTGTTTTTTTTGCCCGGATGCACTTCCTTGCGTGCGAAGGTGTAGCTGGTGGGTCCCAGCAGTCAGGGGAAATGTTTTTTCGCGAAATACGGTGGCCCGTCCGGTGGGTCCCCACTGTCAGGTGGAGGAATAATTATTTTGCGCGTAATAAGGAGGCACTTCCTTTGCTGCGGTCGTGGACCCAGCTGTCAGCCTCTCCACACACAGCACTCTTCCGATGGAAGTCGGTCGTTGACCACATTGACCACGCCGCGCCGAGAGCACCACGGCGGTGGACGACGGCGAGGCCTAGGAAGGGGACGACACAGAGGCAGGGATGACTCGTCAGTTGTTTCCCACGCGCAGGGGAGTACGACTGTACGAGGGTTTACTAGTGCGTCTGCCGTCGCCGGAGAATAACAACATGTGTGGGTGAGTAGAGGGATGGCTAGGCCAGCGATGGGAGTACGGTGGGGCGGTGAGGCCTGCGAGGTAGCACAGCGGCCGCGGGGAGGAGGGAGCAGCGATCCAGCCGGGCGCTTGTTTGAGCGGCCGAGCAGAAGAGCAGAGATTGAAGAAGACGACGGCCGTTGGATGGACATCCAACAATCCTTTGCTTAAAGGCCAACCCTTTTTTAGGAAAGCCTCAAATCTGTGGAAAACAACTTACAACCCATCTGCCATTATTTCTAATAATTTACAGCCCATTTGCTAATTCTTAAGGTTTTTTTGGAGTCCATATTCTTTTTGTTTGCATTACAGCCCATATTGTGGCCACGGTTAAAAAATTATATGAAATTTCGCATATTTCGGTGCGGTCCAAACTGTTTTTAATCCCGAGATTTCGACTCACATTCAAACTGATTTTAAAAATAAATGTATATCAATATAAAATCCAACAAATTCTCCACACATAAAAATTAATGTAATTTAAAATCTTGAAATGGAAAAAAAGATATTTGAAACTAATTGCCGGTTTGATGTGTTTTAAAATGTACAACCCATTTCTCATTCTTGATGGGCCATTTCCTCGGCCAGCGAATTAAAGCTCTCCTCGTCTTGAAAGATTTGCAGCCCAACAGCCCGACAAAGCAACTTACTTGGCAAATCACAAAAACTGGGTTGTGGCCGTGGACCCAGCTGTCCGCCTCTCCACGCACAAGATTTCTTCCGATGGAAGTCGTTCCTTGACCACGTTGACCACGCCGCTGAGAGCACCACGGGCGGTGGACGGCGATGGCGAGGCCTAGGAAGGGACGACGCGAGCCGGGAAGACGCGGCAAGGGAAGCCCACGGAGAAGAGTACGAGGGTTCACCGGTTCGGCTATGTATGAGGTCGCTGCCGCCATTGTGGCCCGCCAGCCGTGGGAGTAGTAGGGGGCGGTGAGGCCTCCGCGGCAGCATAGCCGGCCACGGGAGGCAGGAGCATGCGGCACGGCCAGCGCTGCTTTGGGCGGCTGGAGCAAGAAGACCATAGGTTGAAGAAGCACTATGGCCGTTGGATGGACATCATACGGTCACTGGAGTATTGACTAAGTTGACAAAGCCCTCCGTCCCCGTCAACTTAGTAGGCCCACAAGTCAGCCCAACAATATGGTGGGTCCCAGCTAGCAGGGGGTATTCATTTTTCTGGGCGTAATAAGGAGGCACTTCCTTCCGTGCGAAGATATATCTGGTGGGTCCGACCTATCAGCGGGGCGAACATTTTTTTCGTGAAATACAGAGGCCCTTCCTGTGGGTCCTAGCTGTCAGGTGGAGGAATCATTATTTAGCGCGTAATAAGGAGGCATTTCCTTGCGTGCGGCCGTGGACCCAGCTGCCAGCCTCTCCATGTACAATCCACTTCCGATGGATGTCGTTCATTGACCACGTTGACCAGGCCGCGCCGAGAGCACCAGGGCGGTGGACGACGGCGAGGCCTAGGAAGGGAACAACACAGAGCCAGGGAATACTCGGCAGTTGTTTCCCATGCAGAGGAGTACGAGGGTTTACTGGTTCGTCTGTCGTCGCCGGAGAATAACAACATGTGTGGGTGAGTAGAGGGATGGCTAGGCCAGCGATGGGAGTACGGTGGGCCGTGGAGGCTCTTGGCAACAAGATAGCCGGTCATGAGGAGGAGGAGCGAGCAGTCCATGGCGCTTGTTTGAGTGGTCGGAGCATGAAGAGCGTAGATTGAAGAAGCACGACAACCATTGCATGGACATCCAACGATCCTTTGCTCTCGTGTGTTGACTAAGTTGACAGGGCGTTGCGTGTGCATCAACCTTTTTTTATGAAAGCATACTCGTCAACCTGTAGTAGGCGCACAAGTCAGCCTCAAATCTGTGGAAAACAACATACATCCCATCTGTCATTATTTCTAATAATGTACAGCCCATTTGCTAATTCTTAAGAATTTTTTGGAGCCCATCTTATTTTTTTTAGCATTACACCCCATATTTTGGCCACGGTTAAAAAGTATACGAAATTTTGCATATTTCGGTGTGGTCAACTATTTTTAATCCAGAAATATCGATTCACATGCAAACTATTTTGAAAAATAATTTATATAAATATAAAATCCAAATAATTGTCCACGCATAAAAATCAATGGAATTTACTATCTTGTAATGAAAAAAAAATTAAACTAATTCCCGATTTGATGTGTTTTAAAAATGTACAGCCCATTTCTGGGCAAACCGAATGAAACTCTCCTCGTCTTGAAAGATTTGCAGCCCAGTAGGGCCGATAAAGCAAGTAGGCCTTGTTTGGGTATTTTGTTAAAAAAATAGAACTGGGCTAGCCATTTTCAGCAAGAAAAAAACACAACTGGGCTCATGGTGTGGTAAACATAAATAAAACCCTCGCTAGACGGGCCACAGCCCCCGCATAGCCCCGTTGTTACCCTGATCCGTCGCTAAAACTAGTATAAATAACAACTGCTTGTTCCTCAAAAAAAAACTGCGCGACTTGTCGGGTCCTCGTGTCACCGTCAGAGTGTAATTCTCACGCTTATTGACTACGCTGACAATGGCGTGAGCCCCGGATGTCCAACCATTAGGAGGAACCATATTTTTGGGCTTGTAATATAGAGGCACTTGCTTGCGTACTGCCATGACGTTGGTGGGTCCCTACTGTCATCCTCTCCACGTACAGTCATCTCCTTGTTCCTCTTGGTTGTTGACGACGTTGACAACGCAAGATGGTGGCGCACCGCGCACGGCGAGCGAACCAAGGCCGCAAGGCGGAGGACGACGGCGAGGCCTTGGACGGAATGAACAGGAGACATGGAAGATGCGCCGGTCCAGTCGCAGCCGGAGGGGAGTACGAGGGTTGACTGGTTTGGGCGCGGGTGCATGTTGGGGCTGACGTCACCGGAGAATAACAGGACGTGTGGGGGGAATAGAGGGAGGGACTGGCCAATGTTGGAGGGTACGTACAGTAGTGCGATGGAGGCGCAGCCAGCCATGGGAGGTGGGAGCAGGCGGAGCCGACGGGGTGGTTTGGTTTGGGCGGCTGGAGGAAGAAGAAGACAATAGATAGAAGATACACGACTGATGTCGGATGTCAATCCAATGTCTGGTAGGAAGAATCGTTTGTCGACTGGCTAGTAAGTCGACATCACCTTGGGTAGGCTATTTCCTCGCGGGTCCCAAATGTCAGAATCCAAATCTGTCACGGTCATGTAGCCTTTCCTATGAAAATTTACAGCCCATTTGATGTGCTAGTTCGAAATAAGTTTGTGGGTGCTGGTGGGGGCTAATCAATTGGCTTCTGTAATGCACAGTGAGCTCATGCAGCCGTCGAGATTGATGTTATTTCCCTTGGTTGGGATTTGTTACAATATTTCACTCTAAATTAAACGAATGGCAAGCCATTTGCCTTGTTTCAAAGAAAATATGATCCACAGCCCGAGTTGAAAAGGGCAGGAACATCTAACTCCAGCTTACAAACTGCATAAAAGCACGAGGGTTAATTGTTCATTAGGTTTACAAAAAACCCAGATTGAAAAGGGCAACAACATCTAACTCCAAAGACTGCTTTTGGCGATCAAATCAAATGGATCTGTCAGGTCCATAGAATGAACATCCTGGGTCGTAAAATTTACTGGATTATGACCACAATATGTTGTAAATAGAAGCCCGGCAAGTTCAGAAGCTCTTTTGCCCACCTGAAACTCCTTTTTTTGCTCTTCAACATACCCATCCGTCAAAACCATGCTGCTGATAAACTTAATCCTGATGGACAATAGTAACCTCGCATTCAGCAGGAAGAATGTGACAAATCTTGTGTTTGCACGGTTGGCTACATATCGTTCTAGCGCTATTATCTTCAATCGAATCTCATGAGAAGTGAGAAAATCCCGATGCTTACGAATCCACCGATTGGTTATAACTTTCTTACCCCGTCCTGTTGCCTAAATAGACATGAAGATTGAAAACAGTTAAGGTCTAAAAGAAGAGTGTCAAAAGAGCAACAGCTGAATGGTTAATTCTAGTAAACTATATGCGGGCTTACAATGAGCGTGAAATTATCACCTTTATATACAAATTCTCCAGATATGGAAAGCATTGCAGCAAGCCAATAATCTTGTTCAGATCAAAACTATTCATTTGGATATATAAGATCTTGACAGAATCCAGCACCATTGATAGGCCATCCATGGAGAAACTCTTCATTGAGCATAGAACATAATATTAGTACAAAATGTGTACTCCAAGATGATATATAAATTATGCATAGAAATTTAAAATGCAGCTTATTGTTACAAGTGTAGATGATAATATAAAGTACCCGAAGAACTGTGGAGCCAAACACCAAATTGAAATGAGCACAGAGATCATGTATTACACCAAAGGTCTCCAGTTTAGGCGCAGAGAGGACGGTTATTTGCAACAGTGAATAACTAGAATCAAGGATCAACCTTTGAAGTGAAGGGCATCTTGGATGATGAGCTGCTTTCCGTCAAAAGAAATTCCAATTCTTACAAGGTTAGGCGACTTTATTTGGAGACAACCGATTCTAACTGTGAAAACAAGCACCAAGCACTCCAGTGCAGGGCAACTGGTGTGGATGATGCTGTGCAATGAGGACTCCGATATACTAACCCGCACAAGTGAAAGTTTCTTGAGAAATGGGAGTCGAAGGTTTAGTACCAGATTGTCTGGTAGGTAGCACAGCGCAAAGGTGGCGGTGTGGAGAGAGGAGGAAAACCGCGAGATGGACATCGGTGCTAAGGGCACAAGTTCATGGCGTCGGTATGTGGTATGTGATTTCAGGGAATAGTAGAACTCAAGTACTGTAGTTCGTGAATTCAGGGGATTTCAGCCAGGAGTCCACCATGCAGGGCATGGTATGCTTGCTCAGGTAGCATGATGGGATGTAGAGGCTTTGAACGGAGCCCTGGTGGGAGGAGATGATGGCTCTGGGGATTTCAAAATCATTGAAGAGATATAGCTGACGACAGTCGAGATTAAGGGGCACGACACACCATAGAGGGCGCCACCGAATTGAGAGGACTTGGGGTGCGACAGCAATCCTTGGTGGGGATAAGCTAGATGATCTCCCCAAGGATGGCGTCCAGGAGATCGCTGATGCGGTCCACCCGAGATTCTACGGGTTCCCCGATCCGTGGGGCGGGTCGCCGCTTCTCCCAAGCCGGGTGCGGGATCTACAACAAAGCGTTGCCAAGTGAGCCTCATCTTCTTGGCGTTGGGGTAAGCCGACTCCATTTTCCTCGAGGGCGTCGCGTCAAGGCCACGGATTTGAGCAGAGTAACGAATGACGAGCCTAGTTGTAGTACGACGAAGAAGAAGGGAGCTGGGAGTTTTCAGAGGACCTGAGGAAGAAGGGGAGCTGGGGTTTTTCTCAGACGAGTGAGGTGAGGAATTTGGGGGTATGAGTGGAGCGAAATGACGTGAGGTGGGTGGGAGCGAGGAGGAAGAAGAGCACCCAGGTTTTGGGGGGGGGGGGGCGGTGTGCTGGGTGTGGGTAGCGCCTCTCATTCAGTAAATATATGGGCTTTTGAATTGATTTTACTATTTACTAGTGTGGATGGGCTGTTTTGTCTTGGGCCCAGAGAAACAATTACTACTAGTACAGTGGAGACACTCTACAGCTACCCAGAAAAACAATTACTACTAGTACAGTGGAGACACTCTACCGCTTCTGGCTCCTCCTAGGTCATTGAATCGCCTCTCTCTACTGAATGCCGTTATACTTTTGTTCACCAACATGCGGGCCATGCAGCACGCGGGCCCAAATGCCATCTACCAAATTAGAAGGCAGTATGCAGGCGGAGAGTCACCCTGGTCGTAGCGCGGCAGTAACGAGCCGTCGTATCACAAAACCCCACCTCCCCTCAGTCTAAGTTTGACGGACGAAGCAGCCATCATTTCACTCTTCACTGAATCCCCTTCTCCCTCACCGTCTTCAAGAAAGGCAACACTGGATTCCGCCATCGCTTTCTCTCCCAACAAAGGGAAGGTAAGCGGATCCGTGATGTTGGTATATTTTCGCTCGAGAGAGAAAAGAACTTTTGCAATGCAAGAATCGATCCTCGCTCTCTTTTTTGTTTCATTGTCATTGCGATTGTGTTTTCCTTTCGGTGGTCTCCTAGTATTCGCTGGGTTCATGATGGACCAAGGAGAACCGCATAAAGATCTGCTGATATTGGCGTGACGCGGAGGCTGATCCCCATGAGATGAGAGCTCCAAGAAGATGGATGCAGCCACCGAGCCGACCCAGATACGCCACGGCCACTCATCGAGATGGTCAACGCCCGTTTGAGGTTACAGCCGTGGCACTCAGAGTAGAGCAGTTTTCCCCCTTCGAGGATGTGTCCCCCCTCCCCCCCGCTGAGCTTCCCAAGGTGATTTCCTTCTTTGCCGATCTCGATTGTGGTTTTTCATCTAAGTATGTGGTGATTAATAATGCAAAATTTTATTAGCTTCGATGCCATGCTATACATAGTGGTTTAAATAACTTGTGTTTCTTATACTGAAAAGTAATTCAAAATTTGTTTCTATTTCAATTAGAGCCCTGATGCAGACAAGGATTGTGTAGTTGTACATGTCACTAGCTATGAGGCGGATGACCTGAATATACACACTGGAAAAACAGAGTTCTTAGGCTGTTGGATCCTGGAAATCCATTTGCGGTTATATCAATGAATAGTTGTATTCCAGCCTCACTGTTGTCAGGCGTGTTGTCCAGGGTGTACTGAAGCACAAGAAGTTCAAAGTTACTCCTTCGTTTGTGAGGCATACTATTCTTTTCAAGCTTAAGCAGGAAGATGACGTGGAATACCTCCACAAACAACTTTATCAATGGCAAGGCCACAAGGTTGTCTTCATGAAGGTTCACAGGATTGAGCTGTTGCGGGATGTCCTCGATGATGTTCATGGCAAGGTCGTCTTGTGTCCAGCCCAAATTAGATCGAGGCATGAAATAGTTGCCCCAAATTTAGTGTTTAATAGTAGTTTGGATTGTGTCTAATTATCCGAACCTTGCTCATATCGACCCCTCTAGGGCTAGTACTATGTTTGAATTCGTCTATGGGAACTGCTGCTACTTTTGTGTGCCCGTGAATCATGTGAGAACCATCATAATTTTTGCCGAAACAGATGCGTCCTCACTAGTTTTTTCATGAATATGGCATGGTAAGACATAAGTTGTCATGGTTTATCATACGAGCAGTGTGTGTTTTGATGAAATGGAGCACTCGTTCGAGAACTATGCGCCGACGTATACATAAGTACTTGTAAACACTGTTGGTGCCACCCCACTTGTAAGCAGTTGTGCATAACACGGCACATTGGCTCAGCTCGCTTCAATACTAGGCTATCGACCAGCTAACAATCAACAATCTGCTGTCTGACATATAAGCAACTATGTATCTTGTTACAGTGGTTCATGCAGTTAATTTGAGGCCACAATGTAATAAATTCCAAACGTTCACATGCTAGTCCAGCACTCATGTGGAACACTCACATTAAACTCGTCTTCATAAAAAACTTGAAAAACATAAGTCAAGCAATTTTATACATCTCAATGATTCATAGAACATAACAAACATATACTAGTTCACAGCAAAAGACAAAGTTGTGAGAAGGTATACAAATCAGGAACAAGCAAGGCTTCTCTGAGCAAAGGGCCTCCCGACAGGCTTAAATTTCCTGGAGTTCACTCTGGTTTTTTCTTGTTGCCACCATCCAGGGTTAGGTTCTCTCATTCCAGAATAACCAATTATAATCGTGGTCTCAAATGGAATGCTGAATCGAACCATGCAAAGATCTTGACCAAGTGAAATGCTTGTGCATTCCACTAAATTTAAGCACCGTTATTCACAAAAATAAGCAGACCACAATGCCTCTTGTCCGCGCACCTGTCCAAAAAATCAACGCGGCAGCCGCGTGCACTAGTCCTCGCCCGTCGATGAACCGGTAGAAAGTGCATTCCGGACTAGGATGCGATTGTTTTCGCCGTCTCGCACCGCAATCGTGAAGTAAAACGCATTTAATCAGCTTCTTTTAGATTATGCGTTGGTCATTCTAACTTAGTTACTACCTATGTAGGGATACCTTGAAGACGGGAGGTTAGACGACGGCAACGAGGATAGCCATCTCATTTTGCGCAGCTTGTACTAAAACCGAGGTGTGTGCTTTTGATTGCAGATAGAAACGATACGGAGATGTACATCCCGAAATGATATAGAGACAGACATCCCTGTTTGCGCAAATACGAAATACGGTTATTTAAACAGTGACATATATTACTACTTTCCCCCGTTTCCTCTTAGAACCAAGTCCTAGATTCATGCTACACCTTTCCCACTTTCTTCCCTGTTTGAACCAACGCTTAGAGTCGACTATTTGAACTAGCTTTACTTCTAATAATACTAGAAGTCTAGGTGGCTTTGGAACAGCGGGCGGAAGTAGAAAAGGATCCACATGAAGGGGGCTGGGGCAGTAGAGCGAGGCAGGTTTCAAAGGAATATATACCTGAGGGTCGTCGGCATGTGGCAAAGACGGCATCAGGAGGCTGCATCTTGGCCACAATACCGCAGGGAGGAAGAAGGGGTCGGAGGCCCTCCCGAGCCAACGCTCTCTCGGAGAGAACGGCACGACTGCGGATCGGGACGCGCGGGCAGCCGTTGGTCTCCTCCCTCGCCGCCAATGACAGCGTGAACGATGCACCTACACCCTTGCCCCGGTCGAGGTTGTCCGGCCGGATTTGTGACCAGCCGTGAGCTGAGAGAGAGTGTGGCCACCTATGTCTTGCTTAGATCTGGAGAACATGAGAGAGTGAACGAGAGGAACCCTAGTAAAGCAAGCGCTAAGGCTCCTGCTTTTATATATAGTGGAGTGATTTTGTTGTACCAACTTCAAAAAAATGCGCTCCTATGTGTACCCGCGAGTGGGTGTGAGAGAACTAGTGTGTGCGTGCACCGCTTCTCTTCGTGAGAGTACAATATACTATGCCCAAAGAACGTTCGCCGCAAGAGTAATAGTATAAGTGTGTGATGTGTGAGCTAAAATAAAATGTGTGTGCCGTCTTTTGTTTTTTAGAAGTTTTGAGGGTAGGGTGTGAAGAGCACATATGTGCGTGACGTCTACCTGCAGATAGACGGTGGGTGCGACGTGCGAGTCTGCGAGAGGACTCGGGTGAGTTGTGACTCGTGAGGGTGCGTGTGTGTGAGAGAGAGGGGGCACGTATCAATGCAATGCATGTGTCCGTAAATCATTATCCGACAAACGTTCGCCACAAGCCTTTTCCTGACGAACGCCGTAAGAACCGTACATCCATTGCCGGTTCATCTGCGTGCATTATATATAATTAAGTGTGTCAAAAATCATTACAGAACATCATGAATAGATAATTAAGTGACCAAATTAATAGAAGTTCATCATCAAATTAAAAGCAAAGTACATACATAGTTCTCATCTAACAACATAAAGCTCTGCAGAGCATCTAAATTAATTAAACCATACACTGAAACTATGTAAAACATTTCAATGCGAGAACAAATCGATCATAATCGCAACCAATGTAACAACTGATCCAACGACATAATGATACCAAGCCTCGGTATGAATGGCATATTTTCTAAATTTCTAATCTTCAAGCGCATTGCATCCATCTTGATCTTGTGATCATCGACGACATCCACAACATGCAACTCCAATATCATCTTCTCCTCCTCAATTTTTCTAATTTTTTCCTTCAACAAATTGTTTTCTTCTTCAACTAAATTTAACCTCTCGACAATAGGGTCGGTTGGAATTTACGGTTCAACAACCTCCTAGATAAATAAAATCTATGTCACGTTGGTCGGCATAATTGTCATAAACAATAAATGAACCAATAGTTATCAAAAGATAATATATACCACATCCAAATCATAGACAGGACGAGGGCCGATGGGGGCGGATACCAAAACCATCGCACTATATAAGATGCAATAATAAAAGTAAGAAAATTATACAAGTATCTATATAAACATACAAGTAAGAATTTTTTTCCTTTCTGAAAGAAGATAAGAACAAGAGGCTCACCACGGTGGTGCCGGGCGACGAGATCGGCGGGCGATCGACAATGGTGAAGACGGGGACGGGACGGGACGGACCGCTAAACCTAGACAAATATTAAGGAAAATGGAGCTTGGAGGTCGAGCTTGGAGAGGTGAAAGCTTAAGTAGTGTGGCTCGGGCATTCCATCGAACACCTCGTGTGCATAGGAGGTGAGCTAGAGCACCACAAAGCTCTCCCTCGTCAAGCATTTAAAAACAGAGCACCGGAGTGCTCGTCATGGCGAGGGGTATATATAGGCAACTAATTGGTCCTGGTTGGTGACTTGAACCGGGACTAAAGGGCAGCCTTTGGTCCCGGCTCGTCCCACCAACCGGGACCAATGGTGGTGGGCCAGGAGCGAGGCCCATTGGTCCCGGTTCGTCCCACCAACCGGGACCAAAAGGTCCAGACGAATCGGGACCAATGGCCCACGTGGTCTGCCGCCCTCGGGCTCACGAACCGGGTCCAATGTTTCATTGGTCCCGGTTCTGGATTGAACCGGGACTAATGGGCTGGCCGGGCCTGGACCATTGCCCCCTTTTCTACTAGTGAGAGTCATGACTCATGAGGGTGCGTGTGCGTGAGAGAGAGGGGGCACGTATCAATGCAATGCATATGTGTCCATAAATCATTATCCGACAAACGTTCACCACAAGCCTTTTCCTAACGAACGCCATAAGAACCGTTAGATCGGCATCCGACACTGTTAGTTTTTCCATGTCATTTAACAGAACATCCACTCCTCCTACACACAAATCTTCCACGTGAGTGTTAGCAACTGCAGTGCATATAGCTTTATTGAAAATTCGAACCTCGCAAACTTTTACCGAGTTTTCGTGTACCAAATTGCACATGTAGAATACCCTGTATATATCATTTCATTCATCTTCGAGAGGTAACTATAAAGATCGGTGAGGAGTCTACAAAGAAAGGCCATCGTATCACCCGCAGAAATTTCAACCATCCTTTAGTGTCGAGGAATATCATAGGAACTCTATATGATATAATTTTTATAGGATTTTTTCCTTTAGAGCCAATTGGTTAATAGGAATAGATTCATATACTCCACATTTCAAAGGAAATAAACATGATATCATTTCCATAGCTTTAGAGCCACTTGGTTCATATGAATGGATTCCTATACTCCTTTAATTTCGAAGGAAAATAAACATTAGCGTATATTCAATAGAAAAGTTCCTATGATATGAACCAAATTACATCTCTTTTCTAATCCCTCCTCATAGGAATTGAGATACATGTCATCTCTAGATTCAATAGAAATGTTCCTATGATGTGAACCAAATGACATCTTTTTTCCAATCCCTACTCATAGGAATTGAGATGCTCCATGTCATCTCTTTCCCTACAACTTCCATGTATACATCTTCTATTCCTAAATAGATAGTACAACCCACTAGTAGATTTTTTCCAAAACATGCAACTATGGCACAAGAACTATATAGTGTGCCAATAACTTTGAAAGATGGTCGTTGGATGAAGCTAACCCGACAGTGCAGAGATAGGCAAATCCGAGCACTACTGGCCGTTGGATATCATTAACATTTCACCAGATCTGCCACATGTACAATTTAGAAGACTCCATGGTTGAACTTAAGCATAATGAACAAACCTCAAAACACAAGCACTTCTCCTTTGTTCTAGAATCTTCTTTATCATAATTGATTATTATTTTCTAAATGAATTGCCATTATTTGTTTTTACTTTATGATTTACAATGCACAACCCCATGAATCTTAACATTTTTATAAAACTAGTTGATTTTGAATAAGATGAACTATAAGAACTAAACGAACATCTACATCATGCATATATGACTCAAAGCTTTAAATGCTATAGTGTGTATTTATTCATAATTTGGTTTCGAAATCTCATGCGTTCAATACATGTGTACCTTACTAGTTTTGAGTAGAGTAGCAAATTTCACGAGGCCCCGGGTATATCAAAATGCAGGGCCCGTGCATCATTGCTCTTCGATTCGAACCCACGCCCACAATTTTTTGTACGTAATATATCTCCACTGGTCCCTGAACCCAAAATGCTGCCTCGTTCCCATAAAACCAAGCGGCCCACACATATTTAAGGCGTCGACTCGAACCCGTTTACTACGACGTGGCCCCGCATGCCGTAGTACTTCTACAAACCCTACCGCCGCACTCATCATTGGTTTTCTTCAAGAGGACGAGGGAGAAGCCGATTTGTAGTGGAGGCGCTTTAAAAAAAGGATCTGTAGTGGAGACCCCTACCCTAGGGTGCCCTAGGTAGCTGCCGCACGCATCATTGTTTTCTCTTTTCTTTATGCTCTTGTGCCCTAGAGTGAAATGATGGTTGCTTCGTCCGTCCAGCTTAATGCGAGAAAGGTGGGGCTTTGTGATTTGACCCCTCATCACTCATTTTCTACTACTGCAGCGCTACAACCGGGGTGCCTCCAATTCCAACCGCTGCTCCAAACTGTAATTTGGTGCATCGCACGTGGAACAAGACGGTGGATGAGCCACATGTCGGCAAATGGGGTCCTGTTAAGTGTGTCACCATTTCGCAGCGGATCGACCTCGCTTGAGTTGCTACGCCAACACGATAGGAGCAACCTACCACTTGGTTTTGCTCCTTGGTGAATCCCGACTATATTGATCTAAAAAGATATGTGCTGAACTACCCTCTCCGTCTCGGTTTTTTATTTTTAGGCGTCTCGGTTTATAGGGCCTGCACGTAGTTCTAGGTCATCCATTTGACTAACTAAATATGAGTTACTATGTCACAAAAAGTATATCATTGGATGCTTAAGAGGATGTAGTTGTGTGATTTGGGGCTTTTCCGGCGCGGTAGGCGGGGCAGTTCCGCCTAGTCGGTTCGACAGAGACGCGAGAAGACAAGGGAGTAGGCTGCTGCAAACGTAGGGCTGTGTGATTTGACAAATGAGTAATCACTGGAAAGGTGGGGCCCCGTGATTTGACTTGCCATTATCATTTTAATCATGCAAGGCCACGACCGGCGTGAGTCTCCCTGATTCTCGACTACCTCCATACAGGTGCCTCTCCCAATGCTCCACCATGTAGTAGAGGCTGGCTCTTGCATGAGAGCCCACTTCTCCACTTTTTCCTTGCCTCTCTTTCCTCCACATATGCAAAAATGCCATGTAAAGCACACTATTGTACTTACTTGCTCCTACAGGTGCTTAAGCTTGCCACATAGGCATAAAGTCTGATGTGGCAAGTTAATCAAGAAGAGAGAGACTAGTTTGGTCACTCATAGGTGCTAAGCGCGTGTACCTAGGTGAAAAGACAATTTTGAGTCTATAGATAATTAAATGAAGCAAACTTAGCAACCCCATTTCATTGGAAGAGGTCACTCCTTGGCAAATGCAATAAATACTAGTATTTTCGTGTTCTATAATTTAAGAACGTTTTGGCACTACACTAGTGTCAAAAACGTTCTTATATTATGGGACGGAGGGAGTACGTAAGAAAGAGATAGAGAGGAGTAAAAATACACTTATAGCCAACCTTATAGCCAACCTTGTTGTAGTATGAGTGACTAAGTGATGACTATGTATGACATGCCAACATCGGATAGCCTAATGCACCGTGTTAAATCTCCAAGGGTGCAACTGCAGCGGCGATTTAGACGGTCGTGGTAGGCAACCATGATACGGGCTCTTGGCAGCCCTTGGATCTGAGATCAAACGGTCGCATGCTAAGTTGCTGAAAATTTGCAGAATAACCCTCCAGGATAGGATATTCACCCATAGGTCTAGAATCACGCCATGCAACCGTTCGGTCTCAGATCCAAAGGCTCTTGGAAGCCCGTATCATGGCAGAATGGAAATCCACTACCCTGCCGTTCGCACGCTGGCAGTTCGCTCCTAGTCGTCCCCGCACGTCCTTCAATACTATGGCGGTTCGCTCGTAGTCGTCCCGTCCATTCACATTACGGCAGTTCCACTAATCCTAACCCTCCTCCCAAATCCATGGCGTCCCAAATCTCCACGATCGTCGGTGAGTACAAGGTTAGAACCATCACTGGCGATGAGTTCGACGTCATCTACATCCGTTCTTCCGCGACAGTGAAAGGATGCCTTTCTCGCTTCAGACGCATGTTCGAAAACTCAGATGATGAGTGTGTCGCTGGGCTAGATGTTGAGTACACCACAGTCCTAGGACAAGAGAAGGATCTAAAGGACGAAGAGAGGAAGATGCCCGCCGTGATCCAGGTTTGCGTACATAACCTTTGCTTGGTCTACCACATATGCCATGCCGACGCTGAGTGCCAGGATTTTAAGAACTTCCTCAAGGAAAAAACAGTGAAATTCACATCATAGACTTTAAGAATGACAAAGAAGTCCTGGGTCGGATAGGCCTCGTTGTAGGCAACCCCTTCGACCTCCAGAAGAATCGGTTGCTGCCCTCTCGTCAGCCTTTAATGCTGACCCTCGCAGGAGCCATGGTTCATCCTTCGTACCGTAAACTAGAGAACCCTCATTACACGTTTCATCGTCATGCATAGCAGCAGAATGTACTAGATATAGACCACATCCACTACGCTGCAATTAGGGATGAAAATGGAGAGGAAAGTTTCCGCTTTTCCGAAGGCAAAGCGGAAACGGAGAGGAAATATAAAAATGGAAATGGAAATTTGCAAAACGGAAATGGAAATGAAATTTTTTATGCGGAAATGGAAACAAAAACGGAATGGTGTTTTCTGGTGGAACAAACGTGGAAACGGAACTTTCCATTTCTGTGAATATGGAATTTCCATTTGTACTATAGGCCCATGGCTACTTTGTGGCACATCTACCAAACAACACACAATGACACAATGAGTAGAATGAGAAGAATAGATTATTTGAGGACCAACTTTTACTACCACACACTCAACTAGACCCTATAAGGAATTGTCATGTGTTACTACAATACTACCCTGTTGCTAACACAACTATATTATTTTGTAGCCATGTGAAAAATTCCATAAATTTGTTTGCTTTTTGTCTGTATGTCTCTATGATTTAAGGGGGCTTTTAAGTTCCGGTCAACACACAGTTTTGTTTCTGTGTCCGCTTTGTATTCGCCCGTCTGCATTTCAAGATTATCTGCTCCAGATTCGCTTCCGGGTTTCAGATTCGCTCGCTTCGCAAAAAATATGAAAACAAATATGATAGCACTCGATTCTGTCCGTTTCCCCGTCGTTTTCATCCCTAGCTGCAATGGATGGCTACCTTTGTTTCAATATCTACAAGGGTTGGATGAAGAGCAACAGCCAAGTGTGCGGTTCAAGCAAAGAAGTATCGGCCAAGAGGAAGAGGGACAAGGACGAAGTGGAGGACGTGGACGAGGACTCCGAGTAAGGTGGCAGTGTCGTTGCTCATGGTGGTTCTAAACTTCTAATGCAGTGTCTACCAGATTAGTTTCATAGTTTAATTTGAGGGGTGTGTTGTGCTGATCCCCCAGCAGAACTATGTTATGTTTCTTCTCGTTACTTTAACTCTTCAGTATGTACATACTACTAGTATTTCTTTAATAGAATTTAGCACCCCAATTAAGCATGTTCTAGCTTTTTTAATAGTACTATATTCATAATTTGGCGACAAGCGCTCTCTATATGTACCACCTTTTTTTAATTTCAATTTTTGCTTCATAGCGCAATCCATCGATAGTACTCTTTGCATAAAAGTATACATTTTTAAAAGGCTAGAGTACTGTTCATCACGATATAGCCGCTAAATTCTCAACCTAGAACGACGTGCAGGCCATGTCGTAAACCGACACAGAGGAAGTATAGTAAAAATGAGGTGATTTTACCGAGCGACCGGCGGGGGAGCATGGCCTGTCGTGCGGTCCCACGTGTCATGATGTACTAAGGCGATGCGCGTGTCCCTCTTAGGGCAGAAGCAATGCTACGTGGTTTGAGATGATGGCAAACCGAAGTGTGAAATAATGGTTGCTTCGTCCGTCTGGGAAGGTGCGGCATTGTGATATGACGTCTCATTCCTCATTACTACCTCTTGGGCGATGCGAGTGGGGTGCGCCCCCTCGCTGTTCTGCACTGTTATTTGGTGCTTGACACGTCGACCCGGTTGCTCTGTGTCCCACATGTGGGCGACAGGAAGTACAGAATTCATGAAAGGGAGCGTCGACGGAGGAGTATACTACAGAATTCATGAGCGACTTTGTTTTGGAAAAATCTGTTTTTACGGAGTACGTACCCACTAGGGTTTATAGGGCTCATCTAAAAAAACATTTGCTTTTCCGTTTGATAAGTCTCAATTCTACTATACTAGTAGTAGAACTATTACATGTTGGATTTCGAGGTGCGTTAGATCACCCGACGCAAGCAGTGTCAAGAGGAAACTAACCAATGCATGTACAAGTTCATGGAAATTTAGTGGTCATTCATGCATTCATTCTAATTAATGCCTCGGTAAACATAACTTCTTGAGAAAAACGAGCGTACTAATTACTTGTGCAAACTACGAAATTAATTCGACCACTCACCGTCTACCTTCGTTGGAGAGATTTTGAAATTGAGCCATAAACTGGAAAGGAGGGAGTAGTAAATTTTGTCTCGATTACTATGTGTGGCCTTATATAGATGCAAAATGTATTTTTTATAGTGGCCTTGTATAAGTAAATGGAGGGAGTACTAACCAAGGTACATACATAGTAGGGACGAGGAGTAAATGGAGGGAGTACTAAAATTTTCTCCTCGTGCTGCGAGCCACTGCGCGCGTGGGCGAGGGAGCGGGCGTAAGGCGTACAGTAGTAGGAGTACTACTACTACTACTCGTAAGCAAGCTTCACCTCATCCTGCGAGCTACTGCGCCCGTGGGTGGGGGAGACGACGTACAAAGCAAACTTCTCCTCATTCTGCGAGTTGACGGGACACATCAAAAGTACTCCAGTGTATAGAGCCTTGCCTTTAAGGTAGGCCCCACATGGTTTGCCTCTTTTTTTAACATAACACGTCTAGTCGCAATTTGTTTGTTCACCCGTGGTAGCGATATGGGCAGCTGGGGCAGTGGTGCAAGCCGGCTGTAAAGGAAGTTGTACCTGAGGGATGTCGGGACGTAGCTCAACCTAGAGGAGGGCGGCGGGAGGCGACAACTGCCCACGTCGCGGCAGTGAGCAAGGGACGAAGGAAACCGCACCGGCTTTGTGAGAGAGAACAACGGGGAAACCTGATCGGGACGTGCCGACAGTGGGTTTTCGCCATCAGCGATGGCGACCGCATCTACACAAAGCATCCACCCCTTCCCCCGGCGGATGTGATCCACCTGGATGTTGGAGATGTGTCCACAGTCGTTTTGGGCGAGAGAGTGTGAAGAGAGCAATCCCAGCAAGCAACCGTGTAGGCTCTTCCTGGCTATGTATATAGTGAAGCGGTTTCTTTTCTCTCCATATGAACCTATTTATATTGCGTACGTGCCACTGAAGAAAAAAACTTTATTTATAATTGACGCAACATCGTTCATGCGTGGTTCCCGACCCTCCATTATTTATAAGTGAGTAACTACTACTAGACGCGTCAAATTATCACGTGGGCTGCATCATCGTACAGAAATGAGCTCCACCGTGTCACGTGTGTGGTTGGGGAAGACGCAAAAGACGCAAAGAGTGCTACTAGTACTATGTGCGTGGGTGCGTGCACCTCTTCTCTTCGAGCATGGTTATTAAAAGTATAGCCCACTACTCTACCACACGGTTATTATATGGGCAAAGAATGTAGGCAATAATAATGACTAATAAGCCATCAAATCACGAGGCCCACCTTTCTCTATGTTTGACCGAGGAAGCAACCATCATTTCACTCCTCGTTGAATATCCATCCGCTGCTACCTCCACAAATAAATAAAAATCCGCTTCTACCTCCGTAGCATGGTTAATAATATAGCCATGTCAATCACGACGTAGAAATATCATTCACTGATACAATAGGGCTGGCTCTAAGGCTGGTGACTTTTTTTACTTTGTCTCTTTGTCTTTTTGTCTCATTTACTCGTTTTACATAGGAGCACATGTAGAGGATGGCTATTCCTTTCGATGGGACTTCTTCATGGGGTTTAAGACTAAGCAGCTCCGAGTTATTCCCGCTGCCCACCACTCTGAATCGTGCCATCTATGATAGTACTCCCATTGCAATAATGAGGTCCACTAGGTCTAGCACGTCCTGTAAGAAGAGACTGTCACGCAAAACATACATCTTGTTTCCTTCTTCCTCATACAGTAGTACCATTGGTACGTACTACTAGTAATACTACTACTACTCGTTCTCCTATAAACGTTGCGCTTGGCATCTCAAAAATATTAACCTTGTGCTTGGCTCTTCGCCTCTTCGGGAAGTTGAGCAATAATGGTGCTACAGTATATCATTCTGGCTATCTGAGACCGAATGAATTGCTGCATGTCCTCCACATGGGCGAGGGTCGAGTGAGGGTCGAGGGGCGAGGGGCGAGGGAGAATGCGTACTAGTACGTCCATTTCTGTACGGACTACATACGGAGCAAAATGAGTGAATCTACACTCTAAAATATGTCTATATACATCAGTGTTTGGAGTATGTACTAGTAGTTCATATTGAAATCTAGTAAAAGACATATTTCAAACAATACGATAATCTCTCTAAACAAGGTAGGGATGAGGAGTAACGGAGGGAGTAGTAAAATTTTCTCCTCGTGCTGCGAGCCGCCGCGCGCGTGGGCGAGGGAGCCAGCGTAGGCATAGTAAGCAAGCTTCTCCTCGTCCCGCGACTCTGCGAGCCACCGCGCCTGTGGGCGGGGGAGACGGTGTAGTAAGATAGCTTCTCCTCGTTCTGCTAGTTGACGGGACACATCAAAAGTAATACGTACATAGCATCTCCAGTGTATAGAGCCTTGCCTCTAAGGTAGGCCCCACATGGTTTGCCTCTTTTTTAACATAACGCATCAAGTCGCAATTTGTTTGTTCACCTGTGGTACACAATCCTCCATCATGTGGACAACCAGTGCACGTGTCAAATTACCACGTGGGCTGCCTTTTTATACAGAAATGAGCTCCACCGTGTACCCGCGCGGGTGTGGTTGGGAAAGAGACGGGAGTACGTGCGCCGTGCGTGCACCTCTTCTCTTCGTGCACGTCCCCCACCTACGTGTGTGTGTGAGAGAGATACAAACCTAGACAGAATGTGTCGTCCATCCCCATGCATCCGCCCAGTCTGACCACCAGTCACCACCACGCCCCACTCCTCCTCACCTTATCTCTCATCTTTCTCCCTCCATTTTTATATACAAGGGGCCACTATCAAAATTACAATTTGCAGATATACAAGGCCACTAACACTAATCGATGCAATATTAATGGTGTTTGCCTCGTGGTACTAGCAAAGGAGGACATTAATTATCCCTTGCATGCATGCTTGGGAGTTTGTAAAAAAATGCATCTTGATGTTCCGTGCAATGCACGAGCATCTTGCTAGTCCATGAAGGCCCTGTTTGAATCCATGGGTTAGAGTTAGTTTGGGTTAGTTTGGACTCAACTAACCCAAAAATATCCAAACAGGAGGGTTAGTTTGGGTTAGATGCATCTAACTCATCCAAAAATCTAACCCACCCAAGAGGTGCTTATTTGGGTTAGTTATTCTCAGGACCACTAAAAAAACACCTTTTTCTCTCACTCTTACTGAGGCAGATCCCTCCTCACTTCCTCGAAGCTTCTTGTCCTCTCCCTCCCTCCCTCTCGCACCGCCCGTGAAGGCGCCTCGCCGTATCCGCGCTCCATCTAACCCTGCTATCCAAACACCTTTTTGGTTAGAGTTAGTTCAGGGTTAGAATCTAACTCTAACCTCTAACTGAGTTAGAGTATCCAAACAGGGACGAAAACAACACATGGCAAAATTCCACGGCGAACAAGGGATTTGAATCTATTGGGAGGGGCTATTTGGATCTTGCCCGGGGTAGCCAAAATATTGGCGACCCTTTTGTCCACCGGTGCCTTTGCCACCGATGAACGAGGAATGGCCCGGGTGCTCATGCTGTCATGCATCCTCCAGTAGCAAGACGTTGGAGACGAGCTCGCATTTAGCTGTGTTTTTGTCCCATTAACGCCGCCCGAGCCGCCTGCAGACCGACCGGCGACCCGCAAATTACGCCATCCAACCATAACCGAACACATTATGACAAAGAACTCAACCAACCGCATTTAAATTCACGCAAACACGTAGACAAACTGATATTTCATACAAACAACGACGGAAATCATATAAAATACCGGATTTTCATACAAACATGACGGATTTTATTACATTCAAATCAACTACGCGGTTCTAGTTCTGGATAGCACAGGTATATAATACCTGGCCCAAATGGTCGCCCGCCGATCGATTTGTGTTCCTCATGTCCGGCAGCATGATCACCGGACTGCCGGGAGCCCCGGAGGTATATGCTTCAACGCAAAGGATGGCTCGCTTTCCCACTGCCCAACTGAGATCATTGGCTGGTGCCGAAGATGATGGTGGTCGGCACCGGTTCGAGTTCATCACCGGCCACTACTTCTCCATGGCCGGCACCGGCTCGAGTTCATCTTAACATTCCCCTCATCCGTGGAGCCCATGCGGGGTCGACGAAAGTCCTCGCAACAAGAGGATCCGGCAAGACACCTGCTGTGTACGCCGGTGTCGCCTCCGTGGTGGCCTTCATGGGACCCAAGCGGCAGCGGCCTCCTGTGTTCTACTTCTCCTCGATGATGGTGGCGGACGTGGAGGCGCTGGCCACCGACTCGTTGCTCTCCGTGCACCCGTCTTCTATCGCTGCTTGCATGGCACGGCTGCCGGCATGGGAGTCTCGGCCACAGAAACGGGAGACGCGGTACGAGGCGGCGGCGTGGACGGCAGCAACGACGCCCGTGCGCCGCTCCTTGTCGAGCTGGCCTGGAGCGGCAAGTTGCTGAACCGCGCGCCGGCTTGGGGCGGCAACTTGCTCCATAGGGCGAGGGGAGGGAGGTGGATCAGCGAGCTGCATAGCTCGTATCCGGCGGGCTACCCAGCCGGCTTGGATGCGGAATAACTACTCTTCGTAAGCCATTGTAAGAGTGGACAAAATGGTGGAGGAGATAGGGGAGCGGCGGAGGTGTGCAATTCTTGGCTGGCGTTTGGCCTTGTTTAAATAGGAGATTAAATAGACGGCGGACGGGAGGAGCTCAGATGGCGTTGCGTTTAACGCCGGCCCGGTCATGAACGGACGTGTGTCCAGAGTGGGTTTCTCGGCTTCCACACAGGCGGGTTTCATGGAGGCGTTTGAATGCGGCACAGAGGCGTGTTCAGCCGGGCGTGCCGCTGGTAGCGCCCTCGACTCTGACCTAGGACACCGCACCGTTCTTCCACTAACGTGTGGGCTCTTTGGGTGCATGGCCTGCATGTCAGTGACCCAACGCAGGCAGCGCACAGCAGAGGAACCTTTGGTGGGCCAGGCGGTCGAAGCGGGCATTTCATAAACCGATGATTGTTCATTGAGTGTGACGTCATCTTTTTCATGTAGAGAAGCCTACTATGTTGATAGCCCGTTCGATACGTTGTGATTCATAAAGACCGCTGCAAACATCAATTTTCTCCTTATCACAGATAAGATTGATTAATACTCGTAACAATCCATGTCCCTAACAAAGGGTGCATCCACGTATAGGTTGAGCGTGTGTCTTGCGTCGTGTGTTGTGTGCATGCATACGTGCGAGTGTTGCGTGCGTGCAAGTTTACGTTTCAGTGTTGCATGCATGGGTGCGTACATGCGTGTGTTCGTGAGTGCATGTGTACGTGTCAGTGTTGCACGCCAGCATACGTGCATGTGTACGTTATGTGTACGTGTCAGTGTTGCACGCCTACATGCATGCGTGTCTTGCGTGCGTGCATGTGTATGTGCGGGGTGAGGCTACACGTCAGTCGACTGACTTTTTCATCTCTGGTCATTAGATTTTCCAGCCGTTGGATACGAAATCAAGGGCCTCGAGTTTATCATCAAACTCCACCCCTCCGAGCCGCCAGCCACCACCAGCCAAACCGCCCGTGGCCAGCCTGCCCTCCCCGAAACCACTCCCCACCGCCGTCCGCCACAAGACCGCCATCCCTCTAGCCCCCAGCTGAGCTTTTTCTCCGCGATCCCACCCCACCGCCCAATGAACGTCCCCCAACCGGCCCGATCGCCAACCGTGAGGTCTCATGACTTCGAGTACCCACCGAACACTAATTTATTACCATTTCTGTCCTTCAAATACGCGCTGACGGGTGGGCCCTATGGTAATGTGCGCTGCTGAATGTGGACCATTTGACTGGTCAATTGATCGTGTTATCAACAGATTACGGAGCTGTATGGTGAGCCAGTGACCGTATGATCACCCTAAAATGTACTCCTATTTTATTAACGCAGTATAGACTCAAACTACCATTTCTTTCTTTCATATACAGGCTGACAGGTGGGCCCCACAGTTACGCGTTCCGATAGTGCAACACTAGTTGCACCGCGTGGAACGTTTGACTGGTCAATTGATTGTGTCATCAACAAAATTCGGAGTTGTACGGGTGACGCTGTCCTGGACTAGGGGGTACTCACCACGTCGTCCCCCAATCGGTTAGATTGGGCCGAGGACCTCCAGGGCCGCATACTCATGGGCCAGTCCGGACAGGTGCCGCATACAAGGAAGATTCCACAAGACTTGGTGATCAAGACAAGGACTCCTCCCCCACCGTCGTCCTGGACTAGGGGGTACTCACCACGTCGTCCCCCAATCGGTTAGATTCGGCTAGGACTCATGTTATCCTAGGCCTCTGGTGCATTATATAAACCAGGGCCAGGCTAGTCGACAGATATACAATATACAACAATCATACCATAGGCTAGCTTCTAGGGTTTAGCCTCCTTGATCTCGTGGTAGATCTACTCTTGTACTACCCATATCATCAATATTAATCAAGCAGGAGTAGGGTATTACCTCCATCGAGAGGGGGCCCGAACCTGGGTAAAAACATCATGTCCCTTGTCTCCTGTTACCATCCGCCTAGACGCACAGTTCGGGACCCCCTACCCAAGATCCGCCGGTTTGACACCAACATTGGTGCTCTCATTGAGAGTTCCGCTGTGTGATCGGTCAAAGGATCAATGGCTCGACTGCAGGTCAACTGCAAGGTCGGTATCTTCGTCACCAGCTCGACTGGTCACCTTGGTTCGACCAAGGACTGCGTCCTACCTCCGATCGTCATGTTCGGATGAGGGCCTTCATCAACATCAACTCCGATCTCTATCAAGATCATGGAGGAATCATCCAGGGAGCCCGAGGGCTCAACGTCAACATTGCCCTCGGGCGACCGTACTGTTTTTTTGTACAGCGGACTTGTGTCCGCCGCCACCGCCTCCTCAAGCGTCGTTTTAACGATTGCTTCGGTGGAATTGTGCGGAATTGAGTCTACAACAACCCTGGAAAATTTCGTCGAGTTACGATGGAGGAATCTCCGATATACCGGAGCCGCATTGAATCTGGACGAGAATCCGGACGAGTTTAGGGCGTGGTGTCCAGCTTCTATCTCGGACTTCCTTTGGAAGATCCAACCGTTGATCGGCTGCGGAATTCCTATATCTACCACCCCTCAAAATTTCAGCTTGATCCGACCGTCCAAACTCCGGGAACCTTCCGATTAGTGCATCACTTTTCGGATTTGTTTTCTGCGCGAAAACGAATCCGACCCGAGTTCATCTTTTTTATGAACGGGATTTAGGACATCCTTTTTGAATGAAGTTTTGTACGGGGTATTGTGTTTTGTTCCCGAACACATCCCACTAACTTTAAGATCTTTTGAACATGATCTTCATCATCATGCTGGTGTCAAACCATTCCGGCAATATTGCTTCACGGCTGCCGACCTGCGCTAGACACATCATCACTTTGTTGAGCCAAGCTCAACTTCTTCGGATCATCATCTTGGCAAGACGAACAAGAGTCCGGCATCGCGAAGGATAAATCATCACCAACATCGCCGCCCCACGGATTACACAGAGCGGGCATACCGGCATCGCCGCACGGTCGCTTCATCAAGCCGGCATCGACCACGTCACGACCTGCATCGGCAGGGCCGCACTATTGCTTCTTCAAGTTGGCGTCCTTCACGCCGACCTACTTCGACATCTCGGCTGGACCGGGGGCTTCGCCATCTCTTCATCAACCTACTCTGGACAGTTCGGCGTCACTAGCCGACTAGGCAATGGTGCGCGGATCGAGTCCCAATTTTGGGAATCACCTCCTTCGGATTGCTACAACAAATAAACCAGGTGCTATTAATCCTAGTAATTTTTTTTCTTGTTTGGGTTAAGTTTTCCCAAGGAATTATTACTCTGGTTTGTCCATCATATGTACACATGTCTATCAAATGGTGGCCGCATTATCGACGGTCGCATGATGGTTCAGTCGATTTCAGACATAGTCCGTGACGCCACATCCTAACTCGGACCGACCTGTGAATCCAGGCTTTGCCACGCCTTTATTGCATTACGCCGACGACCTGCACCGACATTGGTGCATCGACATTGACTTCGGTGCCAGGCCATATTTCTTTTATTCCTCACTTTGCATAAATTATTTATTATGCAAAGATTTTTTAATTATCATTATTACTATTATCTCCAGTTTGCACCATTTTTTGTGCACAGGAAAATGATCCGGGGACTTCGGCGTCACTCTGCCGGTCTGCATTGACCGTGCTATGTCACCACTTCGGCGTGCCGAGCTCTTTGCTCCGCCACCTCGGGACCGGCTCGGGGATGGAACCTTGTCCCGCGTCAAGCTCGGACCGCGTCATCAATACTGAACACATTAACCAGCTAAGTTGTCTTCATGATCAAAGTTTTAAATTTTTAACTTGTGTTCGGCTCGGCCAAGCATTATACTTTTTTGGAAAAGTTTTGCTTGTAAAAAATTTCCTTGTCCAAACTTTGTTTGTGACGCATAAATTCAAATACCCCGTTTACTTGGGGGCTTCCTTCATGAAGTTTTTTCCTCTTGCATATGGTTATACTTGTACGGCTTCGCTCCTTGTTCGTGTATTACGCCACAATATGCACCATATTGACTTAAGCGATTTGCAAGCTGGGTTGCTCGGCTCCTGTGCTTACCCCCTCGCTCCCGATTGTTCGGCTAGGGAGTAAAGGGAGCACCTCTGCGATTTTCACGATCGGGTCACCCGAGCCGGACCTCAGACTGGGTGAAGCCGAAAGCTAGCGTTCTTATTGTTTTCAATCATGGTCGGCACACAACGGAACTCATGAGTACAAAAAATCTATTGCACAAGTCTCATAATAATAATGAGCACCGAAGAAAGGTACCGGTGGGGGTACTATTTTCTTCGAAGATGCTTCTTACTCTTCGAAGTAATATAGCATAAGTTCCCTGAGCGCGCTTTGTCTGTTATAGCCTTATGGCCTGATTGCCTGGTTATTGGAAACACCGTCGATATTCTCGATGATGGAGTACATAACACTTTTCGGTCCTTGACCGAAGAGGGAGAAGCCGACGGTCGGTTAAGACACGTTTAAAGTTCGGTTGAACATAGATATGATATAAGTACTTTGGTACATGCAATCATTCTTTTACCCAAGTCACTTGGGGGCTCTTAAATTTATATGAGTCGTTTTATGATAAGTGTTTTTCTTCTTAGTCGTTGCAAAGTTTTTATTATTATTTATCACTCCTTTTTTCGCCAAAAGTGTGCGGTCACTAACCGGGGAGCCTAATTTCTCTCTCAAAGCCGCTAGAGTTTAGTTTGCTAAACTGGCCTAGTAAGAAGTACTCCGCCTTCGGGATAGGAGGTTGAAACCGTAGGCTGGCCAGCTTGAAGTTTTGAGATAGGATGTGTCATGTTAAAGCACGGCAGAAGCACCTTTTTTTTCTTCTAAAGTCCAATTTTCGGATTGGCACCGAACACTTGATCTAGTTCGGACATTAACCTTTTGAATAAGTTTTTTGGCTTTTCGAGCCCATGGCACTTTTAAACTATTTGTGTGTTTTCAGCACAAGTCTCGCAGTGGAACGCCGGACACCTTTAGTGATTCGGCAAAAACATTCTCGGATATTGCTATATATGCATCGGTTTCGAATTGTGTCTTCGGTCAATAGTTGGGTTGCCCGACTCCTGCGCTTGCCTCCTATGTTCCGCTTTGTTCGGCTAGGTGTGCAAAGGGAGAACCACTACGATTGTGCTTCCAGCTCACATGGTTAAGCACCTCAGTGGAGAAAGCCAAAACCGATCGTCACAATAAGCGTAAATTGGTCGGCGATCCGATGACGGCGTTAAACGACGGGCCATTCATAACAATGGCCAAGTGTTTACGGCTTGACCTCGATCGTCGCCCGAACACTACCGGGGGCTATTAACTGGCCTCCCAAACTAAATCCTCGATATTTTGCTCTTACATTGGAGCTGAGATTTCATGATCATGCTTAACATGACAACCCAAAGAAAGGAACCGATAGCGGGACTATTTTATTTGGAAGACATTTCTTCTGTTAAACAGTAATATAACATGTCTCTCCGCGTACCTTTGTTTATAAAACCGTATGGCCAGATTGCCTTGTTTGTTGTAAATATTTGCCCTCATAAAGGATTTATAAAGTAGGACAAACACTCCTCGGCTATTGGCCGAGGAGGTGGAAGCCAATGGTCGGTCAACAAAGTGTTGTACAATGGGGATCCGAGCATTAATGACGTAAAGTACTTGGATACATAGAAGTCATTACACATAATTTGTGATTTTACTATGGATATCGATCCCTAATTCGGCCTCCCGTGCCCGCATTAAGGCTCGGGGGCTACTGGGCTTCGGGCTTATTATTTACAAATACTAAAGGGGCACATCGATCCTCGATCCGGTGTTGCCACCCGACCAGTGTCTCGGGGCTACTGCATTGCCTCGATCTATGCGTAAAATTTTAAGTGCAATACAGTTTCCGAGGAGATTTTGATCCTCGGGTTGGTCGGCCGCACCCAACCCGAGTCTCGAGGACCGAGCACGCCGCTTTTTGTGTCTCAAGTATTCTGCCGAGTTAGGACTTGATCCTCGTGCCGATTTTACAAATCAACTTTGAGTCTCAAATGATTCTTGGGATCAGCGGTCTTATGTCATCCTTCAGGTGCATCTCGAGTTTTAGACCGATACACACCTTGAGAGCTACTGACTATATATCTCGTCAGAGAATAAATTGCATCAATAAAAAACATTGGCCAAAAATCAGCCCATGACCGAGGTGCTTAACCACCTCGGAAGCAGTTCGACATATAGCTCGGATGCAAGTGGCTGACTCCTTAGAGGGCATTTCCGGCATTAAGCTCGGCTAAACTCCTTCAACTTTTTTGGACCAAGATGATCTATGACATCTTGGATGTAGTCCGGCGTTGGAACTCGGATACATAGTCCGGCGTTGGAGCTCGGATACCGTCCGGCGTTGGAGCTCGGATACATAGTCCGGCGATAGAGCTGGGAAGCAGTCCGGTGTTGGTGCTCGGCTGCAAGAGATACCTTGAATGCAGTCCGGCGTTGGAGCTCGAACGCAAGAGGACACTGCCGCCCGGGAACAACTTCAAACCCGAGGTGTGGCACAAAAATAACAAGGCATTGATAAAGGCCGGAAACTTAAAGGGGCTCCTCGGATACCCGACATATAAACTCGCCGAATGCATTTTGGCGATCCTCAAGATCGAAGATGAGAAGATTTGTTGAACCAGTTTTCAAGACCGGCAACCGAAGATGAAGAATATTTCTGAAGAATCGAGGAGCGTCCCTAACTTGAAGACCGGTTCAGGGGGGCTACTGACGGTGTCCTGGACTAGGGGGTACTCACCACGTCGTCCCCCAATCGGTTAGATTGGGCCGAGGACCTCCAGGGCCGCATACTCATGGGCCAGTCCGGACAGGTGCCGCATACGAGGAAGATTCCACAAGACTTGGTGATCAAGACAAGGACTCCTCCCCCACCAGCGTATTCGGCTAGGACTCTTGTTATCCTAGGCCTCTGGTGCATTATATAAACCAGGGCCAGGCTAGTCGACAGATATACAATATACAACAATCATACCATAGGCTAGCTTCTAGGGTTTAGCCTCCTTGATCACGTGGTAGATCTACTCTTGAACTACCCATATCATCAATATTAATCAAGCAGGAGTAGAGTATTACCTCCATCGAGAGGGCACGAACCTGGGTAAAAACATCGTGTCCCTTGTCTCCTGTTACCATCCGCCTAGACGCACAGTTCGGGACCCCCTACCCGAGATCCGCCGGTTTTGACACCGACAACGGGTGAGCCAGTGACCGTATAATCATGACATGTATTTGTTTAACATGGTACAGATGCAAGGGCTCATATATACGCGCAAGCACTCACCGCTATAAGCGCACACACGTGAACCCCACCCCTATGAGCACCTTCGAGAGAGTGGGCCAGCATATATGATCTTGAGATTTTACAAAGTCACCATAGGTGCCTCGTAGTCGAGTGGAACGTCTCGTCCCACTGAACGTACATTGCCGGAAAATACTGAAATTAACACAAGATAAATGTGAGCACCGGGACTTTAACCTTGGTGGGCTCGAGAAACCACTGTCCTCTAACCATCCAATCACATGTTGGTTAGCACGACAAAATGTATGTGGTGACCGTGATGAGCTTATTTTGAAGTCCAGTGATCATATCGTGCTTTCGCTTGAAATACAATGACCGTAAGTGTCGTCAACAAAATACGGAGCACGCATCAAATGCAAATTCCATCGCTGTCATCAACAAAATATGGAGACGTATCGTGAGCTAGATACCGTTGTACTATTGTATATGCTTATTTTCTTAGTGGCCGATTGCGTGTGTGGTGTGGTGGGCACATCATTTCTAGTTGAGGTGGGTCAACATGAAGACTCATGGGTCAGTTCCATCCTGCGCCACATATAGGTTGGACCGAGACGTGTTATACAAAGACCCATGTGGAGGACTCGGCGTACAACACGAAGCTACCAGAGTCGCGGAGGACTCTATCCCCACTGGAGATAAGCTGACTATATATGATTTGTAACCCTAGGCCCTTAGTATGTTATACAAGCTTGGGGGCTAGTTCGTCGATAGAATACACACACGCACAATGCCTGGTATTCACGTGTACTTTGTACACATCCCTATCACTAATATACAGTACCAGGAGTAGGCTCTTTCTTCAACTGCAAGGGTCCGGTCCGAACTAGGGTAAAACTTTGCCTCGTATTACCATCCAGCCTAACAGCCAGGGATATCCTACCGAATGATATGATGAAATCATATCTGCCAACTACTAAGAGAGAGGTGTGTCGGGGGGCAATGTGTGCGAGAGAGGCCTAAAGATAATGTGCATGCGGGAGACACGTAGGCACATATATGTGCGTATAGAGGGCTAGTAGAGACCATGCATGTGTATATATGCATGTGAGAGAAATAGTGTTTTCCATCTGAGATTAGTGAAAAGAGTGGTACATAGTAGTCAGAAAGAGAGAGAGAGAGAAACAGAGAGAGCATGTGCGTGAGACACCCCGACACCCCGAGAGAGATTGTGAGCATGTGTGAAAGAGAAATGCCGATGCATATAAAGTGTGTGCACTTATGCGTTAGATAGAGAAATATATAACGCGTTTGTGAGAACGGGGCGAGGCATAGTGCATCTACGTGTAAAAGGCGGTTCTACACATTAAATTAAAATATAAATGGCATTATTATTTTTGGATGAGATCATGAATTTTGCAAATTGCGTATGGATTTAAAATCGGTCTATCAAACACCCATACTCTATTGAATTCTAGCATGTGCATGTGTTTATTTCATATTATCAATCCATAGAGTGAGAGCGGTTTGAAATACAGGCATGGATGCTTTTGCAATTCATATATAAACATTAATTAGTGCACTCCATGTTGTTAGTGTGAAGCACTTTATACATTTGTCACTTTCATGTATACATTCCAAATTGCAAGCTACGAAATAGAATACATGTCGAATTCAACATAAAGGGGGTTTCAAAGATTCAAATTCATAGGAAGTGCATTCATCTATTTGAACCCGAGATAATGGCATTTGTAAATCAGATGTAAAAGGGGGCATCAATCTTTATTGTGAGTTTGAACATGCTATATATATTCATACGCATATCTAACTTTTTTGCAACCAAGGAGATTATATCCGAACCATGCATGAACCGAGGTAAGTTGCATATTTTTTAGTATATACTCATGTACAATGTATATTCAAATGTTCCCCCTCCATTCCAAAATAATCGTAGCTTTAGGATTTTCAAGAGTAAAGATTTGTGAAGTTTGACAAATCCTGAAAGTTCAATTCAAGAGAACCGAAAACGTTAATGCTTCTGTTCCCAAATATTGAATGAAGCGCCAAATAGGCCTCTGGTCACCCGAAACCGCGCGAGACTAATGTTTGGTGGTAGGAAATTACTGTCCTGACTCTGGTCCGTGTAGCCTATCGGCCCGATGTCCAAAGGTCTAAACCGGGGTAGGTTTGTAACTTCACCAAGACGCCAGTCTCAACCGCCTCCGAGAAGCATTCATACGCCGTTGGCGCCTAAACACCCATGCGCTCGGCCGAAATCTATCCAGCCCACATTTGGGACACCTGACATGACTATCCCACCCCCAACCCGCAATATGTCCGAAATTTTAGATGGGGGCAAAGTTTGTAACTTTCCCCAAATTTCAAACAAGCGCGTCTCAAACTGAAACATTGTTCCCCCTTAGTTCCCGCCACCCTCCGTTTCCCCATTCATACACCGTGGGCGTGAAAACGCCCTCTCCACTAGCCGCGAAACCCCAGCCTCCTCCGTCCTCCACCCCATAGCGGCCAATCCACCGCCGCCCTCCTCCATCACGCCGGAGCAGGTACCCGACGTCATCGTCCAACGCAACCGCAACGCCCTCCGGGACTTAGCAGCTGGAGCCGAGGCAGAGCTGCCTCCACGACACCGACGCCGACATGCACTGTACCAGAACCACTTCGACCACGTCGTCTTGCGCCTCACTGTTGCGGCTCCCCTGTCGCAACCGTCCACCGCACCGGAGCTGTTCCCGCTACGTCGTCGTTCGCCGCCTCGGATCTGCTTCCCCGCCGCCGACAGACGGCCACCGCACCACACTCAAAAACTTGGCCATGGGTTCGTCCAAGGCTGCACCGTCCTCCACAACTTCTGGTTTCCGGCGAACAACAAGAAGATCGTCGGAAAAATGTATGAGGACACAACACTGCCAGCAGAAAGAGGTACTCCTCTTCCCTTATTCGTGCAAATCTTACATCTCCGCTCACACCGTATTCATCCCACGAAAGAAACTAGTTGAGCTCTTCTTACCGCATCTTCTTCGTGATACTAATTGCACAAGGTTTCCTCCCTTTTACTACTTCACCTTTGCTAGAGGTCAGTAGTCCGCCTGGATTTCAATTTAGGGCCAGTTGAACCGCAATTAAAAGAAGCAGCACCCGCTTAGGCGCGCGGAGCACCTAGTCCGCCTGTTCCCCGGGGAAGCGGCGCATCGGTGTCTATCATAGGGGTGTGGGGCGTAGGAGCTGCTTGTGCCCGATCTGGAGGTCGGCGGGGCTTGAATGGATGGCCAGGGGGCGGTGCCAAGCACGGTGGTGCGGTGAGGTGGAGGGGAGGGCGCAGGCAGGGGAGGAATATTGGGCCGATGGTCGCTGGCGTTTCAAGGAAGATCGTCAACACTGACTGGCTGGAGGTAGATGAAGGCGATGTGCCCGTTCTTTGTACATCGGACGGTGCAGAAAAAATGGACTGACATATTTGCTTTCAGTCGACTGTTATTTTCATAGAATCATGTAGTAATTTAGTGTGCCATTCATGTTGTAGGGCTATCATATGTCTCCCGTCATTTATTTCTCACCGACCTGCTATCTGCTACCTTTACACTGTACTAATTGTGCACACACTTCACCCATACTCACACTATTGTTTTTTTATGCATGGGTATTTCAGACTCTAGCGCAGTGTTGATGAATGCGAAAAAGAAAAGATGTAAGTCGCTCTAGTGTAATTCAAGATAAGCACTAAGCGTTTCAAGCTCTAATCGGTGCAGTGTTAGCGATTGGAGACAATGGAACGTAGCTCTGCAGTTGATGATCTCAATTGCCACACACAACCATCCCAGGTGCTTGCTTTAACTTCGCGCTGTCAAATGTGGTTGCATGTTGCATATGGTGTCTAGCTTGTATTTCTTCCAATTTGGTTAAATTGCATCTGCTTACTTTACACATTATACCTTTGATAATGACCCGCCTTCCTGTTTTTGATACATACTACATATGTCTATTAACCATGTTCGTACATCAAACTAATGCTCTTTTGTATCCCTCGTCAATCACTTATGATGAGAGAGTCATCCGAGTGGGTTACTGTGAGACGCCCTACTCGTTTAAAGAGTGCAGTGTCATCCTCCCCACATGATTCTCAAGAAACAGCAAGGCTAAATGAAGATAGTTAACGTAGCTCTATAGTTGATCACCGCAATTCCCCCACACCACCATCGCCGGTGCTTGCTCTTACTTGGCAGTGTGATATGTCGTTGCATGTTGCATATGGTGTCTACCTTGTAATGCTTCTAATTAGGGTAAATTGCATCTGCTTAGTTACCACATTATACCTGTGAATATGACATGCCTTCCTGTTTTTGGTACATACTACGTCTCTCTATTAACCATGTTCTTACATCAAACTACTTTTCTTGTGTATCCCTCATCAATGCTCCTAATTTGTTAAATTGCATCTCCTTAGCTTACACATTATACATGTGAATATGACACGCCTTCCTGTTTTTGGTACATGCTACATCTGCCTATCACACCATGTTCTTACATCAAACTACTGTTCTTGTGTATCCCGCGTCTATCGCTTATGATGAGACAACACGCGTGGGTTAATATGAGACGCAATACTCTTAAAAAGAATGCAATTTCATCCTCTCCACATGATTCTCAAGAAACAGCAAGCCTAAATGAAGATATTGAACGTAGCTCTGTGCCTGAAGATCGCACTTCCCCTACACCACCATCACATGTGCTTGCTCTAACTTCGCAGTGTGATATGTGGTTGCATGTTGCATACGGTGTCTAGCTTGTAATGCTTCTAATTAGGGTAAATTGCATCTGCTTAGTTTACACACTATACCTGTGAATATGACATGCCTTCCTATTTTTGGTACACACTACATCTATGTGTTAACCTTGTTCGTACATGAAACTACCTCTCTTCTGCATCCTGCGTCAATCACTTACGATGAGTCACTTTATTGGTTGCATATTGCATATTATTTCTAGCATGTTGCCATGTATTTCTTCTAATTTGGTCAAATACATTTGTTAGGGCACCCTTTTAATTTGGCAGAGTGATATTTGTTCCAGCTTGCATCGATTCTAACAAGTTCAAGCACCTTGTGCTTAGTTTACACTTCATACATCATACATGTCAATATGTCACGCCGTCCTGTTTTTCATACATATTCCATCCTCCTATCATGCGGCTGCCTTACATGAAAGTAGTGTTCATCAGTATAATGCATCAATGAGTTCTAAAGAGCAAATTTTATTCCTTTTTCTTGTGGGTTTGACTTGACATGGCAAAATCAAGAAAGAGGAAGGAAAAGAGTAAGGAAGGCGATGATAGTGGTCCTCTGCAGTAACGTAAACGGAGCATCTGTACCGATTCTCCTTGTACTGATAGTGCATTACAAGGTCCAAATCTCCGCTCCCCTACTCCACCATCCAAGGTGCTTGCTCTAACTTGGCAGTGTGATATCTGGTTGCATGTTGCATATGGTGTCTAGCTCATATTGCTCCTAATTAGTGTAAACTGCATCTGCTTAGCTTACACATGATACATGTGAATATGACACACTTTCCTGTTTTTGGTACATACTATATCTGTCTATCACACCATGTTCTTACATGAAACTACTCTTCTTGTGTATCCTGCATCAGTCACTTATGATGGGACACCTTTAAGTTGGCAGTGTGATATTGGTTTGCATCTTGAATATGATTTCTAGCATGTATTGCTTCTAGTTTGATGAACGCCACTGCTACTGCTAATGAAGTTGAAGTCCCAAGTCTACATGATGAGTTCATCTCCCGTACTCCACCACCGCAGGTGCTTGCTCTAGGTTGATAGTGTGATAATTGGTTTCATGTTGCATATGTTGTCTAGCCTGTATTTCTTCTATTTTGATTAAATTGCACCTGCTGAGTTTATACGTTATACATGTGCATATGACATGGCTTTCTGTGTCTAGAATACATCGCATCTATCTATCATACCATGTTCTTACATCAAAGTACTGCTGTTGTGTATCCCGCATCAGTCACTCATGATTGGACGCTTTTAACATGGCAGTTTGATAGTGGTTGCATCTTGCATTGATTTCTACGTTGTAATGCTTCTAATTTTTCGAATTGCCACTTATGACAAGACACTTTTAACTTGGCAAAGTAATATTGGTTGCATCTTTCATATGGTGTCTAGCTTGCATTACTTCTATTTTCTTGAAAATCCTTGTGCTTAGTTTGCACATCGTAGCTGTGAATATGTCATGTCGTCTGTTTTTCTTACATATTCCATCCTCATACGGTTGTCTTACATCAAAGTATTGCTTGTCTCAGATCATGAATCAATGAGTTCTGAAGAGTGATTTTATTCTTTTGTGTTGTGGGTACAGCTTGACATGGCAAAGTCAAAAAAGAGCAAGGAAAATAATATAGTAGGGAGTGTTGTTACTCGTCGGGTGAAACGGAAAAGGTTCTGCCGTCGAGATTCTGCTGGTACTTATAGTGTAGTAGAAGGTCCAAGTCCACCGGCTAAATCTACAAACACAGTATCACCTGCTCCACCAGCTGCAGCATCCGCTTCAACTGCATCAAAGATCTCAACCAGTTGCTCGTTCGCTTGCTCCAGAATCGCCGCCTCCCAAGCTGCCTTCACACCTAACACTAATTCCGGAGCATTGCTGACACAACAGGACTTGGCAAGATCACATGAACCTCATGAGCATCAACACCAAGACGGTACCTGACCGAGTCAAGTTGCAGTTGCATGCTCCCTTATATGTACTCTCACAGTTTGATGTACACTAACACTTTCCATATTCGTTGTTGAACTAGCACCACGGCACAACCGGAAACAGACATCAGGGATAATGCTTGACAGATTAACAAAATCTAAAGGAGGAAGAATGGAGATCCATTTTGAGGCAGGTTTAAAAAGGCCACGTGATGCTACAGTCAGCCAAGTTAGTATCAGAGGGAGACGTTTCTGTTAGGTGTCATGCACGTATCCTCCCAACGTGGATCCAAAGACAGAATGAGAAAGACAATACCCAGTTTAACACCTTCCTTGACCATTTATCCGTAAGTAATGTTATTCATTGCAATTAGTAATATTGTCTTGCTCTGTCCCATACTTTCTAGCTTCCTCCTAATAAGACTCACATTCTTTTTTCAACAGATGAGGTTCAAGTTGGATCCGAAAGATGATGCAACTAAACAAGCATGCACTCATGTTTTTCATCTGCTCTGCGATAGTACCGGTACCACCTAAGAAAATCTCACTTTGAAGGCAAGGCTAACAATGAAATCGCCCAAACATCTCCAATGGAATATATTACAGATGAAGATTGGACAGCCCTCGTTAAACACTGGTCTGATCCAAAGTATCAGGTAGGCTATATGTATTTGATCAGACCACATACTGAACTTGTATTTATGTATGTGCCTTACAAGTGTATCTTCTTCTATGCTAACTGTTTGAAGAACAAAACCAACTGTTCTAAAGTGAAATTCCAACAGACAACGGGATCTCGTAGCTATATTATACACTGCGAGGCTCTTGTAAATAGCTGCTACTTCCTTCTTTTTTTGTGCCATATTATCGTATCTATATTGACTTGTTCCAAATACAGAGGAAAGCCCGTGCGGACCAAAAAGAACCTGAACCAAATGTAGTGCAAATCTTCAAGGATTGCCACACCAGCAAGATGGGCATGAGCACACCAGTTCAAGCCACTGTTGTAAGTCCTTACTCCTCCTACCTTGAACTGATTGGTACTGTGATGTGTTCATTTAACTACTTGGTTTGCAGCCAATGTCAGTTACTCTGTTCACTTTTATACACAGTTGTCTTAACGTATCATTTCACCTTACATGGTTTAAAAGAGATGAAGGATGTTCTTTTGGTCTTGGTCTGTAATCTAGTTGTTATGTTCACGTGCACACACAATGATAAAACAGCCTGTTTGTTTTATATCTGTTTGCCCATGATATGAATGATGTCATACTATGTTCATCCTAGTTTAAACCATGTCTCTTTATCCTTAGATGTGAATGAATGTGAGGAAATAGACAATACAGTAGACATGCTACATGGACATATGTTCCGAAAGTGATTTTATTATGTAGTTGGCACTACAATACATGCTAATGTATTACAGTAGTTCACCAAAATAAGTTATGTATAAACGTTTAACCTACTTTGTTTGTTTTTGTCTCATTAGTAACTTATCCGGTACACTAATCTACAAGTTCAAACTTTCGTGAAGCTATGGAACAAATGATTGAACAGCCACAACCACGAAGGTGACGAGGCTACCGCATGCACAATGTCACCTCTTCTTTGCGGCGTCAGTATCTCTCCACTAACAGTGCAAAAAGCACCTTCCTGCATAATTTTGGGTTGGTTGTCAAGGTAACCTCGTCCAAATCGCCTACTGAACAAAATCTTCCTGCTAGACAGAGTGATATATCTGTGCTCCAGACACAAGTCCAATCCCTAATGGACGTTGTTTTGGAAACAAGAATGGTGGTTGAGAAATGTCGTCAAGATATGAATGGTTTTTAAACCAGACTATCAGACATTCGCTTCGTTGTTCAAGAGCAATGGCGGAAAAAAGGTGGAGATCGTGTTGCTCCATCAGATTCTACAGCCTAAAACATTAGCACTCGGGTCAAATGATCTGTGCTTCTATACATTTGATGGTGCTTTTATCTGGAAGGACTGTAAACTTTATGCTAAGAGGCCTTTTGTTGTATGGTTGGAATTTATTTCGTTGTGATACAACATTTATGATGCTGCCACAGGCTACATTAATTACGATGCTATTTTTGTATAGTGTAGGTTTATCTTAGTAATGTATTCGGCCAAAAGCTTCGTAGGAGCCCAACATGCCAACATTCGTCGGGCCCATTCCAATTGGGCCAAAAACGATTACAGGCCGAAATTGGCATGTAGCACACTAAAAATATCTGGGCCTAAATGTAGCGACCTGACCCAAAATCGGTCAAGTCTCTGTGTCTGTACCATCCCAAGATCATGCTGGCACTCACAGTACATTGATGAAATAATCAAAGTTCAATCACACCTGAATTTATTACACGATTCTCATATCGAGTCTTTATTACAATGGAATAAATTCGTCAAGGCCAACTCATGAGAAATAAACTAAGTAAAGCTGCGGGCGTAGAAGAATAGCGAGTCCATCCGACTCCAAAGGGCAATCGCCAAGCGGATCGTAGCCTCAATCCTGATCGGAATACTCCTCCGCAACATAAGACGTTGCAGCCGTGTAGGTCAGCATTTTGAATATGCTGGCAATTCATGAAGAGAGAATACAATAAAAATTACTAACACTACATGCAATTTGGCTGTGGGGCTCTAAGTTTTATTGTTTTGCGGAAAAGCCAGTTTTTTCCTATAACAAGGACTTGTTTGCAATTACTACAAAATGTTGGTAGTTGTTGAGATGGTTCCGCCAACCAATGTCTCATTCCCAATTAAACATTAACCCCCTCAATAAAATTATTAATTTCAGTGTTGAGATTTCCAAATACTTCCAAGTCCCAGAGGCTCAAATTGTCCGTAACCGGGGACACGGCTAATCGATTAGATCTTTTCTCTACAGAGGTTTGCGCACTTTACCCTCAAGAATCGTTCCCTCCTTTTAATTCTTCGCACTTCATGGTGTTTGAAGACGGGACGAACGAAACAGGGTCTTCCGAAGAGTTCCTCTGGCCACTGCCGGTACTCATCCAATCCTACCGTTCTTCTACATCTCGTAGCACCGTCCGGCCAGAGTCACAACTAGGGTTGACCAAGCCAGAGCCCATAATGGCTTGCGGCTGCATTGTAAGCTTCCGTCAATGGGGTATACATCCGTCTCTTCGTGGTTGGGTGAAGCTTTCCGCAAGATGTCATGGCACTTCTCCATGCATCCCGGCCAACCACTGGATTCTCCAGGGTGCCCGTCAACCTTCCTCCACCCAGTAGTGAATTTTGGAGTCCATCTTGAGCTTGAAGTCATGGGGTTGCCATCATCTTGACTTTCACATCTCCCTTATGAATCACTCAACCAACCCCGTCTACGAGCATAGCAAAATAAACTACTTCGTCCAAGCGATGGTAACAAGGGGAATTGGTTTCATCCTACCTCATGATACTACTCAAGAACATAACTTAAAATTTCACCTACTGCATGCATGGTGGGGAGGTATAATTCTAATGCAATAAAATCATAGGTATTGTAAAAGGAAACATGATCAAATGACTTGCCTTGCTGACGATCTTCGTAAGCTAGGGACTCGTGGTAGCAAGCTTCGCACTCCGAAAATTCTACCGAGGCAAACAACAATCATAATAAGCATATAGCATATGATCACTTACATAACAGCTTGCTAATATGAATCACACAAAACAATCGAATCAAAACCCAAAAGAAAACTCAAGAAATCCAACTCAAAGTTTTCCTACATCAAGCAACAATTAAAAAATAGTTTTGCACTACAAAAATTTTCTTAACAGAACCTAAGCATGGGTTTATGCTACCTAATGTAAAAGAATTCATCAAGCAACTAGGAGCAAAAAGAATCACCTTAAAAGCTATTATAAAACTCCTATTAGGCCTAAAACAATCCTAGCAAAAAAAAATAAAATAAAAGTTTTATTTATTATAAATAAAAGTTCATGTTCTAAAGTTACAGAAACTAACCTAGAATAAACTATCACATAGGAAAAATAAATTTATTTGCTAATTAAAACAATAGGAAAAGCAGTAGCTAGTTAAATAAATAGGAATATCATGATTCTGATTAAAACTATTTTTTATTAATTCTAAAATGCCCAAATAAATACCTACGGTTAGGTAATGTCAAAACAAAGTTGTGACAAAAAGAATCACTAAAAAATATTATTCCTAAGTCATTTTATAGCAGAATTACTATTCTGTCTAAATCTAAAATAAAGCAATTTTAAATAATTTTAACATGACTAATTATATTTTCTACAGAAACTACAATAAAACCAACAAAAAAAGAATCACTTACAAATATTAAGTAGATTAAAAGATATGAATTTTACAAAACTGAAACTATTCTGTTAAAACAGAAAACTAAAAATAAAACTAAAATGAAAAACTGGCTAATGGGCCTATCTAACGCTTCGGCGTTAAATAACTATACTACGCACACGGTTTAACAGAAAAACCGGTTCAACTAAACCCTAATAAAAACCGATCTAAACCGGAATAAAAACCGGTTCACTAAAACTAAACCTAAATAAAACGTATTCTTGGAGATCTAACCTAAGCCCTCACGATCTAGATCGAACGGCGACGGAGCTCCGGCGACTTACCGAGGCGGCGACGGCGGCAGCTCGGCTGCGGCGGTGCGGGGCCTCCGGTGGTCGGGGACGTCGGCGGGACCTCCGGCCCAGTGCGGACGGGCGAGGAGCTCGGGGTGGGGTCGAGGAGCTCGAGGGTGGCCGGGCGGTCGGGCGAGGCTAATGGCGCGGCTGGGTCTCCGGCGAGCCTGCGGCCGAGGGGAGGGGTTAGGCGAGGGGGCGAGGGGGGGAACGGGGTCGAGGGGAGGGGTATATATAGGGGGGCACGACTTGGAGGAGGGGCAGGTCGGGGCGAGGAGATCGGGATGAGATCCCGGGGATCTCGGGATTCCGTGGCGCAGTGGCGTTGAGGAGGAAGAAGGTGGTGGGGCCAGGCGTCGTGGTGAGGAGAGGATCGGGCGGGCGGCCGTCGGTAGGGGTTTCGACCAAGGGTCGGTCATTGTGGCGGCTGGGGTCTTGGGCAGTCGGTCATTCTTGCGCTGGTGGGCCTCGGTCTTTGGCTGGTAGGGGCTGGCCTGGTGGCGCCCGGCTTTCTCTTTTCCTTTTTTTGAAATAAAAGAGAGAATAATATATAAAATATAAATATTTTATATAGGACATATATATATCAAAATGATCAGGGGAATATTCCCTATCATTTGAACATTTTTCCAGGGGCAAAATCCAAACTTTATAAAAATCATTTTTTTTCTAAAATTCCAAATAAAACTCAAATTTGAATTCAAACTTTTTTGGCAATGTTTTTTCCTCTGATATTTTTGGAGTGTCATGTTTACTCCTCTCATACTTTTTCTCAAGTATTTATCAGGCATAGTTTTTGAAATGATTTCCACCGCCAAAATTTGAATTCAAACTCCAACAACTCCAAAACCTCTGAAACTTCAAATGCCACTCAAATTCAAACAGAATGCATAGATGCTTAGCTATAATTGTAAAACATTCCAAATAGTAAATTTGGGATGTTACAAACCTACCCACCTTAAGATGAATCTCGCCCTCGAGATTCGGGTTGGCTAGCAAATAGGTGCGGGTGGTCTCGAAGGAGGTCTTCTTCGCGCTCCTGTGTGGCTTCCTCTTGGAGTGATGACTCCACGGCACCTTGCAAAACTTGATGATCTTGCTGCGGGTGACTCTGTTCGCAGTCTCGAGAATTCGGACGGGTTTCTCCTTATAAGTCGATCCTTTGTCGAGTTGTATGGCCTCTAGGGCACTGTGTCTCTCAACGGAATATCGCCATGTCGGCATGACACTTCTTCACCGAGAAACATGGAAGACATCATGAACTCCGGACAATCCTTCCGCAATTCCAACTTGTAAGCAACTTCTCCACGATGTTCGAGGATTTTGTAGGGGCCAATGAATCGGGGTGCTAACTTTCCTTTGACACCAAACCTCTTGATTCCACGAAGTGGAGACACACGAAGATATGCTCGGTCTCCCGCTTCGTAAGTTACTTCCTTGCGTTTACTGTCGGCATAACTCTTCTGCCTCGACTGAGCTATCTTGAGTCTATCCCGAATCAGCTTGACTTTCTTCGAATCTACGATAAGATCGGAACCGAAAAGTGTTCGATCTCCAACACCATCCCACAGCAATGGTGTTCGCACCTCCTTCCGTATAGAGCTTCGAAGGGGCCATCTTCGATCGGGTTCGATAATCATTGTTGTATGAGAACTCACAGACGGCAAATTATCATCCCAGCTAGACCCATAGTCTAGCACACAAGCTCTCAACATGTCCTCCGAATCTGGTTGACTCTCTCGGTGCATCCATCTGCTGCGGATGAAAGGCATCTTGAACTCCAGCCTCGTACCCAAAGTTTCATGCAACTGATTCCAAAACTTTGAGGTAAATTGTGTTCCTCTATCTGACACGATACTCCTCGGAACTCCGTGCAGACAAACGATCCTGGTCACGTATATCTTGGCCAACTTAGCACTGGTATAGGTAGTCTTCACGGAATGAAGTGGGCTACCTTGGTCAAACGATCAACCACTACCCAGATGGAATCATAGCCTGAACGGGTCCTGGGTAATCCTGTGATAAAGTCCATTCCAAGTTTTTCCCATTTCCAATCAGGAATCGGCAAAGGTTGAAGTAACCCTGCTGGCTTCTGATGTTCTACCTTTACTCGTTGACAAACATCGCATACTGCTACGTACTCGGCAATATCTTTCTTCATACCTGTCCACCAGAAACTTTCCTTCAAATCCAGGTACATCTTAGTGTTACCGGGGTGAATCGAGTACGATGAATCATGAGCCTCCTGAAGAATTAGCTTCCTGAGTTCGGGATCATTGGGTACATAAATGCGATCCTCGAACCATATAGCTCCGTATTCATCCTTACGGAACCCTTTAGCTTTTCCTTCATTCATCTTTTTCTTTATCTCATCAATTTCCTTGTCCGACTTCTGGGCTTCACGAATTACATCGGCCAAAGTGGACTGAACTTCCAGAGTTGCAACATATCCTCTCGAACTATCTCCATCGGAGATCTACGAGGTCATCGACTAACTCCTGGGGTAATCCTCCTGCTATAAGAGTATTCACATAACTCTAACGGCTCAAAGCAGCTGCTACAACATTAGCCTTACCTGGGTGGTAATGCAATCTCATGTCATAGTCCTTTATTAACTCTAGCCATCTCCTCCTGCTCGAGGTTCAACTCTTTCTGCGTGAAAATATACTTCAAGCTCTTGTGATGCCGTAAACATCACAACGGTTTCCGATGAGGAAATGTCTCCAGTCTTGAGTGCATGCACTACGGTTGCTAACTCCAAATCATCTGTGGCAAAATTCATCTCATGAGGTCGTAGCTGTCAGGAGGTATAAGCTACAAATTTTCCATCCTGCATGAGAACTCCTCCGAGACCCTGGCGAGAACCGTCACAATATACCGTAATCCTTGTGTATGTCCGCAAAATCAGCACTGGGGCTGTAACCAAACGCTTTCTTCAATTCCTGAAACCGGCTTCACAATCCTCGGTCCAAACGTATTTGGCGTCCTTCTTGACAGCTCAGTCATGGGCTTGGCAATCTTCGAGAAATTCTCAATAAACCTCCGATAATATCCTGCGAGTCCGAGAAAACTGCGGATCTCCTTGACCGAGGTGGGTGATCGCCAATCGGTGACTGATACAACCTTGGTGGGATCAACTGCTATTCCTTCTCCTGAAATAACATGTCCGAGGAATCCGACTTCCTTCACCAAAATTCACATTTGCTGAACTTGGCATACAATCGATGTTCTCGGAGTTTCTCCGTAACTAGACGCAAATGTTCCTTATGCTCTTCCTCGCTCTTGGAGAAAATCAGTATATCATCGATGAACACCACGACAAATTTGTCCAGATATTCCATAAATACCTTGTTCATCAAATTCATGAAGTATGCAGGGCATTAGTCAATCCAAATGACATGACGGTATACTCATATAAACCATACACAGTAGTGAATGCTGTTTTGGGTATATCCTTCTCACGGATCTTCAATCGATGATACCACGATCGAAGATCGATCTTGGAGAATACCTTGGCTCCAACTAGCTGATCAAATAGATCATTAATCATCGCCAGAGGGTACTTGTTCTTGATGGTCACATCGTTCAACGAACGATAATCCACAACCATTCTCAGGGTTCCATCCTTCTTCTCTACCAAAAGAACTGGGCTCCCCAAGGTGATGAGCTTGGCGAATATATCCTTTCTCCAATAACTCATTAATTTGATTCTTGATCTCTTTCAAATCATTCGGGGCATCCGATAGGGTCTCTTGGATATTGGGGCTGTGCCGCAATAGCTCAATCAGAAATTCAATGTCTCTCGTCGGTGGCATTCCCTGTAATTCCTCCGAAAACACATCGGGAAAATCTTGCACCATCTGGCACTTCCTCCTGAACAACTCCCGTGAGGGAATGCACCTGATTGTTCTTCGGGATACGTCTGGATACATACTTGATCCTCTTCTGCTCCGGGGTGGTGAGCAGAATCGACTTGCGGGCACAGTCTATGTTTCCCTTAAACTTTGTCAACCAATCCATGCCTAGGATTACATCCAAGGTCTGGGTTTCCAATACTATGAGGTCTGCGGGAAACTTATGGTTTCCGATGTTAAGGGTTGCATGACAGCCTAATCCCGCCATCATTTCTCCTCCTGCGGAACTGACGTGAAGAGGGCTTCTAAGGGTTCTAGTGGGCAACCCATACTTTTCCACAACTACCCTTGATATGAATGAATGCGTTGCACCAGAATCAAAGAGTACCAATCTTTGGATGTGAATTTAATAAAACTTACCAACCACGATTGTCTGGCTGATCATAGACGTCCTCCACGTCAATGTGGTTCACCTGAGCACGAGGAAAAGGGTTGGGCTTCTTTGCTGAGCTCCCATTGTCGTTTCCATTCCTCTGCTTGGCCTCCGGGCAGTCGGTGGCATAGTGCCCTATTTTCTGGCACTTGAAATAGGTGATGTGACTCAGATCTTTACGGTAAAGGCGGGGCGATCTTTGGTTGCCATTGCCGCTTCCATTGCCATTCCCATTGCCCGACTTGTTGTCCTGGTTGCGGTTGTTCCCATTCCTCCATGGTTATGTCCTCCATGGGTGTGATGGGTATGCCCTCCAGTATGGGGCATAACGGGCTTCACTGAGCTCGAGTTGTACTTCCCCGCCATACTTCCGCTTATGACTATCAATATGCTGCTGCTTGCCTTCAAGTATGGTGGCCTTGTCTACCAGCTCCGGTAGTTGGTGAAGGTAGCCACCATTAATCGTGCATACCCAGCTCGTCATTGAGTCCCTCAAGAAACTTTTCCTGCTTTATGCATCGGTGGCCACATCATCCGGCATAGCGGGCTAACTTGCTGAACTCATCCACGCATCGCCCACAAAGATGCGGTTCCCTGGCGTAAGTTGCGGAACTCACGCTTCTTCGCACTCATGGCTCCATTTGAAACATGAGCGGTGCGGAAGGCTCATGGAACTGATCCCACGTGATGGTGCCGATGGGATAAGTGGCGGTGTAGTTCTCCCACCAAGAAGCTGCAGGTCCATCAAGTTGATGTGCGGCAAAGCGCACCTTCTCTGCATCAGTGCATCCAACAGTGACTAACTCCCTTCCGACCTTGTGGAGCCAATCATCGGCCAAAATCGACTCAGTGCTGCTAGAGAACACTGGCGGATTAAGCCTTAGGAACCGAGTCAAGTTGTTAACAGGGGGTGGTGGCGGTGGATTGTTGTTGTTGTTATTCTGGTTCTGGATGAGCATCTGCATGAGGGCATTCTGCTACTGGATCAGCTGGGTGAGCTCCGGCGGAAAGTTGAAACCGGGGTCACGTCTCGGAGGCATCTGGTGTTTTGGAGTGGATGAGAAAATTAGAATAGAACAAGGGTCAAATGAGAAAATATCACTACCCATATGAATGCACAATCATAATCACACCAATCATTTATTCAATCATCTCAAACATGGTTCAATCTCGGATTACAAATTCTCATGACTAATCGAAAATAACGGCCTAACTGATCGACGGAAAAATAAAATAACATGGCGGTCGACTAAATGTCTTCATCAATAATCCCTGCGTCCTCTGGTGCGGCGTCCTCCGGTGGGGCGTCCTCTGATGCGGCGCCTCCTCTTGCGGCTTTCTTCGGTGGAGCTCCCTTCATAATCCTGGTCATTGCTCACGAGGGGTCCGTCATCTCCACTCGGAAAAAGTTCCTCTCCCAAGTCCATCTTCTCCTCTAGTGCGGCAACATCCATCTTCAGCTTGTCGACTCTCTCCATGAAATCCGCGATTTCTTCTTCATGGTCAAGGAAGTCTGCGTGTGCCTTCTCTTCCAGTTCCAGTTCACGGAACAACAGCCTCCTGTGTACCTTCGCGTTACGGCGAGTCTGGATTTCCCGTTTCCTGAGGAGACTCTCCAAGTCTTGGACATATGAGAGAATGGAGTCGTCTTCTACAGTACGGATGATATCTCCATTCCTAGCTCTGCGAGAAATCATGGCGAGGTCGATGGGTCGAGCTCGGCCTGTACTCTTCTCGGAGATGTCCAAGTGCACGATAAATCTCCATGTCTCTTCCGAGGATCCAATTGAAATCGGTAAACTCAAAGTCAATGGGCTCAATGTCCTCCGAAGGTCCTCCCCGGAATGTGCACCTTAATCACAGAAGGGTATCCGTCGGGAGTGCATTGGTAGGCTTCCCGGTGATTGAGGGCAGAGCAATCTTCAGCTTCTTCACGATCTGAACCATCTTCTTGCCGAGAGGCATCGTCTCATCTGGCTGCCAAAACTCCGGTAGCAAAACTGGGGTGAACTCAGTGGCCATCTAAAATGTTGAAAATCAGAGAGAAGTCAGAAATGAACAGGGGAGAATTACGGAATGATAAGGACATAAAATAAATAGTCTCTTCCTATGGCTTTCCGATCCTAGGCGTTACGTCCTACGGTCAGCGTGTGCTCAATACCATCTCTGTAGCGACTGACCCAAAATCGGTCAAGTCTCTCGTGTTCCTGCATTCATCCCAAGATCATGCTGGCACTCACAAGACATTGATGAAATAATCAAAGTTCAATCACACCTGAATTTATTACACGATTCTCATATCGAGTCTTTATTACAATGGAATAAATTCGGCCGAAGGCCAACTCATGAGAAATAAACTAAGTAAAGCTGCGGAAGCGTAGAAGAATAGCGAGTCCATCCGACTCCAAAGGGCAATCGCCAAGCGCGGATCGTAGCCTCAATCCTGATCGGAATACTCCTCTGCAACATAAGACGTTGCAGCCGTGTAGGTCAGCATTTTGAATATGCTGGCAATTCATGAAGAGAGAATACAATAAAAATTACTAACACTACATGCAATTTGGCTGTGGGGCTCTAAGTTTCATTGTTTTGCGGAAAAACCAGTTTTTTCCTATAACAAGGACTTGTTTGCAATTACTACAAAATGTTGGTAGTTGTTGAGATGGTTCCGCCAACCAATGTCTCATTCCCAATTAAACATTAACCCCCTCAATTAAATTATTAATTTCAGTGTTGAGATTTCCGAATACTTCCAAGTTCCAGAGGCTCAAATTGTCCGTAGAATCGGGACACGGCTAATCGATTAGATTTTTTCTCTGCAGAGGTTTGTGCACTTTACCCGCAAGAATCGTTCCCTCCTTTTAAGTCTTCGCACTTCATGGTGTTTGAAGACGGGACGAACGTAAACAGGTCTTCCAAGAGTTCCTCCGCCACTGCCGGTACCCATCCAATCCTACCATTCTTCTACATCTCGTAGCACCGTCCGGCCAGAGTCACAACTAGGGTTGACCAAGCCAGAGCCCATAATGGCTTGCGGCTGCACAGGTAAGCTTCCGGTCAATGGGGTATACATCCATCTCTTCGTGGCTGGGTGAAGCTTTCCGCAAGATGTCATGGCACTTCTCCATGCATCCCGGCCAACCACTGGATTCTCCAGGGTGCCCGTCAACTGCCCTCCACCCAAAGAGTGAATTTTGGAGTCCATCTTGAGCTTGAAGTCATGGGGTTGCCATCATCTTGACTTTCACATCTCCCTTATGAATCACTCAACCAACCCCGTCTACGAGCATAGCAAAATAAACTACTTCGTCCCGGGCGATGGTAACAAGGGGAATTGGTTTCATCCTACCTCATGATACTACTCAAGAACATAACTTAAAATTTCACCTACTGCATGCATGGTGGGGAGGTATAATTCTAATGCAATAAAATCATAGGTATTGTAAAAGGAAACATGATCAAATGACTTGCCTTGCTGACGATCTTCGTAAGCTAGGGACTCGTGGTAGCAAGCTTACGACTCCGGAAATTCTACCGAGGCAAACAACAATCATAATAAGCATATAGCATATGATCACTTACATAACAGCTTGCTAATATGAATCACACAAAACAATCGAATCAAAACCCAAAAGAAAACTCGAAGAAATCCAACTCAAAGTTTTCCTACATCAAGCAACAATTAAAAATAGTTTTGCACTACAAAAATTTTTCTTAACAGAACCTAAGCATGGGTTTATGCTACCTAACAGAAAAGAATTCATCAAGCAACTAGGAGCAAAAAGAATCACCTTAAAAGCTGTTATAAAACTCCTATTAGGCCTAAAACAATCCTAGCAAGAAAAAAAATAAAATAAAAGTTTTATTTATTATAAATAAAAGTTCATGTTCTAAAGTTACAGAAACTAACCTAGAATAAACTATCACATAGGAAAAATAAATTTATTTGCTAATTAAAACAATAGGAAAACAGTAGCTAGTTAAATAAATAGGAATATCATGATTCTGATTAAAACTATTTTTTTATTAATTCTAAAATTCCCAAATAAATACCTACAGTTAGGTAATGTCAAAACAAAGTTGTGACAAAAAGAATCACTAAAAAATAATATTCCTAACTCATTTTATAGCAGAATTACTATTCTGTCTAAATCTAAAATAAAGCAATTTTAAATAATTTTAACATGACTAATTATATTTTCTACAAAAACTACAATAAATTTGCAAACCAACAAAAAAAGAATCACTTACAAATATTAAGTAGATTAAAAGATATGAATTTTACAAAACTGAAACTATTCTGTTAAAACAGAAAACTAAAAATAAAACTAAAACGAAAAACTGGCTAATGGGCCTATCTAACGCTTCGGCGTTAAATAACTAAACTACGCACACGGTTTAACTGAAAACAAACCGCGTCGGCCGGTCCAACTAAACCCTAATAAAAACCGATCTAAACCGGAATAAAAACCGGTTCACTAAAACTAAACCTAAATAAAACGTACCCCTTCGGGGGATCTAACCTAAGCCCTACGATCTAGATCGAACGGCGACGGGAGCTCCGGCGACGGCAGCTCGGGCTGCGACGGTGCGGGGGCCTCCGGTGGTCGGGGACGTCGTGAGGACCTCCGTGGTGCGGACCGGCGAGGAGCTCGGGGTGGGGTCGAGGGAGCTCGAGGTGGCCGGGCGGTCGGGGCGAGGCTAATGGCAAGGCGGCGGCTTCGGGTCTCCGGCGAGAGCCTGCGGCCGAGGGGAGGGGTTAGGCGAGGGGGCGAGGGGGGGAACGGGGTCGAGGGGAGGGGTATATATATAGGGGGGCACGACTTGGAGGAGGGGCAGGTCGGGGCGAGGAGATCGGGATGAGATCCCTGGGATCTCGGGATTCCGGCGAGCCTTGATGGCGTTGGCTTGAGGAGGAAGAAGGTGGTGGGGCCGGGCGTCGGTGGTGAGGGGAGAGGGGATCGGGCGGGCGACCGGTCGGTAGGGGTTTCGGTCGGGCGGGTCGGTCGGCCTGGCTGGGCCGGGTGGGGCGGCCGGGTCGGTCGGTCACCTGTGGGCCTCAAGGCTGGCCGGGCTGGCCTTGGGCTTTTCTCTTTTCCCTTTTTTTTGAAATAAAAGAGAGAGAATAATATATAAAATATAAATATTTTATATAGGACATATATATATCAAAATGATCAGGGGAATATTCCTATCATTTGAACATTTTTCGAGGCAAAATCCAAACTTTATAAAAATCATTTTTTAAATTCCAAATAAAACTCAAATTTGAATTCAAATTTTTTGGCAATGTTTTTTCCTCTCGATATTTTTGGAGTGTCATGTTTACTCCTCTCATACTTTTTCTCAAGTATTTATCGTGCAAAGTTTTTGAAATGATTTCCACCGCCAAAATTTGAATTCAAACTCCAACAACTCCAAAACCTCTGAAACTTCAAATGCCACTCAAATTCAAACAGAATGCATAGATGCTTAGCTATAATTGTAAAACATTCCAAATAGTAAATTTGGGATGTTACACTAAATCAGCATAAGCTTTCATATTTTTTTGGTAGGCCTGTGCCCATAGTGGGCCTTTAACAGGCCTAAACATAATTTGGGCCTTCAGTAAAAATAGGCCGTTTACAAGTGTAAATATCTCGAGCCCGTAAAAAACATGGGCCTTTAATAGACCGAAAGTGAGATTGGGCCCTGATTGTGCCAAATAACCCACTGGTCTTAGCGGGCCGAAATGGTGGCCCATTTACGATGCGGATCTTTGACACGCCGAAATTTGGACGGGCCGTAAATGCGCCGACTAATACACATGCCTTTAACAGGCCGGAACTTCGGTCGGGCTAGATTATTGTCATTATTATATGGGCCGTTAATGGGCCCGATATGGTGTTGGGCCACATATGGCCCATGATTTTCGTCCGGCGTTAACAGGCCGAAAATGACAACAGACCGAAAGTGGCCCAAATCTATAGTGGGCCTCTAATAGGGCGAATGTCAGACATGGCCGAATATGACCCAAATCCTTCACGGTCGTTTATCGGCCAAAAGTTTTGATGGCCTGTAAATGGGCCCAAATGAAGCCAGACCTTTAACAGGCCGGAAATACACCGGGCCGTAATTTGGCCCAATTACTTAGCGGACTGTTAACGGGCCAGAAGTGACCATGGGCCGCGTTTATGACAAGTTTAGAACAGGCTGTTGACGGGCCGATTTGACATAGAATGTTGGGCCTTTAGCTGGGCCGGCCCATTATGGTCTTCAGAATCTTCTTGGCCTTTAGCTGGGCCGGCTCATTGTGGTCCACAAAATCTTGCGGGCCTTTAGCTGGGTCGGCCCATTATGGTCTGCAAAATCATGTGGGCCTTTAGTTGGGCCGGCCCATTATGGACCACTAAATTTTGTGGGCCTTTAGCTGGGCCGGCCCATTATGGTCCGCTAAATCTTATGGGCCTTCAGTTGGGCCGGCTCAATTAAACTTTGTGGGCCACTTTTGGGCCGGTCCACGTGTCAACATATCATAGGCCCATCTCGATCGTTGGATGAGTGACACCTGTGCCAACGCGTGGATTCGTCAGCCAATGAGAATTTTACACGTGGAAAATCGGCATTGGTCGTGGCTCTTAACGGGTTATCGGATCCAAAATCCGACCCGATAGATTAATGGTGTTCCGTTACGGTGGATGCCACGTGTCGGTCACCCTTGACGAAAGCACTTCTGTGACGCGCGATTTATCATCATGGAAGTGGTCACTTTTGTGATGATAATTTTGGTAATGTCATGGAACACTTCTACGACAGCATAGGTATGACTATCTTGATTCTGTCATAAATTTGTCATGGATGTACATGCATGATAGAAAACGTGACCTACTGTGAAAAACACGTATCATCACGGAAGTGTTTTTTTTGTAGTGCTGGGACTATGATCCTCTGTTCGCCGCCGTTTTCGACGGCCACCAGAGTCTCAGGGGCTACTATTTGCATATGGCACACCTAGCGTGTGCGGTACCATCAAAAACATACACTATTTCACGTACCTCAAAGCCTTTCAGCAGACTCATAAAAGCTTCATGCAACCCGCTTTCGGCGGATGAAATCCTCTCAACCACCGTACCCATTAGCGTACGATGCGCTTCTGAGATAGCCGCTTGCTCCAGAAGATCCTTCAGCGCGTCCGATCGCACACGGGACGGTTCCGGACTCTTTCTGTTGCTCTCCTTAGGAGCCGAATACTCCGGACTCCGGGTGGCCGAAGGATTACCCTCTGGCCTTGGCAGATCAGGAGAAACCCTCCGTGATGACACCTCAGGGTCGCCCGCCTCATGAGGCGGGGTGGCATGGGGAGGTGTTTCGCTCTCCATCATCTCCGGAAGAAGATCCCCCGAAGACGAACTCTGTCGAGAAGGGCTACGATCCGAACTACAAGATATATGCTTTGGTTATTGTCCTTAGAAGTAAAGCAGGATATTTTTACTATTAAGTACTTTTTGTTTACTGACAGCTCGGTGGAGGGCTGATCCCCTTGTGGGCACTGTGTGGCAAGGGTACCCTCCGGGGCCGGACCCTCTGGCGAAGATTTCTTCCCTCGTTTGGAAACCATTGTTTCCAAGTCTTCAGAGGTGGTCATCTTCCTTCCCTGGGGAGAGGGAATTTCATATTCTTCTCCCTGGTTATCCTCCTTCACGGATGCGCTAATTCCCCCGGTTTGGATGAATAATGAGCGAGGCCTGCTTTCAGCCTCGTTATTCCCCCCTTTATCTTCCCCTGAGGATGCCTGATAAGGCGCCAGCTCAAGCATTCTGGCCAGTACCGGATCTGCTGAGCCTTCAGGAAGAGGAGCCGAATGCCTGATCATCTCCGCCTTTTTTACCCAGTCCTGGTCAAAGAGTGACTTTTCAAAATGATGTTGTGATAAATAAAGAGACAACGTGTTCGGCCGAAGGACTACTTACTTGGGTATCTGGATGATTGCAGCGGACCCGCATCCTCGATGGTATCCGGACACCTTATTTGTTGTCCGAAGAACAATTTGTACATCTCTTCGAGCGTCATGCCGAGGAAGTGCTGAATAGCTCACGGTCCTTCCGGGTTGAACTCCCACATATGGAGGGGTCGACGTTTGTAAGGCGGGACTCGACGAACTAGCATGACTTACATTACTGTGACCAGGCTGACATCTCTCTCGAGGAGATCTCAGATGCGACTCTGCAATATCGGCATGTCATTTACTGGCCCCCAGTCCAGCCCCTTGTTGATCCATGACGTCAGTTGTGGCGGGGGGCCCGAGCGAAAGGCAGGGGCGGCCACCCACTTGGTACCCCGGGGAGCTATGATATAAAACCACTCCCGTTGCCATAAACTGGACACCTCTGGGAAGGAACCTTTTGGCCATGGAATATCGGCGCCTTTGCTTATTACGGCACCTCTGCACTCTGCATGTCGCCCCTCAATCATCTTCGGCTTCACATTGAAGGTCTTGAGCCATAGGCCGAAGTGTGGGGTAATGCGGAGGAAGGCCTCACACACGACGATGAACGGCATTTAGATGTGAAGGATGGAATCCGGGGCCAGGTCATGGAAATCCAGCCCATAATAGAACATGAGCCCCCTAACAAACGGATCTAGAACAAGGCCTAGCCCTCGGAGGAAGTGAGATATGAATACAACGCTCTCGCCGGGTTCGGGAGTGGGAATGACCTGCCTTCGAGCAGCCAGCCTGTGTGAGATTTCGGCGGTCAAATACCTAGCCTCTCTTAGCTTCTTGATGTCTTCCTCTATGACAGAGGAGGGCATCCACCGACCTTGAAGGTTGGATCCGGACATGGTTGAAGGTCCGAAGCGCCTGACCTGAGCCTTGGGTGTTGAAACTCGAGGCGGGGGAAGGATTCGATCGAGTACGAGAAGAAAAAGGACAGGCCTTGGCCTCTTTATAAAGAGGGTGAATATCAAGCGTCCTCTTTGTGGCTGTTCGGGACTTGCCTAAAATCGAGGAGTCATACCAATGGGCACGGTTGGGTTACCCACACCCGTATTGATGAGAATCTCGTGATAAGGGGACACAATCTCTGCTTCGACAAGACGTGTCAAGGAAACCGCCTCGCGATATGTGCAGTGGCTGGTTGAGAAAAAAACGGTTCGAATAATGACCGGACCGTGGTATGATGTCATGCTACCAAGCGTGTCAGCAGATTGGATTTGTGGAAATATTATTATCTCTACGGTGGTATGTGGAACTTGTTTTGCAGAGCCGGACGCTATCCTTGTGTTCAAAATCTTCTATGGAGTATTCGGAGGAAGAACCCGCCTTGCAATGCCGAAGACAAATCTTTGCGCCGGACTCATCGTCATTGAAGCCTGGTTCAGGGGCTACTGAGGGATTCCTGGATTAGGGGTCCTCGGTCAGCCAGACCATATCCTTTGGCCGGACTGTTGGACTATGAAGATACAAGATTGAAGACTTCGACCCGTGTCCGGATGGGACTCTCCTTGGCGTGGAAGGCAAGCTTGGCAATACGGATATGTTGATCTCCTCCCTTGTAGCCGACTCTCTGTAACCCTAGCCCCCTCCAGTGTCTATATAAACCAGAGGGTTTAGTCCGTAGGACAACAACAATCATACCATAGGCTAGCTTATAGGGTTTAGCCTCTACGATCTCGTGGTAGATCAACTCTTGTAATACACATATCATCAAGATAAATCAAGTAGGAAGTAGGGTATTACCTCCATCGAGAGGGCCCGAACCTGGGTAAACATTGTGTCGCCTGCCTCCTGTTATCATCCGCCTTAGACGCACAGTTCGGGACCCCCTACCTGAGATCCGCCAGTTTTGACACCGACAACCGGTCCGTGGGTCGGACCGTATATACAGTGTGTGAGGCAGGGAAGGCTGCAAGCCTATGCCGGGTTCGTGAGCGGCACCATTTCTATCCTTGCTCCAATATTTCATCCAGACACGACACCTATTCCCATCACCGCTCAAAAAAGGAAAACGTTTCAAAACAGTCGGATGATTTATTTACTTTGTAAGCCACATCCGGTGCCATCCCATCCTACTTGATTATGTGACACGAGAGCCTGTGTATCCCCACGCGAAGCTAGCCCATATATAGGCGAGTTCGTGATTTGTGCTTGCATCCATGTGACTGCCTTTTTCTAAAGGATCCTTCTTACACTTACTTCACACGCAATTCTTTGCGAGGTAGTTATACATGTGATCGTACAAATACTCTAACATCGTATGATTGAACGTGGGTGCTTGTCTCATTTGGTATTAGGAAGTTGATGAAGTCAATGTTGCGCACACCCCCCCCCCCCCTCACATGCAATACTTGACGCCGCCGCCGTTAAAAATGCCATTGCACCATTATCAGAGCAGTTGGGCCGCCATCACCATGGCCGTCGCAACATCATTGAAGCAATCATGCCCGTCGTCTCAACACTGCCATGACCTTGAAACATGTTGTTGTGGCATCATCAACACAGTCGGGCCTCCATCGTCGCATTGCCACGGTTGTCTAAAGACAACGTCGCAACATTGCATCGCCATGGCCGTTGAGGAATGCCATCGTAGCATCATCGCAGTCGCCGAAGTACAGCATGGGGGTTATAAGCGTGTCATCGCACCATCGCCGCGGCTGTCAGAGCACCGCACGGGCGTTAGAATCCTGTCGTGTTGCCATCGTCACGGTGATGATGTGGTTGCCGACCCACAATGCCTTCTCCTCGTGGGCGGCAACTTGCGGCGACGACGGCTGCACCCCTAATGCCGACGGGCTCCAATTGCTTCGATGGCGAGGCCGATGGCCTGGTGGCCTCCACGGCCACTGAGGGCTCCACAGGCGGTGGCTCCGACGACATCTGTGGAAGAGGGGATCAGGGTAGGGAGAGATCGGCGGGAGCTAGGGTTAGGATGTGGCAATTTAGGCTGTCTGTCACAGGGAATGGAACAGGGTGAGGAAACTAGCCCACACACCCACCGGACTGTATATAGTGTAGGCGGGGCTGCGCTGAGTCCGAGGGCGGCACCTTTTTTATCCCTGCTCCAACATCATCCAGACACCTATTCCCATTACCTTTTTTATCCCTGTATATACAAACGGTTTTTAACCCCTTTCCGCGACGGAATTTTGAACCGTCGCCTAGTGAGTGTGTGTGATAGGGGGGGGGGTCCTTCCCACACGACCCAGAAACCATCAGGGATAGGCCCTCCAGTCACACGCACTTGGCAAAATAACGCCGTGTTCGACGGGCGAGTGATAAAAGACAATTACACATACAGTTGTGCTAAAAAAATACAATTATACAAATCATTTCTAGTCGTAAGTACATCCATCACAGTTAGTCCCAGCTAAATGTTTCCATTTGTATGTACATTCCACATAGTCAATCCAAGAAGTACATTTTCGTTCGTATATATATCCCACACTGTCACTCCAAGGAAAATGTTTTCGTTCGCAGGTACATCACACACAATTTTCCCCATTAAATTGTTTGTGATAGCGTTGCCATTGCGGAAGATATTAACAATTTTATCGTTTGCATTATTGAATGAATCAAACATAGTGCATAGAACAAAATGTGTGGCATAGGCTGTCCATCACACACACTTTTTATGTGGTAAACTTTTGCGCAAGGTGGCCTAACGCAAACAGTTTTCAAGAGGAAGTCGTGTGTGATTATTCATTGATCCAACAAATTTTATTCCTAGAAACTGTGTGCATTGTCTGAGGTCATCGCCCACGGTGTTTTCTCTATAACCATTTGCAATAGAAAAACCCAATTAGCAGGCTAATTGGCCATTAGCAGGCTAATTGGCCTATTATTAATAATCCATTTATTAATCTAATTGACATTTCATATTAAGCACACAATATATTTCATTTTCATATTAAGGAAGCAGGATTTCATAATTGAAATACATCAGAGTATAGTATCATATAGCTTCAGCACTCAGCTACCCCATTACACAACTGCACTAGCACCAAGTTTCACATGCAACATCTACAACTACAAGGCATGCTTCGACGACCGCTTTGATGCTTTGAGGTTGCTTTGACAGCTGCAACGATGGCACCACGACATGATTCTAACGCTCGTGCGGTGCTCTGACAGCCGCGACGATGGTGCAACGACACGCTTCTAACACCCGTGCTGTACTCCGGCGACCGCGATGATGCTGCGATGGCATTCCTCAACGGCCATGGCGATTCAACGATGTGACATTGTGATTTGGCAACCGCAGTGATGCTACAACCGAGGCCCGACTGCGTCGATGATGCCGCGACAACGTGTGTCATGGTCATGGCAGTGTTGACACGACGGGCATGACTGCGTCAATGATGTTGCGACGGCCATGGCGATGGCGGCCCGACTGCTCTGATGATGATGCAATGGCATGTTTAAAGGCGGCGGCGTCGTCAACGATTGCGTGTGAGGGGGGGGGTGTGGTGTGGTGTGCGCAACATTGTTCATCTACTTCCTAATACCAAATGAAACCAGCACCCATGATCAATCATACCATGTTCTAATATTTGTATGATCACATCTATAACAACCTGGCAAAGCATTGCGTGTGAAGTAAGTGCAAGAAGGATCCTTTAGGAAAAGGCAGTCACGGGGATGCAAGCACAAATCACGAACTCGACTATATATGGGCTAGTGATACGTCTCCGTCGTATCTATAATTTTTGATTGTTTCATGCCAATATTATACAACTTTCCTATACTTTTGGCAACTTTTTATACTATTTTTTGGGACTAACCTATTGATCCAGTGCCCAGTGCCAGTTCCTGTTTGTTGTATGTTTTATGTTTCGCATAAACCCCATATCAGACGGAGTACAAACGGGATAAAAACGAACAGATAATATTTTTGGAATATTTGTGATATCTGGGAAGAAGAATCGACGCGATACGATGCCCGAGGGGGCCACGAGGCAGGGGGCGTGCCCCTGACCCTCGTGGGCACCCCGTAAGGCGGTTGCTGCTATTATTTTGCTGCAAGAAAGCTAATTTTCAGAAAAAAAATCGTGGCGAAGGTTTCAATCCAATCGGAGTTACGGATCTCCGGTTATAAAAGAAACGGTGAAAGGGCAGAATCCAGAACACGGAAACAGAGAGAGACAGAGAGACATATCGAATCTCGGAGGGGCTCTCGTCCCTCCCATCCCATGGAGACCAAGGACCAGAGGGGAAACCCTTCTCCCATCTAGGGAGAAGGTCAAGGAAGAAGAATAAGAAGGGGGGCCCTCTCCCCCTCTCTTCCGGTGGCGTCGGAACGCCGCCGGGGCCATCATCATCACCGCAATCTACACCAACACCTCCATCATCTTCACCAACATCTCCATCACCTTCCCCCATCTATCTATAGCGGTCCACTCTCCCGCAACCCGCTGTACCCTCTACTTGAACATGGTGCTTTATGCTTCATATTATTATCCAATGATGTGTTGCCATCGTATGATATCTGAGTAGATTTTCATTGTCCTATCGATAATTGGTGAATTGCTATGATTGGTTTAATTTGCTTGTGGTTATGTTGTTTTCCTTTAGTGCCCATCATATGAGCGCGCGCGTGGATCACACCATATGTTTAGTTGTATGTTGATAGGACTATGTATTGGAGGGCAACAGTGACAGAAGCTTCAACCTAGCACAGAAATAGATGCATACGGGATTGAAGGGGGACCAATATATCTTAATGCTATGGTTGGGTTTTACCTTAATGAACGTTAGTAGTTGCGGATGCTTGCTAATAGTTCCAATCATAAGTGCATAGAATTCCAAGTACGGGATGACATGCTAGCAGTGGCCTCTCCCACATAAAACTTGCTATCGGTCTAGTAAAGTAGTCAATTGCTTAGGGACTATTTTGCAACTCCTACCACCACTTTTCCACACTCACTATATTAACTTTATTGTGTCTTTACCTAAACAGCCCCTAGTTTTTATTTACGTACTCTTTATATTCTTGCAAACCTATCCTGTTACACCTACAAAGTACTTCTAGTTTTATACTTGTTTTAGGTAAAGTGAACGTTAAGCGTGCGTAGAGTTGTATCGGTGGTCGATAGAACTTGAGAGAATATTTGTTCTACCTTTAGCTCCTCGTTGGGTTCGACACTCTTACTTTTCGAAAGAGGCTACAATTGATCCCCTATACTTGTGGGTTATCAAGACCTTTTTCTGGCGCCGTTGCCGGGGAGTTATAGCGTGGGGTTAATATTCTCGTGTGTGCTTGTTTGCTTTATCACTAAGTGATTTTTATTTTCTGTTCTAAGTTGTTTTCTATCTTTTGTTATGGGTAGGAAACGCAAAACACCAAAAAATTATTGGTACCTACTGAACCAATGGTTGAAGAACCACTCAAAATCTATCACACTCCCGAAGCTTCTTACTTGGATCATCTTTGATCCCTATGTGCTCGTGCTGAAACCCCAACTAGCTTAGTTCAGGGAAAATCTTTAAATGAGCATGCTTGTTATAAAAGCATAATCGCTTATCTCAAAAAGGGAAACTTTTACTGGATCAAATTCATCGTTTGCAATGCTATGCTTGGAATTTATGTGAAATATATGATTTTACTTGTTGTTCTGAAGACCCTAAGAAACACCTTCCCTACCAATGTGAGTTTAGTGATAATGGAATCGTATCTTCGTATGCTAAGGGTGTTTATAATTACTATGATGTTCAACAAATTGAAGAATTTGTTGCTTTTATGGGTGCTTATGAAATTTCTTCTTTGATTGGAAAGTATGATGCTACTCTTTACAAATCTGAAAATTTTGCCATACTTAAATATTGTTATGATAATTATGTTTCTAATGCCTATGTTAAACCATATATTGAGGACTCCTCCGCTGTACAAGAAGAGAATAATATTTTGCACGAGCCTATGGAAGAAGAAATTGATGAAACAAAAGGAGGAGAGCGAAGAACAAAAGGAGGAAGAGCGGATTAGCTACCCGTGCCCACCTTAGAGTAACTCTTCAACTCATTCATTGTTTAATTTCCCTTCATGCTTACCGAAGGATGATTGCTATGATGATTGTTATGATCTCGTTGATTCTTTTGAAATATCCCTTTTTGATGATGCTTGCTATGCTTGTGGCCAAGATGCCAATATGAATTATGCTTATGGAGATGAACTCTCTATAGTTCCTTGTGTTAAACATGAAATTGTTGCTATTGCACCCGCGCATGATAGTCCTATTATATTTTTGAATTCTCCCGACTACACTATATAAGAGAAGTTTGCCCTTATTAAGGATTATATTGATGGGTTGCGTTTTACTATTACACATGATGATTTTGATAGATATAATATGCATGTGGTTGCTGCTCCTACTTTCAATTATTATGAGAGAGGAACTATATCTCCACCTTTCTATGTTTCCAACACGAAAAAATTACAAGAAACTATTTATATTATGCATTGGCCTTTACTATGTGTGCATGAATTGTTCTTTTATGACATGCCGATGCATAGAAAGAGAGTTAGACTTTTTTGTTGCATGATATATGTTACTTTGTGCTCACTACTAATTACAAATCATTATTAATTAAAATTGGCTTTGATATACCTTGGGATCCGGGTGGATCCATTACTTGAGCACTATATGCCTAGCTTAATGGCTTTAAAGAAAGCGCTGCCAGGGAGACAACCCGGAAGTTTTAGAGAGTCATTTATTTCTTTTGGGTGCTTTTATATAATTTAAAAACAAAAAAAAATAAAGAGGGGAACCCAAAAAAAATTCAAAAAGGAAAGTGAAAGTGAGAGAGACAAGCATTATTCAACTGGGGGAGCTCCTTGAGCTTTGTTCATGCTCACGGAAACTTTATGAATCTTGATTACAGAAACTTTTCAAAAAATAATTATCCCCTTATACAATTCCATTGTATTATAAAAATAATGTGCCAAGGTTTGCCTTTAGGATGTTTACAATGCTTGTTGGTTTGTGCGGTGCAGGACAAAAACTTTGGCTGTAGTGCGCAATTTTACTTTTTGCACTTTATTTCTATACAATTTTTTTATTTTTCCTAATTTTGGAAGAATTTTTGGAGTACCAGAAGTATGGTGAATGTTCAGATTACTACAGACTGTCCTGTTTAAGATAGATTCTGTTTTTTGATGCATACTTTGCTTGTTTTGATGAAACTATCGATTCCTATCAATGGATTAAGCCATGGAAAAGTTATATTACAGTAGATATAATGCAAAAACAAAATATGAATTAGTTTGCAACAGTACTTAGAGTAGTGATTTGCTTTTTTATACTAGCGGATCTTACCGAGCTTTCTGTTGAGTTTTGTGTGGAGGAAGTGTTCGAAGATCGAGGATGTCCCGATGTGAGGAGAAGGAGAGGCAAGAGCTCAAGCTTGGGGATGCCCAAGGCACCCCAAGTAAATATTCAAGGAGACTCAAGCGTCTAAGCTTGGGGATGCCCCGGAAGGCATCCCATCCTTCTTCAACAAGTATCCGTATGTTTTCGGATTTGTTTCGTTCATGTGGTATGTGCAAATCTTGGAGCGTCTTTTGCATTTAGTTTTCACTTTTCTTTTATGCACGATGCTGGTATGAGATAGTCCTTGGTTGATTTATAGAATGCTCATTGCACTTCACTTATATCCTTCAAGTACGGATTTAGAGAATGCTTCATGTGCTTCACTTATATCATTTGAAGTTTGGATTGCCTGTTTATCTTCACATAGAAAACCGCCATTTGTAGAATGCTCTTTTGCTTCACTTATATTTGTTAGAGAGTGGGCATATCTTTTGTAGAAAGAATTAAACTCTCTTGCTTCCCTTATATCTATTTAGCGATTTGACAGGAATTGGTCATTCACATGGTTAATCATAAAATCCTACATAAAACTTGTAGATCACTTAATATGATATGTTTGATTCCTTGCAACAGTTTTGTGATATAAAGATGGTGATATTAGATTCATGCTAGTGGGTAGTTGTGGATTGTAGAAATACTTGTGTTGAAGTTTGTGATTCCCATAGCATGCACATATGGTGAACCGTTATGTGATGAAGTCGGAGCATGAGGTACTTATTGATTGTCTTCCTTATGAGTGGCGGTCGGGGACGAGCGATGGTCTTTTCCTACCAATCTTTCCCCCTAGGAGCATGTGCATAGTACTTTATTTCGATGACTAATAGATTTTTGCAGTAAGTACGTGAGTTCTTTATGACTAAAGTTGAGTCCATGGATTATACGCATTCTCACCCTTCCATCATTGCTAGCCTCTTCGGTACCGTGCATTGCCCTTTCTCACCTCGAGAGTTGGTGCAAACTTCGCCGGTGCATCCAAACCCCATGATATGATACGCTCTATTACACATAAGCCTCCTTATATCTTCCTCAAAACAGCCACCATACCTACCTATCATGGCATTTCCATAGCCATTCCGAGATATATTGCCATGCAACTTCCATCATCATCATACACATGACTTTAGCATTTATTGTCATATTGCTTTGCATGATCGTAAGATAGCTAGCATGATGTTTTCATGGCTTCTCCGTTTTTGATGTCATTGCTACGCTAGATCATTGCACATCCTAGTACACCGCCGGAGGCATTCATATATAGTCATATCTTTGTTCTAGTAATGAGTTGTAAGTAAATAAAAGTGTGATGATCATCATTATTATAACATTGTCCCACGTGAGGTTATCAAAATAAAAGAGGCCAAAGAAACCCAAATAAAAAATAGGCCAAAGAAGCCCATCTAAAAAAATAAAAAAAATAAAAAATAAAAAAATGAGAGAAAAGAGAGAAGGGACAATGTTACTATCCTTTTACCACACATGTGCTTCAGAGTAGCACCATGTTCTTCATATAGAGAGTCTCTTGAGTTATCACTTTCATATACTAGTGGGAATTTTCATTATAGAACTTGGCTTTTATATTCCGATGATGGGATTCCTCAAACGCCTGAGGTATTCATGAGCAAGCAAGTTGGATGCACACCCACTTAGTTTTCAGTTTGAGCTTTCATACACTTATAGCTCTTAGTGCATCCGTTGCATGGCAATCCCTACTCCTCGCATTGACATCAATTGATGGGCATCTCCATAGCCCATTGATTAGCCGCGTCGATGTGTGACTTTCTCCTTTTTGTCTTCTCCACACAACCTCCACCATCATATTCTATTCCACCTATAGTGCTATATCCATGGCTCACGCTCATGTATTGCGTGAAAGTTGAAAAGGTTTGAGAACGTCAAAAGTATGAAACAACTGCTTGGCTTGTCATCGGGGTTGTGCATGATTTGAATATTTTGTGTGGTGAAGATGGATCATAGCCAGACTATATGATTTTGTAGGGATAACTTTCTTTGGCCATGTTATTTTGAAAAGACATGATTGCTTTATTAGTATGCTTGAAGTATTATTGTCTTAATGTCAAATGATAGACTATTGCTTTGAATCACTCGTGTCTTAATATTTATGCCATGATTAGATTACATGATCACGATTATGCTAGGTAGCATTCCACATCAAAAAAAATTTCGTATACCTACTCGAGGACGAGCAGGAATTAAGCTTGGGGATGCTGATACGTTTCTGTCGTATCTATAATTTTTATTGTTCCATGCCAATATTATACAACTTTCATATACTTTTGGCAACTTTTTATACTATTTTTTGGGACTAACATATTGTTGGGGAACGTAGCAATTTCAAAAAAATTCCTACGCACACGCAAGATCATGGTGATGCATAGCAACAAGAGGGGAGAGTGTCGTCCACGTACCCTTGTATACCGTTATGCAGAAGCGTTATGAGAACGTGGTTGATGTAGTCATACGTCTTCGCGATCGACCGATCCTCAGTACCGAACGTATGGCACCTCCGCTTTCAGCACACTTCAGCTTGGTGACGCCCCACGAACTCACGATCTAGTAGAGATCGAGGGTGAGTTACGTCAGCACGACGGCGTGGTGACGATGTTGATGAAGCTACCGTCGCAGGGCTTCGCCTAAGCACCGCTACGATATGACCGATGTGGAATATGGTGGAGGGGGCACCGCACACGGTTGGAAGAGATCAATGATCAACTTGTGTGTCATAGGGTGCCCCCTGCCCCCGTATATAAAGGAGCTAGGGGGGCGGCCGGCCAAGGAGGAGGGCGCGCCAAGGGGGGGGTCCAACTCCCACCGGGAATAGGACTCCTCCTTTCCTAGTAGGAGTAGGAGAAGGGGGAAGGAGGAGAGAGTGGGGAAGGAAAGGGGGGCGCTGCCCCCCTCCTTGCCCAATTCGGATTCGAGGGGGATGGGGCGCGTGGCCTGCCCTGGACGCCCCTCCTCTTCTCCACTAAGGCCTATTAGGCCCAATATACTCCCCGGGGGGTCCGGTAACCCCACGGTACTCCGGTGTATGCCCGAAACCTCCCGAAACACTTCTGGTGTCCGAACATAGTCATCCAATATATCGATCTTTACGTCTCGACCATTTCGAGACTCCTCGTCATGTCCGTGATCATATCCGGGACTCCGAACTACCTTTGGTAAATCAAAACATATAAATCCATAATACCGATCGTCACAGAACTTTAAGCGTGCGGACCCTACGGGTTCGAGAACTATGTATACATGACCAAGACACGTCTCCGGTCAATAACCAATAGCGGAACCTAGATGCTCATATTGGTTCCTACATATTCTATGAAGATATTTATCGGTCAAACCGCATAACAACATACGTTGTTCCCTTTGTCATCGATATGTTACTTGCCCGATATTCGATCGTCGATATCTCAATACCTAGCTCAATCTCGTTACCGGCAAGTCTCTTTACTCGTTTCGTAATGCATCATACCGCAACTAGCTCATTAGTCACATCTCTTGCAAGACTTATAGTGATGTGCATTACCGAGAGGGCCCAGAGATACCTCTCCGACAATTAGAGCGACAAATTCTAATCTCGATCTATGTCAACTCAACAAGTACCATCGGAGACACCTGTAGAGCACTTTTATAATCACCCAGTTACGTTGTGACGTTTGTTAGCACACAAAGTGTTCCTCCGGTAATCGGGAGTTGCATAATCTCAGAGTCATAGGAACATGTATAAGTCATGAAGAAAGCAATAGCAGTAAACTAAACGATCAAGTGCTAAGCTAACGGAATGGGTCAAGTCAATCACATCGTTCTCCTAGATGTGATCCCATTAATCAAATTACAACTCATGACTATGGCTACGAAACTCAACCATCTTTGATTAACGAGCTAGTCAAGTAGAGGCATACTAGTGACACTATGTTTGTCTATGTATTCACACATGTATTATGTTTCCGGTTAATACAATTCTAGCATGAATAATAAACATTTATCATGATATGAGGAAATAAATAATAACTTTATTATTGCCTCTAGGGCATATTTCCTTTAGTCTCCCACTTGCACTAGAGTCAATAATCTAGATTATACAGTAATGATTCTAACAACAATGGAGCCTTGGTGATGATCATGTTTTACTCGTGGAAGAGGCTTAGTCAACGGGTCTGCAACATTCAGATCCGTATGTATTTTGCAAATGTCTATGTCTCCCACCTGGACTTGATCCCGGATGGAATTGAAGCGTCTCTTGATGTGCTTGGTTCTCTTGTGAAATCTGGATTCCTTTGCCAAAGCAATTGCACCAGTATTGTCACACAAGCTTTTCATTGGACCCGATGCACTAGGTATGGCACCTAGATCGGATATGAACTCCTTCATTTGTTGCTTCCGAAGCAGCTACGTACTCTGCTTCACATGTAGATCCCGCCACGACGCTTCGTCTAGAACTGCACCAACTGACAGCTCCACCGTTCAATGTAAACACGTATCCGGTTTGCGATTTAGAATCGTCCTGATCAATGTCAAAGTTTGCATCGACGTAACCATTTACGACAAGCTCTTTGTCACCTCCATAAACGAGAAACATATCCTTAGTCCTTTTCAGGTATTTCAGGATGTTCTTGACCGCTGTCCAGTGATCCATTCCTGGATTACTTTGGTACCTCCCTGCTAAGCTAATAGCAAGGCACACATCAGGTCTGGTACACAACATTGCATACATGATAGAGCCTATGGCTGAAGCATAGGGAACACTTTTCATTTTCTCTCTATCTTCTGCAGTGGTCGGGCATTGAGTCTGACTCAACTTCACACCTTGTAACATAGGCAAGAATCCTTTCTTTGCTTGATCCATTCTGAACTTTTTCAAAACTTTGTCAAGGTATTTGCTTTGTGAAAGTCCAATTAAGCGTCTTGATCTATCTCTATAGATCTCGATGCCAATATGTTAGCAGCTTCACCGAGGTCTTTCATTGAAAAACTCTTATTCAAGTATCCTTTTATGCTATCCAGAAATTCTATATCATTTCCAATTAGCAATATGTCATCAACATATAATATTAGAAATGCTACAGAGCTCCCACTCACTTTGTTGTAAATATAGGCTTCTCCAAAAGTCTGTATAAAACCATATGCTTTGATCACACTATCAAAACGTTTATTCCAACTCCGAGAGGCTTGCACCAGTCCATAAATGGATCGCTTGAGCTTGCACACTTTGTTAGCTCCCCTTGGATCGACAAAACCTTCTGGTTGCATCATATACAACTCTTCTTCCGGAAATCCATTCAAGAATGCAGTTTTGACATCCATTTGCCAAATTTCATAATCATAAAATGTGGCAATTGCTAACATGATTCGGACAGACTTAAGCATTGCTATGGGTGAGAAAGTCTCATCATAGTCAACTCCTTGAACTTGTCGAAAACCTTTCGCAACAAGTTGAGCTTTGTAGACTGTAACATTACCGTTAGCGTCAATCTTCTTCTTGAAGATCCATTTATTGTCTATGGCTTGTCGATCATCGGTCAAGTCAACCAAAATCCATACTTTGTTCTCATACATGGATCCTATCTCAGATTTCATGGCCTCAAGCCATTTTCCGGAATCTGGGCTCACCATCGCTTCTTCATAGTTCGTAGGCTCGCCTTGGTCAGGTAACATGACCTCCAGAATAGGATTACCGTACCACTCTGGTGCGGATCTTACTCTGGTTGACCTACAAGGTTCGGTAGTAACTTGATCTGAAGTTTCATGTCAATATCATTAGCTTCTTCACTGATTGGTGTAGGTGTCCCAGAAACCGGTTTCTGTGATGAACTACTTTTCAATAAGGGAGCAGGTACTGTTACCTCATCAAGTTCTACTTTCCTCCCACTCACTTCTTTCGAGAGAAACTCCTTCTGTCGGCGTTCTGGGAACGGGGGTCCCCAGACTTGCCTGCCTACGGCCTGCGGCGTGGCTCAAAGAGGGGCCCATCACGGCCCATCTTCATCAACACAAGCTCAAGATCCTCGCGAGGGGCCAAGCCTCGCGGGCCGGACGACAGGGAGCTTCCTCAGGCACAGCCTCATCAGGCTGGCTCGCGAGGAGGCAGAGATATCAAGGCGGGGTACCTCACGAGGTGCCCATGACGCAAGCCATGACGACCATGGGCGCCAGGCGGGCGCCAGCCCGCGCAGTGTCCTCCTTTCCTCTTTGGTGCAAAGGGAGCAAGCGCTAGCGAGAGCATCAAGCAAAGGCGTCCATTTCGGTGCAACAAGACCAAGACCAGCCCAACGGCAGAATGAAGTCATTGTGGAGCCCAAGCCAAGGCGTCACCACCAGAGCCTTTGACAAAGTAGGACCAACTTTAGTCGGGATAAGTGTACCAGATGTTCCCCTTCAAAATGGCCAATTGTTGGTGCCCTTCCGCTCAATATTTGGGAAGAGGCCCGGGGCCTCTGTCTATAAATAGGACTAGCCTCCCACAGGGTAGGGGCAGCTTGATCCGGGATCCGAGCAGAGCTAGAGGCCAAGCAATCTAGAGAGAGAGAGAGAAGGCTGAACTCCTCCAAGCGGTTCATCGCCTGCCAAGAATAGACCCTCATGAGGCTGTTCTTCCTTGTATTGTTCATCACCATCAGCCCAAGAGGCAATCCACCACACCACAAACTAGAGTAGGGTATTACACCACAATGGTGGCCCGAACTAGTATAAACCTTGTGTCTCTTGTGTTGTTCCTTTTGTAGTTTAAATCCTAGCGAGGCGGCAGGGTGCAGGTAGGTAGAGGGTGAGATCTCCGCGCGCACCCCAGTGTTCGAACCTCAAGGGTCTGCCGGAACCCGAAATCCGACACCTTCTCTAGAAAGGATCCATTCTTAGCTACAAATGTCTTGCCTTCAGATCTGTGATAGAAGGTGTACCCAACAGTTTCCTTTGGGCATCCTATGAAGACACATTTCTCTGATTTGGGTTTGAGCTTAGCAGGTTGAAGCTTTTTCACATAAGCATCGCAGCCCCAGACTTTAAGAAACGACAACTTTTGTTTCTTGCCAAACCACAGTTCATAAGGCGTCGTCTCAACGGATTTTGATGGTGTCCTATTTAACGTGGATGCAGCCGTCTCTAAAGCATAACCCCAAAACGATAGCGGTAAATCAGTAGGAGACATCATAGACCGTACCATATCTAATAAAGTACGATTACGATGTCCGGACACACCATTTCGCTGTGGTGTTCCGGGTGGCGTGAGTTGTGAAACTATTCCGCATTGTTTCAAATGTAGACTAAACTCGTAACTCAAATATTCTCCTCCACGATCAGATCATAGATTACAATGATTTTCCACTTCATTCTGAAATTCTTTGAACTTCTCAAATGTTTTAGGCTTATGTTTCATTAAGTAGATATACCCATATCTGCTCAAAGCATCTGTGAAGGTGAGAAAATAACGATACCCGCCGCGAGCCTCAATATTCATTGGACCACGTACATCAGTATCTATGATCTCCAACAAATTTGTTGCTCGGTCCATTGTTTCGAAGAACGGCGTTTTAGTCATCTTGCCCATGAGGCATGGTTCGCAAGTACCAAGTGATTCATAATCAAGTGATTCCAAAAGTCCATCAGTATGGAGTTTCTTCATGCGCTTTACACCAATATGACCTAAACGACAATGCCACAAATAAGTTGCACTATCATTATCAACTCTGCATCTTTTGGCTTCAATATTATTAAAATGTGTATCACTATATCAAGATTTAATAAAAATAGACCACTCTTCAAAGGTGCATGACCATAAAAGAAATTACTCATATAAATAGAACAACCATTATTCTCTTATTTAAATGAATAATCGTCTCGCATCAAACAAGATCCAGATATAATGTTCATGCTCAACGCTGGCACCAAATAACAATTATTCAGGTCTAAAATTAATCCCGAAGGTAGATGTAGAGGTTGCATGCCGATCGCGATCACATCGACTTTGGAACCATTTCCCACGTGCATCGTCACCTCGTCCTTAGCCAATCTTCGCTTAATCCTAGTCCCTGTTTCGAGTTGCGGATATTAGCAACATAACCAGTATCAAATACCCAGGTGCTACTGCGAGCATTAGTAAGGTACACATCAATAACATGTATATCACATGTACCTTTGTTCACCTTGCCATCCTTCTTATCCGCCAAATACTTGGGGCAGTTTCGCTTCTAGTGACCAGTCTGTTTGCAGTAGAAGCACTCAGTCTCAGGCTTAGGTCCAGACTTGGGTTTCTTCTCCTGAGCAGCAACTTGTTTGCTGTTCTTCTTGAAGTTGCCCTTCTTCTTCCCTTTACCCTTTTTCTTGAAACTGGTGGTCTTGTTGACCATCAACACTCGATGCTCCTTCTTGATTTCTACCTCCGCAGCCTTTAGCATTGCGAAGAGCTCGTGAATTGTCTTATCCATCCCTTGTATATTATAGTTCATCATAAAGCTCTTGTAGCTTGGTGGCAGTGATTGAAGAATTCTGTCAATGACACTATCGTCCGAAAGATTAACTCCCAGTTGAATCAAGTGATTGCAGTACCCAGACATTTTGAGTATATGCTCACTGACAGAACTATTCTCCTCCATCTTGCAGCTGTAGAACTTATTAGAGACTTCATATCTCTCAATTCGGGCATTTGCTTCAAATATTAACTTCAACTCCTGGAACATCTCATATGCTCCATGACGTTCAAAACGTCGTTGAAGTCTCGGTTCTAAGCCGTAAAGCATGGCACACTGAACTATCAAGTAGTCGCCAACACGCGACTGCCAGGCATTCACAATGTCTGCAGTTGCTGGCGCAGGTGGTACACCTAGCGGTGCTTCTAAGACGTAATTCTTCTGTGCAGCAATGAGGATAATCCTCAAGTTACGGACCCAGTACGAGTAATTGCTACCATCATCTTTCAACTTTGCTTTCTCAAGGAACGCATTAAAATTCAACGAAACAACAGCACGGGCCATCTATCCTCGATAACATAGACAAGAAAAATACTATCAGGTACTAAGTTCATGATAAATTAAAGTACAATTAATCATATTACTTAAGAACACCCACTTAGATGGACATCCCTCGAATCATCTAAGTGATCACGTGATCCATCTCAACTAAACCATGTCCGATCATCACGTGAGATGGAGTAGTTTTTAATGCTGAACATCACTATGTTTATCATATTTACTATATGATTCACGCTCGACCTTTCGGTCTCAGTGTTCCGAGGCCATGTCTGCATATGCTAGGCTCGTCAAGTTTAACCCGAGTATTTTGCGTGTGCAAAATTGGCTTACACCCGTTGTATTTGAACGTAGAGCTTATCACACCCGATCATCACGTGGTGTCTCGGCACGACGAACTTTCGCAATGGTGTATACTCAGGGAGAACACTTATACCTTGAAATCTAGTGAGAGATCATCTTATAATGCTACCGTCAATCAAAGCAGAATAAGATGCATAAAGGATAAACATCACATGCAATCAATATAAGTGATATGATATGGCCATCATCATCTTGTGCCTTTGATCATCATCTCCAAAGCACCGTCATGATCACCATCGTCACTGGCGCAACACCTTGATCTCCCTCGTAGCATCGTTTTCGTCTCGCCAACTATTGCTTCTACTATTATCGCTACCGCTTAGTGATAAAGTAAAGCAATTACAGGGCGATTGCATTGCATACAATAAAGCAACAACCATATGGCTCCTGCCAGTTGCCGATAACTCCATTATAAAACATGATCATCTCATACAATAAAATATAGCCTCATGTCTTGACCATATCACATCACAACAATCCCTGCAAAAACAAGTTAGACGTCCTCTACTTTGTTGTTGCAAGTTTTACGTGGCTGCTACGGGCTGAGCAAGAACAATTCTTACCTACGCATCAAAACCACAACGATAGTTCATCAAGTTAGTGCTATTTTAACCTTCTCAAGGACCGGGCATAGCCACACTCGGTTCAACTAAAGTTGGAGAAACCGACACCCGCCAGCCACCTGTGTGCAAAGCACGTCGGTAGAACCAGTCTCGCGTAAGCGTACGCGTAATGTCGGTCCGGGCCGCTTCATCCAACAATACCGCCGAGCCAAAGTATGACATGATGGTAAGCTGTAGAACTTGTATCACCCACAACTCACTTGTGTTCTACTCGTGCATATAACATCTACGCATAAACCTGGCTCTGATACCACTGTTGGGGAAGGTAGCAATTTCAAAAAAATTCCTACGTACACGCAAGATCATGGTGATGCATAGCAACGAAAGGGGATAGTGTCATCCACGTACCATCGTAGACCATTAAGCGGAAGCGTTATGACAACGCGGTTGATGTAGTCGTACGTCTTCACGATCGACCGATCCTCAGTACCGAACGTACGACACCTCCATGTTCAGCACACCTTCAGCTCGGTGATGTCCCGCGAACTCACGATCTAGTAGAGCTCGAGGGAGAGTTACATCAGCACGACGGCGTGGTGACGATGTTGATGAAGCTACCGTCGCAGAGCTTCGCCTAAGCACCGCTACGATATGAACAAGGTGGAATATGGTGGAGGGGGGGCACCGCACACGGTTGGGGGAGATCAATGATCAACTTGTGTGTCCTAGGGTGCCCCCTGCCCCCGTATATAAAGGAGCTAGGGGGGAGGCGGCTGGCCAAGGAGGAGGGCGCGCCAAGGGGGGAGTCCTACTCCCACCGGGAGTAGGACTCCTCCTTTCCTAGTAGGAGAAGGAGAAGGGGAAGGAGGAGAGAGGGGAAGGAAAGGGGCGCTGCCCCCCTCCTTGTCCAATTTGGACTAGAGGGGGAGGGGGCGTGCGGCCTGCCCTGGCCACCCCTCCTCTTCTCCACTAAGGACATTAGGCCCAATATACTCCCCGGGGGGTTCCGGTAACCCCTCGGTACTCCGGTATATGCCTCAAACCTCCTGAAACACTTCCGATGTCCGAACATAGTCATCCAATATATCGATCTTTACGTCTCGACCATTTCGAGACTCCTCGTCATTTCCGTGATCATATCCAGGACTTCGAACTACCTTCGGTACATCAAAACATATAAACTCATAATATCGATCGTCACAGAACTTTAAGCGTGCGGACCCTACGGGTTCGAGAACTATGTAGACATGACCAAGACACGTCTCCGGTCAATAAGGCAGGGGTGCGCCCCTGACCCTCGTGGGAACCCCGTAAGGCGGTTGCTGCTATTCTTTTGCCGCAAGAAAGCTAATTTTCGGAAAAAAATCGTGGCAAAGGTTTCAATCCAATCGGAGTTACGGATCTCCGGTTATAAAAGAAACGGTGAAAGTGCACAATCCAGAACGTAGAAACAACGAGAGACAGAGAGACAGATCCAATCTTGGAGGGGCTCTCGCCCCTCCCATGCCATGGAGACCAAGGACCAGAGGGGAAACCTTTCTCCCATCTAGGGAGAAGGTCTTAGGAACAAGAAGAAGAAGGGGGGGGGGGCCTCTCCCCCTCTCTTCCGGTGGCGCCAGAACGCCGCTGGGGCCATCATCATCACCGCGATCTACACCAACACCTCCATCATCTTCACCAAAATCTACATCACCTTCCCCCATCTATCTACAGCGGTCCACTCTCCCGCAACCCGCTGTACCCTCTACTTGAACATGGTGCTTTATGCTTCATATTATTATCCAATGATGTGTTGCCATCCTATGATGTGTGAGTAGATTTTCGTTGTCCTATCGGTAATTGGTGAATTGCTATGATTGGTTTAATTTGCTTGTGGTTATGTTGCTGTCCTTTGGTGCCCATCTTATGAGCGCGCGCGTGGATCACACCATAGGGTTAGTTGTATGTTGATAGGACTATGTATTAGAGGGCAAGAGCGATAGGTCTCCAACGTATCTATAATTTTTGATTGCTCCATGCTATATTATCTATTGTTTTGGACTTTATTGGGCTTTATTGGGATTTATTTTCCACTTTTATATTACTTTTGGGACTAACCTATTAACCGGAGGCCCAGCACAGAATTGTTGTTTTTTGCCTACTTCAGTGTTTCGAAGAAACGGAATATCAAACGGAGTCCAAACGGAATGAAATCTTCGGGAACGTGATTTTCTCGTGAGATAAGATCCAGGAGACTTGGACCCTCGGTCAACAAAGGAGGGAGGCGGCCACGAGGGTGGAGGGCGCCCCCCCCCTAGGGCGCGCCCCCCTGCCTCATGGGCCCCCCGTAGCTCCACCGACGCATTCCTTCCTCCTATATATATACCTACGTACCCCCAACAGATCAGATACGGAGCCAAAAACCTAATTCCACCGCCGCAACTTTCTATATCCACGAGATCCCATCTTGGGGCCTGTTCCGGAGCTCCGTTGGAAGGGGAATCCACCACAGAGGGCTTCTACATCATCATCATAGCCTCTCTGATGAAGTGTGAGTAGTTTACTTCAGACCTTCGGGTCCATAGTTAGTAGCTAGATGGCTTCTTCTCTCTTTTGGGATCTCAATACAATGTTCTCCCCCTCTCTCGTGGAGATCTATTCGATGTAATTTTCTTTTTTCGGTGTGTTTGTTGAGACCGATGAATTGTGGGTTTATGATCAAGATTATCTATGAGCAATATTTGAATCTTCTCTGAGTTCTTTTATGTATGATTGGTTATCTTTGCAAGTCTCTTCGAATTATCCGTTTGGTTTGGCCAACTAGATTGGTAGTTCTTGCAATGGGATAAGTGCTTAGCTTTGGGTTCAATCTTGCGGTGTCCTTTCCCGATGTGAGGGGCAGCAAGGCACGTATTGTATTGTTGCCATCGAGGATAACAAGATGGGGTTTTTATGATATTGCATGAATTTATCCCTCTACATCATGTCATCTTGCTTAAGGCGTTACTCTGTTTTCATTAATTTAATACTCTAGATGCATGCTGGATAGCAGTCGATGAGTGGAGTAATAGTGGTAGATGCAGGCAGGAGTCGGTCTAATTGTCTCGAACGTGATGCCTATATACATGATCATACCTAGATACTCTCATAACTATGCTCAATTCTGTCAATTGCTCAACAGTAATTCGTTCACCCACCGTAAAATACTTATGCTCTTGAAAGAAGCCACTAGTGAAATCTATGGCCCCCGGGTCTATTCCCATCATATTAATCTTCCTACGCTTTATTATTGCTTTGCTTTTTTACTTTGCCTTTTATTTTACTTTGCATCTTTATACCAAAAATACCAAAAATATTATCTATCATCCCTATCAGATCTCACTCTCGTAAGTGACCGTGAAGGAATTGACAACCCCTATTCGCATTGGTTGCGAGGAGTTATTTGCTTTGTGTAGGTACGAGGGACTTGCGCGTGGCCTCCTACTGGATTGATACCTTGGTTCTCAAAAACTGAGGGAAATACTTACGCTACTCTGCTGCATCATCCTCTCCTCTTCGGGGAAAACAAACACAAGCTCAAGATGTAGCAAGAAGGATTTCTGGCGTCGTTGCCGAGGAGTCTATGCAAAAGTCAACATACCAAGTACCCATCACCATCCCTTATCTCTCGCATTACATTATTTTCCATTTGCCTCTCGTTTTCCTCTCCCCCACTTCACCCTTGACATTTTATTCGCCCTGTCTTTTCCGTTTTCCTTTTTCTCGTTTGCTTGTCACTATGGCTCTACCTATATTTGGTGATCTTCACCTTAAAAAGTTGGAAGAGATCGAAAGCAACGTCAGGAGTTTTACGGTTTTGCAATTTGAGCATAATAATTTCTTCAGAAACGAGCTTAAGGAACAAAAAGTTTTATGAATTATTTGAATAAAGAGCTCGATGATATGTCTAAAGAATTTGAAGGTTTAAGATCCCAAATTTCTCGTCTTAAGAAGTTGACTACTGAAATATCTGATAAGCAAGCTACCTTGGTCAATAAGATGGCTGCTAAACCTGATTTCCATGAAAATAAAGATGAAGATCTAAAAGTTATTGATGTGTCCCCTATCAAATCCTTGTTTTGCAATATGAATCTTGATAATGATGAGATTGAATATGAGTCACCTTTACCTAGAAGGCGTTCCAAGAATTTGGAGTTTTTAGATTATGATGCTAAAATTGATAAAAGTGGGATTGAAGAAAGTAGAACCCTAGATGTTGCTAAGCCCACTATTTTGGATTTCAAGGAATTTAATTATGAAAGTTTCTCTTTAATTGATTGTATTTCCTTGTTGCAATCCGTGCTAAATTCTCTGCATGCTTATAGTCAAAATAAAGCGTTTACCAAACATATCGTTGATGCCTATATACATGATCATACCTAGATACTCTCATAACTATGCTCAATTCTTTCAATTGCTCAACAGTAATTCGTTCACCCAACGTAAAATACTTATGCTCTTGAGAGAAGCCACTAGTGAAATCTATGGCCCCCAGGTCTATTCTCATCATATTAATCTTCCTACGCTTTATTATTGCTTTGCTTTTTACTTTGCCTTTTATTTTACTTTGCATCTTTATACCAAAAATACCAAAAATATTATCTATCATCTCTATCAGATCTCACTCTCGTAAGTGACCGTGAAGGGATTGACAACCCCTATTCGCGTTGGTTGCGAGGAGTTATTTGCTTTGTGTAGGTACGAGGGACTTGGCGTGGCCTCCTCTTGGATTGATACCTTGGTTCTCAAAAACTAAGGGAAATACTTACGCTACTGCTGCATCATCCTCTCCTCTTGGGGAAAACCAACGCAAGCTCAAGACGTAGCAAGAAGGATTTCTGGCGCCGTTCTTGGGAGTCTACGCAAAGTCAACATACCAAGTACCCATCACAATCCCTTATCTCTCGCATTACATTATTTGCCATTTGCCTCTCGTTTTCCTCTCCCCCACTTCACCCTTGCCGTTTTATTCGCCCTCTCTTTTCCGTTTGCCTTTTTCTCGTTTGCTTGTCGTTATGGCTAGTCTTATATCTTCTCCATTGTCGCCCGAGAATGAGTTTCTAAATTTTAAGCAAAGGGAGGGAGAAATTCTAAAACACGCTTGGTATAGAATTTGCAATGCTCAAAATAGATCTACCAGGAAGCAATCTACTTCTATTCTTCTCCGCAATTTTATGTAGGTGCTAATCCTTGGTATAGATATATCCTCGATACCATTACATGAGGAATTTCTTGGGTAGCCATACTTTTGATTCTTATAATGCTATGATAGATTTATTTGGCTCACCACCTCTTTTGGTTAATGGAACTATGCTAACTTTGGAGCATGTAATGCAAAGACTTGAAATTATTGAAAATAAAGTTGCTACCGTTGAGTTAATTGAAAATCTAGATAAAAAGATCCACAATCAAATTACCCAATATGGATCTAAGGTAGGAGTAACTTTGAAAAATATTAAGGAGAAGGAACCCATAGTTAATGAGAAAATAAATCAAGATTCCTCTAGAATTGATAAACATGAGGGTATCATTACCAACTTGGGAACCAATTTTTCTTCCGTAAAAAATACTTCAAGTCCACCTACTAAAATTGCTAAGCTCATGTATGTTCCTAAGAATAAGGGTGAATCGTCCAGTAAGGAAACCGCGGATCTTAAATCTATAAGTATTCATCCCAATCTTTTTGCTATCATTAAGGAACCATTTGCTACGAATGAATTTTTCGATCTTTTGCCTAAAAATTTGATAATTACTAGAAAGAAAGAAATTTCTAAGGAAGGTAGATGCCTCGTTGAAGAATTGCCTACCAGAGATGGCAATACCTAGATCTATCCTTGCTTTTATGCCTAGCTAGGGGCGTTAAACAATATCGCTTGTTGGGAGGCAACCCAATTTTATTTTTAGTTTTTGTTTTTGTTTCTGTTTAGGAATAAATAATCCATCTACCTTCTGTTTAGATGTGGTTTTATCTTTTCATTAGTGTTTGTGCCAAGGTAAACCTATAGGATCTTCTTGGATGATAGTTATTTGATCTTGCTGTAATTTCCAAAAACTTTCGGTTCACGAAAACAATTGTTAAAAATCACCAGAACGTGATAAAATAGTTATTCCAATTGCTGCTGATCAATAAAAAAATTCCTAGGTCTTCCTATTTTGGATGAAGTTTTGGAGTTCAGAAGTTTGCGTTAGTTACAGATTACTATAGACTGTTCTTTTTTTGACAGTTTCGGTTTTTCGTGTGTTGTTCGCTTATTTTGATGAATCTATGGCTAGTAAAATAGTTTATAATCCATAGAGAAGTTGGAATACAGTAGGTTTAACACAAATATAAATAAAGAATGAGTTCATTACAGTACCTTGAAGTGGTCTTTTGTTTTCTTTCGCTAACGGAGCTTCTGAGATTTACATTGAGTTTTGTGTTGTGAAGTTTTCATGTTTTGGGTGGAATCTTTTGATGGATTATGGAACAAGGAGTGGCAAGAGCCTAAGCTTGGGGATGCCCATGGGACCCCCAAGATAATCCAAGGACACCAAAAATTCAAAGCTTGGGGATGCCCCGGAAGGCATCCCCTCTTTCGTCCACTTCCATCGGTAACTTTACTTGGGGCTATATTTTTATTCAATACATGATATGTGTTTTGCTTGGAGCGTGTTGTATTATATGCGTCTTTGCTTTTTAATTTACCACAATCATCCTTGCTGTACGCACCTTTTGAGAGAGCCATACATGAATTGGAAATTTTTAGAATACTCTATGTGCTTCACTTATATCTTTTGAGCTATATAGTTTTGCTCTAGTGCTTCACTTATATCTTTTAGAGCACGGTGGTGGATTTGTTTTATAGAAACTATTGATCTCTCATGCTTTACTTAGATTATTTTGAGAGTCTTAAATAGCATGGTAATTTGCTTAAAATAATAATATGCTTGGTATTCAAGATTTGTAAAACTTTCTATTGAGTGCATTGAATACTAAGAAAAGTACGATGCTTGATAATTGTTTTGAGATATGAAGGTATTAATATTAGAGTCATGCTAGTTGAGTAGTTGTGAATTTGAGAAATACTTGTGTTAAAGTTTGTGATTCCCGTAGCATGCACGTATGGTGAACCGTTATGTGATGAAGTCGGAGCATGATTTATTTATTGATTGTCTTCCTTATGAGTGGCGGTCGGGGACGAGCGATGGTCTTTTCCTACCAATCTATCCCCCTAGGAGCATGCACGTAATACTTTGCTTTGATAACTTGTAGATTTTTTCAATAAGTATATGAGTTCTTTATGACTAATGTTGAGTCCATGGATTATATGCACTTTTCTCACCCTTCCACCATTGCTAGCCTCTCTAATACCGCGCACTTTTCTCCGGTATCATACACCCACCATAAACCTTCCTCAAAACAGCCACCATACCAACCTATCACGGCATTTCCATAGCCATTCCGAGATATATTGCCATGCAACTTTCCACCGTTCCGTTTATTATGACACGCTCCATCATTGTCATATTGCTTAGCATGATCATTTAGTTAACATCGTATTTGTGGCAAAGCCAACGTTCATAATTCTTTCATGCATGTCACTTATGAATCATTGCATATCCCGGTACCCCGCCGGAGGCATTCACATAGAGTCATATTTTGTTCTAAGTATCGAGTTGTAATTTTTGAGTTGTAAGAAAAATAAAAGTGTGATGATCATCATTTTTAGAGCATTGTCCCAAGTGAGGAAAGGATGATGGAGACTATGATTCCCCCATAAGTCGGGATGAAACTCCGGACGAAAAATAAAAAAAGAGAGAGAAAAGAAAAGAGGCCATAAAAAAGAGAAAATGCCCAAATAAAAAAATGAGAGAAAAAGAGAGAAGGGACAATGTTACTATCCTTTTACCACACTTGTGCTTCAAAGTGGCACCATGATCTTCATTATAGAGAGTCTCTCGTTTTGTCACTTTCATATACTAGTGGGAATTTTTCATTATAGAACTTGGCTTGTATATTCCAATGATGGGCTTCCTCAAATTTCCCTAGGTCTTCGTGAGAAGCGAGTTGGATGCACACCCACTTAGTTTCTTTTGTTGATATTTCATATACTTATAGCTCTAGTGCATCCGTTGCATGGCAATCCCTACTCACTCACAATTATATCTATTGATGGGCATCTCCATAGCCCGTTGATACGCCTAGTTGATGTGAGACTATCTTCCCTCTTTTTGTCTTCTCCACAACCACCATTCTATTCCACATATAATGCTATATCCATGGCTCACGCTCATGTATTGCGTGAAGATTGAAGAAGTTTTGAGAATGTCGAAAGTATGAAACAATTGCTTGGCTTGTCATCGGGGTTGGGCATGATTTATATACTTTGTGTGGTGAAGATAGAGCATAGCCAGACTATATGATTTTGTAGGGATAACTTTGTTTGGCCATGTTATTTTGAGAAGACATAATTGCTTTGTTAGTATGCTTGAAGTATTATTATTTTTATGTCAATATTAAACCTTTGTCTTGAATCTTTCGGATCTGAATATTCATACCACAATTAAGAAGAGTTACATTGAAATTATGCCAATTAGCACTCCGCATCAAAAATTCTCTTTTTATCATTTACCTACTCGAGGACGACCAGGAATTAAGCTTGGGGATGCCTGATACGTCACCAACGTATCTATAATTTTTGATTGCTCCATGCTATATTATCTATTGTTTTGGACTTTATTGGTCTTTATTTTCCACTTTTATATTACTCTTGGGACTAACCTATTAACCGGAGGCCCAGCCCAGAATTGCTGTTTTTTGCCTATTTCAGTGTTTCGAAGAAACGAAATATCAAACGGAGTCCAAACGGAATGAAATCTTCCGAAACGTGATTTTCTCATCAGATAAGATCCAGGAGACTTGGACCCTCGGTCAAGAAAGGAGGGAGGCGGCCACGAGGGTGGAGGGCGCGCCCTAGGCGCGCCGCCTCGTGCCCCTAAGCTCCACCGACGCATTCCTTCCTCCTATGTATACCTACGCACTTCAACAGATCAGATACGGAGCCAAAAACCTAATTCCACCGCCGCAACTTTCTGTATCCACGAGATCCCATCTTGGGGCCTGTTCCAGAGCTCCGTCGGAAGGGGAATCCACCATGGAGGGCTTGTACATCATCATCATAGCCTCTTCGATGAAATGTGAGTAGTTTACTTCAGACCTTCGGGTCCATAGTTAGTAGCTAGATGGCTTCTTCTCTCTTTTTGGATCTCAATACAATGTTCTCCCCCTCTCTCATGGAGATCTACTCGATGTAATCTTCTTTTTGCGGTGTGTTTGTTGAGACCGATGAATTGTGGGTTTATGATCATATCTATGAGCAATATTTGAATCTTCTCTGAATTCTTTTATGTATGATTGGTTATCTTTGCAAGCACTACAAAAAAATACACTTCCGTGATGATATGTGTTTGTCACAGTAGGTCGGGTTTTTTGTCATGCATGTACATCCATGACAAATTTATGACAGAATCAAGATAGTCATACCTGTGCTGTCATAGAAGTGTTCCATGACATTACCAAAATTATCATCACGGAAGTGTCCACTTCCATGACGATAAATCACGCGTCATAGAAGTGCTTTCGTCAAGGGTGACCGACACGTGACATCCACCGTAACGGAATGCCGTTAAGCTATCGGGTCGGATTTTTAATCCGATAACCCGTTAACAGCCACGACCAATACCGATTTTCCACGTGTAAAATTCTCATTGGCCTTTAGCTGGGCCGGCCCATTATGGTTTGCAGAATCTTGTGGGCCTTTAGCTGGACCGGTCCAAAAGTGGCCCACAAAGTTTAAATACGCTGGCCCAACCGAAGGCCCATAAGATTTAGCGGACCATAATGGGCCGGCCCAGCTAAAGGCCCACAAAATTTAGCGGACCATAATGGGCCGGCCCAGCTAAAGGCCCACAAGATTTTGCAGACCACAAAGGGCCGCCCGCTAAAGGCCCACAAGATTCTGCAGACCATAATGGGCCGCCCAGCTAAAGGCCCAACATTCTCTCACAAATCGCCCGTCAACGGCCTGGTCTAAACTTGTCATCAATGCGCCCATGGTCACTTCGCCCGTTAACGGTCCGCTAAGTAATTGGGCGAATTCCGGCCCGTGTATTTCCGGCCTGTTAAAGGTCCGGCTTCATTTGGGCCCATTTACAGGCCATCAAAACTTTCGGCCCATAAACGACCGTGAAGGATTTGGGTCATATTCGGACATGTCTGTCATTCGGCCTGTTAGAGCCCCACTAAAGATTTGGGACACTTTCGGCCTGTTGTCATTTTTGGCCTGTTAACGCCGGACGTAAACCATGGGCCATATGTGGCCCAACGTCATATCGGGCCCATTAACGGCCCATATAAAAATGACGATAATCTAGCCCGACCGAAGTTCCAGCCTGTTAAAGGCCCGTGTATTAGGTCGGCGCATTTACGGCCTATCAAATATCCGAATCGTAAATGGGCCACCATTTCGGCCTGCTAAGTCCAGTGGGTTATTTGGCACAGTCAGGGCCCAATCTCACTTTCGGTCTATTAAAGGCCCATGTTTTTTATGGGCTCGAGATATTTACACCTGTAAACGGCCTATTTTTACTGAGGGCCCAAATTATGTTTAGGCCTATTAAAGGCCCACTATGGGCACAGGCCTACCAGAAAAATTTGAAATCTTATGCTAATTTAAGCCCAAATATTTTTAGTGGGCTACATGCCAATTTCGGCCCGTAATCATTTTTAGCCCAATTGGAATGGGCCCGACGAATGTTGGCATGTTGGGCTCCTACGAAGCTTTCGGACGAATACATTACTAAGATAAACCTTCACTATACAAAAATAGCGTCGTAATTATCGCACTGTGGCGGATCATAAATGTTGTATCACAACAAAATAAATTCCAATCATACAACAAAAGGCCTGTTGACATAAAGTTTATAGTCCTTCCGGATAAAAGCACCATCGGATGTATAGAAGCACAGATCATTTGACACGAGTGCTAATGTTTCAGCTGTAGAATCTGATGGAGCAAGACGATCTCCACCTTTTTCCGCCATTGCTCTTCAACAACGGGCGAATGTCGGATAGTCTGGTTTCAAAACCATTCATATCTTGACGACATTTCTCAACCACTATTCTTGTTTCCGAAACAACGTCCATTAGGGATTGGACTTGTGTCTGGAGCACATATATATCACTCTGTCTAGCAGGAAGATTTTGTTCAGTAGGCGATTTGGACGAGGTTACTGTAGGACCTTGAAGTATGTCTAGAGGGGGGGGTGATTAGTCTCCTTGACCAATTAAAAACTTAGCCTTTTCCCAGTTTTAGAGTTTGGCAGATTTTAGCTATCTTAGGATAAGTCAAGCAATCATCACACAATTCAAGCAAGCATGCAAAGAGTGTATGAGCAGCGAAAATTAAAGCATGCAACTTGCAAGAAAGTAAAGGGAAGGGTTTGGAGTATTCAAACGCAATTGGAGACACGGATGTTTTTGGCGTGGTTCCAATAGGTGGTGCTATCGTACCTCCACGTTGATGGTGACTTCAACCCACGAAGGGTAACGGTTGCGCGAGTCCACGAAGGGCTCCACCCACGAAGGGTCCACGAAGTAGCAACCTTGTCTATCCCACCATGGCCGTCGCCCACGAAGGACTTGCCTCACTAGCGGTATATCTTCACGAAGTAGGTGATCTCCTTGCCCTTACAAACTCCTTGGTTCAACTCCACAATCTCGTCGGAGGCTCCCAAGTGACACCTAGCCAATCTAGGAGACACCACTCTCCAAATGGTGCGTTGATGATGAACTCCTTGCTCTTGTGCTTCAAATGATAGTCTCCCCAACACTCAACTCTCTCTCATAGGATTTGGATCTTGTGGAAAGAAGATTTGAGTGGAAAGCAACTTGGGGAAGGCTAGAGATCAAGATTCATATGGTAAGAATGGAATATCTTGGTCTCAACACATGAGTAGGTGGCTCTCTCTCAGAACTGGTAAGTTGGAAGTGTAGGTTTGTTCTGATGGCTCTCTCCACGAATGAAGAGGAGGTGGAGGGGTATATATAGCCTCCACACAAAATCTAACCGTTACACACAATTTACCAATCTCGGTGGGACCGAATCAACAAACTCGGTCAGACCGATTTTAGTAAACCTAGTGACCGTTAGGGTTTTCGTGGACTGACTTGCATTTCGGTAGGACCGATATGGTTAGGGTTAGGGCATAACGTAATCTCGGTGAGACCGATTACACAAACTCGGTGAGACCGATTTTGGTAATTAGCTAACCAGAGAGTTGGTCAGGTAAACTCGGTGGGACCGATTCGCTCTTCGGTGAGACCGAAAGCGTTACGAAGGGAAATGAAAGTTTACATTGCAATCTCGGTGGGACTGGTCCGCTCTTTCGGTGAGACCGAAAAGTTACGAAAAGGAAACAGAGAGATTACAGTCCCATCTCGGTGAGACCGAGATCCCTATCGGTAGAACCGATTTGCCTAGGGTTTGTGGCAGTGGCTATGACATTTGGAATCGATGGCGCCGGATAGGAAGAATCGGTGAGACCGATTTTGGCTTTAGGTTTAGGTCATATGTGGATGTGAGAAAGTAGCGGAGGGTTTTGGAGCATATCACTAAGCACATGAAGCAAGAGGCTCATTTAGCAACACCTCATCCCTCCTTAATAGTATTGGCTTTTCCTATAGACTCAATGTGATCTTGAATCACTAAAATATAAAATGAAGAGTCTTGAGCTTTTGAGCTTGAGCCAATCCTTTGTCATTAGCATTTTGAGGATCCACTTTCATCATCCATGCCATGCCATTCATTGAGCTTCCTGAAATGTTCATCTTGGAATAGCATTAGCTCAATGAGCTATATGTTGTTATGAATTACCAAAACCACCTAGGGATAGTTGCACTTTCAATCTCCCCCTTATTGGTAATTGATGACAACATATAGATCAAAGCTTCGACAAATGATAATAAGATTGAAAAACATCGTCGCTTTGAGAAGTATGTGATAAGCAAGAGCTCCCCCTTAATTTGTGCATAGTTTACGATTTGCTTTGGACTGCAAATGCACAAGGAATTAGGCTCATGGGTTACTCTTCCATGTCACATACATCTTGGTGGAGCGCTCAAAATGATACGGATTGAATACATGTACTCATCACCAAGCACAGTGAATGATCACATAGGATAGATAAGATAATATCATAAAACATGCATAAGTGTAGCTTATGATCAAACACATGATCATCAATGTCTCACAAACATAGTAACTCAAGCAATCAAAAGCAAACAAGTTTAAAAAACCACCAAATCAAGAGAGAACAAAAGCAACACTCTCTCTCTCTTGAAGCCTATGATCTATACATTTTTCTCCCCCTTTGCCAACAAGTTACCAAAAAGTTCATAGAAAATGCATAGTGCTAGATCGCCTCTCGTGCTTGATCTTCAGGTGGTGGTGTCCGGATAGCACCGAGGACGAAGGCTTCAGCTTGAAGTAGATGGAGCTGGAGCTGGTGTAGGTCTTTGAAGCTGGTGGCACCGAGGCTGTAGCTGGTGCAGATGAAGTGGCTCTGGTGTCAGGAACTGGCACAGCAGATGACCTCTGGGCTCTAGGCACTCTGGCAAATGCATCAGTTGTTGTTTTGCCCTTCCTCTCCTGCATGTCATCCTGTAGTTGCTCCACAGCAGACTGAATCTCGGTTACTTTCACATCTAAGTCATAGAACTTTTGTTCCATGATTCTTTCCAAGCTCTCCTGATTTTGAGTGAGGGTGGCCAATCCCTTCTCAATCCTCAGTGTTGATGCTATTAAGTATCCAAGCTGCTCCTGCTTGTTCTTCAAGAAATACTCAGATGCCTCCTGTTGAGTTGGCATCCTGGAAGCCTTCTCCTTCCTTGCCTTCTCCTTCTTCTCTTGTGCTTGAACTGACGATGGATCATTCTCATTCATGACAACCTCATTGTCCTCAAAGTCTGGATAAATTGGAAAATGTTATTTATCCAATAGATATTTGCCTATGCCCATCTTTGAGTTAATCAACTCCTGGATCTGAGGGGCATATCCACAACTTCTCTTCTGGTCTGCTGCAGTCCTCTTAATGGTTTCAACCATAAGGCTCATGACTTTGAATTTCTGTGGCACTTCAAACAAATGCAACATGTTGATTGCACGCCCTCTAATAATGTTGTGGTCACCAGACTTAGGCAGTAGAGTATGCCTTAAGATGAAGTTGATAGTTGGCAGCCCTGACAGAAGGAAGTGGACTGATCCAAACTTATGTGTCTCAATGGCTGTGTCTGTGATCTCCTTGTACATGTGTGCCATGGAATTGTGGTCCATTTTCTTCTTGGCATATACATCCGTGTCATCTTCATTCTCCTTTGGGGCATTTATCAGCTTTGCCCACTCCTCAACAGTTGACTAGTACCTTGTACCTTCGGACATCCACACTATCCTCGCCATCTGGATAAAAGTGTCTTTGTGGAGTAGAATTGCATGATAAGTTCATCGCTCCAGTTGGTGAGCTTTTTTCCCAACGAAGTCTGCAACTCCAACGCAACAAAACTGTCTTGCACTCCAGGATAGTGCTCTACATTTTTTCATGTAGGTCCAATACCCACCTCATACCACACACTATGGGCTTCTTATCCAGTAGAATAGTCTCATAAAAGTCCTGTTGTTCCTTGGTGTGGAACCTGTAGTCCACAGCAGTTCTTCTCCTTGTGGCATATGGATCTGTCATCCTCCATAGCCTCAACCCATTGTCTCTTCTGATCTTCATGTCCTCAGCCACAGGATGGGCATCATTGTGGTCTGGTATCTTGGGTTTGAGCTTCCTCAGAACTTGTCCTTCTTCATCTTCTTCATCAGCAACCTCACGCACTGGGGCCTTGTTCTTCTCAAAGAAATTTGGAATACTCCTGGTATTCCTCTTTGGTGCAGACTTGGCCTTGGGGGCAGCTTTGGGTGCTTCCTTGGGCTTAGTTGTGGCAGCCCCTGATCTTATAGCATCACCCATAAGCTTTGGTGCCTTGGGTGTTGGTGCAGCAATTTCTTCTTCCTCTTCCATCATGGAAGGCTTCCCAATAACTCTGACTTTGGTCTTCTTGACCCTTTCTTTCCTTTTCTTTCCTTCAGCAGCAGCTGGCTCTTTGGGATCAGGCTTTTCAGGAATTTGAGTTGATGCTCTGACCTTTGGCATAGGTGTCCTCTTGGCAGGAACCTTCCTATTGAGTCCGTGTTTTGTGCTATGTCTTTGGGCCATAATCCTTTTTGGGCACCGCCTTCTTGGAGGTTGCCTCATCCTCTTCGCCCTATAATCCTCATCTTCGAATCTGAGGATTTCTTCTTCCTTTGCCTGGTGGCAGCTTTAGGCAAATTGCTTGGGGTGCTCCTGCTGCCTTCATCTGAAGAGCTGGAGGGACTAGTGCCCTCACTCATGTTCACCTGCTCCTCTGACCTGTTCTGACTGTCACTCTGGTCTGACATGCTGCAAACACTGACTGCTGACCTTGTGAAGAGTTATAGATGAGGTAGAGTGGATGAGCATCACAAAATGCAGAGATTTTTGCAAAAGAATGACTCACAAATTCAGTTTTAGTTTTCCACAGAAAGCATATCGGATCAACCGATTTTCAAACTCGGTGATACCGAAGCAGTTTTGGAACCTAAACTGATGAACTCCGAGTCACAGTTTGGTGGCACCGAGACTGCTAGGGTTTCACAAATTCCTAAAATCGGTCTCACCGATTAGCAATTCTCGGTCAGACCGAGTCTCACTAGTGCAATGGCATAAGCCAAATCGGTGGGACCGAGTTTTTCAACTCGGTGGGTCCGAGATGGTTTCGGCGGAAACCTAACCCTAAAATTTTCGAATCAAGACTATTCTAAGGATTGCATTGACTGGTAGGAGTGTTTCAATCGTGGCAAGAATCAATAAGAACACAATGTGCTGAGAATCGGACGAGGAAAGCACTGTGATCGACTCCATACCCTAGTTCGGCGGAGACTCGCTACAGCGGCAACGGCGTGATTGAATTCCGTTGACGGCGGCAGAGACCAGCGACAGGAGGCGGCTGGCGACGAGGAGACGGTCAGGAGACCACGGAGGCAGAGCGAGCTATTGCGCGGGCGAAGAGGTTCGGAGAAATTTCCAAATTTTCGCCCGTGACTATATATAGCCCGACCCTGTTTGTGTGACCGAGTGGAACAACTCGGTGTGACCGAAGAGTTCAAATCGGTTGCACCGAGATTGAAAACCTAGATCGACTTAGTGATCTCGGTAAGACCGAAATGGAGGAATCGGTCAGATCGAGAATCACAAAGAAGTTTTGGAAGTTTAAGTCTATGACGAATCGAGGACTCGAGTGCTCCTCACACAGAGTGGTTCGAATCTGACTTGATCAAATTTTGTGATGTAGCATGAATAGAGTTTGAGACGAGAAAAGCATAGATAGCTAGAGAAGGTTCTTAGGCATTCTTGTCCATCCACTTGGCCAAAGAAAAAGAAGCCAATCAATCAAAACAACAAGTGGATGTCCTCGAATGAGTAAAGTATGCAACCAACATGCTCACACAATAAGATGGCAAATGAAATATGTGGCAAAGCATGCACAACCAATTCTAGCATCTATCAAACAATTGGCGATGACTAGGTCATCTATATATGAGTATATTGACTTAGGAGTCAAATGATAGACATTTGATCATAGGTCATACTCATCGTTTAAGCTCAAGTGGGGTTACCACTTTTACATAAAGCATTTATGTGTTCACATCATTAGAGTTGCTTTGACTCAATTCTTAGAGTTAAGCTCCCCCTAGATGTGAGATCCCCCCTAAGAGGGATGAACTAACCTTAGGTTTTGTCGATGATGACTTCATGTAGGTGTCGAAGATGTGGATGCTCAATGTTGATGTAGATCAATTGGAGCAATCCTTTGGAGTGAGTTGCACTTTCAATACCTACATGGGTTAGTCCCACAAGGAACAAACAAGTATATCCATAGACATAGAGTGATGCACACACAAAATGATGTCCATGAAATCATTAGGTTACCTTGTCCCTTGCCTTACCAAAGATGAGGGTTTGTGACTCCTTGAACTAGTGCAAGATATGGAAGTTGACTGCACTTGTCCTTGCCATAATGATATGAGTGAAATATGTTGGCGGAGTCACCCTCAAGAACTCTCTAGTTCTTCTTCTTCCGGATCCACATCATCTTGATGGGAATCCTTGGAGTTGTAGTTGTACTTGATGAAGTAGAACTTGACGTAGTCTTGGGAACCCACTTGACCGAGACCTTAGGTGCCTCTTCAAATGCATCAATCTCATCTTGAAGCTTGTCCTTGCCTTTGTTCTTGTGGTCTTGTGGTGGAAGATCATCTTGTGCTTGTGTTCCCTTGAAGGAAGTAGGATCATACTTCTCTTGTTGAGGAACAAACTTCGTCTTGGGGTATTGATCTTCTTCCCACTCAACTCCATTGGCATTGAACTTTCGTTCAAAACCAACACCTTGATTCTTCTGGTGTCTTCCTTGCTTGCGTACAATTTCCTCGAATTGCTTACTCCCGGCAAGGCTCTTGTATACACCTTTCTCTATAATTCCCTTCAATAATCTATTTTCTTGCTCAAGTGTAACTTGGCTAAGAGAATCATTAGTGGAATCAAGAGAACTACTAGAAGCAACAATATTGGATTTGACATTATTATTGTTATTACTAGAGGAAGAATCTTTCTTGATCTTGTTACTAGAATTGACTTGAGGCATGTAAGTAGATAAGAGTAAACGCTTGGCAATGTAAGAAGAACTTTTCTTACGGAGATCATCATTGGTTGCTTTTAAGAACTCATGCTCTTGCTCAAGATTGAGCTTTTCAAAGCGTGACTTCTCATGAGCCCTCAAAAGTTCTCGATGATCTTCGAAGATAGTTTCATGAGCTAACTTAAGAGAGTTTAGTTCTTTACTTAGACGCTCAATCTTCTCCTTATCATTGTCATTCGTTTTATCTTGATTAGCATGTTTAATTGACATTTCATCATAGTATTCATCACTAGAGTTGTCAACAAGTAAATCATCATCCACAAGCAAGTCATCTTCATCACTATTGAAATCAACATACTCAGGATGTGTTAGCTTTGGACCTTTGGCCATGAAGCATCTTCCAATTCCTTCATTTGGTGACTCAAATATGTCGTAGGTGTTGGTTGACACAAGTGCTAGACCGGCAAAACCTTCATCTTGAGTATATTCGGAGTCGGAGTGATAGCTTCTCTCGGAGTGATTGTCGGAGTCGGAGCCGGATACCCATTCACCAACATGAGCTTGATGTCTTCGTTTTATGTAGCTCTTTGATGACTTGTCCTTCCTTTCCGAATCCTTGCTTCTCCATGAGGGTCTTTGTTCATAACGATCATCTCTACTCCTCCTCTCTCTTGGTGGTGATTCTTCTCTTCTACTTCTTCTTTTTGGAGAGTCTTCTCTTCTTTTGTAGGGTGCCGTACACTCATTGGAATAGTGTCCGGTCTCCCACAATTGTAGCAATTTCGCTCTCGACTAGAAGATCTTTTGTCATTGTAAGACCTTGACTTGGAGCTTCTTTCTTTGCTTCTACTCTTGTAGAATTTGTTGAAGTTCTTCACCATTAAGCTCAATTCTTCATTGAAGGTGTGTGTGACGCCCGGGTAATTAAGCTACAGTAATCCCCGCTAATGATGTCACGTCACCTCGATTACTGTGACAAATCTCGCGTTAGTTCGAAACCGATTCAAATTCGAATTCAAAATCAAGTCAAACATTAAAGGTTTTCTAATAATAAAACTAAAATGTTCGGGTGGTTCCAAATAATTCATAAGTAATTATGGTGGAGGAACCACACTTTTATAAAAGGCATAAATACTCTAAAATGTTTTGAATAGTAGCAAAAACAATTAGTTGAATTCATTTTACAATAAATAAAATATTAAACTATTTTATTTAGTTACCCAAATTAATGTGGCAGTAGTATGTATAAGCAATACCAATTTAGGAACCATTGATGTATTTTGTAAAACTAAAATAAAAGAAAACTAGACATAAAACAGAAAAGAAAAGTAAAAAGAAAAGGCAAAGAAAAAAAAACAAAAGGAAAGAGAGAAGGTCTCTGACCGGGCTTCGCCCAAAGAAGCCGGGCCCACCATCGCCCAGCCGGCCACTCCCCATATGCTCACTCCACCCCAGAACCCTAACCGAACCCCCCTCACTCCCTCGTCTCCCTCTCCCCGATCCAGATCCGATCGGGCCGATCCCCTGCCAGTGCCGCCACCGGCGCCCTTCTCCTCATTGCCGCCACGACCGCCTCACCTCGCCGTCAATTCTCCATCGACGGACCCTCCTCGAGCATCGCCGCCAGGCTTCATGGGACGCCGCACCCGAGGACTCAGACTACTTCGACGCGTCCCGGCGCCATCGCACTGTGCCACGCCGTCGCCGGTGCCGACTTCACACCGGATCGCCAAGCACCGCCTGCCTGCCTCCTCTCACGGTCGCCGTCCTCCTCCTCGCCCCGTTGCCCGAACCCCACGAACCCCCTGTGAGCCCCGTTCTTCTCCTTCGCCGCTTCAAGACGCGCCAAGAATCCAGCCCGACGCCACAAGGGGCGTCAAGACGCTGCACCAGCTGGGTCGGCTCGCTCATGACTGCCCCTCGCGCTTTGTCGGCCACATCGGCCCGCCACCAGCCTCGCCACCGGCCCTATGCCGATCCGCCATCAAGATGCCGGTGCTCCTCCGCCGGTGGTCACCTGCCATGGGGCCGCCACCGCCATGGCTCGCTTCTTCGGGTGCCCGATCGTCCTCGCTTTGCGCCAAATACGCATGTCAATATTGCATACACATGGGGCCCACGCCTGTAACAAAAAAAAGAATAATAAAAATAATAAAAATAATAAAAATAAAGAAATAAATAAATAAATTAAATTAAATTAATTAACTAAACTAATCATGTTTAGTTCACCTAATTAACTATTGTTAATTAGGTAAACAGTAATTAGATTAGTTAAATCCTAATTAGAATAAACAGAGTATGACATGCGGGACCCACACGTCAGTTTGACCCAGGTCAACGTTCAACGTTGACTGCTGACGTCAGCATGACATCATGCTGATGTCATAAATCCATTTTCGAATTAGATTAAATAATTAATTAAATTTCAGAAATTAATAAAATCTTTAGAAAATCATATCTTTTAATCCGTAACTCGGATTAAAATATTTTCAACATGAAAGTTGCTCAGAACGACGAGACGATTCCGGATACGCAGTCCGTTCGTCCGCCACACACCCCTAACCTATCGAACTCGCAACTTTCCCCCTCCGCTCCTCTGCCCGAAAACACGAAACACCGGGGATATTTTCCCGGATGTTTCCCCCCTTAACCGGTATCACCTCATACCACGTTAGGGCACGCCTAGCATCGTTACTTGACTTGTCATGCATCGATATGCATCTGTTTACATGGTATTCATTGTTTCTTCCCCCTCTTCTCTCCGGTAGACTACGAGACCGACGCTGCTGGCCGCCTCGACTACGGAGTTGGCGACCCTCTCTCTTGCCAGAGCAACCAGGCAAGCCCCCTTTGATCACCGAGATATCGCCTACTCTTCTCTATAATGCTTGCATTAGAGTAGTGTAGCATGTTACCGCTTTCGCCATTACTCCTATCTATACTTTGCATAGCCTGTCCTTGCTACTATCATTGTTACCTTTACCTCGCTATCCCTACCGCTTAGTATAGGATGCTAGTGTTCCATCGATGACCCTACACTCTTGTCCGTCTCGCCATGCTATACTGATCGGGCTGTGATCACTTCGAGGTGATCACGGGCATATACTATATACTTTACACCATTACATTACCTGTGATACTGTTCGGAGATGGGGCTGAAAGGACAGTGGCTCCATCCTGGTAGAGGTGGGCCTGGGTTCCCGACGGCCCCGATCGTTACTTTGTGGCGGAGCGACAGGGAAGGTTGAGACCACCTAGGAGAGAGGTGGGCTGGCCTGGTCATCGTCATGGATACTTAACACGCTTAACGAGATCTTGGTATTTGATCTGAGTTGGCTACGAGCCTATACGCACTAACCATCTACGTGGGAGTAGTTATGGGTATCCCAGCGTCGTGGTATCAGCCGAAGCACTTCAGACGTCAGCGACGGAGCGGCGCGCACCGGATTGGATTGGAACGCCACTAGGCTAGGTCTGCTTCCGGCCGCATAGCGTGCAGGTGTGCTCGAGGCGATGGGCCCTGCACTGGCGCTTAGGTTTAGACCAGCGTGCTGGCCTCTCTGTTGTGCCTAGGTGGGGCTGCGACGTGTTGATCTTCCGCAGCCGGGCATGACCCAGGAAAGTGTGTCCGGCCAAATGGGATCAAACGTGTTGGGTAAGTTGGTGCACCCCTGCAGGGAAGTTAATCTATTCGAATAGCTGTGATCTTCGATATGGGGCGACTTGGAGTTGTACCTTGACCTTATGACAACTAGAACCGGATACTTAATAAAACACACCCTTCCAAGTGCCGACATACACCGGTGGTCGCTCTCTCGTGGTGACGAGGAGGGATCGCTGGTAGGATTATTGCTATGTGATGTTACATTGGAGGACTTCAACCTACCCTCTTCTACTGTTGCAAAGACGAAGGTGACCCGAGCGTAGTCTTCGATAAGACTAGCTATCCCCCTCTTATTCTGGCATTCTGTAGTTCAGTCCACTGATATGGCCCTTTACACATATATCCATGCATATGTAGTGTAGCTCCTTGCTTGCGAGTACTTTGGATGAGTACTCACGGTTGCATTGTTTCCCCCTTTTCCCCCTATCTCCACTCGAATGCTGCAACCAGACGATGGAGCCAGAGCTGTGACGCCACCGTCGATGACGACATTACTACACCGGAGGCGCCTACTACTACGTGCAGCCGCTGGACGACCACTGTGGGTAGTTTAGGAGGATCCTGCAGGAGGCATGCGCCTCTTTCGATCTGTATCCCGCTTTGTGCTAGCCTTCTTAAGGCAAACTTGTTTAACTTATGTCTGTACTCGAGATATTGTTGCTTCACTGACTCATCTATGATCGAGCACTTGTATTCGAGCCCTCGAGGCCCTGGCTTGTATTATGATGCTTGTATGACTTATTTTAATTGTAGAGTTGTGTTGTGATATCTTCCCGTGAGTCCCTGATCTTGATCGTACACATTTGCGTGCATGATTAGTGTACGATTGAATCGGGGGCGTCACAAGTTGGTATCAGAGCCGACTGCCTGTAGGAAGCCCCCTTCCACACTCCTTGGCCGAAGTCGAGTCTAGACATTGCAAAAACTTTTACTAACTTGGTTGTGTGCCTTACGGGCCCACGTCGCCATCGGGTGGTATTAGGATCTTTTACTCCTCGATATTTACTCTGGGACTCTGAACTCTCTTCTACTCGGGTTAAACGATTTTTACTAACTCTGACTCTAGGTTCTCGATAATACTTTCTCCCGGAGAGCCCCTTATTACGGACGATCGTCTGCTGCACGTGAAGACCCCTGAAGATACTGTCCGCTGTTAACCCGAGAACTTGTGTTCATCGCATTTGCAATTCCCCTTCCACCGTAAACCCTTATGGATAACTACTTGCAGTTGTTATTCTTACATTCATCCCCAGTTGGACTTGTTATTACAAGATACCCTGAAAAACTCGTCGTTGTTTCGATAATCCTTTGAGCTATCGCCTTTTGTTCTTTGTCACCTGATTACCCCTACGGATAATTCTCACGCTTATCGAGTATCCGCTCATCCCTCGGTTGATCAGGTGTTACACAGAAGTCTTCGAAATACCATTCGATCTTCCGAAAATCCTCAGCAACTTATTGCTCTGGAATTTCCTGTTTGCTTTCATTATGATTAATCCCATAAGTATAGTAATCATATTGGCATCCTTTGTCACCATCATTTTTGAGTCCATTGATTCAATACGTTGTGAATGTTCACAATCATCAGTCGAGTCCTAGGATTATCCTTCCGGCTCAGACATCATTTTTGAACATGAGCTGGTTCTCGACCAAACTATTTATAAATCAATTGTGCCTCCGGTCTATCCAACTTATCCATCCTTGATCGGGCGATCGCTTCGGTCCTTTGTTTTGGAAATCGAAATTCCTTTGTTATCTAAGCATCGAATTATTCAGATGTTCTATAATATGATGCCCATGCATTCTTCTACCTCTGGTTGAGTACCGATGCTCACATCAGATCCCTTGTGGACCATCGGTTCCTTTGTTGGATTTTATCCGACAGTGTCCTTCATATTGAATAAACTTGAGAGCCTTTCCATGGGTATATAATGCCTTTGGTAAATTGTATCATCTGCTTTTGAACAATGCTCTACTTTTGAACCTGTATTATTTACCCCAAAGTTTGTGGTATATGTTCGTAAGATGCCCTGATGGGTTGAACCTATGCCTTCCTTAAAATGTGTGAACTCGAAAGTTTTCACGAGTCATACTCTTCTGGTGCTTCGCTAGATAAAATTTCAGCACTACAACTTCTTCGAAAATGAGAAGTGAATGAAAGGTTATGCATTGGAGAAGTGGGAGTCGACCTTGAACTTTGTGTTCATGCCCATGGACGCGATGTATATCCTATCATGGAAGCTTCTTGTAATAATAACTATTTACTTGATAACTAACATATGGTATCTGTGAGTTGATCCCTTGCAACCGTGGTTCCGACCATGATTGTTCTTCTTTGATTCCATTTCTCTGACAAGTTAAAACAATTGTCTTCTATGGATCAATACACCAGTCCAACCTTTACTTTGATCTTGTGTCGAGTATTACCCCCCTGGTATCTCGAGATTATCTTGGAACTGCATAAACTTCCTATGAGTTCTTCATCAAGTACTACCTTCACACTGATTACAATTTTTCAAGGGCTCTGAGTTATTAAACACTCAAAGACACCGATAACTGAACCGAGTCCGCACTATGGTTCAACAACTCTTCAGTAAGCTTCTATAACTACGAGTTTGTACCCGATCACGCCATTCCTAGCCTGTTCGGCTATATCATTATCGTGCAAACTGTTAACTGTGCTACCTGGTCCTTCTTCTCGGAGCACAATTTTCGATGATGAGCTAATCTTACGTTGATTTTCCTTGTCTTACCGTTTCACCTCGAACAACAAGCTTGAGTTCGAGTTTGTGTCGTAATTGTGGTTCCAATAACCTCTTGCTTCATCATTCCTCTGGCTTGATGTCGTCGCTGATTGATTACATCTGCATGAAATATCTCGACAAATGTGTCGTGATCATCATCAACCTTATGAGCTCTTCCAGGAATTCAATTGAATTCATGATGGGTAATACCATCCTTGCCCCTCGATGATTCCTGTTCTCATCGACCACTTTATTGCCTTCCGTTCAACACAACGTGTTCGTGTTTTGTGTAAACCTTGAGATCCCTGCTACCCAGCAGTTGGTCTTCCTTACCTCGGAAGTATTACCATCTCTTTTGTCAAGAATGTGGTGAGAATTTCCCCACCTCTTAAGAATTCTTGATATATAATACCTCTTGCCATCTTTGTTCATTCCTTGGTCCCCGTATTGTTTTCAACCGGAATACCAACAATTGAGCTATGACGTGTGAATTCAAAACTTCTAGCAACCCTATTGCTTTGAAGTGAATGGGCGATAGTTCATTCTAAGTCTTTCGATAATTGAATCACCATTCTAACATTGGCCGTGCAACCCAACCCATATTTCGGGTGCACCGTTCAACCAATGTTTAATTATATATGTTTTCCGCGAGCATATCCCATTATATCATTTGATCTAACAAATGTCATCTTCTTGTTTACATTATCGTGGAAACCCATCCGTTTGGAATTCTCGATGAATTGTCGCTGAGCCCATCAGCCACCTTCTCATCCCCTCCTTGGTTTAATGATGAACTATTGCTTCAGAAACCCGCTCCCATAGTTCATTTCTCGAGAATCTTGCAATGTCATTTCGTCGGTTTGTGTTGCACCTTTTCCTCTCGGACCCCCTGAGTTTGAGGTATCATGACACCAATTGGATATGAATCTCGGTCAGATATGATGGTTGGGAAAACTTTCCGAGAGTTATGATGTTGATCCTTTGGTGACCCGGTAACCTGATGTCATGCCTAGCAACCCCCCCCCCCCCCGGCTGGAGGACCTATCATTATAGATTCCTTTTCAGCAAGGTTATCCATTCACCCATGAGGAAATTGTAAGACTTATTCTACAAGTTATTCCTGATGGATCCTTCGTGTTTCCAGAGTCTGATCTTCACATGAAGACCATGTCAATGCTATCTCGAAGCATGTCAATGGTACTCCAATTTTCAACAGGAACATTTGAAGCACGATGCTAAATGTTTCTCGCTCGATTATCCAAACACCGTTGTTTGCGTAATGTCATGAGAATTCTCTCCCCTTATCGAAAGGGGTTCTTACGTTATATCCTGGCATGAATATCATGATTTAATCTCTGCTTGTCCTTGGGAAGGATATACCCCTGAAATATGTGTTTAAACACATTTTCCTTTCCATTGTTCTGTTTAATCTGATGATCATCTTTTCATTTCTATTGTTTTGATTAATCTTGTTGTGATCTATATGATCTAAGCAGTATTAATCCGCTGCTTATGTAGACACCTCGGTGTACAACCCTAACAGTAAGACCCTGTACTTTTGTTGATGACATTCCGGTAACCACCGATGGACGAGAACTTTGCCTATTGGTCCGCCTCGTTTCAATGAGCAGGAAAATGGTTCTCTTCGTCCCTCGCCCTAGGTACCAACATTGTTGCCAACAATGTTGCCAACAAAACTGACAGGCTATCCTCTGATATACCTTGTTATCTTGACCGTGCAAATATTAGCGCCTTCCTGCTTGTAACCCACAGGGTGGGCCCATAACCCACAGGTCCCACGAATGAAACCTGACTCTCCTGTACAACCTGTTGTCAAAGTTATTCCTCGTGCTTGGCTTTGTATGTAATTCACGGGCCACTTGCATGTTGATCTATTCTGGTATCGGACACAATACTTAGTCCCGATGCTCAGAACCCCTTTCGCACTCTGCTTCAGGCAATGAACGATTGCCTATCCGCTTGAAACTTCTTATTGCACCGTCTTACTTTGCTCTCGATATGTGTAATTTGTTCAACTCGAGAGATACTCATATGTTCATTCTTGGGATACCCCAGATAAATTTCCTTATAACATCCTATCATTGTAGAGCTGCCCTTACCTATTCGTAGAAATGCGATGGAGTTCCCGAAGAAAGGACGACAACTTCATCATGATGCTTTGGAATAAAGAATTGAAGACATCAACGAAAGGGATTGACTTCTTCGAGGAGATTCGTTTGAATGTCGTAACCAGAACTTTCCCCATTACTCCCCTCTTAAATCTCGGGACGAGATTTCTTGTAGTGGAGGAGAATTGTGACGCCCGGGTAATTAAGCTACAGTAATCCCCGCTAATGATGCCACGTCACCTCGATTACTGTGACAAATCTCGCGTTAGTTCGAAACCGATTCAAATTCGAATTCAAAATCAAGTCAAACATTAAAGGTTTTCTAATAATAAAACTAAAATGTTCGGCTGGTTCCAAATAATTCATAAGTAATTATGGTGGAGGAACCACACTTTTATAAAAGGCATAAATACTCTAAAATGTTTTGAATAGTAGCAAAAACAATTAGTTGAATTCCTTTTACAATAAATAAAATATTAAACTATTTTATTTAGTTACCCAAATTAATGTGGCAGTAGTATGTATAAGCAATACCAATTTAGGAACCATTGATGTATTTTGTAAAACTAAAATAAAAGAAAACTAGACATAAAACAGAAAAGAAAAGTAAAAAGAACAGGCAAAGCAAAAAACAAAAAGGAAAGAGAGAAGGCCCCCCACTGGGCTTCGGCCCAGCAGGCCGGCCCAGTCGGCCACCGGCCCAGCCGGCCACTCCCCATATCCTCACTCCACCCCGTAACCCTAACCGAACCCCCCCCCCCTCACTCCCTCGTCTCTCCCTCTCCCCCGATCCAGATCCGATCCGATCCCGATCCCCGTCGTGCCGCCTCACCACCGCGCCCTTCTCGCTCGTCGCCGTCGACCGCCTCACCTCGCCGCCCTCGACGTCGACCCCTCCACCGACGGACCCCCCCTCCCCTCGAGCATCGTCGCCGCCCTGGCTTCGCGGGACGCCGCACCCGAGGACCCTGCGCCCGCCCCCGACGCGTCCCCGGCGCCATCGCACCGGTGCCACGCCGTCGCCGGTGCCGACTTCACACCGGATCGCCAAGCACCGCCTGCCTGCCTCTCTGAAGTCGTCGCCGTCCTCCTCCTCGCCCCGTTGCCCGAACCCCACGAACCCCCCTGAGCCCCGTTCTTCTCCTCCGCCGCTTCAAGACGCTGGCCAGACTGACGCCACAAGCGTCGCCAGACGCTGCTGACACCGCGCCAGGCCGGCTCCCTGCTCATGACCGCGCCCTCAAGCTCGTCTTGGCCGCCATCGCCCGCTGCCAGCCCCTAGCCACCGACCCTATGTCGGTCCGCCACCGCAGGTCCCAGTGCTCCTCCGCCGCCACGGTGGTCACCGCCATGGGGCCGCCACCGCCATGGCTCGCTTCTCGGGCGGGTGCCCGATCGGTCCCGCCCGCTTTACCAAATAGCCGCATGTCAACAGACACATGGGGCCCACGCCTGTAACAAAAAAAAGAATAATAAAAATAATAAAAATAATAAAAATAAATTAATTAATTAATTAAATTAATTAACTTAACTAACCATGTTTAGTTCACCTAATTAACTATTGTTAATTAGGTAAATGATAATTAGATTAGTTAAATCCTAATTAGAATAAATGCAGTATGACATGCGGGACCCACACGTCGGTTTGACCCAGTCAACGTTCAACGTTGATCGCCGACGCCAAGATGACATCATGCTGATGTCATAAATCCATTTTCGAATTAGATTAAATAATTAATTAAATTTCAGAAATTAATAAAATCTTTAGAAAATCATATCTTTTAATCCGTAACTCGGATGAGAATATTTTCAACATGAAAGTTGCTCGAGCAGCGAGACGATTACGGATACGCGATCCGTTAAATCCGCCACACACCCCTAACCTATCGAACTCGCAACTTTCCCCCTCCGGCTCCTTTGCCGAAAACCACGAAACACGGGATATTTTCCCGGATGTTTCCCCTTAACGGTATCACCTCATACCACGTTAGGGCACGCCTAGCATCGTTACTTGACTTGTCATGCATCGATATGCATCTGCTTACATGGTATTCATTGTTTCTTCCCCTCTTCTCTCCGTTAGACTACGAGACCGACGCTGCTGTCATCGGTTCGACCACGGAGTTGACGACCCTCTCTCTTGCGGAGCAACCATGCAAGCCCCCCTTTGATCACCAGATATCGCCTACTCTTCTCTATAATGCTTGCATTAGAGTAGTGTAGCATGTTCTTGCTTTCGATTACTCCTATCTTTGCTGCATAGCTTTGTCCTTGCTACTCTTGTTGTTACCTTTACCGCTATCCCTCTTGCTTAGTATAGGATGCTAGTGTTCCATCGGTGACCCTACACTCTTGTCCGCTGCCATGCTATACTCTTTGGGCTGTGATCACTTGAGGAGGTGATCACGGGCATATACTATATACTTTACACCATTACATTACCTGTGATACTGTTAGGAGATGGGGGTGAAAGGACGGTGGCTCCATCCTGGTAGAGGTGGGCCTGGGTTCCCACGGCCCCGATTGTTACTTTGTATGGCGGAGGCGGCAGGGAAGGTTGAGACCACCTAGGAGAGAGGTGGGCACTGCCTGGTCGGCGTTCATGGATACTTAACACGCTTAACGAGATCTTGGTATTTGATCCGAGTTGGCTCTGAGCCTATACGCACTAACCATCTACGTGGGAGTAGTTATGGGTATCCCGGCGTCGTGGTATCAGCCAAGCACTTCAGACGTCGGCGGACGGAGGCCGCGGCCGGATTGGATGGAGAACGCCTGCTAGGCTAGGTCTGCCTTCCGGCCGCCGCAACGTCTTGAGTGTGCTCGAGGCGATGGGCCCGGACCCTGCGGCGCTTAGGTTTATTCCGCGTCTTTGGCCTCTCTGTTGTGCCTAGGTGGGGCTGCGACGTGTTGATCTTCCGCAGCCGGGCATGACCCAGGAAAGTGTGTCCGGCCAAATGGGATCAAACGTGTTGGGTAAGTTGGCGCACCCCTGCAGGGAAGTTAATCTATTCAAATAGCCGTGATCTTCGATAATGGGGCGACTTGGAGTTGTACCTTGACCTTATGACAACTAGAACCGGATACTTAATAAAATACACCCTTCCAAGTGCGGATACAACCGTGGTCGCTCTCTCTCAGGGTGACGAGGAGGGGATCGCCGGGTAGGATTATTGCTATGTGATGTTACATTGGAGGACTTCAACCTACCCTCTTCGACCTGTTGCAAGACGAAGGTGACCAGAAGCGTAGTCTTCGATAAGACTAGCTATCCCCTCTTATTCGGCATTCTCAGAGTTCGGTCCATCTGATATGGCCCTTTACACATATATCCATGCATATGTAGTGTAGCTCCTTGCTTGCAGTACTTTGGATGAGTACTCACGGTTGCATTGTTTCCCCCTTTTCCCCCTATCTCTACTCGATTGCTGCAACCAGACGATGGAGCCCAGGAGCCAGACGCCACCGTCGATGACGATTACTACACTGGAGGCGCCTACTACTACGTGCAGCCCGCGGACGACGACCAGGGGTAGTTTAGGAGGATCCCAGGCAGGAGGCATGCGCCTCTTTCGATCTGTATCCCAGTTTGTGCTAGCCTTCTTAAGGCAAACTTGTTTAACTTACGTGCGTACTTTCGGATATTGTTGCTTCCGCTAACTCGTCTATGATCGAGCACTTGTATTCGAGCCCTCGAGGCCCTGGCTTGTATTATGATGCTTGTATGACTTATTTTAATTGTAGAGTTGTGTTGTGATATCTTCCCATGAGTCCCTGATCTTGATCATACACATTTGCATGCATGATTAGTGTACGATTGAATCGGGGGCGTCACAGTGTGTTTCTCACTTGATGATGTGGGGCCTTAACTTGAGGCTTTGTAATCACCACTTGACTTGTTGTGAAGTTCCTCCTTATCCTTAAGTGACATCTCATGAGCAACAATTCTTCCAATGACTTCCATTGGCTTGAGATCTTTGTAGTTTGGCATCATTTGAATCAATGTGCACACAGTATCATACTTTCCATCCAATGCTCTTAGGATCTTCTTGATGATGAATCTGTCAGTCATCTCTTCACTCCCTAAGCCGGCAATCTCATTTGTGATAAGTGCAAGCCTAGAGTACATTTCAAATGACACCTTCACCATCCTTCATTTTGAACTTGTCAAGCTGACTTTGGAGCACATCCAACTTGGATTCCTTGACGGATTCGATACCTTCATGCATATCAATCAAAGTATCCCAAATTTCCTTTGCATTCTCAAGACGGTTGATTTTGTTGAATTCTTTGGGGCACAATCCGTTGAAGATGATATCACAAGCTTGAGCGTTGTATTGCAGCATCTTCAATTCTTCCGCATTAGCTTCACGGTTCGGCTCTCTCCCCTCAAAGAATTCACCTTGCAAGCCAATACAAATAATTGCCCAAACGGCGGGGTTATGTCCGAGAATATGCATTTTCATCTTATGCTTCCAACTAGCAAAATTAGTACCATCAAAGTAAGGACCTCTACGGTGATAATTTCCCTCGCTAGACGCCATACTCTCCTAGGTTGTGAAACCAAGGCTATGACCACCAAAAGCTATGGAAATCAAAGCAAATGGCGACCAAGCTCTGATAACACTTGTAGGACCTTGAAGTATGTCTAGAGGGGGGTGATTAGACTACTTGACCAATTAACAACTTAGCCTTTTCCCAGTTTTAGAGTTTGGCAGATTTTAGCTATCTTAGGACAAGTCAAGCAATCATCACACAATTCAAGCAAGCATGCAAAGAGTGTATGAGCAGTGGAAATTAAAGCATGCAACTTGCAAGAAAGTAAAGGGACGGGTTTGGAGGATTCAAACACAATTGGATACACGGATGTTTTTGGCATGTTTCCGATAGGTGGTGCTATCGTACCTCCACGTTGATGGAGACTTCAACCCACGAAGGGTAACGGTTGCGCGAGTCCATGAAGGGCTCCACCCACGAAGGGTCCACGAAGTAGCAACCTTGTCTATCCCACCATCGCCGTCGCCCACGAAGGACTTGCCTCACTGGCGGTAGATCTTCACGAAGTAGGCGATCTCCTTGCCCTTACAAACTCCTTGGTTCAACTCCACAATCTCGTCGGAGGCTCCCAAGTGAAACCTAGCCAATCTAGGAGACACCACTCTCCAAGAAGTAACAAATGGTGCTTTGATGATGAACTCCTTGCTCTTGTGCTTCAAATGATAGTCTCCCCAACACTCAACTCTCTCTCATAGGATTTGGATCTGGTGGAAAGAAGATTTGAGTGGAAAGCAACTTGGGGAAGGCTAGAGATCAAGATTCATATGGTAAGAATGGAATATCTTGGTCTCAACACATGAGTAGGTGGCTCTCTCTCAGAACTGGTAAGTTGGAAGTTTAGGTTTGTTCTGATGGCTCTCTCCACGAATGAAGATGAGGTGGAGGGGTATATATAGCCTCCACACAAAATCTAACGGTTACACACAATCTACCAATCTCGGTGGGACCGAATCAATAAACTCGGTCAGACCGATTTTAGTAAACCTAGTGACCGTTAGGGTTTTCGGTGGGACTGACTTGCATTTCGGTAGGACCGATATGGTTAGGGTTAGGGCATAACGTAATCTCGGTGAGACCGATTACACAAACTCGGTGAGACCGATTTTGGTAATTAGCTAACCAGAGAGTTGGTCAGGTAAACTCGGTGGGACCGATTCGCTCTTTCGGTGAGACCGAAACGTTATGAAAGGGAAACAGAAAGTTTACATTGCTATCTCGGTGGGACCGATCCGCTCTTCCGGTGAGACAGAAAAGTTACGAAAAGGAAACAGAGAGATTACAATCCCATTTCGGTGAGACTGAGATCCCTATCGGTAGAACCGATTTGCCTAGGGTTTGTGGCAGTGGCTATGACATTTGGAATCGGTGGCGCCGAATAGGAAGAATCGGTGAGACCGATTTTGGCTTTAGGTTTAGGTCATATGTGGATGTGAGAAAGTAGCTGAAGGTTTTGGAGCATATCACTAAGCACATGAAGCAAGAGGCTCATTAAGCAACACCTCATCCCTCCTTGATAGTATTGGCTTTTCCTATAGACTCAATGTGATCTTGAATCACTAAAATATAAAATGAAGAGTCTTGAGCTTTTGAGCTTGAGCCAATCCTTTGTCATTAGAATTTTGAGGATCCACTTTCATCATCCATGCCATGCCATTCATTGAGCTTTCCTGAAATGTTCATCTTGGAATAGCATTAGCTCAGTGAGCTATATGTTGTTATGAATTACCAAAACCACCTAGGGATAGTTGCACTTTCAGTTACCTTGACAACCAACCCAGAATTACGCAGGAAGGTGCTTTTTGCACTGTTAGTGGAGAGATACTGACGCACTGCAGCAAGAGGTGACATTGTGCCTGTAGTAGCCTCGTCACCTTCAAGTGGTTGTGGCTGTTCAATCATTTGTTCCATAGCTTCCTGAAAGTTTGAACTTGTAGATTAGTGTACCGGATAAGTTACTAATGAGATAAAAACAAAAAAAGTAGGTTAAACGTTTATACATAACTTATTTTGGTGAACTACTGTAACACATTAGCATGTATTGTAGTGCCAACTACATAATAAAATTACTTTCGGAACATATGTCCATGTAGCATGCCCTACGTATTGTCTATTTCCTCACATTCGTTGACATCTAAGGATAAAGAGACATGGTTTAAAGTAGGATGAACATAGTATGACATCATTCATATCATGGGCAAACAGATGTAAAACAAACAAGCCATTTTATCATTGTGTGCGCACGTGAACATAACAACTAGATTACAGATCAAGACCAAAAGAATATCCTTCATCTCTTTTAAACCATGTAAGGTGAAATGATACGTTAAGACAATTGTGTATAAAAGTGAACAGAGTAACTAACATTGGCTGCAAACCAAGTAGTTAAATGAACACATCACAGTACCAATCAGTTCAAGGCAGGAGGAGTAAGGACTTACAACAACGGCTTGAACTGGTGTGCGCATGCCCTTCATCTTGCTGGTGTGGCAATCCTTGAAGATTTGCACCTTTGCATTCGGTTCAGGTTCTTTTGGTCCGCACGGGCTTTCCTCGTCATTTGGAACAAGTCAATATAGATACGATAATATGGCACAAAAAAGAAGGAAGTAGCAGCTATTTACAAGAGCCTGACAGTGTGCAATATAGCTACGAGATCCTGTTGTCTGTTGGAATTTCACTTTAGATCTTCAAACAGTTAGCCTAGAAGAAGATACACTTCTAAGGCACATACATAAATACAAGTTCAATATGTGGTCTGATCAAATACATATAGCCTACCTGATACTTTGGATCGGACCGATTGTTTAACGAGGGCTGTACAGTCTTCATCTGTAATATATTCCACTGGAGATGTTTGGGCGATTTCATTGTTAGCCTTGCCTTCAAAGTGAGATTTTCTAAGGTGGTACCGAGCATCGTCGCAGATCAGACTGAAAAACATGAGTGCATGCTTGTTTAGTTGCATCATCTTTCGGATCCAACTTGAACCTCATGTGTTGAAAAAAGAATGTGAGTCTTATCAGGAGGAAGTTAGAAAGTATGGGACAGAGGAAGGTGTTAAACTGGGTATTGTCTTTCTCATTCCTGTACTGGATCCACGTTGGGAGGATACGCGCATGACACCTAACAGCAACGGCTGCCTCTGATACTAATTTGGCTGACTCTGTAGCATCACGTGGCCTTTTTAAACCTGCCTCAAAATGGATCTCCATTCTTCCTCCTTTAGATTTTGTTAATCATCAAGCATTATCCTCGATGTCTGCTTTCGCTTGTTTGTGGTGCTAGTTCAACAACGAATATGGAAAGTGTTAGTGTACATCAAAGCGTGAGAGTACATATAAAGCAGCATGCAAGCGCAACTTGACTCGGTCAGTACCGTCTTGGTGTTGATGCTCATGAGGTTCATCTGATCTTGCCAAGTCCTGTTGTGTCAGCAGTGCTTCGGAAGTAGTGTTAGGTGTGAAGGCAGCTTGGGAACTGGCCAGTTCTGGAGCAAACAAACGAGTAATTGGTTGAGATCCTGGTATAGTTGAAGCGGATGCTATAGCTGGTGGAGCAGGTGATACTGTGTTTGTAGATTTAGCCAGTGGACTTGGACCTTCTACTACACTATAAGTACCAGCAGAATCTCGACGGCAGAACCTTTTTCGTTTCACCCAACGAGTAATAGCACTCCCTACTATATTAGTTTCCTTGCTCTTTTTTGACTTTGCCATGTCAAGCTGTACCCACAACACAAAAGAATAAAATCACTCTTCAGAACTCATTGATGCATGATACAGACAAGCAATACTTTGATGTAAGACAACCGTATGAGGATGGAATATGTAAGAAAAATAGGACGACATGACATATTCACATCTACGATGTGCAAACTAAGCAGAAGGATTTTCAAGAAAATAGAAGTAATGCAAGCTAGGCACCATATGAAAGATGCAACAAATATTACTCTGCCAAGTTAAAAGTGTCTCGTCATAAGTGGCAATTCGAAAAATTAGAAGCAGTACAACGTAGAAATCAATGCAAGATGCAACCACTATCAAACTTCCATGTTAAAAGCGTCCAATCATGAGTTACTGATGCGGGATACACAACAGCAGTACTTTGATGTAAGAACATGGTATGATAGATAGATGCAGTGTATTCTAGACACGGAAAGCCATGTCATATGCACATGTATAACGTATAAACTCAGCAGGTGCAATTTAATCAAAATAGAAGAAATACAGGCTAGACAACATACGCAACATGAAACCAATTATCACACTGTCAACTTAGAGCAAGCACCTGCGATGGTGGAGTGCGGGAGATCAACTCATCATGGAGACTTGGGACTTCAACTTCATTAGCAGTAGCAGTGGAAAATCTAGAGAGTCTCTGTTTGCGTCAGTCCGGAGTACCACCAACATCCCCTAACTTACTCTTTTCCTTCCTACTTTCTAATATTGCCTTATGAAGTCAAAACCAGAAGAAGATGAATAAAATTAGCTCTGCATAACTGGTTGATGCATGATACAGACGAACACTACTTTGATGTAAGGTAAGCGCAGGATAGGAGGATGGAATATATACAAAAAGACAGTGTTTCATATTCACACGCATTTATAGGAGGATGGAATATGTATGAAAAACAAGAAGCGGAAGGCATTTCAACAAAATTAGAAGAAATGAAAGCTAGGCACCATATGAACATGCAACCAATATCACTTTATCACGTAAAAAGTGTCTCGTCAGAAGTGCCATTTCAAGAAATTAGAAGCAGTACAAGCTAGAAGACAATGCAAGATGCAACCTACATCACAGTCCCAAGTTAAATGTGTCTTATGGGTAAGTGATCGTTGCAGGTATAAGTTGTAAGCTACGAAGATGCAATTCTACATAATCAGAAGCTATACAAACTAGACATCATACGGAAAACGCAACCATGTATAACAGTTCCAAGTAAGAGCAAGCACCTGTGATGGTGGAGTTGGGGAGATGTGTTCATCATGTACACGTATGTTCTAGAAACAGGAACACGTGTCATATTCACAGGCATTATGTGTAAAGTAAGCAGATGCAATTCAAGTTAGAAGCAATACAAGCTAGACATCATACGCAACATGCAACCACATATAATAGTTTCAAGTTAGAGCAAGCACCTGTGATGGTGGAGTAGGGGAGATGTGCTCATCATCTACACAGCTACGTTAAATGTCCAGCCTTGTGTTGTCTTGCGAATCTTGTTGGGAGGATGGCGGAGTAGAATCTGTAGAGACCCCCTGTTTGAGTTGCTCCAAAGGACCACCATCATCCACTGCCGGACTAATTTCCTAAAGCTGTAATGATTTTGCATTGTGAAGTCAAACCGATAAGAAAAAGGAATAAAATTCTCTCTTCAGAACTCATTCATGCATGATCTTGTGAACACTACTCGGATGAAAGGCAAACACATGATGCGAGGATGGAATATGTATGAAAAAGAGGATGGTGTGACATATTCACACCTATGATGTGGTAACTAAGCAGAAGGCATTTCAACAAATTAGAAGCACTACAAGCTAGACACCATATGAAAGATGCAATCAATATCACTCTGCCAAGTTCAAACTGTATGGCGTTTCAACAAATTAGAAGCAGTATATGCTAGAAATCATATGCAAGACACAACCAATATCACGATTGGCGACTTAAAGGTGCCTTATCATAAGTGACTAATGCGGGATATGCAAGAATAGTAGTCTGATGTAGAAACAAGAACACATGTCATGTTCACAGGCATTATGTGTAAAGTAAGCAGATGCAATTCAACAAAGTTAGAAGCAATACAAGCTAGACATCATACGCAACATGCAACCACATATAATAGTGCCAAGTTAGAGCAAGCACCTGTGATGGTGGAGTAGGGGAGATGTGCTCATCATCTACACAGCTACGTTGATTGTCTAGCCTTGCGTTGTCTTGCGTATCTTGTTGGGAGGATGGCGGAGTAGAATCTGTAGAGAACCTCCATTTCAGTTGCTCGGAAGGACCACCATCATCCAATGCCTTGCCAATTTCCTTCAGCTTTATTGATTTTGCATTGTGAGGTCATACCGACAAGAAAAAGGAATATCATTCGCTCTTCGTAACTCATTCATGCATGATCTTGTGAACACTACTCGATGAAAGGCGAAGTCATGATACGAGGATGGAATATGTACGAAAAAATGGACGGCTTGACATATTCACGCCTATGATGTGGTAACTAAGCAGAAGGCACTTCAACAAATTAGAAACACTGCAAGACACCATATGGAAGGTTCAATCAATATCACTCTGCCAAGTTAAAATTGTCTCGTCATAGGTGGCGTTCATCAAACTAGAAGCAATACATGCTAGAAATCATATTCAAGACGCAAACCAATATCACACTGCCAACTTAAAGGTGTCCCATCATAAGTGACTGATGCAGGATACACAAGAAGAGTAGTTTCATGTAAGAACATGGTGTGATAGACAGATATAGTATGTACCAAATACAGGAAAGCGTGTCATATTCACATGTATCATGTGTAAGCTAAGCAGATGCAGTTTACACTAATTAGGAGCAATACGAGCTAGACACCATATGCAACATGCAACCAGATATCACACTGCCAAGTTAGAGCAAGCACCTTGGATGGTGGAGTAGGGGAGCGGAGACTTGGACCATGTAATGCACTATCAATACAAGGAGAATCGGTACAGATGCTCCGTTTACGTTGCTACAGAGGACCACCATCATCGCCTTCCTTACTCTTTTCCTTCCTCTTTCTTGATTTTGCGTTGTCAAGTCAAACCCACAAGAAAAAGGAATAAAATTTGCTCTTTAGAACTTATTGATGCATGATACCGATTTAACACTACTTTCATGTAAGGCAGCCGCATGATAGGAGGATGGAATATGTATGAAAACAGGACGGCGTGACATATTGACATGTATTATGTATAAAGTGTAAACTAAGCACAAGGTGCTTGAACTTGTTAGAATCGATGCAAGCTAGAAACCATATGAAAGATGAAACCAATATCACTGCCAAATTAAAAGGGTGCCCTAACAAATGTATTTGACCAAATTAGAAGCAATACATGGCAATAGGCTAGAAATAATATGCAATATGCAACAAATAAAGGTGACTCATCGTGAGTGATTGATGCAGGATACAGAAGAGAGGTAGTTTCATGTAAGAACAAGGTTAACACATAGATGTAGTGTGTACAAAAAATAGGAAGGCATGTCATATTCACATGTATAGTGTGTAAACTAAGCAGATGCAATTTACCCTAATTAGAAGCATTACAAGCTAGACACCGTATGCAACATGCAACCACATATCACACTGCGAAGTTGGAGCAAGCACCTGTGATGGTGGTGTAGGGGAAGTGTTGTCTTCAGGTACAGAGCAATGTTCAATATCTTCATTTAGGCTTGCTGTTTCTTGAGAATCATGTGGAGAGGATGAAATAGCATTCTTTATAAGAGTATTGCGTCTCATATTAACCCACGCGCGTGACTGTCTCATCATAAGCGATAGACGCAGGATACACAAGAACGGTAGTTTGATGTAAGAACATGGTGTGATAGGCAGATGTAGTATGTACCAAAAATAGGAAGGCGTGTCATATTCACATGTATAATGTGTAAGCTAAGGAGATGCAATTTAACAAATTAGGAGCATCGATGAGGGATACACAAGAAAAGTAGTTTGATGTAAGAACATGGTTAATAGAAAGACGTAGTATGTACCAAAAATAGGAAGGCATGTCATATTCAGGTATAATGTGTTAACTAAGCGGATGCAATTTACCCTAATTAGAAGCATTACAAGGTAGACACCATATGCAACATGCAACCACATATCACACTGCCAAGTAAGAGCAAGCACTGCGATGGTGGTGTGGGGAATTATGGCGATCAACTAGAGAGCTACGTTGACTATCTTCATTTAGCCTTTGTCGCTTTCTTGAGAATCATGTGGGAGGATGACACCGCACTCTTTAAACGAGTAGGGCGTCTCACAAGAACTCCACCCGGGTGACTGTCTCATCATAAGTGATTGACGAGGGATACAAAAGAGCATTAGTTTGATGTACGAACATGGTTAATAGACATATGTAGTATGTATCAAAAACAGGAAGGCATGTCATTATGAAAGGTATAATTTGTAAAGTAAGTGATGCAATTTAACCAAATTGGAAGCAATACAAGCTAGACACCATATGCAACATGCAACCACATTTGACGGTCTTGAAGTTAAAGCAAGCATCCGGGATGGTTGTGTGTGGCAATTGAGATCATCAATCGCAGAGCTACGCCATCGCTCCAACTGCGACACTTCACCCATTAGAGCAACCGAGACGCTTAGTGCTTAGCTTTGAATTACACTTTGGAGCAACTTCTGTCTTTTCTTTTCTCGCATTCATCAACACTGCGTCAGTCTGAAATACCCATGCATAAAAAACAATAGTGTGAGTATGGGTGAAGTGTGTGCACAATTAGTACAATGTAAAGGTAGCAGATATGGTGTCGGTGAGAAATAAATGACGGAGACATATGATAGCTCTACAACATGCATGGCACACTCAATTACTACAGGATTCTATGAAAATAACAATGATCGAAAAGCAAATAGGTCAATCCATTTTTTCTGCACCGTCCGATGTACAAAGAACGGGCAGATCGCCTTCATCTACCTCCAGCCAGTCAGTGTTGACGATCTTCCTCGAAACGCCAGCGACCACTGGCCCAGTATTCCTCCCCTACCTGCACCCTCCCCTCGACCTCACCGCACCGCCTTGCTTGGCACCGCCCCGGCCATCCATTCAAGCCCCGCCGACCTCCAGATCGGGCGCAAGCAGCCTCGCGCCCACACCCCTATGATAGACACCGATGCACCGCTTCCACTGGGAACAAAGGACTAGGTGCTCCAGCGCCCTAAGCAGGTGCTGCTTCTTTTAGTTGCGATTCGACCGACCTGAATTGAAATCCGGTAGACTCTGACCTCTAGCAAAGGTGAAATAGTAAAAGGAGGAAACCTTGTGCATTTAGTATCACGAAGAAGATGCAGTAAGAAGTGCTCAACTAGTTTCTTTGATGGGATGAATACGGTGTGAGCGGAGACGTAAGATTTGCACGAATAAGGGAAGAGGAGTACCTCTTTCTGCTGGCAGTGCTGTGTCCTCCTTCTGTTTTTCCGACGATCATGTTGTTCGCCGGAAACCAGAAGTTATGGAGGAAGGTGCAGCGTTGGACGAACCCATGGCCAAGTTGTTGAGTGTGGTGCGGTGGCCGTCTATCGGCGGCGGGTAAGCAGATCCGAGGCAGCGAACGGCAGCGTAGCGGGAACAGCTCCGGTGCAGTGGACGGTTGCGACAGTGGAGCCGCGGAAGTGAGGCGCAGGACGGCGTGGTCGGAGTGGTTCTGGTACGGCGCACGTCGGCGTCGGCATCGTGGAGGCAGCTCTTCCTCGGCTTCAGCTGCTAAGTCCTTGAGGGCGTTGCGGTTGCGGTTGCGTTGGACGACGACGTCGGGGTACCGGCTCCGGCGTGATGGAGGAGGGCGACGGTGGATTGGCCGCTATGGGGTGGAGGACGGATGAGGCTGGGGTTTCGCGGCTGGTGGAGAGGGCGTTTTCGCGCCCACGGAGTATGAATGGGGAAATGGAGGGAGGCAGGGAACTAATGGAGAACAATGTTTTGGTTTGGGACGCGCTTGTTTGAAATTTGAGGAAAGTTACAAACTTTGCCCCCATCTAAAATTTCGGACATATTGTGGGTTGGGGGTAGGACAGTCATGTCAGGTGTCCCAAATGTGGGCGGGATAGATTTCAGCCAAGCGCATGGGTGTTTAGGCGCCCACGGCGTATGAATGCTTCTCGGAGGCGGTTGAGACTGGCGTCTTGGTGAAGTTACAAATCTACCCCGGTTTAGACCTTTGGACATTGGGCCGATAGGCTACACGGGCCAGAGTCAGGACAGTAATTTCCTACCACCAAAACATTAGTCTCGTGCGGTTTCGGGTGACCAGAGGCCTATTTCGCTCTTCGTCAATATTTGGGAGCAGAAGCATTAATGTTTTCGCTTCTCTTGAATTGAACTTTCAGGATTTGTCAAACTTCACAAATCTTTACTCTTGAAAATCCTAAAGCTACGATTATTTTGGAATGGAGGGGGTACATTTTAATATACATTGTACACAAGTATATATTAAAAATTATGCAACTTACCTCAGTTCATCCATGGTTCCAGGTATAATCTCCTTGGTTGCAAAAAAAAGTTAGATATGCGTATGAATATATATAGCATGTTCAAACTCACAACAAAGATTGATGCCCCCTTTTACATCTGATTTACAAATGCCATTATCTCGGGTTCAAATAGATGAATGCACTTCCTATGAATTGAATCTTCTAACCCCTTTATGTTGAATTCGACATGTATTTTATTTCAGTAGCTAGCAATTTGGAATGTATCCATGCAAGTGATTTAATGTATAAAGTGCTTCACACTAACAACATGGAGTGCACTAATTAATGTTTATATATGAATTGCAAAAGCATCCATTGCTTGTATTTCAAACCGCTCTCACTCTATGGATCGATAATATGAAATAAACACATGCACATGCTAGAATTCAATAGAGTATGGGTGTCTGATTGACCGATTTTCGTCCATACGCAATTTTGCAAAATTCATGATCTCATCCAAAAATAATAATGCCATTTATATTTTAATTTAATGCGTAGAACCGCCTTTTACACGTAGATGCACTATGCCTCGCCCCATTCTCACAAACGCATTATATATATGTCTATCTAACGCATAAGTGCACACACTTTATATGCATCGGCATTTCTCTTTCACACATGCTCACAATCTCTCTCAGGGTGTCGGGGTGTCTCACGCACATGCTCTCTTTGTTTCTCTCTCTCTCTTTCTGACTACTATGTACCACTCTTTTCACTAATCTCAGTTGAAAAACACTATTTCTCTCACATGCATATATACACATGCACGGTCTCTACTAGCCCTCTATACGCACATATATGTGCCTACGTGTCTCCCGCACGCACATTATCTTTAGGCCTCTCTTGCACACATTGACCCCCCGACACACCTCTCTAATAGTAGTTGGCAGATATGATTTCATCATATCATTCGGTAGGATATCCCTGGTTGTTAGGCTGGATGGTAATACGAGGCAAAGTTTTACCCTAGTTTAGATCAGACCCTTGCAGTTGAAGAAAGAGCCTACTCCTGGTACTGTATACTAGTGATAGGGGTGTGTACAAAGTACACGTGAATACTAGGCATTGTGCGTGTGTGTATACTATCGACGAACTAGCCCCCAAGCTTGTATAACATACTAAGGGCCTAGGGTTACAAATCATATATAGTCGGCTTATCACCAGTGGGGATAGAGTCCACCGCGACTCTGGTAGCTTCGTGTTGTACGCCGAGTCCTCCACATGGGTCTCCGTATAACACGTCTCGGTGAAACCTATATGTGGCGCAGGATGGAACCGACCCATGAGTCTTCATGTTGACCCACCACAACTAGAAATGATTAGCCCACCACACCACACACGCAATCGGCCACTAAGAAAATAAGCATATACAATAGTACAACGGTATCTAGCTCACGATACGTCTCCATATTTTGTTGATGACACTGACGGACTTTGCATTTGATGCGTGCTCCATATTTGGTTGACAACACTTACGGTCATTGTATTTGAAGCGAAAGCACAATATGGTCACCGGGACTTGGAATAAGCTCATCACGGTCACCACATACATTTTGTCGTGCTAACCAACATGTGGTTGGATGGTTAGAGGACAGTGGTTTCTCGAGCCCACCAAGGTTAAAGTCCCGGTGCTCGCATTTATCTTGTGTTAATTTCAGTATTTTCCGGTGATATACGTTCAGTGGGAGGAGACGTTCCATTCGACTACGAGGCACCTATGGTGACTTTGTAAAATCTCAAGATCATGTAGATGAAAAAGTCAGTCAACTGACGTGTAGCCTCACCCCGCACGTACACATGCACGCACGCAAGACACGCACGCATGTAGGCATGCAACACTGACACGTACACATAACGTACACACGCACGCATGCTGGCGTGCAACACTGACACGTACACATGCACTCACGAACACACGCACGTACGCACCCATGCATGCAACACTGAAACACACCCTTGCACGCACGCAACACTCGCACGCCTGCATGCACACAGCACACGACGCAAGACACACGCTCAACCTATACGTGCATGCACCCTTTGTTAAGGACATGGATTGTTACGGGTATTAATCAATCTTATCTATGATAAGCAGAACATTGATGTTTGCATCGGTCTTTATGAATCACATCGTATCGAACGGGCTATCAACACAGTAGGCTTAACTACATGAAAAGGATGATGTCACACTCAATGAACAATCATCAGTTTATGAAATGCCCGCTTCTGACCGCCCAGGCCCACCAAAGGTTCCTCTGGCACAGCGCTGCCTGCGTTGGGTCACTGACATGCAGGCCATGCACCCAAAGAGCCCACACGTCAGTGGAAGAACGGCGCGGTGTCCTAGGTCAGAGTCGAGGGCACCTCTGGCGGCACGCCCGGCTGAACACGCCTCCGTGCCGCATTCAAACGCCTCCATGAAACCCGCCCGTGTGGAAGCCGAGAAACCCACTCAGGACACACGTCCGTTCATGGCCGGGTCGGTGTTAAACGCAACGCCGGCCGAGCTCCTCCCGTCCGCCGTCTATTTAATCTCCTATTTAAATGAGGCCAAACGTCGGCCAAGAATCGCACACCTCCGCCGCTCCCCTATCTCCTCCACCATTTTGTCCACTCTTACAATGGCTTACGAAGAGTAGTTATTCCGCATCCAAGCCGGCTGGGTAGCCCTCCGGATACGAACTATGCAGCTCACTGATCCACCTCCCTCCCCTTGCCCGACGGAGCCAGTTGCCGCCCCAAGCCGGCGCGCGGTTCAGCAACTCGCCGCTCCAGGCCAGCTCGACGAGGAGCGGCGCACGGGCGTCGTTGCTGCCGTCCACGCCGCCGCCTCATACCGCGTCTCCCGTTTCTGTGGCCGAGACTCCCATGCCGGCGGCCGCGCCATGCAAGCAGTGACAGAAGCCGGGTGCGCGGAGAGCGACGAGTCGGTGGCCAGCGCCTCCGCGTCCGCCGCCATCATCGAGGAGAAGTAGAACACGGGAGGCCGCCGCTTGGGTCCCATGAAGGCCACCGCGGAGGCGACGCCGGCGTACACAACAGGTGTCTTGCCGGATCCTTTTGTTGCGAGGACCTTCATCAACCCCGCATGGGCTCCACGGAAGGGGAATGTTAGGATGAACTTGAGCCGGTGCCGGCCATGGCGAAGTAGTGGCCGGTGATGAACTCGAACCGGTGCTGGCCACCATCATCTTCGGCACCAGCCAATGATATTAGTTGGGCAGTGGGGAAGCGAGCCGTCCTTTGCGCTAAAGGATATACCTCCGGGGCTCCCGGCAGTCCGGTGATCGTGCTGCCGGACATGAGGAACACAAATCGATCGGCGGGCGACCATTTAGGCCAGGTATTATATACCTGTGCTGTCTAGAACTAGCACCGCGTAGTTCATTTGAATGTAATGAAATCCGTCATGTTTGTGTGAAAATCCGGTATTTTATATGATTTCCGTCGTTGTTTATATGAAATATCAGTTTGTCTACGTGTTTGCGTGAATTTCGTCCAGTTGGTTGAGTTGTTGTCATAATGTCTGCGGCTACGGTTGGATGGCGTAATTTGCGAATTAGCGGTCAGTCTGCGGGCGGCTCGAGCGGCGTTGTGGGACAAAAAAACACAGCTCATGCGAGCTCGTCTCCAACGTGTGCGCTGGAGGATGCATGACAGCATGAGCACTCGAGCCATTCCTCGTTCATCGGTGGCAAAGGCACCAGTGGACAAAAGGGTCGCCAATATTTTGGCTGCCCCGGGCAAGATCCAAACAACCCCTCCCACCAGATTCAAATCCCTTGTTCACCATGGAATTTTGCCATGTGTTGTTTTCATGGACTAGCAAGATGCTCGTGCATTGCACGGAACATCAAGATGCATTTTTTTACAAACTCCCGCATGCATGCAAGGGATAATTAATGTCCTCCTTTGCTAGTTCCACGAGGCAAACACCATTAATATTGCATCGATTAGTGTTAGTGGCATTGTATATCTGCAAATTGTAATTTTGATAGTGGCCCCTTGTATATAAAAATGGAGGGAGAAATATGAGAGATAAGGTGAGGAGGAGTGGGGCGTGGTACCATGGTGGTGACTTGTGGTCGGACTGGGCGGAGGCATGGGGATGGACGACACATTATGTCTAGGTTTGTATCTCTCTCACACACACCCACGTAGGTGGGGGACATGCACGAAGAGAAGAGGTGCACGCACGGCGCACGCATTCTGCCTCTTTCCCAACCACACCCGCGCGGGTACACGGTGGAGCTCATTTCTGTACGAAAAAGGCAGCCCACATGGTAATTTGGCACAAGTACTGGTTGTCCACTTGGTGGAGGGAGGATCGTCTACCACGGGTGAACAAACAAATTGCGACTTGACGCGTTATGTTAAATTAAAAAAAGAGGCAAACCATGTGGGGCCTACCTTAGAGGCAAGGCTCTATACACTGGAGTACTTTTGATGTGTCCCGTCAATTTGCAGAGCGAGGAGAAACTTGCTTAGTACGCCGTCTCCCCCGCCCACGGGCGCGGTGGCTCACAGGATGAGGTGAAGCTTACTACTACTGTACACCTTGCCATTTCGCTGCATGCGGGTGGCTCGCAGAACGAGTAGAAAATTTTACTACTCCCTCTGTTTACTCCTCGTCCCTACTACGTACTTTGTTTAGTACTCCCTCTATTTACTTATACAAGGCCACTATAAAAAAAATACATTTTGCATCTATACAAGGCCACAAATAGTAATCGGGACAAAAGTTACTACTCCCTCCTTTCCAGTTTATGGCTCAATTTCAAAATCTCTCCAACCAAGGTAGACGGTGAGTGGTCGAATTAATTTCGTAGTTTGCACAGTACGCTTGTTTTCTCAAGAAGTTATGTTTACCGAGGCATTAATTAGAACGAATGCATGAATGACCACTAAATTTCCATAAACTTGTACATGCATTGGTTAGTTTCCTCTTGACACTGCTTGCGTCGGGTGATCTAACGCACCTCGAAATCCAACATGTAATGGTACTACTACTAGTATAGTAGAATTGAGACTTATCAAACGAAAAAACGAATGTTTGTTAGATGAGCGCTATAAACCCTAGTGGGTACGTACTCCGTAAAAACATATTTTTCCAAAACTAAGTCGCTCCCTTTCATGAATTCTGTAGTATACTCCTCCGTCGACGCTCCCTTTCATGAATTATGTATTTCGTCACGACATGTGGGACATATAGCAACCGGTCGACGTGTCAAGCACCAAATAACAGTGCAGAACAGCAGGGGACGCACCCCACTGCATTCAGCCCAAAGTAGTAGTAATGAGCAATGAGACGTCAAATCACAATGCCGCACCTTCCCAGACGGACGAAGCAACCATTATTTCACACTTCGGTTCGACATCCTCTCAAACCATGTACTAGTATTGCTACTGCCTCAAGAGGGACACGCGCATCGCCTTGGTACATCATGACACGTGGGACCGCATGATAGGCCATGTTCCCCTGCCGATCGCTCGGTAAAATCACCTCATTTTTACTATACTTCCTCTGTATCGGTTTACTACATGGCATTCACGTCGTTCTAGGTTGAGAATTTAACTGGTTATATATATATATATATATATATATGTGTGTGTGTGTGTGTGTGTGTGTGTGTGTGTGTGTGTGTGTGTGTGTGTGTGTGTGATGAACAGTACGCTAGCCTTTTAAAAAATGTATACTTTTGTACAGTAGTACTCCACTATCGATGGATTGCACCATGGAGCAAAAATTGAAATTTTTAAAAAAGGTGGTACATATAGAGAGCGCTCGTCACCAAATTATGCATATAGTACTATTAAAAAAGCTAGTACGTGCTTAATTGGGGTGCCAAATTCTATTAAAGAAATACTAGTACTAGTATGTACATACCGAAGAGTTAAAAGTAACGAGAAGAAACATAACATAGTTACGGTGGGGGCTCAAAGCACAACACACCCCTCAAATTAAACTAAGCACACCTGAAATTAAACTATGCAACTAATCCAGTAGACACTGCATTAGAAGTTTAGAACCACCAAGAGCAACGACACTGCCACCTTACTCGGAGTCCTCGTCCACGTCCTCGACTTCGTCCTTGTCCCTCTTCCTATTGGCCGATACTTCTTTGCTTGAACCGCCGACTTGGTTGTTGCTCTTCATCCAGCCCTTGTAGATATTGAAACAAAGGTAGCCATCCATTGCAGCGTACTGGATGTGGTCTATATCTAGTACATTCCGCTGCCATGCATGACGATGAAACGATGTATGGAGGTTTCTCCAGTTTACCGTCTGAAGGATGAACCATGGTTTCTGCCAGGTCAGCATTGAAGGTCGACGAGAGGGCACCAATTGATTCTTCCGGAGGTCGAAGGGGTTGCCTACAACGAGGCCTATCCGACGCAGGACTTCTTTGTCGTTCTTAAAGTCTACAAAGAACGAATTTGACTGTTTTGTCCTCAAGGAAGTTCTTAAAATCCTGGCACTCAACGTCGGCATGGCATATGTGGTAGACCAAGCAAATGTTATGTACGCAAACCTGGATCACGGCGGGCTTCTTCGTCTCTTCGTCCTTTAGATCCTTCTCTCGTCCCACGACTGTGGTGTACTCAACATCTAGCCCAGCGACCCACTCATCATGTGAGTTTTCGAACATGCATATGAAGCGAGAAAGACATCCTTTCACCATCACGGAAGTACGGGTGTAGATGACGTTGAACTCATCGCCGGTGATGGTTCTAACCTTGTACTCACTGCCGATCGGGGAGATTTGGGACGCCATGGATTTGGGAGGAGGGTTAGGATTAGTGGAACTGCCGTAATGTGAATGGACGGGACGACTAGGAGCGAACCGCCATAGTATTAAAGGACGTGCGGGGACGAGTAGGAGCGAACTGCCAGCGTGCGAACGGCAGGGTAGTGGCTTTCCATTCTCCCATGATACGGGCTTCCAAGAGCCCTTGGATCTGAGATCGAACGGTTGCATGGCGTGATTCTAGACCTATGGGTGAATATCCTATCCTGGAGGGTTATTCTGCAAATTTTCAAAGCAACTTAGCATGCGACCGCTTGATCTCGGATCCAAGGGCTGCCAAGAGTCTCAGATCATGGTCGCGCCTACCACGACCGTCGCGTCGCTCGCGCGATCGCGCCCTTGGAGATTTAACACGGTGCGTTAGGCTATCTGTTGTTGGCATGTCATACATAGTCATCACTTAGTCACTCATACTACAACAAGGTTGGCTATAAGGTTGGCTATAAGTGTATTTTTTTTACTCCTCTCTATCTCTTTCTTCAGATTCCCTCCGTCTCCATAATATAAGAATGTTTTTGACACTAGTGTAGTGTCAAAACGTTCTTATATAATGGGACACAAGGAGTACTAGTATTTATTGCATTTGCCAAGGAGTGACCTCTTCCAATGAAATGGTGTTGCTAAGTTTGCTTCATTTAATTAGCTATAGACTCAAAATTGTCTTTTCACCTAAGTACACGCGCTTAGCACTGTTTCTTCCTTGAGTCACCAAACTAGTCTCTCTCTTCTTGATTAACTTGCCACATCAGACTTTATGCCTATGTGCCAAGCTTAAGCACCTATAGGAGCAAGTAAGTACAATAGTGCGCTTTACATGGCATTTTTGCATATGTGGAGGAAAGAGAGGCAAGGAAAAGTGGAGAAGTGGGCTCTCATGCAAGAGCCAGCCTCTACTACTACATGGTGGAGCATTGGGAGAGGCACCTGTATGGAGGTGGTCAGAATCGAGACTCACGTCGGTCGTGGCCTTGTGATTAAAATGATAATGGCAAGTCAAATCACGGGGCCCCACCTGTCCAGCAGTAACTCGCTGTCGAATCACACAGCCCTACGTTTGTAGCAGGCTACTCTGTGACACTCCAAAAATTTTGTTTTGGTTTTCAGCAAAAAACTTTGTTGGTTTTGAAGGAGGTCATTTGAACCCTTCCAAAAAATTCTCCTTCTCTCAAGAATTTTCCCTTTGACAAAAGATTTTATTTTGGCATCTTCTTCAACTCTGGTGTTGGTTATTAAAAACCTTTCTTCTGATTTTTCCCCCTTCTCAAGATTTGTTTTTGGGATTTATTTTTCTTTTAAAAGAAAACCCTAGGAGTTTTGGGTCTTCTCTTATTTGAAAACCATCCATGGTTTTGCCATGCCTCATGTGGAAAATCTTCCCAAAACCCCTCCTTCCCCTTTGGGACAGTTCAAATATTCTGTCCCAACAAGTCCAACTCATTTTTGGATTTTATTTCATTAAATTCTTTTCCCAAAACAATTATATCCGTTATTTTGAGCCTGGGTAGTTTGCAAAGCAAGTACCTTAATGCCTTTGATCTTTGATCTCAATTCAACTCCTCTGGATAGTTCTTAGCACCCACAACCTAGAACCATCAAGATCCACTCTTCTTCTTTTCAAAATTTTCAAAATTCACCCTCTGCAAGTTTGGACCAGATTTGTCAAATTTGGTGAAATTCATATCTCCACTCCTCAAAAAATTCCACCAAAATTCAGGCAACCTCTAGTTGCAATGAGAGACCACTCCACCAAAAACCAGCTCAAGGAAAAATCCCCACATGCCAAAATCATTACACGAACACCGGCATGCAATCACATCAGACATCTTCAAGAAAATTCAGAATTCAAAGGTCGCTTTCTTCATCAGGGATTCAGTCACATGTAAACTGTGCACTTGGCACGTTGCTCACAGCCCCTCCTCCCTGTCCGGAGCACCACACGCGCGCTTGGCTCGTTCCTGGCGTCGGTTGCGCCGCCCGCTCAAGGCCGGCGTGTTCCACGGTGGCAGAACCCCCGTAGCGGCCGACAAGGGGGCACCCTGCGGCATAACGCCGTTCGGCACCGCCCAAACCTTCTGAGAGCTCCGCGTGGCCATCTCCTTGCCAGCGCACGCATGCAGCACCGTCGCCGTGGCCTGGCACGCGCAGAGCGCGTTCTCTGCCGCCGACGTGCCGTACGGCCGTTCCGTCGAGGACAGGCCGTAACCACCCCTTCCCTGCTGAGTTAGACACTGGGATGGCACCAGTGCTTCATCTAGATGATGCTCAAGCCCCTAAGCCGACCGTCCAGCCACAGCGCCGCCGTAATTGCTCGCCGAACTTATCCGTTCACGGCAACCGCCTCGGGCCGGCTATAAATAGCACCCCCGAGCTTGCTCTTGCCCCCACACAACTCCACCACCTCACCAGACCCCGCCTAGCCACTGGAAGAGCCTCGAGGGGCCCTTCTTCCTCAACTCCGGCCACCTCCGTCCGCCTCGGGCTCCGGCAATGTTCTCTTCGGTGAGAACTCCTCCACTGCCCTACTCTTGCCCGTAGCCTCGTGCCACCCCTAGGAGACTAACCCCCACTCCAATTTGACCCCAGCAGCTCTCTCCGACGAGGCCCACGACCACCCGAACCATCGTCCGCCGGAGCAAGGGTCGCCGTCGACACAGTGCTCGCCAGCGACCACCACCACCACCCACCGACGCAGAATGGCGCCCTGGGCACGGAGGTACCAACCGATCCTCCTGCCTCGCCGTGGATCGCCGCCGGCGACCCCCGCGGCTCTCGGGCGCCGACGAGCTCTGCCGCCTCGTTTGAATTTTTAAACCTGACGGGTGGGACCCGCCCGTCAGCCTCTCTGTTAACGTTTTCTGAAAGCGTATTCTTATAAATGCGCTTTCCAAACCAAATCGTATTCTGAACTTTTCTGTTCTGCCCCCTGGGTATTTTCTGTTTCATTAGAGAAAGGTCCTTGGACCAAAGCTCTTATAACTTTTAAACAGAAAGGGATTTCTGAGTGATTCTTTTTCTGTCCTCTTCAAAATTTTGTCTAGTTTTTTATCAGATTTATTTGAAAAATATTTGGAATATTTTTGAGCACCACTTTGTATTTACGTTAGTGCGTATATTTTTGTATACCGTAGATACCGAAGGAGTTGACGGGACCGCGAACTTCACCGAGCTAGGCCCCGGCTACTCCGAACCAGGCAAGCATGTTTGAACTTTTGATATGATGAGTGTTTGGGCATGTTTGCATTAATTTAGTATCATGGCATGTTCATGAGCATCTCGATGAAAGTTTATCTCGTAAGAGTTGAGGCAAGTGAGTTTCGGGAAATCCATGAGTTGTTGGAAACATGTTGCATGGCCATGAGTTGGCATGAGAATGGGTAAGATGGCAGTGTTGTAGCATGCCAGTCTTATGCCCGATCGAGGACCTAGTGTCAACATAGATCAGTCAAATTCCCGTCTGTCTCCCCTTTCGTACTACCACATGTTTTCCGCAAGGGATACGGCTTAGTTAGTAGCAAACCACTTCCTGGTACACACCAAATCGAGAGGCCGGGATGAGGGTTCCATGGCCCTGGATTAAAGCCTTTCATCCGGTCAGGGGGCATGGGTGTTTCCGGTTGGGACCGAGAGGGGGGCACCCCTTAGAGCGCCAGATATATAAATTTGATCCCATGCTATTCGAGATAGTGATCTCCCGCCTCAAAGTTTTTCTTGAACGCTGTCTTGGGTGATTCCTGCAACGTGAGGTAGGATGGGTGTGTACCGGTTAGCTGTGTTTCCTCCGAAATACAGAACGGAACTAGTCCTTCGTGACTACGGAAATCCGTTGGCTGTGGATAATTTTAGTACAAACTCTGCAGAGTCAAAATTCTTGAAATTTATCTTATCCATGTCCAAGTACTGTGTTCATCTTATCTTGTCAAGTGTCGGCCTCGATGTAAACTCCCGAGAACCATATGAGTGTTAAGTGTTTATTTCTGTGAATGGACTAACCCGCTTATTGTCTTGTGATGAATATTTTCCATGAGCACCATTTCTTGTCGATTATGAATAATGAATTATAAGCCCTTTCGTGATGTCGCCAGACGTCCGATCATGACATTGTTATTATTTAATTTTGTTATAAGCCCTTTCTGTGATGTCGCTCAGACGTCCGACTGCGGCATTGTTATTGTTTACTTTAATTATAAGCCCTTTCTGCGATGTCGCTCAGACGTCCGACTGCGGCATTGTTATTATTTAATTTTGTTATAAGCCTTTTCTGTGATGTCGCTCAGATGTCCGACTGCGGCATTGTTATTGTTTACTTTAATTATAAGCCCTTTCTGCGATGTCGCTCAGACGTCCGACTGCGGCATTGTTATTATTTAATTTTGTTATAAGCCCTTTCTGTGATGTCGCTCCGACGTCCGACTGCGGCACGCATGTCTTTTCTTTCAATATAAGCCCTTTATGAGGTGTCGCTTAGATGCCCGACTATGGCATGCTTTATTTATTTATTCACCCTTCGAGGCGTCGCTTCAGACACCCGATCGGTTTTGAGTTTACCTTCTTTGGGTTTTCGGGCGGACTACCACTGATTCCCTTTTTACTTACCTTGCTATTGATTGCGCATTGTTAAATTATTCATGACACATCCATGCATACATTTGTTATATCTTTTGTCCGAACTGTCTTGCGAGTACTTTCAAAGTACTCACCTGGCTTGTTGATTTGGCCAGATCTTGTGAAGGCGATCTCATGGATGAAGAGTTCGATAGCGAGTCCGGACGCCTAGAGGAATCCCACCAGTCTCGAGCGACCCCTGGATTAGTCACTGTGATATATTCGCTTCCGCTACCCAAATAAATTCACCGAGCCTCACCTCGATGCTCGATGAGCCGCCAGTGTAGGAGTCATATCTCCCACTCCATTGTGTTACTCCACCACTTTACCACGAGTCAGTAGTATGCCACCACTCCTGTGTCACATCCGCCACTATGTATAATTATTGGCGTGCTTGTAATAATTTGTTAAGCAACTTCAGCTCGACCCTGTAATATAGCATATGCTACTGGCTTATTGTATCAAGATTTTGTCTACCGGTATGGAGGATTTTCCTCACACTGGATTTTATAGGTCGGTTTCTCAATAAATATTTTTATTGAAAAACCGGTCGTGACAAGCTTGGTACCAGAGCCAGGCTGACTGTAGGAAGCCACTAGGTGCGATCGCTAATCAGTTATTATCATCTAGAGCTTTTAATTAATTTTTACAAACGTAGTCAATTTCTGACAGTCAGCATAAATTTATGATTTGACTACTCAGGATTTTGCCTACTTTTGTAGATGGCTGGCAACGACTACGAGTCACAGATGTTTGCCAACATGCCCGACGGGTTCGTCTGCTTCTCTCCTTCATCGTCCAAGTCGCGATGGGGCCATCCTGTGCGCCCAGTCTTCTCACTCTCTCTCAAAGACACGGTCAATGACCGTCTAACCATGCACCAAGCCGCGGTGCAATTCAAGGGAGGGCGAGTTGAGCGTTTCCGGTTCTTGGGGAGAGCCATGCCCACAGAGAAGCATGCACTGCAGATGGCAGCCCGTGAGGCGATAGCTCGTCTCAGGGATATCCTCCCTTCGATGAAGACTCGTCGTTACCGCTACCTGCCATGTCACGTGCCATACACCTGCCACTACGCGTTCTCTTGCCCCAGAGGAGAACGAGACGAAGCTTTTGAGATGCTTATCGAGTATCTCCGGGCTGTGGAGGCAGCCTTCGACAACCTGGTGGACGACTTTGTAGCTGCACACATGGACTCGGCCCATGGCTGCCGCCGACTGTGAGGGAGCTCCTGCGCGCCGCACCGCCACCGACTTTCGCCTCATCATCAGCATTGTTTGCTCCTACTGCTCTCACCACTACTCGTCGCCCGCCTACCACGGAGGAGTTCAACCATGTCATTGCGCCTACTCCGGTTCGTTTCTGCACCACCCTCGTGCCCGCTCATGTTCGAGTTGTCCCAAGATAGGGCACCTGCTCCACCAACTGAGCGCAGCACTTCACGCCCTGAGCCTATCACCTAAGAGGAGGTTGAGTCCCCAGCCTCACTAGCCTCACCCTTGGCAGGCCAAGGGAAATCCTTACCATCTCCGACTGAGTACGCTTAACCGCCATGTGATGTACCGACTTGTACGATATGTTTATATGTACATAGGCTGTGAGAAGTATCTTGTTTGCGCATCATGTAGGAACTGGAGGAGTGCAATAGCCTAAATAACATGTCAGGAATATGTACGCATATCCTGAGTGATGTATTGTATAATTACTGCTTGCGTGTAAGATATGTAATGAGCAGTCCTTCTCCGGCGCAACGCTTATTCTCTTGAAAAAATCTTGGAGCATTTATGCGACTTTTCCGCCTTCATGAATTTATTGACTTTTGCGACTTAATTTCTTTTCTTATGAGTGTTGCAAAATATATCCCCAGAGTGAACAATGTTTCGTCCTTGGACGCGCTCCATGCCAACTCCGTCAGAGGAAAATTTTGGCATACCCCCAAGCAACAATTTCACACAGGGGCAGTCAAGTCAACAGATGTTGAAACGGCACTTTCCCAAATGTGTCGCCTTTATGAACAAAGTCAGCAACAACATCAGGAAATGATGAACCAAGTCATCAATATGGGAAATCACCGTGGACGGTGTCAAGAGCAATCAAAGTTATCTCGAGCTACGTAAGACACGTCCCCAAACTTTTTCTCACACTGACAAACCTCTTGAAGTCGAAGACTGGCTTCGAGACATGGAAAGAAAATTAATTATTGCCCAGTGTTCAGACCTTGAGAAGGTGCTTTATGCTCCGCACTATCTCACTGGAGCAGCCGCATCGTGGTGGGAAAATTTCCTACACATGCACCCCAACAAAAATAATATAACATGGGAGGAATTTAAAGAAGGTTTTCATGGGGCACATATTCCTAAGAGTCTTATGAGGATCAAAAAGAGAGAATTTGATGACCTCAAGCAAAGGACAATGACGGTGTCAGAATACAACAGTCAGTTTACTCTACTATCTCGCTACGCCAACGAGGAGCGTATGTCTGAAAGCAAGAAAATGGAAAAATTTCGACGGATCGACTCCGCGCTTAAATGCCAACTGGTCGTGCACACCTTTCCAGATTTTAAGACGCTGGTGGATAAGGCCATTACCTTGGAAAATGAGAGACGTAGCTTAGAAGATTTCCGCAAGCGGAAGAGGGACCAGACTAATCATGCCCGCAACCACCGCAGCAAGACAGATGTTCAGAAAAACTGGACACCCAAACCCACGACAAGCGTCTCACGCCCAATCAAGAATTTTCATGCAAGGGACAAGGAGTTCACATACCGCCCAGGTGTTACCTGTTACGCTTGTGAAGAAGAAGGGCACTATGCCAAGCAGTGCCCCAAGCCAAGGAACTCGACCCCAAAGCCGAGCAACGGAGGCAATAATTCGGCGCCAAAGCACAACAATTTCAACCCAAATAACAACCACAGGAAGGGTCATCTGAACCACGTGACCAGAGAGGAAGCACAAAATGCCCCAGATATCGTACTCGGTACGTTTCCTGTCAACACAATACCTGCCATGGTTTTGTTTGATTCGAGCTTCTCACTCATTCGTTTCAAAAGTTTTGCCTTGCAAAATATTTTTCGATGCTTCCCTTGGAAAAATCTATGATCGCCAAGTCCCCCGAATTAAGCAAGTTACCCGTAGTTACCGCCGGGTGTGTTTATCGAGTTTGAAGGGTTTAAGTTTCACGCAAATCTTATCGTGTTGGAAAATAAAGGACTGGATGTCATCCTAGGGATGGATTGGTTAACCACCAACAAAGGTTTTATTGATTGTTTCAACCGGACCGTAATTCTCACCCACCACCACGGGAAGACCATAAAGGTTTCAGCCAAGGAAATAAAAATATCCCGGCAGCCGAGATTGAACAAGGTGGATATTTCTGAATTGAGCAAGGTTCCAGTAGTGTGTGAATTTCCGGATGTATTTCCAAGAGCTACCAGCATGCCACCGGACCGAGAGATAGAATTCAGCATTGAGCTAGCACCCGTAACCGCCCCATATACAAGAAACCATACAGAATGGCACCATCCCAATTGGTAGAACTCAAGAAGCAAATAAAAGAATTATCGACAAGGGTTATATACGAGCCAGCTCCTCACCACTGGGGTTCACCAATTTTATTTGCCAAAAGAAGGATGGAACACCGAGATTGTGCATAGACTATCGAGCGCTAAACATGGTCACAATCAAGAACAAATATCCGATGCCACGAATAAATGATTTATTTGATCAACTCGCCAAAGCCAAGGTATTCTCAAAGATTGACTTGAGGTCGGGATACCATCAACCGAAAGTGCGAACCGAAGATATTCCCAAGACAGCTTTCACCTCCAGACACGGATTGTATGAGTTCACCGTAATGCCATTCGGACTAACAAACGCCTCAAGATATTTTGTTCACCTCATGAACAAAGTATTCATGAAGTTTATGGACAAGTTTGTTGTGGTATTTATCGATGATATTCTGGCATACTCCAAAACACTAGAAGAGCACGCTGAACATCTCCGAATTGTACTGGGGGAACTTAGGAAACATCAATTGTACGCTAAATTCAGCAAGTGTGAATTTTGGCTAAAGCAAGTAGGTTTTCTGGGCCACGTACTGACCCAAGAAGGTATCGCCGTAGACCCGGAAAAGTTCAAGGTCAGATTAATGGAAGCCACCAGCCAGTAATGTCACGTCTGAAGTTTCTTGGGAATGGCAGGTTACTACCGAAGATTTATTGAAGGATTCTCCACCATAGCAAAGCCAATGACGCAACTACTCAAGAAAGACAGGAAGTTTGAATGGACGGAAGCTTGCGAGAAAAGTTTCCAAGAATTAAAGAGGAAATTAACGTCAGCACCAGTATTAATTGTGCCGGACATACACAAGAATTTTGAGGTATATTGCGACGCATCCTGGAAAGGCCTCGGATGCGTGTTGATGCAAGAAGGCAAGGTACTCGCATATGTCTCCAGAAAACTTCGCAAACATGAAGAAAATTATCCTACTCATGACCTGGAGTTAGCAGCAGTTATACATGCACTCAAAGAATGGAGACACTTTTTACTTGGAAATCGTTGTGAGATATATACAGACCATAAGAGTCTCAAGTATATTTTCACACAACCGGAACTGAATTTGAGGCAACGACGCTGGTTGGAACTAGTGAAGGATTATGATGTTGGAATCCACCGAAGAGGAGAGGATGATGCAGCAAAGTAGCGTAAGTATTTCCCTCAGTTTTTTAGAACCAAGGTATCAATCCAGTAGGAGGCCACGCACAAGTCCCTCGTACCTGCACAAAACAATAGCTCCTCGCAACCAACGCGATTAGGGGTTGTCAATCCCTTCACGGTCACTTACGAGAGTGAGATCTGATAGAGATGATAAATAATATTTTTGGTATTTTTGATATAGAGATGCAAAGTGAAAATTAAAAGGCAAAGTAAAAACAAAGCAAGTATTAAAGTGATGGAGATTGATATGATGAGAATAGACCCGGGGGCCATAGGTTTCACTAGCGGCTTCTCTCAAGAGCATAAGTATTCTACGGCGGGTGAACAAATTACTGTTGAGCAATTGACAGAATTGAGCATAGTTATGAGTATATCTAGGTATGATCATGTATATAGGAATCACGTCCGAGACAAGTAGACCGACTCCTGCCTGCATCTACTACTATCACTCCACTCATCGACCGCTATCCAAAGATGCATCTAGAGTATTAAGTTAAAAATAGAGTAACGCCTTAAGCAAGATGACATGATGTAGAGGGATAAATTCATGCAATATGATAAAAACCCCATCTTGGTATCCTCGATGGCAACAATACAATACGTGCCTTGCAAGTAGCTAGATGGCTTCTTCTCTCTTTTTGGATCTCAATACAATGTTCTCCCCCTCTCTCGTGGAGATCTATTCGATGTAATCTTCTTTTTGCGGTGTGTTTGTTGAGACCAATGAATTGTGGGTTTATGATCCAGCTTATCTATGAATAATATTTGAATCTTCTCTTAATTCTTTTATGTATGATTGAGTTACATTTGAAAGTCTCTTCAATTATCCGCTTGGTTTGGCCAACTAGATTGGTAGTTCTTGCAATGGGAGAAGTGCTTAGCTTTGGGTTCAATCTTATGTGTCCTTACCCGATGACGTAAAGGGTTGCAAGGCACGATCGTCATCAAGCCATCGAGGATAACAAGATGGGGTATTTATCATATTGCATGCATTTATTCCTCTACATCATGTCATCTTGCTTAAGGCATTACTCTATTTTTACCTTAATACTCTAGATGCATGCTGGATAGCGGTCGATGAGTGGAGTAATAGTAGTAGATGCAGAATCGTTTCGGTCTACTTGTCTCGGGCGTGATGCCTATATACATGATCATACCTAGATATACTCATAACTATGCTCAATTCTGTCAATTGCTCAACAGTAATTTGTTCACCCACCGTAGAATACTTATGCTCTTGAGAGAAGCCACTAGTGAAACCTATGGCCCCCGGGTCTATTCTCATCATATCAATCTCCATCACTTTAATACTTGCTTTGTTTTTACTTTGCCTTTTACCTTTCACTTTGCATCTCTATACCAAAAATACCAAAAATATTATTTATCATCTCTATCAGATCTCACTCGTAAGTGACCGTGAAGGGATTGACAACCCCTAATCGCGTTGGTTGCGAGGAGCTATTGTTTTGTGCAGGTACGAGGACTTGTGCGTGGCCTCCTCTGGATTGATACCTTGGTTCTAAAAAATTGAGGGAAATACTTACGCTACTTTGCTGCATCATCCTCTCCTCTTCGGGGAAATCCAACGCAGTGCTCAAGAGGTAGTAAGAAGAATTTCTGGCGCCGTTGCTAGGGAGGCTCACGCAAGAGCAAGTCAAGCACCATACCAAGTACCCATCACAATCCCTATCTCCCGCATTACATTATTTGCTATTTCCCTCTCGTTTTCCTCTCCCCCACTTCACCCTTGCCTTGTTATTCGCCCTCTCTTTCCCAATCTCCTCCTCTTTTTCCCGTTTTCCTTTTTCTCGCTTGCCTTTTGTTTGCTCATGTGTTGGATTGCTTGTTTGACGCGATGGCTCAAGATACTAACAAATTGTGTGACTTCACCAATACCAATAATAATGATTTCCTTAGCACTCCGATTGCTCCTCTTGCCAATACTGAATCTTGTGAAATCAATACTGCATTGTTGAATCTTGTTATGAAAGATCAATTCGCCGGCCTTCCTAGTGAAGATGCCACTACTCATCTAAATAGCTTCGTTGATTTATGTGATATGCAAAAGAAAAAAGATGTCGATAATGATGTCGTTAAATTGAAGCTATTTCCTTTTTCTCTTAGAGATCGTGCTAAAGCGTGGTTTTCATCTTTGCCTAAAAATAGTATTGATTCTTGGAACAAGTGCAAAGATGCTTTTATCTCTAAGTATTTTCCTCCCGCTAAGATTATCTCTCTTAGAACCGATATTATGAATTTTAAGCAACTTGATCATGAACATGTTGCACAAGCTTGGGAGAGAATGAAATTAAGGATACGTAATTGTCCTACTCATGCTTTGAACTTGTGGATGATTATACAAAAAATTTATGCCGGATTGAACTTTGCTTCTAGAAATCTTTTAGATTCGGCCGCGGGAGGCACTTTTATGGAAATCACTCTAGGAGATGCTACTAAACTTCTAGATAATATTATGGTTAATTATTCTCAATGGCATACCGAAAGATCTAATAATAAAAAGTGCATGCAATAGAAGAAATTAATGTTTTGAGTGGAAAGATGGATGAACTTATGAAATTATTCGCTACTAAGAGTGTTTCTTCTGATCCTAATGATATGCCTTTGTCTACTTTGATTGAGAATAATAATGAATCTATGGATGTGAATTTTGTTGGTAGGAATAATTTTGGTAACAACGCCAGATAGAGGGAATTTTAATCCTAGGCCTTATCCTAGTAATCCTTCTAATAATTATGGAAATTCCTACAACAACTCGTATGGAAATTTTAATAAGATGACCTCTGAATTTGAGAATAGTGTTAAAGAGTTTATGAATTCACAAAAGAATTTTAATGCTTTGCTTGAAGAGAAATTGCTTAAAGTTGATGATTTGGCTAGGAACGTTGATAGAATTTCTCTTGAGGTTGATTCTTTAAAGCTTAGATCTATTCCTCCTAAGCATGATATCAATGAGTCTCTCAAAGCTATGAGAATTTCCATTGATGAGTGCAAGGAAAGAACCGCTAGGATGCGTGCTTCCAAAGATGCCTTTATTAAAGCGTGTTCTTCCAATTCCTATGAAAATCAAGATGAAGATCTAAAAGTTATTGATGTGTCCCCTATTAGATCTTTGTTTTGCAATATGAATCTTGATGAAACTGAATATGATCTTCCCTTACCTAGAAGGCGTTCTAAGAATTCAGAGTTTTCAGATCTTGATGATGAAATTGATAAATGTGGGATTGAAAGAAATAAAAACCTAGATGTTGCTAAACCCACTATATTGGATCTCAAGGAATTTAATTATGAAAATTGCTCTTTAATTGATTGTATTTCCTTGTTGCAATCCGTGCTAAATTCTCCTCATGCTTATAGTCAAAATAAGGCCTTTACCGAACACATTGTTGATGCCTTGATGCAATCTTATGAAGAAAAACTTGAGTTGAAAGTTTATATCCCTAGAAAACTCTATGATGAGTGGGAACCAACTATTAAGATTAAAATTAAAAATTATGAGTTTCATGCCTTGTGTGATTTGGGTGCTAGTGTTTCCACTATTCCCAAAACTTTGTGTGATTTGCTAGATTTCCGTGACTTTGATGATTGCTCTCTAAACTTGCATCTTGCAGATTTCACTATTAAAAAACCTATGGGAAGAATTAATGATGTTCTTATTGTTTCAAATAGGAATTATGTGCCCGTAGATTTTATCGTTCTTGATATAGATTGCAATCCTTCATGTCCTATTATTCTTGGTAGACCTTTCCTTAGAACGATTGGTGCAATTATTGATATGAAGGAAGGGAATATTAGATTCCAATTTCCATTAAAGAAAGGCATGTAACACTTTCCTAGAAAGAAAATAAAATTACCATATGAATCTATCATGAGAGCCACTTATGGATTGCCTACCAAAGATGGCAATACCTAGATCTATCCTTGCTTTTATGCCTAGCTAGGGGCGTTAAACGATAGAGCTTGTTGGGAGGCAACCCAAATTTTAGTTTTAGTTTTTTTGTTTTTGTTTCTGTTTAGGAATAAATAATCCATCTAGCCTCTGTTTAGATGTGGTTTTATGTTTTAATTAGTGTTTGTGCCAAGCTAGACCTATTGGATCTTCTTGGATGATAGTTATTTGATCTTGCTGTAATTTCCAGAAACTTTGCACACAGTGCCCAAATTATTAAAAATCACCAGAACGTGATAAAATACTGATTCCAATTTCTGCTGATCAATAAACAAATTGTTTAGGTAGTCTAATTTTGGTAGATTTTTTGCAGTTCCAGAAGTTTGCGTTAGTTACAGATTACTAAAGACTGTTCTGTTTTTGACAGATTCTGTTTTTCGTGTGTTGTTTGCTTATTTTGATGAATCTGTGGCTATTAAAATAGTTTATAATCCATAGAGAAGTTGGAATACAGTAGGTTTAACACCAATATAAATAAAGAATGAGTTAATTACAGTACCTTAAAGTAGTCTTTTGTTTTCTTTCTCTAACGGAGCTCACGAGATTTCTATTGAGTTTTGTGTTGTGAAGTTTTCAAGTTTTGGGTAAATTCTTTTGATGGATTATGGAACAAGGAGTGGCAAGAGCCTAAGATTAGGGATGCCCATGGCACCCCCAAGATAATCCAAGGACACCAAAAAGTCAAAGCTTGGGGATGCCCCGGAAGACATCCCCTCTTTCGTCTACTTCCATCGGTAATTTACTTTGAGTTATATTTTTATTCACCACATGATATGTGTTTTGCTTGGAGCGTCTTGTATTATTTTCGTCTTTGCTTGTTAATTTACCACAATCATGCTTTCTGTACACACCTTTTGAGAGAGCCATATATGAATTGGAATTTGATAGAATACTCTATGTGCTTCACTTATATCTTTTGAGCTTGATAGTTTTGCTCATAGTGCTTCACTTATATCTTTGGAGCGTGATAATTTTTGCTCTAGTGCTTCACTTAGATATTTTAGAGCACGGTGGTGGATTTGTTTTAAAGAATCTATTGATCTCTCATGCTTCACTTAGATTATTTTGAGAGTCGTTAATAGCATGGTAATTTGCTTAATGTTAATATACTTGGTATTCAAGATATGTGAACCTTTCTTTTGAGTGTGTTGAATACTAAGAAAAGTTTGATGCTTGATAATTGTTTTGAGATATGAAGATGGTGATATTAGAGTCATGCTAGTTGAGTAGTTGTGAATTTAAAGAATACTTGTGTTGAAGTTTGTGATTCCCGTAGTGTGACGCCCGGGTAATCAAGCTACAGTAACCCTCTGGTAAAGATGCCATGTCACCTCGATTATTGTTGATAATCTCGCGTTAGTTCAGAACCGATCCAAATTAAGATTTGAATTAAAGTCAAAACAATTAAAGTTTTCAAAAGTCAAAACTAAATTGTTCCTAATGTGTCAAATAATCCATAATAAATGTTGGTGAAGAAATCATCTTTGAATAAAATACTTAAATGACCTAAATAAACTAAAACAGCGATAAAACAATTATTAAAAATGCTTTTAAAATAATAAGAAAATGCAAAATACTTTATTTAAAGTGCCAAAATATTTGGGGCTGTAACCTATTTAATAACACCAAATTAGTTGTCGCTTTTAGATTTTATAAAATAAAAATAAAAGAAAACAGAAAAGTAATAGAATAAAAAAAGAAAACAGAACAAACAAAAAAGGGGAAAAGAACCCCCCCCCCCCTCGCTGGGCCTCGGCCCAGCTGGCCATTGGGCTAACCAGGTCGGCCCATCCGGCGCCCCACTCCCCTCCTCCATCCTCCATATCCCCCACCCCGATCGAACCCAAGGGCAACCACCCCCCCCCCCCACTTCCCCCATCGATCCAGATCTGGATCGGGATCATCCCCGTTGCCCCGCACGAACCCCCCACTCCTCTCGCACGAATCCCCACTCCTCGTGACCGAGACACCCACCCTCTCCCGTTCTCCAGCGTCGCCAAGCACCTCGCGCCCGACCCCTTGCCGCGATGGAGCTCCACCTCGTCGGCGTGCCCGTTGCCTGAGGTCTCCGCCGACGCCGTCATCGCCCCGCATGCCTCGGCCTCCTCCTCGCCCCGTGCCGAGGCCGCCGTTCCTGCGCCGCCCCCTCGACCCCGTCGCCCCGCCGCACTCGTCGCCGGCAACCCGGACGCCGCCCCTTCCTCGTCCTCTTCCTCGAGCATGCCTCGCTCAACTACAGGGCTATGTGAGCCCCTTCCCTTCCCCTCTTCCTCCCTGACAGACCCGCCGTCGTGCTTGTTGCCGTTGCTATAGTGCTTCTCTGGCTCAGGCAAGCACACCACGGTGCTTCTGGCATCGCGTGGGAGCTGCCTAGCCCTTCGATGCTTTGCGTGCGTGACTCCTCGGACCGGCCCCCTCGAGTTCTTGCTTCGGCCGCCGCCTCGCACCGTCCTACTGCCTTTGCTCCGTTCCCCTACTCGCCTTGCCGCGCCGACCACATCCGCCTCGCCACTGTCATTGCCGTTGTGCGTGCCCATCCGTCTCGGCTGCCTCGGCCACGGCTACGCCCACGCCAGACCGCACGCCTGCTCTCCTCCACCCCGCCTCAGTGCTTGCGGCCCTGGCCGAGCCCCTCACACTGTTGGCGTGCTCGAGGCCACGGCTCGCCCTTGATGGGCGCCGACCCAGCCAGCCCCACCGATAGCGCCCGAACCCGCTAGGCCCCCAGGGCCCTATGACAAAGGAGGCCCGCTCAGAACGTTTTTAGAAAAAAATAAAAAATATATAATAACAATAATAAATTTAATTAATTAATTAATTAACTAAACTAATTAAGTTAATTAATTCTAGATAATTATTCTAATTAACTAGTTAGTTTAATTAAACAGTAATTTGATTAGTTAAACCCTAATTAGACTAAACAGTCAATGACAAATGGGACCCACACGTCACTTGACCAGTCAACGCCTCATTGATCGACATCATCTTGATGTCAAGATGCAATCGCTGGATAATGTTGAATTTAAATAATCAAATAAATCCTAAAAATGAATTAAATCTTTTAAAATTAATATAAAATAAACCGTAGCTCAGATGGAAAAACTTTGTACATGGAAGTTACTCAGAACGACGAGACAAATCCGGATATGCAGCCCATTCGTCCGCCACACATCCCTAGCATAGCAAACACGCAACTTTCCCCCTCCGGTTCATCTGTCCGAAAACGCGAAACACCGGGATTACTTTCCCGGATGTTTCCCCCCTTCACCGGTATCACCTCATACCGCGTTAGAACACGTCTAGCTCTGCTTGTTGTCCTGTTATGCACTTGCTTGCTATGTATTTACTGTTTCTCCCCCCTCTTCTCTCTGGTAGACCCCGTGACGATGCTGATGCCCCTGTGGTCGACTACGTCACCGACGAGCCCTCCTTCTTGTCTGAGCAACCAGGCAAGCTCCCCCCCCTTGATCACCAGATATCGCCTATTCTTCTCTATATTGCTTGCATTAGAGTAGTGTAGCATGTTACTGCTTTCAGTTAATCCTATACTGCTGCATAGCCTGTCCTTGCTACTACTGTTGTTACCTTTACCTGCTATCCTACTGCTTAGTATAGGATGCTAGTGTTCCATCGTTGGCCCTACACTCTTGTCCGTCTGCCATGCTATACTCTTGGGCTGTGATCACTTCGAGGTGATCACGGGCATATACTATATACTTTACACTATTACCTTACTCGTGATATCGTTCGGAGATGAAATTTGAAAGGACAGGTGGCTTCATCCCGCTAGAGGTGGGTCTGGGTTCCCGACGGCCCCCGACTGTTATTTTGTGGCAGAGCGACAGGGCAGGTTGCGACCACCTAAGAGAGAGGTGGGCCTGGCCCTGTTTCGCGTTCGCGGATACTTAACACGCTTAACGAGATCTTGGTATTTGATCTGAGTTGGGTCGTTGACCTTATACGCACTAACCGCCACGTGGGACAAGATATGGGCAACCGGCGTCGTGGTATCAGCCGGCACTTCGTGACGCCACGATCGAGCGGGCGCGTGCCGAATTGGACTGGAACGCCTATTAGGCTAGGTCTGCTTCCGGCCGCGTTCGCAACGTGCAGGTGTGCTAAGGGCGATGGGCCCAGACCCCTGTGCGCTTAGGTTTAGACCGGCGTGCTGACCTCTCTGTTGTGCCTAGGTGGGGCTGCGACGTGTTGATCTTCCGAGGCCGGGCATGACCCAGGAAAGTGTGTCCGGCCAAATGGGATCGAGCGTGTCGGGTAATGTGGTGCACCCCTGGAGGGAAGTTAATCTATTCGAATAGACGTGATCTTCGGTAACAGGACGACTTGGAGTTGTACCTTGACCTTGTGACAACTAGAACCGGATACTTAATAAAACACACCCTTCCAAGTGCCAGATATAACCCGGTGATCGCTCTCTAACAGGCAATGAGGAGGGATTGCGGGTAGGATTATGCTATGCGATGCTACTTGGAGGACTTGATCTACTCTCTTCTACATGCTGCAAGACGGAGGCTGCTGGCGTAGTCTTCGACAGGATTAGCTATCCCCCTCTTATTCTGGCTGCAGTTCAGTCCACCGATATGGCCCTTTACACATATATCCATGCATATGTAGTGTAGCTCCTTGCTTGTGAGTACTTTGGATGAGTACTGACGATTTCCTTGTTCCCCCTTTTGCCCCCTATCTCTACCCGATTGCTGCAACCAGACGATGGAGCCCAGGAGCCAGAAGCCGCCGTTGACGACGACTCCTACTACACCGGAGGTGCCTACTACTACGTGCAGCCCAATCGATTTACCACTGTGAGTAGTTAGGAGGATCCCAGGCAGAGGCCTGCGCCTCTTCGATCTCAGTATCCCGCTTTGTGCTAGCCTTCTTAAGGAAAACTTGTTTAACTTATGTCCAGACTCAGATATTGTTGCTTCCGCTGACTCGTCTATGATCGAGCACTTGTATTCGAGCCCTCGAGGCCCCTGGCTTGTATTATGATGCTTGTTTGACTTATTTATGTTTTAGAGTTGTGTTGTGATATCTTCCCGTGAGTCCCTGATCTTGATCGTACACGTTTGCGTGCATGATTAGTGTACGATTGAATCGGGGGCGTCACAAGTTGGTATCAGAGCCGACTGCCTGTAGGAATCCCCCTTCCAACTCCTTGGCCGAAGTTGAGTCTAGTCGATGAAAACTGTTTTACTAACATGGTTGTGCGGCCCATGGGCCCACGTCGCCATTTGGGTGGTATTAGGATCTTTTACTCCTCGATCTTTGCTCTGGGACTCTGATATCTTTAGAATTCTATTCGGGTTAAATGATTTTTCTAAATCTGACTCTAGGTTCTCGTAACTACTTTCTCCCGGAGAGCCCCTTATTACAGATGTTCTCCTGCTACACCAGGAGATTCCGAAGATACTCTACGATGTTCTCTCGAGACTTTATGCCATCGTTTTAGCAATTCCTTTCCATTGGTAAACCCCGATGGATAACCACATACACTTGCCATTCATACAATCATTATCCATTGATCTTGTTATTACAAGATACCTCGAAATTCTCTCTATTGCTCCGAGAATCCCTTGTGCCTACTGCCTTGCAGTTTCTTCTCTCCTGAATACATATACAAATTAATCCTCACACATACCAAGGATTTTTTTCTCCCAGTTGTTCTTCTGTTTCACAAAAGTCTTCAAAATACTACTCGATCCTCCGAAAATCCTTAGCAGCTTATTGCTCTGCAAATACTTGTCTGTTTGCATTATGGATGCTTCCCATATGTCTGGCTATATTCATTAGTCTCCGTTGATGCTATCTTTTTGATCCTATTGATTCAACATGAGTGCGAGTACCCGCAATCATCGGTTGATCCTTATAAATTATCTTTCCAGCTCAGATGTCATTTTGAACCTGAGCTGGTTATCGACCAATCAATTTGTCGTCGATTGTACCCCTAAGCCTACTCAACTTATCCATGATTAATCAGAGCGTTTTATCCTGATCCTTGATTTGAAAATCATAATTCCTTTGTTATTTAAACGTTGAATTATTCAGATGTTCTATAAACCGATGCATTTGCATTCTTTCTTCCTCTGATTGGGTATCGATACTCACATCAGCTCCATTGTGGATCGCCATATCCACTGTTGGATTATTATCCGACAGTGTCCTTCATAATTAATCACCTTGTGAGTTCTTTCTCCGATACATAATGCCTTTGGTAAATTGTATCCTATCCTTTTGCCAACCATGCTCTGCTTTCGAGCTGGTGATATTTACTCTTGAAGCTTGTGGTATATGTTCCTAAGAAGCCCCGATGGGTTGAACCTATGCCCTCCTTAATATGTGTGAACTCGAAAAATTTCACAAGTCATACTCTTCCAGTGTTTTGCTAGATAAAATTTAAACATTACAACTTCTTCGGAAAATGAGAAGTGAATGGAAGGTTATGCATTGAGGAAGTGGGAGTCGACCTTGAACCTTTGTGTTCATGCCCATGGACACGATGTAGATCCTATCATGGAAGCTTCTTGAAATAATAACTATTCCCTTGGTATAAGTTCATCTTATATCTGGGATTTGATCATTTATGATCGTGGTTTCCGACCATGTTCTCCTTTAAATACCATTTCTCGTTCAAGTTTAAGCACTTGTCTTCTACAGAGTAATATCCCAGTCCAACCTCTACTTTGATTTGTCGTCGAGTATTACCCCCCTGGTACCTCAAGATTATCACGGAACTGCATAACTTCTTATGAGTTTTTCATCAAGTGCAACATTCTCATTGATTCCAATTGTTCACGGGCTCTGAGTTATTTAACACTCAAAGACACCGATAACTGACTCGAGTTTGCATCGCGATTAAGCAACTATTGGTAACCCTCATTACTTACGAGTCTGAACTCAATCACGTCATTCCTAGCCTGATTGGCTATATCCTTGTCGTGCCGATTTTAACTGTGCTACCTGGTCCTCTTCCCAGAGCATAATTTTTGACAATGAGCTAAGCTTACGTTGATCTTCCTCATCATATCATTTTGCTTTGGACAACAAGCTTGTTTGGAGTATGTGTCGTACCCTTGGTTCCATTAACCTTTAGGTTCATCATTCCCTTGACTTGATGTCATGCCTAGCACACCTGGCTGGGGAACCCATTGTTATAATACCCCCTCTTTTCAGTAAGGTTAGCCATTCTTCCATAAGGAAATTGTAAGACTTATTCTATAAGATGTTCCGGATGGATCCTTTGTGAATACAAAGTCTAACCTTTGCTTGCAAACCATGTCAATGCTATCTCGAAGCATGTCGGTGGTATTCCGATCTTCAATAAGAACAGTTGAAGCAATGCTATCTTTTCTTTATCTATTATCCAAACACTGTTGTATGGGTATTGTCATCAAATTCCTCTCCCCTTACCTAAATGGTTTCTACTTTCTATCATGTCGTGGATATCTTGCTTTGCTTGTCCTTGAGAAGGATATACCCTTGAAATATGTGTTTAAACACATTTTCCTTTCCATTGTCATGTTTAATATGATAATCACACTTTCCTTTCTGTTGTCTTGTTTAACCTTACTGGTGATCTATATGATCTAAGCAGTAATATTCTCCTGCTTATGTAAACACCTTGGTGTACAGTTCTGTCAGCAAGACCATGTTACTATTGTTGACGACATTCCGGTAGCCACCGATGGACGAGAACTTTGCCTATTGGTTCGCCTTGTTCAACGAGAAGGAAAATGGTTCTCTTCGTCCCTCGCCCTTGGTACCAACGATGCTGTCAACATAACTGACAGGCTATCCTCTGACATGCCTTGCTTACATGATCATGCAAGACATTACTGTCCTCTCTACTTTCAACCCACATGGTGGGCCCATAACCCACAGTTCCACATGATCGAAACCTGACTCTCCTGTACCCCTTGTTTCCAAAGTTATTCCTCACGCGCGGCTTTATATGTAATTCACGAGCCACCTTTCGAGAGATCACCAATTATGGTATCCGAAACAATACTTATGCCCATTGCTCAACCCCTTTCACACTCTGTTTCAGGCATCGAACGATTGCTTGCCCGCTTGAAACTTCCCATGATACCTCGTTATATTGCTCTCGATATTTTCTTAAGTTTCAATTCAAGAGTTACTTTCCGCCACCCTCCCTGATGTTATCTACCACATAGTCAACCTTGTAGAGGTCCATTCTCCCAGAATACCCCCTTATTCTTTCGTAAGTACGACGGAGATCCCGAAGAAAGGATGCCTACTCCATCATGATGAACAGAAGCACAGAAATGGAGACATCAACACTATGGATCGACCTCTTCGAGAAGAGCAACCAAGACCGAGAAGACACGTTAGAATTTCGTAACCAAAATTTTCCCCTTAGTCCCCCTCTTAAATCTCGGGACGAGATTTCTTGTAGTGGAGGAGAATTGTGACGCCCGGGTAATCAAGCTACAGTAACCCTCTGGTAATGATGCCACGTCACCTCGATTATTGTTGATAATATCGCGTTAGTTCAGAATCGATCCAAATTCAGATTTGAATTAAAGTCAAAACAATTAAAGTTTTCAAAAGTCAAAACTAAATTGTTCCTAATGTGTCAAATAATCCATAATAAATGTTGGTGAAGAAATCATCTTTGAATAAAATACTTAAATGCACTAAATAAACTAAAACAGCAATAAAACAATTATTAAAAATGCTTTTAAAATAATAAGCAAATGCAAAATACTTTATTTAAAGTGCCAAAATATTTGGGGTTGTAACCTATTTAATAACACCAAATTAGTTGTCGCTTTTAGATTTTATAAAATAAAAATAAAAGAAAACAGAAAAGTAATAGAATAAAAAAAAGAAAACAGGACAAACAAAAAAGGGGAAAAGAACCCCCCCTCGCTGGGCCTCGGCCCAGCTGGCCATTGGGCTAACCAGGCCGGCCCAGCCGGCGCCCCACTCCCCTCCTCCATATCCCCCACCCCGATCAAACCCTAGGGCAACCACCCCCCCACTTCCCCCATCGATCCAGATCTGGATCGGGATCATCCCCGTTGCCCCGCACGAAACCCCCACTCCTCTCGCAAGAATCCCCACTCCTCGTGACCGAGACACCCACCCTCTCCCATTCTCCAGCGTCGCCAAGCACCTCGCGCCCGACCCCCTTGCCGCGATGGAGCTCCACCTCGTCGGCGTGCCCGTTGCCTGAGGTCTCCGCCGACGCCGTCATCGCCCCGCATGCCTCGGCCTCCTCCTGCGCCCGTCTTGAGGCCGCCGTTCCTGCGCCGCCCCCTCGACCCCGTCGCCCCTCCGCACTCGTCGCCGGCAACCCGGACGCCGCCCCTTCCTCGTCCTCTTCCTCGAGCATGCCTCGCTCAACTACAGGGCTATGTGAGCCCCTTCCCTTCCCCTCTTCCTCCCTGGCAGATCCGCCGCCGTGATTGTTGCCGCTGTTGTAGTGCTTCTCTGGCTCAGGCAAGCACACCACGGTGCTTCTGGCATCGCGTGGGAGCTGTCTAGCCCTTCGATGCTTTGCGTGCGTGACTCCTCGGACCGGCCCCCTCGAGTTCTTGCTTCGGCCGCCGCCTCGCACCGTCCTGCTGCCTTTGCTCCGTCCCCCTGCTCGCCTTGCCACGCCAACCACATCCGCCCCCCCCCTGGCCACTCGTCGCCGTGCGTCTTGCGCCAAGACATCCATGCTCGGCTGCCGGCTTTCGCCAGCTACCACGCCGCACCGCACGCCCCTGCTCTCCTCCACCCCGCCCAGTGCCGCTTGCCGGGCCCGGCCGAGCCCCCATCCTCCCTCAAGCGTTGGCGTGCCCAGCCAAGGCCACGGCCTTGCCCTTGATGGGCGCCCGCAGCCAGCGCCCAGCGCCCGCCCGATAGCGCCCGAACCCGCTAGGCCCCCAGGGCCCTATGACAAAGGGGGCCTGCTCAGAACGTTTTTAGAAAAATAATAATAATAATAATAATAATAATAATAATAATAATAATAACAATAATAAAATTAATTAATTAATTAATTAATTAACTAAATTAATTAAGTTAATTAATCCTAGATAATTAATCTAATTAACTAGTTAGTTTAACTGAACAGTAATTAGATTAGTTAAACCCTAATTAGACTAAACAGTCAATGACGAAAGGGACCCACACGTCAGTTGACCAGTCAACGCCTCTGTTGACTGCTGACATCATGCTAACATCATGCCGACGCTGCACAAGTAATCGCTCGATAATGTTGAATTTAAATAATCAAATAAATCCTAAAAATGAATTAAATCTTTTAAAATTATAATATAAAATAAACCGTAGCTCAGATGGAAAAACTTTGTACATGAAAGTTACTCAAAACGATGAGACGAATTCGGATACGCAGCCCGTTCGTCCGCCACACATCCCTAGCATAGCAAACACGCAACTTTCCCCCTCCGGTTCATCTGTCCGAAAACGCGAAACACCGGGAATACTTTCCGGGATGTTTCCCCCCCTCACCGGTACCACCTCATAACACTTTAGAATACGTCTAGATCTGCTTGTTGTCCTGTTATGCACTTGCTTGCTATGTATTTACTGTTTCTCCCCTCTTCTCTCTGGTAGACCCCGTGGACGATGTTGATGCCCCCGTGGTCGACTACGCCACCGATTTAATTCTCCTTCTTGTCTCGAGCAACCAGCAAGCCCCCTGATCACCGGATATCGCCTATTCTTCTCTATACCGCTTGCATTAGAGTAATGTAGCATGTTACCGCTTTCGATTAATCCTATCTTTGCATAGCCTATCCTTGCTACTCTTGTTGTTACCTTTACCCGCTATCCTACGCTTAGTATAGGATGCTAGTGTTCCATCGGTGGCCCTACACTCTTGTCAAATACGCCATGCTATACTCTTTGGGCTGTGATCACTTCGTAAAGTGATCACGGGCATATACTATATACTTGACACTATTACCTTACCGTGATACTGTTCGAGATGGGGGCTGAAAGGACAGGTGGCTCCATCCGGTAGAGGTGGGCCCAGGTTCACGGCCCCGATCGTTACTTTGTGTGGCGGGCGGCAGGGCAGGTTGAGACCACCTAGGAGAGAGGTGGGCCTGGCCTTGTTCGGCGTTCGCGGATACTTAACACGCTTAACGAGATCTTGGTATTTGATCTGAGTTGGGTCGTTGACCTTATACGCACTAAGCGCCACGTGGGACAAGATATGGGCAACCTACGTCGTGGTATCAGCCGAAGCACTTCGTGACGTCAGCGGCTGAGCGGCGCGCACCGGATTGGACTGGAATGCCTGTTAGGCTAGGTCTGCTTCCGGCCGCGTACGCAACATGCAGGTGTGCTAAGGGCGATGGGCCCGCACTGTGGCGCTTAGGTTTAGACCGGCGTGCTGGCCTCTCTGTTGTGCCTAGGTGGCGCTGCGACGTGTTGATCTTCCGAGGCCGGGCATGACCCAGGAAAGTGTGTCCGGCCAAATGGGATCGAGCGTGTCGGGTAATGTGGTGCACCCCTGCAGGGAAGTTAATCTATTCGAATAGCCATGTTCTTCGGTAACAGGATGACTTGGAGTTGTACCTTGACCTTATGACAACTAGAACCGGATACTTAATAAAACACACCCTTCCAAGTGCCAGATATAACCCGGTGATCGCTCTCTAACAGGGCAATGAGGAGGGATCACGGGTAGGATTATGCTATGCGATGCTACTTGGAGGACTTCAGTCTACTCTCTTCTACATGCTGCAAGACGGAGGCCGCCAGAAGCGTAGTCTTCAACAGGATTAGCTATCCCCCTCTTATTCTAGCATTCTGCAGTTCAATCCACCGATATGGCCCTTTACACATATATCCATGCATATGTAGTGTAGCTCCTTGCTTGTAGTAATTTGGATGAGTACTCAAGGTTGCTTTGTTCCCCCTTTTCCCCCCTATCTCTACCCGATTGCTGCAACCATACGATGGAGCCCAGGAGCCAGACGCCACCGTCGACGACGACTCCTACTACACCGAAGGTGCCTACTACTACGCAGCAGCCCGGCGACGACCACTGTGAGTAGTTAGGAGGATCCCAGGCAGGAGGCCTGCGCCTCTTTCGATCTGTATCCCAGTTTGTGCTACCCTTCTTAAGGCAAACTTGTTTAACTTATGTCTGTACTCAGATATTGTTGGTTCCGCTGACTCGTCTATGATCGAGCACTTGTATTCGAGCCCTCGAGGCCCCTGGCTTGTATTATGATGCTTGTATGACTTATTTATGTTTTAGAGTTGTGTTGTGATATCTTCCCGTGAGTCCCTGATCTTGATCGTACACATTTGCGTGCATGATTAGTGTACGATTGAATCGGGGGCGTCACACGTAGCATGCACGTATGGTGAACTGTTATGTGATGAACTCAGAGCATGATTTATTTAGTGATTGTCTTCCTTATGAGTGGCGGTCGGGGACGAGCGATGGTCTTTTCCTACCAATCTATCCCCCTAGGAGCATGCGTGTAATACTTTTCTTTTATAACTTATATGAGTTCTTTATGACTAATGTTGAGTCCATGGATTATACGCACTTTTTCCCCATCCTTCCACCTTTGCTAGCCTCTCTAATAACGCACACTTTTCGCCGGCATCATACACCCACCATATATCTTCCTCAAAACAGCCACCATACCTACCTAATATGGCATTTCCATAGCCATTCCGAGATATATTGCCATGCAACTTTCCACCGTTCCGTTTATTATGACACGCTCCATCATTGTCATATTGCTAGCATGATCATGTAGTTGACATCGTATTTGTGGCAAAGCCACTGTTCATAATTCTTTCATACATGTCACTCGTGATTCATTGCATATGCTTACATACCACGGAGGCATTCATATAGAGTCATACTTTGTTCTAAGAATCGAGTTGTAATTGTTGAGTTGTAAGAAAAATAAAAGTGCGATGATCATCATTATTAGAGCATTGTCCCAAGTGAGGAAAGGATGATGGAGACCATGATTCCCCCACAAGTCGGGATGAGACTCCAGACAAAAAAATGAAAAATGAAAAAAAGAGGCTATAAAAAAAGAGAAAAGGCCCAAATAAAAAAATGATGAGAGAAAAAGAGAGAAGGGACAATGCTACTATCCTTTTACCACACTTGTGCTTCAAAGTAGCACCAAGATCTTCATAATAGAGAGTCTCTCATTTTGTCACTTTCATATACTAGTGGGAATTTTTCATTATAGAACTTGGCTTGTATATTCCAATGATGGGCTTCCTCAAATGCCCTAGGTCTTCGTGAGCAAGCGAGTTGTATGCGCACCCACTTAGTTTCTTTTGTTGAGCTTTCATATACTTATAGCTCTAGTGCATCCGTTGCATGGCAATCCCTACTCACTCACATTGATATCTATTGATGGGCATCTCCATAGCCTGTTGATACGCCTAGTTGATGTGAGACTATCTTCCCTCTTTTTGTCTTCTCCACAACCACCATTCTATTCCACATATAGTGCTATGTCCATGGCTCACTCTCATGTATTGCGTGAAGATTGAATTTTTTTTTAAAATGTTAAAGTATGAAACAATTTCTTGGCTTGTCATCAGGGTTGTGCATGATTTGAATATTTTGTGTGGGGAAAATGGAGCATAGCCAGACTATATGATTTTGTAGGGATAACTTTCTTTGGCCATGTTATTTTGAGAAGACATAATTGCTTAGTTAGTATGCTTGAAGTATTATTATATTTATGTCAATATGAACTTTTGTCTTGAATCTTTCGGATCTGAATATTCGTACCACAATTAAGAAGATTTACATTGAAATTATGCCAAAGTATCACTCCGCATCAAATATTCTCTTTTTATCATTTACCTACTCAAGGACGAGCAGGAATTAAGCTTGGGGATGCCTGATATGTCTCCAACGTATCTATAATTTTTGATTGCTCCATGCTACCTTATCTACTGTTTTGAACTATATTGGGCATTATTTTCCACTTTTACATTATTTTTGGGACTAACCTATTAACCTGAGGCCCAACCCAGAATTGCTGTTTTTTGCCTATTTCAGTGTTTCGAAGAAACAGATATCCAATGGAGTCCAAACGGAATGTAACGTTCGGGAACGTGATTTTCTCACCGAACGTGATTCAGGGGACTTGGACCCTACTCCACGGAACAAAAGAGGCGGTCACGAGGGTGCCCCCCCCTAGGGCGCGCCCCCCTGCCTCGTGGGCCCCTGTTGCTCCACCGACGTACTCCTTACTCCTATATATACCTACGTACCCCCAAACGATCAGAACATGAGCCAAAAACCTAATTCCACCGCCGCAACTTCCTGTATCCACGAGATCCCATCTTGGGGCCTGTTCCAGAGCTCCACGAGGGGCATCCACCATGGAGGGCTTCTACATCATCACCAGAGCCCCCCGATGAAGTGTGAGTAGTGTACTGCAGACCTTCGGGTCCATAGCTAGTAGCTAGATGCCTTCGTCTCTCTTTTTGGATCTCAATACAATGTTCTCCCCCTCTCTCGTGGAGATCTATTCAATGTAATCTTCTTTTTGCGGTGTGTTTGTTGAGACCGATGAATTGTGGGTTTATGATCCAGATTATCTATGAATAATATTTGAATCTTCTCTGAATTCTTTATGTATGATTGGTTATCTTTGCAAGTCTCTTCGAATTATCTGTTTGGTTTGGCCAACTAGATTGGTAGTTCTTGCAATGGGAGAAGTGCTTAACTTTGGGTTCAATCTTGCGGTGTCCTTACCCAGTGACAAAGGGTTGCAAGGCACGTAACGTATTGTTTCCATCGAGGATAACAAGATGGGGTATTTATCATATTGCATGAATTTATTCCTCTACATCATGTCATCTTGCTTAAGGCGTTACTCTGTTTTTAACTTAATACTCTAGATGCATCTTTGGATAGCTGTCGACGAGTGGAGTAATAGTAGTAGATGCGTAATCGTTTGGTCTACTTGTCTCGGACGTGATGCCTATATACATGATCATACCTAGATATACTCATAACTATGCTCAATTCATCAATTGCTCAACAAGAATTGGTTCAACCACTGTAGAATACTTATGCTCTTGAGAGAAGCCACTAGTGAAACCTATGGCCCCCGGGTCTATTCTCATCATATCAATCTCCATCACTTTAATACTTGCTTTGTTTTTACTTTGCCTTTTACCTTTCACTTTGCATCTCTATACCAAAAATACCAATTATTTATCATCTCTATCAGATCTCACTCTCGTAAGTGACCGTGAAGGGATTGACAACCCCTAATCGCGTTGGTTCCGAGGAGCTATTGTTTTGTGCAGGTACGAGGGACTTGTGCGTGGCCTCCTACTGGATTGATACCTTGGTTCTCAAAAACTGAGGGAAATACTTACGCTACTTTGCTGCATCATCCTCTCCTCTTCGGGGAAATCCAACGCAGTGCTCAAGAGGTAGCAGGGTGCCATGGGCATCCCCAAGCTTAGGCTCTTGCCACTCCTTGTTCCATAATTCATCAAAAGAATTTACCAAAAACATGAAAACTTCACAACACAAAACTCAATAGAAATCCCGTGAGCTCCGTTAGAGAAAGAAAACAAAAGACTACTTTAAGGTACTATAATGAACTCATTCTTTATTTATATTGGTGTTAAACATACTGTATTCCAACTTCTCTATGGATTATAAACTATTTTACTAGCCATAGATTCATCAAAATAAGCAAACAACACACGAAAAACAGAATCTGTCAAAAACAGAACAGTCTGTAGTAATCTGTAACTAACGCAAACTTCTGGAACTCCAAAAAATCTACCAAAATTAGACGACCCCGAAAATTTGTTTATTGATCAGAAGCAATTGGAATCAGTATTTTATCACGTTCTGGTGATTTTTAATAATTCGGGCACTGAGCGCAAAGTTTCTGGAAATTACAGCAAGATCAAATAACTATCATCCAAGAAGATCCAATAGGTCTAGCTTGGCACAAACACTAATTAAAACATAAAACCACATCTAAACAGAGGCTAGATGGATTGTTTATTCCTGAACAGAAGCAAAATAATAAAAACTAAAAATAAAATTGGGTTGCCTCCCAACAAGCGCTATCGTTTAACGCCCCTAGCTAGGCATAAAAGCAATGATAGATCTAGGTAGTGCCGTAGTAAAAGATAGATCAGTGAAACTCATTTCATATTCTCCATGTTCGGCAGCAAGTTTTGTTTGAGGCAAGCAAAAGTAATCAAAAGGGCTAAATTTAACAGGACAAAAGTCCCCAAGATCAATTTTAGGAGGTATAGGTTCCTCTTTCGCCCTTCAGACATTGCACAACCAATTCATCATTATAAGCATTCTTTTGACAGAACTTGGTGAGCCTATACTCAAGAGAGCATCCTAGCTCATTATTTCGAATAGCCAAATCATCATTAAGCTCAGAGATTCTATTGATAAAAATATTGGTAGGCACCTTTTTTCTAAGATTTTCATTGAAAGCAACATAGTCGATAGATTGAAAACGCATTATTTCTTCTTGATCAAAAATGATAGATTCTATGGGAGGATGGCCAGCGTCCACCCTATAATGCGCAAAGATTTCTTTGGCTTCTTTTATTATAAATCTGAATTCATGAGCCAAAAAGATAGTAGCGGCACGCTTAACAAAGGAGTGTTCAATATTAAAAAATTCTAGGAAAATTCTTTGTATAGAAGGGTGCATATGCATAAATTGTCTTTCAAGTTCAACGATAAGAATGGCAATAGCGTCCGCAATGCTACTAGTTCTATGGAGAATAGAACCACCCATAGAGGGTAAAGCACCAGCACAAGTAAAGAAATCTTGAATAACTCCTTTTCCAATAATATTACCACTACCGATTCGAAATCTTTTTATATGATAGGTAGGGGATTCTTCAGCAGGAGCTTCAGAATTTTCCATGATATTATTATCTCCCATATTGGCAATAATTTCCCCAATTTCAGACATAACGACAAGAAAGCAAACTAACACACGAGCAAACAAAAGGCAAGCGAGAAGGCAAACGGGAAAAGGAGGAGGAGATTGGGAAAGAGAGGGCGAATAAAATGGCAAGGGTGAAGTGGGGGAGAGGAAAACGAGAGGCAAATGGCAAATAACGTAATGCGGGAGATAGGGATTGTGATGGGTACTTGGTATGGTGCTTGACTTGCTCTTGCGTAAGCCTCCCTGGCAACGGCGCCAGAAATTCTTCTTGCTACCTCTTGGGCACTGCGTTGGATTTCCCTGAAGAGGAGAGGATGATGCAACAAAGTAGCATAAATATTTCCCTCAGTTTTTTAGAACCAAGGTATCAATCCAGTAGAAGGCCACGCACAAGTCCCTCGTACCTGCACAAAACAATAGCTCCTCGCAACCAACGCGATTAGGGGTTGTCAATCCCTTCACGGTCACTTACGAGAGTGAGATCTGATAGAGATGATAAATAATATTTTTGATATTTTTGATATAGAGATGCAAAGTGAAAAGTAAAAGACAGAGTAAAAAAAAGCAAGTATTAAAGTGATGGAGATTGATATGATGAGAATAGACCCGGGGGCCATAGGTTTCACTAGTGGCTTCTCTCAAGAGCATAAGTATTCTACGGTGGGTGAACAAATTACTGTTGAGCAATTGACAGAATCGAGCATAGTTATGAGTATATCTAGGTATGATCATGTATATAGGCATCACGTCCGAGACAAGTAGACCGACTCCTGCCTGCATCTACTACTATTACTCCACTCATCGACCGCTATCCAGCATGCATCTAGAGTATTAACTTAAAAAGAGAGTAACGCCTTAAGCAAGATGACATGATGTAGAGGGATAAATTCATGCAATATGATAGAAACCCCATCTTGTTATCCTCGATGGCAACAATACAATACGTGCCTTGCTGTCCCTTCTGTCACTGGGAAAGGACACCGCAAGATTGAACCCAAAGCTAAGCACTTCTCCCATTGCAAGAACTACCAATCTAGTTGGCCAAACCAAACGGATAATTCGAAGAGACTTGCAAAGATAACCAGTCATACATAAAAGAATTCAGAGAAGATTCAAATATTGTTCATAGATAATATGGATCATAAACCCACAATTCATCTATCTCGACAAACACACCGCAAAAAGAAGATTACATCGAATAGATCTCCACGAGAGAGGGGGAGAACATTGTATTGAGATCCAAAAAGAGAGAAGAAGCCATCTAGCTACCAGCTATGGACCCGAAGGTCTGAAGTAAACTGCTCACACTTCATCGGAAGGGCTATGGTGATGATGTGGAAGCCCTCCGTGGTAGATGCCACCTCCGGCGGAGCTCCGGAACAGGCCCCAAGATGGGATCTCGTGGATACAGGAAGTTGCGGCGGTGGAATTAGGTTTTTGGCTCCTGTTCTGATCGTTTGGGGGTACGTAGGTATATATAGGAGGAAAGAGTACGTCGGTGGAGCAACAGGGGGCCCACGAGGTAGGGGGCGCCCCCCACCCTCGTGACCTCCTCTTTTGTTCCTTGGAGTAGGGTCCAAGTCCCATGGATCACGTTCGGTGAGAAAATCACGTTCCCGAAGGTTTCATTCCGTTTGGACTCCGTTTGATATTCCAGTTCTTCGAAACACTGAAATAGGCAAAAAACAGCAATTCTGGGCTGGGCCTCCGGTTAATAGGTTAGTCCCAAAAATAATTTAAAGTGGAAAATAAAGCCCAATATAGTCCAAAACAGTAGATAAAGTAGCATGGAGCACAAAAATTATAGATAAGTTGGAGACGTATCATGATGCAGCAAAGTAGCATAAGTATTTCCCTTAGTTTTTGAGAACAACGGTATCAATCCAGTAGGAGACTACACGCAAATCCCTAATACCTGCACAAAAATTAAGAACCTTGCAACCAACGCGATCAAGGGGATGCCAATCCCTTCACAGCCACTTGCAAAAGTGAGATCTGATAAAGATAATAAGATAATTTTTTTTTGGTATTTTTGTTGTATAGATTGGAAAGTAAAGATTGCAAAATAAACAGCGATAGAAATAGCTAGTTGACGGAAGATTAATATGATGGAAAATAGACCCGGGGCCATAAGTTTCACTAGTGGCTTCTCTCAAGATAGCATGTATTACGGTGGGTGAACAAATTACTGCCGAGCAATTGATAGAATAGTGCATAGTTATGATGATATCTAAGGCAATTATCATGAATATAGGCATCACGTCCGTGTCAAGTAGACCGAAACGATTCTGCATCTACTACTATTAATCCACACATCAGCCGCTATCCAGCATGCATCTAGAGTATTAAGTTCATAAGAACGGAGTAACGCATTAGTCAAGATGACATGATGCAGAGGGATAAACTCAAGCAATATGATATAAACCCCATCTTTTTATCCTCGATGGCAACAATACAATACATGCCTTGCTGCCCCTGCTGTCACTAGGAAAGGACACCACAAGATTGAACCCAAAGCTAAGCACTTCTCCCATTGCAAGAAAGATCAATCTAGTAGGCAAAACTAAACCGATAATTCGAAGAGACTTGCAAAGATATCAAATCATGCATATAAGAATTCAGAGAAGAATCAAATAATATTCATAAATAACCAAGTTCATAAACACACAATTCATCAGATCTCGGCAAACACACCGCAAAAAGAGTTACATCGAATAGATCTCCAAGAGAATCGAGGAGAACTTTGTATTGAGATCCAAAGAGAGACAAGAAGCCATCCAACTAATAACTATGGACCCGAAGGTCTGTGGTAAACTACTCACGCATCCTCGGAGAGGCCATGGTGTTTATGTAGAAGCCCTTCGTGATCGATTCTCCCTCCGGCAGATCGCCGGAAGAGGCCCCAAGATGGGATCTCACGTGTACAGAAGGTTGCGGCGGTGGAAAAAGTGTTCCGTGGCTCTCCCCGAAGGTTTCAGAGTATAAGAGTATATATAGGCGAAAGAAGTAGGTCGGTGGAGCTGCGAGGGGCCCACGAGGGTGGGGGCGCACCTACCCCCTGGGCACGCCCTCCTACCTCGTGGCCGCCTTGTTGCTTCCTTGACGTCCACTCCAAGTCTCCTGGATTGCGTTTGTTCCAAAAATGATCCTCGCGAAGGTTTCATTCCGTTTGGATTCCGGTTGATATACCTTTTCTGCGAAACCCTGAAATAGGCAAAAAAACAGCAATTTGCACTGGGCTTTCAGTTAATAGGTTAGTCCTAAAAGTAATATAAATAGGTATATTAAAGCCCATTAAACATCCAAAACATATAATATAACAAAATGGAACAATCAAAAATTATAGATACGTTGGAGACGTATCAGAGTCCTTCGTGGCCGTGGAGGCCAGCATGCCATCGGCCTCAGCATCGAAGGAATCGGAGCCCGTCGACGTTAGGGATGCAACCGCCATCGCCACCACGCAAGTGGCCACCCATGGGAAGAAAGCGCTGCTGGTCGGCAACCTGCCTACGCAAGCGGGCGAGGATGATGTCGTGGCGTCCTTGGCGCCGCACAAGGCACTCGACTACGTCATCATGCGCGTCGGGTGCCGCAGCTACACCTTAATCATTTTCCACTCCATCGTCGAGTGGCGGACCGCCCTCGAGGCGCTCCGCGGGTGCAAGATCAAGGGCACCTTCATGCTGATTGAGTTCGCCGAGCCGGTAATATCTCAACCCCCCTCCCCCCAACTTGTATTCGCTCGGACCTTGAATTTTCCTGGGATCTGGCTGTAGTTTGTGACGTAATTTTTTTAATAATTAGGACTTCGGTGTTTTTAATTTGCGGTTTATATAGGGGGTGTGGGCTGAGGCCTCCAGCAATTTTGATATATGTAATTATTCCAGTGGAGGCACAATGGATCGGCAGTGATGGGGTGGTCTGGTGGAGGCTCGCAGGTGCCTGGAGGCACCAACGCTCAGAGTCTAGGGAAGCGCGGCGTGTGAGGCCCTTTATATGGTGGATGGGAATGTGTGAGCCGATAGCGACGGGAAACCTTGACACCGGTGAATGGCCTACCAGAAGCGGGCGGCAAGGTTCCTGGGCGCTAGAGGCAGCAGCCACGAGGAGGTTTGTGTGGTGGGAGACGTCGGCAGCGTGTGGGAAGTCCGGGCCGTCCGGATTTTCTTTATAACTACAGGTCATCTGAATTGGGTGAAGAAGGGTCGGGATGGGCCATTTTTTCTGAATCAAATAGTTTTCCAGATTAAGAAACAAGCGTCGGGTCAGGCAGCTCTTTTTTGTTCCGGATCTTTAGTGAATCATTTTCTACCACTTATATATGGCAGTGGTGCGTAATTGTTTTTCGGATCGTTAGCAAATTGTTTTCAGGATTAGCGACCAACGAGCTGGTCGGTCAGCTCTTTTTTTGGATCTTTAGCGAATCATTTTCTACCACTTATGGATGGGAGTGGTGGGTTATCGTTTTTCTGGATCTTTAGGAAATCGTATTTCGAAGTGGGGAACAAGGGTTTGGTCGGGCAACTCTTTTTTTCGGATATTCAGCGAATCATTTTCTACCACTTATGGATGGCAGTAGTGGGTGTTTGTACTTTTTGAATCTTTAGCAAATCATTTCCCTAATTGGGGAAGACGGGTCGGGTCGGGCAGCTCACTTTTTTGGATATTTATCTAATCATTTTCTACCACTTATGGATGGCAGTGGTGGGTAATTGTTTGAAACTTCAGGGGCAAAGTCAGGACGAACGGGCAGAAGTTCAAGAAAGTTTGTGGTAGTGAAGTGTATTATGGTCATTTGTGTTGTGGTAGAGACACTTTCTTTTATTACGGTCAGGACGGACGTGTAGAGGCACGAACCACAGATCCATAAACTTATGATTATTTGTGTTGTGATAGAGGCACTTTCTATTATTAGGGTCATTTTCATTATTTCTATTTGTGGCGTTGGCACAATGACGTGCTACAAACACCCATCATGAGCTTCGACGAGTGTGGCGGCATGCTTCGACAACCGTGTTGATGCTTTCAGGTGTGCTGCGACGGCTGCAACGATGGCACCACGACACGCTTCTAACACCCGTGTGGTGCTCTAACGGCCGCGTCAAGTGTAAGAAGTAAGTGTAAGAAGGATCCTTCAGAAAAAGGCAGTGACGGGGATGCAAGCACAAATCGCGAACTCGACTATAGATGGGCTAGCTTCGCGTGGGGACACACAGGCGCATGCGTGACACGTTCGCGTTGGATTGGACGATGTCGGATGCTGCTTACAAAGTCAATAAATCATTTGACTTTCAGAAACATTTCCCCTTTTTTAGCGGTGATGGGAATAGGTGTTGTGGATGGATGATATATTGGAGCAGGGATAGAAACGGTGCCGCCCCTGGAGTCGGCGCAAGCGCGCAGCCGTCCTTGCCCCGCAAATAGTATACACGGTCCGACCTGCAGGCCAGTTCCCCACAACCCGTTCCGTTCCCCATCTTAGACAGCCCAGATACCCACATCCCAACCCTAACACCCGGCGATCTCTCACTGCCCTGATCCCGCCGCCATTGATGTCGTTGGACCCACCACCTGCGGGGCCCTCCGGCGCGAGGAGCGCCTCTGCCGCTGTTGCTGTATGGGTCATCAACCTGTCCGCGCACGCGGGCGAGGACGGCGTCATAGCGGCCTTCGACCCGCACGACATGCTCGACTGCGTCGTCACGCACGCCGGTTTCCGCAGCTACGTGCTCGTCCTTTTCCGCTCCGTCGCTGATTCTCGGGCCGCCCTCGAGGCACTCCGCGGGTCTAAGGTGTTTGTCATTTGCAGTTTATTTAAGCGGTGTGGGCTGAGGCCTCCCGCAGCTCTGATATATGAAGTTATTCTAGTGGAGGCACAATGGATCAGCAGCGACAGGGAGGACTGGTGGAGGCTCACACGTGGCTGGAGGCAACAACGCTCAGGGTCCAGTGAAGCACGGCGCGCGAGGCACTTGATATGGTGGATAGGCATGTGTGAGCCGATAGCGACAGGAAACCTTGAAACCGGTGAATGGCCTAGCAGGAAGCAGTGGCAGTGGGTTCCTAGGCACTGCAGGCGGCAGTCGTGGGGAGGTTTGTGTGGTGGGATACGTCGGCAGCGCGCGGGGAAGCCAGGCCCTCCAGATTTTCTTTATAACTGCGGGTCATCTAGATTGGGTGAAGAAGGGTCGGGTTGGGTAATTTTTTTCTGAATCAAATAGTTTTCCAGATTGGGAAATAAGGGTCGGGTTTGCTAGATCTTTTTGGTTCCGGATCTTTAGCGAATCGTTTTCTACCACTTATGCATGGCAGTGGCGCGTGATTGTTTTTTATGGATCTTTAGCAAATTGTTTTCCGGATTAGCGACCAAATGAGTTGGCCGGTCAGCTATTTTTTTGAATCTTTAGCGAATCATTTTCTAGCACTTATGGATGGGAGTTGTGGGTTATTGTTTTTCCGGATCTTTAAGAAATCGTATTCCAGATTGGGGAACAAGGGTTTGGTCAGGCATCTCTTTTTTCCGGATATTCAGAGAATCATTTCTACCACTTATGGCAGTGGTGGCTGTTTTTTATTTCCAAATCTTTAGCGAGTCGCTTTCCAGATAGGGGGAACAAGAGTCGGGTCGAACAGTTTTTATCCGGATCTTTAGCGAATCGCTTTCTACCACTTATGGATGGGAGTGGTGAGTAATTGATTTTCTGAATCTTTAGCAAATCGTTTCCCTGATTGGGGAAGAAGGGACGGGTCGGGCAGCTCTCTTTTTTGGATCTTTAGCGAATCTTTTTCCACCACTTATGGTTGGTAGTGGTGGGTAATTATTTGATACTTCAGGGGCAAAGTCGGGACGAACGGGCATAAGCACGAATCCGTTTATCATTGTTCAAGAAAGCGTTGTGGTAGTGAATTATATTATGGTCATTTGTGTTGTGGTAGAGACACTTCCTCTTATTAGGGTCAGGACGGACGGGCAGAAGCACGAACCTCAGACACATAAACTTATGATTATTTGTGTTGTGGAAGAGGCACTTTCTTTTATTAGGGTCATTTTCATTATTTCGATTTGTGGTGTTGTATTGATTTTGATAGGAACAGTTGGAAGAAGGCAACTTCAACAGTAGAGAATCATTGCCACCCGGTGAAATGGGAGTGTTACATGCGAAGGTACTACTATTTACTTCTCTTGGTTCTTGTTGTTGTATTGTCCTCTCTCATCTGCGGGTTGCTTACTGTCATATCATTTTCTGTTTGTCAGGGTTCTGCTGGAGTATGAATGAGAGAGGCAAAAATTCCTACCAATGTTCTCTGGGTGGGTTTACCCAATACACATAAAGTTAACGAGGAGGCACTAAGGAGGGCTATGGTAGCACATGGTGTGGTTACAAACATCAAAGTTTTTCCAGAAAGGCAGTATGCTTTTGTGGAGTTTGCAACAATTGAAGGAGCTTCTAATGCTAAGAACCTTCTAGATGGGCGTCTTTTCAATAATACAAGGATTCATGTTCTTTTCTCCAGCAGTGGGCTCGATAACCTAACAACACTTGTTGGGTTCCCTTGATCAGAGATGTACAATGATAGTCCACATGCGGCACGTGATTATTTTGGTGCTGGTCGCAGTAGTGATGGCACATCACAAGGGTATTATCCTCGACGTGGAAGAGCAAGATACTTGGACTATGGTGCAATGCCAATCACTGTTGGTGTCCTTCCAGGACCTGAAGCTGGCTCATCTTCGATGTCTGGACATTCTGCTCATAGTGCGCTCGATTCGAGAGAAGCCAAATGGGTGAGGCTGCATGCTGGCATCGACCCTTACCATGTAAGGGCAGGCATTGAGGGTCTTCATCCGGGTCTGGCAGCTTTTTTTTAACCTTGATCTTTAGCGAATCGTTTTCTACCACTTATGGATTGTTTTTTCCGGACCTATAGCAAATTCTTTTCCGGATTGGGGAACAAGGGTCAGGTCGGGCAACTCTTTTTTTCCTTGGATCTTTAGCGAATCATTTTCTACCACTTATGGATGGCAGTGGTGGGTAACTGTTCGCATCTTCAGGGGAAAAGTCAGGACGAACGGGCAGAACCACGAATCCATTTATATGTGTTCAAGAAAGTGTTATGGTAGTGAAGTATATTGTGGTACTGAAGTATATTGTGGTCATTTGTGTTGTGGTAGAGACACTTTCTTTTATTAGGGTCGGGACGGACGGGCAGAAGCACGAACCACACATACATAAACTTATGATTATTTGTGTTGTGGTAGAGACACTTTCTTTTATTAGGGTCATTTACATTATTTCTATTTGTGCTAGTGAAGTATATTATTCCAATGAGATATTGTATGCATTCCTTCTTTTGAGACATTTTTAAGAGGGAAAGTTATTACTAACCAACTCCTTGAATTAAATTAAAAGGTGTATATGAAGGCCATGTTTTTGCGATTATTTTTCTCAAGATGTCATAATCAGATGGCCCACCCACACGGCAAAGCCATCCCTGCCCCACTCACAACATATACGAGATGCATACAATATCTAGTAACTATGGTATGCTCTGATTTAAGTTTGAATTATGTACTAATAAGGTATGATGTACTAATACAAAATAATCCTTGGTTAGTCATAGTTGTTTATTTCTTGAGTGAAATTGCTCGATTCATGTGCTAAAGTTGTGTAATGAGTTGTGCACAAGTGACACAATTTGTTGTTATTCAGGCTGTGACTTGATACAAATATTAAGTGTATTTTATCTTTGATCTATTTCACTTTAATTTGGACCATTCATAGCTATCTCATTGTTTTTGTTGCTAGGACTACTTGTATGAGGATTTTATTCATATATTCCATTATAGAAATAATATGCCTGCTTTTGGCATTTGTTCTTTGATTGGGTTCTACATGATAGAGCTATTAGGAACCTATGTGTTGGGGGAATTAGTTTATCTATTTCAAAGTAGGAGGCAGACGAAGAGTTTCATTGGATTGGAAAGACTGAAGGTGTTGAATTCTCCATTGATCAAACTTTTGCATACATCAACTGTGTGTAGCTGGAAGATGCCATTTCTAACTATAAAGTCGTGAATGGGATATATTTCATATTCCTGTTTGCCGTATAGTTTAGAGGGATACAGGTCAAATCCATATGGGTTAATGAAACATAATTAATAAAACATTAACATAAAAAACAATGTGCATGCTTGTATGATGTATAGAAATGTTGTAACCACATTTACATAGACTTATGATTATTTGTGTTTCTCTAGAGACACTCTCTTTCATTAGGGTCATTTACTTTTTTCTATTTTTGGTACTGAAGTATATTATGCCAATGAGATATTGTATGCATTCCTTCTTTTTGAGATGTATTTAAGTCGGAAAGTAATTACTAACTAACTCCATGAAATAATTTAAAAGGTGTCTATGAAGTTCATATATTTGTGAGTATTTTTCCCAAGCGAAGGGTAATCGGGTTCGAGCCGACTCCACTCGTCCCTCTGCCCCCACCCCGCCCCTCCCGGTAATACATACGTGTGTGACCCCATAGGGAACATGTGGACAAGAATATGTCACAGGAGAGGATATGGCTGCGAGAGGTTGCGGTGGGCGGGCCCCATAGTCATGTCTCCCGAGAACTAAGATAACACTAACTACGTATGTTTCTATTTCTTTGTGTTTACTAGTAAACGGGCACGTGCAACGCACGTCTCAATCAAACCACGTCAAAACTCATGCGGGTATACAATTTTGAATTCATACTCTAGAATAACCCCTTCTTTATAAACAAAAGGAGAAAATACAAGCCTATAAATTATCTTTTGAGAATGTCATGTTAAGTTCAAGCAGACCACGAAGAAATCATAACTGCACAAAAAATGTCACAAATCAACGGGAATCAACTGGATGAACAACTTCTCCATAGAGAATATATAGATGTAGCCTATTTAGTCTATTGCATAGTAAAAATAGAATCAAATTGAACTTCAAAGGAACATATAAACATTGTTTCCTTCTTAGAACAAATACCTCCCAAAAATAGCAATCTTGGAAGAACTGAATTAGTTTCCTTCTTGGATTTGGGCTGTTTGTTATCTTCAGAATTTGAAGGCTCAGCGGCTACGGTAATCCCACCCACGGGAGTCATATTGGGTACCACCTGCGAGCAGGAAGAGTCGGACAGTTTTTTCTCCATTCTAAGTTTATCTCAGCATCTCCTGGAGTGGAACTACGGTGCAATGGGGCTATGCATATTGTAGTTACAAACACACTGCTCTCGAAGTATACATAGAGAAAGCTATAATGGAAAGTAGTATGATCTGAACTAATTGATCATCTTTTGAAATAGTAGGAGATCGTATATATGAGAACTAAACCGGTGGTGGCGCCTATTACTAAAGCCCATAGATCTAAGGAGGGCACTTAACCTTATAAGAATATATTGCACTAATCTATCATCAGCAACATTATTGTGGAACCTAAACTTTCAAATTAGTACATTCAGCGGAAAATATAATACTTGCTGAGAGCTTCTGTTTTACAACCGTTTAGCGGATTTAATTAGGAAGTAATGTAAACAACAACAAAAATAAATTTTGAGTCCTCCAATGCATGGATATGCATGGACTTCAACAAAGGAGGAGAATAGTTTCATACTTTCATTATGATGTGTGCTATAAAAGTGATGATCCTAAGCCAATTTTCCTAGGACAAAGCAAAGTACAAACACAGATAAAAAGTAAAACATCAATACATGTTCCATTCCTTCCTTATAGGAGTCAGCTTAGGTGCAGTGTAGTAACCTAAATTACAGAAGAATATATTTAAGTTTGTCAGCCAAGGATTATTATGTGTATATTTTTTATTTTGATGTCAGTGAAAGTGGGCTTACTGAAGCTGACGACAAGGGCCTTGTGGTTCACCAGTTTCACCTTTTCGGAGGCGATCTTGGACAACCTCATGAGGCAGAATCATCCGACCTTCATTAGGATTTCATTATCACCAAAAATATATTTATGGCAGCTTACCAAGATTAAAATAGTAAAGCCAGATATGCAAATATTTATGATTCCTAGGGAATGTAACAACGGAGAAGACCAAGTCGCTCCATTTCCTCTTCTAGCTTTGGCTTTAGGTCGGAGTGGATGATGGCCTATAGTTTGTCACATAGGTCATGCCCCTGAACACTCAGATATTCAAATTCTTGGGAGCATCTACAAATATAATTTCCTGCAACAATTAGACTTTAGTTCTATCAGGTAAAAACTGATATCGAAAGAATCATAGTATCGTTAGCAGTGGCCATAAAATTTGTAATACTGTACTTTGTAGTGAACTGCTTCTCCGCACTCAATAGCAGCAGGTGCAGTCAGCACTCGCCAGGCACAAGCAAGCACTTTCACCCATCACACAAACAGAACAGACGCAACATGCGTGCGTACACGCGGAGCAACAGCACCACACAAGACACACACGCGGCACAAAGGCATCATTCAGAGCATGTGCACGGAGCCGCCGCTCCATGGATGCACCGCTGCGCTACCACATGGAGAGGGGCAGCTGAGAGTGGCACAAACATGGTGGGTCAGCGAGAGCGTGTGGCACCACTCGGGCGAGAAGCCAATCCGAGAGATATCGTCGCGTGATCGTCGGCGTCATTAGCGAAGTCACCAGCTTGGTCGAGCTAGGCCGCCGCTCACCAGTGCGCCTCGTGCCCCGTACACCAGCCATGCTGGCCGAGCCTGTCGCCGCGATGCGCTAGCTCGCGTGGGCCCTGCTGTCCGAACCCCACCCACCACATACGCCGCCGGCGGTCTCTGGTCGGGCACAGCTGCCATGCGCCTGCGCGGGTGATGCACAGAGCCACGGCCTCGTCCCGCCCGCTGCCAGCCGCGTCGCGCGAGGCACGCCTAGGCCCCGGCACCCACATCCCGCCGCCCGGAGCTCGCCGTTGTCGCCTTCCATCATCGCCGCCCGCCGCTCGGCACGGGCCACGCCGTCGTGGACCACGAGCAACAGCCGGTGCTCGCTGAGGTACATCTGCGACGCTCCAGCCCCGCCCCCATCGGCCCCGATAGAGAAATCCATCACCGCGGCGCGGTCGAAGTATCTTTTTCTTCCGTGTCTTCCGTGCGTGATTGTAGGGGTTGAGGACATTGGCATGGAGTTTGTTATTTTCCACTGCGGTGAAGCACAGAAAGTCAACCTAAATTCATGGGAGCGTTCGCCCCTCGATCCTTGGGGACATCGCCGCCGGCGCCGAACAGGGTCGGCCCGCGTGCGTGTTGCCGGGAGGCACCTTCGGCACGTCTTCTCCTCTGCGTGCCCTCCTCTCCCACCCTCATGTGTTGCTTTGGGTTCCTCAACGACGGGTTCCTCACGTGTCCCGGTGGCGGCGGCTTGCTTGCATTGCCGGGCGGCTTGCATGCTCTTGGGAATTTCTCGCTTTTGGATGGAGGTTTCGTACGGGAATTGATTAGATTGAGAGGTGAGCGCTAATGAAGGGAGAGAGGTTAACCGATGATAGTCCAGATTGCGTGATTTTATGCGTGATTGTAGGAGTTGCCGATGAGGGTGTGGGGTGTTATCCTCGGTGGAGTACGGTCAGTTATTGGAAATTGGTAAGTCCACACCATAGAATTGTTAGATCAATGATGGCTGTTAGATTGAGATTTGTGGACAAATCGTGTGGTGCTGACTGGGTCGTGGGGTGTTGTGGGACTAATTGGGGGGTGCACATAAGAAAGTTCTTGTTTGATTGTTTAATAGTAGTGGAGATGGAGATGGAGATTTTGTTAGATAGATTGAGGCGATGCAAAATCTTGGATTATGAATGAGCTATTTGCCCTTGGTTATTAAGGCGTAATGAAAACTTTGAACTATGTGTTGGGTAAACTTACTTTTTTAAGAAGATCATACTTAACAATTCTTGGTGATGGGATAGTTTTTTTTGTATTCCGGTGATGGGAATAGGTGTCTGGATGATATTGGAGCGGGGATAGAAAAGGTGCCGCCCATAGAACAAATATCATGTTCTGTTTGTCACGGTTCTGCTAGAGTACGAATGAGAGAGGCAAAAATTCCTACCAATGTTCTTCGGGTGGGTTTACCCAATACACATAAAGTTAATGAGGAGGCACTAAGGCGGGCTATGGTAGCACATGGTGTGGTTACAGACATCAAAGTTTTTCCAGAAAGGCAGTATGCTTTTGTTTAGTTTGCAACCATTGAAGGAGCTTCTAATGCTAAGAATCTTCTAGATGGGCATCTTTTCAATAATAGAAGGATTCATGTTCTTTTCTCCGGCAGTGGGCCCAATAACTTAACACCGCTTGTTGGGTTCCCTAGATCAAAGATGTACAATGATAGTCCATATGCCGCATGTGATTATTTTGGTGATAGTCGCAGTGGTCATGGCACATCACAAGGGTATGATCCTCGACGTGGAAGGTCAAGATAACTTGACTATGGTGCAATGCAAAGCACTGGTGGTATCCTTCCAGCACCTGAAGCTGGCTCATCTTTGTTGTCTGGACATTCTGCTCATGGTGCACTTGATTAGAGAGAAGCCAAAAGTGTGAGGCTAGATGCTGGCATCGTACCATATACTAAGGGCAGGCACTGAGATTCTTCACCCAGGTCGGGTACCTTTTTTAAACTTGTTCTTTAGTGAATCATTTTCTATGACTTATGGATTCTTTTTGCGGACATTTAGCAAAGTGTTTTTCGGATTAGGGAACAAGGGTCAGGTCGGGCAGCTGTTTTTTCCACGGATCTTTAGCGAATGGTTTTCAACCACTTATGGATGGTAGTGGTGGGTAACTTTTTGCAACTTCAGGGGCAAAGTCAGGACGAACAGGTAGAAGCACGAATCCATTTATCAGTGTTCAAGAACGTGTTGTGGTAGTGAAGTATATTGTGGTCATTTGTGTTGTGGTAGAGACACTTTCTTTTACTAGGGTCGGGACGGACGGGCAGAAGCACGAACTAGAGATACATAAACTTATGATTATTTGCGTTGTGGTAGAGGCACTTTCTTTTATTAGGGTCATTTACATTATTTCTATTTTTTGTAGTGAAGTATATTATGGCAATGTGATATTGTATGCATTCCTTCTTTTTGAGACGTTTTTAAGTGGCAAAGTTATTACTAACCAACTCCTTGAATTATATTAAAATGTGTATATGAAGGCCATGTTTTTGCGATTATTTTTCTCGAGGTGGCATAATCAGATGGCCCACCCACACGGCAAAGCCATCCCTGCCCCACTCACAACATATAGGGATGCACACAATATCTAGTAACTATGGTATGCTATGATTTAAGTTTGAATGATGTACTAATAAGAATGATGTACTAATACAGAATAATCCTTGATTAGTCATAGTTGTTTATTTCTTGAGTGAAATTGCTCCATTCATGTGCTAATGTTGTGTAATGAGTTGTGCACAAGTGACATAGTTTGCTGTTATTCAGACCGTGATTTGATATAAATATGAAGTGTATTTTATCTTTAATCTATTTCACTTTAAGTTAGACCATTCATAGCTATCTCATAGTTTTTGTTGCTAGGACTACTTGTATGAGGATTTTATTCATCTATTACATTATAGAAATTGTATGCCTGCTTATGGCATTTGTTCTTCGATTGGGTTTTAGATGATAGAGCTATTAGGAACCTGTGTGTTGGAGGAATTAGTTCATCTATTTCAAAGCAGGAGGTAGACAAAGAGATTCAAAGGATTGGAAAGATTGAAGGTGTTGGATTCTCCATTGTTCAAACTTTTGCATACATTGACTCTGAGTAGCTGGAAGATGCCATTTCTACCTATAAAGTGGTGAATGGGACATATTTTATATTCCTCTTCGCCATATAGTTTGGAGGGATACGGTTGAAATCCATATGGGTTAATGAAACATGATTAATAGAACATTAACACAGAGAACAATGTGCATGCTTGTACGATATATAGAAATGTTGTAACCACACTTACATAAACTTATGATTATTTGTGTTTCTCTAGAGACACACTATTTCATTAGGGTCATTTACTTTATTCTATTTTTGGTAGTGAAATATATTATGCCAATGAGATATCATATGCATTCCTTCTTTTTGAGATGTATTTAAGTCGAAAGTAATTACTAACTAACTCCATGAAATAAATTAAAAGGTGTCTCTAAAGTAATAATTGTTGTCAGTATTTTTCCCAAGCGAAGGATAATCGGGTTCGAGCCGACTACGCTCGTCCCTCTGCGCCCACCCACCCCTGACGGTAATACGTACGAGTGCGACCCCATAGGGAACATATGGACAAGAATATGTCAACGGGAGAGGATATGGTTGCGAGAGGTTGTGGTGGGCGGGCCCCAAAGTCATGTCTCCCGAGAAATAAGATAACGACTAACTACGTATGTTTCTATTTCTTTGTGTTTATTTTTCTAGATAGATTGAGGCGATGCAATCTTAGGTTATGGATGGGATACTTGCCCTTGGTTATTAAGGCGTAACGAAAAGTTTGAACTATGTGCCGGGTAAACTTGCTTGTTTTGAGAAGGTCACACTTAAAAGTTCTTGGTGATGGGATTGTTTTTTTCGTGTTCCGGCGATGGGAATAGGTGTCTGGATGACGTTGAAGCGGGGATAGAAAAGATGCCGCCCACGGACTCAGAGTTGCCCCGCCCGCAGTATATACAGGCCAGCGCACGGGATAGTTTCATCCCTCTGTTCCAATCCACGTGACAGACAACCTCAATCCCCACATACTAACCCTAGCTCCCGCTTATCTCTCCCTACCCTGATCCCCTCTGCCACGGATGTCATTGGGTCCACCGTCTGCAGAGCCTGCTACCTCTTGAGCAGCGTTGGTTTTCCCTTAAAGAGGAAAGGGTGATGCAGCAAAGTAGCGTAAGTAATTCCCTCAGTTTTTGAGAACCAAGGTATCAATCCAGTAGGAGACTACATGCAAATCCCTAATACCTGCACAAACAATTAAGAACCTTGCAACCAACGCGATAAAGGGGTTGTGAGTCCCTTCACGACCACTTGCAAAATTGAGATCTGATAAAGATAATAAGATAAATATTTTTGGTATTTTTGTTGTATAGATTGGAAATTAAAGATTGCAAAATAAACGGCGATAGAAATAGCTAGTGGACGGAAGATTAATATGATGGAAAATAGACCCGGGGGCCATAGGTTTCACTAGTGGCTTCTCTCAAGATAGCATGTATTACGGTGGGTGAACAAATTACTGCCGAGCAATTGATAGAATAGTGCATAGTTATGATGATATCTAAGGCAATGATCATGAATATAGGTATCACGTCCGTGTCAAGTAGACCGAAACGATTCTACATCTACTACTATTACTCCACACATTGACCGCTATCCAGCATGCATCTAGAGTATTAAGTTCATAAGAACGGAGTAATGCATTAGGCAAGATGACATGATGTAGAGGGATAAACTCAAGCAATATGATATAAACCCCATCTTTTTATCCTTATTGGCAACAATACAATACGTGCCTTGCTGCCCTAACATCCTTTGGGAAAGGACACCGCAAGATTGAACCCAAAGCTAAGCACTTCTCCCATTGCAAGAAAGATCAATCTAGTAGGCCAAACTAAACCGATAATTCGAAGAGACTTGCAAAGATATCAAATCATGCATATAAGAATTCAGAGAAAAATCAAATAATATTCATAGATAACCAAGTTCATAAACCCACAATTCATCAGATCTCGGCAAACACACCGCAAAAAGAGTTACATTGAATAGATCTCCAAGAGAATCGAGGAGAACTTTGTATTGAGATCCAAAGAGAGACAAGAAGCAATCCAGCTAATAACTATGGACCCGAAGGTCTGTGGTAAACTACTCACGCATCATCGGAGAGGCCATTGTGTTTATGCAGAAGCCCTTCGTGATCGATTCCCCCTCTGGCAGATCACCGAAAAAGGCCCCAAGATGGGATCTCACGTGTACAGAAGGTTGCGGCGGTGGAAAAAGTGTTTCGTGGCTCTCCCCGAAGGTTTCAGGGTATATGAGTATATATAGGCGAAAGAAGTAGGTCGGTGGAGCTGCGAGGGGCCCACGAGGGTGGGGGGCGCGCCTACCCCCCTGGGCGCGCCCTCCTACCTCGTGGCCGCCTTGTTGCTTCCTTGATGTCCACTCCAAGTCTTCTAGATTGCGTTTGTTCCAAAAACGATCCTTGCGAAGGTTTCATTCCGTTTGGATTCTGTTTGATATTCCTTTTGTGCGAAACACTGAAATAGGCAAAAAAAACAGCAATTTGAACTGGGCTTTCGGTTAATAGGTTAGTCCCAAAAATAATATAAAAAGGTATATTAAATCCCATTAAACATCTAAAACAGATAATATAACAACGTGGAACAATAAAAAATTATAGATACGTTGGAGACGTATCAAGCATCCCCAAGCTTTATTTCTGCTCGTCCTCGAATAGGTAAATGATAAAAACAGAATTTTTGATATGCAATGCTACCTAACATAATTTTCAATGTAATTATCTTTATTGTGGCATGAATGTTCAGATCCAAAAGATTCAAGATAAAAGTTCAATATTGACATAAAAATAGTAATACTTCAAGCATACTAACCAAGCAATTATGTCTTATCAAAATAACATAGCCAAAGAAAGCTCATCCCTACAAAATCATATAGTTTGGCCATGCTTCATTTTCGTCACACAAAATTGAAGGAAATATGCCCTAGAGGCAATAATAAAGTTATTATTTATTTCCTTATATCATGATAAATGTTTATTATTCATGCTAGAATTGTATTAACAGGAAACATAATACATGTGTGAATATATAGACAAACAGAGTGTCACTAGTATGCCTCTACTAGACTAGCTTGTTAATCAAAGATGGTTATGTTTCCTAACCATAGACAAAGGAGTTGTCATTTGATTAACAAGGTCACATCATTGGTTGAATGATCTGATTGACATGACCCATTCCATTAGCTTAGCACCCGATCGTTTAGTATGTTGCTATTGCTTTCTTCATGACTTATACATGTTCCTGTAACTATGAGATTATGCAACTCCCGTTTACCGGAGGAACACTTTTGGGTGCTACCAAACGTCCACAACGTAATCGGGTGATTATAAAGGAGTACTACAGGTGTCTCCAAAGGTACATGTTGGGTTGGCGTATTTCGAGATTAGGTTTTGTCACTCCGATTGTCGGAGAGGTATCTCTGGGCCCTCTCGGTAATGCACATCATTATAAGCCTTGCAAGCAATGTGACCAATGAGTTGGTTACGGGATGATGCATTATTACAGAGCGAGTAAAGAGACTTGCGGTGACGAGATTGAACTAGGTATTGGATACCGACGATCGAATCTTGGGCAAGTAACATACCGATGACAAAAGGAACAACGTATGTTGTTATGCGGTCCGACCGATAAAGATCTTCGTAGAATATGTAGGAACCAATATGGGCATCCAGGTCCCGCTATTGGTTATTGACCGGAGATGTGTCTCGGTCATGTCTACATTGTTCTCGAACCGTAGGGTCCGTGACGCTTAAGGTTTCAATGACGGTTATATTATGAGTTTGTGTATTTTGATGTACCGAAGGTTGTTTGAGTCCCGGATATGATCACGGACATGACGAGGAGTCTCGAAATGGTCGAGACATAAAGATTGATATATTGGACGGATATATTTGGACACGGAAAGGTTCCGGAGAAGTTTGGAGCTCCGGAGGTTACCGGAACCCCGGGAGGTATATGGGCCTTATTGGGCCCATGTAGGAAGAAGGGAGAAGGAGCAAGGGAGGGCGCCCCAAGCCCAATCCGAATTGGGGAGGGGCGGCCGCCCTCCTTCCTTTCTCCTCTTCCTATTCCTACTACTAGTACTACTTCCTAACTACTAGTACTCTTTCCTTCCCCTCCAAATAAGATAAGGAAAAGAGGGAAACCTACTTGGAGTAGGTTTCCCCTCCTGCGCGCCTCCTTGGGCCGGCCACCTCCTCCCTCCCTCCTTTATATCCGGGGGAGGGGGGGCACCCTAGGACACACAAGTTGATCCTTGAGATCGTTCCTTAGCCGTGTGCGGTGCCCCCCTCCACCATATTCCACCTCGGTCACATTGTAGCGGTGCTTAGGTGAAGCCCTGCGACGGTGAAACATCAAGATCGTCCTGCCACGCCGTCGTCTTGTGGAACTTCCTCCCCGGAGCTTTGCTGGATTGAAGCCCGTGGAGCGTCATCGAGCTGAACGTGTGCCAAGAACTTCGAGGCGCCGAATGTAACGGCGCTGTGATCGGCTGGATCGTGAGGAGAACGTCTGACTACTTCCTCTACGTCATCATCGACTCGGAGGTGCCGGAGTAACGCGCCATGATCGGCTGGATCGTGAGGAGAACGTATGACTACTTCCTCTACGTCATCATCGACTCGGAGGTGCCGGAGTAACGGCGCTGGGATCGGCAGGATCGCGAGGAGAAAGTACGACTACTTCCTCTACGTTGTGATCGCTTCCGCTTACGGTCTACGAGTGCGTAGACAACACTCTCCCCTCTCGTTGCTATGCCATCACCATGGTCCTGTGTGTGCGTGGGAATTTTTTGAAATTACTGCGTTCCCCATGATGGCATCCGAGCCTGGTTTTATGCGTTGATGTCATATGCACGAGTAGAACACAAGTGAGTTGTGGGCGATACAAGTCATACTACCTACCAGCATGTCATACTTTGGTTCAACGGTATTGTGAGATGAAGCGGCCCGGACCGACATTACGCCAGACGCTTACGCGAGACTGGTTTCACCGTTCACGAGCATTCGTGCTTAAAGGTGGTGGCGGGTGTCTGTCTCTCTCACTTTAGTTGAACCGAGTGTGGCTACGCCCGGTCCTTGAGAAGGTTCAAACGGAGTCTATTTGACGGCATCGTTGTGGTTTTGATGCGTAGGTAAGAACGGTTCTTGCTCAGCCCGTAGCAGCCACGTAAAACTTGCAACAACAAAGTAGAGGACGTCTAACTTGTTTTTGCAGGGCATGTTGTGATGTGATATGGTCAAGACGTGATGCTATATTTCATTGTATGAGATGATCATGTTTTGTAACCGATTTATCAGCAACTGGCAGGAGCCATATGGTTGTCGCTTTATTGTATGAAATGCAAACGCATACGTAATTGCTTTACTTTATCACTAAGCGGTAGCGATAGTCGTAGAAGCAATAGATGGCGTAAACGACAACGATGCTACGATGGAGATCAAGGTGTCGCTACCGGTGATTGGCGATGGTGATCATGACGGTGCTTCGAGATGGAGATCACAAGCGCAAGATGATGATGGCCATATCATATCACTTATATTGATTGCATGTGATGTTTATCCTTTATGCATCTTATTTTGCTTGATTGACGGTAGCATTTTAAGATGATCTCTCACTAAAATTATCAAGTAGTGTTCTCCCTGAGTATGCACCGTTGCCAAAGTTAAATGCGTCTTGCGAGACACCACGTGATGATCGGGTGTGATAAGCTCTCGTCCATCTACAACGGGTACAAGCCAGTTTTGCACACGCAGAATACTCAAAGTTATACTTGGACGAGCCTAGCATATGCAGATATGGCCTCGAACACGGAGACCGAAAGGTCGGCGTGAATCATATAGTAGATATGATCAACATAAGATGTTCACCATTGAAAACTACTCCATCTCACGTGATGATCGGTTATGGTTTAGTTGATTTGGATCACGTGATCACTTAGATGACTAGAGAGATGTCTATCTAAGTGGGAGTTCTTAAGTAATATGATTAATTGAACTTAAATTTATCATGAACTTAGTCCCTGGTAGTATTTTGCAAATTATGTTGTAGATCAATAGCTCGCGTTGTTGCTTCCCTATGTTTTTATATGTGTTCCTAGAGAAAATTGTATTGAAAAATGTTAGTAGCAATGATGCGGATTGGATCCGTGATCTGAGGTTTATCCTCATTGCTGCACGTAAGAATTATGTCCTTAATGCACCGCTAGGTGACAGACCTATTGCGAGGAGCGGATGCGCACGTTATGAACGTTTGGCTAGCTCAATATGATGACTACTTGATAGTTTAGTGCACCATGCTTAAACGGCTTAGAATCGGGACTTCAAAGACGTTTTGAACGTCATGGACCATATGAGATGTTCCAGGAATTGAAGTTAATATTTCAAGCAAATACCCGAGTTGAGAGATATGAAATCTCCAACAAGTTCTATAGCTAAAAGATGGAAGAGAATCGCTCAACTAGTGAGCATGTTCTCAGATTGTCTCGGTACTTCAATCGCTTGAATCAAGTGGGAGTTAATCTTCCGGATAAGACAGTGATTGATGAATTCTCTAGTCACCATCACTAAGTTACTAGAACTTCGTGATGAACTATAGTATGCAAGGGATGACGAAACGATTCCCGAGCTCTTCGTGATGTTGAAATTGACGAAGGTAGAAATCAAGAAAGAGCATCAAGTGTTGATGATTGACAAGACCACTAGTCTCAAGGAAAAGGGCAAAGGGAAGAAGGGGAACTTCAAGAAGAACGGCAAGCAAGTTGTTGCTCGAGTGAAGAAGCCCAAGTCTGGACCTAAGCACGAGACTAAGTGCTTTTGCTGCAATGGAACTGGTCACTAGAAGCGGAACTACCCCAAGTATTTGGCGGATAAGAAGGATGGCAAAGTGAACAAAGGTATATTTGATATACAGATTATTGATGTGTATTTTACTAGTGTTCGTAGCAACCCCTCGGTATTTGATACTGGTTCGGTTGCTAAGAGTAGTAACTTGAAACGGAGTTGCAGAATGAACAGAAACTAGTTGAAGGGAAGTGACGATGAGTGTTGGAAGTAGTTCCAAGATTGATATGATCATCATCGCACACTCCCTATACTTTCGGGATTAGTGTGGAACCTAAATAAGTGTTATTTGGTGTTGAGCATAAATATGATTTGATCATGTTTATTGCAATACGGTTATTCATTTAAGTAAGAGAATAAATTGTTGTTCTGTTTACATGAATAAAACCTTATATGGTTACACACCCAATGAAAACGGTTCATTGGATCTCGATCATAGTGATACACATATTCATAATATTGAAACCAAAAGATGCAAAGTTAATAATGATAGTGCTACTTATTTGTGGCACTGCCGTTTAGGTCATATTGGTGTAAAGCGCATGAAGAAACTCCATGATGATGGATTTTTGGAATCACTTGATTATGAATCATTTGATGCTTGCGAACCGTGCCTTTTGGGCAAGATGACTAAAACTCCGTTCTCCGGAACAATGGAACATGCTCCTGACTTATTGGAAATAATACATACCGATTTATGCGATCCAATGAGTGTTGATGCTCGTGTCAAGCATCGTTTTTTGCTTAACTTCACAAGATGATTTGAGCAGATATGGGTATATCTACTTGATGAAACACAAGTCCAAAACATTTGAAAAGTTCAAAGAATTTCAGAGTGAAGTGAAGAATCATCGTAACAAGAAAATAAAAGTTTCTACGATATGATCGCAGAGGAAAAATATTTGAGTTACGAGTTTGGCCTTCAGTTAAAACAATGTGAAATAATTTCACTACTCACGCCACCTCGAACACCACAGCATAATGGTGTGTCCGAACGTCGTAACCACACTTTATTGGATATGGTGCGATCTATGATGTATCTTACCGATTTACCACTATCGTTTTGGGGTTATGCATTAGAGACAGCTGCATTCACGTTTAATAGGGCACCATCTAAATCCGTTGAGATGACACCGTATGAACTATGGTTTAACAATAAACCTAAGCTGTCATTTCTTAAAAGTTTGGAGTTGTGATGCTTATGTGAAAAAGTTTTCACCTGATAAGCTCAAACCCAAATCGGAGAAGTGCGTCTTCATAGAATACCCAAAGGTAACTATTGGGTACACCTGCTATCACAGATCCGAAGGCAAGTTTTTTCATTACTAAGGTGGATCCTTTCTAGAGAAGAAGTTTCTCTCGAAAGAAGTGAGTGGGAGGAAAATAAGAGCTTGATAAGGTAATTTGTACCTTCTCCCGAATTGGAAAGTAGTTCATCACAGAAATCAGTTCCAGTGATTCCTACACCAATTAGTGAGGAAGCTAATGATGATGATCATGAAACTTCAGATCAAGTTACTACAAAACCTTGTAGGTCTTCCAAAGTACAGTCCGCACCAGAGTGGTACGGTAATCCTATTCTGGAAGTCATGTTACTAGACCATGATGAACCTACGAACTATGAGGAAGCGATGATGAGCCCAGATTCCACGAAATGGTTTGAGACCATGAAATCTGAGATGGGATCCATGTATGAGAACAAAGTGTGGACTTTGATGGAGTTGCCGATGATCGGCAAAGCCATATTATATAAATGGATCTTCAAGAGGAAGACAAATGCTGATAGTAGTATTACTATCTACAAAGCTCGACTTGTCGCAGAAAGGTTTTCGACAAGTTCAAGGTGTTGACTACAATGAGATTTTCTCAAGCTGTAGCGATGCTTAAAGTCTGTCCGAATCATGTTAGCAATTGCCACATTTTATGAAATCTGGCAAATGGATGTCAAAACTACATTCTTTAATGGTTTTATTAAAGAAGAGTTGTATATGATGCAACCAGAAGGTTTTGTCAATCCTAAAGGAGCTAACAAAATGTGCAAGCTCCAAAGAATCCGTCTATGGACTGGTGCAAGCATCTCGGAGTTGGAATAAACGCTTTGATAGTGTGATCAAAGCATATGGTTTTATGCAGACTTTTGGAAAAGTCTGTATTTACAAGAAAGTGAGTGGGAGCACTACAGCATTTCTGATAAGTATATGTGAATGACATATTGTAGATCGGAAATAATGTAGAATTATTCTGCAAAGCATAAAAGAGTGTTTGAAAGGAGTTTTTCAAAGAAAGACCTCGGTGAAGCTGCTGACATATTGAGCATCAAGATCTATAGAGATAGATCAAGACGCTTGATAAGTTTTTCAATGAGTACATACCTTGACAAGATTTTGAAGTAGTTCAAAATGGAACAGTCAAAGAAAGAGTTCTTGCCTGTGTTACAAGGTGTGAAATTGAGTAAGACTCAAAACCCGACCACGGCAGAAGATAGAAAGAGAATGAAAGTCATTCCCTATGCCTTGGCCATAGGTTCTATAAAGTATGCCATGCTGTGTACCAGATCTATTGTATACCCTACACTGAGTTTGGCAAGGAGTACAATAGTGATCTAGGAGTAGATCAACTGGACAGCGGTCAAAATTATCCTTAGTGGAATAAGGATATGTTTCTCGATTATGGAAGTGACAAAAGGTTAGGTCAGTAAAGGGTTACGTCGATACAAGTTTTGACACCGATCTGGATGACTCTAAGTCTCGATCTAGATACATATTGAAAGTGGGAGCAATTAGCTAGAGTAGCTCCGTGCAGAGCATTGTAGACATAGAAAATTGCAAAATACATAACAGATCTGAATATGAAAGACCCGTTGACTAAGATTCTCTCACAAGCAAAACATGATCACACCTTAGTACTCTTTGGGTGTTAATCACATAGCAATGTGAACTAGATTACTGAATCTAGTAAACCCTTTGGGTGTTGGTCACATGGCGATGTGAACTATGGGTGTTAATCACATGATGATGTGAACTATCGATGTTAATCACATGGTGATGTGATCTAGATTATTGACTCTAGTGCAAGTGGGAGACTGAAGGAAATATGCCCTAGAGGCAATAATAAAGTTATTATTCATTTCCTTATATCATGATAAATGTTTATTATTCATGCTAGAATTGTATTAACAGGAAACATAATACATGTGTGAATATATAGACAAACAGTGTCACTAGTATGCCTCTACTAGACTAGCTTGTTAATCAAAGATGGTTATGTTTCCTAACCATAGACAAAGGAGTTGTCATTTGATTAACAAGGTCACATCATTGGTTGAATGATCTGATTGACATGACCCATTCCATTAGCTTAGCACCCGATCGTTTAGTATGTTGCTATTGCTTTCTTCATGACTTATACATGTTCTTGTAACTATGAGATTATGCAACTCCCGTTTACCGGAGGAACACTTTGGGTGCTACCAAACGTCACAACGTAATCGGGTGATTATAAAGGAGTACTACAGGTGTCTCCAAAGGTACATGTTGGGTTGGCGTATTTCGAGATTAGGTTTTGTCACTCCGATTGTCGGAGAGGTATCTGGGCACTCTCGGTAATGCACATCATTATAAGCCTTGCAAGCAATGTGACCAATGAGTTGGTTACGGGATGATGCATTTCAGAACGAGTAAAGAGACTTGCCGGTGACGAGATTGAACTAGGTATTGGATACCGACGATCGAATCTCGGGCAAGTAACATACCGATGACAAAAGGAACAACGTATGTTGTTATGCGGTCTGACCGATAAAGATCTTCGTAGAATATGTAGGAACCAATATGGGCATCCAGGTCCCGCTATTGGTTATTGACCGGAGATGTGTCTCGGTCATGTCTACATTGTTCTCGAACCGTAGGGTCCGCACGCTTAAGGTTTCAATGACGGTTATATTATGAGTTTGTGTATTTTGATGTACCAAAGGTTGTTCGGAGTCCCGGATATGATCACGGACATGACGAGGAGTCTCGAAATGGTCGAGACATAAAGATTGATATATTGGACGGATATATTTGGACACCGGAAAGGTTCCGGAGAAGTTTGGAGCTCCGGGAGGTTACTGGAACCCCCCGGGAGGTATATGGGCCTTATTGGGCCCATGTAGGAAGAAGGGAGAAGGAGCAAGGGAGGGGGGCGCGCCCCCCCAAGCCCAATCCGAATTGGGGAGGGGGGCCGGCCCCCCCTTTCCTTTCTCCTTCCCCCTCTTCCTATTCCTACTACTAGTACTACTTCCTAACTACTAGTACTCTTTCCTTCCCCCTCCAAATAAGATAAGGAAAAAGAGAGGGAAACCTACTTGGAGTAGGTTTCCCCCTCCTTGATGCGCCTCCCCTTGGGCCGGCCACCTCCTCCCTCCCTCCTTTATATCACGGGGAGGGGGCACCCTAGGACACACAAGTTGATCCTTGAGATCGTTCCTTAGCCGTGTGCGGTGCCCCCTCCACCATATTCCACCTCGGTCACATTGTAGCGGTGCTTAGGCGAAGCCTGCGACGGTGAAACATCAAGATCGTCACCACGCCGTCGTCTTGTGGAACTTCCTCCCCGGAGCTTTGCTGGATTGAAGCCCGTGGGCGTCATCGAGCTGAGCGTGTGCCAAGAACTTCGGAGGCGCCGAGTAACGTGGCGCCAGATCTGGATCGTGAGGAGAACGTCTGACTACTTCCTCTCGTCATCATCGACTCGGAGGTGCCGGAGTAACTACGCTGTGATCGGCTGGATCGTGAGGAGAACGTCGACTACTTCCTCTACGTCATCATCGACTCGGAGGTGCCGGAGTAACGCGCTGGGATCGGCAGGATCGCGAGGAGAAAGTACGACTACTTCCTCTACGTTGTGATCGCTTCCGCCACGGTCTCACGAATACGTAGACAACACTCTCCCCTCTCGTTGCTATGCCATCACCATGGTCCTGTGTGTGCGTAGGAATTTTTTTGAAATTACTGCGTTCCCCAACAAAAATGCTCCCATTATGCATAACCCTGATGACAAGCCGAGCAATTGGTTCATACTTTTTAACGCACTTCAGCCTTTTCAACCCTTACGCTATACATGAGCGCAAGCCATGGATATAGCACTATAGGTGGAATAGCATATGATGATGGGGGTTATGAGAGAAGACAAAAAAGGAGAAAGTATCACATTGACGCGGCTAATCAACGGGCTATGGAGATGCCCATCAATTTATGTCAATGCGAGGAGTAGGGATTGCCATGCAACAGATGCACTAGAGCTATAAGTGTATGAAAGCTCAAACTGGAAACTAAGTGGATGTGCATCCAACTTGCTTGCTCATGAAGACCTCGAGCATTTTCAGGAAGCCCATCATTGGAATATACAAGCCAAGTTCTATAATGAAAGATTCCCACTAGTATATGAAAGCGACAAAATAAGAAACTCTCTATCATGAAGATCATGGTGCTATTTTGAAGCACAAGTGTGGAAAAAGGATAGTAACATTGTCCCTTCTCTCCTTTTCTCTCATTTTTTTGTTTGGGCTTCTTTGGCCTCTCTTTTTTATTTGGGCTTCTTTGGCCTCTTTTCTTATTTGGGCTTCTTTGGCCTCTTTTTTTTCATAGTCTTTCCTCACATGGGACAATGCTCTAATAGTGATGATCATCACACTTTTATTTACTCATAACTCAATGTTACAACGCGATACTAGAACAAAAATATGAATCTATGTGAATGCCTCCGGTGGTGTACCGGGATATGCGACGAATAAAGAGCGACATGTATGAAAGAATTATGAAAGTGGATTTGCCACAAATACGATGTCAACTACATGATCATGCAAAGCAATATGACAATGATGGAGCGTGTCATAATAAATGGAACGGTGGAAAGTTGCATGGCAATATATCTCGGAATGGCTATGGAAATGCCATAATAGGTAGGTATGGTGGCTGTTTTGAGGGAGATATAAGGAGGCTTATGTGTGATAGAGCGTATCGTATCACGGGGTTTGGATGCACCGGCGAAGTTTGCACCAACTCTCAAGGTGAGAAAGGGCAATGCATGGTACCGTAGAGGCTAGCAAATTGCGGAAAGGTAAGAGTGCGTATGATCCATGGACTCACATTAGTCATAAAGAACTCATATACTTATTGCAAAAGTTTATTAGCCCTCGAGGCAAAGTACTACTACGCAGGCCCCTAGAGGGATAGATAGGTAGGAAAAGACCATCGCTCGTCCCCGACCGCCACTCATAAGGAAAGCACTCAAAGAACACCCCGTGCTTCAAATTTGTCACACAATGTTTACCATACGTGCATGCTACGGGACTTGCCAACTTCAAGACAAGTGTTTCTCAATTTCACAATTACCCAACTAGCATGAATCTAACATTACCACCTTTATATCTCAAAACCACTATCAAGTATCAAATTTATCATAGTATTTAATGCACTCTATATGAAAGTTTTTATCATACCCATCTTGATGCCTATCATATTAGGACTAATTTTATAGCCAAAGAAAATTACCATGCTGTTCAAAAAGACTCTCAAAATAATATAAGTGAATCATGAGAGATCAATAATTTCTATAAAATAAAACCACCATGGTGCTCTAAAAATATAAGTGAAGCACTAGAACAAAATTATATAGCTCAAAAGATATAAGTGAAGCACATAGAGTATTCTAATAAATTCTGATTCATGTGTGTCTCTCCCAAAAGGTGTGTACAGCAAGGATGATTGTGGTAAACTAAAAAAGCTAAAGACTCAAATCATACAAGACGCTCCAAGCAAAACACATATCGTGTGGTGAATAAAAATATAGCCTCAAGTAAAGTTACCGATAGACGAAGACGAAAGAGGGGATGCCTTCCGTGGCATCCCCAAGCTTATGATTTTGGTTGTCCTTGAATTTTACCTTGGGGTGCCTTGGGCATCCCCAAGCTTAGGCTCTTGGCACTCCTTATTCCATAATCCATCAAATCTTTACCCAAAAACTTGAAAACTTCACAACGCAAAACTCAACAGAAAATCTCATGAGCTCCGTTAGAATAAGAAAACAAACCACCACCTTAAGGTACTGTAATTAACTCATTCTTTATTTATATTGTTGTTAAACCTACTGTATTCCAACTTCTGTATGGTTCATACCCCCCGATACTAGCCATAGCTTCATCAAAATAAGCAAACAACACACGAAAAACAGAATCTGTCAAAAACAGAACAGTCTATAGCAATATAATTTGTCCGAATACTTCTGGAACTCCAAAAATTCTGAAAAACTAGGACAACCTGGATAATTTGTATATTGATCTACAGCAAAAATAATGGCAATTTATTATGTTCTGGTGAATTTTAACAATTATTTTTGTGAGCGCAAAGTTTCTGTCTTTTTCATCAAGATCAAACAACTATCACCCAAGAAGATCCTATTGGTTCTACTTGGCACAAACACTAATCAAAACATAAAACCACATCTAAACAGAGACTAGATGAATTATTTATCACTAAATAGAAACAAAAAGCAATAAAAATAAAATTGGATTGCCTCCCAACAAGCGCTATCGTTTAACGCCCCTAGCTAGGCATAAAAACAAGAATAGATCTAGGTATTATCATCTTTGGTAGGAAATTCTTCAATAGAACACTTATAACCCTTAGAGTTTCCTTCTTTTTATTAATGATCAAACTCTTAGGCAAGAAATCAAAAAATTCATTGGTAGCAAAAGGTTCCTTAATGATAGCGAAAAAGTTGGGGTGAACACTTATTGATTTGAGATCTGCATTATCCTTACTAGAAGATTCACCCTTACTATTAGGAACATACATAAATTTGGCAACTTTAGTAGTAGGAGGATTCGAAGTGTTTCTTACGGCAGAAAAGGCAGACCCTAAATTGGTAATAATATCCTCAAGTTTATCAATTCTAGTGGAATCTTGGTCTATCTTTTCATTAACTATGGGTTCTTTTTCTCGAAAATTTTTAGAGTGACTCCTACCATATATCCATATTGGGTAATTTGGTTGTGGATCTTTTATCCAAATTCTCAATCAACTCTACCGTGGCAACTTTATTTTCGATAATTTCAAGCCTTTGCATCACATGTTCCAAAGCTAAAACAGTTCCATTGACCAAAAGAGGTGGTGGGCCAAACAAATCTAACATAGCATTATAAGATCAAAAGTATGGCGACCCAAGAAATTCCCTCCAGTAATGGTATCAAGAATATATCTGTTCCAAGGAGTCATGCCTACATAAAAATTGCGAAGAAGAACGGAAGTAGATTGCTTCCTAGTAGATCTATTCTGAGCATTGCAAATTCTATGCCAAGCATCTTTTAGATTTTCTCCCTCCCTTTGTTTAAAATTAAGAACTTCATGATCGGGAGTACTAACAATGATAGAAGGACTAGCTATAACAACAAGATAAATGATCTAACACACGGATACACAAGAAGCAAGCGAAGAGAGACGAACAAAAAAGGCGAATAAAACGGCAAAGGTGAAGCGGGGGAGAGGAAAACGAGAGGAAAATGGAAAATAATGTAATGCGAGGGATAAGAGTTTGTGATGGGTACTTGGTATGTCTTGACTTGTGCGTAGATCTCCCCGGCAACGGCGCGAGAAATCCTTCTTGTTACCTCTTGAGCATGCGTTGGTTTCCCCTTGAAGAGGAAAGGGTGATGCAACAAAGTAGCATAAGTATTTCCCTCAGTTTTTGAGAACAAAGGTATCAATCCAGTAGGAGACTACACGCAAATCCCTAATACCTGCACAAAAAATTAAGAACCTTGCAACCAACGCGATAAAGGGGATGCCAATCCCTTCACAGCCACTTGCAAAAGTGAGATCTGATAAAGATAATAAGATAAATATTTTTGGTATTTTTGTTGTATAGATTGGAAAGTAAAGATTGCAAAATAAACGGCGATATAAATAGCTAGTTGACGAAAGATTAATATGATGGAAAATAGACCCAGGGGCCATAAGTTTCACTAGTGGCTTCTCTCAAGATAGCATGTATTACGGTGGGTGAACAAATTACTGCCGAGCAATTGATAGAATAGTGCATAGTCATGATGATATCTAAGGCAATGATCATGAATATAGGCATCACGTCTGTGTCAAGTAGACCGAAACGATTCTGCATCTACTACTATTACTACACACATCAACCGCTATCCAGCATGCATCTAGAGTATTAAGTTCATAAGAACGGAGTAACGCATTAGGCAAGATGACATGATGTAGAGGGATAAACTCAAGCAATATGATATAAACCCCATCTTTTTATCCTCTATGGCAACAATACAATACATGCCTTGTTGCCCCTGCTGTCACTTGGAAAGGACACCACAAGATTGAACCCAAGGCTAAGCACTTCTCCCATTGCAAGAAAGATCAATCTAGTAGGCTAAACTAAACCGATAATTCGAAGAGACTTGCAAAGATATCAAATCATGCATATAAGAATTCAGAGAAGAATCAAATAATATTCATAGATAACCAAGTTCATAAACCCACAATTCATCAGATCTCGGCAAACACACCGCAAAAAGAGTTACATTGAATAGATCTCCAAGAGAATCGAGGAGAACTTTGTATTGAGATCCAAAGAGAGACAAGAAGCAATCCAGCTAATAACTATGGACCCGAAGGTCTGTGGTAAACTACTCACGCATCATCGGAGAGGCCATTGTGTTTATGCAGAAGCCCTTCGTGATTGATTCCCCCTGTGGCAGATCGCCGGAAAAGGCCCCAAGATGGGATCTCACGTGTACAGAAGGTTGCGGCGGTGGAACAAGTGTTTCGTGGCTCTCCCCGAAGGTTTCAGGGTATAAGAGTATATATAGGCGGAAGAAGTAGGTCGGTGGAGCTGCGAGGGGCCCACTAGGGTGGGGGCGCACCTACCCCCTGGGCACGCCCTCCTACCTCATGGCCGCCTCGTTGCTTCCTTGACGTCCACTCCAAGTCTCCTGGATTGTGTTTGTTCTAAAAACGATCCTCGCGAAGGTTTCATTCCGTTTGGATTCCGGTTGATATACCTTTTCTGCGAAACACTGAAATAGGTAAAAAAGCAGCAATTGCACTGGGCTTTCGGTTGATAGGTTAGTCCCAAAAGTAATATAAATAGGTATATTAAAGCCCATTAAACATCCAAAACATATAATATAACAGCATGGAATAATCAAAAATTATAGATACGTTGGAGACGTATCAGAGTCCTCCGTGGCCGTGGAGGCCACCATGCCATCGGCCTCAGCGTCGAAGGAATCGGAGCCCGTCGACGTTAGGGATGCAACCGCCATCGCCACCACGCAAGTGGCCACCCATGAGAAGAAAGCGTTGCGGGTCGGCAACCTGCCTGCGCAAGCGGGTGAGGATGATGTTGTGGCGTCCTTGGCCCCGTACAAGGCACTCGACTACGTCATCAAGCGCGTCGGGTACCGCAGCTACACCTTCATCATTTTCCACTCCATCACCGAGTGGCGGACCGCCCTCGAGGCGCTCCGCGGGTCCTAGATCAAGGGCACCTTCATGCTGATTGAGTTCGCCCAGCCGGTAATATCTCAACCCCCTCCCCCCAACTCGTATCCGCTCGGACATTGGATTTGCCTGGGATCTGGCTGTAGTTTGTGATGTAAATTTTTTAATAATTAGGACTTCGGTGTTTTTCATTTGCGGTTTATTTAGGGGGTGTGGGCTGAGGCCTCCAGCAGTTTGATATATGTAGTTATTCCAGTGGAGGCACAATAGATCGGCGGTGATGGGGTGGTCTGGTGGAGGCTCGCAGGTGCCTGGAGGCAGCAGCGCTAAGAGTCCAGGGAAGCGCGGCGCATGAGGCCCTTTATATGGTGGATGGGAATGTGTGAGCCGATAGCGACGGGAAACCTTGACACCGGTGAATGGCCTACCAGGAAGCGGCGGCAGTGGGTTCCTGGGCGCTAGAGGCAGCAGCCACGAGGAGGTTTGTGTGGTGGGAGACGTCGGCAGCGTGTGGGAAGTCCAGGCCGTCCGGATTTTCTTTATAACTACAGGTCATCTGAATTGGGTGAAGAAGGGTCGGGTTGGGCCATTTTTTTCTGAATCAAATAGTTTTCCAGATTAAAAAACAGACGTCGGGTTGGGCAGCTCTTTTTTGTTCCGGATCTTTAGTGAATCATTTTCTACCACTTATGTATGGCAGTGGTGCGTAATTGTTTTTCGGATCGTTAGCAAATTGTTTTCAGGATTAGCGACCAATGAGCTGGTCGGTCAGCTCTTTTTTTGGATCTTTGGCGAATCATTTTCTACCACTTATGGATGGGAGTGGTGGGTTATCGTTTTTCTGGATCTTTAGGAAATCGTATTTCGGAGTGGGGAACAAGGGTTTGGTCGGGCAACTCTTTTTTTCGGATATTCAGCGAATCATTTTCTACCACTTATGGATGGCAGTAGTGGGTGTTTGTATTTTTTGAATCTTTAGCAAATCATTTCCCTAATTGGGGAAGACGGGTCGGGTCGGGCAGCTCACTTTTTTGGATATTTATCTAATCATTTTCTACCACTTATGGATGGCAGTGGTGGGTAATTGTTTGAAACTTCAGGGGCAAAGTCAGGACGAATGGGCAGAAGTTCAAGAAAGTGTTGTGGTAGTGAAGTGTATTATGGTCATTTCTGTTGTGGTAGAGACACTTTCTTTTATTACGGTCAGGACGGACGTGTAGAAGCACGAACCACAGATCCATAAACTTATGATTATTTGTGTTGTGGTAGAGGCACTTTATATTATTAGGGTCATTTTCGTTATTTCTAAATGTGGCGTTGGCACAATGACGTGCTACAAACACCATCATGAGCTTCGACGATTGCGGCGGCATGCTTCGACAACCGTGTTGATGCTTTCAGGTGTGCTGCAACGGCTGCAACGATGGCACCACGACACGCTTCTAACACCCGTGCGGTGCTCTAACGGCCGCGGCGATGACGCGGCGACACGCCTCTAAGGCCCGTGCGATGCTTCGGTGATCGCGATGATGCTGTGATGGCATGCCTCAACGGCCATGGCGATGCTACGATGCGACATTGTCTTTTGACAACCGTGACGATGCTACGACAGAGGCCCGACTACTTCGATGATGCCGCGACAACGTGTTTCATGGTCATGGTAGTGTTGAGACAACGGGCATGACTACTTCCATGATGTTGTGACGGCCACGCCGATGGCGGCCCGACTGGTCTAGTTATGGCGCAATGGCATGTTCAAAGACGGCGGGGTCAAGGATTGCATGTGAGGGGGTGTGGTGTGGTGTGCACAACATTGACTTCATCAACTTATGAATACCAAATGAAACCAGCACCCATGATAAATCATATGATTTTCTAGTATTTGTACGATCTCATGTATAACTACCTGGCAAAGCATTGCGTGTGAAGTAAGTGTAAGAAGGATCCTTCAGAAAAAGGCAGTCACGGGGATGCAAGCATAAATCGCGAACTCGACTATAAATGGGCTAGCTTCGCGTGGGGACACACAGGCGCATGGGTGACACGTTCGCGTTGGATTGGACGACGTCGGATGCTGCTTACAAAGTCAATAAATCATTTGACTGTTTAGAAACATTTTCCCTTTTTTAGCGGTGATGGGAATAGGTGTTGTGGATGGATGATATATTGGAGCAGGGATAGAAACGGTGCCGCCCTGGAGTCGGCACAAGCACGCAGCCGTCCTTGCCCCCGCAAATAGTATACACGGTCCGACCTGCAGGCCGGTTCCCCACAACCCGTTCTGATCCCCATCTCAGACAGCCCAAATACTCACATCCCAACCCTAGCACCCGGCGATCTCTCACTTCCCTGATCCCACCGCCGTTGATGTCGTTGGACCCACCGCCTGCGGGGCCCTCAGATGCTGCCATGCCATCGGCCTCCCTGCCGAAGGAGTCGGAGCCCTCCGGCGCCAGGGCGCCGCTGCCGCTGTTGTGCTATGGGTCATCAACCTGTCCGCGCACGCGGGCGAGGACGGCGTCATAGCGGCCTTCGACCCGCACGACATGCTCGGCTGCGTCGTCACGCGCGCCGGCTCCCCCAGCTACGTGCTCGTCCTTTTCCGCTCCGTCGCCGATTCTCGGGCCGCCCTCGAGGCACTCCGCGGGTCTAAGGTGTTTTTCATTGCAGTTTATTTAAGTGGTGTGGGCTGAGGCCTCCCGCAGCTCTGATATATGTAGTTATTCTAGTGGAGGCACAATGGATCAGCGGCGACGGGGAGGTCTGGTGGAGGCTCACACGTGGCTGGAGGCAACAACGCTCAGGGTCCAGCGAAGCACGGCGCCCGAGGCCCTTGATATGGTGGATAGGCATGTGTGAGCCGATAGCGACGGGAAACCTTGACACCGGTGAATGGCCTAGCAGGAAGCAGTGGCAGTGGGTTCCTAGGCACTGCAGGCGGCAGCCGTGGGGAGGTTTGTGTGGTGGGATACGTCAGCAGCACGCGGGGAAGCCAGGCCCTCCAGATTTTCTTTATAACTACGGGTCATCAGGATTGGGTGAAGAAGGGTCAGGTTGGGTAATTTTTTTCTGAATCAAATAGTTTTCCAGATTGGGAAATAAGGGTCGGGTCTGCTAGCTCTTTTTGGTTCCAGATCTTTAGCGAATCGTTTTCTACCACTTATGCATGGCAGTGGCGCGTAATTGTTTTTTAAAGATCTTTAGCAAATTGTTTTTCGGATTAGCGACCAATGAGCTGGTCGGTCAGCTATTTTTTTTGAATCTTTAGCGAATCATTTTCTAGCACTTATGGATGGGAATTATGGGTTATTGTTTTTCCGGATCTTTAGGAAATCGTATTCCAGATTGGGGAACAAGGGTTTGGTCAGGCATCTCTTTTTTCCGGATATTCAGAGAATCATTTCTACCACTTATGGTAGTGGTGGCTGTTTTTTATTTCCGGATCTTTAGCGAGTCGCTTTCCAGCTTGGGGAACAAGGGCCGTGTCGAGCAGTTTTTATCCGGATCTTTAGCGAATCGCTTTCTACCACTTATGGATGGGAGTGGTGAGTAATTGCTTTTCTGAATCTTTAGCAAATCATTTCCCTGATTGGGGAAGAAGGGACGGGTCGGGCAGCTCTCTTTTTTGGATCTTTAGCGAATCTTTTTCCACCACTTATGGTTGGCAGTGGTGGGTAATTATTTGATACTTGAGGTGCAAAGTCGGGATAAACAGGCATAAGCACAAATCTGTTTATCATTGTTCAAGAAAGCGCTGTGGTAGTGAATTATATTATGGTCATTTGTTTTGTGGTAGAGACAGTTTCTTTTATTAGGGTCAGGACGGGCGGGTAGAAGCATGAACCACAGATACATAAACTTATGATTATTTGTGTTGTGGTAGAGGCACTTTGTTTTATTAGGGTCATTTTCATTATTTCTATTTGTGGCGGTGGCACAATGACATGCTACAAACACCCATCATGAGCTTCGACGAGTGCGACGGCATGCTTCGACGACCTCGTTGAGGTTTTTAGGTGTGCTGCGATGATTACGATGATGGCACCATGACATGATTCTAACACCCGCACGGTGCTCTACGGCCGTGGTGATGGTGTGACGACATGCTTCTAACGCTGTGCTGTACTTTGGCGACCGCGATGATGCTGCGTTGGCATGGCTCAACGGCCATGGCGATTCAACGATGCAACATTGTGTTTGGACAACCGCGTCGATGCTACGACGGAGGCCCAACCGCGTCGAGGATGCCGCGACAACGAGTTTCATTGTCATGGCAGTGTTGAGACGACGAACATGACTGCTTCAATGATGTTGCGACGGCGACGGTGATGGCGGCCCAAACTGTTCTGGTAATGGTGCAATGGCATTTTTAAAGGCAATGGCTGTGTCAAGGACTGCGTGTGAGGGGGGTGTGGTGTGGTGTGAGCAACATTGACTTCATCAACTACCTAATACAAAATGAAACAAGCACCCATGATCAATCATATGATGTTATAGTATTTGTACGATCACATGTATAACTACCTTGCAAAGCATTGCATGTCAAGTAAGTGTAAGAAGGATCCTTTATAAAAAGGCAGTCGCGGGGATGAAAGCACAAATCACGAACTCGACTATATATGGGCTAAATTCGCGTGGGGACACACTCTCATGTCACACAATCTCGTAGGATTGGACGGCACCAGATGCGGCTTACAAAGTCAATAAATCATCCGACGGTTTTGAAACGTTTTCCTTTTTTTGAGCGGTGATGGGAATAGGTGTCGTTTCTGGATGATATATTGGAGTAGGGCTAGAAACGGCGCCGCTTACGGACTCGGCGTAGGCATGCAGCCGTCCCTGCCCCGCCCACAGTATATATTGTCTGACCCGCGGGCCAGTTCCCCACAACCCGTTCCGTTCCCCATCTCACACAACCCAAATACCCACATCCAAACCCTAGCTCCCGGCAATCTCTCCCTGCCCTGATCCCCGCCGCCCCTGATGTCGTTGGACCCGCCGCCCGCGGGGCCCTCGGAGGCCGCCAGGCCATCAGCCTCCCCGCCGAAGGAGTCGGAGCCCTTCGGCACTAGGGCGCCGCCGCCGCCGAGCTAGGGGCCGCCCACGAGAATAACGCGGTGTGGGTCGACAACATGCATGCGCACGCAAACAAGGAAGACGTCGTGGCGGCCTCCGCACCACACGAGGCGCTCGACTACGTCGTCACACACCCTGGCTCCGACAGCTACGTGTTCGTCCTTTTCTTCTCTGTCACCAAGTCCAGAGCCGCCCTCGAGGCGCTCCGCGGGTCCAGGGTCAAGAGTGCGTTCATCTGGTCGAGTACACCCGACCGGTAACGTCTCACCCCCTCCTTCTCCCCCACTCGGATCCGCTCCCACCTTGGATCCCCCTCGGGATCTGGCTGCAGTACATGATGCCAATTTTTCAGTAATTAGGACTTCGGTGCTTGTGATTTGCAGTTTATTTATACGGTGTAGGATGAGGCCTCCAACATCTCTGATATATGTAATTATTCGAGTGGCAGCACACCGGATCAGCGGAGATGGGGTGGTCTAGCAGAGGCATGCACGTGGCAGGGGGATGGCGGTGCTCAGGGTCCATGGGAGCACGGCGGGCGAGGCCCTTGAGTCAGGATGGCAATCAGGTCGGGTTTCACCGGGCCGACCTGTACCAAATCCATGCCTGAATAGCTAATCAGGTCAACCCATGACCCAACCTCAGGGTTTGATGGACGACCCATGCCCACACCCGATGGGTGACCCGACCCATTCGGGCACCCATCTGGTCCATGAAAACATTTCCATTTTTAATCCGCCTGGCATGCAACAAGTTCAAACAAAATTGATGAATGACATAGCACGAAGCGGTGGCAGTGGGTTCCTCGGCGGAGGTGACCGCCAGGGAGACGCCGGCGGTGCGCATCGAGGTTGGGTTGTCCAGATTTTCTTTCTAACCGCGGGTCATCTGGATTCGGGGAAGGAGGGTCGGGTTGGGCATTTTTTCGGATCTTCAGCAAAGCATTTTCCGTAATGGGGAACAAGGGTTGAATCGTGCAACTCGTTTTTTGTGGATCGTTAGCGAATCGTTATGTACTACCCCATATGGATGGCAGTGGTGGGTAATTGTTTTTCCGGATCTTCAGCAGATCGTTTTCCTGATTTGGGAACAAGGCTCGGGTCGAGCACCTTTTTATTAAACTTTGATCTTTAGCGAATCATTTTCTAGCACTTATGGAATTTTTTTCTAGATCTTTAGCAAATCATTTTCCGAATTAGGGAACAAGGGTCAGTTTGGCAAGCTCATTTTCCTGATTCTTTAGCAAATCATTTTCTACCACTTATGGATGGCAGTGGTGGGTAATTGATTGCAACTTCAAGGGCAAGGAAGGTCAAGACAGACATGCGGAATCACGAAGCCCTTTATCAGTGTTCAATAAAGCATTGTTAAGCGGTGCTTAAGCGCTGAGCAATGCAAAAACGCTTCTCTTTGGCCCTAAGTGGTAGGTTAAGCGTTTTCAAAATTTTGGCCAGAATTTGGCTATTTTTGAACCGCTTCTTCTTAGTTGCTTGCGCCATAATGGCAGCATGTCATTTATGTTATTATTAGGGTCTCTATGGGAGTTGTTTCCTTCAGATTCTGACCAAATCATGGGAAGATGATCTGCATTTAGCTATGTCTATTTGAAACGAACTACATTTTTAGTTGTCATTTTGCTTGCTGTGTGAACCTGGTGTGGATTTCCAATGTTGTGAAGGTCATTTTAGATGCTACTTTAACTACCTGTGTACCATGTTTCCTATTTTCCTGTGCATACTATTCAAAATAGACAAATTCTGGCCAAGTTTGAAAAAATGCTCAAGCGCGCTTAAGTGCCCATTACTCTATGCTGCGGCCTTCCACTGTTTTGAACATTATCCTTTATTAGTAGGTATAGGAATACTCCTAGATTGCTGATTGTTCCTTGTTCTAGGGTGAAATTGCTACGCTGGTGTTGTATAAAGATATATGCCCTTATGATGTTTACTTGTGTTTGTTGATTGTCTTTTACAAGCTAGATCTGTTAGGAACCTACGGGCTAGAGTAATTAGACCATCTATCTCAAAGTAGGAGGAAGAGGAGGAGTTTCAAAAGTTTGGAAAGATTGAAGGTGTTGCATTCTCCCATGGTCAACCTTTTGCATACATCGACTTTGAGAAGCTGGAAGATGCCATTTCTGCCCATAGAGCCTTGAATGGGACAAATTTAGGGGGAAAGGAATTGTGTGTTGATTTCTAGAGGTCCGTAGCAAGAGAGATATGCATCTATTATTGTTGACTAGGTTTGTGAAGTGCTTCTAGGCTGCAGTTTTTCAAGGGATGTTGTCTTATTATTTAGTTATTTGTGAAGGAAATATGCCCTAAAGGCCATAATAAAGTTATTATTTATTTCCTTATATCATGATAAATGTTTATTATTCATGCTAGAATTGTATTAACCGGAAACATGATACATGTGTGAATACATAGATAAACAGAGTGTCACTAGTATGCCCCTACTTGACTAGCTCGTTGATCAAAGATGGTTATGTTTCCTAGCCATAGACAAAGAGTTGTCATTTGATTAATGGGATCACATCATTAGGAGAATGATGTGATTGACTTGACCCATTCCGTTAGCTTAGCACTTGATCGTTTATTATGTTGCTATTGCTTTCTTCATGACTTATACATGTTCCTATGACTATGAGATTATGCAACTCCCGTTTACCGGAGGAACACTTTGTGTGCTACCAAACGTCACAACGTAACTGGGTGATTATAAAGGTGCTCTATATGTGTCTCCGAACGTACTTGTTGGGTTGGCGTATTTCGAGATTAGGATTTGTCACTCCGATTGTCGGAGAGGTATCTTTGGGCCCACTCGGTAATGCACATCACTATAAGCCTTGCAAGCATTGCAACTAATGAGTTAGTTGCGGGATGATATATTACAGAACGAGTAAAGAGACTTGCGGTAGCGAGATTGAACTAGGTATTGAGATACCGACGATCGAATCTCGGGCAAGTAACATACCGATGACAAAGGGAACACCGTATGTTGTTATGCAGTTTGACCGATAAAGATCTTCGTATAATATGTGGGAGCAAATATGAGCATCTAGGTTCGGCTATTGGTTATTGACCGGAGACGTGTCTCGGTCATGTCTACATAGTTCTCGAACCCGTAGGGTCCGCACGCTTAAAGTTCGATGACGGTTATATTACGAGTTCTGTGTTTTGATGTACCGAAGGTAGTTCGGAGTCCCGGATGTGATCACGGACATGACGAGGAGTCTCGAAATGGTCGAGACGTAAAGTTTGATATATTGGACGAATATGTTCGGACACCGGAATGGTTTCGGGGAGTTTCGGGCATACAGAATCTGGGGTTACGGAACCCCGGGGAGACTAATGGGCCTATTGGGCCCTAGTGGAGAAGAGGAGGGCGGCCAAGGGCAGCGCGCCCCTCCCCCAGTCCGAATTGGACAAGGAGGGGGCGCCCCCCTTTCCTTTCCCCCTCTCTCTCCTTCCCTCTCCTCTCCTACTCCCACATGGAAAGGGGAGTCCTACTCCCGGTGGGAGTAGGACTCCTCATGGGCGCGCCTAGGGTGGTCGGCCCCCTCCCCCTCCTCCACACCTTTATATACGGGGAGGGAGGCACCCCTTGGAGATACAACAATTGATCTATTGGATCTATTAGCCGTGTGCGGTGCCCCCCTCCACCATAATCCAGCTCGATAATATCGTAGAGGTGCTTAGGTGAAGCCCTGCGTCGACAGAACATTATCATCGTCACCACGCCGTCGTGCTGACGGAACTCTCCCTCAAAGCTCGACTGGATCGGAGTTCGGGGGACGTCATCGAGTTGAACATGTGCTGAACTCAGAGGTGTCGTGTGTTTGGTACTTGATCGATCGGATCGTGAAGGCGTACGACTACATCAACCGTGTTGTGCTAACGCTTCCGCTTTCGGTCTACGAGGGTACGTGGACACACTCTCCCCTCTCGTTGCTATGCATCACCATGATCTTGCGTGTGCGTAGGAATTTTTTTAAAATTACTACGTTCCCCAACAGTGGCATCCGAGACTGGTTTTATGCGTTGATGTTATATGCACGAGTAGAACACAGGTGAGTTGTGGGCGATACAAGTCATACTGCTTACCAGCATGTCACACTTTGGTTCGGCGTTATTGTTAGATGAAGCGGCCCAGACCGACATTACGCATACGCTTACGCGAGACTGGTTCTACCGACGTGCTTGGCACACAGGTGGCTGGCGGGTGTCAGTTTCTCCAACTTTAGTTGAACCGAGTGTGGCTACGCCCGGTCCTTGAGAAGGTTAAATAGCACTAACTTGATGAACTATCATTGTGGTTTTGATGCGTAGGTAAGAACGGTTCTTGCTCAGCCCATAGCAGCCACATACAACTTGCAACAACAAAGTAGAGGACGTCTAACTTGTTTTTGCAGGGCATGTTGTGATGTGATATGGTCAAGGCATGATGCTACATTTTTATTGTATGAGATGATCATGTTTTGTAACCGAGTTATCGGGAACTGGCAGGAACCATATGGTTGTCGCTTTATTGTATGCAATGAAATCGCCCTGTAATTGCTTTACTTTATAACTAAGCGGTAGCGATAGTCGTAGAAGCAATAGTTGGCGAGCTGACAACGATGCTATGATGGAGATCAAGATGTCGCGCCGGTGACGAAGGTGATCATGATAGTGCTTCGGAGATGGAGATCACAAGCACAAGATGATGATGGCCATATCATATCACTTATATTGATTGCATGTGATGTTTATCTTTTATGCATCTTATTTTGCTTTGATTGACGGTAGCATTATAAGATGATCTCTCACTAAATTTCAAGATAAAAGTGTTCTCCACGAGTATGCACCGTTGCCAAAGTTAAATGTGCCGAGACACCACATGATGATCGGGTGTGATAAGCTCTCGTCCATCTACAGCGGGTGCAAGCCAGTTTTGCACCATGAGAATACTCGGGTTAAACTTGTGAGCCTAGCATATGCAGATATGGCCTCGGAACACCGAGGTCGGCGTGAATCATATAGTAGATATGATCAACATAGTGATGTTCACCATTGAAAACTACTCCATTTCACGTGATGATCGGTTATGGTTTAGTTGATTTGGATCACGTGATCACTTAGATGATTAGAGCGATGTCTATCTAAGTGGAAGTTCTTTAGTAATATGATTAATTGAACTTAAATTTATCATGAACTTAGTACCTAATAGTATTTTGCATGTCTATGTTGTTGTAGATAGATGGCTCGTGATGTTGTTCCGTTGAATTTTAATGCGTTCCTTGAGAAAGCAAAGTTGAAAGATGATGGTAGCAATTACACGGACTGGGTCTGTAACTTGAGGATTATCCTCATTGTTGCTCAGAAGAATTACGTCCTGGAAGCACCGCTAGGTGCCAAACCTGCTGCAGGAGCAACACCAGATGTTATGAACGTCTGGCAGAGCAAAGCTGATGACTACTTGATAGTTCAGTGTGCCATACTTTACGGCTTAGAATCAGGACTTCAACGACGTTTTGAACGTCATGGAGCACATGAGATGTTCCAGGAGTTGAAGTTAATATTTGAAGCAAATGCCTGGATTGAGAGATATGAAGTCTCCAATAAGTTCTACAGCTGCAAGATGGAGGAGAATAGTTCTGCTAGTGAGCATATACTCAGAATGTCTGGGTATAACAATCACTTGATTCAACTGGGAGTTAATCTTCTGGATGATAGCGTCATTGATAGAATTCTTCAATCACTGCCACCAAACTACAAGAGCTTCGTGATGAACTATAACATGCAAGGGATGGATAAGACAATTCCCAAGCTCTTCGCAATGCTAAAGGCTGCGGAGGTAGAAATCGAGAAGGAGCATCAAGTGTTGATGGTCAATAAGACCACCGATTTCAAGAGAAAAGGGCAAAGGGAAGAAGAAGGGAACTTCAAGAAGAACAGCAAAAAAGTTGTTGCTCAAGAGAAGAAACCCAAATCTGGACCTAAGCACGAGGCTGAGTGCTTCTCTGCAAGCGGTAGTCACTTGAAGCGGAACTGCCCCAAGTATTTGGCGGATAAGAAGGATGGCAAGGTGAACAAAGGTATATGTGATATACATGTTATTGATGTGTACCTTACCAGAGGTCGCAGTAGCACCTGAGTATTTGATACTGGTTCTGTTGCTAATATTTGCAACACGAAACAGGGACTAGGGATTAAGTGAAGACTGGCTAAGGACGAGGTGACTATGCGCGTGGGAAATGGTTCCAAAGTCGATGTGATCGCTGTCGGCACGCTACCTCTACATATACCTTCGGGATTAGTTTTAGACCTAAATAATTGTTATTTGGTGCCAGCGTTGAGCATGAACATTATATCTGGATCTTGTTTAATGCGAGACGGTTATTCATTTAAATATGAGAATAATGGTTATTCTATTTATATGAGTAATATCTTTTATGGTCATGCACCCTTGAAGAGTGGTCTATTTTTGTTGAATCTCGATAGTAGTGATACACATATTCATAATGTTGAAGCCAAAAGATGCAGAGTTGATAATGATAGTGCAACTTATTTGTGGCACTGTCGTTTAGGTCATATCGGTGTAAAGCGCATGAAGAAACTCCATACTGATGGACTTTTGGAACCACTTGATTATGAATCACTTGGTACTTGCGAACCGTGCCTCATGGGCAAGATGACTAACACGCCGTTCTCCGGTACTATGGAGAGAGCAACAGATTTGTTAGAAATCATACATACAGATGTATGTGGTCCGATGAATGTTGAGGCTCGCGGCGGGTATCGTTATTTTCTCACCTTCACACATGATTTAGGCAGATATGGGTATATCTACTTAATGAAACATAAGTCTGAAACATTTGAAAAGTTCAAAGAATTTCAGAGTGAAGTTGAAAATCATCGTAACAAGAAAATAAAATTTCTATGATTTGACCGTGGAGGAGAATATTTGAGTTACGAGTTTGGTCTACATTTGAAACAATGCGGAATAGTTGTCGTTTCTTAAAGTTTGGGGCTGCAATGCTTATGTGAAAAAGCTTCAACCTGATAAGCTCGAACCCAAATCGGAGAAATGTGTCTTCATAGGATACCCAAAGGAGACTGTTGGGTACACCTTCTATCACAGATCCAAAGGAAAGACATTCCTTGCTAATAATGGATCCTTTCTATAGAAGGAGTTTCTCTCGAAAGAAGTGAGTGGGAGGAAAGTAGAACTTGATGAGGTAACTGTACGTGCTCCCTTATTGGAAAGTAGTTCATCACAGAAACCAGTTCCTATGACACCTACACCAATTAGTGAGGAAGCTAATGATGATGATCATGAAGCTTCAGATCAAGTTACTACCGAACCTCGTAGGTCAACCAGAGTGAGATCCGCAGAGTGGTACGGTAATCCTGTTCTGGAGGTTATGTTACTAGACCATGATGAACCTACGAACTATGAAGAAGCGATGGTGAGCCCAGATTCCACAAAATGGCTTGAGGCCATGAAATCTAAGATGGGATCCATGTATGAGAACAAAGTATGGACTTTGGTTGACTTGCCCGATGATCGGCAAGCAATTGAGAATAAATGGATCTTCAAGAATAAGACTGACGCTGACGGTAATGTTACTTTCTATAAAGCTCGACTTGTTGCGAAAGGTTTTCGACAAGTTCAAGGGATTGACTACGATGAGACCTTCTCACCCGTAGCGATGCTTAAGTCTGTCTGAATCATGTTAGAAATTGCCCCATTTTATGATTATGAAATTTGGCAAATGGATGTAAAGACTGCATTGCTGAATGGATTTCTGGAAGAAGAGTTTTATATGATGCAACCTGAAGGTTTTATCGATCCAAAGGGAGCTAACAAAGTGTGCAAGCTCCAGCGATCCATTTATGGACTGGTGCAAGCCTCTCGGAGTTGGAATAAACGCTTTGATAGTGTGATCAAAGCATATGGTTTTATACAGACTTTTGGAGAAGCTTGTATTTACAAGAAAGTGAGTGGGATCTCTGTAGCATTTCTAATCTTATATGTGGATGACATATTGTTGATTGGAAATGATATCGAATTTCTGGATAGCATAAAAGGATACTTGAATAAGAGTTTTTCAATGAAGGACCTCGGTGAAGCTGCTTACATATTGGGCATCAAGATCTATAGAGATAGATCAAGATGCTTAATTGGACTTTCACAAAGCACATACCTTGACAAAGTTTTGAAGAAGTTCAAAATGGATCAAGCAAAGAAAGGGTTCTTTCCTATGTTACAAGGTGTGCAGTTGAGTAAGACTCAATGCCCGACCACTGCAGAAGATAGAGAGAAAATGAAAGATGTTCCCTATGCTTCAGCCATAGGCTCTATCATGTATGCAATGTTGTGTACCAGACCTGATGTGTACCTTGCTATTAGTTTAGCAGGGAGGTACCAAAGTAATCCAGGAGTGGATCACTGGACAGTGGTCAAGAACTTCCTGAAATACCTGAAAAGGACTAAGGATAGGTTTCCCATTTACGGAGGTGACAAAGAGCTCATCGTAAATGGTTACGTTGATGCAAGCTTTGCGGACGATTCTAAATCGCAAACCGGATACGTGTTTATATTGAACGGTGGAGCTGTCAGTTGGTGCAGTTCTAAACAAAGCGTCGTGGCGGTATCTATCTGTGAAGCGGAGTACATTGTTTCTTCGGAAGCAGCAAACGAAGGAGTCTGGATGAAGGAGTTCATATCCGATCTAGGTGTCATACCTAGTGCATCGGGTCCAATGAAAATCTTCTGTGACAATACTGGTGCAATTGCCTTGGCAAAGGAATCCAGATTTCACAAGAGGACAAAGCACATCAAGAGACGCTTCAATTCCATCCGGGACCAAGTCCAGGTGGGAGACATAGAGATTTGCAAGATACATATGGATCTGAATGTTGCAGATCCATTGACTAAGCCTCTTCCACGAGCAAAACATGATCAGCACCAAGGCTCCATGGGTGTTAGAATCATTACTGTGTAATCTATATTATTACCTCTAGTGCAAGTGGGAGACTGAAGGAAATGTTCCCTAGAGGCAATAATAAATTTATTATTTATTTCCTTATATCATGATAAATGTTTATTATTCATGCTAGAATTGTATTAACCGGAAACATGATACATGTATGAATACATAGACAAACAGAGTGTCACTAGTATGCCTCTACTTCACTAGCTCGTTGATCAAAGATGGTTATGTTTCCTAGCCATAGACAAAGAGTTGTCATTTCATTAACGAGATAACATCATTAGGAGAATGATGTGATTGACTTGACCCATTCCGTTAGTTTAGCACTTGATCGTTTAGTATGTTGCTATTGCTTTCTTCATGACTTATACATGTCCCTATGACTATGAGATTATGCAACTCCCGTTTACCGGAGGAACACTTTGTGTGCTACCAAACGTCCTGGCGTAATCGGGTGATTATAAAGGTGCTCTCAGGTGTCTCGAAGGTACTTGTTGGGTTGGCGTATTTTGAGATTAGGATTTGTCACTCCGATTGTCGGAGAGGTATCTCTGGGCCCACTCGGTAAGGCACATCACTATAAGCCTTGCAAGCATTGCAACTAATGAGTTAGTTGCGGGATGATGTATTCTGGAATGAGTAAAGAGGCTTGCGATAGCGAGATTTAACTAGGTATTGAGATACCGACGATCGAATCTCGGGCAAGTAACATACCGATGACAAAGGGAACAACGTATGTTGTTATGCGGTTTGACCGATAAAGATCTTCATAGAATATGTGGAAGCTAATATGAGCATCCAGGTTCCGCTATTGGTTATTGACTGGAGACGTGTCTCGGTCATGTCTACATAGTTCTCGAACCCATAGGGTCCGCACGCTTAAAGTTCGATGACGGTTATATTATGAGTTTTGTGTTTTGATGTACCGAAGGTAGTTTGGAGCCCCGGATGTGATCACGGACATGACGAGGAGTCTCGAAATGGTCGAGACATAAAGATCGATATATTGGACGACTATGTTCGGAAACCGGAATGGTTTCGGGGAGTTTCGGGCATATCTTTGGAACGAGGGTTACGGAACCCCAGGGAGACTAATGGGCCTATTGGGCCCTAGTGGAGAAGAGGAGGGCGTCCAAGGGCAGCCGCCTTCCCCCCCCCACGAATTGGACAGGGGCGCCTTCCTTTCCCCTCTCTCTCCTTCCCTCTCCTCTCCTACTCCCACATGGAAGGGAGTCCTACTCCCAGTGGGAGTAGGACTCCCTCATGAAGCGCGCCTAGGGTGGCGGCCCCTCCCCTCCCCACTCCTTTATATACAGGGAGGGAGGCACCCCTTGGAGATACAACAATTGATCTCTTGGATCTCTTGGACGTGTGCGGTGCCCCCCTCCACCATAATCCACCTCGGTAATATCGTAGCGGTGCTTAGGCGAAGCCCTGCGTCGGTAGAACATCATCATCGTCAACATGCCGTCGTGCTGATGGAACTCTCCCTCAAAGCTCGGCTGGATCGGAGTTCGAGGGACGTCATCGAGTTGAAAGTGTGCTGAACTCGGAGGTGTCATGCGTTTGGTACTTGATCGGTCGGATCGTGAAGACGTACGACTACATCAACCGTGTTGTGCTAACGCTTCTGCTTTCGGTCTACGAGGGTACGTGGACACACTCTCCCCTCTCGTTGCTATGCATCACCATGATCTTGCGTGTGCGTAGGAATTTTTTTGAAATTGCTACGTTCACCAACAATTTGTAGTGATTTTGATAGGAACGGTTAGAAGCAAGCAACTTCAGGAGTAGAGGATCATTGCCACCCGATGAAATGGGAGTTGGACATGCAAAGGTACTTCTATTTACTTCTCTTGGTTCTTGTTGTTATACTGTCCTCTTTGATCCGCGGGTTGCTTACTATCATATCATGTTCTGTTTGTCAGGGTTCTGCTGGAGTACGAATGAGAGAGGCATAAATTCCTACCAATGTTCTTTGGGTGGGTTTACCCAATACACAAAAAGTTAACAAGGAGGCACTAAGGCGGGCTATGGCAATAAATTGTGTGGTTACAAACATCAAAGTTTTTCCAGAAAGGCAGTATGCTTTTGTGGAGTTTGCAACCATTGAAGGAGCTTCTAATGCTAAGAATCTTCTAGATGGGCGTCTTTTCAATAATACAAGGATTCATGTTCTTTTCTCCAGCAGTGGGCTTGATAACCTAACACTCCTTGTTGGGTTCCCTAGATCAGCGATGTACAATGATAGTCCATATGTCCCACATGATTATTTGTGCTGGCCGGTCACAATAGCCATGGCACATCACTAGGGTATGATCCTCGACGTGGAAGAGCAAGATACTTGGACTATGGTGCAATGCAAATCACTCTTGGAATCCTTCCACAGCACCTGAAACTGGCTCATGTTTGTTGTCTAGACATTCTGCTCATAGTGCGCTTGATCCGAGAGAAGCCAAAAGGGTGAGGCTGGATGCTGGCATCGACCCTTACCATGTAAGGGCATGCACTGAGGGTCTTCAGTCGGGCCAGGTAGATTTTTCTTAACCTTGGTATTTAGCGAATTGTTTCCGGATTGGGGAACAAGGGTCACGTTGGGCAGCTATTTTTTTTCCTCGGCTCTTTAGCGAATCATTTTCTACCACTTATGGATGGCAGTGGTGGGTTATTGTTTGCAACTTCGGGGCAAAGTCAGGACGAACAGGTAGAAGCACGAATCCATTTATCAGTGTTCAAGAAAGTGTTGTGGTAGTGAAGTATATTATGGTCATTTGTGTTGTGGTAGAGACACTTTCTTTTATTAGGGTCGGGACGGACGGGCAGAAGCACGAACCACAGATACATAAACTTATGATTATTTGCGTTGTGGTACAGACACTTTGTTTTATTAGGGTCATTTACATTATTTCTATTTGTGGTAGTGAAGTACATTGTGCCAATGATATATTGTATGCATTCCTTCTTTTCGAGACGTTTTTAAGAGGGAAAGTTATTACTAACCAACTCCTTGAATTAAATCAAAAGATGTAAATGAAGGCCATGTTTTTGCAATTATTTTTCTCAAGGTGGCATAATCAGATGGCCCACCCACACGGCAAAGCCATCCCTGCCCCACTCATAAGATATACTGGATGCATACAATATCTAGTAACTATGGTATGCTCTGATTTAAGTTTGAATGATGTACTAATAAGGAATGATGTACTAATACAGAATAATCCTTGGTTAGTCATAGTTGTTTATTTCTTGAGTTAAATTGCTCCACTCACGTGCTAATGTTGTGTAATGAGTTGTGCACAAGTGACACAATTTGCTGTTATTCAGGCTGTGATTTGATATAAATATGAAGTGTATTTTATGTTTGATCTATTTCACTTTAAGTTAAACCATTCATAGCTATCACATAGTTTTCGTTGCTAGGACTACTTGTATGAGGATTTTATTCATCTATTTCATTACAAAAATAGTATTCCTTCTTATGGCATTTGTTCTTTGATTGGTTTTTACATGATAGAGCTATTAGGAACCTATGTGTTGGAGGAATTAGTTCATCTATTTCAAAGCAGGAGGCAGTCGAAGAGTTTCATAGGATTGTAAAGATTGAACGTGTTTAATTCTCCATTAATCAAACTTATGCATACATCCACTCTGAGTAGCTGGAAGATGCCATTTCTACCTATTAATGCGTGAATGGGTCATATTTTCTATTCCTCTTCGCCGTTTAGTTTGGAGGGATACAAGGTCAAATCCATATGGGTTAATGAAACATGATTAATAAACATTAACATAGAGAACAATGTGCCTCCTTGTATGATGTATAGAAATGTTTTAACCACACTTAGATAAACTTATGATTATTTGTTTTTTCTGTAGGACACTCTCTTTCATTAGGGTCATTTACTTTAATCTATTTTTGGTAGTGAAGTATATTATGCCAATGAGATATTGTATGCATTCCTTCTTATTGAGATGTATTTAAGTCAGAAAGTAATTACTAACTAACTCCATGAAATAAATTAAAATATGTCTATGAAGTTCATGTTTTTGTGAGTATTTTCCCAAGCGAAGGATAATCTTTGAGCCGACTACGCTCGTCCCTCTGCCCCCACCCACCCCTCACGGTAATACGTACGAGTGTGGCCCCATAGGGAACATGTGGACAAGAATGTGTCACGGGGAGAGGATATGATTGCGAGAGGTTGCGGTGGGCGGACTCCAAAGTCATGTCTCCTGAGAAATAAGATAACGACTAACTACGTATGTTTCTATTTCTTTGTGTTTATTTTGCTAGATATATTGAGGCGATGCAATCTTGGATTATGAATGAGCTATTTGCCCTTGGTTATTAAGGCGTAATGAAAACTTTGAACTATATGCTGGGTAAACTTGCTTGTTTTGAGAAGGTCATACTAAACAATTCTTGGTAAAGGGATAGTTTTTTTAGTGTTCATGTGATGGGAATAGGTGTCTGGATGATGTTGGAGCGGGGATAGAAAAGGTGCCGCCCACGCACTCAGCGCAGCCCCGCCCTCAGTATATACAGTCCGGCGCGTGGGCTAGTTTCCTCACCCTGTTCCGTTCCCCGTGACAGACAACCTAAATCCCAACATCCTAACCCTAGCTCCCGTTGATATCTCCCTACCCTGATCCCCTCTGCCACAGATGTCGTCAGAGCCACCGCTTGCGGAGCCCTCCATGGCCGTGGAGGCCACCAGGCCATCGACCTCACCGTCGAAGGAATCGGATCCCACCGGCGTTATGGGTGCACCTGTCATCGCTGCCACACAAGTTGCTGCCCACGAGAAGAAGGCGTTGTGGGTGGGCAACGATGGGGTCTATCTCTAGATAGATAGATCTTGTCTACATCATGTCATCGTTCTTATTGCATTACTCCATTTTTTCATGAACTTAATACACTAGATGCATGCTGGATAGCGGTCGATGTGTGGAGTAATAGTAGTAGATGCAAGCAGGAGTCGGTCTACTAATCTTGGACGTGATGCCAATATAATGATCATTGCTTGGATATCGTCATAATTATTTGAAGTTCTGTCAATTGCCCAACAGTAATTTGTTCACCCACCGTTTCCTATTTTTCTCGAGAGAAGCCACTAGTGAAACCTAGGGCCCCTGGGTCTTTCTTCTCATATATTTGCCTTTGCGATCTACTTTTCTCTTGCATTTATTTTCAGATCTATTAAACCAAAAATACAAAAATACCTTGCTGCGTTTTATTTCTATTTATTTTATTTGTGATCTATCTATCAATTTACTACAAATTTATCTCGCGCCCGTTTGCCAATCTTGAGGCGTCGTACCCCAGAAGGGATTGTCAACCCCTTTAACACGTGTGTTGCGAGGATTTGTTATCTGTGTGCAGGGGTTGTTTACGTTGTGTTGCTTGGTTCTCCTACTGGTTTGATAACCTTGGTTTCATATCTGTGGGACATTCCTACCACCGTTGTGCTGCATCATCTCTTACTCTTTAGGGAAATACCGACGTAGCTTCAAGCAACATCAAGGCGTCGGTAGCACGATTGAAGGCCAGGTCATCCGGATTTTCTTTATAACTCAGGGTCATCTGGATTGGGTGAAGAAGGGCCGGGTTGGGCAATTTTTTCTGAATCAAATAGTTTTCTAGATTGGGGAACAAGGGTCGGGTCTGGTTTCTCTTTTTTGTTCCAGATATTTAGCGATCATTTTCTACCAGTTATGGATGGCAGTGGTGTGTAATTGTTTTTTCGAATCTTTAGCAAATTGTTTTCCGGATTAGCAACCAATGAGCTCGTCGGTCAGCTCTTTCTTCGGATCTGTAGCGAACCATTTTCTGCCACTTATGGATTGGTGTGGTGGGTTATTGTTTTTTTGGATCTTAAGGAAATCGTATTCTGGATTGGGGAACAAGGGTTTGGTCGTGCATCTCTTTTTCCCGGATATTCATCGAATCATTTTCTACCACTTATGGATAGCAGTGGTGGGTGTTTTTTATTTCCCGATCTTTAGCGAGTCGTTTTCCGGATTGGGGAACGAGGGTCGGGTCGGGCAATTTTTTCTGGATCTTAGCGAATCATTTTCTACCACTTGTGGATGACAGTGGTGAGTAACTATTTTTTTCTGAATCTTTAGCCAAATGTTTCCCTGATTGGGGAAGAAGAGTCGGGTCCGGCAGCTCACTTTTTTGGATCCTTACCAAATCATTTTCAACCACTTATGGATGGCAGTGGTGGGTAATTGTTTGAAACTTCAGGGGCAAAATCAGGATGAACAGGAAGAACCACGAATCCATTTATCATTATTGAAGAAAGTGTTGTGGTAGTGAAGTATATTATGGTCATTTGTGTTGTTGTAGAAACACTTTTTTTATTACGGTCAGGACGGACGGGTAGAAGCACGAACCGCAGATACATAAACTTATGATTATTTGTGTTGTGGTAGAGGCACTTTCTTTTATTTGGGTCATTTTTTATTTCTATTTGTGGCGTTGGCACAATGACATGCTACAAACACCCATCATGAGCTTCGACGAGTGCGATGGCATGCTTCAACAACCGTGTTGATGCTTTCAAGTGTGCTTTGACAGCTGCACCAATGGCACCACGACACAATTCTAACACTCGTGCGGTGCTCTGACGGCCGCGGCGATGGTGCGACGACACGCTTCTAACGCCCGTACTGTACTTCGGCAACCGTGATGATGCTGCGATGGCATGGCCCAACGGCCATGGCGATTCAACGATGCGATGTTGTGTTTTGACAACCGCGGCGATGCTACGATCGAGGCCCGACTGCGTCGATAATGTCGCGACAACGTGTGTCATGGCCATGGTAGTGTTGAGACGATGCGCATGACTGCGTCAATGATGTTGTCATGGCCATGGCGATGGTGGCCCGACTAATCTGATGATGGTGCAATGGCATGTTTAAAGGCGGCGGCGTCAAGGATTGTATGTGAGCGTTGGTCTGGTGTGGTGTGCGCAACATTGACTTCATCTACTTCCTAATAAGTATATTGGTGATGTTTCTTAAAATTCTTATGTTTTTTATCTGTTCCCACACATTTGTTTCTCTTTTTTTGTGCATCATGTGGTTTTCCAAAGTAATACAACAATTTCTGCAAAAAAATTGTTTTTTGGAGGAACTTTATTGAAAAATTGACCACTTGGGGAAATACCTTTCTACATTTTTTAGAAAGATCATGGAACTAACTATTAATTTCCTTTAAAAAAGGGCCTCTTAAGGAAATAACTATTTGTCCCTCAATGCAACAAAAATGTTGGACAATCCCAAATGAAACTAGCACCCATGATCAATCATACGATGTTCTAGTATCTGTATGATCACATGTATAACTACCTGGCAAAGCATTGCTTGTGAAGTAAGTGTAAGAAGGATCCTTTAGAAAAAGGCAGTCATGGGGATGCAAGCACAAATCACGAACTCGACTATATATGGGCTATCTTCTCGTGGGGACACAAAGGCTCTCGCGTCACACAATCGCGTAGAATAGGACGGCACAGGATGCGGCTTACAAAGTTAATAAATCATCTGACTGTTCTGAAACGTTTTCCTTTTGTTGAGAAGTGATGGGAATAGGTGTCCTTTCTGGATGATATATTAGACCAGGGATAGAAACGGTGCCACTCACAGACTCAGCGCACGCGTGCAGCCGTCCCTACCCTGCCCGCAGTATATACGGCCCGACCCAGGGGGTTGTTCCCCACACCCCGCTCCGTTCCCCATCTCTGACAGCCCAAATCCCCACGTCGGGTTGTCCATGTTTTCTTTCTAATCACGGGTCATCTAGATTAGGGGAAGAAGGGTCGGGTTTGGCATTTTTTCTCGATCTTCAGCAAATCATTTTCCGGATTGGGGAACAAGGGCCGGATCGTGCAACTCCTTTTTTCTAGATCTTTAGCGAATAGATCTCTTCTACCACTTACGGATGTCGTAGTGGTGAGTACTTGTTTTTTCGGATATTCGGCAGATCGTTTAACGGATTGGGGAACAAGGGTCAGGTCGGGAAACTTTTTTTCAACCTTCATCTTTAGCGAATCATTTTCTACCACTTATGGATTATTTTTTAGGGATCTTTACCAAATCATTTTCCGGATTGGGGAACAAGGGTCAATTCGGGCAGCTCTTTTTTCCCGGATCTTTAGCAAATCATTTTCTACCACTTATGGATGGCAGTGGTCGATAGTTGGTTGCAATTTCAGGGGCAAGGAAGGTCAGGATGGACATGCAGACACGAATCCCTTTATCAGTGTTCAAGTAAGCATTGTTAAGTGACACTTAAGCGTGAGCAATGGAAAAAATGCTTTGCTTTGGCCTTAAGTGGTAGATTCAGCGTATTTGATTTTTTTTCCAGAATTTGGCTATTTTTTAACTGCTTCTGCTTAGCTGCTTGCACAATAATGGCAGTATCTCATTTATGTTATTATTAGGGTCCGTACAGGAGTTGTTTCCTTTAGATTCTGGTCAAATCATGGAAAGATGATCTGCATTTGGCTATGTCTATTTGAATTGAACTACATTTTAGTTTTCATTTTGCTTGTTGTGTGAACCTGGTGTGTATTTGCTATGTTGTGAAGGTCAGTTTAGATGCTACTTCAACTACCAGTGTGTCATGTTTCCTATTTTCCTATGCATACTATTCAAAATAGTCAAGTTCTGGCCAAGTTTGAAAAAACGCTCAAGCGCGCTTAAGCACCCATTGCTCTATGTTATGGCCTTGCGCTTGTTTGAACATTATGCCCGATTAGTAGGTATTGAAATACTCCTAGATTGGTGAATGTTCCTTGTTCTAGGATGAAATTGCTATGCTGGTGTTGTGTAAAGATTTATGCCCTCATGATGTTTACTTTTGCTTATTGATTGTCCGTCTATCTCAAAGAAGGAGGTAGAGGAGGAGTTTCAAAAGTTTCGAGAGATTGAAGGTGTTGCATTCTCCCATGATCAAACTTCTGCATACATCGACTTTGAGAAGCTGGAAGATGCCATTTTTTACCATAGAGCCTTGAACGGGATAGATTTAGGGGGCAAGGAATTGTGTGTTGATTTCTAGAGGTCCATAGGAAGAGCGGTATGCATCTATTATTGTTGACAGAGTCTATGAAGTGTTTCTGGGCTACAGTTTTTTAAGGGACGTTGTCTTATTATTTAGTTATTTTTACTTATTTTGATAGGAACAGTCGGAAGAAGGCAACTTCAATAGTAGAGAATCATTGCCACCCGGTGAAATGGGAGTTGGACATGCAAAGGTACCACTATTTACTTCTCTTGGTTCATGTTGTTGTATTGTCCTCTTTGATCAGCGGGTTGCTTACTATCATATCATTTTCTGTTTGTCAGGGTTTCAGCTGGAGTATGAATGAGAGAGGCAAAAATTCCTACCAATGTTCTCTGGGTGGGTTTATCCAATACACATAAAGTAGGAGTCACTAAGGCGGGCTATGGTAGCACATGGTGTGGTTACAAACATCAAAGTTTTTCGAGAAAGGCAGTATGCTTTTGTGGAGTTTGAAACAATTTAAGGAGCTTCTAATGCTAACAACCTTCTAGATGGGCAGCTTTTCAATAATACAAGGATTCATGTTCTTTTCTCCAGCAGTGGGCTTGATAACCTAACAACGCTTGTTGGGTTCCCTAGATCAAAGATGTACAATGGTAGTCCACATGCGGCACGTGATTATTTTGGTGTTGGTCGAAGTAGTGATGGCACATCACAAGGGTATGATCCTCGACGTGGAAGAGCGAGATACTTGGACTATGGTGCAATGCCAATCAATGTTGGTATCCTTCTAGCACCTGAAGCTGGCTCATCTTTGTTGTCTGGACATTCTGCTCATAGTGCCCTCGATTCGAGAGAAGCCAAAAGGGTGAGGCTGGATGCTGGCATCGACCCTTACTAATGAAGGGCAAGCATTGAGGGTCTTCATCCAGGTCTAGAAGCTTTTTTTACCCTTCATCTTCAGCGAATCATTTTCAACAACTTCTGGATTTTTTTTCTGGACCTATAGCAAATTCTTTTCCGGATTGGGGAACAAGGGTAAGGTCGGGCAGCTCTTTTTTTTCTTGGATCTTTAGAGAATTGTTTTCTACCACTTATGGATGGCAGTGGTGGGTAATTTTTTGCAACTTCAAGGGCAAAGTCATGACGAACGGGCAGAAGCACGAATCCATTTATGAGTGTTCAAGAAAGTGTTGTGGTAGTGAAGTATATTGTGGTAGAGACACTTTCTTTTATTAGGGTCGGGACGGACGGGCAGAAGCACGAACCACATATACATAAACTTATGATTATTTGTGATATGGTAGAGACACTTTCTTTTATTAGTGTCATTTACATTATTTCTATTTGTGGTAGTGGAGTATATTATGCCAATGAGATATTGTATGCATTCGTTCTTTGAGACGTTTTTGAGAGGGGAAGTTATTAGTAACCAACTCCTTGAATTAAATTAAAAGGTGTATATGAAGGCCATGTTTTTGTGATTATTTTTCTCAAGATGTCATAAATCAGATGGCCCGCCCACACTTTAAAGCCATCCCTGCCCCACTCACAACATATACGAGATGCATACATTATCTAGTAATTATGGTATGCTCTGATTTAAGTTTGAATTATGTAATTATAAGGAATGATGTACTAATACATAATAACCTTGGTTAGTCATAGTTGTTTATTTCTTGAGTGAAATTTCTCCATTCATGTGCTAAAGTTGTGTAATGAGTTGTGCACAAGTGACCCAATTTGCTGTTATTCAGGCTGTGATTTGATATAAATATGAAGTGTATTTTATCTTTGATCTATTTCACTTTAATTGAGACCATTCATAGCTATCTCATTGTTTTTGTTGCTATAAGTATTTGTATGAGGATTTTATTCATCTATTTCATTACAGAAATAGTATGCCTGCGTATGGCATTTGTTCTTTGATTGGGTTCTACATGATAGAGCTATTAGTAACCTATGTGTTGGGGGAATTAGTTCATCTATTTCAAAGCAGGGGGCAGACAGTTTCATAGGATTGGAAAGATTGAAGGTGTTGAATTCTCCATTGATCAAACTTTTGCATACATCGACTCTGAGTAGCTGGAAGATGCCATTTCTACCTATAAAGTCGTGAATGGGATATATTTTATATTCCTCTTTGCCGTATAGTTTGGCGGGATACAGGTCAAATCCATATGGGTTAATGAAACATGACTAATAAAACATTAACATAAACGAAATTGTGTATGCTTGTATGATGTATAGAAATGTTGTAACCACACTAACATAGACTTATTATTATTTGTGTTTCTGTAGAGACACTCTCTTTCATTGGGGTCATTTACTTTATTATATTTTTGGTAGTGAAGTATATTATGCCAATGAGATATTGTATGCATTCCTTCTTTTTGAGATGTATTTAAGTCGGAAAGTAATTACTAACAAACTCCATGAAATAAATTAAAAGGTGTCTATGAAGTTCATATTTTTTGAGTCTTTTTCTCAAGCGAAGGATAATCGAGTTCGAGCCGACTACGCTCGTCCCTCTGCCCCCACCCCACCCCTCCCGGTAATACATACGAGTGCCGCCCCATAGGGAACATGTGGACAATAATATGTCACGGGGAGAGGATATGGTTGCGAGAGGTTGCGGTGGGCGGGCCCCATAGTCATGTCTCCCGAGAAATAAGATAACGACTAACTGCGTATGTTTCTATTTCTTTGTGTTTCTTTTGCTAGATAGATTGAGGCAATGCAATCTTGGATTATGAATGAGCTATTTGCCCTTGGTTATTAAGGCGTAATGAAAACTTTGAACTATGTTCTGGGTAAACTTGCTTTTTTGAGGAGGTCATACTTAACAATTCCTGGTGATGGGATAGTTTTTTTAGTGTTCCGGTGATGGGAATATGTGTCTAGATGATGTTGGAGTAGGGATAGAAAAGGTGCCGCCCACGGACTCAGCGTAGCCCCGCCCGCTGTATATACAGTCCGGTGCCCAGGCAAGTTTCATCATCCTCTGTTGTTCCCCGTGACGGACAGCCTAAATCCCCACATCCTAACCCTAGCTCCCGCTAATCTCTCCCTACCCTGATCCTCTCTGCCATCGATGTCGTCGGAGGCACCGCCTGCGGAGCCCTCTGTGGCCGTGGAGGAAACCAAGCCATCAGCCTCACCGTCGAAGGAAACGGAGCCCACCGGAATTAGGGGTGTAGCCGCCATCACCGCCATGCAAGTTGCCGCCTACGAGGAGAACCAACTGTGGGTCGGTAACCTGCCTGCGCACACGGCCTAGGACGACTTCGTGGTGTCCGTCGCCCCGCACAAGGCACTCGAGTGCGTCATCATGCGCGTCGTTCCGCGGCTACACCTTCATCATTTTCTGCTGCATCGCCGAGTGTCGGACTGCCCTCGAGCGACTCCGCGTGTCCAAGGTCAAGTAGGCCTTCATCCTGATTGAGTTCGCCCAGCCAGTAATTTCTCAAACCCCCTCCCCCCCACTCGTATCCGCTCCCACCTTGGATCCCCCTGGGATCTGGCTGCAGTTTGTGATGTAAATTTTCAATAATTAGAACTTCGGTGTTTATTATTCATGGTTTATTTAGGTGGTGTGGGCTGAGGCCTCGAGTAGCTCTGATATATGTAGTTATTCGAGTGGAGGAACAATGGATCAGTGGCGACGAGGTGGTCTGGTGGAGGCTCGTAGGTGGCTGGAGGCAGCAGCGCTCAGGGTCCAGGGAAACATGGCGCGCGAGGACCTCGATATGGTGAATGGGCACGTGTGAGGCGATAGCGAAGGGAAACCTTGACACTGGTGAATGGTCTAGCAGGAAGCGGTGGCAATGGGTTCCTAGGCGCTAGAGGCGGTAGCCGCGGGGAGGTTTGTGTGGTGGGAGACGTCGGCGGTGCGCGGGGGAGGCCAAGCCGTCTGGATTTTCTTTATAACTGTGGGTCATCTAGATTATGTGAAGATGGGTTGGGTTGGGCAATTATTTTTCTGAATAAAATAGTTTTCCAGATTGGGGAAAAAGGGTCGGGTCTGGGAGCTCTTTTCTGTTCTGGATCTTTAGTGAAACATTTTCTACCATTTATGGATGGCAGTGGTGCGTAACAATTTTTTAGGATCTTTAGCAAATTGTTTTCTGGATTAGCGACCAGTCAGCTATTCGGTCAACTCTTTTTTCGGATCTTTAGCGAACCATTTTCTACCCGTTATGGATGGGAGTGGTGGGTTATTATTTTTTGGATCTTTAGGAAATTGTATTCCGGATTGGGGAACAATGGTTTGGTCGGGCAACACTTTTTTCTGGATATTCAGCGAATCATTTTCTACCACTTATGGATGGCAGTGGTGGGAGTTTGTTATTTCCAGATCCTTAGCGAGTCGTTTTCTGGATTGGGGAACGAGGGTCGGGTCGGGCAGTTTTTTTTCGGATCTTTAGTGAAACATTTTCTACCACTTATGGATGGCAGTGGTGAGTCATTTTTTTTTTTTTTGAGTCTTTAGCAAAACGTTTCCCTGATTGGGGAAGAAGGGTCAGGTCGGGCAGCTCCCTTTTTTGGATGTTTATCGAACCATTTTCTACCACTTATGGATGGCAGTGGTGGGTAATTGGTTGAAACTTCAGGGGCAAAGTCAGGACGAACAGGCAAAAGCACGGATCCGTTTATTAGTGTTCAAGAAAGCGTTGTGGTAGTGAAGTATATTATTGTCATTTGTGTTGTTGTAGAGACACTTTCTTTTATTAGGTTCGGGATGGACGTGCAGAAGCACGAACCACAGATACATAAACTTATGATTATTTATGCTGCGGTAGAGGCACTTTTTTTATTAGGATCATTTTCATTATTTCTATTTGTGGCGTTGGCACAATGACATGCTACAAACACCCATCATGAGCTTCGACGAGTGCGGCAACATGCTTCGACGACCGTGTTGGTACTTTCAGGTGTGCTGTGAGGGTTGCAACAATGGCACCACGACATGCTTCTAACGCCCGTGCGGTGCTCTGACGGCCGCGGCGATGGTGCAGCGACACGCTTCTAACGCCCATGCGGTGCTTCGGCGACCGCGATGCTGCTGCGCTGGCATGGCTCGACGGCCATAGCGATGCTATGATGCGACGTTGTCATTTGACAACCGCGGCGATGCTACTACGGAGGCCCGACTGCTTCGATGATGCCCTGACAACGTGTTTCATGGTCATGGCAGTGTTGAGACAATGTGCATGACTACTACAATGATGTTGCGACGACCTCGGCGATTGCGGCCCAGCTGCTCTAGTGATGGCGCAATGGCATTTTCAAATGCGGTGACGTCAAGGATTGCATGTGAGGGGGTGTGGTATGGTGCGCGCAGCATTGACTTCATCAACTTTCTAATACGAAATGAAAGCAGCACCCATGATCAATCATACGATGTTCTAGTATTTGTATGATCACATGTATAACTACCTGGCAAATCATTGCGTGTGAAGTAGGTGTAAGAAGGATCCTTTAGAAAAAGGCAGTCACGGGGACGCAAGCACAAATCGCAAACTCGACTATAGATGGGCTAGCTTCACGCGGGGACACACAGGCTCTCGTGTCACACGATCGAGTAAGATCGGACGGGGCCGGCTGCGGCTTACAAAGTCAATAAATCATCCGACTGTTTTGAAACGTTTTCGTTTTTTTGAGCGGTGATGGGAATAGGTGCCATGTCTGGATGATATATTGAAGCAGGGATAGAAACAGTGATGTTCACGAACTAGGCGCAGAAGTGCAGCCGTCCATGCCCCGCCTGCAGTATATACGGTCCAACCCGCGGGCCGGTTCCCCAAACCCCATTCCGTTCCCCATCTCTGACAGCCCAAATCCCCACATCCAAAACCTAGCTCCCAGCAATCTCTCCCTGCCCTGACCCCCCCCCCCCCCCCCGCCGCCGATGTCATTGGACCCGCCGCCCGCGGGGCCCTCCGAGGCTGCCAGGCCGTCGGCCTCCCCGCTGAAGGAGTCGGTACCTTCCGGCATTCGGGCACCGCTGCCGCCTTGCCAAGGGCCGCCCACGAGAAGAACGCCTTGTGGGTCGACAACCTGCCCGTGCACACAAGCGACGAAGCTGTCATGGCGGCCTTGGCCCCGCATGAGGCGCTCGATTGCGTCATCACACGCGTTGGCTCCTGCAACTACATGTTCGTCGTTTTCCAATTTGTTGCCGAGTCCCGAGCCGCCCTCGAGGTGCTCCACGGGTCCAAAGTCAAGAGCGTGTTCATCTGGGTCGAGTACACCTGGTCGGTAACTTATCACCCCTACCTTATCCCCCACTAGGATTCGCTCCCACCTTGGATCCCCAGGGATCTGGCTACAGTTGGCGATGTCAATTTTTCTGTAATTAGGACTTCAGTGCTTGTGATTTGTAGTTTATTTAGGCAGTGTGGGATGAGGCCTCCAGCAGCTTTGATATATGCAATTATTTGAACAGCGACCCACGAGATTAGCGATGACGGGGTGGCCTAGTAGAGGCATGCAGGTGGCTGGGGGATGGCGGCGCTCAGGGTCCACGGGAGCGCGGCGGGCGAGGCCCTTGAGTCAGGCTAGCAATCGGGTCGGGTTTTAGCGGGCCGATCTCTACCAAATCCATGCCCGAATAGCTAATCGGGTCAACCCAAGACGCACGACCCAACCCCTGGGTTTGACGGATGACCCATGCCCACACCCGATGGGTAACCCGACCCATTCGGACACCCATCGGGTCAACGAAAACATTTCCATTTTTTAATCCGCCTAGCATGCAACAAGTTCAAACAAAATCAGTGAATGACCTAGCACGAAGCAGTTGCAGTTGGTTCCTCGGCGGAGGTGGCCGCCAGGGAGACGCCCGCGGTGCGCAGGGAGGTCGGGTTGTCCTGATTTTCTTTCTAACTGCGGGTCATCTGGATTGGGGGAAGAAGGGTTGGGGTTGGGCATTTTTTTCCGGATCTCTAGCAAATCATTTTCTGAATTTGGGAACAATGGTCGGATCGTGCAACTCTTTTTTTCTGGATCTTTAGCGAATCATTCTCTACTACCACTTATGGATGGCAGTGGTGGGTAATTGTTTCTCCGGATCTTCAGCAGATCATTTTTCGGATTGGGGAACAAGGGTCATATTGGCTAGCTTTTTTTAAACCTTGATCTTTAGCGAATCGTTTTCTACCCCTTATGGATTGTTTTCTCGGTTATCAAATCATTTTCTGGATTGGGGAACAAGGGTCAGTTCGGGCAGCCCTTTTTTCCGGATCTTTAGCAAATCATTTTCTACCACTTATGGATGGCAGTGGTGGGTAAATTGATTGCAACTTCAGGGGCAAGGAAGGTGAGGACAGACATGCAGAAACACGAATCTCTTTATCAATGTTCAAGAAAAAAGTTGCTAAGCGACTATTAAGTGACGAGCAATGGAAAAAAGCTTCGCTTTGGCCCTATGTGGTAGATTGAGCATATTTGATAATTTTGGCTAGAATTTGGCTATTTTTGAACTGCTTCTGCTTAGCTGCTTGCGCAATAATGGCAGTGTCTCATTTATGTTATAATTTGGGTCTGTACGGGAGTTGTTTCCTTCAGATTCTAGCCAAATCATGTAAAGATGATCTGCATTTGGCTATGTCTATTTGAACTGAACTACATTTTAGTTGTCATTTTTCTTGCTGTGTGAACCTGATGTGTATTTCCTATGTTGTGACGGTCATTTTAGATGCTACATCAACTACCCGTGTGCCAAGTTTCCTATTTTCCAGTGCATACAAATCAAAACAGTCAAATTCTGGCCAAGTTTAATAAAACGCTCAAGTGCGCTTAAGCGCCCATTTCTCTATATTATGGCCTTCCACTTTTTTGAACATTATCGTTTATTAGTAGGTATAGAAATACTCCTAGATTGGTGATTTTTCCTTATAATAGGGGGAAATTGCTATGCTGGTGTTGTCTAAAGATTTATGCCCTTATGATGTTTACTTGTGTTTATTGATTGGTTTTTACAAGCTACAGCTGTTAGGAACCTATGGGTTAGAGGAATTAGTCCGTCTATCTCAAGGCAGGAGGTAGAGGGGGAGTTTCAAAATTTTGGAAAGATTGAAGGTGTTGCATTCTCCCATGATCAAACTTCTGCATACATCGACTTTGAGAAGATGGAAGACGCCATTTATGCCCATAGAGCCTTGAATGGGACACATTTAGGGGGCAAGGAATTGTGTGTTGATTTACAGAGGTCCAGAGTACATCTAGGCAGCAGTTTGTCATGGGATGTTGTCTTATTAGTTATTATTCAGTTATTTCTACTGATTTTGATAGGAACGGTCAGAAGCAGGCAACTTCAACTGTAGAGGATCATTGCCACCCGGTGAAATGGGAGTCGGACATGCAAAGGTAATGTTATTTACTTCTCTTGGTTCTTGTAGTTGTACTATCCTCTTTGATCTGTGGGTTGCTTACTATCATATCATGTTCTGTTTGTCAGGGTTCTGCTAGAGTACGAATGAGAGATGCAAAAATTCCTACCAATGTTCTCCGGGTGGGTTTACCCAATAACCATAAAGTTAACGAGGAGGCACTAAGGAGGGCTATGGCAACACATGGTGTGGTTACAGACATCAAAGTTTTTCCAGAAAAGTGGTATGCTTTTGTGGAGTTTGCATCCATTGAAGGAGCTTCTAATGCTAAGAATCTTCTAGATGGGCGACTTTTCAATAGTACAAGGATTCATGTTCCTTTCTCCAGCAGTGGGTTGATAACCTAACACCGCTTGTTGGGTTCTCTAGATCAGAGATGTACAAGGATAGTTCACATGCCGCATGTGATTATTTTGGTGCTGGTCGCAGTAGTCATGGCACATCACAAGGGTATGATCCTCGATGTTGGAACGTCAAGATAATTGGACTATGGTGCAATGCCAATCACTGGTGGTATCCTTCCAGCACCTGAAGCTAGCTCCTCTTTGTTGTCTTGAGATTCTCCTCATAGTGCACTTGATCTCAGAGAAGCCAAAAGTGTGAGGCTAGATGCTGGCATCGAACCTTATACCATGTAAGGGCAGGCACTGAGGGTCTTCGGCCGGGTCGGGTAGCTTTTTTTAACCTTGATCTTTAGTGAATCATTTTCTATGACTTATGGATTGTTTTTTCCGAACATTTCGCAAAGTGTTTTTCGGATTGGGGAACAAGGGTCAGGTCGGCTAGTTCTTTTTTTACACGGATCTTTAGCGAATCATTTCCCCCACTTATGGATGGCAGTGGTGGGTAATTGTTTCCAACTTCAGGGGCAAAGTCAGGACGAACAGGCAGAAACACGAAACCATTTATCAGTGTTCAAGAATGTGTTGTGGTAGTGAAGTATATTGTGGTCATTTGTGTTGTGGTAGAGACACTTTCTTTTATTAGGTTCGGGACGGACGGGCAGAAGCACGAACCACATATACATAAACATATGACTATTTGCGTTGTGGTAGAGACACTTTCTTTTAATAGGGTAATTTACATTATTTCTATTTTTTGTAGTGAAGTATATTATGCCAATGATATATTGTATGCATTCCTTCTTTTTGAGACATTTTTAAGAGGCAAAGTTATTACTAACCAACTCCTTGAATTAAATTAAAAGGTGTATATGAAGGCCATGTTTTTGCGATTATTTTTCTCAAGGTGGCATAATCAGATGGCCCACCCACACGGCAAAGCCATCCCTGTGCCACTCACAACATATTGGGATGCATACAATATATAGTAACTATGGTATGCTCTGATTTAAGTTTGAATGATGTACTAATAAGGAATGATGTACTAATACATAATAATCCTTGATTAGTCATAGTTGTTTATTTCTTGAGTGAAATTGCTCCATTCATGTGCTAATGTTGTGTAATGAGTTGTGCACAAGTGACACAATTGGCTGTTATTCAGGCCGTGATTTGATATAAATATGAAGTGTATTTTACCTTTGATATATTTCACTTTAAGTTAGACATTCATAGCTATCTCGTAGTTTTTTGTTGCTAGGACTACTTGTATGAGGATTTTATTCATCTATTTCATTACAGAAATAGTATGCCTGCTTATGGAATTTGTTCTTTGATTGGGTTTTACATGATAGAGCTATTAGGAACATGTGTGTTGGAGGAATTAGTTCATCTATTTCAAAGCAGGAGGCAGACAAAGAGATTCAAAGGATTGGAAAGATTGAAGGTGTTGGATTCTCCGTTGGTCAAACTTTTGCATACATTAACTCTGAGTAGTTGAAAGACGCCATTTCTACCTATAAAGTCGTGAATGGGACATATTTTATATTCCTCTTCGCTGTTTAGTTTGGAGGGATACGGTTCCAATCCATATGGGTTAATGAAACATGATTAATTAATAATTAACATAAACAACAATGTGCCTACTTGTATGATGTATAGAAATGTTGTAACCACGCTTACATAAACTTATGATTATTTGTGTTTCTATAGAGACACTCTCTTTCATTAGGTTCATTTACTTTGTTCTATTTTTGGTAGTGAAGTATATTATGCCAATGAGATATTGTATGCATGCCTTCTTTTTGAGATGTATTTAAGTCGGAAAGTAATTACTAACTAACTCCATGAAATAAATTAAAAGGTGTTTATGAAGTTCATGTTGTTGTGAGTATTTTTCCCAAGCGAATGATAATCGGGTTCGAGCCGACTACGCTCGTCCCTCTACGCCCACCCCACCCCTAACGGTAATACGTACGAGTGCGGCCCCGTAGGGAACATATGGACAAGAATATGTGATGGGGAGAGGATATGGTTGCGAGAGGTTGTGGTGGGCGGGCCCCAAAGTCATGTCTCCCGAGAAATAAGATAACGACTAACTATGTATGTTTCTATTTCTTTGTGTTTATTTTGATTGATAGATTCAGGCGATGCAATCTTGGGTTATGAATGAGATATTTGCCCTTGGTTATTAAGGCGTAATGAAAAGTTTGAACTATGTGCTGGGTAAACTTGCTTGTTTTGAGAAGGTCACACTTAACAATTCTTGGTGATGGGATTGTTTCTTTAGTGTTCCGGTGATGGGAATCGGTGTCTGGATGATGTTGAAGCGGGGATAGAAAAGGTGCCGCTCACGGACTCAGCGTAGCCCCGCCCGCGGTATATACAGGCCGACGCACGAGATAGTTTCCTCACTCTGTTCCATTCCCTGTGACAGACAACCTAAATCCCCACATACTAACCCTAGCTCCCGCTGATCTCTCCCTACCCTGATCCCCTCTGCCATGGATGTCATTGGGTCCACCATCCGCGGAGCCCTCTGTGGCCGTGGAGGCCACCAGGCCATCGGCCTCATCGTCGAAGGAATCGGAGCCCGTCGGCGTTAGGGGTGCAGCCGCCATCGCCGCCACGCATGTTGCCGCCCATGAGAAGAGTGTGTTGTGGGCCGGCAACCTGCCTACGCACGCGGGCGAGGAATATGCCGTGGCGTCCTTCGCCCCGCACAAGGCACTCGCCTGCGTCATCATGCGCGTCGGGTACCGCAGCTACACCTTCATCATTTTCATCCTGATTGATTTTGCCCAGCCGGTAATATCTCAACCCCCTCCCCCTCCCCACTCGTATCAGCTCCGACCTTGGATCCGCCTAGGATCTGGCTGCAGTTTGTGATGTAAGTTTTTTAATAATTAGGACTTCGGTGTTTGTCATTTGCAGTTTATTTAGGCGGTGTGGGATGAGGCCTCCAGCAGCTCCGACATATGTAGTTATTCCAGTGGAGGCACAATGGATCAACGGCGATGGGGTGGTTTGGTGGAGGCTCGCAGGTGGCTGGAGGCAGCAGCGCTCAGAGTCCAGGGAAGCGCGGCGCGTGAGGCCCTTGATATGGTGGATGGGCATGTGTGAGCCGATAGCGACGGGAAACCTTGACACCGGTGAATGGCCTAGCAGGAAGCGGTGGCAGTGGGTTACTGGGAGCCACAGGCGGCAGCCGCGGGGAGGTTTGTGTGGTGGGAGATGTCGGCAGCGCGCGGGAAGTCCAGGTCGTCCGGATTTTCTTTATAACTGCAGGTCATCTGGATTGGGTGAAGAAGGGTCGGGTTGGGCAATATTTTTCTGAATCAAATAGTTTTCCAGATTAAGGAACAAGGGTCGGGTCGGGTAGCTCTTTTTTGTTCCGGATCTTTAGTGAATCATTTTCTACCACTTATGTATGGCAGTGGAGCGTAATTGTTTTTCGGATCGTTAGCAAATTATTTTCAGGATTAGCGACCAATGAGCTGGTCGGTCCGCCCTTTTTTGAATCTTTAGCGAATCATTTTCTACCACTTATGGATGGGAGTGGTGGGTTATTCTTTTTCTGGATCTTTAGGAAATTCTATTTCGGAGTGGGGAACAAGGGTTTGGTCGGGTAACTCTTTTTCCGGATATTCAGCGAATCATTTTCTACCACTTATGGATGGCAGTAGTGGGAGTTTGTATTTTCTGAATCTTTAACAAATCATTTCCCTGGTTGGGGAAGACGGGTCGCATCGGGAACTCTCTTTTCTGGATATTTATCTAATCATTTTCTATGACTTATGGATGCCAGTGGTGGGTAATTGTTTAAAACTTCAGGGGCAAAGTCGGGACGAACGGGCAGAACTTCAAGAAAGCGTTGTGGTAGTGAAGTATATTATTGTCATCTGTGTTGTGGTAGAGACACATCCTTTTATTAGGGCCAGGACGGACGTGCAGAAGCACGAACCACATATCCATAAACTTATGATTATTTGTGTTGTGGTAGAGGCACTTTCTCTTATTCGGGTCATTTTCATTATTTCTATTTTTGGTGTTGGCACAATGACATGCTACAAACACCCATCATGAGCTTCGACGAGTGCGGCGGCATGCTTCGGCGACCGCGTTGATGCTTTCAGTTGTGTTGCGATGGCTGCAACGATGGCACCACAACACGCTTCTAGTGCCCCTGCTGTGCTCTGACGGCCGCGGCGACATGCTTCTAACGCCCCTACTGTGCTTCGGTGATCATGATGCTGTTGCGATGGCATGCCTCAACGGCCATGGAGATGCTATGATGTGACATTGTGTTTTGACAACCGCAAAGATGCTACGACAGAGGCCCGACTGCTTCGATGATGCCGGGAGAACGTGTTTCATGGTCATGGCAGTGTTGAGACAACGGGCATGACTACTTCAATGATGTTCTTACAGCCACGGCAATGGCGGCTCGACTGCTCTGGTCATGGTGCAATGGCATGTTCAAAGACGGCGGGGTCAACGATTGCATGTGAGGGGGTGTGGTGTGGTGTGCGCAACATTGACTTCATCAACTTCCAAATAGCAAATGAAACCATCACCCATGATCAATCATACAATTTTCTAGTATTTGTACGATCTCATGTATATCTACCTGGCAAAGCATTGCGTGTGAAGTAAGTGTAAGAAGGATCCTGCCAGCGCACGCGGGCGAGGACGACGTCATGGCGGCCTTCTCCTTGCACGAGGCGCTCGACTGCACCGTCACGCGCGCCGGCTCCCGCAGCTACGCGTCCGTCCTCTTCCGCTCCGTCGCCGAGTCCCGGGCCGCCCTCGAGGCGCTCCGCGGGTCCAAGGCCAAGGGCGCCTTCATCCGGGTCGAGTTCGACCGGCGGTAACTTCTCACCCCCTCCCTCCTTCTTCCCCCACTCGGACCCGCTCTCGCCTTGGATACCCCCGGGATCTAGCTTCATTGTGATGTGAATTTCCCGGTAATTAGGACTTCGGTGCCCCCACCCAACAGTAAAAGACAACAGAGATGAGAGGAAAAGGAGGGAGATGACAGTGGGTGAGTTGGAGGCATGCATGTTGGTGGGCCTGTTGCATGCAAGAGAGAGAGGAGAGGGGGAGTGGGAGGCTGACAGTGGGCCTGCTGCGTGTAAATAATAGCGCTGGCGCCCCGGCTCCCTGGGTTTGGGTTGGGATTGCCGGATGTAATTTTGCTCGGCGAAAAATGAGACAGTGGGGGCCTGACTGGGGTAATTTTTCACTGCCGGCGCTAAAGAAGGCCTCTGGGGGGGGGGGGGGCGTGGGTGCTGGGTGGAGATGCTCTAAAGGGTAGATTAAGCGTATTTTAAAATTTTGTCTAGAATTTGTCTGTTTTTTAACTGCTTCTGCTTAGTTGCTTGCGCAATGATGGCAGTATGTCATTTATCTTATTATTAGGGTCTGTACGGGAGCAGTTTCCTTCAGATTCTGGCCAAATCATGGCTACATGATCTGCACTTGGCTATGTCTATTTGAACTGAACTATATTTTAGTTATCATTTTTCTTAATGTGTGAACCTGATGTGTATTTGCTATCCTGTGAAGTATATTTTAGATGCTACTTCAACTACCCGTGCGCCATGTTTCCTATTTTCCTGTGCATACTATTCAAAACAGTCAAATTCTGGCCAAGTTTGAAAAAACGCTCAAGCGCACTGTAGCGAGTCGTTATCCGGAGGTCGGGCAGTTTTTTTTCTGGATCTTTAGCGAAACATTTTCTTCCACCTATGGGTGGCAGTGGTGAGTAATTGTTTTTTTAATCTTTAACCAAATGTTTCCCTGATTGGGGAAGAAGGGTCAGGTCGGGCAACTCTCTTGTTTGGATGTTTATTGAAACATTTTCTACCACTTATGGATGGCAGTGGTGGGTAATTATTTGAAACTTCAGGGGCAAAGTCGGGAAGAACGGGCAGAAGCACGAATACGTTTATCAGTGTTCAAGAAAGCGTTGTGGTAGTGAAGTATATCATGGTCATTTGTGTTGTGGTAGAGACATTTTCTTTTATTAGGGTTAGGACGGACGTGCAGAAGCACGAACCACATATCCATAAACTTATGATTATTTGTGTTATGGTAGAGGCACTTTCTCTTATTAGGGTCATTTTCATTATTTCTATTTGTGGCGTTGGCACAATGACATGCTACAAATACCCATCATGAGATTTGCAGCGTGCGGCGGCATGCTTCGACGACCGTGTTGAAGCTTTCAGGTGTGCTGCGAGGGCTACAACGATGGCACCACGACATGCTTCTAACACCCGTGCGGTGCTTTGACGGCCGCGACGATGGCGCGACGACACGCTTCTAATGCCTGTACGGTGCTTCGACGACCACGATGCTGCTACGATGGCATGGATCAACAGCCATGGTGGTGCTATGATGCAACGTTGTCTTTTGAAAACCGCGGCGATGCTACTACGGAGGCCCGGCTGCATGGACAATGCTGCGACAACGTGTTCGATGGTCATGGCACTGTTGAGACAACGTGCATGACTACTTCAATGATGTTGAAACGGCCACGGCGATGGCGGCTCGGCTGCTCTGGTGATGGCGCAATGGCATGTTCAAAGACGGCGACGTCAAGGATTGCATGTGAGGAGGTGTGGTGTGGTGTGCGCAACATTGACTTCATCAACTTCCTAATACCAAATGAAAGCAGCACCCATGATCAATCGTACGATGTGCTAGTATTTGTACAATCGCACGTATAACTACCTGGGAAATCATTGCGTTTGAAGTAAGTGTAAGAAGGATCCTTTAAAAAAGGCAGTCACGGGGAGGCAAGCACAAATCACGAACTCGACTATAGATGGGATAGCTTCGCGTGGGGACACGCAGGCTCTCCCGTCACACGATCGCGTAAGATCGGACGGGGCCGACTGCGGCATACAAAGTCAATAAATCATCCGACTATTTTGAAACGTTTTCCTTTTTTTGAGCGGTGATGGGAATAGGTGCCTTGTCTGGATGATATACTGAAGCAGGGATAGAAAACAGTGTGCAGCCGTCCCTGCCCCGCCTACAGTATATACGGTCCGACCCGCGGCCGGTTCCCCATACCCCATTTCTCTCCCCATCCCACACAGCCCAAATCCTCACATCCAAAACCTAGCTCCTGGCGATCTCTCCCTGCCCTAATCCCCGCCACCGCCGATTTCGTTGGACCTGCCGGCCGCGGGGCCCTCTGAGGCCGCGAGGCTGTCGGCCTCCCTGCCGAAGGAGTCAAAGCCTTCCAGCACTAGGGCAACACCGGCGCCGTGCTAGGGGCCGCCCAGGAGAAGAACGCCTTGTCGGTCGACATCCTGCCCGCGCACAAAAGCGAGTAAGACGTCATGGCGGCCTTCACAACGCACGAGGCACTCGATTGTGTCATCACACGCGCCGGCTCCCGCAGCTACGTGTTTGTCGTTTTCCGCTTTGTCGCCGAGTCCCGAGCCGCCCTCGAGGCGCTCCGCGGGTCCAAGGTCAAGAGCGCATTCATCTGGGTCGAGTACACATGGTGGGTAACTTCTCACCCCCTCCTTCTCCCCATTAGGTTCCGCTCCCACCTTGGATCCCCCCGGGATCTGGCTGCAGTTCGCGATGTCAATTTTTCGGTAATTAGGACTTCAGTGCTTTTGATTTGTAGTTTCTTTAGGCGGTGTGGGATGAGGTGTCGGAGTAAATGACCACGGGTAGCCTAGCCGGCTCCCCCTGGGATTTCTGAAAAAATTACAAGCCAATCAAGCCATCCATCATCCAAGACGCAGGGCCGCCTTCCCCCAGCCGGCTGCCCCTCAGGCCGTCTGTCTGGAGGCGGCCCGGCCCCAAAACCTACAGGAAGAAGGCCACAAGAGGGTCGGCTTCCAAGGAGCCGGCTACCAGAGGGCCGACTCCGCGAAACCGGCCACGAGAAGGCCGACTCCACGAAGCCGGCCTCCCAGCAAGCGGCCAAGGCCGCACCCTCGGAATCTGCACCCACATAACGGTGATGAGACGGGGCGTGGCTACAGTGATGCCTGCCACCCCCGCATCCCGGAGCGCGCGTGGCTATAGTACGCCGTACGGGGCAGCCATCACCCGTCCGGCGCGGCACTGTTATCATGTTGACCATGACATCACCCACGATAAGCTGTCAGTACGACCCGCAGGCGGCGGGCCCCTCCGGTCAGAGAGATGCCCGAAGGCGGCTCGGCCTCCCCCAGTCGGCCTGAGATATGGCCGGCTTCCCATACCCGGATTGTTCCCTCCATCGAAGGAAGCGCCTCATTAAGGAGACAAGACGAAGTGAGACTACAGTGATCGCCGCCAAGGCGGCGGTACTGTAGCCATGCTTACCCCGACAAAGCCCTTGTCATCAGGATTGAGGCAACAGTAACCAGCCCCCGACAAGGCCCTCAGCGGTGGGGCCAGCTTGTCGACCAAGAAGCCAGCAGTCGGCGGGCCCCATCGGCCGGCAGAGAAGCCGACAAGCGTAGACACTGACGGCTAGGGCCCGCGCCCAGCCAGATTACCATTGTACCCCTAGGGGGTAGGCCTATATAAATCCATTAGGGCACCCATGCAAAGGGTTGATGTCTTAGAGTTTTAGACACCACATAGAGGGAAGAGGAGAGCTAGCCATGCCCTTCTTCTTCCTCTCACCGAACAGCTCAAGGAGCCTCTTGTAGCCACTTGCTCACCTAGTGATCATGCGGAGACCCCGCAGAGCAGCAGTAGGGGTGTTATCTCCACAGAGAGCCCCGAAGCTGGGTAAGATTCGCCGGCGTGCATGTCTTCGCCTCATCCCGTTTTCAGGCACCGGCGACGTCTTATTGGCTCCCACTATGATAAGCCACCCGTTGGCATATGTCGCATCTACCACCCGACATTTGGTGCCCACCGTGGGGCCAGGTGCACCGTCGTCCGGAGACCTGTTCTGGACGGGAACCCTCTTCCTCCCCAGCGAGCGTAGCTAGCCCGGCACGCTCGACGGCGCTTGTTCTGACAAGGCCGCATATGGCGTCACGACGCTATATGCGGCGAGCTGCCTCGCCAATCTCCTTGGCGAGGCTCAGATCTCCAACGAGCCCGTCCCCGACGCTGGCACAGCTGCCCCGAGAGCCACCTCGTCTCCTCCTTGACCAACTCCACGCCTCCAAATGAGCTTGTCGTGGATTTGGAGTCGGTCGGCTCCACCGACCCGATGCTTGTCGACTCCGACACCGGCATCACTCGGCGCTTTCCCCACCAACGTTGTGATCTTCAGCGACCCGCTCCCCCAAGCCGACAGGTGGCGGTGCCATCACCGAGGTGCTGGTCATCGATCCTGGCCCCTCTGGCGAACGCCCACGACGCCACAAGCGGTGCTTTGCGACCTGTCGCCCCTCTCCCGGCCGGCGCCGATGCCGAGGCACTAGGCGCGCCGCCTCGCCCTCACGCCGAGGGCGGAGGATAGCTTCCATGAGACGCCTCACGAGGCCCGCCCGGTATGATCGACGCGCCGCCTTTGGCACGCCACCCCCTGACGGGCCGAGCCGAATCAGCGTCATCAAGAAACGCGGCGCAATCATCACCGACATGCTGGGAGTGGACCGCCCAGTCTACGCCACGCCCCTCGAGAACCTACGCGCCGCCCAGGCGGCCGTAGAAGAGCTGAACGGACTAGGGCCCGACGAGCTCCCCTATATGGCTAGGCGCATCCAGCAACTGATTGGCGCGGCCGCAGAGCGGCATGAAGACGGCGCCCGCGCCGAAAGCCCTCCCCCGCCGACGGCGGGCAACACCCGCGCACGGCGAGAAAAGGAGTCGGCTGCCAGCCGCAGCCGAACCCGGATCTCCATCGAGTGTGACACAGAAGGCCGTCCTCGAGCCGTGGAGCGGAGAGGCAACCCGCCCCCTCCTCCGCCTCGCGGGGAAAGATATCCCACCCCGTCACCTGTCACGCATCCGACTCTCAGCGGCCGACTAGGCCGCCGCGAAGGAGTCGCCGAAAACGACGCCCGCCACCGGATCGACCGCCTAGCGCGATCCTTGGCATTGTAAGAAGAAGACGATGTCGGTCCGCCTTGCTTCGGTCCCCGCATCCGCGACGAGCCCTTCCCTAAAGGGTTCTCGCTCCCAAGAGACACGCCCAAGTACAACGGCTCCGTGAAGCCGGAGGATTGGCTGATCGACTACTCCACCGCAGTCAGCATAGCGAACGGCAACAGGCGCGTTGCCGTGAAATATGTGCCCCTCATGCTTCAGGACACGGCGCGAACCTGGCTCAACAGCCTCAAGCCGTATAGCATCAACAGTTGGCTAGACTTCACCGAAGCCTTCATCTGCAACTTCACCAACACCTACAAGCGGGCTCCCAAGCCCAGACAGCTATCCTTGTGCGTAAAAGGACCCACCGAGTCGACTCGCGACTACCTCACGCGTTGGGCCGAGCTCCGCAATTCCTGTGAGGGGGTGCACGAGGTTCAAGCCATAGAGTACTTCACCGGCGGGTGCCGAGAAGGCACCCTCCTCAAGCACAAGCTTCTCTGCGACGAGCCGACTACCCTCGACGAGCTACTAGTCATAGCGGACAAGTACGCCACCGCCGACTCCTCGATGAAGACCGAGCTCCAGGTGGACGCCTCCGGGAAGGTACTCAACCCGGCTCCCAAAATGCCGGCTGGCGACTCGAACCGACGCCCGTACGAGAACAACAACAAGCGCAAGGGCCCAATGCCGCCTCCAACCAGTCGGCAGGTGGCCACCGTCGAAGACGAACAACCCGAGGGGCGGCCCGCGCCCAAGAAGCCGAAGGGCGGTAGGCCGGCTTGGCAGCCGGCTTTCTCCTACGAGCAAGCCCTCGATGCCCCTTGCAAGTTCCACAGCAGCGCGAAACCGTCCAACCATACGACCCGGAAGTGCCACTGGCTCACCCGAATCACCAAAGGCGAAGGGCTGGTGCCGCCTCCGCCAGCTGGACAGCCGCCTCCGGCTCCTCGTGATCGGCCGCTCGACCAGCGATCGGGACCGTCCAAGACGAAGTTCCCTAACGAGCATGCCGCCCTACGTCGTCTTTACAAGCCAGCTGAAGACCGGGCGCAGCTAGCGCCGACACCAAGTAGTCAACGCAGTCGCCTCCAACAACCCCCCGAGTACATGCACTTTGGTCGAAATGCCTATCACCGGAGCCGGGCCGACCACCCAGAGGTGATGCCGTCCCCGGGCTCTTATGCATTGGTTCTGGAGGCGACCCTAGCAACAGACAGGCTCGCTGCCCGATTCTCCCGCGTACTGATAGACGGCGGGAGCAGCATCAACATCCTGTATCGCGACACCATGGAGAAGCTAAACATCAAGACCAAGCACCTCATGCCAAGTCGGACCGTGTTCCATGGCATTGTACCCGGCCTGTCCTGTTCACCAATCGGCAAGATCAAGATAGATGTTCTCTTTGGAGACAAGGATCATTTCCGCCGAGAAGCAATCTGGTTTGAAGTGGTGGACCTTGAGAGCCCCTATCATGCGCTGCTTGGCCGACCTGCTCTGGCCAAGTTCATGGATGTACCCCACTACGCCTACCTCAAGATGAAGATGCCAAGCACAAAGGGCATCATCACCATATTCGGCGATTACAAGAAATCCTCCGAGTGCGCTGCAGCCAGCAGCCGGCTGGCCGAGTCCCTTGTGATCGCCAAAGAGAAGAAGATATTGGATTGAGTCGTGGCCATGGCCGGCAAGCAGCCGGCCCTGTCCCCCGACCCCAAAGAATGTGATGCCCAAGGTTCTTTCCAGCCGTCCAAGGAAACAAAGAAGATACCTCTGGACCCAGAGCACCCAGAAAGGTTTGCCGTCATTGGGGCAAATCTGGACAGCAAATAGGAAGGCGAGCTCGTCGATTTCCTCCGTGAGAATCGGGACATCTTTCCATGGTCCCCCTAGGACATGCCGAGTGTTCCGAAGGAATTCGCCGAGCACAAGCTACACGTCCGAGCGGACGAAAACCAGTCAAGCAGCCCCTCCGCCGGCTGTCGGAGGAGAAGAGATAGCCCGACTCCTGGCGGCCGGCTTCATAATGGAGGTGTTCTTTCCGGAGTGGCTTGCCAACCCGGTGCTCGTGCTGAAGAAGAATAACAAGTGGCGCATGTGTATAGACTACACAAGCCTCAACAAAGCCTACCCCAAAGATCCCTTCACCCTGCCAATGATTGATCAAGTGATATACTCCACAGCCGGATGCGAGCTGCTGAGTTTCTTGGATGCCTACTCGGGCTACCACCAGATAAAGTTGGACCCGGCTGACCGCCTGAAGACCGCCTTCATCACGCCATTCGGACTTTACATTGCGACTATGACATTCGGCTTGAGAAATGCCGGTGCCACTTTTCAGCGTTGCATGTAGAAATGCCTCCTCAAGCAACTCGGCAGAAATGCCCACGTCTATGTAGACGATATTGGTGAAGACGGAGAAGCGCGGCACCTTTCTAGAAGACCTCAAGGAAACATTTGAGAACCTGCGCCAGTTTCAGATCAAGCTCAACCCCGAGAAATGCGTGTTCGGAGTACCAGCCGGCCGGCAGGCTTCACAGTCTGCGGACCACGGCATTGAATGCAACCCAAGAAAGATCAAGGCCATTGAGAGAATGGAGATTCCCACCAAGCTGCGAGGCGTCCGAAGTTTACGGGTGCAGCCTCCACGAACCGCTTCCTCGGCCGGCTTGGAGAAAAGGCTCTCCCCTCTACCGACTCATGAAGAAAACCACTCACTTGAGTGGAGCGACCAAGCCGACCGGGCTTTCCATGAGCTAAAGAAGATCTCACACGCCGCTTTATGCAAGCGGCGCCGACTGAAAAAGAGCACATGCTCCTTTATGCTGCCGCCACCATCCGGGTGGTCAGCACTGTCATCGTGGTCCAGCCTTTCGAGAAGAAGGCCGCTCAGCCAGTCGAGAGACCGGTGTATTACTTAAGTGAAATCTTGTCCACCTCGGCGAAATACCCGCACTACCAGAAGATGTGATATGGCGTGTACTTCGCCGCCAAGAAGCTGAAACCCTACTTTCAAGAGCACCCCATCACGGTCGTATGCACCGCCCCGCTCGCCGAGATCATAGGAAGCCGGGACGCATCCGGCCGGGTGGTCAAATGGGCCATTGAGCTGGCCCCTTACACGATCTTCTACTAGCCTCGCACCGCCATCAAGTCCCAAGCATTGGCCGACTTCCTCGTCGACTAGGCCGAGACCCAGTACCTGCCTCCGGCTCCCGACTCCACTCATTGGCGGATGCACTTCGACGGGTCCAAGATGCGCACCGGCTTGGGAGCCGGCATCATCCTCACCTCTCCCAAAGGCGACAACTCAGATACACATTGCAAATTCACTTTGCCACCTCCAACAATGTGGCCGAGTACGAGGCGCTCATACACGGACTCCGGCTAGCCAAAGAGCTCGGCATCCGCGGATCACATGCTATGGCGACTTCGGATTTGGTGGTCCAGCAGTCATCTGGCGGGGGGCGCCAAAGACGCAAACATGGCAAGCTACCGCTTCCTCGTTCAGCAAATCAGCGGGTACTTTGAAGGATGCGAGTTCCTCCACGTGCCACGGGCCGACAGCGAAACAGCGAGATGCCACAGCACGAATAGGCTCAACTCGACAAGCTATACCAACCGGCGTCTCTCTCCAACGCCTCCTCAAGCCGTCTATCAAGCCATCTCCAGAATCTGATTCCATCTTCGTGCCGCTTAACCCCGACGCAGCCGGATCCGGCTTGGGGAACCAAGCAGGCAGCCCGGGGACATCGATAGGCGGCTCGGGGACTGCCATAGTCGCACCCGGCCTGAGGACTTCAGAACCCGACCCAGGGACTACGGTAGTCGGCCCGGGGACTGCATCAACACCACAGGCGGTGGCCAACTCCAGCTCTTCACCACCCAGCCCACCCGCCTTGGTTGCAGTAGCCGTGTTGGCTATAGAAGAAGTCACAGCTCCATCATGGGCTCAGCCCATCCTTAACTTCCTGGTAAGCGGAACCGGTGACGAGATCGCGGCAAGACAAGTCCAACGCCGAGCCGGAGCATATACAATTGCTAACAGAGAGCTCGTCACACGCAATGTCACTAGAGTCTTTCAGCGCTACGTCGAGCCAGAAAAGGGCATAGCAATCCTCAAGGACATTCACCAAGGCGAATGCGGCCACCACGCAGCCTCAAGATCACTTGTTGCCAAAGCTTACCGCCATGGATTCTTTTGGCCGACTGCTTTGGACGACGCCAAGGAGTTGGTCAAACATTACAAAGGGTGCCAAGTCCTCGGCTCCAGGCAACACCTACCGGCTTCGGCACTCAAGACCATTCCCCTCACCTGGCCTTTCGCCATCTGGGGACTGGACATGGTGGGCCCGTTCAAGACGGCGCGCGGCGGCATGACACATCTGCTCGTCGCCGTGGATAAATTTACCAAGTGGATCGAAGCAAAGCCGATTAAGAAGCTGAATGGGCCGACTGCCGTGACATTCATCGCAGATATTACAACTCGGTACGGCGTGCCACACAGCATCATCACCGACAACGGCACGAATTTTGCCAAGGGAGCATTGGCACGTTTCTGTGCGACGCGGGGCATCCGGCCCGGACCTGGCGTCTGTTGCCCACCCAGATCAAGCGGCCAAGTTGAGCAAGCCAACGGCCTCATCCTCTCCGGCATCAGCCCCGGCTGGTCGTGCCACTGGAGCGTTCGGCCGGCTGTTGGCTCGACGAGCTGCCGGCCGTCCTCTGGAGTCTGCACACTACCCCGAACAAGTCAACCGGCTTCACCCCTTTCTTCCTTGTATATGGTGCCGAGGCTGTCATCCCAACTAACATCGAGTTCGACTCGTGAAAGTGCAACTATCCCTAGGTGGTTTTGGTAATTCAGAACAACATATAGCTCATTGAGCTAATACTATTCCAAGATGAATATTTCAGGAAAGCTCAATGAATGGCATGGCATGGATGATGAAAGTGGATCCCTCAAAATATTAAGGACAAAGGATTGGCTCAAGCTCAAAAGCTCAAGACTCTACATTTTACATTTTAGTGATCCAAGATCACATTGAGTCTATAGGAAAAGCCAATACTATCAAGAAGGGATGAGGTGTTGCTTAATGAGCCTTTTGCTCCATGTGCTTAGTGATATGCTCCAAAACCCTCCACTACTTTCTCACATCCACATATGACCTATACCCAAAGTCAAACTCGGCCCTACCGATTCTTTCTATCCGGCGCCACCGACTTCAGATGTCATAGCCACTGCGACAAACCCTAGGCAAATCGGTTTCACCGATAGGGATCTCGGTCTCACCGAGATGGGATTGTAATCTCTCTGTTTCCCCTTCGTAACTTTTAGGTCTCACCGAAAGAGTGAATCGGTCCCACCGAGATTACAATGTAAACTCTCTGTTTCCCTTTTGTAACTTTTCGGTCTCACCGAAAGAGCGAATCGGTCCTACCGAGTTTACCTGACCAACTCTCTGGTTAGCTAATTACCAAAATTGGTCTCACCGAGTTTGTGTAATAGGTCTCACCGAGATTACGTTATGCCCTAATCCTAACCAAATCGGTCCTACCGAGATGCATGTCAGTCCCACCGAAAACCCTAACGGTCACTAGGTTTACTAAATCGGTTTGACCGAGTTTGATAATTCGGTCCCACCGAGTTTGGTAAATTGTGTGTAACGGTTAGATTTTGTGTGGAGGCTATATATACCCCTCCACCTCATCTTAATTCGTGGAGAGAGCCATCAGAACAAACCTACACTTTCAACTTACCAGTTCTAAGAGAGAACCACCTACTCATGTGTTGAGGCCAAGATATTCCATTCCAGCCACATGAATCTTGATCTCTAGCCTTCCCCAAGTTGCTTTCCACTCAAATCTTCTTTCCACCAGATCCAAATCCTATGAGAGAGAGTTGAGTGTTGGGGAGACTATCATTTGAAGCACAAGAGCAAGGAGTTCATCATCAACACACCATTTGTTACTTCTTGGAGAGTGGTGTCTCCTAGATTGGCTAGGTGTCACTTGGGAGACTCCGACAAGATTGTGGAGTTGAACCGAGGAGTTTGTAAGGGCAAGGAGATCGCCTACTTCGTGAAGATCTACCGCTAGTGAGGCAAGTCCTTCGTGGGGGACGGCCATGGTGGGATAGACAAGGTTGCTTCTTCGTGGACCCTTCGTGGGTGGAGCCCTCCGTGGACTCAGCAACCGTTACCCTACGTGGGTTGAAGTCTCCATCAACGTGGATGTACGATAGCACCACCTATCGGAACCACGACAAAAACATCTGTGTCTCCAATTGCGTTTGAATCCTCCAAACCCTTCCCTTTACATTCTTGCAAGTTGCATGCTTTATTTTCCGCTGCCAATATACTCTTTGCATGGTTGCTTGAATTGTGTGAAGATTGCTTGACTTGTTCAAAAATAGCTAAAATATACCAAAGTCTAAAATTGGGAAAAGGTTAAGTTTTTATTGGTCAAGTAGTCTAATCACCCCCCCCCCCCTCTAGACATACTTCAAGGTCCTACAAGTGGTATAAGAGCTTTGGTTTCCATTTGCTTTTATTTCCATAGCTTTTGGTGGTCATAGCCTTGGTTTCACAACCTAGGAGAGTATGGCGTCTAGCGAGGGAAATTATCACCGTAGAGGTCCTTACTTTGATGGCACTAATTTTGCTAGTTGGAAGCATAAGATGAAAATGCATATTCTCGGACATAACCCCGCCGTTTGGGCTATTGTGTGTATTGTCTTGCAAGGTGAATTCTTTGATGGGAGAGAACCGAACCGTGAAGCTAGTGCGGAAGAGTTGAAGATGTTGCAATACAATGCTCAAGCTTGTGATATCCTCTTCAATGGATTTTGCCCCGAAGAATTCAACAAAATCAGTCGTCTTGAGAATGCAAAGGAAATTTGGGATACTTTGATTGATATGCACAAAGGTACCGACTCCGTCAAGGAATCCAAGTTGGATGTGCTCCAAAGTCAGCTTGACAAGTTCAAGATGAAGGATGGTGAAGGTGCCGCTGTAATGTACTCTAGGCTTGCTCTTATCTCAAATGAGATTGCGGCTTAGGAAGTGAAGAGATGGTGATAGATTCATCATCAAGAAGATCCTAAGAGCATTGGATGGAAAATATGATACCGTGTGCACATTGATCCAAATTATGCCCAATTACAAATATCTCAAGCCTCTGGAAGTCATTGGAAGAATTGTTGCTCATGAGATGTCACTCAAGGATAAGGAGGAACTTCACAACAAGTCGAGTGGTGCTTACAAAGCCTCATGTGAAGCCCCCACATCATCAAGTGAGAAACAAACCTTCAATGAGGAATTGAGCTTAATGGTGAAGAACTTCAACAAATTCTACAAGAGTAGAAGCAAAGAAAGAAGCTCTAAGTCAAGATCCTACAATGAAAAAAGATCTTCCAATCGAGAGCGCAATTGCTACAATTGTGGGAGACCCGGACACTATTCAAATGAGTGTACGGCACCCTACAGAAGAAGAGAAGATTCTCCCAAGAGAAGAAGAAGAAGAGAAGAATCACCACCGAGAGAGAGAAGGAGTAGAGATGATCGTTATGAACGAAGACCCTCACGGAGAAGCAAGGATTCGGAAAGGAAGGACAAGTCATCAAAGAGCTACACAAAACGAATACATCAATATCATGTTGGTGAATGAGTATCTGGCTCCGACTCCGACCATCACTCCGACTCCGAATACACTCAAGATGAAGGTGTTGCCAGTCTAGCACGTGTGTCAACCAACTCCTACGACATATTTGAATCACCAAATGAAGGAATTGGTAGATTCTTCATGGACAAAGGTCCTAAGGTAACACACCCAGTATGTTGATTTTGATGATGATGAAGATGACTTGCTAGGTGATGATGATTTACATGTTGACAACTCTAGTGATGAATACTACGATGAAACGTCAATTAATCATGCTAATCAAGTTGAAACGAATGACAATGATAAGGAGAAAATTGAGCGTCTAACTAAAGAACTAAACACTCTTAAGTTAGCTCATGAAACTATCTTTGAAGATCATCGAGAACTTTTAAGGGCTCATGAGAAGTTATGCTTTGAAAAGCTCAATCTTGAGCAAGAGCATGAGTTCTTAAAGTCAATCAATGATGATCTTCATAAGAAAAGTTCTTCTTACATTGCCAAGCGTTTACTCTTATCTACTTACATGCCTCAAGTCAAGTCTAGTAACAAGAACAAGAAAGATTCTTCTTCTAGTAGTAACAATAACAATGCTAAATCCAATATTGTTGCTTCTAGTAGTTCTCTTGATTCCACTAATGATTCTCTTAGCCAAGTTACACTTGAGCAAGAAAATAGCTTATTGAAGGGAATTATAGAGAAAGGTGTATACAAGAGTCTTGCCGGGAGTAAGCAATTTGAGGAAATTGTACACAAGCAAGGAAGGCACCGGAATAATCAAGGTGTTGGTTTTGAACGAAAGTTCAATACCAATGGAGTTGAGTGGGAAGAATATCAATACCCCAAGACGAAGTTTGTTCCTCAACAAGACAAGTATGATCCAACTTCCTTCAAGGGAACACAAGCACAAGATGATCTTCCACCACAAGACCACAAGAACAAAGGCAAGGACAAGCTTCAAGAGAAGATTGATGCATATGAAGAAGCACCTAAGGCCTTGGTCAAGTGGGTTCCCAAGACTACGTCAAGTTCTACTTCATCAAGTACAACTACTACATGAAGGATTCCCATCAAGATGATGTGCATCCCAAATAACAAGAACTAGAGAGTTCTTGAGGGTGACTCCGCCAATATTTTTCACTCATATCATTATGGCAAGGACAAGTGCAATCAACTTCCATATCTTGCACTAGTTCAAGGAGTCACAAACCCTCATGTTGGTAAGGCAAGGGACAAGGTAACCTAATGTTTTCATGGACATCATTTTGTGTGTGCATCACTCTATGTCTATGGATATTCTTGTTTGTTCCTTGTGGGACTAACCCATGTAGGTATTGAAAGTGCAACTCACTTCAAAGGATTGCTCCAAACGTTCTACATCAACATTGAGCATCCACATCTTCGACACCTACATGAAGTTATCATCGACAAAACCCAAGGTTAGTTTATCCCTCTAAGGGGAGATCTCACATCTAGGGGGAGCTTAACTCTAAGAATTGAGTCAAAGCAACTCTAATGATGTGAACACATAAATGCTTTATGTAAAAGTGGTAACCGCACTTGAGCTTAAACGATGAGTATGACCTATGATCAAATGTTCTCATTTGACTCCTAAGTCAATATACTCATATATAGATGACCTAGTCATCGCCAATTGTTTGATAGATGCTAGAATTGGTTGTGCATGCTTTGTCACATATTTCATTTGTCATCTTATTGTGTGAGCATGTTGGTTGCATATTTACTCATTCGAGGACATCCACTTGTTGCTTTGATTGTTTGGCTTTTCTTTCTTTGGCCAAGTGGATGGACAAGAATGCCTAAGAACCTGCTCTAGCTATCTATGGTTTTCTCGTCTCAAACTATATTCATGCTACATCACAAAATTTGATCAAGTCATATTCGAACCACTTTGTGTGAAGAGCACTCGGAGTCCCCGATTCGTCATACACTTAAACTTCCAAAACTTCTGTGTGATTTTCGGTCTGACCGATTCCTCCGTTTCGGTCATACCGAGATTACTAAGTCGATCTAGGTTTTCATCTTGGTGCAACCGATTTGTACATTTCGGTCACACCGAGTTGCAATAACTGTTCACAGTTTTGCATCTTGGTGCCACCGAGTTGTACCACTCGGTCACACCGACAGGGTCGGGCTATATATATCGCACGGGCAAAATTTGGAAAACTTTCTCTGAATCCTCTCGCCCGTGCATAGCTCGCTCTGCCAACTTGGTCTACGGATCGTCGACTTCGTCGCCAGCTACCTCCTGTCGCTGGTCTCTGCTGCCGTCAACGGAATTCTCCTCCGCCGTTGCCGTCGTAGCTAGTTTCCGCCGAACTAGGGTATGAACTCGATCACCGTGCTTTCCTCGTCCGATTCTCAACACATTGTGTACATTATGCATCTTGCCACGATTGAAACACTCCTATCCAGTGAAATAAATCCTTAGAATAGTTGCCATTCAAAAATTTAGGGTTAGGTTTCCGCCGAAACCATCTCGGACCCACCGAGTTGAAAAACTCGGTCCCACCGATTTGGCTAATGCCATTGCACTAGTAAGGATCGGTCTGACCGAGAATTACAAATCGGTGTGACTGATTTTAGGACTTTGTGAAACCCTAGTAGTCTCGGTGCCACCAAACTGTGACTCGGTCTGACCGAGTTCACTAGTTTAGGTTCCAAAACTGCTTCGGTATCACCGAGTTTGAAAATCGGTAGATCCGAAATGTTTTCGATGGGAAAGCTGAAACTAAGTTTTTGAATCATTCTTTTGCAAAAATCTCTGCATTTTGTGATGCTCATCCACTCTACCTCATCTATAACTATTCACGGGGTCAGCGATCGGTTACCTGACATGTCGGACCAAAGTGATAGCCGTAACAAATCTGAAGAGCAGATCCAATTGAGCGAGGGCACTAGTCCCTCAAGCAGCTCGAGATGAGGGAGCAGAAGCACTCCGAGCAATTTTCCCAAGGCTGCCACAAGGACAAGAAAGAAGAAGACCTTAGAGTCTGAGGATGAGGATTACGTGGCAGTTGAGGATGAGGCAAGCTCCAAGAAGAAAGTGCTCAAGAGGGAGTTCAGCTCATCTGCCGTGAAGCCTGGTTTGAAAATCAAAAGGCTAGCAGGTAGACAACCAATGTCCAAAGCCAAAGTGTCTACTCAAGCTCCTTTGGAATCTCAACCCAAAGAGCCTGTTGCTGCCGAGGGAAAGAAAAGGAAAGAAAGGGTCAAGAAGACCATGGCAAGAGTGATAGGGAAGCCTTCCATGATGGAAGAGGAAGAAGAAGAAGAGGTTGCAGAGCCAGCACCCAAGGCACAAAAACTGATGGGTGATGCAATCAAGTTAGGGGATGCAACTTCCAAGCCCAAAGCTGCCCCCAAGCCCAAGAATGCACACCAGAGGAATACCAGGAGCATACCGGCCTTGAAAAGAACAAGGCCCCAATGCCTGAGGTTGAACCTGAAGAAGATGAAGAAGGGCATGTCCTAAGGAAGCTCAAACCCAAGATCCCAGACCACAACGATGCTCATCCTGTGGCTGAAAACATAAAGATCAGGAGAGATAATTGGTTGAGGCTATGGAGAGAGTCAGATCCATATGCCACGAGGAGAAGGACGGTTGTGGATTACAGGTTCCACACCAAGGAGCAGCAGGACTTTTATGAGACTATCTTGCTGGATAAGAAGCCCATAGTTTGCGATATGAGATGGGTCAACTGGACCTACATGAAGGAGAGCATGAACACTACCACAGGTATATGACAGCTTGATTGCTTGTGGAGTTGCTGATTTTGTTGGGCGAAGCTCACCAAGCTGGAGCAGCAGACTTATCATGCAATTCTACTCCACAGCACATTTCTATCCAAATGGCGGGATAGTGTGGATGTCAGAAGGAACCAGATATCAGTCTACCAATGAGGAATGGGCAAGTTTGATCAATGCCCCAAAGGAAAGTGAGGATGACCTGGACATTTATGGAAAGAAGAAAATGGATCATAACTCTATGTCACACATGTACAAGGAGATCCCAGATGATGCACTTGAGACCTTCAAGTTTGGATCAGTCCATTTTATGTTGTCAGGGCTGCCTACGATCAACTGGATCTTAAGGCATACTCTATTGCCCAGATCAGGTGACCATAACATGATTAGAGGGCATGCAATCAATTTGCTTCATGTTTTTGATGTGCCTCAGAAATTCAAGGTCATGAGTCTCATAGTCGAGACAATTAAGAGGACAGCAGCAGATCAGAAGAGGAGTTGTGGTTATGCCCCACAGATTCAGGAGTTGATAAACTCGAAGATGGGCACAGGAAAGTATCTATTGGATAAGGAACACATTGTTCTCTATCCTGAATTTGAGGACAATCAAGTTGTCATGACTGAGAATGAACCAACATCAGTGCAAGCTCAGGAGACAAAGGAGAAGGCAAGGCAAGAGAAAGTTGCAAAGATGACAACTCAATCAAAGGCATCTGACTACTTTCTAAAGAACAAGCAGGAGCAGCTTGGTTACTTAATAGCATCAACTCTACGGATTGAGAAGGGGTTGGCCACCCTAACTCAAAACCAGGAGAGCCTAGAGAGAATCATGGAACAAAAATTCTATGATCTTGATGTCAAAGTGACTGAGATTCAGTCAGCTGTGGAGCAATTACAAGATGATATGCAGGAGAGGAAGGGCAAGACGACAAGCGATGCATTTGCGGAGTGCCCAGAGCTCGGAGGTCAGCTGCAGTGCCAACTCCGGACACGAGCCACTTCTTGACTCCGGCTCAACCAGATCCAGCTCCAACTTCTTCAGCTCCTACCACGTCTCTTGATGCGTTCATGCTTGGAGTCCTGTCTACACCACCACCGAAGACCAAGCCTGAGAGACGACATAGTGTTATGCATTTTCTAGGAACTTTTTGGTAACTTGTTGCCAAAGGGGGAGAAAAATGTATAGATCATAGGCTTCGAGAGAGAGAGAGAGAGAGAGATTTGCTTTTGTTCTCTCTTGTCTTCCTGGTTGAAACTTTTTTTGCATTTGATTGCTTGAGATACTATGCATTACCTTTGAGACATTGATGATCATGTGTTTGATCATAAGCTACACTTATGCCTTTTATGATATTATCTTATTTATCCTTATGTGATCATTCAACATGCTTGGTGATGAGTGCATGTATTCAATCGTTATTATTTTGAGCGCTCCACCAAGATGTATGTGACATGGAAGAGTAACCCATCAGCCTAATTTCTTGTGCATTTGCAGTCCAAAGCAAATCTTAAGATATGCACAAATTTAGGGAGCTCTTGCTTATCAAATAATTCTAAAAGCGACGATGTTTTTCAATTTTATTATCATTTGTCGAAGCTTTGATCTATATGTTGTCATCAATTACCAAAAAGGGGGAGATTGAAAGTGCAACTATCCCTAGGTGGTTTTGGTAATTCATAACAACATATAGCTCATTGACCTAATACTATTCCAAGATGAATATTTCAGGAAAGCTCAATGAATGGCATGGCATGGATGATGAAAGTGGATCCCTCAAAATATTAAGGACAAAGGACTGGCTCAAGCTCAAAAGCTCAAGACTCTACATTTTACATTTTAGTGATCCAAGATCACATTGAGTCTATAGGAAAAGCCAATACTATCAAGAAGGTATGAGGTGTTGCTTAATGAGCCTTTTGCTCCATGTGCTTAGTGATATGCTCCAAAACCCTCCACTACTTTCTCACATCCACATATGACCTATACCCAAAGTCAAACTCGGCCCTATCGATTCTTTCTATCCGGCGCCACCGAGTTCAGACGTCATAGCCACTGCCACAAACCCTAGGCAAATCGGTTTCACCGGTAGGGATCTCGGTCTCACCGAGATGGGATTGTAATCTCTCTGTTTCCCCTTCGTAACTTTTCGGTCTCACGAAAGAAGCGAATCGGTCCCTTGAGATTACAATGTAAACTCTCTGTTTCCCTTTGTAACTTTTCGATCTCACCGAAAGAGCGAATCGGTCCCACCGAGTTTACACGACCAACTCTCTGGTTAGCTAATTACCAAAATCGGTCTCACCGAGTTTGTATGTCGGTCTCACCGAGATTACGTTATGCCCTAACCCTAACCAAATCAGTCCTACCGAGATGCATATCGGTCCACCGAAAACCCTAACGGTCACTAGGTTTACTAAATCGGTTTGACCGAGTTTGATAATTCGGTCCCACCGAGTTTGGTAAATTGTGTGTAACGGTTAGATTTTGTGTGGAGGCTATATATACCCCTCCGCCTCCTCTTCATTCATGGAGAGAGCCATCAAAACAAACCTACACTTCCAACTTACCAGTTCTGAGAGAGAACCGCCTACTCATGTGTTGAGGCCAAGATATTCCATTCCAACCACAAGAATCTTGATCTCTAGCCTTCCCCAAGTTGCTTTCCACTCAAATCTTCTTTCCACCAGATCCAAATCCTATGAGAGAGAGTTGAGTGTTGGGGAGACTATAATTTGAAGCACAAGAGCAAGGAGTTCATCATCAACACACCATTTGTTACTTCTTGGAGAGTGGTGTCTCCTAGATTGGCTAGGTGTCACTTGGGAGCCTCTGACAAGATTGTGGAGTTGAACCAAGGAGTTTGTAAGGGCAAGGAGATCGCCTACTTCATGAAGATCTACCGCTAGTGAGGCAAGTCCTTCGTGGGCGACGGACATGGTGGGATAGACAAGGTTGCTTCTTCGTGGACCCTTCGTGGGTGGAGCCCTCCATGGACTCGCGCAACCGTTACCCTGCGTGGGTTGAAGTCTCCATCAACATGGATGTACGATAGCACCACCTATCGGAACCACGACAAAAACATCCGTGTCTCCAATTGCGTTTGAATCCTCCAAACCCTTCCCTTTACATTCTTGCAAGTTGCATGCTTTATTTTCTGCTGCCAATATACTCTTTGCATGCTTGCTTGAATTGTGTGAAGATTGCTTGACTTGTTCAAAAATAGCTAAAATCTGCCAAAGTCTAAAATTGGGAAAAGGTTAAGTTTTTATTGGTCAAGTAGTCTAATCACCCCCCCTCTAGACATACTTCAAGGTCCTACAACTCGCCTCGGGTGACCATGTACACGGAAGCAGAGGCCAAAGAAGCACGAGAAGACGGCGTCGACTTGCTGGAAGAAAGCCGGCTTTTAGCCCTCAGCCGGTCCGCCATCTACCAGCAGGGTTTGCGCCGCTACCACAGCCGGAAGGTCAAGCCAAGATCCTTTCAAGAGGGTGACCTTGTGCTCCGGCTGATCCAGCGAACAGCCGGCCAGCACAAGCTCTCGACCCCTTGGGAAGGCCCCTTCGTCATCAGCAGAGCATTGGGAAACGACTCCTACTACCTGATCGACGCGCAGAAGCCGAAGGCACGAAAGAGAGATGATTCTGGCAAGGAGTCGGAACGACCATGGAACGCCAACCTCCTCTGAAGATTTTATAGTTAAAATGCAGTATGTATCACGCTACCTTTTGTATTAAGTATGAGACAATGGGCCCCCCGAGGAGCACTCCGGGACCGCCACCTTTTATCTATGAATGACGAGTATCATGCTTATGATTTTGTCATTACACTCTTCCTCCTCGTCCGGCACCTGGTTCGACTAGTCGGCCCGGGGACTGGCATATAAGATTATATTCAAGTTCCACCTGCAGATCGGACAAGTAGTGTGCGGCACCCAAGCCCTCTCTTGTCAAAAGTCGTAGCTCGAAGAACCGATTGTCCGGTGGCAAGAGTCAAAAGCGGAAAAAGATGCCCACGAAAAACAGCTAAGGACTAACGAACTCATATAACAAAAGCCAGCTTCCTCCATCGCCGACCGGCTACGGAGTAGCCGACCGGCGACTTCCATTCCACTTTGCCACAATCCAAGAAAGCTCAAGTACTTGCCTTCCCACAAGTAGCCAAGTTCCTCCCCCAGCCACGGCTGCGGAGCATTTGTTAATTTGGGAAAGGCGACTAAGGGAAAGCGGCAAAGGAAACAGCCTAAGGATAAAAAGCAAATTCGAATGGAAGCCAAACACATGCATAATTATATTTACACAAAAGCCTTCGAAAGGCCGGCATTCAACATAGTTTGAATACACCCCCAGTGGGTGGAGCTGCGCAAATTTAATAAAAAGTTGTTCAAAGAGTAACAACAGGAAAGCAAGAACGGCAGATCAGGCCAAAGGAGCGATAGGCGAGTCGGGCAGGTCGGTGGAGGCGGAAGTGCTGGCTAGAGGAGTGGCCGGCTAACGAGTCTCGGCCTGATCATCACCCCTGGCAGGTGGCGCGCTCGCACGCGCTTCTTTGCTGGAGGCACGATCAGGCTGAAGCTGGCTGGTCGCTTCACCGTCGGGCACGACATCTTCGCCGCCCTCCCCTTCTTCGTCTTCGCCTTCGTCGCTGGAAGCGATCTCCTCCGCCGGGTTTAGCCCGAACCACTCCTCCGGCTGGGCGACGCCGTTGTCATTCACTTCAGGAGAAAAAATGCTGGTGTCGGTATATTCGGCGATAGCCGAGGCGCGCTGGATGATAGCCGGCCGCACCGCCACCAGCTCCTCGTGGGCCTCCTACCTCCAGGTGCTCAGCTGGTGCAAGCTTAGCCCAGGATACCATGCTCGTACGAACTCCAGCGCCCGCCTGGCGCCGGACCAAGCAGCGGAAGCCTTCCAGGCCTCGAAGCGGCCAACCGCAACCTCCAGCCAGTCGGCGATCCGGTGAGGTATGAGAATCGCCTCGCCCGAGGCGGTGGGTCAAGACTTGCGCCCGGCCTTATTTGAAGCCGTGAGCATGCGGTGAGCCGGCTGCAGTCGGGCCTGGATCGCGAAAAGTTGCTCCTCAAGCGTCTGACTGGCATCCGACGCGATCTCAACCCCTGCTTGCCGGCGTGCCTCGCAGTGGGCCTCGATGGCTTGGCTGGCGGCGACAGAGTAACCAAGGAAGTAATCTGCGTGAAGAACAAAGAAACAGCACAAAAATCAGAAGATAAGCAAGAGGGAAAGGGGCAAGCAAAGGGATGAAAAGGAAGGCGGCTTACCGTCGATCAGATCCTCAACCCGTCCATAGCCCTCGCTCGGTGCTTGCCTCGCTTCAGCCCAGCCCGCCGCCTCGGTCTCGAACTCGGCCTTAAGGGTGGCCTCGCTATCCTGTGCCTTCTTCAGGGCCGCCTTATGGCTCTCCTCCTGGTCGGCCAGTCTCTTGGCCAGGCGGTCGCGTTCCTGGGCCAAGGCGCTGCACTCAGCCTCCTTGGCGCGAAGGCGATGCAGGCTCCGCCTAGCTGCTCCCTCAAGTCGGCATTTGCCTCTGCAAGTGTGGAGAAAAAGGAAAAAGCAATAAGGAAAAAGTCGTCAGGGAAGATCCGACCCGACTGCTCGTGATCGGCCCGAATCTCGGGGACTACACCCGATGGAGTCTTGTTGTACGCCCCACAAGAGATAATAGAAACAAAGCACTCACTCTGGCTATTAGTCGGTCGGCGGCCTTTGGCTCAGCTCCTAGGCACAGGAGTTGAAGGCAGCCTTGAAGATTGTGATATTCCTGAAAATCAGACGGAGTGCGAATAAGAATAAGATTGCCGCCAAGGCCTGCTAAAAGTTCCAAGCCGCCCGCTCAGCAGCCGACTCGAAACTCGGGGACTACACCAAGTGGGTGCGCTGACGCGCCCCCATGGAAGAAATCAAGAAAGAAATCGACCAAGGCCAGAAGACTCACCCGGATAACCGCTCGCGTAGCAAGAAACTCCTGGATGTACCATTGCAGCGAGGCGGCCTGAGTTTGAAGTCGGCGTCGAACCTCCTGTGCCGCCACGATTAGCTCGGTCGTTCCGCCGCTGGGCGTCCACTCGGACGAGCTGGCGCTGGCCGCCTCCACGTCCTGAGCCGTCGAGCTGGCGCCTGCAGCTCTCTGTGGCTCCGGCACCGAAGACGCCTCTCCCACGCGTCGGCGCGGCGGCGACTGCACCACAAGATCTACCCCCGATGCCGACTCGCCCCCAGCCGGCTGCTCAGGCGCCGCAGCAGGTCAGCCGCCTTGGCCCGTTCCAGTCGGCGCCGACTGTGGCGCCTCCCCCAGAATGGTCACGTCATCCTCCCTCCTCTCCATCACCGGCTGGTCGCGGTCGGCTTCCTCCGACGGGGGCACGGGGATGTTGGGAGCCATGGCGCGAAGAGGAACAACGAGCCGCGGAGGCTGATTGCGCAGAGCCTCCGCCTCCCTCTCTGCGGCCGCAGCCTCCGCCCGGGCCTTGGCCGTTGCGTCGGCATGCGCCTCGGCCGACTTCTCCGTCGCCTCCTTGGCGGCCCTCCGCTCCTCCGCTTCCCGCTCCTCCCGCGCCTCCCGCGCGTTCCGCTCCGTTGCCTCCATGAAGTCGGCGCGGGGATCCACGCGGCGGGATCTCGAAGACCCTCCCGTCAGTCCGACTATGGAGGCGGCGTCAACCCGTTCAAGGGAAAGCGGCGCCCTTACCGGCAAATCAAGAAGAAGGTTCAGAAGAGCTTCAACCAAACAAGACAACAAAAAAGTACGAGACATCCAACACTTACGCCGAGACCGCCTGTGGCTGCTTCACCACCTTGCGGAAGCGGGCCACTTTTGCGGCCGCCTCGTCCCGCTTGGTCGCCGCCATGAGCCCTTTGGGTTTTCGCCGCTGTGAAGAGACCCGGCCCGGCCTGACGTTTTTGTACGCCGCCCCGAGCGGCTGGCGCGGCAAAAGGTCCCGCGCCTTGGCAATTGGCCGCCGGCTGGCGGCGTGGGATGGCCTCGGCTTCGTCATCGTCTGGCCAGTGTCCGAAGCCGGCCGTGAGCTCGGGGCCGCCTGCCTCTCCCCCGGCTCCTCCTATGGCATCGTCCATGGCGGCCGCCCCCAGATCTGGGTCGTCGGGGTCGTCCACCGTGCGGTCGGCCATAAACTGGCGCTCCGGCCCTGCGGCCCCGGCCGCCGGTCGAAGAAGGGGGTTCTGCTCAAAGACAAGCCGACTAGTCAAAAGTCGGTCGTCACGAACCCGGCAACAAAAGAAGAAAAGAAGGAAAACTCACCACAGGCGGGGGATCAGCCCGAGAGTATGGCGCCTTGCCATACTGCCACTCCTCGGTGAGCTTGCAGTTGGAGATGTAATTCACCATATAAGACACCTCGCCATGAGGCATCTCCGTAATGCTCAGCCGGCATGGGTCGAAGCGGCCGCTCATCTGGCAGATCATGTGTGGCCAGCCTTGGAGCGGGAGCACCCGGCGCTCCACGAAGGCGGCGACCAGGTCAGCCCCCACCAAGCCCTCCGATTGGATCATCACCCGGAGCTGGGTGACGGCGGCATTCCCGGCCAGGGAGAGCGACCGGGCTCGGAAGGACCAAGACGGCTGCCTCCCAGCCGGTGGGCCGGCTATGTAAGCCGGCAGGTTGACGAAGTCGCCTTGCGAGGCGACGTTCTGCACGTAGAAGTATGATTGCTACCAGAGCTTCACCGACTAGATCAGCGGGATAGGCGGAAAGGGGTTGTTGTCAGCTGTCCTCCGCATGGCGATGAAGGTGCCACAGGGGCGGGCACACCCGCGGAGACGGTGCCAAGCTTGCACTGGAAGAACTCCCCGAAGAGCTCAAGGGTGGGGAGAATGCCAAAATCACCTCACATAGGGTGACGAAGGCCGACAACAGCATCACCGTGTTGGGGGTGAGATGATGCGGCTGGAGATGGTAGAACTCGAGGAAGGAGCGGAAGAACCCGCTCGCCGGCAGGCCGAGGCCGCGTAAGCGATCTTGGCGGAAGATGACCCGCTCGCCCTCCTCCGGCGCAGGCGAAACCTCGGCCTCCGGCATGAGGCGAGTCTTCACGAGGTCCTCGCCCGGCAATCGCCGCGTCTTGCGAAGCCAATCGATATGGTCCTCGTGGACGTTGGAGCCATCCCACGAGCTAGACAGTGCCATGGGAACAAGAGGAAGCGAGAGAGGCGCCGCGGCGGAGGGCACAGCCATGCTGCGATGGAGCCGCGGCAGACCAAGAGGGTCGATGGCGGAACGGCGTGGTGGTGAGGGCGCTGCGGCGGCGGAAGAACGGAGAAGGAGGTAGAGGAAAGAGTGGATCGAGGGCGAGCGTGCGAGCGTCTGCCGCTCCCCCTCCTCCCCCTACTTATAGGCTCATGCGGCGGAGCCGAGGAGGCGAGGCATGGGGGAACGTGGGATTAACTGCGCCCACTCCCCCCACGTCCCGCGATTATTGCGCCCTAAAGGCGTGCTGAAACCGTCGCGGGAAGGCGGGCGATCCGTTCAGGACACAGAGGATCCGCACATGGGTCGAGGCCTAGGTATGGTGGACCCCAGCCTGCGGCGACGTCCTGTTACGCGCGTGGGCTGGCAGGCCTTTCTAGCCACGTGGCGCGCAGGATGGCGCGCGATCAACGTGCGATTCCGCGCGCGTTCTCACCTTCTGGCTGCGGAACTTCCCGAAGACGGCACACCCGCTCAAGGCCGTCTCCTAGCTGGCGGCTCTTTCAGGATAGGAAGCTGATCTATCTTCTCGTCCTCCTTCGACCTCGAAGCTCGGTCGGCCGGGGACTACTGTCGGAGTAAATGACCACGGGTAGCCTAATGGCTCCCCACAGGACTTCTGAAAAAATTACAAGCCAATCAAGCCATCCAACATCCAAGACGCAGGGCCGCCTTCCCCCGGCCGACTGCCCCTCAGGCCGGCTGTCAGGAGGCGGCCCAACCCCAAAACCTACAGGAAGAAGGCCACAAGAGGGCCGGCTACCAAGGAGCCGGCTACCAGAGGGCCGACTCCGCGAAACCGGCCACGAGAAGGCCGACTCCACGAAGTCGGCCCCCCAGCAAGCGGCCAAGGCCGCACCCTCAGAATCTGCATCCACATAACGGTGATGAGACGGGGCGTGGCTACAGTGAAGCCTGCCACCCCCGCATCCCGGAGCGCGCGTGGCTATAGTACGCCCGTCTGAGGCAGCCATCACCCGTCCGTGGCAACCTTGTTACCATGTTGACCATGACATCACCCACGACAGGCTATCAGTACGACCCGCAGGCGGCGGGCCCCTCTGGTCAGAGAGATGCCCGAAGGCGGCTCGGCCTCCCCCAGTCGGCCTGGGATATGGCCGGATTCCCATAGCCGGCTTGTTCCCTCCCTCGAAGGAAGCGCCTCATTAAGGAGACAAGGCGGTGAGACTACGGTGATGGCCGCCAAAGGCGGCGTCTTGTAGCCATGCTTACCCCGACAAAGCCTCGTCATCAGGATTGAGGCAACAGTAACCAGCCCCCGACAAGGCCCTCAGCGGTGGGGCCAGCTTGTCGACCAAGAAGCCGGCAGTCGGCGGGCCCCATCGGCCGGCGGAGAAGCCGGCAAGCGTAGACACTGACGGCTAGGGCCAGCGCCCAGCCGGATTACCATTGTACCCCTGGGGGGTAGGCCTATATAAATCCCCCAGGGCACACATGCAAAGGGTTGATCTCCTAGAGTTTTAGACACCACATAGAGGGAAGAGGAGAGCTAGTCGTGCCCTTCTTCTTGCTCTCACCGAACAGCTCAAGGAGCCTCTTGTAGCCACTTGCTCACCTAGTGATCATGCAGAGACCCCGCAGAGCAGCAGTAGGGGTGTTATCTCCACGGAGAGCCCCGAAGCTGGGTAAGATTCGCCGGCGTGCATGTCTTCGCCTCATCCCGTTTCCAGGCACCAGCAACGTCTTATTGGCTCCCACTTTGATAAGCCACCCGTTGGCATATGTCGCACCTACCACCCGACATGAGGCCTCCAACAGCTTTGATATATGTAATTATTCGAGCGGCGGCACACGAGATCAGCGGTGATGGGGTGGCCTAGCAGAGGCATGAGGTGGCTAGGGGATGGCGGTGCTCAGGGTCCACGGGAGCACGGCGGACGACGCCCTTGAGTCTGGCTGGCAATAGGGTCAGGTTTTAGCAAGCCGACCTCTACCAAACACATGCCCAAATAGCTAACCGGGTCAAACCATGACCCATGACCCAAACCCTGGGTTTGATGGATGACCCATGCCCACACCCGATGGGTGACCCTATGTCGGTGTCAAAATCGGTGGATCTCGAGTAGGGGGTCCCGAACTGTGTGTCTAAGGCGGATGGTAACAGGAGGCGGGGACACAATGTTTACCCAGGTTCGGGCCCTCTCGATGGAGGTAATACCCTACTTCCTGCTTGATTGATCTTGATGATATGAGTATTACAAGAGTTCATCTACCACGAGATCGTAGAGGCTAAACCCTAGAAGCTAGCCTATGATTATGATTGTTCTTGTCCTACGGACTAAACCCTCCGATTTATATAGACATCGGAGGGAGCTAGGAATTCTGTGAGTCGGTTACAAGGGAGGAGATCTACAGATCCGAATTGCCAAGCTTGCCTTCCACGCCAAGGAGAGTCCCATCCGGACACGGGACGAAGTCTTCAATCTTATATCTTCATAGTCCAACAGTCCGGACAAAGGTTATAGTCCGGCTGTCCGAGGACCCCCTAATCCAGGACTCCCTCAGTAGCCCCTGAACCAGGCTTCGTGCAGATTGTCTTCAGCATTGCAAGGCGGGTTCCTCCTCCGAGTACTCCATAGAAGATTTTGAACACAAGGATAGTGTCCGGCTCTGCAAAACAAATTCCACATACGGCATACCACCGTAGAGAGTACAATATTTCCACCAATCTAATCTGCTGACAACTTCATAACATGACATCGCACCATGGCCTGGTCATTATTCGAACCGTTTCTCCCAGCCTGCCACTGCACATTTTGCGAGGCGGTTTTATTGGCACGTCTTGTCGAAGCAGAGATCGTGTTCCTCTTATCACGAGATTCTCATCAATACGGGTATGGGTAACCCAATCGTGCCTGCTGGTATGAATCCTCGATTTTAGCCAAGTTCCAAACGGCCACGCGGAGGATGCTTGATATTCACCCTCTTTATAAAGGGGCCAAGGCCTGTCCTTTTCTTCTCGCGCTCAATCGAATCCTTCCCCCACCTCGGGTTCCAACACCCAAGGCCCAGGCTAAGCGCTTTGGACCTTCAATCATGTCCGGATCCAACCTTCAGGGTCGGTGGATGGCCTCCTCTATCACAGAGGAGGACATCAAGAAGCTAAGAGAAGCCAGGTATCTGACCACCAAAATCTCGCACAGGCTGCCTGCTCAAGGGCAGGTCATCCCCACTCCCGAACCCAACGATAGTGTCGTATTCGTTTCCCACTTCCTCCGAGGGTTAGGTTTTAGTCTTGATCCCTTTGTTAGAGGGCTTATGTTCTATTATGGGCTCGATTTCCATGATCTATCTCCGGATTCCATCCTTCACATCTCGTCGTTCATCGTCATGTGGGAGGCATTCCTCCGTATCACCCCTCACTTAGGCTTATGGCTCAAGACCTTCAATGTGAAGTCGAAGATGATCAATGGGCGACAAGTAGAATGCGGAGGTGCTATAATAAGCAAAGGCACCGATGCTCCATGGCCAAAGGGTTCCTTCCTAGAGATGCCCGCTTTGTGGCAGCGGGAGTGGTTTTACAACGCCGCTCCCCGAAGTACTAAGTGGGTAGCTGCCCCCGCCTTCTGTTCGGGCCCCCCGCCACAACTGGCGTCATGGGTAAACAAGGGGATGGACTGGGGACCAGTTAATGACGTGCCGACATTGCAGAGTCGCATCCGAGATCTCCTCAAGAGAGATGTCAGCCTTGTCAAGGTAATGCAAGTCGTGCTAGTTCATCGGGTCCTGCCATGTCAACGTCGACCTCTCCGTATGTGGGAGTTCAATCCGGAAGGACCGTGAACTATTCAGCAATTCTTTGGCATGACGCTCGAAGGGATGTATGGATTGTTCTTCGGATCACGGATAAAGTGTCCGGACACTACCGAGGATGCAGGTCTAAACTGCAATCGTCCAGATACCCCTGTAATTATTTCTGCGGCCGAACACACTATCTTTTCTTTTGTCCTGACATCATTCTGAACAACCGCTCTTTCATCGGGACTGGATAAAAAAGGCGAAGATGATCAGGTGTTCGGGCCCCCTTCCCGAAGGCTCACGGGATCCTGTACTAGCCAGGATGCTCGAGATCGCACCTTATCAAGCGCCATCAGGGGAAGACAAAGGGAGTAATAAAGGATCCGAGAGCAGGCCTCACGCATTACTCATCCAAACCGGGGGAATTGGTGTCTCCGTGAAGGAGGATAATCGGGGAGAAGAATCTGAAATTCCTCCTCCTGAAGGAAGGAAAAGGGCCGCCTCTGAAGACTTGGAAACGAGGGCTTCCAAACAAGGGAAGAAACCTTCGCCAAGGGGCCCTGCCTCGGAGGGCATCCTTACCTCACAGTGCCCGCAAGGGAATCAGCCCTCCACCGAGTTGTGAGTAAACAAGAGTACTTTATAGTAAATATATCATGCTCCCTTTCTAAGTACAATAACCGAGACGTATGTCTCGGATCGTAGCCCTTCTCAACAGAGTTCGTCTTTGGGGGATCTTCTTCGGGAGATGATGCAGAGCGAAACGCCTCCCCGTGCTTCGCCGCCTCATGAGGCGGACGACCCTGAGGTGTCGTCACGGAGGATTTCTCCTGATCCACCAAGGCCAGAAGGTAACCCTTCGGCCACCCAAAGTCCGGAGTATTCGGCTCCTAAGGAGAGCAACAGTAAGAGTCCGGGACTGTCCGGTGCACAACCGGATGCACTGATGAGTATTCTGGAGCAAGCAGCTATCTCAGAGGCGCATCGTACTTTAATGGGTACGGTGTTTGAGAGGATTTCATCCGCCGAAAGCGGGTTGCATGAGGCCTTTATGAGCCTGCTAAGAGGCTTTGAGGTACGCAAGGTAATATATATTCTTTGATAGTACCACACACGCTAGGTGTGCCCTATGCAGATAGTAGCCCCTGAGACTCTGGTTGCTGTCCCAAGGCGGCAAACAGAGGATCATAGTCCCAGGTAATGATCATGCTGCTTTATGTGCTGGTAGCTGACCGTCCGGTGGCTGGCCAGACTGGTGAGTTTGCCGAACTGAGGCGGCAACTTGATGCGGCAGATGTCGACATCGCGCTTGTAAACAAGAGGCTTGACGAGGCACAGGGTATGTATTCTCCGGTTGTCAATAGATATTAAGAGGAGCATGATGCTAGTATTTATCATATGTTGTGATTGCAGATGGAGCTGCCGCCGTGGAGACCCTTCAGGCAGAGCTTGCCTGAGCCAAGGAACAAGCCAGGAGGAGCGACGCGGCCGCCCTGAAGGCGGCCGAAGAGTTAAAGGCCGAACAGGCTGCTCATCGTCATGCCGAAGAGAAAATAGCCAAGATGGCTGTTGAGCTGAAGGATGCCGCCGACCGTTATGAGCTTCTTGAAAAGGAAAGCCAAGCGAAAGCGGCGGATCTGAAGAAAGCCATGGAAGCCGCCAAGGAAACCCGCTCTAAAATCAGAGCGGCGAAGGAGGAGCTTCGTCAAGCTGGAATTATTACGGCTGGGAAGCCCTTCTTGTTGCGGATGAAGTTTGGAGATCCGAAGTATGCCTCCCTGGATAAATTATGGAGTGCTGCGGACGCGTACTTGGACTTGGCAGCGAGTGCTGCTGATGTGACTGAATTTTTCAAAGATCAAAAAGATCATGAAGTGGAAAAGTTATTCTGGTCGCAGTTCAGTGCTCCAATGCGTGCGCTGCTATTAAATGAACAAATCGCCGAGTGGGCTGAACTCCATAGATTGTCCGGACTTGCCATGAGGTCTGTCGTGGATCATCTTTGTCCGGAAGGGCCAAGGCCGGGTAGTTATTTTGGTTTAGTGCAACGATTCCTTGGTGTTTTGCCGCATATCGACGTTGTAAAGAGGTCGGCGTGCATAGAGGGTGCGCGGATGGCTCTTGCCCGTGTTAAGACATACTGGGCGGAGATGGAGACCACCGCTGTTGCAACCCAGGATCCGGCCATAGGCCAGGTCTCGGCCGAGCACTATTTTGAAGAAGTCCTCGAAGGTGCTCGTTTAATAGAGGCTCAGTGCCCGAAGAGTATCACATTTCAGTGACATGTATCCCGATTGTAAAAACAATGCTATTTTGATTATGAAGGCTGTGTTTATACTTTTGCCTGAAAGTATTATGATGCCTCCTTGGAAGACTGATAACCCACAAGTATAGGGGATCGCAACAGTTTTCCATAAGTAAGAGTGTCGAACCCAACGAGGAGGTAAAGGTAGAACAAATATTCCCTAAAGTTCTATCGACCACCGATACAACTCTACGTACGCTTGACGTTCGCTTTACCGGAAACAAGTATAAAACTAGAAGTACTTTGTAGGTGTTTTTGGGTAAGCTAGCAAGAAAGTAAAGAGCACGAAAATAAAACTAGGGGCTGCTTAGGTAAAGACACAACTAAAGTAAATATAGCAAGTGTGGAAAAGTATGGTAGGTGTGGCGAAATTGTCCCTTAAGCAAATGACTACTTTACTAGACCGATAGCAAGTTTCATGTGGGAGAGGCCACTGCTAGCATGTCATCCCTTACTTGGAATTATATGCACTTATGATTGGAACTATTAGCAAGCATCCGCAACTACTAACGTTCATTAAGGTAAAACCCAACCATAGCATTAAGATATATTGGTCCCCCTTCAATCCCGTATGCATCAATATCTATGCTAGGTTGAAGCTTCATCACTCTTGCCCTCCAATACATAGTCCTATCAACATACAACTAACCCTATGGTGTGATCCACGACGCGCTCATATGATGGGCACCAAAGGACAGCAACATAACCACAAGAAAATTAAATCAATCATAGCAATTCATCAACCACCGATAGGACAACGAAAATCTACTCAGACATCATAGGATGGCAACACATCATTGGATAATAATATGAAGCATAAAGCACCATTTTCAAGTAGAGGGTACAGCGGGTTGCGGGAGAGTGGATCGCTGTAGCTAGAGGGGGGAAGGTGATGGAGATGTTGGTGAAGATGGTGGAGGTGTTGGTGTAGATCATGCTGATGATGATGGCCCCCGGTGGCACTCCGGCGCCACACCGGAAGCGAGGGAAGAGCCCCCTCCTTCTTCTTCTTCGTTGACCTTCTCCCTAGATGGGAGAAGGGTTTCCCCTCTGGTCCTTGGCCTCCATGGCGTGGGAGGGGCGAGAGCCCCTCCGACATTGGATCTATCTCTCTGCCTCTCACTGTTTCTGTTTCACCGATTCGTGTAATATATGGAGATCCGTAACTCCGATTGGCCTGAAACCTTCGCCGTGATTTTTTTCCGAATATTAGCTTTCTTGCGGCAAAAGAAGAGTGTCAACCGCCTTACGGTGGGCTCACGAGGGTAGGGGCGCGGCCTGGGGGGTTGCCCCCCTACCTCGTGCCCACCTCGGATACCGGTTTGCGATGATTTTCCTTCCAGATTTTCCATATTTTCCAAAAATAAGCTCCGTCCGTTTTTATCCCGTTTGGACTCTGTTTGATATGGATATTCTGCAAAACCAAAAACATGCAAGCAGAGGAGGCGGCACTTTGAGCCTTTGGATCACTCTGTTAGTCCCAAAAATAATATAAAAAGTTGCCAAAAAGTATATGAAAGTTGAATAATATTGGCATGGAACAATCAAAAATTATAGATACGACGGAGACGTATCAGCATCCCCAAGCTTAATTCCTGCTCGTCCTCGAGTAGGTAAATGATAAAAAAAGATAATTTTTGATGTGGAATGCTACCTAGCATAATCGTGATCATATGTCTAATCATGGCATGAATATTAAGACACGAGTGATTCAAAGCAATAGTCTATCCTTTGATATAAAAACAGTAATACTTCAAGCATACCAACCAAGCAATTATGTCGTATTGAAATAACATATCCAAAGAAAGCTCATCCCTAAAAAATCATATAGTCTGGCTATGCTCCATCTTCACCACACAAAATATTTACATCATGCACAACCCTGATGACAAGCCAAGCAATTGTTTCGTACTTTTGACATTCTCAAACCTTTTCAACTTTCACGCAATACATGAGCGTGAGCCATGGACATAGCACTGTAGATGGAATAGAATATGATGGTGGGGGTTATGTGGAGAAGACAAAAAAGGAGAAAGTCTCACATCAACTAGGCATATCAACGGGCTATGGAGATGCCCATTAATAGATATCAATGTGAGGAGTAGGGATTGCCATGCAACAGATGCACTAAGAGCTGTAAGTGTATGAAAGCTCAAACTGAAACTAAGTGGGTTTGCATCCAACTTGCTTCCTCATGAAGACCTAGGGCATTTGAGGAAGCCCATCGTTGGAATATACAAGCCAAGTTCTATAATGAAAATTCCCACTAGTATATGAAAGTGATAACTCAAGAGACTCTCTATATGAAGAACATGGTGCTACTTTGAAGCACAAGTGTGGTAAAAGGATAGTAACATTGCCCCTTCTCTCTTTTTCTCTCATTTTTTTATTTTCTTTTTTATATATATTTTTTTATTTTTTTGGTGGGCTTCTTTGGCCTCTCTTTTTTTATTTGGGCTTCTCTGGCCTCTTTTATTTTTTTGTAAAGTCCGGAGTCTCATCCCGACTTGTGGGGGAATCATAGTCTCCATCATCCTTTCCTCACTGGGGCAATGCTCTAATAATGATGATCGTCACACTTTTATTTACTTACAACTCAATATCTAGAACAAAGATATGACTCTATATGAATGCCTCCGGCGGTGTACCGAGATGTGCAATGATCTAGCATAGCAATGACATCAAAGAATGGACAAGCCATGAAAACATCACGCTAGCTATCTTACGATCATGCAAAGCAATATGACAATGACTGCTCAAGTCATGTATATGATGATGATGGAAGTTGCATGGCAATATATCTCGGAATGGCTATGGAAATGCCATGATAGGTAGGTATGGTGGCTGTTTTGAGGAAGATATAATGAGGCTTATGTGTGACAGAGTGTATCATATCACGGGGTTTGGATGCACCGTGAAGTTTGCACCAACTCTCGAGGGTGAGAAAGGGCAATGCAGTAACGAAGAGGCTAGCAATGATGGAAGGGTGAGAGTGCGTATAATCCATGGACTCAACATTAGTCATAAAGAACTCACATACTTATTGCAAAAATCTATTAGTCATCAAAACAAAGTACTACGCGCATGCTCCTAGGGGGATAGATTGGTAGGAAAAGACCATCGCTCGTCCCCGACCGCCACTCATAAGGAAGGCAATCAATAACACCTCATGCTCAGACTTTGTTACATAACGGTTCACCATACGTGCATGCTACGGGACTTGCAAACCTCAACACAAGTATTTCTCAATTTCACAATTACTCAACTAGCATGACTCTAATATCACCATCTTTATATCGCAAAACTATTGAAAGAAATCAAACATATCATATTCGGCGATCTACAAGTTTATGTAGGATTTTATGACTAACCATGTGAATGACCAGTTCCTGCCATCTCTCTAAATAGATATAAGTGAAGCAAGAGAGTTTAATTCTTTCTACAAAAGATAAGCCCAAGCTCTAACAAATATAAGTGAAGCAAAAGAGCATTCTACAAATGGCGGTTGTCTAAGTAAAGAGAAACAGGCAATCCAAACTTCAAATGATATAAGTGAAGCACATGAAGCATTCTATAAAGCCATACTGAAAAGATATAAGTGAAGTGCATAGATCATTCTATAAATAAACCAAGGACCGTCTCATACCAGCATGGTGCATAAAAGAAAAATAAAAACCTAATTGCAAAAGACGCTCCAAGACTTGCACATATCGCATGAACGAAACGAATCCGAAAACATATCGATATTTATTGAAGAAAGAGGGGATGCCTTCCCAGCATCCCCAAGCTTAGACGCTTGAGTCTCCTTGAATACTTACTTGGGGTGCCTCGGTCATCCCCAAGCTTGAGCTCTTGCCTCTCTTCCTTCTTCTCACATCGAGACCTTCTCGATCATCGAACACTTCATCCACACAAAACTTCAATAGAAAACTCGGTAAGATCCGTTAGTATAATAAAGCAAATCACTACTCTAAGTACTGTTGCAAACCAATTCATATTTTGTTTTTGCATTGTGTCTACTGTAATATAAATTTTTCATGGCTTAATCCACTGATATAAATTGATAGTTTCATCAAAACAAGCAAACTATGCATCAAAAACAGAATCTGTCTAAAACAGAACAGTCTGTAACAATCTGAACGTTCACCATACTTATGATACTTAAAAAATTCTGCCAAAATTATAAAAAAACTTGTGTAGAAAGGCAGTGCAAAAAGAATCTGAACCATTTGACGTTCCAGTAAAAAACTAAAATTCACTCACTACAGCCAAAGTTTCTGTCCTGCACCGTACAAACCAACAAGCATTGTAAACATCCTAAAGGCAAACCTTGGCACATTATTTTTATAATACAATGGAATTGTACAAGGTGATAATTATTTTTATTGAAAATTTTCTGTAATTAAGATTCACAAAGTTCCCATGGGCATGAACAAAGTTCAAGGACGTCCCCCACTTTCACAATGCTCGTCTCTCTCACTTTCACTTTTCTTTTTGAAAAGTTTTGGGTTCCCCTCTTTATTTTTTTGTTTTTAAACTATATGAAAGCACTCAACAGAAATAAATGACTCTCTAAAACTTCCGGGTTGTCTTCCTGGTAGCGCTTTCTTTAAAGCCATTAAGCTAGGCATATAGTGCTCAAGTAATGGATCCACCCGGATCCCAAGATATATCAAAGCCAATTTTAATTAGCAATGATTTGTAATTTAATAGTGAGCACAAAGCAACATATATCATGTAATGACGAAGTCTAACTCTCTTCCTATGCATCGGCATGTCATAAAAGAACAATTCATGCACACATAGTAAAGGCCAATGCTTAGTATAAACAGTTTCTTGCAATTTTATTGTATTGGAAACATAGAGAGGTGGAGATATAGTTCCTCTCTCATAATAATTGCAAGTAGTAGCAGCAAGAACATGCATATTATATCTATCAAAATCATCATGTGCAACGGTAAAAGGCAACCCATCAATATAATCCTTAATAAGTGCAAACTTCTACGATATAGTGTAGTTTGGAGAATTCAAAAGATAATAGGACTATCATGCATGGGTGCAATAGCAACAATTTCATGTTTAACATAAGGAACTATAGCAAGTTCATCTCCATAAGCATAATTCATATTGGCATCTTGGCCACAAGCATAGCAAGCATCATCAAAAAGGGAGAGAATCAACGGGATCATAATAGTCATCATAGCAATCATCCTTCGGTAAGCACGAAGGGGAATTAAACAATGTATGAGTTGGAGGGTTACTCCCATTAGAAGGTGGGCACGGGTAGCTAATCCGCTCTTCCTCCTTTTGTTCTTTGCTCTCCTCATCATCTTTTTCATCCAATGAGCTCATAGTTTCATCAATTTCTTCTTCCATAGCTTCCTGTAAAATATTAGTCTCTTCTTGGACAGCAGAGAATTTCTTCATAAATGCATTAATATAGTAATTGTATTATAATTTTCATAGCAATATCTAAGTATAGCAAGATTTTCAGGCCTATAAGCATCATCATCTAAAGCTTCATACTTTTCAAACAAAGATTCAATTTCATAAGCAGCCTTAAAAGCAACAAATTCTTCCATTTGTTCCACATCATAGTAATTATATATACCATTAGCATAAGAAGCTAAGGTTTCATTATCATTAAATTTGCATGAAAATGGAAGGTGTGGAGCCTCCATCCAAGAGCAACAAGTAATATCATATTTCAAGCATAGATTCCAGGCATACCAACGCAACATAATAAATTGATCCCATAATAGTTTCCCTTCTTGTGTCGAGTGATAATCCCTGAAGTATTCACGCTGATCCAACGTGTCTCCCATTATAAAGTTGAATGGGGTTTTCTCAGGATTATCAAAGTAGTACTTAATATCTTTCACATAATGAGAATCGAGGGTTTTAGGAGTTACCCCATCTCCATGAGTAGCAAGTACACGTAATTTTTTTGGTAATTCGTGTTCCATATCCATAACTAAAGATAAAGAACAACTAAGAACAGCAAATTAAAATTACTTAGTGATAAAGCAAACAAGCACACACGAGAATATTCACCCCACGCTATGACTCACAAGTATAGGGGATCGCAACAGTTTTCGATAAGTAAGAGTGTCGAACCCAACGAGGAGCTAAAGGTAGAACAAATATTCCCTAAAGTTCTATCAACCACCGATACAACTCTACGTACGCTTGACGTTAAACTTCTGGAAACAAGTATAAAACTAGAAGTACTTTGTAGGTGTTTTTGGGTAAGCTAGCAAGAAAGTAAAGAGCACGAAAATAAAACTAGGGGCTGCTAAGGTAAAGACACAACTAAAGTAAATATAGAGAGTGTGTAAAAGTGATGGTAGGTGTGGCGAAATTTTCCCTTAAGCAAATGACTACTTTACTAGACCGATAGCAAGTTTCATGTGGGAGAGGCCACTGCTAGCATGTCATCCCTTACTTGGAATTCTATGCACTTATGATTGGAACTATTAGCAAGCATCCACAACTACTAAAGTTCATTAAGGTAAAACCCAACCATAGCATTAAGATATATTGGTCCCTCTTCAATCCCGTATGCATCAATTTCTATGCTAGGTTGAAGCTTCTGTCACTCTTGCCCTCCAATACATAGTCCTATCAACATACAACTAACCCTATGGTGTGATCCACGCATGCACTCATATGATGGGCACCAAAGGACAGCAACATAACCACAAGCAAATTAAATCAATCATAGCAATTCATCAACCACCGATAGGACAACGAAAATCTACTCAGACATCATAGGATGGCAACACATCATTGGATAATAATATGAAGCATAAAGCACCGTGTTCAAGTAGAGGGTACAGCTGGTTGCGGGAGAGTGGACCGCTGTAGATAGAGTGGGGAAGGTGATGGAGATGTTGGTGAAGATGGCGGAGGTGTTGGTGTAGATCGCGGTGATGATGATGGCCCCCGGTGGCACTCCGGCGCCACCGGAAGCGAGGGGGAGAGAGCCCCCCTCCTTCTTCTTCTTCCTTGACCTTCTCCCTAGATGGGAGAAGGGTTTCCCCTCTGGTCCTTGGCCTCCATGGCGTGGGAGGGGCGAGAGCCCCTCTGAGATTGGATCTATCTCTCTGTCTCTCACTATTTCTGCTTCACCATTTCATGTATATAGGGAGATCCGTAACTCCGATTCGCCTGAAACCTTCGCCGTGATTTTTTCCGAATATTAGCTTTCTTGCAGCAAAAGAAGAGCGTCAACCGCCTTACAGTGGGCTCATGAGGGTAGGGGCGCGTCCCCCTATCTCGTGCCCACCTCGGACACCGGTTTGCCATGATTTTCCTTCCAGATTTTCCATATTTTCCAAAAATAAGCTCCGTCCGTTTTTATCCCGTTTGGACTCCGTTTGATATGGATATTCTGCGAAACCAAAAACATGCAACAAACAGGAACTGCACTGAGCCTTTGGATCAATATGTTAGTCCCAAAAATAATATAAAAAGTTGCCAAAAAGTATATGAAAGTTGAATAATATTGGCATGGAACAATAAAAAATTATAGATACGACGGAGACGTATCAAAGACGCAATATGCTCCAGATTGAGGACCGGAGTAGTCACAGGTGTGATCTCCCAAACACCGTCCGACGGCAGAGCTAAATCATACTCGTCGTGACTGTGCGGCGCACCTGACATGGGCTTGAATCCATCAAAGATCAAGTCTCCGCGGATGTCGGCAGTATAGTTTAAGCTTCCAAACCTGACCTGGCGGCCAGGGGCATAGCTTTCGATCTGCTCCAGATGGCCAAGCGAGTTGGCCCGCAGTCCGAAGCCGCCGAATACGAAGATCTGTCCGGGGAGAAAGACCTCACCCTGGATCGCATCGTTACCAATGATCGAAGGAGCCATCAAGCCTTACGGTGACGGCACAGTGGAACTCTCAATGAAAGCACCAATGTCGGTGTCAAAACCGGCGGATCTCGGGTAAGGGGTCCCGAACTATGCGTGTAAGGCAGATGGCAACATGAGGCAGGGGACACAATGTTTACCCAGGTTCAGGCCCTCTCGATGGAGGTAATACCCTACTTCCTGCTTGATTGATCTTGATGATATGAGTATTACAAGAGTTGATCTACCACGAGATAGTAGAGGCTAAACCCTAGAAGCTAGCCTATGATTATGACTGTTCTTGTCCTACGGACTAAACCCTCCGGTTTATATAGACACCGGAGGGGGCTAGGGTTACACAGAGTCGGTTACAAGGGAGGAGATCTACAAATCTGAATTGCCAAGCTTGCCTTCCACGCCAAGTAGAGTCCCATCTGGACACGGGATGAAGTCTTCAATCTTGTATCTTCATAGTCCAACAGTCTGGACAAAGGATATAGTCCGGCTGTCCGAGGACCCCCTAATCTTGGACTCCCTCACCCGACCCATTTGAACACCCATCGGGTCCATGAAAAAATTTCCATTTTTAATCTGCCTAGCATGCAACAAGTTCAAACAAAATCGGTGAATGACCTAGAGCAAAGCGGTGGCAGTGGGTTCCTCGGCGGAGGCGGCCGCCAGGGAGACGCCGGAGGTGCGCAGGGAGGTCGGGTTGTCCGGATTTAATTTCTAACTATGGGTCATCTTGATAGGGGGAAGAAGGGTTGGGTTGGGCATTTTTTCCGGGTCTTTAGGAAATTGTTTTCCAGATTGGGGAACAACGGTCAGTTCGTGCAACTATTTTTTTCAGGATCTTTAGCGAATCGTTCTTTACTACCACTTATGGATGGCAGTGGTGGGTAATTGTTCTTCCGGATCTTCAGTAGATCGTTTTCTGGATTGGGGAACAAGGGTCAGGTCGGGCAACTTTTTTTTAAACCTTGATCTTTAGCGAATCGTTTTCTACCACTTATGGATTGTTTTTTTGGTTAGCAAATCATTTTTCGGATTGGGGAACAAGGGTCAGTTTGGGCAACTATTTTTTTCCTGGATCTTTAGCAAATCATTCTCTACCACTTATGGATGGCAGTGGTGGGTAATTGGTTGCAACTTCAGGGCAAGGAAGGTCTGGAAAGACATGTAGACACACAAATATCTCTATCAGTGTGCAAGAAAAGCATTGCTAAGCGACTATTAAGCGTTGAGCAATGGAAAAATGCTTCGCTTTGGCCCTAGGTGGTAGATTAAGCGTATTTGATAATTTTGGCCAGAATTTGGCTATTTTTGAACTGCTTCTGCTTAGCTGCTTGGGCAATAATGGCAGTATGCCATTTATGTTATTATTAGGGTCTGTACGGGAGTTGTTTCCTTTAGATTCTGGGCAAATCATGGAAAGATGATCTGCATTTGGCTATGTCTATTTGAACTGAAAAACATTTTAGTTGTCATTTTGCTTGATGTGTGAACCTGATGTGTATTAGATATGTCATGAAGGTCATTTTAGATGCTACTTCAACTACCCGTGTGCCATGTTTCATGTTTTCATGTGCATACTATTCAAAACAGTCAAATTCTGGACAAGCTTGAAAAATCACTCAAGCGCGCTTAAGCGCCCATTGTTCTATGTCGTGGCCTTCCTTTTTTTGAACATTATCCTTTATTAGTAGGTATAGAAATACTCCTAGATTGGTGATTGTTCCTTGTTGTAGGGTGAAATTGCTATGGTGGTGCTGTCTAAAGATTTATGACCTCATGATGTTTACTTTTGTTTGTTGATTGGTTTTTACAAGCTAGAGCTGTTAGGAACCTATGGATTGGAGGAATTAGTCCATCTATCTCAACGCAGGACGTAGAGGGGGAGTTTCAAAAGTTTGGAAAGATTTAGGGGGCAAGGAATTGTGTGTTGATTTCCAGAGGTCCAGAGGGACAGCGGTATGCATCTATTATTGTTGACTGAGTTTGTGAAGTGCTTCTAGGTTGTAGTTTTTCAAGGGACAATGTCTTATTATTTAGTTATTTGTACTGATTTTGATAGGAAAGGTAAGAAGCAGGCAACTTCAACAGTAGAGGATCATTGCCACCCGGTGAAACGTGAGTTGGCATGCAAAGTTACTGCTATTTACTTATCATGGTTCTTGTAGTTGTACTGTCCTCTTTGATCTGTGGGTTGCTTACTATCATATCATGTTCTGTTTGTCAGGGTTCTGCTGGAGTACGAATAAGATAGGAAAAAATTCCTACCAATGTTCTCCAGGTGTGCTTACCCAATACACATAAAGTTAACGAGGACACACTAAGGCGGGCTATGGTAGCACAAGGTGTGGTTACAGACATCAAAGCTTTTCCAGAAAGGTTGTATGCTTTTGTGGAGTTTGCAGCCGTTGAAGGAGCTTCTAATGCTAAGAATCTTCTAGATGGGCGTCTTTTTAGTAATGCAAGGATTCATGTTCTTTTCTCCAGCAGTGGGTGAGGGAGTCCTGGATTAGGGGGTGTTCGGATGGCCAGACTATGACCTTTGGCCGGACTCCTGGACTATGCAGATACAAGATTGAAGACTTCGTCCCGTGTCCGGATGGGACTTTCCTTGGCGTGGAAGGCAAGCTTGGCGATACGGATATGTAGAACTCCTTCCATTGTAACCGACTCTGTGTAACCCTAGCCCTCTCCGGTGTCTATATAAACCGGAGGGTTTTAGTCTGTAGGACGAACAACAATCATACCATAGGCTAGCTTCTAGGGTTTAGCCTCTCTGATCTCGTGGTAGATCTACTCTTGTACTACCCATATCATCAATATTAATCAAGAAGGGTAGGGTTTTACCTCCATCGAGAGGGCCCGAACACAGGTAAAAACATCGTGTCCCTTGTCTCCTGTTACCATCCGCTAGGCGCTGCATTCGGGACCCCCTACCCGAGATCAGCCGGTTTTGACACCGACATTGGTGCTTTCATTGAGAGTTCCTGCAATGTCGTCACCTTTAGGCCCGATGGTTCCTTCGATCATCAACAACGATGCGGTCCAGGTGAGACTTTCCTCCCAGACGGATCTTCGTATTCGGGCGGCTTTGCACTGCGGGCCAATTAAGCAGCCATCTGGAGCAGATTGAAAGCTATGCCCCAGCCATCGAGTCGATTTGGAAGTTTGAACTACACGGCCGACGTCCACGGAGACTTGATCTTCGACGGGTTCGAGCCACAGCCAAGCGCGCCACGCTGTTACGATGGGCATGATCTAGCTCTGCCGCCGAACAGTGTCCTGGAGGCCGCACCAGTGTCCGCTCCGACCCTTAGCTCGGAGCAGACTGCGCCAATCGAGGACGGGTGGCTGGACACCGCCTCGGGTGCTGCAATCTCTACGGCAATCGCGTCGAACACCATACCTGTCCTTTGCGAAGCTCGTGTTTCCAAGGTGCCGGACTCCTCTCCGGACTCCGAACCTTCTGCGCCCCTGCCAATCGAATCCGGTTGGGCGCCGATCATGGAGTTCACCGCCGCGGACATCTTTCAGCACTTGCCTTTTGGCGACATTCTGAATTCACTAAAGTCTCTCTCTTTATCAGAAGAGCCCTGGCCGGACTATGGTCAGCAAGGTTGGGATGCGGACGACGAAGAAATTCAAAGCCCACCCACCACCCACTTTGTAGCCACTGTCGATGATTTAACCGACATGCTTAACTTCGACTCCGAAGACATCGACGGTATGGACGACGATGCAGGAGACGAACAGGAACCAGCGCCTATAGGCCACTGGACAACCACCCCCACTCACGGCGTATACATGGTAGATACACCTAAAGGAAACGACGACGAGGAACAAAGGGGCGCAGCGAGGGATTGTTCCTCGAAAAGCAATCAAAGCGGCGGCGTGGCGCCGCTCAAACCCCACCTCGACAGAGAAAGCAGCCATACAGACCCAGCCATAGAGCGAGGCGAACCGGCCAGACGGCGAAGATGCCATCGAGAAACCGTCCGAACAGGGCAACTTGGATAAACAACCCGTCCCCGGCGAAGACAACAGTCCGGACGACCTCACGCCGGACAAGTTGCTGGAGCAGAAGAACCTCAAAAAAGGCTCGTCGCCACTGCGCGTAGCCTGAAAAAGCAGAAGCGGAAGCTCAAAACAGCAGAAGATGCACTCAGAATTAGATGGAGCAAAGTACTCAACATCGAAGACAAATACGGCGACAGTCGCCACACAAAGAGCTATCCGAAGCGAAAATTACTGCCGTAATTTGATGATGAGGCCTTAGAGCCCCCGCAATCAAAAAATAAGGAAGCCACCCGGCCGGACAAACGACCCCATGGCCAACACAGTGCGGCAAAGGACGCTGCACACAACCCGGCACGCGATCCGCACAAGGATTCGCATCAAAAAGATGGCCCAGCCAGATCTATCTATGGGCCAAGAAAGCAAGCTCTAGTAAGCAATGCAACACATCAAATATCCAAACATCACTGTACGCCCAGATATAGGGGCGCACACCCCTATGTTTCACCGATGAGGTCTTTGGATCATGAATTTCAGCGGGATTCAAGCCCGTAAACATAGAGGCATCTGACGAACAACAGACCACAGAGTGCGGATTGAGGATTACATCCTCCACATACATAGGGCTAGAGGAGATGATCTCCACGCCATAAAATACTTACCCCTCAAACTCAAAGGGCCAGCCCAGCATTGGCTTAAAAGCCTTCCTGAAAACACCATTGGAAGTTGGGAAGAGCTCGAGGATGCTTTTCGGGCAAATTTTCAAGGGACCTATGTCCGACCTCCGGACGCGGATGATTTAAGTCATATAACTCAACAACCTGGAGAGTTAGCCCGAAAACTCTGGAACAGATTTCTTACTAAAAAGAACCAGATAGTCGACTGTCCGGACGCCGAAGCATTAGCAGCTTTCAAACACAGCGTTCGAGACGAATGGCTTGCCAGACACCTCGGCCAATAAAAGCCAAGAACAATGGCCGCACGAACAAGACTCATGACCCGCTTTTGCGCAGGAGAGGACAGCTGGTTGGCAAGATGAGGTACCAGCGACCAAAGTACATCCGAAGTTAGGGATGGAAACGGGAAACCGCGACGCAGCAAGGACCAGCGCCGGACCAAGGGAAACAGCCAGAAGAGCACGGCAGTCAACGCCGGATTCAAAAGCTCTCGGCAGAATCAGAAAAAGCTGCCCCCAAGGATAACAGGGACGAGCTAGCTAACTTAAACAAAATCATGGACAAGATATGTCAAATCCACAGTACTCCCGGGAGGCCTGCAAACCATACCCACAGAGATTGTTGGGTCTTCAAGCAATCTGGCAAACTTAACGCCGAACACAAGGGGCTCGACACACCAAGCGAGGACGATGACGAACCCCACAAGCAGAGCACCGGAAAACAAAAGAATTTCCCATAAGAAGTCAAAACAGTAAATTCACTTCACGTGACAAAAGGGGAGAACATAGTGGCGCCCATCGAGATACGCGCCATACGGCCTATCTCAGGGGAGTCCCGCCACTGGTTGTTAAAACCAATCACCTTCGACCATCAAGATTACTCTAGAAGTATCCGGAATGCAGGCTGGACTGCCTTGGTATTAGATCCGATAAATTGACGGACTCCACTTTACACAAGTCCTAATGGACGGCGGCAGTGATTTAAACCTGATATATCAGGACACAGTCCGCAAACTGGGGATAGACCCAACAACAATTCGCCAAAGCAACACTTCCTTTCAAGGGGTAACGCCAGGCCCAGATGCCCATTGTACGGGCTCTCTCCTGTTAGAAGTTATGTTCGGCTCACCCAACAACTTCCGCCGCGAAAAGTTAACCTTCCACATTGCCCCATTTACAAGCAGCTATCAAGCACTACTGGGACGCGAAGCTTTCGCCCGCTTTAACGCAATACCGCATTATGCATCCCTTATGTTTAAAATGCCCGGTCCACGAGGCATCGTCTCATTAAAGGGAAATATCGAGTGTTCCACGAGCACGGAAGATTGTGCGGCTGCATTAACAGCCACACACTAAACCAGCTTCACTAAGCAAAGCACCTAAACAGGTCGTTCAGAGCATGGACATGGCTAGACGAGTCCGGCGTAAGGGCTTACTAGCCGCATACCCCCGTTCAAGGGGCCCCGCGCATGTACAACAAGAGACAATAAAACTCAATTTTATTAATTTTTAAAAAACGTACTTTGTTTATTTAATGTAACGTACATTTTCGCATGATCTTTTTCAACTAAGTTCCTCTCTTTTACAGATGAACACCGTGCTACACCCGTCCAGGATACGGCACAACGGAGACACAGGCGCAGACGTGCAGTAGGGACCCGTTGCAAGGATTCTTTTCAGATTAAGACCTTGCGTAAACCTTTTTTACTGTCTCTTGTTGATACACATCCCCCGGTTTCTTGCTATAACCGAGGTGGAGGCTGGCGTCTTGGCATTGGCCACGTCAGAACTTTGCACGTACCTGGACACCAAGGGCTTACTACTAAGGGCGTTGTTCAGCCCGTTTTCATAAAGACCGAATACCTTAGGGAGTGTTCGGCGTCGCGAGTTTGGCCTTATATGCGATTGTGCCCCGGTTCGGCTGGGTGAGCACCTCAGTAGAGAAAGCCGAAAACTGACTGTCATGATGTAGCGTGAGACTGGTCAACCACTCGATGACCCACCGGAATCTTTAGGATTCCTCCGCATTAACGAAGGACCGTTTCCCGGTCAGGCACACACGCGCCCGAATTGAGGCGGCCGCGGTGCCCCTAGGGGCTATATAGTAGCCCCACTGTCAAACTCCTATGGCTAAGTGAAAGTGATAAAGCATTATAGTCTGGTTGCCTAGTTCGCTGCGCTATCACCTCCTTTATAGGACCAAGATGTTGGATCAAGTGTGAAAATGCGCCTTCTGCGAACACCCCCGCATTATATGCGTGGGGGCTGAAGCCGAAGACTGCCATCTTTCAGGTTATATACACATATACATTAAACGGCCGCACAGGAGGTATTTTAATTCTTGAAGGCACAAGTATAAAAAGCTTTTATATTCCATGGAAACATTGTTTTACAATTACACATGTTATTCGAACATGATATCCTTCGAGCACTGCGTCTCTATTAAGCAAGCGCCTGCAGAACTTCACGAAAATAGTGCTCGGCGGTACTCGCTCCCATCCGAATCTTGGGATGCAACGTCGGTGGCCTTCATCTCCGCCCAGTATGTCTTGACACGGGCAAGAGCCATCCGCGCACCCTCTATGCATGCTGACCTCTTCATCGCATTGATATGCGGCACCGCACAAAGGAACTACTGCACCAAACCAAAATAATTCTTCGGCTCGGGCCTATCCGGCCACAGATGACTCACGACATCCTTCATGGCGAGTCCGGATAACCTATTCAGCTCTGCCCATTGATTCGCATTTCCGGATAATGGAAGGGGGAGCTCTGGATCATGGAACTGCGACCAAAAAACCTTTTCCACTTCGTGATCCTGCTGATCTCGGAAGTGTTCGGCCGCGTCCGCGGCACTTGCCGCCAAGTCATAAGTATCCGCCGCACTCCACAGTCGGTCCAACTGAGCATACTTAGGATCCCCGAACTTCATCCGCAGCATAAAGGGCTTTCCAGCCGCGATATCTCCGACTTTGGCGTAGCTCACCTTCATGGCTCTCATTGCAGAGCGAGCATCCTTGGCCTTGGTAGTGGCCTTTTCCACGTCCTTTTGTTCCGCCCGATCTTCTTTTTCAAGAAGCTTGCAGCGGTCGGCAGCATCCTTCAATTTCACAGCCATCTCGGCCATTTCCTTCCTGCTTCAGCAGTGAGCAGCCTGTTCGGCCTTCAGCTCTTCGGCCGCCTTTAAGGCAGCCGCATCACTTTTTCTGGCCTGCTCCTTGGCTCGGGCGAGTTCCGCTCGAAGGTTCTCCATGGCAGCGGCACCATCTGCATCAAGCATACATGTTGTAAGGCACGGGCATCAAGCCCCCTTACCAGGTGTCCGCGGAGAAATTGCATACCTTGTGACTCATCAAGCCGCTTGTTGACAAGCGCGATGTCGGCATCCGCCACGTCCAGTTGCCGCTTTAGCTCGGCAAATTCATCAGTCCGGCTAGCCACCGGACGCCGCCACCTACATAGGAAGAGCGACATGTTATACCTGAGATTATGATCCTCGGCGTGCTGTCATTTTTTACAACGCACCGAGTCTCAGGGGCTACTATCTATACAGGGCGCATCTTTTATATGCGGAACTGTCAAAAGGAACATCATTTCGCGTACCTCAAAACCTGTTAGTAAACTCTTGACGGCCTCGTGCAACCCGCTTTCCGCGGATGAAATCCTTTCAATAACCGTGCCCATCAATGCATGATGTTCTTACGAGATAGGCGCCGCCCGAAGGCAGATCCTTGACTCCTCGACCGTGCCGGACGGTGCCAGACTTCGTCGATGGCCTTTTTCAAGGCCGGACACGAAGGGCTTTGGGGAGACATCGGCTGCTTTCGGCCTGCGGATTCGGAGAAACCCTTTGCGACGACGCCTCGGGTCGCCTGCCTGCAAAGCGATGCACGGCGGGAGGAGGCGTTCCGCTCTCCATCATCTCCGAACGAAGATCCCCCGAAGATGAGCTCTGCTGCGAAGGACTGAGATCCGAACTACAAGGTAAAAGTTCAGTTGTCTTTCTCAGGAATAAAATAGGGATGTCTCTTATTTTAAAATAAATGCTCCCCTCTCTAATTACGGCTCGCTGGAGGGCTGATCCCCTTGAGGGCACAGTGCGGCTGAGGCACTTCCCGGCGCAAGACCCTCTGACGAAGATTTCTTCCCCCGCTTTGGGACCATGGTCTCCGGGTCTTCAGAGGCGGCCCTCTTCTTTCCCTGGATGGAGGGATTCTCGATCTCTCCTTTCCGGATAGCCTCCTTCGAGGAGACGGTAGCTTCCTTGTTCCCCCTTTCGCCTTCTTCCAAAGGCGCAACCTCCAACATCATGGTTAACACGGGATACGGCGTAGTCTCGGGGAGGGGGCCAGACACCTGATCAGCTTTGCTTTCGCTATACACTCCTGTTTAAAGGGACAACTCCTTTAAGGGCAATTTTATGACGAATATACGGATAGCATGTCCGGGTACAGGGCTACTTACTTGAGTATCCGGGCGATTGCAGCTTAGACCTGCGTCCTCGGTCAAGTCCGGACACATTGCTTGTGATCCGAAGAACAATTTATACATCTCCATGGGCGTCACGCCCGTAAAGTGTTGGAGAGCTCATGGTCCCTCCGGATTAAACTCCCACAGGCAGAGGGGCGGCGTTTGCAGGGCAAAGTGCGGCGAATCAACATGATGTGTGCCACTACGGCCAGGTTGATGTCTCTTTCCAGGAGATCTTGAATGCGGCCCTGCAGCAAGGGCACGTCCTTGGACGGCCCCCAGTCAAGCCCTTTATTGACCCATGACGCCCGGTAGTGGGGAGGACCCGAGCGAAAGGCAGGAGGCGCCACCCACTTGGTGCCCCTGGGAGCTGTGATATAAAACCACTCTCGTTGCCATAAGCTGAACTCCTCTTGAAAAGAGCCCTCGGGCCATGGATCGTCAGGATTCTTGCTTATAACAACCCCTCCGCACTCCGCTTGCTGCCCCTTGATCATCTTCGGCTCTACTTTGAAGGTCTTAAGCCACAATCGGAAGTGAGGGGTAATGCGGAGGAAGGCTTCGCACACGACAATGAACGATGAGATGTGGAGGATGGACTCCGGATCCAAGTCGTGAAATTCTAACCCATAATAAAACATGAGCCCCTCACGAAGGGGTCCGTCGGGAAGCCTAAACCCCGAAGGAAATGAGGCCTTGAACACCACGCTCTCACCGGGCACAGGAGTGGGAATAACCTGCCCTTGAGCAGGCAGCCTATGCAAAATTTTGCCGGTTAAATACATGGCATCTCTCAGCTTTAGCACGTCTTCTTACGTAAAGGAGTAAGGCATCCACCGTCCTTTAAGGTCTGAGACTGACATCATCGAAGGTACGAAGCGCCTGAATCTGGAGCTTTGGGTGTTGGAACTTGAGGCGAGGGGCGGATTCAATTGAGATTGAAAGAAAGGAGTAGAGCCTTGGTCTCTTTATAAAGAGGTTGAATACCAAGAGCCATCCCCCGTGACCGTTTGGGACTCGCCTTCGATAGAGGAGACATGCCAACGGGCACGATTGGGTTACCCACGCCTGTATTGATGAGAATCCCGGAATAAGGGGACACGATCTCTGCTTTGACAAGACGTGCCAAGGAAACCGCCTCGCTAAATGCGCTGAGGTGGGACAGTAAAAACGATTCAAATAAAGGCTTGGCCGTGGTGTGATGGCACGTTGCGAAATACGTCAGCAGATTAGATGTGTGTAAATATTATTCTCTCTACGGTGGTATGTGGAAATTATTTTGCGAGCGGACACTATCCTTGTGTTCAAAATCTTCTATGAAGTATTCGAGGAGGAACCCGCCTTGCAATGCCGAAGACAAACTGCGCCCGGACTAAATGCGTCATTGAAGCCTGGTTCGAGAGCTCTTGAGGAGTCCTGGATTAGGGGTGTCCGGATGGTCGGACTATGACCTTTGGCGGACTCTGGACTATGAAGATACAAGATTGAAGACTTCGTCCCGTGTCCGGATGGGACTTTCCTTGGCGTGGAAGGCAAGCTTGGCGTCTGGATATGTAGATCTCCTTCCATTGTAACCAACTCTGTGTAACCCTAGCCCTCTCCGGTGTCTATATAAACCGGAGGGTTTTAGTCTGTAGGACGAACAACAATCATACCATAGGATAGCTTCTAGGGGTTAGCCTCTCTGATCTCATGGTAGATCTACTCTTGTACTACCCATATCATCAATATTAATCAAGCAGGAGTAGGGTTTTACCTCCATCGATAGGGCCCGAACCTGGGTAAAAACATCGTGTCCCTTGTCTCCTGTTACCATCCGCCTAGACGCACAGTTCGGGACCCCCTACCCGAGATCCGCCGGTTTTGACACCGACAGTGGGCTTTATAACATAACATCTCTTGTTGAGTTCCCTAGATCGGAGATGTACAATGATAGTCCACATGCCGCATGTGATTATTTGGGTGCTGGTCGAAGTAGTCATGGCACATCATAAGGGTATGATCCTCGACGTGGAAGGTCAAGATAAGTGGACTATGGTGCAATGCCAATCACTGGTGGTATCCTTCCAGCACCTGAAGCTGGCTCCTCTTTGTTGTCTTGAGATTCTCCTCATAGTGCACTTGATTTGAGAGAAGCCAAAAGTGTGAGGCTAGATGCTGGCATCAAACCTTATACCATGTAAGGGAAGGCACTGAGGGTCTTCGGCCGGGTCGGGTAGCTTTTTTTAACCTTGATCTTTAGTGAATCATTTTCTATGACTTATGGATAGTTTTTTTTCCAGACATGTAGCAAATAGTTTTTCGGATTGGGGAAAAAGGGTCTGGTCGGGCAGCTCTTTTCTTCCTCGGATCTTTAGCGCATCATTTTATACCACTTATGGATGGCAGTGGTGGGTAATTGTTTGAAACTTCAGGGGCAAAGTCAGGACGAACGGGCAGAAGCACAGATCCATTTATCAGTGTTCAAGAATGTGTTGTGGTAGTGAAGTATATTGTGGTCATTGGTGTTGTGGTAGAGACACTTTCTTTTATTAGGGTCAGGACGGATGGGCAGAAGCATGAACCACAGATACATAAACTTATGATTATTTGTGTTGTGGTAGAGACACTTTCTTTTATTTGGGTCATTTACATTATTTCAATGTTTTGTAGTGAAGTATATTATGCCACTGAGATATTGTACGCATTCCTTCTTTTTGAAACGTATTTAAGAGGGAAAGTTATTACTAACCAACTCCTTGAATTAAATTAAAAGGTGTATATGAAGGCCATGTTTTGCGATTACTTTTCTCATGGTGGCATAATCAGATGGCCCACCCACACGGCAACGCCATCCCTGCCCCACTCACAACATATATGGATGCATACAATATCTAGTAACTATGGTATGCTCTGATTTAAGTTTGAATGATTTACTAATTAGGAATGATGTACTAATACAGAATAATCCTTGGTTAGTCATAGTTATTTATTTCTTGAGTGAAATTGCTCCATTCATGTGCTAATGTTGTGTAATGAGTTGTTCACAAGTGACACAATTTGCTGTTATTCAGGTTGTGAATTGATATAAATATGAAGTGTATTTTATCTTTGATCTATTTCACTTTAAGTTAGACCATTCATAGCTATCTCATAGTTTTTTGTTGCTAGGACTACTTTTATGAGGATTTTATTCATCTATTTCACTACAGAAATAGTATGGCTCCTTATGGCATTTGTTCTTTGATTGGGTTTTACATGATAAAGCTATTAGGAACCAATGTGTTGGAGGAATTAGTTCATCTATTTCAAAGCAAGAGGCAGACGAAGAGTTCCAAAGGAATGGAAAGATTGAGGGCGTTGAATTCTCCATTGGTCAAACTTTTGCATACATCGACTCTGAGTAGCTGGAAGATGCCATTTCTACCTATAAAGTCGTGAATGGGACATATTTTATATTCCTCTTTGCCATATAGTTTGGAGGGATACTATTCAAATCCATATGGGTTAATGAAATATGAGTAATAAAACATTAACTTAAACAACAATGTGCCTGCTTCTATGATGTATAGAAATGTTGTAACCACACTTACATAAACTTATGATTATTTGTGTTTCTGTAGAGACACTCTCTTTCATAAGGGTCATTTACTTTATTCTATTTTTGGTAGTGAAGTATATTATGCAAATGAGATATTGTATGAATTCCTTCTTTTTGAGATGTATTTAGGTCGGAAAGTAATTACTAACTAACTCCATGAAATAAATTAAAAGGTTTCTATGAAGTTCATGTTGTGAGTATTTTTCCCTAGCAAAGGATAATCGGGTTCGAGCCGACTATGCTCGTCCCTCTGCCCCCACCCCACCCCTGACGGTAATACGTACGAGTGTGACCCCATATGGACCACGTGGACAAGAATATGTCATGGGGAGAGGATATGGTTGCGAGAGGTTGCGGTTGGCGGGCCCCAAAGTCATGTCTCCCGAGAAATAAGATAATGACTAACTACGTCTGTTTCTATTTCTTTGTGTTTATTTTGCTAGATAGATTGAGGCGATGCAACCTTGGATTATGAATGAGATATTTTCCCTTGGTTATTAAGGCGTAATGAAAAGTTTGAACTATGTGATGGGTAAACTTGCTTGTTTTGATAAGGTCACACTTAACAATTCTTGGTGATGGGATTGTTTTTTTTGTGTTCCGGTGATGGGAATAGGTGTCTAGATGATGTTGAAGCGCGGATAGAAAAGGTGCCGCCCATGGACTCAGCGTAGCCCCGCCCGTAGTATATACAGTTCGGCGCATGGGATAGTTTCCTCACTCTGTTCCATTCCCTGTGACAGACAGCCTAAATCCGCACTTACTAACCCTAGCTCCTGCTGACCTCTCCCTAGCCTGATCCCCTCTGCCATGGATGTCATTGGATCCACTGCCTACAGAGCCCTCCATGGCCATGGAGCCACCAGGCCATTGGCCTCACCGTTGAAGGAATCGGAGCCCGCCGGCATTAGGGGTGCAGTCGCCGTTGCTGCCACGCAAGTTGCCGCCCACTAGAAGAACGCTCTGTGGGTCGGCAACCTGCCTATGCACGTGGGCGAGGACGACGTCGTGGCGTCCTTCGCCCAGCACAAGGCACTCGAGCGTCATCATGCACGTCGGGTACCGCAGCTACGCCTTCATCATTTTCCGCTCCATCACCGAGTGTCGAACCGCCCTCGAGGCGCTCCGCGGGTCCAAGGTCAAGGGCGCCTTCAATTGAGTTCGCCCAGCCGGTAATATCTCAACCCCCTGCCCCCCACTCGTATCCACTCCAATCTTGGATCCGCATGGGATCTGGCTGCATTTTATGATGTAATTTTTTTAATAATTAGAACTTTGGTGTTTGTCATTTACGGTTTATTTAGGCAGTGTGGGCTGAGGCCTCCAGCAGCTCTGATATATGTAGTTATTCCATTGGAGGCACAATGGATCAGCAGGGACAGGGTGGTCTGGTGGAGGCTCGCAGGTGGCTGGAGGCAGCAGCGCTCAGAGTCCAGGGAAGCTTGGCGCATGAGGCCCTTGATATGGTGGATGGGCACGTGTGAACCCACAAGTATAGGGGATCGCAACAGTTTTTGAGGGTAGAGTATTCAACCCAAATTTATTGATTCGACACAAGGGGAGCCGTAGAATATTCTCAAGTATTAGCAGTTGAGTTGTCAATTCGACCACACCTGGATAACTTAGTATCTGCAGCAAAGTATTTAGTAGCAAAGTAGTATGGAACTAACGGTAACGGTGGCAAAAGTATCAGTAGTAGCTTTGTAGTAATTGTAACAGTGGCAACGGTAAAGTAACTAAGCAAAAAACAATATGTGAAAAGCTCGTAGGCATTGGATCGGTGATGGAAAATTATGCCGGATGCGATTATTCATGCAACAGTTATAACATAGGGTGACATAGAACTAGCTCCAATTCATCAATGTAATGTAGGCATGTATTCCGAATATAGTCATACGTGCTTATGGAAAAGAACTTGCATGACATCTTTTATCCTACCCTCCGTGGCAGCGGGTCCTTGAGAAACTAAGGGATATTAAGGCCTCCTTTTAATAGAGTACCGTACCAAAGCATTAACACATAGTGAATACATGAACTCCTCAAACTACGGTCATCACCGGAGTGGTCCCGATTATTGTCACTTGAGGTTGCCGGATCATAACACATAGTAGGTGATTATAGACTTGCAAGATAGGATCAAGAACTCATATATATTCATGAAAACATAATAGGTTCAGATCTGAAATCATGGCACTCGGGCCTTAGTGACAAGCATTAAGCACAGCAAAGTCATAGCAACATCAATCTCAGAACATAGTGGATACTAGGGATCAAACCCTAACAAAACTAACTCGATTACAGGATAAATCTCATCCAACCCATCACCGTCCAGCAAGCCTACGATGGAATTACTCATGCACGGCGGTGAGCATCATGAAATTGGTGATGGAGGAAGGTTGATGATGATGATGGTGATGGATTCCCCTCTCCGGAGCCCCGAATGGACTCCAGATTAGCCCTCCCGAGAGAGATTAGGGCTTGGCAGCGGCTCCGTATCGTAAAACGCGATGAATCCTTCTCTCTGATTTTTTTCTCCCCGAACACGAATATATGGAGTTGGAGTTGAGGTCGGTGGCGCTCCAGGGGGCCCACGAGGCAGGAGGCGCGCCCCCCACCCTCGTGGAAAGGGTGTGGGCCCCCTGGCCTTGATTCTTTCGCCAGTATTTTTTATATATTCCAAAATAATTCTCCGTTGATTATCAGGTCATTCCGAGTACTTTTATTTCTGCACAAAAATAACACAATGGCAATTCTGCTAAAAACTGCGTCAGTCCGGGTTAGTTCCACTCAAATCATGCAAGTTAGAGTCCAAAACAAGGGCAACAGTGTTTGGAAAAGTAGATACGACGGAGACGTATCACTCCCCCAAGCTTAATCATTTGCTTGTCCTCAAGCAATTCACTTGACAAACTGAAAGTGATAAAGAAAAACTTTTACAAACTCTGTTTGCTCTTGTTGTTGTAAATATGTAAGGCCAACATTCAAGTTTTCAGCAAAGATTATGAACTAACCATATTCACAATAACATTTAGGTCTCATGTTTACTCATGTCAATGGCATAATCAACTAGCAAGCAATAATAATAATTCTCGGATGACAACACTTTCTCAAAACAATCATGATATGATATAATAAGATGGTATCTCGCTAGCCCTTTCTGAGACCGCGAAACATAAATGCAGAGCACCTTTAAAGATCAAGGACTGACTAAACATTGTAATTCATGGTAAAAGAGATCCAGTCATAGTCATACTCAATATAAATTAATAGTAATGGATGCAAATGACAGCGGTGCTCTCCAGCTGGTGCTTTTTAATAAGAGGGTGACGAATCAACATAAAAGTAAATAGATAGGCCATTCGCAGAGGGAAGCAGGGATTTGTAGGGGTGTCAGAGCTCGATTTTAAAGCAGAGATAAATAATATTTTGAGCGGTATACTTTCATTGTCAACATAACAACCGAGAGATGGCGATATCTACCATGCTACACACATTATAGGTGGTTCCAAAACAGAATGGTAAAGTTTATACTCCCCCTCCACCAACGAGCATCAATCCATGGCTTGCTCAAAACAACGAGTGCCTCCAACTGACAAGTGTCCCGGGGGAGTTTTGTTTGCAATTATTTTGATTTGATTTGCATAAAGCATGGGACTGGGCATCCCAGTGACCAGCCATTTTCTCGTGAGTGAGGAGCGGAGTCCACTCCTCTTGAGAATAACCCGCCTAGCATGGAAGATACGGACAGCCCTAGTTGATACATGAGCTATTCGAGCATACAAAACAGAATTTCATTTGAAGGTTTAGAGTTTGGCACATACAAATTTACTTGGAACGGCAGGTAGATACCGCATATATAGGAAGGTATAGTGGACGCATATGGAATAACTTTGGGGTTTAAGGGATTGGATGCACAACCAGTATTCCCGCTTAGTACAAGTGAAGGCTAGAAAAAGACTGGGAAGCGACCAACTAGAGAGCGACAATAGTCATGAACATGCATTAAAATTAATAAACATTGAGTGCAAGCATGAGTAGGATATAATCCACCATGAACATAAATATCGTGGAGGCTATGTTGATTTGTTTCAACTACATGTGTGAACATGTGCCAAGTCAAGCCACTCGAATCATTCAAAGGAGGATACCACCCTATTATACCACATCACAACCATTTTAATAGGCACGCAAGGTAAACCATTATAAACTCCTAGCTAATTAAGCATGGCATAAGCAACTATAATCTCTAATTGTCATTGCAAGCATGTTTATTCATAATAGGCTGAATCAGGAAAGATGAACTAATCATATTTACAAAAACAAGAGAGGTCGAGTTCATACCAGCTTTTCTCATCTCAACCAGTCCATCATATATCATCATAATTGCCTTTAACTTGCACGACCGAACGATGTGGATAATAATAATAGTGCACGTGCATTGGACTAAGCTGGAATCTGCGAGCATTCAATAAACAGGAGAAGACAAGGCAATACGGACTCTTGGTTAAATCAACAATAATGCATATAAGAGCCACTTTAACAATTTCATTATGGTCTTCGCCTATCGACCCCCAAAGAAAAGGAAAGGAAATAAAACTATTTACACTGGAAAGCTCCCAACAAGCAAAAGAAGAACAGGAAACCTTTTTGGGTTTTCTTTTTAATTACTACTATAAGCATGGAAAGTAAACTAGCTAAAAGCTATTACTAATTTTTTTTGTTTTTCTTAAGGTTTTTCAAACACACAAGAAGAAAGAATAAAAAGGAAAATAAACTAGCATGGATATTACAATGAAAGAGTATGAGCACCGACAACTAGCATGAGTGTGTGAATATGAATGTAATGTCGGTGAGAAATACATACTCCCCCAAGCTTAGGCTTTTGGCCTAAGTTGGTCTATGGCCACGGCTGGCCTGGCGGATACCCAAAGTTATAGTTGGGGTCGTACTGTGAAGAAGCCTCGGGTTGCCACTGGTTGGCCATCTCCTCCGGATCCCACTGGTAAACAGACTGGCGTGAAGGAACAAATTGTGGTTCCGGATCTGGCTCTGTAGCTGAGGTGGGGTTCCGGTAGGCGTGAATGCCCTCTAGTAGAACAAGGTACTTGCCTGCAGATAAGTCAAACAAGGAAGGAGCAGGCAAAGTAATAGTCTCAGGGTGATTTTTATCAAATAACAGTCTATAGTTAAGCTCCTTTTTCTTGTTCTTAACAATGAAATCATGTGCAACCATACTCTTGTAGTCTAGAAAAACAGTAGGCAACAACTTTTCTTCTTTCTCATAATGCCCAATAGTTATGTTAAAGTATGCAGTGAGGCGCGAGGCGAAGATGCCTCCCAAGATGGGGCCTTTAGTACGGTTAAGATTTAACCGCTTTGTAACAACAGCGCCCACACTAAATGCGTCGTCACGAAACAAGGCATGGCACAAAATAACAATATCACGGACACTAGGGTTGCCACAGTTTCCACGACCAATTAAGCATCTACTAGCAAATATTGTGAAGTAACGTAAAATTGGAAAATGTATGCTAGTAATTCGTGCATCGGAAACCTTCCTAGTTTCCCCTACAACAATTGTATCAATAAACCCCTCCACATCATCACGATGTGGTTCCTCTACGCTACCCAAAGAGGGAAATTTGCAAACCTCACAAAATTCAGAGAGGGGCATCTCCATATACTCATCATATAAATAAAAATCCACCGAAGGTGGTGACCTCCTAGCATGGAAATGAAAATTTTGCACAAAGATATTAGTGAGTAAGAGATACTGTTCACGTTGGTCGCGGAGGAAGTCGGTGAGGCCTGCATTATCAGCCAACTCATAAAAATCATCATAAATTCCGGCTGCTCTCAAGAAATCATCACAAGGCCATTCACACGGCCGAACTTCCGTGGTGCGAGGGAGATTATATTTGGGCCTCTCTTCTTCTTCACTTTGCTTATCCTTCGAGCTTCGGCTCGAAGAGCCCCTCAAAAATGTGCATCATTTCTGAAAATTTCTGAAATTTTTAGTAACTTCAAATAAAAGTGAACCAAACTCAGCAAAATTGATAGCAACTACTCCCACAAGTGCCTAGAGACTATATCATGCATTAGAACTACTTGGAAACATATAAATTTGACATGCAAGCTCAAGAACATGGTCACCTAGGCAGCAAAAATTTGCAAAGAATAAAGCACTAGAACAAAAACTAATTGGACAATTGGAGGAGTCACATACCGAAGAACAATCCCCCAAAGCAGTTTTGTGAGTGGAGCTTTGAGCAAGGAGATTGAAAATCGCAGCAAAATGAGCTAGAACTCGTGCTTGAGCTGGTTGGTGATTTTTTTGGGAGGAAGAAGGAGTGTGTGGTGGCTGGAATAAGTGGAAGGGAGCCACCATGGGCCCACGAGGCAGGGGGCGCACCCAGGGGGTGTGGGCGCGCCCTGGACCCTCGTGGCCAGGTGCCAGCTCACCCTATTGTGTTCTCAGTGCCAGATATTCTCAAATATTCCAGAAAAAACATATTTCATTTTCAGGGCATTTGGAGAACTTTTATTTGTGAGGTATTTTTTATTGCACGGATAATTCAGAAAACTGACAGAAAATACTTTTTTTGCTTTATTTCAACTAAATAACAGAAAGTAAATGGAGGGTACAGAAAGTTGTGCTTTCTAACTTCATCCATCTCATGCTCATCAAAAGGAATCCACTAACAAGGTTGATCAAGTCTTGTTAACAAACTCATTCTGAATAACATGGAACCGGAGAAATTTCGAATAACACTATGTTACCTCAACGAGGATATGCACATCCCCAACAATAAGAATATAGTATTTCTTCTTGACAGTAGGAAAAGGAAATTCAAAACCTCCAATAATAATCGATGGAATTTTTCCAATAGAATTGATACTGTGGACTTGAGGTTGTTTCCTCGAAAAGTGTATCGTATGCTCATTACCATTAACATGAAAAGTGACATTGCCTTTGTTGCAATCAATAACAGCCCCTGCAGTATTCAAAAAGGGTCTCCCAAGAATAATAGACATACTATCGTCCTCGGGAATATCAAGAATAACAAAGTTCGTTAAAATAGTAACGTTTTCAACCACAACAGGCACATCCTCACAAATGCCTACAGGAATAGCAGTTGATTTATCAGCCATTTGCAAAGATATTTCAGTAGGTGTCAACTTATTCAAATCAAGTCTACGATATAAAGAGAGAGGCATAACACTAACACCGGCTCCAAGATCACATAAAGCAGTTCTAACATAATTTCTTTTAATGGAGCATGGTATAGTGGGTACTCCTGGATCTCCTAACTTCTTTGGTATTCCACCCTTAAAAGTATAATTAGCAAGCATGGTGGAAATTTCAGCTTCCGGTATTTTTCTTTGTAACAATTTCTTTCATGTACTTAGCATAAGGATTCATTTTGAGCATATCAGTTAAACGCATATGCAAAAAATATAGGTCTAATCATTTCAGCAAAGCGCTCAAAATCCTCATCATCCTTTTCCTTCGATGGTTTGGGAGGAAAAGGCATGGGTTTCTGGACCCATGGTTCTCTTTCTTTACCGTGCTTCCTAGCAACAAAGTCTCTCTTATCATAACGTTGATTCTTTGATTGCGGGTTATCAAGATCAACAGCAGGTTCAACATCATCATTAACATTATCACTAGGTTCATGTTCATCACCAGATTGTGTTTCACCATCAGGAATAGAAATATCATTAGGATTCTCAGGTGTGTCTACAACAGGTTCACTAGAAGCATGCAAAGTCCTATCATTTTTATTTTTCTTATTTTTAGAAGGACTAGCACATATGCCCGTGCGTTGCAACGGGGAGATAATTATTTTTGCAACAAGCGGTTGAAAATATAATTGATGTGTTCATAAAAAAGATCTCCACGGCGGTGGACGACAGAGCGAGGAGCTGCGGTCTTCCCACGGGTCATGTTTGGCCCGCGAGATCTTAATAGTGGTGGGGCTAGTCAACGCGGCAGCGACCACCCAACTTGTACCTTTTTTTCCTCCGGGTCGATCTCCGTCTCGGAGTTGTGGTTCCGTATTCATTTGGTTGTTGGGCGGCAGGCGACCTTCGAGGCACGGTTACTTCGACCACTTTCTCCTACGACAACGTAACCGGATGGATTACTAATTGCAGCGCATAAATTATGTTTCATTAGCATAACCAGCGCATAATCATGCATGAATGTCCCATCATTATCAGGGTTTATTCTCTTCAACTATTTTTGCGCTCACGTGCCCATAAATTTTATTATTAGAGCAAAACCAGCATATTCTCTCTTATTAGCACGTGCCCACAATTTTTTTCCATTATAGCCAACCAGCATATTGTCTTTTATTAGCACGTGCAAGTTATCTCCAGCAATAATTTGTGGAGTCCCTCGTTCTGCTCATAATTCTCGAAACAACCTCATTATTCTCACATAACCTCCTTATTTCCAGACAACTTATGAACATATAAAAACTGGTGTTATTTAGTATAAAATTTCAATATGAGACTGTTTCTATCGTAATTGCAAGCTAGCTGAGTTGGTTTTATCCGTGGGATCAATAGGGAAGGTCCATAGTTCAATCCCCTCATGCCCCTCTTTTTTGCTACTCGTCCGTCCGACAGAAAAAGAAATGCGTGGTAGGTCCAGTTTGGCCCACCTGGGGGACAACCGAAAAAATTGGGGAGCTACGTGTGGACGAAACAAAATCTATAAACATATTTTTTTCTTTTCTTAGGGCAGCCGTGTGGGAGCTACTATATGACGCTAGTTGCGTCAAATAGCGTGTGGGACGCACAACAGTTCGCGTCTGGGCCAATAACCTGTATTTGCAAGGCACGATCTATAATCCAAAAAACGACGCGTGGAACACTGAAACACATGACCTTAAAGACCGGACCACGTGCCACTAGCCACGGCAACAAACGCCTACTACTAACCAATGGCCAGCGTGAATATTTAAGAACATAGTGCAACGTTGGATATAAGATACATTTTGTTTTATTTAATATGAATTGCCGAATATTCTTCGAAACATGAGCATTTTATTAAATTACAAACAATATTTTTAATATTCCGTCCATTTTGGAAAAAGCATGCTTTTTTTAAATAACATCATTTTTTGAACACAAAAACCTTTTAACAAAACCCAAACATTTTTTTTAATTTGTGACCGGCTTTTGAAAACGGATCATGATTTCAACATTCAGAACAAAATGTGTTCTTAAACTCAGACATTATTTTGAATTTATGAACATTTTACTAAAAGAAAATATATTTCATTTTTCGAATTTTTTTAAAATACATTTTTTTAGTCACAAAAAAAATTGGAATATTTCTTAGTTTTAAAAAAAATTGGAACAAGAAAATGTATTAATGTTCCAAATATTTTGGAAAACGCGAACATAATATTCTAATTCAAATATTTTTCGAAAATTTTACAAAAATTAAAATTCTGAACTATTTTTGAAAATTTTAAATTACGAAATAAGGTAAAAATGTAAATAAATTTAGAGGAAAAACAAAACGGGCCGGCCCAGTCTTGGGTGCCACATGCGAACTCAAACTATCTACTGCCCAGGGCGAGAAATAGGCTTTTTGTAGCTACATGGTTAGGCAAATAAGTGGGCTGGCTTTATTGGGCCACATCATGTGCGGACCGAGTACAAAATTTGTGATTGCTAAAAATACAGATGGACGCACAAAAATTTAGTACCACCTCGGATAGAAAAATAAAGTTTGACGGTGAACGGATGAAAAAATTGACGAAATGCACCTTGCTTTATTAGTAGGTATAGACTAGGTGCATCTACATTATTTCTTTGAGAATCCTGCTCAATTCTCTTAGGGTGGCCCTCAGGATACAAAGGTTCCTGAGTCACTTTACCCCCTCTAGTTGCAACTCTAACAGCAAAGTCATCATTCTTACTATTCAATTCATTGAGCAAATCATTACGAGCTTTAAGTACTTGTTCTACTTGAGTGGTGACCATAGAAGCATGTTTACTAATGAGTTTAAGTTCACCTTTAACTCTAGACATATAATCACTCAAGTGTTCAATCATATAAGCATTGCATTTTAATTGTCTACCAAAATAAGCATTGAAGGTTTTTTGTTTAACAATAAAATTGTCAAACTCATCTAAGCATTGGCTAGCAAATTTAGTAGGTGGGATTTCAGCTTTATCATATCTATAGAGAGAATTTACCTTTACTACCTATGTCAGGTTATCAAGACCATGTGTATCTTCAATAGGTGATGGATTAGAACCATATATTTCTTCAACAGGCGGTAAATTAAGACCATGTATTTCTTCAATATGAGGGAAGTTCTTAACATCTTCTGCTTTTATACCTTTTTTCTTTCATAGATTTCTTTGCCTCTTGCATATCTTCAGGACTGAGAAATAGAATACCCCTTTTCTTCGAAGTTGGCTTAGGAATTGGTTCAGGAAGTGTCCAATTATTTTCATTGGTCAACATATTATTCAATAGAATTTCAGCTTGATCAACTGTTCTTTCCCTGAGAACACAACCAACACAACTATCCAGGTGGTCTCTGGAAGCATCGGTTAATCCATTATAAAAGATATCAAGTATTTCATTTTTCTTGAGAGGATGATCAGGCAAAGCATTAAGTAATTGGAGAAGCCTCTCCCAAGCTTGTGGGAGACTCTCTTTTTCAATTTGCACAAAGTGATATATTTCCCTTAAAGCGGCTTGTTTCTTATGAGCGGGGAAATATTTAGCGGAGAAGTAATAAATCATATCCTGGGGACTACGCACACAACCAGGATCAAGAGAATTAAACCATATCTTAGCATCACCCATTAATGAGAACGGAAATATTTTAAGGATATAATAGTAGCGAGTTTTCTCATCATTAGTGAACAGGGTGGCTATATCATTTCATTTAGTAAGATGTGCCACAACAGTTTCAGATTCATAGCCATAAAAAGGATCAGATTGAACCAAAGTAATTATATCAGGGTTGACAGAGAATTCAAAATCCTTATCAGTAATAAAGATAGGTGAAGTAGCATAAGCAGGATCATATTTCATTCTAGCATTCAGAGTTTTTTCTTTAAGCTTAGCTAATAATTTCTTAAGATCACTTCTATCATTGCAAGCAAGAAAGTCTCTAGCAGTTTCTTCATCCATAATATAACCCTCAGGTACAACAGGAAATTCATATCTAGGGGGAGAGTCTTCATCATCACTTTCATCAATATTATCAGTTTCAATAATTTCATTCTCTCTAGCCCTAGCAAGTTGTTCATCAAGAAATTCACCAAGTGGCATAGTAGTATCAAGCATAAAAGTAGTTTCATGATAAGTATCATGCATAGCAGAAGTGGCATCATCAATAACATGCGACATATCAGAATTAATAGCAGAAGCAGGTTTAGGTGTCGCAAGCTTACTCAAAACAGAAGGTGGATCAAGTGCAGAGCTAGATGGCAGTTCCTTACCTCCCCTCATAGTTGAGGGATAAATTTTGGTTTTCCGGATGCGATTATTCATGCAACAGTTATAACATAGGGTGACACAGAACTAGCTCCAATTCATCAATGTAATGTAGGCATGTATTCCGAATATAGTCATACGTGCTTATGGAAAAGAACTTGCATGACATCTTTTGTCCTACCCACCCGTGGCAGCGGGGTCCTAGCGGAAACTAAGGGATATTAAGGCCTCCTTTTAATAGAGTACCGGACCAAAGCAATAACACATAGTGAATACATAAACTCCTCAAACTACGGTCATCACCGGGAGTGGTCCCGATTATTGTCACTTCGGGGTTGCCGGATCATAACACATAGTAGGTGACTATAGACTTGCAAGATAGGATCAAGAACTCACATATATTCATGAAAACATAATAGGTTCAGATCTGAAATCATGGCACTCGGGCTATAGTGACAAGCATTAAGCATAGAAAAGTCATAGCAACATCAATCTCAGAACATAGTGGCTACTAGGGATCAAACCCTAACAAAACTAACTCGATTACATGATAAATCTCATCCAACCCATCACCGTCCAGCAAGCCTACGATGGAATTACTCACGCACGGCGGTGAGCATCATGAAATTGGTGATGGAGGAAGGTTGATGATGACGATGGCGACGGATTCCCCTCTCCGGAGCCTCGAACGGACTCCAGATCAGCCCTCCCGAGAGAGATTAGGGCTTGGCGGCGGCTCCGTATCATAAAACGCGATGAATCCGTCTCTCTGATTTTTTTCTCCCCGAACGTGTATATATAGAGTTGGAGTTGAGGTCGGCGGAGCACCAGGGGTCCCACGAGGCAGGGGGCGGGCCCAGGGGGCAGGCGTGCCTCCCACCCTCGTGGACAGGGTGTGGGCCCCCTGGCCTTGATTCTTTCGCCAGTATTTTCATATATTCCAAAATAATTCTCCATTGATTTTCAGGTCATTCCGAAAACTTTTATTTCTGCACAAAAATAACACCATGGCAATTCTGCTGAAAACAGGGTCAGTCCGGGTTAGTTCCACTCAAATCATGCAAGTTAGAGTCCAAAACAAGGGCAAAAGTGTTTGGAAAAGTAGATACGATGAAGATGTATCAAAGAGCACTCGGAGTCACTGATCGGTCAAGGGCTTAATTTCCAAAACCTCTTACTGCATTTCGGTCTGATCGATCCATCCCATTCGTTCATACCGAGTTCATTAAGTTGATCTAGGTTTTAATCTCGATGCAACCGATTTGAACCCTTCGGTCACATCGAGTTACAGCAACCGCTTGCGATTCTACATCTCGGTGCCACCGAGTCGTTCCACTCGGTCACACCGACAGTGTCTCGATATATATACGCGGGCTGAAAATTTGGAAATTTCTCCAAACCCTTCGCCCGCGCATGTCCAGCTCTGCCGACTCGTGGTCTCCGAATCGTCTCCTCGTCACCCGCGACCTCCTGCCGCTGGTGTTCACCGCCGTCAACGGGAATCTTCGACGTCGTTGTCGCCGTAGCGGGTTCATCACCAAGCTAGGGTATGAACTCGACCCTTCGTGCTTTCTCCACTCCGATTCTTAGCACAAAGACAATGCCATGATTCCTGCCACGATTGAAATTGTCCTTTCCAATTAAAACTTCCTTTAGATTAGTTTTGATCCAAAAAACTTAGGGTTAGGTTTCCACTGATCTCATCTCGGACTGACCGATCTGAAAGATTCGGTCTCACTGATTTGGCCCAAGCCATTGCACATGTACTGCTCGGTCTGACCGAAGTGTACAAATCAGTGTGACCGAGTTTACTTTCTCACCAAAACCCTAGCATCTCGGAGTCACCAAATTGTAGCTCGGTCTAACCAATTTCACCAGTTTATACTCAAAAGCTGCTTCGATGTCACCGAGTTTGTCATATCAGTAGCTCCGAAATGCTTTCTGCCGAAAACTAAAATCAAATTTTTGATTCATTCTTTTTGCCAAAGCAGCTACACTTTGTGATGCTCATCCACTCTACCTATACCCATCTATTCACAGGTTCAGTTTCAGCTATGTCAGACCAGAGTGACAGTCAGAACAGGTCAGAGGAGCACCAGAATCTCAGTGAGGGCACTAGTCCCTCAAGCAGCTCTGATGATGGAAGTAGAAGCGCACCCAGCAATCTGCCTAAGGCTGCTACTAGGCATAGGAAGAAGAGAACGTCAGAATCTGAAGATGAGGATTATATTGCTGATGAGGAGGTCACTTCTAAGAAGAAGTTTATCAAGAAAGAGCAAGCTGCTGCTACTGCTGCTGGCATCAAGCCAGGAATGAAGAAGAAGGCTCCCGCTTAGAGGAAGCCTATGACAAAAGTTAGAGCTTCAACTCAGGAAACAATGGAATTCTCTCTTGAACCAAGAGAAGAAGAAGCGGAGGAAAAAGAGAAAGGAAAGGGTCAAGAAGACCATTGTCGTGTGATGTCTGCTAGGACTACGCCGGTATTTCCCCAAAGAGGAAGGGATGATGCAGCACAACGATGGTAGGTATTTCCCTCAGTGAAGAAACCAAGGTTATCGAACCAGTAGAAGAACCAAGCAACACAACGCAAACAGCCCCTGCACACAGATTACAAATCCTCGCAACCCGACATGTTAAAGGGGTTGTCAATCCCTTTCGGGTAACGGCACTAGAAATTGGTCCATGGACGGAAGAATGATGTAATAGATTGAATAAATAAATCGCAAATAAAATAAAGTGCAGCAAAGTATTTTTGTATCTTCGGTTTAATAGAATTGGAAATAAATGCAAAGGGAAAGTAGATCGCAAAGGCAAATGTATGAGAAAGAGACCGGGGGCCGTAGGTTTCACTAGTGGCTTCTCTCGAGAAAAATAGCAAATGGTGGGTAAACAAATTACTGTTGGGCAATTGATAGAACTTCAAATAATCATGACGATATCCAGGCAATGATCATTATATAGGCATCACGTCCAAGATTAGTAGACCGACTCCTTCGTGCATCTACTACTATTACTCCACACATCTACTGATATCCAGCATGCATCTAGTGTATTAAGTTCATGGAAAAATGGAGTAATGCAATAAGAACGATGACATGATGTAGACAAGATCTGTCTATGTAGATATAGACCCCATCGTTTTATCCTTAGTAGCAACGATACATACGTGTCAGTTCCCCTTCATCACTTTGGGATCAAGCACCGTAAGATCGAACCCACTACAAAGCACCTCTTCCCATTGCAAAATAAATAGATCAAGTTGGCCAAACAAAACCCAAATATCGGAGAAGAAATACAAGGCTATAAGAGATCATGCATAAAAGAGATCAGAGAAACTCAAATACTTTCATGGATATAAAAAGATATAACTGATCATAAACTCAAAGTTCGTCAGATCCCAACAAACACACCGCAAAAAGAGTTACATCATATGGATCTCCAAGAGACCATTGTATTGAGAATTCAGCGAGAGAGAGGAAGCATCTAGCTACTAACTACGGACCTGAAGGTCTACAAAGAACTACTCACGCATCATCGGAGAGGCACCAATGGAGGTGGTGAACCCCATCCGTGATGGTGTCTAGATTGGATATGGTGGTTCTGGACTCTGCGGCGGCTGGATCAATATTTTGTCGACTCCCCAAGGGTTTTGGGAATATTGGGGTATTTATAGAGCAAAGAGGCGGTCTGGGGGCACCCGAGGTGGGCAACACCCACCCGCGCGCGCCTGGGCCTCCTGGCGCGCCCTGGTGGGTTGTGCTCTCCTCGGAGCACCCCCCCCAGGCGCAGCCAGGGCCCATTAGGTGTTTTCTAGTCCATAAAAAAACTTCGTAAAGTTTCGTTGCATTTGGAGTCCGTCTGATATTGATTTCCTGTGATGTAAAAAACCTGCAGAAAACAGCAACTGGCACTTGGCACTATGTCAATAGGTTAGTACCAAAAATGATATAAAATGACTATAAAATGATTATAAAACATCCAAGATTGATAATATAACAGCATGGAACAATCTAAAATTATAGATGCGTTGGAGACGTATCAGCATCCCCAAGCTTAACTCCTACTCATTGTCGAATAGGTAAGTGATAAAAATAGAATTTTTGATGTGGAATGCTGCCTAACATGTCATACCATATTCATTTATTTATAGCATGCACATTTGGACTTTTATGTGATTCAAAGCAATAGTCTAGTTTTGACATGATAATTTAAATACTCAAGCATATCAACAACCAACCATGTCTTTCAATATATCAATGCTAAAATAAGTTCCCTAGCCCATCATGCTCAACCATTGATCCATTCATGAAATACACTCGCATATTAACTACACCCAATACTCAAGTACGATCATTGTAGCGACCCGACCTCAGATGGTCAAGTCTCTGTGCTTCTGTGTCATCCCTGGATCGGTAATCTTTGACACACACGACTCAAGGATTTATAACAGAGTAGCAATCACACACTTATTACATCGAATGTCTCAAAAGAGAACTTATTACAAAAACATGACTTAAGGCCATCTAATGCGATAACAGCGGAAGACTTGGAAGATAAAGTGAGTCCATCAACTCCAACGGCATACCTGAGCTGCACGGCAACGACCTACAATCCTTACTCCACGTTCGAAAAGTCTGCAACATAAAATGTTGCAGCCCGAGAACGGGTCAGCACATGGAATATGCTGGCAATGTAACACATAGAGAGTAATGAAGGAATAATCTATACTACATGCATATGTGGCTGGTGGAAAGCTCTATGCTTACAGATTTGCATAAAGCCAATTTTTCCCTATGTCAAAGGAACAAATTTTATATTAACTATCATGGTGGTTGAAACATCATTGAGAAGGTATAACCCCAACTCAATCCCAAGTAAAGTGATTAACAACCCAAAGCAGATTAATTTAGAGTGATGAGATACATGTGAATACTCAAGTACTAGATACTCAGAATTGTCCATAACCGGGACACGGCTAACCATGATTAGATTGTACACTCTGCAGAGGTTTGCGCACTTTTCCCCACAAGACTCGATCGCCTCCGTTGGTTTCTCGCACTACATGGTGTTTGAGAAATGGATGACCGAGACACAGTCTTTCAGAAACCTATAAAACCCACTACCTGCTGATCTACCTCTTCGAAAGCTTCACGTAACTTACTCAACTATGCTAGAGCCCATAATAGCTTGTGGCTGCACACGGAAGTTTCTAGCATGAATAATCTCAGTTCCCTTTGAGCCTGGGTGGCGTTCCATAGGAAGATCACACGGGTACCCCTGGATTTCAAAAAAAAACAGACAACACTGGGTTCCCCGTGTGCCTCAATCCACCCAGATGTGTATTTAAGTTGCCACCTTAAAGTAAACCATTAATTAATAATCTCACATCTGTCGTGAATATCTCTCAAACCCAAACCTCGCTCTCACGAGCATAGCATGGCAATATAAGCAACACGTAGAAGTAACTCCCAAGGGTTTGATAGCAACAGGGCAATAGGTTCCTACCTCATCATCTACTTCCCAACCCACAAATTAATGACATCCTAATCATGCAATGTTGGAGGGTTGAGCTAATGCATAAAATGTTGGAAATATGCCCTAGAGGCAATAATAAATTAGTTATTATTATATTTCCTTGTTCATGATAATCGTCTATTATCCATGCTATAATTGTATTGATAGGAAACTCAGATACATGTGTGGATACATAGACAACACCATGTCCCTAGTAAGCCTCTAGTTGACTAGCTCGTTGATCAATAGATGGTTACAGCTTTCCTGACCATGGACATTGGATGTCGTTGATAACGGATCACATCATTAGGAGAATGATGTGATGGACAAGACCCAATCCTAAGCCTAGCACAAAGATCGTAGTTCAGATGCTAAAGCTTTTCTAATGTCAAGTATCTTTTCCTTAGACCATGAGATTGTGCAACTCCCGGATACCGTGAGGAATGCTTTGGGTGTACCAAACGTCCACAACGAATCGGGTGGCTATAAAGGTGCACTACAGGTATCTCCGAAAGTGTCTGTTGGGTTGGCACGAATCGAGACTGTGATTTGTCACTCCGTGTAAACGGAGAGGTATCTCTGGGCCCACTCGATAGGACATCATCATAATGTGCACAATGTGACCAAGGGGTTGATCACGGGATGATGTGTTACGAACGAGTAAAGAGACTTGCCGTAACGAGATTGAACAAGGTATCGGGATACCGACGATCGAATCTCGGGCAAGTACAATACCGCTAGACAAAGGGAATTGTATACGGGATCGATTGAGTCCTTGACATAGTGGTTCATCCGATGAGATCATCGTGGAACATGTGGGAGCCAACATGGGTATCCAGATCCCGCTGTTGGTTATTGACCGGAGAACGTCTCGGTCATGTCTACATGTCTCCCGAACCCGTAGGGTCTACACACTTAAGGTTCGATGACGCTAGGGTTATAAAGGAAGCTTGTATGTGGTTACCGAATGTTGTAGAGTCCGGATGAGATCCCGGACGTCACGAGGAGTTCCGGAATGGTCCGGAGGTAAAGATTTATATATGGGAAGTCCTATTTTGGTCGCCGAAAAGTTTCGCACTTTATCGGTATTGTAACGGAGTGCCGAAAGGGGTCCGGGGTCCACCGGGGTCCACCTGCCCGGGGGCCACATGGGCTGTAGGGGGTGCGCCTTGGCCTATATGGGCCAAGGGCACCAGCCCCAAGAGGCCCATGCGCCAAGATATAAGAAAAAGGAAGAGTCCTCAAGGGGAAGGCACCTCCGAGGTGCCTTGGGAGGATGGACTCCTCCCCTCCCTTGGCCGCACCCCTTCCTTGGAGGAAGGGGCAAGGCTGCGCCTCCCCCCTCTCCCTTGCCCCTATATATAGTGGAGGGGAGGGAGGGCATCCAAACCTGAACCCCTGGCGCCTCCCTCCCTCCCGTGACACCTCCTCCTCTCCCGTAGGTGCTTGGCGAAGCCCTGCAGGATTGCCACGCTCCTCCACCACCACCACGCCGTTGTGCTGCTGTTGGATGGAGTCTTCCTCAACCTCTCCCTCTCTCCTTGCTGGATCAAGGCATGGGAGACGTCACCGGCTGTACGTGTGTTGAACGCGGAGGTGCCGTCTGCTCGGCACTAGGATCTCCGGTGATTTGGATCACGACGAGTACGACTCCTTCAACCCCGTTCTCTTGAACGCTTCCGCTTAGCGATCTACAAGGGTATGTAGATGCACTCTCCTTCCCTCTTGTTGCTAGAATCTCCATAGATTGATCTTGGTGATGTGTAGAAATTTTGAATTTCTGCTACGTTCCCCAACATAAAACTGGGTATGAAAAGGTATGATCAAGTGTTACTTTCCTGCTGACGATCCGTGAATCGTAGAGACTCGTAGTAACACGCTTCGCACTCCGGGAATTCTATCGCAAGCAAACAATACATACATAAGTAACAAACAAAGATGCACAAACGAAACTTCAACTGAAAGAGGTTGACCAGAGAGTTCAACTTAAGAACTTCGGTTTGCAAAAAGAATCAAACCAAACGGAACAACGAAACTCAAACGGCGTGAAAAACATGGTCCGTTTATGTCGTGGTTCTAAGTCTGACAGTAGAATGGGGGTAGGTATGGAGAGGCAAGATCCTAGCTATGGAGTAGTTGTATACGCAAGAGATTTACGAGTTCAGGCCCTTCTCGGAGGAAGTAACAGCCCTACGTCTCGGAGCCCTGAGGCGGTCGACTGGAATATCTGCGTATGTGTTACAAGGGTGCGAACCCTTCTACCTGTGGAGGGGGGAGGCTTATATAGAGTGCGTCAGGACCCCAGCCAGCCCACGTAGTAGAGGGTTTAAGGTACATTAAAGCTAGGCGTTACTGGTAACGCCTTACATAAAGTGTCATTAAGGTCATAAAGACTATTTAACTACAGACCGTTTGGACACCGAGTGGCTCTTGGACTCTTGGTGGTTGAGTGGGTCTTCATAGTCGAAAGTGCCTTTGAATCTGTCGAGTGGAAGCCTACCGGGTCAACTGGAAGGCTGCTTCTCTTGTGAATGTCCTTGTGGAGGGTACCCTTGGGCAGGTCCATGACCCTACCCTAGGTACATGACTTCATCATTAGCCCCCGAATGGATCGAGGTTTGAGTGAGGAAGGAGTTGAGAATCTTTCCGACCCACTCTTCGTGTTGTGAGTGCGTCTTACGCTGGATCAACGACCTTTTGGTGATGACGTCAACCTTTCTTTCAGTCGCCTTGATCCATTTTTCATGTTTGTCGAGTGAACTTTGTGAACCTGAGGATTTCCAAGCGACGGATCTGAGGAAATCTGTTATCTGACGAGTTGCTCTGCGGTTAGCGGATTTCATGGGATCCAAATTTTGGGAAGCGCGCGAAGTGGAGAAAACCACGGCACTCGGATGGGATAAGACGATGACGCCTCGATCCTCGCGCCGCCTTTTTCGCCACGTATCGTCGCGGCGCTTTTTATTGGGATCGTGACGGGATTGCACTGAGCCTACCGGTCAGCCACTCGGAAGCGACCCCATATAAGGCGTTGGACCGGGCATTTTGAACAGTGCGCCCTCAGATTTCCCCTCTCTCCGCCTCCAAACTTTCTTGCCACGCTCTCCGTCCGTCCGGCACCGAAGCTCGGTACCTTCCTCGCCGGCGACCATGGTGCAGGACAAGACTGCCGCCTTGGAACGGGTGAAGAAGACGGCGGCGAAGGCCAAGGGGAGAGCGCCCAGTCGGGGCGGTTCCTCTTCGCGGTCCAAGCTGCCGCATGGCTGGGTCCAAGGAGACTGGATCCGGTCGACCATCACCGAAAAAGATCTCACCGATCTGGCCAACGGCGACTGATCCCCCATGGGTCGGCGAGGCTTCCGGCACGGAGTGGCAACCGCGGCTGAAGAGGGTGAGTCGTCCTCCTGGCCACCCACGTAGATAGGGGGTTTCTCTACCGCCAAATCCTTTTTTCCGGGGTTTCGAACTTTTTGGAGCGCAACTCCACCATTTCACTCCAAACTCCATTGTGTATCTTGTTGCTTCGTTTCGCTCATGCGAAATTTCTTGGGTTGTCGATCGCATTGGGGTCTTTTCAAGCACATATTCACCGTCAGCTCTCGGGCGGTGAAGAAAACGAGCCCGAATGACGAGAGGACCCAAGTAATCCAAATGTGCGGGGACTCGGAGTCCAGATGAGGGGGAAGAGCGCCTTTCCAGCTATGACTCTCCCGACTCGGTTAGAGGGTGGCAATGACCTGGTTTTATTGCCAAGACCAGCCCGGCCTTGAGGCGATCGACCAGGCTCCCTCCTTTCTCCATGAGTCGAGTGAACAAGCCATCTTCCCTGAAGGTGTTGCGGAGGAGAAGGCCCAAGTAAATCTTCCGATGGAGCGTGTAGTCCAGCTTATTCGCGAAGGGGTGACCGCATGGATCTCCGGAGGTTTTTCTCCGGCCGGCGTATTCAGCCACTCCAATACCGAGGTCATCCGATGAGGATGTACTCCGGAACGGATGATACCACTCGGGTCCATCCGGAGGAGGTTGATGACGCCATACTGAAGAAGTGGATGACTGCCATCACAGGAACTAAAGATAACCCTCGCGGTGCCGGGAGGATTCCACCACTCGACCGGAGTTACGAACCGCATAAGGTATCATTACTTATCTCCGATCGTGATTCTCGCTGCATACCTTCTGCTTTTGATGTCAATTTCACGATCGACTTTCACCTTGTTTTGTTGTCTTCTAGGTCACCACTGAGATGTACTCGATGCCCAACGGGGCGCAGGAAGCAGCCGAAGAAGAAGAAGGAAGTGGAGGTGAGAGTCCGGAGGAATGGGAGTCCAACGGCGAAAAGGATGAGGAGGATGATGGCTCTGATGATGAGGAGGAGGAGGAAGAAGAGGAGGAAGACATCGACCCTCCTCGCTTGGAGGGAAGGTCCAAGTCGACGCACGACCCGGGCGTCGGACGCAGTAAAGCTGTTGTGCCCACCGGTCACCGACGGTTTACCTAGGACAATTTCTCCAGCGCCGATCGAGAAGCCGCTGAAGCAACCTCGAGCGACGTCGTCGAAGCCGGCAAAGGCCCTGCCCAAGATGCGAATGGTCATCCCCACCATCTTCGGGTAACCAACAGAACCTTGTATTTCCTTTTTCAACATGAGTGAACTTTTAGTCGACTTGATGACTGATCAGCCGACTCTTGAAATCTACAGCGCCGCTACCTCCGAGACTTCAGCCAAGCACGATGATCAGGAAATGGAGGATGCGGCTACTTCCAATCTTGGTAAGATCTCTGAGATTTCACTTTTAGCCGACCGGGGCTTTTTAGTCGATTGGGCTTCCATGTTTACTTCTGGATCTCTCTTGTAGTTCCGCCACGCCATTGATCTTCCCGATGATGACGAGGAAGCGCCATTGAGGAAAAGGAGGAACAAGAAAGTGCCACCGGCAAGGCAGCTCAAGTCGCGGCGACTCCTGAGACGTTGATTTCTGAGCGAGGCAACCCCACTCGGACTTCTGTATCTTTCACTGTGCCGCTGACAAGTGCCCGACCCACTTCGTCGACTGCTGATCCACCATCTCTTTGCTACACACCATGTCCCGAAGACCAAGTAAGTGCTGCTAAGGAGGCCATACGCCAGTGTGGATCATGATGGAGCAGGTGAAAGCGGCTCGAGAGGCAAGTCAGGCGGCCTATGATGCTAGTTCAGCTCTCCAGAGCAATGTCCAAGTAAGTCAGTCGTCGCTTGCTTTGCTAGGATATATTATCTGAAACTGCTTTTTTCTGGAAATTTCCATATCTGTACACCCACTGGGTGTGTGTGTCGTTTGAACTTTTGTGGGGGCACGCTGAGTGCACCCACTGGGTGTAGTCCCCGAGACTATGGTCGACCGCGTGCAGTCGGCTATGGTCTTTATGCTGTGATCTTATTCACTCGACTTGGACGGACCAAGTAGAATGGAACTGAAAAACGGTGGGGGCACGCCAAGTGCACCCACCGGTGTAGTCCCCGAGACTATGGTCGATCAAGGCGATTGACTATAGTCTAAAGAACTGTTTTTATTGCGGCCGATCACGACAATTAGCCATGTTTTAGAATCATAGCCTCTTTGCCTCTTTTGGTCGATCGATCGAACCAAATTGGTAAACCAAAGGGGCATCGCTGAGTGCACCCGGCTGGTAGTCCCCGAGACTACCGTCAAATGTTTTTATTCTAATCGTAGTCTTAGAAATGCTACTATTTTTCTTTAGTCACTCCGGAAGTGATCTGTCTTTGATGTCTTTCGTTGGTTGACTCTTTGTATAAATCTTATGAGCTTGTGGCTCGCTATACATGAGTTAGAGAAAAGCAGATTTAGCTCAACCTCGATTTGAAGCTTGCTCGGGAGAATTTGCGTAGGCACAGGATGAAGCAAAAGGTATGGTCGGTGAGAATTTTTGGCGATCGCCTCGCTTTTTCTGCTCATTCTCAACTCTGTTCTCATTGTTGCTTTGCAGATAAACCGGAAGAGACTTTGAAGAAGAAGGACCTTGACCTTGCAGAGGGTACGTATATGCTTTGGAGAAAACAAAGCTCATTGAAGAGAAGCTTGCCTCGGTCGACAAACTTGAAGATGAAAATGCCAAGTCGAAAGCCTCTTGACGCTGCTAACAAGGAAGTCAATGATCAAGAACGACAAGAATGTTACTGTTCGACAAGGTTGGCCACCAAGGGGAAGCGAAACGACCGAGATTTATCTTGGAGGGTTCGCCAAGAAGTCGCTTCTCATGCTTGAAGGTAATCTCTTTTATCCAACCGCCTTGCTCTCACCGCTCATCATATGATCTTCATTTTGAATCTGAGTTGTGTTTTCAGAATTCTCGCCAAAACGTTGAAGAAGAAACCAATCGAGTGGAAACCAGTTTGGACCCCATCAACTCTCCCGTGAAGGACGGTTGCTATGAATGTGCTCCGACCGAGTCTCGTGTTGCTAGCGCAAATGGATTATCTTGCTCGACCGAAAGTTGCGATTGTCGCGGATCGACTCGACTCTCCGCCGTAATGCACTCTCCAGAATGATCTTGAATCTTTGATGACTTGATTGAATGAAATTCCAAGTCGAGTGCAAGAATGGAAGAAGTCATCTGCCAGGTGTGGTGCTGATGTTGCTCTATCTCTGGTTCGTGTCCACTGCAAAGAAGCACAAGAGGACAAGCTGGTGTCTCTCAAGGTTGCTAATACCAGGAAGTACGACTTCAGATCTTTCATGGAGACTTTCATCGCTGCTGCTACCCGTATTGCCGACGGAATCGACCTCGACCAGTTTGTTGCGCCTTCCAGTCCTCTGCCGGAGGAGTAAAAAACATCTAAGTCCCACTTTAAATTTGCCTCGGAATGCCGAGTGGTTTCAGAATCGATAAACTTTAATGCCTTAACGCTCGAAAGCACCTTTGGATCCGTAGGACGTTTATCCGAACTTGATTTTTCCTTTAACATGCTTTGCTTGCCTTCGAGAGAACTTTATTCTTCATTTCGGAAGATATTCCATTGAAGCTCCGAAGGAGGAGGTAGCAGTCGACCTGCACCTCGTCGTCCTTGTGGATTGGGATGGGCCGCACGTTGTACTTGTGGCGAAGCTCAAGGAGAAGGTAGCAATGACCTGCACCTCATCGCCCTTGCAGATCCGGATGAATTCCTTACTTAGGCGTAGCATCTTGTGCAGCTGAGCCCCGAGTGGGAGGTTTGCTCTCCACTGCAGGATTTTATTACTTAGGCGAGCACCGGGCTGCAGCTAAGCCCTCGAGTGAGAGGTTTGCTCTACTCTCAGAGGATTTCTATTACTTAGGCGAGCACTGGCTGCAGCTAAGCCTCCGAGTGAGAGGTTTGCTCTCCACTTGGTAGGATTTTTATTACTTAGGCGAGCACTGGCTGCAGCTAAGCCTCCGAGTGGGAGGTTTGCTCTCCACTTGTAGGATTCTATTACTTAGGCGAACACTGGCTGCAGCTAAGCCTCCGAGTGGGAGGTTTGCTCTCCACTCGGTAGGATTTTTATTACTTAGGCGAGCACTGGCTGCAGCTAAGCTTCCGAGTGGGAGGTTTGCTCTCCACTCGGTGGGATTTCTATTACTTAGGCGAGCACTGCGCCGCAGCTAAGCCTCCGAGTGGGAGGTTTGCTCTCCACTCGGTAGGATTTTTATTACTTAGGCGAGCACTGGGCTGCAGCTAAGCTCCCGAGTGGGAGGTTTGAGGCGAATCCTTGGGCTGTTATAAGCCCCCGAGCGGGAGGCTGGCTCACCACTCGGTAGGGTTTGAATACTTAGGCGAGTACTTGGACTGCAGCTAAGCCTCCGAGTGGGAGGCTGGCTCGCCACTCGGTAGGATTTTGGATACTTAGGCGAGTACTTGGACTGCAGCTAAGCCTCCGAGTGGGAGGCTGGCTCGCCACTCGGTAGGATTTTGGATACTTAGGCGAGTACTTGGACTGCAGCTAAGCCTCCGAGGGGGAGGCTGGCTCGCCACTCGGTAGGATTTTGGATACTTAGGCGAGTACTTGGACTGCAGCTAAGCCTCCGAGTGGGAGGCTGGCTCGCCACTCGGTAGGATTTTGGATACTTAGGCGAGTACTTGGACTACAGCTAAGCCTCCAAGTGGGAGGCTGGCTCGCCACTCGGTAGGATTTTGGATACTTAGGCGAAGCAGATTCGCAGCTAAGCCCCCGAGTGAGAGACTGGCTCGCACTCGGAAAGGATTTTTTTACAAACTTAGGCGAATCGGATTCGCAGCTAAGCCACCCACTGGGGGAAATTCCAACAAAAAGCAATATTAATCACTGGGAGAATTATAACATTCTTGTCTTAGATAAACAAACTACAAAAGTATTTTTATTACATCTCAACCGAGTGAGTTTTAAGTGTAAAAGGGGCGGAGCAGCTCCGTGTTCCAAGCTCGAGGCTCGTTGATCTGGCGATCAATGTTGTAAAGATGATACGCTCTTTTGTGGAGGACCCTCGTGATGATGAAGGGACCTTCCCAAGTGGGAGCAAGCTTGTGTGGTTTCTGTTGATCCACTCGGAGGACCAAATCTCCCTCTTGGAAGGCTTGACTCTTCACATTTCTGGCATGGAATCGACGCAAGTCTTGCTGATAGATAGTCGAGCGGATCAGGGCCATCTCCTCTCTCCTCTTCCAAGAGGTCGACTGCATCTTGCCGGGCTTGTTCGCTTCCTCTTCCGAGTATAGCTCCACTCGAGGCGCATTGTGAAGCGTGTCACTCGGCGTAATCGCTTCAGCTCCATAGACCAGGAAGAATGGAGTTCTCCCAGTCGACCGATTAGGAGTGGTCCTCAATCCCCAGAGAACTGATGGAAGTTCGTCGACCCAAGCTCCTGCTGCGTGTTTGAGATCACGCATCAGCCGAGGTTTCAGCCCTTTGAGAATGAGGCCGTTTGCACGTTCTGCTTGTCCATTCGACTGAGGATGAGCCAAAGCATAGTCGACCCGCTGCGTGCCTTGAGAGGCGCAGAAGGCTTTGAACTTGTCATTATTGAAGTTTGACCCATTGTCGGTGATGATGCTATGCGGAACTCCATATCTGAATATCAACTCTCTGATGAAACTGATAGCAGTGCATGCATCGAGGTTCTTGATGGGCTTGGCTTCGATCCACTTGGTGAACTTGTTGACTGCTACTAGCAAATGAGTGAAGCCGCTTCTGCCAGTTTTCAAAGGTCCAATCATGTCCAATCCCCAAACAGCGAAGGGCCAAACGAGTGGGATGGTCTTCAAGGCTGAGGCTGGCTTGTGCGACATGTTGGAATAGAACTGACATCCTTCACACTTGTCGACTATTTCTTTTGCCATTTCATTTGCCTTCGCCAAGAAAATCCCGCCGGTATGCTTTAGCCACAATGGTCCGAGAGGACGATGATGGCCACAGGTCCCCGAGTGGATATCCTCAAGAATTATCTCGACCTTCTTCTCGCGTGATACACTTCTGGCCGACTCGATCGGCGCTTTCTCTGCATAATTGTCCCTTGATTATTGTAAAGGCCTTGGATCGATTTAACGATCTGTCGAGCCTCTTCTTCATTTTCTGGGAGCTCTTTCCTAAGGATATATGCGATGTACGGCACTGTCCAGTCAAGAGTGATGACCACAACTTCCAAAATTAGGTCGACCACGGCTGGGACCACAACTACAGCCGGATCATTGGCATTCTTTTGTTGCGGGGTTTCTTCTGTGAAAGGATCCTCCTGCACTGATGGAGCATGAATGTGTTCTAAAAATACATCACTGGGAATGGCTTCCCTCTTGGACCCTATCTTCGTCAAATCATCCGCAGCTTGATTTTTCAGTCGAGGTATATGATGAAGCTCTAACCCTCGAATTTCTTCTCCAAATTTCTCATCAGCATTACAATAACCTGTCATAGCTGGGCTTCGACATCCCACTCCTTCATCACTTGATTAACAACCGGATCGTAGTCGCCATAAACCATAAGGCGACGGACGCCGAAAGTGAAATGGCCATGCGCAACCCATACAGGAGTGCTTCATATTCTCGCTTCGTTGTTGGAAGAATCAAAGTGAATCGAGAACATACTTGAGCCTATCTCCTCGGGGAAACCAATACAACCCTCGCACCAAACCGTTCAGCATCTTGGAACCGTCGAAAAACATAGTCCAAAGGTTCGAGTGAACTTGGGTCGAAGCTGCTGTTCACCCACTCGGCGAGGAAATCTGCTATCGCTTGGGACTTGATGGCTTTCTTTGCCTCGAATTTGATATCAAGGGGAAGGAGTTCAATCGCCCATTTTGCCACTCGACCAGTTGCATCTCTGTTATGAAGAATTTCCGACAAAGGGGCGTCGCTGACAACTGTAACGGAATGATCAGAGAAATAATGAGCAACCTTCTTCGTGGTCATATAGATCCCATAAACAAGCTTCTGATAGTGAGGGTATCTTTGCTTTGACGGGTCGATTTGAAAGATAATAAACTGGGCGTTGAACTTTGAAGGTGTTTCCTTCTTCTTCCCGCCGATCGTAAGTACGGCATCGATGACTTGTCTAGTGGCTGCAATGTAAAGCAAGAAAGGCTCCTTGCTGATTGGAGCAGCAAGCACCGGCTGGGTGGAGAGCAGAGCTTTGAGCTCTGCGAACGATGCATCAGCTTCTAGAGTCCACTCAAACTTGTCTGACTTCTTCATCAATCGGTACAGAGGCAATGCCTTTTCACCGAGGCGAGAGATGAATTGACTTAAAGCGGCCAAGCATCCAAAGAAGTTTCGGACATCGCACACGCATGTAGGCGCTTCATTTGGAGTATGGTGCCAACCTTTTACGGGTTAGCATCGATTCCTCGCCGTAAACGAGAAAACCGAGTAACTTTCCACCGTGGACTCGAATGTACACTTTCATGGGTTAAGCTTGATATCATACCTCCCGAGATTGGCAAATGTTTCAGCAAGGTCGATCAACAGGTCGGAACCCTTTCGTGATTCTGACCACTATATCATCCATGTACGCTTCCACATTCCGACCGATTTGAGTGAGCAAACACTTTTGAATCATCCTCATGAATGTGGCTCCGCATTCTTGAGACCGAATGGCATGGTGATATAATGTAAGCACCCGAATGGAGTGATGAACGCTGTTTTAATCTCATCGGGTCCATACAGACGGATCTGATGGTACCCGGAATAGGCGTCTAAAAAAGACAACCTCTCGCATCCCGCAGTTGAGTCGACTATTTGGTCGATGCGAGGAAGAGGGAAATGATCTTTCGGGCAGGCCCGGTTGATATGTTTGAAATCGATGCACATGCGCAACGACTTGTCTTTCTTGGGGACCATGACAACGTTGGCGAGCCACTCGGAGTGGTAGATCTACCGGATGAACTCTGCTGCTAAGAGCCGAGCCACCTCCTCGCCAATGGCCTTTCTTTTCCGACGGCGGACCGCCAAGATACTCTTTAACTGGTTTGAATTTTGGGTCGACTTCAGAGGCGATGCTCAGCCAGCCCCCTGGGAACACTCGGCATGTCAGCAGGCTTCCATGCGAAGATGTCCCAGTTCTCACGGAGGAACTGGATGAGCGCTTCTTCCTATTTTGAGTCGAGTGTTGTTGAGATGCTGGTCGGAGCAGCGTCGGGATCAGTCGGGTGAATGTGAACCTGTTTCATCTCGCCACGGTCGAATGCCGACTCAGTGGCGGGCTTCTTAGCTCGCAACAAATCACTCGGATCTGCAGTTTTCGATACTCTTGTAGCTCTACCATCGCCAACCGAAAGCATCGGCGATCTTAGAGCCTTCTCGAAGCACTCTTCAGCCTTCTTCCGATTGCCGTGATGTTGATCATGCCCTTGGGACCAGGCATCTTCAGTTTAAGATACACATAACATGGTCGGGCCATGAAAGCGTGCATAAGCTGGTCTCCCTAGAATAGCGTGATAAAGCGCTCGAAGTCCACGACCTCGAAGGTCAACCTTTCTTTCCGGAAATGCTTTGAATCACCAAAACTACATCAAGAGCAATTTGGCGAGTGACTCAGCCTTCTTTCCGTGAATGACTCCGTGGAAGCTCATGTTATCGGTAATCGAGTCCGACATCGGAATGCCCATCCCTTTCAACGCCTCCGCGTATAATATATTCAAACCACTACCACCATCCATCGGGACTTTGGTCACCGAGTGCCTTCGACAACTGGGTCGACCACCAATGCTTGCCTCCCAGGGGTGGCAATGCGCGTCGGGTGATCAAACTGGTCGAATGTGATGGCGGTCTGGGACCATTTCAGATAATTGGGAGTCGCCGGAGCAACCAAGTTTTCTTCCCGATTGATAACCTTCAATCGACTTTTGCTTTCGATGTCAGCAAAAATCATCAGGGTGGAATTGACCTGGGGAAATCCACCATCACTGTCATCTCTATCTTCAACTTTGTCTGTCTCCTTATCCTTGTCCTTGGGTCGTTTCCCTTGGAACTGCTGAATCAAGAGCCGACACTATCGAGTGGTATGTTTCGGGTAAATGAGTTTACCCTCTTCATCTTTCTTTGTATGAATATGACATGGTAAATCCAACATGTCGTTCCCATCCTGATCTTTCACCTTCTTAGTGTTCCAAGGACCCTTTGGGTTTCCCCTTGAACTTTCCTGGGTCACTGCCAAGGCCTCTCCGGGAGCCGCTAGCTCGGCTTTGCGCTTCGCTCCGATCGAATTTCCTCCGCCGGTCTCATTGGCGGCAGATTTATATTTACCACTCGAGCCGGTCCTCTTCTTCACCATTTGCATATTTGGTGGCAATCTCCATCATCCAACTCAGGGTCATATCTCCGGTTCGACCAAATTTCAAACTCAATTCTATGTTCTTGACGCCTTCCTTGAAGGCACAGATCGCTGGTGATCGACACACATTCTCCATCGTGGTGCAAAGTGATCCACCTCCGATATAATCTCTCAAGGTTTCACTCGACTTTTGCACGCACGACTGCAACTCTGTCAAACCTGCTGGTCGTTTGCAAGTTCCTTCAAATGTCCTGACAAACACTCGGGCAAGATCTTCCCAAGTGTAAATACTGTTGGGTGCTAACTGATTCAACCACGCCCTGGCTGAACCCTCCAACATAAGAGGTAAATGCTTCATGGCTACCTCATCGTTGCCACCGCCGATCTGAACTGCCACTCGGTAATCTTCAAGCCAGGTGTCAGGCTTGAATTCTCCAGTGAACTTGCTGACTCCAGTCGCCAACCTGAAGTTGGGGGGAATCACTGCAGCCCTAATGGCTCTGCTGAAACACTCTGGTCCCGAGACATGGACTCTACTACTGGAAGGAACATCTCTATCATGGCCGTCTCAGTGAGCTCTGTTCCTGTCGACCAAACCTTGAACTATAATGGATCTCGCATCAAAGCTCGGTTCCTCAGGGTCGACCGAACTCTTCGTCCAAAGACTGCTTTTGGCGTCTATCATCCTGCTGCCGAGGAGCGTATGATCCACCCCTTGGGGAGGGGTGGGCACTTGACGTCGATCGCTGGCGATCGAATCGGTGCTCATACCGCTCATGACCCTTGTATTGATCATCACGCCGCCTCCACGTTCTTCACTCCTCGGGGCGATCTTGGACTATGGGCCGATCGAATGAATTCGCAGCGACGGATCGGTCAGTGAACCCTGCTCCGCGATCGATACAACTGAGTTTTGATCTCCTGCCGCCCGAGCAAATCCCTGATTTGCTGCAAACCTCTACCTGCCTCCGATCGAAGGCTGAATTGATTCTGCTATACCGCGGCAATGCTAAATTCTGAATCGGAGTTCGATATACCTGGTCGGCGGTTGAAAGAGTCAAGGCCGACCGGATTCTGGAACCCTCGGTCACAGACGCTCATCCAAGATTCGCTGAAGATTCTCCAATGAGTGCGCCACCAAAGTTGGCTAAGCACGCATCCTCCAAGGCACGGGCCTCGGGGTTTCTCCAACGATAGGAGTGTGAAGTGCATCCATGTTCCGACGACGAAGCTCCTCCCTCCGGAGCGAAGTGAGGGGCTCGGCAAGTACTCTTCGTGGGCTTGCGCCGATCGCTTCCACCGCCACCTTCGTTGGTGCGGGTGAATCCAGGGGACTGCGTGGTCCATCGACCATCGTAACCTCTGCCGGGTCATCGCTATCGCATTCGACGCTGGTCTCTACGGAGCCACGAACAGGCCGTAGAGAGATTCGTCGGGCTCGATCGTCGCGACTTGGGGATGGCCGATCAAGGGCCACCGCATGCCTCACCCACCGCTGAAGCCTCGATCGACCGGAACGCTTGCGCCATGGGAGATCGGGAGTGAAGACGGCAGGAGCTGACCGATACTGGGTCGACGTTTGCCACAGAAGGACGCCGCGGACACATGCGCGAAAGTGCGTCGCCCATGGATGGGGAGCGGCCCACGCCGAGTGGAGCCTCCTGAAGTTGCGGAGTCGCCGACGAACGTGAGCGCACCGAGACGGATCTCGTGGGCCGTCGACCCAACTCCACCTGAAACCATGATGCCGGAGATCGAGAGAATCCCGACTTCTCCAACAATTCGCTAGAACACCTGCCCCACGGTGGGCGCCAACTGTCGTGGTTCTAAGTCTGACAGTAGAATGGGGGTAGGTATGGAGAGGCAAGATCCTAGCTATGGAGTAGTTGTATACGCAAGAGATTTACGAGTTCAGGCCCTTCTCGGAGGAAGTAACAGCCCTACGCCTCGGAGCCCCGAGGCGGTCGATCGGACTATCTGCGTATGTGTTACAGGTGCGAACCCTTCTACCGTGGAGGGTGGCTTATATAGAGTGCGCCAGACCCCAGCCAGCCCACGTAGTAGAGGGTTTAAGGTACATTAAAGCTAGGCGTTCATCGGTAACGCCTTACATAAAGTGTCATTAAGGTCATAAAGACTATTTAACTACAGACCGTTTGGACACCGAGTGGCTCTTGGACTCTTGGTGGTCGAGTGGGTCTTCATAGTCGAGTGCCTTTGAATCTGTCGAGTGGAAGCCTACCGGGTCGACTGGAAGGATGCTTCTCTTGTGAATGTCCTTGTGGAGGGTACCCTTGGGCAGGTCCATGACCCTACCCTAGGTACATGACTTCATCAGTTTACTAATCTGAACTAGAGTCAAATTTTACAAAGATAAAAACTGGTTTAAGTTGACTATTCGGAAAGAGGGTTTCGGGATGAAACTCCAGGCGCTTGAATCTCCTGATTCCGATAAATGAGCGAAAAGTTATACTAATTTGAACATTGGTTCAGAAATCGAATTCGGAATAACCGCGGAATAAATCCGATAAAAGAAAACGATTTAACGGCTAAACCACCGAACGTTCGTTAGCAGAAACAACACCACGAACATGTTCGAAAAAACCAACGAACGGGTGAACGTTCTCAAAATAAATAACCCGGGAAAATAAACCGATCTAATAATAAAAAAACGGCTAGGTTTTTCCAAAAAAAAACCGAAGGGTTATTTTAAAAAAACTGGCGACGGGGCTACCTCCGGCGATCGTCTGGCGGGCGGGGCGGCTCGTGGGTCCGTGGGCGGCGAGGGGCGGCTAGGGCGGCTCGGCTGGGAGGCGGCGGCGGCGGCTCGGGCTCGGCTCCTCCGGGTCCCGAGGCGGTGGTGGCGGTGGTGATGGCTAAGGGGAGAGGGGGCGGTATATAAAGAGGGAGGGAGGTGGCTTGGAGGAGGGGGCAAGGTGGCGGCGAGGAGTCCGGCTCGGACTCGAGTCCAGCTGGCGGCGTGGCGGCCAAGGTGGGCGGCGCGGCTTGGGTCGGCTTCGGCTGGGCCGTTAGCCCACTCAGTATGATTCCTTTTTTTTAACATTCCATGAAAATTGTAAAAATCCTAGAAAAATAAATAAAAATCTAAAAATGCCAAAACAAGTTTTCTTTGCCTAAATAAAATATTTAGAACAAGATGAACTTTTCTTGGCCCCTAAAATGCAATTTTTAATATATGCAAAAAAATTTCTAGGCAATTAAAATTCCAAATAAGTAAAATAAAATCCCAAAAATGATTTTAACATTTTACCTCCGGTATTTCAATTATTTTTGGAGAAGTCCTATTATCTCCTCTCGTTTATTTTTAAACATGAAGTATTTTTCCGGAGAGAAAAATTATAAAATCCACAATCCTCGTCTTTCATTATTTGATGAAATTCAAATATGAAAAATCAGAAAATCCCCAACTCTCTCCGAGGGTCCTTGAGTTGCTTAGGATTTCGAGGATAGCAAATGAAAATGCAATAAAATATGATATGCATGGATGACCCACATGCCAAATTGAAAATTTGGGATGTTACAAACCTACCCCCCTTAAGATGAATCTCGCCCTCGAGATTCGGGTTGGCTAGAAAATAGGTGCGGATGGTCCTTGCGAATATCATCTTCTCGCTCCCAGGTGGCTTCCTCCTCGGTATGGTGGCTCCAATCGAACTTTACAAAACTTGATAACTTTTGTCATGAAAGTGACTCGGCTGTCGAAATCCAAAATCTTTACTGGCTTCTCCTCATAAGTCAAATTACTATCCAATTGTATCGCCTCCAGGGGCACTGTATCCTTTAACGGTACGTCGGCCATCTCGGCGTGGCACTTCTTCAGTTGTGATACGTGAAACACATCGTGAACTCGATAGTCCTTCGGTAACTCCAGCTTGTAGGCAACTTCCCCATTCGCTCCAAAACACGACATCGTCCTACAAATCTTGGGGCTAACTTTCCCTTTACTCCAAAATGTTTCACTCCCTCGGGGTGATACTGCATGAATAGGCTCTGTCTCCGATTTCATAGGTTACTTCCTTGCATTTTGAATCTACGTAACTCTTCCTGTCTAGACCGAGGAATCTTTAGTCATCTCGATCAGTTTAACCTTCTCCTCCGAGTCTTTGATTAAATCTGGTCCAAACAACCGACGGTCTCCGACCTCATCCCACATCAAGGGTGTTCTACATCTGCGTCCGTCTGAGCTTGAACGGTGCCATTTTCAAACCGCACAGTAGCTGTTGTTATATGAGAATTCTGCGTACGGCAAATTGTCATCCCAACTAGATCCATAATCTAGCGCACGGGCTCTTAACATATCCTCCAGAATCTGGTTAACTCTCTCTGTCTGTCCATCCGTCTATGGGTGGAACGCGGTACTAAACTCCAATCTGGTACCCAAAGTCTGGTGTAGTTGATGCCAAAACTTTGAAGTAAACTGTGTTCCTCTATCTGATACGATGCTCCTCGGAACTCCATGCAAACATACGATCCTGGTCATATATATCTTGGCCAACTTGGCACTTGTATAAGTTGTTTTTACTGGGATGAAGTGAGCTACTTTGGTCAAACGATCCACAACTACCCATATTGAATCATATCCTGCTTTGGTTCTGGGTAATCCGTGATAAAATCCATGCCAAGTTTGTCACACTTCCATTCGGTATTGGCATAGCACCTGCTTGATCCTGCCGCTTTTGATGCTCTGCCTTCACTCTCGACATACATCGCATAACGGCTACATACTCGGCAATATCCTTCTTCATACCAGTCCACCGTAAACGTTCCTTCAAGTCCAAATACATCTTGGTGTTTCCGGGTGAATCGAGTATAGTGAGTCATGGGCCTCTTGAAGTATTAACTTCACGATCTCCGAATTGTAGGGCACATAAATCCGATCCTCAAACCACAAGGTATCGTGCTCATCCTCGCGAAAACCTTTGGCTTTTCCTTTGCCCATCTTTTCTTTTATCTCAGCAATCTCTTTATCCTCCTTTTGAGCGTCTCGAATCTTGCCTAACAAGGTCGACTGAACCTCCATTGTTGCAAGAAAACCTCTTGGAACAATCTCCAACTGAAGTTCCATAATATCCTCTGCTAACTCCTTTGGCAGTCCTCTACCTTCAAGGATATTGGCATAACTCTTCCGACTCAAAGCGTCTGCTACAACGTTGGCCTTTCCTAGATGATAGTGTAGCTTCATGTCGTAATCCTTTATAAGTTCCAGCCATCTCCTCTGTCTGAGGTTTAACTCCTTCTGTGTGAAAATGTACTTTAAACTCTTATGATCTGTGTACACATCACAACGGTTTCCCATGAGATAATGTCTCCAGGTCTTCAACGCATGTACTACAGCTGCTAACTCCAAATCATGCGTGGCATAGTTCAACTCATGAGGCTTCAGTTGTCGTGAGGCATACGAAACAACTTTTCCGTCCTGCATAAGAACACATCCAAGTCCCAAGCGAGAGGCATCACAATACACTTGAAACTCCTTATGTATATCCGCAATGTCAAGACTGGGGTTGTAGTCAACCGCTTTCTTCAACTCTTGGAAGCTTGTCTCACAATCCTCTCCCATTTGAACTTGGTATCCTTCTTTAGCAATTCCGTCATTGGTTTAGCAATCTTGGAAAAAATTCAATGAACCTCCGATAATATCCTGAGCCCAAGGAAAGCTGCGAATCTGGCCGATCAAGTGGGTGCCAACCATTCGGATCGACTGAATTTTACCGATCTACCGCTATACCTTCTCCTGATATAACATGCCCAAGAAATCCAACTTCCTTCAACCAAAACTCGCACTTGCTGAATTTGGCATATAACCGTGTTCCCCGAAGTTTCTCAAGAACCAAACGTAAGTGTTCTGCGTGCTCCTCTTCGCTCTTCGAGTAAACCATAATATCATCGATGAACACCACAACAAACTTGTCCAAATACTCCATGAACACTTTGTTCATCATACTCATAAAATAGGCAGGGGCGTTAGTCAGTCCAAATGACATGACCGTATACTCATATAATCCATATCGGGTGGTGAATGTTGTCTTTGGTATATCCTTCTCTCGGATCTTCAACTGATGGTATCCTCGATCAGAGATCAATTTTAGAAAACACCTTAGCTCCTTGCAACCGATCAAAGCAGATCATTTATCATCGGTAAGGGGTACTTGTTCTTTATCGTTACTTCATTCGAGCTCGGTAATCAACAACCATCCTTAGGGATTTATCCTTCTTCTCCACCAAAAGTAATCAAGCTCCCCAAGGTGATGAACTTCTACGAATGTAACCTTTCTCCAATAGCTCCTTGATCCGCTTCTTAATTTCCTCCGGATCATTTATGGGCATCCGATAGGGTCTCTTTGATATTGTCCATGTACGGCATTAGTTCTATCGTAAACTCAATGTCTCGATCCGTGGCATGCCCGGTAACTCTTCCGAAAAACATCCGGATAATCCTTCACTATGTGTACTTCCTCTTGTACAACTCCCATGAGGGTATTCACTTGGCTCCTCCTAGGCACATGCCTAGATACATACTTAATCCTTTTTCCCTCCTGGGTGGTAAGATAAATTGACTTGCTAGCCCACCAATACTTCCTCCAAACTTCGACATCCAATCCATACCTAATATCACATCCAATCCTTGCGACTCCAAGATAATTAGGTCGACGGAAAAACATGCGTGCCAATGATTAGGGGTATCTGGGTGCACCACTTGCTAGCCATGTACTCGCCTCCAAAGTAGCTCACTAAAAGAGGGGTCCTAAGGGTCTGGGATGGTAACTTAAACTTAACCACAAAACCCCTTGATATGTATGAATGCGATGCACCAGAATCGAAAACAACAATAGCGGTAAACGACTGAACCAAAAACTGACCTATTACCGCGTCCCATTGTTCTTCAACTTCCTCCACGTTGACGTGGTTCACTTGTCCTTTGTTGAATGGATTGGGCTTCTTCCCAGCGCTCCCATTTCCGCTTTCCATTCTTTCCTTCAGGGCGATCGTTGGCATAGTGCCCTCAGATTCCCGACTTAAAGCAAATAACTTGGCTCAAGTCTCTCTTGGCGGGTGTAGCTGGGTTTGAGCGATTCTGATTATTGTTGGCTGCATTTCCATTCCCGTTCTTTGCACCATTATGCGATCCTCCTCCAAAGATGGTTATGTCCTCCATGGTTATGAACTAGTCCTCCCGAGTTCGGGGTTAAGCGAGGTTTCGTGAGCTCTGAGTTATACTTCCCTTGTCCATACTTCCTCTTACGACTCTCAATTTGCTGTTGCTTTCCTTCAATCATTAGGGCCTTATCCACCAACTCCTGGTAGTTGTTGAAAGTTGCCACCATCAGCTGCATACTCATCTCATCATTCAGCCCTTCCATAAACTTCTCTTGCTTCATGCATCTGTGGCCACATCATCGTGGGCATAGCGTGATAACTTGCTAAACTCATCCACGTACTGAGCCACGGTACGGTTCCCCTGGCGTAAGTTGTGTTACTCACGCTTCTTTATCTGCATGGCTCCAGTTGAAACATGGGCCGTGCGAAAGGCTTGTTGGAACTGGTCCCAAGTGACATTGGCTATAGGAAAAGTAGCCGTGTAATTCTCCCACCATGCATGCTGCCGGTCCATCCAATTGATGTGCGGCAAAGCGCACTCTTTCAAAGATCCGTGCATCCTGCGGTGGTTAACTCCTTCCAATACGGCGTAACCAGTCATCTGCAACTATTGGCTCGGTGCTACCGGAAAACACCGGCGGTTGTAACCTTAGAAAACGGGCTAAATTGTCCCTTTGGCGGTGGGTTGTTGTTGTTGTTGTTGTTGGCATTGCCACAGTTACGAACTAGCAATTGCATCAAGGCATTCTCATTGGATCAACCGAGTGAGCTCCGGTGGGAAAACAAAACCGGGTCACGCCTCTGAGGCATCTGAAGGTTTAAATGGGAGAGATTAGAATAGAAAGAGGTCTAGTGAGAAAACACTACCCATATGCACATGAGGCAATCACACATTCATTCAATCAAGCAAGCAAGGGCATACAAAACGATCTAGGACTATCGCATAAATGCTCAACTACTACTAGTTACATGGGAGTAATACTACTATTATATGGAGGTCATCTAGAAAATTTTATCGGTGGAAGACTCCATGATGTCTGCTCAAGCTTCGTCTACATATTCATCATCACTTGGATCTCGAGTCGGTGTAAATGCGATGATGATGTAGTTGTCTGGACAAGAGGGATCTTCTTCCTCTTCTTGCTCTTCTTCCGTGGGTGCTGGTCCTCCCATGAAGACTCCAATCTTCTTGACTAGGTTGTCGTTCTTCTCTAGTAGTATTTTGATTTCTTCCTCATATCCATCGCGTGTAGACTTGAGTTCTTCCTCCAGCTCGATGATCTTAGTTTTCGCCTTCTTCAAATCCATCATGTCTGCAGGCACATCCGGTTCTCATGACATCGAATGTGCTTGGTTTAGTTCTGGATGTAGGCTGCAATGGATCTATCCTTCTTGGTGCTGATTACTTCCCATTGCTCGTCTCGGCGCCCACATATTTGGTATATGGTGTCTTTAAGCTCCTTATTGTAGACTTCTCCAATGCGTCCCATGATAATGTGAGCTGCCATACTCTTTCCCAAACTCCATGTTGGTGCATTGAAAACACATACTATGGGCTCCGTGCTTGGCGAACGTCCTTCCCGAACTAGAGCTTGAATATTCCAGCATTCTTTTTCTGGTAAGGTGGCGTTGTACGTCCCGGTGAAGCTTGGTATTCCAATATTCAGGTACCTAGTGACTTCCTTCAAGTGGCGTTCGAAGGGTGTGTCTTCATCTGGTTGGGCAAACTTGTACTTCATCTCCGTCATCCTAAAGAGTGGAAAAATGGGGAGGGTCAGAAATGAGTAGAGAGGAGTGACCTATGGTTTTATCTTAGTGGTTGTGTCCTACACTCAGCGTGTGCTCTGATACCATCTTGTAGCGACCCGACCTCAGATGGTCAAGTCTACGTGCTTCGTGTCATCCCTGGATCGGTAATCTTGACACACACAATTTCAAGGATTTATAACAGAGTAGCAATCACACACTTATTACATCGAATGTCTCAAAAGAGAACTTATTACAAAAATATGGCTTAAGGCCATCTAATGGGATAACAGTGGAAGACTTGGAAGATAAAGTGAGTCCATCAACTCCAACGGCATAACTGAGCTACACGGCAACGACCTACAATCCTTACTCCTCGTCTGAAAAGTCTGCAACATAAAATGTTGCAGCCCGAGAACGGGTCAGCACATGAAATATACTGGCAATGTAACACATAGAGAGTAATGAAGGAATAATCTATACTACATGCATATGTGGCTGGTGGAAAGCTCTATGGTTACAGTTTTGCATAAAGCCAATTTTTCCCTATGTCAAAGGAACAAATTTTATATTAACTATCATGGTGGTTGAAACATCATTGAGAAGGTATAACCCCAACTCAATCCCAATTACAGTGATTAACAACCCAGCAGTATTAATTTAGAGTGATGAGATACATGTGAATACCCAAGTACTAGATACTCAGAATTGTCCATAACCGGGGACACGGCTAACCATGATTAGATTGTTTGCGCACTTTTCCCCACAAGACTCGATCGCCTCCGTTGGTTTCTCGCACTACATGGTGTTTGAGAAACGGATGACCGAGACACAGTCTTTCAGAAACATTAACTCTCTACTCCGGATAGATCATACCAAACCTATTAAACCCACTACCTGCTGATCTACCTCTTCGAAAGCTTCACGTAACTTACTCAACTATGCTAGAGCCCATAATAGCTTATGGCTGCACACGGAAGTTTCTAGCATGAATAATCTCAGTTCCCTTTGAGCCTGGGTGGCGGTCCATAGGAAGATCACACGGGTACCCCGGGATTTCCAAAAAATAAAACAGACAACACTGGGTTCCCCAGGTGCCTCAATCCACCCAGATGTGTATTTAAGTTGCCACCTTAAATTAAACCATTAGTTCATAATCTCACATCTGTCGTGAATATCTCTCAAACCCAAACCACGTCTACGAGCATAGCATGGCAATATAAGCAACACGTAGAAGTAACTCCCAAGGGTTTGATAGCAACAGGGCAATAGGTTCCTACCTCATCATCTACTTCCCAACCCACAAATTAATGACATCCTAATAATGCAATGTTGGAGGGTTGAGCTAATGCATAAAAATGGGTATGAAAAGGTATGATCAAGTGTTACTTGCCTTGCTGACGATCCGTGAATCCTAGAGACTCGTAGTAACACGCTTCGCACTCCGGGAATTCTATCGCAAGCAAACAATACATACATAAGTAACAAACAAAGATGCACAAACGAAACTTCAACTGAAAGAGGTTGACCAGAGAGTTCAACTTAAGAACTCCGGTTTGCAAAAAGAATCAAATCAAACAGAACAACGAAACTCAAACGGCGAGAAAAACATGGTCCGTTTACTAATCTGAACTAGAGTCAAATTTTACAAAGATAAAAACTGGTTTAAGTTGACTATTCGGAAAGAGGGTTTCAAGATGAAACTCCAGGCGCTTGAATCGCCTGATTTCGATAAACGAGCGAAAAGTTATACTAATTTGAACATTGGTTCAGAAATCGAATTCGGAATAACCGCGGAATAAATCCGATAAAAGAAAATGACGAACGGCTAAACGAACGGACGTTCGTTAGCATAAACTAAACGACGAACATGTTCGTAAAAACGAACGAACGGGTGAACGTTCTCAAAATAAATAAACCGGGAAAATAAACCGATCTAATAATAAAAAAACGGGTAGGGTTTTCCAAAAAAAACTAAAGGGTTATTTTAAAAAACGTGACGGGCTACCTCCGTGATCGTCCATGGGCGGGCGGCGGTTCAAGGGTCCGGCGGGCGGCGAGGGGCGGCTAGGGCGGCGGCTCGGCGAGGGGGGGGCGACGGCGGGAGGCGGCGGCGGGCGGCGGCAAGGCGGGCGGCGGCCTCTGGGTCCCAAGGGCAGGCGGTGGTGATGGCTAAGGGAGAGGGCGGTATATAAAGAGGGAGGGGAGGTGGCTTGGAGGAGGGGCAAGGCGGGAAGGAGTCCGGCTCGGACTCGAGTCCGATCTTGGCGGCGTGGCGGCAGCTGCAAGGTGGGGGCGGCGCGGCTTGGGCCGTTTACTTTGGTCTGGCCCGCATCGGCGCGTTCCTTTTTTTTTAAACATTCCGCCAAAAATTGTAAAAATCCTAGAAAAATAAATAAAATCTAAAATGCCAAAACAAGTTTTCTTTGCCTAAATAAAATAATTAGAACAAGATGAACTTTTCTTGGCCCCTAAAATGCAATTTTAAATATATGCAAATTTTTCCCTAGGCAATTAAAATTCCAAATAAGTAAAATAAAATCCCAAAAATGATTTTAACATTTTTCCTCCGGTATTTCAATTATTTTTGGAGAAGTCCTATTATCTCCTCTCGTTTATTTTTAAACATGAAATATTTTTCCGGAGAGAAAAATTATAAAATCCACATTCCTCGTCTTTCATTATTTGATGAAATTCAAATATGAAAAATCGGAAAATCCCCAACTCTCTCCGAGGGTCCTTGAGTTGCTTAGGATTTCGAGGATAGCAAATGAAAATGCAATAAAATATGATATGCATGGATGACCTGTGTATAACATGCCAAATTGAAAATTTGGGATGTTACAATCATATTGCCTCCTAGTTGGTGCTTTTATAAGAGAAGATGGAGACTCAAATTCAAAATAAAAATTGCATAAAGTAAAATAAAGGCCCTTCGCAGAGGGAAGTATGGATTTGTAGAGGTGCTAGAGCTCAAAGCAAAAAAAAAGATATAAACATTTTGGGAGGTGTATCCTTCCCACCAACAAAAACGACTTAGAGTTCCCAACACTTTTCATAATAGATATATCATAGGCGGTTCCTAGACAGAAAATAAAGTTTATTCCTTTTTCAACCATACTTTCACTTTCCATGGCTAGTCGTATCCACGGTTGCCCTCCATGCCAACACTTTCCAAGGAATTTATTATTTGACAACATAAAGTAAATTTGTTTTTCATTTCGGGACTGGGCATCCCTAATACCTTTGCCTTACTCTCGTGCAATGACAAGTGAATAAACACTCATCGTGAGAATAACACATCTAGCATGGAAAATATTAGCCACCCCTCACCGCTCCGCGAGCGGAACAAACACACAAAAGAGAAGTTTATTTTGAAAATTAGAGATGGCACATACAAATTTGCTTAGAACGGCAAAGGAATACCGCATATAGGTAGATATAGTGGACTCATGTGGCAAAACTGGTTTAAAGGTTTTTGGATGCACAAATAGAGATCATACTTAGTGCAAAATGAGGGCTAGCAAAAGATTGAGAAGCAACCAACCAAGAAACGAATAATCTTATAAGCAAGCATTAAGCATAATTAACACTGAATAATGCACCACAAGTAGGATATAATTTCATTGCATGACTATTGACTTATGTTCTTGCATAGGGAATCAGAAACCTTAACACCAATATTCTTACTAAAGCATAATTACTCATCAACATAACTCACATATTGCATCATCATATCTCAAAACTATTACAGGAATCAAGTTTATTTTGTCCAATGATCTTCATGAAAGTTTTTATTATATCCTTCTTGGATATCTATCAATTTGGAACTAATTTTCATATGTTGCTTTTGATAAGCTCAAACAAATATAAGTGAAGATCATGAGCATAATTTTTCTTTTTTTCTCTCAAAATAATTTAAGTGAAGCAAGAGAGAATTTCTTGAAAATTTTACTAACTCTCAAATAAATCTAAGTGAAGCAAGAGAGCATTTCTTCAAAATAACTAAGCACACAAAGTGCTCAAAAAGATATAAGTGAAGCACTAGAGCAAGTCCATAGCTCATAAAAGATTTAAGTGAAGCATAGAGAGCAATTCTAACAAGTCATGACATAATTTTGGCTCTCTCAAATAGGTGTGTCCAGCAAGGAATAAAGACTTAAAACACAAAATAAAACAAGCAAAGACTCATATCATACAAGACGCTCCAAGCAAAACACATAGTATGTGATGAATAAAAATATAGCTTCGAGTAAAATACCGATGGTCGTTAGAAGAAAGAGGGGATGCCACTCGGGGCATCCCCAAGCTTAGTTGCTTGCTCATTTTTGGATAATAGCTTGGGATGCCAGGGCATCCCCAAGCTTAGGATCTTCTTACTCCTTATTCCTTCATCCATCGTAGGATAACCCAAAACTTGAAAACTTCAATCACACAAAACTCAACAAAACCTTCGTGAGATCCGTTAGTGTAAGAAAATAAATTACTACTGTAAGTATTGTATCAAACCAATTCATATTTTATTCTTGCATTATATCTACTGTATTCCAACTTTTCCATACCCTTTCTCAAAGGAAATTGGAACTTAATATTGCCTTCTTTCATATCAATCACGGCACCGATAGTGCGTAAAAACGGTCTACCAAGAGTAATTGGACAAGACGGATTGCAATCAATATCAAGAACAATAAAATCTATGGGCACATAATTCCTATTCGCAAGAATAAGAAGATCATTAATTCTTCCCATAGTCTTTTTAATAGTAGAATCCGCCAAGTGCAAATTTAAAGAGCATTCTTCAAGATCGGTAAGACCAAGCACATCACATAAAGATTTCGGAATTGTAGAAACACAAGAACCCAAGTCACACAAAGCAAAACACTCATAATTTTTAATCTTGACTTTGATAGTAGGTTCCCATTCATCATGCAATTTTCTAGGAATCGATACTTCTTATTCCATTTTTTCTTTGAAAGCTTTCATCATAGCATCAACAATATGTTTAGTAAAAGCTTTATTTTGTTCATAAGCATGGGGTGAATTTATCATGGATTGCAACAAAGAAATATAATCAATCAAAGAGCAACTATCATAATTAAAGTCTTTGTAATCCAAAAGAGTGGGCACATCACTAGCTAAAGTTTTGACCTCTCCAAACCCACTTTCGTCAATTTTCTCAACAAGATTTTCACCCTCTGAATTATCGGGATGCCTTCTAGCTAAAATTGACTCTTCTTCCGCCCCTTTTTCATCAATGTTAACTTTACTAAACAAGGAGTCAATAGAAGAAACACCAATCATTTTAAGATCTTCATCACTTTTGCGAAAGTAATCACTAGAAAACACTTTTTCTAAAAATTCTCTTTTAGCTCTAAGCATAGCGGTTCTTTTCTTACTTTCATCCATAGAAACATAAAGAGCTTTAATTGATTCATCAACCTTAGGCACAAAAATTTTCATCTTGAGATTTTCCACATCATGAGAAATTCTATCAACACTTCTAGACAAATCATCAATCTTACTCAACTTTTCTTCTATGGAAGTGTTGAAAACTCTTTGCGTGCTGATAAATTCTTTAATACTATTATCAATATCAGAGGTGTTCCTATTATTATTATTATTATTATTATTATTATTATTATAAGATTGATTTCCATATGAATTACCATAATTATTAGAGGAATTACTAGGAAAAGGCCTAGAATTAAAATTACCTCTATAAGCATTGTTGTTGAAATTATTTTGAGAAATAAAATTCACATCTATAGCATAACTATTTTGCCCAATCAAAGTAGACAAATGTGTATCATTAAAATCAATAGGAGCACTTTTACTAGCAATCAATTTCATAAGATCATCAACTTTTTCACTCAAAGAAGAAATTTCTTCAACCGAATTAACTTTTTACTAGTAGGAGCTCTTTCGGTATGCCATTGTGAATAATTTGCCATGATATTATCAAGCAATTTGGTGGCTTCACCAAAAGTAATTTCCATAAAAGTACCACCCGTGGCGGAATCTAAAAGATTACGAGAAACAAAATTCAATCCCACATAAAAAATTTGTATGATCATCCAAAGATTTAACCCATGAGTTGGGCAATTCATTAGCATCATTTTCATCCTTTCCCGAGATTGTGCAACATGCACATGTTCAAGTTGCTTGAAATTCATGATCTGGGTTATAAGGGAAATAATTTTTTGCGGGCGGAAAATACTTAGTGATAAAAGCATCTTTCACTATTTCCAAGAATCGATACTATTGCGAGGCAAAGAAGAGAACCAATTTTTTGCAGAATCACGCAAAGAAAATGGAAATAATTTCATCTTCACCACAACTTTTTTCTTTTGCATATCGCATAAATCCAGGAAGGTGTTAAGATGGGACGCGGCATCCTCATTAGGAGTACCGAAAAATTGATCTTTCATAACGAGATTTAGCAAAGCAGTATCAATATCACAAGACTACGCACTAGTGGTGGGAGGAGAAATCAGAGTGCCGATAAAATCATTGTTGTTGGTATTTGAGAAATCACATAACTTGGTGTTCTCTTGAGTCATGATGACTACACAACAAGATTGCACTCAAAAACAGATCCGGAAAGAAAGCGGCGAACGGAAAAGAGGGCGAATAAAACGGCAAATTTTTGTGAAGTGGGGGAGAGGAAAAACGACAGGCAAATGGCAAATAATGTAAATTGCGAGGAGATGAGATTTGTGATTAGGAGCCTGGTATATGATGAAGATCCTCCCCGGCAACGGATCTAGAAATTCCTTTTGATGTCTGCTAGGACTACGTCGGTATTTTTTCAAAGAGGAAGGGATGATGCAGCACAGCGACGGTAGGTATTTCTGTCAGTGAAGAAACAAAGGTTATTGAACCACTAGGAGAACCAAGCAACACAACGTAAACAACCCCTGCACACAAGTAACAAATCCTCGCAACTCGACGTGTTAAAGGGGTTGTCAATCCCTTTCGGGTAATGGCGCCAGAAATTGGTGCGTGGACGGAAGAAATTTGTAATATATGGAATAAATAGATCGCAAAGAAAATAAAGTGCAGAAATGTATTTTTGTATTTTTTGTTTAATAGAACTGAAAATAAATGCAAAGGAAAAGTAGATCGCAAAGGCAAATATATAAGAAAGAGACCCGGGGGCCGTAGGTTTCACTAGTGGCTTCTCTCGAGAAAAATATCAAACAGTGGACAAATTACTGTTGGGTAATTGATAGAACTTCAAATAATCATGACGATATCCAGGCAATGATCATTATATAGGCATCACGTCCAAGATTAGTAGACTGACTCCTGCCTGTATCTACTACTATTACTCCACACATCGACCGCTATCCAGCATGCATCTAGTGTATTAAGTTCATGGAAAAACGGTGTAATGTAATAAGAACGATGACATGATGTAGACAAGATCTATCTATGTAGAGATAGACCCCATCGTTTATCCTTAGTAGCAACGATACATATGTGTCGGTTCCCCTTCACATCACCGGATCAAGCACCATAAGATCGAACCCACTACAAAGCACCTCTTCCCATTGCAAGATAAACAGATCAAGTTGGCCAAACAAAACCCAAATACCGGAGAAGAAATACGAGGCTATAAGAGATCATGCATAAAATAGATCAAAGAAACTCAAATACTTTCATGGATATAAAAAGATATAACTGATCATAAACTCAAAGTTCATCAGATCCCAACAAAACACACCGTAAAAAGAGTTACGTCATATGGATCTCCAAGAGACCATTGTATTGAGAATTCAGTAAGAGAGAGGAAGCCATCTAGCTACTAACTACGGACCCGAAGGTCTACAAAGAACTACTCACGCATCATCGGAGAGGCACCAATGGAGGTGGTGAACCCCTTCCGTGATGGTGTCTAGATTGGATATGGTGGTTCTGGACTCTGCGACGGCTGGATCAATATTTCGTCGACTCCCCTGGGGTTTTGGGAATATTGGGGTATTTATAGTGCAAAGAGGCGGTCTAGGGGGGGCACCCGAGGTGGGCACAACCCACTGTGGCGCTGGAGTCTCTGGCGCGCTACCGTGGGTTGTGCTCTCCTGAGCACCCCCAGCGCAGCCAGGCCCATTATGTGTCTTCTGGTCCATAAAAAATCTCCGTGAAGGTTCGTCGCATTTGGACTCCATCTGATATTTATTTCCTGTGATGTAAAAAACATGCAGAAAACAGCAACTAGCACTTGGCACTATGTCAATAGGATAGTACCAAAAATGATATAAAATAATGATAAAACATCCAAGATTGATAATATAACAGCATGGAATAGTAAAAAATTATAGATACGTATGAGACGTATCACCAGGGTGATTGGCAGATCCTCAATGATGAAAGACCCAGCTAAAGATGAGGAAGAGGATGAAGAAGATGCTACACCAGCTCCCAAGTCTCAGAAATTGATGGGAGATGCAATCAAGTCACGGGCTGCTCCTTCTAAGTCCAAGACTGCTCCTAAGCAATCTGTGAAGGAAATATGCCCTAAAGGAATTATAAAGTTGTTATTTATATTTCCTTATATCATGATAAATGTTTATTATTCATGCTAGAATTGTATTAACCAGAAACTTGATACATGTGTGAATACATAGACAAAACAAAGTGTCCCTAGTATACCTCTACTTGACTAGCTCGTTAAACAAAGATGGTTAAGTTTCCTGACCATAGACATGTGTTGTCATTCGATGAACGGGATCACATCATTAGGAGAATGATGTGATGGATAAGACCCATCTGTTAGCTTAGCATAATGATTGTTAAGTTTTATTGCTATTGTTTTCTTCATGACTTATACATATTCCTTTGACTACGAGATTATGCAACTCCAGAATACCGGAGGAACACCTTGTGTGCTATCAAATGTCAAAAGTAACTGGGTGATTATAAAGATACTCTACAGATGTCTCCGAAGGTGTTTGTTGGGTTGGCATAGATCGAGATTACGATTTGTCACTCAGAGTATCGGAGAGGTATCTCTGGGCCCACTCGGTAATGCACATCACGATAAGCCTTGCAAGCAATGTGACTAATGAGTTAGTTGCGGGATTATGTATTATGGAACGAGTAAAGAGACTTTCCGGTATAGATATTGAACTAGGTATGAAGATATCGACAATCGAATCTCGGGCAAGTAACATACCGATGACAAAGGGAATGACGTATGTTGTTATTGCGGTTTGACAGATAAAGATCTTCATAGAACATGTAGGAACCAATATGACCATCCAGCTTCCGTTGTTGGTTATTGATTGGAGATGTGTCTCGGTCATGTCTACATAGTTCTCGAACCCATAGGGTCCGCACGCTTAACGTTCGATGATGATTTGTATTATGAGTTATGTATCTTGGTGACCGAAGATTGTTCGGAGTCCCGGATGAGATCACGTACATGATGAGGAGTCTCGAAATGGTCGAGAGGTAAATATTAATATATTGTACGATAGTATTCGGACACTAGAATGGTTTCAGAGCGTTTCGGATATTTATCGGAGTACCAGGGGTTACCGGAACCCCCCGGGGAAAGTAATGGGCCATAGGGTAGAGAGAGAGGGCAGCCCACAAGGGGTGGCGCCCCCCCCCCCATGGGCAGTCCGAATTGGACAAGGGGAGGCGCGCCCGCTCCTTCCCCTCCCTCTCCTTCCCTCGTCCCCCTCCATGAGAAGGAAGGGGGAAACAACTAGGACTAGGAGTCCTAGTGGGTTTCCCCCCACTTGGGCGCGCCCCTAGGGCCGGCCTCCTCCCTCTCCTCCTTTATATACGGGGGCAAGGGGGCACCCCAAAGCACATCAATTGTTCTCTTAGTTGTGTGCAGTGCCCCCCTCCACAGTTTACTCCTCCGGTCATATTGTTGTACTGCTTAGGCGAAGCCCTGCGCGGATCACATCACCATCACCGTCACCATGTTGTCGTACTGACCAAACTCTCCCTCAACACTTTGCTGGATCAAGAGTTCGAGGGGCGTCATCAAGCTGAACGTGTGCAGAACTCGGAGGTGTCGTACGTTCGGTGCTTGATCGGTTGGATCGCGAAGACGTTCGACTACATCAACCGCGTTAAGCCAACGCTTTCGCTTTCGGTCTATGAGGGTACACGGACACACTCTCCCCTCTCGTTGCTATGCATCTCCTAGATAGATCTTGCGTGATCGTAGGAAAATTTTTGAAATTGCATGCTACGTTCCCCAACAGTGGCATCCGAGCCAGGTTTATGCGCAGATGATATGCACGAGTAGAACACAAAGAGTTGTGGACGATCATAGTCATATTGCTTGCCACCAACATCTTATTTTGATCCGGTGGTATTGTTGGATGAAGCGGCCTGGACCAACCTTACATGACCATGTTCATGAGACCGGTTCCACTGACAGACATGCAACTTGTTTTGCATATAGGTGGCTGGCGGGTGTCTGTTTCTCCAACTTTAGTTGAATCGAATTTGACTACGTCCGGTCCTTGTTGAAGGTTAAAACAGCACACTTGATGAAAAATCGTTGTGGTTTTGATGCGTAGGTAAGAACGTTCTTACTAGAAGCCCATAGCAACCACGTAAAACTTGCAACAACAAAGTAGAGGACGGCTAACTTGATTTTGCAGGGCATGTTGTGATGTGATATGGTCAAGACATGATGTGATATACGTTATTGTATGAGATGATCATGCTTTGTAAAAGTTATCGGCAACTGGCAGGAGCCTTATGGTTGTCGCTTTATTATATGAAATGCAATCGCCGTGTAATTTCTTTACTTTATCACTATGTGTTAGCGATAGTTGTAGAAGCAATAGTTGGTGAAACGACAACGACGCTAGGATGGAGATCAAGGTGTCAAGCCGGTGACGATGGAGATCATGACGGTGCTTTGCAGATGGAGCTCAAAGGCACAAGATGAGGATGGCTATATCATATCACATATTTTGATTGCATGTGATGTTTATCTTGTATGCATCTTATTTTGCATAGTACGACGGTGGCATTATGAGATGATCCCTTACTAAAATTTCAAGGTATACGTGTTCTCCCTGAGTATGCACCATTGCAACAGTTCGTCATGCCGAGACACCACGTGATGATCGGGTGTGATAAGCTCTACGTTCACATACAACGGGTGCAAGCCAGTTTTGCACACGCGGAATACTCGGGTTAAACTTGACGAGCCTAGCATGTACAGACATGGCCTCGAAACACTGAGATCGAAAGGTCGAACGTGAATCATATAGTAGATATGATCAACATAGAGATGTTCACCATTGAAAACTACTCCATCTCACATGATGATCGGACATGGTTTAGTTGATATGGATCACATGATCATTTAGATGACTCGAGGGATGTCTATCTAAGTGGGAGTTCTTTAGTAATATGATTAATCGAACTTAAATTTATCACAAACTTAGTCCTGATAGTTTTTGCATATCTATGTTGTAGATCAATGGCCCGTGCTACCGTTCCCTTGAATTTTGATGCGTTCCTAGAGAAAGCTAAGTTGAAAGATGATGGTAGCAACTACACGGATTGGGTCCGTAACTTGAGGATTATCCTCATTGCTGCATAGAAGAATTACATCCTTGAAGCACCGCTAGGTGCAAGGCCTACTGCAGGAGCAACTCCGGACGTTATGAACTTCTGGCAAGCTAAATCTGGTGACTACTCAATAGTTCAGTGTGCCATGCTTTACAGCTTAGAATCGAGACTTCAAAGACGTTTTGAACGTCATGGAGCATATGAGATGTTCCAGGAGTTGAAGTTAATATTTCAAGCAAATGCCCGAGTTGAGAGACATGAAGTCTCCAACAAGTTCTATAGCTGCAAGATGGAGGAGAACAATTACAAGGTGAACACATACTCGTAATGTCCGGGTACCATAACCACTTGACTCAATTTGGGAGTTAATCTTCCGGATGATAGTGTTATTGACAGAGTTCTTCAATCACTGCCACCAAGCTATAAAGGCTTTGTGATAAACTATAATATGCAAGGGATGGAAAAGACAATTCCCGAGCTCTTCGCAATGCTTAAGGCTGCAGAGGTAGAAATCAAGAAGGAGCGTCAAGTGTTGATGGTTAACAAGACCACTAGTTTCAAGAAAAAGGGCAAAGGTAAGAAGGGGAACTTCAAGAAGAATAGCAAGCAAGTTGCTGCTCCAGGGAAGAAGACCAAGTCTGAATCTAAGCCTGAAACTGAGTGCTTCTACTGCAAAGGGACTGGTCACTGGAAGTGGAACTGCCCCAAGTATTTGGCGGATAAGAAGGATGGCAAAGTGAAAGGTATATTTGATATACATGTTATTGATGTGTATCTTACTAATGCTTGTAGTAGTGCTTGGGTATTTGATACTGGTTCTGTTGCTCATATTTGCAACCCGAAACAGGGGATATGGATTAAATGAACATTGGCTAAGGACGAGGTGACGATGCGTGTCGGAAATGGTTCCAAGGTCGATGTGATCGCCGTCGGCACGCTGCCTCTACATCTACCTTCAGGATTAGTTTTAGACCTGAATAATTGTTATTTGGTGCCAGCATTGAGCATGAACATTATATTTGGATCTTGTTTGATGTGAGACGATTATTCATTTAAATCAGAGAATAATGGTTGTTCTATTTATGTAAGTAATATCTTTTATGGTCATGCACCCTTGATGAATGGTCTATTTTTGTTAAATCTCGATCATAATGATACATATATTCGTAATATTGATGCCAAAATATGTAAAGTTAATAATGATAGTGCAACTTATTTGTGGCACTGCCGTTTAGGTTATATTGGTGAAAAGCGCATGAAGAAACTCCATGCAGATGGGCTTTTGGAATCACTTTATGCTTGCGAACCATGCCTCATGGGCAAGATGACTAAGACTCCGTTATCCGGAACAATGGAGCAAGCCACTGACTTACTGGAAATAATACATACTGATGTATGTGATCTGATGGGTATTGTGGCTCGCGGCGGGTATCGTTATCATCTGACCTTCACGGATGATTTGAGCAGATATGGGTATATCTACTCAATGAAACATAAGTCTGAAACATTTGAAAAGTTCAAGGAATTTCAGAGTGAAGTGGAAAATCATCGTAACAAGAAAATAAAGTTTCTATGATCTGATTGTGGAGGCGAATATTTGAGTTACGAGTTTGGTGTTCATTTGAAACAATGTGGAATAGTTTCACAACTCACGCCACATGGAACACCACAGCGCAATGGTGTGTACAAAGGTCGTAACTGTACTTTATTAGATGTGGTACAATCTATGATGTCTCTTACCGATTTACCACTATTATTTTGGGGTTATGCATTAGAGACGGCTATATTCACGTTAAATAGGGCACCAACTAAATCCGTTGAGATGACACCGTATGAACTGTGGTTTGGCAAGAAACCTAAGCTGTCGTTTCTTAAAGTTTGGGGTTGCGATACTTACGTGAAAAAGCTTCAGCCTGATAAGCTCGAACCCAAATCGGAGAAGTGCGTCTTCATAGGATACCCAAAAGAAACTGCTAGGTACACCTTCTATCACAGATCCGAAGGCAAAATATTTGTTGCTAAGAATGGATCCTTTCTAGAGAAGGAGTTTCTCTCGAAAGAAGTGAGTGGGAGGAAAGTAGAACTTGATGAGGTAATTGCACCTTCTCTCGAATTGGAAAGTAGTTCATCACATAAATCAGTTCCAGTGATGCCTACACCAATTAGTGAGGAAGCTAATGATGATGATCATGAAACTTCAGATCAAGTTACTACCAAACCTCGTAGGTCAAGCAGAGTACGTTCCGCACCAGAGTGGTACGGTAATCCTATTCTGTAAGTCATGTTACTAGACCATGACGAACCTACGAACTATGAGGAAGCGATGATGAGCCCAGATTCTGCGAAATGGCTTGAGGCCATGAAATCTCATATGGGATCCATGTATGAGAACAAAGTATAGACTTTGGTTGACTTGCCCGATGATCGGCAAGCCATAGTGTCACATCCTAGCTAGTTCATGCATTGGGGTGTTGCATCATGTTTACTTTCCCATAAACTTGAAATGGGGATGACAGAACCCCCAGCACCCCCTGAGGGAGTCCTGGATTAGGGGGTATCCGGACAGCCGGACTGTGTACAACGTCCGGACTATTGAAGCGTGAAGATACAAGACTCAAGACTTCGGCCCGTGTCCGGATGGGACTTTCCTTGGCGTGGAAGGCAAGCTTGGAGATCCGGATATTATATTTCCTTCCTTGTAACCGACTCCATGTAAACCCTAGCCCTCTCCGGTGCCTATATAAACCGGAGAGGTTGGTCCTTAGAAGGTCGATCACAATTACATTCATACCATCATAGGCTAGCTCTTAGGTTTAGCCTCTACGATCTCGTGGTAGATCTACTCTTGTACTACCCATATCATCAATATTAATCAAGCAGGAAGTAGGGTTTTACCTCCATCGAGAGGGCCCGAACCTGGATAAACACCTGTGTCCCTTACTTCTTGTTACCATCAGCCTTGATGCACATATCGGGACCCCCTACCCGAGATCCACCGGTTTTGACACCGACATTGGTGCTTTCATTGAGAGTTCCTTTGTGTCGTCGCCATCAGGCTCGATGGCTCGTCTTATTGTCAAGGACGACATTACTTCGGAGGGGGCTCTGGCTGTTGTCGGCGTTCTGGGAACGGGGGTCCCCAGACTTGCCTGTCTGCGGCCTGCGGCGTGGCTCAAAGGAGGCCCAGGACAGCCCATCTTCATCAACACAAGCTCAAGACCCTCGCGAGGGGCCAAGCCTCACGGGCGGACGCACTGTGAGCTTCTCGTGCACGGCCTCGTCGGCCAAGCTCATGAGGAGGCGGAGAGTTCAAAGCAGGTACCTCGCGAGGTGCCCATGACGCAAGCCATGACGCACCAAGGGCGCCACGGGCGCCAGCCAGAAGGCGTCCTCCTTTCCTCTTTGGTGCAAAGGGAGCAAGCGCAGCGAGAGCATCAAGCAAAGGCATCCGCTTTGGTGCAACAAGACCAAGACCAGCCCCAACGGCTGGAAGGGAGTCATCGTGGAGCCCAAGCAAAGGCCATCACCAGAGCCTTTGGCAAAGCGAGGACCAACTTTAGTCGGGATAAGTGTACCACTGTTCCCTTCGAAGTGGCCAATTGTTGGCGCCCTTCCCGCTCAATATTTGGGAGGAGGCCCAGGGCCTTCGTCTATATAAGTAGAGCTAGCCACCATAGTAGGAGGGGGGCATTTTGGAATCCAGAGAGAGATAGGGACCCGATCCTCAAGCTAGAGCGACGGAAAACACCACCTAGCAGTTCATCACACCCGCCAAGAAACAGACCTCATGAGGTTGTTCTTCCCTCAGATCGCTCTTCATCAGCCCAAGAGGCAACCCACCACGCCACAAACTAGAGTAGGGTATTACACCACAACGGTGGCCCGAACTAGTATAAATCTCGTGTCTCTTGTGCTGTTCTTTCTAGTAGTTTAGGTCCCTGCGATTCGGTGAGGTACGAGACAGTGGAGGGTTGGATCTCCGCGCGCACCCCAGAGTTCGAACTGTTGGGGAACGTAGCAGAAATTCAAAATTTTCCTACGTGTCACCGAGATCTATCTATGGAGAAACTAGCAACGAGGGGAAGGAGAGTGCATCTACATACCCTTGTAGATCGCTAAGCGGAAGCGTTCATGAGAACGGGGTTGAAGGAGTCGACTGTCGTGATCCAAATCACCGGAGGTCCTAGTGCCGAGCAGACGGCACCTCCGCTGTTCAACACACGTACAGCCCAGTGACGCCTCCCATGCCTTGATCCAGCAAGGAGAGAGGGAGAGGTTGAGGAAGACTCCATCCAGCAGCAGCACAACGGCATGGTGGTGATGGAGGAGCGTGGCAATCCCGCAGGGCTTCGCCAAGCACCATGGGAGAGGAGGAGGAGAGGCAGGGCTGCACCAAGAGGGAGAGAACTCATGTGTTATGGGCAGCCCCTAGGCCTCATATATATAGGGGAAAGGGAGGAGGTGCGCCTCTGGGGTTCCCACCCCTAGAGGGGCGGCAGCCCTAGATGGGATCAAGGGAGGCGGCCAAGAGGGAGGGAGAGGAGGCGCCCACTAGATGGGCCTTAGGGCCCATCTCGCCTAGGGTTTGCCCTCCCACTCTCCCTTGCGCCTTGGGCCTCTTGTGGGCGCACCAGCCCCTTGGGGCTGGTTCCTCCCACACTTGGCCCACGCAACCTTCCCGGCAGGTGGCCCCACTTGGTGGACCCCAGGACCCTCCTGGTCCCATTACATTACCGATATCGCCTCAAACTTTTCCGGTTACCAAAACAGGACTTCCCATATATAAATCTTTATCTCCGGACCATTCCGAACTCCTCGTGACGTCCGGATCTCATCCGGACTCGAACAACATTTGGTAACCACATACAAGCTTCCTTTATAACCCTAGTGTCACCGAACCTTATGTGTAGACCCCTACGGGTTCGGGAGACATGCGTACATGACCGAGACGTTCTCCCATTAATAACCAATAGCGGATCTGGATACCCATGTTGGCTCCCACATGTTCCACGATGATCTCATCGGATGAACCACGATGTCAAGGACTCATTCGATCCCGTGATACAATTCCCTTTGTCTAGCGGTATTGTACTTGCCCGAGATTCGATCGTCGGTATCCCGATACCTTGTTCAATCTCGTTATCGGCAAGTCTCTTTACTCGCTCCGTAACACATCATCCCGTGATCAACCCCTTGGTCACATTGTGCACATTATGATGATGTCCTACCGAGTGGGCCCAGAGATACCTCTCCGCTTACATCGGAGTGACAAATCCCGATCTCGATTCGTACAACCCAATGTACACTTTCGGAGATACACCGTAATGCACCTTTATAGCCACCCAGTTACGCCAGGACGCTTTGGTACACCCAAAGCATTCCTACGGTATCCGGAGTTGCACAATCTCATGGTCTAAGGAAATGATACTTGACATTATAAAAGCTTTAGCATACGAACTACGATCTTTGTGCTAGGCTTAGGATTGGGTCTTGTCCATCACATCATTCTACTAATGATGTGATCCCGTTATCAATGACATCCAATGTCCATGGTTAGGAAACCGTAACCATCTATTGATCAACGAGCTAGCCAATAGAGGCTTGCTAGGGACATGGTGTTGTCTATGTATCCACACATGTATTTGAGTTTCCTATCAATACAATTATAGCATGGATAATAAACGATTATCATGAACAAGGAAATATAATAATAATAACTAATTTATTATTGCCTCTAGGGCATATTTCCAACAGTCTCCCACTTGCACTAGTGTCAATAATCTAGTTCACATCGTCATGTGATTAACACTGATATGTCACATCGCCATGTGACTAACACCCAAAGAGTTTACTAGTGTCTCAGAACTAGTTCACATCATCATGTGATTTAGACTCAATGAGTTCTGCGGTTTGATCATGTTTTGCTTGTGAGAGAGGTTTTAGTCAACGGGTTTTAGTCAACGGGTCCGAACCTTTCAGATCCGTGTGTGCTTTTGCAAATTTCGAGGTCATATTATAAATGCTGCTTCCACGCTCCACTTGAAGCTATTCCAAATGTTTGCTCCACTATACGTATCCGGTTTGCTACTCAGAGTCACTCGGATAGGTGTTAAAGCTTGCATCAACGTAACGCTTTACGCCGAACTCTTTATCACCTCCATAATCGAGAAACATGTCCTTATTTACTCCAAGGACAATTTTGATCATTGTCCAATGATCCATTCCTGGATCATTCTTGTACCCTTGATCGACTCATGGCATGGCACACTTCCTAAGTCGGTACACAAAGATAGCATACCGTAGAGCCTATGTCTAAGGCATAGGGGACGATCTTTCGCCCTTTCTCTCGTTTCCGCCGTGGTCGAGCTTTAAGTCTTAACTTCATACCTTACATCTCGTGCAAGAACTCCTTCTTTGATCGATCCATCTTGAACACCTTCAAGATCATGTCAAGGTACATGCTCATTTGAAAGTATTATTAAACATTTTGATCTATCTTATTGATCTTTGATGCTTATTGTTCAAGTAGCCTAATCCAGGTTTTCTATTGAAAACACTTTTCAAACATCCCTATATGCTTTCTAGAAATTCTACATCATTTACGATCATCAATATGTCAACAACATATTGTTATCGTAAATTCCATAGTGCTCCCACTCACTTCTTTGGAAATACAAGTTTCTCATAAACTTTGTATAAACCCAAAATCTTTGATCATCCTATCAAAGTGCATATTCCAACTCCGAGATGCTTACTCAGTCCTTAGAAAGGATTGTCGAGTCAAGATACCTTTAGCATCCTTAGGATCGACAAAACTTTCGATTGTATCACATACAACCTTTCCTTACGAAAACCGGTAAGGAAACTCATTTTGACATCCATCTCGCCAGATTTCATAAATGCAGCTTATGCTAACATGATTCCGACGGACTTAAGCATCGCTACGGATGAGAAAATCTCATCGTAGTCAACTCCTTGAACTTGTGAAAAACTCTTTGCCACAAGTCGAGCTTCATAGACGGTGACATTACCGTCCACGTCCGTCTTCTTCTTAAAGATCCATTTATTTCAATAGCTTGCCGATCATCGGGCAAGTCCACCAAAGTCCATGCTTTGTTCTGATATATGGATAGTTTCTCAGATTTCATGGCTTCTAACCATTTGTCGGAATTTGGGCCCACTATCGCTTCTCCATAGCTCGTAGGTTCATTGTTGTCTAGCAACATGACCTTCAAGACAGGATTGCGTACCACTCTGAAGTAGTACGCATACTTGTCACCCTACGAGGTACGCCGTTGACTTGATCCAAACTTCATGATCACTATCATAAGCTTCTACTTCAATTGGTGTAGGTGCCACGGGAACAACTTCCTCGTGCTCGCTACACACTAGTTGAAGTGATGGTTCAATAACCTCATCAAGTCTCCACCATCCTCCCACTCAACTTTTCGAGACGAACTTTTCCTCGAGAAAGGACCCGATTCAAGAAACAATCCCTATTGCTTTCGGATCTGAATTAGGAGGTATACCCAACTGTTTTTGGGTGTCCTATGAAGATGCATTTTATCCGCTTTGGGTTCGAGCTTATCAACCTCAAACTTTTTCACATAAGCATCGCGCCCCAAACCTTTAAGAAATGACAGCTTAGGTTTCTCTAAACCATAGTTCATACGGTGTCATCTCAACGGAATTACGTGGTACCTTATTAAAGTGAGTGCGGTTGTCTCTAATGCCTAACCCATGAACGATAGTGGTAATTCGATAAGAGACATCATGGTACGCACCATATCCAATAGGGTGCAACTATGATGTTCGGACACACCATCACACTATGGTGTTCCAGTGCGGTATTAATTGTGAAACAATTTGCACAATGTCTTAATTGTGTGCCAAAACTCAGAACTCAGATATTCATCTCTATGATCATATCATAGACATTCTATCCTCTTGTCACGAAGATCTTAAACTTCATTCTGAAATTACTTGAACCATTCAATAATTCAGATTTGTGTTTCATCAAGTAAATATACTCAACATCTACTCGAATCATCTGTGAAGTCGTAACATAATGATATTCATCAGCATGCCTCAAAGACTCATTGGACCGCACATATCAAAATGTGTTGCTTCCAACAAGTTGCTATCTTGTTCCATCTTCTTTGAAACCGAGGCTTTTCAGTCATCTTGCCCATGTGGTATGTTTTGCATATCTCAAGTGATTCAAAATCAAGTGAGTCCAAACGATCCATCTGCATGGAGTTTCATCATGCGTATACACCAACAGACATGGTTTGCATGTCTCAAACTTTTCAAAAGCAGTGAGTCCAAAGATCCATCAACATGGAGCTTCTTCATGCTTTTACACCAATATGACTTATATGGCAGCGCCACAAGTAAGTGGTACTATCATTACTATCTTATACTTTTGGCATGAAAATGTGTATTACTACGATCGAGATTCAATAAACCATTCCTTTAGGTGCAAGACCATTGAAGGTATTATTCAAATAAATAGAGTAACCATTATTCTCCTTAAATGAATAACCGTATTATGATAGACATAATCCAATCATGTCTATGCTCAACGCAAACACCAAATAACAATTTTAGGTTTAACTCCAATCTCGATGGTAGAGGGAGCGTGCGATGCTTGATCACATCAACCTTGGAAACACTTCCAACACATATCGTCGGCTCACCTTTGGCTAGTCTCCATTTATTCCGTAGCTTTTATTTCGAAGTTACTAACACTTAGCGACCAACCGGTATCTAATACCCTGGTGCTACTAGGAGTACTAGTGAAGTACACATTAACATAATGTATATCCAATATACTTCTATCGACCTTGCCAAACCTTCTCATCCACCAAGTATCTAGGGTGGTTCCGCTTGATGTCCGTTCCTCTCATTACGTAGCACTTAGTCTCGGGTTTGGGTTCAACCTTGGGTTTCTTCACTAGAGCAAGAATCGCTGTTTTGCCGTTTCATGAAGTATCCCTTGTTGCCCTTGCCCTTCTTGAAACTAGTGGTTTCACCAACCATCAACAATTGATGCTCCTTCTTGACTTCTACTTTCACGGTGTCAAACATCGCGAATATTTCAAAGATCATCTATCCCAGATATGTTATAGTTCATCACGAAGCTCTAGTAGCTTGGTGGCAATGACTTTGGAGAAACATCACTATCTCATCCGGAAGATGAACTCCCACCGATTCAAGTGATTTTTGCACTCGCATAATCTGAGCACTAGCCCAACGATTGAGTTTTTCTCCCTTAGTTTGCAGGTTGAGAAAATCGTCGGAGGTCTTATACCTCTTGACGTGAGCACGAACCTGAAATCCCAATTTCAGCTCTCAAACATCTCATATGTTCCGCGACGCTTCGAAAACGTCTTTGGTGCCTCTACTCTAAACCGCTCAACCGAACTATCATGTAGTTATCAAAGCGTGTATGTCCGATGTTCGCAACATCCACAAACGACGCGTTTGGGGTTCAAAGACACCGAAGCGGTGCATTAAGGACATAAGCTTTCTACCGATCGCATAATTGCTACTTTCAACTTTCAACTATATTTTCTCTAGGAACATATCTAAACAAAGGAACTAAAGCGCGAGCTTACGACATAATTTGCAAAAGGTCTTTTGACTATGTTCAAGATAATTAAGTTCATCTTATGAACTCCCACTCGAGATAGACATCCCTCTGGTCATCTAAGTGATTACATGATCCGAGTCAACTAGGCCGGGTCCGATCATCACGTGAGACGGACTAGTCATCATCGGTGAACATCTTCATGTTGATCGTATCTACTATACGACTCATGCTCGACCTTTCGGTCTCTGTGTTCCGAGGCCATGTCCGTACATGCTAGGCTCGTCAAGTTAACCCCAAGTGTTTTTCTTTGTGTAAATCTGTCTTACACCCGTTGTATGTGAACGTAAGAATCCATCACACCCGATCATCACGTGGTGCTTAGAAGCGACGAACCGTAGCAACGGTGCACGGTCGGGGAGAACACTTCTTAAAATTTGTGTAAGGGATCATCTTATTTACTACCGTCGTTCTAAGTAAACAAGATGCATAAACATAATAAACATCACATGCAATTATATAGTAGTGACATGATATGGCCAATATCTTATTGCTCCTTTTGATCTCCATCTTCGGGGCTCCATGATCATCATTGTCACCGGCATGACACCATGATCTCCATCATCATGATCTCCATCATCGTATCTCCATGAAGTTGTCTCGCCAACTTATTACTTCTACTACTATGGCTACCGGTTAGCAATAAAGTAAAGTAATTACATGGCGTTGTTCAATGACACGTAGGTCATACAATAAATAAAGACAACTCCTATGGCTCGCCGGTTGTCATACTCATCGACATGCAATTCGTGAATCCTATTACAAGAACATGATCAATCTCATACATCACATATCATTCATCACGCTCTTCTTGGCCATATCACATCACATAGCATACCCGCAAAAACAAGTTAGACGTCCTCTAATTGTTGTTTGCATGTTTTACGTGGCTGCTTTGGGTTTCTAGCAAGAACGTTTCTTACCTACGCAAAACCACAACGTGATATGCCAATTGCTATTTACCCTTCATAAGGACCCTTTTCATCGAATCCGTTCCGACTAAAGTGGGAGAGACCGGCACCCGCTAGCCACCTTATGCAGCAAGTGCATGTCACCGGTGGAACCTGCCTCACGTAAGAGTACGTGTAAGTTCGGTCCGGCCGCTTCATCCCACAATACCGTCGAAACAAGATTGGACTAGTAACGGTAAGCATATTGAACAAAATCAACGCCCACAACTACTTTGTGTTCTACTCGTGCAAAGAATATACGCAATAGACCTAGCTCATGATGCCACTGTTGGGGAACGTAGCAGAAATTCAAAATTTTCCTACGTGTCACCAAGATCTATCTATGGAGAAACTAGCAATGAGGGGAAGGAGAGTGCATCTACATACCCTTGTAGATCGCTAAGCGGAAGCGTTCATGAGAACGGGGTTGAAGGAGTCGTGCTAATGCGTGATCCAAATCACCGGAGATCCTAGTGCCGAACGGACGGCACCTCCGCTGTTCAACACACACATACAGCCCGGTGACGTCTCCCATGCCTTGATCCAGCAAGGAGAGAGGGAGAGGTTGAGGAAGACTCCATCCAGCAGCAGCACAACGGCATGGTGGTGATGGAGGAGCGTGGCAATCCCCAGGCTTCGCCAAGCACCATGGGAGAGGAGGAGGAGGAGAGGCGTGGCTGCACCAAGAGGGAGAGAACTCATGTGTTATGGGCAGCCCCTAGGCCTCATATATATAGGGAAAGGGAGGAGGTGCGCCCCTCTAGGGTTCCCACCCCTAGAGGGGCGGCAGCCCTAGATGGGATCAAGGGAGGCGGCCAAGAGGGGAGGGAGAGGCGCCCACTAGATGGGCCTTAGGGCCCATCTCGCCTAGGGTTTGCCCTCCCACTCTCCCTTGCGCCTTGGGCCTCTTGTGGGCGCACCAGCCCCTTGGGGCTGGTTCCCTCCCACACTTGGCCCACGCAACCTTCCGGGCAGGTGGCCCCACTTGGTGGACCCCGGGACCCTCCCGTGGTCCCAGACATTACCGATATCGCCCGAAACTTTTCCGGTTACCAAAACAGGACTTCCGATATATAAATCTTTATCTCCGGACCATTCCGGAACTCCTCGTGACGTCCGGGATCTCATCCGGGACTCTGAACAACATTTGGTAACCACATACAAGCTTCCTTTATAACCCTAGCGTCACCGAACCTTAAGTGTGTAGACCCTACGGGTTCGGGAGACATGCAGACATGACCGAGACGTTCTCCGGTCAATAACCAATAGCGGGATCTGGATACCCATGTTGGCTCCCACATGTTCCAAGATGATCTCATCGGATGAACCACGATGTCAAGGACTCATTCGATCCCGTATACAATTCCCTTTGTCTAGCGGTATTGTACTTGCCCGAGATTCGATCGTCGGTATCCCGATACCTTGTTCAATCTCGTTACCGGCAAGTCTCTTTACTCGTTCGTAACACATCATCCCGTGATCAACCCCTTGGTCACATTGTGCACATTATGATGATGTCCTACCGAGTGGGCCCAGAGGTACCTCTCCGCTTACGGAGTGACAAATCCCGATCTCGATTCGTGCCAACCCAATGTACACTTTCGAGATACATGTAATGCACCTTTATAGCCACCCGATTCGTTGTGACGCTTTGGTACACCCAAAGCATTCCTACGGTATCCGGAGTTGCACAATCTCATGGTCTAAGGAAATGATACTTGACATTATAAAAGCTTTAGCATACGAACTACGATCTTTGTGCTAGGCTTAGGATTGGGTCTTGTCCATCACATCATTCTACTAATGATGTGATCCCGTTATCAATGACATCCAATGTCCATGGTTAGGAAACCGTAACCATCTATTGATCAACGAGCTAGCCAATAGAGGCTTGCTAGGGACATGGTGTTGTCTATGTATCCACACATGTATTTGAGTTTCCTATCAATACAATTATAGCATGGATAATAAACGATTATCATGAACAAGGAAATATAATAATAATAACTAATTTATTATTGCCTCTAGGGCATATTTCCAACACGAACCTTAAGGGTCTGCCGGAACCCAAAATCCGACATTTGGCGCGCCAGGTAGGGGTGCGCCGGAATCTGCCTTTCGTCGCCTCGTTCGTCCCCGACCACAGCAACCATGTCTGACGCCCGTCGGACCCGCGCCGGGCGCCGAGCCGCCCTCGCTTCCCATGTCGCCCAGACAGCTCCCGTCGGCGGGCGCTCAACGCGTTCCCGTCACCTGCCGTCAACACCGCCATCGGCCCGGCGGGGGACGGGCAGCAAGCATCGTCCCTGCGCTCCTCGGCAACCTCATGGGAGGGGTCGCGCGGCCCCCTGGTCACCCGCCCCCTCGCACCGGCTCCCCCACTCGTTGCGGCCCTCCTCGACGGCTCGCAGGCGCCGCCTTCCAGCCGCCATGTCAAGACATTCGTCCGCCGGGTCGGCGCCGCCTCCTGCTGCAGGGGCTCCTCGGGCCGGACAAAGTCGTCGGCCGGGCTGACCTTCGACTCTCAAGACCACCCCACCAACTCGGTCGGCTCGGGTGCGCTCCCCCTTCTCTGCACACCCACCATCTGCCAGGTCGACGTCACCAGGACCCTCATCGACGGCGGCGCCGGCCTCAACGTACTCTCAGTCGAGGCCTTCAACCTCCTCTGCATACCCAGGGAGCGGCTGCTGCCCAGCTGGCCTTTTTCGGGCGTAGGAGGAGGGTCATCCCGCTCCTTGGGGCAAATCCGCTTCGTGACCTTCGGCACCTCGACAACTTCCGACGGAACTGGTCGACTTCGACATCGCCCCCATCGGCCTCCCCTACAATGTCATCCTTGGCTATCCGGCATTGGCCAAATTCATGGCCGCAACCCACCCGGGTACAACCTCATGAAGATGCACAGGAGCAGCGCGTCCTCACCGTGCCCCGGGATACGTATAAAGGTGCGCCAGCGCCAGCTCACCCTCAAGACGGCGACCGCAGCACAGCCCACCGATGCGGAAGCCCCCAAGCCCAAGGGGGATGCGCCGACCAAGAAGAAGCAGTTGTTCACTCAAGACACGGCGGAGACCAAGCAGATACTGTCGATGAGTACGGGTCCACAAACGCCACCTTCACCATAGGTGCCAACCTCGAGCCCGAACAGGAGGAAGCCCTTGTCAAGTTCCTGCGTGCGAACAAGAAGGTGTTTGCCTGGGAGCCCGATCAGCTGGCGGGGATTCCACGGGGCGTGATCAAGCACCACCTCAACGTGTGCCCCAACGTGTGTCCAAAGTGAAGCGAAGCGAGAAGGCGGTCCAAAAGCAGGCCTTCATCGTCCAGAGACCCGCAAGCTAGAAGCCGGGGTTATTCGCGAGGTCCGATACCCGATTGGCTGGCCAACCCCGTGGTGGTGCCGAAGAAGGGAGGAAAGGAGCGCATGTGTGTCGACTTCACCAACCTCAACAAAGCATGCCCGCAGGATCCATTTCCGCTCCCTCGCATCGACCAGATCATCGATTCCACCGCCGAGTGTGACCTGTTGTGCTTCTTGGACGCCTTCTCCGGGTATCACCAAATCAAGATGGCGGTGGAAGACGTGGAGAAGACGGCCTTCCTAACCCCATGTGGAGTGTACTGCTATACCTGCATGCCATTCGGGTTGCGCAGAACGCGGGGCAACCTTCCAAATGGATCATGCACATCACCTTGGGCCCACAGCGGGAAGAATGTGGAGGCATACGTCGGCGACATCGTGGTGAAGTCTCATGAGGCCAAGACCTTGATACAAGACTGGAAGAAACCTTCAGAAGCCTCAACGCAGTGAGCCTGCGACTCAACCCGGAGAAGTGTGTGTTTGGAGTTCCCTCAGGCAAGCTCCTGGGTTTCCTCGTGTCCCGCCGAGGCATCGAGGCCAACCCAAAAAAGGTCAAGGCAGTGGAAGACATGAGCCCATCGAAGACCCTCAGGGAAATGCAGAAGCTCACGGGGCGCGTAACGGCGCTGGGCCGTTTCATCTCCCGATTGGGGGAGCGCGCCTTTCTTCCGGTGATGAAGAAAAGGGGCCCTTCGAGTGGACTGAAGAGGCCGACAAAGCGTTTCAAGACCTCAAGAGGTCCCTGACCAGCCCTCCAGTGATGGTGGCCCCGCGCCCTCGGGAGCCCTTGGTACTCTACCTCCCCACCACTCCCTACTCCGCTAGCGCTGCTCTGGTGGCAGTTAGGGAGGAGCGTCAGGCCAAGGCCACGGCGGCCACCCGAGCTAAGGCAAGACCGAATCGGAAGGAACTAGCAGAAGCCAGCACCGCAATGGAAGAAGATCAGCCATCGCAGCAGAGCGCACCAAGGGCGGGGGAGGCCTCCCATCCAAGCACCCAACTTCCGGAGGCATCGTCGCCTCGCGAGGCACCACAGCTCCCAGAAGACGCCGCTAGCACCGACGCCCCTAACCTCGTCGAGCACCCGGTGTACTTCGGCAGCACCGTGTTATGGGATGCGAGGGCACGGTACCCCATGCCGCAGAAGCTCCTCCTCGCGCTGTTGGTGGCTTCGCGCAAACTGCGGCACTACTTCCAGGGTCATCCAATCAAGGTTGTCTCGGCATACCCCCTGGAGAGGGTGCTCAGGAGCCCCAACTCGGCCGGAAGGGTCGCCGAGTGGAACATTGAGCTACAAGCATTCCAGCTCGAGTTCAAAGACAACCAGAGTCATCAAGGGAGCCGCTACCGCAGATTTCGTGGCCGAGTGGGCGAAGCACCGGGCCTCGTGGCCGGGCGAGGATCGGTCCCTCTCCCGTGAAGCGAAGCGCTGTAAGGTTGGGTCATGTACTTGACGGAGCATTCTCCGTGCAGGGCTGGGGCTGGGGCAAAGGCTCATATCCCCCGGCCAGGACAAGCTTTACTATGTGTGCAACTCTGTTTCCAGCATGGCGAGAAGGTCTCCAACAATATAGCGGAATACGAGGGGCTGATAGCGGGTCTGAAGGTCGCCGCTGCCCTGGGGGTGAAGCGCCTTACCATCAAGGGCGATTCGCAGCTCCTCGTCAATTTCTCCAACAAGGTGTACGAGCCAAGAGATGAACACATGGAGGCCTACCTAGCGGAGGTCCGCGGGATGGAGAAACAGTTCTGGGGGTTGGAGCTGCAGCACGTGCCCCGCGGCACCAATCAAGAGGCCGACGAGATCGCCAAACGAGCCTCCAGGAGGTTACCCCAGGAGCCGGGCGTCTTTGAGGAATGGCTCTTCAAGCCCTCAGCCCTGCCGCCGTTATCAAGCATAGCACAACCTCGGGAGGAGCTCCCTCAGCCACCAGCCTCGGGAGCCCCAGCCTGTGGCCCGGCCTGCCTCGAGCACGCCTGCTTCTAACAATGGAACCTCAAGAGGAGTGCTGGATCACGGAGCTCAAGGGTTACTTAACGCGTGGAACTTTGCCAGAGAAGGAGGAGGAGGCAGAGTGTGTGGCGTGGCAAGCCACGGCATACAGCATCATGGATGGAGAACTCTACCGGAAACGACCGAACGACGTATCCCTGCGCTGCATCACCAGGGAACAGGGGAAGGAATTGCTGGCAGATATGCATGGCGGAGATTGTGGGCACCATTCATCGTCACGGACCCTTGTCGACAAGGCGTTCCGCAGCGGTTCCTATTGGCCCACCGCGCTCAATGACGCCATCGAACTCGTGAAGGCTTGCGAAGCTCGCCAATTCCATGCCAAGCAGATCCACCACCGGCGGGAGTGCGCAAACCATCCCCCTCACTTGGCCATTCGCGGTCTGGGGGCTGGACATTCTAGGCCCTTTTCCTCGGGCGCCAGGGGGCTATCGCTACCTCTACGTCGTCGTGGAAAAATTCACCAAGTGGGCCGAAGTCGAGGCCGTCCGCGCCATCCCCGCTGGTTCTGCGGTCAAGTTCATCGAGGGTATCGTGAGCCGGTTCGGAGTGCCGAACCGCATCATCACCGACAACGGTTCGCAGTTCACCAGTAACCTTTTTAAAACGTAATGTGCTAACCTTGGGACGCAGATATGCTACGCTTCGGTGGCGCACCCCCGCAGCAATGGACAGGCCGAGCGGGCCAATGCAGAGGTCCCGAGAGGCCTCAAGACCGGGGCGTTCAAGAAGAAACCGGAAGCCTGCGGCGGAGGCTGGTACGACGAGCTTCCGTGCGTGTTGTGGTCCATCCGCACAACCGCAACCAAGCCAACCGAGAGACCCCTTCTTCCCGGTCTATGGAGCCGAAGCGGTCCTCCCTCACGAGGTCAAGCGTCGATCCGCTGGGTCCCGCGTTCGATGAAACGCTGCAGGACGCCTCAAGGGATGGCCTTGTGTCGGGGAGGAGCGCCACGAGAAGCTGAGGCCATGAAAGCGGGCGAGGTACCAAAGCAGCACTCCGCGATACCACCGCTGCAACATCCGCCCCTAACTCTCGAGGTAGGGGACCTCGTGCTCGATGGGTCCTCTCCGGGGAGGGACTGCATAAGCTCTCTCCCATGTGGGAGGGCCCATTCAAGGTTGTTCATGTTTCGGGCTGGCTCCGTGCGCTTGGAGACTCAAGAGGGAGTACCTATACAGAGCGCGTGGAACATCCAAAGACCTCCGGAGGTTTTACCCCTGAAAGGCCCCGAGCACATGAAGAAGGCGAATGCCCGTGAAGTTCATCTTTTCGGAAAAGGCCCCGAGCTGTGAAGAAGGCAAATGCCCGTGAAGTTCATCTTTTGGAAAAGGCCATGAGCACATGAAGAAGGCGAATGCCCGTGAAGTTCATCTTTTGGAAAGGCCCGGAGCTCGTGAAGAAGGCAAATGCCTGTGAAGCTCACCTCCTTGGAAAAGGCCCAGAGCCTGTGAAGAAGGCGAACGCCTGTGAAGCTGTCGCGTTTTGGAAAGGCCCGGAGCCTGTGAAGAGGGCAAACGCCCGTGAAGCTTGCTTCCCAGAAGAAAGGCCCGGAGCCTGTGAAGAAGGCGAACGCCTGTGAAGCTCGCCGCCCGTGACACTCTCACGTAATAATGAGTTGGGGCTGTACACGCCCCGGAGTCTCAGGAGCGCTGGCCTCAGGCCCTGGGGCTCCCTCCCACGCCCAGTGGCAGCACTTAGCTCCGCGCTGGTGAGAAGACGTCGAAAACTAGACTAGGTGCCGTACGCGGCTTTTTCATTTGCTTTCTGCAGTTGACTGGTTATTCCCATTTGAAGTTTTTATTGAAACTATCGCCCCTTTTTTGGTCCGTGGTTCTTCGATCTTTTCACCCTCCTGCCTCGATTTCTCTTGCGGGGACTCATGAGGCGGAAGCCTCGGGAGCCCATGAGCTGCCTACCCCTATTGCTCAAGTTTTCACGGCCCTGGTCCACAGCTGGAGCACCCCTCCTGACCATGCCTCACGGGCAGCACAACGCGAGCACGGGGCCAGGGTCGGTCGCCCCGCGGCCACGGCCGGGGTTCACTTACGAATGGGCACACGGCAGAAGGGAACAGTATCAGGATAACAAAAGCAGTACAATAATTAATGGCGTTGCCCTAAACGCCCTACAGGCCACACATTGTTCCCTTTTACGCAGGAGAGAAGGAAGGAAAAGGATGTAAGCAGGTGAAGCACGCCCGTGCGGCTCTCTTGAAGGCCCGAGCCGCCTCCGAGCTCAGCGGACTCCATCTCGCGCTTCAAGGCGTGGCGAAGCGGACCCGCTGCCACCCCCCAAGCAGGCGGCGGCATGGGGCTGGCCGCTGCTGGAAGAATCGCTACCCAAGAAGAGCTGGTGAAGCGTGAGGAGTCGTGGGCATCGCCACCACCAGCAAGATCGCCTTCTTCGCCCGGGGCTGAGTCCTCGACCGCGGTCGTCGTCCTCAGGGCAGCACCCCATGCGGCGACCGTCTTCCCCGAACACCCTCACGTAGAGGGTGGCGTCTCCATCATACTTGAAGTGCAGGGAGCACCTGTGGCGGAGACCATGCGTGCGAGTGAACGTCTGCCAGCCGCGGGCCAGGAACAGGTTCCCTGCAGCAGAGACCTCCAGAGAAGCCCACGAAGCCCGGCTGCAGCAGCCGTGCCCGCTCGAGCCAGAGGCCACTCAGGCGCCATCCGGGAGCTCACCCAGGAGGAAGCACGGGAGCTGAAGCCGGACGCCGGACGGCTCCTCCGCCTCACCATGAACTCCCGGCAGCGCTTCAAAGAAGCATGAAGGCACGGCCTCGGGAGACGCGCGGCCGGGCACGCCCGACCATGGCCAGCCGCTCGTCACCACGCCGAGAGCCTCCACCACGACCACGGGGACCGCCCGTGGAGGCCACGGGTGCTTGAGGGCGACCTCGACCACGCTTAGGCGGAGGAGAAGAAGATTCGACCATGCCCTTCCCCTTCTCTGCGGCCGAGAACTTCCTTGGTGGAGCCATGGAGAAGAAGGAGAGACAAGAAAGGATAGACTGGAAGGGCGCGCGCCATTCCGTACTTATTGCTAGCGAAGGCCAACCGTCGGCCCCCACGATCACCGGTAATCATGACCAACTCCGCATGCAGGGACTTGTCGAATCCGGGAGGTTACCGAGGCATCGTGGGGAGCAAGCGCACATCGTCCAATCAACCGCCACGCTGTCGCCCAAGGTCAAGCAGCTGTTAGGGCCCGCGACGCTTTCTTGCCCTTTCGCCTCTCTGCCGGCTAAGTTCGGGCGTCGTGGGCCGGGGCTCTTGTCGGCGTTCCGGGAACGGGGTCCCCAGACTTGCTCACTGCGGCGTGGCTCAAAGGAGGCCCAGAAAGCCCATCTTCATCAACACAAGCTCAAGACCCTCGCGAGGCCAAGCCTCATGGGCGGACGACCAGAGCTTCCTCAAGCACGGCCTCGTCGAGGCTGGCTCATGAGGAGGCGGGAGTTCAAGGCGTAGTACCTCGCGAGGTGCCCATGACGCAAGCCATGACGACCAAGGGCGCCCGGTCGGGCGCCCGACCAGCAGCGCCCCTCCTTTCCTCTTTTGTGCAAAGGGAGCAAGCGCAGCGAGAGCATCAAGCAAAGGCATCCGTTTGGTGTAACAAGACCAAGACCAGCCCCAACGGCTGGAAGGGAGTCATCGTGGAGCCCAAGCAAAGGCCATCACCAGAGCCTTTGGCAGGCGAGGACCAACTTTAGTCAGGATAAGTGTACCCGCTGTTCCCCTTCGAAGTGGCCAATTGTTGGCGCCCTTCCCGCTCAATATTTGGGAGGAGGCCCAGGGCCTTCGTCTATATAAGTAGAGCTAGCCACCATAGTAGGAGGGGGGCATTTTGGAATCCAGAGAGAGAGATAGGGACCCGATCCTCAAGCTAGAGCGACGGAAAACACCACCTAGCAGTTCATCACACCCGCCAAGAACAGACCCTCGCGAGGTTGTTCTTCCCTGTACTGTTCTTCATCAGCCCAAGAGGCAATCCACCACGCCACAAACTAGAGTAGGGTATTACACCACAACGGTGGCCCGAACTAGTATAAATCTCGTGTCTCTTGTGCTGTTCTTTCTAGTAGTTTAGGTCCCTGCGATTCGGCGAGGTACGAGACAGTGGAGGGTTGGATCTCTGCGCGCACCCCAGAGTTCGAACCTTAAGGGTCTGTCGGAACCCGAAATCCGACAGCTGTAGGCCAAACGCTCCGGCTCGGCGGCTTTATCATGGCCGCCCCATCGGTGGTGGCGCCGATGATGACTTCTTGGGTCATCAATCATAACCTTCGCGTCAGTTCGGAACTTGCCGAACAGATGGATCCAATGGAGCTCTCCTCCCTTAATGAACTCTTGGATCGCATCGCCGCTCTGGGAGTTGCTACAGACTACGACCGGATTGGGCTTAAACCCGACCAAAGGGACATCAAGTCCCCGCCGGCCACCCATGAGATAGCGATAGTGGAGGAACCACACGCGGATTGCCCCTCAACTTTGAGGACAAGTTGTGTTCGGATCACCGAACTCCTTGAGCCAAAGACCCCCTCAAAGGAAAACCTGACCCAGGTCCCGGACTTAGAGTCAGGCATCGGGCTGGAGAAATTGGGCACCCCGGATCCTTAGTTGTTTAGCTCAGGACCGCCCGCGCCCTTGGGCGATAGATCGGATCAAAATCCGGACCCTAAACTGAACCTAAACTGTCTCTCCCGCATCGGGCAAGAGCCCCAGGAAACCGTACATCGCTACTGGGCCAGATTCCTCCTTGCGCTTAACAAGGTCAGGGACTGCCGTGAAGAGGACATGGTCTCACTTTTCTGCAAAAACTGCACGGACGAAGGACTCCTCAATGCTATAAGCCGCCGCAACATAGTACGCTCATGGACTTGGCGACCATAGTACGGAAGTATCGTGCGATGGAGAGCGCTTGGAAGACCCAAACAGAATTTTGGGATAGTACTGCTCTCGCCAAAACCTTTGTCCGAACTAAACGAACGAACTCTCGTAAGTCGTCCGACCCAACCCCCAAGAAACCAAAGCCCACGCCAGGGCGAAGATCCATATTGGCAGAATGGCTCGACGGGCCATGTAAGCTCCATAGTACTCCGGATACAACACCTACTCATAGCCTTAAGGCATGTTGGATACTCCGGCAGGTGCCAAAAAGTGGCGAGGATCTTCTTGTGGGCCATAAAGCGGAACAACATCCTGCCAAATAACACAATACGGTACTAACGAAGTATTCGAGACTTTCGCCTCAAACAATAGGCGCAAGCGAAGCTTGCCGAAGTCTCGCTGAAATTTACAAAGGTGGCAAAAATAAACCCTTGGAACGACATCGCTATAACTTTTAATGCCGCGATTTAACCTCGATCCCGGCTGTCCGCACCAGCCGCTCGGTCCTTAGTCCGATCGTAGATGGCTTTCGGCTCACCAAAGTACTCATGGACGGCGGAAGCGGATTAAATCTGATTTATGAAGAAAGCGCCGGCAAGATGGAGATCGATAAAAGCCGCATTGAGCAAGCGGAACGACCTTCAGGGGAATTATCCCTACCCGGGAAGCGCGGTGTGCGGGAAAAATCACACTCGATGTGGTATTCGGTACCCCAGAGAATTATAGGTCCGAGGAAATCACATTCCAGGTGGCTCCTTTTAATAGCGGATACCACACCGTTCTAGGGCGGGACGCGTTCACAAGCTTTCAAGCTGTACCCCATTATGGGTACATGAAGCTTAAAATGCCCGGACCCAATGGAATAATCACTCTAGCCAGTGATCCGGACGTTGCGCTTCGCGCCAAAAATAAAACCGCAGCTCTAGCCTTGGAGGCATTATCCGAAGCCCTAGCAGTCGAAGAATTAACAGCACTACGGGCCACCGTGGACAGGGACGACGTAATACTCGACAAACGACCCAAGTCCACCTCATTCAAACCTGCAGACGAGATAGTCAAATTCCAGGTCCACCCAACGGACCCCACGAAGACAGCTTCCATCGGGACACAGTTGAGCCCCGCGATTGACGCCGCACTTCGAGATTTCCCTATGCGAGAATTGGGACATTTTCACTTTGGCACCCATCGGACATGCCGGGCATCCCACGCAGATCGGCCGAACACGACCTTAATATCCTAAAAGGATATAAACCGATCAAGCAGACCCTAAAGGCGGTTCTCGAGCCCAAACAACGAGCAATGGGGAAGAGTTAGCCAAGCTACTCGAGGCCGGATTTATCGGAGATATTAAACATCCGGATTGGTGGCAAATTTGGTGATGGTGCCAAAGAAGGATAAATCCTGGCGACTATGCGTCGATTTCAAAGACCTCAACAAGGCTTGCCCCAAGGATCCCTTTCCCCTCCCTCGCATCGATCAAATCATCGATGCCACAGCTGGACACAACTCCCTGTGTTTCCTCGACGCATACTCTGGATACCATCAAATAAAGATGGCAGAATCTGACCAAGCTGCAACAGCTTTCATAACGCCATATGGCCCTTTCTGCTTCAACACTATGCCTTTCGGGCTCAAGAACGCCGGTGCAACCTACCAACGCATGATTCAAACATGCCTGGAAAAGCAAATCGGCAAAACAGTGGAGGCATACGTGGACGACGTGGTCATAAAAACAAGATGCGTCGAAACCCTGATAGACGACTTGAGGCTTACATTTGACAATCTCCAGCATATGACATCAAGCTGAATCCGGAAAAATGCATCTTTGGCGTCCCCTCGGGGAAGCTTCTCGGCTTCATTGTTTCCAACAGAGGAATTGAAGCGAATCCGGCAAAGATCCGAGCTCTGTCACAGTTGGCTATACCAACAGACCTCAAGCACATCCAAAAACTAGCGGGATGTGTGGCTGCTCTCGGCCGCTTTATCTCCAGGTTACGAGAAAATGCACTACCACTTTATCGCCTTCTTAGGCGCATCAACACTTCAGATGGACGGATGCAGCCGGCTGGACTGGATGAAATAAAGACCCTATTGGCCAGTAATCCAAAGATAATAAAGACCGAATATCGACGAACCTATGTTGTTGTACATAGCTGCAACGCATCAAGTCGTAAGCGTAGTGCTCGTTGTTGAACGAGAGGCCGACGGATACAAATACCCGCTCCAGAGGCCAGTCTACTACGTGTCCATGGTCCTAACCTCATGCAAATCACGATACCCACACTATCAAAAAATAGCATACACGGTGTTCATGGCATCCTAGAAGCTACGACACTACTTTCAAGAGTGTTCGATTACGGTGGCCTCCGAAGTACCACTCAACGACATAATAAATAACCGCGATGCTACGGGCTGGATTGCCAAGTGGGCTATCGAGCTCCTGCCGTTCGACATAACATACAAACCACGGCGGGCCATCAAGTCATAAGTGTTGGCTGACTTCGTCAGCCGAATGGATGGGTTTAACTCCCTAAAGAGTACGGGCGCATACTCAAACCGGATCATGCACTTCGACAGCTCTAAAATGCTGGCGGATTGGGAGCAGGGTAGTCCCGACATCTCCCACCGGCGACACGGTCCGGTACGTCCTCCAAATATTATACACAGACTCCAACAATGCAGCCGAATACGAGGCTCTGTTGCACGGTCTTCGGATGGCAGTCTCTATGGGCATTCAACGCCTAGAGGTACGCGAGGACTCAAACCTCGCAATATCACAGATAAACAGAGATTTTGATGCCAAGGACCCGAAAATGGCGGCTTACCATAATGTCGTCCTCAAAATGTCAGCTCGGTTCGAGGGGCTCGAATTCCACCATGTGGCTCGAGAAAACAATCAAGTGGCGGATGTCCTCGCTCGCATCGGTGCTAAACGCGACCCTGTCCCACCTAATATATTCTTGGAACGGCTGTTCAAGCCATCCGTAGTATGGGAAGGGGACTCCGGCAATACCAACATGGATCCGAATACATCCCCAGATTCCGAACCATCGCATATAGTCGAGGTTCTACCCGAATAACGTCCTCGGCCCACGAAGTCATGGCTGTAATCGCCCGTGGACCGAGCCCTTCTTGGCCTACCTAAATAGGCAGGAGCTCCCCGAAGACCAAAATGAAGCGCGATGCATCGTTCGGCGTTCTAAAGCTTACAAGGTCTACGAAGGGGAACTCTACAAGAAAAGCGCTACCAGAGTACTACAAAGATGCATCTCCAAAGAGGAAGGGCGGCAGCTCTTGGCTGAAATCCACGCCGGCCTGGGCGGGCACCATGCCGCGGCTCGGGCATTAGTCAGCAAGGCCTTCCGTACAGGCTTCTATTGGCCGACGGCCCGAGCGGATGCACAAGACCTTGTCCAACATTGCGTCGGTTGCCAGCTCTTTGCCAATCAGAGTCACATGCCCCCTACCGCACTCCAAACAATCCCCATAACTTGGCCCTTTGCGATCTGGGGGCTGGATATGGTCAGACCTCTTAAAGGGGGAAGCCATAAGAAGAAATACTTATTGGTCATGGTGGACAAATTCACCAAATGGATAGAAGCTAAACAGTCAAAACGGCTGAATCCGGACCAGTAATAGACTTCATATCCGGGGTCGTACACCGATACGGTGTCCCGCACAGCATCATCACTGATAATGGCTCAAATTTTACAGCCGACAAAGTGAAAACTTGGTGCACAAAAATGGGCATCAAGCTCGATTGCGCTTCCGTCTACCATCCACAAACTAACAGCCAGGTAGAGCGGGCAAATGGTCTCATTATGAGCGGCATCAAAACCAGGCTAGTGCGATCCTTGACAGAGTTGGATACGCACTGGGTGGAGGAGCTCGACTCTGTACTCTGGGGGCTGCGGCCCACGCCAAATCGCATCACCGGATACACACCATTTTTTATGGTGTACGGCGCGGAAGCAGTATTACCTTGCGACATAATACATGATTCGCCACGCGTACGCATGTACGAAGAGAAGGAAACCGAGTTAGATCGGCAGGATAATTTGGATGCCTTGGAGGAGGAGCGCGATGTCGCAAAAGCCCGTTCCGCATTCTATCAGCAGCAGGCTAGACAATACCAAAGCAGAGAAGTGCGGGCCAAAACTTACAATATTGGCGAGCTCGTTCTACGACTACCGGAGAAGAAGAAGGACAAACTAAAACCCAAGTGGGAGGGTCCCTTCGTCATTGACAAAGTTCTCACCGGAGGAGTGTACCGCTTAGGTAATGCATCCGATAACAGACTCAAGCCGAACCCATGGAACGCGGCAAGACTACGGAGATTCTACGCCTAGCACCGAACACAGTGTTCGTCTCCTAACCCCTCCCTTTTAATTATGCACCATCCCCTTTTCCTTTCTCGACCTTTTTCTCTCTTCACACAAAGTATTCAATACAATGCGGATTTCTGGATCACTCCGGCCGCACTAAGTGTGTAAGCAATACCTGGGGGCTTCCTATACGGAAGCTAAAAATGATTACTCACATGGCTTTCCGCCCGTCGCATATGCATTCTTTTTCCATATGTGACTTTTCTTCACCATTATATGCACCGATATGACTTAAGATGTTGCCAAGCTGGGTTGCCTGGCTCTTGTGTTTATGCCCTACGTTCCCGTTAATTCGGCTAGGGCATAAGGGGAGCACCTCTGTGATTGTTATCGCCGGTTCAGCCGGATGTGTACCTCGTGATCGGGTGAAGCTGAAAGCTAGCTTCCTTAAGAGAATATTCGATCGGTGAACAAAAGATGTATTAGTTTATCATAACATAAATCCCCAGAAGTCTTGTATCCTGCGCCATCGTTCGCAGTCCGGACATGTGCATCGTCGCATGCGTACCCAGGGAAAGGAACCCCTAACGGAACTATTCTCTCTGGAAGATGTTTCTTACTATCCATGTAATATAACATAACTAGTTGGGTACTTGTCTGTTCAAGCACTTATGACCCCTACGCCTTGTTTCCACGCATACCCCGGTTTTGTATAGCTGAGCGGGTATTCGGACACACCCCGGACTATAGGATCCGGGGGCTGAAGCGAAAAGGTCCGAAATGACAAATGATTTTAATCCGGCTAGGGGCTAATCATGCCCATTAAATTAAACAATTATTTGGACTGATTACATTACTCTTCTATACCGTCCAACGGGCTATCTAGCTTACAATCATGTTGAGAATACTTAGCGGCTAACGCTACCTGGTCATACACCAGACTAACGGGAATTTCTTGCCCATCGGGCCCCGCCGGTCCCACTTCGGCCATATGGTTTGGGTCCAGCTTGGTGTAGCGTGTCTTCACCATTGCCCAGGCTTCTCTTGCTCCTTGCCGGCATGCCGATATCTTCCATAGACGGAAGCGCCGGGGCTCCTTGCAGCAGGTCCACAAGTTCCCCCATGCCATTCGGCAGTAGGCTTGATGGCCACAAAGCCTGAGCAACACCCTGCATCACTTGCCGAGCTCGCTCGTGCAGTCGCGATAGGTCTTGCAGTAAATCATTTGCATATGAGGGCATCTCCTCCTCGGGGTGACCCATTAACATTCCTACAAGCAAAATTCTTTCAATATACTTCCTCGCTGAACTGTACAACAGTTCGTCAAGGCACTTACTGTAAATGCCGCGTCGAAGCCTCTTGTTCTCCTTCATGGAGTCCGCCAGCTGAGCGCAGAGATCTTTTAACTCCACGTCCAGCTAGACTTTGGCATCTTGAAGATCGTTCTTCTCCCGCCTAACTCGCGTAAGAATGTGCTCGCCAGCCTCTAGCTGCTTTTTGAGATGCAATGCGTCCTCTCCTACGCCCTCCGGATTCACCCCAGGATTGTCTGCAGAATTTTCTGTTAGACTTGAAATATTTACTAACTGGTGCATCTTCGCACAATTGTGATAATTGTTACCAGATGAGGGCCTTTGGGGTTCCTCTAACTTGGCAATCATGGCCCTCGATTCGCCTTGCAGCCCTCCAAATTCCCGAAACAATTGCTTGTTCTTCTCTACAAGGACACAGCACATAAATTGATCCTTAAAACTGTTGTTTCAACCGTTTCAAGTCTCAGAGCTCTTGTTATACATACTTATCAAAATTCATTACCCGTATGTCTTTGGTATCTTTGGTTTATCGCTTGGGCAAGCCCGCCCGAGCAGCTTGGACATACTGCGTCCGCGAATTGAAGGCATTAAACGCCTCTTTGGAAAGATGTTGTTCAATCTGGCCCGTCGGCGCCTGTGATTCATGGCGGCTCTCTACTTCGGAATTTGTGGCTGAGAGCAGGTCCGCACTCTCTGTCAGAGAGCAATGCGGCGCTGGCCCTGTGTCCGCCTCCACCCCTGAAGCCGGTTCTGCAGTCCGGCTGGTGGAGGCGTGATTGGTAGGGTCTCCGGATATAGTCCGGTTATTCTTCTTCCTGCCAGACACGAAGGGCGCTGTCATATTTTAAATTCTATAATTACAGGACAGGTTATTGTTTTACCTCTTGGTGGTGTGTCAACCCTCACCGCCTTCCTCTTGAGCCTGCCCGATCTGGACGCACGTGGTTGACGAGTCCCTAGGGGCTCGGCCCCTTGCTCCGGCCGTTGTTTCTGCAAATAGAACGACTCCTCAATGGTAAATTATAGCACCTGGGGGGAGTCCTCTTCGGAGGATAGGGCTTTCTAGTTCGGCTTACACATGAAGAGGGGGGCAGTCCGGGGTAGTCGGCCATAATGGCCACTAGGGCGCCATCCCAGCTCGCCTGATAAAATACCCCGTTGACAAGCTCCACAGTGATATCCAGATCCACTTTAAGTCCCGGATCTAGGGCCCTTCCAGGGTCCTCTGGTTGCGAGGAGGGCTGAAGATTCCTTCTACGGCCCTCCTTAATTCCTGCCCAGAAGCATTGATGCAAGTAATCTTGGCAGAAGAACGCTAAAGCAAAGCAGGGAAAAAGAATGGCAACTTACCCACTGGGGGTTGTACATGGAGAATCCTTCCAGCGTTTTTTATGCGAAGGAATTCCTCCTCTTCCCCTTTGTACAGATCGGACAATATCCTTGCCAGAGTGGCAGCGGAGTCCGGACCTTTACGGCCGCAGCGGGAGGCGTCGTCTTCCCCGTTGAAATGCCACATGGGCTTCCCCCGATATTGGAGCGTTTGCACTCCCCGTCTTATGCATATCGCCATAACCTCAACTGTCGTTAGTCCGGATTTGGCCAGTAACTTTATCCTGTCCATCAGGAGGAATATTTCCCTCGTGTCCTCTTCTTGAGGACCCCGGGGACGCCAGCTTAGGCGTGCCCTCGGCGAGGCGTTGCTGAACTCGCGGAGACCTGTCCGGACTGGATCCGGAAGGGGGACGTCGTTTATATAAAACCACTCTGAAGGCCAGTTTTCTGGTGCTTTCTTAGGAGTGTCGGATAGGTATCCGGTCTCGGCAATACGCCATACTTCGGCCCCGCCCACTTGACATAGGGACTCCCCCTGGGTGCGGGGGACGAGGCGTAACGACTTCGCCATAATCAAGTGTGGTTCGCAACCTAGAAACAGCTTCGCCGCAGGCAACATACCCCGCTATGTGCAGAATAGAGCCAGGGGTAAGATCGTGTAACTGGAAGCCGTAGAACTCCAGGAGCCCGCGAAGAAACGGATGGATAGGGAACCCAACGCCCCTCAGCAGGTGAGGTATCAGGCATATACGCTCCTCCGGAGATGGGTTAGGAGATCCCTCAGCTTGGTCTCCTCCGTCATAAGTGGCTATTCCAGCTCGGACGGAGACCATGAACGTCGGTGGGAGAAACCCTTGGGTTTGTAACTTTGCCAAACGGCTATGAGGAACTGAACACTCTCCCCAATCCCCCGACTTGGAACGAGAAGGGCAAGCAGAAGATCTGCGACGGCCGGCCATGTTGGAATGGCTTTTCACGGAGCACTCTGTTGGATGCTGGCTCTGGGAGGGAGAGTGAGGTTTGGATCTGATAATCCCCGTCCCTTCAAATAGGCGGTTCACCCGGAGGATCGAGGGTGGCAAATGCAAAAATGCCTCGACTCCTCGCATTCACTCGACATGTGGAGATGGTCATTACTGAGGCACCGAAGCCGAGGAGCACAACATTGATGGGAGGCCGGACACTATTCGCCATAACAAGCACTTTGGAGTATTCGGAGAAGGAACCCGCCCTGCAATGTCAAGACAATATCTGCTACCGAACTCATCGTCATTGAAGCCTGGTTCAGGGGTTACTGAGGGAGTCCTGGATTAGGGGGTATCCGGACAGCCGGACTGTGTACAACGTCCGGACTATTGAAGCGTGAAGATACAAGACTCAAGACTTCGGCCCGTGTCCGAATGGGACTTTCCTTGGCGTGGAAGGCAAGCTTGGCGATCCGGAAATTATATTTCCTTCCTTGTAACCGACTCCATGTAAACCCTAGCCCTCTCCGATGCCTATATAAATCGGAGAGGTTGGTCCTTAGAAGGTCGATCACAATTACATTCATACCATCATAGGCTAGCTCTTAGGGTTTAGCCTCTACGATCTCGTGGTAGATCTACTCTTGTACTACCCATATCATCAATATTAATCAAGCAGGAAGTAGGGTTTTACCTCCATCGAGAGGGCTCGAACCTGGGTAAACACCTGTGTCCCTTACTTCTTGTCACCATCAGCCTTGACGCACAGATCGGGACCCCCTACCCAAGATCCTCCGGTTTTGACACCGACAACCCCCCTGAAAACAACTAGGGATTACTAAAATTATTTTCAATGAAACTGAAATGCCTCATACGTCTCCGTCGTATCTATAATTTTTTATTGTTCCATGCCAATATTATTCAACTTTCATATACTTTTTGGCAACTTTTTATATTATTTTTGGGACTAACATATTGATCCAAAGGCCCAGTGCAGGTCCCCTGTCATTGCATGTTTTTGGTTTCGCAGAATATCCATATCAAACGGAGTCCAAACGGGTAAAAAGCAGACGGAGCTTATTTTTGGAAAATATGAAAAATTTGGAAGGAAAATCAACGCGAACCGGTTCGAGGTGGTCACGAGGCGGCGCCGCCTTCTAGGCGCGCCCTACCCTCGTGAGCCCACCGTAAGGCGGTTGATGCTCTTCTTTTGCCGCAAGAAAGCTAATATTCGGAAAAAAAAATCACGGCGAAGGTTTCAGGCCAATCGGAGTTACGGATCTCCATATATACGCGAAACGGTGAAACAGAGCCAGGAGAGAACGCAGAAACAGAGAGATAGATCCAATCTCGGAGGGGCTCTCGCCCCTCCCACACCATGGGAGCCAAGGACCGGAGGAAACCCTTCTCCCATCTAGGGAGAAGGTCAAGGAAGAAGAAGAAGAAGGGGGCTCTCTCCCCTTGCTTCCGATGGCGTCGGAACGCCGGGGCCATCATCATCACCTGATCTTCACCAACACCACCGTCATCTTCACCAACATCTCCATCACCTTCCCCCTCTATCTACAGTGGTCCACTCTCCCGCAACCCGTTGTACCCTCTACTTGAACATGGTGCTTTATGCTTCATATTATTTTCCGATGATGTGTTGCCATCCTACGATGTCTGAGTAGATATTCGTTGTCCTATCGGTGATTGATGAATTGCTATGATTGGTTTGAGTTGCATGTTTTATTTTTGGTGCTGTCCTATTGTGCCCTCCGTGTCGTGCAAGCGTGAGGGATCCCCGTTGTAGGGTTTGCAATATACTTATGATTTGCTTATGGTGGGTGGCGTGAGTGATAGAAGCACAGACCCGAGTAAGTAGGTTGTTTGCGTATGGGATAAAGGGGACTTGATACTTCAATGCTATGGTTGGGTTTTACCTTAATGAATCTTTGGTAGTTGCGGATGCTTGCTAGAGTTCCAATCATAAGTGCATATGATCCAAGTAGAGAAAGTATGTTAGCTTATGCCTCTCCCTCAAATAGAATTGCAATAGTGATTACCGGTCTAGTAACATAGTCAGTTGCCTAGGGAAATTCCACAACTCCTACCACCATTTTTCCACACTCGCCATATTTACTTTAGTTGTGTTTTTATCTTAACAGCCCCTAGTTTTTATTTACGCGCTCTTTATCTTCTTGCAAACCTCAAAAACACCTACAAAGTACTTCTAGTTTCATACTTGTTCTAGGTAAAGCGAACGTCAAGCATGCGTAGAGTTGTATCGGTGGTAGATAGAACTTGAGGGAATATTTGTTCTACCTTTAGCTCCTCGTTGGGTTCGACACTCTTACTTATCGAAAACTGCTATGCGATCCCCTATACTTGTGGGTTATCAAGACCTTTTTCTGGCGCCATTGCCGGGGAGCAATAGCGTGGGGTGAATATTCTCATGTGTGCTTGTTTGCTTTATCACTAAGTAATTTTTATTTGTTGTTCTTAGTTGTTCTCTATCTTTAGTTATGGATATGGAACACAAAATACCAAAAAAATTAGAGGTACTTGCTACTCATGAGGATGGGGTAACTCCTAAAACCCCCGATTCTCATTATGTGAGAGATATTATGTACTGCTTTGATAATCCTGAGAAAACCCCATTCAACTTTATAATGGGAGACACGTTGGATCAACGTGAATACTTTAGGGATTATCGCTCGACACAAAAAGGGAAATTATTATGGGATCAATTTATTATGTTGCGTTCGTATGCCTGGAATCTATGCTTGAAATATGATATTACTTGTTGCTCTAGGATGGAGGCTCCACACCTTCCCTTTTCATGCGAATTTAATGATAATGAAACCTTAGTTTCTTATGCTAATGGTATATATGATTACTATGATGTGGAACAAATAGAAGAATTTGTTGCCTTTAAGGCTGCTTATGAAATTGAATCTTTGTTTGAAAAGTATGAAGCTTTAGATGATGATGCTTATAGGCCTGAAAATCTTGCTATACTTAGATATTGCTATGAAAATTATGAATACAATTACTATATTAATGCTTTTATGAAGAAAGTCAACGCTGTCCAAGAAGAGACTAATATTTTGCAGGAAGCTATGGAAGAAGAAATTGATGAAACTGTAAACTCATTGGATGAAAAAGATGAGGAGGAGAGCAAAGAACAAAAGGACGAAGAGCGGATTAGCTACCCGTGCCCACCTTCTAATGAGAGTAACCCTCCAACTCATACATTATTTAATTCCCCTCCTTACTTACCGAAGGATGATTGTTATGATCCCGTTGATTCTTTTGAAATATCCCTTTTTTATGATGCTTGCTATGCTTGTGGCCAAGATGCTAATATGAATTATGCTTATGGAGATGAACTTGCTATAGTTCCTTATGTTAAACATGAAATTGTTGCTATTGCACCCACTCATGATAGTCCTATTATCTTTTTGAATTCTCCTGATTATACTATATCGGAGAAGTTTGCACTTATTAAGGATTATATTGATGGGTTGCCTTATACCGTTGCACATGATGATTTTGATAAGTATAATATGCATGTGCTTGCTGCTCCTACTTGCAATTATTATGAGAGGAACTATATCTCCACCTCTCTATGTTTCCAACACGATAAAATTGCAAGAAACTGTTTATACTATGCATTGGCCTTTACTATCTGTGCATGACTTGTTCTTTTATGACATGCCGATGCATAGGAAGAGAGTTAGACTTCGTCATTACATGATATATGTTGCTTTGTGCTCACTACTAAATTATAAATCATTGCTGATTAAAATTGGCTTTGATATACCTTGGGATCCGGGTGGATTCATTACTTGAGCACTATATGCCTAGCTTAATGGCTTTAAAGAAAGCGCTGTCAGGGAGACAACCCGGAAGTTTTAGAGAGTCATTTATTTCTGTTGAGTGCTTTATATAGTTTAAAAACAACAAAAATAAAGACGGAACCCAAAACTTTTTCAAAAGGAAAGTGAAAGTGAGAAAGACAAGCATTGTTGAAGTGGGAGAGCTCCTTGAACTTTGTTCATGCTCACGGAAACTTTGTGAATCTTGATTACAGAAACTTTTCAACAAAAATAATTATCCCCTTGTACAATTCCATTGTATTATAAAAATAATGTGCCAAGGTTTGCCTTTAGGATGTTTACAATGCTTGTTGGTTTGTATGGTGCAGGACAGAAACTTTGGCTGTAGTGCGCGAATTTTAGTTTTTTACTGGAACGTCAAATGATTCTGATTCTTTTTGCACTGTATTTCTGTACAAATGTTTTTATTTTTCCTAATTTTTTCAGAATTTTTAAAGTATCATAAGTATGGTGAATGTTCAGATTTCTACAGACTGTTCTGTTTTAGACAGATTCTGTTTTTGATGCATAGTTTGCTTGTTTTGATGAAACTATTGATTTATATCAGTGGATTAAGCCATAAAAAAGTTATATTACAGTATACACAATGCAAAAAAATATGAATTGCTTTGCAACAGTACTTAGAGTAGTGGTTTGCTTTATTATACTAACGGATTTTACCGAGTTTTCTGTTAAAGTTTTGTGTGGATGAAGTGTTCGATGATCGAGAAGGTCTCGATGTGAGAAGAAGGAAGAGAGGCAAGAGCTCAAGCTTGTGGATGCCCAAGGCACCCCAAGTAAATATTCAAGGAGACTCAAGCGTCTAAGCTTGGGGATGCCCCGGAAGGCATCCCCTCTTTCTTCAACAAGTATCGGTATGTTTTCGGATTCGTTTCGTTCATGCGATATGTGCAATCTTGGAGTGTCTTTTGCATCTAGTTTTCACTTTTCTTTTATGCACCATGCTGGTATGGGATGGTCCTTGGTTGATTTATAGAATGCTCTATATGCACTTCACTTATATCTTTTGAGTATGGCTTTATAGAATGCTTCATGTGCTTCACTTATATCATTTGAAGTTTGGATTGCATGTTTCTCTTCACTTAGACAACCGCCATTTGTAGAATGCTCTTTTGCTTCACTTATATTTGTTAGAGCTTGGGCATACTTTTGTAGAAAGAATTAAACTCTCTTGCTTCACTTATATCTATTTAGAGAGATGACAGGAACTGGTCATTCACATGGTTAGTCATAAAATCCTACATAAACTTGTAGATCACTGAATATGATATGTTTGATTCCTTGCAATTGTTTTGCGATATAAAGATGGTGATATTTGAGTCATGCTAGTTGAGTAATTGTGAAATTGATAAATATTTGTGTTGAGGTCTGCAAGTCTCGTAGCATGCACGTATGGTGAATCGTTATGTAACGAAGTCGGAGCATGAGGTGTTTATTGATTGCCTTCCTTATGAGTGGCTGTCGGGGACGAGCGATGGTCTTTTCCTACCAATCTATCCCCCTAGGAGCACGCGCGTAGTACTTTGTTTTGATGACTAATAGATTTTTGAAATAAGTATGTGAGTTCTATGTGACTAATGTTGAGTCCATGGATTATACGCACTCTCACCCTTCCATCATTGCTAGCCTCTTGATGCCGTGCATTTTCCTTTCTCACCTCGAGAGTTGGTGCAAACTTCGCCGGTGCATCCAAACCCCGTGATATGATACGCTCTGTCACACATAAGCCTCATTATATCTTCCTCAAAACAGCCACCATACCTACCTATTATGGCATTTCCATAGCCATTCCGAGATATATTGCCATGCAACTTCCATCATCATCATATACATGACTTGAGCATTTATCGTCATATTGCTTTGCATGATCGTAAGATAGCTAGCATGATGTTTTCATGGCTTCTCCGTTTTTGATGTCATTGCTACGCTAGATCATTGCACATCCGGTACACGCCGAGGCATTTATATAGAGTCATATCTTTGTTCTAGATATCGAGTTGTAATATTGAGTTATAAGTAAATAAAAGTGTGATGATCATCATTATTAGAGCATTGCCCCAGTGAGGAAAGGATGATGGAGACTATGATTCCCCCACAAGTCGGGATGAGACTCCGGACTTTACAAAAATAAAAGAGGCCAAAGAATCCCACCAAAAAAATATAAAAATATATGAAAAAAAGAAAATAAAAATGAGAGAAAAAGAGAGAAGGGGCAATGTTACTATCCTTTTACCACACTTGTGCTTCAAAGTAGCACCATGTTCTTCATATAGAGAGTCTCTTGAGTTATCACTTTCATATACTAGTGGGAATTTTCATTATAGAACTTGGCTTGTATATTCCAACGATGGGCTTCCTCAAATGCCCTAGGTCTTCATGAGCAAGCAAGTTGGATGCACACCCACTTAGTTTCAGTTTGAGCTTTCATATACTTATAGCTCTAGTGCATCCGTTGCATGGCAATCCCTACTCCTCACATTGATATCTGTTGATGGGCATCTCCATAGCCCGTTGATACGCCTAGTTGATGTGAGACTATCTTCTCCTTTTTGTCTTCTCCATACAACCTCCACCATCATATTCTATTCCACCTATAGTGCTATGTCCATGGCTCACGCTCACGTGTGCGTGAAAGTTGAAAAAGGTTTGAGAACGTCAAAAGTATGAAACAATTGCTTGGATTGTCATTGGGGTTGTGCATGATGTGAATATTTTGTGTGGTGAAGATGGAGCATAGCCAGACTATATGATTTTGTAGGGATGAGCTTTCTTTGGCTATGTTATTTCAATAAGACATAATTGCTTGGTTGGTATGCTTGAAGTATTATTATTTTTATATGTCAAACGATAGACTATTGCTTTGAATCACTCGTGTCTTAATATTCATGCCATGATTAGGCATATGATCAAGATTATGCTAGGTAGCATTCCACATCAAAAATTATCTTTTTTATCATTTACCTACTCGAGGATGAGCAGGAATTAAGCTTGGGGATGCTGATACGTCTCCGTCGTATCTATAATAGTTGATTGTTCCATGCCAATATTATTCAACTTTCCTATACTTTTTGGCAACTTTTTATATTATTTTTGGGACTAACATATTGATCCAAAGGCTCAAAGGTCGGTCCCGTCATTTGCATGTTTTAGGTTTCGCAGAATATCCATATCAAACAGAGTCCAAACGGGATAAAAGCAGACGGAGCTTATTTTTGGAAAATATGGAAATTTTGGAAGGAAAATCAACGCGAACCAAAGGCCGAGGTGGTCACGAGGCGGTAGCGCCGCCCCCTAGGCGTGCCCCCTACCCTCGTGAGCCCACCGTAAGGCGGTTGATGCTCTTCTTCTGCCGCAAGAAAGCTAATATTCGGAAAAAAAATCACGGCGAAGGTTTCAGGCCAATCGGAGTTATGGATCTCCATATATACGCGAAACGGTGAAAGCAGGCCGGAGAGAACGCAGAAGCAGAGAGATAGATCCAATCTCGGAGGGCTCTCGCCCTCCCACGCCATGGGAGCCAAGGACCGGAGAAACCCTTCTCCCATCTAGGGAGAAGGTCAAGGAAGAAGAAGAAGAAGGGGGGCTCTCTCCCCCTTGCTTCCGGTGGCGCCGGAACGCCGCCGGGGGCCATCATCATCACCGCGATCTTTACCAACACCACTGTCATCTTCGCCAACATCTCCATCACCTTCCCCCCTCTATCTACAGCGGTCCACTCTCCCGCAACCCGATGTACCCTCTACTTGAACATGGTGCTTTATGCTTCATATTATTTTCCGATGATGTGTTGCCATCCTATGATGTTTGAGTAGATATTCGTTGTCCTATCGATGATTGATGAATTGCTATGATTGGTTTGAGTTGCATGTTTTATTATTGGTGCTGTCCTATTGTGCCCTCCGTGTCGCGCAAGCGTGAGGGATCCCCGCTGTAGGGTTTGCAATATACTTATGATTTGCTTATGGTGGGTGGCGTGAGTGACAGAAGCACAGACCCGAGTAAGTAGGTTGTTTGCGTATGGGATAAAGGGGACTTGATACTTTAATGATATGGTTGGGTTTTAATGCTATGGTTGGGTTTTACCTTAATGAATCTTTAGTAGTTGCGGATGCTTTCTATAGTTCCAATCATAAGTGCATATGATCCAAGTAGAGAAAGTATGTTAGCTTATGCCTCTCCCTCAAATAGAATTGCAATAGTGATTACCGGTCTAGTAACATAGTCAGTTGCCTAGGGACAATTCCGCAACTCCTACCACCACTTTTCCACACTCGCCATATTTACTTTAGTTGTGTTTTTATCTTAACAGCCCCTAGTTTTTATTTACACGCTCTTTATCTTCTTGCAACCTATCCAAAAACACCTACAAAGTACTTCTAGTTTCATACTTGTTCTAGGTAAAGCGAACGTCAAGCGTGCGTAGAGTTGTATCGGTGGTCGATAGAACTTGAGGGAATATTTGTTTTACCTTTAGCTCCTCGTTGGGTTCGACACTCTTACTTATCAAAAACTGTTGTGATCCCCTATACTTGTGGGTTATCAATGCCCTTCTAAAAGTCCACCCTTTTTGTCTTGGGTTAGAACCTCTGACAAAATGGGTTCACAATTTTCTAGGTCATCAAAAGGTCATTGAATTAAATCATATGTAACTTGCATTTGGGAATTTAAATGCTAGTAAATATTTTAAATATCCAAATAATCCCAAACTGAAATGTTCCATGTTGGATATACTCTATACAGTGGGCATGAGCAGTTTGGTGATTTTTGGATATGCCTAAGTATTTTTAGAAATGCCACAAACTTGCAGAAATAAAAGAAAACAGAAAATAAAAGGAAATTAACTTACCTGGCGGCAATCCACCACCCAGCCCACCTGGCGGCTCAAAGATCTTGGCCGGGCCCGTGCCCAGCTACTTCTTCCCTACCAGGTGCAGGAGGTGACGCCGGGCGTCTTGTGAGCTCGCCACGGCGCCACCTACTTTCCGCTTTGCCTCTGGATGCGCTGGACGACCTCCACGTCGCCGCCCCGACCCCCCGGACACCTCCATTCTCCCCCAACGCCTCCCCCTCGCCTCTCCTCACCATGGCTGACGCTGCCGCAGCCGCACCGCCGACGTAGACGCGCCCACCGTCGTCCCCGCACCGCGCCACCGTGTCCAGAAGCTCCGCCGCCCTCCTCTTCTTCAAGCAGGCTGAGCCCCGAGTGCTTGCTTGCCCCGAAGCCACCGCAACGACCTTGCCCGACTCAGCCACCGCCGGAGATCCCCTTCGTCATCACCGCCGCACCACCTCGTCCCCGACCTCGCTGTTTGCTCCGCCGTGACCGCCGTGAGCTCAGCTACCGCCCCATCCTTCATGTTCTCTCTCTCTCGAGCACCGTAGCGACCGCATGAAACTTCACCGCACGCGCCGCCGCCGAGCTCGTCGTCGACGATGCTCCGGCCACCCAACGGCCACACCACCATGTCCACTACACTCACCGCATCGCTAGGAACCCGTAGCACCACTCCACGCACCTCGCCGTGCCCCCTAGTGACGAGCCCGAGCTCGCCCGAACTCCGGAAGCCGCACTGCTCGTCACCGGCGTTGTTTTCGGCGACCCCGAGCCTAACCGCCACCACCACTCGACGCGGCTCACTCCTCGTGTCACATAGATGCTCTCCGCCGCCCATTTGGTCGTCGGAGCACGAAACCCGCATCACCCCGCCGTGTTTGGCCTCGCCGGCGGCTAAACACCAGCGAGTTTACCCCGCTGACCGAGTTGACCGGGTGGACCCAGCTTGACCCCCTGGGTCTATGACAAGTGGGGCCCGCCCTGCTAATTAACTTAGGATTAGCGCTAACTAAACTTAGTTAGTTTAACTAACTACTGACAGACGGGACCCACTGGTCAGTTTGACCTGGACTGGCCCTGTTGACCGCTGACGTCACCCTGACGCAATGTTGATGCAGTAAATCATTTACTAGATTTATTCTTATACAAGAAATTCCAGAAAATGCTACAAACTTCAAAAATTCATAGAAATTAATCTGTAACTCCAAATGCAAAGATTTATATATGAATTTTGATTAGAAAAATTCAATCTTTCCATATGTACTGGTTTCATGCATGTCAGAACAATTTAACCTTGCTGTTTAGATGAAACAAGCTAATGCACTAATATCGCCTCTTAATTTGGGTTAGCATTTGAATCTTTGATTCAAATGAACTCAAACCAATCTATTCTAAGTTGCATTAGCCAAAACACACTCATTTTGCCATGTCATTGCATGCATCATATTGTTGCATATTGCCTTGTGATGATTGTGTTTCGATGTGTTCTTCGTGGTAGGTTACGCCTCGAGGATATTCACGAGTATCCAACTGAAGGGCAGTATCCCACTACCACTCTGTCAGGCAAGCAACCCATTGATCATTTCGATACAAACCCAACTTCTCGCTTCTGCTCTCGTTTACTACATTAAGACAACGCGTTTCAAACTGATGTGTGTTGCGGTAGTTGAACCCACTTCCTCTGCATGACCTGTCATTGCCACAGTAACTAGACAAAACCCACTAGCATGTGTAGGAGTTGATTGAGCCATGTTTGTGTTTCCTACCATGCTATGCTTGCTATGCTTAGAGTCGTGTCGGGTCTCGCTCATAGGGTGATGAACTAGAGTGAATGGTTGTGTCGGTAATGAGAGTGAAGTGTTGAATATGATTTGGTAAAGGTATCGATGAGAGGCCATGTAGGAGTACATGGTGGGTAGTTTCATTGAGACCGTCCTTAAGAATTGAGATCTGTATGTGTGATTTAAGATCAGCTACTACCACGAGTTGGGCCTGAAACCAATGGACCCTCTCGACTTGTTAACCACTCTTGTCCTCTGTCCAAGAGTTGCATGTAGTTTCTGGTGTTTGTAGTATGTTGGAGGCCGTGCGCAGCGCTGACCTTAGGGGTGGGTTGTGATGCGGTAGGCACGTGGCCCGGTGTACCGAGTCGCCCGTTTGGTGTCTCGGGAACCCTGTACACAATGTTTGGGGCCGTTGAGGACACCTCGGCCGGATTTCCTTGCGGATGGAACCCGAATAGGCGATAAACCTGGACTAGGGACTCGTGTGTTTAGTCAGGTCGTGGCCGACGCCCTCGTTGGGCTTCCACTTGAAGGTTGTCGAGTACATGTCGTGTAAACGGCGATAAGTGGTGAAAGCGTGTGTGAAGAAGTACACCCCTGCAGGGTATAAAACTATTCGAATAGCCACGTCCGCGGTAAAGGACTACTTGGTCTCTTATGCAGTTCATAGACAAGTTAATGGTTACTACTAAAAGACTCAAGATAAGTGTGAGTGCCGCGGATGGCCCTCTCGTAGGATGATGAGGGAGGATCCACGATGGAGTATTGAGATGGTGATTAGTGGACTCGTGTGCGAAAACTATTTTACAAGTGGTGTCTTGTAGGATAGCTTAGCCAAGAGTCAAAGATGGCTTGCTGCAATAACTCCACTACCTTCTTGAGAATGTGCATGTATAGTAGGATCTGTTGTAAGACTTGCTAAGTACCTTTGTACTCATGTTACTTTAATTAATGTTTTCAGATGACAACACCGCCCCCTCCGATGGGTTCTATGTAGATCTCGACGTTGACGAGTGACTTGCCACCCAGGTGGTGATCTGAGCTTGTGAAGGGCCCTATGTAGATAGACAGGCTTCGTCAAGCCTTCTTTCTTTCTAGTGTCTGTACTCAAACCAGTTTGCTTCCACATGTGCTTGTATGTTTGTATGACTTGAGTGTCGGGTCATGTGACCCCAACCTGTATGAACATGTTATGTATGGCTCTCCGGAGCCTTTAAATAAAGTACTTTGAGTTGTAGATTTTTGTTGTGATGCCATGTTGTATTTACACATATCGAGCATATTGTGTGTATGATTGAAATGCTTGGTATGTGTGGGATCCGACAATCTAGTTGTTTATCCTTGGCAGCCTCTCTTATGGGGAAATGTAGTCTAGTGCTTCCATGAGCCATAGTAGTCCGCTTCTGACCCGATTCACCGGAGTCCTTCTAGCCCAAAGACTACTCGCTCCGGAACTCTTAGATCGACGGCATGTGTTTCACTTCGTTCACGTATACATCCCTTCGGGGAAATGTCACGCGGTGACATCCGGAGTCCTGCCTAGCCTGCTACAGCCCGGGTTCCCGGAGTCCTGTTAGCCCAATGCTACAGCCCGGATTCACACGCTGCTGACCAACATGCTCGATGTTGATTCATGTATGCCGCTTTGGGTTCACGACTAGCCATGTCGACCCGGGTTCTCTGTCATATGGATGCTAGCGACACTATCATATACGTGAGCCAAAAGGCGCAAACGGTCCCGGGCCATGGTAAGGTGACACCCGCGGAATACCGTGCGTGAGGCCGCAAAGTGATATGAGGTGTCACGGGCTGGATCGGTGTGACTTAGAATCGGGGTCCTGACAGCTTTGGCATCATAGTCGGACTGACTGTAGGTTCGTTGAGCCAAACTGGTCGATGTCGAGTCTAGAAATGCTTTAGTTATATGTAGGGGAATTGATTGTGGGAGGGATGTAAGGCTCTTTTTACTCCTTTACCTTATGCCCTCTGATCTGAGTCATTATCTTCTCATTCTATGTGGGTTAAGGACTAGGCTCTCTTCTTTCTATCAGGTTCACGTGTTACTAATCCGTAGTAACTTATAGAATTGTTGGTTACAAGCTTCAGTTCAGTTTCTACTACTTTTAGTATGTTGTCAGTTGAACCAGAACCTTGATATGATGTTGTTGAGTGGCTTTGCAAACTGTTGTCAATGTCTCAAATCTTTTTCTGAGCATTTACGGCCCGGGTTCTCTATCATATGGATGCTAGCGACACTATCATATACGTGAGCCAAAAGGCGCAAACGGTCCCGGGCCATGGTAAGGCGACACCCACGGAATACCATGTGTGAGGCCGCAAAGTGATATGAGGTGTTACAGGCTAGATCGGTGTGACTTAGAATCGGGGTCCTGACACATAGAAAATAAATGGATCTTCAAGAAGAAGACTGACGCTGCTGGTAATGTTACTGTCTACAAAGCTCGACTTGTTGAGAAAGGTTTTCGACAAGTTCAAGGAGTTGACTACGATGAGACCTTCTCACCCGTAGCGATGCTTAAGTCTGTCCGAATCATGTTAGCAATTGCTGCATTTTATGATTATGAAATTTGGCAAATGGATGCCAAAACTGCATTCCTTAATGGATTTCTTAAAGAAGAGTTGTATATGATGCAACCAGAAGGTTTTTTCGATCCTAAAGGTGCTAAGATAGTGTGCAAGCTCCAGCGATCCATTTATGGACTCGTGCAAGCCACTCGGAGTTGGAATATACGCTTTGGTAGTGTGATCAAAGCATATGGTTTTATACAGACTTTTGGAGAAGCCTGTATTTACAAGAAAGTGAGTTGGAGCTCTGTAGCATTTCTAATATTATATATGGATGACATATTGTTGATTGGAAATGATATAGAATTTCTCGATAGCATAAAAGGATACTTGAATGAGAATTTTTCAATGAAAGACATCGATGAAGCTGCTTATATATTGGGCATCAAGATCTATAGAGATAGATCAAGACACTTAATTGGACTTTCACAAAGCACATACCTTGATAAAGTTTTGAAGAAGTTCAAAATGGATCAGTCAAAAAAAGGGTTCTTGACTGTGTTACAAGGTGCGAAGTTGAGTCGGACTCAATGCCCGACCACTCTGTAAGATAAAGAGAAAATGAAAGTCATTCCCTATGCTTCAGCCATAGGTTCCATCATGTACGCAATGTTGTGTACCAGACATGATGTGTGTCTTGCTATAAGTTTAGCAGGGAGGTACCAAAGTAATCCAGGAGTGGATCACTGGACAGCGGTCAAGAACATCCTGAAATACCTGAAAAGTACTAAGGATATGTTTCTCATTTATGGAGGTGACAAAGAGCTTGTCGTAAATGGTTACGTCGATGCTAGCTTTGACATTGATCCGGATAACTCTAAGTCGCAAACTGGATACGTATTTATATTGAATGGTGGAGCTGTCAGTTGGTGCAGTTCCAAGCAAAGCGTCGTGGCAGGATCTACGTGTGAAGCGAAGTACATAGCTGCTTCGGAAGCAGCAAATGAAGGAGTCTAGATGAAGGAGTTCATATCCAATCTAGGTGTAATACCTAGTGCACCGGGTCCAATGAAAATCTTTTGTGACAATACTGGAGCAATTGCCTTAGCGAAGGAATCCAGATTTCACAAGAGAACCAAACACATCAAGAGACGCTTCAACTTCATCCACGATCAAGTCAAGGAGGGAGACATAGAGATTTGCAAAATACATACAGATCTGAATGTTGCAGACCCGTTGACCAAGCCTCTTCCACGAGCAAAACATGATCAGCACCAAGACTCCATGGTTGTTAGAATCATTATTATGTAATCTAGATTATTGACTCTAGTGCAAGTGAGAGACTGAAGGAAATATGCCCTAGAGGCAATAATAAAGTTATTTATATTTCCTTATATCATGATAAATGTTTATTATTCATGCTAGAATTGTATTAACCGGAAACTTGATACATGTGTGAATACATAGACAAAACAAAGTGTCCCTAGTATGCCTCTACTTGACTAGCTCGTTAATCAAAGATGGTTAAGTTTCCTGACCATAGACATGTGTTTTCATTTGATGAATGGGATCACATCATTAGGAGAATGATGTGATGTACAAGACCCATTCGTTAGCTTAGCATAATGATCGTTAAGTTTTATTGCTATTGTTTTCTTCATGACTTATACATATTCCTTTAACTATGAGATTATGCAACTCCCGAATACCGGAGGAACACCTTGTGTGCTATCAAACGTCAGAACGTAACTGGGTGATTATAAAGATGCTCTACAAATGTCTCCGAAGGTGTTTGTTGGGTTGGCATAGATCGAGATTGCAATTTTTCACTCCGAGTATCGGAGAGGTATCTCTGGGCCCTCTCGGTAATGCATATAACGATAAGCCTTACAAGCAATGTGACTAATGAGTTAGTTGCGGGATGATGTATTACGGAACGAGTAAAGAGACTTGCCGGTAATGAGATTGAACTAGGTATGAAGATACCGACGATCGAATCTCGGGCAAGTAACATACTGATGACAAAGGGAATGACGTATGTTGTTATTGCGGTTTGACCGATAAATATCTTTGTAGAATATGTAGGAACCAATATGAGCATCCAGGTTCTGCTGTTGGTTATTGATCGGAGATGTGTCTCGGTCATGTCTACATACTTCTCGAACTCGTAGGGTCCGCACACTTAATGTTCGATGACGATTTGTATCATGAGTTATGTGTCTTGGTGACCGAACATTGTTCGGAGTCCCGGATGAGATCACGTACATGATGAGGAGTCTCGAAATGGTCGAGAGGTAAAGATTAATATATTGGACGATAGTATTCGGACACTATAATGGTTTCGGAGCGTTTCGGATATTTATCGGAGTACCGAGGGGTTACCGGAACCCCCCAGGGAAAGTAATGGGCCACTATGGGCCATAGGGGAGAGAGAGGGCAGCCCACAAGGGGTGGCTCCCCCCCATGGGCAGTCTGAATTGGACAAGGGGAGGTGGCGCGGCCCCCCTTTCCTTCCCCCTCTCCCTCTCCTTCCCTCTTTCCCCCTTCTTGAGAAGGAAGGGGGAAACCAACTACGACTAGGAGTCCTAGTGGGATTCCCCACACTTGGGTGCGCCCCTAGGGCCGGCCTCCTCCCTCTACTCCTTTATATATGGGGGCAAGGGGGCACCCCAAAGCGCATCAATTGTTCTCTTAGCCGTGTGTGGTGCCCCCCTCCATAGTTTACTCCTCCGGTCATATTGTCATAGTGCTTAGGTGAAGGCCTGCGCAGATCACATCACCATAACCATCACCACGCCGTCGTGCTGATAAAACTCTCCCTCGACACTTTGTTGGATCAAGAGTTCGAGGGACGTCATCGAGCTGAACGTGTGCAGAACTCGGAGGTGTCGTACGTTCGGTGCTTGATCGGTTGGATCGTGAAGATGTTCGACTACATCAACCGCGTTAAGCTAACACTTCCACTTTCAGTATACGAGGGTACATGGACACACTCTCCCCTCTCGTTGCTATGCATCTCCTAGATAGATCTTGCGTGATCGTAGGAATTTTTTTGAAATTGCGTGCTACGTTCCCCGACAATCTGCACCTAAGAGAAGCACAAGAAACATCCCAGCTGCTGAGAAGAACAAGGCCCCAGTGCCTGAAGTTCAAGAAGATGATGAGGCCCAAGTGCTCAAAAAGCTCAAGCCCAAGATACACGATCATGATGACAATCATCCTATTGCGAGAAAACATGAAGTTAAGGAAAGATGCAGGTCTCAGATTGTGGAGGCAAACTGATCCTTATGCTACAAGGAGAAGGACTGATGTAGATTACATGTTCCACACTAAGGAACAACAAGACTTCTATGAGACAGTCCTCCTGGACAAGAAGCCCATTGTCAGTGATATGAGATGGGTTGACTGGACATTTATTGATGAGAATGAAGATCACTTTCCTGGAGTTCATGAGAGCTTCAGAATGAATGGATTTGATGCTTTTGTGGGTCAGAAGTTGACAAAATTGAATGATGAGATGGTGATGCAGTTCTATTCTACACCTCATTTTTACCCAGATGACAAGATTGTTTGGATGACAGAGGGTACTAGGTACCAATCTTCTATAGTTGAGTGGGTTGAGCTGATCATGCTCCTAAAGAGGTTGATGACAACACTAATGTCTATGCCAAGCCCAGGAAGGACCACAACTCCATGGCACACATGTACAAGGAGATACCAGATGCTGCCTTGGACACACATAAGTTTGGCTCTGTGCACTATCTTCTGTCAGGGCTGCAAACAATCAACACAATCCTGAGACACACATTGTTTCCCAAGTCTGGAGATGACAGAATGAGCAGAGGGCATTCAATCTATTTGCTACACATGTTTGATGTGCCAGAGAAATTCAAGGTGATGACCTTGATAGTTGAGACTGTTGAGAGGACTGCATCTGAACAGAAGAGATCATGTGGCTATGCCTCATAGATTCAGATGCTCATTAATTCCAAAGTGGGCACATGCACATATTTGCTAGATAGAGAGCACCTTCCCTTGAGGCCAGATTTTGAGGATAACACAATTGTCATGGGTGCTTCACATCCTATATCTGTTGAGGCTCAGGAGAAGAGAGAGAAGGCTAAGGCAGAAAAAGCTTCCAAGATTCCAGATCCCTCAGCTGCAAATCTCAAGACCAAGCAATACCAGCTCAGCTATCTGCTTGAACCTATAGTGAGAATTCAGAAAGGACTAACCACACTGACTCAAGACCAAGAGAGTCTTGAGAGAATCGTTGAGACAAAATTTTATGATCTAGACTTGAAGGTCACAAAGATTCAGACTGTAGTTGAGCAACTCCAAGAAGAAGCAGAGGAGAGCAGAGGAAGATCTACTACAGATGCTTATCATAGGGTGCCTAGAGCACAAAGGTCTGCAGCTGTGCCAGTCAGTGACACAAGGGCCAAATTCAGCACCTGCAGCTTTGCCCCTCCAATGGCAACCCCTCCAGTTTCTCAGACGTCAGCCGAAGTCTTTGCAGATGATCTTATCTCCATGCCATCTTTGCACTTCGGAGCTCCCGGATATCATGCTTAGAGTGTCGATAGCACTATGCATTTTTGAGCTTTTTGGCAACTTGTTGCCAAAGGGAGAGAAAGTGTATAGATCATAGGCTTCGAGAGAGAGAGAGAGAGAGTTTTGCTTCTTTTTTGTCCCTCTTGCTACTTATTTGCTTGTGTTTTCTACAATATTTGTGCTTGTGTGAGAGATACTCTTATGATCATGTGTTTGATCATATTATGTCTTATTATATGTGCTTGAATGATGCTATCTTATCACTTGTGTATGATCAATCATATTTGTCTTGGTGATGAGTGCATGTCATTTATATTCTATCATTTTGAGCGCTCCACCAAGATGTATGTGACATGGAAGAGTGACCCATGATCCTAATCGATTGTGCCTTTGCATTCAAAAGCAAATCATAAATAATGCACAAATTTAGGGGGAGCTCTTGCTTATCACATACTTCTCAAAGCGATGATATATTTCAGTCTTATCATCATTTGTCGAAGCTTTGATCTATATGTTGTCATCAATTGCCAAAAAGGGAGATTGCAAGTTGATGTCTACTACGCAACCTTCTTGTTGTAGACGTTGTTGGGCCTCCAAGTGCAGAGGTTTGTAGGACAGTAGCAAATTTCCCTCAAGTGGATGACCTAAGGTTTATCAATCCATGGGAGGCATAGGTTGAAGATGGTCTCTCTCAAACAACCCTGCAACCAAATAACAAAGAGTCTCTTGTGTCCCCAACACACCCAATACAATGGTAAGTTGTATAGGTGCACTAGTTTGGCGAAGATATGGTGATACAAGTGCAATATGGATGGTAGATATAGGTTTTTGTAATCTGAAAATATAAAAACAGCAAGGTAGCGAACGATAAAAGTGAGCGTAAACGGTATTGCAATGCTAGGAAACAAGGCCTAGGGTTCATACTTTCACTAGTGCAAGTTCTCTCAACAATAATAACATAATTGGATCATATAACTATCCCTCAACATGCAACAAAGAGTCACTCCAAAGTCACTATTAGTGGAGAACATACGAAGAGATATGGTAGTGTACGAAACCACCTCACAGTTATTCTTTCCAATCAATCCGTTGGACTATTCCTATAAGTGTCACGAACAGCCCTAGAGTTCGTACTAGAATAACACCTTAAGACACAAATCAACCAAAACCCTAATGTCACCTAGATACTCCAATGTCACCTCAAGTATCCGTGGGTATGATTATACGATATGCATCACACAATCTCACATTCATCTATTCAACCAACACATAGAACCTCAAAGAGTGCCCCAAAGTTTCTACCGGAGAATCAAGACGAAAACGTGTGCCAACCCCTATGCATAAGTTCATGGCGGAACCCGCAAGTTGATCACCAAAACATACATCAAGTGAATCACGTGATATCCCACTGTCACCACAGATCATGCACGGCAAGACATACATCAAGTGTTCTCAAGTCATTAAAGACTCAATCCGATAAGATAACTTCAAAGGAAAACTCAATCCATTACAAGAGAGTAGAGGGGGAGAAGCAACATAAGATCCAACAATAATAGCAAAGCTCGCGATACATCAAGATCGTGCCAAATCAAGAACACGAGAGAGAGAGAGATCAAACACATAGCTCTGGTACATACCCTCAGCCCAGGGTGAACTACTCCCTCCTCGTCATGGAGAGCGCCGAGATGATGAAGATGGCCACGGTGAGGTTCCCCCCCTCCCGTGAGTCTTGAAACAGGGTCCCGATTGGTTTTTGGTGGCTACAGAGGCTTGCGACAGCGGAACTCCCGATCTATTCTGTTCCCCGAAGTTTTTAGGGTATATGGGAATATATATGAGGAAGAAGTACGTCAGGGGAGCCACGAGGGGCCCACGAGGGTGGAGGGCGCGCCCTAGGGGGATGGGCGCGCCCCCCTACCTCGTGGCTCCCTTGTTTCTTTCCTGACGTGCACTCCAAGTCTATCGGGTAGCTTTCCTTCCAAAAATAACTTCTCAGAAGGTTTCATTCCGTTTCGACTCCGTTTGATATTCCTTTTCTTTGAAACAACAAACAAGGAAAAAAGCGAGGCGGCACTTTGGGCTCTGGGTCAATAGGTTAGTCCCAAAAATATTATAAAAGTGTTTAATAAAGCCCATAAACATCCAAAACAGATAATATACTAGCATGGAGCAATCAAAAATTATAGATACGTTGGAGACGTATCAGCATCCCCAAGCTTAATTCCTGCTCGTCCTCGAGTAGGTAAATGATAAAAACAGAATTTTTGATGTGGAATGCTACTTAACATATTTATCAATATAATCTTCTTTATTGTGGCAAGAATATTCAGATCCATAAGATTCAATAAAAAAGTTTAATATTGACATAAAAACAATAACACTTCAACCATACTAGCAAAGCAATCAAGTCTTCTCAAAATAACATGGCCAAAGCAAGCTATCCCTACAAAATCATATAGTCTGTCTATGCTCTATCTTCACCACAAAAAGTATTTAGATCATGCACAACCCCGATGACAAGCCAAGCAATTGTTTCATACTTTTTACATTCTCAAACTTTTCAATCTTCATGCAATACATGAGCGTGAGCCATGGACATAGCACTATATGTCGAATAGAATGGTGGTTGTGGAGAAGACAAAAAGGGAGAAGATAGTCTCACATCAACTAGGCGTATCAACGAGCTATGGAGATGCCCATCAATAGATATCAATGTGAGTGAGTAGGGATTGCCATGCAGCGGATGCACTAGAGCTATAAGTATATGAAAGCTCAACAAAAGAAACTAAGTGGGTGTGCATCCAACTCGCTTGCTCCACGAAGACCTAGGGCATTTTAGGAAGCCCATCATTGGAATATACAAGCCAAGTTCTATAATGAAAAATTCCCATTAGTATATGAAAGTGACAAAATGAGAGACTCTCTATCATGAAGATCATGGTGCTACTTTGAAGCACAAGTGTGGTAAAAGGATAGTAACATTGTCCCTTCTCTCTTTTTATCTCATTTTTTGGGCCTTTTCTCTTCTTTTTATGGCCTCTTTTCTTTTTTTAAATGCAGAGTCTCATCCCGACTTGTGGGGAATCATAGTCTCCATCATCCTTTTCCTCACTTGGGACAATGCTCTAAAAATGAAGATCATCACACTTTTATTTTCTTACAACTCAAGAATTACAACTCGATACTTAGAACAAAATATGACTCTATATGAATGCCTCCGGTGGTGTAACGGGATGTGCAATGAATCAAGAGTGACATGTATGAAAGAATTATGAACGGTGGCTTTGCCACAAATACGATGTCAACTACATGATCATGCAAAGCAATATGACAATGATGGAGCGTGTCATAATAAGCGGAGCAGTGGTAAGTTGCATGGCAATGTATCTCTGAATGGCTATGGAAATGCCATGATAGGTAGGTATGGTGGCTGTTTTGAGGAAGGTTTATGGTGGGTGTATGATACCGGTGAAAGGTGCGCAGTATTAGAGAGGCTAGCAATGGTGGAAGGATGAGCGTGCGTATAATCCATGGACTCAACATTAGTCATAAAGAACTCACATACTTATTGCAAAAATCTACAAGTTATCAAAGCAAAGTATTACGCGCATGCTCCTAGGGGGGTAGATTGGTAGGAAAATACCATCGCTCGTCCCCGACCGCCACTCATAAGGAAGACAATCAATAAATAAATTATGCTCCAACTTCATCACATAACGGTTCACCATACATGCATGCTACGGGAATCACAAACTTTAACACAAGTATCTCCCAAATTCACAACTACTCAACTAGCATGACTCTAATATCACCATCTTTATATCTCAAAACAATTATCAAGCATCAAATTCACAACTACTCAACTAGCATTTGATGCTTGATAATTGTTTTGAGATATGAAGATGGTGATAATAAAGTCGTGCTAGTTGAGTCGTTGTGAATTTGAGAGATACTTGTGTTAAAGTTTGTGATTCCCGTAGCATGCACATATGGTGAACCGTTATGTGATGAAGTCGGAGCATAATTTATTTATTGAATGTCTTCCTTATGAGTGGCGGTCGGGGACGAGCGATGGTCTTTTCCTACCAATCTATCCCCCTAGGAGCATGCCCGTAATACTTTGCTTCGGTAACTTGTAGATTTTTGCAATAAGTATATGAGTTCTTTATGACTAATGTTGAGTCCATGGATTATACGCACTTTCTTCCTTCCACCATTGCTAGCCTCTCTAATACCCAAGACTTTTCACGCAGATCATACACCCACCATATACCTTCCTCAAAATAGCCACATACCTACCTATCATGGCATTTCCATAGCCATTCCGAGATATATTGCCATGCAACTTACAACTGCTCCGCTTACTATGACACGCCCATCATTGTCATATTGCTTCGCATGATCATGTAGTTGATATCGTATTTGTGGCAAAGCCACCGCTCATAATTCTTTCATACATGTCACTCTTGATTCATTGCATATCCCGGCTACATCACGGAGGCATTCACATAGAGTCATATTTTGTTCTAAGTATTGAGTTGTAATTTATGAGTTGTAAGTAAATAAAAGTGTGATAATCATCATTTTTAGAGCATTGTCCCAAGTTAGGAAAGGATGATGGAGACTATGATTCCCCCACAAGTCGGGATGAGACTCCGGACTAAAAAAAGAGGCCATAAAAAAGAGAAAAGGCCCAAAAAATATAAAAAATGAGAGAAAAAGATAGAAGGGACAATGTTACTATCCTTCTACCACACTTGTGCTTCAAAGTAGCACCATGATCTTCATGATAGAGAGTCTCTTATGATATCACTTTCATATACTAGTGGGATTTTTCATTATAGAACTTGGCTTGTATATTCCAATGATGGGCTTCCGCAAAATGCCCTAGGTCTTCGTGAGCAAGCGAGTTGGATGCACACCCACTTAGTTTCTTTTGTTGAGCTTTCATATACTTATAGCTCTAGTGCATCTGTTGCATGGCAATCCCTACTCACTCACATTGATATCTATTAATGGGCATCTCCATAGCCCGTTGATACGCCTAGTTGATGTGAGACTATCTTCTCCCTTTTTGTCTTCTCCACAACCACCATTCTATTCCACATATAGTGTTATGTCCATGGCTCGCGCTCATGTATTGCGTGAAGATTGAAAAAGTTTGAGAACACCAAAAGTATGAAACAATTGCTTGGCTTGTCATCGGGGTTGTGCATGATTTAAATACTTTGTGTGGTGAAGATAGAGCATAGCCGCATCTATATGATTTTGTAGGGATAACTTTCTTTGGCCATGTTATTTTGAGAAGACATGATTGCTTAGTTAGTATGCTTGAAGTATTATTATTTTTATGTCAATATTAAACTTTTGTCTTGAATCTTTCGGATCTGAATATTCATACCACAATTAAGAGAATTACATTGAAATTATGCTAAGTAGCATTCCATATCAGAAATTCTATTTTTATCATTTACCTACTCGAGGACGAGCAGGAATTAAGCTTGGGGATGCTTGATACGTCTCCAACGCATCTATAATTTTTCATTGTTCCATGCTATATTATATTCTGTTTTGGACATTAATGGGCTTTATTATACACTTTTACATTATTTTTGGGACAAACCTATTAACCAGAGGCCCAGCCTAGAATTGTTTTTTTGCCTATTTCAGAGTTTCGCAGAAAAAGAATATCAAACAGAGTCCAAACGGAATGAAACCTTCGGGAACGTGTTTTTCGGAACGAACATGATCCAGAGGACTTGGACCCTACGTCAAGACATCAACCAGGAGGGCACGAGGTAGGGGGGCGCGCCTACCCCCGGACGCGCCCTCCACCCTCGTGGGGCCCATGTTGCTCCACCGACGTACTTCTTCCTCCTATATATACCTACGTACCCCCAAACTACCAGATACGGAGCCAAAAACCTAATTCCACTGCCGCAACCTTCTGTACCCGTGAGATCCCATCTTGGGGCCTTTTTCGGAGCTCGCCGGAGGGGGCGTCGATCACGGAGGGCTTCTAATCAACACCATAGCATCTCCGATGATGTGTGAGTAGTTTACCTCAGACCTTCGGGTCCATAGTTATTAGCTAGATGGCTTCTTCTCTCCTTTTGGATCTCAATACAATGTTCTCCCCCTCTCTCGTGGAGATCTATTCGATGTAATCTTCTTTTGCGGTGTGTTTGTTGAGAATTTTGAATTGTGGGTTTATGATCAAGTTTATCTATGAACAATATTTGAATCTTCTCTGAATTCTTTTATGTATGATTGGTTATCTTTGCAAGTCACTTCGAATTATCAGTTTGGTTTGGCCTACTAGATTGATCTTTCTTGCAATGGGAGAAGTGCTTAGCTTTGGGTTCAATCTTGCGGTGTCCTTTCCCAGTGACAATAGGGGCAGCAAGGCACGTATTGTATTGTTGCCATCGAGGATAACAAGATGGGGTTTATATCATATTGCATGAGTTTATCCCTCTACATCATGTCATCTTACTTAAAGCGTTACTCTGTTCTTATGAACTTAATACTCTATATGCATGTTGGATAGCGATCGATGTGTGGAGTAATAGTAGTAGATGCAGGCAGGAGTCGGTCTACTTGTCTCGGACGTGATGCCTATATACATGATCATACCTAGATATTCTCATAACTATGCTCAATTCTATCAATTGCTCAACAGTAATTTGTTCACCCACCGTAACACTTATGCTCTTGAGAGAAGCCACTAGTGAAACCTATGGCCCCCGGGTCTATTTTCCATCATATTAATCTCCCGTTAACAAGTTATTTATGGCGCCGTCTTTATTTTGCTTTCTTTACTTTGCATCTTTATCATAAAAATACCAAAATATTATCTTATCATATCTATCAAATCTCACTCTCGTAAGTGACCGTGTAGGGATTGACAACCCCTTATCGCGTTGGTTGCGAGGATTTATTTGTTTGTGTAGGTGCGAGGGACTCGTGCGTGGCCTCCTACTGGATTGATACCTTGGTTCTCAAAAACTGAGGGAAATACTTACGCTGCTTTACTGCATCACCCTTTCCTTTTCAAGGAAAACCAATGCAGTGCTCAAGAGGTAGCAATCCTTTATCATTATCTTGTTGCAATGGTCTTACTTTGGAATTTAACACTTTGAGCACCTTACATGTTTCACATGCTTGTGTTGATAGTCCTTTCATATCATGTAGAAATTCCTTGCTCAAATCTCATGATGATATGCTTGCTATGACTTGTTGCCATGATAAAAGTTTATCTATTTCCCCGAGTTGTTGTGCTAACAATGTAGAGGAAACTCAACACTCCATGGAACAAGATGTGGTCTTAAATGGTGCTTCAAGGGATCCTACATCATCATCTATTGCTTTATGCCTTATGGCTAAGGCTTCAAAGGTATCTCCTACTTTGAACGCCAATATGTCTCTTGATGATGATGTTAATGCTAATGATGATGAGGATAATGATGAAGAGAATGGTAATGTTGCCTCCTTAAAAATTGAGGGGGAAATGGTCTTTAAAGCTCTTCATAAAAATAAAATTGCTCGTTCCAACTTCATGGAAATCATGTCCATTGCCATTGAGGGCAAGAATTATATTGAGGAGTTGGAATCTCATCTTGAGGAGCATGAGGTCACCATTGAGAAAATGGAAGGTCATGAGCGCGATTATGCTAATGAGATTGCGGACCTCTCTCAAGCTCTTGAACTTGAACAAACGACCAAGGAATCTCTTGAGGAGACTTTTGCTCTAGAACTATCTAGAGTGAAGGAATCTCATGATAGAGCTCTTGAGGTGGCCAATGATTTTGAAACTAAAAATTATAAGCTTGAAGTTGCGCATGCTAAACTCCTTGAGGACTTTGGGCACCTCGAAAATGGCTCAAGGGTCATTAAGAGTGAGCTCATCAAACTCACTGAGTCTCATGCACAACTTAAAGCTTCATAATCAAAAGAGCTTGCTAAGTTTCCTTCTCCTATTGCTATTATTGATGATGCTTGTGCTACTAACTCTATTACTTGTGAAGCATCCATTTTGAAGCAGAATGTTGAGCTACGGGCTCAACTTGAGTTGTTATCTAGCAATTATGGGAAATTGGAAGAAAGTCATGAAAATCTCTCAAGCTCTCATGATGATCTTCTAGTATCCCATAATGTGCTAAAGATAGCTCATGAGGCCATGATTGCTAAGGTAACATCTAGTGAACCTCATGTGGACACTAGCACTACTTCTAGTCAAAATGCTATATTTCCATGTGCTAGTCCTTGTAATTCATCTACTCACAATGTTGGTACATCTTGTGATGAATTGCTTTCCTTGCCTTACTGCTCTAACGATGAAGCGTATACTTCCTCTAGTACTTGTGTTGATACTAACCATGTAGAGGAAATCAAAGAGCTCAAGGCCCAAGTCACTTCTTTGAAGAGAGACTTGGAAAAGAGTCATGAAGGGAAATCCACACTCAACAATATCTTGAGTGTGCAAAAATCCCCCAATGACAAAGGTGGACTTGGATTCAACTCCAATAAGAAGAAGAAGTCCAAGATAAACAAGAATAAGGGCCAAGAACAACTCAAGAATTCGGCCAAGATTATTTGCTTCAAGTGCAAGATTGAAGGGCATCATATTAGATCTTGCTCTTTGAAGAAGAAGGCCATTAGTGACAAGCAACAAGAGAAGCGGCCACAAGTTCAAACTCATGCTCAACCACAAGTTGAAGAAAGGCCTCTTCCCAATAATACTCAAGCTAATGCTTCTCAAGTTGAGAAATCAAGTGAGAAGAAAGTGAAGAGTAGACGTTGCTACTTATGTCGTGAGAAAGGTCACCTCACTTCTTCATGCACTAGTGGTAACTCATCCAACCCAATTCTAATTGATGCTATCTATTCTCTTGGGAAGGATAATGTTGGTAATGTGTTTGCCAAATTTGTTGGTATTCAAAGTGGTGTCAAGAAAAGAACCATTTGGGTAGCCAAGCCTATTGTGACTAACCTTTTAGGACCCAACTTGGTTGGGGACCAACTAGCTCATACTTGATCAATAGGTGTTGTTGGAGGTCATTGGAGACTTGGCTACATTATGAAGAATTAAGGGACTTCATCATTCTTATTGTCTCAAGCCAAGTCAATTGGGTTATCAAGTTTCTATCTTATATCCAATGTGCCTCCTTGCGGTAACTTGTACTTAAATTGTTTACATTGAAAGTTACTTGCCCCCTTGCATGTTTTGGTTTTGTTCCTTTCATGTGTTTGTATATGTTGTGTCTCCAAATTGCTTATCTTGAGTAATCAAGTATATGTATGTTGGTTTGCACTTCATGTACATGTGTGTCGTACGTTGAACCTTTGTGCATCTTGTTTGTATCTTAGTTGGCTCTTGTGAGAGATTAATATATATCCCATTGTGGGGGAGTGATGTGATTTGTGCACGTCACAATCCTATAAATGTGTGTACATGAGGAATACCATCTAGTATTGATATTACAAGATTTTCTAGTCGCTATGTGGTATGTCTTCTCATGATAAATTCAAATTCTAAATAGTCCATTAATTATCTCTTGTTGGATCCTCTTATTGCCTCTTGATAAGTTTTTATTGGTATCACATTATGGGGGAGTAATATGCTATATGCATATTACAAGCCTAGAAAATGTGTACATTTGAGATATTGTCACCTAGAATTGATATTGTAAATTATCTTGTTCCTAGGTGGCATGTTAGCTCTACAAGTTGCAATTTGCTTGTGTTCAGTGTGCAGATGAGGTTGGATATCCTTGCTATCTACCAACGGGAATTGTTTCCAAATACTTCTTGTCTTTTGACAATTGGTACTCACTTATGTGTGGTAGAAATTATTGATCATCTTTACATTGGCCTTTGCTTTTATTTGCCTTATCTCTTGCCTAGGAATGTTTCAACTCCCTTTGTCTTCCATACCACTTGTGGATCTTGTTAATTTCTTGACCTTGTCTAGTGTTTTCTAGATATAGTGAAAGTGGTGATCCCACCTTGTGCATTTTGTATTCAAATGCAAATTCTCTATAATGCACTAGTCTTGGGGGAGCTATCATATTTTCTATAAAATACTCATCTTGTGGTCCTTATCAAGTGTGTGTTGGTGGAACGCAAACCGTTTCTTTTTGGTACTTTGTGCCATCATGAAACTTTGTAGAGAGCTTGGTTTGTTTGGAACCATTCTCTCTTTTGGTAGTTTGACATCTTTCTTTTCGCGTGTATCATTGGATATCTCGTTCCTTGATGTATCTTTCAGTTGATATCCTCTAAGTGATGATTTATTCTTTTGGTATCTTTTCTTCACTTGGTTTTTATTTTTCAATTGGTATCGGTTCTTGAAAGTCTTGAGCATGCATATTAACTTCATGTAGTTTCCTTGGCATGCTTTCTTTCTTTGACCCAATATATAGGGAAACTCCACCAAGTCTCAAATTGGATGAGATGTGCATGAATTTCATTTCCATATCTATATGCACATATTTATGTGGAGTTTGTCCTATGTATTGTTGGTGTTTCTAACTCTTTGGTCCCAATGAGTTCGGGCACCATTTTGTTTGTATTGTTGTTCTAGGAACAATTGGAGATGCATTGGATGCTCGACTCACTCACAAGGAAGGTGGTGTCACCATGTGCTTATTGGAGTCAAGCTAGGATTCTCAATGAACTACTATCTATTACCTTCAATTGGTTTCTTCTACATCCTTCCAATGATATCTCGGTAACAAGTATCTATTCATGCATTCTTTTCTTGCATTCAACCTTGTGTAGGTTGCATCTTGGCATGATATTCATTCCATCTTGTGATACTTGTTTCCTTTCTCAAAGCATCTCAACGATGATCTCATGTTGCTAGTTGTGATGTCTTTGATGGTTGTGTGGTAGGAATTCATCTATACACAATAAGACCATATCTAGCCATGTGCTATGCTTCCAAGCAAATATCTTATTGGTATATATCTATGACTTCCTTTTGGATATCTTGTTCCTTCGTGTTGTAACTATTTCAGGTGTACATCCTTCTTTGTAGATATATATCATCATGATTTCGTCTACCTAGAACCTCATACACTTGAGAGAAATTACATCTCTAGATGATATCATTTCTTTCACGTCCACCTTGTCTTTCTTATGTTATTTCTTTGGTGGCTCTATGAAAGCTTTTGCCTTGAGTGCGTGTCTTATCTCGTTGCATCTTAATGCACTCTTGTGTGGTGAAGATCATTTTCCTCATGCTTATCTCTACGAGGCTTTTGCCATCTTAATTGGTATCCCTCATCTTGATGAGGCTTTCATCTTCTATCTTCACCATGGGTTGTCGCAAGCTTTGTTGTTGTCTTTTTAGTGAGCTTGTGAACCCATTTGCTAGTGGGTGTGTGTGGGAAGGAATGTCATGCCGCGTGTATCTCATTTATCCAAGACTATGTTGATGCTTAATGCTCATCCTTATTTTAGTCTTCTCAAGTGCTTTGCCATGACTCACACACATCATGTTGGTTGAGCCTATTCTTAAGTTGCCTCTTTTACATGTTGCTCAACCATGTGTTTGTTGCAAGTGCTAGGCTTTGTTTCCTATATGCTCACTTACACTTGTTGTGAGTTTCCATTGATTTTGTGGGAGCTATGATCCTATTTTGTGCACTTGGTATCCTAATAAAAAAATTCTTATGTGTGCACAAATCATGGGGAGATTCTATAGTTTCTTTAGATCACTCCTTCGCTCTTATCATAATATCCTTTATTCATGTGGCTCGTAGGATCATTGGCCTAGTTGGTTCAATTGGTATCTTTTGATAGCGTGCTTCAATTGGTATCTTTTGATTGCTTGATTGCTTGTTTCTCTCTTTGTTATGCCTTTGCGGCATATCATTCTTTTGCAATCTTTGGGCCTCAATATAGTTTGTCTTCCTCCAAGTATTTACCATTGGATATGTGTATTGCATTCCACTCTCTTATTGAGAAATATACAATTTATGGAGGACCACAATTTATATTGCCTTCTAAGCTTTTCGCCCATTTTGGCAACCGATGCCAATGGGGGAGAAGTTTCAGAGAGTTTTGTGGAGAAGCTTTGGTTTCTGTTTCCTTAGCATTTGCATCTCATTCACATGCATTATTGGTGGTTGCATTGCATGGTGATGCATAATTCCTTATATAAACTCTCTTGAAAGTGATTATCATCAATTACCAAAATGGGGGAGATTGAAAGGACATGCGGTGCCCCCATGTGTAGTTTTGGTAATTGATGACATTCTATATGGACTAATGGTTGCATTGAGTTATGTTTGAAGGATTTGTCCATAGGCATTTCTTGAAGTCCATGTGTTGGTTTCAAGGAGTTTATGAGTTGACCAAGGTACTATTAAGGAATTATCCAAAGATTGGTCATGTGAGTGTTGAGCTTATTGCAAGCATGTCTTGAAGAAGAAGATTGTGTGATCATTCATGTTTACCTTCAAGACATCATCCAAATGAAGAGAGTTGGAAAGATTCAAGGTTGATCAAGACTAACTCAAGAGTGAATCAAGTTGATCAGCTCACAAAGCGTAGAAGATGTACCGAGAGGGATCAAGTGATCCATGGTATGGTAAGAATTGTCCATTGCACTTTGTGTACTAACCCATGGTCTACGTGAGAGTTCTATGTGGGGTTAGGTACGTGTCCATGGGCTTGCGTCAAGAGGAAGATATCATACAACCCATGGAAAGGATGACATCAAGTGGTGATCGTCATCAAGATTGTCGTGTGCAAGTTCAAGTGTAGCATCACGAAGAGATCAAGTGCTTGAAGCTTGCCATCCATTGTGGTGTCAATGGACTTGTGAAGATGTGCCGAAGAGTGGCTCACCCATAGTGGAGTATGGGGGAGCAATCAACTATTCTCCATCGACCCAACGCAATCAAGAAAGGTGGTCCATCTTAAGGAGGACAAGATCGTCATCATCTAGCTCAAGTGGATCATGTGCAAGGCAAAGGTTTGCCCTTGATATGTTTTCTATTTTACCGGTCTCATGGTGGTAGTTGGGAGACCGGGTTATAGGATCGTTTGCCGTACTATCAAGGGGGGCTCTCAAGTTGGTAGCTTGATCGTATCGTTCGTAGAGAGCTCAAACCATTGCATCCTTGCATCATCTTTCTTGGTTCTTGTTTGGTTCTCTTTGTGAGTCTTAGGGCTTATGGTCATCTTGATGACAAGCTCGAGTTCACTGAAAACAGAGTTCACATGCTTCTTCTATTGCGTTTTCGGTGTTGGAGGTTTTACCGGTCTTATTCGAGGAAGGGTTCTCACCATTTTCTCATGGGCCTTTTCTAATTTGCTTCTTATTGTTATTTCTATCAAGATTGTGTTAGCCCTTGTCACTAGCTTTTCAACAAACTTGGTTTCGTTAAATTCGGAGTCCGTTTGCAGAACCATTATAAAAGCTGCAGCGGTACTACCGCTCGTGGGAGCGGTACTACCGCTTGGAGGGGATGTAATTTTTTACTACCGCTCTTGGGAGTGGTACTACCACTTGGAGCAGTACTATCGCGGCTACTTCCGTGGCTACTTTCGCTCAGCGGTGGTAGGCACAGATGTATTTTTTTTAGCACCGCTCGCAAGCAGTAGTACCGCTACCCTTTGAGGTAGTACCGCTACCCCTAGCGGTAGTGCCGCTCTGTGTGGGCTGTGAGCATAACGGTTGGATTTTTCCCCACCTATAAAAGGGGGTCTTCTTCCCCAATGAGCCTTATCCTTTGAGCTTGTGTTCTTCCCCCATTGTTGACCTTCTTCGAGCTTGCTATCTCTCAATCCCTCCATGGATTCTTGCTAGTTTTGGGGGGAAAAGGAGATAGGAGATCTACATCCACATTTCCACCAATCACTTTCTCCTCTATGTGAGGGGAACCCCTTGGATCTAGATCTTGGAGTTCTTGGTGTTCTCCTTCTTGTTCTTCCTCTCATTTTCCTCCCTAACATTAGTTGCTTTGGTGGAATTTGGGAGAGAAGGACTTGGGCACTCCGTGTGCCCTTGCCATTGCATTTGGTGCATCGATTTGAGTTCTCCACGGTGATACGTGGAAGTTACAAGTTGAGAAGCTTATTACTCTTGGGATGCTTGGTACCCTTGAGCTTGTTCCTCTTGGGTGCTTGGGCGCCCTAGACGGTTGGTGGTGTTCGGAGCTCAATCATTGTGGTGCAAAGCTCCGAGCAAGCATCGGGGTTTCCAATTAGCTTGTGGAGATCGCCTCGAGCAATTTGACGGGTACCGGTGACCGCCCCCAAGGGTTACCAAGGTGTACGGGTTCGGTGACCGCCCCCAAGGGTCGCCATTTGTATGGGTTCGGTGACCGCCCTCAAGGGTCCCTTAGTGGAATCACGACATCTTGCATTGTGCGAGGGCGTGAGGAGATTACGGTGGCCCTAGTGGCTTCTTGGGGAGCATTGTGCCTCCACACCGCTCCAAACGGAGATTAGCATCGACAAGAGTGTGAACTTCGGGATACATCGTCGTCTCCGCGTGCCTCGGTTATCTCTTACCCGAGCTCTTTACTTATGCACTTTACTTTGTGATAGCCATGTTGTTTCTTGTCATATATCTTGCTATCACCTAGTAGTTTATTCTTGCTTAGCATAAGTTGTTGGTGCACATAGGTGAGCCTAGTTGTTGTAGGTTTTGTGCTTGACAAATTAACCGCTAGGTTTATTCCACATTTGTTCAAGCCTAAACCGTAATTATTTTAAAGCGCCTATTACCCCCCCCCCTCTAGGCGACATCCACGATCTTTCGGAGTTGATCATGTCGGTCCCACCGAGAAGCCTAACGTTCACATTTTGAACTGAATCGGTCTCACCGAGTTCATATATTCGGTCTGACTGAGTTAGCTCTTTTGTGTGTAACGGTTAGATTTTGTGTGGAGGCTATATGTACCCCTCCATCATCCTCTCCATCAGAAAGAGAGAGCCATCAGAACGTGCCTACACTTTCAACACTCATTTTCTGAGAGAGAACCACCTACTCATGTGTTGAGACCAAGACATTCCAATCCAACCAGTAGAATCTTGATCTCTAGCCTTCCCCAAATTGCTTTCCACTCAAATCATCTTTCCACCATAGCCAAATCCGTGAGAGAGAGTTGAGTGTTGGGGAGACTATCATTTGAAGCACAAGAGCAATGTGTTCATCATCAACACACCATCTATTACGTTTGCAGAGTGGTGTCTCCTAGATTGGTTAGGTGTCACTTGGGAGCCTCCGCCAAGATTGTGGAGTTAAACCAAGGAGTTTGTAAGGGCAAGGAGATTACCTACTTCGTGAAGATCTACCAAAGTGAGGCAAGTCCTTCGTGGACGATGGCCATGGTGGGATAGACAATGTTGCTTCTTCGTGGACCCTTCATGGGTGGAGCCCTCCGTAGACTCGCGCAACTGTTGGAAATATGCCCTAGAGGCAATAATAAATTAGTTATTATTATATTTCCTTGTTCATGGTAATCGTTTATTATCCATGCTACAATTGTATTGATAGGAAACTCAGATACATGTGTGGGTACATAGACAACACCATGTCCCTAGTAAGCCTCTAGTTGACTAGCTCGTTGATCAATAGATGGTTACAGTTTCGACCATGGACATTGGATGTCGTTGATAACGGGATCACATCATTAGCGTAATGATGTGATGGACAAGACCCAATCCTAAGCCTAGCACAAAGATCGTGTAGTTCAGTATGCTAAATCTTTTCTAATGTCAAGTATCTTTTCCTTAGACCATGAGATTGTGCAACTCCCGGATACCGTAGGAATGCTTTGGGTGTACCAAACATCACAACGTGGCTGGGTGGCTATAAAGGTGCACTACTGGTATCTCCGAAAGTGTCTCATTGGGTTGGCACGAATCGAGATCGATTTGTCACTCCGTGTAAACGGAGAGGTGTCTCTGGGCCCACTCGGTAGGACATCATCATAATGTGCACAATGTGACCAAGGGTTGATCACGGGATGATGTGTTACGGAACGAGTAAAGAGACTTGCCGGTAATGAGATTGAACAAGGTATCGGTATACCGACGATCGAATCTCGGGCAAGTACAATACCGTTAGACAAAGGGAATTGTATACATGATCGATTGAGTTCTTGACATCGTGGTTCATCCGATGAGATCATCGTGGAACATGTGGGAGCTAACATGGGTATCCAGATCCCGCTGTTGGTTATTGACCGGAGAACGTCTCGGTCATGTCTGCATGGTTCCCGAACCCGTAGGGTCTACACATAAGGTTCGATGGCGCTAGGGTTATAAAGGAAGTTTGTATGTGGTTAACGAATGTTGTTGAGTCCGGATGAGACCCCGGACGTCACGAGGAGTTCCGGAATGGTCCTGAGGTAAAGATTTATATATGGAAAGTTGTTGTTCGGGTTCCGGAAAAGTTCGGTTTTTCGGTATTGTACCGAAGCTTCGAGAAGGTTCCGGAGGTCCGGAAATTGTTCCACCACGTCAATACAGCAGCATGGGCTGTAGGGGCGCCCTAATATAATGGGCCGGGGGCACCAGCCCCAAGGCCCATGCGCATGGGAGAGGGGAAACCCTAAGGGGGAGGCCTCCACTTGACTTGGGAGGCACTCCTCCCCCTTGGCCGCCCCAACCCTAGATGAGATCTAGGGGCGGCCCCCTCCCCCACCTACAAATAGTGGAGGGTGGGAGGGCAGCCGCACTCAAGTTACAGCAGCCCTCCTCTCCCAAGTACTCCTCCTCTCCCGCGGTGCTTGGCGAAGCCTGCGGGATTGCCACGCTCCTCCATCACCACCACGCCGTTGTCTGCTGTTGGATGGAGTCTTCCTCAACCTCTCCCTCTCTCCTTGTTGGATCAAGGCATGGGAGACGCCACCGGCCAGACGTGTGTTGAACGCGGAGGTGTCGTCCGTTCGGCACTAGGATCTCCGGTGATTTGGGTCACGACGAGTACGACTCCTTCAACCCCGTTCTCTTGAACGCTTCCGCTTAGTGATCTACAAGGGTATGTAGATGCACTCTCCTTCCCCTCGTTGCTGGTTTCTCCATAGACAGATCTTGATGACACGTAGGAAAATTTTGAATTTCGCCACGTTCCACAACAAGGGCATCGAGCTAGGTCTATTGCGTAGATTCTTTGCACGAGTAGAACACAAAGTAGTTGTGGGCGTTGATTTTGCTCAATATGCTTACCGTTACTAGTCCAATCTTGTTTCGACGGTATTATGGGATGAAGCGGCCCGAACCGACCTTACACGTACTCTTACGTGAGACAGGTTCCACCGACTGACATGCACTTGGTGCATAAGGTGGCTAGCGGTGCCAAGATTCTCCCACTTTAGTCGGAACGGATTCGATGAAAAGGGTCCTTATGAAGGGTAAATAGCAATTGGCATATCACGTTGTGGTTTTGCGTAGGTAAGAAAGCGTTCTTGCTAGAAACCCATAGCAGCCACGTAAAACATGCAAACAACAATTAGAGGACGTCTAACTTGTTTTTGCGAGGGTATGCTATGTGATGTGATATGGCCAAGAAGAATGTGATGAATGATATGTGATGTATGAGATTGATCATGTTCTTGTAATAGGAATCACGACTTGCATGTCGATGAGTATGACAACGGCGAGAGCCATAGGAGTTGTCTTAATTTATTGTATGACTGCGTGTCATTGAACAAACGCCATGTAATTACTTTACTTTATTGCTAACCGGTAGCCATAGTAGTAGAAGTAATAAGTTGGCGAGACAACTTCATGGAGACACGATGATGGAGATCATGATGATGGAGATCATGGTATCATGCCTTGGCGATGATGATCATGGAGCCCGAAGATGGGGATCAAAGGAGCAAAATGATATTGTCCATATCATGTCACTATTTGATTGCATGTGATGTTTATCATGTTTATGCATCTTATTTGCTTAGAACGACGGTAGTAAATAAGATGATCCCTCATTAAAATTTCAAGAAAGTGTTCCCCTAACGTGCACCGCTATGCGAAGTCCGTCGTTTGAAGCACCACGTGATGATCGGGTGTGATAGATTCTTACGTTCACATACAACGGGTGCAAGCGATTTACACACGAAACACTTAGGTTGACTTGACGAGCCTAGCATGTACTGACATGGCCTCGGAACACAAGAGACCGAAAGGTCGAGCATGAGTCGTATGGTAGATACGATCAACATGAAGATGTTCACCGATGATGACTAGTCCGTCTCACGTGATGATCGGACACGGCCTAGTTGACTCGGATCATGTAATCACTTAGATGACTAGAGGGATGCCTATCTGGTGGGAGTTCATAAAATGAACTTAATTATCCTGAACATAGTCAAAACACTTTGCAAATTATGTCATAGCTCGCGCTTTAGTTCTACTGTTTTAGATATGTTCCTAGAGAAAATATAGTTGAAAGTTGACAAGATGGCGATTATGCGACGTAAGAAAGCTTATGTCCTTAATGCACCGCTTCGGTGTCTTTGAACCCCAAACGTCGTCTGTGGATGTTGCGAACATCGGACATACACGTTTTGTTAACTACGGTGATAGTTCAGTTAAACGGTTTAGATTTGAGGCACCAAAGACGTTTTTCGAAACGTCGCGGAACATATGAGATGTTTCGAGGGCTGAAATTGGGATTTCAGGCTCGTGCCCACGTAAGACCTCCGGCGATTTTCTTAGCCTGCAAACTAAGGGAGAAAAGCTCAATCGTTGAGCTTGTGCTCAGATTGTCCGAGTGCAACAATCACTTGAATCGAGTGGGAGTTGATCTTCCGATGAGATAGTGATGTTTCTCTAAAGTCATTGCCACCAAGCTACTAGAGCTTCGTGATGAACTATAACATATCGTGGATAGATGATCCTTGAAATATTCGCGATGTTTGACACATGAAAGTAGAAGTCAAAGAAGGAGCATCAATTGTTGATGGTTAATGAAACCACTTGTTTCAAGAAGGGTAAGGGCAAGAAGGGATACTTCATGAAACGACAAATCGATTCTTTGCTCTAGTGAAGAAACCCAAGGTTAAACCCAAACCCGAGACTAAGTGCTTCGTAATGAGGGAACGGACACCCAAGCGTAACTACCCTAGATACTTGGTAGATGAGAAGGTCGGCAAGGTCGATAGAAGTATATTGGATATACATTAAGTTATTGTGTACTTTACTAGTACTCCTAGTAGCACCAGGTATTAGATACCGGTTCGGTTGCTAAGTGTTAGTAACTCGAAATAAAAGGCTACGGAATAAGCGGAGACTAGCTAAAGGTGAGTCATGACGATAGGTGTTGGAAGTGTTTCCAAGTTTGATGTGATCAAACATCGCACGCTCCCTCTACCATCAAGATTAGTATTAAACCATAATAATTGTCATTTGGTGTTTGCGTTGAGCATAGACATGATTGGATTATGTCTATCGCAATACGGTTATTCATTTAAGGAGAATAATGGTTACTCTATTTATTTGAATAATACCTTCAATGGACTTGCACCTAAAGGAATGGTTTATTGAATCTCGATCATAGTAATACACATTTTCATGCCAAAAGATATAAGATAGTAATGATGGTACCACTTACTTGTGGCACCGCCATGTAAGTCATATTGGTATAAAGCATGAAGAAGCTCCATGTTGATGGATCTTTGGACTCACTGCTTTTGAAAAGTTTGAGACATGCTAACCATGTCTATTGGTGTATACGCATGAAGAAACTCCATGCAGATGGATCGTTTGGACTCACTTGATTTTGAATCACTTGAGATATGCAAATCATACCACATGGGCAAAATGACCAAAAAGCCTCGGTTTCAAAGAAGATGGAACAAGGTAGCAACTTGTTGGAAGTAACACATTTTGATGTGTGCAGTCCAATGAGTGCCGAGGCATGCAAAGGAATATCGTTATGTTCTTACTTCACGGATGATTTGAGTAGATATTGAGTGTATTTACTTGATGAAGCACAAGTCTGAATTATTGAATGGTTCAAGTAATTTCAGAGTGAAGTTTGAAGATCACCGTGACAAGAGGATAAAATGTCTATGATATGATCATAGAGATGAGTATCTGAGATTCTGAGCTTTGTACGCAATTAAGACATTGTGGAAATTATTTCACAATTAATACCGCCTGGAACACCATAGTGTGATGGTGTGTCCGAACATCATAGTTGCACCCTATTGAATATGGTGCGTACCATGATGTCTCTTATCGAATTAACACTATCGTTCATGGGTTAGGCATTAGAGACAACCGCACTCACTTTATAGGGCACCATGTAATTCCGTTGAGACGACACTATTTGAACTATGGTTTGGAGAAACCTAAGTTGTCATTTCTTAAAAGTTTGGGGCTGCGACGCTTATGTGAAAAAGTTTCAGGTTGATAAGCTCGAACCCAAAGCGGATAAAATGCATCTTCATAGGACACCCAAAAACAGTTGGGTATACCTCCTAATTCAGATCCGAAAACAATAGGGATTGTTTCTTGAATCGGGTCCTTTCTCGAGGAAGGGTTTGTCTCGAAAGAATTGAGTGGGAGGATGGTGGAGACTTGATGAGGTTATTGAACCATCACTTCAACCAAGATAGTAGCAGGCACGTGAAGTTGTTCCTGTGGCACCTAGATCAATTGAAGTGGAAGTTGATGATGGTGATCATGAAACTTCGGATCAAGTCACTACCGAACCTCGTAGGTGACAAGGATGCGTACTACTTCAGAGTGGTACAGTAATCCTGTCTTGAAGGTCATGTTGCTAGACAACAATGAACCTACGAGCTATGGAGAAGCAATGGTGGGCCCATATTCCAACAAATGGTTAGAAGCCATGAAATCCGAGATAGGATCCATGCATCAGAACAAAGCATGGACTTTGGTGGACTTGCCCGATGATCGGCAATCCATTGAGATAAATTGATCTTTAAGAAGAAGACGGATGTGGACGGTAATGTCACCGTCTATGAAGCTCGACTTGTGGCGAAGAGTTTTTTCACAAGTTCAAGGAGTTGACTATGATGAGATTTTCTCATCCGTAGCGATGCTTAAGTCCGTCGGAATCATGTTAGCATTAGCTGCATTTATGAAATCTGGTAGATGGATGTCAAAACGAGTTTCCTTACCGGTCTTCGTAAGGAAAGGTTGTATGTGATACAATCGAAAGTTTTTGTCGATCCTAAGGATGCTAAAAGGTATCTTTGGCTCCAAATGATCCTTCTAAGGACCGGAGTAAGCATCTCGGAGTTGGAATGTGCGCTTTGATGAGATGATCAAAGATTTTGGGTTTATACAAAGTTTATGAGAAACTTGTATTTCCAAAGAAGTGAGTGGGAGCACTATAGAATTTCCGATGAGTATATGTTGTTGACATATTGTTGATCACAAATGATGTAGAATTCTGGAAAGCATATAGGGTTATTTGAAAGGTGTTTTCAATAGAAAACTGGATTAAGCTACTTGAACATTGAGCATCAAGATCTATGAGAATAGATCAAAAACGCTTAATGATACTTTCAAATGGGCATATACCTTGACATGATCTTGAAGGTGTTCAAGATGGATCACCAAAGAAGGAGTTCTTGCACGAGATGTAAGGTACGGGTTAAGACTTAAAGCTCGACCACGGCAGTAATAGAGAGAAAGGACAAAGGTCGCCCCTATGCTTCGGACGTAGGCTATATAGTATGCTATCTTGTCAGTACCGCCTTTGGAAGTGTGCCTTGCCATGAGTCGGTCAAGGGTACAAGAATGATCCAGAATGGATCATTGGTCGTGATCAAAATTGTCCTTGGAATAAATAAGGATATGTTTCTTGATTATGGAGGTGATAAAGAGTTCGGCGTAAAGGGTTACGTCGATGCAAGCTTTAACACCTATCCGAGTGACTCTGAGTAGCAAACCGGATACGTATAGTGGAGCAACCATTTGGAATAGCTCCAAGTGGAGCGTGGAAGCAGCATTTACAATATGACCTAGAGATTTACGAAGTACATATGGATCTGAATGTTGCAGACCCCTTGACTAAAACCTCTCTCACAAGCAAAACATGATCAAACCCCAGAACTCATTGAGTCTTAATCACATGATGATGTGAACTAGTTTAGTGTCACTAGTAAACTCTTTGGATGTTGGTCACATGGTGATGTGACCTGTGAGTGTTAATCACATGGCGATGTGAACTAGATTATTGACTCTAGTGCAAGTGGAAGACTGTTGGAAATATGCCCTAGAGGCAATAATAAATTAGTTATTATTATATTTCCTTGTTCATGATAATCGTATTGATAGGAAACTCAGATACATGTGTGGATACATAGACAACACCATGTCCCTAGTAAGCCTCTAGTTGACTAGCTCGTTGATCAATAGATGGTTACAGTTTCCTGACCATGGACATTGGATGTCGTTGATAACGGGATCACATCATTAGCGTAATGATGTGATGGACAAGACCCAATCCTAAGCCTAGCACAAAGATCGTGTAGTTCGTATGCTAAATCTTTTCTAATGTCAAGTATCTTTTCCTTAGACCATGAGATTGTGCAACTCCCGGATACCGTAGGAATGCTTTGGGTGTACCAAACATCACAACGTAAAAGGGTGGCTATAAAGGTGCACTACGTATCTCCGAAAGTGTCTCATTGGGTTGGTACGAATCGAGATCGATTTGTCACTCCGTAAACGGAGAGGTATCTCTGGGCCCACTTGGTAGGACATCATCATAATGTGCACAATGTGACCAAGGGGTTGATCACGGGATGATGTGTTACGGAACGAGTAAAGAGACTTGCCGTGAACGAGATTGAACAAGGTATCGGTATACCGACGATCGAATCTCGCAAGTACAATACCGTTAGACAAAGGAAATTGTATACGAGGATCGATTGAGTCCTTGACATCGTGGTTCATCCGATGAGATCATCGTGGAACATGTGGGAGCCAACATGGGTATCCAGATCCATTGTTGGTTATTGACCGAGAACGCCCTGGTCATGTCTCAAGATGGTTCCCGAACCCGTAGGGTCTACACATAAGGTTCGATGGCGCTAGGGTTATAAAGGAAGTTTGTATGTGGTTAACGAATGTTGTTCGAGTCCGGATGAGATCCCGGACGTCACGAGGAGTTCCTAATGGTCCGGAGGTAAAGATTTATATATGGAAAGTTGTTGTTCGGGTTCCGGAAAAGTTCGGTTTTTTTGATTGTTACAGAAGCTTCGAGAAGGTTCCGGAGGATTCGGAGGGGTCCGGAGGTCCGGAAATTGTTCCACCACGTCCAATACAGCAGCATGATGGGCTGTAGGGGGCGCCCTAGCCTTAATGGTCCAGGGCACCACTCAAGGCCCATGCGCATGGGAGAGGGAAACCCTAAGGGAGGGCCTCCACTTGACTTGGGAGGCACTCCTCCCCCTTGCCGCCGCCCCAACCCTAGATGAGATCTAGGGGCCGCCCCTCTCCCCACCTATAAATAGTGGAGGGTGGGAGGCGGCACCGCACCAAGTTCTCGCCAGCCTCCCCTCTCCCAAGTACTCCTCCTCTCCCGCGGTGCTTGGCGAAGCCTGCAGATTGCCACGCTCCTCCATCACCACCACGCCATTGTCTTTGCTGCTGGATGGAGTCTTCCTCAACCTCTCCCTCTCTCCTTGCTGGATCAAGGCATGGGAGACGCCACGGTCAGACGTGTGTTGAACGCGGAGGTGTCGTCTGCTCGGCACTAGGATCTCCGGTGATTTGGATCACGACGAGTACGACTCCTTCAACCCCGTTCTCTTGAACGCTTCCGCTTAGTGATCTACAAGGGTATGTAGATGCACTCTCCTTCCCCTCGTTGCTGGTTTCTCCATAGACAGATCTTGGTGACACGTAGGAAAATTTTGAATTTCTGCTACGTTCCACAACAGCAACCGTTACCCTTAGTGGGTTGAAGTCTCTATCAACGTGGATCACCACCTATCAGAACCACGCCAAAAATCTCCGTGTCTACATTGCGTTTGCCACTCCAAACCCCTTCCTTTACCTTCATATGCAATGATTTACATTCCGCTGCTATACTCTTAGAATTGCATGTGTAGGTTGATTGCTTGACTTGTGCTAAGTTGTTAAAATCTGGCAAGACTTAAAATTGGGAAAAATGGTAGATTTTTATTTGGTCTAGTCTAATCACCCCCTCTAGACCTACTTTTGATCCTACATTAGAACAACTAGTCGAATCCGAGAGCAAAGCCGAAGCTAAATATCACATATCCCATCGGTTGAGCACTTGATAAACACCCACCCGGGATGTTCCGGCGTTGTAGACACGCGGTGCAAGACCTTCTTTGGGCAGTCGTCGCACTTAATGAGTGGCAACGGTGCGTCGATGAGCTTTTAGGCCAGAGCGGAGCCCAGCCGACCGCCGTTCGTGTATCTGCCGGCGAACCGCCGGCAGTGTAGATCCGAGCGGCTAGAGGCGGAGTCAGTACCTGCATGCGGCCTTGCCGGGGCCTTCTGTCCTGGTGCCCGGCCAGTCCATGGCACGACGCGGCCTCCGGCAGCCAGGCGGACCTCAAGTCCGGCCGGATCCGCTCCAAATCCGCCCGTCGGGAGCGCAAATAAGGTGGTCGTGGTTGGATAGCTCGGGGGGTCGAGGGAACACGGGTTGCGTCAGGGGTTGGGGCCAACGCGCGACGGAGCTGCACAACAGCAATGGCAGCGGCAGCGAGGAAGGAGAGTGGCGGTGGTGCGGATGGAAGAGGGGGAGGGGATAGAAAAAGGGGGGTTTGTCTCCTCGACGGGCGGGTCAGGGAGGACATGGGCAGGTGCCACGCGTCGTCCGCGCGTGTCTGTTCGGCCGCAAACTCAGCCCAAACTTAGGTTGGGAATGGGTCGAAAGCAGACGGAGAACGGACGATAGTCCGTTTGTGGCCGCACGTCGGGAGGCGTGTTTTGTCCGTATACCCTAAACGGACACGAACGGACAAGATGGGGCGCGTGTTGTAGTTGGCATGATGGGAATAGGTGCCGTCTGAGGATGTCGGAGCAGGGATAGAAGCGGTGCCGCCCACGGACTCGGCGCAGGCGCGCAGCCGTCCCTGGCCCGCCCGCGGACCGCGGTATATACGTCCGACCCGCGGGCCGGTTCCCCACACGGCCACACCCCGTTCCGTTCCCCATCACAGCCCAAATCCCCGCAACCTAACCCTAGCCCCCGGCGATCTCCCCTGCCCTGATCCCCGCCGCCGCCGATGTCGTCGGAGCCGCCGCCCGCGGAGCCCTCCGAGGCCGCCAGGCCGTCGGCCTCCCCGCCGAAGGAGTCGGAGCCCTCGGGCGCCGGGGCCGCCGCCGCCGCGCCAGGGGCCGCCCACGAGACGAACGCGCTGTGGGTCGGCAACCTGCCCGCGCACGCGGGCGAGGACGACGTCATGGCGGCCTTCGCCCCGCACGAGGCGCTCGACTGCGCCGTCACGCGCGCCGGCTCCCGCAGCTACGCGTTCGTCCTCTTCCGCTCCGTCGCCGAGTCCCGGGCCGCCCTCGAGGCGCTCCGCGGGTCCAAAGTCAAGGGCGCCTTCATCCGGGTCGAGTTCGCCCGGCCGGTAACTTCTCAGCCCCCTCCCTCCTTCTTCCCCCACTCGGATCTGCTCTCGCCTTGGATCCCCCCGGGATCTGGCTTCAGTGCGATGTGAATTTCCAGGTAATTAGGACTTCGGTGCCCCCACCCAACAGTAAAAGACAAGAGAGATGAGAGGAAAAGGAGGGAGATGACAGTGGGCGAGCTGGAGGCATGCACGTAGGTGGGCCTGTTGCATGCAAGAGAGAGAGGAGAGGGGGAGTGGGAGGCTGGCAGTGGGCCTGCTGCGTGTAAATAATAGCGCCGGCGCTCCGGCTCCCTGGGTTTGGGTTGGGATTGCCGGATGTAATTTTGCCCAAATCCGGCGAAAAACGAGATGGTGGGGGCGTGACTGGGATAATTTTTCACTGCCGGCGCTAAAAAAGGCCTCTGGGGGGGCCTCCTGGGGGGCTGGGTGGAGATGCTCTAAAGGGTAGATTAAGCGTATTTTAAAATTTTGGCCAGAATTTGGCTGTTTTTGAACTGCTTCTGCTTAGCTGCTTGTGCAATGATGGCAGTATGTCATTTATCTTATTATTAGGGTCTGTACGGGAGCTGTTTCCTTCAGATTCTGGCCAAATCATGGCTACATGATCTGCATTTGGCTATGTCTATTTGAACTGAACTGCATTTTAGTTGTCATTTTGCCTGCCGTGTGAACCTGATGTGTATTTGCTATGTTGTGAAGTGCATTTTAGATGCTACTTCAACTACCCATGTGCCATGTTTCCTATTTTCCTGTGCATACTATTCAAAACAGTAAAATTCTGGCCAAGTTTAAAAAAACGCTCAAGCGCGCTTAAGCGCCCGTTGCTCTAAGCTGTGGCCTTCCGCTTTTTTTAACATTATTCTTTATAAGTAGGTACAGAAATAGTCCTACTAAAGTTAGTACAAAGTTGAGTCATCTATTTTTGAACAGAGGGAGTAGATTGGTGATCGTTCCTTGTTCTAGGGTGAAATTGCTATGCTGGTGTTGTGTAACGATTTATGCCCTCATGATGCTTACTTGTGTTGTTGATTGGTTTTTACAGGCTAGAGCTGTTAGGAACCTATGGGTTGGAGGAATTAGTCCTTCTATTTCAAAGCAGGAGGTAGAGGAGGAGTTTCAAAAGTTTGGGAAGATTGAAGGTGTTGCATTCTCCCATGATCAAACTTCTGCATACATCGACTTTGAGAAACTGGAAGATGCCATTTCTGCCCATAGAGCCTTGAATGGGGCAGATTTAGGGGGCAAGGAATTGTGTGTTGATTTCCAGAGGTCCAGAGGCAGAGCGGTATGCATCTATTATTGTTGACTGAGTTAGTGAATAGTACTTCTAGGCTGCAGTTTTTGAAGGAACACTGTCTTATTATTTAGTTATTTGTATTGATTTGGATAGGAACGGTCGGAAGCAGGCAACTTCAACAGTAGAGGATCATTGCCACCCGGTGAAATGGGAGTTGGACATGCAAAGGTACTGCTGTTTACTTCTTGGTTCTTGCTGTTGTACTGGCCTCTTTGATCTGCGGGTTGCTTACTGTCATATCATGTTCTGTTTGTCAGGGTTCTGCTGGAGTACGAATGAGAGAGGCAAAAAATCCTACCAATGTTCTCTGGGTGGGTTTACCCAATACACATAAAGTTAACGAGGACGCACTAAGGCGGGCTATGTCTGCACATGGTGTGGTTACAAATATCAAGGTTTTTCCAGAAAGGCAGTATGCTTTTGTGGAGTTTGCAACCATTGAAGGAGCTTCTAATGCTAAGAATCTTCTAGATGGGCGTCTTTTCAATGATACAAGGATTCATGTTCTTTTCTCCAGCAGTGGGCTTGCACCCAGTAAACTTGATAGCCTAACACCGCCTGCTGGGTTCCCTAGATCAGAGATGTACAATGATGGTCCATATGCCGCACCTGATTATTTTGGTGCTGGTCGCAGTAGTCATGGCACATCACAAGGGTATGATCCTCGACGTGGAAGATCAAGATACTTGGAGTATGGTGCAATGCCAATCACTGGTGGTATCCTGCCAGCACCTGAAGCTGGCTCATCTTTGTTGACTGGACATTCTGCTCATAATGCGCTTGATCCGAGAGAAGCCAAAAGGGTGAGGTTGGATGCTGGCATGGACCCTTACCATGTAAGGGCAGGCAGTGAGGGTCTTCAGCCGGTTGCTGATGAGAGCTTTAGCTCTGTTATTCGGATCCAGGGCACGGTACACCAAACGTCATCCCTTGGGCACTTCTGGCGTGGCAGTATTGCCAAAGGTGGATCTCCTGTTTGTCGTGCTCGGTGCTTGCCTATACGGAGGGGCATTGAGATACCTTTGTGAGTACAAACTACTTCAACTTTTTTCTAAAGTTTCTTGTATAGTTTACTGACCTTGCATATGTTCCACTTCTCTTTGCAGACCGGACATTGTTAATATCTCCGCTAGAACAGGATTAGATATGCTGGCAAAACACTATGGAGATGCTTCGGGTTTTGAAATTGTCTTCTTCTTACCAGACAGTGAAGATGATTTTGTGTCTTACACTGAATTTCTGCGGTACTTGGGCTCAAAAAGTCGCGCAGGGGTTGTTAAGGTTGATGCAGGAACCACTTTGTTTTTGGTCCCGCCATCGGATTTCCTGACGAATGTTCTGCAAGTTGATGGTCCAGAGCGCCTTTATGGCGTGGTACTGCACATTCCACAGATGTCCAATGCTGCTGTCCAGAGACCTGTACTGACTGGACCAGAGTCACAAGCTTATTATGATGGTGGTGATACCATGCTAGCGATGCAAAGAAATTACAATATGGGCTCTGCTAATGGCAACCATCATCAGGATGCTGATTATCGGGGATCTTTACGTGAGGAAGCAGTTCAGTCAGGTGTATCAAGCTTCCCCATGAGCCAAATAGCAGGACAGCAAGGACAGTCACTCAAGCCTGATATTATGGCCACATTAGCTAAACTTATGCCAAATGTGCCGTCAACAGTTCCAGCAAATAGTCAGGTAACCCCGAGCTCCACAGGAAGACCTGTGGCAACACTGTAGCATGATGCATCTACTTTTCCTATCGTATGGAAAGATGAAAATCTAACACTGACCTCTTATTTATGCTTTGAGCAGGTGGGTAATCTTCAGCAATCCGGTCAGCAGTTCGGCAGGCAAGCTCCAGCAAGCTATGGGGGCATGGTCGGTGCTCAGGAGCAGCACCCAATACATACTGCTTACAACCCTGAGGTTACCTTAAGCTTGCCTCCACCACCTCCTCTCCCTACACAAGGACCCGTGTCTGCTCTCCCTACACAGCAGCAGTATCAACCAGAACACTATTATGCTCCTCAAAACAATTACGGTTCCTTAGGAACAGTTAGCCAGTCTAACTTCCAGTCCAGCAATGCCAACCTACCAGTCCCTCCCCCACACCAAATGAATGATGGACCATTGGCAGCAAATAACCAGATGGGGAATTTGGCACAGCTCCATCAGTCAACGTCATTCCCCACTGATAGGGTAAACCCGGATTTCTCCTCTCAGGTACAACAGCAACAAAATGTTGCTTCTGGTTCTGCTCAAGCTACTGAAGAGGCGGATAAGAACAAGAAGTACCAGGCAACCCTCCAGTTTGCTCACAATTTACTGCTGCAGCTACAGCGTGGATCTGGAAACCAATCTTGATATTTAGTACTGCTTCAGGTAAGCTCACCTCTGCACCTTGTGTTATTTTGTTTGCTATATCTTTTCTGCTAAAATTGTGGATATGGTAATAGATTTAGCTAACTTTAGAGGATCAAACGCATTTTTGCACAGATAAATCAAGGAGCATAAGTTTCCTGAGATGTTTGGTAAGGAATATAATAATTGACATAAGTTAAACAATTGTGGTTGTTACCTGAAATATTGATAACTGCCAATCATCCTGGATAGTGCTAAATTAACCATAAAACTTGGAATGTGAGACAGAAGTCACACCTAGCATATCCTAATTCCACTAATATAGACCGACAGAAAACCTTGCGGCTGTCATGTAATTAATTAACAAGTCATGGTATAGATTAGGATAGGTGCTGCAGATGAATGTTGCATATGTGTGGTGGGTATGTGGTTGTGCGATACGTGTGCAGTTAAGCGGACCAGAACTAGTGGCTTAGATACTAAAGTTTATCTAATAAATTCACACATGTATCCTTTTGATTAGCTTGATAGTTTTATGTGCATTATCTGTTGATATTTGTTGCTTGCATAATAAATTGAATTCTGGAGTTCTGTTCTACATAGGGTCTGTTGTAGTTTTGACTGCAGTAGTTTAAGAGTCATGGTAGAATGTTACATAGCTTGCTAGAGGCATTATTAGTTTTTTGATTGATATATATAGATATAAATGTATGAACATCTTTTATGTAATGGCCGGCCTTATTGAATCCAAACTGGTGATTTGAAACAAAGCAAAAACCATTATTCACTTGCATGTAAGTTGCAAGTCTGCAGTTCTCGTGGTACATCGAGACTATCGTTTCTCATGCTACGATGAGACGATTCCGGCATGGTGCTTTGCTTTCCTTCACGGACACTGCTGATGCCCAATCCTTGCGAATCCTCGTGTAGCATACGTTCACGCCTAGCAGGGGCCATCAGGATCGTCTTGGCCCGAAAAACATTCGAAATACGCAGTGATGGGTGCGAAAGGGCTGTGCGAAGCCCTAGCTCCTGCAGAATGTTCGAACGATCTCACCTTAAACGTCTGAATAGAATGCATCTCTATCTTCATAGTCTTCTGTCCATTATATGAAGCGCCAGAATTCCTGTGCGCGCTTTCTTGGAAACGCCAGATTCATTCACATCACACATCTGTAGTTGAGCCGTTTAAGGCGGAGCACACGCCCGCTCAATTTTGCGACTGTTGTTTTCTGTACCCGTAAACGACATTGAGCAGAACGAGCCGTCCAAATACGTACTGTAGTTCAGATTTGCTCCTGCGGGGCTGCTGCGTGGCGATGCCCACTGGTATTTAGGACACGCATCCTCTCCTTCCCTTCGGTTGTTTCGTTGGCTTGTTTTGAAAGTGGAAGTCGATCCTTGTTCGCTCAAAGCAACGACCCTTCATCCCGCCGTATGCTCTCGCGAACCAAAATATCAGTTCAAAGACGGCCTGCAAAAGTGTGGTACGCTCTCAACCTCTTAATCCTGGCCGGTACAGGTTTTATTAGTAGCACGTACTTGGGAACTTGCAAGATGCAGTAACGAACCAGGTGCGCTCAAATCGTACACATAAATCTTACCACGGAACAACAGCACGTGGTGCAGTGGGACGGCCACGCGTAGAATAATAAGCTACTCCCTATCTTCATCGTCCTATAATATAAGAGCGTTTTTAACGCTACACTGGTTCCTCATTTATTAGATGCTTTTTTTTAAATACTCTATACGTGCCCTGCATATGTCCTGCGACACGACGCACCAAATCGTAACGAGGACGCTTTAGTATAAACTTCTAACCTCATCCTGTCTCTCCTTTCCTCTGTCTGCCTCTCCCCATCTGTTATGCTTGTCCTATTTCTCTCTCAGCGTGCCGTCTGTTTCATACTCATAATTATTATATGCACGTGGTGGTTGCAACAGCACACTGATTACCCCACTATGGAGTAGTTAGTAGAATATGTTTGCTTTTTAAACGGGAAAAGGAGCAGGCGCGCCCATAATAGAACATCAAAATTGCTGTAAAAATAACTGGCACCATCGCCGGTCACAAATCACTGTACAATCAAGGGGCGTTGACAACAGGAAAAAGTTACAGTAACTTATCATCTGAACAGTAGGTTGTCGTCTGTCAGCTCTACTCTTCTGTCCGGAGGAAAAGCTCGCTCTCAGTCCAACCGATCTTGCCTCCCAGATTCTCGGCTTACCTCCGATCCCGCTTAACCCATACGGTTTCGCAAAGCCACAGCTCTGACTTTTCTTTGCCAAATAAAATAAAATGACGCTGCTACACTAGGCGCACAAACCACGCACTCCCTCGGCTCCGTCTAGTGTCAAAAACGCTCTTATATTATGTGTCAAGAAAGTTTTTATATTATGAGACAGAGGGAGTAGTAATTATTTTATTATAAGTTGAGTCAGCGAGTGCATGGTAGTACGGCGAAGCCTCTGGCTACATGCCTCTGATCTTTACTCGTACAAACGAACATCGTATTATCCGATTTGTGTGACTCTACCTGAACAAAACACACGTATGACAGACAACTTGTAACTGACGGAAACGTTTCATGTGTAGGTACTCTGTCGACGGCTTGCTCGATCTCCTCGCCTGCAGCGGAACAGAATCTCGGCCCATGGTGGTGTGCAGGCGGTTATCTATCTTCAGCCTGACGTGGAATCGGTTGCTACCTACCCGAGAGGGACAGACAATCAAGCGTTAACTGCACTAGTAGCTTCTCTGCCTTTTAGGCGTCAATCCAGAAAGGGAAAAACTCAAATATCTCCTTTTGCATCCCTGTACTGCTTTTTAGGTGTCAGATATTTTCAGCTTTGAACATTATGAGCGTATGTTTGTCTATGCGGCCTCCTTGGCATGACATGTGGTACTTGTTTGGTTTTCTGGGTTTTGACATGGATTAAAACTTGTTCTTGTTATGAGTTCATGTGTGACTTTTCTTTTTTCTTTTGCTAAATTGGTTCGAAGTTATAGGTTCCTCAGCCCAACTTTGTTGGTCTGCAAAAACAAGGAAATATATTCTGGTTGACTTATGTTTTAAACTAATATCTCTGGGGCTGGTTGAAACAGGGAAGAGATTACTGTATATTCATATTTTAAGTTAATAGTGCGTCATGGGGGGTATTGATGAACTGGTCGTGCCAAGCTTTGTTGATCTGTAAAAGCTAGGAAAGAGATGATAGATCCATGTTTTAATCTAATAATAGCGCTTGGTGGGGAGGGGTATTTTAGGCTTTCAAGCTGAACTGGTTGGGGGTGGGGGGGGGGGGGTGTAACTGTTGAACTGGCTTAATTTATAGGTTCCTCTGCCCGACTCGGTTGAAAACAAGGAAATATTTTATGGTTGGTTTATGTTTTAAACTAATATCCTTGGGGCTGGTTGAAGTTATAGGTTCCTCTGTCAATCTTTCTTGGTTTGCAAGAAATAGGGCAGCAATTACTGTAGATTCATGTTTTAAGTTAATAGTTCGGCAATGTGGGGGGGTGAGCGTTATTCTTTGAACTGGTTGAAGTTACAGGTTCCTATGGCAAACTTTATTGGTCTGCAAAAGCTAGAAAATCGATTATGGTATATCCATGTAAGTTCCTATGCCCAACTTTGTTGGTCTCCAAAAACAAGGAAATATATTATGGTTGATTTATGTTTTAAACTACTATCCCTGGGGCTGGTTGAAGTTATAGGTTCTTCTGTCATCTTTGTTGGTTTGCAAGAAACAGGGAAGAGATCGTAGATTCACGTTTTATGTTAACAGTGCGGCGGGGGGGGGGGGTATAGTGTTGAAATGGTTGAAGTAGCCAAGCTTTATTAGTCTGCAAAAGATAGGAAAGAGATTATGGTAGATCCATGTTTTAAGCTAATAGCGATTGGGGGGTATTTTAGGCTTTCAAGCTGAACTGGTTGAAGTTATAGGTTCCTCTACCAAACTTTGTTGAAAGAGATTATGCTAGATTCATGTTTTACTATTGGGGGTTATTTTAGAAGACTTTCAAGTTGAACATGTTGAATTGTAGGTTCCTCTGCCAAACTCTATTGGCCTGCAAAAAGCACGAAAGAGAATATGGTAGATTCATGTTTTAAACTAATAGCGCTGGTTGGGGGTATTTTAGAAGACTTTTATGCTGAATTGGTTGAAGTTATAGGTTTCTCTGCCAAACTTTCTTGGTCTGCCAGAACCAGGAAAGAGATTATGGTAAATTCATCTTTTAAACTTATAGCACTGAGGGGGGAGGGGCGTATTTTAGAAGACTTTTAAGTTGAACTGGCTAAAGTCATAGGTTTCTCTCCCAAACTTTCTTGGTCTGCAAGAACCAGGAAAGAGATTATGGCACATTCATGTTTCAAATTACTAGCACTAAGGGGGGTGGGGCATATTTTAGAGGATTTTTAAGTTGAACTGGTTGAAGTTATAGGTTTCTCTATCAAACTTTGTTGGTCTGCAATAACTAGAAAAGAGATTATGGTAGATTCCTCTTTAAACTAATAGTGTTGGGGGCTATTTTAGAAGACTTTTAAGCCGAGCTGGTGGAACTTATAGGTTTCTCTGCCTAACTTTGTTGGCCTGCAAGAACAAGGAAAGAGATCATGGCAGATTCATGTTTTGAACTAACAACGCTCTCGTGGGGGTTATTTAAGATGACTTTTAAGCTGAATAGGTTGAAGCCATATGTTCCTCTGCCAAACTTTGTTGGTCTACAAGAACCATGAAAGAGATTATGGTAGATTCATGTTTTAAACTAATAGCGTTGGGTGGGGGCATTTTAGAAGACTTTTATGTTGTACTGGTTGAAGTTATAGGTTTATCTTCCAAACTTTTTTGCTTTGCAAGAACCAGGAATGAGATTATGGTATTCATGTTTTAAACTTAAAGCATTGAGGGGTGGGTGGTGTGTTTTAGAAGACTTGTAAGTTGAACTGGTTGAAGTTATACATCTCTCTGCCGGACTTTGTTGGTGTGCAAGAATCAGGAAAAGAGATTATGGTAGATCCATGTTTATGAAGGAAATATGCCCTGGAGGCAATAATAAAGTTGTTATTTTATATTTCCTTATATCATGATAAATGTTTGTTATTCATGCTAGAATTGTATTAACCGGAAACTTGATACATGTGTGGATACATAGACAAAACACCGTGTCCCTAGTAAGTCTCTACTAGACTAGCTCGTTAATCAAAGATGGTTAAGTTTCCTAACCATAGACATGTGTTGTCATCAGAAGGGGTTTTGGGCATCCCCCGGCAACTACATGGGCCTAATGGGCCAAGAAGGGGACAGACCAGCCCCTAGGGGCTGGTGCACCATGTAGGCCGAAATACGGGGGGAAGGAAAGAGGGGAAGAGATAAAGGAAGGGGAGAAATTCAGCCTCCCCTTCCTTCTCTCCTCCCTCCTCCTCCCTCCCCCCCCCCCCCCCCGGGATGAATATGGAAGGAGGGAGGCCGAATTGGGAGGCGTCCAAGTAGGATTCCTTCTACTTGGGGCGCACCCTTGGCTGCCTCCCCTCCCCTCCAACCTATATATATGAGGGGGCACCGATAGAACACACACCAACAATTGTTAGTCGTGTGCGGTGCCCCCCTTCACAGTTTACGCCTCTGGTCATATTCACGTAGCGCTTAGGTGAAGCCCTGCGCGGATCACTTCACCATCACCGTCACCATGTCGTCGTCTTGTGGAACTCTCCTCGACACTTTCTTTGGATCAAGAGTTCAAGGAACGCCATCGAGCTGAACGTGTGCGAGAACTTCGGAGGTGTCGTACGTTCGGTGCTTGATCGGTCGGAACGAGAAGAAGTTCGACTACATCAACCGCGTTGTCAAACGCTTCCGCTTACGGTCTACGAGGGTACGTGGACACACTCTCCCCCTCTCGTTGTTATGCATCTCCTAGATAGATCTTGCGTGAGCGTATGAATTTTTTTGAAATTGCATGCTACGTTCCCCAACAGTTTAAACAAATAGCGTTGGGGGGGAGGAGTATTTTAGAATACTTTTATGCTGAACTGGTCGAAGTTATAGGTTTCTCTACTAAACTTTCTTGGTCATCCAGAACCAGGAAAGATATTATGGTATATTCATGTTTTAAACTAATAGCACTAAGGGGGAGGGGTATTTTAGAAGACTTTTAAGCTGAACTGGTTGAAGTTATAGGTTCCTCTGCCTATGTTGGTCTATAGTAACAAAGAGATTATTCTAGATTCATGTTTAAACTAATAGCGTTGGGGGTATTTTAGAAGAATTTTAAGCTAAGCTAGTGGAAGTTATAGGTTCCGCTGCCAAACTTTTTTGGCCTTTAAGAATAAGGAAGAGATAATGGCAGATTCATGTTTTAAACTAATAGCGCTCGGGGGTGGGGGTTATTTTAGAATACTTCTAAGCTAAACAGGTTGAAGTTGTAGGTTCCTCTGCCAAACTTTATTGGTCTACAAGAACCAGGAAATGGATTATGGTAGTCATGTTTTAAACTAATTGTGTTGGGTGGGGGTATTTTAGATGACTTCTATGCTGAACTGGTTCAAGTTATAGGTTTCTTCATCAAACTATCTTGGTCTGCAAGAACCAGGGAAAAGATTATGATATATTCATGTTTTAAACTAATAGCGCTTGGGGGTATTTTAGGAGACTTTTAAGTTGAATTGGTTGAAGTTATAGGTTACTCTGCCAAACATTGTCCGTCTACAATAACTAGGTAAGATATTATGGTAGATTCGTCTTTAAACTAATAGCGTTGGGGGGGGGGGGTATTTTAGAAGACTTTTAAGATGAACTGGTGGAAGTTATGAAGGAAATATGCCCTAGAGGCAATAATAAAGTTGTTATTTATATTTCCTTATATAATGATAAATGTTTATTATTCATGCTAGAATTGTATTAACCTGAAACTTAGTACATGTGTGAATACATAGACAAACAGAGTGTCACTAGTGTGCCTCTACTTGACTAGCTCGTTAATCAAAGATGGTTAAGTTTCCTAGCCATAGACATGAGTTGTCATTTGATGAACGGGATCACATCATTAGAGAATGATGTGATTGACTTGACCCATTCCGTTAGCTTAGCACTTGATCGTTTAGTATATTGCTATTGCTTTCTTCATGACTTATACATGTTCCTATGACTATGAGATTATGCAACTCCCGAATACCGGAGGAACACTTTGTGTGCTATCAAACGTCACAACGTGAATCGGGTGATTATAAAGATGCTCTCTGTGTGTTTCCGATGGTGTTTGTTGAGTTGGCATAGATCGAGATTAGGATTTGTCACTCCGATTGTCGGAGAGGTACCTCTGGGCCCTCTCGGTAATACACATCACTATAAGCCTTGCAAGCAATGTAACTAATGAGTTAGTTACAGGATGATACATGATAACCCACAAGTATAGGGGATCGCAACAGTTTTCGATGGTAGAGTATTCAACCCAAATTTATTGATTCGGCACAAGGGGAGCCAAAGAATATTCTCAAGTATTAGCAGCTGAGTTGTCAATTCAACCACACCTGGAAACTTAATATCTGCAGCAAAGTGTTTACTAGCAAAGTAATATGATAGTAGTGGTAACGGTAGCAAAGGTAACTGTAGCAAAAGTAATATTTTTGGGTTTTGTAGTGATTGTAACAGTAGCAACGGAAAAGTAAATAAGCGAATAACAATATGTGAAAAGCTCGTAGGCATTGGATCGGTGATGGATAATTATGTCAGATGCGGTTCATCATGTAACAGTCATAATATAGGGTGACACAGAACTAGCTCCAATTCATCAACGTAATGTAGGCATGTATTCTGAATAGTCAATACGTGCTTATGGAAAAGAACTTGCATGACATCTTTTGTCCTACCCTCCCGTGGCAGCGGGGTCCTAGCGGAAACTAAGGGATATTGAGGCCTCCTTTAAATAGAGTGCCGGACCAAAGCATTAACACATAGTGAATACATGAACTCCTCAAACTACGGTCATCACCGGGAGTGGTCCCGATTATTGTCACTTCGGGGTTGCCGGATCATAACACATAGTAGGTGACTATAGACTTGCAAGATAGGATCAAGAACTCACATATATTCATAAAAACATAATAGGTTCAGATCTGAAATCATGGCACTCGGGCCTTAGTGACAAGCATTAAGCATAGCAAAGTCATAGCAACATCAATCTCAGAACATAGTGGATACTCAAACCCTAACAAAACTAACTCGATTACATGGTAAATCTCATCCAACCCATCACCGTCCAGCAAGCCTACGATGGAATTACTCACGCACGGCGGTGAGCATCATGAAATTGGTGATGGAGGATGGTTGATGATGACGACGGCGACGAATTCCCCTCTCCGGAGCCCCGAATGGACTCCAGATCAGCCCTCCCGAGAGAGTTTAGGGCTTGGCGGCGGCTCCATATCGTAAAACGCGATGAATCCTTCTCACTGATTTTTTTTCTCCCCGAACACGAATATATGGAGTTGGAGTTGAGGTCGGTGGAGCAACAGGGGGGCCCACGAGGCAGGGGGCGCGCCCCCCACCCTCGTGGACAGGGTGTGGGCCCCCTGGTCTTGATTCTTTCGCCAGTATTTTTCATATTTTCCAAAAATAAGTTCCGTGAAGTTTCTAGTCATTCCGAGAACGTTTGTTTCTGCACATAAATAACACCATGGCAATTCTGCTGAAAACAACGTCAGTCCGGGTTAGTTCCATTCAAATCATGCAAGTTAGAGTCCAAAACAAGGGCAAAAGTGTTTGGAAAAGTAGATACGACGGAGACATATCAATACATTACGGAACGAGTAAAGAGACTTGCCGGTAACGATATTGAACTAGGTATTGAGATACCGACGATCGAATCTCGGGCAAGTAACATACCGATGACAAAGGGAACAACGTATGTTGTTATGCGGTTTGACCGATAAAGATCTTCGTAGAATATGTGGGAGCCAATATGAGCATCCAGGTTCCGCTATTGGTTATTGACAGGAGACGTGTCTTGGTCATGTCTACATAGTTCTCTAACCCGTAGGGTCCGCACGCTTAACGTTTGATGACGATCGCTATTATGAGTTTATGTGTTTTGATGTACCAAAGGTAGTTCGGAGTCCCGGATATGATCACGGACATGACGAGGAGTCTCGAAATGGTTGAGACATAAAGATCGATATATTGGATGACTATGTGTGGACATCGGAATGGTTCCGGGTGAGTTCGGGCATTTACCGGAGTACCGGGAGGTTACCGGAACCCCCGGGAAGTATATGGGCCTTATTAGGCCATAGTGGGAGAGAGGAGAAGGGAGCCTAGGAAGGGGCGCCCCCCCAAGCCCAATCCGAATTGGGTGGGGGGACGGCCCCCCCTTTCCTTCCTCCTTCCCCCCCCCCCCTTCCTTCCTCTCCTAGTCCAACTAGGGAAGGGGGGATCCTACTCCTGATGGGAGTAGGACTCCTCCAGGGCGCGCCATAGAGGGCCGGCCCTCCCCCCTGCTCCACTCCTTTATATACGGGGGAAGGGGGCACCCCATAGACACACAAGTTGACATTGTTTAGCCATGTGCGGTGCCCCCCTCCACAGATTTCCACCACGGTCATATCGTTGTAGTGCTTAGGCAAAGCCCTGTGTCGGTAACTTCATCAACAACGTCACCATGCCGTCGTGCTGACGAAACTCTCCCTCGACCTCAGCTGGATCAAGAGTTCGAGGGACGTCACCGAGCTGAACGTGTGCAGATCGCGGAGGTGCCGCACTTTCGGTACTAGGATCGGTTGGATCGCGAAGACGTTCGACTACATCAACCTCCTCACTTGATGCTTCCGCTTACGGTCTACGAGGGTAAGTGGACAACACTCTCCCGCTCGTTGCTATGCATCACATAGATCTTACGTGATCGTAGGAATTTTTTGGAAATTACTGCGTTCCCCAACAAGTTATAGGTTCCACTACCAAATATTGTTGGCCTTTAAGAACAAGGAAAGAGATCATGGTAGATTCATGTTTTAAACTAATAGTGCTTGGGTGGGGTTATTTTAGAAGACTTTTAAGTTGAACAGGTTGAAGTTGTAGGTTCATCTGCCAAACTTTGTTGGTCTACAAGAACCAGGAAATAGATTATGGTAGTCATTTTTTAAACTAATTGTGTTGGGTGGGGAGGGGGGTAAATTAGACGACTTTTATGCAGAGCTGGTTGAAGTTATAGGTTTATCTACCAAACTTTGTGGGTATGAAAGAACCACGAAAGAGATTATGGTATATTCAATTTTAAAACTAATTGCGCTAGGGGCGTGTTTTAGAAAACTTTTAAGTTGAACTGGTTGAAATTATAGGTACTTCTGCCAAACTTTGTTGGTATGTAATAACCAGGAAAGAGATTATGGTAGATTCATGTTTGAACTAATAGCACTAGGGAGGATTTTAGAAGACTTTTAAACTGAACTGATTGAAGTTATATTTTCCTCTGTCAAATTTTGTTGGCCTGCAAGAACCAGGAAAGAGATCATGGCAGATTCATGTTTTAAACTGATAGCGCTCGGGTCGGCGTTATTTTATAAGACTTTTATGCTGAACTGGTTAATGTTACAAATTCCTCTGCAAAATTTTGTTGGTCTGCAAGAATGTGGAAAGATATTTATGGTTGATTCATGTTTAAATTAATAGCGTTGGGGTATTTAGAAGACTTTTAAGCTGATCTAGTCGAAATTATAGGTTCCTCTGCCAACTTTGTTGGTCTGCAAGAACCAAGCAAGAGATTATGGTAGATTTATGTTTCAAACTAATTGCACTGGGGAGTATTTTAGAAGACTTTTAATCTGAACTTGCTGAAGTTATAGGTTCCACTGTCAAACTTTGTTGGTTTGCATGAACTAGGAAAGAGATTATGGTAGATTCATGTTTTAAACTAATAGCGCTTGGAGAGTATTATTTTAGAAGACTTAGTCTAAATTGGTTGAAGTTACAGGTTCCTCTGCCAAACTTTGTTGGTGTGCAAAAACTAGGGAAGAGATTATTGTAGATTAACGTTTTAATCGTGGGGTGGTGTATTTTAGAAGACTTTTAAGCTGAACTGGATGAATTTATAGCTTCCTCTGCCAAACTTTGTTGGTCTGCAATAACCAGGAAAGAGGTGATAGTAGATTAATGTCTGAACTAATATCGCTGGGTTTATTTTAGAAATCTTTTAAGCTGAACTGGTTGAAGTTATAGGTTCCCCTGCCAAAATTTGTTGGCGTGCAGGAACCAGGAAAGAGATCATGGTAGATTCATGTTTTAAACTAATAGCTCTCGGGTGGTGGTTATTTTATAGGGACTTATACATTTGTACCCTTAAGTCGAACACACTACTCAAATTTACCCCTAATTTCGAAGTGTGCTCAAATTTTCCCCCTACCGTTAGGTGCACTTATAGAATGCCCTTTTGTGTCGTTTCGTTCGGTCAAAGGGCTTTGACACTCTATTAGACATTTTCTGGATATTGCTGCCCCTGCCTCCTTATGACATTGACATGTGGGACCGACTCAAACAAATCAAAGAAAAAAAACCATTCTCTCACCCCTCTCTCTCAAATCACTTACATGTAGGGCCAAACCAAAATAATAAAAGTAAAAAAACTTTTCTCTCTCACAACCCCCGCTCTCTCTCTCCATGGCATGTGAGCCATGGGACCCACTGCCAGGGCTAACAATGGTCCACGTGTGGCTGGTCATGAGCGGCTGCGCTCGCCGGTAGCTCGCCATACTGAGGCGGGACCGCGGGAGAAAGGGGTCGAGGCATGTTGTGTAGCTATGTGAGGGGCGCCAGACATGCTGGACGCAACAGTGGTAGGTGAGCGTGCGCATGACCTATCCAGCCAAGGTCGATCATGGCGGCTGGCTTCGGGCAGAGGGCTTCGGGCATGGAATCGAGCGGGGGAAGAACAGAGAAGGGGAGAAAGCTTTCCACGGCGACGACACGATGGTTGGGTAGGTCAACGGTGGCTCGGGGCGACCACATTTAGGAGCGGAAGAGCGATGATTGTGGCAGAGGTCGAGGTCCCGGTGTCATCTATGGGAGTCCCCAGGCCTGATTCACTTCTTAGAGTGGAGGAGAGGCGCTCTATGGAGCTCATGGACATGCTCTTAGTGATCTATCTGGTCTCCGGCTGCGGTGGCTAGCAATGGCGTCCTCGGCAGAGCTCTAATGTGCTCTCAGGCGTACTTTGAGCAATGCGCTACAGGGCACGAGGAGGCTTGGTGAGTGGGCCAAATTGACCAGGGGATCTCCTAGACCATGATACGCTTGTCGAAATCATTTAAGAGGCACGAGAGCGTCAACTCCGACAATAGCTGTGGGTGGCAGCATTATGCTAGAACCATGTCTTCCCCTTCCGTGGCGTCGCATACGCCGACATCTGCCTCAACCTCCACCCTTCCGCCAGAACACCCCAAGCCTGCCCCTGTGGTCCTCACACGAGGCGTGCTGCCCCTCATCGGTGAAGACCACCAGCCGAGCCACCAAGTCTCGCCATGACCAGGTGTGGATTAGTGTTGACCCTGATTGTGGGCCCCATGGCCCACATGTCAGGGAGAGAGAGAGGTTTTGTGTGAGAAAAATATTTCATTTTTTATTTTGGTTGGGTCCACTTGTAAGTTAGAGAAAGACTGAGAGATATTTCCCCCCCCCCCCCTTTTTTTAACTCTACGGTAGGTCCCATGTGTAAGTGATAGAGAGGGTAAGAGAGAGAGAGAGTTTTTTTTCTTTTTTACTCGGGTAGGTCCCACGTAAGTGACATGTGCATAGAAGGGCAAATATGTCCAGAAAACATCTAGTAGATGATCAAGGCCCTTTGACCGGATGGAAATGGCATGTATGGGCATTTCTATAAGTGCACCAAATGGCAAAGAGACAAATTTGAGCATACTTTGAAATTAGAGGTAAACCTAAGTAGTGGTTCGAGTTAAGGGCACAAATGTAAAAGTCTATTTTATAAGACTTTTATCCTAAACTGGTTAAAGTTACACTTTGTTGGTCTGCAAGAACATGGAAAGATATTATGGTAGATTCATGTTTAAACTAATAGGGATGGGGTATTTTAGAAAACTTTTAAGCTCAACTGGCTAAAGTTATAGGTTCCTTTGCCAAACTTTGTTGGTCCGCACGAACTAGAAAAGAGATTATGGTAGATTCATCTTTTAAAATAATAGCGCCGGGAGAGGGCTATTTTAGAAGACTTTTAATCTAAATTGGCTGAAGTTATAGGTTCCTCTCCCAAGGATAGTTGCTGGGGCATAATAACCCACTAATTTTCCTATTCGTTTGATTTGAAAATCTTGCAGGCCAAATGAGCCCAAATGTGTAGCATTTGTTTCACAAGAATAATTGTATTCAATTCCTTGTGACTGTGTCCATATTGACATGATTCCTTCTGATTGTTAGCATTAGGTGACACCTCATGAAAAGTTACTAAGGACTGGATTTGTTGATGCATCATAATCCTCTAATTTTCCTGTTGGTCTGATTTGTCCATATTGACATGATTCCTTACAATTCTACGCAACTCTAGTTTTTGTGGAGGATTTTCATCCTCTCTGTGTAGCATTTGTTTCACAAGAATAGAGGTGTTCAATTCCGTAGGATTGTGTCCATGTTGACATGATTCCTTACGATTTTTGTCATTATGTGAGACCTCATGGAAAATTGTTGAGGACTGGAGTTTTTGGGGCATCATAATCGTCTGAATTTCCTATTCCTCTTATTTGGAGATCCCGCAGACCGAATGCGCCCTCACTTTGTTGGTCCGCAAGAAACCAGGAAAGATATTACCCCAGATTCATGTTAAAATGGCATGCTGGTGCTTTCGCTTTTACATGGTCCTACTTACCTGTTACACATCGCTAGGGGTATCTTAGAACACCTTTTAAGCCTAGCATGTTTGAAGTTATTGGTTTCTTTGCCAAACAATGATGTTTGATAGTTATGTTTAAAACTAAGGACAATTTTGTTTGGAAACTATTTTGGTTTGTGCATCTGGCTGTAATAGGGGGGCTAATTACAATCCTAAGATTGATAGAGGAAATGTTGATCATACTGGTAAAAAAGTGGACTCTATGGAAAACAAAAATAACCATGCTTTTATGATCACGTACCTAAAAGGGAAATCCAACGGTAGGTTCGTTTTGGAACATTAGAGGTCCAGGTGGACCCGGTAATCATGATTCGTATGATGTCTTATGAGTATTCGTTACGTTCTTAAGGACTAAGGAGAAACCTTGTTGTTAGTAACCATGTGAAACTGAGTAAAGTTCAATGTTTTGATATTATGTTGTGTTTTAAGTATCTAGTGGTGATGTGTGAACACCGACAACATATTCTTTCACCTTTATGGCCCTAGAGAGTAGAGCATTATGTGATAAGTTTGCTTAGGATGGTTGGCTGGAGCGAAAAATATTATCATTGAGTTTGTGAATTATTGCATGAGGAGTAATTTGGGACCACTAAAGTTTAATATTGTTGTTAGATATTATCTTTATTATTCTCTTGAGTTTGTAGGATGCTTGCATGGAGAGTATAACCATAAGAATGTATTTTTTTCAAGTAGGAATTGTACATAAGTTTAGGCTCCACTACACAACAGTTATCAAAGCACTGAAAGTTAAAATCAATGGTACTAGGTGAAAGCAGCTAGGTGAAAATTTCCGCCATCCTCGAGAACGATTTGATCCATATAAGTAATACAACCAGTTTGTCCTTGGCACAATTAAGGATTTAGCCACTTGCTACACCGTTATACTTTTGCTGCAAATTAAATTCTTGTAATTTCTCTCTTGATCAAACAAACAACCAAACCGTCTTTGCAGTGATTCCATGCTATTTTCATCAGCCAATTCCTTCCCTTCCTCGTTGGGTTTGGCACTCTACTTATCAAAAATATCTGCAATTGACCCCCTATACATTAGGATTATCAGCCTATCACATGGGGCCCACAAGGTATCCTCTGTTGACTCTTGTGCCCATGGATCCGTCCTGAGTTGAATCTTCATGAACTTTTTGATTTTTTGGGCCCAGAAAAGTTTTTTATGTAAATTCCAAAATTAGGCAGAAACAAACAACTGGTACTGGGCACTGAATTTGTAGGTTAGTCCAATAAATCAATATAAATTGTGCCAAACTGGTGCAATAATGGTGTGAAAGTAGCATGAATGAACATATAAAAAAAAACTCCCTCTGGTTCTTTTTCTCTGCATGTAACTTCAACCCCGCATACCAAGGACAACTAAGATCTAAAAAATCTTGACAATTTTACCTCATAGTGTGCTTGAACTGCATTGCCCAGCTATAAATTGTAGCAGCTTTTGATTTGCTTTTCTCTCCTTGTTTCCCTCCCAACATTTAAATATGACACATGCACCCCCTGCATGCAAGATTTGCATGGCCCATCCCTACATGCATTCACGCCTTTCCTATGACCGACACAATTAGTGCGGCGGAGGCAGGGGACAGGGCAAACTTGGAAACCAGTGGATAAGAGAGGGAGAGCGCAGACTAATTACAGAAAACCAGGGAAAAGTTAAACACAAAGAGAAAAGGAACGGGGGTGTAGATACATCTGAGGCGTATCAGTCATGTGGATAGAGCCTAAGGTTATGTGCTGCAAAATCATTGACCTACATATACTTATGACTATACCCTTAGCAAGCATCCACAACTAATGACAATAATTAAGACAAAGTTTAACCATAGCTCTAAGATAGAGTTCATGTTCAACCCTCATGCTATAACTCGTAAAATTACGGAATTATATTATGTCACTACGGCGTCCCCTCGTAGGCTTATTGTAACACAATGCTCTACTCTAAGCCCATAATGGTGAAGTGACATACAATTACATCCGTACGTCACCAATAGATAATTACACCATAATATATAATCAAGCATCAAACTTTATTCTTGATGTCTACTATATAACTTGTTCTTGTAGACTCGTGTTGGGCCTCTAAGTGCAGAGTTTTGTAGGACAGTAGCAAATTTCCCTCAAGTGGATGACCTAACGTTTATCAATCCATGGAAGGCGTAGGATAAAGATGGTCTCTCTTAAACAACCCTGCAACCAAATAACAAAGAGTCTCTTGTGTCCCCAACACACCAAATACAATGGTAAATTGTATAGGTGCACTAGTTCAGCGAAGAGATGGTGATACAAGTGTAGTAATGATAGTAGATATTGATTTTTGTAATATGAACAACAAAAAATAGCAAGGTATCAAGTAACAAAAGTGAGCACAAACGGTATTGCAATGCTTGAAAATGAGGCCTAGGATTCATACTTTTACTAGTGCAATCTCTCAACAATGCTAATATAATTGGATCATATAAAAATCCCTCAACGTGCGACAAAGAATCACTCCAAAGTTCTTATCTAGCGGAGAACATAAGAAGAAATTATTTGTATGGTATGAAACCACCTCAAAGTTATCCTTTTCGCTCGATCTATAGAGCTATTCCTATAAGTGTCACAAATAGCCCAAGAGTTCGTACTAAAATAACACCATATGATACACATCAACCAACTCTAATGTCACCTAGATACTCCAATGTCACCACGAGTATCCATGAGTTGATTATACGATATGCATCAAACAATTTCAGATTCATAATACTCAATCCAACACAAAGAACTTTAAAGAGTGCCCCAAGATTTCTACGGAAGAAACAAGGACGAAAACGTGCATCAAGCCCTGTGCATAGATTACCCCAATGTCACCTCGGGAATCCGCAAGTTGAGTGCCAAGACATACATCAAGTGTTCTCAAATCCATAAAAGTATTCAATCCGATAATAATGAAATCTCAAAGGTAAAACTCAATTCATCACAACAAGATAGAGAGGGGAAAGCACCATATGATCCAACTATGATCGTGCCAAATCAAGAACACAAGAGAGAGAGAGAGAGATCAAACACATAGCTACTAGTACAAACCCTCAGCCCCGAGGGTGGACTACTCCCTCCTCATCATGGTGGCCGCCGGGATGATGAAGATGGTCTCCGGTGATGATTTCCCCCTCCGGCAGGGTGCCGGAACAGGGTCGGGATTGTTTTTTCATGTCTATAGAGGCTTGCGGCGGCGGAACTTTTGATCTAGGGTTATTTCTGGGGGTTTCTGTTTTATAGGATTTTCTGGCGTCGATCGCATGCTGAGATGGGCCCACTACCCACCAGGGTGCGCCAGAGGGGGTGGCGCGCCCTGGTGCCTAGTGGGCAGCAGGGGGCCCCCTCTAGTGGTTCTTTGTTCCATTATTCTTCATTTGTTCCATACAAACTCTCCAAAAAGTTTCGTCCAATTTCGAGAACTTTTATTTCTGCACAAAAAACAACACCACGGTAGTTCTGCTGAAAGCAGCGCCAGTCCGGGTTAGTTCCATTCAAATCATACCAAAACAAAATAAAATTGTTGTAAACATGGCATAAATACTTCATAAATTATAGATACGTTGGAGACGTATAAATTGCAAATTCATATGCGTCTTAACAACGGGCTTTATCCCATGTAATCAAGAATGGAACTACTCATAAGACATCATAATGAACACATGTATTGGGAGATGAATACGGATGACAATCTGAAAGCATAAATCTTCCCCTAATAAAACATAAAGCATCAACTACTAAGAAGCAATTAACACTAGAAAGAGATCATGGTAAATGATACGTCCTCAGTGTATCTATAAATTTTGTATGTTTCATGCATATTATCCTTTGATCACGCAATATTTTAAAGCTTTTTGAGGGACTAACCTATTAATTCAGTGCCCAACGCAGTTCCTGATTTCTGTGTTTTTGGAATTTCAGGAAATCACCATACTAAAAGTCCACGAAACAATTACAAGAAATCTGGAGACAATTTTTATGCCGAAAGAAGACCAGGGGACCAAGGCCCAACACCAGTAGAGGCCCAGGGACCGTTGGCGCCCTGTGGAGGCGTCCTTGGCCCTAGGGCACCTAGAGGAGGGGGTCTGTGGCCCCTGGGCACCTCTCATCGACCTCTGGTGCTCGATGGCATATATATACCTCTAAAGTCACCCCTAATTTTTGAACGAATTTTCACGCTGCCACCACTCCCTCTTTCGAGGCGATCTTCATTTTTAGCCCTAATCGGCCACTCTGTCGGGAGTAGAGAACCTTCATCTTCAATCTCTACATCAATCCTTGTTGCTCCCATGGTGATGCGGGAGTATTCCACCTTCAAGGTTGAGTTTTTTTGGTAGTAGCTATGTGTCATGTACCTCTTTTTCTTGATCTTATGAATTTCCACCATGATTATGATCTTGGGCATTGATGTTAGTTGAATTGTATGATGTACCTCTCATGATATGTTCATGTTATATTCTTGAGCTTTGGAAGTTAATGAGATTACATGATGCATATCTAGTATAATCCCTGGAGACACCCGATGTGACATTGGGATGACCCATCTGACAAAGATTAGAATGATAGAGATCATATGTTTTTGTCGTAGCATAACTTTTGGGGCTGCACGAGGTGACATTGGTGTGTCTCAATAGAATAAGGGGCAATTTGGTTTTAGGCTGAGCAATGCCACACTTTGCCATACAATGTTGCCAAACTTGCCTAAGGTTAGTTCTTCAAAATGAGAGCCACAAGTTGGCAAGCCTAAGGGAATCTCGCCACACTTTTTTGTGTATATCATGTGGGGCCCTAGTGTGGCTTGTCTAAGGTGTGGCTTGAACCAAACACCCATCTAAGTTGGTCAAACTTGCCTAATCTTAGGTGTGGCAACCTTTGGCAATCTTAGTCACAAACCAAACAACCCCTAAGATTAGAAAGATAGCTTTCGAGGTGGTTTGCACTTTGCACACCTACGATATCTCATCCGGAATTGGTCCAATAAAAAAGAACTATGTCAGGTTACATCATGTAATTTAATGAAGTTACCATGTTGAGTGTTGATACTAGTGAACCTACACACCCTAGGCCTTGTTTCCAATAATTGCAAACATCATTTCAGTCAAGTTTCCATCTTGTTACCTTCTATTTTTAATTATTCAAAAAATACAAAAACATTTCAACTTTCCGTATTATCTATCTATCATCAAATCAATCTCTTCGCTGAACTAGTGCACCTATACAACGACAACTAACTAGGTGTTGGGGACACAAGAGACTTATTGTATCTTTTTGTAGGGTTACTTGAGAGGAGAATACAATCATCCTACACCTATCGTAGATTGATAAACCTTATTTCATCAACTTGAAGGAAATTTGTTGATGTCCTACAAACCTCTGCGCTTGGAGGCCCAATAAGGTCTACAGGAATAGAAGTGTGTCATAGATATTAGTAACCGATCTATACAATTGCTCATATTGTGATGTAGATGGGGATGAGCATTGGTGCTATGGATAGTGATGGTGATGATGGTATGGATGAAGGTGCTCCCAATGATGCGTTGGTGTTGGTGATGACGATAACTTTGCATTCTCCCGATAGGAGGTGACAGATTCGGCATGATCGATCCTCTGAGGAATAAAATTAGGGTTCAATGCCCCATGGGCGACATAAGATTACCATGAAAATATGATGTTTTTAAGGGGTAGATGACACACATATGTAGTTGGGAGCCTTGCGGGTTCCACACATCCTGGTGTGACGTCTTGGGCATAGGGCACATGGTGAAGGTGCGTGGGGCCTACATGCTATCCCGGGTCCATTTTGTGACTTCGGTGGTATTTTCCTCCAAAACAACTATTGCATTTTTGCTTTATTTTTCCTTGTTTTGAAAAGGTGTTTTCCCTCGTGAAACCTTCATTTTTGACTCTGTCAATATTTTTGTCCCCCCTCTCGATACAACCTTCCAATATGACAGAGAAAAGTGATAAAGTAGCTCTATGACATTTGAATATCCTTTAAAATGGTAGTTGGATAAGCATTGTAAACTAGCACTTTATCGTATGAAATTGTGATGCAAATACACATATCAAGTTATCAACACACACACACACACACAGGGAGAGAGAGAGATGGTCTCATGATTTTGGGTCCAACTCCCAATTTGGTTTGTCAAACTATCTTAAGAGCTAGTAGGAATAAACCAACAATTTAATATTGTTCACCAACAATGTAATATTGTTCATGAACATAAAAACAATAAAGCATCTAAAGGAAGCCTTAACGACAAACAACTAATGAATCCAATTTTATGTCGTGACCACTCAATGAGCTTCCCCAGACCCGCCCTATAAGTCCGGATGGTCCAGACTTCCCCAAACCCGCCCATACATGCGGATAAATGCGGTTGTCCGGACATATCCACCACGTCAGCTCTAATCCACCCGAACCCCCCTCTCTCTCCATCCAATCTTATGCACATGTCCAAACAACTGGGTGATACATTGAGAAACACTATTTTTAAAGAGGACAAATGGGGCTCAATCTTTTGTTGTTCGTGGACATATGATGGGCTAAAATTTGACACGTGCCCTTGAAAATGCCCTATGTATTCTAATCATGCAGATGCTAAATAACACTAAAAGTATTGCTACCTAAAAATAGCAACATTGCTCCTATAAAGAAGTACCAATGAAATTGTTTTTTGTTGGGTAGCAAGTTCCACGGTAGTCACTTCAATGGAACTTTTTTTAAACCGTCCCAAATTGGCCATAGTCATAGGAATTGTCTTATCGACGAACCGCTTGAAGAAATAAATAAAGCATATGCACTATATAGGAAGCCTTAAAGAGAAAGAACTTGTATCCAGATTTATTATCCTTTAATGTATTCTAATCACGTACATGCTAACTAATGATTATATTTTTTTATGACAACAAATAATGATTACAGTTAAGTAATCGCCTCAAACAGCAATACAATCTTTTGGCAGAAAGCAATACTTACTTATTTCAAAGAGAAGTATATGTGAACATGTCTCTTTTTTCCATGACAACACGTTGCATAGTAGCAACTTCTCCGAAGCAATGCGCGCCAAAACACAACCGCAACCTATCATCTTCCTCCTTCGGAATGCCCACTTGGTTGTCCTCACCACAACTCAACCATGTCAGCGCCGTCTTATATTAGCCTTCAAGGACCATCTCCCGCTCTGTCCCCGTGATGGCAAGCATCCACTAGCATTGGTATCGATGGTAGAGGCGAAATCATCCTTCGTGCTAACATTAACGCTTCTAACAGTCATGACCAAAAATGCTTCATCCTCGACAAGTAAGTCATAGGTCCAGTGTGTCTCCACGGCCTTCATCTCCCTTGGTGAGTGAAACATTTCTTGTTGATGGCGTAAGCCAGAAATTAAAGATACTCAATATACCAAATGATTCAAACAACCCAACATTGTCTATAAGAGGAGCCAAATTAAATTACGGAATTCAGTGACACAACAGGAATTCCCCTAAAAAGAGGAAACTAACCATCATAAATATATTTTTGACGACACTCCCAAAAATCTCTAGTACAAGAGGAAGCAGACTTTTCTCACTTTACAGATGTTTTTGTATCACATGCCCTAGCATAGCTGGTCCCCTCCTCACAAGGAATGAATGAAGCAGCCTAGGCACTTCTTTTTTTCCCATTAAAAAACAAAATAAAAGTAAATATAAAAAACTGTTATAAATAAATCTCCCCTTCATGTGTTGAGTTGTATCATCATGTCATCTGCCTCCTCATGCAAATGATGCCAAGAAGTGATAAGCAGCAGGCGCGAGGGTGATAGATCAGCAAGAGCCGAACGCCGCTCGAATCTCAGGTGAGACAGCCCAAACCACCCTCGCCTCTCGCTCCCATTCCCTCTCCCTCCCCTTGCTCAGCTCCGTGTTCTTGCGACCCGGCTCCTAGATCTTCCTCCCCCTTTCCCTCGCAAGAATTTCCACCCGATTTCCGCGCTCTGGTCGCTGTTCTTCCGGCCAAGAATTTCTCCCGATTCTTTTGCTGTAGCACGTATAATCTTGAGTTCTGAGCCGTGTGTGTTGTTTTCTTGGCTGAAGCTTGATTAGCTCCGTGGACTTGCAAAAAGGCGGCGCGTTTGAGGAGATTCGGCGGGGCCCTGGTGCCGGGAAGATGAACAAGGACAGGTCCCGGATCTCGGCGGACGGCGGCGGCGACGGCCTGCCGCCGCAGCCCTCGCGCCGCTCGTCGACTCCCCCGCCGGAGTACGACATCAGCCGCATGCCGGACTTCCCCACCAGGAACCCGGGCCACCGGCGCGCGCACTCCGAGATCCTCAGCCTCCCCGACGACCTCGACCTCTGCGCGCCCGGGGGCGGCGACGGGCCCTCGCTGTCGGACGAGAACGACGAGGAGCTCTTCTCCATGTTCCTCGACGTGGACAAGCTCAACTCGTCGTGCGGGCCGTCGTCGGACCAGGCGGAGTCGTCGTCAACCGCTGCTGCTGGCGGGGGCGAGGCGGCCAGGGCGGGCCACGTGATGAGGCCGAAGCACCAGCACAGCCAGTCCATGGACGAGTCGATGTCGATCAAGGCCGAGGACCTGGTGGGGGCGCCGGGGATGGAGGGGATGTCCACTGTGGAGGCCAAGAAGGCGGTGTCCGCGGCGAAGCTGGCCGAGCTTGCTCTTGTCGACCCCAAGAGGGCAAAAAGGTTCGATTTCTCCTTCAATTGCTACTATTGTGTAACGTCCATCATCTTCTATAGAGTTCAGGTAGCCTTTTGTGAAATGCCTGCATTTTTTTCTTCAACGGTATATCACATCAAGTATTTGCTTCATCCACTGGTGAGATTATAGCAATGGGAGGATTTAGTACACAACTTCACATGAGTGGGTGTAAAATGCTATGCTTGCACGAACTGAGAAGAGATAGGTCTCAGATAGGTTAGACAGTTAGAGCGTGAGGAAAGAGATCCATTTGTTGGACAAAAGTGCGATTGGAATCAGATGCCTCATGTTCAGCACCCTTATGTTTACACTCTTTTAGATAGCATTTTTGTTGAGGATGAAGGTCATCTGTTTATGTGTTACACATGAGCATATGCTGATTTGTGATTCGGATGATTTGATAGGATTTGGGCTAATAGACAATCCGCAGCAAGATCGAAGGAAAGGAAAATGCGCTATATTGGTGAACTTGAGCGGAAGGTGCAAACCCTGCAGACAGAAGCAACAACATTGTCAGCCCAGTTGTCATTGCTGCAGGTATGCATTATCTTTGGAGTTTTTCTGCTTATAAAGTTTTAATCCATTGATGAGATCATTTTGGATGCGGCTAAGGAAATTCCACACATGACTTCATTATCTCAAGTTAGATTGGTAGGTCCCAGATTGATATATGTGTTAAACTGGCGCATAGGGATGTATTCTATCTGAATTCATTGGAGCTTAGGAATTGGTTGAATAATTTCATCCAAATTTCTCAAAGTAAAAACCCTCTGTTACATGCCCTTTGGTGTAAGGTTGTTTCCTGAAGATGACGTGGAGATCTTCTGTCATATTTACATAGCGTTGAATGTTTTCAAGAAAAGCCATTTTAAAGATGGAAGTTCTGGTATATAATTAGCACAAGTGGCATTGAGTACAGCCACATAGTGATGATGCTGCCGGAAGCATCATGTTGTATGTTACAAGATGCAATATCTTGTCTCCCTGTTTTTGAAACTAATAACGAAATTTTGTCGTGTTGCTATGCCATGTGCATTTTGGAACGGAGTGATAATATAGAGGTACCACTTGTTGGTGGACTAGTTGGCAGGTCTCAAGCTATATCCGTTATAGACGCACTACAAATAGAGATGGTATGGAGCACACTTCAAAGCAATATCATAATAAACATAATATCAATATTCAATAAATACCCAATGCATCTTACCACTTCTCACCTGTGGCCCCTGGGTAACGATCTGTGTAATAATTAGACCTTGCTTAAAGTACTTTTGCAATATTTTGTGCTTGCCTGCTTGTGTTTCTGGTTTCCCAGTCAAGAAGCTTAAGTTGAATCAAAATGCAAGTGTTTTTTCATAATCATAAGCCTTTCGGTAGATAAGAGCATTGGATGTCAGAAGATCTTTAGGTATTTCCCGAACTTGGATTGACCGGCTACTAGTCATTGCCAAGTTCTAAAACGTAACATAAATCACCATGGCTGTACTATAGAAGTTTATAGAAAGGAAAAGAAAGTGTGGTGTACCAAGGAAGGTAGCAACTATTACATGAACAGGAAGAAATACCATGCATTGTGATCTGAGAAAGAGAGCTAGTGCTGCCCATTCGTGGTGCAGTTCTTAATTGTTGGTATTACGGGGTTTCATTCATGTATCTTTAGAATGTCCATACTAGTACTACATGCACTTTCTTTGTGCAGGAAGGTAGACTTTTTTATACTGTATATCATATTCTAAATGGATGATAAAAACAGTGCAAACCATGTGTGGAATGTGTGCCAACGTACAGTAGTTTGGCACGTTGGTATTTGAATGCATTGAAGTTCCTTCTGGTCAAACCTATAACTGTTAAGGCTATAACATGGTCTTTCTGCCTTCTAGCAACTGGGTTTGCCCTCAACTTGCCGTCAGTCAAATTTACTGCATTCACATCCATCAAAACAATGAATATCAACCAGATATATTTTTTGGGATGAAGATACTTGATTTCTATGCCCATGCTCTATTTATTATGTAGTGATAAATCATGTGTTTAATTCAGATAGCTAATGACCATTCTTCTCATTATGTTCCTATGCCAGAGAGATACCAGTGGGCTAACAAGTGAGAATAGTGAATTGAAGATACGTCTGCAGAACATGGAGCAGCAAGTCCACCTACAAGATGGTAATACACATATTTCTAACCCCTAAATTCGCTTGATTCTAGTTTTGAAAACTAGGCGTTATTAGGTGTACAGCATAAGTAATAAGACTTTGCAGGTCATGTTGATGCATATAATAGAAGCAGGGTTAGAAGATCTGTCAATTGTGGGTTAGAAGATAGTCAGTTGTTTGCAATCTGAGTACCTGTATAAAAGGAACTTTACGATGTCAATGATGATTAGAAAAAACTTTGTGCATCTAGTCTATACTGTACGCCAACCATATCATGGACATCAAATTTTTTTGTAAGAAAAAAAAACGAGTTCCTTTCAGTTTTATCTCTCTGCTTACACCTTTATTCTCATCAATGCTTATTATGCGCGTACACAAGAGAATTTCAAAGTATTGCTGTTTTCGTAACTTTCCTTTTTCCTCTGGTGCAGCTCTAAATGACACCCTGAAAACAGAGGTTCAGCGGCTGAAGGTGGCAACAGGCCAGATGGGCAACGGTGGGGGGATGCTGATGAACTACGGCGGCATGTCGCAGGCGCCACACCAGTTCGGAGGCAGCCAGCAGATGTTCCACAGCAACCAGTCCATGCAGTCTCTCCTAGCAACGCACCAGCTGCAACAGCTCCAGCTCCATCAGCAGCCCCAGCAGCAGCAACAGCCGATGCGCCCTCAGCACCACCACCAGCAGCAGCAGCCACTGCACCCGCTGCAAGCACAGCAGTTCCAGCAGGCGGCGCGCGACCTCAAGATGAAAGGGCCGATGTGGGGCGACGGGAAGTCGCCGGGAGGCGGCGGCATCTGAAACAACTAGGTCCAGAGATGATGATGATGATGATGATGCGCAGGTGTAGTGGCTTTGGTGTTGGCTTTTTTAGTTTTGGTTGAACAGTTGGAACGATCGATCACAGGTGTTGACAGTGTCGTGGGAGGCGTTTGTTTGTAGTTGTTGAAGGAAGTCGCTTTGGGAATTCTAGGTTGAACCTTTTGGTTTTGGTCCGGTAGAGGATGCATTGTTGCGTCCAGTTATGGGCATACTCCATGTTGTTGTTGTTGTTAACCGGGCACTGATGGGTTTGCCCGTTGGGCATGTTAGAGGGAAAATGAACAGGCTAATTGCATGACTGTTAGTGTTGGGACCATTTTATTTGTTACCCCGTTGTCCTTACGTTGTCCTTTGGTTCCAGTGAGCATTTTGCAGGTGCTCGGGAACTGGTGATGCTCCTATTTTCTCTACTAATCCATCCATAGTTTTAAGGGATGGTTTTCATACCCTAACAGCGTGTTTGTTTCGTTGGAACTAGAGACGGGGAATGAGAGTTAAGAGGTGAGGTGATTAGGCCCAACCAGCCTCGCGCGGGAAGAAAACAGGTTGTTTGGTCGTCTGGCCTACATCAGATTCTTGGCCCGCACAAACCTTAAAGCACTCATCGGCGAGGCCTGCTAGTGACGGTTGAATCGGCTGTTTCCAGCGAGCCAGACTCGGGCGATGCAGGGGAGGGAATGCGGCGCTGACCTCCTGCGTCCACGAAGATGGCGGGAGCTTGCGAGCGTCTTCGAAAAAGCTACGGGAGGAATTGGCATCACCGCCCGCTGATTCGGGCGCCCTATATAGCAAGCCTCACTATAGCGCCAAAACTCCCGCCACCATTTGCCCCCTCTCGAGCTTTCCCTTCAGCGTGGATCGACATCGACGACGAGGTAAGTGGCGCTACTACTCCTGCCATCGGTTGACGACAGCGGCGATTCTACTCCTCCTCTTCTCCGACGTGTTTAGCGCCTCCTTCGCGGTTGCTCTGATGGCTTCTGTGAGTTCATTCATCCCCTTCTCTCCACTAGTTCTAGCTAGATCTGTGAGCATGTTGGTAGGGTTAGATCTGTGACCATGTTGTACCATTGTACACTGCTGATCTGTGTGAGTATGATGTTCTTGTAGCTAGTGATGGTGGATTTGAAGCATGCTAGGAGTTGTTTCCATGTCGGCAATGATTGATAGCTATTGGTGATGGATGAATTGGTAGTATGCTAGTATGCAAGTATGTGTGCTCGTCTGTTGAACTCCTTGCTATGATCCGAGCCGCTGTGTTGAACTAGATCATCCATGTGGTAGTGCTTGTTCGACCTGTCCATATGTAGTGTTCGTTCATACTGTCCATGTTTAGTGGTAGTTCCCATTGTCCATGTGTAGTGTGTTGTGCTAATGTTGATGCTTACCCTTGTAGGACATGAGCACGCAAAAGTTTAGTCACGCCCCAGTCCTGTCCGTCTTGATGGTCCTCCTGACAGGGATGGTGATCACGTTCCTGAGTTTGATAGGAAGAGGAAGAGGGGAGCCTTCATGGAGGAGGAGCTGACCGTCTTCACCAGCATGACTCGGGCCATCAAGGAGGTCACCAGTGCGGTCAGGGAGACCAAGCCGATCAACGTCCACCCTGAACCTCTACATCGCCGTCATGGACGAAGGTGGCTTCAACCAGAGGCTCTCATGGTGGCTCTCAGCCACCTGTTGGACAATAAAGCCTATGGTGTTCGGTTTGTTGCCATGGGAGACACTCACAGGGTGCTCTGGCTGAGGACCTCGCTGGGCAAGCACTGCTACTAGTGCTCCTCCTGATGGTGGTGATGGCGTGCATGATCCTCGACAGCGATGCGATGACGATGACGCTGAGAATGTACATTTTCTGGTAGCTAGGGCTTGATAAACTCTTGATGCTGGCCTGCATATTTTGATGGGGTGATATAGTAACCCCTCATGCCGATGGCGAACTTGCGGTGGCAGGACAACACCCCTTTTTGGATGTGGTGGTAGGATGACTGAAGGAAATATGCCCTAGAGGCAATAATAAAGTTATTATTTATTTCCTTATTTCATGATAAATGTTTATTATTCATGCTAGAATTGTATTAACCGCAAACATAATACATGTGTGAATGCATAGACAAACATAGCGTCACTACTATGCCTCTACTTGACTAGCTCGTTGATCAAAGATGGTTGAGTTTCCTAACCATAAACATGAGTTGTCATTTGATTAACGGGATCACATCATTAGGAGAATGATGTGATTGACATGACCCATTCCGTTAGCTTAGCACTTGATCGTTTAGTTTACTGCTATTGCTTTCTTCATGACTTATACATGTTCCTATGACTATGAAATTATGCAACCCCCGATTACCGAAAGAACACTTTGTGTGCTACCAAACGTCACAACATAACTGGGTGATTATAAAGGTGTTCTGCAGGTGTCTCCGATGGTGTTCGTTGAGTTGGCATAGATCGAGAATAGGATTTGTCACTCCGATTGTCGAAGAGGTATCTCTGGGCCCTCTCGGTAATGCACATCATAATAACCCTTGCAAGCAATGCAACTAAATGAGTTAGTTGCGGGATGATGTATTACGGAACGAGTAAAGAGACTTGCCGGTAACGAGATTGAACTAGGTATTGAGATACCGACGATGGAATCTCGGGCAAGTAACGTACCGATGACAAAGGGAACAACGTATGTTGTTATGCGGTTTGACCGATAAAGATCTTCGTAGAATATGTAGGAACCAATATGAGCATCCAGGTTCCGCTATTGGTTATTGACCAGAGACGTGTCTCGGTCATGTCGACATAGTTCTCGAACCCGTAGGGTCCGCACGCTTAAAGTTCTGTGGCGATCGGTATTATGAGTTTTTGTGTTTTGATGTACCGAAGGTAGTTTGGAGTCCCGGATATGATCACGGACATGACGAGGAGTCTCGAAATGGTCGAGACGTAAAGATCGATATATTGGACGACTATGTTCGGACACCGAAAGTGTTTCGGGAGGTTTCGGACATATACCGGAGTACCAGGGGGTTACCGAAACCCCCCGGGGAGTATATTGGGCCTAATGGGCCTTAGTGGGAGAAGAGGAGGGGCGGCCAGGGGGAGTCCGGTGGGAGTAGGACTCCTCATGGGGCGCGCCATAGGAGGCCGACCCCCTCCCCCTCCTCCACTCCTTTATATACGGGGAGGGGGGCACCCCTTGGAGACACAACAATTGATCATTGATCTTTTAGCCGTGTGCGGCGCCCGCCTCCACCATAATCCACCTCGGTCATATCGTAGCGGTGCTTAGGCGAAGCCCTGCGTCGGTAGCTTCATCAACACCGTCACCACGCCGTCGTGCTGACGAAGCTCTTCCCGGCTCTCATGGATCGTGAGTTCGCGGGGACGCCACCGAGCTGAGCGTGTCTTTGAACACGGAGGTGTCGTGACGTTGCATCGAGGATCGGTCGATAGTGAAGACGTACGACTACATCAACCGCGTTGTCATAACGCTTCCGCTTACGGTCTACAAGGGTACATAGACGACACTCTCCCTTCTTGTTGCTATGTATCACCATGATCTTGCGTGTGCGTAGGATTTTTTTGAAATTACTATGTTCCCCAACAATGACACCGTAGTAGTAGTAGGATGAACTTGATATGCCATATGACCATACATGCTTATTGCTTGAACTTGCTTCTTGCTTGAACATGCTCACTGCTTGAACTGGCCTTATGTCTAGTGTGCTCCATTGCTTGCTGTTTGAACTATTGCTCTTCTGCAATGCTAGGACAGTGGTATGTGGTGTTCCACGGGAGAGTTCCAACAATATGCATATGTTGGTTTTTGTCTGCATTAGCTGAACCAGACTCACTTGGACGAAGTATGCAAAGTAGAAAAAATGATGCGAGCAACACAAAAATTTCCTCCAGTCTCCTTCATAAAAATTCCAGCCACACTCCCATTCCATTGGCGCAACACCTCACAACCAAGAGAAAAAGAGAAACGAATATATGGCGGTGGGGTGGTCGGCACTTTGAGGCATGGTCGAGGAATAAGGTGTTGAACAAGTCACATTTTAACTAGAGTTCTAGACTAACATTTACTCCCTCCGTCCCATAATATGGTGTTGAACTAGTATAAAAAACACTATTATATTATGAGATGGATAGAGTACTTATGTAGCGAAAGTCATTAGAATTTATATACATCCTAGACGTGCGGGGTGATGTCCGTTGACGAGTGTTCATGAGCCATAAAAAGAAAATAGCCTAGTAAAGTTTTTGTATCCCAATCTATCTCATGTGACTCAACACCATTCGACTCCGAAACCCACTCTCTCTACTATCTCAACCCTCATAACAAGCTCGCCGAAAAATCATTCGTTAATAATTATATCAAAATTAGGGAAACATCATGGTGTAAATGTTTTCTTATATTGAATGTGATCATATAAATGTTTCATAAAACCAGGCTCACGGATACCACAATCCATGGCGTCCGATGAGCTCGCTGGCAAGCCTGGCCGTGCCGCCTATGTCCCGCCTCGGCACCCTGCATCGTACGACTTCAGTTTCATGTGAGGGTCCGATGGCACCCCCGCTCCCCTCCTAGGCGCTTCACCGTCAGTCTTGGGGTGTCTCGTGTCTTTGCTACCACTGTCTCGGCAACCCCATCCGAAGTGGTCTTGCAACCTGCTCTGGTTGCATACTACACTACTGCTAGGCTGCTTGGCATGGGTTGGGAGCTTTTTGGAGTGAGCGGAGGCTGCTCTGAGTGGACTCTTCCTTGTGCCGGCTATGTTGTAGATTACTCTGGCATAGCACCCTCCTGGTGCGGTTGATTTCATGGGTGGAGGGGAAGCAAACCTCTTTGATGGTTCTCCCCTCGTGTTAGGCCTTGCCCGTCACCGTTGTCTGATGTGTCGACTGCCTCTAGGTGCGAGGACATCACTGAGGTTATGGCCCCGGTGTTGCAGATCATGCTCGAGCTAAAGATGATGGGTGGGAATCACTCTTTGTGTCTGTCGATGGTACATGTGGACTCACTCATGGCCTCGACTGTGGTTTTGTCGCCACCCACAACACCACTATCGGAGACCAGGCATGCTATCGTCACCATGGAATGTGGAGGTTTGGGCACTGTTGCTTTCCACTCGCTTGAGCCCTTCAACAATGTGATTCCTGGGAGTGACGAGGTCGTGGCATCTGGTGCATTTGCACCTATTTCCGAGGCTATCTTCTCTAGAAAGTTTTGATAATCGATCGCTTGATTGGAGATCGCTAACTTTGGATTTGGCAAGTCGGTTCAGTTGCCCCCTAAAGGAGAAGGCAACTAGCCATCGTTCCACCATTCCCAAAGTAGAAATCATTTGGGAGCAAAAGCAAGAAGAGTGGCGTCATAGGGAAGACGTCTGTGACTGCTTGATAGATGGTTATCTTCTTTTTGGGTTGTCGTGCCTGATGTCTTTGTTGATGTGCTTTCATAGGGGCTCCTTTGCGTTGCTGTGTTTCCATAGGTTGTGAGGTTATGCCTGCAGCGGGTTGGGTGCGTTTGTTTGCTTGCTCAGGTGGTTGTGGGAATTCATGTTTTGGGAGTAGTCGACAGGTGGTCGTGTTGTAACGGTTTTCATTCCGTTTCTATCAATTAACCGGACAATTCTCTTTTGCTTAACTAATCGATGAGGCAAATATCTTGCCTCTAATTTTTTCTGAGCAAACTTTGCCTCTCCTTTTCTGACAATAAATATTTTCTTGAGTCTTGAAAATAGATAAATTTTTTGAGTCTTAAAAATAAATAATTTTGTTTGAGACATTGAAAATAAATAAATATTTTTTTGAGAAGGGAAATAAATAAATAATTTTTTGAGGGTAAAATAAATAAATAAGACCAGGCTAGTCGGACCTGATGGACATCTCAGGAGCCTGGCCCGAGGATGCCCATTGCCAGCTCATACGCGTCTGCACACGTTTCTGGCCACTGGCACACCGGCCACCGCAAAAACGCAACCGAAAAGTCGCACGCGCGCGCGCGCATCCCCGCCATCGAAAACCATTCCGCGCCCACCCCTCACCACACCCCCGCCACGTCAACGATCCGCGGCACCCTCCTCGCCCACTCCCGACCATCCATCCGTCATCCAACGGTGAAAATCACGCATCACGCGGATCGCGGCCACTCGCCAGCCCCCCGAACGCCGCGGCTATATTACCCACCTCACCCGACGCTCCACCAGCATCACCGTCCGCCTCGCAACACAAGCCAAATCCCACCGGAGAGAAAGAAGCAGCTGCGGCGGCGGAGATGTCGGGCCGCGGCAAGGGAGGAAAGGGGCTGGGCAAGGGCGGCGCCAAGCGCCACCGCAAGGTGCTCCGCGACAACATCCAGGGGATCACGAAGCCGGCGATCCGGCGGCTGGCGCGGCGGGGCGGCGTGAAGCGCATCTCGGGGCTCATCTACGAGGAGACCCGCGGCGTGCTCAAGATCTTCCTCGAGAACGTCATCCGCGACGCCGTCACCTACACCGAGCACGCCCGCCGCAAGACCGTCACCGCCATGGACGTCGTCTACGCGCTCAAGCGCCAGGGCCGCACCCTCTACGGCTTCGGCGGCTAGGCCACCAACGCCGGCCTGCTCCAGCCAGCAACCAGCAGATTGCTTGCTAGTAGTAGTGGCTCCTTGCATGTGTAGGTTTCGTGGTGGTGTTCGTTGTTGTTTCTGTGCTCTGTTCCTGGTCGATGTATCTTGATCGAATGTATGCAATGCAAGAATGTGATGGAACTATGAAACTGCAGTGCCGTTTACCCTGAATTCACCTGCAATCTCTTGCTCAGTTAATATTGATTCGCTCATGATGCTGAATCTTATCATTGCGTTCCGAATTCCCCATCTTGTGACTCTGTTTCAAACTTTTCCCCAATTAGAGCTGGCCGACTCTTGCTCTGTTTCTGCTTGATGTTAGAATCGATGTACTAGTAGCAAGAATGGAGTGGAATCAGCAAATTGCAGTATCGTTTTACCCCTCAATTCAGATGCAATCTCCTGCTCAGTTGATCCATCTAGCCTTGCCTATGGTGGGGATGGCGATGCTTTGGAATTGCAGCACAACAATTGGCCTCAGCGTCAGTTAAACAGCTTGGATGATGAGAACTGGAGTGTAGTTGAAGGTCGAGTATCTGGTTTTTGGCCAGGTAGAACATCTGCAGTGTTGCATGTGGACTAGCCTTTTTAGCAGCGTTTTTTTTGCTGGGGAGCGTGTTGTTAACTTCTTGTTAAATTATTATGCTCACCAGTTCAAAAAAATAAATAAATTATTATGCTCACTAGTAGAAAATTGCAGCAGATATTCAGTCTTCAGACTTGCTAATTACAGTACACAGAAAGCACAAGCTCAGTTAGACATACGTTCACTACACACACTGCGTCAAATCCAATTCACTACTGTCACAAATATTCAGAACACACATACTGCACTTGAGTTCAAAATTTCTTCAAACTATCGTTCCCCTACAGTAATGATAAACACCAGAGTGACAAATAATGATTATACCCGCTAGCAAGGACGAAACCTGTCACCTAATGGTGCCTAACATGAACCCCTGATTGCTTTCATCAACTATTCTTAAACAAAAAGCAACCTCCTTGAAAACCCCCAATTAAACCCTACGCCGATTCGAGAAGCAAGTGTTCTAGACCAAGCACAACTAATACATAGGACAAACACGCGCTCGAAACAATGCCTGAACATCTCAATCAACTACTACAACCTAAGAGCATCTCCAGCCGTTGGCCCCCCAGGCGGCGCTTTTACGCGCCCTTTGGGGCGAGCCGGCGCTAAAATCGGCGTGGGGCGGCGGGTTCATACCGCCCTGTGGTCACCCTGCACGCGTTTTTTATTTTAAAAAAAATCTGAATTCGACAAAGTTTGGCTAAAATTCGGCAAAATTGACATTTATATTCAACATGTTCGGCGTTTACATAAATTATTTAAAAAAAAGGCATCTACGGGGTGAAGAAGTCGATCAGCACGACGAAGTCGCCCACGTTGCCGCCGTCATCGTCGGCCTTCTCCTTCTTGATGGCGCGGCCGCCCTTGCTGGACCCCTGCCCGGCGCCTCCATGGCGGACCGGTGGTGGCGGCGCTCGTCATCGTCGTCATTGCTGCCGAGGCGACGATGCCTCCTAAATCCGCCACGGCGACGAAGCTTCGAACTGCTGAAGACGGCGACCTGGCGCTCCATCTCCGTCTGCGCCCGATCGCCATAGCGCCCATTTGAGGGCCGCTTGCCGTCGAAGCGCCTTCCTTGACGCGGCTGGCGAAGCTTCGAGTTCGCTTTCACGACGGGAGCCCGGCTCCGCTTTCGGCTTGACGAGTCGGGAGGAGCCGAGACGAGGCGCGGCCGCCGCCGTTGATGACGATGCCGGCCAGCGAAAAGGCCAAGCGGCGAGGTCTCGGCCGCTCGGCCTTGACGCCAACACCGCCGAGAGCCGGAGAGTGGGAAGAGGAGTGGGAGGAGGAGCGGGGCGAGGACGAAGAGCCGAGACAAACCTCACAGGCATCCATTGCGGCGCCAGCGGCAGGGGCGAAGCGGCGGCCGAGTATGTGAGCGGCGGGTTGTTGCCGCCCTCGAGGTGCGCGAGAACCTCGCGGAGCGTCCGGCCAGGGACGAACCACCACAGGCGTCGCCCCTCGCTGTTCCACCGGCTGCCCCCACCACCGGTGCCCCGTTGGTGGAGGCAAGGCGTTGCTCCTGACGGCGCTAGAAGTACGCCGCCCATGCCTCGCGTTTGTCGGCGGCATACTGCAGGGAGGCGCGCTGCTCCTCGGTCAGCGACGATCGAACGCGGTCGACCTCGCCGGCGAAGTAGTCGGGGCGCGCAGCGACGTCTGAGAGGGGGGAATGGGGACGCCTCCGGCGCTGAGCCTCCATCCTGTTGGCCCAGCGCGCATGTCTGGAGGCGTCGGGATGTTGGCCTCGATAAGCAGGTGCGCCTCCCACGATTGCAGCGAGCGGCGGCCTCCGTCGCCGGGGAACCGCTCGCACATTGTCGTGGCTGGGGCTGGGAGAGAGGAGAAGTTCGTCGGCGGCGGAGAGAGAGGCGAAGAACACGGCGTCTGTGGCCGGTGAGGGAGGAGGCGGCGACGCTTTTATAGCCCGGGGAGGCGTGTGTCTGTGAGGCGAGTGGCGTGGCCGCCCGTGAAGAGCCGCCCCGTATGGTAGGCTGACCGGCGGCAACCTTGGCATTGATTCCCCGCGGGAAACCGAGGCGTTCTGAGGACGACGAGGCGAGTGTCGCTGACTCGGCGGGCCCGCGGCTCTTTCGCGCCAAAAGCATTTTGCCCGGCGCCCCCAGCGCGTCAGGTTCGGCTTGAGTCCGCCGGCACCAAATTCAGCCCGAGCCGGCGAAAATTGGGCTTCTGGGGGAGCTGCTGGGCCGATTTTTGTGCGCCGGCACAAAAAAATTGCCTGAGAAGGGCGTGTTGGGGGCTTGGCTGGAGATGCTCTAACGATCCTACCACACTAACCCTACTCGACATGTGAGACACGGGAGAGCAAATCCCGAAATAAAAGAGAGACATATGGGTTCACTCGCCATATGTAGGTGCTGCTCTAAAGACAGCCGCCATGGCATAGTTCCTCCTCCGCAACCGCCTCGGAATGATCGGCAGAGAGAGACAGAGAAGGGAGACAAAGCGGTGGGGAGTTAGAATGGCCAGGCTGTGGTTTCGGGGTAGCTATACGCATATTTGCACGGACGCTCTCTTCCCGCCTAAGCATGGGCTTTTTTACCTAAATAAAATAAAATCGAGGGGTTTTCTGCAAACTAGCCGTGCACACGCCTCACGTGCACGGTACGGTGGCCGACAACGGGCCGATGTCATGTTGGCATCGAAGGATACGGCCGCGTACGAACCGAGTGACTGTATTTGAACGACAGTGCAAGTTGAGTGACCACAAACATGTACTCCCTCTGTCACAAATTGATGTATCTAGAATTAAAATACGTCTAGATACATTTATTTTCGCGACAAATAATTTGGGACAGAGAGAGTATTTTACAACTTTGTGCATCAAAGGGACCGCCACATGCAACTTTAAGACTCAAGTGTATTTACCTCTTTCATAAACTCAGTCGCTGTCATCAGTAGATCCTGGAACATTTTTATCTGAATCATTGTTACTTATGTGTTCCTTCTGCAGCCAAAACCACTGCGTAGAAGGCGCTTCCATGTGGGCCCAAGGCTGGAAACACAATGGACGGATCCGCTCGAGTGAGCCAGCTTGCCTGCCTCTGCATTATTGATTTCTTTTCCCAGCAAATGCACACAGCCGAGATGGGTGGAGTTCTTGAGCTCAGTCTTGTTCCGTGGCGAACCGACCGAGCGTGCCCAGGGAGGCAACCAACCACCCAACCGAGCTCCTAGTGCCTAGTTGCTCTGTTCGCAAAAATGCTACACCTACGTAATATGTTTACGTTCTGTACGTAAACTTCCTTTCTTAACTAATCAATCAGCCCCCCCTGATTCTCAGGTGGGCCCGCGTCCTGTTAATCACCAGTAAAAATCGTCCACGTCTTGTACGTAAGCGCCTCACCACGTAACATTACGTGGATGTAGCAAAGCTCCTCTGTTCGTGAGCATATCTGGGTCGGGTTGGTGCGTCCAGGTGCAACCATCCGCACCAAACAAACAGCCCAGAGCCGTTGCTTTACCGGTTGTGGTTCAACCACTGCTTTGCTCCCGCCGCTGTCACTCACCACCTCCATATAACTCTCACTCGATCCCACTGACACGGCCACACACTCACTGCCTCACCCCCACGTACCAGAACCAGGCATGCCGCCGGCAGCTTTCCTGCGGGGACCGGGTGGCCGCGCCAGGGCGAGCACGCCGCGCGGTGCCGGCAGCGCGAGGAGTACGCGGCGCGGCGGGCGCTGTTCCTGCAGACCTACCGGCTGTCCGCGCCCGGCGAGGATGACGACGATGAGCCCGCCACGGGGCTGCGCGGGCGGGCGGCGCGTCTGCTGCGCGAGGCCCGGGTGGCCGGGAGGGCCGCGGCTGCGCGTGCGGCGTGCCGGGCGTGGGTGGCCGGCAGGGCCTCGGCGTCCCGTGCGCGGTCGTGGCTCGGGGCGGGGCTGGGCAGGGCGTGGACCGGGTGGACGCGGAGGTCCCTGCAGCGCGCGCGCGCCTACGGGCACGGCCACCTCCACCACCGGTCCTCCTTGCTCGGGTGCTTCGGCGGCAGGTACCGCTACCTGCAGGGCTTCGTGTGACGAGCGCACTGCGCCCGCGCGGCGCGGTGGCGTGGACACGTACCCACACAGCACCGCGCGAGCCACAGTATACATACTTACATGTCCGTGTACCGCAGTACCGGTGCACCGTGCGCGCACGTGGTACAGAGCCCGACTACGGCAGGGAAAATGGGCAACGCACATGCGATCGGGGAGCTGCACGTGGTATGGTTGAAGGCATTTTTTTCTTGTTTGCGACGGGAATGTATGGTACGGTTAAGACCTGAATTGAAAAGAAAACGAAAAGTTGATTGATCTGCCAAGCAGTCGCCGGCCTATCTGTGAGTCTCGCCGATCACACGTTTGACTCGCGGTTGGCACTCGCCGATACACAAGCGCCAGCCTCTCAAGCCGACCCAGCGCTTCTCACTGCCACGCTCACGTAACCACACTACGATCGACAAGGATACGGTGACACCGCCCGAGACGTGCCGGCCGGCCTGATCGACTGGCAATGAGCAGCAGCGCGGCCTCCTCTTCCTCCTCTCCGCCCCTGACGCCGCCGTCCCCGCTGCCGGTCAGTGTCGGCCCGGGACGCCGGCCGTACGCATTCACGCCGTCCCCGTCCGCGTCGCCGCCCTTCTCTCCGCGTGACTTCGACGCCTCGCCGTCGCCGTCGCCGCTGCTAGCGCGACGGGCGGCGCGGTCCGAGCCGCGGCTGCTGCATTACTCCGCCTTCTCCATGGACGCCGCCGCGTCCGCTCGCCGGGAGCAGTCGCCGAGAAGACGGTTCGATCTCGGAGCATGGTGGTAAGTGCCTAACGGACAAGCGCTCGAACACCTACCATTGTCTCAGCGGTTCATTTGGACTTTTGATCATTGGTTAAATTGCGTCGCCGGGCTTCGTGTGTGTTGTGGTTGCAGTTTTGAGTGGGTGCTGATGCTGGTGCGCTGCTGCTGCTGCTCCTGGAGGCCGGCGTCCAGGCAGCAGCTATGCTAGTCGACGATGAGATGCGACTGCGATGCTGTTCATCCATGCAAATCTTTCCATCCGATTCGAAAATCGCATCGCAAAATAAATAAAGAAATGTATCTAGATGTATTTTAGTTATAGATCTGATCATTTTGTCGTTTGATGTGAATATTTTCGAACGGAGGGAGTATGTGCCAAGCTTGCTGTGGCTGTTTATTCACGAGTGTTCGAGACTTTGCTTTGTTCATTGTTGCGTTTGCGTCACTGTCCGTGCAGAAAATGTTACGGGAACGGTAAGCATAACCAGCGAACATTCGCCGCAGTTCACGAGGACGGCAATTTTAGGAAAAAAATCGGCGAACACAGAGCTGCGGCAGAGTTGCCATGCTCACTACTCCCTCCTTTCATCTATAGGGTTTAATGCGTTTTCCAAGACTGCCTTTGATTATTGACAAGATTAGTATTACATGACATGCATAATGTGAAAATTATATCATTGAAAGCTCCTTTCACATACGAATTTGCCGGTATGCTTTGTATAAGTTGCATGTCATATATTATTGCTCTAACATTTGATCAAAGTTAGCCTCGTAAAATGAATTAGGCCCTACATAGATGGAACGAGGGAGTAACTAAAATCGCTCTAGCACAAAATGCCGTAAAAAACATTCACAAATGTCATCACTCTAAGCCACTGGCGGAGCTTCGGCAAGGCTAAAAGAGCAAAACAAGGTTTTACATGAAGTCCAACCCACAATCGTGCATTGATTTTTAATTTGGTAGCATTATTTGTATTGTCCGGCCCGCCCAACGTTTTATTAGTACCTCTGCCACTACTCTCAGTGAACGTTCGCTGGCTATTAGGGTCCTACGGCAAATGTGTTGACCAGATATTCAGACACTGTTGAGTGAAGTGATCCACAAGACCACAATGCTCAACTTTTTTGTTTGGGCATTAATCCCGTTTTACTAAACTGACAAGAGATTACAATCTAACCGAATGGTTCTAGTCAGAGAATCCAAGAATTACATCAAAGCGTGTACAAGAAGACAAACTAAGAGTTTCTTTAGCGCGAAGGTGCATCGCCCAGTTTGCTTCATGATGAATCAAAGGAAGCTTGAAACCCTAAAAAGACTTGGACATCTGCTTGATTTCCTTAATCATCCTTCATCATATGTGCACCATTTACCAGGAGGGCACCAAATATCATGCCACAGTTATACTATATTAGAGCAGTCTATGTACACAATGACCTGTTGATCTCCCATTCTGATAGTTGCATGAATACCATCCCGGAGAGCAAAGAGCTCACTAATAAACAAATCATCGATGTCATTATGTTGACTCATACATGCCTCAATAGAGGTACCAAGGTATTCCCTAACGACATGGCCTGAGCCAGACACTCGGTTCTAGACGTCGAGGGCGCCGTCAACATTGACTGGAACCCAACCTTCTAGTGGAGGTGGCCAGCAGTGGTGCTGGCAACTCCCTCCTGGATCATCCTGGCATGGAGGGAGCTCGAGGGTCGCCACGATCTCATCAGCCAGTGCAATAGATCGCATCGGCTGGAAGCCTTCTTCCCCATGAGTGAACTTGTTCCTGCTCGACCAAATGCACCACACCATGGTAGCAAACACCCCAACATCTTCTTTCTTGATCAGGACCGAGGCAAGACCATCCCCAACCTCCATCGCATGATGCTCATCATGCCTCTCTGCTGTAGAAGTGCCTTCCCGAACTGTTTTGTATGGCCACAAGGGATCATCACATGATAAAGACTTACATTTGTGTATCCGGAGAGTGTGCACTCTGAGTTTTTTTGGCAATATGACGACGCGTGAGTTCATCAAAACAAGGAAGCATGTTCTTCAGTACTCGCCAAAAAAGAAAATCTTGAGTTTCGGCAAAGCATTGATTTGTCACAACGCTTTCCAAACCCTGCGCCGGGCAAGAACGGAGCAGCTGGTTATAGCTTTATCATTCAACACATTCTCAACCAGTAGCTTGTACGTTGACTACATGAAGTCCAGGACAGACACACACTCATTCTTTGACTTTATGCGATCCATTATTTTATTTTATTTTTTAAAAGGATAGAATACCCTCCAAGGTGAACTCGTATTTACAACTATTAAGCTTCCTACAGAGGAAGCCCTTTCATGCATCGATACTAGCGTACCACATGGGATCCAGTTATCAGATGGTGTTTGTTTTTGTGGGGCATTAGTCCATGCTTGTGTGGTGTGTACCATTGAGGGGTAGGGGATTTGTATTGTGATCGATGCGTGGGCGAATGAGGGTGTTGTGGGTGTGGCTGAGAGGGGTGAGCCGGTTGATTTGTGAGGGGAGGGATTCGTTGTGCTAGTGGTTGTCCTATGCTCTGTGTCACCTCCCTTCATTCAACTTGCTAAGGGAAGGGGTCCATTCAACTGTTGGGTGCACGCCAGTCTTCCTCGGCTCCGTTCGATGACTTATTTTCATCCTTCTTTCTTTTACTTGATGTTGCTTTGGTTGTTGCATTTATTGTGGTACTAGGGATGTGTTAGTGGAGATTGTCGGGCTGTGCTGTTCTAGTGTGTTTGGGCGGTCTTATGTGTTGTCATCGGTCCGAATGGTGTTGGTTCTTTTCATCTTGAGCGTGAGTCCTTTTGTCAGATTAATCTGTCAGGTGGGTTGGGTTGCCTCTTTTTGGGCCAATGCTGGTGATGGTCACTGTGTATAGGTATGTGCCAGAACTTGGTTTGTTTGTATGGTTTCCCGTTTTGCCTTGAAATTCGAGAATATTCTTATATTTTGGCAGGATGCCACCATCATGACGGAAAACTCCAAGCCCAGTACATCTAAAAGACCACAAAAGTAAAAAAAAAAACATTGCATAGCATTCAACAAACACTAATATAATCACCTAAAAATAATAAAGTGGACTCAAAATAAAAAGCGGCACGACAAGACGCGCTTTCGCTTCGGAGTACATGTTGCTCGAAAACAATTTTAGTTTCAGCCAACAGTTCTATATTTCATAGCAACATCCTACAAATGTCAAACATTATGCCACCATTCCAAAATATAATAGAAGTTACAACACTATCAAACTTTGTCAACAGTGCAACGAATGGCGATCAATATTTTTCGCCACATTTTTTGTTAGTTGTCTCGGTTACATAAATTGGCTATCAACCATGTTATATCCTACTGTATATATCTAAGTAAACGATCCCATTTAAATGCACATACAAATAGATTCAGAGCTACTGTCACAAATTTGGGCAGGCCAGGCCCAAAGGAGAGAAAAAAAGCATTCAACTAGGCTCAGCTCGGTAGGCTTTTTGGATTGTGTTTTCTCATGGGCTAGGTGGGCCACAACATGTTTTGTCCCCATGTAGCTCTGCCTTGCATACACGCTACTGACATCATTAAGCATATACAAGTCTTCCACATCATTAATATATTTTTTTAAATTTTCCAACAACAAATAGTTGAGCCTGTATGTGAAAAGGCAATATAACACGCATCCATCTTCTAGTTACCTTTAGGTTTGTTACGGTCATATGGGGAACTATGGCATGGTATTATTCTCATATTTTTTATTTTTGTTTTTTACAATTTCGTTGCTATAATTTTTCACAGCAACATACATGGTGTTACGTAGTATACCTAAATAGTATATCCACACTACTTTTATTTCTCTCAACATACACACATGCCCCCATCACACACGTCACGTGAGAAAAATCATTCCCCTACTTTTCAGTTGCATGCTCCACTTACTACCTATTTTTTCTTATCCATGGAACTCATCTACATCAATAAGTCATTCATATTTTCTGCATCATCAATATACCATATCATTATGGTTAATCCTCATAATGTATCCATATAAACATCCTACTAATCTTTTGCAAGTGTTTTGTGACACCGCGTGGGTTATTTTTCAGTATATATCAAAATGTTTGAGAGTAGGGCGTTTTGGAGCTCGGCCTCCATGGAGGCCGGATTTTTTGAAAAATTCAAAATTCACATTTTTTAATTTCAAAAAAATCTGAAAAAAATCATACAAGTAAACAAGGATGTTATGTGTATGTATGTGAAGTTTGAGGATGAGATACCCTAAAATGCGATCTGTGCAAAAAAGACAAATTCATAGACTTTGAGAATGAATAGTGCATCTACTAAAAAGTCTCAGATTTGTTCTTTTTGTGTAGCACTCATTTTAAGGTGTTTTGTCCTGAAAATTTACAGACATATGCTTTATGTCTCTAAGTATGTGTGTATTTTTTTTCAAATCTTTTTGAAACGTGAAAGTTTGAATTTTGACCAAGTCAAACCCGGCCTCCATGGAGCTCGAGCTCTAAAGAGCATTTTCGAATGTTTGATCACATTGTCACACTCCTGGTCAAAATATGAGCTCAGTTATGAAGGAAATATAACCTAGAGGCAATAATAAAGTTGTTATTTTATATTTTATTATATCATGATAAATGTTTATTATTCATGCTAGAATTGTATTAACCAGAAACTTGATACATGTGTGGATACATAGACAAAACACCGTGTCCCTAGTGAGCCTCTACTAGACTAGCTCGTTAATCAAAGATGATTAACTTTCCTAACCATAGACATGTGTTGTCATTTGATGAACGGGATCACATCATTAGGAGAATGATGTGATGGACAAAACCCATCCGTTAGCTTAGCATGTTGATCGTTCAATTTTATTGCTATTGCTTTCTTTATGTCAAATACATATTCCTTCGACTATGAGATTATGCAACTCCTGGATACCGGAGGAATACCTTGTGTGCTATCAAACGTCACAACATAACTGGGTGATTATAAAGATGCTCTACAGGTATCTCCGAAGGTGTTTGTTGGGTTGGCATAGATCAAGATTAGGATTTGTCACTCCGAGTATCGGAGAGGTATGTCTGGGCCCTCTCGGTAATACACATCATAAGAAGCCTTGCAAGCAATGTGACTAATGAGTTAGTTGCGGGATGATGTATTATGGAACGAGTAAAGAGACTTGCCAGTAACGAGATTGAACTACGTATGAAGATACCGATGATTAAATCTTGGGCAAGTAACATACCGATGACAAAGCGAATAACATATGTTGTCATAATGGTTTGAACGATAAAGATCTTCGTAGAATATGTAGGAACCAATATTATCATCCATGTTCTGCTGTTGGTTATTGACCGGAGAGGTGTCTCGGTCATATCTACATAGTTCTCGAACCCGTAGGGTCCGCACGCTTAATGTTCGATGACGATTTTGTATTATATGAGTTATGTGATTTGGTGACCGAATGTTGTTCGGAGTCCCGGATGAGATCACGGACAAGATGAGGAGTCTCGAAATGGTCAAGATATGAAGATTGATATATAGGACGACGGTATTCAGACACCAGAAGTGTTCCCGAAAGCACCAGGTACTTATCGGGTCACCGGAAGGGGTTCCGGGCACCCCCGGCAAAAGATATGGGCCTTATGGGCCAAGAGGGGAAACACACCAGCCACAAAGGGGCTGGTGCGCCCCCCATATGGGCTGGCCAAATTGGAGAAGGAAAGGGGAAGGAGGAAAGGAAAAAAGGGAATAGGACCCCTTCCACCTCTTCCCTTCCTACTCGAATAGGAATAGGAAAGGGGGATGCGGTGGGAGGTGCCCAAGTAGGATTCCTCCTACTTGGGGTGCCCCCTTGGCTGCCTCTCCTCCCCTCCAACCTATATATATGAGGGGGGGGGGGCACCGCTAGAACACACACCAACAATTGTGAGCCGTGTGCGGCGCCCCCCTCCACAGTTTACGCATCCGGTCATATCTTCGTAGTACTTAGGCGAAGCCCTGCGCGGATCACTTCACCATCACTGTCACCACGCTGTCGTGCTGACGAAACTTTTCCCTCGACACTTTGCTGGATCAAGAGTTCGAGGGACGTCATCGAGCTGAACGTGTGTAGAACGCGGAGGTGCCGTACGTTCGGTGCTTCATCGGTCGGAACGAGAAGAAGTTCGACTACATCAACCACGTTGTCAAACGCTTCCACTTTCGATCTACGAGGGTACGTGGACACACTCTCCCCCTCTCGTTGCTATGCATCTCCTATATAGATCTTGCGTGAGCGTAGGGAATTTTTTGAAATTGCGTGCTACGTTCCCCAACAAGTTAATCCGTCGATGACTATGTTTTAATGTCCCCTGCTTTATTTTTTTTCAATTTATAACCATCATTTTCACCGATTCGCCCTTTCACATCACTCTTGTTTTTTTGTCTTACATCTTGTCTTCAGTAGCTACTAAAGGAAATATGCCCTAGAGGCAATAATAAAGTTGTTATTTATATTTTCTTATATCATGACAAATGTTTATTATTCATGCTAGAATTGTATTAACCGGAAACTTAGTACATGTGTGAGTACATAGACAAACAAAGTGTCCCTAGTATGCCTCTACTTGACTAGCTCGTTAATCAAAGATGGTTAAGTTTCCTAACCATAGACACGTGTTGTCATTTGATGAACAGGATCACATCATTAGAGAATGATGTGATGGACAAGGCCCATCCGTTAGCTTAGCATAATGATCATTTAGTTTTATTGCTATTGCTTTCTTCATGACTTATACATGTTCCTCTGACTATGAGATTATGCAACTCCCGAATACCAGAGGAACACCTTGTGTGCTATCAAACGTCACAACGTAACTGGGTGATTATAAGATGCTCTACAGGTGTCTCCGACGGTGTTCATTGAGCTGGCATAGATCAAGATTAGGATTTGTCACTCTGTGTATCGGAGAGGTATCTCTGGGCCCTCTTGGTAATGCACATCACTATAAGCCTTGCAAGCAATGTGACTAATGAGTTAGTTGCGGGATGATGCATTACAGAACAAGTAAAGAGACTTGCCGGTAACAATATTGAACTAGGTATGATGATACCAACGATCGAATCTCGGGCAAGTAACATACCGATGATAAAGGGAACAACGTATGTTGTTATGCGGTTTGACCAATAAAGATCTTCGTAGTATATGTAGGAGCCAATATGAGCATCCTGGTTCCGCTATTGGTTATTGACCGGAGATGTGTCTCGGTCATGTCTACATAGTTCTCGAACCCGTAGGGTCCGCACGTTTAACGTTCAATGACGATTTGTATTATGAGTTCTGTGATTTGATGACCGAAGTTTGTTCAGAGTCCCAGATGAGATCACGGACATGACGAGGAGTCTCTAAATGGTCGAGAGGTAAAGATTCATATATTGGAAGGTTACATTCGGACACCGGAATGGTTCGGGTTGTTTCAGATAAGTTTCGGAGTACCGGGGGTTACCAGAACCCCCCGGGAGGTTAATGGGCCACCATGGGCCTTAGTGGAGAAGAGAGAGGGCCAGCCAGGAGGTGCCCCCCCCTTTCCAATCCGAATTGGACAAGGGGTGGGGGCGGCGCCCCCCCTTTCCCTCTCCTACTCCTCCTCTCTTTCCCCCTTTGCTACTACGGAAAAGGAAAAAGGAGAGGGGAATCCTACTAGGACTAGGGAGTCCTAGTAGGACTCCCCACACTTGGTGCGCCCCTAGGGGGCCGGCATCCTCTCCTCCCCCCTTTATATACAGAGGCGGAGGCACCCCAAAGATAGACCAAGTCTTCTCTTAGTCGTGTGCGGTGCCCCCTCCACGGTTACACACCTCGGTCATATCGTCGTAGTGCTTAGGCGAACTGCACCGGTAACTTCATCATCATCGTCGCTACGCCGTCGTGCTGACGGAACTCTCCCTCGTCCTCAACTGGATCGAGAGCTCGAGGGACGTCATCGAACTGAACGTGTGCTGAACACGAAGGTGCCTGATACGTCACCAACGTATCTATAATTTTTGATTGTTCCATGCTATATTATATTCTGTTTTGGACATTATTGGGCTTTATTATACACTTTTATATTATTTTTGGGACTAACCTATTAACCGGAGGCCAGCCCAGAATTGCTATTTTTTGACTATTTCAGAGTTTCGCAGAAAAAGAATATCAAACGGAGTCCAAACGGAATGAAACCTTCGGGAACGTGATTTTTTGAACGAACGTGATCCAGAGGATTTGGACCCTACGTCAAGACATCAACCAGGAAGGCACGGGGTAGGGGGGGCGCGCCTACCCCCCTGGGCGCGCCCTCCACCCTCGTGGGGCCCACGTTGCTCCACCGACGTGCTTCTTCCTCCTATATATACCTACGTACCCCCAAACTGCCAGATACGGAGCCAAAACCTAATTCCAACGCCGCAACCTTCTGTACCCGTGAGATCCCATCTTGGGGCCTTTTTCCTGAGCTCACGGAGGGGGCATCGATCATGGAGGGCTTCTACATCAACATCATAGCCTCTCTGATGATGTGTGAGTAGTTTACCTCAGACCTTCGGGTCCATAGTTATTAGGTAGATGGCTTCTTCTCTCTTTTTGGATCTCAATACAATGTTCTCCCTCTCTCTTGTGGAGATCTATTCGATGTAATCTTCTTTTGCGGTGTGTTTGTTGAGAACAATGAATTGTGGGTTTATGATCAAGTTTATCTATGAACAATATTTGAATCTTCTTTGAATTCTTTTATGTATGATTGGTTATCTTTGCAAGTCTCTTTGAACTATCAGTTTGGTGTGGCCTACTAGATTGATCTTTCTTGCGATGGGAGAAGTGCTTAGCTTTGGGTTCAATCTTGCGGTGTCCTTTCCCAAAGTGATGAGGGGCAGCAAGGCACGTATTGTATTGTTGCCATCAAGGATAACAAGATGGGGTTTATATCATATTGCATGAATTTATCCCTCTACATCATGTCATCTTACTTAAGGCGCTACTCTGTTCTTTTGAACTTAATACTCTAGATGCATGCTGGATAGCGGTCGATGTGTGGAGTAATAGTAGTAGATGCAGGAAGGAGTCGGTCTAGTTGTCTCGGACGTGATGTCTGATGAAGCTATGTACCTAGGGTAGGGTCATGGACCTGTCCAAGATACCCTCCCCAAGGACATCTCTAAAAGAACCAGAGGCATTCGAAGAAAAATCATCATCCACTCGACCATGAAGCTATGTTCCACTCGATAGTCTTGAAGACACTCGACCATACAAACAATCACTCGACTACCAGGAGATCTAGAGCCACTCCGCTCTGCAACGGTCGGGAATTAAGTCATAGCTTTAATGGTCATTATGTATCTTTATTGCTGGCATTACAAGTAACGCCCCCCTCTTGATGTACATTGAACCTTGTGTAACGGAGGGGAGCTGGGGCCCTGGCGCACTCTATATAAGCCACCCCCTCCTCTGGGACAAGGGTTCGCACCCCCTGTAACTCACACACATATAATCCAGTCGACTGCCTCCGGGCTCCGAGACGTAGGGTTGTTACTTCCTCCGAGAAGGGCCTGAACTCGTAAAACTTGCGTGTACAACTCCTCCATAGCTAAGATCTTGCCTATACATTACCTACCCCCATTCTCTTTGTCGGACTTAGAACCCACGACGATTTAGGCGCCCACCGTGGGGCAGGTGTCTTAGCGACTTGTTGGAGAAGTTGCGATTTTTCCGATCCCCATCATCATGGTTTCAGGCGGAGGTTTGGCCGAGGGCCGCGAGATCAGTCTCGGTGCGCTCGTGTTCGTCGCCGACGACTCCGCTTGGCTTCAAGAAGCTCCACTCGATGTCGTGGCGCTCCCTGTCCGCGGGGCAACGCACTTTCGCGCGTGCGTCCGCGGCGTCCTCTTACGGCAGCCGTCGACTCAGTATCGGTCGGCTCATGTACTGTCCTCTCCCCTTGTAGCCCGCCGGAACAAGCGTTCAGGTCGATCGAGGCTCCAGAGGTGGGTGAGACATGCGGTGGCTCGCCAAACAGACACCCCCCCAAGTCGCGGCGATCGAGCCCGACGAAACTCTCTACGGCCTGTTCGACCTGTCGACGGGCTCCGCAGAGACTACATCCGAGTGCAACAGCAGTGACCCTGCTGAGGGAGTCCTGGATTAGGGGGTATCCGGACAGCCGGACTGTGTACAATGTCCGGACTATTGAAGCGTGAAGATACAAGACTCAAGACTTCGGCCCGTGTCAGGATGGGACTTTCCTTCGCATGGAAGGCAAGCTTGGCGATCCGGATATTATATTTCATTCCTTGTAACGGACTCCATGTAAACCCTAGCCCTCTCCATTATCTATATAAACCGGAGAGGTTGGTCCTTAGAAGGCCGATCACAATTACAATCATACCATCATAGGCTAGCTCTTAGGGTTTAGCCTCTACGATCTCGTGGTAGATCTACTCTTGTACTACCCATATCATCAATATTAATCAAGCGAGGAAGTAGGGTTTTACCTCCATCAAGAGGGCCCGAACACTGGGTAAACATCCGTGTCCCTTGCTTCCTGTTACCATCGCCTTGGCCTTGCAGATCGGGACCCCCTACCGAGATCCGCCGGTTTTGACACCGACATTGGTGCTTTCATTGAGAGTTCCTCCGTGTCGCCGCGTTGTCGCTCGATGGCTCCCTCAATCATCATCAACAACGCTGTCTGTATGCGAGACCTTCCTCCCGGACAGATCTTCGTGGTTCGGCGGCTTACTCTGAGCCAACTCGCTTGGCCATCTGGAGCAGATCGACACCACGCCCCACAGCCACCAGGTCAGGTTCGGAAACCTGAACTACACGGCGGACATCCGCGGAGACTTGATCTTCGATGTATTTGGGCCTATGCCAGGAGCACCGGATAGTCACGCCGAACATGGCTTAGACCTGCCGTCGGACGAAGCTCGGGTATCGCCCCCGTATTATCCCCGGACCTAGATCCGGAGCAGGTTGCGCTGCCTAGGGACGGAGGGATGGACCTCGCCCCCCAGGTCGCACACTCATCGGCGATGGAGCCAAACACGGGCCCTACCTTTGCGGTGGCCTGTGACTCCGAACCCCCGGATTCGTATCCGGATGTTGGTTCCAGTCCGCACGCTCCCGAGCCTGTCGGGCCAGGATGAGCTCCGGTAATGGAGTTCACCGCTGCGGATATCTTCCAGCACTCGCCCTTTGGCGACATGCTGGACTCATTAAAGTCCCTCTCTTTGTCAGGAGGCTCTTCGCCGAACTACGTCCGGCTCGAGTGGGAGGCAGGCGACGAAGGAATTCGTTGCCCACCCACCACCCACTTCATTCCACGGTCGATGACTTAACCGAGGTACTAAACTTCGACTCCGAAGACATCGACGGTATGGACGACGATGCAGGAGAAGAACATGAACCACCACTCACTGGGCGGTGGACAACCACCTCTTCTTATGATATATATATATGGTGGACACTTCGAAGGAAACAAATGGCGATGAGGCTACGGAGGATAAAACCTCAAGGAAAAAACCAAAGAATGGGCGTCGTCGGCGCCACTCCAAGCCCCGCCACACTAATACCGGCCCAGGAGATGAGAACAATCTGAATGGTGCCGAAGAAGAATACAACCCTGAACAGCCCGCCTTCGAGCAGGCCGAACAGGAGGATGAGCAGGTCAGCCCAGAAGAACAGGCGACGGACGAATACCCGGAGGAGGACAACTACATGCCCCCCTCCGAAGACGAGATTAGCCTCGGCGACAACGAGTTCGGCGTGCCTGAGGATCCCGTAGAGCAGGAGCGCTTCAAGCGTCGGCTTATAGCCACTGCGAGGAGCCTGAAAAAGAAGCAGCAACTCCAAGCTGATCAAGACCTGCTCCGCAGACGGATGGACTGGAAGTCACGGCAGCCAAGGAATACGGACTCGAGCACCACACGGCTGACCGGCCACCTCGTGGCCGGGATAAAACGGCATACCAGTCCGCATACCAGCCAACACCCCCACGCCAACATACTACGGCCCGGGGCAACAAATCAGGACAACCAAGATCGATCTATGGATCGCGGGGGTGCACCTCGGTACGCGACAAGGACCGTCACGCCGGACACACCTTCAACAAGTCTGGCCGGGCTGAATATAGCCACCCAGAGCAATTCGACCTGCGTAGCCACATAGCCCGCACGCAGGCGCGCGCACCCCTCCGCTTCACGGCGAAGTAATGGATCGTGAATTCCCATAAGGGTTCAAACCCGTAAACATCGAATCATACGATGGCACAATAGACCCCGCAGTATGGATCGAAGATTTTCTTCTCCACATCCACATGGCCCTTGGAGATGATCGCACGCCATCAAGTATCTTCCCTTAAGCTCAAAGGACCAGCTCGGCCTTTGGCTAAATAGCCTGCCGACAAACTCCATTGGCGGTAGGGAAAACACGGAAGACGCATTCCTCGACAACTTCTAGGGCACATATGTGCGACCACCTGACGCCGATGACTTGAGCCACATTCCTCAACAGCCCGGAGTGTCAGCCAGAAAATTCTGGACTCGGTTCCTAACTAAGAAGAACCAAATAGTTGACTGTCCGGACGCCGAAGCCCTGGCGGCTTTCAAGCATAATATCCGTGATGAGTGGCTCGCTCGACACCTCGGCTAGGAAAAACCCAAGTCCATGGCAGCTCTCACAACACTAATGACCCGCTTTTGCGCGGGCGAGGACAGTTGGTTGGCCCGCAGCAGCACTACGCCACAGTCTGGCAATTCGGATGGCCGCGACAATAACGGCATGCCATGGCGTAACAGACATAAGCGACGGAACAATGACGACAACACTGAAGACACGACAGTCAACGCCGGATTCAGTGGATCCAAGCCCGGTCAGCGGAAGAAGCCGTTCAAAAGAAATAATCGAGGGGACCGTCGATGCGGACCGCATCTTTGGAAGCGCTTTCGTGCCAAATTCATGGCACCGGACAAGCCACCAACTACACCAATAGAGATTGTTGGGTATTCAAACAGGCCGACAAAATAAACGCCAAGACAAGGACAAGGGGTTGCACAATGACGATGACGAGGAGCCCGACGTCCGAACACGGGGACGAAGAAATTCCCCCGTGTGAAAAGCGGTCAACATGATTCACGCCACGCACATCCCCAAGCGAGAGCAGGCGGGCACTAAGGGACGTCTATGCGATGGAGCCAGTCGCCCCCAAATTCAACCCTTGGTCAGCTTGCCCGATCACCTTTGATCGTAGGGATCACCCTACTAGCATCCGTCACGGCGGCTCGGCCGCATTGGTCCTAGACCCAATCATTGACGGATTCCACCTCACGCACGTCCATATGGACGGTGGCAGCAACTGAACCTGCTTTACCGGAGACACGGTCGCCAAAATGGGCATTGACCCTTCAAGGATCAAGCCCACTAAAACCACCTTTAAAGGTGTAATTCCGGGAGTAGAGGCCCGATGTACGGGCTCTATAACATTGGAAGTGGTCTTTGGATCTTCGGATAACTTCCGAAGCAAAGAGTTAATCTTCGATATCGTCCCCTTCCGCAGTGGTTACCATGCACTGCTCGGACGAACCGCATTCGCCAGATTCAATGCGGTACCACACTACGCATATCTCAAGCTCAAGATGCCAGGACCACGCGGGGTCATAATGGTGAACGGAAATATGGACCGCTCCCTATGAACAGAAGAACATACTATAGCCCTTGCGGCGGAAGTACAACGCGGCCTTCTCCAACAAACCAATCCGGCGACAACAACTTCGGGCACAGTCAAGCGAGTCCGGAGCACCCCGCAACAGGATCGTCAGGCACGCCAAGAGCGCGACTAGCAGTCCGGCCTCCGCTTAAGCCCCATCAAAGCAGCATTCGTGCCACGTGCACACAATTACGCACTTAAAATACCATGGGCATAGGCTGAGGCGCATCAACGACTCAGTCAATAGTGCGGGTAACCGCCAAATACTTTCATACCCTTTCCCTCTTACCTTTCAGGACACCGCGTTGGCGCAACATCCTCAACAGAGCCGACTTGCTGGACTCATAGGGAAGAGACATCCAAGGAGGCAATAGGCGTTATGCACGTAAGAAAATACTGTGTGGAATCTATTTACGATCATTATACCTGCTTTATCTACGAATACACTGCCCCTGGATAGGACATGTCAAATAGTCCTATTTTATCTGCTTAAATGCATCCATTGTAAATGCACGCTTAAACGTATTTTTCTGTCAATGAGAGATTATATATAGCGTCAGCTTATTATTCTCATTTGAGCGTTTTTCTCTTATAAATGTTTATTTGATATTGCATCCGTACACTTTGGTGCGGCCGGTTTGCCAGGGGCTTCTCATGGCGCCCCGTCATATGGCAAATAAAGTCCGAACACTTTCAACAGTGCGGCACCCCGAACTTATAGCACTATATGCATCAGCTCCGAATCATGACTTGGGTCTACAGTTGGGATAGCCGGCTCCCTTGTTTTGGTGCCTTACGTTCCGTTATATCGGCTAAGGTAGCGCAGGAGAACTATCGCGATTGTGTCCCGGTTCGTCCGGACGAGCACCTCAAGAGAGAAAGCCAAACCGACCGGCATGATGTGGCGAGAGCTGGTCGCTGTTCGAGAGGTTTTAAAATCCTTAAAGATTTTCCGCTTTTAGGCGATAAATCGGCTTAGTCCGATCTAGGCGTGTATAAGCGCCCCAATTCGCCTTCCGGATTCTAGGGGCTTACCAAATTTAAAATTGTAGACTTCTATGGCTAAGTGAAAGTTATAAAGCCGCATAGTCCGATTGCCTTGTTCATTGCGCGGACACCTCCTTAAGGGACCAAACATTTGGGTAAAGAGTGTTCGGTTTTCCACGAACACCCCAAAGGTTAGTCATGTGGGGGCGGAAGCCGATTTATTGGCCTACTTTCGTGATTTCATAAACAGCCGCCACGTAAGGTAATATTTTAAATAACAAAAGCGCTACATAGCGCAAGTAACTTCGTCTTTAATTACAAACATGATGTAGTGAATTCATTCAAATATGGCGTCCTTGGTACACTCATTGGCGGCAGAGGCGAGCACCCTTCATCACGCCATCGTAGTACATTTCGGGATGGCGATGCGCCTTGCCCTCCAGCGGCCCGTCCTTGACCAGCTTCTCCGCATCCAGCTTGCCCCAATTGCACCTTGACGCGGGCAAAAGCTCGGCGGACACCTTCGATGCAAACGGATCGCTTGATCACTTCAAGCCGCGGGCAGGCATCCACCATCCGCTTGATCAGGCCAAAGTAGCTATCGGGCAAGAGCTCACTGTGCCACATCCTGACTATGAGGTTCTTCATAGCCAGTTCGGCCGCCCTGTGGAGTTCGACCAACTACTTCAGTTGGTCGCTCAGAGGCATCGGATGTTCGGCCCCATCATACTGGGACCAGAACAACTTCTCCGTTGAGCTCCCCTCCTGGGCACGGTAGAACTCCGCAGCATTTGAGGCCCTGTGTGGCAGATCTGCAAATGCCCCTGGAGAGCTCCGTATTCGAGTAAGTAAAAGAAACGCCTCCTCCACATGTTTGCTTTGCATAAAGAATTTCTTACCCGCTGCTATATTTTTGGCCTCCTGGATCTCCTGCTGTGCTTTCTCGGCTTCGCCCTTGGCATCCTTCAAACTTACAAGGGCCTTCGCAAGCTCGTCCTCCTACATCTTCAGGTTATGCTCCACGGACTCGCACTTTTTGCCGAGGTCCTGGAGCTCCTGCTGTACCTCGCGCACTCTAGCACTTTGCTTTTCGCGCTCCTTGCATTCCAAGGCCGCTTTGTTTTCGGCCTCGGACAACGCTTTCTTTAGGGACGCCTCTTCGGTGGTGGCCCCTGTTACATGGTCGTGACACTTAGGTGTTAGACTCATCAATTCTGCCTATCCTTAAACGCATAAGAACGAGAATTACTTACCCTTGTTCTCTTCGAGCTGCCTCTTCGTGAAGACGAGCTCTCCCTGCGCCTGCTCCTGGTGCCGCTTCAGTTCGGCAACCTCGGCGAAGACGGCAAGCAAGCAAAGCGACAACAACCGCTTATTCACAACAATACTTATTATTAGACTCCTGCGGATTATAGTTGACCCTCCGCTTGGCTCTTCTTTCGTAACACCAACCAGAGTATCAGGGGCTACTACCTATCGGGTGGTAATTTCATACATTTTTTACTTACCTCAAAGCCCGTCAGAAGGCTTGTGCAGGCTTCGGTTAGTCCGCTTTTGGCAGACATAACCTTTTGAATCACCGCACTCATAAGAGTACGGTGCTCTTCCTCCATGGAGGTGCCTCGGAGCGCTTCCACCAGGCTATCCGGCGCCGTTGATGCGCTGGAAGTCCTCGGCATGGGCGGCTCGCCTTCCCTAACGGGGGGCTGCCCTCCCAAGTCCGGAACCGTTGGGGGTTCCGGAGCAGTGTTCGGTCGAGAGTTTGCCTTGTTGCGGCTCTCGTCAATGCGATCCGCGGGGATCTTGAACCCCGCATGCCCGACATCTGGAATCCCGCCATGGGGCGTCTCCAGAGTCACCTCCCCCTGCTCTGAGAGCCTTCGGGACAGCACCTCCGTGCCATCCGTGTGTGGAGGGGTAGTGGCCGTCGGGAGCGAATTTATCCCCGAATCGCTCAGGGACCCGGAGGAGAATTCCTCAGGGTGAACCCTGGCCGGACTGCATATATGTTCGGCACTATAAGTATAAAAACTATGAAGCGAAACCATGATAGGATGCGGACACTTACGATCGCACCGGGGGCTTCCCCCGGGGCAGCCACCCCTCCTCGTCAGAAGAGGTCAGGCGGAATAGTCCGGAAGGGTTACCTTCCCTTCTCGGACGCCTTGACCTTCCCCTCCGGGCGGCTTTTCTCTTATTCTCCCCTAGTGCGGGAGGTGGAATTTCTTCTTGATTCCCCCCGCCTCCGCGGGAGGGATGTGTCTCGTCGTCATCGGACGACAGAGGAATAACGGCCTTGCGCCGAGGGCCTTTCCGGGCCCCCTGGCCCGCTTCGCCGGGCCCCTCATCCTTCCCGGATGGGGCGTCTTCTTCTTCCTCCTCCTCCCCTTCGTGGGAGGAGTCTGCCTCGTCGTCTTGGACGAGGCTTCAGACGAACCTTCGCCGAGACCCTTCCTGGTCCCCGGGGCCTTCTTTTCGGCCTTCTTCTCCGGCACCTTGTACGGTGCCGGGACTAGCATCTCCGTCAGGAGAGCATCTGCTGGATCTTCCGGCAACAGAGCCGGACATTCAATCTGCTCCGCTGTCTTCACATAATCCTGAGGCAAATATATATAAATACTTAAAACTACCCCATGAATGTATTGGAAAAAAAACTAAACCCGGTGGTGGTCCCAAAACTCACCGATTCGGGGGCCGCGCTGCATGAAGTTCGCGGTCCTCAGATGTGGGAGGAGGTACTTCGGAGGCCTTGAACAACACTTTCCATGTGCCTTTGTGCGTCATGCCGTGAAAGCTTCGAGCGTCCCGTGTTCGGCCGACAAACTCTTACAGATTTACACGCCTTTGGCGAAGCAGGATCCGCGAACGAAAGCATGACCTGGATCACATTGACAAGCTTGATGTTCTTGTCCTTCATGCTTTTGATGCATGTTCCGAGTCCGCCAGCTCCATGGAATCGCCCAGACAGGCCCTCTTTTCCCGGAGGTGAGCCGCATAGGGATTCGGATCGGAACTTGGGGCCGCCCGATTGGCCAGCAGCGCGGCTCGGTGATGTAGAACCACCCCGATTGCCATCCTTTTATGGTCTCCGCAAAGGAGTCGTCCAGCCAGGTGACGTTAGGCATCTTGCCCACCATGGCCCCTCCACACTCCGCTTGTTGGCCGCGTACAATCTTCGGCTTCACGCAGAAGACTTGCAGCCACAGGCCGAAGTGAGGCCGGATGCGGAGGAAAGCCTCGCAAACGCATTTATGAACGCCGAGATGTTGAGGGCGAAATTGAGGCTAGATCATGGAAATCTAGCCCATAGTAGAACATGAGCCAGCTGGACGAAGGGGTGGAGTGGAAATCCCAGTCCACAGACGAAGTGGGCGATGAACACGACTCTCTCGTGGGGTCCCGGGGTCGGAATGACCTGCCCAGCGTCCGGTAGCTGGTGTGCTATGTCCGCGGCCAAGTATCCGGCCGCCCGAAGATCTGTGATGTGCTTCTCCTCGATGGTGGAAGCCACCCACTTGCCTCCTGCTCCGGACATGTCTAGCTGTGCGGAGGAGACTTGGGCCTGGGCGCTGGAGCTCGAGGGGGCAAGAGTGGGCAGAGAAGGAACAAGGCGTGGGTAAAAATGAGGAAATCTTATCCCTTTATAGAGGCGACGAAAGCGGTGCGCCTCCCCACTTGCCCGTTGAGAATCGCTTGCTTCCCAAGCGCCACAATTAATGATGTGGTGGACTATCCGTGCCCGTATTGATGAGAATCCCGTGATAAGGGGGCACGATCTCTGCTTTGACAAGACGTGTCAAGGAAACCGCCTCGCAATATGCGCCGGGGCTGGTTGTGGGAAGACGGTTCGAATAATGACCCGACCGTAATGACACGTCGCGTTGCTTGAAAAGTTGTCAGCAGATTGCATTTGCGAAACATTATTCTCTCTACGATGGCATACGAAGATCATCTTGTGGATCCGGACACGGTTTGAGTGTTCGATAATTACCTTGGAGTATTCGGAGGAGGAACCCGCCCTGCAATGCCAAGACAATATCTGCGCTACCGGACTCATCGTCATTGAAGCCTGGTTCAGGGGCTACTAAGGGAGTCCTTGGTTAGGGGGTATCCGGACAGCCGGACTGTGTACAACGTCCGGACTATTGAAGCGTGAAGATACAAGACTCAAGACTTCGGCCCGTGACCGGATGGGACTTTCCTTGGCGTGGAAGGCAAGCTTGGCGATCCGGATATTATATTTCCTTCATTGTAACCGACTCCAAGTAAACCCTAGCCCTCTTCGTTGTCTATATAAACCAGAGAGGTTGGTCCTTAGAAGGCCAATCACAATTACAATCGTACCATCATAGGCTAGCTCTTAGGGTTTAGCCTCTACGATCTCGTGGTAGATCTACTCTCGTACTACCCATATCATCAATATTAATCAAGCAGGAAGTAGGGTTTTACCTCCATCGAGAGGGCCCGAACCTGGGTAAACATCTGTGTCCCTTGCTTCCTGTTACCATCATCCTTGACGCACAGATCAGGACCCCCTACCCGAGATCCGCCGGTTTTGACACCGACACCCGCGGCGGAAGTCCTGATGGTCAATGGACCGTGCAGTCCTCCTGGCTTCCCCCGCGGTGACGGCGGCGATGGTGGTGGTGATCACGATGAATACCGTCTCGAGCCTCTTTCGTCGCAGCAGAGAGAAGAGCTCCGCCGCCGCAATATGGATGCACTCCACACTCCTATCGTTGGAGAAACCCCCGAGGCCTAGGCCTTGGAGGAAGCGCGTCTGGCAAACTTAGCCGAGCGCACTCGACTAGAGAATCTCCAGCATGCACTCGACGAGTTCACTTGACGACGGATTCCTGAATCCAGTCGACGACAACTTTTTCCGCCTTCGACTCAAGTATATCGAACTCCAATCTAGAATCTCACAGCCGCAGCCCGAATAGCAGAGTCAATCCAGCCGTCCCAGTCAGAAGCTGGCAGAGGTTTGATGCAGATCAAGGCTTTACTCCGGGCAGCAGGAGAATAGAATACAACTGTGTCTCAGTTGCGGAATAGGATCCATAGCAGATCCATTGTAGCAGATACAGTCCAGTCGGCCCACAGCCCAAGATCGCCCCCGAGGCGTGAGGGACGTGGAGAGCGGCGAGATCAGTACAGAAACCGTGAGCAGTATGATCATCGACTCGATCACGATGATCGTCGTCGAGTGCCCACGCCTCCCCCAAGGAGTGGGTCATACATGCCTCGACAGCATGATGACAGACGCCCTCACAGTGGTGGGCGAAGGATTCCAGTCGACCTCAGGGAACCGGGCTTTGATGCGAGATCTATTCTCGTACAAGGTTTGGTCGATAGAAACAGAGCTCACAGAGAAGTCCATGAAAGAGATTTTCCAACCAGCAGCAGAGTGCATGTCTCATGTCCAGAGTGCTTCAAAGAGAGCCATCGTGGTCATGTGATTCCTCCCAACTTCAGGTTGGCGGATCGGAGTCGATAAGTTCACTAGTGAGTCCAAGCCTGACACTTGGCTTGAGGACTACCGAGTGGCTGTTCAGATTGGCGGCGGCAATGATGAAGTGGCCATGAAGCACCTTCCTCTGATGTTGGAGGGCTCGGCCAGAGCATGGTTAAATCGATTAGTGCCTGCAAGATTTACGATTGGGAAGATCTTGCCCGAGTGTTTGTCGTAACATTTGAAGGAACATGCAAACGGCCAGCAGGGTTGACAGAGCTGCAATCTTGTGTGCGTAAGCCAAATGAAACTTTGAGGACTATATCCAGAGATGGATCACGTTGCATCACACGGTGGAAAATGTGTCCGATCACCAGCGGTTTGTGCCTTCAAGGAAGGCGTCAAATATCGAGAGTTGAATCTGAAGTTCGGTCGGACCGGAGATATGTCTCTGAGTCGGATGATGGAGATTGCCACCAAGTATGCCAATGGTGAAGAGGAGGATCGGCTCCGGAGTGGCAAGCACAAAACAGTCGGCCACGAAACTGGAGGGAACTCCAGTCGGAAGCAGAAGCGCAAAGCCGAGCTAGATGCTCCTGGAGAAGCCTTAGCCGTGACTCAAGGAAAGTTCAAGGGGAAGCCCAAGGGGTCGTGGAACCCTAAGAAAGTAAAAGATCAAGATGGGAATGATGCGTTGGATTTGCCATGCCACATTCACACAAAGAAAGATGAGGAGGGTAATCTCATTTACCCAAAGCATACCACTCGACAGTGTCGGCTCCTAATCCAGCAGTTCCGAGAGAAACATCCCAAAGAGAAGGAAAAAGAGTCGGACAAAGTTGAGGACAAAGAGGAAAGTGATGATGGTTACCCTCACGTCAATTCCACTCTGATGATTTTTGCTGATGTTGAGAGCAAAAGTCGACTGAAAGTCATCAACAGAGAAGTAAACATGGTCGCTCCGGCGACGCCCATTTATTTGAAATGGTCTCAGACTGCCATTACATTCGACCGATCTGATCACCCGATGCATATAGCCACCTGAGGGAGTTCCGGACTAGGGGGTGTCCGGATAGCCGAACTATCATCATCGGCCGGACTCCAAGACTATGAAGATGCAAGATTGAAGACTTCGTCCCGTGTCCGGATGGGACTTTCCTTGGTGTGGAAGGCAAGCTTGGCGATACGGATATGTAGATCTCCTACCTTTGTAACCGACTTTGTGTAACCCTAGCCCTCTCCGGTGTCTATATAAACCGGACGGCTGTAGTCCATAGGACGAACAACAATCATACCATAGGCTAGCTTCTAGGGTTTAGCCTCTTTGATCTCGTGGTAGATCCACTCTTGTAACACACATCATCAATATTAATCAAGCAGAACGTAGGGTTTTACCTCCATCAAGAGGGCCCGAACACAGGTAAAACATCGTGTCCCTTGTCTCCTATTACCATCCGCCTAGACGCACAGTTCGGGACCCCCTACCCGAGATCCGCCGGTTTTGACACCGACATTGGTGCTTTCATTGAGAGTTCCTGCGTATGCGTCACCGATAGGCTCGATGGCTTCTTCGACCATCATCAGCAGCGGTCTAGGGTGAGACTTTTCTCCCCGGACAGATCTTCGTATTCGGCGGCTTCGCTGCTGCGGGCGATTAAACAGCCATCTGGAGCGGATCGAAAGCTCGCCCCAGCCGTCGGAGTCAGATTTGGAAGTTTGAACTTCACGGCTGACATCCGCGGGGACTTGATCCTCGATGGAGTCGAGCCACAGCCGAGCGTGCCGCACTGTCATGGCGAGCATGATTTAGCTCTGCAGACCGACAAGACTGGAGGCCGCACGAACCCGTTCCAGGCCGTGACTCGAACCCGCTCGATCTTCAATTCGGAGCCGCTGCAGATCGGGACGGATGGCTAGACACCGCCTCGGGGCTGCAACCTCTCTGGCGATAGAGCCGAACACCGATCTTGTCCCTCATAAAGCTCGTGACTCCGAGGTGCGGACTCCTTGCGGACTTTGAACCTCTCGCGCCCCCTCCGATCGAATCCGATTGGGCGCCGGTCATGGAATTCACCGCAGCGGACATCTTTCAACTCTCACCTTTTGGCGGCATCTTGAGTTCGCTAAAGTACCTCTCATTATCAGGAGAGCCCTGGCCGGATTGCGGTCAAGACGGTTGGGATGCGGACGATGAAGAAATTCAAAGCCCACCCACCACCCACTTGGTAGCCGCCGTCGATGATCTAACCGACATGCTAGACTATGACTCCGAAGACATCGACGGTATGGACGACGATGTCGGAGATGAACAAGAACCAGCGCCTACCGGGCACTGGAAAGCCACCTCATCATATGACATATACATGGTGGATATTCCAAAGGATGGGAATGGCGAAGGAACAGAGGAGGATGACCCCTCCAAGAAACAGCCAAGCGCTGGCGTCGGTGGCGCCGCTCTAAATCCCGCCACGTAAAGAATGAAGATTCCGGCACCGGAGATAACAATACAACGGACGGTCGAAGACAATCCACTCCGGCAAGATCCGGTAGCAGGAGGATGGAGATGCCAGCCCTCACGAGAGAGCGGCGTAAGAAGAGGTAGACGATTATATGCCTCCCTCCGAGACGAAGCAAGCCTCGACGACGATGAATTAAATGCGTGCACGAGGATCCCGTCGAACAAGAGCATTTTAGACGCAGGCTTATGGCCACGGCGAACAGCCTCAAGAAAAAGCAGCAACAGCTTAGAGCTGATCAGGATCTGCTAGCCGACAGATGGACTGAAGTCCTCGCGGCCGAAGAGCACGAGCTCGAACGCCCCTCCAAAAGCTACCCTAAACGCAAGCTGCTCCCCCAATTAGAGGAGGCTTACGAACCCGCATCACCAGGAAACAATACGGCTGACCGACCACCCCGTGGTCGCGACAGAGAGGCCTCTAGGCCCTTCACTAGAACCGTACCCCGGCATCGCTCAAAAAGCACACGGCCATAGGGGAACGCTCCGAACCTGCGAGATATATTGGAGGACAAGGCAAGAAAATCAAGATCGATCTATGGATCGCGTGGGCGCCCCACGGTACGTGACGACAACCGTCGCGCCGGACCACGATAAGTCCGCCGGGCGAACAAACCGACAAAGCTCTTTTGAGCTCTGCCGTGATATCGCCCGATCTGAGGCGCCGCACACACACTATGCTTCACACGAAGTAATGGATCATCAAATCCCGAAGGGTTTAAACCCGTCAATATTGAATCCTATGATGGCACAACAGACCCTGCGGTTTGGATCAAGACTATCTCCTTCACATCCACATGGCCCGCGGTGACGATCTTCACGCCATCAAATACCTCCCCTCAAGCTTAAAGGACCAGCCCGACATTGGCTCAACAGCTTGCCAGCCGAAGTCAATTGGGAGCTGGGAGGACACAAAGCCGCATTCCTCGATAACTTCCAGGCACTTATGTGCGACCACCGACGCCGATGACCTAAGCCACATAATTCAGCAGCCAGACGAATCGGCCGAGACAATTACGGACACGGTTCTTAACCAAGAAAAACCAAATCGCCGACCGTCTCGGATCGTAGGCCCTCGCGGCCTTCAAGCATAACATCCATGACGAGTGGCTTGCCGGCACCTAGGACAGGAAAAGCGAAATCCATGGCAGCCCTCACATCACTCATGACCCGCTTCATGCGGGTGAGGACAGCTGGCTAGCACGCAGCAACAACCTCGGCAAAAATTCAGCGGTCCGGACTTCAAGGACCGAAATGGCAGGCAGCGTCGCAACAAAACAAACGCCGCATTAACGGCGACAATATTGAGGATATGGCAATCAATGCCGGATTCAGAGGCTCTAAACCCGGTCGATTGGAAAAAGCCATTCAAAAGAACTACTCCGGTCCGTCAATTCGGACCGAATACTCGACCGCTTGTGCGGATACACGGCACCCCAAAGCCGATAACCACACCAACAGGGACTGTTGGGTATTCAAGCAGGCAAGTTAATTGCCGAAAACAATGACAAGGGGCTGCATAGTGATGACGAGGACGGACCCAACCGCCAAACAATAGAGGACGAAGGTTTCCCCACAAGTGCGGACGGTGAACATGATATACGCAACGCACATACCCAAAAGGGAGCGAAGCGTGCACTCGAGGATGTCTACGCTGATGGAGCCAGTTGCCCAGTTCAATCCATGGTCCTCCCGCCCGATCACTTTTGACCGAAGGACCACCCCACCAAAGATTCGCCACGGCGGATTCCTCGTGACCGGTCTTAGACCCAATCGTCGATGGATTTCACCTAACAGAGTCCCGATGGACGGCGGCGGCAATGAACCTGCTTTACCGGGATACAAAGGTCGCAAAATGGGCATAGACCCTCAAGGATTAAACCTACCAAAACGACCTTTAAAGGCGTCATACCAGGTGTAGAAGCCAATTGTACATGCTCAATTACACCGAAGTGGTCTTGGATCCTGGATAACTTCCGGCGAGGAGTTAATCTTCGACATAGTCCCGTTCGCGCGGCTATCATGCCTTGCTCGGACGTGCATCGCTTGCAAAGTTCAACGTGGTGCCGCACCACGCATACCTCAAGCTCAAGATGCCAGGCCCTCGAGGAGTCATCACGGTCAACGGAAACATCGAACGCGTTCTCTCCGCACGGAGGAACATACATGGGCTCTCGCGGCGTAAGTGCAATGCAGCCTCTTAAGGCAATTAACGGCCGGACACATTAAGCGCGCCGAGTAACTTACAACAAGACCACACAGCACGTTCCGAGCATCGCCAGCGTAGCGATGCGGCCCCAACCCCGGCTCTGCGAAACGTCAGCAGGTCCTTCGCGTACACCATTACGCCTCACAAGATACCATGGGCATGGGGAGAGGGCACGACCACGATAAACCCAGATCAAGGCTCAACCACACCAGGGCTCTCAGGTGTGTCATTCCTTTTTCTTTTGTTTTTACCTTTTACTTTTTACCCACAGGACTCCGTTTGTCGAGGCCCTGTCCGGCAGCAGACTGCCAACTCACGATGCAACAGCCGGGGAAGGATAAAGGCTACAACGAATATACTGGTGGTCTCCATTACGAGCATTTTTATACACCAATCTGCAGCCTACCCACGGAGGGGACATGTTTAACAGTCCCATACCTTGATTATCGCACTATTTGTATCGTTCTGCATTCGTAGCAGCACTTATTGAATAAAACAATGCAGCACCTTTTTGCTTATAATTGCATTTCTTTTTCATACATATGTTCATTCACGGCATGTTGCATCCATTACACTTTGGTACGGCTAATATACACCAGGGCTTATGTTTCCCGCATTATGGTATGAGAAGTCCGAACACTTTCACAAGTGCGGCACCCGAACTTATAGCACTATATGCATTGGCTCGAATCATGTCTTGGGTCAATAGTTGGGTTTGCCCGGCTCCCATGTTTTGGTACCTTCGTTCCGTTATATCGGCTAAGGTAGCACTGGAGAACCACCGCGATTCCGCCCAGCTTGAGCTAGGTTAACGCCTCGATGGAGAAAGCTAAACTGACCGTCATGATGAGGCGAGAGCGGTCGCTGTTCGAGAGGTTTTTGCGAGTCCTTAAAGACTTATGCCGCTTAGAGCGAGGAGCCGGATACTGTCTGCCAAGGCGTGATAGCGCCCCAAATTCGCCTTCCGAATACTAGGGGCTTCGCCGAAATTTAAAATTATAGAATTCTATTGCTAAGTGAGAGTGTTCAAGCATTATAAGTCCGGTTGCCTTGTTCATTGTGTTGAGCGCCTCCCTAGATGGACCCAAAAATGGGAACAAGAGTGCTCAAGTTTATCCCGAACACCCCAGCACTCGTGGCATGGGGGCTGAAGCCGACGACTTGCCATCTCTTAGATTTGATAAACAGCCGCACAGAAGGTAATATTTAAATTAACAAGCATTGCTTAGCGCATATGAACTAAGTTTTCAGCGCACAGGATAACAAAATGCGAGTCTACTCAAATATTACATCTTTGGAGCACTCACCGCAATAGTCACGGCGCCCTTCAAAGACACTCTTATAATACATCTCGGGCGTGCGATGCTCCTTGCCCTCCGTGGCGGGTCCACACGAGCTTCTGGCATCCATCTTGCCCCAGTGCACCTTTTGCGCGCAAGGGCCCGACAGTGCACCCTCAATACAAGCGGAATGCTTGATGACTTCTACCCACGGGCACGCATCCATCACCGCCCGCACTGGGGCCGAAGTAGCTCCTGTGCATGGCCTCCTTAGGCCACAGCCAACTATGAGGCCCTTCATGGCCTGTTCGGCCGCCTTGTGGAGCTCGACCAGCCGCTTCACCGGTCGCTAAGGCACCGGATGTCCAGCCTCGACATACTAAGACCGTAAGACCTTCTCCGTCGAGCTCCCTCCTCGGCCCGGTAGAATGCGGCAAAGATCGGACACGCTGCGAGGAAGATCTGCGAACGCCCCTGGAGAGCTCCTATTCGGGTAAGCAACAGGTAATTAACACTCACATGCTTACTTTGCATGAAAATGCCTTACCCGCTGCTATTTTCTTCACCGCCTCAATCTCCTGGAGGGCCTTGTAGGCTTGGTCTTAGCGGCTTTGGCACTCTCAAGAGCCGTTGCAAGCTCGAGACTCTCGAGTCTTGAGTCACGCCCAAGCTCTCATGTTTTTTCACGAGATCCTCGAGCTCTTGCTGTACCTCCGCCACCGCGCCTCCTGCTTCTTCTCGCTCAGTGCGCTCATGTCAGACATTACGTTCGGCCGCTGCCACCGCCTCCTTCGTGGTCGCCACCTTGTTAGTGGCCCCTACAATACCCACGTTATCCTTGTCATTTTTCTTGCAACCAAATCCTTTTACATGAGGTACAATTTTCATAAGGTCTTACTAACCTTCTTTTTCCTCGAGCTGCTTCTTGGCATGGCCGAGCTCGTTCTCGGACCGCTCGAGGTTTTCCTTCAAAGTATTGACCTCCACAGTCAGTGCGGCGGAGGTCAGCAACACAGCCTGCAATCCCATATTGACATATTTTTTATGACTCCTGCGTTTATCTTTCTAAAGATCCTCAGTCCGGCTTTTCTTTCCAACACCGAACCGAGCATCGAGGCTACCGTCTATGCGGTACCATTTTACATATATTGAAATTCTTACCTCAAAGCCTCGTTAGAAGGTCTGCTGCGAGCTTCGTCAGCCCGCTTTTGGCGAAATGAACCTTTCGAATCACCGCACTCATAACGGTGCGGTGTTCCTCTTTGATGGAGGCGCCGTTGAGCGCCTCTAGCAAATTATCCGGCACCTCCGGTTGGGACGGAGGCAGCCGGGCGTCATGATCTTGCCCTTCTTACGAAGGGTCGCCGCCCGGACTCGAGCCACCGTGGCCTCCGGGCCGAGTCCGGTTCAAAGTCCGGGAGGGTGTCCCGTGACACCTCCGGGCTCCTCCTCCTGGTGGGTCCCTTCACAGGATCCCACCTCGGCGTCGTCCATGACGGGGGTGGAGGCAGTCGGAAGGGAATCCATATCCGACGCACCCAAGGACCCGCTCGACGAAACGGGAAGATCATCCTTGGGCGGACTGCAGGGTTGTATGCGGCATTAGAAAGACATTATGTGGCGAAAAGAAAAAACCTTGAAGTTATTCGGGAGTCCGGATACTTACGATCTCGCCAGGGGCTTGGCCCTTGGAGGCCGATCCTCGTCGTCATCACTGGCGTTGGCGGAGCAGTCCGGGGGAAGAGTTTTTCCCTTCTTGGACCCTTCGGCCTCCCTTGTTGGGGAGGCCTTCCTTGTCTTCCCTCCCCGGCGGGAGAGGCTTTCTTCTTCTCCTCCTCGCCTTGGTGGGAGGAGTCGGCCTCAGATTCATCATCCGGTAGCACCTGAAAACGAGAACTCTTCCGAGTCCCCGTGGGCCGCCTTCTTGGCCTTCTTCTCCGGCACCACGTGGGTGCCGGAGCCAAGAGCCCCATTACGCGGGCGTCCGCTGGGTCCTCACGGCAATGGGGCCGACAGATAGTCCGCTCGCCTTCGCCAGCCATTCCTGTCAAAGGTAGAGGGAGTTTAGATCCCGCATAGAGCCAAACTATGGAAAACAAGTGGTGAAAGCACTTACCTCGTCACCGGACGCCGCGAGCGGAATCCATGATCTTCGGTAGCGGATGCGGAGCTTCAGCGCCCTTGAACAAGACCTTCCGGACATCTTAAATGCGTAGTGTCGAAGAGCCCGCTCGAGGTCCGTGTGCTGCGCGGATCAAACTCCCACATGTTGAAGCCCGTCGGCATGCATGGGAGAATCCGGCGGATGAGCATGACCTGGACTACGTTGACAAGCTTGAGCTTCTTGTCCACCAGCTTCTGGATACAGGCTTGGAGTCCGGTTAGCTCCTCCGAATTCCCCCAAATCCGGCCACTCTCTCTCTCCAGGAGGTGAGCCGTGTAGGGATGCCGGATCTGAATTCGAGGGGTCACGCCCAATCGTGGTCACGCGGCTCGGTGATGTAGAACCACCCCGATTGCCACCCCTTGATGGTTTCCATGAAAGTGCCCTCCAGCCACGTAACATGGGACATCCTGCCCACCATGGCGCCTCCGCACTCCGCTTGGCTGCCCTTCACAACCTTCGGCTTGACATTGAAGGTCTTGAGCCACAAGCCAAAGTGGGGTTGGATGCAGAGGAAGGTTTCGCATTACCCACGATAAACGCCGAGATGTTGAGGATGAAATTGGGCGAGATCATGGAAATCTAGGCCGTAGTAGAACATGAGCCCCGGACAAAGGGATGAAGCGGGAAGCCCAGTCCATGGAGGAAATGGGGAAGAAATACTACCCTCTCATGGGGCCTGGGGTTGGGGCGAGCTCTCCTCGCCGGGGAGCCGATGCGCGATGTTGCTGGACAAATATCCGGCGTCAAGGCAGCTTCTCGGATCTGCCCTCCGTGACGGAGGAGGCCATCCACTTGCCTCCCGCCTCCGGACATAGTTGGAGAAGGTTGAGGTGAGAAGTGCGGACTTGGGCGCCTGGAGCTCGAGTTCGCGGAGATGGATAAGCCAAGGAGGAAGAAGGCGCAGTAAAAGGGTTGGATCTTTATCCCTTATATGGGCGGACAAAAACATGTGTCCCCACCGGCCTGGTAAAACTCGCTTATCTCCCAAGCGTCACAATCAATGGCGCAGTTGGGTTACCCACGTCCGTATTGATGGGAATCCCGGAATAAGGGGAACACGATCTCTGCTTCGACAAGACGTGCCAAGGAAACCGCTTCGCTAAACGCGCTGAGGTGGAACAATAAAAACAATTTGAGTAAAGGCTTGGTAGTGGTGCGACGTCATGCCACGTATCACGCCGCCAGATTGATCTTGTGTAATATTATTCTCTCTATGGTGGTATGTGGAATTTATTTTTGCAGAGCGGACACTATCCCGGTGTTCACAATCTCCTATAAATTGTTCGAGGAAGAACCCGCCTTGCAATGTCAAGACAACATGCGCGTCGGACTAAATCGTCATTGAAGCCTGGTTCAGAGGCTCTTGAGGAGTTCCGGACTAGGGGTTGTCCGGATAGCCGAACTATCATCATCGGCCGGACTCCAAGACTATGAAGATGCAAGATTGAAGACTTCGTCCCGTGTCCGGATGGGACTTTCCTTGGCGTGGAAGGCAAGCTTGGAGATACGGATATGTAGATCTCCTACCTTTGTAACCGACTTTGTGTAACCCTAGCCCTCTCCTGTCTATATAAACCGGATGGCTGTAGTCCATAGGACTAACAACAATCATACCATAGGCTAGCTTCTAGGGTTTAGCCTCTTTGATCTCGTGGTAGATCCACTCTTGTAACACACATCATCAATATTAATCAAGCAGGACGTAGGGTTTTACCTCCATCAAGAGGGCCCGAACCTGGGTAAAACATCGTGTCCCTTGTCTCCTGTTACCATCCTCCTAGACGCACAGTTCGGGACCCCCTACCCGAGATCCGCCAGTTTTGACACCGACACCACCCCTGGGTGGCAAGCATTGGTGGTCGACCCAGTCGTCGAAGGCACTCGGTTGACTAGAGTTCTAATGGATGGTGGCAGTGGCATGAATATTCTGTATGCGGAGACGTTGAAAGGAATGGGCATTCCGATGTCCAGACTCAGCGAAAGCAATATGAGTTTCCATGAAGTCATTCCTGGCAAGAAGCTGAGTCACTCGGCCAGATCGCCCTTGATGTAGTTTTCAGTGATTCCAAGAATTACCGCAAAGAAAAGTTGACATTTGAAGTTGTGGATTTCCAGAGTGCTTATCACGCTATTCTGGGTAGGCCAGCTTATGCATGTTTTATGGCTCAACCATGCTACGTGTATCTCAAGTTCAAGATGCCTGGTCCTAAAGGTGTGATCACTATCACTGGCAATCGAAAGAAGGCAGAAGAGTGCTTCCAGAAAGGCTCGAAGATCGCCGATGCGTAAATGGCGAGTGGAATTGCAGGAGTATCGTAAAATGCAGATCCAAGTGATTTGTTGCGAGCTAAGAAGCCTGCCACGGATTCAAGATTTTACCGTCTGGCTAAACGGGGCCGATTCATATTCACCCGACCGATCCCAATGCTGCTCCGACTCACATTTCAACAACACTCGACTCCAAATAGGAAGAAGCGCTCATCCAGTTCCTTCGTGAGAACTGGGACATCTTTGCATGGAAACCTTCTGACATGCCGGGTGTTCCCAGGGGGCTGGTTGAGCATCATCTGCGAGTCGACCCAAAAGTGAAACCAGTCAAAGAACATCTTCGATGGTCCGCCGTGCAGAAGAGAAAGGCAATCGGTGAAGAAGTGGCTCGGCTCCTAGCAGCTGAGTTTATCCGAGAGATTTACCACTCCGAGTGGCTAGATAATGTTGTGATGGTTCCTAAGAAGGACGACTCACTTCGCATGTGCATTGACTTCAAGCATATCAATCGGGCCTGCCCGAAAGATCACTTTCCTCTCCCTCGCATCGACCAAATTGTCGACTCAACTGCGGGGTGTGAGCGTTTGTCCTTTTTGGACGCTTATTCGGGGTATCATCAGATCCATCTGTATGGACCCGACGAGATAAAAACAGCTTTCATTACCCCGGTTGGGTGCTTCTGTTATGTCACCATGCCATTCGGCTTGAAGAACGCTGGAGCCACATTCATGCGGATGATCCAGAAGTGTTTACTCACTCAAATCACTTAATGTGGAAGCATACATGGATGATATTGTGGTTAAGTCATGTAAAGGTTCCGACCTACTGGCTGACCTTGCTGAAACCTTTGCCAACCTCAGAAGGTATGATATCAAGCTTAATCCATAAAAGTGCACATTCGGAGTCCCAGGCGAAAAATTGCTCGGTTTCCTTGTTTCCGAACGAGGGATCGACGCTAACCCAGAGAAAGTGGGTGCCATACTCCGGATGAAACGCCCAGGGGCGTGTGCATGATGTCCAGAAGCTTACTGGTTGTTTGGTCGCCCTAAGTTGATTCATTTCTCGCCTCGGTGAAAAGGCATTTCCTCTTTACCGACTAATGAAGAAGTCAGATAAGTTCGAGTGGACTCCTGAAGCTGATGCAGCATTCGCAGAGCTAAAAGCCCTGCTTTCCACCCATCCGGTGCTTGCTGCCCCAATCAGCAAAGAGCCTTTACTGCTTTACATTGCATCCACTGGACAAGTCGTCAGTACAGTTCTCACGGTCGAGCGGGAATAAGAAGGAAAAACCTATAAAGTTCAGCGCCCAGTATATTATGTTTCTGAAGTTTTGACTCCATCAAAGCAAAGATATCCGCATTATCAAAAGCTTGTTTATGGGATTTATATGACCACGAAGAAGGTTGCACATTACTTCTCTGACCATTCAATTACAGTCATCAGCGACGCCCCATTGTCAGAGATTCTGCACAACAGAGATGCAACTGGTCGAGTGGCAAAGTGGGCGATTGAACTCCTTCCCTTAGATATCAAGTTTGAGGCAAAGAAAGATATCAAGTCCCAAGCAATAGCAGATTTCCTCACCGAGTGGATCGAACAGCAACTGCCGACTCAAGTTCACTCGGAGCACTGGACCATGTTTTTTGATGGTTCCAAGATGCTAAACGGTTCGGTCTTTGTGGTACCGTATCCCCGAGGAGACAAGCTCAGATATGTCCTCCAGATTCACTTTGATTCCTCCAACAACTAAGCAGAATATGAAGCACTCTTATATGTGTTACGTATGGCCATTTCACTTGGCGTCCGTCACCTTATGGTCTATGGCGACTCAGATTTGGTAGTCAATCAAGTGATGAAGGAGTGGGACGTCAGAAGCCCAGCCATGACTGGTTACTGCAACACAGTGAGGAAATTGGAAAAGAAGTTTGAGGAGTTAGAGCTCCATCATATACCCTGACTGAAAAATCAAGCTGCTGATGATTTGGAAAAGATAGGTTCCAAGAGAGAAGCCATTCCCAATAATGTGTTTTTGGAACACATTCACACACCGTCAGTTCAAGAAGATCCTTTCACTGAAGAGCCCCTACAGCCTAAGAGTGCCACAGATCCGACTGAAGTCGAGGTCCCAGCCGTGGTCGACCTGATCATGGAGGTTTTGGTCATCACTTCCGACTGGATAGTGCCGTACATTGCATATATTCTTAGGAAGGAACTCCCAAAAGATGAAGAAGAGGCTCGACAGATTATCCGTCGATCCAAAGCCTTTACTGTGATAAGAGGACAACTGTTCAGGGAAGGAGTGATGGGAGTCAGTCAGAAATGCATAATGCCAGAAGAAGGTCGAATGATCCTCAACGACATCCACTTGGGGACCTGTGGTCACCATGCGTCCTCTCGGACCATCGTGGCTAAAGCATACCGAGCTGGGTTTTACTGGCCACGAGCAAATGAAATGGCGAAAGATATAGTCGACAAATGTGAGGGTTGCCAGTTTTACTCCAATATGTCGCACAAGCCTGTGTCAGCCCTGAAGACCATTCCACTCGTCTGGCCCTTTGGTGTTTGGGGATTGGATATGGTCGCATCACCGAGAACCGTAGGAGCGGCTTCACTCACGTGCTTGTAGCAATCGACAAGTTTACCAAATGGATTGAAGCTAAGCCTATCAAGAATCTTGAAGCCAAGATCATTGCTGTCTTTCATCGAGAATTGACATTTAGATATGGAGTTCCACACAGATGATCACCGACAACGGGTCAAACTTCGATTACGATGAGTTTAGAGCCTTCACGCTTCTCAAGGCACACGAAGTCGACTATGCTTCAATCGCTCACCCCTCTCGAATGGACAAGCGTAAAGAGCAAATGGCCTAATTCTCAAAGGATCAAACCCCGATCGATGCGTGATCTCAAGCACGTAACAGCGCTGGGTTGATGAACTTCCATCAGTTCTTTGGGGTCTAAGGACAACTCCCAATCGGTCGATCGCGAACTCCATTCTTCTTGGTCTATGGAGTCAAGCTGTTCACGAGTGACTTACTTCACAATGCACCACGAGTCGAGCTCTTCTCTGAAGATGAAGCGGAATAGGCTCGGCAGGACGCAGTCGACCTCCTAGAGGAGGAAAGAGAGATGGCTTTGATCCAGTCGACCATTTATCAGAAAGACTTGCGTCGATTGCACACCAGAAACGTGAGGGGTCGGGCCTTTCAAGAGGGAGACTTGGTTCTTCGAGTGGATCAACAGAAACCACACAAGCTCGCCCCTGCTTGGGAAGGTCCCTTCATTGTCACCAGAGTTCTCCACAATGGAGCATACCATCTTTACAATGTCGAGCATCAGAAAGACGAGCCACGAGCTTGGAACGCGGAGCTGCTCCGCCCCTTTTATACTTAAGTACTCACTCGGATGAGATGTAATAAGAAATACCTTTGTAGTTTGACAAGAGCTTTATAATCTTCCTAAACAATTGTTGTTGCTTTTGTTTGCGTTTGAAATCCCCCAGTGGGTAACTTTGTTGCGAATCCGTTTCGGCTAAGTTTGAAAAATCCTACCGAGTGGTGAGCAAGCCTCTCACTCGGGGGCTTAGCTGCGAATCCGTTTCGCCTAAGTTAAAAAAATCCTACCAAGTGGTGAGCAAGCCTCTCACTCGGGGGCTTAGCTGCAGTCCAGTACTCGCCTAAGTTTGAAAAATCCTACCGAGTGGTGAGCAAGCCTCTCACTCGGGGGCTTAGCTGCAGTCCAGTACTCGCCTAAGTTTAAAATATCCTACCGAGTGGTGAGCAAGCCTCTCACTCGGGGGCTTAGCTGCAGTCCATTACTCGCCTAAGTTTAAAAAATCCTACCAAGTGGTGAGCAAGCCTCTCACTCGGGGGCTTAGCTGCAGTCCAAGACTGCCTAAGTTTGAAAAACCTACCAATGGTGAGCAAGCCTCTCACTGGGGCTTAGCTACAGATCCAAGAGGTCGCCTAAGTTTAAAAATCCCACCGAGTGGTGAGCAAGCCTCTCACTCGGGGCTTAGCTGCAGTCCAAGACTCGCCTAAGTTTGAAAAATCCTACCAAGTGGTGACCAAGCCTCTCACTGGGGGCTTAGCTGCAGTCCAAGACTACTAAGTTTAAAAATCCCACCGAGTGGTGAGCAAGCCTCTCACTCGGGGGCTTAGCTGCAGTCCAAGATCGCCTAAGTTTACAAAATCCTACCGAGTGGTGAGCAAGCCTCTCACTCGGGGCTTAGTTGCGAATCCGCTTAAGCTTAAGTTTGAAAAATCCCTACCGAGTGGAGAGCAATCCTCCCACTCGGGGCTTAGCTGCAGTTCAAGACTACTTAAGTTTAAAAATCCTACCGAGTGGTGAGAAATCCTCCCACTCGGGGGCTTAGCTGCAGTCCCAGTACTCGCCTAAGTTTAAAAAATCCTACCGAGTGGTGAGCAATCCTCCCACTCGGAGGCTTAGCTGCAGTCCCAGTACTCGCCTAAGTTTAAAAATCCTACCGAGTGGTGAGAAATCCTCCCACTCGGGGGCTTAGCTGCGGTCCCAGTACTCGCCTAAGTTTAAAAAATCCTACCGAGTGGTGAGCAATCCTCCCACTCGGAGGCTTAGCTGCAGTCCAGTACTACTTAAGTTTTGAAAAATCCTACCGAGTGGAGAGCAATCCTCCCACTCGGAGGCTTAGCTGCAGTCTTATACTCGCCTAAGTTCGAAACATATCCCTATCCGCAAGGACGACGAGGTGCAGGTCGACTGCAACCTTCTCCTTCGGAGCTACGCCACAAATACAATGTGCGCTCCATCCCTATCCGCAAGGACGACGAGGTGTAGGTCGACTGCAACCTTCTCCTTCGGAGCTACGCCACAAATACAATGTGCGCTCCATCCCTATCCGCATGGACGACGAGGTGTAGGTCGACTGCAACCTTCTCCTTCGGAGCTACGCCACAAATACAATGTGCGCTCTATCCCTATCCGCAAGGACGACGAGGTGCAGGTCGACTGTAACCTTCTCCTTTGGAGTTGTGCCACAAATACAACGTGCGCTCCATCCTTGTCTGCAAGGACGACGAGGCGCAGGTCGATTGAAGTCTCCACTTCAGGGCTGCATCTCAAACACAAAAGTCATTCCAAGTATAGAACAAATTCCAAAAGCAATCGCAAGCATATCCTGAGATAAATCAAGTTCAGACGAACCCTAAAAGTTCAAGACCGCGGAAGTACTTGGGCATTCAGCCCGAAAGAGTTTAACGGTTACAAAAACCACTCGGCATCCCGAGGTAAATTTAAGGCGGAGCATAAAAGTTTGTTCACTCCGCAGGAGGAGGGTCGGCAGGCTCGACGAATTCATCCAGGTCAATGCCATCGGCAATCCGAGTGGCGGCAGCAATGAAAGTATCCATGAAGGATTGGAAGTTATGCTTCTTGGTATTGGCAACCTTGATCGCCGCCACCTTCTCTTCTCGCACCTCCTTGCAATGGACACAAACCAAAGATAGAGCCACATCGGCACCGCACAGGGCACAAGACTTTTTCCACTCCTGCACTGACCTGGGATCTCGTTAAGTCGAGTCATCAGAGACTCGAGGTCATTCTGGAGCGTTGCCCTTGGCTAGAGTGCTGTGTCGATCCGCGACATTGCGACCTTCAGTCGAGCAAGGTAGTCAACAACACCGTCGATGCGGGATTCCGGTCGAGCAAGTTCATAGCAGCTTCATCTTTCACGGGGAGTTGATGGGGTCCAAGCTTGGTTCAATTCGCCGGTCTCCTCCTCGAAGTCTCGGCAAAACTCTGCATGCACAATCCGAGGGTGAGCCAATAGTCGATGTCGAGTCGGCGAAGATAAACCCAATGGAACAGTATATACCTTCAAGTTTGATGAACAGCTTCTTGGCAAGGCTCCTCAGATAACTTTCCAGATCATCCCTCTTGCGAGCAATGCCTTCCATCCTCTTGTTCAGATTGACCTTGTCCTTCTTCAAGCGGGTTACTTCCTTGTTGGCTTCGTCCAGAGCAGATTTTATCTTGGCGTTTTCTTCCTCCAATTTGCCGACTGAAGCTAACTTCTGTTCAGCCAGAGCAGTTTTGTCATCAGCCTTCTTCTGTGCGGAAGCCAGATCTTGATCCTTTTTTGCCAGAGCCTGGTTCAGTTTTTCCGAAAATAAATGATGCTTGGTTCAGAAAGAGCAGAATGAAATCCAGATCAAAGACAAACCAGTCGACAAGTCTGTCTTACCATTGGCGTCATCCTTGGCTTTCTGCAGTTCCGTCTTGGCCAACTCCAGGTCAAGGTTGAGTTGAATCTGCTGTTTCTCCAAGTCAGCAAAGCGAGCTCCAAGATCACAAGATTTCTGCAATCAAGGAATGGGTCAGTCGACTGGATAAAAGATTGGTTACTTCAGAGAGGTAAAAGGATAAAGACAACAAATTCTAAGACTACCGTCGAATCAAACATCCAACAGTAGTCTCGGGGACTACACCCAGTGGGTGCACTTAGCGTGCCCCCACTAATTCAGTTTACACTCGACAAAACCTTTCCAGCACGAGTGCAAAAAAAGAGACAGAGACAGCAACAAACAGGCTCTTTAGACCATAGTTGACTGCCAGCAGTCGACCACGGTCTCAGGGACTACACCCAGTGGGTGCACTTAGCGTGCCCCCACTCGTTCAGTTTACACTCAACATGGCCCGACAAGACCGAGTGAAGGAATTCAAAATTCAAGACTACAGTCGACTGCCCGCAGTCCACCATAGTCTCGGGGACTACACCCAGTGGGTGCACTCAGCGTGCCCCCACTAGTCCAAAAATTCAATCGACGACAACAAAAATTCAGCTCAAAGTATGAATTTGTTCAGTGACAAATCGAAACACCCAGTGGGTGTACAGATGCAAAGATCCTTGGAAAGAGAGTTTTCAGGTACCATATCCTATACAGAACAAGCCAAGAGAGTCAGCCGACATTCTGCTAACCTGAACATTGCTCTGGAGAGCGGAGCTGGCATCATAAGCAGCCTGGCTGGCATCCCGCACCATCTTCATCTTCTCCATCATAATGCCCGCCTGGCGTATAGCTTCCTTGGCAGCACCCACTTCGTCTTCCGGGACGTGGTGTGTAGCAAAAACTGAAGGTGGTTCGGCAGGAGTTGGCGCAGTTGACGCAGAAGGTAGAGCACTCGACAACGGTATGGCGAAGGAGACAGAAGTCCGATTGGCGTCACCGGCATCCTGAACTACCGGTTCCACTACTGGCGTCGATTGAGGCGTCTTGGCAGCGGACATTTTCATGTTCCTCCTCCCCAAAGGCCTCAGTGGCTCGTCCTCATCATCGTCGGGGAGGTCGATGACGTTGGGAGTTGTAAAAAGATCAGTCGCCAAAATTACATCGCCCGATTGGATATATTACAGTTCAGTCGACAAAAAGAAGACAGAATAACGAAGATCGTACCCAAGTGGGTGGTGACCGCGTCTTCCATCTCCTCGTCCTCGTTTTTGTAAGCTGAAGTTCCAGAGGTAGCGGCACTGCCAATTCCAAGACTCGTTTGATCAGACCAAAGGAAAGACAAACAACACAGAATGTCGAGTAAATGCGAAAGAAAAACACTCACGCAGAAGCAACAGGGATGTCAATCTTAATCTTTGGCAGCGCCTTCCGAGGCTTCTGCACCACAATCTTGGACTGCTTTGAAGCTTTCTCAGTCGGTGCCGGAGAGGACGTCTGACGCTTTGACGACTGGCCAGTTTGAGTGATCGCCTTTTCAATTGGCACTCGCCCGATCTTGGTCAAGCTTGGATCGCCTCTCCCTGCCAGGAGGCGAATCGACCTCTTCCTCGTCACTCGAGTCGTCACTCTCCTTGTTCCCTCTCCGCCGTAATGCCACTCACCACTTTCACCTCCGCTTGCCTCCCCTCCGGATTATGCTCCTGCTCTCCGTTGGGCATCGAGTACATTTTGGTAAGGGCCTGGAAGAAAACAAGCAGAACAAAGTCAGTCAGCGAAACATAAACAGCTACACGATTGAATCAAGATTGTAGTCGGAAGTTCAGAATTAGACCTTGTCTGGTTCGTAAGATTGGTCGATCGGAGGAATTCTCCTGGCTCCCCTGGGGTTATCTTTGTTTCTAGTAATACTCATCAGCCACCCCTCCAACGTAGTCTCGTCGACCTCCTCTGGATGGGTCCGAGTGGTGTCATCAGTGCCCGAATACATCCAGATCAGATGGTCACGAGCTTGAAGCGGTTGGATGCATCGTGGGAGGAAGACCTCCAACAAATCCATACCAGTCACCCCATCATGGACAAGTTGAACTACTCGATCAACCATCACCTTGACTTGCGCTTTCTCCTCCGGGATCACCTTCAAAGGAGAAGTCTTCCCCACTCGGGCCATGGAAAAAGGGGGAAGTCCAATGATCGCCTCGAGTCGGCTGGTCTTTGCAAAGCAGAACCAGTCGATCGCCACCCACGGACCGAATCAGAAGGATCATGGTTGGAAAGGAACTTTTGCCCTCATCTGAATCCCAAGGCCCCCACACATCTGAATCACTTGCGTCCTCTCGTCACTCGGATTGGCCTTTTTTACCGTCTGGGAGCGACAGGTGAAAATATGCTTGAAAAGGCCCCAATGAGGTCGGCAGCCCAAGAAATTTTCACACAGAGACACGAAGGCAGCAAGGTACACGATGGTGTTGGGAGTAAAGTGGTGGAGTTGCGCCCCAAAGAAATTCAAGAAGCCTCGAAAGAAAGGGTGAGGAGGCAAGGGAAACCCATGATCGACGTGAGTGGCGAGGAGAACGCACTCACCCTCTCGAGGTTGCGGCTCGGTCTCGTTCCCCGGAAGCCGCGCCGATTCGTGGGGGATCAGTCCTCCCTCGACCAGGTTGTCGATGTCATCTTGACGAATCGCCGAGCGGATCCAGTCGCCCTGGATCCAACCCTGCGGCAGGCCGGCCCTCGAGGAAGATCCGCCCCGGCTGGACTTCTTCCCCTTCGCCTTCGCCGTCGCTTTCTTCGCCCGCTCCAGAGCCACCGTCTTCTCTTTCCCCATCGTCGCAGGCGAAACGCGAACGGAGCAGCAGCATGGAGGCGAGAGCAGGCACGGCGGAGAAGTCCAAGAAGGAGGGGGAAGAATTAAAGCGCACTGTTCAAAAACCCCGGTCTGGCGCCTTATATGAGGTTACTTCCGAGTGGCTGACTTTTAGGCCGAGGCGATCTTATCAAATCCAGCAACAGTCACGCGCGCGATACGTGGCGAAAAAGGCGGCATGAAAATCGAGGCAGCCTTGCCTTATCCCATCCGATTACTGCGGCCTCCACTGCCCCGCGCGCTTCCCGAAATTCAAATCCCGCGGAATCCACGGACAGCAGAACAACTTGTCAGACGGAAGATCTCCTCCACATCATCACTCGGAGCTCTTTCAGTAAAAGTTCACTCGACAAAAACAAGGGAATGGATCAAGGCGACTGAAAAAGAAGTTGGTGTCATCACCTCGGTTCATTGATCCAGAACAAGATATACTCATAGCACGAAAAATGGGTCGGAGTGTTCTCAACTCCTTCCTCACTCAAACCCAGATCCATTCGGGGGCTAATGATGAAGCTATGTACGGTAGGGTCATGGACCTGTCCAAGATACCCTCCCCAAGGACATCTCTAAAAGAACCAGAGGCATTCGAAGAAAAATCATCATCCACTCGACCATGAAGCTATGTTCCACTCGACAGTCTTGAAGACACTCGACCATGCGCATAATCACCGACTACCAGAGATCTAGAGCCACTCTGCTCTGCAGCAATCGGGAATTAAGTCATAGCTTTAATGGTCATTATGTATCTTTATTGTCATGGCGTTACCAAGAACGCCCTCTTGATGTACATTGAACCTCGTAATCTGAGGGGAGCTGGGGTCCTGGCGATTTCTATATAAGCCACCCCTCCTTCCTGGGACAAGGGTTCGCACCCGTAACTCACACGCATATAATCCAAATGACCGCCTCCGGGCTCCGAGACGAGGGTCATACTTCCTCCGAGAAGGGCCTGAACTCGTAAAACTTGCGTGTACAACTCCTCCATAGCTAAGATCTTGCCTCTACATTACCTACCCCCCATTCTACTGTCAGACTTAGAACCACGACAATGCCTATATACATGATCATACCTAGATATTCTCATAACTATGCTCAATTATTTCAATTGCTCAACAGTAATTTGTTCACCCCCGTAATACTTATGCTCTCGAGAGAAGCCACTCTATGGCCCCCGGGTCTATTTTCCATCATATTTAATCTATCGACAACAAGTTATTTCTTGCGCCGTTTTTATTTTACTTTCTTTACTTTGCATCTTTATCATAAAAATACCAAAAATATTATCTTATCATATCTATCAGATCTCACTCTCGTAAGTGACCGTGAAGGGATTGACAACCCCTTTATTGCGTTGGTTGCGAGGATTTATTTGTTTGTGTAGGTGCGAGGGACTCGTGCATGGCCTCCTACTGGATTGATACCTTGGTTCCCACAAACTGAGGGAAATACTTACGCTACTTTACTGCATCACCCTTTCCTCTTCAAGGGAAAATCAACGCAGTGCTCAAGAGGTAGCAAGAAGGATTTCTGGCGCCGTTCTCGGGGAGGCTTACGCGAAGTCAACTCAAGATTTGACTCCCGACAATGAGCCATTTTTGGCGCCGTTGTCGGGGAGTCTATGCAAAAGTCAACATACCAAGTACCCATCACAAACCCTTATCTCCCGCATTACATTATTTGCCATTTGCCTCTCGTTTTCCTCTCCCCACTTCACCCTTGCCGTTTTATTCGCCCTTTCTTTTCCGTTTGCCTCTTTTTCGCTTGCTTGTCGTTATGGCTAGTTCGCTATCTTCTCCGTTGTCTCCCGAAAATGAAATTCTTACTTTTAAGCAAAGGGAGGGAGAAAATCTAAAAGACACCTGGTATAGAATTTGCAATGCTCAAAATAGATCTACCAGGAAGCAATCTACTTCAATTCTTCTCCGTGATTTTTATGTAGGCGCTACTCCTTGGTACAGATATATCCTTGATACCATTACCGGAGGGAATTTCTTGGGTAGCCATACTTTTGATTCTTCTAATGATATGATAGATTTTTTTGGCTCACCACCTCTTTTGGTTAATGGAACTATGTTAACTTTGGAGCATGTAATGCAAAGACTTGAAATTATTGAAAATAAAATTGCTACCATAGAGTTAATTGAAAATTTGGATAAAAAGATCCACAACCAAATTACCCAATATGGATCTAAAGTAGGAGTCACTTTGAAAAAAATTAAGGAGAAGGAACCCATAGTTAATGAAAGAATAAATCAGAATTCCACTAGAATCGATAAATTTGAGGGTATCATTACCAACTTGGGAATCGTTTTTTCTTCCGTAAATAATACTCCAAGTCCTCCAACTAAAATTGCCAACCTTATGTATGTCCCTAAAAATAAGGATGAATCCTCTAGCAAGGAAACTGTGGATCTCAAATCTATAAGTATTCATCCCAATCTTTTTGCTATCATTAAGGAACCATTTGCTACAAATGAATTTTTCGATTTTGTGCCTAAAGGATTGATAATTAATAAAATAAAGAAACTCCTAAAGGTGATAGATGCCTCATTAAAGAATTTCCTACCAAAGATGGCAATACCTAGATCTATCCTTGCTATTATGCCTAGCTAGGGGCGTTAAACGATAGCGCTTGTTGGGAGGCAACCCAATTTTATTTTTTGTTTTTTTGATTTTTTGCTTATGTTTAGGAATAATTATTTGATCTAGCCTCTGGTTAGATTTGTCTTTATGTTTTAATTATTGTTTGTGCCAAGTTTAACCTATAGGATCTTCTTGGATGATAGTTACTTGATCTTGCTGAAAATTCCAGAAACTTTCTGTTCATGAAAATAATTGTTAAAAATCACCAGAACGTGATAAAATATTGATTCCAATTGATGCTGATCAATAAACAAATTTTCTTGTTCGTCCTATTTTGGCTGAATTTTTGGAGTTCCAGAAGTTTGCATTAGTTACAGACTACTACAGACTGTTCTGTTTTTGACAGATTCTGTTTTTCGTGTGTTGTTTGCTTATTTTGATGAATCTATGGCTACTAAAATAGTTTATAAACCATAGAGAAGTTGGAATACAGTAGGTTTAACACCAATATAAATAAATAATTAGTTCATTACAGTACCTTGAAGTGGTGTTTTGTTTCTTTCGCTAACAGAGCTCACGAGATTTTCTGCTGAGTTTTGTGTTGTGAAGTTTTCAAGTTTTGGGTAAAAGATTTGATGGATTATGGAACAAGGAGTGGCAAGAGCCTAATATTGGGTATGCCCATGGCACCCCAAGATAATCTAAGGACACCTAAAATCCAAATCTTGGGGATGCCCCGGAAGGCATCCCCTCTTTTCGTCTACTTCCATCGGTAACTTTACTTGGAGCTATATTTTTATTCACCACATGATATGTGTTTTTCTTGGAGCATCTTGTATTATTTGAGTCTTTGTTTGTTAGTTTGCCACAATCATTCTTGATGTACACACCTTTTGAGAGAGACACACATGATTCATAAATTATTAGAATACTCTATGTGCTTCACTTATATCTTTTGAGTTATATAGTTTTTGCTCTAGTGCTTCACTTATATCTTTTAGAGCACGGTGGTGGATTGTTTTATAGAAACTATTGTCCTCTCATGCTTCACTTAGATTATTTTGAGAGTCCTACAAAACAGCATGGTAATTTGCTTTAATTATGATAGGCATTTAAGACTAGTAATTTTTTTTCTTATGAGTGTGTTGAATACTATGAGAAGTTTGATGCTTAAGATTAGTTTTGAGACATGAAGATGGTGATATTAGAGTCATGCTAGTTGAGTAGTTTTGAATTTGAGAAATACTTGTGTTAAATTTTGTGATTCCCGTAGCATGCATGTATGGTGAACCGTTATGTGATGAAGTCGGAGCATGATTTATTTATTGATTGTCTTCCTTATGAGTGGCGGTCGGGGATGAGCGATGGTCTTTCCTTACCAATCTATCCCCCTAGGAGCATGCGCGTAATACTTTGCTTTGATAACTTATAGATTTTTGCAATAAGTATATGAGTTCTTTATGACTAATGTTGAGTCCATGGTTTATACGCACTTTTCTTCCTTCCACCATTGCTAGCCTCTCTAATACCGCGCACTTTTCGCCGGTATCATACACCCACCATATACCTTCCTCAAAACAGCCACCATACCTACCTATCATGGCATTTCCATAGCCATTCCGAGATATATTTCCATGCAACTTACCACCGTTCCGTTTACTATGACACGCTTCATCATTGTCATATTGCTTTGCATGATCATGTAGTTGACATTGTATTTGTGGCAAAGCCACCGTTCATAATTCTTTCATACATGTCACTCTTGATTCATTGCATATCCCTTACAATCGACGGAGGCATTCACATAGAGTCATATTTTGTTCTAAGTATTGAGTTGTAAGTAAATAAAAGTGTGATGATCATCATTTTTAGAGCATTGTCCCAAGTGAGGAAAGGATGATGGAAACTATGGTTCCCCCACAAGTCGGGATGAGACTCCGGACTAAAAATAAAATAAAATAAAGGCCATAAAAAATAGAAGGCCCAAATAAAAAATGAGAGAAAAAGAGAGAAGGGACAATGTTACTATCCTTTTACCACACTTGTGCTTCAAAGTAGCACCATGATCTTCATGATAGAGAGTCTCCTATGTTGTCACTTTCATATACTAGTGGGAATTTTTCATTATAGAACTTGGCTTGTATATTCCAATGATGGGCTTCCTCAAAATGCCCTAGGTCTTCGTGAGCAAGCGAGTTGGATGCACACCCACTTAATTTCTTTGATTGAGCTTTCATACACTTATAGCTCTAGTGCATCCGTTGCATGGCAATCCCTACTCACTCACATTGATATCTATTAATGGGCATCTCCATAGCCCGTTGATACGCCTAGTTGATGTGAGACTATCTTCTCCTTTTTGTCTTCACCACAACCAACAGTCTATTACACAAATAGTGCTATGTCCATGGCTCACGCTCATGTATTGCTTGAAGATTGAAAAAGTTTGAGAACATCAAAAGTATGAAACAATTGCTTGGCTTGTCATCGGGTTGTGCATGATTTAAATACTTTGTGTGGTGAAGATAGAGCATAGCCAGACTATATGATTTTGTAGGGATAACTTTATTTGGCCATGTTATTTTGAGAAGACATAATTTCTTAGTTAGTATGCTTGAAGTATTATTATTTTTATGTCAATATTAAACTTTTTTCTTGATCTTTCGGATCTGAATATTCATACCACAGTTAAGAGAATTACATTGAAATTATGCCAAGTAGCATTCCACATCAAAAGTTCTGTTTTTATCATTTACCTACTCGAGGACGAGCAGGAATTAAGCTTGGGGATGCTTGATACGTCTCCAACGTATCTATAATTTTTTTATTGTTCCATGCTATATTATATTCTGTTTTGGACATTATTGGGCTTTATTATACACTTCTATATTATTTTTGGGACTAACCTATTAACCGGAGGCCCTGCCCAGAATTGCTGTTTTTTGCCTATTTCAGATTTTCGCAGAAAAATAATATCAAAAGGAGTCCAAACGGAATGAAACCTTCGGGAACGTGATTTTTGGAACGAACGTGATCCAGAGGACTTGGACCCTACGTCAAGACATCAACCAGGAAGGCACGAGGTAGGGGGGCGCGCCCTCCACCCTCGTGGGGCCCATGTTGTTCCACCGACGTACTTCTTCCTCCTATATATACCTACATACCTCCAAACTACCAGATACGGATCCAAAAACCTAATTCCACCGCCGCAACCTTCTATACCAGTGAGATCCCATCTTGGGGCCTTTTCCGGAGCTCCGCCGGAGGGGGCATCGATCACGGAGGGCTTCTACATCAACACCATAGCCTCTCCGATGATGTGTGAGTAGTTTACCTCGGACCTTCGGGTCCATAGTTATTAGCTAGATGGCTTCTTCTCTCTTTTTGGATCTCAATACAATGTTCTCCCCTCTCTTGTGGAGATCTATTCGATGTAATCTTCTTTTTGCGGTGTGTTTGTTGAGATCGATGAATTGTGGGTTTATGATCAAGTTTATCTATGAACAATATTTGAATCTTCTCTGAATTCTCTTATGTATGATTGGTTATCTTTGCAAGTCTCTTCGAACTATTAGTTTGGTTTGGCCTACTAGATTGATCTTTCTTGCAATGGGAGAAGTGCTTAGCTTTGGGTTCAATCTTGCGGTGTCCTTTCCCAAAGTGATGAGGGGCAGCAAGGCACGTATTGTATTGTTGCCATCGAGGATAACAAGATGGAGTTTATATCATATTGCATGAATTTATCCCTCTACATCATGTCATCTTACTTAAAGCGTTACTCTATTCTTTTGAACTTAATACTCTAGATGCATGCTGGATAGCGGTCGATGTGTGGAGTAATAGTAGTAGATGCAAAGGTGAGTCGGTCTACTTGTCTCGGATGTGATGCCTATATACATGATCATACCTAGATATTATCATAACTATGCTCAATTCTGTCAATTGCTCAATAGTAATTTGTTTACCTACCGTAATACTTATGCTCTCGAGAGAAGCCACTAGTGAAATCTATGGCCCCCGGGTCTATTTTCCATCATATTTAATCTCCCGACAACAAGTTATTTCTTGCTTCGTTTTTATTTTACTTTCTTTACTTTGCATCTTTATCATAAAAAATACCAAAAATATTATCTTATCATATCTATCAGATCTCACTCTCGTAAGTGACCGTGAAGGGATTGACAACCCCTTTATTGCGTTGGTTGCGAGGATTTATTTGTTTGTGTAGGTGCGAGGTACTCATGCGTGGCCTCCTACTGGATTGATACCTTGGTTCTAAAAAACTCAGGGAAATACTTACGCTACTTTATTGCATCACCCTTTCCTCTTCAATGGAAAACCAACGCAGTGCTCAAGAGGTAGCAGTGCCGTACGTTCGGTGCTTGGATCGGTTGGATTGTGAAGACGTTCGGCTACATCAACCATGTTACTAAACGCTTCCACTTTCGGTCCATGAGGGTGCGTGGACACACTCTCCCCGCTCGTTTCTATGCTTCTCCTAGATAGATCTTGCGTGATCGTACGAATCTCAAGTATTGTTGGATGAAGCGGCTCAGACCGACATTACATGACTGTGTTCGTGAGACTGGTTCTACCAACGTGCTTCACACACAGGTGGCTGGCGGGTGTCTGTTTCTCCAACTATAGTTGAATCGAGTTTGACTACACCCGGTCCTTGTTGAAGGTTAAACCATCACACTTGACGAAAAATCGTTGTGGTTTTGATGCGTAGGTAAGAACGGTTCTTGCTAGAAGCCTGAAGCAGCCATGTAAAACTTGCAACAAAAAAGTAGAGGACGTCTAACTTGTTTTTGCAGGGCATGTTGTGATGTGATATGGTTAAGACGTGATGATATATAAATTGTTGTATGAGATGATCATGTTTTGTAACCGTTATCGGCAATGGCGTGAGCCTTATTGTTGTCGCTTTATTGTATGAAATGCAATCGCCATGTAATTGCTTTACTTTATCACTAAGCGGTAGCGATAGTCATAGAAGCAATAGTTGGCGAGACGACAACGATGCTACGATGGAGATCAAGGTGTCAAGCCGGTGACGATGGAGATCATGACGATGCTTTGGAGATGGAGATCAAAGGCACAAGATGATGATGGCCATATCATGTCACAAATTTTTATTGCATGTGATGTTTATATTTAATGCATCTTATTTTGCTTAGTACGGTGGTAGCATTATAATGACCCCTCGCTAAATTTCAAGGTATAAGTGTTCTCCCTGAGTATGCACCATTGCTACAGTTCGTCGTGCCTAGACACCACGTGATGATCGGGTGTGATAAGCTCTACGTTCACATATGATAACCCACAAGTATAGGGGATCAATTGTAGCCTCTTTCGATAAGTAAGAGTGTCGAACCCAACGAGGAGCTAAAGGTAGAACAAATATTTCCTCAAGTTCTATCGACCACCGATACAACTCTACGCACGCTTAACGTTCGCTTTACCTAGAAAAAGTATGAAACTAGAAGTACTTTGTAGGTGTTGTTGGATAGGTTTGCAAGATAATAAAGAGCGTGTAAAGAAAAACTAGGGGCTGTTTATATAAAGAAGCAATAAAGTTAGTATAGCGAGTGTGGAAAAGTGGTGGCAGGAGTTGCGAAATTGTCCCTAAGCAATTGGCTACTTTACTAGACCGATAGCAAGTTTTATGTGGGAGAGGCCACTGCTAGCATGTCATCCCTGACTTGGAATTCTATGCACTTATGATTGGAACTATTAGCAAGCATCCGCAACTACTAACGTTCATTAAGGTAAAACCCAACCATAGCATTAAGATAATATTGGTCCCCTTCAATCCCGTATGCATCAATTTCTATGCTAGGTTGAAGCTTCTGTCACTCTTGCCCTCCAATACATAGTCCTATCAACATACAACTAAACCTATGGTGTGATCCACGCCCGCGCTCATATGATGGACACCAAAGGACAGCAACATAACCACAAGCAAATTAAACCAATCATAGCAATTCACCAATTACCGATAGGACAGCGAAAATCTACTCAGACATCATAGGATGGCAACACATCATTGGATAATAATATGAAGCATAAAATACCATGTTCAAGTAGAGGGTACAACGGGTTGCGGAAGAGTGGACCGCTGTAGATAGATGGGGGAAGGTGATGAAGATGTTGGTGAAGATGGCGGAGGTGTTGGTGTAGATTGCGATGACGATGATTGACCCGGCGGCGTTCTGGCGCCACCGGGAGAGAGGGGGAGAGAGCCCCCCTTCTTATTCTTATTCCTTGACCTTCCCCCCTAGATGGGAGAAGGGTTTCCCCTCTGGTCCATGGCCTCCATGGCGGGGGAGGGGCGAGAGCCCCTCCGAGATTGCAGCTGTCTCTCTGTCTCTCTCTATTTTTGCGTTCCAGATTCTGCCCTTTCACCGTTTCTTATATTCCCGGAGATCCGTAACTCCGATTGGGCTGAAATTTGGACACGATTTTTATCCGGATATTAGCTTTCTTGCTGCGAAAGAAGGGCACCAACTGCCTTACGGAGTGTCCACAAGGGCCCAGGGTGCGCCTGACCCCCTGGGGCGCGCCTCTCACCCTCGTGGGCCCCTCGGGCATCGTCTCGCGTTGATTCCACTTCCCAAAATTCACATATATTCCAAAAAAATCTCCGTCAGTTTTTATCCCGTTTGGACTTCGTTTGATATGGATTTTATGCGAAACAAAAAACATGCAACAAACAGGAACTGGCACTGGGCACTGGATCAATATGTAGTCCCAAAAATAGTATAAAAAGTTGCCAAAAGTATGTAAAAGTTATAGAATATTGGCATGGAACAATAAAAAATTATAGATACGACGGAGACGTATCAACATACAGCGGGTGCAAGCCAGTTTTGCACACGCAGAATACTCGGGTTAAACTTGACGAGCCTAGCATATGCAGATATGGCCTCGGAACACTGCTACCTCTTGAGCACTGCGTTGGTTTTCCCTTGAAGAGGAAAGGGTGATGCAGCAAAGTAGCGTAAGTATTTCCCTCAGTTTTTGAGAACCAATGTATCAATCCAGTGGGAGGCCACGCTCAAGTCCCTTGCACCTACACAAACAAATAAGAACCTTGCAACCAACGCGATAAAGGGGTTATCAATCCCTTCACGGCCACTTGCAAAAGTGAGATCTGATAGAGATGGTAAGATAATATTTTTGGTATTTTTATGATAAAGATTAAAAGTAAAGAAAGCAAAATAAACGGTTAAAGAAATAGCTTGTTAACGGAAGATTAATATGATGGAAAATAGACCCGGGGGCCATAGGTTTCACTAGTGGTTTCTCTCAAGATAGCATAAGTATTACGGTGGGTGAACAAATTACTGTCGAGCAATTGATAGAATTGAGCATAGTTATGGGAATATTTAGGTATGATCATGTATATAGGCATCACATCCGTGACAAGTAGACCGACTCCTGCCTGCATCTATACTATTACTCCACACATCGACCGCTATCCAACATGCATCTAGAGTATTAAGTTCATAAGAACGGAGTAACGCTTTAAGCAAGATGACATGATGTAGAGGGATAAACTCATGCGATATGATATAAACCCCATCTTTTTGTCCTCGGCGGCAACAATACAATACGTGTCGTTTCCCCTACTGTCACTGGGATCGAGCACCGCAAGATTGAACCCAAAGCTAAGCACTTCTCCCATTGCAAAAAAGATCAATCTAGTAGGCCAAACCAAACTGATAATTCGAAGAGACTTGCAAAGAAAACCAATCATACATAAAAGAATTCAGAGAAGATTCAATATTGTTCATAGATAATCTTGATCATAAACCCACAATTCATTGGATCTCGACAAACACACCGCAAAAGAAGATTACATCGAACAAATCTCCAAGAGAATCAAGGAGAACTTTGTATTGAGATCCAAAGAGAGAGAATAAGCCATCTAGCTAATAACTATGGACTCGAAGGTCTGAGGTAAACTACTCACACATCATCGGAGAGGCTATGGTGTTGATGCAGTAGCCTGATACATCTCCAACGTATCTATAATTTTTGATTGCTCCATGCTATATTATCTAATGTTTTGGACATTATTAGGCTTTATTATCGACTTTTATATTATTTTTGGGACTAACCTATTAACAGGAGGCCCAGCCCAGAATTGCTTTTTTTTTTGCCTATTTCACAGTTTCGAAGAAACGAAATATCAAACGGAGTCCAAACGGAATGAAACCTTCGGGAATGTAATTTTCTCACAGAACATGATCCAGGAGACTTGGACCCTATGTCAAGAAACGAAAGAGGAAGGCACGAGGTAGGGGGCGCGCCCACCCCCCCAAAGGCGCGCCACCCCCTGTATGCGCCCTCCACCCTCGTGGCCCCCTGTTGCTCCACCGACGCATTCTCCTCCTATATATACCCACGTACCCCAAACGATCAGATACGGAGCCAAAACCTAATTCCACCGCCGCAACCTTCTCATCCCACGAGATCCCATCTTGGGGCTGCTCGAGCTCACGGGAGGAACCCATCACGGAGGGTTTCTACATCAACACCATAGCCTCTCCAATAAAGTGTGAGTAGTTTACCTTAGACCTTCGGGTCCATAGTTAGTAGCTAGATGGCTTATTCTCTCTTTTTGGATCTCAATACAATATTCTCCCCCTCTCTCGTGGAGATCTACTCGATGTAATCTTCTTTTTGCGGTGTGTTTGTTGAGACCGATGAATTGTGGGTTTATGATCAAGATTATCTATGAACAATATTTTAATCTTCTCTGAATTCTTTTATGTATGATTGGTTATCTTTGTAAGTCTCTTCAAATTATCAGTTTGGTTTGGCCTACTAGATTGGGTTTTCTTGCAATGGGAGAAGTGCTTAGCTTTGGGTTCAATCTTATGTGTCCTTTCCCAAAGGATGAGGGGCAGCAAGGCACGTATTGTATTGTTGCCATCAAGGATAACAAGATGGGGTTTTTATCATATTGCATGAATTTATCCATCTACATCATGTCATCTTGCTTAAGGCGTTACTCTGTTTTCTTGAACTTAATACTCTAGATGCATGCTGGATAGCGGTCGATGAGTGGAGTAATATTAGTAGATGCAGGAAGGAGTCGGTCTACTTATCTCGGACGTGATGCCTATATACAAGATCATACCAAGATATTCTCATAACTATGCTCAATTCTGTCAATTGCTCAACAGTAATTTGTTCACCCACCGTAAAATACTTATGCTCTTGAGAGAAGCCACTAGTGAAACCTATGGCCCCCGGGTCTATCTTCATCATATTAATCTTCCTATACTTAGTTATTTCCTTTGCTTTTTATTTTTGCTTTTATTTTACTTTGCATCTTTATCACAGAAATACCAAAAATATTATCCTATCATATCTATCAGATCTCACTCTCGTAAGTGACCGTGAAGGGATTGACAACCCCTTATCGCGTTGGTTGCGAGGATTTATTTGTATTGTGCAGGTGCGAGGGACTTGCGCGTAGCCTCCTACTGGATTTATACCTTGGTTCTCAATACTGAGGGAAATACTTACGCTACTTTGCTGCATCACCCTTTCCTCTTCAAGGAAATCCAACGCAGTGCTCAAGAGGTAGCAGAGAAGATTTCTGGCGCTGTTGCCGGGGAGTCTACGCAAAAGTCAACATACCAAGTACCCATCACAATCCCTTATCTCCCGCATTACATTATTTGCCATTTGCCTCTCATTTTCCTCTCCCCCACTTCCCCCTTGCCGTTTTATTCGTCCTCTTTTTTTTGTTTGCCTTCTTCCCGTATGTATCTTTGTTTGTGTTTCCTTGTGCCTTCTATATGCTTGCATCTTCGCTTGCTGAAAATCTATTGATATGGATCCACTTAAAGTGTTCTACTTGGATCATCTTCGATCCTTATGCGCAGGTCGAAACCCCAACTAGCCTAGTTGATGGGAAATCTTTAGATGAGCATGCTCATTTTGTGTGTCATCGTTTATCTGTAAAGGGGAAGCTCTTATGGTATCATATAAATAGTTTGCTATGCTATGCTTGGAATCTTTGTGAAATGTGTGATTTTACTTGTTGCTCTAAGAACCCTAAAAACACCTTCCCTACCTATGTGAGTTCAATGATAATGAAATCTTATCTTCTTATGCAAAGGGTGTTTATAGCTACTATGATATCAAACAAATTGAAGAATTTGTCGTTTTAAGGATGCTCATGAAGTTGCTTCTTTGATTGAAAAGTATGATTTTACTCTCAGCAAATCTGAAAATTCCGTCATACTTAAATATTGCAATGAAAACTTGGCTCATAATGTCTATGTCCAAGAATTTATTGAAAGAATGACCGTTGCTTTGGAAGACAATAATGATATGCATGAATCTATAGATAATGATGATTCCGATGATTTGGTTGAAATATCCCTTGATGAACATGATGCTTACTATTCTTGTGGCCATGATGCCAATATTTATGAAGACGAATTTGCTATAGTTCCTTATGTTAAAAATGAGATCGTTGCTATTGCACCCATGCTTGATAGTTCCCTCGATGAAAAGCACGATTTCAATGATTTTACTATAAATTCTCTTGATGTCAATTGTGCTAATAATATGCAAAACCCTAAGCTTGGGGATTCCAGTTTTGCTATGTCTACTACTTGTTGCAATGATCATGATTGGGGTGATTCTTCTTATCATCTTGAAAATTTATTTAATCCCCATGATGATTATGAGATTGATAATAGTGTTTGCAATATTATTGAAAGTGGGTTTGGAAGAGTGTCAACTTTAGCTCCCACGTATTTTGAGAATGTTCAATCTTACGGTATTTTTGATAAAAGTGGGTTTGGAGAGGTCATGACTTTAGTTAATGTTAATCCCACTATTTTGGAAGAGTGTCAACTTTGCATGCATGTGGATCGTGTTGAAAATATTTTATGTGATAGCTATTTTGTTGAACTTGCTTATGATCCTACATGTAATTATTATGAGAGAGGAAAATATGGTTGTAGAAATTTTCATGTTACTGAATTACCTCTCGTTATGTTGAGATTGTTGTCGTCTCTTTCTTCTTCCTTGCATATGCTAGTTTTTGCTTGCCTTGATAATTTGTTTGCCTATAAGATGCCCATGCATAGGAAGTATGTTAAACTTAGATGTGTTTTTCACATGCTATATGATGCTCTCCTTGTGCTTCAATTCTTGTCTTTCATGAGAGCATCATTAAAATTATCAATGCCTAGCTAGGGGCGTTAAACGATAGCGCTTGTTGGGAGGAAACCCAATTTTATTTTTAGTTTTTTTCTTTTTTCTTCTGTTTAGGAATAAATATTTGTTCTAGCCTCTGGTTAGATGTGTTTTTGTGTTTTAATTAGTGTTTGTGCCAAGTTAAACCTATAGGATTTTCTTCGATGATAGTTATTTGATCTTGCTGTAATTTCCAGAAACTTTCTGTTCACGAAAACAATTGTTAAAAATCACCAGAACGTGATAAAATAGTGATTCCAATTGATTCTGATCAATAAACAAATTTCCTAGGTCTTCCTATTTTGGCTGATGTTTTGTAGTTCCAGAAGTTTGCGTTAGTTACAGATTACTACAGACTATTCTGTTTTTGACAGATTCTGTTTTTCGTGTGTTGTTTTCTTATTTTGATGAATCTATGGCTAGTAAAATAGTTTATAAACCATAGAGAAGTTGGAATACAGTAGGTTTAGCACCAATATAAATAAAGAATGATTTAATTACAGTACCTTTAAGTGGTCTTTTGTTTTCTTTCGCTAACGGAGCTCACGCGATTTCTGTTGAGTTTTGTGTTGTGAAGTTTTCAAGTTTTTGGTGAAAGATTTTTGATGGATTATGGAACAAGGAGTGGCAAGAGCCTAAGCTTGGGGATGCCCATGGAACCCCCAAGATAATATAAGGACACCAAAAAGCCAAAGCTTGGGGATGCCCCGGAAGGCATCCCCTCTTTCGTCTACTTCCATCGGTAACTTTACTTGGAGCTATATTTTTATTCACCACATGATATGTGTTTTGCTTGGAGCGTCTTGTATGATTTGAGTCTTCGATTTTTAGTTTGCCACAATCATCATTGCTGTACACACCTTTTGAGGGATCCATACATGATTTGGAAATTATTAGAATACTCTTTGTGCTTCACTTATATCTTTTGAGTTATATAGTTTTGCTCTAGTGCTTCACTTATATCTTTTAGAGCACGGTGGTGAATTCGTTTTATAGAAACTATTGATCTATCATGATTGACTTAGATTATTTTGGGAGTCTTAAATAGCATAGTAATTTGCTTAAATAATCCTAATATGCTAAGCATAAATGATTTGTAAAAATTCTTATGAGTGTTTTGAATACTAAGAGAAGTTTGATGCTTGATGATTGTTTTGAGATATGGAGGTAATAATATCAAAGTCGTGCTAGTTGAGTAGTTGTGAATTTGAGAAATTCTTGTGTTGAAGTTTGCAAGTCCCGTAGCATGCACGTATGGTAAACGTTATGTAACAAATTTGAAACATGAGGTGTTCTTTGATTGTCCTACTTATGAGTGGCGGTCGGGGACGAGCGATGGTCTTTTCCTACCAATCTATCCCCCTAGGAGCATGCGCGTAATGCTTGGTTTTGATGACTTGTAGATTTTTGCAATAAGTATGTGAGTTCTTTATGACTAATGTTGAGTCCATGGATTATACGCACTCTCACCCCTCCATCATTGATAGCCATTGCCCTTTCTCACATTGAGAGTTGGTGCAAACTTCGCCGGTGCATCCAAACCCCGTGATATGATATGCTCTTTCGCACATAAACCTCCTTATATCTTCCTCAAAACAGCCACCATACCTATTATGGCATTTCCATACCCATTCCGAGATATATTGCCATGCAACTTTCCACCATTCCGTTCATCATGACACATTCATCATTGTCATATTGCTAGCATGATCATGTAGTTGACATAGTATTTGTGGCAAAGCCACCGGTCATAATTCTTTCATACATGTCACTCTTGGTTCATTGCATATCCCGTACATCACGGAGGCATTCATATAGAGTCATACTTTGTTCTAGTATCGAGTTGTAATCATTGAGTTGTAAATAAATAGAAGTGTGATGATCATCATTTAACAGAGCATTGTCCCCCAAAAAAGAAGGCCCTCAAAAAAAGAAATAAAAAGGGGCAATGCTACTATTCTTTTTCCACACTTGTGCTTCAAAGTAGCACCATGTTCTTCATATGGAGAGTCTCTTGAGTTATCACTTTCATATACTAGTGGGATTTTTTCATTATAGAACTTGGCTTGTATATTCCAACAATGGGCCTCCTCAAGTGCCCTAGGACTTCGTGAGCAAGCAAGTTGGATGCACACCCACTTAGTTTCTTTTGTTGAGATTTTATACATTCATAGCTCTAGTGCATCCGTTGCATGGCAATCCCTACTCCTTGCATCAACATCAATCGATGGGCATCTCCATAGCTCATTGATTAGCCTCGTTGGTGTGAGACTTTCTCCTTTTTTGTCTTCTCCACATAACCCCCATCATCATATTCTATTCCACCCATAGTGTTATGTCCATGGCTCACGCTCATATATTGCGTGAAAGTTTATAAGTTTGAGATTACTAAAGTATGAAAAAATTGCTTGGCTTGTCATCGGGGTTGTGCATGATGAGAGCATTCTTGTGTGAAGAAAATGGAGCATGACTAAACTATATGATTTTGTAGGGATGAACTTTCTTTGGCCATGTTATTTTGAGAAGACATAATTGCTTAGTTAGTATGCTTGAAGTATTATCATTTTTATGTCAATATAAACTTTTGTCTTGAATCTTTCGGATCTGAATATTCATGCCACAATTAAGAATAATTACATTGAAATTATGCCAAGTAGCACTCCGCATCAAAAATTATCTTTTTTATCATTTACCTACTCGAGCATGAGCAGGAATTAAGCTTGGGGATGCTTGATACGTCTCCAAAGTATCTATAATTTTTTATTGCTCCATGCTATATTATCTACTGTTTTGGACATTATTGGGCTTTATTATCCACTTTTATATTATTTTTGGGACTAACCTATTAACCGGAGGCCCATCCCAGAATTGCTGTTTTTTGCCTATTTCAGAGTTTCAAAGAAACGAAATTTCAAACGGAGTCCAAACGGAATGAAACCTTCGGGAACGTGATTTTCTCACCGAACATGATCCAGGAGACTTGGACCATACGTCAAGAAACGAAAGAGGAAGGCACGAGGTAGGGGGGCGCGCCCTCCACCCTCGTGGGCCCCTGTTGCTCCACCGACGCATTCTCCTCCTATATATACCTACGTACCCCCAAACGATCAGATATGGAGCCAAAAACCTAATTCCACCGCCGCAGCCTTCTGTACCCACAAGATCCCATCTTGGGGCCTGCTCCAGAGCTTCGCCGGAGGATGAACCCATCACGGAGGGCTTCTATATCAACACCATAGCCTCTCCGATGAAGTGTGAGTAGTTTACCTTAGACCTTCGGGTCCATAGTTAGTAGCTAGATGGCTTCTTCTCTCTTTTTGGATCTCAATACAATGTTCTCCCCTCTCTCGTGGAGATCTATTCGATGTAATCTTCTTTTTTGCGGTGTGTTTGTTGAGATCGATGAATTGTGGGTTTATGATCAAGATTATCTATGAACAATATTTGAATCTTCTCTGAATTCTTTTATGTATGATTGGTTATCTTTGCAAGTCTCTTCGAATTATCAGTTTGGTTTGGCCTACTAGATTGGTTTTTCTTGCAATGGGAGAAGTGCTTAGCTTTGGGTTCAATCTTGCGGTGTCCTTTCCCAGTGAAAGCAGGGGCAGCAAGGCACGTATTGTATTGTTGCCATCAAGGATAACAAGATGGGATTTTTATCATATTGCATGAATTTATCCCTCTACATCATGTCATCTTGCTTAAGGCGTTACTCTGTTTTCTTGAACTTAATACTCTAGATGCATGTTGGATAGCGGTCGATGAGTGGAGTAATAGTAGTAGATGCAGGCAGGAGTCGGTCTACTTGTCTCGGACGTGATGCCTATATACATGATCATACCAAGATATTCTCATAAATATGCTCAATTCTGTCAATTGCTCAACAAGAATTGCTCACCCACCGTAAAATACTTATGCTCTTGAGAGAAGCCACTAGTGAAACCTATGGCCCCGGGTCTATCTTCATCATATTAATCTTCCTATACTTAGTTATTTCCTTTGCTTTTCGCTTTTATTTTACTTTGCATCTTTATCACAAAAATACCAAAAATATTATCCTATCATATCTATCAGATCTCACTCTCGTAAGTGACCGTGAAGGGATTGACAACCCCTTATCGCGTTGGTTGTGAGGAGTTATTTGTATTCTGCAGGTGCGAGGGACTCGCGCGTAGCCTCCTACTGGATTGATACCTTGGTTCTCAAAAACTGAGGAAAATACTTACGCTACTTTGTTGCATCACCCTTTCCTCTTCAAGGAAATCCAACAGAGTGCTCAAGAGTTTGCAAAGCCCTGCGTGATCAATGCCCCCTTCGGCAGGACGCCGGAAAAGGCCCCAAGATGGGATCTCGCGGGTACAGAAGGTTGCAGCGGTAGAATTAGGTTTTCGTGGTGCTCCTCGATGGTTTGGGGGTACGTAGGTATATATAGGAGTAAGAAAGTAGGTCGGTGGAGCCACGAGGGGCCCACGAGGGTGGAGGGCGTGCCCAGGGGGGTAGGCGCGCCCCCTGCCTCGTGGACTCCTCGTTGGTTGCTTGACATCCACTCCAAATCCTCTGGATCACGTTTGTTCCAAAAATCACGCTCCCGAAGGTTTCATTCCGTTTGGACTCCATTTGATATCTTTTTTCTGCGAAACACTGAAATAGGCAAAAAAAAACAACAATTTGGGCTGGGCCTCCGGTTAATAGGTTAGTCCCAAAAATAATATAAAAGTGTATAAATAAGCCCATTAAACATCCAAAACAGAATATATAATAGCATGGAACAATCAAAAATTATAGATACGTTGGAGACATATCACGCATCCCCAAGCTTAATTCCTGCTTGTCCTCGAGTAGGTAAATGATAAAAACAGAATTTTTGATGTGGAATGCTTCTTAGCATAATTTTCAAAATAATTCTTTTTATTGTGGCATGAGTATTTAGATCCTAAAGATTCAAGATAAAAGTTTAATGTTGACATAAAAACAATAATACTTCAAACATGCTAACCAAGCAATTATGTCTTATCAAAATAACATAGCCAAAGAAAGCTTATCCCTACAAAATCATATAGTTAGGCCATGTTTCAATATCGTCACACAAACTTTCTCATCATGCATAACCCCGATGACAAGCCGAGCAATTGGTTCATACTTTTTAATGCGCTTCATCCTTTTCAACCCTTACGCAATACATGAGCGCAAGCCATGGATATAGCACTGTGGGTGGAGTAAAGTATAATGATGGGGTTATGAGGGAAGACAAAAAGGTAGAAAGTCTCACATTGATGAGGCAAATCAATAGGCTATGGGGATGCCCATCAATTGATGTCAATGAGAGGAGTAGGGATTGCCATGCAACGGATGCACTAGAGCTATAAATATATGAAAGATCAACAAAAGAGACTATGTGGGTGTGCATCCAACTTGCTTGCTCACGAAGACCTAGGGCATTTTGAGGAAGTCCATCATTGGAATATACAAGCCAAGTTCTATAATGAAAAATTCCCACTAGTATATGAAAGTGACAACATAGGAGACTCTCTATCATGAAGATCATGGTGCTACTTTGAAGCACGAGTGTGGAAAAAGGATAGTAACATTGTCCCTTCTATCTTTTTCTCTCATTTTTTTCTCTTTTTTCCTTTTTTGGGCCTTTTTTTTTCTTTGGCCTCTTTTTTTATTTAGTCCGAAATCTCATCCCGACTTGTGGGGGAATCATAGTCTCCATCATCCTTTCCTCACATGGGACAATGCTCTAATAATGATGATCATCACACTTTTATTACTTACAACTCAAGAATTGTAACTCAATACTTGGAACAAAATATGACTCTATGTGAATGCCTCCGGCGGTGTACCGGGATATGCAATGAATCAAGAGTGACATGTATGAAAAATTATGAATGGTGGCTTTGCCACAAATACGATGTCAACTACATGATCATGCAAAGCAATATGACAATGATGAAGCGTGTCATAATAAACGGAATGGTGAAAAGTTGCATTGCAATATATCTCGGAATGGCTATGGAAATGCCATGATAGGTAGGTATGGTGTCTGTTTTGAGGAAGATATAAGGAGGTTTATCTGTGATAGAGCGTGTCATATCACGGGGTTTGGATGCACCGACGAAGTTTGCACCAACTCTCAAGGTGAGAAAGGGCAATGCGCGGTATCGTATGAAGGAAATATACCTTAGAGGAAATAATAAATTTATTATTTATTTCCTTATTTCATGATAAATGTTTATTATTTATGCTAGAATTGTATTAACCGGAAACATAATGCATGTGTGAATATATAGACAAACAGAGTGTCACTAGTATGCCTCTACTAGACTAGCTCGTTGATCAAAGATGGTTATGTTTCCTAGCCATAGACATGGGTTGTCATTTGATTAACGGGATCACATCATTAGGAGAATGATGTGATTGACATGACCCATTCCGTTAGCTTAGCACACGATCGTTTAGTATGTTGCTATTGCTTTCTTCATGACTTATACATGTTCCTATGACTATGAGATTATGCAACTCCCGTTTACCGGAGGAACACTTTGTGTGCTACAAAAAGTCACAACGTAACTGGGTGATTATAAAGGTGCTCTACAGGTGTCTCCGAAGGTACATGTTAGGTTGGCGTATTTCGAGATTAGGATTTGTCACTCCGATTGTTGGAGAGGTATCTCTGGGCCCTCTCGGTAATGCACATCACTATAAGCCTTGCAAGCAATGTGACTAATGAGTTAGTTATGGATGATGCATTACATAACGAGTAAAGAGACTTGCGATAGCGAGATTGAACTAGGTATTGAGATACCGATGATCGAATCTCGGGCAAGTAACATACCGATGACAAAGGGAACAACGTATGTTGTTATGCGGTTTGACCGATAAAGATCTTCGTAGAATATGTAGGAGCCAATATGAGTATCCAGGTTCCGCTATTGGTTATTGACCGGAAACGTGTCTCGATCATGTATACATAGTTCTCGAACCCGTAGGGTCCGCACGCTTAAGGTTTCGATGACAGTTATATAATGAGTTTATGAGTTTTGATGTACCGAAGGAGTTCGGAGTCCCGGATGAGATCGGGGACATGACGAGGAGTCTCAAAATGGTCGAGACGTAAAGATCGATATATTGGACGACTATATTCGAACATCGGAAAGGTTCCGAGTGATTCGGGTATTTTTCGGAGTACCGAAGAGTTACGGGAATTCGTATTGGGCCTTAATGGGCCATACGGGAAAGGAGAGAAAGGCCCTAAAGGGTGGCCGCACCCCTCCCCATTGACTAGTCCGAATTGGACTAGGGAGGGTGGGGGGGGCGCCCCCTTCCTTCCTTCTCCTTCTCCCTTCCCTTTCCTTCCCTCCTACTCCTTCTACTTGGAAGGGCTCCTAGTTCTACTAGGATAGGGGGAATCCTACTCCCGGTGGGAGTAGGACTCCCCTAGGCGCGCCATAGAGAGGGCCGCCCTCCCTCCTCCACTCATTTATATACGGGAGGGGCACCCTTGGAGACACAACAATTGATCTTTGAGATCTCTTAGCCGTGTCTTGGTGCTCCCTCCACCATAGTTCTCCTCGATAATATTGTAGCGGTGCTTAGGAAGCCCTCCGACGGTAGAACATCAAGATCGTCACCACGCCGTCGTCTTGTGGAACTCATCCCCGACCCTTTGCTGGATCAGAGTCCGGGGATCGTCATCGAGCTGAACGTGTGCTAGAACTCGGAGGTGCCGTAGTTTCGGTGCTTGATCGGTCGGGCCGTGAAGACGTATGACTACATCAACCGGGTTGTTATAACGCTTCCGCTTTCGGTCTACGAGGGTACGTGGACAACACTCTCCCCTCTCGTTGCTATGCATCACCATGATCTTGCGTGTGCGTAGGATTTTTTTTTTGAAATTACTACGTTCCCCAACATCGTAGAGGCTAGGAAATTGTGGAAGGTTGAGAGTGCGTATAATCCATGGACTCACATTAGTCATAAAGAACTCATATACTTATTGCAAAAGTTTATTAGCCCTCGAAGCAAAGTACTACTACGCATGCCCCTAGAGGGATAGATTGGTAGGAAAAGACCATCGCTCGTCCCCGACCGCCACTCATAAGTAAAGCAATAAAAGAACACCTTATGTGTCAAAATTGTCACACAACTTTTACCACACGTGCATGCTACGGGACTTGCCAATTTTAACACAAGTATTTCTCAATTTCACAATTACTCAACTAGCACACTCTAATATTACCACCTTTATATCTCAAAACACTTATCAAGTATCAAACTTCTCATGATATTCAATGAACTCAATATGGAAGATTAATTTCACAATAAAAGCAAATTACCATGCTATCTAGGACTCTCCAAATAATATAAGTGAAGCATGAGAGATCAATAATTTCTATAAAATACAACCACTACCGTGCTCTGAAAGATATAAGTGAAGCACTAGAGCAAAAACTATATAGCTCAAAAGATATAAGTGAAGCACATAGAGTATTCTAACAAATTCTGAATCACATGTGTCTCTCTCAAAAGGTGTGTACAGCGAGGAGGGTTGTGACAAACTAAAAATCAAAGACTCAAATCACACAAGACGCTCCAAGCAAAACACATATTATGTGGTGAATAAAAATATAGCTCCAAGTAAAGTTACCGATAGACGAAGACGAAAGAGGGGATGCCTTCCGGGGCATCCCCACGCTTAAGCTTTTGGTTATCCTTGAACTTTACCTTGGGGTGCCTTGGCATCCCCAAGCTTAGGATCTTGCCAATCCTTGATCCATAATCCATCAAATCTTTACCCAAAACTTGAAAACTTCATAACACAAAACTTAACAGAAAGTCTCGTGAGCTCCGTTAGCGAAAGAAAAGAAAACACCACTTCAAGGTACTGTAATAAACTCATTATTTATTTATATTGGTATTAAACCTACTGTATTCCAACTTTTCTATGGTTCATAAACTCCATTACTAGCCATAGATTCATTAAAATAAGCAAACAACACGCGAAAAACAGAACAGTCTGAAGTAATCTGTAACTAACGCAAACTTCTGGAACTCTAAAACTTCTACCAAAATAGGACGACCTAGACAATTTGTTTATTGATATACTGCAGTTGAAATCAGTATTTTATCACGTTTTGGTAATTTTTAACAATTGTTTTCGTGAACAGAAAGTTTCTGGAATTATCAGCAAGATCAAATAACTATCATCCAAGAAGATCCTATAGGTTTAACTTGGCACAAACACTAATTAAAACACAAAACCACATCTAAACAGAAGGTAGATGGATTGTTTATTCCTAAACAGAACCAAAAAGCAAAAAAACTAAAATAAAATTGGGTTGTCTCCCAACAAGCGCTGTCGTTTAACGCCCCTAGCTAGGCATAAAAACGAGGATAGATCTAGGTATTGCCATAATAATGGTAAGGTAAATCATGGAAACTCATTTCGTATTCTCTACGTTCAGCAGCAAGTTTCCTTTGAGGCAAGAAAAAATAATCAAAAGGGCTAAATTTAATGGGACAAAAGTCCCCAAGATCAATCTCGGGAGGTATGGGTTCCTCCTTTGGCCCCTTATATTGCACAACCAATTCATCATTACAAGCATTCTTTTGGTAAAAAGTCACAAGCCTTTGTTCAGGAGAGAAACCTAACCCATTATTCTAAATGGCAAAATCATCATTAAGTTCATAAATTCTATCAATTAGAACATTGGCTGGAACCTTTTTTCTAAGATTTTCATTATAAGCAACATGATCCAAAGATTGTAAACGGATTATGTCTTCTTGGTTAAAAAGGATAGCTTCTATGGGAGGACGACCAGCATCCACCCTATAATGCGCAAAAAATTCTTTAGCCTCTTTCATTATGAATCTAAACTCATGAGCTAAAAAGATAGTAGCGGCACGCTTAAAAGAAGAGTGCTCATTATTAGAAAATTCTAGGAAAATTCTTTGGATGCAAGGATGCATATGAAGAAATTGCCTTTCAAGTTCAACTACGAGCAAAGATATTGCATCCACAAGGCTACTAGATCTATGAAGAATAGAGCCACCCATGATGGGCAAAGCACCGACACAAGTAAAGAAATCTTGAATAACTCCTTTCCCAATAATATTACCACTACCGACTCGAAACTTTTTAGTATGCAAGATAGTAGGTTCCTCAAGAGGATCATCGAAAGCATCAAAGTTTCCCATGTTATTATTATTGCCTTCATTAACGATAACATCCCCAGATTCAGACATGGCGAAAGAAAAGTGAGTGAAAAGAGAGGGCGAATAAAACGGCAAGGGTGAAGTGGGGGAGAGGAAAGCGAGAGGCAAATGGCAAATAATGTAATGCGAGGGATAAGAGTTTGTGATGGGTACTTGGTATGTTGACTTGTGCGTAGACTCCCCGGCAACGGCGCCAGAAATGGCTCATTGATGGGAGATCAAATCTTGACTTGACTTGGTGTAAGCCTCCCCGGCAACGGCGCCAGAAATCCTTCTTGCTACCTCTTGAGCACTTCGTTGGTTTTCCCTTGAAGAGGAAAGGGTGATGCAGCAAAGTAGCGTAAGGATTTCCCTCAGTTTTTGAGAACCAAGGTATCAATACAGTAGGAGGCCACGCTCAAGTCCCTTGCACCTACACAAACAAATAAGAACCTTGCAACCAACGCGATAAAGGGGTTGTCAATCCCTTCACGACCACTTGCAAAAGTGAGATCTGATAGAGATGATAAGATAATATTTTTGGTATTTTTATGATAAAGATTAAAAGTAAAGAAAGCAAAATAAACGGCGAAAGAAATAGCTTGTTGACGGAAGATTAATATGATGGAAAATAGACCCGGGGGCCATAGGTTTCACTAGTGGCTTCTATCAAGATAGCATAAGTATTACAGTGGGTGAACAAATTACTGTCGAGCAATTGATAGAATTGAGCATAGTTATGAGAATATCTAGGTATGATCATGTATATAGGCATCACGTATGTGACAAGCAGACCGACTCCTGCCTGCATCTACTACTATTACTCCACACATCGACCGCTATCCAACATGCATCTAGAGTATTAAGTTCATTAGAACGGAGTAACGCTTTAAGCAAGATGACATGATGTAGAGGGATAAACTCATGCAATATGATATAAACCCCATCTTTTTATCCTCAATGGCAACAATACAATACGTGTCGTTTCCCCCTCATCCTTTGGGATCGAGCACCACAAGATTGAACCCAAAGCTAAGCACTTCTCCCATTGCAAAAAAGATCAATCTATCAGGCCAAACCAAACTGATAATTCGCAGAGACTTCCAAAGATAACCAATCATACATAAAAGAATTCAGAGAAGATTCGGATATTGTTCATAGATAATCTTGATCATAAAACCACAATTCATCGGATCTCGACAAACACACCACAAAAGAAGATTACATCGAATAGATCTCCAAGATAATCGAGGAGAACTTTGTATTGAGATCCAAAGAGAGAGAAGAAGCCATCTAGCTAATAACTATGGACCCGAAGGTCTGAGGTAAACTACTCACACATCATTGGAGAGGCTATGGTGTTGATGTAGAAGCTCTCCGTGATCAATGCCCCCTTCGGTAGGACGCCGAAAAAGGCCCCAAGATGGGATCTCACGGGTACAGAAGGTTGTGGCGGTGGAATTAGGTTTTCGTGGTGCTCCTCGATGGTTTGGGGGTACGAAGGTATATATAGGAGGAAGAAGTAGGTCGGTGGAGCCACGAGGGGCACACGAGGGTGGAGGGCGTGCCCAGGGGGGTAGGCGCGCCCCCTGCCTCGTGGCCTCCTCGTTGGTTGCTTGACGTCCACTCCAAGTCCTGTGGATCATGTTTCTCTACTCATATAAATACCTGAGTTGCTAATGATGGTGTGCCTGCCATCTTTCATCAATAGCCGTCGGATCTAGATCTGACGCGTACAAAGCAAACTGCTGCAGTTTTGCAAAAAGATGTCCACACTTGTTTTCATATTTACAAACAACTCCTTGTCTCTCCCAATCAGCCTTATCTCTTCGCCACCACATCCAGAAGGCCATGGAACAATCTTGTGTGATGGTCGCTGCCGGCGCCGTCCACCTCCAATCTTGGTGTCCCGTGCAATGCCCGGGCATCTTACTAGTGTTCCAAAAATCACGCTCCCAAAGGTTTCATTCCATTTGGACTCCATTTGATATCTTTTTTCTGCGAAACCCTGAAATACGCAAAAAACAGCAATTTGGTCTGGGCCTCCGGTTAATAGGTTAGTCCCAAAAATAATATAAAAGTGTAAGCCCATTAAACATCCAAAACAGAATATATAATAGCAGAACAATAAAAAATTATAGATACGTTGGACACGTATCAAACGTTGAGACCGAAAGGTCGAGCATGAATCATATAGTAGATATGATCAACATAGTGATGTTCACCATTGAAAACTACTCCATCTCACGTGATGATCGGACATGGTTTAGTTGATATGGATCACGTGATCATTTAGATGACTAGAGGGATGTCTATCTAAGTGGGAGTTTTTAAGTAATATGATTAATTGAACTTTAATTTATCATGAACTTAGTACCTGATAGTATTTGCATGTCTATTTTATTGTAGATCAATGGCCCGTGCTACCGTTTCCTTGAATTTTAATGTGTTCCTAGAGAAAGCTAAGTTGAAAGATGATGGTAGAAACTACACGAACTGGGTCCATAACTTGAGGATTATCCTCATTGCTGCACAGAAGAATTACGTCATGGAAGCACCACTAGGTGCAAGACCCGCTGCAGGAGCAACTCCGGACGTTATGAACGTCTGGCAAGCAAAGCTGATGACTACTCGATAGTTCAGTGTGCCATGCTTTACGGCTTAGAATCGGGACTTCAACGACGTTTTGAACATCATGGAGCATATGAGATGTTCCAGGAGTTGAAGTTAATATTTCAAGCAAATACCCGAATTGAGAGATATGAAGTCTCCAATAAGTTCTATAGCTGCAAGATGGAAGAGAATAGTTCTGTCAGAGAACATATATACTCAGAATGTCTGGGTACCACAACCACTTGACTCAACTAGGAGTTAATCTTCCTGATGATAGTGCCATTGACAGAGTTCTTCAATCACTGTCACCAAGCTACAAAAGCTTCGTGATGAACTATAATATGCAAGGGATGGATAAGACAATTCTCGAGCTCTTCACAATGCTAAAGGTTGTGGAGGTAGAAATCAAAAAGGAGCATCAAGTAACAAGACCACTAGTTTCAAGAAAAAGGGCAAAGGGAAGAAGGGGAACTTCAAGAAGAACGGCAAGCAAGTTGCTGCTCAAGTGAAGAAGCCAAAGTCTAGACCTAAGCCTGAGACTAAGTGCTTCTGCTGCAAAGGGACTGGTCACTGGAAGCGGAACTGCCCCAAGTATTTGGCGGATAAGAAGGATGGCAAAGTGAAAGGTATATTTGATATACATGTTATTGGTGTGTACCTTACTAATACTCGTAGTAGCGCCTGGGTATTTGATACTGGTTCTGTTGCTCATATTTGCAACTCGAAACAGGGGCTACGGATTAAGCGAAGATTGGCTAAGGACGAGGTGACGATGCGCATGGGAAATGGTTCCAAAGTCGATATGATCGCCGTTGGCACGCTACCTCTACATCTACCGTCAGGATTATTTTAGACCTAAATAATTATTTGGTGCCAGCGTTGAGCATGAACATTATATCTGGATCTTGTTTGATGCGAGACGGTTATTCATTTAAATCAGAGAATAATGGTTGTTCTATTTATATGAGTAATATATTTTATGGTCATGCACCCTTGATGAGTGGTCTATTCTTGTTGAATCTTGATTGTAGTGATACACATATTCATAATATTGAAGCCAAAAGATGCAAGGTTAATAATGATAGTGCAACTTATTTGTGGCACTGCCGTTTAAGTCATATTGGTGTAAAGCGCATGAAGAAAATCCACGTTGATGGGCTTTTGGAATCACTTGATGCTTGCGAACCATGCCTCATGGGCAAGATGAGTAAGACTCCGTTCTCTGGAACAATGGAGCGAGCAACTGACTTATTGGAAATAATACATACTGATGTATGTGGTCCGATGAGTGTTGAGTCTCGTGGCGGGTATCGTTATTTTTTGACCTTCGCAGATGATTTGAGCAGATATGGGTATATCTACTGGATGAAGCATAAGTCTGAAACATTTGAAAAGTCCAAAGAATTTCAGAGTGAAGTGGAAAATCATCGTAACAAGAAAACAAAGTTTCTACGATCTGATCGTGGAGGTGAATATTTGAGTTATGAGTTTGGTCTTCATTCGAAACAATGTGGAATAGTTTCGCAACTCACGCCACCTGGAACACCATAGTGTAATGGTGTGTCCGAACGTTGTAACCGTACTTTATTAGATATGGTGCGATCTATGATGTCTCTTACTGATTTAGCGCTTTCATTTTGGGGTTATGTTTTAGAGACGGCTGCATTGACATTAAATAGGGCACCATCTAAATCCGTTGAGACGACAACATATGAATTGTGGTTTGGCAAGAAACCCAAGTTGTCGTTTCTTAAAGTTTGGGGCTGCGATGCTTATGTGAAAAAGCTTCAACCTGGTAAGCTCGAACCCAAATCGGAGAAATGTCTCTTCATAGGATACCCAAAGGAGACTGTTGGGTACACCTTCTATCATAGATCCAAAGGCAAGATATTCGTTCCTAAGAATGGATCCTTTCTAGAGAAGGAGTTTCTCTTGAAAGAAGTGAGTGGGAGGAAAGTAGAACTTGATGAGGTAATTGTACCTTCTCCCGAATTGGAAAGTAGTTCATCACAGAAATCAGTTCCAGTGATTTCTACACCAATTAGTGAGGAAGCTAATGATGATGATCATGAAACTTTAGATCAAGTTACTACCGAACCTCGTAGGTCAACTAGAGTAAGATCCACACCAGAGTGGTACGGTAATCCTATTCTGGAGGTCATGTTACTTGACCATGACGAACCTACGAACTATGAGGAAGCGATGATGAGCCCAGATTCCGCGAAATGGCTTGAGGCCATGAAATCTGAGATGGGATCCATGTATGAGAACAAAGTATGGACTTTGGTTGACTAGCCCGATGATTGGCAAGCCATAGAAAATAAATGGATCTTCAAGAAGAAGACTGACACTGACGGTAATGTTACTGTCTACAAAGCTCGACTTGTTGCGAAAGGTTTTCGACAAGTTCAAGGAGTTGACTACGATGAGACCTTCTCACCCATAGCGATGCTTAAGTCTGTCCGAATCATGTTAGCAATTGCCGCATTTTATGATTATGAAATTTGGCAAATGGATGTCAAAACTGCATTCCTTAATGGATATGTTAAAGAAGAGTTGTATATGATGCAACTAGAAGGTTTTGCCGATCCAAAAGGTGCTAACAAAGCGTGCAAGCTCCAGCGATCCATTTATGGACTGGTGCAAGCCTCTCGGAGTTGGAATATACATTTTGATAGTGTGATCAAAGTATATGGTTTTATACAGACTTTTGGAGAAGCCTGTATTTACAAGAAAGTGAATGGGAGCTCTGTAGCATTTCTGATATTATATGTAGATGACATATTGTTGATCGGAAATGATACTGAATTTCTGAATAGCTTAAAAGGATACTTGAATAAGAATTTTTTAATGAAAGACCTCGGTGAAGCTGCTTATATATTGGGCATCAAGATCTATAGAGATAGATCGAGACGCTTAATTGGAATTTCACAAAGCACATACCTTGGTAAAGTTTTGAACAAGTTCAAAATGGATCAGTCAAAGAAAGGGTTCTTGCCTGTGTTACAAGGTGTCAAGTTGAGTCAGACTCAATGCCCGTCCACTGCAGAAGATAGAGAGAAAATGAAAGTCATTCCCTATGCCTCAGCCATAGGTTCTATCATGTATGCAATGCTATGTACCAGACCTGATGTGTGCCTTGCTATTAGTTTAGTAGGGACGTACCAAAGTAATCCAGGAGTGGATCACTGGACAACGGTCAAGAACATCCTGAAATACCTGAAAAGGACTAAGGATATGCTTCTTGTTTATGGAGACGACAAAGAGCTCGTCGTAAATGGTTATGTCGATGCAAGCTTTGACACTGATCCAGATGATTCTATGTCACAAACCGGATACCTATTTATATTGAATGGTGGAGCTGTCAGTTGGTGCAGTTCCAAGCAGAGCGTCGTGGCAGGATCTACGTGTGAAGCGGAGTACATAGCTTATGACGCCCGAATAATTAAGCTACAGTAATCCCACGCTAATGGTGCACGTCACCATGGTTACTGTTGTTAACCTCGCGATGATTCGAAACCATTTCAAAATTCAAATTCAAATTAATGTCAACAATACAAGTTTTCACAAGTTAAAACAAAAATATTCAGGAGGTGCCATATTTTTCATATGTAAATATGGTGCAATAAACACATTTTTATAAAATGCCTAGATATTTTATAGTGGATGGAAACAACAAAGCAGTAAATAAAAAGAAAAGTAAAACAAAACAAAATAAACAAAAAATGGGAAAAGAGAAAGCACCCCCCCGGGCTCAGGCCCAACTGGGCCACGAACCACTAGGCCGGCCCAACCGGCCACCCCCACTCCCTTATCCCCTCTCCCCCCCCCCCCCCCGTAACCCTAACCCACGCACCACTTCCTCCCCCCCACGTCGCCACCTTCCCCCCTCCCAATACAGATTGGATCGGGATCGACCCCATCGCCACGGACCGCCGCCTCCGCCCCGCAGGTCCTCCTGCCGTCCTCGTGTCGTCGCCTCGTCACCGGAGATGGACAGGTCCTCGAGGCCCCGTTGAGGATCTGGCCTACCTCGCCTCCTCCTTGCCATGGCCGGCCCCGAGCATCGTGCCTGCAGCAGCACCGCCGTCGCGACCACCTCATCGCCCGGAGCTTCCTCACCGGACTACTTCCTCCACGTCATCGTCGTCCCCGTCGACCACCTCGACCCCCGCTGCCTTTTCCCCCTACCGACCCCATGAGCTTCGCCCCTCCTCCTCCTTCCCATGTTCTCGTGCACGCAAGCCCACGGCCGCGCGTGCCCCGGTCCCTGCCTGCCGCTCCCCCGTGCTTGCTGCTCGCTTCTCCTGCCGCTTTCACTTTGCCGCCCGCTCACGTGCTCCCAGCGTCCTTGCCCGCGTGCTCTCCCTCCCTTCGCGCCCCTCCCCGATCCAGATCGGATCGAGCCGCGATGCCGTGCGCCACCGCCCTCGCCCGGCTCAGTCCGCCGCTGGCCAATTGCGCCGTCGCCCCCCCTGCTCCCCCGTGCCACCCTCTGCTGGCGCCCTCCACGGTCGGCTCGCCGTGTCTGCGCTCCGAAGAACCACCGGCCGCCCGTGCCATGGGTTGGTCGTTCGGGCGCCCATGCGGGCTGGCGCCTGGCGCACATCGCCCTTTGCCCGCACCGCCCGTTCGGGCGCACCCGATCCGCTATGGCCCCCTGGGCCTATGACAAACGGGGCCCCAGCGCCCAGAACGATTTAAAAAAAAGAAATTAAAAGAAATAAATAAATAATAAGTAAATAAAAATGTTAAAAAATTAAGTAATTAATTATAACTTAATTAATCTTGTTTAATTAAACTAAAAACATTAGTTACCTAATTAACTAATTAAACTGATTAATAGGTTAATTAGATTATTGTACCTATGGCATGCGAGACCCACACGTCAGCGACCCAGTCAACACCTCTGTTGACTGCTGATGTCATGATGACATCAGCATGCACTATTCTGGATAATGTTGATTTAAAATAATTAAGTAAATTCTAAAAACGATTAAATATTTTAAAATTAATATAAAATAATCCGTATCTCGGATGGAAAAATTTTGTACATGAAAGTTGCTCAGAACGACGAGACGAATCCAGATTTGCAGCCCGTTCGCCCGCCACACATCCCTAGCATAGCAAACTCGCAACTTTCCCCCTCCGGTTCATCTGTCCGAAAACGCGAAACACCGGGAATACTTTCCCGGATGTTTCCCCCCTTCGCCGGTATCACCTATCCCCGTGTTAGATTACCCACTACATATTGCCATGCTATACTTTGTGATGCTTTGATTGCTCTGTTATTTATTGTGTTCCCCTCCGTTACTTCTTTCCGGTAGACCTCGAGACCGTTGCCGATACCCCTGTGATCGACTACATCGACGACGACCCCTTCTTCTTGCCAGAGCAACCTGGCAAGCCCCCCCCCCTTGATCACCAGAAATCGCCTATTCCTTCTCTCTGCTGCTTGCATTAGAGTAGTGTAGCATGTTACTGCTTTCGGATAATCCTATTCTGCTGCATAGCTTGTCATTGTTGCTACAATTGTTACCTTTACCTGCTATCCTAATGCTTGGTATAGGATGCTAGTGTTCCATCAGTGGCCCTACACTCTTGTCCGTCTGCCATGCTATTCTACTGGGCCGTGATCACTTCGGGAGGTGATCACGGGCATATGCTATATACTTTATATTGTTACATTACTTATGATACTATTCGGAGATGGGGGTTGAAGGGGCAGGTGGCTCCATCCCGGTAGAGGTGGGCCTGGGTTCCTGACGGCCGCTAACTGTTACTTTGTGGCAGAGCAACATGGCAGATTGAGACCACCTAGGAGAGAGGTGGGCCTGGCCCTGGTCGGCGTTCGCGAATACTTAACACTCTTAACAAGATCTTGGTATTTGATCTGAGTCTGGCCACTGGCCTATACGCACTAACCAGCTACGCGGGAACAGTTATGGGCACTCGACGTCGTGGTATCAGCCGAAGCCTTTGTGAAGTCAGCGACTGAGCGGCGCGCGCTGGATTGGACCGCGTAATGCAGCTTCCTTTGAAATGGAGGTTGCTAGGTCTGCTTCCGACCGCCCTTGCAACATGCAGGTGTGCAATGGGCGATGGGCCCAGACCCTTGCGCCATAGGATTTAGACCGGTGTGCTGACCTCTCTGTTGTGCCTAGGTAGGGCTGCGACGTGTTGATCTTCTGAGGCCGGGCATGACCCAAGAAAGTGTGTCCGGCCAAATGGGATCGGGCGTGTTGGGTAATGTGGTGCACCCCTGTAGGGAAGTTTATCTATTCGAATAGCCGTGATCTTCGGTAACATGATGACTTGGAGTTGTACCTTGACCTTATGACAACTAGAACCAGACACTTAATAAAACACACCCTTCCAAGTGCCAGATACAATCCGATGATCACTCTCTAACAGGGCGACGAGGAGAGGATCGCCGGGTAGGATTATGCTATGCGATGCTACTTGTTGAACTTACCATCTACTCTCTTCTACATGCTGCAAGATTGAGGCTGCCAGAAGCGTAGTGTTCGACAGGACTAGCTATCCCCCTCTTATTCTGGCTTTCTGCAGTTCAGTCCACCGATATTGTCCCGTTACACAGATACCCATGCATATGTAGTGTAGATCCTTGCTTGCGAGTACTTTGGATGAGTACTCACGGTTGCTTTTCTCCCCCTTCCCCCCTTCCCTTTCTTCTTGGTTGTCGCAACCAGATGCTGGACCCCAGGAGCCAAACGCCACCGTCGACGACGACTCCTACTACATCGGAGGTGCCTTCTACTACGTGCAGGTCACGATTTACCGTGAGTAGTTTAGGAGGATCCCGAGGCAGGAGGCATGCGCCTCTTTCGATCTGTATCCCGGTTTGTGCTAGCCTTCTTAAGGCAACTTGTTTAACTTATCTACGTACTCAGATATTGTTGCTTCCACGACTTCGTCTATTATCGAGCATTTGTATTCGAGCCCTCGAGGCCCTGGCTTGTATTATGATGCTTGTATGACTTATTTTATTTTTAGAGTTGTGTTGTGATATCTTCCCGTGAGTCCCTGATCTTGATCGTACATGTTTGCGTGTATGATTAGTGTCTGATTGAATCGGGGCGTTACAAGTTGGTATCAGAGCCGACTGCCTGTAGGAATCCCCCTCCAAACTCCTTGGCCGAAGTTGAGTCTAGTCATTATAAAACTTTTACTAACATGGTTGTGCGGCTTACTGGCCCACGTCGCCATTGGGTGGTATTAGGATCTTTTATTCCTCGTCTATACTCTGGGACTCTCATCTCTGTTCTATTTGGGTTAAATGATTTTTACTAACTCTGACTCTAGGTTCTCGTAACTACTTCCTCCCGGAGAACCCCTTCATTCCAGATGATGGCTTGATTCACTAGTAGACCTCGAAGATACCCTCTGATGTTCTCTCCAGACTTTGTGCCATCGTATTGCAATTCCCTTCAACAATAAACCCCTATGGATAACCACGTACACTTGCCATTCTTACAATCATTCCCCGTTGATCTTGTTATTGAAAGATACCCCGAAATTCTCTTTATTGTTCCGAGAATACTTTGTGCCTACTGCCTTGCAGTTTCTTGCCACATGAAGACGCCTACGGATAATTTCTTGCACCTATCGAGTATCCGCTCATACCCAGTTGATTAATGTATTTCACAAAAGTCTTCGAAATACCATTCGTTCTTCTGAAAATCCTCGACATCCTAATGCTCTTGAAATTCTTGCTTGATAGCATTATGATTAATCCCATAAGTCTGGTAATCTTATTGACATCCTTTGTCATTATCATTTTGAGTCAATTGATTCAATATGTTGTGAATGCTCGCAATCCTCCATCAGATCCTAGAATTCATCCTTCCGGCTCAGACTTCATTTTACATACATGAGCTGGATCTCGACCAATCAAACTGCCATCGATTGCACCCCTAAGCCTACTCAACTTATCCATCCTTAATCAAAGCATTTTCTCCTGATCCCTTCATTTGGAAATCATAATTCCTTTGCAATTGAGCTTTGAATTAGTCAGTTGTTTCTATAATCCAATGTCCTTGCATTGTTTTCTTCCTCTGTTGTGTGCCGATACTCACATCAGCTCTATTATGGACCGTCAGATCCTTTGATGAAATATCATTTGACAATGTCCTTCATATACTAAAACCTCGAGAAGTTCTTTCCCTGATATATAATGCCATTGGTAAATCCTATCCTCTACTTTTGTCAACCATGCTCTACTATCGAGCTTGTGTTAATTACTATTGAAGCTTGTGGTATATGTTCCCAAGATAACCCGATGGGTTTAACCTATACCTTCCCTAAAGTCGGGTGAACCTGAAAGTTTTCACAAGTAATACACTTCTGGTATTTTACCAGATAATTTTCTGGCATACAACTTCGAAGATGAGAAGTGAATGAAAGGTTAGGCATTGAAGAAGTGGGAGTCGACCTTGAACTTTGCGTTCATGCCCATGGACACGATGCAGATCTTATCATTAATGCTTCTCTTAAATTAATTATTCCCTTGGTATAAATTCATCTTATATCTGGGATCTGGCCTTTTCCAATCGTGGTTCCGGCCATGTTCTACTTTAAATACCATTTCTCATGCAAGTTTAAGCACTTGTCTTCTGCAAAGCAATACCCCAGTCCAACCTCTACTGATCTGCGTCGAGTATTACACTCTGGTATCTTGAGAATATCATGGAACTGCATAACTTCTTATGGGTTATTCATCAACTGTTATTTGTCACCATTCCAATTTTCCTGGGTTTTGGGTTGTCATCAACCGAGAACACTGATAAGTGAACCAATTCCGCACTCCGATTAAATAACTCTAAATAATCTTCGTTGATTATGAGTTTATTAATCCTTCAAGTCATTCCTAGCCTGATCAGCTATATCATTATCGTGCAACTTTTTAACTGTGCTACCTGGTCCTTAATCCCGGAGCACAACTTTCGATGATGAGCTAAGCTTACGTCGATCTTCCTCGTCATATCAGTTCGCCTTGAACAACAAGATTGATTTCAAGTTTGTGTCCTACCCATGGTTCCATTAACCTTCCGCTTCATCATTCCTTTGACTTGATGTCGTTGCTGATTGATTACATCTTCATGAAATCTCTCGACAAATGTGTCGTGATCATCATCAACCTTATGAGCTCTTCCAGGATATCAATTGAGTTCATGATGAGAAATACCATCCTTGCCCCCGATGATTTGTGTTATCTTTGACCACTTTATTGCCTTCCGTTCAACACAAACTTGTTCGTGTTTTGTGTTATACCTTTAGATCCCTGCTATCCAGCATTTGTTCTTCTTTACCTTGGAGTATTACCATCTTTTAATATCAAGGATGTTGTGAGGACTGCTCCACCTCTTAAGGAATTCTTGGTATTGTGATGCTTCTCACCATCACCATTCTTTCTTTGTCCTCGTGTTGATTCCAACCGGTGTACCAACAAGTGAACGGTGCTATTTGGATTCTGCCCTTCTAGCAACCCTATTGCTTTGAAGTTAATGGTCGGCCGTTCATTCTTAAACTATTGATTATTGAATAACCATTCTAACATTGGTCGTGTAGCCCAACTCATACTTCGGGCGCACCTTTCCACCAATGTTTAATTGTGTATGTTTTCCTCGAGCATGCTTCATTATATCATTTGATCTGACAAATGATATCTCCTTATCCACATAATTGAGGAGATGCATCTTTTTGGATACATCGTTGAATTATTGCTGAGTCTGTCAGCCACTTCCTCATCCTCTCCTTGGTTTAATGATGAACTCTGGTTTCGGAAGCTGCTTCCATGGTTAATTTCCCGAAAATCTTAAGATGTCCTTGCGTTAATTTGTGTTGCATCTTTTCTTCTCGGGCATCCTGAGTCTGAGGTATCCTGACACCAATCAGATCTGAAACTCGGTCAGATATGATGGTTGGAACATTTTCCAAGAGTCATAGCATTGGTCTTTCTATAACCCAATAAGGTGATGTCATGCCTAGCACACCTGGCCGGAGGACCTATTGTTATAGTTTCATTTTAGCAAGGTTAGCCATTCTTCAATGAGAAATTGTAAGACTTATTCTACAAGTTGATCTTGATGGATCCTTCATGTATCCGTAGTCCGACCTTTGCTTGAAGACCATGTCAATGCTATCTCGAAGCTTGTCTGTGGTGCTCTGATCTTCAATAAGAACATTGGAAGCGCAATGCTAAATGTTTCTTGCTCAATTATCCAAACACCATTGTTTGGGTAATGTCATGAACTTCCTCTCCCCTAACCTAAATGGTTTTCTACGTTATATCCTGTCATGGATATCATGCTCTGCTTGTCCTTGGGAAGGATATACCCCTGTTATGTGTTTAAACACATTTTTCTTTCCATTGTTCTGATTAAATCTGATAGACACTTCTCCCTTTCCATTGGTTTGTTTAAACCCTTTCTATGATCTATATGATATAAGCAGTAATAATTCCCTGCTTGTGCAAACACCTCGGTGTACAACTCTGTCAGTAAGACCCTGTTACTATTGTTGGTGACATTCCGGTAACCACCGATGGACGAGAACTTTGCCTACTGGTCTGCCTCGTTTCAACGTGTAGGAAAATGGTTCTCTTTGTCCCTCGCCCTTGGTACCGACGATGTTGCTGACATATAACTGACAGGCTACCTCTTACATGCCTTGCTATCATGATCGTGCAAGATGTCACCGCCCTTCCTACTTTAACCACATGGTGGGCCCATAACCCACAGTTCCACAGGATCGAAACCTGACTCTCCTGTGCACCCCCTATTCCCAAATTTATTCCTCGCGTGTGGCCTCGTATGTAATACACGGACCACCATCCTACTGATCTATACTGGCATTAGACAGAATATTTCTTTCGATTGCTTTGAACCCCTTTCACACTCTGTTTCAGGCATCGAACGATTGACTGCCACTTGAAACTTCTCATGGCACCTTCTTACTTTGCTCTCGATATTTTCTAAAGGTTTTTAATTCGAGAGTTACTTCCCCCACCTTCCCCGATGTTATCAACAAGTTAGTCAACCTTGCAAAGGTTTGTTCTCCCAGCCCCTTTATTCCTTCGTAAGTACGATGGAGTTCCTAGAGAAAGGATGCCAACTTCATCATGAGAACATGAAGCAGAGAAATGAAGACATCAAGGTTATGGACCGGCCTCTTCGAGAAGAGCAACCAAGACCGATAACACTCGCTAGAAATTCGTAACCAGAACCTTCTCCCTCTACTCCGCCTCTTAAATCTCGGGACGAGATTTCTTGTAGTGGAGGAGATTTGTGACGCCCGGATAATTAAGCTACAGTAATCCCATGCTAATGGTGCCACATCACCACGGTTACTGTTGTTAACCTCGCGATGATTCGAAACCGTTTCAAAATTCAAATTCAAATTAATGTCAACAATAAAAGTTTTTAAAAGTTAAAACAAAAATGTTCGGGAGGTGCCATATTTTTCATATGTAAATATGGTGCAATAAACACATTTTTATAAAATGCCTAGATATTTTATAGTGGATGGAAACAACAAAGCAGTAAATAAAAAGAAAAGTAAAAGCGAAACAAAACAAACAAAAAATGGGAAAAGAAAGCACCCCCAGACTCTGGCCCAAGAGCCACCGCCCAAGCTGAGCCCACGAACCACTCGGCCGGCCCAACTGGCCACCCCCACTCCCTTACCCCCCCTCCCCCCCTGTAACCCTAACCCACGCACCACCTCCCCCCCCCCCCCCCATGTCGCCACCTTCCCCCTCCCGATCCAGTTGGATGGGATCGACCCCATCACCACGGACCGCCGCCTCTGCCCCGCAGGTCCTCCTGCCGTCCTCGTGCCGTCGCCTCATCACCGGAGATGGACGGGTCCTCGAGACCCCGTTGAGGATCTGGCCTACCTCGCCTCCTCCTTGCCATGGCCGGCCCCGAGCGCCGTGCCTGCAGCAGCACCGCCGTCGCGGCCACCTCGTCGCCCAGAGCTTCCTCACCGCACTGCTTCCTCCACGTCACCGTCGACCACCTCGACCCCCGCTGCCTTTTCCCCCTAGCGGCCCCGTGAGCTTCGCCCTCCTCCTCCTTCCCTTGTTCTCGTGCAGGCAAGCCCACGACCGCGCGCGCCCCGGTCTCGGCCTGCCGCTCCCGCCCCTCCCCCCCGTGCTTGCCTCTGCTTCTCCTGCGTCTTGGCGCTTTCTTTGCTTTAGCCGCCCGCTTGCGTCTTGCCCAGCGTCCGCGCCAGCGTGCTCTCCCGCCGCTTCGCGCCTCCCCGATCCAGGTCGGATCGGGCACGATCTGCGCCGTCGTCTCGCCCTCGCCAGCTCGATCCTTGGCCAGCCTGCTGTTTTGCATGTCGCATGGCTCCCTGCTCCACCGTGCCGCCCTCTGTTGGCGCCGTCCATGGCCCGGCTTCGCCCGTGGCTGCGCTCCGACGAACCACCGGCCGCCCGCGCCATGGGTTGGTCGTTCGGGCGCCCCTGCGGGCTGGCGCCTGGCGCACATCGCCCTTCGCCCGCACCGCCCGTTCGGGCGCACCCGATCCGCTATGGCCCCATGGGCCTGTGACAAACGGGGCCCCAGTGCCCCAGAACGATTTAAAAAAAAGAAATTAAAATAAATAAATAAATAATAAGTAAATAAAAATGTTAACAAATTAATTAATTAATTAACTTAATTAATCTTGTTTAATTAAACTAAAAACATTAGTTACCTAATTAACTAATTAAACTGATTAATAGGTTAATTAGATTATTGTACCTATGACATGCGGGGACCCACACGTCAGTGACCCAGTCAACACCTCTGTTGACTGCTGACGTCATGATGACATCAGCATGCACTATTCTGGATAATGTTGATTTAAAATAATTAAGTAAATTCTAAAAACGATTAAATCTTTTAAAATTAATATAAAATAAACCGTAGCTTGGATGGAAAATTTTTGTACATGAAAGTTGCTCAGAACGACGAGACGAATCCGAATACGCAGCCCGTTCGCCCGCCACACATCCGTAGCATAGCAAACTCGCAACTTTCCCCCTCCGGTTCATCTGTCCAAAAACGCGAAACACCGGGAATACTTTCCCGGATGTTTCCCCCCTTCGCCGGTATCACCTATCCCTGCGTTAGATTACCCTAGCACTACGTATTGCCATGCTATACTTTGTGATGCTTTGATTGCTCTATTATTTATTTTGTTCCCCTCCGTTACTTCTTTTCGGTAGACCTCGATACCGTTTGCCGATACCCCTGTGATCGACCGACTACATCAACAATGACCCCTTCTTCTTGCCAGATCAACCAGGCAAGCCCCCCCCCCTTGATCACTAGATATCGCATATTCCCTCTCTCTACTGCTTGCATTAGAGTAGTGTAGCATGTTACTTCTTTTGGATAATCCTATTGTGCTGCATAGCCTGTCATTGTTGCTACAATTGTTACCTTTACCTGCTATCCTAATGCTTAGTATAGGATGCTAGTGTTCCATCAGTGGCCCTACACTCTTGTCCGTCTGCCATGCTATACTACTGGGCCATGATCACTTCGGGAGGTGATCACGGGCATATGCTATATACTTTATATTGTTACATTACTTATGATACTGTTCGGAGATGGGAGCTGAAGGTGCAGGTGGCTCCATCCCGGTAGAGGTGGGCCTGGGTTCCCGACGGCCCCGATCGTTACTTTGTGGCGGAGGCGGCAGGGCATTGAGACCACCTAGGAGAGAGGTGGGCACAGTCGGCGTTCAGCGGATACTTAACACGCTTAACGAGATATTGGTATTTGATCTGAGTCTGGCCACTGGCCTATACGCACTAACCAGCTACGCGGGAACAGTTATGGGAACTCGATGTCGTGGTATCAGCCGAAGCCTTCGTGACATCAGCGACTGAGCGGCGCGTGCCAGATTGGACTGCATAACGCAACTTCCTTTGAAAGGGAGGTTGCTAGGTCTGCTTTCGGCCGCCCTCACAACGTGCAGGTGTGCAACGAGCGATGGGCCCAGACCCCTGCACCATAGGATTTAGACCGGCGTGTTGACCTCTCTGTTGTGCCAAGGTAGGGCTGCGACGTGTTGATCTTCAGAGGCCGGGCATGACCCAGGAAAGTGTGTCCGGCCAAATGGGATCGAGCGTGTTGGGTAATGTGGTGCACCCCTGCACGGAAGTTTATCTATTCGAATAGCCGTGATCTTCGATAACATGACGACTTGGAGTTGTACCTTGACTTTATGACAACTAGAACCATATACTTAATAAAACACACCCTTCCAAGTGCCAGATACAACCCGGTGATCACTCTCTAACAGGGTGACTAGGAGAGTGATCACCGGGTTGTATCTGAAACCACACATGGGGGCACCGCAGAGTGTCCCTAGTATGCCTCTTGAAAGGACATGTGGTGCCCCCATGTGTGGTTTTGGTAATTGATGACATTCTGTATGGACTAATGGTTGCATTGAGTTATGTTTGAAGGATTTGTCCATAGGCATTTCTTGAAGTCCATGTGTTGATTTCAAGGAGTTTATGAGTTGACCAAGGCGCTATTAAGGAATTATCCAAAGATTGGTCATGTGAGTGTTGAGCTTATTGCAAGCATGTCTTGAAGAAGAAGATTTTGTGATCATTCATGTTTACCTTCAAGACATCATCCAAATGAAGAGAGTTGGAAAGATTAAAGGTTGATCAAGACTAAGTCAAGGGTGAATCAAGTTGATCAACTACCAAAGCATAGAAGATGTACGAGAGGGATCAAGTTATCCCATGGTATGTTAAGCATTGTCCATTGCACTTTGTGTACTAACCCATGGTCTATGTGAGAGTTCTATGTGGGGTTAGGTACGTGTCCATGGGCTTGCGTCAAGAGGACGATATCATACAACCCATGGAAAGGATGACATCAAGTGGTGATCGTCATCAAGATTGTCGTGTGCAAGTTCAAGTGGAGCATCACGAAGAGATCAAGTGCTTGAAGCTTGCCATCCATTGTGGTGCCAATGGACTTGTGAAGATGTGCTGAAGAGTGGCTCACCCATAGTGGAGTATGGGCGAGCAATCATCTAGTCTCCATCGACCCAACGCAATCAAGAAAGGTGGTCCATCTTGAGGAGGACAAGATCGTCATCATCTAGCTCAAGTGGATCATGTGCAAGGCAAAGGTTTGCCCTTGATAGGTTTTCTATTTTACTGGTCTCATGGTGGTAGTTGGGAGACCGGGTTATAGGATCGTTTGCCGTACTATCAAGGGGGCTCTCAAATTGGTAGCTTGATCGTATCGTTCGTAGAGAGCTCAAACCATTGCATCCTTGCATCATCTTACTTGGTTCTTGTTTGGTTCTCTTTGTGAGTTTTAGAGCTTATGGTCATCTTCTTGACAAGCTCAAGTTCATCGAAAATGGAGTTCACATGCTTCTTCTATTGCATTTTCGGTGTTGGAGGTTTTACCGGTCTTATTCGAAGAAGGGTTCTCAACATTTTCTTATGGGCCTTTTCTAATTTGCTTCTTATTGTTATTTATACCAATGTTGTGTTAGCCCTTGTCGCTAGCTTTTCAACAAACTTGGTTTCATTGAATTCGGAGTCCGTTTGCAGAAGTTGTGCAGTTTTGGTGTCCTTATAAAAGCTGCAGCGGTACTACCGCTCGTGGGAGCGGTACTACCGCTTGGAGGGGATGTAATTTTTTTACTACCGCTCTTGGGAGCAGTACTACCGCTTGGAGCCATACTACCGCGACTACTTCCGCTCCGGACCAAAAACTCATCACAAGTCCAGCGGTGGTAGGCACGGATGTATTTTTTAGTACCGCTCGCAAGCAGTAGTACCGCTACCCTTTGAGGTAGTACCTCTACCCCTAGCGGTAGTACCGTGAGGTCGAGCAGTAGTACCGCTCTATGCGGGCTGTGAGCATAACGGTTGGATTTTTCCCCACCTATAAAAGGGGGTCTTCTTCCCCAATGAACCTTATCTCTTGAGCTCGTGTTATTCCCCCATTGTTGACCTTCTCCGAGCTTGCTAACTCTCAATCCATCCATGGATTCTTGCTAGTTTTTTAGGGAAAAGAGGGAGGAGATCTAGATCCACATTTCCACCAATCACTTTCTCCTCTATGTGAGGGGAACCCCTTGGATCTAGATCTTGGAGTTCTTGGTGTTCTCCTTCTTGTTCTTCCTCTCATTTTCCTCCCTAGAATTAGTTGCTTCGTGGGATTTGAGAGAGAAGGACTTGGGCACTCCGTGTGCCCTTGCCATTGCATTTGGTGCATCGGTTTGAGTTCTCCACGTGATACGTGGAAGTTACAAGTTGAGAAGCTTATTACTCTTGGGTGCTTGGTACCCATGAGCTTGTTCCTCTTGGGTGCTTGGGCGCCCTAGGCAGTTAGTGGTGTTGAGCTCAATCATTGTGGTGTAAAGCTCCGGGCAAGCATCGGGTCTCAATTAGGTTGTGTAGATCGCCTTGAGCAATTTGGCGGTACCGTGACCGCCCCAAGGGTTGCCAAAGTGTCTGGGTTCGGTGACCGCCCCCAAGGGTTGCCATTTGTATGGGTTCGGTGACCGCCCTCAAGGGTCCCTTAGTGGAATCACAGCATCTTGCATTGTGCGAGGGCGTGAGGAGATTATGGTGGCCCTAGTGACTTCTTGGGGAGCATTGTGCCTCCACACCGCTCCAAACGGAGATTAGCATCCGCAAGGGTGTGAACTTCGGGATACATCATCGTCCCCGCGTGCCTCGGTTATCTCTTACCCGAGCCCTTTACTTATGCACTTGATACGTCCATTTTGCATCATGCTTTTATATCGATATTTATCGCATTATGGGCTGTTATTTTACATTATGTCACAATACTTATGGCTATTCTCCTTTATTTTACAAGGTTTACATGAAGAGGGAGAATGCTGGTAGCTGGAATTCTGGGCTGGAAAAGGAGCAAATATTGGAGACCTATTCTGCACAACTCCAAAAGTCCTGAAACTCCAAGGAATATCTTAAAATAAATAAATAAAAATCGGCGCCAAAGATGAAGGCCAGGGGGCCCACACACCACTCACGGTGGGCCCCCCACAGGCCCCCTACCTCATGGGCCCCCGGTGGCTCTCCGGCGCCCATCTTCTCCTATATGAAGTCTTTCGATGAGAAAAAACATTAAGCAACCTTTGGAATGAGACTCCTCCGCCACGAGGCGGAACCTTGGCGGAACCAATCTAGGGCTCCGTGAGCTGTTCTGAGGACACTTCCCTCCGGGAGGGGGAAATCATCGTCATCATCATCACCAACGCTCCTCTCCTCGTGAGAGGGCAATATCCATCAACATATTCACCAGCACCATCTCATCTCCAAACCCTAGTTCATCTCTTGTATCCAATTCTTGTCTCCAAGTCCGGGATTGGTGCTAGTAGGTTGCTAGTAGTGTTGATTACTCCTTGTAGTTGATGCTAGTTGGTTTATTTGGTGGAGAAGATCATATGTTCAGATCCTTTATGCATATTATTACCCCTCTGATTATGAACATGAATATGCTTTGTGAGTAGTTACGTTTGTTCCACGAGGACAAGGGAGAAGTCTTGCTATTAGTAGTCATGTGAATTTGGTATTAGATTCGATATTTTGATAAGATGTATGTTGTCTAGCCTCTAGTGGTGTTATGTGAATGTCGACTACATAACACTTCACCATTATTTGGGCCTAGAGGAAGGCATTGGGAAGTAATAAGTAGATGATGGGTTGCTAGAGTGACAGAAGCTTAAACCCTAGTTTATGCGTTGCTTCGTAAGGGGCTGATTTGGATCCATATGTTTCATGCTATGGTTAGGTTTACCTTAATTTTGTTGTAGTTGTGGATGCTTGCAATAGAGGTTAATCATAAGTGGGATGTTTGTTCAAGTAAGAACAGCACCCAAGCACCGGTCCACCCACATATCAAATTATCAAAGTACCGATATTCCCATGTGTCCTCGGGAGCGCTTTTCCTATTATAAGAGTTTGTCCAGGATTGTCCTTTGCTACAAAAAGGATTGGGCCACCTTGCTGCACTTTATTTACTCTTGTTACTTGTTGCTCGTTACAATTTATCTTATCACAAAACTATCTGTTACCACTTATTTCAAGATTTGTAGAGAAAACCTTCTTTGAAAACCGCGTATCATTTCATACGCTCCTCGTTGGGTTCAACACTCTTACTTATCGAAAGGACTACGATAGATCCCCTATACTTGTGGGTCATCAAGACTCTTTTCTGGCGCCGTTGCCGGGGAGTGTAGCGCCTTTGGTAGGTGGAATTTGGTAAGGAAAAATTTATGTAGTGTGCTGAAATTTACTGTCACTTGTTACTATGGAAAGTAATTCTCCGTGGGGCTTGTTCGGGGTATCTTCACCCTGTCCAGTAGAGCAAAGAGTTGCTCCTCAACCTACTGAACCTATTGAAAATGAAACTCCTTTTGAAATTCCTTCGAGTATGATGGAAAAACTACTAGCTAACACTTTTACAGGAGATGTAACAAATCATCCTGATTAACATCTACTCTATGTGGATGAAGTTTGTTGACTATTTAAGCTTGCAGGTTTACCGGATGATGTTGTTAAGAAGAAGGTCTTCCCTTTATCTTTGAAGGGAGGCGCATTGACATGGTATAGGCTATGTGATGATACGAGATCATGGAACTATAAAAGATTGAAATTGGAATTTCATCAAAAGTATTACCCTATGCATCTTGTTCTTCATGATCGCAATTGTATATATAATTTTTGGCCTCGCGAAGGAGAAAGCATCGCTCAAGCTCGGGGGAGGCTTAAATCAATGTTATATTCATGCCCCAATCATGAGCTCTCAAGAGTGACAATTCTTCAGAATTTTTATGCTCGACTTTACGATAACAATCGCACCATGCTCGATACTTCTTGTCTTTGGCTCTTTTATGATGAAGACTGTTGAATTCAGATGGAATTTATTGGATAGAATTAAACGCAACTCTGAAGATTGGGACCTCGGCGAAGGTAAGGAGGCAGGTATGACACCTAAGTTTGATTGTGTTAAATCTTTTATGGATACCGATATTTTCCGTAAGTTTAGCACTAAATATGGACTTGACTCGAGATAGTAGCTTCTTTACGTGAATCTTTTGCTACTTATGTTGATCTCCCCAAGGAGAAGTGGTTTAAATATCATCCTCCCATAGAAGTAAAAGTAGATGCACCTATTAAAGTTGAAGAAAAGACTGTCACTTATAACGATCCTATTGTTCCTACTTCTTATGTTGAGAAACCACCTTTCCCTGTTAGAATAAAGGATCATGCTAAAGCTTCAACTGTTGTTCGTAAGAGCAATATTAGAACTTATGCACCTCCTGAGAAAGTTAAAGTAGAACCTAATATTGCTATTGTTAAAGATCTCTTGTATGATAATATTGATGGGCATGTTATTCAGTTCTACGGTGAAACTGCTAGAATTGCTAAACCGTGTGCTAAAGATAAACATAGACCTGTGGTAGGCGTGCCTGTTATTTCTGTTAAAATAGGAGATCATTGTTATCATGACTTATGTGATATGGGCGCTAGTGCTAGTGCTATACCCATTGACTTATACAAAGAAATTATGCATGATATTGCGCCTATTGAGTTAGAAGAAATTGATGTCACAATTAAGGTTGCCAATAGAGATACTATTTCACCAGTGGGAATTGTTAGAGATGTTGAATTCTTGTGTGGAAAAACCAAATATCCCGCTGATTTTCTTGTTCTTGGTTCTCCACAAGATAGCTTTTGTCCCATTATATTTGGTAGATCCTTCTTGAACACTGTTAATGCTAAGATAGATTGCGAAAAGAATGTTGTTACTATTGGCTTGGATGATATGATTCATGAGTTTAATTTCTCTAAATTTAGTAAACAACATCGTGAGGAAGAATTGCCTAGTAAGGATGAAATTATTGGTCTTGCTTCTATTGCCGTACCTCCTAGTGATCCTTTAGAACACTATTTACTAGACCATGAAAATGATATGTTCATGAATGAAAGAAGGGAAATAGATGAAGTATTCTTTAAACAGGAACCTATTCTGCAACACAATTTGCCTATTGAAATCCTAGGGGATCCTCCTCCAGCTAAGGGTGATCCCGTGTTTGAGCTTAAACCGTTGCCTGATAATCTTAAATATGCTTATCTTGATGAAAAGAAAATATATCATGTTATTATTAGTGCTAACCTTTCAGAGCATGAAGAAGAAAGATTATTGAAAACTCAAGAAGCACCGTGCTTTGCTATTGGATATACTCTTGATGATCTTAAGGGCATCACCCACTCTATGTCAACATAAAATAAATTTGGAAGCGGATGCCAAACCAGTTCGTGATCCTCAACGACGTTTGAATCCTAAAATGAAAGAAGTGGTAAGAAAAGAAATACTCAAGCTTACGGAGGCAGGTATAATTTATCCCGTTCTTTGATAGTCGATTGGGTAAGTCATGTCCATTGTGTCCCTAAGAAGGGAGGTATTACTGTTGTCCCTAATGATAAAGATGAATTGATTCCGCAAAGAATTATCACAGGTTATAGGATGGTAATTGATTTCCATAAATTAAATAAAGCTACTAAGAAAGATCATTACCCCTTACCTTTTATTGATCAAATGCTAGAAAGATTATGCAAACATACACATTATTGCTTTCTAGATGGTTATTCTGGTTTCTCTCAAATACCGTGTCGGCTAAAGATCAATCAAAGACTACTTTTACATGCCCTTTTGGTACTTTTGCTTATAGACGTATGCCTTTTGGTTTATGTAATGCACCTGCTACCTTTCAAAGATGCATGATGGCTATATTCTTGGACTTTTGTGAAAAAAATTGCGACGTCTTCATGGACGATTTTTCCGTCTATGGTTCCTCTTTTGATGATTGCTTGAGCAATTTTGATCGAGTTTTGTAGAGATGTGAAGAAACTAATCTTGTCTTGAATTGGGAAAAGTGCCACTTTATGGTTAATGAAGGTATTGTCTTGGGGCACAAAGTTTACGAAAGAGGTATTGAAGTTGATAAAGCCAAGGTTTATGCTATTGAAAAGATGCCATGTCCCAAGGACATCAAAGGTATAAGAAGTTTCCTTGGTCACGCCGGATTTTATAGGAGGTTCATTAAGGACTTCTCAAAAATTTCTTGGCCTCTGACTAATTTATTACAAAAAGATGTACCATTTGTCTTTGATGATGATTGTGTAGAAGCATTTGAAATACTTAAGAAAGCCACCTGATTGGAATTTACCCTTTGAAATTATGTGTGATGCTAGTGATTATGCTGGAGGTGCTGTTCTAGGGAAAAGAGTTGATAAGAAATTAAATGTTATCCATTATGCTAGTAAGACTCTATACAATGCTCAAAGAAATTATGCTATTACCGAAAAGGAACTTTTAGTAGTTGTATTTGCTTGTGATAAATTCAGACCCTATATTGTTGATTCTAAAGTAACTATTCACACTGATCATGCTGCTATTAAATATCTTATGGAAAAGAAAGATGCAAAACCTAGACTTATTAGATGGGTTCTCTTCTTTGCAAGAATTTGATTTTCATATTGTTGATAGAAAAGGAGCTGAGAACCCGTTCTGAGATAACTTATCTAGGTTAGAGAATGTTCTTGATGACCCACTACCTATTGATGATAGCTTTCACGATGAACAATTAAATGTCATAAGCACTTCTCGTAGCACTCCATGGTATGCTGATTATGCTAATTATATTGTTGCTAAATTTATACCACCTAGCTTCACATACCAACAAAAGAAAAAGTTTTTCTATGATTTGCGACATTACTTTTGGGATGACCCACATCTTTATAAAGAAGGAGTAGATGGTGTTATTAGATGTTGTGTACCTGAGCATGAACAGGAACAGATCCTACACAAGTGTCACTCCGAAGCTTATGGAGGACACCACGCTGGAGATATAACTGCACATAAGGTATTGCAATCCGGTTTTTATTGGCCCACTCTCTTCAAGGATGCCTGTAAATTTGTTTTGTCTTGTGATGAATGTCAAAGAATTGGTAATATTAGTAGACGTCAAGAAATGCCTATGAGTTATTCACTTTTTATTGAACCATTTGATGTTTGGGGCTTTGATTATATGGGACATTTTCCTGCCTCTAATGGTTATACACATATTTTAGTTGTTGTTGATTACGTTACTAAGTGGGTAGAAGCTATTCCAACTAGTAGTGCTGATCATAACACTTCTATTAAAATGCTTAAGGAAGTTATTTTTTTGAGGTTTGGAGTCCCTAGATATTTAATGACTGATGGTGGTTCACATTTTATTCATGGTGCTTTCCGTAAAATGCTTGCTAAATATGACGTTAATCATAGAATCGCATCTCCTTATCACCCGCAGTCTAGTGGTCAAGTAGAATTGAGCAATAGAGAGCTCAAATTAATTTTGCAAAAGACCGTTAATAGGTCTAGAAAGAATTGGTCCAAGAAACTTGATGATGCATTATGGGCCTATAGAACTGCATATAAGAATCCTATGGGTATGTCTCCGTATAAAATGGTTTATGGAAAAGCATGTCACTTACCTCTCGAACTAGAACATAAGGCATATTGGGCTATTAAAGAGCTCAACTATGACTTCAAACTTGCGGTGAGAAGAGGTTATTTGATATTAGCTCACTTGATGAATGGAGAACCCAAGCTTATGAAAATGCCAAGTTGTTTAAAGAAAAAGTTAAAAGATGGCATGACAAAAGGATACAAAAACGTGAGTTTAATGTAGGTGATTATGTATTGCTATACAACTCTCTTTTAAGATTTTTTGTAGGAAAACTTCTCTCAAAGGCCCCTATGTTATCGAGGAGGTCTATCGTTCCGATGCCATAAAAATCAATAACTTTGAAGGCACAAATCCGAAGGTGGTAAATGGTCAAAGAATCAAACATTATATCTCAGGTAATCCCATACATGTTGAAACCAATATTATTGAAACTGTAACCCCGGAGGAATACATAAGGGACACTTTCCAGACCATGTTAGTCTGCGAAATGGAATTGGTTTGTGGTACGGTAAGTAACCCGACTCCAAAACAATTTTTAAGGCAATATTTCTCCGTTTTGGAATATTTAGAAAAATAGAAAAATAAGTAGCAGTCCGGGAAGGACACGAGGGCCCCACGAGGGTGGTGGGCGTGCCCTACCCCCTGGGCACGCCCCCCTACCTCGTGTGCCCTCCGGACTCTGTTTTCTTGCACGATACGTATTTTGGTCGGTAAAAATTCATTATATATATTCTCCCGAAGGTTCTGACTCCCGTATCACGCAAATCTCTCATGTTCTTGTTTCGAGCTGTTTTTCTGACAGATCTAGATCATCATGACGTCCCCAAGTGCTTCCAAGGACAAGTTCTTCGAGAAGGTGATCAACCCTTACCTCGCGGAGGTGCTGCGACACCCTCAAACCATTGAGATGCGTGATGGGTTGCTGCATATCCGCGATGTTGAGGGACCAAAGGGAACCGGAAGCGTGGAGGCGAGGCTCGAAGCAATGGAGCAACAAGTTTTCAAGTGCCAGGGGATGGTGGAGCGTGGAATTAACGCTAGCCACAAGATGCTCATGAGTTCACCAACAAATCTGAGCGGATGCCAAGAACACCGAGGAGGCCATCTTCAAGCTACATGAGAAGATCGAGCACCTCCAAGCCCAAATCTATTATCTGCAAAATCAAAAGCTGTGAGTATGAATATAGATTCAAAAGGATGAGTTTGGCTGCAGATTTGAGGATTCGGAGACTCGATCATCCTTCTATGATGGTGAGCCTATGCCATGGAAGGTGGACGACAAGCCTGCATCATCAACAACACCTCCACCTTCACCGACAAAGAAGGAGGCATAATCATATGGATATGGGCACTCCCCTTGGCAACTGCCAAGCTTGGGGGAGGTGCCCCGGTATCGTATCACCATCACAACTTCTATCTTTACCGTTTTTCTTAGTTCGATCCTATTAGTAGTATCTTGATCTAGTAGAATAAAGTTTATGGCATGATCTAGTTTTGAGTTTTGCTTTATGATCTCTCTATGTAATCGAATCCGTGAGCTATATATATAATAAAGTTTAGTGTTGAGTCAAGGGCTTGATTGTTTTGCCATGATCTTGGGTGAATAAAAGAAAAGAAAGAAGAAAAAGAAATAAAGAGTTCATATTGATCTTATTGAGAGTAATGACTTCACATAGAAAGAGTATGATGATTAAAAGTTGTTGGGAGTTGGCAAATATAGCTTTGGTCATCGTTGCAATTAATAGGAAGTAATAAGGAAAGAGAGGTTTCACATATAGATATATTATCATTGGCATCTTTTATGATTGGGAGCACTCATTAAAATATAACATGCTAAAGAGTTGATGTTGGACAAGGAAGACAACGTGATGAGTTATGTTTTCTTATGTCTGAGCTAAAGTATGTTGTCATGGATCCTCTAACATGTTGAGCTTGCCTTTCCCCCTCATGCTAGCCAAATTCTCAGCACCAAGTAGAGATACTACTTGTGCTTCCAAATACCCTTAAACCAGTTTAGCCATGAGAGTTCACCATATCTACCTATGGATTGAGTAAGATCCTTCAAGTAAGTTGTCATCGGTGCAAAGCAATAAAAATTGCTCTAAATATGTATGATTGATTGGTGTGGGAGAAATAAGCTTTATACGATCTTGTGATATGAAAGAAATAAAAGCGACGGACTGCATAATAAAGGTTCATATCACAAGGGGCAATATAAAGTGACGTTCTTTCGCATTGAGATTTTGTGCATCCAACCATAAAAGCGCATGGCAACCTCTGCTTCCCTCTGCGAAGGGCCTATCTTTTATTATTATCCTCTACCTTATGCAAGAGTCACATCGATCTTCACCTTTCCTTTTTCATTTTATCCTTTGGCAAGCCCAGCATGTTGGAAAGAACATGATATATATATCTAATTGGATGTAGGGGAGCATGAATTATTATTGTTGACATTACCCTTGAGGTAAAAGGTTGTGGGGCAAAACTATAAGCCCCTATCTTTCTCTGTGCCCGATTAAAACTCCGTAACCACAAGTATTGCGTGAGTGTTAGCAATTATGAAGGACTAAATGATAGTTGAGTATGTGGACTTTCTTTTAAGCTCTGACATAGACTCTTTCCGATGTTATGATAAATTGCAATTGCTTCAATGGATGAGGTTATAATTTGTTGGTGCTCAATAAGGTTTTACGATTAATACTTTTGCATTGTGAAAAGATCATCACTTGAACATAAGTAATCATATGACAAAATCTATATATGTTCTTTGTTATGAGAATAATCATGATGCCTTCATGTTAAGTATTTTATTTTTATCGGCGTCTCTACCTCTAAACATGAGGACATATTTATTGTTATCGGCTTTTAAGCTTGAGGACAAGCGAGATCTAAGCTTGGGGAGTTGATCGTCCATTTTGCATCATGCTTTTATATCGATATTTATCGCATTATGGGCTGTTATTTCACATTATGTCACAATACTTATGGCTATTCTCATTTATTTTACAAGGTTTACATGAAGAGGGAGAATGCCGGTAGCTGGAATTCAATTTGGAAAAGGAGCAAATATTGGAGACCTATTCTGCGCAACTCCAAAAGTCCTGAAACTCCACGGAATATCTTAAAATAAATAAAGAAAAATAAATCGCCAAAGATGAAGGCCAGGGGCCACACCCTGCTCACGAGGGTGGGGCGCCCCTTCAGGCGCCCCCTACCTCGTGGGCCCCCTGGTGGCTCTCCGACGCCCATCTTCTCCTATATGAAGTCTTAGATGAGAAATAAACATTAAGCAACCTTTGGGAACGAGACTCCTCCGCCATACGGCGGAACCTTGGCGGAACCAATCTAGGGCTCGTGAGCTGTTCTGCCGGGGACACTTCCCTCGGGAGGAAATCATCGTCATCATCATCACCAACGCTCCTCTCATCGGGAGAGGGCAATCTCCATCAACATCTTCACCAGCACCATCTCATCTCCAAACCCTAGTTCATCTCTTGTATCCAATTCTTGTCTCCAAGTCCGGGATTGGTGCTAGTAGGTTGCTAGTAGTGTTGATTAATCCTTGTAGTTGATGCTAGTTAGTTTATTTGGTGGAAGATCATATGTTCAGATCCTTTATGCATATTATTACCCCTCTGATTATGAACATGTATATGCTTTGTGAGTAGTTACGTTTGTTCCTGAGGACAAGGGAGAAGTCTTGCTATTGGTAGTCATGTGAATTTGGTATTAGATTCGATATTTTGATAAGATGTATGTTGTCTAGCCTCTAGTGGTGTTATGTGAGCGTCGACTACATAACACTTCACCATTATTTGGGCCTAGAGGAAGGCATTGGGAAGTAATAAGTAGATGATGGGTTGCTAGAGTGATAAGCTTAAACCCTAGTTTATGCGTTGCTTAAAGGGGCTGATTTGGATCCATATGTTTCATGCTATGGTTAGGTTTACCTTAATACTTTTGTTGTAGTTGCGGATGCTTGCAATAGAGGTTAATCATAAGTGGGATGTTTGTTCAAGTAAGAACAACACCCAAGCACCGTCCACCCACATATCAAATTATCAAAGTACCGAGCGTGAATCGTATGAGCGTGATGAAAAGCTGACAGCGATATTCCCATGTGTCCTCGGGAGCGCTTTTCCTATTATAAGAGTTTGTCCAGGCTTGTCCTTTGCTACAAAAAGGATTGGGCCACCTTGCTGCACTTTATTTACTCTTGTTACTTGTTGCTCGTTACAATTTATCCTATCACAAAACTATCTGTTACCACTTATTTCAGTACTTGCAGAGAATACCTTGCTGAAAACCGCTTATCATTTCCTTCTGCTCCTCGTTGGGTTCGACACTCTTACTTATCGAAAGGACTACGATAGATCCCCTATACTTGTGGGTCATCAGCACTTTACTTTATGATAGCCATATTGTTTCTTGTCATATATCTTGCTATTGCTTAGTAGTTTATCTTGCTTAGCATAAGTTGTTGGTGCACATTGGTGAGCCTAGTTGTTGTAGGTTTTGTGCTTGAAAAATTAACCGCTAGGTTTATTCCGCATTTGTTCAAGCCTAAACCGTAATTATTTTAATGCGCCTATTCACCCCCCTCTAGGCGACATCCACGATCTTTCATTTGGTATCAGAGCCTCGTCTCTCTTTATTAGGCTTTACCGCCCGCCTAGAGAGTAAAGATGTCGACTAGGGGATTGGGATTCTCTGACACTCTTAGTTTTGATGGCACAAATTTTGATGTTTGGGTAGTTCACACGCTTAGTCTATTTAGGGTCATGGACCGAAATTTAGAGCGAATTGTAGATATGGGTTTTTCTCCTCCAAAGGATCCCCACAGATTATCTTTAGAGGATGAGAAAAACTCTTATCTCAATGCTCAAGCTTCTAATGTGCTTTTCGATGCTTTGAGCAATTTAGTTATATTTCAACTCATGCCATTTCGGGATGCTCATGAGTTGTGGACAAAGCTTCAAGATAAATATGGCGTGTCCAAGATTTGTGGGGATGATTGTTCTCCCTCCACCTCCGGCCGTGTTGCTTTCTCAACTCCTACTACATCACCCACATGTGGTTTGCCACAAGGTAATGATATGGTGAGTAGTGGTGGTCATTGCAATGATGATAGTGTGCTTACCATTGATGACTCTTCATCACTATCTTATTTCAATGCTCCATCTTTGGACTTTAACACTTCGTGCACCTTACATGTTTCTAATGCTTGTGTTGATAGTCCGTGCATATCATGTAGAAATTGCTTGACTAAATCTCATGATGATATGCTTGCTATATCTTGTTGCCATGATAAAAATGCATGTATTTCCTCGAGTTGTTATGCTAACAATGTAGAGGAAACCCAACACTCCATGGAACAAGATGTGGTCTTGAATGGTGCTTCAAGGGATCCTACATCATCAACTATTGCATTTTGCCCTATGGCCAAGGCTTAAAAGGTATCTCCCACTTTGAATCCCAATATATCATGTGATGATATTGATGATGGCAAGAGTGATGATGATGTCGATTATGATGAAGAGAATGATGATGTTGCCTCCTTAAAAATTAAGGGGGAAATGATTTTTAAAGCTCTTCTTAAGAACAAAATTGCTCGTTCAACTTCATGGAAATCATGTCTATTGCTATTGAGGGCAAGAAATATATTGATGAGTTGGAATCTCGTCTTGAGGAGCATGAGGCCACCATTGATAAAATGGAAGGTCATGAGCGTGATTACGTTAATGAGATTGCAGACCTCTCTCAAGCTCTTGAACTTGAACAAACCACCAAGGAATCTCTTGAGGAGACTTTTTCTCTAGAATTATCTAGAGTGAAGGAATCTCATGATAGATCTCTTGAGGTGGCCAATGTTTTTGAAACTAAAAATGCTAAGCTTAAAGTTGCTCATGCTAGACTCCTTGAGGATTTTGAGCTCCTCGAAAATGGCTCAAGGGTCATCAAGGGTGAGCTCATCAAACTCACCGAGTCTCATGATCAACTTGAAGCTTCTTATAAAAGAGCTTGCCAAGTTGTCCTCTCCTATTGTTGTTAATGATGATGCTTGTGCTACTAACTCTATTACTTGTGAAGCATCCATTTGTATTATGACGATTTGTATTATGAGTTATGTGATTTGATGACCAAAGTTTGTTCGGAGTCCCGGATGAGATCACGGACATGACGAGGAGTCTCAAAATGGTCGAGAGGTAAATATTCATATATTGGAAGGTTACATTCAGACACCGGAATGGTTCGGGTTATTTCGGATAAGTTTCGAAGTACCGGGGGTTACCGGAACCCCCGGGAGGTTAATGGGCCACCATGGGCCTTAGTGGAGAAGAGAGAGGGCCGGCCAGGAGGGGGCGCGCGCCCCCCTTGCCAATCCGAATTGGACAAGGGGTGAGGCGGCGCCCCTCTCCTACTCCTCCTCTCTTCCCCCCTTTGCTACTCCGGAAAAGGAAAAAGGAGAGGGGAATCCTACTAGGACTAGGGGGTCCTAGTAGGACTCCCCACACTTGGCGCACCCCTAGGGGGCCGGCCTCCTCTCCTCCCCCCTTTATATACGGAGGCGGGGGCCACCCCAAAGACAGACCAAGTCTTCTCTTAGCCGTGTGCGATGCCCCCTCCACAGTTACACACATCGGTCATATCGTCGTAGTGCTTAGGCGAAGCCCTGCGCCGGTAACTTCATCATCACCGTCGCCACGTCGTCGTGCTAAAGAAACTCTCCCTCGGCATCAACTGGATCAAGAGTACGAGGGACGTCATCGAGCTGAATGTGTGCTGAACGTGGAGGTGCCATACGTTCGGTGCTTGGATCGGTTGATTGCGAAGACGTTCAACTACATCAACCGCGTTACTAAACGCTTCCGCTTTCGGTCTACGAGGGTACGTGGACACACTCTCCCCGCTCGTTGCTATGCTTCTCCTAGATAGATCTTGTGGGATCATAGTATTTCTTTTGAAATACTACGTTCCCCAACAACTACCACCTCTTGCTACCGTCTATAACTAGTCTATGTTTTCATTGCCTCTTTGGCAATCACACATCCAAAGTTAAGTAAAACCATAATATAAGAACCTTATTTATTTGGTTAGGGTACCATAACACATTAGGAATCATATACTTTAAAGTTGTACTAAAACTGCGACACTTAATATGAATCGGAGGGAGTATCAATATTTGGAGTCTTGTGTGTCTTCGTTTAAAAAGAAGGATTTTTATCATTTATGCCACTAGCTGCGTCCCACTACTCAGTTTTGCCATTAAGAGTTACAACTGCTCAAAAATGCCATCGTTTCATGAGATGCTTGCTAAAAAATGTCATTAGATATCTAAAAAATGCCATCATTTTCATTATATGTTTGCTCAAAAATGCTATCAGACATCGTATTGTCAGGTCAAACCCAGTGACCATGTTATATGACATAAATACTCCTAGACCCACATGCCAGCTCTTTCTATCCACAATGATAAGTGTGGGCCAAAGTTGTCAAGAGTAAGCAAGCGAATAATTTTAGAGGAAAATAAGAACGTTGTTGGGATCAAGTGGGACCCACATTTTATTGTAGTGAGATAGAGGGAGAGCTCACATGTCGGTTCATAGGTATTTTGGTCACTATAACATGTAAACTAGATTTGAGGTGACAATAATGGTGTCCGGTGACATTTTTGAGCATGCGCCTAACGAAGCGATGACATTGTTGAGCAGTTGAAACTTCCAGTGACAAAACTGAGTAGTGGGAAAAAGAATTTGTCTCCTTGGTGAAAGACGGCCTTCACGGGATTAGCGAGACGTCTATGTGACTTAATCATTGATGTTTCATGTACATGTGCGTGGATGACCATGTTGCGCTCAGAATTTTAAGAAACAGTGCGTTCCAATTCTTTTGATGACTTGGTTCCAATTGTTTTCAGGAGGGCAAACAAGATACTGTGTTTTTTTTCCCCACAAAAATCCCTTTGTTACCGAGACCTCCGATACGCTACAGTGACACAGCACCACAGCAGAACGTCGCCCGTCCATTAGGCCAGGCGTCACTCATCCGGCCGTCCGTGCGGGCGTGCCACCTCACCCCTCGTCGTCTCCCACCTCTCGTCTCCTCGCCCAGCGATCCCCACTCCCACCTCCCTCCTCAGATCCCCATTCCCGTCCAAGAAAAAAAAACTTACACTGCGCCGCCTCCTCCCCGGCCGCCTCCTCGCGCCGCCGCCGCCGCGCCATCCGCGGGACCTCCTCTGCCCGTCTCCCCGCCCGGCGCTGCTCACTGATTTCGGCGATCCGCATTGCGGGTAGGGTTGGGTTGGAGTGGCCGGCCGATCCGCGGCCCCGAAGCTCCGTCGCACGGTTCTTGGGGCTCGCGTCCGCGAGCGTCGGACCGCGCCGGCGACCTGCTGCCCGGACTTCCTGCCGCGCTGCCGCACCGGGCACGCGGCGATCGCCACTGGTTGCGCTTCGAGGTACGTGGCCCTAAGCTGTTTGATGCGTGGACGCTCCGGTTCATATTGATGTGGATACTTCGGGGAATGTGAAGCGTGTGCATGCAGGGCCGAATCGGGGGCTAGTCAGCAAGATCCGGCGAAGAGCAACTCCTGATCGGTTGCTCTCCACCGCCAGTCCCGGCGATGAGCAGCGGCGGTGGCGGCGGCGGAGGAAGCCCCACCAACTCGGAATGGCGCTTCAACCAGACACTCCGCAACGTGCAAGGGTCAGTCCCCTCCAACTCGGAATTTCTGCACACTTAACAACTCATTGAATCAATCCTCACTATCTGTTTCTTTTTTCTGAATGGGTGCAATCAGTAATAGTACACCCCTCACAAAGCAGTATCATGATTTAACAGTTAGGAATATAGAGTTTGATATACATTTTTAGCCTTTTGGAGTACATTTTTAGTTTAAACATCGATGGCTTCTGTCCACTTACGTAGTGTTCCTGTCTAAATTTTACTCCATGATCATAATTAGAGATACACTTACTGTTTGCTAGTATTGCAAAGTCTGTCTGCTTGTAACCTTACAGAAAGAGCTTGTTGCTATTTTTACCCAATTCTTTGTCAGAATGCTCAAAGGACGAAGCTTTCCTGGGAAGGTTATGCTAACCCGAAGATCTGAGCCTATTTCACCTCCTGAATACTCCCCACGCTCTGAGAATGATCGGTATGAATATGAACAAAATGAAGGCTCACAGGAGGTAGGGTGTCATTTCTCAGCATTGCTTTGCGACATATGAACAGTCCAGATTATAACTGATGATACTCTACTTGTTCAGGTAGAAGGGCAAGCATCTGGAAACACAACTGACAACATTAGTTCTAAGAAACCAATTTCACCATCGACAAGTAGCGTCAATTCATTACCAGATGCCCAAGGTTTAGTTTCCGGGGCTAGAGCAACAGATTCAGCAAGGATTACCAAATTCACAAATGAACTCTCTAGGCCAGCTGTTATATTAGGTATGCACAATTTCTATATAGGATTGATTCAATGAGTTGTTAAGTGTGCAGAAATTTGAATTTTGAAATCAAAATTGAATTTATTTCTTTGTTTGAAAATTTATTATTATGTCTAGCTTCTATTTGGTCATTTTGATTGCAACCCAAATGGAAAAGAATGCAAATTTTACTTAGAGTGACAATATAAATCTAGTGAGTTGTTTCCTCTGACAGCTATTTTCCTCACTTGTCTTTATGTTCTCAGTTTAAAAAATTTAACAATGGGAAATTAGTTGTAGTGCTGAGACGGTGGTAATTGTGAATTTTATACTTACTGAACTTGTGGCATTACTATTTTTTTAATTAATTCTGTACTAGTTACAAGGGCACCATATTTTTCTTGTTTCAGGGCTTCCGGTTGGATTTTACAGTAGTTGTATACTTGTACACTAGTGTTTTCTTTTTAAATTCTGGTAGCTTGTCCAGAATTCAGTTATTATCTACTGTTCTTACTTGATTATGTAGATAAATTGCGTGAGTTATCTTGGAGTGGCGTGCCACCTTATATGCGACCTAACATATGGAGGCTTCTTTTGGTGAGTCGACATATAACATTTTTATTGTGAGATAATGTGACCTCTTTCTATTGTGGTGTTTCAGTATTGAATTTAATATCAGTTGGCTACAGGGATATGCACCACCCAATGCGGATAGAAGAGAAGGTGTTTTAACAAGGAAAAGACTTGAGTATGTTGAATGTGTTTCTCAATACTATGATATTCCGGATACTGAACGCTCAGATGAAGAGATTACCATGCTTCGCCAGGTAGCATTTCAGGCCTGAATTCGCATCACCAGGTCTGCCGCATTTTTCGTAGAATACACCAATCTTTACTCACACACTGTCTTGTAGATTGCTGTTGATTGCCCAAGAACTGTCCCGGATGTTACATTTTTCCAGGATCCTCAGATTCAGAAATCCTTGGAGCGCATTTTATATACCTGGTGAGGCACTGCACTTGTCTGATTCATCTTGATTCTTCAATAAAGCTGTACCTATATATTTTCTTAAACATGCATTCTGATTGTTTCTGCTAAAAGCACTAGCCTTTTTTTTACCTCATAGTTAGGCATTGCACTGCTTGATGAATTCTGGTGGAAAATGATCAGATGGGTGGAATTTTTCATGAAACTTGACCTCTGATGCTGCCAGAATAATGATTCTTCTGTGCTTTTCTCCACTATTTCCTAACACAACAATGTCTCATTTTCAGGGCCATCAGGCACCCTGCAAGTGGCTACGTCCAAGGAATAAACGACCTTGTCACACCATTCTTGATTGTGTTCTTATCAGAGCACTTAGAAGGCAATCTGGACACTTGGTCCATGGAGAAACTTTCTTTGCAGGGACGTTTCTAACATAGAAGCAGACTGCTATTGGTGTCTCTCGAAGTTTCTTGATGGCATGCAGGACCATTACACCTTTGCACAACCTGGAATACAACGCCTTGTATTCAGGTTGAAAAGGATGGTTCACCGAATAGATGGTACCGTTCTAACGATTGACATATATGACTTCCCTTCCTATTATAACAATTAAGTATAGAAGGAAGTTTTATAATGGATGTCCTGGTAATAGATATCAGTTTGACTGATACTCGAAATACTGATATTGTCCTCCGACATCTTCCATGTATACAGAACCTTTATCGAAGCACATAGAGGAACAAGGGTTGGAGTTCCTTCAGTTTGCCTTCCGTTGGTTCAATTGTCTTCTGATACGTGAGGTTAGTCTAGTCAAGGGGCGTTGCTTTCATGTGATGTTTACATTGATGTCCCTTAATACCTCATACTGCTGCAGGTTCCATTTCATCTCGTGACACGCTTGTGGGATACGTATCTTGCTGAAGGAGATTATCTACCAGATTTTCTCGTGTACATATCAGCTAGCTTTTTGTTAACAGTAAGTGAAAGTACTCCTTGCCCTGTACTGATTTGCGGCTGTCTAGTATGTTCCCTGTTTTCATTGTGTGCAATCCAGCTTATGGGTTTCCACTGAAGATTTGGATTCAGGGTGACGTTTCCTTTGGCTCTTTCTTCCGCAGTGGTCAGAGAAGCTGCAGAAGCTGGATTTCCAGGAGATGGTCATGTTCCTCCAGCACCTCCCGACCAGGAACTGGGCGCACCATGAGCTCGAGATGGTCCTCTCGAGGGCGTACATGTGGCACACGATGTTCAAGAGCTCGCCCAGCCATCTCGCCAACTAGGAGGACTATGCGGCTGTTGATCATGCCTGGGAGCAGGCGGCGGAGCAGTCCAGCTTCCGTTGTAATGTAGACTCACATATACCCTTCGGGGAGCAACAATGGGGGAGTTTCATGTTCATTTTGCGTGCTGTATTATTAATATCTGCTCCGATTTGTATATCTCGCTGTGAAACTACCGTCTCGGTGATAATGAATATATCTCATTGGTTTTTGATGCAATTACCGTTTTCTTTTCAAATCTGGTGGCCATTTTGATATTTTGTTTCAGTTATTTAGAGTTCATAGACGAAACTTTCTGAAACTGTTACAACTCTGAACATGCAAACGCAGGTCTAGTCTCACACCATGTGCAATGTGTTGTAGACACTATAGAATGTCTATCCGCAACAAAGATAAGACTTCTATGACAGTGTTTGGCCGCCGTTATAATCCTTTGCTGGACTCGAGCACTAGACAGGTCGTCATTAGTTGCGTGCATTTCGCTGATATTTGTTGATGAGAAGAGTAATTGGATTCTACCAAAAACACCAAATCTTGATCTTTGTTGATGAGAAGGATAGTTGGATCCTACAAAAAAACACCAAATCTGCAAAGAGTGCAACTGTGAAGGGGGTCCTAGGAAGAGCCAGGCACCAGATTTAACAGCTGGAATCAAGGTTTTTAATTACAGAAAAACAGAAAAATTCTCCGGACCTCACAGAAGTATGCGAACTCAGAAATTATCTCAGATTTGGATATATAAAAATGGACCCCGATAACTGCCGAACGTTCGGTCTGGAAGAGCCCCAGATCGAACGATTCGTTCGGTCGTATGGGAGGCATCGATCGAACGGATGCGTTCTGGACGAGAGTCGCCCAGCCCGAACACCCTACCCTCGAGAGCCTAGAGGCCTTTTTGTTGTCGAAAAAAGAAGCCCGGCCTTTTTGTTGTGGAAAAAAGAAGAAGCCCAGATTGTGCCGATTTTTACTGTGACCAAAAAGGCCCACTATTGGATGTGACTAATGAAGGCGATTTTGCCATGCAATGAAAAAAAAGTCACAAAATGCTGCAAAAATAAAAATGTATGAATGAACCATGAGATCTCTACCGCTATAATATGAATGAACCAGAAAGATCTTCTCTGCAAAGATGTCAAAATGTATGAATTTGCCATGGCAATTTTTGTTGTTTACCAATCAAAAACATGGCAAAATGTGCAGCGTGGATGCATATGAACTTGCCATCACAGAAATAGTCCAAAAAAATGTCATTATAGATAGAAAATGGAAAACAAGATACTACTAAAAGAATCCCAATGGTTTCAAACCAAAAATTTCCATCACCTTTATAAACAATTTTGCATCTGTACCATGATGGCAAGAAAATATTTTTTATGCAATTGCTCAAAAAAGAAAAAAAAAATCATGGCAGTTTGCATCTGTACCATGATGGCAAAAAAATATGGATTAAAAATTTGTATGCTATTTTTACTATAAAAATTTGCCGAAGCACAAAACAAAAAATGCACAATCTATTGTTTAGTAATAATTGCCGTGTTTTCTATGTATTTTTGCCATGGCAAAATAAAAGTAAAACGTGCCATGCTGCATAGAAGTATGTTTGCCATGAGTGACAAAAATTAAAATTGCCATGGAAATTAAATAAAAAATCATGGGAAATAAAAGGTAAATTTGCCATGGCAATAGACGTTAATTTTGCCATGGTGTAGAAAAATTAATAATTGGCATGCAAAAATAAAAGTAAAATTTTCCATGTTAATAAAGATCAAATAAATAGTAAATCTTGCCATGGCAATAAAAGTTAAAAATTGCCATGGGAATTTAGGTAAATTTGCCATGTTAATAAATATAAATTAACCATGTCAAAAATAACAAGTAAAACTTGCCATGACAATAAAAGTTAAATATTGCCATGGGGATTTAGATAAATTTGCCATGAAAATGAAGGTATATTAGCCATGGAAAATAAATAGTAAAACTTGCCATGGCAATAAATGTTTGATATTGCCATGGGGAATTAGGTAAATTTGTCATGTCAATAAAAGTCAAATAAATAGTAAACTTGCCATGGCAGTTAGATATTGCCATGGGGGTTTGTAAATTTGTCATGTTAATAAAAGGTAAATTTGCCAAGGCAAATAAATAGTAAACTTACCATGGCAATAAAAGTTAAAAAATTGCCATGGGAATTTAGGTAAATTCGTCATGTTAATAAAGGTGAAATAATTAGTAAAACTTGTCATGGCAATATTTGCCATTTTGTGTTGTAATCAAAAGTTGCCATGGCAAGAAAGCAATGAATTTGCCATGATCAGAGAACTAAATTTGCCATGATCAATAAACTGAAGTTTTAAAAGTTTAGATGGCAAAATGTATAAGATTAGTTGCCATGGCAAGAAAGCATGGCAATTAAGTTTTGATGGGGACATATCCAAAAATAAAAAGTTGCCATGGCAAGAATGCAATAAATCTGTAATTTTCCCTAAAGAAAAGACACAAGCATGGCAACTAAAGTTTTGATGGGTACATATCCAAAATCAAAAGTTGCCATGGCAAAAAGAATGTGATATATCTGTAATGTACCCTGAAGAAAAGACACAAGCATGGCAACTAAGTTTCGATGGGGGCCATATTAACACATGTAAAATTTGACCTTCGATGGCAAAAGAACATAATTTGATTGTCATGAACTATACATTTTGGGGGTGTCCATGAACTATAGTTTCCTAGAATTGCCAAGGAAATCTAGTCCATTAGCATCTCATCACCTGCAAAAAAGTGACTGCACAAATAACTACGCAATGCTAAATGGCGACATATACAAAAATTTGCAAACAAAGAAATGGTGGGAGCTATTGAAACTCACTACGTTGTTGCCGTAGTCAGCTCGAGGACCAAATATGTGCGTCACCGTCGAGCTTGTAATCAAGCTACCCCTGCCCTGACGGCGCCTTCGCGTGGCAGATCCCCATCTGCACAAGGCGATGGTGGAGCCCAGGACCATGCGGGGCGGAGGCGCGCTAGGACGTGGGGCGGGCGGAGATCCCTTGGTAGGCACCAAACACGGGGCGGCGACGTGCTACTCCTCCTCGTCAGCCTTGACCCACGAGGCCGTCCTCGACGTAGTCGCATAGGCAGCGTCGGTCCGGCCGCACCGATGTGGCGGGGTTGCGCGCCCGCGGGGCTGGTGGTGGCGCAGAAGATCTCCATCGGTCGATCCAGCTGGAGCATGAGGACGGGGCCGTCGGCGGCCGACGGGGACGACAAGCCCATGAATCTCCACCCCCAGCACTTCGGCCCCTGTGACCGGCAATCACCACGCGCGCGAGGCTCCCTCCTCCACCTTCAACACGGCGCCGCTCACCGGCATCTTGGCCGACTGCTGCCTCCGCCGACCACCATCGAGGATTCGAATCACAGCAGCTTCACACGCCTCTTCCCGCTCCTCGCCTCGCCGCCGCACGCCTCCTCTCCTGACATCGCACAGCTTCGGGTACGGCGGAGGCTGCATAACTGCCGATGGGCTCGCCGCCGGCCGCCTCGCCGCCTGCGCAAGGGCTCTCTCTCGCTCCTCTGTCCCATGCGCGATGAAGAAATGGCGAGAGAGTGGGGAACGAAGAAAAGGATAAGAGAGAGAGAGGTGCGGCCGTGCGTGCGTTCGGGGACGAGGCAAGTTTTTTCGAACGGGGTCAAAGCGTGACGTGGCGCCGTGGTTGCTTTATGATTCGTGCAAACAATCCAACGGCGCTGAGCGCGTTTGGGCTGAGATGCAAAAACACAGCGCGTTCAGGAGTTATTGATTCCGATAAAAATTCAATTAATTTTAATGAATTTTGATTAAATTTAAATATGTTTGAATCAGGCTCAAAGTTTTTGGATTACAATTTTTTAAAATTTCTGATAACCACCGAAAATTTCGAAATTTCCATTGAAATTTTGAACCCTGGAACCCTAGCCCACCACCTCATGCATGGTGCCACCATGTTGTGGCTCTACCTCAGTGACGCCCCCAGACCAAATGGCGTGGTGGCCGCTCGCTGCCGCGCCCCGCCGCCTCCGCAGACTCGTCGCCGTCGCCTTCTTCTCCACAGCGCCCTCCCACGGCTGCCGGCTCCACGCCGAGCTCGCGCGCCGCGGCGCCCCCGCGGCCGCGTCCCTCGCCCTCTATTCCCGCATCCGCGCCGCCGCGCCGCCCACCCCCTACACCTTCTCCCTCCTCCTCGCCGCCCTCGCCTCGTCCGCCTCCGGCGGCTGCACCCGCCTGGCCGCGCCCGTCGCCCATGCCCACGCGCTCAAGTGCGGCGCGCTCGCGCACCCTGTCGTCACCAACTCCCTCCTCAAGCTCTACTGCGCACTCGGCCTCCTGCCCCACGCGCGCAGGGTGTTCGACGACTCGGGCGCCGCTCTGGACGCCGCCTCGTGGAACACCATGGTGTCCGGCTACGGCAAGAGCGGCGACCTGGCAGCAGCGCGGGAGGTGTTCGGCAGAATGCCCGGGCGGAACCTTGTGTCTTGGAGCGCCATGGTCGACGCGCTGGTGCGTGCGGCGGAGTTCGACGAGGCGCTGCGGGTGTTTGATCGGATGATGGGGGAGGGTTTCAAGCCGGATGTGGTGGTGCTGGTGAGCGTGCTCAAGGCGTGTGCTCATCTCGGTGCCGTCGAGAGGGGCCGCTGGGTCCATCGGTATCTGGAAACAGAGGGGCTTACGGGGACGCAAAGGAATGTCATGGCCGAGACGGCGCTGGTGGACATGTACTGCAAGTGTGGGTGCATGGAGGAGGCGTGGCGTGCTTTTGACTCTGTTCGCTGCCGTGACGTTGTGCTGTGGAATTCGATGATCGGGGGGCTTGCCATGAATGGCCATGGCGAGCGTGCACTTGAGTTGTTCCAAAGGATGCTCGGAAACGGCTTTGTTCCAAATCAGTCAACCTTTGTTGCTGCTTTGTGCGCGTGCACCCACACAGGTCGCCTGGATGAAGGGAGGAAGATTTTCCAGTCGATGCGGCACCACGGGATCGAGCCACAGAGAGAGCACTATGGGTGCCTAGCTGATCTCCTTGGGCGTGCAGGACGCGTTGATGAGGCTGAGACTGTCTTGTTGGATATGCCAATGGAGCCACATGCGTCGCAATGGGGTGCGCTGATGTCGTCATGCCGGATGCATAATGATATTACTGTCGGCGAACGTGTTGGGAAGCGGCTCATTGAGCTAGAGCCGCAACATGGTGGGCGGTATGCTGTTCTGTTCAACTTGTATGCAGTCAATGGTCGATGGGAAGATGCAAGAGCCATTCGGCAGATGATGGTGGAGAAGGGAGCGAAGAAAGAGCTGGGTTTCAGCTTCATGGAGTGAAATGGTTGCTCCATGAGTTACACCCCGGACAAGCCTCATCTATGCACTCTTGGTAAGATACTAATGTCTCATACTGGTGTAGGTGCTTGTGAGTGAGCAAGACGAGGGATCTGCTTCGATGTCAGCAATAGTACCTTCTCTGTCACTTGTGAGGCTATCTATGGCAGCTTCATGACCTCCGGTGGAAAGAACACAAGCTAGTCATGGCCTCATGGGAACCCCATCACGCCTTTTCTGCACCTGTTAACGTTTATTTTTCTTCTCCGGTTACCACCTGCAGCGACTGCTGGTGCTGTTCAGGTGCAACTTATTCTTGCCTGGAGAAGAGAGTGGCATATGCACCTCAATAATGCTTGTCAGAGAAGCTACAGAAGCTGATTTTCAAGAGATGATCATGTTCCTCCAGCACCTCCGGACCAGGAACTGGGCGCGCGCCACGAGCTCTGAGACGGTCCTCTCTGGGGCATACATGTGGCACACGATCTTCAAGAGCTTGCCTGGCAATCTCGCCAGCTAGGAGGACTATGCGGCTGTTGATCATGCCTGGGAGCAGTCCAGATTCCGTTGTACTGTAGACTCACATATTCCCTTCAGGGAGGGACCTTGAGGGAATTTTATGTTTGTTTGGAGTGCTGTATTATTAACATCTGCTCCGATTTGTATATCTTGCTGTGATAATGAATAGATATGGCATTGGCTCTCAATTTCTTCGTATTGCTCACAAATTTGGAGGCATGTTCCCGGTCGAGTTTGTGACCGTTCACAGTATAAATTAGCTTGCTTGATGGCCAGCACCTTAATTTTTATCTGCTTTTACTTTCCATGAACATGTATGTACTCTACTGGGCCAAGGATGTATGAAACTGTCAAGCTGAACTCTGAACCCGCATGCAGCCCAGTCTCATACCATCCGCTAATGTGTAACAGAGTGTCTTCATCCACGGCAAGAAGTCTTCAGTGACTGTGTTCTTGTCTGTTACACTGTTCAGGTGATGTAGGTAGGGCTGGTAGGGGAAGTAAGAAATATGTATTTTTAGGGAAGGAAGTAAGAAATAGGTGAGTAAAAGATAATGAAACTAGCCTTCAGCCTTAGATTTCTAAGTTCTGTTTCCACCATTACTAGTGTTTCCTTGCTTTTCATAATAGAAAAAGATCAACTAAACTAAATCAGAGATTGTCGTAGAGATTTGCAGGACTGGGAATTTATTCTTGGTGATGAAATGGATGGAATTTCTTGAAACATCACTCACTTATAATTGAATTTGGAAAAGGTTTTCTAGCTGCTGCAATAAATCAAGAAGAAAGCGGGCGCAAGAGATTCTAGACCGGTCATGATCGAAAGAAAACAATCCCTCCTAAAAGGGAGTTAACTGCTTCGAACCATACATGAAACTTATCTCATAGAGTGAGCTAGCCCCAAATAGCGAAGGATGGCTATTGACTTATTGGGAAATAAGTCCCCAATACATGCTTATCCCAAAAAGAAACTACTCCTTCACTTTAGGTTTCATGGCCGATTCAATAACATAGTCCGCACACCTCTTTTCAATTCTCTAGAGATAGTTGTCATTTATCTCTTCTTCCAGATCCCTCCCATTTGGGTAGAAAGGTTCGGCTCCAGTTGGGAAATCAATTTTTTGTTCGAATAGTATGTTTCGGGAGCGGGATCATCTTAAGAATCAAGCCATGGATTTCATACGAATGCTCATCATTTCTAAGCCATAAGCTATTCTTCTTTCATCGAACTGTTTGCTTGACCCAATCCGCCCGCCATTCAATCATTGTTTTGTTCTGGATTCAAACCACTAACACAAATTTGATTTCAAGATCATTGTAGTTCCTACACTATTGTCTTTCTCAAATTGTTTATTTCTCGCCTGGCCTTCTTCCTCTAAGGTTTCCCCTCTAAGGAGAGGGCCGAATGGTTAACCTATGCCTACCTCAAGATCTAGGAAATGCTTATCGTAGTTTTTTTAGGTTAGCTTTTCCACTATGCTTATGTGCTAAAGTTACTTTTTTCTTGCTTTCCTCTACCGAGTGACGTGGTACCTTTTATGACTGTCTCTCTTGCCCCTTTTCTTTTCCTTTCTCAAAGGCGTAGTTGCATGGTGCTGATCCAGATTACCACTTCCTAATTATGAGAGTGGCAACTCCGGATGGATGAAAGATGCCAATGATTGTTAGAACGTCTGCTCTAGGGTTTCACGGTAGCTTCCCCGTCGCTGGAAGTACACATCTAGTGCACCTGTCACTGCTCAACCACAATGAATTAACCGCCTTCTGAAACCTCAACTTCTGACTTGGATTGATTGAACGAGAAGAGAAATGAGGGGGAAAGAGGTACAGGCTAACAGAACGGTGTTTCGCAAGCATCACTGGACTGAAAGAGGTACAGGCTAGCATGAACAAGTCTGAAACCGGTACCTTGGAATTAGCGCCCCAAAGAGACTGGACTAGATGAGGCTAAGATTAGTATGTCTTCTACTGCTTTGTCCCTGTAGTAAAGAGATGCCTGGGCTCCCTCTACTCAGTACTCCCTCTGTCCTTAAAAGAGTGTACTTTCAACTTTGTTGAAGAATTAAACTATCTCAAAGATTGACCGAGTTTTTGCAAAAGTATATCAATGTTTGTAAAACCAAATAGGTATATGATGAAAATATATTTTATTATGAATCTAATGCTACTAATTTGATGATATAAATGTTGATGTATTATTGTATAAATATGATCAAACATAAAAAAGTTTGACTTTCTAACAAAATTGAAAGTACACCTTTATAAGGACGGAGGGAGTAGGCTTGTTAGTGCATGTCTCAAGGGGTATTTCATGTGCTAACCGTACATTGTACTAATACACATGCTGTCCGACCTAACAGAAGATCATGTGCCCACCTCTCGCCTACTTATGATTAATAATTCTCATAGTTTTAAATGGCCCGCTATAGCCTTTTTAGCATGATGCCGCTAAATGACCGCCTTCATAAATAGCCCACTATAGCTGATTTGAAGGCCCATCTATTTTTCATGGCCATTATTTAAAACATTCTCCATCCACATCAAAATTCCACCAGGGTAAAAATTATCTTCTCCAACCCCACGAAACGGTACAAGAAAAAAAGTGAACAAATACAACTGAACGCCTCTCTAGATAGCATCCCGTGGAATTTGTTCCACAGGGTGGGACAAGATGATTTTAACACGGTGGAACGTAGGGATTTGGAATGGGTTATGCCAGGGATATATCCTGACCGGGTGGAACGTAGGGATTTGGAATGGGTTATGCCAGGGATATATCCTGACCGGGTTTAACCGATGCACAAGGTGAACCAGGATCAAACCCCAGCCAAGGCGAAACCATAAGATTCAATTCCCAGTTTTGCTAGAACTCATCTAGATGAGATATAATTTGGTCTCATTCACCTTTTATAGCCATTGGATGTGATGCTATAAGATACGTGTGTGTTGATGTGGGTTGTATCTGTTCTTGTTTTCCACGTGAATGAGACCAGGTAGGGGCGAACTGAATGATACCTCACGACATCTACAACCACGATGCACAAATCTGACCCCTCAAACGTCCGCCGATGCGCCTGGTCAGTGTCCGGGCGTATCCCTAAAACCATTCTACCATTAGCATTAGGCCACCTTCACGACAACAATAGTTACAGTCCACCATAAGTGCAACATTTCAGGTAAGGTATGACTAAAAACAGCACTAGACTACCAGCATACTTAAGCAGCGAATGAGAGAAACTTTGCCCAGCAATATCTCCTTAGCCGCTTTTCCGATCAAGTGTTCTCCTTGACGGCCTCGTCTATAGCTTCGATGTTGTCCCTCAGTATCTTCCACTGCACATGTAAAAATCTAGTGAGCTGTTATAGGAAGGAAGTGATAGTTTGTTGCTGCAAACCCAAGTAAAAGATCAAAATAGTTGGTTGCTACCAGAGTACCACCTATACAGCAAGTCAATCACAGCCAACAAAGACAATCATGGCATGTATGTGGCAATAGGCCCGAACTTGACGTTACGTGCACGAAAAATTAACATATTAAGGTACTTGTGATCATGTTCCTGTAACAGACAGCATGAGAGATGGGTACTGAAACTAAAATTATTCGGCTTTAAAGTAGGAGTATCCTCTGATGTGTCTTCATGCTAAAAAAAGGATGTCAAAGCTTGCCAAGAAATTTTCACGCCGACTACTAGATATTCTAATGTATCATTCACGTTTCAGACAGATCATGATCTATCTTCTCAGGGTAACAGATTTGCTTTATGCGTAGGATACAAACAGATGTAGAAATGCATCTTACCTGATCCATTGGGAGCGAGATGCCTGAAAAAAGGGAAACAAAAAATAAGCCGAAAAGCTATAGCATCATCTTGAACAATTATTACAGATAGTCCCTCCGTAAACTAATATAAGAGCGTTTATAACACTCAAGTAGTGATCTAAACACTCTTATATTAGTTTACAGAGGGAGTAGTACATTCTTTTAAACAGAAAACATTACAGATAGTACTTGAGCTGGAGGGAAATAAGCAAAAAAATACACCATGTGGACATCCAAATTCCAATAGAACGCACCCACACTTAAAGTATCATTTCTGGCAACTGGTTTAATGATACTGAATGAGTAGAACATGGAACCATGTTCTGAGTTTGAAAATGAAGACAGCTGCATATGTACACATTCAGAAGTTTATTATACTCTCACAAAGTCTAAGAAGTAGATTATAAATCATTTATATGTATCAACTAGGGCAATGAAATATTTGCAGCCAGAAGTATGAACCCATCCATTAAGGATTAACGTCAAAGTGTAAGACGCGGATTGAATGGGGGTAGTCCCTACCAACAGCTATGATAAGCATTTCCCAGAATGTCATGTTCATCACCTGCTTGAGCTTACAGCATAGCGTGCTAAATATTACACGACGATGCTCATTTTTGTATGCCTGTTTCAAGATATGGACACCCATCCATTAAAATGTTAGTGGGTGTGGAAGTTGTATCAAAGCTGTACTCATTTCATTGGCGCAATCCAACTAACTCTTAAATGAAAGAACTTGGTATTGCACTTCCTGCTGGCTCATTCATAAACCATTCACTTAATAGAGTGCTTTACACTTAACAGAGTACCATTACCATACGAACAATAAAAAAAGCAATCACGGGCCACATGTTATGTACTTGACCACTAGATGCATCAGATGTCCCCAAGATTTAACATAGGTGTACCTTCCACGTAGGCGAAAGAAATGCAATGTGCTGACATTCAGATAATAACATTTTTCAGATCCACATGGATTATGGAAGGGTAATACAATACGCAAGCGCAAAGGCAAACATTCAGGTTTCGAACATACTACCTAGAGTGGCAGACAGCATTCAGGTTTCAAACATTTATACAATATATACATGGGCATGGTGCGAGCTAGGAAAAGGAAATGCGATCCCATCCAATTGAGGCAACAGAGCACTACAGGCAACACACTTTTGACATTTGACACCCGTGGGTGTTACGGAACAAGAAGGAAATGCCACGATACCTTTGCGGGTCGGGAGGCTCTTGCCGTCCTTTTCGTAGAACTCGCGCATGTCGACCATGACCTTGCCGTTCCAGTTCCTCACTGCCACCCTCTTGTTCTTCGATATCTGAAGAGCAAGAATGAAAAAAAAAAAAATCCACGGGTCTAGGGTTTTAGGGATCTGCCTTTTGAGAGGGAGCGGTGGGTTGGTCGGGTGTACGGAGCCAGAACCTGCGCAACGACGATGCCGTCGTCGGTTTCCACGGAGGGGCCGTCCTTCCTGGCCGCCTGGCGCTTGGCCGGCGGCTGGCCGCCGCCGCCGCCGCCGAAGCGCTTGTTCCCCTTGAGCCCCATCTCCCTGGATCTCTCCGCCAAGCCTGGCTTCCTCAAATCCTCAACTGCTCAGCCCGACTCCCCAGCCGAGTCGGAAAACCGTTCGGGAGCATTCGATTGCCACCGCTCGCCTGGGCTGGCAGCCCATCAGGTTCAAATGTGGCCCATTATGTTAATTTTTTTCGAACAAACAAAGAACGGATTCTTCTAAAAAAACAACGGCGGGTTGACCCGATCTGAATTGTGGAGACCACTACGACTAAGGTCAATTTATCATTTGCCCCACCTTTACTCTGCCTGGGCCAAAATGATCATATGCCCCATCATTACCCTATGGCTGGTTAGAGGAACATTGATATCCCCAGCCCATCAGGATTCAAGTCCTGGTGCTTCGCATTATTCCTGAATTTATTTCAGTATTTTCAGCGATGTGCTTTCAGTGGGAGGAGACGTTTCAGTCGACGACGAGGCGTCTATGGTGACTTCGTAAATTTCAAGATGACATACCGGCTCAGTCTCTCGGAGGTTCTCATAGAAGTAGGATGTGCGTGTGTGCGTTCATAGAGATGAGTGTATGCGCATATGTATGAGCGCTTGCATTTATACTGATGTTTAAAATAATAATAATAAACATCCATCTTTCCAGATGACAGAAATCAGAGGGTGAATAAGCCAAAAAAAACGATGGTACCAGATCCAATCTAGAATGCCTCCAAAAAAATTGAAATCTTATCCAAAAATTAAGCTGCACAACTCAAATTTCCATGCAGATTTTTTAATTTGATTAAAAAATTAAACTGTACAGAAAAATGTGAAAAATTTACAGGAAAACAAAAGAATCATAGTATGGCACCCTTGAAATTTCAGGCAATTATGAACAATTACCAAAGAGAAAACGACATCTCAAATTTCTATCCAGATTCGTTCAAATTGTGGACAAAAAATCTCAACTCCACAATGGGCAAGGTGGAGGATGTTCTCGGTGGAGATAGATTAGGGCATGTACAATAATGTACAGTCACCTGTCTAGAATGGGATGACAACTAGAATTTTAGATGACGTGGAGGAGAGAGAATCAAGAGAGAGGAAGAGGCCCTCTGTAGAATTCCAGACGATCGATTTTGACTGGATCCCCCTCCCCTCCCTCGTGTCGCCCCGCTTGGGCGACCCGAGGGGCGAAAACCCTAGCCACGCCGTCCCCCTTCCCTCCTCGCCCTTCCTCGCCTTGTTGCTGAGGCAAGCTTCTTTGGCCAAGCTCAGCTAGCGATGAAAGCGGCGGGGCCCTCGCCGCCTTGCTGAGGCCTTTGGATCGGGCGGCCCGACAGTGTGGCGTCGCCCGGCTTGACTCCGGTGGTGTGGCGCGGGTCGGTGTTTTCTCGGCCGTCTTGGTGGCGAAACCACAGTGGATCTTGAGCGTAGCAGCTACTGGCGGATTCGTCTCTGTCGCGTCGAATCTGGCCGCCTCCATTCCCTTCTTCCCCAACGAGCGCCTCCCCATCGATCCGCCTGTTTTCGTCATGGGGCTGCGGTCTTCTGCGAGTGCGAGTGGGCGGCAAACTGCGGGAAACCCCTAACCGGCCGTGTCGGCTGCGGCAGCGGCGGCGCCCATGGCGCTCACCTTCCTAGAGGCGCCCGGTCAGGTCTGCCCCCTACCCCTTCCCTTTGTCTCCGGGTGAAATCCTCAACATTGTTGGGCGTGGCGGACGCCTGTGGCGCCGTAACCTTCTTGAGGGCGCTGTTTTGGGAACAAAGATGGGTTGCGAGCTTCATTGTGGTGTAGGTGGAGTGTGTCGGCGGCGGCGTGTCTCAATGGCGGCGGTGTCCCCTAGGCGTGTGGTCAAGCTGGTTTGGTGCTCTTCGTTGGGCTGCAGGGCTCCTCCGGTGCAAGTGGATTCTCCAGACGGGAGGGATAGGGTTCCTCCTCGGTGGCTGCTCTCCTGCTCGTCGGCGAGCGAAGATTTAGTTTTGGCCCTTGCTGCTACCCATTTGTGCATTCCGACAGCTACGCCCTGTTTCATGCAGACTCTTGCATTTGGCGTTGCTCTGTTTGAGTAAGTAAATGCGTCGGCGGTAACGCTGGTTCCGCCCTGTGGTTTCTGCGATGCCATTCATGCGAGTTCTAGGGTGAGCATGTCCATCGCTCACCGGTCTTGGCGCTCGAGCGAGCGAGGAGGCGAGAGCCTTCTGTGACGATGGATCTGGATGGATGTGTCTACTTCAAGCCCAGGCGTTTGGCAATGGCGTGTTTTTGCTCCGTCGTCGATGCTCTTTTCTGAGCCGTTTAGCGTTTTTTGCCTTGGTTCTCGGCGTGTTTGGGGTTCCTGGCATCTCTAGCTATGTATTCTATGTCCATCTTCTAGTTAGCTAGCTTGTTGTATGCCTCTGTGAGCTGCTCCTAGACACCCTTGTATCTTTGCCGTTTGTTTTCTTTCCTTTTAGTTGGAGTGTGGTAGTATTCCGGAGTTGTAATCCTGATCGGTTGATGGCTTTGTTAATTCAAAGCCGGGCTCTTCTTGAGCCTACGTTCCAAAAAAAAAAAAGAATTCCAGACGATAAGTAGGGCTGGAAAATCCGAAAATGCCGTTTGGCGGACGAGCACCATGCAGCTCGATATCAGGGTCGTCAGCAAACCCATCGAGACGCTGCAGCGGCGCATTTATGACATGTATTTTAGCTAGCAGCTTTAAACTGAATCCCGTATTCTGTATTTCCCTACAGTAGCATCCCATGTCGTCCGCGGCTCGTCGACAGGCTGGCTAGACGTGCGATCCACCCATCATGGCCATGCAGTGCCAGCATCAGGCGTTCACGAACATGGGCATCCTCCTAACGCTCTCATGTTCATCACGGGCTTCTGCCCGTTGGAGCCAGCTAACTAGAATCCGAACGTTGCAGCTGTTCGTTGTGGGATCCGAACATTGGTGATTGGATCTGACCGTTGGGAATCATCTATTTATACGGCATACGAACAGCAGCGGCCGTCTCCATTGAGCATAGCAAATGCCTTCGTCTTCTCTCCGTAGCCATTCCACCAAAGCAGATAACAGTAGTCATGGCGTCATCTGCATCCTCGGCTCGCTCCAGGGATAGGCGTCAACATTTTAAAAAATGAGTTCTGTTCGAGGAAAAGGCATGCGCTTTTTTTCCTACGTGTGTTGTCATAATTTTTTGCAACATATCCAGGGATAGAAAATTGACACCATTTTTTACCATTTTTTCAATTTTTTTTTGTTTTTTTGCTGATGAGCCTGTACGCTCTTTTAAGAACGAATCATCGCTGCCCGCAACTTGACTAATGAATACGGGCTAATGCGCCATCAATGTATCAAATGTAAAGTGACAATAATGCATTCGTGTTCAATATACATCATTCTTCCCCGTGGTAAACCTATGATTTTATTTCCTGAATGTGCTGTCATAATTTTTTTTTAACATATCCGGAGGATAGAAAATTGATGATGTTTTACCAATTTTTGATCTATTTCTGATTTTTCCGACGAGCCCGTAAGCTCTTTTAAACACCAATCATCGCTTATTGTAACCCGACTAATGGAAATACACCCCCCCCCCCCCTCTCATTCCTCGCCGAACACGCCAAAGGAGAACATGCTATTTGTGCCAGCAAATTGTCAAACGCAAACGCAAACTGATAATAATGCATTCATGTTTCGCCTCTTTTCCAGCTAATTTCTTTTTTTCCCGGTGAGCTTGTACGCTCTTTCAAAAGCCAATCACCGTTGTTAACCCCCCTCTCCTTGCACGAACACACCACATAGAAACGCGCTAACGTGTCTGTTGTCATGAAGTCTTGTAGTACATCAGGTGATAGAAACTGAAAAGGGAGAAAAAAAAAGGTTTTTACTTCATTTTTTTCATCAGGTGATAGAAACTGAAAAGGGCGAAAAAAATAGATGGCGTAAATCTTGCATCACACGAAATCTTCGTGGAGGGGTTTTTACTTCATTTTTTTTTTGATTTTCTTCCAACTTTCTCCAAGCGCGGGCAACGTCTTCCTCTTATGCCAAGCACAAAAATCGCCAACTGGAATGAATTTTCATCACTAGCACAACAGCACTCGAGCTAAATCCCAAATAAACCAGGAGGCAACTAAAATGATGTGATTAATCAGGTGACACAATAAAAGGCTCAATTGCACACAATTTTACGCCATCTATTTGATGTTTTACACAAATAACACACCGGTTATAATAATCGGGTGCCACACGGAGCAAATCCATACAATTATTAAAACAAAAATAAAATTCAGATTTCTTCTCAGACTTTAGGTGGGTTGCTGCATGTGTTCTTCCTATGCCCTGTCAATCCACACTTTGAGCAGCGAGGAGATTTCCTAGGTGCCTTTGGCACATCCCCCCTGGCAGGACATGTTGTGCTCTTGTGACCCTGAATTCTACATATGGAACAGAACCTGCTCCTCTTTGACGGTTGTTCATATGGAGCCTTGTCGCGGCTGGTTGTGGGACGCCGAGCCGGTCGTTTCTTGGACGGAGCTGGAAACATATCTGTCCCCTGTGAGATGGTGTGCTCAGACTCAACTCTACCAAAATGCTGCTTGCCCCCAACTTCGGAGCCAGCTGAATCTGCACCAAGCTCTCTGTCAGACAAACCAAGGCCATCCCGCACCGCGGCGACTGGCTCTAGTATCACTTTGACATCTCTCATTTTCTCCATTGCAAGCGCATGCGCTTCCACGTTGCTGTCACCTAGCTTAACCACATCCAGTGCCAGCAAGTACAAAGTGTTGTGCCGACGAGATGAGTACTTCAGCGGCCCATGGTCCTTCTGGTAGCGCAAATACTCCGGTGGTAGTATATCCCTTGCATCGCTTGAGCACATGTTTCGGTGGGATCTCTTTCAATTTTAGGTGTATCATGACCTTGCGAAACAGCAAACGAAAAACATCAGTTCACGCCCTGACCGGCAACACATGATTTTTCGGGGGTGGGGATCTCACACATAAAAAATGATTTGCAGAAATCGGAGAGGATATGCGTCACGCACCTTAAGCACATGGCTGCAAACCATTCCATAGTGCTCATATGTCCCACACTCACAAACGAACTCATCGGCTGTCTCACTCACGGAGATAACAAACTCGTTCTTGTACCATTTCTCCCTCGTCTGGAATTTTATGTGCCTAGCAATGTACTCCAATCGGGGTTTGACTTCTATCAGATCGTACGACCCACACTCGTATAATGCTTCACCGAATTTCTCAAACATTGTCCTGGTGTAAACCTGCGATGCATGTACCTCAATTGGGATATTTTGCTTCAAGACAATCCCACCCTGCATTTGACACCCGCAAACAAGGTGAATTTAGAGTTTACAAAATGGCAGCTATTCAACAGCACAGGGATACGTATATGACTAGTCCAAACTTACTAGTTTTGTCCTTCTCTCCTGGTAACTCTCTTCCGAGTCGCGGTCAAATTGCATCTTCTCGTACTGGCTGATGAACAAGTGCATGGGGCAGCCTGGCGGTACATACCCTTTGAGAAGGTGGTTTGCGCTCTCACTTCGTTGCGTACTTGTCATCTTTGCGCAGAAGACACCCATGAAGTATGGCTTCACTCACTTCTCCCTCACTTCGTAAAGTTGAGTCAGGAATGTATTGGTCTGAAGGCCATACTTCTCAATCATGCATGCCCAGCCCTTCTCAATTCATCAATACTAACCACATGGTGGACTAGATTGCTGAATTCTGGCTTGAATTCACTCCCCTTTGCAAGCAGCGCCCCAAGGCTCTCTTTCGCCTTCTTCAGGACGTGCCATTTGCACCACCGATGCGCGGTCCGTGGCATGACATCAGCCATAGTAATTTCCATTGCGCGAGCTTGATCTGTCGCAGACACAACAAAATCAAGTAATAGCATCAGAATTATAGACAGCAAGCACTCTAACAAGACATAGTTTTTTTGTTCTCTTTTGTATTGGAACACGTAATACCTGTTAAGATAGTTTTGGGCTGTGGTGCTGCCAGCATTTGGAAAAACTCTGTGAATATCCACTTGAAGGTGTCCACCTTCTCATCGCTCATCAACACGCCCCCCGTAAATGATGCTCTGGAAGTAATTATTGACACCAACAAAAAGCCCAAAAGGCATGTCGTACAGGTTGGTCTTGTACGTTGTATCAAATGTTACCACATCACCGAAGCACTTGAACTGCTCAATCCCTTTGCAAGCAGCCCACATCAATGTCTTAATCCACCCCTCCGTGTCAACCTGAACACTGTATTTAAATTCAGGGTCCTCTGCCTTCATCTCGTTGAATACATCTATGATTTTTGTTGCATCATTGAGAGACTGCTCCCGGTTAAGTTTACCACACAGTGTTTTAGGGAACGTTCCGTGAATGGCACGTCCTTTATCGTGCCAAAGAAACTCCCCACGACACTGTAGACCTTGCTAATGTTGATATTATTTTCTCTCAATTGCTTAACCAGGTCCCTTGTATAGCTATCTATGTCTCGGTGCGACTTCCAGTGTAATTCCTCTCCGCAATCAACGGATAAATCATGGTTGTGGTCAGCCCTGTGCTCGCATACATACCATCCACCATCGTCCGACCTCAGCAGCCGTATCATGGCATTGCAACCACACCTCGTTGACTGGCTGTTGGCTTTCAATGGTTTACCCTGCATAACACAAGCGCGCATGCAAATCATGAGTTCAAGTAATTGTCCAAATTTTTCCAGCGGGGCTTTCAACAAAAAAAATGATCAATTGAAGCTAATGAAGTCCCGAAACCTAACTGATAATTGTTAATGTTATGTTTCTGACTCGCACAGGCACAAACTATCTCCTGCATGCCCTTCTTCCGGTGTACATTCAAACGGCTTTTTGCATAGCGCACACCAAAACCAACCTCCCATTAATAAAGATTGTAAAACTCTCTTCGACGGAATCAAAACTAGTTCCAATAGCCGGATTGACAACATTTCTTGACTTTTTGTCAACAAATGCACGGATAGAAGCTTCAAGGGCAGGCATCCTTGATGGGATGGGCTCTCTCTCATCCGCCGCTTTTCCAACTCTGACCCTGTGTACGACAAACCGACTCATCAGCGGATTAAAACCTCCGAATGCCGCAAAGTTTTTTGCTAGACATATGTGTGTCACAATGCTAGTGGCAGTACGAGATTCAGGAAAATTTCATTTTTAACAAAACACAGAATGGCAGCCACATAGTTCAAAATCAACCACGAAGACGGCTGTTTGCGCAGCCACACTACCGGCAAAAAGGTGATGATGTATTTAGCTAAGCAGAAAATCAATCGACACTATCTACAACTGCTTCAAGGTGAGGAATAACAGAAAATTCACCTCCTGGTCCAAGAAGATTGTTTTGCATTTGACACTCCAACACCATCTTCGTCTGCATCCTGGGCCATGGCATTATGGACTGTATTTGCGCCGCCTGTCTCGCATGAATCGCCCATCCCTTCGTCGCCAAGATTATACGATGCGCAGCCGCCCATACCAGCACCTTGGCTCCCTTGACAATCCATGCCGCCTTCGGCCCGTCCCATGGGCAGAGATGGAATCAAGCCCTCTTGCGCATCCTCTATTCCGCTTGTGCCGCCTTCAGTCAGTTGCTCGCCGGCGCGCAGACTCCTTAAGAGATCTCCACTGTCCAACCGCGGCACGAACCTACACATGCAAACGAGAAGCCAGCCAGATCTGGTTGTTTGAGGAGTAGAACAAGGGAAACTCAAACCGATGGATTTCTAGATCAAGAAATTGCATCCCGGTAGCAGGAACTTGAGCGAGATTTCGGGAGTATTACCCTGATGCAGACTCCTCGAAGAACTCCATGCCGTCCATGGCGAGAAGTGGCGCTACGCCTCGGCCCGGTGCCGTCCACTTTGCGGTCGAGTGGCCAAACACGAACATGCAGCTGATTAATGGTCGGCCCAGTCGCCGAGCGAACGCAGCAGCATCGCATTTATTTTTCCCACCAACCAGCCTGCGAGATGGGCCAATTTCAAAGCCGTCTTATTGAAGAATTTGGAATGAAAAGAGGAGTCGCTCGTCCACCAAAACGCCCCTCTCTGAAAAACCGGGGTATACAGACGACCCATCTATCGTTGTATCAAGGCCGTTTGGAATAATGACGGTTTCATCCTTCCACGATCGATCTAGAGGGTCTAATCTCTCTATGAGCGTAAGTTTTTTTTTTCGCGAGAAAACTTTCAATCTATTCATCTTCCATCACGACAGTATAACAAACACTAAAAATAATAAAAATTACATTCAGATCCGTAGACCACCTAGCGACGACTACAATCACTGAAACGAGCCGAAGGCGCGCCGCCGTCATCACCGCTCCCTCGCCGGAGTCGGGCACAACTTGTTGTAGTAGACAGTCGGAAAGTCGTCGTGCTAAGGCCCCGTGGACCAAGATCGTAACAAAGAATCACCGATGAAGAATAACGTAGATCGAAAGGATCCAACCTGAAGACACACGAACATAGACGAACCACAACCAGATCCGAGCAAATCCACCGAGGATAGATCCGCCGGAGACACACCTCCACACGCCCACCAACGATGCTAGACGAACCGCCGGAACGGGGACTAGGCGGGGAGACCTTTATTCCATCTTCAGGGAGCCGCCACCGTCTCGTCTTCCTGAGTAGGACACAAATCCTAACAAATTTTGAAGAAACGACTAACAACAAAGCCCTCCCGCCGGCCCTTGCCAGGATCCACCACGCCCCCATGGCCCTAGGGCCACCGGAGACGAGGCGGACTTGCGGCGGAGCCGGCGAGAGGCACGAACCTTAACTTTTCTTGAAGGAGAAGGCGGCGGCTAGTATGAGCGTAAGTTTGTGGCCACAATCGAATCACGAACGTTCCGTCCTTCTCCATGCTGCTAACAACCAGATCCATCAAGATATTTATCAGTTTGTTTTTTGTTACCGTGTGTTTTCTAGACGAGCAAACAAGGTCCTAATGTAGGCGTTGTCTTTAGGGCTGTCTATAGATGACATGCCACGGCATTATAGAGTGTGTTGTCTAAACTGTTTCACAGGCCAAGCATATATTTTTTCCAAAAGAAATGTTATTGACACGTTCATGAAATTTTTATGTTTTCCAAATTCAATCTTTAAATATAGGAAAATTAGTGTGATGTAATAATTTTCACCTTACCTTTAAGTTACGGTTTTCTTATAAATTCTATTTCATTTGCGTGTCATTGACCTTACAGTTTGTTTTAAGCAACTTAACGTCCTGCTAAGAAAATGGAAAATAAAATCTAAATCTAAATTTCCTATTGATTTTTTTTTCGAATACGCACAAGTGTGCGTATCATTTTATAAAGAAGTGCTGGAATTTTATCTATTTTGGGCCTAGCCCAATAAGCAGTTTCAGAAATTCCTAATAAATCCTAGAGGCCAGCCCATTCGTGCAAAGCAAGAGGTGGAACTAAAGTTTAGTCCCACATTGCTAGTTTAGAGGGAGTTGGACCTCTTTATAAGGGAGGTACTTTCCTCACTTGTATGAGCATGAGAACAAGAGGGACATCCACGCGCGCTCCTCCTCCTCCGCCTGCCACGCCTCGTCGCGACGCGACGCGGGTTGCGGGAATGAGCCGATGTCTAAATTTTTGCCACGCCTCCCGTCGCTGCCCTCTCGCCTCCTTCTCTCCTCTCAGTCGACAACCTCATCGACGACATGGCTGGAGAGGATGTCAACCCCAAGTCCAGTGCTTCTGCTGCTGCTGTCCCGTACGTGTTCTTCCTCTTTCTGTTAGAGATCCTGCTACAGTTCCTTGTTCTAGTGTTTGTCCTAGATATGTTAGACTTTGTTTCATATATGCAACTTGCTATACTATCTGCTCTAGATGTGTTTAGTTACAGTTCATATATGAAGATGTTGTTTACCTTCTCTTTATCAATTCGCATGACTTGTTTTATCACTGCTATACTAGTCGTGCTTTATCTAGTATTTCTGATAATAAAATCATTTGGTAAATCACTCATATTTCCAACAATCCAAAAACTTTATTATAGGCAATTTACCCCGAGTGGTTTCTTTGCTTCCATGAAACCTCCTATGTTTGAGGGTATCCACTATAAGAGGTGGCGCGTGAGAGCAGTCTTATGGTTTCAAACCATGAGTTGCTATGACGCCACTCTTGGCAAACCTGAAGGAGAGCTTGATGCTCAACAGACACAAGCTTTTCGTAAAATGGATACCCTGTTTAAGGCTGCTCTCTTGAGTGTTCTTGGTGAGAACATAGTTGATGCTTATGCGTCAATTGATAATGGAAAAGATATGTGGGGCCTTTTCGAGGCCAAGTTTGGGGTCTCGGATGTCAGTAATCGAGCTGTACATCATGGAGCAATATGATTACAAGATGACCGAAGAGCGCTCCGTGGTTGAGCAAGCTCATGAGATCTGATCATTTGCTAGAGAACTTGAGCACTTCAATTGTATGCTACAGGACAAGTTTGTTGCCGGAGGTATTATCACTAAGCTTCCTCCTTCATGGAGGAACTTTGCTACCTTACTGAAGCATAAGAGACAGGAGTTTTCCGTCCCGGATCTCATTGGTACTCTTGATGTGGAAGAAAAGGCGAGAGCAAAGGACACACGTGCTCGAGGTATTGAGGGAGGATCTAGTGCCAATCTGGTACAGAAGAAGAACTTCCAGCCCCACAAGTTCAAGAACAAGGGCAAGTTTGATGGTAAAGCAAAGTTTGATGGGAAGAACAAGGTTGTGTGATACGTCCATTTTGCATCATGCTTTTATATCGATATTTATTGCATTATGGGCTGTTACTACACATTATGTCACAATACTTATGCCTATTCTTTCTTATTTTACAAGGTTTACATAAGGAGGGAGAATGCCTGCAGCTGGAATTCTGGCCTGGAAAAGGAGCAAATATTAGAGACCTATTCTGCACAACTCCAAAAGTCCTGAAACTCCACGAAAGTTATTTTTGGAAATAATAGAAAATACTGAGAGAAAGAAATACGTCAGGGGGCCACCACCTGTCTACGAGGGTGGGGGGCGCGCCCTACCCAGTGCGCCCCCACGCCTCGTGGCCCCTGCTGGCTCTCCGGCCATCCTCTCGCTATATGAAGTCTTTCGTCGAGGAAAAATCATAAGCAACCTTTCAGATGAGACTCACGCCACGAGGCGGAACCTTGGCGGAATCAATCTAGGGCTCAAGAGCTGTTCTCGCTGAGGACACTTCCTCCCGGAGAGGGAAATCATCATCATCGTCATCACCAACGCCTCCTCATCGGGAGAGGGCAATCTCCATCAACATCTTCACCAGCACCAACTCCTCTCAAACCCTAGTTCATCTCTTGTATCCAATTCTTGTCTCTAAGTCCGGGATTGGTACCTATAGGTTGCTAGTAGTGTTGATTACTCCTTGTAGTTGATGCTAGTTGGTTTATTTGGTGGAAGATCATATGTTCAGATCCTATATGCATATTAATACCCTCTGATTATGAACATGAATATGCTTTGTGAGTAGTTACGTTTGTTCCTGAGGACATGGGAGAAGTCTTGCTATTAGTAGTCATGTGAATTTGGTATTCGGTCGATACTTTGATGAGATGTATGTTGTCTATGCTCTAGTGGTGTTATGTGAACGTCGACTACATAACACTTCACCATTATTTGGGCCTAGAGGAAGGCATTAGGAAGTAATAAGTAGATGATGGGTTGCTAGAGTGACAGAAGCTTAAACCCTAGTTTATGCTTTGCTTCATAAGGGGCTGATTTGGATCCATATGTTTCATGATATGGTTAGGTTTACCTTAATACTTTTGTTGTAGTTGCGGATGCTTGCAATAGAGGTTAATCATAAGTGGGATGCTTTTTCAAGTAAGAACAGCACACAAGCACCGGTCCACCCACACATCAAATTATCAAAGTACCGAACGTGAATCATATGAACGTGATGAAAACTAGCTTGATGATAATTCCCATGTGTCCTCGGGAGCGCTTTTATCTATATAAGAGTTTGTCCAGGCTTGTCCTTTGCTACAAAAAGGATTGGGCCACCTTGCTGCACTTTATTCTCATTACCAATTATCTTATCACAAAACTATCTGTTACCTATAATTTCAGTGCTTGCAGAAAATACCTTGCTGAAAACCGCTTATCATTTCCTTCTGCTCCTCGTTGGGTTCGACACTCTTACTTATCGAAAGGACTATGATAGATCCCCTATACTTGTGGGTCATCAAGACTCTTTTCTGGCCCTGTTGCCGGGGAGTGAAGCGCCTTTGGTAGGTGGAATTTGGTAAGGAAATTTTTATATAGTGTGCTGAAATTTACTGTCACTTGTTACTATGGAAAGTAATCCTCTGAGGGGCTTGTTCGGGGTATCTTCACCCCGACCAGTAGAGCAAAGAGTTGCTCCTCAACCTACTGAACCTGCTGAAAATGAAAATGTCCCATTGAAGTTCCTTCGGGTATGTTAGAAAAACTGCTAGCTAATCCTTTTGCAGGAGATGGAACAAAGCATCCTGATGAGCACCTAATCTATGTGGATGAAGTTTATGGATTATTTAAGCTTGCATGTATACCCGGAGATGTTATTAAGAAGAAGGTATTCCCTTTATCTTTGAAGGGAGATGCATCGACATGGTATAGGCTATGTGATGATATCATGGAACTACAAACGATTGAAATTGGAATTTCATCAGAAGTTTTATCCTATGCATCTTGTTCATTGTGATCGCAATTATATATATAATTTTTGGCTTCGCGAAGGAGAAAGCATCGCTCAAGCTTAGGGGAGGCTTAAATCAATGTTATATTCATTCCCCAATCATGAGCTCTCAAGAGAAATAATTATTCAAAGTTTTTATGCTCGGCTTTCTGATAACAATCGCACCATACTCGATACTTCTTGCGCTGGCTCTTTTATGATATAGACTATTGAATTGAAATGAGATTTATTGGATATAATTAAACGCAACTCTGAAGATTGGGATCTCGACGAAGGTAAGGAGTCAGGTATGACACCTAAGTTTGATTGTGTTAAATCTTTTATGGATACCGATGTTTTCCGTAAGTTTAGCACTAAATATGGACTTAACTCTGAGATAGTAGCTTCTTTCTATGAATCTTTTGCTGCTTATGTTGATCTCCTCAAGGAGAAGTGGTTTAAATATCATCCTCCCATAGAAGTAAAAGTAGCTGCACCTATTAAAGTTGAAGAAAAGACTATCACTTATAATGATCCTATTGTTCCTACTTCTTATGTTGAGAAACCACCTTTCCCTGTTAGAATAAAGGATCATGCTAAAGCTTCAACTGTGGTTCGTAAAAGTAATATTAGAACTTATACACCTCCTGAGCAAATTAAAGTTGAACCTAATATTGCTATTGTTAAAGATCTCTTGTCTGATAATATCGATGGGCATGTTATTTATTTCTGTGAGAAAACTGCTAGAACTGCCAAACCTTGTGCTAAAGATAAACATAGACCTGTGGTAGGCATGCATGTTATTTCTGTTAAAATAGGAGATCATTGTTATCATGGATTATGTGATATGGGTGCTAGTGCTAGTGCAATACCCATTGACTTATACAAAGAAATTAAGCATGAGATTGCACCTGCTGAGTTAGAAGATATCGATGTTACGATTAAACTTGCCAATAGAGATACTATATCTATTAGAAATATGCCCCAGAGGCAATAATAAATTAGTTATTATTATATTTCCTTGTTCATGATAATCATTTATTATCCATGCTATAATTGTATTGATAGGAAACTCAGATACATGTGTGGGTACATAGACAACACCATGTCCCTAGTAAGCCTCTAGTTAACTAGCTCGTTGATCAATAGATGGTTACGGTTTCACGACCATGGACATTGGATGTCGTTGATAACGGGATCACATCATTGGCAGAATGATGTGATGGACAAGACCCAATCCTAAGCCTAGCACAAAGATCGTGTAGTTCGTATGCTAAAGTTTTTCTAATGTCAAGTATCTTTTCCTTAGACCATGAGATTGTGCAACTCCGGATACCGTAGGAATGCTTTGGGTGTACCAAACGTCACAACGTAATCGGGTGGCTATAAAGGTGCATTACGGTATCTCCGAAAGTGTTTGTTGGGTTGGCACGAATCGAGATCGATTTGTCAGTCCGTGTAAACGGAGAGGTATCTCTGGGCCCACTCGGTAGGACATCATCATAATGTGCACAATGTGACCAAGAGGTTGATCACGGGATGATGTGTTACGGAACTAGTAAAGAGACTTGCCGGTAACGAGATTGAACAAGGTATCGGGATACCGACGATCAAATCTCGGGCAAGTACAATGCCGCTAGACAAAGGGAATTGTATACGGGATCGATTGAGTCCTTGACATCGTGGTTCATCCGATGAGATCATTGTGGAACATGTGGGAGCCAACATGGATATCCAGATCCCGCTGTTGGTTATTGACCGGAGAACGTCTCGGTCATGTCGCATGTCTCCCGAACCCGTAGGGTCTACACACTTTAGGTTCGGTGGACGCTTAGGGTTGTATGAATATGAGTATGCAGCAAACCGAATGTTGTTCGGAGTCCCAGATGAGATCTCGGACGTCACGAGGAGTTCCGGAATGGTCCGGAGGTAAAGATTTATATATGGGAAGTCTTATTTTGGTCGCCGGAAAAGTTTCCACTTTATCGGTATTGTACCGGGAGTGCCGAAAGGGGTCCGGGGGTCCACCTGCCCCGGGGGGGCACATGGGCTGTAGGGGGTGCGCCTTGGCCTATATGGGCCAAGGGCACCAGCCCCAAGAGGCCCATGCGCCAAGGAGACTTGGGGAGGGGAGAGTCCTAAAGGGGGAAGGCACCTCCGAGGTGCCTTGGGGAGGATGGACTCCTCCCCTCTTGGCCGCACCCCTTCCTTGGAGGAAGGGGCAAGGCTGCGCCTTCCCCTCTCTTGCACCTATATAAAGGGAGGGAGGGAGGGGCAGCCGCACCTGAAGCCCTTGGCGCCTCCTCTCTGCTACACCTCCTCCTCATCCCGTAGTTGCTTAGCGAAGCCTGCCGGAGTTCTGCTGCATCCACCACCACGCCGTCGTGCTGCTGGATCATCATCAACCTCTCCTTTCCCTTGCTGGATCAAGAAGGAGGAGACGCCATCCGCTCCGCACGTGTGTTGAACGCGGAGGTGCTGTCCGTTCGGCACTAGGTCATCGGTGATCTGAATCACGGCGAGTACGACTCCATCATCCCCGTTCCATTGAACGCTTCCGCACGCGATCTACAAGTGGTATGTAGATGAAATCACTCTCCCATGACTCATTGCTTAGATGAACTCATAGATGGATCTTGGTGAAACCGTAGGAAAAAATTTAATTTTCTGCAACGTTCCCCAACAGTGGCATCATGAGCTAGGTCTATTGCGTAGATTCTTTGCACGAGTAGAACACAAAGTAGTTGTGGGCGTTGATTTTTTTCAATATGCTTACCTTACTAGTCCATTCTTGTTTCGACAGTATTGTGGGATGAAGCGGCCCGGACCGACCTTACACGTACACTTACGTGAGACAGGTTCCACCGACTGACATGCACTTGGTGCATAAGGTGGCTAGCGGGTGCCGCCTCCTACTTTAGTCGGAACGGATTCGATGAAAAGGGTCCTTATGAAGGGTAAATAGCAATTGGCATATCACGTTGTGGTTTTGTATAGATACGAAACGTTCTTGCTAGAAACCCATAGCAGCCACGTAAAACATGCAAACAACAATTAGAGGACGTCTAACTTGTTTTTGCGGTGGTATGCCATGTGATGTGATATGGCCAAGAAGAATGTGATGAATGATATGTGATGTATGAGATTGATCATGTTCTTGTAATAGGAATCACGACTTGCATGTCGATGAGTATGACAACCGGCAGGAGCCATAGGAGTTGTCTTTATTTATTGTATGACCTGCGTGTCATTAAACAACACCATGTAATTACTTTACTTTATTGCTAGCCGGTAGCCATAGTAGTAGAAGTAATAAGTTGGCGAGACAACTTCATGGAGACACGATGATGGAGATCATGATGATGGAGATCATGGTGTCATGCCGGTGACGATGATGATCATGGAGCCCGAAGATGGAGATCAAAAGGAGCAAAATGATATTGGCCATATCATGTCACCATTTGATTGCATGTGATGTTTATCATGTTTATGCATCTTATTTGCTTAGAACAACGGTAGTAAATAAGATGATCCCTCATTAAAATTTCAAGAAAGTGTTCCCCTAAGCGTACAACGTTGCGAAAGTTAAATGCGTTTGAAGCACCACGTGATGATCGGGTGTGATAGATTCTTACGTTCACATACAACGGGTGTAAGCCAGATTTACACACGCGGAACACTTAGGTTAACTTGACAAGCCTAGCATGTACATACATGGCCTCGGAACACAAGAGACCGAAAGGTCGAGCATGAGTCGTATGGTAGATACGATCAACATGAAGCTGTTCACCGATGATGACTAGTCCGTCTCACGTGATGATCGGACACGACCTAGTTGACTCGGATCATGTAATCACTTAGATGACTAAGAGGGATGTCTATCTGAGTGGGAGTTCATTAGATGAACTTAATTATCCTGAACATGGTCAAAACCCCTTTGCAAATTATGTCATAGCTCGCGCTTTAGTTCTACTGTTTTAGATATGTTCCTAGAGAAAATATAGTTGAAAGTTGATAGTAGCAATTATGTGGAAAGTAGAAGGCTTATGTCCTTAATGCACCGCTCGGTGTGCTGGACTTCGAACGTGGTCTGTGGATGTTGCGAACATCTGACATACACGTTTTGATAACTACGTGATAGTTCAGTTGAACGGTTTAGAAGTTGAGGCACCAAAGACGTTTTCGAAACGTCGCGGAACATATGAGATGTTTTGAGGGCTGAAATTGGGATTTCAGGCTCATACCCACGTCAAGAGGTATAAGACCTCAAGCGATTTTCTTAACCTGCAAACTAAAGGAGAAAAGCTCAATCGTTGAGCTTGTGCTCAGATTGTCTAAGTGCAACAATCACTTGAATCGAGTGGGAGTTGATCTTCTAGATGAGATAGTGATGTTTCTCCAAAGTCATTGCCACCAAGCTGCTAGAGCTTCGTGATGAACTATAACATATCGTGGATAGATATGATGATCCTTGAGGTATTCGCGATGTTTGACACCGCGAAAGTAGAAATCAAGAAGGAGCATCAATTGTTGATGGTTAGTGAAACCACTAGTTTCAAGAAGGGCAAGGGCAACAAGGGATACTTCATGAAACGGCAAAACAGTTGCTGCTCTAGTGAAGAAACCCAAGGTTGAACCCAAACCCGAGACTAAGTGCTTCTGTAATGAGAGGAACGGACCTTTGGCGGAACCACCCTAGATACTTGGTAGATGAGAAGGCTGGCTAGGTCGATAGAAGTATATTGGATATACATTATGTTAATGTGTACTTTACTTTTACTCCTAGTAGCACCATGGTATTAGATACCGGTTCGGTTGCTAAGTGTTAGTAACTCGAAATAAAAGCTACGGAATAAACGGAGACTAGCTAAAGGTGAGCCGACAATATGTGTTGGAAGTGTTTCCAAGGTTGATGTGATCAAGCATCACACGCTCCCTCTACCATCGAGATTGGTGTTAAACCTAAGTAATTGTTATTTGGTGTTTGCGTTGAGCATAGACATGATTGGATTATGTCTATCGCAGTATGGTTATTCATTTAAGGAGAATAATGGTTACTCTGTTTATTTGAATAATACCTACAATGGTCTTGCACCTAAAATGAATGGTTTACTGAAATCTCGATCGTAGTGATACACATTTTCATGCCAAAAGATATAAGATAGTACCACCTGCTTGTGGCACTGCCATTTGAGTCATATTGGTATAAAACACATGAAGAAGCTCCATGTTGATGGATCTTTGGACTCACTCGTTTTTTTAAAAGGGTTAAGACATGCGAACCATGTCTATTGGTGTATACGCATGAAGAAACTCCATGCAGATGGATCGTTTGGACTCACTTGATTTTGAATCACTTGAGATATGCAAATCATACCACATGGGCAAGATGACTGAAAAGCCTCGGTTTGAGAAGATGGAACAAGGTAGCAACCTGTTGGAAGTAACACATTTTGATGTGTGCAATCCAATGAGTGCTGAGGCATGTAGTGAATATCGTTATGTTCTGACTTCACAGATGATTCGAGTAGATGTTGAGTATATTTACTTGATGAAACACAAGTCTGGATTATTGAATGGTTCAAGTAATTTCAGAGTGAAGTTAAAGATCATCGTGACAAGAGGATAAAATGTCTATGATATGATCATAGAGATGAGTATCTGAGATTCTGAGCTTTGGCACGCAATTAAGACATTGTGGAAATTGTTTCACAATAAATACCGCTGGAACACCATAGTGTGATGGTGTGTCCGAACATCATAGTTGCACCCTATTGAATATGGTGCGTACCATGATGTCTCTTATCGAATTACCACTATCGCTCATGGGTTAGGCATTAGAGACAACCGCACTCACTATAATAGGGCACCACAAAATTCCGGCTGAGACGACACCGTTTGAACTATGGTTTGGAGAAACCTAAGTTGTCGTTTCTTAAAAGTTTGGGGCTGCGACGCTTATGTGAAAAGTTTCAGGATGGTAAGCTCGAACCCAAAGCGGATAAAATGCATCTTCATAGGACACCCAAAAACCAGTCGGGTATACCTCCTATCTCAGATCCGGAAGCAAAAGTAATTGTTTCTAGAAATAGGTCCTTTCTCGAGGAAAAGTTTCTCTCGAAAGAATTGAGTGGGAGGATGGTGGAGACTTGATGAGGTTATTGAACCATCACTTCAACTAGTGTGTAACAGGCACGTGAAGTTGTTCTGTGACACCTACACCAATTGAAGTAGAAGCTTATGATAGTGATCATGAAACTTCGGATCAAGTCACTACCGAACCTCGTAGGACGACAAGGACGCGTACTGCTTCGGAGTGGTGCGGTAATCCTGTCTTGGAGGTCATGTTGCTAGCCAACAATGAACCTATGAGCTATGGAGAAGCAATGGTGGGCCCGGATTCCGACAAATGGCTCGAGGCCATAAAATCCGAGAGAGAATCCATGACTTTGGAAGAAATACTTGATGGTCGTAAGGCCGTTGGGTAAAGATGGATTTTAAAAGGAAGACAGACAATGATGGTAAGTGTCACCATTAAGAAAGCTCGACTTGTCGTTAAAGATGTTTTCCGACAAGTTCAAGGAGTTGGCTACGGTGAGGCTTTCTCACTCGTAGCGATGCTAAGAGTCTGTTGGAATTGGATTAGCGATTCGCATTATTTATGAAATCTTGCATATAGGATGTCAAAACATTGTTTCTTGACAGTTTTCTTGAGGAAAGGTTGTATGTGATACAACCGAAGGTTTTGACAATCCCGAAGACGCTAACAAGTATGCAAAGCTCCAAAGCAATCCTTCTAAGGACCGGAGTAAGCATCTCGGAGTTGGAATGTACGCTTTGATGAGATGATCAAAGATTTTGGGTCTATACAAAGTTTATGAGAAACTTGTATTTCCAAAGAAGTGAGTGGGAGCACTATAGAATTTCGATGAGTATATGTCGTTGACATATTGATGATCGTAAATGATGTAGAATTTTACGTAAAGCATATAGGGTTATTTGAAAAGTGTTTTTCAAGTGAAAACCTGGTTTAAGCTCTCAAACATTGAGCATCAAGATCTATGAGGATAGATCAAAACCGCTTAATGGTACTTTCAAATGAGCATATACCTTGACATGATCTTGAAGGTGTTCAAGATGGATCAGTCAAAGAAGGAGTTCTTGCCTGAGATGTAAAGTATGAAGTTAAGACTTAAAGCTCGACCACGGCAGAAAAGAAGGACGAATGTCGCCCCCTATGCTTTAGACGTAGGCTCTATAGTATGCTATGCTGTGTACCGCACCGAAAGTGTGCCTTGCCATGAGTCAGTCAAGGGGTACAAGAATGATCCAGGAATGGGGATCATTGGACAACGGTCAAAATTGTCCTTGGAGTAAATAAGGGCATGTTTCTCGATTATGGAGGTGATAAAGAGTTCGGCGTAAAGGGTTACATCGATGCAAGCTTTAACACCTATCCGAGTGACTCTGAGTAGCAAACCGGATACATATAGTGGAGCAACCATTTGGAATAGCTTCAAGTGGAGCGTGGAAGCAACATTTACAATATGACATAGAGAATTGCAAAGTACATACGGATCTGAATACTGCAGACCCGTTGACTAAAAGTTCACTCACAAGGAAAACATGATCAAAACCCCAGAACTCATTGAGTCTTAATCACATGGTGATGTGAACTAGTTTAGCGACACTAGTAAACTCTTTGGATGTTGGTCACATGGCGATGTGACCTATCAGTGTTAATCACATGGCGATGTGAACTAGATTATTGACTCTAGTGCAAGTGGGAGACTGTTGGAAATATGCCCTAGAGGCAATAATAAATTAGTTATTATTATATTTCCTTGTTCATGATAATCGTTTATTATCCATGCTATAATTGTATTGATAGGAAACTCAGATATATGTGTGGGTACATAGACAACACCATGTCCCTAGTAAGCCTCTAGTTAACTAGCTCGTTGATCAATAGATGGTTACGGTTTCACGACCATGGACATTGGATGTCGTTGATAAAGGGATCACATCATTGGCATAATGATGTGATGGACAAGACCCAATCCTAAGCCTAGCACAAAGATCGTGTAGTTCGTATGCTAAAGTTTTTCTAATGTCAAGTATCTTTTCCTTAGACCATGAGATTGTGCAACTCCGGATACCGTAGGAATGCTTTGGGTGTACCAAACGTCCACAACGTAATCGGGTGGCTATAAAGGTGCATTACGGTATCTCCGAAAGTGTCTGCATTGGGTTGGCACGAATCGAGATCGATTTGTCACTCCGTAAACGGAGAGGTATCTCTGGGCCCACTCGGTAGGACATCATCATAATGTGCACAATGTGACCAAGAGGTTGATCACGTGATGATGTGTTATGGAACGAGTAAAGAGACTTGCCGATAACGAGATTGAACAAGGTATCGGGATACCGACGATCGAATCTCGGGCAAGTACAATGCCGCTAGACAAAGGGAATTGTATACGGGATCGATTGAGTCCTTGACATCGTGGTTCATCCGATGAGATCATCGTGGAACATGTGGGAGCCAACATGGGTATCCAGATCCCGCTGTTGGTTATTGACCAAGAACGCCCTTGGCCATGTTCGATGTCTCCCGAACCCGTAGGGTCTACACACTTAAGGTTCGGTGGCGCTAGGGTTGTATGAATATGAGTATGCAGCAAACCGAATGTTGTTCGAGTCCGGATGAGATCCCGGACGTCACGAGGAGTTCCGGAATGGTCCGGAGGTAAAGATTTATATATGGGAAGTCTTATTTTGGTCGCCAAAAAGTTTCAGCACTTTATCGGTATTGTACCGGAGTGCCGAAAGGGGTCCGGGGGTGCACCAGGGGTCCACCTGCCCCGGGGGGGGGCACATTGGCTGTAGGGGGTGCGCCTTGGCCTATATGGGCCAAGGGCACCAGCCCCAAGAGGCCCATGCGCCAAGGAGACTTGGGGAGGGGAGAGTCCTAAAGGGGGAAGGCACCTCCGAGGTGCGTTGGGGAGGATGGACTCCTCCCCCCTCTTGGCCGCACCTCTTCCTTGGAGGAAGGGGCAAGGCTGCACCCTTACCCCTCTCTTGCACCTATATAAAGGGAGGGGAGGGAGGGGGCAGCCGCACCCTGAAGCCCTTGGCACCTCCCCTGTCTGCTACACCTCCTCCTCCTCCCGTAGTTGCTTAGCGAAGCCCTGCCGGAGTTCTGCTGCATCCACCACCACGCCGTCGTGCTGCTGGATCATCATCAACCTCTCCTTGCTGTATCAAGAAGGAGGAGACGTCATCCGCTCCGTACGTGTGTTGAACGCGGAGGTGCTGTCCGTTCGGCACTAGGTCATCGGTGATCTGAATCACGACGAGTACGACTCCATCATCCCCGTTCCATTGAACGCTTCCGCATGCGATCTACAAGTGGTATGTAGATGAAATCACTCTCCCATGACTCGTTGCTTAGATGAACTCATAGATGGATCTTGGTGAAACCGTAGGAAAAATTTTAATTTTCTGCAACGTTCCCCAACAATATCACCAATGGGAATTGTTAGAGATGTTGAAGTCTTGTGTGGGAAAACTAAATATCCTACTGATTTTCTTGTTCTTGGTTCCCCACAAGATAGCTTTTGTCCCATTATATTTGGTAGACCCTTCTTGAACACCGTTAATGCTAAGATAGACTGCGAAAAGGATATTGTTACTATTGGTCTAGGTGATATGTCTCATGAGTTTAATTTCTCTAAATTTAGTAGACAACACCGTGAAGAGGAATTACCTAGCAAGGATGAAATTATTGGTCTTGCTTCTATTGCCGTGCCTCCTAGTGATCCTTTAGAACAACAGTTGCTAGACCATGAAAATGATATGTTTATGAATGAAAGAAGGGAAATAGATGAAGTATTCTTTAAACAGGAACCTATCCTGAAACACAATTTGCCTGTTGAAATCCTAGGGGATCCTCCTCCACCCAAGGGTGATCCCGTGTTTGAGCTAAAACCGTTACCTGATACTCTTAAATATGCTTATCTTGATGAGAAAAAGATATATCTTGTTATTATTAGTGCTAACCTTTCAGAGCATGAAGAAGAGAGATTATTGAAAACTCTGAAGAAGCACCATGCTGCTATTGGATATACTCTTGATGATCTTAAGGGCATTAGTCCCACTCTATGTCAACACAAAATAAATTTGGAGGAAGATGCCAAACCAGTTCGTGATCATCAACGACGGTTGAATCCTAAGATGAAGGAAGTGGTAAGAAAATAAATACTAAAGCTCCTTGAGGCAGGTATAATTTATCCCGTTGCTGATACTCAGTGGGCAAGTCCTGTCCATTGTGTTCCTAAGAAGGGAGGTATTACCGTCGTTCCTAATGATAAAGATGAGTTGATCCCGCAAAGAGTTATTACAGGATATAGGATGGTAATTGATTTCCACAAATTAAATAAAGCTACTAAAAAGGATCATTAACCCTTACCTTTTATCGATCAAATGCTAGAAAGATTATCTAAACATACACATTTTTGCTTTCTAGATGGTTATTCTGGTTTCTCTCAAATACGTGTGTCAGCCAATGATCAATCAAAGACTACTTTTACTTGCCCTTTTGGTACTTTTGCTTATAGACATATGCCTTTTGGTTTATGTAATGCACCTGCTACCTTTCAAAGATGTATGATGACTATATTCTCTGACTTTTGTGAAAAGATTTGTGAGGTTTTCATGGACGACTTCTCCGTCTATGGATCCTCTTTTGATGATTGCTTGATCAACCTTGATCGAGTTTTGCAGAGATGTGAAGAGACTAATCTTGTCTTGAATTGGGAAAAGTGCCACTTTATGGTTAATGAAGGTATTGTCTTGGGGCATAAAGTTTCTGAAAAAGGTATTGAAGTTGATAAAACCAAGGTTGATGCTATTGAAAAGATGCCATGCCCCAAGGACATCAAAGGTATAAGAAGTTTCCTTGGTCACGCTGGATTTTATAGGAGGTTCATTAAGGACTTCTCAAAGATTTCTCGGCCTCTGACTAATTTATTACAAAAATATATACCATTTGTCTTTGATGATGATTGTGTCGAAGCATTTGAAATACTTAAGAAAGCATTGATCTCTGCACCTATTGTTCAGCCACCTGATTGGAATTTACCCTTTGAAATTATGTGTGATGCTAGTGATTATGCTATAGGTGCTGTTCTAGGGCAAAGAGTTGATAAGAAATTAAATGTTATTCAATATGCTAGTAAAACTCTAGACAATGCTCAGAGAAATTATGCTACTACTGAAAAAGAATTCTTAGCAGTTGTATTTGCTTATGATAAGTTCATGCCTTATATTGTTGATTCTAAAGTAACTATTCACACGGATCATGCTGCTACTAAATATCTTATGGAAAAGAAAGATGCTAATCCTAGACTTATTAGATGTGTTCTCTTGCTATAAGAATTTGATTTGCATATTGTTGATAGAAAGGGAGCGGAGAACCCCGTTGCAGACAACTTGTCTAGGTTAGAAAATGTTCTTGATGACCCACTACCTATTGATGATAGCTTTCCTAATGAGCAATTAAATGTCATAAATGCTTCTCGTACTACTCCATGGTATGCTGATTATGCCAATTACATCGTTGCTAAATTTATACCACCTAGTTTCACATACCAGCAAAAGAAAAAGGTTTTCTATGACTTGAGACATTACTTTTGGGATGACCCACATCTTTATAAAGAAGGAGTAGATGGTGTTATTAGACGAGCATGAATAGGAACAGATCCTACGCAAGTGTCACTCCGAAGCTTATGGAGGGCACCACACTGGAGATAGAACTGCACATAAGGTATTGCAATCTGGTTTTTATTGGCCTACTCTCTTCAAGGATGCCCGTAAGTTTGTCTTATCTTGTGATGAATGCCAAAGAATTGGTAATATTAGTAGACGTCAAGAAATGCCTATGAATTATTCACTTGTTATTGAACCATTCGATGTTTGGGGCTTTGATTATATGGGACCTTTTCCTGCCTCTAATGGATATACACATATTTTAGTTGCTGTTGATTATGTTACTAAGTGGGTAGAAGCTATTCCAACTAGTATTGCTGATCATAACACATCTATTAAAATGCTTAAAGAAGTTATTTTTCCGAGGTTTGGAGTCCCTAGATATTTAATGACTGATGGTGGTTCACATTTTATTCATGGTGCTTTCCAAAAAATGCTTGCTAAATATGATGTTAATCATAGAATTGCATCTCCTTATCACCCACAGTCTAGTGGTCAAGTAGAATTGAGTAATAGAGAGCTCAAATTAATTTTGCAAAAGACCACAATAGATTTAGAAAGAATTGGTCCAAGAAACTTGATGATGCATTATGGGCCTATAGAACTGCATATAAAAATCCTATGGGTATGTCTCCGTATAAAATGGTTTATGGAAAAGCATGTCACTTACCTCTCGAACTAGAACATAAGGCATATTGGGCTATTAAAGAGCTCAATTATGATTTCAAACTTGCCGGTGAGAAGAGGTTATTTGATATTAGCTCACTTGATGAATGGAGAACCCAAGCTTATGAAAATGCCAAGTTGTTTAAAGAAAAAGTTAAAAGATGGCATGACAAAAGAATACAAAAGCGTGAGTTTAATGTAGGTGATTATGTATTGCTATACAACTCTCGTTTAAGATTTTTTGCAGGGAAACTTCTCTCTAAATGGGAAGGCCCTGACATTATCGAGGAGGTCTATCGTTAGGTGCCATAAAAATCAACAACCTCGAAGGCACAAATCCGAAGGTGGTAAACGGTCAAAGAATCAAACATTATATCTCAGGTAATCCTATAAATGTTGAAACCAATGTTATTGAAACTGTAACCCCGGAGGAATACATAAGAGACACTTTCCGGAACATTTCAGACTCCGAAAAGGAATAGGTATGTGGTACGGTAAGTAGACCGACTCCAAAACAGTTTTTATGGCAATATTTCTCCGTTTTGGAATATTTAGAAAAATAGAAAAATAAGAAGCAGTCCGGGAAGGACACGAGGCCTCCATGAGGGTGGAGGGCGCGCCCTACTCTACTGGGCGCGCCCCCTACCTCGTGGGCACCTCGTGTGCTCTCCGGACTTCGTTTTCTTGCACGATACGTATTTTGGTCGGTAAAAATTCATTATATATTCTCCTGAAGGTTTTGACTCCTGTATCACGCAATTGTCCTCTGTTCTTGTTTCGAGCTGTTTTCTGTTAGGGTTGTCAAGGCCAGGCATCATGTCGTTCCCCTCCGCCAACAATGGTGACAATGATGCTTGGCTAATGAAGATAGAGCTGAAGAGGGAAGAACCCATGGAGATCAACAAGGATGAAGGAACCAAGAAAGCCACGGAGGATCAAGCTCCTGAAGACAACCTTCAACTTGATCACAATCTTCTTATCCCAACTGAGATCGAAGCTTTCAAGATGATTGAGTTGGCTCGTATTCAAAACAAGTATCTCACACGTGAAATGTTTTTGTTGAAGGAAGATATCGCTGCACTCAAGGGCATTATCCACAAGCTGGAGGACCTCTTACGCTCGATGTGCGACTATCCATCATCACCACCACCTTCATCACCGAAAAAGGAGACATAATCACATGGGTATGGGCACTCCCCTTGGCAACTGCCAAGCTTGGGGGAGGTGCCCCGGTATCGTATCACCATCACACTCCTATCTTTACCGTTTTTCTTAGTTCGATCCTATTAGTAATATCTTGATCTAGTAGAATAAAGTTTTGGTATGATCTAGTTTTGAGTTTTGCTTTATGATCTCTCTATGTAATCGAGTCCGTGAGCTATATAATAAAGATTAGTGCCGAGTCAAGGGCTTGATTATCTTGCTATGATCTTGAGTGAATAAAACAAAAGAGAAAAGAATGAAAAGAAATAAAATATCATATTGATCTTATTGAGAGTAATGACTTCACATAGAAAGAGTATGATGATTAAAAATTGCTGAGATTTGACAAACATAGCTTTGGTCATCGTTGCAATTAATAGGAAGTAATAAAGAAAGAGAGGTTTCACATATAAATATACTATCTTGGACATCTTTTATGATTGGGAGCACTGATTAAAATATGACATGCTAAAGAGTTGATGTTGGACAAGGAAGACAACGTAATGGGTTATGTTTTCTTATATCTGAGATAAAGTATATTGTCATGGATCATCCAACATGTTGAGCTTGCCTTTCCCCCTCATGCTAGCCAAATTCTTAGCACCAAGCAGAGATACTACTTGTGCTTCCAAAAACCCTTAAACCAGTTTTGGCATGAGAGTCCACCATATCTACCTATGGATTGAGTAAGATCCTTCAAGTAAGTTGTCATCAGTGCAAGCAATAAAAATTGCTCTCTAAATATGTATAATTGATTGGTGTGGAGGAAATAAGCTTTATACAATCTTGTGATGTGGAAGAAATAAAAGCGACGAACTGCATAATAAAGGTTCATATCACAAGTGGCAATATAAAGTGACATTCTTTCGCATTAAGATTTTGTGCATCCAACCATAAAAGCGCATGGCAACCTCTTCTTCCCTCTGCGAAGGGTCTATCTGTTACTATTATCTTCTACCTTATGCAAGAGTCATGGTGATCTTCACCTTTCCTTTTTATTTTATCCTTTGGCAAGCACAGGGTGTTGGAAAGATCCTGATAGATATATCTAATTGGATGTAAGTCAGCATGAGTTATTATTGTTGACATTACCCTTGAGGTAAAAGGTTGGGAGGCGAAACTATAAGCCCCTATCTTTCTCTGTGTCCGACTAAAACTCCGTAACAACAAGTATTGGGTGAGTGTTAGCAATTATGAAAGACTAAATGATAGTTGAGTATGTGGACTTGCTAGAAAGCTCTGACATAGACTCTTTCTGATGTTATGATAAATTGCAATTGCTTCAATGACTGAGATTATAGTTTGTTAGTTCTCAATAAAGTTTCGATTCATACTGCATTGTGAATATATTATTACTTGAGCATAAGAAATCATATGACAATATTCATATATGTTGCTGTTATGAGAATGATCATGATGCCCTCATGTCCGTATTTTATTTTATCGACACCTCTACCTCTAAACATGTGGACATATTTATCGTTATCGGCTTCCGCTTGAGGACAAGCGAGGTCTAAGCTTGGGGGAGTTGATACGTCCATTTTGCATCATGCTTTTATATCAATATTTATTGCATTATGGGCTGTTACTACACATTATGTCACAATACTTATGCCTATTCTCTTTTATTTTACAAGGTTTACATAAGGAGGGAGAATGCCATTTGGAATTCAGGCTGGAAAAGGAGCAAATATTAGAGACCTATTCTGCACAACTCCAAAAGTCCTCAAACTCCACGAAAGTTATTTTTGGAAATAATAAAAAATACTGAGCGGAAGAAATACGTCGGGGCCACCACCGTCCCGAGGTGGGCGCGCCCTACCCCAGGCGCGCCCCACCTCGTGGGCCCCTGTTGGCTCTCTGGTGGCCATCTTCTGCTATATGAAGTCTTTCGTCGAGGAAAAAAATCATAAGCAACCTTTCGGGACCAGACTCCGCCGCACTGAGGTGGAACCTTGGCGGAACCAATCTAGGGCTCCGGCAGAGCTGTTCTGCCGGGGACACTTCCCTCCGGGAGAGGGAAATCATCGCCATCGTCATCACCAACGCTCCTCTCATCGGGAGAGGGCAATCTCCATCAACATCTTCACCAGCACCATCTCCTCTCAAACCCTAGTTCATCTCTTGTATCCAATTCTTGTCTCTAAGTCCGGATTGGTACCGTAGGTTGCCGATGAGTGTTGATTACTCCTTGTAGTTGATGCTAGTTGGTTTATTTGGTGGAAGATCATATGTTCAGATCCTATATGCATATTAATACCCCTCTGATTATGAACATGAATATGCTTTGTGTGTAGTTATGTTTGTTCCTGAGGACATGGGAGAAGTCTTGCTATTAGTAGTCATGTAAATTTGGTATTCATTTGATATTTTGATGAGATGTATGTTGTCTATCCTCTAGTGGTGTTATGTGAATGTCGACTACATAACACTTCACCATTATTTGGGCCTATAGGAAGGCATTAGGAAGTAATAAGTAGATGATGGGTTGCTAGAGTGACAGGAGCTTAAACCCTAGTTTATGCGTTGCTTCATAAGGGGTTTGGATCCATATGTTTCATGCTATGGTTAGGTTTACCTTAATACTTTTGTTGTAGTTGCGGATGCTTGAAATAGAGGTTAATCATAAGCGGGATGCTTGTTCAAGTAAGAACAACACCCAAGCACCATCCACCCACATATCAAATTATCAAAGTACCGAACGCGAATCATATGAACGTGATGAAAACTAGCTTGACGAGAATTCCCATGTGTCCTCGGGAGCGCTTTTCTCTCTATAAGAGTTTTTCCAGGCTAGTCCTTTGCTACAAAAAGGATTGGGCCACCTTGCTGCACTTTATTTACTTTTGTTACTTGTTGCTCGTTACCAATTATCTTATCACAAAACTATCTGTTACCTATAATTTCAGTGCTTGCAGAAAATAACTTGATGAAAACCGCTTATCATTTCTTCTACTCCTCGTTGGGTTCGACACTCTTACTTATCAAAAGGACTACGATAGATCCCCTATACTTGTGGGTCATCACTGTGCAACACACGAACTTCAAGAAGAAGAATGACAAGAAAAAAGGTGCTTGTCATGTGTGTGGGGATCCTGATCATTGGGCTCCTCATTGTCCTAATCGCTATGACAAGCGTCATCTCGAAAAGCGGCAAGACCGCTAATGTTGTCATTGGAGACACTGACATGAAGGATGATGGGTATGGTATATTTCCCACTATTCTTTCAGTATGTCATTCTCCTGATTGGTTGATTGACACGGGTGCTAATGTGCTTGTATGCGGTGATATTTCCATGTTTTTGTCTTATCAGACCACAGGAACTTCAATCGTGCTGATGGGCAACGGTTCAAGTGCTTCTGTTCGTGGTGTTGGCATGGTCGATCTTAAGTTTACTTCAGGGAAGATCGTGCGGCTGAAGAACGTGCATTATGTCCCCTCCGTCAATAAAAATCTTGTTAGCGGATCTCTTCTGCGTAGAGATGGCTACAAGCTTATCTTTGAGTCGAAAAAATTTGTAATATCCAAGTATGGAACCTTTGTTGGTAAAGGTTATGAGTCAGGAGGCCTGTTTCGTTTATCCTATCAGATGTTTGCAATAAAGTTGTTAATCATATTTGCAACAATAGTGAATCAAATGTGTGGCATTCACGTCTTTGTCATGTTAACTTTGGTTGCATGTCGCGACTAGCGAAGTTGAACTTAATCCTTAGTTTCACCACTGTCAAGGGATCTAAGTGTCAAGTGTGTGTGCATGCTAAGCAACCCCGTAAGTCTCACACGACTGCGGAAATGAGAAATCTTGCACCACTAGAGCTCATACATTCAGACCTATGTGAAATGAATGGTGTTTTGACAAAAGGTGGAAAGAAATATTTCGTGACGTTAATTGATGACTCCACTAGATACTGCCGTGTGTATCTTCTGAAATCTAAGGATGAGGCTTTGAACCTTTTCAAGATCTATAAAGCTGAAGTGGAAAACCAACTTGATCGAAAAATCAAGAGGCTTAGGTCCGACCGTGGTGGAGAGTATTTTTCCAATGAATTTGATGCTTTTTATGCGGAACATGGTATAATCCATGAGAGGACGCCTCCCTATTCACCTCGGTCAAATGGGGTGGCGAAAGAAAGAATCGTACTCTAATCGATTTGGTTAACGCCATGTTAGACACATCGGGTCTCTCCAAGGCATGGTGGGGGGAGGCGATATTGACGGCATGTCATGTCCTAAACCGAGTTCCCACAAAGAACAAAGAGATAACTCCATTTGAGGAATGGGAGAAGAAAAGGTTAAAACTCTCTTATCTACGAACACGGGGTTGTTTGGCGAAAGTCAATGTTCCAATTCCAAAGAAGTGGAAGCCTGGACCAAAGATTGTGGATTGTGTTTTCCTGGGATATGCTTTTCATAGCATTGGCTATAGATTCTTGGTTGTAAAATCCGAGGTACCTAACATACGGTACGATCATGGAGTCGAATGATGCGACTTTCTTCGAAGATATCTTTCCTATGAAGGATATGGCTACCTCATCTAATCAGGAGATGCCTAGTTCATCGAATCAGGAACCAGTTACAATTACCGAACCTACCATTTCGATGGAACACTTTGAAAGTCCTGTGGAGGAGAACAATGAAGTTCCTATTAGGAGCAAGAGATGAGGACTGCAAAGTCCTTTGGTGATGATTTTCTTGTGTATCTCATAGATGACACTCCCAGTTCTATTTCGGAGGCCTATGCATCAGAAGATGCTGACTACTGGAAGGAAGCGGTTCATAGCGAGATGGATTCCATCTTGGCGAATGAAACTTGGGAGATAACTGATCGTCCTTATGGGTGCAAACCTATAGGATGCAAATGGGTATTCAAGAAGAAGCTTAGGCCTGATGGTACTATTGAAAAGTACAAGGCTCGGCTCGTGGCTAAGGGTTATACCCAAAAGGAAGGTGAAGACTTCTTTGATACTTACTCACCTGTGGCTCGACTGACCACTATTCGAGTTCTACTTTCACTAGCTGCCTCGCATGGTCTTCTCGTTCATCATATGGATGTTAAGACTGCTTTCCTAAATGGAGAGTTGGACGAGGAAATTTATATGGAACAACCAGATGGGTTTGTACTAGATGGTCAGGAAAGAAAAGTGTGCAAGTTGCTGAAGTATTTGTATGGACTCAAGCAAGCACCCAAACCGTGGCATGAGAAGTTTGAAAGAACTTACAGCTGCAGGCTTTGTTGTAAATGAAGCTGACAAATGTGTGTACTATCGCCATGGTGGGGGCGAGGGAGTTATCCTTTGCTTGTATGTTGACGACATACTGATTTTCGGAACAAATCTGAATGTTATTAAGGAGGTCAAGGATTTTCTATCTTGCTGTTTTGAGATGAAAGATTTAGGAGTGGCTGATGTCATACTGAACATCAAGTTCTTGAGAGACGTTGATGGTGGGATCACATTGCTTCAATCTCACTATGTGGAAAAGATCTTGAGTCGCTTTGGCTACAATGACTGCAAGCCCTCTCCAACACCATATGATGCTAGTGTGTTGCTTCGAAAGAATAAAAGAATTGCTAGAGACCAATTGAAGCATTCTCAGATTATTGGCTCACTTATGTACTTAGCCGATTGCTACAAGACTGACATCTCTTTTCTTTGTTAGCAAACCGAGTTGGTTTGTCTCAAAACCAAGAGATGTGCATTGGAAAGCTCTAGAGAGAGTTTTGCGTTATTTGAAAACCTTTGCAAATTATGGAATTCACTACACCGCACCCAAAGGTGCTTGAAGGGTATAGTGACTCAAACTGGATCTCGAATCTTTGATGAGATAAAGGCCACGAGCGGTTATGTATTCACTCATGGAGGTGGCGCTGTTTCTTGGAAGTCTTGCAAGCAGACCATCTTAACGAGGTCAACAATGGAAGCAGAACTCACAGCACTAGATACAGCTACGGTGGAAGCAGATTGGCTTCGCCGACTCTTGAATGACTTGCCAGTTGTTGAGAAACCTGTACCGGGTATCCTTATGAACCGCGACAATCAAACTGTGATCACGAAAGTGAGCAGCTCAAAGGATAACATGAAGTCATCAAGACACGTTCAGAGAAGGTTAAAGTCTGTCAGGAAAATGAGAAACTCCGGAGTTATTGCATTGAATTATATCCAAACCTCTAAAAATTCGGCAAATCCTTTTACAAAGGGTCTATCACGTAATGTGATAGATAATGCATCGAGGGAGATGGGTATGAGACCCACAATATGAGTTGTTCACAGTGGTAACCTATTCCCGTGAATTAGATGTGGAAAACAAGCTGGTGATCAACTGAGAGGAGAGTATCCTTACTATTAACAATACCACTCCATGAAGATGCAATACTCTCCTAATCTGCATGGCAGGTTGATGTATATCTTAATGTGTTCTAAGTGTCTCATTGAAGGAGAGATGTTGTCCTGCAGAACAAATTTTGAAGAACACATCTATATGAGTCTGATTGTTAAACGTCGCAACCTATGAGAGTAGGGTTCTCTCTAATAAACTCATGAAAGGTCTCCGAGTATGACGCATAAGCTCCACCCGTGGGGAAGACCCACAGTAGCCACGTATCGGTCAAGGCTTTATGTGAAGCTAGATTTGCAGAAAACTTGCAGTTCAAGGCCCGATCCTTTGCTCAAGTTGCTTACTAGTGTAGCATAGAGTTCTAGGTGGAAGTTCAACTTAACAGTCTCCACCTGCAGCATGCAGGTATATAAAACAGTGTTTTGGAACCAAAGGCAAATTTTGTGTGCCTCTGGGATCTGGTGGGGGATTGCTAGAATTTTATCTATTTTGGGCCTAGCCCAATAAGCAGTTTCATAAATTCCTAATAAATCCTACAGGCCCACGCAGCCCATTCGTGCAAGGCAAGAGGTAGAATTAAAGTTTAGTCCCACATTGCTAGTTTAGAGGGAGTTGGACCTCTTTATAAGGGAGGTTCTTTCCCCACTTGTATGAGCATGAGAACAAGAGGGACATCCACGCGCGCTCCTCCTCCGCCACCCGCCACGCCACGCCTCGTCACGACGCGCCGCGGGTTGCGGGAACGAGCCGATGTCTAAATTTTTCTATGCACTACGGGTATACGAAAGGTCACACGGAAGCTGAAAAGATTTTTGCGAAAGTGGAGTTCGAATGCGAACGGTGCAGCCCTTCGACTGCTGGCTGTTCGCTTCATCTCCGTCTCTTCGTTTCGCCTCCTGTCGCCGCCCTCTCGCCTCCTTCTCTTGCGCCTATAAAAGGGAGGCCGCTCCTCTCAGAGAGGTGCACCGGAACTTCTTCTTCCTCTCGCCACTGGTTCCAATCTATGAGCTGCTGCTGTCTTCCTCATCCCGGCTTACGGCGTGCACCGCGAGTCGGGACAGTAGGCCTCTGAAACCGCACCACTTTGAGTGTTGTACGGGAGAAGGGTGATAAGGTTTTTGGGGAGCGCTCCGCGTGACTACTGACTTTTCAATCACGGACTCCGACGACTACTTCCCCGACGAAGACTTCTTCCCCGACGTCGACAACCTCATCGACGACATGGCTGGAGAGGATGTCAACCCCACGTCCAGTGCTTCTGCTGCTGTCCCGTACGTGTTCTTCCTCTTTCTGTTAGAGATCCTGCTAAAGTTCCTTGTTCTAGTGTTTGCCCTAGATATGTTAGACTCTGTTTCATATATGCAACTTGCTATACTATCTGCTCTAGATGTGTTTAGTTACAGTTCATATATGAAGATGTTGTTTACCTTCTCTTTATCAATTCGCATGACTTGTTTTATCACTGCTATACTAGTCATGCTTTATCTAGTATTTCTGATAATAAAATCATTTGGTAAATCTCTCATATTTCCAACAAGAAGAGGGGGAAAGACTTCCCATCCACAGTGTTACAATGTTATTTACACGGCTCGTACATCCACCTCCACATGGAGTAGTTACATGAGTCGACTACTCACCCAACCCCCACCTTGCTAGTCCCGCAAACACTCCATCCAAGTCCCCTTTCAAAAGCCCTGCTTGCCTCCACGTCCTTCCTTCCCTCTCGATCCGTCCGAGTACTTGCACTGTGGAGGGGCTTGCACCGTTAAAGACGATATCGTTCCTATGCGTCCATATCACCCACATGCCCAGCAAGCATAAGGCTCTCATGGTCCTCCATTGGTCTCGTCGCTGCTCTTGCCTTAAGCACCATGAGCCGAGGGTGTCGTCATCACGAGGCTCCAGCTCCGGCCGATTAGTGACCACGCTCATCCAATGCCACACTTCCTTTGAGAAGGTGCAACTCACCATGAGATGACCCATAGTTTCCTCTTGTTGATCGCAGAAAGGGCACGCATCCTGATGAGGTAGCCCGCGCTTGGCGAGTCTATCGGAAGTCCAGCACCGGTTCTTGAGAGAAAGCCATGCAAAGAAACGACATGTCAGAGGTGCTCCCGATCCCCATGTGAATGCAGCCGTAGGCACCACCTCCAGCCCCGAAAACCTTGCCGCATACGCCGACCGTGCCGAGAACAGGCCGTCCTTTTCCCATGCCCAGATAACCGAGTCCGCGTGCCTGTATCCACCTGCACAGTCCCTACTCTCGACCAGAGGAGCAGAAACTGCTGCAGCGCAGCCTCAGTGATGTCTGGCCCAATGTCTCCTGCCCACGATGCATCCTCCATGGCTGCCGAGACTGCGCCAGCCTTGCACGTTTGGGAACCCTATCATACACCAACGGTGCACGCTCACAGATGCGGAATCCCTGCAGCCAACGATCCTCCCAAAACAACATTTCCTGCCCATTGCCGACCATGGCTCTAGCCACTGCATGAAACACTGCCATCGAGTCCTTTGGAACTCTAATGGGTAGTCCTGACCATGGCCTCAAGTTGTCCGTCCTTTGGAGCCACGACCACCTTGCTTGCAAGGCTATGTTGAGCCAGCGAAGATTCGGAATGCCTAGGCCGCCATCCCATTTCGGTCGACAAACCATGTCCCATGCAACCGAACAGTTTCCTCCATTGGCCTCCTTCTTTCCACACCATAGAAAGCCTCGGCAAATGCGCACCATCGCTGATAAGGTCTTGGGGGGTAGATCCAGTGCAAGCATGGCATGAATAGGGATCGCACACAACACTGATGTTATTAGTATTAATCGTCCACTCTTAGGCATTAGTGCTGCCCGCCAGTTTGGGAGGCAGTTTGCAAGTTGGTCCACAAGGCCTTGAAGCTGCGCCACTGATTGCTTGCGAATTGTTAGCGGTAGCCCCAAATGCTTGCAAGAGAAAACCCCACTCGAACAGCCAAGCAGATCGCACACCTCATTGAGGTCCTCCTGAGTGCACCTTATGCCCATTACTGCGCTTTTTGCCATGTTCACCCATAGTCCAGAAGCATGCCCAAACTCGTCCAAAATGGCTCTGCACACCCTGTACTCTAACTCCGACGGCTTGAAGAACACCATCACATCATCCGCATACATGGACTGATGGACACCCTTTGATGTGCAAATTTATTATCTGAGTGCGCATTACTAGTCTGCTCATGTGCATCATGTTTGCATTTGTTATATCTTATGTCCAAACTGTCTTGCGAGTACATTCAAAGTACTCACCTGGCTTGTTGATTTGGCCAGATGTTGATGAAGGCGATCTTATGGATGAAGAGTACGATAGCGAGTCCGACGCCTAGAGGAGTCGATCGTCCCGTGCGATCCTAGAGTTGGTCACTTGTATTATATACGCTTCCGCTACCCTAATAAAATCATCGAGCCTCACTCCGTGGCTTGATGAGTCAGAAGATTTTGGAGTCATGTCACCCACTTCACTATGACATATCCACCACCACTTTTATTACGAGTCAGTAGTTATGCCACCATACTCTTTGTGTCATATCCACCTTTATGTATAATATCGGCCTGCTTGTAATAAATTGTTGAGCAGCCTCGGCTCAACCTTGTATAATATTTAGTACTTCTGGATTTCTGTATCAAGGATTTGTCTACCAGTAAGGAGGATTTTTTTCTATACTCTGATAAAATGGTCGATTTTTCAATAAATATTTTATTGGAAAACCGGTCCTGACAACCTTGGTATCACAGCCAGGCTGACTGTAGGAAGCCACTAGGTGCGATCGCTAATCGGTTATTAGCGTAATAAGTGCTATTTTAACTTTTTGCAAATGTAGCAATTTTCTGTTAGTCATCATAAATTTATGATTTGACTATTCGGAATATTTGTCTACCTTTGTAGATGGCTGGCAGCGACTGTGAGTCACAGGTGTTCGCCAATGTACCTGAGGGGTTTATCAAGCTTCTCGTCTCCATCACCAAGGTCGTGATCGGGCCATCGGCTCGTCCGGAGTTCACACTCTACCAACAAAAGATCAGCGACAGCATGTCCATGCACCAGGCCGCGGTGCAATTCAAGGGAGGACGTTCTGAGTCACGCCGCTTCCGATTTGTGGGAAGGGCCATGCCTACGGAGAGGCATGCCATGCAGATGGTTGCCCGTGAGGCGATAGCTCGTCTCCGGGATGCCCTCCCTTCGATGAAGGCTCGTCGCTACCGCTACCTCCCATGCCTCGTGCCATGCACATGTCACTATGCGTTCGCTTGCACTAGGGGGGAGAGAGATGAGGCTATTGAGATGTTGGTTGAGTATCTCAAAGCTCTTGAGGCAGCCTTTGATAACCTCGTGGACGACTTTGTGGCTGCTCGTATGGACTTAGTTCAGGGTTGTTCCGCCAACAGGAGGGAGCTCCTCCATACAGCACCACCACTGACTTACGTCTCGTCCTCAGCATCCTATACACCTGCCATCTTAGCCACCGCTCGCCGCCTGCCTACCACTGAGGAGTTTGACCAAGTCATTGCTCCTACTCCAGTCAGTGCTGCACCACCTGCCGCGCCCGCACCAGCTCCTCAACCCAGTACTTCGCGCCTGGAGCCTATTAGTGAGGAGGAGGTTGAGTCTCCAGCATCACTGGGTCTTACCCTCGGCAGGCCGAGGGAAGTTTTACCATCTCCATCGAGTGCGCCTAGCAGCCGTGCGATGTACCATCTTGTATGATATGTTTATATGTATATAGGTTTGGTGAGAAGTAGTTTGTGTGCGCATCATGTAGGAACTCGGAGAAGTGCACTAGCCTAAATAACATGTCAAATGTGTACGCACATCCTGAGTGATGTATTGTATAATTACGGCTTGCGTGTAAGATATGTACTGAGCGGTCCTTCTCCATGCGCAATCTAGTATTTTCTTGAAAAATCTTGGAGTTTCGCCCTTGCAATATTATTTAATTTTGCCACTCGGTTTTTCTCATGAGTTATGCAAAAATGCCCCAGAGTGGAAAATGCCTCGTCCTTGGACTCGTTCCATGCCAAGTCCGCCGGAAGAAAATTATGGTACCTAGACAAGTAATAATTTCACACAGGGGCAGTCAAGTCAGCAAGGCAGTGAATCAGCGTTTTCTCAAGTATGCTGACTTTATGAGCAAAGCCAGCAGCAGCATCAAGAAATGATGAACCATGTTATTGATACGTCTCCAACGTATCTATAATTTTTGATTGCTCCATGCTACATTATCTACTGTTATGGGCAATATTGGGCTTTATTTTCCACTTTTATATTACTTTTGGGACTAACCTATTAACCGGAGGCCCAGCCTAGATTTGTTGTTTTTTGCCTATTTCAGTGTTTCGAAGAAAAAGAATATCAAACGGAGTCAAAACGGAACGAAATCAACTGGAGAAGTTATTTTTGGAAGGAAACCCACTGGATAGACTTGGACTCTACGTCAGAAGATACGGGAGCTGGCCACGAGGGTGGGGACGCGCCCACCCCCCTGGGCAGGCCCCCCTGCCTCGTGGGGCCCCCGAAGCTCCACCGACGTACCCCTTGCACCCATATATACCTACGTATCGTAAAACTTCCAGAACAGAAGATAGATCGGGAGTTCCGCCGCCGCAAGCCTCTGTAGCCACCAAAAACCTCTCGGGAGCCCGTTTCGGCACCTATTTGGAGGGAACCCTCACCGGTGGCCATCTACATCATCCCGGCGCTATCCATGACGAGGAGGGAGTATTTCACCCTCGGGCTGAGGGTATGTACCAGTAGCTATGTGTTTGATCTCTCTCTCTCTCTCTCTCTCGTGTTCCCTCTATGGCACGATCTTGATGTATCCCTCTTTGCTATTGTAGTTGGATCTTATGATGTTTCTCCCCCTCTACTCTCTTGTGATGAATTGAGTTTCCCCTTTGAAGTTATCTTATGTGATTGAGTCTTTTATGAGAACACTTGATGTATGTCTTGCCGTGTTTATCTGTGGTGACAATGGGATATCATGTGCCACTTGATGTATGTTTTGGTGACCAACTTGCGGGTTCCGCCCATGAACCTATGCATAGGGGTTGGCACACGTTCTTGACTCTCCGGTAGAAACTTTGGGGCACTCTGTGAAGTACTTTTATGTTGGTTGGATGAATATGAGATTGTGTGATGCATATCGTATAATCATGCCGACAGATACTTGAGGTGACAATGGAGTATCTAGGTGACATTAGGGTTTTGGTTTATTTGTGTGTTAAGGTGTTATTCTAGTACGAACTCTTTTATAGATTGATCCGAAAGAATAGCTTTGAGGTGGTTTCATACCCTACCATAATCTCTACGTTTGTTCTCCGCTATTAGTGGCTTTGGAGTGACTCTTTGTTGCATGTTGAGGGATTGTTATATTATCTATCTATGTTATTATTGTTGAGAGAACTTGCACTAGTGAAAGTATGAATCCTAGACCTTGTTTCCTATCATTGCAATACCGTTTACGCTCACTTTTATCATTAGTTACCTTGCTGTTTTTATTATTTCAGATTACAATTACCTTTATCTACCATCCATATTGCACTTGTATCACCATCTCTTCCCGAACTAGTGCACCTATACAATTTGCCATTGTATTGGGTGTGTTGGGGACACAAGAGACTCTTTGTTATTTGGTTGTAGGGTTGTTTGAGAGAGACCATCTTCATCCTACGCCTCCCATGGATTGATAAACCTTAGGTCATCCACTTGAGGGAAATTTGCTACTGTCCTACAAACCTGTGCACTTGCAGGCCCAACAACGTCTACAAGAAGAAGGTTGTGTAGTAGACATCAAGCTCTTTTCTGGTGCCGTTCCCGGGGAGGCTAGATAAAGGGCACTCACTCACACCCCGTCAACTAAGCTCTTTTCTGGCGCCGTCGCCGGGGAGGTGAGTGCTTGAAGGTTTATCTTTAGATCTTGCAATCGAATCTTTTTGTTTCTTGTTTTATCACTAGTTTAGTTTATAAAAGAAAACTAAAAAAATGGAACTGAGTTTGTCTCATACGCTTCATCTTTTTAATATCTTTCGTAAGTATGATGGAAAAGAAAATTGTGCCAAAGTGCTAGAAGAAGAATTACATAGAATGCTTGGCATGAAATATGTGAATGATGAGCATGATTGCAATGTTGTTAGTATGAATTCCTTGAATATCCATGATGCTAATGATATGCAAAGCCACAAGCTTGGGGAAGCTATGTTTGATGAAGATGATATTTTTGTCCCCTAAGCTTTGATGAGCAAATTTACTATGATGAAAGCATGCCTCCTATCTATGATGATTATTGTGATGACACGTATGCTTTAAAGAATAATGATAACCATGAAACTTGTCATCTTGATCTTAATTTTCAATCATATGATAGTTATTTTGTTGAGTTTGCTCCAACTACTATTGAGGAGAAGAAATTTGCTTATGTGGAGAGTAGTAAATTTTCTATGCTAGTAGATCATGAAAAGAATGCTTTAGGTGCTGGTTATATTGTTGAATTCATTCATGATGCTACTGAAAATTATTATGAGGGAGGAACATAAGCTTGTAGGAATTGCAATAATATCAAGTTTCCTCTCTATGTGCTTGAATTTTTGAACATATGCTTGTTTTACCTTCCTATGCTTGTTGATTATTGTTCCCATAAGTTGTTTGCTCACAAAATCCCTATGCATAGGAAGTGGGTTAGACTTAAATGTGCTAGTCATATCCTTCATGATGCTCTCTTTATGTTTCAGTTCTCTTTTATGTGAGCATCATTGAAATCATCATGCCTAGCTAGGGGCGTTAAACGTTAGCGCTTGTTGGGAGGCAACCCAATTTTATTTTAGTTTCTTACTTTTTGGTTCTGTTTAGTAATAAATAATCCATCTAGATTCTGTTTAGATGTGGTTTTATGTTTTAATTAGTGTTTGTGCCAAGTAGAACCTTTGGGAAGACTTGGGTGAAGTCTTTATGATCATGCTGTAAAAAAACAGAAACTTTAGCGCTCACGAGATTAGCTTCAACTTTTTACTGGAGAGTGATTTTTAGTTGATTCTTTTTTAAGATGATTACTAGACAAATTCCTCAGGTCCACCAATTTCTTTTAGAATTTTTGGAGTTCCAGAAGTTTGCGTTAGTTACAGATTACTACAGACTGTTCTGTTTTTGACAGATTCTGTTTTTCGTCTGTTGTTTGCTTATTTTGATGAATCTATGGCTAGTAAAATAGTTTATAAACCATAGATAAGTTGGAATACAGTAGGTTTAACACCAATATAAATAAATAATTAGTTCATTACAGTACCTTGAAGTGGTGTTTTGTTTTCTTTAAGCTAACGGAGCTTACTGAGTTTTACATTAAGTTTTGTGTTGTGGAGTTTTCAAGTTTTGGGTAAAGATTCGATGGACTATGGAATAAGGAGTGGCAAGAGCCTAAGCTTGGGGATTCCCAAGGAACCCCAAGGTAATATTCAAGGATAACCAAGCGTCTAAGCTTGGGGATGCCCCGGATGGCATCCCCTCTTTCGTCTTCGTTCATCGGTAACTTTACTTGGAGCTATATTTTTATTCACCACATGATATGTGTTTTGCTTGGAGCGTCATTTTCTATTATTAGTTTTTGCTTGATGTTATTTATAATAATGTTTTGCATCTTTAGTTGCTATAAAAATGTCAAGGATAGCCTTTGCCATGCTTATTTTGCTAGTATATATGTTGCTGTTTGAAAACAGAAAGTTTACCGCTGTTGCAAAAATTCCCTAGAAAAGTCAGAGAGTGGTATAATGTTGAATATTTTTGCATATTGAGCTCTGATAAATTTATTACAGTGGGAATTTTAGTTCATAATTTTTGGAGTCAGGGAAGTATTGATACTCTTGCATTCTTTACAGACTGTACTGTTTTGGCAGATTGCTGTTATGTTTGCATTGTTTGCATATGTTTGCTTGTTTAATTATTCTATTTGAGGATAAGAGTATTAAATATGCAGAGGCATTTAGTATGAAATGTTGAATAATAATGTTAGTGATTTGTTACAGTAGAAAATGATAAGGTTTTTCATTGGTTTATACCAACCTATCTCACGAGTTCTTGTTGAGTTTGTTGTGAATGAAGGTTTTGATAAAAGAGAAACCATGATATGAGAGGAATTAAGGAGACACAAAAGTTCAAGCTTGGGGATGCCCAAGGCACCCCAAGATAATATTTCAAGAAGTCTACCCCGCTAGGCATCTAAGCTTGGGGATGCCTACCCCGGTAGGCATCCCACCTTTCTCCAACAATTATCGGTTAGTATCGGTTGAACCTAAGTTTTTGCTTCTTCACATGAGTTGTGCTATCCTTGCAACGTAGTTTTATTTTGCTTTGCTTGCTGTTTGAATACAATACCAAGATCTGAAATTCTTAAATGGAAGAGTCTTCACATAGTTGCACAATTATTTAACTACTCATTGATCTTCACTTATATCTTGTTGGAGTAGTTTGTCGTTTGCTCTAGTGCTTCACTTATATCTTTTAGAGTACGGTGGTGGTTTTATTTTGAAGAAATAGATGAACTCTCATGCTTCACTTAGATTATTTTGAGAGTCTTAAATAGCATGGTAATTTGCTTAAAATCCTAATATGCTAAGCATACAAGATTTGTAAGAATTCTTATGAGTGTGTTGAATACTAAGAAAAGATTGATGCTTGATAATTGTTTTGAGATATGAAGATGGTGATATTAGAGTCATGCTAGTTGAGTAGTTGTGAATTTGAGAAATACTTGTGTTGAAGTTAGCAAATCCCGTAGCATGCACGTATGTTTAAAATTGTGTAACAAATTTGAAACATGAAGTGTACCTGGCTTGTGCATCCTTATGAGTAGCGGTCGGGGACGAGCGATGGTATTTTCCTACCAATCTATCCCCCTAGGAGCATGCGCGTAGTACTTGATTTTTGATGACTTCTAAATTTTTGCAATAAGTATATGAGTTCTTTTGACTAATGTTGAGTCCATGGATTATACGCACTTTTACCTTTCCGCCTTTGCTAGCCTCTTCGGTACCGTGCATTGCCCTTTCCCAACTTGAGAGTTGGTGCAAACTTCGCCGGTGCATCCAAACCCCGTGATACGATACGCTCTATCACACATAAACCTCCCTATATCTTCCTCAAAACAGCCACCATACCTACCTATTATGGCATTTCCATAGCCATTCCGAGATATATTGCCATGCAACTTTCAGAGTTAAGACCAATATCAGAGTTAAGACCAAGAAAGACCAATATCACGGCAACCAAGGTTGAACAAGGTGGACATTTCAGAGTTAAGAAAAGTTCCAGTGGTGTGTGAGTTCCCTGACGTATTTCCCGAAGAACTACCAGGCATGCCATCAGACCGGGAAATAGAGTTCATCATTGAACTAGCACCTGGAACCACCCCCATTTACAAGAAACCCTATAGAATGGCACCCTCTGAGGTGGTAGAATTAAAGAAGCAAATAAAAGAATTACTGGACAAAGGATTTATAGGGGCCAACTCCTCACCTTGGGGCTCACCAGTATTATTTGCCAAGAAAAAGGATGGGACACTGATATTATATATAGACTATCGAGCACTCAACATGGTCACCATCAAAAACAAATATCCGATGCCACGGATAAATGGTTTATTTGACCAGCTCGCACAAGCCAAGGTTTTCTCAAAAATTGATTTAAGGTCGGGGTATCATCAATTAAAGGTACGGATGTAAGATATCCCTAGGACAGCATTCACCTCGGAATCTGGATTATATGAATTTACAGTAATGCCGTTTGGACTGACAAACGCCCCCGCATATTTTGTCCACCTCATGAACCAAGTGTTTATGAAATCTATGGACAAATTTGTTGTGGTGTTCATTGATGATATTCTGGTATACTCTAAGACACCAGAAGAACATGTTGAACATCTCAGAATTGTACTGGGAGAATTAAGGAAACATCAATTATACACCAAATTCAGCAAATGTGAATTTTGGTTAAGACAAGTTGGTTTTCTAGGCCACGTGTTGACCCAAGAAGGTGTTGCTGTGGACCTAGAAAAAGTCAAGGCCGTACTTGGCTGGAAACCATCAGTCAACGAAACAGATGTACGAAGTTTCCTGGGAATGGATGGATATTACCGAAGGTTTAGTGAGGGGTTCTCCACCATAGCAAATCCAATGACACAGTTACTCAAGAAGGATAAGAAATTTGTATGGACTGAAGCTTGCGAGAAAAGTTTCCAAGAACTCAAAAGGAAATTAACAACAACACTAGTATTGGTTGTACCAGACATACACAAAGGTTTTGAAGTATATTGTCACGCATCCCGGAAGGGCCTCGGATGCGTACTGATGCAAGAAGGCAAAGTAGTCGCATACGCTTCCAGGCAACTACGAAAGCATGAAGAAAATTATCCTACTCATGACTAGGAATTGGCGGCGGTCATTCGTGCACTCAAAAAGTGGAGGCACTTTTTGCTTGGAAATAGTTGTGAAATATATACGGACCATAAAAGTCTCAAATATATTTTCACACAACCAGTACTCAATTTACGACAACGACGCTGGTTGGAATTAGTGAAAGATTATGATGTTGGCATTCACTACCATCCAGGAAAGGCGAATGTAGTGGCAGATGCTCTTAGTCGAAACCCCAGCTCGGGCAACGACAGTCTACAGAACTTGAGACCTGAATTTCAGCAGGAGTTCGCCAAACTCAACTTGGTGATGGTCACTGAAGGCAATGTGTCAAATTTGGAAATACAACCCACCCTAATGGAACAGATTAAGAAGGCTCATCATGGACACCCCAGCATCGAAGGCATAAAAAGAAAAGTGAGTGCAGGCAAGGTTTGAATTAAATGCGTGAGCGATAAAGGGAATATTATGGTACGGAGACGGACTTTGCATACCAAATATAGAAGACCTCAAACAGCAAATTCTAGCCGTAGGCCACACCGCTCCATATTCAATCCACCCTGGAGGAACCAAAATGTACAAGGACATTCAGGAAATTTTTTGGTGGCACGGTATGAAGAGGGATATAGCCACATTCATTGCATGTTGTGATTCATGTCATCGCATTGAAGCTGAGCACCAAAAACCAGCAAGACTATTACAGCCAAACAGGATACCTGAGTGGAAATGGGACGAAATTGGAATGGAATTTATTGCCGGACTACCTCGGTCACGACACGGAAATGATGCCATATGGGTCATCACAGATAGATTAACTAAGGTGGCACATTTCATCCCAGTAAAGACAACCCACACCACGCAGAAGCTGGCCAAACTTTATCTCTCCCGTATAGTTTGTCTGCATGGAATTCCAAAGACTATAATATCCGACAGAGGCACTCAATTTGTCTCTAGATTTTGGGATCATTTATAACAAGCTCTGGGAACTCAACTAGTATTCAGTACAACATACCACCCCCAGACTGGAGGACAAACTGAACGTGTGAACCAAATTCTAGAGGACATGCTAAGAGCATGTGTTCTCACCTATGGAACCAGTTGGGAAGAAAGCTTGCCGTATGCCGAGTTCGCATACAACAACAATTACCAACCCAGTCTACAAATGGCACCTTTTGAAGCCTTATGCAGGCGAACATGCCGTACCCCATTAAATTGATCAGAAATAGGAGACAGTCGTATCTTCGGCCCCGACATGCTCAAGGAAGCTGAGGAGAAAGTTAGACTAATCAGGGATCGACTCAAGATAGCCCAGAGCCGACAAAAGAGTTATTATGATAAAAAACATCGTGAAGTCAGCTTTGAACCTGGTGAATACGTGTATCTACGAGTATCTCCTATGAGGGGCCTGCAACGATTCAAAGTTAAAGGAAAGCTAGCACCACGGTTTATTGGACCCTTTTGTGTGATTGCATGAAGAGGCACAGTGGCCTACCAGCTAGACCTACCCGAAGAACTGTCAGACGTCCACGACGTGTTCCACGTCTCACAGTTGAGGAAATGTGTAAGCAACCCAGAGAAGCATGTATCTCATGAGAGCATTGACGTACAACCAGACCTCACCTACACGGAACGTCCAATAAAAATATTGGAGGAGTCCGAAAGGAGGACCCGTCAGAAAACAATTAAGTTTTTCAAGGTTCAGTGGAGCAATCACACCGAGGATGAAGCAACATGGGAAAGAGAGGATTTTCTTCGGACAGAGTACCCACACCTATTTGAGGATCAGCTGAAATCTCGGGGACGAGATTTTTCCTAAGGGGGTAGGTGTTGTAACACTCCAAAAATTTTGATTTAGTTTTTATCAAATTCTTTAATAAATTGGAAGGAGGTTGTTTAAATTTTTTTTCTAAAAGACTCTCCTTCTCAAAAATTTCTTTTATGACAAGTATTTTTTATGGGTTCTTCCCAACCTTGATTGTTGGTCTTGAAGATTTTTCATCTTGGTTTGGCTCAACACAAATACTTTTGAGTGGACCTTTCAAATCCTTTTACTAAAAAGAATTTCTATAATTTTTGGATTTTATTCTTCCCCATTCAAAAATTACTCTCTTGCCATGACCTATGTTGAGAACTTTCTTCCAAAAACCCACCTCCCCACTTTGGGTCAAGTCAAGCATCAAGTCTAGCAAAGTTCAACCTCCCTTAGATTTTAATTCTATTTATTTTTAACTCAAAATCTTTTTCTGGCATTTATTTGGACCTTAGTGATTTACAAAGGAACTACTAGATTTCCTTTGAGTTTTGGTTCCAAATAAATTCCTCTGGCTAGTCCTTAGTGCCCTCAACCTAGATCCATCAAGATCTGCTGGTCCACAGTTCAAAATTTTCAAAATTTGCTTGCTGCAAGTTTGGACCAGATTTGCCATTTTTGGTGAAATTCATTCTTTTCCTTTTCCAAAAATTCTGAAGAAATTCAGGCAATCTCCAGATGCATCAAGAGGCCATCCCACCAAGTTTCAGCTCAAGAAAAAATTTCCACATGCGCCAAACATTTCGTCGAACAGCTGGTGTGCACTATTCCTGTTCAATTCAGAGTTTCAGTGTTAAGCTTGATCGTCGATGTCGTTTCTTGAGCTTGGCGTCAATCTACTTGATGCTCGCCACAGCCTCTTGCTCCCTGTTCCCCCTCCTTATCCAGTGCGCCGCACGGTTGTTTGTCCGGTCGCGAGCGTCGGTGGTGACGTGTCACGTCAACTCCGGCGCCTCCCGCGGTGGTAGAACCGCCCGTGGTGGCCAGCGAGGCCAGCCTGCAAGACGGGCGCCCGTCCAAGACCGCCCACGCCACCAGAGCCTCCACGTGGCCGTCCTCTTCTCTGTCAGGCGCTTCTGAGAACCGTCGCCGTGCTTTGAGAGGCGTAAGCGCGCTCTCTGCCGCCGACGAGCCCGTGAGCTCCGTTCGTCGAAGCCACGGGAGCAGGCCAAATCCGATCAAGCTTAGGCTGTTGAATGGAGCCAATGGACCAATCCGCGGCTGCCCGATCCACCTAAGCCGTCAGCTCGACCACCACCTCGCCGTAATTACTCGCCGGAGAAATCCCGTTCTCGGCAACCGCCTCGGGCCGGCTATAAATAGAGGCCCCAAGCTCGCCTTCAATCCAGCACCACTCCTCCACCTCACCAGAGCCGCGCCCAGCCGCTAGAAGGACCTCGAGGAGGCCTTCTTCCCCAACTCCGGCCGCCACGACCTACTCTGGTAGCCAGCTTGATTCACTCGATTCCTTGCATAGCTCTAGCTCAAACTTGGGGAGGAACCTCCTATTGCACCCACTGCCCTAACCCGCGCTCCGATTTGGCGTTTGCAGCTCTCTTCAGAGGGATCCATCCTCGACCGAACCGCCATCCGCCGGAGTGGAAGCCATCGTCGGCGTGGTGCTCGCCGACGACCAAGTCCACCACCCACCGACGCGGAATTGTCCCGTGAGTGCAACCATACCCTTGCCCTCCTCTGGATCACCGTCGACCGTCGCCGGCGATCATCGTTTGCTTCGGTCGACGGTGAGATTTTAAACCTGATATGCGGGACCCCCTCGTCAGCCTCTCCTCTTTTATTCGAAACGTCTTTTGAAAGCGCCTTCGGGCAAAGTACGTTTTCCCTTTGGGTCGGCGTATTTCTAACCAAAACGTTTTCTGTTTTTTAACTAGCCCCTGGAAAGTTTCTGTTTCATCACAGATTAGTCCCTGGACAAAAACCTTAATAACTTTTAAACAGAAGATGATTTTGAGTTGATTCTTTTTCTGTCATCTTTATTTTTCTATCTAGTTTTTTATCATATTTATTTAAAAAATTGGAACAATTTTTATGCACGCACGGTATTTACGTTAGTATCCGATTTCTTTTATAATGTAGATACCGAAGGAGGTGACGGAGCCGCAAACTTCGCCGAGCTAGACTCCGACTACTCCGAACCAGGCAAGCATGCTTGAACCATTGATATGATGAGTGTTTTTCATGATTGCTTGAGTGGTTCTCTCATGACATGTTTATATAAGCATTTGTGAATGTTATATTTCATGCAAAGCAAGCTGCAAGTGAGCTTCGAAATTTGATGTGTTCATATGATGGTGAGATAACCTGATCATGTGGTGGCATGATAGGTTGCAAGCTGGTATTGTTGAAGCATGCCAGTTTTATGTCAACCGTTTAACTCCAGTATTAACGTGGACCAAGTCTTATTCCCGTTCGTCCCCTTTTTGTGCCGCCACATGTCTTCTGCAAAGAATGCGGTTTAGTCAGTTGCAAACCTCTTTCCTTGTACACACCAAATAGAGGGGCCGTGATGAGGGTTCCATGGCCCTGGATTAAAGCCCGTCATCCCGTCAGGGGGCATGGGTGTTTTCGGTTGGGACCGAGAGGGGGGCACCCCTTAGGGTGTGTTTGGTTGAGGAACCAACTGTCATGGAATGGAATGGTTCCGTTCCAGAGGAACGGGTCAGTTCCATTCCTGTGTTTGGTATGAGCAAAAAAGTAGAACGGGTAGGTTCCGTTCCGGTGTTTGGTTGGAAGAACGGAATGAAAAATGGAATTACATAAAATAACAAATTTTGGCAGCATTTCATTTGTATATTTGAGAAAGACAACATAACAATATATTGACAAGCTTGAGACATAAATGCTAGCACATAGAGCACAAATCTCAGCAAGGTGCACATCGAACACAAGTCTAATTCGATCTCTTTTGGCCAGTAGGTAAGCCGTAGGATATTACATGTTAGCTTATACTGCAAACGCATACTGGAAAACATTTATTTGAGTAGATATTGGATCAAAACAGCCATGAATCAAAAAGCAACCACGAGCCAGACTATCTCTCTCGGCTGGACAATCTCCATGAGTGAAAAAAGTACCACCTGCAACATATACAAGGGGATCTGAGAGAGGCTTGTAGAGGAGAGTGTGCTGCACCTCTGCTGCCGATGTTAGCCCGCTGGAATCCCACCTAGACCTCCGCCCCTCTGCAAGAACGCCGGCACGCAGCTCCAAATCGAGGGGGGGGGGTCTTTTGCGCCGTTCGTGACTCCCCGCTGCAGATCGAGAGAGAGGAAAGAAGAGTCAGCCGGCGGCGAGAATCGGAAGGAACCAGGGCGGCGGAGTAGATCGAGGGAGGAAGAGAGACGAGGGGAAGCGGCGCACCAGGAGAGCGTGAGGCTCGATTGGGTCCACGGGGGTGAGACGAGGGAGCGGTTCCCTGTCGTCCGCTCGATTTGGAGGTTCGACTTGGTTCCGGATCTGGGCCGAATATTCGCTCTGCGGGGATGAGTTGGTTACCAATCCATGTATGAACCAAACGCGAGAACTAGGCCCAAGAACGGGTCCGACCCATGACATTCCAGTCCATTCCAGAAACCAAACACACCCTTAGAGCGCGCGATATAAATTTGATCCCATGCTATTCGAGGTTGTAGCCTCCCCGTCTTAGAGTTTTTCTTGAACGTTGCCTAGGGTGATTCCTGGCAGCAGAATGTGGAATGGGTGTGTACTGGTTAGATGTGTTTCTCCTAAAATACCGTAAACGGAACTAGTCCTTTGTGACTACTGAAATTTAAAGAGTACAAACTCTGCAGAGTCAAAACCATTCGAGTAACCATATCCATGGTCAAGGACTTTGATCAACATATTGGTGTCAATCTCAGTATCAGTCTCAGTGTCAGCCTCAGTGATAGTCTCTGAAGAATAAGCATGAAACTGAGAGTGGTAAACCCGGCTGAATGTTATTCCTGTGGATGGACTAACCAGTTTATTATCATGTACCGAGTATTCCGTGGAATGATGTTATCTTCATGAGCTACTTGAATTCGAATGATGAGATATAAGCCATTTATGTGATGTCGCTCAGACGTCCGACTGTGGCATTCTTGTTATCTACTTTTGATATAAGCCTTTTATGTGATGTCACTCAGACGTCCGACTGTGGCATTCTTGTTATTTACTTTTGATATAAGCCTTTTATGTGATGTCGCTCAGACATCCGACTGTGGCATCCTTGTTATTTACTTTCGTTATAAGCCCTTTTCGAGATGTCGCTTAGACGTCCGACTGTGGCACGTACTGTCATTTACGTTTCAATATAAGCCCTTTAGATGGTGTCGCCCCGACGCCCGATGTCCGACTGCGGCATGTTAATTTATTTTTACCTTTGAGGCGTCGCTTCAGACACCCGATCGGTCTTCAGTTATTTTATTGGGATTTCGGGAGGACTACCGCCTGACTTCCTTTTTATTTAACATGCAGTGCAAATTTATTATCTGAGTGCGCATTACTAGTCTGCTCATGTGCATCATGTTTGCATTTGTTATATCTTATGTCCAAACTATCTTGCGAGTACATTCAAAGTACTCACCTGGCTTGTTGATTTGGCCAGATGTTGACGAAGGCGATCTTATGGATGAAGAGTACGATAGCGAGTCCGACGCCTAGAGGAGTCCCAGTCAGTCCCCTGCGATCCTGGAGTTGTATTATATACGCTTCCGCTACCCTAATAAAATCATCGAGCCTCACTCCGGCGCTTGATGAGCTGTAAGATTTTGGAGTCATGTCACCCACTTCACTGTGACATATTCACCATCACTTTTATTACGAGTCAGTAGTTATGCCACCATACTCTTTGTGTCATATCCACCTTTATGTATAATATCGGTCTGCTTGTAATAAATTGTTGAGCAGCCTCAGCTCAACCTTGTATAATATTTAGTACTTCTGGATTTCTGTATCAAGGATTTGTCTACCAGTAAGGAGGATTTTTTCTATACTGGTCTGATAAAATGGTCGATTTTTCAATAAATATTTTATTGGAAAACCGGTCCTGACAAATTTAAAACATATACATAAGGTGGTACTATTCATGTTATCGCGTCCGTCCGTCCGTCCATACCAATTTTTCGTACGTGATAATATAGTCCTGTGTTCTGACGCTAGATGAGTTGTACTTTCACCCGGTCTCGATTTGGTCTGTACTACTCCAAGCCTGTGCCACGGGCACTGCGTCTTGGTGTTCGGTTGTGTTGAGAGCCAGCCATTGATCGGTGCCGAGAGAAAATATCGTCGTGCTCAAGCTTCAAACAACTACTCACTGATCCAGGCCCAGGTATGTGTCGCCGGAGAAAAACGCTCAAAGGACTGAAGGCACCGCCTGCGGCGAGATGGCCGGGGTTATAGTTGTCGTCCTGCTCCATCGTCGACGGAAAATCGAGTGTTGGTCGGGTACCTTGGCGTGCGCCCGTGCAACGCCAAGGCCACAATGATGTTGTCCGAGGGCCGCGTTGGCTGCGACCGCATGTCCTGGTGTCGTAGCCCTATGACGAGTGGTGCTGGCGTGAGACTAGCCACAATGCGTAGTAACATAAAGTAGTAACATGGGCATGTTACTACTCTATGTTACTTCCTCTATAATGAGAAGCAACATATGTGTGGTAACATACAATACTTTATTTATTATGCTATAGACTCATCTTTCTTTGATATGTGTGATGTTACAGTAACTAGCTAAGTTACTAGAACTATCTCTTTCTTCATTAACTCATTGCCACATATACAAATTTGCTGAGTTGGACTTGAAGTTACTGCTTAAGTTAGTTCCACTGTGGCTAATCTGAACACGCCTGATCAATGGACCTACAATATGCTCCCAACGGCTGGTATAGGCAGCATCCGCCAGCTGGACAAGGTTGGGAAGCTCTGGGCAGAGATGCTTGTAGCCGGCGAGCGCCCTACGTTGTCTCCTACAGGACTTTTTCGTCGGTCTGATACAGCAGACCGGGCAGTATCTCTTCTCAACGAGATGCGGGAGGAGAGGATCGAGGCCAATCTGATTACCTGCAACCCCATCATGCAACCCTCACCCACGCTGATCGATCTCAGGATGCATACAAGCTGGTCGGCGAAATTTCCTCTGAATAGTGGTCGTGCTCGCCCCTAATATCTGAATATTCAACTCGCTCAAAAGAGACGTGGTGGGCTGGTGGCTGCCAAATCCCACTTCCAATGACATCGTTGGACCTTGTTCCCCAAAATTGAATGCCAGTTATGCTTCAAGCCATGTGGTCAGCCCTTTTTTACTGAAGATAATAAGATGGATGTCGGCGTTTGATACATAGTGGAATTTCAGCAGCAAAAGTTCAGTATCTGAAGTTCTGAACCGAATTGGCTGGGCATGGACCGTTGGAGCACGGGGGACGGCTAGAGCGTTGAGGCGGATGGAGTGGCAACGGAAGGGACGCCGAAGGGCATGAGGCAGCACACGCCGAGGGTGAGGGCAGGCAGAATTCAGCGGGTGCTACACGCATACTCGAGCATGCTATCGATGGAGAGTGGATGGTTTCCATAATTTTGCACTATGCCCAGTTGCATGCCGGTGATCTCTTGGAGGACGGCCAGCCGACGTTAAGCACGGCGAGCTCGCCATGTGGTGCGCGAACATGCCAATATCAAGATTCAAGAACTTAGAGATTTGGCCGGCAGGACGGTGTTAACATGGCATGGCTACCGTGAACGGACTTTATCCCAGGGATGCATAATTTCTGGATGTATTTTTTCTTTTACATAGTAATACGTGTCTCATTAATAATATCTCTACTCCTAATGTCTCAGTTGGTAGGTCGCGTTCCGGGTTTTATTTTCATCCCACCTCATCTGGTCTTTTTTGGTACTTCTTTGGTACTTCCTCCCACCTCCCCCTCAAATGTGAAAAACCAAGAAAAACCCCGCGATCGAGTCCCGCACACGCCCAAACTCCCGTCGTTATCTCTACTCCTAATGGAGTAGTTGGTAGCCTCGTACGGTTTATTTTCGTCCCATCACTTTCAACCGTTTTATTTCGCTGGTTTTTTTTCGTCCCTTCCCCACCCCACCGGTTTAGTTTCGCGTCACCCTCTCACACAACGAAAAAAATCTTAACGGATCATAACTTTCCATGCCGGTGCAAGTTATTTTTAGTAATGTCTTTATGTGAAAGAATCAATCACGATCAATCTCTAAATATCAAATCTAAATTAATTAACCTTACCTTAAATTGCTCAATCACATTAATTAGGAAACAAAATAACCGATTTTAAGAAAATATCTACTTTTAATGGAGGGTATTACATACCAAACATAGGTACGTCATTAGCTCGCTTCCTTTCCTTCTCTTCCCTTCGTCCCTCAGTCCCATGCTCGTGGCGCTGAAGTGGCATCGACAGGCGATGGCGGCGAGGACAGCACGTGGCAACCCCAGAAGCACGAACACGACTGCACCTTGGGTCTGCCGTCTCCCAAGATATGGGTGAGTTCTCGTGATGCCCACCCTAAACCCTCACGTCCTACAAATTCCTCAACCTCTACCATCTCGATTTCGTCCATGCTCGATCCAAATGACGATGCAGCTCCGGCCGATTGACAATGGTGGTTCACCATCCTTCCTCTCAGCACCCACTCCACGGAGGAACGACACGCCATGCCGATCGAACCCGGTCGAGATCACTCACCAAGATTGCTATTCGGAAGTTTTTTGTCAAAAGTGAAGAGTGAGCCACTTGTGCAGGTGCAGGTTTTGTTTTAAAATCCAATTTGTTTATCCTTTTGTCGCTGAAATTGTTTACTAATTATGTCATTCGTCCCACCTCCTATGCTTTTTTGCTACCTCCTCCCACCTTCGCTGGTTTTTTGTAGATTTTTTCGTCCCTCCTCCCACTTCATCGGTTTATTTTCGTCACCCTCTCACACAATGAAAGAAATCTGAAAAGATCAGAACTTTCCATCTTGGCGCAATTTATTTGGTAATGTAGAATCAATCACGAACAATCTCTAAAGATCAAATCTAAATTAATTAACCTTACCTTAAATCACTCAATCACATTAATTAGAAAACAAATAATTGATTTTCAGAAAATTCGCTCAATCACATTAACCTTACCTTAACTCACGGATGGTAATCAATCTCCAAACTAAGGAAACAATACATCGAGGGAGCAGTAAATAAACTCCCTTTCTTATGACATGTATATGATCTTCCCTTCCCTCTCCGTTGTCGAGCGTTCTTGATTCTCGAGGCCGATGCTTGGGCTGCGTCACTGGGTCACGACGGTGCCGGGGGACGAGGACGGCGAGGTCGGGTGCCGCGGCACCGCGTTGGCCGCGGTCGTGAAGGGGGCGAAGAAGGGCGGCTTCCACAGCCACAGGAGTTGGTGCGGTGGAAGCGGCACTTGAAGGATCCGGCGTGGGTGGCGGCCAGCGACGCACTTGAAGCGGGCCCATGGCGTGCGCCGGACGGCGTCGATGCCGACCCGTGCCACCTCCTCCACGTATTCTTGGAGCTGTGGCTGACCCATTTACATGAAATTAATTTCCTCAGTTGTGGCGGCATATAATACACATAATCCATATTGTTATGTACTAGCGCGTGTGTGTGAAATAGATGGATTATGGTCGCGTATCCAATAAGATGGATATGTGTGTGTGTTAGAGAGAGAGAGAGAGAGAGAGGGGAGAGGGGGAGAGAGAGTGAGGAAGAGGGAGGGAGAGAGAGTGTGTGTGAGAATTTGATGGTAAAAAAGGTCGCCAATGTCACTTGATATGTATGAGTATATTAATATTGAACTCTTAAAGTTAATGTGACCCCGTTGCAACGCACGGGCGTTCTTCTAGTAAAGATTCAGTTACAAGCCACGTATACATAGATATTACAGGACTGAATAGATAGGATAATCCTATGCAAAAAACCAGCGTCTGGCCCTCTTCACTAAGGAAAAGGAGACAAATCACCTCTTCACCCGAACTCGACGCGGCTCCATCACTGATCTGCAGCTTTACGGACCTCCAAAGTAGTTTGCCTGAAGCAAAACCATTGCCGTTGAAAGAATCAGACCGGGGCAACGTGTCCCCGGACACGCCATCAAACTCCAGAACTGACACCCCCGCACGACTACGACGTCGGAGGAGGAAACCAGAACTGTCAGCCTCCAACCACAAACCCAGCACAAGATGCACCATCTTCCAGCTGTCACTTGCGTAGACAAGCGTCTGCGCGTACTCCTGGACGACAAAACCTCCCTGCTCCACCATGACGTCGGAGATAACGTCGCGGCAACGGGGACAGAGCAGAAGGAGAGACACACCTGATGGAGTCGCCGCCGCCGCCTCGCCGACACCATCCATGAACCCTAACATCGCCGATCTGAAGGATCGACAAATACACGATGCCACCAACTTCGAGACGCCGCCATGAAGGACACCGCCGTTGTGGGAGTGAAGTTGAGGCAGATGTATTCGTCTGGGCGCCGCTCCCACCACCCCAACGACGCACCACGACCTACAAATCCAAACCCTAACTACAGAGCGGAGAAACGGGGTCCCCCCTCCCTCCTGCTGCCGGAGCAGCAGCCGGAGAGAGAGGGGGCCAGCGCCCTCCCCGGTGGAGATTGGTGGAAAAGGATCACCTCCCTAGTCGCCTCGCTCGTGGTGGTGGCGGCTAGGGTAGGGAAACGCTGCTGAAAAAATCCTTTCTGCAATTTCTGGATGTATTGGCCAAAGGAGGTTTCAACGATATGCTTGTATTGCGGATTGGATGAAGTATTATTTGATTTCTCTTTTGGCACTAAAAAAGAAACGTGGGAGAAAAAAATTGCTGGCCTAATGCTAAAAGGAACATCAGGGAGACAGGAGCGGGCAAGCGCCGAACGCTTGCGTGATGCATTGCATGCAGGTTTGCTACTGCATGCGCTGCTCATGCCCAACAAAACAAAACATGTCAGAGCTTGACGTACAGGCAGAAGGCAAATGAACACGAACCTACGATGTACAGCGGGAAACTGAACGTCTTTCGGACACTGCTGAGGCCGCGCTTGGTATGGATGTATTTGAATACATGTGTAATTTATTTACAGGTGTAACTTACAGACCAAGAGCTATCTCCGGCCAGAAAGCAAAACGACAGGCGGAGGTCTGTAAGTTTTACAAGGGTATTTGAAATGGAAACGATAAACCAAACAGAGCCTGAATTTGCCTATATATACACGTTGATATATACCACTAATGTGTTTTGTGAACGAACACTGTTGAGCTTGCCTATATATATGTTGAAATATGAGATGGGCCTAGAACCCATATGACAATTTCAGATTTAATTTTCAAGGGTCCATGTAGGTGGCATGACAAGGTGGTGGGAAGTTTAATCCCACCCCGGAAGTGGAAGGAGAGTTGGAGTGTTTATAAGGGATTCTCTCCCTCATGCTATTGGAGCTTGAGAAGAGATGAGGCTCTCGCGCACTCCTCCTCCTCCTCTCGCCTCATCACGGCGCGACGCGCCGCGCCGCGGGTTGCGGGATTGAGCCGAGCCGAGCTCACTCCTATGCGCTTCTTTTTGCCGGTCAGGAACGGAGAGTCTTTGACAGGTAGGGCCACGATCTGAGACGTCGGATCATGGGCTACCGACTTGGACGTGGGTTCAGCCCACGTCTCTCCACATATATATGTGGGGCGCTGCCAACCCTAGCCGCAACGAAACAGAACGCATCTCCGCCTCCACGCCCGCGTCGTTCCTCTGCTGCTGCTGCCGCCAGCGACTCCGTCCCGTTCACCGCGTACACGGTTGACGGGAGAGCAGGCCTCCGAAGCCCCGCCTCTTCGGATCCTGTACGGGAGAGGGGCGATTAGGTTTTTGGGTAGCGACTACGCGACTGCTCGCTTCTGTTCATCTACGTCTGCATCACCTTCGTCATCACCATGTCGACCGGCGCCGACCGTGCCGTCGCCGAGAAGGCCAAGGCCGACAAGAAGGCCGCCGAGGATGCCGCGGCTGCTGCCACCGCCACCACCACCGCGTGGCCGATTGGAGGGTATACATCGTTTATCCCTCTCATGTTTCTTTCTGTTGTAGCAGTACTAGCGATATGCATAGATGTTTCTACTATATGCGTAGTACATGCTCTGTTAGATCATAATCAGTATGTTATCAGTGTTGTCCATGTCGTGCTCATGGTTTATTCATGGATTAATTTAATCGAAAAACCGCCTATTTCCTTATCAATCCAAAAACCTAATGTGTGTAGGAGTTTTTTGAATTCTGGTTTTGCTGCTGCACTGAAACCGTCACCGTTTACGGGGACGTACTTTAAGCGTTGGCAGACTAAAACCACATTATGGCTCACGGCCATGAACGTGTTACTGGTGGCGGTGTGACTCCCACGAGAACGGTCGCTCTGAACAGGAGAAGGCGTTCAAGGAGGCCACTGTCGTGTTCCTCGGGGCAGTTCTGAGCGTTATTGGAGATAAGCTGGTTGACGCATATTTGCATGTGCGGTCTGCCAAAGACTTGTGGGAGGCGCTCTAATCTAAGTTCGGGGCTGCCGATGCAGGGAGCGAGATGTATATTATAGAGCAGTTCCTCGATTACAAGATGGTTGAAAACCGTCCTGTATTGAAGCAGGCTCATGAGATAATATGCATTGTTAAGGAGCTTGAGCTTCTTAAGTGCGAGTTACTGGGCAAGTTCGTCGCGGGCTGCATAATCGCTAAGCTTCCCAATTCCTGAAGGAACTTTGCCACCACTCTGAAACATCAGAGGCGTGAATTCTCTGCGGAGGATGTCATTGGCCATCTGAGTGTTGAGCAGAATTCAAGGGCAAAGGACTCACACGGAAAAGGGGTCGAAGGAACTTCTGTGGCCAATATGGTGCATCAGAAGAACTCCAATTCCCACAAGCCCAAGGGAAAGAACGGTGTCCAACAGAGTGCCGACTTTAAAAAAAAGGGTAAGAAGACCTTCAAGAAGAACAAGAAGGATGAGGGCTGCTTTACTTGTGGTTTGCTTAAACATTGGGCCAACAAGTGCCCAAACAAGTATAAGAAGCAAGGGCAGGACTCCAAGTCTGTCAATATGATTGTGAGCAACAATGAGAGTGGTGCATCTGGGTACGGTAATTTATTTGCTGTATTTTTAGTTTAGCCATCCACCGATTGGTGGGTCGACACAGGTGCAAGTGTTCATGTGTGTGCTGACATTTCATTGTTTTCTTCTTACCAGGCCACAGGTCACGGGTCCGTACTGATGGGGAATGGCGCGAGTGCTTCATTCTTGGTGTTGGCACGGTCGATCTGAAGTTTACTTCGGGAAGGATCGTGCAGCTGAAGAACGTGCAGCATGTCCCCGCCATCAAGAAGAACCTCGTTAGTGGCTCCCTTCTATGTAGAGAAGAGTTTAAGTTGGTATTCGAGTCTAATAAATTAGTTGTTACGAAATATGTGTTGGGGAACGTAGTAATTTCAAAAATTTTCCTACGATCACACAAGACCATGGTGATGGCATAGCAACGAGAGGGAAGAGTGTCCGTCCGCATTACCCTCGTGAACCCGAAAGCGGAAGCGTTATAACAACGCGGTTGATGTAGTCGTGCGTCTTCACGATCCGACCGATCCAAGCACCGAACGTCACGGCACCTCCGAGTTACGCACACGTTCAGCTCGATGGCGATCCCGGACTCCGATCCAAAGAAAGTGTCGGGATGAGTTCCACAAGACGACGGGCGTGATGACGATGTTGATGCTCCACCGACGCAGGGCTTCGCCTAAGCTCCGCGACGATATGACTTCTCCGGCGCAGGGCTTCGCCTAAGCTCCGCGACGGTATGACCGAGGTGGAATATGGTGGAAGGGGGCACCGCACACGGCTAAGGAAAGATCCGTAGATCAACTTGTGTCTCTTGGGGTGCCCCCTGCCCCCGTATATAAAGGAGCCAAGGGGGAGGGGGCTGGCCGGCCAAGAGGAGGCGCGCCAGGGAGTCCTACTCCCTCCGGGAGTAGGACTCCCCCTCCAATCCTAGTTGGATTAGGATTCCCGGAGGGGGAAGAGAGAGAGGGGGGCCGGCCCACCTTTCCTAGTCCTAATAGGACTAGGGAAAGGGGGGGGGGGGCGCGGCCACCTAGGGCTGCCCCTTCTCCTTTCCTCCAAGGCCCACGATGGGCCCATTTAGTTCCGGGGTTCCGGTAACCTCCGGTACTCGATAAATTCGATTTCACTCGGAACCTTTCCGATGTCCAAATGTAGGCTTCCAATATATCAATCTTTATGTCTCGACCATTTCGAGACTCCTCGTCATGTCCGTGATCACATCCGGGACTCGAACAAACTTCGTGCATCAATACTTATAAACTCATAATGAACTCGCCATCGAAGCGTTAAGCGTGCGGACCCTACGGGTTCGAGAACTATGTAGACATGACCTAGAACCATTCTCGGTCAATAACCAATAGAGGAACCTGGATGCCCATATTGGTTCCTACATATTCTCTGAAGATCATTAACGGTCAAATCGCAAAACTAAATACCTAGTTCCCTTTGTCATCGGTATGTAACTTACACGAGAATCGATCTACTGAATCCAATACCTAGTTCAATCTCGTTACCTGTAAGTCTCTTTACTCGCTCAGAATACATCATCTCACAACTAACTCATTAGTTGTGATGCTTTAAGGCTTAAGTGATGTGTATTACCGAGAAGGCCTGGAGATACCTCTCCGAGCAATCGGAGTGACAAAACCTAATCTCAAATACGCCAACCCAACAAGTACCTTTGGAGACACCTGTAGTACTCCTTTATAATCACCCGATTACGTTGTGGACGTTTGGTAGTACCCAAAGTGTTCCTCCGTAAACGGAGTTGCATAATCTCATAGTTATAGGAACATGTATGGGTCATGAAGAAAGCATTAACATACTAAGCGATCAAGTGTTAAGCTAACGGAATGGGTCATGTCAATCAGATCATTCTACTAATGATGTGACCTTGTTAATCAAATAACAACTCCTTGTTCATGGTTAGGAAACATAACCATCTTTGATTAACAAGCTAGTCAAGTAGAGGCATACTAGTGACATACTGTTTGTCTATATATTCACACATGTATTATGTTTCCGGTTAATACAATTCTAGCATGAATAATAAACATTTATCATGATATAAGTAAATAAATAATAACTTTATTATTGCCTCTAGGGCATATTTCCTTCAGTCTCCCACTTGCACTAGAGTCAATAATCTAGTTCACATCATCATGTGATTCGACACTGATATTCACATCTCAGATGTGATTAACACCCATAGTTCACATCGTCATGCGACCAACACCCAAAGGGTTTACTAGAGTCAATAATCTAGTTCACATCGCTATGTGATTAACACCCAAAGAGTACTAAGGGATGATCATGTTTTGCTCGTGAGAGAAGCTTAGTCAACGGGTCTGTCACATCGTATGTATTTTGCAAATATTCTATGTCTACAATGCTCAGCACGGGGCTACTCTAGCTAATTGCTCCCACTTACGATATGTATCCAGATTGAGTCTTAGAGTCATCTGGATCTGTGTAAAAAGCTTGCATCGATGTAACTCTTTACGACGGGCTCTTTTATCACCTCCATAATCGAGAAATATTTCCTTAGTCCTCACTAAGGATGTTCTTGACCAATGTCCGATGATCTACTCCTAGATCACTATTGTACTCCTTGCCAAATTCAGAGCAAGGTATACAATAGGTCTGGTACATAGCATAGCATACTTCATAGAACCTATGGTGAGGCATAGGGAATGACTTTCATTCTCTTTTCTATTTTCTGCCGTGGTCGGGATTTGAGTCTTACTCAATTTCATACGTTTTGCAACACAGGCAAGAACTTTTCTTTGATCGCTCCATTTTGAACTACTTCAAAATCTTGACAAGGTATGTACTTATTGAAAAACTTATCAAGCGTCTTGATCTATCTCTATAGATCTTGATGCTCAATATGTAAGCAGCTTCTTTGAGGTCCTTCTTTGAAAAACTCCTTTCAAATACTCCTTTATGCTTTGCGAATAATTCTACATTATTTCTGATTAACAATATGTCATTCACATATACTTATCGTAAATGTTGTAATGCTCCCACTCACTTTCTTGTAAATACGTGCTTCTCCAAAAGTCTCAGATAAGACCATATGCTTTGATCACACTATCAAAGCGTTTATTCCAACTCCGAGATGCTTGCACCAGTCCATAGATGGATCATTTGGAGCTTGCATATTTTGTTAGCTCCTTTAGGATTGAAAAACCTTCTGGTTGCATCATATACAACTCTTCTTTAATAAATCCATTAAAGAGTGTAGTTTTGACATCCATTTGCCAGATTTCATAAAATGTGGCAATTGCTAACATGATTCGGACAGACTTAAGAATCGCCATGCTTTGAGAAAATCTCATTGTAGTCAACACCTTGAACTTTGTCGAAAACCTTTTTGTGACAAGTCGAGCTTTGTAGATAGTAACACTACTATCAATGTCCGTCTTCCTCTTGAAGATCCATTTATTTAACATGGCTTGCTGATCATCGAGCAAGTCAATCAAAGTCCATACTTTGTTCTCATACATGGATCCTATCTCAGATTTCATGGCCTCGAGCCATTTCGCGGAATCTGGGCTCATCATCGCTTCCTCATAGTCCGTAGGTTCATCATGGTCTAGTAACATGACTTCCGTAACACGATTACCATACCACTCACAGTGCGGATTTTGCTCTGGAAGACCTACGAGGTTTGGTAGCAACTTGATCCAAGTTTCATGATCATCATCATTAACTTCCTCACTAATTGGTGTAGGAATCACCGGGCTGATTATCGTGATGAACTACTTTCCAATAAGGGAGAAGGTACAATTACCTCATCAAGTTCTACTTTCCTCCCACTCACTTCTTTCGAGAGAAACTTTCTTCTCTAGAAAGGATCCATCTTAGCAACGAAAAACTTGCCTTTGGATCTGTGATAGAAGGTGTACCCAATAGTTACCTTTGGGTATTCTATGAAGACGCACTTCTCCGATTTGGGTTCGAGCTTATCGGTGAAAACTTTTTCACATAAGCATCACAACTCCAAACTTTTAAGAAACGACAGCTTAGGTTTCTTGTTAAACCATAGTTCATACGGTGTCGCCTCAACGGATTTAGATGGTGCCCTATTAAACGTGAATGTAGCTGTCTCTAATGCATAACCCCAAAATGATATTGGTAAATCGGTAAGAGACATCATTGATCGCACCATATCAAAATAAAGTACGGATTCTGACGCTCGGACACACCATAACGTTGTGGTGTTCCGGGTGGCGTGAGCTGTGAAACTATTCCACATTGTTTTAATTGAAGACCAAACTCAGTAACTCAAATATTCATCTCCACGATCAGATTGCAGAAACTTTATTTTCTTGTTACGATGATTTTCCACTTCACTCTGAAATTCTTTGAACCTTTCAACTATTTCGGACTTATGTTTCATCAAGAAGATATACACATATCTGCTCAAATCATCCGTGAAGGTCGTAAAATAATGATACTTGCCACGAGCATCAACACTCATTGAATCGCATACATCGGTATGTATTATTTCCAATAAGTCAAGAGCTTGTTCCTTTGTTCCGGAGAACGGAGTTTTAGTCATCTTGCCCAAAAAGGCACGGTTCGCAAGCATCAAATGATTCATAATCAAGTGATTCCAAAAGTCCATCAGCATGGAGTTTTCTTCATGCGTTTTACACCAATATGACCTAAACGGCAGTGACACAAATAAGTTGCACTATTATTATCAACTTTGCATCATTTGGTTTCAATATTTATGAATATGTGTATCACTATGATCGAGATCCAATGAACCATTTTCATTGGGTGTGTAACCATATAAGGTTTTATTCATGTAAACAGAACAACAATTTATTCTCTTACTTAAATGAATAACCGTATTGCAATAAACATGATCAAATCATATTTATGCTCAACACCAAATAACACTTATTTAGGTTCCACACTAATCCCGAAAGTATAGGGAGTGTGCGATGATGATCATATCAAACTTGGAACTACTTCCAACACTCATCGTCACTTCCCTTCAACTAGTTTACGCAACTCCCGTTTCAAGTTACTACTCTTAGCAACTGAACCAGTATCAAAATACCGAGGGTTTGCTACGAACACTAGTAAAATACACATCAATAATCTGCATATCAAATATACCTTTGTTCACTTTGCCATCCTTCTTATCCGCCAAATACTTGGGGTAGTTCCGCTTCTAGTGACCAGTTCCATTGCAGCAAAAGCACTTAGTCTCGTGCTTAGGTCCAGACTTGGGCTTCTTCACTCGAGCAACAACTTGCTTGCCGTTCTTCTTGAAGTTCCCCTTCTTCCCTTTGCCTTTTCCTTGAGACTAGTGGTCTTGTCAATCATCAACACTTGATGCTCTTTCTTGATTTCTACCTTCGTCGATTTCAACATCATGAAGAGCTCGGGAATCGTTTCGTCATCCCTTGCATACTATAGTTCATCACGAAGTTCTAGTAACTTAGTGATGGTGACTAGAGAATTCTGTCAATCGCTATCTTATCTGGAAGATTAACTCCCACTTGATTCAAGCGATTGAAGTACTCAGACAATCTGAGCACATGCTCACTAGTTGAGCGATTCTCCTCCATCTTTTAGCTATAGAACTTGTTGGAGACTTCATATCTCTCAACTCGGGTATTTGCTTGAAATATTAACTTCAATTCCTGGAACATCTCATATGGTCCATGACGTTCAAAACGTCTTTGAAGTCCCGATTCTAAGCCGTTAAGCATGGTGTACTAAACTATCAAGTAGTCATCATATTGAGCTAGCCAAACGTTCATAACGTGCGCATACGCTCCTGCAATAGGTCTGTCACCTAGCGGTGCATTAAGGACATAATTCTTACGTGCAGCAATGAGGATAAACCTCGGATCACGGATCCAATCCGCATCATTGCTACTAACATTTTTCAATACAATTTTCTCTAGGAACACATATAAAAACATAGGGAAGCAACAACGCGAGCTATTGATCTACAACATAATTTGCAAAATACTACCGGGACTAAGTTCATGATAAATTAAAGTTCAATTAATCATATTACTTAAGAACTCCCACTTAGATAGACATCTCTCTAGTCATCTAAGTGATTACGTGATCCAAATCAACTAAACCATGTCCGATCATCACGTGAGACGGAGTAGTTTCAATGGTGAACATCACTATGTTGATCATATCTACTATATGATTCACGTTTCGACCTTTCGGTCTCCGTGTTCCGAGGCCATATCTGTTATATGCTAGGCTCGTCAAGTTTAACTCCGAGTATTCTGCGTGTGCAACTGTTTTGCACCGTTGTAGATGGACGAGAACTTATCACACCCGATCATCACGTGGTGTCCGGGTACTACTGAACTTTGGCAACGGTGCATACTCGAGAGAACACTTCTTGATAATTTTTAGTGAGAGATCATCTTATAATGCTACCGTCAATCAAAGCAAGATAAGATGCATAAAGGATAAACATCACATGCAATCAATATAAGTGATATAATATGGTCATCATCATCTTGTGCTTGTGATCTCCATCGCCGAAGCACCGTCATGATCACCATCGTCACCGGTAGCGACACCTTGATCTCCATCGTAGCATCGTTGTCGTCTCGCCAATCTTATGCTTCCACGACTATCACTACCGCTTAGTAATAAAGTAAAGCATTACATCGCGATTGCATTGCATACAATAAAGCGACAACCATATGGCTCCTGCCATTGCCGATAACTCGGTTACAAAACATGATCATCTCATACAATAAAATTTAGCATCATGTCTTGACCATATCACATCACAACATGCCCTGCAAAAACAAGTTAGACGTCCTCTACTTTGTTGTTGCAAGTTTTACGTGGCTGCTACGGGCTTAAGCAAGAACCGTTCTTACCTACGCATCAAAACCACAACGATAGTTTGTCAAATAGACTCCATTTTAACCTTCTCAAGGACCGGGCGTAGCCTTTTCGGTTCAACTAAAGTTGGAGAGACAGTCTTCCGCAAGCCATCTATGTGCAAAGCACGTCGAGGGAACCGGTCTCGCGTAAGCGTCTGGCGTAAGGTTGGTCCGGATCGTCTCGTCCAACAATACCGCTGAACCAAAGTATGACATGCTGGTAGGCAGTATGACTTGTATCGTCCACAACTCACTTGTGTTCTACTCGTGCATATGACATCAACGCATAAAACCTGGCTCGGATGCCTCTTTTGGGGAACGTAGTAATTTCAAAAATTTTCCTACGATCACACAAGACCATGGTGATGGCATAGCAACGAGAGGGAAGAGTGTCCGTCCACGCACTCGTGAGACCGAAAGCGGAAGCGTTATAACAACGCGGTTGATGTAGTCGCACGTCTTCACGATCCGACCGATCCAAGCACCGAACGTCACGGCACCTCCGAAGTTACGCACACGTTCAGCTCGATGACGATCCCGGACTCGATCCAGAAAGTGTCGGGGATGAGTTCCACAAGACGACGGCGTGATGACGATGTTGATGCTCCACCGACGCGAGGCTTCGCCTAAGCTCCATAGCGATATGACTTCTCCGGCGCAGGGCTTCGCCTAAGCTCCGACGATATGACCGAAGTGGAATATGGTGGAAGGGGCACCGCACACGGCTAAGGAAAGATCCGTAGATCAACTTGTGTCACTTGGGGTGCCCCCTGCCTCAGATATAAAGGAGCCAAGGGGAGGTGGCGGCCCAAGGGGAGGCGATTAAGGAGTCCTACTCCCTCCGGGAGTAGGACTCCCTTCCAATCCTAGTTGGATTAGGATTCCTGAGGAGGAAGAGAGAGAGGGGGCGGCCCACCTTTCCTAGTCCTAATAGGACTAGGGGAAGGGGGGCGCGACCACCTAGGGCTGCCCTTCTCCTTTCCTCCAAGGCCCACTATGGGCCCATGTAGTTCCCGGGGGTTCCGGTAACCTCCCGGTACTCAAATAAATTCGATTTCACTCGGAACCTTTCCGATGTCCAAATGTAGGCTTCCAATATATCAATCTTTATGTCTCGACCATTTCGAGACTCCTCGTCATGTCCGTGATCACATCCGGGACTCGAACAAACTTCGTGCATCAATACTTATAAACTCATAATGAACTGTCATCGAAACGTTAAGCGTGCGGACCCTACGGGTTCGAGAACTATGTAGACATGACCTAGAACCATTCTCGGTCAATAACCAATAGCGGAACCTGGATGCCCATATTGGTTCCTACATATTCTACGAAGATCTTTATCGGTCAAACCGCATAACGACATACGTTGTTCCCTTTGTCATCGGTATGTTACTTACCCGAGATTCGATCGTCGGTATCCAATACCTAGTTCAATCTCGTTACGGTAAGTCTCTTTACTCGCTCAGAATACATCATCTCACAACTAACTCATTAGTTGTGATGCTTGCAAGGCTTAAGTGATGTGTATTACCGAGAAGGCCTGGAGATACCTCTCCCACAATCGGAGTGACAAAACCTAATCTCGAAATACGCCAACCCAACAAGTACCTTTGGAGACACCTGTAGTACTCCTTTATAATCACCCAGTTACGTTGTGACGTTTGGTAGTACCCAAAGTGTTCCTCCGGTGAACGGGAGTTGCATAATCTCATAGTTATAGGAACATGTATGGGTCATGAAGAAAGCATTAACATACTAAACGATCAAGTGTTAAGCTAACGGAATGGGTCATGTCAATCAGATCATTCTACTAATGATGTGACCTTGTTAATCAAATAACAACTCCTTGTTCATGGTTAGGAAACATAACCATCTTTGATTAACAAGCTAGTCAAGTAGAGGCATACTAGTGACATACTGTTTGTCTATATATTCACACATGTATTATGTTTCCGGTTAATACAATTCTAGCATGAATAATAAACATTTATCATGATATAAGGAAATAAATAATAACTTTATTATTGCCTCTAGGGCATATTTCCTTCAGTCTCCCACTTGCACTAGAGTCAATAATCTAGTTCACATCATCATGTGATTCGACACTGATATTCACATCTGTATGTGATTAACACCCATAGTTCACATCGTCATGCGACCAACACCCAAAGGGTTTACTAGAGTCAATAATCTAGTTCACATCGCTATGTGATTAACACCCAAAGAGTACTAAGGGATGATCATGTTTTGCTCGTGAGAGAAGCTTAGTCAACGGTCTGTCACATCGTATGTATTTTGCAAATATTCTATGTCTACAATGCTCAAAGACGGGCTACTCTAGCTAATTGCTCCCACTTACGATATGTATCCAGATTGAGTCTTAGAGTCATCTGGATCTGTGTAAAAAGCTTGCATCGATGTAACTCTTTACGACGGGCTCTTTTATCACCTCCATAATCGAGAAATATTTCCTTAGTCCTCACTAAGGATGTTCTTGACCAATGTCCAAAGGATCTACTCCTAGATCACTATTGTACTCCTTGCCAAATTCAGAGCAAGGTATACAATAGGTCTGGTACATAGCATAGCATACTTCATAGAACCTATGATCGAGGCATAGGGAATGACTTTCATTCTCTTTTCTATTTTCTGCCGTGGTCGGGATTTGAGTCTTACTCAATTTCATACGCTTTTGCAACACAAAAAGAACTTTTCTTTGACTGTTCCATTTTGAACTACTTCAAAATCTTGACAAGGTATGTACTTATTGAAAAACTTATCAAGCGTCTTGATCTATCTCTATAGATCTTGATGCTCAATATGTAAGCAGCTTCACCGAGGTCCTTCTTTGAAAAACTCCTTTCAAATACTCCTTTATGCTTTGCGAATAATTCTACATTATTTACGATTAACAATATGTCATTCACATATACTTATCGTAAATGTTGTAATGCTCCCACTCACTTTCTTGTAAATACAGGCTTCTCCAAAAGTCTCAGATAAGACCATATGCTTTGATCACACTATCAAAGCGTTTATTCCAACTCCGAGATGCTTGCACCAGTCCATAGATGGATCATTTGGAGCTTGCATATTTTGTTAGCTCCTTTAGGATTGAAAAACCTTCGTTGCATCATATACAACTCTTCTTTAATAAATCCATTAAAGAATGTAGTTTTGACATCCATTTGCCAGATTTCATAAAATGTGGCAATTGCTAACATGATTCGGACAGACTTAAGAATCGCTACAGTTTGAGAAAATCTCATTGTAGTCAACACCTTGAACTTTGTCGAAAACCTTTTTGTGACAAGTCGAGCTTTGTAGATAGTAACACTACTATCAATGTCCGTCTTCCTCTTGAAGATCCATTTATTTAACATGGCTTGCTGATCATCGAGCAAGTCAATCAAAGTCCATACTTTGTTCTCATACATGGATCCTATCTCGCATTTCATGGCCTCGTGCCATTTCGCTGAATCTGGGCTCATCATCGCTTCCTCATAGTCCGTAGGTTCATCATGGTCTAGTAACATGACTTCCGAACACGATTACCATACCACTGCAGTGCGGATTTTGCTCGAAGACCTACGAGGTTTGGTAGCAACTTGATCTGAAGTTTCATGATCATCATCATTAACTTCCTCACTAATTGGTGTAGGAATCACTTTGGAACTGATTTACGTGATGAACTACTTTCCAATAAGGGAGAAGGTACAATTACCTCATCAAGTTCTACTTTCCTCCCACTCACTTCTTTCGAGAGAAACTTTCTTCTCTAGAAAGGATCCATCTTAGCAACGAAAAACTTGCCTTTGGATCTGTGATAGAAGGTGTACCCAATAGTTACCTTTGGGTATTCTATGAAGACGCACTTCTCCGATTTGGGTTCGAGCTTATCGGTGAAAACTTTTTCACATAAGCATCACAACTACAAACTTTTAAGAAACGACAGCTTAGGTTTACAGTTAAACAATAGTTCAAACGGTGTCGTCTCAACGGATTTAGATGGTGCCCTATTAAACGTGAATGTAGCTGTCTCTAATGCATAACCCCAAAATGATATTGGTAAATCGGTAAGAGACATCATTGATCGCACCATATCAAAATAAAGTACGGTTACGACGCTCGGACACACCATAACGTTGTGGTGTTCCGTGGCGTGAGCTGTGAAACTATTCCACATGTTTTAATTGAAGACCAAACTCAGAACTCAAATATTCATCTCCACGATCAGATTGCGAAACTTTATTTTCTTGTTACGATGATTTTCCACTTCACTCTGAAATTCTTTGAACCTTTCAACTATTTCAGACTTATGTTTCATCAAGAAGATATACGCATATCTGCTCAAATCATCCGTGAAGGTCGAAAATAATGATACTTGCCACGAGCATCAACACTCATTGAATCGCATACATCGGTATGTATTATTTCCAATAAGTCAAGAGCTTGTTCCATTGTTCCGGAGAACGGAGTTTTAGTCATCTTGCCCAAAAGGCACGGTTCGCAAGCATCAAATGATTCATAATCAAGTGATTCCAAAAGTCCATCAGCATGGAGTTTTCTTCATGCGTTTTACACCAATATGACCTAAACGGCAGTGACACAAATAAGTTGCACTATTATTATCAACTTTGCATCATTTGGTTTCAATATTTATGAATATGTGTATCACTATGATCGAGATCCAATGAACCATTTTCATTGGGTGTGTAACCATATAAGGTTTTATTCATGTAAAATGTAACAACAATTTATTCTCTTACTTAAATGAATAATCGTATTGCAATAAACATGATCAAATCATATTTATGCTCAACACCAAATAACACTTATTTAGGTTCCACACTAATCCCGAAAGTATAGGGAGTGTGCGATGATGATCATATCAAACTTGGAACTACTTCCAACACTCATCGTCACTTCCCCTTCAACTAGTTTCTGCAACTCCCGTTTCAAGTTACTACTCTTAGCAACTGAACCAAAGATCAAAATACCGAGGGTTTGCTACGAACACTAGTAACATACACATCAATAATCTGCATATCAAATATACCTTTGTTCACTTTGCCATCCTTCTTATCCGCCAAATACTTGGGGTAGTTCCGCTTCTAGTGACCAGTTCCATTGCAGCAAAAGCACTTAGTCTCGTGCTTAGGTCCAGACTTGGGCTTCTTCACTCGAGCAGCAACTTGCTTGCCGCTCTTCTTGAAGTTCCCCTTCTTCCCTTTGCCTTTTTCCTTGAGACTAGTGGTCTTGTCAATCATCAACACTTGATGCTCTTTCTTGATTTCTACCTTCACGATTTCAACATCATGAAGAGCTCGGGAATCGCTTTTCGTCATCCCTTGCATACTATAGTTCATCACGAAGTTCTAGTAACTTAGTGATGGTGACTAGAGAATTCTGTCAATCGCTATCTTATCCGGAAGATTAACTCCCACTTGATTCAAGCGATTGAAGTACTCGCACAATCTGAGCACATGCTCACTAGTTGAGCGATTCTCCTCCATCTTTTAGCTATAGAACTTGTTGGAGACTTCATATCTCTCAACTCGGTATTTGCTTGAAATATTAACTTCAATTCTGGAACATCTCATATGGTCCATGACGTTCAAAACGTCTTTGAAGTCCCGATTCTAAGCCGTTAAGCATGGTGTACTAAACTATCAAGTAGTCATCATATTGAGCTAGCCAAACGTTCATAACGTCTGCATCTGCTCCCTGCAAAAACAAGTTAGACGTCCTCTACTTTGTTGTTGCAAGTTTTACGTGGCTGCTACGGGCTTAAGCAAGAACCGTTCTTACCTACGCATCAAAACCACAACGATAGTTTGTCAAATAGACTCCGTTTTAACCTTCTCAAGGACCGGGCGTAGCCACACTCGGTTCAACTAAAGTTGGAGAGACAGTCTTCCGCAAGCCATCTATGTGCAAAGCACGCCGAGGGAACCGGTCTCGCGTAAGCGTCACGCGTAAGGTTGGTCCGGATCGTCTCGCCCAACAATACCGCTGAACCAAAGTATGACATGCGGTAGGCGGTATGACTTGTATCGTCCACAACTCACTTGTGTTCTACTCGTGCATATGACATCAACGCATAAAACCTGGCTCGGATGCCATCGCTGGGGAACGTAGTAATTTCAAAAATTTCCTACGATCACACAAGACCATGGTGATGGCATAGCAACGAGAGGGAAGAGTGTCCGCCCACGCACTCGTGAGACCGAAAGCGAAGCGTTATAACAACGCTGTTGATGTAGTCGTCGTCTTCACGATCCGACCGATCCAAGCACCGAACGTCACGGCACCTCCGAGTTCTCGCACACGTTCAGCTCGATGACGATCCCGGACTCCGATCCAAAGCAAAGTGTCGGGATGAGTTCCACAAGACGACGGCGTGATGACGATGTTGATGCTCCACCGACGCAGGGCTTCGCCTAAGCTCCGCGACGATATGACTTCTCCGGCGCAGGGCTTCGCCTAAGCTCCGCGACGATATGACCGAAGTGGAATATGGTGGAAGGGGGCACCGCACACGGCTAAGGAAAGATCCGTAGATCAACTTGTGTCCCTTGGGGTGCCCCCTGCCTCGTGATATAAAGGAGCCAAGGGGAGGTGGCCGCCCAAGGGGGAGGCGCAAGGAGTCCTACTCCTCCGGGAGTAGGACTCCCTTCCAATCCTAGTTGGATTAGGATTCCTGAGGAGGAAGAGAGAGAGGGGCGGCCCACCTTTCCTAGTCCTAATAGGACTAGGGGAAGGGGGGGCGCGCCACCTAGGGCTGCCCTTCTCCTTTCCTCCAAGGCCCACTATGGGCCCATGTAGTTCCCGGGGTTCCGTTAACCTCCCTGCATCTGTAAATTCCCGATTTCACTCGGAACCTTTCCGATGTCCAAATGTAGGCTTCCAATATATCAATCTTTATGTCTCGACCATTTCGAGACTCCTCGTCATGTCCGTGATCACATCCGGACTCGAACAAACTTCGGTGCATCAATACTTATAAACTCATAATGAACTGTCATCGAAGCGTTAAGCGTGCGGACCCTACGGGTTCGAGAACTATGTAGACATGACCTAGAACCATTCTCGGTCAATAACCAATAGCGGAACCTGGATGCCCATATTGGTTCCTACATATTCTACTGAAGATCTTTATCGGTCAAACCGCATAACGACATACGTTGTTCCCTTTGTCATCGGTATGTTACTTACCCGAGATTCGATCGTCGGTATCCAATACCTAGTTCAATCTCGCTACGGTAAGTCTCTTTACTCGCTCAGAATACATCATCTCACAACTAACTCATTAGTTGTGATGCTTGCAAGGCTTAAGTGATGTGTATTACCGAGAAGGCTCGAGATACCTCTCCGAGCAATCGGAGTGACAAAACCTAATCTCGAAATACGCCAACCCAACAAGTACCTTTGGAGACACCTGTAGTACTCCTTTATAATCACCCGATTACGTTGTGACGCTTGGTAGTACCCAAAGTGTTCCTCCGTAAACGGAGTTGCATAATCTCATAGTTATAGGAACATGTATGGGTCATGAAGAAAGCATTAACATACTAAACGATCAAGTGTTAAGCTAACGGAATGGGTCATGTCAATCAGATCATTCTACTAATGATGTGACCTTGTTAGTCAAATAACAACTCCTTGTTCATGGTTAGGAAACATAACCATCTTTGATTAACAAGCTAGTCAAGTAGAGGCATACTAGTGACCTACTTGTTTGTCTATATATTCACACATGTATTATGTTTCCGGTTAATACAATTCTAGCATGAATAATAAACATTTATCATGATATAAGGAAATAAATAATAACTTTATTATTGCCTCTAGGGCATATTTCCTTCAATATGGACTATTTGTTGGAAAGGGTTATGAATGCGGAGGCATGTTCCGCCTTTCTCTTGCAGATCTATGTAATAAAGTCCTGAACAATAGTCATTTGAGTGTTAATGAATCTGAAGTCTGGCATTCACGTCTTTGTCACATTAGTTTCGGTGTTATGACGCGGCTAGCAAAATCAAATTTAATCCCGAGTTTCACTTTAGCCAAAGGTTCTAAGTGTCATTCGTGTGTGCAATCTAAGTAACCTCGCAAGCCTCACAAGGCAGCAGAGGAGAGACACTTGGCGCCACTGCAACTCATACATTCTGATCTTTGTGAGATGAATGGTGTGTTGACTAAAGGTGGAAAGAAATATTTCATGACTTTGATATATGATTCCACTAGATATTGCTATGTGTATCATTAAATACTAAAGATGAGGCTCTACACTACTTCAAAATCTATAAGGCAGAAGTTGAGAATCAACTTGAAAAAAAATTAAACGAGTCCGGTCAGATCGTGGTGGAGAGTACTTCTCGAAAGAGTTTGATGCCTTTTATGCGGAACACGGTATTATTCACAAGAGAACGCCTCCCTACTCACCCCAGTCAAATGGGGTTGCCGAGTGGAAAAACCGTACTCTAACTGATTTGGTTAACGCCATGTTAGATACGTCGGGTTTATCCAAGGCATGGTGGGGGTAGGCTATAATAACATCATGTCATGTCCTGAATAAAGTTCCGACAAAGGATAACGAGATCACTCCTTACGAGAAGTGGACCAAGAGAAGGACAACACTCTCGTACTTACGTACCTGGGGCTGCTTGGCGAAAGTTAATGTGTCGATCCCCAAAAAGCATAAGCTTGGACCAAAGACAGTGCACTGTGTTAATTTGGGCTACGCTATGAATAGTGTTGGCTATAGATTTCTAGTAGTGAAATCTGAGGTACCTGACATGAAGGTCGGTACAATTATGGAGTCTAAAGATGCTACATTCTTTGAGGACATTTTCCCCATGAGAGATGTACAAAGCACTTCTAGACAGGAATCTGAGGAGACTCCTGAACCTGCCATTTCGATGGAATATTATAATCAAACACATGATGAAAATCCCGAGGAGGATAATGAGGAATCTCTTGGTAGGGGAAAGAGACAAAGGACTGTAAAGACCTTTGGTGATGATTTCTTCATATACCTCGTGGAGGATAAGCCCACTTCTATTTCAGAAGCGTATGCATCTCCGTGTCGACTCTTTGGAAGGAAGTGGTCCGTAGCGAGATGGATTCCATCATGGCTAACGGGACTTGGGAGCTTACTGAACGTCCTTATGGTTGCAAACCATTGGGATGCAAGTGGGTGTTCAAGAAGAAGCTTAGGCCCGACGGTATGATAGAAAAGTACAAGGCTAGGCTTGTGGCCAAGGGCTACGCCGTAAAGAAGAAGAAGATTTTTTCGACACTTATTCACTGTGGCGACCGACCACCATTCGAGTATTACTCTCGTTGGCGGCCTCGCATGATCTTCTCATTCATCGATGGATGTTAAGACGGCTTTCCTAATGTAGAGCTAAAGGAGGAAATCTATATGCAACAGCCTGATGGCTTTGTGATGGATGGTCGTGAAGGAAAGGTGTGTAAGTTGGTGAAATCTTTGTATGGCCCGAGACAAGCGCCTAAGCAATGGCATGACAAGTTTAATGAAACGTTGACATCTGTTGGTTTTGTTGTTAATGAGGCCGACAAATGTGTATACTATCGCTATGGTGGGGGCGAAGGAGTTATATTGTGTTTGTAACGTTGATGACATCGATATTTGGGACTAATCTCAAGTTGATCGAGGAGGTTAAGTCTTTCCTATCTCGTAACTTTGAGATGAAGGACCTTGGAGTGGCTGATGTTATCTTGAACATCAAGCTATTAAGAGATGATGAGGGTGGGATTACACTTCGCAATCCCATTATGTTGAGAAGGTGTTGAGTCGTTTTGGATATTCGGATCGCAAACCATCTCAAACACCATATGATTCTAGTGTGCTTTGATTCGAAAGTCTAAAGGCACAACTATAGATCAATTGAGATACTCTCTCGATTGTTGGTTCACTCCGATTCAGCGAAGCGCAACGAGGCCCCGACATCGCATTTGCTATTAGCAAACTGAGCCGATTTGTTTCCAAACCGGGTGATGTACATTGGCATGCTCTTGAGAGAGTTATGCGCTATCTGAAAGGTACTATGAACTATGGACTTCACTATACTGGATACCCGTCGGTACTTGAAGGGTATAGTGATGCGAATTGGATCTCTGGTGCTGATGAGATGAAGGCCACAACTGGGTATATGTTTACTCTTGGAGGTGGTGCTGTTTCCTAGAAGTCTTGCAAACAAACGATCTTAACAAGATCGACAATGGAAGCAGAATTAACAGCATTAGACACATCGGGTGGCGAAGCAGAATGGCTTCGAGATCTGTTGATAGACTTGCCAGTGGTTGAAAAGCCTGTTCCGGCCATCCTTATGAACTGTGACAATCAAACAGTTATTGTCAAGGTGAAGAGTTCAAAGGACAACATGAAGTCCAACAAACACATAAGAATGAGATTGAAAGATGTTAGAAAATTGAGGAACTCCGGAGTGATAGCGTTGGATTATATTCAAACGGCTAAGAATCTGGTAGATCCCTTTACTAAAGGGCTATCACGTGTTGTGATAGATAGCGCATCAAGGGAGATGGGTATGAGACCCACATGAGTTGCCATGGTAGTAACCCAACCTATGTGATCAGAGATCCCGTGAAGTAGGACCTGGGAAAACAAGCCAGTGATGAACTGAGGAGAGTAACTTTACTAACCCACTCCGTCGGAGATGCAATACTCTCAGAAACTGTATGGAAGGATGACTACTGTCTTAATGTGTTCCAAGGCTTATATGCATAAGCAAGATGCTATCCTACAGAGCGATCTTTGGAGGAACACACCTATATGAGCCCGACTGCTGGTCACAGTCTATGAGATTGGGGTGATCTCTAGCAAGCTCATGAATGTGCCAGAGTGTGACAAATATGCTCCACCCGAGGGGTCGGCCTTGACAGCCTCAGACGTTGAGACTTGTGGTGAAACTTCTTGACGCCAAACTGACAATTCAAGGCATAGACCATTGTTCAGTTGTGAAGGAGTGTAACTACTTGGTCTAGGTGGAGCTCAACCTTAATCGGTCTCCACTGAGATGTTGGTATATCAAAACAGCGTTTGGAACAAAGGACAAACTGGGCCCCTAGGATCTGGTGGGGGATTTTGAAATATGAGATGGGCCTAGAGCCCATATGACAATTTCAGATTTAATCTCCAAGGGCCCATGTAGGTGGCATGACAAAGTGGTGGGAAGTTTAGTCCCACCCCGGAAGTGGAAGGAGAGTTGGAGTGTGAAAGATCGTGGATGTCGCCTAGAGGGGGGGGGGGTGAATAGGCGCTTTAAAATAATTATGGTTTAGGCTTGAACAAATTCGGAATAAACCTAATGGTTAATTTGTCAAGCACAAAACCTAAAACAACTAGGCTCACCTATGTGCACCAACAACTTATGCTAAGCAAGATAAACAACTATGTGATAGCAAGATATATGACAAGAAACAATATGGCTATCACAAAGTATAGTGCATAAGTAAAGAGCTCGGGTAAGAGATAACCGAGGCACGCGGAGACGACGATGTATCCCGAAGTTCACACCCTTGCGGATGCTAATCTCCGTTTGGAGCGGCGTGGAGGCACAATGCTCCCCAAGAAGCCACTAGGACCACCGTAATCTCCTCACGCCCTCGCACAATGCAAGATGTCGTGATTCCACTAAGGGACCCTTGAGGGCGGTCACCGAACCCGTACAAATGGCAACCCTTGGGGGCGGTCACCGAACCCGTACACTTTGCTCGGGGCGATCTCCATAACCTAATTGGAGACCCCGACGCTGTTCAAGCTTTACACCACAATGATTGAGCTCCGAACACCACCAACCGTCTAGGGCGCCCAAGCACCCAAGAGGAACAAGCTCAAGGGTACCAAGCACCCAAGAGTAATAAACTTCTCAACTTGTAACTTCCACGTATCACGTGGAGAACTCAAACCGATGCACCAAATGCAATGGCAAGGGCACACAGAGTGCCCAAGTCCTTCTCTCCCAAATCCCATCAAAGCAACTAATGCTAGGGAGGAAAATGGGAGGAAGAACGAAAGAAGAACACGAAGAACTCCAAGATCTAGATCCAAGGGGTTCCCCTCACTTAGAGGAGAAAGTGATTGGTGAAAACATGGATCTAGATCTCCTCTCTTTCCCTCAAGAACTAGCAAGAATCGTTGGAGGGATTGAGAGTTAGCAAGCTCAAGAAGGTCAACAATGGGGAAGAACACGAGCTAAAGAGATGAGGTCCATTGGGGAAGAAGACCCCCTTTTATAGGTGGGGGAAAATCCAACCGTTATCCCCTCACTCAGCCCGCACGACGCGGTACTACCCACGGAGCCGCGGTACTACCGCTGCAGGTTGCGGTACTACCGCATGTGCAGCACTGGCCAGATGAAGGCCTTTGCAAGGGCAATGAGCGGTAGAACCGCTGGAGCAAGATTACTGCATGCGCCTTACGGTACTACCGTAAGGCAGTAAACACTAGGCGGAGAAAGCACGGAAGTAAAAATTACTTCCGCATCTACTCGCAGAGGGAGGACACATGCAAGAATCCGGCACGGTACTACCGCACACGAAGAGCGGTACTACCGCGTAGGGCGCGGATGTAAAAAATTACATCCGCCCCTACTTCCGCTCATGCTGCTAAGCCTGGCCAGAGCCCACGGTACTACCGCTCTCACAGAGCGGTACTACCGTGAGCACCTGCAGTACTACCGCAGGGGACTGCGGTACTACCGCAAGGACCTGCGGTACTACCGCTCCGGAGAGCAGTACTACCGCATGTCCCAGAACAGCAACACTAGGAGTCCTTCATTTTGCAGAGAAGACAACAGAGGGATACAATAAAACCAGAACTGCCATAACTTCTACAAATGAGCTCCGAATTGAGCAAACTCAAGCTTGTTGGAAACAAGACAACGAGTAGCATCAAAATAGGCAGGGGAGGTATGCCTAACAAAAGGAGGAGAGAAACCTCCAACAGAGAAGAACCGGCATACCCTCCAACATCGAAAACATCATAGAAGATGCAAGTGAACTCCGTTTTCGATGAACTCGAGCTTGTCATAAAAATGACCATAAGCTCCAAATATCACAAGGAGAAGAACCAAACAAGAACCAATAAAGATGATGCAAGGATGCAATGGTTTGAGCTCTCTACGAACGATACGATCAAGCAACTCATCGAGAGCCCCCCTTGATAGTACGGCAATCGATCCTATAACCCGGTCTCCCGCAACTACCATGAGACCGGTAAAACAGAAAACCTATCAAGGGCAAACCTTTGCCTTGCACAAAGTCCACTTGAGCTAGATGATGACGATCTTGACTCCCTCAAGTTGGACCACCTTTCTTGATTGCGTTGGCTCGATGAAGACTAGATGATTGCTCCCCCATAGTCCACTATGGGTGAGCCACTCTTTGGCTCATCTTCACAAGTCCATTGTCACCACAATGGACGGCAAGCTTCAAGCACTTGATCTCTTCGTGATGCATCACTTGAACTTGCACACTGCATCCTAACCCCACAAAGAACTCTCACGAAGATCATGGGTTAGTGCACAAAGCATAATTGACAATGCTTACCATATCATGGGATCACTTGATCCCTCTCGGTACATCTTCTACGCTTTGTGTGTTGATCAACTTGATTCACTCTTTGACTTAGTCTTGATCCACCTCTCACAAGTCCAATCTTTTAGGCAATTCCTTGAATAGCACCTTGGTCGACACAACTCTTCTTGAAACCAACACATGTACTCCAAGAAAAGCCCATGGACAAAACCTTCAAATATAACTCAAGGCAACCATTAGTCCAAAGAGATTGTCATCAATTACCAAAACCAAACATGGGGGCACCGCCTGTTCTTTCAGAATGGTTTATAAGGGATTCTCTCCCTCATGCTATTGGAGCTTGAGAAGAGATGAGGCCCTCGCGCACTCCTCCTCCTCCGCTCGCCTCGCCACGCCACGCCTCATCACGACGCGTCGCGGGTTGCGGGATTGAGCCGAGCCGAGCTCACTCCTATGCGCTTCTTTTTGCCGGTCAGGAACGGAGAGTCTTTGACAGGTAGGGCCACGATCTGAGACGTCGGATCATGGGCTACCGACTTGGACGTGGGTTCAGCCCACGTCTCTCCACATATATATGTGGGGCGTTGCCAACCCTAGCCGCAACGAAACAGAACGCATCTCCGCCTCCACGCCTGCTGCTGCGTTCCTTCGCTGCCGCCGCCGCCAGCGACTCCGTCCCGTTCACCGCGTACACGGTTGACGGGAGAGCAGGCCTTCGAAACCCCGCCTCTTCGGATCCTGTACGGGAGAGGGGCGATTAGGTTTTTGGGTAGCGACTACGCGACTGCTCCCTTCTGTTCATCTACGTCCGCATCACCTTCGTCATGCCGTGCCGCCGCCGAGAAGGCCGAGGCCGACAAGAAGGCCGCCGAGGATGCCGCGGCTGCTGCCACCGCCACCACTGCCGCGTGGCCGATTGGAGGGTATACATCGTTTATCCCTCTCATGTTTCTTTCTGTTGTAGCAGTACTAGCGATATGCGTAGATGTTTCTACTATATGCGTAGTACATGCTCTGTTAGATCGTAATCACTATGTTATCAATGATGTCCATGTCGTGCTCATGATTTATTCATGGATTAATTTAATAAAAAACTGCCTATTTCCTTATCAATATACACGTTGATATACCATCAATGCCAAAACACATTTAGAAGTCATGGGCATAGAGTCTGATCTAACTCAAGTTGTTGTTTCAGACAAGGAAGAAGATGTCATGCTTAGCGTGGTAGCTTGAAGGTATGCCGAGGATAGGTTTGTTTTCCATGTTTGTTAGAGAGCCACACGACTTTTGGAGGAATAATTGCATCCAGTTAAAATTACTTCAACAAAATGTTATGTGTATATATTTTTATTTCCATATGTCTTCTTTGTTTGGGCCAAGCCCAAATAATAATAAAAAACACAATAACTCTTCCCAAACTACGAACTATATTTAAAAACATTTAACATAATTAGAAAAATAGTTTAAAAATTGCACACATGTGTATATTTAACACTCTTTTTAAAAACTGGTCAAAACCCCAAAATTTGTTCCGATTTTTTTAAAATACATTTAGAAATATTCACAATTTTAAAAAATATGTTCAAAAATTGTTCTCCCTAAAAAGTACAATTTTAATAAAGCCTTCACTACTCATATATAAAATAAATAAATATCCATGTTTTTTTGAAAAGAAAAAATAAATAAAAGTATTCACAGACTATTCCATGAACCACTACTCTTCTATCAGAAGAAGAAAGCAAAAGTGGCTTGTTAACGACCAAATTTCGGACTCAAAAGGTAATAATCAACGTAAGCTTATTATCCATGTTTACCAGAATTGAATAAAAAATGAAGCATAATAACAGATGGATCAGGTTTTATGAAGTTTCTATGTCCGTTGCAACGCACGGGCATTTGTACTAGTGTATATTAAACTCAGATGTAAATTAACTAAGAAACTCAGGAATAAATTAATAAAGTCATCACATCTAGGATTCCGACCAACCTAGAGAAGCAGACTTGAATTTCACATAGGTTAATACAAACTTACCCACATCAACTCATTTTCGAGTCCTCCAACCTTTCTGAACGAACCTCCAAGTCCCAAAAAATATGAACATCGTACAAGGCAGATAATGTGCACAAGAACCAATGTTTTTTTTTTTCTGGTCATAGACTAAAATAGGTGCACATGAACAGTTGCAGAAAATGTATAGAAAATAAGCATATGGGATATCATCCGTACGTTGCTTAGAAAAATCAGTATGAATATTTATATTGGTGTCATTGCTGAAGGCTCTGCAAATCTCTAACATGAGGCACTCAAGACCATAAGAAAAAATAATGGCCTGAAAAAGGGGTAAACACAAAACCTATGAGATATGATGTGCTCAGATGGCAAACCTTATCCTTGTACTTCTCGTGTGGGACTGGGACACCCCATTTCAAATCTCTGGTGATAATTTTTTAAAGGAGGATTATCCCCGACCTCTGCATCCCGTGGTGCACACATCAATCTTTATTAAATTATTCAATAAGGTCTTACAAAATAAATACATAGATCAACTCAAAGACACATTCTTGATGAAAATTGTTGCCCTACCTCACGCCATGCACACCAAGAAATCCGGTGGCCTCATCAAGCCGACCGCCGGCTAGCCGGGAGAACCAACCGGTCTAGCACACCCTCAGCATGCATGACATGCGCACGCTATAGAATCTGTCGCCGCCTTCTTCCGCGGTCCCATCTTCAGGAGCAATCAATGCATTAATCTTGCCGGACAACGTCAGCCTCGTGCGTGCCCATCAAATGGTATCCAGTGCCGAGAATCCGCCGCACCTTGCCGCCAAGACTCACTGTCGTTGATACTGTAGATGGCACGCCACTTCATCCTGATCATCGCACGAGAAGCATACAGAGACTAATAATACTTGAAAAGTCGGCCATTAGACGTGGCCACCTAAACCTCGGGCAATCCTCCAAAATTTGCCGGCCAAGAGAAACTCTCCGATGAGGTATTGGCCTCCCCCTCTCAGTGTGGCAACTGAAGAAAGTGGACGTTCAATTCCTTAAGGATAAAGTGGCGGCTAAGCTCACTGCATGGGAGGGAAATAACATCACTGCTATTGGTTGTATGACGTTGGTCAAATCCGTATTTTACTCTTATGTGATCTGCTATATTTTTTTGGAAAAGGGGATGTATCCCAGCCTCTGCATCAGAAAGATGCATACGGCTCAAATTATTAAAAGGATAATCCAGTAACAAAGTCTCGAAGGGTCGTAGTGCAAACATAAACAAAAGCTGAAAAGAGGAAAGACCCAAAGCCACAACCGGCTGGCAAAACAATAGGATCACTACATGCCTATCCTATTACATGACCGCCATCCAAACCGGTTGAAAATATCCCGAGCTACCATCTCCCATCGGTTAGACGCAGTAACCAAACGCTCCCTGGCCTCCATCGGAGTGAGTAGCGACCACATACGGATGAACGCCGTGGCCCTGAAGATAACCTGCAAAAAGTGAATGGTTGTTGATCTGTTAAAGACTAAATTATTTCTGCAGTTCCATATTGCCCACAATAAAGCACAAACGCCAACCCGAATGTGTCTTGCAGTGTCAGAATCCACCCCATCAAGCCATGTTCCAAATAACATGCTGATAGAGGTGGGCTGATTAATATTAAACGCAATATGAACCGACCGCCACAGAATCTTAGCCAACGGACAATCGAGAAAGAGGTGTTTGATGTTTTCGTTATGATCACAAAAGCTACATCTAGACGAGCCCACCCAATTTCGTTTTGCAAGGTTATCCTTAGTCAAAATGACTTGTTTATGCACAAACCACATAAACACTTTGATACGTAAGGGTACCTTAACTTTCCAAACATGTAACGATGTAGGGATGACGCTAGAGTTAATGACATCCAGATACATTGATTTGACCGAGAACACACCGTTCTTAGTAAGTTTCCAAAGCAGCTGATCTGGCTGCTGAGACAGCCGGACTTCCATTAAACGTCTAACGAGATGGAGCCAAACCTCCCAACGATTTCCAACAAGCATCCGTATAAAACTAATATTGAGGGAAACGGATTGTAAAACATTAGCAACATAGGCTTCTCTACGTCGGACAATGTTGTACAACGAAGGATATTGAAGTGCAAGGGGGTCTCCCCAAGCCACGTATCCTCCCAAAACCTCGTTGTGGCACCATTCCCAACAATAAATTTTGTCTTGTTGAAAAAGAGTTGTTTAACTCGCATCAAACCCTTCCAAAAGGGAGAGTCGGAAGGCTGACATTCACCTGAGCCAAGGTTTTAGCATAGAGATACTTATTGCGCAAGATCTGTGCCTGTGTGGCCTCCGCCTCAGATGACAACTTAAATAGCCACTTGCTAAGGAGACATATGTTTTTGACTTCCAGATTTTCAATACCTAGACCTCCTTGGTCCTTAGGCCTCTGAGATAATATCCCACTTAGCAAGCCTATACTTTCGTTTAAGCTCATCATTTTGCCAAAAGAATCGAGATCGGTAGAAATCTAACCTTTTCCTGACGCCCACCGGAACCAAGAAAAAGGATAAGAGAAACATAGGCATACTAGTAAGGACCGAATTAATCAGAATCAATCGTCCTCCGTATGACATGAGCTTTCCTTTCCAACAGCTCAGTTTCTTTTCAAAACGATCCTCAATGCATTTCCACTCAATATTAGTCAGCTTACGATGATGAATGGGTATACCTAAATACGTAAACGGTAATGAGCCCAATTCACATCCGAACAATTGTTGATACGACTCCCGGTCATCATTGGCTCTTCCAAAGCAAAACAGTTCGCTCTTGTGGAAGTTGATTTTGATCCCAGACAATTGTTCAAATAAGCATAACAGCTTCATGTTTCTTGCTTTCGCCAAGTCATGCTCCATAAAGGTGATAGTATCATCAGCATACTGAAGAATGGAAATCCCGCCGTCAACTAGATGTGGAACCAGGCCACCTACCTGCCTCAGATCCTTTGCCCGACCTATTAAAATAGTCAGCATATCAGCCACTATGTTAAACAGGATCGGTGACATAGGGTCTCCTTGCCGTAGCCCCTTGTGTGTTTGGAATTAGTGACCCACATCATCATTCACCTTAATCCCGACACTCCCTTTTTGCATAAAGGAATCAATCTGGTTTCTCCAGGCCGGATCAAAACCTTTCATACGCAAAGCTTGTTGAAGGAAAGGCCATTTGACTTTATCATATGCTTTTTCAAAATCCACTTTAAAAACTATGCCATCAAGTTTTTTGGAGTGGATCTCATGGAGCGTTTCATGCAAGATAACAACCCCTTCAAGGATGTTTCTATCAGGCATGAAAGCGATGCAGGACGGTTGAACTACCGAGTGTGCAATCATGTAAGTCTATTTGTCCCGACCTTGGTGAAGATTTTGAAACTCACATTAAGCAGACATATAGGTCTGAACTGCTCAATGCGAACAGCTGTCTTCTTAGGAAGAAGAGTTATCGTCCCAAAATTCAGCTTAAACAATTGAAGCTGCCCCTCAAAAAACTCCTGAAACATTGGCATCAAATTTCCCTTGATAAAATGCCAGCACTTCTTGTAGAACTCCGCCGGAAACCCATCCGGTCCTGGAGCCTTATTATTCTCCATTTGTGCAATAGCCTCACATTCTCCCCCCGAGCACCACATGCCCTTCTAGCAACCACTCTACATTCTTACCATGATGTCTTTCTCCCACATCTCTAGCAACCACCACATGCCCTTTAGAAGATATATGTTTGCATTTATCTCCATTTTTACATAATAATCAAATGCAAGAGAAGAGGTATGTAGTCGTGATGAACCGCATTAGAAGATACACTCAATTGTACCGAGAAACAATTAAATAATAATTTTGGTGTAGGGGTAGGTAAGAAGGCTCCGTTTGGAAGAAGCATGTTTTTTATTGACATCCATCAAATGACCTATTTTTTTCACTAGCTTGTATGAAGAATTCAAGGCACCATGCCTAGGTTTTTTGGTTTTCTAAAAGTTTTACATTTTCTGGAGATTTCTTTGTCAGAAAAGGGCGATAAATTGCCGAACGTGTCGCAACTAGCATACGGTGTAAAAAATCATTCAAACTTGGCATATATGCCTACCATGTGCATGCTCACCTTCTTGGAAAAGTTGTGGTCTTTTGAAGGATATCTAAAACTGACCATGTTCAAATGAGGGTGTTCAGTAGGTCGAAAGCTCCGTCTGAGAGCACGTTGTGTTTCGACATCCATGAAATTGCCCCAATTTTTTATATGACCTTGTATGTCCAACTAAGTGCACCATGCCAAGTTGTTTTTTTTTGATGAATTTTGTGTTTTCTGGAGTTTCCTCGGCCAAAAAAGGTCGATAAATGGCCAGACGTGTCGCCACTTGCATACGGTGTCAGAAATCATTCAAACTTGACATGGATGTCTACCATGGGCATGCTCATCTACTTCAAAAAGTTGGGGTCATTTCAATAATGTCCAAAACTAGACCATGTTCAATGAAGGGTGTTCGGTTGCCAGAAGGCTTTGTTTGAGAGCATGTTGTTTCTTGACATCCTTGAAATGGCCCCAAATTTTTTTATGGCCTTGTATGACCAATTCAAGACACCAAGCTAAGTTTTTTGGATTCTCAACAAGTTTTGCATTTTCTAGAGTTTTTTCGGTGAAAAAAGATCGATAAATGATCGGACGTGTCGCAACTTGCATACGGTGTCAGAAGTCATTCAAACCTGTAATTGATGCCTACCATGGGCAATACCCACCTTCCTACAAAAGTTGGGATCATTTGAATGATGTCCAAAACTATACCATGTTCTACAAAGAGTATCCGGTAGGCGGAAGGTTTAAATGCAGGAACATGTTATTTCTCAACATCCTTAAAATAAGCTTATAGATTTAAAAATCATGAATTTAATAAAATGAAAATAAGAAGAAACAAAGACAAATAAAAAAATGAATAAAACGGAATAAAAAGGCCAAACAAAAGCAAAAGAAAAACAGACTGAGAAGATGCTCTAAAAAAGAAGTAATTAGACGCAAGAAGTGAGCTATCCTAGTTTGTTATAGTGGGTGGAAGTAATCACAAAGGTCCATAGTTTGAATCCTACTTCATGCACCTATTTTTTCAAGGTTAAAAATAGAAAAGGAAAATGGGCAGACCTTGGGCCGAAGGGGTGTCTTGGCGCCCGGTTTGTGCGACGCTACTCCCTGTACAGTGGGAGCGCCTAGTCACCGCTTTCTGCGCTACTTAGTGGATGCATCACTTGAACACCACCTTTGATGGGCCGGCCAAACTACACGAGCGATCAGCTGTCGCTCGTCAAGAGCATACGCTCGATCGCTTCTTCGTGGTTCGACCAAAAGAAAACTTCTTCATGGTTGACCTGGACAAAAAGTTGACCATTAACCATTGACTATAAAAAAAGGGTTCGCCCTTTTGGAAAAGTTCACGGACTTGAAAACAATAAGCGGATTTGCAAAATGTCCATAAATTAAAAAATCCATGAATTAAAAATAACCCATGGATTTTGATAAAAAAGTACAAGGATTTGAAAAAAGTTCACGATTTTTTTAAAATCATCGATTTTGCAAAAGTTTATCAATTTTGAAAAAAATCCATCGATTTTGAAAAAAATCATCTACTTTGAAAAAACAATATTCATCTTGAGAAAGGTTCATCAATTTAGAAAAAAAATCATCAATCTTGAATAAAGTTCATCGACTTTGAAAAAAAATCATCAATATTAAAAAAAGGTTCATTGATTTTTTATAAAGGAAACTGAAAAAGTTTGCACATTGCAAAAGAAAAAGTAAAACAAAAAGGAACATAAAAAGGAAAGGAAAACGAAGAAGAAAAAAAGGGAAATGAAAACCCAAAAAACTGTTTGAAAAAACAAGAAAAAAGGAAAGAGGAAAGAGGAAAGAGGAAAGAGGAAAGAGGAAAAGGACGAGAAAGAACTATCTAAACACAAGTACTCAAGTCGGCTGGTTGGTTATCACGTCCAACATTGTACCAGGAAGTACCTGGTTTGATTCCTGTCAAGATCACATTTTTTTCTGGATTTAAAATCAGAAAAAGGGAAAGATGGGCCGGCCCATCTCACTGTACACGTATACAGCGGACGAATGATTTCTAATATATGACCATCATGCCCTTACTTATGAAGAGGTATCGACTAATTTGGGCTGTCCATGTGTTTAGGGGGGGTGTACCGAAGCAGAAGTAATGTCCTTATAGCCAAGAGGCCTTTACGAGATTCCACCATAAAATCCCCGTGCAACAGCAAGCACTTTCCAGTATAGTTGGATGAACAGCTACCCCAAGGATGTCCTCGTGTGGTGTCCAATGTAAGGCACTCAAGTGACGTCGTATTCTCAATGATATGGCATGTCAACTCAACTAAGCTCTTCGTAGAGGAGAAACCAATGATCTTCACTGTCTTAAGGCTGTCATGGCGGTGTCCTGGCATCTCCCTCAAATGTGATGTATCTCCCACGATTGATTCGTGCAACATTTTTACCTGCAACACCTAAAGATGACAGGCCAAATCGTTGGATTAATAGTTCCATTATTAAAACTTCCTTAAAACTAAATAATCTTGCAGGATGGGCAATGGACTTACGTTCATGACAAGGGTCTCCAAGGAAGGACAAGCATCAAAAAAGGATATCAGAGAACAATAATCGTAGGTTGGCGAAAATGCCACTGCACTAAGATCAACACTCAAGTACTTAAGATGTAAGAACTTGCTACTAGGTAGCACTGGTGTATCAATCATCTGCACAAAGATATCTCAGATCAATCATACTATGTATATCAACAGATAAAGATTCCTAAAGATTTAGTGTATATCTCATGAGATGAACATATGGTAAGAGCTTCAACATATTGCAAGCTAGACGGAAAATCAGCAAAAACATAGCTGACAGCACCAGGAAATGGCATGACAAGCTTCTTCAATTGCAATGCTACTCCAAGTGGTAGTTGTACTTGGATGAGACCCCTAAACTGAAAATTAGAAAGGTTTTGAGCTTCTATCTGTATAAGTAGCAAGCTGCAGTCAAACACTTCAAGATATCCAAGTTGTTGCAAATGAAATGGTATCTTCAAGCAACTTATATTATTGCAACGTCTGAGTTTCATCCGTTGCAAAGCAAAAGAATTGTGAAGAAGAGACCCCAATTGGTCCCCGTGATATCAACATCACACAACTCAAGTCTTGACAAGCTTTTCAAGCACAACCCGGTAGTGGAAGAGAAAGCACAACAAGAAAGATTTATATACCGAATCGAGTTTCCACTCTCATTAGCTAACACTGACCACAGAAAGTTGTAATATCTTCCTGACTTTCTAGATAGCTGAACAGTGAGTTCTTCAATCCCCGGTGTAACAACAGTCTGAAGCCAGCTATCAAGGTTACAGACCTGGTCATTGTAATAATGGAAAACAATCTCGAGTGTCTTTATGGCCATGCACGAGCGGTTTTTTAAAATGTGGTCGACTTTGCTGGTGAAATTTCTCGCTATTTCATCCTCTCCACATGATCTTTTATCCATGCCGAATGCTTTCATACTGAAAGCAAGGTTTGGATGGCATCTCCAAAAACGTTGAAATGCATTTGACACGCAAGCAGCTTGAGCAGCATCTCGCATTGGCAGTAGGGAATATATATGACACCAGATATCCTGCACGCACAAGAATGTGAGAAAAGCTGAACATGGTCAGGTATAATTATTTCAAATGGACAAAAGAAATAAAGAAAACCATGTCGAGTAACATTTCAACCCAAGTGCTTGCACATGATTGCAACGCTATACATAGGCACACCATGCAATTGTGCTGACTTCTGAGTAAAGGGCGGTTACTTTCCTAAATGTCTTATTAGTGGTTCTAAAAGAATAGTCTTAGTATCAGCTAGTTACTATGAGTGAAACCATTGTATTCCATCGAACTCACATGTACTCACGTTCATGACGAATGGCGAGGCGAGTTCATAGACACAGAGCACCAGCCACTAACTTCATAGACAATCACACAGCCTAACTTTGTAATGATAGCAAATTAAATCATTACTTATGCCGAGCGCCAGCCACTAACACCAGGATAAAATGTTGCAGTGCAGTAGCCTTAGCAGCCTAGCACTTGCAACAATAGCGACATATCCAAAAATATTCCGTCCAAATTGACCACTTTTCAGTTCTACTAGTATGAAGACGTATAACTTACATGGTCCTAAACTCGCTCATAATTTTGGTGTAATCATGTTAACTGGGTATATAGAAGTGCAAAACAAAGAAGAATAGAAATAACTATGCCACCGCAGAAGAAGTTTCCTCTATAAAAGAGGTAATATCACCGGTAGTCACACAACTTGCATTGGATGTGCAGTTTAGTGCTACAACTTGCAAAATACGTTTTTCTGGTCAGCTAACTTGCGCTTCTGTGCAGATACGGTCACTCCATGTGTATTCGGCGCTCGCGTGGCATGCCACGTCTGCATGGGGCCACTGTCAGTGACCGAAGACGCTCTGGAGCAACCAGCGCGTGGTAAACTTGCACGGACCCCCCTGAACTTGTTATTATTTCCGCAAAAAAGTCCCTAGAATGGCGGGAACAGGCAACCCGTGCATATTTTCTTTCGGCACCCCAAACTCGCTGGTCGTTCAGTTTGACTCCCCGCTGCTTCGTCTCCGATCAAACAGAGGCAGAGGCGGCGGCGCATCACGGCGGCCGTTGCCGGAGGAGATGACTGAACCCCGTCGCCGACGTCCGGACGAAGCAGCGCCCTCGTATGGTACGTCTGCCCCCTCGTTGCTCTAGTACTCTGGTTTCTTTCCGTTGATTCCCGCCATCTTGTTTGTGCCGCCGTCTTCGTTGTGCCCTGTTTGGTCCGATTCTGCTCCCTTAAGGTTCTTACCAGATGTTGGATGGCGCTAGGGTTCAGCTCCCCTGTACGCATTAGATTAGAAAGTCAAGCTCCCATGTTCGCAAATTGACCTAGGGTTTAGGAAGGGGTTATGAAAGGAGGCAGCTTTATGTGTGTGTAAAAGTCCGATAAAATCGTTGTTTCGGTATGGTTTATGATATGATCCTGCTTGTTTGCATTATGTAGTCGAATATGTGTGATGTTTCTGAGATGGATTTTATGTTGTTTGTACTGTGAATATCTGAAAAAAAATACAGTAAACTGAATTTTCTTCGCACTGAAGGCGTGCACTCTGAATTTGACACTGAAATTGCTATGTGTGAATTGTGTGCTGAATTTTTAGGGAGAATGAGCAGCTGTATGTATAATGTGTTAACTGAATGTCAATTCCTTCTGTACTTTTGTTGTACTGATTTAGTTCTTAATAGTATATTTTGTTCATTACATTTGATGTACACTGCTTACTGAATTTTTATTATTTTAACAATGCAGGTGATTTTGATGGGTTGTTTACTGTTGAGATACACCACAATGGGTTTTTCTGTGGGAGTGAGAGCAACAAGACTTACATGGATTACCAGGTTGACTGTGGCAAATTTAGTTGAAACCTGTGCCAAAATACTGTCCAAAAATTCCGATTTTTGTCTTATTTCCATTGTTCAATTCTGTACAAAGTTGTGCCAAAATACTGTGCCAAAATTCAGTTGAAAACTGTGGCAAAATTCAGTTGAAACCTGTGCCAAAACTGTCCAAAAATTCACTAAACGTTCTGGCAAAATTCACAACATGTAATACAGAACATCCAAAAAAAAGTGGCCTGAGATTCGAACCCACGACCTGCCAATATTACTTGACACCGTATAGCCAGTTGGGTAATGAGAAGATTCAGATCAAATCTCTCCACCCACCCCTTTTCTATAGCAATCTCTGTTATCCCTCTCCTCAGCTCTGGTGCCCGTACGCCTGACAGACAGATTCAGGGGGGTCCGTGCAAGTTTACCACGCGCTGGTTGCTCCAGGGCGTCTTCAGTCACTGACAGAGGCCCCATGCAGACGTGGCATGCCATGCAAGTGCCGAATACGCATGGAGTGACCGTATTTGCACCGAAACGCAAGTTAGCTGATAAAAAGACGTATTTTGCAAGTTGTAGCACTAAACTGCACATCCAATACAAGTTGTGTGACTACCGGTGATATTACTTCTCTATAAAAAAATATCATTTCACTACAGGAATGAGCAGCTGACCTTATAACATTATTTACGGCCCAATGTCAATTGGACTAGGAAAATAGTGCAGTCAAAATATTGGTCTTTTAATGGGTGGGAGTTGTATAACATCATAAGTCAAAATTAGTAGTAGATATAGATACTCAGGTCTCAGGATATATATACTGTAGCAAGCATGGGCACAAAAATGGTTATCTGTCTAAATTAAATAATGTATCAAGGAAAGGACAGGGCCTCTGTAGATACGCATGGAAGTTCTATCATGAAGATTGAGTTTTAACTGCCAAGGACGGCATGTGCTAGGCATGGAAGAAGCTAACAATAAGTTTGGCTATTTTTAATTTATTTTCTACAAAGTTTACAGTCCTGAAGGACCCCGAAGCTGGTATAACATGTCAAACTTTGTTATTCCCTCCGTAAACTGATGTAAGAGCGTTTAAAACACTACTTTAGTAATCTAAACGCTCTTATATTAGTTTACAGAGGGAGTACATCACAACCCATAGTCCTTCACTTTTGCACACAGGACTTGGATCAAACAAAAGAAACACAATCGAATCTTGGAGCTGCAGCCAGTCTATCAGAAGACGATGACTGCGTTATCACCAACAAAAGCACACCTTACCAACACGAGCAGAGCCACTCTCAACTTGTTTGCTGAGGACACCCGACCAAGGCGGCAAGGGGAGAAGGGCCTCCAAAATATGGAGGTTGAACAAGGATTGGCGCCAGGCCTCGTAGCCGGCGATCAACCCTCAGCACCGCATATCAAAGTATTTAGAGTACCAGTATGCATAAATAGCAGGACACTGAATCCAGATTTCAGACCATAAAACCACACCAAGAAAAACACAAGCCACCGCTAAGAGAAGTAACTCTATGAAATCTACCCCTCCTTACTAAGACAAGAGGGGATCTAACACTCATGAGTCATGACAGACATTTTTCTGCAGGCAGTATAAGAAAAAACAAAGCTATTGATGCAGTAGGATTGTGGCAGGTTGCAGTCTAAAAGATATGTTCATACTAAATATTTACCAAGCATAGTTCAACCAATTAGTATAGTTTTTTGACGGAGCTACAGCGGGCTTACGCCAGCCTGAACCATTTTCATTATCATAAGTAAGACTGAGATACAACACAACGGCTACACAACTGCAGCACCCAACACACACAAGAAGCACCGAGGTACAACAGAGGAGAACCAGAAAATGAGCTACGACAAGCAGCCAAAACCAAGAACTTAGCACCCATCACCACTAGGCAGACCAAGAAGAGCGAAACTAGCATTGTTGGATTAGTCGAAAGGAGAATCAACACCGAGAAGACCAAGAGAAGAAGCCGCTTGCTACCCTGCGTTCACTCAGCACCTTGAAGAACTAGGAGAGTCACAACCACCGTCGAAGGGCTTCCCAATGCCTAGCCACGACGCGACGGAGAAAGCCACAGACCGTGACGAAGGGCAATGTTCCGCCGAGACAGCCCCGCACCTCCTCTGGGCCACACCACGGCCACCATCACAAATAGAGGGAACCAGAGCACTATGCGAGGGAACCAAACCTCAAGCGTCATCGAAGGGCACCAAAATCCGAGACCTCACCGCCGCCACAAGCCCCGAAGAGAGAGATCGACCAATAGCACCAGGATGACCAAGGCAAAGAACGCCGCCACAATACACTTCCACCACCACCACCAAACAATCCATCAGTCCAACCACACACCAACAGACCTACCGCACTCGAGCCGAGATGACAAACAAACCAAAGCAGCTCAATGGCTCCAAAGACAACGCCCCCAAGGGGGTAACGATGTCAAAGACCTCGTCGATGTCCGATCCACAAATGGATCTAGGCTTTCGCCGGTGCACATTAGAGGACACAAGGCGGAGCTTGACAATGACGCCTCCAAGGAGGAAAACGGCGCCGGAAGGCGTCGCCATCATCGATGCCGGCAAGGCCGGCACAAGGCTTTCGCCTCAAGCATCACAGGCCTGACCTCTCCGCATACGTTGGTCGCTTTGTCCGGCAAGCATAGGAGCGCGAGACCTCCCAACATCCAGCAACTCCGCGGCGAGCGTCCTCACCGCCGACTGCGGGCTGCACCTCCATTGACACAGCTGCTCACCTCGAGCACCGGCGCCGACAGGAGGGGAGATCTAGCCTGGCCGCCACAACTCCACCACCGACTTCCACCCCCAGATCCACCTCCTCAGCCTAACTCGCCGGACTTGGAACCAACCCACACGAACCAGAGTTAACGAGCCGAAGCGCCCGGACGCTCACCGACAGACCACCGGAGGTCGCCAGCACCGGCCGCGCCCTTCGGAGAGCCCAGTGCCGCCCCACCGCCTTGCAGGCGAGCAGCCAGATCTGGTCCTCCCGGCCGCCCATACACGCCCGCCGCACGCCCACCACGAGACGCACGGAGCTGCCGGAGGGGCGAAACGCCGACGCCGGGAGAAACCGCCGCCAGATGGGAAGATCGCGCCCCCACGGGTGGCCGATCCGCCTGGGTCGCGGCGCAATCGAGTGCAGAACGAAAGCCCCGCCGCCACCTTCACTGGGCACGCACGGGCTTTGCGGCGTCCCCTCCGGCGGCGGCGATGCGGGGGGAGGAGGATCGGTAGGGCCTGGCGGCGGCGCGACTAGGGTTTCCCCCGAGTCGCCAGAGAGGGCGACGCGGGGGGGGGGGGGGGGCAATTAGTATAGTTAGAGCACTCATAGCCCATCATCAGCGTTTCATGGCGTACCTCTGGAAGATGTGGCCCAGGGTATTGTGTTTCACCACCTTGGGAACTATGATCTTGTTTGCAGGTTGAGTTCTTTCTGTCAACCTTTGAATCAGCTGGTCCATCTGCAATACATAATGCATGATTACAGGTGGAAAGTTACAAGGAAAAAAAGTGAAGCATGCATATGCACATGCTGAAACAGAATAGTTTTTCTTGTCCAACTTCACTCAACAGAAATAATGCTTTCCGAGCTAGACACCCAAGTTTCAATTAAAGAAAAAGACTTTTGAATGACCATATAAATTGGTACAAAACACTGCAATACCACCCAAGTATATCGTCGGCGGTGCTCAAACACATAAAACAAGACAGGGGAACGCAAATCGACAGGGTGCATAGACAGTCACCTTGGGTTCCCCTATGTTGTGTTGCAAGGATCGTCTCAGACCACGTCAAGGCAGCCACCTGCTAACTTTAGCATGGAAGACACATGGGGCCTCTCAAATCCAATGTATGTTTACTGCATAGAAAAGGATTCCCCTGCCCACTCGCAGGTTACCGAAAAAGGGTTTCCCCCGCTTTGTATTCCAAAGCAACCAACACCGAGTACAAAGATCGCTGTGGCGAGCAGCACAACACATCAAAAGAAAAAGAAGAAGAAACAAATGCCAACCACGGCAGCTCGGCAAAGCGCGGATGACCCGCCACCACGGCGCCCACCGAATACAAACCACCACAGACCGAGGTTCCGAACCGCCGCGTACCAAGCAGCACCTCCAAGCAGGTTACGACGAGCGGGGCTATTCACTGTAGAGTTTTTGTTTCTTGCGATACTGTCTATCAATCTTTACTGCGTATTTGAGTGGCTACACTAATTTTATAGCAAATTTTCATAACATGGGCACATATGAGCAACACACACAAAATTTGATCTTTCCCAAATCGATCAACAAAATTCTTTTATATTACCATAGAAACCTAGCTTACTCAAACAGTTTTCTCTATAAAAAAAATCAAAATTTTACGCTCAAATAGACATTAGGTTAAATCAACCTACAAGAATCTGCTTGCCTTACCTGGTATTGTTCCACAAAACTTGGGTACAGATGAAAAAACAGCGAGGCGGTGACTTACTATGGGGTTGTATTTGCAGGCGACGACTTTCCCGCTGCATCGACATCACCCGATTGAGCATCAGCTGACCTAGGGACGAGACCTAGGGTTAAGAAATCTCGATTTGGATCTCGCTCTCGCGAGTACAGCTCGGTTTGGATCTCGCTCTCGCGAGTACGGCGCCGGCGGAAGGGTCAAGTAAACCTTGGAGGAGACACAAAGGGAGGAGAGACGCATTAATTGTTTTTTATTGCAATTGATCGTATGCCCCACCGTTACCCTGTGTCTCTAGACGAAATGCCAAACATTAAAAATAAACATCTATCTTTCCAGATGACAGAAATCAGAGGGCGAATCTCTACTCCTAATGGAGCAGTTGGTAGCCTGGTACTCCGGTTTTATTTTCGTCCGGTTTTATGTCCTCCCACCTCCCACCACCCCATACTACTGGTTTTAATCTACGTATCGACAAAAAACCATATCGACGCTCCTATACGGAACGAGGACCCGATCCGCTCCTCGTTTCCCACGTCCGTCCTGGATCTGGATCAGGAGAACGCCGCCGCGGCTGCCGCCTCACATACGTCGCCCGTGGCGGATCACGAACAACACCGGATCACGAACAACACCGTCGCGAATCAGCAGCCCGCCGCCGGCGCCTCAGGTGCCCACACACCACGATCCCGTCGCGGGTCAGCAAGACACCGCCGCCGCTGCCAACTCGGGTACCCACACACCACGATCTCGTCGCGGATCAGCAAGACACCGCCGCCGCCGCCTCGAGCAGCCACACGCCTACGGCGGCAAGCAGTGCAGGGCGTCTTCACTGATCAGTTTTAAACCTTGCTTTCTTAAAGGTATGTACGCTCATGCTCTCTTAAAGATCACGCGACGGTACAGAAGACAATTGTCACCAGATGGAGCCATATGCAATAGAGCCATATACGATGGAGCCATACGAATAAATGTTCCCCATGTTCCCAGTTCGAACACCAAAAAATACATCCCAAGACAATAAATGTTTATCAGACGTATACAATGTAGTCATTTCTTCCCCATGTTCCAAGTTGGAACACCAAAAATACATGGCAAGCCAATTGTTCAGTATACATACCACATCAATACTAATGCTGTTGAAAAATGATAGGTACGAATGGGAAATGCAAATAGCAAGGCGCCGGAAGAGAAAAAGGTGTCAGATGTGCCTGTACCCCCTCTTGCTGACCTACATTCACAAGGGAGCCAAGGTACGTTAGAGTAACATAAATGAGTCAGATGTCAAGGGTGCCCAACAATCATTGTATCTCGCTAATGTGTTCCAGGCCATAATGTTGACGGAAATGTTGATGAATACAACCCAGCAATCATTCCCGTAGCTGACAATGTTGACAATTATCAAATGACTCCAGGTATTGGAGTGTGTAAATACCCCTATCTGTTGTATCATATGGTTTTAACATGATCAATCGTGCCTAACAGACTTGGAAGCACACAAGGAAACAGATGGAACTGGCATGACACGGTTAGAGCAGGACGAGCTTGCAAACCTAACCAAACACCCTCTTTCTGAGATAACAATTGTTGATCAGCCTGGGCATGCGAGTTTACGTACGTGGGTTCCATATTTAAACACACTATCTACCCTATTCGGTTAGCAGGAAACTGCCTCATTCTGTACTGGTTTTGTTATGTAGACATCCCATCAATCTCCTTCTGTAGCCATGATGTTGCTTCGTTCCCTGGTCCGAGTATTCTCACAGATATTTGTGCCTGCGGCCTTGCAGGAAGTTCATTTGGTATGATCCGACACGTGCATCATGGATAGTGATCAAACGTCTCTATGAATGTACATGTTGACTAATTCTCATCTAGATTTGTTGTTTATACATCGTGCAGACAATAATGTGCCTTCGTTCCCGGATAGGAGTACTCTTGCATCACTTTATGCCACAGGTCACCTGTAAGGCTCAAGAGGTGTGAACCGATATGCCTTTCATATGCCCAGATTTGTGCTTAAAGGGATGCATGTTCATGTATTAGCCTAACCGACATATTTTCTTTTGTTCCTGCAGCCAGAGAATCTGCCCACAATGATGTGTGTCTTAATGCCCTTGGTTGTGGTGGTTCAGAGCTTGTGACATCGTCTACCCCAACATGTGATGTATACCCAACTCATTCCCAGACAACGTGTGCTGTTGTGAATGACCAAGTGAGTTATAGCATAACAGACGACAAAAGGGAGCAGAGAAACGCACGACGGCGAGCAACTTATCGAAAGAAAAAGGATGATCAGGTCAAGCTCCAAAATGAAAAGCAGACTGTTTCCCGACCCCCTCTTGGTGATATCACTAATATTAATCAGCCTTCCAGTTCAATGCCAGGTAAGGGTGTTCAAAGTTATGAGCTTACGGCGGTGACAAACCAAATTTGGGAATCAAATATTAGAATACATACTTTTAGCTTTGACTTACAATAATTGATTCAATATGAAGTTAAAAACTGGAGTTTGATATATGAACGGTCAAGAAATGTCATATATCGGAACGCTTAAAAAAACATCTGCGGTGTTAGAAAGAGCGTAAATGGATTTAAAGAATTAAATTAGATTTACCGGCACTCAAAGACAGAAAGTAGCTTTTCTAAAAAAATAACAGAAATTTGCTAGAAGGTGAATAATATGATAGATGGTTCTCGATTTGTCAGAAAAAGAAACAAATGTGGAGTATGAAACATTAACTATCACAACGTCAGTAGCAAACGTTGATATGAAATAGATGTATAGTGCCAAAAATGGGTATATTATCAATTGGGCCAAGTTCTCCATTGGCACCGCATGTATATATTTTTTTCAGACAATTGCAATGGCACTATAGAAGGATTTATGTAAGCGGAATTGCCAATGTTCAGAATACATATGGTTCTAAACTTCTTCAGATTAGCATAAAGAGCAATTAATCATAGTTTGCTAAACTGAAGAATATACTGATCAGTGATAACTGAATTCTGAAAGAGCATTTTACTTCTACATGTGAGAACAAGTATTAGACGAATTTGATGTTACCTCAGCAGTGAGCTACACATTAGTGTATTTCTTGCCAATAACAGAGGTCCAGCACTGAATGACACGGTTGTGTATTTCTTGCCAAAAGTTCCTTTAACAAACCTGCAAGTAAATGCCACTCAAAATTAGATGATCATTACAGAATACCGCAGGATTTCACATCAACTCACTGTAGTACGAAATACATGCTGGCTAGAGAAGAAATATTAGGGCATTTACAAACAAAATATATGGAACAAAAAATGGCTGAAGAAAACAATAGACGTGTTGGCTTGGTTCGGGATCTTCATGATTGTTGAGCATTGATGAGATGATTATGTTTTAACTTTATTGTTGAACCAGCTAACCCATCAAACTGGAACTATACATCCCGACCCCCTCTTGGTGATATCACTAATATTGATCAGCCTTCGGTTCGATGCCGAATGCGGGTGTTTAAAGTTTTAACATAACAATGATAATATAGATTCATTTATTGTACCCATCGAGCTTGAACTATACATCCTTGTCACATGATGATGCTCCAGAAGATGGGTCCGCATCAGCCATTGCTGAATTCAATCATGAAAAAGAGTTGGCTAGGAGGCAACATGCAAGAGACCGCAGTAGTAATATGGCGTATTTAACGAAGGGATCGGAGAAACGCATAGACGGGCATCTTATCGAAAGAAAAAGGAAGAGGGTACAATCAACCTCCAAAACAATAATCAAGTGCAGCGTGAGCTTACGAAAGGAACAACGAAACAGCGGGACCCATGATGAGCAGGGGAGTCAAGTGCGAAGAGAAAGGCGGACTATGCTAGAAGGAAAAACACCCCGTGTGCTGAATCGATCGCAATGCCACGTCCAGATCTAACTAGCGCATTGTCCAACTCTCCCTCTTTCAACACTCACGTCAATTGTCCGACTCTCACACTTCCAACCATCACGCAACAATCCGGCAGTGAACAGATAGATCGTGATACAACTATCAAGTCGGCCCCCACATACATTCGCAACACCGAAACCGATGGTAGTTATCCCATCAACGATCATCTTCCATTTTGTAATCATTCATCGGTTATTTATACCAAATTCGATAATGTTGTAGGTGCATACCTAAGCAGAACCTTAGGTGATGGTGCTGTAGATGGCGACCGGACCGAAATCAATGAGCACCTACAAAGTGCCGACCTGCAAACCAGTGATCCAGTAACAATTGCGGATAATGGAGTTGACGAGCAGAGTCATGAGTCCAGAGCTCGGCGTAGGACAAGAGAGCGAGCTTGCAAGGGAAGTATGGCGGCGATGAAGCGTCAGGAGAAAATTGGCAAGCGAAAAACATGTATGCAGGTGCCACGTGGTGAGAGGAATGCTCTGCTAGATCGTCGTAATGAAAGGTTTGCAGGTAGGGTGAATACCCCAACCGTCAGGTCCATCTCCATACCAAAAATGAGCTCAATGGGACAACCTAGCATAGTTGAAGCACACAGTGCCTCAACATCATCTAGCACGCCGGAGTACACGATCAGAAGTGAAGGTAACACGCCCATCCTTACTCTCCTTGCGTCCCTTGAGACTGAACCCTCATTTGTGTTGTTTGGCACCGGGCATTTACATGGACGCTTACCTCAATGGTCTCATGAATGATGATGTCAATCCTGACGACCTCTTTGACGATGAATATTACCTGTTTCTTTGGTGAAGGTATGTACAACCGCTTGAGCGTGATCCACATGTTGGGGGTATCACACTAATTGGAAACATTGTTTGCAGGCTCAGATGCTGATGACTTGGAGCACGACGAATTAGAAGACTCAAGTCACAAAAACTATGTCGACCATGATCCATTTGACTATGTGTACTCAAACCTGCCAGCCAACACACACATCCTGAAGCACGCCGCGAACTGCGACCACTGCAAGGCCAAGAAGTTTGTCAGCGAGGCCCCAGGATTCTGCTGTCGCAGTGGGCAGATCGAGCTGAAGCAACCGGAGCCCATCCCGGAGCTCATGAGGCTTTGGTCTAGCACTGATGCGGATGCTAGGCATTTTCGGGAGAACATACGGTTCTTCAACGGACACTTCTCCTTCACAACCCTTGGCGTCAGCCTCGATGAAACATACACAAACATGAAGTCTGGGGTGTACACGTTCCGGGCACACGGCACCATCTACCACAATGTTCATTCCTTCGGGCCAACATCCCGTCCAGATCATCTACAGTTGTACTTCTACGACGACGACCCAGGCCTAACCCATCGCAAGGCTGCCACCGAGCAATTAGACCAGGATGTCGCCGTAAAGTTGGTGCACATACTCAGGAAAACCCGTACTCTCAGCAGTTTAGGAGTTTGGGTGCGCATAGGACAACCTCGGACGATTACAGGATAGACCTCAACACCGACTGGAGACTAGACCAACGGAAGTATAATAGACCTCTGTCATCTGAGGTCGCTGCAATTTGGGTGGAGGGCACTGACCTAGCGAAGAGGTTCGATCGTAGGATTACACTTTGCGGGAACGACAACCAGAGGCACAGTATACATGTGACGGCTGGCTCGTATGACCCGCTCTCTTACCCCTCTTCTACCCAAGGGGGAGCTCGGTTGGCACCGAAACTACCTAAACGTAATGTCCCTTGGCGGTTGTGCAACAACCAAGAGGTGGACGTGATGATGATGATGATGATGAGGATGCGAGTAAGCCTTATGCGTATTCTGTTGTTTTGATGTATTGTGTAGTTCTCATACGAATTCTAACTTCCGCTACTCATCCATGTGCGAGGGGAATAGCAGGTTATGCGTCTCCGTGAGAGACTACTCTTGTTACATGCTGCGGAACACGACACAGGATATTCAATCCCATACTACGTGGCATACGATTGCTCCAAAGAATGGGGGTGGACATGTACATCAAGATTGAGAGTTGTAGGTTGAAATGGTACAGAAGAACCGGACAAAGATCCGTGCCGACCTGTATAAAGGAGTTGTTGATGCAATTACATCCGGGAGACCCGGCAAGCTGTTGAGTAAGGATAGTGCTCCTGGAACATACCTGTGGCGACCGCGACATGAAGCGGAGGCATATGGACGCCATGGCAATTGTCCATACGTGACGGGAAGCCTGACATCTTCTTGACCATGACCTGCAACCCTAACTGGGAAGAGATAACGAATGAGTTGTTTCCTGGTCAGACAGCGCAAGATCGACCTGATCTTGTGGCTCGTGTGTTCCATGGCAAGCTCGAGGCTATGAAAGAGCTCTTGTTCAAGAAGAATATCCTGGGTGTTGTTGTCGCACATGTATACGTAGTCGAGTTCCAGAAGAGGGGCCTCCCCCACGCACACTTTTTGTTGATCATGGATTCTGCCTATAAGCTTGTCGTTCGGAAGCGATCTGACCGACTCATTTCGCCGAGCTCCCAAACAAGCGAAGTATCCTGAACTCCACGCCTTAGTGGTGAAACATATGATGCACGGACCATGCGGTGCTCTCAACCCCAAAAATGTGTGCATGCAACAGAACGAGTGCAAGTGCAGATACCCACGGCCGTTCAATGAAAACACGGCACAGGGCAAGGACTCATACCCAGTTTATCGTCGTCGAGATGATGGTTGGCAGGCTAAGGTCCGTGGTAAAATGCTGGACAACAGATGGGTTGTGCCGTATAACCCTTACCTTCTGCGGATGTTCAATTGCCACATCAACGTTGAGGTTTGCTCTAGCATAAAGGCCGTCAAATACCTTTACAAGTACATATACAAGGGCCATGATAGGGCTTCTTTCAGCATCGACCAGCCCGACGCCGATGGTAACATTGATGAGATCAAAAGATACGTAGACGCAAGGTGGGTTACTCCTCCAGAGGCGATGTGGAGGATATTTGGCTTCCCCTTGTGTGCCAATGACCCGCCTGTCCTACAGTTGCCTCTTCATCTCCCGAATATGCACAGGGTGGCCTTCAATGAGCAAGCTCACTTGACCGACGTAGTCGCCTCTGAGAATGCTTCCAAATCCATGTTGACAGAGTATTTCAAAGCTAACCAAAACCACCCATGGGCTAGGAATATATTGTACAAGGATTTTCCTGGAAGGTTCACATGGCAGAAGGGTAAGAAGTATTGGAAAGAGCGGGTGGAGCGTTATCAGATAGGTCGAATTGTGTCTGCCAATCCTACCAAGGGGGAGCGATACTATCTGTGTGTGCTGCTAAACCATGTTGCTGGCAAGACATCCTATGAGGACCTGCTCACCGTGGACGGTAGGCTATGCGGAAGCTTTAGAGAGGCTGCCGAAAGGTTGGGACTCATCGAGGCAGATAACACGCTCGACGACTGTCTTACCGAGGCAGAGCAGTGGGCGATGCCATGTTCGCTCAGGAGGCTCTTCGCAACAATTTTGGTGCACTGTGAGCCAGGCGACGTGCGTGGTTTATGGGATAGGCACTTCGAGCCTATGTCTGATGACTATCGGCGATCACACACGTGCCCGATTGAGGTGGAACAGATGGTGTTGCTTGACATTAGGGGTATGTTGCAGTCCATGGGCAAAGACATAGCTGATTTCGCTCTTCCATGCATTGACGATGCGTTCGACCCAACCGAGGGCGAGGCCAGAGAAGTGATCGAGGAATCCAACATCGATTTTGACATCAACGACACTAAATTGGCATCATCGCTAAACTTCGAGCAGAGGGTTGCATACGACGAGATACTAGCTACTGTTGATGGCGGTGATGGGGTGTGTTCTTTGTTGATGGCCGGAGGTGCAGGAAGACCTTCTGTCTGGTATTTTCGCCAAGGTTGAGCGAGGGAAACATCGCTATCGCTACCCATGACGTCGAGCGTCGCGGCTTCTATCATTCTGGGCGGGACTGCCCACTCGAGGTTCAAGATCCCATTGAGTTGCGACGATGGGGCCTCCTGCACCTTCACGAAGCAGAGTGGTACCGCCAAGCTACTGAGGATGTCCTCATTGATACTATGGGACGAGGCCACCATGACTAAGCGACAGGCGGTCGAGGCACTGGACAACAGCATGCGCGACATCATGGGAAGATGGGACCGACCCTTTGGAGGAAAAACTGTTGTGTTTGGCGGGGACTTCAGGCAGGTGCTTCCGGTCGTCAGGAGGGGGTCCCGGGGTCAGATAATCGATGCAACCGTCCGAAGTTCACATCTATGGAAGGGTATGCGCCAGCTAAGGCTCGTCACCAACATGAGGGCTCATAATGACACCTGGTTTGCGGATTACTTGCTAAGGGTAGGCAATGGCACTGAGGAAGTTGACGATCAAGGAAACATACGACTCCCTGAAGATTTTTGTGTGCCATCTACAGGCGAGGGTGACGACCTAGAGAAGCTGATTGATCATGTGTTTCCGAGACTAGATGACAACATGTCCGATCCGAATTACATGACTTCACGCGCAATCCTCTCCACCACAAACGACAACGTCGACAAGATAAACATACACATGGTAGAGCGTTTTTGGGGAGAAGAAGTAATCTACCATAGCTTTGTGATCTGAAGGCGACCCATATGGCTACTACGCTCCCGAGTTCTGAATGGGTTTACTCCCAACGGTCTGCCTCCGCATGCACTCAAAGCTGAAGCTCAACTGCCTGTCATACTTCCGAGGAACATTGATTCGCTAATGGTGCATGTAACGGGACGAGGCTTGTGGTCCGAGGTTTGAGAGGAACGCCATCGACGCAGAAATCGTGATCGGACAACACACGGTAGGAGGGTATTCCTTCCTCGAATACCCCTATGCCCGTCGACAATGACATGTTTCCATTCAAGTTCAAGAGGAAGCAATTTCCTGTAAGGCTTAGCTTTGCTATGACGATTAACAAGGCTCAAGGACAGACGATTCCGATTGTTGGCGTGTACCTACCTAATCCGGTGTTCTCTCATGGTCAACTCTACGTCGCGTTGTCTCGAGCCACCGCGAAGAGAAACATAAAGATCCTCATTGAGAAGGAGAAGGAGAAGGATAATGGCAAGAAGCAAAGTGGTAAATCAAAGAAGCGAAAAAGACCTTCCTTGTCCTTACAAACCTCGATGAAGAACATCGTCTATAAGGAAGTCCTGACAGGCTGAAGTCCGCACTTACGAAACCGGCGGGTTTTGAATATGACAATAGCATTTACTCTTATTCTACAGATAATTTGTTGCTCTGGAGCGCTTTTGTACAAATGTTTATCTTTGTTTTTTATTTGACTGCAATCTTTATTTAAACGTGTGCGACCACTATCAAATTAAGAATGCCCAGCTTCAGTGGCGTTGCTACGGGCCAGTGCACTTCATCTTCAATTTTATCACGTTTTGCTCAGACTTTGAGGATTTAGAGTATGCATCTATACAGTTTTGGCATTCAGTACACCTATGATTTGAACGTCTCAAGATGTAGGTATAGCCAATATGACCTGTTAGATAATAACATGAGACGACCGCCCCCTGTTTTAAGTCTATATGTTTCAGTTCGGTTAGTATACACTAGACAGATTTAATTATTGTGGCATTTTTGTCTATCAATAATGTGTGTGCATGTTTTCCTTAAGGAAACAACATATAGTTGTCTTCATCACCGGGAACACACTTTAGGTGCAGATCATGATATTTCAGTTGGGCAGTTTTGACATGGTACATTTTTTCAGTCAATATTTGTTTATCTTAAGCAGCAGTACTTCTCTCTTCAAATGACACTACGACACCATATAGAAGTTGCATACATTTCAGCCGTTACTAATGTGACTACCATTGAAAATGTCGTGTCAGACTCGAATCACATCCTAATAGTTGTTATAAAAAAACGTACTATTGCTTGCCCACACATTGAAGTACTACATTTTTTATTACCCTGTATTTCTGAAAACTATGCTACCATGCCGGTTTGTTGCTAAACTCGTAAAAGGTTTTCAAAAGTAAAACTGTGGTTCCTAAACCCTGTTATGCTTTTGTTTGCAGCTCAATATGGAGATGCACAGTTACCACTTACCAGTAAAAGTAGTTCCTGTTTTAATTTTGAGTGAACTGTTTGTTTTGGCCACGAGATACTTTTTAAGTTTAAGGCATTAATTAGTTTTTCTTGAATAACTTGTGGGTGCATGCAGAAAACACATACTTCAGCATTTAATTGAAAAGGCTACTATTCTTAAATAGTAGTCTCTGTTGTTTCTCTTAAATAGAGAGCTCATAGAATGAATAAACAGAAGTGTAGATGTGATGAATAGAGTAGATAGAAGTACTGATCTCACAATTATGTCATGTGAAGTGCATCATCGATTACGTGGCAGAAAACTCCTGTCCAATTGAAGTGCATGGATTTTCTCAAGTTCATCACATCTGAATGCAAACAAAAATAAGAAGGAATGTCAGGATGTAGTTTGTTAACTGTAAACATAAATAATATGGTAGCAGCCGCTTCTTGTTTTGAAAATTGCAGTGCTCGGTTGACTGTATCAGATTAAGAATGCCCTTTCGACTAATCCAAAATTCGTGGCTGTAATTTCAAATTGCAGTGCTCGGTGACTATAGCCAAGAAGTAAAATTTCATATTGCCCTTAGCTAGCCTGATGCATATTGAGTCATTTGAAATGCAGATGATGAAGGAAAACAAGTATTCGTCTGTCAGTAAGTAATAATTCTGTTAAGAACAGAACTAAAGGCAAGAAGAGTGCAGGTCAGAAAAAATTCAGATAACTGCAGGATAACGAAGCATGCATCTCTACTACGCCATATGTGCATAAAGTTCGGCAACCATTAAATCCCTAGCCGGAAACTAATGTGTGTCCCTAAACTTACATGTGGTAGTTTACTTCGGCATTGACTGAAACTGGCCTTGATTTCAGGTAACTGAAACTTAGGATGCGCATTGAAACTTAGTATCCCAATAGACTGCTCAGCTTCGATAGATGAAGGTTCTCCATCATTAGCCTTGTTCTCATCATCATATTTGGCTGTTCTTGCCTTTGATCTTGAACTACAGAAACCTGTAGTGTGGATATACTCAAGACATACATCTTGGTGACAAGGTATCAGGAAAATAAAGGAGTAGAATACCAGAGTTTCAGAGGTAAATATTGACAGTAGCAGATTATATTATATGCTTATGAACAACTAACACTTGTAGGAATAACTAATACTAATTTAGTACTATGGAAAACATCACGGCTAAAAAAAACAATTACCTAACTCGCAAACAAATAAAACATTATACTATATATGAAGATCGATCCGACCATAAGGTCTCTGATTATGTTGGATATCCCTGTACTACCTCGATGATATATACTCCCTGTTTATAAGTATTAAAAAATACAGTAGTCAAATGTTTTATACTCCCGTTCTGTCCCTCCCCTAAAAACTGAATCACAGGGATGTCATTGCTCTGCTCCAACAGAACAATTATTCCAATAGAACAATTATTCCAACAGAAAAACTAATCTAACAGAACTTGTAATCAGGATGTCACATTACATATGAATCAACTTACCATCATTTGTTCAGATGATGCAAAATATTTGTGCGTATAGGCCATGTTACAAGCAGAACAAAGTAAACATGAAGAGCCTCACCAGCACGATTGCGTGCAAGTCTTTGGCGAAGACGATTGCAGGGGGAAGCTGGATCTAGCAATGCCACACTGACGCCTCGTGGGCGACTTGTTGGACATGGAGCAGCAGAAGGCCCACGTTGCTTGACGACGAGGCAGCGGCGGCGGCTCACAGGATCCAAAACGTCTTCCACGCCCATGGTTGTTGTCTCCGCGTCCGCCACGGCAGGCGTCTCCTCATGGCCAGCGTTGCTGCATCATTGGCCGGCTCTGCTTGCTGCTCGTGGACGTTGTGTGCTCCCCTGATGCCGCCGGAATGGAACCACCGGCTGGCGACGCCAGGATTGCAGGAGCCACCTCCGGACCGAACCACCGTCAGCGTACCAATGGTTGGAGAAGCACGTCGCGGACGAGCGTATCAGATGAGGGCTTCCTTGGTTCAGGGAAGACGACGGCAGCAGGGATGAGGTCGAGGCGGAGCTCGAACTGGAAGGCTCGGGGTGGGGAAGGTGGTGGCGGAGGGTGGGATGGGGCAGGGCCGGCGGCGTGCAAGCGCCAGAGCATGGGCGGTACCAGGTGCCGGCGACCTTCAACTGGCCCGGCGGCGAAGCGGTGGACCACGACGCCAGTGTATAGCAAGCAATCGAGAGGAGGTGGCGGCGGCGGACCTCCAACAGGCGGCGGCGGACCACTACACCGGCGGGCACCTGATTCTTTTGAACGGATCGGGAAGATAGGGAGGCGCGAGTGGGAGGAGATGGGAGCGATTCCGTCTATCCACGGCTCCCCCAAGCGCTGCTCGAGGATGGCGTAGCTCTCGGCGAGGCGGAGTTCCTGGTCTCCTCGGGGAGGAGGTGGTCCAGTAATGGGCAGCGGTGGGCGAGGTGGGTCGGCGGTTGTTGAGCTGCGCAGTGGGCGGAGGTGGTTGCCTCCTTCGCCTTGTGAGAGAGCGGTGGCGGCGGCGGCGTGGTTGGGAGACACACGTGGTGGGCGGCTCGGTGGGAGAGGAGGGGAGACCGAGAGGGACATCGCCAACGCCATCGCTGGGAGAGGAGGGGATGGAGTGACTGGTGGGAGGGGGAGAGTGGGTGGGAGAGGTTTTTTTCGAGCATCGGGTGGGGAGAGGTGGCCCGTTTAACTCGGGCCGGACCGTGCCGTTGCTATGGGGCCGCCCATTTGGCTGTGTCGGCTATGAGGAGGACAGGAGTCAGGGGAGGTCCGCATAAGGATAAGATTGTAGGGTGAAAAAAATGCAATTGAAAATATATGTGTTAGTCTCACTTTTGTTTTTATTATATATTATAGATTCTTATATAATATAATATAAAATATCATTATATTTTGTATGTTTCACCTTTGTCCATCAGAGATAAACAGGGATGGACTCGAATGATGTTTTAAATATATCAACTGACATATACACCGATGTAACGATGACGGCCCGGACCGAAACACCACGAGAAGAGGTGCTACACATGTTAACGTAAAAGGTGCATTATTTTATATTATTGTTTCTCATAATATATGAGACAAGGATATGGATTTTGGAGATGCACAAAAAGAACCTATTGACAATGGTTCCGAAGCGACGTCGCTAAAAGGGACCACAGTTTTTTGACAATATAATGATATGAAAGCGGTGATATCTCATAAAAAACAAAAAAGATGTCAAATTAAACTTCAATTATTATGCAATTATGACCATGTTATATTGTCTTTACCTATGAAATTTAGCATGCGTTATCTTTATATAACTTCATCAAATCATTTTATATAACTTCATTAAACTATTTCAGAAGCCCGTGGCAACGCACGGGCATTCTACTAGTAAGATAAAAAAAACTGATCAAAAAACAAAACGATAGTACCCGATGCAATCTAGAATGCCCAAAAATAATTAAAATCTTGTCCACCTCGTCGCAGCCTGCCCTTTCTCTGCACAGGTCTGGCTCAAGACGGCGCAATCACTGGGAAGCCCCTTCTCCAACCTGCCGATGGCCGCTGGCAGCAGCCTCAGATCGCGGTTCTGGAAACAGACTCGCTCGCTACCACGTGCAAACCGGGCGACATGGCGAGCCACTTGCCTCCTGGTATCCTGGTGCATTTGGAAAGAGAGAAACGAGCGTATTTTCAACTCCAAGGCCAGCACGACAGACCAAGTTCACTCCATAATCCTAGACGAGGCAAGATCGTGGTTACAAGCGGGCCTAGCCCCAATGACCAGTTTTTTAACCACCATGATTCCGGGTAGAGGCCAAGGACTTACGCGGGGCCTCTAGCCCTGATTTGCTAGGGGTCCCTGAACCCCTTCCTGTAACTGTACCTTTCTATCCACTACATCAATGAAAAACAGCACCCCGCTGCTTTTTCGTCAAAAAAAAACAAGCTGCACAAAAAATTCTGATTTTTTTTACAGAAATTAATTTCATCTGATTCTGGAAAAGGGGCCAAAGAGAAAACCAGATTTCAAATTTCTGTCCAGATTTGTTTAATTTCAGTTAAAAAATTAAAATGTCCAGAAAAATGTGAAAAGAAATACAGAAAAACAATAAAAATCATAATATGGCACTCTTGAATTTTCAGACAATTATGAACAAGTACCAAAGAGAAAACAACATTTCAAATTTCTATCCAAATTCGTCCAAATTTTGGAAAAAAAAATTCAACTCCACAATGGGCGAGGTGGAGGATGTTCTCGGTGGAGATAGATTAGGCGGATCAAGGATGGCGGATCCCATTGATGTATCGATTCCAGCGGAGAGGAAGAAGAGCTGCCATTTGATTAACCAAATCAACTAGGCGAGGGTGGGTTGTTACGCAACTGAAAGTGCAATTCTCTTCTGTGGGCTTTAGTGATAACAACAATATGATTTGAAGATTAATCTTGCCTGTTAAGTTTATACAAAGGTGGATTAGTCAAAACTGTTGATGCAAAGATGGATGTGGACCCCTAATTTATCAAAGATTGAAGAAGGCAATATACTCAGTTCAAATCTCTTTTATATTTATCCGAGTATATGAAAGTTGGTGACTCAATGAAATTAAGGTGGAACTCTTTCACCTTTTATACATCTTATAAATATAGACAACCCCAAACTCTATCATATATGCCGCCAAAATAAACAAAATATTCATCTCAGTATAAGCATATTGTGCTATCTTTACATGCTCTGTAAGTAGGTGCCGGAACTTCCAACAGGACCTTAAGGGAGCTCCTAGAATCTGATTCTGCCTCCGGCGTAGACTTCGGCTAACATAAGAGGCATTATTGTTAAATCGGAGTCCATGGCAGAGTAGGTACAGGAATTCGAAGCCCTCAGAGTCTACCCCGAAATCCTTCTGCGCTGGAATCCGACACCACCTCCAGCATTGATTTGGCTAACAAACACATGCATCTGATGTTAGCCGGAGGTTGTGCTCGGGTGTCGGTGTCGGAATCCGGGACGTGTAGGAAGGTTCTTCTAGTGAGTTAGCCGTCTCCGTTCATAATTTCCCGCCCTCGCCAAGCCATCTTTCCTCCCGCCATGCCCATAAAATATTGTCATGGTTTACCGAAAACATGTATATGTCACTATTAGAATTAATGATTTTACCTAGAGCCAAGTTCTTTGCCTAGAGCTCATCCTGAAAAAAGATGCACATAAGCCAAAGCGTACACCCAAGTGCTCATATGCAATTTCAGGCGGTATCCACCTTTCTAAAAAACAGTGAAGAGAAAAACAAAACATAAACAAAAGCATGTACGGTTTTCCAAAATAACATACAACAGTCTAGAATAGCATGTTTGTATATGAATGTCAAAAATAATACTACCTCCATTTCACAATAGAGTGCGTATATAGTTTTTTTTCTAAAAGTCAAACTTTATAAATTTCGATCAAGTTTATAGAGATAATATTTATATTTAGTATACCAAAGTTATATAGTTAGATACATCGAAAGACATATTTTTTATTGTACTTCTTCGGTTTTAGTAAGTGTCATGGTTTTTGTTCAAATCTCTTCATTTCAAAATAAGTGCCGTGGTTTTAGTTCAACGGAGGGAGTATATATGTTTAGTAATGTAGAGATACCCGCATTTTTTAATGTAGATTTAAATAGTTTTCTTGATAACTTTGATCAGAAAAAAAGCTAAGTTTAAATTTTAAGAAAATCTGTATGCATGCAGCAGGAAGTAAGTCTGTCCGTACAGCAAACGCTCCAGCATACACCTCGACGGGCTCGGCTCTTCACTTCACCGACAGGATTCGCCGCCGCGCCGCGCCGCCCCGTAGCTCCCGCCCAGGCTCGCCGCCGCATCGTCCGTCGTCCGCCCTGCGGCTGCGGGAGTACAGACCTCGCCAAAACATCCGTCCGGGGTCCCGGCTGCCGGCCAGATCGATCGCCTCCCCTCTCCTCCGAAATCGCTCCCCACCAAAACATCTCTTGTCGCCGCCACGCTCCCCCTCCAGGCAGGATGCGCTGCCTCCGCCGCGCGGGCGCGGCCGCCCACCTGCTCCGCTCCGTGAGGAGCGGCCCCTCCAAGCATGCTCGCATGGCCCTCGGACAGATGCCTCCGCCGCTTGCCGCTTTCCCGTGTCGCGCGCGCGCCGACCACCTGCTCGGAGAAATGCGCGGCCAGTGGCTCTGCACGGCGACGGGGCCCACCGGCGCCCCCGACCTCGCCGTGGACCATCACTTCACCGTGGTGCCTGGCCTGGGCACCGATGTCTCCGACGCGGCGGGGCTCACCGGCGCCCATGATCTTGCAGTGGACCAGGACTTCACTGTGGTGCCCGGCCCGGGCCTCGACGTCTCCGAGGAGGCGGAGAGGGTCTGCCGCGTGCTGTCCACCGTGCCGGAGCCGAGGGTGGCGTCGGCCCTCGACGCGCTCGGGGCCTCGGTGTCGCCTCAGCTCGTGGCGGAGGTGCTCAAGAACCTGAGCAACGCTGGCATCCTCGCCCTCGCCTTCTTCCGGTGGGCGGAGAGGCAGCAAGGCTTTGTGTACACGGCCGAGAGCTTCCACAACCTCATCGAAGCGCTCGGCAAGATCAAGCAGTTCAGGCTGGTCTGGAGCCTGGTGGAGGCCATGCGGTGCCGCGGCTTGCTTTCCAAGGACACGTTCAGGCTCATCGTCAGGAGGTACGCCAGGGCAAGGAAGGTCAAGGAAGCTGTCGAGACGTTCGAGAAGATGGCCGGCTTCGGGCTCAAAGCAGACTTATCAGATTACAACTGGTTGATCGACGTGCTGAGCAAATCCAAGCAAGTCAAGAAGGCGCAAGCCATCTTCAAGGAGATGAAGAGGAACGGAAAGTTTGTTCCCGATTTGAAGACCTACACCGTCCTCATGGAAGGCTGGGGCCATGAGAAGGACTTGCTGATGCTTAAGTCGGTGTACCAAGAAATGCTTGATGCAGGCCTGAAGCCTGATGTCGTGGCATACGGGATGCTCATTAGTTCCTTTTGCAAGTCTGGCAAATGTGATGAGGCCATCAAGGTGTTCTGTGAGATGGAAGCCAATGGTTGCATGCCAAGCCCTCATGTGTATTGCATGCTTATCAATGGGCTTGGCTCAGAGGAGAGGCTGGATGAGGCTTTGAAGTATTTTGAGCTTTCTAAGGCCAGTGGTTTTCCCATGGAGGTACCTACATGTAATGCAGTTGTTGGGGCTTACTGCAGAGCCTCAAAATTCCAGCATGCCTTCAAGATGGTTGATGAGATGAGAAAGAGTGGAATCGGTCCAAATTCCCGGACTTATGATATTATTCTTCACCATCTTATAAAGTCTCAGAAGATAGAAGAGGCTTATAATGTGTTCCAGGGAATGGGCAAGGATGGCTGTGAACCTCAGCTCAACACATATACAATGATGGTTAGTATGTTCTGCAGTAATGAAAGGGTTGATGTGGCCTTGAAGGTGTGGAACCAAATGAAGGAGAAGGGTGTTCTGCCATGTATGCACATGTTTTCTGCATTGATCAACGGGTTATGCTTTGAGAACAGGCTGGAAGAAGCTTGTGTGTATTTCCAGGAGATGTTGGACAAAGGGATCAGGCCACCTGGTCAGCTTTTCAGTAATTTGAAGGAAGCTCTTATTGAGGGAGGAAGAATTAGTCTGGCACAGGAGATGGCTTTGAAGTTGGATGGATTACGGAAAACACCCATGCGTCGTTGAGGAATCATGCAAATGATCTATGGCAGCCGCATATGGCTTTTGGCTATTAGAAAACAGTGTAGCTCAGTCAAAATTGTAGTAACAAGAAAACTCAAGAATTGCTGGTCTTCAACATTAACATTTCCATTCAATTTTATAGTATTTTATGAAGGCCAATTTAGTTTCAGTAGCATCAATATAGGATGAGAGACTCCTGGTTGAAGTCATTTGCATTGAACAAGCTCAGCTAAGATGGTGAGATGAGATAACCAAATACTTTACAAAATGCATGGTAAAAATTGTGCAACGCTTATTATTATTCTCATTAGCAAGGTTGATGTAGCTATTATCTCATATAAGCATCCGTGTGTATTATTTATCAGCCAGGTTGCAAGCGTTTTGTCAATTGCCTTCTTTTTTATCCTTCCCTATTTTTTCCGCCATCATTAGAATCACACTGTACTTAACCAACATTATCCTGCCACTGTTGGTGGTGGTACCTTTAGGTTTTTCATGGAATAGATAAGCCTTTTATATTGATGCCTGTCCTAATCAGCAGATCATTACTATAGTTTGTCGAGTGTCAAAACCTTACATGATGTGCCATCTTTTTAGTTTTCACATAAAGCGAAGATGTTTCCCTGTTTAGAGTTTAGAAGATAGAAAGCCAATACTGAACTACTTCCCTTTATTGCTTCGATGTGATTTTTAAGATTGTTTTTAAATGTTGTTCAATCTAACTTATAAGTAAAACAAGCTCACTGTTGGTTTTGGCTTGATTCGCTGGCCACATTTCTTTGGTTGAGTTGGTGCATGCTTCGCTCTCTTCTTTGCCTTTCGCTGGTCTTTGTGTGTCGGTGCTGTGAGTCGCAGCCTTACTGCTTGGAGGAGGGTCAGGGGCCTATGCTGCACGGGAGGGTCGTCTGTGGGGGTACTGGTCAGATGTAGGTGAGGTAAACAACTAGGCTCCATCTCTGCTACATCAGTTCAGCCAACTGAATTTGGTGCCCTTAATCACTCATTTTTGTTCCGCTTCGTGTATGTGAATTGTGAAGTGATACAACTTTATTTCCATTGCTGCCATCTCGCTTTTCGTGAGCTATTTCTGTACAGTAAATGAGTGGACAATGGCCTGATAGAGGTTTCTCTGTAATGCATGGTTAAGTGTTGCCCTGCCTCCTATCAGAGGTTATTGCTGTCTATATTGATATGCACATGCTTTTATTTTTAGATTGTTGTTAGCAATGTTTCACAACCTAAGGTGGTCACCCTTGATCTAATACCCGCGAGTCTTCTATACTTCATCCTATTCGTGCTAAAACGTACTGTACTACTCAGTTTCCAACTGAATAATCAGGTTTCGGTTTGGTCTAAACATTATTAGAATAAAATTTTGTATCTAACATGGATCAATTATAAGAAAATAACAGATTAGTGAATCTTTGGTTATGCAATGGTTTCTAGATGATTCATTGCTGTAGTTATGGTATGTTAGATTTTTTTTATTTTTTTTTTGCACATTGCTGTGAGAGACTGTTTCACTATACAATACACCCTCTGTTCCTACATAGGAGTATAAGACATTTACTGCCAAAACGTCTTACATTTGTGATCAGAGGGAGTATATCTGCAAACAACGAACCAACCTGTGGTTGAATGATTAGAGGATCAGGTATCCATGATCCACTGTGGTTCAAATCCTGGTGCTCGCATTTATTCTTGGATTTATTTCAGGATTTCCGGCGATGCGCATTTAGTGGGAGGAGACGTTCCCGTCGAGGACGAGGTGCCTACAGTGACTTCCGTAGATTTCAAGATGATATGTCGGCTCAGTCTTTCGGAGGTGCTCATAGGGGTAGGGTGTGTGTGTGTTCATAGGGGTATAGTCCCAAACAAGTTGAGATAGGCTAGAGGTGAAACCCATAAGATCTTGCGATCAACTCATGGTTTTGGCACATGGATAGTAAGCTTCCACACACCCATGTCCATGGCTAGTTCCATGGTGATACTCCAGTCCTTCAGATCTTTCTTTACAAACTCCTCCCGTGTAAAGTTCGGTCTATCACGACCGACCCCTCTTGACCTTATCAGCACACTTTAGCCGCCCGCTATGCACTGGGGCTTGTGGAGGCCTGCGCTGAATATGCCCGAACCATCTCAGACGATGTTGGACAAGCTTCTCTTCGCTCGGTGCTACCCCAACTCTATCATGTTGAAAGTGCAACTAATCCCCGGGTGGTTTTGGTAATTCATGACAACATATAGCTCATTGAACTAATATCCATTCAAGTTAAATATTTCAGGAAGTTTAATGATTGGCATGGCATGGACTAAAGATGTGAACTCCTCAAAATGCTAAGGACAAAGATTGGCGAAAGCTCAAGACTCTTCATTTCTATTTTAGTGATTCAAGATCAGATTGAGTCCATAGGAAAGCCAATACTATTAAAAAGGGATGGGGTGTTACTTAATGGTCTACTTGCTCAAGTGCTTAGTGATATTGCTCCAAACATCCTCAACCACTTTCTCATTTCCAAATATGTCCAAAACTTAAAGTCAAACTCGGCCCCACCGATTTGATATATCCGGTGCCACCGAGTTCAGTTGACATAGCCACTGCCAGAAACCCTAGACAATTCGGTCACACCGATACGGATCTCGGTCTCACCGAGATGGCCTTGCAAACTCTCCGTTGCTTGTTGTAATTATTTCGGTCTCACCAAAATGTGCAATCGGTCCCACCGAGTTTGCTTGACCAAGTCTCTGTTTGCTCTATGCTGAAATCGGTCTCACCGAGTTCAAGCAATCGGTCTCACCGAGATGAGGTTTTTCCCTAGCCCTAGCATATCAGTCCCACCGAGTTGTTCCAGTCGGTCCCACCGAGATTCCTAACGTTCACATTTTGAACTAAATCGGTCTCACCGAGTTCTTCTATTCGGTCTGACCGTGTTGGGTCAAATGTGTGTAACGGTTGAATTTTGTGTGGAGGCTATATATACTCCTCCACCCCCTTCTCCATTTGTAAGAGAGCCATCAGAGCGTGCCTACACTTTCACTACTCATTTTCTGAGAGAGAATCACCTACTCATGTGTTGAGACCAAGATATTCCAATCCTACCACAAGAATCTTGATCTCTAGCCTTTCCCAGGTTGCTTTCCATTCAAATCATTTTTTCACCATACCCAAATCTGTGAGAGAGAGTTGAGTGTTGGGGAGACTATCATTTGAAGCACAAGAGCAAGGAGTTCATCATCAACACACCATCTATTACCTTTTGGAGAGTGGTGTCTCCTAGATTAGTTAGGTGTCGCTTGGGAGCCTCCGACAAGATTGTGGAGTTGAACCAAGAAGTTTGTAAGGGCAAGGAGATCACCTAATTCGTGAAGATCTACCTGAGTGAGGCAAGACCTTCGTGGGCGACGGCCATGGTGGGATAGACAAGGTTGCTTCTTCAAGGACCCTTCGTGGATGGAGCCCTTCGTGGACTCGCGCAACCGTTACCCCTCGTGGGTTGAAGTCTTCATCAACGTGGACGTACGATAGCACCACCTATCGGAACCATGCCAAAAATCTCTGTGTCTACATTGCGTTTGCCTTCTCCAAACCCTTCCCTTTACCTTCATATGCAATGTTTTACTTTCCGCTGTTACACTCTTAAAACTGCATGTGTAGGTTGACTGCTTGACTTATACTAGTTGCTAAAATCTGCCAACAATTAAAATTAGGAAAATGTTAGATTTTTATTTGGTCAAGTAGTCTAATCACCCCCCTCTAGGCCTACTTTCGATCTTACACACATATATCATCATTTCGGACTTGATCCTTCCTCATGTGGCCACACAACCATCTCAACATGCGCATCTCTGCCGCACCTAACTGTTGAACATGTCAACGTTTTCTCCTTTTTTTCTTCTTCTTCTGGCTTAGCTCAAGCCTTGTAACTTTTGATTAATTAATAAAAGTTGCCGTGGGAGATTGCCCTACAGTGTACAGTCAAAAAAAAACATGTCGCCTTTTAGTCGTCTAACACTCAGCCCCATACAACATTGCTGGTCGAGTCGCCGTCCTATAGAACTTGCCTTTTACCTTTTGTGCCACTCTCTTGTCACAGAGAATGCCAGAAGTTTGGCGCCACTTCATTCATCTGGCTTTGATTCGATGGTTCACATCTTCATCAATATCCCCATCCTTATGCAACATTGACCCCAAATATTGAAAGATGTCCTTCTGAGGCACCACCTAACTATCAAGGGTAACCTCCTCCTTCTCCTCATGCCTAGCAGTACTGAAACCACACGTCATGTACTCGGTTTTAGTTCTATTAAGTCCAAAAACTTTTGATTCGAAGGTTTGCCTCTATAGCTCTAACTTTCTATTGACACCCGTCCGACTATCGCCGACTAGCACCACATCATCCGTAAAGAGCATATACCATGGATATATCCCTGGTGACTTCATCCATCACCAAAGCAAAAAAAGATAAGGGCTCAAAACTGACCTTGTACTCTGCTATATCCGTTTCGGAATTTTGATTACGACACTAATTTATGTTCCTGTTGGCATTTTTTTTGCGGAGAACCTGTTGGTTTATCTATTTCCCTTTGTACTTGATGCACCTATTATGCTGGGTTTTTTTTTTTACAGAAAGACTGTAAGGGAATCCCCTACAGTATAATTGGTGCAACAAACCCAAATTGCAAGTACTATGCCTTGAACCTGGGTGGGTGGGAAGGCATCAGCCCCTTCCCACCACTAGGCTATGCCTTAGTCTGCTTTGCTTCCCACCACCTATTGTGCTGTTATTTATGAATTGCTTTGCTTTCAGGACAGGTTTGATGCCTTCGATCGTTGTATGCTTACAAAATTGGCAACTTCGTGGTTGAGTTTGTGCCAGTCCACAGCAGAAGCGCGGTGACAATGAATAGGTATGTTACCTAGGCTGCCATGGGTGTACAAACCTTGCTTCTCTGAATTACTCCCTCCATTCCAATAAATAAGCTGCACACGTATTTTTTAAAACGAACTTTAACTATAAGTTAGACAAAGATAAAATATACATTATTGGTCTAATATTTTTAAGAAAATCAGATCAAGGGTTAGTTAGCCCCTGACATTTTATTAAGGCAAAACCTGAGTACTCGCCGAGAATGTGAGTAAGGACACTTGAACTCGGGCCGGTGGGCAGGTTTCAGCACCTTAATCATTGGTCTAATTTATGATCAAAGTGAAATATCAAAATGTCATTGAAATGGAGAGAATAGCAGCCTCACACAACATACGTGAAAATGTGCAACAGACAACAGAGCATCCTCGGCCACAAGAATAGGAGTCCATTGCATATTGCTGTTTCTTTTTTTTCGGAAAAAAATACAGGCAATGGAATCGTATTGCTTGTTGCTTGTTAGTTAGCCATCGCCCCAATTCCATGTTGGACTTGAAAAGTCGTTACTCGTTGCATTTGTGTCGAAATATGAATGAATCTGTTGAAGAGAAGAGTAGTTGGATGGTCCAAAGAGAAAAAACACCGTGTTTAGTGGATGATATATACTTCCTCCGTTCCTAAATGTATTTGTCTTTCTAGCCATCTCAAATATACTATAAGATACGGATGTATGTAGACATGTTTTAAATTATAGATTCATTCATTTTGCTTCGTATGTAGTCATTTGTTAAAATCTTTAGAAAGACAATTATTTAGAAACGAAGGGAGTATACGCCAAGCATGACTCCAACTACGACTCGTGACTGGGAACATACAGTCAAGGATTTCCATGGCTGGGAACATATATATATACATGCTCCCTTTCTCCTCTGGAGGGTTCGTTCACTCGATCCCAAGTGCTAAACCATGACTAAAGCTCGTAGCTTAGCAAGCGCGTTGCAGGGTTGGACCATGGGAACACGTAGTACGTCAAAAGTGAAGCCATCTTTGTTTTATAACGACACGGCATGGGCGGATTCAGGCCCCAGGCAGAAGGGGCGGCGGCCTGGGGCGTGAGGCCCATCTCGTTTGTATATTTGAGTACTGTAGCTACAGGAAAACGCTACAGTCACGAAGCTGCCTGGGGCCTGGCCCATTCCTAGGTCCGCCACTCACCCGAGTCTGGCAGCTAGAGTGAAGTACTTTCCGCAGGCTTGGCTCCTGAAAAACTTTACGGTCTCTCGGATTCCCATCAGGCGATCTGAAGAAAAGAATCTCTCGGTTCTACAAAAGCCATCGAGGCGAACGGGCGGTGGTCACCGTTCACACGCACGTACGCATGCACTTTCCTCGTCGATCTCCCCATACAGCACACCGCGACAGAGTCTGAGCCCTCTGACCCTCCCTGCGATTTTACAGCAGCCCTGCGCTGCAGCGGTATCGAGTTGCTGACCAAATGATGCATGCCTTGAGCCATTGACCGTTGTTTGTTAGTTAGCCGTCGTACGTCCCGATCCCATGTTGGACTTGTTGAGCCGTCACTCGTTTCCTCTGCGTCGAAATATTAATTTGTTGACGAGAAGAGTAGTTGGATGATCCAAAGCAGAAAAGGAACATGTTTGATCGATGATCGATACGACAAGCATGAACTAAAATCCTACACTTACGGATAAAAACTCACGGAGGGGGCTTGTCCGCTTGGATTACTTGATGCGCCGGTTGTGCATCCCAACACGTGGTCGCATTCCGGCTGCATCTCGTCCATGCGCCCAACACAAGAAGCATGGTAAATAGTTTAAATGAAGCATAGCAAATAGTTTTACATCCGATATAGTTTACAACCCAATCCAAACAAAAACAATATGAAATAGTCGTTACAACCCAATCAAAATTAGTTTGCATGAAAGGTAACCGATAGATCTACTGGTTGCCAATGTGAGTTTACATGTGCTCAACCAAATCATTCTGAAGCTGGACCTGAGTATGCTTATCATGCAATTCATGGCGAAAATAGACAAACTGTTCGAAGGTTGCAGGAGGTGGCTGTTCAGGCTCAACATTTTCACCCTGAAAATCGAACCCTTGATCGTAGATGCTATCATCACGCTCATCCTCCATGATCATGTTGTGCATGATCACACAAGCAGTCATCACCTCCCAAACTTTCTGAGTACTCCATGTTAATGCAGGGTTTCAGGCGATACCCCATCAAGACTAAAGCACACCGAAAGCACGCTCCACATCCTTCTTACCACTCTCCTGCATTTGGGCAAACCTCTATCTCTTCTCTCCTTGCGAATTGGATACAATCTTCACAAGAGTGGACCACTGAGGATAGATACCATTAGCCAAGTAATATCCCTTGTTGTATTGCTGGCCATTGACCTCAAAGTTGACCTCCGGAGAGTGGCCTTCTGCAAGCCTTGCAAACACTAGAGATCGTTGAAGAACACTGATATCATTGTGAGAACCAATCATGCCGAAGAAAGAATGCCATATCCACAAATCTTGTGAAGCCACCGCTTCAAGTATGACAGTAGCACCTTTCACATGCCCCTTGTATCGCCTCGCCAAGCAAATGGGCAGTTCTTCCACTTTCAGTGCATACAATCAATACTACCAAGCATGCCCGGAAAGCCCCTCTTGGCATTGATCGCCAACAACCTCTATGTATCTGCGGCAGTTGGCTTTCTCTGGTACCCAGGGCCGAACACTGCCACTACGGCCTTGCAGAAGCTATACATTGATAGGAGACACGTGGACTCACTCATACGAACATACTCATCTACAAGATCACCAGGAATTCCATACTCAAGCATGCGGATAGCCGCAGTGTTGGGGAACGTTGCAGAAAATTAAAAAATTTCCTACGGTTTCACCAAGATCCATCTATGAGTTCATCTAAGCAACGAGACATGGGAGAGAGATTGCATCTACATACCACTTGTAGATCGCGTGCGGAAGCGTTCAAGGAACGGTGATGATGGAGTCGTACTCGCCGTGATTCGGATCACCGATGACCAAGTGCCGAACGGACAAGACCTCCGCGTTCAACACACGTGACGGAACGGACGACGTCTCCTCCTTCTTGATCCAGCAAGGGGAAGGAGAGGTTGAGGAAGAAGGCTCCAGCAGCAAGATGACGGCGTGATGATGGTGGAGAGGCAAGATACTCGGCTGTGGCTTCGCCAAGCACTCAACGGAGGAGGAGAGGTGTTGGGAGGGAGGGCTGCGCCTTGGATGTGTGTTGCAGCCTCCCTCACCCCTCTATTTATAGGGGAAGGGCAAGGGGCGGCCCCTCTAGATGAGATCTAGAGGGGGGGGCGGCGGGGAGGGGGCTTGCCCCCAAGCAAAGGCGCCCCACTAGGGTCCCCCCAACCCTAGGCGCATGGGCCCAAGGGGTGCGCCCAGCCCTCCAGGGGCTGGTTCCCTGCCCTCAGGCCCATGAGGCCCTCCGAGAGGGGTGGCCCCTCCGGTGGACCCCGGAACCTCTCGGTGGCCCCGGTACAATACCGACACGCCCCGAAACTTTCCGGTGTCCGTATGACAACTTCCCATATATAAATCTTCACCTCCGGACCATTCCGGAACTCCTCGTGACGTCCGGGATCTCATCCGGACTCGAACAACATTCGTAATCACATACAAGTCTTCCTAATAACCCTAGCGTCCACCGAACCTTAAGTGTAGACCCTACGGGTTCGGGAGACATGCGAACATGACCGAGACGGCTCTACGGTCAATAACTAACAGCGGGATCTGGATACCCATGTTGGCTCCTACATACTCCTCGATGATTTCATCGGATGAACCACGATGTCGAGGATTCAAGCAACCCCAGTATACTATTCCCTTTGTCGACGGTATGTTACTTGCCCGAGATTCGATCGTCGGTATCCCAATACCTCGTTCAATCTCGTTACGGCAAGTCACTTTACTCGCATCGTAATGCATGATCCCGTGACTGCACACTTGGTCACTTTGAGCTCATTATGATGATGCACTACCGAGTGGGCCCAGTGATACCTCTCCGTAACACGGAGTGACAAATCCCGATCGCGATCCGTGTCAACCCAATGACACTTTCGGAGATACCGTAGTGCACCTTTATAGTCACCCGATTACGTTGTGACGTTTGATACACCCAAAGCACTCCTACGGTATCCGGGAGTTACACGATCTCATGGTCTAAGGAAGAGATACTTGACATTGGAAAAGCTCTAGCAAAACGAACTACACGATCTTGTGCTATGCTTAGGATTGGGTCTTGTCCATCACATCATTCTCCTAATGATGTGATCCCGTTATCAATGACATCCAATGTCCATAGTCAGGAAACCATGACTATCTATTGATCAACAAGCTAGTCAACTAGAGGCTTACTAGGGACATATTGTGGTCTATGTATTCACACGTGTATTACGATTTTCGGATAATACAATTATAGCATGAATAAAAGACAATTATCAGGAACAAGGAAATATAATAATAATCCTTTTATTATTGCCTCTAGGGCATATTTCCAACACGCAGTGCATTTTTGGTAAGAAGAGAAGCCAAGCTTGCTAAGGGCATCCTCTTTGCACTCAAAGTAAGGGTCATATGCGACCACTCCCTCCCGAATACGATTGAATACATGTCTCGCCATACGGATGCGGCGACGAAATTTGTGTGGTTTGAAGAGTGCGCTATTCTCAAAGTAATCGGCATAGAGAAGGGTGCGGCCTTTCTCCCTATTGCGATTTAAGGCCGGAACATGGCCGGGGATTGATCCCCTGAACCGAGGCCGCTTTCTACTGATGTGATCGTGGACGACCAATGTAGCCGCCACAGTGTCTTCATCACCTGATGAACAAATGAAGTTGTGAAAGAAAAACTCATCCCCGCTATCCATGATACCTTGTGAGCAACGCGTCGAACACCTTGCGGTCGTGCTGGAGACGCGGCCGGAAAGAGCAAGTCGATGTAGCGAAACAAGGTTGGTGTTGGTGGGGTGGGCGGCCTGGGGCAATGGAGCGCCTGCCGGAAGTTGTTGGGGTCGACGGTTGGCGCCGGCGGCCATAGCCTCTCTCCTACCACCAACAAGGAACCACGAACGCCGGCAAAAAAACTCTACCAAAACGCAGGCACGGGGCGGCTATGACTTGGCGTGGTTGTGGGGCGGACGGCCTTGGAAGGCGACGCGGGCGGGAACTAGGGTGGCGGCGGAGGCGGAAGGCAGAGGGAAGAGACAAGGAAGAGAAAAGGGGATGTGTCCCCGATGGACGGGCCAGGAGGACAAGGGCGCGCGCCGTGCCCGTCTATGCTTGTCCGTTCGGCCACAAACGCAGCCAACTTTGGACCAGGAATGCGTCAAAGCGAATGAAAAACAGAAGACGGTCCGTTTGCGGCCACGCGTTGGACGGCTTGTTCTGTTCGTTTACCCCAACGGACGCAGTCGGACAAGGAGTTGGCCTGAGTCAGAGTGAGGACGCACGATCCGCATGCGGGCAGGCACCTACTTTCGGTACTGCCTCAGGTGTCAGGAAGAAGGTCAGTCTCATCTGGTTGCATGATACTAGCAACGACTTGGTCTCTCTCGTTCGCACGCGCGCCTCTCTACGTTCAGGACCTAGGCAAAGAAAGTCTCCGACGGGAAGAATCTAATTTTTTTTCAAAATGCCTTGTACGCAAAATAATCTGAGCCCTCGATTGTGACCTTCCGTTTTTCCATGAGCGGTACGTGTATCACATTTGCACACCTCCAGCCGTGACACCATCGGCTGGAAATGCCGGGTCTCCTTGACTTGCAGGCCAAGTAGAGGCAAGAATTCTCAGATCGTCGGTCGATCTCACTCAGCAGCCCCTACACCTTTTTTCCATGGCCGATTGGTCAGCAGATGTACACGCGCCATTGGAATCTCCCTTTCCACCCAGCTTATGCATTCTGCGAGCTCAGCAAACACGTCAGTCAACCGCACCGACCCGACCCTATCACCGCCACTCTATAAATACGCCCGACGAGCCACACCAACCAATCAACGAACCGTCCGAAAGCAGACTCGCTCGTAGTTTCTTCAGAGTTCGTCGGGGCGCACTGCGCAGCCTACGCCAGCGGCATCTTCGATTCTCGGCTTCTCGGCAGTTCTCTGCGATGGCATCGTCGTCGGGACGGCGCGCGGCGGCTCTGGCGGCAGCGCTCGTGGTCGTCTTTCTTGTCGCCGGAGCAGGCCTTGTCGGCGCGGCGCGGCCGGCGCCGGCGGAGAGGAGTGGGGACGGCGCGATGTACTCGGCGGTGTACCCGACCGCGGTGGTGGCGGCGGACACGGCGAGGGAGACGGTGGAGATGCTCTTGGCGAGGCTGCCGGCCGGGCCCAGCCCCAAGGGCCCCGGCCACTAGCTACGCACGGACGGCAAGGGTGTCGCTGTCGGGTGATCGATCGGCCTGATCTGGCTGCGAATAGTTCAGCTTATAGACCCATGGAGGTTACGTATATATATACTAATTGCACATACTGTATATAGGATGGTTATTCTTTGGTACTTTTCTTCTTGTTTTACCTTTTCTTTTTGGAAATTGTTGACACGGAGGTTCAAGATTGTATATGGAGTATGACCTAGAGCGGCACACTCGGTCTTGTTTGAACTCACTAATTGGCACCTAGCTCGCCCTTGATGAGTTGTGGCTGTTGACGGTAGAAACTTGCTCAATGTTCATGTTATACGTGTTATTATTATCTGCTTTGCTGCCTCATGTTACCTGCCATACGTCTCATAATCGGACGCATACCCTGTATATATCGACATTGCTGAGGCTGGTAAACTCTGAAACTGTCAAAGTCTGGACTCGCATGTTGTCACTTTCTCACACCCCGTGCCAACGTGCAACAGAGTATCTCCACGTCAAGACTAAGACCTTTTTCTCTTTGCGGAAAGACTAAGACTTCAGTGAGTGTATTATTTTTTGCGAAAAGCTTCCGATCTATTCACATTCAATTATGACAGTACAACGAACAGCAGAAATAATAAAAATTGCATCCAAATTTGTAGAACACCTAGCGACGATTACAATTACTGAAGCGAGTCGAAGGCGCGCCGCTGTCATCGTCCCTCCCTTGCTGGAGCCAGGCAAAACTTTTTGTAATAGACAGTCCATAGGATTAGCGCACCAAAACAGTAACCGCCGCTGATGAAGAGTATGTTGACATTACAACTTGTCCCCCAGGGAAGTAAAAAACATCAAACCATGTCTTTAGTCGATGGAACTACGACAACCCGAACCGTACGTTAAAGTCCATAATTTCCTTGGCTGAGAAACATGGTTCTTCGTCTCTTACACAATTCTTTTGATTAACTAAAAAAAGAACTGTCTTTTCTGAAGTTTGCAGCATTTGATGATGGAAAATGTGAAAAGACGGGAGGCGAATGAGAAAAAGACCTTGGGATATACTCAGGCTGACTCAGATGGTTAGGTTCTTTGTGGTGGAACCAGCCCACCAGGGTTCAAGTCTTAGACTTGGCATTGGTGCTTGCATTTTTTCTGTATTTATTTTAGGCTTTTCGGCGATATTCATTCAATGGGAGGAGACGTCTATGATGACTTCATCAATCTTAAGATGATTAGAAATATCTGTCGAGATACATTTTATGCATATATGTTAGGTTTCTTTACAAAGATATTTTTAAAATATTAGCGCGTATAGCTATACTACAATCTATGTAAGTTACTCAACCTAATCTACCAAACAATACAAATTTTGCAGATTTTAACAATTCGTCTATCTTGGAGAATTCAATTGGATTATATGTTTTATTTAAGGGCAATGTATGAAATTAATAACATAAACCATGTTGCAAAAATATGGTTCTAATCCATGTAAATCTACTTGCGCTGATAGATGTTAGAACTTTGTAACATTCAATAGTGTATGCTGATATTTTTGCGAAATTTTATCGTATGGCTAGAAAAAAGATAACAAGTAAAAAGGTTTAGTATAAACAATAAAACTATTTGATGTTAGAGGACGAGCACCGCAATACTACAACAAGCTGCCCTGTTTTAATCACCGCTGGAGCATCAACGTTATCACCCGTGGTTACTGTCCCCTTCTGATAACTTACTTCCGCTCACCATTACTACACACTTTCTGGAAAGCTGGGTGAGTCTCCAAGCCAACACCCTTCCGTACTGCAGCCAAGTTTCACATATCTCTCTACCAAGTGCTCGTGTAGTTGTTTCTCTCCTCTGACCTTCTAACACTCCCAGCAACCATTCTCCTTGTTGCGTTGGGCGACCTCAGCAGTCAAATCACCACCTCACCCATCGCCGGCACATCCACAAAATTGATACACGCCTCTGCAATAGTCCACGACCATCGAGCACAATGACCATTGTGAGATCTCTCCTATGGTTCTAATGACATATTGATGTATCAAGTTTTTCGCATTGCATTAGGGTTCATCTAAAAAGGAAAAAAATGTATGTGTTCAACCTCCACCATCATGAAGCTTCGATGGCTGCTTCAGCCTATGCATTCATGTCCCTATATATATAATGTACAAGTTATGTTTTAGTCTCTCTACATTTCTAATATCCAGAACAAGGGCATTGAACAGTACTCCACATAGCTGTGACAACTACCGAAAACAAGGAATAATATAGTTCTTATGCTCCTAGCATACTGCAAATCCAAAGGTAGCTCTATGTGTCAACTAGACAATGATAATTGTTCTGAAATTTTTAGTGAAGTGTTTGTTTTGTTCATTTTCATTTCATATTAGTTAACAAATACTTTTGATTACCCTCCATCGTTGATGTTATCATTTGCTAACCAACCGGCAATCTAATTCATTTGTTAAATCTCAATCTATGGTTCTCCTATGGTATTGTACCATAGGGGAAATACATTTTTTTGTCATGAGCTTGAGTTGTTAGATACAATCGAGTTCATACGTATTTGTTTCAAATGGATTTTTGGTAATAAAATGTTGTCCTCGTAAGAAGCATGTTGCTATTGACCAAGTGTCATGATATTCAGAGGTCTGAAGGTACAGTCCCCACCTCCTTATTTTGTGTGGATACCTGTCACCCAAAATGTTCATCGCTTGTGTGATACTACTTCAAAGTTCAGACACCAACTTAATGGTTTTGTAGGAAATGCACATGAGTGCAACACGATATCAAGCGTCGTAGACTCAGCTCTACAAGAATGTTGTGATATGAATTTCGTTAATGAATTGTTAGTTGTTAGCACCAACCTCGAGGACATGGCACCGCCCGATGATTCTCCTTCCTTTAGGGCCGACTCCCTAGTCAAGGAGGAGGTGGACCACACATGGCGCATGTCATGATCGAGTGTGCCATTGAGGACTACTTGGCCACGCTCGTTCAAGCGAACCCGCAGCTCCTCGCCGAGAACCATGCGGTCTACGAGTCCCTCAAGGACGAGTGGAAAGCCAAGGGTATTTGCTACATGATGGTCTGCCTTCATGCCGAGTAGCAGAAGTTTTTTGAGGAGCTTGACTAAAAAAGCACCGCCAGATGAGAGCGATGACTCGATCCCGCTGAGTTCACTAAACGCTAGTGTCGAGGATGATGGGTCTTCCACTGAGTGGGAGATGCCCACCTGGTCTGACTCCATGATCACCGGCTTCACCGACTACCAGTATGGGTAGAGCTCCATTCTCGGAGTAGTCTAGCTAGATAGTTTGAAGTCTATGTAGTGAATGTAGCCGCTGATGTTGACTCGGAGTTGAACATGAGTGGAACTTGTGATGCTTTTGGGTATATGAATCATCAACGTTGCTTATGTTCCATGTGTTCCTCTAACCTTGTGTTGTTCCTCCTACTTGTTCAAATCTTGTTTCTTCTGTCTTGATTGAAGTGGTATGTGGTGCACATAGGGAGGTGTCCAAGAGCATACGATCCATGGCAGACATGCCATGAATGTATGTCTGGTTACAACAACTCCTTTCAAGGGTTTAAGACTACGCATGAGGCAGATGATGCTTACATTAAGTTCATGCTCAAAGTGAAGAGCAATGTTGGAGTAGGCAAGGGTGTAGGACATATCGGGTTTGGTGGGCTAAAGAATTTGATAATCTTCGTCTAGTTTGTCGTTATTGTGGTGTTTATGTTATCGTTTTATGGTTAGTACAACGGAGCGAATGTTACTTCTTTTCTATAAACATAACCAACACCATTATCTGATGAAATTGTTTGTTGTGATTCTTTTGCAAATGCTCTGGGGAAAATATGAATGCTATGACAAAGCATATCTAAGAGCTAGTGTCCACGAAGATCATCCTAGTCTGAGCGTGTGTGGTGCTTGTTGTTCGTGAACTTCATATCTTACTTATTCTTATTTGTGAACTTGGAACTCATGCTTGGTTGTGAACTTATGCTAATATATGGACTTGTATGATTGCTTACTTATGAACTTGGAACTCATGCTTGGTTGTGACCTTGGACTCATGCTTTAGGCTGTGAACTTTTTATATATTGGTAAGTTCTCAACGGCTCCATGTATGTTGTCTGAATTGCAGGGTTGTGAAGGAAATATGCCCTAGAGGCAATAATAAAGTTATTATTTGTTTCCTTATATCATGATAAATGTTTATTATTCATGCTAGAATTGTATTAAACCGGAAACATAATACATGTGTGAATACATAGACAAACAGATTGTCACTAGTATGCCTCTACTTGACTAGCTCGTTGATCAAAGATGGTTATGTTTCCTAGCCATAGACATGAGTTGTCATTTGATTAACGGGATCACATCATTAGGAGAATGATGTGATTGACATGACCCATTCCGTTAGCTTAGCACACGATCGTTTAGTATGTTGCTATTGCTTTCTTCATGACTTATACATGTTCCAATGACTATGAGATTATGCAACTCCCGTTTATCGGAGGAACACTTTGTGTGCTACCAAACGTCACAACGTAACTGGGTGATTATAAAGGTGCTCTACAGGTGTCTCCGAAGGTACATGTTGGGTTGGCGTATTTCGAGATTAGGATTTGTCACTCCGATTGTCGGAGAGGTATCTTTGGGCCCTCTCGCTAATACACATCACTTAAGCCTTGCAAGCATTGTAACTAATGAGTTAGTTGCAGGATGATGTATTACGAAACGAGTAAAGAGACTTGCCGGTAACGAGATTGAACTAGGTATTGAGATACCGACGATCGAATCTCGGGCAGGTAACATACCGATGACAAAGGGAACAACGTATGTTGTTATGCGGTCTGACTGATAAAGATCTTCATAGAATACGTGGGAACCAATAAGCATCCAGGTTCCGCTATTGGTTATTGACCGGAGACGTGTCTCGGTCATGTCTACTTAGTTCTCGAACCCGTAGGGTCCGCACGCTTAACGTTACGATGACAGTTATATTATGAGTTTATATGTTTTGATGTACCGAAGGTTGTTCGGAGTCCTGTATGTGATCACGGACATGACGAGGAGTCTCGAAATTGTCGAGACAAGAAGATTGATATATTGGAAGCCTATGTTTGGATATCGGAAGTGTTCCGGGTGAAATCGGGATTTTACCGGAGTACCGGGAGGTTACCGGAACCCCCCGAGAACATAATGGGCCTTAGTGGGCCTAGGTGGAAGAGAGGAGAGGCGGCTAGGGCTGGGCCGCGCACCCCTCCCCCCCCAATCTGAATAGGACAAGGAGAAGGGGGCAGCGCCCCCCCCCTTCCTTCTTCTCCTCCACTCCTTCCCCCTCCCAAGTCCTAATCAAACTAGGAAGGGGGGGGGGTGGGAGTAGGACTCCTCCCGGCGCACCCTCTCCCTTGGCCGGCTGCACCCCCCTTGCTCCTTTATATACGAGGGCAGAGGGGCAGCCCATAGACACAACATTGATCAGTTGATCTTTTAGCCGTGTGCGGTGCCCCCCTCCACCATAAGTCCACCTCGATAATACTGTAGCGGTGCTTAGGCGAAGCCCTGCGTTGGTAGAACATCAACATCGTCACCACGCCGTCGTGCTGACAAAACTCTCCCTCAACACTCTGCTGGATCGGAGTTCGAGGGACGTCATCGGGCTGAACGTGTGCTGAACTCGGAGGTGCCATACGTTCGGTACTTGATCGGTCGGATCTGAAGACGTACGACTACATCACCCGTGTTGTGCTAACGCTTCCGCTTCGGTCTCTGAGGGCGTGGACAACACTCTCCCCTCTCGTTGCTATGCATCACCATGATCTTGCGTGCGCGTAGGAAATTTTTTGAAATTACTACGTTCCCCAACAGTGGCATCCGAGCCAGGTTTATGCATAGATGTCATATGCATGAGTAGAACACAAGTGAGTATTGGGCGATATAAGTCATACTGCTTACCAGCATGCCATACTCTGGTTCGGCGGTATTGTTGGATGAAGCGGCCCGGACCGACATTACGCGTACGCTTACGCGAGACTGGTTCTACCGACGTGCTTTGCACATAGGTGGCTGGCTGGTGTCAGTTTCTCCAACTTTAGTTGAACCGAGTGTGGCTACGCCCGGTCCTTGCGAAGGTTAAAATAGCACCAACTTGACAAACTATCGTTGTGGTTTTGATGCGTAGGTAAGAACGGTTCTTGCTAAGCCCGTAGCAGCCACGTAAAATTTGCAACAACAAAGTAGAGGACGTCTAACTTGTTTTTGCGGGGCATGTTGTGATGTGATATGGTCAAGACATGATGCTAAATTTTATTGTATGAGATGATCATGTTTTGTAACCGAGTTATCGACAAGTGGCAGGAGCCATATGGTTGTCGCTTATTGTATGCAATGCAATCGCCCTGTAATGCTTTACTTTATCACTAAGCGGTAGCGATAGTCGTAGAAGCATAAGATTGGCGAGACGACAACGATGCTACGATGGAGATCAAGGTGTCGCGCCGATGACGATGGTGATCATGACGGTGCTTCGGAGATGGAGATCACAAGCACAAGATGATGATGGCCATATCATATCACTTATATTGATTGCATGTGATGTTTATCTTTTATGCATCTTAACTTGCTTTGATTGACGGTAGCATTATAAGATGATCCCTCACTAAATTATCAAAGTATAAGTGTTCTCCCTGAGTCTGCACCGTTCATGAAAGTTCTTCGTGCTGAGACACCACGTGATGATTGGGTGTGATTGGCTCTACGTTCAAATACAACGGGTGCAAAACAGTTGCACACGCGGAATACTCATGTTAAACTTGACGAGCCTAGCATATAACAGATATGGCCTCGGAACATGGAGACCGAAAGGTCGAGCGTGAATCATATAGTAGATATGATCAACATAGTGATGTTCACCATTAAAACTACTCCATCTCACATGATGATCGGACATGGTTTAGTTGATTTAGATCACGTGATCACTTAGAGGATTAGAGGGATGTCTATCTAAGTGGGAGTTCTTAAGTAATATGATTAATTGAACTTAAATTTATCATGAACTTAGTACCTGATAGTGTCTTGCTTGTCTATGTTGATTGTAGATAGATGGCCCGTCTTTGTTGTTCCGTTGAATTTTAATGCGTTCCTTGAGAAAGCAAAGTTGAAAGATGATGGTAGCAATTACACGGACTGTGTCCGTAACTTGAGGATTATCCTCATTGCTGCCTGGAAGAATTACGTCCTGGAAGCACCGCTGGGTGCGAACTTCGCAGAGCAACACCGGATGTTATGAGCGTCTGGCGAGCAAAAGTCGATGACTACTCGATAGTTCAGTGTGCCATGCTTTACGGCTTAGAACCGGGACTTCAACGACGTTTTGAACGTCGTGGAACATATGAGATGTTCCAGGAGTTGAAGTTAATATTTCAAGCAAATGCCCGGATTGAGAGATATGAAGTCTCCAATAAGTTCTACAGCTGCAAGATGGAGGAGAATAGTTTTGTCAGTGAGCATATACTCAAGATGTCTGGGTATAATAATCACTTGATTTAACTAGGAGTTAATCTTCCGGATGATAGCGTCATTGACAGAATTCTCCAATCACTGCCACCAAGCTACAAGAGCTTCGTGATGAACTATAACATACAAGCAATGAATAAGACGATTCCCGAGCTCTTCGCAATGCTAAAGGCTGCGGAGGTAGAAATAAAGAAGGAGCATCAAGTGTTGATGGTCAATAAGACCGCCAGTTTCAAGAAAAAGGGCAAAGGGAAGAAGAAGGGGAACTTCAAGAAGAACAGCAAGCAAGTTGCTGCTTAGGAGAAGAAACCCAAGTCTGGACCTAAACACGAGATCAGTGCTTCTCTTGCAAGCATACTGGTCCTTTGAAGCGGAACTGCCCCAAGTATTTGGCGGATAAGAAGGATGGCAAGGTGAACAAAGGTATATGTGATATACATGTTATTGATGTGTACCTTACTAATGCTCATGATAGCACTGGTATTTGATACTGGTTACATTGCTAATATTTGCAACTCGAAAACAGGCTCTGGATTAAGCCGAAGATTGGCTAAGGACGAGGTGACGATCGCGCTGGGAAATGGTTCCAAAGTCGATGTGATCGCGGTCGGCACGCTACCTCTACATCTACCTTCGTGATTAGTATTAGACCTAAATAATTGTTATTTGGTGCCGCGTTGAGCATGAACATTATATCTGGATCTTGTTTGATGCGAGATGGTTATTCATTTAAATCGAGAGAATAATGGTTGTTCTATTTTTATAAGTAATATCTTTTATGGTCATGCACCCTTGAAGAGTGGTCTATTTTTATTGAATCTCGATAGTAGTGATACACATATTCATAATGTTGAAGCCAAAAGATGCAGAGTTGAAAATGATAGTGCAACTTATTTGTGGTAACCGCCGTTTAGGTCATATCGGTGTAAAGCGCATGAAGAAACTCCATCTTGATGGACTTTTGGAACCACTTGATTATGAATCACTTGGTACTTAAGTAACCGTGCCTCATGGGCAAGATGACTAAAACGCCGTTCTCCGGAACTATGGAGAGAGCAACAGATTTGTTGGAAATCATACATACAGATGTATGTGGTCCGATGAATGTTGAGGCTCGTGGCGGATATCGTTATTTTCTCACCTTCACAGATGATTTAAGCAGATATGGGTATATCTACTTAATGAAACATAAGTCTGAAACTTTTGAAAAGTTCAAAGAATTTTAGAGTGAAGTTGAAAATCATCATAACAAGAAAATAAAGTTTCTACGATTTGATCGTTGAGGAGAATATTTGAGTTACGAGTTTGGTCTACATTTGAAATAATGCGGAATAGTTTCGCAACTCACGCCACCCGGAACACCACAGCGTAATGGTGTGTCCGAACGTCGTGTCGTACTTTACTTGATATGGTGCGATCTATGATGTCTCTTACTGATTTACCGCTATCGTTTTGGGGTTATGCTTTAGAGAGGGCTGCATTCACGTTAAATAGGACACCATCAAAATCCGTTGAGACGACGCCTTATGAACTATGGTTTGGCAAGAAACCAAAGTTGTCGTTTCTTAAAGTTTTGGGCTGCGATGCTTATGTGAAGAAGCTTCAACCTGATAAGCTCGAACCCAAATTGGAGAAATGTGTCTTCATAGGATACCCAAAGGAGACTGTTGGGTACACCTTCTATCACAAATCCGAAGGCAAGACTTTTGTTGCTAAATTCGGAGTTTTTCTAGAGAAGGAGTTTCTCTCGAATGAAGTGAGTGGGAGGAAAGTAGAACTTGATGAGGTAACTGTACCTACTCCCTTATTGGAAATTAGTTCATCGCAGAAACCGATTTCTGCGAAACCTACACCAATTAGTGAGGAAGTTAATGATGATGATCATGAAACTTCAGATCAAGTTGTTACTGAACCTCGTAGGTCAACCAGAGTAAGATCCGCACCTGAGTGGTACAGTAATCCTGTTCTGGAAGTTATGTTACTAGACCATGACGAACCTACGAACTATGAAGAAGCGATGGTGAGCCCAGATTCCGCAAAATGGCTTGAGGCCATGAAATCTGAGATGGGATCCATGTATGAGAACAAAGTGTGGACTTTGGTTGACTTGCCCGATGATCAGCAAGCAATTGAGAATAAATGGATCTTCAAGAAGAAGACTGACGCTGACGGTAATGTTACTGTCTACAAAGCTCGACTTGTTGCGAAAGGTTTTCGACAACTTCAAGGGATTGACTACGACGAGACCTTCTCACCCGTAGCGATGCTTAAGTCTGTCCGAATCATGTTAGCAATTGCCGCATTTTATGATTATGAAATTTGGCAAATGGATGTCAAAACTGTATTCCTGAATGGATTTCTGGAAGAAGAGTTGTATATGATGCAACCGGAAGGTTTTGTCGATCCAAAGGGAGCTAACAAAGTGTGCAAGCTCCAGCGATCCATTTATGGACTGGTGCAAGCCTCTAGGAGTTGGAATAAACACTTTGATAGTGTGATCAAAGCATTTGGTTTTGTACAGACTTTTGGACAAGCCTGTATTTACAAGAAAGTGAGTGGGAGCTCTGTAGCATTTCTGATATTATATGTGGATGACATATTGCTGATTGGAAATGATATAGAATTTCTGGATAGCATAAAGGGATACTTGAATAAGAGTTTTTCAATGAAAGACCTTGGTGAAGCTGCTTACATATTGGGCATCAAGATCTATAGAGATAGATCAAGACGCTTAATTGGACTTTCACAAAGCACATACCTTGACAAAGTTTTGTAGAAGTTCAAAATGGACCAAGCAAAGAAAGGGTTCTTGCCTGTGTTACAAGGTGTGAAGTTGAGTAAGACTCAATGCCCGACCACTGTAGAAGATAGAGAGAAGATGAAAGATGTTCCCTATGCTTCAGCCATAGGCTCTATCATGTATGCAATGTTGTGTACCAGACCTGATGTGTGCCTTGCTATAAGTCTAGCAGGGAGGTACCAAAGTAATCCAGGAGTGGATCACTGGACAGCGGTCAAGAACATCCTGAAATACCTGAAAGGACTAAGGATATGTTTCTCGTTTATGGAGGTGACAAAGAGCTCATCGTAAATGGTTACATTGATGCAAGCTTTGACACTGATCCGGACGATTCTAAATCGCAAACCGGATACATGTTTACATTGAACGATGGAGCTGTCAGTTGGTGCAGTTCTAAACAAAGTGTCGTGGCGGGATCTACATGTGAAGCGGAGTACATAGCTGCTTCGGAAGCAGCAAATGAAGGAGTCTGGATGAAGGAGTTCATATCCGATCTAGGTGTCATACCTAGTGCATCGGTTCCAATGAAAATCTTTTGTGACAATACTGGTGCAATTGCCTTGGCGAAGGAATCCAGATTTCACAAGAGAACCAAGCAAGAGACGCTTCAATTCCATCCGGGATCTAGTCCAGGCGGGAGACATAGAAATTTGCAAGATACATACGGATCTGAATGTTGCAGACCCGTTGACTAAGCCTCTTCCACGAGCAAAACATGATCAACACCAAGGCTCCATGGGTGTTAGAATCATTATTGTGTAATCTAGATTATTGACTCTAGTGCAAGTGGGAGACTGAAGGAAATATGCCCTAGAGGCAATAATAAAGTTATTATTTATTTCCTTATATCATGATAAATGTTTATTATTCATGCTAGAATTGTATTAAACCGGAAACATAATACATGTGTGAATACATAGACAAACAAATTGTCACTAGTATGCCTCTACTTGACTAGCTCGTTGATCAAAGATGGTTATGTTTCCTAGCCATAGACATGAGTTGTCATTTGATTAACGGGATCACATCATTAGGAGAATGATGTGATTGACATGACCCATTCCGTTAGCTTAGCACACGATCGTTTAGTATGTTGCTATTGCTTTCTTCATTACTTATACATGTTCCAATGACTATGAGATTATGCAACTCCGTTTACGGAGGAACACTTTGTGTGCTACCAAACGTCACAACGTAACTGGGTGATTATAAAGGTGCTCTACAGGTGTCTCCAAAGGTACATGTTGGGTTGGCGTATTTCGAGACTAGGATTTGTCACTCCGATTGTCGGAGAGGTATCTCTGGGCCCTCTTGCTAATACACATCACTTAAGCCTTACAAGAATTGCAACTAATGAGTTAGTTGCGGGATGATGTATTACGGAACGAGCAAAGTAACTTGCCGGTAATGAGATTGAACTAGGTATTGAGATACCGACGATCGAATCTCGGGCAAGTAACATACCGATGACAAAGGGAACAATGTATGTTGTTATGCGGTCTGACCGACAAAGATCTTCGTAGAATATGTGGGAGCCAATATGAGCATCCAGGTTCCTCTATTGGTTATTGACCGGAGACGTGTCTCGGTCATGTGTACATAGTTCTCGAACCCGTAGGGTCCGCATGCTTAACGTTACGATGACAGTTATATTATGAGTTTATATGTTTTGATGTACCGAAGGTTGTTCGAGTCCGGATGTGATCACGGACATGACGAGGAGTCTCGAAATGGTCGAGACATGAAGATTGATATATTGGAAGCCTGTGTTTGGATATGGGAAGTGTTTGGTGAAATCGATTTTCGTGAGTACCGGAGGTTACTGGAACCCCCCGGGAACATAATGGGCCTTAGTGGGCCTAGGTGGAAGAGAGGAGAGGCGGCTAGGGCTGGGCCGCGCACCCTCCCCCAGTCCGAATAGGACAAGGAGAAGGGGGCGGCGCCCCCCTTCCTTCTTCTCCTCCACTCCTTCCCCCTCCCAAGTCCTAATCCAACTAGGAAAGGGGGGAGTCCAACTCCCAGTGGGAGTAGGACTCCTGCCGGCGCGCCCTCTCCCTTGGCCGGACGCACCCCCTTGCTCCTTTATATACGAGGGCAGGGGGCACCCCATAGACACAACATTGGTCAGTTGATCTTTTAGCCGTGTGCGGTGCCCCCCTCCACCATAAGTCCACCTCGATAATACTATAGCGGTGCTTAGGCGAAGCCCTGCGTCTGTAGAACATCAACATCGTCACCACGCCGTCGTGCTGACGAAACTCTCCCTCAACACTCAGCTGAATCGGAGTTTGAGGGACGTCATCGGGTTGAACGTGTGCTGAACTCGGAGGTGCCGTACGTTCGGTACTTGATCGGTCGGATCGTGAAGACGTACAACTACATCTACCGCGTTGTGCTAAAGCTTCCGCTTTCGGTCTTTGAGGGTACGTGGACAACACTCTCCCCTCTCGTTGATATGCATCACCATGATCTTGCGTGTGCGTAGGAATTTTTTTGAAATTACTACGTTCCCCAACAGATTGTCCCAACAAAAAAAACATTTCAGGATATGAGTATTATACTCGGATCACACATGTAAAACCGAGCATAAAACCTCGGGTTATTAGACACGTGTCAGCTCCTAGGAACTCACGTGGCGACATGGCTTATTCTTGGGCACGTGGTGACACGTGATTGCTCCAGGCAGGAAAATGAAGCCGAGAGGGGCACTCCACTAGTAGAAAAAGGGTCTAATGTGCAGCTCATTAGTCCCGGTTTGAAATTGAGCCGACACTAATGTGACCATTAGTGCCGGTTCCAACGGCTAGGCGGGCCGCTCTCTTTAGTACCGGTTCGTGCGAAACCTTCAGCACCGGTTCGTGCCACGAACCGGTACTAAACGGTGTGGTGGCAGGATGTTGTCAGACTGGGGCCCATCCAGCACCTTTAGTACCGGTTCTTGCCACGAAGCGGTACTATAGGTCATCCTGCATATAAACCCTTCGTCCCATTTCGCCTCGTTTCTTCCCCTTTCCCTCTCCTCCTCTTTGTTCTTCCTCTTCTCCCCTCAAGCTCATCACACATTTTGCCCAAATTTTGTCAAGATTTGAAGGCCCCCATCCATTCAAGTGATCACAAAGGTTAGCAACTTTGTCCTTTTATCTCTCATTGCTAGATTAGCTCTTGCAATGCTTTTGCTCGACGAGGAAATAGCGGGATTTTTGCTCGACGAGGTCATAGATCCCAAAGGGGAATTCTGTTGGGGAACGTAGTAATTTCAAAATTTTCCTACGCACACGCAAGATCTTGGTGATGCATAGCAACGAGAGGGGAGAGTGTGTCCACGTACCCTCATAGACCGAAAGCGGAAGTTTTATGACAACGCGGTTGATGTAGTCGTACGTCTTCACGATCCGACCGATCCAAGCACCGAACGACGGCACCTCCGTGTTACGCACACGTTCAGCTCAATGACGATCCCGGACTCCGATCCAGAAGCAGTGTCGGAATGAGTTTCACAAGACGACGGCGTGGTGACGATAATGATGTTCTACCGACGCAGGGCTTCGCCTAAACTCCGCGACGATATGACCGAGGTGGAATATGGTGGAGGGGGGCACCACACACGGCTAAGGAACGATCACGAAGATCAACTTGTGTGTCATGGGGTGCCCCCCTGCCCCGTGATATAAAGGAGCAGGGGAGGCCGGCCGGCCCTTGTGGGGCGCGCCAAGGAGGAGGAGTCCTCCTCCTAGTAGGAGTAGGACTCTCTTTCCTACTCCTACTAGGAAGGGAAAGGAAGGGGAGAGAGAGGGAAAGAGGGGGCGCCCTCTCTCCTAGTCCAATTCGGACCAGAGGGGAGGCGCGCCCATCCTGGCTGCCCTCTCTCTCTCTCCACTAAAGCCCATAAGGCCCAATACTCCTCCCAGGGGGTCCGGTAACCTCCCAAGACTCCGGTTTTCTCCGAAATCACCCGGAACACTTCCAGTGTCCGAATATAGTCGTCCAATATATCGATCTTTATGTCTCGACCATTTCGAGACTCCTCGTCATGTCCGTGATCACATCCGAGACTCCGAACAACCTTCGGTACATCAAAACTTATAAAATCATTATAAAACGGTCATCGTAACATTAAGCGTGCGGACCCTACGGGTTCAAGAACTATGTAGACATGACCTAGAATTGTTTCTGGTCAATAACCAATAGTGGAACCTGGATGTTCATATTGGCTCCTACATATTCTACGAAGATCTTTATCGGTCAAACCGCATAACAACATACGTTGTTCCCTTTGTCATCGGTATGTTACTTGCCCAAGATTCGATCGTCGGTATCCAATACCTAGTTCAATCTCGTTACCGGCAAGTCTCTTTACTCGTTCCGTAATACATCATCCCGTAACTAACTCATTAGTTACAATCCTTGCAAGGCTTAAGTGATGTGTATTACCGAGAGGGCCAGAGATACCTCTCCGACAATCGGAGTGACAAAACCTAATCTCGAAATACGCCAACCCAACATGTACCTTCGGAGACACCTGTAGAGCACCTTTATAATCACCCAGTTACGTTGTGACGTTTGGTAGCACACAAAGTGTTCCTTCGGTAAACGGGAGTTGCATAATCTCATAGTTGTAGGAACTTTGTATAAGTTATGAAGAAAGCAATAGCAATATACTAAACGATCAAGTGCTAGGCTAACGGAATGGTTCAAGTCAATCACATCATTCTCCTAATGATGTGATCCCATTAATCAAATGACAACACATGTCTATGGTTAGGAAACATAACATCTTTGATTAATGAGCTAGTCAAGTAGAGGCATACTAGTGACATTATGTTTGTCTATGTATTCACACATGTATCATGTTTCCGGTTAATACAATTCTAGCATGAATAATAAACATTTATCATGAAATAAGGAAATAAATAATAACTTTATTATTGCCTCTAGGGCATATTTCCTTCAGTCTCCCACTTGCACTAGAGTCAATAATCTAGTTCACATCGCTATGTGATTTAACACCAATATTCATATCTGCATATGATTAACACCCATAGTTCACATCGTCATGTGACTAACACCTAAAGGGTTTACTAGAGTCAATAATCTAGTTCACGTTGCTATGTGATTAACACCCAAAGAGTACTAAGGTGTGATCATGTTTTGCTTGTGAGAGAAGTTTAGTCAACGGGTCTGCCACATTCAGATCCGTATGTATTTTGCAAATTTCTATGTCGACAATGCTCGCATGTAGCTACTCTAGCTAATAGCTCCCACTTTCAGTATGTATCCAGATTGAGACTTAGAATCATCTGGATCAGTGTCAAAACTTGCATCGACGTAACTCTTTACGACGAACCTTTTGTCACCTCCATAATCGAGAAACATATCCTTATTCCACTAAGGATAATTTTGACCGCTGACCAGTGATCTACTCCTAGATCACTATTATACTCCCTTGCCAAACCAGGGCAGAGTATACAATAGGTCTGGTCCATAGCATGCATACTTTTATAGAACCTATGATTGATGCATAGGGAATGACTTTCATTCTCTTTCTATTTTCTGTCGTGGTCGTGGTTTGAGTCTTACTCAATTTCACACCTTGTAACACAGGCAAGAAACTCTTTCTTTGACTGTTCCATTTTGAACTACTTCAAAATCTTGTCAAGGTATGTACTCATTGAAAAAACTTATCAAGCCTCTTGATCTATCTCTATAGATCTTGATGCTCAATATGTAAGTAGCTTTACTGAGGTCTTTCTTTTGAAGAACTCCTTTCAAAACACTCCTTTATGCTTTGCAGAATAATTCTACATTATTTCCGATCAACAATATGTCATTCACATATACTTATCAGAAATGTTGTAGTGCTCCCACTCACTTTCTTGTAAATACAGGCTTCACCGTAAGTCTGTATAAAACTATAACCTTTGATCAACTTATCAAAGCGTATATTCCAACTCCGAGATGCTTGCACCAGTCCATACTGGAGCTTGCACATTTTGTTAGCACCTTTAGGATTGACAAAACCTTCTGGTTGCATCATATAGAACTCTTCTTTAAGAAAACCATTAAGGAATGCAGTTTTGACATCCATTTGCCAGATTTCATAAAATGTGGCAATCGCTAACATGAATCGGACAGACTTAAGCATCGCTACAGTTGAGAAAATCTCATTGTAGTAAACACCTTGAACTTGTCGAAAACCTTTTTGCGACAAGTCGACCTTTGTAGATAGTAACACTACTATCAGCATCTGTCTTCCTCTTGAAGATCCATTTATACAATATGGCTTGCCGATCATCGGGCAACTCCACCAAAGTCCACACTTTGTTCTCATACATGGATCCCATCTCAGATTTCATGGCCTCAAACCATTTTGTGGAATCTGGGCTCATCATCGCTTCCTCATAGTTCGTAGGTTTATCATGGTCTAGTAACATGACTTCCGTAATAGGATTACCGTACCACTGCAGTGCGGATCTTACTCTGGTTGACCTCACGAGGTTCGGTAGTAACTTGATCTGAAGTTTCATGATCATCATCATTAGCTTCCTCACTAATTGGTGTAGGCATCACTGGAACTGATTTCAGTGATGAACTAGTTTCCAATTCGGGAGAAGGTAAAAATTACCTTATCAAGTTCTACTTTCCTTCCCACTCACTTCTTCCGAGAGAAACTCCTTCTCTAGAAAGGATCCGAATTTAGCAACGAAAGTATTGCCCTTAGATCTGTGATAGAAGGTGTACCCAATAGTCTCTTTCGGGTATTCTATGAAGACGCACTTTTCCGATTTGGGTTCCAGCTTATCAGGTTGAAAACCTTTTTCATGTAAGCATCGCAACTCCAAACTTTAAGAAACAACAGCTTAGGTTTACTGCTAAACCATAGTTCATACAGTGTCGTCTCAACGGATTTAGATGGTGCCCTATTAAACGTGAATGCAGCTGTCTCTATTGCATAACCCCAAAACGATAGTGGTAAACCGATAAGAGACATCATAGATCGCACCATATCTAGTAAAGTACAATTATGACGTTCGGACACACCATTACATTGTGGTGTTCCAGGTGGCGTGAGTTGCGAAACTATTCCACATTGTTTTTAATTGAAGACCAAACTCGTAACTCAAATATTCATCTCCACAATCAGATCACAGAAACTTTTTTTCTTGTTACGATGATTTTCCACTTCACTCTGAAATTCTTTGAACCTTTCAACTATTTCATACTTATGTTTCATCAAGTAGATATACCCATATCTGCTCAAATCATCTGTGAAGGTCAGAAAATAACGATACCCGCCACGAGCCTTAATACTCATTGGTCTGCATACATCAGTATGTATTATTTCCAACAAGTTTGTTGCTCGTTCCATTGTTCCGAAGAACGGAGTTTTAGTCATCTTGCCCAAAAGGCACGGTTAGCAAGCATAAAATGATTCATAACCAAGTGATTCCAAAAATCCATCTTTATGGAGTTTCTTCATGCGCTTTACACCGGTGACCCAAACGGCAGTGCCACAAATAAGTTGCACTATCATTATTAACTTTGCATCTTTTGGCATCAATATTATGAATATGTGTATCACTACGATCGAGATCCAATAAACTATTTTCATTGGGTGTATGACCATTGAAGGTTTTATTCATGTAGACAAAACAACAATTATTCTATGACTTTAAATGAATAACCCTTTTGCAATACACATGATCAAATCATATTCATGCTCAACGCAAACGCCAAATAACATTTATTTAGGTTTAACACTAATCCCGAAAGTATAGGGAGTGTGTGATGATGATCATATCAATCTTGGAACCAGTTCCAACACACATCGTCACTTCACCCTCAACTAGTCTCTGCTTATTCTCAGAACTCCTGTTTCGAGTTACTAATTTTAGCAACTGAACAAGCATCAAATACTCATGGGCTACTATAAACACTAGTAAGGCACACATCAATAACCTGTATATCAAATATACCCTTGTTCACTTTGCCATCCTTCTTATCCACCAAATATTCAGGGCATTTCCGCTTCCAAAGGACCATTTCCTTTGCGATTATAAGCACTCGATTTCAGGCTTTGGTCCAGCTTTGGTCTTCTTCACGGGAGTGACAACTTGTTTGCCATTCTACTTGAAGTTTCCCTTTCTTTCCCTTTGCCCTTTTCTTGAAACTAGTGGTCTTGTCAATCATCAACACTTGATGCTCTTTCTTGATTTCTACCTTCGTCGATTTCAACATCACGAAGAGCTCGGGAATCGTTTCGTCATCCCTTGCATATTATAGTTCATCACGAAGTTCTAGTAACTTAGTGATGGTGACTAGAGAATTATGTCAATCACTATCTTATCTGGAAGATTAACTCCCACTTGATTCAAGCGATTGAAGTACCCGCATAATCTGAGCACATGCTCACTAGTTGAGCGATTCTCCTCCTTCTTTTAGCTTTAGAAATTTTTTGAGACTTCTTATCTCTCAACTCTGGTATTTGCTTGAAATATTTAACTTCAATTACTGGAACATCTCATATGGTCCATGACGTTCAAAACGTCTTTGAAGTCCCGATTCTAAGCCGTTAAGCATGGTGCACTAAACTATCAAGTAGTCATCATATTGAGCTATCCAAAACATTCATAACGTCTGCATCTGCTCGTGCAATAGGTCTGTCACCTAGAGGTGCATCAAGGACATAATTCTTCTGTACAGCAATGAGGATAAACCTCAGATCACGGATCCAATCCGCATCATTGCTACTAACATCTTTCAACATAGTTTTCTCTAGGAACATATTAAAATAAACATATGAAAGCAACAACGCGAGCTATTGATCTACAACATAATTTGCAAAATACTACCATGACTAAGTTCATGATAAATTTAAGTTCAATTAATCATATTACTTAAGAACTCCCACTTAGAAAGACATCCCTCTAATCTTCTAAGTGATCACGTGATCCACATCAACTAAACCATAACCGATCATCACGTGAAATGGAGTAGTTTTCAATGGTGAACATCACTATGTTGATCATATCTACTATATGATTCACGCTCGACCTTTCGGTCTCAGTGTTCCGAGGCCATATCCGCATATGCTAGGCTCGTCAAGTTTAACATGAGTATTCCGCGTGTGCAAAACTGGCTTGCACCCATTGTAGATGGACGTTGAGCTTATCACACCCGATCATCACGTGGTGTCTGGGCACGACGAACTTTGGCAACGGTGCATACTCAGGGAGAACACTTCTTGATAATTTAGTGAGAGATCATCTTATAATGCTACCGTCAATCAAAGCAAGATAAGATGCATAAAGGATAGACATCACATGCAATCAATATAAGTGATATGATATGGCCACCATCATCTTGTGCTTGTGATCTCCATCTCCGAAGCACCGTCATGATCACCATCGCCATCGGCGCCGACACCTTGATCTCCATCGTAGCATCGTTGTCGTCTCGCCAACTATTGCTTCTCGACTATCGCTACCGCTTAGTGATAAAGTAAAGCAATTACGTATGCGTTTGCATTTCATACAATAAAGCGACAACCATATGGCTCCTGCCAGTTGCCGATAACTCGGTTACAAAACATGATCATCTCATACAATAAAATATAGAATCACGTCTTGACCATATCACATCACAACATGCCCTGCAAAAACAAGTTAGACGTCCTCTACTTTGTTGTTGCAAGTTTTACGTGGCTGCTACGGGCTGAGCAAGAACCGTTCTTACCTACGCATCAAAACCACAATGATAGTTCGTCAAGTTAGTGCTGTTTTAACCTTCGCAAGGACCGGGCGTAGCCACACTCGGTTCAACTAAAGTTGGAGAAACCGACACCGCCAGCCACCGTGTGCAAAGCACGCCGGTAGAACCAGTCTCGGCGTAAGCGTCTGGCGTAATGTCGGTCTGGGCCGCTTCATCCAACAATACCGCCGAACCAAAGTATGACATGCTGGTAAGCAGTATGACTTGTATCGCCCACAACTCACTTGTGTTCTACTCATGCATATAACATCAACGCATAAAACCTGGCTCGGATGCCACTATTGGGGAATGTAGTAATTTCAAAATTTTCCTACGCACACGCAAGATCATGGTGATGCATAGCAACGAGAGGGGAGAGTGTGTCCACGCACCCTCGTAGACCGAAAGCGGAAGCGTTATGACAACGCGGTTGATGTAGTCGTACGTCTTCACGATCCGACCGATCCAAGCACCGAATGTACGGCACCTCCGTGTTCTGCACATCGCTCAGCTCGATGATGATCCCGGACTCCGATCCAGCGGTGTCGGGATGAGTTCCACAAGACGACGGCGTGGTGGCGATGATGATGTTCTACCGACGCAGGCTTCACTGAACTCCGCGACGATATGACCGAGGTGGAATATGGTGGAAGGGGGCACCGCACACGGCTAAGGAACTATCACGAAGATCAACTTGTGTGTCCTAGGGTGCCCCCTGCCCCCGTATATAAAGGAGCAAGGGGGGAGGCCGGCCGGCCCTTGTGGGCGCGCCAAGGAGGAGTCCTCCTCCTCCTAGTAGGAGTAGGTCCTACTCCTACTAGGAGGGGAAAGGAAGGGGGAGAGGGAGAGGGAAAGAGGGGGGCGCCGCCCCCCCTCTCCTAGTCCAATTCGGACCAGAGGGGGAGGGGGTGCGTGGCCCATCCTGGTTGCCCCTCTCTCTCTCCACTAAATCCCATAAGGCCCAATACTCCTCTCGGGGGTTCCGTAACCCCGGCACTCCGGTTTTCTCCGAAATCACCTGGAACACTTCTGGTGTCCGAATATAGTCGTCCAATATATTGATCTTTATGTCTCGACCATTTCGAGACTCCTCGTCATGTCCGTGATCACATCCGGGACTCCGAACAACCTTCGGTACATCAAAATTTATAAACTCATAATAAAACTGTCATCGTAATGTTAAGCGTGCGGACCCTACGGGTTCAAGAACTATGTAGACATGACCTAGAACTGTTTCTGGTCAATAACCAATAGTGGAACCTGGATGTTCATATTGGCTCCTACATATTCTACGAAGATCTTTATCGGTCAAACCGCATAACAACATACGTTGTTCCCTTTGTCATCGGTATGTTACTTGCCCGAGATTCGATCGTCGGTATCCAATACCTAGTTCAATCTCGCTACCGCAAGTCTCTTTACTCGTTCCGTAATACATCATCCCGTAACTAACTCATTAGTTACAATGCTTGCAAGGCTTAAGTGATGTGTATTACCGAGAGGGCCCAGAGATACCTCTCCGACAATCGGAGTGACAAAACCTAATCTCGAAATACGCCAACCCAACATGTACCTTCGGAGACACCTGTAGAGCACCTTTATAATCACCCGGTTACGTTGTGACATTTGGTAGCACACAAAGTGTTCCTCCGTAAACGGAGTTGCATAATCTCATAGTTGTAGGAACTTTGTATAAGTTATGAAGAAAGCAATAGCAATATACTAAACGATCAAGTGCTAGGCTAACGGAATGGGTCAAGTCAATCACATCATTCTCCTAATGATGTGATCCCATTAATCAAATGACAACACATGTCTATGGTTAGGAAACATAACCATCTTTGATTAATGAGCTAGTCAAGTAGAGGCATACTAGTGACATTATGTTTGTCTATGTATTCACACATGTATCATGTTTCCGGTTAATACAATTCTAGCATGAATAATAAACATTTATCATGAAATAAGGAAATAAATGATAACTTTATTATTGCCTCTAGGGCATATTTCCTTCAAATTCTACCACGAGCTACCGCCCCAATGAACTACTCCCAATTGTCATCGTGCTCCGAAGGCACCAAGGCAAATGCCACTGGCTCTGAAGGCTACATGTAGGAAAAACTGACCCCCCCCCCCAAACTTTTTAGTACCGGTTGGTAACACCAACCGGTACTAAAGCTCTCCCCACACCCGGCCCTGGCTCATGCCACGTGGTGGCCCTTTAGCGGCGGTTTGAGCTGAACCGGTACTAAAGGGGAGGGACCTTTAGTCCCCACCCTTTAGTGCCGGTTACAGAACCGGCACTAAAGGCCCTTATGAACCGGGGCTATAGCCTGGTTCTGCACTAGTGCTCGGCTTACAGAGGGTCCACGTGGCACCTCCATTCTATCGGGAGGCTGTAATGTGCCTTTGTGTTGTCGAGAGCCAGGGTTTTGAGCTCGACTTATAGGTAAGCCGAGTCCCCATGAAAAAGATCTCGGCTTACACTGAATTGTCTGTATTATCTAAGCTGACCCCATCTGGTCGAGCGTGTCCGTTTGGCCAAACGGACAAACGTGCGACCCCATCCCCAAATTCTGCCCATTTGGCGTCCGGCTTGGCCCATTTTCGAAGCAAACTTGCTCCTGGTTTGCGTCTAGACGGACAGCGAACGGACCCCATGCGCCTGCTCCTCGTCCTCCTCAGACCCGCGTGTCGGCCGCCCACCTACTTCCCACCACGTACATTAAGGACGCACGCATGTGCGGACCCACTTGTCAGCCACCCAGCCTCCCGATCCTCGTCCTTTTTAATCGTTTTAAGTTATCTTAATGTTTAATTAAGTTTATTGTACGTTTGGCTCCAGGGAGCCATGGAGGCATTTTTTTGAAAGCAAATCAAAATTCAAATTTTTTGGTTTAAAAAAATCTGGAAAAATTGTGCAAGTAAACAAGTATGTTATGTCTATGTGTGTAAAATTTCAGAATGAAAAACGTTGAAATGTGACCTATACAAAAAAGACAAATTCATGACCTGGGAGGATGAATAGTATCATGTGTTAAAAAGCCACATATTTGTCTTATTTGCACATCCCTCATTTCAATTTTTTTTGCCCTGAAAATTTGCACACATGTGTGTTATGCCTTCATGTATATGTTTGTTTTTTTTCGGGATTTTTTGAAATGTAGAAAATTTAAAATTCAACAAAATTCAAAATTTTCAAAACCGAGCTCCATGGAGCTCGGCCTCTAAAGATAATATCCGTTTTCAAAAGGGCTTTGCTATATCCACGTAAATATTCTAAGTAAACTTAGGTAAGAACTGGCTTGTCAATAATTGATTGTAAGAAAGAATTGCCTAGCCCCACCCACCTCAAAATGGGGGGGGGGGGGCATAGAGTATTAGATTTGGAAGTTTACCTAGAGTACGTAGGGAGGTTACGTAGGTCTAGGATTATTGTTTTTAGAATACGCGGTTGATTTTCTTTTTTCAAATGCCAAGCCGGACAAGATGCGATGCAGCCGCCGGTTGGGTGCACTAGTTGGCGGACGCCCAAAACCGGACACGGCCGTTGGATTTTTACGGACGCAAATGGTTAAAATCCGAGCAAAGCGGACTTTCATTTGGGGCGTTGGAGTCGGCCTCGGCTCGGAATGACAACGCATGATCCGCAGGCGGGCGCCTGGAACTTTCAGCACCTGAGAAAGTTGCCTGGTACCAACGACTTGGTCTCTCAGAATACTTTACAGTCAGCACCTAGGCAATGCCCCTTGCCTCTGACGAAAAGGATCTCAGTTCTGCAAATCCACCGAGGCAAGCCGGCTGGCGAGCTGGGCCGGTGATCACATTCACACGTACGCACGTCCTCTCTTCTGCGCAAACAAAACAGCACGCCGCAACAGAATTTGAGCCCTCGATTCTGACCTTCCATTTTTCAAATTCGCACAGCTCAGTTGCGAGACCGCTAGCTGGAAATTAAATGCCAGGTCTTGTTGACTCGCAGTCGCAGGCCAACAATTCACACCTCGTCGGCCGGTCAGCATCCGGCCCGTACGTCCTTTTCCATGGCCGATTGGTCAGCACATGTCTACGTCTTCTTCCACGATCGAGCTCGGCTAAGCTCACGCGCCATGGATATTTCCCTTTCCACGGTTTATGCTACATTCTGCGAGCTCAGCAAACACGTAGACCTCACCGACCCCGACCCTGTCACCGCCACTCTATAAATACATGCTCGCACGACCGACGAACCACACCAACCAATCAATCTACCTTCCGAGAGCAGACTCGCTACTACTAGTAGTTTCTTCAGAGTTCAGCGCATAGTAGCCGGAAACGGGAAACGGTAGGCCGTCCCTCGATCCCGATTCATCGACCCGGAATCAGATTCAGGAACGAGGTCCCTCGATCCCGATTCATCGACCCGGAATCAGATTCAGGAACGAGGTCGGATTCGGTACGATCCGATGAAGATTCGCGTCCCCGCAGCCTGCTCCTCGATTCAGGTTCCAAGATCCAACAGCCAAAACGCGAGGCATAATTTACTCACGCGGTCGTTTCTTTTCTCAAGGACTCCTCGTTCTTCCTCCAGTTCATTAATTGCAAGGGATCCATTAATAGTAAGAAATGCTGATCGTCAGGGAGTCGTTGCTCTTGAGAACCGCGTTCCTCGACCCATGGTACCGCATCGATTCATCATACTCAAACGGATTGATCAAGCGTCCCCCGCTAGAAAAAAATCGTTCGAGAGATGTATACCCTCGTTGTACCCTATTTTTTTCAGCCACCGACTCTCGTCCCTCATTCCCGTTCCTCGTTCCCACCGTACCGGAAACATGGCAACTATGGTTCAACGCAGCCTACACCAGCGGCATCTTCGATTCTCTGCAGTTATACGATGGCATTGTCGTCGGGCAACATGGCGACTCTGGCGGCGCCTTCGTGGTAGTCTTTTCCGTCACGGAGCGGGCTTTGTCGGCAGCAACCGGCCGGCGCCCGCGGAGAAGGAGCGGGACGGCGCGATGTACTCGGCGGTGTACCCGACCGCAGTGTTGGTGGCGGCGGACAAGGCGAGGGAGACGGTGGAGATGCTCTTGGCGAGGCTGCCGGCCGGGCCCAGCCCCAAGGGCCACAGCCACTGGCTACGCACGGACGGCAAAGGGTATAGACAATGAAGGCTATACTAATTGCACATAGCATGATGATTCTTTGATATCTTCTTTGTTGTTTTCCTTTTTTTTTAGAAAAATACGAAGATTGTATCTTTTTTTTAGGGGTAGATTGTATCTGTAGTATGACGTACACTCGTTCCTCAAAAAAAAAAAAAAGAGTATGACCTACGCTCGAGTCATGTTTAGACGCGTCAGTTGGACCATTTGCCACAGCTGTTTTTTTATATGGAAAATGCTTAGGCATCATCCGGCGGATCGCTAGCGCGTGTCAACCACATCCGCAATCGTTGAATTAACTTTTAATCGTACGGCACATAACAACATGGCCCGTACGGCACATAACAACATGGCCCTTATTGCAAGGCTGGTTCTGCAACACGGATTGTGTTGCACAACCAATCCTTCAACTATGCGACACGTGTCCACACCCACTCTTCCATTCTTATCTTCTTATCTCAAACCAAAAGAGCACAACCACATATTTTTCCTTAACCTCGTCTCCTACATCCGGGTACCTTCCATGGATGTACATCCTCAAGCACGTACCTAAATCCTCTATCGTGCATGAGAAGAGAGAGCACCCATGGCTGAATCTAGCTGATGCAATACTACTGCTAGCTTGGGGAGAGGGGTGAAGCTACCGCCGTCCCGCGCCCCCTCTCGTCGTGCCGAGGACCTACCTAGCTATTGCGCGTCGTTCATTGTGGCCTTGTCGTCCGCTGCACTGATCCGGCCGGGGCCGGCGAGATCTGTCAACCTAGCCCCATCCACCATCACAGTCATTGATGTCCTAGCGCTGACATGCAAACAACCACCACAATCCCGGAGGCGGCGCAATGGAGGAAGACAAGAGATGAGCTTCTACAACAACAATGGTGTTACAGACGATGCTGCTACGACATCATCTTTCATTGCAAAACAAATTGCGCAACATCATCAATATTGCAAAAATCCTTTCCGCAACATCATCTATGTTGCAAAAAGGTGAAGACATTTCTTTCGTGCAACACATTCTCTGTTGCAAATGTTTTTGCAACATGAGTTCTGTGGCAAAGCCTTCTGCAACACAGGCTTTGTTGCAATAGTGAGGACGGAGCTGGACCGCTGGCCAGATCTAACGGTTGACGAGGCGGCGGAGTGTAAGATCCGCTGGCTGATGCATATCACACCCTTATATTTAATTGCTACCAAAAACTATCTATAATTCCCAACTAAGGTAAAACCAAATCTAATAATAAGGGGCTATTGTTTTTTGCGGTACGTCACCGTAATTGCCCTTAATTTTGCAAAATATTACCCACCGATGCCATCTATAAGTGATAAAAAAAGGTTTCACGCAGGGGAATCCCCGCCGGGGCCGACCCAATATTAACCTTCTATATTGCGCTTTGTGCGCTGGAGAAGACACAACGCGCCTGCTTAGGCCGGCCCATGTCCGGGCAGCCTGTTTTTTAAATATTGTTTTCTTTTTCCGCCTTCATTTGTTTTCTATTTTCAATAATTTGGGACTTCAAAATAGTTATAAAAAATAAAAAAAGAGATTTTTGAAATAAAATATTTAATAGTTCATAAATGTTGTTGGATTCAAAAAATATTTGCAATTTTAAAAAAACGTTCACATATTCGAAAATATTTGCAATTTTAAAAACATATGTTCGGGAAATCAAAAAATGATCATGATTTTTTTTGAAAAGTTTGTGTATTAAAAATGTTCATGAAATTGAACAAAATTTCGCCAGTTCAAAAAATGTTCATGAATTGAAAAATATCCTAAATTTTTTAAAACTTTTCGTGGCTTACAAAATAGTATATTGATTCACAAAGTTTCCGCTGATTTAGAAAATGATCATGCATTTCAAAAAAAATGTTCATTAAATGTTCGTGAATTTTAAAAATTGTTCCACGAAACAGTTTCCAAAAAATGTTCGTCGATTCTAGAAATGTTCGCCTATTCAAGAAAAATATTTAAAAAATGTTTGTAAATAGTATAAAATGTTCATGAATTCAAAAAATGCTCATGATTTTAGAAAATGTTCATAAATCTGTAAAAATGTTCACAAAATTGAAATTTTTCCACAATTTAAGATATGTTCGTGAGTTTAAGAAATGTTCATGATTTTACAAATAATGAGAATGATAGTGTATCTCAGTGATGCAACAAAATGTGGTCATGACGGTTGAAGATTATGATTTTTTTTCCCTCCTGTTGCAACGCACAGGCTGTCTTGCTAGTACTAACTGAGTGACTATAGATTACTGTCAAACAATCAAGGAATAATTAACAAATCTATTAAGATAAATCAGCTTGTCTGTACAACAAAGTAGAAGACAAATCTTGATCAAAGGAGCAATCAGTGACATGCCAATGGCTTCTTGGGGCGATCAGCTTCACGACATACAACGAGTTAGCAGGTTCACTTGCACTAAATTGCAAGCAATCAGCAATACACTCTGATCATGATACCACACCAGATCAGTTATAGCATTGCCATAGCAGGAGATCAGCAATACTTGTATTTGCATGTGCAATAATACTAACATGTACTGTGACAACACTGTGAATACGGTTTTATATCCGCGTCACGAGATTCTATTCCTCGTAGCACAACATTCAGCAGGTCCACTATCTTAAATATCAAACGGTAGAATGATACTTACTACTCCCTCTTTCCCATAATGCAAGACGTTTTTGCATGTTAACATAGCTTGAAAAAACGTCTTACATTATGAGACAGAGGGAGTACTAAATATTATACATTTCTTGGGCAGGATGTAAAGGAAGATTAGGTGTTACGATTACCAAAAATACAGATAATCTTCCAAGCATGACTTAGTAATAACAAAGCCAGGAACAGTTCACAAGTCAGCTACTAGAAATCCTTTTGATTTAAGTTCTGGTCCAAAGGAACACGTTGCTGCTGGAGCTTGAACAGGCAAGATAGCCAACTTTATATGGGTGTGCAGAAAACTGGTGTGGAATGCATGTCATGTGTTCACTGCTAAGACATGAGCTGTTCTGAACCGAGAGGCCACTGTCATTGACATCAACTGAGATAATGTCTATTCCCTTGCTCCTGTTTCCAGCATATAGGTCGGTGTCGTTCCAGCCCCAGATAACCCTGCAACCATTGAATCTTGTTCGATCAATTACATTAACAAATAGTATTCATTAAGATCACAGAAATAGGTGAGACGAGCTGTCATACTTGGATTTAGAAGGCCAACTGCCTTTCTGGTTATTATACTCCACAGTATGCGACTTTTCAAAGTCATCCATGCTAAATACTTGGACAGTACCACAAATGCTGGAGCTGGATACAATGAGAATAAAGTCATTTGAAAGGAAATAATCCAGAAAAACAGATTTGTCATCCAGATGTCAGTAACAGTGCAGAATATTTTAATTCTGAAGCTAGGTGCTACTAATGCTAAGAGATGAGAACACCCGTGCAATGTTGCCAGAATATTGGATGAAAAGTCACGGCATAACATAAACTATTTAAAATGCTATCAAGTTATGTTGATCTGCCAATAAAAAATCTAGCGATATATTCACACAACTCGCGAAAGGTCTAATAGTAACTTATATTTATTGAGTCTAGCCATGACATAATGGTGGTTCAAGAAACATGTTTCTTAAATCAAAGAGGGAGGGGAACCTTCTAAGCAAGTTGAAGGGTAGGAAAAGGTCAGAAATAAAGTACCTTGTTACTGCTAACATGCGGCCACTAGGTGAGAAATAAGCTGCCTGAGCAGAATTGTTAAGTTTGAAAACCTTCAGGCTATCTGACTCCTTTGTTTTTATATTTCTCACATCCCATATACAGGCTGTTCGATCCGTTGAACTGGTAGCAAGCATATGTGGCTTCTCCGGATGAAAATCTATTGAGTTGATTCTGTCCTCATGCACATCCCATGTAGTTAACACCTTACCCACGCTCATCGGAAAGTGTCAGGCCACCTTTTCCATCACCAAAATATAGGCATCCGACACTATTCTGCACTTGACAAAGCGAATAAACAGGCCACTCCCATAAATGGATGATACTGTACTTTTCCTCCTCAAAGTCCATAAGACAAATATCACCCTGATGGCTAGAGCTGTAGACCTGTAGCCAAGTAAATGAAATACACCACAAAATAGGATTACAATTGATAGAGAACGTTCAATGAAATATACAACATCTAAATAACTATTTGCGCACTGGAAATGGGATAAATCCAACCTAATTTAGCTACCTTGACCATGATTAGCAGATGCACCTATTGGATGACTCTAACGAGGAGTCCCAAAATTAAGTACTCCATATCAAATTCTTTTAGATGATGGAAGCTTTTATTGAAACTTACGCCACACCAAGGAGATACAGGTGAAATAATTGAAACCCCACCATCTACAGCTAGGATACACAGAGCCACATAAAAGAATAAGGGAATAAATATTTCTCAAGGCTAGTCTAGAAACCGGCAACAACGAAAATTAACTAACATAGAGATAGAGGATGATTGGCTGCTTAAGGCTGACAAAATCGATATAAGCACAGCGATTCGCCCTGTCATCTTCCATCTTCACCCCACTGCCCTATGTGTCCTGTCACCACTCACAGCCATGCTGGAGCCACCCAACCAAGCCTAATGTCCGCCTATCCCCGTACCTCATCGTAGAGATGGCCACAGCTCAGGCAATTAACTCTTAGTATCCAATATGCAAACGGGGCAAGTACAAGTGAATCTCTTGTATAATCTTTGTTTTGTTAGCCACAACAAGAAGTTCCTTAGATCAGTTGATTTGAAAAATACCATCATACATGACAAATATAATGATGAATGTACAGTTCTAAGCATCACTATCCTGACAACCCAAATGATAAAATATTACTTGCTTTATCATAAAGAGCTCCGATTTGTGCCTCGGCTAACAAGGGCAGGTGACCTAATTGGGGGCAGGTGCCCTAAGTTAAACTAAAATTTGGGAGACACACTCTTTAGTCACATCAAACTGTAGATGTAAATGTATCAATTTGATGCAGAGGGTGGGGGTAGAACCTCCATTTCGAAGAAAAAAAAACTTGGAAAAAGAGCGGAAGGAAGAAGGTCACCTTGTGTGGTGCCGCCTGGTGCGCCACGATTGCTAACACAGGGCCCTTGTGTGGCCAATAACGGAACACCCCATCTGCATCCTCCGAGACACCGTCGACGTCCCAGTACCCAATATTCCCCATTCTGTCGCCCGCCGCCACCACGGTCCGGTCGGCGAGCGGAAGGACCCGCATCGACACTATGCAACAGGGCATCACCTTCCTCGCGTGCGCGGGCATCAGCACCATGTCCCTCCCAGCATCGAAATCGCCCGCCGCACGAACCTTGGCCCCCTCCGGCGGGGGATCCCCGAGGATGGAGGAGGCGAGCGAGGGCGAGAGGCGGGTGCTTCTGAGATGCGGGGGGAGGTTGTCGGGAGCGACGCCGCGGGCGCGGCCGGAGGAGCGGACAGGGCCGGTCGGTGCCGTGGGCTTGGGCCTGGCCTGATACGGCCGCTTAGGTTTAGCGGGCCGGATGGCGGCGGAGAGCTCGTCGGCCTTGCGGCGGAGCGGGGCGAGCTTTTCCTGGTTGCGGCGGATGTTCTCCTGGCGAAGGCGCTCGTAGTCGTTGAAGCCGTCCTCTGCCATTGTTGGGGGAATCTTCTGGTGGGTGTGGGGAAACGGAAGATTGAGGGTTTGGACTTTGGAGAGCGCGGAGAGAGGAGGGGGGAACGGCAGAGCGCGGGGAGAGGAGGAGTGGCGGCAAAGGAGAGCGCCGCACAATTTTGGGGACAGACTTTTGATGCGTAGTGGTTTTCAAGAAAAATAATGTACCACAGGTCCATAGTACACAAATTCTGTTAGTCAAACCGTGAAATGCTTGTCAGCTAGTATAATCATGGTTTATGCTGCTCATAATGGGCACTAACTTGGACTAGTAACATTCATATGCTACTAGTCTATGTTTGGCGTCACAGGATATGAACGTGGATAAGGCCATAGTAAAATGGCTTCAATAGCTCTTCGACTGCCCCCCCTTCGCACACAATACGTCCGGCTCATCGCAGCGCTGTTCTAGAAGGAGTTGCCGACAAGTGGGGAGCTTGGAAGGGAGACGGCGACGGTGATCAGTGTGCACTGATGTAGCTCTCGGTGGTGTTGATGCCTGATTTTCCTCCTGGATCTAAGCCCACATATCTAGTGGCAGAGCTTGATGACGATTTTTGAAGGGCTAATAAGGGGGGAGGGGGGCAATGGCCCCCTTTGGCCCCATGAAGCTCTGCCACTGCACATGTCCTTTATTGGGACGTGAGGGGCTTAAACAGCCCATCTAAGAAGAAGGCAATAGGGGAGTTCGTGATTTCGGTGAAAGCCAATTTGGTGTGTTTACAAGAAACTAAGATCGATGTTATTGACCATTTCATTGCTATGCAAGGTGAGAGGCGGGTGCTTTTGAGATCCAGGGGGATGTTGTCGGGAGCGACGCCGCGGGCGCGGCCGGAGGAGCGGACGGGGCCAGTCGGGGCCTTGGGCTTGGCCCGATACGGCCGCTTAGGTTTAGCGAGCCGGATGGCGGCGGAGAGCTCGTTGGCCTTGCGGCGGAGGGGAGCGAGCTTTTCCTGGTTGCGGGGGATGTTCGCCTGGCAAAGGCGCTCGTAGTCGTTGAGACCGTCTTCCGCCATTGTTGGGGGAATCTCCTGGTGGGTGTGGGAGTGGGGGAACGGAAGGGTTTGGACTTTGGAGAGAGCGGAGAGAGGAGGGGGGAACGGCGGGAGGTATCGCAGTGCGCGGGGAGAGGAGTGGCGGCAAAGGAGAGCGACGCACAATTTTGGGGACAAACTTTTGATGTGTACTGGTTTTCCAGGAAAATACCACAGTACACAAATCCTGTTAGTCCAACCGTGAAATGCTTGTCAGGTAGTATAATCGTGGGCTAGGCTCCTCGAAGTGGGCAGTAACTCGACTAGTAAGAGCAACTCCAACCGCGACCCAAAGGACGATGATTTTGTCCCTTTTTATCCGTTTGAGTCGGGCCGCCGGACACCTATGTCCGCTTTTGTGTTTGGGTCGGCGCTTGCGTCCAATACAGGCTCGACCCATTTTGAGGTGGTGCGAAAAAAATTATGACACAAATATTTTAAAAATAGAAAACATTAATGCCAGCCACAAAGGCCGCGGGAGTCCACGAGTGTAAGGGCATATTTATCCCTTAGTAGTTTTGGTGATTGATGACAATGCTTTTGCGGACTAATCGTGTGCTCTGAGCATTTGAGATATATCATGTCTAAACAAAAGACGATTTGGTGCCCCTCGAAGACTATTGAAGACGGCGTTTCTCTATGTTTCTTTTCGGTGGATTTGAGTCGTCGGAAAGCCGTACTATTAAGAGGGGGTCCACGTTGGAAAGGTTTGGGTGGAATCTCACGTACACATTCGTTCCTTTTTGCACCACCTTTCCTTTGGCTCTTTGGAGGATCCTCCGTCTTTCCATGTCTAGGCAAAATGAAGGACTCCTAATGTTGCTGTTCTGAGGCAGGTGGTAGTACTGCTCCCCTGAGCGGTACTACTGCATGCCCTTGATAATCTGGGCATCTGCTATGATACGCAAGTGCTCATGGTAGTACCGCTCCATGGGAGCGGTAGTACCGTAGGTTTCAGGTCAGATGCTGCTGCCCGAGCGGTAGTAGGCGCGGATGTAATTTTTTACATCCGCGCCCAACGCGGTAGTACCGCGCTCTCAGCGCGGTAGTACCGTAAGCCCTGGCCAGGCACAGCGGCATGAACGGAAGTAGGGGCGGATGTAATTTTTTACATCCGTGCCCTACACGGTAGTACCGCGCTTGTCGTGCGGTAATACCGTGTCGGATTTTTACATAGTCCTAAACTCAGTGGAAGTAGTCACGGATGTAATTTTTTATGTCCGTGCCTTCTCTGGCTTGACTATCCCTGACTTGCAGTAGTACCCAAGGGGGCGCGGTAGTACCACGCTAGCGGTTCTATCGCTCCCTGTCTCTGCACAACAGGTCTAGTCCTGGCCTCTGCCGAGCCAGCGGTAGTACCGCAGGCCCGTGCGGTAGTACCGCTTATTTGGTGCGGTAGTACCACGCATCGCGGGCTGAGTTGGTGGATAACGGTTGGATTTGTTCTTCCACTATAAAAGGGGTGTATTCTTCTCCGAGTTGACCACCTCTTCCATCCCCAAGCTCCATTGATGCTCAAAGCTCCATTTTTGCCCGATCTCTCTCCCTAGGCAATCAAACTTGTTGATTCTTTAGGGATTGCTTGAGAAGGCCTCGATCTACACTTCCACCAAGAGAATTTTGATTCCCCCCACTAATCCCTTGCGGATCTTGTTACTCTCGGGTGTTTGAGCACCCTAGACGGTTGAGGTCACCGCGGAGCCATAGTCCCTTATGGTGAAGCTTCGTGGTGCCGTTGGGAGCCTCCAATTAAGTTGTGGAGATCGCCCCAACCTTGTTTGTAAAGGTTCGGTCGCCGCCTCCAAGGGCACCAATAATGGAATCACGACATCTCGCATTGTGTGAGGGCGTGAGGAGAATACGGTGGCCCTAGTGGCTTCTTGGGGAGCATTGTGCCTCCACACCGCTCCAACGGAGACGTACTTCCCCTCAAAGGGAAGGAACTTCGGTAACACATCCTCGTCTCCATGGGTTCCACTCTTGGTTATCTCTTACCTATACTTGTGCAAGATATATTGTGTTCTATCCTTTGCTTGCTTGTGTGTTTATTGTTGTTGCATCATATAGGTTGTTCACCTAGTTGCATATCTAGACAACTAGTCAACTATATCGATCCTTTCAATTGGTATCAGAGTCTCGTCTCTTTATTAAGGACTTTTCCGTCCGAAGAGTATGGTTGACACTGTAGACGGTGAGGAGGAGCACCCCGGTGTGATTCCATCCTCGTCTACGGCCGATGGGGCATCCCCGGTCTCACGTGAGGAATTCAATGTGGCTTTGGACACAATGAAAACCTCCATGACGACCGAGGTCAAAGGCATGTTCAAAGAGTTCCTTGATGGTCTTAAATTATCCACCGCTCCTTTGAAAGTGGTTGCTCCCACTAACAAGTTGGCATCTGCCAACTCCGATAAGGGGAAGCTTCTAGTGAAAAGGTTCCTTTGCCTAGTGGTAAAAGTGGTAATGGCATCTATTCTCATGTTGAACCACCTCTCACTTATGGAGGACCGGCTCCCTCCACACATTTAAATCATGCGGGTTCTCCTCCCAAGATTGTGAAGAATGAGGAGTTTGATGCTTGGGTCTATCGCTTTAAGCGTCATTTAAACCATGTTAACACTAATCTTTGGAGAATCATTGAAGAAGGTTTCTATCCGCACGACCGAAGCAACTTCACCCCAAGAGAAGCCGCGGATAATCAATTCAATGAGAATGCTCTCTTCATCCTCTAAGATGCTATTCCACCCGAAGATATTGCTCATCTCCGACCCTTCACCGTGGCCAAGGAAGCATGTCACCATGTTGTCTCCCTCTACAAGGGAAGCGCAAGCATTCAACACTCCAACTATGAAGTGGTGCAAGATGAAGCCGATGAGTTTACAGTGAATGAAGATGAAGAACCTCGTGAGCTTTACCGGAGATTAACCACTCTCGCGGTCTCACTCCGAGATCATGGGAGCAAGGATACGGATGACAATTGGATCAAGCGCAAGTTCCTCAAGGCCATGATGCCCTACCACAAGGCCATGTCCTCCGTCATCCGTCAAAGGCCGGACTTCCACACTTTGTCCTCAAGTGAAGTGTTGGATGAGTTTGTGGCAATGAGGATCTTGGACAAGACCGCCGATAATGCGGGTTGCGTTCTCAAAGAGCAAAGAAGCCCAACCTTGCCTTGAAGTCCAAGGTTTGTGTGGAAGAAGAGGATGATGAGGAAGAAGAGGAGAGCAACCCCAAAGATACTAAGTATGATTACCATGAGCACATGGCTCTTGCTTCAAGGCAATTTTGGAGCAAGAAGAACACAAGGCCCAACTTCAACAAGAATAACTCAAGTGGCTTCAAGGGCAAGCAACGTGTGAGAACATGCTACAATTGTGGCAATGTGAGCCATTTTGTTGTGGAGTGCCCTTACGAGAAGAGGGAAGACAATGGTGGCAAGCTCATCAGAAAAGACAAAGCCAAGTCCTTCCCAAACAAGAACAACTTCACCAAGAAGACTCCAACTAAAGGTTTGGTGACTCATGAAGAATACCATGAGGATGATGATGATGAAGATAGTGAAGCCATGGCCATGGCCTCCGTTGCCATTGCCACAACTCCACGGGTGTCCCTCTCCGACTCACCCAACGAGAACATCACCGCCAAGTGCCTCATGGCTAAATCCACCAACAAGGTAACCCCCAACATAAAAACCACCATCATTACTAATCCCTCCTTGACGGATTGCATTGATGGAAGTGAGGGGTCTAATGAGGAAGTACATGAATTTGAGTCTTTTATGAGTAAGCTTAAGGGCAAACCCAAGAAGCACTTCGTTGCTCTCTTGGAACAACTTGGTGAAGCCAATGACATGATCGAGGCTCATGAAGAAAACATCTCTAAGATGGAAGGTCATAGTCATGACTATGCCGATGAGATATCAGATCTCTCTAATGCTCTTGAGGAAGAGCGTGTGCATTGTTTGGCTCTTGAGGAGTCACACAACGATGACCATGCTAAATTAAAGAAAGATCTTGATCATGCTCTTATTGTATCTCGTGTGCTAAATTCCGAGAAGGCTAAACTTGGGGTTGACCATGCTAGACTCAAGGAGGAGTTTGATTTACTCGACAAGGCTCACAAGGTCTTGAAGGGTGCTCATTCTAGCCTCAAGGAGTCTCATGATCAACTCCAAGTGAAGCTAACCAAGGAGAAAGCCACCTTTCCTCATATGGTATTAATTGATAATGCAAATGCTACTAACCCGTGTTGTGAGCATGTGCATCTTGTGGAGGAGAATGCCAAGTTGAAGGAGCAACTTGAGAAAGGCCTTGTGACGTGCATACAAGGTGAGAGGAACCTCAATGACCTTTTGAGCAATCAAAAGGAAGTTGTGGCCAAGGAGGGAGTTGGGTTCGCACCCAAGTCCAAGAACAAGAAGAAGAACGATAAGACCAAACGACCTCCCCCTCTCAAGCAAACTTTTGTGAAGGAGGGATAGGGTGCTCCAAAGGAGAAGAAGAACAATGTGAACGGTGGTGATGTCAAAAAGGGCAATGCCACCCCTTCCAACAAAGCCGGCGACTTTAACCCTTCTTATGTGTTGTGCCATGCTAGTGATGGGCATGTTTATGCTAAATTTGCTGGTTCTCCTTATGAGTACATTGAATGGTCTATTTGGGTTCCTAAGACCCTTGTTACTAACATCAAAGGACCCATTACAAAATGGGTACCTAAAACCAAGCATTGATCTCTTGTAGGTGTTTGCTTCCGGTGGGGGATCATGGTTGCTCAATAGTGGAGCCACAAATCATATGACCGGAAGCAAGGACTTGGTGGTGGACGTGCACAAGATCCCATCTATGCCCACCAACATCGAGTGGGGTGATGCCTCGTCTTCTAAGGTATTGGGTCTTGGCAAGGTTGTCATTTCTCATGATCCCACGATCGAGAAAGTCATGCTTGTTGAGTCCCTTGCATACAATCTACTTTCCGTTCGTCAACTTGCACTCATGGGCTTTGCCACTTTCTTTGATATTGATACCGTGGCCCTCTTGTGGAGCAAGACTCTTAAAGTAGCCTTTGTTGGGCATGTCGAGAACGGTCTTTATGTGATTAAATTTTCGGAGCGACCCACTAAGACCACGACATGCCTAATGGCTAAAGTTGATGTGGGGTGGCTTTGGCATCGCCGTTTAGCCCACGTCAATATGAGATCTTTGCAAAGTCTTCTCAAGGGGGACCATGTCCGTGGACTAAAAAATGTTAGTTTTGCCAAAGATCGTGCTTGCAATGCTTGTATCGAAGGAAAGCTACATGAGAAGGCTCACCCTCCCACGACTATCATCTACTCTAAGAGACCCTTGGAGCTCCTTCACATGGATCTCTTTGGGCCTCCATCCTTTGATAGTCTTGGGGGTAGAAAGTATTGCTTGGTGATTGTGGATGATTATTCAAGATATACTTGGTTATATTTCTTCAAGAGGAAGAGTGAGACTCAACAAACCGTCATCGACTTTGCAAATGAAGCTCAATGTCAACACGATGCAAAGATCTTGACAATAAGGAGTGACAATGGCACCGAGTTCAAGAACTACGCCTTGTATGAGTTTCTTAGTGATGAGGGGATCAAGCATCAATATTTCGCACCATACACCCCTCAACAAAATGGTGTCGCGGAGAGGGAGAATCGGATGTTGATGGATGCGGCAAGGACCATGATGGCGGAGTTCAAGTCTCCTTACAACTTTTGTGCCGAAGCCATCAACACCACATGTCATGCATCCAATCGGCTCTATCTCCGCAAAGGCTTGAACAAGACTCCTTATGAAATACTCACCGGTAACAAGCCCAACCTCAAGTACTTCCGGGTGTTCGGGTGTCAGTGTTTCATTCTCAAGAAAGGTGTTTGTTTGTCTAAATTTGAGGCTAGAGCCCATGAGGGCATATTTGTTGGTTATGCTACAAACTCTCATTCTTACCGTGTCCTCAACAAGTCCACGGGACTCATTGAGGAGGCGTGTAACATGGAGTTTGACGAGAATAACGACTCCCAAGTGGAGCAAAGTTATACTTGTGATGTAGGTGATGAAATTCCTCCCCAAGCCATAAGAAGAATGGGTGTTGGTCATATCATACCCATTGAGGAACCCCTTGTGGCCGAAGGAGAAGGACAATGCTCCACTCAAGTGGAGCCATCACCGACCCAACACCCACACGCTTCCGAAGAACAAAGTGAAGGCCCTCAACCACATGAACAAGATCAAGGGCAAGATCAACCTCAAGATGGTGGTGAGCCAACAAGTGATGCCCAAGGTCAAGTTCTCCCTTTCGAGCAAGTTCAAGATCAAGAGCAAGCTCAAGATCAAGAACAAGCTCAAGACGACGCTCAAGATGATCAAGTTACCCCTCCTCCTTTCACACCTGAGTAGGAATTAGAGCGTCGTGCCGCGAAGATCGCTTCCAAGCTCACAACCAAAGGTCATCTCATGGAGAATGTGGTTGGAAGCCTAAGAAAGGGGGTAAGAACTCGTAGACAATTAGCAAACTATTGTGAACATCATGCGTTTGTTTCTTGTGTCGAACCCCAAAAGGTCTATGATGCGCTGGAGGATCCGGATTGGCTCAATGCCATGAATGAAGAACTCAACAACTTCGAGCACAACCAAGTCTGGAAATTAGTGCCAAGGCCAACCGGGAATCATAATGTCATTGGAACCAAGTGGATATTCAAGAACAAGCAAGATGCTCATGGAATCATTGTTTGCAACAAGGCTTGTTTGGTGGCACAAGGCTACTCCCAAGTCGAGGGTATCAACTACGGTGAAACCTTTGCTCCCGTTGCTCCCCTTGAATCTATTCGTTTGTTGATTGCTTATGCTTCTCATCATAATTTCAAGTTGCAACAAATGGATGTGAAAAGTGCTTTTATTAATGGTCCCATTAATGAGTTGGTGTATGTCAAACAACCCACGGGGTTCGTGGATCCCTATTTCCCCGATCATGTGTACCAACTCAACAAGGCACTCTATGGCCTTAAACAAGCCCCACGTGCGTGGTATGAGCATCTTACTGAGTTGTTGCAAGATCGTGGGTTCGAAATTGGGAATCGACCACACTTTTTTACCATGAAGCATCTTCCAATTCCTTCATTTGGTGAATCAAATATGTCGTAGGAGTTGGTTGAGACAAGTGCTAGACCGGCAACACCTTCATCTTGAGTATATTCGGAGTCGGAGTGATAGCTTCTCTCGGAGTGATTGTCGGAGTCGGAGCCGGACACCCATTCACCAACATGAGCTTGACGTCTTCGTTTTGTGTAGCTCCTTGATGACTTTTCCTTCCTTTCCGAATCTTTGCTTCTTCGTGAGGGTCTTCGTTCATAACGATCATCTCTACTCCTCCTCTCTCTTGGTGGTGATTCTTCTCTTCTACTTCTTCTCTTGGGTGATTCTTCTCTTCTTTTGTAGGGTGCCGTACACTCATTGGAATAGTGTCTGGGTCTCCCAGAATTGTAGCAATTGCGCTCTCGACTAGAAGATCTTTTGTCATTGTAGGACCTTTACTTGGAGCTTCTCTCTTTGCTTCTACTCTTGTAGAATTTGTTGAAGTTCTTCACCATTAAGCTCAATTCTTCATTGAAGGTTTGTTTCTCACTTGATGATGTAGGGGCTTCACATGAGGCTTTGTAAGCACCACTTGACTTGTTGTGAAGTTCCTCCTTATCCTTGAGTGACATCTCATGAGCAACAATTCTTCCAATGACTTCCATTGGCTTGAGATCTTTGTAATTGGGCATCATTTGGATCAATGTGCACACGGTATCATATTTTCCGTCCAAAGCTCTTAGGATCTTCTTGATGATGAATTTGTCGGTCATCTCTTCACTTCCTAAGCCCGCAATCTCATTTGTGATAAGAGCAAGCCTAGAGTACATTTCAGCGACACCTTCACCATCCTTCATTTTGAACTTGTCAAGTTGGCTTTGGAGCACATCCAACTTGGATTCCTTGACGGAGTCGGTACCTTCATGCATATCAATCAAAGTATCCCAAATTTCCTTTGCATTCTCAAGACGGCTGATTTTGTTGAATTCTTCGGGGCACAATCCGTTGAAGAGGATATCACAAGCTTCAGCATTGTATTGTAGCATCTTCCGCGCTAGCTTCACGGTTCGGTTATCTCCCATCAAAGAATTCACCTTGCAAGCCAATACACACAATAGCCCAAACGGCGGGGTTATGTCCAAGCATATGAATTTTCATCTTATGCTTCCAATTAGCAAAATTAGTACCATCAAAGTAAGGACCTCTACGGTGATAATTTCCCTCGCTAGACGCCATACTCTCCTAGGTTGTGAAACCAAGGCTATGACCACCAAAAGCTATGGAAATCAAAGCAAATGGAGACCAAAGCTCTGATACCACTTGTAGGATCGAAAGTATGTCTAGAGGGAGGGGGGGTGATTAGACTACTTGACCAAATAAAAACTTATCCTTTTCCCAATTTTAGTCTTTGGCAGATTTTAGCTGTCTTAGCACAAGTCAAGCAATCTTAACACAATTCAAGCAAGCATGCAAAGAGTATATGAGCAACGGAAAATAAAGCATGTAACTTGCAAGAATGTAAAGGGAAGGGTTTGGAGAATTCAAACGCAATTGGAGACATGGATGTTTTTGTCGTGGTTCCGATAGGTGGTGCTATCGTACATCCACGTTGATGGAGACTTCAACCCACGAAGGGTAACGGTTGTGCGAGTCCGCGGAGGGCTCCACCCACGAAGGGTCCACAAAGAAGCAACCTTGTCTATCCCACCATAGCCGTCGCCCACGAAGGACTTGCCTCACTAGCGGTAGATCTTCATGAAGTAGGCGATCTCCTTGCCCTTACAAACTTCTTGGTTCAACTCCACAATCTTGTCGGAGGCTCCCAAGTGACACCTAGCCAATCTAGGAGACACCACTCTCCAATAAGTAACAAATGGTGTGTTGATGATGAACTCCTTGCTCTTGTGCTTCAAATGATAGTCTCCCCAACACTCAACTCTCTCTCACAGGATTTGGATTTGGTGGAAAGAAGATTTGAGTGGAAAGCAACTTGGGAAGGCTAGAGATCAAGATTCATATGGTAGGAATGGAATATCTTGGTCTCAATACATGAGTAGGTGGTTCTCTCTCAGAAATAGCAAGTTGGAAGTGTAGGTTCGTTCTGATGGCTCTCACCACGAATGAAGAGGAGGTGGAGGGGTATATATAGCCTCCACACAAAATCTAACCGTTACACACAACTTGCCAAACTCAGTAGGACCGAATTGGTAAACTCGGTCAGACCGATTCAAAGAAATCTAGTGATCATAGGATTTTCGGTGGGACCGACATGCAACTCGGTAGGACCGATATGGTTAGGGTTAGGGCATAATGTAATCTCGGTGAGACCGATTACACAAACTCGGTGGGACCGATTTTGGTAATAAGCCAACCAGAGAGTTGGTCAGGTAAACTCGGTGGGACTGATTCGCTCATTTCGGTGAGACCGAAATGTTACGAAAAGGAAACAGGGAGTTTACATTGCAATCTCGGTGGTACCGAAACGTTACGAAGGGAAACAGAGAGGTTACAATCCCATCTCGGTGAGACCGAGATCCCTATCGGTGAGACCGATTTGCCTAGGGTTTGTGGCAGTGGCTATGACATATGAACTCGGTGGCGCCGGATAGAAAGAATCAGTAGGGCCGAGTTTGACTTTTGGTTTAGGTCATATGTGGATATGATAAAGTAGTTGAGGGTTTTGGAGCATATCACTAAGCACTGTAGAGCAAGAAACTCATTAAGCAACACCTCATCCCTCCTTGATAGTATTGGATTTTCCTATAGACTCAATGTGATCTTGGATCACTAAAATATAAAATGTAGAGTCTTGAGCTTTTGAGCTTGAGCCAATCCTTTTATCCTTAGCATTTTGAGGGATCCACTTTTCTCATCCATGCCATGCCATTCATTGAGCTTTTCCTGAAATATTCATCTTGGAATGATGTTAGCTCAATGAGCTGTATGTTGTTAGGAATTACCAAAACCACCTAGGGATAGTTGCACTTTCAATCTCCCCCTTTTTGGTAATTGATGACAACATATAGATCAAAGCTTCGACAAATGATAATATGAGTGAAAAAACATTGTCGCTTTGAGAAGTATGTGATAAGCAAGAGCTCTCCCTAAATTTGTGCATAGTTTAAGATTTGCTTTGGACTGCAAATGCACAAAGAGTTTAGGCTCGTGGGTTACTCTTCCATGTCACATACATCTTGGTGGAGCGCTCAAAATGATAATGATTAAATACATGCACTCTTCACCAAGCAAAGTGAATGATCATATAAAGATAAACGAGATAATGTCATCCAACAAGCATAAATGTAGCATATGATCAAACACTTGATCATCAAAGTATCACACAGACATAAAGTATTTCAAACAAGCGAATAAAGTTCAACCTCCAAAGCAAGAGAGAACAAAAAGCAACACTCTCTCTCGAAGCCTATGATCTATACATTTTTCTCCCACTTTGGCAACAAGTTACCAAAAAGTTCATAGAAAATGCATAGCACTCGATCAACTCTCAGGCTTGATCTTCAGGTGGTGGTGTAGACTGAACGCCAAGGACGAAAGCATCAGTTGATGTACATGGAGCTGGAGGTGTAGGTGCTGGAGCTGGTGGCACTGAAGGCATGGCTGGTGCGTATGAAGTGGCTCGTGTCTGCATCACGAGCAATCGCAACTGATCTCTGAGCTCTAGGCACTCTGGCAAATGCCTCAGTGGTTGTCTTGCCCTTTCTCTCCTGCATATCATCCTGAAGCTGCTCAACAACAATCTGGATCTCAGTTACCTTCACATCCAAGTCATAGAACTTCTGCTCCATGATCCTCTCCAAGCTCTCCTGGCTTCGAGTCAAGGTGGTCAGTCCCTTCTCAATCCTCAGAGTGGATGCAATCAAGTAGCCAAGTTGATCTTGTTTGCTCTTGAGAAAATCTTGAGATGCCTCTTCCATTGTTGGCATCTTGGTAGCCTTCTCTGTCCTTGCCTTCTCCTTCTTAGCTTGTGCTTGCACTGAAGATGGTTCATCTTCATCCATAACCACTTGGTTATCCTCAAAGTCTGGATAGATAGGCATGTGCTCCTTGTCCAACAAGTATTTTCCTGTGCCCATCTTGGAGTTAATCAGCTCCTGGATCTGTGGGGCATACCCACAACTTCTCTTTTGGTCAGCTGCTGTCCTCTTGATAGTCTCAACAATGAGGCTCATGACCTTGAATTTCTGTGGCACATCAAATAAATGTAGCAAGTTTATTGCATGGCCTCTGATCATGCTGTGGTCACCTGACTTGGGCAATAGAGTGTGCCTGAGGATCTAGTTGATGGTTGGCAATCCTGACAGAAGATAATGTACAGATCCAAACTTATGTGACTCAACTGCAGCATCTGGGATCTCCTTGTACATGCATGCCATAGTGTTGTGATCCATCTTCTTCTTGGCATAGACATCCAAGTCATCTTCCTTCTCCTTAGGTGCATTGATCAGATTTGCCCATTCTTGAATAGTTGATTGGTACCTTGTACCTTCAGACATCCATACTATCCTCGCCATCTGGATAGAAGTGTCTTTGTGGAGTAGAATTGCATTATGATCTCATCATTCCACTTTGTGAGCTTCTGCCCAACAAAGTCTGCAACTCCACAAGCACTGAAACTGTCATACACACCAGGATAGTGTTCTTCATTCTCCTTCATGTAGGTCTAGTCTACCCACCTCATGTCACACACTATAGGCTTCTTGTCCAACAACACTGTCTCATAAAAATCCTGCTGTTCCTTAGTATGGAACCTGTAGTCAACAACAGTCCTCCTTCTGGTGGCATATGGATCTGACTCTCTCCATAGCCTCAATCCTGAGTCTCTCCTGATCTTCATGTTCTCAGCTACAGGATGGGCATCATTATGATCTGGAATCTTTGGCTTCAACTTTCTCAGGACATGCTCTTCATCTTCTTCTTCAGCAACAATTTCAGGCACTGGGGCCTTGTTCTTCTCAGCAGCTGGAATGTTCCTGGTACTCCTCTTAGGTGCAGTATTGGGTTTGGAGGTAGCTTTGGGTGCTTCTTTGGGCTTAGATGATGCAGCCCCTGACCTAATAGCATCACCCATAAGCTTCTGAGCCTTGGGTGCTGGTGCAGCAACCTCTTCTTCCTCTTCCTCTTCCATCATGGAAGGCTTTCCAATAACTCTGGCCATGGTGTTTTTGACCCTTTCCTTCCTTTTATTCCCTTCTGCAGCAGCCTCTTTGGGTTTAGCTTCCAAAGATGCTTGAGTGGAGGCTCTGGCTTTAGACATGGGCTGTCTTCCTGCTGGCCTTTTGGTCTTCATACCAGGCTTAATGGCAGCAGTTGTGCCATACTCCTTTTTGAGCACTTTCTTCTGGGAGGTAGCCTCATCCTCAACTGCCACATAGTCTTCATCCTCAGATTCTGAGGTTTTCTTCTTTCTGGTCCTGGTGGCAGCTTTAGGTAAGTTGCTTGGGGTGCTCCCGCTACCCTCATCTGAGGTGCTAGAGGGACTAGTGCCCTCACTCATTTGAATCTGCTCCTCTTCCCTGTTACTCGCTGTCACTTTGATCAGACATGTTGCAAACACTGACTGCTGACCCTGTGAATAGATATAGATGAGATAGAGTGGATGAGCATCTCAAAATACAGAGGTTTTTGCAAAAGAATGATTCAAAAAATTAGTTTTAGTTTTCCACAGAAAGAATTTCGGATCAACCGATTTTCAAACTCAGTGATACCGAAGCAGCTTTTGGAACCTAAACTAGTGAACTCGGTCAGACCGAGTCACAGTTCGGTGGCACCAAGACTGCTAGGGTTTCACAAAGTCCTGAACTCGGTCAAGCCGATTTCCAATTCTCGGTCAGACCGAGAACCACATGTGCAATGGCCTTAGCCGAATCGGTGGAACCGAGTTCCACAACCCGGTGGGTCCGAGATGGTTTCGGCAGAAACCTAACCCTAAATTTTCAATTCACCTCTAATCTACGGAGTGTTTTGACTGGATAGAGTAGTTTCAATCGTGGCAAGATTCATGATGAACACAATGTGCTAGGAATCGGACGGGGATAGCACTGTGATCGAGTCCATACCCTAGCTCGGCGATGAACTCGCTATGACGGCAACGGCGGGGATGAATTCCGTTGGCGGCGGAGACCAGCGACTGGAGGCGGCTGGCGACGAGGAGGACAATCCGGAGACCCTGGAGGCAGAGCGAGCTATCTTGTGGGCGAAGGGGTTTGGAGAAAGTTTCCAAATTTTTGCCCGTGAATATATATAGCCCGACCCTATCGGTGTGACCGAGTGGAACAACTCGGTGGCACCGAGATGCATAACTGTTGACAGTTACAGCAACTCGGTGTGACCGAAGTGTTCGAATCGGTTGCACCGAGATTGAAAACCTAGATCGACTTAGTGATCTTGGTATGACCGAGATGGATGAATCGGTCAGACCGAAACGCACAAAGAAGTTTTGGAAGTTTAAGTCTATGATGAATCGGGACTCAGTGCTCCTCACACGCAGTGGTTCGAATCGACTTGATCAAATTTTGTGATGTAGCATGAATAGAGTTTGAGACGAGAAGAGCATAGATAGCTAGAGAAGGTTCTTAGGCATTCTTGTCCATCCACTTGGCCAAAGAAAAAGAAACCAATCAATCAAAACAACAAGTGGATGTCCTCGAATGAGTAAAATATGCAACCAACATGCTCACACAATAAAATAGCAAATGAAATATGTGACAAAGCATGCACAAACAATTCTAGCATCTATCAAACAATTGGCGATGACTAGGTCATCTATATATGAGTATATTGACTTAGGAGTCAAATGAGAACATTTGATCATAGGTCATACTCATCGTTTAAGCTCAAGTGCGGTTACCACTTTTCCATAATGCATTGATGTGTTCACACCATTAGAGTTGCTTTGACTCAATTCTTAGAGTTAAGCTCCCCCTAGATGTGAGATCCCCCCTTAGAGGGATGAACTAACCTTGGGTTTTGTCGATGATGACTTCATGTATGTGTTGAAGATGTGGATGCTCAATGTTGATGTAGATCATTTGGAGCAATCCCTTGGAGTGAGTTGCACTTTCAATACCTACACGGGTTAGTCCCACAAGGAACAAACAAGGATATCCATAGACATAGAGTGATGCACACACAAGATGATGTCTATGAAAGCATTAGGTTACCTTGTCCCTTGTCTTACCAACAAGAGGGTTTGTGACTCCTTGAACTAGTGCAAGATGTGGAAGTTGATTGCACTTGTTGTTGCCAAAATGATATGAGTGAAATATGTTGGCGGAGTCACCCTCAAGAACTCTCTAGTTCTTCTTCTTCGGGATCCACATTATCTTGATGGGAATCCTTGGAGTTGTAGTCGTGCTTGATGAAGTAGAACTTGACGTAGTCTTGGGAACACACTTGACCAAGGCCTTAGGAGCTTCTTCAAATGCATCAATCTCCTCTTGAAGCTTGTCCTTGCCTTTTTGCTTGTGGTCTTGCGGTGGAAGATCATCTTGAGCTTGTGTCCCCTTGAAGGAAGTAGGATCATACTTCTCTTGTTGAGGAACAAACTTTGTCTTGGGGTATTGATCTTCTTCCCACTCAACTCCATTGGCATTGAACTTTCATTCAAAACCAACACCTTGGTTCTTCCGGTGCCTTCCTTGCTTGCGTACAATTTCCTCAAATTGCTTACTCCCGGCAAGGCTTTTGTAAACACCTTTCTCTATAATTCCCTTCAATAAGCTATTTTCTTGCTCAACTGTAACTTGGCTAAGAGAATCATTAGTGGAATCAAGAGAACTACTAGAAGCAACATCATTGGATTTAGCATGATTTTTGTTACTACTAGAGGAAGAATCTTTCTTGTTCTTGTTACTAGACTTGACTTGAGGCATGTAAGTAGATAAGAGTAAACGCTTGGCAATGTAAGAAGAACTTTTCTTACGGAGATCATTATTGATTGCCTTTAAGAACTCATGCTCTTGCTCAAGATTGAGCTTTTCAAAGCATAACTTCTCATGAGTCCTTAAAAGTTCTCGATGATCTTCTAAGATAGTTTCATGAGCTCTTAAGAATGTCTAGTTCTTTAGTTAGAATCTCAATCTTCTCCTGATCATTGTCATTCGTTTTATCTTGATTAGCATGATTAATTGACGTTTCATCATAGTATTCATCACTATAGTTGTCAACAAGTAAATCATCATCACCTAACAAGTCATCTTCATCACTATTGAAATCAACATACTCGGGATGTGTTACCTTTGGACCTTTCGCCATGAAGCATCTTCCAATTCCTTCATTTGGTGAATAAAATATGTCGTAGGAGTTGGTTGACACAAGTGCTAGACCGGCAACACCTTCATCTTGAGTATATTCGGAGTCGGAGTGATAGCTTCTCTTGGAGTGATTATCGGAGTCGGAGCCGGACACCCATTCACCAACATGAGCTTGATGTCTTCGTTTTGTGTAGCTCCTTGATGACTTGTCCTTCCTCTCCGAATCTTTGCTTCTCCGTGAGGGTCTTCATTCATAATGATCACCTCTACTCCTCCTCTCTATTGGTGGTGATTCTTCTCTTCTACTTCTTCTCTTGGGTGATTCTTCTCTTCTTTTGTAGGGTGTCGTACACTCATTGGACTAGTGTCCGGGTCTCCCACAATTGTAGCAATTGTGCTCTCGACTAGAAGATCTTTTGTCATTGTAGGACCTTGACTTGGAGCTTCTCTCTTTGCTTCAACTCTTGTAGAATTTGTTGAAGTTCTTCACCATTAAGCTCAATTCTTCGTTGAAGGTTTGTTTCTCACTTGATGATGTAGGGGCTTCACATGAGGCTTTGTAAGCACCACTTGACTTGTTGTGAAGTTCCTCCTTATCCTTGAGTTCCATCTCATGAGCAACAATTCTTCCAATGACTTCCGTTGGCTTGAGATCTTTGTAATTGGGCATCATTTGGATCAATGTGCACATGGTATCATATTTTCCGTCCAAAGCTCTTAGGATCTTCTTGATGATGAATTTGTCGGTCATTTCTTCACTTCCTAAGCCCGCAATCTCATTTGTGATAAGAGCAAGCCTAGAGTACATTTCAGCGACACCTTCACCATCCTTCATTTTGAACTTGTCAAGTTGGCTTTGGAGCCCATCCAACTTGGATTCCTTGATGGAGTCGGTACCTTCATGCATATCAATCAAAGTATCCCAAATTTCCTTTGCATTCTCAAGACGGCTGATTTTGTTGAATTCTTCGAGGCACAATCCGTTGAAGAGGATATCACAAGCTTGAGCGTTGTATGGCAGCATCTTCTGCGCTAGCTTCACGGTTCGGTTCTCTCCCATCAAAGAATTCACCTTGCAAGCCAATACACACAATAGCCCAAACGGTGGGGTTATGTCCAAGAATGTGCACTTTCATCCTATGCTTCCAATTAGCAAAATTAGTACCATCAAAGTAAGGACCTCTACGGTGATAATTTCCCTCGCTAGACACCATACTCTCCTAGGTTGTGAAACCAAGGCTATGACCACCAAAAGCTATGGAAATCAAAGCAAATGGAGACCAAAGCTCTGATACCACTTGTAGGATCGAAAGTACGTCTAGAGGGGGTAATTAGACTACTTGACCAAATAAAAACTTATCCTTTTCCCAATTTTAGTCTTTGGTAGATTTTAGCTATCTAAGCACAAGTCAAGCAATCTTAACACAATTCAAGCAAGCATGCAAAGAGTATATGAGCAGCGAAAAGTAAAGCATGTAACTTGCAAGAATGTAAAGGGAAGGGTTTGGATAATTCAAACGCAATTGGAGACACGGATGTTTTTGTCGTGGTTCCGATAGGTGGTGCTATCGTACATCCACGTTGATGGAGACTTCAACCCACGAAGGGTAACGGTTCTTGCTGAGTCCACGAAGGGCTCCACCCACGAAGGGTCCACGAAGAAGCAACCTTGTCTATCCCACCATAGCCGCCGCCCACGAAGGACTTGCCTCACTAGCGGTAGATCTTCACGAAGTAGGCGATCTCCTTGCCCTTACAAACTCCTTGGTTCAACTCCACAATCTTGCTCGGAGGCTCCCAAGTGACACCTAGCCAATCTAGGAGACACCACTCTCCAAGAAGTAACAAATGGTGTGTTGATGATGAACTCCTTGCTCTTGTGCTTCAAATGATAGTCTCCCCAACACTCAACTCTCTCTCACAGGATTTGGATTTGGTGGAAAGAAGATTTGAGTGGAAAGCAACTTGGGGAAGGCTAGAGATCAAGATTCATATGGTAGGAATGGAATATCTTGGTCTCAATACATGAGTAGGTGGTTCTCTCTCAGAAATAGCAAGTTGGAAGTGTAGGTTCGTTCTGATGGCTCTCTCCACGAATGAAGAGGAGGTGGAGGGGTATATATAGCCTCCACACAAAATCTAACCGTTACACACAACTTGCCAAACTCGGTGGGACCGAATTGGTAAACTCGGTCGGACCGATTCAGCAAATCTAGTGACCGTTAGGATTTTCGATGGGACCGACATGCAACTCGGTAGGACCGATATGGTTAGGGTTAGGGCATAACGTAATCTCGGTGAGACCGATTACACAAACTCGGTGGGACCGATTTTGGTAATAAGCTAACCAGAGAGTTGGTCAGGTAAACTCGGTGGGACCGATTCGCTCATTTCGGTGAGACCGAAATGTTACGAAAAGGAAACAGGGAGTTTACATTGCAATCTCGATGGGACCGATCGCTCATCTCGGTGGTACGGAAACGTTACGAAGGGAAACATGGAGATTACAATCCCATCTCGGTGAGACCGAGATCCCTATCGGTGAGACCGATTTGCCTAGGGTTTGTGGCAGTGGCTATGACATCTGAACTCGGTGACGCCGGATAGAAAGAATCGGTAGGGCCGAGTTTGAATTTTGGTTTAGGTCATATGTGGATATGAGAAAGTAGTTGAGGGTTTTGGAGCATATCACTTGAAAGTGGGTTATATCGACTAGAGGGGGGGGGGGGTGAATAAGCGATTTTTATGAATTCTTCACTGAGGAATTTGCCGGTGAGGGAATTCCTTAGCGAAGAACTACTTGCAGCGGAATAAGTACTCAGAAGTAAGCATAAAAAAATACATACATAGTCATCATGATGAAATGAAGACAAGCACAGAGTACAGAAAGCGTAATTAGGATAACACAAGATGAAGAGAAACAGACTGAAGAAATTGAACTGAGGAAATTGAGAAAGTCTTCACCAAAGTCTTCAAACACAGATATGAACAAACACTCAACACAAGAGTGAGGAAATGAAAGAGTTGAGGAAATAGAACCAGTAAGGTTGGTGAAGACAATGATTTGGTAGACCAGTTCCAACTCTTGTCTCGGTTATGCGTCTGGTTGGAGCAGCTGAGTATTTAAACTCGAGGACACACAGCCCCGGACACCCGATCGGCCCGAAAGCACGTAGCTCAGACACCCAGTCCTCACCGTATTCTCCTTGAACTAAGGTCACACAGACCTCATCCAATCACTCGTGGTAAGTCTTGAGCGACTTCCAAACCTTCACAGACTCGGTCACTCGGCGATCCACAATTCCTCTTGGATGCTCTAGACCATGACGCCTAACCGTCTGGAAGAAGCACAGTCTTCAAAAGTAACAAGCGTCGGATCCACGCAGGATCAATCTCTCCAGTGATGCTCAATCACTTTGGGTTTGTAGGTGTTTGGGTTTGGGTTTTTCCTCACTTGATGATTTTCGCTCAAAGTCCTCGGAGGATGGGTTGCTCTCAAATGACAAGTGTCAAGTTCTCTCGGAGCAGCCAACCAGCTAGTGGTTGTAGGGGACGGCTATTTATAGCCTAGGGAGCAGCCCGACATGATAAGACATAAATGCCCTTCAATGATATGACCGTTAGGTGGATAAGATATTTTGGGACAGCCTTGCCAAGAAGACAAGAATCTGGTCGGAAATTTGACTCTCAAATTCCTCGGGGCTATCATGTTCCTCATCGTAGGCAATCCGCCGGCGAATTCCTAACTCCTCGGTCGGGACAAATTTCTAGCGACCGGAAGAACTTCGTCTACATCCTTTGAAGAAATTGACTGAATCAGTATGATATTTCCAATGGCTTCACTCGAAGGGATTGGTAGGTGTAGGATTTTGAGTTGAGCATCACATGGAAATTTTTCCTTAGTATTTCCTCGACCCCCTTTAACAGTACGGTGTTTCCTATGACTCAAGAAAAAGAAAACGAAACTATGAGAACAAAAGTCTTCACGCTTCATGTTCCTCAAATGAATACCAAGTCTTCAAGGTCACACCAATTTCTTCACTTTCAAAGTCTTCAGAAAGTCTTCAGAATATCAAAGTCTTCAGTATAAGAACTTCATTTTTAGGGGTCGACTTTCTCTGTAAATATCAAACTCCTCATAGACTTATAGACCTGTGTACACTCATAAACACATTAGTCCCTTGACCTATAAGTCTTCAATACACCAAAATCACTAAGGGGCACTAGATGCACTTACAATCTCCCCCTTTTTGGTGATTGATGACAATATAGGTTAAGTTTTCAACGGGGATAAACATATGAAGTGTAAATACTGATATTGAGGAATTTGATTGCAAGATATAGAAGAACTCCCCACGAAGATGTGCATAGTGAGGAATTTGCTTTTGAGGCAATGCACATTTGAAGAGTTGAATCATGGAGATCTCCCCCTATATCTTGTAATTCATACACGCATTTGACATATAATATGAAGAATTTGAAATGCATGATGAAATATGGTGACTAATGTAATTCAACATGCGTGTATTAACATATAACGAGGAATAAGCATGCAGAGGAACACATCAAAAGTATCAGAGCACCATCGGGTTTAAGATTACAACTCGATCCAATAAAAGTTTCAGAAGAGCGAGAGTTGTAACTTAGCAAAAAAATGCCCATATAATAGACCCTCTTGAGACTAACTCAAATTTCTCCCCCTTTGTCATCAAATGACCAAAAGGATCGAAACTGAGGACTAACGCCCCTGAAGAATATAAGGTTGATGGAGGAGCGGCATCGTTGTCAGGGTCGGTTGTCGTAGTAGGGCCTACCGCAGTGTCGTCCAAGTTTTCATTTTCATCAGTGTCGCGCGATGAAGAATAGGAGCTGGCCACCAAGGAAGGAACCTTGACCTTCTTGAATTTCTTCGGTGGAAGTGCAGACCAGTCAAATTCTTCCTTGAGACCCATTTTCTTCAGATCTTACATCTTTGTAGACATGAGATAGAACAACCCAGGTACGGTTGAAGGTTTCATGGAGGTAGTATTGGATATTCTTCACTGCATTGTGTGTTGAGGTCATGTTGTGAAGAACTGAACCAAACTGACGCTTGAACCATTTATGATTGCGATCAACTTTCTGACAAAGACTGAGGAGTAATTCACGATCAGTCATCACCCTGGATGCTGTGGCTTGAGGATTTTGCTTGGCAGAGGTGTTGGCGGCAGAGTCATGTGTGGCAGAGTCATCATTGGTGGAGTAGGATGTAGCCTTGCGAAATTGACCATCCAATGGACGAATGCCTTCATCTATCACAGCAGTTGCCTTGCCTTTGTCATCAGCTGAGGAAAATGTCCGTTTGAGGACTTCAATTGGAGGCAAGTAGCTGTAGTGGTTCAGAGTATCAGCCTTGTAATTGAGTGAAGACCTTGTCTTGATGAACCTCATAATCCATGGTGCATAAGGCTTCAGCTCAAATGGTGACATAGCAATATTCGCCAGAGTCCTCATGAAGAAATCATGGAAGTTGACAGGAACGCCATGAATGATATTGAAAAGTATATTCTTCATGATGCCAACGACTTCTTCATCATTTGAGTCATGGCCTTTGAAAGGACTCAATGTCTTCGTCAGAATGCGATAGACAGTCCAAGGCACATACAATAATTCCTTGACGAGGAATTTGGTTCGAGGGGCTTGCCCTGGCTTCAAAGGCTTCATCGGCACTTGCATGTAATGATTTGTAAGCTCAGGTTCGTTGTAGATGCAACGAGCACCTTCAAGGGGAGGACTGAGTGGGAGGGCACGAAGCAATTCAGTTGCTGGTGCCTTGTAGTGAGTATTTTCTGACATCCAGTCCAGCACCCATGAGTTCACATCTTCAGAATTTCCTGTGATGTGCAGCATCGCATAGAATTGAAGAATGAGTTCTTCATTCCAATCACAGATGTCAGTGCAGAAATTTAGCAATCCAGCATCATGAAGAACACCGAGGACTGGCTTGAAGCCCGACAGAGATTCCATGTCCACGTGAGGAATGTGTGCATGATCGAAGACTTTGTCTTTGTTGAATAGCACTGAGGAATAAAAGTTGGCTTGACTAGCAGTCCAGAAACGCCTCTTCCTTATGCGAGCAGAATCATAAGGGTTGTAATCAGTGAGGAAAACATGCTCGCTAAAGAAGTATTCAGCCTTGAACTTTTGCTTGCACGAGAATGGATCCTTAGGTTTTGGTAGAGGAGTGTCAGTGAGTTTCATCACTACCTCAGGAGTCGCAATCTCAGGTTCTTCAGGCTGAGGATTTTCTGGTTCCTCTTCATTTTCAGTCTGCGTGTTCAAAGGATCAGCAGCAGCATGTTCTTCAGCAGTAGTGGCTGGAATTTCTTCATGCACAGACGAGGTGGGATGAGTTTCTTCAGAGCCTAGCTGAACGGTTGGTGCAGGGGACTGAGGTATTTGTTGTATTGGGTTGAAGAGTGGAGAATTTGGATGCTTACTTTCCCAAACATCGTTCATCACTGGCGTTGTACTTCCAATATCCACATCTTCTTCTTCAATTTCTTCAACACCAGCCTCTTCAGCTGTGAACTGAGGCATTGGCGAGGATACAACAGGTGTTGAAGGGATCGCATCCACTTCAATTTCTTCATCAATCTGCTCTGATGAAGCAGCAGAATGATTTTCTTCATCAGATCCGCTAGGGATCACATAGTCATCACCAAAAGGAACAAGGTCCTTTGATGGCATGGTGGAAATCGGAACAACATCAATCGGATTTTCAAACGAGCTTGTCATAGGCTTCATCTTCTTTGGAGTCAAGAATCAAGCGGTGATGCTTTCCTTTTCTTCACTGCAGCTCGCTCTGCAGCCTTGGTCTTCTTCACATCCGATGCGGATGGAAGGATAGGAGTTGGTGTAGGCGCCGGAGGAGCCGAGGAATCTGTTTGAATTTCCTCGGTATGGCGCAATCGATGCTTGCTGACTTCTTCGATTTCTTCAGCGCACCACTAGTGGATGCCCTGGCAATTTCTTCAGCGGCTGGAATGGAGTCATCAGCCTTGTAACTAGCATTTTCTTCAGCAGGCTGAAAATCATCAGCGGTGCTGGCATGTTCTTCAGTAGGCTGAGCAGAGGCTCCAACCTGAGGAACTTCTTGTTGCGTTGGAGCTGAAACATTGGTGAACTTCTTAGTCAGGTTGAAAAATCTGACTTTGGCTCCTTGCCAATCAGCATAATAAGCATCGAAGTCATCGCTGAGGGCTTTGATTACAGACTGGATCTTGATGAGTTCATCAGTTGTCATTTTGACAACGTTTTTCCTCAGGAACTTCTATTTCCTGAACTGAGCCTTCTTGATCTGCCTAGCCTTCTCAAATTTCCATTTCTCTTCAGTGATGAAGTGGGTCAGCATGTGACTTTGGCCAGGAGTTGTGACACCCCAAAATTTTTAATTTTTGTTTTGCTAATAAAAACCTTGCCAGGAAATTTAACTTTCCTTTTTCTTGGTTTTTCTTGATTTCAAGACCATTCTTTTCTTGGTTATCTTGGAGTTGTTCCCTAAGATGGAAAATCTTTTACTTATAATATTGGACTTGTTTAACCACTCAAGAAAAACTTTTCTTTTATTAGTAGAACTAATTACATAATAAATTTGCTTGATCTTTAGTTTCTTGAAAAATGGTTTTCCAAGATTATATGGCCATAAATTGAACTACAACCATTTGATAAATTCACCTAATATTCCAACCAAAAATTGGAGATTTCTGGTGATGTTTTTAAATCACTTTTGTGCAAAGTTATAATTTATTCATGAATTATTTTGAGCTCTGCACCCAATTTTCTTCTCTGGTCCAGTAGGCATTTTTGCACTGCAGCTCATTTAAATACTTCTTTCTAGCCTCCACCAAAATTGTGGGATGTCAGTAGGAGCATATTATTCCACTATATGCAAAAATCCAAGGATGTTATTTGAAAATTTTGAGTGAATCAGCCTCATCTTCATTCTGGTCCAACTTGATGGATTGTACAGCAACCATATCCTTGCTTGCTCATTGGCCCTTGATTCTTCTTCCTGCTTGTAGTGTACCTTGCCAAACCCCTAAGTCCAGGAGCATGCAACCATTGGAATACTTTTGGTTCATGAGATGATGCCATTTAAGTTCTGTCCAGAATTGAAGTTACGCAAAACTTGCACTAGCAAGTTTGTGCTTTTCACAAACCAACCTCACCACCTGTTGAGCATCCAAAGAGACTTCAACCTGGAAGAATTGGCCACTCCAAGAAATGCCTAGGTGCTCGTGGCATTTTGACAAACACCACAGTGCAAGGCCAGTTGGCATGATTTCAAGTCTACATGGTGAACTTGGTCTCCAGACCAAACCACCTTGTCCCTTGATCTTCCCTCTATCACTAACCTAGTTCTATTGCTTGCCAACCTCACCTGAGACCTCTAGCATGCCCCGGCATTTTATCGAACACATTCCGTGCGTGCTCTGGGCGCGAGCAGAGCGCGCGTATTGCACGAGCCACGGCCGAGCCGACACGTCGCGCCCCTGGTTTTGGCCCGCTCTGTAGCGCCACGCCACGCACTCCCCTTCTCACAGCAACGCGCCAAGCCGCCCTGGCAGCCTACAGCACCGCCGTTAGAGCCTTGGCGGCACGCCGGCGTCTGCAGCGCGCCCCTGCCTCAGTCGGTGCCGCCAAAGCCACCAGCGCTCGCCAGTTGCCCCCTTAAGCATCTCCAGCTCATCCGTCCCCTAGCGCGCGTCGCCGCCACGTCACCATAGCTACAGAAAGATGGTTTGTCGTCGTCCTTATCGCCGGCCACCTCGGAACCGACCTCCACCGCCTATATAAGGGCCCCGGAGCTCAATCGAGTCCTGAAGCAACCTCAAATGATCCCCCTAGAGCTACCTTGGCCAAGCCGAGGAGGGAAGGCCATCTTCCCGAGCCCGGCCGGTTCGGTCGCCGCCAAGTCCCGGCCGATTCCGTCGCCACCAGTGCCTCCCCCTCTCCACTCTCTCCACCAGCAGCTCTCCCTCCCTCTCGTGAGTGCAGCCCCACGCTCAATTTTGGTCAGAAACCACCGTAGCCCCAAACCCACTATCCACCCGAATGCCTTCTCCGCCCATGGCTTCGTCATGCGGCGACTCGTCCACGTCGGCGACCATGGCGGGTACCCACAGATTCGTCTCGACCCTCGAGCACACCCATATCCTCAGATCACCAAGGGGCGCCCCCGTTTGCTTGGCAAATCCTCACGGAGTCTCCGCCTCTGTTCGGTGAGGAGGGACGACAAGACTGGATCGGGTCAAACTCGACCCGATGGGCGGCGGCCCACCATCGATGACCAGCGCCGGTCCATGCAGGAGTAAGTGGAAGCGCTTTTCCCGAATGCGCCTTCGACGTGTATTTCTTTTAAAACGTTTTCTTTTCTGGTTTATTAAAAAAAAACAGATTTTGACCAGGACTTTGACTGGCTATAACTTTTTAAACACAACTCCAAATGAAATGATTCTTTTTCCTACCTCTCTCAAATTTGATCTAGTTTATTTTAAGATTTATTTGATAATTTTTCAAAACAACTTTTTGTGCTGTTTTGAATTTGTGTGTTAATTCAAATTTATTTTAAAATAGGACTTTGGAGAGAGAGAAGAAAACTTTCAAAAGTATTGGAGTGCACCCTGCCTTACCACACATTGAAGTCAAGCATTCTTAACCATGACACAATATGTTGAATGAATTTTTTGACACGATCATGACACAACCTCATTAAATGGAACTCAAGTTATTTTATGTGGTGGTATGATCATTTGCATGCATGCTTATTTAAATTTTCCTTGCTGTTGGAAATGGACTTGCTTGGGATGATGACCATCCTCGTATGCCTTTCGTGCCTCTGAAGGAAAATGGGAAAGTCGCTGTCTTGAGTAGACCGTAGCTTGTCCCTAGTTCCTCGTCGAGACGAGTGTGTCCGACATGGCATGAAGAGTATGATGAGTGGTGACTCGTCATGTTGGATGAAATATATTTGTTATACTAATCATGCAGGAATACTTAAACCTCCTGAGTCGACCCTAGATCGAGTCTTGTTCCAAGAACCCCCATGCTTGTTTCAGATTACCACTGCGTCTCTACAACAAGTAGAGTACGGTTCGATAAGTTGCCAACCTCTTTCTAGCACACACCGCATGTAGAGGCCATGGTGGAAGATATCGGTTGAAGCGGTAGGCATGCCACCTGGTCCGGGGCATGGGTGTTTCGGTTGAGACCGAGAGGAGGCCACCCCTTAGAGCGCGCGATATAAATTTGATCCCATGCTACGCGAGGTTGCAGCCTCCCCACTTAGAGTTTTGCTTAACAGGTGTCATGGGTGATTCCAGACACGGGTAAGTTAAGCTGGTGTGTGCAAGTCAGGTGTGTTTTCAATTAAAAGACCGCAGACGGAATTAGTCCTAATGGACTAAAGGAATCCGTTACTTGTGGGTAAAGAGTACACCCTCTGCAGAGATTAAACCTATTCGGATAGCCGTCTCCTTGGTTAAGGATTACAGTCTGGGATGGGTCAAGTGTCGGTCTTAGTGTCGGTCTTCGGAGGAGAAACTGTTAAACCAGAACTTGGTTTATGACTTGTGACTTGTGATGACTATGATGATTATTATTATGGATGATTATTATTATGGACTAACCCCTTTATATTATTTGAATCCTTGAGTATCCCTGGGACGGTTCTACCTCCTGGATATTCACCGTATTCCTTTTTATAAGCCCTTTATGTGGCGTCGCTCAGACGCCGACCGTGGCATTGCTTCGCTTATTTATAAGCCCTTTATGTGGTGTCGCTCGACGCCCGATCGTGGCATTGCTTCGCTTATTTATAAGCCCTTTATGTGGTGTCGCTCGACGCCCGGATCGTGGCATTGCTTCGCTTATTTATAAGCCCTTTATGTGGTGTCGCTCGACGCCTTATCGTGGCATTGCTTTTGTTTATTTATAAGCCCTTTATGTGGTGTCGCCAGACGCCTCGATCGTGGCATTTCTTTTGTTTATTTATAAGCCCTTTATGTGGTGTCTCACGGTACGCCTCAATCGCTGACATTGCTTCTGTTTAATTATAAGCCCTTTATGTGGTGTCGCTCAGACGCCCGACTGTGGCATTTATTGCTGCTCCGTCCTTACATATTTGTGGTCACTTTTTAATAATCCACATGTATGCACCAAGGATTTCATTTCTTTAAGACTGACGTTGTGAGCATAAAATATTTCTTCAAGGCATGATTTTCTTTTTGATTGTTATATTATGCATGTGTTCATAATGTTTGCGAGTACATTCAAAGTACTCACTGGCTTGTCCCTGGCTATTGTCTTGGCCAGATTTTCCTGCGCGGAGAGGAGCGTCGTGACGACCGCCCCGGAACCTAAGCAACAGTGATAGCAGCCTCGCGAAGATAGGAGTTAACCTGGTCAGCTGTTCCCGTGGGAAATGGAGTTCCACTGATGATCCACAAACGCTTCCGCCATCAACCACTAGAAACCATTTGTTGTACTCACAGGCCAGAATGGTCTTGTACCGCATATCCAGTATTTTTGCTTGGAGTTTCTGTACCGAGTTGATGCCTCATCAGCTAACAGTAGTCCTGGGGTTGATGAGCACGACGGCCATTTTCTGGAATTTAATATCCGGAAAAACCGGTCGCGACAGGAGTCAAATGAAAATCAGGCATAGGGGTGTCTGGATCCTTGTGCCAGAGATCAATGTAATCGAGGATCGCCCTTGGATCCAAAAGCAGTGGCACAGGTGTGCCTTTGGCTCTAGCGGCCCTTTCTTGTCTGTCTCTGATGATTTCTGCAAGTTCATCATCATCAGCTTCATCGTCAGATGGCACTTGGAAGGCAACCTGTTTCTTCTTCAGACTTGGCCGAGGACCTCGTCCAGCCGTTGCCTTTGTCTTCAGCAGAGTGGGGCCTGATGAAGAATTTGGTGCAGCTGAGGAACTCACTGAGACACCAGAGGCAATAGAGATGCCTGCAGTCCTTTGGCACGTGGCCAGATGTACAGGTGCTGAGGACTTTGCCGGAGCAGCTGAGGACTTTGGAGGAGGAGCTGAGGATTTTGGAGGAGCAGGAGCAGCATGAGGAACTGGCCGTGAGGGCTTTGAAGAATCTGGCCGTGAGGGCATTGCTGAGGAACTTGGCCGTGAGGGCAAAGTTGGTGAAGCACTTGGCTTGTGAGCGGGCTTCTTTGCCATTGATTTTCTAGGCTTGACAGAGGCCTCAGTGGCAGCAGAAGTAGCAGAGTCTTCATTGAATTTCCTCACTGCTTCTTTGGCTTGTCTCGCCAACTTGGCTTGGCGCTTGGCCCATTCTTCAGGAAAATCCTCACCACGCTTGATGTCGGTGGGGTCGACTTCTTGGCCAGTGCCAATGGAGCTCTTGGGCATGGAGGATTTAGTGCGAATTTCTTCATATACTTTGGAGTAACATACTGCATACTCCCTCCATTCTCTTGCCCATCTCCTTTCAATCCTCTGTATGCGCACCTTGCGCTGATTTTTGTTCTCCTTTCCGAACTTGGCCTCATCAGGTGTGCAATAGTCAGCATAGATGTCCTCAGGTATTTCAAAAGCAGTCATGACCTCAGGCCTCTTTCCTCTTTTCTGTGGCTTCTTACCGTGCCATATTCTTCAGTTGAGGAATTTGAACAATCGAATTCTCTGAAGAAGTATGCAACTTTTCTTCGAGGAACGCTGCAAATGAGTTAAGTTGATGAGAACCTAGTGATTCAACAGCGGTCATGAGTACCTGTGAACAGAGTATAGTTGCGAGGAATTTGGAGTGGTCTTATGCGTTCTCAGAAGGTTTTTCAAAAAGAACAGGTTTGAGGAATTTGACCAAATGAGCCTTGAAGAATTTCACTAAGCGTTCTTTGTCTTAGGTTCCAGAGTTGTATAGATCGAAGATCCACACAATTGAGGAATCTTGAAGAAAAATGATGCTTAGAGAAACGGATCAAGAACAGATGACTAGTGAGGTGTTTTGTGTGTGAGGATTTGAAGAATAAAACACCTTTGAAGATTTTGTAGAGAAAATTTGAATAAAGAGGGCAGTAAAAGTAACTTTTAATTACCTTGGATGAAGAACACGACGAACTGAGAAGTGTAGATTTGAAGCTCGTCAGTTCAGATCTTCCACGCCCTAACTCGGCGGAGGAAGACAACTTCTGGCGGTGGCGGAGTGAAGATTTCATGTCAAGCTGAGTACGACGGCGACGAGGTCGAGGCAGTGAAGCTCTTCCTCACCGGCGACGATGGAGTAGCGGCGGCGCTAGGGTTTGAGAAGCTCGAGCGAGAGAGAGAGCGGTCGAGCGGAGTAAAGGAAGTGAGGAAGGGGAGAGGGGGTATTTATAGTCGCAGTGAAAAATTGTTCGCCCGAAGATTTAGGACGAACGTGCCCCTGACCCTTCTCATTCGCTTGACATGTGTCACCCACGTACTGAAAAGTGGAGATCGTGTCAGATCATGGGTGAATAGATAAGTCTATCGTGGTATACGGAATGGTTTGAGCGGCAAAACCGAAAATTTGGATAAGATAAGTTAAAAGTCCGTTCGCAATTTCTTCAGCTGACAAGGACACATTGAAGATTTTGAAGAGTTTCAAATAGAACGCACATGCAGAATTTGTGAATAGATTGGGTTGAGTATAGCATAGAGGGGGGAGGGTCCGATCACATTCACTTAGCAGAAAAAGCAACTTGGAGAAATAGCCATAAGTGAATGTTGTAGAGGACATAAACCCATATATATATATATAGCCAATGAAGAAAGACGACGGAAACAGTGAAGATTTTGCAAAGTTGAAGAATTTGAAAAACTGAAGAATTTCAAAACTGAGGAAAAACTCAAATTGAAGATTTTCAACTTTGGTGGTGGCGTGTCCCACCGTATAAGAATGATGATTTCAGACACCACGTACAATTGTCGTAGGGTTCTGAGAATCAAATTCTTCATTAATTTCTTCACACTTAGAGTGTTATTCTTCATTGATTGTAGAAAAACGTTTCTTCATGTGTTGCACATCTAAGTCATCAATTTTGCATAAGTGTCGGGATGTGTGCCCTTTTCAAAGAACATTTGAAGATTCTAAGATATTTAGCTCACACCGCAACTTGCTAAATCTCTTCTCATCCGAGGGCTTTGTGAAGATATCGGCTAGCTGTTCTTCAGTCTTCACATGATCAATAAAGATGTCGCCCTTCAACACATGATTGCGAAGAAAATGATGACGAATCTGAATGTGCTTTGTCTTCGAGTGTTGAACTGGGTTGTGAGCAATCTTGATGGCACTCTCATTGTCACAATAGAGAGGCACATTCTTCACGTTGATGCCGTAGTCCTTGAGAGTTTGCTTCATCCACAGCAATTGAGAACAGCAAGAACTAGTAGCAATGTACTCGGCTTCCATGATGAGACAAGTGATACGCAGTCTGCTTTCTTCGAGGACCAATGCACCAAAGATCATCCGAGGAAATGACAAGTACCAGATGTTGACTTGCGGTCCACACGATCACCAGCATAGTCAGAGTCAGAATATCCAATGAGACCAAAAGCAGAGCCCTTGGGGTACCATAATCCTAGTGTTGGTGTGTGAGCTAGATATGAAGAATATGCTTCACAGCCTTATGGTGTGATTCCTTCGGTGTAGCTTGAAATCGGGCACACATGCAAACACTAAGCATTATATCTGGCCTAGATGCACATAAGTACAATAAAGAACCAATCATGGAGCGGTATACCTTGTGATCAATGTCAATACCATTTTCATCGATTGCATAGATGGCCATTTGTGGTCATATGAATTTTGACGCATTTGCAATCGTGAATGCCGAATTTGCTCATAAAATCCTTGAGGTATTTCTCCTGAGATATGAATATGCCATTGTGCTATTGACGAATTTGAAGACCTAAGAAGAATTTCAACTCTCCCATCATAGACATTTGATATTCTTCACTCATCATATAGGCAAATTCATCACTATAACGTTGGTCAATACAGCCAAAGATAATATCATCAACGTTTATTTGGCACACAAACAGTTCACCATCAAAAGATTTAGTAAAGAGAGTAGGGTCGAGTGAACCGGGTGTGAAGCCATTCTTCACGAAGAATTCCTTCAAAGTATCATACCACGCCCGAGGGGCCTGCTTGAGGCCATAGAGGGCCTTGTTGAGTCTGAAGACTTTGTCGATTCTTTGGATCTTCAAAACACAGGGGTTGAGCAACATATACTTCTTCCTCAAGCTTAACATTGAGGAATGCACTTTTCACATCCATTTGATATAAAGTGATATTATGATGGTTAGCATAAGCAAGTAATATGCGAATAGCCTCAAGTCTAGCAACAGGTGCAAAAGTTTCATTGAAATCAATTCCTTCAACCTGTGTGTAGCCTTGAGCTACAAGTCGTGCCTTATTCCTCACCACAAGGCCATTTTCATCTTGCTTGTTGCGGTAGATCCACTTTGTGCCAATGATATTATGCTTGCAAGGATCTGGGCGTTTGCCCAGTTCCTAGACATTGTTGAGCTCGAACTGATGTAATTCTTCTTGCGTGGCCTGAGTCCACTCAGGCTCCGGTCATCTACCTTAGTGGGCTCTGTGATAGAGACAAAAGCATAGTGCCCACAAAAGTTAGATAAATGTGAAGCTGTTGAGCGTGTGAGAGGACCTGGTGCTTCAATGTCATCGATGATCTTTTCAACTTGCACTTCTTTTGCGACGCGAGGATGAGCTGGTTGTCATCGAGGAACTTGATCAGCATTTTCTTCAGCATTATCTTCAGGTGCATTAGCTCGACGTTCTTCGCATTCTGGAATGAATTCTTCAGCAGATTCTTCAGTAGGAATGACATCCTCAGTCGCCTTGAATTTGATAGAATCCTCAGGTGCTGGTTCATCTATCACCGAAGGTAGGTGCTCTCTTTGCGAGCCATTAGTTTCATCGAACCGCACATCTACAGTTTCAACAACCTTGTGAAGAGCGTTGTTGAAGACTCTTTAGGTGTGTGAGTCCTTTCCGTAACCAAGCATAAAACCTTCATGTGCTTTCGGTGCAAATTTAGCATTGTGATGAGGATCTCTAATCAAACATTTAGCACTGAAGACTTTGAAATAACTCACATTGGGTTTCTTGTCAGTGAGGAGTTCATAGGCAGTCTTCTTGAAGAATTTGTGAAGATATACTTTGTTGATGATGTGGCACGCTGAGGGAGTTCCGGACTAAGGGGTGTCCGGATAGCCGAACTATCATCATCGGCCGGACTCCAAGACTATGAAGATACAAGATTGAAGACTTCGTCCCGTGTCCGGATGGGACTTTCCTTGGCGTGGGAGGCAAGCTTGGCGTCTGGATATGTAGATCTCCTACCATTGTAACCGACTCTGTGTAACCCTAACCCTATCCGGTGTCTATATAAACCGGAGGGTTTTAGTCCGTAGGACAAACAATAATCATACCATAGGCTAGCTTCTAGGGTTTAGCCTCTTTGATCTCGTGGTAGATCCACTCTTGTAACACACATTATCAATATTAATCTAGCAGGACGTAGGGTTTTACCTCCATCAAGAGGGCCCGAACTGGGTAAAACATCATGTCCCTTGTCTCCTGTTACCATCCGCCTAGACGCAGTTCGGGACCCCTACCCGAGATCCGCCGGTTTGACACCGACATTGGTGCTTTCATTGAGAGTTCCTACGTCGTCAGCCGATAGGGTCCGATGGCTCCTCCGATCATCAACAACGACGCGGTCCAGGTGAGACTTTTCTCCCGGACAGATCTTTGTGTTCGGCGCGGCTTTACCTGGGGCCAATTCGCAGCCATCCGGAAGCAGATCGAAAGCTTCGCCCCTGGCCATCAGTCAGATTTGAAGTTTAAACTATACGGCCGATATCCGCGGAGACTTGATCTTCGACGGATTCGAGCCGCAGCCAAAGCGTCTTGACTGTCTCGATGGGCATGATCTAGCTCTGCAGCCCGTGACAAGGCCTCGAGGCCGCACCAAGATCCGCTCCGGCCCTTAATCCGGGCGGATTCCCGACCGAGGACGAGTGGTTGGACACCGCCTCGGGGGCTACAATCTCTACGGCGATCGAGCCGAACACCATCCCTGTCCTTTGCAAAGACTCCTACTCCAGGGCGCCGGACTCCTATCCGGACTCCGAACCCTCCGCGCCCTTGCCGGTCGAATCCGATTGGGAGCCCGTTATGGAGTTCACGACCGCGGACATCTTTCAGCACTCGCCTTTTGGCAACATCCTGAATTCACTAAAGTCTCTCTCTTTATCCGGAGAGCCCTGGCCGGACTACGGTCAGGAAGGTTGGGATACGGTCGACGAAGAAATTCGACGCCCACCCACCACCCACTTGGTAGCCGCTGTCGACGACTTAACCGACATGCTAGACTACGAGTCCGAAGACATCGACGGTATGGATGACGATGCCGGAGACGACCAAGACCCAGTGCCTACAGGGCACTGGAAGGCCACCTCGTCATACAACATATACATGGTGGACATCCCAAAAGATGGGAACGGCGATGGAACAACGGAGGATGACCCCTCCAAGAAGCAGCCCAAGCGCCCGTCGTCGTGGTGCCGCTCTAAATCCCGCCACAAGAAGAATGAAGATTCCGCACCGGAGATAACAATACACCGGACAACGCCGAAGACAATCCACTCCAGCAAGAACCATCGCAGAGGATGAAGACGCCACCCTCAAGAGAGAGCGGCGAAGTAGAGGTAGAGGATTATATGCCTCCCTCAAGACGAAGCAAGCCTCGACGACAATGAATTCGTCGTGCCTGAGAATCCCGTCGAACAAGAGCATTTTAGACGCAGGCTTATGGCTACGACGAACAGCCTAAAGAAAAAGCAGCAACAGCTTAGAGCTGATCAGGATCTGCTAGCCGACGGATGGACCGAAGTCCTCGCGGCCGAAGAGCATGAGCTTGAACGCCCCTCCAAAAGCTACCCTAAACGCAAGCTGCTCCCCCGATTAGAGGAGGAGGCTCACGAACCCGCAAAATACGGCTGACCGACCACCCCGTGGTCGCGACAGAGAGGCCTCTAGGCCCTTCACTAGATCCGTACCCCGGCATCGCTCAAAAAGCACACGGCCACAGGGGAACGCTCCGGACCCGCGGGATATATTGGAGGACAAGGCAAGACAATCAAGATCGATCTATGGATCGCGTGGGCGCCCACGCGTGATTTACAACCGTCGCCACCGGACACGATAAGTCTGGCCGGGCGAACAAACCAGACCAAGCTCTTTTGAGCTCCGTCGTGATATTGCCCAATACAGAGGCGCCGCACACCCACTATGCTTCACAGACGAAGTAATGGATCATCAAATCCCCGAAGGGTTTAAACCCGTCAATATTGAATCCTATGATGGCACAACAGACCCGGGTTTGGATCAAGACTATCTCCTTCACATCCACATGGCCCGCGGTGACGATCTTCACGCCATCAAATACCTCCCCTCAAGCTTAAAGGACCAGCCCGGCATTGGCTCAATAGCTTGCCGGTGAGCCAATTGGGAGCTGGGAGGACCTGGAAGCCGCATTCCTCGATAACTTCCGGGGCACTTATGTGCGACCACCATACGCCGATGACCTAAGCCACATAATTCAGCAGCAGACGAATCGGCGAACAATTACGGACACGGTTCTTAACCAAGAAAAACCAAATCGTCGACTATCCGGATGCGGAGGCCCTTGCGGCCTTCAAGCATAACATCCGCGACGAGTGGCTTCGCCCGCAAGACCTAGGACAGGAAAAGCCAAAATCCATGGCAGCCCTCACATCACTCATGACCCGCTTCTGCGCGGGTGAGGACAGCTGGCTAGCACGCAGCAACAACCTAAGCAAAAATTCTGGCAGTCCGGACTTCAAGGACCAAAACGGCAGGCCGCGTCGTAACAAAAACAAACACCGCACTGACGGCGACAATATTGAGGATACGGCAGTCAATGCCGGATTCAAAGGCTATAAACCCGGTCAGCGGAAAAAGCCATTCAAACGAACTACTCCGGGTCCGTCCAATTTGGACCGAATACTCGACCGCTTGTGCGGATACACGGCACCCCGAAAAGCCGATAACCACACCAACAGGGACTGTTGGGTATTCAACGAGCAAGCAAGTTAATTGCCGAAAACAATGACAAGGGGCTGCATAGCGATGACGAGGACAAGACCCCCGCCCGAACAATAGAGGCGTAAGGGTTTCCCCACAGTGCGGACGGTGAACATGATATACGCAACCCACATACCCAAAAGGGAGCGAAGCGTGCACTCGTGGATGTCTACGCGATGGAGCCAGTTGCCCGAAGTTCAATCCATGGTCCTCCTCCCGATCACTTTTGACCGAAGGACCATCCGCCAAAGATCCGCCACGGCGGATTCGCCGCGACCGGTCCTAGACCCAATCGTCGATGGATTTCACCTAACCGAGTCCCGATGGATTTGGCGGCAGCAACCGAACTCGCTTTACTGTGATACAAAGGCGCAAAATGGGCATAGACCCCTCAAGGATTAAACCTACCAAAACGACCTTTAAAGGCGTCATACCAGGTGTAGAAGCCAATTGTACGAGCTCAATTACACCGAAGTGGTCTTCGGATCCCGGATAACTTCCGGCGAGGAGTTAATCTTCGACATAGTCCCGTTCCCGCAGCGGCTATCACGCCTTGCTCGGACGCATCGCTTGCAAAGTTCAACGCGGTGCCGCACTACGCATACCTCAAGCTCAAGATGCCAGGCCCTCGAGGAGTCATTACGGTCAACGGTAACATCAACGCTTCCTCCGCACGGAGGAACATACTGGCTGACTCTCATGGCGGAAGTGCAATGACCTCTTAAAGGCAGTGCTCGAATCCGCCGTTAAGCGGCCGGACAGCCAAGCGCCGCCGGAGTAACTTACAACAAGACCACAGCACGCCCGAGCACGCCAGAGCTGCGGCCCCAACCCCAGCTCTCCGCAAACGTCAGCAGGTCCTTCGCGTACACCATTACGCTCTGAAGATACCATGGGCATGGGGAGGGGGGCACGACCACAATACACCCAGACTGCGGCTCAACCACACAAGGGGCTCTCAAGTGTGTCGTTCCTTTTTCTTTTCTTTTTACCTTTTTCTTTTCTTTTTACCTTTTACTTTTTAACCACAGGACTCCGTTTGTCAGAAGCCCTGTCCGGCAGCAGACCTGTCAAACTCACGATGCAACAGCCAGGGAAGGATAAAGGCTACAACGAATATACAGGTGGTCTCCATTACGAGCATTTTCATACACCAATCTGCAGCCTACCCACAGGAAGGGACATGTTTAACAGTCTCCTACCTTGCTTATCGCACTATTTGTATCGTTCTGCATTCATAGCAGCACTTATTGAATAAAACAATGCAGCACCTTTTTGCTTATAATTGCATTTCTTTTTCATACATATGTTCATTCACGACATGTTGCATCCGTACACTTTGGTACAGCTAATATACACCAGGGGCTTATGTTTCCCGCGTTATGGTGTGACGAGTCCGAGCACTTTCACAAGTGCGGCACCCCGAACTTATAGCACTATATGCATCGGCTCCGAATCATGTCTTGGGTCAATAGTTCGGTTTGCCCGGCTCCCGTGTTTTGGTACCTTACGTTCCGTTATATCGACTAAGGTAGCACCGGGAGAACCACTGCGATTCCGCCCCGGTTAATTTGGGTTAACACCTCAGTGGAGAAAGCTAAAACTGACCGTCATGATGAGGCGAGAGACCGGTCGCTGTTCGAGAGGTTTTCTGTGAGTCCTTAAAGACTTATGCCGCTTAGAGCGAGGAGTTGGATACTGTCCGGCCAAGGCGTGGATAGCGCCCCAAATTCGGCCTTCCGAAGACTAGGGGCTTCGCTGAAATTTAAAATTATAGAATTCTATGGCTAAGTGAGAGTGTTCAAGCATTATAAGTCCGGTTGCCTTGTTCGTCGTGTTGAGCGCCTCCCTAGATGGACCCAAAAATGGGAACAAGAGCGCTCAAGTTTATCCCGAACACCCCACCACTAGTGGCATGGGGGCTGAAGCCGACGACTTGCCATCTCTCAGATTTGATAAACGGCCGCACGTAAGGTAATATTTTAAATTAACAAGCGTTGCTTAGCGCATATAAACTAAGTTTTCAGCGCATGCAGGATAACAAAATGCGAGTCTACTCAAATATTACATCTTTGGAGCACTCACCCGCAATAGTGCGGGCGCCCTTGACACACTCTTATAATACATCTCGGGCGTGCGATGCTCCTTGCCCTCCGTGGCGTGTCCGTCCACGAGCCTGGCATCCATCTTGCCCCAAAGTGCACCTTTTGCGTGGGCAAGGGCCCGACGGGCACCCTCGATACAAAGCGGAATGCTTGATAACTTCAACCCACGGGCACGCATCCACCGGCCGCCGCAGGGGCGAAGTAGCTCCTGTGCATGGCCTCCTTAGGCCACGGCCGAACTATGAGGCCCTTCATGGCCTGTTCGGCCGCCTTTAGGAGCTCGACCAGCTGCTTCACCGGGTAGCTAAAGGCACTGGATGTCCGGCCTCAGCATACCGAGACCAGAAGACCTTCTCCGTTGAGCTCCCTCCTCGGCCCGGTGAGAATCTTGGCTGACGCCGGACACGCCGAGGAAGCTCTGCGACGCATACAGAGAGCTCCGAATTGGGTAAGCAACAGGTAATTAACACTCACATGCTTACTCTGCATGAAACATGCCTTACCTGCTGCTATTTTCTTCACCGCTTCAATCTCCTGGAGGGCCTTGTAGGCTTCGGCCTTAACGGTTTTGGCACTCTCAAGAGCCGTTGCAAGCTCAGACTCTCGAGTCTTCTAGTCACGCTCCAAGTTGTCATGTTTTTTCACGAGATCCTGGAGCTCTTGCTGTACCTCCGCCACCCGCGCCTCCTGCTTCTCTTGCTCGGTGCGTTCATGGCCGCGTGCAGCTTCGCCGCGGCCATCGCCTCCTTCAGGGTCGCCACCTCGTTAGCGGCCCCTACAATACCCACGTTATCCTTGTCATTTTTCTTGCAACCAAATCCTTTTCTGTAAGGTACAATTTTCATAAGGTATTACTCACCTTCTTTTTCCTCGAGCTGCTTCTTGGCATGGCCGAGCTCGTTCTCGGAACGCTCGAGGTTTTTCTTCAAAGTATTGACCTCCGCGATCGGTCGGGCGGAGGTCAGCAGACCTGCAATCCCATATTGACATATTTTTATGAATCCTGCGTTTATCTTTCTAAAGATCCTCAGTCCGGATTTTCTTTCCGAACACCGAACCGAGCATCAGTGGCTACTGTCTATGCGGTACCATTTTACATATATTGAAATTTCTTACCTCAAAGCCTGATAGAAGATCGGCGATGCAGGCTTGGTCCAGCTCTTGGCGGATCGGCTGTCCGGATCACCGCACTCATAACGATGCGGTGCTCCTCTCGATGGAGGCGCCGTTGGCGCCTCCGATGCCATCCGGTGCCTCCGGTTGGGCGAAGGACACGGCGTCTTACCCTTCTTGCGAAGGGATCGCTTTCCACTCGGAACCACCGAAGGTTCGGCATGAAGCCCGGACAAGGGTCGGGCTTAGAGCCCCTGGGGTCTTGCCCCCACGCGCTGAGTCCGGGAGGTTGCCTTGTGGCACCTCTGCGCCACCTCCTCGTGACCAAGCCCCTTTGGAGCTCCGCCATGGAGTTGTCCGCAGCATGAGGCGAGGAGGCGGTCGGAAGCGAAGTACTCTCCATTTCCGACAAGCCCAGGGACCCGCTCGATGAATCAACGAACTTGCCTTTGGGCGGGCTGCGCGCGTGTTCGACAGTAGAGAACACTGCAATAATAAAAAAGCCACGGGTATCCAGGACACTTACGATCTCGCCAGGGCTTGGCCCTCGTGAGGCCGATCCCCTCGTCATCGTCGGCGTTGGTGGAGAAGTCCGGGAGGAAGGTTCTTCCCTTCTTGGACCCTCCGGCCTCCCGGTTGGGGCCTTCCTTTTCCTCTCCTCCCCAGCGGGAGAAGCTTCTTCTTCTTCCTCCTGCGTCTTGAGGAGAAGATTACGCCCGAGAATCCGGCGGACACTGGCGTCAGGTGCTCCTTCGAGTTCCCGTAGCCTCCTTCTTGGCCTTCTTCTCCGGCACCACACGGGGTGCCAGAGCTAGCAGCCCCATCAATCGGGCGTCCGTTGGGTCTTCTGGCAAAGGAGCCGGACAGTTAATCTGTCCGGACGTCTTCAGCCATACCTGTCGAAGAATAGGGAGTTTTCAGAACCCACGTAGAGTCAATCTATGAAAAAGGAGTCCCGTAAAGGGTAAAATAACTTACCTCGTTGGCTTGACGCCGCGAGCTGTATCCGCGATCTTTGTTAGCGGTCACGCGGGCTTGGCGTATGAACAGCACCTTCCGGGCATCTTCGTGGTATCGAAGAGCGGCTCAAGTTGATCGCTGTCGCGGATCGAACTCCACAAATTGAAGTCCCAATGTTGGCATGGGAGAATCCGGCGGATGAGCATCACACGGATTACGTCAACAATCCTGCGATTCTTGTCCACGAGTTCGGACGGCGTGTTGAGTCCGGATAGCTCGTCCGAATTCCCTACTTGAGGCCGTCTCTTTCCATGGCCCGAGAGCGTGTGGGGAATCCAGATCTGAATTCGGGGCCGCCACCCATTCAGGGTCGCGTGGCTCGGTGATGTAGAACCACCCGATTGCCACCTTTATTGTCTCGAGAAAGGAGCCCTCGAGCCATAGGACTTTGGCCATCTTGCCGACCATGGCGCCTCCGCACTCCGCTTGGCTGCCCTTCACAACCTTCGGCTTGACACTTTGAAGGTCTTGAGCCTGGCCGAAGTGGGGCTGGATCTGAGCGAAGGCCTCGCACCACGATGATAAACGCCCGAGAGGCGTTGAGGGGCGAAATTGGGGCCAGGTCATGGAAGTCCAGGCCGTAGTAGAACATGAGCCTCCGGACAAATGGGTGAAGTGGAAAACCTAGTCCATGGAGGAAGTGGGGAGAAATACCACCCTCTCATGGGGGACTGGGGTTGGAATAAGCTGCCCAGCGTCAGGCAGACTTTGTCGTGATATCGCGGACAAGTATCCGGCCTCCCTTGATCTTGTGATGTGCCCTCCGTGGCGGAGGAGGCCATCCATCTGCCTCCGCTCGACATGGTTGGAGAAGGTTGAGGAGGAAAGTGCAGACTTGGGCGCTACAGCTCGAGTGCGCAGGAATGGATGAGCAAAGGAGGAAGAAGGCGTGGGTGAAAGGATGGATCCTTATCCCCTTATATGGGCGGACAAAACATGTGTCCCCACCGGCTGGTAAAACTAAGCTTATCTCCCAAGCGCCACAATCAATGGCGGCGGTTGGGTTACTGCGTCCGTATTGATGGGAATCCGGTATAAGGGAACACGATCTACGCCTCGACAAGACGTGCCAAAGAAACCGCTTCCTTCATGGCTGAGGTGGAACAGTAAAAACAATTTGAATAAAGGCTTGGTAGTGGTGCGATGTCACGCCACAAAATATGTCAGCAGATTGATCTTGTGTAATATTATTCTCTCTACGGTGGTATGTGGAATTTCTTTTTGCAGAGCCGGACACTATCCTGGTGTTCACAATCTTCTATAAATTATTCGGAGGAAGAACCCGCCTTGCAATGCCGAAGACAATATGCGGGCCGGACCCATCGTCATTGAAGCCTGGTTCAGGGGCTACTGAGGGAGTTCAGGATTAAGGGGTGTCAGGATAGCGAACTATCATCATCGGCGGACTCCAAGACTATGAAGATACAAGATTGAAGACTTCGTCCCGTGTCGGATGGGACTTTCCTTGGCGTGGAAGGCAAGCTTAGCGATCTGGATATGTAGATCTCCTACCATTGTAACCGACTGTGTAACCCTAACCCTATCCGGTGTCTATATAAACCGGAGGTTTTAGTCAAGAGGGCGAACAACAATCATACCATAGGCTAGCTTCTAGGGTTTAGCCTCTTTGATCTCGTGGTAGATCCACTCTTGTAACACACATTATCAATATTAATCTAGCAGGACGTAGGGTTTTACCTCCATCAAGAGGGCCCGAACCTGGGTAAAACATCATGTCCCTTGTCTCCTGTTACCATCCGCCTAGACGCACAATTCGGGACCCTCTACCCGAGATCCGCCGGTTTTGACACCGACACACGCGGTATCAATTTCATCAATCCAAAAATGACGAGGCGTTTTGTATTCATCAAGCATAGTGTCGGTGTCAAAACCGGCGGATCTCGGGTAGGGGGTCCCGAACTGTGCGTCTAGGCGGATGGTAACAGGAGACAAGGGACATGATGTTTTTACCCAGGTTCGGGCCCTCTCGATGGAGGTAATACCCTACTACTTGATTAATATTGATGATATGGGTAGTACAAGAGTAGATCTACCACGAGATCAAGGAGGCTAAACCCTAGAAGCTAGCCTATGATATGATTGTTGTTCATCCTACGGACTAAAACCCTCCGGTTTATATAGACACCGGATAGGTTAGGTTACACAGAGTCGGTTACAATGGTAGGAGATCTACATATTCAGACGCCAAGCTTGCCTTCCACGCCAAGGAAAGTCCCATCCTAACACGGACGAAGTCTTAAATCTTATATCTTCATAGTCTTGGAGTCCGCCACATGATAGTTCGGCTATCCGGACACCCCAGTCCAGACTCCTCAAGAGTCTCTCGAACCAGGCTTCAATGACGATGAGTCCGCGCGCATATTGTCTTCGCATTGCAAGGCGGGTTCCTCCTCCGAATACTTCATTGAAGGTTTTGAACACCAGGATAGTGTCCGCTCGCAAAACAAGTTCCACATACCAATCGTGAGAGAATAACTTTTGCAGACCGCCGACGATTTCGCGGGCGTGACATCACACCATGGTCGCCTTTTATGAATCGCTTTTTACCTGCTCCACCTTAGCGCCGCTTAGCGAGGCGTGTTTCCTTGGCACGCCTTATCAAAGCATAGATCGCCCCCTTTTCCGGGATTCTCATCAATACGGACGTAGGTAACCCATCCGCGCCATTGATTACGACGCTTGGGAGATAAGCGAGTTCTACCAGATGGTGGGGACGCATTGCTTCGTCTGCTCATAAGGGATAAGGATCCACCTTTTCACCCACGCCTTCTTCCTCCTTTGCTCATCCATTTCACAAGACTCGAGCTCTAGCGCCTAAGTCCGCACATTCCTCCTCAACCTTCTCCAACCATGTCAGAGCGGAGGCAGATGGATGGCCTCCTCACACGGAGGGGCACATCACAAGAGTGCGGGAGGCTTGATACTTGTCCGCGATATCACAGACAGCTGCCCGACGCTGGGCAGCTCATTCCAACCCCTGTGCCCCATGAGAGGGTGGTGTTTCTCCCCACTTCCTCCATGGACTAGATTTTCCACTTCACCCATTTGTCCGGGGCTCATGTTCTACCTACGGCCGGACTTCCACAACATGGCCCCGAATTTCGCCCTCAACATCTCGGTGTTTATCGTCAGGTGCGAGGCCTTCCTCTGATTCAGCCCCACTTCAGCCTATGGTCAAGACCTTTAATGTCGTGCCGAAGGTTGTGGGCGGCCACAAGCGGAGTGCGGAGGCGCCATGGTCGGCAAGATGGCCAAAGTCCTATGGCTCGAGGGCTCCTTTGTGGAGACAATAAAGGTGGAAATCGGGTGGTTCTACATCACGAGCCACGCTGACCTGAATGGGTGGCGGCCCCCAAATTCAGATCCGGATTCCCCACACGGCTCTCGCCATGGAAAGAGATGGGCCTGAAGTAGGGAGATTCAGACGAAGCTATCCGGACTCCAAACATGCGTCCAAACCTGGTGGACAAGAATCTCGTGCTTGTCGACGTAATCCAGGTGATGCTCATCCACGGATTCTCCCATGCCAACAACGGGCCTTCAATTTGTGGGAGTTCGATCCAAAGACAAAGACCGGAACGTTGAGCAGGCTCTTCGATACTACGTACGAATATGCCTAGAAGGTGCTGTTCAAGGGCGCCGAAGCCCCCTCATCCGCTAACAAAGATCGCGGATACAGCTAGCGGCGTCAAGCCGGCGAGGTAAGTTATTTTACCCTTTACGGACTCTTTTTCATAGATTGACTCTACGTGGGATCTAAAAACTCCCTATTCTTTGACAGATCAATGAAGACGCCTTGACAGATTAACTATCCGGCTCCTTTGCGGAAGACCCAGCCGGACGCCCTATTGACGGAAAGCTGGCTCCGCACCCCATGTGGTGCCGAGAAGAAGGCCAAGAAGGAGGCCACGGAACTCAAGAAGCTCCCGACACAAGGTGTCGCCAGATTCTCAAGCGTAATCTTCTCCCAAGACAAGGAGGAGGAAGAAGAAGCTTCTCCCCAGCCGGGGAGGAGAGGAAAAGGAAGGCCGCCCCAACCGGGAGGCCGGAGGGTCCAAGAAGGAAGAACCCTTCCTCCGGACTTCTCCACCAACGTCGACGACGAGGAGGAGGATTGGCCTACAAGGGCCAAGCCCCTGGCGAGATCGTAAGTGTCCGGAGACCCATGGCTTTTTATTATTGCAGAGTGTTCTCTAATACCGAACCATCATGCAGCCCGCCCAAGGGCGAGTTCGCCGCTTCGACGAGCGGGTCCCTGGGTTCGTCGGAAATGGAGAGTACTTCACTTCCGACCGCCTCCTCACCTCACGTCGGAAGAGGGGTTTGGTCAAGAGGAAGTGGCGCAGGAGGCGCCACAAGGCAACCTCCCGGACTCCAGGCGCGTGGAGGGCAAGACCCCCAGGGGCTCTTAGCCCGACCCTTGTCCGGACTCCATGCCGGAACCTTCAGCGGTTCCGGAGTCCGGCAAGCGGTCCCTTTGCAAGAAGGGTAAGACGCCGGTGTCCTCCGTCCAACCGGAGGCACCGGATAGCTTACTGGAGGCGCTCAACGGTGCCTCCATCAAGGAGGAGCACCGCACTGTTATGAGTGTGGTGATCCGGACGATTCCTCCGCCAAGAGCTGCCCCGACTGACCCTGCACTGTACCAGCCTTCTAACAGCTTTGAGGTAAGTTTAGAATATGTGTAAAAATATTACGGCATAGACAGTAGCCCCGATGCTTAGTTCGTGTTCGGAAAGAAAAGCCGGACTAAGGATCTAAAAAGATATACGCAGGAGTCTAACATAAGTATGTCAATATGGGAATGCAGGTGTCTTTGACCTCTCACGGACCGATCTGGAGGTCGATGCGTTAAAGCAGAGCCTCGAGCGGTCCGAGAACGAGCTCGGCCAAGCCAAGAAGCAGCTCGAGGACAAGGAAGGTACGTTGTACCTTATTAAATTAATACCATATAGAAAGGTTTCGGTTGCAAAAGATAACAGGAATAACATGGGTACTGCAGGGGCTACGAACGAGGTGGCGACCCTGAAGGAAGCGGTGTCCGCGGGGTCGAAAACAAAGCGGCCGCGGAACGCACCGAGCGAGAGAAGGGGGAGGCGAGCTGGCTACAGAGCGGCAAGAGCTCCAAGCCCTCGTGGAAAAACCACGAGAGTTTGGAGCGTGACTCAAGACTCGAGTCCGAGCTCGCCTCGGCTCTTGAGAGTGCCAAAGTCGCTAAGGCCGAGGCCCAAAAAGCCCTCCAAGAAATTGAGTCGTTAAAGAAGATAGCGGCGGGTAAGGCATTCTTTATGGAAAGCAAGCATATGAAAGTGAATTACCTATTACTTACCCGGATTCGGAGCTCTCCAGGAGCATTCGCAGATTTGCCCCGTAGTGTGTCCGATGTCTGCCGCATTCTACCGCGCCAAGGAGGGAGCTCGACGGAAAAGGTGTTCTCGGTCTCGATGTCAGGCGGACATCCGGTGCTTGAGCGACCAAAAGCAGCTGATCGAGCTCCACAAGGTCGCCGAACAGGCCATGAAGGGCCTTATAAGCGCGGCTGTGGCCATTGGAGGCCATGCCCGGAGCTACTTGACTTGGTGCAGCTGGTGGATGCCTGTCCATGGATTGAAGTCATCAAGCGCTCCGTCTGCATTGAAGGTGTCCGTCGGGCCCTTGCCCGTGCTAAAGTGCACTGGGGCAAGCTGGATGCGGAGAAGCTTGTGATGGACGGGCCACCGAAGGGCAAGGAGCATCGCCCGCCCGAAATGTACTATGAGGGCTTCCTGAAGGGTGCCCGCCGAATAGCGGATGAGTGCTCCAAAGATGTAATTTTTGAATAGGCTCGCATTTGTTATCCTGTACACTGAAAACTTGTTCATATGCGCTAAGCAACGCTTATTAATTTAAAATATTACCTTCTGTGCGGCCGTTTATCGAAGAGAGATGGCAAGTCGTTATTTCAGCCCCCATGCCACAGTCTTTGGGGTGTTCGATAAACTTGAGCACTCTTGTTCCCATTCTTGGGTCCATCTAGGGAGGCGCTCAACACAACGAACAAGGCAACCGGACTTATAATGCTTGAACACTCTCACTTAGCCATAGAATTCTATAATTTTAAATTTCGGCGAAGCCCCTAGTATTCGGAAGACCGAGTTCGGGGCGCTATCCATGCCTTGGCCGGACAATTCCGGTTCCTCGCTCTAAGCGGCATAAGTCTTTAGGGACCCAAAAAAACCTCTCGAACAGCGACCGGCTCTCGCTCTATCATGACGGTCAATTTTAGCTTTCTCCAGCGAGGTGCTCGACCCAGCTCAAGCTGGGGCACAATCGCAGTGGTTCTCCCGGTGCTAACTTAGTCGATATAACGGAACGTAAGGTACCAAAACACGGAGCGGGCAAACCTAACTGTTGACCCAAGACATGATTCAGAGCGATTCATATAATGCTATAAGTTCGGGTGCTGCACTTGTGAAAGTGTTCAACTTATCACACCATAATTTTGGGATACTTAAGCCCCAGGTGTATTGGCCGTACCAAAGTGTACGGTTGCATCATGTCGTAAATTGAACAGATGTATATATATTGGTAGTAGAGCTATAATAAGCTATAAGCTATTTATTGTTTATTCAAAAAGGTACTGCAATGAAAGCAGTACGATACAAATAGTCACGATAAGCAAGGGATGGGACTATCTAACATGTCCCCCTCCGAGTAAGTCATGGGATGGTATGTAAAATGTATAATGCTTGGAATAGAGACCACCTGAACACTTCGACGTGGCTTACCGCTTCCCCTGGCTATTGCATCATGAGTTTGGCGATTCTAGTGCGGACAGACTTCGAAAGACGGAGTCCCGAAGTAAGAAAAAGGAAGAAAAAGGAAAAGGAAAAGAATGACACAATCGAGCCCACAGTGCGGTCGAGCCGCATTCTTGGCATGCCGTGGTCTTGCACCTCCCCATATGCCCATGGTATCTCCAGAGCGTAATTATGTACGCCAGAATAACTAGCTTCGCAATTTCGCGAGGGCTGGGGTTGGGGCCGATTGCTACGCGTGCTTGAATCGTGCCAGGCGGTCTTGTTGTAGGTTACTCCGGGCGCGCTTGACAGTGTCCGGACGCTTAATGGCCGGACTCGAGAGTTGCTGTGAGAGGCTGCTTTGTACCTCCGCCGCGAGGGCCGCCGTGTGCTCCTCCGTTCGGAGAGAGCGTTCGGTGTTTCCATTGACCGTGATTACTCCTCGAGGGCCTGGCATCTTGAGCTTGAGGTATGCGTGAGTGCGGCACCGCATTGAACTTTGCAAATGCGGTTCGTCCGAGCAAAGGCATGATAGCCGCGAATGGGACGATGTCGAAGATTAACTCTTCGCTTTGGAAGTTATCCGGGATCCGAAGACTACTTTGAGTGTAACCGAGCCCGCATAACCGGCCTCTACACCCAAAGATGACGCCTTTAAAGGTCGTCTTTGTAGGTTTAATCCTTGAGGGGTCTATGCCCATTTTGCACACTGTATCCTGATAAAGCAGGTTCAGGCTGCTGCCGCCGTCCATTAGGACTCTGGTTAGGTGAAATCCATCGATAATTGGGTCAAGAACCAATGCGGCGAAACCGCTGTGACGGATGCTAGTGGGGTGGTCCCTTCGATCGAAGGTGATCGGGCAGGAAGACCATGGGTTGAACTTCGGGGCGACTGGCTCCATCGCATGTACTCCCTTAGTGCACGCTTCCGCTCCCTTTTGGGTACATGGGTTGCGTATATCATGTTCACCGTCCGCACTTGCGTGGGAAAACCCTTCTGTCCTCTATTGTTCGGCGGCCGGGGCTCTTCCTCGTCATCGCTATGCAGCCCCTTGTCATGGAGTTCGGCACTTAACTTGCCTGCTTGCTTGAACACCCAACAGTCCATGTTGGTGTGATTGGTTGGTTTTCCGGGGGTGCCATGTATCCGCACAAGCGATCGAAGTTTTCGGTCCAAGTTGGACGGCCCCTGGTATTTCTTTTGAATGGCTTCTTCCACGACGGGTTTAGAGCCTCTGAATCCGGCATTGACGGCCGTATATTCAGTGTTATCGCCGTTAATGCGGCGCTTTGTTCTTGTTGCGACGCCGACCTGCCATTGCTGTCCTTGGTATCCGAACTATCGTGGATGTTTGGCCAAGTTGTTGCTTCGAGCTAGCTACCTGTCCTCTCCGCACAAAAGCGGGTCATGAGTGTTGTGAGGGCTGCCATGGATTTTGGCTTTTCCTGTCCTAGGTGCCGGGCAAGCCACTCATCGCGGATGTTATGTTTGAAGGCTGCAAGGGCCTCTGCATCCGGACAGTCAACGATTTGGTTTTTCTTTGTTAGGAAACGTGTCCAGAATTGTCTGGCCGATTCTTCTGGCTGCTGGATTATGTGGCTAAGGTCATCGGCGTTCGTGGTCGCACATATGTGCCCCGGAAGTAATCAAGGAATGCGGCTTCCGTGTCCTCCCAACAACCAATTGATTATCTTTGGCAAGCTGTTGAGCCAATGCCGAGCTGGTCCTTTAAGCCCGAGTGGGAGGTATTTGATGGCATGTAGATCATCACCGCGGCCATGTGGATATGGAGGAGATAGTCTTGATCCGGACCGCAGGATCTGTGGTACCATCGTATGATTCGATGTTTACGGGTTTGAAGCCCTCGAGGATTTGATGATCCATTACTTCATCTCGTGAAGCATAGTGGGTGTCTTGGCGCCTCAGATTGGGCTATATCACGACGTAGCTCATATGAGCTTTGTCTCATCATGTTCGCCCGACCGGGTTTGCTGTATCCGGTGCGACGGTAATCATCCCGCGTCGTTGGGCGCCCACGCGATCCGTAGATCGATCTTGTATGTTTTGCCTTATCCTCCAATATATCTCGCAAGTCCGGCGCGTTTTCCCGTGCCTTGGTACTTTTTGAGCGGCGTCAGGGTGTGGCTTGAGCGGAGGGCCGAGAGGCTTCTTCCGTCGCTGACCACGGGTGGCTGGTCTACCATGTCATGCGCTGGTGACTTGGGTGCTTCCTCCTCGATCGAGGCAACGGCCTGCGTGCAGGGTAGCTTTTGAAGGGCGTTCGAGTTCATACTCTTCGGCTGCAAGGACTTCATCCATCTGTCGCCTAGCAGGTTTTGGTCAGCTCTAAGTCGTTGCTGCTTTCTTGAGGCTTCTTGTCGTGGCTATAAGCCTGCGTTTGAAACTCTCTGCTCGGCGGGATCCTCGAGCACGACAAATTAAATTGCCGTCGCCGAGGCTTGCCTCATCTTCGGAGGAGGCGGCGTAATTATCGCCCTCGACCTCTCTTTCTGCCCGCATGTCGTCATGCGGATTTGCCCTCTCCCTCCTCTGCCGAGTCCCTGCCGGAGGGGTTGTCTTTGGTACTGTCCGGTGTTATTATCTCCGTGCGGAATCACCGTTTTCTTTGTGGCGGGATTTAGAGCGGCGCTACCGACGCCGGGCGCTTGGTTGCTTTTGGAGGGTCATCGCCCGTTGTTCCATCGCCGTTCCCATCTTTTGGGATATCCACCATGTATATGTCGTATGACGAGGTGGCCTTCCGGTGCCTCAGAGGCGCTGGGTCTTGGTCGTCTCCGGCATCGTCGTCCATAGCGTCGATGTCTCCGGAGTCGAAGTCTAGCATGTCGGTTAAATCATCGACAGTGGCTACAAAGTGGGTGGTGGGTGGGCGTTGAATTTCTTCGTCGTCCGCATCCCAACCTGCCTGTCCGTAGTTCGGCCAGGGCTCTCCGGATAAAGAGAGAGACTTTAGTGAATTCAGGATGTCGCCAAAGGGCGAGTGCTGAAAGATGTCCGCGGTAGTGAACTCCATGACCGGCGCCCAATCGCATTCGATTGGCAGGGGCGCGGAGGGTTTGGAGTCCGGAGAGGAGTCCGGCACCCTGGAGTCGAGGTCTTCGCGAAGGACAGGGATGGAGTTCGGCTCAATCGCCGTAGGGATCATAGCCCCCGAGGCGGTGTCCAACCACTCGTCCTCGATCGGGGATTCCGGCTCCGGATTAAGGGTCGGAGCGGATGCGGGTGCGGCCTTGAAGGCACTGTTCGGCTGCAGAGCTAGATCATGCCCATCGAGACAGTGCGGCACGCTTGGCCGCGGCTCGAATCCGTCGAAGATCAAGTCTCCGCGGATATCGGCCGTATAGTTCAAACTTCCAAATCTGACCTGATGGCCAGAGGCGTAGCTTTCGATCTGCTCTAGATGGCCAAGCGAATTGGCCCGCAGTGCAAAGCCGCCGAATACGAAGATCTGTCCGGGGAGAAAAGTCTCACCCTGGACCGCGTCGTTGTTGATGATCGAAGGAGCCATCGGGCCTATCGGTGGCGACACGGAAGGAACTCTCAATGAAAGCACCAATGTCGGTGTCAAACCGGCGGATCTCGAGTAGGGGTCCCGAACTATGCGTCTAGGCGGATGGTAACAGGAGACAAGGGACACGATGTTTTTACCCAGGTTCGGGCCCTCTCGATGGAGGTAATACCCTACTCCTGCTTGATTAATATTGATGATATGGGTAGTACAAGAGTAGATCTACCACGAGATCAAGGAGGCTAAACCCTAGAAGCTAGCCTATGGTATGATTGTTGTTTGTCCTACGGGCTAAAACCCTCCGGCTTATATAGACATCGGATAGGGTTAGGGTTGCATAGAGTCGGTTACAATGGTAGGAGATCTACATATCCGTATCGCCAAGCTTGCCTTCCACGCCAAGGAAAGTCCCATCCGGACACGGGACGAAGTCTTCAATCTTGTATCTTCATAGTCTTGGAGTCCGGCCGCGATGATAGTTCGGCTATCCGGACACCCCCTAGTCCAGGACTCCCTCACATAGTGCGAGCCATCTCAACAAGAGTTCTGTTCTTGCGCTCCACGACGCCATTTTGCTGAGGAGTATAAGGAGCAGATAACTCATGAGTAATACCAATTTCATCAAGATACTCATCAAGACCTGAATTCTTGAACTCAGTTCCATTGTCACTCCTGATGTGCTTGATCTTCACACCAAAGTTGGTTGAAGCCCTCGAGGAAAATCGTTTGAAGACTTCCTGCACTTCATGTTTGTAAGTGACAATGTGTACCCATGTGTAACGAGAGTAATCATCAACAATAACAAAGCCATATAGAGATGCATCATTAGTGACTGCTGAGTAATGATTAGGACCAAAGAGGTCCATGTGAAGCAATTCGAATGGACGAGTAGTGGTCATGATAGTCTTTCTTTGGATGCTTGGCCTTGGTCATTTTCCAGCTTCACAGCTCCACACAAGTGATCCTTGAGGAATTTGACATTCTCAATGCCAATGACATGCTTCTTCTTCGCATGGCGTGTGCAAATTCCTCATGCCTGCGTGACCAAATTAAAGTCGATGCCATAGCCAGCCTTCTGAAGCTTTTGCAAGTAGGCACACGGCTGGTTGTGATCCTGTAGAGAAATCAACAATATACAAGTCTCCTCTCCTAAAGCCTTCGAAGACTTTGGAATTGTCAGCTTCCATAATCACAACACAACGATACTTGCCAAAGACAACAACCATATCAAGATCACAAAGCATTGAGACTAACATGAGGTTGTATCCCAAGGACTCAACAAGCATGACTTTGTCCACGTGTATGTCCTTAGAGATCGCAACCTTTCCTAGACCCAATACCTGACTTTTGCCTTTGTCAGCAAAGATAATATGCTTCAGGTGTGACGGTGATAAGGGAGCATCCATCAATAGGTTCTTGTCACCAGTCATGTGATTTGTACATCCACTATCGAGGACCCACTCAGTGGCTTTGGGTTGATCATCCTGCAGATGAATTAGTGCAACTTACGAACTCATATACTTCATCGCTGAAGAATATGATATCAAATTCATTAGATGAATTTCATCAAAGAGTAAAACAGATATAGCGGTATGAGGACGTGTGAAATGAAAGTTCATTTCATCATGATTCGCTTTGTGTCCTTTCGAGGCAATTTTGCCAGGGCCCCCAAGAAATTCTTGAGACATTAAAGCACGCCCGAGACCTGACCCTGCAGAAGAAATTAGTTCTTTTTCTTCACCACCCACATCTGAAGGGGTGGCAAAGAGTTCATCACTCTACGAGCTCCATATGAGAATTGTGGCATAGAAGCCAATCCATTTCGTTTCACATAAGAGGGGTTAGGGTAAGCATATGAATAAGCAGAGAAATTCTTCGAGGACCTATGAACATAATGGTTTGAAGAATAATGCACATATTCATAGCCCTTAGCTCTACCCTGCGAAATAGAGTTGTTAGCACGATGATAATCATATGAGGACTTTGATCCTTTTGAGGAATTTGATCCACGTGAGGACTTTGGTCCGTATGAGGACTTGGATCCATATGAAGAATTTGGTCCATATGAAGAGTTTGATCTGGGGTTCCTATTCTTCACAGGTGTTGTCACGAGGATATTCACCTGAAGACTTTCAAGGCACTTCTTGGGAACCCAGATTTTCTTCATAGGAGAACCGTTCCTGTAGTTAGTGCCAACATATCTAGCAAATACTTCACCATTCTGATTTTTGAACAGTTTATAGTTGGAGTCAAATGACTCATTAGAAGAATCAGGAGATTCACATGTAAAGCCAGATAAGTTAGATGTGTCAACTGGAGGTCCCTTTGCAGCAACCCATGAGGTTTTAGGGTACTGCTCAGGCTTCCAATATGTTCCATCAGCATTGAGTTTCCTCTCAAAGGCAATACCCTCTTTCCTAGGTATTCTGTTGAGGATCTGCTTTTTAAGCACATCACAAAGAGTCTGATGCCCTTTGAGGCTTTTGTACATGCATGTCATGTACAATTCCTTCAGCCATGCATCGTCAGTGATACTAGCAATGTCCTCAGATGAGGAATTAGTGATAGCATAGGTAGGAGAAGAATTTGTAACAATTGAAGCATTTGAACATTCAGGTGAAGAATTAGCAGATTCACGTTCAATGCACTTTAAGCATGGAGGAACAAATTCTTCACGAGAAGCCTTGATTTGTTGAGCAAGTAATGAATCGCGCTCCTTCGAAGATCTTCATAACTCACTCTTAGCTTCTCAAGATCTTGCTTCTTTTGAAGAAATTCATAAGAAAGCTTCTCATGATCGATAAGAGAGAGTTATGATGACCTTGAAGGTTGTCAAACCTAGACTCAAGTCTCTGAAGATTTTCAGTCAGGGCTTTAGTGCGATCCATTTCTTCACCCAACATATCATCACTTTTGTCTAGCATGTTTTGAATCTTTTCAAAAGCCGTTTGTTGTTTTACAGCAATCTTAGCAAGTTTAGAGTAGTTGGGCTTGAGATCTTCATCAGATTCATTCTCACTAGATTCAAAGGAGGTATATTTGAGTACCTTTGCACCCTTTGCCATGAAGCAATAGGTGGGATCGTAGTCATCATTATCTTCGTCAGCCTCGTTGGTGAGGTCAATTTCTTCAGAGTTGAAGATGGACTTGGCGAATGCGAGCGAGAGCAGACTCGCCACACCGGACTCGGACTCCTCGGGACGCCTCCTCTTCCTCATGTTCCTCGATTCAGCTTCAGAGTCCATTTTCTTGCCAATGAATGCCCGAGCCTTCTTGGAGTTGCTCTTCTTGTGAGATGAAGACTTGAGGATTTTGATGATGAAGATTTTGACGATTTCTTCTTCTTCTTAGCGTCATCGAATTTGTAATCCTTGTATTTCTTCTTCTTTAATTCCTTTTCCCACTGAGGACAATCTTGAATATAGTGACCAGGTTTCTTGCATTTGTGGCATAGCCTTCTCTTATAGTCACTGGATGAGGAATCACTGCTCCTTGAGGATTTTCCAAAGCGGCCACGTCTTGAGAACTTCTGAAAATTCTTCATGAGTAGTGCTAGATCCTGGCTCAATTCTTCAGGATCACCAAGGCTACTACCAGAATCTTCACATTCAGATTCAGACACAGCCTTGGCCTTCAGGGCACGTGATTTGCCATAGCTCGAACCATAGAGATCTCTCTTTCCAGCAAGCTAGAACTCATGAGTATTTAGCCTCTCGAGGATATCAGCGGGATCAAGTGACTTGTAGTCAGCACGTTCTTGTATCATCGATTGCGAGTATCAAATGAGGAATCAAGCGATCTCAACAATTTCTTCACCACCTCATGGTCGATGATGTCAGTGGCACCAAGTGCTTGAAGCTCATTTGAGATGTCAGTGAGGCGATCGAAGGTTTGTTGAACATTTTCATTGTCGAGTCTTTTGAAGCGGTTGAAGAGATTGCGAAGAACATCAACTCGAGAGTCACGCTGAGTTGAGACACCTTCATTTACTTTGGACAGCCTATCCCAGATAAGCTTAGCAGCTTCCAAAGCACTCACTCTTCCATACTGTCCTTTGCTCAGATGGCCACATATGATATTCTTCGCTTGAGAATCGAGTTGCTTGAATCTCTTCACATCGGTAGCGTTCAGTGAGGGTGAGACAGTGGGAACACCATTGTCCACAACATACCAGAGATCGTTATCAATTGCCTCAAGATGCATTCGCATCTTATTCTTCCAGTAAGGGTAGTCTGTTCCATCGAAGGTAGGACAGCCAGCAGAGACCTTGATCATACCTGCGGTCGACATAACTAAACTCCAGGTGGTTAAACCAAAATCACACAGAACAAGGGAGTACCTTGCTCTGATACCAATTGAGAGTGCGTTATATCGACTAGAGGGGGGGTGAATAGGCGATTTTTATGAATTCTTCACTGAGGAATTTGCGGTGAGGAAATTCCTTAGCGAAGAACTACTTGCAGAATAAGTACTCGTAAGTAAGCATAAAAAATACGTACATAGTCATCATGATGAAATGAAGACAAGCACAGAGTCTGAAGCGAATCAGATAACACAAGATGAAGACAAACAGATCAAGAAATTGAACTGAGGAAATTGAGAAAGTCTTGATCAAAGTGTTCAAACAGAGATATGAACAAACACTCAACACAAGAATGAGGAAATGAAAGAGTTGAGGAAATAGAACCAGTAAGGTTGGTGAAGACAATGATTTGGTAGACCGGTTCCAACTGCTGTCTCGGTTATGCGTCTGTTGGAGCGGCCGAGTATTTAAACTCGAGGACACACGATCCTGGACACCCGATCCGAAAGCACGCAGCTCAGACACCCGATCCTCACCGTATTCTCCTTGAACTAAGGTCACACGGACCTCGTCCAATCACTGTGGTAAGTCTTCAGCGACTTCCAAACCTTCACAGACTTCGGTCACTCGGTGATCCACAATTCCTCTTGGATGCTCTAGACCATGACGCCTAACCGTCTGGAAGAAGCACAGTCTTCAAATGTAACAAGCGTCGGATCCACGCAGGATCAATCTCTTCAGTGATGCTCAATCACTGTGGGTTTGTAGGTGTTTGGGTTTGGGTTTTTCCTCACTCGATGATATTCGCTCAAAGTCCTCGGAGGATGGGTTGCTCTCAAATGACAAGTGTCAAGTTCTCTCGGAGCAGCCAACCAACTAGTGGTTGTAGGGGGCGGCTATTTGTATCCTAGGGAGCAGCCCGACATGATAAGACATAAATGCCCTTCAATGATATGACCGTTAGGTGGATAAGATATTTTGGGACGGCTGGCGCGCAGCACAACAACGGTTGGAAATTTGACTCTCAAATTCCTCAGGGCTATCATGTTCCTCACTGTGTAGGCAATCCGCACTGGCGAATTCCTAACTCCTCAGTCAGGACAAATTTCTCAGCGACCAGAAGAACTTCGTCTCTGTCTCTGAAGAAATTGACTGAACTATATGAGATTTCCAATGGCTTCACTCGAAGGGATTGGTAGGTGTAGGATTTTGAGTTGAGCATCACATGGAAATTTTTCCTTAGTATTTCCTCGACCCCCTATAACAGTACGGTGTTTCCTATGACTCAAGAAAGAGAAAACGAAACTACGAGAACAAAAGTCTTCACGCTTCATGTTCCTCAAATGAATACCAAGTCTTCAAGGTCACACCAATTTCTTCACTTTCAAAGTCTTCAGAAAGTCTTCAGAATATCAAGTCTTGATCGAAGAACTTCATTTTTAGGGGTCGACTTCCTCTGTAAATATCAAACTCCTCATAGACTTATAGACCTGTGTACACTCATAAACACATTACTCCCTTAATCTATAAGTCTTCAATACACCAAAATCACTAAGGGGCACTAGATGCACTTACATCACTAGGCACTGTAGAGCAAGAAACTCATTAAGCAACACCTCATCCCTTCTTGATAGTATTGGCTTTTCCTATAGACTCAATGTGATCTTGGATCACTAAAATATAAAATGTAGAGTCTTGAGCTTTTGAGCCTGAGCCAATCCTTTTATCCTTAGCATTTTGAGGGATCCATTTTTCTCATCCATGCCATGCCATTCATTGAGCTTTTCCTGAAATATTCATCTTGGAATGATGTTAGCTCAATGAGCTATATGTTGTTAGGAATTACCAAAACCACCTAGGGATAGTTGCACTTTCAACGTGCTATGTTGTTTAGGTGTAGGCATGGACATAGGGGGAGTGTTGTTCTCTCAATGAACTTTCCCCTCCCCCATTATGCATAAATTGATCAACTCTTTCACTTTAGCCATTTTTATGGTACTTGTGCTTCAAAGACGAGTCTTGGTCATGGGCCCAAGGATAATTCTTCACGGTGCCATACCAATTGACTCATACATAGGTGGCTCCGGCCACCGCCCTCTCTTCCTGAGAGTTGTGGTTCGTGTTTTGGTCTTTGTTGTCTTTTGCCTTCTCTTTGTGTCGTGCTTGTGTCATCGTTTGTGCTTGCCTCTTGGTATGTTCGGCGTCTTGAAGGTTGATTTGCAAAGGCCGTCTTCCTCTCTTTTGCAAAACTTGCATTTTTCTTGGGGGTACGGTACTACCGGGGCAAGCCACGGTACTACAGCATGAGTGGTTTGCTCTGTGTGTGCACAGTTGCATCCCAGGTGCACGAAACTACCGCTTCCATCGGGCAGTAATTTATTACTGCCGCTGGAAGAGCGGTACTACTGCCCAGCGAGCGGTACTTCCGCCTGGGCGGTACTACCGCGATGACCCACGGTACTACCACACCGACGGAGCGGCTGGGGGTTAAGAGCGGGGCAGGGGGAGTTCCAACTCCGCCATACCCATTCATCTCTTTTCCCCACCCCATCTCTCTCTCCTACCCAAGAACGACGCCGGTGGTCCTCGCCGGATCTCCGTCTCCGGTCTCTCTCCTCGCATTCCATCCGGTGGAATCGTTCCCCACCTGTCCTCTTGCCATGGACCCCGGTATTTCCCCAAGTCCTCCTCCTTTTGTTCCATTCTTGTGCTTCTAGGTCTTGGGGAGATGCATGTGTAGTTCATGTGATTTTTGGCTAGATCTGTGTAAGAGGGAATTGTAGGCGAGTGGTAGTGCAACAAGTATGCTATTTTGTATGTCACAATAGTTTAGTTTGATCAACGGTAGTACCGATCTCGTTTTGCGGCTGTTCTTGATCCAGATCTGCGCAGTTGAATCCATGCGGTATTACCGCTCCTCCCGAGCGGTATTACCGCACCCTCGCTCGTGATCTGCCTCGCGCGGTACTACCTCTCCCTTAGAGCGGTACTACCGCTTGGGGCGCGGAAGTAAAAAATTACTTCCGCTCCAAGCGCGGTACTACCATGCCATCCCGGCACGGTACTACCGCTACTGGAGCGGATGTAATTTTTTACATCCGTGCGCCGGTCCGGCACTACCTTAGATGTGCAAAATATACTGTTTTTTCATTCCAAATCTCGTTCTTGCTTGTTTCTTTTGGCTTTGGCTTTGGTCTTTGCATTGATCCTTCTTGTTTTTCGTGCATGTTCTTGTGTTGTGTGTCTAGGTGGTGGCTCCGGTTCCAATGTTCGTCGTTCGAATCCTAGCCGTGACACGGGCTCAAAGCGCCTCTGCAACCAAGATGAAGCTCCAGAGGGCTCCAATGCCTCCCAACGCAGAACCAAGCACACCACCACCAAGCACAAGGAGCCCACCATGGGCATGGATGAGATACCTCTGGCTGAGTTCATTGTTCAAAGGAAGATCAACCCCTATGTGAATCCCCGTGCCAACTTCAGAGGGAATGATCTGTTCTGGACCAAGCAGCAGAACCTTATCTATCTGGATGTGATCAAGGCCAAGCAGAATGTCTACGTGGAAGTACACTGGATTGACATGAATCACATGAGGCAGGACAAGCACCGTGACTATTTTGGAGAGGCTTTGGATCTGGTGGAGTAGTTTGGCATTGAGCACATGCTTACCTTTCACCTGGACTTTGACCCAAACATTGTGGCTCAGTTCTTTGCTTCGGTCCACTTCCATTCTGATGAGACAAGGACCATGACATGGATGACCAATGGTCAACAGTTGTCTGCTAAGTGGAAGGACTTCATGGACTTGCTTCAGGTTCCTGATGAGGGGCTCGACACACCCGTTGGAGTTCGCCCTCATGCCAACTTTGAGTCTGCTAACAAGAACAAGCTCCAGCCCTTCCTTGTTGAGAAGACGCTTCCTAGTAAGAAGAAGGTGTGGGTGCTGAACTCCTTCCTTGACATCATGCATCGGATCCTCCGCAACTCCCTCTTCCCGCGCATCGGTGACATGGGCCAGGTGCATGCCTATCTTGTGGATATGATGCTCATTTGGAGGCGCGTCAGGCTCAGATGCAACCACTTGATGTCTCACATATCATGTGGCGCGAGCTTCAGTTTGCGGTGTTCAACCGTAAGGTCCCCATCTATGGGCTCTACCTGTTTCTCTTGATATCCAAGACATGTGATAAGCTCTATCCCAATGATGAGTTCATTGCCCCCGGCTGGATTCGTCATGAGCCCATCAAGCTCCGCATCAAGAGCCAATGGGCTAACACCACCAGTGCTGAGGCTGAGGCTGCCACGATGGATGTGGATAAGGATGAGATCAAGGAGGAGGAAGCTGACGAGGACAGTTCTGATGGATACACTCCTCCCTCTTCTGAGCCCTCTTGGGCTAAGAAGCTGAAGACGAAGATGAAGAAGCTGTTCTGCATGCATACCACGGGACAGTACAGGGCCCATGTTGACTCCAAGAAGAGCCGCCAGCGCGATAAAAAGATATTGAGGACCTTTGGCGAGATTATCACCAGTGGATCAGAGGAAGCCATCACTCTGGAGGCTGCCTGGATAGCCAAGCAGGGGTATCAGTGGACGGAGTCAGAGGAGGAGCCTATTCCCATTGCAGAGTCAAACAACGAGTCGTTTTCAGTCTGAGCTACCACCTGTGTCATAGGTTTCCTCTTTGCCTTTTTGGTGTCTTGATGCCAAAGGGGGAGAGAATAGGATTTGCGAGTCTTGTGTTGTGTGTTTCGCTTTGTCGCTTTGCTTTTGTTTTGTTGAACCTCGTTTGCTTTGGTTTGGTTTGTGCTTGTGAGACTAAGTTATCTATCATATGGTGTAATACATATGCACTCTATCATATCTTTTGTCATTGTTACTTAGTCATATCCATCATCTTGCCTACTTGCTTAGTGTTAGTTATATTGTTGCAAAAGATGCCTTGTCTATAAAATATAGGGGGAGTGTTGATCCTAGTATGTGTGTCGTGCAGTCCAAAGCACATCTCTAGAGTGCGCACATCTAGGGGGAGCCCGTCTATATTTTATAGATTGTGGGTTTGTCGTCGCCTCATTTTATATCCCTATGTGCAAATCCCGTATTGTCATCAATCCACCAAAAAGGGGGAGATTGTAAGGGCATATTTATCCCTTAGTAGTTTTGGTGATTGATGACAATGCTTTTTCGGGCTAATCGTGTGCTTTGAGCATTTCAGATATATCATGTCTAAACACAAGACGATTTGGTGCCCCTCGAAGACAATTGAAGATGGCGTTTCTCTACGTTTCTTTTCGGTGGATTTGAGTCATAGGAAAGCCATACTATTAAGAGGGGGTCCGCGTTGGACAGGTTTGGGTGGAATCTCACGTACACATTTGTTCCTTTTTGCACCGCCTTTCCTTTGGCTCTTTGGAGCATCCTCTGTCTTTCCATGTCTAGGGAAAATGAAGGACTCCTAATGTTGCTGTTCTGAGGCAGGCGGTAGTACTGCTCCCCTGAGCGGTACTACTGCATGCCCTTGCGGTAGTACCGGCATCCTGCGCGGTAGTACCGCAAGTGCTCACGGTAGTACCGCTCCATGGGAGCGGTAGTACCTAGGTTTCAGGTCGGGTGCTGCTGCGAGCGGTATTAGTCGTGGATGTAATTTTTTACATCCGCGCCCAACATGGTAGTACCGCGCTCTCGGCGTGGTAGTACCGTAAGCCCTGGCCAGGCACAACGGCATGAACAGAAGTAGGGGCAGATGTAATTTTTTACATCTGCGCCCTACACGGTAGTACCGCGCTTGTCGTGCGGTAGTACCGTGTCAGATTTTTGCATAGTCCTAAACTCAGCGGAAGTAGTCACGGATGTAATTTTTTATGTCCGTGCCTTCTCTGGCTTGACTATCCCTGCCTTGCGGTAGTACCGCGCCAGCGGTTCTACCGCTCCCTGTATCTACACAACAGGTCTAGTCCTGGCCTCTGCCGAGCTAGCGGTAGTACCGCGGTCCCCCGCGGTAGTACCGCGCGTCGCGGGCTGAGTTGGTGGATAACGGCTGGATTTGTTCTTCCACTATCAAAGGGGTGTCTTCTTCTCCGAGTTGACCATCTCTTCCATCCCCAAGCTCCATTTTCGCCCGAGCTCTCTCCCTAGGCAATCAAACTTTTTGATTCTTTAGGGATTGCTTGAGAAGGCCTCGATCTACATTTCCACCAAGAGAATTTTGATTCCCCCCACTAATCCCTTGCGGATCTTGTTACTCTTGGGTGTTTGAGCACCCTAGACGGTTGAGGTCACCGCGGAGCCATAGTCCATTGTGGTGAAGCTTCGTGGTGTCGTTTGGAGCCTCCAATTAAGTTGTGGAGATCGCCCCAACCTTGTTTGTAAAGGTTCGGTCGCCGCCTCCAAGGGCACCAATATTGGAATCACGACATCTCGCATTGTGTGAGGGCGTGAGGAGAATACGGTGGCCCTAGCGGCTTCTTGGGGAGCATTGTGCCTCCACACCGCTCCAACGGAGACGTACTTCCCCTCAAAGGGAAGGAACTTCGGTAACACATCCTTGTCTCCATCGGTTCCACTCTTGGTTATCTCTTACCTTTACTTGTGCAAGATATACTGTGTTATATCCTTTGCTTGCTTGTGTGTTTATTGTTGTTGCATCATATAGGTTGCTCACCTAGTTGCATATCTAGACAACCTACTTTGATGCAAAGTTTAATTTGTTAAAGAAAAGCTAAAAATTGTTAGTTGCCTATTCACCCCCCCTCTAGTCAACTATATCGATCCTTTCAAAGTGTCCACATTACATTAAGTATAAAAACATTTAATTAAACTGAAAACTAGGAGGCGCGCTGCCCTATGCGTCCTCGTCCTCGTCCTCGTCATCGGAGCTGGTGAGGTCGACCAGTGTCGGCGTTGGGCCATGATAATCCCCAAGTGCAGGGAATCATCGTAGCAATTTCCAAAGATGGAAGTGATAAGTATGGAGTGTCGAACCCACAAGGAGCTAAAGGTAAGATCAATATTCTCTCAAGTCCTATCTGCCAATGATACGACTCTACGTACACCGAACGTTTGCTTACAGCTAGAAACGAGAAATAAAACTATGTTGTGGGTATGAAGAGGATAACTTTGCATGATATCGGAGAGCTAAAATATAAAAGTAGGTGATGTTATCATAAATTTAGAACATATTACTTAAGTATTATAAATAGCGAGTGTGGAGTAATGATGCGTCGGTGTGCGGAACTCTTCTGTTTTGGGTTTTTTAGGATTTGTAGGAGGGGTTGGCGTCGGTTTCACGTCAAGGGGGCCCAGGGGGAGGCCACAAGGTACGAGCACCCTCCTGGGGGGTAGGGCGCACCCTCCACACTCGTGGTGACCTCGGGACTCCCCTCCGATAGCTTTTCGTTCTAGTATTTTTTATATTTTCCAAAAATATTCTCCGTTGATTTTCAGCGCATTCCAAGAACTTTTATTTCTGCATAAAAACAACATCACGGTAGTTCTGCTGAAAACAGCGTCAATCCGGGTTAGTTCTAATCAAATCATACCAAAATCATGTAAAACAATTATAAATATGGCATGAATACTTCATAAATTATTGTTACGTTGGAGACGTATCAGTATCCCCAAGCTTAATTCTTGCTCGTCCTCGAGTAGGTAAATGATAAAAAGAAATAATTAATGAAGTGCGAACGCTAGCAAGTGCACAGGTTTGATCAATGATAATTTCAGTCACCTTTTCTAGCATGATTATATATCATAATAGTAGCTCAACTCATAAAACTTCTCATGATCAAGTAACAAGCTATTCACATGTTAAATTATAGATCATAAAATTTCTTGAAAACTAACAAACTATGTTCTCAGCCATCAAACAATTGCAATTCATCTTATTTTGAGGAAGGGTCTATGTAAGAGCTTTGATTTAGCAAATTCCACATACTCAACTATCATTTAATCTTTTACAATTGCTAACACTCACATGATATTTACGGGTTCAAGTTTTAATCGAACACAGAGAAAGATAGGGGCTTATAGTTTCGCCTCCCAACATTTTACCTCAAGGGAAATGTCAAAAATAATACTTTACCTCTGGATCGCTCCAACACAAAGTGATTGCCAAAGGAAAAGGTGTAAAAAGGAAAGGTGATGATCACCAAGACTCTTGTATAAGGGTAGAAGATAAAAGTAAAAGATAGGCCCTTTGCAGAGGGAAGCAGAGGCTGTCATGCGCTTTTATGGTTGGATGCACAAAATCTTAATCCAAAAGAAGTCACTTTATATTGCCGCTTCTGATAAAGACCTTTATTATGCAGTGTGTCGCTTTTATTTCTTCCATATCACAAGTTCGTATAAAGCTTATTTTCTTCACACTAATAGATCATACATATTTAAAGAGAAATTTTTATTGCTTGCACCGGTGACAACTTATTTGAAGGATCTTACTCAATGCATAGGTAGGTATGGTGGACTATCATGGCAAAACTGGTTTAAGGGATGTTTGGAAGCACAAGTAGTATTTCTACTTGGTGCAAAGAATTTGGCTAGCATGAGAGGCAAAGGCAAGCTCAACATGTTGGATGATCCAAGACAATATAACTTCTACTCAGATATAAGAAAACATAACCCATTAAGTTGTCTTCCTTGTCCAACATCAACTTTTTAGCATGTCATATTTTAATGAGTGCTCACAATTACAAAAGATGTCCAAGATAGTATATTTATATGTTAAATCTCTCTTCCTTCGATATTCTTTCATGAATCGTTCAAGTGATCAATACTGCGTTTGCTAGCTTTCAATAAATTTACCACCTATACTTATTATGTGTGAAGTCATTACTCCTCATGGTATAAGCATATGAAACATATATAATTCAGATTTATGATATTCAATTCATTCAACCATTTACTCATAGGATATACGTGAAGCACGTGAGTAAATGTCAAACTACTCCAAAAAGATATAAGTGAAGGACAATGAGTAGTCAAATAATTAACTAGCCATGGGATGATTCTCTCTCATTCAAGATTTCAGATCCAATGGTTTTATTCAAACAGTAAGTAGAATTGAAAATATGCTCCAAGCAAAACACATATCATGTGACGAATAAAAATATAGCTCCGAGTAAGGTATACCAATGGTTTTGAAGACGGGAGAGGGGATGCCTTCCGGGGCATCCCCAAGCTTGGGCGCTTGAGTCTTCCTTGAATATTACCTTGGGGTGCCTTCGGCATCCCCAAGCTTAGGGTCTTTCCAGTCCTTATTCTCCTCATATCGATATTTCACTCAAAACATGAAAACTTCAATCACACAAAACTTAACGAAAGTTTGTGAGATGGGTTAGTATGATAAAGAGCAAATCATTCACTTTGGTTCTGTCAAGACAAGATTCATAATTGTTCTCACACAATGCCTATACTACCTCTTGAGCTTGCGTTGGTTTTTCCCTTGAAGAGGAAAGGGTGATGCAGCAAAGTAGAGTAAGTATTTCCCTCGGTTTGAGAACCAAGTATCAATCCAGTAGGAGACAACGCACAAGTCACCGAATACCTGCACAAACAATCAACAACTTGCACCTAACGCGATAAAGGGGTTGTCAATCCCTTCAAGGTTACTTGCAAAAGTGAGATCTGGTAGAGATAGATAAACGATAAAGTAAATATTTTTGGTATTTTTTATTTTTGGTTTATAGATGGCAAAGTAAAAGATTGCAAAATAGTAGATCGGAAACTAGTATGATGTAAAAGTGAACTTATATGATGGAAAAGAGATTCAATATAATGGAAAAGATACCTAGGGGCCATAGGTTTCACTAGTGGCTTCTCTCAAGATAGCAAATATTATGGTGGGTAAACAAATTACTGTCGAGCAATTGATAGAAGAGCGCATAGTTATGATGATATCTAAGGCAATGATCATGAACATAGGCATCACATCCGTGTCAAGTAGACCGAAATGATTCTGCATCTACTACTATTACTCCACACATCGACCGCTATCCAACATGCATCTAGATTATTAAGTTCATAAAGAACGAATGTAACGACAAGTAAGATGACATGATGTAGAGGAATTAACTCAAGCAATATGATGAAAACCCCATCTTTTTATCCTCGATGGCAACAATACAATATGTGCCTTGCTGCCCCTACCGTCACTGGGAAAGGACACTGCAAGACTGAACCCAAAGCTAAGCACTTCTCCCATTGTAAGAAAAACCAATCTAGTAGGCCAAACTAAACCGATAATTCGAAGAGACTTGCAAAGATATCAAATCATGCATATAAGAATTTAGAGAAGAACCAAATAATATTCATAGATAATCTTGATCATAAATTCACAATTCATCGGATCTCGGCAAACACACAGCCAAAAAAATTACATCGAATAGATCTCCAAGAACATCGAGGAGAACATGGTATTGAGAATCAAAGAGAGAGAAGAAGTCATCTAGCTACTAGCTATGGACTCGTAGGTCTGTGGTAAACTACTCATGCTTCATTGGAAGGGTAATAATGTTGATGTAGAAGCCCTCTGTGATCGAATCCCCCTCCGGTAGGATGCCGAAAAAGGTCCCTAGATGGGATCTCATGGGTACAGAAGGTTGCGGCGGCAGAAAAGTGGTTTCGTGGCTCCTCTGGATATTTTCAGGGTATAAGAGTATATATAGGCGAAGAAACAAGGTCAGGAGACCCACGAGGGGCCCACGAGGTAGGGGGCGCGCCCTCCACCCTACCTCATCGCGTCTCCGACTTCATCTCCAAGTCTCCTGGTTTGCTTCTGGTCCAAGAAAGATTATCGCGAAAATTTCATTTCGTTTGGACTCCGTTTGGTATTCCTTTTCTGCGAAACTCTAAGATAGGTAAAAACAGAAACTGGTACTGGGCTCTCGGTTAATAGGTTAGTCCCAAAAATAATATAAAATAGCATATTAATGCATATAAAACATCCAAAATAGATAATATAATAGCATGGAACAAAAAAAATTATAGATACGTTGGAGACGTATCAAGCATCCCCAAGCTTAATTCTTGCTCGTCCTCGAGTAGGTAAATGATAAAAACAGAATTTTTATGTGGAATGCTACCTAACATATTTATCCATGTAATTTTCTTTATTGTGGCATGGATGTTCAGATCTGAAAGATTCAAACAGAAGCTTAATATTGACATAAAAATAATAATACTTCAAGCATACTAATAAAGCAATCATGTCTTCTCAAAATAACATGGCCAAAGAAAGCTATCCCTACAAAATCATATAGTCTGGCTATGCTCTATCTTCATCACAAAAAATATTTAAATCATGCACAACCCCAATGACAAGCCAAGCAATTGTTTCATACTTTTGATGTTCTCAAACTTTTTCAATCTTCACGCAATACATGAGCGTGAGCCATGGATATAGCACTAAGGTGGAATAGAATATGGTGGTTGTGGAGAAGACAAAAAGGAGGAGGATAGTTTCACATTAACTAGGCGTATCAATGGGCTATGGAGATGCCCATCAATAGATATCAATGTGAGTGAGTAGGGATTGCCATGCAACTGATGCACTAGAGCTATAAGTGTATGAAAGCTCAAAAAGAAACTAAGTGGGTGTGCATCCAACTCGCTTGCTCACGAAGACCTAGGGCAATTTGAGGAAACCCATCATTGGAATATACAAGCCAAGTTCTATAATGAAAAATTCCCACTAGTATATGAAAGTGACAAAATAAGAGACTCTCTATCATGAAGATCATGGTGCTACTTTGAAGCACATGTGTGGAAAAAGGATAGTAACATTGCCCCTTCTCTCTTTTTCTCTATTTTTTTTATTTGGGCCTTTCTCTCCTTTTTTATGGCCTCTTTTTTTGTTTTATTTTTCGTCCGGAGTCTCATCCCGACTTGTGGGGGAATCATAGTCTCCATCATCCTTTCCACACATGGGACAAATCTCTAATAATGAATATCATCACACTTTTATTTACTTACAACTCAAGAATTACAACTCAATACTTAGAACAAAATATGACTCTATGTGAATGCCTCCGGCGTTGTACCGGGATGTGCAATGAATCAAGAGTGACATGTATGAAAGAATTATGAACGGTGACTTTTCCACAAATACAATGTCAACTACATGATCATGCAAAGTGATACATCTCCAACGTATCTACTTTTCCAAACACTTTTGCGCTTGTTTTGGACTCTAACTTGCATGATTTGAATGAAACTAACCCGGACTGACGCTGTTTTCAGCAAAACTGCCATGGTGTTGTTTATTGTGCAGAAAACATAAGTTCTCGGAATGACCTGAAAATCCACGGAGATAACTTTTGGAAAATATAAAAAATACTGGTGAAAGAATCAAGGCCAAGGGGCCCACACCCTGTCCACGAGGGTTGGGGGCACGCCCCCTGTCTCATGGGGCCCCTGCTGCTCCACCAACCTCAACTCCAACTCCATATATTCCGTTTCGCGGAGAAAAAAATCAGAGAGAAAGTTTCATCGCGTTTTACGACACGAAGCCATCGCCAAGCCCTAATCTCTCTCGGGAGGGCTGATCTGGAGTCCATTCGGGGCTCCGGACAGGGGGATTCGTCGCCGTCGTCATCATCAACCATCCTCCATCACCAATTCCATGATGCTCATCGCCGTGCGTGAGTAATTCCATCATAGGCTTGCTGGACGGTGATGGGTTGGATGAGATTTACCATGTAATCAAGTTAGTTTTGTTAGGGTTTGATCCCTAGTATCCACTATGTTCTGAGATTGATGTTGCTATGACTTTGCTATGCTTAATGCTTGTCATTAGGGCCCGAGTGCCATGATTTCAGATCTGAACCTATTATGTTTTCATGAATATATGTGAGTTCTTGATCCTATCTTGCAAGTCTATAGTCACCTATTATGTGTTATGATCCGACAACCCAAGTGACAATAATCGGGATACTTCTCGGTGATGACCGTAGTTTGAGGAGTTCATGTATTCACTAAGTGCTAATGCTTTGGTCCGGTACTCTTTTAAAAGGAGGCCTTAATATCCCTTAGTTTCCACTAGGACCCCGCTTCCACGGGAGGGTAGGACAAAAGATGTCATGCAAGTTCTTTTCCATAAGCACGTATGACTACATTCGGAATACATGCCTACATTACATTGATGAACTGGAGCTAGTTCTGTGTCACCCTATGTTATAACGATTACATGAGGAATCGCATCCGACATAATTATCCATCACTGATCCAATGCCTACGAGCTTTTCACATATTGTGCTTTGCTTATTTACTTTTCCGTTACTCTTTGTTACAACTACTACAAAACTGCTATCTTTACTTTTGCCATCGTTACCATTACTATCATACTACTTTGCTACTAAATACTTTGCTGCAGATACTAAGTTATCCGGTGTGGTTGAATTGACAACTCAACTGCTAATACTTGAGAATATTCTTTGGCTCCCCTTGTGTCGAATCAATAAATTTGGGTTGAATACTCTACCCTCGAAAACTGTTGCGATCCCCTATACTTGTGGGTTATCAAGACTATTTTCTGGCGCCGTTGCCGGGCAGCATAGCTCTATTCTTTGAGTCACTTGGGAATTATATCTGCGGATCACTATGAAGAACTTGAAAGACGCAAGAACTAAGATTTTTCCCTCAACTACGAGGGGAGGTAAGGAACTGCCATCTAGCTCTGCACTAGATTCTCCTTCTGTTATGAGTAAGCTTGCGACACCTAAACCAGCTACTGCTATGAATTCTGATATGTCGCATGTTATTGATGATGCCACTTCTACTATGCATGATACTTATGATGAAACTACTTCTGTGCTTGATATTACTGTGCCATGAGGTGAATTTCTTGATGAACAACTTGCTCGGGTTAGAGAGAATGCAATTATAGATGATGAAATTATCGATGATAGTGATGATGAAGGTTCTCCCCCTAAATATGAATTATCTGTTGTTCCTGAGGGTTATGTTATGGATGTAGAAACTGCTAGAGATCTTTTTGCTTGCAATGATAGATCTGATCTTAAGAAATTACTAGCTAAACTTAAATAGAAAACTCTGAATGCTAGAATGAAATATGACCCTTCTTTTGCTACTTCACCTATCTTTGTTACTGATAAGGATTATGAATTCTCTGTTGATCCTGAGATAATTACTTTGGTTGAATCTGATCCTTTTTATGGCAACGAATCTGAAACTGTTGTGGCACATCTTACCAAGTTGAATGATATAGCCACCCTGTTTACTAATGATGAGAAATCTCACTACTATTATATTCTTAAGATATTTCCGTTCTCATTAAAGGGTTGATGCTAAAACTTGGTTTAATTCTCTTGATCCTGGTTATGTGCGTAGTCCCCAGGATATGATTTATTACTTCTTTGCTAAATATTTCCCTGCTCATAAGAAACAAGGTGCCATGCGGGAAACATATAATTTTGTGCAAATCAAAGAAGAGAGTCTCCCACAAGCTTGGGGGAGGCTTCTCCGATTACTTAATGCTTTGCCTGATCATCCTCTTAAGAAAAATGAAATACTTGATATCATTTATAATGGACTAACCGATGCTTCCAAGGACCACTTGGATAGTTTTGCTGGTTGTGTTTTCAGGGAAAGAACAGTCGACCAAGCTGAATTGCTATTGAATAATATGTTGACTAATGAAAATAATTGGACTCTTCCTGAGCCAATTAAGCCAATTCCAGAGCCTATTCCTAAACCAACTCCGAAGAAGAGGGGAGTTCTATTTCTCAGTCCTGAAGATATGCAAGAGGCAAAGAAATCAATGAAATAAAAAGGTATTAAAGCTGAAGATGTTAAGAATTTACCTCCTATTGAAGAAATACATGGTCTTAATATACCGCCTGTCGAAGAAACACATTGTCTTGATAACCCGACACAGGTAGTAAAGGTAAATTCTCTCTATAGATATGATAAGGTTGAAATCTCTAAATTTCATAGCCCATGCTTAGATGAATTTGATGACTTTATGGCTAGACAAGAAAGTTTTAATGCTTATGTTGGTAGAGAATTAAAGAATAATGCTTTCGAGATAGGACGCTTGAGCGATTATATGGCTAGAGTTAAAGGTGAACTTAAACTCATTAGCAAATATGCTTCTATGGTTACCACTCAAGTGGAGCTAGTACTTAAAGCTCAAAGTGATTTGCTCGATGAATTAAACAATAAACATGATTTTGCTGTTAGAGTGGCTACTAGAACTGGTAGAATGACTCGGGAACCTTTGTATCCTGAAGGCCACCCTAAGATAATCGAGCAAGATTCTCAGAGAAATAATTTAGATGCACCTAGTCCTTCTAAAAAGAAGAAAAAGAAAAACGATAGGACTTTGCATGCTTCTAGTGAACCTGTTGTAGACACACCGAGAATCCCAATGATATTTCTATTTACGATCTTTGAAACACAATCAGTGATGAACATGAACCTAGTGATAATGTTAATGATAATTTTCATGTTGAGGCTCAACCTAGCAATAACAATGATGTAGAGATTGAACCTGCTGTTGATCTTGATAACCCACAATCAAAGAATCAACGTTATGATAAGAGAGACTTTGTTGCTAGGAAGCACTGTAAAGAAAGATAACCATGGGTTCAGAAACCCATGCCCTTTCCTCCTAAGCCATCCAAGACAAAGGATGATGAGGATTTTGAGCGCTTTGCTGAAATGATTAGACCTAACTTCTTACGTATGCGCTTAACTGATATGCTTAAAGTAAATCCCTATGCTAAATATATGAAGGATATTATTACAAATAAAAGAAAGATACCGTAAGCTGAAATTCCACCATGCTTGCTAATTATACTTTTAAAGGTGGAATACCTAAGAAACTTGGAGATCCGGGAGTACCAACTATATCGTGCTCCATTAAAAGAAACTATGTTAAAACTGCTTTATGTGATCTTGGAGCCGGAGTTAGTGTTATGCCTCTCTCTTTATATCGCAGACTTGAATTGAATAAGTTGACACCTATTGAAATATCTTTGCAAATGGCTGACAAATCAACTTCCATACCTGTCGGTATTTGTGAGGATGTGCCTGTTGTGGTTGCAAATGTCACTATCTTAGCGGACTTTGTTATTCTTGATATTCCCGAGGACGATAGTATGTCGATTATCCTTGGTAGACCCTTTTGAATACTGCAGGGGCTGTTATTGATTGCAAAAAAGGGCATGTCACTTTTCATGTTAATGGTAATGAGCATACGGTACACTTTTCGAGGAAACAACCTCAAGTTCATAGCATCAATTCTATTGGAAAAGTTCCAACTATTATTATTGGAGGTTTTGAATTTCCTCTTCCTACTATCAAGAAAAAATATGATATTCTTATTGTTGGGGATGTGCATATCCCCGTTGAGGTAACCTAGTGTTATTCGAAATTTCTCCGGTTCCGTGTTATTCGGAATGAGTTTGTTAACAAGACTTGATCAACCTTGTTAGTGGATTCATTTTGATGATCATGAGATGGATGAAACTAGAAGGCACAACCTTCTGTACCCTCTTTTTACTTTCTGTTATTTAGAATAAATAAAGCAAAAATAGTATTATCTGTCTGTTTTCTGAATTATCCTTGCAATAAAAAAATATCCCGAAAATAAAAGTGCTCCAAATGCCCTGCAAATTTAGTATGATTTTTTATGGGTTATTTGAGGATTTTAGGCACTGAGAACACAGCAGGGGGGAAGCACCTGGCCATGAGGGTGGAGGACGCGCCCACTCCCCCTGGGCGCGCCCCTGTCTCGTGGGCCCGTGGTGGCCCCCTCCACTTATTCCAGCACCCACACACTCCATCTTCCTCCCCAAAAAAATCCCTATCCAGCTCAAGCACGAGTTCTAGCTCATTTTGCTGCGATTTTCGATCTCCTTGCTCAAAGCTCCATTCATAAAACTGCTTTGGGAGATTGTTGCTTGGTATGTGACTCCTCCATTGGTCCAATTAGTTTTTGTTCTAGTGCTTTATTCATTGCAAATTTTTATTGCATAGGTGACCCTGTTCTTGAGCTTGCATGTCAAATTTATGAGGTCCCAAGTAATTCTAATGCATGATATAGGCTCTAGGCACTTGTGGGAGTAGTTGCTACCAATCTTGTTTAGTTTGATTCACTTTTATTTTGAAGTTACTAAAAATTTCAGAAATCTTCAGAAAATGATAAGGAGATTATTGAGGGGCTCCTCTAGCCAAAGCTCCAAGGATAAACAAGCTAAGGAGAAATAAAAGGCCAAGTATAATCTTCCTCGCGTAGCGGAAGTACGACCCTGTGAATGGCCTTGTGATAATTTCTTGAGAGAAGCCGGGATTTATGAAGACTTTTATTCATTGGCTGAAAATGCGGGCCTCACCGACTTCCTCCACGACTGGATCGAACAGTATCTCTTACTCACCAATACTTTCGTGCAAAACTTTTATTATTACCCTAAGAATTCACCTCCTTCAGTATCTTTTCATTTATATGATGAGTTCAAGGAAATGTCATTACGTAACTTTTGCGCGGTTTGTAGAATATCCTTTGAGCGCAGCTTAATTAGATGAACCACATCGTAAAGATGTGGATGGTTTTGTTAACACTATTACTGTAGGGGATTCGAAGAAGGGCTCCGATGCGAGAATCACTAGCATACATTTTCCTGTTTTACGCTACTTTGCCATATATGCCAGATGCTTAATTGGTCGTGGAAATAGTGGAAACTTCAGTGTTCCTAATATTATTATTCTGTTCCATGCCTTATTTGGTGATAACACTTTTAGTATGGGTGTCTGATACGTCTCCAACGTATCTATAATTTTTTATTGCTCCATTCTACTTTATCTACTGTTTTGGACTATATTGGGCTTTATTTTCCACTTTTATATTATTTTTGGGACTAACCTATTAACCGGAGGCCCAAATTTCGTAATTGCTGTTTTTTTGCCTATTTCAAAGTGTTTCAAGAAAGCGGAATATCAAACGGAGTCCAAACGGAATGAAACCTTCGAACGTGATTTTCTCACCGAACGTGATCCGTGAGACTTGGACCCTACTCCAAGAAGTAACAAAAGGCGGTCACGAGGGTGGGGGCGCCCCAGGGCGCCGCCTCGTGGCCCCCTATTGCTCCACCGACGCATTCTTCCTCCTATATATACCCTCGCATTCCCAAACGATAAGAACAGGAGCCAAAACCTAATTCCACCGCCGCAACTTTCTCAGATCCACGAGATCCCATCTTGGGGCCTGTTCCGGAGCTCCACCGGAGGGGGCATCCACCACAGAGGGCTTCTACATCATCACCATAGCCCCTCCGATGAAGTGTGAGTAGTTTACTTCAGACCTTCGGGTCCATAGCTAGTAGCTAGATGGCTTCTTCTCTTTTTTTGGATCTCAATACAATGTTCTCCCCCTCTCTCGTGGAGATCTATTCAATGTAATCTTCTTTTTGCGGTGTGTTTGTTGATACCGATGAATTGTGGGTTTATGATCAAGGTTATCTATGAACAATATTTGAATCTTCTCTGAATTCTTTTATGTATGATTGTTTATCTTTGCAAGTCTCTTCGAATTATCCGTTTGGTTTGGCCAACTAGATTGGTAGTTCTTGCAATGGGAGAAGTGCTTAGCTTTGGGTTCAATCTTGCGGTGTCCTTTCCAAAGGATGTATGGGGCACCAAGGCACGTATTGTATTGTTGCCATCGAGGATAACAAGATGGGGTTTTATCATATTGCATGAATTTATCCCTCTACATCATGTCATCTTGCTTAAGGCGTTACTCTGTTTTTAACTTAATACTCTAGATGCATGCTTTGGATAGCGGTCGATGAGTGGAGTAATAGTAGTAGATGCAGTGAGTCGGTCTACTTGTCTCGGACGTGATGCCTATATACATGATCATACCTAGATATTCTCATAACTATGCTCAATTCATCAATTGCTCAACAGTAATTTGTTCACCCACCGTAGAATATTTATGCTCTTGAGAGAAGCCACTAGTGAAACCTATGGCCCCCGGGTCTATTCTCATCATATCAATCTCCATTACTTTAATACTTGCTTTGTTTTCACTTTGCCTTTTACTTTTCACTTTGCATCTCTATACCTAAAATACCAAAAATATTATTTATCATCTCTATCAGATCTCACTCTCGTAAGTGACCGTGAAGGGATTGACAACCCCTAATTGCGTTGGTTGCGAGGAGCTATTGTTTTGTGCTGGTACGAGGGACTTGTGCGTAGCCTCCTACTGGATTGATACCTTGGTTCTCAAAAACTGAGGGAAATACTTATGCTACTTTGCTGCATCATCCTCTCCTCTTCGGGGAAATCGAACGCAGTGCTCAAGAGGTAGCAAGAAGGATTTCTGGCGCCGTTGTTGGGGAGGCTTACGCAAGAGCAAGTCAAGACTTAGACTCCTAACAACAAGCCACTTCTGGCACCGTCAAAGTCTACATACCAAGTACCCATCACAACCCCTATCTCCTGCATTACATTATTTGCCATTTGCCTCTCGTTTTCCTCTCCCCCACTTCACCCTTGCCGTTTTATTCGCCCTCTCTTTCCCAATCTCCTCCTCTTTTTTCCGTTTGCCTTTTCCTCGCTTGCCTTTTGTTTGCTCGTGTGTTGGATTGCTTGTTTGTCGCGATGGCTCAAGATACTACCAAATTGTGTGACTTCACCCATACCAATAATAATGATTTCCTTAGCACTCCGATTGCTCCTCTTGCCAATACTGAATCTTGTGAAACCAATACTGCTTTGTTGAATCTTGTTATGAAAGATCAATTCGCCGGCCTTCCTAGTGAAGATGCCGCTACTCATCTGAAGAGCTTCGTTGATTCATGTGATATGCAAAAGAAAAAAGATGTCGATAATGATGTAGTTAAGTTGAAGCTATTTCCTTTTTCGCTTAGAGATCGTGCTAAAGCGTGGTTTTCATCTCTGCCTAAAAATAGTATTGATTCTTGGAACAAGTGCAAATATGCTTTTATCTCTAAGTATTTTCCTCCCGCTAAGATTATCTCTCTTAGGAACGATATTATGAATTTTAAGCAACTTGATCATGAACATGTTGCACAAGCTTGGGAGAGAATGAAATTAATGATACTTAATTGTCCTACTCATGGTTTGAACTTGTGGATGATTATACAAAATTTTTATGCCGGATTGAATTTTGCTTCTAGAAATCTTTTAGATTCGCCATGGAGGCACTTTTATGGAAATCACTCTAGGAGATGCTACTAAACTTCTAGATAATATTATGGTTAATTATTCTCAATGGCATACCGAAAGATCTACTAATAAAAAAGTGCATGTGATAGAAGAAATTAATGTTTTGAGTGGAAAGATGGACGAACTTATGAAATTATTTGCTACTAAGGGTGTTTCTTCTGATCCTAATGATATGCCTTTATCTACCTTTATTGAGAACAATAATGAATCTATGGATGTGAATTTTTGTAACATCCCAAAATTCTAAATTTTGGAATGTTATAAACAAATAGATAGATTTGATTGATTGCTTGATTGATTGACTGAAAGTGAGTGAATTCGAAACTTTTTGAAAGTTAAATGAGAGGGAATAAAAGGACTTCCCAAAACTTTCATTTTGCTTTTATGATCTTCGGGAATTCAAATTCTTTTCATCACAAAACCCTGGAGAGAAGATGACATGACTTCTTCCATTTATTTAAATGACAAGGGGTGTTGAAAATATTTGAATTTCATTTGAGGATATTTCCAATTCTGAAACTTTACGCAACTCAATGATTTTCACGAGCAAAGATAAAATGACTTCTTCAAATTATATGAAATATGAGTTGGGAGTTTCAAAGATTTAAATTCAAAGTTCTTTTGAATTTATTTTTCAATTTGGAGTTATTGAGTTTTATTCAAATTATTTTTTCTCCAAAAATAAAACATATGGAAAATAGGGTAACATGATTCCCTACATCAGAAAATTGGAGAGAAATAAATTTGAATTAATTCTGGTATTTTAAAAATGATTTTCAGTGGATTTTATTAGGGCAGAAGCACTCTTTGTTGTACTTAAATTTGTGTGTATTTTATTTGACTCTAGAATAATGTTCATCTTGTAGGAAATCTTTTTCTGAAAATTTTGATATATAATATGCCTAGGTTCTATTTTATTTTTTGGTTTGTTTTTATTTTATTTTCGTTGTTTAAAAAAAAACTTATTCCCCGCCGAACTGGGCCGGCCCAGCCAACCGGCCAGGCCACAGCCCAGCCGCGGCCCATCCGGCCCACGCGCCCGTCCCCGAGCTCCCGGGCGGGACTCCGCCATGACACGCGCCACACCGCCATGGCCGCCGTCAGCCTCGGCCTCCTCGCCTTCTCCCGCACGCCACCGCGCCGCCCTCCTCCATAAAAACCCGAGGCGCCGCCCCGACCCCTCTCCCTACTCTCTCTTCGCCGCCGCCCCCTTCCGCATCCCACCGCCGCCGCTTTCGGTTGCTGCCGCCGCCGCCGCCGCGGTTCTATGCCACCGCTGCCGCCGCCTCTCCCCTCGCCACCGCACCTTGCCCGGCGCGCGTGGAGCCGCCGCCCGCGCCACCCTTGAGTTCACGGAGCCGCCGCCCTTCTCGCCGGAGACCGCCGTCGCCGGATCCGCTCCGCCGCCCGACCCGCCGGTTTATTCCGATCCGGTGATAAACCGCCCGGTTCACCGTTTTTTTCTTTTTAGGGTTCAGTTTTATTTTATAACCCAGTTTTCTGTTTTAATCCAGTATTCAGAGAGCGTTCGCTGGTTAGAGTTAGGAAGCGAACGTTCGGTTGGTAGAGTTTTCTTTTTATAAATAGATTTCTGCCAGGGACCTATTTGTAGTAGTTCTTTTACAGAATAGCCCCTGGTTTTCAAACGACTATAACTTTTTACTCGTTAGTCCAAATCCAACGAAACCAACGCCCACTTCTTCATTATGATCTCCTCTATCCAGTAATCCAACTCAAACCTGTTTTTGAAAGTTTAAAATTTGAATTAGACCGGATTTGAATTCAAACTTCGTTTGACCATAACTTGAGTTTCGTAACTCCGATTTAGTTGATTCTTTTTGCAAATCAAAGCTCTTGACCTAAACTTTATGATAAGGCCAAATTCACATAATTTTGGTACTGTTAGAAATTTTTTTATGTTGCAAGAGTTATTTGCTTGGTTTTGATGTTTTCCAATTTGTTTTCTTCGTTCTTTCCGGTCTTTGAGTGATTGCTTATGTGTGGTTACTATTGATTGCTTACGATAGATTGACCGGAGTGTGACGAGTAGAGCTATCAAGAGTTTTGAGTGTGAATCATCTTCATCAACATTGCAGGCAAGTAACATTTTGATCATACTTTTCTCATACCCAGTTTTTATGCATTAGATCTATCCTCAAGCACTTGCATGATTAGGATCTAATTAAATTGTGGGATGGGAAGTAGTTTGAGGTAGTACCTATTACCTGTTTTATTATCAAACCCTTGGGAGTTACTTCTATGTTTGCTTATTATGCCATGCTATGCTCGTGAGACGTGGATTGGGTTTGAGTGAATATCCATGATGTATGTGAGATTGATAATTAATGGTTTATCTAAGGTGGCAACTTAAACACACATCTGGTGGATTGAGGCACTGGCTATTCCGTGATTTGCCTATCAAGGCACCTGGGTAGACAGGATTTGCCTGTATTTCTTCGGACCGCCACCTGTGCTCAAAGGGATCATGAGATTATTCAAACTAGAAACTTCCGTGTGCAGCCACAAGCCATTATGGGCTCGCATAGTTGACTAAGTTGTGCGAACTCTTACGGGTAGACTAGCGGATGTAGGGGTTGTAGGTTGGTACGGTCTACCCACATGTAAGGTGCCGCTTTCGAAAGACTATGTCTCGGTCATCCGCTTCTCAAACACCACAGAGTCACGAGAAACCAACGGAGGCGATCGAGTCTTGTGGGGAAAAGTGCGCAAACCTCTGCAGAGTGTATAAACTAATCATGGTTAGGCGTGTCCCCGGTTATGGACATCTTGAGTATCTAGTACTTGGATTATCCTGTTGATCTCATCACGTTACTTAATATAACTTGTTTGGGTTTAATTGAGTACTTTTAATTGGGATTGAGGATGCTGTCAACCATTCTCAATGTTCAACAACCACCATGATAGTTAAATAAATTTATTCCTTTGAAGTAGGGAAAAATTGGCTTTTCGCAAAACCTTATAACCATAGAGCTTTTCCACCAGCCGTATATGCATGTAGTATAGGCTTATTCATTCCATTATTCTCTATATGTTACATTGCCAGCATATTCCATGTGCTGACCCGTTTTCGGGCTGCAACTTTTCATGTTGCAGACTTTTCGCATTTACAGTAAGTGATACGTTAGGGTTACGATTTCCTATACTCAACTTTGCCGTTGGTGTTGATGGGAATCCACAACCTTGTTGCTTCGCTATCTTTTGGATTGAGGTAATAGTATTTACGTTATTTATACATGTGATTTACCTCTCGTTATAAATCCTCGAGTCTTGTGTGTCAAGATACCGATCCGTGGATGACACATAAGCACGTAGACTTGACCCATTCGGTCGGGTCGCTACAAGATGGTATCGAGCACATGTTGACCGTAGGACGTGACCCTAGAAACCGACAAGCCCATAGGAAAGATTTTTCTCTACAACTTCATTTTCAAAAAATCTTTTACCTATCTTCTCTTGAGCTTATTCAAATATTCCCTTTTTAGTGAGACCATACCCCTTTTCCCTTTTGACCACTCGAAGATTCGACCGATGATACCACTCCAAGGTGACAAGATATCAGACAACTAAGATCATTTGGAATGAAGAGGATTTTACCATGTAAATGGAAACTACAACGATTGAAGACTCCGAAGACTAGGAGAATTTGAAGGCTTTGAAGAATTCCCAGATTTTATGACCTAGGAAGGTTACGCTTATGGAATTGAGAGATTATGGAAGTAATCAATACCCGAGATTAAGGTGTATTGAGTAAGACCAGGATCTGGAGCATTACATCAAGGATTTTAAGATGAACTTGCAGGAAGCCGTATTTGACAAGGAAACAGTTCGTGAAGAACTCGGGACCCAGAAGCTACAAGTAGTCAAGCTGGAGAAGCAAAACCCCGAGGTACCAGAGATTCGTCATGAACTGAAGGACAGTAGGATCATGGTTCATGCCAAGGATGTTGAAACCCAGAAGTTGGAACGTAACTCCAAGAATATTAAAGGACGTCGCGAGAGACTTCGCGTCAACAGAGATGATTTGGCAAAAGAACTTGAGAAGGACAATCATGATCAGAAGGAGTCAGCAGAGACATGACCAAGACTTGAAGAGTTTGATGACTTTGAGATCTATTGACCATTAGAAGACCAAACCCTTGTTACATACCTACGTTAGATGACATTTGTGAGCTGTCATTTTGTTTGATGTTTTATCCGACAGCCACAATAAAATCTGCCTTTTCAAAACTTTTGTTTGTATTGTGTGCATCCCTCTCTATCTCTCTTATCCCACCCCAAAACCCATGGACCCAATAGAGGACGAATGGAGATGAGCTTGTATTCTCGGGACCGATGAGTCAATTGGAGACAAACCGATGTATTCAGAACATGGAGGATCACATGGAGAATAACCCTATAGCTAGAAAGGATATGGCCCAAAGATGCTCTTCAAAGGCTTTGAAAGAGGTGCTGCTATTTGGTGGAGGATGTACCAAACCATCAATGGATTGCAAAGAGTAACCACTTGGGAAGAATTTAAGTTAACTCTGCCAAGATCTCGTCTTGTGTCCCAGAAGTTGAGGCCTTATGGAAAGGATATGAAGAAACCTTGTGCATACAAGCTTTGTGGAGAAATAGGACACAACCATAAAGAAAACAAGGACGAATACCCTCATAAGCGGAGGATTACCAAAGGAGTTAGCCGAGGATCTCGGGGAACTTCGGTTGGAGATTGTTCCCAAAGGTTTTGTTGCAGCAATGGAAGTTCAGTCTACCTTGTTGGGAAAGATCCGTGAAGCTCAGAAGTATGACAAAGAGATTGCTGAGATAAAAGAGAGGATGAGCAAAGGAAAGGCCAAAGGTTATCGTAAGGATGAGCACGACACCTTGTGGTTTGAGGATAGTGTACATGTACCCAATAATGCAGAGATCAGGAAGTTATTACTTCAGGAGGCTCATGACTCACCATACTCGATTCGTCCTGGAAACACCACGGTGTATTTGGATTTGAAGGAGTTTTTCTGGTGGACTGGTATGAAGAAGGATATCGTCGAGTATGTAGTCGTATGTGACGTATGTCAAAGAGTGGAGGCAAAACATCAGAAGCCGGCAGGATTATTGCAACCAATGCCCATACCCGAATGGAACTGGGAAAAGCTTGCAAGGATTTCATTACCGGATTTCCTAGAACCCGAACTGGACATGATTCTATCTGGGTATTAGTTGATTCGCTTGACCAAGCGGCTCACTTTATCCCAGTGAAAACCACCTATACAAGTGAGAAGTTGGCCAAGATATTTAACCAGGATCGTATGTCTGCATGGAGTTCCGAGGACCATCGTAGAGGAACACAGTTTACCTCAAAGTTTTGGAATCACCGCACTGCACTTTGGGTACTAGGCTAGAGTTCAAGATAGCCTTTCATCTCGTAGAGATGATGGATAAATCGAGAGAGTTAATCAGATTCTCGAAGACATGTTGAGAGCGTAGCGCTAGATTATGGATCCGTGGGGATGATAATCTACCTTCTGCGGAGTTCTCATACAACAACAGTTACCCAGCCAGTTTGAAGATGGCCCCTTTTTAAGCTTTGTATGGGAAAAGGAGCCAGACACCATTGATGTGGGACGAAGTTTGAGACCGTTAGTTGTTTGGACCAAATGTGATCAAGGAGTCAGAAGAGAATGTTAAGTTGATTCGAGATATACTGAAGGTAGCTCAGTCCAGGCAGAATAGTTATGCATACTCAAAAACGCAAGGAGGTAGTCTATGAAATCGGAGACAGAGCATATATTTGTGTGCCACCTCTGCGAGGAGTTAAACGATTTGGAGTTAAGGGAAAGTTAGCCCCAAGATTTGTAGGACCATACCGAGTTTTGGAGTGTATGGGAGAAGTGGCCAACAAGTTGGAGTCACCCGAAGGACTGTCAGGAGTTCATGATGTGTTTCACGTTTCCCGGTTGAAGAAGTGCCATGCAGAGATGGCCAATATTCCCTTGTAAGGACACTTGACCCTGGAAAGGATAATGATGTTCCACAGAGTGGACTTCATAAATCTGAAGTTTTATCTCGATATGTTAGATACACCAAGAATATGAAGAGATGAAGTACTATGGGATATAAAGGAGGTATGATGTTGGAAATATGGATCAATGGAAATTCCATGATGAGTCTGAGTAATCATGTCCTAGTTTGGTGCCAATAGAAGGAAGAAGGACAGTACAATTGGATGGAATTAAGTATGCTATGAAGTTGGATGTTGGATTAAGGATCAGTTGCCCGATGATGAATTCAAGGTTTGCAAGTGATGAGATGGGCCATAACCCATAGGCCCTGTGACCTACCAAGAAGCAAGCACACTCTTGCCGAAGGAAAACCTGGAAGAAGTTACGATTTTATCGACAGTACGATCCTATAGGAGTTTACGCAAAACACGAGAGTTGTTAAGGAACGATAGATGTTTGTTTGGCTTGCAGAATCAATGGATTTATTCGAACTTGGTTCGTCGACAAGAGAAATTCCGCAATGCTTGTGAGGATGACCGAGTGTTAGAATGCGAGATTCGCTAAACCATGCACAAGGTAATGATCTGGGTGCGGGATGGATTGATCACCATACCGACTTACTCTTATTATTTGTCTTGCTATGTGGGATGGTAAATCTGAGTGACTTACCTATAGTTGCGAGACGACGATCAAAACCTTGTTTGAACCTTAGAATGGTATAAGTATTTTCCCTTGTACACGGCAGCTGTTGCCAATCGTAGGATATACGGTGAGGTTCAACCCAGACCCGTTTTCTGCAGGACAAACCATAAATTGATGACCACCATGAGATATCGATAGTTGATTAGTATTGGCGCCAGACCTATCAGCTATGAAGACCCAATCTCGGAATAACCTTACCAAGATGAAAGGACAGAAGAATTGAGGAAAAGGTTATGCCACTACCGGAAGAGCCCAGAGAAGGAATTATCCTTACAATCTGAGAAGACCGACACTGTCAGTAATAAGGCTGGAGTATACAAGTTTTTGATGGAAACCGTAACCATGCTTCTAAGGGTGGTAGCACCCGAGACCCCGGAGACAATCGATGAATTTTTTTAGAAGACCCCAAACCTAACCTATTTCTTTCTAGCCTCTCCGAATCTCGAGGACGAGATTCATTTTAAGGGTGGTAGTTTGTAACATCCCAAAATTCTAAATTTTGGAATGTTATAAAAAAATAGATAGATTTGATTGATTGCTTGATTGATTGACTGAAAGTGAGTGAATTTGAAACTTTTTGAAAGTTAAATGAGAGGGAATAAAAGGACTTTCCCAAACTTTCATTTTGCTTTTATGATCTTCAGGAATTCAAATTCTTTTCATCACAAAACCCTAGAGAGAAGATCACATGACTTCTTCAAATTATATGAAATATGAGTTGGGAGTTTCAAAGAATTAAATTCAAAGTTCTTTTGAATTTATTTTTCAATTTGGAGTTATTGAGTTTTATTCAAATTATTTTTTCTCCAAAAATAAAATATATGGAAAATAGGGTAACATGATTCCCTACATCAGAAAATTGGAGAGAAATAAATTTGAATTAATTCTGGTATTTTAAAAATGATTTTCAGTGGATTTTATTAGGGCAGAAGCACTCTTTGCTTTACTTAAATTTGTGTGTATTTTATTTGACTCTAGAATAATGTTCATCTTGTAGGAAATCTTTTTCTGAAAATTTTGACATATAATATGCCTAGGTTCTATTTTATTTTTTGGTTTTTTTATTTTATTTTCGTTGTTTAAAAAAAACTTATTCCCCGCCGAACTGGGCCGGCCCAGCCAACCGGCCAGGCCACAGCCAGCCATGCCCATCCGCCTACCGTCCCGAGCTCCCGGGCGGGACTCACGCCCAACGCCGCCCATAACGCCATGGCCGCCGTCTCGGCCTCCTCTGCCCCCTCCCGCACGCCACCTCGCCACCCCTCCTCCATAAAACCCGAGGCGCCGCCCCGGCCCCTCTCCCTTCTCTCTCTTCGCCGCCGCCCCCTTCCGCATCCCGCCGCCGCTGCTTTCGGTTGCCGCCGCCGCCGCCACCGCCCGCTGCCTCTCCCTCGCGCCCGCCCGCACCTTGCCCGGACGCGTGGAGCCGCCACCAGCGCCACCCAGCGAAGTTCGCCGGAGCCGTCGCCCTTCTCGCCGGAGACCGCCGTCGCCGGATCCGCTCCGCCGCGCGACCTGCCGGTTTATTCCGATCCGGTAATAAACCGCCCGGTTCACCGTTTTTTTTCTTTTTAGGATTCGGTTTTATTTTAAAACCCGGTTTTCTGTTTTAATCTAGTATTCAGAGAGCGTTCGCTGGTTAGAGTTAGGAAGCGAACGTTCGGTCGGTAGAGTTTTCTTTTTATAAATAGATTTCTGCCAGGGACCTATTTGTGGTAGTTCTTTTACAGAATAGCCCCTGGTTTTCAAACGACTATAACTTTTTACTCGTTAGTCCAAATCCAACGAAACCAACACCCACTTCTTCGTTATGATCTCTATCCAGTAATCCAACTCAAACCTGTTTTTGAAAGTTTAAAATTTGAATTAGACCGGATTTGAATTCAAACTTCGTTTGACCATAACTTGAGTTTTGTAACTCCGATTTAGTTGATTCTTTTTGCAAATCAAAGCTCTTGACCTAAACTTTCTGATAAGGCCAAATTCACATAATTTTGGTACTGTTAGAAATTGTTTTATGTTGCAAGAGTTATTTGCTTGGTTTTGATGTTTTCCAATTTGTTTTCTTCGTTCTTTCCGGTCTTTGAGTGATTGCTTATGTGTGGTTACTATTGATTGCTTACGATAGATTGACCGGAGTGTGACGCAGTAGAGCTATCAAGAGTTTTGAGTGTGAATCATCTTCATCAACATTGCAGGCAAGTAACATTTTGATCATACTTTTCTCATACCCAGTTTTTATGCATTAGATCTATCCTCAAGCACTTGCATGATTAGGATCTAATTAAATTGTGGGATGGGAAGTAGTTTGAGGTAGTACCTATTACCTGTTTTATTATCAAACCCTTGGGAGTTACTTCTATGTTTGCTTATTATGCCATGCTATGCTCGTAGACGTGGATTGGGTTTGAGTGAATATCCATGACAGATGTGAGATTGATAATTAATGGTTTATCTAAGGTGGCAACTTAAACACACATATGGGTGGATTGAGGCACCTGGCTATTCCAGGATTTGACTATCAAGGCACACAGGTAGACAGGATTTGCTCAGATTTCTTGGACCGCCACCCGTGCTCAAAGGGATCATGAGATTATTCAAACTAGAAACTTCCGTGTGCAGCCACAAGCCATTATGGGCTCGCATAGTTGACTAAGTTGTGCGAACTCTTACGGGTAGACTAGCGGATGTAGGGGTTGTAGGTTGGTACGGTCTACCCACATGTAAGGTGCGGTAACCACGAAGACTATGTCTCGGTCATCCGTTTCTCAAACACCAGAAGTGCGAGAAACCAACGGAGGCGATCGAGTCTTGTGGGGAAAAGTGCGCAAACCTCTGCAGAGTGTATAAACTAATCATGGTTAGCCGTGTCCCCGGTTATGGACATCTTGAGTATCTAGTACTTGGATTATCCTGTTGATCTCATCACGTTACTTAATATAACTTGTTTGGGTTTAATTGAGTACTTTTAATTGGGATTGAGGATGCTGTCAACCATTCTCAATGTTCAACAACCACCATGATAGTTAAATAAATTTATTCCTTTGAAGTAGGGAAAAATTGGCTTTTCGCAAAACCTTATAACCATAGAGCTTTTCCACCAGCCGTATATGCATGTAGTATAGGCTTATTCATTCCATTATTCTCTATATGTTACATTGCCAGCATATTCCATGTGCTGACCCGTTTTCGGGCTGCAACTTTTCATGTTGCAGACTTTTCAGACGACGAGTAAGTGATACGTTAGGGTTACGATTTCCTATACTCAACTTTGCCGTTGGTGTTGATGGGAATCCACAACCTTGTTGCTTCCGCTATCTTTTGGATTGAGGTAATAGTATTTACGTTATTTATACATGTGATTTACCTCTGTTATAAATCCTCGAGTACTGTGTGTGTCAGCATACCGATCCAGGGATGACACATAAGCACAGAGACTTGACCCATTCGGGTCGGGTCGCTACAATTTTGTTGGTAGGAATAATTTTGGTAACAACGCATATAGAGGGGATTTTAATCCTAGGCCTTATCCTAGTAATTCCTCTAATAATTATGGAAATTCCTACAACAATTCTTATGGAAATTTTAATAAGATGCCCTGTGAATTTGAGACTAGTGTTAAAGAATTTATGAGTTCGCAAAAGAATTTTAATGCTTTGCTTGAGGAGAAATTGCTTAAAGTTGATGATTTGGCTAGGAACGTTGATAGAATTTCTCTTGAAATTGATTCTTTAAAGCTTAGATCTATTCCTCCTAAGCATGATATCAATGATTCTCTCAAAGCTATGAGAATTTCCATTGATGAGTGCAAAGAAAGAACCGCTAGGATGCGTGCTTCCAAAGATGCCTTTATTAAAGCGTGTTCTTCCAATTCCCATGAAAATCAAGATGGAGATCTAAAATTTATTGATGTGTCCCTCATTAAATCTTTGTTTTGCAATATGAATCTTGATGAAACTGAATATGATCTTCCTTTACCTAGAAGGCGTTCTAATAATTGGGAGTTTTTAGATCTTGATGATGAAATTGATAAATGTGGGATTGAAAGAAATAAAAACCTAGATGTTGCTAAACCCACTATATTGGATCTCAAGGAATTTAATTATCAAAAATTGCTCTTTAATTGATTGTATTTACTTGTTGCAATCCGTGCTAAATTCTCCTCGTGCTTATAGTCAAAATAAGGCCTTTACCGAACACATTGTTGATGCCTTGATGCAATCTTATGAAGAAAAACTTCAGTTGAAGGTCTCTATCCCTAGAAAGCTCTATGATGAGTGGGAACCTACTACTAAAATTAAAATTAAAAATTATGAGTTTCATGCCTTGTGTGATTTGGGTGCTAGTGTCTCTACTATCCCGAAAACCTTGTGCGATTTGCTAGATTTCCGTGACTTTTATGATTACTCTCTAAACTTGCATCTTGCGGATTCCACTATTAAAAGGCCTATGGGAAGAATTAATGATGTTCTTATTGTTGCAAATAGGAATTATGTGCCCGTAGATTTTATCGTTCTTGATATAGATTGCAATCCTTCTTGCCCTATTATTCTTGGTAGACCTTTCCTTAGAACGATTGGTGCAATTATTGATATGAGGAAGGGAATATTACATTCCAATTTCCCTTAAAGAAGGGCATGGAACACTTTCCTAGAAATAAAATAAAATTACCATATAAATCTATCATGAGAGCCACCTATGGTTTGCCTACCAAAGATCGCAATACCTAGATCTATCCTTGCTTTTATGCCTAGCTAGGGGCGTTAAACGATAGCGCTTGTTGGGAGGCAACCCAATTTTATTTTTAGTTTTTTTGCTTTTGCTTCTGTTTAGGAATAAATAATCCATCTAGCCTCTGTTTAGATGTCGTTTTATGTTTTAGTTAGTGTTTGTGCCAAATTAGACCTATAGGATCTTCTTGGATGATAGTTATTTGATCTTGCTGTAATTTCCAGAACCTTTCTGTTCACGAAAACAATTGTTAAAAAACACCAGAACGTGATCAAATACTGATTCCAACTGCTGCTGATCATTTAACAGATTTTCTAGGTCGTCCTATTTTGGCAGAATTTTTTGAGTTCCATAAGTTTGCGTTAGGTACAGATTACTACAGACAGTTCTGTTTTTCACCGATTCTGTTTTTCGTGTGTTGTTTGCTTATTTTTATGAATCTATGGCTAGTGAAATAGTTTATAATCCATAGAGAAGTTGGAATACAGTAGGTTTAACACCAATATAAATAAAGAATGAGTTCATTACAGTACCTTAAAATAGTCTTTTGTTTTCTTTCTCTAATGGAGCTCACGAGATTTCTATTGAGTTTTGTGTTGTGAAGTTTTCAAGTTTTGGGTAAATTCTTTTGATGGATTATGGAACAAGGAGTGGCAAGAGCCTAAGCTTGGGGATGCCCATGGCACCCCCAAGATAAATCAAGGACACCAAAAAGTCAAAGCTTGGGGATGCCCCGGAAGGTATCCCCTCTTTCGTCTACTTCCATCGGTAATTTACTTGGAGCTATATTTTTATTCACCACATGATATGTGTTTTGCTTGGAGCGTCTTGTATTATTTGCGTCTTTGCTTGTTAGTTTAACACAATCATCCTTGCTGTACACACCATTTGATAAAGCCATACATGAATTGGAATTTGATAGAATACTCTATGTGCTTCACTTATATCTTTTGAGCTTGATAGTTTTGCTCATAGTGCTTCACTTATATCTTTTGAGCGTGATAATTTTTGCTCTAGTGCTTCACTTAGATATTTTAGAGCACGGTGGTGGATTTGTTTTAAAGAAACTATTGATCTCTCATGATTCACTTAGATTATTTTGAGAGTCGTTAATAGCATGGTAATTTGCTTAATATTAATATACTTGGTATTCAAGATATGTGAAACTTTCTTTTGAGTGCGTTGAATACTAAGAAAATTTTGATGCTTGATAATTGTTTTGAGATATGAAGATGGTGATATTAAAGTCATGCTAGTTGAGTAGTTGTGAATTTAAAGAATACTTGTGTTGAAGTTTGTGATTCCGTAGCATGCACGTATGGTGAACTGTTATGTGATGAACTCGGAGCATGATTTATTTATTGATTGTCTTCCTTATGAGTGGCGGTCGGGGACGAGCGATGATCTTTTCCTACCAATCTATCCCCCTAGGAGCATGCATGTAATACTTTGCTTTGATAAATTCTAGATTTTTGCAATAATTATATGAGTTCTTTATGACTAATGTTGAGTCCATGGATTATACGCACTTTTTCCCATCCTTCCACCATTGCTAGCCTCTCTAATACATGCACTTTTTAGCGGTATCATACACCCACCATATATCTTCCTCAAAACAGCCACCATACCTACCTATCATGGCATTTCCATAGCCATTCCGAGATATATTGCCATGCAACTTTCCCCCGTTCCGTTTATTATGCCACGTTCCATTATTGTCATATTGCTAGCATGATCATGTACTTGACATCGTATTTGTGGCAAAGACACCTTTCATAATTCTTTCATACATGTCACTCTTGTTTAATTGCATATCCCGGTACACCGCCGGAGTCATTCATATAGAGTCATACTTTGTTCTAAGAATCGAGTTGTAATTGTTGAGTTGTAAGAAAAATAAAAGTGTGATGATCATCATTCTTTAGAGCATTGTCCCAAGTGAGGAAAGGATGATGGAGACCATGATTCCCCCACAAGTCAGGATGAGACTCCGGACGAAAAAAAAAAGAAAAAGAAAAAAAGAGGCCATAAAAAAAGAGAAAAGGCCCAAATAAAAAAATGAGAGAAGGGACAATGCTACTATCCTTTTACCACACTTGTGCTTCAAAGTAGCACCAAGATCTTCATGATAGAGAGTCTCTCATTTTGTCACTTTCATATACTAGTGGGAATTTTTCATTATAGAACTTGGCTTGTATATTCCAATGATGGGCTTCCTCAAATGCCCTAGGTCTTCGTGAGTAAGCGAGTTGGATGCACACCCACTTAGTTTCTTTTTGAGCTTTCATATACTTATAGCTCTAGTGCATCCGTTGCATGGCAATCCCTACTCACTCGCATTGATATCTATTGATGAGCATCTCCATAGCCCGTTGATACGCCTAGTTGATGTGAGACTATCTTCTCCCTTTTTGTCTTCTCCACAACCACCATTCTATTCCACATATAGTGTTATATCCATGGCTCACACTCATGTATTGCGTGAAGATTGAAAAAGTTTTGAAAATGTTAAAGTATGAAACAATTGATTGGCTTGTCATCGGGGTTGTGCATGATTTAAATATTTTGTGTGGGGAAGATGGAGCATAGCCAGAGTATATGATTTTGTAGGGATAACTTTCTTTGGCCATGTTATTTTGAGAAGACATAATTGCTTAGTTAGTATGCTTGAAGTATTATTATTTTTATGTCAATATGAACTTTTGTCTTGAATCTTTCGGATCTGAATATTCATACCACAATTAACAAGATTTACATTGAAATTATGCCAAAGTATCACTCCGCATCAAAAATTCTCTTTTTATCATTTACCTACTCGAGGACGAGCAGGAATTAAGCTTGGGGATGCATGATACGTCTCCAACGTATCTATAATTTTTTATTGCTCCATGCTACTTTATCTACTGTTTTGGACTATATTGGGCTTTATTTTCCACTTTTATATTATTTTTGGGACTAACCTATTAACCGGAGGCCCAGCCCAAAATTGCTGTTTTTTGCCTATTTCAGTGTTTCGAAGAAACGGAATATCAAACGGAGTCCAAACGGAATGAAACCTTCGGGAACGTGATTTTCTCACCGAACGTGATCCAGGAAACTTGGACCCTACTCCAAGAAGTAACAGAGGCGGTCACGAGGGTGGGGGGCGCGCCCCTGCCTCGTGGGCCCCCTGTTGCTCCACCGATGTACTCCTTCCTCCTATATATACCTACGCACCCCAAACGACCGAGCAGGAGCCAAAAACCTAATTCCACCGCCGCAACTTTCTGTATCCACGAGATCCCATCTTGGGGCCCATTCCGTAGCTCCGCCGGAGGGGGCATCCACCACGGAGGGCTTCTACATCATCACCATAGCCCCTCCGATGAAGTGTGAGTAGTTTACTTCAGACCTTCAGGTCCATAGCTAGTAGCTAGATGGCTTCTTCTCTCTTTTTGGATCTCAATACAATGTTCTCCCCCTCTCTCGTGGAGATCTGTTTGATGTAATCTTCTTTTTGCGCTGTGTTTGTTGAGACTGATGAATTGTGGGTTTATGATCTAGGTTATGTATGAATAATATTTGAATCTTCTCTGAATTATTTTATGTATTATTGGTTATCTTTGCAAGTCTCTTCGAATTATCCATTTGGTTTGGCCAACTAGATTGGTAGTTCTTGCAATGGGAGAAGTGCTTAGCTTTGGGTTCAATCTTGCGGTGTCCTTTCCCGATGTGATGAAGGGGCAGCAAGGCACGTATTGTATTGTTGCCATCGAGGATAATAAGGTGGGTTTTATCATATTGCATGAATTTATCCCTCTACATCATGTCATCTTGCTTAAGGCGTTACTCTGTTTTAACTTAATACTCTAGATGCATCTTTGGATAGCGGTCGATGAGTGGAGTAATAGTAGTAGATGCAGGCGAGTCGGTCTACTTGTCTCGGACGTGATGCCTATATACATGATCATACCTAAATATTCTCATAACTATGCTCGATTACATCAATTGGTCAACGATAATTTGTTCACCCAAGTAGAATACTTATGCTCTTGAGAGAAGACACTAGTGAAACCTATGGCCCCCGGGTCTATTCTCATCATATCAATCTCCATTACTTTAATACTTGCTTTTTTTTTACTTTGCCTTTTACTTTTCACTTTGCATCTCTATACCTAAAATACCAAAAATATTATTTATCATCTCTATCAGATCTCACTCTCGTAAGTGACCGTGAAGGGATTGACAACCCCTAATTGCGTTGGTTGCGAGGAGCTATTGTTTTGTGCAGGTACGAGGGACTTGTGCGTAGCCTCCTACTGGATTGATACCTTGGTTCTCAAAAACTGAGGGAAATACTTACGCTACTTTGCTGCATCATCCTCTCCTCTTCGGGGAAATCCATCGCAGTGCTCAAGAGGTAGCAGTGTCGTTATTGCTAAACGGTTAAGCCTGAACCGTACAAAGGGCCCCATCTTTGGAGGTATCTATGCTGCATGCCTTGCTAAACATTTTGAGATACCTATTAGACATGATGAGAAAGAGGAGACACTGCTGCCTCTTACTTATTTAGATTACAGGAGCATGGTAGCGCATGAGTTTATTGTTGACAATGATGATAAGATGCTTCTGTATAACCTGAGATTTAATAAGAAACACAACGAGATTATTACCCTGCCTGCGCCTTTGCTTTTTGATTTAACTGCAGACCATTACATTGTCTTGCCGGAAGCGGTGTACGCGCATTGCTACGTCTTGAGCTTGCGTTGGTTTTCCCCGAAGAGGATAGGATGATGCAGCAGAGTAGCGTAAGTATTTCCCTTAGTTTTTGAGAACCAAGGTATCAATCCAGTAGGAGGCCACGTGCAAGTCCCTCGTACCTACACAAAGCAAATAACTCATCGCAACCAACGCGAATAGGGGTTGTCAATCCCTTCACGGTCACTTACGAGAGTGAGATCTGATAGAGATGATAAATAATATTTTTGGTATTTTTGATATAGAGATGCAAAGTAAAAAGTAAAAGGCAAAGTAAAAACAAAGCAAGTATTAAAGTAATGGAGATTGATATGATGAAAATAGACCCGGGCCATAGGTTTCACTAGTGGCTTCTCTCAAGAGCATAAGTATTCTACGGTGGGTGAACAAATTACTGTTGAGCAATTGACAGAATTGAGCATAGTTATGAGTATATCTAGGTATGATCATGTATATAGGCATCACGTCCAAGAAAAGTAGACCGATTCCTGCCTGCATCTACTACTATTACTCCACTCATCGACCGCTATGATGATGATGTAGAAGCCCTCATGGTGGAATCCCCTTCCAGTGGAGCTCCGGAACATGCCCCAAGATGGGATCTCGTGGATATAGAAAGTTGCGGCGGTGGAATTAGGTTTTGGCTCCGTGTCGATCTGTTGAAGTGCGTGAGGTATATATAGGAGGAAGAAGTACGTCGGTGGAGCCTCGGGGGGGCCACGAGGCAGGGGGTGCGCCCTCCACCCTCGTGACTGCCTCGTGGCTTTCTTAACGGAGGGTCCAAGTCTCCTGGATCTTATCTGATGAGAAAATCACGTTCCCGAAGGTTTCATTCCGTTTGGACTCCATTTGATATTCCGTTTCTTCGAAACACTGAAATAGGCAAAAAACAGCAATTCTGGGCCTCCGGTTAACAAGTTAGTCCCAAAAGTAATATAAAAGTGGAAAATAAAGCCCAATATAGTCCAAAACAATAGATAATATAGCATGGAGCAATCAAAATTATAGATGCGTTGGAGACGTATCGGGCATCCCCAAGCTTAATTCACTGCTCGTCCTCGAGTAGGTAAATGATAAAAAGAGAATTTTTGATGCGGAGTGCTACTTGGCATAATTTCAATGTAACTCTTCTTAATTGTGGTATGAATATTCAGATCTGAAAGATTCAAGACAAAGGTTCATATTGACATAAAAATAATAATACTTCAAGCATACTAACAAAGCAATCATGTCTTCTCAAAGTAACATGGCAAAGAAAGTTATCCCTACGAAATCATATAGTCTGGCTATGCTCTATCTTCACCACACAAAGTATTTAAATCATGCACAACCCCGATGACAAGCCAAGCAATTGTTTCATACTTTTGACATTTTCAAAACCTTTTCAATCTTCACGCAATACATGAGCGTGAGCCATGGATATAGCACTATATGTGGAGTAGAATGGTGGTTGTGGAGAAGACAAAAAGAGGGAAGATAGTCTCACATCAACTAGGCGTATCAACGGGCTATGGAGATGCCCATCAATAGATATCAATGTGAGTGAGTAGGGATTGCCATGCAACAGATGCACTAGAGGTATAAGCATATGAAAGCTCAACAAAAGAAACTAAGTGGGTGTGCATCCAACTCGCTTGCTCACGAAGACCAAGGGCATTTTGAGGAAGCCCATCATTGGAATATACAAGCCAAGTTCTACAATGAAAAATTCCCACTAGTATATGAAGGTGACAAAACGAGAGACTCTCTATTATGAAGATCATGGTGCTACTTTGAAGCACAAGTGTGGTAAAAGGATAGTAACATTGTCCCTTCTCTCTTTTTCTCTCTTTTTTTTATTTGGGCCTTTTCTCTCTTTTTTATGGCCTCTTTTCTTTTTTTTTCTTTTTTTTCGTCCGGAGTCTCATCCCGACTTGTGGGGGAATCATAGTCTCCATCATCCTTTCCTCACTGGGACAATGCTCTAAAAATGATGATCACACTTTTATTTTTCTTACAACTCAACAATTACAACTCGATACTTAGAACAAAATATGACTCGTGTATGCCTCCGGAGGTGTACCGGGATATGCAATGATTCATAAGTGACGTGTATGAAAGAATTATGAACGGTGGCCTTGCCACAAATACGATGTCAACTACATGATCATTCTAAGCAATATGACAATGATGGAGTGTGTCATAATAAACGGGACGGTGGAAAGTTGCATGGCAATATATCTTGGAATGGCTATGGAAATGCCATGACAGGTAGGTATGGTGGCTGTTTCGAGGAAGGTATATGGTGGGTGTATGATACCGGTGAAAAGTGTGCGGTATTAGAAAGGCTAGCAATGGTGGAAGGGTGAGAAAAATGCGTATAATCCATGGACTCAACATTAGTCATAAAGAACTCATATACTTATTGCAAAAATCTACAAGTTATCAAAGCAAAGTATTACGCATGCTCCTAGGGGATAGATTGGTAGGAAAAAGACCATCGCTCGTCCCCGACCGCCACTCATAAGGAAGACAATCAATAAATAAATCATGCTCCGACTTCATCACATAACGGTTCACCATACGTGCATGCTACGGGAATCACAAACTTTAACACAAGTATTCTTCAAATTCACAATTACTCAACTAGCATGACTCTAATATTATCACCTTCATATCTCAAAACAATTAACAAGCATCAAACTTTTCTTAGTATTCAACGCACTCAAAAGAAAGTTCTACAAATCTTGAATACCAAGCATATTATTATTAAGCAAATTACCATGCTATTTAAGACTCTCAAAATAATCTAAGTGAAGCTTGAGAGATCAATAGTTTCTTTAAAACAAATCCACCACCGTGCTCTAAAAGATATAAGTGAAGTGCTAGAGCAAAACTATAAAGCTCAAAAGATATAAGTGAAGCACATAGAGCAAAACTATCAAGCTCAAAAGATATAAGTGAAGCACATGAGAAAAACTATCAAGCTCAAAAGATATAAGTGAAGCACATAGAGTATTCTAACAAATTTCAATTCATGTATGGTTCTCTCAAAAGGTGTGTACAACAAGGATGATTTTGGTAAACTAACAAGCAAAGACGCAAATAATACAAGACGCTCCAAGCAAAACACATATCATGTGGTGAATAAAAATATAGCTCCAATTAAAGTTACCGATGGAAGTGGATTTAAAGAGGATGCCTTCCGGGCATCCCCAAGCTTTGACTATTTGGTGTCCTTGGATTATCTTGGGGGTGCCATGGGCATCCCCAAGCTTAGGCTCTTGCCACTCCTTGTTCCGTAATCCATCAAAAAAATTCACCCAAAACTTGAAAACTTCACAACACAAAACTCAACAGAAATCTCGTGAGCTCCGTTAGCGAAAGAAAACAAAAACTTCAGGATACTGTAATGAACTCATTCTTTATTTATATTAGTGTCAAACCTACTGTATTCCAACTTCTCTGTGGATCATAAACTATTTTACCAGCCATAGATTCATCAAAATAAGCAAACAACACACAAAAACAGAATCTGTCAAAAACAGAACAGTCTGTAGTAATCTGTAACTAACGCAAACTTCTGGAACTCCAAAACTTCAGCCAAAATAGGAAAACCTTGGAAATTTGTTTATTGATCAGCAGAAATTGGAATCACTATTTTATCATGTTCTGGTGATTTTTAACAATTGTTTTTGTGAACCAAAAGTTTCTGGAAATTACAGCAAGATCAAATTACTATTATCCAAGAAGATCCTATAGGTTTAACTTGGTACAAACACTAATTAAAACATAAAACTGTTGGGGAACGTAGCAGGAATTTAAAATTTTCCTACGTGTCACCAAGATCTATCTAAGGAGAAACCAGCAACGAGGGGAAGGAGAGTGCATCTACATACCCTTGTAGATCGCTAAGCGGAAGCGTTCAAGAGAACGGGGTTGAAGGAGTCGTACTCGTCGTGATCCAAATCACCGGAGATCCTAGTGCCGAACGGACGGCACCTCCACGTTCAACACACGTATAGCCTGGTGACGTCTCCCATGCCTTGATCCAGCAAGGAGAGGAGGAGAGGTTGAGGAAGACTCCATCCAGCAGCAGCACAACGGCGTGGTGGTGGTGGAGGAGCGTGGCAATCCTGCAGGGCTTCGCCAAGCACCTGCGGGAGAGGAGGAGGTGTCACGGGAGGGAGGGAGGCGCCAGGGATTCTTCCGGCTGCCCTCCCTCCCCTCCACTATATATAGGGGCAAGCGAGAGGGGAGGGGTGCAGCCTTTGCCCTTCCTCCAAGGAAGGGTGCGACTAGGGAGGAGTCCATCCTCCCCAAGGCACCTAGGAGGTGCCTTCCCCCTTTAGGACTCTCCCTTTTCCTTATCTCTTGGCTCATGGGCCTCTTGGGGCTGGTGCCCTTGGCCCATATAGGCCAAGGCGCACACCCATACAGCCCATGTGGCCCCCCGGGGCTGGTGGACCCCCTGGTGGACCCCCGGACCCCTTCCGGCACTCCCGGTACAATACCGATAATGTGTGAAACTTTTCCCGCAACCAAAAAAAGACTTCCCATATATAAATCTTTACCTCCGGACCATTCCGGAACTCCTCGTGATGTCCGGGATCTCATCCGGGACTCCGAACAACATTCGGTAACCACATACAAACTTCCTTTATAACCCTAGCGTCATCGAACCTTAAGTGTGTAGACCCTACGGGTTCGGGAATAATGCCGACATGACCGAGACGGTCTCCGGTCAATAACCAACAGCGGGATCTGGATACCCATGTTGGCTCCCACATGTTCCACGATGATCTCATCGGATGAACCACGATGTCGAGGATTCGATCAATCCCGTATACAATTCCCTTTGTCTAGCGGTATCGTACTTGCGAGATTCGATCGTCGGTATGCCGATATCTTGTTCAATCTAAATCACCGACAAGTCTCTTTACTCGTTCCGTAACACATCATCCCGTGATCAACCCCTTGGTCACATTGTGCACATTATGATGATGTCCTACCGAGTGGGCCCAGAGATACCTCTCCGACAAGCGGAGTGACGAATCCCAGTCTCGATTCGTGCCAACCCAACAGACACTTTCGGAGATACCTATAGTGCACCTTTATAGCCACCCGATTCGTTGTGGCGTTTGGTACTCCCAAAGCATTCCCTACGGATCCGGAGTTGCACAATCTCATGGTCTAAGGAAATGATACTTGACATTAGAAAAGCTTTAGCATATTAACTACGATCTTTGTGCTAGGCTTAGGATTGGGTCTTGTCCATCACATCATTCTCCTAATGATGTGATCCCGTTATCAACGACATCCAATGTCCATGGTCGTGAAACCGTAACCATCTGTTGATCAACGAGCTAGTCAACTAGAGGCTTACTAGGGACATGGTGTTGTCTATGTACCCACACATGTATTTGAGTTTCCTATCAATACAATTATAGCATGGATAATAAACGATTATCATGAACAAGGAAATATAATAACTAATTTATTATTGCCTCTAGGGCATATTTCCAAACGTCTCCCACTTGCACTAGAGTCAATAATCTAGTTCACATCACCATGTGATTAACACTCATAGGTCACATCATCATGTGACTAACATCCCAAGAGTTTACTAGTGTTGCTAAACTAGTTCACATCATCATGTGATTAAGACTCAATGAGTTCTGGGGTTTGATCATGTTTTGCTTGCGAGAGAGGTTTTAGTCAACGGGTCTGCAACATTCAGATCTGTATGTACTTCGCAAATCTCTAGGTCATATTGTAAATGCTGCTTCCACGCTCCACTTGGAGCTATTCCAAATGGTTGCTCCACTATACGTATCCGGTTTGCTACTCAGAGTCATTCAGATAGGTGTTCAAGCTTGCATCGACGTAACCCTTTACGCCCGAACTCTTTATCACCTCCATAATCGAGAAACATGTCCTTATTTACTCCAAGGACAATTTTGATCACGTCCAATGATCCATTCCTGGATCATTCTTGTACCTTGACCGACTCATGGCGTACACACTTAAATGCGGTACACAACATATCATACTATAGAGCCCTACGTCTGAAGCATAGGGGCGACCTTCGTCCTTTCTCTCTCTTCTGCCGTGGTCGAGCTTTAACTCTTAACTTCATACCTTACAACTCGTGCAAGAACTCCTTCTTTGGTGATCCATCTTGAACACCTTCAAGATTATGTCAAGGTATGTGCTCATTTGAAAGTACCATTTAGCGTTTTTGATCTATCCTCATAGATCTTGATGCTCAATGTTCAAGTAGCTTAATCCAGGTTTTTATATTGAAAAACACCTTTCAAATAACCCTATATGCTTTCCAGAAATTCTACATCATTTCTGATCAACAATATGTCAACAACATATTCTCATCAGAAATTCTATAGTGCTCCCACTCACTTCTTTGGAAATACAAGTTTCTCATAAACTTTGTATAAACCCAAAATCTTTGATCATCTCATCAAAGCGTACATTCCAACTCCGAGATGCTTACTCCAGTCCTTAGAAGGATCGCTAGAGCCAGCATACCTTTTAGCATCCTTAGGATCGACAAAACCTTTCTGATTGTGTCACATACAACCTTTACTTACGAAAACTGGTAAGGAAACTTGTTTTGATATCCATCTGCCAGATTTCATAAATGCAGCTAATGCTAAGATGATTCCGACGGACTTAAGCATCGCTAGGGATGAGAAAATCTCATCGTAGTCAACTTCCTTGAACTTGTGAAAAACTCTTCGCCACAAGTCGAGCTTCATAGACGGTGACATTACCGTCCACGTCCGTCTTCTTCTTAAAGATCCATTATCTTAATGGCTTGCCGATCATCGGGCAAGTCCACCAAAGTCCATGCTGTGTTCTGATACATGGATCCTATCTCGGATTTCATGGCTTCTAACCATTTGTTGGAATATGGGCCCACCATCGCTTCCCCATAGCTCGTAGGTTCATTGTTGTCTAGCAACATGGCATTCAAGAAAGGATTACTGTACTACTCTGAAGTAGTACGCATCCTTGTCACCCTACGAGGTATGGTAGTGACTTGATCCGAAGTTTCATGATCACTATCATAAGCTTCTACTTCAATTGGTGTAGGTGCCACAGGAACAACTTCCTGTGCCCTGCTACACACACTAGTTGAAGTGATGGTTCAATCAAGTCTCCACCATCCTCCCACTCAACTTTTCGAGACAAACTTTTCCTCGAGAAAGGACCCGATTCAAGAAACAATCCCTATTGCTTTCGGATCTGAATTAGGAGGTATACCCAACTGTTTTGGGTGTCCTATGAAGATGTATTTTATCCGCTTTGGGTTCGAGCTTATCAACCTGAAACTTTTTCACATAAGCGTCGCAGTCCCAACCTTTTAAGAAACGACAACTTAGGTTTCTCTAAACCATAGTTCTCACGGTGTCATCTCAACGGAATTACGTGGTGCCCTATTAAAGTGAGTGTGGTTGTCTCTAATGCCTAACCCATGAGCGATAGTGGTAATTCGATAAGAGACATCATGGTACGCACCATATCCAATAGGGTGCAACTATGATGTTTGGACACACCATCACACTATGGTGTTCCAGCGGTATTAATTGTGAAACAATTTCCACAATGTCTTAATTGCGTGCCAAAGCTCGTAACTCAGATACTCATCTCTATGATCATATCATAGACATTTTATCCTCTTGTCACAATGATCTTCAACTTCACTCTGAAATTACTTGAACCATTCAATAATTCAGACTTGTGTTTCATCAAGTAAATATACTCAACATCTACTCGAATCATCCGTGAAGTAAGAACATAACGATATTCATCGTGCATGCCTCAAAGCACTCATTGGACTGCACACATCAAAATGTGTTACTTCCAACAAGTTGCTATCTTGTTCCATCTTCTTTGAAAACGAGGCTTTTGGTCATCTTGCCCATGTGGTATGATTTGCATATCTCAAGTGATTCAAAATCAAGTGAGTCCAACCGATCCATCTGCATGGAGTTTCTTCATGCGTATACACCAATAGACATGGTTCGCATGTCTCAAACTTTTCAAAAACGAGTGAGTCCAAAGATCCATCAACATGGAGCTTCTTCATGCGTTTTATACCAATATGACTTACATGGCGATTGCCACAAGTAAGTGGTACTATCATTACTATCTTATACTTTTGGCATGAAAATGTGTATCACTACGATCGAGATTCAATAACCCATTCCTTTAGGTGCAAGACCTTTGAAGGTATTATTCAAATAAATAGAGTAACCATTATTCTCCTTAAATGAATAACCGTATTGCGATAGACATAATCCAATCATGTCTATGCTCAACGCAATCACCAAATGACAATTATTCAGGTTTAATACTAATCTTGATGGTAGAGGGAGCGTGCGATGTTTGATCACATCAAACTTGGAAACACTTCCAACACATATCGTCAGCTCACCTTTAGTTAGTCTCCGTTTATTCCGTAGCTCTTTTATTTCGAGTTACTAACACTTAGCAACCGAACCGGTATCTTAATACCCTGGTGCTACTAGGAGTACTAGTAAAGTACACATTAACATAATGTATATCCAATATACTTCTATCGACCTTGCCGACCTTCTCATCGCCAAGTATCTAGGGTAATGCTGCTCCGGTGGTTGTTCCCCTTATTACGAAGCACTTAGTCTCGGGTTTGGGTTCAACCTTGGGTTTCTTCACTAGAGCAGCAGCTGATTTGCCGTTTCATGAAGTATCCCTTCTTGCCCTTGCCCTTCTTGAAACTAGTGGTTTCACCAACCATCAACAATTGATGCTCCTTCTTGATTCCTACTTTCATGTGTCAAATATCACGAATATCTCAAGGATCATCATATCTATCCCTGATTTGTTATAGTTCATCACGAAGCTCTAGCAGCTTGGTGGCAATGACTTTGGAGAAAGATCACTATCTCTGGAAGATCAACTCCCACTCGATTCAAGTGATTGTTGCACTTAGATAATCTGAGCACAAGCTCAATGATTGAGCTTTTCTCCCTTAGTTTGCAGGCTAAGAAAATCGTCGGAGGTCTTATACCTCTTGACGTGGGCACGAGCCTGAAATCCCAATTGCAGCCCTCGAAACATCTCATATGTTCCGTGACGTTTCGAAAACGTCTTTGGTGCCTCTACTCTAAACCATTTAACTGAACTATCACGTAGTTATCAAAACTTGTATGTCCGATGTTCGCAACATCCACAGACGACGTTTGGGGTTCTGCACACTGAGCGGTGCATTAAGGACATAAGCTTTCTCTTGATCGCATAATCGCTCATCAACTTTCAACTATATTTTCTCTAGGAACATATCTAAAACAGTAGAACTAAAGCGTGAGCTATGACATAATTTGGAAAGGGCTTTTGACTATGTTCAGGATAATTAAGTTCATCTAATGAACTCCCACTCAGATAGACATCCCTCCAGTCATCTAAGTGATTACATGATCCGAGTCAACTAGGCCGTGTCCTATCATTACGTGAGACGGACTAGTCATCATCGGTGAACATCTTCATGTTGATCGTATCCACCATACGACTCATGCTCGACCTTTAGGTCTCTTGTGTTCCGAGGTCATGTCTGTACATGCTAGGCTCGTCAAGTTAACCTAAGTGTTTCGCGTGTGTAAATCTGGCTTACACTCGTTGTATGTGAACGTAAGAATCTATCACACCCGATCATCACGTGGTGCTTTGAAACGACGAACTTTCGCAAGGTGCATAGTTAGGGGGAACACTTTCTTGAAATTTTAATGAGGGATCATCTTATTTACTACCGTTGTTCTAAGCAAATAAGATGCATAAACATGATAAACATCACATGCAATCAAATAGTGACATGATATGGCCAATATCATTTTGCTCCTTTTGATCTCCATCTTGAGGCTCCATGATCATCATCGTCACCGCATGACACCGTGATCTCCATCATCATGATCTCCATCATCGTGTCTCCATGAAGTTGTCTCACCAACTTATTACTTCTACTACTATGGCTACCGGTTAGCAATAAAGTAAAGTAATTACATGGCGTTGTTCAATGACACGCAGGTCATACAATAAATTAAGACAACTCATATGGCTCCTGCCGTTGTCATACTCATCGACATGCAAGTCGTGATTCCTATTACAAGAACATGATCAATCTCATACATCACATATCATTCATCACATTCTTCTTGGCCATATCACATCACATAGCATACCTGCAAAAACAAGTTAGCCGTCCTCTAATTATTGTTTGCATGTTTTACGTGGCTGCTATGGGTTTCTAGCAAGAACGTTTCTTACCTCATAAAACCACAACGTGATATGCCAATTGCTATTTACCCTTCATAAGGACCCTTTTCATCGAATCCGTTCCGACTAAAGTGGGAGGCGGCACCCGCTAGCCACCTTATGCACCAAGTGCATGTCGGTCGATGGAACTGTCTCACGTGGAAATGCGTGTAAGGTCGGTCCGGCCGCTTCATCCCACAATACCGTCGAAACAAGATTGGACTAGTAAAGGTAAGCATATTGAACAAAATCAACGCCCACAACTACTTTGTGTTCTACTCGTGCATAGAATCTACATAATAGACCTAGCTCATGATGCCCTTCGTTAACGAGCGTAGCGAAATTCAAAATTTTCCCTCGTGTCACCAAGATCTATCTAAGGAGAAACCAGCAACGAGGGAAGGAGAGTGCATCTACATACCCTTGTAGATCGCTAAGCGGAAGCGTTCAAGAAGAACGGGGTTGAAGGAGTCGTGCACTGCGTGATCCAAATCACCGGAGATCCTAGTGCCGAGCAGACGGCACCTCCACGTTCAACACACGTATAGCTCGGGTGACGTCTCCCATGCCTTGATCCAGCAAGGAGAGAGGGAGAGGTTGAGGAAGACTCCATCCAGCAGCGGCCTGGCAGGCGTGGTGGTGGTGGAGGAGCGTGGCAATCCTGCGGGGCTTCGCCAAGCACTGCGGGAGAGGAGGAGGTGTCACGGGAGGGAGGGAGGCGCCGGGGCTTGGTCCGGCTTCCCTCCCTCCCTCCACTATATATAGGGGCAAGAGAGAGGGAGGGCGCAGCCTTGCCCTTCCTCCAAGGAAGGGTGTGGCTAGGAGGAGTCCATCCTCCCCAAGGCACCTAGGAGGTGCCTTCCCCCTTTAGGACTCTCCCTTTTCCTTATCTCTTGGCGCATGGGCCTCTTGGGGCTGGTGCCCTTGGCCCATATAGGCCAAGGCGCACACCCATACAGCCCATGTGGCCCCCCGGGGCTGGTGGACCCCCGGACCCCTTCCGGCACTCCCGGTACAATACCGATAATGCGCGAAACTTTTCCGGCAACCAAAACAAGACTTCCCATATATAAATCTTTACCTCCGGACCATTCCGGAACTCCTCGTGACATCCGGGATCTCATCCGGGACTCCGAACAACATTCGGTAACCACATACAAACTTCCTTTATAAACCTAGCGTCGCCAGACCTTAAGTGTGTAGACCCTACGGGTTCTAATAATCTGAACATGACCGAGACGGTCTCTGGTCAATAACCAACAGCGGGATCTGGATACCCATGTTGGCTCCCACATGTTCCACGATGATCTCATCGGATGAACCACGATGTCGAGGATTCGATCAATCCCGTATACAATTCCTTTTGTCTAGCGGTATTGTACTTGCCCGAGATTCGATCGTCGGTATGCCGATACCTTGTTCAATCTCGTCACCGACAAGTCTCTTTACTCGTTCCGTAACACATCATCCCGTGATCAACCCCTTGGTCACATTGTGCACATTATGATGATGTCCTACCGAGTGGGCCCAGAGATACCTCTCCGACAAGCGGAGTGACGAATCCCAGTCTCGATTCGTGCCAACCCAACAGACACTTTCGGAGATACCTGTAGTGCACCTTTATAGCCACCCAGTTACATTGTGACGTTTGGTACACACAAAGCATTCCTACGGATCCGGGAGTTGCACAATCTCATGGTCTAAGGAAAATGATACTTGACATTAGAAAAGCTTTAGCATATGAACTACGATCTTTGTGCTAGGCTTAGGATTGGGTCTTGTCCATCACATCATTCTCCTAATGATGTGATCCCGTTATCAACGACATCCAATGTCCATGGTCGTGAAACCGTAACCATCTGTTGATCAACGAGCTAGTCAACTAGAGGCTTACTAGGGACATGGTGTTGTCTATGTACCCACACATGTATTTGAGTTTCCTATCAATACAATTATAGCATGGATAATAAACGATTATCATGAACAAGGAAATATAATAATAACTAATTTATTATTGCCTCTAGGGAATATTTCCAACAAAAACCACATCTAAACAGAAGGTAGATGCAAGATTTATTAAATAACAGCAAGGAAAAATATTGGATTGCCTCCCAACAAGCGCTTTTCTTTAAAGCCTTTTTAGCTAGGCATTGTGATTTCAATGATGCTCACAAGAAAGACAAGACTTGAGGCACAAAGAGAGCATCATAAAACATGTGACAAACACACTTAAGTCTAACATACTTCCTATGCATAGGCATATTATAGGAAAACAAATTATCGTATCAAGCAAAAACTAGCATATGAAAGGAAGCGGAAAGGAACAATAGTAATCTCAACATAACGAGAGGTAATTTAGTTACATGAAAATTTCTATAACCATATTTTCCTCTCTCATAATAATTACATGTAGGATCATAAGAAAATTCAACAATATAGCTATCACATAACATATTCTCAACACGATCCACATGCATGCGAAGTTGACACTCTTCCAAAATAGTGGGATTATCATTAACTAAAGTCATGATTTCTCCAAGCCCACTTTATCAAAAATTTCATAAGATTGAATGTTATCCAAATATGTGGGATCTAAAGTTGACACTCTTCCAAACCCACTTGTTGCAAACAATATTATCAATCTCATATTCATCATGGGGATTAAATAAATTTTCAAGATCATAGGAAGAATCGCCCCAATCATGATCATTGCAACAAGTAGTAGACATAGCAAAACTAGCATCCCCAAGCTTAGGGTTTTGCATATTATTAGCACAATTGACATCAAGAGAATTTATAATAAAATCATTGCAATCATGCTTTTTATTCAAAGAACTATCGTGAAGCACTTCATCACAATTTTCAGATTTACGGATTTCAGGCAAAAGCTTATAAAGATAATCTAGTGCATCCAAATCACTAGGAATTGGATCATCATAATTGGATCTCTTAAAAAGATTGGCAAGCGGATGAGGATCCATAGATATTAGCTTCTTTGTTTAGGAATAAATACTCAACTATTTCAACCAAACGAGCAAACGAGCCAAGAAAGACATCAAGGAGAACGGAAAAGAGAGGGCGAATAAAACGGCAAGGGTGAAGTGGGGGAGAGGAAAACGAGAGGCAAATGTCAAATAATGTAATGCGAGAGATAAGGGATTGTGATCGGTACTTGGTATGTTGACTTTTGCGTAGACTCCCCGGCAACGGCGCCAGAAATCCTTCTTGATACGTCTTGAGCTTGCGTTGGTTTTCCCCGAAGAGGAGAGGATGATGCAGCAGAGTAGCATAAGTATTTCCCTCATTTTTTGAGAACCAAGGTATCAATCCAAGGGAGGCCATGCGCAAGTCCCTCGTACCTACGCAAAGCAAATAACTCCTGGCAACCAACGCGAATAGGGGTTGTCAATCCCTTCATGGTCACTTACGAGAGTGAGATTTGATAGAGATGATAGATAATATTTTTGGTATTTTTGGTATAAAGATGCAAAGTAAAATAAAAAGGCAAAGTCAAAAAGCAAAGCAATAATAGAGCATAGGAAGATTAATGTGATGAAAATAGACCCGGGGGCCATAGATTTCACTAGTGGCTTCTCTCAAGAGCATAGGTATTTTACGGTGGGTGAACGAATTACTGTTGAGCAATTGATGTAATTGAGCATAGTTATGAGAGTATCTAGGTATGATCATGTATATAGGCATCACGTCCGAGACAAGTAGACCGACTCCTGCCTGCATCTACTACTATTACTCCACTCATCGACCGCTATCTGATGTCTACTACGCAACCTTCTTCTTGTAGACGTTGTTGGGCCTCGAAGTGCAGAGGTTTGTAGGACAGTAGCAAATTTCCCTCAATTGGATGACCTAAGTTTTATCAATCCGTGGGAGGCGTAGGATGAAGATGGTCTCTCTCAAGCAACCCTGCAACCAAATAACAAAGAGTCTCTTGTGTCCCCAACACACCCAATACAATGGTAAATTGTATAGGATCATTAGTTCAGCGAAGAGATGGTGATACAAGTGCAATATGGATGGTAGATATAGGTTTTTGTAATCTGAAAATACAAAAACAGCAAGGTAACAAGTGGTAAAAGTGAGCGTAAACGGTACTGGAATGCTAGGAAACAAGGCCTAGGGTTCATACTTTCACTAGTGCAAGTTCTCTCAACAATAATAACATAGTTGGATCACATAACTATCCCTCAACATGCAACAAAGAGTCACTCCAAAGCCACTAATATCGGAGAACAATCGTAGAGATTATGGTAGGGTACGAAACCACCTCAAAGTTATTCTATCCAATCAATCCGTTGGGCTATTCCTATAAGTGTCACAAACAGCCCTAGAGTTCGTACTAGAATAACACCTTAAGACACAAATCAACCAAAACCCTAATGTCACCTAGATACTCCAATGTCACCTCAAGTATCCGTGGGCATGATTATACGATATGCATCACACAATCTCAATTCATCTATTCAAACCAACACATAGAACCTCAAAGAGTGCCCCAAAGTTTCTACCGAGAATCACGACGAAACGTGTGCCAACCCCTATGCATAGGTTCATGGGCGGAACCATAAGTTGATCACCAAAACATACATCAAGTGAATCACGTGATATCCCATTGTCACCTCAGATACGCACGGCAAGACATACATCAAGTGTTCTCAAATCTTTAAAGACTCAATCCGGTAAGATAATTTCAAAGGGGAAACTCAATCCATTACAAGAGAGTAGAGGGGGAGAAGAAACATAAGATCAAACTATAATAGCAAAGCTCGCGATACATCAAGATCGTGCCAAATCAGGAACACGAGAGAGAGAGAGATCAAACACATAGCTACTGGTACATACCCTCAGCCCCGAGGGTGAACTACTCCCTCCTCGTCATGGATAGCGCCAGGATGATGAATATGGCCACGGTGAGGGTTCCCCCCCCTCGGCAGGTGCTTGAGAACAGGTCCCGATTGGGTTTTGGTGGCTCTGAGAGGCTTGCGGCGGAACTCCCGATCTATTCTCTGTTCGGAAGTTTTACGATACGTAGGTATATATGGGTGCAAAGGTGCGTCGTTGAGCTTGGGGGCCCCACGAGGCAGGCGGCGCGCCTAGGCGCCCCACCCTCGTGAGCACCTCCCTCATCTCCTGATGTAGGGTCCAAGTCTATCTGGTAGGTTTCCTTCCAAAATAACTTCTCCAGCTTGATTTCGTTCCGTTTCGACTCCGTTTGATATTCCTTTTCTTGAAACACCTGAATAGGCATAAAACAACAATTACAGGCTGGGCCTCCGGTTAATAGGTTAGTCCCAAAAGTAATATAAAAGTGGAAAATAAAGCCCAATATTGTCCAAAACACTAGATAATATAGCATGGAGCAATAAAAAATTATAGATACATTGGAGACGTATCAAGCATCCCCAAGCTTAATTCCTGCTCGTCCTCGAGTAGGTAAATGATAAAAAAGAATTTTTGATGCGGAGTGCTACTTGGCATAATTTCAATGTGAATCTTCTTAATTGTGGTATGAATATTCAGATCCATAAGATTCAAGATAAAGGTTTAATATTGACATAAAAATAATAATACTTCAAGCATACTAACAAAGCAACCATGTCTTCTCAAAATAACATGGCCGAAGAAAGTTATCCCTACAAAATCATATAGTCTGGCTATGCTCTATCTTCACCACACAAAGTATTTTAATCATGCACAACCCCGATGACAAGCCAAGCAATTGTTTCATACTTTTGACATTCTCAAAACTTTCTCAATCTTCAGGAAATACATGAGCGTGAGCCATGGATATAGCACTATAGGTGGAATAGAATGGTGGTTGTGGAGAAGAAAAAACGAGGGGAAGATAGTCTCACATCAACTAGGCGTATCAACGGGCTATGGAGATGCCCATCAATAGATATCAATGAGAGTGAGTAGGGATTGCCATGCAACGGATGCACTAGAGCTATAAGCATATGAAAGCTCAACAAAAGAAACTAAGTGGGCGTGCATCCAACTCGCTTGCTCACGAAGACCTAGGGCATTTTGAGTAAGCCCATCATTGGAATATACAAGCCAAGTTCTATAATGAAAAATTCCCACTAGTATATGAAAGTGACAAAATGAGAGACTCTCTATCATGAAGATCATGGTGCTACTTTGAAGCACAAGTGTGGTAAAAGGATAGTAACATTGTCCCTTCTCTCTTTTCTCTCATTTTTCATTTTTTATTTGGGCCTTTTCTCTCTTTTTTTATGGCCTCTTTTTTTTTGTCCGGAGTCTCATCCCGACTTGTGGGGGAATCATAGTCTCCATCATCCTTTCCTCACTGGGACAATGCTCTAATAATGATGATCATCACACTTTTATTTACTTACAACTCAAGAATTACAAATCGATACTTAAAACAAGATATGACTCTATATGAATGCCTCCGGCGGTGTACCAGGATATGTAATGAATCAAGAGTGACATGTATGAAAGAATTATGAATGGTGGCTTTGCCACAAATACGATGTCAACTGCATGATCATGCTAGCAATATGGCAATGATGGAGCGTGTCATAATAAACGGAACGGTGGAAAGTTGCATGGCAATATATCTCGGAATGGCTATGGAAATGCCATGATAGGTAGGTATGGTGGCTGTTTTGAGGAAGGATATGGTGGGTGTATGATACCGGCGAAAGGTGCGCGGTATTAGAGAGGCTAGCAATGGTGGAAGGATAGGGAAAGTGCGTATAATCCATGGACTCAACATTAGTCATGAAGAACTCATATACTTATTGCAAAAATCTACAAGTTATCAAAGCAAAGTATTACGCGCATGCTCCTAGGGGGATAGATTGGCAGGAAAAGACCATCGCTCATCTCCCCGACCGCCACTCATAAGGAAGACAATCAATAAATAAATCATGCTCCGAGTTCATCACATAACGGTTCACCATACGTGCATGCTACGGGAATCACAAAATTTAACACAAGTATTTCTCAAATTCACAACTACTCAACTAGCATGACTCTAATATCACCATCTTCATATCTCAAAACAATTATCAAGCATCAAACTTCTCATAGTATTCAACACACTCATAAGAAAGTTTTAACTATTATTGAATACCTAGCATATTAAGATTATTAAAGCAAATTACCATGCTATTTAAGACTCTCAAAATAATATAAGTGAAACATGAGAGTTCATCTATTTCTTCAAAATAAAACCACCACCGTGCTCTAAAAGATATAAGTGATGCACTAGAGCAAACAACAAACTACTCTGAAAGATATAAGTGAAGATCAATGAGTAGTCGAATAATTATACAACTATGTGAAGACTATCTAACATTAAGGAATTTCAGATCTTGGTATTTTATTCAAACAGAAAGCAAAACAAAATAAAATGACGTTCCAAGCAAAACACATATCATGTGGCGAATAAAAATATAGCTCCAAGTAAAGTTACCGATGAACGAAGACGAAAGAGGGGATGCCTTCCGGGGCATCCCCAAGCTTAGATGCTTGGTTATCCTTGAATATTACCTTGGGTTGCCTTGGGCATCCCCAAGCTTAGGCTCTTTCCACTCCTTATTCCATAGTCCATTGAATCTTTACCCAAAACTTGAAAACTTCACAACACAAAACTTAACAGAAAACTCGTGAGCTCCGTTAGCGAAAAGAAAACAAAACACCACTTCAAGGTACTGTAATTAACTCATTATTTATTTATATTGGTGTTAAACCTACTGTATTCCAACTTCTCTATGGTTTATAAACTATTTTACTAGCCATAGATTCATCAAAATAAGCAAACAACACACGAAAAACAGAATCTGTCAAAAACAGAACAGTCTGTAGTAATCTGTAACTAACGCAAACTTCTGGAACTACAAAAATTCTAAAATAAATTTATGGACATGAGGAATTTGTCTAGTAATCATCTGCAAAAAGAATCAACTAAATATCACTCTCCAGTAAAAAGTTTTAGCTAATCTAGTGAGCGCTAAAGTTTCTGTTTTTACAGCATGATCATAAAGACTTCACCCAAGTCTTCCCAAAGGTTCTACTTGGCACAAACACTAATTAAAACACAAAACCACATCTAAACAGAGGCTAGATGGATTATTTATTACTAAACAGAACTAAAAAGCAAGAAACTAAAATAAAATTGGGTTGCCTCCCAACAAGCGCTAACGTTTAACGCCCCTAGCTAGGCATGATGATTTCAATGATGCTCACATAAAAGATAAGAATTGAAACATAAAGAGAGCATCATGAATAATATGACTAGCACATTTAAGTCTAACCCACTTCCTATGCATAGGGATTTTGTGAGCAAACAACTTATGGGAACAAGAATCAACTTGCATAGGAAGGTAAAACAAGCATAACTTCAAAGCTTTAAGCACATAGAGAGGAAACTTGATATTATTGCAATATGTAGAAGCATATGATCCTCTCTCATAATAATTTTCAGTAGCATCACGAATGAATTCAACAATATAATCAGCACCTAAAACATTCTTTTCATGATCTACTTGCATAGAAATTTTACTACTCTCCACATAAGCAAATTTCTCATGGATAATAGTGGGAGCAAACTTAATAAAATAACTATCATGTGATTGAAAATTAAGATCAAGATGACAGGTCTCATGGTTATCATTATTCTTTAAAGCATACGTGTCATCACAATAATCATCATAGATAGGAGGCATGCTTTCATCATAGTAAATTTTCTCATCAAAGCTTGGGGAACAAAAAATATCATCTTCATCAAACATAGCTTCCCCAAGCTTGTGGCTTTGCATATCATTAGCATCATGGATATTCAAGGAATTCATACTAACAACATTGCAATCATGCTCATCATTCAAATATTTAGTGCCAAACAATTTAATGCATTCTTCTTCTAACACTTTGGCACAATTTTCCTTTCCATCATACCCACGAAAGATATTAAAAGATGAAGCGTATGAGACAAACTTAATTCCATTTTTTTGTAATTTTCTTTTATAAACTAGACTAGTGCTAAAACAAGAAACAAAAAGATTCGATTGCAAGATCTAAAGATATACCTTCACTTACCTAGCCTCCCCGGCAACGGCGCCAGAAAAGAGCTTAGTTGGCGGGGTGTGAGTGAGTGTCGCTACATCTAGCCTCCCGACAACGGCGCCAAAAAGAGCTTGATGTCTACTACGCAACCTTCTTCTTGTAGACGTTGTTGGGCCTCCAAGTGCAGAGGTTTGTAGGAAAGTAGCAAATTTCCCTCAAGTGGATGACCTAAGGTTTATCAATCCGTGAGAGGCGTAGGATGAATATGATCTCTCTCAAGCAACCCTGCAACCAAATAACAAAGAGTCTCTTGTGTCCCCAACACACCCAATACAATGGTAAATTGTATAAGTGCACTAGTTCGGCGAAGAGATGGTGATACAAGTGCAATATGGATGGTAGATATAGGTTTTTGTAATCTGAAAATATAAAAACAGCAAGGTAACAAGTGGTAAAAGTGAGCGTAAACGGTATTGCAATGCTAGGAAACAAGGCCTAGGGTTCATACTTTCACTAGTGCAAGTTCTCTCAACAATAATAACATAGTTGGATGACATAACTATCCCTCAACATGCAACAAAGAGTCAGTCCAAAGCCACTAACAGCGGAGAACAAACATAGAGATTATGGTAGGGTACGAAACCACCTCAAAGTTATTCTTTCCAATCAATCCGTTGGGCTATTCCTATAAGTGTCACAAACAGCCCTAGAGTTCGTACTATAATAACACCTTAAGACACAAGTCAACCAAAACCCTAATGTCACCTAGATACTCCAATGTCACCTCAAGTATCCGTGGGCATGATTATACGATATGCATCACACAATCTCAATTCATCTATTCAAACCAACACATAGAACCTCAAAGAGTGCCCCAAATTTTATACCGGAGAATCACGACGAAAACGTGTGCCAACCCCTATGCATAGGTTCATGGGCGGAACCCGCAAGTTGATCACCAAAACATACATCAAGTGAATCACGTGATATCCCATTGTCACCTCAGATACGCATGGCAAGACATACATCAAGTGTTCTCAAATCTTGAAAGACTCAATCCGATATGATAACTTCAAAGGGGAAACTCAATCCATTACAAGAGAGTAGAGGGGGAGAAGAAACATAAGACCCAACTATAATAGCAAAGCTCGCGATACATCAAGATCGTGCCAAATCAAGAACACGAGAGAGAGAGAGAGATCAAACACATAGCTACAGGTACATACCCTAAGCCCCGAGGGTGAACTACTCCCTCCTCGTCATGGAGAGCGCCAGGATGATGAAGATGGCCACCAGGGAAGGTTCCCCCCCTCCGGCAGGGTGCCGGAATAGGGTCCCGATTGGGTTTTGGTGGCTACAAAGGCTTGCGGCGGCGGAACTCCCGATCTATTCTCCGTTCTGGTAGTTTTACGATACGTAGGTATATATGGGTGCAAGGGGTACGTCGGTGGAGCTTGGGGCCCCATTTAGGCAGGCGCGCCCTAGGGGGGGGCGCCCCCACCCTCGTGGGCACCTCCCTCATCTCCTGACATAGGGTCCAAGTCTATCCGGTAGGTTTCTTTCCAAAAATAACTTCTCCAGTTGATTTCGTTCCGTTTCGACTCCGTTTGATATTCCTTTTCTTTGAAACACTAAAATAGGCATAAAACAGCAAATCTGGGCTGGGCCTCCGGTTGGAGCAATCAAAAATTATAGATACGTTGGAGACGTATCACTATCCAGCATGCATCTAGAGTATTAAGTTAATGAAAACAGAGTAACGCCTTAAGCAAGATGACATGATGTAGAGGAATAAATTCATGCAATATGATAAATACCCCATCTTGTCATCGTCGATGGCAACAATACAATACGTGCCTTGCAACCCTTTACATCCTTTGGGTAAGGACACATAAGATTGAACCCAAAGCTAAGCACTTCTCCCATTGCAAGAACTACCAATCTAGTTGGCCAAAACAAACGGATAATTCGAAGAGACTTGCAAAGATAACTCAATCATACATAAAAGAATTCAGAGAAGATTCAAATATTGCTCATAGATAATCTTGATCATAAACCCACAATTCAACGATCTCAACAAACACACCGCAAAAAGAAGATTACATCGAATAGATCTCCACGAGAGAGGGGGAGAACATTGCATTGAGATCCAAAAAGAGAGAAGAAGCCATCTAGCTACTAACTATGGACCCAAAGGTCTGAAGTAAACTACTCACACTTCATCGGAGAGGCTATGATGATGATGTAGAAGCCCTCCGTGGTGGAATCCCCTTCCGGTGGAGCTCCGGAAAGGCCCCAAGATGGGATCTCGTGGATACAGAAAGTTGCGGCGGTGGAATTAGGTTTTGGCTCCGTGTCGATCTGTTGAAGTGCGTAGGTATATATAGGAGGAAGAAGTACATCGGTGGAGCCTCGGGGGGCCCACGAGGCGGGGGGTGCGCCCTAGGGGGGCGCCCTCCACCCTCGTGACTGCCTCGTGGCTTTCTTAATGGAGGGTCCAAGTCTCCTGGATCTTATCTGATGAGAAAATCACGTTCCCGAAGGTTTCATTCCGTTTGGACTCCGTTTGATATTCCGCTTTCTTGAAACACTGAAATAGGCAAAAAAGCAACAATTACAGGCTGGGCCTCCGGTTAATAGGTTAGTCCCAAAAGTAATATAAAAATGGAAAATAAAGCCCAATATAGTCCAAAACAATAGATAATATAGCATGGAGCAACCAAAAATTATAGATACGTTGGAGACGTATCACGTATCGAGGCCAGACATCCGCTCCAGAGCCTGAGCCGAAACCTCCACTGGACCCTTATTGTTCATCCTGTTATCAGTGGGATCCGGAGGAGATCGCCAGCCAGTGGTATCTAGATGATACTCCTCAGTACACCGGGGAGAGTAGCCGCGATCCTTGGCAATAAACCAACTTAGGCCAAAAGCCTAAGCTTGGGGGAGTACATATTTCTCACCGACATTACATTCATGTTCACACACTATCCTAGTTGTCAGTGCTCATACTCTTTCATTGTATTATCCATGCTAGTTTAATTTATTTTTCTAGCTTTCTTCTTGTGTGTTTGATAAACCTTAAGAAAAACCAAAAAAATTAGTTAGTTTAATTTCCATGCTTGTAGTATTAATTAAATGAAAACCCAAAAGATTTCTCGTTCTTCTTTTACTTGTTGGGAGCTCTCCCGTGTAAATAGTTTATTTTCTCTTCTTTCATTTGGGGGTCAAGAGTAGAAGACCATAATGAAAATGTTTAGTGGCTCTCTTATGCATGATTGTTGATTTAATTTAGAGCCCATTACTTTGTCTTCTCTCTTGAATTGAATGCTTGCAGATTCCAGCTTAGTCCAATGGACGTGCACTATTATTATTATGCACACTGTTCGGTCGTGTAAGTGAAAGGCAATAATGACGATATATGATGGACTGATTGAGATGAGAGAAGCTGGTATGAACTCGACCTATCTTGTTTTTGTAAATATGATGAGTTCATCGTTCCTGATTCAGCTTATTATGAGTAAACATGTTTGCAATGGCATTTAGAGATTATAGTTGCTTATGCCATGCTTAATTTGCTAGGAGCTTATAATGGTTTGCCTTGCGTGCCAACATGCTTTTAAAATGGTTGTGATGTGGTATGATAGGATGGTATCCTCCTTTGAATGATTTGAGTGACTTGACTTGGCACATGTTCACGCATGTAGTTGAAACAAATCAACATATTCACGATATTTATGTTCATGGTAGATTATATCCTACTCATGCTTGCACTCGGTGTTGATTAATTTTAATGCATGTTCATGACTGTTGTCGCTCTCTCAGTTGGTCGCTTCCCAGTCTTTTGCTAGCCTTCACCTGTACTAAGCGGGAATATTGCTTGTGCATCCAAACTCCAACGTATCTACTTTTCCAAACACTTTTGCCCTTGTTTTGGACTCTAACTTGCATGATTTGAATGAAACTAACCCGGACTGACGCTATTTTCAGCAGAACTGCCATGGTGTTGTTTATTGTGCAGAAAACAGAAGTTCTCGGAATGACCTGAAAATACACGGAGATAACTTTTGGAAAATATAAAAAATACTGGCGAAAGAATCAAGGTCAGGGGGCCCACACCCTGTCCACGAGGGTGGGGGCGCGCCCCTCCCCTGGGTGTGCCCCCTGTCTCGTGGGCCCCCTGCTGATCCACCGACCTCAACTCCAACTCCATATATTCCGTTTCACGGAGAAAAAAATCAGAGAGAAAGTTTCATCGTGTTTTACAACACGGAGCCGCCGCCAAGCCCTAACCTCTCTCGGGAGGGCTGATTTGGAGTCCGTTCGGGGCTCCGTAGAGGGGGATTCATCGCCGCAGTCATCATCATTAACCATCCTCCATCACCAATTTCATGATGCTCACCATCGTGCGTGAGTAATTCCATCGTAGGCTTGCTGGACGGTGATGGGTTGGATGAGATTTACCATGTAATCAAATTAGTTTTGTTAGGGTTTGATCCCTAGTATCCACTATGTTCTAAGATTGATGTTGCTATGACTTTGCTATGCTTAATGCTTGTCACTAGGGCCCGAGTGCCATGATTTCAGATCTGAACCTATTGTGTTTTCATGAATATATGTGAGTTTCGATCCTATCTTGCAAGTCTATAGTCACCTATTATGTGTTATGATCCGACAACCCCGAAGTGACAATAATCGGGATACTTCTCGGTGATGACCGTAGTTTGAGGAGTTCATATATTCACTAAGTGCTAATGCTTTGGTCCGGTACTCTATTAAAAGGAGGCCTTAATATCCCTTAGTTTCCACTAGGACCCCACTGCCACGGGAGGGCAGGACAAAAGATGTCATGCAAGTTCTTTTACATAAGCACGTATGACTATATTCAGAATACATGCCTACATTACATTGATGAACTGGAGCTAGTTTTGTGTCACCCTATGTTATAACTATTACATGAGGAATCGCATCCGACATAATTATCCATCAACGATCCAATGCCTACGAAGCTTTTCACATATTGTGCTTTGCTTATTTACTTTTCTGTTACTCTTTGTTACAACTACTACAAAAATGCTATCTTTACTTTTGCCACTGTTACCATTACTATCATACTACTTTGCTACTAAATACTTTGCTGCAGATACTAAGTTATCCAGGTGTGGTTGAATTGACAACTCAACTGCTAATACTTGAGAATATTCTTTGGCTCCCCTTGTGTTGAATCAATAAATTTGGGTTGAATACTCTACCCCCGAAAACTGTTGCGATCCCCTATACTTGTGGGTTATCACAAAGCAATATGACAATGATGGAGCGTGCCATAATAAATGGAACGGTGAAAAGTTGCATGGCAATATATCTCGGAATGGCTATGGAAATGCCATAATAGGTAGGTATGGTGGCTGTTTTGAGGAAGACATATTGTGGGTGTATGGTACCGGCGAAAGTAGCGCGGTACTATAGACATTAGTCATAAAGAACTCGCACACTTATTGTCGTGGAAAGGTCACGACAGATGTCCTAGCAAAAGGACTTAGTCGTGGAGCCATCGCAACTAGGTAGCTTAAAGGGGTTAAACGGGACAAAGGACACGGGAGTTTATACTGGTTCGGCCCCTTGCGGTGAGGGTAAAGGCCTAATCCAGTTTGAGGTAGTATTGCTTATGTCTCGATTATCAGGGAGCAAATCTACTTGCCCTAGCTTTCGATCGGTTGTTTCTTGTCCTGAACCGCCGCCGGATCGTCCCATTTATATACATAGGTTGACGCCCAGCGGCTCACAGAGTCCCAGCCGGCTCATAAACAGTGTCTGACTCGGTGACTATCTATTCATGCCTTACAATACAAGTCATACATATATGGCGGTTTATTGATAACCCACAAGTATAGGGGATCACAACAGTTTTCGAGGGTAGAGTATTCAACCCAAATTTATTGATTCGACACAAGGGGAGCCAAAGAATATTCTCAAGTATTAGCAGTTGAGTTGTCAATTCAACCACACGGATAACTTAGTATCTGCAGCAAAGTATTTAGTAGCAAAGTTGTATGATAGTAATGGTAATGATGGCAAAAGTAAAGATAGCGATTCTGTAGTAGTTGTAACAGTGGCAGCGGAAAAGTAAATAAGCGAAGCACAATATGTGAAAAGCTTCGTGAGGCACCGGATCGCTGATGGATAATTATGTCGGATGCGATTCCTCATGTAATAGTTATAACATAGGGTGACAGTAACTAGCTCCAATTCATCAATGTAATGTAGGCATATATTCCGAATATAGTCATATGTGCTTATGGAAAAGAACTTACATGACATCTTTTGTCCTACCCTCCTGTGGCAGCGGGGTCCTAGTGGAAACTAAGGTATATTAAGGCCTCCTTTTAATAGAGTACCGGACCAAAGCATTAACACATAGTGAATACATGAACTCCTCAAACTACGGTCATCACCGAGAAGTATCCCGATTATTGTCACTTCGGGGTTGTCGGATCATAACACATAATAGGTGACTATAGACTTGCAAGATAGGATCAAGAACTCACATATATTCATGAAAACATAATAGGTTCAGATCTGAAATCATGGCACTCGGGCCATAGTGACAAGCATTAAGCATAGCAAAGTCATAGCAACATCAATCTCGTAACATAGTGGATACTAGGGATCAAACCCTAACAAAACTAACTTGATTACATGGTAAATATCATCCAACCCATCACCGTCCAGCAAGCCTCACGATGGAATTACTCACGCATCGGGCGGTGATCATCATGAAATTGGTGATGGAGGATGGTTGATGATGACGACGGCGAATCCCCTCTCCGGAGCCCCGAACGGACTCCAGATCAGCCCTCCCGAGAGAGATTAGGGCTTGGCGGCGGCTCCGTATCGTAAAACGTGATGAAACTTTCTCTCTAATTTTTTTCTCCGTGAAACAGAATATACGGAGTTGGAGTTGAGGTCGGTGGAGCATCAGGGGGCCCACGAGACAGGGGGGCGCGCCCAGGGGGGAGGGCGCGCCCCCACCCTCGTGGACAAGGTGTGGGCCCCCTGGACTTGATTCTTTTGCCAGTATTTTTTATATTTTCCAAAACATATCTTCGTGGATTTTCAGGTCATTCCGAGAACTTTTGTTTTCTGCACAATAAACAACACCATGGCAGTTCTGCTGAAAACAACGTCAGTCCGGGTTGGTTTCATTCAAATCATGCAAGTTAGAGTCCAAAACAAGGGCAAAAGTGTTTGGAAAAGTAGATACGTTGGAGACATATCATTTATCTCTACGGGCCTTAAGTCTCCTTTGGGCCTTGGGTCCTTATCTTGAACCGCCATCTTCCATATCCTCATGGGCTTCATATGATGAATCGCCATAGGTATAAACCGGCCCCTCCTGGGCGGGTTATACTAATAGTTATATCCCCAACATTAGGCCCCAGATTGATTTGAACTGGTTCATGTCAATCTTCAATACTTAGAAAAAATCTTCTATTCTTCATTTGTGCGAGAGTTTATAACCCGCCATGACATCATCTTCTGGATTTGTGATAACCCGCCATGACGTCACTTGCCATTAATTCCCACTTTATCCAACATATCTCAACGGATCTTTATCTTAATAACCGTTCCGAAAATCGAGGCGTCTGGGTAGCTGGATAACCATGTTTTGGCCTCCTCGTTTTTCGCGCCCACTTATTAGTCTTTCCTTATAAATATCCACGACCGACCTCTTCTCATTCTCCCCCCTTTCCATCGTCTTCCTCCTCTCGCGACTGTCTGCCACTCGAGCTCCGCCATCGCCGTGAAGCACACCATCGTCCTCGTCCTTGGCCGCTGCATCACCCTGAACGAACCAAAGAATGGTGGTGCTCCTCCGCAGTTGATCCGCATCTGTAAGTGCTCGCTCTTCTGTACCTCAGATCTGCATTAGGGTTTCTGAACTTTTCTTCGTGTTCCCATACTTCTTAGTTCTTCCACCGTAGCACCTTTGGATCTAGAAACAATATAGAAATTATGTGGTAGTTGTTTTGCCTTCGCCTTCAATACCAATGGACCCTCTTTCCTTGGAAAGAGATCTCATTATAGCTTATGAACTCCTCTGTGCTGGTTTTAGGTCTTGAATTATTTCCTTTGAACTGCCACTAATCCAAAATAATAATTGCAATCTGTGAAACCTGTTTGTACCATACTTAGCAAAAACTGCACCTTGATACATCCATCTAGTCATGGCGGCTCATACCACCGGCTGTAGTAAATTGCAAGGCTCAACAGATTTCGCTTTTGATAAACACCAAACTGCTCATGGCGGCTTAGATAACCTGTTATAGTTAGTCATATACCATTAGGCCCCTTGTTAATCCGCCATTGAATAAGTGTTGTAATACTTTCCTTCCGGTTTAAAGTTGAACCAGAAAATTTGTTCTTTTTCCTTTATAGGCTTCCTTCTTCACAATGCCGCCCAAAACAACCACTTCCTGTAACTGGGTTCGCTCCATCGTCACGGAAAATACACTTGAAGACTTTGTGAAAACCGGTTATCTGCCAAAGAAGTCTGTCATGTCTTACCGTGCCCCTAAACAGACAAAAGAGAAACCTCAGCCCAAAGAAGGGGAACTTATTGTCTTTGCTGATCATATGAACCGGGGCTTTTCGCCGCCCGGCTCTAAGTTCTTCGGAACGTTCTGCACTTTTTCGACCTCCATCCTCAAGACATCCGACCCAATTCTGTGTCCAACATATGTAATTTCCAAGTGTTCTGCGAAGTCTAACTTCAAGAGGAGCCCACTGGAGTTATTCAGAGAGTACTTTTATTTGAACCGCCAGAACGAGTACTCCAATGGACCTAGTTTGGAACTCGATGTGGTCTCAATTCAGCGAAGAAGAGACGCCATTTTCCCTTATGCGCAGCTGCCGAGTCATCCCAAGGATTGGAATCAAACATGGTTCTACTACCAGGATGCCTCTCCGGCTAATGAGAATGGACTGCCCGGCTTTCGCGCCCTTCGTCTTGAATCGAACTATCTCCCCGACAAGTTGACAGCTGCCGAACATAAGAAGCTCGCCCCTACCATTGCCAAAGTCAAGGCTCTGTTGGGGAACGGCTTAAACGGTATTGACTTGGTTCGATGCTGGGTCGCATGGCAGATCATCCCCTTGAGTCACAGCTCCGGTTTAATGTGCACTTACACCGGTAGCACAAAGGATCCACTGCGCCACAGCTCTGAGGAGTTAACTGATGACCTTATCAATGAGATGACAAAATCCCTTCTGAATGAGAGCCTAGCTGATTGCAGCAAGATGGGCCTAAGCCCTTTCTGCGAGTCTAACCCGGCACCAAAAGTAAGCCGCCGAATTAGCTATTTTACCTTCACCCTTAATACTTTGTTTTAATTCAACCTTGATGATTTTCGTAGGCTGATGACGTCTTTTGGAAAAAGGAATATGATCATGAAGCTGCAAAGAGAGCCAGGAAGGCCAAGAAAGTCGCCAGGAGAGCCACCAAGAAGAGAGGAAAGAAGCCCAGCGCTTCCGATTTACTTCAGCTGGAGGACACCTCTGAGTCGGAGGTAGCCCTCGATTCTCTTGGCTCTTTTTTCAACCATCTTATTGACACTCACTATCATCAGGATGACACGGGAATGAGTCAGGGAGTGGAAGAAGAGGTAACTATTATTTCCTCCGACTCCGAGCCTCTGCCAAGACAAAAAATCCGAAGAGTAACACGGAAAGTAAGATTTTCACACCCCTTAGCTCATCTAGATCCTCACTTTATTTTGAAGCAACAGCATCACGAGAGCCGGCGACAGACTCGGACGAGCAAGGATGTGGAACTCTCCTCCGGCTTATCGAACACGCCAAGGAAGCGTCAAAATGAGGTCACCCCTGACTTAAACTCTTTTTATCCTTTGGCAGGTCTCACTCGCCGGCCACTCAATTCTTCCGACTCAAATTACCAGGAAACTTCTCATTCCTCTTCCAGTGACTCAATCCAATCTAATATGCCGGCTTTCAAGACCGCTCCTGGGTAATGATGATTTACCTATCATTTACTCATTATAATTCTTTTATACTTATACTGACCTTTTGACTTATGCAGTGGAAAAGCAAAGCCCAGAAAGAGGGCAAAGAAGAACAAGCCGAACGAAGAACCGACAGTCAATGAGCCGGAGCTCCAAACCGCAGCGCCTGAGGCCTCTGTTCCTGAACCGTCTGAGCCGGTTCATGATATTCCAACAATGACTGTTGACCCGCCAGTTGATCAAGCCGCCGATGACTCTTTAAATCCTGAAACTTCAAGCCCTGTCAAGACAGTCAATACACAAGATGATGATTTAGAGATCACCAAGACCGCCTTTACTGAACCGGGGAGACCTACTGTGCTGGCCAAGCATTCTACCAAGGAAGAACATGTTGAGCCACGCAAAGTATGATTTGATGTCGCCAACTATGCTCAACTTGGCATTGGTGAACTATACTATGGCTTTCTCAGCCAAGTACACAACAGCCGTGACCTTAAAGTGAACATGGTGAAGCAAATGCACCACAAATTTGAGGTATGATCTCTTCCATTCTTAAGTTATGCATATCCTGCCAGCCCCCAAGTTTATTGCTTATCTTGAATATGCTGTAGACTTGATCACCATGAACATGAATAATAATCTATGAAACAATCCTTTCAAAATCCGCTTAAAGTTGTGTAGTTCTCATGAGCCGGCTATGGCCGGTTGTAGCACCAAGGTATCATCATAAAATTGCAAAAAGACAAGCAATATGCATTAGCCCCTGTCGTGGAATTGTCACGGCAGATGTCCTTAGTGTCAGGACTTAGTCGCGAGGCCAACGCATCTATGCGGTAGCTTGGAGGGGTTGATCGGAATCGAGAGACACAACACGCAAGACAAGGATTTAGACAGCTTCGGGCCCCGAGAAACATCATCCAGTAATAACCCTACATGCTGTTTGTGGCTAGGTCTCATTATGATCATGAGAGAGTCGCCGGTAAGCCGGCTCTTTGTGTCTAGTCCTAGAGATTGTTCTTGTTGCCCGTCCCTCTTTGGGGAGCCCTGCCCCTCTTTATATAAGTTAGAGGGGCGGGTTACATGTGGAGTCCTAGTAGGACTAGGACTAGCCTATCTTCTACTACAAGCTGGATACAAGTCCTGGTCTTGATTCCTTGTAAGGGAAATATTCCTTACACCTTACTTCTTAAGTCGGCCCACCATCACATGTACCGCCCTCTGGGCCTTGGGCCTTGTCATCCGCTTGACCCTTGCGGGTCTCCGATTAGTCACAATGTCCAGGCGGGTTATATGTAAACCGCCATGTCCAGGCAGATCGCCAGTGAATCGCCTAGCTCTAGCCGGGTCTTCTGGTGAATCGCCAAGTCTGGCCGGGTCATAACTTCGGCCGGGTCATACCGCGGGGTATATCCTCGACATTAGCCCCCAGTTTAATTTGGATTTATCCATGTTAAACTGATCCTGAAAAATAAACACCAGAACAACTTTGACAGGTTGTGCTCCGGGTTAAAAATTCTTGTAAGCCGCACCGATCATCCTTAATTCCTTGCGCTCCGGGTTAAATATTCTCCGAGACAGACCTGATTATCCTTAAGTCCAATTGTCATTTCCTTCATCTAGAAAATCCGGGTCAAATAAGCTAGCTTCATACTCAATTTCTTGATGTTGGTTTCTCACGCAGAAAAATATTGTGAAGAATAATCCACTTGAGTCGGCTTCCAAGGCGCCGGGTTAAATAATTTTGGTCTTCAAATACTCATCTGATATTCAGCCGGCTTGAAGAAGTAAAACTTGCCAGTTTATCATTACCAAAAACTGCCTGATTATAAAACAGACGATGCCGGATCATAATTGTTGTTGACACCGGTTTATGTAATTGATCCTCCTGATTTGCTCAAAACTGATAATTTGAAGATTTTTTCTCCCTTATATCCATATTACCTGTAGCCCCTAAGTCTTGAGCAGAACAAAGTGATGGTTTAAGGCTTGCTCCAATAAATGTTGCAACCTTGAAGAAAACCCGTTTATTCATCTCAATCATATAAAGTGAATATTCCACACATGTAGCCCCCAAGTGCCGGGTTGTCATGCTTGCAGCAACCTGGGACTTGTAATTGCTTTATGCTCATGAAAACTTCAACCAGTGTAGCCCCCAAGGACCGGGTCATTATGCAAATAATGAGCAGGGACTTTGTAGATATAACCATGTAAATTTGAACAACAATGTGTAGCCCCCAAGGGCCGGCTTAGTAAGACAATACTGAGCCGGGACTTTGTATATAATTGATAATAACATCATATAATATAGTCTCCACCATGGGGCTTGAACCCACGTCCACAAGGTTAAGAGCTTTGTACTCCACCAACTAAATAGTGGACCGTTCAATATAATGGATTAATGCTTGTGTACCTTGAATTTTTGACAGGAGCAATTGGTAGCCCCCAAGGACCGGCTCATTACAATGGGATGAGTCGGGTCTTCAATAAGTTGATCAAAAAATGACTTTACATTAGCTCCCAAGTGCCATGGTGCATGCTGGCAGTGACATGGGACTTGCATATTTGATATAATCCCAACCTGAATAATATAGCCCCCAAGTGCCGGGTCGTAAGCCTGCAGCGACTCGGGACTATTCCTTCCATTGTAGAATAAATCATATCCATTGATAAAAATAATAGCCGCTGCGCTAAAGCGACTTTGAAAACCTCAATCATAGCACTGGTTATTGATAATCACAATAGAAATCCAGCCATGTTGTCTATTCGAGATTTGAATAATATAATCCGGTATGAAAACCTCAATCATTCAATATCATCATGAAAATCCAGCCCGGTTTTGGCTATTAAAGATTTGAATACTTCATCGGTTGACAAGTAAATCCGGAGTTTAAATACTCGTGACTTTTGGCCGATAGCAATTTAATCGCCTCCATTGTAAGCCGAATTTTTATAACCCGGCTTATAGCCTTTGAGAAAAATCCAGAGCGGATCATCATTTTGAAGCATCAACTTTGGTAATAAGCTTGAACTTAATCATTTATATGTCATATTTACGCAAATCCTGCAAAGAGTTTAAACAACATATGCCACAGCGACTTATCGTCAAAAACCAGGCGGGTAACCACCCAAATGTAGTCTTATCCTGCACACAAGTAGATCACAAGAACCCTTGGCGGTTTACCGCAGGGCGGGTCATAATACCTCACATATAACCACTATGATATTGAATTTGTACTGCCGGTTTACATGACCTGTGTAGTAAGGGTGATAACCCAATCCTTAGAAGCCAATGCTTCCATATAAATGATGGTTGTCACAAGCTGGCGACTTATAGTCAAAAGTCAAGCCGGGTTAATCATAAAACACTTATATACATTTGAGATATAATCCCCAAAAGGTCTAAAGTTAAGTAATTGTGGCTACAATAAACTTTACCGTAGATAGAACAAAACTTTTGAGGCTTCGATTCGGATACGATCAAGAAACCGTTCAAAGGGGTTAAGCTAAGATTCGAATGCGATCATATAGCCCCCAGTGGCTTTGGCGATGCCGATCAAGTGGGTATCGACAGCTATGTTCTCTTTGGTTCGAATATGACCTATGTTTGAACAGGAAGCCCCCAAGTGACCATAAGAGTTGATTAATGACGCTGGTTCGAATACGACCCACGTCAGACCCAAAGGGTTAAGCTATGATTCAGATATGATCAAGAAGCCCCTAGTGGGTTTGGCGTTATGCCGATCAAGAGGGTATCGACAGCTATGTTCTCTTTGGTTCGAATACGACCTACGTTTGAACAGGAAGCCCCCAAGTGATCATATAAGTTTTGGCATTGCGCCGATCAAGAGGGTACTGATAGCTATGCTCGATGAGCAAGAAGCCCCCAAGTGATCATAATAAGACAAGCCGTAAGGCAGGATACTCAAGTTTGAACCGCGCATATGGCAGCAAGTTCTTTTGGCAACCTTTAATTTTTCTGAGAACTCGAACTTGCGAGAGATTAATGCTTTTTGAACCGGAACTTTAAACCGGATTTGAAAGCTTTAAAAATTTGTGAAGGACAAATTTACCTTGAGCCGGATTTTGAACCGGATTTGAGAGCTTTAAAAATTTGTGAGGGACAAAATTACCCTGGGCCGGCTTTTGAACCGGATTTAAAAGCTTCAGTGCTTTGTGGGAGAAAGATGTCTCTTGAACCGTATTTTAAACCAGAGTCCTTATTTTGAGCCGGAAATCTTGTGACAGCTTTCAAATTTTCATTGATCTAGCAGTAATCTCCGGGGCCCAGGTTAGTTTTCCCTTTAATGACATGGAGTTCTTGAATTCATTGAAACCGGCTAATTTTGCCGAGTCATATCATTGTAGCCCCCGAGTCTCAAGACGACTTGAGGATTTGGCTTGAGATTCTCCATAATTAACTGTGATATAGACCGGTTTGAATCCTGCATGGGACAACTTGCAAACTAAAGTAATTGCTCTTTTGAAGAAAGTAATATGTAATATAAAATATATTGGATGGATTTCACCTGATATGTTAGGCTAGTGATTATCCACAGAAGGTTGAGGTGATTGCAGCGAGTTATAAATGATCCCGTATGAACCGTGTCAGCAACTCTGCCAATGGTTCCTTCCAACTGGTTGTTTGAAGTTAACCAAACCGTAGTGCCGGCGACTTGTGCACCTATCCATTGAGCCATCCAGTGCAGATGGCGGTTGATAATATATGATAATTTGCCTCCAATTTGTTGGAAGGGAAACCGGGCTTCCCAAGTAGTGACTTGCTCATACTCAATAAACATCTCATCCAGAAAAATGCGGCCCGGTGTGTTGATGTAGACCAGGCCGCGAGAGACGGACCGTAAAAAACGACCGCAACATCAAAGACGGCTCAGACAGATGAATCAAACGTGGTGCTGTAAACCGGTGCGGGTGGGTAAGTTGTCCTCCTTGTTGTAAGCCGGCGTGGTCGTAAGAGACGGCCACGGCGTTGTATGCCGGCGCGGTCGTGAGAGACGGCCACGGCGTTGTAAGCCGGAGCGGTCACGAGAGACGGCCACGGCGTTGTAAGCTGGTGCGGGAGTCTGTTGAGTAACGACGACCACCTGTGCCAAAAGATGTTGGCGTGCCTCCACCTCCGTGGTATAATATCACTTTTTGTCATAAATAATTTCCCTGCATAAACAATATTGCAGACCAAGGCAAAGATAAACTTGTACTTTGACAAAAACAACATGTGATAATAAAACAAACTTGGATGGATATCACCTGATTTGTTTTTCGGGCAACTTTGATATGTGCCAATTCAGCATCAACTTCAGCATCAACTTGAGATTTTGCAAGAGTTTCAATATCATCACTCTCCATTTTCTGGAGTGCCTTTTGCATGTCTTCTGGCAGCAGTGTGTCGGGGCCTTGTCCCTTAGAATACAGTGAACCAGGTACAGGTGCAATGATCCTGTACCCGTAGTTTACCTCTTATCTGCTTCCATCGGCTGCCAAGTCCTTCACGTGATGGATGATGGTCCTTCTTGGAAACTGCGCCAAGTGTACAAACAACCAGTACTAATTGTGCTAGTAATTAAACATTTTGAGCGGTTTTCCAGAGCCACGGATGCTGATGTGACCCTCCTTGTGCTGTTTCTTTTGTCTAGTACTCTTATAACTTGAATTGTTTTTCTTGCTCTCATAGTAACTGCCAGAGGAAAATATCTTTCACTGCCAAGAACTTGTCCGTCATAGGAGCAGTCTTGTCCCTAATTTGTTTGAAGCCTTCCCTTGTTATCCATAGTAACCAGAAACGTATGAATTTCAGAAGTTTACAAGAAACGCTCAGACATGAGGGCTTCTGCTGAAGTCGTAGCCGTGGTCAGTACGTATGAGCCGACTGGCTAGATGGACTAATTAACCGCCTTTTCAAGTGCCTTTTACTCTAAGAAGCAGCATGCTAGTCCTGCTATACGCGGCAGCGGAAGCAGGCGGCAGCGGAGGCTCGCGCCGGAGCTGGAGGCAGTTTGAAACCGCGAGGCGACTCGGAGGCGGAGACAGAAGCAGCTTGCAAGAAGTGGAGGCGAGTAGGTCTCAGGGGCGGCGATGGCGACTTGACATAGCAGCGCCGCCGGAGGTGGCGGCTTGCGGCTCAGGACGGAACCAACTTGGAGGCGGCCGACTGTCGGGGCCGTTTCAGACGGCGGAGACGAGGCCAGCGTGACGGCGGCTTGCAGCCGAGACGGGTGGCTCAGCGTTGGAGGTGGTGCAGGAGCGACTTGGTCGCGAGACGGCGACTTGGCGGCTAAGGCAGCGGGTGGCCGGTGGCTCAACTGTAAGGGCGCCTCGGGGACGGAGGCAGCGCACTGGCGGCTTAAGGCCGGGCCCGGCAGAGGACGAGCAAGGGCGCGGGCGTGGGCAGTGAGCCGGCACGCGTGGACGGCAGCTGCTCGCAGCAAGGGTGAACCGGCGCGCGGGGAGGGCCTTGGCGGAGGCGGTAGGAGCAGCGGCAGTGAGTTAGCTCAGCAAGGGCTGCTCGATGCAATGGCTGAAGGGGTCCGGTTGGAGCAGCCAAGGCGGCTCAGCGAGCCGCAGCCGGGACAGAGGCGACCGGTGGTGGCGACTGGAAGAGGCGGCTCGACCACGGAGGCGCGCCCGTGAGGTGTGGCCGCGACGGCGGGGGCGGGACGGCGATGATGCAGAGTCCGAGTCTAACCACCCGTCTGTACCCTCATCTTGGTCGTTGTGCTTTGATTGTCCGTGTCTTCCTCCAAGTCGTGGCCTTCCTTTTTTCCTTTCTTTGAAACTCCTCCGTATTAACCAAGGCCTACTGGAGTTTGCGCGTTGATAGCTCGCCTCTGATCGATCTATTTTTCCTTTGTATTCACGTGCTAAACCTGCTGGTAGATTCCTTGTGTGCATGTAATAATCAGATTTCGACAAAAGAAGACCGATTTGGCTTCAGGTGATGTACTAGTCGAAAGTACACTAGTATTGAAACCATTGGGTTTGATGCTTGATGTGATGGAATACTTTTAACTTGATCCACAGCCTCAGCCGTTGTTGCTTTTGGCTTCTGCACTGGGGAGCAGTAATAATAGTACCGATTGATGTCTTCGAAAAACTTGACCTGTCTAATCAACAAAAAAGGTTTCGAACAAATTGTTGGTCTCGGCGACTCGGATGAAACTCTTTTGCACTTGGCTTCTTGCGGCGCAGCGGAAAGTGATCCGGCCATGCCGGATCTCCCGGTGACGGGGTATACAGAGGCAACCCTAATTTCTCTTCTTTTACTTGGATCTCCAGGATCATAAAATCTGAACCGATAAATTCGAAGTTTATGCGCACCTTCCGAGCAGAGTCTTTCTTTATCCGGAAAATTATGAACTTCTCGATCCCCGAAAGAGATCCCTCCAAGAACTCAACACCACCGTGCGCGAGCCCCACGGTGGGCGCCAACTGTCGTGGAATTGTCACGGCAGATGTCCTTAGTGTCAGGACTTAGTCGCGAGGCCAACGCATCTATGCGGTAGCTTGAAGGGGTTGATCGGAATCGAGAGACACAACACGCAAGACAAGGATTTAGACAACTTCGGGCCCCGGGAAACATCATCCGGTAATAACCCTACATGCTGTTTGTGGCTAGGTCTCATTATGATCATGAGAGAGTCGCCGGTAAGCCGGCTCTTTGTGTCTATCCCTAGAGATTGTTATTGTTGCATGTCCCTCTTTGGGGAGCCCTGCCCCTCTTTATATAAGTTAGAGGGGCGGGTTACATGTGGAGTCCTAGTAGGACTAGGACTAGCCTATCTTCTACTACAAGCCGGATACAAGTCCGGGTCTTGATTCCTTGTAAGGGAAATATTCCTTACACCTTTATTCTTAAGTCAGCCCACCATCACATGAACCGGCCTAATGGGCCTTGGGCCTTGTCGTCCGTTTGACCCGCCCGCCGGGTCTCCAGTGAGTCACAATGTCCAGGCGGGTTATATGTAAACCGCCATGTCCAGGCAGATCGCCAGTGAATCTCCTAGCTCCAGCCGGGTCTTCTGGTGAATCGCCAAGTCCGGCCGGGTCATAACTTCGGCCGGGTCATACCGCGGGGTATATCCCCGACAGCCCCCAAGTGCCAAGTACTCTTGCTCGCAAAGTGCTTGGGACTTATTCACATAAGCCGCCACATAAATAGAGCTTTCGGTAGACATTAGCCCCCAAGTGCAAGTGTTGTTGCTTGCAAAAGGCTTGGGACTTAATATGTTGAACTGAAGTTAAATTATGACTTTAATCCGGTGTATGTACAGGCCACCACTCTGAACTTCAATCAGAGCTATCTAACTTGAAGACCCGTCTGGAGCTGCAAGAGGCTGAGACCCAGAAGGTGAACTCAAAGTTCGAATTTAGTGTGGGTGAGGCAGAAAAACTGAGAACCGACTTTGAAGCTGAAAAAGCGCCTGGGCAGAAGAAAAGACTGCTCTGACACAACGGGCGGAAAAAGCGGAGGCGGCTCTCCAGGAAACAACCACTGAACTTACCGGCTTAAAACGCCAGGTGTCTCAGATGGTGTCTGCTATCTTTGGTAAGTCGCCTTATGATTGTCAAATCTGAATATCCTCCTTGATGATATTATCTGCTTTTAACCCTTTTGTGATGATTATGCAGGCCCTAGGAGCAGCAATCTCAACCAATACATGCTTGTGAATAGAGTGATAAGATCAACAAAGAATTCACTTCTAGGTACTCAAATTGTCCATAACCGGGGACACGGCTAACCATGATTAGTTTGTACACTCTGCAGAGGTTTGCGCAATTTTTCCCATAAGACTCGACCGCATCCATGATCGGAAGATCGAGACATAGTCTTTCTGAAGCATTAACTCTTTATTCTGGGTAGGCCGGTACACCTACTTTCCCCTACATCTGCTAGTCTACCACTGAAAGAGGTCACACAACTTACTCAACTATGCCAGAGCCCATAATGGCTTGTGGCTGCACACAGAAGTTTCTAGGCATGAAATATCGTATGATCCCTTTGAGCCTGGGTGGCGGACCTAGGGTAATCACACGAGTACTCCGGGATTCCCATGGGCAAGCACTAGTTCCTTCAGGTGCCCCAAACAATCCACCCAGATGTGTATTAAAGTTGCCACCTTAATGTTGTCCAAAGTTATTATCTCTCGCAACTTGCATGAATCTCACGAACCAATTCCCGTCTACGAGCACGGCTAAGCAATTTATGAGCGTTCATATATTCCCGGGTGATCAAGGGTAATAGGTTCCTACCTCATCTACTACAACCAAACCACATGTTCCCAAACCTACTCATGCAAATCTGTGAGGGTGTAACTAATGCATAGTAAAAACTGGGTATAAAATAGTATGATCAAAGTGTAACTTGCCTTGCTTCGAAAAACTCTAGAGATTCGTAGTAACAATCTTCGCACTCCAGAAAATCTATCGTAAACAAACAATAGCATACATAAGCACTCAAGCAAAAGATGCAAAGAGAATCGAAGAAAGGATTCGAAAAACTGAAATACAAGCAAATAACTAATCTAAACACAAAACAATTTTTAACAGTATTATAATTATGAGGATTAGATCTTAACAGAAGGTACATGTTATTAGCTTCAATTTGCAAAAAGAATAAACTAAAACGGAGCTACGAAACTCAAGATACGATCAAAAGAAGTTCAAATTCGAATCTGAACAAATTCAAATTTTAAACTTTCAAAAATATGTTTAAGTTGGTTTACTGGATAGATGAGATCGCTTTGAAGATTTTGGCGTTGGTTTCGTAGAATTTGGGCAAAAAAGCAAAAAGTTGTGCTAGTTTGAAACAAGGGACTAAATTGTAAATGAAACTAATGAATAGGTCCCTGGCAGATAAATAAAAAAAGAAGAGAAATCTAACGAATGAACGTTCGCTATAGAGAACTAACGAACGAAAACTGTTCGCTACCCAAGACTAACGAAAGAACGTCCGGTAAATAAAAAACGTTTCAAAAAAACAGACACGATCTGGATCATTGGATCTAGATCGGACGGGCGAGAGGGGATCGGGGGCTACCAGCGGCGGCGGTGGTCGACGGCGGCGAGACGGACGGCGGCAGCGGCGTCGTCTTAAGCGGGGCGACGACATCGGGGTCAGCGGCGACGACGACTTGCGGGGCGGCATCGGTGGCAGGGTGCGGCACGGGCGCGGCGGCGGCGCGGGCGATGTGGATGAGAGAGAGGGGCCGGGGGCTCCGGTATTTAAAGGAGACGGGGGCCTTGGCTTGGAGAAGGGGGCAAGGCGGCAGGGACGGCGAGGCGTGGCGCCGGACTCTGGCCGAGTCGATCATGGGCGGTGGGCAGCTTTGGTGGTGGGCCGGCCCAGTTCAAGTGAGACTTTTTAAAACATTTTTCCAAAGAAGAAAAACACACAAAACTAAAGTAAATAAATATCTAAAAATACCAGAAAAATTCACATATTAATATGGCCTTATTAATGACCTAGTGAACATTTTTCTAGGCCTAAATGCCTAAACTAAAAACAAACTTATTAGTACTAATTACTCGGCAATAAAAATAAATAAACTTGCAAATAAAATCAAATAAAATATCCAAAAATTCAAAATTAAATTTCCAATATTTCTTTGCTATTTCTGAAGAAGTCCTTTTATCTTCTCTCTTTATTTTACTTATTTGCAAAAATAATTGGAAAATAATTTTGAATAAACAAATTGATCCAGTTTTCCAAATTTTGATAAATCAAAAATGGACTTTTTGGGAAACCTCCAACTCTCTCAATTTGGTTCTTGAGTTGCTTAAGGTATCTTGGACCAAAATTCAACTAAAACAAATGAAGCAGATGCATAAATCATGGATGCATATGAATGATCTATAAATAACATCCAAATTGAAAATTGGGATGTTACAGGTACGTGGACACACTCTCCCCCTATCGTTGCTATGCATCTCCTTGATAGATCTTGGCGTGAGCGTAGGATTTTTTTGAAATTGCATGCTACATTTCCCAACAAAAAAGGGTCAACTAGCATAGGAAGGCAAAACAAGCATAACTTCAAAACTTTAAGTACATAGAGAGGAAACTTAATATTAGTGCAATTCAACAAGCATATATTCCTCCCTCATAATAATTTTCAGTAGCATCATGAATGAATTCAATAATATAATCATCACATAAAGCATTCTTTTCATGATCTACAAGCATAGAAATTTTACTACTCTCCACATGAGCAAATTCTTCTCATTCGGAATAGTGGGAGCAGACTCAACAAAATAACTATCATCTGAGGCATAACCCAATTGAAAATAAAATCATGATGATAAGTTTCATGGTTAACATTATTCTTTATAGCATACATGTCATCACAATAATCATCATAGATAGTAGCTTTTTTCTCGTAATCAATTGGAATCTCTTCCGAAATAGTAGAATCATTACTAAATAAAGTCAAGACCTCTTCAAATCCACTTTCATAAATATCACACTAAGATTCAACACCCTCCAAAATAGTGGGATCATTACTTTCTAAAGTTGACACTCTTCCAAACCCACTCTCGATGATAGTATTATTCATACTCCAAAAGATATAAGTGAAGTTCATGGAGCATTCTACAATTAATATAGATTAACAATTATCCAACTCAAAATATATAAGTGAAGCACACGAAGCATTCTATAAAACCATAGTCAAAAGATTTAAGTGAAGCACAAAGAGCATTCTATAAGGTCATACTCAAAACATATAAATGAAGCACATGAATCATTCTATAAATCAATGAAGGGCTATGTTGTGGGTATGAAGAGGATAACTTTGCATGATATCTGAGAGCTAAAATATAAAAGTAGGTGTTGTTATCATAAAGTTATAATATATTACTTAAGTATTATAAATAGCAGTGTGGAGTAATGATGGGTCGGCGTGCGGAATTTTCGGTCTCTCTTCTGTTTTGCGGTTTTTAGGATTTGTAGGAGGGGTTGGCATCGGTCTCACGTCAAGGGGGCCCACAGGGAGTCCACGAGGTAGGAGCACCCTCCCGGGGGTAGGGCGTTGCTACCTCTTGAGCTTGCATTGGTTTTCCCTGAAGGAAATATGCCCTAGAGGCAATAATAAAGTTATTATTTATTTCCTTATTTCATGATAAATGTTTATTATTCATGCTAGAATTGTATTAACCGGAAACATAATACATGTGTGAATACATAGACAAACATAGTGTCACTAGTATGCCTCTACTTGACTAGCTCGTTGAATCAAAGATGGTTAAGTTTCCTAGCCATAGACATGAGTTGTCATTTGATTAACGGGATCACATCATTAGGAGAATGATGTGATTGACATGACCCATTCCGTTAGCCTAGCACTTGATCGCTTAGTATGCTGCTATTGCTTTCTTCATGACTTATACATGTTCCTGTAACTATGAGATTATGCAACTCCCGTTCTGGGAGGAACACTTTGGGTACTACCAAACGTCACAACGTAATCGGGTGATTATAAAGGAGTACTACAGGTGTCTCCAAAGGTACATGTTGGGTTGGCGTATTTCGAGATTAGGTTTTGTCACTCCGATTGTCGGAGAGGTATCTCTGGGCCTTCTCGGTAATACACATCACATAAGCCTTGCAAGCATTACAACTAATGAGTTAGTTGTGAGATGATGTATTACGGAGCGAGTAAAAGAGACTTGCGATAGCGAGATTGAACTAGGTATTGGATACCGACGATCGAATCTCGGGCAAGTAACATACCGATGACAAAGGGAACAACGTATGTTGTTATGCGGTTTGACCGATAAAGATCTTCGTAGAATATGTAGGAACCAATATGGGCATCCAGGTTCCGCTATTGGTTATTGACCGAGAATAGTTCTAGGTCATGTCTACATAGTTCTCGAACCCGTAGGGTCCGCACGCTTAAGGTTTCGGCGATGCTTATATTATGAGTTTATGAGTTTTGATGTACCGAAGGAGTTCGGAGTCCCGGATGAGATCGGGGACATGACGAGGAGTCTCGAAATGGTCGAGACGTAAAGATCGATATATTGGGCGACTATATTCGGACATCGGAAAGGTTCCGAATGATTCGAGTATTTTTCGGAGTACCGGTAGTTACGGGAGAAGCAATGGGCCTTGATGGGCTTTAGTGGGAAGAGGAGAAAGGGCCAAGGGCTGCTGCGCCCCCTCCCTCTAGTCCGGGTGGACTAGGGAAAGGGGCCGCCACCTTTCCTTCTCCTCCACTTCCTTCTCCCTTCCTCCTCTTGGTGGACTCCTACTAGGACTTGGAATCCTAGTAGGACTCCACATCCTGGCCGCACCTAGCCTTGGCGGCCTCCTCCTCCTCCATCCTTTATATCTGAGGCGGGGGCACCCCATGACACACAAATTGATCTACGGATCGTTCCTTAGCCGTGTGCGGTGCCCCTCCACCATATTCCACTTCGGTCATATCGTCGCGGAGCTTAGGCGAAGCCCTCGCGCCGGAGAAGTCATATCGTCATGAGCTTAGGCGAAGCCCTGCGCCGGTGGAGCATCAACATCGTCCACGCCGTCGTCTTGACGGAACTCATCCCCGACACTTTCTTTGCTGGATCGAGTCCGGGATCGTCATCGAGCTGAACGTGTGCAGAACTCGGAGGTGCCGTGCGTTCGGTGCTTGGATCGGTCGGATCGTGAAGACGTGCGACTACATCAACCGCGTTGTTATAACGCTTCCGCTTCGGTCTCACGAGTGCGTGGACGGACACTCTCCCTCTCGTTGCTATGCCATCACCATGGTCTTGGCGTGATCGTAGGGAAAATTTTTGAAATTACTACGTTACCCATCGCGGCATCCGAGCCTGGTTTTATGCGTTGATGTCATGTGCACGAGTAGAACACAAGTGAGTTGTGGACGATACAAGTCATACCGCCTACCGGCATGTCATACTTTGGTTCAGCGGTATTGTGAGATGAAGCGGCCGGACCGACATTACGCGTGACGCTTACGCGAGACTGGTTTCACCGCTTGGAGCACTCGTTGCTTAAAGGTGACCGGCGGGTGTCTCTGTCTCTCACTTTAGTTGAATCGAGTGTGGCTACGCCCGGTCCTTGAGAAGGTTAAAGCGGAGTCTATTTGACGGAAATATCGTTGTGGTTTTGATGCGTAGGTAAGAACGGTTCTTGCTCAGCCCGTAGCAGCCACGTAAAACTTGCAACAACAAAGTAGAGGACGTCTAACTTGTTTTTGCAGGGCATGTTGTGATGTGATATGGTCAAGACGTGATGCTATATTTTATTGTATGAGATGATCATGTTTTGTAACCGAGTTATCGGCAATCGTGGCGAAAGCCATATGGTTGTCGCTTTATTGTATGAAATGCAACGCCATGTAATTGCTTTACTTTATCACTAAGTAGTAGCGATAGTCGTAGAAGCAATAGTTGGCGAGACGACAACGATGCTACGATGGAGATCAAGGTGTCGCGCCGGTGGCGATGGTGATCATGACGGTGCTTGGCGATGGAGATCACAAGCACAAGATGATGATGACCATATCATATCACTTATATTGATTGCATGTGATGTTTATCCTTTATGCATCTTATCTTGCTTTGATTGACGGTAGCATTATAAGATGACCTCTCACTAAAATTATCAAGAAGTGTTCTCCCTGAGTATGCACCGTTGCGAAAGTTCTTCGTCTTTGAGACACCACGTGATGATCGGGTGTGATAGGCTCTACGTTCAAATACAACGGGTGCAAAACAGTTGCACGCGGAATACTCAGGTTAAACTTGACGAGCCTAGCATATAACAGATATGGCCTCGGAACACGGAGACCGAAAGGTCGAACGTGAATCATATAGTAGATATGATCAACATAGTGATGTTCACCATTGAAACTACTCCATCTCACGTGATGATCGGACATGGTTTAGTTGATTTGGATCACGTAATCACTTAGATGACTAGAGAGATGTCTATCTAAGTGGGAGTTCTTAAGTAATATGATTAATTGAACTTTAATTTATCATGAACTTAGTCCTGGTAGTATTTTGCAAATTATGTTGTAGATCAATAGCTCGCGTTGTTGCTTCCTATGTTTTTATATGTGTTCCTAGAGAAAATTGTATTGAAAAATGTTAGTAGCAATGATGCGGATTGGATCCGTGATCTGAGGTTTATCCTCATTGCTGCCTGTAAGAATTATGTCCTTAATGCACCGCTAGGTGACAGACCTATTGCAGGAGCAAATGCGCACGTTATGAGCGTTTGGCTAGCTCAATATGATGACTACTTGATAGTTTAGTGCACCATACTTAACGGCTTAGAATCGGGACTTCAAAGACGTTTTGAACGTCATGGACCATATGAGATGTTCCAGAGTTGAAGTTAATATTTCAAGCAAATACCCGAGTTGAGAGGTATGAAATCTCCAACAAGTTCTATAGCTAAAAGATGGAGGAGAATCGCTCAACTAGTGAGCATGTTCTCGATTGTCAGGTACTTCAATCGCTTGAATCAAGTGGGAGTTAATCTTCCGGATAAGATAGTGATTGATGTAATTCTCTAGTCACCATCACTAAAGTTACTAGAACTTCGTGATGAACTATAGTATGCAAGGGATGACGAAAACGATTCCCGAGCTCTTCGTGATGTTGAAATCGACGAAGGTAGAAATCGAGAAAGAGCATCAAGTGTTGATGATTGACATGACCACTAGTTTCAAGAAAAGGGCAAAGGAAAGAAAGGGAACTTCAAGTAGAATGACAAGCAAGTTGTCACTCCCACGAAGAAACCCAAAGCTGAACCAAAGCCCTGAAACCGAAAGTGCTTACACTGCATAGGAAATGGTCACTGGAAACGGAAATACCCGAGATATTTGGTGGATAAGAAGGATGGCAAAGTGAACAAAGGTAAATTTGATATACAGATTATTGATGTGTATTTTACTAGTGTTCGTAGCAACCCCTCGGTATTTGATACTGGTTCAGTTGCTAAGAGTAGTAACTTGAAAGCGGGAGTTGCAGAATGAACAGAAACTAGTTGAAGGGGAAGTGACGATGAGTGTTGGAAGTAGTTCCAAGATTGATATGATCATCATCGCACACTCCCTATACTTTCGGGATTAGTGTGGAACCTAAATAAATGTTATTTGGCGTTTTCGTTGAGCATAAATATGATTTGATCATGTTTATTGCAATACGGTTATTCATGTAAGTTAGAGAATAATTGTTGTTACATTTACATGAATAAAGACCTTCGATGGTCATACACCCAATAAAAATAGTTTGTTGGATCTCGATCGTAGTGATACACATATTCATAATATTGATGCCAAAAGATGCAAAGTTAATAATGATAGTGCAACTTATTTGTGGCACCGCCGTTTAGGTCATATTGGTGTAAAGCGCATGAAGAAACTCCATGCTGATGGGATTTTGGAATCACTTGGTTATGAATCATTTGATGCTTGCGAACCGTGCCTTTTGGGCAAGATGACTAAAACTCCGTTCTCGAAACAATGGAACAAGCTACTGACTTGTTGGAAATAACACATATATACCGATATATGCGATCCAATGAGTGTTGATGCTCGTGGCAAGTATCGTTATTTTCTGACCTTCACAAGATGATTTGAGCAGATATGGGTATATCTTCTTGATGAAACATAAGTCTGAAATAGTTGAAAAGTTCAAAGAATTTCGGAGTGAAGTAGAAAATTATCGTAACAAGAAAATAAAGTTTACGTGATCTAATCATGGAGATGAATATTTGAGTTACGAGTTTGGTCTTCAATTAAAACAATGTGGAATAGTTTCACAGCTCACGCCACAGAACACCACAACGTTATGGTGTGTCCGAACGTCGTAACCGTACTTTATTTTGATATGGTGCGATCAATGATGTCTCTTACCGATTTACCAATATCGCTTTTGGGGTTATGCATTAGAGACAGCTGCATTCACGCTTAATAGGGCACCATCTAAATCCGTTGAGACGACAAGTATGAACTATGGTTTAACAGAAACCTAAGCTGTCGTTTCTTAAAAGTTTTGAGTTTTGATGCTTATGTGAAAAAGTTTTCACCGGATAAGCTCGAACCCAAATAGGAGAAGTGCGTCTTCATAGAATACCCAAAAGGTAACTATTGGGTACACCTTCTATCACAGATCCGAAGGCAAGTTTTTCGTTGCTAAGATGGATCCTTTCTAGAGAAGAAGTTTCTCTCGAAAGAAGTGAGTGGGAGGAAAGTAGAACTTGATGAGGTAATTGTACCTTCTCCCTTATTGGAAAGTAGCTCATCACGTAAATCAGTTCCAAAGTGATTCCTACACCAATTAGTGAGGAAGTTAATGATGATGATCATGAAACTTCAGATCAAGTTGCTACCAAACCTCGTAGGTCTTCCAGAGTAAGATCCGCACCAGAGTGGTACGGTAATCATGTTCAAAGTCATGTTACTAGACCATGATGAACCTACGAACTATGAGGAAGCGATGATGAGCCCAGATTCCGCGAAATGGCTTGAGGCCATGAAATCTGAGATAGGATCCATGTATGAGAACAAAGTATGGACTTTGATTGACTTGCTCGATGATCGACAAGCCATGTTAAATAAATGGATCTTCAAGAGGAAGACGGACAATCGATAGTAGTGTTACTATCTACAAAGCTCGACTTGTCACAAAAGGTTGTCGACAAGTTCAAGGTGTTGACTACAATGAGATTTTCTCAAGCTGTAGCGATGCTTAAAGTCTGTCCGAATCATGTTAGCAATTGCCACATTTTATGAAATCGGCAAATGGATGTCAAAACTACATTCTTTAATGGATTTATTAAAGAAGAGTTGTATATGATGCAACCGAAGGTTTTTCAATCCTAAGGGAGCTAACAAAATGTGCAAGCTCCAATGATCCATCTATGGACTGGTGCAAGCATCTCGGAGTTGGAATAAACGCTTTGATAGTGTGATCAAAGCATATGGTTTTATACAGACTTTTGGAGAAGCCTGTATTTACAAGAAAGTGAGTGGGAGCACTACAACATTTCGATAAGTATATGTGAATGACATATTGTTGATCGGAAATAATATAGAATTATTCTGCAAAGCATAAAGGAGTATTTGAAAGGAGTTTTTCAAAGAAGGACCTCGGTGAAGCTGATAACATCATGAGCATCAACATCTAAAGAGAAAGATCAAGACACTTGATAAGTATTTAAATAATCACATACCTAGACAAGATTTTTAAGAAGATCAAAATGGAACAGTCAAAGAAAAGTTCTTGCCGTGTTGCAAAACGTGTGAAATTGAGTAAGACTCAAATCCCGACCACGACAGAAAATAGAAAAGAGAATGAAAGTCATTCCCTATGCCTCAGTCATAGATTCTATAAAGTATGCTATGCTATGTACCAGACCTATTGTATACCTTGCTCCGGATTTGGCAAGAGAGTACAATAGTGATCTAGGAGTAGATCACTGGACATTGGTCAAAGACATCCTTAGTGAGGACTAAGGAAATATTTCTCGATTATGGAGGTGATAAAAGAGCCCGTCAGAAGAGTTACATCGATGCAAGCTTTTTACACAGATCCGGATGACTTTAAGACTCAATCTGGATACATATTGTAAGTGGGAGCAATTAGCTAGAGTAGCCCGTGCGAGCATTGTAGACATAGAATATTTGCAAAATACATACGGCTCTGAATGTGACAGACCCGTTGACTAAGCTTCTCTCACGAGCAAAACATGATCATCCCTTAGTACTCTTTGGGTGTTAATCACATAGCGATGTGAACTAGATTATTGACTCTAGTAAACCCTTCGGTGTTGGTAAGATGACGATGTGAACTATGGGTGTTAATCACATACATATGTGAATATTAGTGTTGAATCACATGATGATGTGAACTAGATTATTGACTCTAGTGCAAGTGGGAGACTGAAGGAAATATGCCCTAGAGGCAATAATAAAGTTATTATTTATTTCCTTATTTCATGATAAATGTTTATTATTCATGCTAGAATTGTATTAACCGGAAACATAATACATGTGTGAATACATAGACAAACATAGTGTCACTAGTATGCCTCTACTTGACTAGCTCGTTGAATCAAAGATGGTTAAGTTTCCTAGCCATAGACATGAGTTGTCATTTGATTAACGGGATCACATCATTAGGAGAATGATGTGATTGACATGACCCATTCCGTTAGCCTAGCACTTGATCGCTTAGTATGCTGCTATTGCTTTCTTCATGACTTATACATGTTCCTGTAACTATGAGATTATGCAACTCCCGTTTACCGGAGGAACACTTTGGTACTACCAAACGTCACAACGTAATCGGGTGATTATAAAGGAGTACTACAGGTGTCTCCAAAGGTACATGTTGGGTTGGCGTATTTCGAGATTAGGTTTTGTCACTCCGATTGTCGGAGAGGTATCTCTGGGCCTTCTCGGTAATACACATCACATAAGCCTTGCAAGCATTACAACTAATGAGTTAGTTGTGAGATGATGTATTACGGAACGAGTAAAAGAGACTTGCCGGTAACGAGACTGAACTAGGTATTGGATACCGACGATCGAATCTCGGGCAAGTAACATACCGATGACAAAGGGAACAACGTATGTTGTTATGCGGTTTGACCGATAAAGATCTTCGTAGAATATGTAGGAACCAATATGGGCATCCAGGTTCCGCTATTGGTTATTGACCGAGAATAGTTCTAGGTCATGTCTACATAGTTCTCGAACCCGTAGGGTCCGCACGCTTAAGGTTTCGATGTGACGTTATATTATGAGTTTATGAGTTTTGATGTACCGAAGGAGTTCGGAGTCCCGGATGAGATCGGGGACATGACGAGGAGTCCCGAAATGGTCGAGACGTAAAGATCGATATATTGGACGACTATATTCGGACATCGGAAAGGTTCTGAATGATTCGGGTATTTTTGAGTACCGGTAGTTACGGGAGAAGCAATGGGCCTTGATGGGCTTTAGTGGGAAGAGGAGAAAGGGCCAAGGGCTGCTGCGCCCCCTCCCTCTAGTCCGAATTGGACTAGGGAAAAGGGGCCGCCACCTTTCCTTCTCCTCCACTTCCTTCTCCCTTCCTCCCTCTTGGTGGACTCCTACTAGGACTTGGAATCCTAGTAGGACTCCACATCCTGGCCGCACCTAGCCTTGGCCGGCCTCCTCCTCCTCCATCCTTTATATCACAGGCGGGGGCACCCCATGACACACAAGTTGATCTACGGATCGTTCCTTAGCCGTGTGCGGTGCCCCCTCCACCATATTCCACTTGGTCATATCGTCATGAGCTTAGGCGAAGCCCTGCGCCGGAGAAGTCATATCGTCATGAGCTTAGGCGAAGCCCTGCCGGTGGAGCATCAACATCGTCCTGCGCCGTCGTCTTGTGGAACTCATCCCGACACTTTGCTGGATCGAGTCCGGGATCGTCATCGAGCTGAGCGTGTGCGAACTCGGAGGTGCCGTCGTTCGGTGCTTGGATCGGTCGGATCGTGAAGACGTGCGACTACATCAACCGCGTTGTTATAACGCTTCCGCTTTCGGTCTACGAGGGTACGTGGACGGACACTCTCCCCTCTCGTTGCTATGCCATCACCATGGTCTTGCGTGATCGTAGGAAATTTTTTGAAATTACTACGTTACCCATCATTCCCTTGAAGAGGAAAGGGTGATGTAGCAAAGTAGCGTAAGTATTTCCCTCAGTTTTGAGAACCAAGGTATCAATCCAGTAGGAGACAACGCACAAGTCACCGAATACCTGTACAAAAAATCAACAACTTGCACCCAACGCGATAAAAGGGGTTGCCAATCCCTTCACGGTCACTTGCAAAAGTGAGATCTGATAGAGATAGATAAACGGTAAAGTAAATATTTTTGGTATTTTTAGTTTATAGATCGGAAAGTAAAAGATTGCAAAATAGTAGATCGGAAACTAGTAAGATGTAAAAGAGATTTAATAATATGGAAAAGAGACCCGGGGCCATAGGTTTCACTAGTGGCTTCTCTCAAGATAGCAAATATTACAGTGGGTGAACAAATTACTGCCGACCAATTGATAGAAAAGCGCATAGTTATGATGATATCTAGGCAATGATCATGAACATAGGCATCACGTCCGTGTCAAGTAGACCGACTCCTGCCTGCATCTACTACTATTAATGCACACATCGACCGCTATCCAGCATGCATCTAGAGTATTAAGTTCATAAAGAACTTAGTAACGCATTAAGTAAGATGACATGATGTAGAGGAATTAACTCAAGCAATATGATGAAAACCTCATCTTTTTATCCTTGATGGCAACAATACAATACGTGCCTTGCTGCCCCTACTATCACTAGGAAAGGACACCGCAAGATTGAACCCAAAGCTAAGTACTTCTCCTATTGCAAGAAAGATCAATCTAGTAGGCCAAACTAAACCGAAAATTCGAAGAGACTTGCAAAGATATCAAATCATGCATATAAGAATTCAGAGAAGAACCAAATAATATTCATAGATAATCTTGATCATAAATCCACAATTCATCGGATCTTGGCAAACACACCGCAAAAGAATATTACATCGAATAGATCTCCAAGAACATCGAGGAGAACATGGTATTGAGAATCAAAGAGAGAGAAGAAGCCATCTAGCTACTTGCTATGGACCCGTAGGTTTGTGGCAAACTACCCATGCTTCATCGGAGAGGTAATGGTGTTGATGTTGAAGCCCTCCGTGACTGAATCCCCCTCCGGCAGGAGCCGGAAAAGGTCCCTAGATGGGATCTCACGGGTACAGAAGGTTGCGGCGGTGGAAAAGTGGTTTCCTGGCTCTCCTGAATGTTTTCAGGGTATAAGAATATACATAGACGAAGGAACTAGGTCAGGGGAGCTACGAGGGGCCCACGAGGGTGGGGGCACGACCTACCCCCCTGGGCACACCCTCCTGCCTCGTGTCCGCCTTGTTGCCTCTCCAAGTCTTCTGGTTTGCTTTCGGTCCAAGAATGATCATCGCGAAGGTTTCATTCCGTTTGGACTCCGTTTGGTATTCCTTTTCTGCGAAACTCTAAAATAGGAAAAAAAACAAAAACTGGCACTTGGCCCTCGGTTAATAGGTTAGTCCCAAAAATAATATAAAGTAGCATATAAATGCCTATTAAACAGCCAAAACAGATAATATAATAGCATGGAACAATAAAAAATTATAGATATGTTGGAGATGTATCAAGCGCGCCCTCCACACTCGTGGTGGCCTCAGGACTCCCCTCCGGTAGCTTTTCTTTCTAGTATATTTTATATTTTCCAAAAATATTCCCCGTTGATTTTCAGTGCATTTCGAGAACTTTTATTTCTGCACAAAAACAACACCACGGTAGTTCTGTTGAAAACAGAGTCAGTCCGGGTTAGTTCTAATCAAACATACCAAAAACATGTAAAAATATTATAAACATGACATGAATACTTCATAAATTATAGATACGTTGGAGACGTATTAAGCCAGCGCACGGGAACACCGTCTCCCAGGCTGCGACGACGTCATCCGCCGGTGGCTGGGCTGCGCCACCGCGAGCAAGGCCCTCCTCCTCCGTCGCCTCGCGACGCTCCTCCTCGGTGTCGCGCTCCAGCTGCTCGAGGTACTCGCCCTCGCGGTGCTCCTCCGCGAGCCTGTGCTGCCGCCATTGCTCCAAGTACATCTGCTTCTGGGTCGGCATTGCCCAAACCAGACGGGAGGCGCGTTGACCCACACGCAGACGTACCCGGTCCATGTGTAGCGCTCGGGCTTGATGACGGGGATCAACATCGGCTCAGGGGACGGCGGGGCCAGCGGCGGGACGACGCGGTCGCCGGTAGCGGAGAGCGCCACGGCCTCCGCCAGCCGCCGGCGTAGGCCAGGTTGAGGCTCTGCTCTAGCGTGAACTGCTACCACCGGCGTCGCACCTCCTTCGCGTGTGCCTGTGATACGTTTCCAACGTATCTATAATTTTTTATTGTTCCGTGCTATTATAGTATCAATGGATATTTTATGTACATTTACAAGCAACTTTATATCATTTTGAGGCTAACCTACTAACTTAGTGCCCAGTGCCAGTTGTTGTTTCTTGATTGTTTTTGACTTTGCAGAAAATCAATATATACCAAACGAAGTCAAAATGCCACGAAACTTTTTGGAGATTTTTTTTCTGGCGATAAGAAACCCTGAAAGCTTCGGGAGGCCACGAGAAGATGGAGGAGTGGCCCGCCCTGGTGGGTAATGGGGCCCATGAGCCTCCGTTTGACCTAACTCCGCCTCTGTAAATACTCTAAAATCAGGAAACCTACCAGAGAGTCCACGAAATAATTTTTACGGCGCAGCAAGCCTCTGTTTCCGAAACAATGTTTAATTGTGTATTGTTCGGTTTTGCAACAGGCATGCGACAACGAGAGGTTTTACTAATACTCCTATAATTTCTTGTATTCGGGATTGTAAAAGGAACGTTATAGGATGTATTAGTATATACTTTCTCCGTAAAGAAATATAAGAGCATTAGATCACTACTTCAGTAAATATGTAAATTATAAATTACATACTTCCTTCATTGCAAAGCTATTCATTTTTGAATTAGCTGAGATGACCATTCACATTAGTTAACTCCTAAGAGGGAGTGTATATATATATATATATATATATATATATATATATATATATATATATATATATATATATAATCAGAAAAAGGTAAAAATATATTTTTGGAATAAAATTTTCTACACAAAACAGTTGAAAAAAGAGGCGGTAAATAAATAAAGCGGGAACGAAAAAGAGAAAGAAAAGACAAGAAAAAAGGAGGGGTTTTTGGATGCGGAGTTTTTGCTCCCGAGCTCATCTGCATCCGCATTGACGAAAAAAATCAAAACAAATACTAGAAAAATTCAAAAAATTCTAAATTTTTTTGTATGTTAGATAATTTGATGCGTGAGGTCCGCTCCAAATTTCAATTCATTTGAACATCTGAGCAGCTTTCGGCAAAAAAATACAAAATTAGAATCTGTAAAATAGTTTACTGTTCACGCACTGTTCTGACCCGATTTATCTTTTTTGACAAGAGCTGCTCAGATGTCCAAATGGATTGAAATTTAGAGCGGACCTCACGCATCAAAATACCTACCACACATTCCCTAAAAAAAACCTACCACACATTCTAAAAAATTTTACCTACCACACAAAAGAATAGTTTTTTTTTTGATTTTTTGCAGTATTTATTTTGATTTTTTCGGACCGGGAGCAGATGAGGGCTCCTTTGATTCAAAGGAATTCTATAGGATTTCTGGAGGATTGAAATCTTTAAGAATTTTTCCTATGTTGGTCGTTTGATTCATAGGATTGGATCCCATAGGAATTTTTCTTATAGAATTTTTTGTACTACATTTCATAGGAAATTTAACATCCTCTTCAACCTCTTTTTACAATTCCTTTGCTTTTCCTGTGTCATTAAACACTCCATGCTAATCCTGTAGGATTCATGTGTGCATGCCACTCTAACCTTATACTTTTCTTATTCCTACGTATTGAAAATCCTATGAATCAAAGAGGGCCTGATCCTGGGCACCGAGCTGGATTTCCGGTTTTCTTTTTCTGAGTTTCGTTTTTTTCTTAGCGGAATACTAGTAGTCCGTACTCCTCGCCGCTACGACCCTGACCGCGCCGCCGCCGCCGCCGTCGCCTTCTCAACTTTGACGGCGAGCAGCCGCGTCGCAGCTGTCTGAGCAAGGGTACCACCACCAGGGCCGAGCTCCGGACATGGCGGCGGGGGCGTGGGCCGCGCTCAGGTCGGTCGTGAAGCCCTGCATCACCGGCTCCCTCATCGGCCTCACCGTCTCCGACCGCTACTTCTCGGTCGCCGCCGTCCGAGGCGCCTCCATGCACCCTACCTTCGAGGGCACGACAGGTAAGCCCCACCTCTCCCCTCTTCGCCCACGGGCCACGGGCACAACCCGCCGGATTCTTCTTCGATTTCTTACCGCCACTGGCGTCTCCGCCAGGTGAATACGCGCTGGTGGAGCGGCTCTGCCTCGAGCGCTATGACTTCTCCCGCGGCGACGTCGTCACCTTCGTGTAAGCTCGCTCGCTGCCTCCGCCGCCGACGCCCCGGCCGGACTGCTTCCAGGGCGTTCCCTGATGCTTCCAGTAGGTCAGGGGTGTGGTGTGGTGGTGCAGATATATACCGGGTCTTGATTCTTGGTGCTGGTGTATGTATGTGTGTATGCAGGACGCCGGTGGACCACGGGAGGAAGGCGGTCAAGAGGGTGATTGGGCTGCCCGGCGACTGGATCAGCGTCCCGGAGACGAAGGAGATCCGGAAGATACCGGAGGGCCACTGCTGGGTCGAAGGGGACAATGGCAGCGTCAGCCGGGACTCGAGAACCTACGGCCCTGTAAGACATTCTACTGCTCCCTTGAATTTACCCATATTTGGTGTCATCTTGCTAGAAATATCTTTTTTGTAAATATTTTATTCCTGGAATTCCCCTGGAATGTCACCCACCCATTCATCGCCGTCAACGATTTAGTCACCCCTGGCCCTGGAGACTTTTCTGTTTTGCGAAGAGTCTCTTCCGAAACTTGTTTGGCAGAGGCCACTCAATTGGTCCTGACTCCTGAGAGACTTGTTTCAAATAGGATTACCATCACCATCAGGCCAAGCCTGAACTATGAAGAATGCATTAGATTAGGAAGAACTAACCAACAGAGCAAATATACAAATAAACTGGTTACATGTCCTCTGGAAGATTACTAGTACTAAAGTTTGGACTTCCATATCAAAGTGAATATCAAGATGATTTAAGTATGGAGTTGTGATTCTCACCATCACTGTCACTGGCCAAGAAAGAGTCCCTTTGCCAATGAGTTGCCCCCCTGCTTTCTCCACCGAATTCGTCTGGAAAACCCCAAACAATTTTCATGGCCAAACTTTTCTAGAACAGAGTGCACATATGCAAAGTATAGAAGGTGTCCAAGTACAGACACGTGCAAAGATAATTGACAGCAGTTAATATTTATTACCGTGACTATAAAATACTGGGATATCATCCAGTCATATGTAAAGTGTGAAAAGAGTCCAACGGATAAATACAAATATAGTTAACAAACATGGACCCACCGTGAATATCAAATACTGGTGCATTTTTGCATGCTGCTTGGACAGTTGGCTTGTCCACATCACATGTATTAACGTTTAGACAATTATCCGTGAGTCATCGGCACACTCTTCAGTCGTCAGAGTCAAAGTCATCTCTGGAGACTTTTCTATTTTTCCAAGAGTCTTTGCGAGACTTGGCAGATGCGTTCCTAGTTAAATTTGTCCAGAGGCCAACCAGCAGCTTACCTCATCAATCCCAGCCATGGAGGTTGCCATGTCTGCAGTTGCAGGAGAAATTGTGAGCCGATTCACCTCTTTCCTGCTGAACAAGTACCATTCGAGCTGTCCACGCTTGGAGGGAAGGCGGTGGAGAGGTTGCAGCATCTCCTAATGAGAGTTTGCACCATTGTCGAGGAGGCAGACACGCGATACATCACCAACTTCGGGATGATGATGCAGCTCAAGACGCTTTCAGAGGCCATGTACCGAGGACACAGTGTGCTGGACAACTTGAGGTACCGGGTCCTTCAGGATGATGCAGGCTTTGACAAGGTTAGCCGTAATGACTTATCCAGTAGCGGCTTGTATCTTGCCAAGCGTTCTCGAACAACTTATAAGGCCACGCACCTCGAGTCACATGCTGCCTTGGAAAGCTTAGAAATTGCTGTTGCTAACATGGCAGAATTTGTTGTGCTTCTGGGTGGATGTGAGCGCATGTCTCATAGGCCATATGATGTTTATCTTTACACCCACAACTTCTAGCAGATCCTAGTGTTGGACCCAAAGAACACTTCATTGTAAATTCATGGGAGTCAAGGATACCCCGTCATAATTCATTTTCTCATTTTGTTACAAGTCATGCTCCGGGTACACATGAAGTTATTAGTGCCATGACAGGGAGGAAGCGGTGAGAAGTGCCAATCTAATTTTGTTTGAGAACTCGTGTAGTGTAACTCATTGTATTTTCTGATGCATGATAAACAGATGTGTTTGCATGGACAAAAAATCATTTTATGGAGTGATTATACACCATTGAACTAAATGTATTATAGAACCTAATTAAGATAAAACTGTATGTTCCATCAGATCCAGCAACCCCCCTGCAGTTCTTATTCTAATAAAACCCAAATATCACCCATTACGGTTCGGGCTTAAGCATGGAATCGAGCCAACATGAAGCCGCTCCTCTGCTGAGTGTTGCTATCTTGTATTCCTCTGTTTATATCTGCTGCTTTGATCTAGTTCCAGCTTGTATTATAGTAAATCAAACAGTATTGCATTAGCTCAATGGAATAAGTGTCGAATCCAGCTTAGCAGAGCGGGGCTTGCACTTGTCTCGGTGCTATTTTTGATACTGCTATGGTGCCGTGTCCAATTTGGTTACTGTCACCATTGAAATTGAAGTACAGTCCATCAGCAGTTTGAAATTAGTCTGAATCTAGAATACTGGTCTGTCTTTTAGTATTTTTGCTTTGAAAAGTAGCAGCACACATGCAAGGGTAACTTACATGTGTGGCTGATGTTAAGTCAGGAAAATGTTTGATGTCTTGGGTTGCACAATTCTAGTGGGAAAATAGAGCACACCTGTGTATTTGATATAGTCCTGGTCATGATGAACATGTTTATTATCCTTTTGCTGTCTGCTGCATGCAGGTGCCGCTTGCTCTGGTGCAGGGGAAGGTGACGCACGTGGTGTGGCCGCCGAGCAAGATAGGCCGTGTCGACAGAAGGGTACCGGAAGGAAGGGTCATGCCGCAGCGGAATCTCTAGCCTCCCAATCTTCCTTCCCCGGTTGCTTTGTCCCGCAGTTTTGTTCATTCTTGAAGGAGATTCAATGTAACATGAACGGCAGGAGGAGGGCATTCGCTGCTCTGCTGTCGCCCGAGTGTAGGCACAACAATAGAGAGTTTCTTCTTCTGTAACCTTTATCGGCTGTAGGAACTCATAATTGTAAGGGGAAGCAGAGCTTTTGGTAGGAGCCTGCTAGGCTAGGTAGCTGTTGCCACTGAATTCGTCTGTGGATCCGGTGTGTTTTCGGTGGTTAAGTTCCGCTTCTGATGAATCACCGTTGATGTGATGATGTATCATGCGTGGAATGAACATTTCGAATCCACAAGCCGATTGATTATCTATTATAATCGGGCTATTATTTCGTTCTTTGCAAAGACAACAAAGTTTGATATATTCTAACATGTTATCGCAGATTAAAAGCTAAATGATCTCAAAGTACTTGCTGAAGGCAGCACGAAGAGAAACCCTGATCAGCTTAATCTTATGAACTCTCGCACCAGCAAATTGAATCAGATGTCTTTGGTTGTTTCAGTATGCCCAGAACAATTGCAAGCAGATTTAAGGCAACTGCATGGTGACATCTTCAGGGTTCTCTTACAAAGGATATGGAGGTACTTCTGCTGCTGCTATGATCTACCACTAGCTGTGATACAGTCTTTTGGTTCGTTTATCTTTCGGAATTATCCGGATGGTTGACATGTGCATATAAGTAATTGATGTACTGGTATCTCAAGTTCATAAGTCTCTTCATGCAGGGGGTTGTTAGAGATATCAGGTCTCTGAATACTAGGCCTACTGCAATGGAAATGCTGCAACTATGTTTGCTCATCACTCGGCTAACTGAATCCATAAGTCTTCCCTTATCCTTGTCTCACTAATTTTTCTGTCTTGGCTGAAGGACCACAGAGAAACCAAGATGTAGAAGCAAATGGAAGCCCCCTGATGAACCAAACACCAGCAGCAAATGGAAGCCCCATGATCACCCATACACCAGCAGGAAATGGAAGGCCCCAGATGAATCAAACAACAGTAACAGTTGGAAGTCCACAGATGGACCAAACACCAGGGATAAATAGAAGACCTCAGATGGAACAAATGCCGGCGACAAAATCGTAATATTCTAACCTATAGTTTTTCACAGAGTTCAGTTCTTAGCTAAGCACACAGAGATGTTATAAAATATTTATATACTTTACCAGAATCTCATGGTGCCTGGAAACAGCCTCTTACAGAAATGTAGGGAAAGGCTGCGTACTATAGACCTAAAGTGGTTGGACCCTTATCCGGACCCTGCGCAAACGGGAGCTACATGCACCGGGCTGCCTTTTTTTTTACCAGAATCTCATGGTGCCAGATTTATCAACTTAACCTGTATCTCGCGATGTCAGACTGGATCTAGGTGTTGTTGAACATAGAAGGGGCATTACAGCACAACATATACCCTGTAATCTGGAGCATTGAAGTGACAGTTTTCGCCATGGATGTGTTAAAAATGTTTTCTGTTAGTATGCTTACTGATACTCTAAATTCTGAAAACCTCAAACAAAAGCGCTAAACATTGGTAATCGTCTCAAAAGATGAGTAAATTGACATTCTTATCTGCATGATCTTGTGGAATACTGGAATTTGCTTATTTTCATGGCAGAACTAGTTAACGCTGGCAATTCAAATCTTGAAATGGAACACATTGTATTGCTCCGCGAGTAGAAACACAATTTCTCTATCTTCAGGAAGATTATATTCCTGACTTTCGGTTGTATTACAATTATGACTCTGCTCTGCATATACATGTCTTCACTGCTTTGCTCTTTATGTTCTTGTTAGGTTTTGGATTCTGATACTGCTTGCTTGTCAATGCCAGCCTCGCCACACCTTACATTTATTCAGGCAGATCCGAATCCAAATGTAGAACAGGGAAAGGTAAAAGCAGCTCGATTGGTTGGTTCAAGATACAGGCTGGCACCTACACAGAAAGAGGCGATGGATCGAAAGGTCAATCCACAAGAGCGAACTAAGAAGGTAATCAGTGAAACCGCCCTTTGTGTCAATGAAATTGCCAAATTGGTATATGATACCTCGAGCAAACTAAAGGTGTTGGCTAGCCTGAGTATGAATGCTTTCAGCGATTCCTATTAACGTGCACCTGTTGCAATACTGCTCACAATTCATGGTGAACATCCACCGAGTTCTGGTTCTGAAAAAAGCATACAACTGAATTTACTGAACAGTTGCGCTTGCGTTATGTTTGTTGAGTGTGTGATAGTGGCTTTGTACTTCTGTTTGAAAGTGCAGGAACCACTCAGAATAATCATCGATCCAGACAGTGACGATGAAGGCCGTACTTCCCGGGCGATTCTCAACGTAACCAGGTATGCATTGTTGTTACCAAAGAAGCACGAAATCATCATTTGCAGCACAAAGAAATTGTAAATGAGACGAAGAAAATCACCCTCTGTTATGTATATATTCTGCAGCTGACCTGATGAAAGAAGCCGGCAGCGAGTGGGGCCTGCAGCTTGTGTGCGGGGCGAGGAAGAGGAGGACGAGAAGTGAAACACTGTCCATTGATGCTGCCGCCTTGCTGCTAGGAGAAGGAGAGAGGAGGCGGCAGGAACCTGGGCCAGAAGCACAGAAGGACGAGGCTATTCACGCGGTAAGCTGCTCCAGCAAAGCCGGCTTGCCGGTGCAACCCCAAGTACGACACGACCCAGGGGATCACCTGAGGCGGCCTGAGCAGCCATGTCGGCGCCGCACACACCAACGGAAAAAGGTTGTTCGACTTTGGCAAGATCGAAGCACATAGTATCACTTGACCCATGATCCCCACAGCTCAAACACATGCACATTATAGTTCTCCAGAGAGGTAAAGTCCTTTTTTCAACCATTTCAACTGTTGTTTACACGAGTTCCACATGATGAACAAACTGAAGAATTGCAAATGGAGGTATGACTAGCACTTGCAACATGGTTGCAGTGAATTTATTCTACATGCGTTGTATAGCTCCAACTTAGTCCACTGGCACTGGCTGCATTGCCTCAGCCTCCTTCCTCAGACCCTCGAATAGCGCCGACGATAAGTATCGCTCTCCCGCGCTCGGATGAACAGTCTGGAACAACAGGCAGGTGCATTGGTCAGTCAGTCTTCTGAAACTTATCCATCTTAACATATTTTTTTATAAAGATATAGGTATGTATGTTGTACCACGATGAGCTTCCCTTTGTTTTCTGGTCTCTTTGCGAGTTCGATCGCTGCCACTGTGTTGGCTCCTGATGATATCCCCACCTGAGAAAATGTATCAATTTCAGCACAAATTTGATGTAACCAGTCCAGTTTCACATGAGCCAATATAACCATTCCTTTCCTTTTCCGTAGGGGGCAGTTTATTTTTTTTACTTACCAGCAGGCCCTCTTGCAGTGCCAACTGCTTCGCCATCTTAACGGCGTCTTCGCCTTTCACCTGTCAATTACATGCAGGAATTCAGTAAGAACTACAGAGTCTATCTACCAAAAAAAAAAAAGAAGTCCAGTTTGGTTCCTTACCTCCAGAACCTTTTCCATTATATCCATGTCCAAAATATCTGGCTTAAATCCAACTCCATTTCCAGTGATGAGGTGAGGCCCTGCAGTTAGGTTCAGTTAGCAATATGATCAGGAACTAACTAAAAATGATATCTACTAGCATGAAACAAAGAAGAAGGTTTGATCATTTTCAGAAACCAATAACCTACCTGGCTTGCCACCGTTCAGTACATTTGCTTCGGCAGGTTCAACTCCATAGATCTTTGCGTTGGGGTTCTTCTCCTTGAGGTACTTGCCGACGCCGGTGACGGTGCCGCCGCTGCCGATTCCCATGACGAAGATGTCGACCTGCCCGAGCGTGTCCTCCCATATCTCCGGACCGGTGGTCTCGTAGTGCACCTGGACGTTGGCGGGATTCTCGAACTGCTGGAGCATGAAGGCGCTGGGATGGTTCTCATAGAGCTGGGTTGCTTTCCTGACGGTGCCTCCCATCCCCTTCGCCGGGTCTGTGAGCACGAGCTGCGCGCCGAAGGCCTTCATGACCACCCTCCTCTCGAGGCTGGTGTATGATGGCATCGTCAGCACGAGCTCGTACCCTTTGAGTGCAGCCATGAACGCCAGGCCGATGCCCATGTTCCCGGATGTAGGCTCGATCAGCGTCGTCTATTTCAGAAGCGACTTGCGGTTAGTTTCAGATCCATATGCAGGTGTGACAGTGTGACTGATTTCTTGCAGAACAACAGTGTGGTTTTCTCAACAAAAACTCTGAATCTTTGTCAAAAACCGACACCATGAAGCACATGCCTTCTATTGTTTCGCCATTCTTGCAATCTTAGTGTCATTTCCAAGTGAAATAAGAACTCAATGATGAATGACCGGTTTTCTTTTATTCATTTTATTTATTTATATCAATCAATGTTGTTACTTCCTCTTGGGTGTTGAATGGGCCTGAGCTTAGCTCAAGAGGTACAATACTTTTTACCGAGTACAGTTGTTGATTTATCTGAAGAATGAGTGATGACTGACCTTGCCTGGGGTTATCAGCCCCTTCTTCTCCGCATCTTCGATCATGGAGATTGCTGGCCTGGATCATACATCAGACGTATTAATCACTTATTCACACAGGATACAGAGGTAGAATTCTTGTTTCCTTCAGATATACTGACGGATAATAAACAGGTTGGAGATTGCTGGCCTGGATCATACATCAGACGTATTAATCACTTATTCACACAGGAAACAGAGGTAGAATTCTTGTTTCCTTCAGATATACTGACGGATAATAAACAGGTTGGTGATTTTCTTATTTCATTTTACATGCTTGTTTTGGCTGTATATATATTCTTGCGAATAAAATAAGCAGAGTAAATCGTAGGCCTCAGGTTTGTTAACAGTTAAGGATCTTATAATTCAGACAAAACAAATTGTCCCAGCAGGATCAAGCATGCCAAGTTGTCAGCTCCACTAGAATAAGAATAGAGATTAGGTCCCTTCCACACTAGCTTGTAGATCTGGATGGAGAATGTATTGTACTAGTCTGCAAAGTAGTAAGACTTGAAAGACCAAAATTAAGGTGGACTAGTCGCTCATCATGACTTGTATAACAGAAAAGACTAACTGCATCTGTCTCTAATTCTTTCCTTGGATCCCAGTGCATATCACTGTCGATGTATCACAATGAGGCAGACAAGAAGATATGGATCTGGATCCCCACTTGTCCCTTTATTATTTCCCCCCACGAAAGCGACCGGATCGATCGATGGGGAGGCTATTTTAGTCGATTCCGGTCGCTGTCTAGATCAGAACAATAACAATAGTTTCATCGATGTTCTCCAACCAGTGTGTATATTAGCATGATAATAATAGATTAACCAGTCCCCGCCGGTGAATATGACATGGATAGTATTTATATATGCCGCTCGTGGGCGGTATTAGTTCAGGTAGGGATGGATGATAATAAATAGTCTGATGATCTTCTGGTTTCATATAGATGGAGACTTGTTGGAGCCTGCCTACGCACAGGTTACAGATCTGGGGTTTTGATTATGACCATCAATATTATTGTTATGAGACCGGATATTCGATTGGTTCCACTTGGCTGTCTACTGTCTAGTCTAGAGGAAAAGTGGATAAGCTGCTAGTTCTTGTCCACCAACCGACCAATCAAGCAGGATATTATCATCAGAATTCAGAAGCGAAGTGTCAAAATGCAGGAATTGATCTGCAGCCACTGGAATATGATCGACAACTGATTGATAACGGCCCACTGACACCACACGTTATATACTATAGTAGTAAATTAGGATCTACTCCTACCACTCAAAAAAAAAAAGTAAATTAGGATCTTTGATTTGATGTGCGTGACTGTCACGTGAAGAGGAGATTAATTAAGGTAATAATGAGCAATTAACCTGTCCTTAACGCTGAAGGAAGGCTGCAGGAACTCGAGCTTGGCGGCGATGCGGGCGCCGCACCCCTCCGTCACCTTGTTCAGGTACACCAGCGGCGTCCGCCCGATGAGCTGCCATATCACGCATCACATCCGAGGAGGGAGTATCAGATCTCCCTATATGGAGTTATGGACTATAGGAAGAAGATGGAAGCGGGGTGTAGGTAACGCACGTGGGCGGCGGTGTCCCTGATGTTGAGCACCCCGGGATGGTCCTCCTGCTGCTGCAGGGTGGAGAAGGGAGACGCGGCGGCGCCGGCGGCCGAGGAGGCGGAGGACGACGACGCTAGCCCGCCGGCGGCGGCCCCTTGCAGCTGGCGGAGGGACTGGCTCTTGTTCCTCATCAGCCTCATCACCATCCTCTCCATCTCTCTCGCTGGTCGGTCGGAAGGTGCGTAGCTAGTGGAGTGGAGTTGATGGATCAGTGGCGCGCGGTTGGTGTGCTGTGGTGTGGTTCGTGGGCACGCTACGGGTATATATATACTCGCTCCGTAATCTTCTTGGAGATAAGAGTAAAATGAATAAATCTGCACTAAATAAATACATATAAATACGTATATGGTCCATAGTGAAATCTCTACAAAGACTTATATTTAGCAATGAGATTTTATTATGAACCAATTTAAGAACAAGATTTCATTATTGACCGCATATAGAGTCAAATGAATGAATCTACACTCTAAAATGCATCTATATACATCCGTATGTGATTCATAGTGAAATCTCTACAAATACTTATATTTAGCAACAGGATTTTACTATGGACCAATTTAAGAACGAAATTTCACTATAGACCACATACAGAATAAAATGAATGAATATACACTTTAAAATGCATCTATATACATTCGTATGTAATCCATAATAAAATCTCTATAAATCAAAGACTTATACTTTAGGTATGGAGGGAGTACATAGTGGAGAGAGGGAGGCCGGCGGCTTGTAGTAGAGGGAGTGAGTGTGAAAAGCGGAGGGAAGGAAGATCCGCGATTCCGCGTTGGAGATGCTCGTGTGGCGCGTACGGGAGGGACCTTTTCTTTTTGGGAGGGGGTGGCTGCTCGATGGAGCAAGGAGGTGAGATGGCATCTTGGATTCTTGTGGCCAAATGCAGTGCATCCATCATCCATGACACCAGCCAATGAGCACGAGGCTAGCTAGGAGATCCACTCGTCCATCCCATTCCCATGCATGGACAATAACCACCCTGACATGTACAGTAGCCTGTATGTGATTGCTGGAAATCAAACCACTTTCCATGCATCCATGCACGCGCGCCCGCCCGCTTTGGGGTGGGGCTGCTGCATGTGCTGTCGGGGTGCACGAGGCCAATTAAGCCAAGTCATACATTGGTGGCGGCTGCTTAGCCCAACTGTTCAAGTCCAATCCGCCGACCCATCTGGTCCTTCCGCGTCCATTTGGGTCCGTGCGGACATGAAACACGGTCCAATACGCCGACGCAAATAGACCAATGTCCATCTTTCGTCCGTTTGAGACTCATTTTCGGCCTAAATTTAAGTCGGGTTTGCGTTGGCGTGGACGCACGCGACGCTCTCCCTTGTCCCCCTGGCTCGTCCGTCTGTGGCACATTGCCATTGTCCCCGTCCCCTTCCACACCCGACACCTTCGGCCACATCGTCCTCGCAGTCGCTCCTCACTTTCGGTCGCTTGGATGCTACCTAGGCTGCCGCCCTCATCCACACACGCCCCCCACCTCCACGCCGCATCCGAGGCCCACTCTTATCGGCGTTGGTGGTCTCTTCTCGGCGCCGACATAGCATGAGAAGGCACGGTCTGGCAGCGCCCCTCGCCTCCACAATTTGTCGGCCTCGCGCTCCACCTTTGCCGGCACCACTCTCGCCTCCACTTCGATAGGCCTGCTGCCTGTGTGGGGAAGGGCGCGAGGCTCTTCACCGGCCGCTACTCCACCAGGCCCGCAAGGTGTTCGGCCTTTTGCCCACAAGGTACCATGGATAGTGGGGATGAGTCCTTTTTTCAATAACTCAATATGTTCATCAGACGATTCATCGCCGAACAATGAGGATTTTGTGCTCGCGACTATGGTCGTCAATGACCACATTACTAGGCAGCGGCCGAGGTTTAGGGGATCGATCCCGGGCCATGCTCCGACGTTGAATCACAACAGAGAGAGCGGTCATTGCCTACTCTTAGCCGATTACTTTCAGTGCATATCTCCACCCTTTAATCACAAGCTTTTTTGGCACCGCTTCTAGATGGAGAGACATGTGTTCAATCGTATTCGGGAGGGAGTGATGGAGTATGATGATTACTTTAGATGCAAGGAGGATGCCTTGGGAAAGGTTGGCTTCTCCTCTTATCAGAAATGCGTTGCAACTATTAAGATGCTTGCATACGAAATCCTCAGTGATCTTGTGAATGAGTATGTCTATGTGCAATGTTTCTTTTTTGGTTAGATTTTTATATGCACGCAAGTATACAATTGTGTAAATCTGGTCGCCTACAGGCGGGGCGGACCAAATGTGTCGGTCGGTTGGGTGCACTGGCCAGCAAAACACGTATGGGGCCGGACGCCGCCCCTACGACCAATCCAAACAGACAAAAAAGAACTAAATATGCGCCTATTTGGGTCGGCGATTTGAAGTTGGCATTAGAGCATCTACAACCTAGAGCACAAATCTCACCCTCTATAAGTCTGCAGACGCGTCTGAGTGTATCCATCGACAGTGACCGGTCAACACCTATTTTTCCTCGTCTACAGTCATGCTTCGCAAAAGGTTGTCTTTTAAATCCATACAATCCATGCAAACGTATATAAACAATGCAACATAAATCAAACCTATCTATATATATAGCACACCAACCCAAAAACATAGTTCATCATCCCTGAGTTCATCGGACATAGTTCATCACTGGACAAATTTAACCTACATAGATTAAAAAACTAGAAAACGGAGCGGGACAGCGTAGGTCACCATTTTCTCGTCAAGCATGTCCCCTTGCGGCCACCGGAGTGGCGGTAGTACTCCGTGTAGGTGTCCACAGCGGGAGGTGGGTCGTCGTGCCGCTGTCCGACAATGACAAGATGTAGCTGGTGGGACGTCGGACAGACTCCTTCACGAGCTACCTCCTTTGGCGTGGCGGTCTCCTTCTGCGGCGTGAGGCGCTTAGATACTTCGATGCTGAGGTAGAGCGCCTTGGTGTTCTTGCCGTGGAGGCGCCTCGCATCCATCTATGTCGTTTGTGGCCGACGGAGGACATCATGGAGGAGCTGCTTCTCCCTGTCGACATGCATGGATGTCGCGCGAGCGGCTTTAACCTCCGACTCCGGCATCCGCATTCGTTGGCTCTCAGGCTGGGCGTTCGGGTTTACCCGAAATTCTGGCCGGGTAATTCGGGTTATAAAAAATTGGGTTTTTAGAAATGAAACCCGAAATCCGCCTGAAGTTTTTCATATCCGACAATTCGGGTTCGGGTAATCCCGAATTACCCAAAGTGGGGCACTCAATTATGTGAATCTGGAGGACGTTTACGTGCTGGAAAAGATAAAGAGATCATCCTCATGGGGCAGGTGACCGAGGTACAGAGAAGGAGGTCCAAATAGCGGCGGTCAGCGGGATATAGGGAGGCCGCGCTGCACTTCTGCATGCCGCCATGGTTGTGACCTTACCTGTGGGATATGAGGGAGTCGAGGGAGGCGGCAAAGATGACTGGCGCGTAGTATGAGGAAGCGACATGCGCGAGTCTAGGCATCCCATATCCGCCCCACGTATGGGCTGGGTATGGGGTCTTGGGACAGCCCGGCAACAGGCTACATTTGCTCGATCCTATTGGGTGGAAACTTCCTGACCGACAGTGACTGGGCAGATCGCCCAAACATTTTGTGGCAGATATGGGGCGTCCTGTTGTTGATACTCTTAGCAACACTTCCCCTTATTTTTGACCAACATGAAATTAAATTAAAGGTATCCCTTTCCTGCCCATTGGCGGCTAGGGCAAACTCTTCCCTCCAAGCTTCGTCGGCAAGCTCGTGGATTCACCTCCCCTTTGCCTGCCGCTCCGACAGTCGGTGGCGGGGAGGGGAATCCCAATGCCTCCGTTCCGGTTAATAGTTTATGTTAAGGTTTTTTATTCATCGCGGGTATGACGCTCGGATGAACGGCGGCGCTTCTTCTTCGAGTTTGTTTCCGGGCTCCGATCCTCTTGAGTTCGTCCATCTGGACATATATAGTCGACGGAGCTCCGTCATAGATTCCTGTCTTCTCTTCAAGGCGATGAGGTTAGCCTTTCTCGTTGTATGACGACATGTAGTGGAAGATGCTTTAGATCTATTCAAGGGTTCAATGACGACGGCTGCACCTCCAGGGCGTTGGCTCTTAAGTGATGCGTCGGCGGCTCGTTCTGGCGCGGTAGTGGTTGTTCGGTGATCTCAGAACCTCGATGTAATATTATTATGTTTGACATGCTCTGTACTTTTTTTAGGCTAACATGCTATGTACTTCTAGAACTTTGATAATAGATCTATATTATTTCGAAATGAAAAAATCACTTCCGAGTGTGAACACCGTGAACCGCTGGTCCTTGACTCCTTGCTAACCAGCCGGTCGCGCGTGCATGCCGATGGCCGCCCGAAACTACGACGAGGCGTTGGGTTAGTAGGGGCCATCGCGATGAATGCTACCGGGCCCAGCGTGGGCCACTTACTTGTACCAGGACAGAGTCCTTTTTTACCCAATGCATAAGTAAATTTACCATTTCTAATCGATGGGTCCATGCACGACTGGAGAAATTTTGGTCCCTGGATTATGGTCCACGTCACTGTCTCTTTCCGACGACCTTGCATTTCGTTTGCTCAAGCATCTCCAACATCGATCTTTAAATCACCAGCGTACGTCCAGACCGCACTGTTCGGATCGTGAAAGTCATTCAACACGGACCTGTATCGATCCGTCAAGCGGTCCGGATATGTTTTTTCTTCTCACAAACCGAAGAAAAACGGAGGAGGGGAGGGGGCTTTGTGGGCATTCAGACCACTGTGATGCCCGCATCTGACCGCCCTGTCCCACTCAAACACGCACCCGCTCCTCCCACGCTTTTCATCCCACGCACCGTGCCGTTTGCTGCGTGCATTCATGCCGACCCAGAGCATGCAACGACCAACATTGATATCCGCGATTTGACCGGACGGGAGGGCGGCGTAGACGGACGTGACCTCTCACTGCCGCCATTGAAGTGACACACCGGCCAAAAGAGCTCCGTCCACTGCTCGCCCGGCTGAACACGTCTCCTCGCCGCATTCAAACGCCCACAGACTGCCCGGCTTCCTCCATTAAACCCTGCACGTGTGCCAAGAAACCTACTCCGGCCACACGTCCGTTCACGAGCCACCCGTCATTAAACACAATGGCGGTTGGCTTCAGCCGCCCCCCCGCTATTTAAATGATTGCAGACGTCGGGTAAAAATTGTACCACACTCCGCTCCCATCTCCTCCTTGCACACCATTTTATCCACAAGCTCCATGACATCCGGCGAGCAGGAAGCCTAGTTCTCCGGCATACAAGCTGATTGGGTGTCCCGTTGAGCCCACCGGATACAAGCCAGGCAACTCTCCGCTCTGTCTTCATCGATGGTCCAGGCGGCTGTATGCCAGCTCATGGAGGCAAAAGCTCCAAACCGGTGCGTCGTTCAACAACTCGCTGCTTCAAGCCAGCTCGCCGGGGAGTGGCATGTTGCTTCAGGCTGGCACATGGTGGACCACGGCGGCACAGACATCGTGGCTGCCGTGTACCACGCCGTGTCGCACCGCTCCTCCCGTGCCTATGACTGCGCCATCCGTCATCAACCTGTCCGTGGCTGTGTCCTGCCGGTGGAGGTCGGCGACGTGGCTTCCAACATGTCTGCGCTCGCCGAGGTCATCGAGGAGAAGTAGAACACGAGAGGCCACCGCCGCTTGGGTCCCATGAAGGCCATTGCCGAGGCGACACCGGTGTACACAACCGGTATCTTGCCCGGCCGCAGGCCATCATCTTCCCCTTCCCCTCCTACTGAAGCACATCGCGGCGGTTCCACTCCGATGAGCGTCGTTGCCGAACATGGGGAAGCGAGCGGCCCTTTGCGTAGAAGCATATACCTCCGGGGCTCACGGCAGTCCGACGAGCGGACTGCCGGACATAGGGAAGACAAAGGGATCCACCAAGGCCGGCCGTAGACTAGTGTAGTGTATCCATGTCGTGGCAATGGAGCTCCGCGCGGCTGGACGTGCACATAGTTTTGGCTATTTTACTTAAAATATGTCCAAAATGTAATGAATTTTGTCTGGTCTGTATGAAATCCGCCTTGCATGAATTTCATCCAGTTTGTTGAAAAAGTGTTTGAAATGTATGCAGACAGCGTTGGATGGCGGGCTCCTGCATCCGTCTCTGCGGACTGGTCCCCCCCAGTCCACGGACGGATGCAGGAGGAAATTTGCCGGTTGGCTAGTACTTCCTTAGTTCCAAAATACTGTGTGTATAGATTTTTGGTAATGTTAGGGAATCTTCTACGCCGACCATAAATTTTCTCTCAGATCCGTCCATGGACATGGCTAGTCCGCGGACATCGATGCAGGAGCCGACCATCCAACACCGCCCACATACATTTCAAGTCGGGTTTCGACTTAACGGATTTAAATTCATACAAACCGGTTGATATTCATCAAAGTTCAGAAAGAAAATAGCACAAACCATCCATATATAACATGCAAATAAGTCTTGTACAACAATGTGTGTACGGGCTACACAATGTCCAACAAGTTTTTCTGTGCATGTCGTAGGGCGCAATATGCTTTTGTGAGTGAAACGATTCATGGACTTGTTGCCAGAAGGTCCCCCTCTACTCCTGCCTACGAAATCCACGGATATGACCAACCACGCATCACACAACAACTCATCCTCCATGGTCGAGTACCTCTCCATCGTTCTTACTATGAAAAAACGACATGCCGTCCGAAAATAAGTTGAATGGTATTTGATCGAACATCTGTCGGGTGTGGGGGACGCCATGGAGGTCATCGACAGGTTGGCGGGGTGTACCTGGGCACAAACGGCTCCAGGATGGACATCGCCGTCATAAAAGGCGAGCGGACACATCGGTGTTGGTTGCGAACGTCTGGCAATGTTTGTGTGGTGACCGGAGAGGTACAGCGGCGGCGGCGGAGGTGGAGGTTGTGGATGCAATGCAAGGGGGAAGTGGCAGAGTGGAAGAAAATGGGACCGAGAGGACGGATTTAGTGGGCCTGGGTGTCGGAGTCCAACATGGCCGCTGTCCGGACTCTCGCAACCCCCTCCCCCCACCTTGTCTCCACTTTGGGGGAGAAAGTGCATCCGGGCCGCCGAACGGACCGATACATGACCAAATTGGATGGCTTTTGCAATCCGAACGTATGTAGACGGTCTAAGGGTCGGCGTTGGAGATGCTGAAAGCACAAGTGCTCCCTAGGTGGTTTTGGTAATTAATGTTTCAGATAAGTTCAATAATGGAGTGGCATGGACTAAAGGATGTGGAAACTCCTTCAAGATGCTAAGGACAAAGGATTGGCTCAAGCTCCAAGCTCAAGACTCTTCATTTTACATTTTAGTGATCCAAGATCACATTGAGTCTATAGGAAAAGCCAATACTATCAAGGAGGGATGAGGTGTTGCTTAATGAGCCTCTTGCTTCATGTGCTTAGTGATATGCTCCAAAACCCTCAACTACTTTCACACTTCCACACATATGACCTAAACCTAAAGTCAAACTCGGCCCCACCGATTCTTTCTATCCGGCGCCACCGAGTTCAAATGTCATAGCCACTGCCACAAACCCTAGGCAAATCGGTCCACCGATAGGGATCTCGGTCTCACCGAGATGGGATTGCAATCTCTCTGTGTATGTCCATTACCAAAATTGGTCTCACCGAGTTTGTGTAATCGGTACTACCGAGATTACAATGTAAACTCTTTGTTTCCCTTTCGTAACTTTTCGGTCTCACCGAAAGAGCGAATCGGTCCCACTGAGTTTACCTGACCAACTCTCTGGTTAGCTAATTACCAAATTCGGTCTCACCGAGTTTGTGTAATCGGTCTCACCAAGATTACGTTATGCCCTAACCCTAACCATATCGGTCCTACCGAGTTGCATATCGGTCCCACCGAAAACCCTAACGGTCACTAGGTTTACTAAATCGGTCCGACCGAGTTTGATGATTCGGTCCCACCGAGTTTGGTAAATTGTGTGTAACGGTTAGATTTTGTGTGGAGGCTATATATACCCCTCCACCTCGTCTTCATTCGTGGAGAGAGCCATCGGAACAAGCCTACACTTCCAGCATCCTTTTTTTGAGAGAGAACTACCTACTCATGTTTTGAGGCCAAGATATTCCATTCCTACCATATGAATCTTGATCTCTAGCCTTCCCCAAGTTGCTTTCCACTCAAATCTTCTTTCCACCAGATCCAAATCCTATGAGAGAGAGTTGAGTGTTGGGGAGACTATATTTGAAGCACAAGAGCAAGGAGTTCATCATCAACACACCATTTGTTACTTCTTGGAGAGTGGTGTCTCCTAGATTGGCTAGGTGTCACTTGGGAGCCTCCGACAAGATTGTGGAGTTGAACCAAGGAGTTTGTAAGGGCAAGGAGATCGCCTACTTCGTGAAGATCTACCGCTAGTGAGGCAAGTCCTTCGTGGGCGGCGACCATGGTGGGATAGACAAGGTTGCTTCTTCGTGGACCCTTCGTGGGTGGAGCCCTCCGTGGACTCACATAACTGCTACCCTTCGTGGGTTGAAGTCTCCATCAACGTGGATGTACGATAGCACCACCTATAGGAACCACGACAAAAACATCCGTGTCTCCAATTGCGTTTGAATTATCCAAACCCTTCCCTTTACTTTCTTGCAAGTTGCATGCTTGACTTTCCGCTGCTCACATACTCTTTGCATGCTTGCTTGCTTGTTATGTATTGTGAATGTTAAACTTGTGCCTAAACTCCACTTAAACCTAAAGAAGTTAAAAACTACAACTTTGGTACTTAGTGTCTAATCACCCCCCTCTAGACACCTCTTCTCAAGATCCTACAAGTGGTATCAGAGCATTGGTCTCCATTGCCTTGGTTTAATCACCTTTGGAGGAAGATGGATGAGTCTACTTTGGGGAGTCTTAGACATAGAGTGCCTATTCTTGATGGAGAGTATTTTCATGAGTGGAAAAATGAGATGCTTATAATTTTCAATCAATATCATTTGAACAAGTACATTGCTAGCCCTTGTGAACCTCATGTTGATCCTATGCATCCTACCCTTGATGAATCTATTGACATGACTAGAAATCTTAGAACTGTTAATCTTATCACTAGAGGCTTGCCTAGAAACTTAATTAGAATCTTGCCTACTCTTGAGTGTGCCTACACTATATGGAAATTTCTTGAGGAACGCTTTCCAAATTATTCCTTGAAAAATCTAGATGAAATTCTCTATAAGTCTATTTCCTTGAGTAAGATGAATACTAGTGACCCTATGTTTGGTGATCGTCTATTTGAACTTACCGACCTTATGCGTGCCAAAAGGAGATGTTGGAATTATTGGTGATATTATTTCCGAAGCTATAATAATTCATAAGCAAGATCATTGTCAAACTCACTCTAACGAATTACCCTCTCTAGGACTTGATCCACCACATGACGATGTTGAACATGGATACTATGATGAGGATGATGATAGTGACTTCGATCTTGATGATGCAATGAGATATTTTGGTCTTATGGCAAATCTTCTGAGGATATGTGTCAGAGGAAAGGAATGGGTTCTTGACAAGGATGTACCGATCACATGACCGGATATAAAGACATGTTTCGTGAGCTTCTTTGAAAATGATAGTCCTCGAAAGTATGTCACTTTCGGTGACAACTCAAAGGGTAAGGTGGTTGGCCTTGGTAAGGTGGCCATCTCACATGATAGCTCCATTCGTAATGTCATGCTCATTGAATCTCTTGGCTAGAACTTACTTTCGATTATCTAGACTTGCTGATTTCGGTTTCAATGTCCTATTTATCAAGTAGATTGCCAAGTGTTTCGTTGAGACAATCATAAAATGGTCTTTACCGGTATACGTAGAGGTGATCTTTACATTGTTGATTTCTCTAAAAGGGCACAACCTAAAACTTGCTTCATTGCTAAATCCTCAAAAGGTTGGTTATGGCATAGACGACTAGGTCACGTTGGCATGAGAAATCTTGACAAGCTTATCAAAGGAAATCATATCCTTGGAGTTAATGATGTCATATTTGATAAGGATAGACTTGTTGGAGAACGTTGCAGAAAATTAAAATTTTTCCTACGGTTTAACCAAGATCCATCTATGAGTTCATCTAAGCTACGAGTCAAGGGAGTGAGTTTGCATCTACATACCACTTGTAGATCGAAAAGTGGAAGCGTTCAAGGGGATGGTGATGAGGGAGTCGTACTCGCCGTGATTCGGATCACCGATGACCAAGTGCTGAACGGACAGCACCTCCGCGTTCAACACACGTACGGGACGGACGACATCTCCTCCGTCTTGATCCAGCAAGGAGGAAGGAGAGGTTGAGGAAGATTGCTCCAACGGCAGCACGACGGCGTGGTGTTGTTGGTGCAGCAGTACTCTCGGCTGTGGCTTCGCCAAGCACGCATTTGAGGAGGAGAGGTGTTGGGAGGGAGGGCTGCGCCTTGGCTTGTGTCCAGAGCCCTCCCTCACCCCTCTATTTATAGGGGAGAGGGCAGGGGCGGCCCCTCTAGATGGGAATCTAGAGGGGCGGCGTGAGGAGGTGGATTGCCCCCAAGGCGTGGGCGCCTTCTAGGGTTCCCCCAAACCCTAGGCGCAAGGGCCCAAGGGGGGGGGTGCGCCCAGCCCACCAGGGGCTGGCTCCTTCCCCCACGCAGCCCAAGTGGCCCCCCGGGAGGGGTGGCCCCTCCCGGTGGACCTCCGGAACCCTTCCGGTGGCCCCGGTACAATACCGGTATGCCCCCGAAACTTTCCGGTGTCCGTTTGACAACTTCCCATATATAAATCTTTACCTTCGACCCTTCCGAACTCCTCGTGACGTCCCGGATCTCATCCGGACTCGAACAACATTCGGTAATCACATACAAGTCTTCCTAATAACCCTAGCGCCACCGAACCTTAAGTGTGTAGACCCTACGGGTTCGGGAGACATCTTGAACATGACCGAGACTGCTTTCCAGTCAATAACCAACAGCGGGATCTGGATACCCATGTTGGCTCCCACATGCTCCTCGATGATGTCATCGGATGAACCACGATGTCGAGGATTCGATCAAACCCCGTATACAATTCCCTTTGTCAATCGGTATGTTACTTGCCCGAGACTCGATCGTCGGTATCCCAATACCTCGTTCAGTCTCATCACCGGCAAGTCACTTTACTCGTACCGTAATGCATGATCCCGTGACCAGACACTTGGTCACTTTGAGCTCATTATGATGATGCACTACCGAAAGTGGGCCCAGTGATACCTCTCCGTTATACGGAGTGACAAATCCACTGTCTCGATCCGTGTCAACCCAACAGACACTTTCGGAGATACCGTAGTGCACCTTTATAGTCACCCAGATTCGCCAGGACGTTTGGTACACCCAAAGCATTCCTACGGTATCCGAGAGTTACACGATCTCAAGGTCTAAGGAAGAGATACTTGACATTGGAAAAGCTCTAGCAAAACGAACTACACGATCTTGTGCTATGCTTAGGATTGGGTCTTGTCCATCACGTCATTCTCCTAATGACGTGATCCCGCTTGTCAATGACATCGATGTCCATAGTCGTGAAACCATGACTATCTGTCAATGACCAACGAGCTAGTCAACTAGAGGCTTACTAGGGACGTATTGTAGTCTATGTATTCACACATGTATTACGATTTCCGGATAATACAATTATAGCATGAATGAAAGACAATTATCATGAACAAGGAAATATAATAATAATAATGCTTTTATTATTGCCTCTAGGGCATATTTCCAACAGTCTCCCACTTGCACTAGAGTCAATAATCTAGTTACATTGTGATGAATCGAACACCCATAGAGTTCTCGTGTTGATCATGTTTTGCCCATGGAAGAGGTTTAGTCAATGGATCTGCGACATTCAGATCCGTATGCACTTTTACAAATTTCTATGTCTCCATCTTGAACATTTTCACGAATGGATTTGAAGCGGCGCTTGATGTGCTCGGTCTTCTTGTGAAACCTGGGCTCCTTGGCTAGTGCAATAGCTCCGGTGTTGTCACGGAAGAGTTTGATCGGCCCCGACGCATTGGGTATGACTCCTAGGTCGGTAATGAACTCCTTCACCCAAATTGCTTCATGCGCTGCCTCCGAGGCAGCCATGTACTCCGCTTCACATGTAGATCCCGCCACGACGCAGCTTGCATGCACCAGCTTCTTGCTTCCACCGTTCAACATATACATGTATCCGGTTTGTGACTTAGAGTCATTCAGATGCGTGTCGAAGCTAAGCGTCGACGTAACCCTTCTGACGAGCTCTTCGTCACCTCCATAAACGAGAAACATGTCCTTTGTCCTTTTTAGGTATTTAAGGATATTCTTGACCGCTGTCCGGTGTTCCTTGCCGGATTACTTTGGTACCTTCCTACCAAACTTACGGCAAGGTTTACATCAGGTCCGTACACAAGATGGCATACATAATAGATCCTATGGCCGAGGCATAGGGATGACGCTCATCTCTTCTTTATCTTTTGTCGTGGTCGGGCATTGAGTGAGCTCAATTTCACACCTTGCAGATGCAGGCAAGAACCCTTTCTTGGACTGATCCATTTTGAACTTCTTCAAAATCTTATCAAGGTATGTGCTTTGTGAAAGACCTATGAGGCGTCTCGATCTATCTCTATAGATCTTGATGCCTAATATATAAGCAGCTTCTCCAAGGTCCTTCATTGAAAAACACTTATTCAAGTAGGCCTTAATGTTGTCCAAAAGTTCTATATCATTTCCCATCAAAAGTATGTCATCTACATATAATATGAGAAATGCTACAGAGCTCCCACTCACTTTCTTGTAAACGCAGGCTTCTCCATAAGTCTCAAGATAACCCAAACGCTTTGATCATCTCATCAAAGCGAATGTTCCAACTCCGAGATGCTTGCACCAGCCCATAAATGGATCGATGGAGCTTGCATACTTTGTTAGCGTTCTTAGGATCGACAAAACCTTCCGGCTGCATCATATACAGTTCTTCCTTAAGATGCCCGTTAAGGAATGCTGTTTTGACGTCCATCTGCCATATCTCATAATCATAGTATGCGGCAATTGCTAACATGATTCGGACGGACTTAAGCTTCGCTATGGGAGAGAAAGTCTCATCGTAGTCAATCCCTTGAACTTGCCGATAACCCTTAGCGACAAGTCGAGCTTTATAGATGGTGACATTACCATCCGCGTCCGTCTTCTTCTTAAAGATCCATTTGTTTTCTATCGCTCGCCGATCATCGGGCAAGTCACTCAAAGTCCATACTTTGTTTTCATACATGGATTCTATCTCGGATTTCATGGCTTCTAGCCATTTGTTGGAATCTAGGCCCGCCATCACTTCTTCATAGTTCAAGGTTCACCGTTGTCTAACAACATGATTTCCGTGACAGGGTTGCCGTACCACTGCAGTGCGGAACGTGTCCTTGTGGACCCACGGTTCAAGAGCAACTTGATCCGAAGTACCTTGATCATCATCATTATTTTCCTCTTCAAGAGGGTGTAGGCATCACAGAACATTTTCCCGAGCTGCACCGCTATCCCGTTCAAGAGGTAGTACTTCATCGAGTTCTACTTTCCTCCCACTTACTTCTTTCGAGAGAAACTCTTTTCCGTAAAGGATCCGTTCTTGGCAACAAAGATCTTGCCCTCGGATCTTAAGTTGAAGGTTTACACTTTGGTTTCTTTAGGGTTTACTATGAATACGCTTTTTTCCGACTTGGGTTCGAGCTTTTCAGGTTGAAGTTTCTTGACATAAGCATCGCATCCCCAAACTTTTAGAAACGACAGCTTAGGTTTCTTCCCAAACCATAATTCATACGGTGTCGTCTCAACGGATTTAGACGGTGCCCTATTTAAAGTGAATGTAGCTGTCTCTAGAGCGTATCCCCAAAATGAAAGCGGTAAATCGGTAAGATACATCATAGATCGCACCATATCCAATAGAGTGCGACACTGACGTTCGGACACACCGTTCTGTTGAGGTGTTCCAGCGGCGTGAGTTGTGAAACGATTCCACATTTCCTTAAGTGTGTACCAAATTCGTGACTTAAATATTCTCCTCCACGATCTGATCGTAAGAATTTTATCTTTCGGTCACGTTGATTCTCTACTTCATTCTGAAATTCCTTGAACTTTTCAAAAGTCTCGAGACTTGTGTTTCATCAAGTAGACATACCCATATCTACTCAAGTCATCGGTGAGAGTGAGAACATAACGATATCCTCCGCGAGCCTCGACACTCATTGGACCGCTTTTACATCGGTATGTATGATTTCCAACAAGTTGGTTGCTCGCTCCATTGTTCCGGAGAACGGAGTCTTGGTCATTTTGCCCATGAGGCATGGTTCGCATGTGTCAAATGATTCATAATCTAGAGACTCCAAAAGTCCATCAAGATGGAGCTTCTTCATGCGCTTGACACCAATGTGAGCAAGGCGGCGATTGCCACAAGTATGTGGGACTATCGTTATCAACTTTACATCTTTTGGTATTCACGCTATGAATATGTGTGACATTACGCTCGAGATTCATTAAGAATAAACCATTGACCATTGGAGCATGACCATAAAACATATCTCTCATATAAATAGAACAACCATTATTCTCGGATTTAAATGAGTAGCCATCTCGCATTAAACGAGATCCGGATACAATGTTCATGCTCAAACTTGGCACCAAATAACAATTATTAAGGTTCAAAACTAATCCCGTAGGTAAATGTAGAGGTAGCGTGCCGACGGCGATCACATCGACTCTGGAACCATTCCCGACGCCAAGATCGTCACCTCGCCCTTCGCCAGCCTCCGCTTATTCCGCAGCTCCCGCCGTGAGTTTCAAATATGAGCAATGGCACCGGTATCAAATACCGTGAGTTACTACGAGTAATCGTAAGGTACACATCAATTACTTGTATATCAAATATACCTTTGGTGTTGCCGGCCTTCTTATCCGCTAAGTATTTGGGGCAGTTCCGCTTCCAAAGGACCCTTCCCTTGCAATACAAGCACTCGGTCTCGTGCTTGGGTCCATTCTTTGACTTCTTCCCAGAATCGGCTTACCGGGCGGCAACAACATCCTTGCCGTCCTTCTTGAAGTTCTTCTTGCCCTTGCCCTTCTTGAACTTAGTGGTCTTATTGACCATCAACACTTGATGCTCTTTCTTGATCTCAACCTCTGCTGACTTCAGATTGAAAATACTTCGTGAATGGTCTTCACCATCCCCCGCATATTGTAGTTCATCAAAAAGCTCTTGTAGCTTGGTGGGAGCGATCAAGGATTCTGTCAATGACCGCCTCATCGTGGAGGTTAATATTCAGCTGGGTCATGCGGTTGTGCAACCTGCACATTTTGAGTATGTGCTCACCGATGTAACTATTTCCCTCCATCTTACAACTATAGAACTTGTCGGAGACGTCATATCTCTTGACCCGGGCATGAGCTTGGAAAACTAGTTTCAGCTCCTCGAACATCTCATATGCTCCGTGTTGCTCAAAACGCTTTTGGAGCCCCGGTTCTAAGTCAGAAGCATGCCGCACCGAACGAGGGAGTAATCATCAAGACGAGACTGCCAAGCATTCATAATGTCTTGGTTCTCTGCAGACGGAGCGTCACCTAGCGGTCCTTCTAGGACATATTGTTTCCTGGCAGCTATGAGGATGATCCTCGTGTTAGGACCCGATCCGTATAGTTCTTTGCCGTCATCTTTCAGCTTGGTTTTCTCTAGGAACGCGTTGAAGTTCAAGTTGACATGAGCGTTGGCCATTTGATCTACAAGACATATTATGCAAAAGTCTTAGACTAAGTTCATGATAATTAAGTTCATCTAATCAAATTATTTAATGAAGTCCCACTCAGATTAGACATCCCTCTAGTCATCTAAGTGTTACACGATCCGAGTCGACTAGGCCGTGTCCGATCATCACGTGAGACGGACTAGTCATCGTCAATGAACATTCTCATGTTGATCGTATCTTCCATACGACTCGTGTTCGACCTTTCGGTCTCCGTGTTCCGAGGCCATGTCTGTACATGCTAGGCTCGTCAAGTTAACCCTAAGTGTTTTGCATGTGTAAAACTGTCTTACACCCGTTGTATGTGAACGTAAGGATCTATCACACCCGATCATCACGTGGTGCTTGAAACGATTTAACTTTAGCAACGGTGCACGCAGTTAGGGGAGAACACTTCTTGAAATTGTTGTAAGGGATCATCTTATTTACTACCGTCGTTCTAAGTAAACAAGATGCATAAACATAATAAACATCACATGCAATAATATAGTAGTGACATGATATGGCCAATATCATATAGCTCCATTGATCTCCATCTTCGGGGCTCCATGATCATCTTGTGACCGGCATGACACCATGATCTCCATCATCATGATCTCCATCATCGTGTCTTCATGAAGTTGTCACGCCAACGACTACTTCTACTTCTATGGCTAACGCTTAGCAATAAAGTAAAGTAATTTACATGGCGTTCTTCAATGACACGCAGGTCATACAAAAATAAAGACAACTCCTATGGCTCCCGCCGTTGTCATACTCATCGACATGCAAGTCGTGATTCCTATTACAAGAACATGATCTCATACATCACAATATGTCATTCATCATTCATCACAACTTGGCCATATCACATCACATGACAATTGCTGCAAAAACAAGTTAGACGTCTTCTAATTGTTGTTGCATCTTTTACGTGGCTGCAATTGGATTCTAGCAAGAACGCTTTTCTTACCTACGAATAACCACAACATGATTTTGTCAACTTCTATTTACCCTTCATAAGGACCCTTTTCATCGAATCCGCTCCAACTAAAGTGGGAGAGACAGACACCCGCCAGCCACCTTATGCAACTAGTGCATGTCAGTCGGTGGAACCGGTCTCACGTAAGCGTACGTGTAAGGTTGGTCCGGGCCGCTTCATCCCACAATACAGCGGAAGCAAGATAAGACTAGTAGCGGCAAGCAAGTTGACAAGATCTACGCCCACAACCAAATTGTGTTCTACTCGTGCAATAGAGAACTACGCATAGACCTAGCTCATGATGCCACCGTTGGAGAACGCGTTGCGAGAAAATTAAAATTTTTCCTACGGTTTCACCAAGATCTATCTATGAGTTCATCTAAGCTACGAGTCAAGGGAGTGAGTTTGCATCTACATACCACTTGTAGATCGAAAAGTGCGGAAGCGTTCAAGGGGATGGTGATGAGGAGTCGTACTTTCGCCGTGATTCGGATCACCGATGACCAAGTGCTGAACGGACAACACCTCCGCGTTCAACACACGTACGGGACGGACAACGACTCCTCCGTCTTGATCCAGCAAGGAGGAAGGAGAGGTTGAGTAAGATTGCTCCAACGGCAGCACGACGGCGTGGTGTTGTTGGTGCAGCAGTACTCCGACAGGGCTTCGCCAAGCACGTACGGAGGAGGAGAGGTGTTGGGAGGGAGGGCTGCGCCTTGGCTTGTGTTCAGAATCCTCCCTCACCCCTCTATTTATAGGGGAGAGGGCAGGGCGGCCCCTCTAGATGGGAATCTAGAGGGGGGGCGGCGCCGGGGAGGGTGGCTTGCCCCCAAGCGTGGGCGCCTTCTAGGGTTCCCCCAAACCCTAGGTGCAAGGGCCCAAAGGGGGTGGGGTGCGCCCAGCCCACCAGGCTGGCTCCTTCCCCACGCAGCCCAGTGGCCCCCAGGGGTGGCCTCCCGGTGGACCCCCGGAACCCTTCCGGTGGCCCCGGTACAATACCGGTATGCCCCCGAAACATTCCGGTGTCCGTTTGACAACTTCCCATATATAAATCTTTACCTCCGGACCCTTCCGGAACTCCTCGTGACGTCCGGGATCTCATCCGGGACTCCGAACGACATTCGGTAATCACATACAAGTCTTCCTAATAACCCTAGCGTCACCGAACCTTAAGTGTGTAGACCCTACGGGTTCGGGAGACATGCAGACATGACCAAGACTGCTTTCCGGTCAATAACCAACAGCGGGATCTGGATACCCATGTTGGCTCCCACATGCTCCTCGATGATGTCATCGGATGAACCACGATGTCGAGGATTCGATCAAACCCCGTATACAATTCCCTTTGTCAATCGGTATGTTACTTGCCCGAGACTCGATCGTCGGTATCCCAATACCTCGTTCAGTCTCGTTACCGGCAAGTCACTTTACTTGTTCCGTAATGCATGATCCCGTGACCAGACACTTGGTCACTTTGAGCTCATTATGATGATGCACTACCGAGTGGGCCCAGTGATACCTCTCTGTTATACGGAGTGACAAATCCCTGTCTCGATCTGTGTCAACCCAATGTACACTTTCGGAGATACCGTAGTGCACCTTTATAGTCACCCGATTGCCAGGACGTTTGGTACACCCAAAGCATTCCTACGGTATCCGGAGTTACACGATATCAAGGTCTAAGGAAGAGATACTTGACATTGGAAAAGCTCTAGCAAAACGAACTACACGATCTTGTGCTATGCTTAGGATTGGGTCTTGTCCATCACGTCATTCTCCTAATGACATGATCCCGTTGTCAATGACATCCGATGTCCATAGTCAGGAAACCATGACTATCTGTTGACCAACGAGCTAGTCAACTAGAGGCTTACTAGGGACGTATTGTAGTCTATGTATTCACGCATGTATTACGATTTCCGGATAATACAATTATAGCATGAATGAAAGACAATTATCATGAACAAGGAAATATAATAATAATGCTTTTATTATTGCCTCTAGGGCATATTTCCAACAAGACTTGCAGTGCTTGTCAGGCAGGTAAACAGGTTGGAGGAAGGCATCCCGTGAAGAACATCATGACCAGAAGGAGGCCACTCGAGCTACTTCATATGGATCTCTTTGGTCCCAACGCTTACAAAAGTCTCGGTGGAAATTCTTTTGGTCTAGTTATAGTTGATGATTTTTCAAGATTTACGTGGGTGTTCTTTCTCGATGATAAATCGCAGGTCCAAAAGATCTTCAAAAATTTCGCTAGGAAGGCCCAAAATCAGTTTGAAGTGAAGATCAAGAAGGTTCGCAGCGACAACAGAACGGAGTTCAAGAACGCAAATGTGGACACCTTTCTTGACGAAGAAGGGATTTCACACGAGTTCTCGGCTACGTACACACCTCAACAAAATGGAGTTGTTGAGAGGAAGAATCGGACGCTCATCGAAATGGCGAGAACGATGCTTGATGAGTACAAGACGCCGAAGCACTTTTGGGCGGAAGCGGTTGAGACAGCTTGTCATGCAACAAATCGCTTGTATCTTCACAAGCTACTCGGCAAGACGGCATACGAGCTGCTCACCGATAACAAACCCCAAGTTGGATACTTTCAAGTATTCGGATCAAAGTGCTACATTCTTGATAAGCATCATCGTTCAAAATTTGCTCCTAAGTCTCATGAAGGTTTTCTACTAGGTTATGGCTCAAACTCTCACACTTACCATGTCTACAACAATTTCACCCGAAAGGTTGAAGAGACGGTAGATGTGAAGTTTGATGAATCTAACGGCTCGCAAGTAGAGCAATTGCCAATTGATGTAGGAGACAAAGACCCTTCGGAAGCAATCCAATACTTGTCTATTGGCAAGGTCCGTCCAACGGAGGTGAAGGAGAGTACCTCGTCCGTCCAAGTGGAAGCTTCTACTTCACGACAAGGTGAACTGAGAGTTGATACGGAAGCATCCACAAGTGGAACACACCAAGATGAAGAAAACGAGGAAGAACATCACGAACGTCAACAACCTCCTTCTCCACCTCGACAAGAAAACAACAACGCCAACAATGAAGAAGATCAAGAAGAAGAAGAAGAACAAGATGAAGAAGATGTTCAACCGAGACCCAACCAAAAGCTTTCACGAGTTCGAGCAAGAATTGCTAAAGACCATCCCGTCGAGAAAATCTACAATGATATTCAAACTGGGAGAATCACTTGCTCTAAAACTCGTTTAGCTAACTTTTGTGAAAACTATTCTTTCATCTCTAGCATTGAACTTATGAAGGTCGAAGAAGCATTGGAAGATCCGGATTGGATAAATGCTATGCATGAAGAGCTGCACAACTTTGAGAGAAACCAAGTTTGGACATTGGTTGAGAAGCCCGACAACAACCACAACATCATCGATACCAAATGGGTGTTTCGCAACAAGCAAGATGAAGATGGACAAGTAGTTCGCAACAAAGCACGTCTAAATGGCCCAAGGCTACACACAAGTCGAAGGTATGGACTATGGTGAGACTTATGCTCCCGTTGCTAGACTTGAGTCCATTCGCATCCTACTTGCCTATGCTAATCACCATAATATTACCTTGTACAAAATGGACATTAAAAGTGCTTTTCTAAATGGTGAAATAGAGGAGGAAGTCTATGTTAAACAACCTCCCGGCTTTGTCAATCCTAAGAAACCAAATCATGTTTACAAACTTCACAAAGCCCTTTATGGTCTTAAACAAGCTCCTAGAGCATGGTATAAATGCTTGACCAAGTTTCTTCTTGAAAAAGGATTTGAAATTGGGAAAATTGATTCCACACTTTTTACTAAAAGGGTTAATGGAGAATTATTTGTATGCCAAATTTATGTTGATGATATCATATTTGGATCAACTAACCCTCATTTTAGTGAGAAGTTTGGAAAGCTAATGTTGTAGAAGTTTGAGATGTCAATGATGAGTGAACTTAAATTCTTTCTTGGGTTGCAAATCAAGCAAACTAAGGAAGGTACATTTGTCTCTCAAACGAAGCACACTAAGGATTTATTCAAGAAGTTCAATATGCAAGAGTGCAAAGGTATGTCCACACCCATGCCTACTAGTGGACATCTTGATTTGACCAAAGATGGTAAACCGGTAGATCAAAAGGTTTATCGCTCTATGATTGGATCAATGTTATACCTATGTGCTTCACGTCCCGATATTATGCTAAGTGTGTGCATGTGTGCAAGATATCAAGCTGCTCCTAAAGAATGTCATCTTAAGGCTGTGAAAAGGATAGTGAGATACTTAATTCATACACCAAATTTTGGCATTTGGTATCCTAAGAGGGCCTCTTTCGATCTTGTTGGCTACTCCGACTCGGACTATGCCGGAGACAAGGTTGACAGAAAGTCCACTTCGGTACTTGTCAATTTCTTGGTAGATCTCTTGTGTCTTGGTCCTCCAAGAAACAAAACTCGATATCCTTATCTACAAATGAAGCGGAGTACATTGTCACCGGGTTCATGTTGTGCTCAATTACTTTGGATGACCCAAACTCTTAAAGATTATGGGATATATGTGAAACATGTTCCATTGCTTTGTGACAATGAAAGTGCTATCAAAATTGGTCATAATCCCGTACAACATTCTCGAACTAAGCATATTGAAGTTCGTCATCATTTCATTCGAGATCATGTTGCTGAGAGTGACATTAAACTTAAGCATGTTCGCACCGAAAAGCAATTAGCGGATATATTTACTAAACCTCTTGATGAGAAAGTGTTTTGCAGGTTGAGAGGAGAATTGAACATCATAGATGCTTCAAACTTGGATTAGATACTCCATTGGATACATGCAAGACATGAGCTTATGACTAATCCATGATATCTCTCTTATGATGAAAATATTATATCTTGGATATATTTGCATCTTGCATGTTATCTAACCCATGTAGGTACTTGGTTGAATCAAATTCCATGAGATTGTAATCTACTCACATCTTGAGCAATCTCTACATCACCAAGTCTCTACACTATGGTGGCTGAATACAAGGAAGCACGGAATCATTCAAACATATCCTTTGACAAACTCTTTGTTGAGCTTCATGATTATCATTTTTGGATACACAAGTGCTCTTCCTTGCAAGAACTAACCCGTGTAGGTAGATGGACTCAAATTCCAAGTGGTGCTCCCAACTCTTGATGAGCTACATCAACCTTGAGCAACCCACACAAGTTCAACTACATGGTCAACACCACCAACCAAGGTATGTTATTCCATCTTAGAGAAGCTTTACTCCGAGTCATGAGCTAAAGCAACTCGACAAGATGTGAATACATCAAGATGTAAACGAAAAATGGTAACCCCATTTTGAGCTTAAACGATGAGTATGACCTATGATCAAGTGATCTCACTTGACTCCTAAGTCAATATACTCTAACATAGGTGACTTTGTCGCCGATCATCTCTAGATGAAGTTCTCTCGTGTTCTTTTCTGAGTTTCTGCATTTGTCTCATGCATATTTGTTTCCCCTTTAAAAAAAACTTCATCTAGATTTCTTTCTTTTCTTTTCAGTTGTTCTGCATTTCCTGCATCCAATTCATTGCATATCATTCAGTTAATTCCTTGCAAATCTTTGTGAGATCTTACTAGTCTAGTGAGCTGAGGTGACAGGTGACTCTGAGATGAACTCGGTTTCACCGATTGTTGTCTTCGGTCCAACCGAATCCTCTCGGTACAACCGAAGCATACCACTCGGTGCCACCGATTTCACAATAGGAAAAACAGTTTGCCACTTATTATGTGTTTCTTCTGATCCAACTCCACTCAATGAATCTTGTCCTCTACAAGCATCACCAATTTTATCCAGTGCTTTGTGTTGTGACTCAAGGACCAAACCCATTCACAACAAATTCCAGAAGACCCTTCTTGTAAATTGATGTCAAAGGGGGAGAGAGAGATCATATCAAAACTTATCACTTCCAAAATGGAGAGAGTATTAAGGGGGAGAAAGGGATCTCCAGGGGGAGAGAATACTCAAGTATAAAGTATTTCTCAAGGATCTCAGATGCTTGGTGTTCAAGAGGGGAGATGCCACATGTCTTTTTGGGGGAAAGACATGTTCATGTGTGCTTATTTGCATTAAGCTCTGTTCATTTATATCTTCCAAATTTCGATTTTTTGTTCCCTATCTTCTCCCGTATCCCATGCTAGATTCTGGGGATCAAGACATCTAAGGGAAAGGAATCATTTAAATTCATTGCATATCTTTACTCTTGGGGACATGTCTAATCCAATGTGGTACTTAGTACTCACTCTCTACATGTCATCCCAGTCTTGGTATTCTTGTGGTTTCTTCTGTTTGCTCTGGCTAGTAGATGTACCTGTGTTATCTAACCTTGTTTGTGCAGGTTCATTCCACCCTAAGCCAACTCAAGACTACAAGGTAAGTATATGCATCACACTCATGTGTATGATGAATTCTTGCTGATGTACATACTGTTTGCAAGAAGGACTCATGAGCATGAAGGTATTTTCTTGAATATTCTTGGCTCTGATGCATATGGCCAAGATACATGTAACACATTGCCTACTCTATCATGGTTATGCTCTCACATGCTTCTATATTCCATATTCACATGATTGCATACATATAGGGGGAGCCTATGCTTGTTACATGTCTTTTCGAAGCTTTACTTGCTATTCTTTATATCTTTATCTAAAGCTTTGATGTATGTTGCCATCAATTACCAAAAGGGGAGATTGAAAGCACAAGTGCTCCCTAGGTGGTTTTGGTAATTAATGTCAACATATCTCTTGTTGGACTAACACTTTTATCTAGTATGTTTCAGATAAGTTCAACAATGGAGTGGCATGGACTAAAGGATGTGGGAACTCCTTCAAGATGCTAAGGACAAAGGATTGGCTCAAGCTCCAAGCTCAAGACTCTTCATTTTACATTTTAGTGATCCAAGATTACATTGAGTCTATAGGAAAAGCCAATACTATCAAGGATGGATGAGGTGTTGCTTAATGAGCCTGTTGCTTCATGTGCTTAGTGATATGCTCCAAAACCCTCAACTACTTTCTCACTTCCACACATATGACCTAAACCTAAAGTCAAACTTGGCCCCACCGATTCTTTCTATCCGGCGCCACCGAGTTCAAATGTCATAGCCACTGCCACAAACCCTAGGCAAATCGGTTCCACCGATAGGGATCTCGGTCTCACCGAGATGGGATTGCAACCTCTCTGTGTATGTCCATTACCAAAATCGGTCTCACCGATTTTGTGTAATCAGTACTACCGAGATTACAATGTAAACTCTTTGTTTCCCTTTCGTAACTTTTCGGTCTCACCGAAAGAGCGAATCGGTCCCATCGAGTTTACCTGACCAACTCTCTGGTTAGCTAATTACCAAATTAGGTCTCACCGAGTTTGTGTAATCGGTCTCACCGAGATTACGTTATACCCTAACCCTAACCATATCGGTCCTACCGAGTTGCATATCGGTCCCACCGAAAACCCTAACGGTCACTAGGTTTACTAAATCGGCCCGACCGAGTTTGATGAGAACTACCTACTCATGTGTTGAGGCCAAGATATTCCATTCCTACCATATGAATCTTGATCTCTAGCCTTCCCCAAGTTGCTTTTCACTCAAATCTTCTTTCCACCAGATCCAAATCCTATGAGAGAGAGTTGAGTGTTGGGGAGACTATCATTTGAAGCACAAGAGCAAGGAGTTCATCATCAACACACCATTTGTTACTTCTTGGAGAGTGGTGTCTCCTAGATTGGCTAGGTGGCACTTGGGAGCCTCCGACAAGATTGTGGAGTTGAACCAAGGAGTTTGTAAGGGCAAGGAGATCGCCTACTTTGTTAAGATCTACCGCTAGTGAGGCAAGTCCTTCGTGGGCGACGGTCATGGTGGGATAGACAAGGTTGCTTCTTCGTGGACCCTTCGTGGGTGGAGCCCTCCGTGGACTCGCGCAACCGTTATCCTTCATGGGTTGAAGTCTCCATCAACGTGGATGTACGATAGCACCACCTATCGGAACCACGACAAAAACATCTGTGTCTCCAATTGCGTTTGAATTATCCAAACCCTTCCCTTTACTTTCTTGCAAGTTGCATGCTTTACTTTTCGCTGCTCACATACACTTTGCATGCTTGCTTGCTTGTTATGTATTGTGAATGTTAAACTTGTGCCTAAACTCCACTTAAACCTAAAGAAGTTAAAAACTGCAACTTTGGTACTTAGTGTCTAATCACCCCCCTTCTAGACACCTCTTCTCAAGATCCTACAGATGCCCTTACCCAGCTGACGTTCGCTGGAATAGGGATGGCAAGTGAACGCCATTTGATGGTAGTTGTAGTTGTGAAGAAAAATTAAATGACGTCAATTTTTAAAGGAAAAATGTCTTTTCTACAAAAACCGCGTTGTCGCTCCGAAGAAACTGCCACCCTCTCAAAACGAAAAAATGCAACCTAAAACGTTCGCATGTACCACCCTCTCCAGCGAACATTCGCCAGTTATGAGCGTCCTAATTTTTTTCTTGAAAAGTTAAACTTTGCAAATTTTGACCAAGTTTATAAAAAAACTATTTATATCTACAACACCAAAAATAAAAAATAAAAAAATACATCTTATGAAGAATCTTTTTTTGGTAATCTTATGATGAATCTACTGATATATGTCTGACATTCTAGATGTAAATATTTTTCTTAATAAACTTGGTGAAAATTTGTGAGGTTTGACTTATTTGAAAAAAATTCTATATTAACATTATGGAACCGAGAAAGTATATAATATTACGGCATTTCTAACGTAGACCCCTAAAACGGACATAATATCTGTCATGGACTGGTTCATGACTCTTCCGCTGACACATGCACGGGAGTCGGCACCTATACATGTTTGTCTCTATTTTAAGTCCACAACACTTAAAATAATTATATAAAATAGCATAATTCATGGCAACAAATTAAAGTGTTGTGTTCATAGTGCACGACCACAACCAAAAAGAGGCGGATGTTAATAGTTTTTACATACACTCGATCATAATTTTTTAGTCCAACAGTCCGTGCAAAATAAAAGAGTCGCTCACTCTGTTGCCAGCTCCTCCTCAGCAGCTGCCTCATTGTCTGCCGTCTTCTACTCGGCCGCCAAACACTTCAACATCCTAACACAAACGATGCACACGATCACTGCCGCATAGGGGCCCAATTCGTCCATCTTTATGGTCAACATTTTGGTATCCTTCGAGGCGGCCGCGAACACAACCTGATGCGGAGCATCCCACGCTCATCCCCATGTACACTCCATCTACTCTCCAAGCCCCAAGGATACATAAGATGAGACCTCGACTATGCGCCATTGGACCTAAGGTGAACTCGCTCCTTTCCGAATCTTCCCTTTCCGCATGTAAGACATGGATGCTACTTCAAGCGCGGACCTTGTGCATACCTGTGTACACCCGAGGAGACCATGGAGAGCCCAAGGACCAAGGCCAAGCATGCGGAAGCATGGAAGAGGAGAAGGAAGAAGAGCCAGATGCTACAGCCCCGGACATCCGCCCCAGCTTCGGACATCCGCCCTTCCGCATAGCCCGGACATCCGGCGCCCATCATACCGGCTGAAGACTACAGGGTCTTGACATCCGCCCCAGCCCCGGACATCCGGCCTCCCACGAAGCCCCGGATATCCGCCACTCGCCCGAAATCCGCGCCTGCACCCGATTCGGCCGAACCAGACTTCGCCAGGACATCCGCCCCTAGCCCGGACATCCGGCGTCTCGGGAAAGCTTGACATCCGCCCGACGCCCGGACATCCGGCATCCCCCGTCACAAGAAGGCATCCGGACTTGTCCCTTGTACCCCTTCGCCCCCGAGACTATATATACTTCATCCCCTTCCTCTTTTTAGGGTAAGCGTTGATTTAGCTCATAGATAGAGCTTCGCTCATCCACACCGGATCTACTCCACGAGAGAGACCGAGGCCCCTCTTCGGAGAAGATCCACCTTGGATTCAAGACCCCCTCTTGGGTGGTCCCCATCAAGACCTCCTCCCGGAGAAGAACGGCTACCGTTTGTATCGTCCTTTGTTGACCTTGAATCATGTATCTCCCTTTGTGTTCTTTGATCTAGCATTTGTGTGACCGATTCCTTGTTGGTTGAGTGTTTTCCCTCGTTCCTCCCCGTGGTTTCCTCGTGTTCTTCCGCTCGTTCTTCGTGTCTCCCCGTAGGATCCGCTCCAACGTGAAAGATCGTCCCCGTAGGGTCCCACCCTACATCATCTATGGTATCATGAGCCACGTTGATCACGTTTTTGGAGCCCCTACCCCTCTTTTTCTAGCTTGATTTTGTTGATTTCGTCCTAAAACCGAAAATCCCCACCAAAAATAGCCCCAATTTTTTTTTGTGATTTGTTAGTTTTGATGATGTTTTGTTGATTTTGATCCATGGATTTGCTTGTTTTCAAGTGGATCTAGCATTCCCCCAAGTTTCCCCATCTTTCCTCCACGAAATCCATCAAATTTTGCCCCCGAAATCATCAATTTCCGCCCCCAATTCGAAAATTTCCGCCCCAAACGAGATCGGGATCCATCGGGCCGGACATCCGGGCCTCAGGCCGGACATCCGGGCCATCCGGCCGGACATCCGGGCCCCAAGCCGGACATCCGGGCCCTGGAGCACCAAATCAACACGGTTCTGGACATACACCCCCGGAAATCCGGCCCCGACCCCCGGATATCCGGCCCCTCTGATTTCTGTTTTTTCCGTTTCACCGTTTTGTCCATAACTAATTCATCCGGAGTCCGATTTTGACGTTCTTTAGCTCGTTTTGAAGCTAGTGACATCCCCCTTCCCATAAAAATACTACCACCACCATTTGACTCCATCAAATTTTGTGAACTTTGGCATCTTTGCCTAGGGCTTCCGCCAAATCCTCCGCATAACCACCACCGACTTCCGCAACCTAACCAATTTTGTTCCCCATAGCATTAGTGGTTGCTTGAGTAGTGATTCGAGTCTCCTAAGGTGTTTTGGCTACTTAGGGACGATTGCTTCTTCATCAACCACCACCGCCACTTCCACATAACCTTGCCCACCATACACTTCAACCACCCCCAACTTAACCCAATAGTTGTTTGAGCTTGTTTGAGTTGTGGCTTGTGTCTCCTAAGGTGTTTCGCTACTTAGGGACGGCAACTTCAACTCCGACACGTGTATAGCCCATCATTCCACTTCCGCATTGCCAAGTGCAAACCACCACCGCATTCCCGCTACCACCATTTTGACATTTGACGTTTGAAATTTTGAGTTTGCGGTTTTTCTGTTTCCTAAGGTGTTTCGGCTACTTAGGGACGAGTCTCCATCATCTTGGTATATACATTAAGAACACCGCTACTCATCATCGCCGGACGGTAACCTTCATATCATCTTGGTATCGTGGTATCCCTCCATTGTATATTCCCTTGCTATTGCATTGTTAACACCTAGCCTTACTTTTGCGTTACTTGCCTATCGAGACTAGCCATTTGAGTATTGCCGGCAACGTTACTTGTGCACATTAGTGATCATACCTTCCATTACATACCATACCATATCATATTGGTATCATATCATCCATTGTGTCTCAAGTTTGTTCCCGCATATACACAATTGCTATCTTGGTTTGTGCATTGTGCAAAGTAGCCATAGAAAAAAAAAGAAATAAAGCTTTTAAGCAAAAGAAAGAGAGCAAAGAGCTTGTAAGCAAGTGCCATAGCATCACACCATATTGCATATAAGATTGTCATATCCGATCATCTTGGATCATCTTGAGAGAAACACCGGGAACCATACATACATAGCATACTTGTGATAGAAGTTTATCCATTTTGCATCTTATAGGTTGTGCACAAGTGTCGATCCGCCTATTGAGCAATCGTGCTAGCGTCTCTCTTGAGTTGTGCAACACGAGCGTTTTCTGTGGATTCCACATTTTGTGCTCATTCCTTGGTTGCACGACCCCATTTATCTATCCGTGTGTGTGTTTCCGTGTGCCATTCTTTGCTATTGGTCCATTTGTTTCACTTGCGAATTTGTGAATCTCTTTCAACATTATTGACTCTTGCTAACATTTTGCATTAAATTTTTGTGCCACTATCCTCACCGAGCTCCTCCATAAGCTTTACTTGTGTAGGTGTGAGAACCGACAAGGATTGGTACCAATAGTGCTATTTCATTGTCCGCATTTGAGTGAACTTGATTCATTTTCAACATCGGTCAAGGTACATTGGTATAAGTTCTTCTCTTTCTCCCACTCATATTTGCTCGAGTCTTGTGATGGATAGGCAAGGCATTTCATCTCCGGTCTTCGACAACAACGACGGCGTGAACAACTACATCACCAAAGCGTCTCTCTTCGATCTACAACGACAAGTGCAAGGCACACAATCAAGATTGCGAGCGCGCCGAGAACATCTCCATCAACATTCATCACTCCGAAGCAAGGAGAAGGGACTACTTCGACAAGAAGCTTGCCGCACATAAAGAGGAGCAAGATGCAAGGATGGAGGAGATTCGCCTTGATCAAGTCTTCTTCCCTTCGCCATCTTCAAGACGGCGACGTTCAAGCCACAAGTCTTGAGGCGCCCTAAGCGATGCAAGTGCAAATCGTCCTCGTCCACATCTACATGGCGACCACCATCACGTTTGTGATCCACATCGTCATGAAGGGCAAGTCACCTCCAAGCATCATGTGCACGACGACGACGAACGACATCTTCTACGAGCTCAAACACGACAACGACACCATCATCATGAAGATGCTCCACAAGCGCAAATGCACAAGTCCCAACACGCCAAGTCGAAGCTTCATGAGCATAAAAGAAGACCGCGAGACGACCACAACCAAGACGGCGCTACGGCTACATCAACCACTTCGGCATCTTCGCCAAGTGTTCTCAAGGCATCTTCGCCTTTGGACGTACGGCATCTTCGCCTACTTCCCACGAGTACGCCTACTACGACTTCATCAAGTCCAAGGCGACTACCTACGAGCGAGGGCGACACTTCCATCTTCGGAAGCCCCTCAAGAAAGATGGCCGAGCATGGGACATTCCCTTAGATCATGGAGACGAGCTACGAGGTGCCACATCATATGGGCCTCCCACACCAAGACGGTGATAAGACGGTCGAGCAAGGGCCATCCCCTTCGACCACGGCGACGAGCGCGAACCTCTTCAACAACATAAAGACGACGCCCACATTGGACTCATACTCCGAGTCAAGCTACGCGACCGCGCATGGAAACATTTGCACCTACATCTCTCTGGCACCCACATATGTCGAGATGCCCCAATTGCCATGTGAGGAGAGCCACCACCCCATGAGTGACATGAGTGACTCCACCATACGTGACATTGAGAGCACTTCCTATGAGAGGATGAGTGTGACCACCACTAGCCCCACACATGAGAGCATGCCACACATCCTATGTGAGTTTGAGCGCCATTTGAGTGACTCCACCCACCATACGAGTGAGAGCATCCTTGAGGGAGTGAGTGAGCCACAACACTTAGTGAGTGAGGTAGTTGAGACGGCATGTGAGGCCACTATGATTTCTAACGACTTAACCTCTACTCCTAGTGTGTTTTCTTCTTTGGTGCTAGGTCTCCTACATGACGACATGCCTATCCTCGGATTTGAGTCCATCCCTACATTGGAGATGACGATGGCCATGGTGGACGATGATGCACCCCCCACATGGTTCCATCAACATGAAGATGACAACGAATGGATCGTTGACACCTCACCTACAACACATGAGCGACGCTCCAAAGGTAACATAGGTGATGGTGCTTCTCTTGTCCCACTAGTGGACTCTCTTGACTTCGATTGCTCCCATGATGTTGACCCACCTATTACCATGCTTCATGCTAGTGAAACTTCTTCATGCCTTGACTTACCTATTTATGATGAATATGATGATGAGCATGTTGAGTTGCCTAGTTGTGATGCTATGCTCCATAGGACATCTTGTGAAAATTCTATTGGTCACTTCATGTTTGACAATCCATTGAACTTGTCATATGCTATGAGTGAGATCTCCCATATTGCATCATTTCAATCTCAACATAGTAACTATGCATGCCCCATTAAAATAAATCCCATTTGCACTTATGGCATAGATGACGAGATGATGGTCATTGGCTTTTGCTTTTCTTGTGATGATATTGCAATGCTTCCTTTACATGATTTGCGCAGTTCATCTACTATGTCATGCCATGATCACATTGAACCAAATATGCTTTGTTTTGGATGTTGTCAATATTCTCCATGTGATGTTTTCATTAATGCTCAGGAGGAGACCCCCATAGTTTCCTCATACATATTAGGAGATTTCGATTCATCCCATACTTTGCATGATTCCCATAATTGCTTGCACCATATGCATTCCATGAATAACAATGCTCTAGATATTACTCATGATGCATTACACAATTTGAGTCTCCATTATGCCATACATAATAACAAACCTCTCATGATGGATGACATGTTTCTATATCACGCATCTCATTTATTTGAGCATTGGATATTTTGTGCTAACGGACACATGCATGTGCGCATCATGATGGATGATGTGTACATCTACCACGCACACACAATTTTCTCTTTGTCTTTGTTTTGTGTAGGTACCCACATACAATCGTCAACTTCTCAATCCCATGAGTTGACAAAACGAGCTCTTGAGAGCAATGATGATTTGGAATCCCATGGACTATACTCACCAACGTCCCCTTCGCGCAAGGACTACGCGCAACTCCTCTACTTGGCTCTCACACGGCTATCGGCTATTTACCACTTGTCGATTCATGCTCATTTTACCGTGTTCACTTTGCATGCTATGCTTGCTTCTATACCTTTGCCATGCAATTGTGACCCTTGCTTGCATTTACCCATGATTCACAATTATGCTACTTCTATGTGTATTTGCATGCTTGGTGGAGATCCTTGTTGCTTTTGCCATGTTTATCATGTGCCCCATGCTATTGATGCTATTTTGCTCATATCTAGCTTTCATGCTTGTGCTACGACATGTGAATTATTCATGCCCACTATTTGCACACATGACATGCTAGCCATGATTCTTCCTAGTATGTTGCATCTTCGCACTACTAGCTTGCTTGATTTGATCGCTATGATTGCTTGCTATGTTGCATCACCCATGTTCCACTATTACTCGCTTTCTTGGGTTGATGACATATATGTTCATGCTTCTCACATGATATATCGTGACCTTCGTCTCTTGTCTCCATTAGTTGCACCTCTCATATGCCATTATAGTGAGTGCATCCATGCTATGCTTCTTCATCTTGGAGACTTGGACATATTACTTGTGATGCATGATTGCTTACTTGAGCCTATTGTCTTTGGTTGTAGTTGCATCATATGTTTTCATACCATACCACACCTTGTTCTTTCTTATGATGAGCATGATGCATACACTTGTTGGGTATCTTACCACACGAATGATAGGTTTTGCATTTCCGCTAACCTCATTTGTTTTTCCGAGTGTTTGTCATGTTCTTTCGTTTTGAAGGATTCACAAGGCATTACCGTCATGAGACATATGGGTTATGTGAAGGCATACACGATGTGCGACACCAACATTTTCGACATCCTCATAAAGGTGAACTCCTTCCCTTTGAGCCATCCTCAAGTTTGCATATTGGATGGGTCACTCTTTAATTGTTGTTTCTTTCTTGTTGTGTACATGTTACATCTATTGGACGGAGGAGCGACATTGGAGATTGGCTCTATGGACCTTTACATTGAGGAGCGCTTGGACTTATGGGATGCACCTTCGAACCTCCACTCATGCCACGACATCGAGCATTGGTACATCAACACTCCTTTGACACATTGCACCCACACATCCATATTTGTTGCTTGTGCTCATACATGTCATGCTCGATGGACATATCATACTCACCACAAGTTTGCACCCCATGCATGGATTGACACACATTATGATTGCCTTGTTGCATCTTGTATTCCCATGTCATCCATGATATATGAGCTTGTGCACTTCCTTAGCAAATTTGTTGTGATCTTCCTTGATGGCATATTCATACATCATGATCATATTGCCCATCATCAATTGCATGATAACATACACATGTTGCGCATCCATTGCCATATTCATGCTTTTGATGCACCATCCCATTATGACATCATTTTGCACCGTGGTTGCATTCATCATATTCACAACACATTTGTCTGCACAATGATTGCATTTCCTCCCATGAATGCTTTGCATCTCATTCTAGATCATCTTGATAAGCTTCATGCGCTTTGTCACGACCAATCTTGCCGCACGGACTCATTCTTACATGATGGACACTTTGTGTGCGCTAACCATTGTATTTCCGAGTGTTGCTTGTGTTTGCTCTTTTTGCATGTCTATCACTCCGGTGACACCTTGGACTACTTGGATTGCACCATATCTTCAACTTCGTCCAACTACAAGTCCGTCTACGACAACCGTTTCCATGGTGATGAGGATCATGATCCGAGGTCGGATCTTTCCCAAGGGAGGGGAGATGATGCGGAGCATCTCACGCTCATCCCCATGTACACTCCATCTACTCTCCAAGCCCCAAGGATACATAAGATGAGACCTCGACTATGCGCCATTGGACCTAAGGTGAACTCGCTCCTTTCCGAATCTTCCCTTTCCGCATGTAAGACATGGATGCTACTTCAGCGCGGACCTTGTGCATACTCAGTACACCCGAGGAGACCATGGAGAGCCCAAGGACCAAGGCCAAGCATGCGCGGAAGCATGGAAGAGGAGAAGGAAGAAGAGCCAGATGCTACAGGCCCCGGACATCCGGCCCCAGCTCGGACATCCGGCCCTTCCCGCAAGCCCGGACATCCGGCCCGAGCCCGGACATCCGGCGCCCATCACGCTGCCGCAAGACTACAGGGCCCGGACATCCGGCCCCCAGGCCCCGGACATCCGGCCTCCCACGAAGCCCCGGATATCCGGCCACTCGCCCGGAAATCCGGTGCCGCACCGATTCGGCCGAACCAGACCCGCCACCGGACATCCGGCCCCTAGCCAGACATCCGGCGTCTCGGGAAAGCCGGACATCCGGCCCGACGCCGGACATCCGCCTCCCCCTGCCTTGTGATGCATCCGGACTTGTCCCTTGTACCCTTCGCCCCGAGACTATATATACTTCATCCCTTCCTCTTTTTAGGGTAAGCGTTGATTTAGCTCATAGATAGAGCTTCGCTCATCCACACGGATCTACTCCACGAGAGACCGAGGCCCCTCTTCGGAGAAGATCCACCTTGGATTCAAGACCCCCTCTTGGGTGGCCCCCATCAAGACCTCCTCCCGGAGAAGAACGGCTACCGTTTGTATCGTCCTTTGTTGACCTTGAATCATGTATCTCCCTTTGTGTTCTTTGATCTAGCATTTGTGTGACCGGTTCCTTGTTGGTTGAGTGTTTTCCCTCGTTCCTCCCCGTGATTTCCTCGTGTTCTTCCGCTCGTTCTTCGTGTCTCCCCGTAGGATCCGCTCTAACGTGAAAGATCGTCCCCGTAGGGTCCCACCCTACATCACAACCTTCCTCTCTTCGAGCTTTGTCTTCTTCTCTTTGAGGTTGTTCTTCTTCTCGGTCGTCGCCATCAAGATGTTAAACTTATCTTACTCCTTCATGTCATAATGCTTGATATATGCCTCCTCCTTCTTCACCAAGTTGTCCTCGAACCTCTCCGTCATCTTGGCCGTCGTCCCTTCTCGCTTCTCCTTCTCCTCCCACTTCTTTCTCAGGACCCCCTTTCTAACCTTAATCCAACTTATTGGAGCAGCCCAGGTCCAAAAGGCCTATGACTCCGACCTCAACATATGTTGCTTTGATTGTTACTCTCGTACTGTCTGATTTTGCCATTTTGAAGAGCTGGAGGCACCATATGACCGGGTAGGGCCTGACAGTCATACACGACACATCACCCATATAAAATATTTCAACACTGTCTCGTTTAATTTAACCTAAGTCCATTATGAAATCTGGCCTTGATCATACCGGTTCTTCATCCGAAGGAAAAACAAAGGTTCGTCATACCATATACTACTTCTGTAACTTAATATGAGACATTTTTTTACACTATGACAGTGTCAAGAAAAGGTCTTACATTATGCTATGAAGGGAGTACTTAACAGTAGTTGATGTCGACAACTATGTTAGGGGTGCCATCCAAAGTTGCCGGCGAGCCAAATGCATCTAACAAATTAGGCAGTGTCATTTTCAGATGGTGCATGCATCTCCAAATCATTTTCAATCATGGTTTCCATCAGCAGATTGATCCTAGCTACAAGGATGACAAAGTCTAAGGCCATTAGGCATTTGTTTCTGCAGCTTTCATCCGTGAGGTTAGATATGTAGAGATGGTGATCATTTATTTGTTTGAAGATGTCAATATGGCCGAAATTCGTTAGCTATCTCATGGACACATGTAGCTCCACAGGGCAGGTTCTGCTCGATCTTGCACGTGGTAGGAGTACCTGAAATAAGGACTATATCTTCGATCTTCAAATAATTAGTATCGCTACGATTTCATGCATATAAGGACTACATCAATCTTCGTATACAAGCAGACAGTACAACACGGTAGAGCATCGGAGGCGTTCTAAAATGCCTCTAGAGCCCACCAGAATGCCTTTAAACATCTAAGGAGGCGTTCGCTGAAAATGCTAGAGACTATCGCGAAGGGAAATACTAACAAAGGCATTTTTCAATAACGCCTCGGAAGGTCAGACATTCCACGGCGTTTTTAAGAAATGCCTCAAAAAGCTCGCTGGCATTTTCATTTAGTGCCTCAAAAGCTTTTTCAGATAGCCCCGTCAACATGAAAAAAACTGGTTGATGCTCCTTAGGCTACTCATAGTGGGGAGTATCATATGCTAGTAACATGCGTATGATACTAATGTATGATACTACCTCCATAGTGCATAGTATCATAAGCTAGTATCATAAATGATCATATTTATTGGCATGCATGACACAAAGTAGCATAGCATTTAACATGATACGGTATCTACCTATGTTACTCTAACACTCTCTCTTCTTTAATTATATGCCACATAAGCATGTTTACTAGTCCCAAAGCGCATGTTACCACTTAGGTTACCCCACTATTGCCAGCCTTAGGATCCTGTTCTCTGTAGGCCCCTATATCGGAGAACGCACACAGAGCAACCTAATCATAGCTCCTATTTATATAATATAATTACAATTGTTAATGGGCTCTAATTTGTTTCATGGTAGGGCCAGACTCTTGTTTTGCTGTGTTCGCGAAATACTGTGCGCACTCCGCCTATTTAAGGAGGCCGGAATTTCTCTCCGGGAGCGGTATGGGACTAAACTGGAGTTAATAATTAGCCATCGTTTTCGTTCACATCGCCAGCCGATGCTGCGGCAATACGCTAGTACTGCCTACTGATGAAACTTCATTAATTAGCTCCGACTGTTCCGCCTAAGATAACATGCATGTATAATTTGGTTCCGATCGATAAGTAACAAGAAGCAGACGCGGGTGACTCCCACGAGCCATCATCGACGGCTGTATTTTCTCTAACAAGAAGCATGGGCCACTCCGGCGAGCCGTCGGCAGCGGCTGTCCTGTATTTTCTCTAACAAGAAGCAAATGGTGGGCGATTCGGACTAGCTATGGGCAGCGACTGTATTGTATATTTCCCGAATGAGAAGCAGATGGGCGAGTCCAGCCAGCCGTCGTCTTCGTGTGTATTTTCTCCTCAGCCCAGCGTTTAAATCTTCGACTCGCAGGATGTTCTCACCGCCGGGCGCCGGCCAACGGTGGCTAGCTTGCAGCATCTTCAACGTTCAAGGTTTTTTCGCGCCGCGGCGCCGCCAACGCTGCAACTGAAAAATCCGCTGCAACTGGACGATAGTCAACCTACCTTTCCTGCAAGATTAGGAGGCGTTTTTCAAAGTTGCCTCAAAAACTCTATCAATCTAAGGCATTGCTGAAAAACGCCTCCAAAGAGGCTTCAATCCGAGGCATTTTCCTATAGTGCCTCCAAAGATGCATCAATCCGAGGCGTTTTTCTATAATGCCACCTTAAAGCATGATTTCGAGGTATTTACAAAGTGCCGTTACAAAAGCGCCTTTAATTAACCTCCATGGTGTAGCGAGATAGCGTCACGGTTTTGAATTAAATTACTGATGATAAGACGAACTATGACTATGAGCTACTGTATTTTTTATCAAAAGGGTCTTTATCAAACTGGAACTAGTCTTGTTAGTTGCACAAAACAATCTAGTTCAGGAGATTATTAATTTATCAATTAATAATATACGTGCAGCGGGAGTTAGCAGTTGAGTAATAAAATATTGGTATCAAATATATTTGAACTTGAAGAGCTAATTAAGTTTTTTTGCGGGTGAAAAGAGCTAATTAAGTTGAAAGGCATATAGAAGTTCAGGAGAGGAAGCCCTCCTTATATACGCAAATGGATGCCAACAGCTTGCAGCTGTAGAAATTAATAGCCTCCCAAGGGAATTTATAGTATAGTCAATAATGGAACCAGAAAAATTCTTGGATGATCACATCAAGAGAAATGCATGCCGCTGAAGTTGAATCAATCAACACAGATTAACTTTGTTTCGCTGTCCTTGGTAAGCAACACTCGTCACACCAATGGGGTTGGGTGACCGTGGTAGACACACCACACCAACAACCACATCAAACCCTTCTTATTATTACAAGCGTAGTCATGCCAGCAAACCAAACTACACACAGATGATAGGGCGTACTGTTCATAACGGGAAAATAATTAAGCAGATGCACACACATGCAACATCGAACATGGACCAATTTATTCTCAGGAAAACACACCAACACAATCCTGGCAGGCAAACGCCTGAAATGGCGCGGCAACAACATCAACACGTCGCCGTCCTCTTGCAACAACCTAACCTAAACATCACGGGTAATGGTTATACAACTGAGTGTGAGTATGTGATGTAGCAGACCATTTGATCACCCAAGGCCCCTGCTGTGTGCACCATGCATATAGTATAACAAATGCATACAACAAGATCCAAAACAAAAGAGAACGCATGAGTGTGAGTACATGAATAGTGCCTGCTCAGCTCACCGGAGAACCGAGCCTCTAGGCAGGAGCTTCTTGTAATACGCCGAGTGGCGGCGTTGGAAGTGGGAAGAGTTGTGGCCAGCCTCCGGATCGACCCACTCCAGCTTCTTCCACCCTTCCTTCTTGTAGTCCACGACGGGAGAGTTGCCTCGACCGACAGTCGGGAGGCGCCTCAAACCCCAACATCGCCTGGCCCTTGTGCTCTCAAGCTTGGGAGCAAACATCTTGGCTTCGCATATCTGTTGTAGTTTGAAAAACTCATGCAGGTAGATATGCTTCAGCTTTGGGAACTCCAATACACCTCTTCTTGGTTTTCTTTTTTTGGCTAGTTTCTTTCTTTTTTTCTTTTCTTTTCGTTTCATTTTCATTTTCATTTTATTTTTACCTTTTCCCTTTCCAATGTTTTCAGAAACTTTTCAAAAAAAACAATTCTTAAAAAATCTCATTTTTTTAAAAAATTAGAATTTAAAAAAACATGTATCTGCACAATTTGTTCAAAATTTCAAAAAATTCTCGAGAATTTCCAATAATATTTGTGGTTTCAAAATTTTGTTCAGAATTTTAAAAAATATCCATGTTTCCAAAATTTGTTCACAAATTCAAAAAATGTTTCGAATTTCAAAAAATAATCATGTTTCTAATTTATTTAAGAAATTCAAAAATGTTAGTGGTTTCAAATTTTTTTTGGAACTTTTATAAATGTTCTTGTTTTTCAAAAAATGTTGAGAAACTTATAAACTATTCGTGTTCAAAATTTATTTGGAATTTCATCAAATGTTCTTGGTTCCAAAAATTGTTCAGCATTTGAAATAATGTTCACGGTTTGAAAGTCGTGTTCCTATTTTTCTTTTCAAACTTATGTTCTGTTTTTGAAAAATGTTCATGGTTATTCATTTTTTCAAAAATTGTTTGAATTTTCCAATATTTGTTCGTGCTTTTCAAAAAATGTTTGTTTGTGTTTTTCAAAACTTTCTGTTTGCGAAAATGTATTTGAATTTTCCAAAATTTGTTCATACTTTTCAAAAAAGTTTGTGTTTAAAAAAATATTCTGGAGTTTTAAAATGAATTGCCACAATACCTTGTCCGTTTCGCTACGGTACACGGTGCGGTCACTACAGGACCTGCCTAGTTCGCCCGTTCACTACTACACCTCTTCTTCTTTAATTAATTATGATTTGTGGTGTTTATCTTATATGAATTCTCATTAGCTCAGCTGGCAATCGTCAGGAATGCAGGGTCCTCAGGTCGCGAGTTCGACCCCTTCGATCCCTCGCTGCACTCGCTCGCGCTTGCTGCTATTGGGCCGGCCCATTCGGGGCACCCCTGTGCGAGTCGGCGACAATTTGTTGCAAAATGCGACATATAGGAGCTCCCAGCGACCAAAAGAGTGCTTGAACCCATCGGTGAGTGCACAAACCCAAAGGCCTCTTTTTCTTAGAACAACCCAAAAACTACTTAGTCCATTATATTTTACAACGAGTATAGTCCAACCGAAAGTCAACAAGTGTTTCATGAAAAAAAAACCACAAGCAAATGAGATGCCATATCCACAGCGGGCTTGATCACTTGGTTCCAAGTTTCCTACACTACAGGCTGCATGCCTTTCACTTCCCCAACTCGGCATCTTCTCTCACCTCTCTATTCGCCCACTGGCATCATCTGATCGCCAACACAGGCGGGCGGTTGCAGTTCAAATTGAAGGTAGTGAGATCGGATCCCCACATCTTCCTCCCTTTTATGAGGGAGACTAGTATAGGATTTCATATTAGGTGATATCAATGAGATCAATCACAAAATTTCATATTTAGAAATTCCGAAAAATTCTGAAATTATTTGACTACATACTTGCGGGGTATGTCTACAACTTTGGAAAAAATTAGCTCAAAACTTCATGTACATTTAGAGACTCAAAAAATACAACTTCGAATGTGAATAGTGGCAGCTTTGGGTGAATAGTATTTTGACACTATTCAGATCCTACATCTTTTTTGTTTCTACTATTACTGTAGGTCGAAGTAGAAGATGAAACTTGTTGAGATTGTACATCAAACATTGATATGTGTCTGCAATATTTTTGGAGAATGTTTTGTATTTTCACAAAAAAATGATCTCATTGATCTCACCTAATGTGAGATACTATACTAGCTCCCTCCCCTTCTTGTGCATGTCCTGCTTACCTAATAGTCTAGCTAGCACGATAATAACCTTTGCCCTAATTTTCTAATTGCCTTTTTCATAAATTTAGATTGATCTAAGCTATGAAAAGATATTTCTCAAAAAGAATTGATCATTTGATTCAAATAGTGACGCAGAAACTTCAAGGTCATCCGTTAGATGTAGGCAAATCAAATGATGTTGTTACAAATAATTTCTGAAGCCTTGCATGTTTTCTTTGATCTTTTTAAGATGATGAAAAATCAAAAGGAGACACTCTGATTTATATGCCTCTTTCGCTTGATGACCCCAATATTTATTATAAACTAGTCAAAGTAACTTGTCGTTTTTTTCCATGTTTTAAGGAAGATAAAAAGCTACACCTGAAGCTAGGAAGTTACTTTGGTGGTACTATACTTTGGAGTATGTAAACAAGTGATTCTTTAAGTTCGTTCAACCGGGTATACCTTGCACTCTTTAGTTTTTTTAATCTATAACAGCTATATGTGATATGTGGTATCACATTCCTATTCATTATGTCGTCTTTGATTTACTCTTGTTACTAGCACATATGCCAATGCGTTGCAACGGAAGATAAAATAGTAATGCATTTAAAGGCAGTGAGAATTAAATGCGCAAGCAAAACCCTGTGTGCACATGAAAAAGGACCATTTAGCTTCTCGATTTCGCCGCATGTGAAGGAATCAATCCACTATTTCTTCATTCATTGATCGAGGACATTTAAGAGTTTTGTTACGTCATCGTACGCCAGAGAAGGCCCATGAGTTATTTAATCTACTTTTTCTTTCAATCCTTTCAATCGAGGGGATTTTAAGTTATGAAGTTTCTGAACATTCTAGGAAACATGAACAATTTTTTAAATCCTGAACAGTATTTTGAAAATTATGTACATTTTTGGAAAAATGGTACCAAAATATGGAAGGGAACATCTTATAAAATTCACAAACATTTTCTGAAGACACCAACTTTTTTATAAAAACATGAACATGATTTGAATTTGTGAACATTTTTTTAAAACGGGAACATGTATGGAAAATTCATAAGATTTTTAGAAAATGTGCATATTTTATACACAAACGTTATTTTTAATTGTGATAATTTCACAAAACAGTAATATTTTTTTCAATCTAGAGCATTTTTCGAAATGCCATTTTATTTTTAGAAATCTCAATTTTTTTGAAAAACAACAATTGTTTTTGGAAAAGTGGGAAACTTTTTGCAAGTTTCGAATATTTTTCAAAATAGCAACAAAATTTTGGAATTATAAACATTTTCCAAAATTTGTTTTCTTTAATTCTGAACATTTTTTGAGAATTTTTAACTTATGAAAAAAATTCTAAAATAAAAATAAACTTGGACGGAAAAAAGAGATAGGGAAAGGAGCATAAAAATAGAAGTAAAACACAGAAATAAAAAAAAATGAGCCAGCCCATTATCGGTTGTCCTGTGGGAAACTCCGACTATTTATCGCCGAAGTGTGAAAAGTAGAATTTTCATAGCTGCGTGGGCTGAAAAATAAAAGGGCTTGCTTCGTTGGGCCACAGTGTGCGGCCGACGTATGAAAATTCTTTTTCTAGAAGACGAACACATAAGAATTTAAAACCACCTCGGATAAAAAAAATTATTTTCAGTGATGAACGGATGAAAATATTGACGAAACACACCTTGCTTTATTAGTAGGTATAGATATAGATATACTAGATTGATAGGCTTAAATTGGCTGCACCCTTAATTAATTCATACTAGCAAACATGCTCGTGCATTGCAATGGTAGATAAAAAAATTACACGCTGGCCACATAAGTATGACTCAATACCTTAACATATGAGCGCCCTCTATTTTAATACGGTGGCTCATCATTTTGCCACTTATCTTTCTTCCGACCCTCACTGATGAAGGACGTGATGTCCACATGATCGCAATGCATTCGACATGGTAAATTCCAAGGCAATGAGCTTGCCACCGCACGACACATTTGTCATTGTGTAGCGCAAGGAAATATTTAAAACTTTAAAAATAAATCTCATCTACCATGAACTACTCCTAATGCCTAGACATATAAAGACTTTCCAAAAACTAATCAAAACCTAGACATAAAAGACTTTCGAAACGGCGAACAGTTTTTTGAATCGACAAACAATTATTTTTAGAAAACTGGGCATCTTTTTAATTGAAAAAACATTTGTTTTGTTTAGACGAACATTTATTGAATACATGAATAGTTTTCGAATTCATGAAGATTTTTTGAATCGATGATTTTTTCAAAATTAGGGCACAAAATTGAAATTCACATTTTTTTGAAAATTTTGAGTATTTTCTAAAATTTCATGGATATTGTACAGATTCATGAATATGTTTTGAATACATGATCATTTAAAAAAAATCAAGGACATGATTTTATTTCCCAACATTTTTTTTCCAAATTGTGATTTTTTTTATAATCTGCCAATATTTTTTTAAATCCCCAACGTTTTTTGAAACCACGAAAACTTTAAGATTTTCGAACATTTTTTAAATTCATAAAATGTTTATGATTTCTCAAACATTTTTTTTAAATTCGCAACTTTTTGAAATTTGTAAATCTTGAATTAATTTAAAGAAGAAATAAAAACAGAAATAACAAAAGGAAAGATAGAAAAACGGAATGGAAATGTAACTACTACGTCGCCAGTGTGTGTAACATATATTGGGTATCATACCTATAAAAGATCTAAGCACAACTTTGAAAAAAGATCCGAAGCGTTTTCACTTATGGGTGACATAGGGGGTAATATATAGCAAGTTCGAGGGTAATTTTTAGCCAGACGATCAGAAGCAATACTTGCTTTATTATTAGGGATATGTTTTTGACGTAGCCAACAGTAGGCCACGTGGGTCGTGGCGTGTTAAATTGCACACTCTTTATTTTATTCCTGGCGATGCCACTTACTCCTGATGAGTCAATGTTTGAACCCATTGTTGAAATTATCTGGCTCCGCTCTTGCACCTCTTTGAACACACGCACACTTTACCTATATGAGTATCGTCAAGATACCTAGCCGACACAATATCTTGAGACTGATGAAGACACCATCGTAGTTGATGGAAACATTTTCTTTCATTGAACGGACATTATCAAAAAGTTTAAAATAAATTTGAAAAATGCGAGCACCAATGTTTAGTATAGAACTTAAATTCATGTGGACTGGTTTCATCCAAAAATACTTACTACCTTAGCTATGCCCAGTTCTCTGGACTTGAGCACTTGCAGGTAGTTTTTTTTAAATATGCACAAACAATGTATTATATATTCATAGAAGTAGCCAAGATGATGGATACAATGCCTTCCCAAAAAGTGCTACATTGGGAGGTTAGCAAACACATCCACCATAATAACACCGCCACATGACTCGCCTTGCCCAAACTCAAGCCAAACCATTCCAAACTCAAGCCAAACCATTGCGAAGAGGACGAACACAGAGCACACAAGCCGCGTCCCAACCGAACCGAACACATTAGAGTACGACAAAAACACCAAAGCAAAACTAGATCAACGCACTCTCCATTCATGGCGTCTAGGACATCAACAAGTGGACAACAGGAGCTAGCTTGGCTCAAGGAAGACGTTGCAGATGAGGCGTCGATGGTGGAGTGCGTAGCGCCCTGGATGCTCGTGCCCATAGCAACAACGAACACAAGATAACCCGGCACCCCAAGCCACGTCGCCGAGGCGAACGAGGCAACCCACACCAGCTACTCCTCCAGAAGACACCTCGATCACCCAGGCTATCCCTCCAAGAAGGGGGCAATGTCGTGACGCCGTCGCTGCCTGGCTCGGTGAACCGAGCCTAGGGTTTCCCCGGTGAAGAATAGGGGATGGACAAGGCCATGTTAGCGCCTCTAGGGAGGAGACGACGCCCACAGGTGTCGCCGTTGCCCACAACCACAATAGTGCACGGGTTTCTTCTCGACCTTGTCCGCCAGGTCTTCGAAGCACAACAAATTTTTGGGGGGGGGGGAGTCATCATCTTGGGCCGTCACAATGGAGAGGGGAAGTCGTATGCCGCCGCCCACGCACCACCATGCCGCCAGAACTAACGCGTCCAACACAGCCCATGGACACTACCCGAGCAGGAGACCACACAACATACCCTCCACCACACGCCTCCAGAACAGGCGGGTCTACCATACGCCTCAACCCCAGCGTCCCTACGGCCAGTGTATCCAGCGCAGCCGCTGAGACATAGAAGCACACTAGCGTCCGAGCCAACGGATCCAGTCGCGACGCCTGGACCAGCCACCCGCCGCACCTCCGCCCCAAGAAGAAGAGAACGACGCCACCGCGACCTGGGGCCGCCGCCCTGAAGGAAATATGCCCTAGACGCAATAATAAAGTTGTTATTTATATTTCCTTATATCATGATAAATGTTTATTATTCATGCTAGAATTGTATTAGCCGGAAACTTAGTACATGTGTGAATACATAGACAAACAGAGTGTCACTAGTATGCCTCTACTTGACTAGCTCGTTGAAGCAAAGATGGTTAAGTTTCCTAGCCATAGACATGAGTTGTCATTTGATTAACGGGATCACATCATTGGAGAATGATGTGATTGACTTGACCCATTCCGTTAGCTTAGCATTTGATCATTTAGTATATTGCTATTGCTTTCTTCATGACTTATACATGTTCCTATGACTATGAGATTATGCAACTCCCGAATACCAGAGGAACACTTTGTGTGCTACCAAAAGTCACAACGTAACTGGGTGATTATAAAGGTGCTCTACAGGTGTCTCTAATGATACTTGTTGAGTTGGCATAGATCAAGATTAGGATTTGTCACTTCGATTGTCGGAGAGGTATCTCTGGGCCCTCTCGGTAATGCACATCACTATAAGCCTTGCAAGCAATGCAACTAATGAGTTAGTAGCAGGATGATGTATTACTGAACGAGTAAAGAGACTTGCCGGTAACGAGATTGAAATAGGTATTGAGATACCGACGATTGAATCTCGGGCAAGTAACAAACCGATGACAAAGGGAACAACGTATGTTGTTATGCGGTTTGACCGATAAAGATCTTCGTAGAATAGGTAGGAGCCAACATGAGCATCCAGGTTCTGCTATTGTTTATTGACCGGAAACGTGTCTCGGTCATGTCTACATAGTTCTCGAACCCGTAGGGTCCGCACACTTAACGGTCGGTGACGATCGGTATTATGAGTTTATGTGTTTTGATGTACCAAAGGTAGTTCGAAGTCCCGGACATGATCACGGACATGACGAGGAGTCTCAAAATGGCCGAGACATAAATATCGATATATTGGAAGCCTATATTTGGACATCGGAATAGTTCCGGGTGAAATTGGGATTTTGCCGGAGTACCGGGAGGTTACCGGAACCCCCCGGTAAGTGTATGCGCCTTATTGGGCCATAGTGGAGAGAGAGAGAGAGAAGACCAGGGCAGGCCGTGCGCCCCCTCTCCCTCCAGTCCGAATTGGACTAGGAGGGGGGCGGCGCGCCCTTTCCTTCCTCCCTCTCTCTCCTTCCTTCTCTCCTAGTCCAACTAGGGAAGGGGGGGGGGAATCCTACTCTCGGTGGGAATAGGACTCCTCCAGGGCGCGCCATAGGAGGGCCGGCCCTCCCCCCTCCTCCACTCCTTTATATACGTGGCTAGGGGGCACCCCATAGACACAGAAGTTGATCTTTTAGCCGTGTGCGTTGCCCCCTTCCACCATAATCCACCTCGGTCATATCGTAGCGGTGCTTAGGCGAAGCCCTGCGTCGGTAGCATCATCATCACCATCATCACGCCGTCGTGCTGACGAACTCTCCCTCAAAGCTCTGCTGGATCGTGAGTTCGTGGGACGTCACCGAGCTGAACGTGTGCTGAACTCGGAGGTGCCATGTGTTTGGTACTTGGATCGGTCAGATCGTAAAGACGTACCACTACATCAACCGTGTTGTCATAATGCTTCCGCTTTCGGTCTACGAGGGTACATGGACAACACTCTCCCTTCTCATTGCTATGCATCACCATGATCTTACGTGTGCGTAGGATTTTTTTTGAAATTACTACGTTCCCCAACAGTGGCATCAGAGCCAGGTTTATGCGTAGATGTTATATGCATGAGTACGAAACAAGTGAGTTGTGGGTGATACAAGTCATACTGCTTACCAGCATGTCATATTTTTATTCGGCAGTATTGTTGGATGAAACGGCCCGGACCGACATTACGCGTACGCTTACGCGAGACTGGTTCTACCGATGTGCTTCGCACACAGGTGGCTGGCGGGTGTCAGTTTCTCTAACTTTAGTTGAATCGAGTGTGCCTACGCCCGGTCCTTGTGAAGGTTAAAACATCACATACTTGACGAAATATCGTTGTGGTTTTGATGTGTAGGTAAGAACGGTTCTTGCTCAGCCCGTAGCAGCCACGTAAAACTTGCAACAACAAAGTAAAGGACGTCTAACTTGTTTTTGCAGGGCATGTCGTGATGTGATATGGTCAAGACATGATGCTAAATTTTATTGTATGAGATGATCATGCTTTGTAACAGAGTTATCGGCAACTGGCAGGAGCCATATGGTTGTCGCTTTATTGTATGAAATGCAATCACCATGTAATTGCTTTACTTTATCACTAAGCGATAGCGATAGTCGTAGAAGCAATAGTTGGCGAGACGACAACGATGCGACGATGGAGATCAAGGTGTCGAGCCGGTGACGATGGTGATCATGATTTGCTTTGGAGATGGAGATCAAAGGCACAAGATGATGATGGCCATATCATATCACTTATATTGATTGCATGTGATGTTTATCTTTTATGCATCTTATTTTGCTTAGATCGTGGTAGCATTATAAGATGATCTCTCACTAAATTTCAAGGTATAAGTGTTCTCCACGAGTATGCACCGTTCTGCGAAAGTTAAATGCGTGCCGAGACACCACGTGATGACCGGGTGTGATAAGCTCTCGTGCACATACAACGGGTGCAAGCCAGTTTTGCACACGCAGAATACTCGGGTTAGACTTGTGAGCCTAGTATATGCAGATATGGCCTCGGAACCCTGGAGACCGAAAGGTCGAGCGTGAATCATATAGTAGATATGATCAACATAGTGATGTTCACCATTGAAAACTACTCCATCTCACATGATGATCGGACATGGTTTAGTTGATATGGATCACGTGATCACTTAGATGATTCGAGGGATGTCTATCTAAGTGGGGGTTCTTAAGTAATTTGATTAATTGAACTTTAATTTATCATGAACTTAGTACCTGATAGTATTTTGCATGTCTATGTTCTAGATCAATTGCTAGCGATGTAGCTCCCCGTTTATTTTTTGATATGTTCCTAGAGAAAAACTATGTTGAAAGATGATAGTAGCAATGAGGCGGACTTGGTCCGTGATCAGAGGATTATCCTCATTGCTGCACAGAGAATTATGTCCTTGATGCACTGCTAGGTGACAGACCTATTGTAGGAGCAGATACAGATGTTATGAACATTTGACAAAGCTCGGTATGATGACTACTTGATAGTTTAGTGCTCCATGCTTTACGGCTTAGAACCGGGATTTCAAAAAAAATTGAACGCCACGGAGCATATGAGATGTTCCAAGAGTTGAAATTGGTATTTCAGACTCATGCCCGTGTTAAGAGGTATGAGACCTCTGACAAAGTACTTTGCCTTCAAGATGGAGGAGAATAGCTCAGCTAGTGAGCATGTGCTCGGAATGTCTGAGTACTACAATCACTTGAATCAAGTGGGAGTTAATCTTCCAGATAAGATAGTAATTGACAGAGTTCTCTAGTCACTATCACCAAGTTACTAGAACTTTGTGACGAACTATAATATGCAAGGTCTAACGGAAACGATTCCCAAGCTCTTCGCGATGCTGAAATCGGCGAAGGTAGAAATCAAGAAAAAGCATCAAGTGTTGACAGTTGACAAGACCACTAGTTTCAAGTAAAAGGGCAAGGGAAAGAAAGGGAACTTCAAGATGAATGGCAAGCAAGTTGCCACTCCCATGAAGAAGCACAAAGCTAGACCCAAGCCTAAAACTGAGTGCTTCTAACTGCAAAGGAAATGATCACTGGAAGTGGAACTTCCCTAGATACTTGCAGGATAAGAAGGATGGCAAAGTGAACAAAGGTATATTTGATATACATGTTATTGATGTGTACTTTACTAGTGTTTATAGCAGCCCCTCAGTATTTGATACTGGTTCAATTGCTAAGAGTAGTAACTCGAAACGGGAGTTGCAAAATAAACAGAGACTAGTTAAGGGCGAGGTGATGATGTGAGCTGGAAGTGATTCCAAGGTTGGTAAGATCACCATCGCACACTCCCTTTACCTTCGGGATTAGTGTTGAACCTAAACTAAATGTTATTTGGTGTCTGCGTTGAGCATAAATATGATTGGATCATGTTTATTGCAATATGGTTATTCATTTAAGTCAAAGAATAATTGTTGTCCTATTTACATGAATAAAACCTTCTATGGTCATACACTCAATATAAATGGTTTATTGAATCTCGATCGTAGTGATACACATATTCATAATATTGAAGCCAAAAGATGCAAAGTTAATAATGATAGTGCAACTTATTTGTGGCACTGCCGTTTAGGTCATATTGGTGTAAAGCGCATGAAGAAACTCCATGCTGATGGGCTTTTGGAATCACTTGATTATGAATCACTTGATGCTTGCGAACTATGCCTCATGGGCAAGATGACTAAGACTCCATTCTCCAGAACAATGGAATGAGCAACTGACTTATTGGAAATAATACATACTGATGTATTCAGTCCGATGAGTGTTGAGGCTTGCAGCGGGTATCATTAATTTCTGACCCTCATAGATGATTTGAGCAGATATGGGTATATCTACTTGATGAAACATAAGTCTGAAACATTTGAAAAGTTCAAAGAATTTCAGAGTGAAGTGGAAAATCATCATAACACGAAAATAAAGTTCCTACGATCTGATCACGGAGACGAATATTTGAGTTACGAGTTTGGTCTTCATTTGAAACAATGTGGAATAGTTTTGCAACTCACGCCACTAGAACACCACAGCCTAATGGTGTGTCCGAATGTCGTAACCGTACTTTATTAGATATGGTGCGATTTATTATGTCTCTTACCGATTTACCACTATCGTTTTGGGGTTATCCATTAGAGACAGCTGCATTCACATTAAATAGGGCACCATCTAAATCCGTCGAGATGACACCATATGAACTGTGGTTTGGCAAGAAACCTAAGCTGTCGTTTCTTAAAGTTTGGGGCAGCGATGCTTATGTGAAAAAGTTTCAACCTGATAAGCTCGAACCCAAATCGGAGAAGTGCATCTTCATAGGATACCCAAATGAAATTGTTGGGTACACCTTCTATCACAGATCCGAAGGCAAAATATTCATTGCTAAGAATGGATCCTTTCTGGAGAAGGAGTTTCTCTCGAAAGAAGTGAGTGGGAAGAAAGTAGAACTTGATGAGGTAATTGTACCTGCTCCCGAATTGGAAAGTAGTTCATCACAGAAATCAGTTCCAGTGATTCCTACACCAATTAGTGAGGAAGCTAATGATGATGATCGTGAAAATTCAGATCAAGTTACCACCAAACCTTGTAGGTCAATCGGAGCACGTTCCGCACCAGAGTGGTACGGTAATCCTGTTCTGGAAGTCATGTTACTAGACCATGACGAACCTATGAACTATGAGGAAGCGATGATGAGCCCAGATTCCGTGAAATGGCTTGAGGCCATGTAATTTGAGATGGGATCCATGTATGAGAACAAAGTGTGGACTTGGATTGACTTGCCCGATGATCGGCGAGCCATTGAGATTAAATGGATCTTCAAGAGGAACATAGACGCTGATAGTAGTGTTACTATCTACAAAGCTAGAATTGTCACAAAAGGTTTTTGACAAGTTCAAGGTGTTGACTATGATGAGAGTTTATCACTTGTATCTATGCTTAAAGTCTTTCCGAATCATGTTAGCAATTGCCGCATTTTATGAAATTCGGCAAATGGATGTCAAAACTGCATTCCTTAATGAATTTCTTAAAGAAGAGTTGTATATGATGCACCAGAAGGTTCTGTCAATATGAAAGATGCTAACAAAGTGTGTAAGCACCAATGGTCCATTTATGGACTGGTGCAAGAATCTCGGAGTTGGAATGTACGCTTTGATAGTGTGATCAAAGCATATAGTTTTATACAGACTTGCGGTGAAGTCTGTATTTACAAGAAAGTGAGTGGGAGCACTACAACCTTTCTGATAAGTATATGTGAATTACATATTGTTGATCGGAAATGATGTAGAATTTTCTGGAAAGCAAAAAGGAGTGTTTGAAAGGAGTTTTTCAAAGAAAGACGTCGGTGAAGCTGCTTACATATTGAGCATCAAGATCTATAGAGATAGATCAAGACGCTTGATAAGTATTTTCAATGAGTACATACCTTGACAAATTTTTGATGTAAGTTCAAAATGGAACAGTCAAAGAAGGAGTTCTTGCGTGTTGCAAGGTGTGAAGTTGAGTAAGACTCAAACGCCGACCATGACAAAAGATAGAGAGAGAATGAAAGTCATTCCCTATGCCTCAGCCATAGGTTCTATAAAGTATGCCATGCTATGTACTAAACATATTGTATACCCTACCTTGAGTTTGGCAAGGGAGTAAAATCGCGATCTAGGAGTAGATCACTGAACAGCGGTCAAAATTATCCTTAGTGGTATAAGGATATGTTTCTCGGTTATGGAGATGACAAAGAGTTCGTTGTAAAGGGTTACGTCGATGCAAGACACTGATCCAGATGAATCTAAGTCTCAATCTGGATACAAATTGAAAGTGGGAGTAATTAGCTAGAGTAGCTCCGTGCAGAGCATTGTAGACATAGAAAATTTGCAAAATACATACGACTCTGTATGTGGCAGCCCGTTGACTAAACTTCTCTCACAAGCAAAACATGATCACTCTTTGGGTGTTAATCACATAGCGATGTGAACTAGATTATTGACTCTAATAGACCTTTTGGATATTGGTCACATGGCGATGTCAACTAATCACATAGTCATGTGAACTATTGGTGTTAAATCACATGACGATGTGAACTAGATTGTTGAATCTAGTGCAAGTGGGAGACTGAAGGAAATATGCCCTAGAGGCAATAATAAAGTTGTTATTTATATTTCCTTATATCATGATAAATGTTTATTATTCATGCTAGAATTGTATTAACCGGAAACTTAGTACATGTGTGAATACATAGACAAAGCAGTGTCACTAGTATGCCTCTACTTGATTAGCTCGTTGAATCAAAGATGGTTAAGTTTCCTAGCCATAGACATGAGTTGTCATTTGATTAACGGGATCACATCATTAGAGAATGATGTGATTGACCTGACCCATTCCGTTAGCTTAGCACTTGACCGTTTAATATGTTGCTATTGCTTTCTTCATGACTTATACATGTTTCTATGACTATGAGATTATGCAACTCCCGAATACCAGAGGAAGACTTTGTGTGCGACCAAACGTCACAACGTAACTGGGTGATTATAAAGGTGCTCTACAGGTCTCTTCGATGGTGTTTGTTGAGTTGGCATAGATCGAGATTAGGATTTGTCACTCCGATTGTCGGAGAGGTACCTTTGGGCCCTCTTGGTAATGCACATCACTATAAGCCTTCCAAGCAATGTGACTAATGAGTTAGTTGCGGGATGATGCATTACGAAACGAGTAAAGAGACTTGCCGGTAACGAGATTGAACTAGGTATTGAGATACCGACGATCGAATCTCGAGCAAGTAACATACCGATGACAAAGGGAACAACGTATGTTGTTATGCGGTTTGACCGATCAAGATCTTCATAGAATATGTGGGAGCCAATATGAACATCCAGGTTACGCTATTGGTTATTGACCGGAGACGTGTCTCGGTCATGTCTACATAGTTCTCGAACCCGTAGGGTCCGCATGCTTAGCGTTCGGTGACGATCGGTATTGTGAGTTTATGTGTTTTGATGTACCGAAGGTAGTTCGGAGTCCCGGATGTGATCACGGACATGATGAGGAGTCTCGAAATGGTCGAGACATAAAGATTGATATATTGGACGGCTATATTCGAACACTGGAAGTGTTCCGGGTGATTTCGGAGAAAACCGGAGTGTTGGAGGGGTTACTGGAATCCCCCGGGGGAACTAATGGGCCACATGGGCCTTAGTGGATAGAGACAGGGCCAGCCAGGGCAGGCCGCGCGCCCCCTCCCCTGGGTCCGAATTGGACTAGGTGAGGGAGTTCTGGATTGAGGGGTCCTCGGACGTCCGGGCTATGCAACGTGGGCCGGACTGATGGGCTATGAAGATACAAGACAGAAGACTTCTTCCCGTGTCCGAATGGGACTCTCCTTTGCATGGATGGCAAGCTTGGCGTTTGGATATGTAGATTCCTTCCTCTGTAAACCGACTCTGTACAACCCTATGCCCCTCCAGTGTCTATATAAACCGGAGGGTTTAGTTCGTAGAGGCGATCACAAACATACATGCTAGACATCTAGGGTTTAGCCATTACGATCTCGTGGTAGATCAACTCTTGTAATCCCCATATTCATCAAGATCAATCAAGCAGGAAGTAGGGTATTACCTCCATCAAGAAGGCCCGAACCTAGGTAAACATCGTGTCCCCCATCTCCTGTTACAATCGACCTTAGACGCACAGTTCGGGACACCCTACCCGAGATCCGCCGGTTTTGACACCGACATTGGTGCTTTCATTGAGAGTTCCATTGCATTGTCATCAGAAGGTTCGATGGTCCATCAGTTACCTACAACAATGCTGCCCTGGGGGAGGTCCCCCCCCCCCGGCCAGATCTTTGTGTTCGGCGGCTTCGCACTGCGGGCCAACTCGCTTGGCCATCTAGAGCAGATCGACATCTACGCCCGAGGTCACTAGATTAGTTTTGGAAATCTGGACTATGTAGTTGATATCCGAGGAGACTTGATCTTCCAAGGGTTCACGACCTCAAACCACCGCTCTGGCCCTAGATCCGGAGCACATCGCCAGGTCCGAAGATGGGATTACTGAGCCCGTCGGACTATCTGCGGCCACTAAGCCCAGTACGGGAGAGCCGGAGGAAGTAGTGTCGCTGGGAACCGTCATGAAGCCGGACTCTTCTCTAGACACTAGTTCCGAACCCTCGGAGTCAGCATCGTGTGAGTTCCGCCAAGGAGTCTCCCTCCCGCCGTACTCCACGGACTCTCTTCTCCCCGGCCAAACCTCGCCTTTAAGCGAGGCTCTGGACTTAATGCGATCCCTTGTCATTACAAAGGAGCAACGCCCGAACTATGCCCAGCCCGGCCTAGGGGCTGAGAGCAGGGAATTTTATGTCCCACCCACCACCCACTTAATAGCCACTGTCGAGGACTTAACTGACATGCTCGATTACGGCTCCGAAGACATCGACAAAGATGGGACGATGCTTGGGAGAAGAGCAGGCCCAAAACCCGCCGTTTACCAGACGCTGGACGACCACCTCTTCATATGACATGTACATGGTGGATACACCCAAAGAAGGTAATGGCGATGAAAAAGAAGATCCAGTCAAGGATAAACCTCCTGAGATACAGCCAAAGCGCCTACGTCAGCAGCGCCGCTCTAAATCACGCCGTGGAAAAGACAGCAATACCGGCACAGGAGACAACAACTCTCCGGACGATGCCGAAGACAAAGAAGACCCCGTCGAGCCAACTTTCGAACAAGACGATTGGGAAGATGGGCAAGTTAGCCCTGACGAACAGGTCGTAAACGACGACTCGGAGGACAGTAATTATCTCCCACTCTTCGAGGACGAGGTGAGCCTCGGCGATGAAGACTTTATCGTACTTGAGGAACCTCTCGAGCAGGAGCGCTTCAAGCGCCGGCTAATCGCCACTGCAAGGAGCTTGAAAAAGAAGAAGCACCAGCTTCAAGCTGATCAAGATGTCGGCGTTCTGGGAACGGGGGTCCCCAGACTTGCCTGCCTGCGGTCTGCGGCGTGGCTCAAAGGAGGCCCATGACGGCCCATATTCATCAACGCAAGCTCAAGACCCTCGCGAGGGGCCAAGCCTCGCGGGGCGGACGACAAGGAGCTTCCTCAGGCACGGCCTCGTCAGGCTAGCTCATGAGGAGGCGGAGAGTTCAAGGCAGGGTACCTCGCGAGGTGCCCATGACGCAAGCCATGACGACCAAGGGCACCAGTCGGGCGCCAGCCCGCGGAGTGTCCTCCTTTCCTCTTTGGTGCAAAGGGAGCAAGTGCAGGCGAGAGCATCAGGCAAAGTCATCCGTTTCGGTGCAACAAGACCAAGACCAGCCCAACGGCTGGAAGGGAGTCATCATGGAGCCCAAGCAGGCGTCATCACCAGAGCCTTTGGCAGCCGAGGACCAACTTTAGTCAGGATAAGTGTACCCGCTGTTCCCCTTCAAAATGGCCAATTGTTGGCGCCCTTCCCGCTCAATATTTGGGAAGAGGCCCAGGGCCTTCGCCTATAAATAGGAGTAGCCACACTCAGAGTTAGGGCATCTGGGAGAGACGAGAAATCTTCATCGAGAAATCAGTAGCTAGAGCAACTGAACACCACCTAGCAGTTCATCACACCCGCCAAGAACAGACCCTCGCGAGGCTGTTCTTCCTTGTATTGTTCCTCATCAGCCCAAGAGGCAATCCACCACACCACACACTGGAGTAGGGTATTACACCACAACGGTGGCCTGAACCAGTATAAATCTTGTGTCTCTTGTGCTGTTCTGTTCAGTAGTTTAGGTCCCAGCGATTTGGCGAGGTGCGAGACGGTGGAGGGTTGGATCTCCGCGCGCACCCCAGTGTTCGAACCTCAAGGGTCTGCCGGAACCCGAAATCCGACATTTGACACGCCAGGTAGGGGTGCGCCGGAATCCACCTTCTGCCGCCTCGTGTTCCGCCGCATCGTCATCACCATGTCCGGCGAGCAAGCGGGCAACCTAGATCCTTAGGCGGCGTCGCCCGCCCAGTATGCCGCTTCGCCTCGGGCGACCCGTGCCCAGGCAGCTCGCGGTCCAGCGCGCTGCGGGCATGAGCGGCACGGACAGCTTCAACGGCTCTCACGCCCGCGGCGCGCGGTCGGCAGCAAGGACTCCAATCACGCCGCGACCACGTCACCATACACCCGCCGAGCAAGCGAACTTCGAGGGCCGTGCTCACGGTGGCGAGCTACTGCAGCGAGCTCTTTGGAAAGCGGCCGCGGACGTCTTCTTTGGAAGCGAGTGGCGAGCTCACAGGCTTCGCCGCCTCGAGGCTCACCCCTTCGCACCCGGCTTCCATCTCAGCCCAGGCGGCCCGCACGGGGCTCCGCAGCGTGAGGTTCCAAAGCTACTCCAACACCGGCGAAAGTCGGCCACCGGGCGGCGGCGGGTTGCCCCGCCCCGGCCCGCGGAGAAGAAGGACTCGACGTAACCGACGGCCCAGGTGGACCGCCGCGCCACCACCCCACGGTGGGCGCATCAAGCAGAGCCGCATGACACGCTCAGCACTACGGCGTGGCCTTCGGGACGACGGCGCCAGAAGAATACGTGCCCCACATGATGGACCAAGGGCACCCGCATGAGGGAGAACAAGGCTCGCTCCTCAGCCTGAGCTGGGGGGATGAGGCGCCAGAAGCTGAGCTCTTCCAGGAGCCTCGTGAATTCCCCACTGGTCGCGCCGGCGGCGACGATTATCGGGTACCGCTACTTCCTCAAGAGAAAGCATACGCTAATCATGGATCGCAGGAGGTGCAGGTCGCCGCGGCGAGCAGCTGCCGCGCTCCCACAGTCTCCTACCCCTCGGGAGGAGGGCGCAGGGGGCTGCCGGAGAGGGGCAGAGATCCGACATCACCACCGCGGCGTTCGGAGCAAGGCGTTCTCAGGAGGTAGGCCCTCACTGGGAGGCGCCTCGGGGCCTGCCTCGGCAGAGACCCGTGGTCGTCGGGGAACTGGCGACCGCTCTACCCCATCGGCGGCGTCCTGGTTTCCGGTCGTCGTTGATGGCACTAGAGTGTGGCACAAGGCGGGGCCCTCGTCTGGCGATATGAAGCAAGGCCGGTACCTGTGAAGAAGGCCTAGTGCCTGTGAAGCTCGCCGCCCCATGACACTCTCACGTAATAATGAGTGGGGCTGTACACGCCCCGGAGTCTCAGGGGTGCCGGCCTCAGGCCCTGGGGCTCCCTCCACGCCCAGTGGCAGCACTTAGCTCCGCGCTGGTGAGAAGACGTCCAAGACTAGACTAGGTGTCGGACGCGGCTTTTCTTCTGCTTTCTTCGCCTTTCCATTTGGTTGTCGCTTTCCCCGCTGGATTTAAGTTGGATTCAATTTGAGATTTGCGTGTGTTCGGGAAGGGGTGCTTAGTCTCATTCGAGCAAATCTCTCGCGTTTGGTTGCCACTCCGCCTCATTTGCCTCCCCTCGCGAGCCCCTCATGAGCCGGGCCAGCCTAGCTTGCGCGCAGCCCAACTGCCGCCCGCCGCGTCCTCTCCGGAGGGTTTTACTGCAGATCCTATGGATTCGATCAGGAGACACTGGTCACCGCAGCCTCCCACAGGCTATCTCGGGGCTCGTCTGAAACAAAGGTAAATCAGCCGACCAAAGACGTCAGCAGCAACCACTTGGCGCGGGCATATGGGCGATGTAACACCTACTAATACGATGAACACAAGTTTTACATGAGGGCTCCCCTCCCAAAATGCTCTCACATCCATCAGGCCAAAACCTGAGTTCTATTCATGCAGGGTAATGGAACAGGGACAATACATAATCAGTCGGATAAATCCCCCAATGCGTCCTCAGGAGCACCTCCCGAGCCGTTGCTGGCGTCGCTGGCCTCGCCGTCACTGTCTGCGTGGCCATCAGCGGCATCAGGGCCATTCACCACGCCGCCCTCATCGGCAGCCACGATCACGTCGTCGTTGTCCGAAGCAAAGGCCCTGACGAGAGCATCCACATTATCTTCCAACCGGTCGCCAGTCGCCCGGGACGGCACTGAGGAACTGGGGTGATAACTGCGTCAAAGTCGAAGTGGGGTCCATGTTCGAGATGGCGAAGACACGAGAAAAGCGGCGCCCAAGCAGCGTCTGGCTCCTCTCCTCCACCAATCTATTGGCCACGACCGACCGCGCCTCCAGCCGCGCCACCACATCGGTGAAGAACTGAATGTTGCCGGCGTAATTAACCGTGTGCGGCTCGCCAACAGCCGCCTCGCAGATGTTACCCAAGGCTGTGTTGGCTCTTTCCCGGAGCATGGTGAGCATGGGGCCGTGCTCGTGCTCCAGGATTCACCGCTGATGCATCTCGTCCGCATTCTGGCGCGCGACGGCCTCGGCCTCCTCCACCCGTTGGCAAAGAAGGAGCACCTCGGCCTGAGAGGTGGTTGACTCCCCCTGCGCCACCTCGAGGGCGGCCCGAAGAGCATCGGCCCGCCGCGTCGCCTCCTCCAGCTTGGCCCTCAAGGCAGCAGTCCTGCCTTCAGCCTCAGTCCTGATCAACCCCAGCCTCGCCTCAAACTCGCGCTCAAGGTTCAAGCGCGCTGTCGCCACTCGGCGTTCGACCTCCTCCAGGACGCGGGCTTCCCGTGCAGCGACCTCATCCTCCGCCCGCGTCACCAAGCGCTCCCTCGTCTCCAAGCGCTCGTACTCGCGCGCGCGTTCGGCGGCTTCAAGCGTCAACGCCTCCTCACGCTTCTGGAGCTCCACCGGGTCGCCGGAGGCCACCTTCATCGACGCAAGGGCTGCCTCGCGCAGCTCCACTTGCTCCTCCAGTGAGTGGCACCGGGCCAGGAGTTCCCGTGCCCGCTTCTCCACTGCCTCTCGCCGCCTGTTAGATTCTCGGGCCTCCTCGACAGCCCGAGAACAGGCCTCCCGAGAGGCTGCCAGCGACGCCCTGGCCTCTTCATCATCAAGATCGCGCTGGTGGCGCGCAAGGGCGATAGCGCCCTCCAGCTCACGCCTCTTTGCGGCCAGGCGCAGGCCCTCGGCCTCAAGGCACACATCTTCGTCAGCGAGCTCTTCACCAAGAAGGCTCACCATGTCAGCCGCCCTTCGAAGAAATCCTTGGCGAAGGGCGCGGCGCTCCCGGGCGCGCTCGTGCACGTCTTCCACACCATCAACCTCCCCAAGCGGCGCCGGAGCCACGGATCAGCATTCCCCCTCCGGGCAGGCTGGCACCCTCGCGGCGACGGCCGGGCACGCGCGCCGAAGCCCGGCACAGCCAGCCCACCCCCAAACGAAGAGCGCAGGAAGCGCCTCAGCCAATCGCCGTCCACGACCAGGCGAGATGCCTAGGGCAGGCTAGCTATGCCACGAGAAGGCTCGCGAAGAAGGGTCGTGAGGCGCGCAGGGCCTCGATGCGCCTCTGGACGGTTCGCCTCCCCGGTCGCCCTCACCACAAGGGCTCCACTGCTCGGAGCGCTCAAGGACGGGAAAGAGGGCGAAGCCAAGGGGGACGACTCTTCACCCGTTTCCGTGAGCTCGGCAGAAGGGCTGCAGGCAAGGATCAAGATGGCAGGGAGGAGGATCAGGAGCTGGAGAAGGAAAAGGCTTACTCATCAGTGGCGAAGTACTTCCTGCGCTTCAGCAGGCGACAAGGGTAATCATCGCCCAGGGCCTCCCTCCTCTTCCGAAGGGCCTCGAAGTCCATGCGAAAGCGACCCAAGATTTGAGCGCAGGGTCAGCCTGCGACGAGGGAGAAGCACCAAGGCGACCTGCGTCAGGGGCACCCAACTGATGCACGCTGCTGGTCGCCTCACCAAGAGAAGCGGCTGGGGCCTCGGGAGCCTCAGCCACAGGCGCTGCGGGCGGCTGCCTGCCGCCCTCAGCCACGGCGGCGTGGGCCTCGGGAGATGCTCCCTCATGAGCGTCGCCCGGTGCTGTCACCCGGGCGGTGGTCCCTTCAGCCTCTGGCGGCTCGTGCCTCCCTGCTCCGCCACCTGAGGAGGAGCCGCCTTGGCCGACTGGAAGGGCTGTCACCATCACTGGATTCTCGCGAGGCCCCTGGAGACCAGCGGGCGCGCCCCATTCATCGAAGATAGGCATCTAGTTCACAAAATCACCCCTGATACAGCAAAGGTACAGCAAGGCCCCTCCATGCCGGATGCCACCGGGTTGGGGTCGCCAGTCAGGACCAGGAGCACTTTCCTTAGCGCTTCAGGCGTCAGGTCTTCTTCCTGGAGCCTCATACGATCACCAGGCCCGCTGAAGGCCCACATCCGATGGGAATGGCGTTGGAGAGGAGCAACGCGGCACATCAGGAACTCCTTCACCACCTTGGGCGCTGTCACAGCAAGCGACCTCAGGAAAGCGAAGCGGTGCCAGACAAAGATGAGCCGAGGGCTTGAAAGTGTCTCTGGCCCCACTGAATTGGGGACAGCAAAGCAGGTTGGCTCCGATAGCAGGGGGCTGGGCACCCCCACATCCACGTACAACCACCTCTCACGGAACTCAGCCGTGGGCGGAGGGAGGCTGAAGTCAATCCCTGAGGCCGCTGTCTCGGGCGCGGCGACGAAGCTCATGCACGCCGAGCATTGGGTGGGGTCGACAAGGCGCAGAGAGAAGAAGTGGCGCAGCAAGGCAACCGAAGGAAGGATGCCCATCATTGCCTCACAAGCGAAGGCGAAGACCGAGAGGAGAGTGATGGACTCGGGACCCGGATGCATCATGTGGATCTGATAATGGGAAAGCACGACATTGAAGAAATCGAAAAGGAGGAACCAGCCCGCCCGCAGGCGTCGGCCAAAATACCGGACCTCGGTGACTATCACAGCCGATGGAGAAGTGGGACGCGGGCCAGGCCCTCATCCTCCCGCATTCGTTGAAGGTGGTGGCCAGAGTCGAACTAACCTTGCCCAAGCCCTCTAGATTGAGTATGATCGACGGGTCGACGGCGGAGGCCGCCGGCAGTGGCGAGCGAGGCGGAGGCACATGTTTCTTCCCTTTCCCCTTTTTCGTCGGAGCCATGGCGATTGAAAGGGGGGGGGGAGATTCGAGATTGGATTGAAAATGGAAGCTGGAGTTCGAGAGGGGAAGGATAGGCGCACGAGCAGCGAGAGAGGGAACGGATGTGTACAAAGAGCGTGTCCGCCTAGCAAGGCACGAAATGAGGCGTGGGGAGAAAAGTGCCCACGTCCAATCAACCGCCACGCTGGCGCCCAAGGCCGCAGGGCTGTTAGGGCTCATGACGCTTCAAGACTTGCCCCTTCGCCTCTCTGCTCGGCCAAGTTCGGGCACGCCGTGGGCCCGGGGGCTATTGTCGGCGTTCTGGGAACGGGGGTCCCCAGACTTGCCTGCCCACGGCCTGCGACGTGGCTCAAAGGAGGCCCATGACGGCCCATCTTCATCAACGCAAGCTCAAGACCCTCGCGAGGGGCCAAGCCTCGCGGGGCGGACGACAAGCAGCTTCCTCAGGCACGGCCTCGTCAGGCTGGCTCATGAGGAGGCGGAGAGTTCAAGCGTGGTACCTCGCGAGGTGCCCATGACGCAAGCCATGATTTACCAAGGGCGCCCGATCGAGCGCCAGCCCGCAGATGTCCTCCTTTCCTCTTTGGTGCAAAGGGAGCAAGCGCGGCGAGCATCGAGCAAAGGCATCCGTTTGGTGCAACAAGACCAAGACCAGCCCAACGGCTGGAAGGGAGTCATCGTGGAGCCCAAGCGATCGTCATCACTGTGAGCCTTTGGCGGCGAGGACCAACTTTAGTCGGGATAAGTGTACCCATTGTTCCCCTTCAAAATGGCCAATTGTTGGCGCCCTTCCCGCTCAATATTTGGGAAGAGGCCCAGGGCCTTCGCCTATAAATAGGAGTAGCCACACTCAGAGTTAGGGCATCTGGGAGAGACGAGAAATCCTCATCGAGAAACCAGTAGCTAGAGCAACTGAACACCACCTAGCAGTTCATCACACCCGCCAAGAACAGACCCTCGCGAGGCTGTTCTTCCTTGTATTATTCCTCATCAGCCCAAGAGGCAATCCACCACACCACACCTTTGGAGTAGGGTATTACACCACAACGGTGGCCTGAACGATATAAATCTTGTGTCTCTTGTGCTATTCTGCTTAGTAGTTTAGGTCCCAAATGATTCGGCGAGGTGCGAGACGGTGGAGGGTTGGATCTCCGCGCGCACCCCAGTGTTCGAACCTCAAGGGTCTGCCGGAACCCGAAATCCGACACAAGATCTGCTCAACCATAGGTGGACTAATGTCCCGGCAGCCGAGGAATACAGCCTCGAGCGCCCAACCAAAAGTTACCCGAAGTGTAAACTGCTACCCCAATTTGACGACGAGGCCCTCAAGCCCGTACCATCAACACGTAATGCGGCTGACCGACCACCACGTGGCCGGGACAAAATGACAACTCAAGCCGAACACCAGCCCATACTACCTCGCCATAAAGGTAGAGATATAATAGCTCCGGGATAAACATATGACCTGCGGCAGGACCTGTATAGTAGAGCAGGTCAGACCAGATCGATCTACGGATCGCGGGGGCGTGCCCCGACGCGCGACGACGGCTATCTAGCTGGACGTCACAAGCATAATCATGTTTAGGCCGAAAACCGCAGACGGACTCCATCCGAGCTACGTCGCGACTTGGCCCGATATAGAGGCGCCGCACACCCCCTCTGCTTCACTGATGAAGTAATGGAGCATGAATTTCCATAAGGGTTTAAACCCGTGAACATCGAATCATATGATGGAATAACAGACCCCGCGGTATGGATTGAAGATTTTATTCTCCATATTCATATGGCCCACGGTGATGATCTTCATGCCATCAAATGCCTCCCGCTAAAACTCAAGGGACCAGCTCGGCACTGGTTGAACAGCCTGCCTGAAAACTCAATTGGCAGCTGGGAAGACTTGGAAGACGCCTTCCGCGACAACTTCCAAGGTACATACGTCCGACCTCTGGATGCCGATGACTTAAGTCACATAGTTCAACAACCCGGAGAGTCAGCCAGGAGATTCTGGACTTGGTTCCTAACTAAAAAGAACCAGATCGTCGACTATCTGGATATCGAAGCCCTAGTGGCCTTTAAGCATAGCATCCAGGACGAATGGCTCGCCCGACACCTCGGCCAGGAAAAGCCGAAGTCCATGGCAACCCTCATGGCACTCATGACCCGCTTTTGCCCGAGCGAAGATAGCTGGCTAGACCGTAGCAATAATAATTCAAGCGAACCTGGCACCTCTGAAGCCAGAAATAGCAACGGCAAGCCCCGACGCAACAGGCACGAGCGTCGAAACAACGGTGACAATACCGATGACACGGCGGTCAACGCCGGATTCAGTGGCTCCAAATCTGGCCAGCGAAAGAAGCCATTTAAAAGGAACAATCCGGGCTCATCCAGCTTGGACCCGCATACTCGATCGTCCATGTCAGATCCATGGCACCCCCGATAAACCAGCCAATCATACCAACAGAAGCCGTTGGGTCTTTAAACATGCCGGCATGTTAAATACCGAGAACAAGGAGAAGGGGTCACAGAGTGAGGATGACAACGAGGAGCCCCGTCCACCAAATACAGGGGGACAGAAGAAGTTTCCCCCTAGGTTAAAATGGTGAACATGATATACGTTACCCATATCCCCAAGAGGGAGCGCAAACGTGCGCTCAGGGACATCTATGCAATAGAGCCAGTCACCCCAAAATTCAACCCATGGTCGTCTTGCCCGATCACCTTTGATCGCAGGGACCATCCGACCAGTGTCCGTCATGGCGGTTCAGCCGCACTGGTCCTTGACCCAATCATTGATGGATTCCACCTCATGCGAGTCCTCATGGATGGTGGCAGCAGCCTCAACCTGCTCTGTCAGGATACAGTCCGCAAAATGGGCATCAATCCATCAAGGATCAAGCCCACAAAGACTACCATTAAAGGAGTAATACCAGGTGTAGAGGCCCGCTGCACGGGTTTAATCACATTAGAAGTCGTCTTTGGATCCCCAGACAACTTCTGAAGCGAAGACTTGATCTCCGACATCGTCCCCTTCCGCAGTGGCTATCACGCACTGCTCGGACGAACTGCATTTGCTCAATTCAATGTGGTGCCACACTATGCTTATCTCAAACTCAAGATGCCCGGACCACGCGATGTCATAACAGTCAATGGAAACACGGAGCGCTCCCTCCGTACCGAGGAGCACACCGCGGCCCTGGCAGCGGAAGTACATAGCGGCCTTATCAAGCAGAATTTCAATTCAGCGGCCAAGCTCCCAGACACTGTCAAACGAGTCCGGACTACTCCGCAGCATGACAGTCCAACTCGTCAGGAGTTAGACTAGCAATTCGGCCTCCGCCTCAGTCCCGACCAAATGGCGGCGTCCATACCACGCGTACATAACTACGCACTCAAAATACCATGGGCAGAGACGGAGGCATAACTAGATGGTGGCCCATAATATGGCTTGACCTAACCTGGGCACACATGCCTTCCCTTTCCTTTTTTCCCTTTTCAGGCTTCTTCTCTACAGGCCCCTCCCGATGGCCTGATCATCGGTCCTTTCGAAGGATGTATATACCAAGGGGGCAAGCAGCATAGACGTGTGGGGGAATCTCTAGATGTTCTTCTTGACGATCATTCTACCTGTTTTCAGGACCCGCACACAGCTCCACCTTGGTCTTGGCATGTTAAATAGCCCTGTTGCTTATCGCACTATTTGTATAAATACGCTTGACGTATTAATCAAATTATAATGGAAACAGTTTGTGGCCCAACTTATGTGGCACTAGCTTACTACTTCATTTTATTTCGCTATTCTTATAGATTGCACCCGTACACTTTGGTACGCTTTAATTCGCCAGGGGCTTCATTGTGCTCCATAATACGACAACAAAGTCCGAACACTTTTTACAGTATAGTTCGGCACCCCGAAATTAGCATTATATGCATCGGCTCCGAATCATGTCTTTGGTCAATAGTTGGGTTGCCCGGCTCCTATGCTTACTACCTTACGTTCCGTCCTATCGACTAAGGTAGTAAGGGAGAAATATTGTGATTGTGTTTCTGGTTTATCCGAGCAAACACCTCAGTAGAGAAAGCCGAAAACTGACTGTCATGATGCGGCGAGAGCTGGTCAACTATTCGGAGGTTAAAAATCTTTTGCAATTTTTTCCGCATTATGCGACGAATCGGCCTCTACCCGATCAGGTGTCTACAACACCCTAGTCCACATTAAATACTAACTAGGGGCTGCGCCTACATTTCTATTGTCAAACTTCTATGGCTAAGTGGGGGTGATAAATCCACATAGTTCGATTGCCTGGTTTGTTGCGCTAAACACCTCCTTCAAGGACCAAACTCTTGGATCAAGAGTGTTTAGATTCCATCCCGTACACCCCCGTACTACCTACGTGCAGGCTGAAGCCGACGACTGGCCAACTCTTAGATTTAACAAAACGATCGCACAGGAGGTAAAATTTTAAAACAACAAACATTATATTACATAACGGCTTTGTTTCATAATACAGGAAGGGATAACATGAATGACTTCATTCAAAGATAGTGTCTTTTGAACACTGGCCCTCTACAATTGGGGATCCCTTCAGGACATCATCAAAATACCGCTCGGGCGTGCGGGTTTCCTTGCCCGTGGGCGGTCCCTCGGTCGCGAGCTTGACGGCGTGTCCATCTTCGCCCACTGCACCTTGACACGGGCGAAGGCCATCCGCGCACCTTCGATGCAGACCGACTGCTTGATGGCATCAAGCCAAGGGCAGGCATTGACCAGCCGCTTCACGAGCCCGAAGTAGCTGCTGGGTATGGCTTCGGCGGGTCATAAACGGATTATCAAATCCTTCATGGCCAGTTCGGCCACCCTATGCAGTTCGGTCAGCTGTTTCAGCTGATCGCTAAAGGGCACCGGATGCTTTGGCGCAAGGTATTGCGACCAGAACAACTTCTGCATTGAGCTCCGCTCTTCGGCTCGGAAGAACTCCACTGCATCAGCAACACTGCACGGCAGATCCGCAAATGCTCCTGGAGAACTCCAAATCTGGGTCAGTAAGAGGTACCTTTTCTTCACAAATTTGCTCTGCATAATAAAGGCCTTACCAGCCGCGATTCTCCTGGCCTCCTGGATTTCCTGGAGGGCGCCCTGGGCTTCAACCCGGGCATCTTGTGCGCTTTGGCAGGCCTTGGCAATTTCGGACTCTTGATCTGCAATATTACGCTCCAAGGACTCACATTTCTTCACGATGTCCTGGAGCTCCTACTGGACCTCACCGACTCTGGCCTCGTATTTTTCGCGGGCGGCTTGTTCCTTTGCCGCTCTCTTCTGGGCCTCAGCCAGCGCCTTCTTGAGGGTCTCCACCTCGGTTGCCGCTCCTATGAATTATAATGGCACTATGGTCAACACAAATCATTCAACCTTTCTGGATCTACAAAAGGTCATTGCATACCTTGCTTGTCCTCCAGCTGCTTTTTCACATGGCCGAGCTCTTCCTCGGTCCGCTCCAGACTCTGCTTTAGTCTGGAGACTTCGGCAGAATGGGAGGTCGCAGCCAGCAACGACGCCTGCTTATTCACATAGACATGTATGGTTAGTCTTCTGCGAAAATTATTTGATCCTCTGTCCGGCTTTTCTTTCCGAACACCGGACTGAGTCTCAGGGGCTACTGTCTATACGATGACATTCTTTTTGCATAATTACATCGCATACCTCAAAGCCTGTTAGAAGGCTCAGGCTTCGGTCAGTCCGCTCTTAACGGACTGAACCCTCTCAACCACCGTACCCATAAGGATACGGTGTTCCTCAATAATGGAAGCGCTTTGCAGCGCTTCCAGTAGAGTATCCGGTGCCTCTGGATGGACAGAGGTCACCGGCGGAATAGGCGCACCTCCTTTCGAAGGAGGCTGCTTGCCTGATTCCGGAGCCGTATGGGTCTCCGGAATGGTATTCGGCTGGGTGCCGAATTGGATATGGCCCCCATCGCCAGTCTCCAGGGGGATTTGCTCCCCCATGTGTCCGGTGGCCGAGGCATCACCCTCTGGCGCCACCACAGCGGCCTCTGCGTCTCTCCTTGGCACAGGAGGTCCTTCGACAACACACAGGCGTCGTCCATGGCCTTGGGAGAGTAGGCTGCCGGAAGTGACCAGCAGTCCATCACATTTGGATCCAGCAAATTCCCCGAAGATGAGGATCGCTGGGGGCTGTCATGGGCTGGACTGCGGCGCATGATTCGGCACATTAAAACCACAAACTAAGGAAGTTGAATATGTGTATAAGTGCCTTTGTGTACTTACGATTCGGCTAGGGGCTTATCCTTGGGGCGCCATTCGGAGCTGCTGTCAGTTCCCAACACGGAGTTGTCCGCGAGGGAGACCCTCCCCTTCTTGGATGCCTCAGCCTCCAGATCCATGGAGGCCGCCCTTTTCTGCCTTCCCCCCTCGAGGGGGGGGGAGTTGCTTTCCTCCTCCTCCTTGTCGGTGGCGGGAGAGGAGTGGGTTTCGGCGTCTTCGGACGTTGCGGCAAAGGCCGCTTCTTCCCGACTGGCCCTTCTTCTTGGCCTTCTTCTCTGGCGCCTGGTAGGGCACCGGAACCAGCATCTTCGTAGAAGCGGGATAGCTAGATCTTCGGGCAGCGGAACCGGACACTTGATCTGCTCCGCCTTCTTTGTCCAGCCCTGAAAAAACAAATAGGGAAGCTTAGACATCTTCCTTGAGTGTACAGGTAAAGGATACACCTTGGGATACAAAACACTTATCGGACTGGCGGGATGGGCTAGGTTGTACCCAAGGTCCTCGGTCCTCGCCGGCCACGTCTCGTTGACCTTAAAGAGCACCTTCCAGATGTCTTCGTGTGTAGTGCCGAAGAATTGTTGCAAGGTCTAGTGCTTGGCCGGATCAAACTCCCACAAATTGCAAGTCCGGCTTTGACAAGGAAGGATCCGGCGGAACAGCATCACTTGAATTACGTTGACGAGCTTGATGTTCTTGTCCACCATGCTCTGGATGCGCGCCTGCAGCACTGTCAGCTCGTCCGACGAAGCCTAGTCCAAGCCCTTCTCTAGCCAGGAGGTGAGCCGCATCGGGGCCCTGGACTTAAATTCGGGAGCCGCAGCCCAGGTGGCGTCACGAGGCTCTGTGACGTAGAACCACTTCTGTTGCCACCCTTTGATGGTCTCCATGAAAGTACTTTTGGGCCATGAGACATTGGGCAGCTTGCTCACCATAGCGCCTCCGCACTCTGCGTGTTGACCACCCACCACCTTTGGCTTCACATTGAAGATCTTTAACCACAATCCGAAGTGAGGTGGGATGCGGAGGAAGGGCTTGCACACGACAATGAATGCCGAGATGTTGAGGAAGGAGTTGGGGGCCAGATCGTGGAAATCCAGACCATAGTAGAACATGAATCCGCGAACAAAGTGGGGGATGAATACCACCCTCTCATGGGGCTCCAGGGTGGGGATGATCTGCCCCTTTGCTGGAAGCCGGTGGGCAATTTCCTGGGCTAAGTACCCATCCTCTCGGAGCTTGGTGATGTCCTTCTCCTTGACGGAGCAGACCATCCACTTGCCCTGCGCTCCAGGTCCGGACATGGTCGGAGTGCTTTTTTAAGGCAGAGAGGATGAGAGCTTCGACGCTGGAGCTCGAGAATGGGTGGGCAGAGAGAAAGAAGGTGTGGGTGAAAGGGTGAGTCCTTATCTCCTTATAAAGGCAGCGAATATCAAGCGCCTCCCCACTTGCCTTAAAACTCGCCTATTCCCCAAGGGCCGTGCAGACGCTGCAGTTGGATTACCCACACCCGTATTGATGAGAATCACGCAATAAGGGGACACGATCTCTGCTTCAACAAGACATGTCAATAAAACCGCATCTTGAAACATGTAGCGGGAGGCTAAAAAACGGTTCGAAATAATGACCGGGCAGCAACGTGATGTCACACTACAAAAGTTGTCAGTAGAATGGACTCGTGAAATATTATACTCTCTACATGTGTGTGGTACTTGTTTTGGAGAGCCGGACACATATTCTGTGTTCGAAGGCTGTTTTGGAGTATTCGGAGGTGGAACCCGCCTTGCAATGCCGAAGACAATCTGCGCGCCGGACACATCGTCATTGAAGCCTAGTTCATGGGCTACTGAGGGAGTCCTGGATTAAGGGGTCCTCGGACGTCCGGGCTATGCAACGTGGGCCGGACTGATGGGCTATGAAGATACAAGACAGAAGACTTCTTCCCGTGTCCGGATGCGACTCTCCTTTGCGTGGATGGCAAGCTTGGCGTTCGAATATGTAGACTCCTTCCTCTGTAAACCGACTCTGTACAACCCTATGCCCCTCCGATGTCTATATAAACCAGAGGGTTTAGTCCGTAGAGGCGATCACAAACATACAGGCTAGACATCTAGGGTTTAGCCATTACGATCTCGTGGTAGATCAACTCTTGTAATCCTCATATTCATCAAGATCAATCAAGCAGGAAGTAGGGTATTACCTCCATCAAGAGGGCCCGAACCTGGGTAAACATTGTGTCCCACGTCTCCTGTTACCATCGACCTTAGACGCACTATTCGGGACCCCCTACCCGAGATCCGCCGGTTTTGACACCGACAATAGGGAAGGGGGGGGCGCCCCCTTTCCTTCTCCCTCTCCTCCTTCCTTCCCCCCTCCTAGTTGAACTAGGAAAAGGGGAGTCCTACTCCTACTAGGAGGAGGACTCCTCCTCTCCTTGGGCGCACCAAGGGCCGGCCGGCCTCCCCCTTGCTCCTTTATATACGGGGGCAGGGGGCACCCTAGAACACAACACCAGACATTGTCTTAGCCGTGTGCGGTGCCCCCCTCCACCATAATCCACCTCGGTCATATTGTTGCAGTGCTTAGGCGATGCACTGCGCCGGTAGCTTCATCATCACCGTCATCACGCCGTCGTGCTGACGAAGCTCTACCCCGACACTCAGCTGGATCAAGAGTTCGTGGGATGTCACCGAGCAGAACGTGTGCAGATCAAGGAGGTGCCGTACTTTCGGTACTAGGATCGGTCGGATCATGAAGACGTACGACTACATCAACCGCGTTGTCATAACACTTCCGCTTACGGTCTATGAGGGTACGTAGACAACACTCTCCCCTCTCGTTGCTATGCATCACCATGATAGATCTTGCGTGTGCGTAGGATTTTTTTTGAAATAACTACGTTCCCCAACATATGAGATGTTCCAAGAGCTGGAATTGGTATTTCAGACTCATGCCCGAGTCGAGAGGTATGAGACCTCTGACAAAGTACTTAGCCTACAAGATGGACGAGAATAGCTCAACTAATGAGCATGTGCTCAGAATGACTGAGTACTACAATCGCTTGAATCAAGTGGGAGTTAATCTTCCAGATAAGATAGTGATTGACAGAGTTCTCTAGTCACGATCACCAAGTTACTGGAACTTCGTGATGAACTAAAATATGCAAGGGATGACGAAAACAATTCCCAAGCTCTTTGTGATGTTGAAATCACCGAAGGTAGAAATCAAGAATGAGCATCAAGTGTTGATGGTTTACTAGTTTCAAGAAAAGGGCAAAGGGAAAGAAAGGCAACTTCAAGAAGAATGGCAAGCAAGTTGCCACTCCCATGAAGAAGCCCAAAGCTAGACCCAAGCCTAAAACTGAGTGCTTCTACTGCAATGAAAATGGTCACTGGAAGTGGAACTGCCCTAGATACTTGGCGGATAAGAAGGATGGCAAAGTGAACAAAGGTATATTGGATATACATGTTATTGATGTGTACTTACTAGTGTTTATAGCAACCCATTGGTATTTGATACTGGTTCAGCTGCTAAGAGTAGTAACTCGAAACGGGAGTTGCAAAATAAACAGAGACTAGTTAAGGGCGAGGTGACGATGTGTGTTGGAAGTAATTCCAAGGTTGATAAGATCACCATCAAACACTCCCTTTACCTTCGGGATTAGTGTCGAACCTAAAATAAATGTTATTTGGTGTTGGCATTGAGCATGAATATGATTGGATCATGTTTATTGCAATATGGTTATTCATTTAAGTCAAAGAATAATTGTTGTTCTATTTACATGAATAAAACCTTCTATGGTCATACACTCAATATAAATGGTTTATTCAATCTCGATCGTTGTGATACACATATTCATAATATTGAATCCAGAATATGCAAAGTTAATAACGATAGTGCAACTTATTTGTGGCACTGCCGTTTAGGTCATATTGGTGTAAAGCGCATGAAGGAACTCCATGTTGATGGGCTTTTGGAATCACTTGATTGTGAATTACTATATGCTTGCGAACCATGCCTCATGGGCAAGATGACTACGACTCCGTTCTCCGGAACAATGGAGCGAATAACAGACTTGTTGGAAATAATACATACTGATGTATGCGGTCCGATGAGTGTTGAGGCTTGCGGCAGGTATCGTTATTTTCCGACCTTCATAGATGATTTGAGCAGATATGGGTATATCTACTTGATGAAACTTAAGTATGAAACATTTGAAAAGTTCAAAGAATTTTAGAGTGAAGTGGAAAATCATCATAACAAGAAAATAAAGTTTCTATGATCTGATCGTGTAGCTGAATATTTGAGTTTTGAGTTTGGCCTTCATTCAAAATGTGGAATAGTTTCACAACTCACACCATCTGGAACACCACAGCGTAATGATGTGTCCGAACGTCATAACCTTACTTTATTGGATATGGTGCGATCTATGATGTCTCTTACCGATTTACCACTATCGTTTTGGGGTTATGCGTTAGAGACATCAGCATTCACGTTAAATTGGGCATCATCTAAATCCTTTGAGACGACACCGTATGAACTGTGGTTTGGCAAGAAACCTAAGCCGTCGTTTCTTAAAGTTTGGGGCTGCGATGCTTATGTGAAAAAGCTTCGACCTGATAAGCTCGAACCCGAATCAGAGAAATGCGTCTTCATAGGATACCCAAAGGAAACTGTTGGGTACACCTTCTATCACAGATCCGAAGGCAAGATATTCGTTGCTAAGAATGGATCCTTTCTAGAGAAGGAGTTTATCTCGAAAGAAGTGAGTGGGAGGAAAGTAGAATTTGATGAGGTAATTGTACCTTCTCCCAAATTGGAAAACGGTACATCACAGAAATTAGTTCCAGTGATTCTTACACCAATCAGTGAGGAAGCTAATGATGATGATCATGAAACTTCAGATCAAGTTACTACCGAACCTCGTAGGTCAACCAGAGTACGATCCGCACCAGAGTGGTACGGTAATCCTGTTCTGGAGGTCATGTTACTTGACCATGACGAACCTACGAACTATGAGGAAGCGATGATGAGCCCAGATCTCGCGAAATGGCGTGAGGCCATGAAATCTGAGGGGATCCATGTATGAGAACAAAGTATGGACTTTGATTGACTTGCCCGATGATCGGCGAGCCATTGATATTAAATGGATCTTCAAGAGAAAGACAGACACTGATAGTAGTGTTACTATCTACAAGGCTCTTTGCGGCCTCACGCACGGTATTCCCACGGGTGTCGCCTTACCATGGCCCGGGAGCGTTTGCGCCTTTTGGTTCACGTGTATGATAGTGTCGCTAGCATCCATATGACAGAGAACCCGGGCCGACATGACTAGTCGTGAACCCAAAGTGGCACTAACTTGAATTGTCACAAAAAGGTTTTTGACAATTTCAAGGTGTTGACTATGATGAGATTTTCTCACTGGTAGCGATGCTTAAGTCTGTCCGAATCATGTTAGCAATTGCTGCATTTTATGAAATCTGGCAGAGTGATAAAAAAACTCCACTCCTTAATGGAATTATTAAAGAAGAGTTGTATATGATGCAACCAGAAGGTTTTGTCAATCCTAAAGGTTCTAACAAAGTGTGCAAGCGCCAGTGATCCATCTATGGACTGGTGCAAGTATCTCGGAGTTGGAATATACGCTTTGATGAGTTGATCAAAGCATATAGTTTTATACAGACTTGCGGTGAAGCCTGTATTTACAACAAAGTGAGTGGGAGCACTACAACCTTTCTGATAAAATATATGTGAATGACATATTGTTGATCAGAAATGATGTAGAATTTTTCTGGAAAGCATAAAGGAGTATTTGAAAGGAGTTTTTCAAAGAAAGACCTCGATGAAGTTGCTTACATATTGAGCATCAAGATCTATAGAGATTGATCAAGACGGTTGATAAGTTTTTTTCAATGAGTACATACCTTGACAAGATTTTGAAGTAGTTAAAAATGGAACAGTCTTGCCTATGTTGCAAGGTGTGAAGTAGAGTAAAGACTCAAAACCCGACCACGATAGAAAATAGGAAGAGAATGAAAAGTCATTCCCTATGCCTCAGTGATAGGTTCTATGAAGTATGCTATGATGTGTACCAGACCTATTGTGTACCTCACCATGAGTTTGGCAAGAGGGTACAATAGTGATCCAGCAGTGGATCACTAGACATTGGTCAAAATTATCCTTAGTAGAATAAGGATATGTTTCTCGGTTATGGAGGTGACAAAAAGTTCGTCGTAAAGGGTTACGTCGATGCAAGTTTTGACACCGATCCGGATGACTCTAAGTCTCAATCTGGATACATATTGAAAGTGGGAGCATTTAGCTAGAGTAGCTCCATGCAGAGCATTGTAGACATAGAAATTTGCAAAGTACATACGGATCTGAATATGGTAGACCAGTTGACTACACTTCTCTCACAAGAAAAACGTGATCACACCTTAGTACTCTTTGGGTGTTAATCACATGACGATGTGAACTAGATTATTGACTCTAGTAAACCCTTTGGCTATTGGTCACATGGCAATGTGAACTAGATTATTGACTCTAGTGCAAGTGGGAGACTGAAGGAAATAGGCCCTAGAGGCAATAATAAAGTTGTTATTTATATTTCCTTATATCATGATAAATGTTTATTATTCATGCTAGAATTGTATTAACCGGAAACTTAGTACATGTGTGAATACATAGAGAAACAGAGTGTCCCTAGTATGCCTCTACTTGACTAGCTCGTTAATCAAAGATTGTTAAGTTTCCTAACCATAGACATGTGTTGTCATTTGATGAACGAGATCACATTATTAGAGAATGATGTGATGGATAAGACCCATCTATTAGCTTAGCACTATGATCGTTTAGTTTATTGCTATTGCTTTCTTCATGACTTACACATGTTCATCCGACTATGAGATTATGCAACTCCCGAATACCGGAGGAACACTTAGTGTGCTATCAAACGTCACAACGTAACTGGGTGATTATAAAGATGCTCTACAGGTGTCTCCGATGGTGTTTGTTGAGTTGGCATAGATCGAGATTAGGATTTGTCACTCCGTGTATCGGAGAGGTATCTTTGGGCCCTCTCGGTAATGATCATCACTATAAGCCTTGCAAGTAATGTGACTAATGAGTTAGTTGCGGGATGATGCATTAGAAAACGAGTAAAGAGACTTGCCAATAACGAGATTGAACTAGGTATGATGATACCCACGATCGAATCTCGGGCAAGTAACATACCGATGACAAAGGGAACAATGTATGTTGTTATGCGGTTTGACCGATAAAAATCTTTGTAGAATATGTAGGAACCAATATGAGCATTCAGGTTCCGCTATTGGTTATTGACCGGAGATGTGTCTCGGTCATGTCTACATAGTTCTCGAACCCGTAGGGTCCTCACGCTTAATGTTCGATGACGATTTGTATTATGAGTTATGTGATTTGATGACCGAAGTTTGTTCGGAGTCCCGGATGAGATCACAGACATGATGAGGAGTCTCTAAATGGTCGAGAGGTAAAGATTCATATATTGGTAGGTTGCATTCGGCCATCGGAATGGTTCCGAGTGATTCGGCATTTTAGAGAGTACCGGGAGGTTACCGGAACCCCCCGGCGAAAGATATGGGCCTTATGGGCCATAGGAGGGAGGCTAACCAGCCCACAAGGGGCTGGTGCGCCCCCTGCAAGGGAGGAGGCCGAATTGGACTTGGGAAGGGGGCACCACCCCCCTTTCCTTCTCCTACTCCCTGCCCTTCCTTTTTCCCCCTTCGGTAGAAGGAAAAAAGGGTGGGGCAGAATCCTACTAGGACTGGAGTCCTAGTAGGACTCCCCTCTCACTGGCGCGCCCCTTGTTGGCCGGCCTCCTCCTCCCCTCCTTTATATACGGGGGCAGGGGCACCCCAAAGGCACAACAGACAATCTCTTAGCCGTGTGCGGTGTCCCCCTCCACAGTTTTACACCTTGGTCATATCGTCGTAGTGCTTAGGCGAAGCTCTGTGCCGGTAACTTCATCATCACCATCACCATGCCATCGTGCGGACGGAACTCTCCCTCGTCCTCAACTGGATCAAGAGTTCGAGGGACGTCACTGAGCTAACGTGTGCAGATCGCGGAGGTGCAGTGCGTTCGGTACTTGATCGGTTGGATCGCGAAGACATTCGACTACATCAACCGCGTTACTAAACGCTTCCGCTTTCGGTCTACGAGGGTACGTGGACACACTCTCCCAGCTCATTGATATGCTTCTCCTAGATAGATCTTGCGTGATCGTAGGCAAATTTTTTGAAATACTGCGTTCCCCAACAATTCTTTCTTTCAACAACTAGGTATCTCACACCATGTTTCATGTCCCCATGCTCATCAACAGAATGGTTCTGCAGAAAGGAAATATCGCCATGTTGTTGAGGTAGGACTAGCCCTACTAGCAAATGCATCTATGCCGCTAAAATTTTGGGATGAAGCCTTCTTGACTGCCACATACCTCATAAACTTGCTTCCTAGCAGAGTCATCAAGTTTGAAACTCCTACCACGCGACTTTTTGGCATTACTCCTGATTACAAATCACTTCGTGTATTTGGTTGTGCATGCTGGCCCAACCTTAGACCATACAATGCACACAAGCTTGCTTTCCGTTCAAAACAATGTGCCTTTCTTGGATATAGCCCAATTCACAAAGGGGTCAAATGTCTAGATATCTCCACTGGTAGGGTCTACATATCTCGCGATGTCGTATTTGACGAGACTGTTTTTCCCTTTGCATCGATTCATCCTAGTGCCAGAGCTCTCCTTAAAAAGGAAATCCTTCTTCTTCCGGTTCATCTTCGAGATTTTGATCATGGGGGTGACAATTGTGCTGACCAAAATGATGATTCTACTAGTACTTGTATTTTTCCTATACCTGTGCAGGATCATGGAGGAAACACAGAAGAAAACGGTGCAGAAAACAGTGAAGAAAATGATCAAAATTTCGCTGGAAATGAAGTTATATTTCATGAACCAGAAGGAGACGAGATGGGCATTGGACACGAGGAGGATCTGCAGCGCCAGGAACTCCTGTGCGCCAGGCCTCGGATCACACGTTGCGGAGATCCGCTTTGGATCGTACGCGTTGGACAAATCAGCTGGGCCAGCCGCCGCGCGACATGTCGGCGGACAGGACAAAAATCGCGCGGCCCACGCGTGGCCCCTCAACAGCGACACCAACCGGCTCAGCGACCAGGATTGGCGCGGGATCCCCGAGTCCCACACGTGCGCAGGTGGCAGCGCCCGGCTTAGGATCTTCTGTGCTCCAAAATTCGAGGGCCAGTACTACTTCGGCCACACAACAGACTACTCCATCTGGATCGGGATCTGCTGTGCCAAACGAATGTGATCTCTCTCCGGGATTGTCTGTGGCATCATCTCCTGTACAACGTCCTACGCAACAAATCAGACCTCAACCGGATGTGGTCTCACGTGTCGCGACTCGACTGCAGAAAGGTATAAGGAATCCAAATATTCGTACTGCTGGTACTATACCGTATGGCATGTTGTGTATTACAGGAGAACCAACCAAACTGGATGATGCTCTTGGAGATTCAAGATGGAAAAGGGCAATGGATGAAGAGTATGATGCCCTTATGGGAAACAAAACATGGCATCTTGTACTGAACCAACGAGGTAAAAATATTATTGACTGTAAGTGGGTCTTTAAAATCAAAAAGAGAGCAGATGGTTCTATTGACAGATGCAAAGCACGTCTAGTTGCAAAATGTTTTAAACAACGCTATGGTCTAGATTAAGAGGATACTTTCAGTCCCGTTGTTAAAGCTGCGACTATCAGACTTGTGCTACTATTGCTGTGTCCATGGGATGGAGCTTGAGGCAGCTAGACGTTCAGAATGCGTTTTTGCATGGTGTTCTGAAGGAGGAGGTTTACATGAGACAACCACCTGGGTATGAGAATAATAAAACACCCCATTATGTGTGCAAGCTTGACAAAGCTATTTATGGTCTGAAGCAAGCGCCAAGAGCATGGTATTCAAGGTTGAGCTCTTAGTTGAGGCATCTTGGGTTTGTTGCATCCAAGGCTGATACATCACTTTTCTTTTATAACAAGGCAACCACGACTATATTTGTACTAATATATGTTGATGATATCATAGTTGAAAGTTCTTCACAAAATGCCAATAATGCTCTTCTCCATGATCTAAGCTCAGAATTTGCTCTCAAGAACCTTGGTGATCTGCACTTCTTCCTAGATATTGAAGTTAAGAAGATTCAAGATGGCATAGTACTGAATCAAGAAAAATATGCTACTGAACTTCTAACTCGTATGGGGAGAAGGACTGTAAGCCTTCACCTACACCATTATCTTCTTCAGAGAAACTTTCAACATTTGAAGGAGAACCTCTTAAGGAAGAAGAGAGCACAAGATACAGAAGTGTTGTAGGAGCTTTGCAATACTTGACGTTGACAAGGCCAAATATATCCTATGCAGTTAACAAGGTTTGTCAGTATTTTCATGCACCTACCACTACACACTGGACATCTGTTAGAAGGATTGTAAGATACATAAAGCATACTACAAGTTTGGGTCTCTAGTTTAGATGTTCTAATTCCACTCTTGTTAGTACTTTTTCTGATGCTGACTGGGTAGGATGTAGTGATGACAGGAAGTCAACTGCAGGATTTGCAGTATTTTTTGGGTCTAATCTCATTTCTTGGGGTGCCAGAAAACAGGCTACAGTCTCAAGATCAAGTACAGAAGCTGAGTACAAATCTTTAGCACTGCTGCTGAAATTATTTGGTTGGAGTCATTACTTCATGAGTTAGGAATCAAGCAACATCGTACATCCTGTCTGTGGTGTGACAACTTGAGAGCAACATATCTTTCTGCTAATCCAGTTTTCCATGGCAGAACCGAACACATTAAAATTGATTTTCACTTTGTGCGAGAAAAAGTTGCGGAGAAGAAGTTGGATATATGATTTATTCCTTTCAAGGATCAAGTGGCAGATGGCTTAACTAAAGCTTTGCCTGTCAGGCCGTTTGAAGAATTCAAGAGAAATTTGAATATAGGATAGTTAAGATTAAGGGAGGATGTTAGATGATATTGTTTAAACCTGATGTAATCCCAACTGTCTCTTATCTCTATTCCCTCTCGTAGCTACCTCATTCTCTTTCTCCTGTAACGCTGTATCCTAGCGACCGGCCTTGCCTTGTACGCCATGAACAGAGGCTTTTCTGTCGCACATAAATAAACACCACGCGGCTCCTTACGAGGAGTAGGAACTATTGCGTAACGTGATTGTATTAGGAAAGATAGGATAAACTAGGATGTATTCTGGCTTGTCTTGTACTCTAAGTAGATCATGTACTCCTATATATATGCTAACGAGGCTCAAGCAATAAAAAACAACTCTTCTATCAATCCCTCTCTCCCTTCTAACATGGTATCTATCGGAAGTCGATCCTAAACCCTAGCCGCCGCCGCTTCCGCACCCGCGAGCAGCCCCTGGGGCGGTCGGCCTACATGACCGCCGTTGGGGGCCGCGCCGCCCATACGTAGTGTTCGTCCGCCGGTCGTGTTGAGCGGCTGCCCTAGGGAGTCTTTTCCCCGAGCCTTGCTCTAGGGTTTTCTCTCTCCCGCTGGTCATCCTTATCGTGCGGTTTCTTTTTGCTTTTCTGATCTATTCTTGATCGGTTTGCGTCACCCACCACCGCCGTCGACCCCGAGCACCTCTACTCCGACCCCGGCGCGACTAGCCGGCCTCTCCTCCGACATGGCGGCCACACGCGCCGAGGCGGCCCGTCAGGGCCAGCCGCCGTCGCCCTACGCCGGCCATCACCGCCTTGCTCCGATCGAGACACCTGCATCGCCCCGACCCGGCGGCATCGCGTCATGCGACGGCCAATCATAGTTGTCGCTTGCGCGCCGGCCCGCACATCGATCCACATCACCCACCTCCGCCGCATCTGCACAGCGGCCCGGCGGTCTACCTCGCCGGCCTTGTCCTCGACTGCGTCGGGACGGCTGCGTCAGGCTCGTTGGCTGCCTCAACTCAGGCGCCGCTGCTCCGTTGGTCGCTTGGGCCTCGCTGCATGGGCGCCGGCGTTGCTTTGGCAGCCTCGGTGTTGGTGCTGACAAGCTCGTCCGCACGACGTCCCACGCCGTCCGTCGTTGCCGGCTTCATCTCGGACTCCGCCGCCACCGAGCGGCGTCCCCGACCTCGCGCGCGATCGGCTTGATCACCCGCTCGCCGCCGCGATCCGCCTCATCTACGCCACGCGACCGACCTGGGCCGTCGGTTACGCGCGCCTCCGCAGGTCCCGCGAAGATCATCCCCGAGTTCAGCGCGCCTCTCCACGGATCGAGCATTGGGCTACCGCTGTGTCGCCCCGTCGGGCCGCAACGCCGCCACCCCGTGGTTCTCCTCGCGGCTGCATCGACTCGTGCGTCGCCGCTGCGTCGCCCCTTCGGGCTGTAGTGGTCCCTGCCACCGTCCCAAGGCCGTCCCCGCGGTTGCACCGACTCGCGAACCGCCGTTGTGTCGCCCCTTTGGGCCGCAGCGTCGCGGTCCCCGCCGTCGCAGTCCACGGTCCGCTCCGCCATCACCGCGCGTCGACCTCCCGTGGTATGCGCCGCGCCGTCTTCCTTGGCACGGGAACGCCACCATCCGCGTCGGTCTTTGTCACGCTGCCAGGGTTCTTTGCCTACTTCGAGCACCGCCATCGTACTCCTAACCTAGCCGCCGCCGCCGTCAGGCCGCCGTCGCCGCTCTTCTTTGGCCGCCGCCGCCCATCCACCCCCTTCGTCTTCGTCCAAGCACCAGCCCGTCGCCGGCGTCACCGTCATCTACCCAGACCACTTCGTCTACTCCGACCATCGTTGGTGACATCTGCCCGCGCTGATGGACGCCGCAGTCGTCGTCGAGTTCTTCTATGCTGGCCCCTCCGACTTCTTCGACATGGCGTACAGCTCGTGCAGGTCCCTCGTCTACGCATACCCGGTGCTGGCAACACCGATGCGTGCCTTCATCCACGACGTGTCCCCGGGCCTGGCAAGCCTGGTTGGTGCTTCGTCAACTTTGTTTTCGTCCGTCTACGCATGCCTGGTGCTGGCAACACCGGTGCGTGCCTTCGTCCACGATGTGTCCCCGGGCTTGGCAAACCCACCGCGACGCGTCGTCAACAACATTTTCTTCCTGACGCACCCCTACTTCGACACCACTGCGCCCATGCTAACTTGGTGCTCCCTTGCGCCCGCGGCTCCACGGTGACTTCCTCGACACCGGCTAACCCGACTCGACATCGACCACGGCATTCTTCGCACGGCTACCTCGACCACGGCTCCACCACCCATGCTCTCGCTACATCGACAAACGGCACAAAGGGCTACCGCCTGCTTGAGCAACCTCGTTGGTTTCCACTCCAGCCACGAATCCGCGATGCGTCGACCATTACGACTGTGGGGGGGGTGTCCGTTGGCTTGACTTCGGATTCTTCTCCAGTCTCGCCGTCTGCGTCGCTACCGTTGTGACTATGGGGGGATATTGAGTAATGTGATTGTATTGGGAAACATAGGATAAACTAGGATGTATTCTGGCTTGTCTTCTACTCCAAGTAGATTATGTATTTCTATATATATGCCCACGAGCCTCAAGTAATAAAAAACAACTATTCCATCAATCCCTCTCTCCTTTGTAACAGGAAGGCTTCCAAAGTTTACACCTCGCAACAGCACACCGCAACAGAATTTGAGCCCTCCATTCTGACCTTCCGTTATTTTCATCAGCGATATCAAATCCGCATACGCCCAGCTGCGAGACCGTTAGCTGGAAACTAGTAGTAAATGTCAGGGCTTCTTCGCTTGCAGTTGCAGACCAAGAATGGGCAAGAATTCTCAGCTCGTCGGTCGGTCAGCACATCTACACGTCTTTTTCCATGGCCGTTCTGCGAGCTCGGCAAACACGCCAACCTCACCCTCACCAACCTATCCTCGGACGGCCGCCACCTCTATAAAACCACACTCGCACACACGACGGACTACACCAACCAAACAACCCTGCAGAGTCGCTCGTTTCTTCAGAGTTCGTTCAGGCGCACATTACACCAACACCACCTTCAATCGTCGGCAGTTCTGTCTTCTGTGTGATGGCATCATCATCGAGGTGGTGTGCGGTGGCTCTCGTCTTCCGCGGGGACGTCTTTCTGGTCGCCCGAGCCGGTCCTGCAGGCGCGGCGCGGCCGGCGCCAGAAGGGAGGAGTGAAGACGGTGCGGCCTACTCCGCGGTGTACCCGGCCGCGGTGGTTGCGGCTGAGAAGGCGAGGGAGACGGCGGAGATGCTCTTGGGGAGGCTGCCGGCCGGGCCCAGCTGAGTAAATTGCACAAAACCACCACTTTCAAGGTAAGGTTTGTGAAAACCACTACAATACATATTTTTGCAGAAAACACCATGTCTTCGGTAATCTTTTTATAAAAGACACTGATCGGCGGATCGGGCTCAGTTAAGTGAGTTTATGATAGGTGGGGCCCATTTTTTGCCTACGTGGCATGACTTTTTGTGCCAGGTAGATTTTAATCTAAAATTACAAAGTAGACCCTAGAATTTTACATAGACACCCCTAAATAAAAAACAAAAGAGCAATTAGCCCCCGCTTCTCGATCTGTCGTCGCCGGCCGTGGGTGCAGAACGCCGTCGCCGGCTTTTGGCCGCTCGTCGTGGCCACGGTCGCGAGCAAGGCCCATGAGCTCCTCCCGGCCATGGAGGCGTTCTGGTGATGGCTCGAGGACGCCGCTCCCGTCGCGCTCCCTTACGTGCTGGCCATCTTCGCGGTCGCCGGAGCGTCGAGGAATGGCAGCCCGCCCCTGCTGCCTGATCCGGTGCCAGGCGGGGACAGTAGAGGCCGATGTGGCCGGATCCGGTTGGGGGCATGACGGCGGCGGCCTGAGGAGGAATGGGCGGGGGACGCCGGCTCCGTCAAATCACCGGCGCATGGTTCTGGCGACCTGTGCCTCGCCCTCGCCAGTGCATGGTGGAAGGCCGCTCCTCGGCGAGGGGGGGGGGGGACCACGGGCGGCGTCATGTGCCTCACCCTCGGTGCAGGAACGGCGACGGGGGCCTCTGCCGGGATCGGGATGGGGGCGACCGTGGGACGGGTGTGTGGCCGTGGTCGGGATGGGCCTGGGAAGCAGGGAAAAAATTTAGGAGACTTTTTGCATTAAACCTAAACAATTATGCCACGTAGGCAGAAAACGGAGCCCATATGTCATAAACGCACTTAAACGAGCCATATCCGCCGATCAGTGTTTTTTGCAAAAACATTACTGAAGACATAGTGTTTTTGCAAAAAAAAAATGTATTGTAGTGGTTTTCGCAAACCTTGCCTTCAAAGTGGTGGTTTTGTATAATTTACTCGGCCAAGCCCCAAGGGTCCCGACCACTAGCTACGGCCGGCTGATCTGATCGTTCTGTTTTTTGACCCCGGCTGTCTCATATTCAACACAAAAACCTAGACTTTCAGCCCGAAACTCATGACCAGGTGCTTGCATAGAACCACCATTGATGTCACTTATGTGTTATCATCACCACTTTTTCGCATCCCAGCTACATGCGGTGTGGACCGCCGCCGCCGCACAACCACCCCTCTGCGTCAAACCGTCATCCATAGTTTGCATCTCCATGTTGAGGTTAGCCACCGGGTCTGGTGAGATGAAACCTCATGTATACCTTTCGGTGGCCATCCCAATTCGCAACGAGTCCGCCGCCGTAGGTCAGAATGGTCGCCAAGGACCAACGCCAATGGTGGAGGAGTCGACTACCACCTCACAGGAGAGAGCTCAACCCAGACCCGTCGGAGCTGGAGCACAAAAATCTAGATCAACATTGCTCGTGCGAAGCACGGCCACCGCTAGCCGCAAGATTGACGCCGTGGACCTACACTATCGTAGCGTAGCCGCCTTGGACCAACAATCTCGGTAGCATCAGATCTGGGCAGAGAATGCCATACCATCCGCCAAAGCTCGCGCTGGCCATGTCCACTCGTGCCACCCCATGGCCATGTTGCCCCGCACTGTCGGCCGAGGAAATTGTTAATTACTAGAAAAATTGTATATATCGGACGTACAGCGGTACAAGCACTTATAGTACTAGGTGATGCCCCGCGCGTTGCTGCGGGACATTAGTGAGACACATAGCTTAAGAGAAATGATGGGCACTCTAGATTGACAGCTATCTATAAGATATGAAAAATGAAACGAACAAATTGCAGCACCTTGAATATGTACAACAATTATACACCACATTTTCATGGTCTTCTTGCGCAAGTCTGCATTTTCAGCACACTAAATTGCAAAAATAAATAGGAAGTAGGAGACATTTAACACCAGAGTCTACAAATCATTGAACATTTGAAGATCAATATTCATCATTGCAAGAATTTGAAAAGTACATAATGTTAGGCTATCGAATTTGACATTTCTGAAAGTAAAGAAGTATCATAAGCAAGAAATGTCTTAGTACTGCACTTGAAGATCTATGAATGCACAATGAAACTTAAAGACAAACATGAAAATTAATTTTCCTGTTGGCAACAAATGTGAAATGTGTTGATCTAGGGTACAGGCTGAAATAAAGCCCAACCTAGATGCTAATTTAGCAGGGAAAGCCATGAACGTAATTTGATGGAATTAGTTTCTGATAAGTTTACCTAGTAGATAACTTTTCACATAAATAACTTATCCAAACACATGGTTGTTTCCCATTGATCTCTTACTGAAACAACTATAAGAAACACCACAAATGAAAAGTGATGAGGTAGCATTTGAAGACATATCACCTCTGGAGCCCCTCAAATCCACTACACTAAATTGGAGCACAAAGATGTCGAGAAAAAATAAGGAAGGGATTGGCTGCCATTACACTATGTGATGTTCTCATTCTAGCCGAAGACACTCATGCTGAATCGCAGATGCAGCAGAGAGAGTAGGCGTCATATGGTCGCTCGGTTGCCAACTCATCGCCTCTCTGGATGGCATGGATCCCTGCAGCCCAACCAAGGTGCAATAATGTCTCAAATAGAGGTAATTGGTGATAGCTAAAACTTCAGAAAATAATTAACTATTACAAACAAATAAAATTTGAACGTTGTGATTTATACCAACAACTGCAGGCTGATGCATATGTAAGCGAAATACCTATGGTTGGCAGCAGATGAGAAATAGTACCTAGGCATAAAAAATGTGAAGCAAAAGTATACCTTGTAATTTCATTATAGAAGCCGAACCGTATCCATTAATCAAGAAGTTAACCTTGCAAGCCATAATAACTATTTGCCTACATCATACATTTTCAGATGTTGAAATCCCCATTGGTATTAAGAAGCACATAATACATACATGGAAGATACATCACACAACACAGGTTCAGTATTAACAAATCAATTTGGTCAGCTATACTGGATGGGAAAGAAAGCAAAGCAAGGAGTAATGGATAAGCTTGATGAAGGGTTGCATGAGATTCACCATGAAACAAATCCAGCACCACCACATCCACACATTCTAGAATTTCTACATGACCCCGATCCATATACCAATCGCTAGAAAAAATAAAACAGTAACGTTATGTAAGTAATACACATATGCATCTCTTCCACTACAAAACACATACGCCTTCAGGCGAACAACTCAGGCGTGGGCATGTAGATCTGAACAAATAAATAACAGGACCAACCTCATCTTCCTGCTCATACGTACTTTGTGATAGACGCACTATTTCGATTGGGATCAGGCAGCCTTGTCAGTAGTTGGCATCGGTATGGCTCCATCAGGGCTGCAAAACTACACCTGCGGGCCATAGCGCAACAACAAATTTCAGATGGGATTTTGTTGTTGTTGTTGCAGTTGTTGTTGTTGCAGTTTGTTGTTGTTGCAGGTTGTTGTTGCTGCGGTTGTTGTTGTTGTTGTTGTTGTTGTTGTTGTTGTTGTTGTTGTTGTTGTTGTTGTTGTTGTTGTTGTTGTTGTTGTTGTTGTTGTTGTTGTTGTTGTTGTTGTTGTTGTTGTTGTTGTTGTTGTTGTTGTTGTTGTTGTTGTTGTTGTTGTTGTTGTTGTTGTTGTTGTTGTTGTTGTTGTTGTTGTTGTTGTTGTTGTTGTTGTTGTTGTTGTTGTTGTTGTTGTTGTTGTTGTTGTTGTTGTTGTTGTTGTTGTTGTTGTTGTTGTTGTTGTTGTTGTTGTTGTTGTTGTTGTTGTTGTTGTTGTTGTTGTTGTTGTTGTTGTTGTTGTTGTTGTTGTTGTTGTTGTTGTTGTTGTTGTTGTTGTTGTTGTTGTTGTTGTTGTTGTTGTTGTTGTTGTTGTTGTTGTTGTTGTTGTTGTTGTTGTTGTTGTTGTTGTTGTTGTTGTTGTTGTTGTTGTTGTTGTTGTTGTTGTTGTTGTTGTTGTTGTTGTTGTTGTTGTTGTTGTTGTTGTTGTTGTTGTTGTTGTTGTTGTTGTTGTTGTTGTTGTTGTTGTTGTTGTTGTTGTTGTTGTTGTTGTTGTTGTTGTTGTTGTTGTTGTTGTTGTTGTTGTTGTTGTTGTTGTTGTTGTTGTTGTTGTTGTTGTTGTTGTTGTTGTTGTTGTTGTTGTTGTTGTTGTTGTTGTTGTTGTTGTTGTTGTTGTTGTTGTTGTTGTTGTTGTTGTTGTTGTTGTTGTTGTTGTTGTTGTTGTTGTTGTTGTTGTTGTTGTTGTTGTTGTTGTTGTTGTTGTTGTTGTTGTTGTTGTTGTTGTTGTTGTTGTTGTTGTTGTTGTTGTTGTTGTTGTTGTTGTTGTTGTTGTTGTTGTTGTTGTTGTTGTTGTTGTTGTTGTTGTTGTTGTTGTTGTTGTTGTTGTTGTTGTTGTTGTTGTTGTTGTTGTTGTTGTTGTTGTTGTTGTTGTTGTTGTTGTTGTTGTTGTTGTTGTTGTTGTTGTTGTTGTTGTTGTTGTTGTTGTTGTTGTTGTTGTTGTTGTTGTTGTTGTTGTTGTTGTTGTTGTTGTTGTTGTTGTTGTTGTTGTTGTTGTTGTTGTTGTTGTTGTTGTTGTTGTTGTTGTTGTTGTTGTTGTTGTTGTTGTTGTTGTTGTTGTTGTTGTTGTTGTTGTTGTTGTTGTTGTTGTTGTTGTTGTTGTTGTTGTTGTTGTTGTTGTTGTTGTTGTTGTTGTTGTTGTTGTTGTTGTTGTTGTTGTTGTTGTTGTTGTTGTTGTTGTTGTTGTTGTTGTTGTTGTTGTTGTTGTTGTTGTTGTTGTTGTTGTTGTTGTTGTTGTTGTTGTTGTTGTTGTTGTTGTTGTTGTTGTTGTTGTTGTTGTTGTTGTTGTTGTTGTTGTTGTTGTTGTTGTTGTTGTTGTTGTTGTTGTTGTTGTTGTTGTTGTTGTTGTTGTTGTTGTTGTTGTTGTTGTTGTTGTTGTTGTTGTTGTTGTTGTTGTTGTTGTTGTTGTTGTTGTTGTTGTTGTTGTTGTTGTTGTTGTTGTTGTTGTTGTTGTTGTTGTTGTTGCTGTTGTTGTTGTTGTTGTTGTTGTTGTTGTTGTTGTTTTTGTTGGTGTTGTTGTTGTTGTTGTTGTTGTTGTTGTTGTTGTTGTTGTTGTTGTTGTTTGTTTGCAAAATAAAAATGAAAACTGGTCAGCTTGGATCTAGTCGTAGTTCGTCTCCGTTTGTGTTTTTTCACGTTGGATCCTTCCGATCTACTCTACTCTTCATCGGTGACGGTTGTTGTTCTGCTGCGCTGGTCCTATTGGGCCTTAGCACGACGACTTCCTGACTGTGTACTACAACGAGTTTTGCCCGGCTCCGACGAGGGAGGGGCGATGACGGCGGCGCGCCTTCGGCTCGCTTCAGTGCTTATAGTCGTCACTAGGTGGTCTACAGACCTGGATGTAATTTTTATTATTTCTGATGTTCGTTGTATTGCCATGATTGAAGATGAATAGATTGAAAGTTTTCTAAAAAAATATGATGTGCGCACATTGTACTAGTCAGCGGACGGATGTAGAATTCCATACGCACCAACCAAACCATGAACCTTCATCGCAACATTATTCACATGCCACTAGCCATATAAATACAGTTATGCCAAGGAATAAATAAATTTGCATACCACTTTAGCTCAATGAACTCTCAAATTGCATCTTTGACCATCTCAAAGCAATGTTTAGTGATGTATTCTTCGTTTTCCACTTATACGAAGGATGGAAAATATATTTGAATCACACAATATGATACGAAGGCTCTGAGATTGCTATTACATCTACAAATCACACAGACTAAACTACTTTTTTCACTAAAGGAGTACATTATTGTCTCCACTATAGATTTGTTATTCAAAGTTGTAAGCTTCTCAAAACATGGTGTGCCGAAGCAAGCCTCACAGAAACCATCCCTTCGTTGTTGCACTTTTCACACATGCAACCGAAGTACTATCCAAGACTCACCACATCCACCATAAACACATCATGGAACATAACTAAACTTGACGAGTCAAATAGGCTACATCCTTCAATCTTTACAAGGCCTAGTGTGAAAAATTATATCATATCAGGTGCAAATATAACTAGTAATCTCCCCCCAATAAAATGATAACCCAACATGACAATCCTAGAACTACAACACGGGCTAAAGATGGATGTCATTGCAAACATGAGAAAATAACTTGCAAGTGAATAGGATTTTCTTTTACCTTTTCTTTTTGTTTCCAAAAATGACACCAAAACTGATCCTCAAAGAACAACAACATGAAATATTATTTGTGATTACTAAAGCAATGGATACATATTTTATAGAATTATACCTTTGCATATATTTATGCAAATTGCGGGTCAAACCAAGGAAAATCAAAGATAAATAGTATTGTAACCTTATATTTTGTAATAAATTATGTTGTGCTTGTTGCCAATGATTTTTTATATCACATACTAAGCGTCATATCTTTCATGGTAACTATATGAACATCGTGACACATGAATGACATATTTTTAAAATACTGGAAGACCAAGAAAAAAGCTAATGTTTCATATATGGACAAACTACTTATAGGCTCATCATACATTGGGGTTTTTTAATAAACAACCATAAACTCTAGAAACCCTACCAAGATATTTTGTTCAAAATGCACTCTCGTTTCTATAGCATAAAATATTTAAGGATCGTCAAATGCACCTACATACATACTAGTGCACTTTATGTACTCGCATCTATGTAACATCAATCAAGTGATGATTCTATTAAAGGGCAACGTACCAAACTAAATTGGGGGACAATGATAAATAACATAAATATATTTGCAAAATAAGGTTCAGGGCAACGATAACTAACATAAATCTAGTTGCGAAAAAAAATCTTGTTGAAAAATATGGTTTCAATATAATTAAATGTAACGTATTGGCATTTGATAAAAACTAGAGCTCTATAAGACTAATATTATCTCTTAACAAATAATCACATTTATATGTGGTTAAACAAATATGTATAATTATTAAGATACCAGTTTTAGGGAAATGTGCTATGCACAAGTGAAAAAGTTTAATATAAATAAATGTGAGGCGCCATTTGATTTTAATAGATAAGATGATGCGATGTGGTAGCCAATTTTTTTAGAGATAGCTATAAAGTTTTTAAAATAGGGTTTTTGGAATTTCTGACCTTTTTTTGTGGGAGGAATTTTAGACTTAACTTAGAAGTTAAGAGGTCCCAAAAATAGGTAGTCAGTTTTCTATGCAATTACGATGTTGTTTTCACATTATTATCATGTTTTCGAGAAACAACTGTCAGCACGAACTACTAGATATGTTTTATTTAACTGGTTTTACATATGTCAACTAACTTTTTGAGAAACTGACATGCAAGTCTCTTGTTCTTTAGACATAGCTATTTGGTCATGTAAACATCTAACAAATTGTTTCGAAACACTTAATATATAGTTTGCTATCAAATAGTGGGTTCTCTAATTTGTGCACTATATTTTTGATTATGCTCACGAAGAAGGGGCCAAGCACAAAAATTAATGTTGCTATTTGGTCGTCTTCTACAAACTACCACTTGTGTAGTATATAGTCCCAAAGATTTTAAATGATCTTTCAATCTAGTATGAAACTTTAGGCATTGTTATAATGTTAATTTGTCCACTTATAGAAACAAATTTAGAACGATTTTTGGTATCACCTACTAGTCTTTACACAACATAAGTAACGTTTTATACGCGAAATTGAATTTAGTTTCATAGTCTAACGAGGGAGTGAGATCGACACCTGCTGCGAAATCTTTCATATATACATATTAGGTAAGATAAGGTATCCAGAATATTGTCTTGATTACAAGATCAACATTCCATTTTTTGCTTTTGTATTCATATGATGCTTGGAAACTCTAAATACAAGAAAATAAAACAAGATAGTCATTCCTATACATATAATAGTGCAGCTTCCCAACGACTCAAATAATATCAATGCCTTTACCCTTTATGAATTAGGGCCCTACCCATCTCCCACAATAACCACAGAGCAAGCAATGTCGTGAGATAAACTTGATAACCGACATTAGTCACACTAACCTCATTGTCACCAACACCAAATACCATTGGGGAACAATGAACTTTCAACCATGTATGGTGAAAAGGCCTTTGAAATAAGAAGTCATGGCTAAGTTTCAACTAGTTTATAATTAATTATTTCAACCATTTCAAATTAATTTTTGAAACTTTTCATACATGTAACAAACATTTCATTTTCATTGATTTTTTAAAGTTTCCATAAAATATTCAATGCAAATTTGTTCAATTATTTTGGCGCATTACAAGAAATGACATGTTTTTTAAAATTTTGTATTATTTGTATTATTTTAGTGTGAGTTTATTGTTTGAACATTTTTACAAAGCATTTCGATAATGTTAAAAAAATTCAATAACTTCACTCTTAATTTCAATATAATTCAAAAAATGCAAAGAAGTTCTAATTATTTCAAATCATTTTCATAAACATTACACCTAGATTTCACACAAAATTTGATTATGATATTCACTTGAATTGATTTCTGAAAAATTCACGGTGATATCACACAAATTTCAATTGTTTCCATCTCTTACCAAACTAAGAAATATTTGAACAAAAAATGAACTGTCATTGGAATAATATTTACTAGTGAAAACACTTTGTTAATGATTGTGAAACCGAAAGCGTGTGAAGTTTGTTTGAAATTTGATACACATAATTGATATTTGGGTGGAATGCTGGTTAAATCTTTCCAAAATTTATTAAATATGTCTGAATGTTCTTAAATTGATTTGAACAGTCACTGATACTTTGTTGAGACAAAAGGAAAATTCATTGAGATAAAATCTAAAAGTGGCAACTAGTTGGAATATTAGTGAGATTATATTTTTTAACCTATCGACAGAAGAAGAACTTTGGTACTTGTATTTTAAATTTCTAAAAGTATTGATGTCTCTGGGAAATGATTCATGTCTTACATTTTCAAGTATTTGAATGTGTTTGAAGTCTTGAAGGGCCACCTAAAGTTTTGTTTTGCACCACATGTAGTTCACATGCAACTGTAATATTTGTTCGATGAAGGGTGGATTTTGTGGACTCAAAATAAAGCCTCAAGTGGATACAGATATAATGAGCACACCCGGCCTCTATATAGTTAGGATGCACACAACCAACACCAATGCACATCCACAAAAACACACCGACAAATAGCAAAGCCATACAAGACCAAAGCTATGCATAAGCGAGAAAAAAAATCTTGAAGCGATCAAAACATCAACTAACAAAAACTACATTAGTCACCATATCTGCACCAACCATCCTTGACACCACAAGACAATGAGGTTCTTCAACAACAACACCCTCAATAAGGGAACGACGTTCAAACGTTGTCGTCGCCGGATCCAGACACCACAGGTCAGAATCAGGGTTTTCACCCTGAAGAACTAGTTCGAGTATATCCGAGCAACGCCTTCAACAAGGTAACGATGAAAAAACATAATCATTGTCAGGTAAAACTAACTTAGGTAAGACCTAGGGTTTTTACCGCGGAGCTTAAGACTAGGTACTCGAGAAGCACCATCAAATTGAAGTCAATAAAGTGTCGTCGCCACCACTTTTCCATGATCCCAGTAACTACAAGTGTCAAATCCCAGTGTTGCCATTGCACAACTATACCCTCTGCATCAATCCATCATCCATAGATTGCATCTCATCATCGAAGTCAAACCAGATGGAGTGGGAATCACTTAAACCCACAAAGGAGCCTTTCGGCTGCATCCCGCAACATCGTCAGTATGAGCCTCCAGCAGCGGACACCGAATCTAATGAGAGGAACCACATAAAGACCTTTTGATGGTCACCAAAATCAACAACAAGGGTGTCGCCGTAGCTGGAGTGGCCATCAGATGTACCATCACCGTTGTCTAAGCACACCACCGCAAATTGCCATCTCGCGGGAGAGAGCCTCGCCCAGGGCACAACAACTACATGGTCGGATCTAGAGCCCTAGAGCCCTATGTTGCTGGTCTCGTATACATTAAATGCCACATGACTGAATCACCCGCTGGCAACAAGAACGAGCACATGACCTCAACTGCCATAGGAGTCGCCACGACCCCTTCCCTCGCGCTACACCCCTCCATGGGTGGATCTTGGGCAAACCGGACCACGATGGAGGCCCTCTGGAGGATCTAGCCGACAAGATGTCGTAATCCATCCTGGGAGCACCCAACGGCAATGGAGGATGACACCCCGTCGGAGTCGACTCAAGTGGAAGCAAAAAAGGGGGAAATTGCCATTGCAAAGCAGAAAAAGATGGGAGATGGCCCGCCGCCACCGAGAGCTTTGCCCGGCGGTGACGAACAGCGACGGCAAGGAAGTAAGGGATGACAAGAGCCTCCTTGGTGGCGGGGATTGGTGGTTGCTCGAGTCGCCGTAAGGACCGAAATGGAGGCACTCAAATGCAATTGTTATATGGACTGCGATCCAAAAGGCAGCCCGAGTCGTTAAATATGGAGGCTGAGAGGCCATATATGAAGGGCGCACCATAACTTATGGCAATTCTCTCAAATATGGCGACTCTATGAGAGTGTCATTTTGGTCAGAATCATTATATTGGCAGTTATTATGGCGATTGGGCCAATATGATGACTCTGCTGGAATTTGGTCTATTTTAGGCCAGCCCAATAACCATTTTCACCATTTTCAGAATTCCTAATAAACCCTAGAGGCGCACTTATCCCATTCATGCAAGGAAAGAGGTGGGACTAAAGTTTAGTCTCATAATGCTAATATTGTACGAGTTGGACCTCCTTATAAGGAAGGTTGTTTCCCCACATGTATGAGCATGAGAAGAAGAGAGACGTACACACACACTCCTCCTCTGCCACCCGCCTTTCCACGTCTCATCACGATGCTGTTGGGGAACGTAGTAATTTCAAAAAATTTCCTACGCACACACAGGACCATGGTGATGGCACAGCAACGAGAGGGGAGAGTGTCTGTCCACGCACTCGTGACCGAAAGCGAAGGCGTTATAACAACGCTGTTGATGTAGTCGACGTCTTCACGATCCGACCGATCCAAGCACCGAACGTCACGGCACCTCCGAAGTTCTGCACACGTTCAGCTCGATGACGATCCTCGGGCTCGATCCAAAGCGTCGGGGCTGAGTTCCACAAGACGACGGGCGTGGTGGCGATGATGATGCTCCACCGACGCAGGGCTTCGCCTAAGCTCCGCTGACGATATGACTTCACCGCGCGAGGCTTCGCCTAAGCTCTGCGACGATATGACCGAAGTGGAATATGGTGGAGGGGGCACCGCACACGGCTAAGGAACGATCCGTAGATCAACTTCGTGTCATGGGGTGCCCCCCCCTCAGATATAAAGGAGCAAGGGGTGCGGCCAGCCCAAGGCGCTGGAGGAGTCCTACTCCCACCGAGTAGGACTCCCCTTTCCTAGTTGGAATAGGATTGGGAGGGGAAGAGAGAAGCGCCCCCTCTCCTTGTCCTATTCGGACTAGAGGGGAGGGGGGCGCGACCTGCCCCCGGCCGCCCTTCCTCTTCTCCCTATGGCCCATTAAGGCCCATTGACCCCCGGGGTTCCGTAACCCCGGTGTTCCGTAATTTCCTGTTTTCATCCGAACCTTTCCAAGTCCAAACATAGGCTTCCAATATATCAATCTTTATGTCTCGACCATTTCGAGACTCCTCGTCATGTCCGTGATCACATCCGGGACTCGAACAACCTTCGTACATCAAAACTTATAAACTCATAATGAACTGTCATCGAAACGTTAAGCGTGCGGACCCTACGGGTTCGAGAACTATGTAGACATGACCTAGAACCATTCTCGGTCAATAACCAATAGCGGAACCTGGATGCCCATATTGGTTCCTACATATTCTACGAAGATCTTTATCGGTCAAACCGCATAACGATATCGTTGTTCCCTTTGTCATCGGTATGTTACTTACCCGAGATTCGATCGTCGGTATCCAATACCTAGTTCAATCTCACATCGTAAGTCTCTTTACTCGTTTCAGAATACATCATTTCACAACTAACTCATTAGTTGTAATGCTTGCAAGGCTTATGTGATGTGTATTACCGAGAAGGCCCAGAGATACCTCTCCGACAATCGGAGTGACAAAACCTAATCTCGAAATACGCCAACCCAACAAGTACCTTTGGAGACACCTGTAGTACTCCTTTATAATCACCCAGATACGTTGTGACGTTTGTTAGCACCCAAAGTGTTCCTCCGGTAAACGGGAGTTGCATAATCTCATAGTTACAGGAACATGTATATGTCATGAAGAAAGCAATAGCAATATACTAAACGATCAAGTGCTAAGCTAACGGAATGGGTCATGTCAATCACATCATTCTCCTAATGAGGTGATCCCATTAATCAAATGACAACACATGTCTATGGTTAGGAAACACAACCATCTTTGATTAATGAGCTAGTCTAGTAGAGGCATACTAGTGACTATCTGTTTGTCTATGTATTCACACATGTATTATGTTTCCGGATAATACAATTCTAGCATGAATAATAAACATTTATCATGATATAAGGAAATAAATAATAACTTTATTATTGCCTCTAGGGCATATTTCCTTCAGTCTCCCACTTGCACTAGAGTCAATAATCTAGATTACACAAGAATTATTCTAACACCCATGGAGTCTTGGTGCTGATCATGTTTTGCTCGTGGAAGAGGCTTAGTCAACGGGTCCGCAACATTCAGATCCGTATGTATTTTGCAAATCTCTATGTCTCCCACTTGGACTTGGTCCCGAATGGAATTGAAGCGTCTCTTGATATGCTTGGTCCTCTTGTGAAATCTGGATTCCTTTGCCAAGGCAATTGCACCAAAGATTGTCACAGAAGATCTTCATTGGTCCCGATGCACTAGGTATGACACCTAGATCGGAAATGAACTCTTTCATCCGCACTCCTTCATTTGCTGCTTCCAAGCAGCTATGTACTCCGCTTCATATGTAGATCCCGCCATGACGCTTTGTTTAGAACTGCACCAACCGACAACTCCACCGCTTAATAAAAACACGTATCCGGTTTGCGATTTAGAATCGTCTGATCAAGGTCAAAGCTTGCATCGACGTAAATATTTACGACTAGCTCTTTGTCACATCCATATCTGAGAAACATATCCTTAGTCCTTTTCGTGTATTTCAGATGTTCTTGACCGCTGTCCAAAGGATCCACTCTGGATTACTTTGGTACCTTCCTGCCAAGCTTACAGCCTAAGCATACGTCAGTGTCCGGTACACAGCATTGCATACATGATAGAGCCTATGGCTGAAGCATAGGGAACATCTTTCATTTTCTCTCTATCTTCTGTTGTGGTCGGGCATTGAGTCCGACTCAATCTTACTCCTTGTAATACAGGTAAAAACCTTTCTTTGCCTCGATCCATTTTGAACTTCTTCAAAACTTTATCAAGGTATGTGCTTTGTGAAAGTCCAATTAAGCGTCTTGATCTATCTCTATAGATCTTGATGCCCAATATGTAAGCAGCTTCACCGAGGTCTTTCATTGAAAAACTTTTATTCAAGTATCCTTTTATGCTATCCAGAAATTCTATATCATTTCCAATCAATAATATGTCGTCCACATATAATATCGTAAATGCTACAGAGCTCCCACTCACTTTCTTGTAAATACAGGCTTCTCCAAAAGTCTCAGATAAAACCATATGCTTTGATCACACTATCAAAGCGTTTATTCCAACTCCGAGAGGCTTGCACTAGACCATAAATTGATCGTTGGAGCTTGCACACTTTGTTAGTGCCCTTTGGATCAACAAAACCTTCTGGTTGCATCATATACAACTCTTCTTCTAGAAATCCATTCAAGAATGCAGTTTTTACATCCATTTGCCAAATTTCATAATCATAAAATGCGGCAATTGCTAACATGATTCGGACAGACTTAAGCATCGCTACAGGTGAGAAAGTCTCATCGTAGTCAACCCCTTGAACTTGTCGAAAACCTTTTGCAACAAGTCGAGCTTTATAGACAGTTACATTACCATCGGCGTCAGTCTTCTTCTTAAAGATCCATTTATTCTCAATGGCTTGCCGACCATCGGGCAAGTCAACCAAAGTCCATACTTTGTTTTCATACATGGATCCCATCTCAGATTTCATGGCTTCCAGCCATTTCATGAATCTGGGCTCACCATCGCTTCTTCATAGTTTGTAGGTTCGCCATGGTCAAGTAACATGACTTCCGAATAGGATTACCGTACCACTCTGGTGCGTATTTTACTCTGGTTGACCTATGAAGTTCAAGAGCAACTTGATCTGAAGTTTCATGATCAACATCATTAGTTTCCTCACTAATTGGTGTAGTTGTCACAGAACCGCTTTCTTGTGATGAACTACCTTCCAATAAGGGAGCAGACATGATTATCTCATCAAGTTCTACTTTCCTCCCACTCACTTCTTTCGAGAGAAACTCCTTCTCTAGAAAGGATCCGAATTTAGCAACGAAAATCTTGCCTTCAGATCTGTGATAGAAGGTGTACCCAACAGTCTCCTTTGGGTATCCTATGAAGACACATTTCTCCGATTTGGGTTCGAGCTTATCCGTTGAAGTTTCTTCACATAAGCATCGCAGCCCCAAACTTTAAGAAATGACAACTTTGGTTTCTTGCCAAACCATAGTTCATACGGTGTCGTCTCAACGGATTTAGATGGTGCCCTATTTAACGTGAACGCGGCCGTCTCTAAAGCATATCCCCAAAACGATAGCGGTAAATCAGTAAGAGACATCATAGATCGCACCATATCAAGTAAAGTACGATTTCGACGTTCGGACACACCATTTCTCTGTGGTGTTCCGGGTGGCGTGAGTTGCGTAACTATTCAACATTGTTTCAAATGTAAACCAAACTCAGAACTCAAATATTCTCCTCCACGATCGGATCGTAGAAACTTTATTTTCTTGTTACGATGATTTTCCACTTCACTCTGAAATTCTTTGAACTTTTCAAATGTTTCAGATTTGTGTTTCATTAAGTAGATATACCCATATCTGCTCAAATCATCTGTGAAGGTGAGAAAATAACGATACCCGCCAAGGCCTCAACATTCATTGGACCACAAACATCGGTATGTATGATTTCCAACAAATCGCTTGCTCGCTCCATAGTTCCGGAGAACGGCGTTTTAGTCATCTTGCCCATGAGGCATGGTTCGCAAGTACCAAGTGATTCATAATCAAGTGATTCCGAAGCCCATCAAGATGGAGTTTCTTCATGCGTTTTACACCGATATGACCCAAACGGCAGTGCCACAAATACGTTGCATTATCATTATCAACTCTGCATCTTTTGGTTTCAACACTATGAATATGTGTATTACTACTATCGAGATTCAATAAAAATAGACCACTCTTCAAGGGTGCATGACCATAAAAGATATTATTCATATAAATAGAACAACCATTATTCTCTGTCTTAAATGAATAACCGTCTCGCATCAAACAAGATCCAGATATAATGTTCATGCTCAACGCGGCACCAAATAACAATTATTTAGGTCTAAAACTAATCCCGATGGTAGATGTAGAGGTAGCGTGCCGACCGCGATCACATCGACTTTGGAACCATTTCCCACGCCGCATCGTCACCTCGCCCTTAGCCAATCTTCGCAATCCGTAGTTCCTGCTTTGAGTTGCAAATATTAGCAATGTAACCAGGATCAAATACCAGTACTATCATGCGAGTATTAGTAAGGTACAGATCAATAACATGTATATCACATATACCTTTGATCACCTTGCCATCCTTCTTATCCGCCAAATACTTTGGGCAGTTCCGCTTCCAGTGTCCAGTTTGCTTGCAGTAAAAACACTCAGTTTCAGGCTTGGGTCCAGACTTGGGTTTCTTCTCCTGAGCAGCAACTTTCTTGCTATTCTTTTTGAAGTTCCCCTTCTTCTTTCCTTTGCCCTTTTTCTTGAAACTAGTGGTCTTGTTGACCATCAACACTTGATGCTCTTTCTTGATTTCTACCTCCGCTGACTTTTAGCATTGCGAAGAGCTCGGGATTGTTTTGGTCATCCCTTGCATATTATAGTTCATCACGAAGCTCTTGTAGCTTGGTGGCAGTGATTGGAGAATTCTGTCAATGACACTATCATCCGGAAAGAGTAACTCCCGGTTGAATTAAGTGATTATTATACCCGGACATTTTGAGTATATGTTCACCGATGTAACTATTCTCCTCCATCTTACAGCTATAGAACTTATTGGAGACTTAATATCTCTCAATCCGGCATTTGCTTGAAATATTAACTTCAACTCCTGGAACATCTCATATGCTCCATGACGCTCAAAACGTCGTTGAGGACCCGGTTCTAAGCCGTAAAGCATGGCACACCGAACTATCGAGTAGTCATCAGCTTTGCTCGCCAGATGTTCACAACTTCCGGCGTTGCTCTGCAGCAGGCCTGGCACCCAGCGGTGCTTCCAGATTTAATTCTTACAGGCGGCAATGAGGATAATCCTCAAATTACGGACCCAGTCCGTGTAATTGCTACCATCATCTTTCAACTTTGCTTTCTCAAGGAACGCATTAAAATTCAACGGAACAACAAAGACGAGCCATCTATCTACAAAGAAACATAGTCAAGCAAAAATACTATCAGTACTAAGTTCATGATAAATTTAAGTTTAATTAATCATATTAAAACCTCCCACTTAGATGTACATCTCTCTAGTCATCTAAGTGATTACGTGATCCAAATCAACTAAACCATGTCCGATCATTACGTGAGATGGAGTAGTTTTAATGGTGAACATCACTATGTTGATCATATCTACTATATGATTCACGCCGACCTTTCGGTCTCCGTGTTCCGAGGCCATATCTGTTATATGCTAGGCTCGTCAAGTTTAACTCGAGTATTCCGCGTGCGCAACTGTTTTGCACCCGTTGTATTTGAACGTAGAGCCTATCACACCCGATCATCACGTGGTGTCTCAAAGACGAAGAACTTTCGCATAGCGGTGCATACTCAGGAGAACACTTCTTGATAATTTTAGTGAGAGATCATCTTATAATGCTACCGTCAATCAAAGCAAGATAAGATGCATAAAGGATAAACATCACATGCAATCAATATAAGTGATATGATATGGTCATCATCATCTTGTGCTTGTGATCTCCATCGCCAAGCACCGTCATGATCACCATCGCCACCGGGCGCGACACCTTGATCTCCATCGTAGCATTGTTGTCTTCGCCAACTATTGCTTCTATGACTATCGCTATCGCTTAGTGATAAAGTAAAGCAATTACATGGCTTTTGCATTTCATACAATAAGCGACAACCATATGGCTCCCCGCCATTGCCGATAACTTGGTTACAAAACATGATCATCTCATACAATAAAATATAGCATCACGTCTTGACCACATCACATCACAACATACCCTGCAAAAACAAGTTAGACGTCCTCTACTTTGTTGTTGCAAGTTTTACGTGGCTGCTACGGGCTGAGCAAGAACCGTTCTTACCTACGCATCAAAACCACAACGATAGTTTGTCAAGTTGGTGCTGTTTTAACCTTTAAGCAAGGACCGGGCGTAGCCACACTCGGTTCAACTAAAGTGAGAGAAACTGACACCCGCCGGTCACCTTTAAGCAACTAGTGCTCGAAGCGGTGAAACCAGTCTCGCGTAAGCGTACGCGTAATGTCGGTCCGGGCCGCTTCATCTCACAATACCGCCGAACCAAAGTATGACATGCTGGTAAGCATTATGACTTATATCGCCCACAACTCACTTGTGTTCTACTCGTGCATATGACATCAACGCATAAAACCAGGCTCGGATGCCTTTGTTGGGGAACGAGTAATTTCAAAAATTTCCCTCGCACACAGGACCATGGTGATGGCATAGCAACGAGAGGGAGAGTGTCTGTCCACGCACTTTGTAGACCGAAAGCGGAAGCGTTATAACAACGCGGTTGATGTAGTCGTGCGTCTTCACGATCCGACCGATCCAAGCACCGAACGTCACGACACCTCCGAAGTTCTGCACACGCTCAGCTCGATGACGATCCCGGGCTCCGATCCAGCAAAGCGTCGGGGATGAGTTCCACAAGACGACGGGCGTGGTGGCGATGATGATGCTCCACCGACGCAGGGCTTCGCTTAAGCTCGCGACGATATGACTTCACCGGCGCAGGGCTTCGCCTAAGCTCCGCGAAGATATGACCGAAGTGGAATATTGTGGAGGGGGGCACCGCACACGGCTAAGGAACGATCCGTAGATCAACTTCTGTGTCATGGGGTGCCCCCCTGCCCCCGTATATAAAGGAACAAGGGGGGGTGCGGCCAGCCCAAGGGAGGCGCGCCTGGAGGAGTCCTACTCCCACCGGGAGTAGGACTCCCCCCCCTTTTTCCTAGTTGGAATAGGATTGGGAGGGGAAGAGAGAGGGCGCCCCCTCTCCTTGTCCTATTCGGACTAGAGGGGAGGGGGCGCGCCTGCCCTGGCCGCCCTTCCTCTTCTCCCTATGGCCCATTAAGGCCCATTGACCCCGGGGTTCCGGTAACCCCGGTGTTCCGATAACTTCCTGTTTTCATCCGGAACCTTTCCAAGTCCAAACGTAGGCTTCCAATATATCAATCTTTATGTCTCGACCATTTCGAGACTCCTCGTCATGTCCGTGATCACATCCGGGACTCGAACAACCTTCGTACATCAAAACTTATAAACTCATAATGAACTGTCATCGAAACGTTAAGCGTGCGGACCCTACGGGTTCGAGAACTATGTAGACATGACCTAGAACCATTCTCGGTCAATAACCAATAGCGCAACCTGGATGCCCATATTGGTTCCTACATATTCTACGAAGATCTTTATCGGTCAAACCGCATAACGATATACGTTGTTCCCTTTGTCATCGGTATGTTACTTACCCGAGATTCGATCGTCGGTATCCAATACCTAGTTCAATCTCGTTACTGGTAAGTCTCTTTACTCGTTTCGTAATACATCATTTCACAACTAACTCATTAGTTGTAATGCTTGCAAGGCTTATGTGATGTGTATTACCGAGAAGGCCCAGAGATACCTCTCCGACAATCGGAGTGACAAAACCTAATCTCGAAATCGCCAACCCAACAAGTACCTTTGGAGACACCTGTAGTACTCCTTTATAATCACTCGATTCGTTGTGACGTTTGGTAGTACCCAAAGTGTTCCTCCGTAAACGGAGTTGCATAATCTCATAGTTACAGAACATGTATATGTCATGAAGAAAGCAATAGCAATATACTAAACGATCAAGTGCTAAGCTAACGGAATGGGTCATGTCAATCACATCATTCTCCTAATGAGGTGATCCCATTAATCAAATGACAACACATGTCTATGGTTAGGAAACACAACCATCTTTGATTAATGAGCTAGTCTAGTAGAGGCATACTAGTGACTATCTGTTTGTCTATGTATTCACACATGTATTATGTTTCCGGTTAATACAATTCTAGCATGAATAATAAACATTTATCATGATATAAGGAAATAAATAATAACTTTATTATTGCCTCTAGGGCATATTTCCTTCAGATGCGCGTGTGCCGCGAGTTGTGGGAATGAGCCAAGCCGTTGTCTAAATTTTTTCCATGCATGACTGCTAGATGAAATGTCGCATGGGAGCTGAAAATGTTTTTACTGCAGCAGAGATTGAATATGAAACGCTCGACCCTTCGGTTGCTACTGGTTTGTTTTGTCTCCCTTCTAGCATCTGCCTCACGCCACCAAGTTCCAAGCACTAAGCTACTGCTAGGTTCTTTCCTATCCCGGCTTGCGGCTTGCACCACAGATTGGGACAATAGGCCTCTCAAACCCAACCACTTCGAGTTCTGTATGGGAGAAGGGTGATAAGTTTTTTGGGGAGCGCTCTGCGCTACTACTGATCTCTTCATCACGGATGCCACAAACGCTGACGATCACTTCCTCAACGACAAATTCTTTCCCAACGTCGAAGACCTCTTCGACGACATGGGACAACGTCAACGCCAATGCTAATTCTTCCTCTGCTGCTCAGTATGAGTTCATGTTTCTTCTATTTGAGATCATGCCAAAGACTCGAAGCCAGATCCGCGGCGAGAAGGGCGAGTCCGGCCGAGGGTGACTCCCGATCTTCGGACGTGGAGGTTGCGTCTGGGCTTAAAGCCAATTGTGAGGTAAGGGTCGATCCATAGGTCAGATCCGTGAGAGGCCCCAAAGTTGACGCTTCGGGGTCCGTGGGCGTCTCAGATGAGGTCGAGAAGCCGGTGAAGATTAGGTCGCCCCGAGCGTTAGTGACGTACTCTAGGTTGCCGAATCTGATCTGGTGCTCAGGGAAACTGTCGACCTGGTCGAGATGACCAGTCGAGTTGACGTGCAGAACAACGCTGACAAACGCGAAGAGCTGGCCGGGGACGAAGATGTCCCCTGTGTTGATGCCATCTCCGATGATCAGGCGAGCCATCGATCCTTCGGCGATCCAACAGCGGAACTCTCAATGAAAGCACCAATGTCGGTGTCAAAACCGGAGGATCTCGGGTAGGGGTCCCGAGCTGTGGATCTTGGATCAATGAGGAACAAGGGACGAAGGACACGGTGTTTATCCAGGTTCGGGCCCTCTCGAAGAGGTAAAACTCTACGTCCTGCTTGATTATATTGATGTGTATAGGATGAATACAAAGTCGATCTACTATGAGATGAGATGAACTAAACTCTAAACTAGTAGGATGATGGTTGTTCTTCTAGCCTCCACAGACTAAACCCTTCAGTTTATATAGACACCAGGGGTACTAGGATAATACATGGCCAGTTACAAGGAAAGGATAAACATGCCGATTCTTCTCGTCTTGACTTGGAGGACACACCAAGGCACCAAAAAACTTCCTGTCCGGATACACGCCAAGGAAAGGACACATTTTTTTCTGTAGTGGAGATTGCATAGAACGCTGCACCCTTCGGCCGCTGCCGGTTTGTTTCGCCTCCCGTCTTCCTGTCGCTGCTCATTCGCCTCCTCCTCCTGTACCTATAAAAGAGAGGCCGCTCCTTTCCAGAATGACACACCAGACCGTCAGGTGCCTCACGCAATCGAGTTCCAAGCACTGAAGCTACTGCTAGGTTCTTTCCTATCCCGGCTTGCGGCTTGCACCACGATTGGGACAATAGGCCTCTCAAACCCAACCACTTCGAGTTACAGTATGGGAGAAGGGTGATAAGTTTTTTGGGAGCGCTCTGCGCTACTACGATCTCTTCATCACGGATGCCACAAACGCTGGCGATCACTTCCTCAACGACAAATTCTTTCCCAACGTCAAGACCTCTTCGACGACATGGGACAACGTCAACGCCAATGCTAATTCTTCCTCTCGCTGCTCAAGATGAGTTCATGTTTCTTCTATTTGAGATCATGCCAAAGACTCGAAGCCAGATCCATGGCGAGAAGGGCGAAGTCCGCCGAGGTGACTCCGATCTTGGACGTGGAGGTTGCGTCTGGGCTTAAAGCCAATTGTGAGGTAAGGGTCGATCCATAGGTCAGATCCGTGAGAGGCCCCAAAGTTGACGCTTCGGGGTCCGTGGGCGTCTCAGATGAGGTCGAGAAGCCAGTGAAGATTAGGTCGCCCCGAGCGTTAGTGACGTACTCTAGGTTGCCGAATCTGATCTGGTGCTCAGGGGCGAAACTGTCGACCTGGTCGAGATGACCGGTCGAGTTGACGTGCAGAACAACGCTGCCAAACGCGAAGAGCTGGCCGGGGACGAAGATGTCCCCTGTGTTGATGCCATCTCCGATGATCAGGCGAGCCATCGATCCTTCGGCGATCCAACAGCGGAACTCTCAATGAAAGCACCAATGTCAGTGTCAAAACCGGAGGATCTCGGGTAGGGGGTCCCGAGCTGTGGATCTTGGATCAATGAGGAACAAGGGACGAAGGACACGGTGTTTATCCAGGTTCGGGCCCTCTCGAAGAGGTAAAACTCTACGTCCTGCTTGATTATATTGATGTGTATAGGATGAATACAAAGTCGATCTACTATGAGATGAGATGAACTAAACTCTAAACTAGTAGGATGATGGTTGTTCTTCTAGCCTCCACAGACTAAACCCTTGATTTATATAGACACCAGGGTACTAGGATAATACATGGCCGATTACAAGGAAAGGATAAACATGCCGATTCTTCTCGTCTTGACTTGGAGGACACACCAAGGCACCAAAAACTTCCTGTCCGGATACACGCCAAGGAAAGGACACATTTTTTCTGTAGTGGAGATTGCATAGAACGCTGCACCCTTCGGCCGCGGCCGGTTTGTTTCGCCTCCCGTCTTCCTGTCGCTGCTCATTCGCCTCCTCCTCCTGTACCTATAAAAGAGAGGCCGCTCCTTTCCAGAATGACACACCAGACCGTCAGGTGCCTCACGCAATCGAGTTCCAAGCACTGAGCTACTGCTAGGTTCTTTCCTATCCCGGCTTGCGGCTTGCACCACAGATTGGGACAATAGGCCTCTCAAACCCAACCACTTCGAGTTCTGTATGGGAGAAGGGTGATAAGTTTTTTGGGGAGCGCTCTGCGCTACTACTGATCTCTTCATCACGGATGCCACAAACGCTGACGATCACTTCCTCAACGACAAATTCTTTCCCAACGTCGAAGACCTCTTCGACGACATGGGACAACGTCAACGCCAATGCTAATTCTTCCTCTGCTGCTCAGTATGAGTTCATGTTTCTTCTATTTGAGATCATGCCAAAGACTCGAAGCCAGATCCGCGGCGAGAAGGGCGAGTCCGGCCGAGGGTCATGCCAAAGACTCGAAGCCAGATCCGTGCACCGCAGGACGGGACTATAGGCCTCTGAGACCCCACTACTTCGAGTCCTATACGAAAGAAGAGTGATAAGGTTTTTGGGGAGCGCGTTGCGCAACTACTGAATTCTTCATCACAGACGCCACGGACGCCGATGATCACTTCCACAACGACACCTTCTTCCCTGTCGTCGACAACCTCTTTGACAACATGGGTGACAACATTGACGCCAACACTAATGCTTCCTCTGCTAGTATGTGTTCATGTCTCTTCGATTTGATGTTCAAGCACTTGCATTAGACATGTTCTGTCCAAGTTCACAACTAGTGATGATATTTGCATACTCTCTGTTAGATTGCATGACTTGTCTTATCTCTGTCATTCTGTCATGTTTTATGTAATGTTTTTGTTAATTAAATCATATGGTAAATTGCTTATATTTCCAACAGACTCTGCTCCAAAATTACTCTTAGAATTATTTTCACCCTGATAGTAGTGTCACGCATGCTGCACATATATCCGAGAACCAGGACGAGAGAACCAGGCCCACTCCCGCTCTTGCCACACATCAAGACATATCGTGGACACATACTCACAAAACAGATTTGCCGATACAAGAAACAATCAGGTCATTATGTTGTACACTCAAAATTAACTGTTACATGGCCTTGCAAATTTCAAAGCGATTCTTCTGCTTGTAAAAATGGCGTTAAATTAACTTAACATCACATACATACATCCATACGTCAATCAAAAGTACAATGTGATGTACAACCAAAAAGCTACTCTAGCTAGCTACTGAACTAGTAATAAATCTCTATATTAAACCTCTGCCATCGACAGCCAGCTGCCTGGTTGCCCAACTTCCGCCTAGCTAGCTTGATGATCTTTCTCCGCTGCCGCAGGGTTGATCAGGATCGATCTCACCACACCGCTCGCCCTTCGGCCCTACTGAAATCAACCGGAAATCAGATCAGCTGGGCTGAGAAATGGGCAATTTTACAACGGGCTTGCAAAAGAGCGAGATGTGATCCAGAGTCATGGTGTACTTGCCTGCTGCTACACTAGCTAGTTGTGCGACGGATTTGCACGGGTTTTCGGCACCCGACGGCGCCCGAGGTCGGCCCCCGCTCCGCTGAACGGCTCCACCGTCCGCCAGGTGCCTACGTCCATGTCTTGCTGCCCTTCCGACGGCGACGTCCGTGCCGCGGTCACCAGTAGCTTCCTGGAGGAGCTGTGCGCTGCTGCCGACACCGGCGACAAGCTCAGCAGCAGGAGAAGAAGAAGAAGCGTGCAGACTGGCAGGAGAGCTGCAGAGTCCAGAGATCGGAATCTGGCCATTGCTGTTGACTAGCACTGTGAGCAGTCGATTCGCTGGTCAGGTGTGTGTGTGCAAGCAGGGAATGTCAGTGGACACAGTGGTTAAAGACGGAGGTTTGGCTAGGATGGATGGGATTTGGGCTTAATGGTCAGGCCTGCTGCAGTGATCTGGATCCAAGATTAAACTGACGATCATGTAGATTTATGCGGTTAAGTGTGGTGCCACTTCCATAAAACAAAGCTATCGATGGAACCCGTCTTATGCAAGTTCACATGTGACAGATGTGGCGCCGATCCGATCGCTTGCTTGCCATGTGCAAGTACGCCGCGCGCCTAGCTATAGGTTGAGATTAACTAGGTCGACAAGGACGGAGTAAAATTCGACTGTTTTTCTACTAACAATGTGGGAGTTGTGGAAGCATCGGAACGCTATTGTCTTTGATGGGGCATCTCCTTCGATAGGTATACTTCTAGGTAGGGTCAGGTGGGAAGGAAGACTATGGTCCATTGCCGGCAAGTTTAAGGGGAATGTGGACCCCTTCTTCCTTCGACTAGAGCGGTGGGCGAGTAGTAAGAAGTAGTGTTGTAATGAGACCCTTGTAAACTATGGTGATGGCATTCTTTGCCTTTCTTCTTTAACATATAATATGCACACTCGTGCATATTCGAGAAAAAAAATTCCACTGTTTCACATAAGCATTCAACCGAACATCTAGTAGGTGCAATGAGTGTGTCCATTCAGTCAAAACCTCTGTTTGTGCAGAAAAAAAAAAGCCTCTCTTTGTACAAATGGCTGAGGTTTTGCAGAAACCGTGGACAGAGCAAAAACAAATGTGTTGACGCAAGGCACAATACAAGAGCAGGATACTTCGATGATGGCACTTTCTTACACTACTAGTGTAATTTGCATCTCGTATAACATGCAAATGCAAAGTGGTGGTGGTGTCACGCGGCGCATCTTTGACTGGACTATGCTGCGATTCAGATTTGTGAAGCGTACACCTTGCGCCCGGCAAAACGAGCATCAGTGCGCTAATCGGTCGTGTTAGAAGTATCATGCGACCACGTGATGGACAGATACAGATCCATGGTGTGGCTTAACATAGCGAGGGCCGAGGAGTTTCTTTCTGCCACGCCGGTGCACGGATGAGACAACCCTACTCCTGCTCCTGCTCCCCGGGATTGCCGCGCCGCATCTTGACCGGACGGCGGGGCCGCCGTTTGTCGTTATTGCTGCTTCGCGTGCTCCTACCTAGCTACTTCCATTTTCTGTCAATTGTATACGACCGCGGTAGCATGTTGCACCACGTTGCTAACTAAGAGCAAGTACAGCTAGACTTAGCAACTCCAGCCCCTTAAACGCCCGCCGGTGTCCGCGAACAATACGGATGGCCCCTCAATAGTTTGGTCGGACAGCCATATTACTCGTATCTAAATTATTAAATTCATGCAAATCCATGTACGTCCGTTATATACATAAATATTACAGGATATAGACAAGTTCCACAATTCAAACATAGTTCAAACACAAAATTTATTGAAGTGCATAACTTGAACATTAAACTGTTTGGTTTTTATAGTGGGTTCGCATATGCTCAATAAGATCATTAAGTAACTGCATGTGCACCTATTCATCTTAGAGATTTTGATGCATTGGCAGAAAATTCATATTCTGATCTGCATCTTGATCTGGGATATGGACTTGTTCTTCGTGATTCTCAAAATTATTGGTTCAGGTTGCCACTTCACCCTCGTCCTCGACAGCCATATTGTGCAAAATGACATAACATGTGTCATTACCTACCACAAAGTCTTTGATTCCATCATCATGGCAGCTCCACGAGCAATTCCCCAACGAGTTTGGAGCACTCAGAATATCCTCTCCATTCCTGGTTGCTTCTTGCATTGCTGCGAAGTGGTTTTGTTTGTTGCCATGAGGATCAGATATGGTTTTCACAAACACCGTCCACTGAGGAGTATACCATCTGCAAGGTAGTACCATATGTTGTAGTCATGCTCATTGACAGTGTAGTTGCACGATGGCGCTTCCCCATTCCAAAGTCTCTTGAACATGTGAGATCGCTGGAGCACATTGATGTCGTTGTGAGATCAAGGCATGCCAAAAAAACATGTCAAATCCACAAGTCCCTTGATGACACTTCTTCAAGTATGATGGTAGCCAATTTGGTGTGATCTTGGTACATCCCACACCACGCTCGGGGTGCAACCTGTGCGCCCGCTGGGGGCCTCATGTTTTATTTATGCAAAGTAGTACTAGGCATTGCTATTGATAAATGGGCCTACCAATCTCTGCTCTGGGCCGTTGCTGACTAATCTCCTGATGCGCCTGCGCGCGTGTCCCCCGATTGCAAGGGAGCTAATATATCGCGTGGTATGCGGTCATTGCTGATCAAACGCAAACCACTTGCCCCCCCCCCCCAGGCGTGAACTTAGCCGACCTAGGTGCGGGGCAGGGACCCCTGTTTTTGGTTTTTCGTCCTATTTGTTTTTTGCTTATGTTTTTGTTCATGAATTCAAAAATTGTTCGCGAACTCAAAAAAAAATTACAGTAACAAAAATGATCATGAAATTTTAAAATATGTTCATGGTTTTGAAAAATGTTTGAGAAACCATAAATTATTCATAGATTAAAAATATACATGATTTTGGAAAAACATTCGCATATTAAAAAAATCTTGATTTTGAAAAATGTTCACATATCCACAAAATGTTCATGATTTTTAACAAAAATTTCACGACTTCAAATAATGTTCATAAATTTTGAAAACATGTTCACAAAAATCAGAAAATATTTGTGAATTTAAAATTTGTTCCCAAATTTGAAAAAACCCTACATCGGTTCAAGAAGTGTTCTTATTATTTTTTAAATGTTCAATGTTTTTTAGAAATGTTTTTATAAAAATGTCAATGAAAAAGAAAAATGAATATTTTTTTAAAATATTTAGAAAAAATGAAAGGAAAATAAAAATGATAATGAAAAAAGGAAAAGAAAAAATAAAAGGAAAGAAAAAAAAAGGAAAAATGAGAAAACTGGTATGGGCGGCCTAATTGAGGATCAGACGGGCGAGAGGGGTACCTGCTATGTCGCTAAGTTGGGACCTATGCGTGGAATAGGATCCCCCCGATTGTAACGCATCCGCTGCTCACATCTCAGCGTAAGTGTGCATACAACATCTAGACGCATACTAGTGATCGATGATTCGAGATTCACTTAAAAAAGGGAATGACCATCGATAGGAGCGACCGGTAAGGGAATCGTCCCTTCTCCCTCCCCTTTGTTTCCCGTGAGGCGGCTAGGGAAAGCGTCCCAAACATTGTCTCATGCTGCACATCATGAGATCGTATCGATAAAAGGAGCAGGGAAAGATCAGGAATGGCAGCCGGCAGGAAGGCAAGGAAAGTTCGCAATGTCTCCAATGCTTAAGTGTCGTCGGCAATCGGTGATTCCATGACCCCTACACCTTGACTGTGAGTTCGAGTTTCAATTCTATATATGGTTTTGCTGAAACTTTGTAGCTAATTTTATTCTTTCATCCATTAGGCGTCTTGCTTTGCAAGAATAAAATATTGGGCTCGCTGAAGTTATAAAGTTCTTAAAGAGGCATGATTGTTTTTCCAATGCAAGTATTGCATATAGAGTTTTGTTAACCATCCATGTGACTGTTGCATCAGCGGAACTGAGCTTTTCTAAATTGAAACTATTGAAGTGTTATATGCGCACTACTATGACACAACGAATACTTACTGGTTTCGCCCCAGTAGCACTTGAGAGTGAAGTATTGGAGAAGATTGATTATGATGATATTATTGAAGATTTTTATTTCAAAAACACTAAAATAATGATGTTATTTAAGTGAAGACTTTACGACCAAGAAGGTAAGATTATTGATATTTCCCATTGCTATGTAAGATATTGTGATCTTTATATCATTATAGTTATATTTATGTAATTTTTTACAGTATATTTATGTAGTTTTGTGTAGTGAGGTAGGGCCAATTTTAAAGTTTGGCATAGGGCTTTGGATTTTGCCGGCCCGGCCCTGTCATGCACAAACCTTTGAGACAGTTCTTCCATTGTCAGTGCATGCAATCAATTGAATTGAACCGAGCATACCTGGAAAGCCTCTTACGCTCCAATAGCCATCAATTTTTCTGTATCTTGCGCAACTGGTTCTCTCAGATGCTTTGCTCCAAACACCTGCACTAGGGTGCGGACAAATCTCATAGTGGTCTTGAGGCATGTGCTCACCCCATTTAGACCATCTAACCAACAACATAGGTGGCGGTACCTAGTACAAGGATTGCCATAGCAACCATTCACTTCTGCTTATAGAGAATGAGAGTTGTCTGCAACAATCCCTGGTGAGATTAAAGTAGGAATCGTGTGCCTCCAATCCCTGCACCACACACAAGAACAAGGGCTTGAACATATAGAGGCGTTGATAAAATCATGTATCAAGGAATGCTGGTATGGGTTGGAAGTACTCCTTGTAGATCAGCCATGCTCCAGCGACCCTATCCCAGTTCAAAATTCTTCTCCCTTTGATTGAATCACTGGCATTAACTCACAAGCTCCGTGTTCTCATACTCCTCATCAGATGAACCATCTAAATCCATTATTTTCCAACAAGAGAATGAAAAAAAATAGTCGAACAATTTGTCAAATACAGGCAAGGTGCGGTCAAAGAATAGCCAGACGTACCGCGACGGCGTCTGGGGTGGTGATGGTTTTCGGATCGGTGAGATGGACGGGGAGGAGATTTGTGGCGGTGGCAACGATGCTGACGGTGCTACGGTGGCGGCGAAGCTAGTCGAGGGCCTGTGCGGGCAAGGGAGAAGAGAGAAGAGGTGAATGGCTTGTCCCGCAAGGTCAGGGGGAGGGGAGGATTGGTGCAATTTGTGGTGGGTCCTCCTTGTCAGAACTGACGTGGCATGTGCGCCTGGGTGCGTCCGGGCCTCCTCATATCCGCCGCAGATTTGGGATTGATATGAAGTGTGTTGGCCAGGCCAAACGTATAGAGCTGCTTTGGGGAGTCCAACTAGGTCACGTTTTTGTGACCGGTCACTGACCGGCCGTCCGCTGTAGATGCTATAATCAACTTGAGTTTTGATGATGAAACTAGGCCAACACATAAATCCCAAGTGCCCAACGTACTATTGTTATAGCATTGTGCCAAATATCTATATAACGTTATAGTTGGACTTTTAATTAATGTCACTAGTAGAAAAAGGGTCAAATGTGAAGTACATTAGTATCGGTTCGATTTTGAGCCGGCACTAATGTGTCCATTAGTGCCGATTCCAACGGCTAGCCGGCCGTTCTCATTAGTACCGGTTCGTGGCGAACCTATAGTACCGGTCCGTGCCACCAACCGGTACTAAAGTGGGTGGTGGCAGGATGTTGTCAGTCTGGGGCCCCTCCAGCACCTTTAGCACCGGTTTTTGTTACGAACTGGTGCTAAAGGTCATCCTACATGAACCCTTCATCCACCCGAGCTCGCTCTGTTCTTCCCCTTTCCCCTCTCCTCTCTGTTCTTCCTCTCTTCCTCTCGAGCTCATCACACATTTGGCCTAAAATTTTTCAAGATTTGAAGGCCCCCATCCATTCAAATGATCACAAAGATTAGCAACTTTGTCATTTCATCTCTCATTGCTAGATTAGCTCTTGCAATGCTTTGTATAGTGATTAATTTGTGAGTTTAGTAATTTGGGAGGAATTATATATATGTGCTAGTATTTGATTTATATGCAATTTGAGGTAAAAAATAACACTTAATTAGTTTGCATATGTAGGTGTAGTTTACTTAGTGCCTTCTAAATCTCTGTCGTAACCACCGTCGATCGCCCACACCGTCCCGTCGCCGGCACCACCTACCTTGTGGTGAGCCTCTTGTTCATGTGTAGCGACCCGACCTCAGACGGTCAAGTCTCTGTGTGTCTGTGCCATCCCTGAATCAGTATGCTGGCACACACAGTACATCAATGTATATATCAAAGTGCAATCACATGTATAAATAACGTAAAACTGATATATACCTCATAAGTCTCAGCGGAAACAAACAATCGGGTGTGGAATCCCATCAACGCCATCGGCAAGTTGAGTGTAGACCGTAACCCTGTACCGTACTCTTACTCGTCGGAAGTAAAATATCTGCAACATGAGACGTTGCAGCCGTGTAGGTCAGTACATTGAATGTACCGGCAAGATCACAACATGAGAAAGCAGATGATAATACTATTCTACATGCAATATGGCTTTGTGGCTCTGTGTCTGATGTTTTTGCGCACAAGCTGGTTTTATTTTCCCAGCAACAAAGGAATATTAGGAGTCTGTACTATGGAGTTTTCTATCATGACATGGTTCCGCCAACCGATGTCTCATAGCCTAAAATCATCATAAGTTGCCCACAATTAAGTTATCAATCCGGTGTTGAGAGTTCCGAGATAGATCCAAGTCCAGATGCTCAAGTTGTCCGTGAATCGGGACACGGCTAATCGATTAGGTTTTAACCCTCTGCAGAGGTTTGTACACTTTACCCGCAAGATTCGATCCCTCTTTTATGTTCTCGCACTTCGTGGTGTTTGAGAACAAGACGATCAAACATGGTCTTCCGAAGAGTTCCTCGACCACCGTCCGGTGCTCATCCAATCCTACCGTAGTTCTACATCCGCTAGCACCGTCCCAGCCAGAGTCACAACTAAGGTCAACCAAGCCTGAGCCCATAGTGACTTGCGGTTGCAGGTAAGCTTCCGGCATGAAGTATTCTTCCGTCTCTTTGAGTCTGGGTGAAGCTTTCCGCAAGATGTCATGGCGCTTCTCCATGCATCCCGCCGCCCACCGGGTTTCTCCAGGTGCCCGTCAACCATCCTTCACCCAGAGTGTGTATTGAATTCTTGTCTCGAGTCTTGAAGTCTTGAGGCCTTGAAGATGCAGTCCTTGCAGATTCCATCATGGAGTTGTCGTCGTTGACGTAGATCCTCCATTCTCACACCACTCCCGAGCACTCATACCAACCCCGTCTACTATAGCGTAGCATTAAAATAAATAACGTCCCGGGCTTGGTAACACACTACTAGAAAAACCCCTACTAATGGCGCACCTATTATGGCTATTAATGGCGCATCTGTGGTGCGCCATTAGTATACCAGATACTAATGGCGCACCATGTATAGCCCACGGTGCGCCATTAGTATTCAGAGTACTAATGGCGCACCATATAGAAGTGCGCCATTAGTAACATTTTTTTCAAATTTTTTAATTTTTTCAATTTTTTTAAATTTTTTAATTTTTTTTCAATTTTTTAATTTTTTTCAATTTTTCTTAATCTCAGTTCACTATGGCTTAATCTCGGGTCAATATGCTTAATCTCAGGTCAAATCGCACTCCGTGGTCAAACTTCCCGAAAGGTCACCCATCCTCACACTACTCCAAATTTCAAGCACGCTTAACTTCGTAGTTCTATCCAACCACAAAGAACAGCTCACTTCACAGGCACTTGTTGATATATCTAGCATATCAATCATGTTATACCTTATTGATGTCTAGGACTTTGTTCATGTTAATGACTATGATGAAATTTTGAAAAATATTTCAAACTTCTCGATCATATTACGTATCATTTTTTGAAAAAAATCAAAAAATTTCAAAACCAATTTTTTTAAAATTTTTGAATTTTTTTGCCGCTAGATCTTGAAAGGCCCGTAACTTTTTCTGTTAGGTTTTTGGGGATTTTGAAAATGTTTAACGGGTTCCCCGGTTAAATTTGGATGTAACTTTTCGAGTAGATGATTTTTCATATAAAAACTTTTTCATCCGAAAGTTAGTATGCAAAAGTTATGCCCATTTTTACAAATTCTAGAGATTTTGCAAATGAAGTCGAAATTCATATTTGCAAATTTTCCCAACAACTAGACCACATATCACATGGGAAACTTATTTTCTTTTATTTTTTGACATTTTCATCATTTTCTTTTATTTTTTAAAACTGAAAAGGCGATCCACGGGAGGGGGTATTCGTGGAAGGTGGCCAAGTTACTAATGGAGCACCGTGGGAGTCGTGCGCCATTACTAGGTGAACTACTAATGGCGCACCACTCCCACGGTGCGCTACTAATGGCGACGACTCCCACGGTGCGCCATTAGTAACTTGGCCACCTTCCACCCGACGCACGTGGAAGGTGGAAGGTGGCCAAGTTACTAATGGCGCACCGTGGGGTGCGCCATTAGTAGTTGTTCAACTACTAATGGCGCACCACTCATGATGCGCCATTAGTAGTTTTGAAAAAATAATAAAAAATGATATTTTTTTTGATTTTTTTAAACTTAGTAATGGCGCACCGGTGGAAAGTGCGCCATTACTAGTTAAAACTAGTAATGGCGCACCACCTCATGATGCGCCATTAGTAGTTTTGAAAAAAAAATAAAAAAATGATATTTTTTTTGATTTTTTTTAAAAAAAACTTAGTAATGGCGCACCACCCCAAGGTGCGCCATTAGTAACAAAAAAATTTCTTATGTTTTTTTCCCAAACTACTAATGGCGCACCACACACCAGGTGCGCCATTAGTAATATATTACTAATGGCGCACCGAGACATGGTGCGCCATTAGAATATACTAATGGCGCACCACATCACAGGTGCGCCATTAGTAGCCATTCCATCTATAGCCCTTTTTGTAGTAATGACAGGGTGATGGGTTCCTACCTCATACATACTACTCAACTACAAGGATTCAATATCACTACTGGAGGGATTGTTGCGAAGATGACACTAGATGCAATAAAACACATAGGTATGAAAAACATGGTCAAAGTGAACTTGCCTGGTAAGTTGATGAAGATAATAGCGCTCTCGGAATAATGACTTGGTATAACTATTCGTCACTCCGTTGAAAATCTATATAGTCAAATATAGCATTCATATAAGCAAACATACAAGCAAACAATTCCAACACTCATAAAAAAAACCAACAAATAAATTGCAAAACAACAAGGGACACCAAATAAGAACAACAAAGGAAAACTACACAACAAAACTACTAAAGAAAACTCTAAGACATAACAACAAAAAAAACATTTTTGTCCTAAGTAAAAACTTAACAACAATTAAAACACTAAAGCAAAAAGTTAATAGAAAATAATATGTAAAACAACTAAGTTAACAGAAAGTATTTTTCATAAATTTTTATTTGCAGAAAGAAACAAATAAAAAGCTTTTATAAAACACTAACTATGACCTAAACAAGTTTTCATACTGAAACTAACAAAATAAATTTTTAAAATAGGAATAAAATTGTCTACAGTTAAATAACAGAAACAAAACTAAATTTGTCAAAAGAGACAAATAGAAATAATTTAAAAACAATTAAAACTATAATGAAAATGTTATAACAAAAGTAAAACTAATACAGTACTGTTTTGACTAAAAATCTAATTTAAAATAAACTAAAAATAACTCACTATATGCTACTGGATAGATAAAACAATAACAAAACCATAGCAAAAGGAATCAATCAAAAAGCTATTTTAGAATAGAAGTTATTAGCAATCTAGTGCTTGTAACAAATCTGTTTGAAATCGAAATTTAAAAATTTCAAAAGTATTTTTCGTTGGTTTCTCTGGATAGATGGGATTTTTCTGAAACTACAGAAAAAAGAATCACTCAATTTGGATTAAAACCCTAAAAGATATAGAATATTTAAGATTGAAACTTTTCTGTTAAAAAAACAGAAACGAAAATAAGAAAAACAAACAACGTAGCCTATTGCTACTGGGCTAAGCGATGGGCGATTAGTAGTTATACTACGCTAGGCCGAAGACTAGCAGAAAATGTGCGCGTACGTCTTTAACAGAAGACCGACGAACCGATTTAAATCTAAACCGAAACAAAACCATTAACTAAAAACCGATCTAATGAAAAAAAACCACTTACTAAACCGATCTAATCGAACACAACGATTCGATCTAAAGAAAGAAAAAAAAAACAAAGAGGAGGAGCGCTCGCTTACAGAGAAGAAACAGCGGTGGCACAGAAGCAGGGCGCCGACGGGGTGGTGGCCCCGGTGACCGGCGGCGTAGACGGCGATGTCCAGTGAATGGAGAACTCCGAGAGGGTCCGATTTTGTGTTGTAGGTGGAGGTCGGAGATGTCGAGGCGAGCGGGGCGACTCGAGAAGCTCCTGTGAACCGGGAGCTCCGGTGACGGCGGACAAAGTTGAGGACGAGGTTCCAGTGTTCCCTGGGCGGCGTGGTTATGTCAAATAGATGCACAATCCCGAGGGGAAGTATAGTGTGGAAGGAGGGGTACCGGAAAGCTCACCGGCGGTCGGAGTCGAGCGATGAACTCTGCTTGGCCGGCCTAGATTGGAACAACGAGAGTGTCGTCTAGAGGTGGTGTTGGGCGTGGGTTTTCAAAGGGAAACGGGAGAGGACGACCTCAGGTATTTATAGGACATGAGGCTTGGGGAAGGGGTGAACTCGGGGTAGGGTTCCCGTGAAGATCGGGTGCGGCGGCGGCGTCGGGAGCGATACATGTAGGAGTTTGTTGTGTACGCGTACGTGGAGAAGAAGAAAGAAAGGTGGGGCCTGCCTGGCAGCGACCGTGGGGGGAGGGAGAGAGGGACGCACGTGAGAGAGAGGTGGCGGCGACGCTTCTGGGAGTTCCTCCCGAGCGTACGTGCGCGCGTGCGCTAGCCCTAGCGCTAGCGCTGGGCTGGGCCTCGCTGTCCTGGCCGAGCGAAAAAAAAACATTTTTTTGTTAAACAGTAAGGAAAACAAATAAATAGAAATAACACTTTATATAGGCATATTATATATCACTATTTTCAGAAAAATATTTTCTAAAACATGAACATATTTTCAACGGCAAATAAATTTCTGCAAAAATTTAAATAAAGCAAGCAATGCTACTGGTTCATTTTAAAACAAAATAAAATTATTTTAAATTACCAAAATGATTTCAAATTAATTTTCTCCATTTTTTTATTGTAGGGAATCATTTTACCCTATTTTACAAATTGTTTATTTTATGATAAAAATAATTTGAAGATAAACCAAATAAGTCCAAATTGATAGTAGGTTCAAAATACCTTCAAAGGGACTTTCATTTTGGTTCCTTTAAACTTCCAACTCATCTTTGAAGAAGTCATTTTATCTTCTCTCATGAGGATCATTGAGTTGCATAAAGTTTATGACTTTGAAGTGTTTTCAAAAAGGAATTCAAATCTCTCCAAAACCACTTTTCATTTCAAATGGAAGAAGTCATGTTGTCTTCATTCTTGGGTTTTGTGATGAAATGAATTTGAATTCATTGGAGACCAAAAGTAAGTGTGAAATTTATGGGAAAGTCCTTTTATTCCCTCTCAATCAACTTTCAAAAAGTTGAAAATTCCACTCAATTTCACACAATCAATCACACAACAATCAAACAAACAATCATAAATATTTATTTAATATAACATTCCAAAATTTAGAATTTTGGGATGTTACAAACCTACCACACTTAAAATGAATCCCGTCCTCGAGATTCGAAGAAGCTAGAAAGAAAAGGTTAGGGTTTGGGGGTCTTCTAGCAAATCCATCAATCGGAATAGTCTAGTGTGCTACCACACTTAAAAACAGGGTTACGGTTCCAATAAACTCAGATACTTCCTCTGGAGTGTCGACAATATATGTCTCTTCACATATCTTACAATAGCTCCTTCATTAACGCTCTTCTGTCAGAAGCATAGCGTTTTCCTCAAAATCTTGGGTCGGTTCGTCAAAGTTGAAGTTTGTCCGAGACTGGATCTTCTTAGCTGATAGGTCTGTGTCCATTCTAGACAACTATAGAAATACTCATGGTGGTCTACCATTAATGGTTTCTGCAGAAAAAGGGCCTTGGCTTCATTCTCACCGTATAATCTATGATTGGCAACAACTGCCATGTACATGGGTTTATCATCATACCATTCTAAGGCTTAAGCAAGGCTTCAATGAGCGTCGTCACTTTACTATGGGTAAGTCTCTCAGATTTACCATTCCAAATAGCAAGAGCGAATGATACGAGTAAGTCGGTATGGTGATCAATCCATTCCGCACCAGATCATTACCTCAGATAAGGTTTAGCGAATCTCGTATTTCTAACAATCGGGCATTCTCACAAGCATTGCAGAATTTCTCCTGTATTGAACAGGGATCGGGTAAATCCTTTGGTTCTGCAAGCCAAACAAAACATCTATCGTTACTTCACCACTCTCAGGTTTTTGCGTAACCTCCTACGAAACGTATGCTGATTGAATCGCGGTTTCTTCCAGAATTTCTTCTTCTAGGGAGTACTTGATCCTTATTTATTCTTGGGCCTGTGGGTTATGGGCCCACCTGAACACTTGTACAACTTTAACTCATCCTTAGAGTAACTCTTGTTCCATATTATACCTCCTTTAAATCCAATAGTACTCCGGTTTTTTTCATAACCATCGTATCAAAAGGATAACTCCAACTATTTTTTTCGTCCCAACTCCAAATTGGGAATATATTTTTCCTATCCCTTGGTCTAGTGTTCTTCACAGGTACTACCACCCTTAAATGAAATTCACAAATCCATCCATAGACCATATTTCTCATATCCTCGAAAATGGTCAAAATCTTTGTTCATAGAGTAACAACTCAAAAATCCACGTATGAGATCATGACACATTAACTTTATTGATTTCATGAATTCATTACAATATCTAAGACTTTCATTACATAAATTCAACTCCATATCCTTATGGAAACAATTGCTTCCTACTACACTTATTACCAATATCAAAATTCCATCTACTCAGCTCCAGCTTTCATCTTGTCGGGACATTTAGTAGCATAATGTCCTGCTTCCTTGCAGCGAAAACAAATGACTTCCGACATGTCTCGGGGATTCTTTGTGATTATGTAGGCTCCTTGGATTCTTGGCTTCTTTTCTGGACATTTACTAGCGTAGTGACCTAAATCCTTGCACCTGTAACAAGTGATATGACTCAGGTCCTTCTCTGCAAAAATTGCGTTGTTCTCGGGTTGCCTTCTTTTTCTCTTCTTCCCGGATTTCTCAGTAATGATCGAGCTTCTATTTCCGAGGGTCAAACTTCACTTCATTTGCGGGAAATCTATGAGACATTCTTCTCTTTCCTTGGTACAATCTTTGGGAAAATGTCCTTCTTCTCCACATGAATAGCAAGCGTTGGAGTAGAATCTGATTAGGCCTTCTCCATCGGGGTCTTCAACATCTTCCTTCATCCCAGGTTCTTCTAGACCTTCCTTGAGGGCTTCTTTCATTCCTTCTTCCCCGCTTCGAATAGTTTGTTGCACCGTGGGGTAAATGTGACACTGCTACCGGTAGTGGGTGGTTCCTTCACACAAGAAACAAGTAACTTGCCCAGTCGGGCATGCTTCGGCTGGGTGATTCTCCTCACAATGTGGGCATCCCTCCTTGTGTTCCTCCTGGGTGTGTCCTATTTCTCCGCAAATCTTGCAAGCACAAGGTTTCTTCTTCGGGTTATCGTAGTGCTTCCGGATAAGACGGGACCTCAAGTGCGTCTTCTTGAATTCCTCCCAAGTTTTTGCTCCGTTGCATCCTTGTATGGCTTGATGCATTTTCCACCAGGTTGCAGCACTCTCGGTAAAATACTGAAGAGCATATTGAACCTCATACTTCCTTGCAATCATTTTCTTCTCAAGTGATCCTCCATGTTTTGAATCCATAGCTCGACTCCAACTGAGTCATCGGTCCAGAGAATACCAGTCCTTCTTCATTCATCATCTATGGCTCCAAGGGTTTTAGGGTGAGATAAGAGAGAGTTGGATAGAGATAGATACACACAATACAAACAATAGTTTTGAAGAAACGAGTTTTATTTTGGGGTTGTCGGAAAACATCAAACAAATGACAGCTCACAAATCATCGCATCAAACGTAGGTGTATAACAGGGGTTTGGTCTCTAAAGGTCAAATAATTCTTCAGGAACTTCAAATTCTTCAAGTCTTGAGTCTTCAATTGTTGCAGCTTCAACTCTTCTAATGCATGGTGAAATCCTGGTTACTTTGAAGGGTCATCACCTATCCGATATCTTTCTTGGAGCGGCTTCAGTTGATCCTTCATGTGGTCAAAAGGGAAAAGGGGTATATTCTAACTATTTGAGGTGAGAGGGTCTATTTGATAAAATCAGAAAAGATGAGAAGTAAGAGTCTTTTTGAAAATAAAGTTTTTTAGATATCCTGTCCAAGGGGATTTCAGATTTCTAGGGTCACGTCCTACAGTCAACATGTGCTCTGATACCATATCTATAGCGACCCGACCTCAGACGGTCAAGTCTCTGTGTGTCTCTGTACATCCTCGGATCAAGATGTCTTTGCACACACAAGACATCAATGTATGTATCAATGTGCAATCACATGTATAAATGACATAAAACTGATATATACCTCATAAGTCTCAGTGGAAACAAACAATCGGGTGTGGAGTCCCATCAACGCCATCGGCAAGTTCAGTGTAGACCGTAACCACTGCATACTCTTACTCGTCGGAGTAAAATATCTGCAACATGAGACGTTGCAGCCGTGTAGGTCAGTACATTGAATGTACCGGCAAGATCACAACATGAGAAAGCAGATGATAATACTATTCTATATGCAATATGGCTTTGTGGCTCTGTGTCTGATGTTTTTGCGTACAAGCTGGTTTTATTTTCCCTACAACAAAGGAATATTAGGAGTCTGTACTATGGAGTTTTCTATCATGACATGGTTCCGCCAACCGATGTCTCATAGCCCAAAATCATCATAAGTTGCCCACAATTAAGTTATCAATCCGGTGTTGAGAGTTCCGAGATAGATCCAAGTCCAGATGCTCAAGTTGTCCGTGAATCGGGGACACGGCTAATCGATTAGGTTTTAACCCTCTGCAGAGGTTTGTACACTTTACCCGCAAGATTCGATCCCTCTTTTGTGTTCTCGCACTTCGTGGTGTTTGAGAACAAGACGACGAAACATGGTCTTCCGAAGAGTTCCTCGACCACCGTCCGGTGCTCATCCAATCCTCTGGTAGTTCTACATCTGCTAGCACCGTCCCAGCCAGAGTCACAACTAAGGTCAACCAAGCCAGAGCCCATAGTGACTTGCGGTTGCACAGGTAAGCTTCCGGGCATGAAGTATTCTTCCGTCTCTTTGAGTCTAGGTGAAGCTTTCCGCAAGATGTCATGGCGCTTCTCCATGCATCCCGGCCATCCACTGGTTTCTCCAGGGTGCCCACAACCATCCTTCACCCAAAGAGTGTGTATTGAATTCTTGTCTCGAGTCTTGAAGTCTTGAGGCCTTGAAGATGCAGTCCTTGCAGATTCCATCATGGAGTTAATAAATCGCTGGCGTAGATCCTCCATTCTCACACCACTCCCGAGCACTCATACCAACCCCGTCTACTATAGCGTAGCACTAAAATAAATAGCGTACCGGGCTTTGTAACAGGGTGATGGGTTCCTACCTCATGCATACTACTCAACTACAAGGATTCAATATCACTACTGGAGGGATTGTCGCGAAGATGACACTAGATGCAATAAAACACATAGATATGAAAAACATGGTCAAAGTGAACTTGCTTGGTAAGTTGATGAAGATAATAGCGCTCTCGGAATAATGACTTGGTATAACTATTCACACTCCGTTGAAAATCTATATAGTCAAATATAGCATTCATATAAGCAAACATACAAGCAAACAATTCCAACACTCATAAAAAAACCAACAAATAAATTGCAAAACAACAAGGGACACCAAATAAGAACAACAAAGGAAAACTACACAACAAAACTACTAAAGAAAACTCTAAGACATAACAAAAAAACAGTTTTGTCCTAAGTAAAAAACTTAACAACAATTAAAACACTAAAGAAAAAAGTTAATAGAAAATAAAATGTAAAACAACTAAGTTAACAAAAGTATTTTTCATAAAATTTTATTTGCAGAAAGATACAAATAAAAAGATTTTATAAAACACTAACTATGACCTAAACAAGTTTTCATACGAAACTAACAAAATAAATTTTTAAAATAGGAATAAAATTGTCTACAGTTAAATAACAGAAACAAAACTAAATTTGTCAAAAGAGACAAAAAGAAATAATTTAAAAACAATTAAAACTATAAGGAAAAGGTTAAAACAAAAGTAAAACTAAAACAGTACTGTTTTGACTAAAAATCTAATTTAAAATAAACTAAAAATAACTCACTATATGCTACTGGATAGATAAAACAATAACAAAACCATAGCAAAAGGAATCAATCAAAAAGCTATTTTAGAATAGAAGTTATTAGCAATCTAGTGCTTGTAACAAATCTGTTTGAAATCGAAATTTAAAAATTTCAAAAGTATTTTTCGTTGGTTTCTCTGGATAGATGGGATTTTTCTGAAACTACAGAAAAAAGAATCACTCAATTTGGATTAAAACTCTAAAAGATATAGAATATCTAAGATTGAAACTTTTCTGTTAAAAAAACAGAAACGAAAATAAGAAAAACAAACAACGTAGCCTATTGCTACTGGGTTAAGCGATGGGCGATTAGTAGTTATACTACGCTAGGCCGAAGACTAGCAGAAAATGTGCGCGTACGTTTTTAACAGAAGACCGACGAACCGATTTAAATCTAAACCAAAACAAAACCATTAACTAAAAACCGATCTAATGAAAAAAAAACACTTACTAAACCGATCTAATCGAACACAACGATTCGATCTAAAGAAAGAAAAAAAAACAAAGAGGAGGAGCGCTCGCTTACAGAGAAGAAACGGCGGTGGCACAGAAGCAGGGCGCCGACGGGGTGGTGGCCCCGGTGACCGGCGGCGTAGACGGCGATGTCCAGTGAATGGAGAACTCCGAGAGGGTCCGATTTTGTGTTGTAGGTGGAGGTCGGAGATGTCGAGGCGAGCGGGGCGACTCGAGAAGTTCCTGTGAACCGGGAGCTCCGGTGACGGCGGACAAAGTTGAGGACGAGGTTCCAGTGTTCCCTGGGCGGCGTGGTTATGTCAAATAGATGCACAATCCCGAGGGGAAGTATAGTATGGAAGGAGGGGTACCGGAAAGCTCACCGGCGGTCGGAGTCGAGCGATGAACTCTGCTTGGCCGGCCTAGATTGGAACAACGAGAGTGTCGTCTAGAGGTGGTGTTGGGCGTGGGTTTTCAAAGGGAAACGGGAGAGGGCGACCTCAGGTATTTATAGGACATGAGGCTTGGGGAAGGGGTGAACTCGGGGTACGGTTCCCGTGAAGATCGGCGCGGCGGCGGCGTCGGGAGCGATACATGTAGGAGTTTGTTGTGTACGCGTACGTGGAGAAGAAGAAAGAAAGGTGGGGCCTGCCTGGCAGCGACCGTGGGGGGAGGGAGAGAGGGACGCACGTGAGAGAGAGGTGGCGGCGGCGCTTCTGGGAGTTCCTCCCGAGCGTACGTGCGCGCGTGCGCTAGCCCTAGCGCTAGCGCTGGGCTGGGCCTCGCTGTCCTGGCCGAGCGAAAAAAAACATTTATTTTTTTAAACAGTAAGGAAAACAAATAAATAGAAAAAACACTTTATATAGGCATATTATATATCACTATTTTCAGAAAAATATTTTCTAAAACATGAACATATTTTCAACGGCAAATAAATTTCTGCAAAAATTTAAATAAAGCAAGCAATGCTACTGGTTCATTTTAAAACAAAACAAAATTATTTTAAAATACCAAAATGATTTCAAATTAATTTTTCTCCATTTTTTATTGTAGGGAATCATTTTACCCTATTTTCCATATTGTTTATTTTTGGAGAAAATAATTTGAAGAGAAACCAAATAAGTCCAAATTGATAGTAGGTTCAAAATACCTTCAAAGGGACTTTCATTTTGGTTCCTTTAAACTTCCAACTCATCTTTGAAGAAGTCATTTTATCTTCTCTCATGAGGATCATTGAGTTGCATAAAGTTTATGACTTTGAAGTGTTTTCAAAAAGGAATTCAAATCTCTCCAAAACCACTTTTCATTTCAAATGGAAGAAGTCATGTTGTCTTCACTCTTGGGTTTTGTGATGAAATGAATTTGAATTCATTGGAGACCAAAAGTAAGTGTGAAATTTATGGAAAGTCCTTTTATTCCCTCTCAATCAACTTTCAAAAAGTTGAAAATTCCACTCAATTTCACACAACAATCACACAACAATCAAACAAACAATCATAAATATTTATTTAATATAACATTCCAAAATTTAGAATTTTGGGATGTTACATCATGAATGTTTTACATTACCAAATTAATATTTGTGTGATTTGGATATATAGTTACTCGTATAATTATCTTACCGGTATGTTGTTTGTTACACATAGTGCCATGGTTTTGATATCCGTCCCCGTCGGCCCTCGTCCTTGTTATGATTCGGATGTGGTATATTCTCTTTTAAAACTAGTCGTTGCATTTCATGTTTATGAAAAATTATGCATATCAAGTTGATACAGATATTTTTATCTAGGAGGTATGTGAACTGGAAATTCCAACCGACCCTATTGTCGAGCGGTTAAATTTAGTTGAAAGAGAAAATGAGTATTTAAAAGAAAAATTGAAAATAATTGAGGGGGAGAAGATGGAATTGGAGTTGCATGTTGCCGATGTCGTCGATGATCACAAGATCAAGATGGAGAAAATGCGCTTGAATATTAGAAAGATTAGAAAATATGCCATTGATAGTGAGGCTTGGTATCATTATGCTGTTGGATCAATTGTTACCTTAGTTGCGATCTTGATCGCATTTGTTGTTGCCTTTAAATGCTTTAGCTAGAGAGCTATTTGTTTGTTGCATTTAAGTGTTGTATGAACTATATATATGTATGAACTTGTATTAATTTGGTCTTTTCGGTGTTGTGTAATGAAGATGAGCCGGCAATGGATGTATGATGACCGATGCTCTCCCGGGTTCATTAATGGCGTGCATACTTTTCTGCTTGCGGCTGAGGCAAACAAGCGGGCGGATGGTTTTAAGCCTTGTCCATGTGCTGTCTATAAGAATGATCACATTTACTCTACGTCAATAACCATTCACGTCCACCTGTTTAAGTCCGTTTTCATGCCCCACTATAATGTTTGGACCAAGCACGGAGAAAGAGGGGTTATGATGGAAGACAATGAAGAAGAAGAAGAGGACGACAACTATCCTGGCCATGGGTTCCCTGAATACAATGATACAATAATGGGGGAAGAAGCGAGCCGGCAATGCGGGAAGAAGATGAAGAAGATGCATCAGATGAGTCCGCTGATGATCTAGGTCGGGCCATTGCCGATGCAAAGAGAAACTGCGCAAGTGATTTGGAGAGAAGAAGCTGCAGTGCATGTTAGAGGATCACAAGAAATTGTTGTACCAATTCGAAGCGGTTTACAAGAAAAAGTTGGGCACCACATCGAATTGCTGCAATGGAAGGCGAAGAATGGTGTATCCGACAAGGGATTTGGAAAGTTGTCGGTAATGATAAAGAATATGCTTCCAAAGGACAACGAATTGCCGAGAGTACGTATGAAGCACGTAAAGTCGCCCTCTAGGGTTATAGGTGCGTAAGATACACGCATGCCCTAATGACCGCATCCTCTCATCGGTGAGTACGAGGATTTGAACGCTTGCCCGGTATGCGGTGCATTGCGCTATAAGATCAGCCGCGATGACCCTGGTGATGTCGAGGGCGAGCGCCCCAGGAAGAAGATTCCTGCCAAGGTGATGTTGTATGCTCCTATAATACCACAGTTGAAACGTTTGTTCCAAAATAAAGAGCATGCCAAGGCGATGCGATGGCACAGAGAAGACCGTAATAAAGACGGAAAGTTGAGAGTACCCGCTGACGGGTCGCAGTGGAGAAAAATCGAGAGAAAGTACGGGAAGGAGTTTGCAGATGACGCAAGGAACGTATGGTTTGGTCTAAGCGCGGATGGCATTAATCCTTCTGGGGAGCAGAGCAGCAACCATAGCACCTGGCCTGTGAGTCTATGTTTGTATAACATTCCTCCTTGGTTGTGCATGAAGCGGAAGTTCATTATGATGCCAGTGCTCATCCAAGGCCCTAAGCAACCCGGCAACGACATTGATGTGTACTTAAGGCCATTAGTTGAAGAACTCTTATAGCTGTAGAATGGAATAGGTGTATGTGCGTGGGATGAGCACATGGGGGAAGAATTTGACCTAAAGGCGTTGCTGTTCATGACCATCAATGATTGGCCTGCTCTCTGTAACCTTTCAGGACAGACAAACAAGGGATACCGCGGATGCATGCACTGTTTGGATGATACCGACAAAGATATATTTGGAGAATTGTAGGAAGAATGTGTACCAGGACATCGTCGATTTCTTCCGAGCAGGCATCCCGTAAGAAAGAAAGCCAAGCATTTCAAAGGTGAGGCGGATCACCGGACGAAGCCTCGGCACCGTACTGGTGCTGATGTACATGATATGGTCAAGGATTTGAAGGTAATCTTTGGAAGGGTCCTGGCGGACAATCTGTTTCAAAGGACGCTGACGGACGCGCACCCATGTGGAAGAGGTAATCTATATTCTGGGACCTGCCCTATTGGAAAGACCTAGAGGTCCGCTCCGCAACAGACGTGATGCACGTGACGAAGAATCTTTGCGTGACCCTGCTTGGCTTCTTGGGCGTGTATGGGAAGACAAAAGATACACCTGAGACACGGGAGAACGAGCAACGTATGCACGGAAAAGACGACATACATCAGGGTCATGCCAGCTACGCTCTTACCAAAGAAGAGAAGGAAATCTTCTTTCAATGCCTGCTCAGTATTAAGGTACCGTCTGGCTTCTCGTCAAATATAAAGGGAATAATAAACATGGCAGAGAAAAATTCTGAGAACCTAAAGTCTCATGATCGACACGTGATTATGACGCATAGCTGCTTCCGGTTGCATTGAGGGGGCTTCTACCGGATAACGTTCGATTAGCCATTGTGAAGCTATGTGCATTCCTCAATGCAATCTCTCAGAAGGTAATCGATCCAGAAATCATACAAAGGTTAGAGAATGATTTGGTGCATTGTCTTGTCAGTTTCGAGTTGGTGTTCCCACCATCCTTCTTCAACATCATGACGCACGTCCTAGTTCACATATGCGAAGAGATTCACGTTTTGGGTCCTGTATTTCTACACAATATGTTCCCCTTTGAGAGGTTCATGGGAGTTTTAAAAAATATGTTCATAACCGTGCTAGGCCAGAAGGAAGCATCTCCAAGGGCCATGAAAATGAGGAGGTGATTGAGTTTTGTATTGACTTTATTCCTGACCTTAAGCCGATTGGTGTTCCTAAATCGCGGCATAAGGGCAGACTGGATGGAAAAGGCACGCTAGGAGGGGATCAAATAATATGTATGGACAGACATTCTCTGTAGCGACCCGACCCAAAATCGGTCAAGTCTCTGTGTCTGTACCATCCCAAGATCATGCTGGCACACATAGTACATTGATGAAATAATCAAAGTTCAATCACACATGAATTTATTACACGATGCTCATATCGAGTCTTTATTACAATAGAATAAATTCGGCCGAAGGCCAACTCATGAGAAATAAACTAAACAAGCTGCGGAAGCGTAGAAGAATAGCGAGTCCATCCGACTCCAAAGGGCAATCGCCAAGCGTGGATCGTAGCCTCACTCCTGATCGGAATACTCCTCTACAACATAAGACGTTGCAGCCGTGTAGGTCAGCATTTTGAATATGCCGGCAAGTCATGAAGAGAGAATAACAATAAAAATTGCTAACACTATATGCAATTTGGCTGTGGGGCTCTAAGTTTCATTGTTTTTGCGAAAAGCCAGTTTTTCCCTACAATAAGGACTTGTTTGCAAATACTACAAAATTGTTGGTAGTTATTGAGATGGTTCCACCAACCAATGTCTCATTCCCAATTATTAAATAATAACCCCTCAATTAATTTATTAATTTCAGTGTTGAGATTTCCGAAATACTTCCAAGTTCTAGAGGCTCAATTTGTCCGTAATCGGGGACACGGCTAATCGATTAGATCTTTTCTCTGCAGAGGTTTGCGCACTTTACCCGCAAGAATCGTTCCCTCCTTTCAAGTCTTCGCACTTCATGGTGTTTGAAGACGGGATGAACGAAACAGGGTCTTCCGAAGAGTTCCTCCGCCACCGCCGTACCCATCCAATCTTACCGCTCTTCTACATCTCGTAGTACCGTCCGGCCAGAGTCACAACTAGGGTTGACCAAGCGAGCCCATAATGGCTTGCGGCTGCACAGTAAGCTTCCGATCAATGGGTATCCATCCGTCTCTTCGTGGCTGGGTGAAGCTTTCCATAAGATGTCATGGCGCTTCTCCATGCATCCCGGCCAACCACTGGGTTCTCCAGGGTGCCCGTCAACCGTCCTCCACCCAGTAGTGAATTTTGAAGTCCATCATGATCTTGAAGTCATGGGGTTGTCATCATCTTGACTCTCACATCTCCCTTATGAATTCACTCAACCAACCCCGTCTACGAGCATAGCAAAAATAAACTACTTCGTCTTGGGCAAAGGTAATAAGGGGAATTGGGTTCATCCTACCTCATGATACTACTCAAGAACATAACTTCAAATTCACCTATTGCATGCATGGTGGGAAGGTATAATTCTAATGCAATAAAATCATAGGTATAATAAAGGAAATATGATCAATGACTTGCCTTGCTGACGATCTTCGAAAGCTAGGGACTCGTGGTAGCAAGCTTCGCACTCCGAAAATTCTACCGAGGCAAACAACAATCATAATAAGCATACAACATATGATCACTTAACATAATAGCATGCTAACATAACACACAAAGCAATTGAACCAAAGCCCAAAGAAAACTCGAAGAAATCCAAATCAATGTTTTCACCACATCAAACACAACCAAAGAAATAGTTTTGCATAACAAAATTTTTCTTAACATAACCTAAGCATGGGTTTTTGCTAACTATCAGAAAAGAATTCATCATGCAACTAGGAGCAAAAAAGAATCACCTTAAAAGCTATTATAAAACTCCTATTATGCCTAAAACAATCCTAGCATGAAAAAAATAAAATAAAAATTTTATTTATTGTAAATAAAAGTTCCTGATCTAAAGTTACAGAAACTAACCTAGAATAAACTATCACATAAGAAAAATAAAATTATTTGCTATATGAAATAATAGGAAAACAGTAGCTAGTTAAATAAATAGGAATAACATGATTCTGACTAAAACTATTTCTTTATTAATTCTAAAATACCCAAATAAATTCCTACGGTTAGGTAAGGTCAAAACAAAGTTGTGACAAAAAGAATCACTAAAAAATAATATTCCTAACTCATTTTATAGCAGAATTACTATTCTGTCTAAATCTAAAATAAAGCAATTTTTAAATAATTTTAACATGACTAATTATATTTTCTACAGAAACTACAATAAATTTGCAAACCAAAAAAAAAGAATCACTAAAAATATTAAGTAGATTAAAAGATATGAATTTTACAAAACTGAAACTATTCTGTTAAAAAGCAAACGAAAAATATTAACTAAAAAGAAAAACTGGCTAATGGGCCTATCTAACGCTTGAGCGTAATTTAACTAAAAAGCGACGCGTAATAAACCGCTTCGCCCGGTCTAATATAACCTAACTAAAACCAAAACTAAACCGAATAAAAACCGGTCTTTAAAATAGACCGTATTTCTTGAGGATCTAATCTACACCCTAGATATAGGATCGGACGGCGGAGGGGAGTCCGCGACTTCATCGACGGGTTGACGCCGGCGACGGTCGACGGCAGCTCGGGCGACGTTGGTGCGGGGGCTCCGGTGCTCGGGGACGACGGCGGGGACCTCCGGCGGGTGCGGCGTGGCGAGGGGAGCTCGGGGGTGTAGTCGGGCGAGCTCGGGGAGGTTCTAGGCGACCGGTGGGGCGGCAATGGCGCGGCGCACTCGGATCTCCCAAGTAGAGATTGCAGGCGAGGGGAGGTTAGGCGAGGGGCGAGGGGGAAACGGGCGAGGTGGGGTTTATATAGGGGGGGCACCCGGCTAGGAGGAGGGGTAGATCGGGCGAGGATCGGGGAAGGGATCCCGGGGATCTCGGGGTTCCGGCGAGCGGCGGCGGGGGTGTGGCGTGGGGAGGAAGAAGGTGGCGGGGTCCACCCGTCAGCGGGAGGGGGGAAGGGGCGTCGGGTCGGGCGACCGGTGCGAAGGGATTTCAGGGTGCTCGGTGGGCAGCTGGTATTGGTCGGGCCGCTGCCGTGGAAATATAATTAAATATAAATATTTTATATAGGACATATATATATAAAAATGATCAGGGGAATATTCCTTATAATTTGAACATTTTTCCAGGGGCAAAACACAAACTTTATAAAAAATCATTTTTCTAAAATTTCAAATAGAATTCAGATTTGAATTCAAATTTTTGGCAATGTTTCTTCTGACATATTTGGAGTGTCATGTTACTCCTCTCATACTTTTTCTCAAGTATTTGTCAGGCATGGTTTTTGAAATAATTTTTCAACTGCCAAACTTTGAATTCAAATTCCAACAACTCCAAAACTTCTGAAACTTCAAATGCCACTCAATTTCAAACAATATGCATAGATTCTTAGCTATAATTGTAAAACATTCCAAATAGGAAATTTGGGATGTTACAAACCTACCCACCTTAAGATGAATCTCGCCCTCGAGATTCGGGTTGGCTAGCAAATAGGTGCGCGTGGTCTCGACGGAGGTCTTCTTCTCGCTCCCAGGTGGCTTCCTCCTCGGAGTGGTGACTCCATAGCACCTTGCAAAACTTGATGATCTTGCTGCGGGTGACCCTGTTCGCAGTCTCAAGAATTCGGACGGGTTTCTCCTTATAAGTCAGACCACTGTCGAGCTGTATGGCCTCTAGGGGCACTGTGTCTCTCAACGGAATATCGGCCATGTCGGCATGGCATTTCTTCAGCTGAGAAACATGGAAGACATCATGAACTCCGGACAATCCTTCCGGCAATTCCAACTTGTAAGCAACTTCTCCACGACGTTCGAGGATTTTGTAGGGGCCAATGAATCGGGGTGCTAAACTTTCCTTTAACACCGAACCTCTTGATTCCACGAAGTGGGGACACACGAAGATATGCACGGTCTCCCGCTTCGTAAGTTACTTCCTTGCGTTTACTGTCGGCATAACTCTTCTGTCTCGACTGAGCTACCTTGAGTCTATCTCGAATCAGTTTGACTTTCTCTTCGGAATCTCTGATAAGATCGGAACCAAAAAGTGTTCGATCTCCAACACCATCCCACAACAATGGTGTTCTGCACCTCCTTCCGTATAGAGCTTCGAAAGGGGCCATCTTCGACCGGGTCTGATAACTGTTATTGTCACGAGAACTCCGCGGAGGGCAAATTATCATCCCAGCTAGACCCATAGTCTAGCGCACAAGCTCTCAACATGTCCTCCAGGATCTGGTTGACTCTCTCGGTCTGTCCATCTGTCTGCGGATGAAAAGCTGTACTGAACTCCAGCCTCGTACCCAAAGTTTCATGTAACTGATTCCAAAACTTTGAGGTAAATTGTGTTCCTCTATCTGACACGATACTCCTCGGAACTCCATGCAGACATACGATCCTGGTCATGTATATCTTGGCCAACTTAGCACTGGTATAGGTAGTCTTCACGGGCATGAAATGAGCTACCTTGGTCAATCGATCTACCACTACCCAGATGGAATCATAACCTGAACGGGTCCTGGGAAATCCTGTGATAAAATCCATTCCAAGTTTTTCCCATTTCCACTCGGGAATCGGCAAAGGTTGAAGTAACCCTGCTGGCTTCTATTGTTCCGCCTTTACTCGTTGGCAAACATCGACATCTGCTACGCACTCGGCAATATCCTTCTTCATACCTGTCCACCAGAAACTTTCCTTCAAATCCAGATACATCTTGGTGTTACCGGGGTGAATCGAGTACGGTGAATCATGAGCCTCCTGAAGAATTAGCTTCCTGAGTTCGGGATCATTGGGCACATAAATACAATCCTCGAACCATATAGCTCCGTGTTCATCCTTACGAAACCCTTTAGCTTTTCCTTCATTCATCTTTTTCTTTATCTCATCAATTTCCTAGTCCGACTTCTGGGCTTCACGAATTCTGTCGGCCAAAGTGGACTGTACTTCCAGAGTTGCAACATATCCTCTCGGAACTATCTCCAGTCGGAGATCTCTGAGGTCATCGACTAACTCCTGGGGTAATCCTCCTGCTATAAGAGTATTCACATAACTCTTACGGCTCAAAGCATCTGCTACAACATTAGCCTTTCCTGGGTGGTAATGCAATCTCATGTCATAGTCCTTGATTAACTCTAGCCATCTCCTCTCTGCACGAGGTTCAACTCTTTCTGCGTGAAAATATACTTCAAGCTCTTATGATCTGTGTAAACATCACAACGGTTTCCGATAAGGAAATGTCTCCAGGTCTTGAGTGCATGCACTACTGCTGCTAATTCCAAATCATGGGTGGCATAATTCATCTCCTGTGGTCGTAGCTGTCTGGAGGTATAAGCTACAACCTTTCCTTCCTGCATGAGTACTCCTCCGAGTCCCTGACGAGAAGCATCACAATATACCTGGTAATCCTTGTGTATGTCCGGTAAAATCAGTACTGGGGCTGTAACCAAACGTTTCTTCAATTCCTGAAAACTGGCTTCACAATCCTCGGTCCAAATGTACTTGGCATCCTTCTTCAACAGCTCAGTCATGGGCTTGGCAATTTTTGAGAAATTCTCAATAAACCTCCGATAATATCCTGCGAGTCCGAGAAAACTGCGGATCTCCTTGACTGAGGTGGGTGACTGCCAATCGGTGACTGATACAACCTTGGCGGGATCAACTGCTATTCCTTCTCCTGAAATAACATGTCCGAGGAATTCGACTTCCTTCAGCCAAAATTCACATTTGCTGAACTTGTACAACTGATGCTCTCGGAGTTTCTCCAGAAGACGCAAATGTTCCTCATGCTCTTCCTCGCTCTTGGAGAAAATCAGTATATCATCGATGAACACCACGACAAACTTGTCCAGATATTCCATAAATACCTTGTTCATAAAATTCATGAAGTATGCAGGGGCATTAGTCAATCCGAATGACATGACGGTATACTCATATAAACCATACCGGTGGTGAATGCTGTTTTGGGTATATCCTTTTCACGGATCTTCAATCGATGATACCTCGATCAAGATCGATCTTGGAGAATACCTTGGCTCCAACTAGCTGATCAAATAGATCATTAATCATCGGCAGAGGGTACTTGTTCTTGATGGTCACGCGTCGTTCAACGAACGATAATCCACAACCATCCTCGTGGTTCCATCCTTCTTCTCTACCAAAAGAACTGGGCTCCCCAAGGTGACGAAGCTTGGCGAATATATCCCTTCTCCAATAGCTCATTAATTTGATTCTTGATCTCTTTCAAATCGTTCGGGGGCATCCGATAGGGTCTCTTGGATATTGGGGCTGTGCCGGGCAATAACTCAATCAGAAATTCGATGTCTCTGTCCGGTGGCATTCCTGGTAATTCCTCCGGAAACACATCGGGAAAATCTTGCACTACTGGCACTTCCTCCTGAACAACTCCCGTGAGGGAATGCACCTGATTCTTCATCCGCTACGCCCGATACATACTTGATCCTCTTCTGCTCCGGTGGTGAGCGAGAATCGACTTCTTGAGCACGATCTATGTTTCCTTCAAACTTCGTCAACCAATACATGCCTAGGATCACATCCATGGTCTAGGTTTCCAATACTATGAGGTCTGCGGGAAATTTATGGTTTCCGATGTTGAGGGTTGCATGACAGCCTAAGCCTGCCATCATTTCTCCTCCTGCGGAACTGACGTGAAGAGGGCTTCTAAGGGTTCTAGTGGGCAACCCGTACTTTTCCACAACTACCCTTGATATGAATGAATGCGTTGCACCAGAATCAAAGAGTACCAATACGGATGTGAATTTAATAAAACTTACCAACCACGATGTCTGGCTGATCATAGACGTCCTCCACGTCAATGTGGTTCACCCGAGCACGAGGAAAAGGGTTGGGCTTCTTTGCTGAGCTTCCATTGCCGCTTCCATTCTTAGCTTGGCCTCCGGGCAGTCGGTGGCATAGTGCCCTGTTTTCTGGCACTTGAAACAGGTGATGTGACTCAGATCTTTCTGAGCCGGGGCAGGACGATGCTGGTTGCCATTGTCGTTTCCATTGCCATTTCCATTGCCTGACTTGTTGTCCTGGTTGCGGTTGTTCCCATTTCCTCCATGGTTATGTCCTCCATGGTTATGATGGGTATGCCCTCCCGAGTATGGGGCATAACGGGCTTCACCGAGCTCGAGTTGTACTTCCCCTGGCCATACTTCCGCTTGCGGCTATCAATCTGCTGTTGCTTGCCTTCAAGTATGGTGGCCTTGTCTACCAGCTCCTAGTAGTTGGTGAAGGTGGCCACTGTTAGCTGCATTCCCAGCTCGTCATTGAGTCCCTCGAGAAACTTTTCCTGCTTTGCGGCATCTGTGGCCACATCATCCGGGGCATAGCGAGCTAACTTGCTGAACTCATCCATGTACTGCCCCACAGTACGGTTCCCCTGGCGTAAGTTGCGGAACTCACACTTCTTCAGACTCATGGCTCCAGCTGAAACATGAGCGGTGCGGAAAGCCTGCTAGAACTGATCCCAAGTGATGGTGGCGATGGGATAAGTGGCGGTGTAGTTCTCCCACCAAGAAGCTGCAGGCCCATCAAGTTGTTGTGCGGCAAAGAGCACCTTCTCTGCCTCTGTGCATCCAGCAGTGGCTAACTCCCTTCCGACTTTGCGGAGCCAATCATCGGCCACAATCGGCTCAAGGTCTTTGCTAGAGAACACCCCGGATTCAGCCTTAGGAAGCGGGTCAAGTTGTCAACAGGGGTGGTGGCGGTGGATTGTTGTTGTTGTTGTTGTTCGGTTCGGATGAGCATCTGCATGAGGGCATTCTGCTGCTGGATCAGCTGGGTGAGCTCTGGCGGAAAGTTGAGACCGGGGTCACGTCTCGGAGGCATCTGGTGTTTTGGATTGGATGAGAAAATTAGAATAGAACAAGGGTCTAATGAGAAAATATCACTACCCATATGAATGCACAATCATAATCACACCAATCATTTATTCAATCCACTCAAACGTGGTTCAATCTCGGATTACAAATTTTCACGACTAATCGAAAATAACGGCCTAACTGATCGACGAAAAAATAAAATAACATGGCGGTCGACTAAATGTCTTCATCAATAATCCTTGCGTCCTCTGGTGCGGCGTCCTCCGGTGTGGCGTCCTCTGATGCGGCGCCTCCTCTTGCGGCTTTCTTCAGTGGAGCTCCCTTCATAATCCTGGTCATTGCTCACGAGAGGTCCGTCATCTCCACTCGGAAAAAGGTCCTCTCCCAAGTCCATCTTCTCCTCTAATGCGGCAACATCCATCTTCAGCTTGTCGACTCTCTCCACGAAATCCGCGATTTCTTCCTCATGATCCAGGAAGTCTGCGCGTGCCTTCTCCTCCAGTTCCAGTTCATGGAACAACAGCCTCCTGTGTACCTTCGAGTTACGGCGAGTCTGGATCTCCCGTTTCCTGAGGAGACACTCCAAGTCTTGGACATATGAGAGAATGGAGTCATCCTCTACGGTACGGATGATATCTCCATTCCTAGCTCTGCGAGAAATCATGGTGAGGTCTGATGGATCGAGCTCGGCCCTGTACTCTTCTCGGAGATGTCCAAGTGCACGATAAATCGCCATGTCTCTTCCGAGGATCCAGTTGAAATTGGTAAACTCAAAGTCAATAGGCTCTGAATGTCCTCCGAAGGTCCTCCTCGAATGTGCACCTCAATCACAGAAGCGGGTATCCGTCGGAAGTGCATTGGTAGGCTTCCCGGTGATTGAGGGCGAGCAATCTTCAGCTTCCTCACGATCTGGACCAGCTTCTTGCCGAAGGCATCGTCTCATCTGGTGGCAAAACTCCGTAGCAAAACTGGGGTGAACTCGGCGGCCATCTAGAATGTTGAAAATCGGAGAGAAGTCGAAATGAACAGGGAGAATTACGGAATGATAAGGACATAAAATAAATAGTCTCTTCCTATGGCTTTCCGATCCTAGGGGTTACGTCCTACAACGGCGTGTGCTCGATACCATCTCAGAAGCGACCCGACCCAAAATCGGTCAAGTCTACGTGGTTCTGCATTCATCCCAAGATCATGCTGGCACACACAAGACATTGATGAAATAATCAAAGTTCAATCACACCTGAATTTATTACACGATGCTCATATCGAGTCTTTATTACAATAGAATAAATTCGGCCAAGGCCAACTCATGAGAAATAAACTAAACAAGCTGCGGGCGTAGAAGAATAGCGAGTCCATCCGACTCCAAAGGGCAATCGCCAAGCGCGGATCGTAGCCTCACTCCTGATCGGAATACTCCTCTACAACATAAGACGTTGCAGCCGTGTAGGTCAGCATTTTGAATATGCCGGCAAGTCATGAAGAGAGAATAACAATAAAAATTGCTAACACTATATGCAATTTGGCTGTGGGGCTCTAAGTTTCATTGTTTTTGCGAAAAGCCAGTTTTTCCCTACAATAAGGACTTGTTTGCAAATACTACAAAATTGTTGGTAGTTATTGAGATGGTTCCACCAACCAATGTCTCATTCCCAATTATTAAATAATAAACCCTCAATTAATTTGTTAATTTCAGTGTTGAGATTTCCGAAATACTTCCAAGTTCCAGAGGCTCAATTTGTCCGTAACCGAGGACACGGCTAATCGATTAGATCTTTTCTCTGCAGAGGTTTGCGCACTTTACCCGCAAGAATCATTCCCTCCTTTCAAGTCTTCGCACTTCATGGTGTTTGAAGACGGGATGAACGAAACAGGGTCTTCCGTAGAGTCCCTCTGGCACTGCCGGTACCCATCCAATCCTACCGTTCTTCTACATCTCGTAGTACCGTCCGGCCAGAGTCACAACTAGGGTTGACCAAGCCAGATCCCATAATGGCTTGTGGCTGCACAGGTAAGCTTCGGGTCAATGGGTATCCATCCGTCTCTTCGTGGCTGGGTGAAGCTTTCCGCAAGATGTCATGGCGCTTCTCCATGCATCCCGGCCAACCACTGGGTTCTCCAGGGTGCCCGTCAACCGTCCTCCACCCAGTAGTGAATTTTGAAGTCCATCTTGATCTTGAAGTCATGGGGTTGTCATCATCTTGACTCTCACATCTCCCTTATGAATTCACTCAACCAACCCCGTCTACGAGCATAGCAAAAATAAAGTACTTCGTCCCGGGCAAAGGTAATAAGGGGAATTGGGTTCATCCTACCTCATGATACTACTCAAGAACATAACTTCAAATTCACCTACTGCATGTATGGTGGGGAGGTATAATTCTAATGCAATAAAATCATAGGTATAATAAAGGAAATATGATCAATGACTTGCCTTGCTGACGATCTTCGAAAGCTAGGGACTCGTGGTAGCAAGCTTCGCACTCCGGAAATTCTACCGAGGCAAACAACAATCATAATAAGCATACAACATATGATCACTTAACATAATAGCATGCTAACATAACACACAAAGCAATTGAACCAAAGCCCAAAGAAAACTCGAAGAAATCCAAATCAATGTTTTCACCACATCAAACACAACCAAAGAAATAGTTTTGCATAACAAAAATTTTCTTAACAGAACCTAAGCATGGGTTTTTGCTAACTAACAGAAAAGAATTCATCATGCAACTAGGAGCAAAAAAGAATCACCTTAAAAGCTATTATAAAACTCCTATTATGCCTAAAACAATCCTAGCATGAAAAAAATAAAATAAAAATTTTATTTATTGTAAATAAAAGTTCCTGATCTAAAGTTACAGAAACTAACCTAGAATAAACTATCACATAAGAAAAATAAAATTATTTGCTATATGAAACAATAGGAAAACAGTAGCTAGTTAAATAAATAGGAATAACATGATTCTGATTAAAACTATTTTTTATTAATTCGAAAATGCCCAAATAAATTCCTACGGTTAGGTAAGGTCAAAACAAAGTTGTGACAAAAAGAATCACTAAAAAATAATATTCCTAACTCATTTTATAGCAGAATTACTATTCTGTCTAAATCTAAAATAAAACAATTTTTAAATAATTTTAACATGACTAATTATATTTTCTACAGAAACTACAATAAATTTGCAAACCAACAAAAAAAGAATCACTTAAAAATATTAAGTAGATTAAAAGATATGAATTTTACAAAACTGAAACTATTCTGTTAAAAACAGAAACGAAAAATATTAACTAAAAAGAAAAACTGGCTAATGGGCCTATCTAACGCTTCGGGCGTAATTTAACTAAAAAGCGCACACGGTAATAAACCGCTTCGGCCGGTCTAATCACACCTAACTAAAACCAAAACTAAACCGGAATAAAAACCGGGTCTTTAAAATAGGCCGTACCCCTTCGGGGGATCTAATCTACACCCTAGATATAGGATCGGACGGCGGAGGGGAGTCCGGCGACTTACCGACGGGGTTGACGGCGGCGACGGTCGACGGCGGCTCGGGCGACGTTGGTGCGGGGGCTCCGGTGCTCGGGGACGACGGCGGGGACCTCCGGCGGGTGCGGCGTGGCGAGGGGAGCTCGTGGGTGCAGTCGGGCGAGCTCGGGGAGGTTCGAGGCGACCGGTGGGGCGGCAATGGCGCGGCAGCGCACTCGGATCTCCGGCGAGATTATGGCGAGGGAGGTTAGGCGAGGGGCGAGGGGGAAACGGGCGAGGTGGGGTTTATATAGGGGGCACCGGCTTGGAGGAGGGGTAGATCAGGCGAGGATCGGGAAGGGATCCCGGGATCTCGGGGTTCCGTGAGCGGCGGGGTGTGGCGTGGGAGGAAGAAGGTGGCGGGTCCACCCGTCGGGAGGGGGAAGGGGCGTCGGGTCATGACCGGCATGCGAAGGATTTCAGGCGAGGGTGCTCATGGGCCGGCTCAAGGCTGGTGGCTGCTGTCAAAGTGGTCACCGATTTGGCTGCCAACCGGCTGGGCCAGTGGCTGGCGCCTGGGTCCTTTTCCTTTTTTTTGAATATTTAGAGAGAGAGGAAATATAATTAAATATAAATATTTTATATAGGATATATATATATATATATATGAAAATGATCAGGGGAATATTCCCTATAATTTGAACATTTTTCCAGGGGCAAAACACAAACTTTATAAAAAATCATTTTTCTAAAATTTCAAATAGAATTCAGATTTGAATTCAAATTTTTGGCAATGTTTCTTCTGACATATTTGGAGTGTCATGTTACTCCTCTCATACTTTTTCTCAATTATTTGTCAGGCATGGTTTTTGAAATAATTTTTCAACTGCCAAACTTTGAATTCAAATTCCAACAACTCCAAAACTTCTGAAACTTCAAATGCCACTCAATTTCAAACAATATGCATAGATGCTTAGCTATAATTGTAAAACATTCCAAATAGGAAATTTGGGATGTTACATTCTCTCACTGAAGCACACTACACTGTTTTACAGAATTCCGCCTTGGTGGCTCCGTATGTGGACGAACACAATAATTTTCAATGCTCCAAACACCCAGAGCGGTCTGATGACTGGATTACACGTGAACAAACCAGGAGTTTTGCCGGCTGGTTGCAGACACGTACCATGCATGACGCTCTATTGAAGATGACCTGTACTCGCTGTCCCAGTTACCTTCTTCGAATGTAATGACTTACAAAGGGTACGAGATAAATGGTAATACATTTTACATGATCAGCCAAGATAAGAAGAGCACCAACCAAAACAGTGGTGTCCGCTTTGATGCAACAACCAAGACGGGAAAGGAAACATATTATGGTTACATAGAGGACATATGGGAACTTAACTATGGAGGTGGTTTGAAGGTCCCTTTGTTTCGTGCAAATGGGTCAATATGACACGAGGCGTGGTAACGGAAGACCCATGATGCGGAATGACAACAGTGGATCTCAACAATCTTGCTTATGCAGACGAACCATTCGTCCTAGCCAATGATGTGGCACATGTTTTCTATGTGAAGGACATGTCTTCCAAGCCGAGAAAAAGAAAAGATAAGGAAGCGAATGCATCACACGATAGGCCAAAGCGCCACATAGTTCTTTCTGGGAAGAGAAACATCGTGGGAGTGGATGACAAGACAGACATGTCAGAAGATTATGAAAAGTTTGATGAAATTGCTCCATTCACAGTGAATATTGACCCATGCATCCAGTTAAATGATGAAGATTTTCCATGGCTACGGCGCAAAGGGACACACGTGAAGAAAAAGTTTCACACCCAAAGATCTGGGATGTGATCGGCTTCACTATCATCACTTTCTTCTGTGTTTCACACCCAGGAGGGAATCTCTGTAATAGTTAGGGTAGTTATGTGTTTTGGCATTTGAAACGCGAAGAAATTTTATATGCAAACAAATTCTTTCATGCATTTACTGATTTTTTTCAGCTAGATGACCCTGAAATTGAAAAGCATTTCAAATGAACTCAGAAAAGGTTGAAAGTTGGCATGGTATCATAATTTCACCCACATAGCATGTGCAAAAAAGTAGAGAGGGTTACCGCAAAAACTGGATGCACTTCGTGTACAAAATTTGACAATCTCTTTCGAAGTATCAGGGTTTCGGACGAAAACTCATCTGTTAGAAAGGCATTTCATTCTTTAAATAACCTAAGCATTGCCAAATTGAATATAATGATAAAACACACTAATATTAAACATAAGAAAAAAATAATCACTGAAAAATCTATTTTCAAAGTTAAGTTATTCACAAACTAGTGATTCACACAAATTTCAAATAATTCAAAATTTAAACTATTCAAATTTGAAAATTACTGGCACTAACAGAAATTTTGTAATTTTTTGTACCTAAAGCAAAAATATTCACAAAGAAACTCTAAATACAGCAAAGAACAACTCAAAAAATAAATAAACCAAAAAAATAAGAAAATAAAATAGTCCACCTACAAGGCCAGAGCGGCCAGAATACGACTAGAAACCCAACCTGTATTTGGGCCAGGATGCAGGCCCGCAAGCCCAGTAGGCCCACAGGAAAAGTAGGAGAGGTAGGCCCAGAAGGCCTGCTTTTGAGAGGAGCTCAATGCAGTGCCTGCGCCGGGGCTTATAAACTGGTCTTGACGCTCCTCAACTAGCGAGGTGGGACTAAACTTCTGCGCACCTCGCCTGGCAGCGCACACCTTTTAGTACCGGGTCGTGGCTCCAACCGATACTAAAGGGTGGGTATTTAGTACCGGTTGGTGCCACCACCCGGTACTGTATTTAGTACCGGTTGGTGCCACCACCCGGTACTAAAGGGGTGCGCTTCCCGCCGCTTCACCTGGCCAAATAGACCTCCAACCGGTACTAAAGGGGTGGTCTATATAAGAAAATACTTCAAAAAATTTCAGTTTCTCATCTCTCCCTCTGCTTCTTATCCTCTGCCCGTCGCCGCCGCCCCTCATCGCCGCCCCCGTCGCCGTCCCCGTTGCCGTCCCCGTCGCCGCCGCCTCGTCAGCCGCCGTCGCTGTCCCGTCGCTGTCCTTCACCGTCGCCGCCGCCCACGCTGCCCGGCCGTCTTTGTCCCCGTCGTCCCGTCGTCGCGCCCCGCCCCATCGTCCCCGCCCGGTCGTCGCCGCCCCGTCCCAATCCCCGTCTTCACCGCCCGTTGCCATCCCCGTCGCCGCCCCCCGTCGTCTCGCCTCGCCGGTGAGGTCCTACCCCGGCCGCCATGTGTCCACACACACACACACACACACACACAATTTTTTTAAGTTTTTTAGTTATAGAAATTTTTCTGTTTTTTAGTTATAGAAATATCTATAGAAATGTTAGAAATTTTCCTGATTTTTATATATAGAAATATTAGAAATTTTAGTTATATAGAAATGTTATAAATTTTTCAGTTTTTTAGTTATAGAAATTTTAGCAACTTTTCTGTTTTTTAGTTATAGAAATATTAGAAATGTTAGTTATATAGAAATGTTAGAAATTTTAGAATTAGTTTTAGCTAGATGAATTAGATTAATGTCAAATTGTTAGACAATGAGCGATGTTTTTTTACTTTCTTATAATTTCAGTTATAGAAAAATTTAGAATTTTCATATAGAATTTTAGTTATCACAATCCAATCATTCAAAAAATGTTACTTTTTGGGTATATAGTATATATTTGCTTTCGACGTTGCCCGACCCGCATCCTCGCCGTCGACCCGTTCGCGACGACGTCCGGCTGACCCATGTCCGGGACTGGGCTCCACCGGGCTGGCACTGGGAGGTGCTACCTGGAGGGGCGCGCCGCTTGGTGAGGAACCCGGCCTCGGGTCCCGTCGTCGACCCTGATCTCCTTTGGTGGCGTTCGCGTGGGCCACATTCGGTGCAGAGGGAGCCGGCCCTGCCGGAGGTGGTGCATCGCCGTGTCAGGGAGGAGGACGAGCACGTCCATCGCTACATGGCTGCTATGGACGTCGCGTTCTCCAATACCTGGCAGGTTCTTTGGGCAGATGACCGGAGATATGATCCTGTGATGGTTCCTTCTCTTTGGGTGTCCACCGCCCGCGCCCCAGGAACCGCGAGTGGCCTAGATTCTTCTGTAGTGTTCGATCTTTATTAGCTACCTAGCCAGTGATGTATTCGATATATAATATTCGAGACGATGTATTCGAGATTATATATATTATTAGAGACGATATACTTGAGATTCTATATTATTCGAGACGATTGTTCGAGATTATATATTATTCGAGACGATGTATTCGAGATTATATATTATTCGAGACGATGCATATTATGTATTATATGATTCAGTTTTTCGTTATTGATTGCATCCATGCATTGTAATTTGAATACTTAATTGTTTTATATTTCTTCTATTAGTTAAAAGCTATGGCGGACAATACCGACGGAGAGGGAGAAGAGGTCATGTTCGAGATCATACGCAGCCCTAACAGGCCAGATGATCTGAATGAAGGAGATGAAGGCTCCAAATATCTGAACAATACCGGGGAAGGTGATGATAAGATATTCGATCTCGACGACCGAGATGATGAAGTTATGAACTATGATTATGATTATGATGACGCAGACAATGTTGATCTTGAAATAACAAAGACTACCGGCGAGGTATATTTATATAAGCAGCCATCTGGTGATCATCACATGTTTTTTTATTTGAAGATATATTGACGAATCGATCTTTCTTCTTTCAGCCCTCCGGATTGAGCAAATCTGCTTCTACAGACAGCAAGACAAAGCGAGGCCCAGGCAAAAAGTTGAAGGAGGGTGTAAAGTACAACATCGATTCCATCAAACCTAGTGGCGAACCCCTCACGCCTAAGAACATTGCGAACAAGTTCGTTCGTCAGTGCGGATTTCTTGTGAAGGACCAACTCCCGATCTCCATTCAAGAATGGAAAGAGCCAAAAACTAAACGTCCAGATGTTACTTGGGTCGACAAGAGAGCAAAACAAAAGCTTTGGGAATCTCTGATGGAACATTTCACCCTACCAGATTATTTCACTGATGCAGATGTGCAGAAAGTCAAGGACGCTGCTTTTAAGAAGATGGCAATTACAGTCAACACCCACAAGAAAACTGTATGGGCCAACTACATCGCTGCAGGAAGGAAGACTCCAGAATTCAAGGGAACACTGGAGAAGCAAAGAGAACACTGGCCCGCTTTTGTGAAATTATGGGAATCAGAATTATCTAAGGAACGGTCGAGAAGAAACAAGGCCAATGCCGCAAAAAAGACGCAATTCCATAGGCTGGGGCCAGGTGGCTACGCGGTGGCAATACCTAAGTGGGATAAGTCTGAGCAAGAGATGGAGGATGCAGGGGTCACTCCGGTTACTAGGAGCTGGCCCCCCAGGTGCAGAACTTGGTTCTATGCGCATGGGGGGGCGTTGGACCCGAAGACAGGCCTGGTTTCGCAGAAGGCAAGTCTAAAAGGAGCCGAACAAAAGTTAATTGACGCAATAGAAGATGCTCGAAAGGGGGTGTTCACGCCCAACAGAGAGAACGACGATCTTACGCGCGCCCTGGGAAATCCTGAACACCCGGGAAGAACACGAGGCAAGGGCGTTATTCCATGGTATGAGGGCTTTTCAGAATGGAATGACGACTACAGGTGCCGTGCAAGAAAGAAGATGTAGGAGGAGAAGAAGAGGAAGCTGGAGGAGGAGCAGAGGAAGAACGACACTGAACGCCTTCAAGGCCTAGAAGCTTTGCACGCGGATTTGGCACTCAAATTCCAGCGGCAGCAACAGCAGATTGACTCACTTAGCCAGGAAAGGAGGTCTCAGCTACGGGAGCAGCTAGCGGATGATCGTCCAGCATTGGATAGCACCATCCCATCCATGCCGAGAAGCAGCGTTGGTTCCGCCCCGGGTGACGCACTGCTGGATAGATACCCTGTGGATGACATCACAGAGAACACTAACTGTGAGCTACACTACAAAATGAAGAACATATCTGTGAAGGTGGCGGACGCCGTTGCTTTTACAAATCCCCCCGAAGCAACCTTCCATTGCAACGCGATTACAGCGGGCTATGCTCGTGTCTTGGTTGATGACGTGGTGTACCAGTATTCGGGGCTACAGCTTGATATTCCTGGAGGCGACGACGAGCTTACACTGGGAGAGGCCATACATCGTATCATCCTATGGAGAAAGGATTGCATCATCTTTCGAAGGCCACCGACACCGCGTCAGCCGAATCCTCCTCGAAGTCCGCCACCAAGTCAGCAGACTCCCGCTCCTCCAAGTCCACGAACGCGTGAGCCGACTCGTCCTCGAAGTCCGCCACCATGTCAGCAGACTCCCACTCCTCCAAGTCCACAAATGCGTGAGCCTACTCCTCCCCAAAGTCCGTCGCCGTGTCAGCAGACTCCCGCTCCTCCAAGTCCCACCAATGCGTGAGCAGACTCCTGCTCCAACTCAGCCACGTCAGCTGTCTCTGCCGCCTCAGCAATCGCACAAGAGACACGCTGCAGCTATGGTGCGTAGCGGTACGAGTCGAGGTAGTATAGTAGGTACATGCGGAGACAAGCGATATAAATATGGTCCAAGCCTCGCTCCTCTTCCTCTGAGGCCTTACGACAAGACCAAGGAGCAAAATGAAGCCGTAGTGCAGGCCGAAGTGGACGCCCATTTTGGACAGACACCGGCACCACCGCCAAGGGAGAAAGTGCATGAGGAAGTTATTGACCACTTTATTCATATGGCAAGAAAACCAGCTCCCAAACCTGCTGACTCAGACTATGAGCACCAAATGAGGAAGGCACATCGAGCACGACTACAGAGAGAAGCGAGCTCGAGCTCGAGCCAACAAGCTGCTGTCCAAAAATGCGGGAAAACTGTTCCACAGCTGGGAGAACAGGCGGCGCAATCGATCCCCCCGCTTGTTGTGCCAACAACACATGAGCGTACGCGCGCCCTATATATATGTGGGCAAACCGTTAACGTTCCCCAACTGGGCAATGTGGTAATAACCGATGAGCATATAATGCAGGCTGAAATGCTCAATATCACTGTTGGACAACTCCCCGAAATCGAGCCCATGTCTCCGCTTAGAGAGGAGGAAATAAAATGAAAATATGTCCGGGGCCAACCTTTGGTCGAGCCAGACGAGGTCAAGAACCTCCCAACGAGAATTTATGAATTGCATCAGTGGTACATGAACATTACCAAGATTTCCAATCGAGAGTCCCTCATGGTGAATGTCAAGGAGGAGCATTACTTCCATGAGAAAGCTGTGTCCGTTGAGTATTCAGAACTATTTCAGTTATTCAATCAATATGCACTCGACAAATCTATCGTCAGTTGCTATTGTCTGTAAGTGATTTCTTTCTGTAATTTAAGTCTCAAGCTAGCTGTAGTGATCATTTTGATCAATCTATCATTACCTGTAATTATCCTCACTATATTCTTTTTTATGGTATTATGCAGGATGAAGATGTATGAAATGAAAAAATCTGGACGCTATGGCATTGGGTTCATTGATCCAAATACCATTAATGAATACACATGGAATCTTGAAACTTATCAAACAAGTTTAGAGGAAAGAATGCTAGAGTTCTTGAAGCGCCTCAATACCAATGAAGATATACTACTTCCTTACAACTTCCTGTGAGTCACACTGTCTTGTACTACAAATTCTGTTTTTGCTTACTGTGCACATGCCCGCTTAATTAAGTGTATAGGGTTTAGGGTAGTTGATTAGTGTTGTGCACATGCCCGCATAATTAAGACATGCAAACGTGTGCGCATGCAGTTACCACTGGATCTTGGTAGACATTAAAGTTGAGGAAGGAAAAGTTGAAGTACTAAACTCACTACTTAAAGAAGAAAGTGACTACTCCATTGTGAAGGGGATAATCAACAGGTAATTTCAATCATTATTAACTATATCTCGGCCTATTTAGGTTTGTCATTTTCTGATATGAACTATTTAATAACCCCTTTATTAATTTTCTTTTCCGGCGGGCAGGGCTTGGGCAAAGTTCATCAAGGTGACTCCAGGAAAATGGAGAAAAAAGCTGTTTTGGTATCGACCCAAGGTAAGTAATTAAGTAGTACCAGCTAGCTAGCCAGCTACCATCTCTTTAATTCTTGTTTCAATACCATTAATTAATTATCATGCTTGATTAATTATTACCTGATTAAATTCAATTCTCGTAAAGTCCATGCAGCAGGCGCTGGGGCGTGATGTGTGTGCATTCTACGTTTGCGAGAACATTCACATGATGGCGTCCAAAAGGAGCAAATCTGATAGACAGCAATGGGTACGTTTCACAGAACACTATTCACGATTTTTACATGATTATCGATATTGATCTCCTTCTTAACAGTTCCGTGACGTGCGGGAAAAGCTCCTACCAACTGAGCGCATACGAGCACTTCAAGAGGAAATAGCGGGATTTTTGCTCGACCAGGTCATAGATCCCAAAGGAGAATACTGTTACCCGCTACCGCCCCATGAACCACTTGTCATCGTGCTCCGAAGGCACCAAGACAACATGTAGAAAAAATTGTATATATACCTGGGGAAATTGTACATGCATGTGTATGTGTGAATTATAATTCTGGTTGTGGACATTCGATGATATATATATATATATATATATATATATATATATATATATATATATATATATATATATATAATGATTGGTTCTAGCTATGAGAAAATCTATTTATATATGCATAACGTGTACAATATGTAGTATCGTAAAATACCAGCAAACAAAAAATATTAAATGAGAAAAACAAAATTAAAAATAAAATAAAAAATAAAACCAAAACCCCCTCAAATATTGTAGTACCGGTTGGTGTTACCAACCGGTACTAAAGGGTTCCCCGCCCCCGACGCTGGTTTGTGCCACGTGGGTGCACTTTAGTGCCGGTTCGTGCCTAACCGGTACTAAAGGGGGGGACCTTTAGTCTCCACTCTTTAGTGCCGGTCGCGGAACCGGCACTAAAGGCCCGTACGAACCGGTGATAAATCCCGGTTTTGCACTAGTGTGTGTAGAGAGTTGTTTGAATCAAACACGTGTAAACCGGGAGTAATAATGTATAAAGGCACGATCGGGTAGCCAAAAGAGACTAGACACGAGATCAACGAGGGGACGGCCCAGGCACCCTTGGTAGGGGGTCTGTGCCGACCACGGCGTGATGGTCGACATGCGCCTTGGTGAAAGTCTCATTGATATGTACTATGTCTATGTTGTCCATGGAGAGGAGTGCTCGAAGCCATGCCCCGCGGACGTAGCCGTGTTGGTGAACCTCGTTAACATATGTCGTTTCTCCAACTATTTACTGCAATGATCTTTCACATATTTCTAAAAGGTCTTTAGAGATACAATCTTCTTGATTACACTATATACACTATAACAGTGATGTCTTCAAAAAGCTAAAATATTTATGCTATATGGTATCTCCAACCTTTGGTGGATAATATGTTAGCTAGGATTGCTGGTTGGAGGGGGTAGTTACTCTCCTTTTTGGGGGGAATTATTTAGATTAAATCTTGCTTAGCTAGTATTTCTATACCTATGCTTTCTTTCATTGGTTTTTTCAAGTGAGCCATTAGCATAATGAACTCTTTGATGGCTAATTGTACAACTGCCATACCGACCAGTTCACCCAAAAGCTCAAACTGATGAGGAAAGATGGGCTATGTACTTATATTTCAACACTCATCCTCACGCATGGCTCCCTCAAGCCTAAACGTGGACCAAAACTGAGCTGTAATTTTTTATTTTTAAATTGCGCCAACTGGGTTTAGAACTCTAGACCTTTTGGCTCTGATATCATATTAAATTTATGCTCATGCAAGAGTCCGAACTATGGAAGACGACCGGACATTATACTCCAACACTAACTGCCTTTGAAGTGATAGTTTAGGAGAGAAAACGGCTTGTCTAGCTAATTGACCCTCCGTATGTATGAAGAAAGAATGTGGTGGCTTGGGAATCCCCAACCTGTAAGGTTTGAATATCTGCTTGATTGGCTCTTGGGTCAAGAGGTTACAAGAGGTAGGGATCCTTGTGGGGAAAAAAGTACTCCATCCGATTCCTGAAAAGAGGTTACTCTCCAAATTGAATGGCTAAAGGGGCATTTCCGAACCATTTATTAATTCCAGGTGAGTTCAACCTATATATCATATACCTTCCGTTTGGCAGATCAAAGTTCATCCTAGAATTCAGGGCTTCTTGTGGTTTTTTCCACATGGCAAAATTAGGACATGTGGTAACATGAGAAGGATAGGTAAGCCTTAAAGTGTGTGCATTGCACTGAGATATAGTTTGTTTTCCACTTCTTCTTTGAATGACTCTATGAGGGCGGTTTTCAGTGTGCGGTGCTCTCCGGATGTTGGGCTGCACTAGGTCGGTGCGAGGCTTGCAACTTTCTTCTGTGAAGCTAGTTAGCAAAATCGGAGCTGTCATGTTCTCGACGGTGCGGTCGACTGTTTGGCGTTGTTGTGGCCAGGTCGTCCGCGTGTGCCCCTTGTGGGGTTTGTACATAGGTTTTCGCCCGATTTTTCTCTAATTAACCGACAACTCTCTTCTTTTTAATCAATGAAAATGCAAATCTTTTGCCTCGTTTCAAAAAAAAGTGCTGTTGCCAGGTAGGTGTCTGCGCTTTTTAAGCAGGTTTCTTGTGTGTGTACATATCTATAGCTTTGAGTGTTCCGCTAAACACTGGCTTTGCAATAAGATGAACTTGCATCTTAATTGGTGGAGTTCTCATACAGCCAAGCGTTGTCGGCATGCAGAACGGATGGAGCTTCACCTGCTTACAGCTCTGCGCTGCACTGCAGTTTGACGCGTTTGATTTCAGCTTCTCCTTGAAGGCTAAGAACACCGACCGCGCTCGTCAGGTTCGCTCGCCCACTGTATTTGTCAGGACCAGGGTGTGGCGTGCCGATCTTCACGACAAGAATCTCAAATTAAGGCAAAGACATCGAGGCAAACGGCCCTTTCATCTGCGTAAACAACACACTGAAACAGAGTTAGCGTCAGTTTTTCTATTTATACTGACTCGACACACACACGTACGTCAAGCTGTGACTGTGAGACACATCGGCCGAAAATGGCGAGCTGCCGGTATCTAACCTTAATCGGAGCGAGCACGGCAGCATCCTCAATGCCCCTTTCCTCTTCTTCGCAGACAGACCACTGGAACAGAATCAGTGTACCTCTGGTTCGAACCCTCTGTTCTCACCTTCAGTTTCTCCATGCCGATTGGTCACTTGGTCAGCGCCTCGGCTCACGCGCCATCGGCAACCTCACCCGACCGTCAGCACGCACACCAGGCCGGCCGGCCGCCACCTCTATAAATACCCTCGTACACGGTGCTCACGCACGCTACACCAGTCCGTCCAAAAGCACAGCCAGTGCAAACTCGCGCGCGTCTAGTACGTTTTCTCCAGGGTTCGGGCGCGAAGCTACACCACCTTGATCGATCCTCGCCAGCTCTGTGCATGATGGCATCGTCGGGGCGGCGCACAGTGGCTCTCGCCATGCTCGTGTTCGTCGTTCTGGTCGCTGGGGCGGGCCTTGTTGGCGAGGCGCGGCCCGAGCCGGCGGAGAGGAGCGGGGACGTCTCGGCGGTGTACCCGGTGACGGTGGTGGGGGCGGACAAGGCGAGGGAGACGGTGGGGATGCTCATGCCGAGGCTGCCGGCCGGTCCCAGCAACAGGGGCGCCGGCCACTAGCTACGTACGTCGCCGGCGGACGGCTTGGATCGGTTGACTTGCTTGCAAGGTTTCGTAGACACGTACACGAAGATGATGCGAGTTAATTAGTGGGTTCATATGCCCTTCACGTCGTAATAATTGAAGATTTTCAATAAAGCGTAATAATTGAAGATATAACTTTTTTTTAGAAAAGGGGACATCCCCGGCCTCTGCATAAGAATGAATTGAAGATAGAATGACTCTTTGATATCTTCCTTCCTTTTCCTTTTCTCGTTGGAAGTTGTTAGCAGAAACAAAAGCTAGAGCGGTGTAAGTACTTGTAATGTGTTTTCTCACTGAAATGCATTAGTAATTTGAGCTGTGATTCTTTATGAATTTTTTTTCTTCCGTTGTGACGCACGGGCCGTTTTGCTAGTGGAAAATGTGTTCTTGTTTTTCTGAAAATGGAAGAAAGTTAGACAGCCTTCTAAAGAACAATTTATCAAAGCTTGGCGATGACCATATTTTGCTGCATCCATGATACACTATCACTCTCATTTTCGTAAAATCATGAACACATTTTTAAACTCATGAACATATTTGAAATCTTGAACATTTTTCAAATTTAGGAACACGTTTATGTATGTTTAAACTTTTTAAAAATCAAGAACATTTTTGAATTCATGAACGTTTTATAATATTTGCAAACTTTTTTAAAAAACTTTGAACATTTTTTTAACAATTTTCTTGAATCAGTGACCATTTCTAGAATGGCCGAACATTGTTTTGGAAATTCGTGGAACAATTTTTGAAATTCATGATTTTTTTGTTTAACGAACATTTTTCTGAAATGCATGATCATTTTTTAATCAGCAGAAATTTTATGAATGAATAAACTATTTTGTAAGCCACGAACAGTTTTTGAAATTTTAGTATATTTTTTTTATTGATGAACATTTTTTGAATTGGCAAAATTTTGTTCAATTTAATTTACATTTTTTAATGCACAAACTTTTAAAAATCGTGAACATTTTTTGATTTCCCGAACATTTATTTTCAAAATTTCAAACATTTTTTAAATAAGCAAACATTGTTTGAATCTACAAACATTTGATGATTTATTAAACATTTATAAATTCATATTTTTTAAAAAAATTATTTTCTTGAAGTCCCAAATTATTAAAAGTAGAAAAAAACACAGAAAGAAAAAAAAGCAAAGGAAATTTAGAAAAATAGGCCGCCCGAACATGAGTAGGCCCAAACGGGAGCTCTGCGTCTTCTCCCAGCATGGAGAGCACATTATAAGAGGTCTTTACTGCATGGGCCGGCCTAGGCGTGGGATTCCCTGTGTGATTTTTTTTATCACTTATAGGTGGCATTGGTGGGTAATATTTTGCAACTTTGGGGGCAATTTTTATGACATACTGCAAGAAGCAATAATCCTTTTATTATTAGGTATAGATATAGATTAAATAAAGCTTGCCCCATTGGGAGTATAAGTGTATAACTGATGAAACCTAGTTGGTTCCTCGAACTTTCTGGCGTTTATTCTACAAATTATTTTTGCCAACGATTAGTTTTGGTGAGCTTTTTTTCCCTTTTGTCGAATATTTTATGAAAAAATCATGTTCCTCCGAAATTCCATTTGCTTACTTGCTTGTTGTTGCATAAACGGTTCCTCACTCTAGACAACCTTTAAAACGTCAAAATGGTGAGGATGTAACCTGCTTGTATTGTGGTGAGGCTGAGAGTACCAACATCTGTTCCTTGACTGCGTTGTTGCCAACTTTGTGTGGGAATGTTTGGCTGAGTCTGTGAGTAGACGTATGCCTAGAAAGTTTGAGGATTGGACTGCCATGTGGTGTGCTGAAGAGTTGGATATAATGGATATGTTCTAGGTAACGCCTTATGGAGTTATGGACCATTAGTAATTAACTTTGGTTTCAAGGTTTGATCTCGTGAGACGTCAGAATATTATAGGGAAGAGCAAGCGGCTTGCTTCATCAATGGAAGATCCTTTGCACTTTGCAGCAATAAACAATCTGCCCTGCTGCTTCGATGCTTACTCATCCTGGATCGTCGAAGAGGAGAATTATTGAGGATTGCTTGGGGCTGATGATTCACCTAGATGGGGCTGAACTGCGTGCGACCACCTTCTGAAGATGTCTAGCTCTTTTGGTTGTATTAGTTGGTGCGACTTATACCCTGGGGCTTGCCCGGGTTTTATAATTCTAGTTGAGTTTTTTTTAGGCAACCCTGCGAAACTTTATTCATCCGTCACAATGTTTACATGAACGAAAGAAATACCCTCAAACTGGCCTAACCAAACATGGCGGCCAGGCACGAGACCCAACGCATATTTCGCAAGGTTGGGAGCATCAAAGTTTGAGCTCCTAAACTCGTGAAGTATCTTCCAAGAAATAAAAGAAATTGCATGCAACTTAATCTCTTGAATGACTGCACCATAGATCGATGCACCACCTTTGGAAATTTCCTCCACTGCTTCCCTGCAATCCGAAGCCACGTGAATTCGCTGGAGGTATAGATCATCAGCAAGGAAGAGGGCTTCTCTTATAGCCAATGCTTCAAGCGTAGCTGGGTCTCCGATCATTCTGTATACTGTTAGAGAATATTTGTAATCTCAACCTACTTCCTATCTTGTATCCTATTCAAACTCTTGTAAACTCAACCTTGTACATCATGGCAACCTTCTGCCCCACATCAATATATACTTGATGCGGCTCCCCTCGATGGGAGTAGGAACGCTTATTCATCTTACATGGTAATCAGAGCCTCCTCTTCCACACATCTAGCCACAAACCAAAAACCCTAGATCATACACAACATCGTCTCCATGTCTTCCTCAGCCGGCGTCGCTCTCAACCTTGGTTCGCCGCCATCTAAGAAGCTTGCAAGAGGAAACTTCATCCTATGGAAGACGCAGGTTCTCCCAGCCCTGCGAGGCGCGCAGGTAACTGGGCTCCTGGATAACTCCGATGCCGCTCCACCCAAAACAGTGGAGGTCACGAGGGCGGACAAGACAACAACGCAAGAGCCGAATCCGCTGTACGGGCCCTGGATCGCCAAAGACCAGCAGGTCCTATCATATCTACTCAACTCCATGTCTCCTGAGATTCTTGCGCAGGTCATCGGGAAGGACTCCACCTTCGAGCTCTGGACAACAGTCAATAATCTCTTCGCCTCACAATCGCAATCTCGGATCACCAATCTGAGGATCGCGATCACCAACACCAAGAAGGGCACCATGTCTAGCTCGGCATACATGGCAAAGATGAAAAGTCTTGGGGATGAACTAGCGGCGGCTGGTCGTCCTGTCTTTGATCTGGAGATGGTGGACTATATCCTTGCAGGCTTGGACCGCGTCTATGACTCTGTGGTGGCGGCGATCGGTGCTGTCAAAAACAACATCACCGCCAGCGATCTATTTGCTTAGATATCTGCCTTTGATCAAAGGATGGAGATGTTGGGCGACTCGTCTTCTTGCGGGTTCCACACATCTGCTAACGCGGTCTACAGAGGCCGTGGTCAGTCCCGTGGCAGGTCTCGCGGGCGAGGAGGAAGGGGGCGCAGCCATGGTGACCGCGGTGACCGCCAGCCCTCTCCCTCTAATGGAGGCGGCGGCTTCAGAGGACGTCCTCGACAGCAACAGCAGCATCAGGTGCGTGAACAGCAGCATGACTACCCTGAGTGCCAGATATGCCTCAAGCATCATCCAGGGGGTGCACGTGTTTGCTGGTGGCGCTATGAAGAGAACGATCAAGAATAAAAGGAGGCGCATGCTGTCTCCTATGGTGTGGACACCAGTTGGTACGCCGACGGTGCTGCAACAAACCACATTACAGGTGAACTGGACAAGTTGACGATGCGGGAGAGATACAATGGAGGCGACCAAATCCGCACGACGAGTGGCTCTGGTATGGATATTACTCATATTGGTAGTTCAATTGTTAAAAACCCTGTGAAAAATTTGCACTTGAAAGATGTCTTGCATGTTCCTCAAACATCCAAAAATCTTGTTTCCGTTCATCGATTCACTCTTGATAACAATGTTCTCATAGAATTCTACCCTTCCTTTTTCTTGGTTAAGGACTTGACAACAAGGATAATCATTCTTAGAGGACGGTGCGTGGGAGGTCTCTACCCACTCATATCATCATCATCTTCATGATCAAATAAACAAGCAAACATAGTCACCAAGCCTTCATCATCAAGGTGGCACAGTCGTTTGGGTCATCCATCTTCAGTCATAGTTAGATATATTCTTAGCAAAAATAAATTCTCTTATGAGCCTAGTGTTGAGTCAGTTTGTGATCCATGTCAACAAGCCAAAAGTCATCAATTTCCTTATTCTATTTCTACTAGTGTATCTACTGCCCCATTGCAACTCATATTCTCAGATGTAGGGGGGCCAACCCCTACCTCAGTTGGTAGATTTTCCTATTATGTAAGCTTCATTGATGACTATAGTAAATTCACTTGGATCTACTTGTTAAAGAAAAGGTCTGATGTATTCCAAGTCTTTATCATTTTTCAAAATCTTGTTCAACGCAAATTGAGCTCCAAAATTATTGCCATGCAAACTGACTGGGGTGGTGAGTATGAAAAATTAAATTCTTTTTTCCAAAAGCTTGGCATCTCACATCATGTGTCTTGCCCTCATGCTCACCAACAGAACGGATCAACTGAGAGAAAGCACCGTCACATAGTTGATATGGGACTGGCACTTCTAGCAAATGCATATATGCCACTTAAGTTTTGGGATGAAGCTTTCTTAACCGCCGCATACCTCATCAATTTTCTTCGAAGCAAGGTTATCAAATTTGAAACACCCATTACATGTCTCCTTGGTGTCACACCCAACTATACATCTCTTCGTGTTTTTTGATGTGCATGTTGGCCCAATCTTAGACCCTACAACCATGCAAGCTCGCTTTCCGCTCTAAAAGATGTGTCTTTTTAGGATATAGCCCCATGCATAAAGGGGTTAAATGCCTTGATGTTCCCACTGGTAGGGTCTACATATCCAGAGATATAGTTTTCGACGAGTCTGTGTTTCCCTTTGCCTCTCTTCATCCCAATGCCGATGCTCTTCTACCCAAAGAAATTCTTCTTCTTCCTACACATCTTCAGTCTTTTGATCATGGGGGCGACCGTTGTACTGACCAATTTGATGATATTCCTACTGGTACTGCTTCTTCTCTTATGCATGTGCAGGCTCCTGGAGAAAACAACGCTCAAAATGATAAAAATCCTGAAAATATTGCTCCAAATGACCTTATATTTCATGTTGAGGAAGAAGATGAGCCTGACACGGATAACGAAGGCGATCCGGCGGCGCCTGATACTCCTGTGCGTGTGCAGTCCTCGAATCGCGCGAACAGATCCGCCTCGGCTCGCGCGGATCGCACCCACACCAACAACAGCACTGAATCGGGGGAGGACCACTCCGCCCGCCACGATCAAGGGTCCAGCAATGAGCCAGATTCTCCTTGCACCGCTACAGGCATGCAGTCATGGTCAAGCAGCGGATCCGCTGTGCCGCTTCGGGCGGTTACAACACGTGTGTCTTCAGAGGCGGCGACCACACCAGAGGCTACTGGAACTCCTGTGCGCGCTGCGGCTGATTCTCTTGCGCATGCGTCAACCCATGCAGATTCACCCGGATCTGTTGTAACATGTGCACCTGCGGCTCAGCCTGTGGTTTCCTCAAGAGTTATGACTAGGCTGCAGGAAGGTATAAGAAATTCTAAGGTGAGAAAAGATGGGACTATACCATATGGTATGCTATGTATTGTAGGAGAACCAACAACATTGAGCAGTGCACTTGATGATCCCAAGTGGATGAAGGCAATGGATGAGGAATATTCTGCACTTATGAGGAACAAAACCTGCACCTTGTACCAAATTGGAGAGGTAAAAATATCATTGATTGTAAATGGGTGTACAGGATTAAAAAGAAGCCAGATGGCTCCATTGACAGGTATAAGGCACGTTTAGTTGTGAAAGGCTTTAAGAAACGTTATGACATTGATTATGAGGACACTTTTAGTCCTGTTGTGAAAGCTGCAACTATCAGATTTGTGCTAGCCATTGCTGTTTCCAGAGGATGGAGCCTAAGACAGCTAGATGTATAGAATGCATTTTTGCATGGTGTTCTGGAAGAGGAAGTGTTCATGAGACAGCCACCTAGGTATGAGAGTAAGAAACTACCACATTATGTTTGCAAGCTTGACAAAGCACTTTATGGCTTGAAACAAGCACCGAGAGCATGGTACTCTAGATTGAGCTTACAGTTGAAATATCTTGGCTTCATGGCTTCAAAGGCTGATACATCCTTGTTTATTTATAACAAGGCAGGAGTGGTCATTTTTGTGCTCATATATGTTGATGATATCATAGTTGCAAGTTCCTCACATAATGCTACTAATGCTCTTTTGCATGACCTGAGTTTAGAGTTTGCCTTGAAGGACCTAGGTGATTTGCACTTCTTCCTAGGTATTTAAGTCAAGAAAACACAAGATGGTATTGTGTTGAAGTAGGAGAAATACAGTACTGAACTTCTGTCTCGCATGGGAATGCAAAACTGTAAGCCAGTACCTACACCTTTATCTTCCTCAGACAAACCCCAGCATATGAAGGAGAACCACTTCAAGAAGAGGAAAGTACAAGGTATAGGAGTACTGTGGGAGCATTGCAATATTTAACTCTCACACGTCCAGATATCTCATTTGCTGTCAACTAGGTTTGTCAGTACCTACATGCACCTACTTCTGCACATTGGACAGCTGTCAAAAGGATTGTGAGATATGTGAAGCATACTATGGGAATAGGACTTCACTTCAAACATTCTAATTCCTCTCTTGTGAGTGCATTCTCTGATGCTGATTGGGCAGGATGTAGTGATGACAGAAAATAAACTGGAGGTTTTACAATATTCTTTGGATCCAATCTTATTTCTTGGAGTGCTAGAAAGCAAGCAACTGTGTCACGTTCTAGTACAGAGGCTGAATATAAGTCCTTGGCAAATGCAACAACTGAAATTATTTGGGTTGAATCACTTCTGGAAGAATTGGGGATTAAGAACAATCGTATCTCATGCTTGTGGTGTGACAATTTGGGAGCAACATATTTGTCTGCAAACCCAGTGTTCCATGCAAGAACAAAGCATATACAAATTGATTTTCACTTTATGCGCGAGAGGGTTGCAACAAAGAAACTTGAGATACGGTTCATCCCTTCCAAGGATCAAGTAGCAGATGGCTTCACCAAGGCACTACCAGCAAGACCGTTTGAAGAGTTCAAGAGCAATCTTAATTTAGGATAGTTGAGATTAAGGGAGGGTGTTAGAGAATATTTGTAATCTCAACCTACTTCCTATCTTGTATCCTATTCAAACTCTTGTAAACCCAACCTTATACATCACGGCAACCTTCTGCCCCACATCAATATATACTCGATGCGGCTCCCCTTGATGGGAGTAGGAACGCTTATTCATCTTACATATACGACAGCCAACGCGCCCTCGAAAGTTCCCGCTCCATCTCTGCAAATTGCTGCAACTGCACCAAAACGCCCCCGGCCTCCGACTGCAGCATCCGTGTTTATTTTGGCATGATTCTCCACCGGTGGCAACCACCGTCGTGGCCTTGCTGTAGTTGCATTGGCCGCTGCGACTTTCTGAGGATAGATCATGTTAATCTCCGATAAGTAAGATCTTATGAAGTCATTGATGGACTAAGGACTCCAGAATACTCCTTCGTGTATTGCTTTTCTTCTAGCTCCCCAAATTGCCCAAAGAGTGACCAGCAACCTGATAAACTCATCGGCATTGAGGCTCTCTTGAAGGGAAAATAACCATCTTTTCGCACTGTCATGTTGGACGATGCAGAGCTGATCCAACACTTCTTCCGAAGACAATGCCCATGTGGAGCGAGACATCAGACACTCTAGTAACGCATGCTTCCATGTATCCTGAGCTCCGCATAGAGGGCAAGCTGTTGTCGTGGCCATATGGCGGTGGTGTAGCACCTCGCCAGCAGGGATCGAGTGCCTCGCCAGCCGCCATGCAAACACTTTGATCTTAGAAGGCACATGCAATTTCCACTCCCCACTTTCCCTGTTTATAAGCGATGACTCCTCTCTCCCCTCCAACCAATTTTCTCTGCTGATTTTTGTTGTCATGAGCATGCGGTATGCCGACGCTACTGTGAAAATTCCCCTCGGGGTCTCACTCCAAGACCAAAAATCATCTACCCGTCTAGTGCACAGTGGGATCTTCAGAATTTCTTCGGCGTTGAAAGGGGTGAATACTGCTCTCACCGGTCCCTCTTTCCACGAGGCTGTGGTTTCATCAATAAGCTCAGATACTTTCTCCGGTGGAGCCAGTACCAGAGAGGTAATTGGTCGCTTGAAGCTTGGTCTCAGTATCCAGTTATGATCCCAAATACTGGTAGTCTCTCCGTCTCCAATTCGACGTATAACTCCCTGAGCTAGCACATCTCTACCGTCAATTATGGCCCTCCAAATCTGAGATGGATGCAGACCAAGGGTTGCATCTAGCAAAGAGCAATTAGGATAATAAGCTGCTTTGAGTATTTGAGCACTCAAAGACCCATCATCAACCAAAACTCTCCATGCCTGTCTTGCTAATAATGCCAAGTTGAACAACTCCAAATCTCTGAATCCCATACCTCCCATGTACTTGGGTCTGCTCATCACATCCCACGCAACCCATGAAGGTTTCCTCTTCCCTATTTTACTGCCCCACCAAAATTGACGTATGAGGGAGGTGATATCCTGCCACACACCCCTTGGCAACCTGAAGCATGACATAGAATAAACTGGTATTGCTTGAGCAATTGACTTTATCAAGACCTCCTTGCCGGAAGCTGCATCAATTTTTCCATCCATCCTCTTATTTTTTCCCACATTCTATCCCGCAGATATTTGAACGTTCCGTTCTTAGAGTGTCCAACATCAGTAGGCATGCCCAAATAGCGTTCACTCAATGTTTCCTTTTGGACCTGGAGGCTATTTTTCACCCCCTCTCTGGTAGCTTGTGGACACCCTCTGCTGAAAAAGATGGATGATTTTGCATGATTTACTCTCTGGCCCGAAGCATTACAATACCTGTTCAGTAGGTTTGATACAAGTTCTGCTCCCTCCACACTCGACTTGAAAAGCAACATGCTATCATCTGCAAATAAAAGGTGGTTAACAGCCGGAGCCGTGGAAGCCACCTTAACACCTGCAAGAAGTGATGACTGATAACTAGTTTTCAGGAGGCACGAGAGGCCCTATTCTGCAATCAAGAAGAGGTAAGGGGAGATTGGATCTCCCTGCCGAATTCCTCTGGACGGTTTAAATGATTCAAGTCTTTCTCCATTGAACAAGGCTGAGAATGAAACTGATGAAACCATGTTCATAACTGTGTCAATCCATACCTGTGCAAAACCCAATTTTTGCATAATAGCTTTCAAATATGGCCACTCCAACCTGTCATAAGCTTTCATCATATCGAGCTTCAGAGCACAAAAGCTATTATTCTTTGACCTGTTTCTCTTCATAAAATGTAGACACTCATATGCACAGATAATATTATCCGTAATTAACCTCCCTGGCACGAAAGCCGATTGCTCCTTTGATATGATGTCTGGTAAGATAAGCTTCAATCTGTCCGCAACGATTTTGGAAGCAATCTTGTACAACACATTACATAAACTGATGGGTTTGTATTGAGAGAGGAGGGTGGGGTTTTTCACCTTAGGGATTAAGACAAGTACTGTATCATTGATGCATTCAGGGCTCATCTCTCCTTTGACAATCTGTAGCACAATGTTAGTCACATCCTCTCCACAAACGTCCCAATGTTTCTGATAGAAGTGGGCTTTAAACCCATCGGGGCCCGGCGCCTTTGTAGGGAACATTTGGAACAAAGCACACTTGACCTCATCAGCGGAGTAAGGCGCAGAAAGCTGCTCGTTCATTGCCGCTGTAACTTTCCTTGGTACATGCTCAAGTACTGTTTCTACTCCATGCACTCCCTCAGACGAGTACAGATCTTGGTAGAAATTATTAGCCAAAGCTCTCAGCTCCGTCGGGTCATCAACCAGTACTCCCCAAGAGTTTTGCAAGGCTCGTATCATATTTTTCTTTCTTCTCAGGCTCGCTCGTAGATGAAAGAACTAAGTGTTTTTGTCTCCTGAAGAAAGCCACTCCGTGCTAGCGCGCTGTCTCACATTATCTTCTCTTGGTGGTAAAGTTCAATCAACCGTTCATTAATTTTTAGTTCCGCATGTGATGGGCATGTTCTCAAAGGATCGCCCTGCAAGCTGTCCAACTCTTTCTTCATGTTCTTTATCTCCTGACGTACACTCCCAAAGGACTGTTTACTCCAGTTTGTCAGTCCCTTCGAGGCAACAAGAAGCTTCTGCTGCAGTTCTTGAACCGTAGTGCAAGGCCCTGCCGCTGCCCATTCTATCCCAATGGTCTCCAGAAAACCTTCATGCTCTTCCCACATCAGCTCATAGCGGAAATTTTTAGGCGTGAAGTTGACCTGGTTTCGTCCAAGGTCTAACACAATAGGGCCATGATCCGACGTCGCTGCAGCTATGTGTTCCAAGCTTGCCTGTTGACATGGATTTTGACCAATATAAAATGAAATGCATAAACCATATAAAACATTAAAATATAAATACAAAACAGCAAAAATCTGTTAAAAATATAATCAACCACTCAAATTGATGACTGAAAAAAAAGCCTATGATATAATTTCGAATGTCGATTATGCACGCATTAAACCAACAATTATAAAATATTATGAAATAAATAAACAACCATTAAATTTTCACCTATTGAAAAATGGAGAACACGTGGTTTATATGTACGTGCACCATCGCTGACAAAGAAAAATAATATATGGAAAAATGGTTAACACACGGTTCATATGTATGCGCACCGTCGCCGGCGGACACTGATCTAAAATTACACCGTCGCCGGCGGAAAGCGATCTAAAATTTCACTGTCAGAGGCGACACCAATGTTGTCAAAGCAATCTAAAATTTCATTGTCAGAGGCGGCGCCAATGTTGTCGAAGCATCACGAGATATGTTCATCCATTAAAATATCGTTGTATCTTAACGGATACACACAAAAAATGATAGAGATAGCCAATTATAAGAGCGATCCGCTGCACAACAAAGAAAAAAAAGATTCATTGGATTGCGTACATATACATGCATGGGGTGTGCGTACGTGACATAGCTAGGCATGCATGCATATATTAGGAGACCATGTGTTCCAAACTAACCTTAATGAATTACTAGAATCAGGCCTAGCTCACTTTTAGAAAAAAAAAAATGGCTACGTGTACATGCACATGCGTTGCCTCATCATCCATCAGCCATACAAGGAAATGGATTAGAGAAAGAGCCCATACGTTGACAAATGATGGCCTAGTTAAGCCCGCCCATACAGGCTGATGGGACGTTGCCGTTTAATTAGCAATAAAGAAATAGAGAAAAAGAAAGGAGCAGCGCCACTCTCACGATCGCACAATCACATGATCACAAAACGTGGGCGCGCGCATGCAGCCACAGCTCTGCTGCTCCCCCTCACTATAAATACATGGTCACCAAGCACACAAAGGGTTTTGTCTCATTTTGTCGCTCATTTTTTCATCCACACGCCGCGGCTGCTGCTTAACGAATTATCCATCCATCATTCACGCACATACGCTGCAACGCCGCTCTTCGCCGTCGTCGTTGCCGGCCGTTCGTCTTGCCGTCATCGTCGTCGCCAACCGCTCGTCGCCGTCCGTTCGTCTCGCCGTCATCGCCGTCCGTCCGCTCACCGTCGTCTACCTACGTGGCCGGCCACACTGCTCACCATCTGCATCGCTCACGAGCTACTCTACACGGGCGGCTGCTCATCTACATCACACGTACGTGACGACATCCAAGGCAAGGTGAGAATTCAAGGCAACCTCCTGGCTTCATTCTTGATGTATCCATAGCACATCTTGTTTGGTCTCATGGGATCTTTCATCCCTTGTTGATACAAACCATGGTTAAATTATGTTCTTGTTTTGGTCTTATGAGATCTTGCATCTCATGTTGATACAATTCAAGAATAAAGAATATATTCCTTCTTGTTTTGGTCTCATGGTGATCTTGCATCCCATGTTGATACAATTCAAGATATCCATCGACGATGCTTTATTTTTACCACGTATCTCATATATTTTCGGTTCTACGCACAAGTTTCTTCTTGTTTTGGTCTCATGGTGATCTTGATCCCATGTTGATACAAATCAAGATAATGCATGAGATGCCTAGTGGTCATATATCACTCCTCAATCCTATAATGATGCAAACTAAGTGCACACGATGCAACTAAAATTCTTCAAGTTTTGGTCTCATGGTGATCTTGCATCTCCATGTTGATACAAGTCAAGACAAAAAATTATGCTCATCTTGTTTTGGTCCCATGCATGGCGATCTTGCATCCCATGTTGATACAATTCAAGAATAAAAATATGTCCGTCTTGATTCGGTCCCATGGTGATCTTGCATCCCATGTTGATACAAATCAAGGATAGAAATGAAAATAAACCTCATATTGATTTGGTTCCATAAAGCCCTATGTTGTTGGAAATTCAGGCATATTTCTTCCATATAAGTTATAGCGTGTCCGGATCCCCAAATGCAGTCATTGTTGCATCATGTCGTGCTGGTTATGTAATCATGAAGCAAAGAACAAAAAAATGATAATATTTGCATACCATCTGCCTAGTTAACTTCATCATGTCCATGCGAAACATAAATCGATGTATACTTCTGTTTGGTTACACTACGAGCATACAGTTTGTGCTATGTTGGTGATAATACAAGCAAGAACAAATCAACATACTTCACTTGGTTATGCTACGCATGGGCACAATGTTGCTACATGATGTTAGTACTAATATAAGTGAAGTGAAACTTCAAAAAATATTCCCATGCACCGCAAATTCGAAGTCATATAAATATTTGACTAAATTCACTTAGTCCCATGCACCGCAAATCCGAAGTCGTATAAATATTTGACTAAATTCACTTAGTCGCATACCCATATATGATATGTTTGAGACTAGCAAAACTAGTATTTAAGCATAACCCATATGTCATAAAAGAATCCTTCATACAGATTAAAATTAAATCATGCATTCCTTTCATATAGGTGAATGCATCCACAAAACTAAAATATAATGAGGGTCATAGCCCATGTCACTTGCACTGAACATAACATAGTGCGATTGATCACCAAATTTCATATCGCCATCGCATATGATGTCTCGATGCAACGCTATATACGTTGCTATAAAGTGAACTAAATATTCTGCCATTTCAGGCATGCACACAGAAATCACATGCATGTCAGAATTAACTCATGAAAAGAGTTATGCCCTATATTGCACATACGCACGTTAGCCCGGCTAGTTAACCATTAAATAGATTTTCATATGATTAAAAAAAGACAACCACTACATATTTGCGATGGTTAATGAGCTAGGCATGAACGTGCTATATGAATGAACATTGTCAAATCATGAATGTTATGCAACGCATATGTTAGCATAGACGATGTCCAAGGCTCTCCGAGTACGCCGACGTCGAAGACCGCGAGGAGGACTATTTATTTCTACATTTTGTAGTCTTCTTTTATTTCTATATTTTGTAGTACTCATGTGTTGCAATTGTATGTAATAGGATAGTTGGAATTCTTAATCAGGGGTTTTCTCTACGGAGATGTAATTAACAGATCTTTTATGTAAATGTAAGAGTTCTGGAAATAAAGTAACTGCAATGTTTGATCTCCATTTTATTTATGCATTTAAATTATTCACTCTGTATCAATGACGTGGACGCGTGTTCTCACGCCCGCCATTTTCCTGTCATCACGCCGGCGGGAAGCGAGACATCCACGGGGCATTAGCCAAAGCTCGATCCAATCTACACCTTGTGTAGGTTCCACCTGTGACCTTCTTCTCCCACGTCCAGGAACAACCCTTATACCCTATGTCAAGCAACATGCAAACGTCCACGGTCTCTCTAAATGCCTGCATTTGAGCATTGCTGCGTCTAGCAATCCCATCATGTTCGTTTGGACGTAAGACTCCGTTGAAGTCTCCGATGCATAGCCAAGGGAGCAAGCTCAAAGTGCTAATATTTTTCATGACGGTCCACGTCTGATGCCTCAGGTGGGTTTGAGCCTCACCATAAACACACATGAGCCTCCACTTGTCCATCCCTGTTTCTTCCACAGATACATCCAAATGATACTCAGAGTAACCCAAAATCTCCACATTTATTTCATTGTTCCAAAAAAGGCCTAAACCTCCACTTCTACCGCTGCTATCAACAACATAAGCCTTATCATAGCCCAAAGTACCGGCTAAATTTTCTACCCTAGTTCCTTCTATCTGGGTTTCAACAATACATAGTAGGGTAGGGGCGAACTTCCTCGCTAGGTCGCAAAGTTCGTTGACTGTCGCGGCATTGCCCACTCCGCGACAGTTCCAACACATAACACTCATAGGCTCCCCTCAATGGAGGCCTCCAAATATTTCACCACCGCACCTGTTACTTCCCTACCATCTGATCCGATCTTTGTCCTCTTCGGGTCCCTCTTTGGAGGTGGACTCACCATGCCTTCCCCTATGGGAACAATTGCGAGTTGGGTGCCCGCTGGATTTTCTAGTTGCATGTCCGCACTCCCCTTCGAGTTATCTCCTATTTTAGAGCGAACCCCCCCTTTTCTGATTGGATCATCCATACTGATGTCATGCATTTTCTCTTCAGTTTCTGCATCATCTGTCCCATATACACAGTGTCTTCGCTGCCAGCGCTTCGATTTCCTCCTGAACGACCGCCCTGCCTGCCCCGGCGTCCTCTGTTTCCTCCAGGACCACGCCCTGTGCGCATCGTCCATGTCGCCCGCAGGTCCTTGAACACTAGTGCGGTTTTTGGATGGATAACGTCGCCATGTTCCTTAAAGACATGGCCTAAGCGTCCGCATACAACACACCAATCTGGCAAACATTCATATTTGACACGGTAGATCTGCCTTTGTCTTTCTTGGATCAGTGACACGATGTTCTTCAAGGGCATGTGAACATTGATTTTCACCCACACACGATAAAAATTCCCCATGTAGTCATAGGAATCCCCCTCCGTATGAAGAACCTCACCTACCTTGGCAGCTAGGGCTGGCACCAGAGGTGCATAAAGTTTCAGGACGTCGTGTATCTGGATCCAGATGTTGAGAGTATCTAGCTGGACCTTTGATGGTTGAGTTATCCCAACATACGGCGTAATGATCACCGCATTCCCTCCGAAGTTCCACGGTCCCTCCTCCATAACTCTCTCCCAATCTGCCAAACAATGTAACTGTAGCGTGTACAGGTTCGTTTCCAGGGGTTTGAAGTTCACCACCTGGGCTAGATCCCATGCCGATCTCATGTTGTGGAAGAATCAAGTCTGGTTGTATGGTTTGTCTATGTGGACTCTGGCCACTGCCATCCAGCGAACTGCATCTTACGGAACCGCTGCATCATCGATGATCACATCATCGAGATCTTCTTCTTGGAGTCCTAGTTCCTCCATCAGCCTCGCGATCTCACCAGCGGAAGAAGAGCCGCCGGCCTTGCCGGCCCCTTCCTCAGCCATCACCAAAACCCTAACCCGAAGGAGGTCCGCCGGGTGTCAACAAAACTTGGGAACCCTAGCCCTATTCCTCCCGCGAGTCTCAACCAAGGCCGGGTGGCGATACCAGATCGCCCCTTGCTCAGCCCGAATCAAGATCTCCAGGGTAAAGAATTGGGAGGGACGAAGCTATGTCTCAACGGCGGCGTAGATCGCCTCCGAGAGAAAGAAACCCTAACGAGAGAGAAAGGCTCGGGGCTGCCCCGGGCCCCCCAAATCGAGGGGCCCCTCCCCAGGGTATGTATAGGTAGGCTATGGCCAAACACATTTTCTGGTCATCATTTTTTGTTCTATGGACTGGACGGCTAGGCCTCATGCAGCTGGCTGGGACGTACGCACGTACTAGTAGCGTGGAAGGGAGCCAGCGATTGATTCGTTCCTAGTTAGTGCGAGCACGTCGGAAAAAAAAGAACTGATATTTCCTTCCGATACGTTAGTCAGTACGTGCACGTTGAAAAAAAGGGAACTGATTGATCCCTTTCTATTCCATCATACACGCATTTCACGCAGCGATTCTCAATTTCCCAGCGGCCGCCGACGCTTGTCTCTAGTCTCTACGTGATTGCGCGCTCGCCGCTTCTTTTCACTTTCTCCTAAATCCAATTTTCCTCCATAATTCAGATCGTCTGCCAAATTTCAATTCCCTGGGGCTGTGGCAACCCTGATTTGCTCTACGTCCATGAACGATTCAACCATCCAAGATGAATAGCCACACATCGGCACTGCTCAACAATTGCCTATTGATGCAAAAATATATATTTATTTTCAGCATTGTGTTTTATTCTGTCGTCTGGAAGAAAGTATTATTCATCTAGTAACGATAAATTATTTATTTTGTGATTAGACCAATTATTTCTCCAAACCAAACAACATTCATAAAGGGAAGATACATTATGGAAGGTGTAGTAGTGCTGCATGAAGCATTAAACACAATACATAAAAAGAAGCAAAGTGCTCTCTTTTTTAAAGTTGATTTTGAAAAAGCATATGATAAGATCAAGTGGCCCTTTGTATATAAAATGTTGAAACTAAAGAAATTCCCTGATAAGTGGTGTGACATGGTGATGCATACTATGGTGGGGGGACATGTAGGGGTAAAAGTGAATGATGAAATTGGGCCTTACTTTAAAACTTTCAAAGGATTGAGATAAGGGGATTCTCTGTCATCTTTGCTTTTTGACATTGCTGCAGATGCATTAGCTATTATACTGGACAATGCAATGCAGGGGGGATTTGTAAAAGGGGTACTCCCTGAACTAAATAACTGTGAAGTGAATATGCTAAAATGTGCAGATGATACAATTTTTTTGTTACAAGATGATGAAGACAGTGCAAAAAATCTAAAGTTTATACTGACAGCTTTTGAACAGATGTCAGGGTTGACCATAAATTTCCATAAAAGTGAAATCTTTTTATTTGGAGAGGCAGTCAATAAAATGAATATATATCACGAAATTTTCACTTGTGAGGTGGGAAAAATGCCAATTAAATACCTAGGATTACCTGTAGCTGATATTAGGCTGGGAAATAAGTTCTGGAAGGGAGTTACTGAGAAAATTGAAAAAAGATGTGCATGTTGGCAGGATAGACTCCTCAATATGGCTGGGAGAGTAACCCTGGTGCAGGCATGGCTGACAAATATCCCAATGTTCATGATGTCCTTTTACCCTCTCCCTATAGGAGTGAGGAAAAATGCTGATTTTTTAGGGCTAGATTGGTTTGGCAGGAAGATGGAAACAAAAAGAAATACCACCTGGTCAATTGGAAAACATGCTGTTTACCAAAAGAATTGGGGGGGGGGGGGGGGCTTGGAATCATTAACCTAGATATAATGAACAAAGCCCTTCTAGCTAAGTGGTTATGGAAACTAGAAACTGAAACAGGAACATGGGTGAATATTTTGAAAGCCAAATATATACAGAATAAAGGCTTGTCTGGACTAGAAACAAAGCCTGGTGACTCTCAGTTCTGGAGCAGTTTGGTGGATGTTAAAAAACTTTATTTTCAACATGTTAAAAAGCAGATTGGGGATGGGAATGAAACTAGATTTTGTGAAGACTGGTGGGTAGGATCTAGATCCCTGAAAGATCTTTATCCTAGGCTCTACAATATCAGTTTTGACCACAATATTTCAGTGGCAGAAGCTGTGAGCAGGGGATGGCAAGGCTTTAGCTTCAGGAGAGATCTCAACACAGAATGAGCTTTGGAATAGCTTGAAACAAAGATGTGAGGAAGTTAGGATGCATGGAGGAAAAGATCAACCCCTGTGGATGCTCACTAAAAGTAGGAAATTCTCAGTCAAATCCTTATATTCCTTCTTGATAAATGATGGTGCGGGATTTCCACACAAATTCTTGTGGAAAACGAATTTACCATCAAAAATCATAATGTTCTTTTGGCTTGTGGCCAGGAGAAGCATTTTAACAAAAGACAACCTACTGAGGAAGGGGTGGAAAGGGTCGAAAGAATGTGTATACTGTGGGAAAGAAGAAAACATTGATCACTTATTTTTTGAATGCTCAGCGGCCAGATTGGACTGGAGTTTGATCAAATGTGCCTTTGATCTTAGATGTTGCCCTACCAACCTTAATGACTTCTTGGAAAGGTGGTTGAAAACCTTTAAAATACCAGAGAAAGAATTAGTGTTGGTGGGAAGTCCTGCTATTTTCTGGGCTCTTTGGAAGTGTAGAAATGACATAATATTCAGACTTAAGAAAATGCATGATCCAATGATTTTCATTTGTTTGATGTGTAATTGGATTGTGGATTGGTCGATTTTGCAGAGAAAAAAGCCAGAGGAAAGACTAATGCAGTTGGGAGCAAAACTAATCGAGCAGGTGGCAAGTGAGATGTACAAGGCAACGCAGGGGTGGAGACTGGGAGTTCGATTGCTGGAGGCCTAACTAGCGGAGGAAGAAGCCAGGCCTTTCCCTCTGTTTTGTTCTGGCTTGTAATCTTAGACTTGCATAAAGAACTAGGTGGCACCTGATGTATGCGATGCATTATCCCTTTTGTAATAGCCTGGGCGATAGTGGTTAGACTTTAGCTCTTATTGTGTCTCGTTGTGATGCGGTTGGAACCTGTTGAATCTCGACTTTGTTGCTTTTGGTTTCATTAATGAAATCGGAGGGAAACATATTTTATTCAAAAAAAAGATAAATTATTTATTTTCAGCATTGTGACTTTGGACAATCACAGCGTGAAAATATTCATATTTTTAAGAGATTTGGCGATAGTTGAGGATGGGAAACCAACTAATGGAAGTTCAGAATTTGATCAACAAGAAGAAAATGTCGACACCAACATCAACATTAAGAATGTAAGTACCTTTGAGCATGTAGGTAATTCATCAGATGCACATGCAGTCCGCCTAGTGTTGATGAACAACCATTTTATACTTTTGATATTTATGAAAGAAATTGGGATAATCTTGATAATAAAGCAAGATACATCTTGGTTGAGAAAGGGCCTATGAGATAGGACAAAAAATGGCATACCATCTAGATGATGCAGGAAGACATTTTTCATATGCTCATTATCATAAGAAATTAAGCGATGGCAAGGAACATGATTGAAAGTGCCTAGTTTATTCAATAGGTGTTGACAAAGCTTTTTGCTTCTACACTGTCAGATCTTCAAGTCTAGCATTAGCAGGATGCAGGAATCAAAGATCCTTAGCACATGACGGATTATGACATTTTTACACAATATGTATACATTATTTGATACATATACTGATTTGGATGCATTTAAGTGTTATTGATAAATTTTCATATATATGTATATTGATTTTTATTGTTATGATGTCTACATTAAGGGCCCCGAGTTTTAGTCTCGCCCCGGCCCCCCATAATCTCAGGACCGGCCCTATAAACAAACTACTTTTGTGTTGTGCTCCGTCTTTAATAAAAAAAATGGGATGGGAGGCAACACCTTTTCTTCAAAAAATAGGAATAGAGTAGATATGTCCAACTATTAATTTAAGTATGTATGATAAAAGTAAAATCTAGTGAGCAAAATAACTTACCAAATCCTATCGCACAAGTTCTAGGCCAGGAAGTTCTCGGCAGCCCGGTAGTTCCACCCTCCAAAAGATCAGCGCAGATTCCAAGGTTTCTATAGACATTGCACATTCTGTGCAACCTCTCTGAATGCTCCTAAAGCTCGTCGGACGTTGCCCCGGAAGTTGTGGGGCTCAGAAGTTCCGGGATACCTTGGAGGTTCTAGTGCATACAAAAGTATGTACCACAACAAATTTAGTGGTTCTCTCCTCACAGGTTATGAGTACCAATGTGTTGCATATTTTTGGGTGTTCATGTAGCTGATTCCCACAATATCTTCAACGTGCACCCCCTCTTAATAGTGCAGTTTCCCTATGGACTCAATATAAAAGTAAAAATGTACCGAAAAGTGCTTCTTTTTGGTTTATTGAATTGATGGTCAACTAACCATCATGCATCCTTCCATGATCTGGCGAAACTGTGGTTACAACATCAATTATATTTTCATAAATACCAAAAACAATTAAGTGCATAAATGCCCGTTTAATATCCCTCTTTTTTTGCGGGGTAAAGGGAGATTTCATTACTCAAGGAGGCATATCAGCCTTCGAAAGGTTTACAACAAAGTCCAGCCCCGAGCACAGCCAAACTGCACTGCGGGGTGTAGCACGTCCATACAACGGCAAGCGCATGACTAACCTTATTCTGCGACCGACTAATAAGAGTAAAAGAAATCTCACTACGAGCATCTTGTGCTAGTCTTTGAATCTCCTCAACGAGCACACGGTACTGCGATCTATCTCCAGTACGTACGAGCAGCATAGACACCGCTTCGGCACAGTCGAGCTCAACCATAATGGGCAGGTTCATACGGTAAAGCGCAAGCTCCAGGCCCTCTCTGCACGCAGCCAGCTCTGCCTCAAGGCCATTATCGCATGTAAGGAGCTATCTACGAGCAGTATAGATGATGTTGCCTCTATCATCACAAAGAATCATACCACCCCTGCCTCTCCGGTTGGAGGGACATGGCTGCCATCGATATTGAGCTTAGCCCACCCCAGTGGAGGAGGGGTCCAGTGCAACTCTGGCTTGGGCACTTCCCTTGTGTGTATAACCGGGAGGCTATCATGCACCACCATTTTCCCTTTCTCCAAGTCGCCATGAGGGTGATGATGGATACAAAGCAGAGAGGTGATGTACCCATGCAGGAAACGGCGAGATGCTTCTGTTGGGGGTTGCGCCTTATCATGTGTGATCTCATTCCGCACATACCAAGCTCTCCACATGGTCATAAGGACAACCATACGCGTTGTTTCAGACAGCGGCTCAAGGAGGGAGAATAGCCACCTTCGGGATTGGCCAATCCAAGGCCATGGAATGCCACAGTTCGTGAGCCAATCGGCACCTGCAGAATGCATGGAACCCGTCCTCACATTCCATATACCACATAAGGGGCATATGTTAGTAAGCTCGAGATGGCGAGAAAATTTGTTGGCCCAAGTAGCAAGCGAGTTGGAAACAACTCTCCAAGCAAACACGCGTACCTTAGGGGGAGCAGGGCACCCTCATATGATCTTCCAGATTGTCGGTGAGAACGACACCTATGGGATCGCTGGAATCCCTTCTACGGTCGGCGGGCGCGGGGTTGTGGGGAGAGCAGGTCCATGAGCCAGCACAAGGATCGTTTACTCAGGTTTGGGCCGCGAGGATGCGTAAAACCCTAGTCCTGCTTTGGTGGATGTATTGAGTGTTCTTGAGCTTCTGAAGTAGCTACAGTGGCTGCGTAGTTCCAAAAAGCCGAATCCCTCTCCAGTACGCCATGGGCCTCCTTTTACAGGAAAAAGGGGTTGCCACAGTGGCACACAGGAGGTGGAAAGGCCTACAATGCACGAGCTTATCGCACGTCTTACAGGACAAGATGCAAAAATGCATCGCTTAGGTATCCCCTAGCTTTATCAGGGACGGGAGCGAGGCCCGTCCCGTTCGTCGCCGCTCCTCCTCGCTTCGACACGCGCCCTGGCCAGCAATGCATGCAGCGCCATGTAGGTAGGCAGGCAGCTGAGGTGGTGCGGTGGTAGGGTCTTCACGAAGATCTGCATGCCACCACGCAGGTACTTGCTGATCTGGCCTGGAAGCTGCATGTTGCCACGCAGGTGCTTGCCCAGTCGGTTGGGTTGGCAGCTGCATGCGAACGGCGGTGGAAACTTGGCTGGTGCGGGCCTGGCAGTGGCCCCGCTGATGTCCTCGGCAAGGGCCTTGCCGGGGGTCTCGTGGGTCTCCTTGGCGAGGGTCTCGCCGAGGGTCGTCGTCTTCTGATCCTCATGTGATCTTATGTGTTTATGATCTTGACAAAGATCTGCATGCCACCACGGAGGTGCCTCCCGAGCCCTGGTCCCAACGTAGTTGGTTGGGTTGGAACCTGTGGGCTCAAGGGTGGATCGCTCTGTTGGTGTCGGGCAAGGTGCCCCGACAAGGGTCTTGCCGGGGCCGTGGAGGCCGCCCCTGCAAGGGTCTTGCTGGGGCCGTGGAGGCCGCCCCGGCAAGGGTCTTGCTGGGGGAGTCCACCTCGCCCCTTTGCTGTCTTGTGCTTCTGGTCTTGGCGTTGCCTATGATCGTCTTGTGCCTCTGGCTTCTCTCCGGCTTCCCTCCCTTGCCCTGCTAAGTGTGGCTGTAGACGCGGCTCCGACTGCCCGTGCACAAGTAAATGGGTAAAAAGGAGCACCCCTAATTTTGTACACTGACAAGAGCCCCCGGGCCTGGGCCACACATAAGCGCGACACGTTGTTGGGCCAGGCCCAAAACGGTGCGCGGGCAGTTGGGGCGGGATTTCACCGCAGTAATTTTTCGTCCGCCGTGTTTCCCCACGACCTGCGTGCGACGTGGGGGTCGTGCGTGACGTGGGGGTCATGCGTGGGGCGGTTTCCGCATGCGTGCGTCACGTCGCAGTAAATGGGAAAGGAGGCGGCCCGCGCCTTCCCCGTAAAAAGGGATAACCGCGGGCGCGCTGCTCACTTTACCCCCCTTTCTGCGTCTTCTCCAATCTCAGAGCCGCCGCCCCCTTCTCCTTCCTTCCTAAGCTTCCGCCTCTGTTCGCCGCCGCCGCGCCTTCGCCATCCTTCATGCCTCGCCTCCTGCAACCGTCATGGCACCCAAGAGCAGCAGAGGCAAGGGAGTGGCCAAGGACGTCGGGGAGAAGGAGCCGCCGGAGAGCGAGTTGGCGGTGCGGCGGATGCAGCATGCCTACTTCCCGTCGACTGTCGATGCGGTCGAGCTCCGGGACTGCTTCAAGCACATGTGGGGGGTGAAGACGGGGGGAGAGAAGACGGGGCATCCAGCCACGCGCGTCATCCCCGCCAACTGCGCCAAGGCCGCCCCGAATCTGTAATCGCTCTTCGTTGATTACTTCTCTTGCGGCCTTTGCCCCCCCTTTTCTAATTTCTTCAACGACGTCATGCACACCTATGGCTTCCACCTTCTATACTTTACTCCAAATGTCGTGGCGTCCATGGCTCTTTTTGCGCACCTCTACGAGGGTTTCGCCGGGGTGCATCCCAACACGGCGCTCTTTCGCCACTACTTCTTCCCTCGAATCCAAACGGGGGGCGCCATCTCCGGTTGTGTTGCCTGGATCCCAAGGTCCAAGGGGACGTACCCGAAGGGCGCCATGAAGGAGAGGTGGGAAGAATGGTGGGGCCGGTGGTGCTGGACTGAAGAGAAGGATCCGCCAGCATTCTGCGAGGTTTGCCAGGCGCCGCCGGTCCGCAGAAGCGATTGAAGCGATGTCGAGGACAACGACAAGAAGCTCACGATCACCACCACCAGGATCCTTCGGCTCACCGAGGCCGGGCTCACCCTTGAGATGATTGGGCGGACTTCATCCGCCGCTGAATTGATCCACTGCACAACAAGGGGAGGCCGGCCTCGCTCTTCACGAACGCCGCCGACATCATTAGGCTTCGCCCCGGCCTCGACCACAACTTCACGGTGATGGGGCACGCCCACTTCTGCCAGCGGTTTTTCCAGCTCGACCTGAACCGCGACGGCGAGGTCGAGCGGACCGGCAAGGTCGCCAAGGGGCCCTTGTTTAAGTTGCCGGCAGGAGTGGTCCCGCTGTGCAAAAATTCTTGCTGGACGGACATCATCACCATGATGCCGGTCTTCAACGCGCACGGCCTCGACCCGAGCTGGGTCAAGCCGGAGGCAATTCAAGTGCAGGAGTTCTTCGACACCTTGCATGAGGGGTACGTCAGCGCCGAGCCGCGGCTTGTCCAGGACACCACCCAGGCAGAGCTGGACTACATCGCCACCAGGCCGGCGAAGGCGAAGCTCACCGAGGAGGACGGCAGTGCCGGTGGCGTGGAGGACAAGGCCGCGGCAGAAGCGGAGGAGAAGGAGCTTGCCCAGTAGGGGAAGCCAGCAGCAGCGGCACCGGGGCTCCTCTCGTTGAAGATGTGGTTGACGAGTTGTACCCTCCGTCCATGGGGAGAGGGCGAATTCTGCGGCGGGCCACCTCCGCGAGCAGTCCGGCCAGCGCAGCAGGGCTGCCAGAGCCGGGGAGGCGTCCAGAGACGCCCGCCAGACAAGGGCCGTGGCGGCAAAGAAAGTGGTGAAGGCCGCGGTGGCAAAGAAGAAAGCATCCGCTTCTTCTTCGTCCAGACGCGCCCAGACCCCACCTCCTTCCCCTCCTTCGGCGGACATTGACACGGGGGTCATCTTTGACTTCGGGTCCCTCGTCCCGCGGAGGAAGAGGAAGGCAGCAGAGGAGGAGGAGGAGAAGGAGTAAGCTTTGCTTCCCCTTTTTGTCATCTCCGTTTCCTCAAATAGTGCTGCCTATCTTGAATTATTTTCATTTTGCCGGGACGTGGAGACGCTGGCCCAGAGGGTGAAGAGGGGCAGGACCTCGACGAGCGGCCAGCCCTCGGCAGGCGCCTCTGGCACACCACTGGTGGTGTTGAGCAGTTCGGACAGCAGCCCCCGACCCAGCCCCCAGCGTGAGTCCACCACTTGCCCTCCGCCAACGTGTGTTGGGGGTACGATCAGTTGACGCTGACCTTGCTGTGGTTGCAGGAGGAGAACAGCACCAGGAGGAGCCATAGAGGGCTACCCCCAACGCGCCGCCCGCATCGACCATGCCGCCCCGAGGGGCGTCCCCGACAAGGGCACCAAACCCCAAGCCCATGCACATGGAGGAGGAGGAGGCGAACTCGGGCGCTGGTGGCTTTGCCTCGGTGCCAAATGATGATGGGGAGGGGACCTCTGCTTCCCAGCCCGGCACGGGTAAACCACTCGCCTTCTGTTCCTGTTTGATTTTTCTCTCTTTCTTTCTGAATCTTGATCTTGGCCTCGCCTCATCCCTTCTCGGTGTTTAGATTTCCCCTCGGTGGACCCAGAGGACATCGACACCGTCATCGAGGATGTCGCCAAGGATGCCGCGGCGCAGGCCGAGAAGATTGCCGCCGAGGAAAACGCTAAGGGCGCTGCTGAGGACGCCGCCGAGGGGCCTGCCGGGGAGGCCGACAAGGCTGCTGCCGAGGAGGAGGTGGTCGATGACCAGCCTTCCTCCTTCGCTGCCTCTGGCTCCGGCAGGTATCTGAGGGTGGGCGACGACCTTTTCGTCCACCTTCCAGGGGCGTCAAGCTCCAGGGCGCCCGTCGAGGGGGAGGTGTTCGATGAGGAGGTGCTTGCCGCCGGGCTCGAGGTTGTTGACGAGCCGAGCGCCAGCGGCGACGGTTCTCAGGAGGAGCGGCTCCTCCAGGCCATGGACGCCAACTTCCAGAAGCTCCAGGCGCTCCACCGCGCCCGCCTGGACAAGGCCAAGTCCAGGATGGCAACGGTGGACAAGGCGGAGGCGGACCTCAAGGTGCGCATCACCGAGACGCAGACTTGGTTCCGCCAGGCTTGCGAGGATCTGAAGGCCGCCCAGGGCGAGCTGGCCAAGCGTGACGTGGAGCTCACCATGAAGCAGGCTGACATCGAGAAGGCCCAGGAGATGGCGGAGAACTTGGCTGCCACGGCCGAGGCCGCTCGAACCCAGCACTAGGCCGCGCTAGACTCCCAGGAGGAGGACCTTGCCGCGCGAGAGAAGAAGCTTGCCACAATGCTCCACGGCAAGGATGAGGAGGTGGAGAAGCTTGTCGTGCAGCGGACCAAAGAGCTGGAGCAGAGGCATAGGGAGGCGCTCGATGGCCAGGCTCTGGTTCACGCCGGCAGGGTGAAGGAGCTAGAGGTCGAGCGGGATGAACTGAAGGAGCATGCCCTGAAGCTGTCCAAGGAGAAGGACACGCTCAACGGTGCCCTGACGGAGGCGCAGGGCGCGGCCGTCAGCAGGGCTGGGGAGCTCTCCGAGGCCAAAAACTCCATCAAAGACCTCAAGCTGAAGCTGGAGGGTCTCGAGGGGATGCTGTCGGAGAGCAAGGCCCAGGAGGAGATCCTGGCCAAGGATCTGGAGAACGAGAAGCAGCTGCGGAAGAACGAGGCCGCCAACCACAAGGATGTTGTGGACGGTCAGAACTGCTGGGTCGGCCACCTCGTGGACGTCGCCGGCAGGATCACCGTGCAGCTAGCTACCATGGGGATGCCAAATGTGAGGTACGCCCCCAGAGCGCAGCGGGACCACCAACGCCAAGCTGACCCTATTCTTCGAAGGTGTTCTCGGGGCCCTGGAGCAGTTCCACTCCAACAGGGCGGCTTCACTGGCCGACGAGAACCGAAGGCTCTGCCGGGGTGCCATGACCAAGGTCCTCACCAAGGTGGCATAATGGAACCCCACCCTTTACTTCGACACCGTGCTGGAGAGCCTGCCGGAGGGTATTGACCTCGCGCCGCTCAAGGAGCGTATTGAGCCCATCATCTGCCTCGTCGACGGAATTCAAAGGATGGAGGGCCAGCGCCGGGATTAGGCACCCCGTTTCATATCGATGCTGCAGGTTCATGACCAAGACAATTTCTATCTTTAGTTAGAACCGCAGCAACAATTTGATGTAATATAACTCTGCAGTACTTTTGATATGATGCACGTTATTCTTCTGTTCAACCTTTCTTTGTATGTCCACCCTACGTTAACCGGGTAGGCTTGCGCCAGAAACCTGTGGCGGCGGCGTCTGGAGGACGGATCCCCAATGGCCTCCTGGGTGTGCTTGCTACCGAGCGAACCACCTTACCGCCCTTAACACGGCCGCTCGAACTGTCGAGCTTGACTCGAGTCAGAATCGAGAGCGTTGCCAAGTGCGGAAGGCTACCCTGCCACTCTCGACGCGGCCGCTTGAGCTGTTGAGCGGACTCGAGCAGAACAAGGGCGTTGCCAATCGCGGGAGGGCCCCTTTACATGCAGGTTTTCCATACAAAGAACAAGATTTCTGAGGGGAATAACCTTATATAAAGAAGAAATATATAAAGTTCGGCATGACTTAGATTTCTCGCCGCCGAACTGGCGCCCTTCGCGCTTGCGGGCGGCGACACCCTCTTGGTCGTCTTCTTCCGTAGAAACCATGGCCACAAGGAACTGCTAGGCTGTTGCTAGGCCAGATTCCCACAACTGCGCCCCCTACCTGGCGTGCCAAAGATGTCGGTGAGAATGACACCTATGGGATCGCTGGAATCCCTTCTACGATGGGCGGGCGCGGGGTTGTGGGGAGAGCAGGTCCAGGAGCCAGCACAAGGATCGTTTACCCAGGTTCGGACCGCGAGGATACGTAAAACCCAAGTCCTGCTTTGGTGGATGTATTGAGTATTCTTGAGCTTCTGAACTAGCTACGGTGGCTGCGCAGTTCCAAAAAGCCGAATCCCTCTCCAGTACGCCATGGGCCTCCTTTTATAGGAAAAAGGGGTTGCCATAGTGGCACACATGAGGTGGAAAGGCCTAAAGTGCACGAGCTTATCGCACGTATTACAGGACAAGATGCATTAAATGCATCGCTTAGGTGTCCCATAGCTTTATCAGGGACGGGAGCGAGGCCCGCCCCATCCGTCGCTGCTCCTCCTCGCTTCGACACGTGCCCTGGCCAGCGATGCATGCAGCGCCATGTAGGTAGGCAGGCAACTGAGGTGGCGCGGTGGTAGGGTCTTCACGAAGATCTGCATGCCACAACACAGGTGCTTGCTGATCTGGCCTGGAAGCTGCATGTTCGCATGCAGCTGCCAGCCCAACCGACTGGGCAGGCACCTGCGTGGCTGCATGCAGCTTCCTGGCCATATCAGCAAGCAACTGCATGCTAGCATGCAGATCTTCGTGAAGACCCTACCACCGCGCCACCTCAGCTGCCTGCTGATACGTCTCCAACATATTTATAATTTTTGATTGCTCCATGCTATATTATCTACTGTTTTGGACATTATTGGGCTTTATTATTCACCTTTATATTATTTTTGGGACTAACCTATTAACCGGAGGCCCAGCCCAGAATTGCTATTTTTTGCCTATTTCAGATATCGCAAAAAAGGATTATCAAACAGAGTCCAAACAGAATGAAACATTCGAGAACGTGATTTTTAGGAAGATTATGATCCGGGAGACTTGGACCCTACGTCAAGAAACAAAAGAGGAGGCCACGAGGTAGGGGGCGCGCCCTCCCCTCCGTATGCGTGCCCTCCACCCTCGTGGGCCCCCCCTGCTCCACCGACGCATTCCTTCCTCCTATATATACCCTCGTACCCCCAAACGATCAGATACGGAGCCAAAAACCTAATTCCACCGCCGCAACCTTCTGTACCCATGAGATCCCATCCTGGGGCCTGTTCCGGAGCTTCGTCAGAGGGGGCATCCATCACGGAGGGGTTCTACATCAACACCATAGCCTCTCCGATGAAGTGTGAGTAGTTTACCTCAGACCTTCGGGTCCATAGTTATTACCTAGATGGCTTATTCTCTCTTTTTGGATCTCAATACAATGTTCTCCCCCTCTCTCGTGGAGATCTATTCGATGTAATCTTCTTTTTGCAGTGTGTTTGTTGGGACTGATGAATTGTGGGTTTATGATCAAGATTATCTATGAACAATATTTGAATCTTCTCTGAATTCTTTTATGTATGATTGGTTATCTTTGCAAGTCTCTTTGAATTATCAGTTTGGTTTGGCCTACTAGATTGATCTTTCTTGCAATGGGAGAAGTGCTTAGCTTTGGGTTCAATCTTGCGGTGTCCTTTACCAGTGACAGAAGGGGCAGCAAGGCACGTATTGTATTGTTGCCATCGAGGATAACAAGATGGGTTTTTTATCATATTTCATGAATTTATCCCTCTACATCATGTCATCTTGCTTAAGGCGTTACTCTGTTTTCATGAACTTAATACTCTAGATGCATGCTGGATAGCGGTCGATGAGTGGAGTAATAGTAGTAGATGCAGCAGAGTCGGTCTACTTGTCTCGGACGTGATGCCTATATACATGATCATACCTAGATATTCTCATAACTATGCTCAATTCTGTCAATTGCTCAACAGTAATTTGTTCACCCACCATATAATACTTATGCTCTTGAGAGAAGCCACTAGTGAACGCTATGGCCCCCGGGTCTATCTTCATCATATTAATCTTCCAACACTTAGTTATTTCTTTTGTTTTTTACTTTGCTTTTATTTTACTTTGCGTCTTTATCACAAAAATACCAAAAATATTATCCTATCATATCTATCAGATCTCACTCTCGTAAGTTACCTTGAAGGGATTGACAACCCCTTATCGCGTTGGTTGCGAGGAGTTATTTGTTTTGTGCAGGTACGAGGGACTCACGCGTAGCCTCCTACTGGATTGATACCTTGTTTCTAAAAAACTGAGGGAAATATTACGCTACTTTGCTGCATCACCCTTTCCTCTTCAAGGAAAAACCAACGCAGTGCTCAAGAGGTAGCACCTGCCTACCTACATGGTGCTGCATGCATCGCTGGCTAGGGCGCGTGTCGAAGCGAGGAGGAGCGGCGACGGACGGGACGGGCCTCGCTCCCGTTCCCGATAAAGCTAGGGGACACCTAAGCAATGCATTTAATGCATCTTGTCCTGTAATACGTGCGATAAGCTCGCGCACTTTAGGCCTTTCCACCTCATGTGTGCCACTGTGGCAACCCCTTTTTCCTATAAAAGGAGGCCCATGGCGTACTTGAGAGGTATTCAGCCTTTTGGAACTACTCAACCACCGTAGCTAGTTCAGAAGCTCAAGAACACTCAATACATCCACCAAAGCAGGACTAGGGTTTTACGCATCCTCGCGGCCCGAACCTGGGTAAACGATCCTTGTGCTGGCTCCTGGACCTGCTCTCCCCACAACCCCGCGCTCGCCGACCGTAGAAGGGATTCCAGCGATCCCATAGGTGTCGTTCTCACCGACACAGATGGCGCAATGACCATCCAGTGCCCTGCTCGAGGCTGTCGCCGATGAACGTTCGTGCTCGTCCATGGCAAGGCGGTAGGTAGAGCGAACGGTAAAGATACCATTCTTCTCCGGGCTCCAGGCGATCATGTCATCGGTAATGCGGGTCGACGTGCGGATGTTGGTGATGGTATGCACGTCCATCGGTAGGAAGTGGCGTTGTAGGAGGTCCAGGCGCCAAGCATCAGACGCATCCAGGAGCTCTACCACTCGTCGAAGCCTGCATGTTCCTTGTTGCGTGATCGGGCGCCCAGTCGGCTGCGTGGGCAGCCAACGGTCCTGCCAGATCTGATGCTTTGTCCATCACCCATGTACCAGACTATGCCCTTTTTCAAGAGCTCAAGCCCATACTGGACGGCCTGCCAAGTGGGGAATGCATTCCCGGGGAAGACCGTGTCCCTCAAGACGCCCCTCCGGGTAGTATTTGGCTTTCAGTATCTGCGCACATACAAGGTTAGGATTGATTAAGAGCCTCCAGGCCTGTCTGGCAAGGAGGGCTTGGTTAAAGAGACGGAAGTCTCTAAACCCCAGTCCGCCCTTCATTTTCTGTTGTTGAATCTTTGGCCACGCAGTCCAGTGAGTTTTCCGTTTGCCCTCTACAGATCCCCACCAAAAATTATGGACCGTCCTATTCAGATCATCGCAGACTGACATAGGTAGCTTGAAAACACCCATAATATATGTAGGAATCGCCTGTGCAACTGCTTTAATGATGGTGTAGCGACCAGACCCGAATGGATCCAGTCTCTGTGCTCAGTGTCATCCCTGGATCAGTAATGCTGACACCACACAGTACTTCGAAGGATTTATAGCAGAGTAGCAATCACACACTTATTACATCGTTGTCCACAAAGGAACTTAATACAATAATATGGCTTAAGGCCATCTAATAATAACAGTGGAAGGCTTGGAAGATAAGTGAGTCCATCAACTCCATTGGCATCATCGAGTATAGAACCACGACCTAACACCTTACTGTCATTCTGAAAAGTCTGCAACGTGAAAGTTGCAGCCCGAAACGGGTCAAGACATGGAATATGCCGCAATGCAACACATAGAGGGCAATGAAGGAATAAGCCTATACTACATGCATATATGGATGGAGGAAAAGCTCTACGGTTACATTTTTGCATAAAGCTAGTTTTTCCCTACATCAAAGGAATAATTTTATTTAACTATCATGGTGGTTGTTAAATATTGAGAATGGTTGACAGCATCCTCAATCCCAATTAAAAAGTACTCATCAAAATCCCAATAACATTTTTATTAGAAGTAACATGTTGAGATTCACATGATATTCAAGTACTAGATACTCAAGATGTCCATAACCGGGGACACGGCTAATCATGATTAGTTTATACACTCTGCAGAGGTTTATGCACTTTTCCCCACAAGACTCGATCGCCTCCGCTTGGTTCTCGTGACTACATGGTGTTTGAGAAACGGATGACCGAGACATAGTCTTTCAGAAGCGCTAGCACCTTACATGTGGGTAGACCGTACCAACCTACATCCCCTACATCAGCTAGCCTACCCGTAAGAGTTCGCACAACTTAGTCAAGTACGCCAGAGCCCATAATTGGCTTGTGGCTGCACACGGAAGTTTCTAGTTTGAATAATCTTATGATCCCTTAGAGCCTGGGTGGCGGTCCAAGAAATACAGCAAGTCTGATAGAAACCAGGTGCCTCAATCCACCCAGATGCGTGTTTAGGATGCCACCTTAGAAAAACCTTAATTAACAATCTCACATCTGTCATGGATATTCACTCACCCAAACCACGTCTACTAGCATAGCATAGCATAATAAGCAAACGTAGAAGTAACTCCCAAGGTTTCATAAGTAAAACAGGTAATAGGTACTACCTCTATCTACTTCCCAAACCCACAATTTAATTAGATCCTAAACATGCAAGTGTTTGAGGGTTTGATCTAATGCAATAAAACTGGGTAGTAGAAAAGGTATGATCAAGTGTTACTTGCCTTGCTGATGATCCGCGAGACCTAGAGATTCGAAGTAACAAGCGGCGCACTCCGGGTGATCTAACGCAGACAAACAACAAGCATACAATAAGTACTCATCTAATGCACAGTGAAATCTCGAATAAAAGATCTAACCAGAGAGTTCAACTTAAGAACCCTGGTTGCAAAAGAATCGAATCAAAATAAAACATCGAAAGTCGAAACTCGAGAGAGAACGACTTGATTTAGCAATCTGAAACTAGGTCAAAATTTTACAGTAGCAAAACTCTGTGTAAGTAGGTTAGTCGGAACGGCGGTTTCGTTACGAAACTCCAGGTGCTTGAATAACCTGATTCCGATAAACGAGCAAGAAATAAAATAGATTTGAAAATCGGATCAGAAATCGAATCGTAAAAATAACGGATTAAATCCGATTAAAAGAAAACAACGAACGGATTAAATAACGGACGTTCGTTAATGTAACTAATCCAACGAACACATTCATTGAAACGAACGGTTCGGTGAACGTTAGATTAATTAAGAAAACCGAAAAAAACCATCTAGGGTTTTTTTTAAAACCGAACATCTTTTTTTAAAGAAAACCGGATCGGGCGGGCGGCGGCGGCTACCTCCGGCTTCACCGCGGGCTCCGGGCGGCGTGGTCCGCGGGCCGGGAGGGGCGGCGAGGGGGCGCGGGCTCCGCGACGGCGGGAACGGCGGCGGCGGGCTCGGCGGCGGCGGGCTCGGGTTAGAGGCGGCGGCGTGAGAGAGAGGGGGGGGCGGTATTTAAGGAGAGGGGGTGGCGGCGCCTTGGGGAGGGGCAAGAGGCGGCGGCCTCGTGTCCGAACCGGACACGAGCGGCGGCGGGCGGCGTCTTGTGGCGGGACGCCTCAAGCGTCGGCGAGGAGAGAGGAGGCGGGCAGAGGCTGGGCCGGCTGGGCCTTGGCCCAAAGGCGGAAGTAATTTTTTAAACAAAACTAAACGGATTAAAAAATACCAAACGAACTCCGAATTTAATGAAATAAATTTTCCCCGACTCCTAAAATGAGTCGAACAAAATGAACTTTAAAAGCGGCAAATATGCATATTTTTTTAAAATGCTCATTTTGCCTAAGCAAAATAAATCTTCCAAAATCAAATTTGATTTATTTATAAAATCTTCATTTTTCCTAAATGTTGGGAAAGTCATATTATTCCCTCTCTTAATTTTTATAGGAAAAACTTTATGAAGATATTTAAATAAATCCAATGATCCTATTTTCAAAATTTGAGAAATCCCAAATATGAAAATAATGAAACTTCCAACTCTCAACGAGGGTCCTTGAGTTGCGTGAAATTTTCTAGGATCGGAAAAATGCGAGAAAAATATGATATGCATGATGACCTAATGTATAACATTCCAAATTGAAAATTTGGGATGTTACAAACCTACCTCTTAAGATGAATCTCGCCCTCGAGATTCGGGTTGGCTAGAAAATAGGTGAGGGTTGTCCTTTTGCAAAACTTCCTCTCTTTCCCAGGTGGCTTCATCCTCAGTGTGGTGGCTCCACTGAACTTTGCAAAACTTGATAACTTTGCTGCGGGTAACTCTGCTGGCATAATCGAGAATCTTAACCGGTTTTTCCTCATATGTCAAGTCATCCTTCAACTGAATTGCTTCCAGTGGCACTGTGTCTCTTAACGGTACCTCTGCTATGTCGGGGTGACATTTCTTCAACTGGGAAACATGGAATACATCATGAACTCCCCGACAGTCCTTCCGCAATTCCAACTTATAAGCAACTTCTCCCATGCGTTGCAAAATCTTATACGGTCCAACGAAACGTGGTGCTAACTTTCCTTTAACTCCAAAACGCTTAACTCCTCAAGCGGGATACTCGAGATATACTGTCTCCAACTTCATACTCAATCGCTTTGCGCTTTGAATCGGCATAGCTCTTTTGTCCGGACTGGGCTACCTTGAGCCTGTCTCGAATCAACTTAACTTTCTGTTCGACTCGTTAATCAAATCTGGTCCAAACAAGCGACGATCTCCGGTTTAGTCCCATGATAACGGTGTCCTGCACCTCCTTCCGTGCAAAGCCTCGAAGGTGCCATCTTCAAGCTGGTTTGGTAACTGTTGTTGTAGGAAAATTCTGCATACGGCAAATTATCATCCCAGCTAGATCCATAATCTAGGGCACAAGCTCTCAGCATGTCCTCCAGAATCTGATTGACTCTCTCGGTCTGTCCATCGGTCTGTGGGTGGAAAGCTGTACTGAATTCCAATCGGGTTCCCAATGTTTCGTGCAACTGGTTCCAAAATTTCGAGGTAAACTGGGTTCCTCTATCTGATACGATGCTCCTCGGAACTCCGTGTAAGCACACAATTCTGGTCATGTATATCTTTGCCAACTTAGCACTGCTATAGGTAGTCTTGATCGGAATGAAATGAGCTACCTTTGTTAAACGGTCGACTATAACCCAAATCGAGTCATAACCTGAACGGGTCTTTGGCAAACCTGTGATGAAATCCATGCCTAGTTTATCCCACTTCCATTCGGGTATCGGCAATGATTGTAACAATCCTGCTGGCTTCTGATGTTCTGCCTTTACTTTCTGACATACATCGCAAACTGCTACATACTCCGCAATATCCTTCTTCATTCCGGTCCACCAGAAAGTATTCTTCAAATCCAAATACATCTTGGTATTTCCTGGGTGAATCGAATAGGGTGAATCATGAGCTTCTTGTAAAATCAACTTCCTTATCTCTGGGTTATTGGGCACATAAACACGGTCTTCAAACCATAGGGTATCGTGCTCATCCTCACGGAATCCTTTAGCTTTTCCTTTGCTCATTTTCTCCTTTATAGAGGCAACTTCCTTATCTGCCTTTTGGGCTTCTCTGATTTTGTCCATTAGTGTTGATTGAATCTCCAATGCTGCTACATAGCCTCTCGGAACTATTTCCAAACATAGCTCTCGAAGGTCCTCGGCTAACTCATTGGGTATTCCTCCCATCATTAGAGTATTGACGCGTGGCTCTTACGGCTCAATGCGCTACCACGACATTAGCCTTTCCGGTGATAATGCAATCTCATGTCATAATCCTTGATAAGCTCTAACCATCTCCTTTGTCTGAGATTCAATTCATACGTGTGAAGATGTACTTCAAACTCTTGTGATCCGTGATATACTTCACAATGTTTTCCTATGAGTAATTGTCTCCATGTCTTCATGGCATGCACAACGGCTGCTAAATCCAAATCTTGTGTGGCATTATTCTTCTCATGGGGCTTAATTTGTCGTTAAGCGTACGAAACAACTCTTCTTCCTGCATAAGCACTGCTCCAAGTCCTCGGCGTGAAGCGTGCAATACACCTCATAATCCTTAGTCCGATCCGCAATATCAAGACCGGTGAGGTAACCAATCATTTCTTCAACTCCTGAAAACTTGCCTCACAGTCCTCACCCATATAAATTTGTTTTCCTTCTTCAACAATTCTGTCATAGGCTTAGCAATCCTTGAGAAATTCTCAATGAATCTTCGGTAGTATCCTGCGAGTCCAAGGACACTCAGAATCTCTCCAACTATCGTTGGTGCTTCCCATTTGGTTACGGTCTCAACCTATGAGGGGTCAACTGCTATTCCTTCACCGGATATAACATGTCCGAGAAATCCAACTTCCTATAGCCAAAACTCACATTTGCTGAACTTGGCATACAACCTGGTGTTCCCTCGGTTTCTCCAAAACCAATCGCAAATGTTCCTTGTGTTCCTCTTCATTCTTCGAGAAAATCAAAATGTCATCAATGAACACCACGACGAACTTATCCAAAAACTCCATAAACACTTTGTTCATCGTGTTCATGAAATAGGCTGGTGCGTTAGTCATCAAATGACATAACGGTATACTCGCAGTCCATATCTCGTGGTGAATGCTGTCTTGGGTATGTCCTGCTCCCGAATCTTCAACTGATGGTACCCTGATCGCAAGTCGATCTTGGAAAACACTTTAGCTCCTTGCAAGCGATCAAATAGATCATTTATCATAGGTAGTGGGTACTTGTTCTTGATTGTTACTTCATTCAATCCACGATAATCAACAACCATTCTTAACGATCCATCCTTCTTCTCCACTAGCAAAACGGGTGATCCCCAAGGTGAAGAACTTGGGCGTATAAAACCTTTATCCAATAGTTCCTTAATCTGCTTCTTGATTTCCGCCAAATCCTTTGCGGGCATCCTGTACGGTCGCTTCGATATCGGGCCTGTTCCTGGCAACAGCTCGATCAAAAACTCAATATCTCTATCCGGTGGCATTCCTGGCAACTCTTCCGAAATACATCAGATAATCCTTCACCATCGGTACTTCTTCCCGCACCACTCGATAAGCAATTAACTTGCGCTCTTCTCGGCTCGTGCCGTGATACATACTTAATCCTTCTTCCTTCGGGGTGGTGAGCAAAATTGACTGTGTGGTGCAATCTATGTTTCCTCCATACTTTGATAACCAATCCATTCCTAATATCACATCCAATCCTTGGGATTCCGTAACTATTAGGTCCGAGGGGAAAACATAGTGTCCAATCCTTAATGGCGGTCGATCACACCATTTACTAGCCATGTACTCTGCTCCCGTGAGGTTACTAGCATGGGTGACCCAAAGGCTTGGGTTGGTAACTTGTACTTATCCACAAATCCTTGATATGTATGAATGCGATGCACCAGTATCGAAAAGAACAACTGCAGTAAATGACTTAACCAAAAACTTACCGATTACTGCATCGGGCTGATCTTCAACCTCCTCCACATCAATGTGGTTCACCTGTCCCCTGTTGAAAGGGTTGGGTTTCTTTCCAGAGCTTCCATTGCCATTTCCATTCTGGCCTTCTGGACAGTCATTGGCATAATGCCCAGTCTTGCGGCACTTAAAGCAAGTAATATGACTCAGGTCTACTTTGGATGGTGTTGACGGGTTGGTGCGATTCTGTCCATTGCTTCCTCCATTCCCGTTCCCATTCTTGGTGCCATTATGGTTATGCGAATTACCTCCTCCATGGGTATCTGAAACTGAATTCCTGACTTAGGGGTATAACGAGGTTTCTGCTGAGCTCCAGAGTTATACTTCCCTTGTCCATACTTCCGCTTGCGGTTCTCAATTTGCTGCTGCTTTCCTTCAATCATGAGGGCTCGGTCTACTAACTCCTGGTAGTTGTTGAAACTTGCTACCATCAACGGCATGCTGAACTCATCATTCAGTCCTTCTAGAAACTTCTCCTGTTTAGCCGCATCGGTAGCAGCGTCATCTGGGCATAACGTGCTAATTTACTAAAATCATCCATGTAATCGCCAACAGTCCTTCCTCCTTGGCGTAAGTTGCGAAACTCACGCTTCTTCATGGCCATAGCTCCTGCCAAACATGGGCGGCGGAAAGCTTGCTGAAATTGATCCCATGTGATGTGTCTACAGGGTAAGTGGTCGTGAAATTCTCCCACCATGCTGCGGGTCCTTCAAGCTGATGTGCTGCAAACTTCACTCTTTCTCCATCTGTGCATCCTGCAGCGGGTCAGCTCCCTTCCTATCTTGCGGAGCCAGTCATCTGCTACAATCGGCTCGGTGCTACTGGAATACACCGGCGGATTCAGTCTAAGGAAACGAGTCAGATGATCCGCAGGTGGTGGTGGTGGCGGTGGGTTGTTGTTGTTGTTGCCCTGGTTCTGCACCAATGTTTGAATCTTGGTATTCTCTGCCGGATCGGTTGGGTGATCTCTGGCGGAAAAAGCGAATCCGAGGTCGCGTCTCGGAGGCATCGATGGGTTTAGAAAAGAAGAGAAATTTAGAATAGAATGAGGTCTAAGGGGAATCACTACCCAATTGCACATGAGCAAATGCACACAAAATCACTTCATTCAATCAAACAAGGGCTTACAACGATCTAACTATCGCAAAAGTGCGTGTACTATAATGTTTACATGGAGGGAATACTACTAATATGTGGGAGACTTCTACTAATTTGAACCAGTGGAAGACTCCATAATGTCTGCTCCAGCTTCGTCTTCAAAGTCGGGTTCACTTGGATCCGTATCGGTGTCGTCGGTGTTGATGTAGTCGCTTGGGCAATCGACATACTGGTCTTCATTCCTGTGCGACAACTTATTCTTGAGTTCTTCAATCTCGTACTTAAGATCGTTATTGTGTCTTGCTAGAGCTACGATCTCGCCCATATAGTCCTTGCGTGTTGTCTTTAGTTCTTCTTCAAGTTCGATGATCCTTCCCTTTGCATTCTCGCAACTCCAACATATCATTGCACATCTGGTTCTCCTGGCGTCGAATGTGCTGGTTTAACTCCTGGATGAATGCTGCAATGGATCTATCCTTCTTGGTGCTGACGACGTCCCATTTGTCATCTTGGCGTCCGCAAATCTGGTAGATAGTGTCCTTGAGGTCTTCTTGATAAACTTCTCCAATGCGTCCCATGGTGATGTGAGCTGCCATGCTCTTTACCAGACTCCAAGTTGGTGCACTGAAAACACTATCTATAGGCTTGGTGATTGGGTCGAATGTCCTTCACCGAACGTGAGCTTGAATCTTCCAAAGCGCTCCTCTTCGTGCAGAGTGGCGTTGAAAGTCCGGTGAAGCTTGGTAGTCCAATGTTCAGGTACTTGGTAACTTGCTTCAAGTGAAATCCAAAAGGTGTGCCTTCATCCGGTTGGGTGTACTTGATCTTCGCGTCCGTCATCCTAAAGAGAGTAGAAAAGATGAGGAGTTAGAAAATGGGAAAAGAATAGTGACCTATGGCTTTAACTTAGTGGTCGTGTCCTACAGTCAGCGTGTGCTCTGATACCATTCTCTGTAGCGACCAGACCCGAATGGATCCAGTCTCTGTGCTCAGTGTCATCCCTGGATCAGTAATGCTGACACCACACAATACATCGAAGGATTTATAGCAGAGTAGCAATCACACACTTATTACATCGTTGTCCACAAAGGAACTTAATACAATAATATGGCTTAAGGCCATCTAATAATAACAGCGGAAGGCTTGGAAGATAAGTGAGTCCATCAACTCCATCGGCATCACTGAGTATAGAACCACGACCTAACACCTTACTGTCGTTCAAAAGTCCGCAACGTGAAAGTTGCAGCCCGAAACGGGTCAGCACATGGAATATGCTGGCAATGTAACACATAGAGGGCAATGAAGGAATAAGCCTATACTACATGCATATATGGCTGGTGGAAAAGCTCTACGGTTACATTTTTGCATAAAGCTAGTTTTTCCCTACATCAAAGGAATAATTTTATTTAACTATCATGGTGGTTGTTAAACATTGAGAATGGTTGACAGCATCCTCAATCCCAATTAAAAAGTACTCATCAAAATCCCAATAACTTTTTATTAGAAGTAACATGTTGAGATTCACATGATATTCAAGTACTAGATACTCAAGATGTCCATAACCGGGACACGGCTAATCATGATTAGTTTATACACTCTGCAGAGGTTTGCGCACTTTTCCCCACAAGACTCGATCGCCTCCGCTTGGTTCTCGCACTACATGGTGTTTGAGAAACGGATGACCGAGACATAGTCTTTCGTAAGCGCTTAGCACCTTACATGTGGGTAGACCGTACCAACCTACATCCCCTACATCAGCTAGCCTACCTGTAAGAGTTCGCACAACTTAGTCAACTACGCCAGAGCCCATAATTGGCTTGTGGCTGCACACGGAAGTTTCTAGTTTGAATAATCTTATGATCCCTTAGAGCCTGGGTGGCGGTCCGAAGAAATACAGGCAAGTCCTGATAGAAACCAGGTGCCTCAATCCACCCAGATGCGTGTTTAGGTTGCCACCTTAGATAAACCTTAATTAACAATCTCACATCTGTCATGGATATTCACTCACCCAATCCACGTCTACTAGCATAGCATAGCATAATAAGCAAACGTAGAAGTAACTCCCAAGGTTTCATAAGTAAAAGCAGTAATAGGTACTACCTCAATCTACTTCCCAAACCCACAATTTAATTAGATCCTAAACATGCAAGTGTTTGAGGGTTTGATCTAATGCAATAAAACTGGGTAGTAGAAAAGGTATGATCAAGTGTTACTTGCCTTGGCCGATGATCCGCGAGACCTAGAGATTCAAGTAACAAGCGGCGCACTCCGGTGATCTAACGCAGACAAACAACAAGCATACAATAAGTACTCATCTAATGCACAGGGAAATCTCGAATAAAAGATCTAACCAGAGAGTTCAACTTAAGAACCCTGGTTGCAAAAGAATCGAATCAAAATAAAACATCGAAAGTCGAAACTCGAGAGAGAACGACTTGATTTAGCAATCTGAAACTAGGTCAAAGTTTTACAGTAGCAAAACTCTGTGTAAGTAGGTTAGTCGGAACGGCGGTTTCGTAACGAAACTCCAGGCGCTTGAATCACCTGATTCCGATAAACAAGCAAGAAATAAAACAGATTTGAAAATCGGATCGGAAATCGAATCAGAAAAATAACGGATTAAATCCGATTAAAAGAAAACGACGAACGGATTAAATAACGGACGTTCGTTAACATAACTAATCCAACGAACACATTCATTGAAACGAACGGTTCGGTGAACGTTCGTTAATTAAGAAAACCGAAAAAAAAAACCATCTAGGGTTTTTTTTTAAAACCGAACATCTTTTTTTTTTAAAAAAAACCGGATCGGGAAAACCGGATCGGGCGGGGCGGCGGCGGCTACCTCCGGCTTGCCGGGCGGGCTGGGCGGGCGGCGGGGTCCGCGGGTCGGGAGGGCGGCGAGGGGCGGCAGGGCTCCGGCGACGGCGGGAACGGCGGCGGGCTCTCGGCGGCGGCGGGCTCGGGTTATGGGGCGGCGCGGTGAGAGAGAGGGGGGGGGGCGGTATTTAAGGAGAGGGGGGGTGGCGATTTGGGGCAGGGGCAAGAGGCGGCGGCGGCCTCAAGCTTCCGAACTGACACGAGCGCGGCGGGCGGCGGCGGCGGGCGCGGACGCCTCAAGCGCAAGGCGAGGGAGAGAGAGGAGGCGGCTGAGCTGGCCGGCCTTGGCCCAAAGTGGGGGGCGCAGCTTTTTTTAAACAAAACTAAACGGATTTAAAAAATACCAAACGAACTCCGAATTTAATGAAATAAATTTTCCCCGAGTCCTAAACATGAGTCGAACAAAATGAACTTTAAAAACGGCAAATATGCATTTTTTTTAAAATGCTCATTTTTGCCTAAGCAAAATAAATCTTCCAAAATCAAATTTGATTTATTTATAAAATCTTCATTTTTCCTAAATGTTGGGAAAGTCATATTATTCCCTCTCTTAATTTTTTATAGGAAAAACTTTATGAAGATATTTAAATAAATCCAATGATCCTATTTTCAAAATTTGAGAAATCCCAAATATGAAAATAATGAAACTTCCAACTCTCTCCGAGGGTCCTTGAGTTGCGTGAAATTTTCTAGGATCGGAAAAATGCGAGAAAAATATGATATGCATGATGACCTAATGTATAACATTCCAAATTGAAAATTTGGGATGTTACAGATGGTTTCTTTGCCGGCAAGGGAGAGTGTGTCACCCCAAGCAATAATCCTTTTCAGAAGGCGAGACTGCAAATTATGAAATTTACCTTTGTTCGTACGACCATATGGGGTAGGGAGGCCTAGATATTTCTCCTCAAATGTGTCCAAGTCCACATGCAAAACAGACCTGATCCTCTCTTCTTTGGTGGCGGGGCATGAATTACCAAACAAGAGGCTGCACTTGGCCAGGTTTATATACTGCCCTGTAGCACGCTCATATGAGTGTAGCACTTGGCACACTTTAGTTTCTTGTTCCTTGACTGCTTTAAAAAACAACAGTGTATCATCTGCAAATAACAAATGAGAGATGCCCGGCGCTCTATGACAAACTCTTAATGGAGTTAAGTCTCCTTTCATCTCGCCCTCCTTTAACAGCACAGAGAGACCGTCAGCCACAAAGAGAAACAAAAAATGGGGAGAGAGGATCACCTTGCCGAAGTCCACACGGCGGTGCGAACAAGTCCAAGAGGGTTCCATTAAATTTAACTGTGTATCTCACCGAGGTGATGCATGTCATGATCTAGTCCACCAAACGGCGAGCAAAACCCAGCTTTATCATCATTCTCTCCAAGAAAATCCAATCCACCCTATCATATGCTTTGGAGAGGTCAAGTTTATATGCACAAAAACTGTTTTCCGGCTTCTTCTCCTGCTGAATAGAATAAATGCACTCAAAGGCCACCAATGCATTATCAGTAATCATTCTCCCAGGGACGAAGGCACTCTGCTCTGACGAAATAATTTCATCCATAATGGGGCGGAGCTGGTTAACCAAACATTTAGCCACAACCTTGTATATGACATTCACAATCTTATTGGTCTGTATTATGTTAGCCTCTCTGGTTTGTCTACCTTTGGGATAAGAACAATGGAAGTGTCGTTGACCCCCTCAGGCATTCTTCCAGAACTAAAAAACTCCTTCACCCCTACAATAACCTGCTCTTGCATGACATCCCAGTTCCTTTGGAAAAAGCGCGCGGGAAATCCATCCAGCCTCGGCACTTTGAGAGGTCTGCTACCTCTTGAGCACTGCGTTGGATTTCCCCGAAGAGGAGAGGATGATGCAGCAAAGTAGCGTAAGTATATCCCTCAGTTTTTGAGAACCAAGGTATCAATCCAGTAGGAGGCTACGCACAAGTCCCTCGTACCTGCACAAAAACAATAGCTCCTTGCAACCAACGCGATTAGGGGTTGTCAATCCCTTCAGGGTCATTTACGAGAGTGAGATCTGATAGAGATGATAAATAATATTTTTGGTATTTTTGATATAGAGATGCAAAGTAAAAAGTAAAAGGCAAAGTAAAAACAAAGCAAGTATTAAAGTAATGGAGATTGATATGATGAGAATAGACCCGGGGCCATAGGTTTCACTAGTGGCTTCTCTCAAGAGCATAAGTATTCTACGGTGGGTGAACAAATTACTGTTGAGCAATTGACAGAATTGAGCATAGTTATGAGTATATCTAGGTATGATCATGTATATAGGCATCACGTCCAAGACAAGTAGACCGACTCCTACCTGCATCTACTACTATTACTCCACTCATCGACCGCTATCCAGCATGCATCTAGTGTATTAAGTTAAAAACAGAGTAACGCCTTAAGCAAGATGACATGATGTAGAGGGATAAATTCATGCAATATGATAAAAACCCCATCTTGTTATCCTCGATGGCAACAATACAATACGTGCCTTGCAACCCTTTACATCACACTGGGTAAGGACACCGCAAAATTGAACCCAAAGCTAAGCACTTCTCCCATTGCAAGAACTACCAATCTAGTTGGCCAAACCAAACGGATAATTCGAAGAGACTTGCAAAGATAACCAATCACACATAAAAGAATTCTGAGAAGATTCAAATATTGTTCGTAGATAATCTAGATCATAAACCCACAATTCATCAGTCTCAACAAACACACCACAAAAAGAAGATTACATCGAATAGATCTCCACGAGAGAGGGGGAGAACATTGTATTGAGATCCAAAAAGAGAGAAGAAGCCATCTAACTACTAGCTATGGACCCGAAGGTCTGAACTAAACTACTCACACTTCATCGGAGGGGCTATGGTGGTGATGTAGAAGCCCTCCGTGGTGGATGCCCCCCATGGAGCTCCTAACAGGCCCCAAGATGGGATCTCGTGGATCTGAGAAAGTTGCGGCGGTGGAATTAGGTTTTTGGCTCCTGTTACGATCGTTTGGGGTGCGTAGGTATATATAGGAGGAAGGAGTACGTCGGTGGAGCAACAGGGGCCCACGAGGCGGGGCGCGCCTAGGGGGGCCCCACCTCGTGACCGCCTCTTTGTTCCTTGGAGTAGGGTCCAAGTCTCCTCGATCACGTTCGGTGAGAAAATCATGTTCCCGAAGGTTTCATTCCGTTTGGACTCCGTTTGATATTCCGTTTCTTCGAAATACTGAAATAGATAAAAAACAGCAGTTCTAGGCTGGGCCTCCGGTTAATAGGTGAGTCCCAAAAATAATATAAAAGTGGAAAATAAAGCCCAATATAGTCCAAAACAGTAGATAAAGTAGCATGGGACAATAAAAAATTATATATACGTTGGAGATGTATCAGGCATCCCCAAGCTTAATTCCTGCTCGTCCTCGAGTAGGTAAATGATAAAAAGAGAATTTTTGATGCGGAGTGATACTTTGGCATAATTTCAATGTAAATCTTCTTAATTGTGGTATGAATATTCAGATCCAAAAGATTCAAGACAAAAGTTCATATTGACATAAAAATAATAATACTTCAAGCATACTAACTAAGCAATTATGTCTTCTCAAAATAACATGGCCAAAGAAAGTTATCCTTACAAAATCATATAGTCTGGCTATGCTCCATCTTCCCACATAAAATATTTAAATCATGCACAACCCGATGACAAGCCAAGCAATTGTTTCATACTTTAACATTTTCAAAACTTTTTCAATCTTCACGCAATACATGAGCGTGAGCCATGGATATAGCACTATATGTGGAATAGAATGGTGGTTGTGGAGAAGACAAAAGGAGGGAAGATAGTCTCACATCAACTAGGCGTATCAACGGGCTATGGAGATGCCCATCAATAGATATCAATGTGAGTGAGTAGGGATTGCCATGCAACGGATGCACTAGAGCTATAAGTATATGAAAGCTCAACAAAGAAACTAAGTGGGTGTGCATCCAACTCCCTTGCTCACGAAGACCTAGGGCATTTGAGGAAGCCCATCATTGGAATATACAAACCAAGTTCTATAATGAAAAATTCCCACTAGTATATGAAAGTGACAAAATGAGAGACTCTCTATCATGAAGATCTTGGTGCTACTTTGAAGCACAAGTGTGGTAAAAGGATAGTAGCATTGTCCCTTCTCTCTTTTTCTCTCATTTTTTTATTTGGGCCTTTTCTCTTTTTTTATGGCCTCTTTTTTTTCGTCCAGAGTCTCATCCCGACTTGTGGGGGAATCATGGTATCCATCATCCTTTCCTCACTTGGGACAATGCTCTAAAGAATGATGATCATCGCACTTTTATTTTTCTTACAACTCAACAATTACAACTCGATTCTTAGAACAAAGTATGACTCTATATGAATGCCTCTGGCGGTGTACCGGGATATGCAATGAAACAAGAGTGACATGTATGAAAGAATTATGAACGGTGGCTTTGCCACAAATACGATGTCAACTACATGATCATGCTAGCAATATGACAATAATGGAGCGTGTCATAATAAACGGAACGGTGGAAAGTTGCATGGCAATATATCTCGGAATGGCTATGGAAATGCCATGATAGGTAGGTATGGTGGCTGTTTTGAGGAAGATATATGGTGGGTGTATGATACCGGCAAAAAAGTGTGCGGTATTAGAGAGGCTAGCAGTGGTGGAAGGATGGGAAAAAGTGCGTATAATCCATGAACTCAACATTAGTCATAAAGAACTCATATACTTATTGCAAAAATCTAGAAGTTATCAAAGAAAATTATTACGCGCATGCTCCTAGGGGGATAGATTGGTAGGAAAAGACCATCGCTCGTCCCCGACTGCCACTCATAAGGAAGACAATCAATAAATAAATCATGCTCCGAGTTCATCACATAACGGTTCACCATAATGCATGCTACGGAACCACAAACTTCAACACAAGTATTCTTTAAATTCACAACTACTCAACTAGCATGACTCTAATATCACCATCTTCATATCTCAAAACAATTATCAAGCATCAAACTTTTCTTAGTATTCAACGCACTCAAAAGAAAGTTTCACATATCTTGAATACCAAGTATATTAATATTTAAGCAAATTACCATGCTATTAACGACTCTCAAAATAATCTAAGTGAAGCATGAGAGATTAATAGTTTCTTTAAAACAAATCCACCACCGTGCTCTAAAAGATCTAAGTGAAGCACTAGAGCAAAAATTATCACGCTCAAAAGATATAAGTGAAGCACTATGAGCAAAACTATCAAGCTCAAAAGATATAAGTGAAGCACATAGAGTATTCTATCAAATTCCAATTTATGTATGGCTCTCTCAAAAGGTGTGTACAGCAAGGATGATTGTGGTAAACTAACAAGCAAATATGCAAATAATACAAGACGCTCCAAGCAAAACACATATCATGTGGTGAATAAAAATATAGCTCCAAGTAAATTACCGATGGAAGTAGATTTAAAGAGGGATGCCTTCCGGGGCATCCCCAAGCTTTGAATTTTTGGTGTCCTTGGATTATCTTGGGGGTGCCATGGGAATCCCCAAGCTTAGGCTCTTGCCACTCCTTGTTCCATAATCCATCAAAAGAGTTACCCAAAACTTGAAAACTTCACAACACAAAACTCAATAGAAATCTCGTGAGCTCCGTTAGAGAAAGAAAACAAAAGACTACTTTAAGGTACTGTAATGAACTCATTCTTTATTTATATTGGTGTTAAACCAACTGTATTCCAACTTCTCTATGGATTATAAACTATTTTACTAGCCATAGATTCATCAAAATAAGCGAATAACACACGAAAAACAGAATCTGTCAAAAACAGAACAGTCTGTAGTAATCTGTAACTAACGCAAACTTCTGGAACTCCAAAACTTCTACCAAAAATAGACGACCTATAAAATTTGTTTATTGATCAGCAGCAATTGTAATCAGTATTTTATCACGTTCGGGTGATTTTTAATAATTCGGGCACTGAGGCAAAGTTTCTGGAAATTACAGCAAGATCAAATAACTATCATCCAAGAAGATCCAATAGGTCTAGCTTGGCACAAAAACTAATTAAAACATAAAACCACATACAAACAGAGGTTTGATGGATTATTTATTCCTAAACATAAGAAAAAACAAAAAAAAACTAAAAATAAAATTGGGTTGCCTCCCAACAAGCGCTATCGTTTAACGCCCCTAGCTAGGCATAAAAGCAAGGATAGATCTAGGTATTGCCATCTTTGGTAGGCAATCCATAGGTGGCTCTCATGATAGATTCATATGGTAATTTTATTTTCTTTCTAGGGAAGTGTTCCATGCCCTTCTTTGAGGGAAATTGGAGTCTAATATTCCCTTCCTTCATATCAATAATTGCACCAATCGTTCTAAGGAAAGGTCTACCAAGAATAATAGGGCAAGAAGGATTGAAATCTATATCAAGAACGATAAAATCTAATGGAACATAATTCCTATTTGCAACAATAAGAACATCATTAATTCTTCCCATAGGCTTTTTAATAGTGGAATCCGCAAGATGCAAGTTTAGAGAGCAATCATCAAAGTCACGGAAGTCTAGCAAATCACACAAGGTTTTGGGGATAGTAGAGACGCTAGCACCCAAATCACACAAGGCATGAAACTCATAATTTTTAATTTTAATTTTAATAGTAGGTTCCCACTCATCATAGAGCTTTCTAGGGATAGAGACCTTCAACTCAAGTTTTTCTTCATAAGATTGCATCAAGGCATCAACAATGTGTTCGGTAAAGGCCTTATTTTGACTATAAGCATGAGGAGAATTTAGCATGGATTGCAACAAGGAAATACAATCAATTAAAGAGCAATTTTCATAATGAAATTCCTTGAGATCCAATATAGTGGGTTTAGCAACATCTAGGTTTTTATTTCTTTCAATCCCACATTTATCAAGATCTAAAAATTCCGAATTCTTAGAACGCCTTCTAGGTAAAGGAAGATCATATTCAGTTTCATCAAGATTCATATTGCAAAACAAAGATTTAGTGGGGGACACATCAATAACTTTTAGATCTTCATCTTGAATTTCATAGGAATTGGAAGAACACGCTTTAATAAAGGCATCTTTGGAAGCACGCATCCTAGCGGTTCTTTCTTTGCACTCATCAATGGAAATTATCATAGCTTTGAGAGACTCATTGATATCATGCTTAGGAGGAATAGATCTAAGCTTTAAATAATCAATTTCAAGAGAAATTCTATCAACGTTCCTAGCCAAATCATCAACTTTAAGAAATTTCTCCTCAACCAAAGCATTAAAATTCTTTTGTGAACTCATAAATTCTTTAACACTAGTCTCAAATTCAGAGGGCATCTTATTAAAATTTCCATAAGAATTGTTGTAGGAATTTCCATAATTATTAGAGGAATTACTAGGATAAGGCCTAGGATTAAAATTCCCTCTATACGCCGTTGTTACCAAAATTATTCCTACCAACAAAATTCACATCCATAGATTCATTATTATTCTCAATCAAAGTAGACAAAGGCATATCATTAGGATCATAAGAAACACTCTTAGTAGCAAATAATTTCATAAGTTCATCCATCTTTCCACTCAAAACATTAATTTCTTCTATCGCATGCACTTCTTTATTAGTACATCTTTCAGTGTGCCATTGAGAATAATTAACCATAATATTATCTTGAAGTTTAGTAGCATCTCCTATAGTGATTTCCATAAAAGTGCCTCCCGCGGCCGAATCTAAAAGATTTCTAGAAGCAAAATTCAATCCGGCATAAAAGTTTTGTATAATCATCCACAAGTTCAAACCATGAGTAGCACAATTACGTATCATTAATTTCATTCTCTCGCAAGCTTCTGCAACATGTTCATGATCAAGTTGCTTAAAATTCATAATATCGTTCCTAAGAGAGATAATCTTAGCGGGAGGAAAATACTTAGAGATAAAAGCATCTTTGCACTTGTTCCAAGAATCAATACTATTTTTAGGCAGAGATGAAAACCACGCTTTAGCACGATCTCTAAGTGAAAAAGAAAATAGCTTCAACTTAACGACATCATTATCGACATCTTTTTTCTTTTGCATATCACATAAATCAACGAAGCTATTCAGATGAGTAGCGTCATCTTCACTAGGAAGGCCGGCGAATTGATCTTTCATAACAAGATTCAATAAAGCAGTATTGATTTCACAAGATTCAGTATTGGCAAGAGGAGCAATCGTAGTGCTAAGGAAATCATTATTATTGGTATTGGTGAAGTCACACAATTTGGTAGCATCTTGAGCCATCGCGACAAACAAGCAATCCAACACACAAGCAAACAAAAGGCAAGCAAGAAAAAGGTAAACTGGAAAAAGAGGAGGAGATTGGGAAAGAGAGGGCGAATAAAACAGCAAGGGTGAAGTGGGGGAGACGAAAACGAGAGGCAAATAGCAAATAATGTAATGCAGGAGATAGGGATTGTGATGGGTACTTGGTATGGTGCTTGACTTGCTCTTGCGTGAGCCTTCCCCGGCAACAGCACCAGAAATTCTTCTTGCTACGTCTTGAGCACTGTGTTGGATTTCCCCGAAGAGGAGAGGATGATGCAGCAAAGTAGCGTAAGTATTTCCCTCAGTTTTTGAGAACCAAGGTATCAATCCAGTAGGAGGCTACGCACAAGTCCCTCGTACCTGCACAAAAACAATAGCTCCTCGCAACCAACGCGATTAGGGATTGTCAATCCCTTCACGGTCATTTACGAGAGTGAGATCTGATAGAGATGATAAATAATATTTTTGGTATTGCAAAGTAAAAAGTAAAAGGCAAAGTAAAAACAATGCAAGTATTAAAGTAATTAGATTCATATGATGAGAATAGACCCGGGAGCCATAGGTTTCACTAGTGGCTTCTCTCAAGAGCATAAGTATTCTACGGTGGGTGAACAAATTACTGTTGAGCAATTGACAGAATTGAGCATAGTTATGAGTATATCTAGGTATGATCATGTATATAGGCATCACGTCCAAGACAAGTAGACCGAGTCCTGCCTGCATCTACTACTACTACTCCACTCATCGACCGCTATCCAGCATGCATCTAGAGTATTAAGTTAAAAATAGAGTAACGCCTTAAGCAAGATGACATGATGTAGAGGGATAAATTCATGCAATATGATAAAAACCCCATCATGTTATCCTCGATGGCAACAATACAATACGTGCCTTGCAACCCTTTCTGTCACTGGGTAAGGACACCGCAAGATTGAACCCAAAGCTAAGCACTTCTCCCATTGCAAGAACTACCAATCTAGTTGGCCAAACCAAACGGATAATTCGAAGAGACTTGCAAAGATAAACAATCATACATAAAAGAATTCAGAGAAGATTCAAATATTGTTCATAGATAATCTGGATCATAAACCCACAATTCATCGGTCTCAATAAACACACCGCAAAAACAAGATTACATCGAATAGATCTCCACGATAGAGGGGGAGAACATTGTATTGAGATCCAAAAAGAGAGAACAAGCCATCTAGCTACTAGCTATGGACCCGAAGGTCTGAAGTAAACTACTCACACTTCATCGGAGGGGCTATGGTGGTGATGTAGAAGCCCTCCGTGGTGGATGCCCCCTCCGGCGGAGCTCCGGAACAGGCCTCAAGATGGGATCTCGTGGATACAGAAAGTTGCGGTGGTGGAATTAGGTTTTTCACTCCTGTTCTGATCGTTTGGGGGTACGTAGGTATATATAGGAGGAAGGAGTATGTCGGTGGAGCAACAGGGGGCCCATGAGGCAGGGGGCGCACCCCCCACCCTCGTGACCGCCTCTTTTGTTCCTTGGAGTAGGGTCCAAGTCTCGTGGATCACGTTCGGTGAGAAAATCACGTTCCCGAAGGTTTCATTCCGTTTGGACTCCGTTTGATATTCTGTTTCTTCGAACTAGGCAAAAAATAGCAATTCTGGGCTGGGCCTCCGGTTAATAGGTTAGTCCCAAAAATAATATAAAAGTGGAAAATAAAGCCCAATATAGTCCAAAACAATAGATAAAGTAGCATGGACAATAAAAAAATTATAGATACGTTGGAGACGTATCAAGGTCCAATCTGAAAAAGAGTGTCCGATATCTCCTTATCCGTGAATTCTGCACACAGACCATCATTCATGTTGTCAGTCACACGAGTATTAATCAAATCAATTACCGGGTCCGCACAGAGTGTAGTGTCGGCTGTAAAAAGCTTAGTGAAGTACGATGTTGCCATGGATGCCATAATATTGTGGTCCGTCCGGACCACTCCTGCCTCGTTGATAACCCACAATTATAGGGGATCTCACAAGTTTTCTAGGGTAGAGTATTCAACCCAAATTTATTGATTCGGCACAAGGGGAGCCAAAGAATGTTCTAAAGTATTAGTAGTTGAGTTGTCAATTAAAACACACCTGGATAAATTAATATCTGCAGCAAAGTATTTAATAGCAAAGTAATATGGAAGTAACGGTAACGGTAGCAAAAGTAACAGTGATAGTTTTAGTTTTGTAGTGATTGTAACAGTAGCAACGGAAAAGTAAATAAGCAAAGAACAATTTGTGAAAAGTTCGTAGGCATTGGATCGGTGATGGAGAATTATGCCGGATGCGATTATTCATGCAACAGTTATAACATTGGGTGACACAGAACTAGCTCCAATTCATCAATGTAATGTAGGCATGTATTCCGAATATAGTTATACGTGCTTATGAAAAAGAACTTGCATGACATCTTTTGTCCTACCCTCCCATGGCAGCAGGGTCCTATTGGAAACTAAGGGATATTACGGACTCCTTTTAATATAGTACCGGCCCAAAGCATTAACACACAGTGAATACATGAACTCCTCAAACCACGGTCATCGCCGGGAGTGGTCTCGATTATTGTCACTTCGGGGTTGCCGGATCATAACACATAGTAGGTGACTATAGACTTGCAAGATAGGATCAAGAACTCACATATATTCATGAAAACATAATAGGTTCAGATCTGAAATCATGGCACTCGGGCCCTAGTGACAAGCATTAAGCATAGCAAAGTCATAGCAACATGAATCTCGTAACATAGTGGATACTAGGGATCAAACCCTAACAAAACTAACTCGGTTACATGATAAATCTCATCCAACCCATCACCGTCCAGCAAGCCTACGATGGAATTACTCACGCACGGCGGTGAGCATCATGAAATTGGTGATGGAGGATGGTTGATGATGACGACGGCGACGGATTCCCCTCTCCGGAGCCCCGAACTGACTCCAGATCAGCCCTCCCAAGAGAGATTAGGGCTTGGCGGCGGCTCCGTATCATAAAACGTGATGAATCCTTCTCTCTGATTTTTTTCTCCCCGAAAGCAAATATATAGAGTTGGAGTTGGCGTCGGAGGAGCACCAGGGGGCCCACGAGGCAGGGGGGCGCGCCCAGGGGGGCAGGCGCGCCTCCCACCCTCGTGGACAGGGTGTGGGCCCCCTGGCCTTGATTCTTTCGCCAGTATTTTTTATTATTTCCAAAAATAATCTCCGTGAAGTTTCAGGTCATTCCGAGAACTTTTATTTCTGCACAAAAATAACACCATTGCAATTCTACTGAAAACAACGTCAGTCCTGGTTTGTTCCAATTAAATCATGCAAGTTAGAGTCCAAAACAAGGGCAAAAGTGTTTGGAAAAGTAGATACGACAGAGACGTATCAATACCCCAAGCTTAAACCTTTGCTTGTCCTCAAGCAATTCAGTTGATAAACTGAAAGTGATAGAGAAAAACTTTTACAAACTCTGTTTGCTCTTGTTGTTGTAAATATGTAAAGGCAACATTCAAGTTTTTAGCAAAGATTATGAACTAATCATATTCACAATAACATTTAGTTCTCATGTTTACTCATATCAATGGCATAATCGACTAGCAAGCAATAATAATAAATCTCGGATGACAACACTTTCTCAAAACAATCATGATATGATATAACAAGATGGTATCTCGCTAGCCTTTTCTGAGACCGCAAAACATAAATGGAGAGCACCTTTGAAGATCAAGGACTGACTAAACATTGTAATTCATGGTAAAAGAGATCCAGTCATAGTCATACCCAATATAAATTAATAGTTATGGATGCAAATGACAGCGGTGCTCTCCAGCTTGTGCTTTTGAATAAGAGGGTGATGACTCAACATAAAAGTAAATAGATAGGCCCTTCGCAGAGGGAAGCAGGGATTTGTAGAGGTGCCAGAGCTCGATTTTGAAATAGAGATAAATAATATTTTGGGTGGTATACTTTCATTGTCAACATAACAGCTAAGAGATCTCGATATCTTCCATGCTACTCACATTATAGGCGGTTCCCAAATAGAATGGTAAAGTTTATACTCCCCCTCCACCAACAAGCATCAATCCATGGCTTGCTCGAAACAACGAGTGCCTCCAACTAACAAGAGTCCGAGGGGAGTTTTGTTTGCAATTATTTTGATCTGATTTGATTTGCTTAAAGCATGGGACTGGGCATCCCGGTGACCAGCCATTTTGTCGTGACTGAGGAGCGGAGTCCACTCCTCTTGAGAATAACCCGCCTAGCATGGAAGATACAGACAACCCTAGTTGATACATGAGCTATTCGAGCATACAAAACAGAATTTCATTTGAAGGTTTAGAGTTTGGCACATACAAAATAACTTGTAACGGCAGGTAGATACCGCATATAGGAAGGTATAGTGGACTCATATGGAATAACTTTGGGGTTTATGGAAGCGGATGCACAAGCAGCATTCCCTCTTAGTACAAGTGAAGGATAGAAAGAGACTGGGAAGCGACCAACTAGAGAGCGACAACAGTCATGAACATGCATTAAAATTAATGAACATTGAGTGCAAGCATGAGTAGGATATAATCCACCATGAACATAACAATCGTGAAGGCTATGTTGATTTTGTTTCAACTACATGCGTGAACATGTGCCAAGTCAAGTCACTCGAATCGTTCAAAGGAGGATACCACCCTATCATACCACATCACAACCATTTTAATAGCATGTTGGCACTGATACATCTCCGTCGTATCTACTTTTCCAAACACTTTTGCCCTTGTTTTGGACTCTAACTTGCATGATTTGAATGGAACTAACCCGGACTGACGCAGTTTTCGGCAGAATTGCTATGATGTTATTTATGTGAAGAAACAAAAGTTCTCGGAATGACCTGAAACTTCACGGAACAACTTTTCGGAAATAATAAAAAATCGTTGCAAAAGATGAAGGCCAGGGGGCCCACCACCTGTCCACGAGGGTGGGGGGCACGCCCCCCTACCTCGTGGGCCCCCTGGAGCTCCTCCGACGCCAACTCCAACTCTATATATTTGCTTTCGGGGAGAAAAAATCGAGAAGAAGAAATCATCGCGTTTTACGATACGGAGCCGCCGCCAAGCTCTAAAACCTCTCGGGAGGGCTGATCTGGAGTTCGTTCGGGGCTCCGGAGAGGGGGATTCGTCACCGTCGTCATCATCAACCATCCTCCATCACCAATTTCATGATGCTCACCGCCGTATGTGAGTAATTCCATCGTAGGCTTGCTGGACGGTGATGGGTTGGATGAGATCTATCATGTAATCGAGTTAGTTTTGTTAGGGTTTGATCCCTAGTATCCACTATGTTCTGAGATTGAGGTTGCTATGACTTTGCTATGCTTAATGCTTGTCACTAGGGCCCGAGTGCCATGATTTCAGATCTGAACCTATTATGTTTTCATGAATATATGTGTGTTCTTGATCCTATCTTGCAAGTCTATAGTCACCTACTATGTGTTATGATCCGACAACCCCGAAGTGACAATAATCGGGACCACTCCCAGTGATGACAATAGTTTGAGGAGTTCATGTATTCACTAAGTGCTAATGCTTTGTTCCGGTTCTCTATTAAAAGGAGGCCTTAATATCCCTTAGTTTCCGTTAGGACCCCGCTACCACAGGAGGGTAGGACAAAAGATGTCATGCAAGTTCTTTTCCATAAGCACGTTTGACTATATTCGGAATACATGCCTACATTACATTGATGAATTGGAGCTAGTTCTGTGTCACCCTATGTTATGATTGTTACATGACGAACCGCATCCGGCATAATTATCCATCACCAATCCAATTCCTACGAGCTTTCCATATATGGTTTTTCGCTTATTTACTTTCCCGTTGCTATTGTTACAATCACTACAAAACACCAAAAATATTACTTTTGCTTTTATGACTCTTTTGTTACCGTTACCACTACTATCATATTACTTTGCTACTAAATACTTTGCTGTAGATATTAAGTTATCCAGGTGTGGTTGAATTGACAACTCAACTGCTAATACTTGAGAATATTCTTTGGCTCCCCTTGTGTTGAATCAATAAATTTGGGTTGAATACTCTACCCTCGAAAGCTGTTCCGATCCCCTACACTTGTGGGTTATCAAGACTAATTTTTGGTGCCGTTGCCGGGGAGCATAGCTCTATTCTTTGAGTCACTTGGGATTTATATCTGCTGGTCACTATGAAGAACTTGAAAGACGCTAAGACAACAATTTATCCCTCAACTACGAGGGGAGGTAAGGAACTGCCATCTAGCTACTGCACTTGATTCGCCTTTCTGCTTTGAGTAAGCTTGCGACACCTAAACCTGCTTCTGCTATTCGTTCTGATATGTTGCACGTTATTGATGATGCCACTTCTGCTATGCATGATACTTATGATGAAACTACTTCTATGCTTGATACTAATGTGCCACTTAGTGAATTTCTTGATGAACAAATTTCTAGGGCTAGAGAGAAAGAAATTATTGAAACTGAACATGTTGATGAAATTGATGATGAAAACATGCCTGTTATTCCTAAAGGTTATATTTTTTATAAAGAAGCTTCTGTGGCTATTTTAGCTTGCAAAGGTAACGATGAGCTTAGAAGGTTATTAGCTAAATGGAATAAGCAATCTCTTAATGATAGAATGAGGCCCGACCCTGCTTTTGCTACTTCACCTATCTGTGTTGTCGATAAGGATTATGAATTCTCTGTTGATCCTGATATAATTACTTTGGTTGAATCTGATCCTTTTCATGGCTATGAATCTGAAACTGTTGTGGCACATCTTCCTAAATTAAATGATATAGCCACCCTGTTCATTAATGATGAGAGATCTCACTACTTTTATATTCTTAAAATATTTCAGTTCTCATTAAAGGGTGATGCTAAGATATGGTTTAATTCTCTTGATCCTGGTTGTGTGCGTAGTCCCCAGGATATGATTTATTACTTCTCTGCTAAATATTTCCCTGCTCATAAGAAACAAGCTGCTTTAAAGGAAATATACAACTTTGTGCAAATTGAAGAAGAGAGTCTCCCACAAGCTTGGGGGAGGATTCTCAAGTTACTTAATGCTTTGCCTGATCATCCTCTTAAGAAAAATGAAATACTTGATATCCTGTATAATGGATTAACCGATGCTTCCAGAGATTACCTGGATAGTTGTGCTGGTTCTGTTTTCAGGGAAAGAACACCGGATGAAGCTGAAATTCTATTGAATAATATGTTGACAAATGAAAATAATTGGGCACCTCCTGAGCCAGCTCCTGAGCCATCCCCTGAGCCAATTACGGAGCCTATTCCTAAACCAACTCCGAAGAAGAGAGGTGTTCTATTTCTCAGTCCTGAAGATATGCAAGAGGCAAAGAAATCTATGAAAGAAAAAGGTATTAAAGCTGAAGATGTTAAGAATTTACCTCCTATTGAAGAAATACATGGTCTTAATTTACCGCCTGTTGAAGAAACACATAATCTTAATCCATTACCTATTGAAGAAACTCATGGTCTTGATAACCCGACACAGGTAGTAAAGGTAAATTCTCTCTACAGATATGATAAAGCTGAAGTCCCTCTTACTAAAATTGCTAGCCAGTGCTTGGATGAATTTGATAACTTTATGTTTAAGCAAGAAGACTTCAATGCATATTTTGGTAGACAATTAAAACAAAATACTTATATGATTAAACACTTGGGTGATTATATGGCTGATGTTAGATGTGAACTTAAACTTGTTAGCAAACATGCTTCTATGGTTACCACTCAAGTAGAACAAGTGCTTAAGGCTCAAAATGATTTTCTCAATGAGATGAATAGTAAGAAAAATGATTATGCTGTTAGAGTGGCTACTAGAACTGGTAGAATGACTCAGGAACCTTTGTATCCTGAAGGCCACCCTAAGAGAATTGAGCAAGATTCTCAGAGAAATAATATTAATGCACCTAGTTCTACTAAAAGGAAGAAAAAGAAAAATGATAGGACTTTGCAAACTTCTAGTGAACCTATTGCTGAACCACCTGAGAATCCCAATGATATCTCTATTTCTAATGCTGAAACACAATCTGGTAATGAACATGAACCTAGTGAAAATGTTCATGATGATGCTCAACCTAGTAATGATAATGATGTAGAAACTGAACCTGCTATTGATCATGATAACCCACAATAAAAGAATCAACGTTATGATAAGAGAGACTTTGTTGCTAGGAAACATGGTAAAGAAAGAGAACCATGGGTTCAAAAACCCATGCCTTTTCCTCCCAAACCATCCAAGAAAAAGGATGATGAGGATTTTGAGCACTTTGCTGAAATGATTAGACCTATCTATTTGCGTATGCGATTAACTGATATGCTCAAAATGAATCCTTATGCTAAGTATATGAAAGATATTGTTACAAATAAAAGAAAGATACCGGAAGCTGGAATTTCCACCATGCTCGCTAATTATACTTTTAAGGGTGGAATACCAAAGGAACTTGGAGATCCAGGAGTACCTACTATACCATGCTCCATTAAAAGAAACTATGTTAAAACTGCTTTATGTGATCTTAGAGCCAATGCTAGTGTTATGCCTCTCTCTTTATATCGTAGACTTGATTTGAATAAGTTGACACCTACTGAAATATGTTTGCAAATGGCTGATAAATCAACTGCTATACCTATCGGTATTTGTGAGGATGTGCCTATTGTGGTTGCAAACGTTACTATTTTAACGGACTTTGTTATTCTTGATATTCCCGAGGACGATAGTATGTCTATTATTCTTTGAAGACCTTTTTTGAATACTGCAGGTGCTGTTATTGATTGCAACAAAGGCAATGTCACTTTTCATGTTAATGGTAATGAGCATATGGTACACTTTCCAAGGAAACAACCTCAAGTTCACAGTATCAACTCTATTGGAAAAATTCCATCGATTATTTTTGGAGGTTTTGAATTTCCTCTTCCTACTGTCAAGAAGAAATATGATATTCTTATTATTAGGGACGTGCATATCCCTATTGAGGTAACATAGTGTTATTCGAAACTTCTCCGTTTTCATGTTATCCGAAATGAGTTTGTTAACAAGACCTGATCAACCTTGTTAGTAGATTCCTTTTGATGAGCATGAGATGGATGAAACTAGAAGGCACAACCTTCTCGCACCTCTTTATACTTTCTGTTATTTAGTTGAAATAAAGTAAAATAGTATTTTTCTGTCTGTTTCCTGATTTATCCGTGCAATATAAAAATACCCCGAAAATAAAAGTCCTCCAAATGCCATGCCAATTTAGTATGATTTTTTCTGAAATATTTGAGGATTTATGGAACTGAAAACGCCGTGGGGGGAGATGCCACCTGGCCACGAGGGTGGAGGGCGCGCCCCCCTGCCTCGTGGGCCCATGGTGGCCCTCCTCCACTTATTCCTGCACCCATCCACTTCTTCTTCCTCCCACAAACATGAATATCCAGCTCAAGCACGAGTTCTAGCTCACTTTGCTGCAATTTTTGATCTCCTTGCTCAAAGCACCTCTCACAAAACTGCTTGGGGAGATTGTTCCTTGGTATGTGACTCCTCCATTGGTCCAATTAGTTTTTGTTCTAGTGCTCTATTCATTGCAAATTTGTGCTTCCCAGGTGACCATGTTCTTGAGCTTGCATGTCAAATTTATATGGTTCCAAGTAGTTCTAATGCTTGATATAGGCTCTAGGCACTTGTAGGAGTAGTTGCTATCAATTTTGTTGAGCTTGGTTCACTTTTGTTTGAAGTTACTAAAAATTTCAGAAATTTTTCAAAGGAAGAAATATGCTTAGGAAAATATTCCAAGGTGGTTCTTCAAGGAAGCAAGGACCCAGTCTTGCAATACGTGATGCTGACGAGGAACCACCAAGAGACGCCCCAGTGCGGCCCTCTGAGTGGCCTTCAAAATGTTTTATGGATCGAGCGGGAATCAAAGAGGAATTTAACGCATATTTGCGTAAGGCCGATCTTGTGAGCTTTGAGGCAGACAAATGCCCTCAGTACCATCAACTCACTAGCTCATTTGTGAGGAGGTTTGAATTTTCATCTTCACGTAATTCTCCAACGGTCATGTTTGATCTTTATGAAAAATCTTATACCATGGACTTAGAGGATTTTACTTCTGCTTGCAAACTTCCACAATGGGGTAGTGTTAGTGATCCCCGTAAATCTGAATTTAGAAACTTTCTTACTGGTATAACCGTAGGGGAATCTAGAGATATAGCACAAGCTACCATAGGGAGCATTCATTTTCCTGCTATACATTATTTTGCTCTCTTCATAGGTAGGTGCATAAATGCTAAAGATGAAGCATGTCATATGTGTGTGCCTGACCTCAGTATTCTTAGGAGTGCTGTGTTAGGAGACCAATCTTATAATTTAGGAGCCATTGTTGCACGTAGGTTGCATCATAATAGATTTAATGGAGATTTCTTTGGAGGAATTTATGCAACCCGCTTAGCTGATTATCTTGATGTGGACATTCGCGAGGATGATATGGAGTTGCCTCCTACTTACTTAGACTATAATTCTATGGTCCACCATTATTTTGTCGAGAGGAATGAATCACCTCTCCATTATCAACTAATCTTTGACAAACGGTGTGTTGTCCGTATTACTCTCCCTGCTCTTGCCTTCTTTGGTTATCAGGCAAAAGGAAGATATGTTATTACCAGAGAGGAGGCAGATGAGTACGGGAGGAGGGCGGAGGCAGCCCGCCGCCACGCTGCAGCACATGAGGTGATAGCCGCTGCATCGCAGTACGACCCCAGCTACACCTACGGGTATCCGCCAGGCCATCCCTGGCAATGAACCAACTTAGGCCAAAAGCCTAAGCTTGTGGGAGTACGTATTTCCCACCGACATTACATTTATGTTCACACACACTCATTGCCAGATGTCGGTGCTCATACTCTTTCATTGTAATATCCATGCTAGTTTATTTTCTTTTTCTTGCTTTCTTCTTGTGTGTTTGTTAAACCTTAAGAAAAACCAAGAAAATTAATGTAGCTTTTAGTTAGTTTACTTTTCTTGCTGTAGCAGAATTAATTAAAAGAAAACCCAAAAAGATTTCCCGTTCTTCCTTTGCTTGTTGGGAGCTTTCCCGTGTAAATAGTTTTATTTCTTTTCTTTTCTTTGGGGGTCGATAGGAGAAGACCATGATTAAATTATTGAAGTGGCTCTTGTATGCATTATTGTTGATTTAACCAAGAGCCCATATTGCCTTGTCTTCTCCTGTTTATTGAATGCTCGCAAATTCCAGCTTAGTCTAATGCACGTGCACTCTTATTATTATTCACATCTTTCGGTCGTGCAAGTGAAAGGCAATTATGATGATATATGATGGACTAACTGAGATGAGAAAAGTTGGTGTGAACTCGACCTCTCTTGTTTTTGTAAATATGATGAGTTCATCGTTCCTGATTCAACTTATTATGAAAAAACATGTGTGCAATGACAATTAGAGATCATAGTTGCTCGTGCCATGCTTGATTAGCTATGAGTTATAATGATTTACCTTGCGTGCCAACATGCTATTAAAATGGTTATGATGTGGTATAGTGGGGGTGGTATCCTCCTTTGAATGATTTAAGTGACTTGACTTGGCACATGTTCACACATGTAGTTGAAACAAAATCAACATAGCCTTCACGATATTTATGTTCACGGTGGATTATATCCTACTCATGCTTGCATCAAATGTTTATTAATTTTAATGCATGTTCATGACTGTTGTCGCTCTCTAGTTGGTCGCTTCCCAGTCTTTTGCTAGCCTTCACTTGTTCTAAGCGGCAATACTGCTTGTGCATCCAATCCCTTAAACCCCAAAGCTATTCCATATGAGTCCACCATACCTTCCTACATGCGGTATCTACCTGCCGTTCCAAGTAAATTTGTATGTGCCAAACTCTAAACCTTCAAATAAACATTCTGTTTTGTATGCTCGAATAGCTCATGTATCAACTAGGGCTGCCCTTATCTTCCATGTTAGGTGGGTTATTCTCAAGAGGAGTGGACTCCGCTCCTCATTCACGAGAAAACGGCTGGTCACCGGGATGCCCAGTCCCATGCTTTGTGCAAACTAAATCAAAATTAATTGCAAACAAAACTCCCCCTGTGACTGATGCTAGTTGGAGACACTCGTTGTTTCGAGCAAGTCATGGATTGATGCTTGTTGGTGGAGGGGGAGTATAAACTTTACCATTCTGTTTGGGAACCGCCTATAATGTGTGTAGCATGGAAGATATCACCATATCGTGGTTTTTATGTTGACAATGAAAGTGTGCCGCTCAAAATATTATTTATCTCTATTTCAAAACCGAGCTCAGGCACCTCTACAAATCCCTGCTTCCCTCTGCGAAGGGACTATCTATTTACTTTCATGTTGAGTCATCACCCTCTTATTAAAAAGCACTAGCTGGAGAGCACAGCTGTCATTTGCATTCATTACTATTAATTTATATTGGGTATGACTATGATTGGATCTCTTTTACCATGAATTACAATGTCTAGTCAGTCCTTGATCTTTAAGTGTGCTCTGCATTTATCTTTTGCGGTCTTAGAAAGGGCTAGCGAGATACCATCTTGTTATATCATATTATGATTGTTTTGAGAAAGTGTTGTCATCCGAGATTTATTATTATGACTCGCTAGTTGATTATGCTATTGATATGAGTGAACATGAGACCTGAGAGTTATTGCAATTGTGATTAGTCATAATCTTTGCTGAAAACTTGAATGCTGGCTTTACATATTTACAACAACAAGAGCAAGCGGAGTTTGTAAAAGTTTTTCGTTATCACTTTCAGTTTGTCAACTGAATTGCTTGAGGACAAGCAAAGGTTTTACGATACGGAGCCACCGCCAAGCCCTAAAACCTCTCGGGAGGGCTGATCTGGAGTCCGTTTGGGGCTCCGGAGAGGGGGATTCATCGCCGTCGTCATCATCAACCATCCTCCATCACCAATTTCATGATGCTCATCGCCGTGCGTGAGTAATTCCATCGTAGGCTTGTTGGACGGTGATGGGTTGGATGATATCTATCATGTAATCGAGTTAGTTTTGTTAGGGTTTGATCCCTAGTATCCACTATGTTCTGAGATTGATGTTGCTATGACTTTGCTATGCTTAATGCTTGTCACTAGGGCCCGAGTGCCATGATTTCAGATCTGAACCTATTATGTTTTCATGAATATATGTGTGTTCTTGATCCTATCTTGCAAGTCTATAGTCACCTACTATGTGTTATGATCCGCAACCCGAAGTGACAATAATCGGGACCACTCCCGGTGATGACCATAGTTTGAGGAGTTCATGTATAAACTAAGTGCTAATGCTTTGTTCCGGTTCTCTATTAAAAGGAGGCCTTAATATCTCTTAGTTTCCGTTAGGACCCCGCTGCCATGGGAGGGTAGGACAAAAGATGTCATGCAAGTTCTTTTCCATAAGCATGTATGACTATATTCGGAATACATGCCTATATTACATTGATGAATTGGAGCTAGTTCTGTGTCACCCTATGTTATGATTGTTACATGATGAACCGCATCCAGCATAATTATCCATCACCGATCCAATGCCTACGAGGTTTCCATATACTGGTTTACGCTTATTTACTTTCCCGTTGCTATTGTGACAATCACTACAAAACACCAAAAATATTACTTTTGCTTTTATTACTCTTTTGTTACCGTTACCACTACCATCATATTACTTTTGTAGTAAATACTTTGCTGCAGATATTAAGTTATCCAGGTGTAGTTGAATTGACAACTCAACTGCTAATACTTGAGAATATTCTTTGGCTCCCCTTGTGTCGAATCAATAAATTTGGGTTGAAGACTCTACCCTCGAAAGCTGTTGCGATCCCCTACACTTGTGGGTTATCAGGCACGCAAGGTAAACCATTATAAAATCCTAGCTAATTAAGCATGGCATAAGCAACTATAATCTCTAATTGTCATTGCAAACATGTTTATTCATAATAGGCTGAATCAGGAACGATGAACTAATCATATTTACAAAAACAAGAGAGGTCGAGTTCATACCAGCTTCTCTCATCTCAATCAGTCCATCATATATCGTCATAATTGCCTTTCACTTACACGACCGAACGATGTGGATAATAATAATGGTGCACGTGCATTGGAGTAAGTTGGAATCTGCAAGCATCTAATACAAAGTAGAAGATAAGGTAATACATGCTCTATGTTAAATCAACAATAATGCATATAAGAGCCACTTCAACATTTTCATTATGGTCTTCTCCTCTCGACCCCCAAAGAAAAGAAAAAGAAAAAAAAACTATTTACACGGGAAAGCTCCCAACAAACAAAAGAAGAACGGGAAATCTTTTTGGGTGTTCTTTTAGTTATTACTACTACAAGCGAGGAAAGAAAACTAGCTAAAAGCTACAACTAATATTTTTGTTTTTCTTCAGGTTTATCAAACACACAAGAAGAAATCAAGAAAAAGAAAATAAACTAGCATGGATATTACAGTGAAAAAGTATTAGCACCGACAACTAGAATGAATGTATGAACATGAATGTAATGTCAGTGAGAAATACTTACTCCCCCAAGCTTAGGCTTTTGGCCTAAGTTGGTCTATGCCCATGGATCAAAGTTTTAGTTGGGGTCGTACTGGGAAGGAGCCTCGGGTTACCACCGGTTGGCAATCTCCTCCGGATCCCACTGGTGAACAGACTGTCGTGAAGGATCAAATTGTGGTTCTGGCTCTGGCTCTGTAGCTGGTGTGGGGTTTCGGTAGGCATGAATGGCCTCCGGTGGAACAAGGTACTTGCCTGCAGATAAGTCAAACAAGGAAGGAGCAGGCAAAGTAATAATCTCAGGGCGAGTTTTATAAAATATCAATTTTTACTTAAGCGTCTTTCCCCTATTCTTAACGATCAAATCATGTGCTACCATACTCTTATAGTCTAGAAAAACAGGAGGCATCAACTTTTCTTCTTTCTCATAATGCCTAATAGGTATGTTAAAATGTGCAGCGAGGCGTGAGGCGAAGATACCTCCCAAAATGGGGCCCTTAGTACAGTTAAGATTTAACCACTTTGCAACAATAGCGCCCGTACTAACAAGGCATGGCACAAAATAACAATATCAGGGGCACTAAGGTTGCCACAGTTTCCGCAACCAATTAAGCATCTACTAGCAAATATCGCAAAGTAACGCATAACCGGAAAATGTATGCTAGTAATTCTTGCGTCGGAAACTTTCCTTGTTTCCCCTACATCAATCATATCAATAAATCCCTCCACATCATTACGATGTGGTTCCTCTACGCTGCCCGAAAAGGGCAACTTGTAGACCTCACAAAATTCATAGAGGGATATCTCCTTATACTCATCATATAAATAGAAATCCACCGAAGGTGGTGACCTTCTAGCATGGAAATGAAAATTTTGCACAAAAATATTAGTGAGTAAGAGGTATTGTTCGCGCTGGTCGCGGAGGAAGTCGGTGACGCCTGCATTCTCAGCCAACTCATAAAAATGATCATAAATCCCGGCTGCTCTCAAGAAATCATCACAAGGCCATTCACACGGCCGAACTTCACATGAAGTAGGGAGATTATATTTGGGCCTCTTATCCTCCTCACTTTGCTTATCCCTCGAGCTTCGGCTCGAAGAGCCTCTCAATAATCTCTTCATCATTTTCTGAAAATTTCTGAAATTTTAAGTAACTTAAAATAAAAGTGAACCAAACTCAACAAAATTGATAGCAATTGCTCCCACAAGTGCCTAGATACTATATCATGCATTAGAACTACTTGGGACCAAATAAATTTGACATGCAAGCTCAAGAACAGGGTCGCCTAACTAGCAATAAAGCACTAGAACAAAAACTAATTGGACCATTGGAGGAGTCACATACCGAAGAACAATCCCCCAAAGCAGTTTCGTGAGTGGAGCTTTGAGCAAGGAGATCGAAAATCACAGCAAAATGAGCAAGAACTCGTGCTTGAGCTGGTTGGTGATTTTTTTGGGAGGAAGAAGGAGTGTGTGGTGGCTGGAATAAGTGGAGAGGATCCACCATGGGCCCACGAGGCAGGGGGCACGCCCAGGGGGGTGGGCGAACCCTGGACCCTCGTGGCCAGGTGCTTGCTCCCCCTGCTGTGTTCTCAGTGCCAGATATTCTCAAATATTCCAAAAAAATCATATTTAAATTTTGGGGCATTTGGAGAACTTTTATTTTCAGGGTATTTTTTTATTGCACAGATAATTAAGAAAACTGACAGAATGTACTAATTTTTCTTTATTTAATCTAAATAACAAAAAGTAAAAGGAGGGTACAGAAGGTTGTGCTTTCTAACTTCATCCATCTCATGCTCATCAAAAGGAATCCACTAACAAGGTTGACCAGGTCTTGTTAACAAACTCATTTCGAATAACATGAAACCGGAGAAATTTCGAATAACAGTATGTTACCTCAACGGAGATATGCACATCCCCAACAATAAGAATATCGTATCTCTTTTTGACAGTAGGAATAGGAAATTCAAAACCTCCAATAATAATTGATGGAATTTTTCCAATAGAATTGATACTATGGACTTGAGGTTGTTTCCTCGGGAAGTGTACCGTATGCTCATTTCCATTAACATGAAAAGTGACATTGCCTTTATTGCAATCAATAACAGCCCCTGCAGTATGATACGTCTCCAATGTATCTATAATTTTTGATTGTTCCATGCTATTATATTATCTGTTTTGGATGTTTATGGGCTTTATTATACACTTTTATAATTTTTTTTTGACTAACCTATTAACCCAGAGCCCAGTGCCAGTTTCTGTTTTTCTCTTTTTTCAGTGTTTCGCAGAAAACGAATATCAAAGGGAGTCCAAACGGAATGAAACCTTCGGAAGCGTGATTTTTGGAACGAACATGATCCAGGAGACTTGGAGTTGAAGTCAAGGAAGCTTCGAGGTGGCCATGGGGCAGGGAGGTGCGCCTGCCCCCTGGGCGCGCCCCCATCCTCGTGGGCCCCTCGTGGCTCCCCTGACCGACTTCTTTCGCCTATATATGTCCATATACCCTAAAAACACCGGGGAACGGAATAGATCGGGAGTTTCGTCGCTGCAAGCCTCTGTAGCCACCAAAAACCAATCAGGGCCCTGTTCGGCACCCTGCCGGAGTGGGGGATCCCTCACAGGTGGCTATCTTCATCATCTCGGCGCTCTCCATTACGAGGAGGGAGTAGTTCATGCTCGGGGCTCAGGGTATGTACCAGTAGCTATGTGTTTGATCTCTCTCTCTCTCTCTCTCTCTTGTGTTCTTGAGGTGATAACGATCTTGATGTATCGCGAGCTTTGCTATTATAGTTGGATCTTATGATGTTTCTACCCCTCTACTCTCTTGTAATGGATTGAGTTTTCCCTTTGAAGTTATCTTATCGGATTGAGTCTTTAAGGATTTGAGAATACTTGATGTATGTCTTGCATGTGCGTATCTGTGGTGACAATGGGATATCACGTGATTCACTTGATGTATGTTTTGGTGATCAACTTGCGGGTTCCGTGACCTCGTGAACTTATGCATAGGGGCTGGCACACGTTTTCGTCTTGACTCTCCAGTAGTTTGTGTTGGTTTGAATAGATGAATCTGAGATTGTGTGATGCATGTCGTATAATCATACCCACGGATGCTTGAGGTCACATTGGAGTATCTAGGTGACATTAGGGTTTTGGTTGATTTTTGTCTTAAGGTGTTATTCTAGTACGAACTCTATGATAGATCGAAAGAAAGAATAGCTTCATGTTATTTTACTACGGACTCTTGAATAGATCGATCAGAAAGGATAACTTCGAGGTGGTTTCGACCCTACCATAATCTCTTCGTTTGTTCTCTGCTATTAGTGACTTTGGAGTGACTCTTTGTTGTATGTTGAGGGATAGTTATATGATCCAATTATATTAATATTGTTGAGAGAACTTGCACTAGTGAAAGTATGAACCCTAGGCCTTGGTTCAACGCATTGCAATACCGTTTGTGCTCTATTTTACCACTTGTTACCTTGCTGTTTTTAAATTTTCAGATTACAAAAACCTATATCTACCATCCATATTGCACTTGTATCACCATCTCTTCGCTGAACTAGCGCACCTATACAATTTACCATTGTATTGGGTGTGTTGGGGACACAAGAGACTCTTTCTTATTTGATTGCAGGGTTGCTTGAGAGAGACCATCTGTTGGGGAACGTAGCAGAAATTCAAAACTTTCTACGCATCACCAAGATCAACCTATGGAGTAATCTAGCAACGAGGGAAAGGGGAGTGCATCTACATACCCTTGTAGATCGCTAAGCGAAAGCGTTGCAAGAACGCGGATGAAGGAGTCGTACTCGTAGCGATTTAGATCGCGGTTGATTCCGATCTAAGCGCCGAACAACGGCGCCTCCGCGTTCAACACAAATGCAGCCCGGTGACGTCTTCCATGCCTTGATCCAGAAAGGAGAGAGGGAGAGGTTGGGGAAGACTCCGTCCAGCAGCAGCACGACAGCGTGGTGGTGGTGGAGGAGCTGTGATACTCAGCCGGGCTTCGCCAAGCACTACGAGAGACGATGAGGGAGAGAGGTAGGGCTGCGCCTTGGGAGAGAGAGACTCGTGTTGGGCAGCCCCAAAACCCCCACTATATATAGGGGCAAGGGAAGGGGAGGCGCCCTAGGGTTTCCCCTAGGGGGGGCGGCCAGGGCAGATGGGATCTCCCCCTTGGGTGACTTGGCCCCCAAGCCAGGAGGTGGGAACCCTAGATGGGGCGCCCCAAACCCCCTGGTCACGTGGGATTAGGTGAGGGGGGCGCACAGCCCCTTAGTGGGCTGGTTTGCCCCCTTCCCTTGGCCCATGAAGCCCCCCAACACTTGCCGGGGCTCCCGAAATACCTTTCGGTCATGCTGGTCATCACCCGGTACCTCCGGAACACTTCCGGACTCCAAAACCCTTCGTCCAATATATCAATCTTCACCTCCGGACCATTCCGGAACTCCTCGTGACGTCCGGGATCTCATCCGGGACTCCGAACAACATTCGGTAACCACGTATATCTATTCCCTATAACCCTAGCGTCATCGAACCTTAAGTGTGTAGACCCTACGGTGCAGGAATCATGCGTACATGACCGAGACAACTCTCCGGCCAATAACCAACAACGGGATCTGGATACCCATGTTGGCTCCCACATGTTCCACGATGATCTCGTCGGATGAACCACGATGTCAAGGATTCAGTCAATCCCGTATACAATTCCCTTTGTCTATCGGTATAGTACTTGCCCGAGATTCGATCGTCGGTATCCCGATACCTTGTTCAATCTCATTACCGGCAAGTCTCTTTACTCGTTTCGTAACACATCATCCCGTGATCAACCCCTTGGTCACATTGTGCACATAATGATGATGTCCTACCGAGTGGGCCTAGAGATACCTGTCCGTCACACGGAGTGACAAATCCAGTCTCGATTCGTACCAACCCAATGAGACACTTTCGGAGATACCCGTAGTGCACCTTTATAGCCACCCAGTTACGTTGTGATGTTTGGTACACCCAAAGCATTCCTACGGTATCCGGAGTTGCACAATCTCATGGTCTAAGGAAATGATACTTGACATTAGAAAAGCTTTAGCATACGAACTACACGATCTTTGTGCTAGGCTTAGGATTGGGTCTTGTCCATCACATCATTCTCCTAATGATGTGATCCCGTTATCAACGACATCCAATGTCCATGGTCGGAAAACGTAACCATCTATTGATCAACGAGCTAGTCAACTAGAGTCTTACTAGGGACATGGTGTTGTCTATGTACCCACACATGTATCTGAGTTTCCTATCAATACAATTATAGCATGGATAATAAACGATTATCATGAACAAGGGAACATAATAATAATAACTAATTTATTATTGCCTCTAGAGCATATTTCCAACAGTCTCCCACTTGCACTAGAGTCAATAATCTAGTTCACATCGCCATGTGATTAACACTCACAGGTCACATCACCATGTGACCAACATCCCAAGAGTTTACTAGTGTCAATAAACTAGTTCACATAATCATGTGATTAAGACTCAATGAGTTCTGGGGTCTAATCATGTTTTGCTTGTGAGAGAGGTTTTAGTCAACAGGTCTGCAACATTCAGATCCGTATGTACTTCGCAAATCTCTAGGTCATATTGTAAATACTGCTTCCACGCTCCACTTGGAGCTATTCCAAATGGTTGCTCCACTATACGTATCCGGTTTGCTACTCAGAGTCATTCGGATAGGTGTTTAAGCTTGCATCGACGTAACCCTTTAGCCGAACTCTTTATCACCTCCATAATCGAGAAACATGTCCTTATTACTCCAAGGACAATTTTGACCGCTGTCCAATGATCCATTCATGGATCACTCTTGTACCCCCTTGCCAGACATGTGGCAAGGCACACATCAGGTGCGGTACTCAACATAGCATACTGTAGAGCCAACGTCTAAAGCATAGGGGACGACCTTCGTCCTTTCTCTCTCTTCTGCCGTGGTCGAGCTTTAAGTCTTAACTTCATACCTTACAACTCAGGCAAGAACTCCTTCTTTGACTGATCCATCTTGAACACCTTCAAAATCATGTCAAGGTATGTGCTCATTTGAAAGTAGCATTAAGCGTTTTGATCTATCCTTATAGATCTTGATGCTCAATGTTCAATCAGCTTAATCCAGGTTTTCCCTTGAAAAACTCCTTTCAAACAACCCTTTATGCTTTCCAGAAATTTTACATCATTTCGGATCAACAATATGTCATTCACATATACTTATCAAAAATAGTGTAGTGCTCCCACTCACTTACAATTTTCTAACAAACTTTGTATAAACCCAAAAAATTTGATTAACTCATCAAACCGTATATTCCAACTCCGAGATGCTTACTCCAGTCCTTAGAAGGATTGCTGGAGCTTTGCATACTTGTTAGCATCTTTTAGGATTGACAAAAACCTTCTGGTTGTATCACATGCAACCTTTCCTCAAGAAAATTTTCGAGGAAACAATGTTTTGACATCCTATCTGCAAGATTTCATAAATAATGCAGTAACTGCTAATAAGATTCCAACAGACTCTTAGCATCACTACGAGTGAGAAAGTCTCATCGTAGTCAACTCCTTGAACTTGTCGGAAACATCTTAGCGACAAGCTGAGCTTTCTTAATGGTGACACATACCATCATTGTCTGTCTTCCCTCTTAGAATCCATCTATACCCAACAGCCTTACGACCATTAAGTAGTTCTTCCAAAGTCTATACTTTGTTTTTACACATGGATCCTCTCTCGGATTTTATGGCCTCGAGCCATTTGCCGGAATCCGGGCCCACCATCGCTTCTCTAGCTCGTAGGTTCATTGTTGTATAGCAACATGACCTCCAAGAAAGGATTACCGTACCACTCTGAATCAGTATGCGTCCTTGTCATCCTACAAGGTTCGGCAGTGACTTGATCTGAAGCTTCATGATCACTATCATCAGCTTCCACTTCAATTGATGTAGGTGCCACAGGAACAACTTCCCGTGCCCTGCTACACACTAGTTGTAGTGACGGTTCAATAACCATATCAAGTCTCGACCATCCTCCCACTCAATTTTACGAGACAAACTTTTCCTCGAGACAGGACCCGATTCAAGAAACAATCCCTATTGCTTTCAGATCTGAATTAGGAGGTATACCCAACTTTTTTGGGTGTCCTATGAAGATGCATTTTATCTGCTTTGGGTTTGAGCTTATCAACCTGAAACTTTTTCACATAAGCGTCGCAGCCCCAAACTTTTAAGAAACGACAACTTAGGTTTCTCCAAACCATAGTTCAAATGGTGTCGTCTCAACGGAATTATGTAGTGCCCTATTAAAGTGAGTGCGCTTGTCTCTAATGCCTAACCCATGAACAATAGTGGTAATTCGATAAGAGACATCATGGTACGCACCATATCCAATAGGGTGCAACTATGATGTTCAGACACACCATCACACTATGGTGTTCCAGGCGGTATTAATTGTGAAACAATTTCCACAATATCTTAATTGCGTGCCAAAGCTCGTAACTCAGATACTCATCTCTATGATCATATCATAGACATTTTATCCTCTTGTCACGATGATATTCAACTTCACTCTGAAATTACTTGAACCATTCAATAATTCAGACTTGTGTTTCATCAAGTAAATATACTCAGTATCTACTCAAATCATCCGTGAAGTAAGAACATAACGATATCCATCACTGCGTGCCTCAAAGACTCATTGGACTGCACACATCAAAATGTATTACTTCCAACAATTTGCTTTCTTGTTCCATTTCTTTGAAAATGAGGCTTTCACCATCTTGCCCATGTGGTATGATTTGCATGTCTCAAGTGATTCAAAATCAAGTGAGTCCAAACGGTCCATTTGCATGGAGTTTCTTCATGCATATACACCAATAGACATGGTTCGCATGTCTCAAACTTTTCAAAAATGAGTGAGTCCAAAGATCCATCAACATGGAGCTTCTTCATGCGTTTTATACCAATATGACTTACATGGCAGTGACACAAGTAGGTGGTACTATCATTACTATCTTATATCTTTTGGCATGAACATGTGTATCACTACGATCGAGATACCATAAATCATTCATTTTAGGTGCAAGACCATTGAAGGTATTATTCAAATAAACAGAGTAATCATTATTCTCCTCAAATGAATAACCGTATTGCGATAGACATAATCCAATCATGTCTATGCTCAACGCAAACACCAAATAACAATTATTTAGGTTTAACACCAATCTCGATGGTAGAGGGAGCGTGCGATGCTTGATCACATCAAGCTTGGAAACACTTCCAACACATATCGTCAGCTCACCTTTAACTAGTCTCCGTTTATTCCATAGCTTTTATTTCGAGTTACTAACACTTAGCAACCGAACCGGTATCTATTACCATGGTGCTACTAGGAGTACTAGTAGAGTACACATTAATGTATATCCAATATACTTCTGTCGACTTTGCCTGCCTTCTTATCTACCAGGTATCTAGGGTAATTCTGCTCCAAAGGACTGTTCCCCTTATTACAGAAGCACTTAGTCTCGGGTTTGGGTTCAACCTTGGGTTTCTTCACTAGAGCAGCAGCTAATTTGCCGTTTCATGAAGTATCCCTTCTTGCCCTTGCCCTTCTTGAAACTAGTGGTTTCACCAACCATCAACAATTGATGCTCCTTCTTGATTTCTACTTTCATGTGTCAAACATCACGAATATCTCAAGGATCATCATATCTATCCCTGATATGTTATAGTTCATCAAGAAGCTCTAGCAGCTTGGTGGCAATGACTTTGGAGAAACATCACTATCTCATCTGGAAGATCAACTCCCACTCGATTCAAGTGATTGTTGTATTTAGACAATCTGAGCACAAGCTCAACGATTGAGCTTTTCTCCCTTAGTTTGCAGGCTAAGAAACTCGTCGGAGGTCTTATCCCTCTTGATGTATGTCAGATGTTCACAACATTTACAGACGACGTTCGAGGTTCAGCACACCGAGCGGTGCATTAAGGACATAAGCCTTATACGAAGCAACGAGGACAATCCTCAGTTTACGGACCTAGTCCGCATAATCGCTACTATCAACTTTCAACTGAATTTTCTCTAGGAACATATCTAAACAAGAGAACTAAAGCGCGAGCTATTTACATAATTTGCAAAAAACTTTGTGACTATGTTCAGGATAATTAAGTTCATCTTATGAACTCCCACTCAGATAGACATCCCTCTAGTCATCTAAGTGATTACATGATCCGAGTCAACTAGGCCGTGTCCGGTCATCATGTGAGACGGACTAGTCATCATCGGTGAACATCTTCATGTTGATTGTATCTACCATACGACTCATGCTCGACCTTTCAGTCTCTTGTGTTCCAAGGCCATGTCTGTACATGCTAGGCTCGTCAAGTCAACCTAAGTGGTTTGCGTGTGTAAATCTGGCTTACACCCGTTGTATGTGAACGTTAGAATCTATCACACCCGATCATCACGTGGTGCTTGAAACAACGAACTTTATAGCGGTGCACAGTTAGGGGAACACTTTCTTGAAATTTTAATGAGGGATCATCTTATTTACTACCGTCGTTCTAAGCAAATAAGATGCATAAACATGATAAACATCACATGCAATAAAAAAGTGACATGATATGGCCCATATCATTTTGCTCCTTTTGATCTCCATCTTCGGGGCTCCATGATTATCATCGTCACCGACATGACACCATGATCTCCATCATCATGATCTCCATCATCGTGTCTCCATGAAGTTGTAACGCCCTCGATGCGGCTATATCTCCCACGTGTCGAAGCACGACTTAGAGGCATAACCGCATTGAAAGCAATGTCGCAAGTGAGGTAATCTTCACACAACCCATGTAATACATAAGGGAAAGAGATACATAGTTGGCTTACAATGCCACTTCACACAATACATAAATAAACATCCATCATCCAGGTTACACTCAAGGTCCGACTACGGAACCAAAATAAAAGAAGACTACCCCAAATGCTAAACAGATCCCCGATCGTCCCAACTGGGCTCCACTACTGATCATCAGGAAAAGACACATAGTAACGACCACGTTCCTCGTCGAACTCCCACTTGAGCTCGGTTGCGTCATCTCGTGACCGCATCGTCGGCACCTGCAACTGTTTTGGTAGAATCTATGAGTCACGGGACTCAGCAATCTCACACCATGAGATCAAGACTATTTAAGCTTATAGGAAGGACAGAGTTACGAGGTGGAGCTGCAGCAGTTTACTAGCATATATGGTTGCTACCATACGCAATAGAGAGCGTGAAGAGGATGCAAAGCACTGTCGTGAAGCTAGTAGCGATAAAGAAGTGATCCTGAAACTAATTACGTCAAACATAACTCCAACACCGTGTTCACTTCCCTGACTCCGCCGAGAAGAGACCATCACGGTTACACCTGCGGTTTATGTGTTTTAATTAAGGTCAACTTCGGGTTTACTACAACCGCACATTAACAAATTCCCATCTGCCTCATAACCGCGGGCACGGCTGACGAAAGATACTACCCTGCAGGGGTGTCCCAACTTAGCCCATTATAAGCTCTCACGGTCAACGAAGAATATTCCATCTACCGAAGACCCGATCGATCTCGGAATCCCGGACTACAAGACATTTTGACAAAGAATAAAACAAGACCAGCAAAGCCGCCCGAATGTGCCGACAAATCCCGATAGGAGCTGCACATATCTCGTTCCTGTGGCACACCGGATGAGCCAGACGTCGGGTTGGCATAGACCCTGATTGCCCAAGGGGCGCCGGACATCGCTCAATTTGGACCAGCACTCGAAGGAGAACTGGCCCGGGGGGTTAAAATAAAGATGACCCTCGGGCTCGCGAAAACCCGGGGGAAAAGGCTTAGGTGGCAAATGGTAAAACCAAAGTTGGGCCTTGCTGGAGGAGTCTTATTCAAAGCGAACTGTCAAGGGGTCCCATAAATCACCCAACCGTGTAAGGAACGCGAAATCAAGGAACATAACACCGGTATGACGGAAACTAGGGTGGCAAGAGTGGAACAAAACACCAGGCATAAGGCCGAGCCTTCCACCCTTTACCAAGTATATAGACGCATTAATTATAGCAGATATATTGTGATATCCCCAACAAGTCAACATGTTCCAACAAGGAACAACATCTCCATGTTCCAACAAGGAACAAACTTCATCTTCACCTGCAACTAGCAACGCTATAAGAGGGGCTGAGCAAAGCGGTAACATAGCCAAACAACGGTTTGCTAGGAAAGGATGGTTAGAGGTTTGACATGGTAATAGGGGTGGCATGATAAGCAAGTAATAGGCATCGTAGCATAGGCATAGCAAAAGAGCGAGCATCTAGCAAGCAAAGATAGAAGTGATTTCGAGGGTATGGTCATCTTGCCTGCAAGGTTCTCAGAGTTGTCGAAAGCTTGATCCTCGTAAGCGTTCTCAACAAGTTCCTCGTTCACGTACTCATCTCTCGGCTCTACCTAAAGCAAGAACACAAACAATGGAACCACAATAAATCACGGTGCAATGCACAAGCAACATGATGCAATACATGGCATGATATGCGAGATGTGATATGCAATGCGTATGCGTGCTCCGGAAGGAAAATGATGAACCAGGAATCAAATTGGCAAACCAAGTATGCCGCTGGAAAGGTGAGATGATTTCGGTTGAAATCGATATAAAGATCACCGGAATCGGATGCACGCTTTACAAATGACAAGCAAAACAAGAATGGCACAAATCTGCCATTAACAGCATGATGCCACATAGCAAGCAACAAGAAATTAAGCTATTGCACCCAAACGTACCAACAAAGCATATAGCAGTGATCTACTAAAGATGCTTGACAAAAGATGAACACTGAGCTACGGCTAATTCACACATTAACAGGTCCAAACAGGCATGGCAAAAGTGCAAAATATATCAGCTTCACAGACTTTAGTGAAATTACTGAACATGGCAGAATCAGCATCAGGAAGCAATGTTCAGAGCAAGCAAACTAGACGCTATAGGAACTTATAATATAAAAACAAGGCATGGCATGAATCTACTCAAAGCATAGAACAAAAGTCCCTTACTGACAATGAGCCAAAAGGGATCAGAAAATGTAATAGCACCCATGTCAATATAGCAAGTTTCGTTAACAGATTCAGCAAACAGGGCATGACATTGACAGAATTATGTAGGCATCTTCGCGAGCTCGATGCACTCACTACAGAGCATTAAAAGATAAACTAAGCATACATCCATCAATAAGACATGGCATAGAACCTATACATGGCAAGAACAACATCATAGCATACACGGATCAACTACAACAACCTTGGCAAAATTGAATAACATGTAAACAATCTGCCTGAAACATTTTATAGCAAAATTAGAGCTCGATTTACTCAAGCTATGGCACTCCATAATTGCAAAAAAAGCATGGATGGATAGAGGGTAACCATATGTTCAAAACATCCTTACTGAAGTATCTCAAAATATGTATGGATCTCTCTGTAGCATCAAGTTAACATGGTATAAAAATATCAGCAAAACAGGGGCTGAAATCAGCAACATCATGAAGCCTAGTTTGCATGCTTGTTCTAGTCACCAAAGAGATCACAAAAATACATGGCATACACCGCTGTAAAGATGGCATGGCATATTACAAAACACATCTAGGACTCAAGATCATAGGGTGCACAAATCAATCATGGCAAAAATGACAAAAGTGCATGTTCTGATAAGAATCTGAAACTAACATCACATAGCCCTCTTCTAACAGCATTTCGGGCTTCAATATGAGCTCAAATGAAAATAATGTAATGCGATTAAATGATGTACTCATCGAGGCGAACATTTCGGTATGCTATACACCCCAAACGGAGCCATGGTTACAGAGTTATGGTGCTATGAAAATGCAACAAAATATCTGCGGAAATATGACTTAGAGGATATTCGGGGGAGGAGAAGAAAGTCAACCCTCTCGGGTCGAATCCGGGGCGCACGCGGATCGAGGTGAGGCGCCGCTCGCCGGAGATGGAGGAAGGAGAGGCCGGGGCCGAGCCGGCCGGGCGCTGGACGACGGGTGCCGGCGGTGGCCGGCAAGGCGGGAGGCGGGCGGCCGAGGCGCTGAGCGGCTGGGCATGGCGGCCGGGCGGCGCTGGCCGGAGGGCTCGCCTGCCCGGGCGGGCCTCGCAAGGATCCGGGCGGCGATGTGGGCGCTGGTCGCCCACCCGGGCGGCTCAAGCGGTTGGCTGGGCGGCGGACGTGTCCGCCCAAACGGACACGCCCCATGCGGGAGAGGAGCGGGGCTAGGGTTAGGGTACGAAATGATCTGGGATTTCGGGGGAGGGGGTGTTTTTATAGGTAGAAGGAGCTAGGAGACTCCAAATGGGGTGCGGTTTTCGCCCACACGATCGTGATCCGACGAGGGAGAGCATGGAAGTGACTTAGATGGGTTATTGGGCTGTTTTGGAGGGGTGTTGGGCTGCAACTTAGAAGAGGCCTTCGCGGATATGCGGATAACCGTTGGAGTACCAAACGAGCTCCAAATGACCCGAAACTTGACAGGTGGTCTACCGGTGGTGTACCAAGGCCACTTGACAAACCTCGGTCCATTCCGAGAAAGTTTAGTACCCGCTCACGGAAAAAGGTAAAAGGGGACGCCGGGGGACATAGGAGTGCCGAATTGCAAAACGGACAACGGGGAAAATGCTCGGAATCATGAGACGAACACGTATGCAAATGAGATGCACATGATGACATGATATGAGATGCATGGCATAAACAAAATGCAAAACGAAAGACAAAAACCCAACCACGGAGGGAATATCATATCACAATGCCGAAAATGGCAAGAGTTGGAGTTACAAATATGGAAAGTTACATCCGGGGTGTTACAACACTCCACCACTACAAGAGGATCTCGTCCGAGATCTAGGACTGAAAGAACTCCGGATATTCGAACGGAGGTGATCCTCGCGCCCTGTGTGGCTTCTCGGTCGGAATGGTGTGACCACTTCACTTTCAGGAATTTGATTGACTTGTTGCGAGTCTTGCGCTCGGTTTCTTCAAGAATAGCAACGGGTGCTCATGATAAGAGAGATCTTCTTGGAGGTCAATCTCTTGAAGTTGATAGTGCGCCAGAGTCTTGAAGCACTTGGCGAAGCTGTGACACGTGAAACACATCGCACGCTCACGAAGTTGGAGGAAGCTCAAGTTGATAGGCGAGATCGCCTCTTTTGCCAATGATCTTGAAAGGACCCACGTATCTAGGGGCAAGCTTCCCTTTGATACCGGGTTTACGAGTGCCTTTCATTGAGAGACGCGGAGGTAGACATGGTCTCAGATTTCAAAAGCCACATCACGGTGCTTGTCATCATAATAGCTCTTCCGCGCGATTGCGCGGCTTTGAGATTCTCACGAATGACTTTGCACATCTCTTCGCTTCGTGGATCAAGTCGCTGCCAAGAAGTTTGCGTTCACCAGTCTCGGACCAAATTAGAGGAGTACGGCACTTTCGCCATAGAGATTTTCGAATGGGGCCTTGCCGAACTTGCTTGGAAGCTGTTGTTGTAGGAGAACTTCGGCATATGGAAGACAATCTTCCCACTTCATACCGAAGGAAATGACACAAGCCCTGAGCATATCTTCAAGGATTTGATTGACTCGCCGACTTGGCCACTTGTTTGAGGATGGAAAAGCTGTCTTTGAAACGAATGTTGGAGCCCATGGCCTTCTGAAAAGAATCCCAATACTTGGAGGTAAAGATGCTTCCTCGGTCTGAAGAGATCAATTGTGCAATGCCGTGCAAGGAGACAATTCTGGAGGTGTATAGCTCGCCACCGAGCTATCGTGATGGATTCTTTGATAGGAAGAAAATGAGCCACTTTAGTAAGCTTGTCAATGACAACGAAGATAGCATCATTTCCAGGCTTGGACTTTGGAAATCCAGTCACGAAGTCCATTTCGATATGATCAAACTTCCATTCTGGAATAGCAAGAGGTTGGATGTGACGCCCTCGATTCAATCGTACACTAATCATACACGCAAATGTGTACGATCAAGATCAAGGACTCACGGGAAGATATCACAACACAACTCTACAAATAAAATAAGTCATACAAGCATCATAATACAAGCCGTGGGCCTCGAGGGCTCGAATACAAGTGCTCGATCATAGACGAAGTCAGCGGAAGCAACAATATCTGAAAGTACGCATATAAGTTAAACAAGGTGCCATAAGATGGCTAGCACAAACCGGGATACAGATCGAAGAGGAGCAGGCCTCCCGCCTGGGATCCTCCTAGGTCACTCCCGGTCGTCGTCGCCGGGATGCACGTAGTAGTAGGCACCTCCGAGTAGTAGTCGCCATAGGCGGTGGCGTCCTGCCCTGGCTCCATCGTCTGATTGCAGCAATCGAGTATAGGTAGGGGGAAAAGGGGAAACAATGCAACCATGAGTACTCATCCAAAGTACTGCAAGCAAGGAGCTACACTACATATGCATGGATATATGTGTAAAGGGCCATATCAAGGACTGAACTGCAGAATGCCGTAATAAGAGGGGATAGCTAGTCTTAACGAAGACTACGCTCGACACCGGTCTTGCAACAGTAGGAGGGGACAATCAAGTCCTCCAAGTAACATCACATAGCAATAATCCTACCCGGCGATCCCTCCTCATATCCTCGAGAGAGAGCGACCACCGTTGTATCTCGCACTTGGAAGGGTGTGTTTTATCAAGTATCCGGTTCTAGTTGTCATAAGCTCAAGGTACAACTCCAAGTCGTCCTGCATCAAGATCACGGCTATCCGAATAGATTAACTTCACTGCAGGGTGCACCATCTTACCCAAAGACGCTTGATCCCATTTGGCGGACACACTTTCCTGGGTCATGCCCGGCCGCGGAAGATCAACACGTCGCAGCCCCACCTAGGCACAACAGAGAGGCCAGCACGCCGGTCTAAACCTAAGGCTGCAGGGGTCTGGGCCCATCGCCTGAAAGCACACCTCAAGACGCTGCGAGGGCGGCCGGAATCGCACCTAGCCTAACAGGCGTTCCAGTCAATCCGGGCGCCGCCCGTCGCCGACGTCTCAAGTGCTTGGCCGATACCACGACGCCGGATACCCATAACTACTCCCCGTAGATGGTTAGTGCGTATAAGCTCGTAGCCAACTCAGATCAAATACCAAGACCTCGTTAAGCGTGTTAAGTATCCATGACGCCGAACAGGGCCAGGCCCACCTCTCACCCGTAGTCTCAACTCGCCTGTCGCCGCCACAAGTAACAAATGGGGCCGTGGAACCCTGTGCCCACCTCTACCGGGATGGAGCCACCCGTCCTTTCAAATTTATCTCCGACAAAGCACTACGTAATGTAATAGTGTAAAGTATATAGTATATACCGTGATCACCTCCCGAAGTGATCACGGCCCGATAGACTAGCACGGCATTTGGACAAGGATGTAGGGCCACAGATGAAAGTACTAGCATCCTATACTAAGCATATAGGATTGCGTAAGGTAACAATGTGAAGTTACAAGGACGGGCTATGCAAAGAAGATAGGAGTATCTGAAAACAAGAACAAGCTATACTACTCTAATGCAAGCGGTGTAGATAAGAGTAGGCGATATCTGGTGATCAAGGGGGGGCTTGCCCGGTTGCTCCGGCAAGGAGGAGTCGCTTGACGTAGTCGATCACCGGGCAAAGATCGGTCTCGGGTCTACCAAGAGAAGAGGGGGAAGAAATAGTAAATATAAAGCAAACATAGCATCACAAAGCATAACGTGGCAATAAGTTGTGCCGGGTGTGACCTAACGTATGGCTACACGATATAGGTGAAGGGGGAATTCAACCGGGAATATTTTCCGGTTAGGACTATGTCGGATAGATGACCGGAGGGGAATGTTCCATGTTCGCACAGTTAGAGGCATCGGCAGTAAACGGACCACGTATTCGGATTCGTTGGATTTTTCTGAGCAACTTTCATGCTGAAAATATTTTAATCCGAGTTACGGATTAAAAGATATGATTTTCTAAAGATTTTATTAATTTCTGGAATTTAATTAATTAATTAATTAATTTTAAAAATGGAATTATGACGTCAGCATGAGGTCATGCTGATGTCAGCAGTCAGCGTTGACCGTTGACTTGGTCAACCTGACATGTGGGTCCAGGGGGACCCACCTGTCATTCCCTAATTAAGTTAATTAGGATTAGGTTAAATTAACTATAGTTTATTTAAACTTAATTAGTTAGTTGAATTAATTAACCCGGATTAATTAACTTAATTAATAATTACTTAATTAATTAATTATTAATTAATTTGTTAAACCATTTTATTTTTATTTTTTTAATTAAATTACGTGGGGCCCCTAGTCAATGACCCGGGGTCCTAGCGCCCACCCAGAGAGGGCCGAGCGGGCGCAGAGGGCGCCGACGAGGCATGAAGCGGGTGAGGCTGGTGGTGCACGGCGACTGTCGGAGGTCAGGCGGGCGGTAGCCCGAGGCGAAGCTGAACGGCGATCAAGCCGGCGGCAAGCGGGCGCGGTGGAAGGAGAAGGAGGGCGAGGGTGCACGGTCTCGGACGGGGTCAACACGGCGGGCGGGCAGGGGCGGAGGCCAATGAGCGAAGCGGCAGCGATCATGCGCAGCCGCAACGACAGACCAGGCGCCGCGGTGGCAGAGCGGGCCAACAAAGAGGGCTCGGGGAGAGACGGGTCGAGCAGCAGATGGCCATGCGCCGACGCTGACGACGCGCAGCAGTGGCTGGCCGGAGCGCGGGGAAGAGGAGAAGGAGGGGGTCCTCACAAGGGGTTGCAGGGTCATGGCAATGGGCTTGGGGAGGACAGGGACGACAAGGTCGGGGTCGGGTCGGCGACGGAGATGAGGTCGAGGCGGCGAGGTCTCCGGGCGGTGGTGGTGCGACGACGACGATAGGCGGAGGATCCCCGGGCACGGGCCCGGTAGCGGTGGTGGGGCTCCGACGCGACAGGGGGGTAGGGATGGGGCGCAGGTGCGACGACGGCGTCGGGGACCGAGGGTGGCGGGTGGCGTCGGGGACGGTTACTGCCGATCGAGATCGGGGGAAAAGGCGGAGGGAAGTGGGGGTCGGGGGGGGATGCGAGGGGAAAGGGATGGCCTAGGGTTTGGTCGGGCGTGGCCTATAGGCCAGGAACGGGGTATGGGCGGCCTGCTCGGTCATCGGAGGCCACTGGGCCACTTGGCCCAATGGGGTCTCTCTCTTCTTTTCTTTTGTCTTTACCTTTTTATTTATTTTAGCTTTTTACTTTTCTATTTTATTTTAGTTTTAGCAATTTACTAAAGTGGCACCTAAATAGATTTTACAAATTATGCCACTGCCACAATAGTTTATTACTTATAACAAATTAGTTTTGAAAATGTTTATTAATTTTAAAGCACTTAAATAATTGTATTTGCTACTGTTTTATTCATTTTAGAGTATCTAAACATTTTATAAAAGTGTGGTTTCACCACCATAATTACCTATGCATTATCTGGCTCACTCCGAACATTTTAGTTTTAATATTTGAAAACTTTTATTGTTTGCTTGATTTCGAATTGGAATCCGAATAGGTTTTCGAACTAGCGTGAGTTTATCCACAGTAACCGAGGTGACGTGGCATCATTAGCGGGGATTACTGTAGCGTAATTACCCGGGCGTCACAATTCTCCTCCACTACAAGAAATCTCGTCCCGAGATTTAAGAGGGGAGTAAGGGGAAAGTTCTGGTTACGATATTCTAATGGATCTTCTCGAAGAAGTTAGTTCCTTTCGCCGATGTCTTCAACCCTTTATTCCGATGCATCATGATAAACTTGTCACCATTTCTTCGTGAACTCCATCGTACTTATGAATAGGTAAGGGGTAGCTCTACAATGCAAGGATGTTATAAGGGAAAATCATCTGGGGGTATCCCAAGAATGAACTTTTGAGTATCTCGCGAGTTGAACAAATGACACACATCGAGAGCAAAGTAAGACAAAGGCGATAAGAAGTTTCAAGCGGATAGGCAATCGTTCATTGCCTGAAGCAGGGTGCGAAAGGGTTCAGAGCAACGGGTATAAGTATTGCGTCCGATACCAGAATAGACCAACAGGCAAGTGGCCCGTGAATTAAATACAAAGCCAACCGTGAGGAATAACTTCGGCAACAGGGGTGTACAGGAGAGTCAGGTTTCGATCCTGTGAAACTGTGGGTTATGGGCCCACCATGTGGTTAAAGGTAGAAAGGTTGGTGACATCTTGCACGATCATGTAAGCAAGGCATGTCGGAGGAGAGTCTGAGGTTCATGTCGGCAACAACATAGGTACCAAGGGCGAGGGACGAAGAGAACCATTTTCCGCCGTTGAACGAGGCGGACCAATAGGCAAGGTTCTCGCCCATCGGTGGTTACCTAATGTCATCAACAATAGTAATAGGGTCTTACTTACAGAGTGGTACAACGAGGTGCTTACCTAAGCAGGGGATTATCACTGCTTAGATTATATATATCCCAAGAAGGGTCAAACAGACCCAAGGAAAGGAAAATGTGATTATTAGGTTAAACAGAACAATGGAAAGGAAAAATGTGTTTAAACACATATTTCAGGGGTATATCCTTACCGAGGACAAGCAGAGCAAGATATCCACGATAGGAGATAATGTAGAAAACCCTTTAGGTAAGGGGAGAGAAATTTCATGACATTACCCATACAACGATATTTGGATAATTGAGCAAGAAACATTTAGTATTGGGCTTCGAATGTTCTTGTTGAAAATCAGAGTACCACAGACGTGTTTCGAGATAGCATTGACATGGTCTTCAGGTGAAGATCAGACTTTGGAATCACGAAGGATTCATCAGGAATAACTTGTAGAATAAGTCTTACAATTTCCTCATGGATGAACGGATAACCTTGCCGAAAAGGAAACTATAATGATAGGTCCTCCAAATGGGGTGCTAGGCATGACATCATACTACCGGTTCATCAAAGGATCAACATCATAACTCTTGAAGTTGTCCCAACCATCATATCGACCGAGATTCAGATCCGATTGGTGTCGGGATACCTCGGACTTAGGATACCCGAGAAGAAAAGGTGCAACGCAAATTGACGAGATGACAATGTAAGATTCTCGGGAAATGAACTATGATGTGATTTCCGCTAACAAGACTCCAACATTAACCCACGGAGACGACAAGGAGGTGTCTGGTGAACTCAACGGCAGTTCACCGAGATTCCCAAAAGATGGACTTCCACAATTAAGTGAACAAGGAGATAACATTTGTCAGATCAAATGATACAAGGAAGTATGCTCGAGGAAAACATACACAAGTAAACATTGGTTGAAAGGTGCCCGATGGGTTGGGTTGCACGACCAATGTCGTAATGGTGATTTAATAATCGATAGTCTAAGAATTTCACTTCAAAGCAAGAGGCTTGCTAGAAGGGCAGAATTCAAACAGCACTGCTCACTTGTTGGTACACCGGTTGGAAGCAACACGGGGACCAAGAAAGAATGGTGATGGTGAGAAGCATCTCAATACCAAGAATTTCTTAAGAGGTGGAGCAGTCCTCACAACATCCTTGATATTAACATATGGTAATACTCCAAGGTAAAGAAGAACGATTGCTGGGTAGCAAGGAACTCAAGGTATAACACCAAACATGAACAAGCTTGTGTTGGTGGGAAGGCAATAAAGTGGTCGATGATAATACAAATCATCGAGGGCAAGGATGGTATTTCTCATCATGAACTCATTTGATATCCTGGAAGGGCTCATGGGATTGATGGTGATGACGACACACTTTGTCGAGAAATTTCAAGATGTAATCGATCGGCGATGACATCAAGTCAAATGAATGGTGAAGCGAAAGGTTATTGGAACCAAGGTTACGACACAAACTCGATACCAAGCTTGTTGTTCAAGGTGAAATGATATGACGATGAGGATCGGCGTAAGGTTAATTCATCGTCGAAAATTGTGCTCCGAGAAGAAGGACCGGGTAGCACAGTTAAAATCATCACGACAATGATATAGCCAAACAGGCTAGGAATGGCGTGGTCGGGTACAAACTCGTACTTATAGAAGCTTACGGAAGAGTTGTTGAACCGTAGTGCGGACTCGGTTCAGTTATCGGTGTCTTTGAGTGTTTAACAACTCAGAGCCCGTGAAAAATTGGAATCGGTGGGAAGGTAGCACTTGATAAGAACTCATAAGAAGTTATGCAGTTCCATGATAATCTCGAGATACCAGGGGGGTAGTACTCGACACAAGATCAAAGTAAAGGTTGGACTGGTGTAATGATCCATAGGAGACAATTGTTTTAACTTGTCCGAGAAATGAGAACAAAGAAGAACAATCATGGTCGGAACCACGGTTGCAAGGGATCAATTCACAGATACCATATGTTAGTTATCAAGGAAATAGTTATAGTTACAAGAAGCTCCCATGATAGGATTTACATCGCGTCCATGGGCATGAACACAAGGTTCAAGGTCGACTCCCACTTCTCCAATGCATACCCTTTCATTCACTTCTCGCTTTCGATGAAGTTATAGCGTTGAAATTTTATCTGGCAAAATACCAGAAGAGTACGACTCGTGAAAACTTTCGAGTTCACACATATTAAAGAAGGCATAGGTTCAACCCACAGGGGCTTCTTGGAATCATATACCAGAATCTTTAGAAATAATTAACTCAAGCTCGAAGGCAGAGCATGGTTGAGAAAGCAGAGGATACAATTTACCAAAGGCATTATGTACCAGAGGAAAGGCTCACAAGGTTATTGAATATGAAGGGCGTTGTCGGATAAAATCCAACAAAGGATCCGTGGTCCACAAGGGATCTGACGTGAGCATCAGTACTCAACTAGAGGAAGAAGAATGCAAGGAGATCAAACTATAGAAACAACTTACTAACTCAATTGTCAAATGCAAAGGAATTATGATTCCCAAATCAAGGGGTCAGAAGCAATGCTCTGATTAGGGATGGATAAGATGAATAGCCTTAGGGTACAATCTACGACACTTGGATTGGTCGAGAACCAATTCCAGTTAATAGAATGGCAGCTCGGCCGGAAAGGTAATTTATAGGGATCAATGATGATTGCGAGTATTCGCAAACATATTGAGTCAACAGACTCAAAATGATAATGACAAGGAATGTCAATATGGCTACGAGACTTATGGGATTAACCATAATGCAAGCAAGCAAGAATTTCAAGAGCCAAAGGCTCCAGAGGATTTTCGGAAGATCGAATAGTATTTTGAAGACTTCTGTGAAACACATGAACAACTCGGGTTGAGCGGATACTCGACAAGTCGAGGATTTATTTGAAGGGGTATCCATGTGGCAAGGAACTGCTAGGCAGTAGGCACAAAGTATTCCCGGAACAATAGAGAAAACTTCGGGGTATCTTGTAATAACAAGATCAACGGGGGATGATCGTATGAATGGCAAGTGTAAGTAGTTTTCCATACGGATTTATCGGTGGTCGGGAATAGCAAAAGTGATGGGCACAAAGTCTCGAGAGAATATCAAAGAGTATCTCCGAATTCTTCTGATTAGCAGACGATCATCTGAAGTGAGGGGCTCTCCGGGAGAAAGTACTCGCGAGAACCTAAAGTTACTTTTGTTTTTAGGAAAATCGTTTAACCCGAATAGAAGAGAGTTCGTAATCCCAGTAAAGATCGAGGAGTAAAAGATCCTAATACCACCCGATGGCGGCGTGGGCCCATGGGCCGCATGACCATGTTAGTAAAAAGTTTTGCAATGTCTAGACTCGACTTGACCAAGGAGTGTGGAAGGGGATTCCTACAGCAATGGGCTCGATACCAACTTGTGACGCCTCGATTCAATCGTACACTAATCATACACGCAAATGTGTACGATCAAGATCAAGGACTCACGGAAGATATCACAACACAACTCTACAAATAAAATAAGTCATACAAGCATCATAATACAAGCCAGGGCCTCGAGGGCTCGAATACAAGTGCTCGATCATAGACGAAGTCGTGAAGCAACAATATCTGAGTACGTACATAAGTTAAACAAGGTGCCATAAGATGGCTAGCACAAAGCTGGGATACAGATCGAAGAGGAGCAGGCCTCCTGCCAGGATCCTCCTAGGTCACTCCCCGGTCGTCGGCCGGGCTGCACATAGTAGTAGGCACCTCCGGAGTAGTAGTCGCCATAGGCGGTGGCGTCGCTCTGGCTCCACCGTCTGATTGCAGCAATCGAGTATAGGTAGGGGAAAAGGGGAAACAATGCAACCGTGAGTACTCATCCAAAGTACTCAAGCAAGGAGCTACACTACATATGCATGGATATATGTGTAAAGGGCCATATCGATTGGTGAACTGCAGAATGCCGTAATAAGAGGGGATAGCTAGTCTTAACGAAGACTACGCTTGGACACCGGTCTTGCAACAGGTAGGAGGGGACAATCAAGTCCTCCAAGTAACATCACATAGCAATAATCCTACCCGCGATCCCTCCTCATATCCTTGAGAGAGAGCGACCACCGGTTGTATCCGCACTTGGAAGGGTGTGTTTTATCAAGTATCCGGTTCTAGTTGTCATAAGCTCAAGGTACAACTCCAAGTCGTCACATTATCAAGATCACGGCTATCCTAATAGATTAACTTCACTGCAGGGTGCACCATCTTACCCAAAGATGCTTGATCCCATTTGGCGGACACACTTTCTCGGGTCATGCCCGCCGCGGAAGATCAACACGTCGCAGCCCCACCTAGGCACAATAGAGAGGCCGGACGCCGGTCTAAACCTAAGCGCCGCAGGGTCTGGGCCCATTGCCTCGAAAGCACACCAAGACGTTAGTAGGGCGGCCGAAGCGCACTCTAGCCTAACAGCGTTCCAGCCCAATCCGGGCGCTCCGCTCACGACGTCTGAAGTGCCGGCTGATACCACGACGCCGGATACCCATAACTACTCCCGCGTAGATGGTTAGTGCGTATAAGCTCGTAGCCAACTCAGATCAAATACCAAGACCTCGTTAAGCGTGTTAAGTATCCGCGAACGCCGAACAGGGCCAGGCCCACCTCTCACCCAGGTAGTCTCAACCTGCCCTGTCGCTCCGCCACAAGTAACAGTCGGGGGCCGTCGGGAACCCAGGCCCACCTCTACCGGGATGGAGCCACCTGTCCTTTCAAATTTCATCTCCGAACAGTACCACAGGTAATGTAATAGTGTAAAGTATATAGTATATACCCGTGATCACCTCCCGAGTGATCACGGCCCGATAGAATAGCACGGCAGACGGACAAGGATGTAGGGCCACAGATGAAAGTACTAGCATCCTATACTAAGCATATAGGATTGCAGGTAAGGTAACAATAGAAGTTACAAGGACAGCTATGCAAAGAAGATAGGAGTATCTGAAAACAGTAACAAGCTATACTACTCTAATGCAAGCAGTGTAGATAAGAGTAGGCGATATCTGGTGATCAAGGGGGGGGGGGGCTTGCCTGGTTGCTCTGGCAAGGAGGAGTCGTCGGTGACGTAGTCGATCACCGGGGCAGCATCGGTCTCGGGGTCTACCGAAGAGAAGAGGGGGAAGAAATAGTAAATATAAAGCAAACATAGCATCACAAAGCATAACGTGGCAATAAGTTGTGCCGGGTGTGACCTAACGTATGGCTACACGATATAGGTGAAGGGGGAATTCAACCGGGAATATTTTCCCGGTTCCGGACCTGTGTCAGATAGATGACCGGAGGGGGAATGTTCCATGTTCAGACAGTTAGAGGCATCTGACAGGTAAACGGACCACGTATTCGGATTCGTTGGATTTTTCTGAGCAACTTTCATGTTGAAAATATTTTAATCCGAGTTACGGATTAAAAGATATGATTTTTTAAAGATTTTATTAATTTCTGGAATTTAATTAATTAATTAATTAATTTTAAAAATGGAATTATGACGTCAACATGAGGTCATGCTGACGTCAGCAGTCAGCGTTGACCGTTGACTTGGTCAACCTGACATGTGGGTCCAGGGGGACCCACCTGTCATTCCCTAATTAAGTTAATTAGGATTAGGTTAAATTAACTATAGTTTAATTAAACTTAATTAGTTAATTGAATTAATTAACCCGGATTAATTAACTTAATTAATTACTTTATTAATTAATTTGTTAAACCATTTTATTTTTATTTTTCTAATTAAATTCAGGGGTGGGGGCCCCTAGTCAGTGACCCGGGGGGGTGGTCCTAGCGCCCGACCCAGGAGCGGGCCGAGCGGGCGCAGAGGGGCGCCGGCGAGGCATGAAGCGGAGTGAGGCCGCGGTGGTGCACGGGCGACCGTCGGAGGCCGTGCGGGCGGTAGCCGGAGGCGAGCTGGAACGGCGATCATGGGCCGGGCAAGCAAGCGCGCGTGGAAGGAGAAGGAGGGCGAGGTGCACGGTCTCGACGGGTCAACACGCAGCGGCAGGGGAGGGGCGGCCGCATGAAGCGCTGGCGGCAGCATCATGGCGAAGCGTGAGCCGCAACGGCAGACTGTGGGGCGCCATGGGGCAGAGCGGGCCAACAAAGCAGGCCTCGTGGGGAGAGACGGGTCGAGCAGATGGCTATGCGCCGACGCGACGACGCTGCAGGCAGGTGCGCTGCTGGAGCGCGGGGAAGAGGAGAAGGAGGGGGTCCTCACAAGGGCTTGCAGGGTCATGGCAATGGGCTTGGGGAGGACAGGGACGACAAGGTCGGGGTCGGGTCGGCGACGGAGATGAGGTCGAGGCGGCGAGGTCTCCGGGCGGTGGTGGTGCAACGACGACGATAGGCGGAGGATCCCCGGGCACGGGCCCGGTAGCGGTGGTGGGGCTCCGACGCGACAGGGGGGTAGGGATGGGGCGCAGGTGCGACGGCGGCGTCGGGGACCGAGGGTGGCGGGTGGCGTCGGGGACCGGTTGCCTGCCTCGATCCAGATCGGGGGGGAAAGGCAGAGGGGGGGAGTGGGGTCGTGGGGGGATGCGAGGGGAAAGGGATGGCCTAGGGTTTGGTCGGGTGTGGCCTATAGGCCGAGGAACGGGGTATGGGCGGCCTGCTCGATCGCCGGAGGCAGTGGGCCACTTGGCCCAATGGGGGTCTCTCTCTTCTTTTCTTTTGTCTTTACCTTTTATTTATTTTACCTTTTTACTTTTCTATTTTATTTTAGTTTTAGCAATTTACTAAAGTGGCACCTAAATAGATTTTACAAATTATGCCACTGCCACAATAGTTTATTACTTATAACAAATTAGTTTTGAAAATGTTTATTAATTTTAAAGCACTTAAATAATTGTATTTGCTACTGTTTTATTCATTTTAGAGTATCTAAACATTTTATAAAAGTGTGGTTTCACCACCTTAATTACCTATGCATTATCTGGCTCACTCCGAGCATTTTAGTTTTAATATTTGAAAACTTTTATTGTTTGCTTGATTTCGAATTGGAATCCGAACAGGTTTTCGAACTAGCGCGAGTTTATCCACAGTAACCGAGGTGACGTGGCATCATTAGCGGGGATTACTGTAGCGTAATTACCCGGGCGTCACATTGGAGGAGACCAGCTGGTCGTTGGTGTTCTGCTTTCACCCTTCGGTAGACATCACATTCATTCACGAATTGAGCAATTTCTCGCTTCATTCGAGTCCACCAGTACGACTGCTTGAGGTCATGGTACATCTTCGCATTTCCGTGATGAATGGATAGAAGGGAATTGTGTGCCTCGTTCATAATGACTTTACGTAGATCACCCTTAGGAACCACAATCCGGTCCTCGAAGAGAAGAGTATCTTTGTCATCAATGTGGAAGCACTTGTACTTGGAAATGCCCTTGTCGATACCACGTTTCACCTTTTTCACCATGGTATCCAGGAGTTGAGCCTCATGAATTTGGTCTTGCAAAGTAGGAGAGACTATGAGGTTGGCAAGAAAACCTTGAGGAACAACTTGAAGATTCAGCTTGCGGAAAGCTTCACAGAGATCCGGTTGGAAGGGCTTGAGAATTAAGCTGTTGCAATAAGCCTTCCTGCTCAAAGCATCTGCAATCACATTGGCCTTGCCCGGAGTATATTCAATACTTGGGTTGTACTCTTGAATCATTTCGACCCATCGAGTTTGCCTGAGGTTGAGGTTGGGTTGTGTGAAGATATACTTGTGGCTCTTGTGATCGGTGAATATGTCCACTTTCCTTCCCAACAAGAGATGTCTCCATGTTATTAATGCATGGACAATCGCCGCCAACTCAAGATCGTGAGTGGGGTAGTTCTTTTCGTTGGGCTTCAGCTGACGAGAGGTATAGGCCACAACTCTCTTCTCTTGCATTAACACAGAACCGAGACCTTGAAGAGAAGCATCACCGAAAACCTCAAATGGCTTGGATTCATCAGGAGGAGTCAAGACAGGAGCTGTGACGAGTGGGCCCATAACCCACAGGTCCCAGGATCGAAACCTCGCTCTGATACCAACTTGTAACACCCTCGATGCGGCTATATCTCCCACGTGTCGAAGCACGACTTAGAGGCATAACCGCATTGAAAGCAATGTCGCAAGTGAGGTAATCTTCACACAACCCATGTAATACATAAGGGAAAGAGATACATAGTTGGCTTACAGTCGCCACTTCACACAATACATAAATAAACATCCATCATCCAGGTTACACTCAAGGTCCGACTACGGAACCAAAATAAAAGAAGACTACCCCAAATGCTACATAGAACCCCGATCGTCCCAACTAGGCTCCACTACTGATCATCAGGAAAAGACACATAGTAACGACCACGTTCCTCGTCGAACTCCCACTTGAGCTCGGTTGCGTCATCTGCACTGGCGTCGTCGGCACCTGCAACTGTTTTGGTAGAATCTGTGAGTTCTGAATCAAGACTATTTAAGCTTATAGGAAGGACAGAGTTCTGAGGTGGAGCTGCAGCAAGCGACTAGCATATATGGTGGCTACATCCGCAAAAGAGAGCGAGAAGAGAAGCAAGGCGCGGTCGTGAAGCTAGTAGCGATCAAGAAGTGATCCTGAACTACTTACGTCAAGCATAACTCCAACACCGTGTTCACTTCCCGGACTCCGAGAAGAGACCATCACGGTTACACACGCCGTTGATGTTTTATAATTAAGGTCAACTTCGGGTTTTCTACAACCGGACATTAACAAATTCCCATCTGCCTCATAACCGCAGGCACGGCTTTGAAGATAATACCCTGCAGGGTGTCCCAACTTAGCCCATTATAAGCTCTCACGGTCAACGAAGGATATTCCTTCTATCGAAGACCCGATCGATCTCGAATCCCGGACTACAAGACATTTCGACAAAGAATAAAACAAGACCAGCAAAGCCGCCGAATGTGCCGACAAATCCCGATAGGAGCTGCACATATCTCGTTCTCGTGGCACACCGGATGAGCAGGGCGTCGGGTTGGCATAGACCCTGATTGCCCAAGGGCGCCGGACATCGCTCAAGTTGGACCAGCACTCGAAGGAGAACTGGCCGGGGTTAAAATAAAGATGACCCTCGGGCTCGCGAAAACCCGGGGAAAAGGCTTAGGTGGCAAATGGTAAAACCAAAGTTGGGCCTTCTTTGGAGGAGTCTTATTCAAAGCGAACTGTCAAGGGTGTCCCATAAATCACCCAACCGTGTAAGGAACGCGAAATCAAGGAACATAACACCGGTATGACGGAAACTAGGGTGGCAAGAGTGGAACAAAACACCAGGCATAAGGCCGAGCCTTCCACCCTTTACCAAGTATATAGATGCATTAATTATAGCAGATATATTGTGATATCCCCAACAAGTAAACATGTTCCAACAAGGAACAACATCTCCATGTTCCAACAAGGAACAAACTTCATCTTCACCTGCAACTAGCAACGCTATAAGAGGGGCTGAGCAAAGCGGTAACATAGCCAAACAACGGTTTGCTAGGAAAGGATGGTTAGAGGTTTGACATGGTAATAGGGGTGGCATGATAAGCAAGTGATAGGCATCATAGCATAGGCATAGCAAAAGAGAGAGCATCTAGCAAGCAAAGATAGAAGTGATTTCAAGGGTATGGTCATCTTGCCTGCAAGGTTCGCAGAGTTGTCGAAAGCTTGATCCTCGTAAGCGTTCTCAACAGGTTCCTCGTTCACGTACTCGTCTCTCGGCTCTACCCAAAGCAAGAACACAAACAATGGAACCACAATAAATCACGGTGCAATGCACAAGCAACATGATGCAATACATGGCATGATATGCGAGATGTGATATGCAATGCGTATGCGTGCTCGGAAGGAAAATGATGAACTAGGCATCAACTTGGCAAACCAAGTATGCCTCTGAAAGGTGAGATGATTTCGGTTGAAATCGATATAAAGATCACCGGAATCGGATGCACGGTTTGCAAATGACAAGCAAAACAAGAATGGCACAAATCTGCCATTAACAGCATGATGCCACATAGCAAGCAACAAGAAATTAAGCTACTGCACCCAAACGTACCAACAAAGCATATGGCAGTGATCTACTCAAGATGCTTGACAAAATATGAACACTGAGCTACGGCTAATTCACACACTAACAGGTCCAAACAGGCATGGCAAAAGTGCAAAATATATCAGCTTCACAGACTTAGTGAAATTACTGAACATTGCAGAATCAGCATCAGGAAGCAATATTCAGAGCAAGCAAACTACATGCTACAGGAACGTATAATAGCAAAACAAGGCATGGATGAATCTACTAAAAGCATAGAACAAAAGTCCCTTATTGACCATGAGCCAAAAGGGATCAGAAAATGTAATAGCACCCATGTCAATATAGCAAGTTTCGTTAACAGATTCAGCAAACAGGGCATGACATTGACAGAATTATGTAAGCATCTTCGCGAGCTCGATGCACTCACTACAGAGCATTAAAAGATAAACTAAGCATACATCCATCAGGAAGACATGGCATAGAAGCTATACATGGCAAGAACAACATCATAGCATACACGGATCAACTACAACAACCTTGGCAAAATTGAATAACATGTAAACAATCTGCCAGGAAACATTTTATAGCAAAAGTAGAGCTCGATTGACTCAAGCTATGGCACTCCGTAATTGCAAACAAAGGCATGGATGGATAGAGCATAACCATATGTTCAAAACATCCTTACTGAAGTATCTCAAAATATGCATGGATCTCTCTGTAGCATCAAGTTAACATGGCATAAAAATATCAGCAAAACAGGGGCTGAAATCAGCAACATCATGAAGCCTAGTTTGCATGCTTGTGCTAGTCACCACAGAGATCACAAAAATACATGGCATACACCCCATAATTCTTTCATACATGTCGCTCATGAGTCATTGCACATCCCGGTACACCGCCAGAGGCATTCATATAGAGTCATATTTTGTTGTAAGTATCGAGTTGTAATTGTTGAGTTGTAAGAAAAATAAGTGTGATGATCATCATTATTAGAGCATTGTCCCAGTGAGGAAAGGATAATGGAGACTATCATTCCCCCATAAGTCGGGATGAGACTCTGGACGAAAATAAAAAAAAGAAACAAAAGAGGCCATAAAAAAAGAAAAGGCCCAAATAAAAAATAAAAATAATAAACAAATAAATGAGAGAAAAAGAGAGAAGGGGCAATGCTACTATCCTTTTACCACACTTGTGCTTCAAAGTAGCACCGTGATCTTCATGATAGAGAGTCTCCTATGTTGTCACTTTCATATACTAGTGGAATTTTACATTATAGAACTTGGCTTGTATATTCCAATGATGGGCTTCCTGAAAATGCCCTAGGTCGTCGTGAGCAAGCGAGTTGGATGCACACCCACTTAGTTTCTTTTGTTAAGCTTTCATATACTTATAGCTCTAGTGCATATGTTGCATGGCAATCCCTAGTCACTCACATTGATATCTATTGATGGGCATCTCCATAGCCCATTGATACGCCTAGTTGATGTGAGACTATCTTCTCCCTTTTTGTCTTCTCCACAACCACCATTCTATTCCACATATAGTGCTATATCCATGGCTCACGCTCATGTATTGCGTGAAGATTAAAAAGTTTTGAAAATGTTAAAGTATGAAACAATTGCTTGGCTTGTCATCGGGTTGTGCATGATTTAAATATTTTGTGTGGGGAAGATGGAGCATAGCCAGGACTATATGATTTTGTAGGGATAACTTTCTTTGGCCATGTTATTTTGAGAAGACATGATTGCTTTGTTAGTATGCTTGAAGTATTATTATTTTTATGTCAATATGAACTTTTGTCTTGAATCTTTTGGATCTGAATATCCATATCACAAGTAAGAAGAATTACATTGAAATTATGCCTACTAGCATTCCACATCAAAAATTATCTTTTTTATCATTTACCTACTCGAGGACGAGCAGGAATTAAGCTTGGGGATGCTTGATATGTCTCCAACGTATCTATAATTTTTGATTGCTCCATGCTATATTACTACTGTTTTGGGCAATATTGAGCTTTATTATCCACTTTTATATTATTTTTGGGACTAACCTATTAACCGGAGGCCCAGCCCAGATTTCTTTGTTTTATGCCTATTTCAAAGTGTTTCGAGGAAAAGGAATATCGAATGAGTCGAAACGGAACGAAATCAACTAGAGAAGTTATTTTTGGAAGGAAAGCCACCAGATAGACTTGGACTCTACGTCTGAAGATACGGAAGCTGGCCACGAGGGTGGGGGCGCGCCCACCCCCCTAGGGTGCGCCCCCTGCCTCGTGGGGCCCCCGAAGCTCCACCGACGTACCCCCTGCACCCATATATACCTACGTATCGTAAAACTTCCAGAACAGAAGATAGATCGGGAGTTCCGCCGCCGCAAGCCTCTGTAGCCACCAAAAACCTCTCGGGAGTCCGTTCCGGCACCCTGCCGGAGGGGGAACCCATCACCGGTGGCCATCTTCATCATCCCGACGCTCTCCATGACGAGGAGGGAGTAGTTCACCCTCGGGGCTGAGGGTATGTACCCGTAGCTATGTGTTTGATCTCTCTCTCTCTCTCTCTCTCGTGTTCTTGATTTGGCACGAGCTTGATGTATCGCGAGATTTGCTATTATAGTTGGATCTTATGTTTCTTCTCCCCCTCTACTCTCTTGTAACGAATTGAGTTTTCCCCTTAAAGTAAACTTATCGGATTGAGTCTTTAAAGATTTGAGAACACTAGATGTATGTCTTGCCGTGCGTATCTGTGGTGACAATGGGATATCACGTGATTCACTTGATGTATGTTTTGGTGATCAACTTGCGGGTTCCGCCCATGAACCTATGCATAGGGGTCGGCACACATTTTCGTCGTGATTCTCCGGTAGAAACTTTGGGGCACTCTTTGAGGTTCTATGCGTTGGTTGAATAGATGAATCTGAGATTGTGTGATGCATATCGTATAATCATGCCCACGGATACTTGAGGCAACAATGGAGTATCTAGGTGACATTAGGGTTTTGGTTGATTTGTGTCTTAAGGTGTTGTTCTAGTATGAACTCTAGGGCTGTTTGTGACACTTATAGGAATAGCCCAACGGATTGATTGGAAAGAATAACTTTGAGGTGGTTCCGTACACTACCATAATCTCTTCGTTTGTTCTCCACTATTAGTGACTTTGGAGTGACTCTTTGTTGCATGTTGATGGATAGTTATATGATCTATCTATGTTATTATTGTTGAGAAAACTTGCACTAGTGAAAGTATGAACCTTATGACTTGTTTCCTATCATTGCAAAACCGTTTGTGCTCGCTTTTATCATTAGTTACCTTGCTGTTTTTATTATTTCAGATTACAAAAACCTATATCTACCATCCATATTGCACTTGTATCACCATCTCTTCATGAACTAGTGCACCTATAAAATTTACCATTGTATTGGGTGTGTTGGGGACACAAGAGACTCTCTGTTATTTGGTTGCAGGGTTGCTTGAGAGAGACCATCTTCATCCTACGCCTCCTACGGATTGATAAACCTTAGGTCATCCACTTGAGGGACATTTGCTACTGTCCTGCAAACCTGTGCACTTGCAGGCCCAACAACGTCTACAAGAAGAAGGTTGTGTAGTAGACATCAGGGCTGAGGGTATGTACCAGTAGTTATGTGTTTGATCTCTCTCTCTCTCGTGTTCTTGAGGTGATAACAATCTTGATGTATCGCGAGCTTTGCTATTATAGTTGGATCTTATGATGTTTCTCCCCCTCTACTCTCTTGTAATGGATTGAGTTTTCCCATTGAAGTTATCTTATCGGATTGAGTCTTTAAGGATTTGAGAACACTTGATGTATGTCTTGCATGTCCGTATCTGTGGTGACAATGGGATATCACGTGATTCACTTGATGTATGTTTTGGTGATCAACTTGCGGGTTTCGTGACCTCGTGAACTTATGCATAGGGGTTGGCACAGGTTTTCGTCTTGACTCTCCGGTAGAAACTTCGGGACACTCCTTGAAGTACTTTGTGTTGGTTTGAATAGATGAATCTGAGATAGTGTGATGCATATCATATAATCATACCCATGGATACTTGAGGTGATATTGGAGTATCTAGGTGACATTAGGGTTTTGGTTGATTTGTGTCTTAAGGTGTTATTCTAGTACAAACTCTATGATAGATCAAAAGGAAAGAATAGCTTCATGTTATTTTACTACCGACTCTTGAATACATCGATCAGAAAGGATAACTTTGAGGTGGTTTCGTACCCTACCATAATATCTTCGTTTGTTCTCCGCTATTAGTGACTTTGGAGTGACTCTTTGTTGCATGTTGAGGGATAGTTATATGATCCAATTATGTTATTATTGTTGAGAGAACTTGCACTAGTGAAAGTATAAACCCTAGGCCTTGTTTCAACGCATTGAAATACCGTTTGTGCTCACTTTTACCACTTATTACCTTGTTGTTTTTAAATTTTCAGATTACAAAAACCTATATCTACCATCCATATTGCACTTGTATCACCATCTCTTTGCCGAACTAGTGCACCTGTACAATTTACCATTGTATTGGGTGTGTTGGGGACACAAGAGACTCTTTGTTATTTGGTTGCAGGTTTGTTTGAGAGAGACCATCTTCATCCTACGCCTCCCATGGATTGATAAACCTTAGGTCATCCACTTGAGGGAAATTTGCTACTGTCCTACAAACCTCTGCACTTGGAGGCCGAACAACATCTACAGGAAGAAGGTTGCGTAGTAGACATCACAGTATTCAAAAAGGGTTTTCCAAGAATAATAGACATACTATCGTCCTCGGGAATATCAAGAATAACAAAGTCCGTTAAAATAGTAACGTTTGCAACTACAACATGCACATCCTCACAAATACCGACAGGTATAGCAGTTGATTTATCAGCCATTTGCAAAGATATTTCAGTAGGTTTCAACTTATTCGAATCAAGTCTACGATATAAAGAGAGAGGCATGACACTAACACCGGCTCCAAGATCACATAAAGCAGTTCTAACATAGTTTATTTTAATGGAGCATGGTATCGTTGGTGCTCCTGGATCTCCTAGTTTCTTAGGTATTCCACCCTTAAAAGTATAATTAGCAAGCATGGTGGAGAATTTCAGCTTCCGGTATCTTTCTCTTATTTGTGACAATATATTTCATGTACTTAGCAAAAAGATAGGTCTAGTTATCTCAGCAAAGCGCTCAAAATCCTCATCATCCTTTTTCTTGGATGGTTTGGGAGGAAAAGGCATGGGTTTCTGAACCCATGGTTCTCCTTCTTTACCGTGCTTCCTAGCAACGAAGTCTCTCTTATCATAACGTTGATTCTTTGATTGTGGGTTCTCAAGATCAACAACAGGTTCAATCTCTACATCATTGTTATTGCTAGGTTGAGCATCAACATGAACATCATTATTAGCATTATCACTAGGTTCATGTTCATCACCAGATTTTGTTTCAGCATCAGAAATAGAAATATCATTGGGATTCTCAGGTGTGTCTACAACAGGTTCACTAGAAGCATGCAAAGTCCTATCATTTTTCTTTTTCTTCCTTTTATGAGGACTAGGTGCATCTACATTAGTTCTCTGAGAATCCTGCTCAATTCTCTTAGGGTGACCCTCAGGATACAAAGGTTCCTGAGTCATTTTACCCCCTCTAGTCATAACTCTAACAGCATTATCATTCTTCTTGTTATTCAATTCATTGAGGAAATCATTTTGAGCTTTAAGCACTTGTTCTACTTGAGTGGTAACCATAGAAGCATGTTTACTAATGAGTTTAAGTTCACCTTTAACTCTAGACATATAATCACCCAAGTGTTCAATCGTATAAGCATTGCTTTTCAGTTGTCTACCAAAATAGGCATTAAAATCTTCTTGCTTAACCATAAAGTTATCAAACTCATCCAGACATTGGCTAGCAAACTTAGTAGGAGGGATTTCAGCTTTATCATATCTATAGAGAAAGTTTACCTTTACTACCTGTGTCGGGTTACCAAGACCAGGTATTTCTTCAACAGACGGCAAATTAAGACCATGTATTTCTTAAATAGGAGGTAAATTCTTAACATCTTCAGCTTTAACACCATTTTCTTTCATAGATTTCTTCGCCTCTTGCATATCTTCAGGGCTGAGAAATAGGATACCCCTTTTCTTTGGAGTTGGCTTAGGAGTTGGTTCAGGAAGTGTCCAATTATTTTCATTGGTCAACATATTATTCAATCGAATTTCAGCTTCATCAACTATTCTTTCCCTGAAAACACAACCAGCACAACTATCCAGGTGGTCTCTGGAAGCATCGGTTAGTCCATTATAAAAGATATCAAGTATTTCATTTTTCTTGAGAGGATGGTCTGGCAAAGCATTAAGTAATTGGAGAAGCCTCCTCCAAGCTTGTGGGAGACTCTCTTCTTCAATTTGCACAAAATTATATATTTCCCTTAAAGCAGCTTGTTTCTTATGAGCAGGGAAATATTTAGCAGAGAAGTAATAAATCATATCCTGGGGACTACACACACAACCTGGATCAAGAGAATTAAACCATATTTTAGCATCACCCTTTAATGAGAACTGAAATAATTTAAGGATATAGTAGTAGCGAGTTTTCTCATCATTAGTGAACAGGGTGGCTATATCATCTAATTTAGTAAGATGTGCCACAAAAGTTTCAGATTCATAGCCATAGAAAGGATCAGATTCAACCAGAGTAATTATCTCGGGATCAAAAGAGAAATCATAATCCTTATCGGTAACAAAGATAGGTGAAGTAGCATAAGCAGGGTCATATTTCATTCTAGCATTCAGAGATTTTTCTCTGAGCTTAACTAATAATTTCTTAAGATCACTCCTATTATTGCAAGCAAGAAAGTCTCTAGCAGTTTCCTCGTCCATAACATAACTGTCGGTGTCAAAACCGGCGGATCTCGGGTAGGGGGTCCCGAACTGTGCGTCTAAGGCGGATGGTAACAGGAGGCGGGGGACACGATGTTTACCCAGGTTCGGGCCCTCTCGATGGAGGTAATGCCCTACTTCCTTCTTGATTGATCTTGATGATATGAGTATTACAAGAGTTGATTTACCACGAGACCGTAGAGGCTAAACCCTAGAAGCTAGCCTATGGTCTGATTGTTGTTGTCCTACGGACTAAACTCTCCGGTTTATATAGGCACCGGAGGGGGCTAGGGTTACACCGAGTCGGTTACAAGGGAGGAGATCTACATATCCGTATTGCCAAGCTTGCCTTCCATGCCAAGGAGAGTCCCATCCGGACACGAGACGAAGTCTTCAATCTTGTATCTTCATAGTCCAACCGTCCGGCCAAAGGATATAGTCCGGCTGTCCGAAGACCACCTAATCCAGGACTCCCTCAGTAGCCCTGAACCGGGCTTCAATTACGATGAGTCCGGCGCGTAGATTTTCTTCGGCATTGCAAGGCGGGTTCCTCCTCCGAATACTCCATAGTGATAGTGTCCGGCTCTGCAAAACGAATTCCACATGCCACCGTAGAGAGAATAATATTTCCACAAATCTAATCTGCTGACACATTCTGTAGCATGACATCACACCACGGCCCGGTCATTATTCGAACCGTTTTTCTCAACCAGCCACGGCACATATCGCGAGGCAGTTTTCTTGGCACGTCTCATCGAAGCAGAGATCGTGTCCCCTTATCACGAGATTATCATCAATACGGGTGTGGGTAACCCAACCACGCCATCAATTACGGCACTTGGGGAATAAGCGAGTTTACTAGGCAGGTGGGGGGCCTATAGTTTCGTCCGCCCTTATAAAGGGACAAGGATTCACCTTTTTTACCCCACGCCTTCTTCCTCTTTGCTCATCCATTCTTGCGCACTCGAGCTCCAACACCCAAGCCTGCGCCTTTACCCTCAAACCACTCCAAGCATGTCCGGAGCGGGAGGCAAGTGGATGGTCTCCTCCGTCACGGAGGAGGACGTCAAAAAGTTGCGGGGAGCCGGATATCTGGCCGCGGACATCGCACACCGGCTGCCAGATGCGGGGCAGATCATCCCCATGCCCGAACCCCACGAGAGGGCGGTTTTCCTTACCCACTTCATTCGCGGACTGGGATTTCCCTTCCACCCGTTTTGTCCGCGGGCTCATGTTTTACTACGGGCTAGATTTTCATGATCTGGCCCCCAATTTCATCCTCAACATCTCGGTGTTTATCATCGTGTGCGAGGCTTTCCTCCGCATCAGGCCCCACTTCGGCCTGTGGCTGAAAACCTTCAATATTAAACCGAAGGTGGTGGTCGGCCAGCAGGCGGAGTGCGGTGGTGCCATGGTGGGAAAAAAGCCCAACGTCACATGGCTCGAAGGCTCCTATGTGGAGACCATAAAGGGGTGGCAATCGGGGTGGTTCTATATCACCGAGCCACGTGACACCAACTGGGTGGCGGCCCCCAAATTTCGATCCGGAATCCCCATGCGGCTCACCTCCTGGAAAGAGAAGGGCCTGTCGTGGGGTTCCCCAGTAGAGCTGACCGGACTCCAGACATGCATAAAAAACATGATGAGCAAGAAAATCAAGCTCATCAACATGGTCCAAGTCATGCTCTTCCGCCGGATCCTCCCATGTCAAAGATGGGCATTCACCTTGTGGGAGTTCGACCCGGCCAAGCACCAGACGCTGCGAGAGCTCTTCGACACGACGCACAAGGACGTCTGGAGGGTGTTGTTCAAGGGCGTCGAGGTACCTCCTCCCCTTACCGAGGACCGCGGACTCAGCGCAAAGTGCCATGCCAATCCGGTAAGTTTTTATATCTCACGGGATATTCATTTGCCCCAGTTTAATCATGTGCGGGATCTAAGCTTCCATGCCATTAACAGGACTGGGTAGAGACAGCGGAGCGGATCGATAGTCCGGCTCCCCTGCCCGAAGATCCGGCAGATGCTCTCCTAACGGGGATGCTGGTTCCGGCGCCTTATGAGGTGCCGGAGAAGAAGGCCACGGGGACCCGAAAGGGTCTCCGGCGCAAGGTTATATCGGACTCATCGTCCGATAACTCCGAGGCGCACTCCTCCCACGAAAACGAGGAGGAGGAAGAGGAAAGTTCTCCCCCCAGCCGGGGGAGACAAGAAAAGGAAGGCCGCCCCAACCGGGGAGGCCGAAGGGTCCAAGAAGGGAAGGACCCTCCTTCCGGACTGCTCCACGACGGCCGCCTACGGCGACGACGAGTGGTTACCCAAGGACAAGCCACTGGCGAAGTCGTAAGTATCCGGATACCACAATAATTGATGGTATGTTTTATTGCACTTCTTATCTTTACGCCGAACATGATTGTGCAGTCCGTCCCGAGCCCATATCGACGTATCTTCGTCGGATGGTTCTTTGGACCCGTCGGATATGAATAGCGATTCACTTCCGAACGCCTCCACCCCTCGCCCCACGGACAACGTCGAGGTTTTGTCTCAAAGGGCACCGAGCCGAGGGGAGGTAGTCATGGAGGCGCCTCGAGGCGACCTTCCGGACCCTGGGCGCGAAGGGAGCAAGACTCCCACGGGCTCCAAGTTCGGCCCCCAGCCGAACACTGCGCCGAAACCTCCAGCGGTTCCGGACTCCGGCAAGCGAACCCCCATTAAGAGGGTCAAGCCACCCGTGCCGGTGGCCTCTGTCCATCTAGAGGCACCGGACAACTTGCTGGAAGCGCTTCGCGGCGCTTCCATCGACGAAGAGCACCGCACTATCATGAGTGCGGTGATCGAGAAGGTTCAGTCTGCCAAAAACGGACTAACCGAAGCTTGTGCCAGCCTCCTAACAGGCTTTCAGGTAAGTAATCAAAATATAGGGACATATCATCGCATAGACAGTAGCCCCTGATGCTCTGTTTGGCGTTCACGAAGAAAGGCCGAATAGAGGATCAAATAATAACTCAGGAGTCTAATCAGAATATGTCTATGTGCATATGCAGGCTTCACTGTTGGTCGCCGCCGCACGTGCTGCGGAGGTCACTGCTCTGAAGTAGGACCTTGAGTGGTCCGAGGAAGAGCTCGGCCTTGCCAAGAGGCAGCTCGAGGAGAGCAAAGGTAAGCAATACCTTGTCTATATATTAAAAAGAAATTTGGTTGTAAGATAATAGGATCATCATGGATTTGCCAGGGGCCACGACTGAAGTGGCGACCCTGAAGAAGGAGCTGTCCGAGGCCAAAGACAAAGCGGCCAAGGAGCGCATCGAGCGATAAAAGCAAGAAGCCCGGGTAGGCGAGGTGCAGCAAGAGCTCCAGGCTCTCGCCAAAAAACACGAGTCCTTGGAGCTTGACTCCAAGACACGAGAGTCCAAGCTTGCGAAGGCCCTCAAAAGCGCTCAAAACGCCAAGGCTGAAGCCCACAAGGCCCCGAGTTCGGAGCTCTCCAGGAGCGTTTGCAGATCTTCCCTGCAGTGTGTCAGATGCCGCAGAGTTTTACCGAGCTGAGGAGGGGAGTTCGACGGAAAAGTTGTTCTGGTCTCAGTATACTGGGACCGAACACCCAATGCCCATGAGCGACCAGCTGAAGCAACTGGTCGAGCTTCATAAGGCGGCCGAACAGGCCATGAAGGGTCTTATAGTCCGGATGTGGCCTGGCGATCCCCTGCCTGACAACTACTTCGGTCTAGTGAGGCGGCTTGTAGATGCCTGCCCACGGCTTGAAGTCATAAAGTGGTCCGTCTGCATCGAGGGTGCACGCCGTGAAGCTGGTGAAGGAGGGGCCGCCGGAGGGCAAGGAGCATCGCCGCCCCGAGATGTATTATGACAGTGTCCTGAAGGGTTCCCGCCTTGTGACGGAGGAATGTGCTAAAGATGTAATTTTTGAATGAATGTTCTCATGTGATCCATTTAATGTGAAACTAGTTCATGTGCGCTATGCAATGCTTTTTGATTTTAAAATATTACCTTCTGTGTGGCCGTTTATAAAATCTGAGAATTGGCCAGTCGTCGGCTTCTGCCCTCATGTAACTAGTACTGAGGTGTTCGGGATAAATCTCAGCAATCTTTTTCCCATTTTTGGGTCCTTCAAGGGAGGTGTTCAGCGCAACGAACCAGGCAATCAGACTATAAGCCTTTATCACTCTCACTTAGCCATAGAAGTCTACAATTTTAAATTTTGGTGAAGCCCCTAGTACTCGGAAGGCCAAATTTGGGGTGCTATATAGGCCTAAGTCGGACAAGGCCGACTCCTCGCCTGAAGCGGAAAAAGTCTTTAAGGACGTGAGACCTCTCGAACAGCGACCAGCTCTCGCCTTATCATAACAGTCAGTTTTGGCTTTCTCTACTGAGGTGCTCGTCCGGAAGAACAAGGACACAATCGCAGTAGTTCTCCCAGTGCTACCTTAGCCGATATTGCGGAACGTAAGGTACCAAAATATGGGAGCTGGGCAAACCCAACTATTGACCCAAGACATGATTCGGAGCTGATGCATATAATGCTATAAGTTCGGGGTGTCGCACTGTCGAAAGTGTTCGGACTTCTCACGCCGTATTATGGGGTATACGAAAGCCCCTGGCGTAATGGTCATACCAGAATGTACGGGTGCGAACTGTCGTAAAATAAACAGACAAGAAAAAGGAAGAGTAATGCAATTATAGACTAATGCTACGTATTGTTATTTAAATAATACGTCGAAGCGTACTGGTACAAGTAGTGCAATAAGCAAAAAATAGGACTATTTGACATGTCCTATCCAAGGGAAGGCTGCGTACGGGTATTTAAAACAGGTATTTCGATCGTTATCAGAGACCACCTGGGGATTCCATTGTACGACTTAGCTTCTTGCCTCCTTGGTTGTTCCTTCCCGTAATGTAATAAAGCAATCATACTGCCGGAAAGGGCTTCCAAAGAGTAAGGTCCTGAAAGAGAAAAAATGGTAAAGGTATGTAGCCCCTAGGGCGGTTGAGCCGCATTACGGGACATGCCCTGATCGTGCCCCCGCCTATGCCCATGGTATTTTCAGTGCATAATTATGTACGCGCGGCACTGATTTCATCGCTTGACTAGGGCTAGGACGAGGGACGAATTGCTAGGCGAGCTCTGAAGATGCCAGGCGATCCTGCTGCAGGTTACTCCGGACTCGCTTGACGGTGTCCGGGGGCTGTATCGCCGAATTGGCGGTTTGCCATAAAAGGCTGCTTTGTGCTTCTGCTGCGAGGGCCACAGTGTGCTCCTCCGTGCGGAGCGAGCGCTCTGTGTTTCCATTGGCTGTTATGACCCCCCTAGGTCCTGGCATCTTGAGCTTGAGGTATGCGTGTCACGGTACCACGTTGAATTTTACCGTCACGGTTCGCCCGGCGATGCGTGATAGCCACCGCAGAACGGGACGATATCGAAGATTAACTCCTCGCTTCGGAAGTTTTCTAGAGATCCGAAGACCATTTCCAGTGTGATTGAGCCCGTGCAATGGGCCTCTACACCTGGGATGACACCCTTAAAGGTGGTTTTGGTGGGTTTGATCCTTGAGGGATCTATACCCATTTTGCGCACTGTATCCTGATAGAGCAAGTTCAGGCTGCTGCCGCCGTCCATGAGGACTCGAGTGAGGTGAAATCCGTCAATGATAGGGTGTAGGACCAATGCGGCGGATCCGCCATGACGGATACTAGTGGGGTGGTCCCTGCGATCGAAGGTGATCGGACAGGAGGACCACGGGTTGAACTTTGGGGCGATAGGTTCCATTGCATAGACGTCCCTTAGTGCACGCTTCCGTTCCCTCTTGGGAATGTGGGTTGCTTATATCATGTTCACCGTCTTCACTTGTGGGGGGAACCTCTTCCGTCCTCCCGTGCTCGGCGGCCGGGGCTCCTCCTCGTCATCACTATGCAGCCCCTTGTCCTTGTTTTTGGCATTTAATTTGCCGGCCTGCTTGAACACCCAGCATTCTCTGTTGGTGTGATTGGCTGGCTTATCGGGGGTGCCGTGGATTTGACACGAGCTATCAAGTATACGATCCAAACTGGACGGGCCTGGAGTACTTCTTTTGAATGGCTTTTTCCCCTGACCGGATCTAGAGCCTATGAATCCGGCATTGACTGTCGTATCTTCGGTGTTATCGCCGTTGTTGCGGCGCTTGTGTCTGTTACGACGTGGTCTGCCGTTAGCATCTTTAGTATCTGAAGTGCCTGGATTCCTTGATGTGTTGTTGCTGCGAGCCAGCCAGCTATCCTCGCCCGCGCAAAAGCGGGTCATGAGTGTCGTGAGGGCTGCCATAGATTTGACTTCTCTGGCGAGGTGCGGGCGAGCCACTCATCACGGTTGTTATGCTTGAATGCCGCTAAGGCCTCGCGCATCCGGACGATCGACAATTTGGTTTTTCTTAGTTAGGAACCGTGTCCGTAATTGCACGGCGATTCCACAGCTCTTGAGTTATATGGCTAAAGTCATCAGCATCCGGTGGTCGCACATAAGTGCCTTGGAAGTTGTCAAGGAATGCATCTTCCAAATCCTCCCAACTGTCGGCGGAGTCTGCTGGCAAGCTATTCAGCAAATGCTGAGCTGGTCCTTTGAGTTTTAGTGGGAGGTACTTGATGGCATGTAGATCATCACCACGAGCCATGTGGATATGGAGGAGGAAATCCTCAATCCATACTGCAGGATCTGTTGTACCATCATACGATCCGATATTTACGGGTTTAAAACCCTCCGGGAATTCGTGATCCATGACTTCATCAGTGAAGCATAAGGGGTGTGCGGCGCCTGCATGCCGGGCTATATCCTGACGCAGTTCATATGAGTCTTATGCATTGTATTCGCCCGGCGGATTTACTTTTAGTGTATCCGGCGTGACGGTCATCGTCCCATGTTGGTGCGCGCCCCCGTGACTCGTATATCGATCTTGCATGTTTTGCCCTGCTTTCCAATACGTCTCGCAGGTCCCGCGTATTGCCTCGGGCCTTGGTATTTTTGTTTGAGTGGCGGTGGGGTGCAGGTTGATCTTCAGGCTGAAACGCCTCTTTGTCTCGGCCACGAGGTGGCCGGTCAGCCGCATCGTACGCTGGTGAAGTAGGTTTCAATGCTTCCTCCTCGAGTCGGGGTAGCGACCTGCATTTTGGGTAACTCTTGGAGGGGCGTTCGGGTTCGAATTCCTCGGCCGCAAGGACTTCGGTCCATCTGTCTGCTAGCAAGTCTTGATCAGCTCGAAGATGTTGTTGCTTTTCTTCGTGCTATTTCTTTGTGGCTATAAGCCGGGCGCAAGCGCTCCTTCTCCATGGGATCCTCGGGCACGATAAATTCTTTCGTCACGAGGCTCACCTCATCTTCGGAGAGAGGCATGTAATTGTCATCCTCCGCTTTCTCCATCTGCTTTGCACCGGAGGGCTAGCTTGTTCATCCTCCTGCTCTAAATCTGGCTGGAGGGGATTGTCATCATCTTCGGCACTATCCGGAGTGTTATTGTCTCTTGTGTCAGTATCATTGCTTTTGCTATGGCGGGACTGAGAGCAGCGCCGCTGACGTCGGTGCTTGGGTTGCCTCTTGGAGGGGTCATCCTTCGCGGTCTTGTCGCCATTTCCTTCTTTGAGGGTATCCACCATACATACATACCGTCGATGATGTGGTGGCGGTCCAGCGCCCTGTGGGCGGTGGTTCCTGTTCGTCTCCTGCATCGTCGTCCATACCGTCGATGTCTTCGGAGTCGAAGTAGAGCATGTCGATTAAATCGTCGAAGTGGCTAATAAGTGGGTGGTGGGTGGGCAGCGAATTTCTTCGTCGTCCGCATCCCATTCTAACCAAACATAGTTCCGCCAAGGTTCTCCTGACAAGGAGAGAGACCTTAACGAATTTAGCACGTCGCCGAAAGGCGAGTGCTGAAAGATATCCGCAGAGGTAAACTCCATGATCGGCGCCCAATCGGATTCGATAGGCACGAATGCAGGCGGCTCGGAGTCTGTGGCCGGAGACGAATCCAGTGGTTCGGCATCACGGCTCTCGTAAGGGGTGAAGTCAGTATCCGACTCTATCTCCACTGAGAGTGCGGCCTCCATGGCGTGGTCTATCCACCCGTCCTCGGATGGCGCAATTTGGTCCGGATTGAAGGTCGGAGTAGTTGCAGGTGTGATCTCCCGAACACTGTCCGACGGCAGAGCTAAATCATCCTCGTCGTGATCGTGCAGCGCACCTGGCATGGGCTCGAATCCGTCGAAGATCAAGTCTCCGCGGATGTCGGCAGTGTAGTTCAAGTTTTCAAACCTGACCTGGTGGCCAGGGGCGTAGCTCTCGATCTCCTCCAGATGGCCAAGCGAGTTGGCCCGCAGTGCGAAGCCACCGAATACGAAGATCTGTCCGGGGAGGAAAACCTCACCCTGGACCGCATCGTTACCAATGATCAAAGGAGCCATCGAGCCTTATGGTGATGGCACTGTGGAACTCTCAATGAAAGCACCAATGTCGGTGTCAAAACCGGCGGATCTCGGGTAGGGGGTCCCGAACTGTGCGTCTAAGACGGATGGTAATAGGAGGCGGGGGACACGATGTTTACCTAGGTTCGGGCCCTCTCGATGGAGGTAATACCCTACTTCCTGCTTGATTGATCTTGATGATATGAGTATTACAAGAGTTGATCTACCACGAGATCGTAGAGGCTAAACCCTAGAAGCTAGCCTATGGTCTGATTGTTGTTGTCCTACGGACTAAACCCTCCGGTTTATATAGACACCGGAGGGGGCTAGGGTTACACAGAGTCAGTTACAAGGGAGGTGACCTACATATCCGTATTTCCAAGCTTGCCTTCCACGCCAAGGAGAGTCCCATCCGGACACGAGACGAAGTATTCAATCTTGTATCTTCATAGTCCAACAGTCCGGCCAAAGGATATAGTCCGGCTATCCGGAGATCCCCTAATCCAGGACTCCCTCAATAACCCTCAGGCACAACAGGCAATTCATATCTAGGGGGAGAATCTTCATCACCACTTTCATCAATATTATCAGTTTCAATAATTTCATTCTCTCTAGCCCTAGCAAGTTGCTCATCCAGAAATTCACGAAGTGGCATAGTAGTATCAAGCATAGAAGTAGTTTCATCATAAGTATCATGCATAGTAGAAGTGGCATCATCAATAACATGCGACATATCAGAATTAATAGCAGAAGCAGGTTTAGGTGTCGCAAGCTTACTCAAAACAGAAGGTGAATCAAGTGCAGAGCTAGATGGCAGTTCCTTACCTCCCCTCGTAGTTGAGGGATAAATTTTGGTTTTCTCGTCTTTCAAGTTCCTCATAGTGATCAGCAGATATAAATCCCAAGTAACACAAAGAATAGAGCTATGCTCCCCGGCAATGGCGCCAGAAAATAGTCTTGATAGCCCACAAGTATAGGGGATCGCAATAGTTTTCGAGGGTAGAGTATTCAAACCAAATTTATTGATTCAACACAAGGGGAGCCAAAGAATATTCTCAAGTATTAGCAGTTGAGTTGTCAATTCAACCACACCTGGATAACTTAATATCTGCAGCAAAGTATTTAGTAGCAAAGTAATATGGAAGTAACGGTAACGGTAGCAAAAGTAACAATGATAGTTTTGGTTTTGTAGTGATTGTAACAGTAGCAACGAAAAAGTAAATAAGCGAAGAACAATATGTGAAAAGCTCGTAGGCATTGGATCAGTGATGGAGAATTCTGCCGGATGTGATTATTCATGCAATAACATAGGGTGGCACCGAACTAGCTCCAATTCATCAATGTAAGGTAGTAATGTATTCCGTATATAGTCATACATGCTTATGGAAAAGAACTTGCATGACATCTTTTGTCCTAACCTCCCGTGGCAGCGGGGTCCTAATGGAAACTAAGGGATATTAAGGCCTCCTTTTAACAGAGTACCGGACCAAAGCATTAACACATAGTGAATACATGAACTCATCAAACTACGGTCATCACCGGGAGTGGTCCCTATTATTCTCACTTCGGGTTGCCGGATCATAACACATAGTAGGTAATTATAGACTTGCAAGATAGGATCAAGAACTCACATATATTCATGAAAACATAATAGGTTCAGATCTAAAATCATGGCACTCGGGCCCTAGTGACAAGCATTAAGCATAGCAAAGTCATAGCAACATCAATCACAGAACATAGTCGATACTAGGGATCAAACCCTAACAAAACTAACTCGATTACATGCTAAATCTCATCCAACCCATCACCGTCCAGCAAGCCTACGATGGAATTACTCACGCATGACAGTTAGCATCATGAAATTGGTGATGGAGGATGGTTGATGATGACGACGGCGATGGATTCCCCTCTCCGGAGCCCCGAACGGACTCCAGATCAGCCCTCCCAAGAGGTTTTAGGGCTTGGCGGCGGCTCTGTATCGTAAAACGCGATGAATCCTTCTCTCTGATTTTTTCTCCCCGAACACGAATATATGGAGTTGAGGTCGGTGGAGCAACAGGGGGCCCACGAGGCAGGGGGTGCGCCCAGGGGGGGCAGGCGTGCCTCCCACCCTCGTGGACAGGTGGTGGGCCCTGGCCTTGATTCTTTCGCCAATATTTTTAATATTTTCCAAAAATATGTTCCGTGGAGTTTCAGGTCATTCCAAGAACTTTTGTTTCTACACATAAATAACACCATGGAAAGTCTACTGAAAACAGCGTCAGTCCGGGTTAGTTTCATTCAAATCATGCAAGTTAGAGTCCAAAACAAAGGCAAAAGTGTTCGGAAAAGTAGATACGACGGAGACGTATCAACTCCCCAAGCTTAAACCTTTGCTTGTCCTCAAGCAATTCAGTTGATAAACTGAAAGTGATAAATAAAACTTTTACAAACTCTGTTTGCTCTTGTTGTTGTAAATATGTAAAGCTAGCATTCAAGTTTTCAAAGAAAGATTATGACTAACCATATTCACAATAACACTTAGGTCTCATGTTTACTCATGTCAATGGCATAATCAACTAGCGAGCAATAATAATAAATCTCGGATGACAACACTTTCTCAAAACAATCATAATATGATATAAAAGGATGGTATCTCGCTAGCCCTTCCAGAGACCGCAAAACATAAATGCAAAGCACCTTTAAAGATTAGGGACTGACTACACATTGTAATTCATGGTAAAAGAGATCCAGTCATAGTCATACCCAATATAAATTAATAGTAATGGATGCAAATGACTGTGGTGCTCTCCAGCTAATGCTTTTTGATAAGAGGGTGATGACTCAACATGAAAGTAAATAGATAGGCCCTTCGAAGAGGGAAGCAGGGATTTGTAGAGGTGCCAGAGCTCGATTTTAAAGCAGAGATAAATAATATTTTGAGCGGCATACTTTCATTGTCAACATAACAACCAAGAGATGGCGATATCTTCCATGCTACACACATTATAGGCGGTTCCCAAACAGAATGGTAAAGTTTATACTCCCCCTCCACCAACAAGCATCAATCCATGGCTTGCTCGAAACAACGAGTGCCTCCAACTAGCAACAGCCCCGGGGCAGTTTTGTTTGCAATTATTTTGATTTGATTTGCATAAAGCATGGGACTAGGCATCCCGATGACCAGCCATTTTCTCGTGAGTGAGGAGCAGAGTCCACTCCTCTTGAGAATAACCCGCCTAGCATGGAAGATACAGACAACCCTAGTTGATACATGAGCTATTCGAGCATACAAAACATAATTTCATTTCAAGGTTTAGAGTTTGGCACATACAAATTTACTTGGAACGGCAGGTAGATACCGTATATAGGAAGGTATACTGGACTCATATGGCATAACTTTGGGGTTTAAAGAATTGGATGCACAAGCAGTATTCCCGCTTAGTACAAGTGAAGGCTTGCAAAAGACTGGGAAGCGACCAACTAGAGAGCGACAACAGTCATGAACATGCATTGAAATTAATAAAAATTGAGTGCAAGCATGAGTAGGATATAATCCGCCATGAACATAAATATCGTGAAGGCTATGTTGATTTTGTTTCAACTACATGTGTGAACATGTGCCAAGTCAAGTCACTTGAATCATTCAAAGGAGGATACCACCCTATCAAACCACATCACAAACATTTTAATAGCATGTTGGCACGCAAGGTAAACCATTATAACTCATAGCTAATCAAGCATGGCACGAGGAACTATAATCTCTAATTGTCGTTGCAAACATGTTTATTCATAATAGGCTGAATCATGAATGATGAACTAATCATATTTACAAAAACAAGAGAGGTCGAGTTCATACCAGCTTCTCCCATCTCAATCAGTCCATCATATATCGTCATAATTGCCTTTCACTTGCACGAACGAATGATGTGAATAATAATAATAGTGCACGTGCATTGGACTAAGCTGGAATCTGCGAGCATTCAATAAACAGGAGAAGACAAGGCAATATGGGCTCTTGGTTAAATCAACAGTAATGCATATAAGAACCACTTCAACAATTTAATTATGATCTTCTCCTATCGACCCCCAAAGAAAAGAAAAGAAACAAAACTATTTACACGGGAAATCTCCCAACAAGCAAAAGAAGAACAGGAAATATTTTGGGGTTTTCTTTTAATTATTACTACTACAGCAAGAAAGTAAACTAGCTAAAAGCTACTACTAATTTTTTTTAGTTTTCTTAAGGTTTATCAAACACACAAGAAGAAAGCAAGAAAAGGAAAATAAACTAGCAAGGATATTACAGTGAAAGAGTATGAGCACCGACATCTAGCAATGAGTGTGTGTACATAAATGTAATGTCGGTGAGAAATACGTACTCCCCCAAGATTAGGCTTTTGTCCTAAGTTGGTTTATTGCGACAGATGGCCTGGTGGATATCCAAAGTTGTAGTTGGGGTCGTACTGAGATGCAGCAGTCATCGCATCGTGTGCTGCAGCTTGGAGGCGAGCTATCTCAGCCCTCCTCTTATACTCCTCCGCCTCCTCTCTAGTTATGTAATATCTCCCCTTTGCCATAGCCTCATAATCTATATGAGCAGGAGGCAACTCAATATCATCCTCACGTATGGTTATACCAAGAAAATTAGCTATACGGGTTGCATAAATTCCACCAAAGAAACATCACACATTGCAAGCCTGGGTCCTTGTTTCCTTGAAGAACCACCTTGGTACATTTTCCTAAGCATATTTCTTCCTCTGAAAAATTTCTGAAATTTTTAGTAACTTCAAATAAAAGTGAACCAAGATCAACAAAATTGATAGCAACTACTCCTACAAGTGCCTAGGGCCTATATCATGCATTAGAACTACTTGGAACCATATAAATTTGACATGTAAGCTCAAGAACATGGTCACCTAGGCAGAACAAATTCGCAATGAATAACGCGATAGAACAAAAACTAATTGGACCAATGGAGGAGTCACATACCAAGGAACAATCCCCCAAAGCAGCTTTGTGAGAGATGATGTGACCATGGAGATCGAAAATTGCAGCAAAATGAGCTAGAACTCATGCTTGAGCTGGATGGTGATTTTTTGGGAGGAAGAAGAAGTGTGTGGTGGCTGGCATAAGTGGAGGGCTGCCACCATGGGCCCATGAGGCAGAGGGACGCACCCAGGGTGGTGGGCGCGCCTTGGACCCTCGTGCCCAGGTGCTTCCTCCCCCTGTTGTGTTCTCAGTGCCAAATATTCTGAAATATTCCAGAAAAAATCATATTAAATTGGCAGGGCATTGGGAGAACTTTTATTTTCTGGATATTTTTATATTGCACGGATAATTCGAAAAATAGATAGAAAATACTATTTTTACTTTATTTCAACTAAATAACATAAAGTAGAGAGAGGGTACAGAAGGTTGTGCTTTGTAACTTCATCCATCTCATGCTCATCAAAAGGAATCCACGCACAAGGTTGATCAGGTCTTGTTAACAAACTCATTCTGAATCGCATGAAACCGGAGAAATTTCGAATAACACTATGTTAACTCAACGGGGATATGCACATTCCCAATAATAAGAATATCATATCTCTTTTTGACAGTAGGAAGAGGAAATTCAAAACCTCCAATAATAATTGATGGAACTTTTCCAATAGGATTGATACTATGAACTTGAGGTTATTTTCTCGGAAAGTGTACCGTATGCTCATTACCATTAACATGAAAAGTGACATTGCCTTTGTTGCAATCAATAACAGCCCCTGCAGTATTCAAAAAGGGTTTTCCAAGAATAATAGACATACTATCGTCCTCGGGAATATCAAGAATAACAAAGTCCGTTAAAATAGTAACGTTTGCAACCACAACAAGCACATCCTCACAAATACCGGCAATTATAGCAGTTGATTTATCAGCCATTTGCAAAGATATTTCAGTAGGTGTCAAACTTATTCAAATCAAGTCTATGATATAAAGAGAGAGGCATAACACTAACACCGGCTCCAAGATCACATAAAGCAGTTCTAGCATAATTTCTTTTAATGGAGCATGGTATAGTTGGTACTCCTGGATCTCCTAGTTTCTTTAGTATTCCACCCTTAAAAGTATAATTAGCAAGCATGGTAAAAATTTCAGCTTCCGGTATATTTATTTTATTAGTAATAATTTCTTTCATGTACTTAGCATAAGGATTTATTTGGACCATATGAGTCAAACGCATACACAAAAAGATAGGTCTAATCATTTCAGCAAAGCGCTCAAAATCCTCATCATCCTTTTTCTTGGATGGTTTGGGAGGAAAAGGCATGGGTTTCTAAACCCATGGTTCTCTTTCTTTACCGTGCTTCCTAGCAACAAAGTCTGTCTTATCATAACGTTGATTTCTTTGATTATGGGTTATCAAGATCAACAGCAGGTTCAGTTTCTACATCATTATCATTGCTAGGTTGAGCATCAACATGAACATCATCATTAACATTATCACTAGGTTCATGTTCATTACCAGATTGTGTTTCAAAGATCGAAATAGAAATATCATTTGGATTCTCGTGTGGTTCAGCAATAGGTTCACTAGAAGCACGCAAAGTCCTGTCATTTTTCTTTTCTTATTTTTAGAAGGACTCGGTACATCAATATTATTTCTCTGAGAGTCCTGCTCAATTCTCTTAGGGTGGCCTTCAGGATACAAAGGTTCCTGAGTCATTTTACCAGTTCTAGTAGCCACTCTAACAGCAAAATCATTATTCTTACTATTCAATTCATTGAGCAAATCATTCTGAGCTTTAAGTACTTGTTCTACTTGAGTGGTAACCATAGAAGCATGTTTACTGACGAGTTTAAGTTCACCCTTAACTCTAGACATATAATCAATCAAGTGTTCAAGCATATTTGAATTGTATTTCAATTGTCTACTAACATAAGCATTGAAGTTCTCTGGTTTAACAATAAAATTATCAAACTCATCTAAGCATTGTCTAGCAGACTTATAGCGAGGAATATCACCTTCATCAAATCTATAGAGAGAATTTACCTTTACTACATGTGTCGGGTTATCAATACCATGAGTTTCTTCAATAGGTATTGGATTAAAATCATATGTTTCTTCAACAGGCGGTAAATTAAGACCATGTATTTCTTCAATAGGAGGTAAATTCTTAATATCTTTAGCTTTAATGCCCTTTTCTTTCATAGATTTCTTTGCCTCTTGCATATCTTCAGGACTAAGAAATAGAACACCCCTCTTCTTCGGAGTTTGTTTAGGAATAGGCTCAGGAGTTAGCTCAGGAAGTGTCCAATAATTTTCATTGGTCAACATATTGTTCAATAGAATTTCAGCTTCACACAGTGTTCTTTCCCTGAAAACAGAACCAGCACAACTATCCAGGTAATCTCTGGAAGCATCGGTTAGTCCATTATAAAAGATATCAAGTATTTCATTTTTCTTACGAGGATGATCAGGCAAAGCATTAAGTAATTGGAGAAGCCTCCCCCAAGCTTGTGGGAGACTCTCTCGTTCAATTTGCACAAAATTATATATTTCCCTTAAAGCAGCTTGTTTCTTATGAGCAGGGAAATATTTAACAGAGAAGTAATAAATCATATCATGGGGACTACACACACAACCATGATCAAGAGAATTAAACCATATCTTAGCATCACCCTTTAATGAGAACGGAAATATTTTAAGCATATAAAAGTAGCGAGTTCTCTCATCATTAGTGAATAGGGTGGCTAAATCATTTATTTTAGTAAGATGTGCCACAACACTTTCAGATTCATAGCCATAAAAAGGATCAGATTCAACCAAAGTAATTATATCAGGATCAACAGAGAATTCATAATCCTTATCAGTAACAAAGATAGGTGAAGTAGCATAAGCAGGATCATATTCCATTCTACCATTCAAAGTTTTTTGTTTCAGCTTAGCCAATAAATTCTTAAGATCACTTCTATCATTGCAAGCAAGAAAGTCTCTTTTAGTCTCTTCACCCATAACATAGCCCTCGAGCTGTGAACAGTAATTCATATTTATTAGGAGAGCCTTCATCATCACTATCATCAATATTATCGGGTTCAATAATTTCATTCTCTCTAGCCCTAGCAAGTTGTTCATCAAGAAATTCACCAAGTGGCACAAGAGTATCAAGCATAGAAGTAGTTTCATCATAAGTATCATGCATAGTAGAAGTGGCATCATCAATAACATGCGACATATCAGAATTAATAGCAGAAGCAGGTTTAGGTGTCGCAAGCTTACTCAAAACGGAAGGTGAATTAAGTGCAGAGCTAGATGGCAGTTCCTTACCACCCCTCGTAGTTGAGGGATAAATTTTTGTTTTCTCGTCTTTCAAGTTCTACATAGTGACCAGCAGATATAAATCCCAAGTGACTCAAAGAATAGAGCTATGCTCCCCGTCAACGGCACCAGAAAATAGTCTTGATAACCCACAAGTATAGGGGATCGCATAGCAGTTTTCGAGGGTAGAGTATTCAACCCAAATTTATTGATTCGACACAAGGGGAGCCAAAGAATATTCTCAAGTGTTAGCAACTGAGTTGTCAATTCAGCCACACCTGGATAACTTAATATCTGCAGCAAAATATTTAGTAGCAAAGTAGTATGGAAGTAACGGTAATGATAGCAAAAGTAATATTTTTGGGTTTTGTAGTGATTGTAAGATATAGCGGAAAAGTAAATAAGCGAAGAACATTATGTAAAAAGCTCGTAAGCATTTGATCGGTGATGGAGTATTATGCCGGATGCGGTTCATCATGTAACAATCATAACATAGGGTGACACAGAACTAGCTCCAATTCATCAATGTAATGTAGGCATGTATTCCGAATATAGTCATACGTTCTTATGGAAAAGAACTTGCATGACATCTTTTGTCCTACACTCCCGTGGCAGCGGGGTCCTAATGGAAACTAAGGGATATTAAGGCCTCCTTTTACTAGAGTACCGGACCAAAGCATTAACACATAATGAATACATGAACTCCTCAAACTATGGTCATCACCGGGAGTGGTCCCGATTATTGTCACTTCGGGGTTGCCGGATCATAACACACGATGGGTGACTATAGACTTGCAAGATAGGATCAAGAACTCACATATATTCATGAAAACATAATAGGTTCAGATCTGAAATCATGGCACTCGAGCCCTAGTGACAAGCATCAAGCATAGCAAAGTCATAGCAACATCAATCTCAGAACATAGTGGATACTGGGGATCAAACCCTAACAAAACTAACTCGATTACATGACAAATATCATCCAACCCATCACCGTCCAGCAAGCCTATGAAGGAATTACTCACGCACGGCAGTGAGCATCATGAAATTGGTAATGTGATGATGACGACGGCGACGGATTCCCCTCTCCGGAGCCCCGAACGGACTCCAGATCAGCCCTCCCGAGAGGTTTTAGGGCTTGGTAGCGGCTCCGTATCGTAAAACGTGATGAATCCTTCTCTCCGATTTGTTTATTCCCGAACACGAATATATGGAGTTGGAGTTGAGGTCGGTGGAGCAACAGGGGGCCCACGAGGCAGGGGGCGCGCCCCCCACCCTCGTGGACAGGTGGTGGGCCCCCTGGCCTTGATTCTTTTGCCAATATTTTTAATATTTTCCAAAAATATGTTCCCTGGAGTCATGTCATTCCGAGAACTTTTGTTTCTGCACATAAATAACACCATGGAAAGCCTGCTGAAAACAGCGTCAGTCCGGGTTAGTTCCATTCAAATCAGGCAAGTTAGAGTCCAAAACAAGGGCAAAAGTGTTTGGAAAAGTAGATACGACGGAGACGTATCACTCCTTGCCGGCCTCGTGAGCAGACGACGATGACATCCCAGCAGAGGTTTGCGATCATGTGGCTTGCGTGGTTCCTTATGCAGTCCCTCCGTAGCCCTATATGAGTTTTTGTAGGAAGAAGAAGACTTCCTTTCTTTGCGGCTGGGGTTAGGGCGTCCCTGATCCTCCTCATGCCGTGATTCAGCAGGACTCCACCCCTCATACCCCAAGACGTATGCGGGACTGCAATGCCTTGGGGAGTCGTGCAATCGATTAGCGGACTCAGCCACAGCTATTCCGACGCCTACCCTAGACTGAGACGTGGAGGAAAGGCCACACACAGCCGGCGCGGTGGCCAGTGGTGGTGGTTGCGGGGCTGTCGCCTCCAGATCGCCAAGGGCGAGAAACCCTAGCAAAGAGGCGGCTGGAACGCTAGGCACCGAGGGGCCAAGCGATTGGTCTGTGGACATGGCCGCTGCTGTTCCGACGGCCAGCCTGGGCTTGGACGCGGAAGGGAGGCCGCACACAGCGGGCGCAGCGGCCTGCGGTGGCGACGGCGAGGCTATCGCCTCTATATTGCCTAACGACATGCGTGTGTATTTGTCGAGTTGTAGTACACTAATCTCCCTCTTTTTGGCATTGATGACAACAAAGATTGATTGGGTAACAAAAACATTTTATTATAATCTTGACAATAAGCTCAAATGAAAATAGTCAAGAGCTCCTACTACTTCTTGAGCTTGCGTTGGTTTTTCCCTTGAAGAGGAAAGGATGATGCAGCAAAGTTGTAATAAGTATTTCCCTCAGTTTGAGAACCAAGGTATCAATCCAGTAGGAGGTACATGCAAAGTCTCCAATCTATGCACCTGCACAAACAATCAAACACTTGCACCCAACGCGATAAAGGGGTTGTCAATCCCTTCACGGTCACTTGCAAGGATGAGATCTAATAGAGATAGATATAAAAGATTACTAAAACATAAAACAAAATAAAAATAAATAAATTGCAGCAAGGTATTTTTGGGGTTTTTTTGGTTTATAGATCTGAAAATATATGATGGAAAATAGAACCGGAGGCCATATGTTTCACTAGAGGCTTCTCTCTTGAAAGAAAATAATACGGTGGGTGAACAAATTACTGTCGAGCAATTGATAGAAAAGTGCAAAGTTATGACAATATGCAATGATTATGAATATAGGCATCATGTCCGTGTCAAGTAGACCGACTCCTGCCTGCATCTACTGCTATTACTCCACACATCGACCACTATCCAGCATGCATATAGAGTATTAAGTTCATAAGAACGGAGTAATGCCTTAAGTAAGATGACATGATGTAGAGGGATAAACTCAAGCAATATGATGAAAACCCCATCTTTTTACCCTTGATGGCAACAATACAAACCCCTACTGTCACTGGGTGACGACACCGCAAGAATGAACCCAAAACTAAGCACCTCTCCCATTGCAAGAAGAACCAATCTAGTTGGCCAAACCAAACCGATAATTCGAAGAGAAATACAAATATATCAAATCATGCATCTAAGAATTCAGAAGAGACTCAAATAATATTCATATATAATCTGATCATAAATCCACAATTCATCAGATCTCGACAAACACACCGCAAAATAATATTACATCGGATAGAACTCCAAGAACATCAACGAGAACATTGTATTGAAGATCAAAGATAGAGAAGAAGCCATCTAGCTACTAGCTATGGATCTGTAGGTCTGTGGTAAACTACTCACGCTTCATCGAAAGGGCAATAGAGTTGATGTAGATGCCCTCTGTGATTGAATCCCCTCCGGCAGGGTGCCGGAAAAGGCCCCAATATGGGATCTCATCTATTTTCATTTAAATACAAAGGCATATGTGTTGATAAGAGCCCCCCTATTTCATAGCTACCTAAATGATGCAAGTACAAGAGTATGAATCGTGTGATGTGTATACTTGCATAAGCTTACAGAGGGAATAATGAATTTCTGATTGATAATGACAAATTCCCAACCATAAGAGGTGTGTGACATGGCAATAACATATGTAATGAGGTGGATAATGAGGTAGACGAGGTTCATATATTAACCCACAAATTAAGGTTCATACACACAATAGAGAGTACTTAACGAACTCAAAAAGAACCAACGAGAAACACCGAGAGCTTGTGCCCCTACTCCTAGATAACCCCGAAGACCTAAGAGAGCTAATCCCCCCTTGGCATCATGACGCCAAAAAGGGAAAATAAGTGATGGTATGATCGAGATCTACTCTGACGGGGCATACAAATCCTCGAAAGGCATATCCTCCTCCTCCTCGACAGTTGCACCATGAGGGTGAGAAGAAGTAGCCTCATCACCATCCTTAACCTTGTAATCACAGAACTTTTATTTATAACACTCAAGGTGTGACATTTGGCTCGGAGCCCTATGAGATAGTCAATGAAGATCTCCTCAAACCATCCTTCAGAATCTTGGCGTTGTCCTTCCTAGCCTTGTACTCCTTCCATTGCTTTTTCTTGCATATCCTCTTGAAGGAAAAGCATATTTTTTAGCAGATTCTAGACTTTGTTCTCCCTCTTGGGTTTTCGATGGTAGTGAGAGAGAGGGAATGAGGACAAAGCTCAAGCTGATCATCACCACCTGCGTGCAACTGCAGCTTCTCCTTTTCCACTAGATCAGCCTCTGTAGTCTCCTTCCCTTTTTAACAAGGAAGTCCATTGAAGTGTGGGTCACATGCCTATTCCCCTCCAAAGCCTCGGGAGCAACCTCTGCAATGAGAGCATTAATTTATGGTGCATAGATTGGTACCTCGCAACTCATCACAACACTATATGCATCTCATGCCATATGAGACCCATCACATCAATCTTTCCATTGTTGGGCTCATGACATGTGTAATAGAGCAGATTAATGAGATGGCCACGAATCCTATTCATGTCACCCACTTTGACAACTATCGTCTCATGAAACAACTTGCGCATGATATCCTAGAATGACAAGAGGTCCTTGACTCCACCAACGTCATCCTTGGCAGGGTAAAGAGAAGCTAGACGATGTTTGAGGAAGATCCCTATGCCATGAATCTTATATCCTCGACCAACATGGAGGACCACTCAAGGATAATAATGTTGACGACAATGATAAGGTCTAGTATGCTCTCTAGTACTTTGCAAAATGTGTTGCTACTTGGTGGAGGATGTAGCAAGCCATCAATGGACCGCAAGTGGCACTCACTTGGGAAAAGTTCAAGATGAATTTGCAGAATTAGACCGTGTCACCCACATGATAAAGCCTTGGCACGATGATGACATGATAAAACCTTGTGCCTACAAAAATTGTGGGGAAATAGGACACACCTTTAAGGAACATCAGGACGAATGTCCCTCTCGTGAAGGAAGTCACCCAGCTGGAGAATACCCCACTATTCATGTCACTTCTTTATTATGTGGAGGAACTACCCACTACTCCTCTCAATGTCACCTCTACCCGGGATACAACAAGTGACCCAACAACAAAAGGAAGGAATGAAAGAAGCTCTCAAGGAATACATGGAAGTACACGTGATGAAGGAAAGCATTACCGTTCCACTTACAAAGGTTGTACCCAAAGTCTGCACCAAGTCATGCTATTCATGTGGAGAAGGGCGCATTTATCACAATTGCATGAAGAATCAGAAGATGTACCAATGGAACCATGACTATAAAGGTGAGCTATGGCCAATAAGAACTAGAAGATTGGATCAGTGTATGGAAAGGTCACTGAAGAAAAACAAGGTATCTGGAAGCATATTGTGTTGAGAGCCACCGTAGCCAGGACACCATCCCCGACTACCTCCAGGAGTGACGCCCATGCCGACCCCAACCACTGCTGAATCTTGTAGGAGTTGTTGGGATTCTCGCAAAGAGGAAGGGTGAAACAGAACATCAGCAAAGTATTTCCCTTAGTTAGAGAACCAAGGTTATCAATCCAGTAGGAAACTTCCAAGCAAACAAGATAAACAACACCTGCACACAAACAAGAGACAAACTTGCACCCAACATGGCAAGAGGGTTGTCAAGCCCCTTGCCTTGCTAATTACAAGATTAAAAGCAAATACAGATAGGTAGTGGTAAAATAGTATGATAAATAAAAATAAGCAAATTGTGTACAAGCATTTTATTAATGGAGAATAGGCCTAGGGCCATAGATTCACTAGTGGCATCTCTCCCAAAATATCAAATAGCATGGTAGACAAATTATAGTTGGGCAATTGATCAAATTGCAATATTTGTGACTACGATCATTTATGGAATAATCTCATGTAGGCATTACGTCTGTGATAAGTAAATCATTAATCCAAGTGCATGTACCACTAATAATGCACCCCAAAACTGCTATCCAGCATGTATCTCAAGGTATTAAGTTTGCAAAAAACATAGTATTATAATAAGCAAGATAACATAATAGGAAGAAGTCAATCAATATGAAAAAACCATGTCATTTTATCCTTAGTAGCAACAATACGATACGTGTCTTGGCCCTTATTGTCACTCGGTTAGAGCACTGCAAGATTAAACCCACTACAAAGCATAACTTCATCTGAAGAAAAACCCATCGAACTTGGCCAAAGAAGATAGGTAGATCGAAGAGCATACAAAAGTATTTAATTTTGAATCAACAAAACCTCAAAAGATTCGATTGATCTCAAAAAACAATCTGATCACAAAGTGACAATTTATTATGTCCCAACAAATACACCATAAAGTTACATCGGATTGATCTCGATCAAGAATGAGAACATGGTATTGAACATCCAAAAGGAGAGAGAACCATCTAGCTACTACTATGGATCCGTAGGTCCTGGTGGAACTACTCACATATGGTCATGAAGGCAACGAGGTTGATGAAGATGGCTCTGGTAATGCATTCCCCCTCCAGCAGGGCTACGAAATAGGCCTCCAGATGAGACCTCTATGGAATGGTGGCTTTTGGCATCGATAAAATTCTTGTGGAGACACGACGAATGGTTTTGGTATTTGTAGGGAATTATGGCGGTGGAATAGGGTAAAGGCGGTAAGTGGGGGCCCCACACGGGCAGCACGACCACACCCCCGGCTGCGCTGGGCACCATTGTGGGCCCCTGGCAGCTCCTCTCGTGGTATCCCAAAGCTTCTACATTTCTTGTTTCCCAAAAAAATTGAGTTAAATCGACGGATATTGATTTCCTGTGAAACAAAAACAAGCAGAAAATAGAAACTGCCACTGGGCACTAAATTAATAGGATAGTCTAGAAATATAATATAAACTGCTATAAAAGTATATAAAAATGGTAATATAATAGCATGAAACAATAAAAATTTATAGATACGTTTGAGATGTGTCAACATCCCCAAGCTTAATTCCCGCTCATCCTCGAGTAGGTAAAAGGTAAACCAAGATAATTTTTGATGTTAAATGCTACCCAACAAGATCTTGATGGAATGATGCAATCATGGTGTGAACTTAAGAACAAAGTAATTCAAAGTAATAACCTATATTTGACAATAAGCAAGTAACATCGAAATGTGTAAACAAAAATCACTAATGCTTTCATGTATTAACTTTTTTATGCAATACAAATCAACACTCGTATGTCATATTCATGTCCCCAATCAATCAATCAAGACTTTATCATATTCAAACATTTATCATACACAACATAGAGTTTCAATCAAGCAATCAATATTTATGACAAACCCTTTTCAACTACTTAGCACTTCGTTCAATGATCAACTTATAAGCCTTGGTCTTAGCATGTTGGATGGCAAATAGAATGATGATGGGGATAAAAAAGAAAACAAAAAGACAAAAAGTCTCACATCAGTGCGGCTGATTGTTAGGCAATGAAGAAGCCTTACAGTTGATATTAATATGAGGAGCAGGGATTGCCATGCAACAGATGCACTAGAACTATAAGGGTATGAAAGCTCTTCTCTAATGCAACTAAGTGGTTGTGCATCCAACTTGCTTGCTCATGAAGCCCTCGAGCATTTGAGGAAGCTCATCATCGGAATAAACAAGCCAAGTTCTATAATGAAAGAAATCTCACTAGCATATAAAATGAGGAATATGCAAGACCGGAGTGTGAAGTGGAATAATATCATGCTATAAACTACTACACGTGAAGGCAAAGGCAAGTTGCACCTATTGATCATACTAACACCTATACTTTTAGTATGCATGTAGTGACTATCACAATTTTAGTATGCATGAGAAGGACTATTTATGCTAAATACTATTGTACGAACCCGGTTCTGACAGCCATAAGTAGTTGTGATCTTTACTCTTTGTGACTATAGATTCGCTAGTGCCTAGTTGAATGCTTAGAAACTGCTATGGTAGATGTGGGGTGGTGATATCGTGATTCATGAAAATTGTTAGATATTAGTAAATATGACCAACTAAATGCTAATGGATCATCTGGGTGGAATGGGTTTTAGGGTGAGGGGGAAACTGGAGTACCAGTGTGAATTGCTCAGGTGTCCTAGAGTAGCCAAGGGATCACTCACACGTGGAATGTCACCCAAGTACAAAAGGACCAGACAAGTTTCATTACAGTAGCTTCCAGTACGACCACATATCATATGGGCTTTGGCTTAGTTAAGTAAGTTGTAGGAACCCTTACTCGGTAGGGGAGAATATCTGGTGCTACCGAGGCTTAGGTGCTACCGTGATACGGGCTCCTCGGCTGTCGGATTCTCAGATCGTACGACATCTGGGAGCTATTGGATCTGCTGGACCAATGCATAATTTTTGGACTCCAATGAGGCTTTTTTTGCAAATATTGCAGAGTTACTGAGAGCCGTTCGATCTGAGAATCTGACAGCCCAGGAACCCGTATCACGGTAGCACCTGAGCCTCGGTAGCACTAGATATTTTCCCTACTCGGTAGTGCAAACAGATGTAGTGATGTAGGTGGGATGGGCACTACCAAGGGATTACATGACCTCTAATGAAAGACTTCGTCTTGGTCTTCTCCCGGCTGTTTGATAAATGAGTATAACAACAAAAGGGGTTGATTGGTCATGTGGGGAATGTGTACAACCTCTGCAGAGTGTCAAACTAACCGATTAGACGTGTCCCCGACTATGGATAATTATGAGCCACTAGACTTGGAACCACTGGATGATCTTATCACATTTAATGATTTGATGTGGGTGATAATTAACTTAAGGGTTGTTTGTATATATGTTTGATTGGAGTTGCCCATTCAAACATATGCTACTAGTTGACGATTGATCGAATGATGTTTAGAGGTAGATGCAAGATAAAATTGGCTTTAAGCAAAATGAAACTTAGAGTTTATACCCAAAATTTTAGAAGGGTGGATGAAGGGCACAATTCAAGGAGTCTGCTTCTATAAAGATGGAACTGACGATTTTAGGGTTCCGCTTTCAGTGCACCCTCGTTTAAAAGTTTTATTTAAAGGGTAGGTTTGTCCATCTACAAATCCTTTGCAAATCAGAAAAATCGACCACATACCGCCACTTGCCATCGAGTTGCGCCTCGCACTGATTGCAGACCTGTGATGCTTTCTACATTCTGAGAAAAGTCACCAGTCTTGCTAGCAAGTGTATTTCTTTTAAATGGATCCGTAGGTGAGCTGCTTGTTAGATTAAATGAGGGAGTTGCTGCAAGCGTATCAATTTGGCCAGTCGTATGGAAGGGACTTGCATCATCGTGGTGATCACCAACTTGCATACATGACAAATACAGCTGCTGAAAAATCGCACACTTGCAGAACAACTTGCAATGCAGCTGCTGACCAGCCTAAGCACGAGGTTCAGTGAACCAAAAAGCCAAGCCAACCAAGTCTCCGAGTCAACCATGCCAAGTCTGTTAGAATAATTCCGAGGCATACCGTCGATCATCCGAGGATCAAGCAATCACACGAGTACGACACCGAGATTTGTTAACGAGGTTCACCGATATGGCTACATCCCCGGGGCTTGACTATGGACGCTCCTCCCCATGACACCGTCACAATGCCGCACACCGGCCACCCGGGCGCCGGCACATGCCGCCGGCTCCCCCTTGCGCGCTTGTGCTATTATGTTGGCATTGGTTACATCGTGTGTCTACCCCCGCTATATAAGAGAGGCCTAGGATACAAGTGTCTTACTAGGACACGACTCCACATCCTATATAAACACAATACAACTACAAGTTCAATTGTAACCTACCTCGTACACTATATTCGACACAACTCCAACAAACTCCACCTTGGCGAATATACTCCACCACCCTGAATTTTTCCATGCGTCAAACTTCCATGTACATTGGACTTGAGCTTATCCCATGAGTACCGCTGCTACTCCAAAGACTCCATGCGACTCCACCTGCAACTTGTAGTCCCTTCTTTTCTTGACCACAGTCAACACTCGAGCAAAATTAAGTTCCTTGTTACTCTAGTTTGCGCTCCCAACTTTCAGAGTATCCGTCAACGCCATCACACACCGGTCACTGACCTCACTGGTGGAAAAACAGGCTTCCGTCCAGCCCCATAAGTCGCGAAGCTGTAGGAACCACGACTAATGGGACCTTTAGTCACGGTTCTGGAGGTGAACCGCGACCAAAGGCCCGCCCAGGCGCTCGGTGGCCAGGCGCCGTGAGGGTCTTTAGTCGCGGTTTGCTGTGACAACCGCGACTAAAGTCCTCGGCACCTTTAGTCACGGTTTGCCGTGCCAACCGCAACTAAAGCCCTCCCTATATATACCCATCCAGCAGCCAACACTTAGCCATTTGGAGCCATTCTCTTCACAAGTGGGTGTAGGTTTGCTTTTGGTTCCTCTTATGCACATAAGGTGTTTGATGAAATGCCCCAAGAGCATGAAACAAACATGACATGAAGTGTTGGAGCCACACTCCTCGATCGCGGTTAGCAACTTGATGAACCTTTGATGTGTCATTGATAAAATATGCATGTGTGTAGTTCATTGTTTAATTTATATTGTTTGTAGCTAGTTAGTTTAACAAATGCATGATGGTTAATTATATATTTTATATTATAATAATGCAGATGAATCGGCAATGGATGTACGGTAACCGACTCTCCGGCGAGTTCACTACGGGTTTGAAAGATTTCCTCGTAGTGGCTAATGCGAACAAGCCGGGTGGTTTTGTTATCCGTCCATGTGTTATCTGTAAGAATCAAGGGTTACTCTTCCTCAAGAGATGTTCACATGCATCTGCTTCGCACGGTTTCATGCCAAGCTATAATTGTTGGACCAAGCATGGAGAAAGAGGGGTTATAATGGAAGAAGATGAAGAAGGATGATTTCATCGATGAAAGCTATCTTGCTCATTTCGGTGATACTTTCATGGAGGATGTCAAGGTGAAGGGAAGGTGAAGAAGAGGCACGTGATGATCCCGTTGATGATCTTGGTCGGACCATTGCCGATGCACGAGACGCCGCGAAACCGAAAAGGAGAGGGAGAATTTGGATCGCATGTTAGAGGATCACGTAAAGGCGCTGTACCCGGATGCGATGATGGTCTCAAAAAGCTGGGCTGCACATCGGATTTGCTGAAATGGAAGGCGAGGCAGGTGTAGCTGACTCGGCATTTGAAAACTTGCTGAAAATGTTGAAGAATATGTTTCCAAAGGATAACGAGTTGCCCGCCAAAGACGTACGAAGCAAAGAAGGTTGTCTGCCCTCTAGGTTTAGAGGTTCTGAAGATACATGCATGCATCAACGACTGCATCCTCTACCGCGGTGAATACGAGAATTTGAATGAATGCCCGGTATGCACTGCAAGGGTAGTTCGAGGCGCAAAGCTCCTCCACCTGCTGGTAGGTTAGAGTGGGTGCGGTGGAAGCCATGAGAGAGTGATGAGAGATTGTAGAGATGTGATAATGCTGGCCAAGCCGGGCTACATATATGTAGTGAGAAATGGCGGGAAAAATGGGAGCAGGAAGACAGGAGGCGGGAAGAAAGTGGCGGGAAGAAAGAGGCGGGAAGACAGGAAGAAATGGCGGGAAGAAGAGGAATCCAGAGCTGGTCATCTAACCTTTAGTCCCGGCTGGTTGGTGCAACCGGACTAATTATGTGTTTTGGCATTTGAAATGCGAAGAAATTTTATGTGCAAACAAATTCTTTTTCATGCATTTACCGATTTTTTTCCAAATTTAAATGACCCTGAAATTGAAAAGCATTTGAAATGAACTCAGAAAAGGTTGAAAGTTGGCATGGTAACATAATTTCATACAAATAGCATGTGCAAAAAAGTAGAGAGGGTTACGGCAAAAACTGGATACACTTCGTGTACAAAATGGACAATATTTTTCGAAGTATCAGGGTTTCCGACGAAAACTGAAATGTTACAAAGGCATTTCATTTCTTAAATAACCTAAGCATTACCAAATTGAATATAATGATAAAACACACTAATATTAAACATAAGAAAAAAGAATCACCGAAAAATCTTTTTCCAAAGTTAAGTTATTCACAAACTAGTGATTCACACAAATTTCAAATAATTCAAAATTTAAACTATTCAAATTTGAAAACTACCGGCACTAATAGATCAAAGTTTGTAAATTTTTGTACCTAAAGCAAAAATATTTACAAAGAAACTCTAAATACAGCAAAAAAACAACTCAAAATAAATAAAACAAATAAAAAAGCAAAAAAATTAAGAAAATAAAAAGCCCTCCCATCGGGCCAAAGCGGCTGCAGATCGACTAGAAACTCAACCTTTGTTGGGCCGGGATGCAGGCCCAAAGGCCGAGTAGGCCCACATGGCAGCAATGAATTGGTAGGCCCAGTGGGCTCGCTTAGGAGAGGAGCTCGAGAGCTACCGTGACCGGGCTTATAAACCAGGTCGGTAGCCCTTCGACTAGCGAGGTGGGACTAAACTTCGCCAAAAACCCTTTAGTCGCGGTTGGGCAGGCGACCCGCGACTAAAGGGTACCTTTAGTCGCGGGTCTCGTCGCCAACCGCGACTAAAGGGGGGGCGCGGGAACGCAAAAAACCCGCCAAAAACCCTTTAGTCGCGGTTGGGCAGGCGACCCAGCGACTAAAGGGTACCTTTAATCATGAGTCTCGTCGCCAACCGCGACTAAAGGGGGGCTATAAATACAAGGCTCGATTCTCGTCTTCTCCGATTCCGATTCTCGCTTTGTTCGTCTCTGCCGCGCCCTCGGCGCGCCCGCCGTCGCCCTCGCCTCGGCCGCCCGTCGCCCTCGCCTCGGCGCCGCCCGCCGTCGCCCTCGCCTACAGCCGCGCGCCTCGGTGCCTGCCGCCTCGCTCGCCCGCCCTCAACGTCGCCCGGCCGGCCTCGGTCTTGCCAAGGCTCTCCAACGCCTCGACCCATTCTTGGGCTCACGCGGCTACTTCACTGCTTGCAGGGCACTCGCTGCCCGGCCCCTCGCTTCGTAGCCTGGCCGGCCCTCCCTCTACCTCACCGGCCTCACAGTGCGTCGCTGCTCCCGGTGGCCTCGCCTTGCCTCGCCTTCCCGGTCGGGCTCGGCCCAATCTTGTGCGCCTACCGGGCGCCTTGACGCCCGCATAGGCCTTTGGCCCACTAACAAAGGGGCCCCAGCCCCAGAACGAAAAAAAAGGAAAAGGAAAAGGAAAAGGAGAATTAAAAATAAAATTAATAAATAAAAATAAAAATGATTAATAAAATTAATTATTAATTAATTAATCAACTAATGAATTAATTAAGTTAATTAATCCGGTTTAATTAATTTAATTAACTAGTTAAGTTTAATTAAACTGTAATTAGATTAACCTAAACCCTAATTAACCTAATTAGAGGATGACAGGTGGGTCCCCCCGGACCCACATGTCAGGTTGACCAAGTCAACACTGTTGACTGCTGATGTCAGCATGACATCATGCTGATGTCATTAATCTGTTTTCTGAATTAATTAAATAATTAATTAAATACCATAAATTAATAAAATCTTTAGAAAATCATATCTTTTAATCCGTAACTTCGGATTAAAATATTTTCAACATGAAAGTTGCTCGAACGCACGAGACGAATCCGGATACGCAATGCTCGTCCGCCACACACCCCTAACCTATCAGACCCGCAACTTTCCCCCTCGGCTCTCTGCCACCGCCCCCTTCTTCACTTAATTAATTTGTTTTACTACATGTTTTCAGGATCGACATAATGGCGATTTATAGAGCTGACCCGATTATGGACAACTATGATCCGGACGGTGAAGCACATATGTTCGCATCATAAACGGCGATATTCTATATGTGCCGACCGAGAAGAAGAAGATGATATCTCTTCTTATCTGAACCTCGACGGTGAAGATGAAGGCGCGCGTCAAGAAGATGATGCCGAACAAACGTCGATAAACGCACGATCTTCAAATGGAAGTAGCAACCACCTCCGGTACCGAGGTATATATATACATTGAGCCTCCGTGATACAAACTAACCGATTTGAATAAATATGTGTGTACTAACGCAGCGACTCTCTTTCTTATTTTAGCCCTCGGCGGATCGTCGAAACAATCGAGTACGTCGTCAAAGCGTGGCGCAACCAAGACGATGAAACAAGGAGAAACATGCACCATCGAGGTTGTCGACAAGGTAACCGGCAGGCCGGAGCCCCGCAAGAACGCCACCAAGTTTGTCACCAATGCGAGCCATTGTTAGAGACAACGTCTCGATCACCGTCGTGAGTGGAATGAGCCAAAGAAGGCACGAATTGATGGTTTCACTTTTGTCGATAAGAGAACAAAAAAGATTGCTTCAAGAAGCTTATGGAACATTTCGCTCTACCTCCTAATACAACAAATTCGATGTGGAGGGTAACAAGATTGAGGAAAACAAGGAGAGGAGGAGGCTAGTCAAACAGTTCGCTCTTCATAAGATGGCCGACGCATTCCGGAAATTCAAGCAAAATCTAGCCCATGACTTTGTCAAGCAGAACAAGACTCAGGATTTCTAAGGACAATATGAGAAAGCAAACATGATTGGCCAGAATTTGTGAAGCAAAAGAAATCGGAGCAGTTCATTCAAATATCAAAAAAATAAGGAAAATGCGGCTAAGAAGGAGTACAATCATGTTATGGGGCCAGGAGGGTATCGCATTTGGGTGCCTAGGTTGGAGAAGATGGAGAACGAGCTGAGGGCGCGAGGAATCCGTCCAGTGCGGAGGATGGGACCCAAGGGCCAAAAGCTGGTGGTACGGGCATGGGGAACGCTGAACCCGGAGACAGGGGAGTGTGTTTACCGGGCAAATTAATTAAACCCACCCAAGCCCTTATTGACGCAATGAAGGATGCTCAACAGGAAGATCAAGTTCAACAGAGAGAACGACGCTACCGACAAAAGCCCTCAGAATCCTGAACACGGAGGACGTGTACGAGGCATGGGGCACATTCCGTGGAAAATAGGGTTCCCCGAGCGATGACCCGTGACGATTCTGAAGCCGTAAGAGAAAGATGGATCGGGAATCAGATGTTGTGGCGCGGTTGGCATCGGAAATGGATGTGATGAAGAAAACCATGAGTGTACTAGTAGCGAAAGAGATGCAGCTCGGGTGCAGCATGAAGATCATCCAGCGGATCTCGGAAGCCAGCAGCGGAGAAGCAGCGTGGCTTCCACGGAGGCCCCACCGGCTGGTGCAGATGCACCGACGATCGAAATTACTGCACCGGAGCCTCTGGTGGTCGAAATTACTGCACCGGAGCCTCCTCGCTACCCCGTGGACGATATAAAGGAGATGAAAGAATGTCATCTGTATTATCCTATCGGGAACATGTCCATGAAGGTAGCCATCGGCAGTGCTTTACCATGTTTACAGAGCACTCCACCACAACAACCCCATTCAAGATGGCTATGCTCGTGTCACGGTGGAGGACATAGTCCAAGGGTTTGAGGACACGGAGATTGACATTGCTACACCAAGGGGAGAAAAGACTTGGAGATGTCAAGCGCCATTTCATTCTATGGCAAAAGAAGTTTATCAAGTTTCGTGCGAGGCGCCAAGGACAACAAGTCCACCCTCACGGTGGTGGTGGTGGCGGTGGCGGTGGTGGTGGTGGTGGTGGTGGTGGCGGTTCACCTACACCTCCGTCACACCAGCCGACGCCGCCCCCCAGTCCACAACGTCCGGCGGGTGATCAGCCGCCGCCCCCCAGTCCTCGTCCGGCGGGTGATCGACGCCGCCCCAATCCACCTCCGCAAAGAAGCGTAAGCAGTCCTGGATTATTAACCCGGACCCTTATGTACCTAAGACCACAAAGGTACCGGAGCCATCATCAAGCCTCTCCCCACAAGGCCTTGGGAACGTAGTGCCGAGGAAGTCGACGCGCCGCGGCTGCTGATTTGGAGAAATGGAAGGCGGACTGCAAGAAGAAAAGAGAGCCCGAGCCCAAGCCAAGATTTTCTCGATGAGCAAAAGAAGTGGGCTAAGTCATTTTGAGCACACCGTCCCAAGCCGCCAAGAATCTGCTTAACGACTATGCACGTGAACTTCGCGAGGCAGGCACTCATGTTCAACGAGAACAAAGAGCGGAGAAGGCCGAAAGTAAAATAAGCGGAAACAAGTTGCCCAGCTCGGGAACAAAGTAAACAATCGATTGCCCCGCTTATAGTGGAAGCCTTCGTCCGGATGCCCCGAGATCATACAAGCTGCGGCAGACAGGGATTGATCAGAACGAAGTGCGTAGAACAAGTGGCCAACTTAGGTATTACTCTTCGTGAACTGTTAGGCCTTGATGAGGCGCCAGTGAAGGAGGTAGTAATTACATATGTCAACAATGGGCCTCTCGTCGAGCCTGCGCAGGAAAAGGATCTACCTCCACAAATGAAAGGTTTGCTGAAATGGTACAAGGGTTACATAAAAAATAAAAACGCCAAAGAATATATTTATGCGGAAGTTAGACATGAGCATCACTTCAAACATTACTATGTACAAATTGAATTGAGTGAATTGTTCCAGCTTTTCAATTTGCGCGAGCTCGACAAATCTATCATCAGTTGCTACGTTCTGTAAGTGATTTATTAATTTCTACCCCATCTCGTTCATATTGCCTGCACTATATATATGTCCTAACTATATTGTTGTGTCCGCTATTATACATGCAGAATCAAGATTAAGGAATGCAGAGTAAGGAACATCCATGATGTTGGGTTCATTGACCCACACATCGTTAATGGACATGTGTTGGAGCGTCACCCACGACGTGGAGGCGGACTGTGGCAGTTTCTTACAAAGCAGGAACTCAAAAGTGATATTCTATTTCCTTACCATTTTGGGTGAGTGTTTCATCTTGAGCACATTCTCTTTTGTTTACTCCATGCATGGTATGTGGCGGCTAATCGATGAGTTATGCATGACGATCTGTGCATGTATCGTGTCCGCAGGTTCCACCGGATTCTCGCTAGTAATTAAAGTTAACACCTCGTAATGTCTCGTCACGACTCTCTGAATATGGATCCAAAGCTTTGGGGCGGCATGAGAAGAATGCTGCAGAAGTAATTATTTTCATTCATTTGCGCCTATATCGATCGGCCTATTTCGTTCATTTCCTAATATCAAGTAACTAATAACTCTCTTGTTCATTTAATTTTCTTTGCCTCGTAGGGTTTGGAGACGGTTCGTAGATACAAAGGTCGGTGAATTCAAAAAGAGCTAGAATTCAAAAGGTCAAAGCCTAAGAATGCCGGGATATTCAGCCACCGGAGACCAATCTATGTGGATACTATGTTCAGGAGATGATCCGAGATACACCTCTGAGCGGGTTCCGAGTGATACCAATGCTCGGAGGAATAACCTCCGGATGATGCTTAGTCCGTAAGCTCGCTTCCGACCACTTCAAGAGGAACTAGCTGGATGGTTCAGCAGGAAGTCCTCCATCCTAAAGGAGAACACTATTACGAGGACGTAGAACTTTATATGCATTAAATCATGTATGGAAACTTGTTCAAAATTGTATATGGTCATCCGATGATATTGAATATATATTGTATATTCCTCTTGAATTCTTTTGGTTCTAATTTCAAATTTATTTGAAATTGTACATTCATATGCATGTATGTAGTACCGTAGAATATATGAAACTCCTTCAAAATTAAAATAAAGCACAAACGAAATAAAACAATACAAGTTAAACAGAAAACAGGTTTAGGGGGGGCTAAAACCCTAAACCTGTGGCGGCCTTTAGTCGCGGTTGGCCGGAAAGAACCGCGACTAAAGGTCCTCCGCCGACGGCCACTTTGGCACCCACGTGGGACGGGCCTTTAGTCGCGGTTCTTAAGCAGCCGCGACTAAAGGTGGGGGGCATTAGTCGCGCTTATTTGGTCGCGGTTGCCCAACCGCGACTAATGGCAGTTGCGAACCGCGACCAAAGGCCTTTTTTCCACCAGTGCCTGTGTGAAAGTGAACAACTCACATATTGGGTGTCACACATAAGAGTTACCTGAACTCAACATCACCGCTCCTTTCTTGACTGCATGTCTGAAACTTGAAGGAATTTCACCATTGCTTGTAGTCATACCAAGTCAAATTCGCAGTTGTCTCACCACATGTATGACCACCAGAGCCCTGGCCCGTCTCCATGCCCGTGCATACCGCCGCGCCTCGCCCGCTTTACTGCGTCGAGCCTCCACCGTCTGGTCGAGTCTCAAGGGTCGCGAACCCACCACCACTCAACCTCCACTGCAGTACCACCGATCATCACCGACCGATGACGAATTTCACGCTCCATCGAGACCACTGGCTCCAGTCCGAACTGCATGTCACTCGCTTTTCCCGCTGAATAGGCTTCACTCTCTCGAGCTCTTACGCCGTAGCCTCTCAATCAGCACCAAGTGAAGTCCTCCAGACTCCAGCTCCACCTTCAACATGACTCCATGGTAGATGATCAGTCCACCCCCACGCCCCGTCAACTTCAAGCTTCGTGTGTACATCACCTTGAATCAACCCCGCGTCAAAGTCTTGTCGAAGCCAGACAAGCCTCGGGCCTGCACCACGTGTTTCCACGCCCAGAAGTCGGTCACCATCAGCATCACGCTCCTACGTCGTCGTCGCCGATCCCACCATCGTCTTCTGTACCAACCGATCTGCGTCGATCCCGTCAGACTGCCCAGTCCGATCCAGCCAAACTCGTTCGACCAGATGACACGCTCAAGGCTCCCAAATCGTTTTCCGCGAATTTCCATCCATCACAGCTGACATGACTTCCTGCAACGCCTTCAAGCATCCCTCTTGTGCCAAAAAATCTTTCACCATTGTCAGCCATAACTCAAGGTTTTCAGTTCCATCAAACTTCTCCACCTCAAACCTAGTACCGAATGGCACCACAGTTCTTTGTAATGACCGACCTGCGAAAAATTATCCGAGCTTTCTCACGTGATGCCCAAGTACACAAGCAAATCTGTACTAGTAGCAAATTCCAACCAAAAACAATCTTCCGGTCTTCACGTGTGTAGCTCCTCGGCATTCAATTCCGATGCTAGCAATTGCTTTCCGCCAATTTCCTACGCAAGTAGTACTCCAATGGATATGTATCGCTTATTGATTTGCCTGCCTCCATGTCATATACGAAGACTCGGTGTCCTTCCTTTTTGTCCAAAACAATCCGGTGTCTCATAGCACAGCACACGTATCAGCAGGACTTACGCACGTGGGCAGCATCGAAGCCTTAAATCAACGCCTCGACCGCTGCTCCTTCCTCGATAACCCCGATCGTCCGCCCACTTCATGGGTGCACAAGGGCCTAGCCCATCAAGAACGCACACAACCAGCCACCTAGGCCAGCTCGTCACATCCTAGGCATGCCCACGAGCCACGTTAGCTACGGCTCCTGCATGTCTACAACACACCCGTCCGTGGCGTTTCGAATCCGCTGCTACACGCCTGCCTTGCGAAACTAGATCGATCAGATACCGATCCAATCGGCCAGAAGTCCACTGTGCTCGCCTCACGTCGTCTGCCTTCCGATTGCTTTTCCAATCTCGTCGAGAACTACACCGCAGGCGGCTGCATCTCAAACTCGATACTTCCTCTAGATCAACAATCCGTAGCCTCTTCGAACCTTGCTCGTGATACCACTTGTTAGAATAATTCCGAGGCATACCGTCGATCATCCGAGGATCAAGCAATCACACGAGCACGACACCGAGATTTGTTAACGAGGTTCACCGATATGGCTACATCCCCGGGGCTTGACTATGGACGCTCCTCCCCATGACACCGTCACAATGCCGCACACCGGCCATCCGGGCGCCGGCTTCCCCTTGCACGCATGTGCTATTATGTTGGCATTGGTTACATCGTGTGTCTACCCCCGCTATATAAGAGAGGCCTAGGATACAAGTGTCTTACTAGGACACGACTCCACATCCTATATAAACACAATACAACTACAAGTTCAATTGTAACCTACCTCGTACACTATATTCGACACAACTCCAACAAACTCCACCTTGGCGAATATACTCCACCACCCTGAATTTTTCCATGCGTCAAACTTCCATGTACATTGGACTTGAGCTTATCCCATGAGTACCGCTGCTACTCCAAAGACTCCATGCGACTCCACCTGCAACTTGTAGTCCCTTCTTTTCTTGACCACAGTCAACACTCGAGCAAAATTAAGTTCCTTGTTACTCTAGTTTGCGCTCCCAACTTTCGTGAGTATCCGTCAGCGCCATCACACACCGGTCATCGACCTGTGTGAAAGTGAACAACTCACATATTGGGAGTCACACATAAGAGTTACCTGAACTCAACATCACCGCTCCTTTCTTGACTGCATGTCTGAAACTTGAAGGAATTTCACCATTGCTTGTAGTCATCCCAAGTCAAATTCGCAGCTTGTCTCACCACATGTATGACCATCGAGCCTGGCCCGTCTCCATGCCCGTGCATACCGCACGCCTCGCCGCTTTTACCGCGTCGAGCCTCCACTGTCCTGGTCGAGTCTCAAGGGTCGCGAACCTACACCACTCAACCTCCACTGCAGAGTACCACCGATCATCACCGACCGATGACGAATTTCACGCTTCCATCAGACCACTGGGCTCCAGTCCGAACTGCATGTCACTCGCTTTTCCCGCTGAATAGGCTTCGACTCTCTGAGCTCTTACGCCGTAGCCTCTCAATCAGCACCAAGTGAAGTCCTCCAGACTCCAGCTCCACCTTCAACATGACTCCATGGTAGATGATCAGTCCACCCCCACGCCCCGTCAACTTCAAGCTCCGTGTGTACATCACCTTGAATCAACCCCGCGTCAAAGTCTTGTCGGCTGTAAGCCTCGGGCCTGCGCCACGTGTTTCCACGCCCGTAAGTCGGTCACCATCAGCATCATGCTCCTACGCCGTCGTCAGCCGATCCCACCATCGTCTTCTGTACCAACCGACTGCGTCGATCCCGTCAGATCGCTTGATCCGATCCAGCCAAACTCGTTCGACTGTATGACACGCTCAAGGCTCCCAAATCGTTTTCCGCGAATTTCCATCCATCACAGCTGACATGACTTCCTGCAACGCCTTCAAGCATCCCTCTTGTGCCAACAAATCTTTCACCATTGTCTGCCATAACTCAAGGTTTTCAGTCCCATCAAACTTCTCCACCTCAAACCTAGTACCGAATGGCACCACAGTTCTTTGTCTGTAATGACCGACCTGAAAAATTATCCGAGCTTTCTCACGTGATGCCCAAGTACACAAGCAAATCTATACTAGTAGCAAATTCCAACCAAAAACAATCTTCTGGTCTTCACGTGTGTAGCTCCCTGACATTCAATTCCCGATGCTAGCAATTGCTTTCCTGCCAATTTCCTACGCAAGTAGTACTCCAATGGATATGTATCGCTTATTGATTTGCCTGCCTCCATGTCATATACGAAGACTAGGTCTCCTTCCTATTTGTCCAAAACAATCCGGTGTCTCATAGCACAGCACACGTGTCAGCAGGACTTACGCACGACGTGCGGCAGCATCGAGCCTTCACAACGCTGACCGCTGCTCCTTCCTCAAGAACCCCGATCGTCCGCCCACTTCATGGGTGCACAAGGGCCTAGCCCATCAAGAACGCACACAACCAGCCACCTAGGCCAGCCTGTCACATCCTAGGCATGCCCACGAGCCACGTTAGCTACGGCTCCCTGCATGTCTACAACACACCCGTCCGTGGCGTTTCGAATCCGCTGCTACACGCCCGTCTTGCGAAACTAGATCGATCGAGATACCGATCCAATCGCCGAAGTCCACTGTGCTCGCCTCACGTCGTCTGCCTTCCGATTGCTTTTCCAATCTCGTCGAGAACCACACCGCAGCCGGCTGCATCTCAAACTCGATACTTCCTCTAGATCAACAATCCGTAGCCTCTTCAAACCTTGCTCGTGATACCACTTGTTAGAATAATTCCGAGGCATACCGTCGATCATCCGAGGATCAAGCAATCACACGAGCACGACACTGAGATTTGTTAACGAGGTTCACCGATATGGCTACATCCCCGGGGCTTGACTATGGACGCTCCTCCCCATGACATTGTCACAATGCCGCACACCGGCCACCCGGGCGCCGGCACATGCCGCCGGCTCCCCCTTGCGCGCCTGTGCTATTATGTTGGCATTGGTTACATCGTGTGTCTACCCCCGCTATATAAGAGAGGCCTAGGATACAAGTGTCTTACTAGGACACGACTCCACATCCTATATAAACACAATACAACTACAAGTTCAATTGTAACCTACCTCGTACACTATATTCGACACAACTCCAACAAACTCCACCTTGGCGAATATACTCCACCACCCTGAATTTTTCCATGCGTCAAACTTCCATGTACATTGGACTTGAGCTTATCCCATGAGTACCGCTGCTACTCCAAAGACTCCATGCGACTCCACCTGCAACTTGTAGTCCCTTCTTTTCTTGACCACAGTCAACACTCGAGCAAAATTAAGTTCCTTGTTACTCTAGTTTGCGCTCCCAACTTTCAGAGTATCCGTCAACGCCATCACACACCGGTCACTGACCTGTGTGAAAGTGAACAACTCACATATTGGGAGTCACACATAAGAGTTACCTGAACTCAACATCACCGCTCCTTTCTTGACTGCATGTCTGAAACTTGAAGGAATTTCACCATTGCTTGTAGTCATCCCAAGTCAAATTCGCAGTTGTCTCACCACATGTATGACCATCAGAGCCTTGGCCCGTCTCCATGCCCGTGCATACCGCACGCCTCGCCGCTTTTACCGCGTCGAGCCTCCACTGTCCTGGTCGAGTCTCAAGGGTCGCGAACCCACACCACTCAACCTCCACTGCAGAGTACCACCGATCATCACCGACCGATGACGAATTTCACGCTTCCATCAGACCACTGGGCTCCAGTCCGAACTGCATGTCACTCGCTTTTCCCGCTGAATAGGCTTCGACTCTCTGAGCTCTTACGCCGTAGCCTCTCAATCAGCACCAAGTGAAGTCCTCCAGACTCCAGCTCCACCTTCAACATGACTCCATGGTAGATGATCAGTCCACCCCCACGCCCCGTCAACTTCAAGCTCCGTGTGTACATCACCTTGAATCAACCCCGCGTCAAAGTCTTGTCGAAGCCAGAAGCCTCGGGCCTGCGCCACGTGTTTCCACGCCCAGAAGTCGGTCACCATCAGCATCATGCTCCTACGTCGTCGTCGCCGATCCCACCATCGTCTTCTGTACCAACCGACCTGCGTCGATCCCGTCAGACTGCCCAGTCCGATCCAGCCAAACTCGTTCGACTGTATGACACGCTCAAGGCTCCCAAATCGTTTTCCGCGAATTTCCATCCATCACAGCTGACATGACTTCCTGCAACGCCTTCAAGCATCCCTCTTGTGCCAACAAATCTTTCACCATTGTCTGCCATAACTCAAGGTTTTCAGTCCCATCAAACTTCTCCACCTCAAACCTAGTACCGAATGGCACCACAGTTCTTTGTACGACTGACCCTGCGAAAAATTATCCGAGCTTTCTCACGTGATGCCCAAGTACACAAGCAAATCTGTACTAGTAGCAAATTCCAACCAAAAACAATCTTCTGGTCTTCACGTGTGTAGCTCCCTGGCATTCAATTCCCGATGCTAGCAATTGCTTTCCTGCCAATTTCCTACGCAAGTAGTACTCCAATGGATATGTATCGCTTATTGATTTGCCTGCCTCCATGTCATATACGAAGACTCGGTGTCCTTCCTTTTTGTCCAAAATAATCCGGTGTCTCATAGCACAGCACACGTATCAGCAGGACTTCTGCACGCGTGGGCAGCATCGAGCCTTCGTCAACGCCTGACCGTTACTCCTTCCTCAGTAACCCCAGTCGTCCGCCCACTTCATGGGTGCACAAGGGCCTAGCCCATCAAGAACGCACACAACCAGCCACCTAGGCCAGCCTGTCACATCCTAGGCATGCCCACGAGCCACGTTGGCTACGGCTCCCTGCATGTCTACAACACACCCGTCCGTGGCGTTTCCGAATCCGCTGCTACACGCCCGTCTTGCCGAAACTAGATCGATCAGATACCGATCCAATCGGCCAGAAGTCCACTGTGCTCGCCTCACGTCGTCTGCCTTCCGATTGCTTTTCCAATCTCGTCGAGAACCACACCGCAGCCGGCTGCATCTCAAACTCGATACTTCCTCTAGATCAACAATCCGTAGCCTCTTCGAACCTTGCTCGTGATACCACTTGTTAGAATAATTCCGAGGCATACCGTCGATCATCCGAGGATCAAGCAATCACACGAACACGACACCGAGATTTGTTAACGAGGTTCACCGATATGGCTACATCCCCGGGGCTTGACTATGGGCGCTCCTTCCCATGACACCGTCACAATACCGCACACCGGCCACCCGGGCGCCGGCACATGCCGCAGGCTCCCCCTTGCGCGTCTGTGCTATTATGTTGGCATTGGTTACATCGTGTGTCTACCCCTGCTATATAAGAGAGGCCTAGGAACAAGTGTCTTACTAGGACACGACTCCACATCCTATATAAACACAATACAATTACAAGTCCAATTGTAACCTACCTCGTACACTATATTCGACACAACTCCAACAAAGTCTTCAGCCATATGTACCACCACTTAAAATAAGGGCTGCATATCAAATGGGAGATTTCCACGGCACCCCGTCCATGGGGTCTCACTCTCACCACACCAGCACCATGATCACATACGCGGTGCAAACAGGGCCCGGGACAGGCGGCAGGGGCACCAACGTGTTAAAAATAGAAGAGTATTCTTGGAAGATGCCTGGTTGCTACCACAAACTATACTCTCACTATGTATATATCTCCGTCTCTCTACCTCTCCCGCGATCCTCTCTAGTGTTGCAGGATCGGAGCTGCTCTTCATGAGCTACTCGGCAATTAGAGGGTGGTAGGTTCCTCGTTCCTGAACCCGGATCTACTCCACTCGTTCAGGGAGCTGCAGGATCAACCTGTCCTTGAGTGAGGGTACTCCACATTCAACCTTGAATCCGTTACTGGCCGGTTTTCGGTCTCTTTTTTAACATTGCATGTACATGCATGCTTGTTAGTTGTCACCAGCTGATGCAAACAAGAAAGAATCCATGATACTCTTCCAACCATTTTATGAGTCGGCATAGTGCTCTAGTTCTTGTACTCTACTCCTAGAATATATTTGGCCTTGCTGCTAGGGATGGAAATTGCAAACAACGGGATGTCCCGTTTAGTTATAGCTCGATAGTTCATTTTTCCCAAAGAAAAAACTTTATTAAACTGTTAGAAATAAGTGGGCTTAATTAAACATGACCTGGTTTACATCCCTACTTGCTGGATGCGTGCCTCATATTGATGCAAAGGCCGGGGATTCAACCACCTTTTGGAAAAAGAAAAAAACATTTTTAGGTCATATACCTTTTTTCATTAGAAGAACGGTGACTATTGAGGGAAGAGGTATATGGAAACACAGATTTCGGAGATGGGTCTGGCATGGCCGCATAGGTCTAGATCCAACAGTGAGAAAAGATACATATCGGCTTTTCAAAAGATTCTGATATGATAAAGGAAAAATGGGGAAAGCTGATAATCTAAGCGCGAGTCCCTCGCTATCTTTTTTCTTTCTTTTTTTAGGCAAAGTCCCTCGCTATCTGGGACGTCGGCGTGCAACGTTGAGTCTCGAGATATGAGACATCCCAATGTGATTAGCCAGCGTCATTCATCATTAAGGAAACAAGCTGTGCGGTCCACCAGTTTTTCTTTCAACTCATCAGGCTAATCATAGTGGGAGTAACTTAGCAAAGCGGCTCCTCTGACGTTGTGACGTTGGTCGTTGACATGTGGGCAGGATACTAGTCCGTAACTTAGATAGTAACATAGTGCACTCTAAGCAAATTTTGCTTATATGGCATGTAATTAATGAGGAAGAAATGTTTAGAGTAACATAATATGTTAGGCTGGTCATAGTGGGGAGTAACTTAGACTAGTATCATATGCATGATCCTAGTCTAAGTTATTACATTCATAATGCAAAGTAACACAATAGTACTACCTCTCTCTCAGTTTACAGGGTGTGCGCGTACCCCTAGGTCGTCAATTTGACCAACCTAATACAAGTAATATATTACAAAAAATATACCAACATAAATTTCGGAGTTTCTAGTTTCAAAAGATATAATTTTTGTGTTATATAGTTTATATTAGAGTGATAAAATTGGTAACCTAGGTATATGCGCAGGACTTGTAAACTGAAACGGAGGTAGTAGTGTCATAGATGGCTTCATTTATTAGCTTGTAGACTCATCTTGTCTTGGGAAGCGCTATATTACAGTAACATATTATGTTACCACCTCACATTAAATACTTGCCACATAAGCAAAAATTTCTTGAAGTGCGCTATGTTACTAGCTAAGTTACTCCCACTATGACTAGCCTTAGTGTAACATAGCACTTCCCGAGAAAGGATGAGTCTACAAGCTAATAAATGAAGCCATTTATGACACTACTACTATGTTACTTTGCACTATGGCGATAGTAACTTAGACTAATGTCATATGCAGGGGCGGAGCTTTGTTGGGGCTAAACCGGGCCATGGCCCGCCCAGGTATTTCAGATATTTTTTATACCTATATGCGATGCTTCGTAACTGTTATACGATTGATCGATCGATCCAATCCAAGCTGCCATGCTACGTGCGCACACAGCACGAGCAGAGTCCGGCAGCCAGCCAGGACTCATGTCGCCAGCCAGCCCCCACTAGCCTCGACCTTGCTGATCGGATGATCTCCTCATAGCTAAACGCATGCTTCCTGCTGCTTGCTCTATGGCTCCGCCCGCCTCCACGCCATTAGGATCCTATCATTGTGCCACCCAAATGCCTCTGATCCCTGCCTCCGCAGACCGCTGCAGCCTGCTCACTACCAACCAGTACTGTCGGTCAGCTGCCAACGCTGAGCACCGTGTCGCCGGGTAATTTCTAATTATCTCGGGGCGGTAGATTTATGTTATCCATTGATTGAACTGAGTATAAGTAATGCATTTCATTATCAATTCATATGTGAAAATAGAAGATAAAGATATAGTTTTTCTTGGTGAATCAGCAGGTTCCTTGTATCTAACACAAAATAATTTTTGTTAAGTGCATATTAGTGTAAGAAGATCATTGAGACAAGGCGTAATAAGGTAAATATCAGTGTCTTCCCAGTAATATTTTTTGTTAATATATAGGATGAAATTTCAATGAGAACAAAAGCTATTGAGTATTCACAAATGCCTAAAAAAATTGTGATCTTCTTTAGTCTGGCCCGCCTAACTTTTTCTTTGAAGCTCCGCCACTGGTCATATGCATGACATTAGTATAAGTTACTCCCCACTATGACCAGCCTCACGGGCCATAGGTGGAGTAGTATATATACTGGGGCATTTATCTAAGGTTAGTCATAGTGAGAGTAACTTAGGTATAGCGTACTCTAATTTTTTTTTTGCTTATGTGGCATGTAATTAATGAAGAGAGAGGTGTTTAGAGTAACATAACATATTACTGTAACATAGCACTTTTTGAGAAAAGATGAGTCTACAAGCTAATAAATGAAGCCATCTAGAACGCTATATTACTTTGCACCATAAAGATAATAACTTAGACTAATGTCATATGCATGACACTACTACCTCTCTCTCAGTTTACAGGACGTGCGCGTATCCCTAGGTCGTCAATTTGACCAACCTAATACAAGTAATATATTACAAAAAATATACCAACATAAACTTCGGAGTTTCTAGTTTCAAAAGATATAATTTTTGTGTTATATAGTTTATATTAGAGTGATAAAATTGGTAACCTAGGTATATGCGCAGGACTTGTAAACTGAAACGGAGGTAGTAATATAAGTTATACTATGACCAGTCTAAAAAGAGATGGCACTGCAGCAAATTGTTTTGTAGTACTATCTGTGACACGGAAACCAAAAAATGCCCCCGTTCGGTTTGAGAACGTGCTAGCACGGCAATCTCGCCGAAACACGTATCTTGGATGCGTTCAACCACAAAACCCGTTGTGACTCGGACAGCCCATAATCTTGCACACTTTTGAGCAAGAGTGTTGAGCATATCATGACTACGTACATATGCAGCGTATCTCCTCTAGATGATCCCTCCTCTCCTAGGCTCCTAGCTAACGAGCAAAAATTCTCTCGTCGCCGCCAACCCGGACACACACACAAAAAAACATCACGGTTTGAGAAGAGAGGGGCACGCATCACGCATGTGACGAGTAAACACAGTGCAACAATACACTCATCACGGGCCAAACATCACACTATAGCTGCCCGCAAATTTGCTCTCGCATCCGGCCGCAGACACGACCAGCCCGTACACATGGATACGGGAGTCGGTCACCCAAACCTAGTCACATATTTCCGGTTACATTTCAAATGAAATTCGATGAAAATAAACAAATGTAATTCAAACTTAAACAAATCGGACATGTTTTTAACATAAAACCGGATGCTTTCCATTTAAACTGGAGCAAATTCATTACATTTATACATTTTTCTATTAGACTGACTCTAAACCTAGACTAAAATGACCGCCGGTGCCCGTTCATCTCCGGCTGATCATGAGCCCTGAAAAATGAAGCCCCGCCCCCTCTACAGCCCCTCCGATGACACGGCTTCCCCATGTCCATCAGCCTGCTCGTCGTACTGCCTGATGCCCTGGAGGGATATGCTTCAGGGAGAGGGGAAGAATAGCCTCCGCTTCCTCCATACCTTCCCTTTGTCCTGCTGCGTCGCTCATCGGAGTGGCCTCCGCTTCCGTGAAGCATGGATAGGGGTTGGTTTTTGGGGCGGGTGATGACGGTGGCCTGCGAAGAGGACAAGACACCGGCTGTGCACGCCGGCAATACGCCGACGGTGGCTTCGTGGGACCCAAGCGAAGGCGGCCTCCCATGATCTATTTTTCCTCGCTGTCGTCGGCGGCCGCGGATGTGTTGGCCGCCTCCTTGATCTCCACGGCGCCAACTTCTTGCTCCGACGGCAGGGCGCAGTTTCGCGCACGTTGATGGCAGATGGCGCGGGAGGAGCGGTACTACACTGCCTCATCCACGACAACATTTTTGCCCGCGTCGACGTGCTCCTCCGTGAGCTGGCTTATAGCGGCGACTTGGCGAACCATGGGTCGGCTTGGAGCGGCCACTTGCTCCTCCGCACACAAGCCCGCAGCCTCGCCCATGGTACTGACGGCCTCGAGCGGCGAGGGAGGTAGAGAAGCAAGTTGCCTGGTACGTATTCGGTGGGCTCGGCGGGCCATGGAGCCTACTTTTATGCCGGAGAACCCCATCTTCCTGCTTGCCGGATTCAATGGACAATGTGGAGAATATGATGCAAGGGGGAGATGGGGAGCGAAGGTGTGGTGCAGTTCTTACCTGGCGCCTGACCTCGTTCAAATAGCCGGTGGATGCGAGGAGCCAACCGACGTTGTGTTTAATGCCGACCGGCTCGTGCACGGGCGTGCGACCGAACTAGGTTTGTCGACACACGTGTGGCTTTAATGAGTGTTGGCGAGGAGGCGTGTTCGGCTGGGCATGTAGTAGGCGACGCTCTCTCGGCCGGCGCCAGTGAGAGGTCGCGTCCGCTCTGGGTTGGCGTCAATGCGGAGCGGCCGCTCTCAGCGGCATGAATGAGGGTAGCCGGCGCCAGGCGGGAAAGCGTGCGGGGGAGGGGGGGGGGAGGAGGAGGGTTTGGGGGGCAAGAACGGTCAGAAGTGGACATGGCAGCAGCCCAGACGCCCACAACCCCCTGTCTCCGGTTTGCCGAGAAAAATACGTCCGACTACTAGCGAACCGATACAGGCCCATGTTGGGATGACAACACACATCCAGACCGTATGGTTCAAACATATGCAGATGGTTTGAGGGTCCATGTTAAAGAAGCACTAAGGCGGTAGGTGTATCACAACTACATATGCCTTTCTTTGATGGTAGTGGGCTTTTGATACGAAGGAATTGCATAGGTATTTTCGAGTGTTAAAATTCTTTGGGATTTTTTCTACAATGGTTCGTCGTTCCATTGAATTCTATAGATTTTTTTTCCTAAGAAAATCTAGTATCCGACCCAACATTATTTTATATTTTTTTGTTTTTTCAATGACATCAAACATTCAATGCTATTCCCTCCGTCTCAAAATTCTTGTCTTAAATTTGTCTAAATAAGGATGTATTTAATACTAAAATATGACTTGATACATCCGTACTTAAACAAATATAAGACAAGAATTTTAGGATGGAGGGAGTACTTCTGTAGAACTTAGGTAGGCATGCTATTCTAATCCTGTATATTTATTTTTCTATTTTTGCCTTTTGAAAATCATGTGAATCAAAGTGGACCTAAGTAGTTTGGCTTGTCATGGGCTGCATAAAGTACTTTGACCCTGCGTTGACTATGCTGATCCCTTGGAATATAAGGGCATCCCAATGTTAATCCCTAAAACGGAAAAGGCATCCGTCCACGGTCTAGTTCAGATCAGTCTATGGATAGTGCTGTGGGAGCCAATCTTTCAGCCTTATCCGTATCTTTAAAAAATATTTAATATAGTTCACTGGTGGAAAAAAGGCATTTGGTCGCGGTTCGCAACTGCCATTAGTCGCGGTTGGGCAACCGCGACCAAATAAGCGCGACTAATGCCCCTCACCTTTAGTCATGGCTGCTTAAGAACATGACTAACGGCCCGTCCACGTGGGCGCCAGTGACCGTCGAGGCGGAGGACCTTTAGTCGCGGTTCTTCGCTAACCGCGACTAAAAGGCCGCCACAGGTTTAGGGTTTTAGCCCCCCTAAACCTGTTTTCTGTTTAATTTGTATTGTTTTATTTCTTTTGTGCTTTATTTTAATTTTGAAGGAGTTTCATATATTCTACGGTACTACATACATGCATATGAATGTACAATTTCAAATAAATTTAAAATTAGAACCAAAAAGAATTCAAGAGGAATATACAATATATATTCAATATCATCGGATGACCATATACAATTTTGAACAAGTTTCCATACATTATTTAATGCATATAAAGTTCTACGTCCTCGTAATAGTGTTCTCCTTTAGGATGGAGGACTTCCTGCTGAACCATCCAGCTAGTTCCTCTTGAAGTGGTCGGAGCGAGCTTACGGACTAAGCATCATCCGGAGGTTATTCCTCTGAGCATTGGTATCACTCGGAACCCGCTCAAAGGTGTATCTCCGGATCATCTCCTGAACATAGTATCCACATAGATTGGTCTCCGGTGGCTGAATATCCCCAGCATTCTTAGGCTTTGACCTTTTGAATTCTAGCTCTTTTTGAATTCACCGACCTTTGTATCTCTGAACCGTCTCCAAACCCTACGAGGCAAAGAAAATTAAATGAACAAGAGAGTTATTAGTTACTTGATATTAGGAAATGAAGCGAAATAGGCTGATCGATATAGGCGCAAATGAATGAAAATAATTACTTCTGCAGCATTCTTCTCATGCCGCCCCAAAGCTTTGGATCCATATTCAGAGAGTCGTGGGCGAGACATTACGAGGTGTTAACTTTAATTACTAGCAGTAATCCGGTGGAACCTGCGGACACGATACATGCACAAGATGCGTCATGCATAACTCATCGATTAGCGGCCACATACCATGCATGGAGTAAACAAAAGAGAATGTGCTCAAGATGTAAACACTCACCCAAAATGGTAAGGAAATAGAATATCACTTTTGAGTTCCTGCTTTGTAAGAAACTGCCACAGGTCTGCCTCCACGTCGGCGGGGTGGCGGCTCCAACACATGTCCATTAACGATGTGTGGGTCAATGAACCCAACATAATGGATGTTCCTTACTCTGCATTCCTTAATCTTCATTACGCATGTATAATAGCGGACACAACAATATAGTTAGGACATATATATAGTGCGAGGCAATATGAGCGAGATGGGGTAGAAATTAATAAATCACTTACAGGCGAGCAACCGATGATAGATTTGTCGAGCTCATGGCAGATTGAAAAGCTGGAACAATTCACTCAGTTCAATTTGTACATAGTAATGTTTGAAGTGATGCTCATGTCTAACTTCCGCATAAATATATTCTTTGGCGTTTTTATTTTTATGTAACCCTTGTACCATTTCAGCAGACCTTTCATTTGTGGAGGTAGATCCTTTTCTCTGCAGGCTCGGACGAGAGGCCCATTCTTGACATATGTAATTACTACCTCCTTCATGGCGCCTCATCAAGGCCTAACAGTTCACGAAGAGTAATACCTAAGTTGGCCGCTTGTTCTCGCACTCGTTCAGATCAATCCTGTCTTTGCCGCAGCTTGTATGATCTCGGGGCATCCGGACGAAGGCTTCCACTATAAGCGGGGCAATCGATTGTTTACTTTGTTCCCCGAGCTGGGCAACTTGTTTCCGCTTATTTTACTTTCGGCCTTCTCCCGCTCTTTGTTCTCGTTGAACATGAGTGCACTGCCTGCGAAGTTCACGTGCATAGTCGTTAAGCGATTCTTCGGCTTGGGACGGTGTGCTCAAAATGACTTAGCCCACTTCTTTTGCTCATCGTAAAATCTTGGCTTGGGCTCGGGCTCTCTTTTCTTCTTGCAGTCCGCCTTCCATTTCTCCAAATCAGCAGCAGCGGCAGCGTCGACTTCCTCGGCACTATGTTCCCAAGGCCTTGTGGGGAGAGGCTTGATGATGGCTCCGGTACCTTTGTGGTCTTAGGTACATAAGGGTCCGGGTTAATAATCCAGGACTGCTTCGCTTCTTTGCGGAGGTGGATTAGGCGGCGTCGATCACCCGCCGGACGAGGATCGGGGCGGCGGCTGATCACCCGCCGGACGTTGTGGGATCGGGGCGGCGTCGGTGGCGTGGCGGAGGTGTGGGTGAACCGCCACCACCACCACCACCACCACCACCGCCACCGCCACCACCACCACCGTGAGGGGTGGACTTGTTGTCCTTGGCGCCTCGCACAGAAACTTGATAAACTTCTTTTGCCATAGAATGAAATGGCGCTTGACATCTCCAAGTCTTTTCTCCCCTTGGTGTAGCAATGTCAATCTCCAGGTCCTCAAACCCTTGGACTATGTCCTCCACCGTGACACGAGCATAGCCATCTTGAATGGGGTTGTTGTGGTGGAGTGCTCCGGTAAACATGGTAAAGCACTGCCGATGGCTACCTTCATGGACATGTTCCCGATAGGATAATACAGATGACATTCTTTCATCTCCTTTATATCGTCCACGGGTAGCGAGGAGGCTCCGGTGCAGTAATTTCGACCACCGAGGCTCCGGTGCAGTAATTTCGACCACCGAGGCTCGGTGCAGTAATTTCGATCGTCGGTGCATCTGCACCCGGCCGGTGGGGCCTCCGTGGAAGCCATGCTGCTTCTCCGCTGCTGGCTTCCGAGATCCGCTGGATGATCTTAATGCTGCACCTGAGCTGCATCTCTTTCGGCTACTAGTACACTCATGGTTTTCTTCATCACATCCATTTCCGATGCCAACCGCGCCACAACATCTGCTTCCCGATCCATCTTTCTCTTACGGCTTACGTAACCGTCACGGGTCATCGTTGCAGGGAACCCTATTTTCCACGGAATGTGCCCCATGCCTCGTACCGTCCTCCGTGTTCGAGATTCCCGAGGGCTTTTGTCGGTAGCGTCGTTCTCTCTGTTGAACTTGATCTTCCCTGTTGAGCATCCTTCATTGCGTCAATAAGGGCTTGGGTGGGTTTAATTAATTTGCCCGGTAAACACACTCCCACATCTCCGGGTTCAGCGTTCCCCCATGCCCGTACCACCAGCTTTTGGCCCTTTGGTCCCATCCTCCGTGCACAGGCCAGTTCTCGCGCCCTCGGCTCGTTCTCCATCTTCTCCAACCTAGGCACCCAAATGCGATACCCTCCTGGCCCCATAACATGATTGTACTCCTTGTTAGCCGCATTTTCCTTATTTTTTTCGATATTTGAATGAACCGCTCCGATTTCTTTTTGCTTCACAAATTCTGGCCAATCATGTTTCAGTTTCTCATATTGTCCTTTGAAATCCGAGTCTTGTTACGCTTGACAAAGTCATGGGCTAGATTTTGCTTGAATTTCCGGAATGCGTCGGCCATCTTATGAAGAAGCGAACTGTTTGACTAGCCTCCTCCTCTCCTTGTTTTCCTCAATCTTGTTACCCTCCTCATCGAATTTGTTGTATTCCGGAGGTAGAGCGAAATGTTCCATAAGCTTCTTGAAGCAATCTTTTTTGTTCTCTTATCGACAAAAGTGAAACCATCAATTCGTGCCTTCTTTGGCTCATTCCACTCCTGGGCGGTGATCGAGGCGTTGTCTCTAACAATGGCTCCGCATTGGCTGACAAACATGGTGGCGTTTTTGCGGGGCTCAGCGGCCTGCCGGTTGCCTTTGTCGACAACCTCGATGGTGCATGTTTCTCCTTGTTTCATCGTCTTGGTTGCGCCACACTTTGACGGCGTACTCGATTGTTTCAACGATCCGGCGAGGGCTAAAATAAGAAAGAGAGTCGCTGCGTTAGTACACACATATTTATTCAAATCAGTTAGTTTGTATCACCGGAGGCTCAATGTATATATACCTCGGCGCCGGAGGTGGTTGCTACTTCCATTTGAAGATAAATGCGTTTATCGACGCGTTTGTTCGGCATCATCTTCTTGACGGCGCCCTTCATCTTCACCGTCAAGGTTCAGATAAGAAGAGATATCATCTTCTTCTTCTCCGGTCGGCACATATAGAATATCGCCGTTTATGATGCCGAACATATGTGCTTCACCGTCCGGATCATAGTTGTCCATAATCGGGTCAGCTCTATCGTCGCCATTATGTCGATCCTGAAAACATGTAGTAAAACAAATTAATTAAGTGAAGAAGGCGGTGGCGGTGGCGGTGGCGAAAGGCGGTGGCAAAAGGAGGGGACGAGGAAGGGTGGGAGAGGGTGTCGCGGTAGAGCGCGAGACGGGCGGCAGCGGCAGCGTCACGGAGAGGGAGGCGAGGACAACACACACGGAGAGGGAGGCGAGGACAACAGACAACCACGTCTTCACGAATGTCATTTTTAATTTTAATAAAGCAAATAGTGTTTACGGTAAATGCGTCGTCGGCTATTTTGCATGAAAGTCCCTTCGTTTACGAGAAATTTTTGAGCGAACCGTGTATTCGGATTCATTGAATTTTTTGAGCAACTTTCATGTATATAGTTTTTCGATCTGAGCTACGGTTTAATTTCTAATGATTTTACAAAGATTTTAGAATTTTCAAAGACTATTTAAATTAACATGAATGTAATTATGGCGTCGGCAGTGTCGGCATGACATCGATAGTTCAACAGACCGGTTCCTTTGGTCAAAATGACCACTGGGTCCTACATGTCATGCTCACGAGGGACTAACAGTAGTTTATTTTAATTAAACAGTGTTAATTAGTAGGGCCCCACATGTGAGTGACCGTTTAGGTTAATTAATTAATTTTATTTATAAAAATGTTTTGTTAGATTAATTACGCAGTGGGGCCTGCACTGTCGGTGACACTGGGTTGCCTAGTCAGCATGTTGATTGGGTCAACCCAGTCAGCGGGCCGTGGGGCCCAGCGGCGACCCGGTGACCCTCGGTCGACCACATCGGCGGCCAGCCGAACAACGCTGGTGACCAGAAGCGGCGGCGTCATGACCGCCATAAAATGCGCCTGGGGTCTTTTAGCGGGACTTGGGCGGTGGCGGCCGGCTGCTCAGTAGTCGAGCTCGGCCATGGCGGCGTGGTGGCTACGGAGGCGCAAGAGGCCATGGGAGCAAGGAGAAGATGATGGGCAAGGCGGCAGAGGTCAAGCCCGGCGCGCCAAGGCGAGGGCGAGGGCGGCGTCGAGGCGAGGGCGAGGCGTCGGCGAGGCCGAGGGCGAGGGCGACGGCGCGTCGAGACGAACAAAGCGAGAATCGGAATCGGAGAAGACGAGAATCGAGCCTTGTATTTTATAGCCCCCCCCTTTAGTCGCGGTTGGCGGCGAGACCCATGACTAAAGGTACCCTTTAGTCGCGGGTCGCCTGCCCAACCGCGACTAAAGGGTTTTTTGAGTTTTTTGCGTTCGCGCCCCCCTTTAGTTGCGGTTGGCGGCCGAGACCCGCGACTAAAGGTACCTTTAATCGCGTACCCTTTAGTCGCGGGTCGCCCAACCGCGACTAAAGGGTTTTTGGCGGTTAGTCCCACCTCGCTAGTCGAAGGGCTACCGTGACTGGTTTATAAGCCCGGTCACGGTAGCTCTCTCGAGCTCCTCTCCTAAGCAGGCCTCTTGGGCCTACCAATTCATTGTTGCCTTGTGGGCCTACTCGGCCTTTCTTGAACTGCATCACAGCCCAACAAAAGGTTGAGTTTCTAGTCGTATGCAGGCCGCTTTGGCCCGATGGGAGAGCTTTTTATTTTCTTAATTTTTTTGCTTTTTATTTGTTTTATTTATTTTTGAGTTGTTTTTTGCTGTATTTTGAGTTGCATATAAAGTTCTCGTCCTTTGTATCTGAACCGTCTCCAAACCCTCTGAGGCAAATACAAATAATATGTCAAAATAAAACTAATTCAATTCAATATGTTAAAAATACAAATAATATATCAAAAATTCAGAAAAATAGAACTAATTCATTTCAAAATTCTAAAAATACAAATAATATATCAAAAATTCAGAGAAGTTCTTCCGGCCGCCTCTGTCTTCCCACAAGTTCTTCCGGCCAGTCTTCCCTTGATTCTTTCCGCCTATGTCTTCCGCCATTTCTTCACGCCTCTATCTTGGCGTATCGATGCTCCTTTTATAGGCACGGCCCGCTTCTGCTTTGTCTTGTTCCTCCGGCAGGCGTCGTAAATGCGCTACCCACGCGTCTGTCTAACCTTTAGTCCGGTTGCACCAACCAGCCGGGACTAAAGGTTAGATGACCAACTCTGAATTCCTCTTCTTCCCGCCATTTCTTCCCCTTGTCTTCCGCCTCTTTCTTCCCTGCCACTTTCTTCCCGCCTCCTGTCTTCCCGCTCCCATTTTCCGCCATTTCCCACTACATATATGTAGCCCGGCTTGGCCAGCATTATCACATCTCTACAATCTCTCATCACTCTCTCATGGCTTCCACCGCACCCACTCTAACCTACCAGCAGGTGGAGGAGCTTTGCACCTCGAACTACCCTTGTCCATCGGGCTACCGCGTCCCCATCGGCTGGAGCCTAAGCGCCGGCGGCGTGCCGGTCCCTCCCGTCCCTCGTGGTACTGCTGGCGGGCGGCCATCACGAACCACTACTACCTCGACCTCACGCCGGAGCAGCGGATGAATCCCGCTGGCATCCCAATAACCAGCATACTTGGGACGCCTTCTTCATCAATCGGCGTGAGAGGCGCCGCCGGTATGAGGAGGGGCAGTGCGCCTCACAGGAACTTCCATGAGGCGGCCGTCGGCTATGGTGGTATGGCGGACTCTGCGAGCGTCATGGACTACATCACGGCGGCGATATCCCCGCTGCGCTACCCTCGATTCGAGCCCGCGGCGCCGCCGGCGGCAATGACAGCAGCGGCGGCGACGGCAGCGGCCGGCGGCGGCAACTTAGAAGCGGCGACTACCGGTACAACGGCGGCGGCTATGAAGACTACAGTATGCATATTATACGCCTAGGCAGGAGTATGACTAAATCACTCCAAATTTCATGTATCATCAGTGGTATCTCGAATCATTGAAAATGGACACCAAACACATCACGGGTAATATAATTCACATGATCCATTCAACAAAGTTTGGTACAATAAATTATTACACATCATTTTTCTTCCCTTGTGTCCTGCTTGCTTACGATTGTGCCGTATCCATGGAGCATCCTCATCATTTAACTTAATGCTTGGGTCGGTGTTCACTTTGAAGGCGGAATTTCAGCAAACATATTATAATCTTGACATGTCATCTTGTCCTCCACTCCCACGATGTTTCTTTTCCTGAAAGAACAATGTGGCGCTTTGAATCATCGCATGATGTCTTGATCGTTTTCTTATCTTTCCGTTTCCTCGGTTTGCTACTCATGTCCTTCACATAGAAAACCTGGCGACATCTTTCGCTAGGGCGAATGGTTCGTCAAGGTAACCAAGATTGTTGAAATCCACCATTGTCATTCCGTATTGCTGGTCCACCTTTACCCCACCTCCTGTTAGCTTGAACCATTTGCACGGAACAAAGGGACCTTAAAGGAGGGTCCATAGTCAAGTTCCCATATCTCCTCTATGTAACCATAATATGTGACCTCTTGCCCATTCTCGGTTGCTGCATCAAAGCGGACACCACTGTTTTGGTTGGTGCTCTTTTTATCTTGGGCGATCGTGTAAAATGTATTCCCATTTATCTCGTACCCTTGGAAAGTCGTTATAGTCGAAGATGGTGTCTTGGCCAACATGTACAGCTGATCTACAACATCATCGTCATTCATTAAATGTTTTCTCAACCAACTGCGAAAGTCTCCATGTGGGCCTTCCTAATCCAGGATTCAGGCTTCCCGGGTTGTCGAGCGTAAAATATTCTTGTGTTTCTCAAAGTACGGAGCCACCAAGCTGGAATTGGTCGATCTGATTGTGGTGTGCTTGATCGAGAGAATGGCATTCCATACATATCGTTGATTTCATTCCGATCGTGCCTTTTCCACTTAGTCTCCCCTCGTGCAGCGATCGAGGAAGACCAATCGGCTTAAGGTCAGGAACAAAGTCAACACAAAACTCAATTACCTCCTCATTTCCATAGCCCTTGGCGATGCTTCCTTCCGGCCTAGCAGTTCTGAACATATTTCTTTAATACTCCCATGAACCTCTCGAAGGGAACATATTGTGTAGAAATACAGGACCGAGAACGAAAATCTCTTCGACTAGGTGAACCAGGAGGTGCGTCATAATATTGAAGAAGGATGGCGGGAACACCAACTCAAATCGACAAGACATTGGATCACATCGTTACGTAACCGTGGTAGAACTTCTGGATTGATTACCTTCGAGAGATTGCATTGAGGAATGCACATAGCTTCACAATGGCTACTCGAACATTTTCCGGCAGGAGCCCCTCAAAGCAATCGGAAGCAATTGCGTCATAATCACGTGGCGATCGTGAGACTTCAGCTTTTGGAACTTTTTCTCCGCCATGTTTATTATTCCCTTTATATTGGGCGAGAATCCAGACGGGACCTTCATACTGCTCGGGCATTCAAAAAGATGACCTTCTCTTCTTTGGTCGAGGCGTAGGCTGTACGACCTTGAAACCATTCCGGATGCGGTCATCGTGGTCTTTCAAGCGTTCTTTGGTCTGCCGTGCTTCCTTTGTATCATTTGTCTTCCCATACACGCCCAAGAAGCTTAGGAGGTTCACGCAAATATTCTTCGTAGCGTGCATCACGTCGATTGCAGAGCGGACATCTAGGACTTTCCAATATTCTAGCTCCCGAATATAGATTTCTTCTTCCACATGGCTGCGTGCCGTCGGCTCCCTTCGAACTGATTGTCCGCCGGGACCCTTTCCAAAGATGACTTTCAAATCCTTGACCATATCAAATACCTCGGCACCGGTCGTTCCGCGAGCTTGACGGTGATCTGCCTTGCCGTTGTAATGCTTGCCTTTCTTTCTTCTTGGATGAATTTTCGGAAGAAATCGGCGATGCCCAAGGTACACGTTCTTCTTACAATTTGGCAAATGTACACTTTCGGTCTCATGTAAGCAGTGCGTGCATGCATTGTATCCCTTATTTGTGATCCCGAAGGTTACTAAGAGCAGGCCAATCGTTGATGGTTACACAAAGCAATGCTCGTAGGTCAAATTCCTCTTGTTTGTGCTCATCCCACACACGGACACCACCCCACAGCTGTAAAGTTCATCAACTAATGGCCTTAGGTACACATCGATGTCGTTGCGGGTTGCTTCGGACCTTGGATGAGCACTGGCATCATAATGAACTTCCGCTTCATGCACAACCAAGGAGGAAGGTTGTAGATGCATAGAGTCACGGGCAGGTGCTATGGCTGGAGCTACGCTTTCGCCAAAAGGATTCATGCCATCCGTGTAGAGCAAATCTTATGTTCCTTGCGTCGGTGCAAAATCTTTGAACCATCTGTCGATCTTTCTCCATTGCGTTCCATCTGCGGTGTGTCTCAACTCCCCGTCCGACTTACGGTCCTCTTTGTGCCATCGCAACAACTTGGCATGCTCTTTGTTCCTGAGCAGACGTTTCAACCGTGGTATTATAGGAGCATACCACATCACCTTGGCGGGAACCCTCTTCCTGGGTTTCGGCCCTCAACATCGTCACCGGGGTCATCGCCTCGATCTTATAACGCAATGCAGTGCATACCGGGCATTCATTCAAATTCTCGTATTCACCGCGGTAGAGGATGCAATCGTTGATGCATGCATGTATCTTGAGAACCTCTAAACCTAGAGGGCGAGACAACCTTCTTTGCTTCAGATGCGTCTTGGCGGGCAACTCGTTATCCTTTGGAAACATATTCTTCAACATTTTCAGCAAGTTTTCAAATGCCGAGTCAGCTACACCTGCCTCGCCTTCCATTTCAAAAATCCGATTACAGCCCAGCTTTTTCGCACCATCATCGCATCCGGTACAGCGCTTTCTGTGATCCTCTAACATGCGATCCAAATTCTCCTCTCCTTTTCGGTTTCATAGCGTCTCCGTGCATCGGCAATGGTCCGACCAAGATCATCAACGGGATCATCACGTGCCTCTTCTTCACCTTCCCTTCACCTTGACATCCTCCATGAAAGTATCACCAAAATGAGCAAGATAGCTTTCATCGATGAAATCATCCCCTTCTTCATCTTCTTCCATTATAACCCCTCTTTCTCCATGCTTGGTCCAACAATTATAGCTTGGCATGAAACCGTGCCGAAGCGGATGCATGTGAACATCTCTTGAGGAAGAGTAACCCTTCCGATTCTTACAAATAACACATGGACAGATAACAAAACCCCCGGCTTGTTCGCATTAGCCACTACAAGGAAATCTTTCAAACCCGTAGTGAACTCATGGGAGAGTCGGTTACCGTACATCCATTGCCGATTCATCTGCATTATTATAATATAAAATATATAATTAACCATCATGCATTTGTTAAACTAACTAGCTACAAACAATATAAATTAAACAATGAACTACACACATGCATATTTTATCAATGACACATCAAAGGTTCATCAAGTTGCTAACATGATCGAGGAGTGTGGCTCCAACACTTCATGTCATGTTTGTTTCATGCTCTTGGGGCATTTCATCAAACACCTTATGTGCATAAGAGGAACCAAAAGCAAACCTACACCCACTTGTGAAGAGAATGGCTCCAAATGGCTAAGTGTTGGCTGCTGGATGGGTATATATAGGGAGGGGCTTTAGTTGCGGTTGGCACAGCAAACCGTGACTAAAAGGTGCCCGAAAACCTTTAGTCGCGGTTGTCACAGCAAACCGCGACTAAAGACCCTCACGTCACGCCACTGGCCACCGAAAGTGCCACAGGCCCAGGCCTTTGGTCGCGGTTCACCTCCAGAACCGCGACTAAAGGTCCCATTAGTCGCGGTTCCTACAGCTTCGCGACTTATGGGGCTGGACGGAAGCCTGTTTTTCCACCAGTGGTTTATGTGTTTACTAGTGTAATTTTGTAAAAAGATAATAGATAAATTGAAGACAACATGTACAACTTTATGGAAAATCTAGCTGTACAGAATGTATGGACCACCGTGATAGTTACCCTAAAATTTAAGAAACCCTGTTGTACCAAACACTGTTTTTGTTCACGAGCTGGCACACGGAAAACACTGCTTCCATGCACACTGCAGGAGTGACCGATCTAGTGATCTATCTGACCTGATTTCATCGCATCTAGGATAAGATCATGGGAGTCACAAAGGTTGGACCGTTGGACAGTGAGGAGGACACCTTCCATCACGCCGGGCCGACGCATATGATCCAAATCTGGCGCCGTTTCGAAGATAAAGATTGACTGGTATGTTCTATATTTCCTTACTGAATCCTGTGTTAATTCGTGGAGAAAACATTTGTCCAGTTTTTCTTCGCATCTTTCGCATTCATGGAGAAATCACATGTTTCCATTTTTTTTAAATGTCAGTTTTTTATGAAGAGTGGATTTTATAAACTCAAAATAAAGCAAAATGTGGATATAAACACAATGAATACACATCCGGTCTTTGCATAATTAGGATGCACAAAGTCAACACTAACACTACACACAAAAGACATCGACCAATTCAAAATCATACAAAAGCAAAGCTATGCCTAAGCGAGGATTTCTTTTGATCCCAAAGCTATCAACAACAATCGACAAACTACAAGAAAATCATATCCGGCGCGTTTGGATGCACAAAAATGTCTTCAGTCGTCTGTACCATGACATCCAGTCCTTTTGATGACCACTTCATATTAAAGTGGGAAGGATTGGATTCTCTAGTTACTAGAAGTGCACGGCCGCACTGCGGATGCTTACATATGGCACGACCGCTAGTCTGTACAAATGCATCAACAAATTCGGCATCGAGCAACTGAAAAATGATCTGATTGAGTATCTGTGAGCGGTTGAGGGGGACAACAATGTTGGAGTGCGATATTTGAACTTTTTAAATTTGAATCACGGCTGCATTTGAGCATTTAAATTATTTTAGACTATATATGCGGCTATTTGAACATAATGACTTAAAAAATAAGATCGAATATATGCGGGTAGCGTTGGATGGTCGGCTCCCGCATTCGTGTTCATGGACTGGTCCCCTGCCAAAGGACTGATGCAGGAGAAAATTTATGGATCAACATTGGAGATGCTCTAATGAAATATGGGTAAATAAGTCATCAAGGGCAACTGGGATTTGGGTTGTGGATGTGCAGAAATAACACGAAGTCTTCTTTATACATAGTTGTCACCTTTGCTGCTGGGCTGTATACATACTCGCTCTGTTTTATAATGAATGTCTTAACTTTGTATCATGTTTAATATAAAGTTATACTACTAACGTTGCGAACGTTGAAACATTTATTTTAGAAGGAGGGAGTATGTTGGTGGACCTAGATATAAAATATTGCCGAAGCTGATGCTGATGAAACCATGCATGTGAATGTATATGTCATAGGTCCAAGGAGGGGCACCGCCGGTGTGTCATGTCCTGCCTTGTCAAAGCCACTTACGTGATGGAGAACGACATACTCGGCCGCAGGTTATATAAAGATGGGCTGGCGCCAGCGTGGTGGGAAAGCTTCGGTTTCAGTTTAGTGGAAACGTTTATTGACGACTCGAATCCGAACGACACGATGATCTTCGGCGCCACCTTCGAGCTCATGGCACTGAGCCGGCACCGGTCCGCCCCACGCTACGTGGTTGCCTTCCGAGGCACCATGCTAGGTCACTGCAAGAGGGCACAAGAGCTGATACAGGACTGCAAAGTCATATTCAACGAACTGCGCGGTAGCAAGCGGTTCGAGATCGCGCACCCCAAGGTCCACTAGCTGATCGGCAGGGATGCCAGCGGCGTCTGCACTAGTAGAAAAAGGGGCTATTGTTGAGGCCTGTTTTGCCCATTAGTCCCGGTTCAATCCAGAACCGGGACTAATGTGAGCATTTATCCCGGTTCGTGAGCCCAGGGGGCCGGCCGGGCCACGTGGGCCATTGGTCCCGGTTCGTCCGGACCTTTTGGTCCCGGTTGGTGGGACGAACCGGGACCATTGGCCCTCGCTCCTGGCCCACCACTAGTTGTCCCGGTTGGTGGCATGAACCGGGACCAAAGGCTTCCCTTTGGTCCCGGGTCATGCCACGAACCGACCAATAGTGCTGCCTATATATACCCCTCGCTGCAAGCGAGCACTCCAGTTTCTGTTTTTTTTTCCGCCGAGGGGAGGGGGCTTGGTGGTGCTCTAGCTCACCTCCTATGCACACAAGGTGTTCGATGGAATGCCCGAGCCACACTACTTAAGCTATCTCCTCTCAAGCTCGACCTCTAACCTCCATTTTCCTCAATATTTGTCTAGGTTTAGCGGTCCGTCACGCCCGTCCCGTCTTCACCGCCGTCGATCACCCGCACCGATCTCATCGCCAAGACCACCGTGGTGAGCCTCTTGTTCTTATCTTCTTTACGAAAGGAAAAATATTCTTACTTGTATTATTTTCTTACTTTTATTATTGCATCTTATATAGTGCGATGGTTTTGGTATCCGCCCCGTCGGCCCTAAATCACATCTATGATTCGGATGTGGTATATATTATCTTTTCATAACTATTGGTTCATTTATTGTTTATGAAAATTAAGCCAACCAACGTGACATAGATTTTATTTATCTAGGAGGTTGTTGAACCGGAAATTCCAACCGACCCTATTGTCGAGAGGTTAAATTTAGTTGAAGAAGAAAACAATTTCTTGAAGGAAAAAAATAAAAAAAACTTGAGGAGGAGAAGATGATATTGGAGTTGCATGTTGCGGATGTAAATCGATGATCACAAGATCAAGATGGATGCAATGCGCTTGAAGATGAGAAAGATTAGAAAATATGCCATTCATACCGAGGCTTGGTATCATTATGCCGTTGGATCTGTTGTTTCCTTTGTTGCGATTATGATCGTATTTGTTTTCACATTGAAATGTTTTACATAGTTTCAATATATGGTTTAATTAATTTAGATGCTCTGCAGAGCTTTATGTTGTTAGATGAGAACTATGTATGTACTTTGGTTTTTATGTGATGATGAACTTCTATTAATTTGGTCATTTAATTATCTATTCATGATGTTCTGTAATGATTTTTGACACACTTAATTATATATAATGCACGCAGATGAACCGGCAATGGATGTACGGTGGCAGACACACCTCAAAGTACATTAAGGCGTGCATGCTTTTCTCGAAGTGGCTGAGGCAAACAAGCGAGAATGGTTTTATGTGTTGTCCATGCCCTATATGTGGGAATCTGAAGTCTTACTCGACGGAAAATCCTTCACACCCACCTGCTTTACAAGGGTTTCATGCCACACTATAATGTTTGGACGAGGCACGGAGAAATAGGGGTTATGATGGAAGGCGGCGAGGAAGAAGAGTACGATGACAACTATGTGCCCCCTGAATACGGTGATGCTCTTGAACATCAAGTTGCACAGACGATGTACGTGCGATGGTGCTGCAACGGGCTAAGTTGCTGAAGATCAAGATGAACCGAGACGATGTGCCCCATGATGATGATCTCCGCCGGGTCATTGTCGATGCAAGGACACAATGCGAAAGTCAAAAGGAGAAGCTGAAGTTCGATCGCATGCTAGAGGATCACAAAAAAGGGTTGTACCCCAATTGCGAAGATGGCAACACAAAGCTCGGTACCGTACTCGAATTGCTGCAGTGGAAGGCAGAGAATGCTGTGCTGATAAAGGATTTGAGAAGCTCTGAAAATAATGAAGAAGAAGCTTCCAAAGGATAACGAATTGCCCGACGATTACATACGCAGCAAAGAAGGTCGTATGCCCTCTAGGATTGTAGGTGGAGAAGATACATGAATGCCCTAATGACTGCATCCTCTACCGTGGTGCCTACAAGGATCTGAACTCATGCCCGGTATGCGGTGCATTGCGGTATAAGATCAGACGAGATGACCTCAGTGATGTTGATTGGCGAGCCTCCGGGAAGAGGGTTCCTGCGAAGGTGATGTGGTATGCTCCTATAATACCACGGTTGAAAGCGTCTATTCAGAAATGGAGAGCATGCCAAGTTGATGCGATGGCACGATGAGGACCGTAAGAAAGAGGCGGAAGTTGAGATCACCCGCTGACGGGTCGCGGTGGAGAAAAATCGAGAGAAAATACTGGGATGAGTTTGCAAAGGACCCAAGGAACGTATGGTTTGCTTTAAGCGCGGATGGCATTAATCCTTTCGGGAGCAGAGCAGCAATCACAGCACTGGCCCGTGACTCTATGTATGTATAACCTTCCTCCTTGGATGTGCATGAAGCGGAAGTTCATTATGATGCCGGTTCTCATCCAAGGCCCTAAGCAACCCGCAACGACATTGATGTGTACCTAAGGCCATTAGTTGAGGAACTTTTACAGCTGTGGAATGGAAGCGGTGTACGTCGTGGGATGAGCACAAAAAGGAGGAATTTGACCTGAAGGCGTTGCTGTTACGTGACAATCAACGATTGGCCCGCTCTCGATAACCTTTCGTGACGGAACAAACAAGGGATACCACGCGTACGCACTGTTTACTTGACACCGATAGTATATACCGAAGCTGCAGGAAGAATGTGTACACAGGCCGCCGTCGATTTCTTCCGACCAACCATCAATGTCGAAAGAAAGGCAAGCATTTCAAAGCGAGGCAGATCACCGGAAGAAGCCCGCCATGCGTCTGCGGTGATCACGTACTTGCTATGGTCAATGATTTACACGTAATCTTTGGAAAGGGTCGGCGGACTAGCTGTTCCGAATGACGCCGAGAATCACGCACCCATGTGGAAGAAGAAATCTATATTTTGGGACCTACCCTCTTTGGAAAGACCTAGAGGTCCGCTCTTCGATCGACGTGATGCACGTGACAAAGAACCTTTGCGTGAACCTGCTAGGCTTCTTGGGCGTGTATGGGAAGACAAAAGATACACACGAGGCACGAGAGGACCTGCAACGCTTGCACGAAAAAGAGGGCATGCCTCCGAAGCGGTATGAAGGTCACCTGCCAGCTACGCTCTTCTGAAGAAGAGAAAGAAATATTCTTTCAATGCCTGCTCGATATGAAGGTCCCGACCGCTTCTCGTCGAATATAAAGGGAATAATAAATATGTCAGAGAAAAAGTTCCAGAACCTAAAGTCTCATGACTGCCACGTGATTATGACACAACTGCTTCCGGTTGCATTGAGAGGGCTTCTACCGAAAACGTCCGATTAGCCATTGTGAAGCTATGTGCATTCCTCAATGCAATATCTCGAAGGTGATCGATCCAGAAATCATAGCAACGCTAAGGAGTGATGTGGCGCAATGTCTTGTCGGGTTTGAGCTGGTGTTCCCACCATCCTTCTTCAATATCATGATGCACGCGTCCTAGTTCATCTAGTCGGCGAGATTGTCATTACAGGGCCCGTATTTCTACACAATATGTACCCCTTTGAGAGGTTCATGGGAGTCCTAAAGAAATATGTTAAGAATCGTGCTAGGCCGAAGGAAGCATCTCCATGGGCCATCAAGCGAGAGGATGTCATCGGGTTTTGTGTTGACTTCATTCCTGGCCTTAATAAGATAGGTCTCCCTAAATCGCGGTATGAGGGGAGACTGATCGAAAAGGCACGCTTGGAAGAGACTCAATAATATGCAGGACGAATATTCTTGGTCTCAAGCACACTACAGTTCTCTGAGAACTCTACCTTGGTGACCCGTATGTCGATGAACACAAGAACGAGTCTGCGCTCCAAACACCCGGAGCGGTCGACGATCGGATTACATGTGAACACATCGGGACTTTCAGCAGTTGGTTGGAAACACGTCTCGGAGGTGACGCACTGTTTGTGATGAGTTGTACTTGTTGTCCGAGGACCATCTTCGATTGTAATGATTTGGAAAGGATCTGAGATAAATGGGAATACATTTTACACGATTGACCAAGATGAAAAGAGCACCAACCAAAACAGCGGTGTCCGCTTTGATGCAAGAACCGACAAGGGAAATGACACATATTATGGTTACATAGTAGACATATGGGAACTTGACTACGGAGTAGATTTTAAGGTCCCTTTGTTTAAGTGCAAGTGGGTCAATCGGTCGAGGCGGAGTGCAGGTAGACCCACAAGATGCGGAATGACAACAATGGATCTGAAAAATCTTGGGTACACCGACGAACCGTTCGTCCTAGCCAATGATGTGGCACAGGTTATCTATGTGAAGGACATGTCTACCAGACCGAGGAAAAGAAAAGATAAGGAAGCGAATACATCATACAATGAGCCAAAGCGCCACATAGTTCTTTCGGGAAAAAGGGACATCCACGGGAGTGGAGGGCAAGACGGACATATGCGAAGAGTATGAAAAGTTTCATGAAATTCCCCATTCAAAGTCAAGGCTGACCCAAGCATCCCGATAAATGATGAAGATTATCCATGGTTACGGGCGCAATAAGCAAAGCGACACAAGCGAAGAAAAAAGTGAAGACTTTCTCCCGCAACTATTATGATGATACCATGCCAACTTTGTAACACACACGAGTATGATACCATTGTCCGTTTTGTTCCTGAACATGCTATGCCAACTTTTTCAGAGTTCATTTGAAAACTATGAATTTGAAAACCTCACAACCTAAGGGCGCTCACACCGGTTTATAATTAAGCCCGTCCCTCTACGCCTTGTTGAGCTCACAAACTTGTGATTCACACAAATTTCAAAGAATTCAAATTTTATAAAACTAATGGCACAAACAGAAAGTTTATAATTGTTCTAAAACAAATGGCACTAACAGAAAGTTTATAATTTTGCTGACCTAAAAGAAAAAGAATTAAAAATAAAGCAAAAACCAAAAGAAAATAAATAATGCAGGAAACAAAACAAAAAAACTTGAAAAAAAATAATAATAGCAACAATAAGCATTTTGTTGTAAGTAGAAACACAATAAAATAAATAAAGCAACAAAGAAAACAAAAAAGTGTTTTTGAATTTTAAAACTAATGGCACAAACAGAAAGTTTATATTTTTTCTAAAACTAAAAGCACTAACAGAAAGTTTATAATTTTGTTGACCTAAAAGCAAAAAGAATTAAAAAATAAAGCAAAAAACCAAAAGAAAATAAATAATGCAGAAAACAAAACAAAAAAACTTGAAAAAATAAAAATAGCAACAATAAGTATTTTTTTGTAAGTATAAACAAAATAAAATAAATAAAGCAACAAAGAAAACAAAAAAGTGTTTTCAAATTTTAAAACTAATGGCACTAATAGAAAGTTCATATTTTTTCTAAAACTAAAAGCAAAAGGAAATAAAATATAAAGCAAAAAAACTGCCACCTACTAGGCCCCCACGGCCTGAATACGACTAGAAACCCTACATGGGCCAGGATTCAGGCCCGCAGAGGCCCAATAGGCCCACAGGCAGTAGCATGATTAGGCCCGAAAGCCTGCATTTTGAGAGGAGCTCGAAAGGGGACGCACACCAGCGCTTATAAACCAGTGCCGGCGCCCCTTCAACTAGCGAGGTGGGACTAAACATTTGGGTTCGGGGTAGCACAGGCCTTTGGTCCCGGTTGTTGCCACGACCCGGGACTAATGCCCCCCTTTAGTCCCGGTTGGTGCCACCAACCGGGACCAAAGGCCGCCGCCGACCCCCTCCCGATAGCTTCAACACGTGGGGGTCGATGTCTGTACCCCTCCTAGCTTGAAGCGTTCTCGAGGCCACCCCTAACCCTTGAAGCGTTGTCGAGGCCACCCCAAACCCTAGAGAAGCAGCGTCGAGGCCACTAATATGATTCCTTATTGTGATTAGCTAGCTAGTTCTACGTTGGCACTAATATATCCATATCTGTCATGTTTGAATAATAATTGCCATGTTGTAAATATTTGTAGAAACTATGGACACCCCCCGAGACGAAGCACAAGAAGCGTTGTTGAGGGACATAATCGCACATGGAAGTGATGCCGTCTCCTTGATGATGTTTCTCAACGTCGATAACGATGGTCTGGAAGGAGAGGGTGAAGAAGCGGTGGCTATGATTTACATGGCTCCGATGACCCAATGCCGGTGCAAGAAGTAGACCGTGAGGGACGGCTCCGGTGATCACCAAACTGAGTCCGGCCAGGTATATATATTAGTTAAGCCTGTCTTGACTAGCTCTCGTCTTTGTTTTGGTATATATATATGTACACATATTAATTAACTCTCGTCTTTGTTCTTTTTCTAGCCCTCCGGATCGAGCACAACTTCGGTAAAGAGGCGAGGCCGAAGAAAAAGTTGAGCTCGGATGAAAAGTTTGAGATCATACAAATCGTCCTTGACGGCCAACCGATTGAACCCTACCGGACAAAGAAGGCATTTGTTGCTCGGTGCAGGGTTACGGTTAGGGACAAGATCGATCTGCAGCCACCAATGGTATAAGCCTAAGAACGAAGACCACGAGGTGTCTTATGTCAATGATATGCAGAAAAAATGATCTTTGGGTGAGCTGAAGTCAAATTTTACCCTACCGCCAGAGGATGATCCGAGAAGCCAGTAATAGAGCCAGTAATCAAGTCTTTTGCTCTTAAGAAGATGGCAGAACTATTCAGGAATTGGAAGAAAGACCTCAATACGTATGTCGAAAATAATGAGACACCAGAATTCACGGGCAAATAGGAGAAGATCGAGAGATGATCGCCCGAATTTGTGGCCTGCAAGACATCGGAAAAGAGTAAAAGATGTCAGCGACAAACAAGAGAAATGCTGCGAAGAAGAAGCTTCATCATCGCACGGGGTCGTGGCTACCTCATAGCCCGGCCTAAGTGGGCCAAGGCTGAGAATGATCTGCTTGATAAAGGGATCGAACCGAGACAATGAACTGGCAGACCGTTGCGGACTTGGTTCTTCGGGCGGCGGATCCTTGGACCCTATAACGGGAAGTGCATTTGGGCGGACGAACAATTGGACATACCGGTCAAGAGGCTTAAGCATTATATCGAAGCAGCGCAGCAAGGGAAGTTCATTCGAGACAGGAGAAGGACGAGCTCACAATGGCCCTCGGGAATCCGAGCACCACAGGCGGACACGAGGCACGCCAGCTCCCTTTCGTGGAAGGCTGGATTTCGGACGCAGGGGTTACAAAACCCATGAGAGGAGGAAAAGCTGGAAGCAGAGCCTAATGCAGGCGCTGCACGAAAGGGTAATGGGGCTAGAGGAACGAGAAGAGGAACGAGAAGCAGCCGATCACAACAAACGACCTGCCGGAGCTTCCCCCGAAGCTACCCCGCCATCTCAGCAGAGAAGCAGCGTGGCTTCCACCGAGCTGCTTCAGCCAGAAGCAAGATGCCTTGACGGCTCCTGCCGGCTATCCCGTGGATGCTATCACGGATGCTCAAAGTTGCCACCTTATGGCGCAATGGAGCAATTTAAAGGTCAAAGCGGCTGTTGGCTCTGTTTATCCCACTAAACCCGACTCAACTTTTCACCGCCGGCGATTCGGAAGGATATGCTAAGGTGATGGTCGATGAAATAACGGAGGGATTTGAGGAGCTCGGCTTGACCACCCTACCGGTGAAGGGGAGTATCGGCTGGGTTACGCTCAAGACTCCATGCCTATGGCGGAAGGATCTCATCAACCTTCCGAACTGGGCGCCTCCGCCTCCTCCTCCTCCTCCCGTGAGTCGTGGCACTCCGCCTCCTCCACCGCCTCCTCCTCCTCCTCTGGCGAGTCGGGGCACTCCGCCTCCTCCACCGCCTCCTCCTCCGGCGAGTGACGATCAGGCACTCGGCCGGCTCCTTCTCCGGCGTGGCGGCACTCCGTCTCCTTCTCTGCCTGCACCGGCGCGTCCGAGCAGCCAGCCTCCTCCTTCTCCGCCTCGTCAGCAAGGGCGGAAGAGACCCGCCGCCGCTCTGGCTGCTCCGGCGCGTCGTAGTCCTTCTCCTCCGCCTCGTAAGCAAGGAAAGAAGACATCCGCTCCGTCTGCTCTGCCGGCGTCTAGCAGTACAGCCAAAGGCGGGAGGAGATTCTGATTCGGTCCTTCTCTGACGACTCGAGAGAAGTTACCGTTCGAGAGGAGCGAGGAGGAAAACGCGAAGATCGCGAGACCGAAGTGGATGACTGGTTTCAAGGGTTGAAAGCAAAGAGACATCCACCTCCGGAGGAGAAGGTAGATCCGGTCAAAGCGAAGCGCACTCGCTGCCCCGACAAAACCACCCAAGTCTCCGTCGAAGGCAACTATGAGCGCATTATTGGAAAGGCATTTGCCGAGGCGGAGAGATCGGGAAATCTTGTCGATGATCAAAGGATGAAAGAACGACGAGCTGGGAAACAAATTGCCCAGCTCGGCGAACAAGCGAAGGAATCGTGCCCCCCGCTCAAGGTGCCTGCTATCGACATCGTCGATCCGAGGATGGTGCCCGGTTATGGCAATCCTGAAGATTACTTGCCCGACGATCTACAATTTGATTTCTTGGAGGTGCAGATACAAAGATACGAGTACGGGAAGCCTCTCGTCAAAGATGAAAGCTCTCTAACAACGATGATGCGAAGGTTGCATGATTGGTACATGAAAACCTGCAAAGAGTCTAAGGGAGGAGTACTTTGTATGTGAGAGTTAAAAGGAGCATGACCTCCTTGGAATTGAACTGTTACCTATTCCATTTGAGGAGTTCTATCAGTTTTCAATCAATTGGCCCTCGATAAAGCAACGGTCACCTGCTACATGCGTAAGTAGTACTACTTCTGTCATTAAGTATCTCTATATAACTCAGCCCTTTCATTGCATGTATTTATAAATATCCTCACTATATTATGCAGATTGAAGATCGCCGAATTGAAGAAAAGACAAGTGGGTGATATTGGGTTCATTAACACATATCTCATAGATGCAACTGAGGTTGAATTTCGTGCCAAAGATACCGAGGCCAACTTGCTACAATCGTTGGTAATAAATGAACACAAAGATATAATACTATTTCCTTACAACTTCAAGTGAGTGTTACTGTCTTGTGGCATATTCGGTTTCCTTATTAGTCCAGGTTATAGTAATGTAATATTGATGAGTTATGCATGTGTGCGCAGCTACCACTATATTCTCCTAGAGATTAAGCTTGAGAAGGGAGTAGTAACTGTCTTTGACTCCAAGCGAAAAGATCCCAAGGAGTATGCGGACATGACTGGAATGCTCGAGAAGTAAGTTAAATCGATCATTATCCATCATATCAGCAACTTTGTTCATTTCTGATATCAAGTAATTGTTTTCTTTGTATGGCAGGGCTTGGGGAAAATTCACCAAAAAAAGCTCCGGGACTACCGAAGAAGCTGCAATTTAGACACCCGAAAGTAAATACTATATAGTAGCATATTCCACGCCGCATCTCCTAGTGATTCAAGCGCTAGTTTCATCAATACCATTTAGCATGTGCTTGCTATATATAATTATCAGTTTGATTGACCTCTGTTTCTTGTAAAGTGGTTGTGGCAGGAACAAGGGAATGATTTCTGTGGATACTACGTTTGCAGTCCATCCGCCACACGACCTGTGAGAGGGCTACTCCGACAAACAATATGAAGTGCGTAAATAAAAATATTCACAATTTTATTTTATTACCATCATTTATGTTGAGTTTCATTCATTCATTCATATATATGTATTGACCCCTTTCTTAAAATTAGATGTCTCGAAAGCGGGATGAACTCCTAGCACCAGATCGCATGCGAGCAATTCAAGAGGAATTGGCGGCATTCTTTCTTGACCACGTGATCGCTGAAGGCGGAGAATACTATGTGGACCACGCGTCCGTATTGTAAAAGATAACTATTGTATATATGTAGCCGGTAGTGTCGGATAGATATCACGAGAACTTGTTGTTCGACCAATCTCTCGGAGAAGGAGAGGTGGTCGATATCACTTCTCTCTGTATGCATATATGTTCATGACGATCTTCTGTTTGCTTAATTACTAGCTAGCTAGCATGTCTAGTTAGTCCTCTCTATATGTATGTATAGTACGCAGCGTCGACCAAGCACGGACAAAAGAAAGGACACTTTTCTCTCTTAATTAGCTAGCTATAGCACAATATATGAAACACCTAAATTAACCCCCAAAACCCCCAAACCCCCTTAAAAAACAAAACCAGAGCCAAAGAAATCTTGTGGCGTGGATGCTTGATGGTCCCGGTTGGCCGGCCACCAATCGGACCAAAGGCCCTCCTGCCTGGGCTCAGCGGACAGGCCACGTGGAGGGCCATCTGTCCCGGTTCTGGATAGAACCGGGACTAAAGGAAGAGGGTATTAGTTACGACCCTTTAGTCCCGGTTCATGAACCGGGACTATAGGCCCTTTTTCTAATAGTGCTGGCTCACGGGGCATTCCCTCGGCGCGTCGCTGGCGCTGGACATAGGGCGGGACCTGATGGAGATCGAGGGGCACAACATCCGGACCTTCCTCTTCAACCCGCCGCACGTGTCGGCTGCGGCGCCCATCGACAAGGTCCTCAAGGGGGACGCCAAGACCGGGCTCTACACCACGAGCTTCGCGCTCAAGTTCGCGCTCGGCCAGGTGATGGGCTCGTACCGGAAGCGCACCAAGCGGCTTTTCGAGCGGCTCAACCCGTGGGTGCCGGACATGTACGTGAACCGTAAGGACATCATCAGCATGGGGCATATTGAGTACTTCGAGCAGCGGCAGCAGGTGGCCAAGGGCTTCTCCCGCGTCGCCAAAACCGGGTCCAGACTGTCGTACCGTGATATGTTCCACTCCATGTTCGGCGCCAAGACGCTCAAGCCCCACCTGCTGCCGTCGGCGAGGCTCAACTCCAGCACCGACAGTGACGCGCACAGCCTTCGCCAGTGGTGGAAGCCGGATAGCCGACTGTCGTTGAGCACCAAGACCTACAGCTACCCACACGGCTAATGCTTGCTTGGTGCCGCTGGTCGGATATCGGCTGTAATAAAAATCACGAGTACTCCCCCCTAATATAAAAACGTTTAATGATCTAAACGTCCTTATATTTCTTTACAGAGTGAGTACTCAACTGCAGGGTACATGCATGCGGCATCAGGTTTTTCATCCCATAGTCCCAAATCGGGACAGTGGGTTTTCCTGAAGCACATGTGTATCCAGTCATTGTTACTTTTTCTTTTGAACCAGTGTGTGCAATTTTACTTCTACTAAACATATTGTTCAACTGAATTCGTAATATCTGTTTGTTGGATACCATCATTGAGGAAACACTGTGTCCAGAAAGTGGCCATTTGGAAAATATTTTGCCTTCAACACTCTTGCACAAAGAGATTCAGGATTCTCTAGAGTCACCAAGCCTGCCTGGCCTGAATAGATTGATTAAATAAGAACAAATCACGAACTTCATACCTCCATGTCCTTTAGGCTTGGACACTCTATCCCAGGACAACCAATGTACTTTTTCGCATTCTTTTTGATCCCCACCAATAGTCCCTGGTCACATTTGACAAATCATCGCACAAGGCAGCTGGAAATCTGAATATTCCGTCATATAAGTTGGTAGGGCTTGAAGCACTGATTTTATTAAAAATTCCATTGCCACACTCGATAGGTACTTCTCCGTCCAGTTTATCAATCTCTTCAAGAAATTATCCTTGATAGATGACAATTACCCTCCTTTATTCACCATTGGCCTGGAAGCCCCAAATATTTATCCTCAAATCTATCCGCCGCAACTTGAACGATCACCATCACAACCATTTGATATTCAATAGTACACTTTGCCCAAAACATAATGGAGCATTTGGACGGACTCAACTTGCTGACACGAGCCAATTTCAGAAGAAGCCAATTTTTTTTTACAATCAAAGCTTGATCAAGAGAGACTTTAAAAAGTAATAGGCAATGATATGCAAAGAGTAAATGCGACATCATGAGCATTTCTACAAAATTTGAAGTCTTGAAGAACACCTTGTTTATGGCATCATGCAGCACAAGGGGTAGAGTTTCAGCCACCATCAAAAACAGATAAAGCGAGAGGGGATCATGCTGTCAAAACCCACGAGATGGTGAGAAGAATTCCATGAGTTGCCCATTGAACCGCACTGAATATTTCACCGATGGCACACATTCCATCGTCTATTCAACCCCTAAGTCCAAAAAAAAAACCCGACAAGGGAAGCCATATCCAACTTGTAAGCGCAAAATTCAGCATGTCTATCCTTGGTTGAACTCATAGAGTGCATGCACTGAAAAGCAATGAGGGAATTATCATTAATTAGCCTTTAGGGGACAAACAAACTCTAAGTTGGAGAAATCATGTAATCAAGCAGCGGACGAAGCCAATTCACCAGGCACTTAGAGATTATTTTATAAATTACATCACACATACTGATTGTATGAAAATCATTAAGCTCCATGGGATTCTTCAATTTGGAATAAGTACTATATATGACAGTGTCATTAACCCCAAGAGGCATACAATTTGTTGAGAAAAAATGCCGGACAACCCGAATAACGCTGTCCTTTAAAATATCCCAATTCCGTTGAAAGAAGCTAGCCGGAAAACCGTCCGGTCAAGTTCATTCAGTGAGCAATCTTGAAGAGGGCATTAATAGTCTCCTCACCAAAGAATTGGGCACATAGTTTCTCATTCATTAAAATATTAATTTTAGGTTGAATCAGGTCAAAACAAAGGAATAAGCAACATTAGCAACACATGAATATTAATCCTTCAAAAATATTAGACAAAATATGAAGTTCACCAATATCCTCCATAATTGGTTCGCCCTTCTTCTTTAGCGACGAAATGTTATTTTCCTTTGCTCCCCACGATGCTTTCCTATGAAAATATTTGGTGTTTCAGTCACCACTTTTCAACTATTCAAAGCTTTGTCTCCAAATCATCTCCACTTTCAGTAGCAACTCATCCATCTCATGTAAAATGGTACACCTTTTGGCATTGCCATCATTGTCATTTCTTCTATGAAGCACCTCCACTCCTTCTATAGCTCAATCATTTTTTATGGAGCGAACCCATATGCTTGCGGCTCCAAGCATGTACAGGTTTCATAATACCATTTAGGTTAGAAGCCACATTAACCCAATCTTGAATAGGAAGTCTATGATTCCAAATTTTCTTAACATGTTCATTTAACAAAGGCCCTTCCCTCTCCCAATAGGATTCATGTCTCAAACGATATGACTTATGTCTCATACGAGATTGACCCAAAAGATTATTTATCAAAGGACAATGGCCAGAGCTAGAACTCATAATATGGCACGACGCCGCATGATCTAGCCACACTTTCACATTCCTCTTCCCATCCTGTTTATTATCAAAAGTTCAAGGAACACCTTCATACCCCCATATTCAATAAGCTGCAATGAGAGAGAACTATCCAGAAAATATACATCGTCCATTAGAGATTCTATGTGTCGAGAACTGCTCATACTGCTTCATTGAAACACCCACCATAAATCATGGCGCTGCCCCTAAAGGCTTCACTTTACGAAGTAAGTCCAACAAAAATGACTTTTTGCAGTACATGATTTGGCATACTGATAACCCACAAGTATAGGGGATCGCAATAGTTTTTGAGGGTAATTTATTGATTCGACACAAGGGGAGCCAAAGAATATTCTCAAGTATTAGCAGTTGAGTTGTCAATTCAACCACACCTGGATAACTTAATATCTGCAGCAAAGTATTTAGTAGCAAAGTAGTATGATAGTAACGGTAACAGTGGCAAAGGTAACAGTGATAGTTTTGTAGTGATTGTAACAGTAGCAACGGTAAAGTAATTAAGCAAAGAACAATATGGGAAAAGCTCGTAGGCATTGGATCGGTGATGGAGAATTATGCCGGATGCGGTTCATCATGTAACAGTCATAACATAGGGTGACACAGAACTAGCTCCAATTCATCAATGTAATGTAGGCATGTATTCCGAATATAGTCACACATGCTTATGGAAAAGAACTTGCATGACATCTTTTGTCCTACCCTCCCGTGGCAGCGGGTCCTATTGGAAACTAAGGGATATTAAGGCCTCCTTTTAATAGAGTACCGGACCAAAGCATTAACACATAGTGAATACATGGACTCCTCAAACTACGGTCATCACCAGGAGTGGTCCCGATTATTGTCACTTCAGGGTTGCCGGATCATAACACATAGTAGGTGATTATAACTTGCAATATCGGATCAAGAACACAAATATATTGATGAAAACATAAAGGGTTCAAATCCGAGTTCATGGCACTCGGGCCCTAGTGACAAGCATTAAGCATAGCAAAGTCATAGCAACATCAATCTCAGAACATAGTGGATACTAGGGACCAAACCTTAACAAATCTAACTCGATTACATGATAAATCCCATCCAACCCATCACCGTCCAGCAAGCCTAAGATGGAATTACTCACGCACGGCGCTGAGCATCATGAAATTGATGATGAAGGATGGTTGATGATGACGACGGCGACGGATTCCCCTCTTTGGAGCCCAGAACGGACTCCAGATCAGCCCTCCCGAGAGAGTTTAGGGCTTGGCGGCGGTTCCGTATCGTAAAACACGATGAATCCTTCTCTCTGATTTTTTTTCTCCCCGAACACGAATATATGGAGTTGGAGTTGAGGTCAGTGGCGCTCCAGGGGGGCCGTGAGGCAGGGGCGCGCCCAGGGGGAGGCGCGCCCCCCACCCTCGTGGAAAGGGTGTGGGCCCCCGGCCTTGATTCTTTCGCCGGTATATTTTTATATTTTCCAAAAATAATCTCCGTTGATTTTCAGGTCATTCCGAGAACTTTTGTTTCTGCACAAAAATAACACCATGGCAATTCTGCTGAAAACAGTGTTAGTCCGGGTTAGTTCATTCAAATCATGCAAGTTAGGGTCCAAAACAAGGGGAAAAGTGTTTGGAAAAGTAGATACGTTGGAGACGTATCAACTCCCCCAAGCTTAAACCTTTGATTGTCCTCAAGCAATTCAGTTGACAAACTGAAAGTGATAAAGAAAAACTTTTACAAACTCTATTTGCTCTTCTTGTTGTAAATATGTAAAGCCAGCATTCAAGTTTTTAGCAAAGATTATGAACTAACCATATTCACAATAACATTTAGGTCTCATGTTTACTCATATCAATGGCATAATCAACTAGCGAGGAATAATAATAAATTTCGGATGACAACACTTTCTCAAAACAATCATAATATGATATAACAAGATGGTATCTCGCTAGCCCTTTCTGAGACCGCAAAGACTGACAAGATATTGTAATTCATGGTAAAAGAGATCCAATCATAGTCATACCCAATATGAATTAACAGTAGTGAATGCAAATGACAGCGGTGCTCTCCAGCTGGTGCTTTTTAATAAGAGGATGATGACTCAACATAAAATTAAATAGATAGGCCCTTCGCAAAGGGAAGCGGGGATTTGTAGAGGTGTCAGAGCTCGGTTTTGAAATAGAGATAAATAATATTTTGAGCGGTATACTTTCATTGTCAACATAACAACCAAGAGATGTCGATATCTTCCATGCTACACACATTATAGGCGGTTCCCAAACAGAATGGTAAAGTTTATACTCCCCCTCCACCAACAAGCATCAATCCATGGCTTGCTTGAAACAACGAGTGCCTCCAACTAATAACATTCCCGGGGGAGTTTTGTTTGCCATTATTTCGATTTGGTTTGCTTAAAGCATGGGATTGGACATCCCGGTGACCAGCCATTTTCTCGTGAGTGAGGAGCGGAGTCCACTCCTCTTGAGAATAACCCGCCTAACATGGAAGATACGGACAGCCCTAGTTGATACATGAGCCTTTCGAGTATACAAAACAGAATTTCATTTGAAGGTTTGGAGTTTGGCACATACAAATTTACTTGGAACGGCAAGTAGTACCGCATATAGGAAGGTATGGTGGACTCATATGGAATAACTTTGGGATTTTAAGGGATTGGATGCACAAGCAGTATTCCCGCTTAGTACAAGTGAAGGCTAGCAAAAGACTGGGAAGCGACCAACTAGAGAGCGACAATAGTCATGAACATGCATTAGAATTAATGAACATTGAGTGCAACCATGAGTAGGATATAATCCACCATGAACATAAATATCGTGAAGGCTATGTTGATTTGTTTCAACTACATGAGTGAACATGTGCCAAGTCAAGTCACTTAAATCATTCAAAGGAGGATACCACCCCATCATACCACATCACAACCATTTTAATAGCATGTTGGCATGCAAGGTAAACCATTATAAGCTCCTAGCTAATTAAGCATGCAATAAGTAACTATAATCTCTAATTGTCATTGCAAACATGTTTATTTATAATAGGCTGAATCAGGAACGATGAACTAATCATATTTAGAAAAATAAAAGAGGTCGAGTTCATACCAGCTTCCCTCATCTCAATCATTTCATCATATATCGTCATAATTGCCTTTCACTTGCACGACCGAACGGTGTGAATAATAATAATAGTGCACGTGCATTGAACTAAGCTGGAATCTGCGAGCATTCAATAAACAGGAGAAGACAAGACAATATGGGCTCTTGGTTAAATCAATAATAATGCATATAAAAGCCACTTTAACAATTTTATTATGGTCTCCCCCTCTCGACCCCCAAGGAAAAGAAAAGAAATAAAACTATTTACATGAGAAAGCTCCAAACAAGCAAAAGAAGAACAAAAAATCTTTTTGGGTTTTCTTTTTAATTACTACTACTACAAGCAAGAAAGTAAACTAGCTAACTGCTACAACTAATATTTTTTGGGTTTTCTTAAAGTTTTCTCAAACACACAAGAAGAAAGCAGGAAAAAGGAAAATAAACTAGCATGGATGATACAATGAAAAAGTATGAGCACCGACAACTAGCATGAGTGTGTAAGCATAAATGTAATGTCGGTGGGAAATACGTACTCCCCCAAGCTCAGGCTTTTGGCCTAAGTTGGTCTATTACCACGACTGGCCTGGCGTATATCCAAAGTTGTAGTTGGGGCCGTACTGGGAAGAAGCCTCGGATTGCCACTGGTTGGCAATCACCTCCAGATCCCACTGGTAATCAGACTGTCGTGGAGGATCAAATTGTGATTCCGGCTCTGGCTCTGTAGCTGATGTAGGGTTTAGGTAGGCGCAAATAGTCTCTGGCGGAACAAGGTACTTGCCTGCAGACAAATCAAACAAGGAAGGAGCAGGCAGAGTAATAGTCTCAGGATGATTTTTTACCAAATATTAACTTGTACTTAAGCGCTCTTTCCCTATTATTAACAATAAAATCATGTGCTACCATACTCTTATAGTCTAGAAAAGCAGGAGGCAGCAATTTTTCTTGTTTCTCATAATGCCTAAGAGGTATATTATAGTATGCTGCGAGGCGCGAGGTGAAGATGCCTCCCAAGATGGGGCCCTTAGTACGGTTAAGGTTTAACCGCTTTGCAACAATAGCGCCCATACTAAATGTGTCATCACGAAACAAGGCATGGGACAAAATAACAATAGCAGGGGCACTCAGGTTTCCACAGTTTCCGCGACCAATTAAGCACCTACTAGCAAATATAGCAAAGTAACGTAGAACAGGAAAATGTATGCTAGTAATTCCTGCGTCGAAAACCTTCCTCGTTTCCCCTACAGCAATGGTATCAATAAACCCATCCACGTCGTCACGATGTGGTTCCTCTATGATGCCCGAAAAGGGCAACTTGCAAACCTCGCAAAATTCGCGAAGGGTCATCTCTTTATACTCATCATATAAATAAAAACCCACCGTAGGTGGTGACCTCCTAGAATGGAAATGAAAATTTTGCACAAATATATTAGTGAGTAAGAGATAATGTTCGCGTTGGTCGCGGAGGAAGTCGGTGAGGCCTACATTCTCAGCCAACTCATAAAAATCATCATAAATCCCGGCTGCTCTCAAGAAATCATCACAAGGCCATTCACATGGCCGAACATCCGCGGTGCGAGGCAGATTATATTTTGGCCTATCTTCTTCTTCACTTTGCTTATTCTTCGAGCTTCGGCTCGAAGAGCCCCTCATAAATCTCTTCATCATTTTCTAAAAATTTCTGAAATTTTTAGTAACTTCAAATAAAAGTGAACTAAACTTAACAAAATTGATAGCAACTACTCCCTCAAGTGCCTAGAGACTATATCATGCATTAGAACTACTTGGGACCAAATAAATTTGACATGCAAGCTCAAGAACCTGGTCACCTAAGCAGCAAAAATTTGCAATAAATAAAGCACTAGAACAAAAACTAATTAGACCATTGGAGGAGTCACATACCAAGGACCAGTCCCCCAAAGCAGTTTTGTGAGAGGTGCTTTGAGTTAGGAGATCAAAAATCGCAGCAAAATGAGCTAGAACTCGTGCTTGAGCTGGTTGGTGATTTTTTTAGGAGGAAGAAGAAGTGTGTGGTGGCTGGAGTAAGTGGAGGGGAGCCACCATGGGCCTACGAGGCAGGGGGCGCGCCCTGGACCCTCGTGGCCAGGTGCTTGCTCCCCCTGCTGTGTTCTGAGTGCCAGATATTCTCAAATATTCCAGAAAAAATCATATTTAAATTTCAGGGAATTTGGAGAACTTTTATTTTCGTGGTATTTTTATATTGCACGGATAATTCAAAAAACTGACAGAAAATATTAATTTTACTTTATTTCAACTAAATAACAGAAAGTAAGAGAAGGGTACAGAGAGTTCTGCTTTCTAACTTCATCCATCTCATGCTCATCAAAAGGAATCCATTAACAAGGTTGATCAGGTCTTGTTAACAAACTCATTCCGAATTGCATGAAACCGGAGAAATTTCGAATAACACTAAGTTACCTCAACGGGGATATGCACGCCCCCAATAATAAGAATATCATATTTCTTTTTGACAGTAGGTAGAGGAAATTCAAAACCTCCAATAATAATCGATGGGATTTTTCCAATAGAGTTGATACTATGGACTTGAGGTTGTTTCCTCGGAAAGTGTACAATATGCTCATTACCATTAACATGAAAAGTGACATTGCCTTTGTTGCAATCAATAACAGCCCCTGCAGTATTCAAAAAGGGTCTTCCAAGAATAATAGACATACTATCGCCCTCGAATATCAAGAATAACAAAGTCTGTTAAAATAGTAACATTTGGAACCACAACAGGCACATCCTCACAAATGCCGACAGGTATAGCAGTTGATTTATCAGCCATTTTCAAAGATATTTCAGTAGGTGTCAACTTATTCAAATCAAGTCTACGATATAAAGAGAGAGGCATAACACTAACACCGGCTCCAAGATCACATAAAGCAGTTTTAACATAGTTTCTTTAATGGAGCATGGTATAGTTGGTACTCCTGGATCTCCAAGTTTCTTTGGTATTCCACCCTTAAAAGTGTAATTAGCAAGCATGGTGGAAATTTCAGCTTCCGGTATCTTTCTTTTATTAGTAACAACTTCTTTCATATACTTAGCATAAGGATTTATTTTGAGCATATCAGTTAATCGCATACGCAAAAAGTTAGGTCTAATCATTTCAGCAAAGCGCTCAAAATCCTCATCATCCTTTTTCTTGGATGGTTTAGGAGGAAAAGGCATGGGTTTCTGAACCCATGGCTCTCTTTCCTTACCGTGCTTCCCGGCAACAAAGTCTCTCTTATCATAACATTGATTCTTTGATTGTGGGTTATCAAGATAAATAGCAGGTTCAATTTCTACATCATTATCATTGCTAGGTTGAGCATCATCATGAACATCATTATTAATATTATCACTAGGTTCATGTTCATTACCAGATTGTGTTTCAGCATCAGAAATAGAAATATCATTGGGATTCTCAGGTGTGTCAACAACAGGTTCACTAGAAGCATGCAAAGTCCTATAATTTTTCTTTTTCTTCCTTTTAGAAGGACTAGGTGTATCAACATTATTTCTATGAGAATCCTGCTCAATTCTCTTAGGGTGGCCCTCAGGATGCAAAGGTTCCTGAATCACTTTACCTCCCCTAGTTGCAACTCTAACAGCAAAGTCATTATTCTTACTATTTAATTCATTGAGCAATTCATTCTAAGCTTTAAATACTTGTTCTACTTGAGTGGTAACCATAGAAGCATGTTTACTAATGAGTTTAAGTTCACCTTTAACTCTAGACATATAGTCACTCAAGTGTTCAATCATATAAGCATTGCGTTTTAATTCTCTACCAAAATAAGCATTGAAGTTTTCTTGCTTAGCCATAAAATCATCAAACTCATCTTAGCATTTGCTAGCAAATTTAGTAGGAGGGATTTCAGCTTTGTCATATCTATAGAGAGAATTTACCTTTACTACCTGTGTCCGGGTTATCAAGAACATGTGTTTCTTCAACATGCGGTAAATTAAGACCATGTATTTCTTCAACAGGAGGTATATTCTTAATGTCTTCAGCTTTTATACCTTTTTCTTTCATAGATTTCTTTGCCTCTTGCATATCTTTAGGACTGAGAAATAGAACACCCCTTTTCTTCGGAGTTTGCTTAGGCGTTGGTTCAGGAAGTGTCCAACTATTTTCATTAGTCAACATATTATTCAATAGAATTTCAGCTTGATCAGCAGTTCTTTCCCTGAAAACACAACCAGCACGACTATCCAGGTGGTCTCTGGAAGCATCGGTTAGTCCATTATAAAAGATATCAAGTATTTCATTTTTCTTAAGAGGATGATCAGGCAAAGCATTAAGTAATTGGAGAAGCCTCCCCCAAGCTTGTGGGATACTCTCTTCTTCAATTTGCACAAAATTATATATTTCCCTTAAAGCAGCTTGTTTCTTATGAGCAGGGAAATATTTAGCAGAGAAGAAATAAATCATATCCTGGGGATTATGCACACAACCAAGATCAAGAGAATTAAACCATGTCTTAGCATCACCCTTTAATGAGAACGGAAATTTTTTAAGGATATAATAGTAGCGAGATTTCTCATCATTAGTGAACAGGGTGGCTATATCATTTAATCTAGTAAGATGTGCCACAACAGTTTCAGATTCATGGCCATAGAAAGGATCAGATTCAACCAAAGTAATTATATCAGGGTCGATAGAGAATTCATAATCCTTATCAGTAACAAAGATAGGTGAAGTAGCATAAGTCGGATCATGTTTCATTCTAGCATTCAGAGATATTTGTTTCAGCTTAGCTAATAATTTCTTAAGATCACTTCTATCAGTGCAAGCAAGAAAGTCTCTAGCAGTTTCTTCATCCATAACATAGCCCTCAGGGACAACAGGCAATTCATATCTAGGGGGAGAATCTTCATCATCACTTTCATCAATATTATCAGTTTCAATAATTTCATTCTCTCTAGCCCTAGCAAGTTGTTCATCAAGAAATTCACCAAGTGGCACAAGAGTATCAAGCATAGAAGTAGTTTCATCATAAGTATCATGCATAGCGTATGGCATCATCAATAACATGCGACATATCAGAATTAATAGCAGAAGCAGGTTTAGGTGTCGCAAGCTTACTCAAAATAGAAGGTGAATCAAGTGCAGAGCTAGATGGCAGTTCCTTACCTCCCCTCGTAGTTGAGGGAAAATTCTTGGTTTTTTCATCTTTCAAGTTATTCATAGAACCAGCAGATATAAATGCCAAGTGACTCAAAGAATAGAGCTATGCTCCCCGGCAACGGCGCCAGAAAATAGTCTTGATAAGCCACAAGTATAGGGAATCACAACCGTTTTCGAGGGTAGAGTATTCAACCCAAATTTATTGATTCGACATAAGGGGAGCCAAAGAATATTCTCAAGTATTAGCAGTTGAGTTGTCAATTCAACCACACCTGGATAACTTAATATCTGCAGCAAAGTATTTAGTAGCAAAGTAATATGATAGTAACGGTAACAGTGGCAAAGGTAACAGTGATAGTTTTGTAGTGATTATAATAGTAGCAACGGTGAAGTAACTAGCAAAGAACAATACGGGAAAAGCTCGTAGGCATTGGATCGGTGATGGAGAATTATGCCGGATGCGGTTCATCATGTAACAGTCATAACATAGAGTGACACAGAACTAGCTCCAATTCATCAATGTACTGTAGGCATGTATTCCGAATATAGTCATACATGCTTATGGAAAAGAACTTGCATGACATATTTTGTCCTACCCTCCCGTGGCAGCGGGGTCCTAGCGGAAACTAAGGGATATTAAGGCCTCCTTTTAATAGAGTACCGGACCAAAGCATTAACACATAGTGAATACATGGACTCCTCAAACTACGATCATCACTGGGAGTGGTCCCGATTATTGTCACTTCGGGGTTGCCGAATCATAACACATAGTAGGTGACTATAACTTGCAATATCGGATCAAGAACACAAATATATTCATGAAAACATAAAGGGTTTAGATCTGAGTTCATGGCACTCGGGCCCTAGTGACAAGCATTAAGCATAGCAAAGTCATAGCAACATCAATCTCAGAACATAGTGGATACTAGGGATCAAACCCTAACAAATCTAACTCGATTACATGATAAATCGCATCCAACTCATCACCGTCCAGCAAGCCTACGATGGAATTACTCACGCACGGCGGTGAGCATCATGAAATTGGTGATGGAGGATGGTTGATGATGACGACGGCGACGGATTCCCCTCTTCGGAGCCCTGAACAGACTCCAGATCAGCCCTCCCGAGAGAGCTTAGGGCTTGGCGGCGGCTCCGTATCGTAAAATGCAATTAATCCTTCTCTCTAATTTTTTTCTCCCCGAACACGAATATAGGGAGTTGGAGTTGAGGTCGGTGGAGCTCCAGGGGGCTCACGAGGCAGGGGGGCGCGCCCCCCACCCTCGTGGAAAGGGTGTGAGCCCTCTGGCCTTGATTCTTTCGCCAGTATTTTTATATTTTCTAAAAATAATCTCCGTTGATTTTTAGGTCATTCCGAAAACTTTTGTTTCTGTACAAAAATAACACCATAGCAATTTTGCTGAAAACAGCGTCAGTCCGGGTTAGTTTCATTCAAATCATGCAAGTTAGAGTCCAAAACAAGGGGAAAAGTGTTTAGAAAAGTAGATACGTTGGAGACGCATCACATACACAAAAGTGCATCTCCATTTTATTTTATTTGCATGGAAAACATACATATCGATAAAATGTTCACCGAACTTATTCAACTCTAAGATGTAAATCTCATCCAAAAAGACCGCAAGGCCACCTGTCTTACCTATCCCCGACACAGGGAACACATGATTCATACGCATCCCTTCTGTTCTCTCTTCATTTTTCCTAGTCTCCAATACGAAGATAACCTTATGTCTCAGATTCTTCACGAGGCCCGGTAACTCCTAAGCCGTCCGAGGTTGATCCAACCTTCACTGTCTTAAAAATATGATCATTGGCACATATTCATAGTGAAGATAAAAAATCCACCCTTGACTATTGCTTCAGCGTATGTATAAACTCAACCTAGCGATAATAGCATTGTTCTTCTTCAACTTGAAGCACCCTTCTTCTCCAAATTCTTTTCGAACTTCCCTGTACCAAGCATGAACACTATTCCTCCTCTATTTAACAAATATGCCGACCTCAAGCCTAGGCTAAGAACAAGAATACACAAATTAACAACAATACTAAAGGTACAATTTATCAATCTATTCAAGAAATTATCCGATAGGATGATAATTACCCTCCTTCATTCACCCTTGTCCTCGAAGCCCCGAATATTTACCGAAATGACAAGTGTCACACATGTGGCACGAGGGATCCCAGTCCGAACACCCTTCTAGCCGTTGGATGATAGCACGGATCTTAAAGTGCTGCACAATGTCACATCAGTTGGTTCCAGACGTTCGCACTTCTGGAGTCGTCGAGTGAACGTTTTTAGCGGATCCTGCCTTAGAGCATCTACAACCGGGCACCCCAAACCCTCCTCAAGCGTCCAAGCGGGCCGCCCAGTCACTGACCGGTCACGATTTTTTGACCCAGACGGACGCCTGAAACGGTCCTCAAATGCCCCAGCACCCCTCATATACAGCCTAAATATGGAGCGGATATGGGGGCGCCCGGACACACCCGGGCACGCCTGCCACGTCGGACTAACAAAGGGGTCCTAGCCGGAAACGCCCTGATACCCGACGGCCCGAAGCTCATCTCATCCGTCGGACTGGTGGCACTACATGGCGCAGCTCCGGTGGGCTATTTAAATCGACCAGCGACACCGAAACCCTACCATCCATCCATATTTTCCTCCTCCTGTCTGCCACCGCTGCCACTTTCCACTCCACCCGTCCGCCTAGTAGCCATGCCCCCACGCCGCCGGGTGAGGAGCGAGCCATTTCTGACGCCGGAGCGCCGGCTCGAGCTCCTTGAGCAAATCCGGGCAAGGCACGAAGCCCGGATCACGGTGGGGCTACCTCCGGATGAAGTGGATCCGGAGGAGGAGTTGGAGAGGATGAGGAGGAGGAGGTGACGCTGGCAACGCGGATCTGCAGGCGGAGCAGCAGGCTATCCTCGATTCCCTCCGGTCGGAGTCGGATGTGGAGGCCAGACAACATCGCCGGCACGAGATGGAGGCGCAGCAGGCCGCGGAGGAGGCAGCGATGCTCGCCTACATGGATGAGGTCGAGCAGGAGGAGGATGAGCCTACATGGATGGCAAAATTCATTCCTTTTTGCAACATGCCAAAATTTTCTTTTTATATTTTTCCATGGCAAATTTATCTATACTACCATGGCAAATTTAGTTTAACATACATGGCAATTTTACTTCTTTTTGCCACGACATATTTTACTTCTATTGGCCATGGCAAATTTACTTTACATCTCATCCAAGTCAATTATTTTGTCATGAAAATATCCTTTTCTCGCATGGCAAATACTAAAGTAAGCACATGGCAAATCCATTAAGGTTAGCACAATAACTTCCATTACCCATTGCAATATTTTCAAATTTTTTGTCATGACATGTTCCTGTTTTTTAGCCATGGATTAGGGCAAATCTAGTTTATACAACATGGCAATTTTATTTTTGAGGGAACGGCAACTTGAATATGCATTGTGCCATGGCATTTTCTGGCCTTTTATTTTTGTGTTATTTCATGCACATGTCGATTTTCTTACACACAAAAAGATGGCAATTTTAATTAAAATACCATGGAAAACATTAATATGCGTCTAATCCATGTTTTTTGGATTGTGGTCATGGTTGCCATGGCAAAGTAATCTCATGGATTTGCCATGGTCCAGCAGAATAATCTCAGATGCTTTAATAAACAGAACAATCTCAGTTGTTTTCCATGGCACAACATAAATTTTTTTACCATGGCAATTTATGTTCAAAGACACATCCAACCATAACGTCAACTTTATTCCCGTAGCAATTTTACCTTGTCACCATTACACCTTTATTGCCATGGTGACATAGCTTTTGCCATCTCGCCATTACAATTTTTGCCACGCCACAACAACACTTTTTGCGACGAAAAATTTCTGAAACTTTTGCCATGGCAAACAGTTTGAAATCTCTTGCCATGCAAGCCTACACAATTTCTTGTGAAAGCATTTTTGCCTAATTTCTTCTCTCAAGGTGACATGGCAAATTCATTTTTTTGTAAAGATGGCAAATTTAGATTTTTCAAAACACTTTTCCATTTTCAATACAAGGCAAATTGTTAAAAAAAAGTTAATGCTCTCACGGCAACTAGAAGATTCTTGTGACACATGGCAACTTTTATTTATTTTTCTTATGGTCACACGTCAATTTCAAAGTACTATTCTACCAAAACACGGCAATTTTTTGAATTTTGTTATGTCAATATGCATCTCTATGATTTTTTTATCAATACATGTGGCAATTTTTTTAACCATTGAAATATTTTTTTAAGACGGCAAATTCAGAAATTTAATTTTGTTTACTTTGGAAAATTTAATATTTTGAACATGCAAAATTTGTGTGAACAATACCATTGTATGTCCTTTTCTGCTTTTTCTATCTTTTATTGTTGTTTTTTTGGTTTTGGACATTTTTTGTGCAACACTAGGCTAATGGGCTATACGTGGCCTTTTTCAGCTTGGGCCGGCTGGGTTTTTACAGGTTAAGCAAGGAGAGAGAAATAGCGACAGCGAATAGGATGGGCTAGAACGGGAACCGTTCGCTCGGAACTGGGTTGTAGCCAGAACATATTCGTTCGATCGGATCGATCGATACAACCGGCCGCCGACTTTTTTCTACCCTCTCGTTTAGGGTTTTCGCCTCTGGCGGCGCCGCCTCCGCCGTCTAGAGTTTTTAACGCCCGGATCTCACGCCGGTGCGACCTCTGTTGATCCCGCCCGTGTGGGGAAGCGGAGGGGAGGATCGGCCACCCTTGTTTCCGTCCTGTGGCGGCACGCAAACCGTGGTTTCCACCCCGATGGCGACCGAAGCAGGATCTTCTTCGGCAGGGTGGTCGGGCAAGAAACTGGAGGAGATGCTGCAGCACCTCGATCTCAAGGACGATGAGTTGGATGATGTGACCGTGGGAGAGGAAGATACAAAGAAGTATGAGGCAGATGCACGATGGCTGGCAATCAGGAAGGTAAACACAACTCGTCAATTCAGTTCATCTTCGATGTTTGAGACCATGAAGTCCATCTGGGGGCTTGCACAAGTGCCAACATATAGAGAAGCTGGGGAGAATCTGTACATCTTTCAGATGTTTTGCCTTGGAGATTGGAAGAAAGTGGTTCATGGAGGACCCTGGCTGTTCAGAGGGATGGGGATGCTCATTGAAGATTATGATGGCAAGCAAGAACCATCTTCCTTTGTCTTCGATGGCCTGTATGTTTGGGCCCAGATCCATAATATACCTGAACTTTATCGCAAGATTGAGGTGGTTGATCAACTTGCTCGACGGATCGGCCGGGTCAAGGAGACTCAGCTATCGCCTAGGCTCTTCTATGAGGGTGATTATGTTCGGGTCCGTGCTAGAATCCTGGTGAATAAACCCCTTACGAGGGTGACTCCGTTGAACGTAGTGGGCGAGGGAAGGAGATTCCTCCCTGTCAAATATGAAAAAATCCGCTATTTTTGCCAAGTTTGTGGTTTCATGGGTCACAACCATGAGGAGTGTGGAGATGGAGTTTGGGAGGCAAAGGATAAGCAGTGGGGCAGTTGGATGTTGGCACAACGGAGGGAAGTAGCTCAGGAGCAGTTGGGTGGCGGCCGAGCATCTCGAGGGGGCCGTTTTGGAGGCCGGGGCAGAGGAAGAACAGGCCGGGGCGCCCCACCACCCCGCCAATCATCCCCAGTACGTAAACGCACATCTCAGGAAGCAGGGCTGAATTTCCGTGCTGGAGAGGAAGATGACGAAGTTACCAGCCCCTTGAAACCAGTCAGTTCAGGGCAACAGGAACCTGAAACACTGGGAGCCCGAAGAAACCTGAACTTCTCTGTGTCCAGCAATGCGCCAGGCCAAACTCAGCAAACTAACAGAGGAAGTTCAGAGATGAACCAGAAAGACCCGGAAGCTGCAGGATCGGCTATGGTAGCTGTCCCTCCACCACCCCTACAGTATGTATCGCCTAGAGATGCAAAGAAAGCGAAGAAAGCATCATCACCAACGAAACAGAAACCAAACAATTTGGCATTATTGGCGGGCTCCGATTTGGGGCGCCGCCAGGCCCAATGAAACTCTTATGCTGGAACTGTCATGGGATAGGCGATCCTGCGACAGTTCGTGAGCTCCGCGATCTCGTGGAGATTAGTTCGCCTGCAATCTTATGTTTAGTTGAAACTCAATTGCAAAAAAGTCGTGTTGAAGGTCTCCGGACTATGTTAGGTTATGATTTCAGTTTTGCAGTTGGTAGCACGGGCCGCAGTGGTGGCCTTTGTATCTTTTGGAAAAACTCTTTTGAAGTTGCAATAAAGAATTATTCCGAGTATCATGTTGATGCATGGGTTAAGGAACCAGGGAAAGAGCAATGGAGGCTAACTTGATTTTACGGAGAGGCCACTAGAAGCCTACGATACGAGACATGGGATACTATGAAGCGTTTGCGGGGTGAGAGCACTCTCCCGTGGCTGTGCATAGGTGATTTCAACGAGATCTTGCGGCCAGAAGAGCAACATGGCCCTCGTGAGCGGGACAGCTCACAAATTGACGCATTCAGAGAAGCGGTGGACATATGTGGTCTAGCGGATCTGGGATATCGAGGGTTAGACTGGACTTGGGAGAAGAAGGTCGCCGGTGGTCACTTTTGTCGCGTTCGTCTGGACAGAGCCTTGGCTACACCATGCTGGTCGGGCCTCTTCCCGTTTGCGTCCCTTGAACATCTCACGGCGGCCAAGTCTGACCACTGCCCAATTCTTCTGGAGACTGATCTAGCTAACACAAGTGTGCGGGCCAACCAAAAGTGTCGTGGAATTGTCACGGCAGATGTCCTCGTGAAATGACTTAGTCGGAGGGCCATCGTACAGGTTAACTTAGAGGGGTTAAAGCGGACACAAAGACACGGGAGTTATACTAGTCCGGCCCCTTCGATGAAGGTAAAGCCTACGTCTAGTTGTGATGGGATTGATGTGATTTCGGCGACTAGGGAGCAATAGCTTCGCCTAAGCCTCGAATTGTCTGTCCCTAAACCGCGCTGGTCGTCCCCTTATATACACGGGTTGACGCCTGTAACGCCGGATCTCGGCGCGCCTGTGTGTCCGTCGATTATTCGCCGTCGTTGCCATGTCATTTGCTTGCGTGTTGCACTTTGCCATGTCATCATCTGCATTATTATTATCTCATCATGTGCATTTCATAATGCATACGTCTTCGTCTCATGCATCCGAGCATTTTCCCCGTTGTCCGTTTTGCAATCCGGCACTCCTATGTCTCCCGGCGCCCCCTTTTACCTCTTTTCGTGTGCGGGTGGTAAACGGTCTCGGAATGGACCGAGTTTTGTCAAGCGGCCTTGGTATAGCACCGGTAGACCGCCTGTCAAGTTTCGGTCATTTGGAGGTCGTTTGGTACTCCAACGGTTAACCGGGTAACCGCAAAGCCTCTTTTGTTGCAGCCCAACACCCCTTTCTAAGTGGCCCAAAACCCAGCAAACTCCCCTCCATGCTCTCGGTCGTTCGATCACGATCGCGTGGCCGAAAACCGCACCTCATTTGGACTCTCCTAGCTCCCTCTACCTATAAAACTAGACCCCCCACGAAAATTCATGGATGAATCCTCCGAAACCCTAGTCTCCTTCCACCTTCCACCGCTGGACTTGTCCGTCCTCGGACGTGTCCGCGCGCCTCGGCGAATCCAGCGTCGCCATGTGGCGCTGCCACCCTCCGCCCGCCGGGCGAGGCGGCCGCCCGCCATGACCGGGCCCGAGCTGCCCAGCGCCGCCGCTACCTCCGCGCCCGGGCACGCCCGCGTCCGTCCGCCTCGCCGAAGTCCTCCCCGCCGCGGCACCCTCGCCGCCCGGCAGACGCGCCTCCGCCGCCCAGCGTCGAAGTCGCCTCGCCCGCGCTTCCCGCCTCCGGCCATCCTCCGCGCCTCGCCTCCCGTCGCCGCGAGCCCTCGCCGGCGCCCGCCTCGCCCGCTTTGTTGCCGCGCCGCCCCGACCCGCGCCGCCGCCCCGCCAGTCCTCCGCTCCGGTCGCGCCCGCCGTCCCGTCCGTCGGCCCCTGGAGGCGCCGCCTCCTCGACCTCCTCCGCGCCCGTGCCCCTCGCGGGCTTCGCCCGGCCGCCGCCCGCTGCGGAGTTCGTCTCCGTCCGGATCAGGACGAGATCCACCAAGCCCCCGATCCAAACGCGCCCGCGCCCCGTCCCGGATCTCGCCATCCCGCGTTGACTTTTCGCGGAGGTGATTTTTTCCCTGAAATTTACACATTTTTTATGCATTTTCATCGCATCATATCTCTGCATCCGTAGCTCCGTTTCGTGCGTGTAATATGTCAAAATGTTCGCCCCGAAGAGTAGATCGTTTCATCTCATTGCATCATTTTCATTTGAGCTCATCTTGATGCCCGAAATGATGTTGGAAGAGTTCTATGTGATGTTAGTTTCTGTTTCTTAACAGAACATGCACTTTTGTCATTTTTGCCATGATGGTTGTGTGCATCCTATGAACTTGAGTCGTACATGTGTTTTGTAATATGCCATGCCATCTCTCCAGGGGTGTATGCCATGTATTTTTGTGATCAATGTGGTGACTAGCACAAGCATGCAAACTAGGTGTCTTGATGTTGCTGATTTCAGCCCTGTTTTGCTGATATTTTCATGCCATGTTAACTTGATGCTACCGAGAGATCCATGCATATTTTGAGATACCTCAGTAAGGATGTTTTGTTAAACATCTCATTCTCTATCCATCCATGCCCTTGTTTGCAATTATGGAGTGCCATAGCTTGAGTCACTCGAGCTCTACTTTTTCTATAAAATGTGTCCTGGCAGGTTGTTTACATGTTATTCAATTTTGCCAAGGTTGTTGTAGTTGATCCGTGTACCCTATGTTGTTGTTCTTGCCATGTATAGCTTCTATAATATACCTTTTTACTGTTGGGTGCCTTGCCATACCATGTATTGCTCTGTGGTGAGTGGTTCAAGCTCGCCAACATGCCTACTTGTTGTTCCTGCCATGTTCAAATCTGTAATATAACTTGCCATGTTTACATGGGTGCCATCATATTTTCTCATCGTTTTTGGCTTATGGTCAGTAAGGGACTTTTGTTCTATGCTTTGAGTAGATTCATGCCATGTCTTTGTTTGCCATGATAAGTTCCTGTAGCATGTTGTTTCTTAGCTCTAAACATTGCAACCTGATGTTATTTCTGCCAATGTCTGAAACTGTTATTATTTGCAATCTTGCCATGTGTGTTTGAGCATGTTCTAGTGATTTCTGGAGATAGCTCAATGTTCATGTTCTGTAATGCTTTTTGTTACTATGTTGGGGTGCTGTAGCATGTTGTTTTGGTGCTTGCAATATGCGTAGTTGCTGTTTTCGACAGATTGTTGCTATGACTTGTTTCATGTGTATGTGTTGAACCGTTGCTCCGTTTTGAGTGTGCTCTATATGAAACTTGCTTGATTTTGCATGTAGCTTCATATTATCATGTTGCATCCTTGTTTTGAGAGTGTTTGCTTGATGTTTGTATGCATTTTGCATCAATGCCATGCTTAACTTGTTTTGCTCATATCTTCTAGGCCGTAGCTCCGGATCTAATGAACTTTATATGTAATTTGACTAGAATTTCGTGTAGATCGTCGTGGTGCATCTTAACTTGCTGTTTAACAACTTGAACATAAGGTTTATACAGATCTGGACCAATTTCGAAATTTGCATATGAGGACTTACCGGAATTGTTCTATGTTGTTCCCGGCCTCATTTAAACTTGCTTTGATGTGGTGCTCTTGTTTGTATCATCTCTTGCCATGAGTAGCTTCATGTAGTCTTGTCATGCATCATGCTTGGTTGTGCATCATGTCTTGTTCATGTGTGGTGTGTTTACTATGTTGTGTGCTTCTTCTTGTTAGTTCCCGTTTCGTTGCGATCGTGAGGATTCGTCCGTCTACGTTTGGTTCGGCCTCATCCGTTCGTCTTCTTCATGGACTCGTTCTTCTTCCTTGTGGGATTTCAGGCAAGATGACCGCTACCCTGGATCTCACTACTATCATTGCTATGCTAGTTGCTTCGTTCTATCGCTATGCTGCGCTACCTATTACCTGTTATCAAGCCATCCCAAATTGCCATGTCAGCCTCTAACCTTTTGCACCCTTCCTATGCAAACCGTTGTTTGGCTATGTTACCGCTTTGCTCAGCCCCTCTTATAGCGTTGTTAGTTGCAGGTGAAGATGAAGTTTGTTCCTTGTTGGGACATGGAGATGTTGTTCCTTGTTGGAACATGTTTACTTGTTGGGATATCACAATATATCTTATTTAATTAATGCATCTATATACTTGGTAAAGGGTGGAAGGCTCGGCCTTATGCCCGGTGTTTTGTTCCACTCTTGCCGCCCTAGTTTCCGTCATATCGGTGTTATGTTCCCGGATTTTGCGTCCCTAACGCAGTCGGGTGATTTATGGGACCCCTTGACAGTTCGCTTTGAATAAGACTTTTCCAAAGAAGGCCCAACATTGGTTTTACCATTTGCCTCACCTAGCCCTTTTTCCCCTTGGGTTTCCGGAGCCCGAGGGTCATCTTTATTTAGCCCCCCGGGCCAGTGCTCCTTCGAGTGTTGGTCCGAACCGAGCAGCCTGCGGGGCCACCACGGGGCAACTCGAGGGTTGGTTTTACTCGTAGCTTGACTTATCCGGTGTGCCCTGAGACCGAGGTACGTGCGACTCCTATCAGGATTTGTCGGCACATCCGGGTGGCTTTGCTGGTCTTGTTTTATTGCTGTCGAAATGTCTTGTAGCCGGGATTCCGAGACTGATCGGGTCTTCCCGGGGAGAAGGAATATCCTTCGTTGATCGCGAGAGCTTATCATGGGCTAAGTGGGGACACCCCTGCAGGGTTTGAACTTTCGAAAGCCGTGCCCGCGGTTATGTGGCGGATGAGAATTTGTTAATGTCTGGTTGTAGAAAACCCGAAGTTGATCTTAATTAAAATACACCAACCGTGCGTAACTGCGTGAGTGTCTCTTTTCGGGTTGATCGAGAGGAGAACACGGTTTCGGGTTATGTCCGGCGTAAGTAGGAGTTCAGGATCACTTCTTGATCATTACTAGTTGACGACCGTTCCTTTGTTTCTCTTCTCGCTCTCATTTGCGTATGTTAGCCACCATATATGCTTAGTCACTTTGCAGCCCTCACCACTTTACCCCTTCCTTTCCATTTAAGCTTTGCTAGTCTTGATACCCATGGTAATGGGATTGCTTTGAGTCCTCGTGGCTCACAGATTACTACACCACCAGCCAGTGTACAGGTTTCGCGATGGTCATGACGTGAGAGCGATGTTTGCTTGTATTGGAGTTCTTCTTACGCTTCTTCTTCGATCAGGATAGGTTCCAGTCGGCAGCTGGGCTAGCAGGTGGATGTCGTTTGAGCTTACATTTATGTTTCATCCGTAGTCGGATGTTGATCTTGTATGATGTTGTTGTATTCATGTGACATTGTATGTCTTGTATGTATCCCCACTATTATGTAATGTTGATGTAATGATATCCACCTTGCAAAAGCGTTTCAATATGCGGGTCTATCCTTGGTGGGACCGTCGAGTTCCTTTGGATAGGGTCGCATATTGGGCGTGACAAGTTGGTATCAGAGCCTCGACCAACCCTAGGAGCCCCCTTGATTGATCGTGTAGTTTGGCCGTTGTTGAGTCTAGAAGAAAATTATTTTTGGAGTCTAGTTATATCGGAGAGTAGGAATTCTTTTTACTCCTCTGCCCCTTCGTCGCCCTGGTGAGGAATCTTGACGTAGGTGTTTTGAATTACTTCTCTTCCACTTCAAATTTTTTTTAGGATCACGCAGTTGGTTTTTCCGGTAGTTGTTCCTCAGCCCTTTTTATCCGTTGCATTTCTCGTCAAGTTGACTCGACCATCTTCATCTTTGAGTTCAATCCTCAGTTCTTCCTCCGACGTCGTTGTTTTTCCTTGTCCGAAGTTGTCCTTGTTTTTTTTCCCACCCGCCCTCCCTTCTTCTTCTCGGAACTGGAGTCCGTAATCGAGTATCCATCCTACTCGTGTGAAGCCGTTGCTTTCTTCAACTGGTGTTTTCTCTTCAAGATATTCGTCGTTTTTCACCTTCCAGTTGTGTGTGTTTTTCCCGCCCTCCCACCCCTTTTCTTCCTGGAGCCTGAATTTGTTCCGACCATCAATTTCATTCATGCGGAGCCTTTGCAGTTTTCGTCAATTATTTCAACCGGTGAATTCTCGTCCCGTTCGTCATTCTTCATCTCTTTTTCTTTTCCGGTGCACTCAAATCAAGTTTTTTTCGGGTTAATCATATTCTTTTCCTTCGAAGTGTTTTCCTTGTTTGTTAGCCTCTCGCCAGTTTATCATTCCGGAGTTCGGAAGACATATCAGGAGATTCGTCTGTGTTCTAATTAATTCGAGGTTGTCACCTCAGTCAAATATTTCAATTGTTCTGGTGCATCATCTATCTGTTCACGAATCCTTTTCCAACGGTGTTTTTCTCTTCAGTGGGCCCATAACCCACAGGTCTTTTCCCAGGATCTTACCTGACTCTTTTAATTTCCCCGGAGCTATTCCAATTCTTTTCAAGTGTGACGTAACAATGGATTTCATCAGTCACATGCCATCTCCAACATCGCTTTCAAATTCTTTTCATCTCGGGTTCTACTTTTCCTCTTTTTCATTATTCCGGAGTTTCTCAACAATTTTGGTGGTGTTTATCGTCGTCCTTGAAGACCGGTAGAGTTTCTCTTAAATCTCGTCCGTTCTCCTGTGAGATTCAGCGGTGCTAGCTCGATGCTATCCTATCTAATTGTTTCCAGTCGTGCAATTCTTTTCATCCATCCGGAGTATTTCAGGAGTTGTTTTCTGTCTCGATCATCCGGAGGTGATCTTTTCGGAATATTTCCTCGCTCCAAGTTTTCAAAGTCGTTATCCAATTATTCTATATCCGTGCCCCTTCGTTCGTCTCAATATTCTTCCGGTGCTGCGTTTGAGCATTCGTTAATCGGTTCAAGATCTCTTCGATCTCATTTCTCTAAATTCCCTCAAGAATCTTTGTGCTTTTCTAATTCTTCCCGGTGATTCTTTCTCTTTCATCAGTCATTTCCGAATTCTTACGGTGGTTCGTCAAGATTCTTTTTCTTTGGTTATCATTTAATCCTTTCGTTCTCTTCAATCTTACCGGTGGTTCATGAAGACCTTCTCAAGTTTGCGATATGTCACTTCTCATTTCTTTTTCAAGTAGAATAAGTAGTTTGCAAAATCAATTGGTTGTCATCAATTTAATTTGATGAAGGATAAGCATGCAATAAATCTTATTCTTATTTCCTCTGACTGAGTAATCCCTTCCTTCGGAGTTTGTTCTTGATGAATAAAATCTAGTTCCAAGTGTTTTAATCTTTTCTTTTCCGGAGTTCAAATTTACTCGGCCATCTCGTCGGAACCTCCGTCTAAATCATCGCAAGGCTCATCTTATTCTTTCATCCTTCATTTTATCTCGTCATCCTTTTGTTACCAGAGTTCTTCACGGTGGTTCTTCATGATTTAATTCAGTCGTCAAGTGTTCATCTAGATTTTGTTGGTGGAGTTCAAATATCTTTTCTTCTCGCGTCTCGAAGTGCAATTAATTCTCCGTATTTCTTTTGAAGTGGAGTTTTGCATTCCGTCGTTTCTTCTCAGCTATCCTATCATTTCCGTTTGTGGTCGGTTATCACCTTATAATTCCTGAGATATTATCCATAAGTCCACAACAATCTTATTCTTTCGTTGTTGACTTTCTCAACAACTCCAGTCAACCCTTCCTTCTAAGTTCTTTTCATTCAATTTTTCCAATTCTTCCGGAGGTATTGCGTTGCTTATGTCATCAAGTATCCTCTGAAGTTCGTGTTCTATTCCTCCATGTTTAGCCGGAGTGCTGCCTAAATTCTTTCAGTCTTATTCGTTTCTTTTCTCATTCTAACCACTCCGGTTAGAACGAGTTGTTTCATAGTCTATCTGATTCCGTGAGCTTTGAGTCTCGGCATTCTCGTCGCTCATCTCTTTTCTCGAGTGCTCTCGATTCTTTGCTTCTTCTCTTGAGTTCTTGTTTTCACCTCATCCCTTTTCTCTTCCGTCTCGGTCCTAAGATCTCGGGCGAGATCTCTTGTTAGTGGAGGAGTGTTGTAACGCCCGGATTCGATCGCGGTGTCCGTCGATTATTCGCCGTCGTTGCCATGTCATTTGCTTGCGTGTTGCACTTTGCCATGTCATCATCTGCATTTTTATTATGTCATCATGTGCATTTCATTTTGCATACGTGTTCGTCTCATGCATCCGAGCATTTTCCCCGTTGTCCGTTTTGCAATCCGCACTCCTATGTCTCCCGGCGCCCCCTTTTACCTCTTTTCGTGTGCGGGTGTTAAACGGTCTCGGAATGGACCGAGATTTGTCAAGCGGCCTTGGTATAGCACCGGTAGACCGCCTGTCAAGTTTCGGGTCATTTGGAGGTCGTTTAGTACTCCAATGGTTAACCGGGTAACCGCAAAGCCTCTTTTGTTGCAGCCCAACACCCCTTTCTAAGTGGCCCAAAACCCAGCAAACTCCCCTCCATGCTCTCGGTCGTTCGATCACGATCGCGTGGCGAAACCGCACCTCATTTGGACTCTCCTAGCTCCTCTACCTATAAAACTAGATACCCCGAAAATTCGCGGATGAATCCCCGAAACCCTAGTCTCCTTCCACCTTCCACGCCCGGACTTGTCCGTCCAGTCGACGTGTCCGCGCCTTGCCCGGCGAATCCCAGCGTCGCCAGTGGCGCCGCCGCGCCACTCCTCGCCGCCCGGGCGAGCGGCCCGCTTCGCGCTTGACAGACCGGCCCAGCAGCCGCCCGCTACCTCCAGCGCGGGCCGCCCGCGTCCGTCCGCCTCGCCGGAGTCCTCCCGCCCGCCCGGCGCCCTGCGCCGCCGGCGGCAGCGCGCCTCCGCCGCCCAGCGTCGAGTCGCCTCCGCCCAGCGCTTCCACCGCCTCCGGCCATCCCGCGCCTCACGCCTCCGTCGCCCGGCGAGCCCTCGCCCGGCGCCCGCCTCGCCTACGCCCGGTTACGCGCCGCCCTGACGCGCCGCCGCCCCGCGCCAGTCCTCCGCTCCGATCGCCCGCGCGCCGTCCCGTCCGTCGGCCCTGCCCAGGCGCCGCCTCCCTCGACCTCCTCGCCCGTGCCCCTCGCGGGCTTCGCCCGGCCGCCGCCCCTTCGCGGAGTTCGTCTCCGTCCGGATCGGGACGAGATCCACCAAGCCCCCGATCCAAACGCGCCCGCGCCCCGTCCCGGATCCCGCCATCCCGCGTTGACTTTTCGCGGAGGTCATTTTTTCCCCGAAATTTACACATTTTTCATGCATTTTAATCGCATCATATCTATGCATCCGTAGTTCCGTTTCGTGCGTGTGATATGTCAAAATGTTCGCCTCGAAGAGTAGATCATTTCGTCTCATTGCATCATTTTCATTTGAGCTCATCTTGATGCCCGAAAAGCTGTTGGAAGAGTGCTATGTGATGTTAGTTTCTGTTTCTTAACAGAACATGCACTTTTGTCATTTTTTCCATGATGGTTGTGTGCATCCTATGAACTTGAGTCCTACATGTGTTTTGTAATATGCCATGCCATATTTCTAGGGGTGTATGCCATGTATTTTTGTGATCAATGTGGTGACTAGCACAAGCATGCAAACTAGGTGTCTTGATGTTGCTGATTTCAGCCCTGTTTTGCTGATATTTTTATGCCATGTCAACTTGATGCTACCGAGAGATCCATGCATATTTTGTGATACCTCAGTAAGGATGTTTTGTTAAACATCTCATGATATATCCATCCATGCCCTTTTTTGTAATTATGTAGTGCCATAGCTTGAGTAAATCGAGCTCTACTTTTGCTATAAAATGTTTCCTGGCAGGTTGTTTACATGTTATTCAATTTTGCCAAGGTTTTTGTAGTTGATCCGTGTACCCTATGATGTTGTTCTTGACATGTATAGCTTCTATAATATGCCTTCTTACTGTTGGGTGCCTTGCCATGCCATGTATTGCTCTGTGGTGAGTGGTTCAAGCTCACCAACATGCCTACTTGTTGTTCCTGCCATGTTCAAATCTGTAATATAACTTGCCATGTTTACATGGGTGCCATCATATTTTCTGATCCTTTTTGGCTTATGGTCAGTAAGGGACTTTTGTTCTATGCTTTAAGTAGATTCATGCCATGCCTGTTTTTTCCATGATAAGTTCCTGTAGCATGTTGTTTCTTAGCTCTAAACATTGCAACCTGATGTTATTTCTGCCAAAGTCTGAAACTGTTATTGTTTGCAATCTTGCCATGTGTGTTTGAGCATGTTCTAGTGATTTCTGGAGATAGCTCAGTGTTCATGTTTTGTAATGCTTTACCTGTACATCATGCCCATGCCTTTTGTTACTATGTTGGGGTTCTGTAGCATGTTGTTTTGGTGCTTGCAATATTCCTAGTTGCTGTTTTGAACAGATTGTTGCTATGACTTGTTTCATGTGTATGTGTTGAACCGTTGCTCCGTTTTGAGTGTGCTCTATATGAAACTTGCTTGATTTTGCATGTAGCTTCATATTATCATGTTGCATCCTTGTTTTGAGAGTGTTTGCTTGATGTTTGTATGCATTTTGCATCAATGTCATGCTTAACTTGTTTTCCTCATATCTTCTAGGCCGTAGCTCCGAATCTAATGAACTTTATATGTAACTTGACTAGAATTTCGTGTAGATCGTCGTGGTGCATCTTAACTTGCTGTTTAACAACTTGAACATAAGGTTTATACAGATCTGGACCAATTTCGAAATTTGCATATGAGGACTTACCGGAATTGTTCTATGTTGTTCCCGGCCTCATTTAAACTTGCTTTGATGTGTTGCTCTTGTTTGCATCATCTCTTGCCATGAGTAGCTTCATGTAGTCTTGTCATGCATCATGCTTGGTTGTGCATCATGTCTTGTTCATGTGTGGTGTGTTTACTATGTTGTGTGCTTCTTCTTGTTAGTGCCCGTTTCGTTGCGATCGGGAGGAGTCGTCCGTCTACGTTTGGTTCGGCCTCATCCGTTCGTCTTCTTCATGGACTCGTTCTTCTTCCTTGTGGGATTTCAGGCAAGATGACCGCTACCCTGGATCTCACTACTATCATTGCTATGCTAGTTGCTTCGTTCTATCGCTATGCTGCGCTACCTATTACCTGTTATCAAGCCATCCCAAATTGCCATGTCGGCCTCTAACCTTTGCACCCTTCCTATGCAAACCGTTGTTTGGCTATGTTACCGCTTTGCTCAGCCCCTCTTATAGCGTTGTTAGTTGCAGGTGAAGATGAAGTTTGTTCCTTGTTGGGACATGGAGATGTTGTTCCTTGTTGGAACATGTTTACTTGTTGGGATATCACAATATATCTTATTTAATTAATGCATCTATATACTTGGTAAAGGGTGGAAGGCTCGGCCTTATGCCTGGTGTTTTGTTCCACTCTTGCCGCCCTAGTTTCCGTCATATCGGTGTTATGTTCCCGGATTTTGCGTCCCTAACGCGGTCGGGTGATTTATGTGACCCCTTGATGATTCGCTTTGAATAAGACTCTTCCAGCCAGGCCCAACATTGGTTTTACCATTTGCCTCACCTATTCCCTTTTTTCCCTTGGGTTTCCGGAGCCCGAGGGTCATCTTTATTTTAGCCCCCGGCCAAGTGCTCCTTGGTGTTGGTCCGAACCGAGCAACTGCGGGGCCACCACGGGCAACTCGAGGTTGGTTTTACTCGTAGCTTGACTTATCCGGTGTGCCCTAAGACCGAGGTGCGTGCGACTCCTATCGATTTGTCGGCACATCCGGGTGGCTTTCTTTGGTCTTGTTTTATTCTTTGTCGAAATGTCTTGTAGGCCGGGATTCTGAGACTGATCGGGTCTTCCCGGGAGAAGAAATATCCTTCGTTGATCGCGAGAGCTTATCATGGGCTAAGTTGGGACACCCCTGCAGGGTTTGAACTTTTGAAAGCCGTGCCCGCGGTTATGTGGCAGATGGGAATTTGTTAATGTCTGGTTGTAGAAAACCCGAAGTTGATCTTAATTAAAATACACCAACCGTGTGCGTAATCGTGAGTGTCTCTTTTCGGGTTGATCGAGAGGAGAACACGGTTTACGGGTTATGTCGGCGTAAGTAGGAGTTCGTGATCACTTCTTGATCATTACTAGTTGACGACCGTTCCTTTGTTTCTCTTCTCGCTCTCATTTGCGTATGTTAGCCACCATATATGCTTAGTCGCTGCTGCAGCCTCACCACTTTACCCCTTCCTTTCCCTTTAAGCTTTGCTAGTCTTGATACCCATGGTAATGGGATTGCTGAGTCCTCGTGGCTCACAGATTACTACACCACCAGTTGCAGGTACAGGTTTCGCGATGGTCATGACGTGAGAGCGATGTTTGCTTGTATTGGAGTTCTTCTTCTGCTTCTTCTTCGATCAGGGGATAGGTTCCAGGTCGGCAGCCTGGGCTAGCAGGGTGGATGTCGTTTGAGCTTCTGTTTATGTTTCATCCGTAGTCGGATGTTGATCTTGTATGATGTTGTTGTATTCATGTGACATTGTATGTCTTGTATGTATCCCCACTATTATGTAATGTTGATGTAATGATATCCACCTTGCAAAAGCGTTTCAATATGCGGGTCTATCCTTGGTGGGACCGTCGAGTTCCTTTGGATAGGGTCGCATATTGGGCGTGACAAGTTGGTATCGTCGAGCCTCGACAAACCCTAGGAGCCCCTTGATTGATCGTGTAGTTTGGCCGTTGTTGAGTCTAGAAGAAAATTATTTTGGTCTAGTTATATCGGAGAGTAGGAATTCTTTTACTCCTCTGCCCTTCGCCGCATACAGTGAGGAATTTTGACGTAGGTGTTTTGAATTACTTCTCTTCCCCTTCAAAACTTTTTTAGGATCACGCAGTTAGTTTTTCCGGTAGTTGTTCCTCAGCCCTTTTTATCCGGTGCATTTCTCGTCAAGTTGACTCGACCATCTTCATCTTTGAGTTCAATCCTCAATTCTTCCTCCGACGTCGTTGTTTTTCCTTGTCCGAAGTTGTCCTTGTTTTTTTCCCACCGCCCTCCTTCTTCTTCTCGAATCGGAGTCCGTAATCGAGTATCCATCCTACTCGTGTGAAGCCGTTGCTTTCTTCAACTGGTGTTTTCTCTTCAAGATATTCGTCGTTTTTCACCTTCCAGTTGTCTGTGCTTTTCCCGCCCTCCCACCCCTTTTCTTCCCGGAGCCTGAATTTGTTCCGACCATCAATTTCATTCATGCGGAGCCTTTGCAGTTTTCGTCAATTATTTCAACCGGTGAATTCTCGGCCCGTTCGTCATTCTTCATCTCTTTTTCTTTTCCGGTGCACTCAAATCAAGTTTTTTTCGGGTTAATCATATTCTTTTCCTTCGAAGTGTTTTCCTTGTTTGTTCGCCTCTACTTGATTTATCATTAGGAGTTCGGAAGACATATCAGAGATTAAATACGTGTTCTAATTAATTCGAGGTTGTCACCTCAGTCAAATATTTCAATTGTTCTGGTGCATCATCTATCTGTTCACGAATCCTTTTCCAACGGTGTTTTTCTCTTCAGTGGGCCCATAACCCATGTGTCTTTTCGAGATCTTACCTGACTCTTTTAATTTCCCCGGAGCTATTCCAATTCTTTTCAAGTGTGACGTAACAATGGATTTCATCAGTCACATGCCATCTCCAACATCGCTTTCAAATTCTTTTCATCTCGGTTCTACTTTTCCTCTTTTCATTATTCGGAGTTTCTCAACAATTTTGGTGGTGTTTATCGTCGTCCTTGAAGACCGAAGTAGAGTTTCTCTTAAATCTCGTCCGTTCTCCCGTGAGATTCGCGGTGCTAGCTTCGATGCTATCCTATCTAATTGTTTCCGATCGTGCAATTCTTTTCATCCATCCGAGTATTTCAGGAGTTGTTTTCTGTCTCAATCATCCGGAGGTCATCTTTTCGGAATATTTCCTCGCTCCAAGTTTTCAAAGTCGTTATCCAATTATTCTATATCCGTGCCCCTTCGTTCGTCTCAATATTCTTCCGGTGCTGCGTTCGAGCATTCGTTAATCGGTTCAAGATCTCTTCGATCTCATTTCTCTAAATTCCCTCAAGAATCTTTGTGCTTTTCTAATTCTTCCCGGTGATTCTTTCTCTTTCATCAGTCATTTCCGAATTCTTACGGTGGTTCGTCAAGATTCTTTTTCTTTGGTTATCATTTAATCCTTTCGTTCTCTTCAATCTTACCGTGGTTCATGAAGACCTTCTCAAGTTTGCGATATGTCACTTCTCATTTCTTTTTCAAGAAGAATAAGTAGTTTGCAAAATCAATTGGTTGTCATCAATTTAATTTGATGAAGGATAAGCATGCAATAAATCTTATTCTTATTTCCTCTGACTGAGTAATCCCTTCCTTCGGAGTTTGTTCTTGATGAATAAATTCTAGTTCCAAGTGTTTTAATCTTTTCTTTTCCGGAGTTCAAATTTACTCGGCCATCTCGTCGGAACCTCCGTCTAAATCATCGCAAGGCTCATCTTATTCTTTCATCCTTCATTTTATCTCGTCATCCTTTTGTTACCCGAGTTCTTCACGGTGGTTCTTCATGATTTAATTCAGTCGTCAAGTGTTCATCAAGATTTTGTTGGTGGAGTTCAAATATCTTTTCTTCTCGCGTCTCGAAGTGCAATTAATTCTCCGTATTTCTTTTGACGTGGAGTTTTGCATTCCGTTGTTTCTTCTCAGCTATCCTATCATTTCCGTTTGTGGTCGGTTATCACCTTATAATTCCTGAGATATTATCCATAAGTCCACAACAATCTTATTCTTTCGTTGTTGACTTTCTCAACAACTCCAGTCAACCCTTCCTTCTAAGTTCTTTTCATTCAATTTTTCCAATTCTTTCGGAGGTATTGCGTTGCTTATGTCATCAAGTATCCTCTGAAGTTCGTGTTCTATTCCTCCATGTTTAGCCCGAGTGCTGCCTAAATTCTTTCAGTCTTATTCGTTTCTTTTCTCATTCTAACCACTCCGGTTAGAACGAGTTGTTTCATAGTCTATCTGATTCCGTGAGCTTTCGAGTCTCGGCATTCTCATCGTTCATCTCTTTTTCTCGAGTGCTCTCGATTCTTTGCTTCTTCTCTTGAGTTCTTGTTTTCACCTCATCCCTTTTTTCTTCCGTCTCGGTCCTAAGATCTCGGGACGAGATCTCTTGTTAGTGGAGGAGTGTTGTAACGCCCCGGATTCGATGCGCCAGGTGTCCGTCAGTTATTCGCCGTCGTTGCCATGTCATTTGCTTGCGTGTTGCACTTTGCCATGTCATCATCTGCATTTTTATTATGTCATCATGTGCATTTCATTTTGCATACGTGTTCGTCTCATGCATCCGAGCATTTTCCCCGTTGTCCGTTTTGCAATCCGGCACTCCTATGTCTCCCGGCGCCCCCTTTACCTCTTTTTCGTAATGCGGGTGTTAAGCGGTCTCGGAATGGACCGAGATTTGTCAAGCGGCCTTGGCATAGCACCGATGAACCGCCTGTCAAGTTTCGGGTCATTTGGAGGTCGTTTAGTACTCAATGGTTAACCGGGTAACCGCATGAAGCCTCTTTTGTTGCAGCCCAACACCCCTTTCTAAGTGGCCCAAAACCCAGCAAACTCCCCTCCATGCTCTCGGTGCGTTCGATCACGATCGCGTGGCGAAAACCGCACCTCATTTGGACTCTCCTAGCTCCCTCTACCTATAAAACTAGATACCCCCCGAAAATTCGCGGATGAATCCCCCGAAACCCTAGTCTCCTTCCACCTTCCACCGCCGGACTTGTCCGTCCCGAGTCGGACGTGTCCGCACAGCCGCGCCCGGCGAATCCCGCGTCGCCATGTGGCCGCCGCCCTCCGCCGCGGGCGAGGCGGCCCGCTTCATGTGCCCATGCCGGGCGAGCTGCCCAGCGCCGCTACCTCCTGGCTGGCCGCCCGCGTCCCGTCCGCCTCGCGGAGTCCTCCCGCCCGGCGCCCTCGCCGCCCGGCAGCGCGCCTCCGCCGCCCAGCGTCAGTCGCCTCGCCCCGCTTCCCCGCCTCCGGCCATCCGCGCCTCGCCGCCTCCGTCGCCCGGCGAGCCCTCGCCAGCGCCCGCCTCGCCCGCGGTTGCCGCGCCGCCCCGACCGCCGCCGCCGCCCGCGCCGGTCCTCCGCTCGATCGCCCGCGCCCGCCGTCTGTCCGTCGGCCCTGAGCGCCGCCTCCCTCGACCTCCTCCGCGCCCGTGCCCCTCGCCGGGCTTCGCCCGGCCGCCGCCCATTCGCGGAGTTCGTCTCCGTCCGGATCGGGACGAGATCCACCAAGCCCCCGATCCAAACGCGCCCGCGCCCCGTCCCGGATCCCGCCATCTCGCGTTGACTTTCCGTGGAGGTGATTTTTTCCCTGAAATTTACACATTTTTCATGCATTTTCATCGCATCATATCGCTGCATCCGTAGCTCCGTTTCGTGCGTGTAATATGTCAAAATGTTCGCCTCGAAGAGTAGACCATTTCATCTCATTGCATCATTTTCATTTGAGCTCATCTCGATGCCCGAAATGCTGTTGGAAGAGTGATATGTGATGTTAGTTTCTGTTTCTTAACAGAACATGCACTTTTGTCATTTTTGCCATGATTGTTGTGTGCATCCTATGAACTTGAGTCCTACATGTGTTTTGTAATATGCCATGCCATCTTTCCAGGGGTGTATGCCATGTATTTTTGTGATCAATGTGGTGACTAGCACAAGCATGCAAACTAGGTGTCTTGATGTTGCTGATTTCAGCCCTGTTTTGCTGATATTTTCATGCCATGTTAACTTGATGCTACCGAGAGATCCATGCATATTTTGAGATACCTCAGTAAGGATGTTTTGTTAATCATCTCATGCTCTATCCATCCATGCCCTTGTTTGAAATTATGGAGTGCCATATCTTGAGTCAATCGAGCTCTACTTTTGCTATAAAATGTTTCCTGCTGGTTGTTTACATGTTATTCAATTTTGCCAAGGTTTTTGTAGTTGATCCGTGTACCCTATGATGTTGTTCCTGACATGTATAGTTTCTATAGTATGCCTTCTTACTGTTGGGTGTCTTTCCATGCCATGTATTGCTCTGTGGTGAGTGGTTCATGCTCACCAACATGCCTACTTGTTGTTCCTGCCATGTTCAAATCTGTAATATAACTTGCCATGTTTACATGGGTGCCATCATATTTTCTGATCCTTTTTGGCTTATGGTCAGTAAGGGACTTTTGTTCTATTCTTTGAGTAGATTCATGCCATGCCTTTGTTTGCCATGATAAGTTCCTGTATCATGTTGTTTCTTAGCTCTAAACATTGCAACCTGATGTTATTTCTGCCAAAGTCTGAAACTGTTATTATTTGCAATCTTGCCGTGTGTGTTTGAGCATGTTCTAGTGATTTCTGGAGATAGCTCAGTGTTCATGTTTTGTAATGCTTTACCTGTACATTATGCCCATGCCTTTTGTTACTATGTTGGGGTGCTGCAGCATGTTGTTTTGGTGCTTGCAATATGCCTAGTTGCTGTTTTGGACAGATTGTTGCTATGACTTGTTTCATGTGTATGTGTTGAACCGTTGCTCCGTTTTGAGTGTGCTCTATATGAAACTTGCTTGATTTTGCATGTAGCTTCATATTATCATGTTGCATCCTTGTTTTGAGAGTGTTTGCTTGATATTTGTATGCATTTTGCATCAATGACATGCTTAACTTGTTTTGCTCATATCTTCTAGGCCGTAGCTCCGAATCTAATGAACTTTATATATAACTTGACTAGAATTTCGTGTAGATCGTCGTGGTGCATCTTAACTTGCTGTTTAACAACTTGAACATAAGGTTTATTCAGATCTGGACCAATTTCGAAATTTGCATATGAGGACTTACCGGAATTGTTCTATGTTGTTTCCGGCCTCATTTAAACTTGCTTTGATGTGTTGCTCTTGTTTGCATCATCTCTTGCCATGAGTAGCTTCATGTAGTCTTGTCATGCATCATGCTTGGTTGTGCATCATGTCTTGTTCATGTGTGGTGTGTTTACTATGTTGTGTGCTTCTTCTTGTTAGTTCCCGTTTCGTTGCGATCGTGAGGATTCGTCCGTCTATGTTTGGTTCGGCCTCATCCGTTCGTCTTCTTCATGGACTCGTTCTTCTTCCTTGTGGGATTTCAGGAAAGATGACCGCTACCCTGGATCTCACTACTATCATTGCTATGCTAGTTGCTTCGTTCTATCGCTATGCTGCGCTACCTATTACCTGTTATCAAGCCATCCCAAATTGCCATGTCGGCCTCTAACCTTTTGCACCCTTCCTATGCAAACCGTTGTTTGGCTATGTTACCGCTTTGCTCAGCCCCTCTTATAGCGTTGTTAGTTGCAGGTGAAGATGAAGTTTGTTCCTTGTTGGGACATGGAGATGTTGTTCCTTGTTGGAACATGTTTACTTGTTGGGATATCACAATATATCTTATTTAATTAATGCATCTATATACTTGGTAAAGGGTGGAAGGCTCAGCCTTATGCACAGTGTTTTGTTCCACTCTTGCCGCCCTAGTTTCCGTCATATCGGTGTTATGTTCCCGGATTTTGCGTCCCTAACGCGGTCGGGTGATTTATGGGACCCCTTGACAGTTCGCTTTGAATAAGACTTTTCCGCATAAGGCCCAACATTGGTTTTACCATTTGCCTCACCTATACCCTTTTTCCCTTGGGTTTCGGAGCCGAGGGTCATCTTTATTTTAGCCCCCCGGGCGGTGCTCCTTCAAGTGTTGGTCCGAACCGGCAACTTCTTGGGGCCACCAGAGGGCAACTCGAGGGTTGGTTTTACTCGTAGCTTGACTTATCCGGTGTGCCCTGAGATCGAGTGCGTGCGACTCCTATCAGGATTTGTCGGCACATCCGGGTGGCTTTGCTGGTCTTGTTTTATTCTTTGTCGAAATGTCTTGTAGTCGGGATTCCGAGACTGATCGGGTCTTCCCGGGGAGAAGGAATATCCTTCGTTGATCGCGAGAGCTTATCATGGGCTAAGTTGGGACACCCCTGCAGGGTTTGAACTTTTGAAAGCCGTGCCCGCGGTTATGTGGAGGATGGGAATTTGTTAATGTCCGGTTGTAGAAAACCCGAAGTTGATCTTAATTAAAATACACCAACCGTGTGCGTAACCGTGAGTGTCTCTTTTCGGGGTTGATCGAGAGGAGAACACGGTTTTACGGGTTATGTCGGCGTAAGTAGGAGTTCAGGATCACTTCTTGATCATTACTAGTTGACGACCGTTCCTTTGTTTCTCTTCTCGCTCTCATTTGCGTATGTTAGCCACCATATATGCTTAGTCGCTGCTGCAGCCTCACCACTTTACCCCTTCCTTTCCCTTTAAGCTTTGCTAGTCTTGATACCCATGGTAATGGGATTCTTTGAGTCCTCGTGGCTCACAGATTACTACACCACCGATTGCGGGTACAGGTTTCGCGATGGTCATGGCGTGAGGCGATGTTTGCTTGTATTGGAGTTCTTCTTACGCTTCTTCTTGATCGGAGATAGGTTCCGGTCGGCAGCACAGGCTAGCAGGGTGGATGTCGTTTGAGTTTCTGTTTATGTTTCATCCGTAGTCGGATGTTGATCTTGTATATGATGTTGTTGTATTCATGTGACATTGTATGTCTTGTATGTATCCCCACTATTATGTACTGTTGATGTAATGATATCCACCTTGCAAAAGCGTTTCAATATATGGGTCTATCCTTGGTGGGACCGTCGAGTTCCTTTGGATAGGGTCGCATATTGGGCGTGACAAGTTGGTATCGAGCCTCGACCGACCCTAGGAGCCCCTTGATTGATCGTGTAGTTTGGCCGTTGTTGAGTCTAGAAGAAAATTATTTTGGTCTAGTTATATCGGAGAGTAGAAATTCTTTTTACTCCTCTGCCCTTAAATGCATACTGGTGAGGAATCTTGGCGTAGGTGTTTTGAATTACTTCTCTTCCCCTTCAAATTTTTTAGGATCACGCAGTTGGTTTTTCGGTAGTTGTTCCTCAGCCCTTTTTATCCGGTGCATTTCTCGTCAAGTTGACTCGACCATCTTCATCTTTGAGCTCAATCCTCAGTTCTTCCTCCGACGTCGTTGTTTTTCCTTGTCCGAAGTTATCCTTGTTTTTTTTTCCACCCGCCCTCCCTTCTTCTTCTCAGAACTGGAGTCCGTAATCGAGTATCCATCCTACTCGTGTGAAGCCGTTGCTTTCTTCAACTGGTGTTTTCTCTTCAAGATATTCGTCATTTTTCACCTTCCAGTTGTCTGTGTTTTTCCCGCCCTCCCACCCCTTTTCTTCCCGGAGCCTGAGTTTGTTCCGACCATCAATTTCATTCATGCGGAGCCTTTGCAGTTTTCGTCAATTATTTCAACCGGTGAATTCTCGTCCCGTTCGTCATTCTTCATCTCTTTTTCTTTTCCGGTGCACTCAAATCAAGTTTTTTTCGGGTTAATCATATTCTTTTCCTTCGAAGTGTTTTCCTTGTTTGTTCGCCTCTCGCCAGTTTATCATTCCGGAGTTCGGAAGACATATCAGGAGATTCGTCTGTGTTCTAATTAATTCGAGGTTGTCACCTCAGTCAAATATTTCAATTGTTCTGGTGCATCATCTATCTGTTCACGAATCCTTTTCCAACGGTGTTTTTCTCTTCAGTGGGCCCATAACCCATGTGTCTTTTCCCAGGATCTTACCTGACTCTTTTAATTTCCCCGGAGCTATTCCAATTCTTTTCAAGTGTGACGTAACAATGGATTTCATCAGTCACATGCCATCTCCAACATCGCTTTCAAATTCTTTTCATCTCGGGTTCTACTTTTCCTCTTTTTCATTATTCCGGAGTTTCTCAACAATTTTGGTGGTGTTTATCGTCGTCCTTGAAGACCGAAGTAGAGTTTCTCTTAAATCTCGTCCGTTCTCCCAGGAGATTCGCGGTGCTAGCTCGATGCTATCCTATCTAATTGTTTCCAGTCGTGCAATTCTTTTCATCCATCCGGAGTATTTCAGGAGTTGTTTTCTGTCTCGATCATCCGGAGGTCATCTTTTCGGAATATTTCCTCGCTCCAAGTTTTCAAAGTCGTTATCCAATTATTCTATATCCGTGCCCTTCGTTCGTCTCAATATTCTTCCGGTGCTGCGTTCGAGCATTAGATTAATCGGTTCAAGATCTCTTGATCTCATTTCTCTAAATTCCCTCAAGTATCTTTGTGCTTTTCTAATTCTTCCGGTGATTCTTTCTCTTTCATCAGTCATTTCCGAATTCTTACGGTGGTTCGTCAAGATTCTTTTCTTTGGTTATCATTTAATCCTTTCGTTCTCTTCAATCTTACCGTGGTTCATGAAGACCTTCTCAAGTTTGCGATATGTCACTTCTCATTTCTTTTTCAAGTAGAATAAGTAGTTTGCAAAATCAATTGGTTGTCATCAATTTAATTTGATGAAGGATAAGCATGCAATAAATCTTATTCTTATTTCCTCTGACTGAGTAATCCCTTCCTTGAGTTTGTTCTTGATGAATAAATTCTAGTTCCAAGTGTTTTAATCTTTTCTTTTCCGGAGTTCAAATTTACTCGGCCATCTCGTCGGAACCTCCGTCTAAATCATCGCAAGGCTCATCTTATTCTTTCATCCTTCATTTTATCTCGTCATCCTTTTGTTACCAGAGTTCTTCACGGTGTTTCTTCATGACTTAATTCAGTCGTCAAGTGTTCATCTAGATTTTGTTGGTGGAGTTCAAATATCTTTTCTTCTCGCGTCTCGAAGTGCAGTTAATTCTCCGTATTTCTTTTGAAGTGGAGTTTTGCATTCCGTCGTTTCTTCTCAGCTATCCTATCATTTCCGTTTGTGGTCGGTTATCACCTTATAATTCCTGAGATATTATCCATAAGTCCACAACAATCTTATTCTTTCGTTGTTGACTTTCTCAACAACTCGATCAACCCTTCCTTCTAAGTTCTTTTCATTCAATTTTTCCAATTCTTCCGGAGGTATTGCGTTGCTTATGTCATCAAGTATCCTCTGAAGTTCGTGTTCTATTCCTCCATGTTTGGCCGGAGTGCTGCCTAAATTCTTTCAGTCTTATTCGTTTCTTTTCTCATTCGAACCACTCCGGTTAGAACGAGTTGTTTCATAGTCTATCTGATTCCGTGAGCTTTCGAGTCTCGGCATTCTCGTCGCTCATCTCTTTTTCTCGAGTGCTCTCGATTCTTTGCTTCTTCTCTTGAGTTCTTGTTTTCACCTCATCCCTTTTCTCTTCCGTCTCGGTCCTAAGATCTCGGGACGAGATCTCTTGTTAGTGGAGGAGTGTTGTAACGCCCCGGATTCGATGCGCCAGGTGTCCGTCAGTTATTCGCCGTCGTTGCCATGTCATTTGCTTGCGTGTTGCACTTTGCCATGTCATCAACTGCATTTTTATTAGGTCATCATGTGCATTTCATTTTGCATACGTGTTCGTCTCATGCATCCGAGCATTTTCCCCGTTGTCCGTTTTGCAATCCGGCACTCCTATGTCTCCCGGCGCCCCTTTTACCTCTTTTTCGTAAAGGGTGTTAAACGGTCTCGGAATGGACCGAGATTTGTCAAGCGGCCTTGGCATAGCACCGGTAGACCGCCTGTCAAGTTTCGGGTCATTTGGAGGTCGTTTAGTACTCCAATGGTTAACCGGGTAACCGCAAAGCCTCTTTTGTTGCAGCCCAACACCCCTTTCTAAGTGGCCCAAAACCCAGCAAACTCCCCTCCATGCTCTCGGTCGTTCGATCACGATCGCGTGGCCGAAAACCGCACCTCATTTGGACTCTCCTAGCTCCCTCTACCTATAAAACTAGATACCCCCCGAAAATTCGCGGATGAATCCCCCGAAACCCTAGTCTCCTTCCACCTTCCACCGCCGGACTTGTCCGTCCGTCGGGCGTGTCGCGCCGCGCCAGCGAATCCCAGCGTCGCCACGTGGCCGCCCGCCGCCACCCTCACCGCCGGGCCGAGGCGGCCCGCCGCTTCGCGCCCCAAGACCCCCGACCCGGCCAGCGCCGCCGCTGCCTCCCGCTGGCCCGCCCGCGTCCCGTCCGCCTCGCGAGTCCTCCCCGCCCGGCGCCCTGCGCCGCCAGCGCCCAGCGCGCCTCCGCCGCCCAGCGTCGAGTCGCCTCGCCGCGCTTCCCACGCCTCCGGCCATCGCGCCTCCCTCGCCTCCCGTCGCCCGGCGAGCCCTACGCCAGCGCCCGCCTCGCCCGCCCGGTTGCCGCGCCGCCCCGACCGCGCGCCGCCGCCCAGCGCCGGTCCTCCGCTCGATCGCCCGCGCCCGCCCGTCCCGTCCGTCGGCCCTAGCGCCGCCTCCTCGACCTCCTCCAGCCTTGCCCCTCGCGGGCTTCGCCCGGCCGCCGCCCCTTCGCGGAGTTCGTCTCCGTACGGATCGGGACGAGATCCACCAAGCCCCCGATCCAAACGCGCCCGCGCCCCGTCCCGGATCCCGCCATCCCGCGTTGACTTTTCGCGGAGGTGATTTTTTCCCCGAAATTTACACATTTTTCATGCATTTTCATCGCATCATATCTCTGCATCCGTAGCTCCGTTTCGTGCATGTAATATGTCAACATGTTCGCCTCGAAGAGTAGATCATTTCATCTCATTGCATCATTTTCATTTGAGCTCATCTTGATGCCCGAAAAGCTGTTGGAAGAGTGCTATGTGATGTTAGTTTCTGTTTCTTAACAGAACATGCACTTTTGTCATTTTTGCCATGATGGTTGTGTGCATCCTATGAACTTGAGTCCTACATGTGTTTTGTAATATGTCATGCCATCTTCGCAGGGGTGTATGTCATGTATTTGTTTGATCAATGTGGTGACTAGCACAAGCATGCAAACTAGGTTTCTTGATGTTGCTGATTTCAGCCCTGTTTTGCTGATATTTTTATGCCATGTTAACTTGATGCTACCGAGAGATCCATGCATATTTTGAGATACCTCAGTAAGGATGTTTTGTTAAACATCTCATGATCTATCCATCCATGCCCTTTTTTGCAATTATGGAGTGCCATAGCTTGAGTAAATCGAGCTCTACTTTTGCTATAAAATGTTTCCTGGCAGGTTGTTTACATGTTATTCAATTTTGCCAAGGTTTTTGTAGTTGATCCGTTTACCCTATGATGTTGTTCTTGACATTTATAGCTTCTATAATATGCCTTCTTACTGTAGGGTGCCTTGCCATGCCATGTATTGCTCTGTGGTGAGTGGTTCAAGCTCACCAACATGCCTACTTGTTGTTGTTCCTGCCATGTTCAAATCTGTAATATAACTTGCCATGTTTACATGGGTGCCATCATATTTTTTGATCTTTTTTGGCTTATGGTCAGTAAGGGACTTTTGTTCTGTGCTTTAAGTAGATTCATGCCATGCCTTTTTTTTCCATGATAAGTTCCTGTAGCATGTTGTTTCTTAGCTCTAAACATTGCAACCTGATGTTATTTCTGCCAAAGTCTGAAACTGTTATTATTTGCAATGTTGCCATGTGTGTTTGAGCATGTTCTAGTGATTTCTGGAGATAGCTCAGTGTTCATGTTTTGTAATGCTTTACCTGTACATCATGCCCATGCCTTTTGTTACTATGTTGGGGTGCTGCAGCATGTTGTTTTGGTGCTTGCAATATGCCTAGTTGCTGTTTTGGACAGATTGTTGCTATGACTTGTTTCATGTGTATGTGTTGAACCGTTGCTCCGTTTTGAGTGTGCTCTATATGAAACTTGCTTGATTTTGCATGTAGCTTCATATTATCATGTTGCATCCTTGTTTTGAGAGTGTTTGCTTGATGTTTGTATGCATTTTGCATCAATGCCATGCTTAACTTGTTTTGCTCATATCTTCTAGGCCGTAGCTCCGAATCTAATGAACTTTATATGTAACTTGACTAGAATTTCGTGTAGATCGTCGTGGTGCATCTTAACTTGCTGTTTAACAACTTGAACATAAGGTTTATTCAGATCTGGACCAATTTCGAAATTTGCATATGAGGACTTAGGAATTGTTCTATGTTGTTCGGCCTCATTTAAACTTGCTTTGATGTGTTGCTCTTGTTTGCATCATCTCTTGCCATGAGTAGCTTCATGTAGTCTTGTCATTCATCATGCTTGGTTGTGCATCATGTCTTGTTCATGTGTGGTGTGTTTACTATGTTGTGTGCTTCTTCTTGTTAGTTCCCGTTTCATTGCGATCGTGAGGATTCGTCCGTCTAAGTTTGGTTCGGCCTCATCCGTTCGTCTTCTTCATGGACTCGTTCTTCTTCCTTGTGGGATTTCAGGCAAGATGACTGCTACCCTGGATCTCACTACTATCATTGCTATGCTAGTTGCTTCGTTCTATCGCTATGTTGCGCTACCTATTACCTGTTATCAAGCCATCCCAAATTGCCATGTCAGCCTCTAACCTTTTGCACCCTTCCTATGCAAACCGTTGTTTGGCTATGTTACCGCTTTGCTCAGCCCCTCTTATAGCATTGTTAGTTGCAGGTGAAGATGAAGTTTGTTCCTTGTTGGGACATGGAGATGTTGTTCCTTGTTGGAACATGTTTACTTGTTGGGATATCACAATATATCTTATTTAATTAATGCATCTATATACTTGGTAAAGGGTGGAAGGCTCGGCCTTATGCACGGTGTTTTGTTCCACTCTTGCCGCCCTAGTTTCCGTCATATCGGTGTTATGTTCCCAGATTTTGCGTCCCTAACGCGGTCGGGTGATTTATGGGACCCCCTTGACAGTTCGCTTTTAATAAGACTTTTCCAGCAAGGCCCAACATTGGTTTTACCATTTGCCTCACCTATACCCTTTTTCCCTTGGGTTTCCGGAGCCGAGGGTCATCTTTATTTTAGCCCCGGGCGGTGCTCCTTGAGTGTTGGTCCGAACCGAGCAACTTCTTGAGGCCTGCACGGGCAACTTTCGAGGTTGGTTTTACTCGTGGCTTGACTTATCCGGTGTGCCCCTGAGACGAGTGCGTCGACTCCTATCGAGGATTTGTCGGCACATCCGGGTGGCTTTGCTGGTCTTGTTTTATTGCCGTCGAAATGTCTTGTGGCCGGATTCCGAGACCGATCGGGTCTTCCGGGGAGAAGGAATATCCTTCGTTGATCGCGAGAGCTTATCATGGGCTAAGTTGGGACACCCTGCAGGGTTTGAACTTTCAAAGCCGTGCCGCGGTTATGTGGTGGATGGGAATTTGTTAATGTCCGGTTGTAGAAAACCCGAAGTTGATCTTAATTAAAATACACCAACCGTGTGCGTAACCGTGAGTGTCTCTTTTCGGGTTGATCGAGAGGAGAACACGGTTTTACGGGTTATGTCGGCGTAAGTAGGAGTTCAGGATCACTTCTTGATCATTACTAGTTGACGACCGTTCCTTTGTTTCTCTTCTCGCTCTCATTTGCGTATGTTAGCCACCATATATGCTTAGTCATTGCTGCTGCAGCCTCACCACTTTACCCCTTCCTTTCCATTTAAGCTTTGCTAGTCTTGATACCCATGGTAATGGGATTGCTTTGAGTCCTCGTGGCTCACAGATTACTACACCACCAGATTGCGGTGTACAGGTTTCGCGATGGTCATGGCGTGAGAGCGATGTTTGCTTGTATTGGAGTTCTTCTTACGCTTCTTCTTGATCGGAGATAGGTTCCGGTCGGCAGCCTGGGCTAGCAGGGTGGATGTTGTTTGAGCTTCTGTTTATGTTTCATCCGTAGTCGGATGTTGATCTTGTATGATGTTGTTGTATTCATGTGACATTGTATGTCTTGTATGTATCCCCACTATTATGTAATGTTGATGTAATGATATCCACCTTGCAAAAGCGTTTCAATATCTTGGGTCTATCCTTGGTGGGACCGTCGAGTTCCTTTGGATAGGGTCGCATATTGGGCGTGACAAGTTGGTATCAGAGCCTCGACCGACCCTAGGAGCCCCCTTGATTGATCGTGTAGTTTGGCCGTTGTTGAGTCTAGAAGAAAATTATTTTCGGAGTCTAGTTATATCGGAGAGTAGGAATTCTTTTTACTCCTCTGCCCCTTCGTCGCCCTGGTGAGGAATCTTGACGTAGGTGTTTTGAATTACTTCTCTTCCCCTTCAAATTTTTTTAGGATCACGCAGTTGGTTTTTCCGGTAGTTGTTCCTCAGCCCTTTTTATCCGGTGCATTTCTCGTCAAGTTGACTCGACCATCTTCATCTTTGAGCTCAATCCTCAGTTCTTCCTCCGACGTCGTTGTTTTTCCTTGTCCGAAGTTATCCTTGTTTTTTTTTTCCACCCGCCCTCCCTTCTTCTTCTCAGAACTGGAGTCCGTAATCAAGTATCCATCCTACTCGTGTGAAGCCGTTGCTTTCTTCAACTGGTGTTTTCTCTTCAAGATATTAAATGCTTTTTCACCTTCCGGTTATGCGTGTTTCCCGCCCTCCCACCCCTTTTCTTCCCGGAGCCTGAGTTTGTTCCGACCATCAATTTCATTCATGCGGAGCCTTTGCAGTTTTCGTCAATTATTTCAACCGGTGAATTCTCGTCCCGTTCGTCATTCTTCATCTCTTTTTCTTTTCCGGTGCACTCAAATCAAGTTTTTTTCGGGTTAATCATATTCTTTTCCTTCGAAGTGTTTTCCTTGTTTGTTCGCCTCTCGCCAGTTTATCATTCCGGAGTTCGGAAGACATATCAGGAGATTCGTCTGTGTTCTAATTAATTCGAGGTTGTCACCTCAGTCAAATATTTCAATTGTTCTGGTGCATCATCTATCTGTTCACGAATCCTTTTCCAACGGTGTTTTTCTCTTCAGTGGGCCCATAACCCACAGGTCTTTTCCCAGGATCTTACCTGACTCTTTTAATTTCCCCGGAGCTATTCCAATTCTTTTCAAGTGTGACGTAACAATGGATTTCATCAGTCACATGCCATCTCCAACATCGCTTTCAAATTCTTTTCATCTCGGGTTCTACTTTTCCTCTTTTTCATTATTCCGGAGTTTCTCAACAATTTTGGTGGTGTTTATAAATCGTCCTTGAAGACCCGAAGTAGAGTTTCTCTTAAATCTCGTCCGTTCTCCCAGGAGATTCGCGGTGCTAGCTCGATGCTATCCTATCTAATTGTTTCCAGTCGTGCAATTCTTTTCATCCATCCGGAGTATTTCAGGAGTTGTTTTCTGTCTCGATCATCCGGAGGTCATCTTTTCGGAATATTTCCTCGCTCCAAGTTTTCAAAGTCGTTCTCCAATTATTCTATATCCGTGCCCCTTCGTTCGTCTCAAAATTCTTCCGGTGCTGCGTTCGAGCATTCGTTAATCGGTTCGCGATCTCTTCGATCTCATTTCTCTAAATTCCCTCAAGAATCTTTGTGCTTTTCTAATTCTTCCCGGTGATTCTTTCTCTTTCATCAGTCATTTCCGAATTCTTACGGTGGTTCGTCAAGATTCTTTTCTTTGGTTATCATTTAATCCTTTCGTTCTCTTCAATCTTACCGGTGGTTCATGAAGACCTTCTCAAGTTTGCGATATGTCACTTCTCATTTCTTTTTCAAGAAGAATAAGTAGTTTGCAAAATCAATTGGTTGTCATCAATTTAATTTGATGAAGGATAAGCATGCAATAAATCTTATTCTTATTTCCTCTGACTGAGTAATCCCTTCCTTCGGAGTTTGTTCTTGATGAATAAATTCTAGTTCCAAGTGTTTTAATCTTTTCTTTTCCGGAGTTCAAATTTACTCGGCCATCTCGTCGGAACCTCCGTCTAAATCATCGCAAGGCTCATCTTATTCTTTCATCCTTCATTTTATCTCGTCATCCTTTTGTTACCAGAGTTCTTCACGGTGGTTCTTCATGATTTAATTCAGTCGTCAAGTGTTCATCAAGATTTTGTTGGTGGAGTTCAAATATCTTTTCTTCTCGCGTCTCGAAGTGCAATTAATTCTCCGTATTTCTTTTGAAGTGGAGTTTTGCATTCCGTCGTTTCTTCTCAGCTATCCTATCATTTCCGTTTGTGGTCGGTTATCACCTTATAATTCCTGAGATATTATCCATAAGTCCACAACAATCTTATTCTTTCGTTGTTGACTTTCTCAACAACTCCAGTCAACCCTTCCTTCTAAGTTCTTTTCATTCAATTTTTCCAATTCTTCCGGAGGTATTGTGTTGCTTATGTCATCAAGTATCCTCTGAAGTTCGTGTTCTATTCCTCCATGTTTAGCCGGAGTGCTGCCTAAATTCTTTCAGTCTTATTCGTTTCTTTTCTCATTCTAACCACTCCGGTTAGAACGAGTTGTTTCATAGTCTATCTGATTCCGTGAGCTTTCGAGTCTCGGCATTCTCGTCGCTCATCTCTTTTTGTCGAGTGCTCTCGATTCTTTGCTTCTTCTCTTGAGTTCTTGTTTTCACCTCATCCCTTTTCTCTTCCGTCTCGGTCCTAAGATCTCGGGACGAGATCTCTTGTCAGTGGAGGAGTGTTGTAACGCCCCGGATTCGATGCGCCAGGTGTCCGTCAGTTATTCACCGTCGTTGCCATGTCATTTGCTTGCGTGTTGCACTTTGCCATGTCATCATATGCATTTTTATTATGTCATCATGTGCATTTCATTTTGCATACGTGTTCGCCTCATGCATCCGAGCATTTTCCCCGTTGTCCGTTTTGCAATCCGGCACTCCTATGTCTCCCGGCGCCCCTTTTACCTCTTTTTAGGTATGCGGGTGTTAAGCGGTCTCGGAATGGACCGAGATTTGTCAAGCGGCCTTGGTATAGCACCGGTGAACCGCTTTGTCAAGTTTCGGGTCATTTGGAGGTCGTTTAGTACTCCAACGGTTAACCGGGTAACCGCAAAGCCTCTTTTGTTGCAGCCCAACACCCCTTTCTAAGTGGCCCAAAACCCAGAAAACTCCCCTCCATGCTCTCGGTCGTTCGATCACGATCGCGTGGCCAAAAACCGCACCTCATTTGGACTCTCCTAGCTCCCTCTACCTATAAAACTAGATACCCCCGAAAATTCGCGGATGAATCCCCCGAAACCCTAGTCTCCTTCCACCTTCCACCGCCGGACTTGTCCGTCCCGAGTCGGACGTGTCCGCGCCGCCGCGCCCGGCGAATCCCGCATCGCCACGTGGCCGCCGCCGCCACCCTCCGCCGCCGGGCGAGCGGCCGCTTCGCCATGCCAGCCGGGCCCGAAGTCGGCCAGCAACGCCGCCCACCTACCGGCGCCGGGCCGCCCGCGTCCCGTCCGCCTCGCGAGTCCTCCCGCCGCCCGGCGCCCTCGCCCCGCCAGCAGCAGCGCCTCCGCCGCCCAGCGTCGAAATCGCCTCCGCCCGCGCTTCCCGCCTCCGGCCATCCGCGCCTCCTCGCCTCCCGTCGCCGGCGAGCCCTCGCCGGCGCCCGCCTCGCCCGCCCGGTTGCCGCGCCGCCCGACCGCGCGCCGCCGCCCGCTCGATCGCCAGCGCCGCCGTCCCGTCCGTCGGCCCCTGCGGGGCGCCGCCTCCCTCGACCTCCTCCGCGCCGTGCCCCTCGCCGGAGCTCGCCCGGCCGCCGCCCCGCTCGCCGGAGTTCGTCTCCGTCCGGATCGGGACGAGATCCACCAAGCCCCCGATCCAAACGCGCCCGCGCCCCGTCCCGGATCCCGCCATCCCGCGTTGACTTTTCGCGGAGGTGATTTTTTCTCCAAGTCCCCGAAATTTACACATTTTTCATGCATTTTCATCCCATCATATCTCTGCATCCGTAACTCCGTTTCGTGCGTGTAATATGTAAAAATGTTCGCCCCGAAGAGTAGATCATTTCATCTCATTGCATCATTTTCGTTTGTGATTATGTTGATGCCCGAAATGCTGTTGGAAGAGTGATATGTGATGTTAGTTTCTGTTTCTTAACAGAACATGCACTTGTCATTTTTGCCATGATTGTTGTGTGCATCCTATGAACTTGAGTCCTACATGTGTTCTGTAATATGCCATGCCATCTGTCCAGGTGTGTATGCCATGTATTTTTGTAATCAATGTGGTTACTAGCACAAGCATGCAAACTAGGTGTCTTGATGTTGCTGATTTCAGCCCTGTTTTGCTGATATTTTCATGCCATGTTAACTTGATGCTACCGAGAGATCCATGCATATTTTGAGATACCTCAGTAAGGATGTTTTGTTAAACATGTCATGCTCTATCCATCCATGCCCTTGTTTGCAATTATGGAGTGCCATAGCTTGAGTCAATCGAGCTCTACTTTTGCTATAAAATGTTTCCTGGCAGGTTGTTTACATGTTATTCAATTTTGCCAAGGTTGTTGTAGTTGATTCGTGTACCCTATGATGTTGTTCTTGCCATTTATAGCTTCTATAATATGCCTTCTTACTGTTGGGTGCCTTGCCATGCCATGTATTGCTCTGTGGTGAGTGGTTCAAGCTCACCAACATGCCTACTTGTTGTTCCTGCCATGTTCAAAACTGTAATATAACTTGCCATGTTTACATGGGTGCCATCATATTTTTTGATCCTTTTTGGCTTATGGTCAGTAAGGGACTTTTGTTCTATTCTTTGAGTAGATTCATGCCATGCCTTTGTTTTCCATCATAAATTCCTGTAGCATGTTCTTTCTTAGCTCTAAACATTGCAACCTGATGTTATTTCTGCCAAAGTCTGAAACTGTTATTATTTGCAATCTTTCCATGTGTGTTTGAGCATGTTCTAGTGATTTCTGGAGATAGCTCAGTGTTCATGTTTTCTAATGCTTTACCTGTACATCATGCCCATGCCTTTTGTTACTATGTTGGGGTGCTGTAGCATGTTGTTTTGGTGCTTGCAATATGCCTAGTTGCTGTTTTGGACAGATTGTTGCTATGACTTGTTTCATGTGTATGTGTTGAACCGTTGCTCCGTTTTGAGTGTGCTCTATATGAAACTTGCTTGATTTTGCATGTAGCTTCATATTATCATGTTGCATCCTTGTTTTGAGAGTGTTTGCTTGATGTTTGTATGCGTTTTGCATCAATGCCATGCTTAACTTGTTTTGCTCATATCTTCTAGGGCCGTAGCTCCGAATCTAATGAACTTTATATGTAACTTGACTAGAATTTCGTGTAGATCATCGTGGTGCATCTTAACTTGCTGTTTAACAACTTGAACATAAGGTTTATTCAGATCTGGACCAATTTCGAAATTTGCATATGAGAACTTACCGGAATTGTTCTATGTTGTTCCCGGCCTCATTTAAACTTGCTTTGATGTGTTGCTCTTGTTTGCATCATCTCTGGCCATGAGTAGCTTCATGTACTCTTGTCATGCATCATGCTTGGTTGTGCATCATGTCTTGTTCATGTGTGGTGTGTTTACTATGTTGTGTGCTTCTTCTAGTTAGTTCCCGTTTCGTTGCGATCGTGAGGATTCGTCCATCTACGTTTGGTTCGGCCTCATCCGTTCGTCTTCTTCATGGACTCGTTCTTCTTCCTTGCGGGATTTCAGGCACGATGACCGCTACCCTGGATCTCACTACTATCATTGCTATTCTAGTTGCTTCGTTCTATCGCTATGCTGCGCTACCTATTACATTATCAAGCCATCCCAAATTGCCATGTCGACCTCTAACCTTTTGCACCCTTCCTATGCAAACCGTTGTTTGGCTATGTTACCGCTTTGCTCAGCCCCTCTTATAAGCGTTGTTAGTTGCAGGTGAAGATGAAGTTTGTTCCTTGTTGGGACATGGAGATGTTGTTCCTTGTTGGAACATGTTTACTTGTTGGGATATCACAATATATCTTATTTAATTAATGCATCTATATACTTGGTAAAGGGTGGAAGGCTCGGCCTTATGCTGGTGTTTTGTTCCACTCTTGCCGCCCTAGTTTCCGTCATATCGGTGTTATGTTCCCGGATTTTGCGTCCCTAACGCGGTCGGGTGATTTATGGGACCCCCTTGACAGTTCGCTTTTAATAAGACTTTTCCAGCAAGGCCCAACATTGGTTTTACCATTTGCCTCACCTATGCCCTTTTTCCCTTGGGTTTCCGGAGCCCGAGGGTCATCTTTATTTTAGCCCCCCCCCCCCCCGGGCCAGTGCTCCTTCGAGTGTTGGTCCGAACCGAGCAGCCTGCGGGGCCACCACGGGGCAACTCGAGGGTTGGTTTTACTCGTAGCTTGACTTATCCGGTGTGCCCTGAGACCGAGGTACGTGCGACTCCTATCGATTTGTCGGCACATCCGGTGGCTTTGCTGGTCTTGTTTTATTGCTTTGTCGAAATGTCTTGTAGTCGGGATTCGAGACTGATCGGGTCTTCCGGGAGAAGGAATATCCTTCATTGATCGCGAGAGCTTATCATGGGCTAAGTTGGGACACCCTGCAGGGTTTGAACTTTCAAAGCCGTGCCAGCGGTTATGTGGCGGATGGGAATTTGTTAATGTCCGGTTGTAGAAAACCCGAAGTTGATCTTAATTAAAATACACCAACCGTGTGCGTAACCGTGAGTGTCTCTTTTCGGGTTGATCGAGAGGAGAACACGGTTTACGGGTTATGTCGGCGTAAGTAGGAGTTCAGGATCACTTCTTGATCATTACTAGTTGACGACCGTTCCTTTGTTTCTCTTCTCGCTCTCATTTGCGTATGTTAGCCACCATATATGCTTAGTCGCTGCTGCAGCCTCACCACTTTACCCCTTCCTTTCCATTTAAGCTTTGCTAGTCTTGATACCCATGGTAATGGGATTGCTGAGTCCTCGTGGCTCACAGATTACTACACCACCAGTTGCAGGTACAGGTTTCGCGATGGTCATGACGTGAGAGCGATGTTTGCTTGTCACTACTAGAAAAAGGGCTATAGATGGGATTGACACTAATGGCGCACCAGAAAGTTGGTGCGCCATTAGTATATACTAATGGCGCACCACCTTCTGATGCGCCATTAGAGTTGAAACTACTAATGGCGCACCATGCAAAGGGTGCGCCATTAGTATCAAAAAAAAAATTTTGAACTAGTGCGCCTGTCCAAACATACTAATGGCGCATCCTGCTTAAGTGCGCCATTAGTAGTTGTAACTACTAATGGCGCACCAGGCAGTGGGTGCGCCATTAGTATAGAAAAAAAAAATTTGAACTAGTGCGCCTGTCCAAACATACTAATGGCACATCCAGATAAAGTGCGCCATTAGTAGTTGTAACTACTAATGGCGCACGGCGCTAAGGGTGCGCCATTAGTATTTTTTTATTTTTGCAAAACTACTAATGGCGCACCGCCAGGAGGTGCGCCATTAGTTACCTGGATCCCTCCCCTCGCCGCCACCCACCCCTCCCCTCCCCACCACAGATCCTCGCTGCCGCCACCCACCTCTCCCCTCCCCACCTCCGATCCCTCCCCTCGCCTCCGCCCACCCCTCCACTGGCCATCGTGGACTGGTCGCCACCGCCGGACTGGTTGCCTCCTCCGATCCAGATCGACACGCCGCTTCCGTCACCCCCGCCGTCGCTGCCCCTTCCTCCCCAGCCCGACCACCCCCTTCCGCCACCCCGCCCTCCACCTAATCCAACGCTGCCCTCGAAGCCATGGCGGACACCGATAGTAGCAGCAACCCACTTTGCTTCGCCGGCGTCTTCTTCTCGCCCTTCGACCGTGTCGTGCCAGAGCTCTCTGTCTCTTCCATTCCCTCCCGATTCATGCCCATCCCAGCGCCCGCCGCCGCCGCAACACCCCACCCGGCGACCTCCCCACCGGCGAGCCCCTACATCCGTCGCGTGCACCTTCTCTCCCAGTCCCAGATCGACCCGGCGGCCAGGACCCACGCGAAGCGACGGAGATCGGTTGCGTCTCCCCGCTACCGCCTCCTTCCTTCCTTCCTCGGGGCGCTCGAAGACCCCGTGCTCGCTGCGCCTCCTCTGCTCCGACCTTCTCCAAGCCATCCATGGAGCTCCATCATCAAGGTGCCTGATTCGTTTTGATTTCGATTCTCTTCTGCTTTTGTTTGTTGCTCAGTTCTGTACTGTTGGTGATGCCATGGTCCTCCCTTTCCATTGCTGCAGGAGAAGAAGAAAAAACCCGAGCAGGGAGGGAGGAAGCAAGGAAGGTCACCATGGACCTCGCCCAACTCCCACCCTGCAACTGCAGGTAACCCCCTCCCACTCCCTGCCTTGTTAGACCTGAAGATGCAGTGTCTGAGATATTCAGTGAACTGTGTGGATGCCGCCTCTTCCATCTCTCCTAGCGCCTGAAACCATCCTCCCCTTGCCTTCTTCTTGTTTGTTTTGTTATTATCTCTGCATCTGATTTGTGCAGTTTGTGCACATCTTGTGCAGTTGTCTGCAGGAATGGGGCGGTGCTGCATGCAGGTTCGTGGAGAATAAGCCATGGATGAGGAAGACTAAGGAGGAGCGGAGGGAGATGGGACGAGTCCTTCGTCGACACTTACCGCCCCATATCTTTCCCCTCTCGCCTTAGTTATAGTTTTGAATTTTGTGTGTGTAGGCGTGTACAATCTAATTAACATGCTCATTCTTCTGATTGTTGGTGCTAAAATGAAGTTGCTAGTAGGATTTACTTCACACGTTTATTGTATTTCTTTCTTGGTGCCCTCTGTTTGTTATTAGGATTTATTTAGTTCACATGCTTTTGCGGCTGTTGGTAGTTTGTTTTGCAACCCTTTGCAGAAAGTTTGCATTGCAAGCCTACTTCTCTAGCACATTGTTTCTTAGAATCATGATGCACATCTTCTCTAGCACATTGCAAGCCTACTATTGTTTCTTGTGATTTCCCAATTCAATATCTAAGAAATGAATCTATAGACTTTAATGAATTCAATGTTTGATCCAGATGAGAATTATATGATATCTACCTGTTTTTATCCTTGACCAGTATCAATTGTGGTAGCTCTTAAGCGACACATACTTTTTCTCGCTCCGAGTTCCTAAGCATGGTATTATATTTTTGTTAGCTAGAACATACACTCTTTGAATTTCCTGAACATTAGTAGCTAACTAAGTTGTGCCCCATTGATGTCTCAATTGTTACATTACATCTAAAACAGTTAGCCTCAACTAACTACGAATTTTAGAATGTTCAAATTCAGATCTTAAGTTCTCAAACTGGACCGGCTTTGGGACTTATATATACACAAATCAAGATCTTGAAGTAGGTTTGTATGATCTCCTGTTAGTAAAATTACAGCATAAATAACTTCCCATGTGATTTCAGGTTGTGTTCCATAGACCTGTCTTGTTCGCTGGTTGTGTTCCCCGACCGAGTCCCCAAGTTGTCTTCTTTCTTTGGTTGTCTTCCCGACCATGTCCCCAAGCTGCATCCTGCTGCCCCTGCCCCGTCGTCCTCAACTTTGCTCATGGACAGCTACTGTAGGTGATCCAATTGCCTCCATATGTGGCTACTACTGTTGTAGTTTGGTTGTAAACGCATAGCTATTTGTAGCTTCGGGTGAAATATTAGTTTGCCTGCCTTGAGATAATGAGATGGATATAGCGCATAACATTGCTTGATATTTGCAATGCATCTCTTAATTTAACATACATGGTTGGGGTAATTCTGTTGTGTTAAGTAGAAATATTGAAATGCCACTAGGGCCGAGGCCGAATCTAGATACGCCCGCTATCTAGCGGGAGAGGGGAGGGAGCATTGGAGGAACCGGATGATTTAAATATCGACTTGTAATGTGAAGACAAACTCGCTACTCATGGTCTCGAGACTTGTAATATAATGTTCTATCTTTGTTCGGTCTTTTCAATTCGGAGACTAATATGATGAATTGTATTCGGAGACTAATATGATGAATTGTATTCAAAGACTAATCTTCTATTGTATTCGATGAATCTGTTGTTGATGTGTGCTGTCTATATTTTGTCAAATTATACATTTTGTAACCTGTGCAAAAACAGAAAATAAAAAAATAAAAAAACCTAATATTCATACTAATGGCGCATCACATGAAGGCGCCATTAGTATGACAAAGCATACTAATGGCGCATCACTGGTCGCGCCATTAGTATGTCATGGTTACTAATGGCGCATCTCGTGGTGATGCGCCATTAGTATGCCAAAGCACACTGGTATACATGGCCCCCGAGGCATACTAATGGCGATCAGTAGCCTATACTAATGGCGCGCAGGTGGTGCGCCATTAGTATATCAGATACTAATGGCGCTGCTTGGTGCGCCATTAGTAAAAATTACTAATGGCGTGCTAGTAATGGCGCACCAGTGATGCGCCATTAATGGCCAAATTAGGTGCGCCATTAGTAGCGGTTTTTCTAGTAGTGTGTATTGGAGTTCTTCTTCTGCTTCTTCTTCGATCAGGGGATAGGTTCCAGGTCGGCAGCCTGGGCTAGCAGGGTGGATGTCGTTTGAGCTTATGTTTATGTTTCATCCGTAGTCGGATGTTGATATTGTATGATGTTGTTGTATTCATGTGACATTGTATGTCTTGTATGTATCCCCACTATTATGTAATGTTGATGTAATGATATCCACCTTGCAAAAGCGTTTCAATATGCGGGTCTATCCTTGGTGGGACCGTCGAGTTCCTTTGGATAGGGTCGCATATTGGGCGTGACAGCCCGGCCGGTCTACAGAGTCCCGAGGCCGGCTCATACAAGTGTCCGGCTCGGTCTCTTCTCTCTTATCTTACAGAGCAAGTTACATGACTAAGGCGGTTTTACATTTATGGACTCTAATCCGCCTCTCGGCTCCGGGCCTCGTGCCTTCGTGGGCCCTGATTATGGACAAGGATAACCCGGCCCCTTCAGGGCGGTTTACATCCAGTAGTTATATCCCCAACATTAGGCCCCAGATTGACTTGAACCGGTTCATGTTAATCTTCAACATCTTTAGGAAACTCTGAATCTCCCTTCATATTTCGTAAACCGCCATCTGCTTGAACCGCCGTGACGTCATCCTCCGATCATCGCAGCAGGCGCCTTGACGTCATCCTTAATAAAGAAACCCAAACAGTAAGATTCCCTTCATTTAATGCTATCCCGGAAATCGAGGCGACCGCTGCGCCGTCCGCCGCTTTTAACTCCTCGATTATCGCGCTTGTTAATTACTCCATTTCATTATAAATAGACCGGCGGGCCCTTTCTCTTCTTTCTTCTTCCGCGCTTCTTCTTCGTCGCGACGCTCCAGCTTTGAAGCTCCGCCGTCGCCTCCGACCTTCGAACGCCGCGTTAGTGCCAGGCCGCTGCATCACCCTGATTGTACCAGAGGCTCTCGGCGCTCCTCCACTGTTCTGCGCATCAGGTAAGGCCCCTCTTCAAGCCCTAGACCCGCATCTGAAGGTTCCTGTTCATCTCGTAGTTCATAGGTGTTCATCTTAGTTTCCTCATACCTGCTCTGCCATGGCCGTATGATTCAACCGTAGTATACATCCTGTGCGGCGACTGCTCCGCCGTCAGTTTAACTATTTGTGCATCTTTCTTTTTGTTCAGATCCTCTGCTTTAGAACGCACGAACCTTCCTGCCATTTATAAGGCTCGCATAGGTCGCAGATTTTTTTTTTACTGAATCTTCGGTAGATCCAACTTACCTCCATTCGTATGTGAAAACTGTTTCTGTCCACACTTAGTAGATTTTCCAGTTCTGTCTCTTTGGGCGGTTTGACTTTTGATAGCTTAATCCGTCATACTCCATTAGTCCTCAGTTAAACCGGAATTGGAAACTGGCTGCCGAATTGCCGGTTTAACATTGTATAATGTGTCTGAACCGTTGACGGTGAATCGTTTTTCATCTGTCCTTTCGCAGTTTAGTTTTCCGGAATGGCCAAACAATTCTCAGCTTGCAATTGGGTCCGGTCCAAGATCACTGAGACGCAACTCAACGGATCCGTCACCACTGGCGCTTTGGCTTCAAAAAATGTCCTCCACTGGCGTGTCCCGGATGCCGAATGCCCTCCCGATCCGCAAGAAGGAGAAGTAATTGTGTTTATGCAGCACTTAGGATCGATTCTGCCCGCCCGGATCAAAATTCTTCCGGGATGTCCTTGCAAGTTTTCAACTCCATCCACAGGATATTGGTCCGAACTCTGTGTCAAACATATGCAATTTCCAAGTTTTCTGTGAAGTCTATCTTCAAGAAGAACCATCTGTGGAGTTGTTCCGGGATTTCTTTCACTTGAACCGCCGTACCGAATTTTCGGATGGTCCTAACATGGAGCTGGGCGGCGTTTCAATCCAGAAAAGGAAGGAAGTAGACTTTCCTCACGCCAAACACCATAGCCATCCGAAGGATTGGAACCAAACCTGGTTCTACTGCCGAAATACTGCTCCTAACAACGAGAATCCCCTGCCGGGTTACCGCCCTCACCGGCTTAGCAACCAGCACCCATTCCCTTCACGCTTGACCGCCGCAGAACGGAAGAATTTTGCGCCTCAAATTATCAAGCTCCGGGCTCTAATGGCCAATGGCTTAACTGGTGTGGACCTTGTGCGGTGTTGGGTTTCTTGGGGCATCTTGCCATTAAGCCGCCGGCCCGGATTGATGCACGAATACACTGGCAGCCTCCAAGACCCTCAAAGACGCCACGAGCTACCAATAATCGAGCTTGAAGTCACAGAGGCGGTGAAGCGGATGCTTGATGAACCGATCTCATCTGCAGCCAAACCGGTTGGCCCCATTCGTGTTGCCAACAAACCGCTGCGGTAAGGCTCTGCTCACCGCTTTTTGACATTAATGCCTTATTGATATATATTAATCCTTGTTACCTCTCGGGCTAACAGCTCATACGGAAGCCGGACCAAACCGGTCCGGAGCTCCGCCAGTAAGTCCAAGACCACCAAGAAGGCTGGCAAGAGGAAAACCGCCGAGTCTTTTGATCCGCCGGAAGACGAAGATTCAGAAGCTGAGGTAAAGCTTGATATCATCACGAGGGAGTCGCCGTAAACCGGCTCTCCTCTTTGTGTTTAGCCCTAAGATTGTTTCTTCTTGCTTGTAGCTTGTCCCTTTTTATTCTTCCTTTTACTGACAATTTTAATTCCCAGGATGACGCTGAAGCCAGTCATGCCGACCCTGTTGAGGTAATCTTTCTTTCTTCCGAATCCGACCTCGTGCCGGTTAAAAGAATTCGCCGCACAGTCCGGAAAGTGAAAAAATCTCATTCCTGTGCTCATTTGAATCCAAACCTTTCCTTGAAGACACAGCAGGTCAAGAGCGCCCGTCTGACCCGGCACGATGGTCAACAGATTACATCGTCCGGTTTACGAGATACACCAACCCGGAAGCGTCGTCCAGAGGAGATTTGTTCTCCTGAAAAGCGTTATCCTTTGAAAGGTTTCTTCCGATGTCCTCTCAATCCGTCTGACCCGAATTATCAGGCCTCTTCCAACTCCTCTGGCGGTTCATCAACCACGCAACTGCCTCCGCTTAAAGTTGCTGTAGGGTAAGCACCATACTTCTGTCCCGCCAATTTGTTTATATTTGCGTTGGTCGGTTTATCTTACTCTAATTCTGAACATCGCAGCACCAAGGCTCGCTTGAGTAAAAAAGCGAAAACCCTTGACCCTACTGCGGATGTTGATCCGGAGAAGACCCCAGAGCAGCATGGCGAAAATCCTGAAGTCGCTAAAAATAGCTCCGCCGGGTTGAACCAAGACGACAACGCTGATCCGCCAGAACTTGAGCCGGATGCCCAAGTGGAAACCTCGCATCTTGCTCCACCGAGTCCAGCCACAGAGCGGGTCGTAATTGTTGAACCGCCGAGCCGGAGTATGAAGACACCAAGCCCAAAGAAGACCGCCAATCTGGCCAGCCCGGCCAAACATGATGACGTTATTGTGACGGGCACTGGCTACACCACCCCTAGCCAACCGGTCGCTTTAGCAAAACACAGCGCCAAGGAAAAGTCTACTACTATGAGCAAAGATAAGGGGAAAACTGATCTGTCAGCATATGACAACCTCTCTGCCCAAGAACTTCACTCCGGCTTTACGAACCCGGCTCTACACAAGCCGTGACTTTGAAGCCGATGCAGTAAATCGTATGAAGAAACGCTATGAGGTAAGGAGTTATGCCTCTCTTGTACTTTTGCTGTGTAGTAGCCCCCAAGGGTCGGTTCAACTTAGCATAATTAAACCGGCACTTAACTTGGTATAGAACCCATACGCCTTAAACTTCAGTGTTGTAACCCGCAAGGGCCGGTTCAACTTAGCATAGTTAAACCGGCACTTAATTTTTTATATCCCCATAGCAAACTGAGATCAACTAGCCATTAGCCCCCAAGTGCCGAGTTGAATATTTGTATTGAGTTTGGGACTTTATAATGAAACAACTAACGTGCTCCATTTGTTATCAGAGTGAGATATACCAGCAAACCGTACAACTCAAGGACCTTCGTGCCAATCTGGAGACTCTGCAAGCAGAAACCACCAAGGCCAAGGATGAACTGAAAACTGCCTTGGCCACTATGGAACAGCTCAAGGAGTGGTATAAATCCGAGCAGGCCAACTGGGACATCGAGAAGGCCGGTTTGAAAAAACGGGCGGAAGATGCTGAATCGGCTCTTAAACCGGTGACAGAAGAGCTTACCAGACTAAAGCGCCAGATTCACGCCATGACCTCTGCCATCTTTGGTAAGAAAATTTGCACTGACTACCCCTGTTTTGATATTTCCGCCGGTTTAACCTGAGCTGTCTGAAACCGGTGCAGGGAAGCGTATTGCTCATCTGGGCTCTGATGTGCGGAAGAAGCTCAAGGCCGCTTACACGCTGATTGAGCAGCTGTATACCGGCGCCCAGCGAGTCATATGTGCCACATCGTACGACAACACAGCTCCATCCTTGATCAAAGATACACTGGACCGGCTATCCATGATTCCGGCACAGCTTGAAGAGTTGAAACGATCCGCGGCCCGGGCTGGCACTTTACTGGCTTTAACTCGCGCCAAGGCGTGGATAGCGGACCTTGATCCGGCTGACATAGCAAAGGGCTTCCCCAGCGCTCAAGAGAACGGCGAAGCCTTTGATAATGATGCCCTGAAATGAATAACAAAGGAGATGCGCCCGCTGGCGAGTCAACTGGCCGCAGAAGCCAACCTGGCGGTTCACCGCTCTTTCTACGATGCGAACAACAAGCGGGTGGAGTTTGTCATTCCAGAAGTGCAGAGCCTTGTTCCTCCAATCCGTAAGCACACTTATGCCCCTCATGTTGATCCAGCTGAGCTTATAAGTGAAGAGGCTGTCTTTCAGGCCTTAAACCGGATTGACTGGTCTACCAATGACTTCCGGCCTTTGGGTGATGAAGAGGAAGAAGTTGAACCGACGCCAGACGCCCCCTCTTCCTCACGTCAACCCGGCGAGGAAGCTTAATCCGTCAAGCCGGGTGATACATCAGAAGCTGCTAGTCATAACGTCATGCGAAATACCGGGCCTTGGAAAGGCTTTGTAATAGAATAGCCAGCACTTTGTTTTTGAACATGCCTTTATGCCCTCAGTCTGTAACCTTCGCACGGAGGTGCTGATACTTTGGAGTGAAGAATTGAAACCTTCAATTTATTTTGCCTGCAATCACAAATTCTTAAACCGCCACGGCGGCTTGTATCGCCAGCCGGCTTGTGACGCTTATATACTTATATAAGAAAATATTGATGTATATGATCAAAACTTCATGATACAAAAATACCTGCCAGCGTCGGGCATGCAGTTGGCTGAGCCAACCCTTGAAGTGGAGGTTGCATAAACCATTACCGTCCAAGGAAACAACAGCTCCTAGCTTTAGAATGCTGGTTTACCAGGTAAACCATGCCGGGTCACGGTAAGCCCCCTGTTACTCCATAATGGGATGTTTAACAGGAAAAACAAAAAACAAACCGGAAAGGTTATCACCGGATTAAACAATAAACCAAATTCCGTCAATGGACTGGTTGAACCGATTTAAATGACAGTTATAAGAGCAATAGAAGAGCATAGGCTTTACTGAGCCGATCAGATGGCGTTACCATGGTCGGACACGACCAAGCTCCCAATAAGGTGTAGCTATGGTTCAAGTCAGCCAGGTCCCCAACCGAAACCGTGGCATTATGCCGATCAAGTGGCGTGGCAATGGTTCGGGTTCGACCAAGCCCCCAAGTGACTCTATGACCTTAGGCCGACCAAGAGGCGTGACCGGTTCAGACGTGACCATGTCCCCAAGTGATCTGGTGGCTTTCGCCTATCAAAAGGTTTTGCATTGGTTCGGACACGACCAAGCCCCCAGATGACATAAAAAACTTCTGAAAAGCAAGATCAAGGGTTAAACCGGAGGCTGTTTTGAGACAACAACTCCATGTACCCAAACCGGATTTTTACAGAACGGATACCCCACTTTTAGCCGAGGCTCCGGTTTATTGCTTTTATTCATAATATATACATTGTCATAATATGTACATAAGTAGAGCCGATGGCTCGGTATAATAAGGCGAAGATGAGCTATGTTCCATGGCTCGTTGGTCTCCTCTTCGGCGTGCGTGAGTCTTTACGCTCTCGAACATCAATCAGATAGTATGACCCATTGTGCAGATTCTTGCTGACCACAAAAGGCCCTTCCCAAGGTGGGGATAGCTTGTGCATATCTGTCTGGTCTTGAATGAGCCGAAGTACCAAGTCTCCTTCCTGAAAGGTTACGGTTACGACCACGCCCGGTGATACCAATGAAGATCCTGGCTGTAAATCGCCGAGCGAGCAGCCGCCATATCTCGCTCTTCATCCGATCGATCCAAAGCGTCTGCCGTGCTGCCTCGCTTATCTGCCTCAACATAGGCTGCCACGCGAGGTGAGTCATGACGGATATCGCTGGGAAGGACCGCCTCCGCTCCATAGACCATAAAGAACGGTGTGTATCCAGTGGATCTGTTAGGGGTAGTATTGATACTCCATATCACAGATGGTAGCACTTCTACCCAACAACCCGGCGTCCTCAGCAAGGGACCATAAGCCGGGTTTGATACCTCTCAAGATCTCCTGATTAGCTCGTTACCTTGACCATTGGACTGCGGGTGGGCCATCAAGAAACGCGTCAAGCCGGATGTGCTCACGTTCACAAAACTCCTTCATGGCACCCTTGGACAAATTGGTGCCATTATCCGTGATGATACTGTGTGGAAATCCAAACCGGAAGATCACCCTTTTTATGAACTGAACCGTCGTGGCCGCATCACACTTGCTAACAGGCTCTGCCTCGACCCACTTTGTAAATTTGTCAACTGCTACCAGCAAGTGTGTTTTCTTGTCCTTGGACCTTTTAAAAGGCCCCACCATGTCCAGCCCCCAAGTTGCAAACGGCCAAGTAATTGGAATCATCCTCAATTCCTGGGCCGGTATGTGAGCACGTCTAGAAAACTTCTGGCAACCATCACATCGCCTGACCAGATCCTCCGCATCAGCATGGGCAGTCAACCAATAAAAACCATGGCGGAACGCTTTGGCAACCAAGGATTTTGAACCGGCGTGGTGACCACAGTCCCCTTCATGGATCTCATGCAATATCTCACAGCCTTCCTCAGGGGACACACAACGCTGAAACGCATACGACACCTTTGCAATGATGCAACTTCGCCATTAACAATGTTCATAGACTTAGACCGCCGAACTACCTGCCGGGCCAACGTCTCATCTTCTGGTAACTCGCCCCGGGTCATGTATGCCAAATAAGGGAGCGTCCAATCCGGAATGACATGCAAGGCTGCCACCAACTGAGCCTCCGGATCAGGAATAGCCAAATCTGCTTCATCGGGGAGCTTAATCGGCGGGTTGTGCAGTACATCAAGGAAAACATTGGGCGGGACCGGTTTGCGTTGAGAGCCTAGCCGGCTCAAAGTGTCCTCCGCTTCGTTCTTCCGACGATCCACATGGTCCACCTGATAACCTTTAAAGTGTCCTGCAACAATATCCACCTCCCGACGATATGCGGCCATGAGTGGATCTTTGGAATCCCAAGTACCTGATACTTGCTGGGCCACCAAGTCCGAGTCACCAAAGCACTTAACCCGGCTTAGATTCATCTCCTTAGCCATCCGGAGACCATGGAGCAAAGCTTCATACTCAGCTGCATTGTTAGTACAAGGGAACATTAAGCGGAGGACGTAACAAAACTTTTCACCTCGTGGGGAAGTCAACACAACTCCAGCCCACGAGCCCTCCAATTGCCTGGACCCGTCAAAGTGGATGGTCCAATAGGTATGATCCGGCTTTTCTACAGCGCTTGCAACTCCGTCAATCATTAATGAAATCTACAAGTGCACAGGATTTTACTGCCGTCCGAGGTACGTCATCAGTAAACCGTCTGGCCCAAGCTCTATGGCCCACTTAGCAATCCGCCCGATCGCTTCTCGGTTACGTATGATATCGCCAAGGGAGCTCAACTGACCACTGTGATGGGATGCCCTTGAAAATATTGCTTCAGCTTCCGGCTTGCCATAAAAACTCCATATACCAGCTTCTGCCAATGTGGATATCTCTGCTTAGACTCAATGAGCACCTCACTGATGTAATAAACCGGCCGTTGAACCGGATATTCCTTCCCTGCCTCCTTCCGTTCCACCACAATGGCTACGCTAACTGCCCTGGCATTAGCAGCAACATATAGCAGAAGCGGCTCCTTGTCAATGGGAGCGGCGAGAACAGGCGGGTTGGCCAACTGCCGCTTTAAATCCTCCAATGCTTCATCGGCGGCTGCACTCCAGACAAACTGATCCGTCTTCTTCAGCATCTGATACAAAGGAATGGCCTTCTCTCCGAGGCGGCTGATAAACCGGCTTAGTGCGGCGATCCGACCCGCCAAACGCTGGACATCATTGATGCACTTTGGCTTAGCCAAGGAGGTGATAGCCGTGATTTTATCCGGATTAGCTTCAATCCCCCTGTTGGACACAAGAAAACCCAATAACTTGCCTGCCGGAACACCGAAGACACATTTGGCCGGGTTAAGCATCATCTTGTACACCCGCAAGTTGTCAAAGGTTTCTTTTAGATCCTCAATCAACGTCTCCTTCTTCCTTGACTTAACCACAATATCATCCACATAAGCATGCACGTTACGGCCGATCTGTCCGTGCAAGCAATTCAGACATAACGCTGATAAGTTGCTTGGGCGCTCTTGAGCCCAAAAGGCATAGATATATAGCAGAAGGCTACAAAAGGAGTGATGAACGCCGTCTTCTCCTGGTCCTTAACCGCCATCTTAATCTGATGATATCCAGAATACGCATCCAAAAAGCTCAAACGCTCACAACCCGCCGTAGCATCAATAATCTGATCAATGCGGGGGAGGGCGAAAGGATCTCGCTGGACAAGCCTTGTTAAGATCTGTGTAATCCACACATGCGCCAAGTGCCATTCTTCTTGAGGACCAACACCGGATTAGCAAGCCACTCTGGATGGAAAACTTCAACGATAAACCCTGCCGCTAAGAGCACGGCAACCTCCTCTCCAATGGCCTTGCGCTTTTCCTCGTTAAACCGCGAAGAAACCGCTTGACCGGTCTGTACTTGGGATCAACATTAAGAGTGTGCTCAGCGAGTTCCCTCGGTACACCCGGCATGTCGGAAGGTTTCCATGTAAAATGTCCCGATTCTCACGGATGAACTTCGATGAGCGCTTTCCTATTTAGGATCCAAGTTAGCACCGATGGTGAACTGCTTGGACGAATCGCCGCACAAAATCAACGAAGTTTAGTCTCAGCGCCGATTTAAACTTCAAATCCGGATCGTGCTCTGTAGTTGGCTTCTTCAACGGGTCATATCCGCCGGATCAACATTGTCTTTATAATACTTTAGCTCTTCGATTGGCACAAACCGACTCTGCGTAAGCCGCATCACCTTCCTTGCACTCCAAAGCGATCCGGCGGCTCCCATGAACCGTTATCGTCCCTTTGTGACCCGGCATTTTCAGCTGCAAATAGACATAACAAGGCCGTGCCATAAACTTAGCATAAGCCGGCCGCCCAAATAGGGCGTGGTAAGGGCTTTGAATTTTCACCACCTCAAACGTCAATGTTTCCGATCTGGAGTCATGTTCATCCCCAAAGGCCACCTCCAGAGCTATCTTACCGACCGGGTATGCTGACTTGCCAGGTACCACACCGTGAAACACTGTGCTGGACGGCCTGAGATGCATATCCGTTAACCCCATACGTCCGAAGGTCTCGTAGTACAGGATGTTGATGCTGCTCCCTCCATCCATAAGCACCTTGGTAAACTTGTATCCTCCCACCTGAGGTGCCACCACTAGGGCTAGCTGACCCGGATTGTAAACCCGGGAGGATGATCCTCTCGCTCCATACAATAGGCTGCTCGACCAGCGAGGTAATGCGGTGCGGCCGGTTCAACAACATTGACGGCCCGCTCAAGTTTTCGGTCTCGCTTGTCCAAGCTGGTGGTAAAGACATGGTATCGCCCACCGTTCAACCGCTGGATTACTTTGATAACCCGACCGCTGCTTTGTTGATTGTAACCCCTTGGTTCTGATTGTTCGATTGTTCGATTGTCCCGCCTACCGGATTACCACCAAACCCCGGGCCGGAATTTCCTCCACCAGAACACGGGCGGACCACGAACCGCCGCCGGGCCCTTGATCATAGTGGAAAGCATTAGAACTTTTGAACTCCTGCATAATATAACAATCCTTCCAGAGGTGGTTTGCTGGTGCCTCCTTCGTCCCATGCTTCGGACAGGGTTGATTCAATAGGTAATTCAGACGATACGGATTGTGATTTGGCGCACCGCCCCGGTTTGATTGCTTACCCTTGCGCCGTTGACCCTTGTCATGCGCGTTGGTGTTGGCTACGAAGCCCATGTTACCGTTTGCCTTACGCTTGTTTCCCCCATTACCTGCCGACTGATGCTGCTGGCCTCTGGAGTTGTTGTTCTGTTTTCCCTTCCCTATTTCGTCATCCTCCTCAAACTCGGGGTCCTTGGTACTACCAGAATCAGCATACTTTACCAAAACGCCCATGAGAGTGCCCATGTCATTGCAAAAACGCTTCATGCGACCCAGCTTCAACTTTAATGGTTTGAACCGGCAGTTGCCTTCTAGGGTTAAGATCGCGGAATCAGGGTTGATCCGTCTGAAGAATGTAAAACTTCCAAAACGCGGCGCACCCAATGGGTTGTGGATTCTCCCTCCGCTCGACACAAGCCGCCAAATCCACCACGCATATGGGCTGTTTACAGGTGTCTTTGAAATTTTGAATGAACCGGGTCCGCAACTGGGTCCATGAACTGATTGAGTTGGGCGGCAAGTTCTTCAACCAAGTACGGGCCGTACCTTCTAACATCATGGTGAAATACTTCGCACACGCAGCTTCATCCACATCCAAAGATCTCCATGGCCATCTCATAGCTTTCTATCCACGCTCGAGCCAAATCGGCGGTATAATTGGGCAACTTGCGTGGCCCTATGAAGTCCTTGGGCAAACATACATTGCTTAAAGCTGGGACGAGGAAAGGCACCACCAAAGAGACAGACGTGACCCTGTGTTCAAGATGGTCAGACGAACCGCGCGAGCCGATGATCCTCATGTTGTGCTGCTAACTCGGCCTCCCCACGCGTTCTCGCCCGTCCACCACCACTTGAGCGTCTTGAAGCCACCCGCTGGTTGTTGCCGCGAGGCGGACCGCGCTGCGCATTGCTTGATACGGCCGGTTCGTCGGCGCGCCGGCTATAACTCCGGCTTGGGCGGGGGTGGAGTGGATCCGATCCCGATCGTATGAATACGCTTCTGTTGAGCTGTGGCCGCCCCGAGGAGCTCTTTCACCCGGCGTGTTTCTACCGCTGCGGTGAATCGCCTTCGATTGAATTGCTTCCAACCGTGCCGCAGCCGCAACAAGGTTATCCATCGGGTTGGAGTAGTGACCCGAGGTGTTCGCACAGCCTGAAGGCGCGCCGGCATGATGGCGAGGCAGATCTATCACACGGGCTGAATCGGCGCTGCCATCCTCGGTGCTTCCGGCCGTTCACCACCGCGGCGGATTATCGGGTCCTCGCCTGGGGTATTGAAGAGCTCTTCCCTCGAAACCAAGGCAAACGGGATCTGTACTTTTTTCATGACTTCATGTGACGCGCTCGATCCAAAGATGAGCCTATAAGCTGCGCATCCAAAGCGCCCGTTCGCCTCCATCCTCACGCCCGCTGCCGCCAGATCCGCTTTAGCCTTAGTGATTTGTTCCTTCACCTTTGCAATCTCCGCGTTGTGCGAGGTCCTGATCCGCCGGATTAGCCTCGCCATGAGCACAGCCAATGCGTCGAATAGCTACGATAAAACTTGAGCGGCGGGCGACAGGCCTCCTTCCCCGGCTGCCATCACCGCTGCTGAACCGGCGACCATCGGCGCCGCGGTCGAAGAGTGAAGCGTCGCTTGTGTTCCAGCCATGAAGATTCCAACCCGGTTGGGTAGATCAAAGGGGTCCGGAATACTCTCACCGTCGGAACAGCCCCCGATCTGGCCATCTTGCAGCTGGTACAGAGACTCGGTTTCTCCGGTCGACGACTCATCATCAGAGTAGACAACGGTTTTGCCGCCAGATGCTGATCCGCCCTCACAGTCTCCGTGGATGACTCCTACGAAAGCATGCTTGACAGCCGGTTTAGCCAGGGCAGGACTCTTCTTCGCCCGCTGAGCCGTCTCGACGAGGTCGGTGCAGATGTCCGGCCCAGGCCCTGGCTCGCCGATCTTGCCGATGAACACGCAGATGCCACCAAAGGGGACCCGGTACCCAGACTCAATCGAGCCGGCCTCGGGCCCGATCTGCATCGTCGATGTAGAGCTTGCCGCGACGACTCTTAGTCATCCGGCCCACAGCATAGCCTTCGAGTCCTTCGAACTTGCCCTCTAAGATCATCAAACCATCGTGCGATAGCCCCACGGTGGGCGCCAACTGTCATGGAATTGTCACGGCAGATGTCCTCGTGAAAGGACTTAGTCGCAGGGCCATCGTACGGGTTAACTTAGAGGGGTTAAAGCGGACACAAAGACACGGGAGTTATACTAGTTCGGCCCCTTCGATGAAGGTAAAGCCTACGTCTAGTTGTGATGGGATTGATGTGATTTCGGCGACTAGGGAGCAATAGCTTCGCCTAAGCCTCGAATTGTCTGTCCCTAAACCGCCGCCGGGTCGTCCCCTTATATACACGGGTTGACGCCCGGCCGGTCTACAGAGTCCCGAGGCCGGCTCATACAAGTGTCCGGCTCGGTCTCTTCTCTCTTATCTTACAGCGCAAGTTACATGACTAAGGCGGTTTTACATTTATGGACTCTGATCCGCCTCTGGGCTCCGGGCCTCGTGCCTTCGTGGGCCCTGATTATGGACGAGGATAACCCGGCCCCTTCAGGGCGGTTTACATCCAGTAGTTATATCCCCAACAAAAAGCGATTCCGCTATGAATGCATGTGGGAGAGGGACACGCGGTTTGGCGATATACTGTCTGAAGCTTGGAATGCTACAGGCCGAGCCAATACTGTAACGGAACTTTCTCGCAAGCTAGCATTGGTGGCGAACGAGCTACAGAGCTGGGGGCGAACCACCTTCGGCGCGGTGAGGGCAGAACTTCGCCGTTTACGTAAGCAGCTCGAGGAGCTACGCTCGGTCCCCAACCGAATGGAACCATCGAGTGAAGAGGGAAGATTGGAAGCCCGTATGGTAGAGTTGTGCCTAAGGGAGGAGATTATGTGGCGCCAGAGGGCGCGAATCCAATGGCTTGCCGAAGGAGACAGCAACACTAAATTTTTTCACCGTAAAGCAAGTGCTCGGAAGGCCAAAAACTGAAGGAAATATGCCCTAGAGGCAATAATAAAGTTATTATTTATTTCCTTATATCATGATAAATGTTTATTATTCATGCTAGAATTGTATTAACCGGAAACATAATACATGTGTGAATACATAGACAAACAGAGTGTCACTAGTATGCCTCTACTTTACTAGCTCGTTAAATCAAGATGGTTATGTTTCCTAACCATAGACATGAGTTGTCATTTGATTAACGGGATCACATCATTAGGAGAATGATGTGATTGACTTGACCCATTCCGTTAGCTTAGCACTTGATCGCTTAGTATGTTGCTTATGCTTTCTTCATGACTTATACAAAGTTCCTGCAACTATGAGATTATGCAACTCCACGTTTACGGAGGAACACTTTGTGTGCTACCAAACGTCACAACGTAATCGGGTGATTATAAAGGTACTCTCAGGTGTCTCCAAAAGTATATGTTGAGTTGGCATAAATCAAGATTAGGTTTTGTCACTCCGATTGTCGGAGAGGTATCTCTGGGCCTTCTCGGTAATACTCATCACCTAAGCCTTGCAAGCATTATAACTAATGAGTTAGTTATGAAATGATGTGTTATAGAACGAGTAAAGAGACTTGCCGGTAACGAGATTGAACTAGGTATTGGATACCGACGATCAAATCTCGGGCAAGTAACATACCGATGACAAAGGGAACAACGTATGTTGTTATGCGGTTTGACCGATAAAGATCTTCGTAGAATATGTAGGAACCAACATGAACGTCCAGGTTCCGCTATTGGTGATTGACCGAGAATAGTTCTAGGTCATGTCTACATAGTTCTCGAACCCGTAGGGTCCGCACGCTTAACGTTACGATGACAGTTTATTATGAGTTTGTAAGTTTTGATGTGCCTAAGTTTGTTCGTAGTCCTGGATGTGATCACGGACATGACGAGGAGTCTCAAAATGGTCCAGACATAAAGATCGATATATTGGAAGCCTATGTTTGGACTTCGGAAAGGTTCCGGATGAAAACGGGATTTTACCGGAACACCGGGGTTACTGAACCTCCCGGGGGTCAATGGGCCTTGATGGGCCATAAGGGAGAAGAGGAGGGCCGGCTAGGGCAGGCCGCGCCCCCTCCCCTAGTCCGAATAGGACAAGGAGAGGGGCGGCGCCTTCCTCTTCCCTCCCCAAGTCCTAATCCAACTAGGGGGAGTCCTACTCCCGGTGGGAGTAGGACTCCTCCGGCCGCCTCCCCTAGGGCCGGCCGCACCCCTTTCTCCTTTATATACGGGGCAGGGGGCACCCCATGACACACAAGTTGATCTACGGATCGTTCCTTAGCCATGTGCGTGCCCCCTCCACCATATTCCACTTCGGTCATATCGTCATGAGCTTAGGCGAAGCCCTGCGCCGGTGAAGTCATATCGTCATGGAGCTTAGGCGAAGCCCTGCGTCGGTGGAGCATCATCATCGTCACCACGCCGTCGGGCTGACGGAACTCATCCCCGATGCTTTGCTGGATCGGAGCCCGGGGATCGTCATCGAGCTGAACGTGCTGAACTCGGAGGTGCCGTGACGTTCGGTACTTGGATCGGTCGGATCGTGAAGACGCACGACTACATCAACCGCGTTGTTATAACGCTTCCGCCACGGTCTCACGAGGGTACGTGGACATACACTCTTCCCTCTCGTTGCTATGCCATCACCATGGTCTTGCGTGTGCGTAGGAATTTTTTTGAAATTACTACGTTCCCCAACAGTGGCATCCGAGCCTGGTTTTATGTGTGGATGTCATATGCACGAGTAGAACACAAGTGAGTTGTGGGCGATATAAGTCATACTGCTTACCAGCATGTCATACTTTGGTTTGGCGGTATTGTGAGATGAAGCGGCCCGGACCGACATTACGCCAGACGCTTACGCGAGACTGGTTTCACCGCTTCGAGCACTCGTTGCTTAAAGGTGACCGGCGGGTGTCTGTTTCTCTCACTTTAGTTGAACCGAGTGTGGCTACGCCCGGTCCTTGCAAAGGTTAAAACAGCACCAACTTGACAAACTATCATTGTGGTTTTGATGCGTAGGTAAGAACGGTTCTTGCTCAGCCCGTAGCAGCCACGTAAAACTTGCAACAACAAAGTAGAGGACGTCTAACTTGTTTTTGCAGGCATGTTGTGATGTGATATGGTCAAGACGTGATGCTATATTTTATTGTATGAGATGATCATGTTTTGTAACCGGTTATCCAAGAATCGGCAAGAGCCATATGGTTGTCGCTTATTGTATGAAATGCAAAAGCCATGTAATTGCTTTACTTTATCACTAAGCAAGAGCGATAGTCGTAGAAGCAATAGTTGGCGAGACGACAACGATGCTACGATGGAGATCAAGGTGTCGCTACGGTGACGATGGTGGTCATGGATTGCTTCGAGATGGAGATCACAAGCACAAGATGATGATGGCCATATCATATCACTTATATTGATTGCATGTGATGTTTATCCTTTATGCATCTTATCTTGCTTTGATTGACGGTAGCATTATAAGATGATCTCTCACTAAAATTATCAAGAAGTGTTCTCCCGAGTATGCACCGTTGCTAAAAGTTCGTAGTACCCAGACACCACGTGATGATCGGGTGTGATAAGTTCTACGTCCATCTACAACGGGTGCAAGCCAGTTTTGCACACGCAGAATACTCAGGTTAAACTTGACGAGCCTAGCATATGCAGATATGGCCTCAGAACACGGAGACCGAAAGGTCGAGCGTGAATCATATAGTAGATATGATCAACATAGTGATGTTCACCATTGAAAACTACTCCATCTCACGTGATGATCGGTTATGGTTTAGTTGATTTGGATCACCTAATCACTTAGATGACTAGAGAGATGTATGTCTAAGTGGGAGTTTTTTAATATGATTAATTGAACTTAAACTTATCATGAACTTAGTACCTGATAGTATTTTGCTTGTCTATGTTTACTGTAGATAGATGGCTCGTCTTTGTTGTTCCGTTGAATTTTAATGCGTTCCTTGAGAAAGCAAAGTTGAAAGATGATGGTAGCAATTACACGGACTGGGTCCGTAATTTGAGGATTATCCTCATTGCTGCACGTAAGAATTACGCCCCTGGAAGCACCGCTGGGTGCCGAACCTGCTTTAGAGCAACGCCGAAGTTGTGAACGTCTGGCAGAGCAAAGCTGATGACTACTCTATAGTTCAGTGTGCCATGCTACGGCTTAGAACCGGGTCTTCAACGACGTTTTGAACGTCATGGAGCATATGAGATGTTCCAAGAGTTGAAGTTAATATTTCAAGCAAATGCCCGGATTGAGAGATATGAGGTCTCCAATAAGTTCTATAGATGCAAGATGGAGGAGAATAGTTCTGTCAGTGAGTATATACTCAAAATGTCTGGGTATAATAATCACTTGATTCAGCTGGGAGTTAATCTTCCGGATGATAGTGTCATTGACAGAATTCTCCAATCACTGCCACCAAGCTACAAGAGCTTCTTGATGAACTATAAAATGAAAGGGATGACCAAGACAATTCACGAGCTCTTCGCAATGCTAAAAGCCGCGGAGGTAGAAATCAAGAAAGAGCATCAAGTGTTGATGGTCAACAAGGCCACTAGTTTCAAGAAAAGGGCAAAGGGAAGAAGAAGGAAACTTCAAAAAGAACAGCAAGAAAGTTGCTGCTCAAGAGAAGAAACCCAAGTCTGGACCTAAGCCTGAAACCGAGTGTTTTACCGCAAGCAAACCGGACACTGAAGCGGAACTGCCCCAAGTATTTGGCGGATAAGAAGGATGGCAAGGTGAACAAAGGTATATGTGATATACATGTTATTGATGTGTACCTTACTAGAGCTCGTAGTAGAACACTGGTATTTGATATCGGTTACATTGCTAATAATATTTGCAACTCAAACAGGGACTACGGAATAGGCGAGCAATCGCAAAGGACGAGGTGACGATGCGCGTGGGAAACGGTTCCAAAGTCAATGTGATCGCTGTCGGCACGCTACCTCTACATCTACCTTCGGGATTAGTTTTAGACCTAAATAATTGTTATTTGGTGCCAGCGTTGAGCATGAACATTATATCTGGATCTTGTTTAATGCGAGACGGTTATTCATTTAAATCAGAGAATAATGGTTGTTCTATTTATATGAGTAATATCTTTTATGGTCATGCACCCTTGAAGAATGGTCTATTCTTGTTGAATCTCGGCGATAGTGATACACATATTCATAATGTCGAAGCCAAAAGATGCAGAGTTGATAATGATAGTGCAACTTATTTGTGGTAATCGCCGTTTAGGTCATATCGGTGTAAACGCATGAAGAAACTCCATACAGATGGACTTTTGGAATCACTTGATTATGAATCACTTGGTACTTGCGAACCGTGCCTCATGGACAAGATGACTAAAACACCGTTCTCCGGTTGTATGGAGAGAGCAACAGATTTGTTGGAAATCATACATACAGATGTATGTGGTCCGATGAATATTGAAGCTCGTGGCGGATATCGTTATTTTCTCACCTTCACAGATGATTTAAGCAGATACGGGTACATCTACTTAATGAAGCATAAATCTGAAACATTTGAAAAGTTCAATGAATTTCAGAGTGAAGTTGAAAATCATCGTAACAAGAAAATAAAGTTTCTACGATCTGATCTTGGAGGAGAATATTTGAGTTACGAGTTTGGTCTACATTTGAAGCAATGCGGAATAGTTTCGCAACTCACGCCACCGGGAACACCACAGCGTAATGGTGTGTCCGAACGTCAGAATCGTGCTTTACTAGATATGGTGCGATCTATGATGTCTATTTCCGATTTACCGCTATCGTTTTGGGGTTATGCTTTAGAGACGGCCGCATTCACGTTAAATAGGACACCGTCAAAATCCGTTGAGACGACACCTTATGAACTATGGTTTGGCAAGAAACCAAAGTTGTCGCTTTCTGAAAGTTTGGGGTTGCGATGCTTATGTGAAAAAGCTTCAACCTGATAAGCTTGAACCCAAATCGGAAAAATGTGTCTTCATAGGATACCCAAAGGAGACAATTGGGTATACCTTCTATCACAGATCCGAAGGCAAGACATTCGTTGCTAAGAATGGATCCTTTCTAGAGAAGGAGTTTCTCTCGAAAGAAGTGAGTGGGAGGAAAGTAGAACTTGATGAGGTAACAGTACCAGCTCCTTATTGGAAAGTAGTTCATCACGAAATCGGTTTCGTGACACCTACACCAGCTTAGCGAGGAAGATAATGATAATGATCATGAAACTTCAGATCAAGTTGTCACTGAACTTCGTAGATCAACCAGAATAAAATCCGCACCAGAGTGGTACGGTAATCCTATTCTGGAAGTCATGCTACTAGATCATGGTGAAGCTACGAACTATGAAGAAGCGATGGTGAGCCCAGATTCCGCAAAATGGCTTGAAGCCATGAAATCTGAGATGGGATCCATGTATGAGAACAAAGTATGGACTTTGGTTGACTTGCCCGATGATCGGCAAGCCATTGAGAATAAATGGATCTTTAAGAAGAAGACTGACGCTGATGGTAATATAACTGTCTATAAAGCTCGACTTGTTGCGAAAGGTTTTCGACAAGTTCAAGGGGTTGACTACGATGAGACTTTCTCACCCGTGGCGATGCTTAAGTCTGTCTCGAATCATGTTAGCAATTGCTGCATTTTATGATTATGAAATTTGGCAAATGGATGTAAAAACTGCATTCTTGAATGGATTTCTAGAAGAAGAGTTGTATATGATGCAACCAGAAGGTTTTGTTAATCCAAAAGGTGCTAACAAAGTGTGCAAGCTCCATCGATCAATTTATGGTCTGGTGCAAGCCTCTCGGAGTTGGAATAAACATTTTGATAGTGTGATCAAAGCATATGGTTTTATACAGACTTTTGGAGAAGCCTATATTTACAAGAAAGTGAGTGGGAGCTCTGTAGCATTTCTGATATTATATGTGGATGACATATTATTAATTGGAAATGATATAGAATTTCTGGATAGCATAAAAGGATACTTGAATAAAAGTTTTTCAATGAAAGACCTCGGTGAAGCTGCTTACATATTGGGCATCAAGATCTATAGAGATAGATCAAGACGCTTAATTGGACTTTCACAAAGCACATACCTTGATAAATTTTTGAAAAAGTTCAAAATGGATCGTGCAAAGAAAGGATTTTTACCGTGTTACAAGGTGTGAAATTGAGTCAGACTCAATGCCCGACCACAGCACAAGATAGAGAGAAAATGAAAAATGTTCCCTATGCTTCAGCCATAGGCTCTATCATGTATGCAATGCTGTGTACCAAACCTGACGTATGCTTAGCAATAAGCTTGGCAGGAAGGTACCAAAGTAATCCAGGAGTGGATCACTGGACAGCGGTCAAGAACATCCTGAAATACCTGAAAAGGACTAAGGATATGTTTCTCGTATATGGAGGTGACAAAGAGCTAATCGTAAATGGTTACGTCGATGCAAGCTTTGACACTGATCCGGACGATTCTAAATCACAAACCGGATACGTATTTTTATTAAACGGTGGAGCTGTCAGTTGGTGCAGTTCTAAACAAAGCGTCGTGGCGGGATCTACATGTGAAGCGGAGTACATAGCTGCTTCGGAAGCAGCAAATGAAGGAGTCTGGATGAAAGAGTTCATTTCCGATCTAGGTGTCATATCTAGTGCATCGGGACCAATGAAGATCTTCTGTGACAATACTGGTGCAATTGCCTTGGCAAAGGAATCCAGATTTCAGAAGAGGACCAAGCATATCAAGAGACGCTTCAATTCCATTCGGGACCAAGTCCAAGTGGGAGACATAGAGATTTGCAAGGATCTGAATGTTGCAGATCCGTTGACTAAGCCTCTTCCACGAGCAAAACATGATCAGCACCAAGACTCCATGGGTGTTAGAATCATTACTGTGTAATCTAGATTATTGACTCTAGTGCAAGTGGGAGATCAAGGAAAAATGCCATAGAGGCAATAATAAAGTTATTATTTATTTCCTTATATCATTATAAATGTTTATTATTCATGCTATAATTGTATTAACCGGAAACATAATACATGTGTGAATACATAGACAAACAGAGTGTCACTAGTATGCCTCTACTTTACTAGCTCGTTAAATCGAAGATGGTTATGTTTCCTAACCATAGACATGAGTTGTCATTTGATTAACGGGATCACATCATTAGGAGAATGATGTGATTGACTTGACCCATTCCGATAGCTTAGCACTTGATCGTTTAGTATGTTGCTTATGCTTTCTTCATGACTTATACAAAGTTCCTGCAACTATGAGATTATGCAACTCCGTTTACGGAGGAACACTTTGTGTGCTACCAAACGTCACAACGAATCGGGTGATTATAAAGGTACTCTACAGGTGTCTCCAAAAGTATATGTTGAGTTGGCATAAATCGAGATTAGGTTCATCACTCCGATTGTCGGAGAGGTATCTCTGGGCCTTCTCGGTAATACTCATCACCTAAGCCTTGCAAGCATTATAACTAATGAGTTAGTTATGAAATGATGTATTACAGAGCAGTAAAGAGACTTGCCGTAACGAGATTGAACTAGGTATTGGATACCGACAATCAAATCTCGGGCAAGTAACATACCGATGACAAAGGGAACAACGTATGTTATTATGCGGTTTGACCGATAAAGATCTTCAGAGAATATGTAGGAACCAACATGAACGTCCTGTGTTCCGCTATTGGTGATTGACCGAGAATAGTTCTAGGTCATGTCTACATAGTTCTCGAACCCGTAGGGTCCGCACGCTTAACGTTACGATGACAGTTTATTATGAGTTTATAAGTTTTGATGTACCGAAGTTTGTTCGGAGTCCCGGATGTGATCACGGACATGACGAGGAGTCTCGAAATGGTCGAGACATAAAGATCGATATATTGGAAGCCTATGTTTGGACTTATGAAAGGTTCCGGATGAAAACGGGATTTTACTGGAACACCGGGGGGTTACCGGAACCCTCCCGGGGGGTCAATGGGCCTTGATGGGCCATAAGGGAGAAGAGGAGGGCCGGCTAGGGCAGGCCGCGCCTCCCCTAGTCCGAATAGGACAAGGAGAGGGGCGGCGCCTTCCTCTTCCCCCTCCCCCAAGTCCTAATCCAACTAGGAAAGGGGGGGGAGTCCTACTCCCGGTGGGAGTAGGACTCCTCCGGCGCGCCTCCCCTAGGGCCGGCCGCACCCCCCCTTTGCTCCTTTATATACGGGGGCAGGGGGGCACCCCATGACACACAAGTTGATCTACGGATCATTCCTTAGCCATGTGCGGTGCCCCCCTCCACCATATTCCACTTCGGTCATATCATCGCGGAGCTTAGCGTAAGCCCTCGCGCCGGTGAAGTCATATCGTCATGAGCTTAGGGCGAAGCCCTGTGTCGGTGGAGCATCATCATCGCCACCACGCCGTCAGGTTGACGGAACTCATCCCCGACGCTTTGCTGGATCGGAGCCCGGGGATCGTCATCGAGCTGAACGTGTGCTGAACTCGGAGGTACCGTACGTTCGGTACTTGGATCGGTCGGATCGTGAAGACGTACGACTACATCAACCGCATTGTTGTAACGCTTTCGCTTACGGTCTACGAGGGTACGTGGACATACACTCTTCCCTCTCGTTGCTATGCCATCACCATGGTCTTGCGTGTGCGTAGGAAATTTTTTGAAATTACTACGTTCCCCAACAAAAACAAGATCATTGAGCTACAACGTCCAGATGGTTCGGCATGCACGGACGAACATGAGATGGCGGAGATGGCTACAGCGTTCTATAGCAATCTGTACACCTCGGAGGCTACGGTAGGCATCGAGGAGGTCTTGTCACATATACCCTCACGGGTAGATGCTTCTATGAACGCATCACTTACCGCACCGTACAGCAATGCCGAGGTGAAAACGGCTCTTTTTCATATGTTCCCGACCAAGGCCCCAGGGCCCGACGGCTTCCCTGCACACTTTTTCCAACGTCACTGGGAGTTGTGTGGAGATGAGGTTACTGCGATGGTGCTCAGAGTTCTTCAAGGAGAGGATTCCCCGGAGGAGATCAACAAAACATTCATTGTTTTAATACCCAAGATTGCTAGTCCAAAAAATTTAGCACAGTTTCGACCGATAAGCCTCTGCAACGTGATCTACAAGATTGCTTCCAAGGCTTTGGCAAATCGGCTCAAGCTCATTCTCCCCCACATCATCTCCGAAGAACAATCTACATTTGTTCCAGGACGTCTTATTACAGACAACTTCATATCAGCCTATGAGTGTCTCCACTTCATGAAAACCAGGAAGTTGAAGGGCAACAGGTATTGCGCGTTAAAACTTGATATGATGAAGGCCTACGATAGGCTAGAGTGGAATTATTTGGAGCGAGTTATGCTCAAACTGGGAATCAGCCCGCTTTTTACACAAAAAGTGATGAGGTGTGTCACATCGGTCTCGTTTTTGGTCATCTTTAACGGTGACAAGCAGGAGGAGTTTCAGCCTTCCAGAGGACTCCGGCAGGGTTGCCCTATATCCCCATATCTTTTTTTATTTGCTGCTGAAGGACTTTCTTGCCTTATGAAATCAACAAAACCGGGCGAGATTGTAAATGGCATCACGGTTGCACCTGGTGCACCTGAGGTAAATCACTTGCTTTTTGCAGATGATAGTCTTTTATTCTTTAATGCTACTCCAGAGATGGCAAGCAGAGTGGATTCCCTCCTCCAGAAATACTGTGCGGCGTCGGGACAACGAATTAATAAGGAGAAATCCTCCATATTCTTCAGCAAGGGCTGCTCAGAAATCTCGAGGCAAGAGGTAAAGCAAATACTTCAGGTTCAAAATGAGAAGTTGTCCGAAAAATATCTGGGCCTTCCTGCCGATGTAGGGAGAGCCAAGGAGGGATCTTTTAAATATCTCAAGGACAGGATTTGGAAGCAAGTGCAAGGCTGGATGGAAAAAGCACTTTCAGTTGGAGGGAAGGAGGTGCTCATCAAATCGGTGGCCCAAGCAATCCCTACATACTCTATGGCGTGTTTCAAACTCCCCAGAGGCTTACACTACGGGAAACTGGAGATTTGCCGTCTGTGGATTACAGACGGCAAAGACCTAAATCTAGACGGCAAAGATTTTGCCGTCAGGAAGCAGACGGCGAAGTCAGACGGCAAAGATTAGTCGGCAAAGAATACTTTGTCGTCTGCTTTTCATCGGCCAGACGGCAAAGACTTTGCCGTCAGCCGAATCTTCTTCTTTGTCGTCAACCTTATAAATCATAGACAAGAAAAATGATGTTTTGCCGTCACCAAAGCTACAAGTTTGCCGTCTGCTATTCATGTCTTTGCCGTCAGCCTCGTATATCACAGACGGCAAAGAAAGGGGTCAAATTAAAAAAACAAAGCAGTGTTGATCCCGACCGATGCGGTCAACTCATGCGAGGGCACCGCCTATCTTTCTTATTTTTTAACAGGGAAAAGCCCATGCGCGTGTAGTGCCTTTCATTCAACGATAGTGAAGTACAAAATGCATACATGACCCCGAAAAAAAACTAAAGTTACAAAATAGTCCTGGAAATTAATACAAAGGACCCTAACAAGTAAGACAGAAAAGCAATCAGGTCCTTCTCCACTCCATTGCTCTGCCCGCTCCGCCGTGCAGTTCGACGCTCGCCTCGCCGCTCTGCAACCTTGCGCCGCCGCCCGACCACCTTTCGGTCGCGCAACTCACAGCCCGGCCGTGCTCGGGCTAACTTCGCACCGGGCGCCAAGGGGAGGCACGCGAGGGAGGTCGGGATGGCCTCGCCACCAAGGCCGGTAGCTAACTCACTCCGGCGCCGCCGGGAGGCACGCGAGGGAGGTTGGGGATGGCCGGTGCTCGACCGGTGGAACGCCCGGCTGCTCTAGCGGCGGAGCTCGCGAGGTGGAGCGCAGGACCGGCGGGTGTGGAGGAGCTCGGGGTGTGGACGGGCTCGGGTGCACGGCCGAAGGAGCTGGGGTGCACATGGCCGGTCGGTGAGGACGAGCTCGCGAGGGGTGGAGCTTCACGCGGCGCCGACGAGGTGGCGGAAGGGCGCTGGGCGTGGTGGCGGACGCACGGGCTCCCGGGCGCTGGCCACGGCATATGGTTGCTCGGAGATGGGCGGGCGGTGGACGGGGGTGCCGGACGGCGGGCGGTGGACGGGGGTGCCGGACGGGCGGGCGGCGTTGGCCGGCGGCGTGTGGCTGCTCTCAGGGGAGAAGGAGGGAGGAGGAGGGAGGAGGGCACTGGCTAGCGGGGGAGGAGATGAGACAGCACGGGGGAGAAGGAGATGGGAATCGTGGGTGGGGGCATGGGGTAGGTACGAGCGTGGGGTCGTGGGGTGGGGTCGTGGGTTGGGGCACGTGCGTCGTGGGGTGGGTTGGACGTTCGTACGTCGGTCCTGAGTGGGTGGTGGGATGTGTGTCTCAGATGCTGCCAAGTCATCAATCCGTGTGACGGATCCGCGTGGTGTGCTTCTTCTTTGCCGTCTGCGAAAACAAATACAGACGGCAAAGAGCTCATTTTGCCGTCTGGAAAAAAAACAGACGGCAAAGATTATTTGCTGGCTACCAAAGCAAACACAAACGGCATAGATGCTCTTTGCCGTCTGTAAAGAATCCTGCACGGCAAAGAATCTTTGCCGTCTGTGTTTTTTTTTACAGACGGCAAAGTATGGATTTGCCGTCAGTTGTTCTTTGCCGTCAGCCCCTGTTGGCAAAGTTTGTCTTTGCCGTCTGGCCCGACGAAATGCTGACGGCAAAGAACAGTACTGACGGCAAACCTCCAGTTTCCCGTAGTGTTATGCCAACACATCAATGGCATTTTGAGGAAGTTTTGGTGGGGATCAAAAAACGGAGAAAGAAAGACCGCTTGGGTATCGTGGGAAGTCATGACACAGCCAAAGTTCATGGGAGGTATGGGGTTTCGCGACATCGAGCTCTTCAATCTAGCCTTGCTTGCAAGGCAAGCTTGGCGTCTTCTCCAAGAGCCAACCTCTCTGAGTGCCCGGATTCTTAAAGCAGTTTATTACCCCACCTCATCAATCCTTGAAGCTGGACTAGGTAAGAACCCCTCACAGGTTTGGCGCTCCCTGGTGGAAGGAAGAGACACCTTACGACTGGGACTAGTTAAGCGGATTGGCTCCGGTGAACATACCAACATCTGGAGTGATAACTGGATACCGCGAGACTTCAAACTCCGACCGGTATGTCCCAAAACACTGAATCCCCCTCAAATGGTATCTGAACTTATTAACCCGACCACATCATCTTGGGATATGGACAAGCTTGAAACTCACTTTTACATGATGGACAAGGAAGCAATATGCAATATCCCGCTAAGCTCGCGTGTACAGGAAGATTTCTGGGCGTGGCATTATGAACAGAAGGGAATATTCACTGTCAGGTCAGCATACAAGCTCCTAGCCGCAACAAAACAGCAACGCACGGACTGGCTGGAAAACAACGAGGGTCACTCGCGTGTGGATTCAGACCGCAGGTCCTGGTCCACACTTTGGGGCGCTGCTGTTCCCTCAAAAGTGCGTGTTTTTGCCTGGCGTTTGGCGAAGAGTTCTATTCCCGCAGGAGAGGTACGGAACGATCGACGCATGACTGACTCGGCCGAATGTTCGATCTGTCACGCAGCAGTCGACACCTGGCGCCATTCTCTCTTTGATTGTTGCATGGCCCGGTGTGTCTGGGCCCTCACCAAAGAGGATCTGTTGGAAACAATCATCTCAAATAGGGAGACAAATGCTAAGCTATGGATGCTATGGCTTGTTGACACGCTACCTTCGGCGGACCTAGTTCAAGTGCTGGTCACCATGTGGGCCATCTGGTGGGCGAGACGTCGGGTTATACACGACAACCAATTTCAGAGTCCACTAAGCACCCACACTTTCATCAAGAAGTTTCTAGCTGAACTCGAGATGCTACCAGACAGAAAATCAAGGCCAAAGGACTGCATGTAACATCCAGGACCTGCATGTAAACATCGTGGACCTGCATGCAACAGATGGAGACCACGAGGTTCCGAATCGGTTCTATTGGCTCCCACCCGAGCTTCATGACGCTAAAATGAATGTTGATGCCGGGTTCTCCAAGATTGGAGATAGAGCGGCCTCAGCTGTGGTATGTAGGGACAAACGGGGAAAGTACCTAGGCGCCTCGGCAGTCATCTATGAGGGCCGATCCGACCCTACCATCCTTGAGGCACAGGCTTGTAGTGAGGCTCTCTCACTTGCAGCAGATTTGCATATTCAATCAATTTGTGTTGCATCAGATTGTCTGGAAGTGGTGTCGAATATACAAGCTTAAGCTCCGTGCAACTACCACTCCATCCTGCAGGACATCAAACATCAAAGGCGGCAATTCCACGATGTAGAATTCATACATGAAAATAGAAAGCACAATGGAGAAGCCCATGCCTTGGCGAAGGCAGCGGCTTCTCTAAGTCCCGGGCGCCACGTATGGCTTAGCATCTTGCCCGAAATTATCTGTATTCATATGTTTCTGAACTTCTAATAAAGGATACAGCAGCTCAAAAAAAAAGATCGATCGATACAACCGAACCATTCGTTCGGTTTGGCCGGCGGCCGTCAATTTCGCTCGCCCGCTTCACGGTCGCTATCGTGGTCATCATCTTCTTCACGAATCGAATCCCAGCTGTGAGAGCTAGCGTCAGTTTGCTACTTGGTGATTCTACACTACACGCCCAGCTGTGAGCACTGGTGGAAAAAAGGCCTTTGGTCGCGGTTCGCAACTGCCATTAGTCGCGGTTGGGCAACCGCGACCAAATAAGCGCGACTAATGCCCCCACCTTTAGTCGCGGCTGCTTAAGAACCGCGACTAACGGCCCGTCCACGTGGGCGCCAGCGGCCGTCGAGCGGAGGACCTTTAGTCGCGGTTCTTCGCCACCCGCGCCTAAATGCCGCCACAGGTTTCGGGTTTTAGCCCCCCCCCCCCCCACCTAAACCTGTTTTCTGTTTAATTTGTATTGTTTTATTTCTTTTGTGCTTTATTTTAATTTTGAAGGAGTTTCATATATTCTACGGTACTACATACATGCATATGAATGCATAACTCATCGATTAGCCGGAGGTGGCCTTGGCCGGATGCACTACCAGGTTGCGTCGAGGGCGGGCGAGCGAGGCGGCGCGCGCGCGGTGGGCGAGGGAGGCCGGTCGGCGGCGTTGAGGGCGGGCGAAGCGAGGCGGCAGTACCGAGGTCGGCCGGGCGGCGCGCTGCTGTAGGCGAGGGCGACGGCGGGCGGCGCCGAGGGCGAGGGCGACGGCGGGCGGCGCCGAGGGCGCAGGGCGACGGCGGGCGCCGAGGGCGCGCAGAGACGAATGCATTTAATGCATTTAACAGCGAGAAAGCAAACCTACACCCACTTGTGAAGAGAATGGCTCCAAATGGCTAAGTGTTGGTTGCTGGATGGGTATATATAGGAAGGGGCTTTAGTTGCGGTTGGCCCGCAAACCCGTGACTAAAGTTGAAAAGGCCTTTAGTCGCGGTTGTCCCCGCAAACCGCGACTAAAGACCTCACGGTCGCCAACTGGCCACCGAGCGCCCTGGGCCCAGGCCTTTGGTCGCGGTTCACCTCCAGAACCACGACTAAAGGTCCCATTAGTCGTGGTTCCTACAGCTTCGCGACTTATGGGGCTGGACGGAAGCCTGTTTTTCCACCAGTGAAGCCTGTGACTGTGAGACCCATCGGCTGGAAATGGCTAGCGGCACCTGCCGGCTGCCACGTCTTGACTTGACGTGCAGGCCCAAAGAAAGAACGGTGGCCCTGGTTATGCCAGCGCACGTCATTTTCCATGACCTTAGCTCAGCTCCTTTCCATTCACCATCTCCATTCCTCTACACGTCAAGCTCACCGATCCGCCATCACCAGGCCGGCTGACCGCAACCTCTATAAATTACAACTCGTGCGCGCACACACTAGTACACTATTCGCACGCACCGCCTACCATTCCTTCAGAGATCCGGCGCTAAACCTTGAACTATTCTCGTCAGCTCTGTTCAGTGCATGATGGCATCGTCGGGGCAGCGCGCGGTGGCTCTCGCGGCGCTCGTCGTTGTCGTCGTTCTGGTCGCCGGAGCAGGCCGTGTTGGCGCGGCGCGGGCGAAGCTGGTGGAGGGGAGGGGTGACGGCGCAGCGTCGATGGTGGTGGTGGCGGAGAAGGCTACGGAGACAGTGGAGATGCTCATGGCGAGGCTGCCGGCCGGGCCCAGCAACAGGGGCGCCGGACACTAGCTGCGTACCTACGTAGGTCGCCCTCGACGGACAGCTTGGATCGGCTTGCAAGGTTTTGTAGACACGTAGTACACGGAGAAATGATGTGAATTAGTTCAGTGAGTCCATAGGCCCTTCACGTCGTACTAACTGCATGTAGAATGACACCTTGTTATCTTATTTCCCTCTCTTTCTCATTGGAAATTGTTAGTACGATGTATGAAGAGATTGTACATGTTATGATTAGGCAACATGTATTATTAGGAGGCCAATGCCAACATATATACACATACATGAGGATGCCAAAAGGCTACAAGAGGATGCCAAGAGATTAGAATACAAAAGGCCAAAAGACATCACTTAATATAACTCTAACACCCCCCTCAAACTCATGGTGGATCCACAACACTGAGTTTGGAGAGGTGAAATCCATGTTACGCTCTAGTCTGAGCCTTCGTGAAGAAGTCCGCTAGCTGTAACTCAGAAGGCACATCTTGAAGAGCAACAACATGATCCTGCACAGCAGCGCCAAGACATAGGAAGCATCAACACCAATATGCTTGGTAAGCTCATGCTTCACCGGGTCCCGTGCAATACTGATAGCACATGTACTGTCTGACAAGAGGGTGGTAGGTGTAGTAACAGAAACGCCAAAATCCTCCAGTAACCATCGTAACCAAGTCACCTCTGTCGTCGGAAGAGCCATAGCTCGCAACTCGGCCTCCGCACTCGAACGAGAAACTGCAGTCTGTTTCTTCGTCTTCCAGGAAATGAGGGAACCACCAAGAAAGACACAATAGGCAGAAAGTGAACGGTGATCCATAGGATCACTAGCCCACGTAGCATCCGAATAGGCCTGGAGCTGTAACGAACTGGAACGGGGAAAAAAGACGATGAGAGATCGTGCCACGAAGATATCGTAGAACAGGAAGAAGGTGACTATAGTGAACTGAAGTGGGAGCAGAGACAAACTGAGTCAGAATATGGACAGGATAGGAGATATCCGGACGAGTGACAGTAAGATAGACAAGACTCCCAACAAGATGACGATAACGTGTCGGATCGCATAAGGGCTCACCATCGAAGCACGAAGGTGAACATTGAGCTCCATAGGAGTCTCAAGAAGGCGCTCATCACTAAGAGCCGCATGAGTAAGAAGGTTCTGGATATACTTTTCTTGGGAAATGAAAAAGCCAGCAGAGGTGGAGGAAACCTCAATCCCAAGAAAGTAACGAAGAGGACCAAGATCAGACATAAGGAACTGCTCATTAAGACGGGCCTTGACAAAGGCAATATACTCAGAATAAATCGCCGCGATGATGATCATGTCATCAACATATAGAAGAAGAAGAGTGCGACCACGAGCGTAAAGGTGGACAAACAACGCTGGATCATGATCACTGGGTGAAAAACCAGCAGCAGTGACCACAGAGGCAAACCGCTCAAACCAAGCGCGAGGGGCTTGCTTAAGGCCATAGAGAGAGCGACGAAGACGACAAACCATGCCATCGGGAACTGAATACCCAGGTGGTGGCTGCATATAAACCTCCTCATGCAACTCACCATTAAGAAAAGCATTTTTAACATCAAGTTGTGACACGGACCAGTGGCGAACAGAGGCCACGGCGAGAAGTGTGCGGACAGTGGTCATATGAGCCACAGGAGCAAATGTCTCATCATAATCACGACCATGCTCCTGCTGAAAGCCGCGAGCCACAAGACGAGCTTTATAACGCTCGAGAGAACCATCAGAGCGAGTCTTAATCTTATAGACCCACTTACAAGTGATGGGACGAACACGGGGAGGAAGAGAAACCAGATCCCATGTGCCGTTACGCTCAAGAGCGGCAATCTCCTCTGCCATCGCAAACTGCCATTCAGGATGAATAATAGCATCACGATAAGAGGTAGGCTCAAGTACAACTGAAAGGCCATATTGGCTAGGAGAATAGCGGTCAGGAGGAGGGAAAGGTCGAGCCCGAAGACCATAAGTCGGCTGGGACGAGGAAGACGGTGCACCAGAAGTAGAGGGCACGTCAGTAGATTCATCCATAAGACGTCGACGACGGGTATAATGAAAAGGTAAAGTGGGATGGGAAGGAATCACCGGAGGTGACGGAGATGGAGAAGACATCGGTGATGAAGGTGGAGTGTCATGCAATAAGGAAGGAGAAGAAACGATAGGAGAAGATGTTGTCGGATCTGCAATAGTGGGACGAGAAGGAGGAGTAGGAATATGAGGCACAGAGGGAGGTGTATCAGGAAACGTGAGAAAAGAGATATCCTCTACTGAAAAGGTCGAAGAGGATGGTCGTGGGTAGAATGGACGAGACTCATCAAAAGTCACATCCCTAGAAATACGCATCCGTCGACCGATAGGATCCCAACATCGATAACCCTTATGTTCATCACTGTAGCCCAGAAAAACACACTCGACAGACTGAGCGGTTAGTTTGGTGCGTTCTCGGGGGGGAAGGAGAACATAACAAACACAACCAAACAAATCAAGAGCAGAATAATCAAGAGAATGATCGGAAAGAGGCGCTCTAGAGGAATACCTCCTCAGAGAGCGAGATGAGGGTTGAATGTTTATGAGATATGTGGCGGTGGAGACAGCCTCAGCCCGTAAATGAGGTGGAAGAGAGGCGGAAATCATCATCGCATCGAGCTGTCTCAAGAAGGTGACGATGCTTGCGCTCAGCCACGCCATTCTCGGCGTGAGCACCGGGACAAGAGAACTGAGCAAGAGTACCCTGCTCAAAGAAGAAAACCACGCAACATTTTGGAGATATACTGCCAACAGAATCAGCACGTAAACACGCGAATAGGTGTAGAGAACTGAGTGTGGACCATGGCGGCAAAACGCTTATAAATAGAGAGAACCTCACTACGAGAAGACATGAAGTAAAGCCAAGTGTAGCGAGAGAAATCATCTATAAAAATAATATAGTAGCGATGGCCCCCTTTAGAAGAGAAGGGAGCCAGACCCCACACATCTGAATGTACTAAATCAAAAGGGCGCTGAGACACTGACTCGCTAGTAGGATAAGGTAACTGAACTTGTTTACCAAGCCTACAACCCTGACATTGCAAGGAAACATCTCCTGAGACAGGCCCTAGAAGACCACGACGAACTAAAGACGATAGTCGAGAACCACAAAGGTGACCAAGTCGATGATGCCACTGCTGGAAGGAGCTGGTAGCTGAAGCGACAAAGGCAGATGGATCATGCGAGTGTGGTGGTAGCGGAAGGAACATTAAGCCAGTCCAACTCCCAAAGCCCCTGAGAATCATGGCGGCGCGGGCCAGCCCCAACCAGAGCCTTCGTGTGGCGATCCTGGATAGTGCAAGAATCAATGTCAAGAATGACACGACAACCAGAATCGATGCTGACCCCGCAGAAAATAGGTTCATGGTCGCGAGGCACATGAGAAACATCTGGAACATAAAAGGAAGAAGTGGCAAGAGTGCCTCGACTACAACAGAAGAGGAGTACCATCAGCAGTAAGAACATTAATAGGAAAATCAAGAGATCTACAAGAGGACAAGATAGAAGAATCGGAGGACATATGAAATGAAGCTCCGTAATCCGTAACCCATGGGGATGTACCGACTGTAGACGGTGGTCGCCAAAGACTAGAAGCACCAGTCACAGAGCCTCGCAGACCGTTGAAGAACACAAGCGGCAAGTAGACGCTTGAGCTTCACAATATCTTGCTCATTCAAGGAGACAGATGAGACGGCGTCGAGGAAGAAGCACGAGTCCCAAAAGAAGAATTGCGCTCCCTATTACGCATATCACGCTTCTTCTTGAAGCAATCGACTCTGTGGTGACCATCCTGTTGCGATAGTCACAATGAGTACGAGGACGAGAGCGGCCTTCACGAGAGCGGGCCTCATTACCCGGAGGAGTGGGTAGTAGCGGCGAGCCTTTGGAGCGAGAAGACATCGGTGGAGTAGCAGCTCGAGCACCGAGCACAGAGGGAACTCAAGCAAACCAGCACCACGGCGGCGAGTCTCCTCAAAGACGAAGCTCGGAAAGCACCTCGTAAATAGGAACACGACCATGAGCAAACAACTGAGCACGCCGAGGCTCAAACTCCCCTCGAGCCGTGACAAGAACTCATAGACGCTACCAAACTCCAAGTCCGACCTCATAGTCCGCAACACGGGCAAGTGCCACAAACAAGAGTGCGAAGGAGTCAAGCTGGCGCCAGATAGCGTAACTCGAGTGTAGAACTCATCAATAGTGGAGTCTCCTCGCTGAAGAGCATGCTCTGACGGACCATAGACAAGTAGAGAGCATCACCAGAGGGTTGATACCGACGAAGATGAGTCCACATCTCAAAGACAAGATCGAGGCTTATAAACTCGTAAGCAAACCGAGGCAAAACCTTTGGAAGTGAGAACAATCAAGACGAGCATCATCGTCACACCACCGAGTGTAAGCGGTCGGATCGTCACGATAAACAGAAGAGCATTTGAATAATCCAAGACCTCCTGGTCATAAGCAAGAACAGCATCATCAAGAAGAACCGTGGCTGCAGCCCTATCAGCATCAGAAGCATCTGCGTCAGGAGCCAGTGGCGTCGGCGGTGGGGTAGGAGCCACAGGAGGCACTGGACGCGGAGGACAGGGGACCTCACCGGAAAGAACACCCCACAGACGAATGCCACGCATGTGAATGCGCATAAAGGCAACGAACTCGGCATAGTTAGCCCCATCGAATATCACCGGGCAGCGCGGGATGGCAACATAGCCAGATGATGCCAAAGACATGGTGCTCCTTTTCTGTCACAAAGACTCAACTAGCCAAGGTAAGAGCAGCCAGAACCAGAAGCAGCAGCGGTGGCCAGGGCGCACGCACGGGCAGCGCCAGGATCGAGGGCGGCCAAAACAGGAGTGATTCCCGATCTGGGCGTCGGCGGCCCAACCTCAGAGAGCCGAAGGCCGACGGCTGGAACTCGAGCGCCAGCCAGAGGCGTGATGGCGGCGGCCCGACCTTGAAATTGGTGTCCGGCAGCAGGAATCGGCGGCTGAGGCAGCCCTCCTCGGTGGCGACCTGCGGGGAAGACAGCCGGTGGGATGATGCGGGCGGCGACCGGCGCGACCTGGAGGGAAGACCAGCGGCGGGGGAGTTGATCTCCAGGTCGCGGGATCCAAAAGGGTGCTGGACGCAGCCCGATCCAAGACCAATCGGGGAAGACCGGCGGCAGGAGAGTTGAGGGCGAAATCCAATCAGGCTGCGGCGACCGGAGCTTGTAGACGAAGAGCCGGCAGCAGCGACCGGAGCCAGCGGGACGAGAGGCCCAGGAGGAAGACGTGGGGATATGTCCGGGAGACAGCCGAACGCCGGGGAACCACAAGCACAGCGGCTTGGGTCAATCGGAAATGATCCAGCAAGCACGATCTCACCAAGAACAGGAACAGATTGGAGAGAAAAAAAAATCAGATCAAAGACGAGTTGCGTCGTCGGAAGAGGAACCTAAGCTCTGATACCATGTTATGATTAGGCAACATGTATTATTAGGAGGCCAATGCCAACATATATACACATACATGAGGATGCCAAAAGGCTACAAGAGGATGCTAAGAGATTAGAATACAAAAGGCCAAAAGACATCATTTAAATATAACTCTAACAGTACAGGTATGACCTAGAGTGGTGCACGCGGGCAATGCTACACCTACGTAAAGTAACGTACGTGTTTTACGTAATGTACAACGTGGACAATCATGATTGGATTAAGGGGGGTTAAGAGGCCCACCCCCACTGAAAATCCAGGGAAGAGAATTATTGCTTTTTTATGTAGGGAGAGAATTATTGTTAGGAAGGTTACGTTACCTTATGTACATCTCTTCGTAGATAGAGCATTATCGGTTGCACGCACTTGTAATAACGTGTTTTCACGCTGAAACGCATTAGTAGTTCGAGCTGTGATTCTTTCTCAATGGGTTTGAACTTACTCAACGTACTCGAGCTGTCTAGTTCAATAACTTGCAATCTCAAAACAATGTTTGAGAACACCTCGTGCTGGGCCGAATTTGTCAATGAGATCACTTGCACGATGTTCTCCCGTGACAACGACGAGAGCAATTGATCTTGAGAGCTGAAATCATGGTCGTCCTATATCTCATACATCAATCCATGACCGAAACTAAACTTATAGCTAGCTACCGTGTGTGTTTATTGTTTTATGTATCTTTCTAATGCTCCATTTTTAAACCAATAAAAACAGCTTTTGTAAAAAATAAAGCTAGCTACTCGCGTTGTAGCATTCGCCGATGGGAACACGCGAAAACTAAAGGTGTTTCTCAACGAGACGAGACACCGAAGGCATGCAGGCTCCCGGAACTTTCCTTGTCTGACTTGAGGTACCCGGGCTGCATTAGACCCAGCCGGTCGTCAGATTCGTACGTGCGGCCACTTTACGGTCGGGACCGATGCCGTCTTCACGAAAAGAATCGCCATGCAAAAATCCTGAGCCATTTCCCCTTCTTCGCAAGCAACGGACTAGCTGACTAGCTGAATTGATAAGAATCTCCTTACAGCATTACTAGTAGAGCCCTCAAACTCTCAAATCCTTAAAGCAGTTTTAAGGGTTGAGAAGTGTCATTTTTTTACATTTTTAAGGGTTGAAAAACAGAGGCAAATACTATAACCTTCAAACCTAACCCTTAAACTGCTTTTGGAGGAGGTCCATGAACGAGGATGGGGTTGCCATTTCCTCGAACACCTCATGCGCGGCGGGAGGAGGTTCGGCGACGGCGGCGGGCGGGGCCGCGGGCTTCTTCCGTGGCTTGGTCACGGCCGGGGACGAGCCGGCGACCTTGGAGGCCGCCCCTCGCGGCCCATGAAAGGCCGCCTTCGGCCGGCTCTTCTTGGTGGCCCGGGCAGGCGCCGGGGAGGCGGTGAGGGCGGGCGCCGGGGCAGTGACGGTGGCCGGGGCGGGAGCCGGGGAGGCGACAGGAGGAGTTGCGAGGCCCGCCCGCCGCCGCTTGGCCCCGACATGGGTTGCCGCCACCACGTCGGCCACGGTCGGGTGGGCGGGGGCGGGGGCGGGCGAGGCGGGCGGGACAGGCGGGGCGGGCGCGGCGGCGGGGCCCTCCAGGGCCGGCGAGACAGGAGGCGGCGGGAGGCGGCGGAAGGAGGCGGCCGAGAGGAGGAGGCAGTTGGCTCCAGCGCGAGAGAGGAAGAGAAGTGCGGGTTGGGGGGAGATTTTCCTCTCAACCCCTACTTCTTCAGGTTGCAAAGTGGTTTGATGGTTGGACCTCTAAATTTTTTTACGGGTTTGACGGTTTAAAGGTTCTAGTCTACGGCGTTTTTTCGGTGAAAACTGTAAAAAAGCGGTTATTTTTAATGGTTTGAGGGTTTGAGGGCTCTACTGTAATGCTCTTACCACTTTCCTTTGAATTTTGACACATGAAATAAAGCGCGGTGTTCTTCTCACATACACACACAAAATAGAGCTGCGAGACTAGCCAGAAACAGCGTCTGCTCGGTAGGTCTTGGGTCTTGATTTTACCGGCCAACAAGGAAAAGACTCGATTCGAGCGAGCAGCAGCACGTTCGGTCACTACACATCTACACGTCTTTTTCCATGGGCTCTCAGCTCAGCTCAGCTGACGCGCCATTGGAATCTCCCTTTCCACCTTACACATGCGCCTAGCTCAGCAAGCACGTCACCCTCTGACCGTCTCACCGACCCGTCAAGCCATCACCACACCACATCACCTCTATAAATACTCACGCTCGCACTCCACTACCAACCAAACCACCGTCGCAACCTAACACCCATTATAGTTGACTTCTGCAGAGTTCAGTCGCAAAACTACACCAACGCCACCTTCGGTTCTCCGGAGCTCTGTGATGGCATCGTCGGTCCGGCGCCTAGCTCTCGCCGTGGTCGTGGTCGTTGTCGTTCTGGTAAGTGGCATGAGCCTTGTCGACGCAGCGCGGCCGGACCCGGCGGAGAGGAGCGGGGACGGTGGGGCTTACTTGACGGTGTACCCGGCGGCGGAGAGACGGGAGATGCTCACGGCGAGGCTGCTGGCCGGGCCCAGCCGAAGGGGCGCCGGCCACTAGGTACACACGGACGGACAGCTTGGATCGGTTGATCGGGTTTAACGTAGACATGTCCATGAAGATGATTAGTGAATCCATATGCCCTTCGCGTCATGCGAATTGCAGATAGAGTGGTTCTTTGATATATTTCTTGTATTCCCTTTTCTCGTTGGAAGTTGTTATTAATGAGTATGGGAGATTGTATAAACTGGATGTTACCATACTTGATGTTGCGGGAACGATTGCAATATACTTCAATGAGATTTAATTGTGTGAGATAGAACAGTACACGTACTTATTTTTTGAAAAGCCCGAGGCTATAGTAAGTATCATATGTCCTTACAAACACACCTTTACGAAAACAATAAAATATGTTTAAAATTTTAGGGGTGGCGAAGTCTTCCTAGTCTCACATCCATCAACGACGCACCGTGATTGTAGCTTGATGCCGCCTCTTGGCCTCCGCCTTGATGAAACAAACTTTTAAAATTCATGAGATTGTAGAAGCAGCGGCCGACAAGTCGTCGTAGCAGAATAGAAGATGCTGGTGGCCACGATCTATGAAGAAAAATTGTCGTGCCAAAGAAAGAAAAAATGACGACAAGGGGTTGTCGAAACTCCGAAAACCATGTAGACGATAAAAACGGACGAATCCAGTCGGATCCACCAGAAACCTAAACTGACTAAATCTCGGAAATCACGCCGGAGACACAGCTCCACACTTCCTTCACCGACAAAATCCGTGTACGTTGGCATGGTGTGGTATGAAAATAGGGTTGTGGTTACAACGACGAAAAAAAGAGGTGAGCAGACACTGTCCATGAATGTGTCGCCGTCTCCATAAATATATGAGGGGTCACTTTTAAGGAGCTCGGCTCTAGATGCTCTTATGACAAACCTACAGCCGAATGCATGAGTTGAAATGACCAAAGCCCAAACAATACAAGACATACATGTGGCCCACATAGAAATACCCCGACCCCAAGCCCTGCACCCGAACATGGAGAGAGAGCCAGGAGAAGGCGGGGTAGACCACCTCGAGAGGAAGCAAAGGGCGTGGCTAGAGGTCAGGTGACTGACCCAATTCATGATTTAAGAACAAGAGAACGAGATATTGACTTTTTTACATCTGTAACTACATTCTCACATTTCTTTTTTGATCTCATGACTTTTTATGCGATAAAATTAGGATCAGTCATTTTTTTACCCACCCAGCCCTCGCTTGCATGCGCTTCTTGCCGTGGTCAAAGCGTATGTAGGTAGCTAGGCTGGCTAGATTATGAGCTTCGCTATTCGAATATTGGCTCTCAAACATAAAATGACAACTAAAAGAAGTAGCTCTCTGAAGAATCTCACTAACAATAGTACCATATTTTCTTTGATTGCCTTTCTGGATATCTCCCACCACCTGTTTGGAGTCTGATGCCACCACAACATTTTGCACAAGTAGGTCTTCTGTCAAAGCTAAACCTTCCCTGCAAGGAATTGCCTCAAGTATCGCTGGATCTTGGAGTCCTAGAACAACCAACACCGAACTTCCCATATAATTTCTTTGATCATCTCGACAAACAGCAGCCGCCGTGCCTCCCCTGGATGGCCTGGACACACCAGCACCCACGTGTATTTTGGCATAGCCGACAGGTGGTGCTATCTGTCACCAAACAACTCTTGGTGCAGCTCCCTGTCCAGTGTTTTGCATCGGCCTCCTATACTTCAGAATTTCCAACTCATTGATGTATATATGTCAATAAATGTATGAGTGGCTTGCAGGCTTTGAAAAATTCCCTCATGGATAGCTTTCCTCCGTGGTGACCATATAGCCCACAATGTGCATGTTGCCCTCAAAATTCCATCAACATCTCATGGTAACCAGATATCTTCCCATATGCTTGTTGTTGAAACATTGCCAATCCTTCTGATCAAGCCCTACTTCATAAAATCTCTTCCCTGTATGATAGCTCTCCAAATCTGACTAGGGTGACTGCCAAGGCTTGCATGCATTAGGATGATAATACTCTTCACCAACCGTGCACTCAGTGACTCTGGATGTTGCAGCATGCGCCAAGCTTGCCTGGCTAGCATAGCTAGATTGAATAATTTGAAATCTTTAAACCCGATGCCACCCATGCCTTTAGGTTGTATCATCACCTTCCACAATACCCAGTGCGGTTTATGATGTCCATCTTTGCTACCTCGTCAAAATTTCTGGACTAGCATGTTGAGATGCTCACACATCCCTCCTGACTATTTGAAACATGACATGGAGTAAGCTCGTACTGCCTGAGCCACTACTTTGATCAAGACTTCCTTACCTGTTTTTGACATTGTTCTCTCAATCCATCCCTGGATCTTTCTCCACAATCGGTCCTTCAAATATTTAAAGGCCCCATTCTTTGAAGTCCCAATGTCAGATGGCATACCCAAATATTTCTCATTTAGACTCTCATTTGGAACACTTAGTAGTCCCTTTGTCTCACCTCTCACCTAATCTGGTACCCCCTTGCTAAAAAATATTGAGGACTTATCATAATTAATCCCTTGACCAGTGGTCTGACAATAAATATCCAACAACTAGTTCACCTCAGTAGCACCCACACCATTCGCCTTGAAAAACATCAGACTGTCATTTGCAAATAATTAATGGTTGACCAGTGGCACTGCGGGTGCCACTTGTAGTCCATGAAGATTTGATGACTCACTTTTAGATTTTAGTAGGCACGAAAGGCCCTCTACCACTATCAAGAACATATCTAGGGATATTGGGTCCCCTTGCCGTATCCCACGAGATGGTTTAAACTCCTGCAATTTCTTTCCACTAAATAAAACCAAGAATTTAATAGTGCTTACCAGCCCCATCACTATGTTAACCCATTTATCAGTGAAATCAAGTTTAAGCATGATTGCCCTCGGGTAGGTCCAATCCACCCTATCATAGACCTTCATCATATCAAGCTTTAGATCACAATGTTGATTCCTCTTGGGTTTGTTGCGTTTCATAAAATGGAGGCAGTCATACATTGTTATGATGTTATCAGTAATCAACCTTCCTGGAACAAAAGCAGACTGCTCCTCTGAAATAATGTCATGCAAGACAAGCTTTAACCGGATTGAGGTAACTTTTGAGGCAATTTTGTACAGAACGTTACACGGACTAATGGGCCGGAATTGTGACAGAAGAGTTGGATTCCTTACCTTCGGGATCAATACTAAGATGGTCTAATTGATGAATTCAGCTGATTCCGTACCATCCACAATTCTAAGAACTGCCTTAGTCACCTCATCACCGCAAACATCTCAATGACGCTGGAAAAATGCGCCGGCAACCTGTAGAGTCCCGGTGCTTTTATGGGGAACATTTGAAAAAGTGCCTGCTTCACCTCCTAATGGCTATACGGAGTAACTTGTCGTTCATACCAGATGTAACCCTGCATGGGACTGTGTCAAGTATGTTAGACGTATATTTATGCTAGTAAACATTAGCTACACATGATTTTTGTACTCTCATTTAGGCTGGTCCACCTAGATTTTTCAACATCAAACTTCCATCTAAAATTTGCCTCAGTGCAAAATACTACTCTGATTGCACGAGCTAGCTAGCTATGGTGGTATATTTTCTTGAACGGATCCTAAAAACGACAAACAAGTGTTGGCCTTCATAGATATGTCTTCAATGTGTAAGTTTTGATTGATTGATCCAATGCAACTTAAGTACGATACAAGATATGTGTATATATACGGAGTTAGAGTTCAATTAATCTTCACACGTGGATGATGAGGAAAGGCATAGTTATGTGTATATATATGGAGTTAGAGTACAATTAATCTTCACATATTATGCGGTGTATAATATGTCTAGTTCTCTATATGGAGATAATAAAATAAAAAGAAATCAAATAATGAAAAAAATTACACTAATTTACAAAGAAATTGCGTTTTGTTAATAATATGTGAGAATAACCATACAATAGTGCAATTTCACAACAAAAAGTTTCCTGAGAACAAATGAATTAGTAGCTTCAGTATTACCCTTAAAGAAAAGTAAAAGAAATAAAAACTAAAAAAGTTTTCTATGAAAGAATGAATTAGTGACATTGGTTACCCTTCCAGAAGAAACAAAATGAGAAAAATGACAAAATTTGAACATTGTTTATACAGAAATTACACTTAAAGAAGAAATAAAATAAAATAGTATCAAAACAATGAAGTTTTCTATAAAAGAATGAATTAGTGGTATTGGTATTTTGGTATTACCCTTTAAGAAGAAAGAAAATGAAAAATAAAACAATGGCAAAATTTACACAGAAATTACATTTTTTATAATAGGCAATAATCATCATATAATAGTGAAATTAAGAAAAATAATCTTTGAATTAGTGGTATCAATATTACTTTTTAAGAAGAAAGAAAATTAGAAACATTAAAATAATAGTGATAACATTTGCGCATGATATGTATATAAATTGTTTTTTATAATATCCAAGAATAAGCATATAATAGTCGCATTTCACAAAACAAAAAAGTTTCCTAAGAAGAAATGAATTATTAGGATTGTCATTACCTTTAAAGAAGAGGAAAATGAAATAAAAACAAAATATAATATGTAAAATGAAGTTTTATAAAAGACAGTGAATTATTTGCATTAGTATTAACTTTTAAGAATAAAGAAAATAAAAAAACTTGCACACAACTTTGCACTAAAATCGCACCTTTTTAATATGTAAGAAATAAGAATATAATAGTGTAATTTTTACACTCTGATATAATTTAGACACATATTGTATGATACTTGTGTGTATACATTTTACACTCACCTAACATACCACAAATACCCATAAAATAACCAAACAAACTAGGAATAAATAGAAACGAAAATGAATACAAGCAAGATAATAAGAAAACGGGTAATGGGATTTAGCTGAATAAGGAATCGACTGACCCAAAACAGTGGTCAGTCAAAACATTTTGACCCAAAACATGACAACACAACAGCAGGAAAAAAAAAAGAACAACAGTGATCAATGGTCAAAATTATCAACTGACCCAAATTAAAAAAACAGTCAACTTACATCTAGCTAAAGTGGTAAGCAAATATGTGGACAGTCAAAAATAACCAGCCCAAAACAACTCACAGAACAGAACATGCAAAAAAGGAAACATGAATCTCAAAGTAGGAACCAACGGCCAAAAAACTTCAAATGACCCAGAATAAATTTCAGACGACTTACATATAGCTAATGCAATGCAAAAAAAAAATACCCATGTAAAATGGAAAACCCGACTACACATATATACAAAAAAAAGGCAATTGGTAACAGGCTTCAAGCCCAATAGAGAAATCAACTTATCCCATACAAGGAAGTAAAAAATTCAGCCTAAGGAAAAATCGACTTACCCGAAACAAGGCTATAGTAAGTATCACTAGATCATCAGTGGCGCGCGTTGCCGCGCCCGTCTATTTTGACAGTAAATGATAGGTGTTTATGTATTATATACAAATAAACAACATTAAAGTTAAATTTTAATAAACTGGCATATATTGGTTAGCAACATAGGAGCTTAAATTTGACTATTTTTTCATATATATACATATGGTGTATCTTATAAACTACAGGGAACTACTAATTGCAGTTTCTTGCTTTGTAATGTAAGAAATTTCACTGCTTTTCAACCGGATATCCGTCCAGCCGAAGATTTGTCTGAAATATATGAAAAATAGTACGCCTAAATAATGATGAACAAATGTTGTTGCTGACAGACAGAAAAAGAACATTTGGTAATCAAATTCACAATGCATAATTTACGGAACGACATGCTCTGAGTTAAAATTGGCTAGCAGTAGGAAATTGTACCTTAACTCAAAGGTAAATATTATTTAGGACAAGTAAACTGAACCAAATCCCACCCATCCTTTTCACAGAATCATCAAGCACTCCATGTTTTGGTGCTTAGAAAATGATAACTACCTCCAGTTCTGATTCTAAACATGTCAACACAACATTCAATAGATGGAAAACCGTCTCTATTATTCACATAAAATCAGTATCCATTTGTTTATATTATTCACATATAATACCGTACAAAATGTACATGATATTGTTATAGCATTATCTATCCTTTCATGTGACAAGTTCTTCCAATTTATATAATATATATCATACTATGAAACAGGGAGTGAACCGTATTGTCCATTAAAAATGATTACTTTTGTCTTGGAAGAGGATAAGAACATAGATCAGTGTATTATTTGGCTTGTTGGTGCTTACTTTCAAGTCCAATAAGGCACTGTAAGAAATGTACAAGTAGCTAACAAACCAAAAATAATATCTGACCAAACCATCGATATGGATAACTCAGGACAAACAATTCAATTTAAAAAGGCGCGTCCAGCTAAACAGGTAAGAAAATACAAATTTCATAATGCGTAATCTTGATGCGCAATATTACATTGTTAGGGTAGAGAACTATCATGGTAAGGAACAATGAAGATCTCCACAAACTTGACATCTCAACACTTCAAAGGAAAAGAAGACACCCAATACAGTGTCACAAAACCAAGGTAAGTCAGTTTCTGAATACAAAAAGAAATAAAACCTAAATTATAATTTGATTTTAAATTAAAGCTTACCATGATCTTAGTCGAGAACATCAAGTTGATACAACAGCTACTTACAAACAGGGCAGGACTCATCCTCTAACTTTATTGTGGATGAAATAAATGCTCGTTGATAGTACTGTCGTCAACTGAAATATCTCCTGAAGGTCCCTTTTTGCCATCTTTGAGCTTTCTATATAGTTTTAAACTGACTGTTTTTACACACAAATGAGGACAACTCGTTTCGCTTGATACAACTTATAACTGAATTTGTAATCGTGAAAAAACATGAAGAATTAGGGGGAAGAGTGTCAGCTTGACATGAACATGGAGTCGATGCCTGATGCAATAGATCAAGCTAAAAAGGCTTTAAGAACCAATCTGTAGTATTGACCTTGCACGGTACGTAATTTGTTTTGGATGTCATAAGCAAAAAAATACATACATACATGTACATGATTGCTGTTCTCCTCCTCGTCCTCCTGATTTCTCCTCCTCACACACCTAGGAGAAGATATGAATGATTCAGGGCCGAAGCGTGTATGCTGTCTTGGACAGCAGCATGCCTGAGATACTGATTTAATCAGCCTGCAGCCGGCAAAGCAAGCTGACGAGCTGCCCTGATCGTTCAAGGTCGCTGTTCTTCAAGGACGTGATTGGGGGAGACCTAACGATAAGGACAATAGATTTCAACTGGCTAGCCTCCGCTTCTTCCCACTTTCTGAAATCCGATCCTCTGCTCCTCATCCTCTCATCTCCTCTTCCACCAACATGGACACCAGATCGAGTAAGTGGATCAATCAAAAACAGGGGAGGCGCAGAAGGGGGAGGGACACATACCTGCTCCTCACCCTCTCATCTCCTCTTCCACCATCATGGACCTAACAATTCTGGTGAGATTTTCTGCCTTGATCAGAGGGACAAGCAAGACCGGAGGAAGTGGCCTCCGATGCTGTCATCGCCTTCCTCTGATCCGGGCGATCCGCACGAAAAAAAAAAAGAGATAATGGTAGCGACCCGGGCGGCTCGACTTCGACAGAGATTGCTTGGAGACTCACTCCAACCCATGGTTGCCATTTTCCATCTTCTCTCTCTAGGGCGCCGACCTCACCGGCAATACAGCTAGGTTTAGCCTAGTTTTAGATCGGTAGGGTTATGGGGGCATGGAGCGAGGCGACGAGCAGGTGTGCCAGAGAAGAGGAGGCACCGGATCAGCTTCTCTTTTTTTGGAGGGGAATCACCTAGTTGGGCCGTCGTGCACAAAGCCCAATCAACTAGCGCGCTCAGATTTTTCCACCAGAATAGCTTCCCTCGATGACATTCAGCACACTTAGCGGGAGACATTGTGGTAACGGAGATCAAACGGCCAGGATTGGCTAGATCATAAAAACGGACGTCTCCCGATGCTAATAGCCTGAGAGGGCTGGGAGGATGCTCAGTTTTAATATATCTAAATATGTCCTTACAAACACACCTTTACGAAAACAATAAAAATACGTTTAAAATTTTAGGGGTGGCGAAGTCTTCTTACTCTCACATCCATCGACGACGCACCGTGATCATAGCTTGATGCCGCCTCTTGGCCTCCGCCTTGATGAAACATACTTTTTAAACCCCATGAGATTGTAGAAACAGCGGCCAGCAAGTCGTCAAAGCAGAATAGAAGATGCCGGTGGCCGCGATCTACGAAGAAAAATTGCCGTGCCAAAGAAAGAAAAAATGACGACAAGGGGTTGTCAAAACTCCGCAAACCATGTAGACGATAAAAACGGACGAATCCAGTCGGATCCATCGGAAACCTAAGCCGACTAAATCTCGGAAGTCATGCCGGAGACACAGCTCCACACTTCCTTCACCAACAAAATCCTTGTACGTTGGCATGGTGTAGTATGAAAATAGGGTTGTGGTTACAACGACGAAAAAAAGAGGTGAGTAGACACTGTCCATGAATGTGTCGCTGCCTTCATGAATATATGAGGGGTCACTTTTGAGGAGCTCAGCTCTAGATGCTCTTATGACAAACCTACAGTCGAATGCATAAGTTGAAATGACCAAAGCCCAAACAATACAAGACATACACATGGCCCATATAGAAACACCCTGACCCCAAACCCTGCACCCGAACATGGAGAGAGAGCCAGGAGAAGGCGGGGTAGACCACCTCGAGAGGAAGCAAAGGGCGTGGCTAGAGGTTAGGTGACTGACCTAAAATGAGGATCAGTCTTTTTTTTTTACCCGCCCAACCCTCGCTTGCATGCGCTTCTTGCCATGGTCAAAGCGTACGTAGGTAGCTAGGCTGGCTAGCTTAGGCCCAGCTCTTTTGGCCGATTCTCCCATAAGATTGAAGTCGACCCTCCACCCAGATTCTTCCAGAATCTTGATCAACCCAATTCATATAGAATTTTATGTACGAACTTCTTAAGTTGCATAACCGGCAATCTCAAAAGAATGTTTGAGACTACCTCGTGCTGGGCAGAATTTGTCAATGAGCTGAGGCCTCTTGCACAGCGATCTCCAGTGACAACGACGAGAGCAAATGATAGAGCCGCACATATGTGCGGATGTGCCAGATTGGACTGGGGGCCATCTAGTACACCTGAGCTGTTTCCTGAAAGTGAAGGAGACTTCCACAGGCCCACTGGCGGAGTATATATATACAGTGAAGAATTTCCCAGGCTAGCTGTCGTCCTTTCTCTCTTACAGCCATGGCCGAGTCTGAACCACTCCTAGATAGCGCGTTGCAGCATTCGACGATGGGAACACGTGAGAAGTTAAAGCGTTTCTCAGTGAGACCGGGCAAGTACGATCCCGAGGCATGCAGCAGGCTCCTGGAACTTTCGGTGTCTAGGTAACAACGACCCGGTCAGTCGTCAGATTCGTACGTGTGGCCACTTTACTTACGGTCAGGGCCCAAGCCATCTTCACGAAAAGAATCCCCATCTGGCAAAAAGCCTAAGCCCTTTCCTCTTCTTGGCAAACAACGCAGAGAAACATAATTAGTGCACCTTCAGATTTTCCGTCACCGTCAATTTCCTCACCTCCAGCCGTGAGAAGGAAAGGACTGGATTCGTCATTCGAGCGAGCAGCAGCATGCTCCATCGGTCAGCACATCTACACGTCTTTTTCCATGGGCTCAGCTCAGCTCACGCGCCATTGGAGTCCCTCTTTCCACTTTACACATCAATTCTGCGAGCTCAGCGAACGCGTCGCCCTCACCGTCTCACCGACCCATCCCTCCCCGGCACCACCACCTCTATAAATACACGCTCGCACACACTCGGCGCCAGCTGGACCAACCAACAAAACCAAAATCACAACCAGCGCTGCAAACTCGCAGGCCTCTCTCCTCGCGCACGTTCTCATCTGAGATTCAGCGGCAAAGCTACACCACCAACACCAGCTTCAGTTCTCCGGAGCTCTGTGATGGCATCGTCGGTCCGGCGCCTGGCTCTTCCCGTGCTCGTGGCCATCGTTCTGATCGCCGGCACGAGCCTTGTCGAGCGCAGCGCGGCTGGCACCGGCGGAGAGGAGCGGAGACGGCGCGGTGCACTTGGCGGTGTACCGGGCGGCGGTGGTGTCAGCGGAGACGGTGGAGATGCTCACGGCGAGGCTGCCGGCCGGTCCGAGCCGCAGGGGCGCTGGCCACTAGCTACTCTCACGGACAGACATCTTGGATGACTGGATCAGTTGATGGGCTTGCAAGGTTTGGTAGACACACCAAGATGATTAGTAAATCCATAGGCCATTGGCGTCTTACTAATTGCAGATATAATGATTCTTTCATATCTTCTTCCTATTCCCTTTTCTCGTTGCAAGTTGTTACGATAGATTGTATATATAGTAACTATTTTGATTAATCTCAGTGAGACGTCTCAGTCAAATCCATTGTCGCTAAGATTCATGCTGTACTTTTTGTTGTTTGTCTCGTAGTTACTCAAGTCCAAGTATTGAGTTGGTCTTTGTCTCGCTTCTTGCGAGACGACAGATGTACGCCTCACCTCACGAGAGCATGTAGAGAGCTTTGTTCGTTCCTTCGTTTTGTACCTTTTCTATTTGGTTTTTCAGGAACCTTTTAATTTTCATTTTTTACTTTACACACACTTAATTTACTTCAATTTTGGAAAATGGTTACCACACATTAAAAATGTTCATGAAACTTAATTTGTACATACAATTTAATAAAATGCTCAAACAAATTCAACATACTGTTTGTGCCATTTAGAAATATAATCACAAGTTTAAAAACATTCTCATCACATTTTCTAAAAAGTTGATGAGATGTAAAAGAAAGTGTTCGCACATTTTTTAAGATCATACAATTTCAAAACAATATTCAACCATTTAAAAATGTTCATGAATTTAATAAATACATTTATGGTATTTTTTGAAAAATGTCCATGACATTTAAAATGTATCCGTTTAATTCATCAAAAAATATACATAACATATAAAAGAAAATTGTGCCATTTTAATAAATATTCATAAAACACCTGAGGAATGTTTTGCACATTCTACAACCGTGTTCATGAAAATTTAGAAGAATGTTCATTATGTATATAAAAAGTTCTCAATGTGCATTTTACAAACGTACAATGTATCTTTTGATAAAATATTGAAGTTGTATTTGAAAAATGTTTGACGTGTATCTGGAAAGTGCTAACCTATATGCATCAAATGTTCAATGTGTATTCGGAAAAAATTGACGTGTTTCAAAAAAAGAAACAACAATAAAAAAAACAAAAGCATACACAAGTATACAAATAGAGAAAAACACAGAAAAACAAAAACCGCATATAGTCTTCCCTAAACCGTGCGGAAAGTTCTAAAACCGGTTCCACACAACCTTCCCAAAATTGCAATATTGGACTGGCCCACAAGGCTAACGCTTGAGCCGATTTGTCCACCGGTTCCGCAATAGGCAAGATATGGGACCTCCTATATGCTGCTCATCGCGGCATGGAGTTGGTGATTCTCACAGGGACATCAGACTAGGGCTGGCCCATTTGCAGGAGCGTGCTATGAAAATATAAAACCAAAAGAAGAGCGCTGCTAGCCACTGCAACTGGCTGACTCTAGTGAAGTTACTTAAACGAAAAGGCTAACTCTAGTGAAAGATGTGCACGTGACACTTCAAGAAATGAACTGCAGCGGTAAAACTTAACACTACTTGAAAAATCATGATGAATTTCCCAAAATTGGTGATAATTTTTTAACTTGCGAACAATTTTTGACAAACACAATAGATTTTTGAAAACTTCAAATGTTTTTAAATTGTGAATAAATTCCCTAATCCGTGAACTTTTATTTTTTCTGAAAAACGCAACATTTTTGCAAAATTTTGTACATGTTTGGAAAAAAAAATTGGAAACAAGAACAGTTTTTGAAAACATGAATATTTTTTTAACCCCAAACTAAATTTGGAATTTCTTTTTAGAAAATGAACTTTTTTGGATTTGTGAACAATTTTGAAAGCTGGAGCAATTTTTGAACTTCTGAACAATTTTTAAAAATGCAAACATTTTCTAAATTCCTGAATTTATTTAAAAGCAAGTTCTTTAAAATTTGTGAACCAAATTTGAAAACGGAATATATTTTCAATTTTTCATAATGTATGAAAAATGCAACCATTTTTTGAAATTTACGATTATGTTTCAAAAAATACAAATATTTTTTTAAAATAAAACAACATAATAAAAAAGGAAATAAAAACTAAAAATAAAAAAGGAGAAAAAAGGCAAAAAGGAACAGGGAAAACGGAACAGGCGAAGGAAAATGAAAATAATATAAATGGGCCGGCACTGCTGGGTATCAATATGTGAAGCGCTATCAATTTGCACCTGTGAGGAGCGAATAGGGTTTTCCGCGGATATAGCCCTCACAACTGTTTCGGGCTTTATTCTTCTTTTTCTTTAGAACTGGGCCTATAGGCGAAAGTCTTTATTTGAGCTCGAGCTCATATGCTCTTGGCATGAATAATAAATTGGAAAAAAAATCTGAATTTGTTTTGTAGCAAACATTAAGAAATTAGTGCTTGCAAAATTTCATCATCATATCATATTTGTAAAAGTTGTTCCAAAAAAGATAAACCAGTGCTCTAAAATGCTTTTCAGAAGTAGCATCTTCGAAGCATCAATTTTGTTTTTTTCTTGCCATGACTTCCACGATTGTGATTTCAAGATGAAACTTTGCAATCACTGGAATCATTTCTTAATGTTTGCCATGTGCGCCACTTGTAATTGCTTGAGAAGATGGGTAGTGACCTTTCCAAGGAGTCACCGTTAAATAGGATTTGACCAGGTGAACAACATGGTAGCTAGACAATGAAAGTGGAGAGCCCAGCACGTGTCTATAGACGGAAGCAGAGTTTCTTAGCTCGGGCTCTACTATTTAGCGCCTTTTTATGCCACTTATGTGTTACTCGTATGCGGCGCCTACGTGCCTGTTTCTATGGGTTGGCCTATTTTTAAATGCACTCAGCGGGAGTTCTGCTCCGGTTTTGGGAAGTTTCTGGAAGGTTTTGATCTGTTTCCTATTTCTTGTTTCATGCTATTTTTACTTGTTTTTGTTTCTTTTTCATAAGGTTTTTTTGGTTTCCTTTTTTCTGAAAATGGTCAAAACTTTCAAATTCTTGGATATTTTAACTTTATAGACTTTTAAAAAATTCTTGGATAGCATGAAACATCTTTATCCAAAAATTCTTATAAACACGACCCAAGATGTTCGTGAGGGTGAAAGAGTGACAACATCATTGCTCTAGTCTAATTGCAACATCTTTATCGAAGTCTTTGGAGTGTTTCTTGGAGCAGTGATTGATACTGTCAAGAAGGTGTTTACAAAAGATTTCATTGTGGCTGCTGCTGATTGGGGCGGGTGAGGCCCTTGGGGGAGGTGGTCGGGCAGGCCGAGGCTCAGTCCTACCTCGATACAGGCCACCCTCTGTCCTTGACGGTGCCTCCTCTGAGCTGCGGCAATGACCTGCATTTGTGTGGTCAAGACGTCCTTTGGCTGGCGGCTGAAGTTTCACGGTGGTTCTTTTGTCGGCACTGCTCCGGTCCCGGCATCCATGGACCTGCGTTCTCGTGTGTCCATAGTTAGCTGCCGTCCCCACTGGCGTGGTTTCGGGCCCCGGCAGACCGGCTGCTGCCTCCCTTCCATCATCTTTGGTTCGGCGGCGGCCTGGTGGCTAGGCCTCCAACAACACGGAGTCGTGTTCCCTTCCGGCTCCGGATTTCCGATGGCGCCGGTCGCCACCCTACCATCCGTGTCGGCTACCTGCCCCGCTGCCAACCCCATCCACCTATACGTCATGTCGGTTGCAAAGCTCGCGTTTTTGTCGGCGGCAGGTGCAGCCCAACCCCTTTTGAGGTAGCGGTCGACCGACAGGTCAACCCCCTCATCTTCAGATCTTGATTTGGAGGCTATGGGATTGCCCAGATTTAGAGCAGGCGAAATCCATGCTCGATGCTGGCATCGACGACACCCGTGGATGTCGTTTCCCTTCCTAAAGGCGCTGCCATGGCCTTTCTCCGAGCATCAGGAGAAATCCTAGGTCCTGCTTTTCGGGTCGGATGGCAGCGGTGTCACGCCGTCTTTCCCCTTCTTGTAGGCGCTATCTTGCTCGCTCGCGGAGTCCCCGGTGTTGGAATTGAAGACGTTCGACGTCCTGCTCATTCATTCTGCTCCTCTAGTTTTAGGCTAGGTGGGTTTAGCTATGTGTTTCTCCCTGTTCGGGTTGAGCACCCCTTTTCTTTGCTCCGGGCACCACGCGCATGCCTCCTTGCATTCATGTCATGTGTTGTACCTTCTATTGTACTCATTCTCGTTCTATCTATCAATGAAAAGATACGCAAGCTTTTCGTAAAAAAAAAACAGGAGATTTCATTGTAATTCTTTGTTATATGAGTTACTTTGTATTTTCTTGAATCTTAGGTCCAAATCAGTCTACCTATAATTGTTATGAGTATGAATAAAGTTACAGGTGTTTCTAAAGAAACTTAAGGCGCTGAATTGGGCACTATTTCACCTCTGCGTAACTTGTGACTTGTAGGCTCTTTCCTTATTTATTTTTTGTCACAATGGATTTTTCCCTGTAAATTGCTCTTTTATTATTTTTATTTTTTATCTTTCATTTTTTTATTTTTACATTGCCTTTTTTAGTTTTATTTATTACTTTTATTTCATTTTCTCAAAATAATCAATTTTAAAAAAAAAAATTGTCCTCAGATTGTACACTAACCACCTGCGCGCAATTGCGTGTCGACCACCCATGTGCGTTTTAGTTATGTGTATAAAAAAATAACGTGTCACCCTTCCTTGGTTAATTATTGGCTTGCAGACTGTTCCGCAACTCCGCCGGCGAGTCCGGTCCGAGGTTGCGGAGCGAGAGCGAGCGTCGTAGACGAAGTAGTCGAACACGTGAAAGTAAATGACACAGAGAGATATGGAGGAGACCAGCTTTGTTAATCAATGATCAGGGATTACAATAATGGCTCCTCGGTGCTTTATATAGGGGGTAGGGGGTCAAGGGATAAGTACCCACTTAACGTAACGTGGGGAAACGGGAGAGGCTACCCCGTGCGATACGCACGAGGCGCGCCGCCACCCCACCGATGACTCGGTTTCCCAACACTCCCCCTTGGGCAATTATCCGTATATCCATGCCTCAAAACTCCGAAAAACCCAGTGGGAAAAAATATGGAGAAAGAGCACACAGTATACATTGTTGTATTGCACGAATTGCCTCGTCAAAAACCTCGTGTGAGAAACATCAGGAAAACTCACTCAAGGGAAAAAGAGTACAATCCACTCAACCATCAAGTTGAGTACTCGATCATCAGGATTGAGATTTTAGCGACGAGTTTGTGAAGTTTCTCCCCCTGAACCTTGCATCTCTCTAAGTCTCATCATACCGATTCCATGCACACACCTCTCTAAGGTTGATGCCGGTAATGATTTAGTGAACATATCAGCAAGATTGTCACAAGACTTAGTATGCAAAACTTTCACCTTATTCAACTGCTGCAGCTCATGTTCATAGAAGAACTTGGGACTAATATGCTTAGTGAGGTTACTCTTCACATAACCCATCTGGACTTGTGCAACACAAGCAGCATTATCTTCATAGATAATGGTAGTGGTTAGTACGGTTTTCAGCCCACATGTCTGCTGAATGTGGCCGATCATCCGCCGAAGCGATACACACTCTTTTGATGCTTCGAATAGTGCCATGATTTCCGAGTGGTTTGTGGAAGTCGACACAAGTGTTTGCTTGGACGATTTCCAGGAAAACACAGTTTCACCACAAAGGAAAACATATCCAGTCTGTGATTTGCAATCACGCGGGTCCGATAGGTACCCAGCATCGGCATAGCCTATAATAGATAGGTCTTGATTCCTTTTATAAAACAGGCCAAGATCTTTGGTCCCTTGCAGTGTAACGGAAGACGCCCTTGACACCTTTCCAATGTCTTTTGGTAGGTTCGAATCAGTACCTGCCAGCAAACCGACGGCGAACGCAATGTCTGGCCGTGTACAGTTATAGATACATGAGTGCTCCAACTGCACTTCGGGTAAGGAACCTCTGGTCCCGCAGTTTCCTCCCCTCTTCCTTTGGCCTGAACGGGTCCTTGTCCGGGTAAAGATCTCCCAACCATCGGGGTCTTAGAAGGATATGCCTTATCAAATCCAAATCTTTCCAACACCTTCTGGGTATAGGCCGACTGGTGCACTAGAATCCCATCAGGGAAATGTTCAAGTTGCAGACCTAGACAGAACTTGGTTTTACCCAAATCCTTCATCTCAAATTCCGACATCAGGTAGGAACTCGGTTCCTCAATATCCTCAGGCGTATCGATTATGTTTAAATCGTCCATGTACACCGAGATTATACAGAATCCATCTTGCGATCGCCAGATGAAAACACATGGGCAATCTTTATTGCTCGTGTAGCCCTTCTCATGAAGGAAATCGCTTAGCGATTGTACCACATTCTACCGCATCGTCTGAGTCCGTCAAGGCCTTTTGAAGTTGAACACTGTATAGACCCCTGTTTGCTCTATCATGGTTCGGAACAGGGATACCTTCTGGAACCTTCATGTATATGTTCGAATCCAAGTTACCATACAGGTAAGCAGTGACAACATCCATTAGTTTCATTTTCAAGCCCATGTTTACTGCCATCGAGATCAAGTATCTAAAGGTAACTCCATCCATGACCGGGGAATAAGTCTCCTCAAAATCGACACCTGGTCGTTGAGTGAACCCTTGAGCGACGAGCCTTGCTTTGCACCGTACTACCTTATTATTTTCATCTCTCTTTCAAACAAAAACCCACCTATGGCTAACAGGGCGAATGTGGGGAGGAGTTCGACAAACTGGTCCGAACACCTTCCTTTTGTTGAGAAATAATAATTCGGCAGTAATTGTCTGCTGCCAATCTTTCCAATCCGACCTTTTCTTGCAATCAGCGAGCATGTTAGGCTCAGGGTCAAGATCTATGATTGAGGCAATTTTCATAACAAAGTTGATGTCGACAATCACCATTGCTCGGTTCAGGGACTCCCCCGTATAAATATAATTTATGGCCATTTCGTCATGGAGCGCATCCGGCGCAAACACTTGCTCTACCAAATTTCCCATTATGGGAGCAAGGTCCTTTAGATTTCCCGCGCCGATGTGTGCGCTCACATCTCCACTGGGTGTTTCCCCTATGGGAAAGTTTAAGTCCGAATTTCGTAATGAATTTTCCGTACTTGTGCCAGTCTCGATCGCTCCCCGTTCAATTTGGGGTACTTTGGCGACGGGCTGTGATAAATCTCTCTTATCCTTTTTCGTCAAAGGCCCCCGAGTACTTGGGATTTGAGAAGCCAATTTCTCGTCCTTTTAGGCCTTTGGACGGAGCGGGTATACCATCATTTTTCTTCGGTATTTCAACCCTTTCCGGTGCATTGCGCGCGTGCACATGCGATTTTGTCACAGTTTTTAAGTCACTAAAGTGGTCAGGCAGTTGATTTGCTAATGACTGCAAATCTATTATCTTTTGGACTTCTCTCTCGGTCTCAGCAGTGCGCGCGTCATGAGCGTGGATCCCCGTGGCTTGCCACATGATTTCTCGACTTTTAGCATCAAGGGGTTGATTCTCTCCCCCTAAAGTCGGGAAAAGATCCTCGTCAAAAATGCAATCAGCAAAACGAGCCGTGTGACAGTCACCTGTCATGGGGTCCAGATAGCTGATTATGGACACAGTCTCAGAACCAACGTATATCCCCGACTTACGGGGCGGACCCATCGCCGATCGCTGAGGGGGTGGTATTGGTACATATACCTGGCAACCGAACCTACGAAGGTGGGAAATTTTTGGTGCCGACCCTTGCAAGTTGAACAGAGAGTGGATGTTGTGGGCCGACGGTCGAAAGTTGATGAGATTAGCCGCGTGTATCACCGCGTGGCCCCAACATGTAGTTGGTAAATTACAACCTCAAGGAGCGGTCGGGCAATGAATTTAATTCTTTTAATCAATGCCTCGGCAAGTCCATTTTGTGTATGAACATGTGGTACCGAGTGCTCAACTTTGATTCCCATTGCCATGCAATAATCATCGAACGCTTTGAAGTAAATTCTCCGGCGTTGTCCATTCGAATAGACTTTATACGATAACCCGGAAATTATTCCTCATTTGTATGATCTGTGAGATCAATTTTGCAAAGGCATGGTTCCGTGTTGACAGCAGGCAAACATTGGACCATTTAGAGGAAGCATCAATGAGCACCATGAAGTACCGAAACGGCCCCGTGAGAGGCTGAATTGGACCGCATATGTCCCCTTGGATACGTTCCAAGAACGCGGGGATTTCATCCCTCACCTTGAGGGGCGATGGCCTAATGACTAACTTCCCCTTAGCGCATGCGGAGCACACGAAATCATCGGGATTCGGGAAGTTCTTCACGTTAACATTATGGCCATGTGAGTTGTTAATTATATTTCTCATCATCCTAAGTCCGGGGTGGCCGAACCTATCGTGCCAGAGGCGTAAGAGTTCGTAGCTTCTAAAGACGGTCTTGAGGGTAGTGTACACGGGCGGTGCTACTATCTTAGTGTAGTATAGCCCTGTGTCAAACGAAGGAAGCCTTTCGATAACATGTTTACCACCGGCATCCCACTTTGTGATGAGTAGGCACTCCTTGCCGTTTTCATCATCGGTCTCAAAGATGGAAACCATTAGCGCGGATGTCTCTAAAGCTCAAAAGAGTACGAGTCGACTCCGGGTACAACAACGCATCATTAATGATCAAAGTTGTTCCCGTAGGGAGTATAATAGTGGCTCGTCCGGAGCCAACTATGTGAGAACCGCAGCCGGCGATTGTCATAATACTTCCCGGAGATTTTTTAATGGACTCAAAGTACTTAGTTTCTCGTAAAATGGTATGAGTGGTGGCGCTATCGGCAAGGCACGCTTTCCTCCATTCGGCGCCACACGCGTTCTAAAATATGACATCTAATTAATGTAATGAGGAAGAAAATACATTAAAAATAAATGCACACATCTCAGAACATAACATGCTATCATGTATAAATAATGGAATAAATGAATGAAATAAATGTCATCCAATCGCCAAAGTAAAGAATAAGTTTATGCTCTCATAGAGCTTACAACCAAATCGAATTTATTCAATTTTATTGTATCAAATCACGGAATCATGATAACCAAAGAGGTATGCTAAGTGGACTCGGTGAAGAAGCCATTCACTTCAGCCGCAATCTCCATACTAGTGAGCTGATCCTTCTTAGAAATCATCTTGGAGGCAGCATCAATGTCTAGTGGTGGCGGCGCCGCCGAGGCGACCATGTGGTCAACCTCCATGGCGACATGGGCGTCGGTAGAGACCGCCAAAGCTTCCGCGATGGGCACCACGGGGGTCGCCTCTATGGGCGCAGCAGGGGGAGTAGCGATCATCACGGGTGCCGCCATGGGCGCCGGTGGTGCTCCCTCCTGAACCAAGGCGAGGTGCGTCTCACGCCTTCCGAGCCTTGTATGCTTCGACGACCTCCGGTGGTGCGCGGCATCAAGGGAGAAATGCTCCACTGAGCCACAACGGAAGCAGTCCTGAGGCCTCTGCCCTCCCTTGCCCGGCTTGTTCTGCTTAGCCGGGGCTGGGGGGGGGGGGGTGAGGGCCCTTCTTCTTGCCCTTGCGGCCCCTCTTCTTCTGTTGAGGCTTGCGGACTTTGAGAGCGTTCACCTCCTGACGAGAACTCCCCCCAAGTGGTTGCGCGACAAAGTTCTTTTTGAGAACCTCGTCCCGCGCCTCTGCCACCTGGAGGACGTCAATCAACTCTGAATACCTCGTGTAGTTCCCCTGGCGGTAGTTCCGTGAGGACTGGACCGCGTCAGGGTGGAAAGTGGATAGGGTTTTCTCAATCTTCTAGGAGTCGGTAATCTTAGTACCACACAACCGAAGAGTCGTACAAATCCGGTGCAGAGCCGAATTGTACTCCCCAACCGTCTTGAAGTCCGCAAACCTCAGATGGATCCACTCTGCCTCTGCACGTGGCTTCATAGTGTACTTCAGCCGCTCAAACCGCTGCTTAAGAGCGGTCCAAAGGCCGTAAGCACTGCGCCACCATATACTCATCTTTCGTAGTAGGTGATGTGATGACGGAGAAAGTGCAGAGCCCGCGCATTCTCAGTTTCGAACTTGGGATCAGTGGCGGCCAGCTGGGCCCCCTTACCGATCGCCCTCAGGAGGGTTTTGCCGTGGAGAAACATATCGCAGTCCGAGGACCATGACAGGTAGTTCAGCCATGTCTGGGCCAACTCAGCAAACTCCTTGTGGACAATTCCGTCCATCTGCGATTTATGCAAAAATCATGAGATTACAGCAGGTAATCTTTTGCACAAAGCGATGTTGATAAACTTATTCAATAAAAAGACGTTCCAATATTTAAAACATGCTATTATATGACTTACTAAATGATTAAGAGTGCTAAACAATTAATCTACAGCAGTAAACTCATACAATAATATCATGTTACAAAAGATAGCATGTTAAGCGCATCTAGTATGTGAAAACTAGCCCAAAAATTGAATTCCCGAGGCATTTTTAAGCCCAAAGTTCGTGTTTTCAGTGAAAACAGACAATTCCAGGGGCTTCTACGCGAAATATTACAGCAGGAATAAAACATGCGTAAAATCTGGTAACTACATGGGCTCAAATGCAAAGAATCGCGCGGGCGTGGTCCAGTGCGCTCGCAGGCCGAAATGGGCCGTCGGCCCGTGTAGCCAGCCCCACCTCCCCCCCCCGGTTTTTTTAGAGGGAAAAGAAAAAGGGGCCCGGTCCCACAAGCCATTGGCCGGCACCTTTCGCCACTCGAGTCGCTAGGGTTTCCTAAGCGCCCGGCCGCCCGGGCGTCGACCTCGACAGTTCGTGCGCCTGCGACGTGCGGCACGGCGGCCAATGAGGCGGTGGCGTGGCGCGGCCACGACCATCGCAGCGGCCACGGCGGTAGCGGCGGCCAGCAACACGCGACCAGCGGCACGCGACCACGGCGCGCGGCCAGCGTGAGTCTTGCCACGGCAACGCGGCCACAGCGGTGTCGGTGGCGACAAGTGCCAAGCCAGCCAGCCCGGCGCTACCTCACGCCAAGACGCCGGAGGCGGCCGGCCGGGACCAGCAGGGCCAGCGGCGCGGCGAACGATGCATCGAACGCAGGTATGGCCATGCTGCTTGGGACGGCGACGCCGGCGTCGGGATCTCAAAAACATCATCGTGTTCATCGGGAACATCGACGACGCGTGGCACAGCGGGTGCGTTGCAGCGGTACCGTGATCATCTGGGTCACGATCTGTACCGACTCCCTATAGTGCAGTCAACAAGTTTCTCTTAGTCCAAGAACATCGACATTGGTCGGCGACGTATTCGTCCGCTTGGTTCTTGGGAGAAAATCCACACCATAGGTAAATCAAATCCGAAAAAGAAACTAATCGCAAAAACGGAATCGCGGTAACGAGAAGAATCTATTTTTGCAAATATGGGGATCGAATCTTATACCTCCGCGGGATCGACGAAAGACTGTGTGATGCAGGCTTGACGCAGGCTTGACGGAGAGTTGGTGGAGCGAAGCAAGCTGATAACGTGTCCCGCAACTCCGCCGGCGAGTCCGGTCCGAGGTTGCGGAGCGAGAGCGAGCGTCGTAGACGAAGTAGTCGAAGTAGTCGAACAAGCGAAAGTAAATGACACAGAGAGATATGGAGGAGACCAGCTTTATTAATCAATGATTAGAGATTACAATGATGGCTCCTCGGTGCTTTATATAAGGGGTAGGGTGTCAAGGGATAAGTACCCACTTAACATAACGTGGGGAAACGGGAGGGGCTACCCCGTGCGATACCCACGAGGCGCGCCGCCACCCCACCGATGACTCGGTTTCCCAACACAGATCACTTGCATGTCAGCCGGTTGTGGGCAACTACAGTTGCATGTCCACTGTCCACGTGTAACTGCATGTCGGTCGACCATTGCAACTGCATGTCCATCGGTCACGTGCAACTACAGTTGCATGTCTACTACCCATGCACAACTGCATGCCCACTGCTTACATGCAACTGCATTTCAATCAACCGAGTCTGACCGCAGCCAGATGTCCACTACAACGCGCAACTGCATGCCACCGACTGCATGTAACTCTAATTGCACGCCATTGTCTACGCGCAACTGTAAGTCCACTACCACACACAATTGCATGTCCACTGTTCATTGCATGACTATCACCTACGTGCAACTGCATGTCCACTGGGTGTGTGCAATTGCAGTTGCATGTCCGTCGAGGAGTACCTGTTAGAGGAGGGGCACTCAATGCATGTGGCTGAGCAGGTTCACAAAAGCACCGCTCAGGAGAGATGACAACCACCAGAACAGGGGTGGCACAAGGCTAATGCTCACGATGCTATGGCAAAGGAAATGGACTATGGAGGTGGAGTAGCAATCCCGAGGGATCATCATGGCTTCTTCCGTGCATGCGAGAATTATAACGGCTTAGGAGATAGGGATCCAGAAAGGTGATTCTGGAATCAGATTCCCAGGTGGTGGTCCACAAGATTGACAGTGGAGCGAGAGGTTCATCAGCTAAGAGCATCTCCAGCCGTTGGCCCCCCAGGCATAAAAATCGCCGTCTGGGGGCGATCCGGCGATACAATCGGCGCTGGGGGCGGTTGGGCATCCAGCCGTCGCCTCCAGGGTCGCCCCCAGGCGCCGATATTGGCCCAGTTTTCGGCCCACTTCCGGCGAATAAAGGCCCCATATGGGCGAGAATCGATCCATATTCGGTGTGATTCGTCGTGGCTCGTCGTTCAATTATCAACATAAATATATTATTATCACATAGTTCATCACAGAAAATCAAATAGTTCAACAAAATAGTGCAACAACGAATAGTTCAATGCAAATTATATAGTTCAACAAATAAAAATTCATCACACGTCGAGCTAGGCGTCGCCCTTGATCCTCCATAGGTGCTCCGCCAGATCCTGCTGCAGTTGATGATGCACATGTGGGTCTCGGATCTCCTGACGCATATTGAGGTAGGCAGTCCAGGTTGCCGGTAGCTGGTGATCAACTTCGGCTAGAGGACCCTGCTTGTAGTATGGTTCAGTGTCAAACACTGGCTCTTCATGCTCGCTCTCGATGATCATGTTGTGCAACATGACACAGCATGTCATGATCTCCCACATTTGATCTTTCGACCAGGTCTGAGCAGGATACCGGACAACAGCAAATCGAGATTGGAGCACACCAAATGCCCGCTTGACATCCTTCCTGCAAGCCTCCTGCACCTTGGCAAAGTGGGACTTCTTGCCTCCTAGCACAACGTTTGACATAGTCTTCACAAATGTAGACCATCTCGGATAGATGCCATCAGCTAGGTAGTACCCCTTGTTGTAGTGCCGCCCATTGACCTCGAAGTTCACCGGAGGAGAATGACCTTCAACAAGCTTGGCAAAGACAGGGGAGCACTGCAGCACGTTGATGTCATTGTGAGTTCCTGGCATACCAAAGAAGGAGTGCCAAATCCAGAGGTACTGTGTGACCACCGCCTCAAGTACCACACTGCAACCGCCTTTTGGCACCTTTGTACATCCCCTGCCAAGCAAATAGGCAGTTCTTCCATTTCCAGTGCATGCAGTCGATGCTTCCAAGCATCTCAGGAAATTCTCTTGCTGCATTCTGTGCTAGGGTGTCTTCCACATTGGGTGTTCGCAAGTATTGCGGTCCAAACACTGCCACCACTGCCCGACAGAACTTGTAGAAACACTCATTGGTGGTGGACTCGGCCATGCGCCCATAGTCGTCGAGTGAATCACCGGGAGCTCCGTATGCAAGCATCCTCATCGTTGTCATGCACTTCTGAATCGAGGTGAATCCAAGTTTGCCGGTGCAATCCATCTTGCACTTGAAGTAGCTGTCGAACTCCTGGATGGAATTCACAATCCTGAGGAAGAGCTTTCGGCTCATCTGATAACGGCGACGAAAAGTTTTGTCGCCGTGCAGTGGAGCGTCAGTGAAGTAGTCGGAGTAGAGCATGCAGTAGCCTTCAAGACGATGCCGGTTCTTTGCTTTCATCCGCCCCGGCGCCGAGCCACCTCACCGCGGCTTTTCATTGCTCGCTAGCAGGGCGGCAAGGGCGGCGAGCACCATGAGATGTTCCTCTTCCTGGACGTCGGCCTCGGCTTCCTCCTCCAGCAGCGCGGCGACCGCTTTCTCGTCATCCGAGTCCATCGCTGAGGCATGCAAATCGCCGAACACCTTGCGGGCGCGGTGGACGCGTACCCGCTTCTAAACTGCCCCTCCGCGGCCGGAAACGGCGGAAAAAATGCCCAGCTGCTGGTGGAGGGGCTGCCTCACCGAAACCTCTGCTCTTCTTCTGGCGGGGATGGGCTATCTAGCGGTGGCGGGCGGTGGGGCGGCACCGGGATACAGCTTTTGGCGGCCGAGCGCGCGGGGGGTGGGAGGCGAGTTGGGAAGAAAGACTTGACTTTTCGCCTGACGGTGTGGGCCAGCCGTGCTTTTCCCTTGCGCCGGAGCCCCCGAGCGCCCCCTCAGTGCACCGGGTTCGGCCTGCGATCGTCGGGCCCCAAAACGGGCCGAACCGGTGGATTTCAGCGTCCTGGGGGCGTGACCGGGGCGTTGTTTCGGCGCCGGCGCCGAAAAAGTCGCCTGGGGGGCCTGTTGGGGGCACGGCTGGAGATGCTCTAATAGTCCAGTTTGTGGAACAAGTGGGCGAGAGTGTGTCGATCTAAGAAAATTGGGGGGCTGGGGATCAAGGATCTTCATAAACAGAACATTAGCATGCTCGTTAAATGGTGGTGGAAGCTCGAAACAAGTGATGGATTGTGGTAGCGTATCGTGAGGGCTAGATACTTCAAAAATAAGACAGTGGCTAATATACGGAGTCGTTTCTCCGACTCTCCGTGCTGGAAAGCTATCATGAAAGTCAAAGACACATATATGGCTGGTAGGAAAATTAACATCAATAGTGGAAACCTGGCTAGTGTCTGGCATGATCCTTGGGTAGATAATACTGCATTGTGTGATCGTTTCCCTGATCTGTTCAGTATTTGCCAAGATCAAGATAGCACTGTTGCATCCTGGGTAACGAACAACTACGAACTTGGCTTCAGACGTAGATTGATTGGTGTGTTGGGTGATCAGTGGGCTTGGATGGTCATGGAGGCTAAAAAGCTATCTCTAAATGACTCTCCAGATTCAATTTCCTGGGCACTTAGTAGTAAAGGAAAATTTACTAGTAAGTCGGTCTATGAATGGTTAGAGAGAAGCTTATCTGGCCCTAACTATAAATGGGTGTGGAAAGCGCCTATCCCGTTGAAAATTAAAATCTTCTTATGGCAGCTGATACGTCTCCAACGCATCTATAATTTTTGATTGTTCCATGCTATTATATTATGTGTTTTGGATGTTTATGGGCTTTATTAAACACTTTTATATTACTTTTGGGACTAACCTATTGACCCAGAGCCCAGTGCCAGTTCCTGTTTTTTCCCTTGTTTCAGTGTTTCAAAGAAAAGGAATATCAAACGGAGTCGAAACGGAATGAAACCAACTGGAGAAGTTATTTTTGGAAGGAAAGCTACCGGATAAACTTGGAGTGCACATCAGGAAAGAGACGAGGGAGCCACGAGATAGGGGGGCGCGCCCACCCCCCTAGGGCGCGCCCTCCGCCCTCGTGGGCCTCTCATGGCTCCCCTGACGTACTTCTTCCTCCTATATATACCCATATACCCTAAAAACTTCGGGGAACAGAATAGATCGGAAGTTCCGCCGCCGCAAGCCTCTGTAGCCACCAAAAGTCAATCGGGACCTGTTCAAGCACCACGCCGGAGGGAACCCTCACTGGTGGCCATCTTCATCATCCCGGCGCTCTCCATGACGAGGATGGAGTAGTTCACCCTCGGGGTTGAGGGTATGTACCAGTAGCTATGTGTTTGATCTCTCCCTCTCTCGTGTACTTGATTTGGCATGATATTGATGTATCGTGAGCTTTGCTATTATAGTTGGATCTTATGTTTCTTCTCCCCCTCTACTCTCTTGTAATGGATTGAGTTTCCCCTTTGAAGTTATCTTATCGGATCGAGTCTTTAAAGATTTGAGAACACTTGATGTATGTCTTGTCGTGCGTATATGTGGTGACATTGGGATATCACATGATTCACTTGATGTATGTTTTGGTGATCAACTTGCGGGTTCCGCCCATGAACCTATGCATAGGGGTTGGCACACGTTTTCGTCGTGATTCTCCGGTAGAAACTTTGGGGCACTCTTTGAAGTTCTTTGTGTTGGTTGAATAGATGAATCTGAGATTGTGTGATGCATATCGTATAATCATACCCACGGATACTTGAGGTGACATTGGAGTATCTAGGTGACATTAGGGTTTTGGTTGATGTGTGTCTTAAGGTGTTATTCTAGTACAAACTCTAGGGCTATTTGTGACACTTATAGGAATAGCCCAATGGATTGATTGGAAAGAATAACTTTGAGGTGGTTTCGTACCCTACCATAATCTCTTTATTTGTTCTCCGCTATTAGTGACTTTGGAGTGACTCTTTGTTGCATGTTGAGGGATAGTTATATGATCCAATTATGTTATTATTGTTGAGAGAACTTGCACTAGTGAAAGTATGAACCCTAGGCCTTGTTTCCTAGCATTGCAATACCGCTTGTGCTCACTTTTATCATTAGTTACCTTGCTGTTTTTATATTTTCAGATTACAAAAACCTATATCTACCATCCATATTGCACTTGTATCACCATCTCTTCGCCGAACTAGTGCACCTATACAATTTACCATTGTATTGGGTGTGTTGGGGAGACAAGAGACTCTTTGTTATTTGGTTGCATGGTTGCTCGAGAGAGACCATCTTCATCCTACGCCTCCCACGGATTGATAAACCTTAGGTTATCCACTTGAGGGAAATTTGCTACTGTCCTACAAACCTCTGCACTTGGAGGCTCAACAACGTCTACAAGAAGAAGGTTGCGTAGTAGACATCAGCAGCTATTTCAGAATACTGTGCTTACGCGAGATAACCTGCGCAATAGGAAGTGGTCTGGGAACCCTGCATGCTCCTTTTGTACAAGTGTGGAAACAACGAACCACTTATTCTTTACTTGCCCGCTTGCCTGTACGGTTTGGGGCGTGCTGGGGATGACAGTTGGAACTTCTTGTTGTCCTCGATCGCTTTGGCAAAGTTGGGCTTGGCTTTATAAGTTCTTTTCAGGAGGGAAACATTTCTATATGATGATTATTGCTGCCATATGTTGGGGAATTTGGTGCCTCCGCAATAAAGTTACTTTTGATAAATATGTTGCCCGTACTTCACTGGAGGCTGTTTTCACTGCTTGCTCGTTTATGTTGTATTGGGCAGGTTTGCCTAAAAAAGAAGACAAGGTGAAGTTCCAGACTGGGGCGAAGAGGTTGGCTCACGCGGCTGCTGCTCTGGCGGAAAGATCCTCCTCGTGGAAGACTTCTCTTGGGAGACAGGGATGGGATCCAGATTGGCTAGTTGGGATCATTGCTAGTGTTTCTGGTCCTGTCTCCACTGAGGTTTGATGCCCGCTGGACTAGTTCTTCCTGGTAGCATTTTGCTTAGCGTCGGGGTATACCAGCAGTTTCATCCTTTGAACTTTTTAGTTGGGCAGTGGCTTGTAAGTGTCATCAGGTTTTCATCCCATGGCGGATGATCCGTTCCAGGGTCATCTTGCGTTGGGTTTCCTAATGATGCGCCAACTCGCTCCCCCCCTCTCAGTCTCCTTTTGCTTGTAGTTAGTCTCATTTCGGTCTAGATTCCTTTAGTAAGTGGCTGGACAAAGACTTGATAACAGACTGATGTATTTCCGTTGATTGCAAAATTAATGGAAAGGGGTGTGAGCCCGGTTGGAAAAAAGTTTGTGGAACAAGTCAAATAGCTTCTCTCTTATTTGAGGAGTTTAGGGTTAAGCGGGTCTCATGATCCGTGAATAAAACCGCATATGGTTTTGCTAGGGAAGGTCGCTTGAACAAGATTTGTAAGACTTGGTTTCAGGTATCGCTCAAGTTTTCGAGCTTGGTGGTAGCCTCGGAATCTGTTGTTACTTAAGTATAACTAGCAAATATGCATGTGCATTGTTTTTTTTGCAAATACGCAAAGTTTGCTTATCTTTTCATTGATAGATAGAAGAAGAATGACTACAACAGAAGATACAACACATGACATGAACGCAAGGAGGCATGCACATGGTGCCCGAAGCAGGGAGAAGGGGTGCTCAGCCCGAACAGGGAGAAACACATAGCTAAACCCACCCAACCTAAAACTACAGGAGCAGGCCGCATGAGCAGAACGTCGAACATCTTCAATTCCAACACCAGGGACTCCGCGAGCGGGCAAGATAGCGCCTTCAAGAAGGAGAACGACGTCGTGATGCCACCGCCATCCTGTCCGAAAAGCCGGACCTAGGGTTTCCCCTGAAGCTCGAAGAGGGGCTCGGCTAAAGCCCATGGCTGCGCCTCCAAGAAGGGAAACGGCATACACGGGTTTCGCCGCTGCAAGCATCGGCAAGCCGAGCATGGCTTTCGCCAGGCCTAAGTCCGAGCAATCCCATAGCCACCAGATCAGGATCCGAAGATGCAAGAGACAATCTGTTCATCGATCGCTGCCTCAAAAGGAGGGTGGGGCTTTGCAACCGACATGGCGTGTAGGCAGACGGGGTTGGAGAGGCAGCGGGGCAGAGAGCCGACACGGATGTTAGGATGGCGACCGAAGCTGCTGGCAATCCAGAGCCGAAAGGGAACGCAGCTCCGTGATGCCGGAGGCGTAGCCACCAGGACCCCGACCAACTGAAGATGCTGGAAGGGACGCAGCAACCGGTTAACCGAGGCCGAAACCGCGGTAGTGGGGACGCCGGCAGACCATAGACACTGGAGAATGCAGGTCTGTGGTCGCCGGGACCGGAGCAGTGCCGACAAAGAACCACCGTGAAACTTCAGCCGCCTGCCAAAGGATGCCGTGAATGCACACACGGAGGTCGTTGCTGCAGCTCGGAGGAGGCGCCGACAGGGACAGAGGGTGGCCTGCTCGGGGAAGGCCCTTGGGGGAGTTCCGGCGGCGGCGTTGCGGGAAGGAGGTGACGATGCGGAGGTCCGGTATAGGGAAAGGGGTGGTGGGGAAAACGAAATCGCCCCGTCGCCGCCATCCAGGGGCGCGGCTGGGGCTGAGACGGGAGGGAGCTCCCGGCAGCGCCTATGCGGCTGGGGCTTAGACGGGAGGGAGCTCCTGGCGACGGCAAAACCCGTGTATGTCGTGCAAGCGCACATCTCACGCAGATTAATTAGAAGGCAGGATCGTCTAATGCTGATCGAGCAAAATTGGGAACCTTGTTCTGGGAGATAAAGTTTCTGCTCCGTATGAGCTTTGTGGAGTTCAAGGTTGTCTTTCAACCACCGAACCACGTGAGTGTAATGTGCCAGTAAACCTGCTTGTAGGTCGTGGTGTTAGGCTAGAACCACGCAGTCAACATGTTTGGCTTACTGGTTTTCCGTCTCATGTAATGGGTGCTGTGGCCGATGATTTGGTGACCATTAGCTAATAAAGTGCATGATGTTCCACGTCAGAAAAAATGAATGAATAGAAGGCAGCCATAAGTATTATTATTTTATGGGAAAACAATTGATCTATTCATTTTCAATGATGGCATTTACAACATTGAAAATAATAAAAATTACATCCAGATCCGTAGACCACCTGACGACGAAAGCACTGAAGCGAGCTGAATGTGCGCCGCCTTCACCGTCCATGCCGAAGCCATGATTTTTTTTGTTGTAGTAGACAATCAAAAAGTCATCGTGCTAAGACCCCATAGGACTAGCGCACCAGCAACCGCCACCGTTGAAAAGAAGCATAGATTAAAAAAAAAACTAAAAACATACGAACATAGATGAACTATGACTAAATCCGAGCAAATCCATCAAAGACAAATCCGCCGAAGACACACCACTAGGACAGGGGCTAGGCCCAATGCGAATCACGCAGAGCACATTCTAGCTAGGGAAGGCTGCCTGAATAAGTTATGTAAGACTTGGTTTTCTATTCCCCCTGTATTCGTGACATTATTGCGGCTGAGGCTGCCTAGATAATAAAACGGCATCAAATTCCCCTAAAAAAAGTAGGTATAAATATATAGCAGCATACAAAAAAGGTTTTAAATAAATTGGAAGTATTGTGAAGATATGTTTCGGCACATGCTCGATATAAATCTAAAAAGAAGGGCGATATTGCCGCTGCCGCCATGGAATTTAAAAGATGGGACGGGAGAGAGTTCTGAAAGACTGGTCGAGAAGTCGATCTACTTCGTTTGAGAAAAATATATTAATCGTCCAAGTAGCTGTAAGCTACCCGTCGTGAGGAGAAAGTGAAGTAGTCAGAATAAGTACGTGATTAATTACAAGTAAATCAACTTGGGCGTTTGGTCTAGTGGTATGATTCTCGCTTTGGGTGCGAGAGGTCGCGAGTTCGATTCTCGCAACGCCCCAATTTTTTTATTTTTTGCGTCCTAGTGCAATTTCTTCCTACAACTAAATCAGATGCTGGGAGGGACCTCTCTCGAGTCCCTAGCTAAGAGGGTGCTTGGATACATTTTAATCCCATGATTAAAAATAGTGGAAGTAAAACTTGCTAGTCTCACCCATGCTTGGATCCAAATACTAAAGAGACTAAAATCAAGTTATTGAGCATTTATTATCCTCCAAACCCTCCAATCCAGAACTCGCATGTGTTAAAGAAGAGGAATTAAATGAGGAGAGAGAGGGCTAATACATATTTTAGTAGGTTTCCTATGACTAAAAAATTTTAGCCTCAAGACTAGTCCTAGCCTCTCTTTAGTCAGGGGTGCTTGGAACTTTAGCCTCTAAAAGAGACTACTTTTAGTCAGACTAAAAATAGTCCCTTGGATCTAAGCACCCTCTAAGTCGTGTTAAGCTTCCTCCCAAAATAAAAAGTCATGTTAAACTAATTGATGAGAGGCCAGTTGATAGAGAGTTATAGATGCCTAATATTACATCAGCTTCGAATTAATTGACTTACTTTATAATACATCCGTATCTAGACAAATTCAAAACAATTAATTCAGGACGGATGGAGTAGCTAACAACCGGCATCAAGAATATTTGCCAGTTGCAAGGCAACAACCACATCAACGTAAATTTGAGCAAAAGTGCTTTCATGGAAATTTATGTGGATAAAAGAAAGAAAGGAGGTTTGCACGCATGAATTTTGATACAAGAATGAATGGTCCAATTAAGAGTAGGGATAAAAATGGAGTGGAAACTTTTCGTTTTTCCGAAGGAAAAATGAAAACGGAGAGGAAATATGAAACCGAAAACGGAAATTTGCAAAACGAAAGTGGAAATGGAATTTTTAATGCGGAAACGGAAACAAAAACGGAACGGTGTTTTCCGGTGGAACGTTCATGGAAATGGAACTTTCCGTTTTCGTGAGTATGGAATTTCTATTTTTACTCTAGACCTATAGCTGCTTTGTAACCCAACCATCAAAGAGAACACAATGACACAATTAGTGGAATGGATCTGAGACCCAACTTCTACTACCACACATGTACTCAGTTTGACCCTATACGCAATTGTCCGGTACTACTACAATACTACGCTAAGTTGCTAACATAATGATATTATTTTGTAGCCATGTTAACAACTCATTAAATTTGTTTGTTTTTGTGTGTATTTCTCTATGATTCAACGGGTATTTAAGTTCCGATCAATGCCTATTTTTGTTTCCATATCCGCTTTGTATTCACTCCATGTCCATTTCCGGTAGTATCTGTTTCCGTATTCATTTTCGGGGTTTCTGTATTCGTTTCCGCTTCTGCAAAAAAAATGTGAAAACAAATATGATAACACTCAGTTTCGTCCGTTTCCGCTCCGTTTTCATCCCTAGTTAAGAGGTGTAACTAGCGTGGCCACGCAACCACAACTTTCCCTATCTGCTGGGTGGCGGGGTAGTGTGCTGCCTCTACTCTTGCTGCTATCGTCGCAAGCTGCGGGAACAGTATGGGCACCCAGAGAAGCCCTGCACAGACGGTTGTGTCCAACTGTTTGCGACACTTGCGTCCTTTGCCAGGAGTACCGTGAGCTCAAGAGCCACGGCTTTGACATGGTCGCCGGTAAATAAACTCATCTTACACTATCTTTTCGTATTTGATTTTGCAGGACGTGACTTTCAAAACCAATTTTAGTATTATTAACATATAACTTTTGCTTTTTAAAGATATAAGCACAAGTAATTTCTAATATAAAGGTAAGTAAGTCAATTTTGTGTCACATAAAATACATACTAATACATGAATAGTGGTGTTTAAGCAGCTACTCCTTCTGGTCAGCTACTCCCGACTGTCTACTATAACAAGTTTGCTCGGCTGCACTGAGGAAGGGGCAATGAAGCTTTTGACTCGCTTCAGTGCTTGTAGTCGTCGATATGTGGTGTATGGATTTACGTGTAATTATTACCTCTAGTATTTTTGTACTACCTTGACAGATGATGAATAGATCAATTTTTTATAAAAAAACATGTACATCTTGGTAAGTTTGGAAGGTTTTTTTTTTCAAAATAAGATGGTGCCGAGTATCATCAACTTCGAAATCTCTACTCCTAATGGAGCAGTTGGTAGTCTCGCTTCCAGGTTTTTTTTCGTCCCACCTTCTATGGTTTTTTTTTTGTACCTCCTCCCACCTTCGCTGGTTTTTTTCCGTAGATTTTTTTTCGTCCCCTCCCCCCACTTCATCGGTTCATTTCCGCGTCACCCTCTCACACAACGAAAGAAATCTGAGCATATCAGAACTTTCCATACTGGCGCAAGTTATTTAGTAATGTAGAATCAATCACGAACAATCTCTAAAAATTAAATCTAAATTAATTAACCTTACCTTAAATCACTCAATCACATTAATTAGAAAACAAATAATTGATTTTCAGCAAAACCGCTCAATCACATTAACCTTACCTTAATTAGAAAACAAACAAAGGAAATAATACATCGAGGCGGGAGCAGTAAATAAACTCCCTTTCTTATGACATGTATATGATCTTCCCTTCCCTCTCCATTGTCGAGCATCGTTGATTCTCGAGGCCGATGCTTGGGCTGCGTCATTGGGTCACGACGGTGCCAGAGGACGAGGACGGCGAGGCCGGCTGCTGCGGCATCGCGTTGGCCGCGGTCGGTGAAGGGGGCGAAGAAGGGCGGCTTCCCAGGCCCTGGGAGTTGGTGCGGTGGAAGTGGCACTTGAAGGACCCAGCGTGGGTGGCCGGCACGCAGACACACTTGGAAGCGGGCCCGTGGCCCGCGCCGGACGGCGCCGACGCCGACCCGGGCCACCTCCTCTCGCGTATTCTTGGAGCTGTGGCAAATATCACATAATCCATATTGTTATGCTCTAGCGTGTGTGTATGTGAAATAGATGGATTATGGTCCCGTACCCAATAAGATGGATATGTGTGTGTGTATTAGAGAGAGAGGGAGGGAGAGGAGGAGAGAGAGTGAGGAAGAGGGAGGGAGAGAGTGTGTGTGTGAGAATTTGATGGTAAAAAAAATCATCAATGTCACTTGATATGTATGAGAATATTAATATTGAATTCTTAAAGTTAATGTTGCCTCGTTGCAACGCATGGGCGTTCTTCTAGTAAGAATCTAAAATTACTTCTCTGTCGACCCAGCAACGAACAATTCAAATAAGATTATTTTTTTCAATCAAGTTGTTTCAAATAATTGTATTGGACAACTTAGCAAACGGTAGCCCCATTAACACATAATATTTCCCCTAAAAAACGCCTAAATTGCGACGACGAGGAACCAAAACCTTCTAACGAACAGCTAACCCGATTCTAATAAGGTATATATACTCTACGACGAGTGCGGGCCACACCGGCGATTAGTTGGCAGCATTGTCCTTGGGCAGAGTACACATCCACGCCGGCGGCGACATCCCCGTCTGCTCGTGCACCGTCGACAGAAGCGGCGGAAGCATCTTGTAGACCCCAGCCACCTGCTGCAGCGCGCTGCCGGCGGATGCCTGTCCGCCTGCGTTCCCGGCGTCACCACCACCGTTACTCCAGATGCTGATCTTGGGCTGCATGCCGTTGACTGCTCCGGCGTTGATGCGAGCCATCTCCGTGTACATGCCGCCGTCAATCATGAGGTAGTCTCTGAGAGCGTGGTAGTTGCCGCCGAGCGCCTGGAGCATGGACGCCACGTACTCTGTCTTGGCCTTGCCCACCAGAGCCACCGACTCCGCCTCCTTCTGCTTGGCGTAGAGCTTGGCGTCCTCGGCCATCTTCTGCTCGAAGAACTTGGCGTCGGCCTGCGCCTTGCGCGCCTCCGCGGTCCTCATCTGCTCGAACAGGGCCGCCTCAGCTGCCTTCTGTCTGCTGTACAACAGCGCGTTTGAGTCTTGAACCTACAAGCATGCATGATAATATATATTTATGAGAGATCGGTCATCTATGAGAATATTTGAGCACATGTTTGGTATGGAAGTATGGAACTATGGATAATGTACCTGTGTGTCGTACTGCACGGTGGCCTTGCTGAGTTGTTCGGCCTTGAGCTTCTCAGTCTGGCGCATGGCGTTCTTAATCTCGACCTCCATCTGGAGCTCGGCCTCGCGGATGGCGACGGCCTTGGCCGCCTCAACCTCGGCCACCTTGGCCTGCTTGTCCCACCCGGCCTTCTTCATGGCGAGCTCAGCCTTGGCCGCCGCGATGTCCGCCTCCCTTGCATTCTGGAACACCTCCACCTCGGCCTTCACCTTGGCCTCCTCCTTTTGCCCCTGACCCATCTGCCGCACCGACAGCACCTTGGTCTCGGCGTCCACCTTGGCGGCGTTCTGCCGGGTCAGCCCCTCCCTCTCCTTGGCGCCCACCTCTCCCTTCATCCGGGCCTCCGCCACGTCCACCTTGGCCTGATTTGCCGCGTCCTGCTGCGTCTTCTGGCCGAGGTAGGAGAAGTACTCGTGCCCCGGCACGTCCACTAGCTGCTTCACGTTGGCGTTGTAGATCTTGAGCCCGAACTGTTTGAGCTCCAGCTGCACCTTGTCGTAGACCTCCTTCTTGAAGGCCTTGGTCCCCTTGAAGATGTCCTCCATGGTGAGGTCGGCGGCGAGCACGCGGGTCTCGCCCTCGATGATCCCCTTGACGAGGTCACGGACGTGGCTGTCGGACTCGTGCAGCGGGGCGATGAGCTTGGCGTAGAGCAGGAGCTGCGCCTCGAGGTCCTCCCTGTCCGCCTCCTCCTCGCTGTCGGGTTTGATCTTGGGGCCGATGGTGAAGACGGCGGGGAGGATGAAGGGCAGTTTCTCGGCGCTCATGGCGTGCACCTCGAAGTTGTAGTTGACCGGCGAGACGCAGAACTTCTTGCATCGCTGCCCGGCGAACACCCACGCCTTCTTTGCGAGCTTGACGTCCTTGATGCCCCAGCCGGTGATGGCCAGGTACTCCGACGCGCCGGCGACTCGAAAGCTCGCCATCTTCTCTCTCCTCGCCTAGCTTGTCGTCCTCGTACTATCAGTAAATCTTTTCTTTGCAGGAAATAAGAAGCGTACGTTGTCTACCTCTCTCGGGAGAGGCCGCGTACCCTATTTATTGATCGACGCCAATGCCTTTGCCGTCGTGTACAAGCCGTACGTGTCACAGAGTTTTGAGATATGGCGGGACACGTTCGGATTTGTAAGGCATGAAACGTAACAGACGTTCTGATGTATAGCAAAGCAATGTAAACTCTTTTCGTGATTTGGAAAGTGCTAGGACTACCCCATCAAGAAATAAGTGCTAGGGGTTACGTGGAGGGTTAGATAGCCGCGGATGCTGGAATTAGGAGGGGTAGAAGAGGATCGGCAGCCGCGGTGTGCCGTGATAATGAAGGAAATTATCTGAGTAGTTCAGCTATGGTGATTTCTGGAGTGGACGATCCGGCGACAATGGAGATGATTGCATGCTGTGAGGCACTTTGTCTAGCTGAAGATCTCCAAGTTAATCAATTTGTAGTAGCCAGCGACTCCAAGCAAGTGATCCAGGACCTCAGCCAGGGTACTTTGTGCAATTATGCAGCTATTACCAGCGAAGTCAGGGCTAGAGCTCTATCTTTTTCGTGTAAATTTATTTTTGAAGGTCGTGCCAACAACTATGAGGCACATAGATTAGCTAGGTTTTCCCTTAATCTTGCCTCGGGTCGTCAGGTGTGGCTGGGCCAGTCCCATGACACAACTTGTATTCCACCCTCTGTAGACTTTGATGAATAAATTTTGGCCAAACCCTAAAAAAAGATAGCACCCTTATTTTAATTTCTTGCCATGCAAAAAGATTCCCATGCAAAAAGAGGTTGCTCCTACGTACGCGTTTATACGGTTTTTACCAGATGGTTTACCGGTTCTGGGCCTAGGCGGGAGGGGCAGGCCTGAAAGGGGGTGCAAAGGCCCAGGAAAAGAATTCTATGAGACCAGGTCTGACGGGTTAGCAGATGAGACCCATCCTGATGGATGACACGTGGCATTAACCAATCACAAAGCATCTACCCGGAGGAAGAGATTAGATGCTTTGTGATTTGTGAATGCCACATGTCATCCATCAGGACAGGTCTCACCTGCTTTATATGAGACCTAATCTCATATAATTTTTTTCCAAAGGCCCATATGCTGATCCGGTAGCCCAGCCAGCAGCAGGAAAAGAAACATCAGATCTAGTAGCCGCTTTTTTTCCTTTGAGAAATCTCGCCGCTCTTTATTAAGTCAAAAGAATGTTTATGGGTACAAGGACAGGGTTATAGCCTTATGAGGATTACCCAACCAGATATGACGATTGATATCTAACAAACTAGTATACTTGGCGAGATTAAGAGCTTCAAAGTTGAAGTTTCTAGGTCTAAGGATAAGTTTTACAAGAATGAAAAGCACACATACAACCTACTACTACCTCCATTTCGGTTTACAAGTCCTGCGCGTATACCTAAATTGTCAATTTTATCACCCTAATATAAACTATATAACACAAAAATTATATCTTTTGAAAGTAGAAACTTCGAAGTTTATGTTGGTATATTTTTTTTATAATATATGAATTGTATTAGGTTGGTCAAATTGACGACCTAGGAGTACGCGCACGCCCTGTAAACTGAGAGAGAGGTAGTATTTCGGAGATGATCGCTGCATGAGGGCTGCCAATGCTCTGATAGATATCGTTGATGACTCCCTGGGAGCATAGCTGCCATTGTCGGAATCGCTACCGGTTTGCCTTTCGGATGGCATTGCTGCCCTTGCATCAATGCTGCCAGTTAGCATCATTTCAGTACCGCTATACCTACACGAGCGCAACCATCGTAGGAGAGTAGCCGCTCAGCTCCGAAGGACAAGGTCAAACGTTGCTGGACCGGTTGTACTGCTAGCTAACTAATTAATTTTCTCTAGCATCATTGGATTAAAAAATGTCTCGTTTTTAGTTTGTAGTAGCACTGCTAATTAGTCCTCTGTATTTGGAAGTACTAACGGTGTTTCTTATAGCACTGTCTTGTTGATCTAGGGTTTGGTCAAGTCAATTGCTATGCTAAAAGAATTGTGTCTGGCTAAACGAATCGTTCTCCCTGAAAGGTTCGATCGTGTGAACGATTCTGATCATTGGAAGGAAACCCATCGCGACCCCCCTACCCCTGTACAACAAAGTTTTCTAGCTAAATAAAATGACGATCTCAAAGCATGCCCTTCTGTTAGATCACAAAAGATCCCACTTTCATGTGACTATTTTCAATCCTTAACAGTAATTTTTGTACCTGACCTTTAATAGCCAAAACAAAATAAAACAAATTGCCATGACATATATAGTGAAATCATCGTAGTGTTCAAATCGATCAAATAAAATAATGCCTTGAAAATAAAAAATTTCCATTCCCTTATAAAACAAAGAACCAGCTGCTGGAGGTATGTTTCTACATTACTTTCCCATATGTAAAATTAAAAATATCTGATACACACAAAAAAGTAAGTTGTGATGTTTATAGCTAGAATGCCATGCGTGGTATTTTACATTTGCCATGCACGAGAAGCTAAATTTGCCATACTTAAAACATACATAGAAAAGCTTAACAGTTATGTTTGAACCTAAGTTGGCATTGTTTCATAAGATGGTGGCAAAAAATGAAAAGAAAAATTCTGAAATAGTTGCATAAAAACAAATTTGCATGCAATGTCAAACAATTTCCCATGGTATAAAAAAATATTACCATGGTTTGTTCAACAAATTTGACATGAACCAAAATAAAATATTAAAAGAATTTACCATGGTGTGTACAACAAAATTTGCATTGGTGTGTACAATAAATTTGCCATGGTCCACAAAATTAATTTGCCATGACAGAGTAAAAAATGTATTACCATGGATTATGCAATAAATTTGCCATTGCATGCACAATAAATTTGCCATGGTTAAAAAATGCATACACCAGAAGAAATTTTATATTGTTATACAAAAAACATTGGCATGGTCCATGACAATTTTGAGATACAAATGTTCTTATAGATCATGGCAAACTTGGGAAAAACAATGTACTAGTGAGAGGACATACTTTTATTTTTAAAAGTAGAAAATATTTTTTTTGAAAAAATGACATGGCAAAAGTAAAAATTTATGTTTGTAAAACAATCTTGCAATTGTTTGGTAATAATATCATGCCAAATTAGCTATGTAGGTCATGGCGAAATGTGTAGAAAGAAGTACTTGTTTCATGGTAATTATACATATGATGGCAAAAATGTAGTACCTACGTGGCAAATGTTGTTTGCATGGCTAATTTAGAATGCTAAAAAGGTCATGGTAATGGCAAAAAAAAGAGCTAATTAGTCATGGCAAATTTAGATACTTGTGTCCAGGCTTTGACAACTCGCTAGCTCTGTCACTGCAAATGTTTTGGCTACCAAATCCAAAAAAATACCAAGCGGATACCATGGCTACCGAAAATACCAAGCGGATACCGATCAATTTTTTTAAACGGATTTCAAATTCAAATTTATTTGAACTAGGTATATATATGTTGTATACTCATTTTGGTGAGGAATCCGATAGCGTAGTAGTGGTTGTCTTTGTGTCACACCAATGCTAAGGTGGCGAGTTCGAGCCATGCATAGACTTATTAATTTTTACAATGCAGTATATATTTTTATGCTCAAATTCAGTGGGAAAAAATACAAACTCAGGTTGTCGAACATGAGCCTGATCGTTGCACTCTTAGGACTAGTGCATTTGCCATCAGACCATCCCTTCTTCCATGTTACATCAGTGTTTCAACCTTAGTTAACTATAGATGCACTGTTAAAATGTGGAAAAGTTTAAATATTTTTGCTTGAAACACCCATTTACCGCGCGGGGGGAGGGGGAGGGGGGAGGGGGCATCAAAATACTCGGTAACCGCCTGAAATTTTGAGCGGTAACCAAAACCCTGATCATTGTCCAGAGAAACTTTACCGCCTCGCTAAGAGCATCTTCAATAGATGATGTAAATGCAAAAATAACCAATTTATACATTTCTGGGGCCCCAAAATCACCTCCAACTAATGATGTAGATGCAAAATAAAATAAAATACATCTCCACCTCCTAGAGAGGTAAAATACAACACCTGGAGATACAAATTTGAATCTTCACCTCTAGGAGATGTAAAACCCTGTCTACACGCTAACCGCCCAACTGCCCTTCATTTCGTTTCCGGCCCGCCCGACCGCCGCCCGCTGGCCGTGCACTCGCCGCCACCGCCAGATCCCGGCGCTCCACCGGCCCGGCCGCCAGTTCCACCACTGTTGCGCCCCCGCCCTCCTGTCGGTGTCAAAACCGGCGGATCTCGGGTAGGGGGTCCCGAACTGTGCGTCTAAGGCGGATGGTAACAGGAGGCGGGGGACACGATGTTTACCCAGGTTCGGGCCCTCTCGATGGAGGTAATACCCTACTTCCTGCTTGATTGATCTTGATGATATGAGTATTACAAGAGTTGATCTACCACGAGATCATAGAGGCTAAAACCCTAGAAGCTAGCCTATGGTATGATTGTTGTTGTCCTACGGACTAAGCCCTCCGGTTTATGTAGACATCGGGGGCTAGGGTTACAAGTCGGTTACAAGGGGAGATCTATATATCCGTATTGCCAAGCTTGCCTTCCACGCCAAGGAGAGTCTCATCCGGAAACGGGACGAAGTCTTCAATCTTGTATCTTCATAGTCCAACAGTCCGGCTGTCCGAGGACCCCCTAATCCAGGACTCCCTCAATAGCCCCTGAACCAGGCTTCAATGATGATGAGTCCGGCGCGCAGATTGTCTTCGGCATTGCAAGGCGGGTTCCTCCTCCGAATACTCCATAGAAGATTTTGAACACAAGGATAGTGTCCGGCTCTGCAAAACAAACTCCACATACCACCGTAGAGAGAATAATATTTCCACAAATCTAATCTGCTGACAACTTTTCATGACGTGACATCACACCATGGCCTGGTCATTATTCGAGCCGTTTTCCTCAATCAGCCTGCCACTGCATGTTTTGCGAGGCGATTTCATTGACACGTCTTGTCGAAGCAGAGATCGTGTCCCCCTTATTACGGGATTCTCATCAATATGGATGTGGGTAACCCAATCGTGCCCGTTGGTATGACTCCTCGATTTTAGGCAAGTCCCAAATGGCCACAGGGAGGACGCTTCATATTCGCCCTTGAAAGCACAAGTGCTCCCTGGGTGGTTTTGGTAATTAATGTCAACATATCTCTTGTTGGACTAACACTTTTATCTAGTATGTTTCAGAAAAGTTCAACAATGGAGTGGCATGGACTAGAGGATGTGGAACCCCTTCAAGATGCTAAGGACAAAGGATTGTCTCAAGCTTCAAGCTCAAGACTCTACACTTTCTATTTTAGTGATCCAAGATCACATTGAGTCTATAGGAAAAGTCAATACTATCAAGGAGGGATGAGGTGTTGCTTAATGAGTTTCTTGCTCCATGATGCTTAGTGATATGCTCCAAAGCCCTCAACTACTTTCCCACATCCACGTATGTCCTAAACCCAAAGTCAAACTCGGCCCCACCGATTCTTTCTATCCGACACCACCGAGTTCAGATGTCTTAGCGACTGTCACAAACCCTAGGCAAATTGGTCTCACCGATAGGGATCTCGGTCTCACCGAGATGGGATTGTAATCTCTTTGTGTATGTCCATTACCAAAATCGGTCTCACCGAGTTTGAGCAATCGGTACTACCGAGATTACAATGCAAACTTTCTGGTTAGCTTATTACCAAAATTGGTCCCACCGAGTTTGTGTAATCGGTCTCACCGAGTTTGCCTGACCAACTCTCTGGTTAGCTTGTTACCAAAATCGTTCTAACCGAGTTTGTGTATTCGGTCTCACCGAGATTACGTTATGCCCTAACCCTAACCATATCGGTCCCACCGAGTTGCATGTCGGTCCCACCGAAAATACTAACGGTCACTAGATTTGCTAAATCGGTCCGACCGAGTTTATCAATTCGGTCCCACCGAGTTTATCAATTCGGTCCCACCGAGTTTGGCAAGTTGTGTGTAACGGTTAGATTTTGTGTGGAGGCTATTACCCCTCCACCTCCTCTTCATTCGTGGAGAGAGCCATCAGAACAAACCTACACTTCCAACTTACCATTTCTGAGAGAGAACTACCTACTCATGTGTTGAGGCCAAGATATTCCATTCCTACCATATGAATCTTGATCTCTAGCCTTCCCAAGTTGCTTTCCACTCAAATATTCTTTCCACCAAATCCAAATCCTGTGAGAGAGAGTTGAGTGTTGGGGAGACTATCATTTAAAGCACAAGAGCAAGGAGTTCATCATCAACACACCATTTTTTACTTCTTGGAGAGTGGTGTCTCCTAGATTGGCTAGGTGTCACTTGGGAGCCTCCAACAAGATTGTGGAGTTGAACCAAGAAGTTTGTAAGGGCAAGGAGATCACCTACTTCGTGAAGATCTACCGCTAGTGAGGCAAGTCCTTCGTGGGCGACGGCCATGGTGGGATAGACAAGGTTGCTTCTTCGTGGACCCTTCGTGGGTGGAGCCCTCCGTGGACTCGCGCAACCGTTACCCTTCGTGGGTTGAAGTCTCCATCAACGTGGATGTACGATAGCACCACCTATCGGAACCACGGCTCAAAAATCACCGTGTCTCCAAATTGCGTTTGAATCCTCCAAACCCTTCCCTTTACATTCTTGCAAGTTGCATTCTTTACTTTCCGCTGCTCATATACTCGTTGCATGCTTGCTTGATATGTATTGTGAGTGTTAAACTTGTGCCTAAACTCCACTTAAACTTAAAGAAGTTAAAAACTGCAACTTTTGATACTTAGTGTCTAATCACCCCCCCCCCCCCTCTAGAGACCTCTTCTCGATCCTTTCAATTGGTATCAGAGGTTTGGTCTCCATTGCTTTGGTTTAAGCTACCCGTCGTCAGGAGCAAGTGAAGTAGTTAGAATAAGTACGTGATTAATTACAAGTAAATCAACTTGGGCGTTTGGTCTAGTGGTATGATTCTTGCTTTGGGTGCGGGAGGTTGTGAGGTCGATTCTCGCAACGCTCCAATTTTTTTATTTTTTGCGTCCTAGTGCAATTTCTTCCTACAACTAAATCAGATGCTGGGAGGGACCTCTCTCGAGTCCCTAGCTAAGTCGTGTTAAGCTTCCTCCCAAAATACAAAGTCATGTTAAACTAATTGATGAGAGGCCAGTTGATAGAGAGTTATAGATGCCTAATATTACATCAGCTCCGAATTAATTGACTTGCTCTGTAATACATCTGTATTTAAACAAAGTCAAGACAATTAATTCAGGACGGATGGAGTAGCTAACAACCGGCATCAAGAATATTTGCCAGTTGCAAGGCAACAACCACATCAACGTAAATTTAAGCAAAAGTACTTTCATGGAAATTTATGTGGATATAAGAAAGAAAGGAGGTTTGCACGCATGAATTTTGATAAAAGAATGAATGGTCCAGTTAAGAGGTGTAACTAGCGTGGCCACGCAACCACAACTTTCCGAGTAAATAGATAAAACTACTATTTTACAGGCTAGGGTTCCAAAAAACTACCGATTTTTAATTTTTCTCAGATAACTACTAAATGGGTGGTCGGCTGTTTCAAAAAACCCAAATCATCGAGTGCTTAACTATTGACCACGATTATGACAGGCCGGACCCACACCTAAACGAAGCGTTAGTTTGACCGTTTGTTTGACCGTTAACTGACATGTGAGGCCCACATGTTAGTGTCTCTTCTCATCTAGCCATCTTCTTCTCCTCTCTGCCTCCCATCTTCTCCTCTCTGCTCGCGAAGTACGCCGGAAAACAGGCATGGCCGCCGGCCACACTGCTGGCCCACGCCGCCATCCCATGCCCCATCCGGTCGCCGTCCCATGCCACGCCGCCCTCCCCCTCCCCCTCCCTTGTTGCTCCTGGTAGGAGGCAGGAGCTCGCCGAAGCTCCTGGAGACAAGGAGCTCACCGGCCTCAATGGCCTCATCTGTGGCGGGGGTCGCCGCCCTTGTGCCGCCGCCGTCAGACTCGGCTCGAGTCGCCAGCGCCGCCCTTGCCACCGAGAACACTTTGGGCGCCTCGCCATGGGGCTTCGCTGGTCACCGCCGCCGCCCGCCTTGGGGAGCCGCTGGGTCACCAGCCGCCGCCCGCCATGGGGAGCCTCCTGGGGGTCGCCGGCCGCCATGGGGAGCTGGCGCCCTCGCCAAGCGCAGAGGAGGCCACTGGCCCGACGGCGTCGTCCAACATGGGTAAGCTGCGAGCATAGAGAAGCAGGTAAGGCGGAGGAGCGGCCGGGGTTGAGCTCCGGTGATCACCGGTGGCGGACGGAGGGCGGCTCGCCGGGCAGAGGAGGCGCCATCGCGAGGTCCGGGCAGAGATGCGCCAATGGCTGCTTGATGTGGCAAGGACCCGATTGCTTTTTTACAAACTTACAGGGACCTGATTGCGTTTTTAAATTTGTGTGCAGGCCCACCCCTAACGGTCAAACAAACGGTCAACAATCAGAGCTCTTACATGTGGGTCCGACCTGTCATAATCACGATTAATCGTAAAGCACTTGACGATTTGGGTTTTTTGAAATAGCTGACCACCCGTTTGGTAGTTATTTGAGAAAAATTAAAAACTGGTAATTTTTTAAAACCATGACCTGTAAAGTAGTAGTTTTATGCTATTTACTCACAACTTTCCCTATCTGCTGGGTGGCGGGGTAGTGTGCTGCCTCTACTCTTACGAGAACGTATCCTGTGCACCGGCTTAATTGGTGCTACGGATGCGCCGGCTGATTCTGGGCCACTAGATGGAGAACAGACGGGCTGGATGTTAGTACTCGGTGGCAGCTGGTACATTTCGCACAATGGACCTTGTAAAGGCACTCAAATGCGCAAAGCAGTCATCCCATTGCCTTCTTCCCTTTGCTCTGCTCGTACCTGTACACCGGCGTTTTGCAAGCTAGGGTTAGCAATTTGCTCTGTCGCCTCTCTCCCCTCCGCCCCCTCCTCTGCTGGGCCACTCGACCTCTTTCTGCCTGGACATGTACATAGTTTCGGCGTTGTACAAGCGCCAGCGCCGCTCCTCTCCCCTGAAACAGCCGCACTGCCGGCGAGCGCGTACATGTAGCGCCGCCATGCTGTAGGTCCGGGCAATGTCGACCTAGCCATCGCAAAGAAGACGACCATCTTCTGCAACTTAAGGTATCAAGGTATGATCTCCTATTCGATTATCCAAAGTATTATGTTTCTTCTCATCTATCAGTTTTCCCCAATTGCAGCAATGGACTAGAAATCAGGCAAAAGGTGTGCTCGTTGTTCCCATACTTAATTCGTAAACATTATCTATATCTCCTGCAGGCTATAAAGTAAGATTTGTGCATGACTGTTATGACTTGTATGTGAAAAATGGTTGCGAGCCTGCAGTAGATTATATTTTGTTGTGTGCTCTTTTGATTCATTTTGTTGATCTTAAATCGAAACTGCACTTTGATGTCCAGTTGAACTTTCTGAAATCATTAGTAGTTCTTCTTATTCATGATTTTTTACTTGTTGCGATCCATTTTCTAACAATGCTTTCAAAATCCCCTAAAAACAATGCTTTAAAATCAACAATAATGATCTGGCGTACATGCCTGGAGGCTGGAGTCATCTCAACAATTCTTGATACACGTAACTCTAATACCTGTAAATTTTAATTCTAGGTATACACTTGCTTTCATTGGATGATTCTGAATAGGTTGTGCAAGCTAGTTAGAGGCTCATGTGTCAGTGCTAATGATGTGCCAGAACACATCTAGAAGGAACCATGCTGCGATTTCACATCTTCTCGCATGGTCGATCATCAAGCGCTCTTGCTTGGCGACATTTATTTGGCTGTTGATTTAGCTTGTACTCTGGCTATCATTATTTTTGTTCAACTGTTTCTTTTTATCCAACCAGCTAATTTTGTTGACCTTTCATATTGGATATGCTTCTAAAAATACATGATGTTCCTATTTTTTAGGTATTGTCGGCATGTTCAGTTGCAAGCTCATCTCTAGCGAAAACAAAAAGTTCGCCGTGCAGGCTAATGTTGTAGTTGTATCCACTTTGTCTCTTTCAGCCAACCAAGATATCTCTGTTAGATTACGATGGGAGCTGCATGGTGCTCAACCTATTGCTCAAGTCGGGATATATTGGCATCTGAAATGAAGTGTATTTATTGTAATAAAGTGACTGCTAATAGAGCATGGCAGGCCTTCTTTTCAAGAATTGTGTACAACAAAGCTATCCTTGTGAAATATGTTACATCATATATATGTACATAATGTTTGAATCCGACTTTGTATACGACAGCGGGCCTTCTTTGATGCATCTGTTCCTTTTCTAAACATATTATATTTCTTGCATAGCATTTATTCAGTGGTCATGGCTTCAGTGCAAGGTTAGAAACTACACTTATTTTTTTGGTTGCTTATTTCAGCACAAAATTCAGAATAGAAGGCCCAACTGGAATCTGAAAAGGGCATGACAAAGACAATAATACCAACTGTAGTCTGATTTCTATTTTGGACATAGCAAATGCACACACATCAATAGGAGAAGGCTCATATATACAAGAAGATCAATGATATCCACCGATAATCAGTAATCAGGAGAATATTCTTAGCTCTTTTTTCGTTGCGCCTGTGAAATAAATATGCAACTCACGATCTGAATAAAGAAAGCAACTCAGCTTGTTAGGCATTTGCGACAGCGTTGAATCTGAGCCTGCAACGGCGGCGGTGGACCGACGGTGACCAAGAGTGTGCGTCGGTCCTGCCAAGCAATAATCAGCACCGTTGTGGACATGGATAGACTGTGGAGATAGAGGGAAAAGGGATTGCAGCCATCGGGGTGGGAGTTGTGCTGAAGAGATAGGTACAGAACCGGACAGAGCAAGGGAAGGAGTGGAATTTCGGTAGGACTTTTGCGCAATTCAATAACTTGACAAGGTCTATTGTGTAAATATACCCGCAGTCAGGTTATGATAACATCCAGTCCGTCTATTCCCAATCCAGTGGCCCAGAATCGCTCGGTGTACTGGGTGCACGAGTTGGCTCGTTGCACAGGATACTTCCTCCTACTCTTGCTGCTATCGTTGCAAGCTGCGGGAACAGTATGGGCACCCGGAGAAGCCCTGCACAGACGGTTGTGTCTAACTGTTTGCGACACTTGCGTCCTTTGCCAGGAGTACCATGAGCTCAAGAGCCACGGCTTCGACATGGCCGCGGGTAAATAAACTCATCTTACACTATCTTTTCGTATTTGATTTTGCAGGACGTGACTTTCACAACCAATTTCAATATTATTAACATATAACTTTTGCTTTTTAAAGATATAAGCACAAGTAATTTGTAATATAAAGGTAAGTAAGTCAATTTTGTGTCACATAAAATACATACTAATACATGAATAACGGTGTTTAAGCAGCTACTCCTTCTGGTCAGCTACTCTCGACTGTCTACTATAACAAGTTTGCTCGGCTGCACTGAGGAAGGGGCATTGAAGGCGGCACATTTTTGACTCGCTTCAGTGCTTGTAGTCGTCGATATGTGGTGTGTGGATCTATGTGCAATTATTACCTTTAGTATTTTTTATAATACCTTGACAGATGAATAGATCAATTTTTTATAAAAAAAAACATGTACATCTCTGTAAGTTTGGAAGGTTTTTTTTTTCAAAATAAGATGGTGCCGAGTATCATCAACTTCGAAATAAGAATCTAAGATTACTTCTCTGTCGACCCAGCAACGAGCAGTTCAAATAAGATTGTTTTTTCAATCAAGTTGTTTCAAATAATTGTATTGGACAACTTAGCAAACGGTAGCCCCATTAACACATAATATTTCCCCTAAAAAACGCCTAAATTGCGACGACGAGGAACCAAAACCTTCTAACGAACAGCTAACCCGATTCTAACAAGGTATACTCTACGACGAGTGCGGGCCACACCGGCGATTAGTTGGCAGCATTGTCCTTGGGCTTGGGCAGAGTACACATCCACGCCGGCGGCGACATCCCCGTCTGCTCGTGCACCGTCGACAGAAGCGGCGGAAGCATCTTGTAGACCCCAGCCACCTGCTGCAGCGCGCTGCCGGCGGCAGCCTCTCCGCCTGCGTTCCCGGCGTCACCACCACCGTTACTCCAGATGCTGATCTTGGGCTGCATGCCGTTGACTGCTCCGGCGTTGATGCGAGCCATCTCCGTGTACATGCCGCCGTCAATCATGAGGTAGTCTCTGAGAGCGTGGTAGTTGCCGCCGAGCGCCTGGAGCATGGACGCCACGTACTCTGTCTTGGCCTTGCCCACCAGAGCCACCGACTCCGCCTCCTTCTGCTTGGCGTAGAGCTTGGCGTCCTCGGCCATCTTCTGCTCGAAGAACTTGGCGTCGGCCTGCGCCTTGCGCGCCTCCGCGGTCCTCATCTGCTCGAACAGGGCCGCCTCAGCTGCCTTCTGCCTGCTGTACAACAGCGCGTTTGAATCTTGAACCTACAAGCATGCACAAGAATATATATGTATGAGAGATTGGTCATCTATGAGAAGATTTGAGCAAATGTATGGTATGGAACTATGGATAATGTACCTGTGTGTCGTACTGCACGGTGGCCTTGCTGAGCTGTTCGGCCTTGAGCTTCTCAGTCTGGCGCATGGCGTTCTTAATCTCGACCTCCATCTGGAGCTCGGCCTCGCGGATGGCGACGGCCTTGGCCGCCTCAACCTCGGCCACCTTGGCCTGCTTGTCCCACCCACCCGGCCTTCTTCATGGCCAGCTCGGCCTTGGCCGCGGCGATGTCCGCCTCCCTTGCGTTCTCGAACACCTGCACCTCGGCCTTCACCTTGGCCTCCTCCTTGAGCCCCTGTCCCATCTGCCGCACCGACAGCACCTTGGTCTTGGCGTCCACCTTGGCGGCGTTCTGCCGGGTCAGCCCCTCCCTCTCCTTGGCGCCCACCTCTCCCTTCATCCGGGCCTCCGCCACGTCCACCTTGGCCTGGTTCGCGGCGTCCTGCTGCGTCTTCTGGCCGAGGTAGGAGAAGTACTCGTGCCCCGGCACGTCCACCAGCTGCTTCACGTTGGCGTTGTAGATGAAGAGCCCGAACTGCTTGAGCTCCAGCTGTACCCTGTCGAAGACCTTCTCCTTGAAGGTCTTGGTCCCCTTGAAGATCTCCTCCATGGTGAGCTCGGCGGCGAGCACGCGGGTCTCGCCCTCGATGACCCCCTTGACGAGGTCATGGACGTGGCTGGTGTTGTGATGCAGCGGGGCGATGAGCTTGGCGTAGAGCAGGAGCTGCGCCTGGAGCTCCTCCTTGTCCGCCGCCTCGTCGCCGATGGCGCTGATCTTGGGGCCGATGGTGAAGACGGCGGGGAGGATGAAGGGCAGCTTCTCGGCGCTCATGGCGTGCACCTCGAACTCGTAGTTGACCGGCGAGATGCAGAACTTCTTGCATTGCTGCCCGGCGAACACCCACGCCTTCTTCGCGAGCTTCACGTCGTCGATGCCCCAGCCGGTGATGGCCAGGTATTCCGACGCGTCGGCGACATGAAAACTCGCCATATTCTCTCTCCTCGGCCGGCGGATCTCTAGCGAGCGAGCTACTCAATCGATTCTCTCTCCTCGAACGGCGGATCTCTAGCGAGCTAGCTAGTCAATCGATCGCTGTACTTTGGCAACAAATTCCGATTAGTGTACAATGAAGATATGTTGGTTTTATTCCTGCCGTCATGAAATTTATTTCCACGAACCCAAGAGTTAGAGATCGGCACGGCGCAATTCAATTCAAATATCCTCTAGAACGAGCGGCATGACATCCCTGTTAAAAAAATGTCCATGACCTGCGCGCTAAAGATGATGCCAAAATTTCGCTCACCCACAAAATGGTCAAATTTTCGTAATTTTTTAAAGACAAATCAACAAATTTATATTTTGAATCCTAATAAATTTAAAATTTTATAATATAGATAAAAATAAATAGTGTTGAGTTAATGTACGTCAATTCTTCCAGACAAATCACTGAATGTTTTTCTTTTTGCGGCTCACTGAATGTTTTGTTTGAATTCAGATAATTTTAAATCTAAAAATCTAGATAAAAGTAAATAGTTCAGAATGATGGTACGCAAATTCTTTCAGACAAATCAACTAAATTTTTGTTTGAATTCGAATAATTATAAATTTATAAATGTAGATAAAAATAAAATTTTTGAATCAATGTACGTAAATTATTTCGGACGAATTAATGGATTTTTTGTTTAATATGAATATTTAAAATTAAAAAATCTAGATAAAAATATATGTACATTATTAAAAAAAGAATTTTTTGTTTGAATTCAAAGAATTTTTAGTGTAAAAATCTAGATGCAAAAATAGGTTTGAATGAATGAACATAAATTCTTTCGGACAAATCAACCAAATTTTTGTTTGAATTCGAATAATTTAAAGTTGAAATATCTAGATAAAAATATATGTGCATTCTTTCGGACAAATCAAAGTTTTTTTTGAATTCAATTAACATTAAATTCAAAGATCTAGATGAAAAAATAGATTTGAATGAACTTAAATTCTTCCGGACAAACCAACATATATTTTGTTTGAATTGGAATAAGTCAAAAAATTGAAATTTAGATAAAAATAAATAGTTGAGAATGAATGTAAGTAAATTATATCGGACAAGTCAACAAATTTTTTGTTTGAATTTGAATGATTTAAAATTTGAAGTGTAGGTAAAAGTAAATAGTTTTGAATGAATGTATGTATATAAAAAATTCAGATTGAATGTAACATAATTTTTTGAGTGGAATGAAAAAATTCACTCACCCTTGAATTTATTTGTCAGGTTTGACAATAGAATAGGACCTGCATCAATTTACCTAGCAGCAATGATTGTCCAGTCTGATGGTTAGCTTGCGCCATGGAAATGGAGTGGCTGTGGGTTCGAATCATCACGCTGTCGAGCGATGGGCGCACGTGATACGTATGGAAGCACCGTATATGAACGTCTGCGCAAGTTTGATGACCACAATCACGTTTTACAAGTTTGTGCACTAAACTGAACATCACATGCAAGTTCTAGGACTCCCGGTGTATTTACCTCTTTTTCTTCTCTGTCACTATGAAAATTTTAGAGGTAATATCACCGGTAGTCATAGAACTTGCGCTTGATATTCAGTTTGGTGCTAAAACTTTAAAACTACGGAACTGCAGTTACATAACTTGACTCAAGCGTGCACATACAGTCACAAAATACATTTGCCGGTGTATCCGGGTATAGGCCCCACTTGTCAAAACTATAATTGTTACTCATGACTTATATTTAAAAATTATTTATTTAAATATTATACATGATTTAATATTCATATCAACAGTTCTAATTTTAAATTATGAATATTTGTATCATGCAAATTTTTTTATAATCATAAATATTATTGTAGATATATGAATATTTTAAATAATATGTAATGTTTTTTAAAAGTATGTTATTTCATTTGTCTGTACAATATTGATAATACACAAATGTTTAAAGGTTATTTTTATTAGTGAAATTATAATTTCATACTATCTACAAACACTAGTAGAAAAACACCTATTAGTCCCGGTTCGTAAGGGCCTTTAGTCCCGGTTCATGAACCGGGACTAATGGGTCGTTACTAATACCTCCCCCTTTAGTCCCCGTTCTAACACGAACCGGGACGGATGGTCCTCCACGTGGCGGTGCGCCGAGTCCAGGCGAGGCCTTTGGTCCCGATTGGTGGCACCAACCGGGACCAAAAGGCATCCATGCGCCAAAGATTCCGTGGCTGGGGTTTTGTTTTTTTTTTGAAAGGGGGGTTGGGGGTTGGGGGTTTTGGGGGTTAATTTAGGTGTTTCATATATTGTGTTAGCTAGCTAATTAATAGAGAGAAATGTCCTCTCTTATGTCCGTGCTTGATCGACGCTTCGTACTATATACATATAGCCCTCGACACGCTTAGCTAGTAAGAAAATGAAGGGAACCATCGAGTACGTAAGTTCGTCATGCATACCGAGAGAAATGATCGATCGACCTCTCCTTCTCCGAGAGATTGGTCGAACAACAAGTTTTCGTATCATGTACGTCCGACGCTACTGGCTACATACATGTATAATATATAAGATCTCTCAATTACAGTCCCCTAGCATTTGAAATCAACTTCCACGTGGTATTCTCCGGCTTTATTGATGACGTGGTCAAGAAAGAATCCCGCCAATTCCTCTTGAATTGCTTTAATGCGATCTGGTTCTAGGAGTTCATTCCGCATCTGCCACGTCTAATTTGAAGAAGGGGGTTAATTAATACATATATATGAATGAAACTCAACAGAAATGATGGTGTAATAATTAAAATGAAATTGTGAATATTATTAATTGCTTACGCACTTCATATTGTCTTTGAGAGTAGCCCCGCTTATTTTTCAAAGTCGCGTTGTAGATGAACTCACACACGTAGTATCCATAGAAATCATTCCCTTGTTCCTGCCACAAGCACTTTACGAGAAATAGAGGTTAATCAAACTGATAATGAAGCATTATAAATGACATTGATGAAAGTATAGCTATAGAATCAACGGAAGATGCGCACAACTAGTTAGCCAGTAGTACTTACTTTCGGGTATGTATATCGCAGCTCCTTCAGCAGTCTCGGAGCTTTTGCGGTGAACTGTTTCCAAACCCTGCAAGACAAAGAAAATAATAATTATTACTTGAGATATCAGGAAATGAACAAAAAGTTGCCGCTATGGTGCGATAATGATCGATTAATTGAACTTACTTGCTGAGCATTTCAGTCATGTCCGCATAGGTGCTGGGATCTTTCTGTCTCAAGTCTAAGACGGTTACTAGTCCACGCTCAAGCTTAATCTCCAGAAGAATATAGTGGAACCTGCGCATGCATGCATAACTCATCAATTACATTACTATAACCTCGCTCGAGTAATAAGGGAAACCGAATATGCAAACGATCAAGAACACTCACTTGCCGTTGTAAGGAAAGAGTATGGTATCTTTGTTTTGATTTTTGATCAACGATTGTAGCAAGTTGTCCTCGGCCTCTTTGACCTGCTTTTCAACCAGAAATACATCTATGATATTTGTGTTAATGAACCCAATATCATAGATTTCATTTTTTTTTCACTCGACGATCTTCAATCTGCATCATATATTGAGGAAAATTAATTATAAATACATGCAATGAAAGAGCCGAGCTATATATAGAGGCTTAATGACAGAAATAGTACTTACAGGCAGTAGCAAAAGACCGTTAATTTATCGAGGGCCTTTTGATTGAAGAACGCGAAGAACTCCTCAAATGGAACACACAATGATCAGTTCCAACGAGGTCGTGCTCCTCTTTAATGTTCCGATACAAACAATTCGTCCCCCTGCACTCTCTCGCAGGTTTTCATGTACCAAGTATGGAATCTTCGCATCATCGTTGTTAGAGATTTTTCATCTTTGACGAGAGGCTTCCCGTACTAAATTCTGTGTTCTTCCACCTTCATGTATTCAGGAAGTGCATCGTCGAGCAGGTAATCTTGTAGATTGCCATAACCGCCACCATCCCCGGAACATTAGCGACGATGTTGCCGCTAGACACATTGAGCGGGGGACACGATTTGTTTGCTTGTTCGCCGAGCTGGTCAATTTTTTCGCAGCTGCTCGTTCTTTTGCTCTTTGATGTCTGACAGTACTTCCCGACCGCTCCGCTTGGAGATATGTCTGTTCAGTAATGCGCTCATAGTTGGTTCTCGGCGGAGACTTTGCCGGTTTCCTCAGGGCAGCCAGAGTGTGCTTCGCTTTCACCGGATCTACCTTCTCCTCTGGAGGTGGATGTCTCTTTGCTTTCAACCCTGCAAACCAGTCATCCACTTCGGTCTGCGCGATCTTCGCGTTTCCTCCTCGGTCCTCTCGTACGGTAACTTCTCTGGAGTCTTCAGACAAGGACCGAATCTGTATTTCCTCCCGCCTTTGGCTGTATTGCTAGACGCCGGCAGAGCAGACGGAGCGGATGTCTTCTTTGCTTGCTTACGAGGCGGAGGAGAAGGACTACGACGCGCCGGAGCAGCCGGAGCGGCGGCGGGTCTCTTCCGCCCTTGCTGACGAGGCGGAGAAGGAGGAGGCTGGCTGCTCGGGCGCGCCGGCGCAGACGGAGAAGGAGGCGGAGTGCCGCCACGCGCCGGAGAAGGAGGCGGAGTGCCGCCACGCTGCGTGCCACGATCGTCACTCGCCGGAGGAGGCGGTGGAGGAGGCGGAGTGCCTGACTCACGGGAGGAGGAGGAGGAGGCGGAGGCGTCCAGTTCGGAAGGTTGATGAGCTCCTTACGCCATAGGCATGGAGTCTTGAGCGTAACCCAGCCTAGTCTCCCCTTCACCGGTAGGATGGTCAAGCAGGAGGTCCTCAAATCCCTCCGTTATTTCATCCATCATCACCTTAGCACATCCTTCTGGAATCGGCTGGCAGTGATAAGTTGTGCTGGGTCCACTAGGATAAACTTGGCCAACAGCTGCCTTGACCTTCAAATTCATACATCGCGCCATAATGTGGCAATTTTGAGACTCCGTGATACCATCCACGGGATAGCTGGCAGGAGCCGTCAAGACATGCTCCGGCTGAAACAGCTCGGTGGAAGCCACGCTGCTTCTCCGCTGAGATGGCGGGGTAGCTTCGGGGCAAGCTTCGGCAGGTCGTTTGTTGCGATCTGCTGCTTCTCGTTCCTCTTCTCGTTCCTCTAGCCCCATTACCCTTTCGTGCAGCGCCTGCAGTTGGTCCTGCTCCAGTTTCTTCCTCCTCTCGTGGGTTTTGTAACCCCCTGCGTCCGGAAAACCAACCTTCCACGGAAGGGAGCCTGGCGTGCCTCGTGTCCGTCCGTGGTGCTCGAGATTCCCAAGGGCCATTGTGAGCTCGTCCTTCTCCCCTGCTTGGAAGGAACGTCCCTCGCTGCGCATCGATATAGTGTCAAGCTTCTGACCGGTATTTGCGGTTGCTCGTCCGTCCACTGGCACTTCCTATTCTGAGGTCCAAGGTTCCGCCAGCCTCAAGAACCAAGTCCGCAGCGGTCTGGCCAGGACATTGTCTCTGGTTCGATCCCTTTTTCAAGCAGATCATGCTCAGCCTTGGACCACTTAGGCCGGGCTTTGAGGTAGCCACCTGACCCCGTGCTATGGTGAAGCTTCTTCTTCGCAGCATTTTGCTTGTTTGTCGTCGACATCTTCTTACTCTTTTCCGATGTGTTGTGGGCCACAAATGCGGGCCAATGATCTTTGATCTTCTCATATTTGCCGATGAATTCTGGTGTCTTTTCTTTCTCGACAAACTGGTTCAGCTCTTTCCTCCACCTCCTCACTAGGGTTGCCATCTTCTTAAGAGCACAAGACTTGATTAATTGCTCTTTAACTGGCTTCTTCGGATCCTCCTCTGGCGGTAGGGTGAAATTTGCCTTGGTGAGTCCAAAGATCTTCTTTACGCATATCATTGACATAAGACACCTCGGGGTCTTCCTGCTTAGGCTTATACCATTGATGGATGCTGATCAGGATCTTGTCCCTAACAAGAACCCCGCACTGAGCAGAAAATGCCTTCCTTGTCCGGATGGGTTCAATCGGTTCGCCGTCGGCGCGATTTCTATGATCTCAAACTTTTCATCCGAGCTCAACTTTTTCTTGGGCCTCGTCTCCTTACGAAGTTGTGCTCGATCCAGAGGGCTAGAAATTATAAGGAAGAAAGACGAGAGTAATTAATATGTGTACATATACCAAAACAATGGATGCATCAATTAACTAGTCAGCACGGGCTTAACTAATATATATATACCTAGCCGGACTCGGTTCGGTCACCGGAGCAGTCAGCACGGTCTCCTTCTTGTACCTCCATTGTGTCACCGGAGCCATCATGAACATAGTCCTCTTCTTGTACCGGCATTAATGGGTCGAAGCCATCATGAACATAGCCCTCTTCTTCACCCAGTCCTTCGGGACCATCGGTGTCGTTGAGAAATGACGCAACTTCATCACTTCCTTGTGCGATTATGTGCCCCAACATCGCTTTTGTTTCTTCGTCTCAGGAGTGCTCCATATTTTGGGCAAATATTTAAAACATCTCAATTATTATTCAAACATGGTACAGATGGATATATATATATATATATATATATATATATATATATATATATTAGTGGCAAACGTAGAACTAGCTAGCTAATCACAATAAGGAATCATGTTAGTGGCCTCGACGCTGCTTCTCTAGGGTTTGGGGTCGCCTCGACACAACGCTTCAAGGGTTAATTTGGGTGGCCTCGAGAGAGTTAATTTGTCGGGTAGGCGCGGCGGGAGGGAGTAGGAGACCAACATCGTTTTCTCTCTAGAGTTTGGGTGTCCTCGAGAGTTTTGGTCGAGCGAGAGGCCGAGGGGGTGCTGCCGTTGTATAAGTTATCACGGTCGAGAGGGGTATATATATCGACCGCCCCTCATGTCGAAGTTATCTCGAGGGGGTTATATCGACAACGACGCGACATACATATACATGGGAAAATAATGTTATCGGGGAGGGGGTATCGGTACCCCCCCCCCTCGTGTTGAAGTTTTTTCTTTCTCCTCTATTCCTTTCTTCTTCTTCTTCTACTCTTCTTTTTTTTCTTCTCCCTTGAGAAAGGAAAATAAGGAAAAGGAAGAAAAGAGGAAGAAGGAAGAAGAAAAAAAAGAGGAGAAGAAGAAAAATAGAACTCCTCTATTCCTTTCTTCTTCTCCTCTTCTTTTTCTTCTTATTTCCTCTTCTTATTTATTTCTCCTCTTCTTCCTCTCCTCTTCTTCTCCTTTCTTCCTCTTCTTATTTTCCTTTTTCCTCTCATTCTTTTAGTATTGCTTGTTTAAAAAATGTTCAAATAGAAAATTTCTAAAAAAGCAAAGGTTTTGCCTAATGCATTGTTCATATGAATATACAAACATTTGCATATTCTACAATAATTAATATCACCAAAAAATCTATGAACAGAAAAAAAACCTAACTTTTCTAAAAATCTATCTTTTGCATATATGTAAACATTAATACACATATGAACAAAAAATACATATATGAAGAAAAACATGCTCTAAACATTTTTTTTATACATTTTGAACATCTACATACACATAGCCACATACATACACATATACATTATATATATATGAACAAAAGAATTAAACTAATAAAATGAAAAAAAACAGAGCCGGTGTGACGGCGGCTCACAAAGCGGCTAGATGACGATGGCGACGTGGGCGGCGGCGAGGCGCCGGCGGGACGATGGGGCAGGGGCTCGGGCGGCGGCTGGGCGGGACGGGGCGCGGGCTCGGGGAGGCCGGCGACGAGGAGGGTCGGCGTCGTCGGGGGCAACCGGCGATGAGATTCTGAATTTTTGCAAAGTATTTGCTTATATAGCAAAGCCATTGGTCCCGGTTCGTGAAACCAACCGGGACTAATGCACCCTTTAGTCCCGGTTGGTGCCACCAACCGGGACCAAAGGCCTCTTTTCCGGCAGCCCAAAGGGCGGGAAGCAGCGGCCTTTGGTACCGGTTGGTGCCACTGAACCGTACCATGTTCTGCTAGTCCCGGTTGGTGCCACCAACCGGGACCAAAGGCCCCTGTGATGCACGCGTCGGGGCCAAAGTTTAGTCCCACCTCGCTAGTTGAGAGGGGCGCGCAGTGGTTTATAAGCCCCACTGCCGCACCCCTCTCGAGCTCCTCTCCACCGCAGGCTTTCGGGCCTACTTGCTATTGTTGTGCCTGATGGGCCTTTCGGGCCTACTGCGGGCCTAAATCCTGACCCATAGTAGGGTTTCATGTCGTATTCAGGCCGTGGGGCCCAGTATGAGGCTTTTTTTGTTTTTTTGTTTTCTTTACTTATTGTTGCTATTTTTATTTTTTTTCCAGTTTTTTTGTTTTGTTTTCTGTATTATTTATTTTCTTTTGTTTTTTGCTTTATTTTTTAATTCTTTTTTGCTTTTAGTTTTAGGAAAATTATAAACTTTCATTAGTGCCATTACTTTTCAAATTTGAAAACACTTTTTGTTTTTTTTGTTTTCTTTCTTGCTTTATTTATTTTATTTTATTCTACTTACAACAAAATACTTATTGTTGTTTTTTGTTTTGATTTCTGCATTATTTATTTTCTTTTGTTTTTGCTTTATTTTTCAATTCTTTTTTGCTTTTAGTTTTAGGAAAATTATAAACTTTCTGTTAGTGCCATTAGTTTTCAAATTTGAAAACACTTTTTTTGTTTTTCTGTTTTCTTTCTTGCTTTATTTATTTTATTTTGTTTCTACTTACAACAAAAAACTTATTATTGCTATTTTTAATTATTACGAGGGCCGAACCATAAGACTTTAAAGCATTTCGAATGAACTCTGAAAAAGTTGATAGTTGGCATGGTATCATACTACTTGATTACAAAGTTGGCATGGTATCATCATAATAGTTGCGGGAGAAAGTCTTCACTTTTTCTTCGCTTGAGTCATTTGCTTATTGCGCCAGTAACCATGGATAATCTTAAATCGTTTATCGGGATGCTTTGGGTCAGCCTTGACTTTGAAGGGAGGAATTTCATGAAACTTTTCATAATCTTGAGACATGTCATCTTGTCCTCCACTCCCACGATGTCCCTTTTCTTGAAAGAACTATGTGGCGCTTTGGCTCATCGTATGATGTATTCGCGTCCTTATCTTTTCTCTTTCTTGGTCTGGTAGACATGTCCTTCACATAGATAACCTGTGCCACATCATTGGCTAGGATGAGCGGTTCGTCGATGTACCCAAGATTTTTCAGATCCACTGTTGTCATTCCGCATCGTGGGTCTACCTGTGCCCCGCCTCCTGACAGATTAACCCATTTGCACTTAAACAAAGGGACCTTAAAATCATGTCCGTAGTCAAGTTCCCATATGTCCACTATGTAACCATAATATGTGTCCTTTCCCCTCTCGGTTGTTGCATCAAAGCAGACACCGCTGTTTTGGTTGGTGCTCTTTTGATCTTGGTCAATCGTGTAAAATGTATTCCCATTTATCTCGTATCCTTTCCAAATCAATACAATCAAAGATGGTCCCCTGGACAACAAGTACAGCTCATCACAAACAGTGTTGTCACCTTTGATACGTGCTTCCAATCAAGTGTTGAAAGTCCTGATGTGTTCACATGTATTCAGTCGTCGCACTGCTCCGGGTGTTTGGAGCGTAGACTGTTCTTGTGTTCATCGACATACGGGGTCACCAAGGTAGAGTTCTGTAGAACTGTGTAGTGTGCTTGAGACCAAGAATATCCGTCCCTGCATATTATTGAGTCCCTTCCAAGCGTGCCTTTTCCAGTCAGTCTCCCCTCATTCCGCGATTTAGGGAGACCTATCTTCTTAAGGCCAGGAATGAAGTCAACACAAAACCCGATGACATCCTCTGTTTGATGGCCCATGGAGATGCTTCCTTCTTGCCTAGCGCGGTTACGGACATATTTCTTTAGGAATCCCATGAACCTCTCAAAGGGGTACATATTGTGTAGAAATACGGGCCCCAGAATGACAATCTCGTCAACTAGATGAACTAGGACGTGCGTCATGATATTGAAGAAGGATGGTGGGAACACCAGCTCGAAACTGACAAGACATTGCACCACATCACTCCTTAGCCTTGGTATGATTTCTGGATCAATCAGCTTCTGAGAGATTGCATTGAGGAATGCACATAGCTTCACAATGGCTAATCGGACGTTTTCCAAAGAGAAGCCCCTCAATGCAACCGTAAGCGATTTGCGTCATAATCACGTGGCAGTCATGAGACTTTAGGTTCGGAACTTTTTCTCCGCATATTTATTATTCCCTTTATATTGACGAAGCCGATCGGGACCTTCATCTTGGCAGGCATTCAAAGAAGATTTCTTTCTCTTCTTTCGTAAGAGCGTAGCTGGCGGGACCTTCATCTTGCCGGAGGCATGCCCTCTTTTCGCGTAAGCGTTGCAGGTCCTCCGTGCCTCGTGTGTATCTTTTGTCTTCCCATACACGCCCAAGAAGCCTAGCAGGTTCACGCAAAGGTTCTTCGTCACGTGCATCACGTCGATCGAAGAAGCGGACCTCTAGGTCTTTCAGAGGGTAGGTCCCAAAATATAGATTTCTTCTTCCACATGGGTGCGTGATTCTCGGCGTCATTCGGAACAGCTAGTCCGCGGGACCCTTTTCAAAGATTACGTGTAAATCATTGACCATAGCAAGTACGTGATCACGGTACACATGGCGGGCTTCTTCCGTGATCTGCCTCGCCTCTGAACTGCTTGCCTTTCTTTCGACGGTGATGGTTGGTCGGAAGAAATCGGCGATAGCCCAGTACACATTCTTCCTGCAGCTTGCCGGTATATACTATCGGTGTCAAGTAAACAGTGTGTGCATGCGTGGTATCCCTTGTTTGTCTGTCCTGAAAGGTTACTAAGAGCGGGCCAATCGTTGATGGCCACGAACAACAACGTCTTTAGGTTAAATTCCTCCTGTTTGTGCTCATCCCACGTACGTACATCGTTTCCATTCCACAGCTGTAAAAGTTCTTCAACTAATGGCCTTAGGTACACATCAATGTCGTTGCCGGGTTGCTTAGGGCCTTGGATGAGAACTGGCATCATAATGAACTTCCGCTTCATGCACATCCAAGGAGGAAGGTTATACATACATAGAGTCACGGGCCAGGTCTGTGATTGCTGCTCTGCTCCCGAAAGGATTAATGCCATCTGCGCTTAAAGCAAACCATACGTTCCTTGGCTCACTTGCAAACTCATCCCGATTACTTTCTCTCGATTTTTCTCCATCATGACCCGTCAGCGGGTGCTCTCAACTTCCCGTCTTTCTTACGGTCCTCACTGTGCCATCGCACCAACTTGGCATGCTCTCCGTTTTCGAACAGACGTTTCAACCGTGGTATTATAGGAGCATACGACATCACCTTCGCAGGAACCCTCTTCCTGGGGCTCGCCGTCAACATCACTAGGGTCATCTCGTCGATCTTATACCGTAATGCACCGCATACCGGGCATGCGTTCAGATCCTTATACGCACCGCATAGAGGATGCATCATTAGGGCATGCATGTATCTTTTGCACCTCCAATCCTAGAGGGCATATGACCTTCTTTGCTGCGTATGTACTGTCGAGCAATTCGTTATCTTTTGGAAGCTTCTTCTTTAATATTTTCAGTAGCTTCTCAAATCCTTTTTCAGGCACAGCATTCTCTGCCTTCCACTGCAGCAATTCCAGTACGGTACCGAGCTTTGTGTTGCCATATTCGCAATTGGGGTACAACCCTTTTTTGTGGTCCTCTAACATGCGATCGAACTTCAGCTTCTCCTTTTGACTTTCGCATTGCGTCCTTGCATCGACAATGACCCGGCGGAGATCATTATCGTCGGGCACATCGTCTGGTTCCTCTTGATCTTCAGCAGCTTCACCCGTTGCAGCATCATCGTGCACATCGTCTAGTTCCTCTTGATGTTCAGTAGCATCACCGTATTCAGGGGGCACATAGTTGTCATCGTACTCTTCTTCTTCGCCGTCTTCCATCATAACCCCTATTTCTCCGTGCCTCGTCCAAACATTATAGTGTGGCATGAAACCCTTGTAAAGCAGGTGGGTGTGGAGGATTTTCCGGTCAGAGTAAGACTTCGTATTCCCACATATAGGGCTTGGACAACACATAAAACCATTCTGCTTGTTTGCCTCAGCCACTTCCAGAAAATCATGCACGCCCTTAATGTACTCGGAGGTTTTTCTTGAACCGTACATCCATTCCGGTTCATCTGCGTGCATTATATATAATTAAGTGTGTCAAAAATCATTACAGAACATCATGAATAGATAATTAAGTGACCAAATTAATAGAAGTTCATCATCACATTAAAACCAAAGTACATACATAGTTCTCATCTAACAACATAAAGCTCTGCAGAGCATCTAAATTAATTAAACCATACACTGAAACTATGTAAAACATTTCAATGCGAAAACAAATGCGATCATAATCGCAACCAATGTAACAACTGATCCAACGGCATAATGATACCAAGCCTCGGTATGAATGGCATATTTTCTAATCTTTCTAATCTTCAAGCGCATTGCATCCATCTTGATCTTGTGATCATCGACGACATCCGCAACATGCAACTCTAATATCATCTTCTCCTCCTCAATTTTTCCAATTTTTTCCTTAAACAAATTGTTTTCTTCTTCAACTAAATTTAACCTCTCGACAATAGGGTCGGTTGGAATTTCCGGTTCAACAACCTCCTAGATAAATAAAATCTATGTCACATTGGTCGGCATAATTATCATAAACAATAAATGAACCAATAGTTATGAAAATATAATATATACCACATCCGAATCATAGACACGACGAGGGCCGACGGGGGCGGATACCAAAACCATCGCACTCTATAAGATGCAATAATAAATGTAAGAAAATTATACAAGTATCTATATAAACATACAAGTAAGAATTTTTTTCCTTTCAAAAAGAAGATAAGAACAAGAGGCTCACCACGGTGGTGCCGGCGACGAGATCGGCGCGGGCGATCGACGGCGGTGAAGACGGGGACGGGACGTGACGGACCGCTAAACCTAGACAAATATTAAAGAAAATGGAGCTTGGAGTTCGAGCTTGGAGAGGAGAAAGCTTAAGTAGTGTGGCTCGGGCATTCCATCGAACACCTCGTGTGCATAGGAGGTGAGCTAGAGCACCACAAAGCTCTCCCCTCGTCGGCCACGAAAAACAGAGCACTGGGAGTGCTCTGCTCGCGGGCGAGGGGTATATATAGGCAACTAATTGGTCCCGGTTGGTGACTTGAACCGGGACTAAAGGGCAACCTTTGGTCCCGGTTCGTCCCACCAACCGGGACCAATGGTGGTGGGCCAGGAGCGAGGCCCATTGGTCCCGGTTCGTCCCACCAACCGGAACCAAAAGATCCAGACGAACCGGGGCCAATGGCCCGGTCGGCCTCCGGGTCTCACGAACCAGCTCCAATGCCCCCATTGATCCCGGTTCTGGATTGAACCGGGACTAATGAGCTGACCGGGCCTGGACCATTGTCTCCTTTTCTACTAGTGAAATTTCTAAAAGAACGAACATGTGCAAAATGGGCGAGCGCCCCTGAAATTCGTACTCTACTAGTTATTATCCAACAGCGAGCTAGCGGACGGAAGAAGAAAAATACGATCTCCCAACTTACTCTTTCTAATGGGACGACTACCCAGGATGTTTGTAAAATGATCAAACATACATAGGAGTTTTACAGGGATCTATATCACTCGGAAGGTATATCAGGGATGGATGCCGTCCTCCAGACTGTACCAAAGAAGGTAACGAGCGCTATGAATGATTTTTTGGAAAAGCCGTTCACCGCTGAGGAAGTCAAATTAGCACTGTTTCAGATGTTTCCCACAAAAGTGTCGGGCCCGGATGGCTTCCCTGCCCACTTTTCCAGCGTCACTGGGATTTGTGTGGGGAAGAAGTGATTAGAGCGGTGCTGAATATTTTGAACGGGGTAGAAGATCCAGGGGAAGCTAACCATACTCTGATCGTTCTCATTCCAAAAATTAAAGGTGCAACTTCTCTTACCCAATTCCGTCCGATTAGCTTATGTAATGTTATTTTGAAGATTGTATCGAAGGTACAAGCAAATAGGCTGAAGGAGATACTGCGGGAAATCATATCAGAAGAGCAGTCGGCGTTTGTACCAGGGCGGTGAATTACTGATAATATTATTACGGCATATGAGTACCTTCATTTTATGAAGAAGAAGAGGGCTCGGGGATCTCAGTTCTGTGCTCTCAAGGTGGATATGAATTATGATGAAGGCCTATGATCGAATTGAGTGGCCATACCTGCGTGCTATCATTCTTAAACTTGGTTTCAATACCAGGTGGGTTGATTTGGTAATAAAAGTTATCACATCAGTCAACTTCTCAGTGGTATTTAATGGGGAATGTACTGGAGATTTTAAACCAAGTAGGGGCATCTGACAGGGTGACCCAATCTCACCGTATTTATTTTTGCTTGTTGCTGAAGGTCTGTCTTGCCTTTTAAGGAGCAAGGGGAATTCTGAAAAAATTTCGGACATGATTGTGGCGCCCACAGCACCCCCGGTCAGTCACCTTTTATTTGCAGATGACAGCTTGCTATTGCAAAAGCTAGTGTGGAGGGAGCAAAGGAATTAAAAGATGTCATTCAAGTGTACTGCAATGCCTCAGGGCAGAGGGTTAATCTCCAAAAAAGCGCTATTCATTTCAGTAAGGGTTGTCCAAATTCTGTAAGAGAAGAGATGAAGGGTGTACTGAAAGTTCCCAATGAATCTCTGAGTGCAAAATACTTAGGTATGCCCACGGACGTGGGCAATTCCAAAAACAGAGCTTTCAAGTATCTCAAGGACAGCTTGTGGGGAAAGGTTAAAGGCTGGATGAAACAGATCTTAGCAACGGCGGGAAAGGAAGTCTTGATTAAGTCAGTTGCACAGGCAGTCCCAACCTACTCGATGGCATGCTTCAAATTGCCAAGAGGATTGTGTAATGAGCTTAATGCACTTGTGAGAAGTTTTTATTGGGGAAGCAAAAAAGGGAAGAGGAAGGCGCACTGGGTTTCCTGGGACACACTCACAATGCCTAAGTATATGGGCGGTTTGGGCTTCAGGGATATGGAGTTATTTAACCTGGCCCTTTCAGCATGCCAAGCATGGAGGTGTCTAGTCTCTCTGGAGACTCTAAGTGCGAGGATTTTGAAGGCAGTATATCACCCATCTTCCGATATTTTAGGTGCTGAACTAGGTGTTGGAAATATGCCCTAGAGGCAATAATAAATTATTTATTATTATATTTCCTTGTTCATGATAATCGTTTATTATCCATGCTATAATTGTATTGATAGGAAACTCAGATACATGTGTGGGTATATAGACAACACCATGTCCCTAGTAAGCCTCTAGTTGACTAGCTCGTTAATCAATAGATGGTTACGGTTTCCTGACCATGGACATTGGATGTCATTGATAACGGGATCACATCATTAGGAGAATGATGTGATGGACAAGACCCAATCCTAAGCCTAGCACGGATCGTGTAGTTCAGATGCTAAAGCTTTTCTAAAATGTCAAGTATCATTTCCTTAGACCATGAGATTGTGCAACTCCGGATACCGTAGGAATGCTTTGGGTGTACCAAACGTCACAACGTAACTGGGTGGCTATAAAGGTGCATTACAGGTATCTCCGAAAGTGTCTGTTGGGTTGACACGAATCGAGACTGGGATTTGTCACTCCGTGTGACGGAGAGGTATCTCTGGGCCCACTCGGTAGGACATCATCATAATGTGCACAATGTGATCAAGGAGCTGATCACGGGATGATGTGTTACGGAACGAGTAAAGAGACTTGCCGGTAACGAGATTGAACAAGGTATCGGATACCGACGATCGAATCTCGGGCAAGTACAATACCGCTAGATAAAGGGAATTGTATACGGGATTGATTGAGTCCTTGACATCGTGGTTCATTCGATGAGATCATCGTGAAACATGTGGGAGCCAACATGGGTATCCAGATCCCGCTGTTGGTTATTGACCGGAGAACATCTCGGTCATGTCTGCATGGTTCCCGAACCCGTAGGGTCTACACACTTAAGGTTCGATGATGCTAGGGTTATAAAGGAAGTTTGTATGTGGTTACCGAATGTTGTTGAGTCCCGGATAAGATCCCGGACGTCACGAGGAGTTGCGGAATGGTCCAGAGGTAAAGATTTATATATGGGAAGTCCTGTTTTGGTCACCGGAAAAGTTTCGGGTTTTATCGGTAACGTACCGGGACCACCGGGAGGGTCCCGGGGGTCCACCAAGTGGGGCCACCATCCCCGGAGGTCTGCATGGGCCAAGTGTGGGAGGGAACCAGCTCCAGGTGGGCTGGTGCGCCCCAAGAGGCCCATGTGCCAAGAGATAAGGGAAAGGAGAGTCCTAAAGGGGAAGGCACCTCCCTAGGTGCCTTAGGCAGGATGGACTCCTCCTGGCCGCACCCTTCCTTGGAGGAAGGGCCAAGGCTGCGCCTCCCCCTCTCCCTTGCCCCTATATATAGTAGAGGGAGGAGGGCAGCCGCACTGAGTCCCTGGCACCTCCCTCCCTCCCGTGACACCTCCTCCTCTCCCGCAGTGCTTGGCGAAGCCTGCAGGATTGCCACGCTCCTCCTCCACCACCACGCCCGTTGTGCTGCTGCTGGATGGAGTCTTCCTCAACCTCTCCTCTCTCCTTGCTGGATCAAGGCATGGGAGACGTCACCGGGTTGTACGTGTGTTGAACGCGGAGGTGCCGTCCGTTCGCACTAGGATCATCGGTGATTTGAATCACGGCAGTACGACTCCATCAACCCCGTTCACTTGAACGCTTCCGCTTAGCGATCTACAAGGGTATGTGGATGCACTCTCCTTCCCCTCGTTGCTGGTTTCTCCATAGATAGATCTTGGTGACACGTAGGAAATTTTTTGAATTTCTGCTACGTTCCCCAACACTAGGGTCAAGACCATCGCAACTATGGCGCTCGGTGCTCGAGGGTCGAGATGCCCTACTGAATGGACTAATTCGCAGGATTGGAGATGGCCGAACTACTCAGGTTCGGTCAGACAATTGGATCCCAAGGGACGAACGACGTATACCATATGGTGTCCGATCGCATCATTGTCCACAATTGGCTTCAGAATTTTTGAATCGAATAGAAGGCACTTGGGATGTACAAAAACTGGAACAGTACCTTCTGCCAATGGACGTGGACTATATTAAGTCAATCGTGATCAGCACAGTTCCTCAAGATGATTTTTGGGCATGGCATTTTGAAAGGAAGGGTATGTCAGGTCATGCTGTAAGATGCTTGTCTCCATCAAGGAGAGGGAAGACTGGTTGGAGGAGCGTCCTGCTACAAGTTCAGCAAAATCTGAGAAAGCTTGGTCAAGTCTTTGGAAGATTAAGGTGCCGGCCAGGGTTAAGAACTTTGCATGGAGACTTGCACATAATTCTTTACCTAGTGGGGATGTGCTCAAACACAGGAATATGGCCAAGACTGCTGCGTGTGCTATTTGCCATGACGCATACGGTAGTTGGAAACATTCACTAGTAGACTGCACCATGGCGAGGTGTGTGTGGAGCTTGTGTGATCGACAACTGACACAACATGTGTGTATGTCCGAGTGCCCGGATGCACGTGAGTGGCTTTTTCATCTTATGGAGACGACGTCCCATGAGGAGTTCATTGAGATCTTGCTGATGTTGTGGGCTATTTGGACAGCTAGAAGAAAGGCCATTCATGAATCGATCTATCAAAGCCCAGTCACTGTAAGAGGATTTGTTACAAATCTGTTGGGTGAACTACAGCTTATTACTGATCATAAGGAGAAGGCCAAGCCGATGGGAAACAGTCGCCGGGCTTGAACAAGCGCTGGATAGCACCACCGGTTGACTTCATGAAGCTAAATGTCGATGGGGGAGCGGCAAAAGTACAGAACAAAGGAGCAGCAGCGGTGGTATGTCGAAATGCAGATGGAGTGTACCAAGGATCGTCAGCTCGTGTTTATGATGATATAACAGACCCTCTGATGCTTGAGGCTCTTGCCTGCTGCAAATCTATGGCCCTAGCTAAAGACCTCAACATTTAAAAGTTGCGGATTGCATCTGATGCTTCTGTTATGATCAAGGCGATAAATGAAGGGAGCCGATGCAGCTATAGTTCGGTGCCGAAGGAGATTGAGCACAGGCGGCGGGACTTCCAAGTTGTGGAATTTGTCCATGAAGGCAAAGAGTTCAATACACCTGTGCATAACCTCGTTAAGTGTTCTCTGTCTTTAGATCACGGTCGGTATGTTTGGCTCCTGAAGCCTTGGGATGCAATAATTGTACCCATTGTCGTTGATTAATAAAGACCGTGGTAATCCTAAAAAAAAAGTTATTATCCAACCCTAAAAATAAACTAGTTATTATCCATTATCTCTAAAGAAAACTAGTTATTATCCACTATAAATGTTACAGGTTAATGTTGTAATGGCTAGGGCTACTTTTGTGCTAGCCTCTGGTCGTGAGTTCGAGACTTGATGGCCACACTTTTTTATGTTAAATTTTCATTATATAATAATAGGTGGGACATCGTCCGGTACATATAAACTTGTTATCCTTAGCTGGCATGTCAATGTGATCGATGTAGTGGCTAGACTTGCTAGTGTGGTAATCGTCGGTTGTGCGTTCGAGACCTTTTTTTTGTTTTGAAATAAACGAAATTTTATTCATTAGCAATAATCGATACATCGTTTGTGAGAAATGTTACAAATTCACTAATAGGCTCCTCAAACCCATCCGAAGTCGAAAAAAATCTGGCTAATCTAACAAGTTCATGTGCTACTTTATTTGCCTCTCTATTACAATGTTTGAATTTAGTCATGATAAAATCACAAGCATAGTGATAACAGTCATCGAAGATTGCCGCCGCCGCTCCCGCTGACTGTCCTCCGTCTTGCATTGTCTCAACCATCTCCAGATTGTCAGAGTTGATGATTAGGCAATTACATCCCGCCCTTTGCGCTAAATTTAGGCCAAATTTGAGAGCTAAGGCCTCCGCCATGAGAACGTCTGCACAGTAGTCTATCTTTCCATTCCCTCCTGCAATAAACCTACCTTTGTCGTCTCTCAATACTGCCCCCATCGTACCCTCCAGCAAGTTATGGTCAAAAGAGGCGTCAACATTGAGTTTCACAAAGCCCCTAGGAGGACATTGCCAACCCCCTTTTTCATGGACGCATTTGAAGACGATGCATTTACAAAATTATATGTAAGAGCTATGATCCCCATTGAGATCTGAGTCTCATTTTGAGTGAATTCCTTATGCACTAATTTCTTTCTTTCCCACCATAGATATCAAGTAGAGGTAGCTATCATTTCTTGAACATTTCCGTACCCCATAATGCGCAGATCTTGATCTGGAAGGAGGAATAAGTATTCCAGTATTGCCTCTCCAGCACGATCAATCTCACAAGCTCTCTCAATAATCATATCCAACCCTAGCCTTTTTCAAACCTCCTTCGCTTTTCTACATAGGAAAAGCAAGTGCTTCGTATCTTCTACACCATGAGAGCATGTAGGACACAAGGGCGAGACCTTCATGTGTCTATTAGTGAGTGTTGCCCGACATGGGAGAGTACTATGTAGTGTCCGCCATAATTTTTTTTGACTTTAGCCGGACAAGATAACTTCCATATGTGACACCATATAGGATTACGTGTGCTCCGTCTCATCCCGTTGGAATATTTTAGTTTGCTCCTATACTGATAGTTCCACTCCATTGTGCGTTCGAGACCTTGTGCGTCCCCTCTTTTGGCCTTAATTTTACTAGTACAGTGGTCGACTTTCCTCCAAATAAAAAAAACACAAAGGGTCTTGTGCAAAAATATGTCACGGTGGTCAGCTTTTACAAGGTTGTTTTGTGCAAAAATCCGTCGGTCGAGCGCCTCCAGTCAATGACAGGTGGGGCCATACACACAGATACGCTTGCATGCACATTTTGTGACCGTATGTGCACGTTTGAGTCAAGTTGAGTGACAAAAATTCCGTATTTTTAAAATTCTAGCACCAAACTGAACATCGAGCGCAAGTACTATGACTCCTGGTGATATTACCTCAAAATTTTAAATTTTGAATGACTGGCCTGATTTCTGGATGATATTTTTTTTGTTTTCTCCCACCATGGGTTTCGGCCCTTTTCTCACTTTTTTCTTTTTCAGTTATTCATTTTTCTTTGGTTTTCATTTTCGTTTTCTTGCTTCTTCCTTTATACTCTTTTATTAAAAAACATGAATTTTCTTAATATCTTGATTTTTTTCTCAATCGTGAACTTTTTCAAATTCCGTTTAGTTTTTTTGTTTCCTTTTTCCCTATTAATTATTTTTTATTTTTTGAAATGCACGAACATTTTTTATGATTTTGGGAGATTTTCTAAATTTCCTGAACTTTTCAAAAATTCTGTGATTTTTTCCAAATTTACAAACTTATTTCAGATTTGTGAACTCTATTTTCAAATAACAATTTTTTAAACCCATGATTTTTTCAAATCCGTGAACAGTTTTTTGAATCCACGGTTATTTTTCCAAATCTGCAATTTCTTGTCAAAATCCATGATTTTTTTATAGAGTTCATATTTTATCAAAATCCATGAATTTTCTTTTCAAATTTTGAACTTTTTCATACACGTGATTTCCTTAAAACATATACGAAGAGTTTTCAAAATTCATGATTTTTTTCCAAAATCCATGAACTTTTTTCGAAATTTTGAACCTCTTCATATACATGATTGTTTTCTGAAATTTATTGACTTGTTTCAAACCCATGCATTTGAAAAATGTTTTTTTTCAAATTGATGATTTTTGTCAAATCATTTTCCAAAAGTAAACTGGTCGATGGTCAACTGTCCACGGTCCACCTGTCAATATTTCAGGCGTAGCTAGGCCGGCTCAGCACGCGCGCGTCAACCCCTGTTGGCCTAACTGATGCTTAAGGCGCTACGAGCTAATCGTTTTTCTCCGAAAAAATAGGAGGCCTTCGGGAGGCGACTAGGGTTTTCGGGAGGACCTGCGGTGGCGCCCGCCCGATCCGATCGACGAGCCGCAGGAATCGTACACCTGATCGCGATGGCCTCGCCTGCTGATCGAGGAAAGGAGAAGGAGGCGCTCTCGCCCAGGGCGGCGAGGGCGAAACTTGCAGAGGCGCTGGGAAAGATGGAAATCACCGACGAGGAAGTGACTCCGCTGGTTGTTGATGATCTTGACGAGGGGGCGCCGGAGAAGTGGATGTTAGCAGGCAAAGTACTTCATCGACATACCCTCCACATCCAGACTATATCTAGCGCGCTCCGGCCAGCATGGGGAAACCCTAAAGGTTTATCCTTCAGACTGGTAGGGGAGAACATGTTTGTTGCAGAATTTGCATGCAAACGGGATCATGACCGCGTGTGGGAGGGATCGCCATGGCACGTCAGCAAGAACGCCGTGATTCTATCTGAGTTCGAGGAGTGCGTGCGCCCTTCCGAGTTGAAATTTTATAAGCTGCAGCTTTGGGCCCGAGTTCTAAATCTCCCGTTTAATCTTCGGGCGGAACCATGGAGCACAACGATCGCTCACCAGATTGATAGACAAGCATCTTTGGTGCAGTTTGATCACAATGCAGGGTACCTAAGGGCGAGAGTCACTGTTGACGTTGATAAACACTTGAGGAGGTGGATACTAATAGAGTCAAAGAGGAGAAAGTGCATGGATCCTTATGATATTGTGTATGAGAATTTGCCACACTACATTTCTCGTGTGGCAAATGGGTCACTAAATATCTATTCTGCTCTCGCCGGGGAGCAGAGGCGAGAATGGAGATCTTCCTTTTGGTAAAGGCACGCGGGCACAGGATGATTGGAAGAAAGCTGCCTCTGGTGAAGGTTCGACGAGAGAGAACTCAGCCCCCCACAAAAGTAAACCAGAGACGAAGAACTCTAGCACATCGGCTAAGGGGACGGCTGAAGTAACTTCTCCTGCAAGGAATAATAGAAATCACCAGAAGAGGAAGGGAGGACCTCAGGTCCAGCACCAGATGTATAGGAAGGTCGACCAACCGCTCCTGACAGATTCCCCCCACCAAGATGAGGAGGGGACAGGGAATATGACTGCTTCTCTCAACGACTCGCTGGCGAGTTCTGAAACTGAGAGGGAGCCAAAGAAGAAGAAACCTACCTCGAGCAATTCGGAGACTTTGGCAGAGGCTGCAAGGCAGCCCTGCCCGACATAATGAGTTGCTTGAGCTGGAACTGTCGAGGGCTTGGGAACCCATCGACAGTTCGAGAGCTTCGCAGTGTGGTGAAGCAGGAAGGGCCCGGTCTCCTGTTTGTGATGGAGACAAAAATTCCAGCGAAAAGAGTGGAAAGTTTGCAGAATCTTCTTGGTTTTGCGGGATGTTTCGCAGTAAACAGTACCGGCCTTAGTGGCGGCATTGGTTTGTTTTGGACTGATGAGTTGGATGTGCAGTTGAAAAACTACAGTTCTTGTCATATCGACGTTGTGGTAAAGAAGAAAAACCAAGCCTCGAAGGAATGGAGGCTTACATGTTTCTATGGAGCTCCAAAGGTGGAAGATCGGCCACATAGTTGGAGGTTCCTCCGTACGCTCTTTGCAATCCAGCACGAAGCTTGGCTCTGTGTCGGTGATTTCAATGAGACAATAAGTGCTTCTGAACACTTCTCCCGATCGGCGAGGCCTGAATATCAAATGCGGGCGTTGAGAGAAGCAGTTGATGACTGTCTGTTTCATGACCTGGGCTGGTCTGGGACGGAATACACATGGGATAATGGACAACAAGGAAATGCAAATGTAAAAGCCAGATTGGACAGGGGGTTTGGAAACTCCCAGTATGTTCATATGTTCCCGGATACACATGCACGGCACATTGCCACCGCGGAGTCTGATCATTGTTTTGTATTGATTGATCTGCGGGAACACTTGGCCGGACAAAATGTACGAGCTGCTAGACAGTTTCGGTATGAAGATGTATGGCAGACATGTTGACTACGACTAGTTTGTCCTTCAACAGTGGCAAAAGGGAGCTGGACAACATGGTTTGGCCGGTGTGGTAAATGCTCTCAGCGACATGCAGCAGAAGCTTGCTAGCTGGGGAGCAAAGGAATTTGGGAGCCTAACACGCAAGGTCCGGAAGCTGCGCACAAAGCTTGATCGTCTATGAGCTCGCTCCACGGGGCGCGGGCCAACAGATGAAGAGCGCGCCATCGGGAAGCAATTGCGAGAAGCCCTCCAACAGGAGGAAATATGGATGCGGCAACGATCCAGAGTTCTATGGCTACGGAAATGAGATCGGAACACAGGCTATTTCCATTCCCAAGCAGCTATACAGAAACGCATTAATAGGATTGAGTTTCTTGAGAGGGCTGATGGCTCAACGTGTCAGACAATGGAAGATAATCATGCGGAAGTCCAAGGTTTTTATGAAGCTCTTTATACGTCACAGGGTTTCCTACCTATGGACGAGCTGCTCAATCTGGTTCTTCCCAAGGTGACACCACTTATGAATGAACACCTCTACAAGCCGTTTACAACTCAAGAGGTCAAGGTAGCCTTGTTCCAAATGGCACCGTCCAAGGCACCAGGGGTGGATGGTTTTACAGCGGGGTTTTTTCAGCGGCATTGGGAGCTTCTTGAGGACGATATAGTGCAGGCTGTTTTGGATTTCTTGAATGGGGGGGGGGGGAGTTGCCTGTGGGAATGGATGACACTTCCATTACCCTCATACCTAAAGTAAGGTACCCGCAGCGTATCTCTCAATATAGAACAATTTCTCTTTGCTCTGTGCTCTATAAAATCGCATCCAAATGTATCACTAACAGAGTGAGGGAGTTTCTTGGGGATATCATTGGTGAAGAACAGAGTGCTTTTATTCCAGGCCGTCTCATTACCGATAATCTACTTATTGCGTATGAGAGCGTTCATGCAATGAGGAGACGGAAGAAGGGGAGAAATCATGTGTGTGCAGTCAAAATTGACATGATGAAAGCATACGACCGAGTTGAATGGCACTACCTAGAAGCTATCATGTCAAGGTTGGGCTTTAGTCCGAGTTTTGTTAGACTGACCATGAAATGTGTGACTTCTGTCAGGTTTACAGTGCGTGTGAATGGGGTTTTGCTGCCGTACTTCACCCATCCAGGGGCTTGCGCCAAGGGGACCCCTACTCGCCCTACCTGTTCCTGCTTTGTGCAGAGGGTTTTACGACACTCTTGAATAATTTGGGTGGCGCACAAGTGGATAGGGGGATCAGAGTAAAGCAATCATTCGCCTTGGGTGAATCATCTTCTCTTCTTGATGACAGTATTATCTTTATGAGTGCAAAGGAGACGAGCGCCCGAAGGCTGAATCAAGTTCTGAGGATCTATGTTGACTGTTCTGGACAAAGTGTAAACAGAGAAAAAAGCTCCATCTATTTTAGTCCGAACACACCTGACCCAGTTAGACAACACATGAAGCTTCTTCTTGGCATCACGGTCGAAGCTTTCAACGAGAGATATCTTGGTTTGCCTACTACAACTGGACGGATTACAAGTGGCACTTTTGATCATTTGAACGAGAGGATCCGAAGCAAGTTGCAGGGGGGCGGCACGCATGATTTCATGTGCAGGACGAGAAACATGTTTGAAATCGGTGGCCCAAGCGATTCCGGCTTTTTCTATGAGTTGTTTTTAGTTAACAAAAAAAGTTTGAAAGGGACTTACATCAAGCATGGCGCGCTACTGGTGGAGCAGTTCACTTGATCGTCAATCCTTGCACTGGGTTGATTGGGATACCCTTGCAACACCAAAAGAGAAGGGAGGGATGGGATTCAGAAATATGCAGCTCTTCAACTTGGCCCTTCTTGGAAAACACGGATGGAGACTCGTCACGAGCCCAGATTCACTCTGTGCACGGGTGCTCAAGGGGAAATACTTTCCGACCACAAGCTTCATGGAGGCCACCGCGCATCCGCATGCTTCATCTACGTGGCACGCGATTTTGGCTGGGCGTGAAGCCCTTGGGGTTGGTATGATCAAGCGGATTGGTGACGACACGACGGTATGGATCTGGGATGATCCTTGGATCCCAGGAATCATATCCATGAAGCCGTCGATCTAGCTGGGTGCTGCAAACTTAGCCATGGTCTCCGACTTAATTGACTCTGATATTGGGAAATGGAAGATGGATGTAGTGAGGGAAAACTTCGTACCCAATGAAGCCGCAGCTATCTTGAACATACCCTTGCGGCGCATGGGAGGGGAAGACAATGGGCATGGTCGTGAGAAAGCAGGAGTCTATACTGTCAAATCAGCGTACCGATCCCTAATGATTCACAACGAGCACTTCGCTCTAGAAGAAGGGTCGGTTACAGAATCTTCAATGACAGATAAGCAGCTATGGACGAGGCTTTGGAAGCTGAACGTGGTACCAAAGGTCCGTGTGTTTTGGTGGCGAGTGCTGCGTGGGATCCTACCTGTCGAGAGCACTCTTAAACACAGACACATAGCGACTCTTGCGAGGTGCAAAGTGTGCCTAGCAGCCGATGAGGACATGTATCATGCACTCATAGAATGCTCTCATGCAAAGTGTTTCTGGAGGGAAGCGAGCGAATGGCTGCGTATAAAACTCCCAGCGCTACATGTGAGCACATGGGCCAGAGATATCCTTTGTGACGCTAGGTTTGATGCGTCGGATAGAGCAAAAATTGTCTCGGTAATGTGGGCAATCTGGACTTCTCGGAATAATATTACCCATGACAATGCAAATATGAACCTTGTCCAGTTACTCAAGATGATCAAAGATGCTCTTGGGTGTTGTAACCCCCGACCAAACACGCGAGTATTCTGCCGGGTCATGGTTAGAGGCCACCAAAGGAGGAGTGGATAAAGATAAATACGGATGCTGGTATTTCTATGTAGGAGCATAGAGGAGGCTTTGGAGGTGTTGCGAGATCATCTTCGACTTTCATTTCTGCTTGGTGCAAGCCTTGCCCAGGCGTCACGGACCCCCTCGTTGCGGAGGCCTCAGCCGTTCGTGAAGGTGTGATTGTGGCAAGCCTTCGTGGATTTGCGCGTGTGGAGATCGAAACAGACAGTTTGGAGGTGGTGAACCTCTGGAAATCACGCCGGACTTCTCGTTTTGTGTTAGCGCCGTTATTTTTAGATATTGAAGAACTAGCTGCTAGTTTTCTTTCCTTTGATATTCATCATGTAAAGAAACATGCAAACATTCCCGCCCACCTTTGTGCCCAGCATGCATGCACACTGGAGGTGACGGAGTGTTGGATGGACTCTCCCCCGGGGTTTCTGGTCACCAGCCTTATGGCTAATAGGGCCGGCGCCTTCCTGATTGAATAAAGCTCTTCTTTACCCCGCAAAAAAAAAAAAACTTAAGGCGCTGATTAGGACCTCTCCATACCTGGTGCTTATGCGCCAAACAGTAGATTAACCATAGTGCGCCAATGCTCATTTTCTATGGGCTGCCCATATAAGCTTTATGATTTTGGAAAGCTTCTACATGCTTCCTGTATGTCTTTTTTTCTGTATTTTTGTTTTTTCCTTGCTTTTTTTTGCGGTTTTTTCTTTGCGAGATTTCTTTTTATATTATTCTTTTTTATTTTAATCGCTTCCATTTTTATAATTCTAGAATATTTTTAACATTGAATATTTTTAAATTCTTGAAAAAATCCAAATTTTTGACTTTCTAAAAATTCATGGACTTTTTTAGAATACAAACAATCTAATTTCACCCTATTTCTTTTTACAGTTAGCCGGTTTTTTTAGACAACAAAGCAGCAGGTGAGGCGTACTAGCAATCCAGCCATCAAATCTTATTTGACACATTGTGTGTAAAATAAGCGCCCTTTTCTGCAGGAAGGGAAGAGAAGCGGTGAAGGTGGGCTGGCCCATTTTGCTTGCGTATAGTATATATAAGTGTCTATAAGGTGAAACTTTTCTTATCAAAAAATTCATCTATAAGGTAAACCTTATAGAAGAAGGCTCATATATGAAAGTACAAATGTGATCCCGAGCTTCGGTGGTCCCGGATGAACGGTAAAAATTGAAAAAAAAAATGGCAAGAATAATTGATGTTTTGTCTGCATGCAAATTTTCATGATGAAATTATATTTGTCGAGGTGTGGGCAAAAAATAAAATTGATGTTGCTCCACAACTATAATTTCAACGTGAAAATTTGCACGCGTACAGACAAAACATCAATGTTTCTTGCCAATAAAATTTTGAATTTTTTACTATTTTTTGCGTATTTAACTGTTCATCCGGGATCACATACTCCACATCCGTTCATATACGGGGTTTGACCGGTTTTATGAAGCTTCTTGAAGGTTTCAATCAGTCCTTTTATTTTTTCCGTTTTTCTTTCCCGGTTTTCTTATTTTTCATGAATTTCAAAACATGTTTGCATTTGTGAAAAAATATCGAAAAAATGTTTTTTTGTTTTTATCATTTTTTCAAAATATTTCCACAAGTTTGTAAAAATTGGCTCACTAAACATTGTTCACTAAATTTGAAAAATGTTTGTTGTTTCAAATAAATTTAAAAAATGTCCAATTTTTTCATAAATAATCATGATTTGAAAAATGTTCTCAAATATACAAAAAATTGCGTTTATTTTAACAAAATAATGTATTGTTTTAAAAAGCTCAAAAACAATGTTCGCCTTTTCAAAAAGTATTCCCTGTTTTAAAGAAGTGTTTGCCTTCTAGAAAATGTTCTAAATTTTTGAAAATGTTCGCGTTTTTAAAAATAAATGTTCATACAAAGATTTTTTAAATGTTCTCAAAACTTTCAAAAAAAATCACTTTTTGAAAAACTAATAGAGAAAAAATGCTATGAAAATATTTGCCCCCACAATACTCCGCACCCTACACTGCCCGACCACATAAATTCTCTATTATAGAAGTACATAAATTCGACTAGAAAAGATTGAGTACACAAATTTCGTCAGACAAAAATAAAGTACATAAAAACCAAGTAGGACCACATACTGAATGGCCAGTCGATTGGGCTTGATCTCTCACCTTCATATATTCCATATTTGGCTTGATTTATCTTCTAAATTGGCCCATTCTTGCAAGGAAAGAGAAAACAAGGGAATTTCCGATCTTTCAGTTTATTAGCCACTGAATATCATACTGAAGTGATTATCCCAGGAAATCTGTGATTATCAGGTTTAAACAAGTGTAGAAATGAGTGCAAAATACAATGATCGACCTCCCTAAGCTTAAATCTTGATCTTCCTCAAGTAAAAAACAAAATTCATAAGGATCTTAGTTATTTAAACCAAAATAACAAGAAGGTTTTTTTGTTACTTACGACCGGTATGCCTAGATAGCCCACTGTTTCCTTCACCTGAAGACTTAGCATAGTTGTAGCTGCGATAATGGTTATTATACAAGCTTGTTAGGCCAAGATAATTAGAACATGCCAAACTAAGGAAGAGGGAACATGTCACTCGGTCCCGCTCCGCAGGCATCACCCCGCATCGATTTGACCGACGGGTGGCTCGCTCGCGAAGGGAATGACAAGGGAATGACACTGTGGGGTATAGACCCATTTGGGGGAGGCCATAGTAGTTTTCAGCAAATGACTATATAGAAGTTAATCTCGCGTACTTCGATACTCTCATGTGCGCATGTTATTCTCATTGTCATTTACCCTTCTATTATTTTCATTTTTATACAATAAGATGGTTGTTATGTTGTGCAACTTGTAGTTACCCAGGTACTTAGGGCATCTTCAACGGCGTCACCCAAATCAGACTCACTATCCATTCCCGAACGTGTCCATGGACACGAATATGGGACCCGGCCATCCGACCTCATGTCCGAAACGTTTGCCCCATGTCAGGCCTCATCCGGATACATTTGAAGTGCAAATGTTGATCAATAGCAATTTGATGAGCAAATAAAAGTGCATATGTATGCAATCCTCACAGTAAAAAAGGGTGGATGTTCATATGTTTTTACATGCGCCCGACCACAAAAGTTTCAGAGCGTGCAAAATAATGCCAATTTTGGCCTCCAAGACCGGCTATCTGTGTCTCCTCCCTCTTACTTTTCCGCTGGCTCCTCTGTAGCATCTACCTCCCCCATCTCTACCGCAAAGTGCTTCAACATCCTTGCATGGATGGCTTGCACGATCTTCGGCGCATCGGGATCCAACTCGTCCATTATCAAGGTCAATATTTTGGTTTCCTCTTAAGCAGCCACGAGCTCAATCCTCCTGTCTTCAAGCTTGGTCTTATTCTCTTCGAGCTCGGTCTTCTTCTCTTCAAGGTTGATCTTTTTCTCTGTCGCAGCTAGTAAGATGTCAAATCTCTCCACCTTCTTTCCCGCCTTGATGTCATTGCTCTTGATGCATGCCTCCTCCTTCTACATAATGATGTCCTTGAGCGTATCTGTCATCTTGGTTATGTCCACTTCTCACTTCTCCTTCTCCTTCTACCACTTCCTCCCTTGGATCCCCCTTTTGACATTCTTGGCCAGCTCTCATTTTGTTGGGTCGATTGGATCACCATCTTCGCCTTCAATGCTGATGTTGGAGGTCTTGACTGTATGGGCAATGGATAGGAGCCACTTGGGTAGCCTAGTGAACTTCAACCAACAATACATGAGGATGAAGTTCTTCTCCATTCAAGTACAACGTGACCGCAGGGGGGAGGCTAGCAAAAGAGAACACGGTCAACAAGTTGCATATCCGTCCAAATGACCAACACATAGAGCATATCTGCCAAATGATCAACACATAGAAAACCTTACTTGTTTAGAGATATGTGCACCACTTGGCCACCGGTTTATGAGTGTATTGAGATGGCAGCAATACTTTCTCACAAATTTCTGGATGGTGTACCATGGATGGGTGACGACTTTGGCGTACGATCTCGAGTCACTAGATGTAGCTTGGAACAAAGCTCTTCACTAGCCAGGTTGTGGCAACTTCCTCCATCTATGATGTCTTTGATGGATCTTCCTTGAATTCCCGCTTTGGTATGGAAGATGTGGCATCATTGGTATTCATCTTGTTGTCGTTGAAGTGTCAAAAATATTTGAGACAACAAGAGCGGTCTCGAATTATTTTTGCAATAGAATTGAGCATCTTCACCTTCTTTCACTTGAAGAAGAATAGCCACATTCCCTAAAGCTTCCATTTCTTCTTCGCTCATGGAGTCATACTAGCCATCGCGTTGAGGATCATGGTCCTTCTTGTCAGACACTCAAATGTCTTGTGGCCATGTCCTTTGCGAGTGAAGCATTGGCTTTGACTTGTTTTGGCGTTGGGGTCTGTTAGTGTTTTCACTGAGACGATCTTGGCAATATCTGAAGCAAGAGGGTGACCCAGTTTGCTCAAATCTCTTGACTACATGCATTGGAGATGGAAGAACTGCCCAAGAGCTCTACAAGGGCAATATCAGGGTCATGTTAAGAAGCCCACTATCATTCTTAAAGAAGTTGCATCGTAGGATGTCTGGATTTGACATGCTTTCTTTGGCATGCACGGGTCTCACAGTGACATCAATGTGCTGCAACGATCTCCATTGTTTGCTAGGCTGACTGGAGGTAAAGCTCCTCCTTGCAACTATACTTTCAATGGCCATGAATACAAAATGGGCTACCATATGGTTGGCGGTATCTATCCTCCTTGGGCAACCTTTCTCAAGACCATCGTTGAGCTAGTTGGTCAAAAAAGGTCTCACTCTGCCCAAAGACAAGAAGCAGCTAGAAAAGATGTCGAGAGGGCATCTGGAGTTCTCCGGGCCCGTTTTGCAGTTGTTCGTGGACCTCCTCAACAATGGGATCCGGAGACCTTTTGGGAGGTGATGACATGTTGTGTGATCATGCACAACATAATCGTGGAGGATGAGGGTGAGTATGCTGCCTCAGCTCTTAAATTTGAGAACATGGGTGATTCTATCGAACTTCCAGAGTAGAATCCGGCCACGTTTGATGAGCTTGTTTAAATGCATCAACAAATTCGGAATCAAGCAACTCATGAGCAACTGAAGGAAGATTTGATTGAGCATCTATAGGCGGTTAAAGCGGACAACGAATACATATGTGCTAGTTGAATTCAAGTTTGAACTACTTTAATTTAAAAACTTTGTTGGATTGTAATATTTAAATTAGAACTACTGCCACATTTGAACATTTTTAGATAGACTAGGATTTGATATGCAGTTATTAGAGCTTGCGGGCTTTAAAAAAATAGAGGCGGATGTTTGCGGCTATGGATGGATGGCCGGCTTCAGCATCAGTGATCGTGGAATGATCCTTATCGGTCCGCGGACGAATACAGTGTCCGGTTTAAAGGTCGGTGGTAGAGATGACCTTAGTTCCCAGCAGTATTAATGGTTCTCTCCCTGTATATTGATCTAGGACATCGATATCCACCACACGTGTGGCGTCAAGGGGGGTGTGCCGCATGCCCTGTGTGGCATAGACATAGCCCCGCCCGCACGACGGTGTCCGGGCGCACCCAACCACAGCCCGCATGTCCGATGTGTGGCACAATCGCCCACAGGTCCGGTTGAGCGACCCCGCTGCCTGCACAACCTCACGCGCCCATTGTCCCTATCCGCCTTCGAACCACAGTGCCACCTGCCGTCGTCGTCTCCAACCTCTCAATCGGCCAATCTTCCCCTACCTCCATCATATTCCTTCTCTAGTTGCCATGGCAACCAGACCAGATCTCCAGCGCCACCCCACCCCACCCCCTCCCGATCGACGGAAAACAGGACAACGAGCTAACAGGTCGTTGTCCGATCTCCTCCTCCTTCTCCTCCTTCCCCTGTCCCAAATAATTGCTCTTCTAGATTGCCCACAAAGATGGCGACTATATCCACACTGTCATGGCGACACACCACCACTACAAAAAAAATACACTTCCGTGATGATACGTGTTTGTCACAGTAGGTCGCGTTTTCTGTCATGCATGTACATCCATGACGATTTTATGACAGAATCAAGATAGTCATACCTGTGTTGTCGTAGATGTGTTCCATGACATTACCAAAATTATCATCACGGAAGTGTCCACTTCCATGACGATAAATCGCGCGTCACAGAAGTGCTTTCGTCAAGGGTGACCGACACGTGGCATCCACCGTAACGGAACGCCGTTAAGCTATCGGGTCGGGTTTTGGATCCGATAACCCGTTAACAGCCCGACCAATGGGGATTTTCCATGTGTAAAATTATCATTGGTCGGAGGAAACACGGTTCCGCTCATCGTTGGGACGGATGTCATCCACTCATTGGACGTAAAGGCGCCTATGATACGTCGACACGTGGCACGCCCAACAGAGGCCCATTCCCGTGAAAAGGCTGGCCCGCTTTGACTTGGTCAAAAGGTGGCGGGCGGCCCATGGAAACTTTGTTATTGGCTTGTTCGCATATAGCCCATTTACAGCCCGCTAACCCAAGGCCCGTTCGCCCTATCCGAATTAGGCCCGATGGCGTCATCTGGGCCATCCAATATGATTCGGCCGTTTTCACTTCGGCACATGTATGGCCCATGACGTCTTTCGGCCCATATGAGGCCCTATGTAACTCTTGGCCTATTAACGGCCCGTGGTGAAACTGCCCGTAATGAACAGTGTATCACTTTACACCCATTAACGGCCCGTGGTGAAATTGGCCCGTAATGAACAGTGTATCACTTTATACCCATTAATGGCCCGTTATTCCGTTGGGCCGTTTCCAGCCCACGTTATCTTTTGGCCTTCTCAGAGCCTATTTATTCTTGGGATCATTTCCAGCATTCGTTTACTTACGGCCCGTTACTGTCATTTTCTGCTTGTGGGCCAAATTCAGCCCGTGGTTATAGTCGGCCTGTTTGTGGTCCGTTAATACATTGGGCCGTTTTCATAGCATCATCAAATACGGCCTATTAATGATGGCCCGTTATGGTCGGCCCATGAACGGACGATTCCAACTCTAGCCCGTTTACGGCCATAATGCGGTCTGTTTGGCCCATGTTTGGCCAATCGATCATACGGCCCGTATAAGGCCCATTGATGATACGGCCCGCAGAAGGCCCATTGTTTGTACCACCCGTAGAAGGCCCATTGTTTCTACGGCCCGTAGAAGGCCCACTGTTTCTACGGCCAGTAGGAGGCCCAGTGTCACTATAGTAAATATTAGCCCATGGTTATTGTCGGTGTCAAAACCGGCGGATCTCGGGTAGGGGGTCCCGAATTGTGCGTCTAGGCGGATGGTAACAGGAGACAAGGGACACGATGTTTTTACCCAGGTTCGGGCCCTCTCGATGGAGGTAAAACCCTACTCTGCTTGATTAATATTGATGATATGGGTAGTACAAGAGTAGATCTACCACGAGATCGTAGAGGCTAAACCCTAGAAGCTAGCCTATGGTATGATTGTTGTTAGTCCTACGGACTAAAACCCTCCGGTTTATATAGACACCGGATAGGGTTAGGGTTACACGTAGTCGGTTACATTGGTAGGAGATCTACATATCCGTATTGCCAAGCTTGCCTTCCACGCCAAGGAAAGTCCCACCCAGGACACGGACGAAGTCTTCAATCTTGTATCTTCATAGTCCAGAGTCCGCCACCGATGATAGTTCGCTATTCGGACACCCCTAGTCCAGACTCCTCAAGAGCCCCTGAACCAGGCTTCAATGACGACGAGTCCGGCGCGCATATTGTCTTCGGCATTGCAAGGCGGGTTCCTCCTCTGAATACTTCATAGAAGATTTTGAACACAAGGACAGTGTCCGGCTCTGCAAAATAATTTCCACACAACACCGTAGAGAGAATAATATCTACACAAAATCAATCTGCTGACGTATTCCGCGGCGTGCCATCACGCCACGGCCAAGTCTTTATTCGAATCGTTTTTACTGTACCGCCTCAACGCGTTTAGCGAGGCGGTTTCCTTGGCACGTCTTGTCAAGGCAGAGATCGTGTCCCCCTTATTCCGGGATTCTCATCAATACGGACGTGGGTAACCCAACCGCGCCCGTTGGCACGCCTCCTCTAACGAAGGCGAGTCCTAATCGGCCACGGGGAGGGCTCTTGGTATTCAACCTCTTTATAATGAGACCAAGGCTCGCTCCTTTCTTTCAATCTCAATCGAATCCGTCCCTCGCTTCGAGTTCCAACACCCAAAGCTTCAGATTTAGGCGCTTCGGACCTTCGAGGATGTCCGGCTCCGACCTGCGAGGCTGGTGGATGCCTTCCTCCGTCACGGAAGAAGACGTGCTAAGGCTGAGAGACGCCAGGTATCTAACCGGCGAAATTTCGCATAGGCTGCCTGCTCCGTGGCAGGTCGTTCTACTCCCGAGCCCGGCGAGAGTGTGATGTTCTTATCTCACTTTCTTCTGGGTTTATGATTCCCGTTTTACCCCTTTGTTCTGGGGCTCATGTTTTATTATGGGCTAGAATTCCATGACTTGAATCCGGAGTCCATCCTCCACATCTCGTCATTCATCGTCGTATGTGAAGCCTTCCTCCATGTTACCCCTCACTTTGGATTGTGGCTCAAGACCTTCAAGGTGGAGCCGAGGACGATCGATGGGCAACACGCAGAGTGCGGAGGGGCAGCCATAAGCAAGTGTGCTGATGCTCCGTGGCCCGAGGGCTCTTTTCAAGAGGAGCTCGGTTTGTGGTAACGGGAGTGGTTCTATATCACCGCTCCCAGGGGCACCAAATGGGTGGCGCTACCCGCCTTCCGCTCAGGTCCACCACAGCGGCTGGCATCATGGGTTAGCCAGGGGCTCGACTGGGGGTCGTCCAAGGACGTTCCTCTGTTGCAGGGCCGTATTCGAGATCTCCAGGAAAGAGAGATCAATCTGGTCGTGGCAGCGCAGGTTATGCTAATTCGGCGCCTTCTGCCCTGCAAACGTCGCCCCCTCCGTCTGTGGGAGTTCAATCCGGAGGGACCACGAGCTCTCCAACATTTTATGGGCGCAACGCCCGTGGATATGTATAAACTGTTCTTCGGATCACAAGAGAAGTGTCCGGACTTGACTGAGGACGCAGGTCTAAGCTGCAATCGCCCAGATACTCAAGTAAGTAGTCCGGTAACCGGACAGGCTGTTCATTCATTTATCATGTATAGGCCCTTTAAGGGAGCCGTTTCTTGAACAGGAGTGGATAGCCAAGGCAAAGTTGATAAGGTGTCCGGCTCCCCTCCCAGAGATCACACCGGACCCTATGCTGACCAAGATGTTGAAGGCCGCGCCTTTTGAAGAAAGCGAAGGGGGGACCCGGGAAGCAACTGCCTCCACGAAGGAGGTATTCAAGGAAGGAGGAATCGAGGATCCTGCCTTCCGAGGGGAGAAGAGGACCGCCTCCGAAGACCCGGAAGCCAAGGCCTCAAAGCGGGGAAAGAAATCTTCAGCGGACAGTCCGGTGCTGGGAAATACCCCAGCCGCACTATTTCCCCAAGGGGATCAGCCCTCCAGCGAGCCGTAAGTAAAAAAGAAGGGGTCTTGTGAATAAAGGATATCCCTATGTTTATTTCTGAAGATTACCAAAATTGTACCTTGTAGTTCGGATCTCAGCCCTTCTCAGCAGAGCTCATCTTCGGGGGATCTTCGTCCGTAAATGATGGAGAGCGAAACGCCTCCACCTATCGCGCCTTCATGTGAAGCGGGGGACCCTGAGGTGTCGTCACGGAGGGTTTCCCCGAGTCCGGCGGAGCCGGAAGGTCCGGCGCCAACTGGCGCACGGTCGGAGGAGCTGAAGGACCTGCTTGGGCGAGTGTCTATCTCAGAAGATCACCGTGCGCTAATGGCTACGGTGATTGAAAGAATTGCATCCGCTGAGAGCGGATTGCACGAAGCCGCCAGAAGTTTACTGACGGGGTTTGAGGTACGAGAAAAAAGATGATGTACCTTTTGACAGTTATGCATATAGAATGCGCCCTGTATAGATAGTAGCCCTTGAGACTCGGTATGTTGTCAAAACTGACAACGTGCCGAGGATCATAATCTCAGTACTAACATGTTGCCTTTCCTATGTAGGTGGCGGGGCGTCCGGTGGCTAGCCGGACTGACGAATTTGCCGAACTAGAGCGGCTTCTTGACGAGGCGGATGCGGACATCGCACTGGTCAATAAACAGTTTGATGAGTCACAAGGTATGCGACTCCTCCGCGGGCACCTGGTAAGGGAGCATGACGCCCATGCCTTACTATTTGTATGCTTTGATGCAGATGGCGCTGCTGCTGTGGAGAGGCTGCGGGCGGAACTCGCCCGAGCTAAAGAGCAAGCCCGAAAGAGTAATGCGGCTGCTTTAAAGGCGCATCAAGAGCTGAAAGTCGAACGGGCTGCTCACTTCGGTTAAAGAGGAGATGGCGAAATGGCCGTAAAGTTGAAGAATGCTACCGACCGCTATGGGTTCTTGAAAAGAACGACAAAGCGGAACAAGAGGGCCTGAACAAGGCCACCGCCGGGTTAAGGATGTTAGCTCTGCGATGAGAGCTATGAAAGAGGAGCTACGTCAGGCCGAAGAAATTGCGGCTGGAAAGCCTTTTCTGCTGCGGAGGAGATATACGGATCCGAAGTATGATCAGTTGGATAAGCTGTGGAGTTCGGAGGATGCTTATCTGGACTTAGCGGCGAGCGCTGCAGACGTGACTGAGCACTTCCGAGGCCAGAAGGGCACGTAAGGAAGGGCTATTTTGGTCGCAATTCCATAGTCCGGAGCGTCCTCTTCCGCTGGCGATCGGTTGGCGAATGGGCCGAACTGAATCGATTATCCGGACTTGCCATGAAGCATGTCGTGACTCATTTGTGGCCCGGACCCACCAAGAGTTATTTTGGCTTAGTGCAGTAGTTCCTTGGTGCGGTACCGCGTATGGACGCAATGAAGCGGTCGGCGTGTATTGAGGGTGCGCGGATCGCTCTTGCCCGTGTCAAGACATACTGGGCGGAGATGACGGCCACCGACGTTGCATCCCGGGATTCGGACAGTGTTTAGTACCGCCGAGCACTATTTTGAGGAAGTCCTGCAGGCGCTCGCTTAATAGTGACGCGATGCTCGAAGGATGTTATGTTTGAATGACATGTGTAATTTTATGAAACATCGTTTCGATTTAATGTAAGAGATTTTTATACTTGTGCCTTCAAGTAGCAAACTACCTCTGTCTGCGGCCGTTAATGTATATGTGTATATAACCTGAAAGATGGCAGTCCTTGGCTTCAGCCCCCACGCACATAGTGCGGGGGTGTTTGCAAAAAGGCGCATTTTCACACTTAATCCAACGTCCTGGTCCTGTAGAGGAGGTGATAGCGTAGCAAACTAGGCAACCGGACTATAATGCTTTATCACTTTCACTTAGCCATAGGGGTTCGAAGGTGAGGCTACGATATAGCCCCTGGGGGTACCGCACTCTCCCGAATGCGGGGTGCATATGTGCCTGACCGGGAAACGGTCCTTCGTCTATGCGGAGGAATTCTAAACATTCCTGTGGGTCATCGAGTGGTTGACCAGTCTCACGCTACATGATGACAGTCAGTTTTCGACTTTCTCTACTAAGGTGCTCACCAGGCCGAACCGGGGCACAATCGCAGTAGTTCTCCTGGTGTCGCATTAGCCGATGAAACGGAACGTAAGGCAGCAAAACACAGGAGCCGGGCAAACCCAACATTTGACCAAAGACATGATTCGGAGCTGATGCATATAAGGCCTAACTCGAGACGCCGAACACTCCCTAGGGTATTCGGTCTTTATGGAAGCGGGCAGAACAATGCCCTAAGCCCCTGGTGTCTAGGTACGCGCAAAAATTCCGACGCGGCCGATGCCAAAACACCAGCCTCCTCCTCGTTATAGCAAGAAACCGGGGGATGTGTATCAACAAGAGACAGTAAAAAAGGTTTACGCAGGGTCTTAATCTGAAAAGAATCCTTATAACGGGTCCCTACTGCACGTCTGCGTCTATGTCTCCGTTGTGCCGTATCCTGGACGGGTGTAGCACGGTGTTCATCTGTGAAAAAGAAGAACTTAGTATGAAAAAAAAAGATCGTGCGGAAATGTAATTGGAAATAATCATAGTACGATTCAAAAATGAATAAAATGGAGCTTTATTGTCTCTTGTTGTACATGCATGGAGCCCCTTGTAAGGGGGTACGCGACTAGTGAGCATTATGTTTATTTATGCCGGACTCGCCTAACCGTGTCCGGGGTCTGAACGACCTGCTTTAGACGCTTTTGGCCAGTAAGGCCGTATTATTGTGAGGCTGTTAAGGCAGTCTCACATTCTTTCCTTAAGGGATGCGCACATCTTCCCCTTAAGGAAATGATGCCTCGTGGACCGGGCATTTTAAGTGTAAGAGATGCATAGTGCGGTATTGCGTTAAAGCGGAGAAAGCTTGGCATGATGAGTGCTTGATGGCTACTTCAATGGGGCGATGTGGAAGACCAACTTTTCCTGACGGAAGTTGTCGGGTGAGCCGAACATAACTTCCAGTAGTAGGGAGCCCGTACAATGGGCGTAAGTGCCTGGCATGATTCCTTGGAAGGAAGTGTTGCTATGGCTAATCCTATTTGGGTCTATCCCCATATTGCGGATTGTGTCCTGATATAGCAGGTTTAAATCACTGCCGCTGTCTGTTAGGACTTGAGTAAATTGAAGACCGTCGATGATAGGTTCTAGTATCAAGGCAGTCCATCCCGCGTTCCGGATACTTTTGGAGTAGTCTTGATGGTCGAAGGTGATTGGTTTTGACAACCAATGTTGGGACTCCGCTGGGGTAGATTGTGCGGCGCGTGATTCAATGGGCACCGCTCTATTTTCCCCTTTTGTTACTTGAAGTAAGTTTACTGTTTTGACCTCTTGTGGGAAATCTTTTTGTCTTCCAGTGCTCTGCTTGTGGGGTTTGTCATCGTCTTCGCTTGGTGCGTCGAGCTCCTTGTGTTCGGCGTTGAGTCTGCAGGACTGCTTGAAGACCCAACAATCTCTGTGGGTATGGTTTGCAGGCTTCCCGGGAGTACTGTGGATTTGGCATATCCTGTCCAGGATTTTGTTTAAGTTGGATATCTCATCGCTGTTATCCTTAAGGGGCAGTTTTTGTTGTTCTGTCGTGAGTTTTTGAATCCGGGCGTTATCGCCGCACTCTTTGGACTGTTCCCTTAATCCGGCGCTGGTCCTTGCTGCGTCGTGGTTTACCGTTTCCATCTCTGACTTCGGGTTTACTTGGGTCGCTGGTAGTTCATCTTGCTAGCCAGCTATCCTCTGACGCGAAAAAGTGGGTCATGAGGCTTTTTAGTGCGGCCATTGTTCTTGGTTTTTCCTGGCCAAGGTGTTCAGCGAGCCATTCGTCTCAGACGTTGTGTTTAAAAGCTGCTAAGGCTTGGCGTCCGGACAATCGACTACTTGGTTCTTTTGGTGAGGAACCTGTTCCAGAATTTTCGGGCTGAATCACCGGCTGTTGGGTTATGTGACTTAAATCGTCAAGGTCCGGAGGTCGGACATAGGTGCCACAGAATTGGCTCGAAAAGCATCCTCAAGCTCTTCCCAACTACCAATGGTGTTTTCGGGGAGGCTTTTTAGCCAATGCCGGGCTGGCCCTTTGAGCTTGAGGGGTAGGTATTTTATGGCGTGGAGATCATCCCCTCTTGCCATGTGTATGTGGAGGATGTAATCCTCAATCCGCACTCCAGTGGTCTCAGAGTTCCATCGTATGCCTCTATGTTTACGGGTTTGAATCCCGCTGGGAATTCATGATCCAGCAGCTCATCGGTGAAACATAGAGGGTGCGCGGCGCCCCTGTATTTGGGTATGCCGTGATGTTCGGACACTTGAGGTGTTGTAATGTTTGCTGCAGCTTGCTCTCTTGGCCCGTAGATGGACCTAACTGGGCCATCCTTTTGCTGCAGATCGCGTGCCAGATTATGCGCGGCGCCTCTTGCCGCTCTATTCTTGTCATGTGGTCGTCTATCCGACCGGGCGGCCTTTTTGATTTTGATTGCGGGGGCTCTAAGGCCTCCTCATCGAATTCGGGCAGTAGTTTGCGCTTTGGGTAGCTCTTTGTTTGGCGATCGCCCGTATTTGATCAAGGTGTTGAGTACCTTGCTCCATCTGATTCTGAGTGCATCTTCCGCTGTTTTGAGCTTACGCTTCTGCTTTTTCAGGCTACGCACAGTGGCAACGAGCCTTTTGTGGAGGTTCTTCTGCTCCGACGACTTGTCCGGTGTGAGATCGTCCGGACTGTTATCTTCACCCGGGCTGGGTTGTTTATCCAAGTTGTCCTGTTCGGACTATTGTTCGGTGGCGTGTTCGTCATCCACCGGTTCGACCTGCTTGATGGCTGGGTCTGTGTGGCTGCCGTTTTTGTCGAGGCGGGACTTGGTGCGGCGTTTACGTTGCCGTTTTGACTGCTTTTCGAGGGATTTATCCTTCATAGCGTCCCGTTGTTCCTCATTGCCACTTCCTTTAGGAGTATCCACCATGTATACATCGTGAGATGAGGTGGCCGTCCGGTATCCTATAGGTGCTGGTTTGTGGTTATCTCCTACATCGTCTTCCATGCCGTCGATGTCTTCGGAGTCGAAATTGAGCACGTCGTTTAAACTTTCGACAGTGGCTACAAAGTGGGTGGTGGGTGGGCGTCGAATTTCTTCGTCTTCCACATCCCAACCTTCCTGACCATAGTCCGGCCAGGGCTCTCCTGACAAAGAGAGAGACTTTAATGAATTCAGAATGTCGCCAAGGGGCGAGTGCTGGAAGATGTCTGCGGCGGTGAACTCCATAACCGGCGCCCAGTCGGATTCGACTGGCAGGGGCGCGGAGGTTCGGAGTCCGGAGAGGAGTCCGGCACCTCGGAGTCACGGGCTCGCAAAGCGACAGGGATGGTGTTCGTCTCAATCGCCAGAGATATCGTAGCCCCGAGGCGGTGTCCAACCACTCGTCCTCGGTCGGCGTAAATCGGCTCAACTAAGGGTCGGAGCGGACGCTGTGCGGCCTCCGTGACACCGCTCGGAGGCGTAGCTAGACCATACCCATCGAGGAGACGGCGGCGCGCATGGCTGTGGCTCGAACCCGTCGAAGATCAAGTCTCCGCGGATGTCGGCCGTGTAGTTCAAACTTCCAAATCTGACCTGATGGCGGGCGTAGCTTTCGATCTGCTCCGGATGGCCAGCTTAATTGGCCCGCAGTACAAAGCCGCCGAATACGAAGATCTGTCCGGGGGAAGAAGTCTCACCCTGGACCACGTCGTTGTTGATGATCGAAGGAGCCATCGGGCCTAAAGGCGACGACACAGAGGAACTCTCAATGAAAGCACCAATGTCCGTGTCAAAACCGGCGGATCTCGGGTAGGGGGTCCCGAACTGTGCGTCTAGGCGGATGGTAACAGGAGACAAGGGACACGATGTTTTTACCCAGGTTCGGGCCCTCTCGATGGAGGTAAAACCCTACTCCTGCTGATTAATATTGATGATATGGGTAGTACAAGAGTAGATCTACCACGAGATCAGAGAGGCTAAACCCTAGAAGCTAGCCTATGGTATGATTGTTGTTCGTCCTACGGACTAAAACCCTCCGATTTATATAGACACCGGATAGGGTTAGGGTTACATAGAGTCGGTTACATTGGTAGGAGATATACATATACGTATTGCCAAGCTTTCCTTACACGCCAAGGAAAGTCCCATCCGGACACGGGACGAAGTCTTCAATCTTGTATCTTCATAGTCCAAGAGTCCGGCCACCGATGATAGTTCGGCTATCCGGATACCCCCTAGTCCAGGACTCCCTCAGTTATTGTGGCCTAGTTTTAAGAAATAGGTTATTGCAGCCACTAGCAAACCGCGGAAAAAGAACTGCAATGACTACAAGCAAACAAATAAACAAGAAAACAAGGAAATAAATAAGCAAGCAACTAACGCTAGGCTATCAAGGCTATTACACATATTACATCCACTGGGCATCAAAGTTTGCCACCAGTGCAAATATAGGGAACAAAGCAGCATATCATATACACTGGTTGTCAAAGTTGGCGACCAGCGCAAATAAATGCCGCAGCAAAACAAATCCAGAACTGAAACCACTTCAGAAGATCTCAAGAAACAATATCCTGGGTACCCGTAATGCTGGCAAGATGCTTAGCAAGCTTATGAACTTTCCCTTGTTTGGCGCTTAAATCCTCCAGTAACTTTGTTGCACCGTAAAATATGCATCTGAATTCCGGGGACTTCCTCAGTCCTTTAGCTTCCTCGTCGCAAAGACATCCGATCGATGTCTTTCAACTTGAAGTTGAGACTCAAGAAGAGGAACCGATTCAGCAGCGAAGTTCAAGAGCTTGTGCCAAAGAGAGTGGCCAAGAACTCGAACGCTACATCAAGACAAGACTTTTGGGCTCCCTCACTGTCGTCAAGATAGTTTTTATCAACTTTCTTGGAGATCAACAGGGATGTCTCACTATCTTGAACCTTATCTGCATTACTTCCTTTACCATTGGATAACGCGGCATCGTTTCTCCAATATTTTGTCCGCATTCTAAAAGAGAAACAAGGCATACATCACATGTTTACCATTTTTTATATGAAACTCATTTTGGTAAATGAGTTCAAAGAGTAAAGTGGACAGGATAACAGCATGAAACAAACATATATCTATGTACCATGGTCACTTTATGGTCTATATCATTATAGTTTTTGTTGCCAAATCAAGATAGAGACACAGTTCAAATAATATTTGTTCAAGACAAAGCAGAATAGACAGAATATAAGTGTGGGTAACTATAGAGCAATAACAACACTTGTAATGTGCATGACATGAGAACATAACTGTTTATTCAATTGAAACTGAAATCAACATAGAGCAGGTTACAAGAGAAAACCAGTTAAAGAAACAGGTTTAAAACATACCTGTTGCGCCATTGGAGTTTCAATTCCATCCTTCAAATTTGAAAATAGTTGGTATGAGTAAATACAATAATGCAATAGCAAAGGAGTATGAACCATAGCTACAGAACCTGACGTGAGAACAAATCTTCTTCTCCTTTAAGCGTTGAGTTGGGATTCGGGAGTGGTGGTCCTCGTGCTTTGGGCACTGCAGTTCCCTTACTAACTGCTCGTGTTTGGGTGCTCTGTGGTAGAGACGGTGCTGTGTCAATTGGAACTGGGTTACTATCTGCCGGGGTTGGGATTAGAAGGGGTGTAGCTGGTTCTCTCTCCAACTGGGTAGGGGTACAATCTGCGAGAGTCTGGGTTATGTGTGGTGGATCTGGTCCTTGGGCAAGTACAACCGTGGTTCTATCTGCATCAACTGGTAGCACTATCTTTTACGAAGACCGTGTTGTTACTCCCTTAGATACTGCCATCACGCTCTCCAATTCAAATGGCTGATAAACAAGAAAAGTAATTGAAAGTATAGACATTGTATGATAGGCAGGTGCAATGGATAGTGGGGAATAAAAGAGGGCATGAAATAATTCATATTTTTGTTGTCTAACCAAATAGGATAGCATGACACAATTTCACATATATGATGGCTAACTAAACAGGATAGCATGACACAATTTCACATTATGATGGCTAACTAAACAAGATGGAAAGACATAGTTCAAAATATGAGACTATGTAAACAGGATGACATGACATAACTACATAATGTGTTTATTAAATAGGTTGGCATGCCATAATTCACATACATTCACGGATAGAATGCCACAATTCAAAATATGATGACTGTAAACACTAAACATGATGAGATGATATAACTATATGATGTCTTTATTAAATGGGTTGCCATGCCATAATTCAGATAGATGATGTGTATGTACTATGTAAACATGATGGCATGATATAATTCAAATATATGATTTATATAGTAAGCAAGTAAGCGGATGTCAATCCATATATGATGTAAAAACTAAGCAATGCAAGACAACATGCATGACATGGGTAATATAACCTGCCAAGTTTGAGAATAGACCTCGTGGGGAAATAGGACTGGTCATCCTCTCAATCCTCCTCCGAGGAACTCTCTGTAACCAAGAAGATGTCTGCTTCAAAGAGTAGCATTGTCTGCTCTGAATACCTTGTTTTCACTCCAGATACTTCCATCACCACTTTAAATGGCTGATGCACAGGAAGAGTAGTTGAATATACAAATGTTGTCGACAAATTGAACACGTAATACAAAAAAATGATAGCATGATATAATTCACATACATGATGATTGGCTAAACAACATGGCATTGCATAATTCACATATATAATGCCTTTGCAACAAGATAGCATTGTATAATTCACATATATAATGTCTTGCAACAAGATGGCAATGCATAATTCACATATATGGTAATTAGACACTGAACAGGTGGCATTCACACAAAGCATGTCTAAACTAATCAAATGACATAGCAATGCGAGACACCATACGCACGATATGAGCAACATAACCCTGCCAAGTTAGAGCATACACCTCGGGGGGGAATAGGACTGGTCATCTGTCTCTAATCCTCCTCTAAGGAGCTATCCGTAACCAGCGAGATATGCGCTTCGTCAGATAGCATAGTCTACTCTGAAGACCTTGTTTTCATTCCAGAATTTGCCATCACCGTGTCGAATGGCTGATGCACACGAAGAGCAGTTGAATGTACTAACATTGTTGACAAATGTAATATGTAACGCAAAAAAAGGATGGCCTGATATAATTTACATATAAGATGACTGGCTAAGCAGGATGGCATTGCAAAATTCACATATATGATGCCTGGCTAAACAAGATGGCGTTGCATAATTCACATAAACGATGAATAAACTAACATCAGCATGCCAAGTTAGAGCGAAGACCTCAGGGGGTAAATAGGAGTTGTCTTCTCCTTCTGAATCCCCCTCAGAACAGATATCTTCCTCTCGATTACAATCCGAAATGCATGGAGGGGGGCTGCCTTTTGCGCTGCACCATGGAGCGACGTCGCATGAAATTTTATTGCCACGCAAGGCTCGTCTCTTTTGCTCTACATGTTCAGTTCCATTGTTTACAATAAGCTCATGCATAGGAATAAAACATAGTGAGATTATGTAAGGAGTGCATGCAGAAATCCAGAGTGATGGTAGCAACCTGTGGATAGACCCAAAACCAATAATAGCGGTCGGATAATGGCTTTAGTTAAAAATACAGATAATGGCTTCTTTCTGTTTGTTTCCTCCCAACATGAAACTCATAGTAGACACCGGAGATTAACCAGATAGTAGATAGATACTATTGATAGCGGCCCGATATGTACCGCACAACCATTTAAAAACTCAAGTTTGACCATTAGTTTGGAGCCGACCGAGAGTCTAATCGGTGAACATGACGATAAAGTAGCATGTAATATTAAGCGATGCATAACGTGGCGGACACAAAGAGTGCGACCTCTCTTGCGGACCGTGTAGTCCTCGAGGTCATCTCGCTCGGTTGATGATGGTAATGCAGTTTTCATGGCTGCCGGTGGCGGGAAGAAAGATCCGAGGCGGCGAAAGACAGTCTGGAGGCCGGATCCCTGCTGTGCTGGACCCTTCTGTCGTTGGAGCAGCTGAGCTGGGGTGGACGACGGTGCAGCAGGAGCGGGACAAACCACGCAAGGTTTTCTTTGACAACTATCTGTAAGAGAAGTAATTCTGTAAGTGCTCGTTTGAATTGGAGGATTCCAACAATGCAGGGATAGGAAATAGACAGAATAGGATAGGAATGCACGTGCAAAACAGAGAATTTAAAACACAGTATTTACGCCAATCTGGTGTTTGATTCACAACAATTGGAAGATCACAGGATGCAAAGAAGCATGGTGAGCTTAAGTCAAACCACAAGAAAATGTACAGTTATAATGCTATTATGCTACTATCTCTTAGTCTTCTGCTTCATGAATAGGAATTTGAAAAGGAGGACACATGAAAATTAAAATTCCTACGTTTTTTCTTTCAATGAGACACTAAAGGAACTAATCCATGTGCTCAGTGGACAATATATATAACATGTAGAGTAAAAAAGAGATGCAACAAGTGTACAACCTCTTTGGCGAAGCCATGTCGATCTCACCGTGATTGGGTTGGCCGGTGAGGATGCTCCGGCTGACTTTCTTTGTCGGAGGAGGGGAAGAAGATCTTAGGCGTCTGGAGATGGAGCCCGAGGTACTGCTCTGCTGTGATGGAGGGTTTCGTCGTTGGAGCAGCTCCGGTGAGTTGTATGATGCCGAGGCTGAAGCAGGACAAGAGAGACAACGAACAACGTTAACCTGAGTGGAATTCTAATAGAATCTCCAATACATGACGTAAAATACATAACCACAAGGTGCTAGATGTAAAATACATCAGCCGCTCATCTCTGGACTTAACTGCCAAAACTGAACTTAACTGTCGAAACTGAACTTAACTGTCGAAACTGAACTTAACTGTCGAAACTGAATTTTGCTATCGAAACTGAATTTTGCTGTCGAAACTGAACGCACTAGCAAGGTGAGGCTACACGTCGGTCGACTGAATTTTTCATCTCTGGTCACCGATTTTGCAGTACCGTTGATACGAAATCAAGGGCCTGCGGTTCATTTTCAACCTCCACCCTCGAGCCGCCACCACCACCGCCAAACAGCAGCTCGCCGCTTCAAGTCGGGCGGTGCCGCCTACCGCCTTCGCCAAAACACTCCCCACCACCGGTCCGCCGCCACCCGTCCATCCTCTAGCCCCCGTGCCAAGCTTTTTCTCCGGCGATCCCCACGCCACCGCCCCGCCAACGCCCCGCCACCGCCGGTGACCACCGCCCCATCCTGAACCCTAAGATAGATAGTGGGGTACCTCTCCGGCGAGCCCCCCCCCCTGCTGTGGCTGGTTCTTCCTTCACCCCGGCGAGCCCAACCCTTGAAAATCGACTGACCCAAAAGTCGATTCAATGATCAAGTGTAGCCAATCGGAGCAAAGATCGCAAGCAAGAGCAAGAGCGAGAGCAGCGCGAAAGCAAGAGCAATAGCAAGAGCAGACTGTGCAGGGACCGAGAGCAAGAGCAGCAGCAGCGCGAGCGAGAGCTAAAGCAGCAGCAGCTCCTACTGATGTGGACGTCGCCGCCGAGGGAGCGACGCCGTGGAGGAAGTGGCCGGCGACGCCGCCGTAGATGGAGTCGCGCCGTGTCGGCTCGAGACCGAGCGCCGGCAGCACCGTGAGATCGAATCAAGAAGAAAATGCGGCGATTAGTGTACAACCTCTTTGGTGGCGCTGATTAGGCCGCAACTTCATCCAAGGAAACGGTGATGATTATGCTCTTCCAGTGGTGCAGGTGAAGACGGCAGTGTGGGAATGGAGGTGGCGCGAAAGACGAGGGGAACGTCGGGGCAGCTCCTTGGAGGTGGAGGACGGGGTGGCTGAACCGGCGGGACGATGAGATTGACGATGGATCCTCATCCGGTACGGTGGATGAGGGACATCGAGGTGTTGCTGTGGACGACGTCGTCGGGAAAGAGGCTCCGGCTGGGTGGCGGACGGAGCAGGGTGTGGGGTTTCGTCGCGGGTTTTCGCAGCCTCGGTGTACGAATGGGTGGGCTGATGGGATGGTAGTGGGGAACCATGGCTTAGCGACACGCTTGTCCGAAATGTGGGGTAAGTTATGAAAGTACCCCCACCGATTTGAGGCGGTTCTTTCGGTTCAGTGGTACCACGGGCATTTCGTGTGTCGGGATTTCACAGGAGGTGGGAGTTTTCACGCGCGTTGTAATTTCGGAATAGCAAGGCGCGGGTTGAGATGGAGGGAGTTGTCGGAGCACAACGAGACAAAGATATATCTTAAATATTTCGGGCTAACAAGGCGCCGGGTTGAAATTTCCGGACAAACCTAACGTGTCTTGTACCAAATCAATGCGCACTACAAATGTCATTCAAAACTTTGAAGTCATGTTATGTTCAATTAAAATATTTCGCTACGTGTATAATGCATGCAACGTAGTACTCAAATGAACGTTTAGTGCATTCCAAACCTATATACTACCGCTTCAATATGAACTAAATTTGAATTCGTTTCTCTATTTGAATAAGATCTACAGTAATGATTGTTGTGAAGTCAAAGCATTTGAATTCGCTTTCTCTGTTTTAATAAGATCTACAATCATCATTATTGTCAAGTTAAACCATCGTTTGTGTATTATCTTCACAGCACACCACATGATTAGTCTCGAGTTACATATGAACTTTGTGTACTATATGAACTCGAACTAGATTTTTTGAATCCACTTTATTTTGATTTCAAATCACATTACATTTCTAGCTCTAGCTAGATCTTCATAATCTAAACCATGTCTCATATGTATAATGTGTTTATCACATTATGTAGGGTGCCCCGCCCCCTACGCCTACAAGTATTTAGATGTGAGTTGCAAACCCACACATTACCACAAATTCAAATAAAATGTGATAATGTTCGATATATAGTATTGTTTAGATTGTTCGATATTTAGTTGTAAGCTGCAAACGCCACACATTATCACAAATTCAAATAAAATGTGAGATTGTTTGATGTATAGTATGGTTTAGAGTATTCGGCATTTAGTTGTGAGTTGCAAACGCCATGCATTATCACATTATGGTATAACATGTGCACATCACGTGTATCACCGCTATATTCATGCATGCAATGTTTAAAACACTATGATCTCCTGTTCAAATATATGAATCCGCTTTCATATCAAATTATGATCTTTGTTAGTCTCTTACACCCACACAATCCTCTAACCTTTGTAGCTACCACTAACTTTCTCTCGTGCATGCACATGCCCTCCTCGCCCTCCCCCTCCCTCGGCATTCTATCCACCGGGCACATTCATTTTTTTCTTTAGGTCGATCTCCCAGAGTCTCCGCAACTCCTTTCCGACACACACCGATCGATAAACCTCTCCAGTGATGCCTGCCTACAACATACACACGCACCTTCAATCTCCTCCTTTATGTGTCCTTGCCTCGTGTCTCTCATACGGTCAGACACACGTGTAAACTCTCGCCCCTCTTTTCGTCGATCTCACAACCGCACACTCCTCCCCCTATCTAGCTAGTAGTTGGGCCTCTCGCACCACCTCCTAGCTCCATTCTCTCTGTCTATTCGTCTCGCTGGGCCTTATTTGCCTCTAACAAATGGACATACACCGACCGGTGTCTCGCTATACATATAGCTAGCTAGGTCCTTATAACTCGTTTTTACCCACACGTCGGTCGATCTACCTCATTAGTTGTGTCTCTCCCTTCCTCCGACAAACAACAATTGATCTATCGATCTAGTCAGGTTTGCTTACCAAACACATGGTTCCCCTTCATCATCCATGGATGCGTCCCCGACAGATCTATCACGCATTGTGCACACACACGTAAACACATCCCCACTCTTATTGATAACATTGCAGTTCCACCCTCGGTTTGTCTAGTAGGCCTCTCCCACCATCTCCGAGAAGCAACTCCATCACCCATCTAGCACTCTACCCCTCTCCCTCTCTCTCTCCTCTCTCTCTCTCATTCCCATCATATTTCCCATCCTTCAGTTATGTATGGATGTCGACCGATCTCCCTCAAGGCATAGCTGGGTCTCTCCTTCTCAACACATATATGAGTCGTTCTACCTCTATAGTTAGGCCTCTCCCAACCCCTCCCCCCACCCCCTCCCCCACCCACACTGATACATCGAGCGCTCTAGTCATGTCTCCCTGCCACACACAAACTTGACATGTGCCCTCTAACGTTCCGGTAGGCCAGTCGCCCTATATCTTTGACTTGCACACACACACAATTTCGATGGCACTCTTCATCGATCTCACACCCACCCACTTGATCCTCTGTTTGACCGTATCGATAGTTATGGCCCCCCCCCCTCTCTTCTCGTGGATTGCTCGACCCTCTATGTATGATATGGATAGGCCTCCATTTCACACACATTGCATGCAAAATTTTGTTTGAGATGTCATCGACACATATTCCCACAAATAATTCACGAAATCAACCCCTCACCCCCACCCCAAAACAAAAAACACTCACGAACGCGGTTTGTATCTCTCACACACACCCACGTAGGTGGGGGACGTGCAGGAAGAGAAGAGGTGCATGCACGGCGCACGTACTCCCATCTCTTTCCCAACCACACCCGCGCGGGTACACGGTGGAGCTCAATCCTGTAGGAAAAAGGCAGCCCACGTGGTAATTTGGCACGTGTACTGGTTGTCCACTTGGTGGAGGGAGGATCGTCTACCACGGGTGAACAAACAAATTGCAACTTGACGTGTTATGTTAAAAAAGAGGCAAACCATGTGGGGCCTACCTTAGAGGCAAGACTTTTGATGTGTCCCGTCAACTCGCAGAACGAGGAGAAGCTTGCTTAGTACGCCGTCTCCCCCGCCCACGGGCGTGGTGGCTCGCAGGATGAGGTGAAGCTTGCTCCGCCTTACGCCCACTCCCTCGCCCTGCGGTGGCTCGCAGGACGAGGAGAAAAATTACTACTCCCTCCGTTTACTCCTCGTCCCTACTACCTTGGTTATAGAGATTATATCATATTGTTTGGAATATATATGTCCTTTAGTAGATTTCAATATGAACTACTAGTACATATTCCAAACGCTGATGTATATAGACGTATTTTAGAGTGTAGATTCACTCATTTTGCTCCGTATGTAGCACTCTCCCTCGCCCCTCGACCCTCGCCCACGTGGTGGACGTGCATCAATTCATTCGGTCTCATATAGCCAGAACGATATATACAATTATTGCTCGACTTCCCGAAGAGGCGAAGAGCCAATCGCAAGGTTAATATTTTGGAGATGCCAAGCGCAAGGATACAGGAGAACGAGTAGTAGGTGCCGCGTCATTTATAAATAAAGTTTTTTTCTTCAATGGCACGTACGCAATATGATAGGTTCATATGGAGAGAAAAGGAAACCGCTCCACTATATACATAGTTAGGACGGGCCAGCCTACACGGTAGCTTGCTGGGGTTGCTCTCTTCACACTTTCTCGCACAAAACGACTGTGGCCACATCTTTAACATCCCGGCGGATCACGTACGCTTGGGGAAGGGGTGGATGCTTAGTGTAGATGCGGTGGCCGTCGCCGACGGCGAAAACCCACTGTCGGCACGTCCCGATCAGGGGTCCCCGCCGTTCTCTCTCACAAAGCCGATCAGGTTGCCTTCGTCCCTTGCTCACTGCCGTGACGTGGGCAGTTGCCGCCTCCCGCCGCCCTCCTCAAGGTTGAGCTACGTCCCTCAGGTACAACTCCCTTTACATCCGGCTTGCACCACTGCTCCAGCTGCCCACATCACTCCCTGTGGATATTTCTCTACTTCTTTGCCCACATACCTCTCTTGGCTTCTACATCAGATTTGTGATGAGTTTATGTCTCATCAACTTGTCCCAAAGATTTTATTCTAATCACGCTTCTTCAATTTCTTTGCCACAGGATGCTCATCCCGATTTTGGTGAAACTGCACAAAATGATCCGATGGTCAAAAGGTTGCAAACTTCATTTATTAGGAAGCTCGAACGTTGCCAGCAAATTGAAGCCTGGTCAGGGTTCATGGTTCAAGGGCTAGGGACTGCATGGATTGCTTTTTTCTTTAGCTGCCTCTGTTCCAAAATAAGTGTCAACTTTAGTAGTAGTACAACTTTGTACTAAAGTTTGCACAAAGTTGAGACACTTATTTTGGAACGGAGGGAGTACATATTTGCTATGATCTGTTAATCATTGAGATGCAATAGCATGCATGTTAGTCTCCTTTGTATTTGATGAAATGTCGCAACGGGCAACCTTGGACGAAGATACATGTAATGTTTGGAAGCTTCATAGCATTGTACAAATTTATCTCATTTGGTAAATTACAGTACGTACTATACTAGTACTTCCTCCGTTCCTAAATATAAGTCTTTGTAGAGATTTCACCATGAACCACATGCGGATGTATATACATGCATTTTAAGTGTAGATTCATTCATTTTGTTCCGTATGTAGTTCACCTAGTGGAATCTCTACAAAGACTTATCTACTAGTAATAGCTAGCCCCCACTACTAGGAATTCTCCATCCTCTCCTTGAGCCACATCATCAAAATTGATGTGGCCATTAGATGAAGTAAATCAGTCCATAATAGCCGTCTGATCTAGACGTTGAGAGAGGCTCCGCACTAAGCCACATGCAAGCATGCAGCAATACCGTGGCACATGCATGTGAGTGGGTTTTAAATCATATCAATATGTCTGCATGCAAGCATGCACTGGTAGCATGCATGTAAGTGAGATTTTAAGTCCCATTAACATGTCAAAAAGAAAAATATAATCCCATTATGCAGTAGGAGTTGGCTGATCTTTTTTCCTTACGTGGGATGATCTAAATGATGATGGGAGTTTATTTAGTTTGGCTACCACATTTGTCATGCGGTTATAGAGTTTTTTTAGTTCTATGAGATCGATAATTTTGCGTAGAGAGATATACTGTTGTTCCGCAGCAACGCGCGGGGACTCATCTAGTAATATTTAGGAACGGAGGGAGTACTATGTAAACAGTTAGGTGTCGCACGGTGATAGTGTGAGGTGGGCCATGTAATCACTGAGCCTGCGTGTTTTCACTGCTCTTGCACTCCTTCGTTGTAAGAATGGAGAAAAATGTAATCTAGTAGTAGTAGTACCTCCTTTCGCCGAAAGCGTGGGACATCCAGCAGTCCTACCACCTCAGTAATAAAGACCAATGAGCCATCAAATCACATAGACCCAGCAGTAAGTTGGACGGACGAAGCAACCATCACTCTTGCGCTAGTGAGAGGTCGCGTCCGCTCTGCCCGGGCATGAATGCGGCACCGATTCTTTGGAGCGGCGCTGACCGTTTCGGGCGGGAAGCGCGCGCGGGCGATGGAGGGGCTTTGGGTGGGCCAGGCTGGTCAGGAGCGGGTGTGGCAGCTGTCCGCATGTCTCTACCGGACACGCCCGGAAACGAGAGGATGCACCGACTCTCACGGCTAAAATCGTACACTACACACCATCTCTCTGTAGGAGTAGGTCGATCTGTCGCACTCTCTAACACACACATGCTGTTAAACACACACACGCACACGCACGCTCCTTGGTCCCGTTGCACCTTCTAACGTGACTTATTACACCTAGACGAAGGGAGTAGTAAGTATACGAGATACGATGGCACACTGACTTAAGTCGAATACAAGTGCCCAAAATTTGTGTGCATGTTATAATAAGGATTAACTTAAAATAGTACGTGAGCCAACAGAGGGATCAATTGGACAGTGTCCCCGAGCAGTAGCGAGATGTGTGAGGTAAGATACACCGCTGGCGCTTTTAATTTTTCTTATTAATTTGTTTGTTTCACCCTCTGACTGGTGGGACCCAACGTACTACATGGAGAGAGGTAAGATGACTAAGGCTGCATTATTTATGCACCACTGTGGATAGTCTTACCACCAAAGCCACATGACACGATTATGATTGAAATCCCAATGACTCCCACACACACGAAAAAAAACACGGCATGCTTGTCACACGAATGCAGGAATGTATAAAAGGTTATTTTCCTCTCGTTGAACATAACGGGAGGGTTGTGTAGCTGGTTAGCCTGTTCGCTAATCAAACTTGAGGTCTCGGGTTCGATAACTACACTTGAGCATAATTTTGCGGGAGGATTCTTTGATCGGTCAAAATGTTTTCTAGGGTTTGCACGCTTCACACCCTCTCTCCAAGATATATATACACTGGAGCCTCGGTAGCTTATGGTTGCTCTCTTCACACTCTCTCACCCTCTCCCGCTGGAGCCTCAGCGCTTGTAGTTGCTCTCTTCACACTCTCTCGCCCTCTCCAGATCTAAACAAGACTTCGTTGGCCTCTCTCTCTCCCCTCACTGCTGCTCAAAGAGCCGGCATGATTCGTCCGCCGGGAAGGGAAAGAGGCTTAACGCTATCGCCGTCGGCGAGGGAGGGAATCTACTACTGGCGCAACTGTTCACTTTCCACCCAGCGGCGGCGCGGGAGGGCCTCCGACCCCTTCTTCTTTGCAGCCGTCCCGTCGCCCACCGAACAACGCCCCAAGAACCTTAAGGTATAATTTACTCACTCCACATGCATTGCTATAGCTGCATGTATACCATGAATCTAGGACGTGGTTCAAAGAGGAAAGGAGTGGGGGAAAGTAGTGGGAAAAGTTGTACTCCCTCCGTTCCTAAATATAAGTCTTTTTAGAGATTTTACTAGGACTACATACGGAGTAAAATGAATGAATCTACACTCTAAAATGCATCTATATACATCCGTATGTGGTTCATAGTGGAATCTTTACAAAGACTTATATTTAGGAACGGAGGAAGTATATAGCATGAATCTAGGACGTGGTTCAAAGAGGAAATGAAGGGGAAAGTTGTATAGCATGAATCTAGGACGTGGTTCAAAGAGGAAAGGAATGTGGGAAAGTAGTGGGGAAAGTTGTATCGCATAAATCTAGGACGTGGTTCAAAGAGGAAAGGAAGGGACAAGGCTGTAGAGTTTGAGTAGGACTAGATTTGCTACGCTCACATAGGGAAAGGTGTCTAAAGATAACAAAGCTGGGACCAACACAAGTATGCTCCTTGGTTGTTTGTTCTTTGTTGCAACAGATCGTGCATGACCACAAGACATCGGTAGATGCACATGGTGCTGGTGCGTCCACATCCGTGCAACTCATTAGCTGTTGTTAATCTAAGGCCCTGTTTGGTTAAAAACTCCCTAGTCCCTACCTGCTTGGTTCGTGGACTAAACATGGACTAGAGGTTATTAAATGACATGCTAAAAGACCATGTTACCCCTAGTAATGAACTAATAGAAACAAGGTGCGATGCGTGGCAGGGCAACTGTTGGAAAGTCCCAAAAAGACTCCCTCGGGTCTTCTTTCTTTAGTCCCAAATGCCCACTTTTAGTCCCTAAAAGTCCCTCCTGTTTGGTTTAGATGGGACTGACATGAGTTTTTTAGTCCCTACACCAAAATTTCCACATAAACAAACACCCTCTAATAATGCCACTGGAAAATTGATGCAATGCCACAGTTAAAAGCAAATTACATGTTTAATGAATTTTATTGTTAATATAATCTCTATGTTAATAGTAATCAATGCCACCGTTTGAGAAATGCAACTATCTTGCTTTCTTTACCATTTAGATAAGGTAGATGCTTCTTTTTGTTGGCTTCTGTGTCATCCACCGTTATTGACCACTAATTGTTTCCTTTGCACCTCTGTGTAAACGGGGTTATCTACTTCACCTCGTTGCCATTGTGACCGTTTGTTGCACTGCATAGAACACTTTTATTTTAAGAGTGTTTTGTGTAGTTCAACCAAAATTTCACACCGACAACGTTGCTTGATTGCTTGATCTTAGTGGAACTGCACAAGAGGATATCTTACTTCCTATCCGTTAAGGCGAATTTGGTTCAGATCTTCTTCTTGTGAGTTGTTTGAATTCCGCATCATGAGAGGTCAGTACTAGCCTTCTTTCACATGATTCTGCAAAGGTGCTTTCATATGTTGTGCTACTTGTACGATAATGTTGCTTGATTTTAGTGAACTGTACAAATGGAGACACGACTTCCAATCTGTATGTGCACCGTAATATCCCATTGAGGTAAGATATTTATATTTCACAACTGCTGGCCTGTATTTTGCCACTTTCATCAGAAAATTAAGTTTAGTACTATACTTGTGCTCCCTAATTGACATGCCAAATCTTACATTGAAGGCGAAGCTTGTCTGTTATTGAAAAAAGTGATGAAGGGAAGAACAAGCGGAAGAAAAACAAAAGTCAACTCTCGGTCAGTAATGAAGCTTTGGAACTGTGATGACACAAGTAATGATATAGTTTTGCATCTTAATTTATTGCTATGGCTGGAATGAGCAATTGTTTTGCCACTGATTTGATGCCATAGGTAATTATATCTACTTGTGCAAACAGGGATCTTCTTTGAAGATACCATATATTTTAGTGGAGCATGGCCACCCCCTTAGATAGCAACAGATGGTTCCGGAGAAGTGCTTCATCTGTATGCTCTACACAATCAGCCTCCTGAGAAAGGTTGGTACTCGCCCACTAATTTCATCCATATGATTGAGCTTTGTCATCTCTATTGGTGTTGTTCTACTGTTTAGATACTGTCATGAAAAAGTGGTATTGTCCTTGAGAAGTGCTTCATCTGTGCTGTTTTAAATATTTCCTTTCCTTTTTTTGAGCAAACAGGGATGCTAGCATTTAGTAGTCCTTGAGGGAGTCCTGGATTAGGAGGTATCCGGACAGCCGGACTGTGTACATCATCCGGACTATGGAAGCGTGAAGATACAATACTCAAGACTTCGACCCGTGTCCGGATGGGACTTTCCTTGGCATGGAAGGCAAGCTTGGCGATCCAGATATTATATTTCCTTCTGTGTAACCGACTCCATGTAAACCCTAGCCCTCTCCGGTGTCTATATAAACCTGAGAGGTTGGTCCTTAGAAGGCCGATCACAATTACAATCATACCATCATAGGCTAGCTTCTAGGGTTTAGCCTCTACGATCTCGTGGTAGATCTACTCTTGTACTACCCATATCTTCAATATTAATCAACCAGGAAGTAGGGTTTTACCTCCATCGAGAGGGCCCGAACCTGGGTAAACATCTGTGTCCCTTGCTTCCCTGTTACCATCAGCCTAGACGCACGCATCGGGACCCCCTACCCGAGATCCGCCGGTTTTGACACCGACATTGGTGCTTTCATTGAGAGTTCCTCTGTGTCGTCGCTGCAGGGCTCGATGGCTCTTTCAACCATCGTCAACAACACGGTCCCGGGTGAGACCTTTCTCCCCAGATAGATCTTTGTGTCCGGCGGCTTCGCCCTGCGGGCCAATTCGCTTGGCCATCTGGAGCAGATCGATAGCCACGCCCCTAGCCGCCAGATCAGGGTCGGAAACCTGAACTGCACGGCGGACATCCGCGGAGACTGGATCTTCGACGTATTCGGGCCTATGCCAGGAGCACCGGACAGTCACGATGAGCACGGCTTAGACCTGCTGTCGGACAAAGCTCGGGGTATCACCCCCACAGTGGCCTCGGACCTAAATCCGGAGCAGGCTGCATTGCCCAAGGACGGGGGGCTGGACCCCGCCCCGCAGGTCGCGCACTCATTGGCGGTGGAGCCGAACACGGGCCTTACCTCTGTGGTGGCCTGTGAATCCGGACCCCCGGATTCTTATCCGGATGTTGGTTCCGATCCGTGCACTCCCGATCCAGTCGAGCCAGGTTGGGCTCCGGTAATGGAGTTCATCGCTGCGGATATCTTTCCAAAGACTCGCCCTTCGGCGACATGCTGGACTCATTAAAGTCTCTCTCTTTGTCAGGAGGCTCTTGGCCGAACTATCTCCGGCTCGAGTGGGAAGCAGGCGACGAAGGAATTCGTTGCCCACCCACCACCCACTTCATTGCCACAGTTGATGATTTAACTGGCGTACTGGACTTCAACTCCGAAGACATCGACGGAATAGACGATGATGCAGGAGAAGAACATGAAGCACCACTCACTGGGCGGTGGGCAACCGCCTATCCCTATGATATATATATATGGCGGACACTCCGAAGGAAACCAATGGCGATGAGGCAGCGGAGGATAATCCTCGTGGAGAAAAAGCAAAGCATGGGCGTCGCCGGCGCCGCTTCCAAGCCCCGCCACAGAATACCGCCCGTAAGACGAAAACAATCCGGATGGCGCCAAGATGAATATAACCCTAGTCGGCTTGTTTTCGTAAGGCCGGACTCACATCAGGATACTTGGAGAGGGACAACTATATGCCCCTCCGAGGACGAGGCAAGCCTCGCAATGACGCATTCGGGCGTGCTCAAGATCCAAAGTGGAACAAGCTCGCTGAGCGACGGCTCATGGCCACGGCAAAGAGCCTGCAAAGGAATCAACAACAGCTTAAAGCTGACTAAGATTTGTCGGTGGATGATGGACCAAGGTCCTGCCACCGAAAGATACGGACCCGACCGCCTGGCTAAAGGGCACACAAGGCACAACCGCCACCCCAACCTAAGCAGAGAACCCAAGGCACATGCCCCAACGTCAACACACCACTACGGTCCAAAACAATACGAAGGACACAAGAAGAAGCATCCTCAAGCCTCGGCGCAATGGTCATAAGCGCCAAGTCAGAAGGTCAAAAGCTAATTCCAGCAACTCCCAGTCCGGTCAGCGGACAAAGAAAAGGTCAGACCTATCCGGCCCGAGCAACACACTCGATCAACCATGTGAAATTCATGGTACTCCTAGAAGGATGGCAAAGCATACCAATAGAGAATGCCGGATCCTCAAAACAAAGCGGCTGGTCGCGTGCCAGATACAATGAAGGAGGCGCCCGTCAAGAGCCCTCCCCCCATAGCATAAAAGTACGGCCGATCGCCCCCGACCGCATTAACCACAGCAACTCAATTGCAGTGCCTCTGGACATAGCAAACCGGGGGCTCCATAACACATTAAACCCCCGCAAGTGTGAAATCACAAACAACATCTCCTAAAAGATGCTAGGGGCAAAGGCCAAGTTTTTCATTCCATCACTCTAAACGGTTGTCTTCGGATCACCAAAAAATACTACGCCAAAGAATAAATCTTCGGCACCTTGCCACTATGCGGTAATTTACCATATGCTAACGGGACGAACCACGTTGACTAGATTGCACGCGGTAAATCACCCAGGCCAACACCATGTGATGCAATCACACCTATGGGCAAGGCCGAACTCCGCCCTCAGGGCAGAAATCATACAGCTGCCGGAGTAGCAAGTCGCGCATGCCTATCAAATTTTTGATATGACAGCTAACTATCCGGACACCAACTGAGGAGTCCGCGCTACCCAACGGTATAACGGCCGGTTTACTGTGGTCCGATCAGGAGCCCTCGGACCAACCACAAGAGGACGCTCGGCTACCTCCGAGTATTTGCCTTACAAACTAACTTTGACCCAGAACAGGATTGGTGACGTGGAATCGGCCAGGACACACAAGGAGCCCCCCCTAAAAGAATGCAGTCCGGATCCACTCTTGATCCACTCACAACTCCCTCAAATCCGGCCATCACAGGTTTCGCCAAAAAACACCTCTTTTCATAATTATACATCGTACTCATATGCATAGACATATCATCTTACTACAATGCGTAGACTTAAAAAACACTTACCGGCCGTCGCTTTTCATCGACACCTCATGTTACGCCCGATTATGCCAGGGGCTTCACAGTATGGCAATAAAGTCCAACCACCTTCTCGGTCACTCGGCACCCCAAACTTATAGCACTATATGCATCAGCTCCGAATCATGTCTTGGGTCATTGGTTGGATTTGCCCGGCTCCCTTGTTTTGGTACCTTACATTCCGTTATATCGGCTAAGGTAGCGCAGGGAGAACTAATGCGATTGTGTCCCGGATCTGCCGGACGAGCACCTCAGTAGAGAAAGCCGAAACCCATCATCATGATACAAATGAGAGCTGGTCACTGTTCGAGAGGTTGTAAAATCCTTAAAGATTTATTCCGCACAACGCCATTATAAATGTAGAGTGCGGCGGATCAGTCTTCTGATCAGGCGCCAATAGAGCCCCTAGTTCGGCCTTCCGAACACTAGGGGCTGCGCCCACCATACTCGAATTCCTATGGCTAAGTGAGAGTAATAAAGCATTATAGTCCGATTGCCTGGTTCGTGGTGAGAAACGCCTCCGTAAAAGGACCCAACTATGGGATAAAGAGCGTTACGATATATCCCGAACACCCCGTATTCTTTTTTACGTAAAGGTAAACCGACGATCGCCAACTCTCAGGATTTACATACGATAAGCAGCCGCATAGGAAGAACATATGTTCAAACAAAACAGGCAATATATAAATGCCATAATCCCATATTACAAAAAGTGGCATGAATGCCCTCAGGGAAATATAATGTCTTTGCCACACTTATTCGCTGCAAGGCGGGCTCCCTTCAGTACACCTTCATAGTATAGTTCGGGCTTGCGGTGCTCTTTACCCTCTGGCGGCCCCTCAGTCATCAGCTTCTCCGCGTCAAGCTTCCCCCAATGCACTTTTGCACGAGCAAACGCCATACGCGCACCCTCTATGCAGACCGATCGCTTAACAGATCAAGCCGAGGACAGCGCCCACAATCCGCTTCCACGAGCCCGGCGTAATCGCTGAATTGGTTCGCCGCCACCACAAATGACAACCAAGTCCTTCATGGCTAGTTCGGCCGGTTGGTGCTCGACCAGCTGCCTTCACCGATCGATAAAGGGCACCGGATAGTTCGGTGCCAAATACTGCGACCAGAAATCCCTCTCCGCAGACTTCTTCTCCTCGATTCGGTAGAATTGGGCGGCATCTGATATGCTGCGAGGAAGATCCGCAAATGCCCATGGAAAAATAAGAATTCAGCTTGCCGCTTAGAATTCTTCCCATTATGATGAACAAATGGCTAAGCCTTACCAGCCGCAACTTTCTGGGCCTCTTGATTGTCCCGTACAGCACCTCGGGCTTCTCCCCGAGCATCTTCCGCAGCTTGGAGCGCTTGGGCGAGTTCAGATTCTTTCCCTATTAGACTCTGCTCCAAGACCTCGCTTTTCTTCACAGCCTCATGGAGCTCCCGCCACCGTGACAACCCCGCCTCGTGTTTTTCATGAAGTGCCTGTTCGGCGGCAGCCTTCTCGTTGGCATCATCCACAGCCTTCTTCAGTACCTCATATTCGGCACTCGCTCCTAGGGCATACAACACAAATACTTTTCAATAAGCACAATTACTTATTCGTGCCTAATTCAAGACAATGTTTCCACATACCTTGTTTATCTTCTAATTGCTTCCTTACGCGGCCAAGTTCTTCCTCGGCCTGTTCCAGGCCCCGCTTCAGTTAGAACACTTCCGCATTATGAGCGGCCATCTTCTCCGCAGACGCGTGTGTTCAAACAAAGAGGTACACGTCATTAACGTAAGTTCCCATGACAAGAGAGGATTTGATCCTCGCCTGCTCCCTCTCCTTCGCCGACAAAGTGTATCGTGGGCTACTACTCATATTATGACGATTCCTCAAAGGTTTCTTAGGAAGCATACCTCAAAGGCCTTTATAAGGCCAAGGCAGGACTCGTTCAGCCCGCTCTCGGTGGACTGAATCTTTTCAACCACTGCACCCATAAGGGTCCGATGTTCATCGATGATAGACGCGTTCTTTAACGCTGTCGATAGACCGCCTGGCAACTCTGCTTGAACAGATGTTGCCGGCGGAGTAGGCAGGCCTCCCACCGTTGAAGGTGGCTGCCCGCCCGATCCGGGAGCCTTAGAGGTCTCCTGGACCTTGTCCGGCTATGGGCCGAACCCAAGATCGCCTCGCCGATGGCACACTTTCGGGGGCCATCGCCTCCGTGTCCGGCTCCAAAGGATATGCCCCCTGGTCCGGCCCGTTGAGACGACACCTCGTTGTTGCGCCGAACTTCGGGAAGGGGCCTCGAGGCGTCTCGCTCGCCAAGGCGTCCGAGCTCGAGAATCCTCGGATGAGGATTGTCCGCGCGAGACCTTGCTGGATCGTGCAAAATATAGCAACAGTTAAAACTACTATACCCAAAACAATAACTCGGACGACATGCGCTGCTCGGATTTTGTATACTTACGACTTCTCCAGGGCTGGGCCTCGGATCCCACTCCGGGCTGCTATCGGCACCGTGGTGGATGCCTCTCGAGGGAACCTTTTCTCCTCTTGGGCGATTCGGCCTCCAGGACGAGGAAGCTACACGCTTCTCCCCACCTTCGTGAGTGAGGCTCGCCCTCCTCTCGCTTCTTCCTCTTTGTATTCAAGAAGGAGCATCGCTTGAGTCTTCGGATTTTGCGTCCGGCTCAGCGGTGACGAAGGCCACTCCGGGTCTTCTTGACCTTCTTGGAGGCCTCCTTCTTTGGCGCCTCATAAGGCGCGAGGACCAAAGATCTTCGTCAGAAGAGGTCCGGCCGGTTCCTCCGGCAGCGGGGCCGGACAATGAATCCGCTCCACCTTCTTTGTCCATCCCTGAGGTCACAACGAAACACGATTAAGATGTCTCCCTCATGACATGCCAACCGAAGCATGGATGCACAGAGCATGGCTGTAACTTACCGGGCTTGCAACATGGGATAATTGATACCCACGGTCCTCGGCGGAGCCCGGCCATGATTTGACGGGCTTGAAGAGCACCTTCCAGATATCCTTGTGGGAGGAGTCGAGAGCTCTGAAGGCGATTGGTGCTCGGTTGGGTCGAACTCCCACAGAAAGTGTGCTCGGCGCGCTGACAAGGGAGAACCAGGCGAACTAGCATCACCTGGACCACGTCGACGAGTTTGACGTCCCTGTCAACCAAACTCTGGACGCGTGTGTAGAGCAATGACAGCTCATCAGACGAGGACCAGTACGGGCCCTTCTTGGGCCAGGACGTGAGCCGCAGTGGAGCTCCGGATCTGAACTCAGGAGCTGCAGCCCACTTTTTGCCGCGTGGTTCGGTGACATAAAACCACTGCTGCTGCCACTCCTTGACGGAGTCGTTGAATGCACCCTTCGGCCAAACGGCCTTGGGCATCTTGCTCACCATGGCGCCACCGCACTCGGCGTGTTCGCCACTCACCACCTTGGGCTTCACATTAAAAATCTTCAGCCACAGGCCGAAGTGAGGTGAGATCCGAAGAAAAGCCTCGCACACGATGATGAATGTCGAGATATTGAGGAAGGAGTTGGGGGAAAGATCATGAAAATCAATCCCGTAGTAATACATGACTCCGCGAACAAATGGGTGCAGGGGAAACCCTAGCCCGCGGACAAAATGGGGAAGGAACACGACTCTCTCGTGAGGTTCCAAAGTAGGGACGACCTGTCCTGCCGGTGGGAGACGGTGGCCGATCTTCTGGGTCAGATACCCGGCGTCCCGGAGCTTCTTGATATCCTTCTCCTGGACAGTAGAGGCCATCCATCTGCCTCCCGCTCCGGATCCGGAAATTTTTGGAAAACCTCTCTTTGGTGGAAAAGAAGAGTGCTTGGGCGTTAGGGCTCAAAAAGAGGGGAATGAGCTAGCGGAAGGAGAAAGGCGTGGGTAAAGAGAAAGAGGCCTTGTCTCTTTATATGGGCGGTAAGTGCTTTTTGCGCCTCCCCACTTGCCTGGTGGAACCCGTTTGCCTCCCGCTTGCCGCGATTAGCGGTGCGGTTGGATTACCCTGCACTGTATTGATGAGAATCCCATGATAAGGAGACACGATCTCTGCTTTGACAAGACGTGTCAAGGAAACTGCCTCGCAATGTGCGCTGTGGCTGGTTGTGGGAAAACGGTTTGAATAATGACCCGACCGTAATGACACGTCGCGTTGCCTAAAAAGTTGTCAGCAGATTGCATTTGTGAAATGCCATTCTCTCTACGGTGGCATGTGAAGATCATTTTGTGGATCCGGACACGGTTCAAGTGTTCGATAATTACTTTGGAGTATTCGGAGATGGAACCCGCCCTGCAATGCCGAAGACAAGACTGCGCACCGGACTCATCGTCATTGAAGCCTGGTTCAGGGCTACTGAGGGAGTCCTGGATTAGGGGGTATCCGGACAGCCGGACTGTGTACATCATCCGGACTATGGAAGCGTGAAGATACAAGACTCAAGACTTCGACCCGTGTCTGGATGGGACTTTCCTTGGCGTGGAAGGCAAGCTTGGCGATCTGGATATTATATTTCCTTCCTTTTAATCGACTCCATGTAAACCCTAGCCCTCTTCGGTGTCTATATAAACCGGAGAGGTTGGTCCTTAGAAGGCCGATCACAATTACAATCATACGATCATAGGATAGCTTCTAGGGTTTAGCCTCTACGATCTCGTGGTAGATCTACTCCTGTACTACCCATATCTTCAATATTAATCAAGCAGGAAGTAGAGTTTTACCTCCATCGAGAGGGCCCGAACCCAGGTAAACATCTATGTCCCTTGCTTCCTGTTACCATCAGCCTAGACGCACAGATCGGGACCCCCTACCCGAGATCCGTCGGTTTTGACACCGACATTCCTCTTGTCTTTGCACAACAGGATCATCTTCCTCTAAAGAAGAATATGGAGTACGTGAAGTGACTAGTTCCGATATGCCAGGATGAAGAAGCCCTGTCTATCTTCTCATCAGAAGGAGCAGTTGAAGGATGGTTACATTACTCCCCACAAGACCAAACTAACTTTAGCTCGGAAGGACCCATAAATCTCCATTTTTTTTGCTGTGATGCGCGAGTACAATGTTGTTCTAGGATTCTTTCTGGTGAGTTCCATTTTTCTTAAAGTGTGCTCTACATGGACCATGTCTGTGCCTATTGAAACTGTCAAATCATAGTACAGTTTGCTTTTATACTAATCACTTTTTTGTATTTGTGCAAACAGGGGTGCTCACCTTGATTTCAATGGGCACTGCACAAAATGTTCATGAATAAATCGAATCATTCATTTCCGCCACAAGAAAGGAGGTGCCGATAAGTTCAAGGCGTTGCAACATATAAGGGCGAAATCATACAAGCTACACGCGAATTTGGTTCATTTTGGTGGAACTGCACAAAAAGAACAGCTGGTTTATTTAGCAGGAGGTGCCATGTCAATGTCCGAACTTATGGCAAACCCTGCCCATTCCACAATCGTAGGCATTTGATATTTTGGAATGGGACAACCTTGTCAAATTTTTCTCATTGATTTTAGCAAGACATGCGTTTGATATTTTCGAATGGGACACCCTTTGCTGTCAGCAGAGTCGATCAATTTTTTCTTTATTCTTTAGTTGTGAAGTAAATATTGCCTCTGACATGTGAGTCTCTGAGACGCATAATCATCGATTGTTTTGAATGTTCTCTACGAATTGCCTGTGTGTTTGATTGCAATGTACAGAAACGCTAAAATGCTGCTCAAACTCTTTGTACTCCTTTTGTTCCTTTTTACTACGCACATTGCGAAAGTGCATACTTATTTGTCTAAGATTGGTCAAAGTAGAGATACTTTGACTGCAGAGAAAACTTGTATGCAGACTAGAAAGGACCAGAGGGAGTACATGTGAAACTGCTGCAAACGAGGTGATCACCCCAAATAATGCTAGTACGTATTGTTTTGCATGTTCATCCAATGCCAGTGATACAGGAATTCGAACTAATCGAAATAAATTCATTAATACACGGCCGGATTTCATATAAACATGCCGGATTTCATTACATTTTATACATTCTTCAACTAAAAAGGGGTGTGCTGGAGGTATAATTAATTAACCGGTTACCCACCAATGTCCCGCTGAGCCGAACAGAAAGCTTAGTGACTTAATCGCAGGTGCAGCTAGAATCGATCGTGGGCCTGTTGGGCCCACGTGTCGGGCCAACCGCAGCAGCAGCTAAGTAGAAGCAGCGTTCTTCTCCAAAGGCAGCTCTCCGACTCATCGCTGCCGCCAAGAAGCTAACCGGCCACAATGGTCAACCCGCCTAGCTTGGCTTCAACCGGAGGGTAGCAGCGGTGGCCTTACTTGGACCCGAGCGGCGGCGACCTACCGTGTTCTACTCTTCCTCGTTTTCTGTGTGGCACGGCCTCGTTGGCAGCGGGGAGGGGCCTCAGCGGAGCTGGCGATGTCCTCTGTCTCGTTGCCGGCGCGCGGCGCCTTAGCGGAGCGGTGGAAATCCTCCCCCACATTGCCGGCACGGTGGGGCCTCGGCTGACCCGGCGATGTCCTCTGCCTCGTTGTTGGCGGGGCGGGGCCTCGGCGGTGTCGGCGGTGTCCTCTACCTCGTTGTTGGCACCGCGAGGCCTCGGTGGAGCAGGGCCTCGTCGACGCCAGCGGAGCGGGGACTCGTCGGAGCCGGCATTGTCCTCTGCCTCGTCCTCGGTCTCGCCAAACAACGCCTCACCCGCTTCATCGCCCTCTTTGCTAGCCTCCTTGTAGGCGGCCGCAGCCTCCGCCACCCGCATGCGGTACCGCCAGCGCTCGAGGCGGCCCTTGCGGGCGGAGCGGTACGAGGTGAGCAGCGCCTCCTGCTCCGCCCGCTCCGCGGTGATCTGCTCCTCCGCCTGCAGGTGCTCCTGGAGGAGATGATGGTTGTAGGCGCCGTCGGCCTGCGCCTCCGGGAACTGCTCCTCACGCATCTGCCTCACCCTGTCCATATATTCGGCATGGGCCTCGCCGATGGTCATGGTGCAATGCACCGGCGAGGATGGCACGGAGGAGGGGGTTGGCGCTGGATCATCGACTACCATGTTCTCCATTGGGACGTCGTCCGCCCGTCCTGAAGAGCGCTGGAGCGCGAGAAAGCCATGGTGGCCAGTAGTGGTGTGGACAGGAGAAAGGGAACGGATACGGATGACTGCGGCTATGGCCGGCACAGCAGTTTATATAGCAATGGTGGGCGGGCGGAGGGACGGACATGTGGCGCCGGAGTAGCCGCCTCGGCAACCGCGTATCATTAATGTGGGCGGCAGATGGATGGACGGATGACACTTGTGTCGTTTGAAGGCGGAGCAATCGCCTGCACCAGGAAGCGGGGCGGGCGGCGCTGACTGTTTCGGGCGGAAAGCGCGCGCGGGCGAGGAGATGACTTTATTTGGAGAGGATGACAATGGGGACCCACCAGGTCCATAGCCTCACATATGCAAGTGCCTCCTTATTTTATATATATATAACTATAATTTATTTTGCTTCCTCCTGGTTTCCTGACATCACGGTCCCACACCATTGTCAACCTCCTGGAGTAGTCAATAAATGAGAGAATTGCACAAGAAGCGGCCGATACCGGGACCAAGCAGCTCGAGCAGTATTTGTGCAGAGTTTTTCGATGTTTAGCCCAGATATTAATTTTTCTCCTCTGAACAACAACGAAAACATCGCTGCAGGTATTAACTTGGCGGGCTATGGCCCGTCTAGCCCAGGCCAGATATCCAGCCCAGATATTAATTTTTTTCAAGCTAAAAATGGCTAGCCCAGCTATACCTTTTTTTAGGAATACCTAGGCAAGGTCAAGTTGTTATTCTCCGCCCCGTTGGGCTGCGAATCTTTCCTAGGAGGGATGCATTAGGCTTAACAAGAAAATGGGTTTTAAGAAATAATAAATGTGATGTAATCAGAAATCAAGCAAGAATTATAAAAAATGCACCAAACACGTGATTACTTTTATAAATTATTATTTTTGGATATTGAAATTTTTAATTTCATTAATTGTTGCGCCGCAATTTCGTTGGATTTTTACGTAATATAAATTTATATTGAAATTGTATTTAATCTGACTAGAAATTTCGGGATAAAAATATTTCGGATCCCATCAAAATGTGGGAAATTTTATTGAATTCTGTTTTGAACGGTTGGTTGAAATGGGCTATACTTTTAACAAACTGTAAATGGGCTGTAGTAAATTCCATTAGAATTCAAAAATGGGCTACACATTCTTACAAATCTCAAATGGGCTATAAGTTCTCTGCCACACACTTCTGGCCTTACTAAGTTGACCCGTCCCCTAAAAAAACAGAGTTGACGTGTATGCAAGGCTTTGTCAACTTATAGTCAACACACGGTTCTAGCAGCAGTGGCCGTTGGATGTCCATCCAACGGATGTCGTGCTTCTTCTTCAATCTCGTATATTTTAGCTTCATCCGCCCAAAAACGATTCCTCCCTTGACATCCGGGGCGCACTGCTTTGAAGTCGACCAGGCCTACTAAGTTGACGTACCAAGGGATTTGTCAACGTAGTCACTATAAACGATTCTAGCTGCTGTGACCGTACGATGTCCATCCAATGGCTATCGTGCTTCTTCAACCTCTGGTCTTCTTGCTCCAGCCATCCAAAGCAGCGCCGGTCGTGCCTCCTGCTCCTGCCTCCCGTGGCCGGCTGTGCTGCCCCGGAGGCCTCACCGCCCCCCCTACTACTCCCACCGCCGGCCAGGCCATCCCTCCACTCACCCACACCCCCTGTTATTCTGAGGCGACGGCAACAAGAGCCGAACCAAAGGAACCCTCGTACTTCTCTCCGCTGTGCATCCATCGCCGCTGCCTTTCCCCGGCTCCGCGTCGTCCCCTTCCTAGGCCTCGCCGTCGTCCACCGCCGTGGTGCTCTCGGCGCGGCGTGGTCAACGTGGTCAAGGAACGACTTCCATCGGACGTGGACTGTATGTGGAGAGGCTGACAGCTGGGTCCACGGCAGCCGCAAGGAAGTGCCTCCTTATTACGCGCAAAATAATTATTCCTCCTCCTGACAGCGGGGACCCACCGGACGGGCCACCGTATTTCGCGAAAAAACTAATTTGCACCCTGACTGCTGGGACCCACGAGCTACATCTTCGCACGCAAGGAAGTGCGTCAAAGAAAAAACCAATCGCCCCCTGACTGCTGGGACCCACCAGCTACATCTTCGCACGCAAGGAAGTGCGTCCGAAAAAAAAATGATTCGCACTCGATCGCTGGGACCCACTGCTACACCATCGCACGCAAGGAAGTGCGCCCAAAAACGATTCGCCCGATCGCCGGGACCCAGCAGCTACACCTTCGCACGCAAGGAAGTGCATCCGCAAAAAAACGATTCACCCCATTGCTGGGACCCACTAGCTACATCTTCGCACACAAGGAAGTGCGTTTCGGCAAAAAAATGATTCACCCCGATCGCCGGGACCCACGGCTACATCTTCGCACACAAGGAAGTGCGTCCCGCAAAAAAACGATTCGCTTCGACCGCTGGGACCCACCAGCTACATCTTCGCACGCAAGGAAGTGCCTAATAGTCGGGACCCACCTGGTCGAAGCGCACGTAGCGTTGTCATTCGTCGCGAATCGAGTACGCATATATATACCGGTCGATGTAGAGGCGCCGCACGTCGTAGTAGAGGCGCCAGACGTGTCGTAGTAGAGGCGCGCACGTAGCATGTACACGTACGTACAACAACCAGGGTGCAAGAAAGAAAATACGGCCACGTATGTGTACATACGGGTGGGTTCTCGAACGGCTACTCGCGCATACGTACGGCGAGGGCTCGTGTGCATGGCTGGGTCGGAACGGAGAAACTGCGTCGTCGTCGTGTTCATCATGGGGAGGCAACGGAACGCGTCATGTTCATTGGGAGGCAACGAATGCTCATGTTCATCGGGAGGCAACGGAACGCGTGGGAGCCAACCGGCTGGGTCGGAACGGAATGCGTGGTTGTGTTCATCGGGAGGGCTTGGACAGAACAGGCGATGGAAACGAGGCTCAGCGCATCAAGACAACGGAGGAAACGGACCTCCCACGCTCGAACGGGTCCTGTTGATCGGGAGGGGTGTGGCGCATCGCAAAAACAGAGGAAACGGACCTCCTACGGTTGAAACGGGTCCCGTTGATCGGAGGGGTGTGGCGTATCGCAAAACGGATGAAACAGACCTCCCACGGTCAAACGAAGGTCCCGCTGATCGGGAGGGTGTGGCATACCGCAAAACGGATTTAAATGGACTTGTGTTGGAGCGCCACGGTCGAAATGGGGGTCCTGTTCATCGGGAGGTGTGGCGTACCACAAAACGGGACTCCACGGGATACCGTTTCATCTCCACCGTCGACCTCCTCCAGCCTCCACGGGCTACCGCCGACCTCCTCCAGCCTCCACGGGCTCCCTGCTCATCCAGCCTCCCCGCCGCTACTCCATCGGCCATCGCTCAACCAACCCTCCACGGGCACCCTCCACTGCTTCATCGCTCATCCAGCCCTCCACACCACGGAGTCCTGTTCAACCACCCTCCACGGGCACCCCTCCACCGCTTCATCGCTCATCCAGCCCTCCACTACACCACGGGTCCTCGTTTCATCCAGAGGCAACGCCACCGCCACTGCTCATCCAAACCCCCGCAACACTCACCGTTTCATCCCAGAGGCAGCATCGATCGGCTTTAGTTAGTAGCAGAGCGGCGAATCGCCGATCAGCTTTCAGCTAACAGCCGATCGATTGATCGCCAGTTCAAGAATGCATAGCTGCAGTGCAATCGCCGGGTTCGATTAGAGCCCAACTCCTCGCCGGGTTCATTAGAGCTAACACCTCGCACACACGCCACAGACGTACAAGAGAAACGCGCATCGCCGCCCCGACCTCCCAATCAGAACCGCAACTCCCGAAATCCCCGCTTCTAGCATGGTTTTTTCCGTCATGGACGGCCTAAAGAATGTCATGCAGTACCGCCTCCGGCCCGCCTGTGACGAAAAGCCCATTTTTTGTCATGATTTTTTGTCATAGAAGTAGGAGCCCACCACATCTATGATGATACCGGGTTTTGTCACAATTATCGTCATAGAAGTGTCATATGTATGACAGAAAAAAAATTGTTCAGCCCAAAATGTCACGGATGTGTCTTTTTTTGTAGTGCACGGATTTGTGTCGCATGGGTCTACAACTAACATCAATTCTGGCTGTTCATGTTTATTCCACTTTGCCCACCAACGTACGCAAGATCTGCCATGTTCTATCCTAGATCTGATCTAAGCTTGTAGGTTGGGTTGCTACCTGTAGGTGCTCCAGAAGGATGTGTAGGATTGACTGAAATCAGGGAAGAAAGGAGCAATTTGGGCGGTACATAGGGAGGGAAAGAAATTAGTTGCCACCTATCATTACTGTTAGTTGCCACCTATCTTTGCTGTTAGTTGCCACCATGTTATGTTATAACTTGCCATCATAATATGTTGGTTGTTGCCATGAGTTCAAAATGATAGTTGGCATCTAGATTGTAGAAAAAATAATGAATGTGCATGTCCTACTTACCATGATGTATTGGTTGTTTATAAAAGAAATGTGATAAGATTGTCGTGTTTCCTTTTATGTGGAAACAACAAAAATGCATTTTGAATAGTCATGCGTTCTTGTTCATGCAGTGGCTGAAAACATAGTGGAAGAAAAGCATAAAACAATGAATCATGAAGACGGGACTGATCCTTGGTTTTCTCAAAGGCCGCAAGCGCCCCCTTGGGATGCAGTAGAGTACAATCAACTCATTTCCGCAGGACCGTTGCTGCCCCTACTAGAGCAGTACGCAAACATAGGTACGATGCATGATCAAAAAAAGGACAGTTGACATGTTTGTGGGTAAGAAAATGGCATTCTACTTATGTGCTACAATGTCCTTGTTTGCAGGTTCTTATGACACAACCACACAGACAGGGAAACCATGGCAAGTTGCAACACAGGGGGCTATCGCTGATAGATGTATGGGAGACCAACTTCAAGTAGAAAATGTGGCAAATCAAGGTAACGCATAAAAAACATACTCATGTGGTCGGAAAGAAAAACTTGCAAGGATGGCAAGACTTACGTGTTAAAAAAAAAACAATACCATCATGCAGCACGTGGCAACAGGCGGCAACTGCGTACCTGCCATCAATGTCGTACGCAGGTGAGTCATACGAAGTGATCTTGAGGACAGTTGCCACATGTGGACAAACAACGTGTGTCAGATTGAATGTATGACTGATAGTGGTCATACGTGTTTGCATGCAGTTGCCATGTCGTAACAACCGCAGTTGCCATGTCTTAACAACAACATTTGCCATGTCTTAACAACAACATTTTCCATGTATGGACAACCGTAGTTGCCATGACTAGACAACTGTGATTGCCATGTGTGAACAACTCTGGTTGTCAAGTGTGAACAACTACAGTTGCCGTGGTTGAACCACTACATATGCCATGTTATAGAAACTATGGTTGCCATGCATTGACCAACTGCCCATGATCGTAGGTTGTCATGGTGGAACCACAGTAGCAAAGGTATCGTGGCAAGCTTCACCTTTACAGCCGCTGGTGTTGCGTATAGAGCACACCAAATTGGAGTGACACACCAGCTTCAATTAGCACATGCGGCACAACAAGGTAAGAATATATATGTGAACCAACAAAATAGTGCATTTGCTTTTGTGGAAAAGCACCGGGAAAGTGGATTTGTCACGGTGATGGCGGCAAAACTACGAATGCCACCAAAGTGAATACGCCCATTAGTCATCCATGATCATCTGGATTTGTCGCCCATCGTCTGCGTGTATATGCCATTTGTGATTAACTGCATTTGCCTTGTGGGCTCGTATCTAGAATGCAAGTTTTGATGTTAAAGATGCTGGTTGCCATGACTTGGCAACCGTAGCTGCCATGTTTGGTCGACTGTAGCTGCCTGGGCTGAAAAACTGCAGTTGCCATGCATGGCCAGATGTAGATGCTCAAGGCTTGTTGTATGAATGATATCATGCCATATTAGATGTAGCTGTTATATATCATTACGATGAATATGCCATTCAAGCAATACTGCTTATACACATACCTGTCTTTTTTGCAGGAGCTTCAATTACAATCAACATCAGCGCAGGAACATCTACCGCGGGAACATCAGAGCACACGGAAGGGGCGTTCCACGAGCAAGTCACCAATGCTGCCACAAACAATGGAGAATCATTCGAACCGGCAATCGCTAAAAGCAATAACGACAAGCACGCCTGTGCACACCAGCACAAGCAACACTCAAGCAGATGAAACGGCCGCCAATACTGAAGTGAATGATGAAACTGATGACGAAGCGCAAGAGGAAGAAGAAGGTGGACAATCAGAATCATGATACCTCAACCACCATATGTTGGGTAGAGATTTGGTTCGTTTGAAGATACCAAGGAATACTACCAGAGATATGCGATGTTCCATGAATTTGCGGTTAACACAGAATACCATAGGAAAATAAAAAAAACTAACGAGTACAGCAGAGGTGAGATAAGGTGCTACAAGGCACGAAGGAACAAGAAGGGTAAAGGTGTTGTGCCTGTCATGCCAAAACGAAACAGAGGCATCATTCTCAAGATGGAATGCCCTATCCGATTGAAGCTAAACGCAAATGGAGCATGGTGGGTGGTCACCGAATATTTTGAAAAACACAACCACGACCTCATAAAGAAGTTTGACCTAGTAAAATTCCTGAGAGCCCACAGAGGATTCAGTCCCCTCGAGAAGAAATTCATAAAGTTGCTACATGATTGTAACGTCGGTCCATCAGAATGGTCCAACTGTCCCTGATCCACAGCGGAGATGGTAGTCTGAGTAGCATGCCCTACATACCGGCAGACGTAACAAACCTAAAGGCAAAGTACCATAGAGAGAGCAGGTTGGCTGACATAGAAGACACAACCTACTTCGAAGAGAAAGCAAAAGCAGATACTGATTTCTTCTACATGATAAGATTGGACGATGAGGATCGTGTTAGAAACATGTATTGGGTGGATGGCTCTGCAAGAAGAGCCTACAAACATTTCCGTGATTGCATTTCGTTCAACGCGACATATCTCACGAATATGTACAAGATGCCCTACGCTCCATTCATAGGAATAAATAACCACAATCAGTCCTTGCAGTTCGGTTGTGGACTCGTTTGGAACAAACATACAGATGGTTACACTTGGCTGTTCAAAACCTTCTTGGAGTGCATGGATGGACTTGCACCCATGAACATAATAACATACCAGGATTTTAGCATGCGTGCAGGCATAGAGGAGGTCTTTCTGTTGGCAGTGCACAGGCACTGCAGGTGGTGACGAAGCTATGTACCTAGGGTAGGGTCATGGACCTGTCCAAGATACCCTCCCCAAGGACATCTCTAGAAGAATCACCTTTCAATCGACTCAGAAGTATTCCGCTCGACAGACTCGAAGACACTCGACCATGAAGCCAACCACTCGACAGCCAGGAGATCTAAAGTCACTCTGCACGCTAACGATCGGTCATTAAATAGCTTTTATGGTCATCATAGCACTTTATTTGTATGCGTTAACCCGAACGCCCGACCTTAATGTACCTTAAACCCTCCATAATCGAGGGCCGGAGGGTCCGGCGAACTCTATATAAGCCACCCTCCTCCTCGGTAAAGGGTTCGCACTCGTAATTCATACAAGCATAATCCAATGACCGCCTCGGGCTCCGAGACGTAGGGCTATTACTTCCTCCGAGAAGGGCCTGAACTCGTAAAAACTCGTGCGTATACAACTACTCCATAGCTAGGATCTTGCCTCTCCATATCTACCCCCCATTCTACTGTCAGACTTAGAATCACGACAGTTGGCGCCCACCTTGGGGTAGTTGTCTTAGCGACTTATTGGAGAAGTTGCAGTTTTTTCGATCCCCTTCATCATGGTTTCAGGCGGAGGTTTTGCTGAGGGCCGCGAGATCTATCTCGGCGCGCTCGTGTTCGTCGCCGACGACTCCGCTTGGCTTCAGGAGGCACCACTCGACGTCGACGCGCTCCCGCTTATGGGCAACGACTTTCGCATGCGTTCAGGGCATCCTCTTGCGATACCGTTGTCGACCCAAAGATCGGTCGGCTCATGTGGTGTCCTCCCTCCCTGTTGCCCGCCGGCGCAAGCGTTCCGGTCGGTCGAGGCTTCAGCGGTGGGTGAGGCACGCGGTGGCTCGCCAGTCGGCCACCCACCAAGTCGCGACGATCGAGCCCGACGAATCTCTCTACGGCCTATTCGACCTGTCGACTGGCTCCGCAGAGACTGCATCCGAGTGCGACAGCAGTGATCCAGCGGCGGAGGTCCTGATGGTCGATGGACCATGCAGTCCTCCCGGCTTTCCCCGCGCCGACGGTGGCGACGGCGGAGGCGCTCCGTCGCATGCCCATGAAGAGTACCTCCCCGAGCCCCTCACTTCGCTGCAGAGGGAGGAACTTCGCCGCCGGAATGTGGATGCACTTCACACTCCTATCGTTGGAGAAACCCCCGAGGCCCGTGCCTTAGAAGACGCGCGCTTGGCCAACTTGGCTGAGCGCACTCGACTGGAGAATCTCCAGCGAGTACTCGAGGAACGAGCGCGACAGTGGGTCTCAGGATCCAGTCGACGTCAGCTCTTTCAGTCACCGACTCAGGTATATCGAACTCCGATTCAGAATTTAGCAGCAGCGGCCCGTATAGCAGAGTCGATTCAGCCTTCCCAGTCCGAGGCTGTCGGTGTACTAGAGTAGGGGTACTCCTAGTATCCCGAACTCGTGCACGGGCAGTCGCAGCACCCGCGGCAAGGCTTGCCAGATGATCACCAAGACTCCTCGTGGCACCTTTGGAGCCATTCAAGAACAAAGTGTTCTCAGTCAAAGAGATAAAACCCCGGCAAGAGGAGCTTGCCGGGAAGGCCACTCTAGGCACGCGGAAGGCCCCGACAAGAGGAGCTTGCTGGGAAGGCCACTCGAGGCATGAAGGAATAAGGCCCTGCAAGAGGAGCTTGTCGGAAGGCTTGGTGAGCGACAAGCTCCCGAGCACGACAAGAACCTTGCCGCGGCAAGGCGCTTGCCGCGGCAGGTAACCTCTCTTCCTCTCCGCTCCAGCTCATCCACCAACGTGTCACCACGGGGCTTTCCTAGGCACGCGTGTCGACGGGCTGTGCAGCCAGCGGGGAGCGGCGACAAGCAGCGCTGACAAGCCACCATCGTGGCAAACGGAGGCGCACTCGACGGTCCTCACAGACTTTTCAGCGATGTGGACGGGCATTTATGGCTCTTGTCCCTTGCCGCCGAGTTAGGTATAGACCATCAGACACCGTGACAAAGCGGTGTACCAACCCCTATTTTTCCTACTTTACCCCTGTCTACTTGCCACCTGTGGTTGCCCCTTGTGCCTATAAAAGGAGGCCCGAGTGCAACGTAGAAAGGGTTGGACTCTCGTTCGGCTCATTCGCTCTAGCTAGTACGAGGCCACAGATCATCAAGCTAGGTTTTGTAGCTCCCATTGCTCCCTAGCAAGAACAGAATACAACCAGATAAGCAGCAGTAGGAGTATTATCTCTCCGAAGAGCTCCGAAGCTGGGTAAATCCCTCATGTGATCGCCTCGATCTGCTCTTTGTGCATCCTCCGCCCCCCCCCCCCCCGCCGAACCGAAAAGGGGCTCCGGTCCCATAGGTGTCCGTGGTGGGACAGATCTCCCCCGACAAAGGCTGGCAGAGGCTTGTTGCAGATCAGAGCATTACTCCGGGCAGCAGGAGACCAGAATTCAGTCAGATCACAACAATGAATAGGATCCACAGCAAATCCGTTGTTGCAGATAGCTCGATCGTCTCACAGCCGAAGATCGCCCCCAAGGCGTGAGGGGCATGGAGACCGGCGAGATCAGTATAGGAACCGTGAGCAGTATGATCACCAACTCGATTGCAATGATCGACGTCGAGTGCCCACCCCTCCCCCAAGGAGTGGGTCATACGTGCCTCGACAGCAGGATGACAGACGCCCTCTCAGTGCTGGGCGAAGGATTCTAGTCGACCCCAGAGAACCAGGCTTTGATGCGAGATCCATTCTCGTTCAGGGTTTGGTTGACAGGAACAGAGCTCACCGAGGAGGTCATGAAAGAGATGTGCCCACCAGCAGCAGAGTGCACGTCTCAGGACCAGAGTGCTTCAGCAGAGCCATCAGGGCCGCGGTGATTCCTCCCAACTTCAAAGTTGGCGATCGAGTCGATAAGTTCATCGGTGAGTCCAAGCCCTATACTTGGCTTGAGGACTACCGAGTGGCTGTTCAGATTGGCGGCGGCAATGATGAAGTGGCCATGAAACACCTGCCTCTTATGTTAGAGGGCTCGGCCAGAGCGTGGTTGAATCAGTTAGCACCCAGCAGTATTTACACGTGGGAAGATCTTTCCCGAGTGTTTGTCAGAACATTTGAAGGGACTTGTGTTTACCAGCGAGGGTTGATGTAATTGCAATCTTGCATGTAAGACAAATGAAACTTTGAGGGATTACATCCAGAGATGGATCACGTTGCATCACACAGTGGAGAACGTATCGGATCACCAGGCAGTTTGTGCCTTCAAGGAAGGCGTTAAGTACAGAGAACTGAATCTAAAATTCGGTCGAACCGGAGACATGTCTCTGAGTCGAATGATGGAGATTGCCACTAAGTATGCTAATGGTGAAGAAGAGGATCGGCTCCGGAGTGGCAAGCACAAGTCAGTCGCTCATGAAACCGGAGGAAATTCCAGTCGGAAGCAGAAGCGGAAGGCCGAGCCAGCTGCTCCTGGAGAAGCCTTGGCCGTGACTCAAGGAAAGTTTAAGGGGAAGCCCAAAGGGCCTTGGAACCCCAAGAAAGTGAAAGATCAAGACGGAAATGATGTATTAGACTTACCATGTCACATTCACACAAAGAAAGATGAAGAGGGTAAACTCATTTACCCAAAGCATACCACTCGACAGTGTCGGCTCTTGATCCAGCAATTCTGTGGAAACAGCCCAGAGATAAGGAAAAGGAGTCGGACAAAGTTGAAGACATGGGAGATAGTGATGATGGATACCCCCAAGTCAATTCCACCCTGATGATTTTTGCTGACGTTGAAAGCAAAAGTCGATTGAAAGTTATCAATTTAGAGGTGAATATGGTCGCTCCGGCGACACCCAGTTATCTGAAATGGTCTCAGACTGCCATCACATTCGACCAGTCTGATCACCCGACGCACAGAGCCACCCCTGGGAGGCAAGCTTTGGTGGTCGACCCAGTTGTTGAAGGCACTCGACTGACTAAACTTTTGATGGATGGTGGCAGCGGTCTGAATATACTGTATGCAGAGACGTTGAAAGGGATGGCATTCCGATGTCCAGGCTTAGTACCAGCAACATGAGTTTCCATGGAGTCATTCCTGGAAAGAAAGCTGAGTCCCTCGGTCAGACTTCTCTTGATGTGGTTTTCGGGGACTCCAAGAACTTCCGCAAAGAGAAGTTGACATTTGAAGTCGTGGATTTCTAGAGTGCTTATCACGCTATTCTGGGAAGACCAGCGTATGCACGTTTCATGGCTCGACCATGTTATGTATACCTTAAACTGAAGATGCCAGTTGTCGGTGTCAAAACCGGCGGATCTCGGGTACGGGGTCCCGAACTGTGCGTCTAGGCGGATGGTAACAGGAGCCAAGGGACACAATGTTTTTACCCAGGTTCGGGCCCTCTCGATGGAGGTAAAACCCTACTCGCTTGATTAATATTGATGATATGGGTAGTACAAGAGTAGATCTACCACGAGATCAAGGAGGCTAAACCCTAGAAGCTAGCCTATGGTATGATTGTTGATGTTGTAGTTGTGTCCTACGGACTAAAAACCCTCCGGTTTATATAGAAACCGGATAGGTTAGGGTTACACAGAGTCGGTTACAATGGTAGGAGATCTACATATCCGTATCGCCAAGCTTGCCTTCCACGCCAAGGAAAGTCCCAACCGGACCACGGAAGAAGAATTCAATCTTGTATCTTCATTGTCTTGGAGTCCGCCGTGACGATAGTCCGCTATCCGGACACCCCTAGTCCGGGACTCCTCAAGAGTCCCTGAACCTAGCTTCAATGACGATGAGTCCGCGCGCATATTGTCTTCGGCATTGCAAGGCGGGTTCCTCCGAATACTTCATAGAAGGTTTTGAACACAAGGATAGTGTCCGGCTCTGCAAAACAAGTTCCACATAACACCGTAGAGAGAATAACTTTTGCACAGATCTGCTGACGTATTCGGCGGCGTGACATCACACCACGGGCAGGTCTTTACATGAATCGTTTTTACTGTTCCACCTCAGCGTGTTTAGCGAGGTAGTTTCCTTGGCACGTCTTATCAAAGCATAGATCGTGCCCCCTTATTCCGGGATTATCATCAATATGGACGTGGGTAACCCATCCGCGCCATTGATTACGGCGCTTGGGGAATAAGCGAGTTTTACCAGGCTGGTGGGGACGATAGCTTCGTCTACCATATAAGGATAAGGATCCACCTTTTCACCCACGCCTTCCTCCTCCTTTGCTTATCCATTTCCAAGACTCGAGCTCCAAATACCTAAGTCCGCACATCCCACCTCGACCTTTCTCCAACCATGTCGAGCGGAGGTAGGTGGATGGCCTCCTCCGTCAAGCAAGGGCACATCACCAAGCTGTGGGAGGCCGGATACTTGTCCGCAACATCACAGACAAAGGCTGCCCGAAGCGGGGCAGCTCATTCCAACCCCCGGGCCCCATGAGAGGGTAGTGTTTCTACCCCACTTCCTCCGCGGACTAGGTTTTCCACTTCACCCTTTTGCCTGGGGGCTCAAGTTCTACTACGGCCTGGACTTCCACGACCTGGCCCCGAATTTCATCCTCAACATTTCGGCATTTATCGTCGTGTGTGAGGCCTTCCTCTGCATCCAACCCCACTTCGGCTTATGGCTGAAGATTTTCAACGTCCGGCCGAAGGTAGTGGGCGGCCGCCAAGCGGAGCGCGGAGGCGCCATGGTCGGTAAGATGGCCAAGGTCCTATGGCTCGAGGGCGCCTTTGTGGAGACAATAAAGGGGTGGCAATCGGGGTGGTTCTATATCACCGAGCCACGCGACCCTGAATGGGCGGTGGCCCCCGAATTCAGATATGGCTTCCTCACACGGCTCTCGCCATGGAAAGAAACGGGCCCGACGTGGGGGATTCGAAGAGCTATCCGGACTCGGACATGCGCCCAAAACCTGGTGGACAAGAATCTCAAGCTTGTCGACGTAATCCAGGTGATGCTCATCCGCCGGATTCTCCCCGCCAACGACGGGCCTTTAATTTGTGGGAGTTCGATCCGCACAAAGACCGAACCTTGAGCCGGCTCTTCGACACTACATAACGAAGATGCTCGAAGGTGCTGTTCAAGGCGCCGAAGTTTCAACATCCGCTACCAAAGATCGCGGTACAAAGGTATGGCGTCCAGCCGGCAGGTAAGTTATTTTACCCTTTACGGGACTCTTTTTTCATAGATTGACTCTATGCGGGATCTAAGACTCCCTAATTTTTGACAGGACTGGCTGAAGACGGCCGGACAGATTAACTGTCCGGCTCCTTTACCGGAAGACCCGGAGGACGCCCGATTGACGGGGCTGCTGGCTCCGGCGCCCCATGTGGTGCCGGAGAAGAAGGCCAAGAAGGAGGCCACGGGAACTCGAAGGAGCTCCCGACGCCAGGTGCTGTCAGGTTCTGAAGCAGAATCTTCTCCTGAGGATGAGGAGGAAGAAGAAGAAGCTCCCCCCCCCCCAGTGAGGGAGGAGAAGAAAAGGAAGGCCGCCCCAACGGGGGAGGCCGGAGGGTCCAAGAAGGGAAGAACCCTTCCTCCGGGACTTTCTCCACCAACGCCGACAACGACGAGGAGGACTGGCCAACAAGGACCAAGCCCCTGGCGAGATCGTAAGTGTCCGGATACCCATGGTTTTTCATAATTGCATAGTGTTTTCTAATGCCGAACAATCATGCAGCCCGCCCAAGGGCGAGCTCGCCAATTCATCGAGCGGGTCCCTGGGCTCGTCGGAAATGGAGAGTGCCTCGCTTCCGGCCGCCTCCTCGCCTCACGCCACGGACGACACCGCGGTGGGGCCCCAAGGAGGGCTTGGTCAAGAGGAGGTAGCGCAGGAGGCGCCACAAGGCGACCTCCCGGACTCAGCGCAGCTGGGGCAAGACCTCAGGCTCTAAGCCCGACCTCGTCCGACTCCATGCCGGAACCATCACGGTTCAAGTCCTGACAAAGGATCCTTCGCAAGAAGGGTAAGACGCCGGTGTCCTCCGTCCAACCGGAGGCACCGGATAGCTTACTGGAGGCGCTCAACGGCGCCTCCATCGAGGAGGAGCACCGCACTATTATGAGTGTGGTGATCCGGACAGTTCAGTCCGCCAAGAGCGGACTGACCGAAGCCTGCACCAGCCTTCTAACAAAGCTTTGAGGTAAGTCTAAAACATATAAAATGTTACTGCATAGACAGAGTAGCCCTCGATGCTTAGTTTGGTGTGTGGAAAGAAAAGCCGGACTGAGGATCTAAAAAGATATACGCAGGAGTTTAATATAAGTATGTCAATATGGGAATGCAGGCTGCGCTGCTGACCTCTGCCGCACTGACTGCGGAGGTCAATACATTGAAGCAGAACCTCGAGCGTTGCGAGAATGATCTTGGACAAGCCAAGAAGCAGCTCGAGGACAAGAAAGGTAAGAAATACCTTATTAAAGAAATACCTTATGGGAAATGTTTTGGTTGCAAAAAATAACAGAAATAACATGGGTACTGCAGGGGCCACGAACGAGGTGGAGACCCTGAGGGAAGCGTGGCCGTGGCGAAAACAAAGCAGTACATGAGCGCACCGAGTGAGAGAAAGGGAAGGCGCTGGCGGAGGTGCGGCAAGAGCTCCAGATTCTCGTGAAAAACACGAGGTTTTGGAGCGTGACTCAAGACCCGAGAGTCCGAGCTTGCCTCGCTCTTGAGAGTGCCAAAGCTGCTAAGGCCGAGGCCCAAAAGCCCTCCAAGAAATTGAAGCACTAAAGAAGATATCATGGTAAGGCATTCTTTATGCAAAGCAAGAATGTAAAAGTCAATTACCTATTACTTACCCGGATTCGAGCTCTCCAGAGCATTCGCAGATTTGCCCCAGTAGGCCCCGATGTCGCCGCTGCTTCTACCGCCGCCTGTGAGGGAGCTCCATGGAGAAGGTGTTCTGGTCTCAAGATGTCGAGGCCGGACATCCGGTGTTTTAAGCGACCAGCTGAAGCAGCTGGTCGAGCTCCACAAGGTCGCCGAACAGGCCATGAGGGGCCTTATAGAGCGGTCAGGCCATTGGAGGCCATGCCCGGGAGCGACGTCGGCTTGGTGTGCAGCGGCTGGTGGATGCCTGTCCGCGGCTTGAAGTTATCAAGCGCTCCATCTGCATTGAAGGGGTCCGTCAGGCCCTTGCCCGTGCTAAAGTGCACTGGGGCAAGCTGGATGTGGAGAAGCTTGTGACAGACGGGCCACCGAAGGGCCATGAGCATCGCACGCCCGAAATGTATTATGAGGGCCTCCTGAAGGGTGCTCGCCGAATAGCGGATGAGTGCTCCAAGGATGTAATTTTTGAATAGACTCGCTGCTTGTTATTCTCAGACGCTGAAAACTTGTTCATATGCGCTTAAGCAACGGGTTATTAATTTAAAATATTACCTTCAGGCGTCTGCTTATCAAATTTGAGAGATGGCAAGTCGTTGGCTTCAGCCCCCATGCCACGAAAGTGCCGGGTGTTCTGGATAAACTTGAGCACTCTTGTTCCCATTCATGGGTCCATCTAGGAGGCGCCAACACAACGTAACAAGGCAACTGGACTTATAATGCTTGAACACTCTCACTTAGCCATAGAATTCTATAATTTTAAATTTTGGCGAAGCCCCTCTAGTATTCGAAGACCGAAGTTCGGGCGCTATCCACGCCTTTGGCCGGATAATTCCGGTTCCTCGCCTAAGCTGCATAAGTCTTTAGGGACCGAAAAACCTCTCGAACAGCGATCGCTCTCGCCTTATCATGACGGCCAGTTTTAGCTTTCTCCACTCAGTGCTCGACCCGTAATAACTGGGCACAATCGCAGTGGTTCTCCCGGTGCTACCTTAGCTGATATAGCGGAACGTAAGGTACCTAAACACGGGAGTCGGCCAAACCCAACTATTGACCCAAGACATGATTCGAAGCCAATTCATATAATGCTATAAGTTCAGGGTGCCTTACTTGTGAAAGTATTCGGACTTTATCACACCATAATTTTGGGATACTCAAGCCCCTGGTGTATTGGCCGTACCACAGTGTACGGTTGCAACATGTCGTGAAATGAACATTTGTGTATATATAAAGGAAGTAAAGAAATAATAAGCAAGAGCTATGTATTGTTTATTCAAAAAGGTACTGCAATGGAAGCAGATTTATACAAATAGTGCGATAAGCAAGGGATAGGACTATCTAACATGTCCTCTCCGTGGGTAAGCTGCGGGATGGTATGTAAAACAGGTATAATGCTCGTAACAGAGACCACCTGAGCACTTGACGTGGCTTTCCGCTTCCCTGGCTGTTGCATCGTGAGTTCGGCGATTTAATTGCTGGACGGAACTTCTCGAAGACGGAGTCCTGAAAGTAAAAAGAAAAGAAAAAGGAAAAAAGAAAAACAGAAATGACACAAACGGTAGCCCCTGGTGCGGTCGAGCCGCACTCTTGGCGTGCCGTTGTCTTGCCCCTCCCCATATGCCCATGGTATCTCCAGAGCGTAACTATGTACGCGTAATACTGGTTTCGCAATTTCGCGAGGGCTGGGGTTGGGGCCGGATTGCTACTTGTGCTTGAATCGTGCCAGGTGGTCTTATTGCAGGTTACTCCGGGCGCGCTTGGCAGTGTACAGACGCTTAGTGGCCGGACTCGAGAATTGCCGTGAGAGGCTGCTTTGCACCTCCGCCGCGAGGGCCGCCGTATGCTCCTCCGTCCGAAGAGAGCGTTCGGTGTTTCCATTGACCGTGATTGCTCCTCGAGGGCCTGGCATCTTGAGATTGAGGTATGCATAGTGCGGCATCGCATTGAACTTGGAAAATGCGGTTCGTCCGAGCAGTGCGTGATAGCCGCTGCGGAATGGGACGATGTCGAAGATTAACTCTTCGCTTCGGAAGTTATCCGGGATCCAAGACCACTTCGAAGTTTAACTGAGCCTGCATAACCGCCTCTACACTCCGTATGACGCCTTTAAAGGTCGCCTTTGTAGGTTTAATCCTTGAGGGTCAATGCCCATTTTATGCACCGTGATCCTCGATAAAGCAGGTTCAGGTTGCCGCCGCCGCCCATTAGGACTCTAGTGAGGTGAAATCCGTCGATAATTGGGTCAAGAACCAATGCGGGCGAAGCCGCCGTGATCGATGCTAGTGGGGTGGTCCTTTCGATCAAGGTGATCGGGCAGAAGACCATGGGTTGAACTTTGGGGCGACTGCTCCATCGCATATACGCCCTTAGTGCACGCTGGCCTCCCTTTGGGTATGTGGGTTGCGTATATCATGTTCACCGTCCGCACTTGGCGAGGGAAAACCCTTCTGTCCTTTATTGCTCGGGCGGCCGGGCTCTTCCTCGCTATCGCTATGCAGCCCTTGTTATTGAGTTCGACACTTAACTTGCTCGCTTGCTTGAACACCCAACAGTCCCTGTTGGTGTGATTGGCTGGTTTTCGGGTGCCATGTATCCGCACAAGCGATCGAGTATTCGGTCCAAGTTGGACGGGCCTCGGGTATTTCTTTTGAATGGCTTCTTCCACGACCGGTTTAGAGCCTCAATCCGCATTGACGGCCGTATCTTCAGATATCGCCGCACGCGGCGCTTGTTCTTGGCGACGCCGACCTGCCATTGTTGTCCTTGGTATCCGGACTATCGTGATGTTTGGCCGAGTTGTTGCTTCGAGCTAGCCAGCTATCCTCTCCCGCAGAAAAGCGAGTCATGAGGGTTGTGAGGGCTGCCATAGATTTCGGCTTTTCCTGTCCTAGGTGCCGGGCAAGCCACTCGTCACGGATGTTATGTTTGAAGGCTGCAAGGGCCTCTGCATCCGGACAGTCGACAATTTGATTTTTCTTTGTTAGGAACCGAGTCCAGAACTGCCTGGCCGATTCTTCTGGCTGCTGAATTATGTGGCTAAGGTCATCGGCGTCTGGTGGTCGCACATATGTGCCCTGGAAGTTATCAAGGAATGCGGCTTCCGTGTCCTCCCAACAACCAATTGATTCTCCGGGCAAGCTATTGAGCCAATGCCGAGCTGGTCCTTTAAGCTTCAGGGGAGGTATTTGATGGCATGTAGATCATCACCGCGGCCATGTGGATATGGAGGAGATAATCCTCGATCCGCATCGCAGGATCTGTGGTACCATCGTATGATTCGATGTTTACGCGTGAAGCCCTCGGGAATTTGATGATCCATTACTTCATCTGTGAAGCATAGTGGGTGTCGGTGCCTCAGATATGGGCTATATCACGACGTAGCTCATATGAGCTTTGTTCATCGTGTTCGCCCGCAGGTTTTGGCTGTATCCGGCGCGACGGTAATCATCCCGTGTTGTTGGGCGCCCACGCGATCCGTAGATCGATCTTGTATATTTTGTCTTGTCCTTGCCTTGGTACTTTTTGAGCGGCATCCGGGTGTGGCTTGAGCGGAGGGCCGAGAGGCTTCTCTGTCGCGGCCACGGGGTGGCCGGTCTGCCATGTCGCGGTAATCGCGACTTGGGTGCTTCCTCCTCTAGTCGAGGCAACGGCCCGCGCTTTGGGGTAGCTTTTGGAGGGCGCTCGAAGTTCATACTCTTCGCCGCAAGGACTTCATCCATCTGTCCGCCCAGCGTGTCTTGATCGGCTCTAAGCTCCTCGCTGCTTTTCTTGCGGCTGCTTGCCGTGGCTATAAGCTCGCGCTTGAAACGCCTCCTGTTCGGCGGGATCCTCGTGCACGATAAATTGCCGTCGTCGAGGCTTGCCTCATCTTCGGAGGGAGGCGCGTAATTATCGCCCTCGACCTCTCGCTTCGCTACCGTCGCCGTGCGGACTTGCTTCTTCCTCCTCCCCGCTGGAGTCCCATCGAGGGGGTTCTTCGCACCGTCCGGTGCTATTATCTCCGTGCCGGAATCACCGCTTTTATTGTGACGGATTTAGAGCGGCGCCACGACGCCGGGCGCTTCGCTGTTTTTTGAGGGGTCATCCTCCGTTGTTCCATCGCTGCTCCCATCTTTCGGGATGTCCACCATGTATATGTCATATGACGAGGTGGCCTTCCAGCGTTCTCGTAGGGCGCTGGTCTTGGTTGTCTCCGGCCGCCGCCCATACCGCCGATGTCTTCGAGTCATAGTCGAGCATGTCGGTTAAATCATCGGCGCTGGCTACAAAGTGGGTGGTGGGTGGGCGTTGAATTTATTCGCCGTCCGCATCCCAACCTTCCCCGTCCGTAGTCCGCCAGGCTCTCGTGATAAAGAGAGAGACTTTAGTGAATTCAGGATGTCGCCAAAGGGCGAAAAGTGCCGAACGATGTCCGCGGCAAAGTGAACTCCATGACCGGCGCCTAATCGGATTCGATTGGTGGGGCGCCGAGGGTTCGGAGTCCGGAGAGGAGTCCGCACCGGAGTCTAGGTCTTCGCAGCGACAGGATGGAGTTCGCTCGATCGCCATAGAGATTGTAGCCCCGAGGCGGTGTCCAACCACCCGCCCTCGATCGGGGAATCCGCCCGGATTAAGGGTCGGAGCGGATACTGGCGCGGCCTCCGTGGTACGCTTTGGCTGCAGAGCGAGATCATGCCCATCGAGACAAGGCGGCATGCTTATTGCGGCTCGAATCCGTCAAGATCAAGTCTCCGCGTATATCGACCGTATAGTTCAAACTTCCAAATCTGACCTGATGGCCAGGGGCGTAGCTTTCGATCTGCTCCAGATGGCTGCTTAATTGCCCGCAGCAAAGCCGCCGAACACGAAGATCTGTCCGGGAGAAAAGTCTCACCCGGACCGCTGCCATTGTTGATGATCGAAGGAGCCATCGGGCCTATCGGTGACGCATACGTAGGAACTCTCAATGAAAGCACCAATGTCGGTGTCAAACCGGGCGGATCTCGGTAGGGGTCCCGAATCGTATGCCTAGGCGGATGGTAACAGAGACAAGGGACACAATGTTTTTACCTGTGTTCGCCCTCTCGATGGAGGTAATACCCTACTCCCGGTTGATTAATATTGATGATATGGGTAGTACAAGAGTAGATCTACCACGAGATCAAGGAGGCTAAACCCTAGAAGCTAGCCTATGGTATGATTGTTGATGTTGTTGTTGTGTCCTCACGGACTAAAACCTCCGGTTTGTATAGACACCGGATAGGTTAGGGTTACACAGTCGGTTACAATGGTAGGAGATCTACATATCCAGATCGCCAAGCTTGCCTTCCACGCCAAGGAAAGTCCCATCCAGACACGGGACGAAGTCTTCAATCTTGTATCTTCATAGTCTTGGAGTCCGATCGTGACGATAGTCCGGCTATCCGGACACCCCCTAGTCTGGGACTCCCTCACCAGGCCCCAAAGGTGTGATCACTGTCACCGGCAACCGGAAGAAAGCGGAAGAGTGTTTTCAGAAAGGCTCAAAGATCGCTGATGCTCAGATGGCAGTGGTAGAGCTGCAGGAATACCAGAAAACTGCAGACCTGAGTGATTTGTTACGAGCCAAGAAGCCCGCTACGGAATCAGCGTTTCAGTCGTCCAGTGAGACAAAGCCGATTCACATTCACCCGACCGACCCCAATGCTGCCCCGACTCATATCTCAACAACACTCGACTCCAAATAGGAAGAAGCGCTCACCCAGTTCTTCCGTAAGAACTGGGAAATCTTCGCATGGAAACCTTCTGACATGCCGTGTTCCTGTGGATGGCCGAGTATCGCTTATTTAGTCGACACGACGGTAAAACCGGTCAAGGAACATCTTCGACGGTCCGCCGTATAGAAGAGAAAAGCAATCGGTGAAGAAGTGGCTCAACTCCTTGCAGCGGAGTTTATCCGAGAGATTTACCACTCTGAGTGGCTCGCCAATGTTTTCATGGTCCCTAAGAAGGACAATTCTCTTTGCATGTGCATTTACTTCAAACATATCAATCGGGCCTGCCCGAAAGATCATTTTCCTCCCCCCGCATCGACCAGATAGTCGAATCAACTGCGGGATGTGAACGCCTATCTTTTTTAGATGCCTATTACGGTTACCATCAGATCCGTCTGTATGGACCCGACGAGATCAAAACAACTTTCATCACTCCATTCGGGTGCTTCTGTTATGTTACCATGCCATTCGGCCTAAAGAATGCCGGGGCCACGTTCATGAGGACGATTCAGAAGTGTTTGCTCACTCAAATCAGTCGGAACATGGAAGCGCATATGGATGATATTGTGGTCAAGTCACGGAAGGTTCCGACCGCCGATCGACCTTGCTGAAACTTTTGCCAATCTCAGGAGGTATGATATCAAGCTTAATCCATCGAAGTGTACATTCGGAGTTCCTGGAGGAAACTTACTCGGTTTTCTCGTTCCCGAACGAGGAATCGATGCCAACCTAGAGAAAGTTAGTACTATACTCCGAATGAAACGTCCTGTGCGTGTGCACGATGTCCAGAAGCTTACTGGTTGCTTGGACGCTTTAAGTCGATTCATTTCTCGTCTCGGTGAAAAGGCATTGCCTCTTTACCGATCGATGAAGAAGTCGACAAGTTCGAGTGGACTCCTCAAGCCTGATGCAGCGTTTGCAGAGCTGAAAACCCTGCTCTCCACCCAGCCGGTGCTTGCTGCCCCAATCAGCAAAGAGCCTCTGCTGCTTTACATTGCAGCCATGGGACAAGTTGTCAGTACAGTACTTACGGTCGAGCGGGAAGAAGAAGGAAAAGCCTTTAAAGTTTAGCGCCCAATATATTATGTTTCTGAAGTTTTAATTCCGTCAAAGCAAAGATATCCTCATTATCAGAAACTTGTATATGGGATTTATATGACCACGTAGAAGGTTGCACATTACTTCTCTGACCATTCCATTACAGCTTGTCACGACGCCCATTGCTCGGAGATTCTCGCACAATGTAGATGCAACTGGTCGAGTGGCAAAATGGGCGATTGAACTCCTTCCCCTAGATATCAAGTTTGAGGCAAAGAAAGCCATCAAGTCCCAAGCAATAGCAGATTTCATCACCGAGTAGATTGAACAGCAACTGCCGACTCAAGTTCACTCGGAGCACTGGACTATGTTCTTTGATGGTTCCAAGATGCTGAATGGTTCCGGTGCTGGGGTAGTGTTAGTTTGCCCCCGAGGAGATAAGCTTAGATATGTTCTCCAAATTCACTTTGACTCCTCCAACAACGAAGCAGAATACGAAGCACTTTTATATGGGTTGCGTATGGCCATTTCACTTGGCGTCCGTCGCCTCATGGTCTATGGAGACTCAGATTTGGTGGTTAATCAAGTGATGAAGGAGTGGGACATCAGAAGTCCGGCCATGACTGGTTACTGCAATCTAGTGAGAAAGCTAGAGAAGAAATTCGAGGGGTTAGAGCTTCATCATATACCCGATCAAAAATCAAGCAGCTGATGATTTGGCAAAAATAGGTTCCAAGAGAGAAGCCATTCCCAGCAATGTGTTTTTGGAACACATCCACACACAATCAGTTCAAAAGGATCCTTTCACTGAAGAAGCTTCGCAACCAAAAAGTGCCACAGATCCGACTGAGGTTGAGGTTCCAGCGGTGGTCGACCTGATCATGGAAGTCTTGGTCATCACTCCCCGATCGACGGTGCCGTACATCGCGTACATCCTAAGGAAAGAACTCCCAGGGAATGAAGAAGAGGCTCGACAGATCGTCCGTCGATCCAAGGCCTTTACTGTGATAAAGGGACAGTTATATAGAGAAAGCGCGACTGGAGTCGGTCAGAAATGTATAACGCCAGAAGAAGGTCAAATAATTCTTGACGATATCCACTCGGGGACCTGTGGTCATCATGCGCCCTTCCTGACTATTGTGGCTAAAGCATACCGAAAGCGGATTTTACCGCCAAGAGCAAATGAAATGGCAAAAGAGATAGTCGATGATGTGAAGGATGTCGGCCCACTCCAATATGTCACACAAACCCGCGTCCTTTGAAGACCATTCCACTCGTCTGGCCCTTCGCTGTTTGGGGATTGGATATGATTGGATCCCTGAGAACTGGCAGGAGCGGCTTCACTCACGTGCTAGTGGCAGTCGACAAGTTTACCAAATGGATTGAAGTTAAGCCTATCAAGAATCTCGATGCTTGCACTGCTATAAGTTTCATCAGAGAGTTGATATTTCAGATATGGAGTTCCGCATAGCATCATCACTGATAATGGGTCAAGCTTCGATTCTGACAAGTTCAGAGCCTTTTGCGCCTCACAAGGCACATGAGTCGACTACGCTTCGGTCGCTCACCCCCAGTCGAATGGACAAGCAGAAAGAGCAAACGGTTTAATTCTCAAAGGGCTGAAACCCCGACTGATGCGTGATCTCAAGCACGTAGCAGGCGCATGGGTCGACGAACTTCCGTCAGTCCTTTGGGGATTTAGGACCACCCCTAATCGGTCAACTGGACGAACTCCATTCTTTTTGGTCTATGGGGCTGAAGCAGTTCTGCTGAGTGACTTGCTTCACAATGCACCCCGAGTCGAGCTCTACTCTGAAGATGAAGCAGAACAAGCCCGCAGACGCGGTCGACCTCCTAGAAGAGGAAAGAGAGATGGCCCTGGTTCGATCGACTATCTACCAAAGCAAGACTTGCGCCGATTCCATGCCGTAAGTGTGAAGAGTCGAGCCTTCCAAGAAGGAGACTTGGTCCTCCGAGTAGATCAACAAGCCACACAAGCTCGCTCCCACTTGGGAAGGCCCTTCATCGTCACCAGAGTTCTCCACAATGGAGCGTACCATCTTTACAATGTCGACGCTGATTGATGAGCCACGAGCTTGGAACGCGGAGCTGCTCCGCCTTTTATACTTAAGTACTCACTGGATGAGATGTAATAAGAAATACCTCCGTAGTTTATTTATCAAAGACAAGAGTATTATAATTTTCCCAGTGATTGTTGTTGCTTTTGTTTACGTGAGAAACCCCCCAGTGGGTAGCTTAGCTGCGAATCCGTTTCGCCTAAGTTTTTAAAAAAATTTCCTACCAAGTGACGAGCAAGCCTCTCACTTGGAGGCTTAGCCGTGAATCTGTTTCGCCTAAGTATTTAAAAAATCCTACCGAGTGGTGAGCCAGCCTCCCACTTGGGGGCTTAGCTGCAGTCCAAGTACTCGCCTAAGTTTGAGAAATCCTACCGAGTGGTGAGCCAGCCTCCCACCCGGGGGCTTAGCTGCAGTCCAGTACTCGCCTAAGTATTTAAAAATCCCACCGAGTGGTGAGCCAGCCTCCCACTGGGGCTTAGCTGCAGTCCAAGTACTCGCCTAAGTTTGAGAAATCCCACCGAGTGAAGAGCAATCCTCTCACTCGGGGCTTAGCTGCAGTCCAAGTACTCGCCTAAGTTTGAGAAATCCCACCGAGTGAAGAGCAATCCTCTCACTCGGGAGGCTTAGCTGCAGTCCAAGTACTCGCCTAAGTTTGAGAAATCCTACCGAGTGAAGAGCAATCCTCTCACTCGGAGGCTTAGCTGCAGTCCAAGTACTCCCCTAAGTTTGAGAAATCCTACCGAGTGAAGAGCAATCCTCTCACTCGGGGGCCTAGCTACAGTCCAAGTACTCGCCTAAGGTTGAGAAATCCTACGGAGTGAAGAGCAATCCTCTCACTCGGAGGCTTAACTGCAGTCCAAGTACTCGCCTAAGTTTGAGAAATCCTACCGAGTGAAGAGCAATCCTCTCACTCGGAGGCTTAGCTGCAGTCCACCTACTCGCCTAAGTTAGAGATATCCAACCGAGGGACGAGCAATTCTCTCACTCGGGGGCTTAGCTGCAGTCCAAGTACTCGCCTAAGTTTGAGAAATCCTACCGAGTGAAGAGAAATCCTCTCACTCGGGGGCTTAGCTGCAGTCCAAGTACTCGCCTAAGTTTGAGAAATCCTTCCGAGTGAAGAGAAATCCTCTCACTCGGAGGCTTAGATGCAGTCCAATACTCGCCTAAGTTCGAAAACATCCCGATCCGCAAGGAGGACGAGGTGCAGGTCGACTACTACCTTCTCCTTCGGAGCTGCGCCACAAGTACAACGTGTGCTCCATCCCGATCTGCAAGGACGACGAGGTGCAGGTCGACTGCTACCTTCTCCTTCGGAGCTGCGCCACAAGTACAACGTGTGCCCCATCCCGATCCGCAAGGACGACGAGGTGCAGGTCGACTGCTACCTTATCCTTCGGAGCTGCGACACAAGTACAACATGTGCTCCAACCCGATCCGTAAGGACGACGAGGTGCAGGTCGATTGCAATACATACTCCATCCTTTCCTGCAAGAGCGATGATGCGCAGGTCGACTGGATCTTCTGCCTTAGAGCTGCATCTCAAACTCAAAGACTATTCGGAGTGATGATCAAGGTCCACTCGAAGGCAAATGCAAGCATATTCAGAAGTGAAACAAGTTCAGATAAATCTTAAAGGTTCCAAATCGCAGATCAAAGTACTCGGGCTCTCAGCCCGAAGGAGTTTAATGGTTACAAAATCCACTCGGCATTCTGAGGCAAATTTAAGTTAAGGCATAAAAGCTTGTTCACTCCGCGGGAGGAGGACTGGCAGGCTCGACGAACTCGTCCAGGTCGACACCATCGGCGATCCGAGTGGCAGCAGCAATGAAAGTCTCCATAGAGGATCAAAAATCATGCTTCTTGGTGTTGGCGACCTTGATTGCTGCCAGCTTATCTTCTCGCCCCTCTTTACAGTGGACACGAACCAAAGATAGAGCCACATCGGCACCGCACCGAGCAGAAGATTTCTTCCACTCCTACACTCGACCAGGGATCTCGTTAAGTCGAGTCATCAGAGACTCGAGGTCGCTCTGGAGTGTTGCCCTTGGCCAAAGTGCTGTGTCGATCCGCCACATGGCGACTTTCAGTCGAGCCAAATAGTCAACAACGCCGTCGATGCGGGATTCCAGTCGGAGCAGGTTCATAGCAGTTTCGTCCTTCACGGGAGAATTGATAGGGTCCAAATTTGTCTGATTCGCCAGTCTCCTCCTCGAAGTCTCGGCAAAACTCTGCATGCACAGTCCAAGGATGAGCCAATATTCGTATACCGAGTCGACAAAGATGAACTAGTAGGAATGGGATATGTACCTTCAAGTTTGATGAATAACGTCTTGGCGAGGCTCCTCAGATAGCTTTCCAGATCATCCCTCCTACGAGCAATGCCTTCCATCTTCTCGTTCAGGTTAACCTTGTCCTTCTTCATGTGGGTTACCTCCTTATTGGCTTCGTCCAGGGAAGATTTCATCTTCGCGTTCTCCTCCTCCAGTTTGCCGACTAAAGCCAGCTTCTGTTCAGCCAGAGCAGTTTGGTCGTCGGCCTTCTTTTGTGCAGCAGCTAGATCGTGATCCTTCTTTACCAGAGCCGGGTTCAGTTTTTTTGAAAAGAAATGACGCTTCTTTCATAAAGAGCCGAATGAAATCTAAGTCTAAGACAGAGCAGTCGACAAAACTTCCTTACCATTGGCGTCATCTTTGGCCTTCTGCAGCTCTGACTTGGCCAGCTCCAGGTCAAGGTTGAGTTGAATTTGCTGCTTCTCCAAGGTCATAAGATTTCTGCAATCAGAGAGGATAGGTTATTTTACAGAGAAAAACGACAAAGACAATAAATACTAAGACTACGGTCGACTGCCCGCAGTCCACCATAGTCTCGGGATTACACCCAGTGGGTGCACTTAGCGTGCCCACTGGTTCAGCTTAACACTGACGGGACCTTTTCATGAAGTGTATATATATATATATATATATATATATATATATATATATATATATATATATATATATAAATAAGAAGATAAGTCGGCAGCAACAAACAGCTCTTCAGACCATAGTCGATCGCTCAGCAATGACCACGGTCTTGGGATTACAACCAGTGGGTGCACTTAGCGTGCCCCACTGAGCCTGGGCTTTACACTCGACATGGCCAGACCAGACCGAGTGAAGGAATTAAAATGTCAAGACTACAGTCGACTGCCCGCAGTCCACCGTAGTCTCGGGGACTACACCCAGTGGGTGCACTCAGCGTGCCCCCACTAGTCCAAAACTTCAATAACAAAATTCAGCTCAAAGTATGGATTTTCTCGGTAGTCGAAACACCCAAAGGTGTACGGATGCAAAGATCCTCGGAAAGAGAGTTTTCGTGTACCATATCGTAACAGAGCAAGCCAAGAAAACCAAATGACATGCTGCTAACCTGGACATTGCTTTGGAGAGCCGAGCTGGCATCATAGGCGGACTGACTGACATCCCGCACCATCTTCATCTTCTCCATCATAATACCTGCTTGGCTTATGGCTTCCTTGGCAGCATTCACTTCGTCCTCTGGGATGTGATGGGTAGCAAAAACTGAAGGTGGATCGGCTGGAGCTTGAGCAGTCGATGAAGAAGGCAGAACACTCGACGGTGGTGCGGCGAAGGTAACAGAAGCCCTATTGGCATCACCAGCGTCCTGAACGACTGGTTCAGCTATCGGCATTATTTGTGGCACCTTGTCTGCAGGGGTTTTCCTATTTTTCCTCGTCAAAGGCCTCTCGGGCTCTTCATCGTCTTCATCAGGGAGGTCAATAACGTTGGGAGTTGTTCAAAGATCAGTCGCCAAAATTGCGTCACCTAATGGTATATATTACAGTTGAGTCGACCAAATAAAGACAGAACGACAGAAATTGTACCCAGATTAGAGGTGACTGCATCCTCCATTGCCTCATCCTCATCCCTGTAAGCTGAAGTCCCGGAAGTAGCAGCGCTGCCAGTTTCAAAGTTTGTCTGGTCAAATCAAGAAAAAAAATAAACAGCACAGAACGTCGAGTGAATACAAAGGGAGACACTCACGCAGAAGCGACGGGGATGTCAATCTTAATCTTCGCCAACGCCTTCTGAGGCCTCTGCACTGCAAGTTTGGGCTGCTTGGACGCTTTTCCAGCCAGATCCAATGAAGACGCCCGAGGGTTCTTTGAAGATGGGCCAGTCTAAGCAATCGCTTTTTCACGGGCGCTCGGCCGGTCTTGGTCGAGCTTGGATCGCCTCTCCCTGCGAGGAGGTGACTCGACTTCTTCTTCGTTGCTTGAGTCGTCACTTTCCTCGCTCTCCTCTCCGTCAGAATGCCAGTCACCACTCTCTCCGCCGCTCGCCTCCCCTTCTGGTTCTTGCTCTTGCTCCCCGTTGGGCATTGAGTACATTTCAAGAAGAGCCTGGCAGAAAAACAAGCAGAACAAAAGTCAATCGATGGAGCATAAGTACCTAGGGTAGGGTAATGGACCTGTCCAAGATACCCTCCCCAAGGACATCTCTAGAAGAATCACCTTTCAATCGACTCAGAAGTATTCCACTCGACAGACTTGAAGACACTCGACCTTGAAGCCAACCACTCGACAGCCACGAGATCTAAAGTCACTCTGCACGCTAACGGTCGGTCATTAAGTAGCTTTTATGGTCATCATAGCACTTTATTTGTATGCTACCAAGAACGCCCGACCTTAATGTACCTTAAACCTCACAGAATCGAGGGCCGGAGGGTCCGCGAACTCTATATAAGCCAACCCTCCTCGGTAAACGGGTCGCACCTCAGTAATTCATACACGATAATCCAATGACCGCCTCCGGCTCCGAGACGTAGGGCTATTACTTCCTCCGAGAAGGGCCTGAACTCGTAAAAACTCGTGCGTATACAACTACTCCATAGCTAGGATCTTGCCTCTCCATACCTACCCCCCATTCTACTGTCAGACTTAGAATCACGATAGGTGGCATATTATTAAGAAGGCCGAGGAGACGCTAGGACCATTCTTTGCTGACCATCCAGAGCTACACAAGGCATTCGAGTTGTGCGTGGACCACAGCTTGGTGGTGGAGGAGTTTGAACGGAGCTGGACGGCTATGACTGAAACATACCAAGTCCAAGACAACGAGACACTTACTAGCCTGTGGGAGAAGCAAATGTACTGGGTGCCGGCCTACTTCATGCAGTGCTTCTTTCCATTTCTGCAGACTATGCAATGCAGCGAGGGGTTCACTGCTGTTTTGAAGCAGTACGTGAGCCCTGGCAATTCATTGCTGCAGTTTGCCAAGCAATATACAGCTTTACAACAGAAAATACTGGGATCTGAGCTACAGCAAGAAGCAAACACCGCACTCAAACAGCCTAAATTGCTAACATATTTACCGATGGAGAGGCAGATGACCAAGATATACACTGATGTCTACTACACAACTTTATTCCTGTAGACACGTGTTGGGCCTCCAAGCGCAGAGTTCTGTAGGACAGTAGCAATTTTCCCTCAAGTGGATGACCTAAGGTTTATCAACCCGTGAGAGGTGTAGGATGAAGATGGTCTCTCTCAAACGACCCTGCAACCAAATACAAGAAATTTCTTGTGTCCCCAACACACCCAATACAATGGCAAATTGTATAGGTGCACTAGTTCGGCAAAGAGATGGTCATAAAAGTGCAATATGTATGGTAGAAATATATTTTTATAATCTGAATTAATAAAAACAGCAAGGTAGCAATTAGTAAACGGGCACAAAAATGGTATTGCAATGCTTGAAAACAAGGCCTAGGGTCCGTACTTTCGCTAGTGCAATCTCTCAACAATGCTAACGTAGTTGGATCATATGATTATCCCTCAAAGTGTAATAAAGAATCACTCCCGAGTTCCAATTAGCTGGGAACAAAAGATAGATATTGTTTGTAGGATACGAGACCACCTCAAAGCTATTCTTTTTGTTTGATCTATTCAAGAGTTCGCACTAAAATAACACAAAGATATTTTTTCCGTTTGATCTATCCAAGAGTTCGTACTAGAATAACAGCAAAGCAAATTCATATTAATAATACTCAATCCACACAAAGAACTATAAAAAGATCCCGATGTTTCCGTCGGAGAAAAACGTGCATCAACCCCTATGCATAGATTACCCCAATATCGCCACGGGAATCCGCGAGTTGAATGCCATAACATATGTCAAGTGAATCAATAAGATTCCCCAATTGTCACCTCAAGTATTCAATTGCAAGACATATATCATGTGTTCTCATCTCTGGATATTCAATCCGACAAGACAATACTTCAAATGGTAAAGATTCAATTCGTCATAACAAGAGTATAGAGGGTAGAAACATCATATGATCCGACTATAGTAACAAAGCCCATGATATAGATCACGAGAGAGAGAGAGAGAGAGATTAAACACATAGCTACTGGTACAAACCCTCAACCCCGAGGGTGGACTACTCCCTCGTCATCGTGGTGGCCGCCGGGATGATGAAAATGGCCACCGGAGATGATTCCCCCCTCCGGCAGGGTACCGGAACGGGTCTAGATTGGTTTTCAATGGCTACAGAGCCTTGCGGTGGTGGAACTTCTGATCTAGGTTAACCCCGAGGGGTTTCAGAATATTTGGGAATTTATAGTGCAAAGAGGGGGTGCGGGAGGCCACCGAGGTGGGCACAACCCACCTGGGCGCGCCAAGGGGGCCTGGCACGCCCTGGTGGGTTGTGCCCCCCTCAGGGCACCTCCTAGGTGCAGCTCTGGCCCATTGGGTTCCTTTTGGTCCATAGAAAATCTCTGTGGAGTTTCGTTGCATTTGGACTCCGTTTGGTTTGATTTCCTACGATGTAAAAAACAAGCAAAAAATAGCAATTGGCACTGGGCACTGGGTCAATAGGTTAGTCCCAAAAAATGATATAAATTTGCTATAAAATGATTGTAAAACATCCAAGAATGATAATAAAACAACATTAATACTTCATAAATTATAGATACGTTGGAGACGTATCAGCATCCACAAGCTTAATTCCTACTCGTCCTCTAGTAGGTAAATGATAAAATAAATAATTTATGAAGTGTGAATGCTAGCAAAGTGCACAAGTTTTATCAATGACAATTTCAATCACTTTTCCTAGCATCATAACATCAATTCTTTCTTATAAAACTTCTCATGTCATAATGGCAACCAATTCACATGTTAAGGTTCAAACAATGAACTCTCTTGAAACTCAACAACCTTTGTTCTTAGTCACCAAGAATTTGCAATCCAACTTATTCAACAGAGTTTAAGTAAGAGCTCCACATACTCAACCATCATATAGTCTTCTATGATTGCTAACACTCACCGCGTACACATGAGCAAAACGTTTCAACCGGACACATAGAAAGATAGGGGCTTATTGTTTTGCCTCCCAACGTATTCACCTCAAGGGTGATGTCAACAATAATAACTCATGCTACCCATATTCAAATGGACATATGTGCCTAGATCTTTCCTCACCACATGATGCTTGCCAAAAGAGAAAAATAAAAAGGAATAGAGAGAGTAACTTTGACTCTTTACATAAAAATAAATACTAAAAAGTAAAAGATAGACCCTTCGCAGAGGGAAGCAGAGGTTGCCATGCGCTTATTTGTTTGTATGCTCAACCCCTTAGTGCAAGATAACGTCACATTACATTGCCCCTTATGATAGCAACCTTTATTATGCAGTCCATCGCTTTTATTGCTTTATCATCACAAGTTCATACAAGGCTCAATTTTCTCTTACAGTAAATGATCTAACACTTTTAGAAGCAATTTTTATTGCCTTATTGCACCGATGACAACTTACTTGAAGGATCTTGCTCAATCCTTAGGTAGGTATGGTGGACTCTTGAAGATAAGATTTGGGTTTAAGGGTTTTTGGATGCACAAGTAGTCACTAGTAGAAAACAGGGCTTTGGTTCGGGCCTGGCCAGCCCATTAGTCCCGGTTTAGTCACTTAATCGGGACCCATGGGGCATTAGTCCTGCCAGGAGCCAGGGGCCGGCCGGGGCCTCGTGGGCATTGGTCCCGGTTCATATGGACCCATTTGTCCCGGTTCGAGGCACGAACCGGGACCAATGGGCCTCGCTCCTGGCCCACAACCATTGGTCCCGGTTCTTGGCTTGACCCGGGACATAAGGCTTTGTTTTAGTCTCGGTTCCAGCCATGAACTGGGACAAATGAGTACCCCATCGCCACCGCAGAGCACTCTACACTGCTCTGTTTTTTCTGGCCGGTGAAGGGAGGGCACATTTGGGTGTTCTAGCTCACCTCCTATGCACATGAGGTGTTCGATGAAATGTCTGAGCCACACTAGTTTATCTTTATCCTCTGGAAACTCGACCTCCGAGCTCCATTTCCCCGAGATTTGTCTAGGTTTAGCGGTCCGTCACGTCCCGTCCACGTGTTCATCGCTGTTGATCGCCCGCGCCGAACTCGTCGCCGGCACCATCGTGGTAAGCCTCTTGTTCTTATCTTCTTTCTGAAAGAAAAAAAAATCTTACTTCAGATATAGTGCGATGGTTTTGGTATCCGCCCCCGTCGGCCCTCGTCCTGTCAATGATTCGGATGTGGTATATATTATCTTTTTATAACTATTTGGTTCATTTATTGTTTATGACAATTATGCCGACCAACGTGACATAGATTTTATTAATCTAGGAGGTGGTTGAACCGGAAATTCCAACCGACCCTATTGTCGAGAGAGTAAATTTAGTTGAAGAAGAAAACAATTACTTGAAGGAAAAAATAAAAAAAATTGAGGAGGAGAAGATGATATTGGAGTTGCATGTTGCGGATGTCATCGATGATCACAAGATCAAGATGGATGCAATGCGGTTGAAGATTACAAAGATTAGAAAATATGCCATTCATACCGAGGCTTGATATCATTATGCAGTTGGATCAATTGTTACATTGGTTGCGATTATGATCGCATTTGTTGTTGCATTGAAATGTTTTACATAATTTCAATGTATGGTTTAATTAGATGCTCCAGAGAGCTATATGTTGTTCAATGAGAACTATGTATGTACTTTGGTTTTAATGTTATGATGAACTTCTATTAATTCGGTCACTTATCTATTCATGAGAGCTATATGTTGCCTTCAATTTCAGGGTCTTAGAGCTCAAAATAATCAGTAAATGCATGAAAAATAACAAATGAAGTCAGAAAGGGTTGAAAAATGATGATGTGGCTTTGAATGGTGCATTTTGAACACAGAAAACTATGGACTTCAAAAAAGTTCAAAAAAATGAAATCACTTTGTAACAGACGAGTTTCCGTATGAAACCCTGATACTTCGAAAGAGACTGTCCGTTTTGTACACGAAGTGCATCCAGTTTTTGCCGTAACCTTCACTACATTCTTGCACATGCTATGTGGGTGAAATGATGATACCATGCCAACTTTCAACCTTTTCAGAGTTCATTTGAAATGCTTTTCAATTTCAGGGTCATATAGCTCAAAATAATCAGTAAATGCATGAAAAATAACAAATGAAGTCAGAAAGGGTAGATAATTGATGATGTCGCTTTGAATGGTGCATTTTGAACACAGAAAAACTATGGACTATTTCAAATACGTTCGAAAAAAATGAAATCCCTTTGTAACAAACGAGTTTCCGTATGAAACCCTGATACTTCAGAAGAGATTGTCCGTTTTGTACACGAAGTGCATCCAGTTTTTGCCGTAACCCTCTCTAATTTCTTGCACATGCTATGTGGGTGAAATGATGATACCATGCCAACTTTCAACCTTTTCAGAGTTCATTTGAAATGCTTTTCAATTTCAGGGTCTTATACCTCGAAATAATCAATAAATGAATGAAAAATAACAAATGAAGTCAGAAATGGTTGAAAATTGATGATGTGGCTTTGAATGGTGCATTTTGAACACAGAAAAACCATGGACTTCAATTAAGTTCAAAAAATGAAATCCCTTTGTAATGCATTTAGTTTCGTATGAAACCCCGATACTTCAAAGAGATTGTCCATTTTGTACATGAAGTGCATCCAGTGTTTGTCAGAACCCTCTCTACTTTCTTGCACATGCTATGTGGGTGAAATGATGATACCATGCCAACTTTCAACCTTTTCAGAGTTCATTTGAAATGCTTTTCAATTTCAGGGTCTTATAGCTCGAAATAATCAATAAATGCATGAAAAATAACAAATGAAGTTAGAAAGGGTTGAAAATTGATGATGTGGCTTTGAATGGTGCATTTTGAACACAGAAAAACCATGGACTTCAAATAAGTTCAAAAAAATGAAATCCCTTTGTTAGAGACGAATTTCCGTATGAAAACCTGATACTTCGAAAAAGATTGTCCATTTTTTATAATGGCGCATCCAGTTTTTCCGTAACCCTCTCTACTTTCTTGCACATGCTATGTGGGTGAATACCATGCCAATTTTCAACATTTTCAGAGTTCATTTGAAATGCTTTTCAATTTCAGGGTCTTATAGCTCAAAATAATCAATAAATGCATGAAAAATAACAAATGAAGTCAGAAAGGGTTGAAAATTGATGATGTGGCTTTCAATGGTGCATTTTGAACATAGGAAAACCATGGACTTCAAATAAGTTCAAAAAAAATGAAATCCCTTTGTAACAGACGAGTTCCCGTATGGAATCCTGATACTTCGAAAGATAATTGTCCGTTTTGTACACGAAGTGCATCCAGTTTTTGCTGTAACCCTCTCTACTTTCTTGCACATGCTATGTGGGTGAAATGATGATACCATACCAACTTTCAACCTTTTCAGAGTTCATTTGAAATGCTTTTCAATTTCAGGCTCTTATAGCTCGAAATAATCAGTAAATGCATGAAAAATACCAAACGAAGTCAGAAAGGGTTGAAAATCGATGATGTGGCTTTGAACGTTGCATTTTGAACACAAAAACTATGGACTTTAAATTAGTTCAAAATTGAAATCCCTTTGTAATGCATTTAGCTCAGATGAAACCTCGATACTTCAAAGAGATTGTCCGCTTTGTACACCTAAGTGCATCCAGTTTTTGCCGTAACCCTCTCTACTTTCTCGCACATGCTACGTGGGTGAAATGATGATACCATGCCAACTTTCAACCTTCTCGAGTTCATTTGAAATGCTTTTCAATTTCGTGGTCTTATAGCTCGAAATAATCAATAAATGCATGAAAAATAACATGAAGTTAGAAATGGTTCAAAATTGATGATCCGGCTTTGAATGGTGCATTTTGAACACGTAAAACCATGGACTTCAAATAAGTTCAAAAAAATAAAATCCCTTTGTAACAGACGAATTTCCGTATCAAAACCTGATACTTCGAAAAAGATTGTCCGTTTTGTATACGAAGTGCATCCAGTTTTTTCCGTAACCCTCTCTACTTTCTTGCACATGCTATGTGGGTGAATACCATGCCAACTTTCAACATTTTCAGAGTTCATTTCAAATGCTTTTCAATTTCATGGTCTTATAGCTCAAAATAATCAGTAAATGCATGAAAAATAACAAATGAAGTCAGAAAGGGTTGTAAATTGATGATATGGCAATGAATGGATTTTGAACATAGAAAACAATGGACTTCAAATAAGTTCAAAAAAAATGAAATCTCTTTGTAACAGACGAGTTTCCGTATGAAACCCTGATACTTCGAAAGAGATTGTCCGTTTTGTACACGAAGTGCATCCTGTTTTTGCTGTAACCCTCTCTACTTTCTTGCACATGCTATGTGGGTGAAATGATTATACCATACCAACTTTCAACCTTTTCGTAGTTCATTTGAAATGCTTTTCAATTTCGTGCTCTTATAGCTCGAAATAATCAGTAAATGCATGAAAAATACCAAACGAAGTCAGAAAGGGTTGAAAATCGATGATGTGGCTTTGAACGTTGCGTTTTGAACACAAAAAAACTATGGACTTTAAATTAGTTCAAAAATTGAAATCCCTTTGTAATGCATTTAGCTCGTATGAAACCCCGATACTTTGAAAGAGATTGTCCGCTTTGTACACGAAGTGCATCCAGTTTTTGCCGTAACCCTCTCTACTTTCTTGCACATGCTATGTGGGTGAAATGATGATACCATACCAACTTTCAACCTTTTCAGAGTTCATTTGAATTGCTTTTCAGTTTGTGGTCTTATAGCTCGAAATAATCAATAAATGCATGAAAAATAACAAATGAAGTTAGAAAGGGTTGAAAATTGATGATGTGGCTTTGAATGGTGCATTTTGAACACAGAAAACCATGGACTTCAAATAAGTTCAAAAAAAATTAAATCCCTTTGTAATGCATTTAATTTCCAGATGAAAACCTGATACTTCGAAAATGATTGTCCATTTTATATACGAAGTGCATCCAGTTTTTTCCGTAACCCTCTCTACTTTCTTGCACATGCTATGTGGGTGAATACCATGCCAACTTTCAACATTTTCAGAGTTCATTTGAAATGCTTTTCAATTTCAGGGTCTTATAGCTCAAAATAATCAATAAATGCATGAAAAATAACAAATGAAGTCGAAAGGGTTGAAAATTGATGATGTGGCTTTCAATGGTGCATTTTGAACATAGAAAAACCATGGACTTCAAATAAGTTCAAAAAAATGAAATCCCTTTGTAATGCATTTAGTTCCCGTATGAAACCCCGATACTTGAAAGAGATTGTCCGTTTTGTACACGAAGTGCATCCAGCTTTTGCCAGAATCTCTCTACTTTCTTGCACATGCTATGTGGGTGAAATGATGATACCATACCAACTTTCAACCTTTTCAGAGTTCATTTGAAATGCTTTTCAATGAAATCCCTTTGTAATGCATTTAGTTCCGTATGAAACCCCGATACTTCAAAGAGATTGTCCGCTTTGTACACGAAGTGCATCCAGTTTTTGCCGTAACCCTCTCTACTTTCTTGCACATGCTATGTGGGTGAAATGATGATACCATGCCAACTTTCAACCTTTTCAGAGTTCATTTGAAATGCTTTTCAATTTCAGGGTCTTATACCTCGAAATAATCAATAAATGAATGAAAAATAACATATGAAGTCAGAAATGGTTGAAAATTGATGATGTGGCTTTGAATGGTGCATTTTGAACACAGAAAAACCATGGACTTCAATTAAGTTCAAAAAAATGAAATCCCTTTGTAATGCATTTAGTTTCCGTATGAAACCCTGATACTTCGAAAGAGATTGTCCATTTTGTACATGAAGTGCATCCAGTGTTTGCCGTAACCCTCTCTACTTTCTTGCACATGCTATGTGGGTGAAATGATGATACCATGCCAACTTTCAACCTTTTCAGAGTTCATTTGAAATGCTTTTCAATTTCAGGGTCTTATAGCTCAAATAATCAATAAATGCATGAAAAATAACAAATGAAGTTAGAAAGGGTTGAAAATTGATGATGTGGCTTTGAATGGTGCATTTTGAACACAGAAAAACCATGGACTTCAAATAAGTTCAAAAAATGAAATCCCTTTGTTAGAGACGAATTTCCGTATGAAAACCTGATACTTCGAAAAAGATTGTCCGTTTTTTATACGAAGTGCATCCAGTTTTTTCCGTAACCCTCTCTACTTTCTTGCACATGCTATGTGGGTGAATACCATGCCAACTTTCAACATTTTCAGAGTTCATTTGAAATGCTTTTCAATTTCAGGGTCTTATAGCTCAAAATAATCAATAAATGCATGAAAAATAACAAATGAAGTCAGAAAGGGTTGAAAATTGATGATGTGGCTTTCAATGGTGCATTTTGAACATAGGAAAACCATGGACTTCAAATAAGTTCAAAAAAAATGAAATCCCTTTGTAACAGACGAGTTCCCGTATGAAACCCTGATACTTCGAAAGATAATTGTCCGTTTTGTACACGAAGTGCATCCAGTTTTTGCTGTAACCCTCTCTACTTTCTTGCACATGCTATGTGGGTGAAATGATGATACCATACCAACTTTCAACCTTTTCAGAGTTCATTTGAAATGCTTTTCAATTTCAGGCTCTTATAGCTCGAAATAATCAGTAAATGCATGAAAAATACCAAACGAAGTCAGAAAGGGTTGAAAATCGATGATGTGGCTTTGAACGTTGCATTTTGAACACAAAAAAACTATGGACTTTAAATTAGTTCAAAAATTGAAATCCCTTTGTAATGCATTTAGTTTCCGTATGAAACCCTCGATACTTCAAAGAGATTGTCCGCTTTGTACACGAAGTGCATCCAGTTTTGCCGTAACCCTCTCTACTTTCTCGCACATGCTACGTGGGTGAAATGATGATACCATGCCAACTTTCAACCTTCTCAGAGTTCATTTGAAATGCTTTTCAATTTCAGGGTCTTATAGCTCGAAATAATCAATAAATGCATGAAAAATAACATGAAGTTAGAAATGGTTCAAAATTGATGATCTGGCTTTGAATGGTGCATTTTGAACACAGAAAAACCATGGACTTCAAATAAGTTCAAAAAAATAAAATCCCTTTGTAATGCATTTAATTTCCGTATCAAAACCTGATACTTCGAAAAAGATTGTCCGTTTTGTATACGAAGTGCATCCAGTTTTTTCCGTAACCCTCTCTACTTTCTTGCACATGCTATGTGGGTGAATACCATGCCAACTTTCAACATTTTCAGAGTTCATTTGAAATGCTTTTAAATTTCAGGGTCTTATAGCTCAAAATAATCAATAAATGCATGAAAAATAACAAATGAAGTCAGAAAGGGTTGAAAATTGATGATGTGGCTTTCAATGGTGCATTTTGAACATAGAAAAACCATGGACTTCAAATAAGTTCAAAAAAATGAAATCCCTTTGTAATGCATTTAGTTCCGTGATGAAACCCCGATAGTTCGAAGAGATTGTCCGCTTTGTACACGAAGTGCATCCAGTTTTATGTAACCCTCTCTACTTTCTTGCACATGCTATGTGGGTGAAATGATGATACCATACCAACTTTCAACCTTTTCAGAGTTCATTTGAAATGCTTTTCAATTTCAGGCTCTTATAGCTCGAAATAATCAGTAAATGCATGAAAAATACCAAACGAAGTCAGAAAGGGTTGAAAATCGATGATGTGGCTTTGAACGTTGCATTTTGAACACAAAAAAACTATGGACTTTAAATTAGTTCAAAAATTGAAATCCCTTTGTAATGCATTTAGTTTCCGTATGAAACCCTGATACTTCGAAAGAGATTGTCCGTTTTGTACACGAAGTGCATCCAGTTTTTGCCGTAACCCTCTCTACTTTCTTGCACATGCTATGTGGGTGAAATGATGATACCATACCAACTTTCAACCTTTTCAGAGTTCATTTGAATTGCTTTTCAGTTTCAGGGTCTTATAGCTCGAAATAATCAATAAATGCATGAAAAATAACAAATGAAGTTAGAAAGGGTTGAAAATTGATGATGTGGCTTTGAATGGTGCATTTTGAACACAGAAAAACCATGGACTTCAAATAAGTTCAAAAAAAAAATGAAATCCCTTTGTAACAGACGAATTTCCGTATGAAAACCTGATACTTCAAAAATGATTGTCCATTTTATATACGAAGTGCATCCAGTTTTTTCCGTAACCCTCTCTACTTTCTTGCACATGCTATGTGGGTGAATACCATGCCAACTTTCAACATTTTCAGAGTTCATTTGAAATGCTTTTCAATTTCAGTCTTATAGCTCAAAATAATCAATAAATGCATGAAAAATAACAAATGAAGTCGAAAAGGGTTGAAAATTGATGATGTGGCTTTCAATGGTGCATTTTGAACATAGAAAAACCATGGACTTCAAATAAGTTCAAAAAAATGAAATCCCTTTGTAACAGACGAGTTTCGTGATGAAACCCTGATACTTCGAAAGAGATTGTCCGTTTTGTACACGAAGTGCATCCAGTTTTTGCCGTAACCCTCTCTACTTTCTTGCACATGCTATGTGGGTGAAATGATGATACCATACCAACTTTCAACCTTTTCAGAGTTCATTTGAAATGCTTTTCAATGAAATCCCTTTGTAACAGATTTAGTTCCGTATGAAACCCCGATACTTCAAAGAGATTGTCCGCTTTGTACGAAGTGCATCCAGTTTTGCCGTAACCCTCTCTACTTTCTTGCACATGCTATGTGGGTGAAATGATGATACCATGCCAACTTTCAACCTTTTCAGAGTTCATTTGAAATGCTTTTCAATTTCGTGGTCTTATAGCTCGAAATAATCGGTAAATGCATGAAAAATAACAAACGAAGTCAGAAAGGGTTGAAAATCCATGATGTGGCTTTGAATGGTGCATTTTGAACACAAAAAACTATGGACTTTAAATTAGTTCAAAACTGAAATCCCTTTGTAATGCATTTAGTTTCCAGATGAAACCCCGATACTTCGAAAGAGATTGTCCGTTTTGTACACGAAGTGCATCCAGTTTTTGCCGTAACCCTCTCTACTTTCTAGCACATGCTATGTGGGTGAAATGATGATACCATGCCAACTTTCAACCTTTTCAGAGTACATTTGAAATGCTTTTCAATTTCAGGGTCTTATAGCTCAAAATAATCAATAAATGCATGAAAAATAACAAATGAAGTCAGAAAGGGTTGAAAATTGATGATGTGGCTTTCAATGGTGCATTTTGAACATAGGAAAACCATGGACTTCAAATAAGTTCAAAAAAATTGAAATCCCTTTGTAATGCATTTAGTTCCGTATGAAACCACGATACTTGAAAGATAATTGTCCGCTTTGTACACGAAGTGCATCCAGATTTTCTTTGTAACCCTCTCTACTTTCTTGCACATGCTATGTGGGTGAAATGATGATACCATACCAACTTTCAACCTTTTCAGAGTTCATTTGAAATGCTTTTCAATTTCAGGCTCTTATAGCTCGAAATAATCAGTAAATGCATGAAAAATACCAAACGAAGTCAGAAAGGGTTGAAAATCGATGATGTGGCTTTGAGCGTTGCATTTTGAACACAAAAAACTATGGACTTTAAACTAGTTCAAAATTGAAATCCCTTTGTAATGCATTTAGTTTCCGTATGAAACCACGATACTTGAAGAGATTGTCCGCTTTGTACACGAAGTGCATCCAGTTTTGCCGTAACCCTCTCTACTTTCTCGCACATGCTACGTGGGTGAAATGATGATACCATGCCAACTTTCAACCTTCTCAGAGTTCATTTGAAATGCTTTTCAATTTCAGGGTCTTATAGCTCGAAATAATCAATAAATGCATGAAAAATAACATGAAGTTAGAAATGGTTCAAAATTGATGATCTGGCTTTGAATGGTGCATTTGAACACGTAAAACCATGGACTTCAAATAAGTTCAAAAAATAAAATCCCTTTGTAATGCATTTAATTTCCGTATCAAAACACGATACTTGAAAAAGATTGTCCGCTTTGTATCTGAAGTGCATCCAGTTTTTCCGTAACCCTCTCTACTTTCTTGCACATGCTATGTGGGTGAATACCATGCCAACTTTCAACATTTTCAGAGTTCATTTGAAATGCTTTTAAATTTCGTGGTCTTATAGCTCAAAATAATCAATAAATGCATGAAAAATAACAAATGAAGTCAGAAAGGGTTGAAAATTGATGATGTGGCTTTCAATGGTGCATTTTGAACATAGAAAAACCATGGACTTCAAATAAGTTCAAAAAAAATGAAATCCCTTTGTAACAGACGAGTTCCCGTATGAAACCCTGATAGTTCGAAAGAGATTGTCCGTTTTGTACACGAAGTGCATCCAGTTTTTGCTGTAACCCTCTCTACTTTCTTGCACATGCTATGTGGGTGAAATGATGATACCATACCAACTTTCAACCTTTTCAGAGTTCATTTGAAATGCTTTTCAATTTCAGGCTCTTATAGCTCGAAATAATCAGTAAATGCATGAAAAATACCAAACGAAGTCAGAAAGGGTTGAAAATTGATGATGTGGCTTTGAACGTTGCATTTTGAACACAAAAAAAACTATGGACTTTAAATTAGTTCAAAAATTGAAATCCCTTTGTAATGCATTTAGTTTCGTATGAAACCACGATACTCAAAGAGATTGTCCGTTTTGTACACGAAGTGCATCCAGTTTTGCCGTAACCCTCTCTACTTTCTTGCACATGCTATGTGGGTGAAATGATGATACCATACCAACTTTCAACCTTTTCAGTAGTTCATTTGAATTGCTTTTCAGTTTGTGGTCTTATAGCTCGAAATAATCAATAAATGCATGAAAAATAACAAATGAAGTTAGAAAGGGTTGAAAATTGATGATGTGGCTTTGAATGGTGCATTTTGAACACAGAAAAACCATGGACTTCAAATAAGTTCAAAAAAAAATTAAATCCCTTTGTAACAGACGAATTTCCGTATGAAAACCTGATACTTCGAAAATGATTGTCCATTTTGTATACGAAGTGCATCCAGTTTTTTCCGTAACCCTCTCTACTTTCTTGCACATGCTATGTGGGTGAATACCATGCCAACTTTCAACATTTTCAGAGTTCATTTGAAATGCTTTTCAATTTCAGGGTCTTATAGCTCAAAATAATCAATAAATGCATGAAAAATAACAAATGAAGTCAGAAAGGGTTGAAAATTGATGATGTGGCTTTCAATGGTGCATTTTGAACATAGAAAACCATGGACTTCAAATAAGTTCAAAAAATGAAATCCCTTTGTAATGCATTTAGTTCCCGTATGAAACCACGATACTTGAAATAGATTGTCCGTTTTGTACACGAAGTGCATCCAGTTTTTGCCGTAACCCTCTCTACTTTCTTGCACATGCTATGTGGGTGAAATGATGATACCATACCAACTTTCAACCTTTTCAGAGTTCATTTGAAATGCTTTTCAATGAAATCCCTTTGTAACAGACGAGTTCCCGTATGAAACCCTGATACTTCGAAAGAGATTGTCCGTTTTGTACACGAAGTGCATCCAGTTTTTGCCGTAACCCTCTCTACTTTCTTGCACATGCTATGTGGGTGAAATGATGATACCATGCCAACTTTCAACCTTTTCAGAGTTCATTTGAAATGCTTTTCAATTTCTGGGTCTTATAGCTCGAAATAATCGGTAAATGCATGAAAAATAACAAACGAAGTCCAAAGGGTTGAAAATCGATGATGTGGCTTTGAATGGTGCATTTTGAACACAAAAAACTATGGACTTTAAATTAGTTCAAAAACTGAAATCCCTTTGTAATGCATTTAGTTTCCGTATGAAACCCTGATACTTCGAAAGAGATTGTCCGTTTTGTACACGAAGTGCATCCAGTTTTTGCCGTAACCCTCTCTACTTTCTAGCACATGCTATGTGGGTGAAATGATGATACCATGCCAACTTTCAACCTTTTCAGAGTACATTTGAAATGCTTTTCAATTTCGTGGTCTTATAGCTCAAAATAATCAATAAATGCATGAAAAATAACAAATGAAGTCAGAAAGGGTTGAAAATTGATTATGTGGCTTTCAATGGTGCATTTTGAACATAGGAAAACCATGGACTTCAAATAAGTTCAAAAAAAATGAAATCCCTTTGTAACAGACGAGTTCCCGTATGAAACCCTGATACTTCGAAAGATAATTGTCCGTTTTGTACACGAAGTGCATCCGATTTTCTTTGTAACCCTCTCTACTTTCTTGCACATGCTATGTGGGTGAAATGATGATACCATACCAACTTTCAACCTTTTCGTAGTTCATTTGAAATGCTTTTCAATTTCGTGCTCTTATAGCTCGAAATAATCAAGAAATGCATGAAAAATACCAAACGAAGTCAGAAAGGGTTGAAAATCGATGATGTGGCTTTGAACGTTGCATTTTGAACACAAAAAACTATGGACTTTAAATTAGTTCAAAATTGAAATCCCTTTGTAATGCAGTTTAGCTCGTATGAAACCACGATACTTGAAAAGAGATTGTCCGTTTTGTACACGAAGTGCATCCAGCTTTTGCCGTAACCCTCTCTACTTTCCGCACATGCTACGTGGGTGAAATGATGATACCATGCCAACTTTCAACCTTCTCAGAGTTCATTTGAAATGCTTTTCAATTTCAGGGTCTTATAGCTCGAAATAATCAATAAATGCATGAAAAATAACATGAAGTTAGAAATGGTTCAAAATTGATGATCTGGCTTTGAATGGTGCATTTTGAACACAGAAAAACCATGGACTTCAAATAAGTTCAAAAAATTAAAATCCCGTTGTAATGCATTTAATTTCCGTATCAAAACCCGATACTTGAAAGAGATTGTCCGTTTTGTACACGGCGCATCCAGTTTTGCCGTAACCCTCTCTACTTTCTTGCACATGCTATGTGGGTGAAATGATGATACCATGCCAACTTTCAACCTTTTCAGAGTTCATTTGAAATGCTTTTCAATTTCGTGGTCTTATAGCTCGAAATAATCAAGAAATGCATGAAAAATAACAAACGAAGTCGAAAAGGGTTGAAAATCGATGATGTGGCTTTGAATGGTGCATTTTGAACACAAAAAACTATGGACTTTAAATTAGTTCAAAAACTGAAATCCCTTTGTAATGCATTTAGTTTCCGTATGAAACCACGATACTTGAAAGAGATTGTCCGTTTTGTACACGAAGTGCATCCAGTTTTTGCCGTAACCCTCTCTACTTTCTAGCACATGCTATGTGGGTGAAATGATGATACCATGCCAACTTTCAACCTTTTCAGAGTACATTTGAAATGCTTTTCAATTTCAGGGTATTATAGCTTGACATAATCAATAAATGCATGAAAAATAACAAATGAAGTCACAAAGGGTTGAAAATTAATAATGTGGTCATGAATGGTGCATTTTGAACACGTAAAACCATGGACTTCAAAATAGTTCAAAAATGAAATCCCTTTGTAATAGACGAAGTTCCGTATGAAAACCCGATACTTGAAAAAGATTGTCTGCATTTTGTACACGAAGTGCATCTAGTTTTTGTCGTAACCTTCTCTACTTTCTTGCACATGCTATGTGGGTGAATACCATGCCAACTTTCAGCATTTTCATAGTTCATTTGAAATGCTTTCCAATTTCAGGGTTTTATAGCTCGAAATAGTCAATAAATGCATGAAAAATAACAAATGAAGTCAGAAATGGTTAAAAATTGATGATGTGGCTTTCAATGGTGCATTTTGAACATAGAAAAACCATGGACTTCAAATAAGTTCAAAAAAATGAAATCCCTTTGTAAATGACGAGTTCCCGTATGAAACCCTGATACTTCGAAAGAGATTGTCCGTTTTGTACACGAAGTGCATCCAGTTTTTGCCGTAACCCTCTCTACTTTCTTGTACATGCTAGGTGGGTGAAATGTTGATACCATGCCAACTTTCAACCTTTTTAGAGGTCATTTGAAATGCTTTTCAATTTCAGGCTCTTATAGCTCGAAATAATCAGTAAATGCATGAAAAATAACAAACGAAGTCAGAAAGGGTTGAAAATCAATGATGTGGCTTTGAATGGTGCATTTTGAACACAAAAAATACTATGGACTTTAAATTAATTCAAAAATTGAAATCCCTTTGTAACAGACGAGTTTCCGTATGAAACTTTGATAATTCGAAAGAGATTATCCGTTTTGTACACGAAGTGCATCCAGTTTTTGCCGTAACCCTCTCTACTTTCTGGCACATGCTACGTGGGTGAAATGATGATACCATGCCAACTTTCAACCTTTTCAGAGTTCATTTGAAATGATTTTCAATTTCGTGGTCTTATAGCTCGAAATAATCAATAAATGCATGAAAAATAACAAATGAAGTTAGAAAGGGTTCAAAATTGATGATGTGGCTTTGAATGGTGCATTTTGAACACAGAAAAACCATGGACTTCAAATAAGTTCAAAAAAAATGAAATCCCTTTGTAACAGACGAATTTCCGTATGAAAACCTGATACTTCGAAAAAGATTGTCCGTTTTGTATACGAAGTGCATCCAGTTTTTGCCGTAACCTTCTCTACTTTCTTGCACATGCTATGTGGGTGAATATCATGCCAACTTTCAGCATTTTCATTGTTCATTTGAAATGTTTTTCAATTTCAGGGTCTTATAGCTCGAAATAATCAATAAATGCATGAAAAATAACAAATGAAGTCAGAAATGGTTAAAAATTGATGATGTGGCTTTCAATGGTGCATTTTGAACATAGAAAAACGATGGACTTCAAATAAGTTCAAAAAAATGAAATCCCTTTGTAAATGATTTAGTTCCGTATGAAACCACGATACTTGAAGAGATTGTCCGTTTTGTACACGAAGCGCATCCAGTTTTTGCCGTAACCCTCTCTACTTTCTTGCACATGCTAGGTGGGTGAAATGTTGATACCATGCCAACTTTCAACCTTTTCAGAGGTCATTTGAAATGCTTTTCAATTTCAGGCTCTTATTGCTCGAAATAATCAGTAAATGCATGAAAAATAACAAACAAAGTCAGAAAGGGTTGAAAATCGATGATGTGGCTTTGAATGGTGCATTTTGAACACAAAAAAACTATGGACTTTAAATTAGTTCAAAAATTGAAATCCCTTTGTAATGCATTTAGTTTCCGTATGAAACCACGATACTTGAAAAGAGATTGTCCGTTTTGTACACGAAGTGCATCCAGTTTTTGCCGTAACCCTCTCTACTTTCTGGCACATGCTACGTGGGTGAAATGATGATACCATGCCAACTTTCAACCTTCTCAGAGTTCATTTGAAATGCTTTTCAATTTCAGGGTCTTATAGCTCGAAATAATCAATAAATGCATGAAAAATAACATGAAGTTAGAAATGGTTCAAAATTGATGATCTGGCTTTGAATGGTGCATTTTGAACACAGAAAAACCATGGACTTCAAATAAGTTCAAAAAAATAAAATCCCTTTGTAACAGACGAATTTCCGTATCAAAACCTGATACTTCGAAAAAGATTGTCCGTTTTGTATACGAAGTGCATCCAGTTTTTTCCGTAACCCTCTCTACTTTCTTGCACATGCTATGTGGGTGAATACCATGCCAACTTTCAATATTTTCAGAGTTCATTTGAAATGCTTTTAAATTTCAGGGTCTTATAGCTCAAAATAATCAATAAATGCATGAAAAATAACAAATGAAGTCAGAAAGGGTTGAAAATTGATGATGTGGCTTTCAATGGTGCATTTTGAACATAGAAAAACCATGGACTTCAAATAAGTTCAAAAAATGAAATCCCTTTGTAATGCATTTGTTCCGTATGAAACCCTGATAGTTCGAAAGAGATTGTCCGTTTTGTACACGAAGTGCATCCAGTTTTTGCTGTAACCCTCTCTACTTTCTTGCACATGCTATGTGGGTGAAATGATGATACCATACCAACTTTCAACCTTTTCAGAGTTCATTTGAAATGCTTTTCAATTTCAGGCTCTTATAGCTCGAAATAATCAGTAAATGCATGAAAAATACCAAACGAAGTCAGAAAGGGTTGAAAATCGATGATGTGGCTTTGAACGTTGCGTTTTGAACACAAAAAACTATGGACTTTAAATTAGTTCAAAATTGAAATCCCTTTGTAATGCATTTAGTTCCGTATGAAACCATGATACTTCGAAAGAGATTGTCCGTTTTGTACACGAAGTGCATCCATTTTTTGCCGTAACCCTCTCTACTTTCTTGCACATGCTATGTGGGTGAAATGATGATACCATACCAACTTTCAACCTTTTCAGAGTTTATTTGAATTGCTTTTCAATTTCAGGGTCTTATAGCTCGAAATAATCAATAAATGCATGAAAAATAACAAATGAAGTTAGAAAGGGTTGAAAATTGATGATGTGGCTTTGAATGGTGCATTTTGAACACAGAAAAACCATGGACTTCAAATAAGTTCAAAAAAAATGAAATCCCTTTGTAACAGACGAATTTCCGTATGAAAACCTGATACTTTGAAAATGATTGTCCGTTTTGTATACGAAGTGCATCCAGTTTTTTCCGTAACCCTCTCTACATTCTTGCACATGCTATGTGGGTGAATACCATGCCAACTTTCAACATTTTCAGAGTTCATTTGAAATGCTTTTCAATTTCAGGGTCTTATAGCTCAAAATAATCAATAAATGCATGAAAAATAACAAATGAAGTCAGAAAGGGTTGAAAATTGATTATGTGGCTTTCAATGGTGCATTTTGAACATAGGAAAACCATGGACTTCAAATAAGTTCAAAAAAATGAAATCCCTTTGTAATGCATTTAGTTCCGTATGAAACCCTGATACTTCGAAAGATAATTGTCCGTTTTGTACACGAAATGCATCCAGTTTTTGCTGTAACCCTCTCTACTTTCTTGCACATGCTATGTGGGTGAAATGATGATACCATACCAACTTTCAACCTTTTTAGAGTTCATTTGAAATGCTTTTCAATGAAATCCCTTTGTAACAGACGAGTTCCCGTATAAAACCCTGATACTTCGAAAGAGATTGTCCGTTTTGTACACGAAGTGCATCCAGTTTTTGCCGTAACCCTCTCTACTTTCTTGCACATGCTATGTGGGTGAAATGATGATACCATGCCAACTTTCAACCTTTTCAGAGTTCATTTGAAATGCTTTTCAATTTCAGGGTCTTATAGCTCGAAATAATCAGTAAATGCATGAAAAATAACAAACGAAGTCAGAAAGGGTTGAAAATCGATGATGTGGCTTTGAATGGTGCATTTTGAACACAAAAAAACTATGGACTTTAAATTAGTTCAAAAACTGAAATCCCTTTGTAACAGACGAGTTTCCGTATGAAACCCTGATACTTCGAAAGAGATTGTCCGTTTTGTACACGAAGTGCATCCAGTTTTTGCCGTAACCCTCTCTACTTTCTAGCACATGCTATGTGGGTGAAATGATGATACCATGCCAACTTTCAACCTTTTCAGAGTACATTTGAAATGCTTTTCAATTTCAGGGTCTTATAGCTTGACATAATCAATAAATGCATGAAAAATAACAAATGAAGTCACAAAGGGTTGAAAATTGATAATGTGGCTGTGAATGGTGCATTTTGAACACAGAAAAACCATGGACTTCAAAATAGTTCAAAAAAATGAAATCCCTTTGTAATAGACGAGTTTCCGTATGAAAACCTGATACTTCGAAAAAGATTGTCTGTTTTGTACACGAAGTGCATCTAGTTTTTGTCGTAACCTTCTCTACTTTCTTGCACATGCTATGTGGGTGAATACCATGCCAACTTTCAGCATTTTCATAGTTCATTTGAAATGCTTTCCAATTTCAGGGTCTTATAGCTCGAAATAGTCAATAAATGCATGAAAAATAACAAATGAAGTCAGAAATGGTTAAAAATTGATGATGTGGCTTTCAATGGTGCATTTTGAACATAGAAAAACCATGGACTTCAAATAAGTTCAAAAAAATGAAATCCCTTTGTAAATGACGAGTTCCCGTATGAAACCCTGATAGTTCGAAAGAGATTGTCCGTTTTGTACACGAAGTGCATCCAGTTTTTGCCGTAACCCTCTCTACTTTCTTGTACATGCTAGGTGGGTGAAATGTTGATACCATGCCAACTTTCAACCTTTTTAGAGGTCATTTGAAATGCTTTTCAATTTCAGGCTCTTATAGCTCGAAATAATCAGTAAATGCATGAAAAATAACAAACGAAGTCAGAAAGGGTTGAAAATCAATGATGTGGCTTTGAATGGTGCATTTTGAACACAAAAAATACTATGGACTCTAAATTAATTCAAAAATTGAAATCCCTTTGTAACAGACGAGTTTCCGTATGAAACTTTGATACTTCGAAAGAGATTGTCCGTTTTGTACACGAAGTGCATCCAGTTTTTGCCGTAACCCTCTCTACTTTCTGGCACATGCTACGTGGGTGAAATGATGATACCATGCCAACTTTCAACCTTTTCAGAGTTCATTTGAAATGATTTTCAATTTCAGGGTCTTATAGCTCGAAATAATCAATAAATGCATGAAAAATAACAAATGAAGTTAGAAAGGGTTCAAAATTGATGATGTGGCTTTGAATGGTGCATTTTGAACACAGAAAAACCATGGACTTCAAATAAGTTCAAAAAAATGAAATCCCTTTGTAATGCATTTAATTTCCGTATGAAAAACTGATACTTCGAAAAAGATTGTCCGTTTTGTATACGAAGTGCATCCAGTTTTTTCCGTAACCCTCTCTACTTTCTTGCACATGCTATGTGGGTGAATACCATGCCAACTTTCAACATTTTCAGAGTTCATTTGAAATGCTTTTCAATTTCAGGGTCTTATAGCTCGAAATAATTAGTAAATGCATGAAAAATAACAAACGAAGTCAGAAAGGGTTGAAAATCGATGATGTGGCTTTGAATGGTGCATTTTGAACACAAAAAAACTATGGACTTAAATTAGTTCAAAAACTGAAATCCCTTTGTAACAGACGAGTTCCCGTATGAAACCCTGATACTTCGAAAGAGATTGTCTGTTTTGTACACGAAGTGCATCCAGTTTTTGCCGTAACCCTCTCTACTTTCTTGCACATGCTATGTTGGTGAAATGATGATACCATACCAACTTTCAACCTTTTCAGAGTTCATTTGAAATGCTATTCAATTTCAGGCTCTTATAATCAGTAAATGCATGAAAAATAACAAACAAAGTCAGAAAGGGTTGAAAATCGATGATGTGGCTTTGAATGGTGCATTTTGAACACAAAAAAACTATGGACTTTAAATTAGTTCAAAAATTGAAATCCCTTTGTAACGCATTTAGTTTCCGTATGAAACCACGATACTTGAAAGAGATTGTCCGTTTTGTACACGAAGTGCATCCAGTTTTTGCCGTAACCCTCTCTACTTTCTTGCACATGCTATGTGGGTGAAATGATGATACCATACCAACTTTCAACCTTTTCAGAGTTCATTTGAAATGCTTTTCAATTTCAGGGTCTTATAGCTCGAAATAATAAATAAATGCATGAAAAATAACAAATGAAGGTAGAAAGGGTTGAAAATTGATGATGTGGCTTTGAATGGTGCATTTTGAACACAGAAAAACCATGGACTTCAAATAAGTTCAAAAAAAATGAAATCCCTTTGTAATAGACGAATTTCCGTATGAAAACCTGATACTTCGAAAAAGATTGTCCGTTTTGTATACGAAGTTCATCCAGTTTTTTCCGTAACCCTCTCTACTTTCTTGCACATGCTATGTGGGTGAATACCATGCCAACTTTCAACATTTTCAGAGTTCATTTGAAATGCTTTTCAATTTCAGGGTCTTATAGCTCAAAATAATCAATAAATGCATGAAAAATAACAAATGAAGTCAGAAAGGGTTGAAAATTGATGATGTGGCTTTCAATGGTGCATTTTGAACATAGAAAAACCATGGACTTCAAATAAGTTCAAAAAAAATGAAATCCCTTTGTAATAGACGAGTTCCGTGATGAAACCACGATACTTGAAGAGATTGTCCGTTTTGTACACGGTGCATCCAGTTTTTGCCGTAACCCTCTCTACTTTCTTGCACATGCTATGTGGGTGAAATGATGATACCATACCAACTTTCAACCTTTTCAGAGTTCATTTGAAATGCTTTTCAATGAAATCCCTTTGCAACAGACGAGTTCCTGTATGAAACCCTGATACTTCGAAAGAGATTGTCCGTTTTGTACACGAAGTGCATCCAGTTTTTGCCGTAACCCTCTCTACTTTCTTGCACATGCTATGTGGGTGAAATGATGATACCATGCCAACTTTCAACCTTTTCAGAATTCATTGGAAATGCTTTTCAATTTCAGGGTCTTATAGCTCGAAATAATTAGTAAATGCATGAAAAATAACAAACGAAGTCAGAAAGGGTTGAAAATCGATGATGTGGCTTTGAATGGTGCATTTTGAACACAAAAAAACTATGGACTTTAAATTAGTTCAAAAACTGAAATCCCTTTGTAATGCATTTAGTTTCCGTGATGAAACCACGATACTTCGAAAGAGATTGTCCGTTTTGTACACGAAGTGCATCCAGTTTTTGCCGTAACCCTCTCTACTTTCTAGCACATGCTATGTGGGTGAAATGATGATACCATGCCAACTTTCAACCTTTTCAGAGTTCATTTGAAATGCTTTTCAATTTCAGGCTCTGATAGCTTGAAATAATCAATAAATGCATGAAAAATAACAAATGAAGTCAGAAAGGGTTGAAAATTGATAATGTGGCTGTGAATGGTGCATTTTAAACACAGAAAAACCATGGACTTCAAAATAGTTCAAAAAAAAATGAAATCCCTTTGTAACAGACGAGTTTCCGTATGAAAACCTGATACTTCGAAAAAGATTGTCCGTTTTGTACACGAAGTGCATCCAGTTTTTGCCGTAACCTTCTCTACTTTCTTGCACATGCTATATGGGTGAATACCATGCCAACTTTCAGCATTTTCATAGTTCATTTGAAATGCTTTTCAACTTCAGGGTCTTATAGCTCGAAATAATCAATAAATGCATGAAAAATAACAAATGAAGTCAGAAAGGGTTGAAAATTGATGATGTGGCTTTCAATGGTGCATTTTGAACATAGAAAAACCATGGACTACAAATAAGTTCAAAAAATTGAAATCCCTTCGTAAATGACGAGTCCCGTATGAAACCCTGATACTTCGAAAGAGATTGTCCGTTTTGTACACGAAGTGCATCCAGTTTTTGCCGTAGCCCTCTCTACTTTCTTGCACATGCTAGGTGGGTGAAATATTGATACCATGCCAACTTTCAACCTTTTCAGAGGTCATTTGAAATGCTTTTCAATTTCAGGCTCTTATAGCTCGAAATAATCAGTAAATGCATGAAAAATACCAAACGAAGTCAGAAAGGGTTGAAAATCGATGATGTGGCTTTGAACGTTGCATTTTGAACACAAAAAAACTATGGACTTTAAATTAGTTCAAAAATTGAAATCCCTTTGTAACAGACGAGTTTCCGTATGAAACCCTGATACTTCGAAAGAGATTGTCCGTTTTGTACACGAAGTGCATCCAGTTTTTGCCGTAACCCTCTCTACTTTCTGGCACATGCTACGTGGGTGAAATGATGATACCATGCCAACTTTCAACCTTTTCAGAGTTCATTTGAAATGCTTTTCAATTTCAGGGTCTTATAGCTCAAAATAATCAATAAATGCATAAAAATAACAAATGAAGTCAGAAAGGATTGAAAATTGATGATGTGGCTTTGAATGCTGCATTTTGAACACAGAAAAACCATGGACTTCAAATAAGTTCAAAAAAATGAAATCCCTTTCTAACAGACGAGTTTCCGTATGAAACCCTGATACTTCGAAAGAGATTGTCCGTTTTGTACACGAAGTGCATCCGATTTTTGCCGTAACCCTCCTACTTTCTTGCACATGCTATGTGGGTGAAATGATGAATTATCAAAGTATTTTTTGTTCAAAATCATTAAAAGCAAAAAGAATTTTCATAAAGAACTTTTTTGTTACAAACTTTAATACTAAAAATAATTATCATAAAGTAAAATAAGTAAGTAATAAGAAACAAAATAATATAAACTTTAATAAAATATATAAGTAGAAACAAAATAACATAAACTTGAATAACATACATGAAATTTATGAAACTAAAATTATCAAAGTATTTTCTGTTAAAAACATTATAAGCAACCTCTAGTATTATTGAAACTAAAATTATATAAAATTGATGCAACTAAAATTATGTAAGTATTTTCTATTCAAAATCATTAAAAGCAAAAAGAATTTTCATAAAGAACTTTTTTTGTTAGAAACTTTAATAGCAAAAAGAATTATCATAAAATAAAATAAATAAGTAATTAGAAACAAAATAAAATTAAATAAATAAGTATTTTGTTGTAAGTAGAAACAAAACAAAAAAATGCAAGAAAGAAAACAAAAAAACTGGGAAAAAATAAAAAATTTGCCACCTACGGGGCCATCACGGCCTAAATACGACTAGAAACCCATCAATGAGCCAGGATTCAGGCCCGCAGAAGGCCCAGTAGGCCCCATCTGGCATAGCAGTCACAATTAAGCCCGTAAGCCTGCAATGGAGAGGAGCCTGAGAGGGATGCGACAGTGGGGCTTATAAACCACTTCGCGCCCCTCTCAACTAGTGAGGTGGGACTAAACTCCCACCACCACGCCGCTGTGCAAGGCCTATGGTCCCGGTTGGTGGCACCAACTGAGACTAAAGGGGTGCATTGGTACCGGTTCGTGGCACCAACCGGAACCAATCCCCCTTAGTCAGTTGGTGCCACCAACCGACCAAAGACCGCCTCTTCCCGCCCTTTGGGCTGCTGAAAAGAGACCTTTGGTCCCAGTTGGTGGCACCAACCGGGACTAAAGGGGGCATTGGTCCCGGTTGGTGCCACGAACCAGTACCAATGCCCTGGGTATATAAGAAAACACTTTGTGTTTTTCACACTCACCTTTGCAGTTGCCCCGCCCCGACGACGCCGCCAGGCTGCTCGAGCTCACCCCGTCGACGCCCTCTGCCCCGTTGACGTCGCTGCCCCTGCCCCGACAACGCCACTGTCGGCCCGCCCCGACCACGCTGCCGTTGCCCCGCCCCGACGACGCCGCAGTCGCCCTACCCGACCACGCCCGCAGTCGCCTGCCCGACCACGCGCGCCCTCACCCTTCCTCGATCGACCACGCCGTCGTCGCCCCTGCCCCGACCACGCCGTCGTCGCCGCCCTCTACCACGACGCCGTGCCTCTGCCCCTGCCCCAACCACGCCACACCTCTCCTTGGTCAGGCCGGCGCCGCCCCCTTCCTCCATTTTTTTTCCCACATTAATATGATGTTTTTTTCCAGATTATATGTATATGTGTGAGTATATGTATGTGTGTATATATGATTATATGTCCTGTTTTTTTCAGATTTTTTGTTCATATATATGATGATTTGTTTTTTTGCTTTTTTTATAAAAATGTATATATGTATGTATGTTCTCTGTGTATATATGTTCATATATGCAAAAGTTAGATTTTTGGAAAAGTTTTATCTATATATGTTCTTTGATTTAGTACATTTTAGGTTAGTTTCATTTTTAGAAATTTTTTATATATTTAGGAAGAAGGAAGAGAAGGAAGAAGGAAGAAGAAGAAGAAAAAGTTTTGTATATGCATATTTTTAGAAAAGTTTTATATATAAGCAAAAGTTACATTTTTAGAAAAGTTTTATATATCTAGCTAGGAAGAAGGAAGAAGAAGAAAAAGAAGGAGAGGAAAAAGGAAAATAAGAAGAGGAAGAAAGGAGAAGAAGAGGAGAAATAAATAAGAAGAGGAAAGAAGAAGAAAAAGAAGAGCAGAAGAAGAAAGGAATAGAGGACAACAACAAAACTAGAAAATTTTGATTTTTCATCTTCTCCTCTATTCCTTTCTTCTTCTCCTCTTTTTTTTCTTCTTTTTTTCTTCGATCTTCTCCTCTATTCCTTTCTTTTTCTCCTCTTTTTATTTCTTCTTCGTTTTCCTATTTTTTATCGGGTATGTCATTGTCGATATACCCCCTCCCTATAACTTCAACACGAGGGGGGGGTCGATATACCCCCTCCCCGATAACATTATTTTCCCATGTATGTATGTAAATGCGTTGTCGATATAACCCCCTCCCGGATAACTTCGACATGAGGGGCGGTCGATATATATACCCCCTCTCGACAGTGATAAATTATACCAGGGAGCACCCCCCGGCCCTCTCGCTCGACCAAAACTCTCGAGGACACCCAAACCCTAGAAAAAATGATGTCGGTCTCCTACCCCCTCCAGCCGCGCCCCTACCCTACAAACTCTCTCGAGGCCGCCCAAATTTACCAAGTTAAAAGAGCGTCGTCGTCGAGGCCACCCCAAACCCTTGAAGCTCTATCGAGGCCACCCCAAACCCTATAAGCGTTGCTGAGGCCACCCACCCTAGAGATCAAGCGTCGAGGCCCCTAATATGATTCCTTGTTGTGATTAGCTAGCTAGTTCTACGTTTGCCACTAATATATCCACCTGCTGTCATGTTTGTATAATAATTGCCATGTTGTAATATTTGCAGAAACAGTGGAGCACAGACGAGACGAGGAAGCAGAACAGGTGTTGGGAGACATAATCGCAGTCGAAGCTGATGTCTTCTCGTATCTCGACGATAGCGGCGATGGTCTGGAAGGACAGGGTGAAGAAGCAAGATACGGTGATCGAACAATGGAGGAGGAGGGACCTGATCATGATGGCTCCGGTGACCCAATGCCGGTGCAAGAAGGACACCGTGATGACGGCTCCGACGACCGAACGGAGTCCGGCCAGCTATATATATTAGTTAAGCATGTGCTGACTATAGCTAATTGATGCATTAATTGTTTTTGGTATGTACACATATTAATGAACTCTCGTCTTTCTTCTTTTTTCTAGCCCTCCAGATCGAGCACAACTTCTGTAAAGAGACGAGGCCCGAAGAAAAAGTTGAGCTCGGATGAAAGGTTTTAGATCATAGAAATCGCGCGCGATGGCATGCCGATTGAACCCATCTGGACAAAGGAAGCATTTGCTTCTCAGTGCGGGGTTCTTGTTAGGGACAAGATCCTGATCAGCATCCACCAATGGTTAAAGCCGGCTAAAGAAGACCCTGAGGTGTCTTATGTCGACGATATGCAGAAAGATGATCTTTGGACCGCGCTTAAGGAAAATTTCACCCTACCGCCAGAGGAGGATCCGGAGAAGCCAGTTAAAGAGCAATTGATCAAGTCTTATGCTCTTAAGAAGATGGCAGAACTATTCAGGAGGTGGAAGAATGGGCTGAAAAAATTTGTCGACAAAGAAGAGACACCAGAATTCATTGGCCGGTATGAGAAGATCAGAGATCACTGGCCCGCATTTGTGGCCCACAAGACACCGGAAAAGAGTAAGAAGATGTCAGTGACAAACAAGAGGAATGCTGCAAAGAAGAAGCATCACCATCGCACGGGGTCAGGTGGCTACCTCAAAGCCTGACCTTTGTGGGCCAGGGCTGAGAATGACCTGATTGATAAAGGTGTCGAAGCAGAGACATTGAACTGGCCAGACTGTTGCTGGACTTGGTTCTTCGGGGTTGGCGGAACCTTGGACCCTGTATCAGGGAAGTGCGTTTGGACGGACGAGAAACTGAGAATACCCATCACGAGCCTTCAGGAGTATATCGATGCAGCGCAGCAAGGGACGTTCGTTCCAGACAGAGAGAACGACGAGCTCACAATGGCCCTCGGGAATCCTAAGCACCCTGGACGGACACGAGGCACGCCAGGCTCCGTTCCGTGGAAGGCTGGGTTTCCGAACGCAGGCGGTTACAAATGCTAGGAGAGGAGGAAGAAAGTGGAGCATACCCAACTGCAGGCGCTGCATGCAAGGGTACAAGCGATAGAGGAACGAGAAGCAAATCGCAGCAAATGACTTGCCGAAGCTTCCCCCGAAGCTACCCCGTCATCTCAGCGGAGAAGCAGCGTGGCTTCCACCGATCAGCTTCAGCTGGAGCTTGTCTTCACGGCTCCTGCTAGCTACCCCGTGGATGCTATCACGGAGTCTCAACATTGCCACCTTATGATGCAATGGATGAAGTTGAAAGTCAAGGCGGCTGTTGGCTCTGTTTTACCTTCTGAACCTGGCGCAACCTATCACTGCGGGCCGATTCCAGAAGGATATGCTAGGATGATGGTGGGTGAAATAACGGACGGATTTGAGGATGATACGTCTCCAACGTATCTATAATTTTTGATTGCTCCATGCCATATTATCTATTGTTTTGGACAATATTGGGCTTTATTTTCCACTTCTATATTATTTTTGGGACTAACCTATTAACCGGAGGCCCAACCCAGAATTGCTGTTTTTTTGCCTATTTCAGAGTTTCGAAGAAACGGAATATCAAACGGAATGAAACCTTCGGGAACATGATTTTCTCATCGAACATCATCCAGGAGACTTGGACCTACGTCAAGGAAGCTTCGAGGAGGGCACGAGGTAGGGGGCGCGCCCACCCCCTCAGGGCGTGCCCTCCACCCTCGTGGGCCCCATGATGCTCCACCAACGTACTTCTTCCTCCTATATATACCTACGTACCCCCAAACGATCAGAGATGAAGCCAAAAACCTAATTCCACCGCCGCAACCTTCTGTACCCAGGAGATCCCATCTTGGGGCCTGTTCCGGAGCTCCGCTGGAGAGGGCATCCACCATGGAGGGCTTCTACATCATCACCATAGCCCCTCCGATGATGTGTGAGTAGTTTACCTCAGACCTTCGGGTCCATAGTTAGTAGCTAGATGGCTTCTTCTCTCTTTTTGGATCTCAATACAATGTTCTCCCCCTCTCTCGTGGAGATCTATTCGTCGTAATCTTCTTTTTGCGGTGTGTTTGTTGAGACCGATGAATTGTGGGTTTATGATCAAGATTATCTATGAACAATATTTGAATCTTCCCTGAATTATTTTATGTATGACTGGTTATCTTTGCAAGTCTCTTCGAATTATCAGTTTGGAATGGCCTACTAGATTAGTTTTTCTTGCAATGGGAGAAGTGCTTAGCTTTGGGTTCAATCTTGCGGTGTCCTTTCCAAAGTGATGAGGGGCAGCAAGGCACGTATTGTATTGTTGCCATCGAGGATAACAAGATGGGGTTTTTATCATATTGCATGAATTTATCCCTCTACATCATGTCATCTTGCTTAAGGCGTTACTCTGTTTTCATAAACTTAATACTCTAGATGCATGCTGGATAGCGGTCGATGAGTGGAGTAATAGTAGTAGATGCAGGCAGGAGTCGGTCTACTTGTCTCAGACGTGATGCCTATATACATGATCATACCTAGATATTCTCATAACTATGCTCAATTCTGTCAATTTCTCAACAGTAATTCGTTCACCCATCGTAAAATACTTATGCTCTTGAGAGTATCGTCTTGTGAAATATTTGGCCCTGTGGTCTATCTTCATCATATTAATCTTCCATCACTTTATTATTGCCTTTGCCTTTTATTTTACTTTGCATCTTTATCACAAAAATACCAAAAATATTATCTATCATCTCTATCAGATCTCACTCTCGTAAGTGACCGTGAAGGGATTGACAACCCCTTATCGCGTTGGTTGCGAGGAGTTATTTGCTTTGTGCAGGTATGAGGACTCGCGAACTAAGGGAAATACTTATGCTACTTTGCTGCATCATCCTTTCCTCTTCAAGGAAATCCAACGCAATGCTCAAGAGGTAGCAAGAAGAATTTCTGGTGCCATTGCCGGGTAGTCTACGCAAAAGTCAACATACCAAGTACCCATCACAATCCCTTATCTCCCGCATTACATTATTTGCCATTTGCCTCTCGTTTTCCTCTCCCCCACTTCACCCTTGCCATTTTATTCGCCCTTTTTCCGTTCGTACTTTTGTTTGCCTTGATGTCTTACTTGGCTCGTTTGCTCGTTTGGTTGAGATAGTTGAGTATTTATTCCTAAACAGATAAGCTAATATCTATGGATCCTCATTCGCTTGCCAACTTTTTAAGAGATCCAATTATGATGAACCAATTCCTAGTGATTTGGATGCACTAGATTATCTTTATAAGGTTTTGCCTGAAATCCGTAAATCTGAAAATTGTGATGAAGTGCTTTATGAAGTGATTCACGATAGATCTTTGAATAAAAAGCATGATTGCAATGATTCTATTGATGTAAATTATGCTAATAATATGCAAAACCCTAAGCTTGGGGATGCTAGTTTTGCTATGTCCAATAGTCATGATTGGGGAGATTCTTCTTATGATCTTGAAATTTTGTTTAAGCCACATGATGAATATAAGATTGATAATAGTGTTTGCAATAATATTTAAAGTGGGTTTGGAGGAGTGTCAACTTTAGATCCTACATATTGTGATTGTCAAGCCTCAAAAGATTTCACATTCTGAACCCAATGTGAAGCTACCACTAGGCTTGATATGATTTAAACTTCATGACATTCAATTTATTCAACAATTTACTCATAGGATATAAGTGTAGCACAAAAGTAAATGACAAACTACTCCAAAAACATATAAGTGAAGATCATGCGAGTAGTTAAGTGAATGGGTAGCTAATTGAGGACTCTCTCTTATTTAAAACTTTCAGATCTAAGTATTTTATTAAAACAGCAAGTAAAACGAAAATAAAATGACATTCTAAGAATAGCACAACTCATGTGAAGAAGCAAAAACTTAGGCTCAACCGATACTAACCGATAATTGTTGAAGAAGAAAGGTGGGATGCCTACTAGGGCATCCCCAAGCTTAGATGCTTTAGGCTTCTTGAATATTATCTTGGGTTGCCTTGGGCATCCCCAAGATTGAGCTTTTTTGTCTCCTTAATTCTTCTCATATTACGGTTTTCCAAAATCTCAAAAACTTCATCCACACAAAACTCAACAAGAACTCATGAGATAAGTTAGTATAAACTAATGCAAAAACCTTATCAATCTCTACTATAGAAAATCACTAAAATTATTATTCAACATTCCATACTAAATTCCTCTGCATATTTAATACTCCTATCCTCAAATAGATTAATTAAACAAGCAAGCATATGCAAACATAACAGCAATCTGCCAAATTAGTACAGTCTGTAAAGAATGCAAGAGTATCAATACTTATTCAACTCCAAACATTATGAAATTCTACCACACTGTATAAAATTTATTAGAGCTTATTATGCAAAAAGTTTCAACATTTTATCACATTCTGACTTTCCTTAGGAATTTTTGCAACATCGATAAACTTTCTGTTTTGAAACAGCAACATGTAGACTTGTAAAATAAGCATGGCAAAGGCTATCAATGCCATTTTTATTGAAAAGAAAGATGCAAAACATTATTCTCAATAACATCAAGCAAATCCTAACAAAATAAATTGACACTCCAAGTAAAACACATATCATGTGACGAATGAAAACATAGCTCCAAGTGAGGTTACCGATAATGTTGGAGACGAAAGAGGGGATGCCTTCCGGGGCATCCCAAAGCTTAGTTGCTTGGATATTCCTTGGATATTAACTTGGGGTGCCTTGGGCATCCCCAAGCTTAGGGTCTTGTCACTCCTTATTCTCCTCATATCAACATCTCACCCAAAACTTGAAAACTTCAATCACACAAAACTTAACAGAACCTTGTGAGATAGGTTAGTATGATAAAGAACAAACCATTTCACTTTGGTACTGTCAAAAACAAGATTCATAATTGTTCTCACACAATTCCTACTGTATCATATCAGTTACACATCTTATATTGAGTAATATAAGCCATATAAACTAGAAAGCAAGCAAACTATGCATTGAAAACAGAATCTGTCAAAAACAGAACAGTCTGTAATGATCTGGATAACCACCATACTTCTGCTACTCCAAAAATTATGAAACAAATTGGACCACATGAGAAATTTGTATATTAAACTTATGCAAAAAGAATAAACTCAAAAGCACTCTTCTGTTAAAAATGGGACTTATTTTTGTGAGCGCAAAAGTTTCTGTTTTTCAGCAGGGTCAAATCAACTATCACCCAACATGATCCCAAAGGCTTTACTTGGCACTTTATTGAAACAAAAGCAATAAAAGCATGAACAATACAATATCGTAATCATGTGAACACACAAAAACAGTAAGTAAAAGTGTTGGGTTGTCTCCCAACAAGCGCTTTTCTTTAATGACTTTTAGCTAGGCATGATGATTTCGATGATGCTCACATAAAAGTAAAGAATTGAAACATAGCGGGAGCATCATGAATCACATGGCAAGCACATTTAAGTCTAACCCACTTCCTATGCATAGGGATTTTGTGAGCAAACAACTTATGGGAACAAGAATCAACTTGCATAGGAAGGCAAAATAAGCATAACTTCAAAACTTTCAACACATAGAGAGGAAGCTTGATATTATAGCAATTCCTACAAGCATCATCATGAAGAAATTCAACAATATAACCATCACATAAAGCATTCGTTTCATGATCCACAAGCATAAAAAATTTATTACACTCCACATAGACAAATTTATTCTCATCAATAGTAGTGGGAGTAAACTCAACAAAATAACTATCATGTGATTGAAAATTAAAATCATGATGACAAGTTTCGTGGATATCATTATTCCTTATAGCATACATGTCATCACCATAATCATCATAAATAGGTGGCATGCTTTCATCATAATAAATATTCTCATCAAAACTTGGGGGGGGGGGGGCTAAAAATATCATCTTCATCAAATATAGCATCCCCAAGCTTATGGCTTTGCATATCATTAGCATCATGGATATTCAAAGAATTCATACTAACAACATTGCAATCATGCTCATCATTCAAATATTTTGTGCCAAACATTTTATTGAATTCTTCTTCTAAAAATTGAGCATAATTGTCTGATCCATCATTTTCAGGAAAGATATATAAAGATGACCAATAATATGATGCAACCTCAATTCCATTTTTGTAGTTTTATTTTATAAACCAAACTAGTGATAAAACAAGAAACTAAAAGATTCAATTGCAAGATCTAAAGATATACCTTCAAGCACTCACCTGCCCGGCAACGGCGCCAGAAAAGAGCTTCGTTGACGGGATGTGAGTGCCGCTTACTGATACGTCTCCAACGTATCTATAATTTTTTATTGCTCCATGCTACTTTATATACTGTTTTAGGCAATATTGGGCTTTATTATTCACTTTTATATTATTTTTGGGACTAACCTATTAACCGGAGGCCCAGCCCAGATTTGCTATTTTATGCCTATTTCAGTGTTTCGAGGAAAAGGAATATCAGACGGGGTCAAAACGGAACGAAATCAACTGGAGAAATTATTTTTGGAAGGAAAGCAACCCAGGGAACTTGGAGTGCACGTCAAGAGAGAATGCAGAAACAGAAAGATAGATCCAATCTCGGAGGGGCTCTCGCCCCTCCCAAGCCATGGGAGCCAAGGAACAGAGGGGAAACCCTTCTCCCATCTAGGGAGGAGGTCAAGGAAGAAGAAGAAGAAGGGGGGCCCTCTCCCCCTTGCTTCCGGTGGCGCCGGAGCGCTGCCGGGGGCCATCATCATCACTGCGATCTTCACCAACACCACTGTCATCTTCACCAACATCTCCATCACCTTCCCCCTCTATCTATAGCGGTCCACTCTCCCGCAACCCGCTGTACCCTCTACTTGAACATGGTGCTTTATGCTTCATATTATTTTTCGATGATGTGTTGCCATCCTATGATGTCTGAGTAGATTTCCATTGTCCTATCGGTGATTGATGAATTGCTATGATTGGTTTGAGTTGCATATTTTATTATTGGTGCTGTCCTATTGTGCCCTCCGTGTTGCGCAAGCGTGAGGGATTCCTGCTGTAGGGTTTGCAATATGTTTATGATTTGCTTATGGTGGGTGGCGTGAGTGATGTAAGCTGCACCCGAGTAAGTAGGTTGTTTGCGTATGGGATAAAGGGACTTGATACTTTAATGCTATGGTTGGGTTTTAACTTAATGAATCTTTAGTAGTTGCGGATGCTTGCTAGAGTTCCAATCATAAGTGCATATGATCCAAGTGGAGAAAGTATGTTAGCTTATGCCTCTCCCTCAAATAGAATCGCAATAGTGATTACCGGTCTAGTAACATAGTCAATTGCTTAGGGACAATTCCACAACTCCCACCACCACTTTTCCACACTCGCCATATTTACTTTAATTGTCTTTTTATCTTAGCAGCCCCTAGTTTATGTTTATGTGCTCTTTACTTTCTTGCAAACCTATCCGAAAACACCTACAAAGTACTTCTAGTTTCATACTTATTTCCGGTAAAGCTTAACGCGTCAAGCGCGTGAGAGTTGTATCGGTGGTCGATAGAACTTTAGGGAATATTTGTTCTACCTTTAGCTCCTCGTTGGGTTCGACACTCTTACTTATCGAAAACTGTTGCGATCCCCTATACTTGTGGGTTATCACTTACCTAACCTCCCCGGCAACGGTGCCAGAAAAGAGTTTGATGTATACTACGCAACTTTATTCTTGTAGACACGTGTTGGGCCTCCAAGCGCAGAGTTTTGTAGGACAGTAGTGATACGTCCATTTTGCATCATGCTTTTATATCGATATTTGTTGCATTATGGGCTATTATTACACATTATGTCACAATACTTATGCCTTTTTCTCTTTTATTTTACAAGGTTTACATGAAGAGGGAGAATGCCGGCAGCTGGAATTCCGGGCAAGAAAAGGAGCAAATATTAGAGACCTATTCTACACAACTCCAAAAGTCCTGAAACTTCACGGAGGCACGTTTTGGAATTAATAAAAATATTGGCGAAAGAAACAACGAGAGGGGGCCCACACGCTGGCCACGAGGGTGGGCGCGCCCTACCCCCCTGGGCGCGTCCCCCTGTCTCATGGGCCACCTGGCAGGCCTCCGGTGCCCATCTTTTGCTATATGAAGTATTTCGTCAAGGAAAAAATTAGAAGGAAGCTTTCGGGATGAAGCGTCGCTGTCTCGAGGCGGAACCTTGGCGGAACCAATCTAGGGCTCCGGCGGAGCTGTTTTGCCGGGGAAACATCCCTCCGGGAGGGGGAAATCATCACCATCGTCATCACCATCGATCCTCTCATCGGGAGGGGCCCAATCTCCATCAACATCTTCACCAGCACCATCTCATCTCAAACCCTAGTACATCTCTTGTATCCAATTTTTGTCCCAAAGCCTCAGATTGGTACCTGTGGGTTGCTAGTAGTGTTGATTACTCCTTGTAGTTGATGCTAGTTGGTTTATTTGGTGGAAGATCATATGTTCAGATCCTTTATGCATATTAATACCCCATTGATTATGAACATGAATATGATTTGTGAGTAGTTACGTTTGTTCCCGAGGACATGGGAGAAGTCTTGCTATAAGTAGTCATGTGAATTTGGTATTCGTTCGATATTTCGATGGGATGTCTGTTGTCTTTCCTCTAGTGGTGTTATGTGAACGTCGACTACATGACACTTCACCATTGTTTGGGCCTAGAGGAAGGCACTGGGAAGTAATAAGTAGATGATGGGTTGCTAGTGACAGAAGCTTAAACCCTAGTTTATGCGTTGATGCGTAAGGGGCTGATTTGGATCCACATGTTTCATGCTATGGTTAGGTTTACCTTAATACTTCTTTTGTAGTTGCGGATGCTTGCAATAGGGGTTAATCATAAGTGGGATGCTTGTCCAAGGAAGGGCAGTACCCAAGCACCGGTCCACCCACATATCAAACTATCAAAGTAACGAACGTGAATCATATGAGCGTGATGAATACTAGCTTGACGATAATTCCCATGTGTCCTCGGGAGCGTTTTCCTTTACATAAGAGCTTTTCCAGGCTTGTCCTTTGCTACAAAAAGGATTGGGCCACCTTGCTTCACCTTGTTTACTTTTATTACTTGTTACCCGTTACGAATTACCTTATCACAAAACTATCTGTTACCGATAATTTCAGTGCTTTCAGAGAATACCTTACTGAAAACCGCTTGTCATTTCTTTCTGCTCCTTGTTGGGTTCGACACTCTTACTTATCGGAAGGACTACGATAGATCCCCTATACTTGTGGGTCATCAAGACTCTTTTCTGGAGCCGTTGCCGGGGAGTGAAGCGCCTTTGGTAAGTGGAATTTGGTAAGGAAAAATTTGTATAGTGTGCTGAAATTTACTGTCACTTGTTACTATGGAAAGTAATCCTTTGAGGGGCTTGTTCGGGGTATCTTCACCCCGACCAGTAGAGCTAAGAGGTGCCTCTCAACCTACTGAACCTACTGAAAATGTTTACTTTGAAATTTCTTCGTGTATGATAGAGAAATTGCTAGCTATTCCTTTTACAGGAGATGGAACATTGCATCCCGATTTGCACCTAATCTATGTGGATGAAGTTTGTGGATTATTTAAGCTTGCAGGTATGCCCGAGGATGTTATCAAGATGAAGGTCTTCCCTTTATATTTGAAGAGAAAGGCATTGACATGGTTTAGGCTATGTGATGATATGGGATCATGGAACTACAACTGATTGAAATTGGAATTTCATCAGAAGTTTTATCCTATGCATCTTGTTCATCGTGATTGTAATTATATATAAAATTTTTGGCCTCGTGAAGGAGAAAGTATCGCTCAGGCATGGGGGAGGCTTAACTCAATGTTATATTTATGCCCCAATCATGAGCTCTCAAGAGAAAATATTATTCAAAAAATTTATGCTCGGCTTTCTCTCAATAATCGCTCCATGATCGATACTTCTTGTACTGGCTCTTTTATGATGAAGACTGTTGAATTCAGATTTGATTTATTGGAAAGAATTAAACGCAACTCTGAAGATTGGGATCTCGAAGAAGGTAAGGAGTCAGGTATAACACCTAAGTTTGATCCTGTTAATTCTTTTATGGATACCGATGTTTTCCGTGAATTTAGCACTAAATATGGACTTGACTCTGAGATAGTAGCTTTTTTATGAATCATTTGCTACTCATCTTGACCTCCCTAAGGAGAAGTGGTTTAAATACCATCCTCCCATTGAAGTAAAAGTAGCTCAAAATATTAAAGTTGAAGAAAATACTATCACTTATAATGTTGATCCTGTTGTTCCTACCGCTTATATTGATAGACCACCTTTCCCTGTTAGAATAAAGGATCATGCTAAAGCTTCAACTATGGTTCGTAAGAGTAATACTAGAACACCTACACCCCCTGAGCAAATTAAAGTTGAACCTAGTATTGCTATGGTTAAAGATCTCTTGGTCGATAATATTGATGGGCATGTTATTTACTTTTGTGATGAAGCTGCTAGAATTGCTAGACCCGATACTAAGGGTAAACATAGACCTGTTGTTGGCATGCCTGTTGTTTCTGTTAAAATAGGAGATCATTGTTATCATGGCTTATGTGATATGGGTGCTAGTGCAAGTGCAATACCTCATTCCTTATACAAGAAATTATGCATGATATTGCACCTGCTGAGATAGAAGAAATTGATGTTACAATTAAGCTTGTCGATAGAGATACTATTTCACCAGTTGGGATTGTTAGAGATGTTGAAGTCCTGTGTGGGAAAGTTAAATATCCTACTGATTTTATTGTTCTTGGTTCCCCATAAGATGACTTTTGTCCCATTATATTCGGTAGGCCCTTCTTGAATATTGTTAATGCTAAGATAGACTGCGAAAAAGACATTGTTACTGTTGCTTTAGGGGATATGTCGCATGAGTTTAATTTTGCTAAATTTCGTAGACAACCCCATGATAAAGAATTGCCTAGTCAAGATGAAATTATTGGTCTTGCTTCTATTGCCGTGCCTCATAATGATCCTTGAGAATAATATTTGCGAGACCATGAAAATGATTAGTTTATGAATGAAAGAAGGGAAATAGATGAAGTATTCTTTAAACAGGGACCTATTTTGCAACACAACTTGCCTGTTGAAATCCTAGGGGATCCTCCTCCACCAAAGGGTGATCTCGTGTTTGAGCTTAAACCATTGCCTGATACTCTTAAATATGCTTATCTTGATGAAAAGAAGATATATCCTGTTATTATTAGTCCTAACCTTTCAGAGCAAGAAGAAGATAAATTATTAAAAACTCCAAAGAAGTAGCGTGCTGCTATTGGATATACTCTTGAGATCTTAAGGGCATTAGTCCCACTCTATGCCAGCACACAATAAAATTGGATAAAGATGCTAAACCGGTTGTTGATCACCAACGACGGTTGAATCCTAAGATGAAAGAAGTGGTGAGAAAAGAAATACTAAAGCTTTTGGAGGCAGTTATAATTTATCCCGTTGCTGATAGTCAGTAGGTAAGTCCTGTCCATTGTGTCCCTAAGAAGGGAGGTATTACTGTTGTTCCTAATGATAAAGATGAATTGATCCCACAAAGAATTGTTACAGGTTATAGAATGGTAATTGTTTTCTGCAAATTAAACAGAGCTACTAAAAAGGATCATAACCCTTTACCTTTTATTGATCAAATGCTAGAAAGATCATCCAAACATACACATTTTTGCTTTCTAGATGGTTATTCTGGTTTTTCTCAAATACTTGTGTCAAAAGAGGATCAAGAAAAGACCACTTTTACTTGCCCTTTCGGTACCTTTGCTTATAGACGTATGCCTTTTGGTTTATGCAATGCACATGCTACCTTTCAAAGATGTATGATGGCTATATTTTCTGACTTTTGTGAAAAGATTGTTGACGTTTTCATGGATGATTTCTCCATTTATGGATCTTCTTTTGATGATTGCTTAAGCAACCTTGAACGAGTTTTGCAGAGATGTGAAGAAACTAATCTTGTATTGAATTGGGAGAAGTACCACTTTATGGTTAATGAAGGTATTGTCTTGGGGCATAAAATTTCTGAAAGTGGTATTGAAGTTGATAAAGCTAAAGTTGATGCTATTGAAAAGATGCCGTGTCCTAAGGATATTAAAGGTATAAGAAGTTTCCTTGGTCATGCCGGTTTTTATAGGAGGTTCATTAAGGAATTCTCTAAAATTTCTAGGCCTCTGACTAATCTCTTACAAAAAGATGTTCCTTTTGTCTTTGATGATGATTGTGTAGAAGCATTTGAAATACTTAAGAAAGCGTCGATTTCTGCACCTATTGTTCAGCCAATTGATTGAATTTACCCTTTGAAATTGTGTGTGATGCTAGTGATTATGTTGTAGGTGCTGTTCTAGGACAAAGAGTTGATATCTAGAACAAAGAGTTGATAAGAAATTAAATGTTATCCAATATGCTAGTAAAACTCTGTACAGTGCCAGGAGAAATTATGCTACTACTGAAAAAGAATTTTTAGCAGTTGTATTTGCTTGTGATAAGTTCAGACCTTATATTGTTGATTGTAAAGTAACTGTTCACACTGATCATGCTGCCATTAAATATCTTATGGAAAAGAAAGATGCTAAACCTAGACTTATTAGCTGGGTTCTCTTGCTACAAGAATTTGATTTGCATATTATTGATAGAAAGGGAGCTGAGAACCCCTGCTGCGCATAACTTGTCTAGGTTAGAGAATGTTCTTGATGACCCACTGCCTATTGATGATAGCTTTCCTGATGAACAATTAGCTGTCATAAATGCTTCTCGTACTGCTCCATGGTATGCTGATTATGCTTATTACATTGTTGCTAAATTTATACCACCTAGTTTCACATACTAGCAAAAGAAAAAGGTTTTCTATGATTTAAGACATTACTTCTGGGATGACCCACACCTTTATAAAGGAGTAGATGGTGTTATTAGACGTTGTGTACCTGAGCATGAATAGGAACAGATCCTACGTAAGTGTCACTCCGAGGCTTATGGAGGACACCACGCTGGAGATAGAACTGCACATAAGGTATTGCAATCCTGTTTTTATTGGCCTACTCTCTTCAAAGATGCCCGTAAGTTTGTCTTGTCTTGTGATGAATGTCAAAGAATTGGTAATATTAGTAGACGTCAAGAAATGCCTATGAACTATTCACTTGTTATTGAACCATTTGATGTTTGGGGCTTTGATTATATGGGACCGTTTCCTTCCTCTAATGGGTATACACATATTTTAGTTGTTGTTGATTACGCTACTAAGTGGGTAGAAGCTATTCCAACTAGTAGTGCTGATCATAACACCTCTATTAAGATGCTTAAAGAAGTTATTTTTCCGAGGTTTGGAGTCCCTAGATACTTAATGACTGATGGTGGTTCAAATTTTATTCATGGTGCTTTTCGTAAAATGCTTGCTAAGTATGATGTTAATCATAAAACTACATCTCCTTATCACCCACAGTCCAGTGGTGAAGTAGAACTGAGTAATAGAGAGATTAAATTGATTTTGCAAAAGACTGTTAATAGATCTAGAAAGAATTGGTCCAAGAAACTAGATCATGCATTATGGGCCTATAGAACTGCATATAAAATCCTATGGGTATGTCTCCATATAAAATGGTTTATGGAAAAGCATGTCAGTTACCTCTTGAGCTAGAACATAAGGCATATTGGGCCATTAAAGAGCTCAATTATGATTTCAAACTTGCGGGTGAGAAGAGACTATTTGACATTAGCTCACTTGATGAATGGAGAACCCAGGCCTATGAGAATGCCAAACTGTTTAAAGAAAAAGTTAAAAGATGGCATGACAAAAGGATACAAAAGCGTGAGTTTAACGTAGGTGATTATGTTTTGCTATACAACTCTCGTTTAAGATTTTTGCAGGAAAACTCCTCTCTAAATGGGAAGGTCCTTACGTTATCAAGGAGGTCTATCATTTCGGTGCTATAAAAATCAACAACTTCGAAGGCACAAATCCGAAGGTGGTGAAGGGTCAAAGAATCAAACATTATATCTCAGGTAATCCCATAAATGTTGAAACTAATGTTATTGAAACCATAACCCCGGAGGAATACATAAGGGACACTTTCCAGAACGTTTCAGACTCCGAAAAGGAATAGGTATGTGGTACGGTAAGTAAACCGACTCCAAAACAGTTCTAATAGCATTTTTCCTCTATTTTGGAATATTTAAGAAAATAGGAAAATAAGAAGTAGTCCGGGAAGGAAACGAGGCATCCACGAGGGTGGAGGGCGCGCCCTACCCCCCTGGGCGCACCCCCTGCCTCGTGGGCACCTCGTGTGCTCTCCGGACTCCGTTTTCTTGCAAGATACTTCTTTTGGTCGGTAAAAATTCATTAGATAATCTCCCGAAGGTTTTTACCACCGTACCAAGCAAATATCCTCTATTTTTGTTTTGAGTTGTTTCTGCCACAGACTTAGAGCAAGATGCCATCTTAAGACTCTGAAGGAGAGAGCTATGTCTCACATCTCATCGCTGACCCAAAGACCTATGGGGATCTATCTCCTTATGGTTGAACTACGGATGATGAGGAGGATGCTCATTTGATAAGGATCAATGATTCAAGTTTGGAGGAGGAGGATGTCCCTCTACCTCAACCTGGAGATATGCACGTGAAGTTCAAGAAGTCGAGTCTCCCTAAGAGGGCTAAACTGTCTAACAACCGATCTATTGCTTTTCATTTTCGGCAGAAAAGCAAAGGAGATTTATGTGACAAGATCTTGAAGCTGGAATTGGAGGTCGATGATTTAAAGGAGGAAATTGCTCTTCTAAATTATAATATGAAGAAGCTGAAGGCACAATTGACATCATCAACAACTCCATCATCACCACCCCTGAAGAAAGAAACATAAATACATGGGTACGGTCACTCCCCTTGGCAACTGCCAAGCTTGGGGGAGGTGCCCCGGTATCATATCACCATCACACTCCTATCTTTACCGTTTTTCTTAGTTTGATCCTTTTGGCAATATCTCGATCTAGTAGAATAAAGTTTTAGTATGATCTAGTTTTGAGTTTTGATTTATGATCCTTCTATGTAACCGAGTCCGTGAGCTATATATAATAAAGATTAGTTTTGAGTCAAGGGCATGATTATCTTGCTATGATCTTGAGGGCATAACAATAAAAGAAAAACAAAGAACAAAAAGAAATAAAAGAGATCATATTGATCTTATGGGGAGTAATGACTTCACATATAAAGAGTATGGTGAATAAAAGTTGTTGAGAGCTGACAATCATAGTTTTGGTCATCGTTGCAATTAATAGGAAGTAATAAAGAAAGAGAGGTTCTCATATACAAATATACTATCTTGGACATCTATTATGATTGTGAGCACTCACTAAAATATGACATGCTAAAAAGTTGATATTGGACAAGGAAGACAATGTAATGGGTTATGTTTTCTTATATCCGAAATAAAGTATATTGTCATGGATCATCCAACAACATGTTGAGCTTGCCTTTCCCCCTCATGCTAGCCAAATTCTTTGCACCAAGTAGAGATACTACTTGTGCTCCCAAATATCCTTAAACCCAGTTTTGCCATGAGAGTCCACCATACCTACCTATGGATTGAGTAAGATCCTTCAAGTAAGTTGTCATTGTTGCATGCAATAAAAATTGCTTTCTAAATATGTATGATTTATTAGTGTGGAGAAAATAAGCTTTATATGATCTTGTGATGTGGAAGAAATAAAAGCGACTGACTGCATAATAAAGGAAGTGGCAATATAAAGTGACGTTCTTTCGCAATAAGATTTTGTGCATTGAACCATAAAAGCACATGACAACCTCTGCTTCCCTCTGCGAAGGGCCTATCTTTTATTCTTGTCTTATACCTTATACAAGAGTGATGGTGATCTTCACCTTTCCTTTTTACATTTTATCCTTTGGCAAGCACATTGTGTTGGAAAGATCCTGATATATATATATATCCAATTGGATGTAAGTTATCATGAACTATTATTGTTGACATTACCCTTCAGGTAAATTGTTGGGAAGCAACAATATAAGCCCCTATGTTTCTCTGTGTCCGATTAAAACTTCATACCCATTAGTATTGTGTGAGTGTTAGCAATTGTGAAAGACTAAATGATGGTTGAGTATGTGGACTTGCTGAGAAGCTCATATATTGACTCTTTCCGATGTTATGATAAATTGCAATTGCTTCAATGACCGAGATGATAGTTTGTTAGTTCTCAATGAAGTTTCTGATTCATACTTGACATTGTGGATAGATTGTTACTTTAGCATAAGAAATCATATGACAATATATATATATGTTGTCCTTATAAGAATGATCATGATGCCCTCATGTCCGTATTTTATTTTATCGACACCTGTATCTCTAAACATGTGGACATATTTTTCGTTATCGGCTTCCGATTGAGGACAAGCAAGGTCTAAGCTTGGGGGAGTTGATACGTCCATTTTGCATCATGCTTTTATGTCTATATTTATTGCAATATGGGCTGTTATTACACATTATGTCACAATACTTATGCCTTTTCTCTCTTATTTTACAAGGTTTACATGAAGAGGGAGAATGCCGGCAGCTGGAATTCTGGGCTTGAAAAGGAGCAAATATTAGAGACCTATTCTGCACAACTCCAAAAGTCCTGAAACTTCAAGGAGGCACATTTCGGAATTAATAAAAAATGCTGGCGAAAGAATCAACCAGAGGGGGCCCACACCCTGGCCACGAGGGTGGGGGGCGCGCCCAGGGGTATGGCGCGCCCCCTGTCTTGTGGGCCACCTGGCAGGCCTCCGGTGCCCATCTTTTCCTATATGAAGTATTTCATCCAGGAAAAATCAGAAGGAAGCTTTCGGGAAGAAGCGCCGCCGTCTCGAGGTCGAACCTTGGCGGAACCAATCTAGGGTTCCGGTGGAGCTGTTCTGCCGGCGAACCACCCCCCCCGGGAGGGGGAAATCATCACCATCATCATCACCGTCGATCCTCTCATCAGGAGGGGGTCAATCTCCATCAACATCTTCACCAGCACCATCTCATCTCAAACCCTAGTTCATCTCTTGTATCCAATCTTTGTCGCAAAGCCTCAGATTGGTACATGTGGATTGCTAGTAGTGTTGATTACTCCTTGTAGTTGACGCTAGTTGGTTTATTTGGTGGAAAATCATATGTTCAGATCCTTTATGCATATTAATACCCCTCTAATTATGCACATGAATATGATTTGTGAGTAGTTACATTTGTTCCTGAGGACATGGGAGAAGTCTTGCTATAAGTAGTCATGTGAATTTGGTATTTGTTCGATATTTTGATGAGATGTATGTTGTCTCTCCTCTAGTGGTGTTATGTGAACGTCGACTACATGCCACTTCACCATTGTTTGGGCCTAGAGGAAGGCATTGGGAAGTAATAAGTAGATGATGGGTTGCTAGAGTGACAGAAGCTTAAACCCTAGTTTATGCGTTGCTTCGTAAGGGGATGATTTGGATCCACATGTTTCATGCTATGGTTAGGTTTAACTTAATACTTCTTTTGTACTTGCAGATGCTTGCAATAGGGGTTAATCATAAGTGGGATGCTTGTCCAAGGAAGGGCAGTACCCAAGCACCGGTCCACCCACATATCAAATTATCAATGTAACGAACGCGAATCATATGAGCGTGATGAAAACTAGCTTGACGATAATTCCCATGTGTCCTCGGGAGCGTTTTCCTTCATATAAGAGTTTGTACAGGCTTGTCCTTTGCTACAAAAAGGACTAGGACACCTTGCTGCACCTTGTTTACTTTTATTACTTGTTACCCGTTACGAATTACCTTATCACAAAACTATCTGTTACCGATAATTTCAGTGCTTGCAGAGAATACCTTACTGAAAACTGCTTGTCATTTCCTTCTGCTCTCATTGGGTTCGACACTCTTGCTTATAGAAAGGACTATGATAGATCCCCTATACTTGTGGGTCATCAAGACTCTTTTCTGGCGCCGTTGCTGGGCAGTGAAGCGCCTTTGGTAAGTGGAATTTGGTAAGGAAAAATTTATATAGTGTGCTGAAATTTCATCATCACTTGTTACTATGGAAAGTAATCCTTTGAGGGGCTTGTTCGGGGTATCTTCACCCCGACCAGTAGAGCAAAGAGGTGCTCCTCAACCTAGTGAACCTACTGAAAATGATTACTTTGAAATTCCTTCGGGTATGATAGAGAAATTGCTAGCTAATCCTTTTACACGAGATGGAACATTGCATCCCAATTTCCACCTAATCTATGTAGATGAAGTTTGTGAATTATTTAAGCTTCCACGTATGCTCGAGGATGTTATCAAGAAGAAGGTCTTCCCTTTATATTGGAAGGGAAAGGCATTGACATGGTTTAGGCTATGTGATGATATGGGATCATGGAACTACAACCGATCAAAATTTGAATTTCATCAGAAGTTTTATCCTATGCATCTTGTTCATCATGATCGTAATTATATATATAATTTTTTGCCTCGTGAAGGAGAAAGCATCACTCAAGCTTAGGGGAAGCTTAAGTCAATGTTACATTCATGCCCCAATCAAGAGCTCTCAAGAGAAATGATTATTCAAAAAATTTATGCTCGGCTTTCTCTCAATAATCGCTCCATGCTCGATACTTCTTGTAGTGGCTCTTTTATGATGAAGACTATTGAATTCATATGGGATTTATTGGAAAAAGTTAAAAACAACTCTGAAGATTGGGATCTTGAAGAAGGTAAGGAGTCAGGTATAACACCTAAGTTTGATTGTGTTAAATCTTTTATGGATACCGATGTTTCCCGTGAATTTAGCACTAAATATGGACTTGACTCTGAGATAGTAGCTTTTTTCTATGAATCATTTGCTACTCATCTTGATCTCCCTAAGGAGAAGTGGTTTAAATATCATCCTCCCATTGAAGTAAAATTAGCTGAACCTATTAAAGTTGAAGAAAAGACTATCACTTATAATGTTGATCCTATTGTTCCTACCGCTTATATTGAGAGACCACCTTTCCCTGTTAGAATAAAGGATCATGCTAAAGCTTCAACTGTGGTTCGTAAGAGTGATACTAGAACAACTACAGCCCCTGAGAAAATTAAAGTTGAACCTAGTATTGCTATGGTTAAAGATCTATTGGTCGATAATATTGATGGGCATGTTATTTCCTTCTGCGATGAAGCTGCTAGAATTGCTAGACCCGATACTGGAGATGATGAAGATGGCCACCGGAGATGATTCCCCCCTCCGGCTGGGTGCTGGAACGGGTCTAGATTGGTTTTCGGTGGCTACAGAGCCTTGCGGCGGTGGAACTTCTGATCTAGGTTAACCCCGAGGGGTTTCGGAAGATTTGGGAATTTATAGTGCAAAGAGGGGGTGCGGAAGGCCACCAAGGTGGGCACAACCCACCTGGGCGCGCCAGGCTGGCGCATACAGTGGGTTGTGCCTCGGGCACCCCCTGTGTGCAGCTCTGGCCCATTGGGTTCCTTCTGGTCCATAAAAATCTCCGTGGAGTTTCGTTGCGTTTGGACTCCGTTTGGTATTGATTTCCTGCAATGTAAAAAACAAGCAAAAACAGCAAGTGGCACTGGGCAATGGGTCAATATGTTAGTCCTAAAAATGATATAAAGTTGCTATAAAATGATTGTAAAACATCCTACAATGACAATAAAACAACATGAATACTTCATAAATTATAGATACGTTGGAGACGTATCATACACCAACAAGATATTTATCAAGTAAGTGGATGATCTTACGGTCTTATTTGCCATGTATGACGCGACACATTCAACATTGAAAAAAATGATAAAAAAATCTGCTGGTGTGAAGATAGTAGTTGCCATGTAGAATGCAATGTAGTTGCCATCTTTTGACATGCTGATTGATTGAAAAAACCCATGGTTATGTTAGAAGCAGAAACTATAGTTGCCATGTGAAATGAAGTGTAGTTGCCATGTGAAACAGACTTTAGATGCCATGTGAAATAAAATTCATTGGCCATGTTAAATGTTTTGCAGTTGCCATGTGAAATAAACTTCATTAGCCATGTTAAATGTTATGCATTTGCCATGTTAAATGTTATGCAGTTGCCATGGTAAATATTATGCAGTTGCCATGTGGAAAAAAACAATGCAAAAAAAATGAGAAAAAGGCTTTTCATGCCATCGTTTATTTCAATACTTTTGCTATGTTGTGACCTACCTCAACAGAAGGTGCTTGATGTCTACTGTGCAACTTTATTCTTGTAGACACATGTTGGGCCTCCAAGCGCAGAGTTTTTTAAGACAGTAGCAATTTTCCCTCAAGTGGATGACCTAAGGTTTATCAATTCGTGAGAGGTGTAGGATGAAGATGGTCTCTCTCAAACGACCCTGCAACCAAATACAAGAAATCTGTTGTGTCCCCAACACAACCAATACAATGGCAAATTGTATAGGTGCACTAGTTCGGCGAAGAGATGGTGATAAAAGTGTAATATTGATGGTAGAAATATATTGTTATAACCTGAATAAATAAAAACAGCAAGGTAACAAATAGTAAATGCGCACAAAAACGGTATTGCAATGCTTGAAAATGTGGCCTGGGGTCCATACTTTCGCTAGTGCAACCTCTCAACAATGCTAACATAGTTGGGTCATATGATTATCCCTCAAAGTGCAATAAAGAATCACTCTCGAGTTCCTATTAGTGGAGAACAAAAGATAAAAATTGTTTGTAGGGTACGAAACCACCTCAAAGCTATTCTTTCCGATCAATCTATCCTAGAGTTCATACTAAAATAATGCAAGATATTCTTTTTGATCGATCTAATCAAGAGTTCGTACTAAAGTAACACCATATGACACACATCAACCAACTCTAACGTCACCCAGATACTCCAATGTCACCACGAGTATTCGTGAGTTGATTCTACTATATGCATCAAATAACTTCATGATCATAATATTCAATCCACACAAAGAACTACAAAGAGACCCCACAGTTTCTATCGGAGAAAAGATAATAAAAACGTGCATCAACCCCTATGCATAGATTACCCCAATGTCACCTCGGGAATCCGCAAGTTGAGTGCCATAACATATCTGAATATTCAATCCGACAAGACAAAACTTCAAAGGGTAAAGTAGAAAAAGGACCTAATATGAGACACATTAGTGCCGGTTTGGTTTTGAGCCGGCACTAATGTGTCCAGTAGTACCGGTTCCAATGGCTAGCCGGCCGTTCTCATTAGTACCGGTTCGTGGCGAACCTATAGTACCGGTTCGTGCCATGAACCGGTACTAAAGAGGGTGGTGGCAGGGTGTTGTCAGTCTGGGGCCCGTCCAGCACCTTTAGTACCGGTTCGTGGCATGAACCGGTATTAAAGGTCAACGTACATAAACCCTTCGTCCCCCCGAGCCACTCTTTTCTTCCCCTTTCCCCTCACTTCCTCTGTTCTTCCCCCTCTCTCCTCGAGCTCCTCACAAATTTTGCCCAAAATTTGTCAAGATTTGAAGGCCCCCATCCATTCAAATGATCACAAAGGTTAGCAACTTTGTCCTTTCAACTCTCATTGCTAGATTAGCTCTTGCAATGCTTTGTATAGTGATTAATTTGGGAGGAATAATTATATTTGCTAGTATTTGATTTATATGCAATTTGAGCACAAAAATAACACTTAGTTTGCATATGTAGGTGTGGTTTACTTAGTGCCTTCTAAATCTCCGTCGTAACCACCGTCGATCGCCCGCACCGTCTCGTCGCGGGCACCACCTTCTGGTGAGGCTCTTGTTCATGAATGTTTTACATTACCAAATTGATGTTTATGTGATTTGGATATATAGTTACTTGTATAATTATCTTACCCGTACGTTGTTTGTTATACATAGTGCCATGGTTTTGATATCCGTCCCTGTCGGCCCTCGTCCTTGTTATGATTCGGATGTGGTATATTCTCTTTTAAAACTAGTTGTTGCATTTCGTGTTTATGACAAATTATGCCCATCAAGTTGACATAGATATTTTTATCTAGGAGGTATGTGAACCGGAAATTCCAACCGACCCTATTGTCGAGAGGTTAAATTTAGTTGAAAGAGAAAGCAGTATTTGAAAGAAAAATTGAAAAGAATTGAGGGGGAGAAGATGGAATTAGAGTTGCATGTTGCCGATGTCATCGATGATCACAAGATCAAGATGGAGAAAATGAGGTTGAAGATTAGAAAGATTAGAAAATATGCCATTGATAGTGTGGCTTGGTATCATTATGCTGTTGGATCAATTGTTACCTTAATTGCGATCTTCATCGCATTTGTTGTTGCATTTAAATTCTTTAGCTAGAGAGTTATTTGTATGTTGCATTTAATTAAGTGTTGTATATGAACTTTATGTATGAACTTGTATTAATTTCGTCTATTCGGTGTTGTGTAATGAAGATGAGCCGACAATGGATGTATGATGATGAGATGCTCTCCGAGTTCATTAATGGCGTGCATACTTTTACGCTTGCCCGAGGCAAACAAGCGGGCGGATGGTTTTATGCCTTGTCCATGTCTTTGGCTGTCGAATGGTCACGTTACTCTCGTCAAGAACCATTCACGTCCACCTATTTGAGTCCGGTTTCATGCCCCACTATAATGTTTGGACCAAGCACGGAGAAATAGGGGTTATGATGGAAGACAATGAAGAAGAAGAGGACGACGACGGCTATCCTGGCCATGGGTTCCCTGAATACGATGATACAACAATGGGGGAAGAAGCTGAGCCGGCAATGCGAGAAGAAGCTGAAGAAGAGGCATCAGATGAGCCCGCTGATGATCTAGGTCGGGCCATTGCCGATGCAAAGAGAAACTGCGCAAGTGATTTGGAGAGGACGGTTGCAGCGCATGTTAGAGGATCACAAGAAATTGTTGTACCCGAATTGCGGTTGACAAAAAAGTTGGGCACCACACTTGAATTGCTGCAATGGAAGGCGGAGAATGGTGTATCCGACAAGGGATTTGGAAAGTTGTTGGTAATGATAAAGAATATGCTTCCAAAGGACAACGAATTGCCCGAGAGTACGTATGAAGCAAAAAGGCTGTCTGCCCTCTAGGGTTAGAGGTGCAAAAGATACATGCATGCCCTAATGATCGCATCCTCTACCGCGGTGAGTACGAGGATTTGAATGCTTGCGGTATGCGGTGCATTGCGTTATAAGATCAACGCGATGACCCTAGTGATGTCGAGTGAGCGCCCAGAAGAAGATTCCTGCCAAGGTGATGTGGTATGCTCCTATAATACCACGGTTGAAACGCTTGTTCCAAAACAAAAGAGCATGCGAAAGCGATGCGGTGTACCTTGAAGACCGTAAGAAAGACGAAAAGTTGAGAGTACCCGCTAACGGTTCGCAGTGGAGAAAAATCGAGAGAAAGTATTGGGAGGAGTTTGCAGGTGACCCAAGGAACGTATGGTTTGCTCTAAGCGCAGATGGCATTAATCCTTTTGGGGAGCAAAGCAGCAACCATAGCACGTGGCCTGTGACTCTATGTTTGTATAACCTTCCTCCTTGGTTGTGCATGAAGAGGAAGTTCATTATGATGCCAGTGCTCATCCAAGGCCCTAAGCAACCCGGCAACGACATTGATGTGTATCTAAGGCCATTAGTTGAAGAACTCTTACAACTGTGGAATGGAACAGGTGTACGTCGTGGGATGAGCACATGGGGAAGAATTTGACCTAAAGGCGTTGCTGTTCGTGACCATCAATGATTGGCCTACTCTCAGTAACCTTTCAAGACAGACAAACAAGGGATACCGCGGATGCACGCACTGTTTGGATGATACCGACAGTATATATTTGAATAGTTGTAAGAAAAATGTGTACCTGGGACAACTTCGATTTCTTCCAAGCAGGCATCCCGTAAGAAAGAAAGGCAAGCATTTCAAAGGTGAGGCGGATCACCGGACGAAGCGTCGCCCCCATACTGGTGCTGACGTACATGATATGGTCAAGGATTTGAAGGTAATCTTTGGAAAGGGTCCTGGCGGACAACCTGTTCCGAAGGACGCTGACGGACGCGCACCCATGTGGAAGAAGAAATCTATATTTTGGGACCTGCCATATTGGAAAGACCTAGAGGTCCGCTCCGCAATCACCGTGATGCACGTGACGAAGAATCTTTGCGTGACCCTACTTGGCTTTTTGGGCGTGTATGGGAAGACAAAAGATACACCAGAGGCACGGGAGGACCAGCAACGTATGCACGGAAAAGACGACATACATCGAGGTCGGGCCAGCTACGCTCTTACCAAAGAAGAGAAGGAAATCTTCTTTGAATGCCTGCTCAGCATGAAGGTACCGTCTGGCTTCTCGTCGAATATAAAGGGAATAATAAATATGGTAGAGAAAAAGTTCCAGAACCTAAAGTCTCATGACTGCCACGTGATTATGATGCAACTCCTTCCGGTTGCATTGAGGGGGCTTCTACCGGAAAACGTTCGATTGGCCATTGTGAAGCTATGTGCATTCCTCAATGCAATCTCTCAGAAGGTAATCGATTCAGAAATCATACCAAGGTTACAGAATGATTTGGTGCAATGTCTTGTCAGTTTCGAGTTGGTGTTCCCACCATCCTTCTTCAACATCATGACGCACGTCCTAGTTCACCTTCTTGAAGAGATTAACGTTTTGGGAACTGTATTTCTACACAATATGTTCCCCTTTGAAAGGTTCATGGGAGTCTTGAAGAAGTATGTTCATAACCGTGCTAGGCCAGAAGGAAGCATCTCGAAGGGCCATGACAATGAGGAGGTCATTGAGTTTTGTATTGACTTTATTCCTGACCTTAAGCCGATTGGTGTTCCTGAATCGCGGCATAAGGGCAGACTGGAAGGAAAAGGCACGCTAGGAGGGCATCAAATAATATTTATGGACGGGCATTCTCTCACTGAAGCAGACTACACAGTTCTAGAGAATTCCGCCTTGGTGGCTCCGTATATGGAGGAACACAAGAATTTTCTACAGTCCAAACACCCGGAGAAGTCGTATTTGGATTACATGCGAACAAACGAGGACTTTTGCGGTTGGTTGCGTAAACGCGATCTGAATGATGGCGATATTCAAAATGACCTGTACTCGCTGTCCCAGTTACCATCTTGAATATAATGACTTTCAAAGGGTACCGGATAAGCGGGAATACATTTTACACGATCGCCCAAGATAAGAAGAGCACCAACCAAAAGCAGTGGTGTCCGCTTTGATGCAACAACCAACACAGAAAGGAAACATATTATGGTTACATAGAGGACATATGGGAACTTAACTATGGATCAGGTGATTTCAAGGTCCCTTTGTTTGGTGCAAATGGGTCAATATGACACGAGGCGGGGTAACGGAAGACCCACGATGCGGAATGACAACAAGGATCTCAACAATCTTGCGTATGCAGATGAACCATTCGTCCTAGCCAATGATGTGGCGCGGGTTTTTATGTGAAAGACAAGTCTACCGGGCCGAGAAAAAGAAAAGATAAGGAAGCGAATGGATCATCTGACGAGCCAAAGCGCCACATAGTTCTTTCTGGAAAAAGAAACATCGTGGGAGTGGATGACAAGACGGACATGTCGAAGATTATTAAAATTTTGATGAAATTGCTCCATTCACGGTGAGTATTGACCCGAGCATCCAGTTAAATGATGAAGATTTTCCACAGCTACGGCGCAAAGGGACACACGAGAAGAAAAAGTTTCACACCCAAAGATCTGGGATGTGATCGGCTTCACTATCATCACTTTCTTCTGTGTTTCACACCCAGGAGGGAATGTCTGTAATAGTTAGGGTAGTTAATTATGTGTTTTGGCATTTGAAACGCGAAGAAATTTTATGTTTAAACAAATTCTTTTTCATGCATTTACTGATTTTTTCCAGCTAAATGACCCTGAAATTGAAAAGCATTTGAAATGAACTTCGAGAAAAGGTTGAAAGTTGGCATGGTATCATAATTTCATACAAATAGCATGTGCAAAAAGTAGAGAGGGTTACGGCAAAAACTGGATACACTTCATGTACAAAATGGACAATCTTTTTCAAGTATGAGGGTTTCACGAAAACTGAAATGTTACAAAGGCATTTCATTTTTAAATAACCTAAGCATTACCAAATTGAATATAATGATAAAACACACTAATATTAAACATAAGAAAAAAGAATCACTGAAAATCTTTTTCCAAAGTTAAGTTATTCACAAACTAGTGATTCACACAAATTTCAAATAATTCAAAATTTAAACTATTCAAATTTGAAAACTACCGCACTAACAGATCAAAGTTTGTAAATTTTTGTACCTAAAGCAAAAATATTCACAAAGAAACTCTAAATACAGCAAAAAACAACTCAAAAATAAATAAAACAAATAAAAAAGCAAAAAAAAATTAAGAAAATAAAAAAAGCCCGCCTACTGGGCCAAAGCGGCCTGCATACGACTAGAAACTCAACCTTTTGTTGGGCCAGGATGCAGGCCCGCAAAGGCCCAGTAGGCCCACATGGCAGCAATGATTTGGTAGGCCCAGTAGGCCTGCTTAGGAGAGGAGCTCGAGAGAGCTACCGCAATGGGGCTTATAAACCAATGCGGTAGCCCTTCGACTAGCGAGCTGGGACTGAACTTGCCGCACCGCAATGCGCCAGCGCACCACCTTTAGTACCGGTTGGAGCCACCACCCGGTACTAAAGGGGGTGCGCTTCCCGCCGCTTGGCCTGGCCAAAACAGACCTTTAGTACCGGTTGGTGGCTCCAACCGGTACTAAAGGTCCATCCTATATATACAACACTTGAAAAAAATTCAGTTTCCCTCTGTTCTTCCCTCTGTTTCCTCCCTCCGTCCGCGCCGCCTTGCCCGATCGTCACCGCCCCGCCCTCGTCGCCGACCCCGGCCGTCCCGCCTAAATCGCCGCCCCCATCGACGTCGCCGCCCCCGTCCCGTCGTCCCGTCGCTGCCCGCTTCTGCCCGTCGTCGCCGCCCGTCCCGTCGCCCGGCCGCCCGCCCGTCGTCGCCAACCCGTCCGTCGCCCGTCGTCGCCGCCCCATCCCGTCGCTCGTCGTGCCGCCCGTCCCGTCGCCCCTTCGTCGCCGCCCCGTCGTCGCCTCGCCGGTGAGCTCGCCCCGGCCGCCAATGTCCACACACACACACAGTACTACACACACACACACACACACACACACACTACACACATTAGTTTGTTTGTTATAAATTTTTCTGTTTTTTAGTTATAGAAATGTTAGAAATTATTCTGTTTTTTAGTTATATAAATATTAGAAATGTTAGTTTTATAGAAATGTTATAAATGTTTTCTGTTTTTAGTTATAGAAATATTTATAGAAATGTTAGCAATTTTTCTGTTTTTAGTTATATAAATATTAGAATTGTTATGGAAATGTTAGTTATATAATCATGAAATTTTAGAATTAGTTTTAGTTAGATGAATTAGATTAATGTCAAATTGTTAGAATTTGCATATATATAGAATTTTAGTTATCACAATCCAATCATTTAAAAAATGTTACTTTTTTCGGGCATATAGTATTTGTTCTCGACGATATGCACGGCCCGCATCCTAAATCGTCGACCCGTTCGCGACGTCATGCTTCAGGGGACCCATGTCCGGACTGGGCTCCGCCGGGTGGCACCGGAGGTGCTACACGGAGGGGCACACCGGCAGTGAGGAACCCGACCTCGGGTCCCGTCGTCGACCCTGATCTTCTTTGGTGGCGTTCGCGTGGGCCACATTCGGTGCAGAGGCAGCCCGGCCCGCCGGAGGTGGTGCGTCGCCCGTGTCGTGGAGGAAGATGAAACGCGTCCATTGCTACATGGCTGCTATGGACGACGTCAGTTCTCCACTACTTGGCAGGGTTCTTTGGACGAGATGACCGGAGATATGATCCTGTGATGGTTCCTTCTCTTTGGGTGTGCACCGCCTGCGCCCGAGAACCATGAGTGGCGCCCTAGATTCTTCAGTAGTACTCGATCTTTATTAGGTACCTAGCCAGTGTGTATTCGATATATAGTATTCGTGCCGATGTATTCGTGATTATATATATTAAGACGATGATGTATTCGAGATTATATATTCGAGAGGATGTATTCGAGATTCAGATTTTCCTTATTGATTAATTGCATCCATGCATTGTAATTTGAATACTAAATTGTTTTATATTTCTTCTATATTATTAGTAAAGTAAAAGCTATGGCGGACAATACCGGCAGAGAGAGAAGAGGAATTGTTTGACATCATACGCAGCCCTCACAGGCTAGATGATCTGAATGAAGCAGATGACGGCTCCCAATATCTTAACAATACCGGAGAGGGTGATGAAAAGATATTCGATCTCGATTTAACGGGCTGATGAAGTCATGAACTATGATTATGATTATGACACAGACAATGTTTGTGATGACACAGACAATGCTGATCTTCAAATAACAAACACTACCGGCGAGGTATATTTATATAAGCATGCATCATGGTGATCATCAGATGGTACTATTCACACCATTATCGATATTTAGTCACACAACTAACACACATGCATATTATTGATCTCCTTATTAACAGTTCAGAGAGGTGCGGATAAGCTCCTACCCCAGGAGTGCATACAAGCACTTCAAGAGGAAATAGCCGGATTTTTGCTTGACCAGGTCGTAGATCCGAAAGGAGAATACTATTACCCGCTACCGCCCCCATGAACCACTTGTCATCGTGCTCCGAAGGCACCAAGGCAACATGTAGTAGAAATTGTATATGTATATACATGTGTATATGTGTGAATAGTTAATGGTGGTGGTTGTGAGACATTCGATGATATTATATATATATATATATATATATATATATATGCGGTTCTACGTACGAGAAAATCTATTTAATATATATGCATAACGTGTACAATTTGTAGTATCGTGAAATACCAGCAAACAGAAAAGAATTAAATGGAAAATAAAGCCAAATTGAAAACACAAAATTAAAGTAAAAATAAAAAAAACACCCAAACATTTAGTACCGGTTGGTGTTACCAACCGGTACTAATGTCCTACACGCACGGGCCTGGCTCGTGCCACGTGTTTGCACTTTAGTGCCGGTTCGTGAAGAACCGGTACTAAAGGGGGGGGCCTTTAGTCCCCACACTTTAGTGCCGGTTCGCCAACCGGCACTAAAGGCCGTCACGAACCGGCACTAAAGCCCGGTTCTGCACTAGTGATTCAATTCATCACAACATGAGTATAGAGGGGAGAAACATCATATGATCCATCTATATTAACAAAGCCCATGATATAGATCATGAGAGAGAGAGATTAAACACATAGCTACTGGTACAAACCCTCAGCCCCAAGGGTGGACTACTCCCTCCTCATCGTGGTGGCCGCCGGGATGATGAAGATGGCCACCGGTGATGATTCCCCCCTCCGGCAGGGTGCCGGAACAGGGTCTAGATTGGTTTTCGGTGGTTAAAGAGCCTTGCGGCGGCGGAGCTTCTGATCTAGGTTAACCCCAAAGGGTCTCGGAATATTTGGGAATTTATAGTGCAAAGAGGGGGTCCGGGAGGCCACAGATGTGGGCACAACCCACCTGGGTGCGCATGGGCCCCCAGGCGCGCCCTGGTGGGTTGTTCCCTCCTCGGGGCACCCCCAGGTGCTTCTTTGGCCCACTGTTGGTCTTCTGGTCCATAAAAAATCTCCGTGAAGTTTCGTTCCATTTGGACTCCGTTTGGTATTGATTTCCTACGATGTAAAAACAAGCAAAAAAACAGCAACTGGCACTGGGTACTGGGTCATAGGTTAGTCCCAAAAAATGACATAAAGTTGCTATAAAACTATTGTAAAACATCCAAGAATGATAAAATAACAGCATGCATACTTCATAAATTATAGATACGTTGGAGACGTATCAGTGCTAAAAAATCAAATATGAATTTAACGAGCACAAAACATGCAGATTACAGGAAGAAATAAAGCGTGCCAACATGTACACAGCTTACCAGGTTGACGAACATACCTTCCAGGTGTGTACTCTCATGGGCATGTCCGATTCAAAACCTAAAGACCCGGACAACGAAAGAAACTACTTTGTGAAGGCCTCAATAAGCGAAGGTGAATACTACTGTTGGAGATATGCCCTAGAGGCAATCATGTATGATGATATTTCCTATGTGTTTATGAATAAAGATAGTCCTTGGACATTATCAATGATGTGTATCAGCAAGTATATGACTTGTTTGTGGGACTATGCATTGTATGATGACTGTCCTAAAAGGTCCCTAGTCGAAAGGGCTGTGTGGACGCGCAGCCGACTAGGCGGCATATGACACGGTCGATGGCTTGGTCTCACTAGCCATGGAGCATTGGATGCTAACCGGATAATATGGACTTGGAAAGGTCTGGTCGGATTCGACATAGTCGGATCCGAAGTCGAGATAAGGTCCGAGTCGGACAGACCCAACTATGAGGCAGCGATGATATGTCATCTGTGAGTCTCTAGTACAACATACGTTCTATGTCCTAAGACCTGAGCTGACGCATGTACTCGGGATGGTGATAGACTTGCTTTGGGCCGACCAAACGCTACTCCGTGACCAGGTAGTTACAAAGGTAGGTTTCGGGTTTGTCCAGCCCCATGTTGCGAGACATGGTCGAGCAAGATGGGATTTGCCCCTCCGATCAGGAGAGGTATACTCTGGGCCCCTCGTGTGATCCGACCAGGATAAGCATGGCCATGCGACAAGGATTATGAGATAATCCGGATTGTGGTCGGCATCACTGGAACGAGAAAGAGGTCGGGCTAGCACAAGGATGACAGAATCGCCTTGAGCTCGACAACGTATATCGTGTGGCAAAAGGAATGGAAGTGTGATGTACAGGTTCGCCTAACCAGCTTCATAGTCTGCTTGGTGGTGGGCACGCCTTGCTAGAGGCCGCTACCAACCGTGCAGGTCGGAGGTGATCCGAACTGTGACCAAGCCGACTTGAACTTAAGGGGTGGCAGCAAGGGAAGGAACCTACGAGGTCGGTTCGTAGGACACTGGTCGGATGTGATCCGAACTGGACTAGGAACGAGACCGAGTAGACTTTGTGCTTTAGGGTCCGTGCGAGGCCCAAGTGTTGAGCCTGCGACGGACGCCTATATAAAGTGGAGGTGCAGCACACTCAGGCGGTTGATCGCTTCGGTGTTGCGACTAGGGTTTGCATGTGTTGCGAATAGCCACCTCCACTCGCCGCCGACTGTGTGATCGGACCTAGCAGTCCGCCGCACGGTGTTCCTCCTGCAAGCGCGGATACCGTTAGAGGCGGTGCACTTGCGCCGCTCCGGCGAACTCGTACAAGGGATCGGACGACCGGCTGTTCGAGGGAGATCGGATGAGGAGGAGACGATCCACGCGGATGCGCTGCCCCAACTCTTCTTCCGCTGCACGGCAGTGCGCGTCTAGTGGTAACGAACTGTGATCCATCTCCCGTAGCATGTTCCTGGATGTTCTGCGCGTAGGAAAATTTTAATTTGCAGTCGATGCACCCTACCGTAGAACCCAACAGTGGTATTAGAGCCTCTGCTATAGGATTTGGATTCAGATCAACTACTGGCAAAACATACCATGGAAAAAATATGTACAACGAGAAGAAACACTCACATATTTCTTCAGTGTGAGCTTGAAATCACCATGCGCGGCAAAATGCTTCCTCGGGATTTTATGATGGAAGTCACCATCCCATATTTTGCAGGTCACGTTGTATTGCATGATCGTCTTGTCGGGACAAATGTCCACATGCGTGTTGATGTAGTCAATCCCACACGCAACTACATTCTTCGACATTTTACCAGTAGGCCTCACAGACTCGTCAAGATCACCCAGGTCGATGTATGTTGCATCACATTGTATGATTTTGGTTCTGTCCAAACATGAGCTATATGAAAATGATATAACATGAAAGAATCATGTCTACTAAGAAAATAAAAATAAACATAAACAACGCATGGCTAAAAGGGCAAAAAAATATCGGAGAAAAGCAAGTGAGGGGTTATGTGGTGTGGACATTACGCTTTTAGCTCCTTCATGTGCTTACTGTTCGACCTCGCATTTCTGAAATGCTTGACAATATCGTATAGTTGGGTTTGCTCCTTTGTGGCCTTAACATCAGGCTCAAAGTCATCCACTGGTGGTGCGTGAACCACCCTCGTCTCCCTCACAGAACCAGGGGTTGCACTTCTGACGATATTCTCGAGTACTAGCTCAGCAGGCACGTCAGAACTTGATTGCCCCTGATTCTGTGATGACCTCATGTTCAATGCTTCCTGCTCAATCCTACGGTAAGCTTCATCGAGGGACGGCGAAATCTCCTCATGGGTGGCTGGAAGAATAAGACAAGTGGGATAAGAAACTTGAGCACAACAAGTTATTGTGCAAAAAAAGTTCAAACTGTGAAGTGTATGTACTGGCAAGACAGTATCAATAAGTGCAGTGTAGTTGCCATGCGCAATGAGCTGCACTTGCCATGTGGCAACAATTGCAGTTGCCATGTGCACTGCACTGCAGTTGCCATGAGGCAACAACTTCAGTTGCCATGTGTCAGCAACTTACAGATGCCATGTGTCAACAACTACAGTAGCCGTATGCCAACAACTTCAGTTGCCATGTACAATACACTTAAGTTGGCAGGTGGCAGCAACTACAGTTGCCATGTGCAACTAACTACAGTCGCCATGCGACAACATCTACAGAAAACAACGGTTGTCATCTCGTAAATAAAAAATCAGTTGTCATGTATATATGAATAGCAACCGCCAAATTAGGTAACTTGGAAATGACAACTACATGTCCATCCCATGAGATTTGCCATCACAGTTTGGAAAACAAAAGCTTGTGACACAATGTCACACGAAAAATGTAGAAACAAAATGATAAACACAAAAAAAAATACCTTGCACTATAGGCTCTGCAAACTTGACAGTCTTCCTGCCATCAGCCATTGGCTGCACCATCATTGGGACCGTGCCTGCCGGGAAAGCAAAGGAAACAGGCACATGATCGTGCACTAGTTCATCCTGAGTGCGATCGATGCCAAGACTAAAGCTCGGTGGGGTGAAAGCCATGGGGTGCCTCTCCTGCCTTCCATCCGGATTGCGAACAAATTGTTTGGCAGAATCTAGGGGTGGCAGATCAACAAACATGTCTGCCTCGTCTGCTGCAGGATCATCAGGCTTATTGGCAGGGCGGGGCGTGCAGTCAACGGCCTCAATCACAACTTTCTTGCCTATCTTCCTGTTTGGGCTGTAGGGGACACCAATGTTGATAGGGAGCTTAGAAGTGTGAAGATTTAAGCTGGTGTTCTCCATGGCGGTAAAAGATGCAGTCTACTCCGAACGTCCACCTCCTTTAGTGGTGCACGACTCACCACCTGCATCTGTTGTATTCCGTACTTCCGTCTTCTCAACTACATTGCGTTTGGCAAAAGGTGGGAACGGTGTGTAAGCAGGCACGTAACCAGAGTCAACTCTGCTGCTCTTAGCTACCTCTATTGCATTGGATATCTGTGCAGGATGCTTGCTGGGGCTACGCCGCCTAGGTGGCAGGCCAGCTCACAACGGATCACGATGGCAGCCTCGGGGCCACCAGCCAATGGAGCTGTTGTGCGATGTGTCTCATCTGTGGATGACCTTTCATTCTGAAATGTGGCGCAACCCCTTCTTTTGTGGACACGTAGTGCCATCAGCCACACGCTTGGAATCCCTATTAGATGAGCGGGAATCTTCCTTGTTTAGGTTGAGCTCAGGAGCGTCCACTTCAACACTTGTTGAACGGGTGGCATGGGTTACAACATCATCTCAATTGCCACCAGGGTGGGCAATATCTCAGGAGTCCTGGCAGATACTGACTCGTCACTCACAGATGTACGGATGTCTGCTGTTGTAGTCTACACATCTGCAACCGGCGGAGATGGGTGGCCGCTTGCATCAGATCTAGTGGGAGCGATTGGGCGGTGGAGCGGCAGATTTGTCGATTGGCGGCTCGTGGATGTCTGCATTACCACTTGTCGACAACTTAGAGTGAATGCGTTGAAGTGGGTTTTTGGTAGTGCGTTTGGTCAAACATGCAGTAGTCTTCTTCACCCTGCAAAAAAAACATGTCAATTGATAAGACAGCCATTCAAGAAAACGCGTGAAGAGCACGAAAAGGTGAGCTCCAGCAAAAAAGTAGTTTCCATGGTAGTCATTATGAAATGAAATGTGTGATAAGCCAAAGCTGCCATTTGAAAACTAGGTATGGATGAACACACATGAAATGCAAGCGGTTGAAGATAGTGGAAGCTATCAGTTGCCATATGAGTAAGCAAGAACTGCCATGTGGTCTAGTCAGAAGTTGCCATGGCAGAAGAAGCAAGAGTTGCCATGCAGCAAATTTACATCATAAAAAAACAGCAGTTGCCATGTTGGACAGATAGGAGCAGCCATGTGGCAAGTTAGACAGTTGCCATGCGAGCCAGACACTAGTTGCCATAAAAATGGGTCAAGTAAAAAGTTGTATATGATTTGGAATGCATCAACCAAAATTAGCATCAGGACAAAAATAGCATTAGGACAAATAGAATAACTTGTGAAGCCTCCTGATTGTCTTCCTCAAGTCTTCCAGCACGACAGGATCCCCAGTGTTGGACGTCGATGTGCAAGGAGACGACCTAGTGAAAGTGGTGGCACCAGTAGTGGGAGCCCCCTTGTTCAACCGAGCAGAAACACGGGTTGGCGTGGGTGTTTGTTTCTGCTGAACTGATCGTCCACCAGCTGTCGCCTCACTACAAAAAAAACCATTTGTGAGACACAAAAATCATGGCGCACTTAGCAAAATGAAAAAACGTCGGGCTGTCAAAAAGGAAGGACAAATAAAACGCTAAATAAACGTCGAACCTCCTCCTAGCAGCTACAGGATCGGTCCTAATCCTCTTGCCAACAGAGCCTTTGCCAGCATCCTCTGGAGCCCTGCCCTTCTTTGAGAGCGAAACACCCCCGTGTCACTCGCAACAGTTGGATCAATGCCTCCTCTAGTGGAGGAACTTTCGGTGCAGCCTCATCGTTCTTACCCCCTACACGAACTTCATGATGTTCAGCATCTTCAATATCATGTGGCACATTCTCCATGTCATCGTCACCGTCCTTGTCGAGACCAGCATCCATGCCACCAAAACCATCCCCATCTAGCTCATCTTGCGTGTCAGGGAGCTCCTGAGAGCTGTTGTAGTTATACCGGCCATGGCAACCAGTTGGTCGATGTGTCCGTTCTCCAACAAATGATGTGAACTGTCTTGCAACCGCGGCGCTATCAGAATCATTAAGTGTTGTCCAACCCTCAACCAACTTCCCAAGCAATCTGGTCATGCCGAAAGCAAACTGCCCGACTAGATGCTCAACAGGTGCCCTCGCCTCATCAGAAAAAAGTAAACAATAAAGAAACATATTAGAGACACATGCATAAGAAAAACAAGGCATAACAACCATAAATAGGTATCAAATGTAAGAAAATATAATTTCATAAGACAAAATAAACATCCTTGATTACCTCAGCGGGACAAGATGGAGCTGAATGCACATCCATCCACTTGCCAAAGTTTTGTGGCCCACCAAACACGCTGTAGTCTATAGCGTGCTTGGCCATCAGCTGAAAACAGCAAAAACAACTAAGATGTCAAAAGAAATAAGAAGCAGTGACTACAATCATGGATTGTAAGGAAAAAATGAGTATCGACGGGAAACGGCGGAGTTGCCGTATGGAGACAAGCATGGTTGCCATGTGCAGAAAACCATGGTTGCCAAGTTCTTTTTGACTTGTTAGCCATAATGCAATAGGTGAGGTCGTGGGTTTTTTCATATTATGTCCAACGGTGAACTTCATGAATGCCGTGCAAGAAAGAAGGCAGAACTAACCTGCAATTTCCCGTAACTTGTATTAGATATCCTGTCTGCGGCAAGTACAACCTTGACAGCATCGTAAGTCCATGCAGAGACAGCAAACTTATGTGGAGGCAGCGGACCTCCTATCTTAGTAAAGTCGATGGTGGACAAATCAAGATGATCGACGTACATGAGCTGGTTTACACAACAAAGGGAGCAAGTAAGTTGGAATGTGACAATGATCGGTGTTGTGCAAGTAAAGAAAGCAGGTAAAAAATGTGGGACAAAATAAAAAGGAAAATGAATACGGTTTAAACGTCACTGGCAACTCAGTCTCCCTTGTGTCACAAGCTCAGAAAAAAAGAAGAAAGTACAAACATTTGCCATGGGCGCGAGCTTATGATTGGCATGTATCACTAACTGAAACGAAAAGGGAACACGGTGTGTGCTAGAGAAAAATGCAATTGCCTTGTATACACCAACTACAGTTGCCATGGATCAAACAAACTTCACTTTGACATGTAAAAGTCACAAAGAAAGAAACAAAGGGTTGGCATGCACGATCGCCTACGGTTGCCATCTAAAAAAATTAGTTAAAAGTTCTGTCAGAAACTATGGGTTGTCAAATTATGGCCAAACAGATATACCAAAATGCAAAACAATTTGGTTGCCACTTATGAACGGCTGCAAATGTTGAATTGGGAAAGAATGAACCATGGTAAGAACCTTTGCATAAGAGTAGGAAAAATATACCATTAGGTGCAAGCGACAGCCTTTCTGGTACATCTTATTTGAGAATGCATCATGCAGGAAGTCGGCAATGAATTTACACAATTTCATGTTTTTAACATCTTTCAGCTTCTCCTGCACAACAAATTTCAGGACAAAAGGATGCCGCATTGGCATTCAGTAAAAACATCAAAACTGGCAGTGACTAGCTTCTACAAGACATCGAAAACAAAAAATAGGAAAGGAATAGAGATAGAGCATTCACCAGGATAGGGAAGCACTTGTTGCTTGGGCGGAGAGATGTGGTAGGCGCAAAGACAGCCGAGATCAAGTACATGAGCAGCTTCATGTTAAATACCTCGCCATGGGTTCTCATGCCCTCCAGCGAAGTTGCCAACACAGTCGTATTAGGCATGGATGCTATTCCAGGAAACAAACGGGCGAACAAAACTTCCTCAATCTCATTGTTCACCTGATACGGGACATTGGTTTCTCCACGGGGGACACCCAAAGTGCAGAACACAGAATCCTCATCCAAAGGCAGTCTCCCACGTCCTGGAATCACGAATTCCATAGACTCAGGCTCATATATCTCACCGAGCCAGTCGCATACAGGGTTTACTAGGTTTGTGCACCGAACATCCATCAGAGCCTGCATCCCCATCTCACCGGCAGCTCCCTTCTGGTCATCAGTAAATCCCTGGGTCAATATAGTCAGGCGTTCTTGCGAAGCCCTATTGCGCTGACGTTTCTTCTTCTGCATAACACAAGAAGGATCATTTGTTGCCATGTTTAATGTAGTAGAAATTAGTTCTAACCGAAGAATGAAAACTCAGTATCAAATTAAAACATAGGGGGAGAGTGACCTCATCGTCGTCTTTGGAATGACCGGTCACACGATTCCGTGGCGGTAACTCCATAAAGTCGTCATCATCATCTTGATGGTCACCATGAGCCATTGTGCTACGGTAGGAACAAAAACACGTTAGTGTAAAACAGAGGCGGAAGACAGAAAAAATTAAGGTGTGGCGAACTTTTAAGCATAAAATTTTTCTTTATGCAAAAGCAAATTTAACATCATCTCTAATGTTGGGGACAAATCTATCAATTGGAATGTGAAGTCGTGGATCACCATTTATGCAATCTAGACTAAAAATAGTTATACCTTCAACTCCTAGAACCACAACATTCTCTTCCACTATAGCTTCAACTGAATCTGCAATCTGTTCTTCCAGTTGTTCGGCTGGCATAAAATTTGCATTCTATTCTTTCACGGAATTCACTTGATCTTGATGGAGTATCTGGATTAGAGCTGTTGGGGAACACAGTAATTTCAAAAAAATTCCTATGAACACGCAAGATCTATCTAACGCGGTTGATGTAGTTGTACGTCTTCACGATCCGACCGATCCTAGCACCAAAGGTACGGCACCTCCGCGATCTGCACACGTTCAGATCGGTGACGTCCCACGAACTCTAGATCCAACTGAGGTCGAGGGAGAGTTTCATAAGCACGACGACATGATGACGGTGATGATGAAGTTACCGACGGAGGGCTTCGCCTAAGCACTACAACGGTATGACCGAGGTGGAAATCTGTGGAGGGGGGCACCGCACATGGCTAAGACAACTGTCAACTTGTGTGTTCTAGGGTGCCCCTGCCCCCGTATGTAAAGGAGCAAGGGGAGGCCGTCCGGCCATCATGGGCGCGCCAAGGGGGGAGGAATCCTCCTCCTAGTAGGAGTAGGATTCCTCCTTTCCTAGTCCAACTAGGAGGAGAAGGAAGGAGAGGGGGAGGGAGAGGAAAGAGGGGCCGCGCCCCCTTCCCCTCGTCCAATTCGGACTCCCTTGGGGGGGTGCCACCTCCTGGCTGCTGCCTTCTCTCTCCCCTAAATCCCACTAAGGGCCCAATAACTTCCCGAAGGGGTTCCGGTGACCCTCCGGCACTCCGGTTTTATTCGAAACCTCTCCAGAACATTTCTGGTGTCCGAGTATAGTCGTCCAATATATCAATCTTTATGTCTCGACTATTTCGAGACTCATTGTTATGTCCATGATCACATTCGGGACTCTAAACTACCTTTGGTACACAAAAACACATAAACTCATAATACCGATCGTCACCGAACGTTAAGCGTGCGGACCCTACGGGTTCGAGAACTATGTAGACATGACCGAGACTCACTTCCGGTCAATAACCAATAGCGGAACCTGGATGCTCATATTGGTTCCTACATATTTTATGAAGATCTTTATCGGTCAAACCGCATAACAACATACGTTGTTCCCTTTGTCATCAGTATGTTACTTGCCCGAGATTCGATCATCGGTATCTCAATACCTAGTTCAATCTCGTTACCAGCAAGTCTCTTTACTCGTTCCGTAATGCATCATCCCGCAACTAACTCATTAGTCACATTGCTTGAAGGCTTATAGTGATGTGCATTACCGAGAGGGCCCAGAGATACCTCTCCGAAACACGGAGTGACAAATCCTAATCTCGATCTATGCCAACCCAACAAACACCATTGGAGACACCTGTAGAGCATCTTTATAATCACCCAGTTACGTTGTGACGTTTGATAGCACACTAATTGTTCCTCCGGTATTCGGGAGTTGCATAATCTCTGTTTGCACACGAACACATCACCGTTTACTCTTGACGCCAGGGGTGATGCACCACAGCTCACGTCGAAGGAGACCCGCCGGAAGCGCGGTACGCAAGACAATCCGGCGGGCGCTTTTGGAGACCTGAAACCCCACACGCCTGGGAGGGACCCCGTCAGGGCGCGCGGCGGCTATGGGCTGCCATAGGTCGAACTGATCGCCCCTAGGGCCTCAATGTTCGCCGCCCTGCAATGAAGAAGAACGAACGAAGAACGAGGAAGAAGAAGAACTAGGGTTAAGGAGAAAAGATAAAAGATAAATGTGGTAGATGTATTTGATCGATTGTGTGTTGTTCAATTGTCCGTCACCTCTTATCTATATAAAAGGCAGATGGACTTCCGTACAGGAAAAGGACTTGCCTTGCCATCCAAATCATCAAAATCTAACCAAATTCGGACTTTTCACGACCTCCGGCCCGGATGATAAGATTTCTGACAGCAGTCCACTAATAGGACTATAATTTTTTCATACGAACTTGGATTACGATGAGTTTTATATGTCTTGACGAGATGCACAACTTTCGTGTTGGACGATTTTCGATATGAGGCCATCTTGAGGGTGTTTCGGGCTGTTTTCTAAAGTCTGCAGCAGAAAAACTTGTCCGGATGTCCGGACGATTGCCCGGATTGTCCGGCCTTTAGCCGGATCATCCGGGACTCGACCCAGATCATCCGGCTTCAACTTTTAGCTTCTGTTGTTTGGGTCAATTTTTTGTCCCCCGGCCAGATGATCTGGCCCCCGGTCTGGATGATTCGGCTATGCAGTGCTGCAGCGCACAGTTTTGGCCGTAGAACTCGCATACGACATTGGATGGGGACGATTTTTATATCAAAATCATCCGTTTCGACAAGACAAAGAACTTTACAGTTGTAACTTTTTTCATCCGAGGCCACCTTAATTAGGTTTCATGCCATTCTTTGATATGATGCCAATACGAGCATCTCTAAGATTGTCATAACTTTTGCTTCCGAGCTCCGTTTTGGACTATCTCTATATCTATTTCGATCATCTTGAAGACAGCCATCAAATGGTGACATGAACTCATAATTTTAACATCGTCTCATTATATCCTCAAGTCATTCTTTGTGATCATGCCATTTTCGAGCGTCAACACATGCCCCCCTGTTTTTCGGCAAAACTAGCGTGCCAAAAAATAACTTGTGTCGTGTTGGTTCTAAGGACGATGTCAACACTCCATCGGCCACTTTGCATGTGCTTAGGGTGATAAATATATAGCGGTCATTATTTATTTGGATCCTTGATGCAAACTTGGGTCAAACCTTCTCGACACCATTAACAATCCAATAATAAAGTTCCATAGATATGTAACTCAAGGTCATTCTTCAAACCATATTGTTCACCCTTTTGCTACGATTTTGCAGATAATCAAGAATAAAAATTCTTAAATCATTACTTTCGCCTGCATAAAAAATTCATTAGTGGCCGAAGCGGTGGACTTTGGTTCGGCCTTACCTCTTGTGACGAGACTATGCATCGGCTATTGATAGAAATGCAATACACCATGATTAACATAGTGGCGGGATGCTTGCTGTGCCAACTCTCTTGAATTGTCATGTCTAGAAATATGAACAATTTTAAAGCAATCCAAGGTAAATTTTGCATCTAGACATACCTCAAGACAAATTATAAGTGATTCGTCAAAACATTGATAACCCTTGCACTACCCATAACGAATCACCGAAAGCCTCAATATGTATAGCACCTTGTCTTGCTTTCCAATCGAACTAAGGACGATGTTAGCATAGTACACCGGCCATGCATTGACATACTCTTAGGACGATAGATAAATATCTGCCATTACCACAAGGTCCATGTAGAATTCACCCACCAAAGTATGTATAGCCGAAATAAACAAATGAAATAGCAATAAAATATTTCGGCCCCTTTGTATTAGCAACAAAAATGTAACTAACCAAATGTATAGTGATTTGGTAATACACTCTCATGATATAGAAAATTATGTTGCATCCATGGATCAAAATAAATCCATGGAGGGTATTTGATCATACCTAGGGATGAATTCCATGTCAAAGGCATCATGGCATGGTTGAAAAAAATGGATGATGTGCTAACCGAAGATTTTGATGTTGTGATGCACACCTTTGGCTTAATTGTTTGTTGCTTCCATCCTTCTCTTTCTTCACTTTTATTGTACTTGTTGCAATAGAAGCATGCTCATCATTTTTGTTTTGATTGATCCTCTTGCGAACCCAGGCCATGTTCTTATTTCTCAGCTCTTGTGCACTAAGATTTTGTAATTCCTTCTTTTGCTTAATCGATAAGCGAGTGGGCATCTCGGCTGTGATTCTGTTTTGACTAATGGCAATTCTTTTTCGGCCTTGTGCACTCTCAACTTATTTTCTTCATATTTGGCACTTTGACTCTCAACAATTTATTGCTTCATCTCATTGCCTTTAGCCAATGTCAACATTTTAACTGGCTCTTTTTCATTTGAGATCAAATCTGAAGTAACCCTCTTACGACCATCTCTTTTAATGCGGTAAACTTGTTTGACCATCTCTTTTAATGCGGTAAACTTGTTTGGCCATCTCTTTTAATGCGGTAAACTTGTTTGATCAAATCTGATTCCTTATGATTGAAACGGTCTTTAGCATGTGGTTGCTGAAATGTTGATCTTCTCGGAGCTACATAATATTGGTGAGATGGTCTAAAATAAGAGGGAGAATGTGCCCTTGTATCGTACCTGTCCCATGATGGTTATGGATCTACATGAGCATAGGGAGGCATCCACGACATTGGCATTGGCGGCCCAAAATAAGGATATAAATATGTTGCATTAAAATTCTCACTTTGCTAATACCGACGTATTTGCGCCTAGGGGGTGATCTTGATGCGTTTGCACTACTTGGCCGATAAGCACTTTTTTCTTCACTTGCTTTTTGATATTTAGCTAGTACTCTGTGAAAGTGATTTTTGATCTCTTACCCTTGTGCTTATTTCGGCCTTTATTTCCTTTGGTTGTGCTTGCACCGATCTCTGAATTTTCTTGCTGCCCCCGTCTTCATTGTAGCTTCGACAGAATTCTCGCACTCAAGATTATGTTCATTATGCTCTCAACAACTTCTTTTCTTGAAAGCTTGATCCCGTCACCTGTAGTTTTTACCTTGTCTTTAAATGGATCAGCTTGAAGCAGCCGATGCGAAAACTTTTTGCCATCAGGACCAATCGGAATAGACCGGTCATCTCTTGGTGTTTCAACAAACTTCAATCGTCCTTTTTCAATGTCCGATTTAACTATTTGACGAAACATGTTGCAATCCTCAAAATTATGCTTGAATGAATCATGCAACTTACAATACATTCATCCTTGGATTGATGGCTTAACATGGTGATCAAGAATTGTAATGTAATTATTTTTCAGCAACAAATCAAATATTTGATCACACATGCTTGAGTTGAAGGTATACTTCTTGTTTTCTAGCCGATCTTGCTGTGTGAACGGCTTTGGAGATAAGCAAACGGTTCAGATTTGGAATCTCCCCATTCGGCTATGCATTGTGTTTTCCACTCTATCTCCGATGTCTTTGGATAAGATATTATATTAGCATCGGTTTTCTCAATAGAATTTAACCTTGGCTTTAAATTTCTAAAACAAAGATATCTAGAACATACATGTCTCAGTTGAGACCAAGTGCAAGCCAAGTACGAAATAAGCAAAGCTACCCAACTAGATATGAACTTTAGATAAAGCAACGGGGAAAGCTTTGGCTGTAGTAATAAGTCATTATCGGTCTTTATAAATGGCGAAATGGGTTGACCGATATGTTCCATAAAAATTTTATTGCTAAAAAGTAAATTACCCTTCTTCATTGGTCTTTCAAAATTACTTATGAGAATATTTCTTATAGATGCATCAATAATGAAGTTGCGACCAAATCTGAAAATAGGTAAATTACTTGCTAAATATACCTCTTCAAATACGTTGGGAGAACATGATGGTTGTGTGACTTGAACAATATCTTGCTCCGCCTTTGGATGGCTCCCCAACGCCTCTTCATCATCTTTTTCTTGATTCCGTGCATCATTACATTGAAGGTTTTTGTCCGCCGAACTTTGTTCGGCTACTTGTTCTTGTCCTTGAAGCTTGTCAATTTCTACGGCACGGAACTCATAGGGTAGGAAGTAGGTTCCATTAACTTCAGAAAAATCAAGCACCATTGTTTTTCTGTTCTTGCCATGCCCTTTCTCAGTAATGCTTGCCTCGTTGGATGTGATGGATTTAGAATATATACTACTTGATTCGTTTTTTTCAACCGAAGCACTTTCATGTTCCGAATCATCCTTCTTTTCATTGATACTACCAATTGGCAATGCTTCTTTATCTGAGCCAATTCTTTTTCTATTTGTTTCTGGCGGCGAGCGGCAAAATTGGCTTTAAGCTTTTTCTCAATTTCATACCACTCCGGATATGATTGCCCCCAATGCTTTTAGATTTTTTTCGGCAATGACACGTGGGTGTTGCCAAAATTTTGCAATTATGTAGGGGTGTATAATATGATGTAGTACTAGGTGAAGGCATATGCATTGTTGTAAAACCATATTTTTGCTCGCCAATTTTATCAATTGGCAAAGATTCATATTCTTGCAAAACCCTAGCTTTATTGCGGCAAAATTAGGAAATAGCCCTTTTTCATGTTGTTCAAGGCAAATAGCACTAATCCTCTTATTCTGGGCTAAACTCTTCAATGCAGCCACCACTACCTCATCTTCTACAATATTTGGCACAACCGCTCCTGTAAAATTTACATTTATTCGGCTATGACCAGAAAGGTGTGAAGCCGAATTATGAGCATCTACAGTTGTGTATGGTGCCGAAAAATTACTAACATGAGGTGTAGCATATGACGGTTGAGAGTAACTAGCCGAATAGCTAGTAGTAGCATGGCCAATTCTCTCATTCATCATCATGGTTGGATTAGTATATTGCATATTAGTTGTCGATGAATAAAAGGGTGAAACACTTTCTTGCATGGCATTGGGAATTCTAACATGAGGTTTTTCAAATTGATTAACCAAACCCATCATGTTGTTCATCGGCATATGGATTTTGTGGGGTTGCCGATGCATGAGAGTTTAGATACATATGTTGTACGTTGCTAAAATCATAAGAATTTGAAGCATGAAGATTGTTTTGCGTTGGCCCTTGCACATAATTAGATGCATGATTGATAAAACTAGGGCTAGCCGATACATTATGCTCATTAGGTGATCCAGCAACAACATATGGATTATTTGCATGTACAAAGGGGGATTGGTTATTCATATTATCTCTCTAGATTGCGGCAACTTGATAACGATCTCTTCATAGCAAGAACGGGCCGGAGACCATTCAAATCTTCGTCCCCAGCGGAGTCGCTAAAAAGTGTGTTCGCACACGAACACGTGACCATGTACCCTCGACGCCGGGGGTGATGAACCGCAGCTCACGTCGAAGGAGACCCGCCAGAAGCGCAGTACGCAAGACAATCCAGCGGGCGCTTTTGGAAACCCAAAACCCCACACACCTGGGAGGGACCCCGTCAGTGCGCGCGGCGGCTATGGGATGCCCTAGGTTGACCTGATCGCCCCTAGGTCCTCGAGGTTCGCCCCCCTGCAATGAAGAAGAACGAACGAAGAGCGAGGAAGAAGAAGAACTAGGGTTAAGGAGAAAAGATAAAAGATAAAAGTGGTAGATATGTTTGATCGATTGTGTGTTGTTCAATAGGCCCTCACCTCTTATCTATATAAGAGGCGGATGGACTTCCCGTACAAGGAAAGGACTTGCCTTGCCGTCTAAATCATCAAAATCTAACCAAATTCAGACTTCTCAGGACCTCCGGCCCGGATGATCAGATTTCTGACAGCAGTCCACTAATCGGGCTGTAAATTTTTCATACGAACTCAGATTAAGATGACTTTTATATCATAATAAACTGTCCTGACAAGATGCACAACTTTCGTGTTGAACACTTTTCGATATGAGGCCATCTTGAGGGTGTTTCGGGCTGTTTTCTAAAGTCTGCAGCAGAAAAACTTGTCCGGACGTCTGGACGATTGCCCGGATTGTCCGGCCTTTACCCGGATCATCTGGGACTCGACCCAGGTCATCCGGCTTCAACTTTTAGCTTTTGTTGTTTGGGTCAATTTTTCAGCCCCCAGACGGATGATCTGGCCCCCGGTCTGGATGATCCAGCCATGCAGTGCTGCAACGCACAGTTTTGGCTGTAGAACTCGCATACGACCTTGGATGGGGACGATTTTTATATCGAAATCGTCTGTTTCAACGAGACCAAGAACTTTGCAGTTGTAAATTTTTTAATCTGAGGCCACCTTAATTACGTTTCATGCCATTCTTTGATCTGATTCCAATACGAGCATCTCTAAGATTGTCATAACTTTTGCCTCCGAGCTCCGTTTTTGACCATCTCCATATATATTTTGATCATCTTGAAGAGAGCCATCAAATGGTGAAATGAACTCATAATTTTAACATCATCTCATTATATACTCAAGTCATTCTTTGCGATCATGACATTTTCGACCGTCAACAATCTCATAGTCATAGGAACATGTATAAGTCATGAAGAAAGCAACAACAATAAACTAAACGATCATAGTGCTAAGCTAACAGATGGGTCAAGTCAATGCCATCATTCTCTAATGATGTGATCCCGTTCATCAAATGACAACACATGTCAATGGCTAGGAAACTTAACCATCTTTGATTAACGAGCTAGTCAAAGTAAAGGCATACTAGTGACACTCTGTTTGTCTATGTATTCCTACATGTACTAAGTTTCTGGTTAATACAATTCTAGCACGAATAATAAATTGTCGGTGTGGAACGACACCTATGGGATCACAAGAATCCCTACTACGGTTGCCAGGGCGCGGGGTTGCGAGGAGAGCAGAGCTAGTAGACAGCACAAAGATCGTTTACCCAGGTTCGGGCCGCGACGATGCGTAAAACCCTAGTCCTGCTTTGGTGGGTGTATTTCAGAGAGTTCTTGAGCTCTCGAACTAGCTGTGGTCAGTGAGTGGTTCGAAAGAGCCGAATCCCTCTCCAGTATGCCATGGGCGTCCTTTTATAGTCGAAAGGGGCTGCCACAGTGGCACACAGGAGGTGGAAAGGCGGACAGTGCCCTGAGCTTACCGCTCGTATTACAGGACAAGACGCATTTAATGCGTAGCTTAGGTGTCCCCTTGCTTTATTGGGGACGGGGGCGAGGCCCGTCCCGTCCGTCTCTGCTCCTCCTCACTTTGACACGCGCCCTGGCCAGCGATGCGTGCAGCGCCATGTAGGCAGGCAGGCAGCTGAGGAGAGCCGGTGGTGGAGCCTTCACGAAGATCTGCATGCCGCCATGCAGGCGCTCAATTAGTTGACCTGGGAGCTGCATGTTGCCACGCAGGTGCCCGCCCAGCTAGTTGGGATGGCAGCTGCATGTTGAATGGCGGTGGAAGCTTGGTTGGCGTGGACCTGACGGTGGCCTTGCAGGCGTCCTTGGTGAGGGCCTTGCCGGGTGACCCGGCAAGGGCCTTGCCGGGTGAGGGAGTCCCGTATTAGTGGGTGTCCGGATAGCCGAACTATCACCGTTGACCGGACTCCTGGACTATGAAGATACAAGATTGAAGACTTCGTCCCGTGTCCGGATGGGACATTCCTTGGCGTGGAAGGCAAGCTTGGCAATACGGATATGTAGATCTCCTACCATTGTAACCGACTACGTGTAACCCTAACCCTATCCGTGTCTATATAAACCGGAGGGTTTTAGTCCGTGGGGACGAACAACAATCATACCATAGGCTAGCTTCTAGGGTTTAGCCTCTCGATCTCGTGGTAGATCTACTCTTGTACTACCCATATCATCAATATTAATCAAGCAGGAGTAGGGTTTTACCTCCATCGAGAGGGCCCGAACCTGGTAAAAACATCGTGTCCCTTGTCTCCTGTTACCATCCGCCTAGACGCACAAAGACGGGACCCCCTACCCGAGATCCGCCGGTTTTGACACCGACATTGGTGCTTTCATTGAGAGTTCCTCTGTGCCGTCACCGTCAGGAAGGATGCCTCATCCCGTCTTTAAAGACGACATTATCGCCAAAGGAGCCTTGGCCGCCGGCCAGACTCTTCGGCTAGGTGGTTTCCTTATGACCACCAGTTCGGCCATTTTGCCGACGATTTCTTCTCGGGTCATCGAAACCAATCTTCGTGTTAACTCGGAACTTGCCAATCAGCTAGATCCGATCGAGCTCTCCTCCGTGAACGAGCTCTTGGATCGCATCGCCGCCCTGGGAGTCGCCACTGACTACGATCAGATCGGGCCTAAAACCGATCTGAGAGAGATTAACTCTCCCCAGGCTACCCACCATATTGCTGTGGTAGAGGAACAATGCGGCGACTCTTCTTCTATCTTAAGGACTAGCTACGTCCGGATTCCCGACCCCTCCATGCCGGATTCCCGCGGAGGGACGGACGACGATCAAATCCTGAACTTAAAGTCAGGCGGCGGGTTGGATTCAGTGGATAACATCCAAAAACCCAAACCTCCGAGTTCGGAAACTTCTCGGCCCCTGAGTCTTAGATTAGACGGGGTTCCGGATTTAGTTCCACCCGCCCACCCAACCATTAGCGATCTATCCCGAATTCGGCAAGAGCCCGCTGAAACAGTACATCATTACTGGGCCAGATTCCTCCTGGTTATGGACAGGATAAAGGACTGCCGAGAGGAGGACGCAATCTCACTCTTCTGCAATAATTGCACGGACGAAGGAATCCTAAACGCCATAAGTCGTCGTGAAATTACACGCTTTGCCGACTTGGTAACCATAGTACAAAAATCTTGTGCGATGGAGAATGCTTGGAAAACCGAAGTAAATTTTGGGATAATCCGCCCCGAACACAGCCCAGTCCGAAATCAAATAAAGGGTGTATTATCACCAACCACCTGGGTTAAATACCAAAAAACAAAGACCCCCTAAAGGGCATGGAACCGTACTGGAGGGATGGCTCAACGGACCCTACAAAATTCATAGCACAGAGGACGCCACTCCAACTCTTAGCCTTCGAGCATGTTGGATACTACGGCAGGTGGCCAAAAGTGGCGAAGAGCTTCTAGCTTCAGAATCCCACCCCAATAATACCAGTACGGTATTAACAGTCTTCGAGACTTTCGCATCAAATAACATAAGGAAGTGAACACTCCGCAAACTTGCCGAAGTCTACCAAGTAGCAACAATAAATCCATGGAGTGACACGGCTATTACCTTTAATGCCAGTGACGAACCCAAATTCCGAACAGCCCGAGCACCAGCCGCACATGTCCTCAGTCCAATTGTGGACGGCTTTCACCTTACTAAGGTACTCATGGATGGCGGCAGCGGATTAAACCTCATCTATGAGGAAACCCTCCGAAAAATGGAAATAGACTGGAACCGCAATGAGCGAAGCAGCACAATCTTCAGAGGAATAATCCCTAGCCGGGAAGCATGCTGCACAGAAAAAATCACATTGGACATAGTGTTCGGCTCATCGGACAATTACAGGTCTGAGGAGGTCACATTTCAAGTGGCCCCTTTCAGCAGCGGATATCACGCTATATTAGGGCGAGAGGCATTCACAATTTTTCAAGCTATACCCCATTATGGGTACATGAAGCTCAAAATGCCCGGACCTAACGGAATCAGCACTCTCGCTAGTGATCCGAACATAGCGCTCCGCGCCGAAAACAAGACAGCCGCACTAGCCCTCGAGGCACTATCCGAAGCCCTAGCGGCCGAGGAACTAACTGCGATGCGCTCCACGGTGAACAGAGACGATGTGATACTTGATAAAAGATCCAAGTCCACCTCTTTTAAACCAGCGGATGAAATAGTCAAATTCCAAGTCCACCAAACGGACCACAAAGACGGCCTCCATTGGGACACAGTTAAACCCTGATGTAGACGCCAGACTACGAGAATTTCTACGAAAATCGACATTTTTGCACGGCACCCTTCGACATGCCAGAATCCCCACGTCGGCTGGCCGAGCACAGCCTAAATATCCTAAAAGGACTTAAGCCGATCAAGCAAGCTCTTGGCGTTTTTACGAACCCAAGAGACAGGCCATGGGAGAGGAGCTAGCCAAACTTGGAAGCCGGATTCATCGAGATATAAAACATCCGGACTGGCTAGCAAATCTGGTGATGGTACCAAAGAAGGACAAATCCTGGCGCCTATGTGTCAATTTCAAAGACCTTAATAAGGCTTGCCCAAAGGATCCCTTCCCCCTCCCTCGTATTGATCAAATTATCGACGCCACAAAGAAGACACGATTCATTGTGTTTCCTCGACGCATACTCGGCTACCACCAAATTAAGATGGCGGAGCTGACCAAACATAGCGGCATTCATTACTCCATACGGCCCATTCTGCTTCAACACAATGCCCTTTGGGCTCAAAAACGCCGGCGCAACATATCAGCGCATGATTCAGACATGTCTGGCAAACCAGATCGGCAAAACAGTGGAGGCATATGTAGATGACATGGTCGTCAAATCCAAGCATGTCAAAACTCTAGTAGACGACTCAAGGCTCACATTCGACAATCTCCGAAAGTACGACATTAAGCTCAATCCGGAAAAATGCGTCTTTGGCGTTCTAGCCGGAAAGCTCTTGGGCTTCATTGTGTCAGTTAGAGGAATTGAAGCAAATCCAGCCAAGATCCGAGCTCTGTCACAATTGGATATTCCAAAAGACCTCAAACAAATACAAAAATTGACTGGATGCGTAGCGGCTCTAAGCCGCTTTATTTCCCGTTTGGGAGAAAAGGCGTTACCCTTTACCGCCTCCTCCGTAGACCGAACACTTCAAGTGGACGGATGCCTCCTGGCCGGACTCGAAGAAATAAAAGCCATATTGGCAACAAATCCGGTCTGGCCGCGCCCAACAGGCGAACCAATGTTATTATATATCGCCGCAACACATCAAGTTGTTAGCGCGGTGCTCGTCGTCGAACGAGAAAAGGACGGACACAGGTTCCCTCTTCAAAAACCAGTTTATTACGTGTCCGCTGACCTAACTCCATGCAAGTCCCGGTACCCACATTATCAGAAGATAGCATACGCGGTGTTCATGGCATCCCGGAAGCTGCGACACTACTTTCAAGAGTGTTCGATTACAGTAGCCTCTGAAGTACCTCTTAACGACATTATAAACAATCATGACGCGACAGTCGGATTGCCAAATGGGCCATCGAGCTCCTCCCATTCGACATAACCTACAAGCCACGACGAGCTATTAAGTCACAAATGTTGGCTGATTTCATTGCCGAATGGACCCAAGCCGAACTACCTAAAGAGTACGGCGCATATTCCAATTGGATCATGCACTTCGATGGCTCCAAAATGCTGGCGGCACTGGGCTGGCGTCGTCTGGCGTCCCGACCGGGACACAGTCCAATACGTCCTTCAGATAATGTACACGGACTCCAATAACGCAGCCGAATACGAGGCCCTTCTGCACGGCCTCCGGATGGCAGTCTCCATGGGCATTAAACACCTAGAGGTGCGCGGGGATTCAAACCTCGCGATATCTCAGATAAACGTAGACTTTGACGCCAAAGATCCGAAAATGGCAGCATACCGCAACGCGGTTCTAAAAATGTCGGACGGTTGAAGGGCTTGAATTTCATCATATAGCCCGGGATAACAACCAGCGGCGGCGGACGTATTAGCGCATCGGCGCAAAACGCGATGCCGTCCGCCTAACATCTTCCTGAACGGCTATTCAAGCCATCCGTACTATGGGAAGGAGTCCGGAAATAACAATCCGGACCCAACCGCACCGCTCGACACCGAACACTCGACACAATCGGAGGCTCTGCCAACGAGATAACAGCCTCCGCCCACGAAATAATGGCAGTTATTGCCCCGTGGACGGAGCCCTACCTAGCCTACCTAACTAGGCAGGAACTCCCCGAAGACCAAAATGAGGCTCGTTGCATAGTGCGGTGATCCAAACCTATAAAGTCCGTGAGGGAGAGCTTTATAAGAAAAGCACAACAGGAGTCCTTCAAAGGTGTATCTCCGAAGAGGAAGGGCGAAACCTCCTAGCTGAAATTCATGCCGGACTGGGTGGGCACCATGCCGTAGCCCGGGCCCTTGTAGGCAAGGCCTTCCGTACAGGATTTTATTGGCCGACGGCCCAAGCAGATGCGCACGATTTAGTCCAACGATGTGTCGGATGCCAGCTTTTTGCTAACCAAAGCCACATGCCACCCACCGCCCTCAAAACTATACCCATCACCTGGCCGTTTGCGGTCTGCGGGCTTGACATGGTTGGACCCCTTCAGGGAGGAATCCACAAGCAAAAATACCTATTGGTCATGGTGGATAAATTCACCAAATGGATAGAGGCCAAGCCTGTTAAAACGGCCGAATCCGGACCGGTGATAGACTTCATATCAGGGGTAGTGCACCGTTACGGTGTCCCCCACAGTATCATCACTGATAACGGCACCAACTTTAGAGCTGATGAGGTCAAATTATGGTGCAAAAACATGGGCATTAAGCTCGATTACGCCTCAGTCTATCACCCTCAAACTAACGGTCAAGTCGAGCGGGCAAACGGTCTAATCATGAGCGGCATTAAACCCAGACTAGTGCGGTCCCTTAAGGAATCCAATACACACTGGGTAGAGGAGCTCGACTCCATACTCTGGGGGCTGCGGACCATGCCAAACCGCACTACCGGATTCACACCATTTTTTATGGTGTACGGCGCAGAGGCAGCTTTGCCCTGCGACATAATTCATGACTCACCTCGCGTGCGCATGTATGAAGAAAGAGAAGCCGAATTCGATCGTCAGGACAGTCTGGACGCCTTGGAGGAGGAGCACGACGTGGCAAAAGCTCGTTCCGCATTTTATCAACAGCAGGCTCAAAGATATCAAAGCAGAGAAGTACGGGCCAAAGCTTACAACGTTGGCGAACTAGTTCTACGCCTGCCGGACAAGAAAAAGGACAAACTCAAGCCCAAATGCGAAGGTCCCTTCATCATCGACCAGGTCCTGGTTGGCGGGGCATACCGTCTGCGAAACGCATCGGATAACCGACTCGAGCCAAACCCATGGAACGCAGCCCGTCTACGAAGATTCTACGCCTAGTGCCGGACTCCGGGTTCGTCTCCTTCCTCCGTCCAAAATTTATACTTTAGCTGTCTTTTATTTCTCTCCTTCCTCCTTAGTTTTTCTTGAAGCCTTTAGAGGCTCACTTGCGCTTTGTTCGCACATACTTGACGCGCCACTCGCGCTCATTATACCTAGGGGCTTCTTTAACAGAAGCTTATTTATACGGGTTTTATGCCCAACACATGTGTCAAACTTCCGCATGTACCTTTTATTCACCATTATATGCATCGATATGACTTAAGTTTTGGCCAAGCTTAGGTTGCTGGCTCCTGTGCTTACCCCTCGTTCCCGATTGTTCGGCTAGGCGGTAAAGGGAGCACCTCTGCGATTATTCTTTGTCGGGTTGACGGATGTGTACCTCAGACTGGGTGAAGCCGAAAGCTAGCGTTCTTAAGGGAATATTCGGTCGGTGAACTGAAAGTTGATTTTTAAACTATTTATCCATCTGCCCCCAGATGATTTTCTGCTTTCCTAGCAGTTCGGACATGCACTTTAGGGCATGCCTCCCAGGGAAAGGAACCCTTAACGGAACTATTCTCCATGGAAGATGTTTCTTACTATCCATGTAATATAACATAACTAGTTGGGCACTTGTCTGATACAGCAATAATGACCCCTACGCCTTGTCTCCATGCATACCCCGGTTCTTACATAACCGTGAGGGTATTCGGACACACTCCGGACTATTGGGTCCCGAGGTTGAAGCGAAAAGGTCCGCTACGACAAACGATCTACAATCCAGCTAGAAGGCATTTTACATGTCACTTTAAATTACATAGTCAACTTGGTGATCGTATTCCTCTTCAATACCATCTAATAGGCTGTCTAGTTTACAGTCCTGCTTGGGAATACTTTATGCCAATTCTACTTGGCCGCATACACTAAGCTTACAGGATCTCCTTCCCATCAGGCCCCACAGTCCGACCTCGCCATGTGGTTTGGGTCACCTTCGTGTATCGCGTCTTTACCATGGCCCGAGCCTCCCTAAGCGCCTTTGACGGCATGCAGATATCTTCCATAGCAAGCGCCGCGTGCTCCTTGAAGCCGCTCCGCCAGCTCCCCAATGCCTTCGGTAGGGAGATAGATGGCCACAAGGCACAGGCGACGCCCTTCATCACCTGCCGAACTTCGTTCGTGCAGGTGACATGATTCGGGAAGAAGATCGCCCAAGAACTGGGCATCTCCTCCTCGGGGCGACACTGTGAGCAAACCTACATACATGTTTATGTTAGTCGCCTTCCTCGCCGAACTCTTTCAAAGTTCGCTTAAGCACTTATCGAAAATGCCGCGACGAAGACGTCGATTTTCCTTTACTGAGTCGAGACAACCGGGCACGAACATCCTTTAGTTCCTCTCCCGGTTGGGTGTTGGCGTCTTGGAGGTTATTTTCTCTCTGCTGCACCCTTGTAAGCACGCTCGCCGCCTTTAGCTGGCGCAGGAGTTGTTGCTTGTCCGGATCCGATCCGGCGCCATCTGCAATATCATTGTCAGACTTATACACACGCCGCACTTCACAAACTACTTATTTTTTAAAGTATATATTACCGGAGGGGGTTTCTGTGGCTCCCCCTGTGGCGGCTAGTGCGGCCTCAAGCTGGGCCTTGCACCCTTCAAGCTCCTGGGATAGTCGGGTATTCTTTTCCGTAAGATCCTCAAGATAACAAATGATCCTTAAATCAGTTATCCTAACTATTTTAAGTCTCGGGGCTCTTGGCATATACAATGTCAAAATTTCTTACCCGTATGTCCTTTACATACTGCTCCGTGGCTCAGGCTAGACCATCTTGAGCGGCACGGAGGTGCGCATCTCCCGAAATAAAGGCATTTAATGCCTCCTGGGAGAAACATGCATCAAGAAGAACTGTCCGGCGGCGCCTGTGATTCATGGCACTCTCCACCTCGGAGTTGGTGGCGGACAATCTGTCGGCATCCTCTGTCGGAGGAGCATCCGACGCACGCCTCGTGTTTACCTCCGCTTCCGGACCCGGCGTTGGAGCCTGGTTGGCGGAGGCTCGATTGGCAATCTCCCCAGACATAGTCCGGCGAGCGCTCTTTTTCCTGAAAAGAGCACTGGTGTTAGTACTCCTTCCAGGAATCAATCCTGGGGATATGGTGGAACGCCTTACTGTTGCGGCGGCGTTTCAATCCGAACCGCACTTCTTTTTAGCCTGCGTGGCCGCTGCTCTTCTTCTTGGTCACGCATGGCTCGGCCTCCGCCTCGAAGGAACCCCTGCGAAACACCATCAAATACGTGGTGGTTAGAAATAAAGCACGGGTGGGTCATGGGATCCGACTTGATCCGCGATTACACAGGAGGCCGGAAATAGTCTGGGGTAGTCGGCCGTGATGGCAACCAAAGCATTATCGATTCTAAGTTGATGGAACACCCCGTCGATCAGCTCCACCTTTATATCCAGGTCCTCTTCGGAGGCCGGATTGAGGGACCGTTCCGGATCCTCGGGTTGTGGAGGCGGGCTGTGTATCTTCTCCACGGCCCGGCGCAGTTCCTGCGTAGAAACCATAAAATGAGATATTTAACCACGGGAACATGGATCGGACAGGCCGCAAAGATATTCGCTTACCCAACTTCGAGGATTAATCGAAGAAAACCCGCTCAGCGGACTGACGCGGAGAAAATCCTCCTCTTCTCCTTTGTACATAGCGGACAAGGTCTTCACCAGTTCGGTGACCGATCCCGCCCTCTGCGGCCGTGGCGGGTGGCATCATCCTCCCGTTGAAATCCCACATGGGGTGGCCCCTATATTGGAGCGGCTGAACTCCCCGCATTATGCATGTGGCCATGACACCAATCATAGTCAGTCCGGAATGAGCCAACAATCTTATTCGGCTCATCAGGTAAAGGACGTCCCTGCCAACTTCCCTCTGGGGGCTTCGCGGGCGCCAACTCAGGCGTTTCTTCAAAGGAGCATTGCTGAACGCCGGGAGACCGATTCGAACAGGGTCCGGCAGCGGGACGTCTTCTATATAAAACCATTCCGAAGGCCAGTCTTCGGATGCCTTCTTCGGGGTTCCGGATAGATATCCGGTCCCGGCGATGCGCCACAGCTCGGCTTCGACCACTTGATATATTGACCCCTCATGAGAACGGGGCACAAGGCAGAACAATCTCTTGCACAGACCAAAATGGGCCTCAACACCCAGGAACAGCTCGCAGAGAGCCACAAAGCCCGCTATATGCAAGATGGAGGCAGGCGTAAGGTTGTGTAGCTGGAGGCCGTAGAACTCCAGAAGCCCCCGGAGAAACGGATGGATTGGAAATCCGAGTCCTCTCATTAGTGACAGACGAAGCATACCCGCTCTCCCTTAGAGGGATCGGGAACGCTCTCCGCCTGCTTCCGGCCCTTATAAGTGGCGAGTCTGGAACGCACCGGAACCAGGAAGGCCGGGGGAAGGAATCCCTTGGTTTGGAGCGCCACCAATTCGCTGTGCGGGACTGAGCATCTCCCCCAATCTTCGGGCTGAGGGCTGGGAGCGCGAGAGGAGGAGCCGCGTCGACTGTCCATGGTGGAATGGATGTTTTGTCGAAGGCGCTCTAATGAAGGCTCGCGAGGGGAGGATGGTGCGAACCGGATCTGGATCCCCGTCTCTTTTATAGACGGCTCATTTGCACAGCAAGGGGGGTAAATGTAAAGATAACCTGACTTTTCACATTCGTTCGACACGTGGAAGATGGCCATTATTGGGCGTAGAAGCCAAAGGAGCACATCACTTATCAGAAGCCGGACACTATTCGACAAGTATATGGAATTTAGGAGAAGAACCCGCCTCGCAATGCCGAAGACAATCTACGCGCCGGACTCATCGTCATTGAAGCCTGTTTCGGGGGCTACTGAGGGAGTCCCGGATTAGGGGGTGTCCGGATAGCCGAACTATCAACGTTGACCGGACTCCTGGACTATGAAGATACAAGATTGAAGACTTCGTCACGTGTCCGGATGGGACTTTCCTTGGCGTGGAAGGCAAGCTTGGCAATACGGATATGTAGATCTCCTACCATTGTAACCGACTCTGTGTAACCCTAACCCTATCCGGTGTCTATATAAACCGGAGGGTTTTAGTCCGTAGGACGAACAACAATCATACAATAGGCTAGCTTCTAGGGTTTAGCCTCTCTGATCTCGTGGTAGATCTACTCTTGTACTACCCATATCATCAATATTAATCAAGCAGGAGTAGGGTTTTACCTCCATCGAGAGGGCCCAAACCTGGGTAAAAACATCGTGTCCCTTGTCTCCTGTTACCATCCGCCTAGACGCACAGTTCGGGACCCCCTACCCGAGATCCGCCGGTTTTGACACCGACACCGGGTGGCCCAGCAAGGGTCTTGCCGTGGCGTGCTGTCGTCCCCGGCAAGGGCCTTGCCGGGTGGCCCAGCAAGGGTCTTTCCATGGCGTGTTGTCGTCCCCGGCAAGGGCCTTGCAGGGGGTCTGGTGGCTTTCCTCGGCAAGGATCTTGCCGAGGATCGTCGTCTTCTAATCCTCATCTGATCTTGAACATGTCTTCACAAAGATCTGCATGCCACCACAGAGGTGCCTTCCCGAGCCCTGGCCCCACGTGGAGGCGTTGGGGACCGTGGGCTCAAGGGTGGCTCGCTCTATTGGTGTGGGGCGAGCTGCCCCGGCAAGGCTCTTGCCGGGGCTACTGAGGCTGCCCCGGTAAGGGTCTTGCCGGGGAACCTGCTTCGTCCCTCTGCCCTTTGTGGTCTTGGCCTTGGCGTTGCTCTGATTGTCTTGGGCTTCGGTCTTACTTTGGCTCACCCCCCTGCTCTGCTTGGTGTGATCATGGTAGCGGCTCCATTGCCCGTGCGTGGGTAAAGGGTACAAAAGTGCGCCTCTCTTTTGTACACCGACAGAGCCCCGCCTGGGCCACACATAAGCGTGACACGTTGTTGGGCCAGGCCCAAAAGGTGCGCAGGCAGGCGGGGCGGTTTTTACCGCGGTAAGACTTTTTGCGGGCTGCGCTTCCCATGATCCGTGCGTGTGGCGGGGCGTGGAGGGTTGTGCGTGACGTGGGTGGCATGGGTAGGATGGTTTCCACACGCATGAGTCACATCGCAGTAAATGGGCAGCGCGCCCTGCGGCTTCCCCATAAAAAGGGATAACCGCGGGCGCACTGTTCCTTTTACCCTTCGCGCAACCCCAATCTCAGAAACCTCTTCCCGCCTTCCTCTTCTTCTTCAAGCTTCGTTCCTGCTCGCCGCCGTTGCGCTTCCGCCGCCCTCTGTCCTGCCCTCCTCCCCCAGCCGCCATGGCACCAAAATCCACCAAGGGCAAGGGAGTGGCCAAGGACGCCGGAGCCGCGGAGCCGCCGGAGAGTGCGCTGGCGGTGCAGCGGACGCAGTCTGCCTTCTTCCCCTCCACGGTTGACGTGTTCGAGCTTCGGGACTACTTCAGGCCCCTGTGGGGAGTGAAGACGGGGGGGGGGGGGGGGGAGAGGATTCGGGGCATCCAGCCACACGCGTCATCCCCACCGACTACGCCGAGGCTGCCCCAAATCGGTACCCCTTCTTTGTCGATTATTTTTTCTGCGGGCTATTTCCTCCTTTCTCCGATTTCTTCAGCGACGTCCTGCATACCTTTGGCTTCCGCCTCCTAGATTTTACTCCGAACATGGTGGCGTGCATGGCCCTTTTCGCGCATCTCTGCGAGGGCTTCGCCGGAGTGCACCCCAACACGGCGCTCTTCCGCCATTACTTCTCCCCTCGGATCCAACCAGGGGGCGCCATCTCCGGTTGCATCGCCTGGGTCTCAAGATCCAAGGGAGCGTATCCGGAGGGCGCCATGAAGGAGAGGTGGGAAGAATGGCGGGGCCAGTGGTGCTGGATCGAGGAGGAGGACCTGCCAGCGTTCTGCGAAGTTCGTCGGGCGCCGCCGGTCCGCAGAAATGATTGGAGCGACGTCGATGCTGACGACGAGAAGCTCACGATCGCCACCACCAGGATCCTCCGGCTCACCGAGGCCGGCCTCACCCTTGAGATGATCGGGGCGGACTTCATCCGCCGGATCGCTTCCATCGCATAACAAGGAGAGGCCAGCCTGGCTCTTCACGAACCCCGCCGACATCATGCGGCTTCGCCCCGGCCTTGACCACAACTTCACAGTGATGGGGCACGCGCATTTCTGCCACCGGCTCTTTCAGCTTGACGTGGGCCGCGACGGCAAGGTCGAGCGGACCGGCAAGGTCGCGAGGGCCGCCGCGAAGGCCGGCAAGGTCCTCAAGGGGCCTCTGTTCAAGCTGCCGACGGGGGTGGTCCCGTTGTGCAATAACTCACGCCGGTCCAAAATCATTGCCATGATGCCGGACTACAACGCGCATGGCCCTGACCCGAGCTGGAAGGAGCCGGAGGCCGCTGAGGTGCAGCTGTTCTTCGACACCCTGCACGAGCGGTACATCAACACCGACACCGAGCGGCTGCTTGTCCAGGAAACCACCCAGGCGGAGCTAGACTACATCGCCACCAGGGCGAGGGAGGCACAGCTTGCCGAGGAGGCCGGCAGCGCCGGCAGTGTGGAGGACAAGGCTGCGACGGCCGCAGAGGAGGAGGAGCTCGCCCGGTGGGCGGCGGCCGCCAGGGGAGCCAGCAGCTCCGGCACCGAGGCTCCTCTGGTTGAAGATGTGACCGGCGAGTCGTCGTCGGAGGAGGCCGTGACCGCAGGCCAGACGCCGGCTTTGGGGAGAGGGCGAGTCTTGCGGCGGGACAGTTCCGGCGAGCCGGTTCGGCCCGGCACGGCTGCGTAGCCGCAGCTGACCTTGGAGGGGTCCCGACGCCATACGAGGGCTGCAGTGGCGAAGAAGCCGGTGAAGGCCGCGGTGAAGAAGAAGAAAGCCGCCCCTTCTTCATCCAAGTGTGCCCAGACACCGCCTCCTTCCCCTCCTCCGGCTGATGTTGACACGGAGGTCACCTTCGATTATGGATCCCTCAGCCCGAGGAGGAAGAGGAAGACGAAAGAGGAGGAGGCGGACAACGAGTAAGCATCTAGTTCCTTTTCGTTATCTATGCCTCCTCAATCTCTGTTACTCGTCTTGACTTGTCTTCGTCTTCGCAGGGACGTAGAGATGCTGGCCCAGAGAGTGAAGAGGGCCAAGGTCTCGGCGGGTGGCCAACCCCCAGCTGGTACTTCGAGGGCGACGTTGGTGGTGTTGAGTAGCCCAGACAGCAGCCCCCAGACTAGCCCCCAGCTTAAGTTCTTCACTCTTCCCCCGTCAACATGTGTCAGGGGCGCGACACTTTGGTGCTGACCTTGCCAGGTATGCAGGAGGAGAGCAGCAGCAGGAGGAGCCGTAGAGGGCTACTCCCAACACGCCGCCCTCATCGACCACTCCGCCCCGAGGGGCGTCCTAGGCAAGGGCGCCAAGTACCGAGCCCACGCACATGGAGAAGGAGGAGGAGAACTTGAGCGCCGGCGGCTTTGCCTCGACGCCAAATGTTGGCGGGGAGGGGACTTCTATTTCCCAGCCCGGTACCGGCACTGGTAAGCCGTTCGCCGATCGTCCCTGTTCCTTTTTCTTTCTGCTTCTTGGTCTTGGCCTTGCCTCACCCCCTTCTTTCGTGTCCAGATCCCTCCACAGTGAACCCACAGGACGTGGACGCCGTCATCGAGGACGTCGCCAAGGCCGCTGAGGCGGACGCCGAGAAGATCGCCGCGGAGGAGGCCGCCAAAGGTGCTGCTGAGGACGCTGCCAAGGGGCCCGCCAGGGAGGCCGGCAAGGCCGCCGCTGAGGAGACTGGCAAGGGGCCCCAGGGAGGAGGAGGAGGAGGCTGGCGACCAGCCTTCCTCCTCCGCTGCTTCCGGCTCCGGCAAGTACCTGAGGGTGAGTGACGACTTGTTCGTCCACCTTCCAGGCGCGTCGAGCACCAGGACACCAGTTGAGGGAGAGGTGTTCGACGATGAAGTGCTTGCCACTGCCGGGCTTGAAGTCGTCGACGAGCCAATCGTTGGTGGCGACGGCTCGCAGGAGGAGCGGCTCCTCCATGCCATGGGCGCCAGCTTCCGGAAGCTCCAGGCGCTCCACCGCGCCCGCCTGGACAAAGTTAAGTCCAGGACGGCGGTGGTGGAGAAGGCGGAGGCGGACCTCCAGGAGCGCGTCGCCGAGACACAGGACTGGTTCCGCGAGGCCCACAAGGAGCTCAAGGCTGCCCAAGGCGAGCTGGCCAGGCGTGACGTGGAGCTCACCATGAAGCTCGCCGACGTTGAGAAAGCTTAAGACACGGCGAGGAACTTGGCCGCGGCCGCCGAAGCCGCCCGGACCCAGCACGAGGCCGCGCTGAACTCCCAGGAGGAGGACCTCGCTGCACGCGAGGGGAAGCTTGCCGCCATGCTTCGCGACAAGGATGTAGAGGTGGAGACGCTTGTCTTGCAGCGGACCAGTGAGCTGGAGTAGAGGCAGAAAGAGGCACTCGATGCCAGTCCCAGGTTCACGCCGACAAGGTGGAGGAGTTGGAGGCGGAGCGCGACGGGCTGAAGGAGTAGGCCTTGAAGCTGTCCCAAGAGAGGGACGCGCTTAACACTGCCCTGACAGAGGCGCAGGGCGCGGTCGTCAGCAAGGTCGGGGAGCTCTCCGAGGCCAACAACTCCATCAAAGACCTCAAGCTAAAGCTGGAGAGTCTCGAGAAGGTGCTGTTGATAAGTCTCCGTCGTATCTACTTTTCCGAACACTTTTGCCATTGTTTTGGACTCTAACTTGTATGATTTGAATGGAAATAACCCGGACTGACGCTCTTTTCAGCAGAATTGCCATGATGTTGTTTTATGTGCAGAAAACAAAAGTTCTCGGAATGACCTGAAACTCCATGGAATATCTTAGAAAAAATAATAAAAAGTCCTCGCCAAAGATGAAGACCAGGAGGCCCACACCCTGTCCACGAGGGTGGGGGGCGCCCCCCCCCTCTAGGGCGCGGCCCCCTACCTCGTGGGCCCCCTGGAGACCTTCCGACGCCAACTCCAACTCCATATATTGGCTTTCAGAGAGAAACAATCAAAGAGAAGAAATCATCGCGTTTTACGATACGGAGCCGCCGCCAAGCCCAAAAACCTCTCGGGAGGGCTGATCTGGAGTCCGTTCAGGGCTCCGGAGAGGGGGATTCGTCGTCGTCGTCATCATCAACCATCCTCCATCACCAATTTCATGATGCTCACCGCCGTGCGTGAGTAATTCCATCTTAGGCTTGCTGGACGGTGATGGGTTGGATGAGATCTATCATGTAATCGAGTTAATTTTGTTAGAGTTTGATCCCTAGTATCCATTATGTTCTGAGATTGATGTTGCTATGACTTTGCTATGCTTAATGCTTGTCACTAGGGCCCGAGTGCCATGATTTCAGATCTGAACCTATTATGTTTTCATGAATATATGTGAGTTCTTGATCCTATCTTGCAAGTCTATAGTCACCTATTATGTGTTATGATCTGACAACCCCGAAGTGACAATAATCGTATACTTCTCGATGATGACCATAGTTTGAGGAGTTCATGTATTCACTATGTGCTAATGCTTTGTTCTGATTCTCTATTAAAAGGAGGCCTTAATATCCCTTAGTTTCCATTAGGACCCCGCTACCACGGGAGGGTAGGACAGAAGATGTCATGCAAGTTCTTTTCCATAAGCACGTATGACTATATTCGGAATACATGCCTACATTACATTGATGAATTGGAGCTAGTTCTGTGTCACCCTATGTTATCACTGTTACATGATGAACCGCATCCGGCATAATTATCCATCACCGATCCAATGTCTACGAGCTTTCCATATACTAGTTTACGTTTATTTACTTTCCCGTTGCTATTGTTACAATCACTACAAAACACCAAAAATGTTACTTTTGCTTTCATTACTCTTTTGTTACCGTTACCACCACTATCATACTACTTTGCTACTAAATACCTTGCTGCAGATATTAAGTTATCCAGGTGTGGCTGAATTGACAAATCAGTTGCTAATACTTGAGAATATTCCTTGGCTCCCCTTGTGTCGAATCAATAAATTTGGGTTGAATACTTTACCCTCGAAAGTTGTTGCGATCCCCTACACTTGTGGGTTATCAACTATAGGAGGCCAAAACCCGAGACGGGACCCTGGCCAAGGAGCTGGAGGCCGAGAAGCTGTTGCGGAAGAACGAGGGCCTCAACTTCGCAGATCACGTGGAGGGCGAGAACCGTTGGCTCAATCGCCTCGCCACCGACGCCAACCAGGCCGCCGCGCAGTAGGCCATCATGGGGATGCCGGACGTGAGGTATGTCCCGGAGCGGAATGTGAGCGCCAATTGCAGCCTGACCATGTTCATTGAGAAGGTTGTCGGCGCTCTGGAGCGGCTCCATGCCAACCGGGTGGCCTCACTGGCCGACGAGTCCCGGAGGCTTTGCCAGGGTGCCATGACCAAGGTTCTCACCAAGGTGGCGCCTTTGGTACCCGACCTCGACTTGACGCCTTGTATTTGGAGAGCTTGCCAGGTCGACCTCGCGCCGCTCAGGGAGCGCATCAAGCCCATCATCAGCCGAGTCGGCGAAATTCAGAGGGTGGAGGGCCAGCGCCGGGATTAGGCATCCCGTTCTTTATCACTGCTGCAGGTCCACAACCAAGACAATTGATATCTCTAGTTAGAACCACAGCAACAATTTGATGTAATATAACTCTGCAGCACTTTCAGTATTATGCATTTTATTTTCCTGTTCGATCTTCCTTTGCATGTCCTCCCTACGTTACTGGGTAAGCTCCCTGGCGCGTGAACCCAAGGCGGCGTCTTGGGGACATTTCCCCATTGGCCTGCCGGGTGTGCTTGCTGCCGGGCGAACCACCTTGCCGCCCTTAGCGCAGCCGCCCGAACTGTCGAGCTTGACTCGAGTCAGAGTCGGGAGCGTTGCCAAGTGCGGAAGGCTACCCCACCACTCTCGACACGGCCGCTTGAGCTGTTTAGGGGACTCGAAGTAGAACAAGGGTGTTGCCAATTGCGGGAGGGCCCCTTTGCATGCATGTTTCTCATACATAGGCGAGATCTCCGAGGACGATAACTTTATGTATAGGAGGAAATAACTCAAAGCTCTGAATGACTTAGCTTTCCTGTCACCGAGCCGGCATCGTTCCTCCGGCCGCCTTCTTCTCACAGGCCATGGCGACGAAGAACCGCTAGGCTAACTACTAGACCAGATTCTCACAAGTGCGCCCCCTACCTGGCGCGCCAAAGATGTCGGTGTGGAACGACACCTATGGGATCACAAGAATCCCTACTATGGTTGCCGGGGCGCGGGGTTGCGAGGAGAGCAGGGCTAGTAGACAGCACAAGGATCGTTTACCCAGATTCGGGCCGTGAGGATGCGTAAACCCCTAGTCCTGCTTTGGTGGGTGTATTTCAGAGAGTTCTTGAGCTCCCGAACTAAGCGTAGTCGGTCGTGGTTGAAGAGCCGAATCCCTCTCCAGTATGCCATGGGCCTCCTTTTATAGTCGAAAGGGGCTGCCACAGTGGTACATAGGAGGTGGAAAGGCGAACAATGCCCTGATCTTATCGCTCGTATTACAGGACAAGACGGATATAATGTGTAGCTTAGGTGTCCCCTTGCTTTATTGGGGACGGGGGCGAGGCTCGTCCCGTCCGTCGCCGCTCCTCCTTGCTTTGACACGCGCCCTGGCAAGCGATGCGTGCGGCGCCATGTAGGCAGGCAGCTGAGGTGGCGCGGTGGTGGAGCCTTCACGAAGATCTGCATGTTGCCACGCAGCGCCGTGAGCTGGCACAGGAGCTACATGTTGCCACGCAGGTGCCCGCCCAGCTGGTTGGGCTGGCAGCTGCATGTTGAACGGCGGTGGAAGCTTGGTTGGCGTGGACCTGGCGGTGGCCTTGCAGGCGTCCTTGGTGAGGGCCTTGCCGGGTGGCCCGGCAAGGGCCTTGCCGTGGCGTGCTGTTGTCCCCGGCAAGGGCCTTGCCGGGGGTATGGTGGCTTTCCTCGGCAAGGATCTTGCCGAGGATCGTCGTCTTCTAATCCTCATCTTATCTTGAACATGTTTTCACAAAGATCTGCATGCCACCACAGAGGTGCCTTCCCGAGCCCTGGCCCCACGTGGATGAGGGCGTTGGGGACCGTGGGCTCAAGGGTGGCTCGCTCTGTTGGTGTGGGGCGAGCTGCCCCGACAAGGGTCTTGCCGGGGCTGCTGAGGCTGCCCCGACAAGGGTCTTGCCGGGGGAACCTGCTTCGTCCCTCTGCCCTTTGTGGTCTTGGCCTTGGCGTTGCTCTGATTGTCTTGGGCTTCGGTCTTACTTTGGCTCACCTCCCCTGCTCTGCTTGGTGACCAAGGCGTTCCACCGCCTGCAGACAGTAAAGGGTACAAAAGTGCGCCCCTCTTTTTGTACACCGACATAAACATTTATCATGATATAAGGAAATATAAATAAAAACTTTAATATTACCTCTAGGGCATATTTCCTTCAGTCTCCCACTTGCACAAGAGTCAATAATCTAGATTACATTGTAATGATTCTAACACCCATGGAGTCTTGGTGTTGATAATGTTTTGCTCGTGAGAGAGGCTTAGTCAACAGGTCTGCAACATTTAGATCCGTATGTATCTTGCAAATCTCTATGTCTCCTTCCGACACTTGATGACGGATTGAAGCGTCTCTTGATGTGCTTAGTTCTCTTGTGAAATCTGGATTCCTTCGCCAAGGCAATTGCTCTAGTATTGTCACATAAGATTTCATTGGACCCGATGCACTAGGTATGACACCTAGATCGGATATGAACTCCTTCATCCAGACTCCTTCATTTGCTGCTTCCGAAGCAGCTATATATTCCGCTTCACACGTAGATCCCGCCACGACGCTCTACTTAGAACTGCACCAACTAACAGCTCCACCGTTCAATATAAACACGTATCCGGTTTGCGACTTAGAGTCATCCGGATCAGTGTCAAAGCTTGCATCGACGTAACCTTTTACGACGAGTTCTTTGTCACCTCCATAAATGAGAAACATATCCTTAGTCCTTTTCAGGTATTTCAGGATGTTCTTGACCGCTGTCCAGTGATCTACTCCTGGATTACTTTGGTACCTCCCTACTATACATATAGCAAGGCACACATAAGGTCTGGTACACAACATTGCATGATAGAACCTATGGCTGAAGCATAGGGAATGACTTTCATTTTCTCTCTATCTTCTGCAGTGGTCGGGCATTGCGTCTCACTCAACTTCACGCCTTGCAACACAGGCAAGAACCCTTTCTTTGACTGGTCCATTTTGAACTTCTTCAAAATCTTATCAAGGTATGTGCTTTGTGAAAGTCCAATTAAGCGTCTTGATCTATCTCTATAGATCTTGATGCCCAATATATAAGCAGCTTCACCGAGGTCTTTCACTGAAAATTCTTATTCAAGTATCCTTTTATGCTATCCAGAAATACTGTATCATTTCCAATCAGCAATATGTCATCCACATATAATATTAGAAATGCTACAGAGCTCCCACTCACTTTCTTGTAAATACAGGCTTCTCCAAAAGTCTGTATAAAACCATATGCTTTGATCACACCATCAAAACGTTTATTCCAACTCCGAGAGGCTTGCACCAGTCCATAAATGGATCACTGGAGCTTGCACACTTTGTTAGCATGCTTTGGATCGACAAAACCTTCTGGTTGCATCATATACAACTCTTCTTCCAGAAATCCATTCAGGAATGCAGCTTTGACATCCATTTGCCAAATTTCATAATCATAAAATGCGGCAATTGCTAACATGATTTGGACAGACTTAAGCATCGCTAAGGGTGAGAAAGTCTCATCATAGTCAACTCCTTGAACTTGTCGAAAACCTTTCGCAACAAGTCGAGCTTTAAAGACAGTAACATTACCGTCAGCGTCAGTCTTCTTCTTGAAGATCCATTTATTCTCGATGGCTTGCCGATCAACGGGCAAGTCAACCAAAGTCCACACTTTGTTCTCATACATGGATCCCATCTCAGATTTCATGGCCTCAACCATTTCACGGAATCTGGGCTCATCATCGCTTCCTCATAGTTCGTAGGTTCATTATGGTCTATAACATAACGTCCAGAACAGGATTACCGTACCACTCTGGTGCGGATCTTACTCTGGTAGACCTACGAGGTTCAGCAGTAACTTGATCTGAAGTTTCATGATCACTATCATTAGCTTCCTCACTAATTGGTGTAGGAATCACTGGAACTGATTTCTGTGATGAACTACTTTCCAATTAGGGAGCAGGTACAATTACCTCATCAAGTTCTACTTTCCTCCCACTCACTTCTTTCGAGAGAAACTCCTTCTCTATAAAGGATCAATTCTTAGCAACAAATATCTTGCCTTCGGATCTGTGATAGAAGGTGTACCCAACAGTCTCCTTTGGGTATCCTATGAAGACACATTTCTCCGATTTGCCTTCGAGCTTATCAGGTTGAAGCTTTTTCACATAAGCATCGCAGCCCCAATGTTTCAAAAACGACAACTTGGGTTTCTTGCCAAACCACAGTTCATAAGGTTTCGTCTCAACGAATTTAGATGGTGCCCTATTTACCGTGAATGCAGCTGTCTCTAAAGCATAACCCCAAAACGATAGCGGTAAATCAGTAAGAGACATCATAGATCGCACCATATCTAATAAAGTGCGGTTACGACGTTCGGACACACCATTACGTTGTGGTGTTGCAGGTGGCGTGAGTTGCGAAACTATTCCGCATTGTTTCAAATGAAGACCAAACTCGTAACTCAAATATTCTCCTCCACGATCAGATCGTAGAAATTTTATTTTCTTGTTACGATGATTTTCCACTTCACTCTGAAATTCTTTGAACTTTTCAAATGTTTCAGACTTATGTTTTATCAAGTAGATATACCCATATCTGCTCAAATCATCTGTGAAGGTTGATACGTCTCCAACATATCTATAATTTTTTATTGTTCCATGCTATATTATGTTCTGTTTTGGATGTTTAAGGGCTTTATTATACACTAGCAGATATGCCCGTGCATTGCAACGGGTGAAAAAAAATATCACAAACCTCTATCCCAACAAGCATGGCTAAGGCCCCAAGCAATGAAGCAAACTTGCACAATGTTGAGGTGGCAAGGCTGATGAGGTGGCTAGGCTGCATGTCAAGAGAATTAGGATAGTGGGGATCAACTATTTAGGTATTATAGATTTGCAAAACTCGGCAGAGGGCCAACGCTCAATGTTCCATACTAACAACACTAAGAATGTGAATGTTGTGATAAACCATGTACATGAGTATGCAGTACCTGCTGACGATCACCTTTGTTAACATGGAAGTAACGAACATATAAACCAATATATGTATCCATCTTTTTGCTTCATGAGCGCCGCCGCCCGCTACTTCCTTCCTTCCTTCCTTCCTCTCCCCTCCGTTGCCCCCCGCGCAGGCAGCTGAGGGGCCCCAACCTTAGCCGCCGGTCACTCCCCCTCCCATCCCTCCCCTCCGCCGTCGCTAGAGGAAGCCGCCGGGCTAAGGTCGGGCGGCTGACGGTGGCTCACTCACGGGCGAATGGAAGTGCGCCTCGGATCCGAGCCTCCGCGGCCGTGGCTCACTCCCGGTGGCGAGCGGCGGCGGATGGACGTGCTACCTTGGATCGGCGGCGGGGGGTGGGGGGGTGGGGGTTGGTGGACTGATCTTCTGCGGGCGTGGTTGGTCCTCCGGTCAGATCAGATCTGGCCAAAGTGGTTGCTCGCTCCGCAGCGGCGAAGATCGGTGGTGGTCTGTGCGCTTGATGCGAGATGGAGGTTCGTTGAGCGGATCCGGGTGAAAATCTCGTTCTCGGCTTGTTGCCAAGACCAGCGATGGTGGCACTATTTTGCGTCGTTGCCCTCTTGAAGGCATCGCCGCGGCAGTTGTTGCTAAGACGGTGGCTTCAGACTACCTGATGTACTACTTTGTAAGGTATTTATGAATAATTAATAAAATGGTTGCATGCATTGTCCAGATGCAGAGGCCGGGGGTAATCCTCCTTTTCAAAAAAAAAATTTCTTCGTGACCAGATCGAAATCAAGTAAGGATATCTGAGACCACTCTTGTGTGCCAGTGGGCATATTAGTAAATGACATAGTTATTGTGTCTTGATTCTTCACTCTTGATTCGCTTTAATCAATCAGAACGATCTTCTTAGTGTAGACTTTTTCCTTCATGTAAACAACTGAAGTCACCAAAAAGACGGATAAACTTGTACGCAAAACATACATCAGTAACAAATACTCGTGTGAAGAAAACATATGTGCCTATGCATATGCAGTTAATCCTAAAAGTATTATTAGACTTCTAACACTAATAGCTCGGATACATTGATGTCATAGAGCTTGTGGTACATGTAAGATGCAAATCGAGAAGAGTTATAATATATCCGAACTTCCTAGAGACTTGCTTTGTATTTGTGCTAACCGAGGAAGCTTAGGCTGGGTAACAGTTATAAATATCTTACCGCACAGGACCCATTTGTGGTTTTTGTGTCGCAATAAAATGGACTAAAATAGTAGCAAGGGCGCTAGCTGTGTCTCCCTTTGGTTAAACTGCTGCACAGTATTGATGCTCGAGGAGGAAACCCGTGTCTCCCAGAAACGAAACCTGTGTTTTCATAGGAAGAAAAACTTGCTGTAAGCGTGATTGAAAATGTTACCTTGGGTAACCCGCAAGCTGTCCTCATCCTTGTCCGCCTACGTGCTTGGCTCTGACGGCGGCCGGCGAGGTGGCTGCATGCAGGGCTCAGGGCCTTGGCTTTGGCAACTACCTCAATCAGGATGGTACATCGCTCTTGAACCACGACTGATCGATCGGCACCAGTCTTTTGTGTGATCTACGACATAGGTATTTGTTATTCTTCTTTCTATGCATTGTTTGCTGAAAAGAAAAACAAATTCAAACTTTCATGTGCAGATTCACAAGAATGTCAGGACATTGTTCAAAATATTTCCTCTTGGCCTTGGTCATACAGAAAGTGACGTTGTAGGTTGGATTGCTAGCTAAAGGTGCTCCAGAAATCCAAAAAACGAAAATCTCTAAAGATCAAGATCATTTACCCGTTTGCACACACACAATGAACCATAATTGTAGTTGCTGAACAATTACCTACATGCACGCACACAGTCAAAACTTATGACTATGGTCTGTTGGATGATGATGATGCTAAGATGCTGGAATTCTACCCTTCTACAAACTCCCAATTATCAAATCTAGATGCACCGATACAGAGGCATTCTATCTACTTCTCCCACTCATCAATCTGGATGCACCAAGTACAAGCTAGCAATCACCAAAGATGCATATGCACGCATTAATATATGATGTTCTAATATGCCCATGCTTTAGTCATAAGCAAACCCAATTAATATTCTGATTCTTCCTCCGTCAATCAGAGTCTGCCCTAGATTTTCTTCAGATGCAGCGGCTGGCTAGCCACCCAGAGCCATCACGGCGTCCTGCTCAGTTGACCCAAGCACACCTTGGATTATACAGTACCTCACAAGCTCATAATCACGATGTCCTTCTCGCCGCACGCACGGCCTCGCCGCAGGGGACTCTACTCCAGCACCTCGTTGCCATCGCCAACTCAGCCCCAGCAGTTCCACCGCAACATGCGCCGCCTCGCACGGCCTCCTCCACCTGGCACAGGGGCCTCTACTCCGGAGCTTCGTTGTCATCGCCAACTCAGTCCCCGCAGCTCCAACGCAAAATGCGCCGCTGCGGCGGCAGAAACCGCATCATTGGCGAGGCGGTCATCCATTAGGCCTGGCCCCTTTTGCGACCTGTGTGGTTCATGCAGCTGCATCACGCGCCGGCATAGGAACATCACGGGATTCCGGGGCTTTGTCCGACAACGAGCTATTAGTCTGCATCCCCACGACGGAGGTGGCGACGGCGACCGGAGATGGCTAAGGGGGCGGCGGCGGCGGCGAGCACGCAGAGAAGAAAGAGGAGATCGAGCAGAGAAGAAGAAAGAGTATATTGAGGAGGCTGCATTTTGTTTTAAGGCCCAACAGTGGACAGGTCACGGGAGGCACACAAAACGTACTAAACGTGGCTGGCCCAATAATTTTTTGAGGAGCCCAATAACGAGTAGAACACGTCCGAATAAGCTTTCCAACGTAAAATTTAGTACCACCTTGGTCAGAACATCATCAATCAACAATAATAATATGGGTGAACGGATTAAAAATTTGGTGAAACACACTTTGCTTTATTAGTAGGTATAGATACAGACTTTTATATTATTTTTAGGACAAATCTATTAACCGGAGGCCCAGCCCAAATTGCTGTTTTTTTTTTGCCTATTTCAGTGTTTCGCAGAAAAAGAATATCAAACGGAGTCCAAACGGAATGAAACCTTCGGGAACGTGACTTTTGGAATGAACGTAATTTTTGGAACAAACGTGATCCAGAGGACTTGGATCCTACGTCAAGAAAGCAACCAGGAGGGCACGAGGTAGGGGGCGCGCCTACCCTCTGGGCGCGCCCTCCACCCTCTGGGGCCCATGTTGCTCCACCGACGTACTTATTCCTTCTATATATACCTACGTACCCCCAAACCAACAGAGGAATCCACGAAAACCTAATTCCACCGCTGCAACTTTCTGTACCCGTGAGATCCCATCTTGGGGCCTTTTCCGGCATCCTGCCGGAGGGGGCATAGATCACGGAGGGCTTCTACATCAACACCATAGCCCCTCCGATGGTGTGTGAGTAGTTTACCTTAGACCTTCGGGTCCATAGTTATTAGCTAGATGGCTTCTTCTCTCTCTTTGGATCTCAATACAAAGTTCTCGAGGATTCTCGTGGAGATCTATTCGATGTAATCTTCTTTTGCGGTGTGTTTGTTGAGACCGATGAATTGTGGGTTTATGATCAAGTTTATCTATGAACAATATTTGAATCTTCTCTGAATTCTTTTATGTATGATTGGTTATCTTTGCAAGTCTCTTGAATTATCAGTTTGGTTTGGCCTACTAGATTGATCTTTCTTGCAACGGGAGAAGTGCTTAGCTTTGGGTTCAATCTTGCGGTGTCCTTTCCCAAAGGATGTTAGGGCAGCAAGGCACGTATTGTATTGTTGCCATCGAGGATAACAAGATGGGGTTTATACCATATTGCATGAGTTTATCCCTCTACATCATGTCATCTTACTTAAAGCGTTACTCTGTTCTTATGAAATTAATACTCTAGATGCATGCTGGATAGCGGTCGATGTGTGGAGTAATAGTAGTAGATGCAGGCAGGAGTCGGTCTATTTGTAACGGACGCGATGCCTATATACATGATCATACCTAGATATTCTCATAACTATGCTCAATTCTATCAATTGCTCAATAGTAATTTGTTAACCCACCGTAATACTTATGCTCTTGAAAGAAGCCACTAGTAAAACCTATGGCCCCCGGGTCTATTTTCCATCATATTAATCTTCCAACACTTAGCTATTTTTATTGCTTTTATTTTACTTTGCATCTTTATTATAAAAATACCAAAAATATTATCTTATCATATCTATCAGATCTCACTTTCGTAAGTGACCGTGAAGGGACAACCCCTTTATTGCGCTCGTTGCGAGGGTTTTATTTGTTTGTGTAGGTGCGAGGGACTTGGGCGTGGCCTCCTACTGGATTGATACCTTGGTTCTCAAAAACTAAGGGAAATACTTACGCTACTTTGCTGCATCACCCTTTCCTCTTCAAGGGAAAACCAACGCAGTGCTCAAGAGGTAGCAAGAAGGATTTCTGGCGCCGTTGCCGGTGAGGCTTACGTAAAGTCAAGTCAAGATTTGACTCCCGACAAGGAGCCATTTCTGGCGCCATTGCCGGGGAGTCTATGCAAAAGTCAACATACCAAGTACCCATCACAAACTCTTATCTCCACATTACTTTTTTTGCCATTTGCCTCTCGTTTTCCTCTCCCCCACTTCACCCTTGCCGTTTTATTCGCCCTCTCTTTTCCGTTCGCCTCTTTTTCCCTTGCCTCTTGTGTGCTCATTGCCATGGCCAGCTCGGTCTTTATCCCTTTGTCCCCCGACTTTGAAGTCCTCCACTTCAAGCAAAGACAAGGGGAAAACTTAAAAGATGCTTGGTTTAGGATGCTAGAATCTTATCGTAGTTGCAATATAGAAGGAGATTTCAAAATTTTACTTCGCATTTTTTATGTTGGGCTAACCTTGCCCCATAGACAACTCTTCCATTTTTCCGCTAAAGGTAGTTTTATTGATATTGATCCTGGCTACGCTTATGAAATTACAGAGGGGATAGTGGGAGTACTTCCCCTACAAAAAGGAGCATCCATTACCCAAGAAGAAACTCAAATTCTAGAGAAATTATGTGAATTGCAAAAAAATCGTTGAACCTATTAAAAGTATTGGTGGGAATATCAACCGCATGAATAACCTAATTACACTTTGCAACAAGCGGCTATATGCTTTAGATCAAAGGATCACCAAGCATAACTCAATTAAGAAATTGCCTACCAAAGATGGCAATACCTAGATCTATCCTTGCATGCCTAGCTCGGGGCGTTAAACGATAGCGCTTGTTGGGAGGCAATCCAATTTTATTTTAGTTTTTTTTTTTGCTTTTTGCTTCTGTTTAGGAATAAATATTTGATCTAGCCTCTGGTTAGATTTGTTTTTATGTTTTAATTAGTGTTTGTGCCAAGTTTAACCTATAGGAACTTCTTGGATGTTAGTTATTTGATCTTGCTGAAAATTCCAGAAACTTTCTGTTCACGAAAACAATTGTTAAAAATCACCAGAACGTGATAAAATAGTGCTTCCAATTGCAGCAGATCAATAGACAAATTTTCTAGGTCATACTATTTTGGTAGATGTTTTGGAGTTCCAGAAGTTTGCATTAGTTACAGATTACTTGAAACTGTTCTGTTTTTGACAGATTCTGTTTTTCGTGTGTTGTTTGCTTATTTTTGATGTATCTATGGCTAGTAAATAGTTTATAAACCATAGAGAAGTTGGAATACAGTAAGTTTAACACCAATATAAATAAAGAATGAGTTTATTACAGTACCTTGAAGTGGTGTTTTGTTTTCTTTCACTAACGGAGCTCACGAGATTTTCTGCTAAGTTTTGTGTTGTGAAGTTTTCAAGTTTTGGGTAAAAGATTTGATGGATTATGGAACAAGGAGTGGCAAGAGCCTAAGCTTGGGGATGCCCATGGCACCCCAAGATAATCTAAGTACACCTAACAGCCAAAGCTTGGGGATGCCCCAGAAGGCATCCCCTCTTTCGTCTACTTCCATCGGTAACTTTACTTGGAGCTATATTTTTATTCACCACATGATATGTGTTTTGCTTAGAGCGTCTTGTATGATTTGAGTCTTTGTTTTTTTTAGTTTACCAAAATCATCCTTTCTGTACACACCTTTTGAGAGAGACACACATAAATTTGAATTTATTAGAATACTCTATGTGCTTCACTTATATTTTTTGAGCTACATAGTTTCGCTCTAGTGTTTCACTTATATCTTTTAGAGCACGGTGGTGGATTTGTTTTATAGAAACTATTGTTCTCTCATGCTTCACTTATATTATTTTGAGAGTCTTAAAAACAGCAAGGCAATTTGCTTTAATTATAATATCATGAGAAATTTGATGCTTGATAATTGTTTTGAGATATTAAGGTGGTAATATCATGGTTGTGCTAGTTGAGTAATTGCGGAATTGAAAAATACTTTTGTTGGAGTTTGTGATTCCCGTAGCATGCACGTATGGTGAACCGTTATGTAACGAAGTCGGAGCATGAGGTATTTGTTGATTATCATCCTTTGTGTGGCGGTCGGGATCGCGCGATGGTTAACTCCTACCAACCCTTCCCCTAGGAGCATGCGTAGTAGTACTTTTCTTCGAGGGCTAATAATTTTCTGCAATAAGTATATGAGTTCTTTATGACTAATGTGAGCCCATGGATTATACGCACACCTACCTTTCCGCAATTTTCTAGCCTCTTCGGTACCATGCATTGCCCTTTCTCACCTTGAGAGTTGGTGCAAACTTCGTCGGTGCATCCAAACCCCGTGATATGATACGCTCTATCACACATAAACCTCCTTATATCTTCCTCAAAACAGCCACCATACCTACCTATTATGGCATTTCCATAGCCATTCCGAGATATATTGCCATGCAACTTTCCACCGTTTCGTTTATCATGACACGCTCCATCATTGTCATATTGCTTTGCATGATCATGTAGTTGACATTGTATTTGTGGCAAAGCCACTGTTCATAATTCTTTCATACATGTCGCTCTTGATTCATTGCATATCCCGGTACTCCGCCAGAGGCATCCACATAGAGTCATATTTTGTTCTAATTATTGAGTTGTAATTCATGAGTTGTAAATAAATAAAAGTGTGATGATCATGTTTTTTAGAGCATTGTCCCAAGTCAGGAAAGGATGATGGAGACTATGATTCCCCCACAAGTCGGGATGAGACTCCGGACTAAATAAAAAAAAGAGGCCATAAAAAAAGAGAGAAAAGGCCCAAATAAAAAATGAGAGAAAAAGAGAGAAGGGACAATGTTACTATCCTTTTACCACACTTGTGCTTCAAAGTAGCACCGTGATCTTCATGATAGAGAGTCTCTCATTTTGTCACTTTCATATACTAGTGGGAAATTTCATTATAGAACTTGGCTTGTATATTCCAAGGATGGGTTTACTCAAATGCCCGAGGTCTTTGTGAGCAAGCAAGTTGGATGCACACCCACTTAGTTTCTTTTGTTTGAGCTTTCATATACTTATAGCTCTACGTGCATCCGTTGCATGGCAATCCCTACTCCTTGCATTGACATCAATTGACGGGCATCTCCATAGCCCATTGATTAGCCTCGTTGATGTGAGACTTTCTCCTTTTTTGTCTTCCCACATAACCCCTATCATTATACCTTATTCCACCATAGTGCTATATCCAAAGCTTGCGCTCATGTATTATGTAAAAGTTGAAAAGGCTGAAGCGCGTTAAAAAGTATGAACCAATTGCTTGGCTAAAACCGGGGTTGTACATGATATGAATATTTTGTATGGGGAAGATGGAGCATAGCCAGACTATATGATTTTGTAGGAATAACTTGCTTTGGCTATGTTATTTTGATAAGACATAATTGATTGGTTAGCATGCTTTAAGTATTATTGTTTCTATGTCAACATCAAACTTTTATCTTGAATCATATCAAATCTGAACATTCGTGCCACAATAAGAAGAATTACATTGAAATTATGCTAAGTAGCATTCCACATCAAAAATTCTGTTTTTATCATTTACCTACTCGAGGACGAGCAGGAATAAGCTTGGGGATGCTTGATACGTCTCCAAAGTATCTATAATTTTTGATTGTTCCATGCTATATTATATTCTGTTTTGGATGTTTAAGGGCTTTATTATACACTTTTATATTATTTTCGGGACTAACCTATTAACCGGAGGCCCAGCCCAAATTGCTGTTTTTTTGCCTATTTCAGAGTTTCGCAGAAAAAGAATATCAAACGGAGTCCAAACGGAATGAAACCTTCGGGAACGTGATTTTTGGAACGAACGTGATCCAGAGGACTTGGACCCTACGTCAAGAAAGCAACAAGGAGGGCACGAGGTAGGGGGCGCGCCTACCCCCCTGGGCGCGCCCTCCACCCTCGTGGGGCCCATGTTGCTCCACCGACGTACTTCTTCCTCCAATATATACCTATGTACCCCCAAACCAACAAAGGCATCCACTAAAACCTAATTCCACCGCCGCAACCTTCTGTACCCGTGAGATCCCATCTTGGGGCCTTTTCTGGCGTCCTACCGGAGGGGGCATTGATCACGGAGGGCTTCTACATCAACACCATAGCCCCTTCGATGATGTGTGAGTAGTTTACCTCAGACCTTCGGGTCCATAGTTATTAGCTAGATGTCTTCTTCTCTCTCTTTGGATCGCAATACAAAGTTCTCCACGATTCTCGTGGAGATCTATTCGATGTAATCTTCTTTTGCGGTGTGTTTGTTGAGACCGATGAATTGTGGGTTGATGATCAAGCTTATCTATGAACAATATTTGAATCTTCTCTGAATTCTTTTATGTATGATTGGTTATCTTTGCAAGTCTCTTCGAATTACCAGTTTTGTTTGGCCAACTAGATTGATCATTCTTGCAATGGGATAAGTGCTTAGCTTTGGGTTCAATCTTGCGGTGTCCTTTCCCAGTGACAGCAGGAGCAGCATGGCACGTATTGTATTGTTGCCATCGAGGGTAACAAGATGGGATTTATATCATATTGCATGAGTTTATCCCTCTACATCATGTCATCTTACTTAAAGCGTTACTATGTTCTTATGAACTTAATACTCTAGATGCATCTTTGGATAGCGGTCGATGTGTGGAGTAATAGTAGTAGATGCAGGCAGGAGTCGGTCTACTTGTCACGGACGTGATGCCTATATACATGATCATACCTAGATATTCTCATAACTATGCTCAATTCTATCAATTGCTCAACAGTAATTTGTTCACCAACTGTAATACTTATGCTCTTGAGAGAAGCCACTAGTGAAACCTATGGCCCCGGGGTCTATTTTCCATCATATTAATCTTCCAACACTTAGCTATTTTTATTGCCTTTTATTTTACTTTGCATCTTTATTATAAAAATACCAAAATATTATCTTATCATATCTATCAGATCTCACTTTCGTAAGTGACCGTGAAGGGATTGACAACCCCTTTATTGCGTTGGTTGCGAGGTTTTTATTTGTTTGTGTAGCTGCGAGGGACTTGGGCGTGGCCTCCTATTGGATTGATACCTTGGTTCTCAAAAACAGAGGGAAATACTTACGCTACTTTGCTACATCACCCTTTCCTCTTCAAGGGAAAACCAACGCAGTGCTCAAGAGGTAGCAAAGGTCAGAAAATAACGATACCCGACACGAGCGTCAACACTCATCGAACCGCATACATAAGTATGTATTATTTCCAACAAGTCTGTTGCTCGCTCCATTGTTCCGGAGAACAGAGTCTTAGTCATCTTGCCCATGAGGCATGGTTCGCAAGTATCAAGTGTTTCATTATCAAGTGATTCCAAAAGCCCATCGGCATGGAGTTTCTTCATGCGCTTTACACCAATATGAAACGGCAGTGCCACAAATAAGTTGCACTATCATTATTGAATTTATATCTTTTGGCTTCAATACTATGAATATGTGTATCACTACTATCGTGATACAACAAAAATAGACCACTCATCAAGGGTGCATGACCATAAAAGATATTACTCATATAAATAGAACAACCATTATTCTCTGATTTAAATGAATAACCGCCTCGCATCAAACAAGATCCAGATATAATGTTCATGCTCAACACTGGCACCAAATAACAATTATTCAGGTCTAAAACTAATCCCGAAGGTAGATGTAGAGGTAGCGTGCCGACCGTGATCACATCGACCTTGGAACCATTTCCCACGCGCATCTTCACCTTGTCCTTAGCCAATCTTCGCTTAATCCGTAGCCCCTGTTTCGAGTTGCAAATATGAGCAACAGAACCAGTATCAAATACTCAGGTGCTACTGCGAGCATTAGTTAAGTGCACATCAATAACATGTATATCAAATATACCTTTCACTTTTCCATCCTTCTTATCCACCAAATACTTGGGGCAGTTCCGCTTCTAGTGACTAGTCCCTTTGCAGTAGAAGCCCTCAATCTTTGGCGTAGGTCCTGACTTGGGCTTCTTCACTAGAGCAGCAACTCTTCTTCTTGAAGTTCCCCTTCTTCCCTTTGCCCTTCTTCTTGAAACCGGTGGTCTTGTTGACCATCAACACTTGATGCTCCTTCTTGATTTCTACCTCCGCAGCTTTTAGCATTGCGAAGAGCTCAGGAATTGTCTTATCCATCCCTTGCATATTATAGTTCATCACGAAGCTTTTGTAGCTTGGTGGTAGTGATTGAAGAACTCTGTCAATGACACAATCATCAGGAAGATTAACTCCCAGTTGAGTCAAGTGGTTGTGGTACCCAAACATTCTGAGTATATGTTCACTGACAAAACTATTCTCCTCCATCTTGCAGCTATAGAACTTATTGGAGACTTCATATCTCACAATCCGGGCATTTGCTTGAAATATTAACATCAACTCCTGGAACATCTCATATGCTCCATGACGTTCAAAACGTTGTTGAAGTCCCGGTTCTAAGCCGTAAAGCATGGCACACTGAACTATCGAGTAGTCATCAGCTCCACTCTGTCAGGCGTTCTTAACGTCATCAGTAGCATCTGCAGCAGGCCTGGCACCCAGCGGTGCTTCCAGGACATAATTCTTCTGTGCAGCAATGAGGATAATCCTCAAGTTACGGACCCAGTCCGTGTAATTGCTACCATCATCTTTCAACTTAGCTTTCTCTAGGAACGCATTAAAATTCAATGGAAGCGATGCTTACGGGCCATTTATCTACAACAGCATAGACATGCAAAATACTATCAGGTACTAAGTTCATGATAAATTAAAGTTCAATTAATCATATTACTTAATAACCCCCACTTAGATAGACATCCCTGTAATCATCTAAGTGATCACCTGATACAAATCAACTAAACCATGTCCGATCATCACGTGAGATGGTGTAGTTTCCAATGGTGAACATCACTATGTTGATCATATCTACTATATGATTCACGCTCAACCTTACGGTCTCAGTGTTCCGAGGCCATATCTGCATATGCTAGGCTCGTCAAGTTTAAACCGAGTATTCTGCATGTGCAAAACTGGCTTGCACCCGTTGTATGTGAACGTAGAGCTTATCACACCCGATCATCACGTGGTGTCTCAGCACGACGAACTTTCGCAACGGTGCATTCTCAGGGAGAACACTTATATCATGAAATTTAGTGAGAGATCATCTTATAATGCTACCACCGAACTAAGCAAAATAAGATGCATAAAGGCTAAACATACCATGCAATCAATATAAGTGATATGATATGGCCATCATCATCTTGTGCCTTTGGTCTGCATCTCCACAGCACCATCATGATCACCATCGTCACCGGCACGACACCTTGATCTCCATCGTAGCATCGTTGTCGTCTCGCCAACTATTGCTTCTACGACTATCGCTACCGCTTAGTAATAAAGTAAAGACAATTACAAGGCGATTGCATTGCATACAATAAAGCGACAACCATATGGCTCCTGCGAGTTGCCAATAACTCTGTTACAAAACGTGATCATCTCATACAATAAAATATAGAATCATGTCTTGACCATATCACATTACAGCATGCCCTGCAAAAACAAGTTAGACGTCCTCTACTTTGTTGTTGCAAGTTTTACGTGGCTGCTACGGGCTTAGCAAGAACCGTTCTTTCCTACGCATCAAAAACCACAACGATTTTTCGTCAAGTGTGCTGTTTTAACCTTCAACAAGGACTAGGTGTAGCCACACTCGATTCAACTAAAGTTGGAGAAACTGACACCCACCAGCCACCTGTGTGCGAAGCACGTCGGTAGAACCAGTCTCGCGTAAGCGTACGCGTAATGTCGGTCCGGGCCGCTTCATCCAACAATACCGCCGAATCAAAGTATGACATGATGGTAAGCAGTATGACTATTATCGCCCACAACTATTTGTGTTCTACTCATGCACATAACATCTACGCATAGACCTGGCTCGGATGCCACTGTTGGGGAACGCATTAATTTCAAAAAAATTCCTACGAACACGCAAGATCTATCTAGGTGATGCATAGCAACGAGAGGGGAGAGTGTTGTCTACATACCGTCATAGACCGAAAGCAGTAGCATTATGACAACGTGGTTGATGTAATCGTACGACTTCATGATTCCACTGATCCTAGCACTGAAGGTACGACACCTCCACGATCTGCACACGTTCAGCTCGGTGACGTCCCACGAACTCTAGATCCAGCTGAGGTCGAGGGAGAGTTTTGTCAGCACGATGGCATGATGACGGTGATGATGAAGTTACCGACGCAGGGCTTCGCCTAAGCACTACAACGATATGATCGAGGTGGAAATCTGTGGAGGGGGGGCACCACACACCACTACAAATAAAAGACACATCCGTGACATTTTGGGCCGAACGAACAAAATTTCTGTCATACTTATGACACTTCTATGACGATAATTGTGACAAAACCCGGTATCATCACAGATGTGGTGAGCTCCTACTGCTATGACAAAAAATCATGATAGAAAATGGGCTTTTCGTCCTGGGCGAGCCGGAGACGCAGCTGGATGACATTCTTTGGGCCGTCCATGACGGAGAAAACCGTGGTAGAAGCGAGGGCGAGGAAAATATCGAGGGAGTTCCTAGTTACGGTGGGGGGGGGAGGGCGAGCGATGCGTGTTTCTCTCGTACGTATGCGCGTGTGTGGGAGGCGTTGCGCTCTAACTGAACCCGAGCGAGGCGTTGGGCTCTAACTGAACCCGAGTGATTGCACTGTAGGCTACCCGTTACTGAACACGAGCGATCGATCGACCCCTTGCTGTTAACTGAACCCGATCGAGCGATTCCTTCGCTACTGCTTCTAACTGAAGCCGATCGATGCTGCCTCTGGATGAACAGTGAGCGTTGTTGGGGGTTTGGATGAACAGTTCATGGTGGGGGTTGGATGAACAGGAACCCGTGGTAGTAGAGGCCGTTGCCGCTGGATGAACAGTACCCCGATCGATCGAGCCGGTGGATGAATAGGACCCCGTGGAGGGTTGGATGAGCAGGACCCCGTGGAGGGCTGGATCAACAGTAGCCGGTGGAGGGCTGGTTGAACAGTAGCCAGTGGAGGGCTGGATGAACAGTAGCCCGTGGAGGGGTGGTTGAACAGGACCCCGTGGAGAGGGCTGGTTGAACAGTAGTCGGTGGAGGAGCGGTGGAGGCTGGATGAACAGGAGCCCGTGGATGAACAGTCGCAGGTGGAGGCTGGAGGAGGTTGACGGTGGATGAACAGTAGGCCTTGGAGGCTGGAGGAGGTCGACGGTGGAGATGAACAGTATACCGTGGAATCCTGTTTTGTGGTACGCCACACCCCTCCCGATGAACAGGACCCCCGTTTCGACCGTAGCGCTCCAACACAAGTCTGTTCCCTCTGTTTTGCGGTACGCCACACCCCTCCCGGTTAACAGGACCCTGTTTCGACTGTAGGAGGTCCAAGAGAAGTCTGTTTCCTCTGATTTGTGGTACGCCAGACCCCTCCCGATGAACAGGATCCCGTTTCGACCGTGGCCGGTCGAACACAAGGCCGTTTCCTCCGTTCTGCGGTACGCCACGCCTCGTTTCCAACGGCTGTTCCGTCCAAGCCGGTTGGCTCCCGATGAACAGCACGTGTTCCGTTGCCTCCCGATGAACATGACGCATTCCGTTGCCTCCCATGAACACGACGACGACGCAGTTTCTCCGTTCTAACCCAGCCACAACCATGTACACGAGCCCTGGCCATACGTATGCGCGAGTGGGCAGCCCGCATGTACGTATGTGACCGTATTTACTTTCTTGCACCCTGGCCGTTGTACGTACGTGTAGATGCTACGTGCGCGCCTCTACTACCACACATGCGCGTCTCTACTACCACACGTGCACGCCTCTACATAGACCAGTGTGTACGTACACGTTCGCGACCAGAATGACAACGCTACGTACGCTTCGACTGGGTGGGTCCCGACTGTCAGGCACTTCCTTGCGTGCGAAGATGTAGGTGGTGGGTCCCAGCAGTCAGGGGGGTGAATCATTTTTTTCCGTAATATGGACGCACTTCCTTGAATGCAAAGATGTAGCTGGTGGGTCCCAGCAGTCAGGGGGGAAACATTTTTTTCGCAAAATACGGTGGCCCGTCCGGTGCATCCCTACTGTCAGGTGGAGGAATCATTATTTTCCACGAAACAAGGAGCCACTTCCTTGCTGCAGCTGTGGACCCAGCTGTCAGCCTCTTCACATATAGTACTCTTTCGATGGAAGTCATTCCTTGACCACGTTGACCATGCTGCGGCGAGAGCACCAGGGCGGTGGGCGACGGCGAGGCCTAGGAACGGGACGACACGGAGCCGGGGAAGATGCGGCAGTGGATGCCCACGCGGAGAGGAGTACGAGGGTTCACTGGTTCGGCTGCGGTGTGAGGCTGCCGTCGACGCAGGGCCTGGCCAACGGTGGGAATAGTAGGGGGTGGTGCGGCCTCCGCGGCATCACAGCCGACCATGCGAAGCAGGAGCATGCGGCACGACCGGCGCTGGTTTGGACGGCTGGAGCAACAAGACCAGAGGTTGAACAAGCACTACCACCATTGGATGGACATCGTACGGTCACTGGAGCTAGAATCGTTCATATTGACTAAGTTGACAAAGCCCTCCGGCCCCGTCAACTTAGTAGGCCCACAAGTCAGCCTCCCACTATGGTGGGTCCCAGCTAGTAGGGGGTATTCATTTTTTTATGCATAATAAGGAGGCACTTCCTCGCGTGCGAAGATATAGCTGGTGGGTCCGACACATGCCGGGGGGGCGTTTTTCGTGAAATTTAGAGGCCCTTCTGGTGGGTCCCTGCTATTAGGTGGATGAATCATGATTTTGCGCGTAATAAGGAGGCATTTCCTTGTGTGTGGCCGTGGACCAGCTGTCAGTCTCTCCACGCACAGTCTACTTCTGATGGATGTCGTTCGTTGACCACGTTGACTACTCCACGCCGAGCGCATCCAAGGTGGTGGACGACGGCGAGGCCCCGGACAGCAATGAGCCGGAGATGGGAAGACGCTGGAGTAGAGTCGCAGACGGAGAGGTGTATGAGGTTAAGCGGTTCAGTGCGGTGTGGTTCGGCAGTCGGTGGAGAAGAACAGGAGGTGTGGACGGGTGGAGGGATGGCCTGGCCAATGGTGGGGTAGCGCTTCACAGCAAAGCATGCTAAGCAAAGCTGCTAGCAGCAGGAGGCGGGAGCAGGTGGTCCCGGCAGCGCTGGAGGAAGAAGACTAGAGATTGTAGATGGATGCCGGTGGTTGGATGTAAATCCAATAGCTAACGATGTAAGAATCATTTGTTGACTAAGTTGACAACGACTTGCGTTGGTTTCGACCTATTGGCCCACATTTCAGCTTCTAAAAATATGGCACGCATTCAACCCATTTTTTCAGAATTTATAGTAAATTTGATCCTTTTTTAGAATTACAGTCCATTTGCTGGGCTGGGTGAACAAATAATGTAGCGTCCATGCGGGCTACACGATTTTGCTGGGCTGATTCTAATTATAATGTTGGGTTGGGCACAACAATGTTATCAAAAAATAAACAGGGGCTGAGCATTTTGTTATAAATATATTTAAATAATAAGTGATTTATTATTACATTGGTCCTTAAATCTTACCAAGCTTTTGTACACAATCACCAGGATTTTCGTTGCCAAAAAATCCAGTATTTTATTGTTAAGAAATTATTTTTATAAGTTAATAAGATGTGGGATATTGTGTTCTTACATATGTAAGTATATGTTAAATATATGATGGCAATAACAATAATATATAAATACATATAAAATAATTTAAATATATATATAATATAGTTAGAAGGGAAACAAAAGTTCGACTAGGCGTTCCTATTCTTATATAGAAAAATAGAACAGACCTCTGCATTTTCTTCAAAAAATACATAAATTGGGTTGCCGATGTTTCAGGAAAAATAAAACCTCGGATGGGAGGTCCATATGCCGGTCGATACATGATGGCCCTCAAAAAAATACAAACCGGCATGTCGTGAGCTGCACATGTTAAAAAAGAAAGCCTAGACGGGGCAGCCCAAAACCCAGCGGATACTTACTGCCCCAGTGAGAATAAATGATACTACCACTTGACTCCACGGCTTCGTTGTGAATTTATCTCCTATGTTGAAGCACCTAAAAATGTAACTATGTTGACAAACCCATGGGCCCCAACGTCGGATAGCATTAGGAGGAAGTTTTTCGATGAGGCACTTGCTTGCGTCTGACCATAGACACAGTGGGTCTGACTGTCCACCTCTCCACGTACAGTCCTCTCCAGATTCCTCTCGTTTGTTCAACATGTTCACAATGGCAGACAGCGGCGTCGTGGCGAACGCACAAAGGCGCAGGAGGTGATCAGACCACCCAAGGCAGTGCCCTATTTGTGACGAAAGTACTGAACTAGCCCAGTGGCCAAGTGACACTACTCGACAGCTGTTCCGCCCGGGTTCGATTCCACCCTGATGCAGGGAAAATATCTCCAAATTTTTTGCCTCTTCCATTATTGGCATGTGGGTCCCCATTGTCATCTACGCACACCACGTCCAACACTTGCCAAAACTTCGTCCCTTGTTTTCTCTATTTTTCACACACTCGACATTGTGTGGGCATTTTGAAAATAGCATATCTGTTTGACTGTGCATCATATGAAGATGTGCTATGCATGAATGTTGATCAGCATGATGTTAACTGGCTGGTAGTTCCATTTTCGACCATGAATAAAACTTCCAACATGATGTTAACCCTGTTTGAAAAGGCCGTGTTAATATAAATGCTCGCCTCTGAAAGTTGCAGTTTCTTATCTGGCCCGAACTTGCGCTTTTCTTCTCTGGCCCAGAAACTTGCGCTTCTTCCACGAGAATCACATTGTCTGCACTTTTATACTCCTATGAAACTACATTTTTTTAAGTGCTAAAAATAGATCTCTAGAATTCATAAAATATTTCATATGCTCAATACTGCAAATCTGAAATTCAAAAGACATTCATATCTGAAAGTACTCTCAAAATACACAACACAAAACACAATTCACAACCTGCAAATACTGAAAACCCTAAGCTCCTCCTGACAATTCACAACCTACCCGACTATTGGGCTGGGGGGCAGTCCACTCCTATTCCTCAGCGGCAGACAGCCGCCCTGTGAGACAACGTGAACGGCGAGGGAGAGGATGGCGGGAAGCGTCGTCGGGCCAACTGCTTTTCTCCTCTTGCAGCTGGGTTCGGTCGACGAAGACTCCACCAGCTCGCTCTGGCACGACACCCTCACAAACGGCATCCTGTAGATGCTCGATCCTTTATACTCTGGTGGATGCTCCATCTAGGATCGATACTCCCACCACCGCTCCCTCATGATCAGATTCGGTGAATCTGTTTGCTCCATGGCCCAGAGGATCAGCTCTATGTACTCCCGCGCGACTCCCTTCGGGAGTATCGCCTCCTTTTCGCTCTGTTGCAGATATTTGGCCATGGATGTCGTCGTCGCCGCTAGTTGGTCCTTGTTGTCAAACCAAGACTGTATCTCCAACATCCTAGCTAGCTTCACAGGGTCGTCATATGCGATCCTCACGTATCGGTTGTACTCCTCCATCGATCTACTTCTCCACAGAACCTTCACTCGCCGGCGGTGGTTTTTGAATGGAAGAGGAGAGGAGCAGCACTGGTTTTGGATTAGAACGGGAGAGGAGCGACACTAGTTTTGGATTGGAACAGGAGAGGAGGGGCGGTGGTTTTGAAATGGAATAGGAGAGGAGCGGCGCTGGATTTAGATTGGAACAGGAGAGGAGCGGCGCTGGTCTTGTAAGTATTTTTTTGTTTTGCGTATTTTGGGTCAAAGTTTGACCATGTACTGTATTTGACAAGAAAAATGTGAATGCATGTCACCAAAAATTGTATCGTTTGGTTCGTATCTAAATGTACTTTCAAATTATATTATTTTTGCAACGTATAACATATATTTTATTTGTGAAAATCATGATCAATTATGACCCAGAATAAAAAGGAGACTAGTTAATGTGGGGTCGCTTTCTTAATTGAAGGGTAAATTGATTTTGATTTTGATCCAGTCACAGCGCGTCGGCCCTCTCGTCCAATCCTAAATCGCTGTTGCATGCTCCTCTCCCTCTTCTCCATTGCAAAACCACCTCCTCTCCTCTCCATCATCTCCAATCCAAAAACACCATCTCGCCTCTCCCTCTTCTCCATTGCAAAACCACCTCCTCTCTCCTCGGACGAGGATCCCCTGACGTAGCCCATCCTGCCATTGAGACACTGACACATGGGTCCCACCAAGCGCGGGGCCCACCTGTCATCGATCGAAAGGCGGGGAAACCACTCCTCTCCATCATCTCCATTCCAAAACCACCGTCTCGCCTCTCCCTCTTCTCCATTTCAAAACCACCCCCTCTCCTCTCCATCATCTCCATTCCAAGACCACTGGCTCTCCTCCCATCTTCCAAAGCTAGCACCGGACCACTCAGAAGGACATCTATGGAGAGGATGCAGCAGCGAATCAGGCAGATCGCCGGTGGCGACCAGGCAAAGTTAGCCAGGTTGAAGGAGATCCTTACTTGGTTTGACAATGAGTGGGAGATTTCGAGGACGGTGAGGGCCATGTGGCAATGTATGCGAAAGAGCGAGACGACGGCGATGTACTCCTCGGCGGCAGTCACGCCGTAGTCCTTCGAGTTCATCGAGTATCTCCTCTGGGCGATGGAGCAGACAGATTCGCCCGAGGCGAAAGTCAGGCGGAGGTGGTGGGCGTACAGGTCGAAGGTCGAGCACCCAGAGGATAACGAATCGATCGAGTACGGTGTGCTGTTCGTGAGGGTGCAGAGCCAGCCGGAGCCATAGGAGTATTCGTTCTCCCACTGCAAGAGGAGGCTGGATGGTGTGAGATCGCTTCCCCGCCGTTCTCCACGGTTCCCTCGATGCTCGCCTCGTTTCAGCGGCGTTGGTAGGGTTTAAGGTAAGCTTCGCACTAACCTAATCTTCCATCTGCTCATGTTTACAATCAGTGTGACAGCTAATAAAAATCATACTTACAATCAGTCTCCGAGTACTACGCCAATCACCCTAAAATAGCTCTGGACCTTTGGGTCAAAGTTGTGACACTGTGGACAAATAAAGAAAAATAGATTGGTGCATCTTTCAGAAAAGAGTACACCCCTAGAAAACTGCCAATATAAGCTACTAGCATGTTTTTTGAAGTCTAAGCTACTAGTATTTGGTTAGAGGATTTGTTGCCGAGAAAGATCCGTCCACCGTGAGCGCCACACATCCCACTGATGGTGGTGGATGCCAATGCTTAGATGGAGCAGGGTTGGTGTCGGTAATTTTTACTTGGCACCTCGCACTCTGCATATAAGCCGGTTCCGTCCGTACATTTGTGCAGTTCCACCAAAATGCAATTTGAATAACCCTGTTTGCACAGATAATGAAAAGGCGTGATTACATTATAGTGGCACTAGTTGATAAAACATACACTAATAAATAGAAGAAAATATTGTGATAGTATCATAGTATGCCATGTTGCGAGGGAGAGATGGGCCCTGCAACGTCTCATACGGTACGCCTCATACCGGAAATCGACCCAAGTCTCCCCGATACACCTTCTGCCAGTGATGGACATCAGTGTACAGCGGTAGTACAAGGAGGGGCCTTGAGACATTCCAATCTCTATTTTTGTGCAGATCAACTAAAATTAAGCACCCCAGTTTGCAGAAACGCTTAAACATTAACAATGGGACTAGTTGATGAAACATATACTAACAAAGAGAAGCACTTTCTTTATCTACATTGGAAATGAAATGATAGAGAGGATACTCGCTCTATTTTAACTATATTATTACTTCATTTTATCAGTGGCACTAGGGTCGAGCAGGTGACAAATGAGGTGTACCATGCGTCGCAAGGATGGAGGCCGGGGGTTCTTAGACTGGGATGCTGAAGCTGGCTCTTTCAGTCCCTATCTTCCCCTCTGATATTTCTGTGGTAGCATTTGGGTTGTAATCCAAACTTTGTCGAGCTGGTGCTACGACCCCCTACCTGCCTAGCTTATGTGGCGAACTTGTCTCCTGCTAGTACTCAGTACGTTCTAGTAGTAGTTGCATAACTGCCCGTTTACACTGAGATGTTGTCGGATAATGATTCTCTATGGTTGGATTTCTTTAATGAAATCGGAGGAAACCCCCTCTTTTGATATATAAAAAAATCAGTGCCACTAGCGGTGCCAAAACATTGCCTCAAATTAATAGTGCGACTATATTAAGGTGCAAAATAATAACATTACTGCTTTATCATGGCAGTGCCAAAACAGTAGCACAAGAGCAGACTCAACATGCAGGATCTTTGGCAAACGGTCAGACCAAAAAGGAACATACCTCGTGATGGGAACCATGTCTGCAGTCAACGCCATCATAGAAGGGATGGCACCAATCACCAACATGGATGATTCAATTCATGGGACCTTTTGGTGCAATTCACCTAAAATGAAGCAATGTCCCATGAGCTAGCAACTTCTTCTTCATTTTTTTTAAGAAAAGGGCTCCAGCCTCGGTTCCATTTCCATCAGAAAACGAAACCACAGAGCTTCTTCTTCATTAGTTGCAATAAAATTGAGCAACATCAAGGTTGGTTTTGAAGCTCCTAGAATGTTCAACTATAATTTCGATATCATTTTTCCAGTTTAACTAAGATCAAGCATGAAATGTGTGTCTCTGTTTGCACAAAAAAGGTGGAAAGGAGGGTGACAAACAAGTGATGAAACATACATCAAATGAAAAGAAGCAAATCTAGTGCTGGACTTACTCTGTTGACTTATCCCCCAGTCCCCACTTTCTTTCCTTTTCAACCAATAGATTGGGTTTATATTGAGTTTGTACTGTTTTTCCCTTTATTTCCCTATTAGACCTAGAGACCAGTTGGATAGCCAGTCTCTGCTACTTTTCGCCCGCATTATTTCCTCTTTCAACCAAGTCCTAGATTCAGGTAACAAATCTTCCCCCACCCCCCACCCCCTTTCTTCCTTGTTGGAATCAAGTAGTACTAGATTCGAGTGCATGAACTAGTTTTACCTCTTAACAGTAAAAAATTAGGTGTCTTTCGAATAGCCGATCGATCCTATCTACGAGGGGGCCTGGGAAATGGTAAAAGATACAAATGCAACGACATCAGGAGCTCGGGAAGTAGAGCAAGCCCGGTTTCGAAGGAAGTTATACCTGAGGGTCACCGGGATGTCGCTAGGTGGGCGGCGGGAGGCCGGATCTGCCCACACTACGACGACGAGGAAGAAGGGGTCGGAGGCCCTCCCTAGCCAGCGGTGCTTGGGAGAGAACGGCAAGGCACGCTGATTGGGATGTGCTGGCAGTGGGTAAGAGCCGTCGCCGAGGACGACCATGTGAATGTTGCACCTTCTCACCTTCCCCGGCGGAGAGGATCCAGCTGGATCTGTGACCAGCGATGAGCAGAGAGAGAGAGTGTGTGGCCACCGCTGTTGTGTTTAGATCTGGGGAGGACGAGACAGTGTGAAGAGAGCAACACTAGCAAGCAAGCGCGGAGGCTCCTGCCTATATAGTGGAGTACTACTAGTTTTCTTTTGTCTACCGGAGCCGGCTTGACCTCGTCAATGACTTTCTTCATGCACGTGCCCCGGAGGCGCAGTTGTCCTCATTTTGATCTGAAGCACCGGATTATAACATGACAAGAAACCATAACCTCACTGCCCAAAGGAGACAACATGAATCCCAACGGACAAACTAGACGAGGATCAAAGCTCATATTAAATATAAACTCGTAGAAAAGGGGTCCATCGATAGATGCCCTAATTAACATAGCCGGCTTGACATAGATGGCAGCCGAGTAGTCTTCGTGCATGTGGCCCCCATGACTAGCGCCTTGGAGGAACTCAGTTGTCGCTGTTTAACCCTCGCAGTGATCCGAAGCACATGACACCTAATTTTGCGAGATGACAAGAAACCTTTTTTTAGATTTCTCACCAGAACTACAGCCCTGTACAACACAGCCTGCACGATATGTAGACGATAGCCAATCCAGGCTAAAAGTGCTAGTTATCGACTAGAGGGGGGTGAATAGGCGATTTTTATGAAAGTCTTCAAAACATGAAAGTTTCGAAGACAGACAAGAAAACCGGACCTATAAACATGCAGCGGAAGATGAACTACACTAGACAAGCCATAGTCAGACAAGTATGAAACTAAAGCATGATGACAGATAGCAGCTGGGTAGTAGGATCAAGATGGAAGATAGTACGAAGCCAATCAGAACAAGTAGTCACACAGTGAAGTCAAACAGGCATAGCAATCAGCCAATGACTTCACAAGGATGAACTGTAAGTAAGGGAGAGTAAGAGATAGAACCAGTGTGTTGTGAATACAAGGATTTGTTTGACCAGTTCCAGTTGCTGTGACAACTGTACGTCTGGTTAGGGAGGCTGAGATTGAACTCAGAAGACCGTGTCTTCACCTTATTCCCCTTGAGCTAAGGACACACATTCCTCGCCCAATCACTCTGGTAAGTCTTCAAGGTAGACTTCCAAACGTTCACAGACTTCGTTCACCGGCAATCCACAATTACTCTTGGATGCTCAGAACGCGACGCCTAACCGCCTGGAGGATTCACAGTCCTCAAGTGTAACAAGTCTTTAGATCACGCGGACAGAAAGACTTCAGTGATGCCAACACTCTTTGGGCTCTGGGTGTTTTGGGCTCTGGGTGTTTTGGGCTTTGTCCTCACAAGGATTTCTCTCTCAAACTCTTCGGAGGTGGGTTGCTCTCAACGACAAAAGCCGTGCACTAACTCTGAGCAGCCACCAATTTATGGTGTAGGGGGCGGGCTATTTATAGCCACTGGGCAACCCGACCTGATTTGTCCTAAATGACCCTGGGTCACTAAGGAACTGACACGTGTCACAACGGTCAGATTTCAAACACACACGACAGCTTGACTTGGGCTACAAGTAAAGTTGACTTATCCGACTCAGGATAAGATTTGCTCTCATTGTCTTCGCTCGAAGACATAGGATTTTGGTTGAGCATCACTTCAGTCACTCTGACTTTGTTCACTTGGACCCCACTTAGCAGTGCGGTGGTTCCTATGACTCAACAAAGAAGAAAAGAAACAACGAAACTACTAAGTCTTCGCGCTCCATATTCTTCACTCAATGTCTTCTTCTGTCATAGTCTTCAATATGAATATCTTCACGTACCACCATTGTCTTCAATGTCTTCATAAATTTTTAGGGGTCATCTCCGGTAGGTTATCCGAATCAAGGAGGGACTACTACCTGTGTTATCCTGCAATTCTCACAAACACATTAGTCCCTCAACCATGTTTGTCGTTAATACTCCGAAACCAAACTAGGGGTGGCGCTAGATGCACTTACAATCTCCCCCTTTTTGGTGATTGATGACAAACTGTTTGAAGTTTTCAACAGGGATAAAATTATGTGAAATTGTAAAGGATGAGGTATTGTATTCGTAAGTAGCAAAAGGCTCCCCCTGAGGATGTGCATATAAACAATTTGCTTTTGGAATGCAAATGCACATGGCAGGTTCTACTTGTGGAGATCCTCTTCAACTTATGAAGACAATTCATCATGCATGATCTGATTTCACGAAGATAATGGCATGCATAATGAAAAATGGACGTCTGCAGAATGATTTAAGTGCGGAAGTTATCATCACACATGCGGAATTTATCATCGCATCACAAAATGGCAAATAAGTACCAGACGACCATCGAGTTTAAGTGTTACAACTCAGAGAACCAAATGTATCAAAAGCAAGAGTTGTAAACACTAGGCAAAATATAGTGCACCCGCCCATATGAACCCGCTTGAAGACTATCAACTCATAGCTTCTCCCCCTTTTGTCAGTAAGGACCAAAAAGGGTCGAAGACATTGAGCTTCTACTCGTTCTCAGAAGGAGTAGGAGAAGACGCAGGGTTGGTGTCGAGGTTTGGCGGTGCAGACGAACTTGGGGCAGTGTCGATGCGCGTTGGAGGAGGCGAAGTAGCATCATCTTGATCATCGATCACACGAGCATTCACAGTTGCAGCAGAAGAGGAGTATTCTGAATCTTCAAGAGATGGAGTGCGCCGCAGAACAGCATTTCTGGGCGGAGTGGAATCAAACTTGAATCTTTCTGAGAAGCCATCGTCCTGAAGATCTTCCTCAGCACACATAAGCGTCAGCCCTTTCCATGTGCGTCGACAGGTTTCATGCGTGACAAAGGCATTCTTGGTTGGAAGGTTGCGAATGCGATTGACGTCAGACATGATGCTTTGCATCTGGCGCTTGAGCCAATCATGATGCCTATCCTGTTTTTGATGCAGGCCAACGAGAAGCTCTCGGTCATTGAGAACACGAGATCGCCTTCGAGTCCGTTGAGCAATTGTGCTGTTAGTGGCTTCGGTTGGCGCACGGTGAGGTGCACGTGTAGTACCAGCCAACGGATAGACACGAGTGGCAGCCAGCACACCTTCAATGGGCTGAGTGAAGCTCTGACGATCAGCATTGTGAAGATAAATTGGCTCCTTGTCAGGCTCTGGATAGATGGCTTCAACAGACATATCGACATCTGGCAAGAAGACAATGTGATTGCGTGCAGATGGCTGATAGTTGAAAGCAGTGTGAAGCTTGATCAGTTGCATGATCCATGGAGCATAGAACTTCAAACCAAAAATGTCAGATCCTAATGCAGCAAGTTGGCGGATGAAGAAATCCTGTGCATTGAAGCTTTTGCCATGAAGAATATAGAAGACAAATGTCTTCATTGCACCTTCTAGCTTAGCCTGTGGAGAATGTCCTTTGAGAGGCCAGAGAGTTCGCCTAATGATGTGATAGATCGTGCGTGGCAGATACTCAAGGTCTTCAACAAAGAACTCCGTAGGATATTCTGCATCTGGAGGCAATGGATTCATCATGCTCAGCATCTAGCTCATGTCGGGTTCAGGCTTGTGAAAGATGCTTTCCACAGCTACAGTGTGAAGCTGACAACCAGGCTCATAGGGATCACCTGGAGTGGGCAGGCCAGTAAGCTTAATGACATCAAATGCTTTGGCTTCATGATGGACATTTCCTGTCATCCACTCAAGGACCCAAGTCTTCGGATCCCTGTTGTAGCCTCTGATATGCAGAGTGGCGTAGAATTGGAGCAGCAACTCTTCATTCTAGTGCTCCTTGTCAGTGAAAAATTGCAATAAGCAAGCCTCTCTGAAGCAATCAAGAGCTTCTTCTAAGTAGGGCAGACCAGCAATGGCTTCAGTATCAAGGTGCATATGCGGAAATATGCGGCCTTGGTTGTACAGAATGCATGAATAGTAACTGCGCTGCTGATAGCTCCAGAACCGATCAGATGAAATCTTGGGTTTGGTGTAGGGGTTCTTGTCGCTATCGAAGAAGGTGTTGTGTGTCATGAAGCCGTTGACATAGAAAGATCCTGGTGAAGTGGCAGTACCTGGAAATCTGGGCAGTCTTGGCTTTGGCTTCTGAACCTGAGGCCTGTGCTCGACATGGTAATCAAATTGAGGACCAGCAGCAGGCGGAGGAATCAGAATAGGCCATCTGACAGTTACAAGCTGACCATAGTTGTATGCTTGCTCGATAGTGTGTGGCCTTGGAGGTGGAATAGGAGCAGTGGCATTAACTTTAGGCAGCAGATTGACGACAGGTGTGGCATTGACTTCATATGCTTGATGGGCTTCATTGGCTTCATTGGTCACTGGTGCATTGACCACAGAAGGCTCCACATTAGCTTCAGCCATGACAATGTCATTGGCTTCAGGAATGTCATTTGTGGCAGCCTTAGGATTCTCACCCTCCACTTGAGTAGCTGGAGGTTCTGGCACAGATTGGTTCTCTTCATGAACTTCTTCTTGAGTTGCAGGGGGAGTAGCGACATGCTCTTCTTCTTGTGTTGCTCCGGCTGATGCAGCCGGAGGTTCTTCAGCAGTAATGGCTTCAGACACAGGCACCGTCACAGAAGGATTATTTTCAGGAAACACTTGACGTGCCACTGAACTTGACAAGTTTGAGCCCTCTTCTGTGATAGTGGTCATGGAGACGGATGGCCTCAGGCCTTGGCGAAGCCGTTAGAATACGGGCGACGGCTTTGGTGATGGTGATGTCTCCATGTAGTTGTCATCATTTGACATTGGGCTGATGACGGGCACACTTGACGGCTGGGGTGTACTTGGTGAGTCTTGTGGGGTAGCTTGCTGGGGGCGATCAGCCCACGATGCATCTTGTGATATTGGCGTCAGAGGAATTCCAATGCTGATAAGCTCACTGTTTGTTCGAACAGGCGATGATACCGATGGGCGCTCGATCTGAGGAAGTATTGCATCATCTTGAGCAATATCTTCAGTCGCGATGGGGTCGATGACTGGAACTTCTTGAGCTTCAGGAGCCTCTGTGGAAGCAGGCTCATGAACAATCAAGCGACGCTCTTGGTTTGCGACGGAGGGGAACAAATGCAAGGGGTTCAACAACAAGGGGCTCTGTGGGAGCAGCCCGATCTCTTCTCTTGGTTTTTCTCTTCTTAGGGGGTGGTTCTTCGTTAGTGGTGCGCTTGGTTTTCCGCTTCCTGGCTTCGGCTTCAGCTACCTTGGTTTTCTTCTTTTCAGAAGCCACTGAAGGAGCCTTGGGCTTCGAGCCGCGCATGCTGGTAGGGAAGACAATGTGTGGTTCTTCCTGCCGTGGTGCATCAGCGTTGGCTTCAGATGACTTCTTTTTCTTGGCAGCCATTGAGGGGTCAATGCCAGGGCGGCCAAGTGCCTTGCGCTTTTCAGCTTCATTGTAGGCTTGAACGCATTTGTCAGCGAGTGCTTTCATGCGCTCTCTTGAGCCTTTAGCTTCCTCGCGTTTCTTCCGAAACGACTCTTTGAGATCATTCAGCATCACCTTGAACTTTTGCACATCAGCCACATTCAGCCTGGCGACATGCTTCTTGAACTGTTCCTTCTCGAAGTCTATCTTTCACTTCAGTTCAACGATGCGCTGAGCCAGAGCAAGTTCAGGAGCAATGGCGCCTTGGAAAGCAACGCTGACGCCAATGGGAAGCTGAAGGTCATCAAAGCTGAGCTCCTGATTATCAAACCACTCATCAATGAAGTTCTTCAGGATGTTGACATCAAAGAGGGGCAGATCGTTGAAGATCTCCGCCTCTTGCTTGCTCTTGATCAGCTGTTCCAGAGCATCTTCACCAAATTCCTCATCAGAAGACAGGTCAATGGGTTCAGATTCATTCCTCAGAATGGCAGTAGGCATCAGTGCTTGACTCAGTTTCTGAACAGGTGGCTTCTGTGGCTTCTCATGCCTCTTGGAGATGCGACAAAGATCTTCAGAGTTATTGCTTGGAGCAGAAGGGGCAGTTGCCAATGGCTTCACTCTTGAAGCTTTTGGAGCTGCAGATGGTTTTGAAGCTTTAGTCTTCTTTTGCTTCTTAGGCTTTGGAGGAGGAGCAGGAGCTTCGTCAGTGTCAGCATCATCATCATCAGAATGATCCACTTTGGCACCACAAACGGTAATGTGAGTGATGAGGCCTGCTAGGTTGTAGAAGGGGCCAATCCAGTTTTCATTGGCTTCACGGGTGCCATTGTCCCGAGGTGCGGAGGGACCAGGGTTGAAGTCAAGACCCAGATACTTCTTGTTCTTTTTCGCTGAGTCTTTGGCGAACTGGTAGTTGCGCTTGAACAAATTGTCTTCACGACATGAGAGTAGTGAAGACGGGTCAGCATTCTCAGGTTGTGGTCCGCGCACCATGCTGCTACCTCTTGAGCACCGCATTGGTTTTTCCCCGAAGAGGAAGGGATGATGCAGTAAAGTAGCGTAAGTATTTCCCTCAGTTTTTGAGAACCAAGGTATCAATCCAGTAGGAGGCCACGCGCAAGTCCCTCGTACCTGCACAAAACGGTAGCTACTCGCAACCAACGCTTAGGGGTTGTCAATCCCTTCACGGTCACTTACGAGAGTAAGATCTAATAGAAATAATAAATAATATTTTTCGTATTTTTGATATAGATAGATGAAAAGTAAAAAGTAAAAGGCAAAGTAAAACAAAGCAAGTAAATAAAGTGATGGAGATTTATATGATGAGAATAGACCCGGGGGCCATAGGTTTCACTAGTGGCTTCTCTCAAGAGCATAGATATTCTACGGTGGGTGAATAAATTACTGTTGAGCAATTAACAGAATTGAGCATAGTTAGGAGTATAGCTAGGCGATGATCATGTATATAGGCATCACGTCTGAAACAAGTAGACCAAAACGATTCTGCATCTACTACTATTACTCCACTCATCGACCGCTATCCAGCATGCATCTAGAGTATTAAGTTAAAAACAGAGTAACGCCTTAAGCAAGATGACATGATGTAGAGGAATAAATTCATGCAATATGATAAATACCCCATCTTGTTATCCTCGATGGCAACAACACAATACGTGCCTTGCAACCCCTTCTGTCACTAGGTAAGGACACCGCAAGATTGAACCCAAAGCTAAGCACTTCTCCCACTGCAAGAACTACCAATCTAGTTGGCCAAACCAAACGGATAATTCAAAGAGATTGCAAAGATAACTCAATCATACATAAAAGAATTCAGAGAACAATCAAATATTTTCCATCGATAAGTTGGATCATAAACCCACAATTCATCGGTCTCAACAAACACACCGCAAAAAGAAGATTACATCGAATAGATCTCTACAAGAGAGGGGGAGAACATTGTATTGAGATCCAAAAAGAGAGAATAAGCCATCTAGCTACTAGCTATGGACCCGAAGGTCTGAAGTAAACTACTCACACTTCATCGGAGGGGCTATGATGATGTAGAAGCCCTCCGTGATGATGGCCCCTCCGTGGAGCTCTGGAACAGGCCCCAAGATGGGATCTCGTGGATCTGAGAAAGTTGCGGCGGTGGAATTAGGTTTTGGCTCCTCCTCGATCTGTCGGGGATAATGAGGTATATATAGGAGGAAGGAGTACGTCGGTGGAGCGTCGGGGGCCCACGAGGCGGGAGGCGTGCCCGGGGAAGGCGCGCCCCCACCTCGTGAACGCCTCTGGCACTTCTTGGAGTAGGGTCCAAGTCTCTGGATCACGTTCGGTGAGAAGATCACGTTCCCAAAGGTTTCATTCCGTTTGGACTCCGTTTGATATTCCGTTTCTTGAAACACAAATAGGCAAAAAAACAGCAATTAAGGCTGGGCCTCCGGTTAATAGGTTAGTCCCAAAAATAAGATAAAAGTGGAAAATAAAGCCCATTATAGTCCAAAACAATAGATAAAGTAGCATGGAGCAATCAAAAATTATAGATACGTTGGAGACGTATCACATGCAAGGATAGAAGCCTTGCTCAATGGCTTCAGCCTGATTCCTGGGTGGAAGATTTCTGTACAGAATATCACTCCAGGGTGCCTTGATGGCATTCTTCTCTGCATATTCCTTGGTGATGAAGCGGTATCTGAACCACTCTTCTGCCCAATATCTTCGAATCCATTGGATTCGATTCTTGCGTTCAGTGTAGGTTTCTTCTGGATCAGTTTTGTACATCTCATGCAAATCAGGTGGTAAATCCTTGGAAGTGTCACCACGGCGCTGTTTGCCTCCCTTTCTTGCTGATTTTCAGTTGCCATGAAGTGTAAATTGAAAGGCTTCAGTACTTTCAAAGGCTTCAAACGGCTGGACTGACAGGAACTTGCTTCAGGTGAGTTGATGTGACTCTGCAAGAACTCTGCAAATGAATGCAGACTATGAGAACCAAGGGATTCTCCCATGGACATGTACCTGTGACAGCATTAAAGGTGCGAGTGAAGGGGACGAGGTCATATGCATTCTCAGAAGATTTTGAAGATAATTCAGTTTGAAGACATTGACCTCATAACGCGAAGACATTCACTTATATGATGAGAGTTGGTTCCAGAGTTGTACAAATCCAAGAATAAGTACAAGTGAGGAATCTAACTTGTGAAGAAGCATAAGTGAATATACTAGGCAAGATTATGAGATGCAGAAAGAGATAGATTCATGTTCAAAGATCTAGAAACCACTTTAGGTAAGAAGGGATGAATCTATCGGATCAAAAGGACGGTAAAAAGTAAACTTTTATTACCACACGATGAACTGCTAGACGGGGCGAAGATGGATGCCGAGCAGTTCGATCTTCCGTGCCCTAACTTGGCGACGGCAGACACCTACGGCGACGGCGGAGAAGACGAGATCCGCGGCCGGCGTGATGACGGCGTCGATGAAGTTGCGGCAGCTAAGCGCTCCGTCGTCGGCGTCGTCGAGAGCTAGCGCAGGCGCTAGGGTTTGCGAGAGATGGAGAAGGAGGAAGAAAGATTTTGACTGAGACGGGACATGCATTTATAAGGATAGAGACAGCACAGCGCAATTACGCAGGTGCCCCTGGCGGTTCACATCTGATGGACACGTGGCGAACATGCAACTCATTGCGAGATGTTCCACGTTCCTACGCGCGCCTGGATTGTCGGGGTGGTCGTTCCGAATTCTCTGGGTTTTAGGCAAAAGGATATGTCATTAAAACTAGATATAAAAGTTTGTCTCTGTACCTTCTGATGACAAGGACGCAGAGAAGACATTCGACAGTTTCAACAGAATGCATATGATTTGGATAGACTAGCACATATGCCTGTGCTTTGGAACGGGGAGTTATTTTGTGAGAAGCATCGGAAGAGACAATTAATGAGTCCATCAAAACGGTCTCCACACAATAGTGGGGCGATAGAGCGGAGAGCTGTGGTGTTCTCGCGGGTTATGTTTGGCCCGCAAGATCTTTATAGTAATGGGGTTGTTGGGAGTGGCAGCCACTATCCAATTCGTGCATTTTTTTCCTTCAGGTCTGCCTCGTTGAGGTTGTCGTGATCTCCTGATATTTTTTAAAACATGTGACCCTGCGCAAGCGGGAGCTACATGCACTGGGGCTGCCCCTTTGAGAATTTTTTTTCTCAAAAAAGGTTAATTTCTAGAAAAAGGAAAACAAAACTTGAAATAAAAAGATGTTCTTAAATTCACAAACACTTTTTGAAAACATGACCATTTTTAAGGCGGAGAAACGAACATTTTTTGAATTTGTGAACAATTTTTAAAATGGAAACTTGTTTTGAACATTCAAATCAATTTTCAAAAATGTCTTTTTAATCACGAACATTATTTTTGAATTTGTGAACATTTCGATAAAATGAATATTTTTCAAATTTCTATTAGTTTTCAAATGAAATTTATTTTAGAAATCTATAAAAAATTACAATTTTTCTCAAAATGTGAACATTTTTTTAATTTTAAAAAAAATTAGAACAAAAATAAAAATTTCAATTTCCAAATGTTTTTGAAAGTGGGAATTTTTTTGAAATCTTAAGATTTAACGAAAAATAGTACAAAAAACGAAATTTTGGAAATTTTATTAAATTAATTTATGGGAAAAGGAAAAAATAAATTGGAAGGGAAAAAATAAAAATAGAAAAAGAATGCAGAAAAAATAGTAATGGGCTGGCCCAGAGGCCGATGGGAAGCTCCAACTATATGCCGCGCTGAGTGAATAATAAGGTTTCTCAGCTGCATGCAGGATATATATGGGTGGCTTTTTCGGGCCTTAGTGCGTCTGCCCACGCGTCACAATTTCCGGACAAAACTTCTTATTTTTTAGCAGATGGACCACGAAAATTTAGTACCACCTAGGATATAAGAAAAATATTTTCGATGGTGAACGGATGAAAAAATTAGAGAAACACATCTTGCTTTATTAGTAGATATAGATAGAACTTGAAATAGAAAGCATAGAGAGGTTAGGGTCCGATCACATTCACTTAGTTCAAAAGATTCAAATAAGAAGACATAGCTATAAGTGAATGCTGTGGAGGACAGAATACAGTATATGTATATAACAGAGTAAACCTCAAATCAGTAATCACGAAATCAAATTGAAGTTAAATCAAATGCGAAGATTTTGCAAATATGACACCATGAGGAAACACTTCATAATAGTTTGGTGGTGGCGTTACCCACCGTATAGGAAGTATTAGACCGAGACACGGCGCACAATTATCGTGGCGCTCTTAAGCCAATTTCCACGTTAATGTATTCACACTTAGAGTGTATGTCTTCATTGATTGAAGATATACATTACTTCGTATGTTGCACATCTAAGTCATCAACATGCATTAGTGTTAGGATGAGTGCCTAATCACAGGACATTCGAGGATTCCAAGATATTTAGCTCACACCGCAACTTGCAAAACCTTTTCTCATCCAAGGGCTTAGTGAAAATATCAGCCGACTGCTCTTCTGTCTTGACATGAATGATATCAATATCTTCTTTCATAACATGATCTCTGAGGAAGTGATGACGAATTTCAATGTGCTTTTTCTTCGAGTCTTTGAATCGGGTTATTGGCAATGTTGATAAGCGCTTTCATTATCGCGATGAGAGTGGCACATGCTTCAGATTGACGCCTTAGTCCTTAAGAGTTTGCTTCATCCATAGAAGCCGAAGCAGAAGATCCAAAGAAGAATGTGTTCAGACTCAGCAGTTGAGAGTGATACACAGTTCTGCTTCTTTGAAGACCAACAGACAAGAGATCGACCCAGAAAGTGACATGTGCCTGATGTTGACTTGCGATCCACCTTGTCACCAGCATAGTCAGCATCCGAAAAACCAACCAGATCAAACTCTGAGCCCTTTGGATACCATAATCCTAGTGTTGGGGTGTAAGCCAAATATCGAAGAATTCGCTTCACAGCTAAGTGATGCGACTCCTTTGGTGCCGCTTGGTATCGGGCACACATGCAAACACTAAGCATGATATCTGGCCTAGATGCACATAAGTAAAGTAAAGAACCAATCATGGAGCGGTATACCTGTTGATCAAATCTTTACCATTGGTGTCGGGACTTAGATGACTTTTGGATGGCATTGGCGTCGTGTATCCTTTGCAGTCTTGCATTCCAAACTTCTTCAGGCAGTCTTTGAGATATTTTTCTTGAGATATGAAGATGACGTTGTGTTGCTGACGGATTTGAAGACCAAGAAAGAACTTCAGCTCTCCCATCATGGACATTTGACATTGTTCTTGCATCATGTGAGCAAATTCATCGCTGTATTTCTTGTTGCTGCAACCGAAGATAATGTCATCCACATAGTTTTGGCACACAAACAGTTCACCATCATATGTCTTCGTGAAGAGAATTGCGAGACCTCCAGAGTAATACCAGCTCCACCACCCTTTCAGAGGGCAATATAGATGGGTCTACGCTTGGGGGGCTCAGGCTTTCAAAACCACTGATTACTACAAGTTTTTCTTTCGCGAGGTCATTGCCCATGCCGCCTTTAGATGGTTGTGGAAAGCCAAAAGCATACCCAAGATCAAAGTGTTTGGGTGGTTTCTGCTGATGGATCGCCTCAATACTCGTAACATGTTGAAGAGGAGGAACTTGTTGGAAATATGCCCTAGAGGCAGTAATAAATTAGTTATTATTATATTTCCTCGTTCATGATAATAGTTTATTATCCATGCTATAATTGTATTGATAGGAAACTCAGATACATGTGTGGATACATAGACAACACCATGTCCCTAGTGAGCCTCTAGTTGACTAGCTCGTTGATCAATAGATGGTTACGGTTTCCTGACCATGGACATTGGATGTCATTGATAACGGGATCACATCATTAGGAGAATGATGTGATGGACAAGACCCAATCCTAAGCCTAGCACAAAGATCGTAGTTCGTATGCTAAAGCTTTTCTAATGTCAAGTATCTTTTCCTTAGACCATGAGATTGTGCAACTCCGGATACCGTAGGAATGCTTTGGGTGTACCAAGCGTCACAACGTAATCGGGTGACTATAAAGGTGCACTACAGGTATCTCCGAAAGTGTCTGTTGGGTTGGCACGAATCGAGACTTGGATTTGTCACTCCGTGTGACGGAGAGGTATCTCTGGGCCCACTCGGTAGGACATCATCATAATGTGCACAATGTGACCAAGGGGTTGATCACGGGATGATATGTTACGGAACGAGTAAAGTGACTTGCCGGTAACGAGATTGAACAAGGTATCGGCATACCGACGATCGAATCTCGGGCAAGTACAATACCGCTAGACAAAGGGAATTGAATACGGGATTGATTGAATCCTCGACATCGTGGTTCATCCGATGAGATCATCGTGGAACATGTGGGAGCCAACATGGGTATCCAGATCCCGCTGTTGGTTATTGACCGGAGAACGTCTCGGTCATATGTCTCATATCTCCCGAACCCGTAGGGTCTACACACTTAAGGTTCGATGGCGCTAGGGTTATAAAGGAAGTTTGTATGTGGTTACCGAATGTTGTTGAGTCCGGATGAGATCCCGGACATCACGAGGAGTTTCGGAATGGTCCGGAGGTAAATATTTATATATGGAAAGTTGTTGTTCGGGTTCCGAAAAAAGTTCGGGTTTTTTCGGTATTGTACTGGGAAGCTTCCAGAAGGTTCCGGAGGATTCCGGAGGGGTCCGGAGGTCCGGAAATTGTTCCACCACGTCCAATACAGTAGTATGGGCTGTAGGGGGCGCCCTAGCCTTAATGGGCCTGGGGCACCAGCCCCCCGAAGGCGCATGCGCATGGGAAGGGGAAAACCTTAAAAGGGGGAGGCCTCCACTTGACTTGGGAGGCACTCCTCCCCCCTTGGCCGCCCCCCCTAGATGGGATCTAGGGCTGGCCGCACCCCTTGGGGTGGGAAACCCTAAAGGGGGCGCAGCCTCCTTCCCCCCTATATATACTTGAGGTTTTGGGGCTGCCAACACATGAGTTTTCTCCCTCTATTGGTGCAGCCCTGCCTCTCCTCCTCCTCCTCTCCGTGGTGCTTGGCGAAGCCTGCTGGATTGCCACGCTCCTCCACCACCGACGCCCGTTGTGCTGCTGCTGGATTTGAGTCTTCCTCAACCTCTCCCTCTTTCCTTGCTGGATCAAGGCGTGGGAGACGTCACCGGGCTGTATGTGTGTTGAACGCGGAGGTGCCGTCCGTTCGGCACTAGGATCTCCGGTGATTTGGATCACGACGAGTACGACTCCTTCAACCCCGTTCTCTTGAACGCTTCCTCTTAACTATCTATAAGGGTATGTAGATGCACTCTCCTTCCCTCGTTGCTAGTTTCTCCATAGATAGATCTTGGTGACACGTAGGAAAATTTTGAATTTCTGCTACGTTCCCCAACAGTGGCATCATGAGCTAGGTCTATTGCGTAGATTCTTTGCACGAGTAGAACACAAAGTAGTTGTGGGCGTTGATTTTGTTCAATATGCTTACCTTTACTAGTCCAATCTTGTTTCGACGGTATTGTGGGATGAAGCGGCCCGGACCGACCTTACACGTACACTTACGTGAGACAGGTTCCACCGACTGACATGCACTTGGTGCATAAGGTGGCTAGCGGGTGCCGCCTCTCCCACTTTAGTCGGAACAGATTTGATGAAAAGGGTCCTTATGAAGGGTAAATAGCAATTGGCATATCACGTTGTGGTCTTGCGTAGGTAAGAAACGTTCTTGCTAGAAACCCATAGCAGCCACGTAAAACATGCAAACAACAATTAGAGGACGCCTAACTTGTTTTTGCGGGGTATGCTATGTGATGTGATATGGCCAAGAAGAATGTGATGAATGATATGTGATGTATGAGATTGATCATGTTCTTGTAATAGGATTCACGACTTGCATGTCGATGAGTATGACAACCGGCAGGAGCCATAGGAGTTGTCTTTATTTATTGTATGACCTGCGTGTCATTAAACAACGGCATGTAATTACTTTACTTTATTGCTAACCGTAGCCATAGTAGTAGAAGTAATAGTTGGCGAGACAACTTCATGAAGACATGATGATGGAGATCATGATGATGGAGATCATGGTGTCATGCCGGTGACGATGATGATCATGGAGCCCGAAGATGGAGATCAATGGAGCTATATGATATTGGCCATATCATGTCACTACTATATAATTGCATGTGATGTTTATTATGTTTATGCATCTTGTTTACTTAGAACGACGGTAGTAAATAAGATGATCCCTTACAACAATTTCAAGAAGTGTTCTCCCCTAACTGTGCATCGTTGCTAAAGTTCGTCGCTTCTAAGCACCACGTGATGATCGGGTGTGATGGATTCTTACGTTCACATACAACGGGTGTAAGACAGATTTACACACGCGAAACACTTAGGGTTAACTTGACGAGCCTAGCATGTACAGACATGGCCTCGGAACACGAGACCGAAGGTCGAGCATGAGTCGTATAGTAGATACGATCAACATGAAGATATTCACCGATGATGACTAGTCCGTCTCACGTGATGATCGGACCACGGCCTGAGTTGACTCGGATCATGTAATCACTTAGATGACCGTAGGGATGTCTATCTCGAGTGGGAGTTCATAAGATGAACTTAATTATCCTGAACATAGTCAAAAGATCTTTGCAAATTATGTCGAAGCTCGCGCTTTAGTTCCACTGTTTAGATACGTTCCTAGAGAAAATATAGTTGAAAGTTGACAAGAGCGATTATGCGGACGGAAGAAAGCTTATGTCCTTAATGCACCGCCGATGTCTTTGAACCCCAAACGTTGTTTGTAGATGTTGCGAACATCGGACATACACATTTTAATAACTACGTGATAGTTCAGTTAAATGGTTTAGAGAGTAGAGGCACCAAAGACGTTTTCGAAACGTCGCGGAACATATGAGATTTTTCGAGGGCTGAAATTGGGATTTCAGGCTCGTGCCCACGTCAAGAGGTATGAGACCTCCGACGATTTTCTTAGCCAGCAAACTAAGGGAGAAAAGCTCAATCGTTGAGCTTGTGATCAGATTGTCTGAAAGTGCTACAATCACTTGAATCGAGTGGGAGTTGATCTTCCGAGATGAGATAGTGATGTTTCTCCAAAGTCATTGCCACCAAGCTGCTAGAGCTTCGTGATGAACTATAACATATCGAGGGATAGATATGATGATCCTTGAGGTATTCATGATGTTTGACACCGCGAAAGTAGAAATCAAGAAGGAGCATCAATTGTTGATGGTTGGTGAAACCACTAGTTTCAAGAAGGGCAAGGGCAAGAAGGGATACTTCATGAAACGGAAAATCAGCTGCTGCTCCAGTGAAGAAACCCAAGGTTGAACCCAAACCCGAGACTAAGTGCTTCTGTGATAAGGGGAATAGTCACTAGAGCGGAATTACCCTAGATACTTGGTGATGAGAAGGCTGGCAAGGTCGATAGAAGTATATTGGATATACATTATGTTAATGTGTACTTTACTAGTACTCCTAGTAGCACCAGGGTATTGAGATACCGCTCGGTTGCTAAGTGTTAGTAACTTCGAAATAAAAGAGCTACGGAGACTAGCTAAAGGTGAGTTGACGATATGTGTTGGAAGTGTTTCCAAGTTTGATGTGATCAAACATCGCACGCTCCCTCTACCATCAAGATTAATATTAAACCTGAATAATTGTCATTTGGTGTTTGCATTGAGCATAGACATGATTGGATTATGTCTATCGCAATACGGTTATTCATTTATGGAGAATAATGGTTACTCTGTTAATTTGAATAATACCTTCAATGGTCTAGCACCTAAAAGAATGGTTTATTTAATCTCGATCGTAGTGATACACATTTTCATGCCAAAAGATATAAGATAGTAATGATAGTACCACTTACTTGTGGCACTGCCATGTGAGTCATATTGGTATAAAACGCATGAAGAAGTTCCATGTCGATGGATCTTTGGACTCACTCGTTTTGAAAAGTTTGAGACATGCGAACCATGTCTATTGGTGTATACGCATGAAGAAACTCCATGCAGATGGACCGTTTGGACTCACTTGATTTTGAATCAATTGAGACATGCAAATCATACCACATGGGCAAGATGACTGAAAAGCCTCAGTTTCAGTAAGATGGAACAAGGTAGCAACCTGTTGGAAGTAACACATTTTGATGTGTGCAGTCCAATGAGTCTTTGAGGCATGCAGTGAATATCGTTATGTTCGACTTCACGAGATGATTCGAGTAGATGTTGAGTATATTTACTTGATGAAACACAAATCTGAATTATTGAATGGTTCAAGTAATTTCAGAGTGAAGTTAAAGATCATTGTGACAAGAGGATAAAATGTCTATGATATGATCATAGAGATGAGTATCTGAGTTACGAGCTTTGGTACGCATAATTAAGACACCTTGTGGAAATTGTTTTACAATTAATACCGCTGGAACACCATAGTGTGATGGTGTCCGAACATCATGGTTGCACCCTATTGGATATGGTGCGTACCATGATGTCTCTTATCGAATTACCACTATCGGTCATGGGTTAGGCATTAGAGACAACCGCACTCACTTTAATAGGGCACCACGTAATTCCGTTGAGACGGCACTGTTTGAACTATGGTTTGGAGAAACCTAAGTTGTCGTTTCTTAAAAGTTTGGGGCTGCGGCGCTTATGTGAAAAGGTTTCATCGTGATAAGCTCGAACCCAAAACGGATAAACACATCTTCATAGGATACCCAAAATGGTTGGGTATACCTCCTATCTCAGATCCGGAAGCAAAAAGTAATTGTTTCTAGAAACGGGTCCTTTCTCGAGGAAAAGTTTCTCTCGAAAGAATTGAGTGGGAGGATGGTGGAGACTTGATGAGGTTATTAAACCATCACTTCAACTAGTGTGCAGCAGGGCACAGGAAGTTGTTCCTATGGCGCCTACATCAATTGAAGTAGAAGCTTATGATAGTGATCATGAAGTTTCGGATCAAGTCACTACCGAACCTCGTGGGATGACAAGGACGCATACTGCTTTAGAGTGGTATGGTAATCTTGTCTTGAAGGTCATGATGCTAGACAACAATGAACCTACGAGCTATGGAGAAGCGATGGTGGGCCCGGATTCCGACAAATGGTTAGAAGCCATGAAATCCGAGATAGGATCCATGTATCAGAACAAAGCATGGACTTTGGTGGACTTGCCCGATGATAGGCAAGCCATTGAGATAAATGGATCTTTAAGGAAAAGACGGACAAGGACGGTAATGTCACCGTCTATGAAGCTAGACTTGTGGCGAAGAGTTTTTCACAAGTTCAAGGAGTTGACTACGATGAGATTTTCTCATCCGTAACAATGCTTAAAGTCCTTCGGAATCATGTTAGCACAAGCTGCATTTATGAAATCTGGCAGATGGATGTCAAAATGAGTTTCCTTACCAGTTATCGTAAGGAAAGGTTGTATGTGATACAATCAGAAAAGTTTTGTCAATCCTAAGGATGCTAAAAGGTATGCTAGCTCAGCAATCCTTCTAAGGACTGGAGTAAGCATCTCGGAGTTGGAATATGCACTTTGATAGGATGATCAAAGATTTGGGTTTATAAAAAGTTTATGAGAAACTTGTATTTCCAAAGAAGTGAGTGGGAGCACTATAGAATTTCTGATGAGTATATGTTGTTGACATATTGATGATCAGAAATGATGTAGAATTTCTAGAAAGCATATAGGGTTATTTGAAAAGTATTTTTCAAGGGAAAACCTGGATTAAGCTACTTGAACAAAAAGCATCAAGATCTATAAGATAGATCAAAATGTTTAATAATACTTTCAAATGAGCACATACCTTGACATGATCTTGAAGGTGTTCAAGATGGATCGATCAAAGAAGGAGTTCTTGCACGAGTTGTAAGGTATGAAGTTAAGAGTTAAAAAGGTCGACCACGGCAGAAGAGAGACAAAGGGCGAAGGTCGTCCCCTCGCTTCTACGTAGGCTCTATAGTATGCTATGCCGTGTACCGCACCGGAAGTGTGCCTTGCCATGAGTCAGTCAAGGGGTACAAGAATGATCCAGGAACGGATCATTGGACAGCGGTCAAAATTATCCTTAGAAGAATAAGGAAATGTTTCTCGATTATGGACGTGATAAAGAGTTCGGCGTAAAGGGTTACGTTGATGCAAGCTTTAACACCTATCCGAATGACTCTGAGTAGCAAACCGGATACGTATAGTGGAGCAACCATTTGGAATAGATCCAAGTGGAGCGTGGAAGCAGAGTTTACAATATGACCTAGAAATTTGCAAAGCATACACGGATCTGAAAGGTTCAAACCCGATGACTAAAAAACCTCTCTCACAAGCAAAACATGATCAAACCTGAGAACTCATTGAGTCTTAATCACATGATGATGTGAACTAGTTTACAGACACTAGTAAACTCTTTGGATGTTGGTCACATGGCGATGTGACCTATCAGCGATTAATCACATGACGATGTGAACTAAATTATTGACTCTAGTGCAAGTGGGAGACTGTTGGAAATATGCCCTAGAGGCAATAATAAATTAGTTATTATTATATTTCCTCGTTCATGATAATAGTTTATTATCCATGCTATAATTGTATTGATAGGAAACTTCAGATACATGTGTGGATACATAGACAACACCATGTCCCTAGTGAGCCTCTAGTTGACTAGCTCGTTGATCAATAGATGGTTACGGTTTCCTGACCATGGACATTGGATGTCATTGATAACGGGATCACATCATTAGGAGAATGATGTGATGGACAAGACCCAATCCTAAGCCTAGCACAAAGATGCGTAGTTCGTATGCTAAAGCTTTTCTAATGTCAAGTATCTTTTCCTTAGACCATGAGATTGTGCAACTCCCGGATACCGTAGGAATGCTTTGGGTGTACCAAACATCACAACGTAACTGAGTGACTATAAATGTGCACTACAGGTATCTCCGAAAGTGTCATTGGGTTGTACGAATCGAGGCTGGGATTTGTCACTCCGTGTGACGGAGAGGTATCTCTGGGCCCACTCGGTAGGACATCATCATAATGTGCACAATGTGACCAAGGGGTTGATCACGGGATGATGTGTTACGGAACGAGTAAAGAGACTTGCCGTAACGAGATTGAACAAGGTATCGGCATACCGACGATCGAATCTCGGGCAAGTACAATACCGCTAGACAAAGGGAATTGAATACGGGATTGATTGAATCCTCGACATCGTGGTTCATCCGATGAGATCATCGTGGAACATGTGGGAGGCAACATGGGTATCCAGATCCCGCTGTTGGTTATTGACCGGAGAACGTCTCGGTCATGTCTGCATGTCTCCCGAACCCGTAGGGTCTACACACTTAAGGTTCGATGACGCTAGGGTTATAAAGGAAGTTTGTATGTGGTTACCGAATGTTGTTCGGAGTCCCGGATGAGATCTCGGACGTCACGAGGAGTTTCGGAATGGTCCGGAGGTAAAGATTTATATATGGAAAGTTGTTGTTCGGGTTTCGGAAAAAGTTCGGGTTTTTCGGTATTGTACCGGAAGCTTCGGAAGGTTCCGGAGGATTCCGGAGGGGTCCGGAGGTCCGGAAATTGTTCCACCACGTCCAATACAGTAGCATGGGCTGTAGGGGGGCGCCCTAGCCTCAATGGGCCAGGTGTACCAGCCCCCCCAAGGCCCATGCGCATGGGAAGGGGAAAACCCTAAAGGGGGAGGCCTCCACTTGACTTGGGAGGCACTCCTCCCCCCTTGGCCGCCCCCCTAGATGGGATCTAGGGCTGGCCGCACCCCTTGGGGTGGGAAACCCTAAAGGGGCGCAGCCCCTTCCCCTATATATACTTGAGGTTTTGGGGCTGCCAACACATGAGTTTTCTCCCTCTATTGGTGCAGCCCTGCCTCTCCTCCTCCTCTCCCGTGGTGCTTGGTGAAGCCCTGCTGGATTGCCACGCTCCTCCACCACCACCACGCCGTTGTGCTGCTGCTGGACGGAGTCTTCCTCAACCTCTCCCTCTTTCCTTGCTGGATCAAGGCGTGGGAGACGTCACCGGACTGTACGTGTGTTGAACGCGGAGGTGCCGTCCGTTCGGCACTAGGATCTCCGGTGATTTGGATCACGACAGCACGACTCCTTCAACCCCGTTCTCTTGAACGCTTCCGCTTGACGATCTACAAGGGTATGTAGATGCACTCTCCTTCCCTCGTTGCTAGTTTCTCCATAGATAGATCTTGGTGACACGTAGGAAAATTTTGAATTTCTGCTACGTTCCCCAACAGAACTACAACATAGGGACTAACCTGGACTGTCTTCTTTGTGGTGAGCATGTGGAGGAAACTGTCGAACACCTCTTCTTCCACTGCACGTTTAGTGCGCGCTGCTGGAATAATCTCAAGATCACTTGGCCGGCTTATGGTACCCGTTTGGATATGATGACACACTTAAAATCCAGACATCCACACAAACTCATCATGGATGTATTCCTTGTGAGTGCTTGGAGCCTTTGGAAAGAAAGAAATAACAATTACTTTAGACAAGTGACTCCCTCCTTCTCATCTTGGAAGGCCAGATTCAGGGGTGATCTATCAAACATTATCCACAGACTTCCTGAGCATAAGAAGCATCTGGTCGCTGACTTTCTAAATTCTGTAGTGGACTACTCTAGCTAAGTCTCCTCCCTGGAGACATGCTTTGTATTTACTTAACTCATGTATAGTTGATTTTTTTTCCTTTCCTAAACCCCCACCCTCACTCCTTGTAACCGGACTGTTTGACCCTTAATATCATTTTGCAGTAGGAGCCTTTCCTACTGTTTAACCTTAAAAAAACAGGTTCTCTTCTTGTGGTCATTGGAAGAAGCTTCATCATTTCTTGAACTGGATCGTGAAGACTTTCTGAAGCCTTTCTTCTTAGTGAACTTATGGAACTTCTTCACAAGCATAGCAAGCTCCTTTCCAAGGTCTTCAGCTTCACCAGAGCTGCAGTCAGATTCTTCTTCAGATGAGGAAACAGCCTTTGCCTTCAAAGTGCGAGTTCGGCCATAGTTGGGACCATAGATATCTCTTTTCTCGAGATATTTGGAACTCATGTGTGTTAAGCCTCTCAAGTATGTCAGATGAATCGAGTGTCTTGAAGTCAGGGCGTTCTTGAATCATAAGAGCTAGAGTGTCAAATGAGATGTCAAGAGATCTCAGAAGCGTCTTGACGATTTCATGCTTGGTGATCTCAGCGGCCCGAGAGCCTGAAGCTCGTTTGTGATGTCGATGAGACGATCGAACATGAGCTGGACATTTTCATTGTCATTTCTCTTGAAACGGTTGAAGAGGTTGCGTAGGACACTGATTCTTTGATCTCTCTGAGTTGAAACACCTTCATTGACTTTGGAGAGCCAGTCCCAGACTAGCTTCGACGTTTCCAAAGCACTCACATGGCCATACTACCCTTTGGTCAGATGACCATAGATGATGTTCTTCGCAGTAGAATCGAGTTGAATGAACTTCTTGACATCAGCAGCGGTGACGCCTTCACCAGTCTTGGGAACGCCATTTTTGACGACATACCACAGATCGACATCAATGGCTTCAAGATGCATACGCATCTTATTCTTCCAGTAGGGATATTCAGTGCCATCAAAGACAGGGCACACAGCGGAGACATTGATTATCCCTGCAGTCGACATAGCTAAACTCCAGGTGGTTAAACCGAATCACACAGAACAAGGGAGTACCTTGCTCTGATACCAATTGAAAGTGCTAGTTATCGGCTAGAGGGGGGGGTGAATATGCGATTTTTATGGAAGTCTTCAAAACATGAAAGTTTCGAAGACACACAAGAAAACTGGACCTATAAACATGCAGCGGAAGATGAACTACACTAGACAAGCCATAGTCAGACAAGTATGAAACTAAAGCATGATGACAGATAGCGCTGGGTAGTAGGATCAGGATGGAAGATAGTACGAAGCCAATCAGAACAAGTAGTCACACAGTGAAGTCAAACAGGCATAGCAATCAGGCAATGACTTCACAAGGATGAATTGTAAGTAAGGGAGAGTAAGAGATAGGACCAGCGTGTTGTGAATACAAGGATTTGTTCGACCAGTTCCGATTCTTTGTGACAACATGCGTGCAGTTAGGGAGGCTGAGATTGAACTCGAGGAAGACCGTGTCTTCACCTTATTCCTTGAGCTAAGGACACACGGTCCTCGCCCAATCACTCTGGTAAGTCTTCAAGGTAGACTTCCAAACCTTCACAGACTTCGTTCACCGGCAATCCACAATTACTCTTGGATGCTCAGAACGCGACGCCTAACCGGCTGGAGGATTCCACAGTCCTCAAGTGTAACAAGTCTTCAGATCACGCGGACAGAAAGACTTCAGTGATGCCAAACACTCTTTGGGCTCTAGGTGTTTTGGGCTTTGTCCTCACAAGGATTTCTCTCTCAAACTCTTCGGAGGTGGGTTGCTCTCAACGACAAAAGCCGTGCACTAACTCTGAGCAGCCACCAATTTATGGTGTAGGGGTTGGGCTATTTATAGCCACCGGGCAACCCGACCTGATTTGTCCGAAATGACCACTGGTCACTAAGGAACCGACACGTGTCACAACGGTCGATTTCAAACACACGACAGCTTGACTTGGGATACAAGTAAAGCTGACTTATCCGACTTCGAGGATAAGATTTGCTCTCATTGTCTTCGCTCGAAGACATAGGATTTTAGTTGAGCATCACTTGATCCTCGACTTTGTTCACTTGGACCCCACTTAGCAGTGCGGTGGTTCCTATGACTCAACACATAAGAAAAGAAACAACGAAACTACTAAGTCTTCGCGCTCCATAGTCTTCACTCAATGTCTTCTTCTGTCATAGTCTTCAATATGAATATCTTCACGTACCACCATTGTCTTCAATGTCTTCATACATTTTTAGGGGTCATCTCCTGTAGGTAAACCGAATCAAGGAGGGAATACTACCTGTGTTATCCTGCAATTCTCACAAACACATTAGTCCCTCAACCACGTTTGTTGTCAATACTCAAAAATCAAACTAGGGGTGGCACTAGATGCACTTACATAGGCGTGTCTGCTGGAGTCTTGTCACATGCATGGACGAAATAATCTTCCGTGTCATGCAGGGATGGTCCAGGCACCACTGTCTATACAACACTTCTCTAGTACTATCGCTCGTCTCTCTCTTCTATTAACTCACCCGACTCGCGGGGTCGGGGAGTGTGCCTATGGTCGGTTCTCAATTGCGGTCCCACATGTGTGTGCAAACGCAATATGACGCGTGTTCCATTCGGAGAGCGGCGTGCAAGACCGACCAACCGTCTGGGGTGCAAGGCAAACGCGACGGGCGTGTTGTATACTGTACTCCGTAAATGGGTACCTCCGTTTTCTTGAAGCTTTGCTCCATGGCGCAATCCATGGATATAAAATTAGTATATTGTACTATTTAAAAGTTGAGGGCGGGGCTTTTCCCGCACGGTAGGCGGGGCAGTTCCGCCTAGTCAGTTCGACAGAGACGCGAGAAGATGAGGGAGTAGGCTGCTGCAAACGTAGGGCTGTGTGATTTGACAATGATTCTTCTTTGGACAGGTGTGGCACAGTGATATGACTTGCCATTATCATTTTAATCGTCACATACGGCCGGGCGTGAGTCTCCTGATTCTGACCACCTCCATCTGAGGTGCCTCTCCCGATGCTCCACCATGTAGAGGCTGGCTCTTGCTTGAGAGCCCACTCCTCCACTTTTTCCTTGCCTCTTTCCCCCACATATGCAAAAATGCCATGTAAAGCGGGCTTATAGCCCACTATTGTACTTGATCCTACAGGTGCTAAGACTGCCACATAGGCATAAAGTCTGATGTGGCAAGTTAATTAAGAAGAGAGAGACTAGTTTGGTGACCCCAGGAAGAAACGGTGCTAAGCGCGTGTACCTAGCTGAAGCAAACTTAGCAACAAAAAACTAAGCACCTATGCATTAGGGAGTTGAGTCGCTAAGCCATTTAGTGCCCATAGCACCTCATCTAAGCACCATTTCATTGGAAGAGGTCACTCCTTGGCAAATGCAATAAATACTACAAAGAAAGAGATAGAGAGAAGTAAACAAACAAAATACTCTTATAGCCAACCTTATAGCTAACCTTGTTGTGGTATGAGTGACTAAGTGATGACTATGTATGACATGCCAACATCAGATAGCCTAACGCACCGTGTTAAATCTCCAAGGGCGCGACCATGTGAGCAAGGTGACGGTCGTGGTAGGCGCGACCATGATACGGGCTGCTGGCAAACCTTGGATCTGAGATCAAACGATCGCATGCTAAGTTGCTGAAAATTTGCAGAATAACCCTCCAGGATAGGATATTCACCCATAGGTCTAGAATCACGCCATGCAACCGTTCGATCTTAGATCCAAGGGCTCTCGGAAGCATCGTATCACCTGTAATTTTCCCGACGCTTGACATGACATCGAAATCCATTTAATTGGGCGTCAAGTAGACATGACATCTAATTGGGCCCCCATAGTACTATGCATGAATCCATTTATCCACCAGGCAAGCCACTACCCTGCTGTTCGCACACCCCACTCAACATTTTTACAAAAACCACTGGCAGTTCTCGCTCGTACTCGTCCCCGGACGTCCTTTAACATTACGACAGTTCATGCCTAGTCGTCCCATCCTTTCACATTACAGCAGTTCCACTAATCCTAACCCTCCTCCCAAATCCATGGCGTCCCAAATCTCCATGATCGGCGGTGAGTACAAGGTTAGAACCATCACCGGCGATGAGTTTGACGTCATCTACACCCGTTCTTCCGCAACGGTGAAAGGATGCCTTGCTTGCTTCAGACGTGTCACAGCCCTAGATCCTTGTTTGTAATTAGTTGCATCTTCATCCATGTCATCATGTTTAAATTTCAGTTAAACTTCAAATGGGGAATTGATCCAAGCCCTAGCACCAAATGAATTCAAATAGGTTCAAATAAAATCATTTTCAATGATCCCAAAATGCCCTGTGAAAATGTTCATGATTTTGATAAAGGTGAAAACCTCCGCCAAATATGATGAGCATAATTCTAGGCCATTCTGGTTTTTTTTGAATTAAAACCTATTGTATTTGACTTTGGGCATTTAACTACTATAAATAATTTAAATGTTCAAATAATACTGGAACTATTTTTGGGCCCTTTGAAATAATTCAGCAAGTGTCCATGAATATTTTCAGGATTTTAGGAAATGCCTTGGTATTTTTCCTAAGCTCAAAACAGAGGCAAATAATTAGAAAACAAAAACAAATTAGAAAACAGAAGAGAGGGAGAACTTACCTGGCTTACCTGTCGCGGCCCAGCTGGTCAGCCCACCTGGCGGCCCAGCCCACTGGCCTCCTCCTGTCGTCTTCCTCCTTGCCAGAAGGACGGGCGCGTGCCCGACGCGCGCGCACCGCCGCCCGGCCACCTCCTGCTTGCCGCTTTCCCCCTCGACGCTCTGGAGATGCCACGTGAACCCCCTGGAGCCGTATGGATCCCCCACACCTCCTCTCCCCTTCTCTGTCTCGCTCGCTCTCCCGCAGCCGAACGCCACCGTCGCCGCCGACAAGCACCACCGTGGCCACCGCCTCCCCCTCGCCTCTCCAACATGCCCAGGAGCTCCGCCACCGTTGACTATGCCTCTCTGTCGACTCACGCGATGCCAAATGCCCCAAAGCGCCGTCCCTAACCTCGTCTTCGTCGTCCGGCCGCCGAGATCGCCGGCGACCTCCCGTCTTCATCAGCTCCTCCCCGACCTCGCTGGCCCGCTCGTAGTGACCGTGGTGAGCTGCTGGCCGTTTCCCCCTTCTCCGTTCTCTTCCTCGCATGCCGTAGCGACCGCACCGAGCTCACCCGCACGCGCCGCCGCGGAGCTCGTCGCCGACGAGGCTCCGGCTACCCAACGGCCGCGCCACCCTGCCTACTAACCTCACCACGCTCCCAGGAGCTCAACGCACTAACCCACGCGCCTCGCCGTGCCCCGTAGCCTCGGGTTCGACCTCACCCGAGCTCCGGTCGCTGCCAAACCCATCGCCGGCGCCGTTCCCGGCCACCCCGAGCTTCACCACTACTACCAAACGACGCGTCTCGCTCCCCCGTCCCGTAGATGACCTCCGCCGCCCTTTTGGCGCCGGAGCACGAAAGTGCACTTCCACCACCGCGTCTGGCCTCGCCGGCGGCTAAACGCCGGCGAGTTTGACCGTTGCGTTATTTGGGTGGGCGGGTTGACCCCCCCTGAGTCTATGACACGTGGGGCCCGCTCTGCTAATTAACTTAGATTAGTGCTAACTAATATTAGCTAGTTAAGATAACTGCTGACACGCGGGACCCACTGGTCAGTTTGACCTGGACCGCCCCGTTGACCGCTGACGTCACCCTGACGCAATGCTGACGCATTAATCAATTACTGGAATTATTTTTATCCAGGAAATTCCAGAAAATAGTTCAAACTTCAAAAATTCATAGAAATTAATCTGTAACTCCAAATGCAAAGATTTATATATGAAAAATGATCAGAAAAATCCAATCTATCCATCTGCACTGGTTTCATGCATGTTTAAACAACTTAACCTTTCTGTTTAGTGCAAAACATGATAAGGCACTATTTGAATTCATAATTTGAATTTGGGGTTGAACCTTTGGTTCAATATGACCCAAATCCATCTGGTTGTAGTTGCATTAGGCCAACACACTCATATTGCCATGTCATGAGCATGCATCATATTGTGCATTGCATTGATTGTGTTTCCTTCTCATTGCGGTATTTGTCCCTCTCGGTAGACGATGTTCCGACGTTGTGATCGTTGACACTGATGAACACTCAATGCTATCTTCAGAAGTGCCAGGCAAGCAAAACCCCCTTGTTCATTCTGATACAATCCCACTCTCTTGCTCCTGCTCTCTTTTACTGCATTAGGACAACACCATTTCAACTGTTACATGCTGCGGTAGCTGAACCCCTTTCCTCTGCATGACCTGTCATTGCCACAGTAAATAGATGAAACACACTAGCATGAGTAGGAGTTGTTTCAGCCCTGATGTGCCTACTCATTCATGCCCGTTTATGTCGTGCTCGCTATTGCTTAGAGTTGTGTCAGTCCGATTCATCGGGATGAACCGGAGGTCTGTGAACATGTCCTACTGTTGGAAGCTAAGTGTGTGAACACAATTTGGTAAAGGTATCGGTGAGAGGCCATGTAGGAGTACATGGTGGGTTGTCTCACTGAAGCCGTCCTCAGGAACTAAGTTCTGTGTTTGCGATCCATGAACAGCTACTACCACACGTTGGGCCCTGAAATATAACCCCGCTCGACTTATTAACCGCCCTTGTCCTCTGTCTAGGAGTTGCAACTAGTTTCTGGTGTTTGTAGGATATGTGTTGGAGGCCGTGCATAGCGCTGACCCTAGGGGTGGGCTATGATGCGGTAGATACACCGTGGCCAGTGTACCGAAAGCCTGCTTGGTGTCTCGGGAACCTGCACACATCGTTTGGAGCTGTGAGCGAAACTTCGGCCGGATCTCCTCGCGGATGGAACCCGAATAGGCGATAAACCTGGACTAGAGACTTGTGTGGTTAGTCAGGTCGTGGTCTACACCCACGTCGGCTTTCGCTTGAAGTCTGCCGAGCACATGTCGTGGGCAGACGCTAAGTGGTGGAAACATGTGTGAAGAAGTACACCCCTGCAGGGTTATAAATGATCTATTCGAATAGCCGTGTCCGCGGTAAAGGACTTCTTGGTTGCCTATAACAGTTCATAGACAAGTGAAAGTGGATACTCTAAAACTCGCAAGATAAGCGTGAGTGCTATGGATGGCGTTCTCGTAGGGAGACGGGAGCTGATCCATAGTGGTGTATTGATATGGTGAATATGTGGACTCGTAGCGCCCACCTCAAAAGAGTTACTTGCAGTCGTAGTTCAGGATAGCCACCGAGTCAAAGCTGGCTTGCTGCAGTTAAACTCCACCACCCCCCTTTTATTGATACCGATGCATATGTAGTTAGTTCTGATGTAAGTCTTGCTGGGTACATTTGTACTCACGTTTGCCTATTTTATATTTTGCAGAGAGATGTCAGTCTTGCTAAGTAGTTCCGTGTGGACTTCGACGTTTAGCCTGTTACCTCAGCTACAATCTTGTGCCCTCAGTAGGATCTGGTAGATAGTCAGGCTTCTAAGCCTTTTCCATTTGTAGATGTTTGTACTCAGACATGTTAAGCTTCCGTTTGTGCTTTGACTTGTATGCTCTGAATGTTGGGTCATGAGACCCATGTTTGTAATATCTTGCTCCTCGGAGCCTAATGAATAAATACTTTGAGTTGTAGAGTCTTGTTGTGATGCCATGTTGTATTCGCACATATTGAGCATATTGTGTGTATGATTGAAATGCTTGGTATGTGTGGGATCCGACAATCTAGTTGTTTATCCTTGGCAGCCTCTCTTATGGGGAAATGTAGTCTAGTGCTTCCTTGAGCCATAGTAGTCCGCTACAGCCAGTTCACCGGAGTCCTGCTAGCCCAAAGACTACCGCTCTGGACACTTGACTGGCCGGCATGTGTTTCACTTCGTTCCTGTGTCTGTCCCTTCGGGGAAATGTCACGCGGTGACATCCGGAGTCCTGCCTAGCCTGCTACAGCCCGGGTTACCGGAGTCCTGTTAGCCCTGTGCTACAGCCCGGGTTCACACGTTGATGACCGACATGCTCGATGTGATTCATGTATGCCTGTTCCCATGGGTTAGTGTCACTTTGGGTTCACGACTAGCCATGTCGGCCCGGGTTCTCTGTCATATGGATGCTAGCGACACTATCATATACGTGAGCCAAAAGGCGCAAACGGTCCCGGGCCATGGTAAGGTGATACCTGTGGGAATACCGTGCGTGAGGCCGCAAAGTGATATGAGGTGTTACCGGCTAGATCGATGTGACTTAGAATCGGGGTCCTGACAGCTTTGGTGTCAGAGCCTGACTGCCTGTAGGATTTCCATGCCAAACCGGTTGAAGTTGTGTCTAGAAATGCTTTAGTTATGTAAGGGAATTGATTGTGGAAGGGAACGTAAGGTTCTTTTTACTCCTTATACCTCATGGCCTTCTGATCTAAGTCATCCTCTTCTCTTCTACGGGGTTTAAGAACTAGGCTTCTCATCTATCTATTAGGATGACGTGTTACTAATCCATAGACTTATAGAATTGATAGTTTCAAATCTCAGTTCAGTTTTTACTACTTCCATATGTTCATAGCTGGTCTCAGAACTTTGATATTGTGATGTTGAGTGGTCATGCCACTATTTGCAGGATTCTCAAATCATTTTGAGCATTTACAGCCGTTATGTTGTCCGAGTCATCCCAGGCTTCTAAATAGTCTGATGCATTTGCAAATCCCTTCTTTCCGTTCTCGATGTTCCTTTGGGCCAGATTAAACAAACTAATCGTCAAGTTGAGGTACTCTATTTCCTCAGTATATATGTTGGAGCTACCATTATGACCCTAGGTGTCTTAGAGAACCACCTAGTAATCTAGCCATGTTTTGTGTCCCGGTGTGATAATTCTGGCCATCATTCTCGAAAGCATCCCATGATGTTATTAGTTAGTAGGTATTCTATTCCTAGGTTCTTGAACCCGAGATTCACCCTACTTACTTCATGTTGATAGTAATTGCTAGTTCCCTTAGGTTATTAGTAACCTTTGCGAGGTCCGTGGTATTTCCTTCTTCCAAATCCTATGAACCGCTTATGGCAGAAGTTCCTCGCTGAACCGAAGGATCACAATCAGAGTACTCTTGAGGAGTTCTCCATTCATAATTGTGCATCTGCCAGTTCTACCTTTCTGCATGGGTTATCCGGAAGAAATGTTGAGCTTCGCTCGACATACTAATCTATGCATCCACAACTCAGAAAATTATATGTTCCTTTGAGTTGATCTTTTTAGTTGTTTTTTGACCTTCGTCTATCAATTGATAGTCAAGAGTATGCGTGCCTTCGTTCATCGAGGTCTATTACTCTTGTGGTCCGTCAAGCCATTCTATTCCGGAATGACTAGGAGAAACAAACTCCAGTACCTTATCCATTTCCAGGATTGGGTCAAAGCACTTGTACTCTGCAGATCAAGTTGCTAATCCAGCTTTTGATTCTGTTCTACCCTGAAGTATTGCCCTCTTTATGTCAGGAACGTCATGAGAATTGCACCATTTCTCATGAATTCTTGACGTAGTGATACTTCTCGCTATCATTATTCATTCCTCGGCCCCGTGTTGTTGTAACCGGAATGCCGACAAGTGAACTGTGATGTGTGAAATCGATACTCCTAGCAACCTCGTTGCTTGGTAGTTAATGGACAATATTCTCATTCTTAGCGTGTTGGTTTCTAAATCATCATTCTAAGATAGACTGTGCTACCTAGTCCTTATTTCCGGTGCACTCTTCGAGCAATGAGTTAGGATTATTCAATCCCTTGCTTATTGTTCATATCGTCTTGCCCTGAAAGGCAAGATTGTTCTCGAGCTTAATAGCATATCGGTGGTTCGTGATTTTCCGAATATCTTCTCGGAAGTATTACCAGGTTGTCCCCTGACTGTTATGTTGAGCTCGTGATCAAGTTGGTTTCTTGTGAACCATCCTTTCTCCAAGAATCTGTGTTGGATACCCTGAGCTAGTTGGTTGAGCTAAACAACAACTTGGAGAGTTGGAAGATGAAAGCTTGTCTGACTTAGTTCATCACTAAGGGATACCCTTGTTTGTGTGTGTGTGTTGAAGAAAGATGATATCTCCGTCGATTGGTCCTCGTGATCAGTTGTTGGATCTATTGCCTTGTCAAAACTTTGACTTGAGTATGGGCCATCGTCAAGTCAAATCAGAACCAACGATATTCGTAATGTTGTCTTACTCGCGGTTGTCCCTTGGGCATACACCATTATATCTTTTGTCCTGACCAATGCTATCACCGTGTTCACATGATGGTGGAAGTCCAGTGATATGGAAATCTCGATGAGTTGTTGTTGAGCCCATCAGCAGCATTTTGTCTCACCCATGATTCTTGTTGAACATCAACCTAGTGTTGGAAACTTTGTAAGCAATGCCTTCGTATTCCGTTCATGAAGCCTATGCTTGGATGGAAGAAGTGACTTCCTCGAATTCATGTGCATCTGGTGTAAGTTGCCGCCATGAATTCGAGAAAGATTGTTTTTGCCTCCTCTGTAATCATCCCAATTCAGTCATGCATATGTGCGAAGTATTCTGTGGTCTGGAGACTTGCAACCTTCATTCTATATGTATCCTTAGCACACCAAGCCACTGATCGACTTGTTCAAGGAAGAGAAGTCTATGCTTGGGCTCTAATCCATGGACTTGCGTAAAGACTTCGATATCCTCGATGATGGTTCCCCACCTGAACTCGGTAGTGTTTCATTATAAGACTACTACGTGGTCATGCTTGTCTGGGACATTGTGTTCACATGTATGTAGCAGAACTAGCTCATGTTTTGGAGCTTGCTATCGTAGTTCATATCCCGAGAATCTCGCAACGTCATCTCGTCGATTGTGTTGCAAACTTTCTTTTCAGACATGTTGAGTCTGAAGTATCCTATCACCAATCAGATCTGAATCTCAGGCAGATATGATGATTGGAACATTCCCAACAGTTACATTTTGTTCCCAGCTTGCACCGCCTTTGTGCCAATTTCCCATGGGCTGTCCTTCTCAGTAGTTGCTGCCCCAGATCATTTTCAAAAGTGGACTTACCATGGGTCCCATCCATTTCCAATGATAAGCAAAAGTCATCCATTGCGTTGTCTTCAACAAGGTAGTCCACATCATCCATTCGAATCCGGATGTGCCATTCCTTTGAACTCCGCCAAACGATCGTTTGTGATTGCCTTAGGCTGGTATAAAGAGTTTCAATGATCTAGATATCAAAAGTAATTCTTTTTGCCACTTAAGGGAATAGTTCTTGAGTCACCTTCCACGAGGTGCCCTGTTTTGGAATCATGGCAATTTCCCTCGCTACTTTGAAACCCTCGTCAAATTGTTTCTTCTGTCACTCCTGATGCATGCTTTGCCCCTCAGCTCCAGAGATGTTTCTATGTCTCATTCCGTGAGTTGATCTTGTGATCCTTAAGATGATCCTAAATTGTTCCAACCTCAAGAAGACCGATTCTTCTAAAATCCCCCCCTTTCTTCTCGTTGACATGTTGGATGTAGTTCTCAAGGCAAGTCGTCGAGACAAAGATGGTGATCATGTCAACGTTCTTATGCAGTGCAACCTGGATCGTGAAGACCGTGTTAGTTTGTGCCCCCTCTGTCTTCTTACCTCACGTCTCAAATCTCGGGACGAGATTCTTGTTTAGTGGGGGTGAGTTGTCACAGCCCTAGATCCTTGTTTGTAATTAGTTGCATCTTCATCCATGTCATCATGTTTAAATTTCAGTTAAACTTGAAATGGGGGATTGATCCAAGCCCTAGCACCAAATGAATTCAAATAGGTTCAAATAAAATCATTTTCAATGATCCCAAAATGCCCTGTGAAAATGTTCATGATTTTGATAAAGGTGAAAACCTCCGCCAAATATGATGAGCATAATTCTAGGCCATTCTGGTTTTTTTTGAATTAAAACCTATTGTATTTGACTTTGGGCATTTAACTACTATTAATAATTTAAATGCTCAAATAATGATGGAACTATTTTTGGGCCACTGAAATAATTCAGCAAGTGTCCATGAATATTTTCAGGATTTTAGGAAATGCCTTGGTATTTTTCCTAAGCTCAAAACAGAGGCAAATAATTAGAAAACAAAAACAAATTAGAAATCAGAAGAGAGGGAGAACTTACCTGGCTTACCTGTCGCGGCCCAGCTGGTCAGCCCACCTGGCGGCCCAGCCCACTGGCCTCCTCTTGTCGTCTTCCTCCTTGCGGAAGGGCCAGGCGCGTGCCCGGCAGCACCACCGCCCGGCCACCTCCTGCTTGCCGCTTTCCCCCTCGACGCTCTGGAGATGCCACGTGAACCCCCTGGAGCCGTATGGATCCCCCACACCTCCTCTCCCCTTCTCTGTCTCGCTCGCTCTCCCGCAGCCGAACGCCACCGTCGCCGCCGACAAGCACCACCGTGGCCACCGCCTCCCCCTCGCCTCTCCAACATGCCCAGGAGCTCCGCCACCGTCGACTACGCCTCTCTGTCGACTCACGAGACGCCAAACACCCCGAAGCGCCGTCCCCGACCTCGTCTTAAATGGATTCGCCGCCCGAGATCGCCGGCGACCTCCCGTCTTCATCAGCTCCTCCCCGACCTCGCCGACCCGCTCGTAGTGACCGTGGAGAGCTGCCGGCTGTTTCCCCCTTCTCCGTTCTCTTCCTCGCATGCCGTAGCGACCGCACCGAAGCTCACTCAAGACGCCGCCATGAGCTTCGTCACCGACGAGGCTCCGGCTACCCAACGGCCGCGCCACCCGCCTACTAACCTCACCACGCTCCCGGGAGCTCAACGCGCACTAACCCACACGCCTCGCCCGTGCCCGGAGGCTCGGGTTCGACCTCACCCGAGCTCCGGCCGCCGCCAAACCCGTCGCCGGCGCCGTTCCCGGCCACCCCGAGCTTCACCACTACCACCAAACGACGCGGCTCGCTCCCCGCGTCCCGTAGATGACCTCCGCCGCCCTTTTGGTCGCCGGAGCACGAAAGTGCACGTCCACCATCGCGTCTGGCCTCGCCGGCGGCTAAGCACCAGCGAGTTTGACCGTTGACGTTGACTGGGTGGGCCCAGGTTTACTCCCCCTAAGTCTATGACACGTGGGGCCCGCTCTACTAATTAACTTAGATTAGTGCTAACTAATATTAGCTAGTTAAGATAACTGCTGACACGCGGGACCCACTGGTCAGTTTGACCTGGACCGCCCCGTTGACCGCTGACGTCACCCTGACGCAATGCTGACGCATTAATCCAATTACTGGAATTATTTTTATACAGGAAATTCCAGAAAATAGTTCAAACTTCAAAAATTCATAGAAATTAATCTGTAACTCCAAATGCAAAGATTTATATATGAAAAATGATCAGAAAAATCTAATCTATCCATCTGCACTGGTATCATGCATGTTTAAACAACTTAACCTTGCTGTTTAGTGCAAAACATGATAAGGCACTATTTGAATTCGTAATTTGAATTTGGGGTTGAACCTTTGGTTCAATATGACCCAAATCCATCTAGTTGTAGGTGCATTAGGCCAACACACTCATATTGCCATGTCATGAGCATGCATCATATTGTGCATTGCATTGATTGTGTTTCCTTCTCTTGCCGGTATTTGTCCCTCTCGGTAGAGCGATGTTAGACGTTGTGATCGTTGACAGCGATGAAGACTCAATGCTATCTTCAAGTGCCGGGCAAGCAAAACCCCTTGTTCATTACGATACAATCCCACTCTCTCGCTCCTGCTCTCTTTTACTGCATTAGGACAACACCGTTTCAACTGTTACATGCTGCGGTAGCTGAACCCCTTTCCTCTGCATGACCTGTCATTGCCAAAGTAAATAGATGAAACACACTAGCATGAGTAGGAGTTGTTTCAGCCCTGATGTGCCTACTCATTCATGCCTGTTTGTCGTGCCTGCTATTGCTTAGAGTTGTGTCAGGTCTGATTCATCGGGGATGAACCGGAGGTGTGTGAACATGTCCTACTGTTGGAAGCTAAGTGTGTGAACACGATTTGGTAAAGGTATCGGTGAGAGGCCATGTAGGAGTACATGGTGGGTTGTCTCACTGAAGCCGTCCTCAGGAACTGAGTTCTATGTTTGCGATCCATGAACAGCTACTACCACACGTTGGGCCCTGAAATATGACCCCGCTCGACTTATTAACCGCCCTTGTCCTCTGTCCAGGAGTTGCAAGTAGTGTCTGGTGTTTGTAGGATATGTGTTGGAGGCCGTGCGTAGCGCTGACCCTAGGGGTAGGCTATGATGCGGTAGATACACCGTGGCCCGGTGTACCGGCGCCTGCTTGGTGTCTCGGGAACCACCACACATCGTTTGGGGCTGTGAGCAAAACTCCGGCCGGATCTCCTCATGGATGGAACCGAATAGGCGATAAACCTGGACTAGAGACTTGTGTGGTTAGTCAGTCGTGGTCTACACCCACGTCGGCTTTCGCTTGAAGTCTGCCGAGCACATGTCGTGTGCAGACGCTAAGTGGTGGAAACATGTGTGAAGAAGTACACCCCTGCAGGGTTATAAATGATCTATTCGAATAGCCGTGTCCGCAGTAAAGGACTTCTGGGTTGCATATAACAGTTCATAGACAAGTGAAAGTGGATACTCTAAAATACGCAAGATAAGCGTGAGTTCTATGGATGGCGTTCTCGTAGGGAGACGGGAGCAGATCCATAGTGGTGTATTGATATGGTGAATATGTGGACTCGTGTGCGCCACCTCAAAAGAGTTACTTGCAGTCGTAGTTCAGGATAGCCACCGAGTCAAAGCTGGCTTGCTGCAGTTAAACTCCACCACCCCCCTTTTATTGATACCGATGCATATGTAGTTAGTTCTGATGTAAGTGTTGCTGGGTACATTTGTACTCACGTTTGCCTATTTTATGTCTTGCAGAGAGATGTCAGTCTCGCTAAGTAGTTCCGTGTGGACTTCGACGTTTAGCTTGTTACCTCAGCTACGATCTTGTGCCCTCGGCAGGATCTGGTAGATAGTCAGGCTTCTAAGCCTTTTCCATTTGTAGATGTCTGTACTCAGACATGTTAAGCTTCCGTTTGTGCTTTGACTTGTATGCTCTGAATGTTGGGTCATGAGACCCATGTTTGTAATATCTTGCTCCTCGAAGCCTAATGAATAAATACTTTCAGTCGTAGAGTCTTGTTGTGATGCCATGTTGTATTCGCACATATTGAGCATATTGTGTGTGTGATTGAAATGCTTGGTGTCGTGGACTTGTCACGGCAGATGTCCTCATGAAAGGACTTAGTCGTAGGGCCATCGTACGGGTTTACCTAGAGAGGTTAAAGCAGACACAAGACACGGGAATTATACTGGTTCGGCCCCTTCAATGAAGGTAAAAACCTACGTCCAGTTGTGATGTGATTGATATGGTTTCGGCGACTAGGGAGCAATAGCTTTGCCCTAGCCTCGAAATCTCTGTCCCTAACTTCGCCACGGGTCGTCCCTTATATACACGGATTGGCCTTGGATCGGTTTCTGAGAGTCCCAATCCGGCTCATACAAGAGTCCGGCTTGATCTCTCCTTTCCTGTCTTACAACACAAGCTACAACGCTAAGGCGGTTTACATACATGGACCTTAATTCGCCTCTGGGCTCCCGGCGTCCACATGGGCTGGATCATGAGCGAGGGTAAACCGGCCCTCCCGGGGCGGTTCACACTCAGTAGTTATATCCCCAACATTAGGCCCCAGATTGACTTGAACCGGTTCATGTTAATCTTCACACCCTCAAGAAACTCTTGATCTCTTTCCTCATTTCGCAAACCACCAGCTGCTTGAACAGCCGTGATGTCATCTTCCGATTCGCGTGTCAGAGCGTCCTGACGTCATTCTTAATAAAGAAATCCAAACAGTAAGATTCCCTGCATTTAATGCCATTCCGGAAATCGAGGCGGCCGCTGCACCTTCCGCCGCTCTTGACTCCTCGATTCTCGCGCCCGTTGATTGCTCCGGTCCCTTATAAATAGACCGGTCGGGCCACTCTTCTTCTTCTTCCTCTCTTCTTCTTCCTCGCGACCCGCCGACCCTGAAGCTCTTGCCGTCGCCCTCAACCTTCGACCGACGCTTCCCGCCGGGTCAGCATCAACCTGATCTTACCAGAGTTTCAGCGCTCCTCCGTGGTTCCCGCCGTCGAGTAAGGTTTTCTTTAAACCCTAGATCTCATCCGGAAACTTCGGTTCGTCTCATAGCTCGTGAGCGTTCATGCCGATTCTTCATACCAGTTCCACCATGGCCGTCTGGCTCAGCCGTACCGCTCCTCTCATATGCAAGCGGCTGCTTTCGCCGTTTACCCGACTCTAGGCATCTTCCCCATTGTTCAGATCTTTCACTTTAACATGCCCGAACCTTCTCACTGTAGGAGGTCCTGCATAGGTCGCAGAAATTTTCCTTCTTGAACCCTGGTAGATCTAGATTATTTCCTTTTGCATGGGAAACCTGTTTCTGTCTACACTTAGCAACTTTTTCAGCTCTGCCTCCTCTGGCGGTTTAACTACTGATATCTAATCCGTCACTCCATTAGTCCTTTAGTTAAGCCAGAATTTCCGGTTTACTGGATTGCCGGTTTAACATTATTTGTAACTCCTGACCTGTTCAATGGTGAACCATTTTCCTTTCTTTCGCAGCCTTAATCTTCCGGAATGGTTCCTCAATTTTCTGCTTGCAACTGGGTCCGGTCCAAAATCACTGAGACGCAGCTCAACGGCTACGTCACTACTGGCGGTTTGGCTCCAAAAGACGTCCTCCATTGGCGTGTTCCGAGGGCGAAGTTTCCTCCGAGCCGCGAGCGGGGAAGTAATTGTGTTTATGCAGCACTGGACGGGGGTTCTGCCCGCCCGGTTCAAAGTTTTTCCGGGACGTCCTTGCCAGTTTGCAACTCCATCCGCAGGATATCGGCCCGAATTCTGTTTCGAACATATGCAACTTTCAAGTCTTCTGTGAAGTCTATCTTCAAGAAGAACCATCTGTGGAGTTGTTCCGGGATTTTTTCCATTTGAACCGTCGCACAGAATTTTCGATGGTCCCAACACGGAGCTGGGCGGCGTTTCAATTCGTAAGAGGAAGGAAGCCGATTTTCCTCACGCCAAGCATCACAGCCATCCAAAGGATTGGAACCAAACCTGGTTCTCTTGCCGAACACCGCTCACCTTAGCGAAAACCCCTTGCCGGGCTACCGTCCTCACCGCTCAGCAACCATCATCCACTGCCTTCACGCTTAACCGCCGCGGAACGGAAAAATTTCGCACCACAAATAATCAAGCTCCGGGCTTTAATGGCCAATGGCTTAACCGGCGTGGATCTTGTGCATTGCTGGGTCTCTTGGGGCGTTTTGCCACTAAGCCGCCGGCCCGGATTGATGCTGCAGTACACCGGCAGCCTCCAAGATCCTCAAAGGCGTCCACGAGCTGCCTATAACCGAGCGAGGAGACCACCGAGATCGTCAAGAAGATGCTCGATGAGCCAATATCTGTCTGCAGCCTCACCGGGTTGGCTCCATTTTGTGCCGCCAACAAACCGCCGTGATAAGCTCTTCTTCTTGTCTTTCGGGCTCGTAACACTGTTGACATATGCTAATGCTTGCCGCTTCCCGGGCTGAAAGCTCATACGAAACGCACCAGACCGGTCCGGGCGCGCGTGCAAAGTCCAAGGCCACTAAGAAAGCTGGCAAGAAAAAGACCACCGAGTCCTCTGAACCGCGGAGGACGAAGAATCGGCCGAGGTAAACCGACATTTACGAGGGAGCCGCCATAAACCGGCTTTCCGCTTTGTATTTCTTCCTGCATATGCTTGGCCTCTTTACCTTCTTTTTACCGACACTTTTTCTTCCTGTGATGATGTGAAGCCGATCATGCCGATCCTGTTGAGGTAATCCTTCTTTCTTCCGAATCTGAGCTTGCGCCTATTAAGAGAATTCGTCGCGCCGTCCGAAAAGTGAAAAAATACCATTCCTGTGCTTATTTGAATCCAAATCTTTCCTTGAAGACACAGCAGATCAAGAGCGCCCGTACAACCCGGCACGATGGTCAACAGGTTACCTCGGCGGTTTACAGACACCCCAATCCGGAAGCGTCGTCCGGAGGTGACTTGCTCTCTGAAAAGCGTTATCCCTTAAAAGGTTTCTTCCGATGTCCTCTCAACCCGTCGGCCGAATTATCGTGCCTCTTCCAACTCGTCGGCGGTTCATCCACCACACAACTGCCTCCACTGAACATCGCCCAGGGTATGTAATTCTTGTCTGTCAATTCGATTCCCTATTACCTTGGTCAATTTATCTTGATCCAACTCTGAACATTGCAGTACCAAGGCTCGCTTGAGCAAGAAAGCGAAAACTCTTGATCCTACTCCGAATGTTGATCCGGAAAAACCCCAGAACAGCCACATGAAAATCCACAAAGCCGCCAAGGAAAGCTCTGGCGAGCTGTACAAGGACGATCTTTGGACCGCCCGGAAGTTGAACCGGAGGTCCAAGTGGAAACCTCACAGCCTGCTCCATCAAACCCGTCCACCGAGCGGATCGCGATCACGAACCGCCGAGCCAAAGTAAGGCGACATCAAGCCCAAACAAGACCGCTGAAAATGACGATGTTATTGTGACAGTCTTGGCTACACTGCTCCTAGCCAACCGGTCGCTTTAGCAAAGCACAAGATCAAAGAAAGTTCCACTACTATCAAGAAAGACAAGGGAAGATCGGCATATGTCTGCTTTACAATTTCTCCGCCCAAGAACTTCATTCCGGCTTTCTGAACCGGCTTTACACAAGCCGTGACCTTGAAGCCGGTCTAGTAAATCGCATGAAGGACCGCTATGAGGTAATAAGTTGACCTTTCTCATCTTTTCACTGCATAGTAGCCCCCAAGGGTCGGTTTAACTTTGCAAAGTTAAACCGGGACTTAAGTTGCGTCTCCTCTTAGCAAATTGAGATCAACTAGCCATTAGCCCCCAAGTGCCAAGTTGAATACTTGTATTAAGCTTGGGACTTGTATAATAAACCACTAACATGCTTTCTTTGTCATCAGAATGAAATACACCAGCAAACTGTGCAACTCAAGGACCTCCGAACCAATCTGGAAACCCAAATAGCAGAAGCCACCAAAACCAAGGATGAGCTAAAGACTGCCCTGACCGCCATGGAGCAGCTGAAAGAGTGGTACAAATCCGAGCGGGTCAATCGGGACACCGAGAAAGCCGGTTTAATAAAGCAGGCGGAGGAAGTCGAGGCGGCCCTTAAACCGGTGGATCAAGAGCTTACAGGACTCAAACGCCAAGTGCATGCCATGACCTCTGCCGTCTTTGGTAAGTAAATTTATCTTGAATATGCTCATGTTTAATGCTTCCGCCGGTTTAACTTGAGCTGTCTAAACCTGGTGTAGGCAAGCGTATTGCTCATCTGGGCTCGGGACGTGCGAAAAAAAGCTCAAGGCTTCGTACACCACGATTGAACAGCTATATACCGGTGCCCAGTAGCCATATGCACCACTTCATATGACAACACGGCGCCGTCCCTGATCGGAGAGATGCTTTGGACCGGCTGTCCATGATTCCGGGCAGCTTGAAGAGATGAAGCGATCCGCAGCCGGGCTGGCACCTGGCGCTCGACCGTGCCAAGGCATGGATAGCGGATCTTGATCCGGCCGACATAGCGAAAGGTTTTCCCAGCGCTCAAGAGAACGGTGAAGCCTTTGATAACGATGCCACAAGCGGATTACAAAGCGAGATGCGTCCGTTGGCGAGTCAAGCGGCCGCTGAAGCCAATCTGTAAGTTCACCGATCTTTTTATGACGCAAACAACAAAGCGGGTGGAGTTTGTCATCCCGGAAGTGCAGAGCCTGATTCCTCCAATCCGTAAGCACACTTACGCCCTGACGTTGATCCGGTGAGCTGATAAGTGAAGAAGCTGTCTTTCGTGCCTTAACCGGATTGGTGGTCTACCAATGACTTCCGGGCTTTGGGTGAAGAAGAAGAGGAAGCTGAACCGGCGCCAGCGCGCGCCCTCCACCTCGCGCCAACCGGTGAAGCAGCGTAATCCGCCAAGCCGGGCGACATATTCAAATTTTCAAGGCATAACTCCGGCGTGAAACGCCCGGGCCTCAAAAGGCTTTGTAATAGGATAGCAAGTGTCTTTCTTTGAACAATGCCGGTACAATCTCAGTCTGTAAACTTTTGCATGGCAGTATGGGATCCGTTGGCTTTCGTAGTAAATCCTGCAACATATTTTGCCTGCAATCACAAGTTCTGCCAGTATTAGGCACACAGTTGGCTTTAGTCAAACCCGAAGTGAAGGCCTTATAAACCATCACTGTCACAGGAGAACAGTCCTTCTGTGTATAAAACCGATTTACCGTGTAAATCGTGGCCGAACATGATAAGCCCCTGTTACTCCACAATGGGATGTTATGACAAAATCAAACCGGAACAAAAAAAATCGCCAGCTTAAAAAGGTACTGAATGCGGAACATAAATCCGGTTTAAAGAATTTTGTCGGTTTAAGAAGGCCAACAAAAACCAAATGACAGGCATAAAGACCCCATGGAAGCAAAATCAATGAGGAAAATCACTTTGCAAGAAAAGGCTGCACTGAGCCGGATCGGATGGCGCTACCATGGTCGGACATGACCAAGCCCCTATATGGTGTAGCGGTGGTTCAAGTCAGCCAGGTCCCCTAATCGAACTTCGTGGCATGACGCCGATCAAATGGCATTGCGATGGTTCGGGTTCGACCAAAGCCCCAAGTGATTCTATGGCCTTAGGCCGACCAAGAGGTGTGACTGGTTCAGACGTGACCATGCCCCCAAATGATCCGGTGGCTTTAAGCTTGCCAAGAGGTGTTGCATTGGTTCGTATACCGACCAAGCCCCCAAATGACAAAATTTCTAAAAACAAGGCCAAGGGTTAAACCGAGGCCGCTTTACGACATCATCTCCATGTACCCAAACCGGTCCTTTGCACGTAATGCAGATACCCCCTTTAGCCGAGGATCCGGTTTATTGCTTTTATTCATAACATATACATCGTCTTGATATGTACATAAGTGGAGCCAATGGCTCAAGTATAATAAGGCGAAGATGAGCTATGTTCCATGGCACATTGGTCTCCTCCTCGGCGTCGTGAGTCTTTTCGCTCTCGAACATCAATCAGATAGTAGGACCCGTTGTATAAATTCTTACTGACCACAAAAGGCCCCTCCCAAGGTGGGGATAGCTTGTGCATATCTTTCTGATCTTGAATGAGCCGCAGCACTAAGTCTCCTTCCTGAAAGGTTCTGGTTTTTAACCGCCGCTGTGATACCGACGAAGATCCTCATGGTAGACCGCCCGAGCGAGCTGCTGCCATATCGCGCTTCTTCGTCCGGTCGGTCCAAATCATCTTGCCGTGCTGCCTCGCTATCTGCCTCAACATAAGCTGCTACTCGGGCGAGTCGTGGCGGATATCATTTGGGAAGGACCGCCTCCGCTCCATAGACCATAAAGAACGGCGTGTATCCGGTGGATCGGTTGGGGTAGTATTTATACTCCATATCACTGATGGTAGTTCTTCCACCCAACAACCCGGCGTCCTTTCTAAAGGGACCATAAGCTGGGGTTTGATACCTTTCAAAATTTCCTGATTAGCTCGTTCCGCTTGACCATTGGATTGCGAGTGGGCTACGGAAGAAACATCAAGCCGGATGTGCTCTCGTTACAAAATTCCTTCATAGCTCCTTTGGACAAATTGGTGCCATTGTCTGTGATGATACTGTGTGGGAACCCAAACCGGAAAATCACCCGCTTGATGAACTGAACCGCCGTGGCCGCATCACACTTGCTAACAGGCTCTGCCTCGACCCACTTGGTAAATTTATCCACTGCCACCAACAGGTGGGTCTTTTTGTCCTTGGATCGTTTGAAAGGTCCAACCATATCCAGCCCCCAAGTCGCAAACGCCAAGTAATTGGAATCATCCTCAATTCTTGGGCTGGCACATGAGCACGCTGGAGAACTTTTGGCAACCATCACACCGTCGACCAGATCCTCCGCATCGGCATGGGCGGTCAACCAATAGAAGCCATGGCGGAACGCTTTGGCCACGAGGGATTTTGAACCGGCTTGGTGACCACAATCCCTTCATGAATCTCTCGCAATATCTCACGGCCCTCTTGAGGGGACACACTGGCAGCTGAAAGCATACGACACGCTGCGGACGGTGCAACTTCGCCATTAACAATGGTCATAGACTTAGACCGCCCGAACTATCTGTCGGGCCAACGTCTCATCCTCTCGTAACTTCGCCCGATTCATGTACGCCAAATAAGGGGCGTCAATCCGAATGACGTGCAAGGCCGCCACCAATTGAGCCTCTGGATCAGGGATAGCCAAATCAATTTCATCAGTAGCTTGATCGACGGCTTATGCATCGTCAAGGAAAAGCGTTGGGCGGGACGGTTCTGTTGGGACCCCAGCCGGCTCAAAGCATCACCGCTTTGTTCTTCCGACGATCCACATGGTCCACCTGGTATCCCTTAAAATGTCCTGCAACAACATCCACTTCCCGGCGATATGCAGCCATGAGCGGATCTTTGGAGTCCCAAGTGCGGATACCTGCTGGGCCACTAAGTCCGAATCACCAAAGCATTTAACCCGGTGAGGTTCATTTCTTTGGCCATCCGGAGGCCATGGAGCAAAGCTTCATACTCAGCTGCATTGTTAGTACAAGGGAACATTAGGCGGAGAACATAACAGAACTTATCACCTCGTGGGAAGTTAATACGACTCCAGCCCCGAGCCCTCCAATTGCTGGACCCATCAAAATGGATGGTCCAATAGGTGTGATCCGGCTTCTCTTACGGTGCTTGCAACTCCGTCCAATCATTAATGAAATCCACAAGTGCACGAGACTTTATGGCCGTCCGGGCACATACTTTAAACCGTCTGCCCAAGCTCTATAGCCCACTTAGCAATCCGCCAGCTTGCTTCCCGGTTCAGTATGATATCACCTAAAGGAGCCGAACTGACCACTGTGATGGGGTGCCCTTGGAAATATTGCTTCAGCTTCCGGCTTGCCATAAAAACCCCATATACCAGCTTCTACCAATGTGGATATCTTTGCTTAGATTCAATGAGAACCTCACTGATGTAATAAACTGGCCGCTGAACCGGATACTCCTTCCCTGCCTCCTTGCGTTCCACCACAATGGCCACACTCACTGCCCTGGCATTAGCGACAACATATAACAGAGCAGCTCCTCGTCAATAGGGGCAGCAAGAACAGGCGGGTTGGCCTGCCGCTTTAAGTCCTCCAATGCCTCATCGGCTTTGAACTCCGCATTTAATTGATCCGTCTTCTTGACATCTGGTACAAAGGGATGGCCTTCTCTCCTAGGCGATCGATAAACCGGCTTAGCGCAGCAATCCGGCTGCTAAGCGTTGGACATCGTTGATGCATTTTGGCTTAGCTAAGGAGGTGATAGCTGTAATCTTCTCCGGATTAGCCTCAATCCCCGGTTAGACACGAGAAAACCCAACAATTTGCCTTTGGAACACCAAAGACGCACTTGGCGGGGTTGAGCATCATCTTGTACACCCGCAAGTTGTCGAAGGTTTCCTTAAATCCTCAATCAATGTTTCCTTCTGCCTTGATTTCACCACGATATCATCCACGTGGCGTGCACATTACGGCCGATCTGTTTATGCAAACAATTACATGCATAGCGCCGATAAGGTGCTTGGGCGCTTTTGAGCCCAAAAGGCATGGACACATAGCAGAAGGCTCCAAAAGGGGTAATAAACGCCGTTTTCTCCTGGTCCTGAACCGCCATCTTAATTTGATGATAACCAGAATACGCATCCAGAAAGCTCAAACGCTCACAACCCGCCGTCGCATCAATAATCTGATCACTGCGGGGGAGGCGAAAGGATCTGCCGGACAAGCTTTGTTAAGATCTGTGTAATCTACGCACATCGCCAAGTGCCATTCTTTTAAGGACCAGAACCGGGTTAGCGAGCCACTCTGGATGAAAGACTTGACGATAAACCCTGCTGCCAACAACCTAGCAACTTCTTCTCCGATGGCCTTGCGCCTTTCCTCATTAAACCGGGCGAAGAAACTGTTTTACCGGTCTGTATTTCGGGTCAACATTAAGAGTGTGCTCAGCGAGTTCCCTCGGTACACCCGCATGTCGACGGCTTCCATGCAAAATGTCCCGATTCTCACGGACGAACTTCGATGAGCGCGCTTTCCTATTTTGGATCCAGGTTGGCAATCGATGGTGAACTGTTTGGATGAATCGCCGGGCACAAAATCAACAAGCTTCGTCTCGGCCGCCGATTTGAACTTCAAGTCCGGATCATGCTCTGTAGTTGGCTTCTTCAAAGGGGTCATATCCGCCGGATCAACATTATCTTTATAATACTTTAACTCTTCCGTGGCACAAACCGACTCGCGTAAGCCGCATCACCTTCCTCGCACTCTAGAGCGATCCGGCGGCTCCCATGAACCGTTATCGTTCCTTTGTGACCCGACATTTTCAGCTGTAAGTAAACATAACAGGGCCGTGCCATAAATTTAGCATAAGCCGGCTGCCCAAAGAGGGCGTGGTAAGGGCTTTGAATTTTTACCACCTCAAATGTCAACGTTTACGTTGCGAGTCATGTTCGTCCCCAAAGGTCACCTCCGTAACTATCTTACCGACCGGTACGCTGACTTACCGTGCACCACTCCGTGAAACACCGTGTTGGACGGCCTAAGATGCCTATCTGTTAACCCCATACGCCGGAAAGTCTCGTAGTACAGGATGTTGATGCTGCTTCCTCCATCCATAAGAACCTTGGTAAACTTGTACCCTCCTACCTGGGGTGCCACCACCAAGGCTAACTGACCCGGATTGTAAACCCGGGGAGGATGATCCTCTCTGCTCCACACAATCGGCTGCTCGGACCAGCGTAGGTAATGCGGCGCAGCCGGCTCAACAACACTGACCGCCCGCCGCCGGTCCCTTGATCATACCGGAAAGAGTTGGAGTTTTTAAACTCCTGCATAATATAACAATCCTTCCAAAGGTGGTTCGCCGGTACCTCCTTCGTCCCGTGCTTCGGACAAGGTTGATTTAATATGAAGTTCAAACGATCCGGATTGTGACCGCCCGGTTTGACTTTGCCTGCCCTGCGCCGCTGACCCTTGTCCTGCACATTGGTGTTGGCTACGAAACCCATGTTGCCGTTAAACTGGCGCTTGTTCCCTCCATTGCACGCCAAATGGTGCTCTTTGGACCACAGGAGCTGCCGTTCAGTTTTCCTTCCCCACTTCATCATTATCAGATTCGGATCCTTGGTACTATCGTAATCAGCGTACTTTACCAACACGCCCATTAGAGTGCCCATGTCATGGCAAAAACGCTTCATGCGACCCAGCTTCAATTTCAATGGCTCGAACCGCAATTGGCTTCCAAGGTCAAGATCGCGGAATCGGGGTTGATCCGTCCAAGAATGTAAAACTTCCAAACGCGGCGCACTCCAATGGGTTGTAGACTCTCCCTCCGCTGGACACAAGCTGCGGATCCACCACCGACATGGGCTGCTTACAGGTGTCTTTGAAATTTTGGATGAACCGGGTTATGGCCCCGGGTCCACGAGCTGACGGAGTTGGGCGGCAAGTTTTTAACCAAGTCCGGGCCGTACCTTCCAAAGATCATTGTGAAGTACTTCGCACATGCGGCTTCATCCACGTCTAGCATCTCCATGGCCATCTCGTAGCTTTCTATCCACGCCTCTGGAGCCAAGTCGGCAGATAATTCGGCACTTTGCGTGGCCCTTGAAGTCCTTGGGCAAACGACGCTATGCGTAAAGCGGGACGAGGCAAGGCACCCCAAAGAGCCGGACGTGACCCCTGGTTCGAAGGTGGTCGGTCGAACCGCGCGGGCGGGTGATCCTCCGCTTGTGCTACTAACTCGGCCTCCCTCGTGCCTGGCGCGGTCCACTACCACTTGAGCATCTTCAAAGCCGCTGCGGATTGTTGCCGCGCGAGGCGGACCACGCTGCGCATTGCTCGATATGGCCGGTTCATCGACGCGTCGGCTGTAGCTCCGGCTCGGGCGGGGGGTGGAGTGGATCCGATCTCGACTGTACGAGTACGCTTCTTGCTGAGCCAAGGCCGTCCTGAGGAGCTCCTTAACCCGGCGTGTCTCCACCGCGGTGAATAGCCTTCAATTGAATCGCCTCCAACCGTGCCGCAGCCGCCACGAGGTTATCCATCGGGTTGGAGTAGTGACCGGAGGTGTTCTGCACGGTCTGGGCGCACCGGTATGATGGCGAGATAGATCTATCATACGGGGCTGAACCGTGCGGCCGTCCAGTGCTTCCCGCGGTTTACCAATGGCGGCGGATTATCGTCCCACCTTACAGGGTATTGAAAGCTCCTTCCCTCAAAAGCGGAAGGTAAACGGACCTGTACTTCCTTTTCATGACTTCACAGTGGCGCTCTGGTCCAGCCTGAGCCTATTAGCCTGCGCTTCCAAAGCGGCCCGTTCCACTGCCATCCGTTCGTCCGTGGCCGCCAGGTCCGCTTTAGCTTTAGTGATCTGTTCCCTCACCTTTGCAATCTCCGCGTTGTGCAGGTCCTGATCCGCGGATTAGCTTCCGCCATGAGCACAGCTAACGCGGCCGAAAAGCTCGACAAAACTTGAGCGGCGGGCGCACGGGGCCTCCTTCCCGGCTGCCATCACATTTGTTGAACCGGGCGACCAGGGCGCCCATGATCGAAGAGTGAAGCACCGCTGCGTCGCCATGAAGACCCCAACCCGGTTGGGTAGATCGAAGGGGTCCGGAATACTCTCTCCGTCGGAACAGCCCCCGATCTGGCCATCTTGTAACTGGTATAGAGACTCAGTTTCTCCGGCCGACGATTCATCACCAGAGTAGACAACAGTTTCGTCACCAGATGCTGATCCGTCCTCGTAGCCTCCGTGAACGACTCCCACGAAAACATGCCTGACCGCAGGTTTAGCCAGGGCAGGACTCTTCTTGCCCGTTGAGCCGCTCTCGGACGAGGTCGGTCAGACGTCCGGCCCAGGCTCGCTCGCCGATCTTGCCAATGAACACGTGTATGCCGCCAAAGGGGACCGGTACCAGACTCGATCGAGCCGGCCTCGGGGCCCCAGTCCGCATCGTCGATGTAGAGCTTGCCGCGACGACTCTTAGTCATCCGGCCCACTGCATAGCCTTCGAGTCCTTCGAACTTGCCCTCTAAGATCATCAAACCATCGTGCGATAGCCCCACGGTGGGCGCCAACGGTCGTGGAATTGTCACGGCGAGATGTCCTCATGAAAGGACTTAGTCGTAGGGCCATCGTGCGGGTTTACCTAGAGAGGTTAAAGCGGACACAAGACACGGGAATTATACTGGTTCGGCCCCTTCAATGAAGGTAAAAACCTACGTCCGGTTGTGATGTGATTGATATGGTTTGGCGACTAGGGAGCAATAGCTTTGCCCTAGCCTCGAAATCTCATCCCTAACTTCGCCGGGTCGTCCCCTTATATACACGGATTGACGCCTTGGTCGGTTCTGAGTCCCAATCCGGCTCATACAAGAGTCCGGCTTGATCTCTCCTTTCCTGTCTTACAACACAAGCTACAACGCTAAGGTGGTTTACATACATGGACCTTAATTCGCCTCTGGGCTCCAGGCGTCCACATGGGCCTGGATCATGAACGAGGGTAAACCGGCCCTCCCGGGGCGGTTCACACTCAGTAGTTATATCCCCAACACTTGGTATGTGTGGGATCCGACAATCTAGTTGTTTATCCTTGGCAGCCTCTCTTATGGGGAAATGTAGTCTAGTGCTTCCTTGAGCCATAGTAGTCCGCTACAGCCCGGTTCACCGGAGTCCTGCTAGCCCAGCACTACCGCTCTGGACACTTGGTGAGTCGGCATGTGTTTCACTTCGTTCTGTGTCTTTCCTTCGGGAAATGTCACGCTGGTGACATCCGGATACCTGCCTAGCTCGCTACAGCCCGGGTTACCGGAGTCCTCTGTTAGCCAGTGGTACAGCACAGATTCATACGTTGATGACCGACATGCTCGATGTGATTCATGTATGCCTGTTCCCATGGGTTAGTGCCGCTTTGGGTTCACGACTAGCCATGTCGGCCCGGGTTCTCTGTCATATGGATGCTAGCGACACTATCATATACGTGAGCCAAAAGGCGCAAACGGTCCCGTGCCATGGTAAGGCGACACCCGTGGGTATACCGTGCGTGAGGCCGCAAAGTGATATGAGGTGTTACCGGCTAGATCGATGTGACTTGGAATCGGGGTCCTGACAAGACGCATGTTTGAAAACTCAAATGATGAGTGGGTCGCTGGGCTAGATGTTGAGTACACCACAGTCCTGGGAAGCGAGAAGAATCTAAAGGAGGCAGAGAATAAGAAGCCCGCCGTGATTCAGGTTTGCGTGCATGACTTATACTTGGTCTACCACATATGCCATGCCGACATTGAGTGCGAGGAATTTAAGAAGTTCCTCAAGGGCAGCCTAGTCAAATTCGTTACCGTAGACTTTAGGAACGACAAGGAAATCCTGGGTCGGATGGGCCTCGTTGTGGGCAACCCCATTGACCTTCAGACGCATGCCGACCCTGGTAGGAGCCATGGTTCATCCTTCTTACGGTAAACTGAAGAAACCTCCGCACACGTTTCATCGTGCATGGTAGTGTAATGTACTAGATATAGACCACATCCACTACGCTGCAATGGATGGCTACCTTTGTTCAATATCTGCAAGGGTTCTATGAAGAGCAAGAACCAAGTGTGCGGTTAAAGAAAAGAAGTATCAGCCAAGAGCAAGAGGGACAAGGACGAAGTCGAGGACGTGGACGAGGACTCCGAGTAAGGTGGCAGTGTTGTTGCTCATGGTGGTTCTAATGCAAAGGTTCACCGGATTAGTTGCTTAGTTTAATTTCTGGTGTGCTTAGTTTTATTTGAGGGGTGTGTTGTGCTGAGCCCCCAGTAGAACTATGTTATGTTTCTTCTTGTTATTTTAACTCCTCAGTACGTACATACTAGTATTTCTTACAGTTCATCTTTTAGTTGGTATAGTACTATGACTACCACTCGTTTCTTCACACTATATATGTACAATATATATGGCCAACATCATATAGCCAGCAGTTTAGTTGTCAAAGAATTTCAGGGGGCTTAGTTTTTTCAATGAATTTCAGGGTGCTTAGTTTTATTTGAGGGGTGTGTTGTGCTGGACACCATTATTGAGACTCAAATCTCTTTTGCCATGTTATAATGACATAAACACCGATGGAACAACATGCCAGCTCTCCCTCTATCTCACTACAGAAAAATAAAGTGTGGGGCCTACAGCGTTCTTATTTTCCTGTAAAATTGTTCGCATGGTTACTCCTGACAAGAGGGGCCACACTTATCATTGTGAGAATTGGCTTATTTTTGTCATGTAACATGGTCAACGGTTTTGACGTGAAGATGACAATGTCTAATGGCATTTTTGAGCAAACATCTAACTTAACGATGGCATTTTTTAGATATCTAATTACATTTTTGAGCAGGCATCTTGCGGATCGATGGCATTTTTTAGTAGTTGTAACTTATAATGGCCAAACTAAGTAGTGATACACAAACTAGTGGCATAAATACTAAGAACCCAAGAATTAAATAGGTATACTATTTTCTTTAATAGAATTTAGCACCCCATTTAAGCACGTACTAGCTTTTTTAATAATACTATATGCATAATTTGGCGACGAGCACTCTCTATATGTACCACCTTTTTTCTTTAATTTCATCTTGTTAGTTTTGCTCCATGGTGCAATCCATCGATCCTACTATTGTACAAAAGTATACATTTTTTAAAAGGCTAGAGGGTGGGGCAGTCTAGCTAGGTCGGTTTCAAGAGAGGCGAGGGCCTTTGTGATTAGACGGCTCATTACTGCTGGAAGGCGGGGCCTTGTGATTTGACTGCTCGTATAAATGTGCCAACGACCTGAGGAGGAGCAAAGAACTGTGCGGTATACTCAAGTTTTCCACTGGAGTACGACGGAGGAGCATGAAACACGGCAACCCAGTGCCATATCCTCTACTCTCTACCCTTATTATATATTACTAGCAGGAGGCATTGTTCTATTGGCGATAAAGAATGATCTAATTTGCTAGTCATCTCATTTTTAGCATTGTTCTATTCATGCCTTGCAGAGAAGGTGACAAAAGTCTTGTTGAAACACCAAGCAAAAGAAGGAACACATGAGCAAAAGAAGAAGGAAGATTATCACCCCCAAAAAAGAAGGAAGACACACACACAAGTCTGGGGCGCTGCTCTCACTACATGAAGGGTTGCTGGCCGCGGAGTCGTAACTGCTTCTTCATCACCTCCACGACCTCCATCTCCTTGCGCGTCTCCTCCGCCATCTTCTTCATTGTGTCCATGATGCGGGATTTCTCGACGCGAGCCTTCATCATCTGTTTCACGACCGCATTACGTACCTTGATAGCAGCCGGGTGCCCGATGCGGAGCTTCGCTAACTCCTCCTTCTGTTCCATGACGAGGGCCTGCAGCATCTTCATCGAGGAACTACTATTCTCATGCAACTTCTTCCAACCGGCGTTCTCCTCCTTCAGCAGGTCGAGCTCATGGCAGAGCTTTGCCTTGTCCTCCTGAAGTTGTAGGATTTTTTCGGTCGCCTTCTTCTCCGAGGCAATGCTCTTCTTCAGTAGTATCACCAAGTCGGCGGTCAACTCCCCTTGCTCATTGAGCTCAGCGGGCATGTCGTCGAGGCTCTCCTTCAGCAGCTCCACCAAGCTATGGATGAACTCCTTCTTCTTATTGAGGTGCTTATTGAGCTGATCGGGCATGCCGTCGAGGGATAACGACTCCAGCGCCACCAGCTCGGCAAGCTCGCCTCTGTGGCTAGGGCGCTCCTTGGAGCCATCGCCTGCCCGTGAGAGATCTTTCGAGGTCTCTGCGTGGCGGCGAGCACTCTTTTTTTTCCACAGCCTTGGTTGCCGCTCCCTTGTTATGAGTAGTTCTCGACCTAGAGCTCTGCACACCGGCCATTGCAAGGACGGACGAAGGAGGTGGAGTTATGAGGAGGAAGGTAGAGTAATTTTCGGTTAGGTAGTTCCCCTTTTTATAACCTAAGTACTAGCACTAGTACTAAAACCTGCATAGTGGGAACACATTCAGGTTTGGTACGTACTGGTAGGTGTGAGCAGGCTTGCACTTAATTGTAGCACTACACTTTCGAATGTGATGGGAACAAGGTAAATATTAATTGATGGATTTGGTTTGAGGCCGAACGGCTCCCGATGAGTTTAGTGGAACATAAATTTCAAGTACTCCCGATGAGTTTAGTAGAACATAAATTGTTTAACATAAAAAATATATCATTAAAAAAATAGAATATTTGAAGTTTGTAATGATATATTTTTCATAATTTATGCCTCTTATTAAGTTGGTCAAATTAACAACCTAGGTACACGTGCAAGACTTGTAAACTGAGATAGAGGGAGTACTACACTGCTCAAATGTGGTTGCACAAGTCAGTGATGTAACTGGTCGTACATGTCAGACCAAGCCGATGTGTGTCCCTTCGGTGAGACGCGGGTCCGACCGACCGTCTGTTGGTGCGACCGACCGTAAAGTACTTACGCGATGGAGACTTTTGGTTGTGGCTTCGGTTGATTGTCACGACCAAGCATTCTAAAACTAGTGATAAATCAATTACCATCTTTTTCCAAACGACCAAGTATTTTTTACAGGAAAACAATACATATAGATGGAGTGATTGTTAAGGTTGCAAATAGACATAGCGTTGCAAGTTCACTGCAGCAGCAACCGACTAGGTCACTGCATCGCTGGCAGGGAAGGAGGACATCTCACCTCGCCTATGATGCATGCCCAGCGGCGCCGCCGCCACTGGTCCCGAGATTTGGCTTCTCCTACCGCCCATTTGAACAGTTGCACCGGCTGCTCATGCCATTGCACAGGCATGCGCGTTCTTTCCTCCGCAGTCGACTCTGTGAATATGATCTCTGCCATTAGCCCTAGCTCAAAATCAACGCGACGCTGCCAGATGCTGACATCCCTCAGCATCTCTCCCCTGAGATCGACTTGCGCCTCCGCCTTGTGCTGCGCCAAGCGCAGCTCCTTGGAACTTCTCTCCAATCGATGCGACTCTTCCTCGATCCAATTTGCCCTTGCTGCCCACCACCTAAAACGCAGCCCTGGCATGTCCTCCGGCGCCACCGATCTGTGATTCCAGAGCAATGGATCCTCTCTAAAACACATGTGGGTTTCGCTCAAAGGCGGCAGTGCTGCGGACTGCAGCGAGAGGGCAGCCCGCGGGATCCTGGGATCTAAGGGATTATCCATGGCGGGATCCTCCATGTCGTGATCCGGTGGGCGAGGCGGGGAGGCGAGCCTAGGCGCTGGGAGAGCCCTACGAGGCTAAGATAAAGATAGTACTACTCCACTCCGTCCATATTTAAATACAAAGGCTACCAACAGTAGCCCTGGAAAAAATTGATCATCTTTATGCGTGTCCAGGTTTATTGGCCCCCTTTTTTGTGCCACTTTTTATGACATGCATAAATATTATATTACTTACAAATATGGTCAAAAATTGGCACAACATACGAAGGATACAAATGGAAGTACTGACACCCATGATTTAACTACTCGCATGCACGCAGTGGAGTAGTAATGTCTTTCTTCCGCCCTCACGTCCACTCAATTTGCATGCACTTTATTAATTGACCATCAATGAAATGAAGGACTTTACACGCGTCAAATTATCACATGGGGTGGATCTTCGTACAAAAATGCGTCGCCCCGTGTACCCCCGTGTGCGTGCGAGGGAATGAGTGCGTGCGTGGAGTGCGTGCACATCTTCGCTTTGTGCATGTACCGCCAGTGTGTCTCAAAGAGGACGAGTACATTCTTCTGGAAGCAGCAGCACGTCACTGTGATCAATCCACACAAGGAGGTCGCGACAATACCTCCACATGTGCCACGTAGCTTCATGAACTGTAAGAGAGACACTATGTAGTGTGCCATTTGAATTCTAATTTACGTGTTTGCACATACTCGAAGTACTAGTAAGGTACACGTGCATTGCACGCATCAGATTTGGCAACCAAATTATGAATAAATACCACACTATAGCATGTAAGCTCTGAGTCATATATGCCTGATGTAGACCTTCATTTAATTCTTATAGTTCATCACATTCAAAATAAAATAGTTTTTATAAAAAAGCTAGGGCCTCTTTGATTCGTAGGATTTCCAAAACGCGGGAATAGGAAAAACAAGGGATTAGAGTGGAATGTCGTCCTGAATCCTACAGTATTGTACGAGTGTTTGATTGTGCAAAGAAAAAATGCAGGATTCTTTCAAAGTGGTTTGAGTGGATGGGTTGTTTCCTATGAAATCTAGTGCAAATGAATCATATGGAAAAATTTCTATGGTTTACAAACCTACGAATCAAACAACCAAGATAGAAAAAATCCTAAGGATTAGAATTCTCCAAAATTCCTTTGAGAATCCTTTGAATCAAAGAAGCCCTTAATCTATTTTATGATTCATGGAATTGTGCATTGTAAAGCATAGATTAAAAACAAATAATGCCAATTCAACTAGAAAAAAAAGTTTGGGCAGTTATGATATGGAAGATTCTAGAACAAAGGAGAAGCACTTGTGTTTTGAGGTTTATGCATTATGCTTAAGTTCAACCATGGAGTCTGCTAGATTGTACATGTGGCAAAATCCGGTGGGGGGCTAAAAGATGGTGCGAGGGGCCAAGTGGAGGGAGACTATGAAGGAGTGCACAAGTGCGAGATCGATATTTGAAGAGAGGGGGTGAGAACGTCTTGTTGTTGCCTTGATGGCGGAGCCATGAAAAATAAATGAGCTAGGGGGGCAAGCATTGCTAATCCTTTACGAGGAGGGCCAATTCATCAACTTAAACCATTTTACCAGCAGTTGTCTAATGATCACATTCATATTAGCCTCGATATATAGTGATGTTAGGGGGGCAGGGCCCTTGCTGGCCCCTGTCTTCGCCACTGTGCGCGCGTCTGAGAGATGAAGCGGAGGCATGGATGATGAGAGGGGGACGTTGGATATATAATTAATGTGGGTGTATTAGCTATGTAATCATATATAGAGAGGTATAGATTGATCGATGTGGACGTGGGAAAGAGGGTGAGACCTCACTAGATATATAGATTGATCGGTTTGTGTGGAAAACTGTGAAAGACCTAGCTAGATATACACACACATAGAGGAACATCTATCGTTGCGCATGCACGTGAGAGATAAAGAATGCCCGATATGATGAGGAGGGGGAGGTGTGTGTGTGTGCATGCATGGGAGACCAACCTGAAGAAAAAGATTACATGTGTGTGATGGATAATGCCGACTGGTACTGTGTGTGCATGCATGCACGAGAGAAAGTTAATGGTACAATTATAAAGAGAAGATGACTGTGTGGGTGTAAAAGACTAGGTGACGTCATAATCAATGTAAAGTAGAATTAAAATATTTGAATAAGAGATCATGATGTTTGAAACCCATGCATGCATGAATATAACTGAGATATGCGTGGTGTGGTTTGGAAACGAGCATGTTGTACTGTATACACATTGGACAAGGTCAGACTGATTTGTATTTGAGATATCGATGGCAGACATCGTTTGGCCAAATTGCATCCGTGCATGGACACACTAGTCTAATTGGAGATGATGGGTGGCTTTCGCATCACATATCTATATCTATACCCCTATATATATTATATTTTATATTTTTTATATAGTGTGCGGATAACTTTAACTTTCAAAGATGGTCGTTGGATGAGGCCAATTCGATGGGTGCAGAGATGGCAAATTTGACCACAACTGGTCATTGGATATCATCTAGATTCCACCTGATTTTGCCACATGTACAATCTAGAAGACTCCATGGTTGAACTTAAGCATAATGCACAAACCTCAAAACACAAGCACATCTTCTTTGTTCTAGAATCTTCCGTATCAGAATTGCCCGAATGTTTTTCTACATGATTTGCCATTATTTGTTTTTACTTTATGCCCTCCAACGCACAATTCCATGAATCTTAAAATAGATTAGCTTTCTTATAAAACTAGATGATTTTGAATGAAATGAACTATAAGAATTAAACGAACATCTACATCGTGCATATATGACTCAAAGCTTACATGCTATAATGTGGTATTTATTCATAATTTGGTTGCCAAATCTCATGCGTGCAATGCACGTGTACCTTACTAGTCTAAATGGTGTTTATGTGTGTGTTGTGCCTGTTAAACACATTGTACGTAGTATATCATACATGGTATAGATTCCGAACATCTAGCTAGAGCATACATGTACTATGATTTGAATTCAACATAAAATCTATACATATATTTGAATTTGAGATCGTATGTACATGTAGTTAAATTTATATAGGAATTTACTTCTCCTATATTCATGTCATGTGTTGTGAAGATAATATTTAGATGGTTGTATCACTAACCCGAGTACAATCCCATTCAAACAGGGAAAATGTACTCAAATTTAGTCCATATGCTAGACAACACACATTCTTTTTTTATTGTTGAGGGAAGTGCAAATTGTTTTGGTACTGTGCATGTTATGTTTGTTATCCTGATTTTTTTGTATTTGAATGCATTTCTAGTAATATAGTAAAACGGGACATAGCTCTCTCTAGTGATGAGGTGCGAATTGTCATTTTTTTGCGTACACGTTAAGCTTGTTCTCCCGAAATTTCAAGTCGCGCCTTGTTATGCCGAAATTTCAAGCTAGCGTCTCTGTCTATCGTGCTGCGAAACTCCCGCCTCTTTAACCCGCACCTTGTTACCCCGAAATATTTAAGATATATCTTTGTATCGTTGTGCTCCGACAACTCCCTCCATCTCAACCCGCGCCTTGCTATTCCAAAATTACAACGCGCGCGAAAACTCCCACCTCCTGTGAAATCCCGACACGTGAAATGCCCGTCATACCCCTGAACCGAAAGAATCGCCTAGCTCAAATCGGTGGGGGTAATTTAGTAAGTAACCCCACATTTCAGACAAGCGCGTCCCTAAGCCATGGTTCCCCACTCCCATCCCATCCGCCCACCCATTCATACACCGAGGCCGCGAAAACCCGCGAAGCCCCACACCCTCCTCCGTCCGCCACCCAGCCGGAGCCTCTTCCCCGACGACGTCGTCCACAGCAACACCTCGACGTCCCTCATCCACCGTACCGGATGAGGATCCGTCGTCGATCTCGTCGTCCCGCCGGTTCAGCCACCCCGTCCTACACCTCCAAGGAGCTGTCCCGACAGTCCCCTCGTCTTTCGCGCTCCTCCATTCCCACACCGCCGTCTTCACCTGCACCACCGGAAGAGCATCATCATCACCATTTCCTCGGATGAAGCTGAGGCCTAATCGGTGCCACCAAAGAGGTTGTACACTAATCACCGCATTTTCTTCTTGATTCGATCTCACGGTGCTGCCGGTGCTCGGTCCCGAGCCGACACGGCGCGCCTCCATCCACGGCGGCGTCGCCAGCCACTTCCTCCACGGCGTCGCTCCCTCGGCGGCAACGTCCACATCAGTAGGAGTTGCTGCTGCTTCAGCTCTCGCTCGCACTGCTGCTCTGCTCTTGCTCTCAGTCCCCTACTTGGTCTGCTCTTGCTCGCGCTGCTGCTCTCGCTCTTGCTCTTGCTTGCGACGCTGCTTCGATTTAGCTACACTTCAGTCGACTGAATCGACTTTCGGGTCAGTCGATTTTCAGGGGGTGGGGGGGGCTCGCCGGAGTTAAGGAAGAACCAGCCGCAGCGAGGAGGGGGGCTCGCCGGAGAGGTACCCCAGCATCTATCTTAGGGTTCAGGGTGGGCCGATGGTTGCCGTCGGTGGTGGGGCGTGATACGTCTCCAACGTATCTATAATTTTTGATTGCTCCATGCTATATTATCTACTGTTTTGGGCAACATTGGGCTTTATTTTACACTTTTATATTACTTTTGGGACTAACCTATTAACCGGAGGCCCAGTCCAGATTTGATGTTTTTTGCCTATTTCAGTATTTCGAAGAAAAGGAATATCAAACGGAGTCAAAACGGAACGAAATCGACTGGAGAAGATATTTTTGGAAGGAAAGCTACCATATGGACTTGGACCGCACGTCAAGGAGGAACGAGGAAGCCACGAGGGTGGGGGGCGCGCCCACCCCCCTAGGGCGCGCCCCCCTGCCTCGTGGGGCCCTCGTGGCTCCCCTGACGTGCTTCTTCCGCCTATATAACTCCACGTACCCTAAAACTTCCAGAACAGAGAATAGATCGGGAGTTCCGCCGCCGCAAAACCTCCAGAGCCACCAAAAACCAATCGGGACCCTGTTCAAGACTCACGGAGGGGGAACCCTCACCGTGGCCATCTTCATCATCCCGGCGATCTCCATGACGAGGAGGGAGTAGTTCACCCTCGGGGCTAAGGGTATGTACCAGTAGCTATGTGTTTGATCTCTCTCTCTCTCGTGTTCTTGATTTGGCACGATCTTGATGTATCGCGAGCTTTGCTATTATAGTTGGATCTTATGTTTCTTCTCCCCCTCTACTCTCTTGTAATGAATTGAGTTTTCCCTTTGAAGTAATCTTATCGGATTGAGTCTTTAATGACTTGAGAACACTTGATGTATGTCTTGCCGTGCGTATCTGTGGTGACATGGGATATCACGTGATTCACTTGATGTATGTTTTGGTGATCAACTTGCGGGTTCCGCCCATGAACCTATGCATAGGGGTTGGCACACGTTTTCTTCGTGATTCTCCGTTAGAAACTTTGGGCACTCTTTGAGGTTCTATGTGTTGGCTGAATAGATGAATCTGAGATTTTGTGATGCATATCGTATAATCATACCCATGGATACTTGAGGTGACATTGGAGTATCTAGGTGACATTAGGGTTTTGGTTGATTTGTATCTTAAGGTGTTATTCTAGTACGAACTCTAGGGCTGTTTGTGACACTTATGGGAATAGCTTAACGGATTGATTGCAAAGAATAACTTTGAGGTGGTTTCGTACCCTACCATAATCTCTTCATTTGTTTTCTGCTATTAGTGACTTTGGACTGACTCTTTGTTGCATGTTGAGGGATAGTTATACGATCCAATTATGTTATTATTGTTGAGAGAACTTGCACTAGTGAAAGTATGAGCCCGAGGCCTTGTTTCCTATCATTGCAATACCGTTTACGCTCACTTTTACCACTTGCTACCTTGCTGTTTTTATATTTTCAGATTACAAAAACCTTTATCTACCATCCATATTGCACTTGTATCATCATTTCTTCGCCGAACTAGTGCACCTATACAATTTACCATTGTATTGGGTGTGTTGGGGACACAAGACACTCTTTGTTATTTGGTTGCCGGGTTTTTTGAGAGAGACCATCTTCATCCTATGCCTCCCACGGATTGATAAACCTTAGGTCATCCACTTGAGGGAAATTTGCTACTGTCCTACAAACCTGTGCACTTGCAGGCCCAACAACGTCTACAAGGAGAAGGTTGCGTAGTAGACATCAAGCTCTTTTCTGGCGCCGTTGCCGGGGAGGTGAGTGATTGAAGGTATATCTTTAGATCTTGCAATCGAGTCTTTTAGTTTCTTGTTTTATCACTAGTTTAGTCTATAAAATAAAATTACAAAAAAATGGAATTGAGTTTGGCTCATACGCTTCATCTTTTTAATATCTTTCGTGAAAATGATGGGAAGGAAAATTGTGCCAAAGTACTAGAAGAAGAATCACATAGAATGCTTGGCATAAAATATGTGAATGATGAGCATGATTGCAATGTTGTTAGTATGAATTCTTTTAATACCCATCATGCTAATGATATGCAAAGCCACAAGCTTGGGGAAGCTATGTTCGATGAAGATGATATTTTTTGTCCCCCAAGTTTTGATGAGCAAATTTACTATGATGAAAGCATTCCTCCTATCTATGATGATTATTGTGATGACACGTATGCTTTAAATAATAATGATAACCATGAAGCTTGTCATCTTAATCTTAATTCTCAATCACATGATAGTTATTTTGTTGAGTTTGCTCCCACTATTATTCATGAGAAGAAATTTGCTTATGTGGAGAGTAGTAAAATTTCTATGCTTGTAGATCTTGAAAAGAATGCTTTAGGTGCTGGTTATATTGTTGTATTTATTCATGATGCTACTTAAAATTATTATGAGGGAGGAACATATGCTTGTATGAATTGCAATAATATCAAGCTTCCTCTCTATGTGCTTAAAGTTTTGATGTTATGCTTGTTTTGCCTTCCTATGCAAGTTGATTCTTGTTCCCATAAGTTGTTTGCTCACAAAATCCCTATGAATAGGAAGTGGGTTAGACTTAAATGTGCTAGTCATATTCTTCATGATGCTCTCTTTATGTTTCAATTCCTATCTTTTATGTGAGCATCATTGAAATCATCATGCCTAGCTAGGGGCGTTAAACGATAGCGCTTGTTGTGAGGCAACCCAATTTTATTTTAGTTTCTTATGTTTTGGTTCTCTTTAGTAATAAATAATCCATCTAGCTTCTGTTTAGATGTGTTTTTGTGTTTTATTTAGTGTTTGTGCCAAGTAGAACCTTTGGGAAGACTTGGGTGAAGTCTTTATGATCATGCTGTAAAAAACAGAAACTTTAGCGCTCACGAGATTAGCTTCAACTTTTTACTGGAGAGTGATATTTAGTTGATTATTTTTGCAGATGATTACTAGACAAATTCCTCAGGCCCACCAATTTATTTTAGAATTTTTGGAGTTCCAGAAGTTTGCGTTAGTTACAGATTACTACAGACTGTTCTGTTTTTGACAGATTCTGTTTTCATTGTGTTGTTTGCTTATTTTGATGAATCTATGGCTAATAAAATAGTTTATAAACCATAGAGACGTTGGAATATAGTAGGTTTAACACCAATATAAATAAATAATGAGTTCATTACAGTACCTTGAAGTGGTGGTTTGTTTTCTTTCGCTAACGGAGCTTACGAGTTTTATTTTAAGTTTTGTGTTGTGAAGTTTTCAAGTTTTGGGTAAAGATTCGATGGACTATGGAATAAGGAGTGGCAAGAGCCTAAGCTTGGGGATGCCCAAGGCACCCCAAGGTAATACTCAAGGATAACCAAGCGTCTAAGCTTGGGGATTCCCCGGATGGCATCCCCTCTTTCGTCTTCATTCATCGGTAACTTTACTTGGAGCTATATTTTTATTCACCACATGATATGTGTTTTGCTTGGAGCGTCATTTTATTTTCTTTAGCTTTGCTTGATGTTTGAATAAAGTATCAAGATCTGAAATTCTTAAATGGGAGAGTCTTCACATAGTTACATAATTATTCGACTACTCATTGATCTTCACTTATATCTTTTGGAGTAGTTTGTTGTTTGCTCTAGTGCTTCACTTATATCTTTCAGAGCACAATTGTGGTTTTATTTTAAAGAAATAGATTAAATCTCATGCTTAACTTAGATTATTTTGATAGTATTAAATAGCATGGTAATTCGCTTAAATAATCTTAATATGCTAGGCATACAAGATTTGTAAGAATTCTTATGAGTGTGTTGAATACTAAGAAAAGTTTGATGCTTGATAATTGTTTTGAGATATGGAGGTGATAATATCAAAGTCGTGCTAATTGAGTAGTTGTGAATTTGAGAAATGCTTGTGTTGAAGTTTGCAAGTCCCGTAGCATGCACGTATGGTAAACGCTATGTAACAAATTTGAAACATGAGGTGTTATTTGATTGTCCTCCTTATGAGTGGCGGTCGGGGGACGGCGATGGTCTTTTCCTACCAATCTATCCCCCTAGGAGCATGCGCGTAGTGCTTTGGTTTTTGATGGCTTGTAGATTTTTGCAATAAGTATGTGAGTTCTTTATGACTAATGTTGAGTCCATGGATTATACGCACTATCACCCTTCCGTCATTCCTAGCCTCTTCGATGCACTGCATTGCCCTTTCTCACATTGAGAGTTGGTGCAAACTTCACGGTGCATCCAAACCCCGTGATATGATACGCTCTGTCACACATAAACCTCCTTATATCTTCCTCAAAACAGCCACCATACCTACCTATTATGGCATTTCCATAGCCATTCCGAGATATATTGCCATGCAACTTTCCACCATTCCGTTTATTATGACACGCTTCATCATTGTCATATTGCTTAGCATGATCATGTAGTGGACATAGTATTTGTGGCAAAGCTACCATTCATAATTCTTTCATACATGTCACTCTTGATTCATTGCATATCCCGGTACACCGCCGGAGGCATTCATATAGAGTCATACTATGTTCTAGTATCGAGTGGTAATCATTGAGTTGTAAATAAATAGAAGTGTGACGATCATCATTTAATAGAGCATTGTCCCCAAAAAAAGAGAAAGGCCAAAGAAAAAAAGAAGGCCCAAAAAAATATAAAAAATATAAAAAAGGGGGGCAATGCTACTATCCTTTTTTCCACACTTGTGCTTCAAAGTAGCACCATGTTCTTCATATAGCGAGTCTCATATATTGTGCTTCAAAGTAGCACCATGTTTTTCATATAGAGAGTTTCATATGTTGTCACTTTCATATACTAGTGGGAATTTTTCATTATAGAACTTGGCTTGTATATTCCAACAATGGGCCTCCTCAAGTGCCCTAGGTCTTCGTGAGCAAGAAAGTTGGATGCACTCCCACTTAGTTTCTTTTGTTGAGCTTTCATACATTTATAGCTCTAGTGCATCCGTTGCATGGCAATCCCTACTCCTTGCATTAACATCAATTGATGGGCATCTCCATAGCTCATTGATTAGCCTCGTTGATGTGAGACTTTCTCCTTTTTGTCTTATCCACATAACCCCCAACATCATATTCTATTCCACCCATAGTGCTATATCCATGGCTCGCTCATGTATTGGCGAAAGGTTTATAAGTTTGAGATTACTAGAGTATGAAACAATTGCTTGGCTTGTCATCGGGGTTGTGCATGATGAGAGCATTCTTGTGTGACGAAAATGGAGCGTGAATAAACTATATGATTTTGTAGGGATGAATTTTCTTTGGCCTTGTTATTTTGAGAAGACATAATTGCTTAGTTAGTATGCTTCAAGTATTATTATTTTTATGTCAATATGAACTTTTGTCTTGAATCTTTCGGATCTGAATATGCATACCAAAATTAAGAAGAGTTACATTGAAATTATGCCAACTAGCATTCCACATCAAAAATTATCTTTTTTATCATTTACCTACTCGAGGACGAGCAGGAATTAAGCTTGGGGATGCTTGATACGTCTCCAACGTATCTATAATTTTTGATTGCTCCATGCTATATTATCTACTGTTTTGGGCAACATTGGGCTTTATTTTACACTTTTATATAACTTTTGGGACTAACCTATTAACCGGAGGCCCAGCCCAGATTCTTTGTTTTTGCCTATTTCAAGATTTTGAAGAAAAGGAATATCAAACGGAGTCAAAACGGAACGAAATCAACTGGAGAAGTTATTTTTGGAAGGAAAGCTACCAGATTGACTTGGACCCCGCGTCAAGGAAGGACCGAGGAAGCCAAAAGGGTGGGGGGCGCGCCCACCCCCCTAGGGTGCGCTGATACGTCTCCAACGTATCTATAATTTTTTATTGCTCCATGCTACTTTATCTACTATTTTGGACTAAACTAGGCTTTATTTTCCACTTTTATATTATTTTTGGGAATAACCTATTAACCGGAGGCCCAGCCCAGAATTGCTGTTTTTTGCCTATTTCAGTGTTTCAAGAAAGCGGAATATCAAACAGTCCAAACGGAATGAAACCTTCGGGAACGTGATTTTCTCACCGAACGTGATCCAGGAGACTTGGACCCTACTCCAAGAAGTAACAAACGTGGTCACGAGGGTGGGGGGCGCCCCCCCTAGGGCGCGCCCCCCTACCACGTGGACCCCCTGTTGCTCCACCAACGTACTCCTTCCTCCTATATATACCTACGTACCCCCAAACGATCAGAAAAAGGAGCCAAAAACCTAATTTGACCGCCGCAACTTCTTGTATCCACGAGATCCCATCTTGGGGCCTGTTCTGGAGCTCCGCCGGAGGGGGCATCCACCACGGAGGGCTTCTACATCATCACCACAGCCCCTCCGATGAAGTGTGAGTAGTTTACTTGCACCTTCGGGTCCATAGCTAGTAGCTAGATGGCTTCTTCTCTCTTTTGGATCTCAATACAATATTCTCCCCCCTCTCGTGGAGATCTATTCGATGTAATCTTCTTTTTGCGGTGTGTTTGTTGAGACCGATGAATTGTGGGTTTATGATCAAGATTATCTATGAACAATATTTGAATCTTCTCTAAATTCTTTTATGTATGATTGGTTATCTTTGCAAGTCTCTTCGAATTATCCGTTTGGTTTGACCAACTAGATTGGTAGTTCTTGCAATGGGAGAAGTCCTTAGCTTTGGGTTCAATCTTGCAGTGTCCTTTCCCAGTGACAGAAGGGGCAGCAAGGCACATATTGGATTGTTGCCATCGAGGATAACAAGATGGGGTTTTTATCATATTGCATGAATTTATCCTTCTACATCATGTCATCTTGCTTAAGGTGTTACTCTGTTTTTAACTTAATACTCTAGATGCATCTTTGGATAGCGGTCGATGAGTGGAGTAATAGTAGTAGATGCACGGGAGTCGGTCTACTTGTCTCGGACGTGATGCCTATATACATGATCATACCTAGATATTCTCATAACTATGCTCAATTCTGTCAATTGCTCAACAGTAATTTGGTCACCCACCGTAGAATACTTATGCTCTTGAGAGAAGCCACTAGTGAAACCTATGGCCCCCGGGTCTATTCTCATCATATCAATCTCCATCACTTTAATACTTGCTTTGTTTTTACTTTGCCTTTTACTTTTCACTTTGCATCTCTATATCAAAAATACCAAAAATATTATTTATCATCTCTATCAGATCTCACTCTCGTAAGTGACCGTGAAGGGATTGACAACCCCTAATTGCGTTGGTTGCGAGGAGCTATTGTTTTGTGCAGGTACGAGGGATCTGTGCGTAGCCTCCTATTGGATTGATACCTTGGTTCTCAAAAACTGAGGGAAATACTTACGGTACTTTGTTTCATCATCCTCTCCTCTTCGGGGAAATCCAACGCAGTGCTCAAGAGGTAGCAAGAAGAATTTCTGGCGCCGTTGCCGGGGAGGCTTACGCAAGAGCAAGTCAAGACTTGGACTCCTAACAACAAGCCACTTTTGGCGCTGTTAAAGTCTACATACCAAGTACCCATCACAATCCCTCTCTCCTGCATTACATTATTTGCCATTTGCCTCTCGTTTTCCTCTCCCCCACTTCACCTTGCCGTTTTATTCGCCCTCTCTTTTCCGTTCGTCTTTTCGTTTGCCTTGATGTCTTACTTGGCCCGTTTGCTCGTTTGGCTGAAATAGTTGAGTATTTATTCCTAAACAGAGAAGCTAATATCTATGGATCCTCATCCGCTTGCCAATCTTTTTAAGAGATCCAATTATGATGAACCAATTCCTAGTGATTTGGATGCACTAGATTATCTTTATAAGCTTTTGCCTGAAATCCGAAAATCTGAAAATTGTGATGAAGTGCTTCATGATAGATATTTGAATAAAAAGCATGATTGCAATGATTTTATTATAAATTCTGTTGATGTAAATTATGCTAATAATATGCAAAACCCTAAGCTTGGGGATGCTAGTTTTGCTATGTCCAATAGTCATGATTGGGAAGATTCTTCTTATGATCTTGAAAATTTATTTAAGCCCCATGATGAATATAAGATTGATAATAGTGTTTGCAATAATATTCTAAGTGGGTTTGGAAGAGCGTCAACTTTAGATCCCACATATTTGGATAACATTCAATCTTATGAAATTTTTGATAAAAGTGGGCTTGGAGAAATCATGACTTTAGTTAATGATAATCCCACTATTTTGGAAGAGTGTCAACTTTGCATGCATGTGGATCGTGTTGAGAATATGTTATGTGATAGTTATATTGTTGAATTTTCTTATGATCCTACATGTAATTATTATGAGAGAGGAAAATATGGTTATAGAAATTTTCATGTTACTAAATTACCTCTCGTTATGTTGAGATTGCTATTGTTCCTTTCCGCTTCCTTGCATATGCTAGTTTTTGCTTGCTATGATAATTTGTTTTTCTATAAGATGCCTATGCATAGGAAGTATGTTAGACTTAGATGTGTTTTTCACGTGTTTTATGATGCTCTCTTTGTGCTTCAATTCTTGTCTTTCATGTGAGCATCATTAAAATTATCAATGCCCAGCTAAAAAGGCTTTAAAGAAAAGCGCTTGTTGGGAGACAACCCAATATTTTTCCTTGCTTCTTAGTAATAAATAATCCATCTACCTTCTGTCTAGATGTGGTTTTATGTTTTAATTAGTGTTTGTGCCAAGTTAGACCTATAGGATCTTCTTGGATGATAGTTATTTGATCTTGCTGTAATTTCCAGAATCTTTCTGTTCACGAAAACAATTGTTAAAAATCACCGGAACGTGATAAAATACTTATTCCAATTGCTGCTGATCATTAAACAAATTGTCTAGGTCTTCCTATTTTGTTACAATTTTTGGAGTTCCAGAAGTTTACGTTAGTTACAGATTACTACAGACTGTTCTGTTTTTGACAGATTCTGTTTTTCGTGTGTTGTTTGCTTATTTTGATGAATCTATGGCTAGTAAAATAGTTCATAATCCATAGAGAAGTTGGAATACAGTAGGTTTAACACCAATATAAATAAATAATGATTTCATTACAGTACCTTAAAGTAGTCTTTTGTTTTCTTTCTCTAACGGAGCTCACGAGATTTCTATTGAGTTTTGTGTTGTGAAGTTTTCAAGTTTTGGGTAAATTCTTTTGATGGATTATGGAACAAGGAGTGGTAAGAGCCTAAGCTCGGGGATGCCCATGGCACCCCCAAGAGAAACCAAGGACACCAAAAAGTCAAAGCTTGGGGCTGGCCCGGAAGGCGTCCCCTCTTTCGTCTACTTCCATCGGTAATTTACTTGGAGCTATATTTTTATTCACCACATGAAATGTGTTTTGCTTGGAGCGTCTTGTATTATTTGCGTCTTTGCTTGTTAGTTACCACAATCATCCTTGCTGTACACACCTTTTGAGAGAGCCATACATAAAATGGAATTTTATAGAATACTCTATGTGCTTCACTTATATCTTTTGAGCTTGATAGTTTTGCTCATAGTGCTTCACTTATATCTTTTGAGCATGATAATTTTTGCTCTAGTGCTTCACTTAGATCTTTTAGAGCACGGTGGAGGATCTGTTTTAAAGAAACTATTGATCTCTCATGCTTCACTTAGATTATTTTGAGAGTCGTTAATAGCATGGTAATTTGCTTAATATTAATATACTTGGTATTCAAGATATGTGAAACTTTCTTTTGAGTGCATTGAATACTAAGAAAAGTTTGATGCTTGATAATTGTTTTGAGATATGAAGATGGTGATATTAGAGTCATGCTAGTTGAGTAGTTGTGAATTTAAAGAATGCTTGTGTTGAAGTTTGTGATTCCCGTAGCATGCATTATGGTGAACCGTTATGTGATGAACTTCGGAGCATGATTTATTTATTGATTGTCTTCCTTATGAGTGGCGGTCGGGACGAGCGATGGTCTTTTCCTACCAATCTATCCCCCTAGGAGCATGTGCGTAATACTTTGCTTTGATAACTTCTAGATTTTTGCAATAAGTATATGAGTTCTTTATCACTAATGTTGAGTCCATGGATTATACGCACTTTTTCCCATCCTTCCACCATTGCTAGCCTCTCTAATACCGCGCACTTTTCGCCGATATCATACACCCACCATATATATTCCTCAAAAAAGCCACCATACCTACCTATCATGGCATTTCCATAGCCATTCTGAGATATATTGCCATGCAACTTTCCACCGTTCCGTTTATTATGACACGCTCCATCATTGTCATATTGCTAGCATGATCATGTAGTTGACATCGTATTTGTGGCAAAGCCACTGTTCATAATTCTTTCATACATGTCACTCTTGATTCATTGCATATCCCGGTACACCGTCGGAGGCATTCATATAGAGTCATACTTTGTTCTAAGAATCGAGTTGTAATTGTTGAGTTGTAAGAAAAATAAAAGTGTGATGATCATCATTCTTTAGAGCATTGTCCCAAGTGAGTAAAGGATGATGGAGACTATGACTCCCCCATAAGTCGGGATGAGACTCCGGACGAAAAATAAAAAAAAATAAAAAAAGAGGCCATAAAAAAAGGAAGAGAAAAGGCCCAAATAAAAAAAATGAGAGAAAAAAGAGAAGGGACAATGCTACTATCCTTTTACCACACTTGTGCTTCAAAGTAGCACCAAGATCTTCATGATAGAGAGTCTCTCATTTTGTCACTTTCATATACTAGTGGGAATTTTTTCATTATAGAACTTGGCTTGTATATTCCAATGATGGGCTTCCTCAAATGCCCTAGGTCTTCGTGGAGCAAGCGAGTTGGATGCACACCCACTTAGTTTCTTTTGTTGAGCTTTCATATACTTATAGCTCTAGTGCATCATTGCATGGCAATCCCTACTCACTCACATTGATATCTATTGATGGGCATCTCCATAGCCCGTTGATACGCCTAGTTGATGTGAGACTATCTTCTCCCTTTTGTCTTCTCCACAACCACCATTCTATTCCACATATAGTGCTATATCCATGGCTCACGCTCATGTATTGCGTGAAGATTGAAAAAGTTTTGAAAATGTTAAAGTATGAAACAATTGCTTGGCTTGTCATCGGGGTTGTGCATGATTTAAATATTATGTGTGGGGAAGATGGAGCATAGCCAGACTATATGATTTTGTAGGGATAACTTTCTTTGGCCATGTTATTTTGAGAAGACATAATTGCTTAGTTAGTATGTTTGAAGTATTATTATTTTTATGTCAATATGAACTTTTGTCTTGAATCTTTCGGATCTGAATATTCATACCACAATTAAGAAGATTTACATTGAAATTATGCCAAAGTATCACTCCGCATCAAAAATTCTCTTTTATCATTTACCTACTCGAGGGGCGGCAGGAATTAAGCTTGGGGATGCCTGATACATCTCCAACGTATCTATAATTTTTGATTGCTCCATGCTACTTTATCTACTGTTTTGGAATAAATTGGGCTTTATTTTCCACTTTTATATTATTTTTGGGACTAACCTATTAACCGGAGGCCCAGCCTGTAATTGTTGTTTTTGCCTATTTCAAGGTTCAAGAAAGCGGAATATCAAACGGAGTCCAAACGGAATGAAACCTTCGGGAACGTGATTTTCTCACCGAACGTTATCCAGGAGACTTGGACCCTACTCCAAGAAGTAACAGAGGCGGTCACGATTGCTCCACCGACATACTCATTCCTCCTATATATACCTACGTACCCCCGAACGATCAGAAAAGGAGCCAAAAACCTAATTCCACCGCCGTAACTTCCTGTATCCACGAGATCCCATCTTGGGGCCTGTTCGAGCTCACGGAGGGGGCACCCACCGGAGGGCTTCTACATCATCACCATAGCCCCTCCGATGAAGTGTGAGTAGTTTACTTCAGACCTTCGGGTCCATAGGTAGTAGCTAGATGGCTTCTTCTCTCTTTTTGGATCTCAATACAATGTTCTCCCCCTCTCTCGTTGAGATCTATTCGATGTAATCTTCTTTTTGCGGTGTGTTTGTTGAGACCGATAAATTGTGGGTTTATGATCAAGATTATCTATGAACAATATTTGAATCTTCTCTGAATTCTTTTATGTATGATTGGTTATCTTTGCAAGTCTCTTCGAATTATCCGTTTGGTTTGGCCAACTAGATTGGTAGTTCTTGCAATGGGAGAAGTGCTTAGCTTTGGGTTCAATCTTGTGGTGTCCTTTCCCAAAGGATGTATAAGGGGCAGCAAAGGCACGTATTGTATTGTTGCCATCGAGGATAACAAGATGGGGTTTTTATCATATTGCATGAATTTATCCCTCTACATCATGTCATCTTGCTTAAGGCGTTACTCTGTTTTAACTTAATACTCTAGATGCATCTTTGGATAGCGGTCGATGAGTGGAGTAATAGTAGTAGATGCAGGCATGAGTCGGTCTACTTGTCTCGGACATGATGCCTATATACATGATCATACCTAGATATTCTCATAACTATGCTCAATTCTGTCAATTGCTCAACAGTAATTTGTTCACCCACAGTAGAATACTTATGCTCTTAAGAGAAGCCACTAGTGAAACCTATGGCCCCCGGGTCTATTCTCATCATATCAATCTCCATCACTTTAATACTTGCTTTGTTTTTACTTAGCCTTTTACTTTTCACTTTGCATCTCTATATAAAAAATACCAAAAATATTTTTTATCATCTCTATCAGATCTCACTCTCGTAAGTGACCGTGAAGGGATTGACAACCCCTAATCGCGTTGGTTGCGAGGAGCTATTGATTTGTGCATGTACGAGGGAGTTGTGCATAGCCTCCTACTGGATTGATACCTTGGTTCTCAAAAACTGAGGGAAATACTTACGCTACTTTGCTGCATCATCCTCTCCTCTTCGAGGAAATCCAACGCAGTGCTCAAGAGGTACCACGCGCACCCCTGCCTCGTGGGGCCCTCGTGGCTGCCCTGACGTGCTTCTTCCGCCTATATAACTCCACGTACCCTAAAACTTCCAGAACAGAGAATAGATCGGGACTTTCGCCACCGCAAAACCTCCAGAGCCACAAAAAACCAATCGGGACCCTGTTCTGGCACCCTGCAGGAGGGGGAACCCTCACCGGTGGCCATCTTCATCATCCCGGCGATCTCCATGACGAGGAGGGAGTAGTTCACCCTCGGGGCTGAGGGTATGTACCAGTAGCTATGTGTTTGATCTCTCTCTCTCTCTCTCTCTCTCTCGTGTTCTTGATTTGGCACGATCTTGATGTATCGCGAGCTTTGCTATTATAGTTGGATCTTACGTTTCTTATCCCCCCCTCTACTCTCTTGTAATGAATTGAGTTTTCCCTTTGAAGTAATCTTATCGGATTGAGTCTTTAATGACTTGAGAACACTTGATGTATTTCTTGTCGTGCGTATCTGTGGTGACAATGGGATATCACGTAATTCACTTGATGTATGTTTTGGTGATCAACTTATGGTTCCGCCCATGAACCTATGCATAGGGGTTGGCACACGTTTTCGTCGTGATTCTCCGGTAGAAACTTTGTGCACTCTTTGAGGTTCTATGTGTTGGTTGAATAGATGAATCTGAGATTTTGTGATGCATATCGTATAATCATACCCACGGATACTTGAGGAGACATTGGAGTATCTAGGTGACATTAGGGTTTTGGTTGATTTGTATCTTAAGGTGTTATTCTAGTACGAACTCTAGGGCTGTTTGTGACACTTATAGGAATAGCTCAATGGATTGATTGGAAAGAATAACTTTGAGGTGGTTTCGTACCCTACCATAATCTCTTCGTTTGTTTTCCGCTATTAGTGACTTTGGAGTGACTCTTTGTTGCGTGTTGAGGGATAGTTATACGATCCAATTATGTTATTATTGTTGAGAGAACTTGCACTAGTGAAACTATGAACCCTAGGCCTTGTTTCCTATCATTGCAATACCGTTTACGCTCACTTTTACCACTTGCTACCTTGCTGTTTTTATATTTTCAGATTACAAAAACCTTTATCTACCATCCATATTGCTCTTGTATCACCATCACTTCTCCGAACTAGTGCACTTATACAATTTACCATTGTATTGGGTGTGTTGGGGACACAAGAGACTCTTTCTTATTTGGTTGCAGGGTTGTTTGAGAGAGACCATCTTCATCCTACGCCTCCCATGGATTGATAAACCTTAGGTCATCCACTTGAGGGAAATCTGCTACTGTCCTACAAACCTGTGCACTTGCAGGCCCAACAACGTCTACAAGGAGAAGGTTGTGTAGTAGACATCAGGGCGGTGGCGTGCGGATTGCCGGAGAAAAAGCTCGGCACGGGGCGGGCGGGGCGGCGCACCGCCGGCCGCGAGCGGCAGGGGGCGGCTGTTTGGCCGGTGGTGGCTGGCGGCTCAGGGTAGCCTCACGTGATGCTGCTACACGACCAGCTGCCCCGGCTCTCGCATGCGCTGCTGCTACTGCTTTTCTACTACTAGTGCATTCAGTTTCGACAGTTAAGTTCAGTTTCGACAGTTAAATTCAGTTTCGACAGTTAAGTTCAGAGATGAGCGGCTGATGTATTTTACATCTAGCACTTTGTGGTTATGTATTTTACGTCATCTATTGGAGATGCTATTAGAATTCCACTCAGGTTAACGTTGTCTCTCTTGTCCTGCTTCAGCCTCGGCGTCGTACAACTCACCGGAGCTGCTCCAACGACGAAACCCTCCATCACAGCGGAGTAGTACCCCAGGCTCCATCTCCAGATGCCTAAGATCTTCTTCCCCTCCTCCGACAGCCAACTCAGCCGGATCATCCTCACCGACCAACACAATCATGCTGAGATCGACATGGCTTCGCCAAAGAGGTTGTACACTTGTTGCATCTCTTTTTTACTCTACATGTTATATATATTGTCCACTGAGCACCCGCAGTAACGTGAAATGCGATTAGTTTCTCCTACTATATGACAAGAAGTGAGGTACCAGGCAACTTAGCTATCCGTGATGGACTCTCTTGAACGCCATCATTATCAATCTCTGCGTGTTTGAGTTGTGCATTTGTCGATGGGCCGGGGAGTTGAGCTAGTAGGGCAGTGGCCTGGGTCCAAAGTAATAGAAGTAGCACAAAAAGCATTTTTTGAGTGTAGGCTTTTCCTTGCTCAAGCCTGCCTACTAGAATCGCCCGCTTGAAAGGAAAAGTGAAGGAAAAACATAGGAATTGGAAAGTTTCCTATGGTACTACTATTCATGAATTTGTTTCAAAGGAATGGAGCAAAGGAAAACTGTAGGATTTGTTCCTTTAGTGTCTCCTTGAAAGAAAAACCGTAGGAATTTTAATTTCCACTTGTCCTCTTTTTCAAATTCCTATTCATGAAGCACAAGACTAATAGATAGTAGCATAATAGCATTATAACCGTACATTTTCTTGTGGTTTCACTTAATCTCACCTTGCTTCTTTGCATCCTGTGATCTTCCCATTCTTGTGAATCAAACACCCAGATTGGCATAAATCCTGTGTTTTTAAATTCTTTGTTTTGCACGTGCATTCCTATCCTATTCATGTCTATTTCCTATCCCTAGATTGTTAGAATCCTCAAACTCAAACAAGCTCTTACACAATTACTTCTGTTATAGATATGTGTCAAAGAAAACCTTGTGTGGTTTGTCCTGCTCCTGCTGCATTGTGTTCCATCCCATCTCAGCTGCTCCAACGACGGAAGGGTTCACCACAGCAGGGATCCACTCTCCAGACTGTCTTTCGCCGCCTCAGATCTTCTTCCCCGCCACCGGCAGCCACGACAACTGCATTACCATCATCAACTGAGCAGATGACCTTGAGGACTACACGGGTCCGCAAAAGAGGTCTCACTCTTTCGTGTCTGCTTACGTCATGCATCGCTTAATATGATGACATGCTACTTTATTGTCGTGTTCACCTATTAGACTCCGAGTCAGGTCCAAACTAATGCTGAAACTTGAGTTTTTAAATGGTTGTGGGGTACATATTGGGGCAGCAATCAGTACTATCTGTCTACTATCTGGTTAATCTCGGGTGTCTACTATGAGTTTCATGTTGGGTGCAAACAAGCATTAAAGGAGCCATTATCCGTATTTTTTAACTAAAGCTATTATCCGCCTGCTATCATTGGTTTTGGGTCTATCCACAGTTTGCTACCATCACTCTGGATTTGTGCATGCACTCCTTACATAATCTCACTATGTTTTATTCCTATGCATGTCAGTTATTGTACAAAATGGAACTGAACATGTAGAGCAAAAGAGACGAGCCTTGCGTGGCAATAAAATTTCATGCAGACGTTGCTCCATGGTGGGCGCAAAGGCAGGCCCCCTCCACCCATTTCGGATCGTAATCAAGAGGAAGATAACTGCTCGAGGGGATTCGTATGAGAAGACCACTCCTATTGACCCTCTTAGGTCTTCGCTCTAACTTGGCATGCTGATGTTGGTAATATCATGCATATGGTGCCTTGCATTGCTTACTGGATACATCAAATATGTCATCTGCTTAGTTTAGACATGCTTTGTGTCAATGCCATCTTTTTAGTTTCTTTATCGTATATGTGAATCATGTAATGCCATCTTGTTTAGCTAGGCATCATACATGTGAATTTTGCAATGCCACCACAGTTAGCCACCATCTTATATGTGAATTATATCATGCCATCATTTTTTATTACATGTTAAGTTTGTCAACAATTTTAGTACATTCAATTACTCTTCCTGTGCATCAGCCATTCGGCACGGTCATGGCAAAATCTAAAGTGCAAACAAGGTCTTCAGACCAGACAATGCTATCTCGACGGCGCATGTCTTCTTTGATTCTGGATAGCTCCTCAGAGGAGGATTCAGAGACATATGACAAGTCCTATCCCCCCCCCTCGAGGTGCATGCTCTAACTTGGCAGGGTTATGTTGCTCATATCGCGCATATGGTATCTTGCATTGCTATGTCATTTGCTTAGTTTAGACATGCTTTGTGTGAATGCCACCTATTTAGTGTCTAATTACCATATATGTGAATTATGCGATGCCATCTTGTTGCAAGACATTATATATGTGAATTATGCAATGCTATCTTGTTGCAAGGCATTATATATGTGAATTATGCAATGCCATGCTGTTTAGCCAAGCATCATATATGTGAATTATATCATGCCATCCTATTTTTGTATTTCTCATGGCATTTGTCGACAATGTTTGTATATTCAACTGCTCTTCCTGTGCATCAGCCATTTGAATTGGTGATGGAGAAATCGAGTGAAAACAAGGTCTTGAGCGCATAATGCGACTGTTGAAGCAGATATCTTACTGGTTACAGATAGCTCTTCAGAGGAGGATTCAGAGGCAGATGACCAGTCCTATTATCCCCCTGAGGTGTATGCTCAAACTTGGCAGGGTTAAATAACTCATATCATGCATATGTTGTACTGCAATGCTTAGTTTTTACATCATATGCACAATATTTAATGCCGTCTCCTTAGTTGACACATCATATATGCGATTGCCCTCTGCTCACTTGCTTAGTATATAAATCATATATTTGAATTATACCATGCCAAGATGTTTACATAGACAGCATGTATCTGAATTATGGCATGCCAACCCATTTTCTGAAGACATAATATAGTTATATCATCTCATCCTGTTTACATAGTCATCATATTTTGAATTATGTCATTCTATCCTGTTTAGTTAGCCATCATACATTTGAAATTGTGTCATGCTATCCTGTTTAATTAGCCATCATATGTGTGAAATTATGTCCTGCTATTCTGTTTGGTTAGACAACATAAATGTGAATTATTTCATGCCATGTTTTCTTCCCTACTATCCATTGCACCTGTCTATCTTACAATGTCTCAGACATTCAATTACTTTTCTTGTTTATCAGCCATTTCAATTGGAGCGGGTGATGGCAGTATCCGTGGGAGTAAAAACACGGTCTTGAGAAAAGATTGTGCTACCTGTCGATGCAGATAGAACCACGGTTGTACTTGCCCAAGAACCAGCCCCACCACACATAACTTAGACTCACGCAGATTGTACCCCTACCAGTTGGACAGAGAACCAGCTACACCCCTTCTAACCCCACCCCAGCAGATAGTAACCCAGTTCCAGTTGACACAACACCGTCTCCACCACAGAGCACCCAAACACGAGCAGTTAGTAAGGAAACTGCAGTGCCCAAAGCACGAGGACCACCACTCCGAACCCCAAGTCAACGCTTAAAGCACAAGAAGAATTGTTCTCAGGTTAGGTTCCGTAGCTATGGTTCATACTACTTTGCTCTTGCATCACTGTATTTACTCATACCAACTAATTTCAAATTGAAGGATGCAATTGAAACTCCAATGGCGTAACAGGTATGTTTTAAACCTGTTTCTTTAACGTGTTTGCTGTTGTAACTTGCTCTACGTTGATTTTAGTTTCAATTGAATAAACAGTTATGTTCTTATGCCATGTACATTACAAGTGTTGTTATTGCTGTGTAGTTTCCCACACTTATATTCTGTCTATGCTGCTTTATCTTAAATAGATATGATTCAAACTGTATCTATCTTGATTTGGCAACATAAACTAGAATGATATAGACCATACAGTGACCATACTACATAGGTATATGTTTGTTTCATGCTGTTATCCTGTCCACCTTACTACTGAACTGTAACATTCCAAATTTTTATGCATTAGATCATCATTGCATATCATATTTTATTGCATTTTGGCTTGATCCTAGAAATTCTACGCAACTCAAGGACCCACGGAGAGAGTTGGGAATTTCGTTATTTCATATTTGAGTTTTTCTCAAATTTTGAAAAGAGGATCGTTTGATTTTAATTTTTTTCTCTTCAAATACTTCTTTTATTAAAATAAAAGAGAGAGGATCGAATGAACTCCTCAAAAATAAAGAAATATTGGAGATTTAATATTAAAATCAAATAAGATTTTTATTCAGATTTTTTTCGCTATTTTATTTGAATTAGGAAAAAAATGCGTTTTTCAAAATTGCATTAGAGCCCAAATAAATGTTCACCTGGTCCGGCTTATTTTTAGAGGACGGGGAAAATTTATTTCAGGATTTTTGGAGTCCGTTTAGTATTTCTTGTCTTTCAATTTCTGCACGTCAAAATTATTTAAAAAAAAAAGAAACCGACTCTGGGTCGTGCCAGCGGGACTCCGCCTGACGGGCTTTATAAGCTGCCCGGCCGACCCACAGAGCCCAACAGCCCAGCTGAAACCCTAACCGCCTTGGCCCGACCCACGACGTCGCCCCGTAGCCCAGCGCCGATGCCTCGCTAGCCGCGCCGCTACACCGGAGCCCCGCCGCCGCTGCCGTCTCGCCCGACCCGCCGGAGGTAGCCGCTGCCGCCTCGCTTTTTGCGAGAAAACCGATCGAGTTTTTTTCGAAACCCTAGATCCGTTTTTTTCAAACCCGGTTCGGTTTATTTTTTCGGTTTAGTTATTTAGCGAACGTCCGTTCGTTCGTTCATTTGAACGAACGGTTTTCACCGTTTAACCGCAGACAGCGAACGTCCGTTCGTTAGTCTGTTCGTCAGTTTTTATTTTTCTCGGATTTATCGTGATTATTTTCGATCGTGATTTCTGATCCGATTTTCATTTTAGTTTAACTTTTCGCTCATTTATTGGAATCAGGCGATTTAAGTGCCTAGAGTTTTGTCTCGAAACCCTATTTCTGTTTAATCAACTTAAACAAGTTTTTGCTACTGTAAAAATTGACTTTAGTCCAGATTAGTGAACGAACCTTGTTTCTTTCGAAGTTTGAGTTTCGTTGCTTCGTTTGATTTGATTCTTTTTGCAAACCAGAGTTCTTAAATTGAACTTCTGGTTAGATCTTCTTATTTGAGTTTTACCCATGCATCTTTGCTTGATTGCTTATTGTATTCTTGTTTCTTTGCGATAGAGTACCCGGAGTGCGAAGCGTGTTACTACGAGTCTCTTGGTTTCGCGGATCATCAGCAAGGCAAGTAACACTTTGATCATACCTCTTTACTACCCAGTTTTATTGCATTAGATCAATTCCTCAAGCAATTGCATGGTTAAGATCTGATTAAATTGTGGGTTGGGAAGTAGATGAGGTAGTACCTATTCACCTGTTACTATCAAACCTATGGGAGTTACTTCTACGTTGCTTATATTGCTATGCTATGCTCGTAGACGTGGTTTGGGTTTGAGAGTATTCATGACTGATGTGAGTATTGTAAATTAATGGTTAACTTAAGGTGGCAACATTAATAAACATCTGGGTGGATTGAGGCACCTGGGGAACCCAGTGATTGCCTCTATTTTTTTGGAAATCCCGGGGTACCGTGTGATTCTCCTATGGACTGCCACCCAGGCTCAAAGGGATCATGAGATTATTCATGCTAGAAACTTCCGTGTGCAGCCACAAGCCATTATGGGATCTGGCATAGTTGAGTATGTTGTGTGACCTCTTTCAGTGGTAGGCTAGCAGATGTAGGGGATGTAGGTGGTACTGTCTACCCAGAGTAAAGAGTTAACGCTTCTGAAGGACTGTGTCTCGGTCATCCATTTCTCAAACACCATGTAGTGCGAGAAATCCGACCGAGGAGATCGAGTCTTGTGGGGAAAAGTGCTAAACCTCTCAGAGACCTGCATAAACTAATCATGGTTAGCCGTGTCCCCGGTTATGGACATCTTGAGTGTCTGGATCTTGGACTTTCATGTGGATCTCATCACTCTTAATATAATTTGATTGGGTTTAAATTGCTTTTAATTGGGATTGGGATGGGGTTTACCATTCTCAATGTTTAACAACTACCATGATAGTTAAATAAAATTTATTCCTTTGTTGTAAGGAAAAATTGGCTTTTCGCAAAACATATTAACCATACAACCTCCACCAGCCATATATGCATGTAGTCATAGCCTTATTCTGTTCATTACTCTTTTGTGTTACATTGCCAGCATATTCCATGTGCTGACCCGTTTTCAGGCTACAACGTATCATGTTGCAGACTTTTCAGACGACGAGTAAGGTGCCTTAGGTCGTGGTCTTTCACTCAGTGATGCCGTTGGAGTTGATGGACTCACTTTATCTTCCAAGCCTTCCACTGTTATCATATTAGATGGCCTTAAGCCATATTTATTGTAATTAGTTCTCTTTTGAGACATTCGATGTAATAAGTGTGTGATTGCTACTCTGTTATAAATCCTCAAGTACTGTGCGTGTCAGCATTACCGATCCAGGGATGACACTGATGCACGTAGATCGATCGCTTGAGGTCCGGTCGCTACAAGATGGTATCGAGCACGCTACCGATCGTAGGACACGACCACTAAGCTAAAGCCCTAGATCACTACTCTCTTCCCATTTCTGACTTCTCTCCATTTTCTACTCTTTAGGATGGCGGATGCAAGGATCAAGTTCACGCAACCGGATGAAGACACCCCTTTTGGACGCCACTTGAAGGAAGTCACTAGGTACCTGAACATTGGAATACCAAGCTTCACCGGGACTTACAACGCCACTTTACCAGAAGAGGAGCGCTGGATGATTCAAGTTCAAGTTCCAGGAAGGACATTTACGCCAGCCACTGAGCCAATAGAGTTTTCCTTTGATGCACCAACCTAGAGTCTAGGAAAGACCATGGCAGCCCACATCACCATGGGACGCATTGGAGAAGTTTACCACAAGGATCTCAAAGATACGATCTAGCAGGTTTGTGGGCACCGAGATGAGCAATGGGAGATGATCAGCACCAGGAAGGATAGATTGATTGCAGCTTTCATCCCAGAGTTAAACAAGCACATTCGACGCCAGGAGAACCACATGTGCGCAGGCATGACAGATTTGAAGAAGGCAATGACAAGGATCACGGAGTTGGAGGAAGAACTCAAGGCTACTCGCAAAGATTATGAGGAGGAAATTGTTGTACTAGTGGAGAAGAATGACGACCTGACAAGGAAGCTGGGAGTATTCATGGGAGACCCCGCGCTAGGAGAAGACGACGATTCCACTTGCCCGGAGAACTACATCATCATCGGCGACACCGACTCGGACCCCGACGATAGCGATGATGACTACGTTGATGAAGCTGGAGCGGATATCATGGAGTCTTCGACTGGTCAATTTTTCTAGTCGACCACCATATCAGTAGTATTCCACCATGTATATAGTATAGTCTGAGCACTTTTGTAACGATAGTTCTAGACAGATTGTATGCCCTTGCTTGATTGATTGAGTGATATGTTTGTGTTTCTCTCATGTGCATATGGGTAGTGTTTTCCCCCTAGACCTCATTCTATTCTGGTTTCTCACCTTTTCTACACCCACCAGATGCCTCCGAGATGCGACAATGGATTTGCTTTCCCGCCGGAGCTCACTCAGTTGATCCAGCAGCAGAATGCATTAATGCAGATACTAGTCCAAAATCAGAATCAGGGGGAACAACAACAACAACCCACCACCACCACCACCAGTTGATCACTTAGCCCGTTTTCTAAGGCTGAATCCGCCGGTGTTCTCCAGTAGTACCGAGCCGATAGGTGCAGATGATTGGCTCCGCAAGATTGGAAGGGAGTTGACCACTTCAGGATGCACAGATGCGGACAGAGTGCATTTTGCCGCACATCAGCTTGATGGACCCGCAGCATCATGGTGGGAGAATTTCACAGTCACTTACCCCATTGACACAGTGACATGGGATTAGTTTCAGCAAGCTTTTCACACCGCCCATGTATCAGCAGGAGCTATGGCCATGAAGAAGCGCGAGTTTCGCAACTTACGCCAAGGAGGACGCACCGTTGGCCAGTATGTGGATGACTTTAGTAAGCTAGCACGTTATGCCCCAGATGACGTTGCTACGGATGCAGCTAAACAGGAGAAGTTTCGGGAAGGACTGAATGATGAGCTAAGCATGCAGTTGATGGTGGCAAATTTTAATAACTACCAGGAGTTGGTAGATAGAGCTCTCATGATTGAAGGGAAGCAGCAACAGATTGACAACCGCAAGACGAAGTATGGACAAGGGAAGTATAATTCTCGAGCTCAGCAGAGACCCCGTTTTACCCCGAACTCGGGAGGAACCCTTCAGCATAACCATGGAGGTCACACTCACATTGGAGGAAGTTCGCACAACCATAGTGGCTCCAAGAACGGGAATGGTAATGGAGGAAGCAACGGATAGAACCGTTCCAACCCAGCAACGTCCGCCAAGAAAGATCTAAGCCACGTTACTTTCTACAAGTGCCAGAAGATTGGACATTACGCCAATGAATGTCCTGAAGCTAAGAACGGAAACGGCAATGGAAGCTCTGGGAAGAAGCCCAACCCTTTCAACAAGGTACAAGTGAACCACGTTAGCATGGAGGAGGTTGAAGCGCAATCCGATGAAATAATAGGTAAGTTTTTGGTTAAGTCATTTACTACAGTCATACTTTTTGATACTGGTGCATCACATTCATACATATTAAGGGGATTTGTGGATAAGTTTAAACTGCTAACCCAAGCCCTTAGGTCACCCATGTTAGTAACCTCGCCAGGAGCGGAGTATATGGCTATCCTATGGTGTGATCGGTTACCATTAAGGATTGGTAACTACCTGTTTCCCTCGGACCTAATAGTATTGGAGTCACAAGGACTGGATGTGATATTAGGCATGGATTGGTTATCGAAGTATGGAGGGAACATTGATCAAGCGCCAAGAAGTCGATTTTGGTTACCACCCCAGAAGGAAGAAGGATCAAGTATGTATCCCGGCATGTGCCGAATAGGACTCAAGTGAATTCCTTATCAGGAGTTGTACAGGAGGAAGTACCAGTGGTGAAGGATTTTCCGGATGTATTTCCAGAAGAGTTGCCAGGCATGCCACCGGATAGAGACATTGAGTTTTTCATCGAGCTTTTGCCAGGCACAGGGCCAATATCTAAGAGACCGTACAGAATGCCCGTAAAGGATTTGGAGGAAATTAAGAAGCAGATTAAGGAGTTACTGGATAAGGGTTATATTCGCCCAAGTTCATCACCTTGGGGATCACCAGTACTTCTAGTGGAGAAGAAGGATGGATCATTGAGAATGGTTGTTGATTATCGAGGATTGAATGAGATGACGATCAAGAACAAGTGCCCACTGCCGATGGTAAATGATTTGTTTGATCAGCTACAAGGAGCTAAAGTATTTTCTAAGATCGATCTGCGATCAGGGTACCACCAGCTGAAGATTCGAGAACAGGATATACCTAAGACAGCTTTTACAACGAGGTACGGGCTATACGAGTATACCGTCATGTCATTTGGTCTGACTAACGCACCTGCCTATTTTATGAATATGATGAACAAAGTGTTTATGGAGTTTTTGGATAAGTTTGTCGTGGTGTTCATTGATGATATTTTGGTCTACTCGAAGAACGAAGAGGAACATAAGGAGCATTTGCGTTTGGTACTTGGGAAGCTCAGAGAACATCAGCTATACGCCAAGTTCAGCAAGTGTGAGTTTTGGCTGAAGGAAGTTGGATTCCTTGGACATGTTATATCTGGAGAAGGAATAGCGGTAGACCCCAGCAAAGTTGTCACTGTGATAAATTGGGAAGCACCCACGTCAGTTGGAGAGATCCGGAGTTTTCTTGGACTCGCAGGATACTACCGGAGGTTCATTGAGAATTTCTCAAAGACTGCAAAGCCTATGACGGAGTTGTTGAAGAAGGAAACCAAGTTCAAATGGACTGAGGAATGTGAGGCCAGTTTTCAGGAGTTGAAGAAACGCTTGGTTACTTCACCAGTGTTGATTCTGCCATATCAAAAAAAAGGATTATGAAGTGTTTTGTGACGCTTCTCGTCGAGGACTTGGAGCCGTACTTATGCAGGAAGAAAGAGTTGTTTCATATGCCTCACGATAGCTTAAACCCCATGAGTTGAATTACGCTACCCATGATTTGGAGTTAGCAGCCGTAGTGCATGCGTTGAAGAATTGGAGACATTTTCTCATCGGAAACCATTGTGACGTATACACGGATCACAAGAGTTTGAAGTATATCTTCACGCAGAAGGAGTTGAATCTCAGGCAGAGGAGATGGTTGGAACTCATTAAGGATTATGATATGAGATTGCATTATCATCCCGGAAAGGCTAACGTAGTAGCCGATGCATTGAGCCGCAAGAGTCATGTCAATACACTCATGACCGGAGAGTTACCCAAGGAGTTAGCGGAGGATCTTCGTGAGCTATCTTTGGAGATAGTCCCGAGAGGCTATGTAGCAGCTTTGGAGATTCAATCTACTTTGATGGATAAGATCAGAGAAGCTCAGAAGACGGACAAGGAGATTGCCGATATAAAGGAAAGAATGAGCAAAGAAAAGGCTAAAGGATTTCGTGAGGATGATCATGATACCTTATGGTTTGAGGACCGTGTATATGTGCCTAATGATCAGGAGATCAGGAAATTGACTCTGCAAGAGGCCCATGACTCACCATATTCGATTGACCCAGGAAATACTAAGATGTATCTGGATTTGATGGTGGACCGGAATGAAGAAGGATATTGCGGAGTATGTAGCAGTTTGTGATGAATGTCAGAGAGTGAAGGCAGAGCATCAGAAGCGGCCGATTGCTACAACCATTGCCGATACCCGAATGGAAGTGGGACAAGCTACGCATGGATTTTATCACGGGATTGCCCAGGACTCGTTTAGGCTACGATTCGATATGGGTTGTAGTCGATCGTTTGACGAAAGTAGCTCATTTCATCCCAGTAAAGACCACTTACACCAGTGCTAAGTTAGCAAAGATATACATGACCAAGATCGTATGTCTGCATGGAGTTCCTAGGACCATTGTATAAGATAGAGGAACCCAGTTTACCTCCAAGTTTTGGAATCAGTTGCATGAGAATTTGGGAACCAGGCTAGAGTTCAGTACAGCTTTTCACCCACAGACAGATGGACAGACTGAGAGAGTCAATCTGATTCTAGAGGACATGTTGAGAGCTTGTGCGCTAGACTATGGATCTAGTCGGGACGATAATTTGCCGTATGCAGAGTTCTCTTACAACAACAGCTATCAAGCCAGTTTGAAGATGGCCCCTTTCGAAGCATTGTACGGAAGGAGGTGCAGAACGCCGTTGTTGTGGGAGGAAGTTGGAGATCGACAGTTGTTTGGACCAGATTTGATTAAAGAGTCTGAAGAGAAGGTTAAGCTGATAGGCGATATACTCAAGGTAGCGCAATCCAGGAAGAAGAGCTATGCAGATTCTAAACGCAAGGAGACAATTTAGGAAGTCAGAGATAGAGTGTATCTTCGTGTATCACCACTTCGAGGAGTGAAGCGTTTTGGAGTTAAGGGAAAGTTAGCCCCGAGATTTGTAGGACCTTACCGTGTTTTGGAACGTATGGGAGAAGTCGCCTACAAGTTGGAATTGCCCGAAGGACTGTCAGGAGTTCACGATGTGTTTCATGTTTCCCAGTTGAAGAGGTGCCATGCAGAGATGGCTGATATCCCTCTGAGAGATACAGTGCCACTGGAAGCGATACAGTTGGATAGCGACTTGACCTACGAGGAGAAGCCAGTTAAGATTCTTGATTTTGCCAGCCGAGTTACACGCAGCAAAGTTATCAAGTTTTGCAAAGTTCAGTGGAGGCACCATACCGAGGATGAAGCCACCTAGGAACGAGAGGAAGACCTACGGAAAGATCACCCTCACCTATTTTCTAGCCAACCCGAATCTCGAGGGCGAGATTCATCTTAAGGGGGGTGGTTTGTAACATCCCAAATTTTCAATTTGGAATATTATGCATTAGATCATCATTGCATATCATATTTTATTGCATTTTGGCTTGCTCCTAGAAATTCTACGCAACTCAAGGACCCGCGGAGAGAGTTGGGAATTTCATTATTTTCATATTTGAGTTTTTCTCAAATTTTGAAAAGAGGATCGTTTGATTTTAATTATTTTCTCTTCGAATATTTCGTTTATTAAAATAAAAGAGAGGGGATAAAATGACTTCCTCAAAAATAAAGAAATATTGGAGATTTAATATTAAAATCAAATAAGATTTTTATTCGGACTTTTTTTGCTATTTTATTTGAATTAGGAAAAATATGCGTTTTTCAAAATTGCATTAGAGTCCCAAATAAATGTTCACCTGGTCCGGCTTATTTTTAGAGGATGTGGAAAATTTATTTCAGGATTTTTGGAGTCCATTTAGTATTTCTTTTCTTTCTTTTTCCGCACGTCAGAATTATTTAAATAAACAAGAAACCCACTGGCAGCATTCTAGCGGGACTCCTTGAGGGCTTTATATGTCACGACCGAGCCCTCATGCCCAACAGCCCGCCGAAACCCTAAGCCGCCTTGACCACCCATTGCCGACGCCATGCTGCTACGCCCTTGCCGCCTTACGAGCCGCCACCCGCCGCCGCTAGCCGCCACTCGCCGCCTCCTCCCTAGCTTTGCAGCAGCACCGGAGCCCCGCCGCCGCCGCCCTCTCGCCCGACCCGCCGGAGGTAGCCGCCGCCGTCTCGGTTTTCGCGAGAAAACCGATCGTTTTTTCGAAACCCTAGATCCGTTTTATTTTCAGATCCGGTTCGGTTTATTTTTTTCGGTTTAGTTATTTAGCGAACGCCCGTTTGTTCGTTCATTTTAACGAACGGTTTTCACCGTTTAACCCCAGACAGCAAACGTCCGTTCGTTAGTCTGTTCGTCAGTTTTTCTTTTTCTCGAATTTATCGTGATTATTTTCGATCGCGATTTCTGATCCGATTTTCGTTTTAGTTTAACTTTTCGCTCGTTTATCAGAATCAGGCGATTCAAGCGCCTAGAGTTTCGTCTCGAAACCCACTTTCTGTTTAATCAACTTAAACAAGTTTTTGCTTCTGTAAAAATGGACTTTCGTCCAGATTAGTAAACGAAGCTTGTTTCTTTCGCAGTTTGAGTTTCGTTGCTTCGTTTGATTTGATTCTTTTTGCAAACCGGAGTTCTTAAGTTGAACTTCTGGTTAGATCTTCTTATTTGAGTTTTACCCGTGCATCTTTTCTTGATTGCTTATTATATGCTTGTTTGTTTGCAATAGAGTACCCGGAGTGCGAAGCGTGCTACTACGAGTCTCTAGGTTTCGCGGATCATCAGCAAGGCAAGTAACACTTTGATCATACCTCTTTACTACCCAGTTTTATTGCATTAGATCAATTCTCAAACAATTGCATGGTTAGGATCTGATTAAATTGTGGGTTGGGAATTAGATGAGGTAGTACCTATTCACCTGTTACTATCAAACCTATGGGAGTTACTTCTACGTTGCTTATATTGCTATGCTATGCTCGTAGACGTGGTTTGGGTTTGAGAGTATTCATGATTGATGTGAGTATTGTAAATTAATGGTTAACTTAAGGTGGCAACTTTAATACACATCTGGGTGGATTGAGGCACACAGGGAACCCAAAGTGATTGCCTATATTTTTGGAAATCCCGAGTGCAAGTGTGATTCTCCTATGGACTGCCACCCGTGCTCAAAGGGATCATGAGATTATTCATGCTAGAAACTTCCGTGTGCAGCCACAAGCCATTATGGGCTCTGGCATAGTTGAGTATGTTGGGTGACCTCTTTCAGTGGTAGGCTAGCAGATGTAGGGGATGTAGGTGGTACTGTCTACCCAGAGTAAAGAGTTAACGCTTCTGAAAGACTGTGTCTCGGTCATCCGTTTGTCAAACACCATGTAGTGCGAGAAATCCAACGGAGGAGATAGAGTCTTGTGGGGAAAAGTGCGTAAACCTCTGCAGAGTGTACAAACTAATCATGGTTAGCTGTGTCCCCGGTTATGGACATCTTGAGTGTCTGGATCTTGGATTTTCATGTGGATCTCATCACTCTTAATATAATTTGATTGAGTTTAAATTACTTTTAATTGGGATTGGGATGGGGTTTACCATTCTCAATGTTTAACAACTACCATGATAGTCAAATAAAATTTATTCCTTTGTTGTAGGGAAAAATTGGCTTTTCGCAAAACATATTAACCATACAGCCTCCACCAGCCATATATGCATGTAGTGATAGCCTTATTCTATTCATTACTCTTTTGTGTTACATTGCCAGCATATTCCATGTGTCAATTCGTTTCGCTGCAATGTATCATGTTGCGAACTTTTTCGATTTAAGAGTAAGGTGCCTTAGGTCGTGGTCTTTCAGTCAGTGATGTCGTTGGAGTTGATGGACTCACTTTATCTTCCAAGCCTTCCGTTGTTATTGTATTAGATGGCCTTAAGCAATATTTATTGTAATAAGTTCTCTTTTGAGACATTCGATGTAATAAGTGTGTGATTGCTACTCTGTTATAAATCCTCAACTACTGTGCGTGTCAGCATTACCGATCCAGGGATGACACTGATGCATAGAGATCAGACTGTTTGAGGTCTGGTCGCTACATGAACTGGTTTACCAAAATGAGTTTCGTATGCTACATTGTAAACCTATGATGTGTTTGTTCGTTTCTCTTTTAGAACGCGGATAAAATATGGGAGAAAAGTACCCCGTTATGCAATGGTAAAGTAAGTAATGCAGATAAGGTTCAAGATAGTGAGACATCCCTGTTGGTCTCGAAGAAAGCTGATAACAACTATATTGAAGACAGTGAGACAACCCCGAAGTCCTGTCTTGATGTAGTGTTCGAGTTACTGGCTACTACTGCTGGCACCAGCTCTTCGAACTTGCTGCCCGAATTAGTTCGGCTTCTTGAGTCTCAACTTCAAGTTGAAAGACATCGATCAGATGTTATGCGATAGGAATCCGAAGGACTGAGGAAGTCCCTGCAGAATTCAGATGCATACTTTCTGGTGCAACGACAAGTCTTTGGAGGATTTAAGCGCCAAACAAGAGAAAGTTAATAAGCTTGCTAAGCATCTTGCCAGCATTATGGGTACCCAGGATATTGTTTCTTGAGCTCTTCTGAAGTGGTTTCAGTTCTGGACTTGTTTTGCTGTGGCGTTTATTTGCACTGGTCGCCAACTTTGACAACCAGTGTATATGATATGCTGCTTTGTTCCCTATATTTGCACTGGTGGCAAACTTTGATGCCCAGTGGATGTAATATGTGTAATAGCCGTGATAGCCTAGCGTAAGTTGCTTGCTTATTTATTTCCTTGTTGTCTTGTTTATTTGTTTGCTTGTAGTCAGTGCAGTTCTTTTTCCGCAGTTTGCTAGTGGCCGCAATAACCTATTTTTTAAAACTAGGCCACAATAACCACGGGCTACATATTTACTGTAGTTACCATGGGCCTCCTACGGACCGTAGAAACAATGGGCCTTCTTAGGGCCGTAGAAAGAATGGGCCTTCTACGGGCCGTAGCATCAATGGGCCTTCTACGAGCCGTAGCATCAATGGGCCTTCTACGGGCCATAGCATCAATGGGCCATCTACGTGTCGTATGATCGATAGGCCAAACATGGGCCAATAACAGACCGCATTATGGGCCGTAAACGGGCTAGATTTGGAATCGTCCGTTCATGGGCCGACAATAACAGGCCATCGTTAATCGGCCGTATTTGATGACGTTATGAAAATGGCCCAACAGAGTAACGGGCCGCAAACGGGCCGATTGTAACCGCGGCAGAATTTGGCCCACAGGGACAAAAGGCCAATGACGGGCCGTAAGTAAACGAATGCTGGAAATGAGCCCAAGAATACATGGGCCCTGAGAAGGCTGAAACATAACACAGGTTGGAAACGGCCCAATGGAATAATGGGCCGTTAATGGGTATAAAGGGGTACACTGTTCATTGCGGGCCAGATTCACCACGGGCCGTTAATGGGCCAAGAGTTACAAATGGTCTCGTATGGGCCGAAAGACATCATTGGCCATACATGGGTCGGACGTTACAACGGGCTGGAATCATATTGGAAGGCCCAGATGAAGCTACTGGGCTTAATTCGGATAGGCCATAACGGGTCGTGAGTTAGCGGGTCGTAAATGGGCTATATACGAACAGGCCGTTAACAGGCTTTCTGTGGGCCGACCCATTACCTTTTGACCAAGTCAAACGGGTCGGCCTTTTTACCGGAATGGGCCTCTGTTGGGCCGTGCCACGTGTCGACGTATCATAGGCGCCTCCTGCCCAATGAACGGATGACATTTGTCCCAACGGTGAGCCAACACGTGTTTCCTCCTGCCAATGAGAATTTTACATGTGGAAAATCCTCATTGGTCCGGGCTGTTAGCGGATTATCGGATAAAAAACCGGACCCGATACCTTAACGGCGTCCCGTTACGGTGGATGCCACGTGTCGGTCACCCTTGACGAAAGCACTTCCATGACGCATGATTTATTGTCATGGAAGTGTACACTTCCGTGATGATAATTTTGGTAATGTCATGGAACACTTCTACGACAGCACAGGTGTGACTATCTTGACTCTGTCATAAATTTGTCATGGATGTACATGCATGACAGAAAACGTGACCTACTGTGACAAACACGTATCATCACGGAAGTGTCTTTTTTTTTGTAGTGCACGGCTAAGACAACTGTCAACTTGTGTGTTCTAGGGTGCCCCCTACCCCCGTATATAAAGGAGCAAGGGGGAGACCGGCCGGCCATCATGGGTGCGCCAAGGGGGAGGAATCCTCCTCCTAGTAGGAGTAGGATTCCTCCTTTCCTAGTCCAACTAGGAGGAGAAGGAAGGAGACGGGAGGAAAGAGGGGCCACGCCCCCTTCCCCTAGTCCAATTCGGACTCCCTTGGGGGGGCGCCACCTCCTGGCCGATGCTCTCTCTCTCTCCCCTAAAGCCCACTAAGGGCCCAATAACTTCCCGGGGGGTTCCGGTAACCCTCTGGCACTCTGATTTTATTCGAAACCTCTCCGGAACATTTCCGGTGTCCGAATATAGTCGTCCAATATATCAATCTTTATGTCTCGACCATTTCGAGACTCCTAGTTATGTCCATGATCACATCTGGGACTCCGAACTACCTTTGATACATCAAAACACATAAACTCATAATACCGATCGTCACCGAACGTTAAGCGTGCGGACCCTACGGGTTCGAGAACTATGTAGACATGACCGAGACTCACTTCCGGTCAATAACCAATAGCAGAACCTGGATGCTCATATTGGTTCCTACATATTCTACGAAGATCTTTATCGGTCAAACCGCATAACAACATACGTTGTTCCCTTTGTCATCGGTATGTTACTTGCCCGAGATTCGATTGTCGTTATCTCAATACCTAGTTCAATCTCGTTACCGGCAAGTCTCTTTACTCGTTCCGTAATGCATCATCCTGCAACTAACTCATTAGTCACATTGCTTGCAAGGCTTATAGTGATGTGCATTACCGAGAGGGCCCAGAGATACCTCACCGAAACACGGAGTGACAAATCCTAATCTCGATCTATGCCAACCCAACAAACACCATTGGAGACACTTGTAGAGCATCTTTATAATCACCCAGTTACGTTGTGACGTTTGATAGCACACTAAGTGTTCCTCCGGTATTCAGGAGTTACATAATCTCATAGTCATAGGAACATGTATAAGTCATGAAGAAAGCAATAGCAATAAACTAAACGATCATAGTGCTAAGCTAACGGATGGGTCAAGTCAATCACATCATTCTCTAATGATGTGATCCCGTTCATCAAATGACAACACATGTCAATGGCTAGGAAACTTAACCATCTTTGATTAACGAGTTAGTCAAAGTAGAGGCATACTAGTGACACTCTGTTTGTCTATGTATTCACACATGTACTAAGTTTCCGGTTAATACAATTCTAGCATGAATAATAAACATTTATCATGATATATGGAAATATAAATAACAACTTTATTATTGCCTCTAGGGCATATTTCCTTCAAGAACCACTGCCACTACCAAGTACTTCAAAAATTTCTTGTCAAATCTGCAATTCACTACATTAAATTGTCACTAAAATCACTACATTACATATTAGAAGCTATTCCAAAATCTAAAATGCTACTAAAATTCAGAAAATATACCTCTCCCCTTTGCTAGCCCTTCCCCTTCCTCTCCATCTTCTACTGGCTTGCACTTTATTAAGAGATGGTAGGCTACAAGCTTATCCTTTTTGAGCTTTTTATGAAGAGAACCACCCTGCTTTCCACCTTCTGACGATTGTTTCTGTATCAAAAACAATAAGAAACAATGAAACATCGATCGCGAGTAACAAACAAGCAATGTCCAACAGCATTCATGTTCTCAAGATAACAACAGAAGAAGAGAAGAGCAAACACGAGAGAGTTTCTTGCCTTGCCGCCATCCGCTAGGCCGCAGCCACAGCCTTCGACATCCACAGCCGCCCTCTGCGGCTCCGCCGTTCCACCGTCCGCCTGGTCCTGGCCGTCGCCGCCGCTGCTCTAGCAAGGGTTCTTGGTGACTGGTTGTGTGCGTGCGTGTATTGGATTGGGGCTTGCTACGCTCGATTCGTTCGTGTCTTGCTGGCCGTGAAGTCGCTCTCTTAGCCCCTTAGGTTAGGCCTAATTATATGTGGCTACGTGGCCCATAAAGCAGCGACGGCCTTCTCCATTTATCAGTGATTTTTTCCGTCTCTAGCCAGCCGTCGATCGAGCGTATACATAAGTATAAATTTTCTTTCGCTCGGAATCAAGGTGTGGCGGCTGCCACACCTTGCCCACCGGGGTCCTCCGACAGTTGTGTAAAATGAAAACACGGCCGACAGATGCGGAAAAGAGATGCACAAAGTAACAATTCACTAGATTTCATCGATAACAAAAATGAAAACTGCGATGTTTACCCCAAACTTTTAGCATGTGAAAGGAGGTAATTGCCATGTGCTGAACATATATGCAAAAAATAACGAATGGAAAGACAGGTGCAGAAACATGGCAAATGGATATGTGTGTGCTTGTTAAGAAATCAGTTGCCATGTAGCAGAATCAAATTGCCATGTTGGCACTACACAACGTGGCAACTAAGGCAGTACAGTGGAACACCCAACTGCCATTGTCCAACATGTAATGGCAACTAACACATTGGCTTAATGAAAGTACATGTCACATCTAATAGGTTTAAGTTGCCATGTTAACAAAACAAAAGATGTGGCAACTGAGGCAGTTCAAATAGAACAGACAAACTGCCAGTCTACAACGTATAATGTGGCAACTCACACCTTGCCCTCGAAAAAAATGAGTTGCCATGTAATGCAATCAGATGTGTTGTGCCATCACAATACAGCATGGCAACAAAGTGAGTACATGGTACAGACAAACTGCCATTACTCTACATATGACATGGCAATCGCCATAGTTGAATCACAAAACTAGTTGCCACTTAGAATGATAGTTGTAGTTAAACAAATGCAATGAAATTGTCGTGACTGCCGTTATCCACACTTAGATATAGGGATCATACACAACTATCACTCCCTGAGTTGGATCCCATAAACTGACAGTATCCTACATATGACATGGCAACTGACATAGTTGTTTCAGAAAATTAGTTGCCATCAATGAGGATAGTTGTGCATAAAACAAGTGTGTTGAAATTGCCATGACTATCATTATCCTACACATTGAAATGGACCTAACTAGATCTAGGGTTCATACACAACTATCATACCCTCAATTCAACAACAAAATCGCCCTAAAACAGTGATGACCATAGCCTTCAAGACAGATCAGAACTAAGAAAAGGCATCTAATCTGTCACACGGGGAAATGCAGGCGTCTAATTTCTTGTACATAGAGAGGCGGTTGTCGACCGGGCGAGCCTCACCGGCTTGACTACCACCTCGACGGCGACGGAACTGCGCAAACCCGCCCTAAATGGAACACACGCCACTCCCTCGCTGACGGGGACACCGGAGCGCCGCGAATCCGCCTGAATCTCGAGAGATGTTGGGGATATAACTATTAGGTATTACCCGCCCAGGAGGGGCCGGGTTATACCAACGAAGACTCTCGAAGCCCAAGACCAAGCTTGAAGATGGCGGTTCAGTTAAGGGCCCAAAGCCCAAGGGCGATTCAAGGCCCGTAGTGATAAACCGCCATAATAGTATGACTTGTATTATAAGGCAAGATTAACTAGTCACCGAGCCAGACACTGTTTATGAGCCGGCCGAGACTCTGTAGGCCGTCGGGCGTTAACCCGTGTATATAAGGGGACGACCCAGCGGTGGCTGGGCAGGTAACATCAAATCGAGAGCTAGGTCAAGCGGATTCGCTCCCTGGTTATCGAGACATACATAATCCCACTCAAACCTGGATCATAGGCTTTTACCTTCACCGCAAGGGGCCGAACTAGTATAAACCTCGTGTCCTTTGTCCCGATTAACCCCTTCTTGCTTCCTAGTTGCGATGGCTCCACGACTAAGTCCTTTCACTAGGACATCTGCCGTGACAATTCCACGACAGTTGGCGCCCACCGTGGGGCCAGCGCACTATGGATTTGAGTTCTTGAAGGGCAGCTTCAAAGGGCTCAAGGGATACGCTGTGGGCCGGATGACCAAGAGTCATCGCGGCAAGCTCTACATCGACGATGCAGGCTGGGGCCCCGACGCCGGCTCAATCGAGTACGGGTACCGGGTCCCCTTCCGCGGAATTCACGTCTTAATCCGCCGGATCGGTGAGTCAGGCCCTGAGCCGGACTTCTGCACCGACATCGTCGAGACGGCTCAGTGTGCAAGACCCGCCCAGGCTCCGCCCGCCATGAAGCGTGCCTTCGTGGGATCCATCCATGGAGGGGAACTTCCTGAAGGATCCATGTCTGGCGGTGAGACGGCCATCTATTTTGACGGCGAGTCGTCCATGGGAGAGACGGATTCGTTGTATCAACTACAAGACGGCGGGCTTGGGGGCTATTCCGATGGCAGCAGTATTCCGGACCCCTTTGAGCCGCCAAGCAGAGTAGGGATCTTCATGGCCGGCACTCAACCAGGTCAAAACTCTACGGCTGCGACAGCAAGAACCTCCGGGTCAGCGGCAGCCGAGGCAGGAGGCCCTGTGCGCCCGCCGGCTCAGGTGCTGATTGATCTCATGGATAGACTGACAACCCTGTTCACCGCCACAGTTAATCCGGCGGATCAGGCTGAGCATGATGCAGAGGTGGTTCGGTTACATGAGGAGATAGCACAAGCCAAGGAAAACTTAGCAGCTGAGGGCACCAGATTGGCTATGGAGCGGGCTGCTTTGGATGCTCGAGCCCAGCAACTTCAATCAGAAGCGTTCCAGCTTACGATGGACCTAAACGCATCAAATGAGGTCATAAGGAGAAGGCACCAGAAGTCTCAATCCTGTCTGCCTCTGATTTACGATCCTAGAAATCTCTTCCGCACACCCAGTGCAGGTCCCAGTAATCCGCCAGAGGTAAACCCGTCTGCGACGCCCGTAGCTGGGGTGCCGGTTCAACCACGGGTGACGGGACCTCCCCGAGTGAACACTGCTCCACCTCAGTATGTGCCAACACCACCGGGTCATTATTCTAACCCGCTGGAGAACATGATCGCTCTTGGCGGCGCGCGATTGGTGGCTCTCCTAGTGGAGGGCGACTCTCCAACGGCGGTTGAAACACGAAGGGTCAGAGAACTTCTTCAGACAGCTCTGGTACAGCAGGAGGCATACTCTTACAGTCGAGACAGGATTCATTCGACCCCTCGTCCAAGCCGGAGCCCGAGTTACAGCAGGCATATGGACTCTGTGGCAGTTTCAAGCAATGTCCGGCGTCGTGATCAGCCAGGTGGGCGAGACCCGGTGCGAGATGGAGCCCCTAACTTGGCTAATCAGGAGAGGGTACGCCAAGAGGCTGAGCCAGCGGCTCAACAGGCGATGGAGCAGGAGGCTCACCAAACCTTCCCGGCTTATCCGACGACTTCTATTCAGGCAGGCGTGGCCACAAGAACTGGCGGTGTTCCTTGTTTGGTGCCGGCTCTGCGTAGAATGTTTACCCAAGGATTTCAAGGGACCTCGGAAGGTGCCAAATTACACAGCTGACTTGCAGCCTGGGGCGTGGATTGAAAGCTATTAGATGGCCATGGAACTGTTAGAGGTCAGTGACGCAGTAATGGCCAAGTACTTCACTATGATGCTGGATGGAACGGCCCGCACTTGGCTAAAGGGACTGCCACCTAATTCCATTGGGTCCTGGGCCGAGTTAAAGGCCCGGTTTATTCAGAACTTCAAGGACACATGCAAGCAGCCTATGTCGATTGTGGATTTGACTAATTGCAAGCAAGGGGAAGGTGAGTCTACGACCCATTGGGTGCGCCGGGTGAAGGAGATAATACATTCATCTGATAAGATGGATGCTGGCTCAGCAGTCTTAATGTTGGAGAAAAATTGCTATTTTGAACCTCTAAAACAGAAGCTGGGGCGGCTCAAACGCGATTGCAATGACATGGGCCAGCTGATGGCGGCTCTAGTCAAATATGTCGACTCTGATAGTACCAAGGATACCGCGTATGACGAAGAGAAGACAGGGAAGGGAAAGAAGAACGGCAACGCTAAGGGTCTTCAGCATAACCTGGCGAATCAAGGAGGTAGTAATAAATGAAAGGCTGACGGTAGCTCGGAGTTTGTGGCTAATACACAGGGTAATAATCAACGACGTAAGGGGAGGCCACCTCCTCGGTCTGGCGGGTCAAGTCCTACCCTTGAGCAGTTGCTGAATGAGCCTTGTCCAAGGCACAGCACCCGGGAGAAGCCAGCTACTCATCTATGGAAAAACTGTATGATCATGAAGGCTTTCAAGAATTCTAACATGTTCGACGGCCATCACGCACCGGGAGGCGGTTCAGGTGGTGGTGGTTTTCATGGCCCGGGTAGCGGCTCAGGCGGTGGTGGCTTTCATGGCCAGGGCCCTCAAGGTAATCAAGGTAGTTATAATCAACAATCCGGCCAAGGAGTCACCAATAGCAGCAATCCGGGTATCAGAGTAACCCAAAGCAGCTGAATAGTGGGCAGTATCATGTGTTCACCACCAATTTATGCAAATGGGATCAGAAGCTTCATAAGAGGGTTGTAAATGCCGTTGAGCCGGCAGTCCCTCATTATCTGAGATGGTCTGAGCAGCCTATTATATGGAGTGGGGAGGATCACCCTCTCCGGGTTGACAATCCGGGTCATTTGGCCTTAGTGGTGGCACCTCAAGTTGGCGGATACAAATTCACAAAGGTGCTCATGGATGGGGGCAGTAGTATCAACATCCTCTATTATGAGACCTTTCATCGCATGGGATTGACTGATAAACAACTTAAGACATCCAACACGGTTTTTCATGGAGTGGTGCCCAGTAATTCGGCGTACCCAGTAGGTAAGATTGAGCTGGAAGTAGCCTTTGGTGATGAGCATGATTCCAGAGCTGAGAAATTAACCTTTAAGGTTGTAAAAATCTGTAGCCCGTACCATGCATTGTTTGGACGGCCAACTTACACAAAGTTCATGGCGCGGCCGTGTTATGTTTACCTGCAGCTCAAAATGCAGGGTCATAAGGGCACCATCACAGTGCATAGGAGTCGAAAGATAGCCTTGGAATGTGAGGAAGGCGATGCTGCTTATGCTGAATCTGTTTGCGCAACAAAGGAGTTGAAGTTCTACAAGGACAATGTTGACCCGGCAGACATGACGTCTTTGAAAAAGCCAACCACAGAACATGAGCCGGTGATGAAATTTAAGTCGGCTGATGAAACCAAGCTTGTTGATTTTGTTCCAGGCGATTCGTCTAAGCAGTTCAGCATCAGTGCCAATCTGGATCCCAAATAGAAAAGCGCGCTCGTCGAGTTCATCCGTTAGAACCGGGACATCTTCGCATGGAAACCTTCTGACATGTCGGGTGTACCGAGAGAACTCGTTGAGCACACTCTTAATATTGATCCAAAATTTAAGCCGGTCAAGCAGTTTCTTCGGCGGTTTAATGAGGAGAGGCGTAAAGCTATTGGTGAGGAGGTGGCCTGGCTCTTGGCGGCCGTGTTTATTGTTGAAGTTTTTCACCCAGAGTGGTTGGCTAACCCAGTACTAGTGCTCAAAAAGAATGGTACCTGGTGTATGTATGTGGATTACATGGACTTAAACAAGGCTTGTCCGGCTGATCCTATTGCTCTTCCCCTATTGATCAAATCATTGATGCTACGGCGGGTTGCGAGCATTTAAGCTTTTTGGATGCTTACTCGGGATATCATCAGATCAAAATGGCAGTTAAGGACCAGGAGAAGACGGCTTTCATCACTCCGTTTGGAGCCTTCTGTTATGTGTCTATGCCTTTTGGGCTTAAGTGTGCCAGCAACTTATCGTGATGTGTGCGAGAACTGTCTCCACAATCAGATTAGGCATAGCGTTCATGCTTATGTGGATGACATTGTGGTGAAGTCTAGAGAGAAGGAGACCTTGATAGATGATCTGAAGGAAACCTTTGATAATCTCCGGGTCTACAAGATGATGCTTAACCCGGCAAAGTGCATTTTTGGAGTGCCAGCTGGCAAGCTTTTGGGTTTTTTGGTCTCTAATAGAGGCATTGAGGCTAACACGGAGAATATTAAGGCAATCACCTCTTTGGTTAAGCCGGCATGTATCAATGACATTCAGCGTCTGGCCGGCCGTATTGCTGCTTTAAGCCGGTTCATAAGCCGGTTAGGTGAGAAGGCCATACCACTGTACCAGATGATGAAGAAGACGGACAACTTCGTCTGGAGTGATGCTGCTAACGCTGCCTTTGAAGATTTGAAGAAACAATTATCTGAGCCACCCGTCCTTGCTGCCCCTATTGATAAGGAGCCCTTATTGTTGTATATGGCTGCTAACGCACGTGCCGTCAGCGTGGCCATTGTGGTGGAGTGCAAGGAGGCTGGCAAGGAGCATCCGGTTCAACGACCGGTTTACTACATCAGTGAGGTGCTTATTGAGTCCAAGCAAAGGTATCCACATTGGCAGAAACTTGTTTATGGGGTGTTCATGGCAAGCCGGAAGCTTAAGCAATACTTCCGGGGTCACCCCATCACTATGGTCAGTTCTGCTCCTTTGGGCGATATCATTCAAAACAGAGAAGCCACAGGACGAGTCGCCAAGTGGGCCATTTAACTTGGGCCTCATGGTATAAGGTATGTACCACGCACTGCTATTAAATCTCAAGCACTGGTGGACTTGATCAACGATTGGACAGAGCTGCAGATGCCTGAAGAAAAGCCGGATAACACATATTGGACCATTCATGTTGATGGATCTAGGCAATTGGAAGGCTCGGGGGCTGGAGTTGTACTAGATTCCCCTCGAGGTGACAAATTTTGTTATGTGCTCCGGTTGATGTTTCCCTGTACTAACAATGCAGCTAAGTATGAGGCCTTGCTCCATGGTCTTCGGATGGCTAAGGAGAGGAACCTAAGCCGGGTAACATGCTTTGGCGACTCAGATTTGGTGGCTCAACAAGTATTAGGCAAGTGGGATTCCGAGGATCCTCTCATGGCAGCTTATCGCTGTGAAGTTGATGCAATTGTTGGACACTTCAAAGGTTACCAGGTGGAACACATTGATCGCAGAAAGAACGAGGCAGTCGATGCTTTAAGCCGGTTGGGGTCTCAGCGTAAGCCGGTGCCACCTAACACTTTCTTAGACGTTTTGCATAATCATACATCAAGTTGCCTCTGAGAGGAAGACTTGGTTGTTCCTGACCCAGAAGCACAACTGGTGGCGGCTCTTCATGTTATCCCAGATTGGACTGTGCCATATTTGGCTTATATGACCCGGGGCGAATTGCCTGAGGACGAAACCTTGGCTAGGCAGATAACCCGGCGGTCTAAGTCAATGACGATTGTCAATGGGGAGTTACATCATCGCAGTGTTACTGGGGCGTTTCAACGTTGTGTTTCTCCTGGGGAGGGTCAAGAAATTCTTCGTGAGATTCATGAAGGTGATTGTGGCCATCATGCCGGGTCAAAATCCCTTGTGGCCAAGGCTTTTCGTCATGGATTTTATTGGCTGACGGCTCATGCTTGTGTGGAAGATTTGGTCAATAAATGTGACGGTTGTCGAAGTTCTCTAGCGGGCTCATGTGCCGGCTCAAGAATTGAGGATGATTCCAATTACTTGGCCGTTTGCAGTCTGGGGGCTTGATATGGTTGGGCCTTTCAAAAGGTCCAAAGATAAAAAGACACACCTTCTGGTGGCGGTTGGTAAGTTCACAAAGTGGGTTGAGGCAGAGCCGGTCAGTAAGTGTGATGCAGCTACAGCGGTTCAATTCATGAAGAAGGTGATCTTTAGTTTTGGTTTTCCACATAGCATCATAACTGACAATGGTACTAATCTGTCCAAGGGTGCCATCGAAGAGTTCTGTCAACGTGAGCATATCCGGCTCGATGTTTCATCAATAGCTCACCCTCAATCCAATGGTCAAGCTGAAAGAGCCAATCAAGAGATCTTGAAAGGCATAAAACCCCGGCTCATGGTCCCTTTACAGCGGACGCCGGGTTGTTGGGTGGAGGAGTTGCCTTTCTGTGATCTGGAGCATCAATACTACACCTAACAGATCTACGGGTTATACGCCTTTCTTCATGGTTTACGGAGCAGAGGCGGTTCTACCGAGTGACATCTGTCATGACTCGCCCTGAGTGGTGGCTTATGTTGAAGCTAATAATGAGCAAGCTCGTCAAGATGCACTTGACCTGTTGGATGAGAAGCGTGACTTAGCAGCAGCCTGCTCGGCGATTTATCAGCAGGACCTGCGCTGTTATCACAGCCGCTGGGTTAAGTCCGGAACCTTTCAAGAAGGTGACTTGGTGCTACGGCTCATCCAGGATCAGTCCGATATGCACAAGCTATCCCCACCTTGGGAAGGACCCTTTGTGGTCAGTAAGAACCTGAACAACGGGTCATACTGCCTTATCGATGTTCGAGAGCACAAAGACTCACGTAAGTCGGAGGAGGAGACCCGCCGGCCGTGGAACATTGCTCATCTTCGTCCTTACTACACTTGAGCCACCGGCTCTCATGATGTACATATTATGAAATTTTCATGTATATATTATGATAAGTAATAAAGCAGGACCTCTGTCCTTTTCATCCTCAATGATCATATGTTCTTGTTATTTTAAACATAAACGACCAGTTGGGGGCTGACCATATTCAAATCCAGCTTAACTCTCTTGGTCCGGCTCATGATCGTATTCGAATCTAGCCGTTACACCTCATGGTCACTAGGGGGCTTCCTGTTCAAACATAGGTCGTATTCGAACCAAAGAGAACATAGCTGTCGATACCCTTTTGATCGGCACACTGCCAAACTCGCTTGGGGGCTTCTTGATCGTACCCGAATCATAGCTCAACCCCTTTTGGGTCCGACGTTGATCGTATTCGAATCAGCGTCGTTAAAAAATGCTCGAGGTCATTTGGGGGCTTCCTGTTCAAACATAGGTCGTATTCGAACCAAAGAGAACATAGCTGTCGGTACCCTCTTGATCGGCGCAACGCCAACGCCACTGGGGGCTACATGGTTGTATTTGAATCCTAGCTTAACCCCTTTGGAATGGTTTACCGATCGTATTTGAATCAGAAGCCTCAAAATTTTGTTTATTTTGATGTTTTTTGCAAACTGTTTCTTTTTGAGTTTTTGTCTTGAGACTTCTTTTTGATCCTATTGGAAGCGTCTAATGAGTGGCTTCTATTTAACCCAGCTTGGACTTAGTCAATAAGTCGCCGGCATATAACAATCATATGTGTGGAAGTACCAGCTTCTACAAGATTGGGTTGTCACCTTACTGTTGGGTCACATAAACCGGCAGTATAAATCAAAGGATCATGGGTATGATATTATGGTTATATTTCAAAGCTATAAATGATAACTGGTTTATCTATGACTCTTTTGCATATTTCGGGTTCTATATATGACCCGCCCTGCGGTAAACCGCCAAGGGTCTGGTGATTTATTTCTGTATGCAGGACAGTGTAAAAGTTTTCTTAAGCATAAGGAAAATAGATGATAAGCATAATATGGATGAATATAAGATGGCAGCTTAACAATATTGAGCACCAAACACGTGCACGAAGGCACGGCAAAACCACGTTATGTCTACTCTATTACATGACTCCCCAAGTCCAAATGATTAACATTGTTTTTCAGCAAAGCATAAATATGAGCCGCCCGACGAATCAATTGCGTGGTTGGCCTGAAGCTTCCGGATCATCCTTTCGCTCCTCCATCCTGTTCCTGTCACGGAAGGTTGATGATGACCGATCAATGCCATTCAAAGCTTGAATTCTGCTTCATCATCAATTAATCCGGCGGGTCAACTTCGAAGCGAAGGTATGCTTACGAATTGGAGGATCGGTGACCACTTCATAATGCGGCGTTGGAATCCTCCGGTTTTTAGCGTCATAACCCGGATAATACTTGGTAAGATCCATGTCATTAGCAATCAGGGTGGCCACAGGGCGTATTTCCTTAACACAAGTGGTGAAGTCCTCCTGTCCAAAGGGTGTGCCGTCCTCTTTAAGGCTTGGATACCCGATGGCGATGTCGACCGGGTCTAGCTCCGGTAGCCACGCCTTGGCCCGACATAATGTAGTTACGGCTCTGGTTCTCGCAGAAGATCGCCTTAGTTCTTTAAACCGCTGAGGTAGCACAGCAAGTCGCTTTAATACATCTGACAGGAGGGTGGGAACTTCATTTGACAGGGCCACTCCGGCTATGGCACGCTGAGACCCGGTGTAGAGTTGCTCCACCAGCGTATAAACCGCCTTTAGCTTTATCAGCATACTCTGGTTAATATTTGAGCTCCTGGGGCCTGCATTATAATGTCAGGTGAGTTGATGAAAATTGATATGCTTCTTAGAAAGATTCACGTATCTAAACACTTGCAGAGTGACTTACCAAAGATTGCTGAGACCATCTGAGATATATGGCGTTTTAAACCGGATAATTCGGTGGTCGCTTCTGCAAGAGCCGCTTCTACCTTCTCCACTTCAAAGCCCTTTTTTAGTTTTTCTTGTTCAGATACACTGAACTCGAATTTGGAGTTGGCTTTCTGGGTCTCAATCTCCTGTGCTTCCAGGCGATTCTTCAAGTCAGATATTTCCGATTCAAATTGACTAGTGGTGGTCTGTACAAATACCGGGTCAAAAGGTCAGGATTATCATGTTGTAATATTAAGTCCCGAGTCTTTTGCAAGCAATAACACTTGGCACTTGGGGGCTAATGTGTGCTGAAGAATTTTGTTTAAAGTGGCGGTTCATGACAGTAAGTCCCAATCACTTTTCAAGCAAGAGTATTTGGCACTTGGGGGCTAATGCATATTGCTGTTAAAGCCTTTTTAAATAGTTTGTTTTGTGCAACCATATGAAGAACCGGTTCAATCATACAGATTAAACCGCCCCTTGGGGACTACGGAGTAAGCCGGAGTTTTTCTGTGTTTTAGTTCAACTATGTTACTAATATTGCTAAGTTTCTTTCTAAAGTCTACAGCATACTCATCATAAGCAATAGACTTGGGGGCTGGCACGGTAAGGATAAACGAATATGGAGAAAAGGTTGTACCTCAAACTTTTGATACATTTGCTTCACCATATCAATTTCGGTGTCACGACTATTGTGCACTTGGCTCATATAGTGAGAAAAGACTTCTCCAATGTTCATGTGAGTATAATCAGTGACGTCAAATTTAACTCGGTGGCATTCCAGAAGTTCCTCCTTGGCAGAACACTTGGCCAGCATGGTTGGTCTCCCCGGTGAAAGTGCAACTATCCCTAGGTGGTTTTGGTAATTCCTAACAACATATAGCTCATTGAGCTAACATTATTCCAAGATAAATATTTCAGGAAAAGCTCAATGAATGGCATGGCATGGATGAGAAAAGTGGACCCCTTAAAATACTAAGGATAAAAGGATTGGCTCAAGCTCAAAGCTCAAGACTCTACATTTTATATTTTAGTGATCCAAGATCACATTGAGTCTATAGGAAAAGCCAATACTATCAAGGAGGGATGAGGTGTTGCTTAATGAGGTTCTTGCTTCATAGTGCTTAGTGATATGCTCCAAAACCCTCAACTACTTTCCCACATCCACATATGACCTAAACCAAAAGTCTAACTCGGCCCCACCGATTCTTTCTATCCGGACGCCACCGAGTTCAGATGTCACAGCCACTGCCACAAACCCTAGGCAAATCGGTCTCACCGATAGGGATCTCGGTCTCACCGAGATGGGATTGTAATCTCTCTGTTTCCCTTCGTAACGCTTTGGTCCCTACCGAGATGAGCGATTGGTCCCACCGAGATTGCAATGTAAACTCTCTGTTTCCTTTTCGTAACATTTCGGTCCCACCGAAATGAGCGAATCGGTCCCACCGATTTTACCTGACCAACTCTCTGGTTAGCTTATTACCAAAATAGGTCCCACCGAGTTTGTGTAATCGGTCTCACCGAGATTACGTTATGCCCTAACCCTAACCATATCGGTCCTACCGAGTTGCATGTCGGTCCCACCGAAAATCCTAACGGTCACTAGATTTGCTGAATCGGTCTGACCGAGTTTATCAACTCGGTCCCATCGAGTTTGGCAAGTTGTGTGTAACGGTTAGATTTTGTGTGGAGGCTATATATACCCCTCCACCACCTCTTCATTCATGGAGAGAGCCATCAGAATGAACCTACACTTCCAATACACATTTTCTGAGAGAAAACCACCTACTCATGTGTTGAGGCCAAGATATTCCATTCCTACCATATGAATCTTGATCTCTAGCCTTCCCCAAGTTGCTTTCCACTCAAATCTTCTTTCCACCAAATCCAAATCATGTGAGAGAGAGTTGAGTGTTGGGGAGACTATCATTTGAAGCACAAGAGCAAGGAGTTCATCATCAACACACCATTTGTTACTTCTTGGAGAGTGGTGTCTCCTAGATTGGCTAGGTGTCACTTGGGAGCCTCCGACAAGATTGTGGAGTTGAACCATGGAGTTTGTAAGGGCAAGGAGATCGCCTACTTCGTGAAGATCTACCGCTAGTGAGGCAAGTCCTTCATGGGCGATGGCCATGGTGGGATAGACAAGGTTGCTTCTTCGTGGACCCTTCGTGGGTGGAGCCCTCCGTGGACTCGCGCAACCATTACCCTTTGTGGGTTGAAGTCTCCATCAACGTGGATGTACGATAGCACCACCTATCGTAACCACGACAAAAACATCCGTGTCTCCAATTGCGTTTGAATTCTCCAAACCCTTCCCTTTACATTCTTGCAAGTTGCATGCTTTACTTTCCGCTGCTCATATACTCTTTGCATGCTTGCTTGAATTGTGTTAAGATTGCTTGACTTGTGCTAAGTTAGCTAAAATCTGCCAAAGACTAAAATTGGGAAAAGGATAAGTTTTTATTTGGTCAAGTAATCTAATCACCCCCCCCCCTCTAGACATACTTTCGATCCTACACCCGGTTCAACAAAGCCGGTCTTGGTGATTTCGACATCAGCATCTTGAGGATCATCCGTCCTGGCAGGGCTAGGGACTTACGGGTTTTCAGAACTGTCAATGGCTTGCTCGACAGGCGGGTCAGCAGTGGGCGTTGGTATATCATGAGCTGGCTCAGGCGGCGGCTCATGAGTGGAGGTTTCAGGGGCGGCCGTTCCAAGTTCCGGCTCATCAAGATCGGCTCTTGAGGCTTGTTCTTCTTCGCCCTCTTGCTGGGCTTTGCTTGTCCACTGCATAAAATCAAAAGGTTAGTACAAGTGTAGCAAATTGACGTGAATACAGGATAAGCAGGTTATCATTACCCTGGAGCGGTTTTAAAAGCCGACAAATTGGACTGCATGGATTCACCAGAGGAAGGTGAAGTTTCCTGACAATTTTAGTCAGAAGAATTGAGTGGTTGACGAGTGAGACCCGCCAAAGGATAAAAGTGATATAAGTCGGAGGTGACCTCATTCCGACGCTTTCTTGGTGTATTGGGCAAGCCGGAGGAGAGTTCCGCATCTTTGCTGGTCCGGGTCTGCCTCTGGCTCTCATGAATCTGTCGCTTCAAAAGAAATTGAGGATCTTGGTAAGCTAAAGGATGTGAAAATCTTACTTTCCGGGTTACTCTTCGGACTTTCTGTCTTGGCAAAGGCTTGGAGTCGGAGGAAATGATAGTTACCTCTTCAACCGCTGCATGACTCGCTCATGTATCCTCCTGAGGATAATCGATTGTCAATAAGATAGTTAAAAAGGAGCCTAGAGAATCAAGAGCTACCTCTGATTCAGAGGTTTCCTCTAGCCGAAGCATGTCTGAGGCGCTGGGTTTGTTTCCTTTCTTCCTGGCGGTGGCTTTCTTAGCTTTTCTGGCCTTCTTTGCAGCCTCATGATCATAGTTGGCTTTCCAAAACTCGTCAGTGGCCTGTGAATTTCAACAAGAGTTTTGAGTAAAGGTAAAACCTCAAATGTGAGAGTATAAAATAAAAATGCTTAAGTTACTAGCTTACCGCTGGAGTCGGGTTAGCTTTGCAGAAAGGGCTCAAACCTACTTTGCCACAGTCTGCCAGGCTCTCATTCAGGAGTGATTTTGTCCTATCATCAATGACATCATCAGGTAAATCGTCAGGGCTGTGCCGCAGAGGATCATTCTTCTGGCCTGTGTAGTCACACATCAAACCAGGGCGGCAGCTCAATGGGATAACCCGCCAGGCAAGCCAAACCCGGACCAAATCAATGCCATTCAAGCCATTCCCCAAAAGAGCCTTGACTTTGCTCATGGTGGGGGCAAGTTTCTGGCGTTCAGCAGCTGACAGCTTATTTGGTAAAGGATGAGTAGACTCGAGGCGCAGGGCGTGAAAGTCGGGCAGAGGGTTTTCACCAGCCGGAGAAGTATCTTGACAATAGAACCATGTCTGGTTCCACTCTTTGGGGTGACTCGGTGGGTCGGCATACGGAAAAATGATGTCTCTCCTTCGCTGGATTGAGATCCCACCAAGCTCCAAGCTAGGCCCGTTGGCACGTTCATTCTGGCGGTTCAAATAAAATAATTCACTGAAGAGCAGCAAGTTGGGTTCTTCTCCAAGGTACACCTCACAGAACACTTGGAAATTGCAAATGTTAGATACGGAGTTGGGACCGATATCTTGAGGTCGGAGGTCGAAAACGTGCAGGACATCTCTGTAAAACTTTGAGTCGGGTGGAGAAAAGCCCCGGTTCATGTGATCAGTAGAGACGATGACTTCCCCCTCTTTGGGTTGAGCTTTTTCCTCTGTTGGATCAAGAGCACGATAGGACATGACTTCCTTCTTGGGCAGATAGCCAGTCTTCACAAAATCAGCAAGGGTGCTTTCTGTGATGATGGATTTGACCCAATTGCATGTAACGGGTGATTTGGGCGCTTTCGGCGGCATTATAAAGATGGAAGCCTACGACAAAATAAAAATTTCCGGTTCAAATTTAAGCCGGAGAGAAATACTTCAAATCATATTCAAGATGGCGGCTTATAAAAGGGGCCCAATGGTATATGGCTAATTATGTCAGATTATTTAAACCGCCATGAGCAGTTAAGTTATTTAAGCCGCCATGTGTGGTTGAAGTTAGCTATTGAGAATTTCAAATTAAAGTCGGTGGTATGAGCCGCAATGGCTAGGTGGATCTATCAAGATACAAGCATCGACTAAGTGTGCAAAAACAGGTTTCACAGATTGCAATTATTATTTTGGATCAACGGGTGCTCAGAAAAGGAAAAATATTCTAGACCTAACAAACCAGTACAGAGGAGTTCATCAGTTCTAAAGAGGCCTTTGTACAAGAAAAGGGGATCTACTAGCGTCTGAAATGGATGCGAAACAACTACCGCGTGAGTTTAGTACTTCTTTTAGATCAAAAGAGGACGCAATGGAGAAAGCATTGTGAATCCGTAATGAACAGCGAAGAACACAGAGGAATTCGCAAACGCTAATGTGGATCTGAGGTGCGGGAAGGCGAAGACTTACAGCTGCAGATCTACTGCGGAGGGTCGTCGCTGTTCTCTGGACTGATTCAGGTTGATGCAGCGGCCGATGTCGACGAAGACGAGGTGCTCTGCGGCGGCGGCGGAGCTTGAGTGGTAGTAGGGTTGCGAAAGGAAGAAGACAAGGAAAGGGGAGAATGAGGAAAGACCTGGTCGTACCTATTTATAAGGGAAGACTGGTAAGTGGGCGCGAAAAACGAGGAGGCCGAAAAAATGATTATCCAACTACAAGGACGCCTCGATTCTCGGGATGGTCATTAAGACAAGGATCTGTTGAGATACGTTGGGCGAAAAACGTGCATTAATGGCAGATGACGTCATGGCGGGTCACCACAAATCCGAAGGATGACGTCATGGCGGGTTACAAAAATTTTATACAAGAGAAGAGCAGAAGGTTTTGCTTAAGTATTGAAGATTGACATGAACCAGTTCAAATCAATCTGGGGCCTAATGTTGGGGATATAACTATTAGTTATGACCCGCCCAGGAGGGGCCAGGTTATTCCAATGAAGACTCTCGAAGCCCAAGACCAAGCTTGAAGATGGCGGTTCAGTTAAGGGCCCAAAGCCCAAGGGCGATACGAGGCCCGTAGTGATAAACCGCCATAGTGGTATGACTTGTATTATAAGGCAAGGTTAACTAGTCACCGAGCGGACCTTTGTTTATGAGCCGGCCGGGACTCAGAGGTCACGGGCGTTAACCCGTGTATATAAGGGGACGACCCAGCGGCGGCTTAGGGCAGGTAACATCAAATCGAGAGCTAGGTCAAGCGGATTCGCTCCCTGGTTATGGAGACATACATAATCCCACTCAAAGCTGGATCGTAGGCTTTTACCTTCACCGCAAGGGGCCGAACCAGTATAAACCTCGTGTCCTTTGTCCCGATTAACCCCTTCTTGTTTCCTAGTTGCGATGGCTCCATGACTAAGTCCTTTCACTAGGACATCTGCCGCGACAATTCCACGACAAGAGGGCTCGAGAGGAATGAAACCAGGGAGGAAGGGGGACATATTTCACCAGTACAGAAGCTTTGATAGCCTTACCTTGTCACTGCGGCTGCTCCACCGACGACGCTCCGGTCCGGCGAACACCAGCAACGGCCGCGAATGTCGTCGACTCTTCCGCCGCCGCCGCCTCCTCCTCCTCCTCCTCTCGTTTTATCCTCCAATCGAATGGAACTGTTGTGGATGGTGGGTTGGGAGTAATGAAGGAGATGGGAAGTAATGAAACCGCAACACGATTGAGGGGGGAGAATGGCAAGTCGTGGGAGACACGAACAGAAGTCGTGCACGGCGTGCGGGCTCGACGGCAGTTCCACCGCACGCCCCGACTCACAACCGGTGCCGTCCGAGGGAGAAACGGCGTGCGGGCGAACTAACCACACGCCGGTCTTGTCCTACGTGGCACACAAAATCTGTCTTCCTGTGTCAAGATTCGTGCAAAATTGAATCGACAGAGATCCATGTTGGAAATATGAGCAATTTACCAAATGATTTTATTATCAGAAATACTAGATAAAGCACGACTAGTATAGCAGTGATAAACACAAGTCGTGCGATTTGATAAAGAGAAGGTAAACAATATCTTCATATATGAAGTGTAACTAGACACATCTAGAGCGGATAGTATAGCAAGTTGCATATATGAAACAGAGTCTAACATATCTAGGGCAAACACTAGAACAAGGAACTGTAGCAGGGTCTCTAGCAGAAAGAGGAAGAACACGTTCGGGACAGCAGCAGTAGAAGCACTGGACTTGGGGTCGACATCCTCTCCAGCCATGTCGTCGATGAGGTTGTCGACGTCGGGGAGGAAGTCGTCGTCGGGGAAGTAGTCGTCGGAGTCCGTGATGGAAAAGTCAGTAGTCGCGCGGAGCGCTCCACAAAAACCTTATCACCCTTCTCCCGTACAGGACTCAAAGTGGTGTGGTTTCGGAGGCCTAATGTCCCGACTCGCGGTGCACGCCGCAAGCCGGGATGAGGAAGACAGCAACAACTCAGAGCTTGGAACCGGTGGCGAGAGGAAGAAGAAGTTCTGGTGCACCTCTCTGAGAGGAGCGACCTCCCTTTTATAGGCGCAAGAGAAGGAGGCGAGAGGGCAGCGACGGGAGGCGAAACGAAGAGACGGAGATGAAGCGAACAACCAGCAGCTGAAGGGCTGCACCGTTCGCATTCGAACTCCACTTTCGCAAAAATATTTCTAGCTTTCGTGTGATCTTTCGTATACCCGTAGTGTGTGGCAAAAATTTAGACATCGGCTCGGCTCATTCCCGCAACCCGCGGAGCGGCGTGTCGTGACGAGGCGAGGCAAGGCGAGGCGAGGCGTGGCGTGCGGCGGAGGAGGAGCGCGCGTGGATGTCCGTCTTGTTCTCATGCTCATACAAGTGGGGAAAGAACCTCCCTTATAAAGAGGTCCAACTCCCTCTAAACTAGCAATGTGGGACTAAACTTTAGTTCCACCTCTTGCCTTGCATGAATGGGCTCCGTGGGCCTCTAGGATTTATTAGGAATTTCTGAAACTGCTTATTGGGCTAGGCCCAAAATAGATAAAATTCCAGCAATCCCCCACCAGATCCCAGAGGCACACAAAATTTGCCTTTGGTTCCAAAACACTGTTTTATATACCGGTACTGCAGTGGAGACTGTTAAGTTGAACTTCCACCTAGAACTCTATGCTACACTAGTAAGCAACTTGAACAGTGGACTGGGCCTTGAACTGCAAGTTTTCTGCGAATCTAGCTTCACATAAATCCTTGACCGACACGTGGTTACCGTGGGTCTTCCCCGCGGGTGGAGCTTATGCGTCATACTCCGGGACCTTTCATGAGTTTATTAGAGAACCCTACTCTCATAGATTGCGACGTTTAACAATCAGACTCATATAGGTGCGTTCTTCAAAAGATGTTCTGCAGGACGACATCTCTGCTTCAATGAGCCATTTAGAACACATTAAGATATACATCAACCTGCCATGCAGACTAGGAGAGCATTGCATCTTCATGGAGTGGTATTGTTAATAGTAAGGATACTCTCCTCTCAGTTGATCAACAGCTTGTCTTCCACATCTAATTCATGGGATCTCTGATCACAAAGAATAGGTTACCATTGTGAACAACTCATATTGTGGGTCTCATACCCATCTCCCTCGATGCATTATCTATCACATTACGTGATAGACCCTTTTTAAAAGGATCTGCCAGATTTTTAGACATTTGGATATAATCCAATGCAATAGCTCCGGAGTTTCTCATTTTCCTGACAGACTTTAACCTTCTCTGAACGTGTCTTGATGACTTCATGTTATCCTTTGAGCTGCTCACTTTCGTGATCATAGTTTGATTGTCGCAGTTCATAAGGATACCCGTACTGAGTTTCTCAACAACCGCAAGTCATTCAAGAGTCGGGCGGCCAATCTTCTTCGACCGTAGTTGTATCTAGTGCGTGAGTTACGCTTCCGTTGTTGACCTCGTTAAGATGGTCTGCTTGCAAGACTTCCAAGAAACAGCGCCACCTCCATGAGTGAATACATAACCGCTCGTGGCCTTTATCTCATCAGCATCTGAGATCCAGTTTGAGTCACTATACCCTTCAAGCACCTTTGGGTGACTGGTGTAGTGAATTCCATAATTCGCAGTGCCTTTCAAATAACGTGCCTTTCAAATAACGCAAAACTCTCTCTAGAGCTTTCCAATGCACATCTCCTGGTTTTGAGACAAACCGAATCAGTTTGCTAACAGCAAAAGAGATCTCAGGTCTTGTAGCACTGGCTAAGTACATAAGCGAGCCAATAATCTGAGAATACTTCAATTGGTCCCTAGCAATTCTTCGATTCTTTCGAAGCAACACACTAGCATCATATGGTGTTGGAGAGGGCTTGCAGTCACTGTAGCCAAAGCGACTCAAGATCTTTTCCACATAGTGAGATTGAAGCAATGTGATCCCACCATCATCGTCTCTCAACAACTTGATGTTCAGAATGACATCAGCCACTCCTAAATCTTTCATCTCAAAAAAGTGAGATAGAAAATCCTTGACCTCCTTAATAACATTCAGATTTGTTCCGAAAATCAGTATGTTGTCAACATACAAGCACAGGATAACTCCCTCGCCCCCACCATGGCGATAGTACACACATTTGTCAGCTTCATTTACAACAAAGCCTGCAGCTGTTAAAGTTCTATCAAACTTCTCATGCCACTGTTTGGGTGCTTGCTTGAGTCCATACAAAGACTTCAGCAACTTGCACACTTTCCTTTCCTGACCATCTAGTACAAACCCATCTGGTTGTTTCATAAAAATTTCCTCGTCCAACTCTCCATTTAGTAAAGCAGTCTTAACATCCATTTGATGAACGAGAATACCATGCAAGGCAGCTAGTGAAAGTAGAACTCGAATAGTGGTCGATGAGCCCACGGTGAGTAAGTATCAAAGAAGTCTTCACCTTCCTTTTGGGTATAACCCTTAGCCACGAGCGAGCCTTGTACTTTTCAATAGTACCATCAGGCCTAAGCTTCTTCTTGAATACCCATTTGCATCCTATAGGCTTGCACCCATAAGGACGATCAGTTATCTCCCAAGTTTCATTCGCCAAGATGGAATCCATCTCACTATGAACCGCTTCCTTCCAGTAGTCAGCATCTACAGATGCATAGGCCTCTGAAATAGAACTGGGAGTGTCATCTATGAGATATACAAGAAAATCATCACCAAAGGACTTTGCAGTCCTCTGTCTCTTGGTCCTAATAGGAACTTCTTTGTTCTCCTCCACAGGACTTTCAAAGTGTTCGAAATGGTATGTTCGGTAATTGTAACTGGTTCCTGATTCGATGAACTAGGCATCTTCTGATTAAATGAGGTAGCCATATCCTTCAAGGGAAAGATACCTTCAAAGAAAGTCGCATCATTCGACTTCATGATTGTACCGACATGCATGTCAGGTACCTCGGATTTTACAACCAAGAATCTATAGCCAATGCAATGAAAAGCATATCCCAGGAAAACACAATCCACAGTCTTTGGTCCAATCTTCCGCTTTTTTGGAATTGGAACATTGACTTTCGCCAAACAACCCCATGTTCGTAGATAAGAGAGTTTTAACCTTTTCTTCTCCCATTCCTCGAATGGAGTTATCTCTTTGTTCTTTGTGGGAACTCGGTTTAGGACATGACATGCCGTCAATATCGCCTCCCCCCACCATGCCTTGGAGAGACCCGATGTGTCTAACATGGCGTTAACCAAATCAGTTAGAGTACGGTCCGTTCTTTCGGCCACCCCATTTGACTGAGGTGAATAGGGAGGCATCCTCTCATGGATTATACCATGTTCCGCACAAAAAGCATCAAATTCATTGGAAAAATACTCTCCACCACGGTCGGACCTAAGCCTCTTGATTTTTCGATCAAGTTGGTTTTCCACTTCAGCTTTATAGATCTTGAAAAAGTTCAAAGCCTCATCCTTAAATTTCAGAAGATACACACGACAGTATCTAGTGGAGTGATCAATTAACGTCATGAAATATTTCTTTCCACCTTTTGTCAAAACACCATTCATTTCACATAGATCTGAATGTATGAGCTCTAGTGGTGCAAGATTTCCCGTTTCATGATCGTGTGAGACTTACGAGGTTGCTTAGCTTGCACACACTTGACACTTAGATCCCTTGACAGTGGTGAAACTAGGGATTAAGTTCAACTTTGCTAGTCGCGACATGCAACCAAAATTAACATGACAAAGACGTGAATGCCACACATTTGATTCACTATTTTTGCAAATATGATTAACAACTTTATTGCAAACGCCCCGATAAGGATAAAGCGAAACATGCCTCCTGACTCATAACCTTTACCAACAAAGGTTCCATACTTGGATATTATAAATTTATTCGACTCAAAGACAAGCTTGTAGCCATCTTTACACAGAAGAGATCCGCTAACAAGATTTTTATTGATGGAGGGGACATAATGCACGTTCTTGACCGCACGATCTTCCCGAAGTAAACTTGGATCAACCGTGCCAACACCACGAGCAGAAGCACTTGAACCGTTGCCCATCAAGACGGTTGAAGTCCCTATGATACGATAAGATGATAACATGGAAATATCACCACATACATGCACATTAACACCCGTGTCAATCAACCAATCAGGAGAATGACATACTAAAAGAATAGTGGGAAATATACCATTACCAGCATCCTTCATGTCAGTGTCTCCAATGACAACATTAGCGGTCTTGCCGCCTTTCCCAGGGTGACGCTTGTCATAGCGATTAGGGAAACTAGGAGCCCAATGATCAGGATCCCCACACACATGAAAAGCACCTTTCTTCTTGTCATTTTTCTTCTTAAAGTCCATGTGTTGCACAGCCTTGTTCTTTCCATCAAACTTTGCTTTACCATCAAAATTGCCCTTGTTCTTGAACTTGTGGGGCTGGAAGTTCTTCTTCTGTACCAGATTGGCACTAGATCCTCCCTCAATACCTCGAAACGTGTGTCCTTTGCTCTCGCCTTTTCTTCCACCTCAAGAGTACCAATGAGATCCGGGACGGAAAACTCCTGTCTCTTATGCTTCAGTAAGGTAGCAAAGTTCATCCATGAAGGAGGAAGCTTAGTGATAATACCTCCGGCAACAAACTTGTCTGGTAGCATACAATTGAAGTGCTTAAGTTCTCTAGCAAATGACTGTATCTCATGTGCTTGCTCAACCACGGAGCGCTCTTCAGTCATTCTGTAATCATAGAATTGCTCCATGATGTACATTTCGATTGCGACATCCGAGACCCCAAACTTGGCCTCGAAAAGGCCCCACATATTTTTTCCATTATCAATTGACGCATAAGCATCAACTATGTTCTCACCAAGAACACTCAAGAGAGCAGCCTTAAACAGAGTATCCATTTTCTGAAAAGTTTGTGCCTGTTGAGCATCAAGCTCTCCTTCAGGTTTGCCAACAGTGGCGTCATAGTAACTCATGGTTTGAAACCATAAGACTGCTCTCACGCGCCACCTCTTATAGTGGATACCCTCAAACATAGGAGGTTTCATGGGAGCAGCAAAACCACTCGGGGTAAATTGCCTATAATAAGGTTTTTGGATTGTTGGAAATATGAGCAATTTACCAAATGATTTTATTATCAGAAATACTAGATAAAGCACGACTTGTATAGCAGTGATAAAACAAGTCATGCGATTTGATAAAGAGAAGGTAAACAATATCTTCATATATGAAGTGTAACTAAACACATCTAGAGCAGATAGTATAGCAAGTTGCATATATGAAACGGAGTCTAACATATCTAGGGCAAACACTAGAACAAGGAACTGTAGCAGTGTCTCTAACAGAAAGAGGAAGAACACGTACGGGACAGCAGCAGCAGAAGCACTGGACTTGGGGTCGACATCCTCTCCAGCCATGTCGTCGATGAGGTTGTCGACGTCGGGGAAGAAGTCGTCGGAGAGCGCTCCCCAAAAACCTTATCACCCTTCTCCCGTACAGGACTCAAAGTGGAGATGAAGCGAACAGCCAGCGGCTAAAATCTCTCTGCGAGGCGAGGTAGGCGGCGGAGGAGGAGCGCGCGTGGATGTCCCTCTTGTTCTCATGCTCATACAAGTGGGGAAAGAACCTCCCTTATAAAGAGGTCCAACTCCCTCTAAACTAGCAATGTGGGACTAAACTTTAGTTCCACCTCTTGCCTTGCACGAATGGGCTACGTGGGCCTCTAGGATTTATTAGGAATTTCTGAAACTGCTTATTGGGCTAGGCCCAAAATAGATAAAATTCCAACAATCCAGGCATGTGGGCGAGTTGGAGAAGTGCCACACGTGTGAGCGTTAGTGTTTCCGTTGATCTAAAGGTGCTGCCAATGAGAAAACACTATCACCAATCTTGAAAAACTGGCGTGTTCGCCGGTGTGAGCTCTGCATCCGTCTGCTCTTTCGCATAGCTTGTCGTCCATTCTTTCCAAGAACCCACCAGCACGAGTTCACCGACAAACTCCGTTTCTTGTTACATGTCCGGACTGAGGATGGCACCACCAAAGGCAAAGATTTCCCTGGCGTCCAAATCCATGGCACATGCTTCAGCGTCATTCGCTGCATTCTTAGCGTGGGCACTGCACTGGCAGGATATGTTTGTTTTCTCTTCTTCGATTTTTCTTGGCAAAATAAAATCCTAAATTCTAAATAGTGCGCGTGCACTAGTCTGTCGAACTGAGCGGCCGCGCATCGACCGTTCGTTTCCTGCGAATCCTGCGGCCCACGAGAGTCAGGTGCTATTTTGTCGGGGAGACTATTTCGTCGCCCAGGCGACCGCGCTAGGCGACCCTGCCCACCCATCGAAGGCCCGATTCATTCCTCCTTCCCCTCCCTCCCGCATCGCCGCCGCCGCCGCCAACCACGTCCCATAGTCACCACAACCGGCGATCTCGTCTCCCCCCACGGCACCACCTCCGCTTTGGTCTTCCTGATGACTGGGGCGCGTGAAGCTCGATCCATGGTAGTTGTCCAAGTTGGACACGACAATTAAAAAATTGCATAACACAGTGATACTAAGTTGGCTAGAAATATTTTCGCCTAAATTAACCTATTTTTACAAGTCATATGTGGGAGTCATAGTAATTATAGTTGCACGATAGTAGTTGTCAGTTAGATACGACTATTAACCTAAGGTACATAGTCTCGGGCCCCGCATTACACAAGGTACTACACACCTCGTTCAACTTCAGTTTTCATTCAGTCATCTAATCAGTCTCCTACCTTACCCCAATAGTACTACTAGTACTGAAATACTAACAACATTTTCATTCTCACGGATTATTAACCCCAGTTAGATACAAATTTACAGTTGGACAACCAGACAATGCTAAGTTGACTAAATGCCTCTTTGTAAGTTGATCTATTGTTTACTATTTTTTGTTGGCATCCATGGTAGTTGTAGTTGCACACATAGTAGTCCTAGTTGGCACATGCATGGCCGCAGAGTTGCACAATCTGGTCCGCATAGTCACATATGAATTGTCGTGGGAGGTTCTCACACCCCACCGTGAAGTTGCACACTTTCACCGGCGGAGTCGCACATGCATGGCAACAAAGTTGCACAATCTGGTCTGCATTGTCGCACATGAATTATCCTGGGAGATTCTCACGCCGGCCGCGGAGTTGCACACTCTCGCCGGCATAGTCGCACACGCATGGACACAGAGTTGCACAATCTCGTCCGCATAGTCGCACATGAATTATCGTGAGAGGTGCTCACGTCCGGCCGCGGAGTTGCACACTCTCGTCGACGCAGTTGCACATGCATGGACATAGAGTTGCACAATCTCGTCCGCATAGTCGCACATGAATTATTGTGGGAGGTGCTCATGCATGGCCGCCGAGTTGCATACTCTCGTCGGCACAGTCGCATATGCATGGCCACAAAGTTGCACAATCTTGTCCACATAGTCGCACATGAGTTGTTGTGGGAGGTGCTCATGCCCGGCCGCGGAGTTGCACACTCTCATCGGCATAGTCGCACATGCATGTCCATAGAGTTGCACAATCTCGTCCGGATAGTCGCACATGAATTTCCCGGGGAGGTGCTCACGCCCGGCCGCGGAGTTGCAGACTCTCGTCGGTATAGCCGCACATGCATGGCCACAGAGTTGCACAATCTCGTTCGCATAGTCGCACATAAATTGTCATGGGAGGTGCTCACGCATGGTCGTGGAGTTGCACACTCTCGTCGACACAGTCGCACATGTATGGAGACATAGTTGCACAATCTCGTCCGCATAGTCACACATGAATTATCGTGGGAGGTGCTCACGCATGGTCGCGGAGTTGCACACTCTTGTCGGCACAGTCGCACATACATGGACATGGAGTTGCACAACCTCGTCCGCATAGTCGCACATGAGTTTTTGTGGGAGGTGCTCATGCCCGGCCATGGAGTTGCACACTCTCGTCGGCATAGTCGCACATGCATGGCCACACAGTTGCACAATCTCGTCTTCATAGTCGCACATGAATTGCTTTGGGAGGTGCCCATGTCCTACCACGGAGTTGCACGCTCTTGTATGCATAGTCGCACATGCGTGGCCGTGGAGTTGAGACATTCTTATAGGATAGTCCCTCAAACACGGTTGTGGGGGCTGCACACGCGCGGCGACTACCAGGCAGTTGGCCAGGGCACCGAGGCAGCAGACGAAATTGCACACTTCACTGTTAGAGAGTAGTATGGGGTGTAGCCACTAGTGAAAACTGCATGGCCTGGGAAACAAACAAAGTTGCACATCTCACTAGAAGGAGGCAGTTTGTGGGTGGAGGTACCATAGAGGAAAAGGCACGTCTACGGTGTACGATAAAAGTTGCACATCCCTGTCTGGTAGTTGCACATCGACGACTAGTCAGTTGCACAAAACGGGGACAAAATTGCACAAAAGAAATTCGTCGAAACATACCCATGCGGGATCTAGTCTCCAAGATCTAAATGCAAAGAATCCAACGGTGAAGACGGATCTGAATTCCAACGAGCGGTTTGAAAGATATGACATTTAAAAAAATCAGAAAGTCTAAATTAAGAGCGTACACAATACTAGATGCAGATGCATGCACCGAGGAACCAGCAAATGCGGTCGTCTAGTGAGAAGTAATGCCATATGGATGATTAAATAACAACGTGCTATTAGTTTCCAAATGTGGAATTTTCACCATCATGAATATGAAATTTTCACCATCCAACTGCCCTCGCTGTGAGATGTGCAACTTCATATGTTGCTCCGCCAACTGCTTAGCAGACTTTGTGCAACTCTATTTGTTGCCCCCGCCAATCAAAACTGCATATCCACAAGTAGGAAGGGGAAGGAGTTGCACATCAAGTAATAGGCAGTTGGCTCTAACAACTGACTAAGTTACACATATCGTTGGTAGGGGAGATGGGGCAGGGTGTGTTAACTAAAAAAAACTACACATCCACGAGTAGGGACAATGGTTGCACATAGAATACTAGATAATTGGTCGGAGCAGTAGACTAGTTGCACATCAAGTTGTCGTGGTTGTTAGGTTGCAACCTCATATGAAGTTAGATCATGCAGCTCCAAAAACTGGTTTTGAAAAAAGTTGCACTATATAATACTAAAGTTGCACAATGCAGTACTGAAGTTGCACCATATAGCATTAAAGTTGGCATCAAAAAAATTTCATCGAAACATATCCATGCGGGATCTAGTTTTAAAGATCTCGCCGCGAAGAATCCAATGGTGAAGACGGATCTGAATTCCGACACGCGGTTTAGAAGATATGGCTTTTTCAAAATTTGAAAACCGAAACAAATGCATATGTGATCTGTTTTTCCAACTAATGTGACCGGTGTGAATGCATTAAATGCCAAAAGAGACATGCGCTAGTGGACAAAAACTACACACATGCATGTCTACACAGAACGGACGCTGGCAATCCCTAAATAGCGCGCTAATAAGAATTCAGGGATAAAAAAAATTATGTTTTAGGCCGGCCGCTCGCGCAGGCCAGGGAGCAGCTGGCCGCTAGGTAGACTCGTCCATATTTCACTGGGCCTGAATCCCCTTCTCCCTCGTCTGCTTGTTCAGAGAAAACCCCCTCACGGAGATTGCATAGGGTTTTCTCATGGAGAACCAGGTACGAATTCTTCATCCATCCCCGATAAATCCAAGTCCCTTGGTCGCAGGTAATCCTAGGATGGCAGCCGCCGTCGTTGATGCATTTTTCTTCCTACTGAATCTAGTGTGTTTCATTTGCAGTGCCCAAAGTGCGAGTACCCTACAAGTTTCTGTGCCCTCGGCGAGATGCCACACTCGTTCCTTCTCATCCTAACACAGCATTTTGAAACGCGCACAGTATGTTCCTAGAATCCTCTTTTCTATCCGGGAGGGTGGGTTTTTTTAACATGTTGTGTTCTCATATTATTTTTCCTGCAGTGTATTATTTGCTCTGCCAGAACACATGTACTCAAGATGCTCGGCCTTGCCATAACTGAATACACTAGTTTAATGGTCACAGTGAAGACACGCCATGGATATAAGTTCTGAGTTGGGTTCATGAACCAAGAAGATCACTGCTATTTTTATGGCCGAACTTGCATAAACTTTCTCAAGTGTTACGGACTGAAAGTTGGCGCACGAATGTTGATGGAAATAGCAGAACCTGGTCTCATCTTCACTGTGATCTTCCACCCCGACGTCGTTCCAATTGTTCATCCATGTTAGTTTTGTATCTGATTCTTGCTTGTTGCCTCGATTACTTCTTAATCCACCTATTCTGTCTAGCTAATCACAATTTAACTTTAGAAGTAGCAACGAATCTCTCACAAAGATGCTACTTCTAACTAATATTTTCTTATAATTGTGGCACGTGTAGGTTTTTTCAGAGTTAAGCAGTCTGCTCGTTTGTTACTCTGTAATAACTCGGCTGTTACTAATGGCAATCAAGTTGATCGATCGACATCCACAAGTTCCTACACTTTATTGATCGTCTTGAGGTCCTTGTGGGGCGTTTCAATGGTGGAAGGCCACGTGGGATATGTGTGCCACTGCTGCACTCGTTGAACAGGTCCAACTGTGTCAAGAAACTTATGGTACGAGCTGTTTTCTGTTATATATGTTGTTCATAAACTATTGCTTATACACAGTTTTATAGTTGTGATCTTCTTGAAACAGGAACTGCCGAGTTCTATTGTTCCTATACAGATGCCTGACCATGGTCGGGTCAGACTTGCGCTTGGTCACAACATGATGTTTATGTCAACCTACTCAATTCCCCTTGGAGGTGAAAAGATACTTACTCATGGGTGGTCTCAAATAATGAAGGCCCGTCCATCTTGGAGAATAAGACAGAAGATTATGTTCATGCTTTTCCATGGCTCTAAAGCAAATATCCTGTTTATTGATCACGTTGCGAGATGAAGCCGCTTTCAGAAGGTTGTGGATGCGTGGGGTGGCGCCTGGGCCTTGTGGGAGGCTGACTTGTGGCCTACTAAGTTGACTGGGATGGAGGCCTTTGTCAACTTTAGTAAATATATGAACGATTCTAGCTCCAGTGACCGTACGATGTCCATCCAACGGCCGTAGTGCTTCTTCAACCTCTGGTCTTCTTGCTCCAGCCGCCCAAAGCAGCGCCGGTCGTGCCGCCTGCTCCTGCCGCCCGTGGCCGGCTGTGATGCCGCGGAGGCCTCACCGCCCCCTACTACTCCCACCGCTGGCCAGGCCCTGCGGCGACGGCAGCCTCACACCGCAGCTGAACTAGTGAACCCTTGTACTCCTCTCCACGCGAGCTTCCACTGCCGCGTCTTCCCCGGCTCCGTGTCGTCCCCTTCCTGGGCCTTGCCGTTGTCCACCGTCGTGGTGCTCCCTGGGCGGCATGGTCAACGTGGTCAAGGAACGACTTCCATCGGAAGAGTACTGTACGTGGAGAGGCTGACAGCTGGGTCCACGGGCACAGCCCAGTTTTTTTGTGATTTGCCAAGTAAGTCGCTTTGTCGGGCTGTTGGGCTGCAAATCTTTCAAGACGAGGAGAGCTTTCATTCGGTGGCCGAGAAAATGGCCCATCAAGAATGAGAAATGGGCTGTACATTTTAAAACACATCAAACCGGCAATTAGTTTCAAATATCTTTTTTTTTTCATTTCGTGATTTTAAATTACATTAATTTTTATGCGTGGAGAATTTGTTGGATTTTATATTGATATACATTTATTTTTAAAATCAGTTTGAATGTGAGTCAAAATTTCAGGATTAAAAATAGTTCGGACCGCTTTTGAAATATGCAAAATTTCGTATAATTTTTTAACCGTGGCCACAATATGGGATGTAATGCTAACAAAAAGAATATGGGCTCCAAAAAAAACTTAATAATTAGCAAATGGGTTGTAAATTATTAGAAATAATGGCAGATGGGATGTATGTTGTTTTCCATAGATTTGAGGCTTTCCTAAAAAGGTTGGCCTTTGGCGGTGGATCGTTGGATGGCCATCCAACGGCCATCGTGCTTCTTCAATCTCTGCTCTTCCTGCTCCAGCCGCTCAAACAAGCACCGGCGGGACTTCCTGCTCCCTCCTCCCGAGGCCGGCTGTGCTGCCGCACAGGCCTCACCGCCCACCGTACGCCCATCGCTAGCCTAGCCATCCCTCTACTCACCCACACCTGCTGTTATTCTCTGGCGACGGCAGACGAACCAATAAACCCTTGTACAGTCATACTCCCCTCCGCGTGGGAAACAACTGCCGAGTCTTCCCTGCCTCTGTGTCGTTCCCTTCCTAGGCCTTGCCGTCGTCCACCGCCCTGGTGCTCTCGGCGCGGCCTGGTCAACGTGGTCAACGACCAACATGCATCTGAAGTGGATCAGACATGGAGAGGCCGACAGCTGGGTCCACGGCCGCACGCAAGGAAATGCCTCCTTATTACGCGCAAAATAATGATTCCTCCACCTGACATCAAGGACCCACCGAAAGGGCCTCTGTATTTCGCGAAAAAAACGTTACCGCCGCTGACAGCTCGAACCCACCAGCTATATCTTCGCACGCAAGGAAGTGCCTCCTTATTACGCACAAAAAAATGAATACTCCCCCTGTTAGCTAGGACCCAGTATAGTGGCAGGCTGACTTGTGGGCCTACTAAGTTGACGGGGACGGAGGGCTTTGTCAACTTAGTCAATATGCACGATTCTAGCCCCAGTGACCGTACGATGTCCATCCAAAGGCCGTAGTGCTTCTTCAACCTCTGGTCTTCCTGCCCCAGCCGCCCAAACCAGCGCCGGTCGTGCCTCATGCTCCTGCCTCCTGTGGCCGGCTGCGATGCGGCGGAGGCCTCACCGCCCCCTACTACTCCCACCGCTGGCCAGGCCATCCCTCTACTGACCCACACCACCTGTTATTCTGCGGCGACGGTAGCCTCACACTGCAGCGAACCAGTGAACCCTCGTACTCCTCTACGTGTGGGCATCCACTGCCGCGTCTTCCCCGGCTCTGCGTCGTCCCCTTCCTAGGCCTCGCTGTCGTCCACCGCCCTGGTGCTCTCGGCGTGGCGTGGTCAACGTTGTCAAGGAACGGCTTCCATCGGACATGGACTGTACGTGGAGAGGCTGACAGCTGGGTCCACGGCTGCAGCAAGGAAGTGCCTCCTTATTACGTGCAAAATAATTATTCCTCCACCTGACAGCGGGGACCCATCAGACGGGCCACCATATTTCACGAAAAAAACGTTTGCCCTTGACTGCTGGGACCCACCAGCTACATCTTCGCATGCAAGGAAGTGCGTCTGTGCAAAAAAACGATTCGCCCCCCTGACTGCTGGGATCCACCAGCTACATCTTCGCAGGCAAGGAAGTGCCTGACAGTCGGGACCCACCTGGTCGAAGCGTACGTAGCGTTGTCATTCTGCTCGCGAACATGTACGTACATATATACTGGTGGATGTAGAGGCGCGCACGTGTCGTAGTAGAGGTGTGTACGTGTCGTAGTAGAGGCGCGCACGTAGCATGTACACGTACGTACAACGGCTAGGGTGCAAGAAAGAAAATACGGCCACGTATGTGTACATATGGGCGGGGTCTCGAACGCCTACTCGCGCATACGTACGGCCGGGGCTCGTGTACATGGCTGGGTCGGAACGGAGAAATAGCGTCGTAGTCATGTTCATGGGGAGGCAACGGAATGCGTCATGTTCATGGGGAGGCAATGAAATGCGCCGTGTTCATCGGGAGGCAACGGAACGCGTGGGAGCCAACCGGCTGGGTCAGAACGGAATGCGTGGTCGTGTTCATCGGGAGGGCTTGGACGGAACAGGCGATGGAAACGAGGCCTGGCGTCTTGCTGGCGGAGGAAACGGACCTCCCTACGTTGGGCAGGGTCCTGTTGATCGGGAGGGTGTGGTGTACCGCAAAAGCGGAGGAAGCGGACCTCCCTACGGTCGAAACGGGGTCCTGTTGATTGGGAGGGTGTGGCGTGCCAAAACGGGATTTAAACGGACCTCCTACGGTTGAAAGCAGGGTCCTGTTGATCGGGAGGGTGTGGCGTACCACAAAAGCGGAGGAAACAGACCTCCCTACGGTCAAACGGGGTCCTGTTGATCGAGAGGGTATGGCGTGCCGCAAAAGCGGACAAAACGGACTTGTGTTGGGCGCTTCTGGTCAAAGCAGGGGTCCTGTTCGCCGGGAGAGGTGTGGCGTGCGAAAAACAGGACTCCACGGGATACTATTCATCTCCACCGTCGACCTCCTCCAGCCTCCACGGGCTACCATCGACCTCCTCCAGCCTCCACGGGCTCTTTGTTCATCCAGCCTCCACCGCCGCTTACTCCACCGCCATCGTTCAACCACCCCTCCACCGTCTACTGTTCATCCAGCCCTCCACACCACGGGGTCCTGTTCAACCACCCCTCCACGGGCACCCCTCCACCGTCTACTGTTCATCCAGCCCTCCACCACACCACGGGGTCCTGTTCAACCACCCCTCCACGGGCACCCCTCCACCGTCTACTGTTCATCCAGCCCTCCACCACACCACGGGGTCCTGTTCATCCAGAGGCAACGCCACCGCTCCTTTATTCATCCAAACCCCCCCGTAGCGCTCACTGTTCATCCCAGAGGCAGCATCGATCGGCTTCAGTTAGCAGCGATGGCGAAGAATCGCTTCGCTTCCGGGTTCAAGAATGCTGTAGCGTAACTGCGATTACACTTTCGCTCGGGTTCGATTAGAGCCCAACGCCTTGCTCGGGTTCATTTAGAGCCAACGCCTCGCACACACGCAGCAGCGTAGTGTCTGAGAAAGCGATGCATCGCTCGCCCCCGACCTCCCACCGTAACAGGAACTCCCGAAATTTTCCTCCCCTCGCTTCTACCATGGTTTTTTTCCGTCAGACGGCCCAAAGAATGTCATGCAGCTGCGTCTCCGGCCCGCCCAGGACGAAAAGCCCATTTTCTGTCATGATTTTTTGTCATAGAAGTAGGAGCCCACCACATCTATGATGATACCGGGTTTTGTCATAATTATCATCATAGAAGTGTCATATGTATGACAGAAAAAAATTCATTCGGCCCAAAATGTCACGGATGTGTCTTTTTTTTGTAGTGAGATCAAAGGCACAAGATGATGATGGCCATATCATGTCACATATTTTGATTGCATAAGATGTTTATCTTTTATACATCTTATTTTGCTTAGTTCGGCGGTAGCTTTATAAGATGATCCCTCACTAAATTATCAAAGTATAAGTGTTCTCCCTGAGTATGCACCGTTCTGAAAGTTCTTCGTCTTTGAGACACCACGTGATGATCGGGTGTGATAGGCTCTACGTTCAAATACAACGGGTGCAAAACAGTTGCACACGCGGAATACTCAGGTTAAACTTGACAAGCCTAGCATATAACAGATATGGCCTCGGAACATAGAGACAGAAAGGTCGAGTGTGAATCACATAGTAGATATGATCAACATAGTGATGTTCACCATGGAAACTACTCCATCTCACGTGATGATCGGAAATGGTTTAGTTGATTTGGATCACGTGATCACTTAGAGGATTAGAGGGATGTCTATCTAAGTGGGAGTTCTTAAGTAATATGATTAATTGAACTTAAATTTATCATGAACTTAGTCCTGGTAGTATTAGCATATCTATGTTGTAGATCAATAGCTCGCGTTTAGCTCCCCTGTTTTATTTTGATATGTTCCTAGAGAAAACTAAGTTGAAAGATGTTAGTAGCAATGATGCGGACTTGGTCTGTGATCTGAGGATTAACCTCATTGCTGCACAGAAGTATTATGTCCTTGATGCACCGCTAGGTGACAGACCTATCGCAGGAGCAGATGCAGACGTTATGAACGTTTGACAAAAGCTCGGTATGATGACTACTTGATAGTATAGTGCACCATGCTTTACGGCTTAGAACCGGGACTCCAAAAATGTTTTGAACGACACAGAGCATATAAGATGTTCTAAGAGTTGAAATTGGTATTTCATACTCATGCCCGTGTCGAGAGGTATGAGGCCTCTGACAGTACTTTGCCTACAAGATGGAGGAGAATTGCTCAGCTAGTGAGCATGTGCTCAGAATGTCTGAGTACTACAATCACTTGAATCAAGTGGGAGTTAATCTTCCAGATAAGATAGTGATTGACAGAGTTCTCTAGTCACTATCACCAAGTTACTAGAACTTCGTGATGAACTATAATATGCAAGGGATAACGGAAATGATTCCCAAGCTCTTCGTGATGCTAAAATCGATGAAGGTAGAAATCAAGAAAAACATCAAGTGTTGATGGTTGACAAGACCACTAGTTTCAAGAAAAGGGGCAAAGGGAAGAAGGGAATCTTCAAGAAGAACGGCAAGCAAGTTGTTGCTCGAGTGAAGAAACCCAAGTCTTGACCTAAGCCTGAGACTAAGTGCTTCTACTGCAAAGGGACTGGTCACTGGAAGCGGAACTACCCCAAGTATTTGGCGGATAAGAAGGATGGAAAAGTGAACAAAGGTATATTGGATATACATGTTATTGATGTGTACTTTACTAGTGTTTATAGCAACCCCTCGATTTGATACTAGTTCGGTTGCTAAGAGTAGTAACTTCAAAGCAGGGAGTTGCGTAATGAATGTAAACTAGTTAAGGGCGAGGTGACGATGTGTGTTGGAAGTAGTTCCAAGATTGATATGATCATCATCGCACACTCCGTATACTTTCGGGATTAGTGTTGAACCTAAGTAAGAGTTATTTGGTGTTTGCGTTGAGCATGAATATGATTTGATCATGTTTATTGCAATACGGTTATTCATTTAAGTTAGAGAATAATTGTTGTTCTGTTTACATGAATAAAACCTTCTATGGTCATACACCCAATGAAAATGGTTTGTTGGATCTCGATCATAGTAATACACATATTCATAATATTGAAGCCAAAAGATGCAAAGTTAATAATGACAGTGCAACTTATTTGTGGCACTGCCGTTTAGGTCATATTGGTGTAAAGCGCATGAAGAAACTCCACGCTAATGGGATTTTGGAATCAATTGATTATGAATCACTTGATGCTTGCGAACCATGCCTTATGGGCAAGATGACTAAAGACTCCGTTCTCCGGAACAATGGAGCGAGCAACTAACTTATTGGAAATAATACATACTGATGTATGCAATCCAACGAGTGTTGAGGCTCACGACAAGTATCATTATTTTCTGACCTTCACAGATGATTTGAGCAGATATGAGTATATCTACTTGATAAGACATGAGTCTGAAACATTTGAAAAGTTCAAAGAATTTCAGAGTGAAGTGGAGAATCATCGTAAACAAATAAAAGTTTCTATGATTTGATCGCAGAGGAAAAATATTTGAGTTACGAGTTTGGCCTTCAATTAAAACAATGTGGAATAGTTTCACAAACTCATGCCACCTGGAACACCACATCATAATGGTGTGTCCGAACGTCATAACCGTACTTTATTGGATATAGTGCAATCTATGATGTTTCTTACCGATTTACCACTATCGTTTTGGGGTTATGCATTAGAGACAGCTGCATTCACATTAAAAAGGACACCATCAAAATTCGTTGAGACGACGCCTTATGAACTGTGGTTTGGCAAGAAACCAAAGTTGTCGTTTCTTAAAGTTTGGGGCTGCGATGCTTATGTGAAAAAGCTTCAACCTGATAAGCTCGAACCCAAATCAGAAAAATGTGTCTTCATAGGATACCCAAAAGAGACAGTTGGGTACACCTTCTATCACAGATCCGAAGGCAAGACTTTTGTTGCTAAATTCGGAATCTTTCTAGAGAAGGAGTTTCTCTCGAAAGAAGTGAGTGGGAGGAAAGTAGAACTTGATGAGGTAACTATACCTGCTCCCTTATTGGAAATAGTTCATCGCAGAAACCGGTTTCTGCGACACCTACACCAATTAGTGAGGAAGTTAATGATGATGATCATAAAACTTTAGATCAAGTTGTTATTGAACCTCGTAGGTCAACCAGAGTAAGATCCGCACAAGAATGGTACGGTAATCCTGTTCTTGAGGTTATGTTACTAGACCATGACGAACCTACGAACTATGAAGAAGCGATGGTGAGCCGAGATTCCGCAAAATGGCTTGAGGCCATGAAATCTGAGATGGGATCCATGTATGAGAACAAAGTGTGGACTTTGGTTGACTTGCCCGTTGATCGGCAAGCCATTGAGAATAAATGGATCTTCAAGAAGAAGACTGACGCTGACGGTAATGTTACTGTCTATAAAGCTCGACTTGTTGCGAAAGGTTTTCGACAAGTTCAAGGGATTGACTACGATGAGACCTTCTCACCCGTAGCGATGCTTAAGTCTGTCCGAATCATGTTAGCAATTGCCGCATTTTATGATTATGAAATTTGGCAAATGGATGTAAAACTGCATTCCTGAATGGGTTTCTGGAAGAAGAGTTGTATAAGATACAACCGGAAGGTTTTGTCGATCCAAAGGAAGCTAACAAAATGTGCAAGCTCCAGCGATCCATCTATGGACGGGTGCAAGCATCTCGGAGTTGGAATATACGCTTTGATGAGTTGATCAAAGCATATAGTTTTATACAGACTTGCGGTGAAGCCTGTATTTACAAAAAAGTGAGTGGGAGCACTACAGCATTTCTGATAAGTATATGTGAATGACATATTGTTGATCAGAAATAATGTAGAATTATTCTGCAAAGCATAAAGGAGTGTTTGAAAGGAGTTTTTCAAAGAAAGGCCTCAGTGAAGCTGCTTACATATTGAGCATCAAGATCTATAGAGATAGATCAAGACGCTTGATAAGTTTCCTCAATGAGTACATAGCTTGACAAGATTTTTGAAGTAGTTCAAAATAGAACAGTCAAAGAAAGAGTTCTTGCCTGTGTTACAAGGTGTGAAATTGAGTAAGACTCAAAGCCCGACCACGGCAGAAGATAGAAAGAGAATGAAAGTCATTCCCTATGCCTCAGCCATAGGTTCTATAAAGTATGCCATGTTGTGTACCAGACCTATTGTATACCCTACACTGAGTTTGGCAAAGGGAATACAATAGTGATCTAGGAGTAGATCACTGGATAGCGGTCAAAATTATCCTTAGTGGAATAAGGATATGTTTCTCGATTATGGAGGTGACAAAAGGTTCGTCGTAAAGGGTTACGTCGATGCAAATTTTGACACTGATCCAGATGACTCTAAGTCTCAATCTGGATGCATATTAAAAGTGGGAGCAATTATCTAGAGTAGCTCCATGCAGAGCATTGTTGTCATAGAAATTTGCAAAATACATATGGATCTGAATTTGGCAGACCCGTTGACTAAACTTCTCTCACAAGCAAAACATGATCACACCTTTGTACTCTTTGGGTGTTAATCACATGGCGATGTGAACTAGATTGCTCTAGTAAACCCTTTGGGTGTTGGTCACATGACGATATGAACTATGGGTGTTAATCACATGGTGATGTGAACTATTGATGTTAAATCACATGGCGATGCGATCTAGATTATTGACTCTAATGCAAGTGGGAGACTGAAGGAAATATGCCCTAGAGGCAATAATAAAGTTATTATTTATTTCCTTATTTCATGATAAATGTTTATTATTCATGCTAGAATAGGAAACATAATACATGTGTGAATATATAGACAAATAGAGTGTCACTAGTATGCCTCTACTTGACTAGCTCGTTAATCAAAGATGGTTAAGTTTCCTAACCATAGACATGAGTTGTCATTTGATTAACGGGATCACATCATTAGGAGAATGATGTGATTGACTTGACCCATTCCGTTAGCTTAGCACTTTCGATCGTTTAGTATGTTGCTATTGCTTTCTTCATGACTTATACATGTTCCTATGACTATGAGATTATGCAACTCCCATTTACCGGAGGAACACTTTGTGTGCTACCAAACGTCACAACGTAATCGGGTGATTATAAATGTGCTCTCTGTGTGTCTCCGAAGGTACTTGTTGGGTTGGCGTATTTCGAGATTAGGATTTGTCACTCCGATTGTCGGAGAGGTATCTCTGGGCCCTCTCAGTAATGCACATCACTTAAGCCTTGCAAGCATTGCAACTAATGAGTTAGTTGCGGGATGATGTATTACGAAACGAGTAAAGAGACTTGCCGGTAACGAGATTGAACTAGGTATTGAGATACCGGCGATCGAATCTCGGACAAGTAACATACCGATGACAAAGGGAACAACGTATGTTGTTATGCGGTCTAACCGATAAAGATCTTCGTAGAATATGTGGGAGCCAATATGAGCATCCAGGTTCCGCTATTGGTTATTGACCGGAGATGTGTCTCGGTCATGTCTACATAGTTCTCGAACCCGTAGGGTCCGCACGCTTAACGTTTCGATGACAATTATATTATGAGTTTATATATTTTGTTGTACCGAAGGTTGTTTGGAGTCCCGAATGTGATCACGGACATGACGAGGAGTCTCGAAATGGTCGAGACATGAAGATTGATATATTGGAAGCCTATGTTTGGATATCGGAAGTGTTCCGGGTGAAATCGGGATTTTACCGGAGTATGTGGAGGTTACCGGAACCCCTGGGGACTTAATGGGCCTTGGTGGAAGAGAGAGGAGGCGGGGGCAAGGGCGCGCCTCTCTCCCCTAGTCCAAATAGGACAAGGAGAGGCGGCGCCCCCTTCCTTCTTCTCCTCCACCTCTTTCCCCTCTCTCTCCTAGTCCAACAAGGAAAAGGGGGGAGTCCTACTCCCGGTAGGAGTAGGACTCCTCCTGGCGCGCCCCCTCTCTAGGCCGGCCGCACCCCCCTTGCTCCTTTATATACGGGGGCAGGGGGGCACCCCATAGACACAACAATTGATCTGTTTGATCTTTTAGCCGTGTGCGGTGCCCCCCTCCACCATAGTCCACCTCGATAATACTGTAGCGGTGCTTAGGCGAAGCCCTGTGTCGGTAGAACATCAACATCGTCACCACGCTGTCGTGCTGACGAAACTCTCCCTCAACACTCGGCTGGATCGGGGTTCGAGGGACGTCATCGGGCTGAACGTGTGCTGAACTCGGAGGTGCCGTACGTTCGGTACTTGATCGGTCGGATCGTGAAGACGTACGACTACATCAACCGCGTTGTGCTAACGCTTCCGCTTTCGGACTACGAGGGTACGTGGACAACACTCTCCCCTCTCGTTGCTATGCATCACCATGATCTTGCGTGTGCGTAGGAATTTTTGAAATTACTACGTTCCCCAATAATAGCGGTGAAACATATCTAGAGTTTTGAATTATTCTTGTTCAAAATATGACTTTTTAGTAAAAAAAATGTATGGTGTCAATAGCATAAAAATTATTCAAGTTCCTAGTTTATTATAAACTATTTAAGATATTCACAAAGTCTTTACTCGAAGACTAAAAACAATATGTTATATATGTGTTTCTACAAAACATTATGCATGACTTTGATAACATGATGAGATTGTAAATATATGATTGTATTTTCATAACTTTCTGATAAACAATTGTTTTCATCGACATACTAGTCTATGTCGGTGGACATATCAGGTTAGGTATCAGCCATATCAATTGATATTTGGGATTTTTATTTCTGTGCCCCTGGTTCGTTAGTTGTACTCATTCATCCCCGCGCGCTTAACTTTTGCTCACTTTTCCCCACTCCCTTGCATGAAACCCTCAGAGCAGGTTACAACGAACGTTGTTGTCAGGTCAATACCTTCGACCGTTAACTCGGGTGAGTGGGGCCGCGTAGGGTCGATTCCACCTTTGACCGTTTACCCGTATAATGGTTTTGTATGCTGACCGTACAGTGGTGTTCGTATATGTGGGCACATGCAACAGACCGTGGTCGTGGGGTAGCACGTGTCCGTGGGACATGCCCGAAACATCCCATTGTATAAAGAGGGGGAACCACCTCCCGGCGCATTGCCCGTACCATTTTCCCTCGAATCCCCTCCCTCCCACATCGTCTTCCTCTCCCCCACTGGCGTCGTCTCGCTCTCCTCCACTGCCTCCACCGCACCGTCTCGCTCTCCCCCATCGCACCCTCTTCCTCACCTTCATCGCCTCCATCTGTTCGATGGCGGAAGCTCGTGGCGATGCCAGCACAGCGGCCGGAGATGTAGTGGAGCTGCAGGGCACGGTGACCGTGGATGAAGTGAAGGACGTTGGCGGTGTCCACGGTGGTGCGAGGAAACTCGTAACCGCTGCGGATGTGGAGAAGGAGGTGGCGGGCTCCGCCTCGGCGCTGCCGGAGCAAAAGGTGATGGCGTCGAGCGGCGCAGTCCATCCCGATACCCCCGATGTGCAGCCTGGCAAAGAGCAGGAGGTATTTGCACTTGCTTGTTAGTTGCAATATTTAGGATATTAGCTTGTAGAGTTAGTTGCATTGGATAGATTGTGATTCATACGGTAGTACAGATGGTTAGAGTAGTTGGTTTGACGAATGGGCAGGGGTTTTCTGTATTGGGGGGTGATGGGGGTTTTTGTACTAGGGTTTTTTTGGATTACATTCGTTGCAAACATGCTAGATAGATCTATATGAGAGATAGGGATATCTGTGCTTCAATGCTACACATATGTATGCTTATTAGATTTGTTTTTAATGCTACATAGATTGGGGTTTTTAATGCTACATACATGTATGCTTATTAGATTGGGTCCCTATTAGATTTGTTTTTGAATGCTACTTGATTGGGGTTTTGAATGTCATATTCCCAAATGGAATCCATTGATTAAGAAGTTATTTGATTCATTAGTATATAAATTTATCCACAATATGTAGTTATATTAGCTGTGTTGTTCAATGTGTGTGCATGTCAATGAAAAATGCAAATAGCATCATAGTATATTAGCCCTACGATCAATGTGTCATGTGTGCATATCTAAAATTTCAATTGGCTTCTGTATTGTGACACCCCAAAAAAAATTAACCTGGTTTTGTTAAAAAATTTGCCAGGAAATTTAACTTTCCTTTTTCTTGGTTTTTCTTGATTTCAAAACCATTCTTTTCCTGGTTATCTTGGAGTTGTTCCCTAAGATGAAAAATCTTTTACTTATGATATTGGACTTGTTTACCCTCTCAAGAAAATCTTTCTGTTATCAGAAGAATTAATTATATAATATTCTTCTTGATCTTTCTTTTCTTGAAAAATGGTTTCCACATAGTTTATTGGTCCCATTTGTACTACAACCCTTTTATAAATTCATTCAAAAATCCCACCATAATTTGGAGATGTCATATGGAGTTTTTGAACCACTTTTGTGCAAAAATATTTTCTACCCATTAAATATTTTGAGCTCTACACCATATTTTCAAATCTGGTCCAGAGAGCATTTTTACACTACAACCTATTCAAATATTTCTTTAAAACTTCTACCAAAATTATGGGATATCAGTAAGGGCATATTATTCAACTTTATGCAATAACCTAATGTTGTTCTTTGGAAAATTTGAGTGAACCATCCTCTTTTCAATTCTGGTCCAACTTGAGGTTTTGTACAGCAACCACCTTTTTAGTTGCTCCTTGATCCATGATTCCTTTTCCTACTTGTAGTCCTCCTTGCAAAACCCGTAAGTCCAGGACAGTGGACCCATTGGATGATTCTAAGTGCATGCAAACATGCCATGTTCTTTCTGTCCAGAATTGAAGTTTTGCAAAACTTGCACTAGCAAGTTTGTGCTTTGAGCAAACTAACCTCACCACCCTCTCTTTCATCCAAAGAGACCCTGATCTGGGAGAATTGGCCACCCCAAGCATTCCCTAAATGCCCTTGGCATTTTGACAAACACCCTGAGTGCATAGCCAGATTTGGCATGATCTCAAGTTTTCATTATGAACTTGATCTCCTGACCTAACCACCATGCCCATTTACCTTCTGACTAACCCTACCCTAGCCCTGTCTCTTGCCAGCCTCACCCGCGACCTCTAGCAGGCAGTGGCATTTCGCCGAACACGTCCCGGGCGTGCTCTGGGCGCGCCCAGAGCGTGCGTTTGGCACGCACGTGCGCCCGAGCCGCCGCGTCTCGCCCCGCACCCGTTCCGGCCCTTGGCCAACAGCTGCTAGCACGCCACGTATCCCTGCACCGCCACGCCACCCCGACCACCCCTGGCACCCCACAACGCCATCCGTCCGGACGGCCGTGGCGGCTAGTAACCGGCATGCGAGCCCCGACCGTGTCGGCGCCGCCCGAACCACTCCCGCTCGCCACCGCTTCGAGCAAAGGTTGCTCCGCTCGTCCGCTAGCTCCTGCCGCCATCCTCAGCCCCGCCACGTCCCCTGCCGCTACAGAACGTCGACCGCAGGCGATCTTATCACCACCGCCGCGGAACCGCCTTGGCGTGCCTATTTAAGAAGCTCCGAGCCCATACGAGCACTCGGGCAGCATCACGCCATCCTCCTAGTGCCCCGTTGCCGTCAATTGAGGGGGAAGAGGCCATCTTCGCCAACTCCGGCCAGTTCGGCCACCGCTTCCTCCCAGCTCCGTTCGGCACAACCAGAGCCTCCCCGGCCATCCCAACGCCACTAGACGACTCCACTCCTTCTTGCGGTGCCACCCAGACCCCCAGCTGCGACGGAGAGCCACCATAACCACAAACTCACTTCGCTCCCGAATCCACCGGCCGCTGCGAAGCTCGTCGACGGCGAATCCCTCCACCTCCGACAACCCTGCAACCACCGGAAGGATCACCCCAGATCCGCGGATCCATCCCCGCCCTCAGCTCCCCACAAGGACCCGCCGTTCGTCGGCGACGGTCGCCGGAGTCTCGTCTCCACTCGGGACAAAGGGAGAAGAGGGGAGGTAGACCAGTCAAACCTGACCAGTTGGCCAGGCCGGCCCACTGTCAGTGACTTGCGTACCGTCCACGCTGGAGTAAGTGGAAGCGTAAACCTAAAATACGCTTTCGACGTGTACGTGTTTTATTGAAACGTTTTCTTTTCTGTTCCTTTTTAAATAACAGATTTGACTAAACTTTGACTGGCTGTAATTTTTTAAATAAAACTCCGAATAAGTTGATTGTTTTTCCTACCACTCAAAAATATTGTCTAGTTTATTTTAAGACTTTTTTTAAATATTTCAGACAACTTTTTTTGTGCTGTTTTGAAAATGCGTGTTAATTCAAATATATTTCAATTAGGATTTTGAAGAGAGGGGAGAAAACTTTCAAAAGTTTTGGAGAGCACCTCACCCCTCCACAACTTGAAGGCAAGCATTCTGAACCCCGGCATAAGAATTTTGGTGTGTTGTTCGACACGTTTATAACACCACCCCATTCGGAAGAGCTCGTTATTTCATGTGATGTGATCATTCGCACGGATGCATATTAGTGAATTCCATGCTGTTGGAAATAAACACACTTGTGTTGGAAATCATCCCCATGTGCCTTGCATGCATACCAGAAAGGTGTCTGGAAAAGCCTCTGCCTTGGGTAGGCGTGAGCTTGTCACCGGCCTTCGCCGGGACGGTTATGTCCGGTATGGCATAGTAAGGTGTAATGAGTATTGATGTGTTGGTTGAAATACTTTGTTATATATGTCATGCAGGGACGTTTATAAACCTCCTAAGTCGACACCAGTTCGAGTCATATTCCAGTAACCCCATACTTGCCCGTACTACCACTTGTCCCTGCCATACGTGGGGTACGGTTCAGTTAGTTGTCAACCCCTTTCAAGCACACACCGTACAGAGAGGCCATGGTGGAGGATATCGGTTGAAGCCGATAGTCATGCCACCTGGTCCGGGGGCATGGGTGTATCCAGTTGAGACCGAGAGGGGAGGCCACCCCTTAGAGCGCGCGATATATATTTGATCCCATGCTACGCGAGGTTGTAGCCTCCCCACTTAGAGTTTTGCTTAACAAGTGTCATGGGTGATTTCCAGGCACCGGTAAGTTAAGCTGGTGTCTGCAAGTCAGGTGTGTTTTCAATTAAAAGACCATAGGCGGAATTAGTCCCGATGGACTAAAGGAATCCGTTGCTCGTGGGTAAAGAGTACACTCTCTGCAGAGATTAAACCTATTCGAATGGCAGTGTCCATAGTTCAGGACTACAGTCTGGGATGGGTAAAGTGTCGGTCTTAGTGTCAGTCTACAGAGGAAAACTATTAAACCAGAACTTGGTTTATGATTTGTGACTTGTGATGATGATGATGATTATTATTATGGACTAACCCCTTTATATTATTTGAATCATTGAGTATCCCTGGGACGGTTCTACCACCTGGGTATTCACTGTATTAATTTTATAAGCCCTTTATGTGGTGTCGCTCAGATGCCTGACTGTGGCATTGCTTATGTTTACTTATAAGCCATTTATGTGGTGTCGCTCAGACGCCCGACTGTGGCATTGCTTTTGTTTATTTATAAGCCCTTTATGTGGTGTCGCTCAGACGCCCGACTGTGGCATTGCTTTTGCTTATTGATAAGCCCTTTATGTGGTGTCGCTCAGACGCCCGACTGTGGCATTGCTTCTGTTTATTTATAAGCCCTTTATGTGGTGTCGCTCAGACGCCTCGATCGTAGCATTGCTTCTATTTATTTATAAGCCCTTTATGTGGTGTCTTTCGGGACGCTCGATCGTGGCATTGCTTCTATTTATTTATAAGCCCTTTATGTGGTGTCGCCGACGCCTCGATCGTGGCATTGCTTCTGTTTATTTATAAGCCCTTTATGTGGTGTCGCTCAGACGCCCGACTGTGGCATTTGCTTCTGTTATTTTATAAGCCCTTTATGTGGTGTCGCTAAGACGCCCGACTGTGGCATTTATTGATGCTCCGTCATTACATACTTGTGGTCACTTATTAAAAATCCACATGTATGCACGAAGGATTTCATTTCTTTATGACTGATGTTTTGATCATAAAATGTTCATCAAGGCATGATTTTTGATTGTTATATTATACCTGTGTTCATAATGTTTGCGAGTACATTCAAAGTACTCACTGGCTTGTCCCTGGCTATTGTCTTGGCCAGATTTCTTGCGTGGAGAGGAGCGTTGTGACGACAACCCCGGAACCTACGCAATGGTGATAGCAGCCTCGCGGAGATAGGAGTTAGCCTGGTCAGCTGTTCCCGTGGGAAATGGAGTTCCACTGTTGATCCACAAACCGCTTCCGCCATCAACCACTAGAAACCATTTGTTGTACTCACAGGCCAGAATGGTCTTGTGCTACATATCCTTAATTTTTTCTTGGATTTTCTGTACCGGGTTGATGCCTCATCAGCTAACAGTAGTCCTGGGGCTGATGAGCACGACGACCATTTTCTGGAATTTAATATCCGGAAAAACCGGTCGCGACAGACTTGGCATCAGAGCCAGGCTGACCATTGGCTAATCCTATCTTAGCCAGGTCAATAAACTTAGGCAAACCAACCCACCAAGCCATAAGCAAACCCCAGCCAAGCTTCTCGTGCAAGATAGCCACACAGTGACCCGACGCTTTTTGGCAGTCGGTGCCCAACCTATCAACCCAGCCCGTCAATCACGTACCAGTGACCAGCACCCAAGGTGTCTCATTCGCAAGCGTGCGAAGGAAGACTCCGTCCCCTTTTTCTATAAAAAGGGCACGCTAACCCCAACCCAGCACAGCACAGCTTTTCCCCAAACCAAGCCACAATGCCCGGACCCGTCGTGCACAATGAGACCACAGCAGCCAACCTTGGAGGCTTTGTGACCATACTCGCAAACCTCACCCGCCGTGCCTATGCGTTAGAAGAGCCACCTGAATATGTTGTGTACCAAGGACCCATGAGTGGTGAGAGCCGTCAATTTTGGGCCACGGTACACATCTACGGTAGGGGTCTAGCGCCCGAGCGCCCCTACAGGTTCACCGGAAGAACAACTTCCTTTGAGCCACAAGCCATCCAACTAGCTGCTCGAGAGGCTATAGGTCATCTCAGGCACTTGTCGCCCAGAGTTAACTGTCGCTCGTTCCACTACTACCCCAGACGTGAAGGGTACGGTAGACCACCCCAAGTTGCCAACGGAGATCAGGAGACAGATCCTGCATTGTTGCACCTAGTGCGCTATGTAGGTGCACTAGAGGAACTATTCGATCAAATCACCATTGATCTGATCACAGCTCGTGGAGAGTTGGTTCGTCGAGCCCCGGCGAGAGAAGAGATCGAGCCCAACGCCGACAACCCAGTCGTGCTGTTCGGACACCTGATCAAGACCCTGAGGTCAGCCCGGCCCGTCGATCGAGGTGCTTTGATGACCCCGTAAGTGCTTCGTCTCCCTCGAGCACACTCCAACGGGGTTGTGGTCAACAATCCGCGATGGTCATCATCACTACCCCGAGCCTGCAGCCCCTCAACCCTCTCCAGCTAATTCCGACGGTGAGAACCGTGGAGAAGCCTCGACATCCACAAGGAACGCCCGCTTGGATGTAAACGAAGTAGACTAAGTCACTCGAGTAGTGTCAAGTCCTAGTGTATCCTCGCTTTGTAACGCAGCCTGTCATCGTGCCTCTGTTTTATATAATAGTCTTGCATGGATATATTAGCATGCAGTGTGATTTCTCTATCCTTGGCGCAGCTACCAAAGACCGCCCCGACAACCCCCACGGTGATACGTCACTTTGGTGAGATATGTATCTGTGGCTTTGACCCCGACTCTCGGAGCCGAGCTGGCAAATTCATTACCTTTCACCACGGTAAATTAACCCAGCTCCAATGCTATATAAAGGGCCACTACGTGACCCTGCCAAGCACCCCTCACCTTGTGCACCATCCTCACAACCATTTCTTGTCATGCCGAGCCCCAGTATCTATCTGAGAACTCCCGATGCAACCCCGGGTAGTTTTGTCAAGATATTGTGGGATTTTACCTGCAGTACCATGGGCGCTACCCAGCCACCCCAAAGACGAGCTGTTCAAATCGAGAATCACCCTTCCACCTCGAGATATTGGGCAGCCGTGCACATCCCTCCCGTAAACCCAAACCAAGATCCAACGGAGGTCTCCTTCGTAGGGAAATCCATGCCAACCCCGCATATGGCCGTAGAAGCTGTTGTGTATGAAGCGCTTGCTCGCCTTCGATCCGTGGTACCCTATGCCAGCAAACGAGGGTATTATTATTTTCCGAGTCGTGCAGCACCCGGAGGAGTAACATCTTTTCCAGGTGGACGTATTGAGAGAGACCCAGTCTTGGCCAACCTCGTCCAATACGTCATCGCTCAAGAGCATTTAACCCAACGCGTGATGGGTAATCTACAGGGCCTCGCGGATTTAGATCCTCAGATCGCCATCGGCAGATCACTGAGGCCCGGCCACGAGAGACACATTCATCGACTGGTCAATCCACTTCCTCCGATAGAAGAAGAGTGTATCCCAGTACCAGAGACATTTTCTCAGGACCCCGTCCAGTTACCGTTTTCACTTTAGACGTCGCCGCTACATTTTATTGCTGTGGCATTTGTTCATGTGTTGTAACTTATGCGTGGTGCCCCGAGTTTGTGCGGCAAGTAAACTGTTTAGTTTCAGTTATCGTTGCAATTTGACTCTATTTTATTACTATGTCCTCTCGCGAAAATCCTGGAGTGAGATTTCTTTTCCCTGTATTGCTGCATCATTCATGACATGGATTATTTTATTTCCCGCAGCACCACGGCATGCAGACTCACAACCACAATTACACGAACACATACACCGCTTGCAAAAATTTTGCAACAGTGTTACAGCTAACTGAGCACCTCCGAACAACAGTTGGCACCCGACACACCCCCACCTACTCCTCCCGATCACCACCACCGCAGAGAGCCAACAACCGGGCAGCAGGGTCGCGACGATCATCGAGGATCATCGCGCACAGGAGCACGGAGAGCCCCAGCACCGCTGCCAACCCTCTGCACAACAGGATCACGTACCAGTCCGGCACCACCTCCGCCATTAGAGCCCCGTCTCGAGCTCCGGCCAACGGAAACAGAGGAGAAGGAGGGAGGAGGAGGAGCGAGGTCAGGTGCGAGGAAAAGGAGGTGAAAACCTCGGCCGTTTTAGAGCTCGAGCTCGGTGTACGGTGGGCGAGGTCCAACAGCGCTGCTCGTCGCCCGATCGCTGGTGTTCGGAGGCGAATCCTCGAGCGGTGCCGACAACAAGACCGGCCCTTGAAGTGAGTGCACGCTGCACCGGCAGCTAGCACGCCAAGACTACCGCAGTACGGCCTAGATGCCCTACGCGCTAGGCGTCGCCGATGGAGAAAGCACGGGAAAGCGCGCGGGAGAGAGGAAGAAGAAAGAGCCGGAGGAAGAAGAAGAGGCTGACCTGGTTTTGTTAAAAATTTCACTTGGTTTTGTTAACCTGGTTTTGTTAAAAAATTTGCCAGGAAATTTAACTTTCCTTTTTCTTGGTTTTTCTTGATTTCAAAACCATTCTTTTCCGGGTTATCTTGGAGTTGTTCCCTAAGATGAAAAATCTTTTACTTATGATATTGGACTTGTTTACCCTCTCAAGAAAATCTTTTCTGTTATCAGAAGAATTAATTATATAATATTCTTCTTGACCTTTGTTTTCTTGAAAAATGGTTTCCCCATAGTTTATTGGTCCCATTTGTACTACAACCCTTTTATAAATTCATTCAAAAATCCCACCATAATTTGGAGATGTCATATGGAGTTTTTGAACCACTTTTGTGCAAAATATTTTCTACCCATTAAATATTTTGAGCTCTACACCATATTTTCAAATCTGGTCCAGAGAGCATTTTTACACTACAACCTATTCAAATATTTCTTTAAAACTTCTACCAAAATTATGGGATATCAGTAAGGGCATATTATTCAACTTTATGCAATAACCTAATTTTGTTCTTTGGAAAATTTGAGTGAACCATCCTCTTTTCCATTCTGGTCCAACTTGAGGTTTTGTACAGCAACCACCTTTTTAGTTGCTCCTTGATCCATGATTCCTTTTCCTACTTGTAGTCCTCCTTGCAAAACCCTTAAGTCCAGGAGAGTGGACCCATTGGATGACTCTAAGTGCATGCAAACATGCCCTGTTCTTTCTGTCCAGAATTGAAGTTTTGCAAAACTTGCACTAGCAAGTTTGTGCTTTGAGCAAACTAACCTCACCACCCTCTCTTTCATCCAAAGAGACCACGATGCAGGAGAATTGGCCACCCCAAGCATTGCCTAAATGCCCTTGGCATTTTGACAACACCCTGAGTGCATAGCCAGATTTGGCATGATCTCAAGTTTTCATTATGAACTTGATCTCCTGACCTAACCACCATTCCCATTTACCTTCTGACTAACCCTACCCTAGCTCTGTCTCTTGCCAGCCTCACCCGCGACCTCTAGCAGGCAGTGGCATTTCGCCGAACACGTCCCGGGCGTGCTGCAGGTGCGCCCAGGCGTGCGTTGCACGACGTGCGCCGAGCCGCAGCGTCTCGCCCGCACCTGCTCCGCCCTTGGCCAACAGCTGCTAGCACGCCCACGTATCCCCGCACCGCCACGCCACCCGACCACCCCTGGCACTCCGCAGCGCCACCGTCCGGACGGCCGTGGCGGCTAGCTGACGGCCGCATGCAGGCCCCGACCGTGTCAGCGCCGCCCGAGCCACTCCCGCTCGCCAGCTCGCCCTGGAGCAGTGCTCCGCTCGTCCGCTAGCTCCTGCCGCCATCCTCAGCCCCGCCACGTCCCCCTGCCGCTACAGAACGTCGGTCGCCGGCGATCTTATCCCCACCGCCGCGGAACCGCCTTGGCGTGCCTATTTAAGAAGCTCCGAGCCCATACGAGCACTCGGGCAGCATCACGCCATCCTCCTAGTGCCCCGTTGCCGTCAATTGAGGGGGAAGAGGCCATCTTCGCCAACTCCGGCCAGTTCGGCCACCGCCGCCTCCCAGCTCCTTCGGCACAACCAGAGCCTCCCCAGCCATCCCAACGCCACCAGACGACTCCACTCCTTCTTGCGGTGCCACCCAGACCCCCAGCTGCGACGGAGAGCCACCATAACCACAAACTCACTTCGCTCCCGAATCCATCGGTCGTCGTGAAGCTCGTCGACGGCAAATCCCTCCACCTTCGACAACCCTGCAACCACCGGAAGGATCGCCCCAGATCCGCAGATCCATCCCCGCCCTCAGCTCCCCACAAGGACCCGCCGTTCGTCGGCGACGGTCGCGGGAGTCCCGCCTCCACTCGGGACAGAGGGAGAAGAGGGGAGGTAGACCCGATCAAACGACCGATGGGCGAGGCGGGCCCCTTGTCGTCGATGACTTGCATACCGTCCACGCTGGAGTAAGTGGAAGCGTAAACCTAAAATACGCTTTCGACGTGTACGTGTTTTATTGAAACGTTTTCTTTTCTGTTCCTTTTTAAATAACAGATTTGACTAAACTTTGACTGGCTATAACTTTTTAAATAAAACTCCGAATGAGTTGATTCTTTTTTCTACCACTCAAAAATATTGTCTAGTTTATTTTAAGATTTTTTTTAAATATTTCAGACAACTTTTTTTGTGCTGTTTTGAAAATGTGTGTTAATTCAAATATATTTCAATTAGGATTTTGAAGAGAGGGGAGAAAACTTTCAAAAGTTTTGGAGAGCACCTCACCCCTCCACAACTTGAAGGCAAGCATTCTGAACCCCGGCATAAGAATTTTGGTATGTTGTTCGACACGTTTATAACACCACCCCATTCGGAAGAGCTCGTTATTTCATGTGATGTGATCATTCGCACGGATGCATATTAGTGATTTCCACGCTGTTGTAAATAAACACACTTGTGTTGGAAATCATCCCCATGTGCCTTGCATGCATACCGGAAAGGTGTCTAGAAAAGCCTCTGCCTTGGGTAGGCGTGAGCTTGTCACCGGCCTTCGCCGGGACGGTTATGTCCGGTATGGCATAGTAAGGTATAATGAGTATTGATGTGTTGGTTGAAATACTTTGTTATATATGTCATGCAGGGACGTTTATAAACCACCTAAGTCGACCCCAGTTTGAGTCATATTCCAGTAACCCCATACTTGCCCGTACTACCACTTGTCCCTGCCATACGTGGGGTGCAGTTCGGTCGATTGTCAACCCCTTTCAAGCACACACTGCATGAGAGGCCATGGTGGAAGATATCGGTTGAAGCCGATAGTCATGCCACCTGGTCCGGGCATGGGTGTATCCGGTTGAGACCGAGAGGAGGCCACCCCTTAGAGCCTTGTGATATAAATTTGATCCCATGCTACGCGAGGTTGTAGCCTCCCCACTTAGAGTTTTGCTTAACAAGTGTCATGGGTGATTTCCAGGCACCGGTAAGTTAAGCTGGTGTGTGCAAGTCAGGTGTGTTTTCAATTAAAAGACCATAGGCGGAATTAGTCCCGATGGACTAAAGGAATCCGTTGCTCGTGGGTAAAGAGTACACTCTCTGCAGAGATTAAACCTATTCGAATGGCAGTGTCCATAGTTCAGGACTACAGTCTGGGATGGGTAAAGTGTGTGTCTTAGTGTCAGTCTACGGAGGAGAACTATTAAACCAGAACTTGGTTTATGATTTGTGACTTGTGATGATGATGACTATTATTATTATGGACTAACCCCTTTATATTATTTGAATCACTAAGTATCCCTGGGATGGTTCTACCTCCTGGGTATTCACTGTATTCATTTTATAAGCTCTTTATGTGGTGTCGTTCAGACGCCCGACTGTGGCATTGCTTCTGTTTACTTATAAGCCATTTATGTGGTGTCGCTCAGACGCCCGACTGTGGCATTGCTTCTGTTTATTTATGCAAGATCGTCATGTGATTGCCTATGCATCTCGTCAGTTGCATCCACATGAGGAGAATTATCCTACACATGATCTAGAGCTTGCAGCCGTAGTCTATGCACTCAAGACCTGGCGACATTACCTTCTTGGTAAACGCGTTGCGAGATCTACACCGATCACCGAGTCTCAAGTATATCTTCACCCAACCAGATTTGAACCTTAGGCAAAGACGTTGGTTGGAGTTGATCACAGATTATGATCTAGGGATTACCTACACCCTGTGCAAAGCCAATGTCATGGCTGATGCTCTAAGTCAGAATCCTATTGCAACAATCTCGTGTTGCAGCAAGGCCAACCACTTCTCCATGAGGAATTCTGTAAGCTTAACCTTCACATGGCTCCTCACGGATTCCTTTCTACCTTGGTGGCGAAACCTACCCTTGAGGATCAGATCATCTCTGACCAGAAGTTTGATAGGGGTGTTATCCGCATTAAGAGAAACATTAAGAAGGGAGCTGGTGGATGTTTCTCTATGGATGATCGAGGTGTTGTCTTCTTTGTGAATCGCTTGGTGGTTCCCAAGAGTCAACATCTTCGACAATTGATTCTTAAGGAAGCGCATGAATCTCCTCTCACGATTCATCCCGGTAGTACTAAGATGTATCAGGACCTACGCCAGAGGTTCTGGTGGACTAGGATGAAGAGAGAAATCGCTCAGTTTATTGCTAACTGCGATGTTTGTCGTCGCGTTAAGGCAGAGCATCAAAGGCCTGCTGGCACCCTTCAGCCTTTAGCCATTCCTGAGTGGAAATGGGATAAAGTTGGTATGGACTTCATCACCGGCTTTCCCAAGACCAAGAAAGGGAATAATGCTATCTTCGTAGTCATTGATCGTCTCTCCAAAGTGGCGCACTTCCTTCCTGTTCGAGAGAGTATCACTGCTAGCCAGCTCGCTGACTTATATATCTCTCGAATAGTTTCACTCCATGGTGTTCCACTAGAGATCAATTCAGACCGTGGTAGTCTTTTCACTTCTCATTTCTGGGAGAGTTTCCAAACTGCCATGGGCACCCATCTTTCCTTCAGTACCGCTTTCCACCCTCAGTCAAGTGGTCAGGTGGAAAGGGTCAATCAAATTCTCGAAGACATGCTTAGAGCTTGCGTTATCTCATTCGGTATGGATTGGGAGAAATGCCTTCCTTTCGCCGAGTTTGCTTATAACAATAGCTACCAATCCAGTCTCAAGAAAGCTCCTTTTGAGATTCTCTATGGACGAAGATGTCGAACACCTCTGAACTGGTCAGAAACCGGTGAAAGACAATTCTTTGGACCGGCCATGATCCAGGAGGCAGAAGAGCAAGTTCGCATCATTCGTGAGAATTTGAAAACAACCCAATCTCGTCAAAAGAGCCAGTATGACCGTAGTTATAAGGAAGTGGCTTATGAAATTGGCGACAAGGCTTACCTTCGGGTTACTCCTTTGAAGGGTACCCATCGTTTCGGTATCAAGGGCAAGTTGGCTCCTCGTTACATTGGTCCCTTTCGCATTCTCGCTAAATGAGGAGAGGTTGCCTACCAGTTGGAACTACCCCCACATCTTTCTCGAGTTCATGATGTCTTCCACGTCTCTCAACTCAGGCGTTGCTTCTCGGATCCCATCCGCAGAGTGGACCACGAAACGCTGATCTCCAAGATAACCTCACATACCGAGAGTACCCGGTTCGCATTCTTGATCAAGCAGAGCGTGTTACCCGACGTCAGAACATCAAGTTTCTCAAGGTTCAGTGGTCTCATCATTCCGAGAGAGAAGCTACTTGGGAGCGAGAAGATCGTCTCCGGCTGGAGTACCCCGCTTTCTATCCGTCGACCCCCGGATCTCGGGACGAGATCCTTTCAAGTGAGGCGGTTGTCACATCCCTAGTTACGGTATGACCTAGACTAGCTGGTCATTTGTGCATCATGTTTAAATTTCATTTTAATTTGAAATGGGGATTTGTGAAACCCTCGTAATCATTTCGAAATGACCCAAATAAAAATTGCTCCAAAATGGTCCAAGAAAATGCTCATGTTGCTCTCTGAAAATATTGGACAAAGATGAAAATCAAACCAATATTTTTAGGAGTCCATAAGTAATTATTTTGGGCATTTGGAATTAATGCAGTAATTATTTGCCTTGGATATATATTGTTATATATATATATAATATTGTCCAAAAATTGTCCCTTTTGTTGAGGAGCCCTGGAATAATACCACTAGCCCCTACAAAAATTGGCATAAGTTAATAAATTGGTTTGGTATTTTATTTAATTCAAACAAATGTCAGAAAAATAGGAAAAGAAATAAATAGGAAAAAGGGGAGCTTACCTGGCTTACCTCCCTTTGCAGCCCAGGCTCGGCTTGCCCGGCTAGCCCAGCCGATTGCAACGCCATCGTCCCTTTCTCGCGCCAGAGGGCAGAGGGGCACGCAGCGCCCGGCTGACCAGCGTCCGGCCACGCCACCTGCCTGCCTGGCCTCCCCCTCGTCGCCCTGGATGCCCCGGACGTCGCCACGCACCGCTCCGACCGCTCTCCTCTCTCTCTCGTTCCTCCCCCTCCACTGGATCTCCCTCTCCCCCTCTTTCCCGAGCGCCACCGTCGCTGCCGCACGCCATTGCCGCGGCCACCACCTCCCCCTCGCCCTCTCTTCGAGTCCGGAAGCACCGCCGCATCGTCATCGTCCTCCCCGCCAAGTCACGCGAGCGAAAGCGCCCTGCAGCGTCGTCCCCGACCCTTCTTCCTCCTCGGGCCGCCGTGGATCTCCGTCGCCGCTCGCCGCCGTCAGCGTCTTCCCCGAGCTCGCCGTTGTCTCTTCCGGTCCCCTGTGAACCCCCACGTCGTTTCCCCCTTCTCCCCGGCTCCTCTGCGCCCTCCAGCCCCTCTGCCGCCCGAGCCGAGCTCCGGCCGCCGCCTCGAGCTTCGCTCCGGCGAGCTCCGGCCTCCCCGGCTCCTCCCCCCTGCCCCACTGGATGCGCGCGAGCACCAGCTCCTCGGAGATGGTCTCCGCCGTCCGGATGGTCGCCGGTGCGACAATCCCGAGCCCTCCGCCGCGTTCGGCCTCGCCATGCTCAACGCCAAGGGATTGACCGGGTCAACCCCTCTAGTTAAGTCCCTTGTGACATCGACATGTGGGGCCCGGCCCTGCTAATTTTTAGTTTAAGATTAACTTGACAATTAATTAGCCCCGTTAATTAAACAAGTTTAGGTTTAATTTAATTAAGATTAGCCACAGTCACTGACACATGGGTCCCACTGGTCAGGTTTGACCTGGACCTGGCCATTGACCCGCTGACGTCACGCTGACATCAGGCTGACGCAGTTATCCATTTTCTGGATTTAAATTAAATCAGGAAATTCCAGAAAATTAGCAAAATTTCAAAAAATCATATAAATTCAACCGTAGCTCAGATTGAAATAATTTATATATGAAAAATTATCAGAAAAATGCAATCTATCCATCTGTACCAGTTCATGCAGGATAAAACAACTTATACTTGCTGTATAGGTGAAAACATGTAAATGGCATTTATAAGAGCTTAATTTGGAGTTGCATTTTAACCCTTGGTTCAAATGGACTTCATTCAAATTGAATACTAGTTGCATTAGCTCAATCAGCATCACATCTACATGCCATGTTCATGCATCATATTGTTGCATATGATTGTGTTTTGATTGCCGGCACCGTTCCTTCTTGATAGGTCCCGCTCGAGGCGTTCAGTACACTGCGTGAAGCGGTGCCCCCTTGTTGATTTACCGTGCAAGCAAACCCCTTGTTCATTCCGATACAATCCTACTCTCTCGCTCCTGCTCTCGGTTATTGCATTAGGACAACAACGATTCATCTGCTACTTTGTCTTTGTGGTAGTTGAACCCATTCCTCTGCATGACCTGTCATTGCCACAATAAATAGTTGAAACCCACTAGCATGTGTAGGAGTTGATTGAGCCATGTTGTGTTCCTACCATGCTATGCCTGCTATTGCTTAGAGTTGTGTCAGTCTGGTTCATTGGGAATGAATTGGAGTGTTACGATATGTTACGATCTTTGAGAGTGAAGTGTGTGAACACGATTTGGTAAAGGTAGCGGTGAGAGGCCATGTAGGAGTACATGGTGGGTTGTCTCACTGGAACCGTCCTTAAGCACTGAGTTCTATGTATGTCGTCCAATGACTAGCTACTACCACACATTGGAATGCTTAAGTGCCCCTCTCGACTTATTAGCCAACTTGATCTCTGTCCAGGAGTCGCAACTAGTTTCTGGTGTTTGTAGGTAGTGCTATTTTTCTACCAAGTGGCACCCGGCAGGGTGGGCTTGGGACGGACTAGGCACACGTGGCCTGGTGTACCGAGTGGCACCCGGATGGTGGGCTCGGGAACCCTGCACAGATCGTTTGGGGCCGTGAGCGACACCCCGGCCGGATCTCCTTCCGGATGGAAACCGAATAGGCGATAAACCTGGGCTAGAGTCTTGTGTGGTTAGTCAGGTCGTGGCCGACACCCTCGCCAGGCTTCCGCTTGAAGGTTGCCGAGATACATGACGTGTATATGGCGGTAAGTGGCGAGAGCATGTGTGAAGAAGTACACCCCTGCAGGGTTATCATGATCTATTCGAATAGCCGTGTCCTCGGTTATGGACTTCTTGGATGCTTACGTGGTACATAGACAACTTGAAGTGGATACTCTAAAATGCTCAAGACAAGTGTGAGTGCTATGGATGGCCTTCTCGTATGGAGACGGGATGAATCCATAGCAGTGTATTGTGTGGTGACTAGTGGACTGCAGCGCCATATCACCTCAAAGAAGTTTCTTGTAGTCGTAGAACAGGATAGCCACAGAGTCAAAGCTGGCTTGCTGCAACTAAACTCCACATTACCTTCTTGATACAAGTGCATGTATAATAGGATCTGATGTAAGTCTTGCTGAGTACCTTTGTACTCACGTTGCTTTATTTATGTTTTTGCAGCGGAGACTTCGGTCTTACTAGTGTTCTCGTGGACTTCGACGAGTAGCTTGTTACCTCAGCTACGATCTTGTACCCTTGGGAGGGTCTTGTAGATAGTCGAGCTTCTCGGTCTTTTCTTTTGTAGTTATGCGTACTCGGACATGTAATGCTTCCGCTTGTTGCTTGTATGCTTTCAATGATGGGTCTTGTGACCCCTGTTTGTATTTATTGCTATGTGGCTCTTCCGAGCCTTTATCTATATGAGTTTGCGTTATGTTGTGATGCCATGTTGTACAGCACATACTTGCATGTTATGCGTGTGTAACTTGTATTGCTATGTGTGGGATCCGACAACCTAGTTGTTTATCCTTGGTAGCCTCTCTTATGGGGAAATGTAGTCTCGTGCTTCGGCGATAGTAGTCCGCTTCTGGCCGGTTCACGGAGTCCTGCTAGCCCAAAGACTACCGCTTGGACACTGACTGGCTGGCATGTGTTTCACTTCATTGTTATGTCCTGTCCCTTCGGGAAATGTCACGCGGTGATATTCGAGTCCTGCCTAGCCCGCTACAGCCGGGATACCGGAGTCCTGTTAGCCCAGCTACAGCCCGAATTCATACGTTGATGACCGACATGCTCGATGTGATTCATGTATGCCTGTCCCCATAGGTTAGTGCCACTTCGGGTTCACGACTAGTCATGTCGGCCCGGGTTCTCTGTCATATGGATGCTAGCGACATTATCATATACGTGAGCCAAAAGGCACAAACGGTCCCGGGCCATGGTAAGCCGACACCCGTGGGAATACCGTGCGTGAGGCCACAAAGTGATATGATGTGTTACATGCTAGATCGGTGTGACTTAGGATCGGGGTCTCGACAGCTTTGGTATCAGAGCCTGACTGCCTGTAGGATTTCCAAGCCAACCTGGTCGAAGTTGAGTCTAGAAATTCTTTAGTTATGTAAGGGAATTGATTGTGGAAGGGAACGTAAGGCTCTTTTTACTCCTTTACTTCATGGCCCTCTGATCTGAGTCATCTTACTTTTTCCTACGGGGTTAAGGAACTAGGCTTTCTCTTCTGTCTATCAGGATCACGTGTTACTACTCCGTAGCTCCGTAGGGTTGGTTGATCAGAGTCATACCCCAGTTTTTGAGTACCTCCGGTGTAGTCTGTTTAGTAATATCTCAGAACCTTGAGTGGAGATGTTGAGTATGTTACTACCCCATTTTAGCAGGATGTCTCATTTTGAGCATTTTACTGCCGTTATGCTGCCGGAATTGCCCTAGGAGCTCGAGAGTTACTAATTTCTTTGTCCTACATTTTACAGTCTATAGTTGATGTTGATTTCGTCCTTGGTTTCGTATCTCAGGATGTCATCAGTTAAGCGAAGTTACATTGCTCGTAGCGAACCGTGGAGATGGTAGGGATGAGGATCCTCCCGACCAGCCTTCATTGGCGAGTTTATGTTAGAGATGGAGAGAAACAAGCGTGAGTCTAACCGCTTGTTGGCACGTGTCGAGGAGAACACCGCACAAGATTTCAAAGGGTCTGCAACCATTCATGACTTCATTCGCTTGCACCCACCTACCTTTCATCATTCCATCGAGCCACTCGATGCGTATGACCGGCTCCGTAGTATTACACGCATAGCGCTGCTGCGAACGTAGCTGAAAGTGACAAGGTCACCTATGCTGCTTACCACGGAAGGTTACGCTAGTCTTTGGTGGCGTAACTATGAGGCTATGCTTCCACCTGGCGATTCCTACCTGGAGAGATTTCACTGAGGCTTTTCGCGAGCATCACATTCCTGAAGCCCTCATCGATCGCAAGAGAGAAGATTTCTGTAGTTTCATCCAGGGTAAGTTGGCTGTTGATGCTTATAGTAGAGAGTTTGAGAACCTCGCCCGCTATGCTACAGAAGAGGTGTCCACGGACGCCAAGAAGCAGGCTAGGTTCCGGAAGGGTCTCAACCCCAAGTTGCGTCGTGATCTCCACCTACATCATTGTGATACATTCCAAGCTCTTGTGAACAAGGCCATTAATGCAGAGACAGCTCAGATCACTTACGAGGAGTCCCGTAAGCACACCCGTGATTTGGTTTCTTCCTCCGGTTCTAGTTCGCAGAAGCGCCGGATTTGGATTCCGAACTCTGCTCTTCCACCCGGCTACACACCGACGCCATCTTATGTGGCTCCTCAACCAGTTCAGCAGTATGCTCCACCCAAGCCTGTTGGTAGATCGCCTTCCAATGCGGGTCCACGTCCAACTTCAGGGACTTGCTTCACATGCGGAGAGCCAGGACACTATGCACGTGACTGCTCTCAGGCCAGTTATGCTCCACCCCAGCCCGAGAAGACTATTGGTGGTGCTAAGCCATCAAGCAAGACAATCAGTGCCAAGCCAGCCCCCACTGAACATGGACGTGTGCATCACGTCTCAGCTAAAGACGCTCATGATGATCCGGATGTCGTTCTTGGTACACTCCTTGTCAACTGTCATCCAGCTTCGGTTCTATTCGACATCGAGCATCTCATTCCTTCATTTCAAAGCTATGCTAACTTGCACAACATATCATTTTGTGACATGCCAACTCCGCTTGAAATCCAAACCCTGTGGTCTAGATGGCGTACCACCAGAATCAGCCATGGTAATGAAATCCTTGTTGATAGACTTGTATTTCTTGCATCACTTGTAGCCCTCAAGTCCTCAGATATTAACATCATCTTGGGTATGGACTGGATGACAGCTCATCATGCCAAGATTGAATGTTAAACAAGATCTGTTCAGCTTACACACCCATCTGGCAAGATAGTCACTGTCTCCACTAGAGATGCAAAGCGTCAACTCTATTCTCTTAATGCCAGCCCTCTTCCAGACCTTGAAGATATCCCGGTAGTCCGTGACTTTCCGGATGTCTTTCCATAGGAACTGCCAGGTGTTCCACCTGATAGAGATGTAGAGTTCGTCATAGATCTTATCCCAGGAACCGCTCCAATCTCTAGGAGACCTTACAAAATGGCACCCTTAGAACTAGCCGAGCTTAAGAAACAACTTGATGAGTCCTTGCAAAAGGGTTTCATCCGTCCTAGTTCTTCTCCTTGGGCTTGCCATGTCCTCTTCGTCAAGAAGAAGGATGGTACGAACCAGATGGTTGTAGATTATCGTCCCGTCAATTTGGTCACGATAAAGAACAAGTATCCACTCCCCAGGATCAACGACCTGTATGATCAGCTCGCTGGATCCTCAGTCTTTTCCAAGATGGATTTGAGGTTAGGATACCACCAAATCAAGATCAGAAACGGGGACATCCCCAAGACAGCCTTTGTCACTCGTTATGGCCAGTACGAGTACATCGTCATGTCTTTTGGTCTAACCAATGCTCCAGCTACCTTCTCCCGCTTGATGAACTCGATCTTCATGGAGTACTTAGATAAGTTCGTCGTGGTTTACCTCGATGATATTCTTATTTACTCGAAGAATGAGGAAGAGCATGCCGAACATCTTAGACTTGTTTTAGAAAAACTCAGAGAGCACCGCCTTTATGCCAAGTTCTCCAAGTGTGAATTTTGGTTGCCAAGTGACCTACCTAGGCCACGTAATCTCTGGTAAGGGCATTGCTGTCAATCCCGAGAGAGTTCAGGCCGTTCTTGATTGGACTCCACCTAAAACCGTTAAACAAGTTAGGAGTTTCCTTGGTCTAGCCAGCTATTGTCGCCGCTTTGTTGAAAACTTCTCCAAAGTAGCTAAACCCCTCACGGAACTTCTCAAGAAAGATAAAAGTTTTGAGTGGTCCCCACAGTGTGAGTACAGTTTTCAGGAACTGAAAAGACACCTGACCTCTGCTCCCATACTTGTGCCACCGGATTTCACGAAGGACTTTGTTATCTATTGAGACGCCTCACGACAAGGACTAGGTTGCATTCTTATGCAAGATCGTCATGTGATTGCCTATGCATCTCGTCAGTTGCATCCACATGAGGAGAATTATCCTACACATGATCTAGAGCTTGCAACCGTAGTCTATGCACTCAAGACCTGGCGACATTACCTTCTTGGTAAACGCTATAGATCTACACCGATCACCAGAGTCTCAAGTATATCTTCACCCAACCAGATTTGAACCTTAGGCAAAGACGTTGGTTGGAGTTGATCAGATTATGATCTAGGGATTACCTACACCCTGTGCAAAGCCAATGTCATGGCTGATGCTCTAAGTCAGAAATCCTATTGCAACAATCTCGTGTTGCGGCAAGGCCAACCACTTCTCCATGAGGAATTACGTAAGCTTAACCTTCACATGGCTCCTCACGGATTCCTTTCTACCTTGGTGGCGAAACCTACCCTTGAGGATCAGATCATCTCTGACCAGAAGTTTGATAGGGGTGTTATCCGCATTAAGAGAAACATTAAGAAGGGAGCTGGTGGATGTTTCTCTATGGATGATCGAGGTGTTGTCTTCTTTGTGAATCGCTTGGTGGTTCCCAAGAGTCAACATCTTCGACAATTGATTCTTAAGGAAGCGCATGAATCTCCTCTCACGATTCATCCCGGTAGTACTAAGATGTATCAGGACCTACGCCAGAGGTTCTGGTGGACTAGGATGAAGAGAGAAATCGCTCAGTTTATTGCTAACTGCGATGTTTGTCGTTGCGTTAAGGCAGAGCACCAAAGGCCTGCTGGCACCCTTCAGCCTTTAGCTATTCCCCGAGTGGAAATGGGATAAAGTTGGTATGGACTTCATCACCGGCTTTCCCAGGACCAAGAAAGGGAATAATGCTATCTTCGTAGTCATTGATCGTCTCTCCAAAGTGGCTCACTTCCTTCTTGTTCGAGAGAGTATCACCGCTAGCCAGCTCGCTGACTTATATATCTCTCGAATAGTTTCACTCCATGGTGTTCCACTAGAAATCAATTCAGACCGTGGTAGTCTTTTCACTTCTCATTTCTGGGAGAGTTTCCAAACTGCCATGGGCACCCATCTTTCCTTCAGTACCGCTTTCCACCCTCAGTCGAGTGGTCGGTGGAAAGGGTCAATCAAATTCTCGAAGACATGCTTAGAGCTTGCGTTATCTCATTCGGTATGGATTGGGAGAAATGCCTTCCTTTCGCCGAGTTTGCTTATAACAATAGCTACCAATCCAGTCTCAAGAAAGCTCCTTTTGAGATTCTCTATGGACGAAGATGTCGAACACCTCTGAACTGGTCAGAAACCGGTGAAAGACAATTCTTTGGATCGGACATGATCCAGAGGCGTAAGAGCAAGTTCGCATCATTCGTGAGAATTTGAAAACAACCCAATCTCGTCAAAAGAGCCAGTATGACCGTCGTCATAAGGAAGTGGCTTATGAAATTGGCGACAAGGCTTACCTTCGGGTTACTCCTTTGAAGGGTACCCATCGTTTCGGTATCAAGGGCAAGTTGGCTCCTCGTTACATTGGTCCCTTTCGCATTCTCGCTAAACGAGGAGAGGTTGCCTACCAGTTGGAACTACCCCCACATCTTTCTCGAGTTCATGATGTCTTCCACGTCTCTCAACTCGAGCGTTGCTTCTCGGATCCCATCCGCAGAGTGGACCACGAACGCTGATCTCCAAGATAACCTCACATACCGAGAGTACCGGTTCGCATTCTTGATCAAGCAGAGCGTGTTACCTGACGTCAGAACATCAAGTTTCTCAAGGTTCAGTGGTCTCATCATTCCGAGAGAGAAGCTACTTGGGAGCGAGAAGATCGTCTTCGACTGGAGTACCCCGCTTTCTATCCGTCGACCCCTGGATCTCGGGACGAGATCCTTTCAAGTGGGGGCGAGTTGTCACATCCCTAGTTCTGGTATGACCTAGACTAGCTGGTCATTTGTGCATCATGTTTAAATTTCATTTTAATTTGAAATGGGGATTTGTGAAACCCTCAGAATCATTTCCGAAATGACCCAAATAAAAATTGCTCGAAAAGGGTCCAAGAAAATGCTCATGTTGCTCTCAAAATATTGGACAGAGATGAAAATCAAACCAATATTTTTAGGAGTCCATAAGTAATTATTTTGGGCATTTGGAATTAATGCAGTAATTATTTGCCTTGGATATATATTGTTATATATATATATATAATATTGTCCAAAAATTGTGCCTTTTGTTGAGGAGCTCTGGAATAATACCACTAGCCCCTACAAAAATTGGCATAAGTTAATAAATTGGTTTAGTATTTTATTTAATTCAAACAAATGTCATAAAAATAGGAAAAGAAATAAATAGGAAAAAGGGGAGCTTACCTGGGCTTACCTCCCTTTGCAGCCCAGAGGCCCGGCTTGCCCAGCTGGCCCAGCCGACTGGCAACGCCGGTCGTCCCTTCCTCGCGCCAGGAGGATAGGGGCACACGCCCGGCGCGCGCGGCCACGCGTCCGGCCACGCCACCTGCCTGCCTGGCCTCCCCCTCGTCGCCCTGGATGCCCCGGACGTCGCCACGCGCCGCCCCGACCGCTCTCCTCTCTCTCTCGTTCCTCCCCCTCCCCTGGATCTCCCTCTCCCCCTCTTTCCCCGTCACCGCCGCACGCCATTGCCACGGCCACCACCTCCCCCTCGCCCTCTCTTCGAGTTCGGAAGCACCACCGCATCGTCATCGTCCTCCCCGCCAAGTCACGCGAGCGGAAGCGCCCTGCAGCGTCGTCCCCGACCCTTCTTCCTCCTCGGGCCGCCGTGGATCTCCGTCGCCGCTCGCCGCCGTCAGCGTCTTCCCCGAGCTCGCCGTCGTCTCTTCCAGTCCCCTGTGAGCCCCCCCACGTCGTTTCCCCCTTCTCCCCGGCTCCTCTGCGCCCTCCAGCCCCTCTGCCGCCCGAGCCGAGCTCCGGCCGCCGCCCCGAGCTTCGCTCCGGCGAGCTCCGGCCTCCCCGGCTCCTCCGTCCAGCCCCACTGGATGCGCGCGAGCACCAGCTCCTCGGAGATGGTCTCTGCCGTCCGGATGGTCGCCGGTGCGACAATCCCGAGCCCTCCGCCGCGTTCGGCCTCGCCGGCGGCTCAACGCCGACGGGATTGACCGGGTCAACCCCCTCTAATTAAGTCCCCTTGTGACACTGACATGTGGGGCCCGGCCCTGCTAATTTTTAGTTTAAGATTAACTTGACAATTAATTAGCCCCGTTAATTAAACAAGTTTAGGTTTAATTTAATTAAGATTAGCCACAGTCACTGACACATGGGTCCCACTGGTCAGGTTTGACCTGGACCTGGCCATTGACCCGCTGACGTCACGCTGACATCAGTCGACGTAGCTATCCATTTTCTGGATTTAAATTAAATCAGGAAATTCCAGAAAATTAGCAAAACTTCAAAAAATCATATAAATTCAACCGTAGCTCAGATTGAAATAATTTATATATGAAAAATTATCAGAAAAATGCAATCTATCCATCTGTACCAGTTTCATGCAGGATAAAACAACTTATACTTGCTGTATAGGTGAAAACATGTAAATGGCATTTATAAGAGCTTAATTTGGAGTTGCATTTTAACCCTTGGTTCAAATGGACTTCATTCAAATTGAATACTAGTTGCATTAGCTCAATCAGCATCACATCTACATGCCATGTTCATGCATCATATTGTTGCATATGGTTGTGTTTTGATTGCCGGCACCGTTCCTTCTCGATAGGTCCTGCTCCGGAGACGTTCAGTACTGTCGGTGAAGCAAAGGCTCCCCTTGTTGATTTACCGGGCAAGCAAACCCCTTGTTCATTCCGATACAATCCTACTCTCTCGCTCCTGCTCTCGCTATTGCATTAGGACAACAAAGATTCATCTGCTACTTTGTGCTCATGTAGTTGAACCCATTCCTCTGCATGACCTGTCATTGCCACAAGAATAGTTGAAACCCACTAGCATGTGTAGGAGTTGATTGAGCCATGTTGTGTTCCTACCATGCTATGCCTGCTATTGCTTAGAGTTGTGTCAGGTCTGGTTCATTGGGAATGAATTGGAGTGTTACGATATGTTCTGATGCTGAGAGTGAAGTGTGTGAACACGATTTGGTAAAGGTAGCGGTGAGAGGCCATGTAGGAGTACATGGTGGGTTGTCTCACTGGAACCGTCCTTAAGCAATGAGTTCTATGTATGTCGTCCAATGACTAGCTACTACCACACATTGGAATGCTTAAGTGCCCCTCTCGACTTATTAACCAACTTGATCTCATCCTGTGAGTCGCAACTAGTTTCTGGTGTTTGTAGGTAGTGCTATTTTTCTACCAAGTGGCACCCGACAGGGTGGGCTTGGGACAGACTAGGCACACGTGGCCTGGTGTACCGAGTGGCACCCGGATGGTGGGCTCGGGAACCCTGCACACATCGTTTGGGGCCGTGAGCGACACCCCGGACGGATCTCCTTGCGGATGGAAACCGAATAGGCGATAAACCTGGGCTAGAGTCTTGTGTGGTTAGTCAGGTCGTGGTCGACACCCTCGCCAGGCTTCCGCTTGAAGGTTGTCGAGATACATGACGTGTATATGGCGGTAAGTGGCGGGAGCGTGTGTGAAGAAGTACACCCCTGTAGGGTTATCATGATCTATTCGAATAGCCGTGTCCTCGGTTATGGACTTCTTGGATGCTTATGTGGTACATAGACAACTTGAAGTGGATACTCTAAAATGCTCAAGACAAGTGTGAGTGCTATGGATGGCCTTCTCGTATGGAGACGGGGATGAATCCATAGCAGTGTATTGTGTGGTGACTAGTGGACCTGCAGCGCCATATCACCTCAAAGAAGTTTCTTGTAGTCGTAGAACAGGATAGCCACGTAGTCAAAGCTGGCTTGTCATAATCGAACTCCACATTACCTTATTGATACAAGTGCATGTATAATAGGATCTGATGTAAGTCTTGCTGAGTACCTTTGTACTCACGTTGCTTTATTTATGTTTTTCCAGCGGAGACTTCGGTCTTACTAGTGTTCTCGTGGACTTCGACGAGTAGCTTGTTACCTCAGCTACGATCTTGTACCCTTGGGAGGGTCTTGTAGATAGTCAGGCTTCTCAGTCTTTTTCTTTTGTAGTTGTCTGTACTCAGACATGTAATGCTTCCGCTTGTTGCTTGTATGCTCTGAATGATGGGTCTTGTGACCCCTGTTTGTATTTATTGCTACGTGGCTCTTCTGAGCCTTTATCTATATGAGTTTGCGTTATGTTGTGATGCCATGTTGTACAACACATACTTACATGTTATGCGTACGTGTAACTTGTATTGCTATGTGTGGGATCCGACAACCTAGTTGTTTATCCTTGGTAGCCTCTCTTATGGGGAAATGTAGTCTCGTGCTTCTGAGCGATAGTAGTCCGCTACAGCCCGGTTCACCGGAGTCCTGCTAGCCCAAAGACTACTGCTTGGACACCGACCGTCGGGCATGTGTTTCACTTCCTTATGTCCGTCCCTTCGGGAAATGTCACGCGGTGATATTCGAGTCCTGCCTAGCCCGCTACAGCCCGGGATACCGGAGTCCTGTTAGCCCAAAGGTTACAGCCCGAATTCATACGTTGATGACCGACATGCTCGATGTGATTCATGTATGCCTGTCCCCATAGGTTAGTGCCACTTTGGGTTCACGACTAGTCATGTCGGCCCGGTTCTTCGCCATATGGATGCTAGCAACACTATCATATACGTGAGCCAAAAGGCGCAAACGGTCCCGGGCCATGGTAAGGCGACACCCGTGGGAATACCGTGCGTGAGGCCGCAAAGTGATATGATGTGTTACATGCTAGATCGGTGTGACTTAGGATCGGGGTCTCGACAACGCCCGACTGTGGCATTGCTTCTGTTTGTTTATAAGCCCTTTATGTGGTGTCGCTCAGACGCCCGACTGTGGCATTGTTTCTGTTTATTTATAAGCCCTTTATGTGGTGTCGCACAGACGCCCGACTGTGGCATTTGCTTCGGTTATTTTATAAGCCCTTTATGTGGTGTCGCTAAGACGCCCGACTGTGGCATTTATTGCTGCTCCGTCATTACATACTTGTGATCACTTATTAAAAATCCACATGTATGCACCAAGGATTTCATTTCTTTATGACTGACGTTGTGATCATAAAATGTTCATCAAGGCATGATTTTTGATTGTTATATTATACCTGTGTTCATAATGTTTGCGAGTACATTCAAAGTACTCACTAGCTTGTCCCTGGCTATTGTCTTGGCCTGATTTCTTCCATGGAGAGGAGCGTTGTGACGACAACCCCGGAACCTAGGCAATGGTGATAGCAGCCTCGCGGAGATAGGAGTTAGCCTGGTCAGCTGTTCCCGTGGGAAATGGAGTTCCACTGTTGATCCACAAACCGCTTCCGCCATCAACCACTAGAAACCATTTGTTGTACTCACAGGCCAGAATGGTCTTGTGCTACATATCCTGTAATTTTTGCTTGGATTTTCTGTACCGAGTTGATGCCTCATCAGCTAACAGTAGTCCTGGGGCTGATGAGCACGACGGCCATTTTCTGGAATTTAATATCCGGAAAAACCGGTCGCGACATGTATTTACAAGTGATGGATGTAATTGTATATTCATGAGGATGATGGTTGGGAAAAAAGAGGAAGTTGACCCTTACTGGGTTCGACCCTTACGATCCAGAGTATAGTGACGACGAAGAATATGAGGTAAGCCTACTTGAAATTTAGATTGTTCATTTAGTTCCTTTTACATGGTTTATATGAATCTACAATATATTAATGTAATTCATTCATGTGTACAGTATGATTCTGGAGAAGAGGTGTACAAGGGCAGCATCGCGTCCTTCACAGCGAAGGAGGTGGAGAAGATCAAGGCCTAGGGAGCCTTCTACAACCGCAAGATCAAGAAGCGGCACTGCCCCTACTGCACCACCAAGCCAAAGCCAAAGGATGGCCGCTTCGATCACCTTGTGTCTCATGTAGAGGATGTAATGATTCACGGGGATGACTATATGATCAGGGGGCAGCATGCTGCCCTCGCGAAGGCCCTGACTCCGGTGTGATGCGATGATGTGTTGAACTGAATGTGGCAACATGTTTTATCTTTATCTTTTGGGTTACTATTGGTAAACTGAATGTGCTTGTTTATGATGTGATGAACTGAATCTATGGTAGTAATGTATTATGCTATCTCCATTTGTCTGTCCTTAAATTTTCCTGTGGTGAGCTATGAGTTTAGGTGCTGCAATGATCACACATGTTGTTTCAGTGTTGCTTCACTGATCAGACATGCTGCTTTTTCTCACCAGTTTAGGTGCTGCAATGATCACACATGTTGTTTCAGTGTTGCTTCACTGATCAGACATGCTGCTTTTCACAGATCATAAAGAGTATTATCCTAATTATTTGTCTCATGTTTATTAATCAAATGCATGCTTTTTTCCACCAGCATGTCTCCTTATCCGATGTTTTGAACTAACATTCGACAGGACAGTATAAATTCAAAAAATGCAAAATAATTATAATTAAACCTCGGCAAACTATCTATGTTTGTGTAGGAGATCATGTGTGCAAAATTTGAGGTGATTTAGAGGAGGTCAAAGAAATTTGAATTTGAGAAATGTGCTCCAAATGAGCTCCCAGGTTAGGGTAAACAGCCCCATTTGTAATCAAGTTTTTTGGACCTACTCTAAATGAGCCAAATGTTTTTATTAACCCCTATTCAATCTATATAGTGTAGATTCGGAGTCTCAATATTTTTGAATTAATCTTCATATTTTTACATTTTCTTTCGAAAAAATATGCTTTAATATAAAAACTATTAAAAACATGTTTAAAATATGAAAATGGAAAACTAAGTTCTGATCCTTCTTATTCACTTTGAAATAAAGGTTTGGTGATTTTTTGATTTTTTAAATTCTTTAAAAATAGAAGGTAACCCTACATCCTCTCCTTGAACCTATGAAATGTTGTACGTGATAGCTCATATGTGTGAAGATTTTTTCCATGAAGATGACCATAGACCAAGTTTATGATTTTTGGTTGGCAACACGTCACATGAGACAACATTGTGCGCATGTTATATATTTTTTTGATCTTTTTTAAAATTAATGGTGATCATTTGACCTCGATCATGCCAGCTAGGTTTTTTTTCATGAAAATGACCATAGACCAAGTTTAGTATTTTTCCACATTAGTGTGCTTATAAAACGACGAACGATGAAGGTTTCATATTTTTTAAATTTTCTTAAAATAAGTTATCCTCAGTCAAAGCCTTGGAAACCCCGTTGACCAGCTCAAAACCCCTCTAAACCCCGCAGGGTTTCGCCTAACCCTAGCTGCGAACGTTAGCCGCCCGATCATACCCTGGCGCCTGATACGTCCATTTTGCATCATGTTTTTTACTGTTATTTATAATGTTTTTATCCATAATAATGCTTTTTGGAGTAATTCTAATGCCTTTCCTCTCATAATTTGCAAGGTACACACAAAGAGGGAGAATTCCTAATTTGAAATCTGGACCTGGAAAAGCTACGTCAGGCTACCTATTCTCCACAACTCCAAACAAGTTGAAACTTCACGGAGATTTTTTATGGAATATTTAAGAATTATTGGAGCAAATAACTACCAGAGGGGCCACCAGGTGGGCACAACGCACCAGGGCGCGCCAGGGAGCCCAGGCGCGCCCTGGTGGGTTGTGCTCACCCAGGCCCAACTCCGGTGCCCATCTTCTGGTATATAGGTCATTTTGACCTAGAAAAAATAAGTAGAGGACTTTCGGGATGGAGCATCGCCATCTCGAGGCGGAACTTGGGCAGGAGCACTTTTGCCCTCCGGCGGAGCGATTCCGCCGGGGGAACTTCCCTCCCGGAGGGGGAAATCATCGTCACCATCATCACCAACAACTCTCCCTTCTTTGGGAGGCCAATCTCCATCAACATCTTCAACAGTACCATCTCATTTCAAACCCTAGTTCATCTCTTGTGTTCAATCTTGTTACCGTAACTATAGATTGGAGCTTGTGGGTGACTAGTAGTGTTGATTACATCTTGTAGTTGATTACTATATGGTTTATTTGGTGGAAGATTATATGTTCAGATCCATTATGCTATTTAATACTCCTCTAATCATGAGCATGTTTGTCATTTGTGATTAGTTACTTTTGTTCTTGAGGTCACGGGAGAAATCATGTTGCAAGTAATCATGTGAATTTGATATGTGTTCGATATTTTGATAGTATGTATGTTGTTATTCCCTTAGTGGTGTCATGTGAACGCGTCGACTACATGACACTTCACCATATTTGGGCCTAAGGGAATGCATTGTGGAGTATCAGTTAGATGATGGGTTGCGAGAGTGACAGAAGCTTAAACCCCAGTTTATGCGCTATTCCGTAAGGGACCGATTGGATCCAAAAGTTTAATGCTATGGTTATAATTTATTCTTAATACTTTTCTCGTAGTTGTGGATGCTTGCGGGAGGGTTAATCATAAGTAGGAGGTTTGTTCAAGTAAGAACGACACCTAAGCACCGGTCCACCCACATATCAAATTATCAAAGTAGCGAACACGAATTAAGCCAACATGATGAAAGTGACTAGATAAAATTCCCCGTGTACCCTCAAGAACGCTTTGTTCACTATAGGAGACCGTTTTGGCATGTCTTTTGCCTCAAAAGGATTGGGCTACCTTGCTGCACTTTTGTTACTACTATCGTTACTTGCTCGTTACAATTTATCTTGCTATCAAACTACTACACTACTTACAATTTCAGCACTTGCATACATTACCTTACTGAAAACTACTGGTCATTTCCTTCTTCTCCTCGTTGGCTTCGACACTCTTACTTATCGAAAAGAGCTACAATTGATCCCCTATACTTGTGGGTCATCAAGGCTATTTTCTGGCGCCGTTGCCGGGGAGTGAAGCGCCTTTGGTAAGTAGAATTTGGTAAGGAAACATTGTTGGAGAACGTAGTAATTTCAAAAAAATTCCTATGCACACGCAAGATCATGGTGATGCATAGCGACGAGAGGGGAGAGTGTTGTCTACGTACCCTCGTAGACCGTAAGAGGAAGCGTTATATCAACGCGGTTGATGTAGTCGAAAGACTTCAAGATCTGACCGAACCAAGTACCGAAAGCACGGCACCTCCGAAGTTACGCACACGTTCGCTCGGTGACGTCCTCGCCTTCTCGATCCAGCAAGAGGGGCGAAGTAGTAGATGAGTTCCGACAGCACGACGGCATGGTGTCGGTGTTGGTGAAGAACAATCTTCACAGGGCTTCGCCTAAGCACTAGGAAACTATAACGGAGGATAAACTAGAGGAGACGGGGTTGCCGGCACACGGCTTGGTGTTTCTTGATGTCTCTTGGGTGCTAGCCCTACCCCTCTATTTATATGTTGAGCCTTGGGGTCGAAACTTGGAGTAAAAGCCTCCACAAAGTCGGTTTCACCCGAAAGGCAAGAGTCCTTCTCGGACTCCAGGGCCAGACGCCAAGGTTCCCGGCGTCTGGACCCAGACGCCAGGGACCCTGGCGTCTGGCCCCTGGACTCCGCAAAACTTCCTTTTGCGCTTTCCAAAAACCTCGTGGGCTTTCCCCTTTGGCCCAGATAAAGTGTTCTCGTGCCCAAACATTTCGGGAAACATCCGGAACCCCTTCTGATGGATTCCGGAACCTTTCCGGAGATCAAACACTACTATCCACATATCAATCTTTACTTCCGGACCATTCTGGAGTTCCTCGTCATATTCGTGATCTCATCCAAAACTCCGAACAACATTCGGTCACCAACATACATAACTCATAGTACTATATCGTCAACGAACGTTAAGCGTGCGGACCCTACGGGTTCGAGAACTATGTAAACATGACCGAGACACCTCTCTTGTCAATAACCAATAGCGGGACCTGGATGCCCATATTGGCTCTACATATTCTACGAAGATCTTTATCGGTCAGACCGCATAACAACATACGTTGTTCCCTTTGTCATCGGTATGTTACTTCCCCGACATTCGATCGTCGGTATCTTAATACCTAGTTCAATCTCGTTACCGGCAAGTCTCTTTACTCGTTCCGTAATACATCATCTCACAACTAACTCATTAGTTGCAATGCTTGCAAGGCTTATGTGATGTGCATTACCGAGAGGTCCCAGAGATACCTCTCCGACAGTCGGAGTGACAAATCCTAATCTCGAAATACGCCAACCCAACATGTACCTTTGGAGACACCTGTAGAGCTCCTTTATAATCACCTAGTTACGTTGTGACGTTTGGTAGCACACAAAGTGTTCCTCCGGCAAACGGGAGTTGCATAATCTCATAGTCATAGGAACATGTATAAGTCATGAAGAAAGCAACAGCAACATACTAAACGATCAAGTGCTAAGCTAACAGAATGGGTCAAGTCAATCACATCATTCTCCTAATGATGTGATACCGTTAATCAAATGACAACTCATGTCTATGTCTAGGAAACTTAACCATCTTTGATTCACGAGCTAGTCAAGTAGAGGCATACTAGTGACACTATGTTTGTCTATGTATTCACACATGTATCAAATTTCCGGTTAATACAATTCTAGCATGAATAATAAACATTTATCATGAAATAAGGAAATAAATAATAACCTTATTATTGCCTCTAGGGCATATTTCCTTGATCTCCCTTGCACTAGAGTCAATAATCTAGTTCACATCACCATGTGATTCAACACCAATAGTTCATATCACCATGTGATTAACACCCATAGTTCACATCGTCATGTGACCAACACCCAAAGGGTTTACTAGAGTCGATAATCTAGTTCACATTGTTATGTGATTAACACCCAAAGAGTACTAAGGTGTGATCATGTTTTGCTTGTGAGATAATTTTAGTCAACGGTCTGGCTCATATTCAGATCCGTAAGTATTTTGCAAATATCTATGTCAACAATGCTCTGCACGGAGCTACTCTAGCTAATTGCTCCCACTTTCAATATGTATCTAGATCGAGACTTAGAGTCATCCAGATCGGTGCCAAAGCTTGCATCGACGTAACCCTTTACGACAAACCTTTTTGTCACGTCCATAATCGAGAAACATATCCTTATTCCACTAAGGATAATTTTGACCGTTGTCCAGTGATCTACTCCTAGATCACTATTGTACTCCCTTGCCAAAATCAGTGTAGGGTATACAATAGATCTGGTACACGGCATGGCATGCTTTATAGAACCTATGGCTGAGGCATAGGGAATGACTTTCATTCTCTTTCTATCTTCTGCCGTGGTCGGGTTTTGAGTCTTACTCAATTTCACACCTTGTAACACAGGCAAGAACTCTTTCTTTGACTGTTCCATTTTGAACTACTTCAAAATCTTGTCAAGGCATGTACTCATTGAAAAAACTTATCAAGCGTCTTGATCTATCTCTATAGATCTTGATGCTCAATATGTAAGCAGCTTCACCGAGGTCTTTCATTGAAAAACTCCTTTCAAATACTCCTTTATGCTTTGCAGAATAATTCTACATTATTTCCGATCAACAATATGTCATTTACATATAATTATCAGAAATGTTGTAGTGCTCCCACTCACTTTCTTGTAAATACAGGCTTTACCGCAAGTCTGTATAAAACTATATGCTTTGATCAACTCATCAAAGCGTATATTCCAACTCCGAGATGCTTGCACCAGTCCATAGATGTCGGTGTACTAGAGTAGGGGTACCCTAGTATCCCGAACTCGTGCACGGGCAGTCGCAGCACCCCGCGGCAAGGCTTGCCAGATGATCACCAAGACTCTTCGTGGCTCCTTTGGAGCCATTCAAGAACAAAGTGTTCTCAGTCAAAGAGACAAGACCCCGGCAAGAGGAGCTTGCCGGGAAGGCCACTCGAGGCATGAAGGAAACAAGGCCCCGGCAAGAGGAGCTTGTCGGGAAGGCTTGGAGAGCGACGAACTCCCGAGCGCGACAAGAACCTTGCCGCGGCAAGGCGCTTGCCGCAGCAGGTAGCCTCTCTTCCTCTCCGCTCCAGCTCATCCGCCAATGTGTCGCCATGGGGCTTTCCCAGGCGCGCGTGTCGACGGGCTGTGCAGCCAGCGGGGAGTGGCGACAAGCAGCGCTGACAAGCCACCATCGTGGCAAACGGAGGCGCACCTGACGGTCCCTGTTGCACTTTTCAGGCGACATGGACGGGCATTTATGGCTCTTGTCCCTTGCCGTCAGAGTTAGGTATAGACCACTGTACACTGTACAAAGTGGTGTACCAACCTCTGTTTTTCCTATTTTACCCTTGTCTACTTGCCACTGTGGTGACCCCTTGTGCCTATAAAAGGAGGCCCGAGTGCAACGTGAAAGGGTTCGATTCTCGTTAGGTTCGGCTCGTTCGGTTCAGCACGTACGAAGCCATAGATTCTCAAGCTAGGTTTTGTAGCTCTCATCGCTCCCTAGCAAGAACACAATACAACCAGACAAGCGGCAGTAGGAGTATTATCTCTCCGGAGAGCTCCGAAGCTGGGTAAATCGCTCGCGTGATCGCCTCGATCTGCTCTTTGTGCATCCTCCGCCCCCTGCCGAACCGAAAAGGGGCTTCGGTCCCATAGGTGTCCGTGGCGAGACAGATTTCCCCCCGACATCTTTGGCGCGCCAGGTAGGGGGTGCGTCGAGTTTGTGTGAACCTGATCCGGCGTTCACACGAGCTACATCTTCACCGTCTTCATCGACATGGCGCCGAAGAAGAAGACTTCGGCAGCAGGAGAACCGTCCGCGTCGATCCCACCACCTCCAGAGCAAACGGATGGCGGGGTAGATGCCGGCGGAGGAATGGACGTGGACGAGGGAGCGCACAACGCTGCCAGGTCCAAGGACAAGGCCGCGCAATCCTCGGCGTCAAGACACTCACCGCGGCCATCTTTGGAAGCGCGGGACCGACAGCGTCATGGCGTTCACAGCGCCATACGTTCGTTGGGCCCAGACCGAGACGGTGGATCGCGCGACGCTCGTGACCAGCATGCACACCAGCATGTTGGCCCGAGCGAGGCACGGTCGCCCGGACGGGGGACTGCTCCTTCTAACATAAACAGAAGTCCGAGCATATCCCGCTCCTCGCACCGTTCGCCACTGCCGCCCACCACTCGAGAAGAAGCTCTAGCGCGAGCTCAGCTGCTCCTGGATTACCCTCCGGCGTCCGACAAGGTCGACGAATGGAGGGCCACCATCCAAGTCTCATCGGCTTCGCCAACGGCGACGTTCCGCGGCAAGCAACCACATCGCTGCCGCGGCAACATGACAAGGCACGAGCCGGTGGCGACGAAACCTGTGGAGGTGCAACCACCATGCATTCTCCACCCCGAAGGCCAAGATCGCCACCGTCGGATCAACATCGACAGCGACTCCATCTGCGTCGTCGGATCCGCGAACCGCGATCAGCGCCAAGTTCTCCAAGAACGACAAAGAAGAAGATGCTCGAACTCGCATCGAGCGTCGAAGAGAAGCGCGACGTCAATCAGACCAGCGCGCTGGGCCCTCTGTTGATATGCATGCGCCAGGGGAACCATGCGGCTTGTCGTACGCGGTAGGTTGTCCTGCGTTTACCCGTAAGCTGCGGCAGGTCCAGTGGCCCAGTACTAAGAACTTCAAACCAGACGTACCAGAGAAGTACGATGGCCAGACGCATCCGTCAGAGTTCCTTAGCATCTACACCATCGCGGTGCAAGCTGCTGGGGGACGAGACGACAAGATTCTAGCCAACTACTTCCCGTTGGTACTCAAGCCCAACGTCAGATCTTGGCTCATGCACTTGCCGGACAACTCCATATCTTCTTGGGCTGACCTGTGCCATCAGTTTGTTGGCGCCTTCACCGGCGGCCACAAGCCGTATGGCCAGCAAAGCGATCTCCATCTGCTCGCCCAGAAGGAGGGAGAGTCCCTGCGCAAGTATATCCAGAGGTTCAGCCGTGTACAGCGCACCATCCCAGACATCCACCCCGCTGCGGTGATTAGCGCGTTCCATCAGAACGTGCGAAACCGCAGGATGCGGGAGGAGATGGCGATGTGCAAGATCAGAGATGTCAGCGAGCTCTACGCCCTGGCCGACAAGTTTGCACGCGCTGAGGAAGGGAGAAGATTCCCAGGAGAGAAGGCAGAAGCAGAATCTGACAGCGAGGAAACCGCTCCGGCAAGGAAAGGCCGGAGGCGGAACAACAGAAAAAAGAAGGGCAAAGATGTGCTAGTTGTCGAGCAGTCAGGCAAAGGAGGTGCCGCCAAGGTTGTCGGCTCCGGCAAGGAGGTTGCCGGAGGCGCCAACAACCAGGCAGTGGCGGTCGCCGACAAGCAGGACAGCTCCAATAAGCAGTGTTGCAAGATCCACCGCACCAAGGGCCATGACCTCCAGAGCTGTAAGAAAGTCGAGCAGCTTGTAGAACAGCAGAGAGCTGAATACGAGCGGCGAGACAAGGAGAAAGCCCAGGAAGGTGCTGGAGGAGCTGGCAAGAAGCGCCCTGGCCGGGGACGCCATGGCAAGGCCAAGCGGCAGGAGACAGACCTCCCGTGGCCGCGACAAGGATGAAGACGAAGACAGCGACGAAGACATAGATGACGATGAAGCCGACGACCAGGAGTTTCAGAAAGCAACAGAGGTCCTTTGCGTTGACGGTGGTGCTTCTCTGCATACTTCGCACCGCCAACTCAAACAGTGGATGCGAGAGGTTAATGCAGCAGAACCATCCGTAGTCACGCAAGCCTCTGAAATGGTCCAGCACGCCTATCATCTTTGATATTGAGGACCACCCTGATCGCATAACTGCGGTCGGATGCTTGCCGATGTTGGTCTCACCAACTATCCGCAACCTCAAAGTCACCAAGATGTTAGTTGACGGCGGGGCCGGCTTGAACCTGATCTCCTCTGCAGTGCTTCAGAAGCTACAGATTGAAGAAGAAGACCAAGTCCGGCAAGAGCTCTGATGCCCACTCCGGCAAGCGCACCTTTTCGGAGTGCTGCGCTACCGTCGAGGACGCACCATTGAGCTCCACCGGCAAGTGCAAGAAGAAGACGATGGCAGCTCCGCCAGCAACCAAGAAGGTGTCCGCCAAGGAGGACGGCACTGGTGGTACCTTCACCATCGATTGCCACGCTTGACCCTAAATAGGAAAGCGCGCTCGTTGCTTTCGTAGGCGAATGTCGATGTGTTTGCATGGCAACCGTCGACATCCCGGTGTTCCTAGGAAAGTAATTGAGCACCACCTTGCCGCCAGTCCTCACGCCGACCCGTCAAGCAAAAGGTCGTGAAGCAAGCAAAGGAGCGCCAAGAATTTATAGCGAAGAGATCAAGAAGCTGGAAGCGGCAGACCTTGTCGAGGAGTGCTCCATCCCACGTGGTTAGCCAATCTCAGTGATGCGCAAAGCAAATGGTAAATGGAGGCTTTGTATAGACTTCACTGATGTCAATAAAGCTTGTCCCAAAGACCCATTTCCCTTGCCGCGCATTGACCAGATTGTTGACTCCACAGCCGGATGTGATTTGCTTTCATTTCTTGACGCATATTCGGGATATCATCAGATTTTCATGGAAGAAGAGGATGAAGAGAAAACCGCATTCATAACTCCATATGGCACATACTGTTTCATATGGATGCCATTCGGACTAAAGAATGCTGGTTCAACATCTGCAAGGGCAGTCCACGACGCTTTTGAGCCACAGATGCACAGAAATGTAGAAGCCTACATGAATGACATAGTGGCCAAAAGCAAAGATAAAGCAACTCTGATCCAAGATCTGGATGAGACCTTTGCAAATCTGCGCAAGATCAACCTCAAGCTTAACCCCGAGAAGTGCGTGTTTGGAGTCCCTTCCGGCAAGCTTCTCGGATTCTTTGTGTCTCAGCGGGGAATCGAAGCCAATCCCGACAAGATTAAGGCCATTGAGCAGATCGAAGCACCAAAGCGTGTCAAGGACGTGCGAAGACTTGCCGGTTGCGTAGCTGCTCTCAGCAGGTTTATCTCTAAGTCAGCTGAGCGCGCCCTGCCATTTTTCAAAATCTTGAAAAAGGCGGGTCCAATGAAATGGACTCCGGAAGCGGAGGCTGCGCTGCAAGACTTGAAGAGGTACCTGTCCTCCCCTCCAACACTTGTCGCACCTAAACCACAAGAGAAGTTGTTGCTATATTTAGCGGCAACCAATCAAGTGGTTAGTGCTGCGTTAGTAGCAGAGAGGGAGGCGGATGATGAGCTAACAACCACGGAAAGTATGTCCAGCGACAAGCAGGGGGCTTCTCCGACAAGCTCTGGTCCCGACAAGGACGGATCTGCGCAGGATTGCGAGAAGGTTCAGAAAAGGATGGTGCAGCGCCCAATATACTTTGTTAGTTCCCTTCTACAGGGGGCTAGGTCAAGGTACTCTGGTGTGCAGAAGTTGCTTTTCGGCCTCCTCATGGCCTCGAGAAAGCTGCGCCATTACTTCCAAGCACACGAGATCACAGTTGTCACTCGCTTTCCGCTGAAGAGGATTCTGCAAAACCCAGAAGCAACAGGCAGGATTGTCGAGTGGGCACTAGAATTGTCAAGCTTTGGCCTCAAGTTTGAAAGCACTTCAACCATCCAAAGCAGAGCGTTGGCAGAATTCATAGCAGAATGGACGCCAACACCAGATGAAGAAATTCCAGAGAAGAGCATTCCCGACAAAGAAGCGAGCAAAGAGTGGATAATGTACTTTGATGGTGCCTTCTCGCTGCAAGGCGCCGGAGCTGGTGTGCTGCTTGTCGCACCCACCGGAGAGCACCTCAAGTACGTGGTCCAGATGCACTTTCCCAAGGAACAAGCAACAAACAATACTGCAGAGTATGAAGGATTGCTTGCCGGTCTCAGGATCGCGGTAGAACTTGGGATCAAGAAGCTCATTGTCAGGGGTGACTCACAATTGGTTATCCGCCAAGTAAACAAGAATTATCAGAGTCCGTTGATGGAAGCTTATGTTGACGAAGTGAGAAAGCTAGAAGTACACTTTGACGGCCTACAAATGGAACACGTTCCAAGAACTTAGAATGATATTGCCGACGGCCTGTCAAAGTGTGCTGCGCTTAAGTTACCTGTGGAACCAGGAACCTTTGTGCTCAAGCTGACTCAACCAACTGTAAGACCATCAACTGGACAGAGCAAGAAAAGGAAGTTGGTTTCCGGCGATTACTTGCCGGCAGAGCTCCCTGAAGCCGCCGCCAAGAAAGTCCCTAAAGCCAACGCCAAGAATGCTGAGGAAGCGATGCGCTCCGACAAGCCTTACGGTTTGTTTCGTTGAAGCAAACGCTCCCGACAAGCTTTGCTCCGGCAAGCTTGCCGGGGAATGTCATGCTCCGGCAGTACCTCAGGTTCTTGCCGTAGAAGCAGATGTTCCCGCAGCAACAATTATGCCTTTAGTCCTTGTTGTCGACCCGCAAGCTCCAGCATGGGCACAGCAGATCGTTCATTTCCTTCAGACAGGAGAACTTCCCGAAGAGCAAGAAGAAGCGGAAAGAGTAGCCCGGCAGTCAAGTATGTACCAGTTTGTTGACAACATACTGCATGTAAGAAGACTCAAAGGTGTGAAATTGAAGTGTATTTGCGGGAAGATGGGCGAAAACTGTTGGCGAGAGATACATGGAGGCATATGTGGTCACCACATTGGCAAGAAGAGCACTTGCCGGCAAAGCTTTCCGGCAAGGTTTCTTCTGGCCGACAGCCCTCCAGGATGCAACTGCACAAGTAACCAAGTGTGAAGCGTGCCAGTTCCATTCCAAACGGATGCATCAGCCAGCTCAAGCTCTCCAGACGATCCCTTTATCCTGGCCATTTTCGGTCTGGGGGCTCGACATCCTCGGCCCCTTCCCCCGAGCTGTCGGGGGCTTTGAGTACTTGTACGTCGCAATCAACAAGTTCACAAAGTGGCCGGAAGTGGAACCAGTGAGGAAGGTGACAAAGGCCGCGATCGGCAGTCAAGTTCTTCAGTCGATTGTTTGTCGCCAGATCCCTAACAGGATCATCACCGAGAACGGCACTCAATTCACGAGCCGCACCTTCATGCAGTATGTCCAAGACCTTGGCGCCAAGGTCTGCTTCGCTTCTGTTGCTCACCCGAGAAGCAACGGTCATGCAGAGAGGGCGAACGCTGAAGTGCTGCGTGGACTCAAGACCAGGACTTTTGACAGGCTGCACAAGTGCGGAAGAAACTGGATCGAGGAGCTGCCGGTGGTTCTTTGGTCGATCAGAACGACGCCAAATCGAGCCACCGCCGCATACCCTTTGCTCTAGTCTATGGAGCAGGCAGTTCTCCCCACGGACCTCGTGATACGGGTCACCTCGAGTGCTCGCTTATGATGAGCTCGAGCAAGAGCAGCTGCGGTAAGATGACGACCGCTCCTTGAGGAAGACCGTCTTCGAGTCGTTGACGAGCCTCTCGATACCCGGCAAGCTTTGCGCCCTTCTACCATAGCCGCAAAGTTAATGCCAGAAGTCTCGAGGAGGGCGACCTTGTTCTTCGGCGCGTTCAGTCCGCCAAGAATTCCAACAAGTTGACGCCAAAGTGGGAAGGCCCTTATCGGGTGAAACGAGTCACAAGGCTTGGCGCTGTCCGCCTTGAGACCGAAGATGGCGTTCCGGTGAGCAACTCCTGGAACATAGAACATCTTCGTAAGTTTTACCCATAAAGGCGCGATTCTTGAACCTGTTCCGGCAACCACCTTTTGTACAAGTCTTGCTGCTGTTGCATGTAATCCTTTGTACAAAGCCGGGCAGAACCCGTGCATCGAAGAAAAGTTTATGTGTTGCACACATCTTGTCGGGCTTTATGCTTTCTCTATTATATTGCATATGTTATCGACACTTTGTGCAGCACCCACATCCGTAAGCGATGGCGAGCCACTAGGCTCCATAACCTTATTTTCTCTTCTTTCTTTTCAAAGAAAGGAAGTTTCCCTCGCGCACAAGTTAACCGGGGGGAAGGAGAAGGAGAAGATAATGGTGTGGACCAAGTGTCGCTCGAGGAAGTTTTGTCTTCACTCGAGAAAATCTCGCCTTGCCGGAAAATGAAGGAAGCAAATGACAGAAAAGCTAAGTTGCCAAAGTTTGAGCAATCAGTTTTTAAATTTTTGAGTTATCTTCCTCGAACGACCGTGCTTTGTATGGATAACCTGTGCGCGGAGGAACCAACTCGTAGCTAGTCGCGCCCTTATTTTGTTTCGAGTCTGCTCAACAATTTAAGTGAGCTGCGGTTAGCCGCGACAAGGTTTCTTGTCGCGAGCAACAACTTCTTGACGAGCTCTTGACGTTCACTCGGCGCTCATGGTAAAGGTGTTTGCTCCGACAAGTTCCCTAAAAGCGTAGGGTAAAGCATACAAAGGAAAGAGTCAAGTAGAGGAAATAACATTGCATCCGATTGCCTAAGATAGTGTATATTACAAAATAACTTGTCGCAGATCTAATAAAGTGTTCTCCTAAAACATGATCTACAGCGACAAGGGAAAGATAAACTTGGCGGCCTAGTCTACACGGTCGCCCTCAACCCTCTTGACCTTGTTGACCATTTCCACAATGGGGGCAACAAAGGCCTTGAGCGCCTCTACGTCAGCATCTGGCGGCAAGGATTTGAGGACGTTGGTGAGGTTGAGGCCTGGGTTCCGGTAGGCCACCTTCATCAGCACTTTCTGGAGAACCTCCGAGCAGATTTGGCGTGACTCCTCGGCCAGTCGCTTCAGGATCGCCCCTCGGAGTCGTCGGAGAGCAGTCAGCACGCCCTTGAAGAATAAGCTAAGCTTGGCGCTAGGCTGGAGATGCTCGTCGGAGGAGTATCCTAGATCCTCCATCCCTATCTCCTTCAGCTCCTGGTCGATGGTGGCGGCAATGTTCACGAGGCCCTCTGTCCAGTGCATCACAGTTTCTTTGAAAGTGTTGTGGGCAGTTGCGGCACTCGTGAGCAGCTCCTCATTGGCCTTGATCTTCTCCAGCAAGCCCACTTCCCGCTCTTTGGCGCTGTCTAGCGTCTCCATCAGAGTGGACAGCTTCAGCTCGAGATCCGCTTTGACATCCTTGGCGGCGTCGATCTCCTTGATCCTCTCAGCAAGCCGGCCCTGCAACTCGCCGAGGGTGTAGGCATCCTTCTCGCGCTCATGCTTCAGCGCGGTGACCTCCTCGCCGCTCTTCTGGAGGGTGGCCTCCAGCTGTGCCACCCTCGTCTCCAGTTCCTTCTTGGCGGCCTCGGCAGCCGCGGCGGCGTCTTTTGCCTCCTGGAGTGCCCCGCCAATCAATTGCTCGCGCACGGCAAGATCTTCCTCATAGCTGTCGAGGTTGATCTTCCGCTGCGCCAGCTCGCCTTCTTGTGCAGAGAGCTTCTCGCCGGTGAGCCTTTGCTGCTCATCGACCTCGGCCTTCTCCAAGATAAAGGACGTGCGCTCCTCAGCAAGCTGCTCCCGCGCCTCTGCTATGTCCCGGAGAGTTTCCTTGTTGGTGCGCCGGAGCTCTTCTGCGCGCTTCTCCATGTCAGCTCCTGCCCTCGCGACAAGTGCTTCTCTGGACTCCAGTTTAGCTTGTCGGGCGCGGTAGAGCGACACGAGCTTCTTCAATAGCTGCTCCTCCTCAGAATCGCCACTGCTGCTTGGCGTGTCAACCAATGACAGCCCAGCAGAGGCGAGCAGTTCTCCGTCGAAGGTCTCCCCTTCGACCGGAGCCCTGGAGCTTGACGCCCACGGGAGCTTGATGAAGACCCCGTCGCCGGCCTTCAGATAGGCGCCGGACTGGGGCTCTTCGAAGCCTTGAGCCGCATCAGTGGCGGAGGGATCTGTGGTTGGTGCAGTGCCTGGCGCTCCTGCGGCCTCAGGGCCGTCAGTATGATCACCAGACCCCTCCCCTGCTTCTGCGCCAGCAGTCTTGGCGGCCTCTTCGCCGGCGGACCCGTCGGCGCCGGCCTCCTCTTCCATGGTGGTGGCGGCGTCGTTGTTGCCGCGAGCGTCCTCCTCGCCGGCGGCCTCAGTCTCCATCGGCTCTCCGGCAGATGGATCTGAAGATCAGAGAAAGAAAAAGAAAAGAACAAGTCAAGCAAATGTTCGAGAAGAAGAACAGAAGCAAAGAACCCAAGGGAAAATTTTCAAGAAAGAAGTTTACCGGCAATGGGATCTGTAGCCGCGGTCTCCACCACCGGAGGGTTGTCGGCGCTGCCCCTCGTCGGAGAAGCTTCCCTTGCCGGAGAAGCTCCCCTTGTCGGAGAGGCCTCCCTTGCCGGAGAACACTCCCTTGGCGGAGATTTCTCCCTTGGCGGCGTGGTTGAAGCAGGCTGGACTTCGAGTGACTTCCGGGACCTCCCGATGAGGCTGCTCTGCTCCTACACAAATCAACAAATCAGATATCAGTGAAGAAGAAGCACCCAAGCACACCGAACCGTAAGAGATAATTCAAACACTTACGCTGGGGGCTGTGCTGGGGGCTGCTGCGCTGAAGGGTTGCCGGATCCGGCAAGGGAGTCTCAGACGTCCCTCCTGTCGCTACAGGAGAATCGTCTTCGACGACGACCAATGGAGTCTTGGCCCTCTTTGACGCCCTTTGAGCCAGCGTCCTGAAAAAGGAAGAAATCAAAATGAAGCAAATCAGAATCAAGATGAAGCAATGGAATTGAAGAAATCCAAACGCAAGGTGGGAACTTACTCTTCTTCTTCCTCCTCGTCGGAGCTGAGCGCGGAGAGATCAAACTCAGTTCGCCTCCGGTCTTGAAGAGGTGGAGGGTGGGCTCCCTTGAGCGCTTGGCGGGAGCGCCCGGGCGCCCGGAAGATTCCGCCTCGATTCTTGCGGAACCGTGTGGGACGCTCCCGCGGCAACCGTACTTGCCGCGGTAGAGCTTGTCGCACGGTGCCGCGGCTGTTGGCCCGTCTGCCGTCTCGCCTTGTCTCCGGCCCTCCGCAGACGCCTCCTTGGCGGAGCCGGGGGCTCCGGCTGTGGCAAGGTGCTGGATGACGGGGCGGCAGCGTCCTCGGCTAGTTTGCTGGGCTCGGCTTCGGGCTCGACCTGCTCCTCCTTGTCGGCGAACTCCTCTCGGTCGGCAAGGCTCGCCGCCTCGGCTGCCTCTGCCTCTTCCATGGTGAACCCGAAGGCACCAGCGGCGGCAGCTGCTGCTGCCTCCTCCAACCTCGTGGCAATGCGAGCCATCTCTTGGTCGGTGGTGTCGCGGGTGAGCCACTTCTTCTCGTCTGCGCGGACCGCGACTTCCTCCAAGCTGTCGAAAAACTGCCGCACGACGTCTTCCGGAGGCTCCTGCCAGGTCGGAACGATTCCGTGGGAATCGCACGCCGGCATCATGGCGCGGATGCGGTCCAGCGACGAATTGTTGCACAAGGGGACGACTCCTTCCGGCAACATGAACCACTCGGGGTGCTCGGGGTCATGCTTGAACAGCTCCTGCAGCATCGCCGTCAGCTCCAAAACCGTGAAGTTCCAGTTGAGGCCCGGGCACAACCTCATGATGTCTGCCGCATTCCTGAATTCCCAAGCAGGTCTCCCCCTCTCCTGCAAGGGTGCGATGCGGCGGCGGAGGAAGTCTGCGCCAACTGCGCCTACGGTCAGTCCGGCAAGCCTAAGGCGCAGAATCCGGGTCACAGCAATCTGCAGCCTCTCGTCCTCCGGCGCCAAGTTACTCCAGTCATTGCCGCGCACTATTGGGGTCCGGCGCACGGCAGTGAAGGGCTGCGGATTCTCCTCAATGATCCAACACCAGTTGCCTCTCCACTCATCCCACTTACTACGGAACTCCCCTTCCAAGTAAGCGTCTTTCTTCCCGATCCTAGAGACCCAAGCTACCCCTCCGGCAAGCGGCTCTCCTCTCTCGGCGCGGGGCATGAAGAAGTGGCGGAAGAGGGCGACATTTCGGTGGACCCCGACAAAATTCTCACAAAGATGGGCGAAAACCGCCATGGTGAGGACGGCGTTGGGGGTGAAATCAAGGAGGTGGAGGCCATAGGTGTTCATGATATCACAAAAGAATTCCGAGAAGGGCGGGCAGAGCCCGCAGTAGAAGAAAAGTGCGAAGAAGGGATACCCGACAGAGACCTTCTCGGATGTAGCGGCGGAGATCACCCTCGTGCGCGGGTGTGCCCGCGTCTGCCGCCAGAAGAGATAGAACTCCTCCGCAACGCCTTTGCGTCGAGCCTGGTCGAAGAGGGCCCGTTCCTTGCGCAGCGCGGCGAGCCGCTGCGCCTCGACGGACTTCACGCCTTTCCCCTTGTCGGCCTTCGGGGCCATGGCGGAGGCGTTGGAGGTGACCGACGGCGTTGGTGGAGGCGTTGGCGGGGCGTTGCTCTTCTCTGGCTCAGGAGGCGGGGGAGAGCAATGTGGTTTTCGAAGAACAAGCAGCAAAGGGCGAGGGGAACAGAATGCCCCTGTTTCCTCTGCTTATAAAGAGGGAGGGGGCGGACGTTTTGCGCTTCCTGGCGAAAAGATTCCCCCACAATCTTGCCCATGATTTCTCCCATAAACGCCGCGTTCGACGCCGCGGCTGCCTGTGGGGACGTGGTGGGTCCAGGGTGAGTAACGGTGTGATTCAGGCCGCGCGCGCCCGTGCACTGTTTTGGGCCTGGCCCAACAGCGCTCGGCACCGTGTATGGCCCAGGCCCGGGGGCTCCTGTCGGTGTACTAGAGTAGGGGTACCCTAGTATCCCGAACTCGTGCACGGGCAGTCGCAGCACCCCGCGGCAAGGCTTGCCAGATGATCACCAAGACTCTTCGTGGCTCCTTTGGAGCCATTCAAGAACAAAGTGTTCTCAGTCAAAGAGACAAGACCCCGGCAAGAGGAGCTTGCCGGGAAGGCCACTCGAGGCATGAAGGAAACAAGGCCCCGGCAAGAGGAGCTTGCCGGGAAGGCTTGGAGAGCGACGAACTCCCGAGCGCGACAAGAACCTTGCCGCGGCAAGGCGCTTGCCACGGCAGGTAGCCTCTCTTCCTCTCCGCTCCAGCTCATCCGCCAACGTGTCGCCATGGGGCTTTCCCAGGCGCGCGTGTCGACGGGCTGTGCAGCCAGCGGGGAGCGGCGACAACCAGCGCAGACAAGCCACCATCGTGGCAAACGGAGGCGCACCTGACGGTCCCTGTTGCACTTTTCAGGCGACATGGACGGGCATTTATGGCTCTTGTCCCTTGCCGTCAGAGTTAGGTATAGACCACTGTACACTGTACAAAGCGGTGTACCAACCTCTGTTTTTCCTATTTTACCCTTGTCTACTTGCCACCTGTGGTGACCCCTTGTGCCTATAAAAGGAGGCCCGAGTGCAACGTAGAAAGGGTTCGATTCTCGTTAGGTTCGGCTCGTTCGGTTCAGCACGTACGAAGCCATAGATTCTCAAGCTAGGTTTTGTAGCTCTCATCGCTCCCTAGCAAGAACACAATACAACCGCATAAGCGGCAAGAGGAGTATTATCTCTCCGAGAGCTCCGAAGCTGGGTAAATCGCTCGCGTGATCGCCTCGATCTGCTCTTTGTGCATCCTCCGCCCCCTGCCGAACCGAAAAGGGGCTTCGGTCCCATAGGTGTCCGTGGCGGGACAGATTTCCCCCCGACAATAGATGGATCACTGGAGCTTGCAGATTTTGTTAGCACCTTTAGGACTGACAAAACCTTCTGGTTGCATCATATGCAACTCTTCTTCCATAAATCCATTTAGGAATGCAGTTTTGACATCCATTTGCCAGATTTCATAAAATGCAGCAATTGCTAACATGATTCGGACAGACTTAAGCATAGATATGAGTGAGAAACTCTCATCGTAGTCAACACCTTTGAACTTGTCGAAAAACTTTTTGCGACAATTCTAGCTTTGTAGATAGTAACACTACTATCAGCGTCCGTCTTCCTCTTGAAGATCCATTTAATCTCAATGGCTCGTCGATCATTGGACAAGTCAATCAAAGTCCATACTTTGTTTTCATACATGTATCTCATCTTAGATTTCATGGCCTCAAGCCATTTCGCGGAATCTGGGCTCATCATCGCTTCCTCATAATTCGTAGGTTCGTCATGGTCAAGTAACATGTCCTTCAGAACAGGATTAACGTACCACTCTGGTGCGGATCTCACTCTCGTTTACCTACGAGGTTCGGTAGTAACTTGATCTGAAGTTACATGATCATCATCATTAGCTTCCTCACTAATTTGTGTAGTAGTCACAGTAACAGATTTCTGTGATGAACTACTTTCCAATAAGGGAGCAGGTACAGTTACCTCATCAAGTTCTACTTTCCTCCCACTCACTTCTTTCGAGAGAAACTCCTTCTCTAGAAAGTTTCCGAATTTAACAACAAAAGTCTTGCCTTCGGATCTGTGATAGAAGGTGTATCCAATAATTTCCTTTGGATATCCTATGAAGAGTCCTTCTCAAAGCCTCCACAAAGCCTTGGGGTCGAAACTTGGAGTAAAAGCCTCCACAAAGTCGGTTTCACCCGAAAGGCAAGAGTCCTTCTCGGACTCCAGGGCCAGACGCCAGGGTTCCCGGCGTCTGGGTCCAGACGCCAGGGACCCTGGCGTCTGGCCCCTGGACTCTGCAAAACTTCCTTTTGCGCTTTCCAAACACCTCATGGGCTTTCCCCTTTGGCTAAAATAAAGTGTTCTCGTGCCCAAACATTTCGTGAAACATCCGGAACCCCTTCCTATGGATTCCGGAACCTTTCCGGAGATCAAACACTACTATCCACATATCAATCTTTACTTCCGGACCATTCCGGAGTTCCTCGTCATATTCGTGATCTCATCCGAAACTCCAAACAACATTCGGTCACCAACATACATAACTCATAGTACTATATCGTCAACGAACGTTAAGCGTCACGGACCCTACGGGTTCGAGAACTATGTAGACATGACCGAGACACCTCTCTTGTCAATAACCAATAGCGGGACCTGGATGCCCATATTGGCTCCTACATATTCTACGAAGATCTTTAACGGTCAGACCGCATAACAACATATGTTGTTCCCTTTGTCATCGGTATGTTACTTGCCCGAGATTCGATGGTCGGTATCTTAATACCTAGTACAATCTCGTTACCGGCAAGTCTCTTTACTCGTTTCGTAATACATCATCTCACAACTAACTCATTAGTTGCAATGCTTGCAAGGCTTATGTGATGTGCATTATCGAGAGGTCCCAGAGATACCTCTCCGACAGTCGGAGTGACAAATCCTAATCTCGAAATATGCCAACCCAACATGTACCTTTGGAGACACCTGTAGAGCTCCTTTATAATCACCCAGTTACGTTGTGACGTTTGGTAGCACACAAAGTGTTCCTCCGGCAAACGAGAGTTGCATAATCTCATAGTCATAGGAACATGTATAAGTCATGAAGAAAGCAACAGCAACATACTAAACGATCAAGTGCTAAGCTAACGGAATGGGTCAAGTCAATCACATCATTCTCCTAATGATGTGATCCCGTTAATCAAATGACAACTCATGTCTATGGCTAGGAAACTTAACCATCTTTGATTCACGAGCTAGTCAAGTAGAGGCATACTAGTGACACTATGTTTGTCTATGTATTCACACATGTATCAAGTTTCCGGTTAATACAATTCTAGCATGAATAATAAACATTTATCATGAAATAAGGAAATAAATAATAACCTTATTATTGCCTCTAGGGCATATTTCCTTCAGTCTCCCAGTTGCACTAGAGTCAATAATCTAGTTCACATCACCATGTGATTCAACACCAATAGTTCATATCACCATGTGATTAACACCCATAGTTCACATCGTCATGTGACCAACACCCAAAGGGTTTACTAGAGTCGATAATCTAGTTCACATCGTTATGTGATTAACACCCAAAGAGTACTAAGGTGTGATCATGTTTTGCTTGTGAGATAATTTTAGTCAACGGGTCTGTCATATTCAGATCCGTAAGTATTTTGCAAATATCTATGTCAACAATGCTCTGCACGGAGCTACTCTAGCTAATTGCTCCCACTTTCAATATGTATCTGGATCGAGACTTAGAGTCATCCAGATCAGTGTCAAAGCTTGCATCGACGTAACCCTTTACGACGAACCTTTTTGTCACGTCCATAATCGAGAAACATATCCTTATTCCACTAAGGATAATTTTGACCGTTGTCCAGTGATCTACTCCTAGATCACTATTGTACTCCCTTGCCAAAATCAGTGTAGGGTATACAATAGATCTGGTACACGGCATGGCATACTTTATAGAACCTATGGCTGAGGCATAGGGAATGACTTTCATTCTCTTTCTATCTTCTGCCGTGGTCGGGTTTTGAGTCTTACTCAATTTCACACCTTGTAACACATGCAATAACTCTTTCTTTGACTGTTCCATTTTGAACTACTTCAAAATCTTGTCAAGGCATGTACTCATTGAAAAAAACTTATCAAGCGTCTTGATCTATCTCTATAGATTTTGATGCTCAATATGTAAGTAGCTTCACCGAGGTCTTTCATTGAAAAACTCCTTTCAAATACTCCTTTATGCTTTGCAGAATAATTCTACATTATTTCCGATCAACAATATGTCATTTACATATACTTATCAGAAATGTTGTACTGCTCCCACTCACTTTCTTGTAAATACAGGCTTTACCGCAAGTCTGTATAAAACTATATGCTTTGATAAACTCATCAAAGCGTATATTCCAACTCCGAGATGCTTGCACCAATCCATAGATGGATCACTGGAGCTTGCATATTTTGTTAGCACCTTTGGGACTGATAAAACCTTCCGTTGCATCATATGCAACTCTTCTTCCGTAAATCCATTTAGGAATGCAGTTTTGACATCCATTTGCCAGATTTCATAAAATGCGGCAATTGCTAACATGATTCGGACAGACTTAAGCATAGATACGAGTGAGAAACTCTCATCGTAGTCAACACCTTTGAACTTGTCGAAAAACTTTTTGCTATATTAGAACACCTAAACCTGATGAACAAATTAAAGTAGAACCTAGCATTGCTATGGTTATAGATCTCTTGGAAGAAGATATGGATTGGCATGTTATTTATTTCTGTGAAGAAGCTGCTAGAATTGCTAAACCTAATAAAAGGGATAAACATAGACCTGTTGTGGGCATGCCTGTCATCTCAGTTAAAATAGGAGATCACTGTTATCATTGTTTATGTGACATAGGTGTTGGGTTCTACGGTAGGGTGCGTCGACTGCAAATTAAAAATTCCTACCCGCAGAACATCCAGGAACATGCTACGGGAGATGGATCACAGTTCGTTACCACTAGACGCGCAGTGCCTGCAGCGGAAGAAGAGTTGGGGCAGCGCGTCTGCGTGGATCGTCTCCTCCTCGTTCGATCTCCCTCGAGCGGCCGGTCGTCCGATCCCACGTACGAGTTCGCCGGAGCGGCGCAAGTGCACCTCCTCTAACGGTATCCGCGCGTGCGGGAGGAACGTCGTGCGGCGGACTGCTAGGTCCGATCACACAGACGGCGGCGAGTGGAGGTGGCTATTCGCAACACATGCAAACCCTAGTCGCAGCGCCGGTCGAACTAATGAGTGTGCCGCACCTCCACTTTATATAGGCGTCCGCTGGCTCAACACTTGGGCCTCGCACGGACCCTAAAGCCCAAAGTCTGCTCGGTCACGTTCCTAGTCCAGTTCGGATCACATCCGACCAGTGTCCTACGAACCGACCTCGTGGGTTCCTTCCCTTAAGCGCGCGACCCCTTAGGTTCAAGTCGGCTTGGTCACAGTTCGGATCACCTCCGACCTGTACGGTTGGTAGCGGCCTCTAGCAAGGCGTGCCGACCACCAAGCTGACTATGAAGCTGGTTAGGCGAACCTGTACAACGTGTCACACTTCTGTTCCCTTTGCCGCACGATATATGTTGTCGGGCTCAAGGCGAGACTGTCATCCTTGTGCTAGCCCGACCTCTTTCTCGTTCCAGTGATACCGACCACAATCCGGATTATCTCATAATCCTTGTCGCATGGCCATGCTTTCCCTGGTCAGATCACACGAGGGGCCCAGAGTATATCTCTGCCGATCGGATGGGCTAATCCCATCTTGCACGACCATGTCTCGCAGCATGGGATTGGACAAATCCGAAACCTACCTTTGTAACTACCCAACACGGAGTAGCGTTTGGTCGGCCCAAAGCAAGTCTATCACCATCTCGAGTACATGCGCCACCAGGTCTTAGGACATAGAACGTATGTTGTACTAGAGACTCACAGATGACATATCGCTGCGTCTCATAGTTGGGTCTGTCCGACTCAGACCTTATCTCGACTCGGATCCGACTAGGTCGAATCCGACCAGACCTTTCCAAGTCCATATTATCCGGTTAGCATCCAATGCTCCATGGCTAGTGAGACCAAGCCATCGACCGGGTCATATGCCAGTCTATTCGGCGGCGTCCACACAGCCCTTTCGACTAGGGACCTTTTAGGACAGTCATCATACAATGCATAGTCCCACAAACAAGTCACGTACTTGCTGATACACATCATTGATAATGTCCAAGGACTATCTTTATTCATAAACACATAGGAAATATCATCATACATGATTGCCTCTAGGGCATATCTCCAACAATAGGTGCTAGTGTGAGTGCTATTCCTTGCACCTTATATCAAGAAATTATGAATGATATAGCACCCGCAGAGATAGAAGAAATAGATGTTACTATTAAACTTGCTAATAGAGACACCATATCACCAATTGGGATTGTTAGAGATGTTGAAGTCTTGTGTGGGAAAATAAAATACCCTACTGATTTTCTTGTTCTTGGTTCCCCACAAGATGACTTCTGTCCCATTATCTTTGGTAGACCTTTCTTGAACACCGTTAATGCTAGAATAGATTGTGAGAAAAAAATTGTTGATGTTAGCTTTCGTAATGAGTCTCATGAGTTTAATTTTTCCAAGTTCAGTAGAAATCTTCATGAAAAAGAATTGCCTAGTAAGGATGAATTAATTGGTCTAGCTTCTATTGTTGGTCCACCTACTGATCCTTTAGAACAATATTTGCTTCACCATGAAAATGATTTACATATGCATGAAAGAAATGAAATAGATAAGATTTTCTTTGAATAATGTCCTCTACTTAAACACAATTTCCCTACTGGAACTCTGGGAGGTCCTCCTCCACCTAAAGGTGATCCTGTGTTCGAATTAAACAATTGTCAGACACTTTGAAATATGCTTATCTTGATGAAAATAAGATATATCATGTTATTATCAGAGCTAATCTTTCAGAACATGAAGAAGAAAGATTATTGAAAGTTCTAAGGAAGCACCGAGCTGCTATTGGATATACTCTTGATGATTTAAAAGGCATTAGTCCCACTCTATGTCGGCACAAAATTAATATGGAACCCGATGCTAAACCAGTTGTTGACCACCAACGCTTGTTAAATCCTAAGATGAAAGAGGTGGTAAGATCGGAAATATTAAAACTTCTGGAAGCATGTATAATCTATCCTATAGCTGATAGTAGATGGGTAAGTCATGTTCATTGTGTTCCTAAGAAAGGAGGTATAACTGTTGTTCCTAATGATAAGAATGAACTTATTCCACAAAGAATTGTTACAGGCTATAGAATGGTAATTGATTTTAGAAAACTAAATAAAGCAACTAGAAAAGATCATTACCCTTTGCCTTTTATTGATCAAATGCTTGAAAGATTATCTTGATGGGGAACGTAGCAGAAATTCAAAAATTTCCTACGTGTCACCAAGATCTATCTATGGAGAAACTAGCAACGAGGGAAGGAGAGTGCATCTACATACCCTTGTAGATCGTTAAGCGGAAGCGTTCATGAGAACGGGGTTGAAGGAGTCGTACTCATCGTGATCCAAATCACCGGAGATCCTAGTGCCGAACGGACGGCACCTCCGCGTTCAACACACGTACAGCCCGGTGACGTCTCCCACGCCTTGATCCAGCAAGGAGAGAGGGAGAGGTTGAGGAAGACTCCGTCCAGCAGCAGCACAACTGCGTGGTGGTGATGGAGGAGCGTGGCAATCCAGCAGGGCTTCGCCAAGCACCGCGAGAGAGGAGAAGGGAGAGAGGTAGGGCTGCGCCAAGAGGAGAAGTTCTCATGTATTGGGCAGCCCCAAAACCCCACTATTTATAGGGGAGAGGGAGGGTGCGCCCCTTTAGGGTTTCCACCCCAAGGGTGCGGCAGCCCCAATCCCATCTATGGGTGGCGGCCAAAGGGGGAGAGGGAGGCGCACCAGTATGGGCCCTAAGGCCCATCTCGCCTTAGGGTTTGCCCTTCTCCTCTCCTTAGGCGCCTTGGGCCCCTTGTGGGGGGCGCACCAGCCCACCTGGGGCTGGTTCCCACCCACACTTGGCCCATGCAGCCCTCCGGGGTTAGTGGCCCCACTTGGTGGACCCCCGGGACCCTCCCGGTGGTCCCGGTACGTTAACGGAAAAACCCGAAACTTTTCCGGTGACCAAAACAGGACTTCCCATATATAAATCTTTACCTCCGGACCATTCCGGAACTCCTCGTGACGTCCGGGACTCCGAACAACATTCGGTAACCACATATAAACTTCCTTTATAACCCTAGCGTCATCGAACCTTAAGTGTGTAGACCCTACGGGTTCGGGAGACATGTAGACATGACCGAGACGTTCTCCGGTCAATAACCAACAGCGGGATCTGGATACCCATGTTGGCTCCCACATGTTCCACGATGATCTCATCGGATGAACCATGATGTCAAGGACTCAATCGATCCCATATACAATTCCCTTTGTCTAGCGGTATTGTACTTGCCTGAGATTCGATCGTCGGTATCCCGATACCTTGTTCAATCTCGTTTCCGGCAAGTCTCTTTACTCGTTCCGTAACACATCATCCCGTGATCAACCCCTTGGTCACATTGTGCACATTATGATGATGTCCTACCGAGTGGGCCCAGAGATACCTCTTCGTTTACACGGAGTGACAAATCCGATCTCGATTCGTACAACCCAATGTACACTTTCGGATATACCGTAGTGCACCTTTATAGCCACCCGATTACGTTGTGACGCTTGGTACACCCAAAGCATTCCTACGGTATCCGGGAGTTGCACAATCTCATGGTCTAAGGAAAAGACACTTGACATTAGAAAAGCTTTAGCATACGAACTACGATCTTTGTGCTAGGCTTAGGATTGGGTCTTGTCCATCACATCATTCTCCTAATGATGTGATCCCGTTATCAATGACATCCAATGTCCATGGTCAGGAAACCGTAACCATCTATTGATCAACGAGCTAGTCAACTAGAGGCTTACTAGGGACATGGTGTTGTCTATGTATCCACACATGTATCTGAGTTTCCTATCAATACAATTATAGCATGGATAACAAACTATTATCATGAACGAGGAAATATAATAATAACTTATTTATTATTGCCTCTAGGGCATATTTCCAACAGTCTCCCACTTGCACTAGAGTCAATAATCTAGTTCACATCGTCATGTGATTAACACTCACAGGTCACATCGCCATGTGACCAACACCCAAGAGTTTACTAGTGTCACTAAACTAGTTCACATCATCATGTGATTAAGACTCAATGAGTTCTGGGGTTTGATCATGTTTTGCTTGTAAGAGAGGTTTTAGTCAACGGGTCTGCAACATTCAGATCCGTTATGTACTTCGCAATTCTCTATGTCATATTGTAAATGTTGCTTCCACGTTCCACTTGAAGCTATTCCAAATGGTTGCTCCACTATACGTATCCGGTTTACTACTCAGAGTCATTCGGATAGGTGTTAAAGCTTGCATCGACGTAACCCTTTACGCCGAACTCTTTATCACCTCCATAATCGAGAAACATGTCCTTATTTACTCCAAGGACAATTATTGACCGTTGTCCAATGATCTATTCCTGGATCATTCTTGTACCCCTTGACTGACTCATGGCAAGGCACACTTCCGGTGCGGTACACAGCATGGCATACTATAGAGCCTATGTCTGAAGCATAGGGGACGACCTTCGTCCTTTCTCTCTTTTCTGCCGTGGTCGAGCTTTAACTCTTAACTTCATACCTTACATCTCAGGCAAGAACTCCTTCTTTGACTGATCCATGTCAAGATCATGTCAAGGTATGTGCTCATTTGAAAGTATTATTAAGCATTTTGATCTATCCTTATAGATCTCGATGCTCAATGTTCAAGTAGCTTAATCCAGGTTTTCTATTGAAAAACATCTTTCAAATAACCCTATATGCTTTCCAGAAATTCTACATCATTTCTGATCATCAATATGTCAACAACATACACTCATCAGAAATTCTATAGTGCTCCCACTCACTTCTTTGGAAATACAAGTTTCTCATAAACTTGGTATAGACCCAAAATCTTTGATCATCTCATCAAAGCATATATTCCAACTCCGAGATGCTTACTCCAGTCCTTAGAAGGATCGCTGGAGCCAGCATACCTTTTAGCATCCTTAGGATCGACAAAAACTTTCTGATTGTATCACATACAACCTTTCCTTACGAAAACTGGTAAGGAAACTCGTTTTGACATCCATCTGCCAGATTTCATAAATGCAGCTAATGCTAACATGATTCCGACGGACTTAAGCATCGCTACGGATGAGAAAATCTCATCCTTGAACTTGTGAAAAACTCTTCACCACAAGTCGAGCTTCATAGACGGTGACATTACCGTCCACGTCCGTCTTCTTCTTAAAGATCCATTTATCTCAATGGCTTGCCTATCGAGCAAGTCCACCAAAGTCCATGCTTTGTTCTGATACATGGATCCTATCTCGGATTTCATGGCTTCTAACCATTTGTTGGAATATGGGCCCACCATTGCTTCTCCATAGCTCGTAGGTTCATTGTTGTCTAGCAACATGACATTCAAGACGGGATAACCGTACCACTCCGAAGCAGTATGCGTCCTTGTCGTCCTACGAGGTTCGGTAGTGACTTGATCTGAAACTTCATGATCACTATCATAAGCTTCTACTTCAATTGGTGTAGGTGCCATGGGAACAACTTCCTGTGCCCTGCTACACACTAGTTGAAGTGACGGTTCATTAACCTCATCAAGTCTCCACCATCCTCCCACTCAATTCTTTCGAGAGAAACTTTTCCTCGAGAAAGGACCTGTTTCTAGAAACAATTACTTTTGCTTCCGGATCTGAGACAGGAGGTATACCCAACCATTTTGGGTATCCTATGAAGATGTATTTATCCGTTTTGGGTTCGAGCTTATCACGATGAAACCTTTTCACATAAGCGTCGCAGCCCCAAACTTTTAAGAAACGACAGCTTAGGTTTCTCTAAACCATAGTTCATACGGTGTCGTCTCAACGGAGTAACGTGGTGCCCTATTAAAGTGAGTGCGGTTGTCTCTAATGCCTAACCCATGAGCGATAGTGGTAATTCGATAAGAGACATCATGGTACGCACCATATCCAATAGGGTGCAACTATGATGTTCGGACACCATCACACTATGGTGTTCCAAAGTGTATTAATTGTGAAAAAATTTCAAAAATGTCTTAATTGCGTGCCAAAGCTTGTAACTCAGATACTCATCTCTATGATCATATCATAGACATTTTATCCTCTTGTCACAATGATCTTCAACCTCACTCTGAAATTACTTGAACCATTCAAGAATTCAGACTTGTGTTCCGTCAAGTAAATATACTCAACATCTACTCGAATCATCTCGTGAAGTAAGAACATAACGATATTCATCGCATGCCTCGGCACTCATTGGACTGCACACATCAAAATGTGTTACTTCCTACAAGTTGCTTTCTTGTTCCATTTTACCAAAACGAGGCTTTCACTCATCTTGCCAATGTGGTATGATTTGCATGTCTCAAGTGATTCAAAATCAAGTGAGTCTAAACGGTCCATCTGCATGGAGTTTCTTCATGCGTATACACCAATAGACATGGTTCGCATGTCTCAAACTTTTCAAAACGAGTGAGTCCAAAGATCCATCAACATGGAACTTCTTCATGCGTTTTATACCAATATGACTCACATGGCGATTGCCACAAGTAAGTGGTACTATCATTACTATCTTATATCTTTTGGCATGAAAATGTGTATCACTACGATCGAGATTCAATAAACCATTCCTTTAGGTGCAAGACCATTGAAGGTATTATTCAAATAAACAGAGTAACCATCATTCTCCTTAAATGAATAACCAGACAAGCATGCATATAATCCAATCATGTCTATGCTCAACGCATAAACACCAATAACAATTATTTAGGTTTAACACCAATCTCGATGGTAGAGGGAGCGTGTGATGCTTGATCATATCAACCTTGGAAACACTTCCAACACGTATCGTCGACTCACCTTTAGCTAGTCTCTGCTTATTCCGTAGCTTTTATTTCGAAGTTACTAACACTTAGCAACCGAACCGGTATCTAATACCTCGGTGCTACTAGGAGTACTAGTAAAGTACACATTAACATAATATATATCCAATATACTTCTATTGACCTTGCCAGCCTTCTTATCTACCAAGTATCTAGGGTAATTCTGCTCCAAAGGCTGTTCCCCTTATTACAAAGAAGACTTAGTCTCGGTTTGGGTTCAACCACAGGTTTCTTCATTGGAGCAGCAACTGATTTGCCGTTTCATGAAGTGTCCTTCTTGCCCTTGCCCTTCTTGAAACTAGTGGTTTCACCAACCATCAACAATTGATGCTCATTATTGCTTTCTACTTTCGCGGTGTCAAACATCGTGAATACCTCAAGGATCATCATATCTATACCTGATAAGTTATAGTTCATCACGAAGCTCTAGAAGCTTGGTGGCAATGACTATGGAGAAACATCACTATCTCATCAGTAAGATAAACTCACACTCGATACAAGTCATTGTTGCACTCAGACAATCTGATCACAAGCTCAACGATTGAGATTTTCTCCCTTAGTTTGCTAGCTAAGAAAATCGTCGGAGGTCTCATACCTCTTGACGTGGGCACGAGCCTGAAATCCCAATTTCAGCCCTTGAAACATCTCATATGTTCTGCGACGTTTCGAAAAACGTCTTTGGTGCCTCAACTCTAAACCGTTTAACTGAACTATCACGTAGTTATCAAAACGTGTATGTCCGATGTTCGCAACATCCACAAACGACGTTTGGGGTTCGACACCGAGCGGTGCATTAAGGACATAAGCTTTCTCTTGTCCGCATAATCTCTACTTTCAACTTTCAACTATATTTTCTCTAGGAACATATCTAAACAGTGGAACTAAAGCGCGAGCTTTACATAATTTGCAAAAGGTCTTTTGACTATGTTCAGGATAATTAAGTTCATCTTATGAACTCCCACTCGAATAGACATCCCTCCGTCATCTAAGTGATTACATGATCCGAGTCAACTAGGCCGTGTCCGATCATCACGTGAGACGGACTAGTCATCATCGGTGAACATCTTCATGTTGATCGTATCTACTATACGACTCATGCTCGACCTTTCGGTCTCTGTGTTCCGAGGCCATGTCTGTACATGCTAGGCTCGTCAAGTTAACCCTAAGTGTTTCACGTGTGTAAATCTGTCTTACACCCGTTGTATGTGAACGTAAGAATCCATCACACCCGATCATCACGTCGTGCTTAGAAGCTTACGAACTTTAGCAACGGTGCACGCTTAGGGAGAACACTTCTTGAAATTGTTGTAAGGGATCATCTTATTTACTACCGTCGTTCTAAGTAAACAAGATGCATAAACATAATAAACATCACATGCAATTATATAGTAGTGACATGATATGGCCAATATCATATAGCTCCATTGATCTCCATCTTCGGGGCTCCATGATCATCATCGTCACCGGCATGACACCATGATCTCCATCATCATGTCTTCATGAAGTTGTCTCGCCAACTATTACTTCTACTACTATGGCTACTGGTTAGCAATAAAGTAAAGTAATTACATGGCGTTGTTTAATGACACGCAGGTCATACAATAAATAAAGACAACTCCTATGGCTCTGCCGGTTGTCATACTCATCGACATGCAAGTCGTGAATCCTATTACAAGAACATGATCAATCTCATACATCACATATCATTCATCACATTCTTCTTGGCCATATCACATCACATAGCATACCACCGCAAAAACAAGTTAGACGTCCTCTAATTGTTGTTTGCATGTTTTACGTGGCTGCTATGGGTTTCTAGCAAGAACGTTTCTTACCTACGCAAAACCACAACGTGATATGCCAATTGCTATTTACCCTTCATAAGGACCCTTTTCATCGAATCCGTTCCGACTAAAGTGGGAGAGACTGGCACCCGCTAGCCACCTTATGCACCAAGTGCATGTTAGTCAGTGGAACCTGTCTCACGTAAGTGTACGTGTAAGGTCGGTCCGGGCCGCTTCATCCCACAATATTGTCGAAACAAGATTGGACTAGTAACGGCAAGCATATTGAACAAAATCAACGCCCACAACTACTTTGTGTTCTACTCGTGCAAAGAATCTACGCAATAGACCTAGCTCATGATGCCACCGATGGGGAACGTGGCGAGAAATTCAAAATTTCCTACGTGTCACCAAGATCTATCTATGGAGAAACTAGCAACGAGGGAAGGAGAGTGCATCTACATACCCTTGTAGATCGTTAAGCGGAAGCGTTCATGAGAACGGGGTTGAAGGAGTCGTACTGCGTCGTGATCCAAATCACCGGAGATCCTAGTGCCGAACGGACGGCACCTCCGCGTTCAACACACGTACAGCCCGGTGACGCCTCCCACGCCTTGATCCAGCAAGGAGAGAGGAGAGGTTGAGGAAGACTCCATCCAGCAGCAGCACAACGGCGTGGTGGTGATGGAGGAGCGTGGCAATCCAGCAGGGCTTCGCCAAGCACCGCGAGAGAGGAGAAGGGAGAGAGGTAGGGCTGCGCCAAGAGGGAGAAGTTCTCATGTATTGGGCAGCCCCAAAAACCCCACTATTTATAGGGGAGAGGGAGGGGGTGCGCCCCCTTTAGGGTTTCCACCCCAAGGGGTGCGGCAGCCCCCAATCCCATCTATGGGTGGCGGCCAAAGGGGGGGAGAGGGAGGCGCACCAGGTATGGGCCCTAAGGCCCATCTGCCCTTAGGGTTTGCCCCCTCTCCTCTCCTTAGGCGCCTTGGGCCCCTTGTGGGGGGGCGCACCAGCCCACCTGGGGCTGGTTCCCTCCCACACTTGGCCCATGCAGCCCTCCGGGGTTAGTGGCCCCACTTGGTGGACCCCCGGGACCCTCCCGGTGGTCCCGGTACGTTACCGGAAAAACCCGAAACTTTTCCGGTGACCAAAATAGGACTTCCCATATATAAATCTTTACCTCCGGACCATTCCGGAACTCCTCGTGACGTCCGGGATCTCATCCGGGACTCCGAACAACATTCGGTAACCACATATAAACTTCCTTTATAACCCTAGCGTCATCGAACCTTAAGTGTGTAGACCCTCAGGGTTCGGGAGACATGTAGACATGACCGAGACGTTCTCCGGTCAATAACCAACAGCGGGATCTGGATACCCATGTTGGCTCCCACATGTTCCACGATGATCTCATCGGATGAACCATGATGTCAAGGACTCAATCGATCCCGTATACAATTCCCTTTGTCTAGCGGTATTGTACTTGCCCGAGATTCGATCGTCGGTATCCCGATACCTTGTTCAATCTCGTTTCCGGCAAGTCTCTTTACTCGTTCCGTAACACATCATCCTATGATCAACCCCTTGGTCACATTGTGCACATTATGATGATGTCCTACCGAGTGGGCCCAGAGATACCTCTCCGTTTACACGGAGTGACAAATCCCGATCTCGATTCGTACCAACCCAATGCAGACACTTTCGGATATACCGTAGTGCTCCTTTATAGCCACCCGCCACGTTGTGACGTTTGGTACACCCAAAGCATTCCTACGGTATCCGGGAGTTGCACAATCTCATGGTCTAAGGAAAAGATACTTGACATTAGAAAAGCTTTAGCATACGAACTACGATCTTTGTGCTAGGCTTAGGATTGGGTCTTGTCCATCACATCATTCTCCTAATGATGTGATCCCGTTATCAATGACATCCAATGTCCATGGTCGTGAAACCGTAACCATCTATTGATCAATGAGCTAGTCAACTAGAGGCTTACTAGGGACATGGTGTTGTCTATGTATCCACACATGTATCTGAGTTTCCTATCAATACAATTATAGCATGGATAATAAACTATTATCATGAACGAGGAAATATAATAATAACTTATTTATTATTGCCTCTAGGGCATATTTCCAACATATCTGAGCACACACAGTTTTGCTTCCTTGACAGATATTCTGGCTTTTCACAAATACCTGTTTCTCAACCTGATCAAGAAAATACCACTTTTACTTGTCCTTTTGGAACCTATGCTTATAGACGTATGCATTTTGGTTTATGTAATGCACCTGCTACCTTTCAAAGATGTATGACTGCTATATTCTCTGATTTTCGTGAAAACATTGTTGAGGTTTTCATGGATGACTTTTCTGTTTATGGGAAGTCTTTTGATGATTGTTTAAGCAATCTTGATCGAGTTTTGCAGAGATGTGGACAAACAAATCTTGTCTTGAATTGGGAGAAGTGCCACTTTATGGTTAATGAAGGCATTTTCTTGGGTCATAAAATTTCTGAAAGAGGTATTGAAGTGGACCAAGCTAAGGTTGATGCCATTGAGAAAATGCCAGGTCCTAAAGATATAAAAGGTATTCGTAGTTTCCTAGGTCATGCTGGTTTCTATAGGAGATTTATCAAAGACTTTTCTAAAATTTACAGGCTTCTCACTAGTCTTTTGCAAAAGGATATTCCTTTTGTTTTTGATGATGATTGTTTAAGCCTTTGAAAGACTCAAGAAAGCCTTAATTTCCGCACCTATTGTTCAACCACCTAATTGGAACTTGCCTTTTTAAATTATGTGTGATGCTAGTGATTATGCTGTTAGTGCTATTCTTGGACAAAGAGTTGATAAGAAATTGAATGTTATTCATTATGCTAGTAAAACTCTATACAATGCTCAAATAAATTATGCTACTACTGAAAAAGAAATCTTAGCGATGGTGTTTGCTTGTGATAAATTTAGAACTTATATTGTTGATTCCAAAGAAACTGTTCACACAGACCATGCTCCTATTTAAATATCTTATTGAAAAGAAAGATTCTAAACCAATACTTATTCATTGGCTTCTCTTGTTGCAAGAATTTGATTTCATATCGTTGATAGAAAAGGAGCTGAGAACCTCGTAGCTGATAACTTGTCTAGGCTTGAAAATGTGCTTGATGACCCACTTCCTATTGATGATAGTTTTCCTGATGAGCAGTTAGCTGCAATAAATGTTTCTCATAGTACTCCTTGGTATGCTGACTATGCTAATTACATTGTCGCTAAATATTTACCACCTAGCTTTACATACCAACAAAAGAAAAAATTCTTCTATGATTTAAGACATTACTTTTGGGATGACCCACATCTTTATAAAGAAGGAGTAGATGGTATTATTAGACGTTGTGTACCTGAGCATGAACAGGGACAAATCCTACGTAAATGTCACTCTGAAGCTGATGGAGGGCATCATGCTGGAGATAGAACTGCTCATAAGGTATTACAGTCTGGATTTTATTGGCCTACTCTCTTCAAGGATGCCTGTAAGTACGTCTCATCTTGTGATGAATGTCAAAGAATAGGTAATATCGGTAAGCGTCAAGAAATACCTATGAATTATTCACTTGTTGTTGAACCATTTGATGTTTGGGGATTTGATTACATGGGACCTTTTCCTTCCTCTAATGGGTATACACATATTTTGGTTGTTGTTGATTATGTTACTAAATGGGTAGAAGCTATTCCAACCGGTAGTGCTGATCACAACACCTCTATTAAAATGCTTAAGGAAGTTATTTTCCCAAGGTTTGGAGTCCCTAGATATTTAATGACTGATGGTGGTTCACAATTTATTCATGGTGCTTTTCGTAAAATGCTTACCAAGTATGATGTTAACCATAAAATTGCATCACCTTATCATCCTCAGTCTAGTGGTCAAGTTGAACTTAGCAATAGATAAATAAAATTAATTTTGCAAAAGACTGTCAATAGGTCCAGGAAGAATTGGTCTAAGAAATTAGATGATGCACTTTGGGCTTATAGAACAGCATATAAAAATCCTATGGGAATGTCTCCTTATAGAATGGTTTATGGAAAAGCTTGTCATTTGCCTCTTGAGTTATAACATAAAGCATATTGGGCAGTCAAAGAGCTCAACTATAATTTCAAGCTTGCTAGTGAAAAGAGGTTATTTGATATTATCTCATTAGATGAATGGAGAACCCAAGCTTATGAAAATGCAAAATTATTCAAAGAAAAAGTTAAAAGATGGCATGACAAAAGAATCCAAAAGAGTGAGTCTAAAGTTGGAGACTATGTTCTTTTGTACAACTCTCATTTTAGATTCTTTGCAGGAAAACTCCTCTCAAAATGAGAAGGCCCCTATGTTATCAAGGAGGTTTATCGGTCTGGAGCCATCAAAATAAATATTTCCGAAGGTACTCACCCGAAGGTTGTCAATGGACAACAAATAAAGCATTATATCTTAGGTATGCCCATTAATGTTGCAAGTAATATTATCCAAACATTGACACCGGAAGAACACATAAAAGAGTCCTTCCGGAACACTCCACAATCGTGAAAATAAGGAGGTACGTGATACGGTAAGTAAACGGGTCCGAAAAATCCGCAAAAATATTTTTTATCAGTTTTGGAATATTTTAAGAATTTTGGAAATAAAGCAGGTGGGTTGTGCCCACCTGGGACACCTCCCGGACTCCTTTTTCTTTCGTATGCTTGTCCTCCAAGATAAAAAAATCTATATATACTTCCCGAACCAGTTGATCACCATATCACGGAGAAACCCTCCATTCTCTTTTCTTGCTGTTTTCTGCGCAGTTCTGAAAATATGTCGTCTCAAGACTCCGATGGAGAGAGCTATGTCTCACGTCTCGTTGCTGACCCAAAGACCTATGGGGAACTATCTCCCTATGGTCGAACTACGGATAACGAGGAGGATGCTCACTTGATGAGTATCGATGATTCAAGCTCAGAGGAGGAGGATGTCCCTCTACCTCAACCTGGGGATATGCACGTGGAGTTCAAGAAGTCAAGTCTCCCTAAGAGAGCTAACCGTTCTAAAAATCAATCTATTCCTTCTCGTTTTTGGCAGAAAAGAAAAGGGGGTTTATGTGACAAGATCTTGAAGCTGGAGTTGGAAGTCGATGATTTAAAGGAGGAAATTGCTCTCCTAAACTACAATATGAAAAAGTTGAAGGCACAATTGTCATCACTACCACCATCTTCTTCACCACCAAAGGAGAACTGAGTATCGGGTATGGGCACTCCCCTTGGCTTCCGCCAAGCTTGGGGGAGGTGCCCCGGTATCGTATCATCCCACTATCTTTTTGCTTTTACTTATTTTAGTTTAATATTTTTCTTTAGATGAATAAAAGTTTAGTTCGATCCTTTCTTCTTTGAGAGTTTTCTTAGTGATATATCCTTGTAATCGTGTGCAATTTATATAATAAAGTTTAGTTTGAGTTTTTGCTTTCTTTACTTCCATGTTGCAAATAAAGAAAAGAAATAAGAAAGGAAAAAGACAAAGTAAATAAATAAAATAAAGGAAATAAATCAATAAGATCATATACTAATCCTATGGTAGGTGATGGCACCACATAGGGAAAAGTATAAGTAGGAAATTTTATTAGGGATTGACAAACATAACATTAGTCAATGATGCAAAACTCATGAAAGAATTAATAAGGGAAGAGAAGATTCACATATAAATATACTATCCTAGAAATCTTTTGTGATTGTGAGCCCTCACCAAAATATTATATGCCAAAATTGTTGACGTTGGACAAGGAAGACAACTTAATGGTTTATGTTTGTTTATATTCACATAGAAGTCATATTGTCATAGATCCTTCAACATGTGGTGCTTGCCCCTATCTTTGCTAGCCAAAAATTCCGCACTAAGTAGAGATACTACTTGTGCATCCAAAAACCCTTAAACCCAAATCTTATTTTCAAGTGTCCACCATACCTACCTAGGGATTGAGCAAGATCCCTCAAGTAAGTTGTCATCGGTGTAGAAAGGCTATAAAAATTGCTTCTAAAAGTGTGAGATCATTTAGTGTAAGAGAAAATTGAGCGTTGTACAAACTTGGATGACAAAGAATAAAAGTGACACACTACATAATAAAGGTTGTCATCTTAAGGGGCAATACAACGTGACGTTCTTTTGCACTAAGGGATGAAGCATACAAACAAATAAGCGCATGGAAACCTCTGCTTCCCTCTGCGAAGGGCCTATCCTTTACTTTCATGTATTTACTTTTATGAAAAGAGTCAAAGTTTCCCTTCTATTCCTTTTTATTTTTATCCTTTGGCAAGCATCATGTGGTGAGGAAAGATCTAGGCACAAATGTCCAGTTAAATATAGATAGCATGAGTTATTATTGTTGACACCTCCCTTGAGGTGAACATGTTGGGAGGCGAAACTATAAACCTCTATCTTTCTATGTGTCCAGTTGAAACGTTTTGCTCATGTGTAAGCGATGAGTGTTAGCAATCATAGAAGACTATATGATGGTTGAGTATGTGGACTTGCCTAAAGGCTCCGACACGTGACCCTTCCTGAAAAGATGATGAATTATAGTTGCAAAGTTGACTGAGAACATAGTTTGTTGGTTTCTAATAGAGTTTTTGCTTTATACTTCGATTGTATGATGAACTGTTACTTATTCATGAGAAGTGTATGATAAAAGTTCTATGATAAAAGTCTTATGTTTAAATTTGTTGCTGTTATAATAATCAACATGATGCTTCTATGTCCGTATTTTGTTTTTATCGACACCTCTCTCTCAAAGCATGTGGACAAGCGAGGTCTAAGCTTGGGGGAGTTGATACGTCCATTTTGCATCATGTTTTCTTACTGTTATTTATAATGTTTTTATCCATAATAATGCTTTTTGGAGTAATTCTAATGCCTTTTCTCTCATGATTTGCAAGGTACACACAAAGAGGGAGAATTCCGGCAGCTGGAAATCTGGACCTGGAAAAGCTACGTCAGGCTACCTATTCTGCACAACTCCAAACAAGCTGAAACTTCACGGAGATTTTTTATGAAATATTTAAGAATTATTGGAGCAAATAACTACCATAGGGGCCCCACCAGGTGCCGATGAGAGAGGGGCCCCACGGAGACTTAGGTAATGATGGTGAATAAAGGCATAAAACGACCAAACTTTAAGAGAGAGGGAAAAATCCAAGGGTGCCGATGAGACTCACACGCCTCAGAAGTTCTAGAGCAAGTCTGTCACATCCCTAGCTTTGTGATGCACTAGGCTAACACTTGCTTGTTGCATCATGTTTAAAATTCAATGAAATTTGAAATGGGGATGATAAACCCTAGCACCCAAAATAATTCAAATAGTTTCAACCTTAAAATATTTTCAATGAACCCAAAATGCCCTTCTAAAAGTTTATCATTTTGAATTGGTTGAAAACCTCTCCCAAAAATGGTGCACATTTTTCTAGGTCATGCCGGATTTTTTAAGTAAATCATATTGTATTTGAATTTGGGCATTTGATTACTATAAATACTTTAAATGCTCAAATAATTCTGAAAACAGTTGAAGGTTGTTGGATATATTTCAAAAGGTGCCCACAAATAATTTCAGAAGTTTTAGAAGTGATTTGGTTTTTTTACTAAATCAAAACACATAAAGAAATTAGAAAATAGAAAGAATTAGAAAAATAGAGATAGAGAAAGTCCATCACACTTACCTCTGCTGCCACCGGATTTGCCCACCACCAGAGCTTCGCCCTCCTCGGCGCTTAGTTGGTCGAAGGCTGCGGGTCGATGCATGCGCATGCACAACGCGCCATGTCACCTGCCTGCCTAGTCCTCTCGGCCAGCGTGACGCCACGGAAGACCTTGCCGCTTCCATCTGGATCAAGCCGACCCGCTCATTTCTCCCCCTCGCCTCCCCCTCGCTGCCCACACCCCGCCCGAACACCACCGTAGCCGCCGCTCGCCACCGCTGTCCTGACGACGCCCCGAGCTATCTACGAGCTCCGCCTCGTCACCCTCTTCCTCCCCACTGAGCTGCACGACGCCGGAAGCCCCTGGATGTCGCCAGCACCGCCATTCCCCTCGTTGGCCACCGAAAATCGTCGTCATTGATTTGCTGCCTCCGGTTCCTCCCCGAGCCCACTGACCTTCGCGTCTGACTCGGTGTGAGCTCCTACTTCGAAACCCGCTTTCCTTTGCGCTGTTTGGCCGCTGTAACCGTCATGCCGCTCGTGCCCAACTGCGCCGCTGATGATTCTCCGGTTACCATTTGGTCCGGGCATGCGCCCAACGTACTCGCCTCGCTGCATAGAAGTCGTAGGTGCTATGCACGCAACGCCACGACCACTGCAGCCCCGATTATGCCGAGACCCGAGCGCCCACCATAAAGCTCGTCGCCGGTGCCTCTACAGGCCACCCCAGCTCCAGCCACCGCCACCGTTGGATGCGCCACTCCACCAGCTCCCATAGATGCTCTGCACGCCAAATAGGCCCCTATAGGCGAATCCTGACGCGCTCCGCCGCGCCTGGCCTCACCGCCGTCAAACCGCCAGTGGGTTTGACCCTGTTGACCAAAGGTTGACCTCCCCTGGGTCAATGACAAGTGGGAGCCCCTGACTAACCCTAGATTAGGTTTTTAGTTAGCGCTAATTAACACCGTTAATTAGTTATGACACTGACATGCGGGTTCCACATGTCAGATTTGACCAGGAACGATTATGTTGACCTGCTGACGTCACGCTGATGTCATGCTAACATAGTGTAGCAATTTCTGGATTTAGTTTAATTTAAGATAACCAGGAAATTGCCAAAAAATGCTTTAAACTTCAAAAATTCATAGTAAATCAACCATAACTCAGATGGAAAAGATTTATATATGAAAAATTATCAGAAAAATATGAAGAATCTGTTTATGTCATTTTCATGCATGTTTGAACAATTAACCTCGCCGAATAGGACAAAATATGATTAGGACAATTTATGAAATAACTCTTGGAGTTGGAATTTGATCTTGAAGAGGAAAGGGTGATGCAGCAAAGTAGCGTAAGTATTTCCCTCATTTTTTGAGAACCAAGGTATCAATCCAGTAGGAGGCTACGCGTGAGTCCCTCGCACCTACACAAACAAATAAATCCTCGCAACCAACGTGATAAGGGGTTGTCAATCCCTACACGGTCACTTACGAGAGTGAGATCTGATAGATATGATAAGATAATATTTTTGGTATTTTTATGATAAAGATACAAAGTAAAATAAAAGCAAAATAAAAAGCAACGGAAATAGCTAAGTGTTGGAAGATTCATATGATGGAAGATAGACCCGGGGGCCATAGGTTTCACTAGTGGCTTCTCTCAAGAGCATAAGTATTTTACGATGGGTGAACAAATTACTGTTGAGCAATTGACAGAATTGAGCATAGTTATGAGAATATCTAGGTATGATCATGTATATAGGCATCACGTCCGAGACAAGTAGACCGACTCACCGCATCTACTACTATTACTCCACACATCGACCGCTATCCGGATGCATCTAGAGTATTAAGTTCATAAGAACAGAGTAACGCCTTATGCAAGATGTCATGATGTAGAGGGATAAATTCATGCAATATGATAAAAAACCATCTTGTTATCCTCGATGGCAACAATACAGTACTTGCCTTGCTGCCCCTCATCACATCGGGAAAGGACACCGCAAGATTGAACCCAAAGCTAAGCACTTCTCCCATTGCAAGAAAGATCAATCTTGTAGGCCAAACCAAACTAATAATTCGAAGAGACTTGCAAAGATAACCAATCGTACATAAAAGAATTCAGAAGATTCAAATATTGTTCATAGATAAACTTGGTCATAAACCCACAATTCATCGGTTTCAACAAACACACCGCAAAATAAGATTACATTGAATAGATCTCCACGAGAGAGGGGGAGAACATTGTATTGAGATCCAAAAAGAGAGAAGAAGCCATCTAGCTAATAACTATGGACCCAAGGTCCGAGGTAAACTACTCACACTTCATCGGAGAGGCTATGGCGTTGATGTAGAAGCCCTCCATGATCGATGCCCTTCCAATGAGCTCCTAACAGGCCCCAAGGTGGGATCTCGTGGCATGTAAGGTTGTGGCGGTGGAATTAGGTTTTTGGCTCCGTATCTGATCGTTTGGGGATACGTAGGTATATATAGGAGGAAGAAGTACGTCGGTGGAGCAACATGGGGCCCACGAGGGTGGAGGGCGCGCCTAGGAGGGGTAGGCGCGCCCCCCCTACCTCGTGGCTTCCTAGAAGCTTCCTTGACGTAGGGTCCAAGTCTCCTGGATCATGTTCGTTCCGAAAATCACGTTCCCGAAGGTTTCATTCCGTTTGGACTCCGTTTGATATTCTTTTTCTGTGAAACTCTGAAATAGGCAAAAAACAACAATTCTGGGCTGGGCCTCCGGTTAATAGGTTAGTCCAAAAAATAATACAAAAGTGAATAATAAAGCCCAATAATGTCCAAAACAGAAGATAATATAGCATGGAGCAATCAAAAAGTATAGATACGTTGGAGACGTATCAGCCATTCATGTGAATGTGCATTGCATTGATTGTGTTCCTTCTTTGCTAGTCGGTGTTGTTCCTTCTCGGTAGCCGATGTTTCTGACGTTGTGATCGTTGTCACTAATGAAGAGCAGTGTTATCTTCAGAAGTGCCAGACAAGCAAACCCCCATTGAGCATTCGGATACAATCCCACTCTCTCGCTCTTGCTCTCTTTTACTGCATTAGGACAACAATGATTCAATTGTTACATGTTATGGTAGTTGAACTCATTCCTCTGCATGACCTGTCTTTGCCACAGTAATTAGTAAAACCCACTAGCATGAGTAGGAGTTGTTTGAGCCAAGATGTGGCTACTCATTCATGCTTTCTTGTTATGTATGCTATGCTTAGAGTTGTGTCGTGTCTGATTCAACCGTGATGGATTGGAATGATGGTGAACATGTCCTACTGTTAAGAGCTAAGTGTGTGAACATGATTTGATAAGGTAGCGATGAGAGGCCATGTAGGAGTACATGGTGGGTTGTCGCATTGGGACCGTCCTCAGGAACTGAGTTTTATGTTTGTGATCCAAGACAGTTACTACTACACATTTGGATCCTTAACTGACTCTCTCGATTATTAATCGCCTTCATCTCTGTCCAGAAGTTGCAACTAGTTCCCGGTGTTCGTAGGATATGTGTTGGAGGCCGTGCATAGTGCTGACCCTAGGAGTGGGCTATGATGCGGTATAGACACCGTGGCACGGTGTATCGAGGCGCCCGTTTGGTGGACTTGGGAACCCTGCACAAATCGTTTGGGGCCGTAGTGGAAACCTCGTCCGGACTTCCTTGCGGATCAAGCTCAAATAGGCGATAAACCTGGACTAGGGACTTGTGTGGTTAGTCAGGTCGTGGCCGACACCCTCGCCGGCCGCTTGAAGGTTGTCGAGATACATGACATGTATATGGTGGTAAGTGGTGGGAGCATGTGTGAAGAAGTACACCCCTACAGGGTTATAAATGATCTATTCGAATAGCCACGTCCTCGGATATGGACTACTTGGAAAGCTTATATGGTTCATAGATAATTTGAAGTGGATACTCTAAAATGCGCAAGATAAGTGTGAGTGCTATGGATGGCCTTCTCGTAGGGAGACGGGAGCGGGTCCATAGTGGTGCATTGATATGGTGACTATGTGGACTCGTGTGCGCTCACTCACCTCAAAAAGAAATACTGGAAGTCGTAGTACATGTTAGCCAAGAGTCAAAGCTGGCTTGCTGCAGTTAAACTCCACAATCCCATTACTGATATTGATGCATAAGTAGTTAGTTCTGATGTAAGTCTCGTTGAGTACATTCGTACTCACATTTGCTTAACTTAATTTTTGCAGAAAGACTACAGTCTCACTAGTAGTCCCACGTGTGCTTCGATGATTAGCTTGGGAATCCCATACAGAGGTCTGGTTCCTATAAAGGGTCTTGTAGATAGACATGCTTTCTAGCCTTCTTTCTTTTTAGTCGTTTGTACTCAGACAGGATAAGCTTCCGCATGTGCTTGTTGCTTGTATGAGGTCGTATGTTGGGTCATGAGGCCCATGTTTGTTATATCATGCAATGTATGGCTCCTCGGAGCCTCTTAAATAAATAGTTTGAGTCGTAGAGTTATGTTGTGATGTCGTGTTGTATCTACACATATCGAGCATATTATGTGTAAAAAGGGCAGCCCCAGTGCATGTAGCTCCCGCTTACGCAGGGTCTGGGGAAGGGTCCGACCACTTTGGGTCTATTGTACGCAGCCTTTCCCTACATTTCTGCAAGAGGCTGTTTCCAGGACTTGAACCCGTGACCTCATGGTCACAGCATATTATGTGTATGTTATTGAAATGTTTTGGTATGTGGGATTCGACACCTAGTTTTTTAATTCTTGGTAGCCTTCCTTATGAGGAAATGCCTCCTAGTGCTTCCATCCGGAACACATGGTTGACCGGCATGTGTCCTTCTTTGCTCCCGTGTTTGTCCCTATAGAAAAATGTCATGCGATGTTTACTGGAGTCCTTTGTAGCCTCTCTACGACTCGGTTACACTCGCTGCTGACCGACACGTGCATTGCTGGGTCATGTATGTCTGTCCCTGTAAGTTTGTGCCACCTTTGTTTACGACTAGTCATGTCGACCCAGGTTCTTCTTCATATGGATGCTAGTGACATAGTCATATACGTGAGCCAAAAGACTTAAACGGTCCCGGCCAAGGTAAAGGCGGGAGCCTGGGTTACCGTGCGTGCGGCCGCAAAGTGATATGACATGTTACCGGCTAGATCGGTGTGACTTAGGGTCGGGGTTCCGACGAAGACCAAAGATGCCAGTGAGACTAACACGCCTGGGAAGTCAAAGGCTAGCGTCACTCTTGATGTTAGGTCTTTTTTCTGTAAGTAGGAGAGATATGGGAAAAGAAACTACAAGGAGTATCTCGCAGAAAAGATAACATTTTTTCCAACATATGTTGAAATATTTGTAAATACATGACGAACATTTTTTAATACACGATGAACATTTTCCGGATACCACAAAATGTTCATGTAATTTAGAAAAATGTTCACACACATTTTAATAAATAATGTTTGTGTAACTAAAAAAATGTTGACATCTTTTATTGAAAAAATGTTAATGTGGTAGAAAAATGGTTCACCTTTATTCAAGAAACATTTCGTGTTTTATATGAAAAAAAATGACAGAAAAAACAAGGAAATCCAAAACAACCGAAGGACAAAACAAAAATCACTGTAAAACCATAAGACTTGCGCTCGGTAACTGGGCCGGCCCATAACGCCAGAGCTTGCGCGGTCATGCTCAGCTTGTCACGTCGGCAGCTTGCGATTGTGACTTTAAAAACAACCAAGAGCCCGGAGGTGTTCTTGTCCACCACTGCCTCCAGGACTTAAGCTGATCTCAGCTACAGCATCCATAGAACAACTGGGGTCCACCATTGGAGCAGAAGGTGCGGTCAACTAAGAAAGTATAGCTGCAATGCCGGAAAAAACAGAAAGAGAAGGGCAGCCGCTAGAGCATGGCATGTGAATGGGATACCTGCAGATCTAACTGACGCAAACAGTAGGCACCACAATTATACGAGGTCCACACGACCACACTCAATGTTCATAAAACTTGAAATCAAATTATAGCATGTCACACAAAGCAGATGCCGAGTTCCAGTCATGTTCGGATCAAACACTCACACGGGCTGAAACTGCTTCAGCAGTAGAGTATGTCTACCATGTTCCTACAGCACCCTTGGATGGGTTCTCGAAGGCGGCAAATCCCCAGTTGGTCTTCAGGGCGTACGGCGGGTAGATGGTCGAACCCTCGGTCGTGATCTTGGCAATCTGTCATCCAAACCAGACAAACCATCCATGTTATAACAGTTCAGCAGCTACATACTGAAGGAATTTGGCTAAATTTCTTCTAGGCATTAGTAAGTGACTTCACTAAGATGACAAGTTTTAACCTGGAATTTGTTGATGGATGACCGGTCACGGTACAACAAGACCAGCAGGCACTTCTCAATCAGCTTAACAGCTTCTTCAAAGGTCATGTCCTCACGCCATTCGCCACGAAGTATTGGGATTGCCATGTGGTTCCCAAATCCAGTGGCAATGTGGTTCTCCTCAAAGTGTGTACCAATCATGTTAACCTGAACACCAAAATTAGGCACAACATAAGGTCATGACAAACCAGTAGCAGTAGAAAGAACAGCATTCTTCTTTTAAAGCAATAATAACATACCATGCCAAGATACTTCTCATCACCCTTTGGGCCCTTCTTCACTCCACCAAGCACCAGGGAGTTCCACAGAGGGTCAAACTTATTGCGCCCGGTTGTACATCACTCTTGTCAGGTATGCATGGATTTCCTTGGGGCCCAATGAGTTTCCATCATCCCACATATGATCATTCAGGCTGAAAAGGAACGGAGATGAGGATGTCACATGGATTTCACACAGCAGAGAGAAAGAACACACATGAGCAAAGCCATTCGATAAGGTAACCTACGTCAGTTCATCCAGATAGCGCAGAATCTCCTGGAAATCACTGAACTCGCCACTCCCTCCAATAAGGCTATGCTTGCCAACCTCCTTGATACGCTCCACGCTCTTGTATCGCAGAGTTGACCCATAGGAGGCTGCACAAGAAATCAGATAATGGGTCGCATATCACAGGAACAACTACATTTGCCTGCGCGGAAGAAGTGACAACTAACTAACCTCCAGTGTCACAAGCCATGATCACACCATCCTTGTATTTCATTGCAATCACTGAGTTACCAGTCACATAGGGGTTCCTGTTGACGCAATACAGCGTCGAGAGTTAACCATGTGCATATACAAATAAATTTGTTGAAAGAAACAATAGCACCCATGAAAGAAGTTGCAGTTGCACATTAGAGGAAAGCCTGGGCACTGAAGGTATTTTGAAAAAAAAAATGAACACAGTAGTACAGGATTTCTATAAGCATCTCCTTGGACAAATTACAAAAGGCATCAAATTTACTGAAAGACACAGTAGCACCAGGATAAAGTTGCGTTTGCACACTACAGGAAAAGCCTGGGCACTGAAGGTAGTAGTATTTTGGAAAAAACAATAGCATGCACAGGATTGTGAGAACCATCTTCTTGGGCAAATTACAAAAGGAATTATATCTATTGGGCTGGCTAATTATAGGCTAAGACAGAGGAGAGGCTTCTATATTAACACCATAAAATCATTCATTCTGCCATGGAAGTAAAAAAATTCAGATAGGGAACACAACAGCCCACAAATCAACATATGCAGAAGGCGCTATAACTGTTGGGTTGGTTAGCTATGAGCTGAGAGAGACTAAACTAGAGGCTTGTAGATCAACGCCAAAAAATCCATCCATCCATTGCTAATATCAACCGCATAAGAAATTTCGCGGAGCACACGGCATTCTAGATCGGAGAAATAGGGGGTTGCTTACAGCGTCCTCTGCGTCCCCTCGCCGCCCCCGGCCGCGTGGGAGTGGGATCCGTCCATGGATTCGGGAGGGGGGATTCGATCTGGGCTGGCTTCGCTCGCCTCGTCGGAGGAAGGCGCGGGCTCGGTCTGGCTTGGTGGTGTGGTGTGCCCCTCTCTTCCCCTTCCCCTTCTGTGCTTGTTCCGTTTCTTTCTTGCAGTGCGGGTCGAACTCCAAGTCGAAGCAGTCGGCTGGGTCGGTCTGGTCTCTGGTGTACGTCTACTCTCGCCACAAAGCGGGTTTCTAGTTTACGTATTAGAGGCTTTCAACCAAAAATGGGAGCTGAGTGCTCCACCTTAAAAAAAACAGAGGCAAAAGTTAATTAAGGAGTTTAGAGCAGAGGACATCAAGCTCGACAAGGGAGCACATCAAAAGAAAAATATTACAATTGCACGATTAATCTCGCGGCAATGATAGTACTCAAATGCCTAGCCTTGTTGTGACCCAAAGCTTAGCCTTGTCTTGGATATGGCGAAGGATGTAGAACGGAGGCGTAGGTTTCTTCCTCAAGACCCTTGTGTTCCTCATTCCAAGTGACCAAGTTACGGTCATAGTAAGGGAGGCCATAGCCTTCAGGTTGTCGGTGTTGGGGCTTGACATATTGGTCAACATTCTTGACAATGCGCTCGGGCGCCCATCGGTTAACATCAAGATTTTTCAGACCAAGCCAATCCTTCACCAATCTCCAAACTGGCAAGGTGAAATGACACTAGTAGAACAAGTGAGGAGTCATCTCGTTGGCCGCTCACTACCATATTTTGGAGCGCTAGCCAAACGAAGAACTTGACCTTTGAAGGGCCGCAACTGCCCAGACCTTCCAAACGGTCTTGTTCATGGTAGTGAGCGTAGCGCCCAAAAGTTGGGCCATATAAGCAGAAGCCGCCGAAAAATCGCCAGATGTCATGAGCTTTCAGGTGATGTCATCCTCGACCTCATCGCGGAGCTAGGTGTGCTCGAGGTGGACCCATAGGTTTACAAACTGCACGATGTGGTCCATGATGAGTCCAATGGAAGAGTCGGTCTTTTCCATCCAAGCGTTGTCCGTAAAGCTTCCCTAACCATCCACTTCTTCATTTCGGAGGCCGCGAAGATGAGGGGGTGATGTTCTTTGGTTTCCTCCATTGCACCCACAGGAAGTCCCAAAGAGGCATATTTCCTCTGTTTCTTAAGATGATGGCGGTGGAGGCATAGAAGAGGTCCATCTGGAATCAGATGAATTTCATGAATCCCGTGAATGTAGACCACTCTTCCGATGAAGAGAGAGTTTTTATTGACTCAAATCGCTGCATCCAGGATTTAGCATAAGGTCAGCTTGAAAAGGGGAACAAAGGTCTCATGCTGCAATTTCTCACAGTGATTTCTAATTCACAGCCAGCAAAAACAGCAGACCAATGATACATCCATCAGATGAAACACATGATACATACAGACCCTTCACTTCTCCATTATCACAACGTGCATCGACGACATACAGAGTTACATACATCAGCTAGCACTGAACATACCAGCCTAGCACACTTCACGTTGTAATAAAACACCTCATGGTGCTCCGAGCTATAGCACGATGACCCCCGACTGGCTTTGGAAGACCTCGATCTCCAACCGCACCGACGCCCAGACATGGCTGCATCGCTCGAGCTTCCCATTCATGCGAGCTAGAAATGACTTGGCCCATGGTTCTTCGTTGCGTTTCACGCTCATGTCACACGGAACTGAAAAACTGGCATATACCATGTCACTGTTAGTTTGTATAATTGCATGTAAAAGACCACCCCAAGGCACTGCCCCTGCCCGCTAGTCATTTTTACAAATTTTAGCTTCCATAGGTACGTTTGTCTATCCTACACCTCAGGCAGCGATTATGTAGAAACATAGCATTCGACAAGTGATAAGATAATGCGGAAACATAAGCAGAGCACACCCTCGCAAAAAATTCGAAACAAATTGTACAAAATATATAGTTTACCTCAATAGTTCCTCTTCTGACTGTTTAGCATCTGAATTGCGATTTCTACAGTAAGATATTACCAGTATAAGAGCTACAAGAAAATTCTTCCTGGAGTAACGACAAGTCAACAACTGGTATATGCGTGAAAGAAACCAAACCTGACCATATATATCCTATAGATATGAAGAGAGTGCTTGGAGAGATTCTGAGTGGCCACCTCACCACTTTCGTTGCGAAACAAATATGTTACAGGATAACCCAAGAGCCACCTACAAATGTTGCGACATGAAACAATGAATTGGAAGAGGCCAGTTGAAATGGCTAACTTGGGCAACATAGCAAACTTAAGAGGTTGTAAGACCTTTCCTTCTAATTGCAGAAGAATTAGCAAAAGAAAAAGGTGTCATGTTCTATAATGATGATATGAGATGCTTTTAGTTTACAAGTGTCCATGTAATGAGTTCAGTGGATTAGCACTCTGTGGTTTTGAGTTTCCATACCCTCTAGGAAGCGAGAACCAGAAATTACCCATTGAGAGAAGGCAGTGCAATTTGGGTACCCTCTAGGAAGGAACTCAGATCAACAACCAGTGAGGTCGTGTCGGAAATGCTGATGCCAGCGCACTCCACATCAGTTGCTCTCTCTGGAAGTCTTGACTTCTGCTTTGTTGTTCCAGGCTCTACATCTGCTTCAAGAGGGAATGCAGCTGAAAAACGATCTTGGATTGATAAAAGCTCCAACATGGTTTCGTTCTTTTCTGTGTTTGCAAGCAGCTGAACCAGGAAATCAGTCAGTAATATAAAACAGGGCAATAGACTAAAAAATAGAAGTGTGATCTGAGAAGGTAAAGACTTCGCAACAGCTTTTCTCTAGGTCCACAAAAGCTAGCTGGTGCTGTGACCTTGCATTTGGTGACATATGTTCAGCAAGTCCTTCTGTGTGAATCAAGTAGAGCATATCTTTCATAACCATCACCCTTAGTGGATTCAATATGCTTGCTTCCTGCAGATCAAACATAATATTAAAATTGCTTATGAAACGCACATTAGTACATGGTCGTATGGCTATACTCGAAAGACCAGTACAGATTGGTCGAGATTCCAGGTGCAAATGAATGTGGTGAACCTACTGAACAAAGTTTTCAGAAGTCACATTACTTTTGCAGATTTAGTTCATTTGGTTGAACTAAGGAGGGTCAGAGGGTGCCCTGAGGGTCATAAATTTGCATCCCCAGTCGAGAGAGATGCAAACTGACAGAGATGATAACCGCAACTCTCAACAATAGCGTAAATTTAACATTCTGAGACGGAACCATGATTAACCAGCATCAATTTAAAGGCCAGCAATCCAGATACAGGTCCTAAATGTAACTGCTTGGTGGCAAAGCAATACACAAAGTCCTCATCACTTGCTAAGACATAAGATCAGATCCCATGAACTTATATGCCTGTCACCATGAGCCACACCTTCTCCATAGGACAAGGGCTTACAACTGAATCAGCGAAATGGCCGCGTCCAAGGCTCACTCATACAAAATTTCAACAATGACAAGATTCGTAACTTCCAAAATCAGACTTTCTACTTTGCAAGGGAGAGAAGTTATGGATGGATATTCAGTAGCGATGGAGGAGATAATTCAACACATCGAGATTGGGCAATCACCTGCCGAGCATGGTGCAGCAGGCTGCAGAGATTCTCCTGTAGTTGGGGCATCGTGCCGCCGTAGTCCATCAGTATCACAGGCCGCAACCCGGTGCAGAGGAACGTGATATCTGCCAACAGTTCATCAGTTAGTAAGTTTGCTCCTCACTGCACCAGTGCCAAACGCAACTCGATATAGTCACTCTGCACAATTATTCGGTAGCTTCCTGATCAATCTACCCATGTACTGGTTTCAAATTCTGAACCTACTGGAACTAACTACGGCATGTGTGAGCTAGCATATGCTATCGAACTCTGAAACTATCTGAACCTAGCTCGACTTGAACCAAGCAGGGTCATGTGGTGGATGTTGACTTACAGAACTGCATAAATTTGCCACCGAATCATGCAACTCTTGTCTTAGCGAAGAATCAATAGTATCACTGCAGAGAAACGAGGCGACATCGCAGCATTTCCTATACAATTTCCATCAGGGAGAAGCAAAACAGAGGAACGAGAAGCGTGTCAGTGGGCACCTACCGTTGAGGAGGCGGCGCTTGGACTGGGGGCGGAGGCGCCACCGGATGCGGGCGGCGCAGGCCTCCACCACCCGCAGCATCTCCTCGTACGCCCCCGCCTCCGCCGCCACCTCCATCGCCGCCGCCGCCGCCGCCGTGCGCGCCCAGCGGCGAGACAGAATCTGAAGGAAGTGCTAGTGAAACAGACGCGGAACGTTCTGTCCGACCGATCGGAAATAAACGGTCGGGATCCAAGGGGGAATTGGATAACTGCCTCCTGCCCTCCTCCAGTACTCCACTCGTGGGGTTTCTTGCTTGGAATTGGAAGGCAGCACAAGCTCTCTTGGACTGGATAGCAATGGAGTTATCCATTTCCATGGGAGGCTCTGCTGCGGCAACTGGCCTCGTGAATCTCAAGGTACACCCGCTACCCCCTGCCCCCTCTCTCCGATGCTACCTTCTTGAGGGGTGCTTTATGTATCCTTGCCTAGGGTTTAAGGCGTGATGTGAATTATTATGTTGGGGAAGTTGGTACTTTTTACTTGCGCAGTTGATTGCAATTGAAGAGAATGGTTAGCATTAGGGTGACATACTTTCCTGTCCGGGATAATGGTTGGCTTAAAAAAAGCCAGCTCTTAAATTTTACCTCAAGATTTGTGAAGAATTTTGGGTTCAGTGATTAGAAGTAGAACTCAATTTGCACAAGAGAGAAGATATTCAGAGGTTTTAGTCTTTGTTTTGTTCCTTTCTCAGCCTTGGCATTAAGAGGTTAAACAAACCCACCTGCGGGTGCTGTTGTTTAATTCAGCACAATGTAAGGTATGTAGAAAAATGTATGTTATGTTCAGACAGGCAAGCACACTAATGGATTATATAGGACACTTTGCATTAAATTTCGCTCAAGGAAGGGGAGAAAACAATCTGGATGTAGGCATCCATTACCTCGCTGTTCATTCCTTAGTGTTATGTTCAATGCTTTAGCTTACTCATGCGAAATCGCAATCAAAATTTGTGGATTGTCTTGCAGATGGTGAATCACAAATGCACCAGGGGGCTTGGACGTCAACTTCAGTTTTCACATGATGTACCATCTTCGTGTGCCTGATGATATTTAACAAAGAATGCTCAAAACGGTAGGTTGCTGTTGCTTACTCGGATCATTGACAGCCTTAAAATGATTATTCCTTTAATGTTCGGTCGTACTGAGGGAGTACTACCTACTTACCTAGTAGTGCTTAGTGCTTAGCACTAATGGATTGATTCACTGTTCATAGTTGCTTATGAATTTGTTTTCCAGAATCAACCACAAAGTTTGCAGAGCACTTCAGGCTGTATCTCCAGTACAATGTACACCTTTAGCCTCTTATCATGTTATCCAAACAGTGTACCGAAAATCATTACCTTGTGGGCTTATTATCTGTGCTACCAGGTGCAGAAAATCCCACGCAAGCGCCGGTAGCCTTTAAAGATTTTCATGTGTCTGTGCTTACTGAAGAAGATGGAGTGATAGAGGTTGCTTGGCATTTTTCTCTCGGTAATAGAATGGTCTGAAAAAAAATCCAGCTCTTTTGCAGATTTCATCTTAATCTTTTTACCTTTCCATTTTCTTTTGTTACAAGACACAGATACGAGTTACTGTTAGCAGTAAAATGACAGATTCTGTCTTTGAGAAAGTCTTATCGAAGCATATTGCCGCGGCACAACCACTTCCAGGATTTCGGAGACTGAAAGGAGGTAGCAAGCCTTTTATTTCCCTATCCATCTCAGTTCAGATAGAGCTACGGTTGCAACTCCGTTTCTGTTATTCGATCTTGTATCTTCAAACTCTCAGGAGGTCAACCCATGAGTTCAATATTTAACATCTGAAGAACACTCAGAACAAATGGCTTCTTGATGTGTCATACACTCATCGTATGTCTTAATGGATCATTAGCCGAGCTATTTGCTTTAATCCATATAGAAGTTGTTTAATTATATTAACCGTAGATTGCACTTCTCTTATTTATTTAGCTTTGCATCTTCGTAGCATTTTGAATTGTTACAGCTTAGACAGCTGCTTAATTTTTTTATATGAAACTAACGCTGGTCACTTTCCTCGACATTGGTGCTACTTGAAATGATTCAGGGAAAACTCCAAATGTAAGTTCTCGTGACAACCAAAAACTAGTTCCTCTGCTTCGGAACATCTGCACATGCTAGCTGGATTGTGTTTTAACCTGCTCCATGAATCTTGTCGTGGCTCAGGTACCAAAAGAAGTCGCTCTTCACTTGATTGGACCATCAAAAGTGAAGAAAGCAGCCATCAAGAAAATCATCAACTGCGCAGTCGCTGAATATGTTCAAAAGGTAACAACTACTATCCATGGGTTTCCTACTTTAGATGTGAATTGGTTGGCCATTACCTCTGTTGCAATGGCATGCTGCAGGAGAACCTTGACGCGTCGAAGAACCTGAAGGTTCTGCAAAGCTACGAGGAGCTCGAGGCCGCATTCGAACCTGGAAAAGAGTTCTGCTTCGACGCGGCTGTCCATCTAACAGGAAGCTGAAGCAGTGAAGGCCGTCCACGATGCCATTAGAGAGATGACCACTGCAGGGTGGGGGCTCCTGGGCATCTGCCCCTTGATCCTAAGCTCTCAGCTCTGCTAGCCTGCTGCATACGGCCCTATTGCTATCTCTACTGGCTAAATATCTGTACGTTGCAACGGGGGCAACTCTATTCTAGCTGTTCAACATAGAAAATTTCCGATTGCACAACTGGAAAAATCGTCGTTACCGAGTACATTGTTGTTTGCTGAGTACCAGAACACGGGATCACGGTAAAGGACTCGTAAGCCGAGTACGACTCTTGGCAGACAGCAGGGCACGACATATGGTAGAAGCTGCCGAACATGACAGAACTCGGCTTACGGAGCGTGTACCCTTAGCCGAGAACTACACTTTCGGCAAACTCTCTGCTGAGTGTAAAACGGCTTTCGCCGAGTTTTTTCGGCACTCGGAAAACTTGGAAATTCCAGTAGTGTTGGGTTAAGATTGAGATATGACGTGGGGAGGGAATCTATAAGCAAACGTGAGGGGAAATATGATGTGATTGAGATTGTGTGCTTACAACTACGTGAGTTTGATTCTATTGATGATTTATTTGATTTCTGTTGATTGCTTTGCAAGGGTTTTTTCTTTCCCTAGAAATGAGAGGTGGGGATTGGTTTGAGAAAATAATAATGGGGTTACCATGGGATTTGTTTCTCAGGAAACGAGGAGGTAGGCAGTCGTTTTGGGAAAAAGAAAATGAGGTTATCACATGGTTTGGAAAAAAAGGCATGTATCGATGGAAGGGGTGAAAGCGATGGAAGTGAAACCAACAAACTTCCTGTTATTAATATTGTATAAGAGATGATCATAGATGCTAGTCTGCTTTTTTGTTCGATGTAGAGAACAAATTTTGTTATCTTGTAGTACTCTCTTTGATCCATATTACTTGTCAATGAAACAGATATATCTAGACATATTTCAATGCTGGATATATCCGTTTGAGCGACAAGTAATAGAGAGTACCAACATGTCAAATTATAGTTTACCATTGCATCGTGTGGTACTGTGAGAGTAACATGTGATATGCAACTGAGAGCAGTGGATAATTTCACATCCGTTTCAAAAATTACGCCTGTGATTTACTTGTCACAGGAGAAACACGGAAAATACGGGTGTAAATTTCCAGCTGCTTTGCACTGAAACTTCTCTCTCGATCCCCAATCCAGCAGACCAGCACTCGGCCGTCTCCTTCGTCAATCGCTGCCGGGCGTCGGTCCTATATCTTCCCTGCCGTGCTTAATTACCCATCGCTCACCAAAGCGGAAGGCGCCAGGCATGGAACAGAGGGAGCCTGATGTACATGGAGCAGCGCCATCACAAGCCATCGAGCAGAGTAGGGGCTAGAGATGTATCGCAACCGCAAAGTCTTTTTTTTTTCTTTTTCTTTTTTTGCGGGGGATCGCATCCGCAAAGTCTACGAAACGTCCGTGAAAATAAAAGATAAGCTAATCGATGTTGCTTTGAAAATTGAGCTAATACAAAAACTGTTAAGAGAGAAAGGATAGGATGCAAGACGAGAGTTTCATTGATCATGCGGTCAGTGCATATACAGTTACAGTACATGAATGTGCAAACTCAATCGTGGCTAACAAACTCCCTGTAGACTAGCTAATGAGCTAAAGACTAGGGATATTCAGGTAGAAAGTAGGAGTACTACGGAGTGAATAGCAAAAAACTACCACATTACGGTTTATCGTTGCAAAAAACTACCGCTTTTTTTATTTTTTCAAAAAATTACCAGAAAAGTGGTGGGTTGTTCCAAAAAACCCTAGTGGCCGAATCGTTACAGTTTAAGCGCGGTTATGACATGTGGCGCCCGCCCGTCAGGTTTCTGTCGGCTGTGGCTGACGGCGCGCGTAATGACGACCGTTAGAGCGCGCCGTCCCGACCGAGCCGTGTCCTCTCTCTCTCTCTCTCTCTCTCTCTCTCTCTCTCTCTCTCTCTCTCTCTCTCTCTCCGACCTAGGCGATAGCGTTGGCGGTGGCGAAACCAGTCGATGGCGGCCACTCGACGGGTGGAGGTGGAACGGGGGATGGCTGCGGAGAATACTCGGAGGTTGATAACTGGCTGGGGAGCGGTAGATTTGCAACCAAGCCGGCGGCACCGCCGCCTCAGCAACGGACACCACAGGCTGCACCATCGTCGCCTGAGAATCGCCAGTTCTCGCTTGAGTACAGAGCGGCTAGGTCTCTTGCAGGCGTTGTGGTGGCGGAGGCCAACTCCCACCACTGGGCCTCTGCATTTGGAGGGGTGGAGTAAGATTTTCTTCTTCTCTTCATCAGCTCCTTCAGCACTCTCTGCATTAGTGCTAGTTTAGTTCAAAGTTCAGGCAATCTTTAGTTATGTTTTTGACCAAACCCTAGGTTAATGCTGCTGTGATTCATCTTAGAACATGCACTGGTTCAGAGTAGTTAGTTATGCAGCATTTGCATTTTGCACTGAAGGATTAGTTGGATTGAGTAGAAATGCATGGTGGATTCAAAGAAGCATTTGTTGGATTCAGATTCCTTACGGTACTTTTTAGTTAGTGTGAACTGAATTTTGTAGCAAAAAACACTTATTTAGGCTTTTGAAATAACATATTATGTAATGCAGGCTGGATGATTAAATTTGGGAGGTGAGGCCGCATTTCCGAGGCAGAGATAACATGGAAAGAAGGTTTTCTATTTCAGACATCACTTCTCTCAATTGATAGCACTTACTGAAACTGAAGGCTATGGGTTAGATGAGTACATGTACTGGGTAAAAGAAGAAGGAATTGGACAGGAAGGTTTATTGCTTCTGGACAGTCAAGATGCAGTTGAAGACCACTCTGATTTCACAGTGCTGAATATCATTGTGGCCATGGCAAATGAAGATAGAGATGATGAATTTAACAGGGCTCAGAATGTTTGTGAAGAACAAATTCCAATAGGCAGTCCAGTGGGGGGTCCTGGTTTTGTGTTAAGTCTGTCACAAGATGGAGTGGTTCACCCTCTTGAAGTTAATGTGAACACACATGAGAGCTGCAACTTGAACATTACAGAAGCTCCTGGTGGTGATGATGGACAGGCTGGTGGTGAGGAGAGTGGTGAGGATGGATCTGATGGTGTACCAGATGATGATATTGACAAATCATCCTCAGACTTTGAGATTGATATGGGTGACTATAGAGGGATAAAGATTCTTACAAGGCTTGGAAGAGAGGTGAAGAAAATATTGTAAATGAAGAAGAAAGCAGATGTCTGCAGAAGACAAAACACAGTTTGAAGGTGACAAGTGATGTTTCAGAGTTTTGCGTGGAGGAGAAAGAGGCTGGCAGTGGAGAGGAGAGAGTTGTGGCAAAAGGCAGGCCTGAGAAACTGAAGCCTGTTAGAAGAGGAGCAGTAAATCCAGGTCCTACTTCCAGAGCTCACAATCAGCCAGAGATCTCCAAGTTTCAAGATTTTGTACATGAACCTGATGAATATTGTTTCCCTGGTGATGTGGGCATTTCTGACTCAGATGGAGAGGTTCCAAGACTACCTTCTGGAAGGAAGAGAATATTGAAGAAGAAGAAAGAGAGGAAATGGTATGACCCAAATCTACCTGATGCACCAATGTGTATGAGTTCAGAAAGGCTTTGAGAAATTTTCATGTTAGGACTTTGAGAAACTTTCAGTACCATAGGAATGAACCAACAATGAATATTGTTTGGTGCCCAGAGATGAAGAATGGCTGTCAATTTTTCATGATTGCCTCTAAAGTAGCCCACGAAGATACATTCACAATCAAGAAGTGCCACCTGGATCATAGTTGTGGAGCTTGTGGAGAGAGTACCAAGATGACTGCAGAGTGGGTTGCAGAAGCTGTGGAGGACACATTTACATCAAATGTAAAGGCTGATGTAGAGACAATTCTGAAACATACTAAGAAGAAGCTAGAAGTTTGGCATATAGGGCAAGATTGATGGATGTTGATGTTGTGCAAGGTGATCATAGAAAGCAGTATCTCAGGTTGAGAGACTACCTACAATGTGTGCTTGATACAAACCCTGGAAGCAGGTGCGTAATGACAACTTTTGAGGATCCTTTGAACCCAGCCCCCACACCAAGGTTCAAGTACATGTTCTACTACCTCTAGGCATCAAAGGATGGATTCCTTGTTGGTTGTAGGCCTTTCATGGGTAAATTTCAGTGATGTAATCCTGTTTGAAATGTAACTATTGGACATAGTTATTTAATTTGACCCTAAATATCACTGTTTATGCAGGACTTGATGGTTGCTTCATCAAGTTATCCACAGGTCAATAGATATTGGCGACCTTGAGGGAGAGATGGGAACAACAATGTCTTCCCAATTGCTTTTGGGGTGGTTGACAAAGAGGATGGTCCCAGCTGGACCTGGTTTCTAAACCAATTTAGAGTCTACATTGGCACAAGTAACCAATTTGGGAACTACACCATCATGTCTGACAGGCAGAAGTTATTTTCTCTGCTCTGCCTTAATCTTATGCACATAGCCATGCTGCTATAGTTATCTTATTATTTGCTTAGGTAATCAAACAAAAGGGCCTTCTTAAAGCAATTAATGAAGTATTTCCTCAATCCCCACAAAGATATTGCCTTAGACACATATATGCCAACTTCCAGTCAGCTGGTTTTAGAGCAGAAGAACTTAAGAAATGGGTTGACAAAGCTAGGTATTCCTTCACTGAACATGGTCACAAAGAAGGAATGGCTGGCTTGAAAGCAGCATGTGAACCAGCCTACATGTGGTTGAATGGCATCCCTAAGGAGTGTTGGGCTAGATATGCAATGGATCATGTGTGCAAGACTGACTTGGTTGTGAACAACCTTAGTGAGGTTTTCAACAAAATGATTCTAAATGTTAGGTCCAAACCAATTAAGACCATATTTGATGGGTTGAGGAAAAAACTAATGGTTAGAAATCTTTGGGGCATCAGAGAGAAAACAGAGAGCTGTAGGTGGGAAATAACCCCACATTACATGGAGAAGCTTGAGGAGAGCAAGGAGTGGGCTAAATACTGTGAAGCAAACATGGCTGGTCCCAACATCTGGCAAGTTACTAGTGGAGAAAACACTTATTGTGTGAAGCTGGATGAAGGGAGCTGCTCTTGCAGGAGATGGGACAAGACTGGATCACCTTGCCACCATGCAATAGCTGCAATGCAGAAGATAAAAGTTCACCCAGTATGTGCATCCATTCTTTAAGAAGGAAATGTATAGGGCTGCATACCAGCACATCACCCTGTTCCTGGGCCTGAATTCTGGCCCAACACCAATACACCAGACATTGAACCACCAGTTTTTAGGGAGAAGAAAGGGAAGAATCAGACAACTAGGAGAAAGGGTGAATTTGAAGTGGTAGCTCCAAAGGATACATCAAGGATGGGCACAATAACATGCAATAACTGTGGGAAGCAAGGCCATAGGTGGACACTCTGTGAAGACAGGCTTAAGGCCAAGTTTATGACAAGGAAAAACAAGCACCAGGTAACTAAGCCAATGCACAATATTTCTTAAAATTCTGCAGCAAATATCAATACATCAATCTTTTCACCTGCTACTTGTTTTAATTGTAGGAAAACAAAGCATCCTACCCAGCAGCTTCTGCACCACCCAGGCCACCTACAACAAGTGCAAATCCAGTTAGGGCCACATCATCTATTGCCACCCAAGCTTAGGGTCCTGCTGCAGCTTCAACAAATGCAGTTAGGGCTAGAAAACCAGCTTGTGGTACTGCAGTCTCAACAGCAGGATCAAGAAATAGAAAGTACCCAGCAACTTCAGCACCAGCCAACAACACCAGGTCAAGTGCATCATCTCCAACAAAGAACACCAGATCAAGAGTTGTAAGAGGTTTCAATGGTCCAAGGGCAGCATCAACCTCATGTCAAGCTGATGTTGGTTTTAAGAGGAAGAGGAAGGTCCCAAGCAAATTTGCTTTGTATTTCACAACTAGTGGCAACCATTTAATATGTTGTAATATGGTTACGAAACATATATTTGTCATGCCCTGAACTATGTTTGTTGGGCATGCTTGGGACAGTTAGTTTGCTATCTTTGTTTGTTGCCCTAAACTCTGTTGGTTGCCCTGAACAAGGTCTGTTTGAACTGCTTGGAACAATTAAGTAATGTGGTGTCATGCTGTTGTCTGAACTATTTTGATTTGATATTAGCCTGACTATGTTAGATGTTGGTCATTGTTTGATATGAATTGATTTGATATGTTGACCATTGTTTGATATGAATTGATTTGATATGTTCTCATTAGGCCATCTAGGGGGCAAGTTGTCGACCAACCCTAAAATGGCCTAATTAGGCCATCTTGGGGGGAAACTTGTCGACCAACCCAAAAATGTCCTAATTAGGCCATCTTGGGGGGAAAGTTGTCGACCAACCCTAAAATAGCCTCATTAGGCCATCTTGAGAGGCAAGTTGTCGACAAACCCTAAAATGACCTAATTAGGCCATCTTGGGGGCAAGTTGCCGAGCAACCCTAAAATGGCCTAATTAGGCCATCTTGGGGGAAACTTGTCAACCAACCCTAAAATGGCCTAATTATGCCATCTTGGGGGGAAACTTGTCGACCAACCCTTAAATGGCCTAATTAGGCCATCTTGGGGGGAAACTTGTCGACCAACCCTAAAATGGCCTCATTAGGCCATCTTGGGGGGAAACTTGTCGACCAACCCTAAAATGGCCTCATTAGGCCATCTCAGGGGGCAAGTTGTCGACCAGACCAACCGTAGAATGGCCTCATTAGGCTATCTTGGGTGGCTAGTTGTCGACCAACCCTAAAATGACCTCATTAAGCCATCTTGGGGGGAAACTTGTCGACCAACCCTAAAATGGCCTCATTAGGCCATCTTAGGGGGCAAGTTGTCGACCAACCCTAAAATGGCTGCAGTAGGCCATCTTGGGGGGCAAGTTGTCGACCAACCCTAAAATGGCCTCATTAGGCCATTGGGGGGGGGGCAAGTTGTCAACCAACCCTAAAGTGGCCTCATTAGGCCATCTTGGGGGGAAATTTGTCGACCAACCCTAGACTTGGGGGCAAGTTGTAGACCACATATAAATCATCCATCCACATAAAAATGCTAGATAGAAATCAACTTGTCATCCATCCACATTCGAACACATAATACTAGATAGATCATTCGTGAGTTCATTCATACATAGAAATAAGCCATCCTTTCATTCAAACACATAATACTAGATAGATCATTCATACATAGATCGATGCATTATAGATAAATCCTTCAATACATATATCAGTACATATAGATAGATCCTTCAACACATCAGGGAATGATTCATACATAGATCTAGGATTAATATAACATAACCAGAGCACTCCTCATGGGTACAAAATCATGGTCCACCTCTTCCTAGTTACTTGAAATGGATGAAAGTTGGCCCTCCTCCTTGCCCAATAGATGATATCATCATCACTAGGGTTAGAGCCATTGGGGAAGGCCTCTAGGAACTACTTCTTGTCCTTGCGGTTGCGAGCTGCCAAGATCTGCTCAGCCAGATGGCGGCAATACTCAGGTCTGTATCTTGTTGCCGCCGCTGGCCTTCTCCTCCCTATGCTCTACTGCTCTTATTCCCTCTCTATGCAAATCTCCCATGGCCACCTCCTCTTTTGCATCTACAACCTCTCCAGGGTCCATGCCCACCGAGCTACGGATCTAGGGATTTCTCTGGCAGCTGTGGGGAGGAGAAGGTAGGGGTTTGGGTTACAATAGTGTTTCTGGCTTAGGGTGGGATTTATAGATGGACAATGGGTGCTGGTAGGTGATACGTCCATTTTGCATCATGCTTTTATATTGATATTTATTGCATTATGGGATGTTATTACACATTTGGTACAATACTTATGCCTTTTCTCTCTTATTTTACAAGGTTTACATAAAGAGGGAGAATGCCGGCAGCTGGAATTCTGGACCGGAAAGGAGCAAATCTGAGAGACATATTCTGCACAACTCCAAAAGTCCTAAAAATTTACAGAGAATTATTTTGGGATATGTAAAAAATATTGGGCGAAGAAAATACCAGAGGGGACCCACCAGGAGGCCATAAGCCTGGGAGGCGCGCCCTACCCCCTAACTCGCCCCTGTGGCTTGTTGGCCCCCCGTCAGGTCTCCGGTGCCCATCTTCTGCTATATGGAGGGTTTTGACCTGGAAAAAAATCATAAGGAAGCTTTCGGGATGAAGCGTTGCCGTCTCGAGGCGGAACCTGGGCAGAAGCAATCTAGGGCTCCGGCAGAGCTGTTCTGCTGGGGAAACTTCCCTCCCGGAGGGGGAAATCAAAGCCATCGTCATCATAAATGACCCTCTCATCGAGAGGGGGTCAATATCCATCAACATCTTCACCAGCACCATCTCCCTTTTTATTAGTTCAATCCTTTTGGCTATATCTTGATCTAGTAGAATAAAGCTTTTAGTATGATCTAGTTTTGAGTTTTGCTTTATGATCCTTCTATGTAATCGAGTTCGTGAGCTATATATAATAAAGATTAGTGTTGAGTCAAGGGCTTTGGTTATCTTGCTATGATCTTGACGGAATATAAATAAAAGAAAGAATAAAAAGAAATAAAGAGATCATATGGATCTTATGGAGAGTAATGACTTCACATATAAAGAGTATGATGAATAAAAGTTGTTGAGAGTTGACAAACATAGTTTTGGTCATCGTTACAATTAATAGGAAGTAATAAAGAGAGAGAGGTTTTCACATATAAATATACTATCTTGGACATCTTTTATGATTGTGAGCACTCATTAAAATATGACATGCTAAAGAGTTGATGTTGGACAAGGAAGACAATGTAATGGATTATGTTTTCTTATATCCAAAATAAAGTATATTGTCATGGATCATCCAACATGTTGAGCTTGCCTTTCTCCCTCATGCTAGCCAAATTCTTTGCACCAAGTAGAGATACTACTTGTGCTTCTGAATATCCTTAAACCCAATTTTGCCATGAGAGTCCACCATACCTACCTATGGATTGAGTAAGATCCTTCAAGTAAGTTGTCATTGTTGCAAGCAATAAAAATTGCTCTTTAAATATGTATGATTTATTAGTTTGGGGGAAAATAAGCTTTATAAATCTTGTGATATGGAAGTAATAAAAGCGACGGACTGCATAATAAAGGTCCATATCACAAGTGGCAATATAAAGTGACGTTCTTTTGCATTGAGATTTTGTGCATCCAACCCTAAACGCACATGACAACCCATGCTTCCCTCTGCGAAGGGCCTATCTTTTATTTTTGCCTTATACCTTATACAAGAGTCATGGTGATCTTCACCTTTTCTTTTTACATTTTATCCTTTGGCAAGCACATTGTGTTGGAAAGATCCTGATATATATATATCCAATTGGATGTAAGTCATCATGAACTATTATTGTTGACATTACCCTTGAGGTAAAAAGTTGGGAGGCAATGCTATAAGCCCATGTCTTTCTCTGCGTCTGATTAAAACTTCATACCCATAAGTATTGTGTGAGTGTTAGCAATTGTGAAAGACTAAATGATAGTTGAGTATGTGGACTTGCTGAAAAGCTCTTATATTGACTCTTTCCGATGTTATGATAAATTGCAATTGCTTCAGTGACCGAGATTATAGTTTGTTAGTTTTCCATGAAGTTTCTGATTCATACTTGACATAGTGAATAGATTGTTACTTTAGCATAAGAAATCATATGACAATATATATTTATGTTGTTGTCATAAGAATGATCATGATGCCCTCATGTCCGTATTTTATTTTATCGACACCTCTATCTCTAAACATGTGGACATATTTTTCGATATCGGCTTCAGCTTGAGGACAAGCGAGGTCTAAGATTGGGGGAGTTCATACGTCCATTTTGCACCACGCTTTGATATTGATATTTATTGCATTATGGGCTGTTATTACACATTATGTCACAATACTTATGCCTTTTCTCTCTTATTTTACAAGGTTTACATGAAGAGGGAGAATGCCGACAGTTAGAATTCTGGGCTGGAAAAGGAGCAAATATTAGGGACCTATTCTGCACAACTCCAAAAGTCCTAAAACTCCACGGAAGTTATTTTTGGAATTAATAAAAAATACTGAGCGAAGAAAGTACCAGAGGGGGCCCACACCCTGGCCACGACGGTGGGGGCGCACCCTACCCCCTGGGCGCGCCCCCTATCTCGCGGGCCCCCTGTCAGGCCTCCAGTGCCCATATTTGGCTATATGGTGTCTTTCACCCTGGAAAAAATCAGTAGGAAGCTTTCAGGACGAAACACCGCCGCCACGAGGCGGAACCTTGGCGGAACCAATCTAGGGCTCCGACGGGGCTGTTCTGCCGGGGAAACATCCCTCCGGGAGGGGGAAATCATTGTCATCGCCATCACCATCGATCCTCTCATCGAGAGGGGGTCAATCTCCATCAACATGTTCACCAGCACCATCTCCTCTCAAACCCTAGTTCATCTCTTGTATCCAATCTTTGTCCCAAAACCTCAGATTGGTACACATGGGTTGCTAGTAGTGTTGATTACTCCTTGTAGTTGATGCTAGTTGGTTTATTCGGTGGAAGATCATATGTTCAGATCCTATATGCATATTAATGCCCCTCTGATTATGAACATGAATATGATTTGTGAGTAGTTGCGTTTGTTCCTGAGGACATGGGAGAAGTCTTGCTATTAGTAGTCATGTGAATTTGGTATTCGTTCGATATTTTGATGAGATGTATGTTGTGGTTCCTCTAGTGGTGTTATGTGAACGTCGACTACATGACACTTCACCATTGTTTGGTCCTAGAGGAAGGCATTGGGAAGTAATAAGTAGATGATGGGTTGCTAGAGTGACAGAAGATTAAACCCTAGTTTATGCGTTGCTTCGTAAGGGGCTGATTTGGATCCATATGTTTCATGCTATGGTTAGGTTTACCTTAATACTTCTTTTGTAGTTGCGGATGCTTGCAATAGGGGTTAATCATAAGTGGGATGCTTGTTCAAGGAAGGACAATACCCAAGCACCGGTCCACCCACATATCAAATTATCAAAGTACCGGACACGAATCATATGATCGTGATGAAAACTAGCTTGACGATAATTCCCATGTGTCCTCGGGAGCGTTTTCCTTCATATAAGAATTTGTCCAGGCTTGTCCTTTGCTACCAAAAGGATTGGGCCACCTTTCTGCACCTTATTTACTTTTATTGCTTGTTAACCGTTACGAATTATCTTATCACAAAACTATCTGTTACCGATAATTTCAGTGCTTGCGGAGAAAACCTTACTGAAAACCGCTTGTCATTTCCTTCTGCTCCTCGTTGGGTTCGACACTCTTACTTACCGAAAGGACTATGATAGATCGCCTACACTTGTGGGTCATCAGTCGATAATATTGATGGGCATGTCATTTACTTCTTTGATGAAGCTGCTAGAATTGCTAGACCCGATACTAAAGATAAACATAGACCTGTTGTTGGCACGCCTGTTGTTTCTGTTAAAATAGGAGATCATTGTTATCATGGCTTGTGTGATTTGGGTGCTAGTGTGAGTGCAATTCCTTTTACTTTATGTCAAGAAATTATGAATGATATTGCACCTGCTGAGATAGAAGATATTGATTTTACTATTAAGCTTGCCAATAGAGACACTATATCACCGTCAATGTGTGGGAAAGTAAAATACCCTACTGATTTTGAAGTCTTGTGTGGGAAAGTAAAATACCCTATTGATTTTCTTGTTCTTGGTTCCCCACAAGATGATTTTTGTCCCATTATATTTGGTAGACCTTTCTTGAACACCGTCAATGCTAAGATAGATTGCGAGAAAGAAACTGTTAGTGTAAGTTTTGGGGATGTGTCTCATGAGTTTAATTTCCCCAAATTTCGTAGACACCCCCATGAAAAAGAATTGCCTAGTAAGGATGAGATTATTGGTCTTGCTTCTATTCACTACTGTAGGATGCTGCTAATGCGACACTACAATCAGAGACCCTTCGAGAAACTGTGTGCGATGCCATAATCGCAAACGGTGGTGTATGAAAACCGTCAGAAATGTGTAAACCGTTTGCGATGGAGGACGCATCAAACACGGTTCAGGTTTTAGTTGCGTGTGCGATGAAGGGCATACAGTTCAGTTCAATTAACTCTTTGCGATGAGGAGGAACAAAAGAAACGGGCAGCCAAATAAAGGCGTGTGCGATACATAGCATACGGTTCACTCGGATGAATTGTTTGTGATTAGGCAACACAAAAGAAACGGGCAGCCAGATGAAGGTGTGTGAGATATACAGCATACGGTTCACTCGGATGAATTACTTGTGATTAGGCAAGAGAAAGAAATGGTTCAATATAACAAGATGTGTGTGATACGCGGCAAACAGGCCAGTAATCAGAAATGTGTGCGAAGACTGATAATAACGCAGATGATTGCTTCTAATAAGACGTATGTGATATGCTTTGTCTACACAACATCTATTGGCCACTGTGGGATGGGCGGTCATCACCGACGGGTTCCCTAGTGTGGTTCGTGTTCATCTGATCATCATCTACGACTTGTGCTAGCTCGATGCTAAGTTTCCATTAATTGATGGCGTTTTATGAACATGCCATCGTTTCCCGCCATTTCCTCACCTGTTTCCTGCCACCCTGCTATATTGCGCATAGGGGGCGTGTGATGCACGGAGGCGACAAGCGCAGCCTGTAGCACATCCACCTTTTCCAAGCATGCCAACCCACCAAAGCGCCGCCTGTGCCATCAACCTCGTCGACGAGGAAAACGAGCAAGCGCCACGGCCCGTCAAGGCCGAGGCGCTCCCCGGCAACGCGATGGACGACGCCGTGATGCGCGTCATCGCCAGGCTTGAGCAGACCTTTGGCACATGGCGCTTGAGAGCCGCGGATCAAGATAGGCATGTCAACGCCGAGAGGCTGCAGCTCACTGCACAACATGATCGATGGCGCGTCGCAGAGCAAGCTAGGCGCGTCCGCGCCGATAGGCTGTGGCTCGCCGCACGGCGAGACCACTGGAGCGCCGCAGAGCGAGAGGCGCGGCACGCCGCACAGCAACAGCGGATCCATCGGCGCTTGCCTGCTATCGACACGGCGTCGTAGCTGGGTACACGTCCCGTCAGTACCCCTATTCCTCGCCAGGAGTGGGTAGAGGCCCTCAGCGCCGTACTTGCACTACAGGCCGGCCGCGCCGTACTTGCACCGGACGCCCGCCGCGCCGTTCGCGTGGGTGCCGCCGTTCGCCTTGTCCGCGGCCCGCTGGATGCCAACGCGCTGGTCCGTAGGCTCGACCGCCTCCTTGGCCCAGGTGTCCACCTAGGCGCAGTAGAGGAACATGGCCGTCGCATCCTCGAGCTGGTGATCTCCGATGAAATAGCCAACTTGGAGCTCGATATCGCACTCCAGATGTACCGCGAGCGTGTCGACCGCTTGGACGAACGCCTGCACGAGTTTAGGCAGAGCCAAGAGCTACCCTAGGCAAGTGCTGCTGGTCATGGTCTCATGGACGCGTTTTATTTTGGAAAGTCGTTTCGACGTGGATAGCTATGTATTCACAGCAATCATAGTATTGCTCTGTTTCAATGTGTGTACTCTTTTTTCCATTCTTATATGTTTTGTTTCAATGTGTGTATATACGCTTTCCATTCTATATATGTGGATGATAACAACTAGATTCAAATTAGTATACAAAAACAGATAAAAAATGGAATTCATAATATATATATATATATATATATATGTATATTAATTGTTCAGTGCGTTGTTACACCCCAGTATAAAATATAGTAATTTTCGTAATTTTCGTAATTTTCATAATAAGCTATTCTACATTCACGTTTAGTTTACCGTCATATATATTAATTGTACAAAATATAGTAACAGACTATATAAAATATAGTAATTTTCGTAAAAATATAGTAAATTACAAACTTAAATGATAAAAAAATATTTTCCAAATTACTATATTTTGTACACCATTTTACTAGATTTTGTACATAGCGTTACTATGGGGTAACGCTAAACTAAGCGTGAGTGTAGAATAGCTTATTCTACACTCCAGTAACGGCACATACAAAATACAGTAACAGACGGTCTATTCTGCTAATATTAGCAGAATAACTATTCTGATAACACTTAGACACTGCACGCTTAACGCAAGTGCACGCCATTGTTTGAACCAAGTGTGCTGCAGTACTCACACGAGTGAACTTCGTGTCAAAAAAACTGCACGCGGTGTTTTTTTGATACTGTTTTTGCTCCAGTTTTTAAACTGTTTATCGGAACGAGGCGTATAATATACCATTGGAAAGCTATGGATTAGGCGCAACTTCGCCATGTTGAACACGTTTCGAGATTCCTCGCGGTTTAAGAGCAGTTTCAAAAATGGTGCGGCGAACGACGAGTGGCAGCGAGCGTATTTTCGCGTTTTTTTTTCTAAACCGCTCATAGGAATAAAGCAAATGATACGCCGTTGGAAAGATATCGTCGAGGCGCATCTTTTTCATATCTATTATTTTCTCTAATTCGCTACGGTTTAAGAGCAGTTTCAAATTTAGTAAATCGCGGAATTACGTTTTTTTTGAAATTTTTTCAATTTTCGGTACTGCTTTCGCTCTAGTTTTTGAACCGTTTGTCGAAACGAGGCGTGTAATACGTTGTTGACAAGGCGCAACTTTCATATGTAGGAATGATTTTGAGATTCCTTACGGTTTTAAGTTAATTTTGAAAATCGTGCGGCGGAGGACGAGTGGCAGCGGCCGTTTTTTTTTTGAAATTTTTACAAACCGGTTGTCGAAATGATACAAATGACATGCCGTTGGAAAGATATCGACAAGACGCAACTTTTCCATCTAGAACACACTCTCTAATTCCTTACGGTTTGAGAGCAGTTTTAAAATTAGTAAAAAACGGACACTCTGTTTTTTCGTGACACCAAAATCGTTATCGGACAGAAGAACGACTGTTTCAAACTGAAAACCGCACTGAAACAGACAGTCAAGTGAACTTCATGATTTCTTTTTGTCGAACAAAAACTTTCTCGCACAAGTTTTTGTTGTCTTTTTTTCAACTTTTTTCCGAACGAGAGTGGACCACAACACTTCCGAAAGTGAACCGTAACACTACCAAAAGTGAACCTCATGAGTACTTGTTGTATTTTTTATACTTATTAAATTTTTTACGCGCGTTGACCAAGCGAGTAGACCTTTCATCGGACAGAAGAACGCACTGCTTCAAACGGAAACCGTGACCGCAAAGCAACAAGTGAACTTCATGATTTCTTTTGTTTACATAAACTTTCTCGCAAAAGTTTTTGTTGTCTTTTTTTCAACTTTTTTTGAACGAGAGTGGACCGCAACACTCCCGAAAATGAACCGCAACACTATCAAAAGTGAACCTCATGAGTTTTTGTTGTATTTCTTTCATACTTATTAATTTTTTACGCGCGTTGACCAAGCGAGTGGACCTTTCATCGGACAGAAGAACGCACTGCTTCAAACGAAAAACTGCACTACAGCAGCCAGTCAAGTGAACTTCATGATTTCTTTTTGTCGGACATAAACTTTCTCGCAAAAGTTTTCGTTGCCTTTTTTTCAACTTTTTTTTGAACGAGAGTGGACCGCAACACTCCCGGAAATGACGCAACACTATCAAAAGTGAACCTCATGAGTTTTTGTCGTATTTTTTTCATACTTATTAATTTTTTACGCGCGTTGACCAAGCGAGTGGACCGCAAGGAGTGAGCGAGTGAACTACATCTAATAAGAAGCAAGCTTCTTTTGTGATGTTTTTGTGTCTGTTTTACCAAGTAAACCATGGAGCAGTTTTATTTCCATTAACAATATGCACAGTCAGCTCGCATCACACACAAACATTTGGGTATGTTTCCTTGAACAATAAAACGAAACTTCCGAAAAATGATGGCATCCTTTTTCTCTCCTTTGGTACATGTGCCGCACTGCTCGTTGATGCAATCCGCACTGCAAGACATAGACCAAATAAAAGTTAACCGGGGCACAATTTTTGCAGAAAGTTAACTCCTGTACAATTTTCTTTTACAAAGTGAACTCCTCTATACTATGCTATAACCATTTGAAAGTAAACTAAGGACTGCATGCAAGAACAACTAAACTGATGCTAAATGTAAATGTGTCCCGCACAACACTGAACATTTTTTTGCCCAAATAAACTTAACTTAATATATATTTTTCGCAAAAAGAACTGTCTTGTTTTTGCAAAACAAAACACACCAACAGTGGAAATTCTTCACAACAACGATGGCTAGAGGACCTGGCAAAAATGGAGTAATGCGCACAACGGAGCTGATACTGAACCTAACTTTTTGCACCGCACGCACTGAACATTTGTTCCAAAATCAAGCACCGCTGTATCGCAGAGTGCACTGCATCAACACAAGCCACCATAGAGATAAAATAAACTGCAGAAATAGCACGAAGTGAAAGCAAATACGTGTACCGAACAGAATTTGCAAAATTTGCCTGTCCAGCAAGCGGCTGAGATGGATCCAGCGGTGCTCGTTGAGCCTGGATCTGCTCCATCGCTGGCGGCTTCCCACTGTGGTCACTTCAGGCAACCGGACGCGGGGGCTCCGGGAGAGCTCGTGGTCGCCGGGGCTGACCGGGAAAGGCGGGTCAGACCGCTAGGGAAGCCCGACGTGGTGGCGAGGCAACGAACCGAGATGAGGTGCAGTGGGCGGGGACTGGTGGTGCACTTCGTGTCGACGGTGCCGTGATCCGGTGGGCGGAGGACCGAGCTCCACGGGGCCGGCAACTAAGCTGCACGGGGCTGGCGGCGGCGGTGGCTGCCTCGGGTCCCTCGTTGCGGACCCCTGAGATAACTGAACCCCCTCCAATTTTTGAAGCCAGCTGCCCCTGACGCCCCTGGGATTGCTAAGTCCATTGGCTGTGACAGTGGACTGCATGGCTCAAGAGCAAGGGGGAGGAGAGCTCGCCGGAGCCAGGGGCGGACAGGAGCTGGGCTGGCCATGGATCTGAAGCAGGTGGGGCATGGCGAGGAGGCCGCTGTGGGTAGCAGGGGATCCGCGCGCGCGGATGCACGAGGTGGAGAGGAGCGCAAGTGTCGCGCGGAGATGGTTGTAGGGGGCGGCGCGCTGGTCGTCTCCGGGCAAGAGGTCGCCGGGGCACCGTGCATCTTGGCTGCCTTGACACCAGGGGAAGGTAGCAGGGATGGAGCGGAGTGGATCCGGGATTGGCCGGCTCCGTCGGTGGCGCGGGTGGGAGGGGATGTGGGGCGCACGGCGGGGGGAGGTTTGTGGTCGGGGTGGTGAAGAGGACGCGCGGCGGCCCCGGCCAGGAGGAAAAGGTGCGCGGGGGGAGGGGAGCGGCGGCGCGTGCCCGGGGGAAGAAGGTGGGCGCCAGCCCCTGCGGGCCACGCGATGGAAGAAGGTGGGGTGGGTTGTGGGCCGCGCCGGGAGGGAGGGGGATGTTGACGAAGGTAGTGGGGGATTCGAGGGTGCGGTCGTCGGGGAGTGTTATCAGAATAAGGGAGTTTGTTAGCACAATAAGGTCTTAAGGGTGTTATCATAATAGACCTACCATATATATATATATATATAATATCACCACATATACGTGATGATACTTAACTATTAGGTACGATGCATAAAATTGTAAACGAGCAATACTAAAACTAACAATCTCTTCTGGGGCCAGTATTCCGGCAGTCCCTCGCCAGCAGCTCCCTGGTGCGCGACGTCTTCCCAATGCGGAGGCAGTACTCCGACTCCTCCGCCTCGCAGCGCTTGACGTACCGGTCAGACTCTTGCTGGCGAACGCGCGCGGCCGATCTTGCCATTTTGTTGGGCGCCCACCGGAGCTCCTCGTCGGTGGCACGCTGGAGCTTATCAGCCCACCTTCATGCAGCGATGAGGCGCCCAGGGCCTATGACCTTCCTCGCGAAGTACCCGTCTTCGTACACCTCCTCGGCACGACGACGTGTCCGCCCTGAAAGCTCCGTCGCCTCCTTTTTCCAGGCGGCATCACAGGCTTCACAGGCCGCCTGGTACCTGGCATCCTCCTCTGCCATCTCCTTCTTGAACGCCACTTGCCTGGCTTTCTTAGCCGGCGGTAGCGACTTCCGCAGACAAAGATTGTACTGTCGCCAAAACCAATCCAGAGTTGGAGGGTCCGGCGCAACCTCGTCAGGCGGCGCGTAGGGGTCCTCGTCGCTGCTAATCGAGTGAGCGTCCTCGGGGGGCGGCGACTCCTCGTCGGCGCATGGGCAGACCGGTGGCGCCATGGCAGAGATTTGAGAGAGAGAGAGAGAGAGAGAGAGAGAGAGAGAGAGGCGGCGAGGGAGGATGTAGATGAGAATGTGATGTCTACTACACAACCTTCTTCTTGTAGACGTTGTTGGGCCTGCAAGTGCACAGGTTTGTAGGACAGTAGCAAATTTCCCTCAAGTGGATGACCTAAGGTTTATCAATCCGTAGGAGGCGTAGGATGAAGATGGTCTCTCTCGAACAACCTTGCAACCAAATAACAAAGAGTCTCTCATGTCCCCAACACACCCAATACAATGGTAAATTGTATAGGTGCACTAGTTCGGCGAAGAGATGGTGATACAAGTGCAAAATAGATAGTAGATATAGATATTTGTAATCTGAAATAATAAAAACAGCAAGGTAACACGTGGTAAAAGTGAGCGTAAACGGTATTGCAATGATAGGAAACAAGGCCTAGGGTTCATACTTTCACTAGAGCAAGTTCTGTCAACAATAATAACATAGATAGATCATATAACAATCCCTCAACATGCAACAAAGAGTCACTCCAAAGCCACTAATAGCGGAGAACAAACGAAGAGATTATGGTAGGGTATGAAACCGCCTCAAAGTTATTCTTTCGGATCGATCTATCAAAGAGTTCGTACTAGAATAACACCTTAAGACACAAATCAACCAAAACCCTAATGTCACATAGATACTCCATTGTCACCTCAAGTATCCGTGGGCATGATTATGCGATATGCATCACACAATCTCAGATTCATCCAACCAACATAAAAGTACTTCAAAGAGTGCCCCAAAGTTTCTACCGGATAGTCAAGAAAACGTGTGCCAACCCCTATGCATAGGTTCATGGGCGGAACCCGCAAGTTGGTCACCAAAACATACATCAAGTGGCACGTGATATCCCATTGTCACCACAGATAAACACGGCAAGACATACATTAAGTGTTCTCAAAGTAAAGACTCAATCCAATAAGATAACTTCAAGAGGGAAACTCAATTCATCACAAGAGAGTAGAGGGGGAGAAACATCATAAGATCCAACTATAATAGCAAAGCTCGCGATAAATCAAGATCGTTACACCTCAAGAACACGAGAGAGAGAGAGAGAGAGAGAGAGAGAGAGATCAAACACATAGCTACTGGTACATACCCTCAGCCCCGAGGGTGAATTACTCCTTCCTCGTCATGGAGAGCGCCGGGATGATGAAGATGGCCACCGGTGATGGGTTCCCCCTCCGGCAGGGGCCAGAACAAGCTCCCGAGAGGTTTTTGGTGGCTACAGAGGCTTGCGGCGGCGGAACTCCCGATCTATATTCTTATTCGATGGTTTTAGGGTACGAGGGAATATATAGGCGAAAGAAGTCGGTCGGGGGGTGCTCGAGGGGTCCACGAGATAGGGGGGCGCGCCCAGTAGGGTGGGGCCCTCCTATCTCGTGGCTGCCTCGAGGATCTTCTGACGTGAACTCCAAGTCTCCAGGATCATATTCTTCCAAAAAATCATGCTGCCAAAGGTTTCATTACGTTTGGACTCCGTTTGATATTCCTATTCTTCGAAATACTGAAACAGGCAATAAAATAGCAATATGGGCTGGGCCTCCGGTTAATAGGTTAGTCCCAAAAGTAATATAAAAGTGTATAATAAAGCCCGATATTGCCCAAAACAGTAGATAATATAGCATGGAGCAATCAAAAATTATAGATACGTTGGAGACGTATCAGAATGCAGGCGGGACGACGTGAGCAAGGTAGTATTTATTGGTGGCGGGAATCTAGATCGACGGGGATAGTACACACGCCGGTCGCTGGAATTTACACTACACACAATTCCCGCAGCAAATCCGTGTGTGAACATAATAGCTGATGGTTTCCAATGCAGAACCGTGTCTAATTCATGATCCCCGCCAATCACCTACCAAACCTCGAGCCATGAGATAGAGTGCCAATTGGGTGGGGGCCGGTTGTCTTGCCAGATCTTTACATTTTCTTTTTTGAACACCAGATATTTACATCGTCTGATGATTTTTTAACTCGCACACAAGTACACAAAAATATGATTTTTCAAACTGTTTTGGTTAGGCGTTGCATGTAGATGTAGTTAAAATTTGAATTACAGTCATTAAATGGTTAGAAAATCACTTAAATGTCATTAAAAGGTCAAATGACCCCTGAAAATTTCCAAATTTTCACATCACAGTTGTATTAGTGCACGTTAAACGTAGGAAAAAAATTTGAAGGCCGTAAGAGGAAGCTATCTCCCGTCCACAAGAACATGCATTGTTCCCTCTCGGAACCACGAACCTTCTAGTGAGTTGCTCCGGTTTGTGAGGGGTGTGTGTCTAAACTTTCGTCAAACAGGCCAATTTTTGTACCACATCATCTTGGTGGCATGACATTAAATCAAGCAAGGTTTCATGTTTTTCTGATAATTTTTTAATTTTTTGGAATTAAATGCCATGGCAAGCACTCCATGCATGTGCCCATGCCTCGACACCAATATGTTTGAAATTTCCTTTGAATTTACTGCACATGGAATTAACTCGCACACAAGTACACAAAAATATGATTTTTCGAACCGTTTTAGTTAGGCGTTGCATGTAGATGTAGTTCAAATTTGAATTACAGTCATTAAATGGTTAGAAAATCACTTAAATGTCTTTAGAAGGTCAAGTGACCCCTGAAATTTACCAAATTTTCACATGACAGTTGCACGTTAAACGTAGGAAAAAATTTGAAGGCCGTAAGATGAAGCTATCTCCCGTTCGTCATTAAACATGCATTGTTCCCTCTTGGACCACGAACCTTCTAGCGAGTTGCTCCGGTTTGTGAGGGGCGTGTGTCCAAACGTTCGACAAACATGCCAATTTCTTTACCATATCATCTTGGTGGCATGACATTACATCTACCAAGGTTTCATGTGTTTCTGATCATTTTTCTATTTTTTGAATTAAATGACATGTCACTCCATGCATACATATGCATGTGTCCATGTCATGAGACCAATATGTTTGAAAATTCCTTCTAATTTACTGCACATGGAATTAACTCGCACACAAGTACACATATACGATTTTTGAAACCGTTTTGGTTAGGCATTGCATGTAGATGTAGTTCAAATTTGAATTACGGTCATTAAATGGTTAGAAAATCACTTAAATGTCTTTGAAAGGTCAAATGACCCCTAGAATTTTCCAAAATTTCACATTACAGTTGTAGTAGTGCATGTTAGACGTAGAAAAATTTCAAGGCCGTAAGAGGAAGCTATCTCCCGTTCGTCATCAAACATGCATTGTTCCCTCTCGGAACCACGAACCTTCTAGCGAGTTGCTCCGGTTTGTGAGGGGTGTGTGTCCAAACTTTCATCAAACATGCCGATTTCTTTACCACATCATCTTGGTGGCATGACATTAAATCAAGCAAGGTTTCATGTTTTTCTGATCATTTTTTTAATTTTTTGGAATTAAAATGCCATGGCACGCACTCCATGCATGTGCCCATGCCTTGACACCAATATGTTTGAAAATTCCTTCTAATTTACTGCACATGGAATTAACTCGCACACAAGTACACATAAATATTATTTTTCAAACCGTTATGGTTAGGCGTTGCATGTAGATGTAGTTCAAATTTGAATTACGGTCATTAAATGGTTTGAAAATCACTTAAATGTCTTCAAAAGGTCAAATGACCCATGAAATTTACCAAATTTTCACATGACAGTTGTATTAGTGCACGTTAAACGTAGGAACAAATTTGAAGGCCGTAAGACGAAGCTATCTCGCGTTCGTCATCAAACATGCATTGTTCCCTCTCGGGACTACGAACCTTCTAGCGAGTTGCTTCGGTTTGTGAGGAGTGTGTGTCCAAACATTCGTGAAACATGCCAATTTCTTTACCACATCATCCTGGTGGCATGACATTACATCAACCAAGGTTTCATGTGTTTCTGATCATTTTTCTATTTTTTTGAATTAAAATGCCATGTCACTCCATGCATACGTATGCATGTGTCCATGTCGTGAGACCAATATGTTTGAAAATTCCTTCTAATTTACTACACATGGAATTAACTCGCAAACAAGTAGACAGATATGATTTTTCAAATCGTTTTGGTTAGGCGTTGCATGTAGATGTAGTTCCGATTTGAATTACGGCCATTAAATGGTTAGAAAATCATTTAAATGTCTTTAAAAGGTCAAATGACCCCTAGAATTTTCCAAAATTTCACATTACAATTGTAGTAGTGCATGTTAACGTAGAAAAAATTTGAAGGCCGTAAGAGGAAGCTATCTCCCGTTCGTCATCAAACATGCATTGTTCCCTCTCGGAACCACGAACCTTCTAGCGAGTTGCTCCGGATTGTGAGGGGTGTGTGTCCAAACTTTCGTTAAACATGCCAATTTCTTTACCACATCATCTTGGTGGCATGACATTACATCAACCAAGGTTTCTTGTGTTTCTGGTTATTTTTTTTGGAATTAAAATGCCATGCCACTCCATGCATACATATTCATGCATATGTGTCCATGTCGTGGTACAAATATGTTTGAAAATTCCTTCTAGTTTACTACACATGGAATTAACTCGCACACAAGTACACAAATATGATGTTTCAAACCATTTTGGTTACGCGTTGCATGTAGATGTAGTTCAAATTTCAATTACGGTCATTAAATGGCTAGAAAATCACTTAAATGTATTTAAAAGGTCAAATGACCCCTAGAATTTTCAAAAATTTCACATTACAGTTTGTAGTAGTGCACGTTAGATGTAGAAATTTTTTTTGAAGGCCCTAAGAGGAAGCTATGTCCCATTCGTCATCAAACATGCATTATTCCCTCTCGGAACCACGAGCCTTCTAGTGAGTTGCTCCGGTTTGTGAGGGGTGTGTGTCCAAACTTTGGTCAAACATGCCAATTTTTTTACCACATCAGCTTGGTGGCATGACATTACATCCACCAAGGTTTCATGTGTTTCTGATTTTTTTAACTCTTTGGAATTAAAATGCCATGTCACTCCATGCATAATTGTGTCATAGCCGTTAGACCAATATGTTTGAAAATTCCTTCCAATTTACCGCACATGGAATTAAACCGCACACAAGTACATGAAATATGAGTTTTCAAACCGTTATGGTTAGCTGTTGCATATACATGTAGTTCAAATTTCAATTACGGTCATTAAATGGCTAGAAAATCGATTAAATGTCTTAGAAGGTCAAATGACCCCTGAAATTTTCCAAAATTTGACATGACAGTTGTATTAGTACTACAAAATTTCTCGTTCATTTAAAGCACCATCCATTGGCACTTTATTCCAAATTCATCTTTCACAGCTAATAAAAAATATCTACAACATCACACATAGTTGTTTTTTAGGAACCGTTTGCGATGAAAATATCTGGGTCTCTTTAAGTCTCCCTCCTTAAGCTTCACTGGCTCGTCTGCTCTAGTGCCGGCAACCCCCAAATCCACGAATCCCGATCCCCATTCCCGCACCCCCTTCTTGCAAAGATGACGCCGTGGAAACGCTTCGTGAAGGCCCGTACGATGGTCGCGTCCTCCCCGAGCGCCGCCGCCTGCGCCGAGAGCGCGGTCGCCTACGCCGAGAGTGCCGCCACATCCGCATTGAGCGTGTTCGCTTCCGCCGAGAGGGCGTCTACGGTAGCCGATAGGGCAGCTGCAGCAGTCGAGACGGCTACAGCAGCTGCTGCAACGGCGGCTGCAAACGCCGAGAGCGCTCGAGTTGCCGTCCGTGCCGCTAATGTCGCCCTGGCCCGGGTCGAGGCCATCCATGCCAAGATCGAGGATCCACACACCAAGATATTCGAGGCCACCTCGGACTCTAGCATGCAACCCACGTCTGAAAAGGCGGCGGTGGCCATGGAGCACCTGCTTCCTCATGAGGTCGCCAAGCGGGAGATGGAGATGCAGGAGGTGGCGGAGATCGAGGAGCGCCAGGAGGAGGAGTTGCGCGTGGCCGAGGTCGAGGTAGAGAAGAGTCTGTCCATCGAGGAATCGGCGGTGGAGTACCAACGCGAGCTCTAGTGCAGCCACTACTACAAGTACTACAACCTTGAGGGCGGCGCCGAGGACGAGGACAAGGACGAGGACGCGGTCGACTTCAGCAGGGGGGACGCGGAGTCCACCAACGGCGGCATGTCGCCAGGACAAGTCATCGACGTCTCATCTCACACCGGCGATGCATGGGCCGGCACGGCGACGGATTTTTAATTATGCGTACTTAGGCTTTGTTTTTAATGTTGGTCTTTTGTTAGAGCAATGTTTAGGTCAACTGGCTCTATGTAATTACTAAAATTGCTCGATTCAGTAAGTGTGGTCTGTCTGCTGTATGCTCTTTTGTGTGCCCAAATTAGCAGGTGATGTTAAATTATGCAATGACATACCCGGGGAAATTTCCACCAAAATTTGAATTATCAAACTCATCCCATGCGCGTAAAGCAGAAGAATCATTTGCGATGCACACAATTGTTCATAGTGAATGGTCCGGCGGCACCACGCGCGTTCAAAGTGAATGTGCCCATGCCTTGAGACCAAATTTGAATTATCAAACTCATCCCATGCGCGTAAATCAGAAGAATCATTTGCGATGCACACAATCGTTCAAAGTGAATGGTCCGGCGGCACAGCGTGCAAAGTTTCCCTCCACATTTCCAAAATTTTGGGTACCGCCAAAATATCTACCCCCGCCCCCCTTCCCCACCCCCTTTTCTCCCCGACCAAGAGTCACATTTCCCCTGTTTCCTCCTTCCTTCCTTCTTTGCTAAGCTATAGCCGCTTCCTCGCTCTCGCCGTCTCGCATCCTACCGCCGGGGTCGCCATTGTCTTCTTCAAAGACATCTCCATCGGTTCCTCCTCCAGCGATTACTCCTTCACCACCCGGGTATGCCTCTCTTCTCTCTCTCTCGGGCTATGACTTGGAATGTAGGATTTTTACCCGGAGGTTGATTTGAGTCGTTTCTTCCTCTTGTAGCTCCCTAAGACCATCAGTGGCAACGAATGGAGCGAGGTGGCTAAAGATCTAGCTGCTCGTTGTCACCATCAATCTCCATGCGTGAAGCTACTTGCGTTTGATTTGGCGGACACTGGGAGGAAGTTTCTGGCATGTGCAGAGAAGGTTAGACCCTCTTCCGTTGTTAAAAATCATTTGTTAGATGTGATTCAAACACTGTCACGGTCCCAACCCATTCATACCACCTTCAACCAAACGCATCCTAAGACAGTGTCACAGTTTGTACCTAGTATCTTAAATTGTTGCCATCTCATCAGCGGTGCCATTAGAAAATTATTTGGCACCGCTTCAGCAGTTTGTGCAGCCAACTTTGGTCCACACATCCGAGCAGCCAAGCAGTGAAATACTAAATATTTATGGCACGAAGGAACTGGGCATCGGAGCAACTACGTGCTCCGGAGTCCGGGTCCCTGATTTTTTTCCTGCTGCATCGGCTCGCCAGTGCAGGTCACCGGTGCGAGATGTAGCAACAGTTGTCTTTACACCAGTTTTGGCATACATAGTGGACAACCTTAGTGCTATTAGTTCTATGTTACTAAATTTGTGCATGTACACACATGTTAGTATCAATTTGTTGTCATCCAAACACTGTTGCTATGCTGTTGCAGTTATATTTACCTTCCTCATAAAATCTTCAATTTGGTATTTACTGTACATGAGTAAGAACTTGTAGCGTCGTTGTAGTTAATTATAGCTTCTGATGTTCCAGAATTTGGTTGTTGTCTCAGTACCAATTATTTCATTTGCACATTGATATTTTTGAGAAGATATGTCATAATTAACATGTTTCTTCAGTTTTTCAAAATAGGCATTGGTGATTTTCTGTGTTGCTATAAACCCATTTCCCCTACAATTGTTACTGATCTAGTTTTAAATATTATAGGATGAACGGAAGTCTTCTTACTTGGAGTGGGTTGATCAAGAGTGGCCAGAGTCTTTGAAGATGTGCCTAACGAAGCTCTGGAGCATGTATGAGGAAGTGAACACACGTAGGCTTAGAGAAAGTATTGTCAACGCTGAAGCATATTTCGAGATACGGGATCAAAAGGTGAAGGTGGAGAAAAAGCTCAGATTTTTTAAATCAGACTTTGCTAAGATGGTGTTGGCGAAGGAGGAGGCACTTTCCCAGTTGGCCCGTGCAAAACGGGTTCTTACTGAACTGAAAGCAGAGGTGGATAAGATGAGCCTGGATGATCTCGATTAGGGAAATGAATATATTGTTCTTATGAAGTTGTACTAGCTATATGTTGTCTTGTCTTTGTTTTCATGTAGCTACCGTACTGTGATGTTATAATATATTTATGTGCCTGATATGAAATTGGCAAACAACTGTTCGATATGACATGTGAATTTGCATAATATTGGAATTATTAATTGTAAACTAATAAACCTGGTAAATGTGTCATGGACCTTTGCAAACGGTTCTAGCAGTAAAAGCGCTTGCGATGGATAGCCCAATGCCACACAGTTTTCTTCATCAAATCGTGTGTGATATAGTTGATAAAAGCAAACAGTTAACCAAGGAAGACCGTGTGTGATAGTTACACCTTTCACACATGAGCTTACACATAAAACTGTGTGGGATTTACGTCCGAATGGAAACGATTTCCCTGGATTGACTGTGTGGGATGTACATAAGAATGGAAACATATTCCTTGGATTGATTGTGTGATATACATACTAAAGGAAATGTTTTTCTGGGATTCACCATGTGGGATGTACATACCTATGGAAATTATTTTCTTGGATTACCGCGTGGGATGTACATACCTACGGAAATAATTTCTGGGATTCACCGTGTGGGATGTACATACCTACGGAAATGATTTCTGGGATTCACTGTGTGGGATGTACATACCTACGGAAATGATTTCTAGGATTCACCGTGTGGGATGTACATACCTACGGAAATGATTGGGTTTCGATGCCTCGCCCGATCGCTACGGCCCTGACACAGGTCCCAGGAGGGCCTATCCCCGACGATTTCTGGGTCATGTGGGAAGGACACCCTATCGCACACACTCACTTGGCGACAGTTGCAAATGCCGTCGTGGAATGGGGTAAAAAAACTGTTTATTTAGGACCGACGCGCACCAGTGATTGCTGTGCCTCTTACCGATCCTTTAAAACAATATTTGCTTAACCATGAAAATGATATGTTTATGAATGAAAGAAGGGAATTAGATGAAATATTCTTTAAACAAATGTCTGTTTTGAAACACAATTTGGCTGTTGAGATTCTTGGAGATCCTCTACCACCCAAGAGTGATCCTGTTTTTGATCTTAATTAAGCAATTACCTGATACTCTGAAATATGCTTATCTTGATGGAAAGAAGATATATCCTGTTATTATTAGTGCTAACCTTTCAGAGCATGAAGAAAATAAATTATTGAAAACTACAAGAAGCACCGTCTTTGCTATTGGATATACTCTTGATGATCTTAAGGCATTAGTCCCACTCTATGTCGAGATAAAATTAATATGGAGCCTGGTGCTAAACCAGTTGTTGATCATCAACGACGGTTAAATCCTAAGATGAAGGAAGTGGTAAGAAATGAAATATTAAAGCTTCTGGAAGCAGGTATAATTTACCCTATTGCTGATAGTAGATGGGTAAGCCCGGTTCATTGTGTCCCTAAGAAATGAGGTATTACCGTTGTTCCCAATGATAAGAATGAATTGATCCCACAAAGAATTGTTAAGGTTATAGAATGGTAATTGATTTTAGAAAATTAAATAAAGCTACTAGGAAAGATCATTACCCTCTGCCTTTTATTGCTCAAATGCTAGAAAGACTATCCAAACATACACACTTTTGCTTTCTAGATGGTTATTCTGGTTTTTCTCAAATACCTGTGTCAAAAGAGGATCAAGAAAAGACTACTTTTACCTGTCCTTTCGGTACTTTTGCTTATAGACGTATGCCTTTTGGTTTATGCAATGCACCTGCTACCTTTCAAAGATGTATGACTGCTATATTCTCTGACTTCTGTGAAAATATTGTTGAGGTTTTCATGGATGATTTCTACATTTATGGAACTTCTTTTCATGATTGCTTAAACAACCTTGATCGAGCTTTGTAGAGATGTGAAGAAACTAATCTTGTCTTGAATAGGGAGAACTGCCACTTTATGGTTAATGAAGGTATTGTCTTGGGGCATAAAATCTCTGAAAGAGGTATTGAAGTTGATAAAGCTAAAGTTGATGCTATTGAAAAAATGCCTTGTCCTAAAGATATCAAAGGTATAAGAAGTTTCCTTGGTCATGCTGGTTTCTATAGAAGATTTATTAAAGACTTCTCAAAAATTTCTAGGCCTCTCACTAATCTTTTGCAAAAAGATTCCTTTTGTTTTTGATGATGATTGTGTAGAAGCCTTTGAAATACTTAAGAAAGCCTTAATTTCTGCACCTATTGTTCAACTACCTGATTGGAACCCACTCTTTGAAATCATGTGTGATGCTAGTGATTATGTTGTTGGTGCTGTTCTAGGACAAAGAGTTGATAAGAAATTGAATGTTATTCATTATGCTAGTAAAACTCTAGACAATGCTCAAAGAAATTATGCTACCACTGAAAGAGAATTTTTAGCAGTTGTATTTGCTTGTGATAAGTTCAGATCTTATATTGTTGATTCCAAAGTAACTGTTCACACTGATCATGCTGCTATTAAGTATCTTATGGAAAGGAAATATCTAAACCTAGACTTATTAGATGGATTCTCTTGTTACAAGAATTTGGTTTGCATATTATTGATAGAAAGGGAGCTGAAAACCCGTAGTGCATAACTTGTCTAGGTTAGAAAATATTCTTGATGACCCACTACCTATTGATGATAGCTTTCCTGATGAACAATTAGCTGTCATAAATGCTTCTCGTAGTGCCCCATGGTATGCTGATTATGCTAATTTCATTGTTGCAAAATTTATACCACCTAGTTACACATACCAGCAAAAGAAAAAGTTTTTATATGATTTAAGATATTACTTTTGGGATGACCCGCACCTTTATAAAGAAGGAGTAGATGGTGTAATTAGATGTTGTGTACCTGAACATGAACAGGAACAAATCAAACACAAGTATCACTCCGAGGCCTACAGAGGACACCATGCTGGAGATAGAACTACACACAAGGTATTACAATCTGGTTTTTATTGGCCTACTCTCTTCAAGGATGCTCGTAAGTATGTCTCGTCTTGTGATGAATGTCAAAGAATTGGAAATATTAGTAGATGTCAGGAAATGCCTATGAATTATTCACTTGTTATTGAACCATTTGATGTTTGGGGTTTTGACTATATGGGACCTTTTCCTTCCTCTAATGGGTATACGCATATTGTAGTTGCTGTTGATTACGTTACTAAGTGGGTAGAAGCTATTCCAACTAGTAGTGTTGATCATAACACTTCTATTAAAATGCTTAAAGAAGTTATTTTCCTGAGGTTTGGGGTCCCTAGATATTTGATGACTGATGGTGGTTCACACTTTATTCATGGTGCTTTCCATAAAATGCTTGCTAGATATGATGTCAACCATAGAATTGCATCTCCTTATCATCCCCAGTCTAGTGGTCAAGTAGAGCTGAGCAATAGAGAAATTAAATTGATCTTGCAAAGACCGTTAATAGATCTAGAAGGAATTGGTCTAAGAAACTTGATGATGCATTATGGGCTTATAGAACTGCTTATAAAAACGCTATGGGTATGTCTCCATATAAAATTGTTTATGGAAAAGCATGTCACTTACCTCTTGAACTACAACATAAAGCTTATTGGGCAATTAAAGAGCTCAACTATGATTTCAAACTTGCTAGTGAAAAGAAGTTATTTGACATAAGCTCACTTGATGAATGGAGAACCCAAGCCTATGAAAATGCCAAGTTGTTTAAAGAAAAAGTTAAAAGATGGCATGACAAAAGGATACAAAAGCGTGAATTCAATGTAGGTGACCATGTCTTGCTATACAACTCTCATTTAAGATTTTTTGCAGGAAAATTTCTCTCTAAATGGGAAGGTCCTTACATTACCGAGGAGGTTTACCGCTCCGGTGCCATCAAAATCAACAACGCCGAAGGCACCGACCCGAAGGTGGTAAACGGTCAAAGAATCAAACATTATATTTCAGGTACTCCCATAAATGTTGAAACCAATATTATTAATACCATAACACCGAAGGAGTACATAAGGGAGACTTTCCAGAACGTTTCAGACTCCAAAAAGGAATAGGTATGTGGTACAGTAAGTAAACCGACTCCAAAACTATTCCAATGGCAATTTTACTCCGTTTTGAAATATTTAAAAAATTAGGAAAATAAAAAGTAGTCCGAAAAGTGCACGAGGAGGCGACAAGCCTTGGGGGTGTGCCATACCCCCTAGGCGCGTCCCAGGCTTTTTGCCACCTCGTGTGCCCTCCAGACTCCGTTTTCTTGTAGTACACTTCTCTGTTCTTGTCCCGAGCTGTTTTTCTGACAGATCTAGATCGCTATGACGTCCCCAAGCACTCCGAAGGACAAGTTCTTTGAGAAGGTCATCAACCTCTACCTTGTGGAGGTGCTTCAACACCCTCAAACCATTGAGATGCGTGAGGGGGTGCTGCACATCCGTTATGTTCAAGGGCCAAGGAAGACCGGAAGCATGGAGACAAGGCTCGAAGCAATGGAGCAGCAAGTCTTCAAGTGCCAAGGGATGGTGGAACACGGACTCAATGCCAACCACTCCATGATCGCGGAATTTACCCGTGACCAGGAGTTGGACGCTAAGAACATCGGGGATGCCATCTTCAAGCTTCACGAGAAAATCGAGCATCTCCAAGCCTAGATCTATGACCTGCAAAACCAAAACTATGAGTATGAAGACATATTTAAGAGGATGAGTTTGGCTGCAGATTTTAGGATCCCGAATACCCGTTCATCTTTCTATGATGGTGAACCTATGCCCTGGAAGATGGAAGACAAGCCTACAACATCATCAACTCCACCATCACCACCTTCGAAGAAAGAGATCTAAATACATGGGTATGGGCACTCCCCTTGGCAACTGCCAAGCTTGGGGGAGGTGCCCCGGTATCGTATCACCATCACACCTTTATCTTTATCACTTTTCTTAGTTCGATCCTTTTGATTATATCTTGATCTAGTAGAATAAAAGTTTTTAGTATGATCTTGTCTTTGTGCTCTGCTTTGTGTTCTATCTATGTAATCGAGTCCGTGAGTTATATAATAAAGAGTAGTTTTGAGTTGAGGGCTTTGCTTTCTTGCTATGATCTTAAGGGAAAAGAAAAAGAAAGACTAAAAAGAAATAAAAAATTATATAATGACTTATGGAGAGTGATGACTTCACATATAAACAGTATGATGCATAAAAATTGTTGAGAGTTGACAAACATAGTTTTGGTCATTGTTGCAATTAATAGGAAGTAATTAAGAAAGAGAGGTTTCACATATAAATATATTATCTTGGACATCTTTTGTGATTGTGAGCACTCATTAAAATATGACATGCTAAAAAGTTGATGTTGGACAATGAAGACAACATAATGGGTTATGTTTTCTTATATCCGAATAGAAGTTATATTATCATGGATCCCCCAACATGTTGAGCTTGCTTCTCACCCTGTGCTAGCCAAATCTTTTGCACCAAGTAGATATACTACTTGTGCTTCCAAACATCCCTTAAACCAGTTTTGCCATGAGAGTCCACTATACCTACCTATGGATTAAGTAAAATCCTTCAAGTAAGTTGTCATCGGTGCAAGCAATAAAAATTGCTCTCTAAATATGTATAATCTTTTAGTGTGAGGAAAATAGGCTTTATACGAACTTATGACATGGAAGAAAAAAAGCGACAGACTGCATAATAAAGTTCTTTATCACAAGCGGCAATACAAAGTGACGTTCTTTTGCATTAATATTTTGTGCATCCAACCCTAAAAGCGCATGACAACCTCTGCTTCCCTCTACGAAGGGCCTATCTTTTACTTTTATCTTCTACCCTTATACAAGAGTCATGGTGATCCTCACCTTTCCTTTTTACACTTTTTCTTTTTGGCAAGCACTATGTGTTGGAGAAAGATCCATATATATATATATATATATATATATATATATATATATATATATATATATCCATAAACTATTATTGTTGACATTACCCTTGAGGTAAAAGGTTGGGAGGCGAAACTATAAGCCCCTATCTTTCTCTGTGTCCGATTGAGTCATAAGTATCGCGTGAGTGTTAGCAATTATAAAAGACTAAAAGATGGTTGAGTATGTGAACTTGCTATACAAAAGCTCTTACATTGACTCTTTCCGATATTATGATAAATTGCAATTGCTTTAGTGACTGAAATCATAGTTTGTTAGTTTTCAATGAAGTTTCTGATTCATACTTTACCTTGGGAACGAATTGTTACTTTGGCATAAGAAATTATATGTCATTATATGTTGTTGTTTTAAAGATGATCATGATGCCCTCATGTTCGTATTTTATTTTTATCGACACCTCTATCTCTAACATGTGGACATATTTATCGATTTTGGTTTTCGCTAGAGGACAAGCGAGGTCTAAGCTTGGGGGAGTTGATACATCCATTTTACATCATGCTTTTATATTGATATTTATTGCATTATGGGGTGGTATTACACATTATGGTACAATACTTATGCCTTTTCTCTCTTATTTTACAAGGTTTACATAAAGAGGGAGAATGCCGGCAGCTGGAATTTTGGACCGAAAAGGAGCAAATCTGAGAGACCTATTCTGCACAACTCCAAAAGTCCTGAAAATTTACGGATAATTATTTTGGAATATATAAAAAATATTGGGCGAAGAAAATACTAGAGGGGGCCTACCAGGAGGCCACAAGCAGAGGGGCGCGCCCTACCCGCCTGGGCGCGCCCCTGTGGCTTGTGCCCCTCCCCCCCCCTCGTCAGGTATCCGGTGCCCATCTTCTGCTATATGGAGGGTTCTGACCTGGAAAAAATCACAAGGAAGCTTTCGGGACGAAGCGCCACCGTCTCGAGGCGGAACCTGTGTAGAAGCAATCTAGGGCTCCGGTGGAGCTGTTCTGCCAGGGAAACTTCCCTCCCGGAGAAGGAAATCGAAGCCATCGTCATCACCAATGATCCTCTCATCAAGAGAGGGTCAATCTCCATCAACATATTCACCAGCACCATCTCCTCTCAAACCCTAGTTCATCTCTTGTATCCGATCTTTGTCTCAAAACCTCAGATTGGTACCTATGGGTTGCTAGTAGTGTTGATTACTCCTTGTAGTTGATGCTAGTTGGTTTATTCGGTGGAAGATCATATGTTCAGATCCTTAATGGTATTTTAAACCCCTCTGATTATGAACATTAATATGCTTTGTGAGTAGTTACGTTTGTTCTTGAGGACATGGGAGAAGTCTTGTTATAAGTAATCATGTGAATTTGGTATTCGTTCGATATTTTGATGAGATGTATTTGTCTTTCCTCTAGTGGTGTTATGTGAACATCGAATACATGACACTTCACCATGATTTGGGCCTAGGGGAAGGCATTGGGAAGTCATAAGTAGATAATGGGTTGCTAGAGTGACAGAAGCTTAAACCCTAGTTTATGTGTTGCTTCGTAAGGGGCTGATTTGGATCCACATGTTTCATGCTATGGTTAGATTTATCTTAATTCTTCTTCCATAGTTGTGGATGCTTGCGAGAGGGGTTAATAATAAGTGGAGGCTTGTCCAAGTAAGGATAGCACCCAAGCACTGGTCCACCCAAATATAAAATTATCAAAGTACCGAACGCGAATCATATGAGCATGATGAAAACTAACTTGACATTAATTCCCATGTGTCCTCGAGAGCGCTTTGCTTTATATAAGACTTTGTCCAGGCTTGTCCTTTTCTACAAAAAGGACTGGGCCACCTTCCTGCATCTTAGTTACATTTTTACTTATTACCCGTTATGAATTATCTTATCACACAACTATCTGTTACCGATAATTCCAGTGCTTGCAGAGAATACCTTGCTGAAAACCGCTTGTCATTTCCTTCTACTCCTCGTTGGTTTCGACACTCTTACTTATCGAAAGGACTATGATAGATCCCCTATACTTGTGGGTCATAAGTAGGTAGGCTGCAAGTTTGGATAACAGCCTAGTTCCAGGCCCACATTGGATAAGTGAGACATTTAGCCCAACTGTCAAATAAAATAGGAGAGCACAACAACACTTATGCACTGCAATAAAACAACTAGAACTAATAAAACAATTCTTCATTGCATTACTTAAGATAGGTTCTCAACACTGCATCATTTAACAGATCCATACACTAGTAGAAAACAGGGCTTTGGTTGGGGCCTGGCCAACCCATTAGTCCCGGTTCAGTCACGAACCAGGACCCATGGGGGGCATACATCCCGGTTCGTGCGCCCAGGGGGCCGGCCGGGCCTCATGGGCCATCTTTCCCGATTCGTCTGGACCCATTTGTCCCGGTTCCAGGCACGAACCGGGACCAATGGTCCTCGCTCCTGGCCCACATCCATTGGTCCCGGTCCGTGGCTGGAACCGGGACACAAGGGGGGCCTTTAGTCCCGGTTCCTGCCACGAACCAGGAGCAATGAGTTGCCTATATATACCCCATCGCCACAGCAGAGCAGTCCACACTGCTCTGTTTTTTCTAGCCGGCGAGGGGAGAGCTTTGTGGTGCTCTAGCTCACCTTCTATGCACATGAGGTGTTCGATGAAATGCTCGAGCCACACTAGTTAAGCTTTCTCCTCTCAAAGCTCGACCTCCAAGCTCCATTTTCTCCGAGATTTGTCTAGGTTTAGCGTTCCGTCACGTCCCGTCCCCGTCTTCACCGCCGTCGATCGCCCGCGCCGATCTCGTCGCCGGCACCACCGTGTTGAGCCTCTTGTTCTTATCTTTTTTCTGAAAGAAAAAAATTGTTACTTTAGATAGATACTTGTCTAATTTTCTTACTTTTATTATTGCTTGTTATTATATAGTGCGATGGTTTTGGTATTCGCCCCTGGCCGGCCCTCGGCCCCGCCTATTATTCAGATGTGGTATATATTATCTTTTATAACTATTTGGTTCATTTATTGTTTATGACAATTACGCCGACCAACGTGACATAGATTTTATTTATCTGGGAGGTATGTGAACCGGAAATTCCAACCGACCCTATTGTCGAGAGGTTAAATTTAGTTGAAGAAGAAAACAATTACTTAAAGGAAAAAATAAAAAATTGAGGAGGAGAAGATGATATTGGAGTTGCATGTCGCGGATGTCGTGGATGATCACAAGATCAAGATGGATGCAATGTGTTTGAAGATTAGAAAATATGCCATTCATACCGAGGCTTGGTATCATTATGCCATTGGATCAATTGTTACCTTGGTTGCGATTATGATCGCATTTGTTGTTGCATTGAAATGTTTTACATAGTTTCAATGTATGGTTTAATTAGATGCTCTGGAGAGCTATATGTTGTTCAATGAGAACTATGTATGTACTTTGGTTTTAATGTGAACTTATATTGATTTGATCACTTATCTATCCATGATGTTACGTAATGGTTTTGACACACTTAATTATATATAATGCACGCAGATGAACCGGCAATGGATGTACGGTGACAGACACACCTTCGAGTACGTTAATGGCGTGCATAATTTTCTCGAAGTGGCCGAGGCAAACAAGCAGAATGGTTTTATGTGCTGTCCATGCCCTAGCTGTGGGAATACGAGGTCTTACTCTGACTCAAAAACCCTTCACACCCACCTACTTTATAAGGGTTTCATGCCACACTATAATGTTTGGACCAAGCACGGAGAAATAGGGGTTATGATGGAAGACAACAAAGAAGAAGAGGACGATGACAACTATGTGCCCCCGAAATACGATGATGTCAAGAACGGGGAAGCTGCTGAGATCAAGAGGAACCAGACGATATTGTGCCCGATGATGATCTCCGCCGGGTCATTATTGATGCAAGGAGACAGTGCGAAAGTCAAAAGGAGAAGCTGAAGTTCGATCGCATGTTAGAGGAATCACAAAAAAGGGTTGTACCCCAATTGCGAAGATGGCAACACAAAGCTCGATACCGTATTGGAATTGCTGCAGTGGAAGGCAGAGAATCTTTGTGCTCGACAAAGGATTTGAGAAGCTCAAAATATTGAATGTAAGCTTCCAAAGGATAACGAATTGCCGACAAAGCGTGACGCGGCAAAGAAGGTCGTATGCCCTCTAGGATTGGAGGTGCAGAAGATACATGCATGCCCTAATGACTGTAACAGCCCCAAAATTGGGTTATCAATTTTTGTGCTGTTATTTCTTCCTGGAACTCATTTTTCAAAATCTTTCTCCTGAGTTTTGCTGATGACTCTGAGAATTCTTGTCATTTCCAACCTTTCAAACCTTGCTCATGTCTTTTTCAGTGGGCAAGATCTCAGTTGCATCATCTTAAACCCTCTCAAACCCTAATTCCAAATTTTTGGGATTTGAACATGCCCTTTGTGATTTCAAAGGGGCTATCATTTAACTTGATCTGTTGATCATCCCATCTGTTCCTAGAGACCCTTCTATCCTTTTCAACCTTGGATATGCAAAAATATTGCCATGTCCCATGCAATATTTTTGAATTGTGATTTATTCCTTTTCTTGCCTTTCTGAGGAATAAAATCCAAAGGCATGGCTAGACATCTCCTAAAGTCATGTGAATTTGTGGAGTTGATAATTATGCCTAATCCAAGATCTGGCAATTATATTGGCCATAATTAAATAAGGAAAATTGCCTTTTCCTATTTAATACCAATATTGCATTTCTGCCATTTTGTAGCGACCCGACCCGAATGGATCAAGTCTCTGTGCTCCGATGTCATCCCTGGATCAGTAATGCTGACACCACACAAGATTCAAGGATTTATAGCGAGTAGCAATCACACACTTATTACATCGTTTGTCCGAAGAGGACTTATTACAATAATCATGGCTTAAGGCCATCTAATAACGATAACAGCGGAAGACTTGGAAGATAAGTGAGTCCATCAACTCCAACGGCATCACTGAGTATAGAACCACGACCTAAAAGCACCTTACTCGTCGTCTGAAAAGTCTGCAACATGAAAAGTTGCAGCCCGAAAATGGGTCAGCACATGGAATATGCTGGCAATGTAACACATAGAGAGAGGTAAAGAGTATTGGCTATACTACATGCATATTTGGCTGGTGGAAAAGCTCTATGGTTACAGTTTTTGCATAAAGCCAGTTTTTCCCTACTACAAAGGAATAAATTTATTTAACTATCATGGTGGTTGTTGAACATTGAGAATGGTTGACAGCATTCTCAATCCCAACTAAAAGTAATCCTTAAAAACCCAACAATATTAATTAGAAGTAACATGTTGAGATTCACATGATATTCAAGTACTAGATACTCAAGATGTCCATAACCGGGGACACGGCTAACCATGATTAGTTTGTACACTCTGCAGAGGTTTGCGCACTTTTCCCCACAAGACTCGATCGCCTCCGCTTGGTTTCTCGCACTACATGGTGTTTAAGAAACGGATGACCGAGACATAGTCTTTCAGAAGCGCTAGCACCTTACGATGGGTGGACCGTAACACCTACATCCACAACATAAGCTAGTCAACCACTATAAGAGATCGCAAGACTTAGTCAACAATGCCAGAGCCAATAATGGCTTGTGGCTGCACACGTAAGTTACTAGTATGAATTATCTTATGATCCCTTTGAGCCTGGGTGGCGGTCCATAGGAAAATCACACGGTACCCCCGGGATTTCCAAAAAAACAGGCAAGTCCTGGTAACTCCAGGTGCCTCAATCCACCCAGATGTGTATTTAAGTTGCCACCTTAGATAAACCATTAATAACAATCTCACATCTGTCATGGATATTCACTCATCCGATCCACGTCTACTAGCATAGCATGGTATAAAGCAAACGTAGAAGTAACTCCCAAAGGTTTCATAAGTAATACAGGTAATAGGTACTACCTCATCTACTTCCCATCCCACAATTTAATTAGATCCTAATCATGCAATGTTTGATTGATCTAATGCACAAAAACTGGGTAGTAGAAAAAAAATATATGATCAAGTGTTACTTGCCTTGCTGACGATCCGCGAAACCTAGAGACTCGAAGTAACAAGCGGCGCACTCCGGGTGATCTATCGCAGACAAACAACAAGCATACAATAAGTACTCATCTAATGCACAGGTAAACCTCGAATAAAAGATCTAACCAGAAAGTTCAACTTAAGAACCCTGGTGGCAAAAGAATCAAAACGAAGCCACGAAGATCAAACGGTGAGGGAAAACAACTCGGTTCTAGCAAGTTGAAACTAGGTCAAATTTTACAGTAGCAAAACTTTGTTCAAGTTGATTAGTCGGAACGGCGGGTTCGAGACGAAACTCCAGGTGCTTGAATCACCTGATTCCGATAAACGAGCGAGAAGATAAACTAGAAAGAAAATCGGATCTGAAATCGCTATCAGAAAAATAGCGGAATAAATCCGATGAGAAAGAAAACGATGAACGGTTGAACAAACGGACGTTCATTAACCGAGGCAAACCGGTGATCACGTTCGTTAGGACGAATGGTCCGGCAAACGCTCGCTAAACAAAACCGGAAAGAAAAACCGGCGAGAAAAACCGATCTAGGGTTTCGGAAAGAAAACCGAAACGAAAAACCGATCTAGAAAACCGGAACGGAAACCGGAACGATTTACGAAAAACCGAACTGAGGAAAAGAAAAGGTGACGCGGCGCGGGGCTAGTACCTCGAAGAGGCAAGGGGCTCCGGCGGCGGTGGCGTTGGGTGGCAGCGGCGGCACTTGGCGGCGGCGGTGGCAAGCGGCGGCGGCGGTGTAGGGCGGCGGTGCGGTGGTGGTGAGGGGCGGCGGCACGGTGGTGGTGCTGCGCTGCTACTGCTGCGGAGGAGAGGAGAGGTGTTGGTTTGATGTGTTGGAGGGGGGGGGTGCTTGGGTATTTATATAGGGAGGGGGTTTTGCTTGGAATAGGGACAAGAATTAGACTAGGATTAGGAATCCTAGGAACAAAAAACGGAATAACGAACGGGTCCAAATCCTACTAGGATTTGTAAAAGAAAAGGAAACCGGGCGGCTCCTGGCTCCTGGCCAGCGCTAGCGATGGCCTCGGCCTCCTGGCCGGCCGGCTGGCTTGGCGGCTTGGGCCTTTGGCCCAAGGCGCTGCGGCTCTTTTTTTTTAAATCGGTTTCGCGCGCAAAAAAAAACAGAAAAAAAATCTAAACGAACTCCAAACTTAATAAAGTAAATTTTCCCCGACTCCTAAAAATGAGTCGAACAAAATGAACTTTTACTCTGGGCCAAAAATGCAATTTTTTTGAAAACACGCATTTTTCCCTAAGGCAATAAACTCCGAGAAAAATCCAAAATTTGATTTATTTATTAAATCTTCATTTTTCCTAAATTTTTGGGGAAAGTCATATTATTCCCTCTCTTATTTTTGATATTGGAAAAATATTTGAAGATATAATAAATAAATCCAATGATCCTCTTTTCATAGTTTTGAGAGAACTCAAATACGAAAATTTCGAAATCTCCAACTCTCTCCGAGGGTCCTTGAGTTGCGTGAAATTTCTAGGATCAACAAAATGCAATAAAATATGATATGCTTGATGATCTAAAGTATAACATTCCAAATTGAAAATTTGGGATGTTACACATTTTCTAAAGGAACTACTATTTTTATAGCAGGGAAAATTCTCACATAAATTTTGGAGCTTGTACTTGCTATATAATTACTAGTTCCATCTTTATCCCATGTTCATCAGTTCAAAAATTGGGCACATGATCCAATGCAAGTTTCTTCCTTCTATGAAATTTTGCAAAGGAACTGGTTTATTCCTAATTCCTTTTGAGCTTAAAATTGGTAGGGTGATTAATATTGATAAGTCACCCTAGGATACCAAAGATGAGCTCAATCCAATCATCCTAGATCCCTGTGCAACTTTTCAAAGTTTCTGACCAGATTGTCACTTTGTGAAGGAAGTACCTTCATAGAGTTTCCAAATGAGATGAAACTTTTCCATCTTCTCAAGTATCATAAATCACTAACCTTCACCCAAATTCAGCTCATTTTATTGAGCTATGTGAGTACAGGAGCAATTCTTGTTCTCTGTCCAAATTTCCAGTTTGTGAAGCAAGTATATTTTATATTGCTCCATTATGGCTGAACATAATTCCACGCCTTCTCATATCCATATAACCCACCTACCCAAGAGTTTGGCTAATTTTATTTAGCCAATATTTTCCTAGAATTTTCTCAAGTTTCTGGTCAAAAGTGATGCTTGTGAAGAAAGTACCAATTTGGTAAGTCCATTTGGTGTGATCTTTTTACAACATCTACTTATGACCAAATCATGAGGATTTGCCAAGTTATATCTCAATCCAATACTCCTAGTGAGTGATTCATCATCATCTGCTTTCTGGACATATTTTAGCAGTTGTTAAGCAACTATGCTAAATAATTGTCCTAATGACCTCAAACTCCAGGACCGTAGTCCTTGCTACCCTAAGCCTACCAGACATCAATTCTACCATTTCACCTCTTTGGTTTTATCTCTAGAGTGTTGCCAAGATTGCAACAGGAACCTTGTGGAGCTTGGTTTACTCCACTCCCTTTGTCTCTGCCTGTCTATTTACCGTAGTAATACTCCACTCTGGAAGGACCACGCGGTAGACATGGTTTAACCTTGGTAAAATCTCTAGAGCACGCCATGCCAGTGGTGACCACGAGGGCAGCCAGCCAAAACGGTGGTCTAGCCACTGTTGTCGTCGGCAGCGCTGCTTCGACTGTCTCTGGCCTCGCCATTAATGCCCAACAGTTCCCCCTCGACGTCCTCTTCCCTCTGGACCTCTGGCCCCCTTCGTTTTCATCTCTGTGCATTCCTGTGCATCGTCGCCTTCCTCCCCGGTGTCCTCTTCCTCCGTTCGTCCGCGAGCTTTGCTCGATTCCGTGAGCCTCTGGCGCTCGTCCTCACCTCCCTCACACCTTCCCGCCGCGCTTCCGTGAGTATTGGCGCGTCTGCCGACACTGCGGAATCTCCGACGTCTTGGACACGCTTTCCCGCCAAGTGCCACTTCCTCCCTCCTCCCTCGAGCTCCTCCGCGGCTATATGTAGCCAGCCCCGAGCCCCCTCGCAGTCCACAACCCTCCCCAACCTCTCGCAGCTCTCTCCCTCGTGATCGGAGCTCCCTGCCCCTCCAATGGCCGAGCCATTGCCGCCGATCCTCCTCGGCCATTCTAGCCTCTTAGCCCTCCCATTACGTTTCTTGGCGCCTGGACCTCCCTCGAGCCGCGCAGATCTCCACCACCCCACCCAACTCCCGGAGGAGCCTCATTGCCAGCGCCTCCCCTTCAAGCTTTGGCCGCGACCTTCTCCATGGCCCCGGCGCTGGGGTCCACGCCGAGTGACCCCACGGCCACCAGCCGAAAAGTGGCGAGGAGTGGCCGAGCCCTCGCGCCTGGCGGATCGAGGACCAGCGAGACGAGGGCTGCATCGGCGCCCGACCCGTCCCGCTCGGCCTCCACGATGGAGAAGAAGGAGCGGCCAGGAGGAGGTGTTGACTGCCAGTGGCTAGGCGGGCCCCGCCCCACTTGTCGGCCATCGAGCCCGCCCCGCCTCTTTGACCCGGTCGTCGCCACGCCGATTAGTGGAAGCGCCCGCCGCAAGCCGTTTTCCCGATCGAAGACGTATTTCGGAAATGCGCGTTCAGCTTTTCCTCCAGGGCCTGTTTGCTAAAATATTTTCACCGATAGGTCCTGAACTTCAACCCTCCGTATCTTTTCAACCGTAACTCCAATTGAGCCCTCCGAGAGAGAACTATTTCCGGCAAATTTTTCCATGATCGCTTTCTCACTTCTTCCCGAGTATTTGTCGACCCCCAGGCAAGCCAACCTCTTATCATGAGCCCCGAACTTGCATGTTGACTTTGCTTGCACCTTGTATGTGTGTAGTTACAGTTATTTCTTCTCGTTTTCATCTGCAGTTATTCTGTTATGCTTACCATGCATGCTTGTGTTTTCATGCTACTTTTTGCCATGATAGTTAGAATGATGTTATTGATGATGCCATGTCACTACTCTAATTTATTTTCATGTCATCGTTATAAAAATTCTATGATGATGGGAATGCACCGTGGATATGTTAGTATTTGGTATTGTCATGTTCTTTATGCTGTAAGTGTTCAGCTGAGAAGCCCGATGTTTTGTTAAAGCATTTGTATGATGTATGCTCATTGTTGCATTCATGTTAAAATGCTGGTATGATGATTCATGATGGAGAAGATAATAATATGACTTAATAATAAAACCCCTCCGTCATCGATGGGATCGAGTCATAGTGCCGCCAAATCGAACTTTTTCTAGTGCAACCACATTTGCCGGTATGGGACGACCTTAATGCGGTCTATTGTCGTGCCTCTGGTCGGTGCCTCCAACTAGGGAAGGTTATGGACGCGCGCTACCCTGATCAGGTATGCGGAGCATAACCTTGTGAGCCCGTTGTTAAGTTAAGTTTTGGTACCGGGTCCCAGAGTGGATCGTGGCCACGACGGTGGTCGAGGTGTCTGGAGGTAGACACGGGGCCACCCAGGACTAGCCTAGTGGGGAGTGAGTCGGAGTGGCCGGGAGAGTGTCATGACAGTAGATCGGTTTCATCGGAATGCCGTTGGTCCACCCGAATGGGAGTGCGAGGCCATGGGTTCCGTAGTGTGGGTACAGTGCGCTACCTCTGCAGAGTGTATTTAAGCTATCGATAGCCGCGTCCTCGGTCATGGGCATGAGTTCGTAGTAGGGTACACTATCGGGTCTTGGTCGAAATGGAGGATAAAACTGAAATAATTAAGCGGATTAATGTGGTTGTGATCGCCGTAAGGATCACGGGCCACTTGTTGGTCGGGTTGTGATCGCCGTAAGGATCACGGGCCAGATGTGGTCGGGTTGTGATCGCCGTAAGGATCACGGGCCAGTTGTTGGTTGGGTTGTGATCGCTGTAAGGATCACGAGTTATCTCTGTTTGTGATCAGGAAGTGAGGTGATCACCATTGGTAAGAGAGTCCGAGGGACTCGGTGCACAAGTTTGCTTGCATTGCATGAGTAATATGTTTGCATGTAAAGAACCATGGTAGAACATGAGATGGATGCATACAGTTAACATGCTATGTCTGCATTTGATATGATTGGTAGTTTATTTATGCCATGCCATGCTTTGATGGATATGATTGAGAAGATATGCTATGTTTTGCCATTGCCATGTTAGAAGTAAAATTGATATACCATGTTGTTGCCATGCTAGTGGATGCCATGAGGTTAGTTTGATTTATGTCTTTGGTTGATATTATGCCATGCTTAGTTTCTGATATGAGCTAGGTTGTTGCATTCGCTTGGTTCTTGCTTTGTCTTCTGCTTGTTTGGATGCTATGTATTTGGTTGTCTTGCAAGTACATTCAATGTCTTGACTTTGGCGTGTCATGCCGCTTTGTAGGTCGCTCACTTGTTCCGCCGTGCTAGGCCGTAATCTTGCCGATCTGTGAGTTGTGGAGCCCAGCCAGAGTGTTATGCTGCCAAGACTTCCGACGCCATTTTAATAGACTTCCGCTGCCATGTAAATAGCCTTAGGGCTATGCCAGAAGATTATATTCATCACTGATGTAATTATATACACATGTATATGATGAATATTCTTGTACCTAGAGTGCTGTATCATGGACCTGTCGTGCGTCAGGTGTTATCCTGGGCTGACGTGTGAAGGCCCCTTGCTCCACGCGGATCGGGGTGCCACAGGGCTTGGTATCAGAGCAGCCAGGCTGGCATAGATTATCCTAGCATTAGATCACCGCTACCATCAACCCGTAATGACCCTAAGGGATTTGACCCATCCCTGGCGTCCGGCATGGCCACTGTTAATCAACATGTGGCGCAGTCGGGACCGACACGTCCTCACCCCGCTGTCCCCGCCTAGTTATCTGTGGAACATGCAGCAATCCAATCCTTTTTGGTCGGCCGCACCGCTTTCCCTTCACCATTAAGGGAAAGGGGCCACACCATGCGGGCCTGTCCCGCGTAGCTGCCTATAAATGCCCTTTCCGCTATCCGTATCGCTCGCTCCTTAGTCCGCCATGTCCCTGAAGAGAAGCTTAGCTAGTAGCTCCCCAGCCATGGCTAGCAGCTCCAAAGCTCCCACATATTACACCCGTACCTATGCCGTCAACCACCCTGGTTTTCCACCCCTTCTTGCCAAGATGCTCACCAAAGCATTTGGTGGTAAGACTAGCCCCGATTACCTAGTGTTCCAATCGACACCCGTCCCTCACCTTCATCGCTTTGCTGCAAGAGTGCACATCAGCCTAGGTCCTGCAGCAGATGTCCAGCCTTTGGTTTTATAGGGTAGAGCCATGCCTACCTCCGGTTTAGCCATTCAAGCCGCTGCTGTGGAGGCTATCCTTCACCTCTGAACCAACTTCCCGCATGTAGCAACAATGCGGGAGTTCTGCTTTTTCCCCACTGTGTCAAACGCAGTAATGCAGCCTTCTTCCGTTAGCCAAGGAGATGATCCTGCAATCGCTCGCGTGGTGCAGTATGTCACTGCCCAAGGGATGCTGATTGCCTAGATACTTGCCGAGTTTCGAACTCTGGACAAGGATGCGGTGCGAGTTGTCGAGGAAGCTTACCGTGAGGCTCGTAAGTTCGCATCTCAAGCTGTTGGCCGACGCCATCCGAACCAGTGCTATCCTCTCAACCTGTGATGTGGCCCAAGCCAAACATCATCACCCTCGACAAGTCTCTTCTCCAGACCCACCAGCAGTATTTGCTCGGATCAATTTCAGCCACACCTCCAGCAGTAGAGCCCCAACCCATAGAAGTGTTAGACGATGAAGATGGAGATTGGCTCAGTCTTCGTCCTCTAGGAGAGCCCCAGCAAGGCCAGTCTTTTGCATGACCTCAGTCACGCAGTCAGTGGTTCCTGCTAGTCGATCGGTCGGTCGGTTCATCCCCGATATGAGGATAGAACCATGTATTCCGCAGCGAGTAGTTTCGTTTAGCGCATAGCGCGCTTGTGCTTGTTATATGTTGGTACTGTTGTAACCCTTTTGCTGTGTTATTTGCTTGCTTGCTTTTGTTTGTGTGTTTGTTTTTGCTTGTCTCTCTGTCAAGCAGAAATGTTTGATGGGGTTGGCAATGCGTGTTAACAAGATTTTAATCAGTAGAACACATACACTAAAAACAACATTGACTCGTTCCGAGTCTCTAATAAAATACGCGCCGGTGTAGGTATATGTATACCAGGAGTACATATACCCACTAGCATTAAAACACCCTTAGTGTTATTTGTCTGGTGTATTTTCTGTTGCCTGTATATTGCATCTATCTGTTTGTTTGGATTTTACTGCATACTGCACGCATACTCGGTTCACCCACGAGTACAGTTGAGCAGTACTCGGGGGAATGCAAATTCACATATACCTCTCTATCTGTGCATACCCCGTGTGCCAGATTTTCCAAGCCCAGAACCTCGAAGAGGCCATTTTTCATCTAGCCATTTCTCGTCCCTGATTCTTTTTCGTGGACCCAATTGTGTTTCCAGAGAAACACTGCCAGCTTTATTTCTCGTGATCCATTTCAACTCCCCGATACAGATTTCAACTCCGATTCTACCTCGACACCTACATTTCATGGAGCAATCCGCGAAATTTTTCCCGTGCCCTAAACTGATTCCTGAGCTGGCGTAGCCACCTCACCTGCATCTGAACCCATCACCACCACCATCACTGCCTTGCGTGGCGCCGCAAGTTGCCACCACCGCTCCACCAAAGGGTTAAATTTAACCCAGAGGTTTTTCTCCGGAGAGGTTATCTTTTCTTTGTGCTGTAACCCTAGGAATCACGAGGACGAGATTCTTTTAAGGGGGGAAGGTTTGTAACAACCCCAAAATTGGGTTATCAATTTTTGTGCTGTTATTTCTTCCTAGCACTCATTTTTCAAAATCTTTCTCCTGAGTTTTGCTGATGACTCTGAGAATTCTTGTCATTTCCAACCTTTCAAACCTTGCTCATGTCTTTTCCAGTGGGCAAGATCTCAGTTGCATCATCTTAAACCCTCTCAAACCCTAATTCCAAATTTTTGGGATTTGAATATGCCCTTTGCGATTTCAAAGGGGCTATCATTTTCCTTGACCTGTTGATCATCCCATCTGTTCCTAGAGACCCTTCTATCCTTTTCAACCTTGGATATGCAAAAATATTGCCATGTCCCATGCAATATTTTTGAATTGTGATTTATTCCTTTTCTTGCCTTTCTGAGGAATAAAATCCAAAGGCATAGCTAGACATCTCCTAAATTCATGTGAATATGTGGAGTTGATAATTAAGCCTAATCCAAGATCTGGCAATTATATTGGCCATAATTAAATAAGGAAAATTGCCTTTTCCTATTTAATACCAATATTGCATTTCTGCCATTTTCTAAAGGAACTACTGTTTTTATAGCAGGGAAAATTCTCACATAAATTGTGGAGCTTGTACTTCCTATATAATTACTAGTTCCATCTTTATCCCACGTTCATCAGTTCAAAAATTGGGCACATGATCCAATGCAAGTTTCTGCCTTCTATGAAATTTTGCAAAGGAGGTGCTTTATTCCTAATTCCTTTTGAGCTGAAAATTGGTAGGGTGATTAATATTGATAAATCACCCTTGGATACCAAAGATGAGCTCAATCCAATCATCCTAGATCCCTGTGCAATTTCTCAAATTTCTGACCAGATTGTCACTTTGTGAAGGAAGTACCTTCATAGAGTTTCCAAATGAGATGAAACTTTTCCATCTTCTCAAGTATCATAAATCATTATCCTTACCCAAATTCAGCTTATTTTATTGAGCTATGTGAGCACAGGAGCAATTCTTGTTCTCTGTCCAAATTTCCAGTTTGTGAAGCAAGTATATTTTATATTACTCCATTATGGCTGAAAATAATTCCAAGCCTTCTCCTATCCATATAACCCACCTACCGAAGAGGTTGGCTAATTTTATTTAGCAAATATTTTCCTAGAATTTGCTCAAGTTTCTGGTCAAAAGTGATGCTTGTGAAGAAAGCACCAATTTGGTAAGTCCATTTGGTGTGATCTTTTTGCAGTGTCTACTTATGACCAAATCGTGAGGATTTGCCAAGTTATAGCTCAATCCAATACTCCTAGTGAGTGATTCATCATCATTTGCTTTCTGGACATATTTTAGCAGTTGTTAAGCAACTATGCTAAATAATTGTCCTAATGACCTCCAAACTCCCAGGACCGTAGTCCTTGCTACCCTAAGCCTACCAGACATCAATTCTACCATTTCACCTCTCTGGTTTTATCTCTAGAGTGTTGCCAAGATTGCAACAGAAACCTTGTGGAGCTTGGTTTACTCCACTCCCTTTGTCTCTGCCTGTCTATTTACCCTAGTAATACTCCACTCTAGAAGGACTACACGGTAGACATGGTTTAACCTAGGTAAAATCTCCAGAGCACGCCATGTCAGTGGTGACCACGAGGGCAGCCAGCCAAAACGGTGGTCTAGCCACTGTTGTCGTCGGCAGCGCTGCTCCGACTGTCTCTGGCCTCGCCATTAATGCCCAACAGTTCCCCCTCGACGTCCTCTTCCCTCTGGACCTCTGGCCCCCTTCGTTTTCTTCTCCGGCGAGCCGTGCCAACGACCGAAACAGTGCATTCCTGTGCATCGTCGCCTTCCTCCCCGGTGTCCTCTTCCTCCGTTCGTCCGCGAGCTTTGCTCGATTCCGTGAGCCTCTGGCGCTCGTCCTCACCCTCCTCGTCACCTTCCCGCCGCTTCCCGTGAGTATTGGCCGCGTCTGCCGACACTGCGGAATCTCCGACGTGCGGACACGTTTCCCGCCGCGTGCCACTTCCTCCCCTCCTCCCTCGAGCTCCTCCGCGGCTATATGTAGCCAGCCCCGAGCCCCCCTCGCAGTCCACAACCCTCCCCAACCTCTCGCAGCTCTCCCCCTCGCATCGGAGCTCCCCTGCCCCCTCCAATGGCCGAGCCATTGCCGCCGATCCTCCTCGGCCATTCTAGCCTCTTAGCCCTCCCATTACGTTTCTTCGGCGCCCTGGACCCTCCCTGGAGCCGCAGATCTCCACCACCCCACCCAACTCCGGCGGAGGAGCCTCGCTGCCGCGCCTCCCCTTTCGAAGCTTTCGGCCGCCGCGACCTTCTCCATGGCCCCGGCGCTGGGGTCCACGCCGAGCGACCCCACGGCCACCAGCGGGTGCGGCGAGGAGTGGCCGAGCCCCTGCGCCCGTCGGCCGGACCGGAGGACCAGCGAGACGACGGCTGCATCGGCGCCCGACCCGTCCCGCTCGGCCTCTGTCACGATGGAGAAGAAGGAGCGGCCAGGAGGAGGTGTTGACCTGGCCAGGCTGGCCAGGCGGGCCCCGCGGCCCCACCTCTCAGCGTCACTGGAGCCTGGCCCCGCCTCTGCCCTTTGACCCGGTCGTCGCCACGTCAGATTAGTGGAAGCGCCCCGCTGCAAGCCGTTTTCCCTGATCGAAGACGTATTTCGGGAAATGCGCGTTCAGTTTTTTCCTCCAGGGGCCTGTTTGCTAAAATATTTTCACCGATAGGTCCCTGAACTTCAACCCTCCGTATCTTTTCAACCGTAACTCCAATTGAGCCCCCTCCGAGAGAGAACTATTTCCGGCAAATTTTTCCGCGGTCGTTTCTCACTTCTTCCCGGAGTATTTGTCGACCCCCAGGCAAGCCAACCTCTTATCATGAGCCCCGAACTTGCATGTTGACTTTGCTTGCACCTTGTATGTGTGTAGTTACAGTTATTTCTTCTCGTTTTAATCTGCAGTTATTCCGTTATGCTTACCATGCATGCTTGTGTTTTCATGCTACTTTTTGCCATGATAATTAGAACGATGTTATTGATGATGCCATGTCACTACTCTAATTTATTTTCATGTCATCGTTATAAAATTCTAGGATGATGGGAATGCACCGTGGATATGTTAGTATTTGGTATTGTCATGTTCTTTATGCTGTAAGTGTTCACTTGAGAAGCCCGATGTTTTGTTAAAGCATTTGTATGATGTATGCTCATTGTTGCATTCATGTTAAAATGCTGGTATGATGATTCATGATGGAGAAGATAATAATATGACTTAATAATAAAACCCCTCCGTCATCGATGGGATCGAGTCATAGTGCCGCCAAATCGAACTTTTTCCAAAGGTCTGACCACATTTCTTTGGTATGGGACGACCTTAATGCGGTCTATTGTCGTGCCTCTGGTCGGTGCCTCCAACTAGGGAAGGTTATGGGCGTGCGCTACCCTGATCAGGTAGGCGGAGCATAACCTTGTGAGCCCGTTGTTAAGTTAAGTTTTGGTACCGGGTCCCAGAGTGGATCGTGGCCACGACGGTGGTCGAGGTGTCTGGAGGTAGACACGGGGCCACCCAGGACTAGCCCAGTGGGGAGTGAGTCGGAGTGGCCGGGAGAGTGTCATGACAGTAGATCGGTTTCGTCGGAATGCCGTTGGTCCACCCGAATGGGAGTGCGAGGCCATGGGTTCCGTAGTGTGGGTACAGTGCGCTACCTCTGCAGAGTGTATTTAAATTATTGATAGCCGCGTCCTGAGTCATGGGCATGAGTTCGTAGTAGGGTACACTATCGGGTCTTGGTCGAAATGGAGGATAAACCTGAAATATATTAAACGGATTAATGTGGTTGTGATCGCCGTAAGGATCACGGGCCAGTTGTTGGTCGGGTTGTGATCACCGTAAGGATCACGGGCCAGATGTGGTCGGGTTGTGACCTCCGTAAGGATCACGGGCCAGTTGTTGGTCGGGTTGTGATCGCCGTAAGGATCATGAGTTTATCTCTGTTTGTGATCAGGAAGTGAGGTGATCACCGTTGGTAATTGAGTGCGAGGAACTCGGTGCACAAGTTTGGTTGCATTGCATGAGTAATATGTTTGCATGTAAAGAACCATGGTAGAACATGAGATGGATGCATACATTTAACATGCTATGTCTGCATTTGATATGATTGGTAGTTTATTTATGCCATGCCATGCTTTGATGGATATGATTGAGAAGATATGCTATGTTTTGCCATTGCCATGTTAGAAGTAAAATTGATATACCATGTTGTTGCCATGCTAGTGGATGCCATGAGGTTAGTTTGATTTATGTCTTCGGTTGATATTATGCCATGCTTAGTTTCTGATATGAGCTAGGTTGTTGCATTCTCTTGGTTCTTGCTTTGTCTTCTGCTTGTTTGGATGCTATGTATTTGGTTGTCTTGCAAGTACATTCAATGTACTGACCTGACGTGTCATGCCAGTTTTGTAGGTCGTTCACTTGTTCCGTCGTGCTAGGCCGTAATCTTGCCAGTCCTGTGAGTTGTGGAGCCCAGCCAGAGTGTTATGCTGCCAAGACTTCCGCTGCCATTTTAATAGACTTCCGCTGCCATGTAAATAGCCTTAGGGCTATGCCAGAATATTATATTCATCACTGATGTAATTATATACACATGTATATGATGAATATTCTTGTACGTGGAATGCTGTATCATGGACCTGTCATGCGTCAGGTGTTATCCTGGGCTGACGTGCGAAGGCCCCCTGCTCCACGCGGATCGGGGTGCCACAATGACTGCATCCTCTACCGCGGTGCATATGAGGATTTGAATGCATGCCCGATATGCGGTGCATTGCGGTATAAGATCAGACGAGATGACCCTGGTGATGTTGACGGCGAGCCCCCCAGGAAGAGGTTCCTACGAAGGTGATGTGGTATGCTCCTATAATACCACAGTTGAAACAACTGTTCAGAAACAAAGAGCATGCCAAGTTGATGCAATGGCACAGTGAGGACCGTAGGAAAGACGGGAAGTTGAGACCACCCGCTGACGGGACGCAGTGGAGAAAAATCGAGAGAAAGTACCGGGCTGAGTTGGCAGGTGACCCAAGGAACGTATGGTTTGGTTTAAGCGCGGATGGCATTAATCCTTTCGGGGAGCAGAGCAGCAATCACAACACCTGGCCCGTGACTCTATGTATGTACAACCTTCCTCCTTGGATGTGCATGAAGCGGAAGTTCATTATGATGCCAGTTCTCATCCAAGGCCTAAGCAACCCGGCAACGACATTGATGTATACCTAAGGCCATTAGTTGAAGAACTTTTACAGATGTGGATTGGAAAAGGTGTACGTGTGTGGGATGAGCACAAACAGGAGGAATTTGACCTGCATGCGTTGCTGTTTGTAACCATCAACAATTGGCTCGCTCTCTGTAACCTTCGTGACGGACAAACAAGGGATACCACGCATGCACGCCTTTGTTTAGGCCGACACGAAAGTATATACCGGACAAATGCAGGAAGAATGTGTACACAGGGCATCGTCAATTTCTTCCGAGCCAACCATCAATGTCGAAAGAAAGGCAAGCATTTCAAAGGCAAGGCGGATCACCGGAGGAAGCCCGCCATGCGTCATCGTGATCACGTACTTGTTATGGTCAATGATTCTACGAGTAATCTTTGGAAAGGGTCCCGCGGACTATACATTCCGAATGACGCTGAGGGACGCGCACCCATGTGGAAGAAGAAATCTATATTTTGGGACCTACCCTACTGGAAAGACCTAGAGGTACGCTCTTCAATCGACATGATGCACGTGACGAAGAACCTTTGCGTGAACCTGCTAGGCTTCTTGGGCGTGTATGGGAAGAAAAAAGATACACCGGAGGCACGGGAGGACCTGCAACGTTTGCACGAAAATACGGCATGCCTCCAAAGCAGTATGAAGGTCCAGCTAGCTACGCTCTTACCAAAGAAGAGAAGGAAATCTTCTTTGCATGCACCTTTCGATATGAAGGTCCCGTCCGGCTTCTCGTCGAATAGAAAGGGAATAATAAATATGCCAGAGAAAAAGTTCCAGAACCTAAAGTCTCATGACTACCACGTGATTATGACGCAACTGCTTCCGGTTGCATTGAGGGGGCTTCTACCGGAAAACGTCCGATTAGCCATTGTGAAGCTATGTGCGTTCCTCAATGCAATCTCTTAGAAGGTGATCGATCCAGAAATCATACCAAGGCTAAGGAGTGATGTGGCGCAATGTCTTGTCGGTTTCGAGCTGGTGTTCCCACCATCCTTCTTCAATATCATGACGCATGTCCTAGTTCATCTAGTCGATGAGATTGTCATTCTGGGCCCCGTATTTCTACACAATATGTTCCCCTTTGAGAGGTTCATGTGAGTCCTAAAGAAATATGTCTGTAACCGTGCTAGGCCAGAAGGAAGCAGCTCCATGGGCCATCAAACAGAGGATGTCATTGGGTTTTGTGTTGACTTCATTCCTGGCCTTCAGAAGATTGGTCTCCCTAAATCGCGGTATGAGGGGAGACTGACTGGAAAATGCACACTTGGAGGGGACTCAATAATATGCAGGGACGGGCATTCTTGTTCTCAACCACACTACACAGTTCTACAGAACTCTACCTTGGTGACCCCGTATGTCAATGAACACAAGAACAGTCTGCGCTCCAAACACCCGAAGCCGTGTGACGACTGGATTACATGTGGACACATCAGGACTTTCAGCAGTTGGTTTGTAACACATCTCGGAGTTGACAACACTATTTGTGATGAGTTGTACTCGTTGTCCAGGGGACCATCTTCGACTGTATTGACTTACAAAGGATACAAGATAAATGGGAATACATTTTACACGATCACCGAAGATCAAAAGAGCACCAACCAAAACAGTGGTGTTCGCTTTGATGAAGCAGCCAAGAGGGGAAAGGACACATATTATGGTTACATAGTGGACATATGGGAACTTGACTATGGACATGATTTTTAAGGTCCCTTTATTTAAGTGCAAATTGGTCAATCTGTCAGGAGGTGGGATACAGGTAGACCCACAGTACGGAATCACAACAGTGGATCTGAACAATCTTGGGTACACATACGAACCGTTCGTCCTAGCCAATGATGTGGCACAGGTTTTCTATGTGAAGGACATGTCTACCGAACCGAGAAAAAGAAAAGATAAGAAAGAGAACACATCATACGATGAGCCAAAGCGCCACATAGTTCTTTCAGGAAAAAGAGACATCGTGGGAGTGGAGGGCAAGACAGACATGTCCGAAGATTATGAAAAGTTTCATGAAATTCCTCCCTTAAAGTCAAGACTGACCCAAGCACCCTGATAAACAATGAAGATTATCCATGGTTACGACGCAATAAGCAAAGGACAGAAGCGAAGAAAAAGTGAAGACTTTCTCTCCACAACTATTATGATGATGCCTTTGATCTAGAATGTCACTGCAGTTACATGTGAAGAAATGAAATGCCTGTTGTAACAGACGAGTTTCCGTATGAAACCCTAATGATACTTCGAAAGAGATTGTCCGTTTTGTACACGAAGTGCATCCAGTTTTTCCATATGAAACCCACAGTACGTAACCCTCTCAACATTTTGGCACATGCTATGTGGGTGAAATGATGATACCATGCCAACTTTAACCTTTTGAGAGTTCATTTGAAATTCTTTTCAATTCAGGGTCTTATAGCTCAAAAAAATCAGTAGATGCATGAAAAATAACAAATGAAGTCAGAAAGGGTTGAAAATTGATGTGGCTTTGAATGGTGCATTTTGAACACAAAAGAAGTCCGGAGTTGTAATAAGTTATTAAAAATAAAAGAGAGGTGCAATGCTCACCTGCACGTTGCTTAGCTTCAGGCCTTGAGGAAATAGTGTAGACTACACAGAGCTATGTGTAGTTTTCGTCCGAAACCCTGATAGCTCCGTGCAGTCTACACCATTTCCTCAAGGCCTAAAGCTAAGCAACGTGCAGGTGAGCATTGCGCCTCTCCTTCATCGTCTCTGCACTCAGGGCTTGATAAACCGCTGCGAGTGCCTCTTCCTTGTCGAGGTGGGACTAAAAAACAGCTGCAGAAAGAATCAACTAAAAAACTCTATTACCGGTTCATGCCACGAACCGGTACTAAAGGTGCTCGTGGGGAGCCTTATAACCGGTACTAAATGAAATGCCTTTGTAACAGCCTTAGAACCGGTACTAAAGGAATCAACTAAAAAGCCTTTAGAAACCTCTAGTATTATTGAAACTAAAATTATATAAAATGTATGCAACTAAAATTATCAAAGTATTTTCTGTTCAAAACATTAAAAGCAAAAAGAATTTTCATAAAATAAATAAATAAAGCAAAAAAGAAAATAAAATAAATAAGTAGAAACAAAATAAACTTTAATAAATAAGTAGAAACAAAATAAACTATAAAAAATAAGTAGAAACAAAATAAAATAAATTAAAATTTAATAAAATAAATAAGTAGAAACAAAATAAAATAAAATACACTTTAATAAAATAAATAAGTAGAAACAAAACAAAATAAAATAAAATAAAATAAATAAACTTTCATAAAATAAATAAAAATAGCAACAGTAAGTATTTTGTTGTAAGTCGAAACAAAATAAAATAAATAAAGCAACAAAGAAAACAGAAGAAATAAAAAAAAGTGCACCTACTGGGCCACCACGACCTGAATACGACTAGAAAGCCAACCATGGGGCAGGATTCAGGCCCACAGCAGGCCCAGTAGGCCCACAGGCACATAGTGACAGATTAGGCCAGAAAGCCTGCAGTTGAGAGGAGCTCGAGAGGGTGGGCGGAGCAGCACTTATAAACCACTCTTGAACTCTCTCAACTAGCGAGGTGGGACTAAACTTTTGGCCGCGACGCGGGCAGCACAAGGCCTTTGGTCCCGGTTGGTGGCACCAACCGGGACTAAAGTGCATTAGGTTAAGTTCGTGACGACCGGAACCACGTTCCCCTTTGTCGGTTGGTGCCAACCGGGACCAAAGGCCTCTTCTTCCTGCCCTTGGGGCTGCTGAAAAGAGACCTTTGGTCCCGGTTGGTGGCACCAACCGGCACGAAAGGGTGGCATTGGTCCCGGTTGGTGCCACGAGCCAGGACTAAAGCCTGTTCTATATAAGCCAGCACTTAGCATTTTTTCAGATTTCATCTCCAGTTGCCGCCCGACGACGCCGAGGTCATCGACACCGCCAGGCTGCCCTGCCCCCGTCCGCCGTCTCCGTCATCGCCGTCGCCCCTGTCCCGGCCTTGCCGCACCCTGCTCCAACCTCGACGTGCCTTGCCCCGACCTCGCCGCCGCCGAGCCCCGACCTCGCCACGCTGCCGAGCCACTGCCCGACCTTGCCGCTCCTGCCTTGTGAGCCTCACCGCGCTGCTCCCCTCCTCTCCCCTTCCCCATGCCCGAATGCCGCCGCCGCCCACGCCACGCCTTGCCGCCCCATTCACATATATAGATTTTTTTTCTGTTCATATTGTAGTAGTAGATGATGATGTATGTATGTTCATATGCAAAGAATATGCAAAAGTTAGAATTTTTTTTCTGTTCATAGATTTTTTTTGGTGATATTATTGTGGAATATGCAAATGTTTGTATGTTCATATGCAAAGAATATGTCATTTTTTTCATAGAATTTTTATGATTTTTTCTGTTGTAATTTTGTTCATAGAATTTTTATTTTGTTCATAGAATTTTTATGGTTTTTTTTCTGTTGTAATTTTGTTCATAAAGTTTTAGGATGAAACTAAAAAAAAGAAGAAGAAAAAAAGGGAGGAGGAGAAGTTTCGTTTAGTTTTAGGATTATTTTAGTTTATGTTTAGTTTAGGAAGAAGGAAAAGAAAAAGGAGAAGAAGAGAAAAAATAAATAAGAAGAGGAAAAAAGAAAAAAAACGAGGCGAAGAAGAAAGGAATAGAGGAGGCATGGTTTTGTTGAATCCTTTGACACTAGACAAACGTGACATGAGGGGGTCGAGGGTCGGGAACTAGGGTAGAGGGTCGTGGATCGCCGAGCGGTCGAGGGTCGAGGGTTGCCGAGGGGTCGAGGTTCGAGGGTCGAGAGTCGAGGGTCATCGAGGGGTCGAGGGTCGAGGATCGCCGAGGGGTCGAGGGTCGAGGATCGCCGAGGGGTCGAGAGGTTGCCTTGTGTCAAAGTATTGAAGAAATCCATGGCTTCATCATTAGCCGGAAGTAACAGGGGAATGATGGTACGAAGTTCGCCAAAGTTGTTCTGGAATGGAGTCCCGGATAGGATAATCCGCCTTTTGGTACAAATTTCAGCAAAGTCCTTCCAAATAGCGATATTTGGCAGGGTCTTGCTGAACTTTGTACCAAAAAGCGAATTATCCTATCTGGGACTCCATTCCAAAACAACTTTGGAGAGCTTCGTAGCATCATACGCCTGTTACTTCTGCCTAATGATGAAGACATGGTTTTGTTGAATCCTTTGACACTGGACAAACGTCGGACAATCATGAGAGAGGCGGTCCGGCCCAAACCCTAGAAGCACTGCCGAGGCCACCCAAATTTACCAAGTTAAAAGAGCGTAGTCGTCGAGGCCACCCCGAACCCTTGAAGCGTTGCCGAGACCACCCCAAACCCTAGAGAAACGTCGAGGCCAGTAATATGATTCCTTGTTGTGATTAGCTAGCTAGGTCTACGTTTGCCACTAATATATCCATCTGTCATGTTTGTATAATAATTGCCATGTCGTAATATTTGTAGAAACTAAATAGCACAGACGAGACGAGGAAGCAGAACAGGTGTTGGGGGACATAATCGCAGCCGGAGCTGATGTCTTGTCGTATCTCAGTGACACCAATGGTCTGGAAGGACAGGGTGAAGAAGCAGGCTATGGTGATCGAATAATGGATGAGGAAGGACATGATTATGATGGCTTCGATGACCGAATACCGGTGGAAGAAGGACACCATGATGATGGCTCCGGTGACCGAACGGAGTCCGGCCAGGTATATATATTAATTAAGCATGTGCTGACTATAGCTAATTGATGCATTAATTGTTTTGGTATGTACACATATTAACTCTCTTCTTTCTTCTTTTCTAGCCCTCCGGATCGAGCCAAACTTCGGTAACGAGACGAGGCCCGAAGAAAAGGTTGCGCCGGGATGAAAGGTTCACGATCACAACAATCGTGCGCGATGGCCAACCGATTGAACCCATCCGGACCAAGGAAGCATTTTCTGGTCAGTGCGGGGTTCTTGTTAGGGACATCATCCCGATCAACATCCACCAATGGTATAAGCCTAAGAATGAAGACCCTCAGGTGTCTTATGTCAACGATAGGCAGAAAGATGATCTTTGGACCGAGCTGAAGGCAAATTTCACCCTACCGCCAGAGGAGGATCCGGAGAAGCTAGTTATAGTGCCATTGGTCAAGGCTCATGCTCTAAAGAAGATGGCAGATCTATTCAGGAGGTGGAAGAATGAGCTGAAAACAAAGTTTGTCGACAAAGACAAGACTCCGGAATTCACCGGCCGGTTTGAGAAGATCAGAGATCACTGGGACGCATTTGTGGCCCACAAGACACCGGACAAGAGTAAGAAGATGTCAGCAACAAACAAGAAAAATGCTGCGAAGAAGGAGCATCACCATCGCACGGGGTCAGGTGGCTACCTCAAAGCCCGGCCGTTGTGGGAGAAGGCTGAGAATGACCTGATTGATAAAGGGGTCGAACCAGAGACGTTAAACTGGCCAGACCGTTCAAGGACTTGGTTCTTCGGGGTTGGGGGAACCTTGGACCCTGAAACAGGTTAGTGCGTTTGGACGAATGAGCAACTGCGAATACCCGTCACGAAGCTTCAGGAGTATATTGTCGCAACGCAACAAGGGACGTTCGTTCCCGATAGAGAGAACGACAAGCTCACAATGGCCCTCGGGAATCCTGAGCACCCTAGACGGACACGAGGCACGCCAGGCTCCATTTCATGGAAGGATGGGTTTCCCGACGTAGGCGGTTACAAAGGCCGGGAGAGGAAGAGGAAAGTGGAGCAGACCCAACTGTAGGCGCTGCATGCAAGGGTACAAGCGCTAGAGGAACGAGACGCAGTTCACAGCAAGCGACCTGCCGAAGCTACCCCAGAAGCTACCCCGCCATCTCAGCGGAGAAGCAACGTGGCTTCCACCGAGCTGCTTCAGGAGCCTGTCTTCACGGCTCCTGCTAGCTACCCCGTGGATGCAATCACGGAGTCTCAACATTGCCACCTTATGACGCAATGGCAGCAATTCAAAGTCAAGGCGGCTGTCGGCTCTGTTGCAACTCCTGAACCCAGCGCAACTTTTCACTGTTGTCCGATTCCAGAAGGATATGCTAGGGTGATGGTGGATGAAATAATAGAGGGATTTATGGAGCTCGAGCTTGACCACCCTACCGGTGAACGGGAGACTCGGCTGGTTCTCGCTCAAGACTCCATGCCTATGGCAGAAGGAGCTCAACAAACTTCCGAACTGGACGCCTCTGCCTCCTCTTCCTCCTCCTCCGGCGAGTCAGGGCACTCCGCCTCCTCCTCCGCATCCTCCTCTGGCGAGTGATCAGGGCACTCCGCCTCCTTCTCCGGCTGCTCAGGCGCATGGCGGCACTCTGCCTCCTTCTCCCCCTGCGCCGGCGCGTCCGAGCAGCCCGCCTCCTCCTCCGCCTCGTCAGCAAGGGAGGAAGAGAGCTGCCGCCGCTCCGGCTGCTCTGGCGCGTCGTAGCACCCCGCCTCCTTTTCCGCCTCGTAAGCAACGAAATAAGAAAGTCGTAGCCGCTCGGCCTGCTTCGGCGTCTAGCAGTACAGCCAGAGGCGGGAGGCAATACAGATTCGGTCCATCTCTCAAGCCTCTAGAGAAGTTACCATACGAGATGACCGAACAGGAAAATGTGGAGATTTGTCAAGCCCAAGTGAAGGACTTCTTTGAAACGCAAAGAGCTAAGAAACATCCACCTCCCGAGGAGAAGATAGATCTGGTGAAAGCAAAGTGCACTATCGAGGCCCTGAAGAAACCACCACCGTGTTTGCCGAAAACCAACTATAAGCGCATTATTGAAAGGTCATATATCAAAGCGGAGCGGTCGGAAAGTACTTGCAGTGATCGAAGGTTAGCAGAATGAAGAAGTGGGAAAAAATTCCCCAGCTCGGTGAACAAGCGAACCAATCGTGCCCCCCGCTCAAGGTGTCTAGCGATATCGTCGCTAATCATCCGGGGATCTTGCCCGATACCGATCCTGCAGATTACATGCACGGTGACGATGCACTACATTTTGATATAATGGAGGTGGACGAATTCAGATACCAGTACGTGAAGCCTCTCGTCAAAGATGGAACTACTCTAACAATGATGATGCGAAGATTCCATGATTGCTACATGGAAACCTGCAGAGAGTCTAGGAAGGATACTTTGACGCTGAAAGTTAAAGAGGAGGATGACCTCGTTGGAATTGATCTGTTGTCTGTTCCATTTGAGGAGTTCTTCCAGTTTTTCAATCAAAAGGCCCTCGATAAATTAACGGTCACTTGCTACTGTCTATAAGTACTACTTCTGTCATTAAGTCTCTATATATAGCTCAACTCTTTCATTGCATGTATTTATCATTATCCTCACTATATTATGCAGATTGAAGATCGCCGAATGCAGAAAAGCTGAAATGTATGATATTGGGGTCATTAACACAAATCTCATAGATGAATTTATGGTTAAATTTCATGCCAAAGAAACTGAGGCCAACTTGCTACGATCGTTGGTAATAAATCAAAACAAAGATACAATACTCTTTCCTTACAACTTCAAATGAGTGTTACTGTCTTGTGCATATTCGGTTTCCCTTAATTATTACTCGAGGTTATAGTAATTAATATAATTGATGAGTTATGCGGACATGTAACCGTCTTAGACTCGAGACGAAAAGATCCCGAGGACTATGCGGACATGTCTAAAATGCTCGACAAGTAAGTTCAATCGATCATTATCGCACCATATCGGCAACTTTGTTCATTTCCTGATATCAAGTAATTGTTTTCTTTGTCTCGCAGGGTTTGGAAAGTATTCACCGCACAAGTTCCGGGACTGCAGCGGGATCTGCGATGGAAATACCCGAAAGTAAGTACTACTAGCTAGCTAGTTCCTAGCATCTCCCGTTGATTCTAGCTAGTTTCATCAATGCCATTTATAATGCTTTGTTATCAGTTTGATTGAACTCTATTTCTCGTAAAGTGCTTGTGGTAGGAAGCCGGGAATAATTATCAGGATACTACGGGCATGAGTTCATCTACAACGCATTTACCAAGAATAGGCAGGGCTACTCTAAAAGACAATATGAAGTGCGTAAGCAAAAATATTCACAATTTTATTTTATTACCTTCATTTCTGTTGAGTTTCCTTCATATATATATATATATATATATATATATATATATATATATATATATATATATATATTTGACCCCCTTCTTCAAATTAGATGTGGCAGATGCGGAATGAACTCCTACCACAAGATCACGCGAGCAATTCAAGAGGAATTGGTTGGATTCTTTCTTGACCACGTCATCAATAAAGCCGGAGAATACCATGTGGAACTTGAGTTCAAATGTTAGGGTATTGTAAGAGATCTTACACATTGTATATATATATATATATATATATATATATATATATATATATATATAGCCAGTAGCGTCAGATAGATATACGAAAACTTGTTGTTCGACCAATCTCTCGGAGAAGGAGAGGTCGATCACTTCTCTCTGTATATGTTCATGACGATCTTCTGTACTTAATGGTTTCCTTCATTTTCTTACTAGCTAGCGTGTCGAGTCCTCTCTATACGTATAATACGTAGCGTCGACCAAGCACGAAGATAAGAGAGGACACTTCTCTCTATTAGCTAGCTAACACAATATATGAAACCCCTAAATTAACCCTACAAGACCCCCAACCCCCCTTTCATAAAAACAAAAACCCTAGCCCCTGAACTGCTGACGCGTGGATGCTTATTGGTCCCAGTTGGTGCTACCAACCGGAACAAAAGGCCCCCCTGCCTAGGCAAGCCGCAGCGGCCACGTGGAGCACCATTTGTCCCGGTTGGTATAAGAACCAGGACTAAAGGTATTGGGCTTTAGTACCGACCCTTTAGTCCCGGTTCCCGAACCGGGACAAATGGGCCTTATAAACCAGGATAAATGGGCCTTTTTCTACTAGTGATCTATACCTACTAATAAAAGAAATAGGTATTCTTAGTCTGTCATGCTATTTTAGAGAAAAACCCCTGACGTTTCTGACATTAAACCCGTAGTACATATCAAATGTTTTTTAAAATAGTCATATCTTCTAAATCTAAACCATAACTCAAAATTTAACATGTTATATATGGAATTTGATTAGAAAAATGTATAGAATCTAATTATGATGTTATTTTACCTATTAACCCTTTAAAAAATACTATCTATGGTGCAATCTTAGTCAACAGTGCATTATCCGTCTTTCTTTCATATCTGTACTGATCCGGATTGTGGATGAACATCTCAGCAAAATCAGGATTGGAGACGAAATTGAAGATCACTTGCATGTTTCTTGTACATATTAAATCTACATGCAAGCCGTGTTTAAATAGAAGACATGTGGAATCTTGAACTTGCGCTTTTGTAGGCAAAGACCATCTTTGTTTGGGCCGTAGCTACATATACTCAGATTATAGGCCTTTTTCGTAAATTAAGAGTGTGTGGTATTCTTTTTTCTCGTTGCAACGCACGGGTCCTTTTGCTAGTAACTTAAACATTGGCACCTCCCTTCACTCTAGTTACCATAACTTAAGGAGTTCATATAGTGCTGCAGAAAATATACAACTACCACCATCAATTTGCAAGGCCTGTTATATATAGTAGGCCAACTTACGTACTTATCAACCATAGTCTGATCTTCATGACTCTAGTATGGCCTTGATTTGCGCAAGTTTTTCCTTTCTCCCATGGCCAGCATTGAGCAGATCAGCTACAACTTTCTCCAGCTCTTTCTTCTCTTGAGCAAGAGGATCCCTGACCACCTGATCTCTTTCATAGCCTTCCTAGCATTGTGAATTATGTCTGTCTGGGCCTGAAGGATACACCTCTGCTCCTTTGCTAGCCTAAGCTTCTCCATCTTCATCTCCTTCTCTAGCTCTTCCTTCTGCTTCTCAAATTTCTCAGCATCCATTGCTTTCTGGTAGTCAATCTTGCCAACACCATCCTGCCAGTCAAACATCTTGCTAACATCATCAACCATTCTATGATACTTAGTGCAGAGATGATCATACTCCTTCTTCTACTTGGCAACCTCATCCTCATATGCATGCTTGTCTTGAATCCTGCCAAGGTTTTGCTCATGGAACATTTCCCACAGATTGATGATGCAGTTCTTAAGTACATCAGGCCAGACAGGATCAACCGACTGAACTACACCACAGTTCACATCTCCCTGTTCAATCAAACAACAATTATAAATTCAGAAATAATTTAAGTTTGATCAGACAACACATACTTAAGAAAATGCATAAATTCAGTACTAAATTCAGTTAAAACAGAGTTAATATACAAGGAGGAGATGTACAAATTCAGAAATCTATGCAATTCAATACAGTTAATATACAGAGGATATATACAGAGTAAAGCTAGAGAGGATATATACACATTCATAACTCAATCCAGTGCCAACTATTTTGAAATAGAGATAGATAGCATTTCTGCACTCTAGCTACAAAGACAGAGCATTTCTACACTCTACTTAATGCAAACAGAAACCAACACTTAGCATAATTGAATCACTGTCTTCTTGCAAACTTCAAACCACTACACAATAACTGAATCCATCCAGCATAACTGAATCCACTAAGCATAACTGATAACCACAAAGCATAAATGAATCACTGACTTCATATATCAAGTAGAAAACCAGTCTCTGCAAATAAGAACACTGACTTCAGCTAACAATGAGCTACTGATTTACTACATTACTCACCTGAACAGGGCATCCACAGAACCTCCTCCCAGTGTTAGCACCTTCAAAAGCAACACACTTCCTAGGAATCATCTGGTGCAGAGTGCACTTGGCAACTTCCTCCATGGGAGCACCACACCACAGTGGCTCAGGGATGGTGTCAGGTGTGTCCTACATGTAGTACAAGGTAGATCAGACAACCAATGCATCCAATAGTTGCAGATTCATCAAGCACTGGCTAAACCTAACCACTTAACCAAAGGAATCCATCCATACAAATGTGCATATCATCAACCCTAATTCCCAAATCGATTAAACCCTAACCCGAAATAATGGCAGAGGGAGGAGGGTGAGACTTACAAAGTACTCCATGTCCATCAGGTTCCCCCCATGCTGTTGTCATCGGAGCTCTCATCTCCATAATTCCAAGAAGGCATCCTAGCCGGCGACGAGGAAGGGAGGTGGTTGGCAACAATGGCGAGCTCTCAGGAAGGGAAGAGAAGAGCGAGGGGGAGAGAGTGGGAGTGGGTGAGCGAGAGTGGGAGTGGGTGACTAAGCACCTAGTCGGGACGACGCGCTCTAACGGGCGTCATCACGCGCACCGTTGGCCACAGCCGACAGAAACCTGACGGGTAGACTCCACATGTCATAACCGCGCTTAAACTGTAACGATTCGGCCACTAGGGTTTTTGGAACAACCCACCACTTTTCTGGTAGTTTTTTGAAAAATTAAAAAGCGGTAGTTTTTTGCAACGATAGCCCGTAATGTGGTACTTTTTTGCTATTCACTCAGTACTATGGCGTGCATAAGTCAGTTAGGTTAGTTTACTCCACCCCACAGTCGACGCATCATTGGTGAGGCAAGGACTGGATCGAAACTACTCAAATGCAGTTGTTGGGACACCTTTGGTCATGACATCGGCGAATCGCTGCTCGTTGATGTCAGCACTAGAATTGGAATTGGGGCAAAACAAAGGTTGTGGATCTGGAAAATCGAACTAGTTCACGAGCAGAGGAATTCCTTCCATCCTCCTTCACCTCTGTCTCGAGTTATAAGCCGGCCAATTGACCATTTCTTCGCCGCCAAGTTTATCCTCAGCAGGCAGTAGTATATACAAGGAAACCGATTACAGAGGTCACTCGACCCATTCATGGCCTGCAAGCCGGCTAGGTGGTCTAGTGCTTCCGATGGGCCGGGCCACCGACCCATCATCATCATTTCAACCATGCGGCGCTAGCGATGTCTTGACAATCCCCCCTTTTCAGCAAAGGCTTGCCCCCAAGCTGGTGAGTGCCGAAATTGTTGGCGCAACGAGTCCAAATCTTCTCAGGTAGTTGAAGAAGCATAACCACCGCTCCATTGGACTAAAACTTGAGCAATGTATCGAAGACCCTATTTGTCGTGGTTTTGTCACGACAGATGTCCTCATGAAAGGACTTAGTCGTGGAGCCATCGCTACGGGTTAGCTTGAAGGGGTTAAAGCGGACACAAGGACGCAAGAGAGTTTATACTAGTTCGCCCCTTCGATGAAGGTAAAAGCCTACGTCTAGTTGTGATGGAATTGATGGGGTTTTGATGACTAGGAGCAAACAAGCTTCGCCTAAGTCTCGAGTTGTTGTTCATTGTCTGAATCACTTGGGTCGTCCCCTTATATACATGGGTGACGCCCGTCGGTTTGCAGAGTCCCGAGACCGGCTCATAGTCGTGTCCGGTTCGGTCTCTAGTATTTCTAACTTACAATACAAGTTACATACTGATGCCGATTCACGGCTACATGCCTTAAACTGGTTCTGGGCCTTGGGCCCTTATAGAATATCCTCATGGACTTCAAGCATACTTGACTACTGATGAAGTTAACCCGGCCTCTCTGGCGGTTTACATCGATAGTAATATCCCCAACATTAGGCCCCAGATTGATTTGAACAGGTTCATGTCAATCCTTAGTAAAAACCTTCTTTCTTCAACATCTTCTTGGCTGAACCGCCATGACGTCATCTTCTTAGATTGTGGTGAACCGGCATGACGTCATCTGTCATAAAGAACTGTATATAACATCTTTTCATTAATGAGTCTGCAACAATCGAGGCGACAACTCCGTTTCCAAACTTGCGGCCCCTTGATTTTCGCGCCTGACGTACATATCCCTTGCCTTTATAAATAAACCAAAGGGTCATTTCTTTTTTCCCCTTCGTGCCCTCTGCTTCGTCTTCCTCGCGCCGCCCAGCTTCCGAGCTCCGCCGCCGTCGTCAACTTCTGCACCAACCTTGGCCGCTGCATCACCCTGAACGTACCAGAGCATCGCGGCGACCTTCCACTTCTTCCTCAGCCCCGATAAGTCTTCTATCCTTTCACCATAGATCTGTTCTAGGTTTCCATGTTGTTCGGTGCTCATCGCTTGTTTCTTGCTCATATAATAACTTTTAGTTAAGTCTGTGAATCCTTGTTCTGCGTAGCGGTAGTTTTTTAGCATCCGCTGTCACCTACGCATCTCAAGGTCATAGATCTCTCTGCGTCCTTGCTCATTGGTTCGGTACCGCTCCTGTTTTAGACCTTGAATTTTTATTTCTTTTCTGAATATGCTCCAGATCCAAAACTGTGACAAGCTTTTGTGAAACCTGTTTTCGCACATCCACTCTTGATTCATCAATGTTTTGCATCAGGCGGTTTAACTGTGTAGAGAAATTGACAACTCGGCATATATCATTAGTCCCCTTGTTAAACCGCCAAGGTTTTTCTGCTTATGTATTGCCACCTTGCAGAACTCCGGTTTATAAGCAACTTCTTCCGGTTTAACAATGAATGCATCATTATATAGCTTTCCAACATACTCTTGAACCGGTATTACTGCTTTGCAGATTGCATCATGGCCAAGCAAGTGTACGTGTGTAACTGGGTCCCTTCTCGAGTGACTGAAACTCAACTGGATACCTTAGTCCGTACTGGCGCTTTAGGCAAAAAAGATGTCATTCACTGGAGGGTCCCTAGTCCGGAGAGTCCTCCAGAACCCAAGGATGGAGAGGTTGTTGTTGTTGCTGACCACTTAGCCCGGGGCTTCAGCCCGCCCGGTTCAAAGTTTTATCGTGATGTTTTGGCCAACTTCCAACTGCGCCACAAGATATTGGCCCCAACTCCATAACCAATATCTGTCATTTTCAAGTGCTTTGTGAGGTGTTTTTTCAAGAGGAGCCCACAGTTGAATTATTCAGAGATTGCTTCCGTCTAAACCGCCGCACTGAATTTTCTGATGGTCCCAACACTGAGTTGGGTGGCATGGCGATTCAGAAGCGGAAAGAGGTCACTAAACTGCACAGCCATCCCAAAGAGTGGAATGCAACATGGTTTTACTGCAAAGATACCTCCCCTGAGGGAGAAAACCCTTTACCTGGTTACCGTCCGGAGCGACTAAGCAACACACATCCCCTCCCTCAGAGACTGACTGCTAAGGAAAGAAGCAAATATGCCCTCAACTATCCAAACTCCGGGCCTTCATGGCTAACGGGTTAACGAGGAGTTGATCTCGCTTCGTTCTTTGGATTTCTTGGAGTATACTTCCCTTAAGCACGTGTTCGGTTTGATGTGCAAATACACAGAAGATGTAAAAGACCCTCTACGGCATATTGAAATCCAGCTGACCGATGATGAATTCACTGAGGCTGTTAAGAAGATGTTAAACGAACCGAAAGCTGCTTGCGCCCAAACCGGCCTGGCTCCCTTTTCTGCCATTAATAAACCGCCAGCTGTAAGACTCGTATCTTATGCTTTTATAAATCTGACTATGTTTAAATACTCTTTGTTGATATTAACATCTTTGAAACAGGGTGATGATCCATTTGGAGCAGAAAAACTCCGCAAGAGAAACCGGAGAAAATAATCCGGCCCAAGACAAGAGCTGTGAAGAAAACAGCCAATAGAAAGAAAACCACTGCCTCCTCCGATCCACCAGCTGACGATGATGTGGGTAATCCGGATTTTGAGGTAGAACTTGACTCACTTGGTTTATTTTTCACACGTCTTATTGATAATGATTATTGCCAGGATGATGATCTTGAAGCTAGTCATGCCGATGTTGTAGAGGTAATCGCTCTTTCTTCCGATTCAAACCCTTTACCTTCAACAAATCCGTCAGCAAACCGGAAAGTTAAATTTTCTCATCCTCTTGCTTACTTGGATCAAAACTTTCTTATGAAGACACAACAGCATGAAGCTCGTCGCGCAACCCGGCACAGCGGCCAGGTAGTCACCTCCACCGGTTTACCGAACAGTCCGGTTCGGAAACGCCGTTCAGAGGTCTCTAACTGTTTCGTCAATGCTTATCCTAAAGCGGGTTGTATTCGTCAACCTCTTAATCCATCTGACTCAGATTATCAGGTGACTTCTCATTCTTCCTCTGGCGAGTCAATAGGCACCCAGCTCCCACCTCTCAAAACAGTGCTTGGGTAAGCCATATCCCTGATAATACCATTTGATATACCACTTTCAATATTCATTGGACTGATCCGTCTTTTTCCTTTCAGGGCCAAGCCTAGGCCAAGCAAGAAAGCTCGCTTGGACAAAGCGGCAGAGGACGATGCTCCTGAACCGACCAATATTCCTAACCCTGAAGAACACATCCAGGATGATATGCTAAACGACCCACCACTGCAAGATCATGATGTTACCGTTGAAGAGGCACATGTTGATGCCACAGGCCCTTCAAATCAATCCACAAGTCCTGCTCAAACTGACAAGACAGCAAGTTCACCAAAACATAGGGATAAACTGGCGACTCCAGTGCGAACCGGCGAAACCAAGGATGATGATGTTGTTATTACTGGCTTTGGCCATTCCGAGCCAGGTAATCCTGTCGCTTTATCCAAGCACACTGCAAAGGATGAATTTACTGCGCTTGGTAAGGGCAAGTGGAATGCCGATTTGGCTACTTACGCCGCTTTGAATCCCCAAGATCTTCATTCCGGTTATCTGAACCGGTTATATACCAGCCGTGATTATGAAGCCGGTCTGGTGAATATGATGAAAGACAAATATGAGGTAAATTCCATATGACTCTCTTCTTATATACTTCAATCTGTCAACTCTAATATCCCCCAAGTGACGGTTTAAGATGTGAACTTAAACCGGGACTTCCCAATATAATCCTGAGCTGTACTTTTGGGAAAGTAGCCCCCAAGGGCCGGTTCAACTTAATGTAGTTAAACCGGGACTTTTATACCATAAGAAATCCAAAGATCCCTTAAGGACAAAGCAAATAGGCATTAGCCCCCAAGTGCCAAACTGAATACTTGTATTGAGCTTGGGACTTTATATTGAACTTGTAGGATGAAAAGCAAATATGCATTGGCCCCCAAGTACTAAGGGCATAACTTGTTATGGGGTTGGTACTTCAATTATGCTCCTTAATCCTTATCAAATACTTATCTGTATGTAGGCTGATCTGAACAAGAAAGAAAACCACATCACTGATCTTCAAGAAATCCTGAAAACCCAACAAGCTGAAACCTCCAAAGCAAAGGATGAATTAACCAGCGCTTTAAGCGTCATGGAGAAGCTTAAAGAGGGTTTCAACAAGGAGCGGGCGGATTGGGCCACTGAAAAGGCCGCTTTAACTCAACGGGCAGAAAATGCTGAAGCTGCCCTCAAACCGGTAGTGGATGAACTGACCAGTGTAAAGCGGCAAGTGCATGCCATGACTGCCGCTGTCTTTGGTAAGCCTCTTTTGATTTCTGACATAATGAAGCTTTCTCATGCAATTTCCGGTTTATTAACCCTTTCAACGATATAGGGACACGTATTGGCCACTTGGGATCAGATGTGAGGAAGAAACTGAAAGCCTCTTATACATTGATAGAACAACTCTATACTGGTGCGCAGCGGATCATCAGTACTGCTTCTCATAACAACCCGGTACTGACCTTGATCCAGGACACCCTGAAAAGATTGTCAATGCTTCCTGCCCGGTTTGAAGAATTAAAGAAATCTGCTGCTAGAACCGGTGCCATCAACGCCTTAATCCGGGCCAAAGCGTGGGTGCCGGATTTTGATCCTGTTGAAGCGGCCCAAGGCTTCCCGAGCCTGAAGGAAGACGGGACAGAATTCAGCGAAGAGGATCTTCGAGCTATAAACCGGGAAGTGCGCCCTTTGGCTTGTCAGCTGGTTGAAGAGGCAAATCTGTCTCACTATCAAGCCCGGTATGATGGAAAGAATAAACGAGTGTCTGCCCCGATTCCTGAAGCGGAAAACCTTATACCTCCAATCCGTAAGCATACTTACGCTCCTGATATTGAACCATCGTTGCTGATCAATGATGAAGCTGTATTCCAAGCATTAATGGGAATCGATCGACAACTGTTGATTTCCAGCCCGGTAGGGAATCGGTCAAGCGGCGCAGATGACCCGCAACCATCGTGCCAAGTGGCGACCAAGCGTGAACCGGAGGCCGGTTTACATTACTGCTTCCTTATGTTATGCAGAAAAACAATTATCTTATCTGGGCACCGTGTTGCCTTGTAATAGACTAGCTGTCATACTTTGTGCTGATATGCCTTCGTGCATATTTACTGCAACTTATGCTTTTGTTGAATCATCAACTTTAAACTGTTGTCTGCAGCAAAAAGCTTAAAACGCCATTGTGATTGTATCACCAGGCGGGTCATCATATCCATGTATATGATTTTAAAGATAATACCTTAAATTAAACATATCATAAAATATGGGAATATATGATACCTGCCATCATAGGGCATGAAGTTGGCTGTGCCAATCTTGAAGCGGAGTTGTAAAAAACCTGCTCTGCTGAAGGAGAAAACAGCTCATGTGTATATAGGGTCGGTTTACCAGGTAAACCGTTCCGGGTTAAGATGAACACCGGTGTTACTCCATAATAGGATGTTTTATAAAAAATCAAACCAGGCAAAAGTGTCTCCGGATGAAAAACAAACCGTGTCCCGTCCACTGACAGTCAAAATCGGTTTAATAATTGTCGGTTTAAGAACACAACCAGAAAAATATACAAAAAGATAAACAAACTTCAAGCAAAGGCAAAGACAAAATCTTTTGCGAAAAGAGGCTGTTCGAGCCGATCAAGTGGCATTACCACGGTCGGACACAACCAAGCCCCCAATAGGCGTAACTATGGTTCATGTCAGCTAGGCTCCCAAATGATGCAGTGGCATTACGCCGATCAAGAGGCGTAGCGATGGTTCGGGTTCGACCAAAGCCCCCAAGTGATTTTGTGGCCTTAGGCCGATCAAGAGGCATGACTTGTTTAGATGTGACCAAGTCCCCAAGTGATCCCGTGGCTTACGCCGATCAAGAGGTGTAGCGATGGTTCGGGTTCGACCAAAGTCCCCAAGTGATTATGTGGCCTTAGGCCGATCAAGAGGCGTGACCGGTTCAGACGTGACCAAGTCCCCAAGTGATCTCGTGGCTTTCGCCTATCAAAAGGTGTTGCATTGGTTCGGACACAACCACGCTCCCAAGTGACATAATATAAAGCTTTGTTCAAAAGCTAACCCAAGGGGTAAACCGGAGATCGCTTTAAGATAAAAACTCCGTGTAACCACTCATGATGTAAAAATAACAGAGACCCCGCTTTAGCTAAGGCTCTGGTTTATTGTATTGATCATAATATATACATTTTCATAATATGTACATAAGTAGAGCCTATGGCTCAAGTATAGTAGGGCCAAAGATGAGCTATGTTCCACGGCCTGTTGGTCTCCTCCTCTGATGTACGTGAGTCTTTATGCTCTCGAATATCAATCAGATAATACGACCCGTTGTGCAGATTCTTGCTGACCACGAAAAGTCCCTCCCAAGGCGGGGATAGTTTCTGCATATCAGTCTGGTCTTGGATGAGCCGGAGCACCAAATCTCCTTCTTGAAAGGTTCTGGTTCTAACTCGGCGACTATGATATCGACACAGATCCTGCTGGTAGATCGCCGAACAGGCAGCTGCAATGTCACGCTCCTCATCTAACAAATCCAAAGCGTCTTGCCGTGCTACCTCGTTGTCCGCTTCAACATAAGCTGCCACACAAGGTGAATCATGATGGATATCACTAGGGAGAACCGCCTCCGCTCCGTAGACCATGAAGAACGGTGTGTATCCTGTCGATCTATTGGGTGTAGTATTGATGCTCCATAATACAGATGGTAACTCCTCAACCCAACAACCCGTCGTCCGCTGCAAAGGAACCATAAGCCGGGGTTTGATACCTCGTAAGATCTCTTGGTTAGCTCTCTCTGCCTGACCATTGGACTGTGGGTGAGCCACTGATGAAACATCAAGCCGTATGTGCTCACGTTCACAGAACTCCTTCATAGCACCCTTGGATAAATTGGTACCATTATCAGTAATGATACTGTGTGGAAAGCCAAACCAGAAAATCACCTTTTTAATGAATTGAACCGCCGTGGCTGCATCACACTTGCTGACGGGCTCCGCTTCCACCCACTTTGTAAACTTGTCAACCGCCACCAAAAGGTGGGTCTTCTTGTCCTTGGACCGTTTGAAAGGTCCAACCATATCCAACCCCCATGTCGCAAATGGCCAAGTAATTGGAATCATCCTCAATTCTTGAGCCGGCACATGAGCGCGTCTTGAGAACTTCTGACAGCCATCACATCGCTTAACCAGGTCCTCTGCATCAGCATGGGCAGTCAACCAATAAAAACCGTGACGAAACGCCTTAGCCACCAGAGATTTTGAACCGGCGTGGTGACCACAATCTCCTTCGTGGATTTCGCGCAAGATCTCACAACCTTCCTCCGGCGACACACAACGTTGAAACGCTCCTGACACGCTGCAATGATGTAACTCGCCATTGACAATAGTCATGGACTTGGATCGCCGGATTATCTGCCTGGCCAGCGTCTCATCCTCTGGTAACTCGCCCCGGTTCATGTACGCAAGATAAGGAACCGTCCAATCCGGAATAACATGCAAAGCCGCCACCAACTGAGCCTTCGGATCAGGAATAGCCAAATCCTCTTCACTAGGGAGCTTGACCGACATGTTATGCAGGACATCCAAAAAGACATTAGGCGGGACCGGTTTACGCTGAGAGCCCAGCCGGCTTAAAGCATCCGCCGCTTCGTTCTTCCGTCTGTCCACGTGATCGACCTCATAGCCCTTGAAATGGCCTGCAACAATATCGACCTCACGACGGTATGCTGCCATGAGCGGGTCCTTAGAATCCCAAGTACCAGACACTTGTAGGGCCACCAGGTCCGAGTCACCGAAGCACTTAACCCGGCTAAGATTCATCTCCTTAGCCATCCGAAGACCGTGGAGTAAAGCTTCGTACTCAGCTGCATTGTTAGTACAAGGGAACATTAAGCGGAGAACGTAACAAAACTTATCACCTCGTGGGGAAGTTAATACAACTCCGGCCCCCGAGCCCTCCAATTGCCTGGACCCGTCAAAATGAATAGTCCAGTATGTGTGATCCGGCTTTTCTTCAGGTGCTTGTAGTTCCGTCCAGTCATTGATGAAATCCACAAGTGCTTGAGATTTGACCGCCGTCCGAGGCACGTATTTTAAACCGTATGCCCAAGCTCTATGGCCCACTTGGCAATCCGCCAGCTTGCCTCCCTGTTTTGAATTATATCTCCCAAAGGAGCAGAGCTAACCACTGTGATGGGATGTCCCTGGAAGTATTGCTTAAGCTTCCGGCTTGCCATGAAAACTCCATACACCAGCTTCTGCCAATGCGGGTATCTTTGCTTGGACTCAATAAGCACTTCGCTGATATAGTAAACCGGACGCTGAACCGGATATTCCTTGCCCGCCTCCTTGCGCTTCCACCACGATATAGCTACCGATCGCATTTGCATTAGCTGCCACATATAGTAACAATGGTTCCTTGTCAATTGGAGCAGCAAGAATAAAGCGGATTATTAGCTGCCGCTTTAAATCCTCCAACGCTTTATCGCAGCGGACTCGCATAAAGGGATCTGCTTTCTTCAAAGATCTCGATACAAAGGGATTGCCTTCTCCCGAGGCGGCTGATAAACTGACTCAACGCGGCAATCCGGCCTGCCAAACGCTGGACATCATTGATACATTTCGGTTTAGCCAGGGAGGTAATAGCTGTAATCTTCTCCGGATTAGCCTCAATTCCCCTGTTGGACACCAGAAAACCCAATAACTTGCCTTCCGGTACACCGAAAACACACTTGGCCGGGTTGAGCATCATCTTGTATGTCCGCAGGTTATCAAAGGTTTCCTTCAAATCATCAACCAGAGTCTCCTTCTCCCTTGACTTAACCTTAATATCATCCACATAGGCATGCACATTACGACCGATCTGCTTATGAAGGCAATTCTGCACACACCGTTGATAAGTTCCCTGGGAACTCTTGAGCCCAAAAGGCATAGATACGTAGCAGAAGGCTCCAAAGGGAGTTATGAACGCCGTCTTCTCCTGGTCCTTAACTGCCATCTTGATCTGATGATAACCAGAATATGCATCCAGAAGACTCAAACGCTAACAACCCGCCGTAGCATCAATAATCTGATCAATGTGGGGGAGGGCAAAAGGATCTGCTGGACAAGCTTTGTTAAGATCTGTGTAACCACACACATGCGCCAGGTGCCATTTTTCTTAAGGACCAGCACCGGAATAGCCAACCACTCAGGATGGAACACTTCAACAATAAAGCCAGCCGCTAAGAGCCTGGCCACTTCCTCTCCAATAGCTTTGCGCCTTTCTTCGTTGAACCGGCGGAGAAACTGCTTCACCGGGTTGTACTTAGGATCAACATTAAGAGTGTGCTCAGCGAGTTCCCTCGGTACACCTGGCATGTCAGAAGGCTTCCATGCAAAAATGTCCCGATTCTCACGGATGAACTCGATGAGCGCGCTTTCCTATTTTGGATCCAAGTTGGTGCTGATACTAAACTGCTTGGACGAATCGCCAGGTACAAAGTCAACAAGCTTAGTCTCAGCTGCCGATTTGAACTTTAAAGCCGGATCATGCTCTGTGGTTGGCTTCTTCAACGGCGTCATGTCCGCCGGATCAACATTATCCTTGTAGTACTTCAACTCTTCCGTGGCACAAACCGACTCTGCATAGGCCGCATCACCTTCTTCGCACTCCAGGGCGATCTTGCGACTTCCATGAACAGTTATGGTCCCCTTGTGACCCGGCATCTTGAGATGTAGATAAATATAACAGGGTCGAGCCATAAACTCGGCATAAGCCGGCCGCCCAAACAAAGCGTGGTACGGGCTCCGGATCTTAACCACCTCAAAAACCAATGTTTCTGAACTGGAATCATAATCATCTCCAAAGGCCACCTCCAGAGCTATCTTGCCAGCAGGGTATGCTGACTTACCAGGTACCACACCATGGAATACCGTATTGGATGGTTTAAGATTTTTGTCTGTTAAGCCCATACGACGGAAGGTCTCATAGTAAAATATATTAATGCTGCTTCCTCCATCCATGAGCACCTTGGTGAACTTATAACCTCCCACCTGAGGTGCCACCACCAACGCTTAATCGACCCGGATTGTCAACCCGGGAGGGTGATCCTCTCGCTTCCATACGATTGGCTGTTCAGACCAGCGTAAATAACGAGGCACGACCGGTTCAACAGAATTTACTGCTCGCTTGTGAAGCTTCTGATCCCTCTTGTCTAAGCTAGTGGTGAATACATGATACTGCCCGCTATTCAGCTGCTTTCGATGGCTCTGATAGCCCGACTGCTGCTGCTGGTTGTAACCACCCTGGCCATTCTGATTGTTTTGATTATTATGTCCACCCTGATCTCCATTGAAGCCTGAACCGGCATTTCCTCCACCGTGACCCGGCCCATGGAATCCGGATCCTGAGCCACCCCCTGATCCATGATCATACCGGAAAGCATTAGAATTTTTGAACTCCTGCATAATATAGCAATCCTTCCAAAGGTGGGTGGCTGGTGCTGTTGGAAATATGCCCTAGAGGCAATAATAAATTAGTTATTATTATATTTCCTTGTTCATGATAATCGTTTATTATCCATGCTATAATTGTATTGATAGGAAACTCAGATACATGTGTGGGTACATAGACAACACCATGTCCCTAGTAAGCCTCTAGTTAACTAGCTCGTTGATCAATAGATGGTTACGGTTTCTGACCATGGACATTGGATGTCGTTGATAACGGGATCACATCATTGGCGTAATGATGTGATGGACAAGACCCAATCCTAAGCCTAGCACAAAAATTGTGTAGTTCAGATGCTAAAGCTTTTCTAATGTCAAGTATCTTTTCCTTAGACCATGAGATTGTGCAACTCCGGATACCGTAGGAATGCTTTGGGTGTACCAAACGTCACAACGAATCTGGGTGGCTATAAAGGTGCATTACAGATATCTCCGAAAAGTGTCTGCATTGGGTTGGCACGAATCGAGATCGATTTGTCACTCCGTAAACGGAGAGGTATCTCTGGGCCCACTCGGTAGGACATCATCATAATGTGCACAATGTGACCAAGGGGTTGATCACGGGATGATGTGTTACGGAACGAGTAAAGAGACTTGCCGTAACGAGATTGAACAAGGTATCGGGATACCGACGATCGAATCTCGGGCAAGTACAATGCCGCTAGACAAAGGGAATTGTATACGGGATCGATTGAGTCCTTGACATCGTGGTTCATCCGATGAGATCATCGTGGAACATGTGGGAGCCAACATGGGTATCCAGATCCGCTGGTGGTTATTGACCGGAGAACGTCTCGGTCATGTATGCGCATGGTTCCCGAACCCGTAGGGTCTACACACTTAAGGTTCGGTGACGCTAGGGTTATAGGGAATAGCTATACGTGGTTACCGAATGTTGTTCGGAGTCCCGGATCAGATCCCGGACGTCACGAGGAGTTCCGGAATGGTCCGGAGGTAAAGATTGATATATTGGACGAAGGGTTTTGGAGTCCGGAAGTGTTCCGGAGGTACCGGGTGAAGACCAAAGATGACCGAAAGGTGTTTGGGAGCCCCGGCAAGTGTTGGGGGCTTCATGGGCCAAGGAAGGGGCAAAACAGCCCACTAAGGGGCTGTGCGCCCCTCACCTATTCCCACGTGACCAGGGGTTTGGGGCGCCCCATCTAGGGTTCCCACCTCCGGCTTGGGGGCCAAGTCACCCAAGGGAGATCCCATCTGCCTGCTGCCGCCCCCTAGGGAAACCCTAGGCGCCTCCCTCCCTTTGCCCCTATATATAGTGGAGGTTTTGGGGCTGCCTAACACATGAGAACTTCTCCCTCTTGGTGCAGCCCTGCCTCTCTTCCTCCTCCTCCTCTCCCGCGGTGCTTGGCGAAGCCCTGCAGGATTGCCACGCTCCTCCACCACCACCACGCCGTTGTGCTGCTGCTGGACGGAGTCTTCCTCAACATCTCCCTCTCTCCTTCCTATATCAAGGCGTGTGAGACGACACACGGTTGTACGTGTGTTGAACTCGGAGGTGCCGTCCGTTCAGCACTAGGATCTCCGGTGATTTGGATCACGCACGGTACGACTCCTTCAACCCCGTTCTCTTGAACGCTTCCGCTTAGCGATCTACAAGGGTATGTAGATGCACTCTCCTTCCCCTCGTTGCTGGTTTCTCCATAGATAGATCTTGGTGACACGTAGGAAAATTTTGAATTTATGCTACGTTCCCCAATAGTGGCATCATGAGCTAGGTCTATTGCGTAGATTCTTTGCACGAGTAGAACACAAAGTAGTTGTGGGCGTTGATTTTGTTCAATATGCTTGCCGTTACTATTCCAATCTTGTTTCGACGGTATTGTGGGATGAAGCGGCCGGACCGACCTTACACGTGCATCTTACGTGAGATGTGTTCCACCGGTGACATGCACTTGGTGCATAAGGTGGCTAGCGGGTGCCGCCTCTCCACTTTAGTCGGATCGGATGCGATGAAAAGGGTCCTTATGAAGGGTAAATAGCAATTGACATATCACGTTGTGGTTTTGCGTAGGTAAGAAAGCGTTCTTGCTAGAAACCCATAGCAGCCACGTAAAACATGCAAACAACAATTAGAGGACGTCTAACTTGTTTTTGCAGGGTATGCTATGTGATGTGATATGGCCAAGAAGAATGTGATGAATGATATGTGATGTATGAGATTGATCATGTTCTTGTAATAGGAATCACGACTTGCATGTCGATGAGTATGACAACCGGCAGGAGCCATAGGAGTTGTCTTTATTTATTGTATGACCTGCGTGTCATTATACAACGCCATGTAATTACTTTACTTTATTGCTAACCAAAGAGCCATAGTAGTAGAAGTAATAGTTGGCGAGACAACTTCATGAAGACACGATGATGGAGATCATGATGATGGAGATCATGGTGTCATGCCGGTGACGATGATGATCATGGAGCCCCGAAGATGGAGATCAAAAGGAGCAAAATGATATTGGCCAGATCATGTCACTATTTGATTGCATGTGATGTTTATCATGTTTATGCATCTTATTTGCTTAGAACGACGGTAGTAAATAAGATGATCCCTCATTAAAATTTCAAGAAGGTGTTCCCCCTAACTGTGCAACCGCTATGTAAAGTTCGCTGCTTCGAAGCACCATGTGATGATCGGGTGTGATAGATTCTTACGTTCACATACAACGGGTGTAAGCCAGATTTACACACGCAAAACACTTAGGTTAGCTTGACGAGCCTAGCATGTACAGACATGGCCTCGGAACACAAGAGACCGAAAGGTCGAGCATGAGTCGTATAGTAGATAATGATCAACATGAAGATGTTCACCGATGATGACTAGTGCATCTCACATGATGATCGGACACGGCCTAGTTGACTCGGATCATGTAATCACTTAGATGACCAGAGGGATGTCTATCCGAGTGGGAGTTCATGAGATGAACTTAATTATCCTGAACATAGTCAAAAGATCTTTGCAAATTATGTCGTAAGCTCGCGCTTTAGTTCCACTGTTTAGATATGTTCCTAGACAAATATAGTTGAAAGTTGACAGTAGAAAGCTTATGTCCTTAATGCACCGCTCAGTGTGCTGAACCCCAAACATCGTTTGTGGATGTTACGAACATCGGACATACACGTTTTGATAACTACGTGATAGTTCGGTTAAACGGTTTAGAGTTGAGGCACCAAAGACGTTTTGAACGTCATGAACATATGAGATGTTTCGAGGGCTGAAATTGGGATTTCAGGCTCGTGCCCACGCCAAGAGGTATAAGACCTCCGACGATTTTCTTAGCTTGCAAACTAAGGGAGAAAAGCTCAATCGTTGAGCTTGTGCTCAGATTGTCCGAGTGCAACAATCACTTGAATCGAGTGGGAGTTGATCTTCCGGATGAGATAGTGATGTTTCTCCAAAGTCATTGCCACCAAGCTGCTAGAGCTTCGTGATGAACTATAACATGTCGTGATAGATATGATGATCCTTGAGGTATTCACGATGTTTGACACCGCGAAAGTAGAAATCAAGAAGGAGCATCAATTGTTGATGGTTGGTGAAACCACTAGTTTCAAGAAGGGCAAGGGCAACAAGGGATACTTCATGAAACGGCAAAACAGCTTGCTGCTCTAGTGAAGAAACCCAAGGTTGAACCCAAACCCGAGACTAAGTGCTTCAGAATGAGAGGAATGGACACCAAGCGGAACCACCCTAGATACTTGGTAGATGAGAAGGTCGGCAAGGTCGATAGAAGTATATTGGATATACATTATGTTAATGTGTACTTTACTAGTACTCCTAGTAGCACTGTGGTATTAGATACCGGTTCGGTTGCTAAGTGTTAGTAACTCAAATAAAAGCTACTGAATAAATGGAGACTAGCTAAAGGTGAGCCGACGATATGTGTTGGAAGTGTTTCCAAGGTTGATGTGATCAAGCATCGCACGCTCCCTCTACCATCGAGATTGGAGTTAAACCTAAAATTGTTATTTGGTGTTTATGCGTTGAGCATAGACATGATTGGATTATGTCTATCGCAATACGGTTATTCATTTAAGGAGAATAATGGTTACTCTATTTATTTGAATAAATACCTTCAATGGTCTTGCACCTAAAAAGAATGGTTTATTGAATCTCGATTGTAGTGATACACATTTTCATGCCAAAAGATATAAGATAGTAATGATAGTACCACGTACTTGTGGCAATCGCCATGTAAGTCATATTGGTATAAAACGCATGAAGAAGCTCCATGTTGATGGATCTTTGGACTCACTCGTTTTGAAAAGTTTGAGACATGCAAACCATGTCTATTGGTGTATACGCATGAAGAAACTCCATGCAGATGGATCGCTTGGACTCACTTGATTTTGAATCACTTGAGATATGCAAATCATACCACATGGGCAAGATGACCAAAAGCCTCGGTTTCAAAGAAGATGGAACAAGATAGCAACTTGTTGGAAGTAACACATTTTGATGTGTGCAGTCCAATGAGTGCCGAGGCATGCAAAGGAATATCGTTATGTTCTTACTTCACGGATGATTTAAGTAGATACTGAGTGTATTTACTTGATGAAACACAAGTCTGAATTATCGAATGGTTCAAGTAATTTCAGAGTGAAGTTAAAGATCATCGTGACAAGAGGGTAAAATGTCTATGATATGATCATAGAGATGAGTATCTGAGTTACGAGCTTTGGCACGCAATTAAGACACCGTGGAAATTGTTTCACAATTAATACCGCTCGAACACCATAGTGTGATGGTGTGTCCGAACATCATAGTTGCACCCTATTGGATATGGTGCGCACTATGATGTCTCTTATCGAATTACCACTATCGCTCATGGGTTAGGCATTAGAGACAACCGCACTCACTTTAATAGGGCACCACGTAATTCCGCTGAGACGACACCGCTTGAACTATGGTTTGGAGAAACCTAAATTGTCGCTTTCTTAAAGGTTTGGGGCTGCGACGCTTATGTGAAAAAGTTTCAGGTTGATAATCTCGAACACAAAGCGGATAAAATGCATCTTCATAGGACACCCAAAACGATGGGGTATACCTCCTAATTCAGATCCGAAAGCAATAGGGATTGTTTCTAGAAACGGGTCCTTTCTCGAGGAAAAGTTTCTCTCGAAAGAATTGAGTGGGAGGATGGTGGAGACTTGATGAGGTTATTGAACCATCACTTCAACCAAGCAGGTAGCAGGGCACGTGAAGTTCCTGTGGCACCTACATCAATTGAAGTAGAAGCTTATGATAGTGATCATGAAGCTTCAGATCAAGTCACTACCGAACCTCGTAGGACGACAAGGACGCGTACTGCTTTGGAGTGGTGCGGTGATCCTGTCTTGAATGTCATGTTGCTAGACAACAATGAACCTGCGAGCTATGGAGAAGCAATGGTGGGCCCATATTCCAACAAATGGTTAGAAGCCATGAAATCCGAGATAGGATCCATGTATCAAAACAAAGCATGGACTTTGGTGGACTTGCCCGTTGATCGGCAAGCCATTGAGATAAATGGATATTTAAGAAGAAGACGGACGTGGACGGTAATGTCACTGTCTATGAAGCTCGACTTGTGGCGAAGAGTTTTTCACAAGTTCAAGGAGTTGACTACGATGAGATTTTCTCATCCGTAGCGATGCTTAAGTCCGTCGGAATCATGTTAGCATTAGCTGCATTTATGAAATCTGGCAGATGGATGTCAAAACGAGTTTCCTTACCAGTTTTGTAAGGAAAGGTTGTATGAAAGTTTTTGTCGATCCTAAGGATGCTAAAAGGTATGCCGGCTCCAGCGAACCTTCTAAGGACTGGAGTAAGCATCTCGGAGTTGGAATATACGCTTTGATAAAATGATCAAAGATTTTGGGTTTATACAAAGTTTGTCGAAACTTGTATTTCCAAAGAAGTGAGTGGGAGCACTATAGAATTTCTGATGAGTATATGTTGTTGACATATTGATGATCGTAAATGATGAAGAATTTTCGTAAATCATATAGGGTTATTTGAAAAGTGTTTTTCAAGTGAAAACCTGGATTAAGCTGCTTAAACATTGAGCATCAAGATCTATGAGAACAGATCGAAAATGCTAAATGATACTTTCAAATGAGCACATACCTTGACATGATCTTGAAGGTGTTCAAGATGGATCAGTCAAAGAAGGAGTTCTTGCCTGAGATGTAAGGTATGAAGTTAAGACTTAAAGCTCGACCACGCAGAAAAGAGAGAAAGGACGAAGGTCGCCCCCTATGCTTTAGACGTAGGCTCTATAGTATGCTATCTTTGTGTACCGCACCGAAGTGTGCCTTGCCATGAGTCGATCGAGGGGTACAAGAATGATCCAGGAATGGGGATCATTGACAGCAGTCAAAATTGTCCTTGGAGTAAATAAGGACATGTTTCTCGATTATGGAGGTGATAAAGAGTTCAGCGTAAAGGGTTACGTCGATGCAAGCTTTGACACCTATCCGAATGACTCTGAATAGCAAACCGGATACGTATAGTGGAGCAACCATTTGGAATAGTTTCAAATGGAGCGTGGAAGCAACATTTATAATATGACCTAGAAATTTGTAGCACACACGGATCTGAAAGGTTCAGATCCGCTGACTAAAACCTCTTTCACAAGCAAAACATGATCAAACCCGTAACTCATTGAGTCTTAATCACATGATGATGTGAACTAGTTTAATGACACTAGTAAACTCTTTGGATGTTGGTCACATGGCGATGTGACCTGTGAGTGTTAATCACATGGCGATGTGAACTAGATTATTGACTCTAGTGCAAGTGGGAGACTGTTGGAAATATGCCCTAGAGGCAATAATAAATTAGTTATTATTATATTTCCTTGTTCATGATAATCGATTATTATCCATGCTATAATTGTATTGATAGGAAACTCAGATACATGTGTGGGTACATAGGCAACACCATGTCCCTAGTAAGCCTCTAGTTAACTAGCTCGTTGATCAATAGATGGTTACGGTTTCCTGACCATGGACATTGGATGTCGTTGATAACGGGATCACATCATTGGCATAATGATGTGATGGACAAGACCCAATCCTAAGCCTAGCACAAAAATCGTAGTTCAGTATGCTAAAGCTTTTCTAATGTCAAGTATCTTTTCCTTAGACCATGAGATTGTGCAACTCCGGATACCGTAGGGAATGCTTTGGGTGTACCAAACATCACAACGTAATCGGGTGGCTATAAAGGTGCATTACAGGTATCTCCGAAAGTGTCTCATTGGGTTGGCACGAATTGAGACTCGATTTGTCACTCCGTAAACGGAGAGGTATCTCCGCCCACTCGGTAGGACATCATCATAATGTGCACAATGTGACCAAGGGGTTGATCACGGGATGATGTGTTACGGAACGAGTAAAGAGACTTGCCGTAACGAGATTGAACAAGGTATCGGGATACCGACGATCGAATCTCGGCAAGTACAATGCCGCTAGACAAAGGGAATTGTATACGGGATCGATTGAGTCCTTGACATCGTGGTTCATCCGATGAGATCATCGTGGAACATGTGGGAGCCAACATGGGTATCCAGATCCCGCTGTTGGTTATTGACCGGAGAACGTCTCGGTCATGTCTGCATGGTTCCCGAACCCGTAGGGTCTACACACTTAAGGTTCGGAGACGCTAGGTTTATAGGGAATAGATATACATGGTTACCGAATGTTGTTCGGAGTCTCGGATCAGATCCCGGACGTCACGAGGAGTTCCGGAATGGTCCGGAGGTAAAGATTGATATATTGGACGAAGGGTTTTGGAGTCCGGAAGTGTTCCGGAGGTACCGGTGATGACCAAAGATGACAGAAAGGTGTTTGGGAGCCCGGTAAGTGTTGGGGGGGCTTCATGGGCCAAGGGAAAGGGGCAAACCAGCCCACTAAGGGGCTGTGCGCCCCCCTCACCTATTCCCACGTGACCAGGGGGTTTGGGGCACCCCATCTAGGGTTCCCACCTCCTGGCTTGGGGGCCAAGTCACCCAAAGGGGAGATCCCATCTGCCCTAGCCGCCGCCCCCCCCTAGGGGAAACCCTAGGGCGCCTCCCCTCCCCTTTGCCCCTATATATAGTGGAGGTTTTGGGGCTGCCTAACACATGAGAACTTCTCCCTCTTGGTGCAGCCCTGCCTCTCTTCCTCCTCCTCCTCTCCCGCGGTGCTTGGCGAAGCCCTGCAGGATTGCCACGCTCCTCCACCACCACCACGCCGTTGTGCTGCTGCTGGACGGAGTCTTCCTCAACCTCTCCCTCTCTCCTTGCTGGATCAAGGCGTGGGAGACGCCACCGGGCTGTACGTGTGTTGAACGCGGAGGTGCCGTCCGTTCGGCACTAGGATCTCCGGTGATTTGGATCACGACGAGTACGACTCCTTCAACCCCGTTCTCTTGAACGCTTCCGCTTAGCGATCTACAAGGGTATGTAGATGCACTCTCCTTCCCCTCGTTGCTGGTTTCTCCATAGATAGATCTTGGTGACACGTAGGAAAATTTTGAATTTCTGTTACGTTCCCCAACAGGTACCTCCTTCGTTCCGTGTTTTGGACAGGGCTGGTTTAATAGATAGGTTAGGCGGTCCGGGTTGGGGCTTGGAGCTCTGCCGCGATTCGGCGGTTTACCCCTCCGTCGCTGGCCCCGGTCCTGCGCACTAGTATTAGCAACAAAATCCATGCTGCCATCCGCTTTACGCTTGCCTCCGTTACCATGACCTGCCGCGTTGTGTTGCTGCCCCTTGGAGTTGCCGTTCTTCTTTCCCTTCCCTGTCTTGTCATCATCAGACTCGGGATCCTTGGTACCATCAGAATCAGCATACTTCACTAACGCCGTCATGAGGGTCCCCATATCATTACAATGGCGCTTCATCTGCCCCAATTTTAACTTCAGAGGCTTAAACCGGCAGTTGCTTTCCAAGGTTATAACCACGGAGTCGGTGTTGATACGGTATGAAGAGTGCAAAATTTCCGAAACTCGGCGTACCTAGCGGGTTGTTGACTCTCCTTCCTCCTAGCCACAGGCCGCTAAGTCCACTATCGACATGGGCTGCTTCCATGTATCCTTGAAATTCTGGATAAACCGGGCCCACAGCTAGGCCCATGAACTGACAGAATTGGCTGGTAAGCTCTTTAACCAAATACGGGCTGTCCCTTCAAGCATCATGGTGAAGTATTTTGCACATGCCGCTTCATCTACGTCAAGCATCTCCATAGCCATCTCATAGCTCTCTTCCCATGTTTCCGGAGACAAATCGGCCGTGTAACTTGGCACCTTGCGCGGGCCTTAAAGTCCTTGGGCAGGCGCACATTACGTAAAGTGGGGACAAGACAAGGCACTCCCAAAGAACTGGAAGTAACTCCTGGCTCGATCGAGGTAGTTGGACGAATCGGCGTAAGCTGACGAGCCTCATGCGGTGCTGCTAACCCGGCGTCCCTGCGCGCTCGGGCCCGGTCCACCACTTCCTGAGCATCACCTGCTGGGTTATGGCCACAGGGCGCTTCACGGTTCCGTGCATCACTGGACACGGCCGGTTCATCCATCCGCCTGCTGTAACTCCGGCTTGGACGGGGGGTGGAATGAATTCGGTCACGGCTGTATGAATACGCTTCCTGTTGAATCAAGGCCGTTCGAAGAAGCTCCTTAACCCGGCGCGTTTCCACCGCCTGCGGAGAATCACCTTCAATTGGGATGGCCTCCAGTCGTGAAGCGGCGGCGACAAGATTATCCATTGGATTGGAATAATGACCTGGAGGTGTCTGGACAGGCTGAGGCACAACATTGTTCTGTCGAGGCGGCTCCATCAGGCGAGGCTGAACCGGCGCATCCGGCCCTGGTGCCTCCGCCCGGTTTAGCCACGGCGGGTTACTAGTCCCTGCTCCTGGGGTGTTAAAGAGGTTTCTAGCGTCGAAAACTGTCGGCAAGCGAGACCGATGCTTCCTTTTCAGGACTTCATGTGATGCGTTCTGGTCCAGCATAAGCCTATAGGCCTGTGCATCCAAAGCGGCCCGCTCTGCGGCCATCCTGTTGTTCTCGGCTGCCAGGTCGGCCTTGGCTTGAGTGATCTGTTCCCTCACCTTTGCAATCTCCGCGTTGTGGGCGTCCTGATCCGCCGGGTTAGCCTCAGCCATAAGCACGGCCAACGCATCAAACAAATCAGATAAAACTTGAGCCGGCGGGCGCACAGAGCCTCCTGCCCCGGCCGCTGCCGCCGATGCTGATCCGGAGAACATTGCTGCTGTTGTCGAAGAGTGGATCGCCGCCTTCATACCGACCATGAATATCCCAACCCGGTTGGGCAGATCAGAGGGGTCCGGAATACTGTCTCCATCGGAACAGCCCCCAATCCGACCGTCTTGCAGCTGATACAGTGACTCGGTTTCTCCGGTCGAGGACTCGTCGCCGGAATAAATGACGGTCTCGCTACCAGATACCGATCCATCTTCATATTCTCCTCCATGGATGACTCCCACGAAGGCACATTTCACGGCCGGTTTAACCTGGGCAGATCTCGCACGCTGAGCCGTTTCGACGAGGTCGGTGCAGATGTCCGGCTCAGGGCCCGGTTCACCAATCTTGCCAATGAAGACGTGTATGCCACCAAAGGGGACCCGGTACCCGTACTCAATCGAGCCGGCTTCGGGGCCCCAGCCTGAATCATCGATGTAGAGCTTGCCGCGACGACTCTTGGTCATCCGACCCACAGCGTAACCCTTGAGTCCTTCGAAGTTGCCCTCCAAGAACTTGAAACCATCGTGCAATAGCCCCACGGTGGGCGCCAACTGTCGTGGTTTTGTCACGGCAGATGTTCTCATGAAAGGACTTAGTCGTGGAGCCATCGCTACGGGTTAGCTTGAAGGGGTTAAAGCGGACACAAGTACGCGAGAGAGTTTATACTAGTTCGCCCCTTCGATGAAGGTAAAAGCCTACGTCTAGTTGTGATGGAATTGATGGGGGTTTCGATGACTAGGGAGCAAACAAGCTTCGCCTACGTCTCGAGTTGTTGTCTGTTGTCCTTGAACCGCCGCCGGGTCGTCCCTTATATACATGGGTGACGCCCGTCGGTTTGCAGAGTCCCGAGACCGGCTCATAGTCGTGTCCGGTTCGGTCTCTAGTATTTCTAACTTACAATACAAGTTACATACTAATGCCGGTTCACGGCTACAAGCCTTAAACCGGTTCTGGGCCTTGGGCCTTATAGAATATCCTCATGGGCTTCAAGCATACTTGACTACTGATGAAGTTAACCCGGCCTCTCCTGGCCGGTTTACGCCCAGTAGTAATATCCCCAACACTATTGGCGAAGCCGACGTTGGAAAATCAGGACAGGTATTTGTAACAAAGCATCCGGGGCAGGAGGAGCTGGTTGTACCTAAAGTGCAGAAGTAATCATTCGCTTCAGTTGAGAGACGTGGAATACCAGATGGATTCGGCTAGAACTAGGGAGTTCCAGCCGATAAGCTAGCTGGCCAATCTTATCTGTAATAGTATAAGGGCCATAGTAATTGAAGGAAAGTTTATGATTAGCTTGCCTAATCACTGAAGATTGAAAATATGGCTATAGTTTCAAGAAAACCTTTTCACCAACTGCAAATGACCAATCAATCTGTGCTTATCAGCTTTCTGTTTCATCTTCTGCTGAGCCCTGTGCAGATGCTGCTTGACGAAATCTAAAACTACAGTTCTCTGTTCCAACCAAGCAGAAGTGTGGGGACAGGAAATAGTGTTACAAACTGAAATGCCAAATTATCTGGGTGCCTTACCATACAAAACCTCAAAAGGAGACTTCCCCACAGATGAATGCCAGTTAGTATTGTAACAAAATTCACACAAGGAAAGCCATTTAGACTGATGAGTAGGATGTGCACTAATAAAGCATCTGACGTAACACTCAATCTATTGATTGACTCCCTCAATCTGGCTATCTGTTTCAGGGTGATTGGCTGGGCTCATTTTCAATTCACTGCCAGTTGCTTTTATCAAAGCATTCCAAAAAATGCTAGCAAATATAGGATCCCTATCTTAAACAATATACTTTGGCATGTTGTGCAACTTGAAAACATGGTCCAGAAAAGTCTCAGATACAATAGGTGCAGAAAAAGGATGACGGAGGGGAATAAAATGGCCATATTTAATGAATTTATCAAGAACCACTAGAATGCAATTATACCTGCTAGAAGAAGGAAGGCCGCTAATGAAATCCATTGCAACCATTTCCCATGCTTGTTGAGGAATAGGCAAAGGACTAGGCCAGGATATGGAACTCTCTCTAGCTTGGCTTGCTGGCAAGTAAGACAAGCTTGTACCATTTCATGAATAAACTTCCCCATACCTATACAGCATAATAGACTATGAATTCTTTTATATGTCACGGGAAATCCCAAGTGTCCTACCATTGGGATGTCATGAAAGACCCTAACAGAAGGAAGATTACCAACCCAAATTCTTCCCTTGTACTTAATAAGTCCATTCTGCAAACGATAGTGTGGTTTAGAACTGAGAGACACACTGAGTTGCCGGAGAAGATCTTGAGCTCTTTAGGATCATGTTCATAACTAGAAAGAATATCCTAAAACTAGAGAGGTGTAGCAGCAGAAATAGATAAAAACTTCTAAATCATGACGGGGCATCCTGGAAAGAGCATCGGCAGAATTTGTGGACTCTTTCTTGTAAACAATTTTATCTTTGTAAGCCCATCATTTTTCTAAGTGATTTATGTTGCCAAGGAGTGTGCAATCTTTTTTTCCAACTGGACCAAGCTCTTTTGATAAGTTCTAGTTGTGAAATCAATCACTTGTAAATAAGGTATCAAATTCTCTGGTGCCAAGAGAATAGCCAAATATTCTTTCTCATATACAGGCAATGTTTGATTCTTGGGGCCAAAGACCTTACTAACATAAGCCAAAGGATGGCCACATTGCATCAAAACAGCTCCAAATCCCTTATCACGGGAATCTGTTTCAGTAAAAAATAGTTTAGTAAAGTCTGGAATAGCTAGAACAAGGGCAGTCATAAGTGCTTCTTTAAGTGTCTGAAAGGCCACTTCAGTGTCAGAGGTCCACATAAACCGAATACCCTTTTTAAGAAGTTGAGTAAGAGTTCTGCTAATGAGGCCGTAATGTTTGATAAATTTCCTTTAATAACCAGTGATGCCCAAAAATCCTCTAATTTCTTTAACATGTGTTGGAATAAGCCAATTTGCAATAGTGGTAATCTTGCTAGGATCAGTGCTAACTCCCTTCTCACTAATGACATGGCCTAAATAGCCAATGCTCCTCTATCCAAAAGCACATTGACCGAGTTTAAATTTCCACCGATGTTCCTCAAGAAGTTGCAGCACTTGTTCAAATGCACAATGTGGTCCTTCAGAGTTACTAAAATGTCATCAAAGAAAACCAAAACACAAACTCTGTTGAGAGGTGAAAGTGTGAAGCTCATAGCTCCTTGGAATGTAGCAGGACCACCAACCAACCCAAAATCTAAAGAACAAATTCAAAATGACCATTGTGGGTTTGAAGAGCTATTTTGTACTCCTCACCAGGGGCCAATCTTATTTGGTGATAGCCTGACCTTAAATCCAACTTAGAAACCAACTAGCTCCTGCCAATTCATCCATGAAAGGTATAGGAAATTTACTCTTTAGTGTTAGAGCATTTAAATATCTATAGTCTACCACCATTATCCAAGTTGAATCATTCTTTTTGACCAAAATTACTGGAGAAGAAAAAGGACTAGTGCTCCTTCTAATTATCTCAAACTGTAGCAATTCAGCCACCTATTTTTTCAACTCATCCTTAAGACCCGGGGGGCAACTCCGTATGGTCTAATGGAAACATGCCTAGCACCAGGAATGAGAGGAATGGTATGATCAAACTCCCTTCTAGGAGTTAGATCTGGATATTTATCTAAAATTTGTTGCAATTCATCTGGAAAACTAGTACTTCTGCCATATCTATAAGGTAATTAACAGAAACCATAGCAAAGAAACTGGTATAAGTTTCAGGTTCCCGTAGAGTAACCAATTGCCCTTTTCTGTAAAAATGACAACCATTTTTCTTCCCAATCAACCTGCATTGGGTTGTGCTGAGTCAACCAATCGAGGCCCATAATACCATCATAGGCCCCTAATGGTAGAGCTTGATGTGGGACACAAAAGTATGGTCCTGACAAGACCATTGACATGCTGGTAAATGATGTTGACTAGTGAGCAAGGCACCACCAGCAACCTTAACTGAAACAGGGGATATAGCTTGTACTCCAGTAAGTGTAGATAAAAAATTCATCCAGAAATGTATGTGTATTGCACGAATCCACTAGAAAAACCATAGGAATGTTCTGAATAACAAGTTGCAATTTCATACTAGAAACACTAGGAGTAGCATTAAGAGCAGCTTCAGAAATACTTGTACAACTCACTTCAACAGAGCAGTCAGTATCATCTGCAGTACTAGAACTTTCATCTCCCTGCAATTGGTCAATTAATTCCCGCACCACATGCGATTGAACAACTATTTTACACTGGTGATCACGAGTCCATCTTTCTCCACAGATAAAACAGAGACCCTTGGCCTTTCAATAGTTCCTGAGAGCATACCATTTGTCCACTACACTTACATGTTTATTAGAGAACCTTTTATCTTTGGTAACTTTTGGAACTGGAGCACCGGAAGCAGAAGATACACTGGATGTTTTTCCGGGACGATCAGATGCACTAGGAGAAACAGCGGTAGCCACCAATTCCTCATGTAACAGAGCCAACTCAAAGGCAGTGTCCAAATCTGCTGGTTTTTATAATGCTACTTGTATGCGCACATTTTTATGCAATCCATCTAAGAAACGGGAGACATAATGTAAAGCATCAGGGGCTGTTTCATACGCAGATAATTGATCATAGAGTTCAGATAAACGCTCCACATAATCAGCAATTATACTAGTCTGAGCAATATGAAACATGCGCCTGATAAGAAGCTGATGTCGGTTTATACCAAATCTACTTTGTAAAAGTTGACAAAATTCAGACCATGAAGCACGGGGAGTGCGTCGCTGCACTGATTCAAGCTACTGAGCTGCGGGTCCTTCAAATTGTGAAGAAGCCAAGGAAATCCATTACGCCATAGGTGTATTCTACTGCTCAAAATAATCCTTACAGTGATTTTGTGAGAGACGAGCATTAGTTCCATCAACTTGGGGTGGCTCAACACGGGGAGTATGCACGAAATGGTCTGGGTGCTCTCGAGGATACAAATCTACATCAGGAGAATTTTTTTGGGATAATTTGGCTCCCTAGCAGCACAGACATGAGGAGGGACATAAGAAAATACCTGACCACACGGCTCCTTGTTGAAACCTGAACTCGCCGCAGCCGCTGCAGCAGACAAAGCTAGAAGAGACTTGCGGGTTCCCTTTGTTGCAGGATCTGCACGAGCCTCCGCCTCACCATAGATCATGACCTGACCTATATCAAAACTAAGATCATCTCGCACGCCTTCTCGCTTGGCGAAGAGGCCATCTAACTTGGCAGATCTTTTTGTCGAACTTCTAGCGTACATCCTTGATGGTGGCCATATGTTGAGCCTCCAACTTGCGGTCGATGTCGTCGTCGTTGCCGCTCCGCAGCAGATTGTATATGCGGGCGCCCCTTCGATGACAGTTCCTCCATGGCCTCACACTGGCAACAAACCTTGTGGCAAGTATAGTTGTTGTGGCCTGGCAGCGCCAGGACGCGACTCTGATACCAGATTGTCAGCGCTAGAATTGTAATTAGGGAAAACAGAGGTTGTGGATTTGGAAATTCAAACTAGTTCACGAGCAGAGGAATTCATCCCATCCTCCCTCACCTCCTCGAAGTACAAGTCGGCCGATTGGCCACTTCTTCGCCGACAAGTTTATCCTCAGCAGGAAGCAGTATATATAAGGAAAAAGTTACAAAGGTCACTTGACCCATTCATGGCCTCCAAGCCGACTAGGTGGTCTAGTGCTTATCTTGGCCCGGGCCGCTGGCCCATCTTCATCATTTGAATCCCGCAGCACTGGTGATGTCCTGGCAGTCGGAATGTGTACAACATGGAGCTCGCCCAACACAACCTTGTCATGAGCTTAATGGACGTCAAGCTCCACATGTTTGGTGTGTCTGCGATGAACTGGATTAGGTAAACTGCAGAGATATTGTCACATGGACAATAGTGGCCTTCCTAGAGGAACATGTAGTTCACGGAGTATATTAGCAGTGACATTCGCCACCGCACTGTGGGTTGTCATTTAGACGATCAGGTGATCAATGAGTCACCGAGGTACACACAGTAGCCAGAAATGGAGTGTCGGGTGTCCGGGTAGCCCGCCTAGTCTACATCAGAGTACACAATGAGAGCGGCGGCGGACGTGGTTGCATGGATGTTGAGACCAAACCTTACGGTGCCACATATGTAGCGAAGCACACATTTGAAGAGTGCCCAATCGATGCCATGTGGTCTATGTGTGAAGGCACAATTGCTGAACTTCATGGGCAAGGATGTGTGAGCATGAGGTACTCCAAAGCTTTGGTGATGTTGTGGCAGTGAGCGTCATCATGGGTGAGAGCACCAGTCGTTGCGGAGTCCTTGGCCTTGCACTACTAGGAAAAAGGCTAGTAGTAGCGCGGGGTAAAGGACTAGTAGTAGCGCGGGGGCCCGCACTATTACTAGGGAGCAACAGCTAACTGGTAGTAGTAGCGCGGGTGCCACCCGCGCTACTACTACGCCTGTTAGTTGTAGTGTAGACACTACAAGAAAGTAGTTAATCTGTGACAGCCAGTGTCCGTCACAGACGTGCCAAAAACTATCAAGGATGGCTGGGCGTGACGGTCCTGAAATCCGTCATGTATATTGTGTTGATACGTCTCCAACGTATCTACTTTTCCAAACACTTTTGCCCTTGTTTTGGACTCTAACTTGCATGATTTGAATGAAACTAACCCGGACTGACGCTGTTTTCAGCAGAACTTCCATGATGTTGTTTTATGTGTAGAAAATAAAAGTTCTCAGAATGTCCTGAAAATCCACGGAGCGACTTTTTGGAAAATGTAAAAAATACTGGCAAAAGAATCAAGACCAGGGGGCCCACACCATGTCCACAAGACAGGGGGTGCGCCCCCTCTTTCTGGGCGCGACCCCCTATCTCGTGGGCCCCCTGGACCTCCACCGACCTCAACTCCAACTCCATATATTCACGTTCGGGGAGAAAAAAATCAGAGAGAAAGTTTCATCGCGTTTTACGACACGGAGCCGCCGCCAAGCCCTAATCTCTCTCGGGAGTGCTGATCTGGAGTCCGTTCGGGGCTCTGGAGAGGGGGATTCATCGCTGTCGTCATCATCAACCATCCTCCATCACCAATTTCATGATGCTTACCACCGTGTGTGAGTAATTCCATCATAGGCCTGCTGGACGGTGATGGGTTGGATGAGATTTACCATGTAATCAAGTTAGTTTTGTTAGGGTTTGATCCCTAGTATCCACTATGTTCGAGATTGATGTTGCTATGACTTTGCTATGCTTAATGCTTGTCACTAGGGCCCGAAGTGCCATGATTTCAGATCTGAACCTATTATGTTTTCATGAATATATGTGTGTTCTTGATCCTATCTTGCAAGTCTATAGTCACCTATTATGTGTTATGATCCGACAACCCCAAAGTGACAATAATCGGGATACTTCTCGGTGATTACCGTAGTTTGAGGAGTTCATGTATTCACTATGTGCTAATGCTTTGTTCCGGTTCTCTATTAAAAGGAGGCCTTAATATCCCTTAGTTTTCGCTAGGACCCCGCTGCCACGGGAGGGTAGGACAAAAGATGTCATGCAAGTTCTTTTCCATAAGCATGTATGACTATTTACGGAATACATGCCTACATTACATTGATGAACTGGAGCTAGTTCTGTGTCACCCTATGTTATAGCTATTACATGAGGAATCGCATCTGGCATAATTATCCATCACTGATCCATTGCCTATGATCTTTTCACATATTGTTCTTCGCTTATTTACTTTTTCGTTGCTATTGTTACAACTACTACAAAAACCCAAAAACATTACTTTTGCTACTGTTACCTTTATTATCATACCACTTTTGCTACTAAATACTTTGCTGCATATACTAAGTTATCCAGGTGTGGTTGAATTCACAACTCAACTGCTAATACTCAAGAATATTCTTTGGCTCCCCTTGTGTCGAATCAATAAATTTGGGTTGAATACTTTACCCTCGAAAAGTCGCTATGCGATCCCCTACACTTGTGGGTTATCAAGACTAATTTCTAGCGCCGCTGTTGGGAGCATAGCTTTATTCTTTGAGTCACTTGGGATTTATATCTGTTGATCACTATGAAGAACTTGAAAGGACGAGCGTAACTACGATTTTTCCCTCAACTACGAGGGAGGTAAGGAACTGCCATCTAGCTCTGCACTAGACTCTCCTTCTGTTTTGAGTAAGCTTGCGACACCTAAACCTGCTATCGCTATGAATTACGATATGTCGCATGTTATTGATGATGCCACTTCTGCTATGCATGATACTTATGATGAAACTACTTCTGTGCGTGATACTACTTTGCCATTAGGTGAATTTCTTGATGAACAACTTGCTAGAGTTAGGGGGAATGAAATTATTGAATATGCTATTATTGATGATAGTGATGATGAAAATTCTCCCAATGATTATGAATTACCTGTTGTTCCCGAGGGTTATGTTATGAATGAAGAAGCTGCTAGAGCTATCTTTGCTTGCAATGATAGATATGATCTTAAAAAATTATTAGCTAAATGGAAGCAGCAGTCTCTTAATGCTAGAATGAAACCTGACCCTGCTTTTGCTACTTCACCTATCTGTGTTACTGAAAGGATTATGAATTCTCTGTTGATCCTGAGATTATTACTTTAGTTGAATCTAATCCTTTTATGGCCTTGAATCTGAAACTGTTGTGGCACATCTTACCAAGTTGAATGATATAGCCACCCTGTTTACACATGATGATAAATCTTTCTATTTTTATATCCTTAAGATATTTCCGTTCTCGTTAAAGGGTGATGCTAAGACTTGGTATAATTCTCTTGCTCCTGGTTGTGTGCGTAGTCCCAGGGATATGATTTATTACTTCTCTGCTAAATATTTCCCTGCTCATAAGAAACAAGCTGCCTTATGGAAATATATAATTTTGTGCAAATCAAAGAAGAGTCTCCCACAAGCTTGGGGAGGCTTCTCCGATTATAATGCTTTGCCTGATCATCCTCTCAAGACAAATGAAATACTTGATATCTTTTATAATGGACTAACCGATGCTTCCAAGGACTGCTTGGATAGTTGTGTTGGTTGTGTTTTCAGGGAAAGAACGATTTAAGCTGAATTACTATTGAATAATATGTTGACTAATGAAAATAATTGGACTCTTCCTGAGGCAATTCCTGAACCAATTGAGCCAACTCCTGAGCCTATTCCTAAACCCACTCCGAAGAAGAGAGGTGTTTTATTTCTCAGTCCTAAAGATATGCAAGAGGCAAAGAAATCAATGAAAGAAAAAGGTATTAAAGCTAAAGATGTTAAGAATTTACCTCCTATTTAAGAAATACATGGTCTTAATATACCGCCTGTTGAAGAACCACATTGTCTTGATAACCCGGCTACGGTAGTAAGGTAAATTCTCTCTATAGATATGATAAAGTTGAAATCCCCTCTACTAAATTCCATAGCCCATGCTTAGATGAATTTGATGACTTTATGGCTAGACAAGAAAGTTTTAGTGCTTATGTTGGTAGAGAGTTAAAGAATAGTGCTTTCGAGCTAGGACGCATGAGCGATAATATGGCTAGAGTTAAAGGTGAACTCAAACTCATTAGCAAATATACCTCTATGGTTGCTACTCAAGCTGAGCAAGTACTTAAAGATCAAAATGATTTGCTTGATGAATTAAATAATAAAAATGACTATGCTGTTAGAGTGGCTACTAGAACTGGTAGAATGACTCAGGAACCTTTGTATCCTGAAGGCAACCCTAAGAGAATCGAGCAAGATTCTCAGAGAAACAATTTAGAGGCACCTAGTTCTTCTAAAAAGAAAAACGATAGGACTTTGCATGCTTCTAGTGAACCTACTGTAGGCACACCTAAGAATCCCAATGATATTTCTATCTCTGATGCTGAAACACAATCAGATGATGAACATGAACCTAGTGATAATGTTAATGATAATGTTCATGTTGATGCTCAACCTAGTAAGAACAATGATGTAGAGATTGAACCTGCTGTTGATCTTGATAACCCACAATCAAAGAATCAACATTATGATAAAGAGATTTTGTTGCTAGGAAGAACGGTAGAGAAAGAGAACCATGGGTTCAGAAACCCATGCCCTTTCCTCCTAAACCATCCAAGACAAAGGATGATGAGGATTTTGAGCGCTTTGCTGAAATGATTAGACCTATCTTCTTGCGTATGCGCCTAGCCGATATGCTTAAAGTAAATCCTTATGCTAAGTATATGAAGGATATCATTACAAATAAAAGAAAGATATCGGAAGCTGAAATTTCCACCATGCTTGCTAATTACACTTTTAAGGGGGGAATACGAAAGAAACTTGGAGATCCGGGTGTACCAACTATATATACCATGCTCCATTAAAAGAAATTATGTTAGAACTGCTTTATGTGATCTTGGAGCCGGTGTTAGTGTTATGCCTCTCTCTTTATATCGTAGACTTGAATTAAATAATTGACACCTACTGAAATATCTTTGCAAATGGCTAATAAATCAACTGCTATACTTGTCGGTATTTGTGAGGATGTGCCTGTTGTGGTTGCAGATGTCACTATCTTAACGGACTTTGTCATTCTTGATATTCCTGAGGATAATAGTATTTCTATTATCCTTGGTAGACCTTTTCTGAATACTGCAGGGGCTGTTATTGATTGCAACAAAGGCAATGTCACATTTCATGTTAATGGTAATGAGCATACGGTACACTTCCCGAGGAAACAATCTCAAGTTCATAGCATCAATTCTATTGGAAAAGTTCCAACTATTATTATTGGAGGTTTTGAATTTCCTCTTCCTACTGTCAAGAAAAAGTATGATATTCTTATTGTTGGGGATTTTCATATCCCCGTTGAGGTAACATAGTGTTATTCAAAATTTCTCCGGTTCCGTGTTATTCGGAATGAGTTTGTTAACAAGACTTGATCAACCTTGTTATTGGATTCATTTTGATGATCACGAGATGGATGAAACTAGAAGGCACAACCTTCAGTACCCTCTTTTTACTTTCTATTATTTAGAATAAATAAAGCAAAAATAGTGTTATCCGTCTGTTTTTTGAATTATCCGTACATTAAAAAAATATCCCGAAAATAAAAGTGCTCCAAATGCCCTGCAAATTTAGTATGATTTTTTATGGAATATTTGAGGATTTTAGGCACTGAAATCACTACAGGAGGGGCAAGCACCAGGCCACGAGAGTGGATGGCGCGCCCACCCCACCTGGGCGCGCCCCCCTGTCTCGTGAGCCCCTGGTGGCCCCCCCTCCACTTATGCCAGCACCCACACACTCCATCTTCTTCCCAAAAAAATCCCCATCCAGCTCAAGCACGAGTTCTAGCTCATTTTGCTGCGATTTTCGATCTCCTTGCTCAAAGCTCCATTCACAAAGCTGCTTTGGGAGATTCTTGCTTGATATGTGACTCCTCCATTGGTCCAATTAGTTTTTGTTCTAGTGCTTTATTCATTGGAAATTTTTGCTGCATAGGTGACCATGTTCTTGAGCTTGCATGTTAAATTTATGAGGTCCCAAGCAATTCTAATGCATGATATAGGCTCTAGGCACTTGTAGGAGTAGTTGCTGCCAATCTTGTTTAGTTTTATTCACTTTTATTTTGAAGTTACTAAAATTTCAGAAATTTTCAGAAAATGTTAAGGAAACTTTTGAGGGGCTCTTCTAGCCAAGGCTCTTAGGAAAAACAATCCAAAGAGAAGGAAAAAGCCAAGTATAATCTTCCTCGCTTAGCGGAAGTACGATCATGTGAATGGCCATGCGATGATTTCTTGAAAGAAGCTGGAATTCATGAAGAATTTTATTCTTTGATCGAGACTGCAAGCCTCACCGGTTTCATCAACGACCGGATCGATCAGTATCTCTTACTCACCAATACTTTCGTGCAAAACTTTTATTATTATCCTAAGAAGTCAGCGCCTGCAGTATCATTTCATTTATATGATGAATTCAGAGAAAATATCTCTACGTAATTTTTGCGCGGTGTGTAGGATACCTTATGAGGGATAATTAGAGGAACCTCATCGTAAAGATGTGGATGGCTTTGTTAACACTATAGCTGTAGAGGAGCCAAAGAAGGGCTCCGAGGCAAAAATCTCTAGCATACACTTTCCTGTTTTACGCTACTTTGCCATATTTGCTAGTAGATGCTTGATTGGTTGTGGAAATAGTGGAAACTTTAGTGTTCCTGATATTATCATTCTTCAACATGCCTTGCTTGGAGACAATAGTTTTAGTATGGGTGCCGTCGTTGCTAAACGGTTAGCCCTGAATCGTACAAAAGGCCCCATATTTGGAGGTATCTATGCTTCACGTCTTGCTAGACATTTTCAGATACCTATTAGGCAGCATGAGAAAGAGGAGACAAAATTGCCGCCTCACATTTTAGATTACAAGAGCATGGTAGCACACAAGTTTATTGTTGACAACAAAGAGAAGACGCTCTTGTATAACCTTAGATTTAATAAGAAGCACATTGGGACTATTATTTTGCATGTGCCTCTATTGTTTGATTTGCTTGCAGAAAATTTTCTTGTCACGCCGGAAGCGGTGTACAATCATCGAGCCCAAGCTTTCACTCCAGAACCTGAACCTGAGCCGGAACCTGAACTGGACCCTTATTGTGCATCGTCTGTCCAGTGGAATCCGGAGATGACCAGCCAGTGGTATCCTAATTACACTTCCCAGTACACCGGGGAGAGTAGCGGCGGTCCTTGGTACTAGACCAACTTAGGCCAAAAGCCTAAGCTTGGGGGAGTACGTATTTCTCACCGACTTTACATTCACGTTCACACACTAGTCGTCGGTGCTCATACTCTTTCATTGTATTATCCATGCTAGTTTAAATTTCTTTTTCTCACTTTCTTCTTGTGTGTTTGATAAATCTTAAGAAAAACCAAAATATTAGTTAGTTTAATTTCCATGCTTGTAGTAGAATTAAAATGAAAACCCAAAAAGATTTCTAGTTCTTCTTCTTACTTGTTGGGAGCTTTCCCGTGTAAATAGCTTTCTTTTCTTTTCTTTCCTTTGGGAGTCGAGAAGACCATATTGAAAATGTTTAATGGCTCTCATATGCATGATTGTTTATTTAACTTAGAGCACATATTACTGGTCTTCTCTCTTGAGTTGAATGCTTGCAGATTCCAGCTTAGTCCAATGCACGTGCACTCTTATTATTATACACATCATTTGGTCGTGCAAGTGAAAGGCAATAATGACGATATATGATGGACTTATTGGGATAATAAAAGCTGGTATGAACTCGACCTCTCTTGTTTTTGTAAATATGATGAGTTCATCGTTTCTGATTCAGCTTATTATGAGGTAAACATATTTGCAATGACATTTAGAGATTATAGTTTCTTGTGCCATGCTTGATTAGCTATGAGTTATAATGGTTTACCTTATGTACAACATGCTATTAGAATGATTATGATGTGGTATGATGGGATGGTATCCTCCTTTGAATGTATTGAGTGACTCGACTTGGCACCTGTTCACGCATGTAGTTGAAACAGATCAACAAAGCCTTCATGATATTTATGTTCATGGTAGATTATATCCTACTCATGCTTGTACTCGGTGTAAATTAATTTTAATGCATGTTTATGATTGTTGTCGCTCTCTTAGTTGGTCGCTTCCCAATCTTTTGCTATCCTTCACCTGTACTAAGAGGGAATACTGCTTGTGCATCCAAACTCCATAAACCCCAAAGTTGTTCCATATGAGTCCACCATACCTTCCTATATGCGGTATTTGCCTGCCGTTCTAAGTAAATTTGTATGTGCCAAACTCCAAACCTTCAAATGAAATTCTGTTTTGTATGCTCGAGCAGCTCATGTTTCAACTAGGGCTGCCTTTATCTTCCATGCTAGGTGGGTTATTCTCAAGAGGAGTGGACTCCGCCTCATTCACGAGAAAGGGCCGTAACTGGATACCCAGTCCCATGATCCAAAAAGATCAAAGCAAATCAAAATAATTAAACAAAACTCCCCCAGGGCTGTTGTTAGTTGGATGCACTCATTGTTTCGAGCAAGCCATGGATTGATGCTTGTTGGTGGTTGGGGGAACTACCTATAATGCATTTAGCATGGAAGATACAGCCATCTCATAGTTGTTGCGTTGACAGCAAAAGTATGCCGCTCAAAATGTTATTCAATCTCTATTTTAAAATCGAGCTCTGGCACCTCTACAAATCCCTGCTTCCCTCTGCGAAGGGCCTATCTATTTACTTTTATGTTGAGTCATCACCCTTCTTATTAAAAAGCACCCATTTGGAGAGCACACTGTCATTTGCATTCATTATTATTAGTTTATATTGGGTATGACTTGACTGGATCTCTTTTACCATGAATTACAATGTTTAGTCAGTCCTTGATCTTTAAAGATGCTCTGCATTTATGTTTTGCAACCTCAGAAAGGGCTAGTGAGATACCATTTTGTTATATCATGTTATGATTGTTTTGAGAAAGTGTTGTCATCCGAGTTTTATTATTATGGCTCGCTAGCTGATTATGCTATTGATATGAGTAATTGTGAGACCTAAGTGTTATTGTGAGTATGGTTAGTTCATGATATTTGCTGAAACTTGAATGCTGGCTTTTCATGTTTACAACAACAAGAGCAAACAGAGTTTGTAAAAGCTTTTCTTTATCACTTTCAGTTTATCAACTGAATTGCTTGAGGACAAGCAAAGGTTTAAGCTTGGGGGAGTTGATACGTCTCCAACGTATCTACTTTTCCAAACACTTTTGCCCTTGTTTTGGACTCTAACTTGCATGATTTGAATGAAACTAACCCGGACTGACGCTGTTTTCAGCAGAACTGCCATGATGTTGTTTTATGTGTAGAAAAGAAAAGTTCTCGGAATGTCCTAAAAATCCACGGAGCGACTTTTTGGAAACTATAAAAAATACTGGCGAAAGAATCAAGACCAGGGGGCCCACACCCTGTCCACGAGACAGGGGAGCGCGCCCCTCCTCCTGGGCGCGCCCCCCTATCTCGTGGGCCCCCTGGACCTCCACCGACCTCAACTCCAACTCCATATATTCACATTCGGGGAGAAAAAAATCAGAGAGAAAGTTCCATCGCATTTTACGACACGGAGCCGCCGCCAAGCCCTAATCTCTCTCGGGAGGGCTGATCTGGAGTCCGTTCGGGGCTCCGGAGAGGGGGATTCATCGCCGTTGTCATCATCAACCATCCTCCATCACGCGTCATAATTTGTCAACCCGCCCATCCTTGACGGATTTTAATTTCCGTCATGAATTATGACGGTATATCCCCCGGCCCGCCCAAGGCCCGGTCCACTGTGACAGACTATTCCATCACGGATTTACATGACGTGTAGAAAGACGAGTCCCGTGTGGCATCTCCGGCGATCTGACGTGGCACCAACATGGAGCTGACGTGGCGCCAGCGTGGTTCTGACGTGGCGCCATGTAAGCCGATGGCATTCGGCCGAATATAGTCTGGCCCATTTATTTTAGTACGGCCAGGCCTATGGGCCCATTGTACCGCAGCTGGTTAGCCCATTCGTTTTGGGCTGGCCCATAATCATTTACACTCTCGTCGGTCCATTTCCACGTGTGAAATATGCACATCAGCCAATTAAAATTATGCGCCACTTCTATGTTTTTTAGCCAGAAAGTGTGTTTCGAGGCCCACTTCATTCGGCCCATTAGTGTTTACTCTACCCAACCCAACCCTTCTTTGTTTCTATGCAAAATGGGTTTCCAAGCCTAAGAGCTTACATCTCTAGATCCATCACAAATACAGAAAAGAGGCACAACATCACAAAGCACAGTAACATTGAGCTTATATCTCCACATCCACCAACCATGGAGCAGCAAAATGCAACTAGTTTGCATCCAACAGTGTGCAGTTTGCACAGCAAAAGCATTACAAAATAAGAAGGTAGGTTCCAGCAGTATATCACATTCACATAGCTTCCATGCATCAAGTAGAGAACGACGGCTGATCTTGGACAAATAACTTACCCTTGAGTTGATCTTGCTTGCAACTGACTTAGCAAAAAGTCTAGTTTTGCATCAATCTCAGCTTGCTTCTTCCTGTTCTCCTCATCTTGCCTGGTCCTTGCTTCTTCGGACTCCTTCATCTGCTTGGTCAAGGTGTCAACAAGCGCCCGAAGCTCAAAATTGCCCCTCTTTGCCAATTCTGGCAGCGGTTGCTATCGCTAGATCTCGCATGGACATGCCGGATCCCCACATGTCAAGAAACCTTGGCTTCTTAGTGTGCTTAGCAAGCACTTCAGCTACAGCCTCAGTCGCAGAGTTTGATTCCTGACCAACTTCTGTAGGTTGAGAGGCCTTGTTTTCCATCTCAGTCTAGCAATGCAAGCAACACACATGGTTATAAGACGGGCTTAAGCACAAGTAGAGAAGACAACATCAGCAAGCTTACATGCATCGTTGTTGTAAGGAAATCTATCATGCATCCTTTACAACTTGACATTTGTGATAATAGTCAGGTTAACCTTTTTTCTGTGCGGAGGTGATTCAGATTATACATATATACCATCATCTACAACAAAGTGGACTATTTCCTGAATTAACTAGAAGCGAGTACTATTTAAATTAATTTATTTCTGGAAGTCAATCTATAAAAAATATATATACACACTAAAAATATAAGACACCGAGGATGGCCAAAACGGCAATATATAAAGCCAAATAATAGATTAATAAAAAAACTTTAATTCTAGGTGATTGATTGGTCACATGCCAAAGTGATTGTGCGCTTTTATTAAAGCCATTTCATCTAGTCATATACTAATCAAAAGTGATGTTTTTCAATCGCTTCAAAACTTATCAGTTGTATGAAAATAAAAAGGGTACAATCATACAAGACAAGCTATTACAAGATAGTTAAGTGAAAATGTTAAACCTGTTAACATTTTTAATTAAGATACACTGGCATTTGATTATCAGTTTTCTATATGGTGGAGTAACTCCAATAATATTAGTTCTACTACGCAGAAAGTTAAAAATTCATGGTTGGTAGTCTTTTGAAGCCGACTTACAATTGCAGCTTGGACAACATAAGTGTAGCTTTTCTTTTTCTTGTTGTAGTGGCACTCCTTGAACAAATCCACTGCAATAGGTTCTTTATCTTTGTATTTATCTCCTTGGAAACGACAAATATGAAGGCAAGGGAGTATCATGCACAATTACTACATGGACGCAACAGTTTACATGAACCTATGGTCAAGAATATTTCTCATGAAAATGCACATCTAGAGGCACATGTTTGACTTACCAGATTATCACAGTGCACATGGTAGCTACGTGCGCCAGTAGTTTGGTGAAACTTAACTTGAGCTCAATTATTTTTGTTAATTTCACATATCCCCTACATCAAGAGACCGAATACATGTAAGGCACGATTTCTTGATGAGTGTAGAAGGCGAGAGATTGGTCTCGAGGAAGAAACATACCATCTTTTTGGAATCCTTCGAGCTTTCCACTAGCTCATTCCACTGCTCATCAGTCATCGAGGGGACAGGAGATCTTCTCGTCACCCAGTGGAGTGGGTGAGGGTCAAAATACTCTTTCTTGAGCCTGTATTGTTGTTTGCGAGTCACGCATTTCAACATTTCAGTACAGGCCTTCCTAACTGGCACAACATCAACATGCATCTGAAACTTGTTCTAGTCCGATGAAAAAACATGTGTAACTATCATGATTGCACATAATTGACACAATAGCACAAAATTGACAGGTTGATAGCCATTTGAGGAAGAAGGGCCTGGACTATGTACTTACACCAACTTCTCCTATAAAGTTCCTGAAGATCCCATCTCGGACATGTCCATCTGGGTCCTTGTAATCCTTCCAGCACTTAAACACAGTCATATGGTGTCTGACTGTGACGTTGCATTCAGTTGCGAACTTTGCAGCAAGAAGAGGTTCCTCCGGCCTTAACTTCCCTTCTGAAACCAATAGGACCTCCTCCCTCCCTCCTAGGGCTCCCCCCTCTCCGCCGCCGCTGCCGGCCCCCTCTTCCCTCCCTCTCGCGCCTCCGGCCACGCACGCCGCGCCGCACCCCGCCTCCCTCCTCCCTCCCGGCCCGCCCCCCGTGTCGCCTCCCCGAGCGAGGCGACCGGGGGCTCATCTCCCCGCCCTCCAGTGCCTCCCCCTCCCGTTCCCCTCCTCCCACCGCCGCCGGCCTGCGGCACCGGGCCCTGCCCGCGTGGTGTTGGAGGCGGCGGCGGCTGTCCATTCCCAGCAGTGCCATGGCTCGGTGGTGGCATCCCGCGGCGGTGCTCCTCGGTCAACGGTGGTTCCGGCAGCGGCAGCTGCTCTGGCGGCGCGCAGCTCGGGTGGCCTAGAGGCGGCGCAGCCTTGGCGGCCCGGGCGCGTTGGATGGTGCCGGCGCCCTCCCGGCCCAGATCTGGGCCCTTTTGGGCCCCATCTGGGTCTGGGCGGGCCTGACTCGGTCTCGCCTACGGCGGCTCCGGCGGGGGCGGTGGTGGTGCAGCTCGTGCGGGGGGTGGTGGAGACGGCGGCACGTCTACTGCAACTCGGCGACGGGTGCTTCACGAGCCCCTTTTGGGCTCGGCCGGGCCTCGAGGGCCTGGTACACTCCCCTTGCCGCGTCCGGTGTGGCTGCTCTCGCTGCCGTTCCTCGTTCCCGGCTGCTCCCTCTCGTCCTCGTCGGTCTCGCTCGATGACCACGGTGAGGCGGCGGTGATGATGGCAAGTCCGTGGTGGCGCACGTCAGAGGTGGCTTGTCCGGTGGTGCGCGTCGGACCGTTCGGGGTTGTGGGTGTTTGGCGGATGGGAGAAATCCGGGCGGCTTGCTTGCCAAGACCGACGCTGATGATGCCCGTAGGCGCCATCGTTCCTTCCTGAAGGGTGTCGGGTCTTCCCCTTCCCCACGCCCCTCCGCATACCGGGGGAAACCCTAGGACCTGTCCGGGCAGCAGCGTCGTCGTCGCCGTGTTCCTTCCTAAAGGTGATGCTTGGTATGCGGAGGTTCGAGGTGCCTGGAGCGAGGTGGTACATCTCCGGTGGGCGCAACGGTTTTGGGTTATCATCGTTTTCGTCGATCCGACGCTGTGGACATTATTTTCTCTCTTCTTTCTCTTTTGTTTCTTTTGGGCATGCTTGTGCTGTTTGCCCCAGCATTGGTCTTTTTGTTGTATCGGGCGGTTGCTATATCAATATAGCGGGGCAAAAGCCTTTTTCGGATTAACTTCCCTTCTGGAATGACAAGCGGCAGTTTTCCCTGCCGGCATCGAGTGGTCCTTTCCAGGCCTTTTCCCAAATTGGGGCCCCTTTCCCTTGGCTCCTAATAGGATTGTGGACCTGAAAAGAGGTAAAATCAAGAATGTATACAATTAAACCACAATTACACGTATATAAGTGTACTAATAAATGGATAACATCGTTTCAAAATGAATAACTATAACAACATGAATTAAGCTAAAAAAAAGTCAAGAAAATATAATAGTAACCATATGACAATAAAAACTAAATGGAATATTGTGTTATTTGTCATGTTGGTGTGTTTCTGATTGTTACAAATGCACAGGTTAACTGGAACGGAAGACATGGTTCGAGCAGATGTCAACAAGGCAATATCTTCAGCAAAGACAGAAGATGAGAAAACTAAAATCATGATATAATTGTCCTTATTTAAATACTGTGATATTAAGAAATGAGAAATGGAGTTGTCCTTGATAATATCATCATCCTGTAGCACTGGAACGACTCATAAAAAAGTCATGCACACATATGGTATAAATTAAGATAGGAAGATGCATAGAATAATAGATTGAACAAGAAGTTTAACTCTATTAGATGCTAGAAAGATTCAGGTTACAACATGCCTTCAGAGTTATTGTTAGGTTGGGTTTGCTGATTTGGTTGGGCACTACCACCAGCTTCGTTGGCCATCTCATTTTCGTCATCACGATGGGCAATGAGATCAGCTCCATTGGCAATCCAGTTATCATCATCACAATGTCCAGGATCATCACCTTTTTAGAAAATAATCATCCAGTGAGAGTATGTTCATCATGCAATCCGAGCTAATAGACTAGGCTAGCAATTCAAAAGAAAAAAACATGAACATGATGTGATAATAATAGTAAGGAACTTGCCTTCAACACCATGGTCATCTATGTTGGGAACAATTTCTAGCATGTAACACCTTAGTAGCCTGAGTAGCCAGAATCGTCCTTGTACCACAAACTTTCAACATGTATGCTTTTGAAAAAACCATCATCTTAAAGTTCAGTCTTCTTTCCATCAAGTTTAAACTAGTCACATTTAAAAAAAACAACCTACCTATCTTCCAAGTTATAATCTAACTGAATGATCTCTTTCAAGGTACCATAAAAATCTACGACCTTACGGTCATGACTCCACTGTTCTACGCCTCTTGTTGCTATCACAAGCAATAGTGCTAAACCTAATCCCATTCACTATGCACGATGAGAATTTCTGGACTCTCTGATCAGGACCACATGCCACGGCAAAGAGATCTTCATCTACCTCTTCGCCAACCTCATCTCGCAGCCTCATCATCTGCAACAACACACAAACACATACATTAGAATTTGCAGTGAAATTTGACAACCAAAAATTATAATTAGATGTGAATGAAAACTAACATAGTTCCTGAACCATGTCTGATTTTTTTGTTGAAGCTCTTTATCACTGTCCGGCAACCGTTTTCTCTTTAACTCATCTCTAAACATACTGTAAAACAAATTAGTCTCGAGATCACATATGTACAACACAATGCAACAAACGCAAGTTTCAGAAGTGATAACGTACTCGATATATTTCTTTGCTTGATCACAATTGTTCCACACATACCACACCATCTGGTCAAATTCTTTTTGCTCATGCACATATTCATATTCATATCCTGAAGTAAAATTAACTCCATGCCCAAAAACGTCAACACCATAGGCTTCTTAATCTGAAACACCTATATTTCTTCGTTTCTGATTAAATATTGTTTCAACATCATCCATGTACCTGGAGCAAAATGCCAGGCATTCATCTACAAATATGCCTCAGCAATCGAACCTTCTGGTCGCGCCCTATTCCTCACACTAGGGGTTGGGGCGCCACCCGGTGGCGCCTCCTGAGAGGAAGTTTGTACGGTGCCAACTTGACAAGCGATCCTTCCACCCCTTTTTTCTCTAATTGCTGATGAACAGGCAAAGATAAGTTAGGAATTTGCAATAACAAAACAAACAATATTTGAACAAACAACAATATTTTAAAGACCTTGACCCCCTTGGGTGGCGGATTATTCCCAACCAGATTAAACAACGAATAACAACAGAAAATTGTAAAACCAATCTAGCATTGAACCAATTGTACACTTGACGGGCTAGAGGTTGAAGCTCGACCAACATTTGAAGTTTACGACGACGGAGCTGAAGCTCCTCCTGTTCACCGGCTGAAGCTCTGCTAGCAGCAGATGTTTAGAGTGACGCAAGAGATGTTGTCTTTGCTCCTCTTGTTCACCGACTGCTTCTCGGATGCTTTGCAGCTGCCTGTCCACCCCTCTGGTGTCATTGATCTCATCAACAACCTCTCCTTAGTTGGTCATCACCTGAATTTGTGTCATACTATTTTTGTTACTGTCATTTGCATAATATCAACTTATAGCTGATGCAAATAATGAATGTTTTCTATTAACACCCAACCTGAAACAAAGCTAATCAGTAGTAACTTAGAGAAGACAAATCAATAGTTTCAGTGATGTTACCAAAGAGTTATAAAATGTTATTGACAACATACATCATAGCTTTACTGCATTGATATTCATAATTATTTTAATGATGAACTAAGCTTTATTTGCCTATTATATAGTTTTGTCTTTCGCCAAACTTTAAATGATATAACCTTGGCAAGAGGTATCCCCAAACCTGCACAACCTCGGGTTGTAGTTCTACCTGATCTATCTCCTCCAACACCCATAATGCACCCAAAACCAAGAAAGCGAAATGATGTATTAAGACCAGGAATAATTCTCAGGATTTTACTATTTTTCATAAGAACAGGAGGTAACAAAATCAACACTCTTACTTCTAAAATAATGGCGGACAAGTGTTTGAGAAAACTATGAAAAAACTTACTCAAACATGCTATCCTCGAGACAATTTCTCTATGTTGCCGGGTTGTCAACCGCCTCAGGACAGATTACTCTTGAGTAGCCACGTTGTTCCGCACATCTTAATCCCTTCCACAAACCATTACCTAGTCAAATTACTACATTAATTAATGGCAAGCTTGTTTCCCTTCCTTTTAGCCAGAAATGGTACGTGAATTGTCAGCATGGGTACAACATTGAATCAATATATAGAAACCAAAGGCTATACGAACGAACATCAAATATATTGATAAGATAAAAGATATTGCAACCTACCCACAAACTGGTAACCGTGTCTAATGAATTCTGCTACAGCTATGTACATGCTTGCCACTGATCAAAACCACAAATTCGAAGCATGAACTGGCCTGATGCAAGCGAGTAGAACGATATATTCAGAACAAAAACTACCACATAGGTTCACTATGAATAAAATTTGCATGTACACATTCTCTGCAAAATAATGGAAAATGTAAAGGTCAGCAGCATGCATAGCACTACATAAGAACCAGAGCTAGAATTAACATGATTTCATCCATTATGTCCAAAACATTACATGTCAATGACTCAACACAAAACCTTCAAATAGCATCAATGAAAGGAGTGGAATGACATGATCAGAAGTTTGGTTCAGTCAAGTTCAGGACAAAATTCACTCTTCCTTCAAAAATTTATGCAAGGGGAGTCTTGTAACAGAGTTTGAGTTCAACGGAACAAGAGCCATCTCATTACAACAAACTGGAACTGCAACAAAAATAGTTTATGTTTTTGTTATTATAAATTGCTCACCTCTCTAGAAAGACTCTGAGGGGGGATGTCAACATCTAGGCATTTCACGCCATCGACTTCCATGTCATTAGAGTATAAATTAGTAGAAGGATCAAACCAAGATTTTCATACCCAGTAATTCGTCAAAAGCTCTCCAATCAAGCAAAAACTACCAATTTATGAAAAGCACTACCAAGCATCCGTGTGGTATTGTGCTATGGTGTCTTGACGAGAGATGGTTCTGATTATTTATAATTAACAGGAAATAGACAGAAGATCACAAGAAACTTAAATTTATGCAACCGTGGTCAATATCCAAAATGAATATACACAACAGAAAGGCGGGAGGGGGTGGCCACCGGAAGAAAGGCCATTCTATTGATGTACTTTCCTGAAAATTTTCAATGGAAATTCCAATGTCGTATGTTATATATATCAGAAATGTTAACCAAAGGGCACCTTTCTTCAATGTAAGTTCTAATCGATCAATGATAAATAGTCGTGAAACCTCCTCTCCCAAGACATACAATTATTTTGAGAAACCCACGTATACAAATTACTCCCTCCGTTTCTAAATATATGTCTTTTTAGAGATTTCAATACACACTACATACAGATGTATATAGACTTATTTTAGAGTGTAGATTCATCCATTTTGCTCCGTATATAGTCCATATTGAAATCTCTAAATGGACATATATTTAGGAACGGAGGGAGTAGAACATAATAGATAAACGACTAACATTGTAAAATGTTGAAACACATAACCGATTTTTATGGAACCTTGACATGATTCATAGAGTGTAAACCATACACCCTAGAGCCGACACCAACTAACATTAGTAACCTTATCAATGGCAACATCAGTTCGTAAGCGATCTTTATTACGTATTTGTGCGATTATGTGCTTCGTTTTCTATATAACTAAATAACATACATGATGACAATCCTATCTATGGACTGAGACTTGTTTTAGAGATCATGCCAGGTACGTAAAGATACCAACACCCTATATAATCTATAAAATGGATGATCGTGCATAAAGCAGATAAGCAAATCATTCCAGAACACCTCGTCTTTTTGAAAGAAGCAAACTGCAACCCATCCAGATATAGCCAACTTGAGATGTATATACGAATCAAACCTGTATGGGAAAACATAGTCCAAGAATATTCCATTTTAATCTCTATCCAAAGTAAGGTGTCTCTCTTCAGCACACTATTTTGTTTTAAATCGTGAAAAGGCCAGTCGGCTGAGTTACCGGCAAGCACACACACATAATTTGCTGCATCATCACATACCTCTAGCATCCAATGTAATAATATGATGTGTTCATCCGAGAGAGAGAGAGGGGGGGTGAACCTGGTCGGGTCGGGTGGAGATGGCATTCTCGGCTGGAAGGCGCCGCGGGCGGAGCAATGGCCACTATCCGGGGTGAGGCATCATTGCACGGGGACAAGCAGGGAGGCGACATTTTATCTGTACAGGGAGATTGTGGAGTAAAATATTAATAGCTGGAAATGTAAATTATATAACTGAACTTACTATAATGGACACACCACCGAGATCCCTATGGTTACTTACAACAACATTCCACCATTTTCTTGCCATGGAATGAACTAAGTGTTCTGCATAATCGCAATAGCCAATTAAATCTTCAGAATGGTTACAAATATAGTAATAAGTCATCCAATCATGAACCTTAGATCTCTTCAAATATGCAACGCAGTATAATCAGTATAAGTCAACATCGAAAAAGGTTAGAGACTAACAGAAAGACATCGAATCACCTTTGGTTAATCCAGGGATGACAACTAAAAGGGGTGTCCAAGAATCTTTTGAAATGATCCCATCTACAGCTGCCAAGCTAAAAATGCCACACACCACCATATCTGATATATAGATTAGAAAAGAAAGGGGATGAAGATATGGCGTACCTGGGAACATGTAGAGGCAGGGAGCTTGAGTTCCTACCTGGTGCGTGACTGGTGGCGAATGGATGGGGCACCAGAGGCGGACGGCGGCCAGAAACAACGGTCCGCCGGAGTGGCGGTCCTCAAGTTGGCGCGCGGTCCGGCACTCCTCATGCCGATGGCGACAACTCCGGGAGGAGCAGATGAGCGAGCAGCAGTCGCGGTTCCTCCGAATATGGCTACGCGATGGAGAAGTGTGGCAGGGGGCGGATCGACCTCGTCCGGGTGGAGCTCGTCCTTTACTTCATCGGGACGAGATCTGACGGAGCCTTCCGCGCCCGCCTTCTAACTCTTATCGCCGCCTTTCCGTCAGGACCGTGGGGAAGAGCGCCACACACAGGCGCCCGGTGGTGGCGGCGGCTGCGGGGAGGCGGCGGTGGGGGTGGCGGCGAGCGAGGAAAGGGAGAGGGAAAGGAATCGGGGATGGGGACTGGGGCCTGCGCCGCTGGCCAATCTCTTTCTCCCTTTCTTCTTGATGAAGGGAACCTTTTTTTCTCGTACCGTTGCCGACGTGGACATCGTGAGCGCTCGGCCTTGATGCGCAGCTGAATGGTTTTAATAGCGCTTTAAAGTATATAGCCTTCTTTCAACTGGTATATCCACCCATATTGTACGGGACCTCGGAGCAATGCCTCTTCAGGTAAATGTACGGAAAGGTGCACCATCACATCAAAGAATGCAGGCGGGAAAATTTTCTCAAGCTTGCACAAAATTACAGGGATTTCCTCCTTCATTTCGGCCAAGACATCCCTATTAATAGTTTTGTTGCACGGTTCTCTGAAAAACTTGCCTAACTCAGCTATTGCCTGATATATATAACTGTCCATAAATCCTTTCATGCCAGCTGGTAATATTCTCTACAGAAGAATGTGACAATCATGTGTTTTCAGGCCTTGTACCTTGGCTCCATCAGCACTTGTGCATCTTGAGATGTTGGAAGCAAACCCATCTGGAAATTTTAACTCTTGTAAAAATTGACAAAATGCAACCACTTGTTCTTTGGACAAGGTATATCGGGCCCGAGGCATCACATATGAGTCTCCCTCCTTCCTCAATGCAACTCCTCTTTAATATTCAAATCTTTGATCCTAGCATTAAGTGTGTCCTTTGTCTTACCCTCCAGGTTCAGAATTGTCCCAATGAGGTTTTCGCAAATGTTTTTCTCAATGTGCATGACATCAAGATTGTGTCTCAGCTTCAACTTTGCCCAATACTTCAAATCCCACAAACAAACCCTCTGGACCCAAATTGGCACATGATCCTTCTTGCTGCCCAAGTCAGAACGCTTCCTTTTTCTACTTTCTTGTTCTCTCCCAGGTGTAACCTTCTCCAATTCTGCTTGCAACTCTTTCTCGAAGAATTTACCTGGCTCAACATTGCTTTCATGAAGACCAACAAATTCATTGTTCCTCGGCAAACGATGACCCCTTGGAAGGAAACGATAGTGACCAATATACCCAATTTTACTCCTTAGGTTGTAAGAAAGAGGGTGTTTGTCACAAAGAATACATGCAAAATAGCCTCTTGTGGTACGCCCTGAAAGAGTGCTTAGAGCTGGGTAATCGTGAATGCACCATAGAACTGCAGCATGAAGATCAAACATTTTTGCACTAAGAGCATCATATGTATGCACACCCTCCTAGAGCTCAAGTAATTCTTCTACAAGTGGTTGTAGAAAGACATTGAAGTGCTTGCCAGGTGATTTGGGACCTGGAATCAGCAGAGCCATCATAAAATTTGACTAATCCATGCATGCCCAAGGTGGAAGGTTGTATGGTATAACAAATACAGGCCACATACTATAGGTTGTGTTAAAATTTCCAAAAGGATTGAACCCATCAGTGGCAATGCCAAGCCTAAAGTTTCTAGCATCTTTTGCAAATTCTGGAAATTTTTCATCGAAATCTTTCCATGCATCACCATCTTTTGGATGACTCAGTTCCTTCTCATTGGGCTACCTCTTTAGCTCATACCATTATGCTTCTTCTGCGCCTTTTTGGAAAGAAACATCCTCTTTAGCCTAGGCACCAATGGAAAATGCCTCAACACTTTCTGTGGAATCTTCTTTCTAGCAGGGTCTTTCCACCTTGATAGGCCACAAACTAGGCAATTGTCATGATTGGCATATTTCTTTCTGAACAGAATGCAATTATTGAAGCACACATGTATAGACTCATACCCAAGGCCTAATTCCTTTAGAAGGTTCTTTGTTTCCTTATACGATTTTGGGAGCGTATTGGGTTTAGGGAATGCTTCAGCTAATAGCTTCAAAATTTCAGTAAATGCACTATTCGGGATCCTATGGTATGACTTCAAGTGGAGAAGCTTTACCACAAAGGAGAACCTTGAAAACTTGGTACAAACATGATAAAGCTACCGTTTTGCCTCCTTCATCACATTCTTCAAAAAAGACTCATTCTCAGAAGTGTTTCCACCATTGTTAGCATCTTGATTTTTAGTTTCACTCTGAGCTTGTTCTACTGTTGTGCGTAAGTCTTCAAACATCTCTTCAAATCGCTCAGCGCCATTGTCACCATCCTCTGTGTCATGCACATCAACAGAATCTTCAATAACATCTACATCAAAGTCTTCTCCATGATATATCTAGCGAGTATATGTACTTTCCATGCCATACGTCAATATGTGTGTGTTCGCAACAGTCTGATGCTGGTACTTATGATTAAGGCATTTTGTACATGGGCAGAGTATTTTATCATCCTCGCTGAATTTCTCTTGAATGAAGTTCATAAATTCTTTGACACCTTCGATGTACTCATGGGAAAACAATGTACCATAAACCCAACGTCTACCCATCTGCATTGCAGAGAAAGAACCAACTCAATCAAAGGTTTACCCCGGCCATCAAATTAACATGTACAGTATAGCAAACTAAAATATGTTCAGATTTAAAATTATACTGCTTCGCACTATAGTGAACACAGTTCATCAAAAGAGTTTTCTCTTTTGTTGTGACAAAGGAACATACACCACTTGACAATATTTCACTGATTATTCGACATTAAAGAGGTCTACAAATCAATACAAATCCGTAGTACACATTTACTAGTATGAGCTTGCCTGCAAAATCTACGACTACTAGTATGTGAATAAGACAATGCATCGATTGATGCCAACTCAATATGTATGTGCATGAATGCACCCTGAACAACATAATGTACATGGTTCACATGTCACATCTATGGTGTCATGAAAACAAGAGAAATGGAACTAAAATCTCAAATGCTAATTACACTGAGATGATATTTTCTGAATATGTATCTGCATCCATCAACACATATTAATTGGGTAATCTAACTACCTCAAATAACACACCATTAAACCTAAAGGGAAAGGTTCACCCCAAATTCCAAAGGGGAAAATTGCAAAGAACATTATTTAGTCAACAAATTCTGAAGGAAAGATATGTTTTCTGCCGGAGGCATACCGTTCGCTCCTGGCTGAGGTTGATGTTGGGAAAGAACGAGGGAGTGTCCGGTGCAGCAACTGCAGGCAGCGACTAGCTCGTCTATGCGGCAATGGCGGCGGCTGCCTCGTGGGCACGGCAATGGCGGGAGGAGGATGCCTCGTCGGTGCGGCAATGGCGGGCGAAGGCTGCCTCGTTGGTGCAGCAAGGGCGCACGACGGCGAGGCGAGAGGCCGACGGGGTCGTGAAGATGGTGCCGAGACAGACCACCCCGCCGGATCTAACCACCCTCACCCGGGCAGTCGTCGGTGGCACTGGCGGCCGCGCCGGCCGATGGGATCTGGAGGATGTGAGAATCGGGGAAAAAATACCAAAGTCTCAGCTGTTTTTTTACGGGAAGCAACATAACCCAAAATACCCTATCATGTGGGGCATACAATGGCACCCACGTATAATCACACTTTTATTTTTTGAGCAAAATGTATGGTACGACCAACATGTGGGCCAAAGAAGGGGCATGGACGCCACATCAACCGGAGCACAATCGATGACGGCCTGGATGGTGTATATTAAAAAAGTGTTAGGCCTGACTGAGCCCGCTTGGTCGATTCATGACAGTTTCCGTGACGACAGCCCAACGTCCGTCATGAAGGGCCTGCTGTTTTGAGGCCCGACCACGGCTTACTAATCAGTGACGGTATTCGTGACGGCGCCAGGTAAACCGTCATATTCTGTGACAGATTCCAGGAACGTCAGCAGTAATCCGTCATGGATTAACAAGTTTCTTGTAGTGGATGCCACCGGCGCTACTACTAGTTATCTATAGCGTGGGTCTGGACCCCTCACTACTACTAACTAACTAGGAATTAAAAATAAATTACATCCATGGCTGCTGCTGCTGCTGGGCGTCATCGTCCTCTCCATCCATGGCTGATGCTGGTCCTAGAGGGGACGAAGTCGTCCATGGTGATAGTGCTTCCCCATCCAACTCTTCCCCAAACCTCTCCTTTGCTGCTTCTACAAAAAAGGAGAAAAGGATTAGAAGAGGCAGAGAGATAGATAGAGAGGAGTAGGAGGAGCAACTCACCGGTGGTCGCTGGAGTTGGAACCGTCGCCTGAAACCCTAGACAATGCCCAGTGACCTGCTACTGCTTTTCATGGTACCTCGTGTCCTCACGAGGCCCTGTCCCGACGTGGAATTGCAAGTGGTTGGGTCCATAGCAGATCTGGCCAATGCCATGGCCCATGGACGGCGCTTTGCTGGATTTTCATCTCCTTCCAACAGTGTAGAAGGAGGAGGAAGGAGGGGCAGGGGAGGGACTACGGTGAGAGAGGAGGTTGTCGGATTCGGGGGAGTCGTCGAGGTGCGAGGCCGGCAGTGGCGGTGAGTGAGGAAGGGCATCGCGGGTGGGAGGGAGAAGGGGAATAGAGAGAGTGTAGGTTTGGGTTTGGGCCTCCGCGCACTATGTGTATGCATGTGTTGGTGGGTCGGTAGTAGTACGGCTGGGTTTATACCCCATGCTACTACTATGGCCTGTCCCGGGGGGCACGGTGGGGACCACTTAGTAGTAGCATGGGGTTTATACACCGTGCTACTACTATCAACTTAGTAGTAGTGTGGGTTTATACCACCGCGCTACTACTATGACGTGTCCCGGGGGGCATGGTGGAGAACACTTAGTAGTAGCGCGAGGTTTATACCCCTCGCTACTGCTAAGCATCTATCTATAAGGTATTTCCTAGTAGTGTTGGTGTCGATTCGGGTGGGCCCAAGCTTGCAGTTTGCCATGCCAGTGCGCTCAAGGAGATCCTCGGCGTAGTAGCTCTGATGAAGGAGGAAGTTAGCATGGTGGTGCAGGTGAACTGCACACCAAGGAAGAAGTGGAGGGCACCAAGATCCTTCGTGGAGTAAGCTACATGCAATTGTCTTGCATAATTGAAATAGCTTAGGATAGGTTCACAATTATATTCACTGCCTTGAGTGTGTAGTCACTAGCAAATAGGAGGTTGTAGTGCATCTTAAGACCCCGAGCAGTCTTGGCATCATCTACCGGCTCGCCGGTGGCAAGGTTCTCATCAAAGTCAAGAAGAAGCTCCTCCTTGCCAGTGTAGCCACCCTAGCCGCCACCATGGTACATCCGGCTATTCTCCAACTCCAGCTTGCCCTCTATGTGTTTGAAAAAAAAATGAATAGTTTTTCTATTCTTTTGTAGGAAAAACCATCGACTTAGAGGGTTCGTCGAGTGAGGAGTTTTGAAACAAGGAGCTCGATGAATTAATTCAAAACGAGTTCTTTGATTCATCGGATTCGGACGAAGATGCTAAGATGATGATCATCATGAGCATCCAGGAGGAAATGGACAGGGAGGTGGAGCACATTCTAAACTTCATGGGATCAATCAAAGGAAGAAGAGTTTTGAACCAGGATAGGGTCGCTGCAGGGTGGCTTCTCTACAAGGACTACTTTAAGACCGGACCAACATTCACTGATACATTTTTTCGTCGGTGCTTCCATATGCGCAAACCCTTGTTCTTGCGTGTGGTGGATGGAGTGGAGGCACATGATCCCTACTTCAAGCTCGGCGGGGATTGTTGTGGGAAACACTCATTCTTTTCTTGGCAGAAATGTGTGACTGCTTTAAGGATGCTTGCATTAGGTAGCACCATCGATGTCGTTGGTATGATGGTTTGGATGGGGGAGAGCACATGCCTACAAGACCACTATGAGATTTGCACACATTGTGGTACTGGTGTTTGGAGCTGAGAATCTGAGAGAACCAAATGTGCAAGATACAGAAAGGTCGATGGCTATTGGAGCGGTAAGAGGTTTTTCAGGTATGCTCGGTTCGGTTGATTGCATGCATTGACAATCAAAAAGCCACCCCAAAGGTTTGCACGGGATGTACCAAGGTCACACCAGGCCACCATACTAGAAGCAGTAGGGTCAAGAGACTTGTGGATTCACATGCTTCCTTTGGCATTCATAGTTCTCTAGCTTGATATCAATGTGCTCTAGAGATCTCTGTTATTCAGGAGACCTTGTAATCGGGAAATGTCACCGTGCAACTACACCGACAATGGGGAGAACTACAACATGGGGTACTACCTTGTTGGTGGTATGTATCCTCAGTGAGCGATTTCTGTGAACATCATATCCGATTCCCATGGCAACAAACAAAGCCACTATGTAGCAATGCAAGAAGCAGCTAGGATGGATTTGGAGAGGGCATTCGAAGTGCTTCAAACTCGTTGGTGTATTGTTCGTGGAGCTGCAACGATGTGGGAATCAGAGACTTTGTGGCATTGATGACATGTTGTGTCATTTTGCACAACATGATTGTCAAGAACGAGGGTGAAGGGGCAGCTCAAACCCATGATTTTGAGAAGCTTGGAGAACAAGCCCACATCCCGAAACAAGATGCAGATAATATTCTTTTTTTTGGAGATGCATCATCGTCTTCGAGATCATCAAGTGCACGCACGACTACTCAATGGTCTTATGGAGCGTATGTGGATTCACAATGAAAACCAAGGAGTTTAATATTTGAATTGTGCACTTGAAATCAATTTTATGTTTGAACCATGTATTTTCTCTTTGAATAAACATTATTTACGCGTGATATTCATGTGTATGATCGACATGCATTAATTTGCATGGATTGATGATTTTCATATTTAGAGTGTGGCTGTCAGGCAGGACATTTGAGGGATTGTCCTTGTCAAAGGTCATGTCCGGAAACGTCCGCAGACATTCAGGGGGCTGTAGATGCTCTTACATCCCTAGCGGGGGCAGATGATTTGTCTTGTTGGCGACAGAGATGCAGCCGAGCGCAACCGGAAACGTTGGGCCTCCGGCCGGTGAGCATGACGATGTCACATGCCATGAGAGCGGCGACGCAGGGGAAAGTGCTCCAGTTGCTCTCGTGGTACAGCTCCCTGTCTAGGCCTAGCCATTTCGATTGAATGTGTTTTCACACACAAGGTAAATAACTAAATGTATATCAAACATATATCACAACTAATTTCCACGTATGCATGCATATATCATAACCTAAGGGGCGGGTGACTGAGAATGTATACATTTCATAACATTGTAGTTGCTGAGACAAGCCAACCTAGCTTAATAATAACATGTTCCCGTTAAAAAAAACAGATTGAATACGTTTTCACATGCAGGCCAACTAAATGTGTACCAAACATATGTGAAACCAAAATTTCCTATTTGCATCCAGAGCAAATCGATCGGGAGATACGTGTACTCACTTATGATCAAGTGCTCAAATTACATCTCAAATCTTAAACTACTTGTCAATTTGATTTCTTAACTACCAAGTCTCACATCCACTTGCCGCGGAGTGGCCGAATCACCGACTTCAGAGTGTCTAGGAAAAGAGTGCGCGGTTGGTGTCGGTCAAGCCAACTGCGGCCATGTAATCCTGTCAATTAATTATTGATAGTGAACATCACTAGTTAGACATCACTAGCAAAATGACTTGGGATGGTTTTACGATTATATTCACTACCTTAGGAGTGTAGTCGCATGCGAAGAGAATGTTGTAGTGCATCTGGAGCTCCCGGGAAGTCTCGGCATCGTCCACCGGCTCACCGGTGGCGAGCACCTCGTCGAAATCGAGAAGAAGGTCCACAATGTGAAGCAAAGCCAAGGCATGGTTTTCCACCATCCTCTGAATCACCCATGGGTCGGCCCTAGATGCATACACCGAGCACATCAGATTCTAAGTCTACGAACCGCAATACGAACATAGTGGGACTCACTGAGTACGCTAAGTACAACACAACCAATTCAATTTGATTAAACAGAAATCCAACTGGATACACACCTCTTAAAGCAAGCTAAGTTGATGTTAGTCAAAATCTCGTCCAGTATCTCTATGAGCTGCACAACAAAGGAGAAAAAACATTAGTAAACCAAGGAGTTATGTGTGCAACTTGATAAGATTTTGAGAAAAAAAATATACCTTGCGCAGAGTGTATGGAGTGTGATCGTATATTGGGTGATCTCTCTCGACGGCTCTCCAAGTCTCGGTATACAGAATAGAATACTGAATCTCAACCTGCATTTTGTTAATCATGGGGGCAAACAAATTTTAGCTAGCTAGTATGCCAAAACTGAGGAGATTATTTCAGTTTTCAATGGAGATGAGAAGAGCACTTGATGCATATTGTGCAAATCTGAGCAGCGAACTTGACCCTCTCAGCATATGCACAACTAGTGTATGATTTGCAAGCAACATGGAGGGATGGACTATGAATTTTAAGATAATGTCTTCTAAGTTCAGCTTACAGTAGATTGGGAGAGGACTATGTTTTGGAGTGATATATGGCTAGGAGACAAACCTCTTAGCGTGCAGTTCCCTAGACTTTATCTGCTAACCTTTAGTTCAGATTTTACTGTCGCCAAAGCTCTATCTGATAATATGAGTTTGATTAGATTTAGAAGAGTCTTATGGGGAGACACGGCTGATATGTGGTATGAGCTCAAAAATCTATGCAGTAAAGTAGTTTTAAATGATCAAGAGAATAGATGTAGCTGGCCGCTAACTAAATCTGGTAGATTCACAGTTAGATCTTTGTATCTTGCTTTAAAAACGGATCAGGCTGCCTGGCCTCATAGGAAATTGTGGCAGGCAAGGATACCGCTGAAAGTTAAAGTTTTCTTGTGGTTGATGTTTAAGAATAGTGTCCTAACTAGAGACAATTTGGCGAAAAGAAACTGGAAAGGAAAGGATAAAAACTGTAGTTTCTGTGATTACCCAGAAACGGTTGATCATCTTTTCTGTACATGTGTGGTGGCTAAGTTTGTGTGGGGTGTGGTTAGGAATGTAACTGGAATTCATGACATTCCATGCAAGATAGAAGAGTTTACTGCCTGGGTAGAAAAATTTCCTAAGAATATTAGGCAAACAATAGCAGTGGGTGTTTCTGCGGTGTTTTGGACTTTGTGGAAAGTCAGAAATGCTGCTACATTTCATCATGTTTACCCTCATGACCCTAGTGTGTTGTTCTTTCAAATATCTTATTGGATGTCTTACTGGGCTGGTCTACAGAGAAAAGAAGGGCAACAGATGTTGCGGGCCGTCGCAGCACTGCTGGTTGATGTTGCGAACGGTTTCTTCAACAAGAGCAGAGGATGGGCGCCCATGGTGAAACGTCTTGACATCGGGGAGTAATTCTGTCTGTAATGTTAGCTGAATTTCTGTCCTCCCTGGAGAATATGTGGTGATGAGGGGGGGAGAGGAGCCCTGTGTGGTTACCTCTCACCTGGGTATGCATTTCTGATAAGTGTTGAGTTTTTCTTAGTTGCAAGCTTTATTCTCTTGGTTGTCTAGTTGCTGATGCCTGGATGTCATGGTAGGACATCTGGGGGCTGGATGGAATCTGAAGAATACTTGATCTGTTTTATTGGTTTCCTTTCATGCAATGAAATGAAATCGGGGGCATGCCCCTCAATTCAAAAAAAAAAAACTTACAGTAGATCAATTAATCTTGACAAAACTGGAGCAGGACCTTATGACAGAACTGATAGCTAGGGACAATGTGAACCTGCCGCAGCATCACATAACAGTTGACAATTCAACATGTAGCTAGCGAGGATATGAGCGCTGATGACATCCCAGTATCCCACTCTATCTCCTTTCTCCTAGCCGTCGTAAAGAACAAAATAATTACACCATCCATGTAGTCAGCGCCTCCCTAAACAGGACTAAATGGGAATGTGTTTTTTTTCATCTTGATTTCATAGGTAGTCGAAGAACAAACCTTCGGTCTCATGCAAACGGAGACGGCGAGGGCGAGGAGGACGTCACGGACGAGCTCAGGCACGTCCACTTCTTCTTCCGCGATCTCACGTCTTGTTTGTTTGTGTCAATCTTACATACGTATACAAATATGTGTACATGTACAATAAGCTAGACCCTATTTTACATGTCCCCTCAATCTGAACTACATACAAGATTCAGATTGGTTCTAGAACGGTCTAGCATCTGTCGAGTAGCGGGTTTAGTAAATACATCCGCTAACTGATCATCAGTTGATATAAACCTGACTTCCAGTTTACCAACAGCTACTCGTTCCCTCACAAAATGGAAATCAATCTCAATGTGTTTGGTACGAGCATGAAACACTGGATTCGCCGTCAGGTAAGTTGCCCCTAAGTTATCACACCACAATATGGGTGTGCGCTGCCGTGTGACTCCAAGTTCTGTGAGAACTGTGTCTATCCAAATGGCTTCAGCCGCGCCATTTGTCAATGCCTTATACTCTGCCTCGGTGTTAGACCTCGAGACCGTAGGTTGCTTCTTGGAACTCCAAGATATAAGATTGGGTCCAACAAATACAGCAAAGCCACTAGTAGAATGTCGGTCATCAACACAGGCTGCCCAGTCTGCATCGGTGAATATACTGACTCCAGTAAATCTGGACTTACGAATCCGTAGTCCCGTGTCTAGCGTACCTTTGATATACCTCAGAATACGCTTAACTGCTTCCCAATGAACCTCGGTAGGCTGAGACAGGAACTGGCACACTTTGTTCACGGCAAAGGAGATATCTGGACGAGTGAGTGTCAGATACTGCAGTGCTCCAACTACACTGCGGTACCTGAAAGAGTCATCGATACTCAGCAATGCTCCACTGTGACGCGAGAGGCTCTTGGATGTAGCAAGTGGAGTGGAAATGGACTTGCAGTTCTCCATGTTGACGCGATGAAGAAGATCAAGTGCATACTTCTTCTGTGTCAATGTCATGCCCCCTGAATGAAAGGACGCTTCCAATCTAAGAAAGTACTCCAGCCTCCCCAAGTCTTTGAAGGGAAAACTCGCAGACAAGGACTGCACAAGGCGATCCACCACATGAGGTGTAGAACCGGCAATCACAATATCATCAACATACACCAGCATGTAGATCTAAATAGCACCATGTGAAAATATGAACAAGGACGCATCCGCCTTGGAAGGAACAAAGCCAAGCTGTGAGAGACGCTGACTCAACCGAGCATACCAGGCATCGCCAAGCGACTGTTTGAGCCCGTAGATGGACCTCTGAAGTTTGCAGACATGAGAGGGATGATGAGCATCCTCAAAGCCAGGGGGCTGCTGCATGTAGACATCTTCGGCCAAAAATCCGTGAAGAAAAGCATTACTCACATCAATCTGTCGAAGACACCACCCGCGGGAGACGGCGAGAGAGAGAACCAGACGAACCGTGGTAGGCTTCACCACGGGCTGAAAGTATCTCCATAGTCTATCCCTTGCTGTTGAGTAAAATCGTGAGCAACGAGGAGAGCTTTGTGCTTGTCAACAGAACCATCCGGACGATGTTTGGTCTTAAAGATCCACTTGCAACCCACAATATTAACACCAGGAGGCCGAGGCACCAACACCCATGTGTTTGTGTGACGAAGGGCAACAAATTCCTCAGCATGGCGGCACGCCAAGCCGGTTCACCAAGAGCATCACGATGAGAAGTGGGTGCGGCGAAGAATGCACGTCGACGAGTGTCGTACCGCACCGTACCATCCGTGTATGTCTTGGCTTACGCGTATGATCGCGGTGACGGGTGACCATAGTGTGCCCGGTAGCTGCATCGCCGGTAGAAGGTGGCGGCGACGAAGGAGACCCGGCCGGTGGTATCGCGGTTAAACGATCGTCAGCAACAGGCGACACGGGCCGGGGTGACGCGTCGGACTGGGCCGAAACAGGCGACGAGGGAGATCCAGGCGGAGACGGCAGCCCAGAGGACGCGGCTGGCGACTCGACGACAACCGAAGTAGGCGAGGCGGGCTGGGCCGACCCAGGCGAGGCGGGGGACGCAGCGGGCGACCCAGTCGTGCCCGCAGTCGCGCCAGTGGGCGAGGCAGACGGGACCGCGGACGCGCCACGAGGCCGACGAGGCTGCCTCGGAGGCGTGGCATGCGTCGGGGCCATGCACGTCGATCGTGCGGTGGATACAGTCGCGGCTGTGTTCCTGGGAAGAAATTAGAGCAGCATCTGCAGAAAACAAGTCAGGTGACAAATAGGACAGGTCGTATTTCCGCACATGGACATCCGAAACCGGTTCATTAGATGGAAAAGTGAGAGCATGCTCAATGGAGGCAATGTCAACCGAGACACCCGGGCTGGAGTAAGGGAAAACTGACTCGTCAAAAACAACATCACGAGAGATGTAGATCCTACCCGAGGTGCGATCAAGACACTTATAGCCCTTATGCAGAGGGTTATAGCCAAGGAAGACACACATCTTCGAACGAAACTCCAGCTTGGTAGCATTATACTTGCGGAGACTAGGCCAGCAAGCACACCCAAAAATCCTGAGAGAGGAATAATTGGGTTGAACATGAAACAGGCGGAACAGAGGCGTGTCTTTGTTGAGAACCGGAGTGGGCATACGGTTGATGAGATAACACGCCGTAAGAAAGGCCTCATCCCAAAACCGGAGTGGGAGAGACGAGTGTGCCAGTAAAGCAAGGCCGGTCTCGACCAAATGACGGTGTTTGCGCTCGGCAATACCGTTCTGCTGAGATGTATGTGGACACGACACACGGTGAGAGATGCCCATGCATTGAAAATAGCGATGGAGCTTGTGGTATTCACCACCCCAGTCGGACGGAACAGCCTTGATTTTGCAATCCAAGAGGCGTTCGACATGAGTCTGAAAGTTATAGAAGACTTGCTCAATATCAGACTTATGTTTAAGCAAATAAATCCAAGTGAAGCACGCGTAATCATGAACAAAACTGACATAACACTTGTACCCCCCCGAAGACGCAATAGCGGGACCCCAAACATCTGAATGTATTAATTCAAGAGGTACAGTAGTGACATGATAAGACGTGGAATACGGTAGCTGATGACTCTTAGCACGCTGACATGCATCACACACTAATGGTGAAGTATTTGAACTAGAGCAGGGAAGATCATGACTCCGAACAATGGAGGTGACCACATTATTGGTAGGGTGACCTAGACATTGATGCCATTGCGACGAGGAAACACGGACACTGGATGAAGCATGGCGAGATGACGAAGCACGAGTAAAGGGAATCGGATAGACCCCCCCTCGACTGCTACCTTGAAGAATGATGCGCCTGGTTGCTTTGTCCTTAACAAAGAAAAAACGACAGTGAAATTCAACAAACACGTCATTATCACAAACAAGGCGATAGACATAAAGAAGATGCTCTCTGATGTGTGAAACATGAAGGATGTTGCGCAGTTTGAGAGATGAACCGGGTAAACGGGAATGACCAATGTGTGAAATAGACAAACCTGCACCATTGGCCACCTGAACCTGGTCCTTGCCATCATAGCGCTCATGAACCTGGAGGCGTTCAAGATCACTCGTCAGGTGATCCGTAGCCCCGGTGTCCAGCACCCAAGGATAGTCGACGGTGTTGGTGGAGGCCGAGTTGGCGGAGCGAGAGTTGTGGTCCTGGTCATAACGCTTGCGGCAATCATTGGCCTCATGCCCCCAGTTTTTGCAAATTTGACACCGGGGGCGCCAACGGTTGTTGCGACGGCCACCACCACCGTTGTTGCCGCCGTTACCCCCTCCATCCTGCCGACCATTGCCGGCGTAGGAGGAGTTCTTGATCGCGACGCCGTTGCCGCCTTTGACGGCCTTGCCCGGCTGGCCGTTGCCATCGGCCGAGCGACCCCCACCCCAGGAGGTAGGGCTCCAGTAGGGCGCGTCCACCATGTCCGGAGGGCCAGAGCGAGTCATGGCATTAGCCGAGAAGTCCACCCTCCACCGCACTTTCTGCTGTTCTGCAGCGCCTCGAAGGATAGAACCAATGAGTAAAAGCTGGAGTAGGGCATGGGCGTGTTACTCACACCCAAGGAGGCGGCGATGGAGTTGTAGGCGGAGCCAAGGCCGGTAAGGATGTGATCGATAAGCTCATCATCGCGGATCGAGGAGCCGGCGGCGGCCATAGTGTCGGCAAGCGCCTTCATCTTGTGCATGTATTCCGCGGCGGAGAGATCGTCCTTCCTCAGCGACTGAAGTTGCCGCCGGATGTGATGGACATTGGCGCGGCTCTGGGCGCCGAACATGGCGGCGACGACTGTCCACACCGCATGCGCGGACTCGCAGCCAATGAATTTGCATGCAATATCCTCATCCATGGAGGTGAGAAGGAGCCCCTTGACGCGCTGATCTTGAACCCACCATTGGTGGTACTCCGGGTTGTCGCGGCGGTAGCAGCGTCGCCGGTGCCGACAACGAGTGTTTTGGCCGGTGCCGCCTTGGTGCCATCGAGGTGTCCGTGGAGGTTGGCACCGGCAAGGACAGTGCTGGTGATGCCTCCCCAAAGCATGAAGTTGTGGCGACCGAGGCGGACGGAGATCGTCGGGACGGTGAGCGCGGCGGGGATCGTGGCGACGGGGGACGAGACGAGGGCGCCGGCAGTTTGGCCGGTGGAGAGGGCGGAAGACGACATCGCTGCGGCGGCGTGGAGAAGAACGTCACGCGGCGGCGGCTGAGGCAAGATGCGGCGGCGGCGCGGAAGATGACACGCGCGGAAGCAGCGATCGAAAACGGCGCAACGTACAGGCAAAGCTAGCTAGCTAGCAAGCAGCTGGATGGATTCCTCTGGCTGGATTAATCTCGTACGTGAAGCAGCAATCAGAAGCGGCGGCTACGCGGAGAGAGGATCGGGCGGCGGCGCGAGGGACCTGCGGTGGCGGCCTGACCTAGATGATACCAAGTTGAAACATAGGTTTAGGATTTTGTGTGGATGGCTAATATCCAGCCTCACGTCTCAATATATAAATAATTATAATACAATTACATACGTATATAAATACGTGTACATATATAATATGCTAGACCCTATTTTACACGTCGCCTGGAGCCGTCGACCGTAGAGGTGGAGCCGCCGAGGAAGCTGGCGGGTGCGCCGAAGAGCGGGCCGAGTCCGAGCGCTCCGGCCGTGCGGCCGTGCCCCGCCGCATCTGCGAAGGCGTGGCAGTCGGTGTAGACACGACCCCTTCCGATGTTGTTGGCGTGGGGGTGGCGGATCCTGCGTGGCCGTGGCAGGCGCGGCCGCCACGGTGGTTGTCGGCGACGACGGCGAGCGCGACGACAGGGCGCACGCCCTGCGGTAACAGAGCACCCGCTGGTGCCAGCATGAGCCGCGCGGGGCTGCTCCCGAGGGGCTCGAACAGCACGAGGCGGCGGGGCGGGTTGGGAGGAGCCGACATGTCGGCGACGACGGCGGTCGAGGGGGAGAGACGAAGGGAAGGGAGGCCTGCGTTTGCCGGGTTGAGGAGGTGAAGGGCGAGGGCTTTGGGCTTTGGCTCGGAAATGTGACGGAGGAGCGGGGGTCAGGCGAGGGAGAAAGGAAGAAGAGAGAGGACGTGGGGCTCGGAAATGACCAAAGTGCCCTTGCTTTTTCCCAAGCCCAACTGCCTCCTGCGTCACCAGCCTTCTTTCCTTCTTCTTTTTGAACGCCCACTGTCGCTGCGCTTGCTTGCAGAGGGGGTTTGGGTTTGGGTTGGGTTTTGCCCTCTCCCTGCTTCGTTTCTACCGCTGGTCTCTCCATCCATCCATGGTGGCTGACGTCCGCGGCATGTGGCCAGCCAGGCATATCCTTCCCGTCTCCAGATCATTCTACCCTGCACAGCCCTTGGACCGACCGGCCATCAAGATTGCTTCGACTACGCAAATTCTTCCTATTCCCTGTTATTGTTTTGCCTCCCATGTCTTCGTTGCCGCGGCCAGATCGTGTTTAGTCACTGTCGAAAGGACGTCTACACCCTTCTCATCACCCTCTCCACCCCCGGGCGGTTTGTGTTGGTTCCATGGATTGACTCTAATTTCTTCACCTCAAGGAGGCGTATCTAGGGACGAGCTACATTTAAGGGTCGGATTTAGGTGCGACCAAGGTGTTCTTCAGCATAGATTGATTTTCGCATTTGTTCTGGTCTCTCTTGTTGTTGTTGTTGTCATAATCATGCTTTTTTCTGAGTCAAGGCGGTTAGATTTTGTTCCTTTTCCGTCGACTAGAGCGATGCTGCTCCTAGAAATTTGCGTAATTCTAAGATCTTTAGCTGGTGTAACCGAAATTTGTGTCAAATGTAACATTTTTTTAATATTATTTATAGAATATCAAATTTTCATTGACTTTCATTGTCTAAGTAATTGTTTTACATTGTAATGACCAAATTTGCCTCTGATTTTCCTTTTTGGTCATCATTAAACGAAAAAAAAACATTACTACTTAAAAAAAACATAAACGTGTGTGCAATAGAGAGAGGGCTTGGCACAGCACCAACATAGGCACACGAAGTTGCTGCAGCATTATACACGTGTGCACATGATGTAGTAGGACGAAAGAAAACGTTGGCGATATGTCGACCATCGAAAATCTTCAGTTACTTCTAGTGCTTTTTCTTCCGAAAATACATCATGGAGCCTGGGAGGGAATGCACACAAAATAATTAATTAAATAAATTATAGTAAAATTAGTCAAATATTTTTGAAACTTTTTGGCAACATACATGGTCTAGCATAATTAATACTCACATTTAAAGTTTCAGGATAAAATGATTTATGCCGTATTTCAAACAAAATACAACAAAACCAATACTATATAAATGCTACCATTCACGGTTTTTGTAGCTGCACTTTTGTTTTTCTCGCTGACATAACTCATTTTTTCCCAAAACTTTAAACATAAGTATTACGCTAGACTATGCTTGTCGCAAAAAGTTTCACATTTTTTACTATCTTTTGATATAATTTTTTGCCCTAATTGGATGCGCGGAGACCCATGTCCCAAAAATACACACCATTTTTCTTCCAACTAAAAAGAATTCTACTGTTCCTTTTTTCATAAATAACCTGGCTTGTTGCTCTCCTTCCCTCCTACTGCCTTTTTTATGTATTATATGAGGTTTTCGACTTTGTTTCTCTAAAAGGTATTATATTTGTTTACTGAAGGTGCATATCTCTAATTATGTTTCCTTGCAAAAAAAAATGTATGTTTGCCGGAATCCAAAAATACTGAACTAATGTAACCGTAATTTGTGTCAAATGTAACACTTTATATTATTTACAACATGTCAAATTTTCAATGATTTTCATTGACTAAATAATTGTTTTACATTGTAATGATCAAATTTGCCTCTGATTTTCCTTTTTGGTTATCATGAAACGAAAGAAAAAACATTACTAATTCAAAAAAAAACTAAACGTGTGTGCAATAGAGAGGGTTTGGCATAGCACCAACATATAGGCACGTGAAGTTGCTGCACCATTAACCCCACATGCGCATGAGGTAGTAGGACGAAAGAAACGTTGGCTATGTGCTATAAAAAATCTTCACTTAATTCTAGTGGTTTCTCTTTCCAACTATAAAAATCTATTGCCTTTTTGTTCATATAAATAACCTGCTGATGAAACATCATCTATGCAAAAAAGAGTAAAACTATACCGGTGAGACAGAACCGCTAGAAGTGGACCAGTACGTATTGCTAGTGGAAAAAGAGCACCTTCCAAAAAAATTGTCTTCTACTACGGGTTGTCCTTTTCGATCAAACTTACTTTTTCATTGAAACAAAAGCATGCGCAGAATTGTGAAGGCCAACCCTCCCTTCATTTCTGCCGTACCTCCTCCTCCCCATCGCCGCCTTTGGAAGGACGTTGCCGCGCTTGCTCCCCGCTTGTGTTGGTTCGAGGGATTGGCTCTAAGTTCGTTGTCCATATGTTTTTCCTCGAGGAGCTGCATCTAGGGGGGAATTGCCAGCGGCTACATTTAAGGCCAGATTTAGGTGCGACAGGGGTGTTCTTCGCCCTAGATTGATTTGCTTAGGCTTCTGCCACTTTTTCCATTTGTTGTCGTTCACGTCGTTGCTCTTGTTGTTGTCATGATCATGCTTTCTTCCGAGTCAAAGGCGGTTAGATTTGTCTTCCATCGACTAGAGCACTACTGCTACTGCTTCTACAATGACTAGAATTTGTGTCATCCTAAAAAATTGAAACTGGTGTAACCAAAATTTGTGTCAAATGTAACATTTCATATTATTCACAAGATGTCAAATTTTCATTGATTTTCATTCTCTAAATAATTGTTTTAAAACACCACTACTTCAAAAAGAACAGATCCTAAATCTGTGTGCAATAGAGAGAGGGCTTGGCATAGCACCAACGTAGGCTTCGCAAAGTTGCTCATTATCCAAGCATGGACATGAGGTAGTAGGACGAAAGGAATCACTAGTGCAGGAAGGTCCTAAGGGGACACATGTATAGGAGACCATTCGACCAAACTGTGTGTGATGAACAAATCGCAAATGGGGTGGTAATAAAATCGTCTCCAATAAAATGAACTATGTGCGATGGCTGATCCAAGAAGATTGTTTCGATCCCATCCATCACTACACAAATTCTTCTATTCCCTGGTTATTGTTTTGCCTCCCATGTCTTCATTGCCCGGCAGGCGATATTGGTGGCGGCCACATCATGTTTTGTCACTGTCGAAAGGACGTTTACACCCTTGCCATCACCCTCTCCACCCCCGGGCGGTCTGTGTTGGTTCGATGGATTGGCTATAATATATTCACCTCAAGGAGTCGTATCCAGGGAGGAGCTACATTTAAGGGCCAGATTTAGGTGCGACTGAGGTGTTCTTCAGCCTAGATTGATTTGCTTAGCCTTCTGCCACTTTTTGCATTTGTTGTCGTCTCTCTTGTTGTTGTTGTTGTGACGATCATGCTTTCTTTTGTGTCAAGGCGGCTAGATTTTGTCCATTTTACAACGACTGGAATTTGTGTAATTCTAAGAATCTGGAACTGGTGTAACCGAAATTTGTGTCAAATGTAACATTTTTTATATTATTTACAGAATATCAAATTTTGATTGACTTTCATTGTCTAAATAATTGTATTACATTGTAAAGACCAAATTTGCCTCTGATTTTCCTTTTTGGTTATCATTAAATGAAAAAAAACATTACTACTTAAACAAAACTAAGCGTGTGTGCAATAGAGAGAGGGCTTGGCATAGCACCAACATAGGCACACGAAGTTGCTGCACCATTATATACACGCATGCACGTGATGTAGTAGGACGAAAGAAAATGTTGGCTACATGGACCATCGAAAATCTTCACTTAATTCTAGTGCTTTTTCTTTGGAAAATACATCGTGGGTTCTAGGTGGTTGTGCACCCAAATTGAAACAAACAAAATAAAAATAGTCAAATATTTTGAAACTTTTTTGGCAACATACTTGGTCTAACATAATACTCACGTTAAAGTTTCGGGGAAAACTTCCTCGCAAAAAATAAATAAATACAAGTTTTGGGGGAAAATAATTCATGTTGTATCCAAGCAAAATACAACAGAATCAATACTACTATTCAGGGGTTTTGTAGTTGCACTTTTGTTTTTTCGCTCAGACACAAAACTCATTTTGTCCCGAAACTTTAAACAGAGTGTTATGGTAGACTATGTTTGTCGCAAAAAAGTTTCATGGTTTTTAGTTATTTTACTATTTTCTGGAAAAAAATCTTAATCGGGTGCGCATAGACCCGTATCCCAAAAATGCACACCGCTTTCTTGCAACTAAAAAGAATTCTAAGGTTTTTTTTTTCATAAATAACCTCGCTCGTTGCTCTCCTTCCCTACTACTCCTTTTGTTTCTAAATATAAGTCTTTGTAGAGATTCCACTATGGACTACATACAACGCGAAATGAGTGAATCTACACTCTAAAATGCATCCGTATGTGGTTTATAGTGAAATATGTACAAAGACTTATATTTAGGAACAGAGGAAGTATATCTTTAATTCCATGTGTTTGTCAGAATCCTACAAAATTGTAACTGATGTAACCGAAATTTGTGTCAAATGATTATTCACATCGCACCAATTTTTTTGTTGATTTCCAGTGTTTAAATATAATCACTTAGATTTTCAACGATCAAATTTCCCGCCGATGAAACGTTTCATTTTGTTTCCATGGAACAGAAAAACAGTACTGCTTCAATAGAACGAATCCAAACGGACGTGCGTGAGATTAAAAGATTTACTCGTTGGCTGTGTAAAAGGGGCACCTTTTGATTTTATTTTATTTTGTCTTTCACTAAAGGATGTGCTTTCCGATCGAACTTACTTTTCACTGAAACAAAAGCTTGCAGAGCCGTTGTGGAGGCCTCAAAACCATGCTGTGCTTTTTTATTACAAAAACCATGCATGTTTTATCTCTTTCTTTCTTCTTCTTTTGGCAAACACACAGGTTTTACTTGGTGGGGTAGAAACAATGAACCTTCTTGCAATATTTTTTACCGCTGGTCTCTCCATCCATGGTGGCTGACGTCCGCGACATGTGGCGTGGCAGGCACATACGCCCCGTCTCCAGATCATTCTACCCTGCACAGCCCTTGGACCGGCTAGTACGGTGATGTGTTACCCAAGATTGTTTCGACATCCATCACTACATCCATTCCTGAAAGAAAAAGAAAACCTAACTAGTGTCTTCGTCGCCGGGCGCCCATATTGCTGATTTTTTTTAAAACTATGATAATTTTTATAGCAAATTCAGAAACTATATACCTTAATGCAGAAAAATCAAAAATATCACCTTGTCGGCCTCCTGTTGGCCGAAGAGGGACTTTTCGGCCAACCGTTGGCCAAAAAGGACTTTTCGGCCAATAGTTGGCTAAAGAGTCCCTCTTCGGCCAACACCAGCTCTACTGTTTCAGAAAATTCATATCAATTAGGATTTTTAGTATTTTAATTTGATTCTTTTTGCATTAGATTAGAAATTTTATGAAGCTTCTGTAGATATCAAGTTTGACTATATTTGAAAGTTTGAATTTGAATTTTCATGAATTTGCTCAAATCACTAGATTGCCTATAATTTGAGCTAGGAGTATTCTTTTTTATGGTTCTTTTTGCTACTGGTTCTTTGTGACTTTGTTTATCAGTAGTAATTAATTGGTGAATTTTAGGATTATTTAAAATTAGGTTTTTATGAAAACAGTTCTGTTTTAGTGTTTTATAGGTTTTGTGCTATTTCTTTTAATTTTAATTGCTTTAAATTGTTTTCTTTTTTTTGACATGTTCTTTTAGTTTCTGTTAAGTTATTAGTAGATATTTTATTTGTTGTATTTTTTTGTATTTTATTTCTTTTATCCTCCATTTTCTTTCCCATCGTTCTTTCCCTCCATTTTCTTCCGCTATTTTCTTTACCGCCATTTTCTTCCGCCATTCTTTGCCGTCATTTTCTCCCGCCATTCTTTGCCGCCATTTTCTCCCGCCATTCTTTGCCGCCATTTTCTCCTGCCATTTTCTTTCCCGTCATTTTATTTGCCGCCATTCTCTCCTCCATTTTCTCCCGCCATTTTCCTGCCATTATCTCCCGCCATTTTCTTTCCCACCATTCTCTCCTGCCATCTTCTTTCCTGCCATCTTCTTTCTCGCCATCTTCACTTCTCAACTTATAAAACAAGCCTCATGGTGTCCACGACCGTAGATAACATCGTCTGACACGGTCTGTGTCTCCTGCGTCGGTGCTGCTGGTAGAGTGTGAAACACTGTCTGAGAGAAGTCATAAGTGTTTGCAGCTTCTCGTCATCATCGGAGAGTATTTCACATTTATGACTTCTCTCACACAGTGTTTCACACTCCACATGAAGGCATCATAGTCATCCTCCGTCGATGCAGCACTCCTTAGTGTGGCAGGAGAGAATGGTGGGAGAAAATGGCAGCAAAGAAGATGGCGGGAAAGAAAATGGAGGGAAATAGATTGCGGAAAAGTATTTTTTTTTCATGTATAAAACGCCAACGGTTGTAGTGGATTTATAAGGCACTTCTAAATATAAACTCCTATGAAGCTCAAAACAAGTTTTCTAGCAGGATAAAAGAAATAAAATACAAAAAAATACTACAAATAAAATAGCTACTGATAACTAAACAGAAACAAAAAGAATATGTCAAAAAAACTAAAGAAAAAAATTTAAAGCAATTAAAATCAAAAGAAATAGCATAAAACATATAAAACACTAAAACAGAACTGTTCTCATAAAAACCTAATTTTAAATAATTATAAAAGTCACCAATTAATTGCTACTAATAAACAAAGTCACAAAGAACCAGTAGCAAAAAGAATCATCTGAAAAAAATACCCCTAGCTCAAATTATAGGCAATCTAGTGATTTGAGCAAATTCATGAAAATTCAAATTTAAACTTTCAAATCTAGTCAAACTTGATATCTACAAAAACTTCATAAATTTCCAATATAATGCAAAAATAATCAAATTAAAATGATAAAAATCCTAATTGATATGAATTTTCTAAAACAGTAGAGCAGGTGTTGGCCGAAGAGGGACTCTTTGGCCAACTGTTGGCCGAAAAGTCCTTTTTGGCCAACGGTTGGCCGAGAAGTCCCTCTTAGGCTAACGGGAGGCCGACGGGGTGCTACTTTTGATTTTTCTGCATTAGGGTGTATAGTTTTCGAATTTGCTATAAAAATCATCATAGTTTCAAAAAAATCAATATTGCTGGTGGCCAGATCGTTGTGCCTACTCCTCCCATCGTCGCCGTCCGAAGGACATTGCCATCACCGTCTCCACCCCCGGACAGTTTGTATTGGTTCGAGGGATTGGCTCTAAGTTCGTCGTTCATATGTTTACCTTGAGGAGCCGTATCTAGGGAGGAACTGCCAGCTGCTACATTTAAGGGCTAGATGTAGGTGCCACCGGGGTGTTCTTCGGCCTAGATTGATTTGCTTAGCCTTCTACCACTTTTCGCATTTGTTTTTTTTTTTTTTTTGAAGCGGTCGGCAAAGCCAACTTTTCATTGATTTGAGCAGAAGGAAGAGTGACAAAGGGTGATCAAGTGATCAGAAGATGAACCGAAAAACGAAAATTACAACTGGTCCGTAGTCAAGGAGGACTGCGGACTCCAGCCCTAGGTGGGATATTCTCACGTCACTTCCCCGATGGGTAACTCTAGGCACTTTGCACCAGCCATCCTCCACTGCTCCATGTTGCGCTTGCAAGCTTCGATTATGTCATCCGCATTCGCTTGCTTTCCTTGAAAGGTACATGCGTTGCACTCTAACCATATATGCCAGGAGATCAGCGCCACAATGGCCTTCACGCCCTTCCTGTGGCCAGGGGCAGCTGCGGCCACAATCTTCTGAACTTTGTTGGTTGTTGTTTCTCCCATGCACCAAGCGCTCTGCCTCGACGATGCACAGCCGTTCCAGGACGCCACGGTGCGCCAGACTTGCAGGACGACGGGGCACTTCCAGCAAAGATGAACAGAAGTCTCCAGGTTGCGCAGACACATCGGACAGAAATATCCGTTCTCCTAGCCCCTCCTTTTGCAGACGATCATTGCACCACAGTCTGTCCAGATGCAGCAGCCAAAAAAAACATCTTTATCTTGCCCGGTGCCCAGATTTTCCAGATTATGGATTTGAAAATGCTAGGCTGGTTGTTGATGAACTGGGCATTGTATGCCGATTTTGCCGAGTAGTTGCCCGAGCTACAGAGCGTCCAGGTGATGTTATCTTCTACTCCAGGCTCCAGGGTGATGGCCGCTTGCCTGATCTCCCTCGCGAGCTGCACGACATGTTACACAATGGCGTCCGGGTCACCATGATGCAAGTCCAGGATCCATCTGTCCTCATGCAGGGCCTCTTTCACCGACCGGTTTTTCCTCATGGATCTAGCAAAGAGGAGGGGGTAGCATTGACAGAGTTGCCGTCCTCCAAGCCAGTTTTTCGCATTTGTTGTCCTTCACGTCTTCTCTCTCAGTGTTTCCTGCCATGCTTTCGTTTGAGTCAAGGCCGTTAGATTTGTCCCGTTTCTGTCGACTAGAGCGCTACTGCTTCTACAACAACTAGGATTTGTGTAATAGTAAGAAACTGAAACCGATATAACAGGAATTTGTACCAAATGTAATATTTTATATTATTTACAACATGTCAAATTTTCCTTGATTTTAATTTCCTAAATAATGCTTTTACACTTTAATGATCAAATTTGCCTCCCGAGATATAGCTCCTCGAGGCGAGCATACGAACGACGAATTTAGAGTCAATCCCTCAAACCAACATAAAGCGCCAGGGGTGGAGAGGGTGATGGCAAGGGTGAAAACTAAGATTGGAATATTTAAACATTTCTATATGTTGGGTGAAAATTTGTACCTTTTTGCTGAGCTATTAATGTGAAGAGGATATACGTATAGTACTAGACCGATGGTCACTCTCTCCAGGAGTCTTGGAAGCAGGAAAAAAAACCTCAAGATGGAGGCACACAATCACAGCGTGCGATGTTGTGGCTGCGGGGTGTTGTGTATCCACCGTCCTACACACATTGTTCGAGCCATCCTTGTTGGAAGTGACGTGGTTGTAAGTTGTAACTAGCACGGTGTGTGTTGTGAGATGTGAAAACTTGTTTAGGCCTTATCGCTGCCAACGGCATGCCTCCTTGGTGCATCACTCGCCTATTTGGAGACGTCGTCGTGGAACTCTGGCCTCTCTCCAGACCCATCGGATAGGTCGACGGCAAGACCTTCACCACTCCCTCCTTGGAGGAGCGTTGAGGCCATATGTTTCTGTCAACATCAGTGTCCAAGTAGACCATGGTGTTGGCTTTGCCCTTTCGAAATTCTAAAAAATAGAGGAGCTTTGGATGGTCTTGGGGGTGCCTGGATGTTGGGCGGCAGCCCTAGTGGAGGGAGGCGTGGAGTTCGAGGGCGGAACCTGCGTCTCAGGTGCGGACGGGTAGCCATGGCTTCGCCGGGAGCTTGGCTGCGGGTGGTGGGCGGAGTAGGGGTGTCGGAGGGGTGTGATCGCCGGGGTCCATCACTTGCCCAGTCCTCGTACTGGCCGGCGACGGCAGCGTCCACGGACGTCGTATCCTTCTTGAAGGCTCCGTCGCGGTGCTCCCACTCCTACGTGTGGCTCCGGGGTGAAAACTTGATCTTCGAATCGGACGGTGGTGGCTACCCGTGGTCGTACCCTTCTGGGAGGTACCGTCCTGTAGTCCTTGCTCCATCATTTTCCGTTTCACCCCTCCTCGGTGGCTCCAAGTAGTTCTTCTTGGTTCATCTCTAGTTTGATTGGTTGTCGTCCGAGTGGTGTGTCGGTGCCCGGCACCTTTGTATCTTGCCTTGGGTGTGTGCTGTGTGTTGTGATGGGTGTGTTTGTATCCATTCGTTCGGATGTATGTGGTGATGTTTGCTTTATAATATAAAAAGGGAAACAACCTTTTTGGGTAAAAATAGAGGAGATACATACAAAATGTTTTCCTTGTTTATTCTGCCAGATCCCCAAAAAAAATCATCGCGGGCGACACTGGTGCCGGCTAGATTGATTTCCCTCTCAACCACCTCGTCCCCCCTCGCTACCGTTGAAAGTACATTTACACCTTGGCCGTCACCACCTAGGCGGTTGTGACGGGACTAGGAACTAGGCCCTTCTCTCTGATGCCTCTCCTCACTAATGTTAGTTTGTCAGGTTGCAGCCAGAGCTCTAAGGGTGTGTTTGTTTGGGCTCCAAAAACCGGCTCCACCAGCTTCTGGCCCGTAGAATCCGGAGCCCAAACAAACGGGCAAAACTCGAACGGGCTCCAAGCAGCGCTCCTGCGGAGCGCTCCGTAAAAACGCCCCGGAAGCTGCAGCTCGGAAAATGAGCTTCTCGCAGCTGCAGCTGGCTCCTGAAACACAAAAGACGCTTATGCCCCCCCGCCAAACTGCATACTACCACCATAATGCCATGGAACGGTTCGTTCTTTTTCTTCCTCTCACATCTGATCTCACACGCCGATAGAGTTTCGCTCGCTCCCCGCCGCTGCCGCCGCGCCACCCATGGGATCTTCGGCGACCGGAGTACCTGCTCTCCTCCGGCGAGTGCATCGGCTCCATCCGCCCCGGAAATCATCCTCCCCCTAGTTTCCCTGCCTCTCTCCATGTTGTACGCTACCACCTGCGCCCCGAGGCCCAAACTTCTTCACCGCCGTCGCCTACGAGCCACCTACTCGTTCAACTTGGGTGGTGCGTTGGCTGTGCGCCCCCTGCGTGCATGGAGCGTGTGTGTTCTTGCTATGTTGCTGTTGTTGGTGTACTTGCCGTGTGCTTGCTCTGCATCGGTTATTGTCTAAAATTAATTAACTGCATCATCTCTCGATTGATACTGTCTCTAACCGTGTTGATTCATAAACTATATATAATTACTACCGTATGTTGTGATGGGTTGTCATATGTCCAATATATGTCAGAACTATTCGTACTAGTCTAATTTCAGTTCAGTTCTCGGGAAAATAGCCATCTATAACAGAAACAGCTCTTAATCGGGTCATTTACATTAAATCTGTACAAAGGGTGTTATAGTCATTTCAGCCTGTTTCAGCATCAGCCGCAGTTGCTACCGCATGACTACCAAACGACTGCACCTCAGCTCCAAACTTTCAGCCGCAGCTAACAGCTACAGCCGCTCCTTGCAGCTGCAGCCGTTGCAGCTGCAGCCGAAGAAGTTGCAGCCCAAACAAACACACCCTAAGTCCTTCGTTCTTGTGTTCACCTCGAGGGACCGTGTGGCCGTGCTAGCACTCCTTTCTTCCTTTGCTCCTCGCTCTTTGCTCTTCTTCCCTACTATATCTTGTATTCCATGTGTTTGGGAGCCTATCTAAAGAGGAACTCGCCATGGCAACCTAGTTTGGTTTAGTTATGCTTTTGCTATCTTTGTGTTTGCCCTGGTTCACATCATCATGTTTGCTCTTGTCATGGTATCATGATTTTTTTAGTTAAGGCGGTTAGATTTGGTCTATTTTCATCAACTAGAGCGCCATTGCTTCTACAATACTTGGAATTCTAAAACCTAAAACTGATGTAACCAGAATTTATTTCAAATGTAACAATTTATATTGTTTACACCCCATCAAAATTTTGTTGATTTCCATTGTCAAAATAATTGCTTACATTTTTTATGATTTGATGGAACATGTATTTTATTTCCATGAAATGGAAGAACATTATTACTTCGAGCCCGTTCATCAATACACAAATTATATGCCTTGGTTATTGTTTTGCCGGATCCCTCAAAGAAAAAGAAAACCTAACTAGCCTCCCATGCCTTCATCGTGGGTGATACTGGTGGTGGCCAGATCGCGCTTTCGTTGTACCTCCTCCTCCCCATCGCCGCCGTCGGGAGGACGTTTACACCCTTGCCATCACTGTCCCCATCCTCGGGTGGTTGCGAGGGGACTAGGCGCTTGTTCGGTGGTTGAGGGAGTCCTGGATAAGGGGGTATCCGGACAGCCGGACTGTATACATCGTCCGGACTATTGAAGCGTGAAGATACAAGACTCAAGACTTCGGCCCGTGTCCGGATGGGACTCTCCTTAGCGTGGAAGGCAAGCTTGGCGATTCGGATATTATGTTTCCTTCCTTGTAACCGACTCCATGTAAACCCTAGCCCTCTCCGGTGTCTATATAAACCGGAGAGGTCGGTCCTTAGAAGGCCGATCACAATTATAATCATACCATTATAGGCTAGCTCTTAGGGTTTAGCCTCTAAGATCTCGTGGTAGATCTACTCTTGTACTACCCATATCTTCAATATTAATCAAGCAGGAAGTAGGGTTTTACCTCCATCGAGAGGGCCCGAACCTGGGTAAACATCTGTGTCCCTTGCTTCTTGTTACCATCAGCCTAGACGCACAGATCGGGACCCCCTACCCGAGATCCGCCGGTTTTGATACCGACATTGGTGCTTTCATTGAGAGTTCCTCTATGTCGTCGCTGCGGGGCTTGATGGCGCCTTCAATCATCAACAACACGGTCCAGGGCGAGACTTTTCTTCCCGGACAGATCTTCGTATTCGGCGGCTTCGCACTGCGGGCCAACTCGCTTGGCCATCTAGAGCAGATCGATAGCTACGCCCCCGGCCACCAGGTCAGGTTCGGAAACCTGAACTACACAGCAGATATTCGCGGAGACTTGATCTTCGACGGATTTGGGCCTGCGCTGGGAGCACCGAACAGTCACGACGAGCACGGCTTAGACCTGCTATCAGACGATGGTCGGGATATCACCCCGGCAGAAGCCTCGGATCTTAATCTGGAGCAGGTTGCGTTGCCTAAGGACGGAGGGCTGGACCCCGCCCCGCAGGCCGCACACTCATTGGCGGTGGAGCTGAACACAGGTCTCACCTCTGTGGAAGCTCAGAACCCCGGGCCCCTGCACTCTTATCCGCTTGTTGGTTCCGTCCGCACACCCTTGAGCCAGCCGAGCCAGCTGGGCTCTAGTAATGGAGTTTACCGCTGCGGACATCTTTCCAAAGACTTCGCCCTTCGCGACATGCTGAACTCATTAAAGTCTCTCTCTTTGTCGAGGCTCGGGCGAATCAGGTCCGCTTGAGTGGGAAGCGGGCGACGGCGAATTCGCTGCCCACCCACCACCCACTTCATTGCCACGGTCGATGATTTAACCGACGTGCTTGACTATGACTCCGAAGACATCGACGGTATGGACGACGATGCAGGAGAATTAGAGGAGCCACCGCTCACAGGGCGGTGGACGGCCACCTCCTCATACGATATATACATGGTGGACACTCCGAAGGAAACCAATGGCGACGAGGCAACGGAGGATAACCCCTCAGGGAGAAAAGCAAAGCATGGGCGTCGTCAGCGCCGCTCCAAGCCCCGCCATAGCAATATCGGCCCCGGAGATGAAGGCAATCCGGATGACGCCGAAGAAGAATACAACCCTGACCAGCCCGCCTTCGAGCAGGCCGAACAGGAAGACGAGCAGGTCAGCCCAAACGAACAGGCGACCGACAGATATCCGGAGGAGGACAATTATATGCCCCCCCCTCTGAAGACAAGATTAGCCTCGGCGACGACGAGTTCGGTGTGCCTGAGGGTCCCGTGGAGCAGGAGCGCTTCAAGCGTCGGCTTATTGCCACTGCGAGGAGCCTGAAGAAGAAGCAGCAGCAACTCCAGGCTGATCAAGACCTGCTCACAGATAGATGGACTGAAGTCCTGGCAGCCGAGGAATACGGACTTGAGCGCTGAACGGCTGACCGGCCACCCCGTGGCCGGGACAAAACGGGATATCAGCCCGAATACCAGCCCGCACCCCCACGCCAATACACTACGGCCCGGGGCAACAGGCAAGACCTGCAAGATATTCAGGAAAATAAAGCAGGACAGCCAAGATCGATCTACGGATCGCGAGGGCACGCCCCAGCGCGCAACGAGGACCGTCACGCCGGATACATCATCAACAAGTCTGGCCGGGCCGAACACAGCAACCTGCATCAATTCGAATCACAGAGCCACATAGCCCGCATGTAGGCGCCCACACCCCCTCTGCTTCACTGACGAAGTGATGGATCATGAATTTCCAGAAGGGTTCAAACTCGTAAACACTGAATCATACGATGGCACAACAGACCCCGTAGTATGGATCGAAGATTTCCTTCTCCACATTCACATGGCCCGTGGAGACGATCTACACGCCATCAAGTACCTTCTCCTTAAGCTCAAAGGACCAGCCCGACACTGGCTAAACAGCCTGCCAGCAAATTCCATTGGCAGTTGGGAAAACCTGGAAGACGCATTCCTCGACAACTTCCAGGGCACATATGTGCGACCACCGGACGCAGATGACCTGAGCCACATTACTCAACAGCCCGGAGAGTCAGCCAGGAAATTCTGGTCTCGGTTCCTAACTTAAAATAACCAAATCGTCGACTATCCGGACGCCAAGCCTGGCGGCTTTTAAGCATAATATCTGTGGATTTAGTGGCTTGCTCGACACCTCGGCCAGGAAAAACCCAAGTCCATGGCAGCTCTCACAACACTAATGACCCGCTTTTGCGCAGGCGAGGACGGCTGGTTGGCTCGCAGCGGCACCACGCCACAGTCCGGCACTTCGGATGTCCGCGACAACAACGGCAAGCCACGGCGCAACAGACATAAGCGACGGAACAACGGCGACAACACGGAAGACACGGCAGTAAACGCCGGATTCAGCGGATCCAAGTCCGGCCAGCGGAAGAAGTCGTTCAAAAGAAACAATCAGGTACCGCCCATCGACCAGATATCTTTGAGCGCTGTGCCAAATTCATGGCACACCGGACAAGCCAGCCAACCACACCAATAGAGACTGCTGGGTATTCAAACAGGCCGGTAAAATAAACGCCGAAAACAAGGACAAGGGGCTGCACAGCGACGATGACGAGGAGCCCCGGCGTCCGAACATAGGGGGACAGAAGAAATTTCCCCCCAAGTGAAAATGGTCAACATGATCTACGCCACTCACATCCCCAAGCGGGAACGGAAGCGAGCACTACGGGACGTCTACACGATGGAGCCAATCGCCCCCAAGTTCAACCCATGGTCAGCTTGTCCGATCACCTTTGATCGTAGGGATCATCCTACTAGCATCCGTCATGGCGGCTCGGCCGCATTGGTCTTAGACCCAATCATCGACAGATTTCACCTCACGGGAGTCCTTATGGACGGCGGCAGCAGCCTGAACCTGCTTTATCAGGACACAGTGCGCAAAATGGGCATTGACCCTTCAAGGATCAAACCCACCAAAACCACCTTTAAAGGTGTAATCCCTGGAGTAGAAGCCCGCTGTACGGGCTCCATAACATTGGAAGTGGTCTTCGGATCTCCGGACAACTTCCGAAGCGAAGAGTTAATCTTCGACATCGTCCCTTTCCGCAGTGGTTACCACGCACTGCTCGGACGAACCGCATTTGCTAGATTCAATGCGGTACCACACTATGCATACCTCAAGCTCAAGATGCCAGGACCGCGCGGGGTCATCACCGTCAACGAAAACATGGACCGCTCTCTCCGAACAGAAGAGCATACGGCAGCCCTTGCGGCGGAAGTACAATGCGGCCTACTCCGACAAACCAATCCGGCAACAACTTCGAACACCGTCAAGAGAGTCCGGAGCACCCCGCAACAGGATCATTAAGCACGCCAAGAGCGCGACTAGCAGTCCGGCCTCCGCTCAAGCCCCATCAAAGCAGCATTCGTGCCACGCGTACACAATTACGCACTCAAAATACCATGGGCGTAGGCGGAGGCGCAACAACGACTCAGTCAACAATGCGGGTCACCGCTACATACCTCCTTACTCTTTCCCTTTTACCTTTCAGGACATTGCTTTAGCGCAGCCTCTTCAGAAGAGCCGGATTGCCGGACTCACATAGGAGAGAAAACCAAGGAGGCAACAGGCGTTGCGCACAGAAGGAAATACCCAGGTGGAATCTATTTACGATCGTTATACCTGTTTTATCTATCTGTACGCGGCCTGCCCCTGGATAGGACATGTCAAATAGTCCTATTTATCTCCGCTTAATGCATCCATTGTAAATATACGCTTAAACGTATTATTCATCAATGGGAGATCATCAATAGCGTCAGCTTATTATTCTTATTTGAGCTTTTTTTTCTTACAAATGTTTATTTGATATTGCATCCGTACACCTTGGTACGTTCAGTTTGCCAGGGGCTTCTTATGGCGCCCCATAATACGGCAATACAAGTCCGAACACTTTCAACAGTGCGACACGCCGAACTTATAGCACTATATGCATCAGCTCCGAATCATGTCTTGGGTCTACAGTTGGGTTAGCCCGGCTCCCTTGTTTTGGTACCTTACGTTCCGTTATACCGGCTAAGGTAGCGCAGGGAGAACTAATCCGATTGTGTCCCGGTTCTTCCGGACGAGCACCTCAGTAGAGAAAGCCGAAAACTGACCGGCATGATGTGGCGAGAGCTGGTCGCTGTTCGAGAGGTCCTAAAATCCTTAAAGATTTTCCGCTTTAGGCGATAAATCGGCTTCGTCCGATCTAGGCATGTATAACGCCCCAATTCGGCCTTCCGGATTCTTGGGGCTTCGCCGAAATTTAAAATTGTAGACTTCTATGGCTAAGTGAAAGTTATAAAGTCAAGATAGTCTGATTGCCTTGTTCGCTATGCCGACACCTCCTTAAGGGACCAAACATTTGGATAAAGAGTGTCTGGGTTTTCCACGAACACCCCAGTACTAGTTACATGGGGGCGGAAGCCGACGACTGGCCTACTTTCAGAATTTTATAAACAGCCGCACAGAAGGTAATATTTTAAATAACAAAAGCGCTACATAGCGCAAGTAACTTCGTCTTTAAATTACAAACATGACAGAAGTGAATTCATTCTAAAATGGTGTCCTTGGTACATTCATCGGCCACGAGACGAGCACCCTTCATAACGCCATCATAATACATCTCGGGATGGCGATGCGCCTTGCCCTCTGGCGGCCCGTCCTTCACCAACTTCTCTGCATCCAGCTTGCCCCAATGCACCTTGGCACGGGCAAAGGCCCGGCGGGCACCCTCAATGCAAACGGATCGCTTGATTACTTCAAGCTGCGGACAGGCAACCACCATCCGCTTGATCAGGCCGAAGTAGCTAGTGGGCAGGAGCTCACCAGGCCACATCCGGACTATGAAATCTTTCATAACCAGTTCGGCCGCCCTGTGGAGTTCGACCAACTACTTCAGTTGGTCACTCAGAGGCAGTGGATGCATACTGGGACCAGAACAGCTTCTCCGTTGAGCTCCCCTCCTGGGCATGGTAGAACTCCGCAGCGTCTGATACGCTGCGTGGCAGATCTGCGAATGCCCCTGGAGAGCTCCGAATTCGAGTAAGTAAAATAAACGCCTCCTCCACATGTTTGCTTTGCATAAAGAATTTCTTACCCGCTGCTATCTTTTTGGCCTCCTGGATTTCCTGTTGTGCCTTCTCGGCTTCGGCCTTGGCGTCTTTTATACTCACAAGGGCCTTCGCAAGCTCGGCCTCTTTCATCTTCAAATCATGCTCCATGGCCTCGTACTTCTTGCCGAGGTCCCGGAGCTCTTGCTGTACCTCGCCCACTCTAGCACTTTGCTTTTCGCGCTCCTTGCATTCCAAGGCCGCCTTGTCTTCGGCCTCGGACAGCGCTTTCTTCAGGGACGCCACTTCGGCGGTGGCCCCTGTTACACAGTCACGACGCTTTGGCGTTAGACTAACCAATTTTGTCTATCCTTAAATACATAAGAGCGGGGAATCACTTACCCTTGTTCTCTTCGAGCTGCCCCTTAGTGAGGTCGAGCTCTCCCTGCGCCTGCTCCAGGTCCCGCTTTAGTTCGGCAACCTCGGCTGTGCGGGCGGCAGCGGCAAGCAGCACAGCCTGCTTATTCACACGCATATTTATTATTAGACTCCTGCGGATCATAATTGACCCTCTATCTGGCTTTTCCTTCCAAACACCAAACAAAGTATCAGGGGCTACTACCCATCGGGTGGTAATCTCATACATTTTTATTACTTACCTCAAAGCCTGTCAGTAGGCTAGTGCAGGCTTCGGTTAGTCCGCTCTTGGCGGATTTAAACCTTTCAATCACCGCACTCATAAGAGTACGGTGCTCTTCATCCATGGAAGCGCCGTGAAGCGCTTCCCGCAGACAATCTGGCGCCTCGGGCGCAACGGAAGTCCTCGACACAGATGGCTCGCCCTCCCTAACGAGGGGCCACCCGCCTGAACCCGGAATCATTGAAGGTTCCAGAACTGTGTTCGGCTGGGAGCCCGGCTTACCGTGGCTCTCATCGACACGATCCGCGGGGATCTTGAACCCCAGCGTGTCCGCATCTCGAATCCCGCCTTGGGCGTCTCTGTAACCACCTCCCCGCCCGGAGCCTTCGACAACACCTCCGTGTCGCCCACGGGTTGAGGAGTAGTGGCCGTCGAAGCGAATTCATCTCCGAATCGCCAGGATCCGGAGGAAGATACCTCGGGATGAACCCTGGCGGACTGCATATATGTTCGCATTATAAATACAAAAACTATGAAAGTAAAGTCATGATAAAGTGCGGACACTTACGATCGCACCGGGGCTTCCCCTGGGCAGCCACCCCTCCTCGCTGAGAGCGGCCATGGCGGAGTGGTCCGGAAGGGACACCTTTCCCTTCTTGGACGTCCCAGCCTCCCCTTCTGGGGCGGCTTTTCTCTTTTTCTCCTCCCCGGTGCGGGGAGGTAGAATTTCTTCTTGCTTCCCCCCGCCACCGCGGGAGGAATCCGTCTCGTCGTCATCAGACGACGTGGGTATGACGGCCTTGCGCCGAGGGCCTTTTCCGGCCCCCTGGTTCGCCTCCTCAGGCCCCTCATCCTTTCCGGACGGGGCGTCTTCTTCTTCTTCCTCTTCCCCTTCGTGGGAGGAGTGTGCCTCGTCGTCTTCGGACGAGGCCTCCGACACAACCTTACGCCGGAGACCCTTTCGGGTCCTCGGGGCCTTCTTATCGGCCTTCTTCCCCGGCACCTCGTACGGCGACGGGACCAGCATCTCCGTCAGGAGAGCATCAGCTGGGCTTTCTGGCAGCGGAGCCGGACAGTCAATCTGCTCCGCTGTCTCCGCATAATCCTGAGCAAATATGCACAAATTACTTAAGACTCCCCCATGAGTATATTGGGAAGGACTGAATCCGGTGATAGCCTGAAAACTCACCTTGCTAGGAGGCCGCGCGGCGTGGAGCCCACAGTCCTCGGATGTGGGAGGAGGTACTTCGAAGGCCTTGAACAACGCCTTCCACGCGTCTTTGTGTTCATGCCGTAGAGCCTCTGAAGCATCTGGTGTTCGGCCGGGACGAACTCCCACAGATTGAATGCCCGCCTTTGGCACGGCAGAATCCGGCGAACGAGCATGACCTGGATCACGTTGACAAGCTTGATGTTCTTGTCCTTCATGCTCTTAATGCAGGTTTTGAGTCCGGTCAGCTCTGTAGGTTCGCCCCAGGACCGGCCCTTCCTCTCCCAGGAAGTGAGCTGCATGGGGGTGCAAGATCGGAACTCGGGGGCCGCCGCCCAGTTGGCGTCGCACGGCTCGGTGATGTAGAACCATCCCGATTGCCACCCCTTCACGGTTTCCGCAAAGGAGCCGTCAAGCCAGGTGACGTTAGGCATCTTGCCCACCATGGCCCCTTCGCACTCCTCTTGTTGGCCGCTCACGACCTTCGGCTTCACGCAGAAGGTTTGCAGCCACAAGCTGAAGTGGGGCTTGATGCGGAGGAAGGCCTCGCATACGACGATGAACACCGAGATGTTGAGGACGAAATTCGGGGCTAGATCATGGAAATCTAGCCGGTAGTAGAACATGAGCCCGCGGACGAAGGGATGAAGTGGAAATCCCAGTCCACGGACGAAGCGGGCGATGAACACGACCCTCTCATGGGATCCTGGGGTCGGAATGACTTGCCCGGCGTCCGGTAGCCGGTGCGCTATGTCTGTGGCCAAGTATCCGGCCGCCCGAAGATTTGCGATATGCTTCTCCTTGACGGTGGAAGCCACCCACTTGCCTCCTGCTCCGGACATGTTTAGCTGTGCGGAGAAGACTTGGGCTTGGGCGCTGGAGCTCGAGGGGGCAAGAGTGGGCAAATGAGGAAGAAGGCGTGGGTAAAAAATGGGGAAATCTTATCCCATTATAGAGGTGACGAAAGCGGTGTGCCTCCCCACTTGCCCGTTGGGAATCATTTGCTTCCCAAGCGCCACGATTGATGGCGTGGTGGGATTACCCATACCCGTATTGATGAGAATCCCGTGATAAGGGGACACGATCTCTGTTTTGACAAGACGTGTCAAGGAAACCGCCTCGCAATGTGCGCTGTGGCTGGTTGTGGGAAAACTGTTCGAATAGTGACCCGACCGTAATGACACGTCGCGGTGTCTGAAAGGTTGTCAGCAGATTGCATTTGTGAAATATCATTCTCTCTACGGTGATATGTGAAGATTATTTCTTGGATCCGGACACGACTCAAGTGTTCGATAATTACTTTGGAGTATTCGGAGATGGAACCCGCCCTGCAATGCCGAAGACAAGATCGCTACCGGACTCATCGTCATTGAAGCCCTGGTTCAGGGCTACTGAGGGAGTCCTGGATAAGGGGTATCCGGACAGCCGGACTGTATACATCGTCCGGACTATTGAAGCGTGAAGATACAAGACTCAAGACTTCGGCCCGTGTCCGGATGGGACTCTCCTTGGCGTGGAAGGCAAGCTTGGCGTTCCGGATATTATGTTTCCTTCCTTGTAACCGACTCCATGTAAACCCTAGCCCTCTCCGGTGTCTATATAAACCGGAGAGGTCGGTCCTTAGAAGGCCGATCATAATTATAATCATAGCACCATAGGCTAGCTCTTAGGTTTAGCCTCTACGATCTCGTGGTAGATCTACTCTTGTACTACCCATATCTTCAATATTAATCAAGCAGGACGTAGGGTTTTACCTCCATCAAGAGGGCCCGAACCTGGGTAAACATCTGTGTCCCTTGCTTCCTGTTACCATCAGCCTAGACGCACAGATCGGGACCCCCTACCCGAGATCCGCCGGTTTTGACACCGACAGTGGTGCCTTTCCACGCTTTTGTTGCTTCGAGGGATTGGCTCTAAGTTCGTTGTCCATATGCTTGCCTCGAGGAGCTGTATCTAGGGAGGAACTGCCAGTGGCTATATTTAAGGCCAGATTTAGGTGCGACCGGGGTGTTCTTCGGCCTAGATTGATTTGCTTAGGCTTCTGCCACTTTCGTATTCGTTGTCGTTCACATCATCTCTCTTGTTTTTGTCATGATTGTGCTTTCTTTTGAGTCAAGGTCGTTACATTTATCCCGTTTTCGTCGACTAGAGCGCTATTGCTTCTACAACGACTAGAATTTGTGTAATCCTAAGAAATTGAAATTGATGTAACCGGAATTTGTACAAATGTAAGATTTAATATTATTTAGAACATGACAATTTTTTGTAGGTTTCCATTGTTGAAATAATTGTTTTACATTTTAATTATCAAATTTGGGTTATCATGAAACAGAAAACATTAGTACTTCGAAAAGAACAAATCCCAAATGTGTGTGCAATAGAGAGAGCCTAAATGTGTGTGCAATAGAGAGAATGCTTGGCATAGCACCAACATAGCGAAAATCTTGTACAGAACCATGGTTCAGCCGAACCTACGCTCGACAGCGTTGATTTCTAGACACTATTCATGTGGATCCATGCATGGTTGATTAAAAAATGCAGTTAGCATGCATGTCTATTCATGAAGATCCATGCATTGTCGATTAAAAAATGCAATTGGCATGCATGTCACAGATCTATATATAGTAGGATGTTAAATCGTACGGCATAGACCATAGGTTCGGTTGAACCATGGTCCTGAATCACGTCTCTCACCAACATAGGCAGGCGAAGTTGATGCACCATTATCCAATCATGCACATGAAGTAGTAGGACGAAAGGAATGTTGGCTATGTGGGCCACCGAAATCTTCACTTAATTCCACGTTTTTTCTTTCCAACTAAAACAGATTCTAATGCCTTTTTTTCATGAATATCCTGCTGATGAACACTCATGCTAAAAAGAATGAAACTATACCTGTGAGATAAAAAGAATGAAACTATACATGTGAGATAAAAGGAGCACCTTCCAAAAAGAAATGTCTTTTGCCTTTTATAGATTAAAATTGTCTTTTACTAAGAGTTGTCCTTTACGATCAAACTTACTTTTTCATTAAATCAAACAGGCTTGCTAAATCTTAGTCGTTTGAGACATGGTTATGTCTCAGTCGACGTTATATTCATGGTATCTACATTGAGATTATGTAAAACTTTCTTTTCAGATGTTTTTTTCTTTCGTACATGGTCTGTCAGTTGACTAAGACTTGGTTAAAAATCTCATACGACCGAAATCTAGCCAAACCCTAAAACAAAAGCATGTTGAGTCATTGTGGAGGCCAACCATCCTTTCATTTCTGTTGTACCCTTTTACAAAAAAGTTGCATGTTCTTTTTTTTGGCAAACCACGTGCATTCAGAGTTGATGCACTCAAAATTTCAAATTAAATAAGCTCCAATGCAACAACAGGCTTGGCTGATCAGCGTTCTATCTGAGTAATAAGCTCTAACTGGAAATTAAGACTGGCAATATTAAACATTTTCTATATGCTGGGTGATAATTTGCACCTTTTCACTAAGCTATTGGTGTGAAGAATATATACCAGTACTACTAGACCGAGGGTCGGCCTCTCCAGGAAGGAGACTTGGAAGCGGGAAATCCCCCTCGAGATGGAGCCACACAATCACAGCGTGTGATGTTGTGGCTGCGGGGTGTTGTGTATCCACCGTCCTACACACACATTGTTTGAGCCATCCTTGCTGGAGCTGATGTGGTTGTAACCAACACGGCGTGACTTGTGAGACGTTGCTCAAATGAAAACTTTCTTAGGCCCTAGTAGGTGCCAACGGCATGCTGCCTTGGCGCATCATTCGCCTATTCGGAGACATCGTTCTGGAGCTCTGGCCTCTCTCCAGTCCAGTCGGAGAGGTCGACGGCAACACCTTTGTCACTCCCTCCTTGGAGGAGGGTTGAGGACATATGTTTCTGTCAATATCAATGTCCAAGTAGACTATGATGTTGGCCTTGCCCTTTCAAAGTTCTAGAAAATGGGGAAGATACACATAATTGTTTTGGCGAACTAAAACCATGACACTTATTTTGGATCAGATGGAGTACATACTCAGAGCATCTCCAGCCGTTCGGCCCCCCAGGGCGCCGAAAAAGAGCGACCTGGGGGTGAGCCGGCGGCATACTCGGCACTGCGGGCGGTTGGGCACCCAGCCGTCACCCCCAGGCGCCGATTTCGGCCCATTATTCAGCCCAATTGTGTCCAAAAACGGCCCGTTATCTACGTGAATCGGCCCATATTCGACGCTGTTCGGCGTGTTTCAGTGTGAATTTTCACATACAAACAGAAATCAATTAGTTCGTCACATCGGCATGGTTCGGCGTGTTTCGGAGTCTTTCATCACATAAATCAAATAGTTCAATACAAATTATATAGTTTAGCAAATAAAAACTCAAGTTTCATCACACGTCATTCCCGCGTCGCCCCGGCCTCGCCCTTGAGCCTCCATAGGTGCTCCACCAGATCGTGTTGCAGTTCTTCATGCACCTGTGGGTCTCGGATCTCCTGACGCATATTGAGGTAGTCAGTCCAGGTTCCCGGTAGCTGGTGATTAACTTGGGCAAAAGGACCCTGCCTGTAATATGGTTCAGTGTCAAACACTGGCTCTTCCTGCTCGCTCTCAATGATCATGTTGTGTAAGATGACACAGCAAGTCATGATCTCCCACATTTGATCTCAGACCAGTACCGGACAACAGCAAATCGAGATTGGAGCACACCAAATGCCCGCTCGACATCCTTCCCTTTTTCCGGCGGGGAATGATCTATCTAGCTGTGGTGGGCGGTGGATGGCGCCGGGATCGGCAGGGTGGTAGCCGAGCGGGGGGGGGGGGGGTCGGAGGCGAATCTGGACGGGTGGCTTGACTTTTCGTTGGCATGTGGCCCCATGTGCGCTTTTCCCTTGCGCCGGAGCCCCCGAGCGCCCCCAGTGCGCCGGGTTCGGCCTGCGATCGCCGGGCGTAAAAACGGGCCGAGCCGGCGAAATTCGGCGTCCTGGGGGCGCGACTGGGGCGTTTTTTTGGCGCCGGCGCGAAAAAAATGCCTGGGGAGGGCCTGTTGGGGGCGCGGCTGGAGATGCTCTTAGCCCCCATGTCGTCATCGCAGGCGACACTGGTGGCGGCAGTCGCTTTCCCTCTTAGCCACCTCCTCACCCCTCGGCGTCATTGAAAGAATATTTACACCTTGTCCATCACCATCTAGGCGGTTGTGAGTTGACTAGACACTTCCCTGTGATATGCCCCACCCCCCGCTTATGTAAGTTTGAGGGGTTGCACTCGGAGCCCTAAGTTCATCGTTCGTGTGTTCGCCTCGAGGGGCCGTGTGGCTGTGCTAGCACTCCTTTCTTCCTCTACTATCTGCTCCTCGCGCTTTGCTCTCCTTCCACATCTCTGATTTCATGTGCTTAGGAGCCTATCTAGAGAGGAACTCACCATGGATACAACTAGGGACCGATTCCGGTGTGAATGGGTGCTCCAGCCTAAAGATTGGTTTGGTTATGTTTTTGCAACCTTTGTGTTTGTCGTTGTTCCCGCCGTCCTATTTGTTGTTGTCATGGCCATGCTTTTTTTTAGTTTAGGTGGTTAGATTTGGTCCGATCTGTGTTAAATGTAACATTTTATATTATTTACACCGCATCAAAATTTCGATTGTCTAAATAATTGCTTACAGTTTTAATGATCCAGTGGAATGTCTACTTCAACAGAACAACTCCAAACGTGTGCGTGAGATAGAAAGATTTACAAAAAAAAATTGAACTGAGAAAGGTTTACACATTTGTTGTGTATAAAAGGGGCACCTTCCAATTTTTTACTCCCTCTGTTTCATGATGTAAGATGTTTGTTTACACTGTGTAAAAAATGTCTTACATTATGGTACGGAGGGAGTATCTTTTACTCTAGGCTGTGCTCTCCGATCACACTTACCTTTTCACTGAAACAAAATCATGCACTTCTTCTCCTGTGAGAAAAATACATGCTTTATTTGGTGTGTGTGCGTGTGTGTGTTTTTTTTTTCGGTTGGGTGGGGACAACCTACGTTCTTTTGTAGGTACTATCCAGAGTGGATAGTTTCAAAAATTCATATTAAATAAGGTGTAGTGAAATACTAACATGTTTGGTCAATCAATGACCTCTGAGTTATAGTGGTGTATAAAAGAAAAAAAATAATTAAGATTGACAATATTAAACCGTTTCTATATGTTGGGTGATAATGTGTACCTTTTCACTAAGCTATCAATGTGAAGATATATCAGTACTACTAGTCCGGGGGTAGCTCCTTCCATGAGTCTCGGAGCAACTCTAGCATGTACCGTAAAGTCTCGCAATACAAAAACAGTTTACAGTAATACTGTAAAACATTTTTACGATATGGTGTGCGTTCCGGCAGAACAGATCCTCTAGAAATTGTTTGTGAAGCCCACTAGTCAACAGTTGAACTTACAACAGGGTCCCTAAGAATTAACACAAAGCACCCTGAAAGCAAAAACTAAATTACAATTAGAGGCCTTAAACAGCTCCATGGCAACGGCGGATCCACCCAGCGCTCGACACGACACGGCGGCGCCCTCCATAATTTATCTGAAAAAATCTCTTGTCCATGTTGTACGTAAAGCCAGTATGGATGCTAACCTACCAGCTCAACTACAGATCGAAAAAGAGAGGCGTGAGGAACCACATAGTATATCACCGTACCAAATCGAAACGAGAGAGAGGGGGAGAGGGAGAGGGGGGTGTGGGGGGGAGACCTTCCATGGCGTGTCCCGAGAAGAAGAAGCATCCCCCTGCATCGAGTTGAGTTGGTGATGCTTGATGGCGTCAGAGCAGGGGGGGAGCGCGGTGTCCCGAGCTCCATGGCCCTTGACGACGGTGCGAATCCACTCCATCCGGGCGCAGCCTGAGCTCGAGGTGCTCGCAGACACGCAGTGGATGTCGGTCCTCTCCAAGATGCCCGCTCCCTCATCATGTCCAAAGAGCTCGCACCTTGATCTCAGGCCGGGACACGGCGGCGGCAGAAGTTAATCTAGGGAAAACCGGGCGGGTTTGCGGGCAGGCGAGGCCGTGGTGGGGAGAGGATGCGCGGGCGACGCCGTGATGGGAAGAGGAGGCGGCGGCCGAGGCCGAGGGGGTTGGGGAGGAGGCGCCGGGCGACGCCTTCACTGGAGAATGGAGAGGAGGCGGCGTGGCGGCGGGACGGCAGGCGGCGGGGAAAGTGAGGTGCCTGTCTGTGCGGTGAGAAGCTGATAGCATCTCGGTTGGATTGAAAGGGCAGCCGCGGCTGTCTTTTTTAGTTTGTTTTTTTATAGCAAATGTCCTTTTTTAGAGGGATCGGCTGTTTGACCGTGCTACACGTACAACAGATCTCTTGCGTTTCCTGTACGATGTGTATAATCCGGCCGCTCATGCAAGAGATTGAGAGGACAGTCGCCGCTGGATTTACAGGTCGTATAAAAATCGGACAATGTCCATCGTATATGGAGTAGTTTTGTTATAGCAAATGATCGTGCTTTATGTGGCCTAATCAAGTCATCCACAACATATATCATCGACCAAATTGAGCGTCAAGCGTGTCTCTTTTTTCCTTCTTCTTTCTTGATCGACAATCAATAGCCCATTTGATCAAGTAATAATAAGCAGAGGCGTTCCTCTAAAAAACGTGTTGTCAAATTCAGTTATTTTTTCGATAGCTCTTTTGATCATTTGGTTTATATTTACCGTTGAACGGTATCCAATTTTATTTTCCTCCAACGTGACCAGTTTGGTTGTGTGGTTCTATCATCATCATTGGGAAATTTTCTAAAACTATTAGTAGGATTTCTATTGTATTGATATTAGTATCGAATATATAAAAATCCGTAATTGTGCATATCATCTTGTGGTCTTTGGATGTTAAAATTCATGGAGTACTACATAATGTTGCTTAGTTTTATTTTTAAGTATTTTTGGAAGTAATAATTACAATGCATTTAGGTGACCATGAATTTTATGTGAAGACATGTGTATGGATCGTAGTTACACACGTGTGTGTTTGATATAACACACATTTAAATGGTTAAAAAGGCTGACTAAAAGAGAAATAACAATCAAAATAAAGAGTTAATGTTTTTTATAGATTATAAATACGTGCGTTGCACGTGCACGCTTACTAGTACTGTAAAACATTTTTACGATATGGTGTGCGTTCCGGCAGAACAGATCCTCTAGAAATTGTTTGTGAAGCCCACTAGTCAACAGTTGAACTTACAACAGGGTCCCTAAGAATTAACACAAAGCACCCTGAAAGCAAAAACTAAATTACAATTAGAGGCCTTAAACAGCTCCATGGCAACGGCGGATCCACCCAGCGCTCGACACGACACGGCGGCGCCCTCCAGCGTGTGTCACGACGGCTCTGCCCAGAAGACCCTTGGCCACTACGTGCCCGCTCACGCGGCGAACGATGACCAACGCTCTAGCATGAGCAGAGGGCGCCACGACCCGCAACAAGGCAGCGCCCTCCCGGCGCGCGCAGCTAGTGCAGCAAGGCCAGCGACGTCCTCTGGCGTGACCGCCCAATGATGCGGCATGGCGCATGGCTTCCCACGGAGCAAGATCGCGAGGCGAGCACTGGAGCGGAAAGGGCGCGGGACGCGACAACGAGCGCGAGGTGACCAACCGGTGGCGCGCGGACCTAGCGATGAGCGTTGGTTGGCCGTCGTGGCGTCCAGTCAGGGGGGCTGGAGGCACTGGCGCCGTGGTTGTGGTCTTGGTGGCGGTAGGCCGGGACGGACGCGGACTCAATTCAGGCGGCCTGGCCTCGGGATTGGGTGCGGGGGCTCCGAGGCAGGGACGGAGCCAGAAAATGACCATAGGGGGGCACGGGCTTGAACTAGAAGAGTCGATCACAATCACATAGGTATATAGCATAGTCGTGAGGTCTGAATAATCAAAATATAGCCGCGGTTCTGCAATATAAATAAATTTGCGTATCTATTAATCTGAATGTAAATCGTGATTGGATAATTTCTTCAAAATTCGCTACTAGTTTCAATTGGCTATAAAATGTTCTCAATGAAACTCTTCCACTTCATGCCAACAAACCTGCAATTTGACAGTCAAATTTTTTTCTGATTTTTTATTGTTCTAGTTTCTAGTTCTATTGTTTTTAAGGACACATGAACTTGAACCAATTTGCTTGAAAAAATATGAATTGGCTGAGTTCTTTTCCTTTTTATGTCTACGCATACATAATTGGACAATACAAGAATTTCTAATTAGTTTTAATGTCCATACTTCTACAATTAGATTCTAAGACACAGACTAATCTAATGCCGAAAATAAACTAACCTTTTGTTGATCGTCTGGTCACTCATCCGTGTGTGCGGCCGGCCGGAATGCGCCCGTGGTTCAGGAATCGACACGATCGGGGAGTCGTGTTGCCGCAGTACGGCCTGGACGGAGCCCTTCCTTCCTCGGCGGATGGAGAGATCGATGGAGAGGATGAACGATCCGATCAACTGGTGGGCGGCGGCAAATAAGTTTTTCCAACCGCAGAACCGAGGAACGAGGAAACGAAAAGACCGCGACGCCGTGGACTCGCCAGATCGTATAATTGCTTCCGACTCCTTGTCTTCCACGGGCTGTTTTTCTTCCCCCACATATTTGGGCCGTTGGCACACCGGACTGATGTGTACGCATATGGGCTTTAGGACTCTCGTTGTGGGATGGCCGGATGGATCAGGGGGGCGAGACAACCACAATTCTGTGCGTACGAAGAAAATTAAACATGGTACCTAATCGCTATTAAGGGGTAACCAGATCGTTGGGGGGGGGGGGGGCTTAGAATCGTCCCTGCTCCGAGGGCTCCATGGCAACGCGCAGCCTGCCAAGGGAGGTGCGATGGAGCATCTTCAGCCACGCCCCTAACAGGGCTCCTCTAGCGATTTTTTCACGTCGGCTTCAAAAAACAGCTATGCTCTTAGGAGCGCAAGCGCCGGCCAGCGCTCCTGGCGCTTGCACGCAGCGCGTAGCGGGCCGGCCCAACGAATTAGTGGAAAAAAAGAAAACGCGAAGGGAAAAAGCTGACGCTAAATTCGATCACAGCTGGAATCGATCTCAGCACGCCAACGTCAAAAGCTGCGAGTCTTCACCACTACACCAAGCTCAGTTTCTTGCGTATTACAAGGAAAATAAGACTATTTGAGCTACTTCCTTCGTCCCATAATGTAAAACTTTTTTAATACTAGTGTAGTGTCAAAAAACGTCTTATATTATAAGACGGAGGGAGTATCTTTTATTACAAACATTAACATATATTCTACTTTGTTCACATTGATTAATATAAAAACAAAAAATCGGCAAAAACGAAAAAAATTACGATTCAAAAATGTTCATGGATTTTGAAAAAAAATTCACGAAATTTTCAAAAATGGTTCACCGAACTTGAAAATAGTTCATTGATTTTTTGAAAAAAATTCACTGAATTTAATAAAATTTCATTAAATTTGAAAAGAAGTTCATCGAATCTAAAAACGTTCATCGGTTTTCAAAAATAGTTCATCCAAAATGGAAAAAGTTCATCGATTTGAGAAAAGAGTTCGTCGAATTTTCAAAAAAGTTCATCAAAAAAAAATTCATGAACTAAAAAACCACACATTTAAGAAAATAAATAAAAGAAAAGGTAAAATAACTAGAAAAAAAGAAAAGAAAAAGAACTAGAAAATAAAGAAAATAAACAAAGCAAACTTACAAACGATTAAATAAAAGAGTAAAACGAAGGTGGCCTGGTGGTTGTGGTGGTTTTATTCCTCACGGAGGTCGTGGGTTCGATTCGTGGTAGTGCCTTTAATTTTTTGGATTAAAACACAGAAATAAAAACTCTGAACAGACCGGCCCAGCAAAGGAGGTGGTGTGCGCGGCTGGCGCGAGTTAACGAAAATGCACGTTAATGGGCGCCTGTAGCGCCAAATAGGATTTGCCAGACGCCGCTTTGTCGCCCTCATCGCTTCAGTTCCCGCGGGAATCAATGCCAAGGCTGTCGTGCCGGTCAGCCTCCATTGATGCCTCACGGGCGGTGCAGTGAACGCGCCACGACGCTGCTGCCCCGCCCGCCACCGCTGCCGTCTCCGCATGTCAGCCTCCCGCCGCCGCTTGGGCTATAAAAGGCACCCCTTCCCCGCCGGTGAGCGCCACAACCTTCCCCTCTTCCTCTCGCAAAAGCCATCTCCCGCTGACGAGCAAAGCAAAGATGGCCGAGAGGTTCTCAGGCGATGGCGCTGCGGCGAACGGCTTCGGCCGCCGACACCTCCAAGAGCCTCCCTGACGGAGGAGCAGCGGAACCAGCCGAGGTACGCGCCCAACAGCGAGACGATGTGGACGATGTTCTTCGAGCGCCGCCGCGAGGAGCAGATCGCCTCCGTCAACGGCATCATCCCTCGGGGCCGCCTGAACGCCGAAGGGAGGCGCGAGTGGTGGGCGTGCTCGGCCGCACCCTTGAGGCTGTCCTCGACCACATTGAGACCGGCAACGTGCCGCGCCTCGCCGCCGCGGCAGCTCCTGGACGCCGAGGCGGATGGAGCTGGTCGCCCCTGCTGCCGGGCTCCGCTCGCCGCCTCCACCCTGCCAGCCCGAGCCGAGGGGACACCGCTATTGCCGCTCGCAGCTGGGCGCCTCGCCATCAACGAGGGCGCCTGCCTCACCGCCGCCCGACACCGCGAGGCGCTTCCTCAGGTTCGTCCGCCGGCCCGAGCTGTGGTTGCTTCCGTGAAGCCGAGCGCATCGACGCAGTGGCCTCGACGACGAGTCCGCCTCAAATGGGCGGCGAGGACTACGCCCGCGAAAGGTGTGCGCCGCCGCTGGGCGTACTCGAGCTCTGCCCGCCGCGCCGAGGAGGGCGGCGCCATCGTCCTCGACAACGACGAGGAGGGCGAGGCCGGGCCGTCAAGCGCCCTGCCACATGTCGGCGACCCCGGTCAGGGCTGCAATTGGGACGTCGCAGGCGAGGTGCGCGACGACGACGACAGCAACGGCGGCGACTACACCCGCTTCTACAGGCTTCTCGGCATGTAGACGACGGCGGCGGCGGCTAGACTTTTAGTTTGTTTTTTAAGTTAGGCGTAGTTCTTGCATGTTTTTATGTTTTTGTACAAATTTCAATGGAGTATGATCATGTTCCTGCAAAAATCGCCGAGTTTGCAAAATTTTGAAAGGAACTTCGCCGAACCCGCGGCGCCCGTGGGCCGATGAGCGAACTGAACCCCCACTAGTAGAAAAAGGGCCTATAGTCCCGGTTGGTGAGGGCCTTTAGTCCCGGTTCATGAACCGGGACTAAAGGGTCGGTACTAATGCCTCGATTTTTAGTCCCGGTTCAATCCAGAACCGGGATGTATGGGCCTCCACGTGGCACATCCTGGCCGAGCCCAGGCAGAGGGTTTTGGTCTTGGTGGCACCAACCGGGACCAATAGGCATCCACGCCACAAGATTTCTGTGGCTGGGGTTTTTGTTTTTTAAAGGGGGGGTTTGGGGGTTTTGGGAGGTTAATTTAGGTGTTTCATATATTGTGCTATAGCTAGCTAATTAATAGAGAGAAGTGTCCTCTTTGTCCGTGCTTGGTCGACGCTACGCACTACATACATAATGATAGAGAGGACTAGCTAGACACGCTTAGCTAGCTTGTAAGCAAAATGTAAGATCGTCATGAACATATATGCATACAGAGAGAAATGATATCGACCACCTCTCCTTCTCCGAGAGATTGGTCGAACAACAAGTTCTCGTGATATCTATCCGACACTACCGCTACATATATACAATAATTATCTTTTACAAATATATAATCTCCTAACATACGGACGCTGCGGTCCACATAGTATTCTTCGCCTTCAGCGATCACGTGGTCAAGAAAGAATGCCGCCAATTCCTCTTGAATTGCTCGATGCGATCTCGGTGCTAGGAGTTCATCCCGCATCCAAACATCTAATTTTAAGAAGGGGTCAATACATATATATATATATATATATATATATATATATATATATGAATGAATGAAACTCAACACAAATGATGATAATAAAATAAAATTGTGAATATTGTTATTTACGCACTTCATATTGTTTGTCGGAGTAGCCCCGCTCACGTGTCGTGGTGGCGGATGGACTCGCAAATGTAGTATCCACAGAAATTATTCCCTTGTTCCTGCCACAACCACTTTACAAGAAATAGAGGTCAATCAAACTGATAATTAGCAAGCATGCTAAATGGTATTGATGAAACTAGCGCTTGAATCACTAGGAGATGCGTGGAATATGCTACTATATAGTACTTATTTTCGGGTGCCTAAATTGCAGCTTCTTCGGTAGTCCCGAGCTTTTTGGTGAATTTTCTCCAAGCCCTGCCATACAAAGAAAACAATTACTTGATATCAGAAATGAACAAAGTTGCTGATATGGTGGATAATGATCGATTTAACTTACTTCTCGAGCATTTCAGTCATGTCCGCATACTCCTTGGGATCTTTTCGCTTGGAGTCTAAGACAGTTACTATTCCCTTCTCAAGCTTAATCTCTAGGAGAATATAGTGGTAGCTGCGCACACATGCATAACTCATCAATATTACATTACTATAACCTGGACTAATAAGGAAACCGAATATGCCACAAGACAGTAACACTCACTTGAAGTTGTAAGGAAAGAGTATTATATTTTTGTGTTCATTTATTTCTAACGATCGTAGCAAGTTGGCCTCGGTTTCTTGGGCACGATATTGAACCTCAGTTGCATCTATGAGATACGTGTTAATGAACCCAATATCTCCCACTTGTCTTTTCTTCAATTCGCGATCTTCAATCTGCATAATATAGTGAGGATAATTATAAATACATGCAATGAAAGGGCTGAGTTATATAGAGAGACTTAATGATGTAAGTAGTACTACTTACGCATGAGCAAGTGACCGCTGCTTTATCGATGGCCAATTGATTGAAAAACTGATAGAACTCCTCAAATGGAATAGACAATAGTTCAATTCCAAGGAGGTCATGCTCCTTTTAACTCTCACATACAAAGTACTCCTCCCTCGCACTCTTTGCAGGTTTTCATGTACCAATCATGCAATCTTCGCATCATCGTTGATAGAGAACTTTCATCTTTGACGAGAGGCTTCCTGCATCAGATCTTTGTATCTCGCACCTCCAAGAAATCATAATGTACATCGTCAAGGTGTAATCTGCAGGATTGCCATAACCGGGCACCATCCTCGGATCGACGATGTCGCTAGCGTGCACCTTGAGCGGGGGCATGATTGTTGGCTTGTTCGCCGAGCTGGGCAATTTGTTTCCCAGCTCGTCGCTCTTTCATCCTTTGATCACTTTTAGTACTTCCCGACCTCTCCGCTTCGACAAATACCTTTCCAATAATGCGCTCATAGTTGTCTTTCGGCGGAGACTTGGGTGGTTTTGTCAGCGCAGCCAGAGTGCGCTTCGCTTTCACCGGATCTACCTTCTCCTCCGGAGGTGGATGTCTCTTTGCTTTCAACCCTTGAAACCAGTCATCCACTTCGGCCCACGCTGATCTTCGTGATTTTCCTCCTCGCTCCTCTCAGACGGTAACTTCTCCGAGTCTTCGAGAAGGACCGAATCAGATCTCCTCCCGCCTTTGGCTGTACTGCTAGACGCCGCAGAGCAGACGGAGCGGATGTCTTCTTTCCTTGCTTACGAGGCGGAGGAGAAGGACTACGACGCCGGAGCAGCCGGAGCGGGCGGGTCTCTTCCGCCTTTGCCGACGAGGCGGAGAAGGAGGAGGCTGGCTGCTCGGGCGCCGACGCAGCGGAGAAGGAGGCGGAGTGCCGCCACGCCGGAGAAGGAGCTGGCCGAGTGCCCTGATCACAATCGCCGGAGGAGGAGGCGGCCGAGGAGGCGGAGTGCACCGACTCGCCGGAGGAGGAGGAGGAGGCGGAGGCGCCCAGTTCGGAAGGTTGATGAGATCCTTCCGCCATAGGCATGGAGTCTTCAGAGCGTAACCCACCGATACTCCCCTTCACCGTAGGGTGGTCAAGCCGAGGTCCTCAAATCCCTCCGTTATTTCATCGACCATCACCTTAGCATATCCTTCCGAATCGGCCGGCGGTGAAAAGTTGAGTCGGGTTTAGTAGGATAAACAGAGCCAACAGCCGCCTTGACCTTCAAATTGCTCCATTGCGCCATAAGGTGGCAATTTTCAGCATCCGTGATAGCATCCACGGGATAGCCGGCAGGAGCCGCTGGCAAGGCATGCTTCCGTCAAGCAGCTCGGTGGAAGCCACGCCGCTTCTCCGCCGAGATGGCGGGTAGCTTCGGGGAAGTTTCGCGGTGTCGCTTGCTGCGATCCGCTTCTCGCTCCTCTAGCCCCATTACCCTTTCGTGCAGCGCTGCAGCTTGGCTCGCTTCCGCTTTCTTCCTCCTCTCCCGGCTTTGTAACCCTCAAGGTCTGAAATCCAGCCTTCCACGAAACGGAGCTCGCATGCCTCGTGTCCGCCTGTGGTGCTCGGGATTGCCGAGGGCCATTGTGAGCTCGCCTTCTCCCCGTCTCGAACGAATGTCCTCGCTGCCGCTTCGATATATTGTCAAGCTCTTGACCGGTATGTCCAATTGTTCGTCTGGCCCAAATGCACTTCCTCGTTATAGGGTCCAAGGATCCGCCGCCCCAAAGAACCAAGTCCGCAACGGTCTCAGCTTCATTGTCTCGTTCGATCCCTTTATCAAGCAGATCATTCTCAGCCTTGGCCCACTTAGGCCGGGCTACGAGGTAGCCACCGACCCGCGATGGTGAAGCTTCTTCTTCGCAGCATTTCTCTTGTTTGTCGCCGACATCTTTTTACTCTTTTCCGATGTCTTGTGGGCCACAAATGCGGGCCACCATCTCCGATCTTCTCATATTTGCCCTTGAATTCTGGTGTCTCATTTTTTCGACATACCTATTGAGGTCTTTCTTCCAATTCCTGAATAGGTCTGCCATCTTCTTCGTGAGCAAAAGACTTGATTAATGGCTCTATAACTCGCTTCTCCGGATCATCCTCCGCGGTAGGGTGAAATTTGACTTCAGCTCACCAAAGATCATTTTTCTCAAGATATCATTGACATAAGACACCTCGTGGTCTTCGTTCTTAGGCTTATACCATTGGTGGATGCTGATCGATCTTGTCCTCAACCGTAACCCCCGCGACCGAGCAACAAATGCCTTCTTTGTCCGGGTAGGGTTCAATCGGTTGGCCGTCGCGCGATTTGTATGGTCTCAAACTTTTCATCCGAGCTCAACTTTTTCTTCGGGCCTCGCCTCTTTACCGGTTGTGCTCGATCCGGAGGGCTAGAAAAAGAACAAAGACGAGAGTTAATTAATATGTGTACATACCAAAACAATGAATGCATCAATTAGCTAGTCGACAGGCTTAACTAATATATATACCTGGCCGACTCGGTTGGGTGATCACCGGAGCCATCCTCACGGTCTACTTCTTCACCCTCTCCTTCTTGCACCGGCATTGGGTCATCGGAGCCATGTAAATCATAGCCAGCTACTTCTTCACCCTCTCCTTCCAGACCATCGTTGTCGTTGAGAAACATCAACGAGCAGAGGGCATCACTTCCTTGTGCGATTATGTCCCTCAACAACGCTTCTTGTGCTTCGGCCTCGTGGGGTGTCCATAGTTTCTACAAATATTTACAACATGGCAATTATTATTCAAACATGACAGATATGGATATATTAGTGGCAAACATAGAACTAGCTAGCTAATCACAATAAGGAATCATATTAGTGGCCTCGACATCGCTTCTCTAGGGTTTGGGGTGGCCTCGACAACGCTTCAAGGGTTAGGGGTGGCCTCGAGAACGCTTCAAGGAGGGGGTAATATCGACTTCCGTGTTGAAGCTATCGGGAGGGGGGGGGCGTTGAACACGACATGGATGTCCCACAAGGGGCGTGGGCATCGACGCCCATGTAGGGTAGAGGGTCGTGGACTGGCGGTCGAGGTCAAGGGTCGAGGATCGCCGAGGGGTCGGGAGGTTGCCTAGTGTCAAAGGATTCAACAAAACCATGTCTTCATCATTAGGTAAGTAACAGGTGCATGATGGTGAAGCTCTCCAAAGTTATTTTGGAGCGAGTCCCAGATAGGATAATTGGCTTTTTGGTACAAAGTTCAGCAAGAACCTTCCGAATATCGTTATTTGGAAGACCTTTGCTGAAATTGCATAAAAGGCAAATTATCCTATCCGACTCCATTCCGTATCAACTTTGAGGACTTCGCATCATCATGCCCTCGTTACTTCCGCCAATGATGAAGCCATGGATTTCTTCAATACTTTGACACTACGAAACCTCTCTCGACCTCGAACCTCGACGACCCTCGAACCCTCGACCCTAGACGACCTCGAACCTCGACCTCGAACCCTCGAACCTCGACCACAAACCCTCGAATTCTTGACCCCTTAACGACCCTCGACCCTCTACCCTAGTTCCCGACCTCGACACCCTCGTTATATCGACAACGACGCCGACATACATATACATGGGAAAATAATGTTATCGGGGAGGGGTATCGGTACCCCCCTCGTGTCAAGTTTCTTCTTTCTCCTCTATTCCTTTCTTTCTTCTTCTCCTCTTCTTTTCTTCTTATCCCTCGAGAAAGGAAAATAAGGAAAAGGAAGAAAGAGGAAGAAGGAAGAAGGAAGAAGAAGAAGAAAAGAAGAAGAAGAAGAAGAAGAATAGAGAAGAAGAAAAATAGAATTTTTTTCTATTTTTCTTCTTCCCTCTATTCCTTTCTTCTTCTCCTCTTCTTTTCTTCTTTTTCTTCTTCTTATTTATTTCTCCTCTTCTTTCTCTCCCTTCTTCTCCTTTCTTCCTCTTCTTTTTTCCTTTTCCTCTCATTCTTTTTCTTCTTCTTCCTTCTTAAAATACATGAAGTAGTATTGCTTGTTTTTTTAAATAATGTTCAAATAAAAATCTATGAACAGAAAACATATATATATATACACAGAACATATATACATTTTTATAAAATGCAAAAACAAAAAATCTAAAAAAAGACATATAAACAGATATACACATATACATATACTCATACATATACACATAATCAGGAAAAACATAGCTATATTTGCAAAAAAGTGGGAAGAGGGGGGTGCTGCCCTGACCAAAGCGGCGCGGGGCGAGGCAGAGGCGACGGCGAGGCAGAGGCGGGCGGTGACGGCGTGACAAGGGCGGCGCGCGGCGACGGCGCTGGGCGGCGCGGGTGGCGACGGCGTCATGGCGGCGCTGGGTGGCGACGGCGTCTGGCTCGAGGGCGCTGCCGGGCGACGGCGTGGGCTCGGGGCACGGGCGACGGAGACGGCGGCGGGCAGCCCGGGCGGCGCCGAGGAGGTCCGCGCGCCGTCGGGGGCAAATGCGCCGATGAAACTAAAATTTTTCACAAGTGTTGCTTATATACACCGAGCATTGGTCACGGTTCGTGGCACCAACCGACTAATGCCCCTTTAGTCCCGGTTGGTGCCACCAACCGACCAAAGGCCAATTTTCAAGAGCCCAAAGGGCGAGAAGCGGCCTTTGGTCCCGGTTGGTGGCACCAACGGGACTAAAGCAATTAGTCCCGGTTGGTGCCACGAACCGGGACCAATGCCCCCTTTAGTCCCGGTTGGTGCCACCAACCGGGACCCAAAGGCCTTGTGCTGCCCCGCGCCTAAAAGTTTAGTCCCACCTCGCTAGTTGAGAGAGCTCGAGTGTGGTTTATAAGCGCTGCTGCGCCCACCCACTCGAGCTCCTCTCAACTGCAGGCTTTCGGGCCTAACCGTGCAATCTCTGCCTGTGGGCCTACTGGGCCTCTAGTCGTATTCAGGCCGTGGGGGCCCAGTAGGTGGCACTTTTTTTTTGTTTTTTTGTTTTCTTTGTTGCTTTATTTATTTTATTTTGTTTCTACTTACAACAAAATACTTATTGTTGCTATTTTTAATTTTTTTCCAGTTTTTTGGTTTTGCTTTCTGCATTATTTATTTTTTTTGTTTTTTGCTTTATTTTTTAATTCTTTTTGCTTTTAGTTTTAGAAAAATTATAAACTTTCTGTTAGTGCCATTAGTTTTCAAATTTGAAAATACTTTTTGTTTTCTTTGTTGCTTTATATATTTTATTTTGTCTGTACTTACAACAAAATACTTATTGTTGCTATCTTTATTATTTTTCAGTTTTTTTGTTCTCTTTTCTGCATTATTTATTTTTTGTTGTTTTTTGCTTTATTTTTTAATTCTTCTTGCTTTTAGTTTTAGAAAAATTATAAACTTTCTGTTAGTGCCATTAGTTTTCAAATTTGAAAACACTTTTTGCTTTATTTATTTATTTTATTTTGTTTCTACTTACAATAAAATACTTATTGTTGCTATTTTTATTTTTTTGAAGTTTTTTGTTTTGTTTTCTGCATTATTTATTTTCTTTTGGATTTTTGCTTTATTTTTTAATTCTTTTTGCTTTTAGGTCAGCAAAATTATAAACTTTCTGTTTGTGCCATTAGTTTTCTTTGAAATTTGTGTGAATCACAAGTTTGTGAGCTCAACAAGGCGTGTAGAGGGACGGGCTTATAAACCGGTGTGAGCGCCTTCGTTGGCGAGGTTTTCAAATTCATAGTTTTCAAATGAACTCTGAAAAAGTTGGCATAGCATGTGCATGTACAAAACGGACAATGGTATCATACTGCTCTGTTACAAAGTTGGCATGGTATCATCATAATAGTTATGGAGAAAGTCTTCACTTTTTCTTCGCTCGCTGCTTGCTTATTGCGTCAGAACCATGGATAATCTTCATCGCTTATCGTGATGCTTGGGTCAGCCTTGACTTTGAAGGGTGGAATTTCATGAAACTTTTCATACTCTTCGCATATGTCTGTCTTTGCCTCCACTCCTGTGGATGTCCCTTTTTCCCGAAGAACTATGTGGCGCTTTGGCTCATTGTATGATGTATTCTCTTCCTTATCTTTTCTTTTCCTCGGTCCGTAGACATGTCCTTCACATAGATAACCTGTGCCACATCATTGGCTAGGACGAACGATTCGTCAAGGTACCCAAGATTTTTCAGATCCATCGTTGTCATTCCGCATCGTGGGTCTACCTGCACTTCGCCTCCGACAGATTGACCCACTTGCACTTAAACAAAGGGACCTTAAAATCTACTCCGTAGTCAAGTTCCCATATGTCTACTATGTAACCATAATATGTGTCATTTCCTTGTCGGTTGTCTGCATCAAAGGCATAACGCTGTTTTGGTTGGTGCTCTTTTCATCTTGGTCAATCGTGTAAAATGTATTCCCATTTATCTCAGATCCTTTCCAAATCATTACAACGAAGATGGTCCCCTCGACAACAAGTACAGCTCATCACAAACAGTGTTGTCACCTCCGAGACGTGTTTCCAACCAACTGCTGAAAGTCCCGATGTGTTCACATGTAATCCAGCCGTCAGACCGCCCGGGTGTTTGGAGCGCAGATCGTTCTTGTGTTCATCGACATACGGGTCACCAAGGTAGAGTTCTCAGAGAACTGTAGTGTGCTTGAGACCAAGAATATCCGTCCCCTCGTGATATTATTGAGTCCCTTCCAAGCGTGCCTTTTTCCAAATGGGCCTCCCTCATACCGTGATTTAGGGAGACCTATCTTCTTAAGGCCAGGAATGAAGTCAACACAAAACCCGATGACATCCTCTCGCTTGATGGCCCATGGAGATGCTTCCTTCCGCCTAGCGTTACTTAACATATTTTTTAGAACTCCCATGAACCTCTCAAAGGGGTACATATTGTGTAGAAATACGGGCCCCGTAATGACAATCTCGTCGACTAGATGAACTAGGACGCAAGGCCATGATATTGAAGAAGGATGGTGGGAACACCAGCTCAAACCGACAAGACATTGCGCCACATCACTCCTTAGCGTTGGTACGATTTCTGGATCGATCACCTTCTCGAGATATTGCATTGAGGAATGCACATAGCTTCACAATGGCTAATCGGACGCTTTCCGGTAGAAGCCCTCAATGCAACCGGAAGCGCTTGCATCATAATCACGTGGCGCCATGAGACTTTAGGTTCGGAACTTTTTCTCCGCATATTTATTATTCCCTTTATATTCGACGAGAAGCCGCCGGAACCTTCATATCGAAAGCAGGCATTGAAAGAATATTTCTTTCTCTTCTTTCGTAAGAGCGTAGTCGGCAGGACCTTCATATCGCTTGAGGCATGCCCTCTTTTTCGCAAGCGCTGCAGGTCCTCTCGTGCCTCGTGTGTATCTTTTGTCTTCCCATACACGCCCAAGAAGCCTAGCAGGTTCAAGCAAAGGTTCTTCGTCACGTGCATCACGTCGATCAAGAGCGGACCTCTAAGTCTTTCCAGAGGGTAGGTCCCAAAATATAGATTTCTTCTTCCACATGGGTGCGTGATTCTCAAAGATCATTCGAACAGCTAGTCCGCCGACCCTTTCCAAAGATTACGGTAAATCATTGACCATAGCAAGTACGTGATCACCGCACGCATGGCGGGCTTCTTCCGTGATCTGCCTCGCCTTTGAAATGCTTGCCTTTCTTTCGACATTAATGGTTGGTCGGAAGAAATCGACGATGGCCTGTGTACACATTCTTCCCGCAGCTTCCTGTATATACTATCGGTGTCAAGTAAACAGTGCGTGCATGCGTGGTATCCCTTGTTTGTCCGTCTCCGAAGGTTACCGAGAGCGGGCCAATCGTTGATGGTCACGAACAGCAATGCCTTTAGGTCAAATTCTCCTTTTGTGCTCATCCCACGACGTACACCGCTTCCATTCCACAGCTGTAAAAGTTCTTCAACTAATGGCCTTAGGTACACATCAATGTCGTTGCCGGGTTGCTTAGGGCCTTGGATGAGAACTGGCATCATAATGAACTTCCGCTTCATGCACATCCAAGGAGGAAGGTTATACATACATAGAGTCACGGGCCGTGTGCTGTGATTGCTGCTCGCTCCCGAAAGGATTAATGCCATCCGCGCTTAAAGCAAACCATACGCTCCTTGGGTCCTTTGCAAACTCATCCCAAGATTTTCTCTCAATTTTTCTCCATCATGACCCGTCACCGGTGCTCTCAACTTCCCGCCTTCTTACGGTCCTCACTGTGCCATCGCATCAACTTGGCATGCTCTCCGCTTCTCGAACAGACGTTTCAACCGTGGTATTATAGGAGCATACCACATCACCTTCGCAGGAACCCTCTTCCGGAGGCTCGCCGTCAACATCACTGTGGTCATCTCGTTCGATCTTATATCGCAATGCACCGCATACCGGCATGCGTTCAGATCCTTGTAGGCACCGCGGTAGAGGATGCAGTCATTAGGGCATGCATGTATCTTCTCCACCTCCAATCCTAGAGGGCATATGACCTTCTTTGCTGCGTATGTACCGTCGGGCAATTCATATCCTTTGGAAGCTTCTTCTTCATTATTTTCAGTAGCTTCTCAAATCCTTTATCAGCACAACATTCTCTGCCTTCCACCGCAGCAATTCGAGTACGGTACCGAGCTTTGTGTTGCCATCTTCGCAATTGGGGTACAACCCTTTTGTGATCCTCTAACATGCGGTCGAACTTCAGCTTCTCCTTTTGACTTTCGTGATTGTGTCCTTGCATCGACAATGACCCGGCGGAGATCATCATCATCGGGCACATCGTCTGGTTCCTCTTGATCTTCAGCAGCTTCGCTTCACAGCAGCACCATCGTGCACATCGTCTGGTGCATCTTGATGTTCAAGAGCATCACCGTATTCAGGGGCACATAGTTGTCATCGCATTTCTTCTTCCTCGCCGCCTTCCATCATAACCCCTATTTCTCCGTGCCTCGTCCAAACATTATAGTGTGGCATGAAACCCTTGTAAAGCAGGTGGGTGTGAAGGATTTTCCGTCAGATTAAGACTTCAGATTCCCACATATAGGGCATGGACAACACATAAAACCATTCTGCTTGTTTGCCTCAGCCACTTCGAGAAAATCATGCATGCCCTTAATGTACTTTGAGGTGTGTCACCACCGTACATCCATTGCCGGTTCATCTGCGTGCATTATATATAATTAAGTGTGTCAAAATCATTACAGTATATCATGAATAGATAATTATAAGTGACCAAATTAATAGAAGTTCATCATCACATAAAAACCAAAGTACATACATAGTTCTCATATAACAACATAAAGCTCTGAAGAGCATCTAAATTAATTAAACCATACACTGAAACTATGTAAAACATTTCAATGCGAAACAAATGCGATCATAATCGCAACCAAGGTAACAACTGATCCAACGGCATAATGATACCAAGCCTCGTATGAATGGCATATTTTCTAATCTTTCTCATCTTCAAGCGCATTGCATCCATCTTGATCTTGTGATCATCGATTTACATCCGCAACATGCAACTCCAATATCATCTTCTCCTCCTCAAGTTTTTTTATTTTTTCCTTCAAGAAATTGTTTTCTTCTCCAACTAAATTTAACCTCTCGACAATAGGGTCGGTTGGAATTTCCGGTTCAACAACCTCCTAGATAAATAAAATCTATGTCACGTTGGTCGGCATAATTTTCATAAACAATAAATGAACCAATAGTTATGAAAAGATAATATATACCACATCCGAATCATAGATGTGACGAGGGCCGACGGGGCGGATACCAAAACCATCGCACTATATAAGATGCAATAATAAAAGTAAGAAAATAATACAAGTATCTATCTAAACATACAAGTAAGAATGTTTTTCCTTTCGTAAAGAAGATAAGAACAAGAGGCTCACCACGGTGGTGCCGGGCGATGAGATCGGCGCTGGTGATCGACGGCGGTGAAGACGGGACGGGCGTGACGGACCGCTAAACCTAGATCAATCTTGAGGAAAACGGAGCTTGGCGGTCGAGCTTGGAGAGGAGAAACCTTAAGTAGTGTGGCTCGGGCATTCCATCGAACACCTTGTGTGCATAGGAGGTGAGCTAGAGCACCACCAAGCCCTCTCCCTCGGCCGTAAAAAACAAAGCACTATGCTCGCTTCTTGCGGAGGGGGTATATATAGGCACCACTATTGGTCCCGCCTGGCATGAACCGGGTCTAAAGGGAAGCCTTTGGTCCCGGTTCATGCCACCAACCGGGACCAAAGTGGTGGGCTGTGAGCCAGCCCATTGGTCCCGGGTTCGTCCCACCAATCGGGACCAAAAGGTCCGGACGAACCGGAACCAATGGCCCACGTGGGTTCGCCGCCCCTCGGCTCACGAACCGGGGCAAATAGCTCCATTGGTCCCGGTTCTGGATTGAACCGGGACTAATGGGCTGAACTGGCCTGGGCCATTGCCCCCTTTTCTACTAGTGCACATGGGCCAATCTAGCGCCGGTTCGCCTCCAGGCCGCTCTTTTTCGGCGCCCTGGAGGGCCGAACAGCTGGAGATGCTCTTAGGTGGCGTCGAGGGTGGCACCGACTGAGGTGCAGGACACGGAGGATCTAAAACTTCCCTCCCGCCAAGCACGGGGCGCGTATACCAAAAAAATGCCCTCTCATACTCTGGGCCAATTGATCAGTTTTCCACCTTTGCTCCGTCCTAGTCAAAATGCCCCGTCTTATATAGCAATTGATAAAATGCCCCATTTTTGTTGTGCCTCTAGATAAAATGCCCCGTATTGAAAATAAACATCTATTACTCCCTCCGTTCCGAAATAGATGACCCAACTTTGTACTAAAGTTAGTACAAAGTTGGGTCATCTATTTTGAAACGGAGGGAGTACTTATTAACTGCCGCCACTTTCTCTATTATAGATGCCTTCAATTGGCTACTTGATTTTCTGTAATTTTTTAAGAATTTTTTGGGCAGTTTAAATTTTCGCCTAAATTTTGAACAAATCTGGACAAAAATTTTAAATCTCGTTTTTCTCTTTGCTCTATGTTCAGAATTGGCTGAAATTCGAACAGCACACTCTATGAATATATTTGGTTTTCTATAATTTCTTAAGATGTTTTTGGGCACGTTTGTTTCTGAAGATGGAGACGGGGCTGCTGGAGGCGGACGGTGGCGGCAAGAACCCTTAGCTATGCTGCTCGGGCGCAGCTGCTTCGTTCCATTCCTGTGCGAGCGAACGAACAAGAGCCAGCCAGCCCTTCCTGCGCGTGTGTTTTTAGTTGATTTTGGTTAGGGGCATTTATGTCCTTTTTCCATCCCTAATTGCAGCAGTTAACAAATAATAGATGTTTATTTTTAATATGGGGCATTTTATCTAAAGGCAGAATAAAAATGGGGCATTTTATCAATTGCAATGTAAGATGGGGCATTTTGGCCGGGGATGAGCAAAGGTGGCGCAAATGATGATTTGGCCTGTCGAGAGGTCCGGTTTTGAGTTTACCGCAGAGAACATATTATATAATGTGCTTATTTACGGTATCTGATCTTGCCTTTTTTGGCCACAAAACACTAAAACATCAGTTATTTTTGGGTATGCCCCCTACCAGCTAGAGTTGCTCTGAGGCTCCAAAAACCCCTCCTCAAGCTTTGCTACATTTTACGGGCTGGGCGCCGCTCATATTCCGGCCACGTTTAAAAATTCCAACGAAATTTTGCATGACAATCTGTAAAGTTTGTGAGCTGGCACTCCGTGAGTCTAGCATTTGTGCCCCTCCTCTCCCCTCGCACTAATTGGTCACCTGCCCTTGCCGCACTGGTAGTGAGCCGTGGCTCTGAGATGGCGGCACACGATGACAGCATGCGAGGCGGTGATTACAGGGACATTGTTCCGGTATCTATATACTTGCGAAAATAAGGGGAAGAATCGGCCTTTTGCTTGGTGTTTTGTTTCACTCTTGCCACCCTAGTTTTCAGTGTTGTGTTCCATCATAAGCGCTCCTAACAGAGAGGGGGGGGGGGGGGGAGGGTTTTATGGGCAGGGCCCGACTTTGGTTTTAGAATTTTCTAATAACAACTAAAACTTAGGACCTGCTAGTTGGTCCAAACTGGACGATGTCCGGCGTCCCCTGAAATACTGGGGTGCCCGACTTTGGTTTTAGAATTTTCTAATAACAACTAAAACTTAGGACCTGCTAGTTGGTCCAAACTGGACAATGTCCGGCGTCCCCTGAAATACTGGGGTCTCAGCTAAGCCGGCATCTGGCTCATCCGGTATGCCCTAAGAACGAGATACATGCGGCACACTGGAAGGTCTTGCATAGTTTTACCTTTGACGAGTGGTTTGTCCATCATGATTTTTATAGGCATCATGTTATCATGGTGTATGGTTTTCCATTGTGGTAATTTGTGATAGACTACAATGCCATCCTAGGGCATCATTCGCCTACATTGAGATGTCATCGTCCAGCTCTGGCCTCTCTCTGGAGAGGTCGACGGCAGCGTCTTCATCACTCCCTCCTTCCAAGCCCCAAACAAAAGTAGACCCTGGTGTTGGCCTTGCCCTTTCGAGTTTCTCGAATATGGTAGAAAAAATAAGGGGAGAACCTCCAGGTTGTCTTAACATTTTCCTTTACCTAGCTATATCATGTTCCTAGACTAAACAAAAAAAACTCTATCATGCTCCAGCCTGATGATGGATCAAACCAACATGTATTAGAAAAACTGAAAACTTTCCTCGCAGAATAAACCAATTCTTGCTGAACGCATCACATAATACAGGGCCACAAGGATGGCTCTTTCAAATACCAAAAGAAAATAAATAACTGTGTCGACTGTTTGTTTCAAGTAACACTATAAAACATTAGTTATTTTTCTCCGACTGAAGGCGTCGAGGCCAATCGATCAATTTCCTCATTGTATCATCACTATGTAATCTGAAATTTTGCTTCTCGATAGCACTACCTCCTTCATCTTTATTCTGACCCTCTAGACTCTGCTTTGATGAGAAGTACACAGAATTGTGTCAATGATAAACCGAAAATTATTTATTATACATAAATTGTACTAGAAAGGTTCAATGTAGTCATGGAAATGCTAAGAGCACGGCTGAAACCCTACAAAGATGGTTGGCACAGCAGAAAAGAAACAACACAAAAATACTGCTTTATAATGATCAAAAAGTACAATCAAAGTTCCATACATATGAACTTAATTCTGTTATCAAGTTTCTAGTATGTGCAACTATTAATATAATTTATTTCGTCAAGAATGGGGAAATTTTCCTAAGAGAAGGCCAGAAGGCTACATTGTGATATTTCCTGTAGAAATTAATAGAATTTATCTTATTATTTGAAAGGAAGGCAATCCAAACAAATTGGGAATTTTATCAGTCTGGTAAAACCAGAACCAGTGGTCTCAGAAGAAAATTAGACTACATATTATGATCAATGGACAAACTGCCCAAACAAGATTTTTTTTCTAATAAACCCTTCCCTTAATTTGCTTCTTGTCAAATGCTATATCTTCTACTTTTCATCCATACAGGTTGCTAGTTATTATAACAAGGTATGCATGATCCACGAACTACACATTTGCACTATTTGATTCATTTATTTAGAGAAGAAAATATTTCAGGCTGTTAATGGCAGGGGTGCAACTTTAAAATTAAAACCAGCTAGCATTTAATAGAAAGAAACAGCAGAATTATCCATCCAAGATTCTTTTATTAATGATATCAACAACAAAATAACTACATAGGACAAGGTTTGCTCCATTTTCAGTTAGCTAACTTCTCTAGCTCTAAATTGCAAATAACAAAGACGTAAGATGAATAGAGGACGTAAATTAATAGATATAAAATGTACCTTAGTTGCATGGAATTCAGCTAGTTGTGAAGCACCAAAATTATCTCTTGGCGCAAGAAAGGTTCGAGCCTTTTCATGATCAAAAGATGATTGTCTTGCAAATTCTTTGGCTGCTTTAAGTATTTCTGAAACACTTCTAAAGCTTGCCAAAAATCGCCTGCTGCTATCCTGTTTCAGAAAGTTGCTTCACTTGCAGAACATAACAAGATACAGGTGCAAACTCTAGTAGTTTCTGCTACTATACCTCAACAGGATTGTAGATAGAATAAGCGCGCCATGTGGTTGTTAAATTATCTAGAGCCAGCATTTGCTTTCGCATAAGCAAAAAACTTTCAATCACTTTATCATTTGGTGTCAACAAGTTCAACTCCATCCATGAACTCAGCTCCAATCCAATATTTGAAAGATCATGGAGATGTCCCCGACAATCAAATTTCCAAATTCCACAGCAAAATTGTGTATGCAACGTGGATCCTTACATAAACTGGAACAGTTCCAGATCAAACAGATTGAGTTAAGTTAAATATAACTAAAACATATCAGTTAGAGAACCATTCTAAAACAACTGAACTAGACCTTAAAAAACATGGAAAATCGCCTGGTCCAACTTAACAGGGTGATTTAGGATCTCTTAGTGAAAATAAACACACTTAATTATCACGGCCTCAGGCAATCTTTCTCGGTGTTTGTGTTTCTCAGTTCTTACTGAAATTTCGAATTATTATTGCAAACAATGATATTTATGGACAAACAGAGGTGAAAGCTCACATGTAGGAATTAGAAATATAAATATTTATGAAATGGTTTAACAGTATATTAGGAATTCAATAACATACTATACTCAAACATCTCTAGAAAATCTCACACCTCTTTTACAGTTATATATATACCCTCCCTCTTATAGCTTTCAAGTTCAACTTATGAACCATTCTCAAGGGAAGCTAAGCCCGGACCAAGCAGTGCTTCTATCCAACATGCGATGAAAAATCAGCATTCTAGGCTTCGCCGGTGCCGTGATTCTTTGCTCCTCGGGATTCCTTTTTCTGTAGATAACACTTCTAACTATGTCTTACTGAATGGCAATGCGCTGGCCTTTTTGTCAAAAGTATAGTAACAATCAGCTGCACCTTGCCATATGCTTAACACTTCAAATATACAAGAGCAAGCAGAACTACACCCAAGAGTCCATTCCATAGAAGAGAACTCGACGGAACAAGAAATTGAGAAGTCGAGGGAAAATATATAGTTAACTTACCTGTTCAAAGAACAATAGGTGCTGTCTGAAGGGAGAGCTGTTTGTAGTGTAGAGTCCATCTTGTTTTTACAACTAACAAGCTGAGAGACATCAATGTCAAGCTGTTTACACCAATTAAATAAATAATGTTAGCAGATTAACAGGTTTCCATGACATGTGAGATATTCACATCAACAATTTATGTTTGCAGTACACAAGTTATAGAGTGAAAACTTGTGAGTTGAACATGGAAGAGAATGGGTCATGCAACACTGCAAGGCTCCTTTGGCAGAAATATAGGGACCTCCTATGTGTCGCATTCTGCGACATACTGTCGAGCAAACGCACAGGGGAGTCTGACCTGGGCCGGCCCAGTAGTGCACTGTATTGCGGGATGAAAAATAAAAAAAAGGGTAAATGCACACGCTTGCTCGGAATAGCCAACAGACCAAACAAGCTTTGGTGACATATAAGCAGCACACATCTTTAAGAACTGCCATCTCGTACGGACATTCTCTAGCTGGGTAAAACGTCACTGTAGGAGTACTGTAGCTAATACATTTTTTAAATGAACATTTCTAAAACTTCGAAATGTTTTTTGAAAGCACGAACACTTTTTAAAAAATATGAAATGTTTCAAAAACTGAATGTTTTTCTGAAAACGCGAACATTTATTCAAAAAATTTGAATTTTTTTATTTTTTCGAATACTTTTTAGAATTTTTGAACATGTTTCAAAATTTCAAACATTATTTTGAAAGCGCTGGAATTTTTTAGAAATACGAACATTTTTTAAAATCGCGAACATTATCTTGAAAAACATGAGCATTTTTTGAAAATCTGACAATTTTCAACTTTACAAACATTTTGAAAACGCAAACATTTTTTCAAATTTGTGAACATTTTTTTGAAAACACTAACATTTTTTTTGAAAACATATTTTTAAAATTTGCGAACAATTTTGAATTCTAAACATTTTTTAAATTTGCAAATTTTTGAAAAAATAAACAGAAAAAGTAAATAAAATAAAAAAATAAGAAAGAAACAGAAAAGATAAAAACAAAAACAAAAATAAAAAAAGAAACAGAAAGGAGAAAAACGAAAAAGAAAAAACCTAAAGGAAAACTACCCGTACGTAATAGCTATGCTAAACACTAACGGGCCGGCTCAGATTGCGTCGCTCGCTCGTGAAGCTTGTGCGAAGCCTCGACAGCTTGACGCAACGTGCGTCATATAGGATTTTCAAGAAATCTATCTTACTTCAAAGGATACAGTAGCATACAATGCATTATCTAAAGATAGTACTGGGGGGACTGCAGGAGGCACAGAGCCACACACATGGATATGCCAACAAATGGGAGTATAAATGTTATTTAAGCATTGATATAAGCAGTTTTAGTCTGTTGATTAGTCATACATAGCCCATATATGGATTTGAATAAAAAGCATGCGGCTTAAAGAAAGTGTTGTAGGTTTGGAAACTGCTTTTGGCTACCAAGCACTGGAGGGGGAAAACGCATAACAGATAACCTCTCTCATGAACCAGGCTGTTCGTCTCGGGTTTGAGCGGTGTTAACTGCTATTCTCATCTATTAAAGGATGGCTTTCGACCTTCCCAAATGGGCAAGCCATGCTTGATGAAAGGGGCAGAGGTTTTCTTTGGAAAAAATGGCAATGGTGGCAATTTCCTTGTTTCTTGAGAACGTTCGCCGGCCGCTTCAGTATGGTGGTTTGGGCATCCACAACTTGGAACATTAGGTTGGGCTCTACGCCCTCAGTGGCTATGACTACAAGAAAACTGATGCCTCAACCTTGGGCTGGTTTGCCTATTCAGGTACCACACAATGTCCATGCTTCATTCATTCAGCGTAGCAGTGGAAACTCGTTGGTAATGGGGAGAGTATCAACTTCTAGTCTCATCGGTGGCTGCAGAGCAGAACAGTTGCTGAATTGGCTCCTTATCTTATCAAGCTTATTCCTCGAAGACCAAGGAAGCATGGCCTGAATAATAGAAGATGGGTGGAAGATATCAGAGGGGCTCTCACTGTCCAGGTTATAGTGGAGTATCTACGGATTTGGGACTTGGTTGATGGTCCGGTCCGTCAGCAAGACGTTCCTGATCAGCATAAATAGATACTTGCGCAGTCGGGCTCCTACACCAGTAAGTCTGCTTATAACGTGTATTTCCTCGGATCCATCAAGTTCGCTCCATGGAAGAGAATTTCGAAAAGTTGGGCTCCGCTGTGCTGTAAATTTTTCATATGGCATGGTTTAAACAATCAGTGTTGGACCACTGATCCTCTTGCTAAGTGTGGTTTACCACACCCAGCGGCCTGCCTCCTCTGTGATGAAGCTGCGGAAACAATTCAACACCTACTTGTCTCTTGTGTTGTTGCTTGGCGAGTCTGGTTGATAATTTTTCAGAAGCTGGGGCTGGTTGCAGCAACCAGCAACACCACAACCTCCAGCGGTCCGTTTTTCAAGTTGGTGGTGCCAAGTCATCAAGGGCGTTCCTAAAGAACTGCGGAAGGGTTGGCCTGGGAGCTTTGGAAGCACCGGAATGATTGTCTCTTCATGGCACCATTCCAAATGCTTCTATGATCCTTCAAACAGTGGCAAAAACGAGAGTACCGTTTGGTGCTTACATGGAGCCCATGCGCTCCAGGAATTTCTCCTGCGTTGCTTTGCCCCGGACTCTTAGGGGCTGTCTGGTTTGTGAGTAAAGGTTGCCTTAGGTTGCCACACCTACGGTTAGGCAAGTTTGACCAACTTAGGAGGGTGTTTGGTTCAAGCCTCACCTTAGGCAGGATGCTTTTTGCCACACTAGGGTCCCACATCACATACACTCAAAAAGTGTGGCGAGATTCACTTAAGCTTGCCAACTTGTGGCTCTCATTTTATTGAACTAACCTTGGGCAAGTTTATCAAGAAATGTGTGGCAAAGTGTGGCATGTAAGGCCTAGAACCAAACGTCCCCTTAATCCGTCGTTTGGCATTCTGCTCGTGTAATAGTCTATGTGTGGCTTCAGGCTTGCAGTTTATCCTCAAGGCCCTGTTCGGTTAAACCTCCTCCCAAAGGGATTGGAGGGGATTTAATCCCTCTCAATCCCCTTCAAATCCACCTGAACCAAACAAGCCCTAAGTGGTGGTTGGGGGGGGGGGGGGGGGGGGTTGACCCCTCCTTTCTGCACTCTTTTCTCTCTACTTAATGAATGAAATGTGGCGCAGCTCTCCTGTTTCGAGGAAAAAGCACATTACAAGAAAAAAGAGAGAACATATGCAGTATTGCAATACTATGTAGAAATGCTAGTTTTCATGGGAAGAAGTGGTTTTTGTGAGTTAGAAAACTATTTCGAAGCAGCACTGTTTAGTATTGCTATATTTAAGCTCATAATCTGTCTTTCTTGTGTTTCGTGCAGACCACAAATTAAAAAAATCAACTTTTTTTTGCAGATTCCTATGCTCACATGTACATGTGGGGATTTTATGGAATTTTACAGAACTTCAAAAATGCACTTGACCATATTTTAAAATGAAAGGCTCACTGAAGTTGTGAGCTACAAAAATCCGTTTTATGTTACAATATGGTTTCAGTCAGCCTTTGATCTTTTGATGATAAGACTTTAACCATGATGTATGCCTCTGTTAAAAACAAACATGTTTCCATTCCAGGGCTGGGTTCTTGTTTTGAATCCAGGCTTTGGACCACTCCTGTAGGTTACTGCCTTGAGGATAGATGGGAGGAAAGGGATGGCTTTCCTCCCCCCCTCAGTAGGGTGGTGATAGCTACGTAGGGGGGTGGAGTTTTATGATGCTTCTTTAGTTTTTCGCTTAGCCTGTAAGACATGGTGATTTCTTTTAATGGAAATCGGAGAGAGTGCTCTCTTTTATCAAAAAAAAAAAAGTTACAATATGGCTCATACAACCCTTACATAAATCTGACAATCTATGAGATGGTACCTGTTCAAGTTGCGACAATACCACATCACCAAGTAGAATCCAGTTTGCACGCCTCCATATGCTAGGGAGGACCAATCCCCCATTTCTGATTGCTAGCAAAAAAAGCTCAGTCTGGGAAATGGATAATGTACTCAAGTTGGATGAGGCCATTCATGTAGCTAGAGCTCAACATATAATTTTTAGTGCGATAAAAAAACAACAACTAAGCAACCAGTCGACTACATTTGTAATAACATCTACCAATTAATGCTCAATTGCTCAAACAACTGAAAAGGAAAAACAATTCTGCTTTGCTTCATCTACCAAGTCCACCCAAGACCCAACCATTCTAGCTTGCCATTGCCCACATAAATGGCTACCCCTTTACCAAGGGACAAGGCTGATCAGCTAAGGTTTACACAAATGGAAGGAATAATTTAGTGTACTGTGCAAAGTGCAAATTGGTTCAAGTATCTCCAACAACCAAGCATTCTGGTATACCCACAAATATTTAGAAGAATCCAAATAGGTGTGGGTTTCATCAAAAACTGCTAGGAAGTACTCCCTCCGTCCCACAATAAAAGACGTTTTTGCAAGCTATGTTAGCTTACAAAAACGTCTTATATTATGGGATATAGGGAGTAGCCAGGTAGCAAAATTTTCTATGCCAACATATAAATTGCCTTGCTATGTGCATGTTGTAACCACTTCAGTTATGGTAGTATGTAAAATTATCTGAGTATATCTTTCTAGATAAAGATCACTAAAATAATGAAATTAATGACTCTAAGTTAAAATGTTCAATAAAAAGTAAGTCACAAAATTCTGTAGCAATGGATTTTTGACAGAAAAAAGAACACAGTTATGGTAATAAAAGGCTATGTGCATGAGTAAACCTGGAGTTCTTTTATTTGAGAAATAACTTCATCAATGGAATCATGACACCACAATTGGAGGACTGTTAGCTGTTGAACATGATGACTTATCGCTGTATCCAGCCTCTTGGCTGGCCCTCCAACTATATCAATAAGTGTGTCCATAATATTAGTCCTTAGATCTTTATTATTCCTCCACTGAAATCTTCCTTCTTCAATGTCCTTTTTAATCCTTTCAAGACCATGTAATATTTCATCTCGGGCATAATTCGATATAAAACCCTGCAAAATTACAGAGTATGAACGAATCATAATTAAATTATTACACAAAAGTAGTGGAATCACAGAAAATGAATTATAAGGCTTCAGAACAACGCAAACCCTTAAGAATAAGGGCATTCACATGGCTTTGGTATTATGGCGGGCGTTATGTTGACACTTAACAAATCATTAAATATGTCTACTTATACAGTAACTTTAAGTCACTACAGTGAGAGTCTAGCATACTACTCAAGTAAACTGCAAGAAAGGCTAAATTTGGGCTGAACATGTACGAATAGGGAACTACAAATGAGTACTCCCTCCGTCCGGAAATACTTGTCATCAAAATTAATAAAAGGTGATGTATGTAGGTGTATTTTAGTTCTAGATACATCCATTTTTGTCCATTTTGATGACAAGTATTTTCGGACGGAGGGAGTATGTGTTATCAGACAACACGAAATGCGGCCCTTTAGCATTTCTAATTATACTAGCATGAGAATGCGGTCCTTTATAGCATTTCGAATTGTAGCATGAGAGAGAGAGAGAGAGAGAGAGAGAGAGAGAGAGAGAGAGAGAGAGAGAGAGAGAGAGAGAGAGAGAACCTCCTTCATAAGCATATTGGCATTCTCTTTAGTGGCAATTAAGACGTATTTGTAGTTTTCATTCTCTGAGCAAATGTACTCTAACAGCCCATCTGCAAAATCTCTGGCACACTTCTGAAGAGCCTTCGAACGCTTCTTAACCTGGTCTGCAACCACTCGCTCCTTTCTCTCCAAATTGAAATTTATGAAACAGTTCTAGTTAGCTTTATTAGTCTGATGAAACAACTCTAAAGTTTTCAGCAGTCTAATAGCAAGACAGGTACAAGATTTATTTGACTTCAACAGAAGAGAATAATAACATCCATGTTCCCATGATATATGATTGATGTTAGCAATAAACATAAAGAATGACATTAAAATTCACAATTTCCTCAAACTACACACAATCGTAACAAACACATATCGATCAGCACATATAGGAGGCTATACATAATCAACTCATGGCTGGGGTAGGCTAAAGCACAAACCTATCAAATCTCGGAACCAACTCGTGGTTATGGCACAGGATAGCTAGCTTCCACTCAACCTTTTCATGGCTAGTTCTTTGGTGATGTTCCAGTCCTTTAGATCTCTCTTTACGGACTCCTCCCATGTCTACCATGACCTCTCTTGACATTATGAGCATGCTTTAGCCGTCCGCTATGCACTGGAGCTTCTGGAGGCCTGTGCTGAATATGCCCAAACCATCTCAGACGATGTTGGACAAGCTTATCTTCAATCGGTGCTACCCCAATTATATCCCGTATATTATCATTCCGGACCCGATCCTTCCTTATATGGCCACACATCCATCTCAACATGCGCATCTCCGCTACACCTAACTGTTGAACATGTCGGGTACGTTTGGTTTACCACCAACACTAGCCTTACCAAAAAATCGGCTCGCCCACGGGATTTGGCTGCCGTTTGGACTGGCACTGAAAAATTGGCTCGCCAAGCCCGCCCGCGATGCCTGCGTGTTATTCTGGCCAATTCGTGGGCGCAGCAAGGGCATGGAAAACGCTCGCCAAATAATTGGCAGCCTACTGTTGCCCGCTATTTACATGGGTTTCGTTTCGTTTTTGCTTTTATACGGTGGTCTTGTCCAGTGCTTTTACGGAGGTCTCGCCAAATAATACGGCAGATTAATCGCGTGGGTAGCTGCGTGATGACCGAACAGATTTTTTTTAAGGCAACTGAACAGCTGTTTGGATGAATTTTTTCATTGACGGGTAGTTTGGATGGATCGGTCCCGTGTAAGCTCCAGCCTAATATATGTTTTACTACTGGACTTCCTTCGATCAGGAAAAAGAACTTTTACTATTGGACAAATGTTCTCAAAACCACTACTAATACTCCTGTTGCATGTTTATTTTTTGGCATATTATATCTAATTAATTTTATATTACAAAAACTTATTTTTAATAGGTCTCTTTCTTTGTTGGCTCAAGGTACATCCAAATTAAAATCAGATCAAGCACTAATCTAATCCAAGGTACTCGTACAAAACATTTGGCAACTCAGCTAGTGGCAAACCAAAATGAAGTCTTGGTAATTTTACCAAAATTTTGGCAAGTACATTGGCTACAATCCAAACAATGATAAATTACCAAAATTTTGGTTATGCCCTCACTTTGGTCATGCCAATTTTTTGGCTGGGCTAGTTGGGGCACAAACCAAACACACCCGTCGCCTTTTAGTCGGCCAGCATTCGGCACCATACAACATTGCAGGTCGAATCGCCGTCCTATAGAACCCCTTTTAACTTTTGTGGCGCTCTCTTGTCACAGAGAATGCCAGAAGCTTGGTGCCACTTCATCCATCCAGCTTTGATTCGATAGCTCACATCTTCATCGATGTCACCATCTTTCTGCAATATTGACCCCAAATATAGAAAGGTGTCCTTCTGAGGTATCACCTGCCCATCAAGGCTAACATCCTCCTCCTCCTCATGCCTCGTAGTACTGAAACCACACCTCATGTACTGAAACTGCACCTTTCGATTCCATGGTTTGTCTCCATAGGTCTAACTTACTATTGACCCCCGTCTGACTATCATCGACTAGCACCACATCATCTGCAAAGAGCATACACCATGGGATCTCCTTGTATATCCCTTCTGACCTCATCCATCACCAAGGCAAAAACACAATGGCTCAAAGGTGACCCTTGGTGCAGTCCTATTTTAATCGGGAAGTCACCAGTGTTACCATCACTTGTTCGAACACTTGTCACAACATTATCGTACATGTCTTGTACATGTCCTTGATGAGGGTAATGTACTTCGTTGGGACTTTATGTTTCTCCAAGGCCCACCACATAACATTCTGCGGTATCTTATCGTAGGCCTTCTTCAAGTCAGTGGACACCATAAGCAGGTCCTTTTGCTCCCTATATCTCTACATAAGCTGTCGTGCCAAGAAGATGGCTTCCATGGTCAACCTCCCAGGCATGAAACCAAACTGATATTTGGTCACGCTTGTCATTCTTCTTAAGAGGTGCTCAATGACTCTCTCCCATAGCTTCATTTTATGGCTCATCAGCTTAATTCCACGGTAATTAGTACAACTTTGAACACCCCCCCTTGTTCTTGTACTAATATACTCCGCCTCCATTCTTCTGGCATCTTGTTTGACCGAAAATGAGGTTGAAAAGCTTAGTTAGCCATACTATCACTATGTCTCCGAGGCCTCTCCACAACTCAGTAGGGATACAATCAGAGCCCATCACCTTGCCTCCTTTCATCCTTTTTAAAGCCTCGCCGACCTTAGACTCCTAGATTCGCAGCACAAAACGCCTGCTAGTATCATCAAAGGAGTCATCCGGTTCAATGGTAGAGCTCTCATTATCTCCATTGAACAGCTTGTCGAAGTACTCCCACCATCTATGCTTAATCTCCTCGTCCTTCACCAGGAGCCGATCTGCTCCATTCTTGATGCATTTGACTTGGTCGACATCCCTCGTCTTCCTCTCTCGGATCTTGGCCATCTAATAGATGTCCCATTCGCCTTCCTTCATGTCTAAGCGGTGGTAGAGGTCCTCATACGCCCGACCCCTTGCATCACTCACAGCTCACTTTGTGACCTTCTTGGCCACCTTGTACTTTTCTATGTTGTCTGCACTCCTATCAAGGTGTATGCGTCTGATACAATCTTTCTTCTCCTTAATAGCCTTCTGGACACCATCGTTCCATCAGCAGGTAACTTTAGCTTCGCTTCTACTTCCCCTGGACACTCCAAACTCCTCTGAAGCTACCTTACGAATGCAAGTCGTCATTTTCATCGACATATTGCCTGCATCACCTCCTTCTTCCCAAGGGCCCTCCTTAATGACCCTCTCCTTGAAAGCCTAAGCTGCCTCCCGCTTGAGCTTCCACCACTTTGTTCTAGCGATCGGCGCACTTATACTGTTGGACACGAATCCGAAAGCGGAAGTCAACCACCACAAGCTCATGCTAAGGGACAACACTCTCCAGGTATCACCTTACAATCCAGGCAAGCACGTCTGTCTTCTCTTCTCGAGAGGATAAAATCAATCTCGCTAGAGTGTTGACCACTACTAAAAGTCACTAGATGCAATTCTCACTTTTAAAAGAGGGTGTATTTGTTGAACACATGCAAAAAAACATGTAGTGATTGGACTTTGGAATACAGGAACCTACAAAAAACTAGGCTAATATCCTTAGTAGCACAAGGCAGCAGTTCAAAGGGGCATGATCAAGGCAGCAGTGTAATCAGTTAAACAATTAGTTACAGGGACTTCCATAGACACTTTCTCCATTGCTACACATTCAAGTGCTCCCACAGTGATGTATTCAAGAGTGTGGATTCTTCAAGACAAAGTTAGATTATTATGGCAAAGATCCTCTCACCACACATATGCATAACATTATCTACTTTTGTATGCAATGAACTATTGTTCTAAGAATAACTAAGCTTGATCGTTATCCTTGCCATTGTTGCAAAATTACATACCCTGCATAAATTCTTGTGCATATAAATGAGTCATACTTGAACATAAATTATGCTCCAAATGTCCGTATCCGTGTTGTATACAAGTGAACTAACATATAGCCCCTTCATATAATCAGGTATTGGCTACTCCATAGACGTATGTATCTAACTGACTAGACACCTGATTTATTAGATCAACAGTATAAGAAGTACTTATCGATGTTTGCCACACATTTGAGAGCAATAGTCACTCTACTTCTTTTTACTTTGGAGCAAAATTGAGCATAACTTTGCAAATTCAGCGCAAACGACAAGATACAAGAAAAGACACTGAGATGTATAAGAAGTACCATTGGATAACGAAGCCGCTCCCTGTTGAGAAGGTCGATATGCATGGCTGGACCAGGTTGGCAAATAAAATCTGTGTGCCTCTGTGATGGTTGAACATCATATCGATAATCATCATTTGGCCGCATCCACTCAGTTGCCTTCAAGACAATGTTATAACTGTATTTAGTAATCTATTTTGCCGCATTGATTATTAACTAAAGAATCCCTGAAATTGTAGTGGAAAAGGCTATATACATGGTGCAATATACATAGCATGAATTGTTCAAAATTTTGGAACCCTAGCTCAAACCATCCAAAGCTTCTGCAATTCATACAATATCAGCTCCTCTGTCCAATTAAGTCCCCAAATTTGACCATCTTGCCTAGTCGTCCCTCAAATTCCAGAACATAGTAGACAAAACGTGCTGTTTGTGGACATTGAAAAAAAGAAAGGCGGCGCTACTCTTTACCTGGACCTTGAGCTTCCCATGCCTCGGGTCGCTGCCCGTGCTCCAGACCATGGACGGGAATGGGGCAGCGCTGCTCCGCGGCGCAGGGTGATCGAAGAAGCTGCTGTTTCGAGGGTTCTGGCCGGAGGAGAGGCTGGCCGCCGAGAAGCAAGGTCCTCGCAGCGACCCCTTCACCGCAAACGCGGTCATCCCTCCGCGTACCAAATGTGGAACAAACAGACTTACTGGGGAGGATCTGGGGTTGACCGGGCGGACCTCGGCGGAAGGAGGGACGGCGACCGGCAAGAAACCCTATTTCTTTTCGATACGGTGTGGAGGCGAAGCGAGGCGACCTGCCGCTAATTTATGCCGGCGGTGGCGCGCGTGGGTCGTGGTCGCGACCGTGATGTGCTTCCCATGGACTCTGTGCTAGTTCTTTTTTCTTAGGGGAACTCTGTGTTTTTTTTTAACAGCAAATAGACTTTATTTCTCATATAATAATCATATTGTTTACAAGGAAATGAGAAATAAAATCAGGGATAACAGCATCCAAGAACCAGGAGATCTAGTACTCCCTCCGTTTTTATTTACTCTGCATGAGAGGGTAAAGCATTTTGACGGACATCACAACCCGCCCGAGAGCTCCCGCGACTAGGCGGGCGCTAGGGTTTCCCCTGCTCTCCTCCCGCCGCCGCCGGCCGTCGGCCTCGCCCCCCGCCTCCGCCCCCCCTTCCGCCCTTCCCTTCCTCCGTCTAGGCCGCCTCGCGCCACCTCCCCGTGAGGTGGCCGGGCGAGCTCACACGCCTGCAGTCCCTCCTCCCCATCTCCCCGCCGCCGGGCGGGCGCCTGCTGGCCCGGTGGTGCCGGGCGGCGGGTCTTCCAGCCTCACAGGTTTCTTCCCGGGCAGGAGGCGGCGGCGTGCAGCCCGGCTTGCGGTCCGCGGCTCAAGGGCGGCAAAGGTGACGGCGCCGCCTTGGCGGCGGGACGGCGTGGCGGTGCTGGTGGTTGCCGACGCGCCCGGCCCAGACTGGGCCCGACGGGTTCTATCTGGCCCTGCGGGCCGCCCCGGCGTGGTCTCGTTGTTTGCGGGCGCGTGAGGAGGAGGAGCGGCTCGGACATGGGGCGTCGGCACCGACGGCGTCTTGCCGGCAGCTGCCAAGGCGGAGCTTTACGGGCCCACGAGGGCTCGGCGGGCCTGTGGGCCTACAGCCCGTGTGCTCGCTATTGCGTCCGGACGGCTACTGTCGGCCGACGGTGGAGGTGGGGCCCTCCCGCGTGCTGATGGTGCTGATGCCCTAGTCCCGGCTCTGATTCTTCGCCGTGCTGTCCTCACTACGCGGTGCCGTGGTGAGACGGCGTGGAGGCCTCATGACCGCGTTGGCGCAGGGTGGTGGTTGGTTTGGTGGCGAGATCCGGAGCGCCCGATGTGCGGGTTGGGATCGGGGAAAACCCCTGTCGGCGTGGCCGACTCCGGTATGATGGCGCTGTGGGTGCCACTGACCTTCCGGAGGGCGTCGGGGCTACCTTCCTCTCGCCTCGTCGTGTGCGGAAACCCTTGGCAGCAGCGTCGTCATCGTCGCGATCCTTCTTGGAGGTGTTGATTGGTGCCGGCGCTTCGGAGTCTTGGAGCCTAGTGGATGAGCCCGGTGGGCGCAGCGATCGCGAGGCTTCTTCGTTTTTGTTGATCCGCCGTTGTCGGCATTTGTTTATTTTGCTCTTTCTCTGTTGTTTCTTTTGGGCGTGACTGTGCTGCTTCCGCCCCAACACCTATCCCTGTATGGTTCGGTTGGTTGCTTTGTATATAAAGCGGGGGAAACCCTTTTTCGGTTATTTACTCTGCATATTAAAGTTGACTGAAGTCAAACTTCGTAAAGTTTGACCAAGTTTGCAGAAAACAATATAGACATTTATCATAATAAATCTATACGGTGTGAAAGTACATTCAATAATAAATCTAATATTGTTGATTTGTTATTGTATATCTTAATATTTTTGTTTATAAACTTGGTCAAAGTTCGTAAAGCTTGACTTTGACCAAAGCTAATATGTGAACTAAATAAAAACAGAGGGAGTAGTAAGGGAATGTCTTGCTAACTCGTCAGCCACCTGATTCGCTTCTCTGAAACAACCTTTGAGAGATAACTATGAGAAAATCGAGAGATAGCTGCTTACATTCACCAACAACGGCGGCATCGGGTCCCAAATATTCATCCATCAAATTAACTGTTTCAACTGCGAAGGAGCTATCCGATTCCATCTCTGCCGAATTGCATCTTATACTTGCCCGAAGGAACATACCATTTTCGATTGCTAATAGTTCAGCAGCATCAACATCGCGGACATGCGGGATGAACCAGGATGCCGCATCGATGAAAGCGCCACGGTCATCACGTAGAACTGCATCACTAGCTCCGGATAGTGTGTCCGCACGAAAAGATGCATCAACGGTCATCTTTACCACACCATGAGGGAATTTTTTTCCACATATGATTACCAGTCCTCGCTGGCAACTTGGGCATCGAAGATCGGATATAGTTTGTTGCAAGGACTTTAATTGACATTGCCATTTTAATGGGCCTTGGATGTCCACTCCTTTGACAAGCTGGCATCGCTGCCACCATAAAAACCACGTTGCAACTGTTGCCAGCTCCGCCACCGAGAGACCATCGACTGTCTTTGTAAGTTTGAGCAGTATCTCCAAGGTGATGGCACCAGATCTATCTTCTACCATTGCTTTCTTCACGGTTTCCAAGAGGCCTAAGCATTTCCAACTTCCTTTACCTTACGGCAGTCAATGAGTGTGTGTTGCACATCTTCTACATCGATTGAGCATCGAGGACACTATGGCGATATGGGGATATGTCGGCCAGCAAGAACGCCATACACATGGAAGAACTCCATAAAGCACTTTCCATGCGAAGTATTTTACTTTGCCAGACACCTTAAGTTTCCACACATCTTTCCATACCTTTATTTATATGGACATTACCTTGCCCATCAACTCTTATAAGACGAGGACCAAATTGGTGTTCCAACTCCCTATAATAAGCCGATCGTACTAAGAAGGTACCAGACCTTGTATAGTTCCAAGTGACAAAGTCCTCTGTCATATGTGTGTTAAGCGGAATTTGCAATATCCTTTGCACATCTACTGGTGAGAAACAGTCTCTCAAAAGCACATCATCCCAATTTCCAGTGTAAGGATCAATAAGCTCCTCCACTTTTGACAACATTATTGTCCCTCTTGGGGTAATTACCTTCCGAGTTGCACTGGTTGGGATCCAAGGGTCCTGCCAAATGTTAATGTGTGTTCCAGAACCAACCCTCCAAATACATCCTCATTGAAAAGTTTGAATGCCTGCCACAATGCTTTCCCAAGTGTAAGATGATCCCTTCTTAGGACCAGCTTTAAGTGAATATTCATCTGGGTAATATTTAGCATGAAGAACTTGCTCACATAAAGAATCTGGGTTCTGGAGAAGTCGCCAATACTGTTTTGCTAACATAGCAAGGTTAAAACTGTGAAGGTCCCTAAACCCCAATTACCATTTCTTCTTCGGGGTACACAACTTCCACCATGCAAACAATGCATTTTCTTCTTATCATCATTGTCTCCCCACCAAAAACCAAAAAGTTCATCTGTGATTGCCTTGCAAATTCCTTTTGGCAGCTTGAAAACAGACATAGCATATGAAGGAATAGCTTGGGCAATAGACTTAATTAGTATCTCTTTACCTTGCATGGATAGAGTTTTTTCTTTCCATCCCTTCAATCTCTGGCATACTCTGTCAATCAGGTGTTGAAACAATCAGATTTGTCCACCCCAACCATTGTTAGTAGACCCAAATAGGTATCTGAAAGTGCTTCAGTCACAATATTAAGCTCTCTACAACAATTCTCCCTTGTGATGACATTGGTATTAGGACTGAAGAAGATACTTGACTTAGCATTACTCCCAATCTGTCCCGAGCTAGAACAATATATCTCAAGCACCCTTTTCAGAGTGTTTGCATTTTGTGTGCCTACTTTCATCAAGGTAAGGGAGTCATCTTCAAATAACAAATGTGAGATAGAAGGAGCATTACGACAGACCCGAAATCCCTCTATACCTCCAACCTCTTCTTCATGTGACAAGAGACCGGACAAGCCTTGAGAACATAGCAGAAATAAGTAGGGTGGACAAGAGACCCCCCGCCTCTTCTTGTGGGAGTGAATTCCTCTATTTCTGTATTATTAAACCTAACTCTATAGGTAATCGAGGAAACACATTCCATGATCATGTTCACCCAGAGCTCATGAAATCCCATTCTCAGCATCACCTTTTCCAGGAAAACCCACTCAACGCGATCTAAGCTTTTTTCATGCCCAACTTCACGACACAATAACCATTAGACCCGTGTGTCCTTTTCTTTATTACATGGAGGCATTCATAGGCAACAAGTACATTGTCCGTAATAAGCCTACCTGGCACGAAATTGCTCTGAGTAGGTGAGATAACTTCTGGAAGGATTGTTTTTAGCCTATTTGCAAGCATCTTAGAAATGATCTTATAGACTATGTTGCACAAAGAGATGGGCCTATACTATGTGATTACCTCAGGGCTCTCAACCTTTGGTATTAAAACCACATTAGTTGAGTTCCAACCATCTGGTATCTTCCTCTTTTTAATTGCATCGATTACCTCATTTTTGTGAGTTCATCTCCTACTATGTTTTAGAATCTCTTGAAAAGATTGCATGAAGCTCGTCGGGACCAGGGGCCTTCATATCGCCGATTTGGAAAAGAGCTTTTCTGACATCATCTCTAGTAAAATCAGAAATCAAGAGATCATTCATATAGTTTCAACATCCATAAGCCAGGCCCCCGAACCCCCGTATGTCGGAACACGATTTCAATGGGCTTTGCCAAAGACGCTATATTTGTCTTTATCATTTTAAATTCAGCCCATATGTAAAAAAAAGAACGACACTGAACATCTACTGAGATGTGAATGCTATTTCTCACATAAAGTGAGCCTGTAGGGAACTCTCGCTGGGCGCTTCAGCAGTAACGGGCTGGTCCACTTCGAAACAAAATAGAGAAAATTAGCAAAACGGGGGGACCCGAACTGTGGTCTCCTCGATAGAGTTCAACTGTGCAAGCCACGGGGCTACTGTTGGGATTCTGGTTAATAGTAAGGTTGGTTATAGTTGAGGCGAAATGTGTGCGCATGTTTCTCTTATTTTTTTTCTTCTATTTTCTTCCAGGGTCTTTCTTTATATTTTTTCTTTCTCCTTTTTTGTTTTTTCATTTTCTTTTCACGTTTTTGATTTATTTATTTTTTTGGTTTTCTTCTCCATTTTTTGTTTGGTTTTATTTTTTTCCTCCATTTTTTGTTTTTGTTTTTGTTTTTTCTTATGTTTGTTTTCGTTTTTCACTCTACATTTTTGTATATGTCAAAAACATTTTTAATAAGTGATCAATATTTTTTGTACACACATTCAACATTGTCCGCACACTTATTCAACATTTTTCAAATACTTGTTCAACATTATAATACTTATTCAACATTTTCAAATACTTGTTCAACTTTTTCCAAATACTCGTTCAACATTTTTTAAATTTATTCAACATTTTTCAAATACTTTTCAACATTTTTAATACTTATTCAACGTTTTTTAATACTTGTTCAAGATTTTATATATACCAGTTCAACATTTTTTAATATTTATTCAATATTTTTAAAATACTTGTTCAACATTTTAATACTTATTCAACATTTTCGAATACTCATTCAACATTTCTTAATACTTATTCAATATTTTTCTCAAATTATTGATCAAGTTTTTTTCAAATAATATTTTAAATTATAAAGAAAAGTACAAACATAAAGTAAACGAGAAGAGAAAACAGAAAGAAAAAAAACGAAAAAACAGGTCGTGGGCTCCCGCGCATCTGGGCCGGCCCATTTGGGGGTCCCCCGATGCGAGGTTTCCCTTGTCTCGCTTAAAGCGAGAAATAGGGGCGCCTCAATCGAGAGTCCAGAAAAGAAGCCAACGTTTGATATGGATATTTTCCCCATGGCAGCCACACGCAGTAGCTTCATGGCAGCGCTGCACAGCACCGACGGCACCCAGCGCCGCTCCATTACAACACTTGCGCCTGACGCCGCTCCATTGCTACGCCGACGAAGCTTCAATGGCCCACCCCACGCTTCATTGAAACTCTGGCGGGCTTCAATGCAACTCCGGCGGCGCTCGTTGCACCTTCGGCAGCGCTTCATTGCAACCACGCGCGCTTCACTGCAACTCCGACGGTCCCGCCGATGCTTCATCGCAACTCCGGCGAGCCCCCATGTGCTTCACCGGCTGCTGCAGCACCACACCGTCGGCGCCGCCACGCTTCACTGCAGCTCCAGCGCCCCCTGCGCTGCTTCATTGCAACGCCGGCGAGCTCCCATTCCTTCATCTGCTGCACGCAGCTCTCGCCGGCCATGGCAGCAGCTTCACCCTAGTCTAGCCTACAGCAGCGCGAGGTGAGCGGAGACAACCATATGCAGCAGCGGTGCAACGACACTAGGTGACGGCGGTTTGTAGCAGCGGTGCAGCAAACACAAGATGATGGTGCCGCTGGTCTACAGCGACGACGATGGCGCTGGTGTGTGGTGCGGTGTGCTGGAGAAAGAAGAAAAAGGAAGACAAGAATGAGCGGCTCAACGCAACTGAGGAAGAGATAAGGAAAAAAGAAAGTACAAGGGAGGGAGAGAGATAAGTGGCGTGTGGGCTTCATCGGACGCGTGGCGCATGTTGGAGACGGCTTAGACAGGGCCAAAATCATCCGGTTTATTTATAACGTTTTCCTATTTTCCCTTGTATACGTGCTCATACTAGGCAATAAACCTCTCATTTTATTTTCTTTTTCTTTTTTTAAGTTGAAAATTTATTTTATTTTTGACGTCTTACTTTTTAACTTTTTGTTCTCTCGTTTTCATTAGTTTACCTTCGAATCTTCATAACTTATAATCCTCTATGATAATTTAAGCTCTATTTTATTTTTCTTACTGGGATCATTTCTTTTATTTCGTGTGTTATTTTTGTAGAAATTTGAATCTTATGCGATGACATGTATGACTGTATAAATACACTTGCCTTAATTTGACATACCTCAACAACAAGTGTCCGGTAATGTTATCCATTTTAAACCTTGCTCAAGAAAAGTCGTTAGTAGTGAGTTACTTGCCTTGTGTGAGATATCTCTACTCCTAACGTTTCACTTGGTGCGAACTAACCTGTGGTTGGATAGTTAGAAGGACTGTGGTATCCCCAGCCCATCAGGGTTCAAATCCTGGTGCTCATATTTATTTTTGGATTTATTTCAGGATTTCTGGTGATGCGCATTCAATGGGAGGAGACGTTTTCATCGACGACGAGGTGCCTACGGTGACTTTGTAAATATCAAGAAGATATGTCGGCTCAGTCTTTCGAAGACCCTCATAGGGATAGGGTGTGCGTGTGTGCGTTCATAGGGGTCCACCGACCTCCGGGAGCGGCGTCTCTCACTGCCGCTGTGGTACGCGATCGCCGCCCACGACGTCCGAGGGGAGACGCCGCCGCCACCTCCAGGGTAGGGCGGTTTCAACCCCATATGCGGAGCAGATCTGGCTGCCAAATAAATCTCATCAGGTGGACACGCGTGTTTATGTACCGTCATCATGCATCTCCGTTCATTACAAACTGGACTACAGGAAACTACCTTGATCATTTTCGTACTACATGAAAAGTGTACACATGTGTTTATGTACGGCCATCATGCATACAACTGCACCCGCAAAAGAAAAAAAATCATGCATACAACTGGAATATACAAATATACAAACTTTAGTAATGGACCTGATAAACCGCTAGCTATCTTCAAGTACTTTGGCACAATCTGTAGCATAGCAAACAGGTAGAACGCCCGTCCAATTAAACCTGTGTGTGGATGCCTTTCTTCATTCCTCATAGACTTGATCAATTTATCTAATGGATCAAGCGTGCGACTTATAGGAATGCGTATTACTCCCTCAGAACGGATGATACTTGAACAGACGGAACAAGAAGTTCTTTCCCAACACACTGATGGTTATGGCACAAATGTTCAACAACCTTCCCATCTGATTTGGTGCCCACATACTGTTGGGCTTTGGAATGCTATGCGGGAGTGGGACATTCCTAAAGCTGACCAACTCAAGGATGGTGCCCCTGATTGGTGATACCCAGCGACTTATATGCCTCATGATCATGTGGCGAGCTTTGCATGTACGCAATGAGGTGACCCATCAGAAGTTGTTTATCCCTATTGCAAAATCAAGGCGGTTCTTGTCCAGCTATATCACCTCCCTTCTGGCACTGCAACAATACCCTCATGATGACCAGATCAAGGGGAAATGCATGATTGCGCTAGGCGGTGTCAAACATGTCCATCAGGAGCCTATACCGCATATAGAGAAGTGGAGACCTCCGGAACTGGGTATTGCCAAGCTCAACGTTGATGGGGCGTATGTGGCGGAGAATGGTTCTACGGGCGCAGGTATGATCCTTCGAGACCACTCAGGGGCTGTTATCTTTGCTGCGATCCGTGCGCTGCCATCCTGCACTGGAGCGCTTGAAGCCGAGCTTGCCGCAATCCAGGAAGGAATTCATCTCGCTCTGAGCTGGACGGATCTCGATTTTGTTTTCGAGTCTGGCTGCGCCGAAGCCATCACAATGTTATCGTCGCTAAGAAAGGATCGATCACCACATGCATATCGTGTGAATGAGATTAGAAATCTTATTTCTAGAGGAAGGAGGATAGAACTTGTTAAGGTTAGGCGGGAAGTTAATGTTGCTAGTCATAGCCTCGCTTACATGGGACGATCGCAACAACGCACTGCATGTTGGTTGCATAGTACCCCCGAGGAAATTTCTAGCGTTGTGAATGCCGATTGTAACCTTATTCCTTAATCAATAGAACCCCTTTCCACGCAAAAAAAGTATTAAACGTAAGGAATATTTGACGTTGTTCGGTTAGCAGTAAACTGACTCGTTCTATCCAATACTTGTTATTTTTACGTCATGCAGACAACCCAGCAATCTCATTCATATGTAATGAAGCTTCGTTTGTGCCTCCCAGATGTCTCACAAAAGTTTGTGCCATAGATGTAGCACAAAGTTCAGATGGTATTACATGATACGTCTTTGGATTTAAACTGATTTGTGCTTATAGGAGTTTATTTGCATATATTAACCCATCTTGTGGCTTTTGTGTTGTTCCAGTAGCTCTAGATGCGTCCCATAGGGATGTAGGAAGCCATCTAGGGATTAATGCTCCTGCTCGTGATGCCTTAGAAGTTTTACCCGTGTCCGATGCATCATCCGAGCACATGACAATAGGATCTGTCATGAATGTCATGAAACAAACTATGAAAAGTAATTTGACAGACGAAAAAAGGGAGCAGATAAACGCCGGAGGCGAGCTGCTTATCGGAAGAAAAAAGAGGATGGTGCGGTCAAGCTCAGGATGAAAACCAACCTTCCCTTACAATGTCTGGTATGAAAGTTTTAATCAATACGATGAACAATTAATACATCATACTTTTCCTGCTTTGACTACTCTCACATCTTGCTGCTTCAATGACAATGAACTAGATAGCATGCAGCATAATAAGGAGGAAAAGAGGGAGCTTTTGAACGCACGGAGGCGGGCAGCTTAGCGGAAGAAAGATGACGATGTTACCATCAATCTACAAGCAGATGTACAAAATCATCTCCGGCCCCTCTCGGTGATATCACTAATGGGTATCAACCAACCTCTATGGACCTTGACGGAAAAAACATCAGATAAAGGCTCGAAGGCGAGCTGCTTATCGAAAGAAAAAAGAGGAGGCCGCCGTCAAACATCTACATGAAAATCTGCCAACACTTATGGTATTAGGTAATCATATTGTATGTTCCAGCAGTACGATCATGGTATATACTATAAGGTTATTATCGGAAGAAAAATGATGAGTGTACCACCTTCAATCTACAAGCAGATATGCAAAGTGTTCCCGGGCCCGCTCTCGGTGATGTCAGTAATGGTTATCAACAATCCTCTATGGACCTTGACGGAAAAAAGAGCAGATAAATGCTCGAAGGAGAGCTGCTTATCGAAAGAAAAAGGAGGAGGCTACCGTCGAGCAACAAGATGAAAATCTACATGCCCTTATGATATCAGGTAAGATGTTTCAGCACTGCGATGATACTATATACTCCCTTCGTTTCGGAATATATGGTTAATATATTTCCCTGCAAGTCAACCATTTGAATCTTTGTCTAAGATTACATAATAAAACAACAATATCTACAATACATATCACCTAAAGATGGAACGGCCTTTCATGATGGATCAAATGAAATAAACTTTGTATTGTTGATATTGATATATTTTTTGAAAAAATCTGTCAATCATTCACTCGTTTGACTTTTGAGAAAACCATGAACACCTTACATAAAGCAACAGAGGGAGTATGTGTAAAATAAACTTTATATAGATTGAGAAGATTCTACTACATTCATTTTTGTTGAACAATGAAGTTTTGATTATGTTTTCACACTGTTGTTTAACCATCCAACCCAACCAGGTCCAGCTATACATCATTGTCACATGATGATGCCCCATTGACTCCTTCAACTACACTCAAATCTGGTGTCATTCATGATAAAGCACTAGCTAGGAGTCAACGTGATAAAGAACACAAGTGTAACAGATGGGCAAAGGGAGCAGACAAACGTGCGGAGGCGAGCAAGTTATCGAAAGAAAATGGATGACAGAACAATCGATGTTCAAGAAAAAAATTCAAAAGCAGCAAGAATGGCGCATGCAACACCGAGAAAGCATGACTTCGGATGATAAGGGAGGTCAAGTGCTTAGAGAAAGGCAAAGTATGCTGCAAAGATAAACACCCTGTGTGTTGAATCGGTCGCAATGCCACATCCGGATCTAACTAGCACAATGTTCGACTCTCACGCTTCCGACCCCTCATGCAGGACCCGTCTTTTGGACCAAAGTTGTGTGTCTAGATGGCGGCCCTTTGATGACCATGTCGACGTACACTATCGATACCGATGGTAAGAATTGGCTCTATCACAATCTTCTACGCAAAATTCAGTTGTACCCTCTTTTGCATACCATCTCAACGATGTTGCAGCTGACATGGAGGCATTCCTAAGCGGCATCATGGGCGAGATCCGATGCCACCCGACTTCATGGATGACGAGTACTATCTATTTGGCGGCCAAGGTATGGTCACCAGTGAACAAGCACATCATGTAGTTGAGTTTTTGGCAATAAACATTAGTGATCGATGTTCTCATAATCGATGTTTCAACAAATGCCCGTAGGATTCGATGTTGATAGCATGGATGGATATGAAGACACAAACATGTCTAGCATGGATGTGCCTACACCCATTGATCCATTTGACTATGTCTACTCAAACCTCCTATACACACCCTAAAGCACGCCGCAAACTGCGACCAGTGCAAGGCCAAGAAATTTGAGTCTGAGACAGATGGCTTCTGTTGTCGCAATGGACAAATCGAGCTCAAGAAACCAGATCCCATCCCGGAGCTAATGAGGCTTTGGTCTAGCACGGATGTGGACTCTAGACATTTCCAGGAGAACATATAGTTTTCAACGACCACTTCTCCTTCACAACACTTCGCATTAGCCTCGATGAAAACTACACAAACATGAAGTCTAGGGTGTACACATTTCGGGTGCACGGTACCATCTACCACAATGTGCATTCCTTCGGGCCTAACTCCCGTCCAGAACATCTCCAGCTGTACTTCTACGACGATGACCCTAACCTAACCCATCGCAAGGCTGCCACCAAGCAATTAGACCAGAATGTCGTCAATTAGTTAGTGGACATACTCCGTGAAAACCCGTACTCCCAGCAGTTTAGGAGTTTGGGTGCACACAAGGACAACATTGATGATTATAAGATAGACCTCAACACCGACCAAAGGCTTGACCAATGAAAATATAATAGACCGGTGTCATATGAGGTCACTGCAATTTGGGTGGAGGGGGATATTCTCACATCTAGGGAGAAGTCCAAGGAAGAAGGAGGGGGCCTCTCATCTCTCTCTTCTGAGGGCGTTGAAGTGCCACCGGGGGAATCATCATCTTGGGGATCATCTCCATCAATTTTGCCCTCTTAATAAACACCTCCATCACCTTCCTCCCTCTCTATTCAGCGGTCCACCTCCCGCAACCCTATGTAATATCCTACTTGAACATGATCTTGGATATTATTATATGATGATTTCTTCGATCTCCTATATGTCTAGGTAGATTCTTTTTGTCCTATGGGTAAATTGGTAAATTGTTAGGGTTGGTTTGAGTTGCATGTTGTTATGTTGTTGTCCTTTGATGTTCATCATGTGAGCGCGTGCGTGTATCACACCTGAGTGTTAGTAGTATATATGTCGATAGGACTATGCATATCATGCGGTAGGAGTGGCAAAATTACCTCTCCACACCATAGAAATTGATGCATATGGGATTGCAGGGGGACCAATATATCTTAATGCTATGGTTGGATTTACCTTAATGAATGTGTTAATATTTGTGCATGCTTGCTAATAGTTCCAATCATAAATACGTATGATCCAAGTACATATAGTATGTTAGTGGAGGCCTCTCCCACATATAAAACTGCAATGATGATAATAGGTCTAGTAACTTAGCTAATTGTGTAGGGACAATTTTGCACATCCTACCATCACTTTTATTGTACTTTCATTTAAACACCACTTAACCTTTATTTGCATGTTCTTTACTATCTTGCGAAACTATCTTTTCATACCCGCAAAGTGCTACTTGTGAGCTGCGTTGGGATTTCCTCAAAGAGGAGAGGATGATGCAGTACAGTAGAGATAAGTATTTACCTCAGTTAAGAACCAAAGTTATCAATCCAGTAGGAGAACCAAGAAACACCTCGTTAACAACACATACACACAAAAGAACAAATACTTGCACCCAACGCGAACAGGGGGTTGTCAATCCCTCGGTGGTTAATTGCAAATCTTGTAGTGATAGATAGATTGAACAAAAACACAAAATAAAATAAATAAAATTGCAGCAAGGTATTTTTGGATTTTAATATATGATAAAAGTAGACCCGGGGGGGGGGGGGCATAGTTTTCACTAGAGGCTTCTCTCTTGAAAATAACATACGGTGGGTAAACAAATTACTGTTGGGCAATTGATAGAAAAGTAAATAATCATGACGATATCCAAGGCAATGATCACATGTATAGGCATCATGTAAGAGACAAGTAGACCGCTATCTAGCATGCATCTAGAGTATTAAGTTCATAAAGAACGGAGTAACGCCTTAAGCAAGATGATATGATGTAGACAAAGTAAACTTACACATGAATAAACCCCATATTTTTATCCTTAATGGCAAGAATACAAACACGTGTCTTGTCCCTTTCTGCCACTGGGATATAGATCACTGCAAGATTGAACCCATCACAAAGCACCTCTCCCGTTGCAAGAAAAATCAATCTAGTTGGCCAAACCCAATCAATAGATCAGAGATAAATACAAAGCTATCATGCATAAAAGAGTTCAGATAAGACTCAAATAATATTCATGGATAATCTGATCATAAACTCACAATTCATCGGATCCAAGCAAACACACCACAAAAAGTGATTACATCAAATAGATCTCCAAGAGCATCAACGAGAACATTGTATTGAAGATCAAAGAGAGAGAAGCCATCTAGCTACTAGCTATGGAGCCGTAGGTATGTGGTAAACTACTCACACATCATCGGAAAGGCAGAAAGGTTGATGTAGAGCCCCTCCATGGTTGACCCCCCTCCGGCAGAGTGCTAGAAAAGGTCTCCAGATGGGATCTCTCGAGAACATAATCTTGCGGTGGCGGAAAAGTATTTCGTGTGGTTGTCTGTTGGTTTACCTATTTTTGAGAATTTATAGAGGCGACATTAGGTCGAACGGACGCTTGTGGGCCCCACTGGCTACCAGGGCACACATGCCCCCCTGGGCACACCCCGGTGCCCAGTGCGGCACTCCTTCATCATCTGGCCCTCTCTTGAAGCTTCCAGGATCTCTTATGTCTAGAAAAAAATCTCCAAAAAGTTTCATGGTAATTGGATTTTGTTTGGTACTAATATTCTGGAAAACCAAAAACAAGCAAAACAGCAACTGGCACTTGGCACTAAGTTAATAGGCTAGTCCCAAAATATATATATAATTGCATAATAAACATCCAAGATTGATACTATAATAGAACAATAAAAAATTATAGATACATTGGAGGCGTATCACAAAGTACTTCTAGTTTTATTTCCTAGGTAAAGAAACACTTAGTGCATATGCTTATATCAGTGGTAGATAGGACCTAAGAGAATATTAATCCTAACTTTAGCTCTTTGTGGGTACCATACTTACCACCTCCATCATTAGAAATAGCTACGACAATTCCTTACACTTGGGGATTATCAGCGACTGACTCATGCCTCCTGGCAAATACATACTTGTTGTTATTTTAGCTATACTTAGATTGTATTCCTCTGCTAATCATTTCCTTGTAGGTCCTTGGAATGTGTTCCTATGCTAATCATTTCCTTGTACTTCGGTGTTCTATTACAAAAGAATACGCAACTCATACTCTTAGTATCAAAATAGTATTAACCATAAGTTGAATTTTACTTTTTTGCATTAGTTTCTTAGTAAACTGAATGTTTGTTGGATAAAATCTTGGTTGTTTACTCATTCCTGTTTGACAAAATCATGAAGCAAGTTAAGAATAACAAGATTGGAACAAATTCTGTGCATAAGAACTAACTGATGTTTGATTGATCACAAAATTCCTGTTTGACAAAATCATGAAGCAAGTTAAGAATAACAAGATTGGAACAAATTCTGTGCATAAGAACTAACTGATGTTTGATTGATCACAAAATAAGATGTATATATGCTATAGGAACCAATTTATCTACACAAGTATTCATGGAAACATGAACTTCCTGACATGTGATGAATAATTTCTCTTTTCATGAGATTATTACTATGTTGCAAAATGAACTATGTAACATGAAAAAAATACATTAATTAATATAGTCCCAACCGATACTATAGTTCCTCTTTTTAACATAGTATTTGGTACAAAAAAATATCGCACAACTTGATTGGGGAGATCACACATCACTCCCAACTAAATCTATTATTGCCCTTTCCAAAAAAATAATTGGTACAAACATAAAATATCATCAAAACTGGTATAGTAGGGCATTTACACTACATTCTCTTTTTTGTAATGCATGAAGATGTGAAGTCGCTACCACTCGGTAGATTAACCAAGATTTACCCTCATATGCCAAGAAAGAACCTTCATACACTAAAAACAACCAATATTGATACATAAATAGTGGATCAATGGATTAATAACTATAAAATAGTTGATTTCAACTTTGGGGGGGGGGGGGGCTTGCTCAGTCAATCCCTCTCAACCAAACAAGCCGATTAGAACACTACTAAAGAGCACAAATGCAAGCGGATGAGAGAAGGAAGGAGGATAATTCTTCATACCGCTCAAAGAAGGAGGAGGAGGAGGAGGAGGAATGAATATGCACACTAGAAGAAGAAAGGAGGAGAAGGGGAGAGGCGCTAGGAGGAGGAAAAGAGGGCATCCACTCGATAGAAGAAGAAATGAGAGAGAAGAAACTGACGTGGATTAGAGGTCGGCATAGTATGACCCTAAGCGAAAAATTCTTCGTGCGGGATGGGGCTACATCTCGCTAGAGAAGTGCATGGACCCAAGAATACTAGAATGCCCTTGCTTTTCTTAGTGGTTATAAGAATCATCTATGAAATTTTAAAGTAATTCAAGGTTCTTGTAATTCGAGGATTTAATAGCACAAGCAACATCATCACTTTCAACTTTACCAAGCATAGAAGCAATTTCATAAGGAACCATAAAGTAATTAATTCTTCAATTGTTTCTGTATCATAGTAATTATACTCGTCCTTAACATAAGAAGTTAGTGTATCGTTAACATTATACTCACATTGTACTTAGTGCTTATCCTAGAACAACAAGTTGTATCACAGGTTCACACAATTCATTAGCAAAGCAATTCAATTCTCTTAGCATATTCTTCAAGTGTTTCCCTTTTTTAGACAACCAATGTTTCACAAATTTTTCATGCTGTCCCATTTTATTTTCCCATACTAAGATAGTTAGGGTTTTAGAACAAACACTAATGGATTCAAGATAATCCAAGTATTGACTTTCTTTAGTAGTGAAAAATTTAGGAGGTAATATAATATTTTTTTGGTCTTTTTGTGTTTCATACCCATATTGAAAGATAGAAAAAAGTGCAAGAGACTAGAGAGAAATAATGAAAAGCCACTTGGTGATAGATCAAACAAATATGAAAGTGCTACTGATACATCAATCCCTACATACACTAGGCATTTGCTTTACCTAGATTCTCTAATATGCAAGTGCAAAGGAGGTAGTGTGCAAAAGATTATAAGGTGCATGTAAATAAAAGTTAGGTACTAAAACTTAAAGATTCAATAAAGTAAAAGAGAGCGGGTGTGGTAGTGGTGGCAGGTGCTGTGGAATTGTTCCTAGGCCATTGGACAATACTATAATCAATAATCATGCATTGCAATTTTATATGTGTGAGGGCTATCTTTGACATGCTGCAAAATCCTTTGACTAACATGTTCTTATGATTGGAACTCTTAGCAAGCATACACAAATACTAAGTTATTCATTAAGGTAACCCCAATCATAGCATTAAGATTTATGGGTCCTCTTAATTATCACACACGCATTGACTCATTAGGTATGGCAACCCTTGCATATTCATCACAACACATTTCTAACCCTCAAATGTGATCTAACATACGTGCGTGCTCATACATTAGTACAGAGGACAACACCATACCATAACACAACTCACATCAATCATAATAGATCACCAAAGCCATAGGACAAAAGAAAAACACTCACATATAACGGAATTGCAACTAATCTTTGGATAACAATTCATCACATCAAACATCATGTTCAAGTAGGGGATTACAGATGTTTTGTGGATGAGTGTACCACTATAGAGAGGTGGAGATGGCAATGGAGATGATGGTGAAGTCGATGGAGACAATGGTGGTGATGATGGTTCCCCCGAGGATGATATTTTTGATAGAAAATAAATAAATAAATAAATATCCAACTATGTTTTCGAGGACGAGGAGGGCACCCTCCTCCTCCTCAAAAACATCGAGGGGAGAGAGGCACCTTCCTGAGGTCAGTCTGTGCTTTGGATCCACCTGTGAGGCTAGGGAGCCCATCAAAATCGAGCACCTATGATGGACGTGGGGCGGAAGCCCCGCCCTCGGGGGCACAGTGCATTAGCAGCTATGGAACAAAGAAGGGGCGCACGCCAGTGCATCATGTGAGTATGGTGGCGCGATTGCTCGAGAGAGGAACCACAGAGGCTAGTGGCATGAGTGGTGATCAACAGGGCTTGGTTTGAAGGGCTTGCGGTCAGGGAGAGCGCCAAGCCAGATAAAAATGACCATTGGATTTGATTTAGCAACCTAGATCTAGCCACACTAGATCCAGACGAGGACATAGCGAGTGGTCTCGTCTCTGATGGCCATACTACTTCAATGTCAACACCAAGCAAACTAACACAAATGATAACCTCCAGCAATCCCCACCGCCCACCGCCACTACTACAAAAATATTGCTCCTCGCCCACAAAACAGAACCTCTTCGTCGTCATCCACACAGTTTGTGAGGAGGGAGAAGAGAAGATGGGTGGCAACAACTATGGTTCAGGTCATGACCGAATCTTGGAGGTGGTGGATGATTACTATGATGTGTTATTTTGGCGTGCACCAGCGAGGCCATACACACTAGACCTAGACAAGCTTGCCTTTCAACATACAAACCTCGAACACTTGGATCGGCCTTTCTTGGAGCAAGAAGTGGAGAAGGTGGTTAAGGGAATGCCCTTGGACAAGACGTCGGGTCCCGATGGTTTCATCGGACGATTCTATGCCTCATGCTGGCACATAATCAAGCATGATTTCCCGAGAGCTTCGGACATGTTCCGCGGAGACATGCACAGCTTGCAAGCACAAAATCAATTGTCACATTACAACCCACGATGGATGGAGCGATCGAAATAAAGGACTACAGACTTGTGGGTCTAGTGCATGGCGTCATAAGTTTTTTGACAAGGTGCTTTCGGATTGGCTGGCGGAGGACCTGCCAACTCTTGCGGGGATGCTCCAAAGCACCTTTGTGGGAGGGAGATTGTTACACGACAACTTCATGCTTGTCCATGGTACGACATGTAAACTTCATGCTCTAAAGGACCCTTCAATCATGCTAAAGCTAGACATCATGAAAGCTTTTGACTCGGTGCAATGGTCGTTCCTCATTGAGATGTTGCAAAAAGTGGGCTTTAGAGCCAACTGGATGACATGGATTTGTGGCCTTCTGGGGAACTACCTCCACTAGGATCTCAGTTAATGGAGTGTCGGGAAGGATTATCTTCAACTACAAGGGGCTTCGCCAGGGCGATCCTATATCACCAACGCTATTCACTATGATCATGGAACCCCTGCAAAGGATGTTTGAGATGGCTATAATGCAAGGTCTCCTCTCTCCCTTGGCACAAAGAGGAATGAAGCTTGTGGTGTCCATGTTTGCGGATGATGTGACGATTTTCATCAAGCCGAAAGAGACTGAGCTTAAAACTTGCTCCAGCATATTACATGGAACTTGATCAAGAGTGTAGCTATTCCCATACGATGCTTGAGTGAGGACTTGGTGCCAGTCACTGCAACACTTGGTTGCCCGACATGATCGTTCCCCTGCAGATACTTGGGCCTACCTCTAACAATCAGAAAGCAATCGGCATCGCAGCTGCAAGGAATTGTGGATCAACTTGCAGCCCAACTACCCACATGGAGGGCAGCCTCACTCCCGAAAAGTGGATATCTCCTCCTGGTCCAAACGGTTCTCTGTGCGATACCCATTCACACGATGATGGCACTAGACATTCCACCGAAGATAATTACGGTGATGACAAAGTTTTGTAAAAGCTTTTTGTGGTGCGGAATGGCAATGGCCAGCGGCAGAAATTGCTCGATGGCATGGGACACAGTCTGCACCCCAAAGTGGGCAGTGATAACCCACAAGTATAGGGGATCGCAACAGTTTTCGAGGGTAGAGTATTCAACCCAAATTTATTGATTCGACACAAGGAGAGCCAAAGAATATTCTCAAGTATTAGTAGTTGAGTTGTCAATTCAATCACACCTGGATAACTTAGTATCTGCAACAAAGTATTTAGTAGCAAAGTAGTATGGAAGTAACGGTAACAGTAGCAAAAGTAACGAGCAGTTTTGTAGTGATTGTAACAAAGGGCAACGGTAAAGTAACTAAGCAAAGAGCAATAAGTGAAAAGCTCGTAGGCATTGGATTAGTGATGGATAATTATGTCGGATGCAATTCCTCATGTAATAGTTATAACATAGGGTGACACAGAACTAGCTTCAGTTCATCAATGTAATGTAGGCATGTATTCCAAGTATAGTCATACGTGCTTATGGAAAAGAACTTGCATGACATCTTTTGTCCTACCCTCCCGCGGCAGCGGGGTCCTATTGAAAACTAATGGATATTAAGGCCTCCTTTTAATAGAGTACCGGACCAAAGCATTAACACTTAGTGAATACATGAACTCCTCAAACTATGGTCATCATCGGTAAGTATCCCAATTATTGTCACTTCGGGGTTAACGGATCATAACACATAATAGGTGATTATAGACTTGCAAGATAGGATCAAGAACTCACATATATTCATGAAAACATAATAGGTTCAGATCTGAAATCATGGCACTCGGGCCCTAGTGACAAGCATTGAGCATAGCAAAGTCATAGCAACATCAATCTCAGAACATAGTGGATACTAGGGATCAAACCCTAACAAAACTACCTCGATTACATGGTAAATCTCATCCAATCCATCACCATCCAGCAAGCCTACGATGGAATTACTCACGCATGGCGGTGAGCATCATGAAATTGGTGATGGAGGATGGTTGATGATGACGATGGCGACGAATACCCCTCTCCGGAGCCCCGAACGGACTCCGGATCAGCCCTCCCGAGAGAGTTTTGGGCTTGGCGGCAGCTCTGTATCGTAAAACGTGATGAATCTCTCTCTTATTTTTTTCTCCATGAACGTGAATATATGGAGTTGGAGTTGAGGTCGGTGGAGGTCCAGGGGGCCCACGAGTCAGGGGGCGCGCCCCCACCCTCGTGGATAGGGTGTGGGGCCCCTGACGTTGATTTTTCCGCCAGTATTTTTTATTAATTCCAAAAAGTTGCTCCATGGATTTTCAGGTCATTCCAAGAACTTTTATTTCTGCACAAAAATAACACCATGGCAGTTCTGCTGAAAACAACGTCAGTCCGGGTTAGTTCCATTCAAATCATGCAAGTTAGAGTCCAAAACAAGGTCAAAAGTGTTTGGAAAAGTAGATATGACGGAGACGTATCAACTCCCCCAAGCTTAAACCTTTGCTTGTCCTCAAGCAATTCAGTTGACAAACTGAAAGTGATAAAGAAAAACTTTTACAAACTCTGTTTGCTCTTTTTTTTGACCTTGAAGACTGCAGGGCTTGCACCCCACATCATTTTATTGATAAAAGAAAGTAGAACAATACAAGGTTTCCTCAATATGAGGAAAAGAAAAAAAGAAACTACAGAAACCTAAAGAGGACTATACAAAAGAACTGAGGGAGGAGGGGGTGGGGGCTGGAAACTATACCTAATAATTACAACATTTCATACTAAAATAAGTCCCCCTCAAGGAGGTAGGAAATCAATCCATTTTAACAAAGCATCCTTGTATTTTCTTTTGATTCTATGAGAGAGCAGTGAAAGATCACTAATGAAACCATTTCTCCATGCTCTGAAAGAAGGTCTGATGCTCCTGAAGGCCCTGTCATTCCTCACCTTCCAAATATTCCACCAAGCAGTAAAGACCACTTCCACAAAGAAAGGTTTGCTAAAATCCTTTCTAGCATTAAAAGCAATATCCATCATGTCATCACTATCCTTCCAAACAATTTGTAGATAGTTCCACACACGAACGCTGAAATTGCACTGGAAGAAAAGATGATTTCTGTCCTCAAGTGTTCCAGTTGGACAGAGCACACATTCAGGCCCATCATTAATCCACCAACGCCTCCTCTGGATCATGTCCTTAGTGTTTACTCTGTCCATTATAACAAGCCAAGCTAACATTTTGATGGACATGGTGCAGCAACTCTTCCAGATCCATCCCAGAATTGGGTTTGTTACCACTGGTTGATATGCAAAATCATAATACTTTTTTGTAGTATATTCAGACTTCTTACCATGTCTCCACCTCCAATAATCAGGGCATGCACTGTCCAATTGAAAAGATCCCATCAAGGCTGAAAGTTGCTGCAAATCCTGAAAGGCTTGTTCAGAAAAAGGCAAAAAGAAGAGATTCTGGAGATTGCTGTCCTGAAAAGTTTCTCTGACTGATATGTTTTTGTGGAGACAGAAGGAAAAGAGCCTAGGGAAACAATATTGAAGAGGAACACAGCTGTTCCCAATTTGCCAGTAGTCAGACCAGAATAGAACAGTATCCCCTGTGTGAATCTCAACAGAAGTTACTGCCCTAAAATTTTCCAATAGCTTGCATACATCTCTCCACCAAAAAGCCCACATAGTATGGTGTCATGTGGGACCCTTTGGAAGTATAAGTATCCCAAATCAAATGGACCCATGGCACATCCATCTTGTTATAAAATTTATTCAGATGTTTAAGAAGAAGAGCTTCATTTTGCAAACCAAGGTTTAAAATACCAAGCCCCCCCTTGGATTTTGGTCTGCAGACAAGTGGCCAAGCAGCCAAAGAGTGGCCTCTCTCCTAACCATACTTCCTCCATAAACACTGCCTTTGAATCCTTTCCAGTTGCTTGAGAATACCCTGAGGAATTGACAAACTGCAAAGGAAGAAGATAGGTAATGAAGAAATGACAGAGTTCACCAGTTGTAATCTGCTCCCTTGAGGCAAAAACCAAGAGCTAGTTGTAAATCTTCTCTCCATGCAATCCACCAAAGGAAGAAGATCCACAATTTTAGGTCTGGTAGTCCCCACAGGCAATCCCAAGTATGTGAAAGGCAGAGTGCCTAAATTGTAGCCAAAAATAGCAGCTAGATCAGCAACATTATGAGCATTCACATTGATAGGATACATGGAGGATTTATGAAAGTTGATTTGGAGACCAGTTGCCATAGAAAAAGAATGAAGCACTGATTTCAGTGCCTCCAATTGACCCCTTTCAGCTTTCAGAAAAAGCAGTGTATCATCAGCATATTGCACAACAGGAAAATCAGGATCATGAGTTGGCAAAGGCCTACTGATTAAACCTTGTTGCAGAAGATCATTAATCAAAGTTTGCAGGAGGTCAGCAGCAATTACAAAAAGCAAGGGAGAGATAGGGTCCCCTTGCTTTACACCACACTTGCATTTAAAATGATTTCCAGGAACTCCATTTAGCAGAACAGAAGAAGTTCCAGATGACAGCAACTGTTTAATCCATGTGATCCATCTATTATCAAAGCCCTTCGCAACAAGAATCCTGATGATAGCCTCATGCTGAAGAGAATCAAAAGCCTTTTCAAAATCAAACTTGAGAAAAAGGATGGGCTGTTTAGATTGATTGCACTGATGGATATACTCAAAAGTCCAAGCAAGACAATCCTGGATTGTTCTTGATTTTATGAAACCATACTGATTTTTATGCACACACACTTGGTGATCTCCTCCTGAAATCTGTTAGCAGCTAGCTTTGTAAGAAATTTTAGACCAACACTAGTGAGTGAAATAGGCCTAAAATCCCCCACACTCTCTGGATTCTGCTTCTTTAGGATCAGAGTGATGAAAGCATCATTGAGATTCTCCAAATGAGCATTTCCTGCATGAAATTCATGGACCAGCCTAATAAAATTAGGAGAGATGATGTGCCAACATTTTTTTTTTCAAAAAGAGCCCATTGAAACCATCAGGTCCAGGTGCCTTATCAATGGGCATTTCTTTAATAACCTGCTCAATATCCTTTAGATCAAATGGTTTAGTGAGCACATCAAGGCTTCTTTAATAACTCTGTTTGCTCTTGTTGTTGCAAATATGTAAAGCGAGCATTCAAGTTTTCAGCAAAGACTATGAACTAACCATATTCACAATAACACTTAGGTCTCATGTTTACTCATATCAATGGCATAATCAACTAGCGAGCAATAATAATAAATCTCGGATGACAACACTTTCTCAAAGCAATCATAATATGATATGACAAGATGGTATCTCGCTAGCCCTTTTTGAGACCACAAAACATAAATGCAGAGCACCTCTGAAGATCAAGGACTGACTAAACATTGTAATTCATGGTAAAAGAGATCCAGTCATAGTCATACTCAATATAAATTAATAGTAATGCATGCAAATGACAGCAGTGCTCTCCAGCGGGTTTTTTAATAAGAGGATGATGACTCAACATAAAAGTAAATAGATAGGCCCTTCGCAGAGGGAAGCAGGGATTTGTAGAGGTGCTAGAGCTCGATTTTGAAATAAAGATAAATAGCATTTTGAGCGGTATACTTTCATTGTCAACATAACAACTAAGAGATCTCGATATCTTCCATGCTACACACATTATAGGCGGTTCCCAAACAGAATGGTAAAGTTTATACTCCCCTCCACCAACAAGCATCAATCCATGGCTTGCCCGAAACAACTGGTGCCTCCAACTAACAACAATCCTGGGGGAGTTTTGTTTGCAATTATTTTGATTTGATTTGAGCATGGGACTGGGCATCCCAGTTACCAACCATTTTCTAGTGAGTGAGGAGCGGAGTCCACGACTCTTGAGAATAACCCGCCTAGCATGGAAGATACAGACAACCCTAGTTGATACATGAGCTGTTCGAGCATACAAAACAGAATTTCATTTGAAGGTTTGGAGGTTGGCACATACAAATTTACTTGGAACGGCAGGTAGATACCGCATATAGGAAGGTATGGTGGACTCATATGGAATAACTTGGGGTTCATGGATTTTGGATGCACAAGCAGTATTCTCGCTTAGTACAGGTGAAGGCTAGAAAGAGACTGGGAAGCGACCAACTAGAGAGCGACAACAGTCATGAACATGCATTAAAATTAATCAACACTGAGTGCAAGCATGAGTAGGATATAATCCACCATGAACATAAATATCGTGAAGGCTATGTTGATTTTGTTTCAACTACATGAGTGAACATGTGCCAAGTCAAGTCACTTGAATCATTCAAAGGAGGATACCACCCTATCATACCACATCACAACCATTTTAATAGCATGTTGGCACGCAAGGTGACTCCTAGCTAATTAAGCATGGCATCAGCAACTATAATCTCTAATTGTCATTGCAAACATGTTTATTCATAATAGGCTGAATCAGGAACGATGAACTAATCATATTTACAAAAACAAGATAGGTCGAGTTCATGTCAGCTTCTCTCATCTCAATCAGTCCATCATATATCGTCATTATTGCCTTTCACTTGCACGACCAAACGGTGTGGATAATAATAATAGTGCACATGCATTGGACTAAGCTGGAATCTGCAAGCATTTAACTCAAGGGAGAAGACAAGGTAATATGGGCTCTTTATTAAATCAACAATAATGCATATGAGAGCCACTCAACATTGTCATCATGGTCTTCTTCTCTCGACCCCCAAAGAAAAGAAAAGAAATAAAACTATTTACACGGGAAAGCTCCCAACAAGCAAAAGAAGAACGAGAAATCTTTTTGGGTTTTCTTTTAATTACTACTACTACATGCATGGAAAGTAAACTAGCTAAGAGCTACAACTAATTTTTTTGTTTTTCTTAAGGTTTTTCGAACACACAAGAAGAAAGCTAGAAAAAGAAAATAAACTAGCATGGATAGTACAATGAAAAAGTATGAGCACCGACAACTAGCATGAGTGTGTGAACATGAATGTAATGTCAGTGAGAAATACATACTCCCCCAAGCTTAGGCTTTTGGCCTAAGTTGGTCTATGCCCATGGATCGCGGCTACTCTCTCCGGTGTACTGAGGAGTATCATTAGAGTACCACTGGCTGGCGATCTCCTCCGGATCCCACTGATAAAAGGACGGCCAATAAGGGTCAAGTGGTGGTTCCGGTTCAGGCTCTGGAGCTGATGTCTGGCCCCGGTACGCGTAAATAGCCTCCGACAAGACGAGGTATGTGCCTGCAGTTAAGTCAAACAAAGAGGGTGCAAGCAAGATATTAGTCTCGCTATGAGTTTTATGAAATCTCAAATTATACTTAAGCATCTTCTCATCATTTTTAACAATAACCATACTCTTATAATCTAGAAAAGTAGGGGGAAGTGGCTTTTCTTCTTTCTCATAATGCTTAATAGGTATCCTGAAGTGTTTAGCAAGGCGTGAAGCATAGATGCCTCCAAAGATGGGGCCCTTTGTACGGTTCAGACTTAACCGTTTAGCAACAATAGCGCCAAGACTAACAGTGTTATCACGAAATAAAGCATGGCACAAAATAATTAAATCAAGAACACTAAGGTTTCCACAGTTTTCGCGACCAATTAAGCATCTACTAGCAAATATTGCAAAGTAACATAGAACAGGAAAGTGTATGCTAGTAATTCTTGCATCGGAAACCTTCCTCGTTTCCCCTACAGTAATCATATCAATGAATCCATCCACATCTTTACGATGTGGTTCCTCTAGGCTGCCCTCGAAGGGTATCTTGCAAACCGCACAAAATTCACATAGTGACATCTCCCTAGCCTCATCATATAAAATGAAAGTCTCATCAAGGAGGTGATTTCTTAGGATGAAAGTAAAATTTTGCACGGAAGTATTGGTGAGTAAGAGATACTGTTCGAGCTGGTCGTGCAGGAAGCCGGTGAGGCCCGCATCATTAGCCAAAGAATAAAAATCATCAAAAATCCCGGCTGCTCTCAAGAACTCATCACAAGGCCATTCGCACGACCGAACCTCCGTGACACGAGGGAGATTATACTTGGGCTTTTGATTCTCCTTGGCTTGTTTATCCTTCGAGCTTTGGCTCAAAGAGCCCCTCAAAAATCTCTTCATCATTTTCTGAAAACTTCTGAAATTTTTAGTAACTCAAAATAAAAGTGAACCAAACTCAACAATATTGATAGCAACTACTCCTACAAGTGCCTAGAGACTATATCATGCATTAAAACTACTTGGGACCATATAAATTTGACATGCAGGCTCAAGAACAGGGTCACCTAGGCAACAAAAATTTGCAATGAATAAATCACTAGATCAAAAACTAATTGGACCATTGGAGGAGTCACATACCAAAGATCAATCCCCCAAAGCAGTTTTGTGAATCGAGCTTTGAGCAAGGAGATCTAATATGGCAGCAAAATGAGCTAGAACTCGTGCTTGAGCTGGATAGTGATCTTTTTGGGAGGAAGAAGAAGAGCATGGGTGCAGGAATAAGTGGAGGGGGCGGTGTGGGCCCACACGAGGCGGGCGCCCACAGGGTGGGCGTGCCACAGACCACAGTGGCAGTGCTTGCTCCCCCTGCTGTGTCCTTAGTGCCAGATATTTTTAAATATTCCAGAAAAAATCATACTAATTTTTCAGGGCATTTGGAGAAATTTTATTTTCGAGGTATTTTTTATTGCAAGGATAATTCAGAAAACATACAGAAAAATACTATTTTTGGTTTATTTAATATAAATAACAGAAAGTAAAAGGAGGGTCCAGAAGGTTGTGCTCTCTAACTTCATCCATCTCATTCTCATCAAAAGGAATCCACTAACAAGGTTGATCAAGTCTTGTTAACAAACTCATTCCGAATAACATGTAACCGGAGAAATTTTGAATAACACTAGGTTACCTCAACGGGGATATGCACATCCCCAATAATAAGAGTATCATATTTCTTCTTGATAGTAGGAAGAGGAAATTCAAAACCTCCAGTAATAATCGATGGAATTTTTCCAATAGAATTGATACTGTGGACTTGAGGTTGTTTCCTCAAAAAGTGTACCGTATGCTGATTACCATTAACATGAAAAGTGACATTGCCTTTGTTGCAATCAATAACAGCCCCGACAGTATTCAAAAAGGGTCTACCAAGGATAATTGACATACTATCGTCCTCGGGAATATCAAGAATAACAAAGTCCGTTAAGATAGTAACATTTGCAACCACAACAGGCACATCCTCACAAATACCGATAGGTATAGCAGTTGATTTGTTAGCCATTTGCAAAGATATTTCAGTATGTGTCAACTTATTCAATTCAAGCCTACGATATAAAGAGAGAGGCATAACACTAACACCGGCTCCAAGATCACATAAAGCAGTTTTAACATAGTTTCTTTTAATGGAGCATGGTATAGTTGGTACTCCCGGATCTCCAAGTTTCTTTGGTATTCCACCCTTAAAAGTGTAATTAGCAAGCATGGTGGAAATTTCAGCTTCCGATATCTTTCTTTTATTTGTAATAATATCTTTCATGTATTTAGCATAAGGATTCACTTTAAGCATATCAGTCAAACGCATACGCAAAAAGATAGGTCTAATCATTTCAAAGAAAGCGCTCAAAATCCTCATCATCCTTTTTTTGGATGGCTTATGAGGAAAAGGCATGGGTTTCTGAACCCATGGTTCTCTTTCTTTACCGTGCTTCCTAGCAACAAAGTCTCTCTTATCATAACGTTGATTCTTTGATTGTGGGTTATCAAGATCAACAGCAGGTTCAACCTCTACATCTTTGTTATTGCTAGGTTGAGCATCAACATGAACATTATCATTAGCATTATCACTAGGTTCATGTTCATCACCGATTGTGTTTCAAAGATCGTAAATAGAAATATCACTGGGATTCTCAGGTGTGTCTACAACAGGTTCACTAGGAGCATGCAAAGTCCTATCATTTTTCTTCTTCTTCTTTTTAGAAGGACTAGGTGCATCAACATTATTTCTCTGAGAATCTTGCTCAATTCTCTTAGGGTGGCCCTCAGGATACAAAGGTTCCTGAGTCATTTTACCCGTTCTAGTAGCTACTCTAACAGCAAAGTCATGTTTATTATTTAATTCATTGAGCAAATCATTTTGAGCCTTAAGCACTTGTTCTACTTGAGTGGTAACCATAGAAGCATGTTTACTAATGAGTTTAAGTTCACCTTTAACTCTAGACATATAATCACTCAAGTGTCCAATCATATAAGCATTACTCTTCAATTGTCTACCAACATAAGCATTGAAATTTTCTTGTCTAGCCATAAAGTCATCAAATTCATCCAAGCATTGGCTAGCATACTTAGTAGACGGGATCTCAACTTTATCATATCTATAGAGAGAATTTACCTTTACTACCTGTGTCGGGTTATCAAGACCGTGTATTTCTTCGACAGGAGGTAAATTCTTAACATCTTTAGCTTTAATACCTTTTTCTTTCATAGATTTCTTTGCCTCTTGAATATCTTTAGGACTGAGAAATAGAACACCTCTCTTCTTCAGAGTTGGCTTAGGAGTTGGCTCAGGGGTTGTCTCAGGAAGTGTCCAGTTATTTTCATTAGTCAACATATTATTCAATAGCAATTCAGCTTGATCAACTGTTCTTTCCCTGAAAACACAACCAGCACAACTATCCAGGTGGTCTCTGGAAGCATCGGTTAGTCCATTATAAAAGATATCAAGTATTTCATTTTTCTTGAGAGGATGATCAGGCAAAGCATTAAGTAATCGTAGAAGCCTCCCCCAAGCTTGTGGGAGACTCTCTTCTTCAATTTGCACAAAATTATATATTTCCTTTAAATCAACTTGTATCTTATGAGCAGGGAAATATTTAGCAGAGAAGTAATTAATCATATCCTGGGGACTACGCACACAACCAGGATCAAGAGAATTAAACCATGTTTTAGCATCACCCTTTAATGAGAACGGAAATATCTTAAGGATATAATAGTAGCGAGATTTCTCATCATTATTGAATAGGGTGGCTATATCATTTAACTTAGTAAGATGTGCCACAACAGATTCAGATTCATAGCCATAAAAAAGATCAGATTCAACCAAACTAATTATCTCAGGATCGACAGAGAAATCATAATCCTTATCAGTAACAAAGATAGGTGAAGTAGCAAAAGAAGGGTCATATTTCATTCTAGCATTTAGAGATTTCTATTTTAGTTTAGCTAATAACTTCTTAAGATCAGATCTATCATGGCAAGCAAGAAAATCTCTAGCAGTTTCTTCATCCATAACATAACCCTCAGGAACAACAAGCAATTCATATTTAGGGGGAGAACCTTCATCATCACTATCATCAATAATTTCATTTTCAAGAATTTCATTCTCTCTAGCCCTAGCAAGTTGTTCATCAAGATATTCACGTAATGGCACAGTAGTATCAAGCATAGAAGTAGTTTCATCATAAGTATCATGCATAGTAGAAGTAGCATCATCAATAACATGCGACATATCATAATTCATAGCAGAAGCAGGTTTAGGTGTCACAAGCTTACTCATAACAGAAGGAGAATCAAGTGCAGAGCTAGATGGCAGTTCCTTACCTCCCCTCGTAGTTGAGGGATAAATCTTAGTTCTTTCGTCTTTCAAGTTTCTCATAGTGATCAACAGATATAAATCCCAAGTGACTCAAAGAATAGAGCTATGCTCCCCGGCAACGGCGCCAGAAAATAGTCTTGATAACCCACAAGTATAGGGGATCGCAACAGTTTTTGAGGGTAGAGTATTCAACCCAAATTTATTGATTCGACACAAGGGGAGCCAAAGAATATTCTCAAGTATTAGCAGTTGAGTTGTCAATTCAACCACACCTGGATAACTTAGTATCTGCAACAAAGTATTTAGTAGCAAAGTAGTATGGAAGTAACGGTAACAGTAGCAAAAGTAACAGGAGCGGTTTTGTAGTGATTGTAACAGTAGCAACGGTAAAGTAACTAAGCAAAGAGCAATATGTGAAAAGCTCGTAGGCATTGGATCAGTGATGGATAATTATGTCGGATGCGATTCCTCATGTAATAGTTATAACATAGGGTGACATAGAACTAGCTCCAGTTCATCAATGTAATGTAGGCATGTATTCCGAATATAGTCATACGTGCTTATGGAAAAGAACTTGCATGACTTCTTTTGTCCTACCCTCCCGTGGCAGCGGGGTCCTATTGGAAACTAAGGGATATTAAGGCCTCCTTTTAATAGAGTACCGGACTAAAGCATTAACACTTAGTGAATACATGAACTCCTCAAACTACGGTCATCACCGGTAAGTATCCCAATTATTGTCACTTTGGGGTTAACGGATCATAACACATGATAGGTGACTATAGACTTGCAAGATAGGATCAAGAACTCACATATATTCATGAAAACATAATAGTTTCAGATATGAAATCATGGCACTCGGGCCCTAGTGACAAGCATTAAGCATAGCAAAGTCATAGTTACATCAATCTCAGAACATAGTGGATACTAGGGATCAAACCCTAACAAAACTAACCCGATTACATGGTAAATCTCATCCAACCCATCACTGTCCAGCAAGCCTATGATGGAATTACTCACGCATGGCGGTGAGCATCATGAAATTGGTGATGGAGGATGGTTGATGATGACGACGGCGACGAATCCCCCTTTCCGGAGCCCTGAACGGACTCCAGATCAGCCCTCCCAAGAGAGTTTTGGGCTTGGCGGCGGCTCCGTATCGTAAAACGCGATGAATCTTTCTCCCTTATTTTTTTCTCCGCGAACATGAATATATGGAGTTGGAGTTGAGGTCGGTGGAGGTCCAGGGGGCCCACGAGGCAGGGGGCGCTCCCCCCACCCTCGTGGACAGGGTGTGGCCCCCCTGACGTTGATTCTTCCGCCAGTATTTTTTATTAATTCCAAAAAGTTGCTCCGTGGATTTTCAGGTCATTCCGAGAACTTTTATTTCTGGGCACGCGATTTTGGTCTCGAGGTGACACACGACCAGCTAGTGGAGTTCTTCTCCCTTTGCTATCGAGTAGCCGTAGTGGAGCTTGATGACACGACCGCAGACACATTGCATTAGACATGGGAGAGGAGTGCCTGGTTCTCGACAAGATCGGCGTACGCTACCAAGTTTTGGGGCAAAGAAGTAAACCCAATGGCGCAGTTCACTTGGAAATCAAGAGCGCCTCTTCAATGCAGGTTCTTTTCTTGGCTTGCGGTCAAAAATAGATGTTGGACGTCCGACCGGCTGGCTAGGAGAGGGATGCCACACCAGGACAAATGCCCGTTATGTGATAAACTCGAGAAACGATCAACCGCATCCTCCTTCAGTGTGTCTTTGCTAGGCAGGCATGGACGATGGTATGTGCGACTTTGTGATCACCGGATTGGGCGCCCACGCAGGAGGATATACTCGTGGATTGGTGCATCGACAATACAAGCAGCAATCACTCGGACAGGAACATCAGGACAATACTAACACTCGATTTGTGGACACTATGGATGCACTAGAATGCAATCGTGTTCGATGGTGCAACACCATCTTGACACAGGTTATCACTAATATCGACAAAGAGAGTTGGAGCTGGCACCAGGCGGGCCTCATCAAGGACAACCTCGAGGCCTTATGGACCGAGCTAGCTAGGTGGGTGAGTGCGAGCATAGGCTAGTAATTTGGCTACCTATGGCCGGGTGGAGTAGTGTTGACATGTAATATGTAACACTGCAATGTGGATGGTTTCTTTCACCCTTATCTTCTTTAATAGATGATACCCACACTCTTCCGCATTCCAGAAAAACAACTATGGTTCAGGTCGCCCTCGCAAGAGCCACACATGAACAATTTCCAAAATTTCAAGCGCCTATGTTCAAAATAATTTATTTATATTAAGCATTACTTAATTTGAGCGTATTTACAAATTTTTAATTCACCTGTATCATCGCACTTGCAGGATTAAAAATGACTGATAAATTTAGTATACTCTCCTTTCAATGCATCCTCTTAAAACAGGCTTTCGCCCCGCTTTATATATAAAGCAACATCATAACAGAGTACATGGTCGAACGATACAATATGGTGAGGAGCCCCCTTACAAACCAGATCAAAAGATAAACAAGAACAAGCCTAACACCTAGACGAAGTATGACCAAGGACACATAAACACCGCAAAAACGCCCCCAAAAGGGTGACGACGCTATGCGACATCGCTGTTGAGTCCATACGGACTAGAGTTTTCACCTGAAGCCCTGGCACAAGGGCGAGATGCACGATGACGTCTTCAAGAAGCATGCAACACCCACGGGCGCTGGCGCTAGAAACACAAGCTTTCGCTCGAACACTCGCCACCACCAATAGAGGGATCCCGGTCACCACCGCAACTAGGGTCAGCTCATCCACACCAGATCTGGGCACTGTCAGAACATACCAGGGTCTCCCGCCACTTCACCTCTCACTGCCCACACGATCAAGAGGTGTAGCCAGCACCACCACCATGAGGCCTGCCGGAAAGTCAACTGTGAAGCCTGTCATCCATGTCCCAAGGCACCACCAATCATCCACATGATGACCACCCAACCGCGATAGTAGAAGTAAAAGACGTCATCTTTCACCCATAGCCCAACGTTAGTCACCAGGTATGGGTCGGCGCCCCCACAGTAGGGAGCACCCACATCCACATCCCCAACCAATCATCATGGACCAGGGGGATACAACCCAGAGACTATCAACGGCCGCCGCCAAGCACACTTGAGCACCGCCATATCCATGGTACTCGGCGTCGATCTGATCGATGACACAGTAAGGCCCCAAGCTTGAAACTCGGACCAATGCCACAAATAGGGAGCAAGCAAGTGGGCCATAACACAAAGGCTTGCACTGATACGGGCCAAGTCAACCCCCATTGCCTGCACACTGTCGGAAATTGTCCACCAGCCCAGACCATGAACCCCGTCGCCACTACACTGATGCCATAACGTGTGGACGCCACCCCCAACAATCTCGGGTACCCACTTGCATCAGCGGAGATGCCCAAGGGCTGATGGCGCCGCTGACTAACTGCGGGATAACACCATCGGAGGGCGAAGACTGCCCCATCAGATCTGACTGTTCAGATCCTGTTGGCCTAGTGGGACCCAGGGTACCATGGCCTGTCTGCCCGCGACCCATAGGTCGACCCTCTGGGCGGCCCACGAAGAGAAGCCCAGGCTTGGGAAACCGGAAGCAAGCCGCCTCGGGGGGCAACAGCCTTGCGAGGCTCCCTCGCCGCCAGGCAAGATGCCATGAATTCCACCAAGACACCGGCAGCCTCGCGAGGCCGGCTCACGGGGCCACCTCGTGAGGCCTTCCTCAGGAGGCGAGCTTCACGGCACGGCCGTGAAGCCTGCGTCCGTCACGTGGGTGAATGACGTGGCTTGAAACTACTTCGGTATTTCCCCAAAGAGGAAGGGATGATGCAACACAACGACGGTAAGTATTCCCTCAGTTATGAGACCAAGGTTATCAAGCCAGTAGGAGAACCACGCAACACTATGTAAGCGGTACCTGCACAAAAAGAACAAATACTTGCAACCCGACGCGTAAGAGGGGTTGTCAATCCCTCCCAGGTAAAAGATTGGTAAATAGGTAGATGGGTAGGTTCAAATAGAACAATGACAAATAAAATTCAGCAAGATATTTTTGTGTTTTTGATAATATAGATCTGAAAAATAAAAGATGCAAATAAAGGAAAAGGCAAATAGCAATGTAGATATGAAAATATATGATAGGAAAATAGACCCGAGGGTCATAGATTTCACTAGTGGCTTCTCTCGAGAAATAGCACACGATGGGTAAACAAATTACAGTTGGGCAATTGATAGAAAAGCGAATAGTTATGACGATATCCAAGACAATGATCATGTATATAGGCATCACGTCCAAGATTAGTAGACCGACTCCTGCCTGCATCAACTACTATTACTCCACACATCGACCGCTATCAAGCATGCATCTAGTATATTAAGTTCATGAAGTAACAAAGTAATGCAATAAGAACAATGACATGATGTAGACAAGATCTATTCACGTAGGAATAGACCCCATCTTTTTATCCTTAATAGCAACAATACATGCGTGCCTTGCTGCCCCTTTTGTCACTGGGAACGGACACCGCAAGATCGAACCCATCACAAAGCACCTCTTCCCATTGCAAGATAAATAGATCAAGTTGGACAAACAAAACCCAAATATCGGAGAAGAAATACGAGGTTATAATAATCAAGTATGGATATTAAAGCAAAACAAATCTGATCATAAACTCACAATTAATCGGGTCCCAACAAACACACTGCACAAAGTCATTACATCAAATAGATCTCCAAGTGTCGGTGTACAAAAGTAAGGGCACTACTTTGTACCCCTTTACCTGTGCACGGGCAGTCAGAGCCACGCCTGCGGCCACACTTAAGCGAGGCAGGGACAGGGAATCTAAACCACAAGATGGTCAAAGCAACGCCGAGACACGGAAAGCAAGAGGGCGAGGTGGGTTCCCCCGCAAGACCCTTGCCGGGGCAGCCTCCACGGCCCCGGCAAGGACCTTGCCGGGATAGCTTACCCAACCCCAACGAAGCGCACCACCCTCGAGCCCAAGGTTTCCGCCAACCACATTATTGGAACCAAGGCTCGGGAGGCACCTCCATGATGGCATGCAGATCTTTGTGAAGATCATAAACACTCCAAATCAGATGAGGATTAGAAGACGACGAACCTCGGCGAGATCCTTGCCGAAGAAACCCACAAGACCTCCGACAAGATTCTTGCCGGGGACGACCACGACGCCACGGCAAGACCCTTGCCGGGGCCCCGGCAAGGCCCTTGCCGAGAACATCCGCGGGGCCACAACCAGGCCCACGCCCGCTGAGTTTCCACCGCCGCTCCCATATGCAGCTGCCAACCCACTAGCTAGGCAGGCACCTGCGTGTCGACGTGAGGCTTCCAGGCCAACTCAGCGGGTGCCTACATGGTGGCATGCAAATCTTCGTGAAGGCCCTACCACCGCGCCACCTCAGCAGCCTGCCAGCCTACATGGCGCTGACCGACTCGTTGGCCGGGCGCGTGTCGAAGCAGGGCGAGGCGGCAGTAAAGTGAGGAGGACACCTAAGGGGCATTAAATGTGTCTTGTCTCATAATGGCTAAGCGATAAGCTTAGCCACTGTACACCGATGCCACCTCCTGTGTGCCACAGTGGCGATCCCCTTGACGATAAAAGGAGGGCCAAGGCGTCCAGGAGAAGGATTCGGACCCTTGGACAAGTTACACCCATCGTAGCTAGCTCAAGAGCTCCAAGAACACTGATATACACACCGAAGCAGGGCTAGGGTATTACGCATCCTCGCGGCCCGAACCTGGGTTAACGACCTGAGTGCTTTGTGCTGACTGCTGATCCCGCTCTTCTCACAACCCCGCGCCCCACAACAATAGTAGGGATTCCTGTGATCCCATAGGTGTCGTTTCCACCGACATCTTTGGCGCGCCAGGTAGGGGGGCGCAGTTGTGAGAATCTGGTTTAGTAGCTAGTCAAATAGCTCTTCGTCGCCATGGCTCCCAAGAAGAAGACGTCCACGGTGATCGGTTCATCCGAAACCGGACTGCCTGTACCGATGCGGGCCAGTAGCGGGCCGTTCGCGGAAAGAACCCGTGGTGCGACCCGCGAACACCCACATCACCCTGGCAGTTCAGACCTGGCGAGCGGCGTCGTTCGTGCGCCAGGCGATGGGCCGCACGCCGCAAACTCCAGAGATGGGGTTGGGCCCCCTCGCAGGCGGCGCGGGGCCCTCTAGGGGCGTCGCCATGTCGCCCGATGGCGGCGCGGCGGCCTCCAAGACACCAACACCGGCGCCCACGGCGGGTTCCTCCCAAGTTGTGCGCGATGAGCAGCGCCATGATACGTCCATTTTGCATCATGCTTTTATATCGATATTTATTGCATTATGGGCTGTTATTACACGTTATGTCACAATACTTAGGGCTATTCTCTCTTATTTTACAAGGTTTAACATGAAGAGGGAGAATGCCTACACTGGGATTCGGGTGGAAAAGGAGCAAATATTGGAGACCTATTCTGCACAGCTCCAAAAGTCCTGAAACTCCACGAAATTCATTTTGGGAATTAATAAAAAATATCTAGCGGAAGAAATACCTGAGGGGGGCCACCTACCACCCACGAGGGTGGGGGGCGCGCCCACCCTTACAGGGCGTGCCCCCCTGCCTCGTGGCCCCCCTGGTAGCCCTCCGGTGCCCCTCTTCTGCTATATGAAGTCTTTTACCCTGGAAAAAAAAAATCATAAGCAAGCTTACGGGACGAAACTCCGCCGCCACGAGGCGGAACCTTGGCGGAACCAATCTAGGGCTCCGGCGGAGCTGTTCTGCCAGGGAAACTTCCCTCCGGGAGGGGGAAATCATCGCCATCATCATCACCAACGATCCTCTCATCGGGAGGGGGTCAATCTCCATCAACATCTTAACCAGCACCATCTCCTCCCAAACCCCAGTTCATCTCTTGTATCCAATCTTTGTATTCAAACCTCAGATTGGTACCTGTGGGTTGCTAGTAGTGTTGATTACTCCTTGTAGTTGATGCTAGTTGGTTTATCCGGTGGAAGATCATTTGTTCAGATCCTTAATGCATATTAATACCCCTCTGATTATGAACATGAATATGCTTTGTGAGTAGTTACGTTTGTTCCTGAGGACATGGGTGAAGTCTTGCTATTAATAGTCATGTGAATTTGGTATTCGTTCGATATTTTGATGAGATGTATGTTGTCTCTCCTCTAGTGGTGTTATGTGAACGTCGACTACATGACACTTCACCATTATTTGGGCCTAGAGGAAGGGATTGGGAAGTAATAAGTAGATGATGGGTTGCTAGAGTGATGTAAGCTTAAACCCTAGTTTATAAGTTGCTTTGTAAGGGCTGATTTGGATCCATATGTTTCATGCTATGGTTAGGTTTACCTTAATACTTATTTTGTAGTTGTGGATGCTTGCAATAGGGGTTAATCATAAGTGGGATGCTTGTCCAAGAAAGGGCAGTACCCAAGCACCGGTCCACCCACATATCAAATTATCAAAGTAACGAACGTGAATCATATGAGTGTGATGAAAACTAGCTTGACGATAATTCCCATGTGTCCTCGGGAGCGCTTTTCTCATTATAAGAATTTGTCCGGGCTTGTCCTTTGCTACAAAAAGGATTGGGCCACCTTGCTGCACCTTATTTACTTTCATTGCTTGTTACCCGTTACAAATTATCTTATCACAAAACTATCTGTTACCTACAATTTCAGTGTTTGCAGAGAATACCTTACTGAAAACCGCTTGTCATTTCCTTCTGCTCCTCGCTGGGTTCGACACTCTTACTTATCGAAAGGACTACGATAGATCCCCTACACTTGTGGGTCATCAAGACTCTTTTCTGGCGCCGTTGCTGGGGAGTGAAGCGCCTTTGGTGAGTGGAACTTGGTAAGGAAACATTTATATAATGTGCTGAAATTTACTGTCACTTGTTACTATGGAAACTAATCCTTTGAGGGGCTTGTTCGGGGTATCTTCACCCCGACCAGTAGAGCAAAGAGTTTCTCCTCAACCTATTGAACCTACTGAAAATGTTTACTTTGAAATTCCTTCGGGTATGGTAGAGAAACTGCTAGCTAATCCCTTTGCAGGAGATGGAACATTGCATCCCGATTTACACCTTATCTATGTGGATGAAGTTTGTGGATTATTTAAGCTTGCAGGTATGCCCGATGATGTTGTTAAGAAGAAGGTTTTCCCTTTATCTTTGAAGGGAGACGCATTGACATGGTATAGGCTATGTGATGATATGGGATCTTGGAACTATAAATGATTGAAATTGGAATTTCACCAGAAGTTTTATCCTATGCATATTGTTCATCGTGATCGTAATTATATATATAATTTTTGGCCTAGAGGCGGAAAAAGCATCGCTCAAGCTTGGGGGAGGCTTAAGTCAATGTTATATTCATGCCCCAATCATGAGCTCTCAAGAGAAATGATTATTCAAAATTTTTATGCTCGGCTTTCTCTCAATGATCGCACCATGCTCGATACTTCTTGTGTTGGTTCTTATATGATGAAGACTATTGAATTTAAGTGGGATTTATTGGAAAGAATTAAATGAAACTCTGAAGATTGGGATTCCGATGATGGTAAGGAGTCAGGTATGACACCTATGTTTGATTGTGTTAAATCTTTTATGGATACCGATGCTTTTCGTGGAATTAGCACTAAATATGGACTTGACTCTGAGATAGTAGCTTCCTTCTACGAATCATTTTCTACTCATGTTGATCTCCCTCAGGAGAAGTGGTTTAAATATAATCCTCCCACTGAAGTAAAAGTAGTTGCACCTGTTACAGTTCAAGAAAAGATTATCACTTATAATGATCCTATTGTTCCTACTACTTATGTTGAGAAAACACCTTTCCCTGTTAGGATAAAGGATCATGCTAAAGCTTCAACTGTGGTTCGTAAGAGTAATACTAGAACATATACACCACCTGAGCAAATTAAAGTTGAACCTAGTATTGCTATGGTTAAAGATCTCTTGGCTGATAATATTGATGGGCATGTTATTTACTTCTGTTATGAAGCTGCTAATATTGCTAAACCCGATGTTAAGAAACATAGACCTGTTGTAGGCATGCCTGTTATTTCTGTTAAAATAGGAAATCATTGTTATCATGGCTTATGTGATATGGGTGCTAGTGCTAGTGCAATACCTTTTTCCTTATATGAAGAAATTATGCATGATATTGCACCTGCTGAGTTAGAAGAGATTGATGTTACAATTAAACTTGCCAATATAGATACTATTTCACCATTTGGGATTGTTAGAGACGTTGAAGTCTTGTGTGGGAAAGTTAAATATCCTGCTGATTTTCTTGTTCTTGGTTCCCCACAAGATATCTTTTGTCCCATTATATTTGGTAGACCCTTCTTGAATACTGTTAATGCTAAGATTGATTGTGAAAAGGATGTTGTTACAATTGGTTTGGGGGATATGAAACATGAGTTTAATTTTGCTAAGTTTCAGTGAACAACCCCATGATAAAGAATTGCCTAGTAAGGATGAAATTATTGGTCTTGCTTCTATTGCCGTACCTCCCTCTTGATCCATTAGAACAATATTTGCTAGACCATGAAAATGATATGTTTATGAATGAAAGAAGGGAAATAGATGAAGTATTCTTTAAACAGGGTCCTATTCTGAAACACAACTTGCCGGTTGAAATCCTAGGGGATCCTCCACCACCCAAGGGTGATCCAGTGTTTGAGCTTAAACCGTTACCTGATACTCTTAAATATGCTTATCTTGATGAAAAGAAGATATATCCTGTTATTATTAGTGCTAACGTTTCAGAGCAGGAAGAGGAAAGATTATTGAAAACTCTGAAGAAGCACCGTGCTGCTATTGGATATACTCTTGATGATCTTAAGGGCATTAGTCCCACTCTATGCCAACTCAAAATAAATTTGGAAGAAGATGCCAAACCAGTTAGAGACCATCAACGATGGTTAAATCCTAAGATGACGGAAGTGGTAAGACAAGAAATACTCAAGCTCCTTGAGGCAGGTATAATTTATCCCGTTGCTGATAGTCAGTGGGTAAGTCCCGTCCATTGTGTCCCTAAGAAGGGAGGTATTACTGTAGTCCCTAATGATAAATATGAATTGATCCCGCAAAGAATTATTACAGGTTATAGGATGGTAATTGATTTCTGTAAATTAAATAAAGCCACTAAGAAAGATCATTACCCTTTACCTTTTATTGATCAAATGCTAGAAAGACTATCCAAACATACACATTTCTGCTTTCTAGATGGTTATTCTGGTTTCTCCCAAATACTTGTGTCAGCGGACGATCAAGCAAAGACTACTTTTACTTGCCCTTTTGGTACTTCTGCTTATAGACGTATGCCTTTTGGTTTATGTAATGCACCTGCTACCTTTCAAAGATGCATGATGGCTATATTCTCTGACTTTTGTGAAAAGATTTGTGAGGTATTCATGGATGATTTCTCCGTTTATGGATCCTCCTTTGATGATTGCTTGAGCAACCTTGAACGAGTTTTGCAGAGATGCGAAGACACTAATCTTGTTTTGAATTGGGAAAAGTGCCACTTTATGGTTAATGAAGGCATTGTCTTGGGGCATAAAATTTCTGAAAGAGGTATTGAAGTTGATAAAGCTAAAGTTGATGCTATTGAAAAGTTTCCGTGTCCCAAGGACATTAAAGTTATAAGAAGTTTCCTTGGTCATGCAAGTTTTTATAGGAGGTTCGTTAAGGACTTTTCTAAAATCTCCAGGCCTCTGACTAATTTATTGCAAAAAGATTCCTTTTGTCTTTGATGATGATTGTGTAGAAGCATTTTAAATACTTAAGAAAGATTTGATTTCTGCACCTATTGTTCAACCACCTGATTAGAACTTACCTTTTGAAATTATGTGTGATGCTAGCGATTATGCTGTAGGTGCTGTTCTAGGGCAAAGAGTTGATAAGAAACTAAATGTTATTCAATATGCTAGTAAAACCCTAGACACTGGTCAGAGAAATTATGCTACTATTGAAAAGGAATTCTTAGCAGTTGTATTTGCTTGTGATAAGTTCAGACCTTATATTGTTGATTCTAAAGCAACTATTCACACTGATCATGCTACTATTAAATATCTTATGGAAAAGAAAGATGCTAAACCTAGACTCATTAGATGGGTTCTCCTGCTCCAAGAATTTGATTTGCATATTATTGATAGAAAGGGAGCTGAGAACCCCGTTGCAGATAACTTTTCTAGGTTAGAGCATGTTCTTGATGACCCACTACCTATTGATGATAGCTTTCCTGATGAACAATTAGCTGTCATAAATGCTTCTCGTACTGCTCCATGGTATGCTGATTATGCTAATTATGTTGTTGCTAAATTTATACCACCTAGTTTCACATACCAGCAAAAGAAAAAGTTCTTCTATGATTTAAGACATTACTTCTGGGATGACCCACACCTTTATAAAGAAGGAGTAGATGGTGTTATTAGATGTTGTGTACCTGAGCATGAACAGGAACATATCCTACGCAAGTGTCACTCCGAGGCATATGGAGGACACCACGCTGGAGATAGAACTGCACATAAGGTATTGCAGTCCGGTTTTTATTGGCCTACTCTCTTCAAAGATGCCCGTAAGTTTGTCTTGTCTGGCGATGAATGTCAAAGAATTGGTAATATTAGTAGACGTCAAGATATGCCTATGAATTATTCCCTTGTTATTGAACCATTTGATGTTTGGGGCTTCGATCATATGGGACCTTTTCCTGCCTCTAATGGGTATACACATATTTTAGTTGCTGTTAATTATGTTACTAAGTGGGTGGAAGCTATTCCAACTAGTAGTGCTGATCATAACACCTCTATTAAGATGCTTAAAGAAGTTATTTTTCCGAGGTTTGGAGTCCCTAGATACTTAATGACTGATGGTGGTTCACATTATTCATGGTGCTTTTCGTAAAATGCTTGCTAAGTATGATCTTAATCATAGAATTGCATCTCCATATCACCCACAGTCTAGTGGTCAAGTAGAATTGAGTAATAGAGAGCTCAAACTAATTTTGCGAAATACTATTAATAGATCTAGAAAGAATTGGTCCAAGAAACTTGATGATGCATTATGGGCCTATAGAACTGCATATAAGAATCCTACGGGTATGTCTCCATATAAAATGGTTTATGGAAAAGCTTGTCACTTACCTCTCGAACTAGAACATAAGGCATATTGGGCTATTAAAGAGCTCAATTATGATTTCAAACTTTCTGGTGAGAAGAGGTTATTTGACATTAGCTCACTTGATGAATGGAGAACCCAGGCCTACAAGAATGCCAAACTGTTTAAAGAAAAAGTTAAAAGATGGCATGACAAGAGGATACAAAAGCGTGAGTTTAAAATAGGCGATTATGTGTTGCTATTCAACTCTCGTTTAAGATTTTTTGCAGGAAAACTTCTCTCTAAATGGGAAGGTCCTTACGTTATCGAGGAGGTCTATCGTTCCGGTGCCATAAAAATCTTTGAAGGCACAACTCCGAAGGTGGTGAACGGTCAAAGAATCAATCATTATATCTCAGGTAATCCTATAAATGTTGAAACTAATATTATTGAAACCGTAACCCCGAAGGAATACATAAGAGACACTTTCCAGAATGTTTCAGACTCCGAAAAGGAATAGGTATGTGGTATGGTAAGTAAACCGACTCCAAAACAGTCCTAATAGCAATTTTCCCCGTTTTGGAATATTTAAGAAAATAGGAAAATAAGAAGTAGTCTGGGAAGGACACGAGGCGTCCACGAGGGTGGAGGGCGCGCCCCCTGCCTCGTGGGCACCTCGTGTGCTCTCCGGACTCCGTTTTCTTGCACAATACTTCTTTTGGTCCGTAAAAATTCATTATATAATCTCCCGAAGGTTTTGACCACCGTATCATGCAAAAATCTTCTGTCTTTGTTTCGAGCTGTTTTTCTGACAGATCTAGAGCACCATGACGTCTTCAAGCGCTCCCAAGGACAAGTTTTTCGAGAGGGTCATCAACCCCTATCTCACGGAGGTGCTGCATCACCCTCAAACCATTGAGATGCGTGAGGGGGTGCTGCACATCCACGATGTGGAGGGACCAAGGAGTACCGGAAGCGTGGAGACAAAGCTCGAAGCGATGGAGACAAAGTTTTCAAGTGCCAAGGGATGGTGGAGCGCGGACTTAACGCCAACTAGATGATGATCGCGGAGTTCACCAACAACCACAAGCTGGACGCCAAGAACATTGAGGAGACCATCTTCAAGCTTCATGAGAAAATCGAGCACCTCTAAGCCCAGATCTATTACCTGCAAAACCAAAAGTGTGAGTATGAATATAGATTTAAGACGATGAGTTTGGCTGCAGATTTGAGGATCCCGGAGACTCGATCATCCTTCTATGATGGTGAGCCTATGCCTTGGAAGACGGACGACAAGCCTACATCATCAACAACTCCTTCTTCACCACCTCCGAGGACATAATCATATGGGTATGGGTATTCCCATTGGCAACTGCCAAGCTTGGGGGAGGTGCCCCAGTATCGTATCACCATCATACTCCTACCTTTACCGTTTTACTTAGTTCGATCCTTTTGGTAATATCTTGATCTAGTAGAATAAAGTTTTGGTATGAATTAGTTTTGAGTTTTGCTTTGTGATCCCTTTATATAATCGAGTCCGTGAGCTATATATAATAAAGAATAGTGTTGAGTCAAGGTCTTTGCTATCTTGCCATGATCTTAAGTGCATAAAAGAATAAAAAGAATAAAAGAGTTCATATTGATCTTATGGATAGTAATGACTTCACACATAGAGCACTACTAGGAAAAGGGCTATAGATGAAATGGACACTAATGGCGCACCAGACATGTGGTGCGCCACTACTACATACTAATGGCGCACCATGTGTTGGTGTGCCATTAGTGTCCAAATACTAATGACGCACCACATCCCTGGTGCGCCATTAGTAACAATTTTTTTTTCAAAACTATTAATGGCGCACCAGGGGATAGTGCGCCATTACTAGTTTTAACTAGTAATGCGCACCACATCCACGGTGCGCCATTAGTAAAAAAAAATTCAATTTTTTTTTCAATTTTTTATTTTTTTTCAAAACTAGTAATGGCGCACCAGGGGATAGTGCGCCATTACTAGTTTTAACTAGTAATGGCGCACCACATCCACGGTGCGCCACTAGTAATTTTTTTTCAAACTTTTTTCCAAGTTTTTTTCAAAACTAGTAATGGCGCACCGTGGGAGTGGTGCACCATTACTAGTTCAACCGAATGCACCACTCCCACGGTGCGCCATTACTAACTTGGCCCAAAAATTCCACCGAATGCACCCCCCCACCCCCGTGGACCGCCTTTTCAGTTTAAAAAAAATAAAAGAAAATGATAAAAATGTCAAAAAAAAAGAAAATAAGTTTCCCATGTGATATGTGGTCTAGTTGTTGGGAAAATTTACAAATATGAATTTCTACTTTATTTGCAAAATCTCTCTGGAAATTTGTAAAATGGGCATAACTTTTGCATACTAACTCGGATTAAAAAGTTTTTTATATGAAAAATCATCTACTCGAAAAGTTACATCCGAATTTAACTGGGGGGACCCCGTTAAACATTTTCAAAATCCCCAAAAACCTAACAGAAAAAAAGTTACGGGGCTTTCAAGATCTAGAGGCAAAAAAATTCAAAAAATTTCGAACTTACTAGTGGCGCACCGTGGATGTGGTGCGCCAGTAGTAACAGAAAACATTGGTTTTGATTTTTTTTGAATTTTTTTTCAAAAAATGATACGTAATATGACCGGGAAGTTTGAAATATTTTTCAAAATTTCATCATAGTCATGAACATGAACAAAGTCCTAGACATCAACAAGGTATAATAGGATTGATATGCTAGATATATCAACAAGTGCCTGTGAAGTGAGCTGTTGTCGGGTTGGATAGAACTCTGAAGTTAAGCATGCTTGGGCTGGAGTAGTGTGAGGATGGGTGACCTTTCGGCAAGTTTGACCACGGAGTGCGATTTGACCTGAGATTAAGCATATTGACCTGAGATTAAGAAAAAAACGAAAAAAAATTGGAAAAAATTTGAATTTTTTTTAAAAAAATTTATGAATAAAAATTTGAAAAAAAATTGTTAGTAATGGCGCACTTCTATGTGGTGCGCCATTAGTATACCAGATACTAATGGCGCACCATAGGTGCGCCATTAGAAAAAAAAATCTAATGGCGTGGTGCTAGTGGCGCACCTGTAGTGCGCCATTAGTAGCGAAAACAGGTGCTTTGGCTCGAAGAGCCCCTCAAAAATCTCTTCATCATTTTCTGAAAACTTCTGAAATTTTTAGTAACTCAAAATAAAAGTGAACCAAACTCAACAATATTGATAGCAACTACTCCTACAAGTGCCTAGAGACTATATCATGCATTAAAACTACTTGGGACCATATAAATTTGACATGCAGGCTCAAGAACAGGGTCACCTAGGCAACAAAACTTTGCAATGAATAAAGCACTAGATCAAAAACTAATTGGACCATTGGAGGAGTCACATACCAAAGATCAATCCCCCAAAGCAGTTTTGTGAATCGAGCTTTGAGCAAGGAGATCTAATATGGCAGCAAAATGAGCTAGAACTCGTGCTTGAGCTGGATAGTGATCTTTTTGGGAGGAAGAAGAAGAGCATGGGTGCAGGAATAAGTGGAGGGGGGCCAGTGTGGGCCCACGAGGCAGGGGCGCGCCCCCTGGGGTGGGCGTGCCCTGGACCCTGGTGGCCAGGTGCTTGCTCCCCCTGCTGTGTCCTTAGTGCCAGATATTTTTAAGTATTCCAGAAAAAATCATACTAATTTTTCAGGGCATTTGGAGAACTTTTATTTTTGAGGTATTTTTTATTGCAAGGATAATTCAGAAAACATACAGAAAATACTATTTTTGCTTTATTTAATATAAATAACAGAAAGTAAAAGGAGGGTACAGAAGGTTGTGCTCTCTAACTTCATCCATCTCATTCTCATCAAAAGGAATCCACTAACAAGGTTGATCAAGTCTTGTTAACAAAGTCATTCCGAATAACATGTAACCGGAGAAATTTCGAATAACACTAGGTTACCTCAACGGGGATATGCACATCCCCAATAATAAGAGTATCATATTTCTTCTTGATAGTAGGAAGAGGAAATTCAAAACCTCCAGTAATAATCGATGGATTTTTTCCAATAGAATTGATACTGTGGACTTGAGGTTGTTTCCTCAAAAAGTGTACCGTATGCTGATTACCATTAACATGAAAAGTGACATTGCCTTTGTTGCAATCAATAACAGCCCCGACAGTATTCAAAAAGGGTCTACCAAGGATAATTGACATACTATCGCCCTCGAATATCAAGAATAACAAAGTCCGTTAAGATAGTAACATTTGCAACCACAACAGGCACATCCTCACAAATACCGATAGGTATAGCAGTTGATTTGTTAGCCATTTGCAAAGATATTTCAGTATGTGTCAACTTATTCAATTCAAGCCCTACGATATAAAGAGAGAGGCATAACACTAACACCGCTCCAAGATCACATAAAGCAGTTTTAACATAGTTTCTTTTAATGGAGCATGGTATAGTTGGTACTCCCGGATCTCCAAGTTTCTTTGGTATTCCACCCTTAAAAGTGTAATTAGCAAGCATGGTGGAAATTTCAGCTTCCAATATCTTTCTTTTATTTGTAATAATATCTTTCATGTATTTAGCATAAGGATTCACTTTAAGCATATCAGTCAAACGCATACGCAAAAAGATAGGTCTAATCATTTCAGCAAAGCGCTCAAAATCCTCATCATCCTTTTTTTGGATGGCTTATGAGGAAAAGGCATGGGTTTCTGAACCCATGGTTCTCTTTCTTTACCGTGCTTCCTAGCAACAAAGTCTCTCTTATCATAACGTTGATTCTTTGATTGTGGGTTATCAAGATCAACAGCAGGTTCAACCTCTACATCTTTGTTATTGCTAGGTTGAGCATCAACATGAACATTATCATTAGCATTATCACTAGGTTCATGTTCATCACCAGATTGTGTTTCAGCATCAGAAATAGAAATATCACTGGGATTCTCAGGTGTGTCTACAACAGGTTCACTAGGAGCATGCAAAGTCCTATCATTTTTCTTCTTCTTCTTTTTAGAAGGACTAGGTGCATCAACATTATTTCTCTGAGAATCTTGCTCAATTCTCTTAGGGTGGCCCTCAGGATACAAAGGTTCCTGAGTCATTTTACCCGTTCTAGTAGCTACTCTAACAGCAAAATCATGTTTATTATTTAATTCATTAAGCAAATCATTTTGAGCCTTAAGCACTTGTTCTACTTGAGTGGTAACCATAGAAGCATGTTTACTAATGAGTTTAAGTTCACCTTTAACTCTAGACATATAATCACTCAAGTGTCCAATCATATAAGCATTACTCTTCAATTGTCTACCAACATAAGCATTGAAATTTTCTTGTCTAGCCATAAAGTCATCAAATTCATCCAAGCATTGGCTAGCATACTTAGTAGACGGGATCTCAACTTTATCATATCTATAGAGAGAATTTACCTTTACTACCTGTGTCGGGTTATCAAGACCGTGTATTTCTTCGATAAATTGCAATTGCTTCAATGACTGAGTTATAGTTTGTTAGTTCTCAATGAAGTTTCTGAATCTGTCGGTGGGAAACGGCACCTATGGGATCACAAGAATCCATACTACTGTTGCGGGGCGCGGGGTTGTGAGAAGAGCAGGATTAGAAGTTGACACGTGGATCGTTTACCCAGGTTCGGGCCGCGAGGATGCGTAAAACCCTAGTCCTGCTTGGTGGATGTATTGAGTGTTCTTGAGCTCTCGAACTAGCTACGGGTGCTGTGTGGTTCGAAAGAGCCGAATCCTTTTCCTGTATGCCATGGGCCTCCTTTTATAGGCGAAAGGGGCTGCCACAGTGGCACACAGGAGGTGGAAAAGTCTACAGTCTTGCGAGCTTATCGCCCATATTATAGGACAAGATGCATTTAATGCATGGCTTAGGTGTCCCTCACTTTATCGGGGACGGGAGCGAGGCCCGTCCCGTCCGTCTCCGCTCCTCCTCGCTTCGACACGCGCCCTGGCCAACGATGCATGCGGTGCCATGTAGGCAGGCAAGCAGCTGAGGTGGCGCGGTGGCGGAGCCTCCACGAAGATCTACATGCCGCCACGCAGGTGCATGCTGAGTTGGCCTGGAAGCTGCGTGTTGCCACGCAGGTGCCTGCCCTGCTGGTTGGGCTGGCAGCTGCATGCGAATGGCGACGGGGAGTTGGTTGGTGCGGGCCTGACAGTGGCCCTGCTGTCGCCTCTGGCAAGGGTCTTGCCGGGTGGCCCGGCAAGGGTATTACCGTGGCGCGCTGGCGTCCCCAGCAAGGACGTTGTCGGGGGTCTTGTGGATTTCGTCGGTAGGGATCTCGGTAGGGAGTGTTGCTTTCCAATCCTCATTTTATCTTGAGCATTCTATGTCTTCACAAACATCTGCATGCCACCATGGAGGTGCCTCCCGAACCCTGGTCCAACGTGCTTGTTGACATTGGAGGCCGTGGGTTCAAGGGAGGCTCGGCCACCGGTGGGGCGAAGGTTGCCCGGTAAGGGCCTTGCCGGGGCTGCTGAGGTCGCCCCCGGCAAGGGTCTTGCCGGGGAACCCTCTTCGCCGATCTGCACTTTGTGGCCTTGGTCCTTGATGTCGCCTTGTTCGTCTTGAGCCTTCGGCTTCTCTCCAGCTTCCCTCCTTTGCCACCTATCACGTGGCGCGGTAGCGTGGCTCTGACTACCCGTGTACAAGTAAAGGGGTCAAAAGGAGAACCCCTACTTCTGTACACCGACAGGAACACCCGGGCCTGGGCCATACATAAGCGCGACACGTTGTTGGGCCAGGCCCAGAACGGTGCGCGGGCAGGCGGGGCGGATTTTACCGCGGTAACTGCTCCGTCTGCTGCGCTTTCCCACAATCTGCGTCGAATGCGCGACGTGGGAGTCGTGCCCGCGCGCATGACGGAAGCATGCTGGCGTCATCCTATGGTGGACAGTAAAGGGGCGCCTTGCATGTCTCTTCGAGACCGCAAGGCCGCTGCTCATTTACTGCCCTCATTTGGGAAACCGTTGCTCCACGCGTCCCACTGCGCCCATCCCTTGCGCCACGTTCGCTACATGCACGATGCAGAGCGAATGACAGGCGCACGGGATGTGGGAAGTCGCGCGTGTGCGCGGGTCAATTGCCACGTGCCTTCAATGGAGCAGGGAGGGCGGTCGACGGCCCCGCTTGCTGTCATTTCAACGCGCCAGATTGGCCGAGAGGGGGCGGCCGAGCCTCGCCCCCGCCCCTTTATAAAGAGGGGAGCGGGAGGTACGGTGCCCCTCAATCCTTCGCCATGTGCCTCTCCCCATTCCCGTTTCCTCCTTTCTTCTGTCATGGGGAGGGGGCGTGGCAACGCTTCGTCGGTAGCGGCGAGGGTCTCGGCTCAACAATGCATCGCCCCTCCCCAAGAGTTGGTAGCGGTGGAGCCGGCCGCTAGAGGGAGGGGGAGGGGGCGAGGTCGAGGCCGGCGTGGCGCTCGAGGGAGAGGAGGACGGGGCGGCAGATCGGCCTCGCCTCCGCCAGCGGCCCCTCCTCCGATGGAGGGCCACGTCGGGGACAATCCTTGCGAATTCTTCGTCCGGCTGCGCCAGCCGCCGCGCCGTCGTCTTCGCCTCCCGACTCCATTTGAGCGGGAGATGGAGCTAGATCCACCGCAGGCGTTGCGGCTGCATATGAGGGGTTGTGGAACAGCAGCACATGGGCCAACGTCGAGTTCCCCGCCCCTCACTTCATGTATCTTCGCCGAGGTTGGAAGACCTTTGCCCGCGTCCACAACTTGACGGTGGGGCTCGTGCTCTTCTTCAAATTAATGGAGAACGGCCTGCTCTCCGTCAAGGTCTTTGGAGATCTTGGAACTCGCTTGAAGTGGTGCGTGGAGAGATCCTCCTCCGACGGGAACACTTCCTCGAGTGGGAGTGACGAGGAGGACAGCGGGGCAAATGACGGGGACGAGTCCGACTAGGCGTCGGACGCCTGCGTGCTGGCGGTGCGGCAAAGAAGAAGATGTACACCTGGCCGCTCCTCCGGCGGGACCCGTCGGGGGAGGGGCCAGCTCCTTGGACTTCTTGGGGCCGCCTCCTTGGGCGGCTGGCGTAGGGAAGCCGGGGAAGGAGAAGAAGGTGGGTGGCGGGCCGTCAAGTCGGAGTACGCGGGCACTGACGCCTCCATCGACGGACCGCTGCCTCATCTTCCAGCTCTTCCATCTGCGGCAGGATCAGCATCCACGGCAACATCTTCGCCGGCGGCTCCGGGGAGCTCGGTGCGGAAGTACTTGCCGGGGCCTAGCTTCCTCCGTTTGCTCTGCCCCGTTGACGGCTTAACGGATGGTTGAGTTAACTGAAGCACAAAAGTACCTGGTTCCACAGGTAACTTGAGGGCAGCGCGCTTTGACAGGTAGTCGGCGATGTCGTTCTCCGTCCGAGGGACATGCTCCGCTTGTATACCGTCAAAGCGCTCCTCCAGTTTCCTCACCTCATCTACGTAAGCTTCCATCAACGGGCTCTAATAGTCTTTGTTGATCTGCCTGATGACGAGCTGTGAGTCGCCCCTGACGATGAGCTTTTTAACTTCGAGGTATGCCGCGATCCTGAGACCGGCAAGCAAACCCTCATACTCGGCGGTGTTGTTGGTTGACATCTCCCGAGGGAAGTGCATCTGGATGACATACTTGAGGTGCTCTCTGGTGGGCACGACAAGCAGCACACCAGCACCGACGCCTTGCAGCGAGAAGGCACCATCAAAGTACATGATCCAGTTGCGGCTTGTTTCCTTGCCGGGGAGAGTGGTCCCCTGCACCTCTTCGTCAGGCGTCGAGGTCCATTCTGCAACAAACTCCGCCAAGACTCTGCTCTGAATCGTCGAGGTACTTTTGAACTTCAAACCGAAACTTGACAGCTCCAGGGCCCATTCCATGATCCTCCCCGTTGCATCTGGGTTATGCAGTATCCGTTGCAATGGGAGGCGGGTGACCACCGTGATCTCGTGCGCTTGGAAGTAATGGCGCATCTTCCTCGAAGCCATCAGGAGGCCGAAGAGCAGCTTTTGCACACCTGAGTACCTCGACCTAGCCCCCCGCAAGAGGGAGCTGACGAAGTAAACTGGGTGTTGTACCATTTTCTTCTTCTGCGCCTCTTCACCCGGTTGCGTGGGCCCTGTCGCATTGGCGTCAGCCTCTGCCGGGGACTCAGTCTTGCCGGGATCGAGCCCTGCCGGAGAGGGTTCTGGCTTGCCATCTGTTGACTCTGCTGCTACCGCTGCCTTATCATCGACCTCTCTCTCCGCGCCACTAGTGCGGCGCTAACCACCTGATTTGTTGCCGCTAGATAAAGCAACAACAATTCTTGTGGTTTGGGTGCAACCAGCACTGGGGTAGAGGAGAGGTATTTCTTCAAATCCTGCAGCGCTGTCTTGGCCTCTGGGGTCCACTCAACTGGCCCTGCTTTCTTCAAGATCTTGAAAAAAGGAAGGGCACACTCCGCGGACTTGGAGATGAACCGGCTCATGGCAGCAACGCAGCCAGTGAGCCGGCCTTGCGTCCTTGACCCGCTTTGGGTGCCTCAATCTGCTCGATGGCCTTGATCTTATCTCGGGTTTGCTTCAATCCAGCGCTGGGACACAAAGAATCCGAGAAGCTTGCCGTGACGGGACGCCAAGACACACTTCTCGTGGTTCAATTTGAGGTTGATCTTGCGCAGGTTTGCAAATGTTTCCTCCGCATCTTGCACAAGGGTTGCTTTGTCCTTGGTTTTGACCACTATGTCATCCATATAGGCTTCCATATTTCTATGTAGCTGGGGCTCAAAACCAATTTGGACCGCTCTTGCAAAGGTTGAGCCAGCACTCTTCAACCCGAAAGGCATCCGTAAAAAGCAACACGTACCACATGGGGTGACGAATGCTGTCTTCTCCTCGTCCTCTTTTGTCATGAAGATCTGGTGGTATCCCGAGTAGACGTCGTGGAATGATAACAGGTCACACCCAGCCGCGGAGTCAACAATCTAGTCAATGCGCGGCAACAGGAATGGATCCTTTCGGCAAGCCTTATTGATGTCTGTGTAGTCAATACACATCCTCCACTTCCCGTTTGCCTTGCGCACCACTACTGGATTGGCCAACCACGTCGGATGGAGTACTCCTCTTACCAAGCCTGCCGCCTCTAGTTTTCTGATCTCCTCTGTGATGAACTCCTGCCTCTCTAGAGCTTGCTTCCTGACCTTCGCTCGACGGGCGCGCATGAGGACAGACAAGAAGGTGGTGCTCAATCACTTCCACAGGAACGCCGGGGATGTCGGAAGCTTGCCATGCAAACACATCGACATTTGCCCCCAGGAAAGTGACGAGCTCGCTTTCCTATTTGCTGTCGAGGGTGGAGCTTATGGTGAAAGCTCCCCCCGCGCCATCCTCCTTGACGGGCACCTTCTTCGTCTCTAGTGGTGCAGCTCTGGACTTCTTGCTCTTGCCGGCGGAGCTCTCTGCCACTTCCTCAACGGGAGCGCAACACCCCGAAGAGGTGCGCTTGCCGGAGTAGGTGCGAGGGGTCTCGCCGGTCTTCTTCCCTCCCGGGGCTCCATCGGCAGGAGCAGGTGCCTTGGCGGCAGGTGCTGCAACTGCTTCCTGGTAGAGTTGGTCGGCGCAAATCAACGCATCTTTCTTGTCGGAGGGGACGGTGATGATGTTCATCGGCCCGGGCATCTTCAACATGTCGTAGGCGTAATGTGAAGCCGCCATGAATTTGGCTAGCGCTAGGCGGCCGAGGATCCCGTTGTAGGGCAAGGGGATCTCGGCTACATCAAAGACAATCCTCTCCGTTCTGTGGTTTAGCTCGCTTCCGAACGTCACGGGCAGCGTGACCTTTCCCTTCGGCTGGCTCCTCCCCGGGTTGAACCCTTGGAACGTGCCCGTTTCCTCGAGGTCTCCATCAGGGATTTGCAGCCTCTTGATCACAACGGGCGAGATCAAGTTCAGACCGGCCCCGCCGTCAACCAGCATCTTCGTCACCTTGAGGTTGCGGAATGTTGGTGAGACCAACAACGGCAAGCACCCGACCGCGGTAGTGCGGTCAGGGTGGTCCTCGGTGTCAAAGATGATAGGCGTGCTGGACCACCTCAGCGGCTTCCGTGCGTCGACCGATGGCTCCACCGCTGTGATCTCACGCGCCCACTGCTTGAGCTGGCGGTGGGATGTATGCAGCGAGGCGCCACCGTCGACGCACATGGCTTCTGTGGCTTTCTGGAACTCGTGGTCGCCGGACTTATCGCCCTCGTCATGATCATCGCCTGCCTGCTTCTTGTTGCGGCCCCGAGCGGGCCTCTCTTGCTGATTATCTTTGCCGCGGAGGCCTCCTTAGCCGCCACGCTTTTTGCCGGATCCTTCGGCACCCTCTTGACCCTTCTCCTTGTCCCGCCGCTCATACTCGGCTTTCTGCTTCTCAGCGAGCAGCTCTACTTGCCGGCAGTTCTGGAGATCGTGGCCTTTGCTGCGGTGGATATTGCAATACCGCTTGTCGGAGCCTCCTGGCTTGTCGACAGCCGCCAAGGCCCGGCAAGCGGCACACCCGGCAACCTCCTTGCCGGGGTCACTTGCCTTGGGCTTCTTGGTGGCGCCGATGTCGTCGGATCCCTCGACGACAAGCACGGTCTAGCCACTGCGCTTCCTGTTACGGCGCCGACCCTTCTTCGCCGGGGTGGCTGTATCATCCGTGGAGTCGGTTTCCACACCGACGTCTTCGCCGAGGTACTTCCTTCCTTCTTCAGCACGAGCGCACCAATCGGCCAGAACAGAAAGTTCGGCCACATCCCTGACCTTGTTCATCGCCAGCTCTTCACGCATCTTGCGATTGCGCACATTCTGATGGAATGCACTGATCACGGCGGCCGGATGAACGTCGGGGATGCTGCACTGCACTCGGCTGAACCTTTGGATGTACTTGCACAAGTTTTCTCCTTCCTTCGGGGGGATGATATGCAGATCACTCGCCTGGCCATGAGTTTGGCGGCCTCCGGTAAAGGCGCCAACAAACTCATGACACAGATCCGCCCAAGAAGAAATGGAGTCTACTGGCAAGTGCATCAACCAGGACATAACATTGGGCTTGAGCGCCAACGGAAAGTAATTGGCAAGCACCTTGTCGTCGCGGGCCCCAGCAGCTTGCATCGCGATGGTGTAGATGCTGAGAAACTCCGACGGGTGAGTCTTGCCATTGTACTTTTCGCCAACGTCAGGCTTGAACGTGCGGTGGGAGGGCCACTGGAACTGCCGCAGCTCACAGGTGTAGGTCGGACAACCCACCTCGTAAGGTAGGCCACCGTAGCCTCCCGGTGCTGGGTGGTCCGTAGTGGGCCCTGCCCGCCTGTCCGTCTGGTGGCGCGCGTCACGCCGGCGCTCGATGGTGGTTCGAGCGTCTTCATGAGCTTGCTCCCAAAGAACTTGGCGCTGGTCGTGGTGGGTTCACGGGTCGAAACGACGCTATGGAGATATCATCACGAGCGTCGTCGCGACGGACCGACACCCGCGATGGTCGGGATGGAGGAGGGGAGTGCATCGTGGCCGCATCGCCCCCGGCCCGGCCTCCGCTGGCGTGCGGTGGCCCGACAGAGCGACGGCCTACAGGTCCCGCCGGCTGCAACTCATCGTTGTTGGCGATGCCAACGAGGCTCCGTACGGTGGCCCTCCATTTGTCGAGCTTCTCCGTGGCGGGAGGAAAATCGAGGAGCAGCTGCGCGCGTGCTAGGGCTTCTGCCGGCGTGGGTGGTGGCGAAAGCTGTGTGGACCGCGATGCACCTGGACTTCTAACCGCGTTAGAAGGAGCCGCGTCACGGCCCCGCAGGCGTTTGCCATCTCCGTCAGCACCTCGGTGCGCATGCTGGCCTTCCTCATCATGTGAAGGGCGCATGGGACTCTTCCCAGGATGGCGCCCAGGGTCACTAGCAGAGCGGCGCCGCTCGTCACGCACAACCTGAGAAGAGCGCGCCGTGGGCGCCGGTGTTGATGTCTTGGAGGCCGCCGCGCCGCCGTTTGGCGGGATGGCAGCACCCCGGGAGGGCCCCGTGCTGCCTGCGGGGGCCCCGACTCCGTCTCTGGAGCCCGCGACTGGTGGCTCGTTGCCTGGCGCGCGAACGACGCCACTCGCCAGGCCTGGACCGCCAGGGTGATGTGAATGTTCGCGGGCCGCGCCATGGGTTCTCTCCGCGGCGCCCGCCATCGTCCGCACCGTATGCGGCAATCCGGTCCCGGACGAACCGATCGCCGTGGTCGTGCTCTTCTTAGGAGCCATGGCGATGAAGAACAGCTAGGTCAACCGCTAGACCAGATCCTCACAATTGCGCCCACTACCTGGCGCGCAAAAGATGTCGGTGGGAAACGACACCTATGGGATTAGTAGTCGACACGGGGATCGTTTACCCAGGTTCGGGCCGCGAGGATGCGTAAAACTCTAGTCCTGCTTGGTGGATGTATTGAGTGTTCTTGAGCTCTCGAACTAGCTACGGGTGCTGTGTGGTTCGAGAGAGCCGAATCCTTTTCCTGTATGCCATGGGCCTCCTTTTATAGGCGAAAGGGGCTGCCACAGTGGCACACAGGAGGTGGAAAGGTCTACAGTGTTGCGAGCTTATCGCAAGTATTACAGGACAAGATGCATTTAATGCATGGCTTAGGTGTCCCTCACTTTATCAGGGACAGGAGCGAGGACCGTCCCGTCCGTCGCCGCTCCTCCTCGCTTCGACACGCGCCCTGGCTAGCGATGCATGCGGTGCCATGTAGGCAGGCAAGCAGCTGAGGTGCCGCGGTGGTGAAGCCTCCATGAAGATCTACATGCTGCCACACAGGTGCATGCTGAGTTCGCCTGGAAGCTGGATGTTGCCACGCAGGTGCCTGCCCAGCTGGTTGGGCTGGCAGCTGCATGCGAACGGCGGGGGGGGGGGGGGGGAGTTGGTTGGTGCGGGCCTGGCAGCCGCCCTGCTGTCGCCTCTGGCAAGGGTCTTGCCGGGTGGCCCGGCAAGGGTCTTGCCGTGGCGTGCTGGCGTCCCCGGCAAGGACCTTGCCGGGGGTCTTGTGGATTTCTTCGGTAGGGATCTCGGCAGGGAGTGTTGCTTTCCAATCCTCATCTGATCTTGAGCATTCTATGTCTTCACAAAGATCTGCATGCCACCATGGAGGTGCCTCCCGAACCCCGGTCCAACGTGCTTGTTGACACTAGAGGCTGTGGGTTCAAGGGAGGCTCGCTCAGCTGGTGTGGGCGAGCTGCCCCGGCAAGGGCCTTGCTGGGGCTGCTGAGGTCGCCTCCGGCAAGGGTCTTGCTGGGGAAACCCGCTTCGCCGATCTGCACTTTGTGGCCTTGGTCCTTGATGTCGCCTTGTTCGTCTTGAGCCTTCGGCTTCTCTCCGGCTTCCCTCCTTTGCCCTGCTATGCATGGCCGCGGCACGTGGCTCTGACTGCCCGTGCACAAGTAAAGCGGTCAAAAGGAGAACCCCTACTTTTGTACACCGATAGAATCATACTTGACATTGTGAATAGATTGTTACTTGAGCATAAGAAATTATATAACAATATGTATATGTTGCTATTATAAGAATGATCATGGTGCCCTCATGTCCGTATTTTATTTTTATCGACACCTCTATCTCTAAACATGTGACATATTTTTCGATATCCTCATCCGCTTGAGGACAAGCGAGGTCTAAGCTTGGGGAGTTGATACGTCCATTTTGCATCAGTCTTTTATATCGATATTTATTGCATTATGGTCTATTATTACACGTTATGTCACAATACTTAGGGCTATTCTCTCTTATTTTACAAGGTTTAACATGAAGAGGGAGAATGCCGGTAGGTGGGATTCTTGGCTTGAAAAGGAGCAAATATTGGAGACATATTCTGCACAGCTCCAAAAGTCCTGAAACTCCACGAAAGTCATTTTGGGAATTAATAAAAAATATCCAGCGGAAGAAATACCTGAGGGGGGCCACCTACCACCCACGAGGGTGGGGGGCGCGCCCACCCTTACAGGGCACGCCCCCTGCCTTATGGGCCCCCTGGCAGCCCTCCGGTGCCCCTCTTCTGCTATATGAAGTCTTCTATCCTGGAAAAAAAATCATAAGCAAGCTTACGGGACAAAACTCCGCCGCCACGAGGCGGAACCTTGGCGGAACCAATCTAGGGCTCCAGCGGAGCTGTTCTGCCAGGGAAACTTCCTCCGGGAGGGGGAAATAATCGCCATCATCATCACCAACGATCCTCTCATCGGGAGGGGGTCAATCTCCATCAACATCTTCACCAGCACCATCTCCTCTCAAACCCTAGTTCATCTCTTGTATCCAATCTTTGTATCCAAACATCAGATTTGTACCTGTGGGTTGCTAGTAGTGATGATTACTCCTTGTAGTTGATGCTAGTTGGTTTATCCGGTGGAAGATCATTTGTTCAGATCCTTAATGCATATTAATACCCCTCTGATTATGAACATGAATATGCTATGTGAGTAGTTACGTTTGTTCCTGAGGACATGGGTGAAGTCTTGTTATTAGTAGTCATGTGAATTTGGTATTTGTTCGATATTTTGATGAGATGTATGTTGTCTCTCCTCTAGTGGTGTTATGTGAACGTCGACTACATGACACTTTACCATTATTTGGGCCTAGAGGAAGGCATTGGGAAGTAATAAGTAGATGATGGGTTGTGTCGGTGTCAAAACCGGCGGATCTCTGGTAGGGGGTCCCGAACTGTGCGTCTAGGCGGATGGTAACAGCAGACAAGGGACACGATGTTTTTACCCAGGTTCGGGCCCTCTCGATGGAGGTAAAACCCTACTCCTGCTTGATTAATATTGATGATATGGGTAGTACAAGAGTAGATCTACCACGAGATCAGAGAGGCTAAACCCTAGAAGCTAGCCTATGGTATGATTGTTGTTAGTCCTACGGACTAAAACCCTTCGATTTATATAGACACCGAATAGGGTTAGGGTTACACAGAGTCGTTACATCGGTAGGAGATCTACATATCCGTATCTCCAAGCTTGCCTTGCACGCCAAGGAAAGTCCCATCCGGACACGGGACGGAGTCTTCAATCTTGTATCTTCATAATCCAGGAGTCCGCAAAGATGATAGTTCGGCTATCCGTACACCCCCTAGTCCAGACTCCTCGGTAGCCCCCAACCAAGCTTAAATGTCGACAAGTCCGGCGCGATTATTGTCTTCGTCATTGCATGGCGGTTTAATACTCCGAATACTTCATAGAAGATTTTGAACACAAGGACAGTGTCCGGCTCTGCAAAATAATTTCCACATAAAACCGTAGAGAGAATAATATTTACACAAAATCAATCTGCTGACGTATTCCGCAGCGTGCCATCACGACACGGCCAAGTCTTCGTTCGAATCATTTTTACTGTACCACCTCCGCGCGTTTAGCGAGGCAGTTTCCTTGGCACGTCTTGTCAAAGCAAAGATCGTGTTCCCCTTATTCCGGGATTCTCATCAATACGGATGTGGGTAACCCAACCGCGCCATTAATTTACGGCGCTTGGCAGATAAGCGAGTTTTAACAGGCTGGCGGGGGACGCATAGCTTCGTCCATCCATATAAGGGGATAAGGATCCACCTTTTCACCTACGCCTTCTTCCTCCTTTGCTCATCCATTTCCGCGTACTTGAGCTCCAGCGCCAAAGTCCGCACATCCCACCTCAACCTTCTCCAATTATGTCCGGAGCGGGAGGCAAGTGGATGGCCTCCTCCGTCACGGAGGGGCACATCACAAAGCTGCGGGAGGCCGGATACTTGTCCGGCGACATCGCGTGTCGGCTCCCCAACAAGGGGCAGCTCATCCCCACCCCCGGGCCCCATGAGAGGGTGGTGTTCCTCACCCACTTCCTCCGCGGACTAGGTTTTCCACTTCACCCATTTGTCCGGGGGCTCATGTTCTACTACGGCCTGGATTTCCATGATCTGGCCCCAAACTTCATCCTCAATATCTCGACGTTTATCGTCGTGTGCGAGGCCTTCCTCTGCATCCAGCCCCACTTCGGCTTATGGTTGAAGACCTTTAGCGTCAAGCCGAAGATAGTGGGCGGCCGACAAGCGGAGTGCGGAGGCGCCATGGTGGGCAGGATGCCCAACGTTACATGGCTTGAGGGCTCCTTCGTGGAGACCATAAAGGGGTGGTAATCGGGGTGGTTCTACATCACCGAGCCGCGCAACTCCAAATGGGCGGCGGCCCCCGAATTCAGATCTGGCTCCCCCACACGGCTCACATCATGGAAAGAGACGGGCCTGACGTGGGGTGATTCGGAAGAGCTGACCGGACTCCAAACCTGTGTCCGAAACCTGGTGGACAAGAAGCTCAAGCTTGTCAACGTAGTCCAGGTTATGCTCATCCGCCGGATTCTCCCATGCCAGCAACGGGCCTTCAATTTGTGGGAGTTTGATCCGGCACAACACCAGACCTTGAGCCGGCTCTTCGACACTACGTACGAAGATGCTTGGAAGGTGTTGTTCAAGGGCGCCGAAGCTCCCGCATCCGCTACCGAAGATCGTGGATTCAGCTCACAGCGTCAAGCCAGCGAGGTAAGTTATTTTGCCCTTTATGGGACTCTTTTTTCATAGTTTGACTCTATGCGGGATCTAAAACTCCCTAACCTTTGACAGGACTGGCTAGAGACGTCCAGACAGGTTAACTGTCCGGCTCCTTTGCCAGAAAGACCAGCTGACGCCAGCTTGGCCAGGCTGCTGGTTCCGCACCTCACGTGGTGACAGAGAAGAAGGCCAAGAAGGAGGCCACTGAACTCGAAGGAGCTCCGGCACCAAAGCGCCGTCGATTCTCGAAGCGAGAATCCTCCCCGAGAACGAGGAGGAGGAAAGAAGCCTCTCCCAGTGAAGAAGAGAAGAAAAGGAAGGCCGCCCCGACTGGGGAGGCCAGAGGGTCCAAGAAAGGAAGGATCCTTCCTCCAAACTTCTCCACCAACGTCGACAACGACGGGAGGAGTGGCCATCAAGGGCCAAGCCCCTGGCGAGATCATAAGTGTCCGGATTCCAGAATAACTAATGATTTTTTAACTGTCGCATGGTGTCTTCTAACGCCGAACAATCATGCAGCCCGCCCAAGGGCGAGCTCGCCGCTTCGTCAAGCGGGTCCTCAGATTCGTCCAAGTGGAGAGCACTTCTCTTCTGGCCGCCTCCTCGCCTCGCGCCGCCGCCGATGCCGAGGTGGGGCCTCAAGGGGGGCCTGGTCAAGGGGAGGTGGCGCAGGAGGCGCCACAAGGCAGCCTCCCGGACTCCAGGTGCAAGGGGAGCGAGACTCCCAGGGGCTCTAAGCCCGACCCTTGTCCGGACTCCATACCGGAACCTTCAGCGGTTCCGAAGTCCGGCAAGCGGCCCCTTCGTAAGAAGGGTAAGACGCCGGTGTCCTCCGTCCAACCAGAGGCATCGGATAGTTTACTGGAGGCGCTTAACAGAGCCTCCATCGAGGAGGAGCACCGCACTGTTATGAGTGCAGTGATCCAGAAAGTTCGGTCCGCCAAGAGCGGGCTGAACGAAGCCTGTACCAGCCTTCTAACAGGCTTTGAGGTAAGTTTAGAATATGTAAAAATATTACCGCATAGACAGTAGCCCCTGATGCTTAGTTCAGTGTTCGGAAAGAAAAGCCGGACTGAGGATCTAAAAGATATCTGTGAGAGTCTAACATAAATATGTCAATATGGGAATGCAAAGGCTGCTGACCTCTGCCGCACTGACTGCGGAGGTCAATGCATTGAAGGAGAACCTCGAGCGGTCCGAGAACGAGCTCGGCCTTGCCAAGAAGCAGCTCGAGGACAAGGAAGGTAAGTAATACCTTATTAAAGTAATACCTTATAGAAAGGAGTTGGTTGCAAAAAAGACAGGAATAACATAGGTATTGTAGGGTCCACGAACGAGGTGGCGACCCTAAAGGAAGCAGTGTCCAAGGCAGAAAGCAAAGCGGCCATGGAGCGCACCGAGCGAGAGAAGGGGGAGGCGCCCATGGAGGTATTTGGCTAAGAGGCTCCTGTGCTCTCGTGGAAAAACACGAGAGTTTGGAGCGTGACTCAAGACTCGAGAGTCCGAGCTCGCCTCGGCTCTTGAGAGTGCCGAAGCCGCTAAGGCGAAGCCCAAAAAGCCCTCCAGAAATTGAATCATTAAAGAAGATAGCGGCGGTAAGGCATTCTTTATGCAAAGCAAGAATGTAAAAGTCAATTACATTACTTACCCGAATCCGAAGCTCTCCAGAGCCTTCGCAGATCTGCCCCAGTGTATCCGATGCGCCCGCTTTCTACCGAGCCGAAGAGGGAAGCTCGACGGAGAAGGTGTTCTCGTCTCGATATCGAGGCTGAACATCCGGTGCCCTGGCGACCAGCTGAAGCAGCTGGTCGAAGCTCCACAAGGTTGCCGAACAGGCCATGAAGAAGGGCCTCATAGTTCGGTACGTGGCCTATGGAAGCCATGCACAGGAGCTACTTCGGGCTAGTGCGGCGGTGGTGGACGCCTTTGTCCATGGATTGAAGTCATCAAAGCGCTCCGTCTGTATTGAAGGTGCTCGTAGGGCCTTGCCCGTGCTAAGGTGCACCGGGGCAAGCTGGACGGTGAGAAGCTTGTGAAGGGACGGACCACCACGGGCAAGGAGCATCGCAAGCCCGAAATGTATTATGAGGGCGTCTGGAGGGTGCCCGTCGATAGCGGTGAATGCTCCAAAGATGTAATTTTTGAATAGACTCGCATTTGTTATCCTGTCGCTGAAAACTTGTTCATATGCGCTAAGCAACGCTTGTGAATTTAAAATATTACCTTACATGCGGCCGTTTATCAAAATTTGAGAGATGGCAAGTCGTTGGCTTCAGCCCCATGCCACGAGTCTTTGGGGTGTTCGGGATAAACTTGAGCGCTCTTGTTCCCATTCTTGGGTCCTTTGAGGGAGGCGCTCAGCATAGCGAACAAGGCAACCAGACTTATAGTGCTTGAACACTCTCACTTAGCCATAGAATTCTATAATTTTAAATTTCGGCGAAGCCCCTAGTATTCGGAAGACCGAGTTCGGGGCGCTATCCACGCCTTGGCCGGACAATGCCGGTTCCTCGCTCTAAGCGACATAAGTCTTTAGGGATTCGAAGAAATCTCTCGAACAGCGACCAGCTCTCGCCCTATCATGACGGTCAGTTTTAGCTTTCTCCACTGAGGTGCTCCACCCAGCTCAACCGGGGCACAATTGCAGTGGTTCTCCCAGCGCTACCTTAGCCGATATAACGGAACGTAAGGTACCAAAACATTGGAGCAGGCAAACCCAACTATTGACCCAAGACATGATTCGGAGCCGATGCATATAATGCTATAAGTTCGGGGTGCCGCACTTGTGAAAGTGTTCGGACTTATCACACCATATTTTGGGGTACTTAAGCCCCTGGTGTATTGGCCGTACCAAAGTGTACAGATGCAACATGTCGTAGATGAACATATACAATGGGAAAGAATGCAATATTAGGCAAGAGCTATATATTGTTTATTCAAAAGAAACTGCAAATAAAAGCAGAGCGATACAAATTTGGCGATAAGAAAGGTACGGGACTTTGACATGTCCCCCTTCCAGGGTAAGCTGCGGGGTGGTATGTAAAACAGGTATAATGCTCGTAATAGAGACCACCTGGACACTCGATGTAGCTTTCTGCTTCCCTGGCTGTTGCATCGTGAGTTCGGCAATTCTAGTGCCGAACAGGGCTTCTGGAGAACAGAGTCCTGAAAGTAAGAGAAAAGAAGAAAGAAAAAGAATGACACAATCGGGAGCCCCTGGTGTGGTTGAACCGCATTCTGGGTGTGCCGTGGTCGTGCCCCTCCCCTTATGCCCATGGTATCTCTAGAACATAGTTATGTACGCGTAGTACTGGCTTCGCAATTTCGCGAGGGCTGGGGTTGGGGCCGCATTGCTACGCATGTTCGGGACGTGCCAGGCGGTCTTGCTGTAGGTTACTCTGGGCGCGCTTGACGGTGTCCGGACATTTAGTAGCCGGACTCGAGAATTGCCTTAAGAGGCTGTTCTGCACTTCTGCCGCAAGGGCGGCCGTATGCTCTTCCGTTCGGAGGGAGCGTTCGGTGTTTCCATTGACCGTGATTACGCCCCGAGGGCCTGGCATCTTGAGCTTGCGGTACGCGTTGTGTGGCACCGCATTGAACTTTGCAAATGCGGTTCGCCCGAGCAGTGCGTGATAGCCGCTGCGGAATGGGACTATGTCGAAGATTAACTCTTCGCTTCGGAAGTTATCCGGGGATCCGAAGACCACTTCGAGTGTAATGGAGCCTGTCTGATTGGCCTCTACACCTGGAATGACGCCTTTAAAGGTCGTCTTTGTGGGTTTGATTCTTGACGGGTCTATGCCCATTTTGCGCACTGTATCCTGATAGATCAGGTTCAAGCTACTGCCGCCGTCCATCAGGACTCTGGTGAGGTGAAATCCGTCGATAATTGGGTCAAGAACCAATGCGGCAAAACCGCCGTGACGGATGCTAGTGGGGTGGTCCCTTCGATCAAAGGTGATCGGGCAGGAAGACCATGGGTTGAACTTCGGGGCGACTGGCTCCATCGCATATGCGTCCCTTAGTGCACGCTTCCGCTCCCTTTTGGGTATGTGGGTTGCGTATATCATGTTCACCGTCCGCACTTGTGTGGGAAAGCCGTTCTGTCCTCTCTTGTTCAGCGGCCGGGGCTCTTCCTCGTCATTGCTATACAGCCCCTTGTCGTTGTTTTCGGCGTTTAGCTTGCCTGCTTGCTTGAACACCCAACAATCCCTGTTGGTGTGGTTGGCTGGTTTTGAAGTGCCATGTATCCGCACAAGCAATCGAGTATTCGGTCCAAGTTGGGCCGGGCCCTGGGTATTTCTTTTGAATGGCTTCTTCCGCTGACCGGGTTTAGAGCCTCTGAATCCGGCATTCTTTATCGTCAGATCTTCAGCATTGTCACCATTAATGCGGCGTTTGTGCTTGTTGCGACGCGACCTACCATTGCTGTCCTTGTTATCCGAACTACGAGGGTGTTTGGCCAAGTTGTTGCTTCGAGCTAGCCAGCTGTCCTCTCCCGCGCAAAAGCGGGTCATGAGTGTGGTGAGGGCTGCCATGGATTTCGGCTTTTCCTGTCCTAGGTGCCGGGCTAGCCACTCGTTGCGGATGTTGTGTTTGAAGGCCGCTAGCGCCTCTGCATTCGGACAGTTGACGATCTGATTTTTCTTTGTTAGGAACTGCGTCCAGAATTGTCTGGCCGATTCTTCTGGCTGCTGAATTATATGGCCAAGGTCATCGGCGTCTGGTGGTCGCACATATGTGCCCTGGAAGTTATCGAGGAATGCGGCTTCCAGGTCCTCCCAACAACCGACTGACTCTGCTAGCAAGCTGTTGAGCCAATGCCGATCTGGTCCTTTAAGCTTGAGTGGGAGGTATTTGATGGCATGTAGATCATCACCGCGGGCCATGTGGATATGGAGGATATAGTCCTTGATCCGCATCACAGGATCTGTGGTACCATCGTATGATTCGATGTTTATGGGTTTGAAGCCCTCGAGGATTTGATGATCCATTACTTCATCTGTGAAGCATAGTGGGTGTCTTGGCGCCTCAGATATTGGGCTATGTCACGGCGTAGCTCATATGAGCTTTGTCTCTTGTGTTCGCCTGGCGGGTTTCTTTGTATCCGGCGTGACGGTAATCATCCCGAGTCGTTGGCGCCACGCGATCTGTAGATCGATCTTGTTTGCTTTGCCTTATCCTCCAGTATATCTCGCAAGTCCGGTAGCGTTCTCTCGTGCCTTGGTACTTTTTGAGCGGCGTCAGGCGTGGCTTGAGCGGAGGGGCGAGAGGCTTCTGTCAGGCCACGCAGGGTGGCCGATCTGCCATGTCGTCTTGTTGGTGTGGGTGCTTCCTCCTCGATCGAGGCAACGACCTGCGTTTGGGGTAGCTTTTGGAGGGTGTTCGAGTTCGTGCTCTTCGGTACCAAGGACTTGATCCATCTATCGCCTAGCAAGTCTTGGTCAGCTCTAAGCTCTTGCTGCTTTTCTTGAGGGCTGCTCGCCGTGGCCATAAGCCTGCGTTTGAAAGCGCTCCTGTTCGGCGGGATCCTCGTGTACGACAAATTCGGTAAATCGTCGAGGCTTGCCTCATCTTCGAGGGAGGCATATAATTATCGTCCTCTACCTCTCTATCTGCCGCTCTATCATGAGGGCTGGCTTCTCCCTCCTCCTGCGCTGAATCCTGCTGGAGGGGGTTGTCTTCAACCTTGTCCAGGTGTTATTATCTCCGTGCGGAATCACAGTTTTTCTTTGTGGCGGGATTTAAAGCGGCGCCACGGCGTCGGCGCTTGGGTTGTTTCTTGGAGGGTCATCCTCCGCTGTTCCATCGCCATTCCCATCTTTTGGGATGTCCACCATGTATATGTCATACGATTTAGGTGGCCTTCCAGCGTGCCCCCCGTGGGCACCGGGCTCTTAATCGCCTCCCGGCACCGTCGTCCATACCATCAATGTCTTCGGAGTCGAAGTCGAGCATGTCGGTTAAATCATCGATAGTGGCTACAAAGTGGGTGGTGGGTGGGCGTTGAATTTCTTCGTCGTCCGAATCCCAACCTTCCTGACCGTAGTTCGGCCAGGGCTCCCCTGACAAAGAGAGAGACTTTAGTGAGTTCAGGATATCGCCAAAGGGCGAGTCTTTGAAAGACGTCATGGTTAACTCCATACCGGCGCCCTACCGGATTCGAAGAAGGGGCGCGGAGGTTCGAGTCCGGAAAGGAGTCCGGCACACAGAGTCACGAAGCTTCACAAAGGACAGGGATGGTGTTAGGCTCAATCGCCGTAGAGATTTCAGCCCCCGAGGCGGTGTCCAACCAACCGTCCTCGATCGGCGAAACCGGCTCCGGATTAAGGGTCGGAGCGGGCACTGGTGCGGCCTCCAGGGCACTGTTCGGCGGTAGAGCTAGGTCGTACCCATCGAGACAGTGTGGCACGCTCGGCCGTGGCTCGAATCCGTCGAAGATCAAGTCTTCGCGGACATCGGCCGTATAGTTCAAGCTTCCAAATCTGACCTGATGGCCAGGGGCGTAGCTTTCAATCTGCTCCAGATGGCCTAGCGAATTGGCCCACGATTAAAGCCGCCCGAATCTGAAGATCTGTCCGGGAGAAAAATCTCACCTGGACTGCGTTATTCTTGATGATTGAAGGAGCTATCGGGCCTATAGGTGACGACACGAGGAACTCTCAATGAAAGCACCAATGTCGGTGTCAAAACCGGCGGATCTCGGGTAGGGGGTCCCGAATGTGCGTCTAGGCGGATGGTAACAGGAGACAAGGGACACGATGTTTTTACCCAGGTTCGGGCCCTCTCGATGGAGGTAAAACCCTACTCCTGCTTGATTAATATTGATGATATGGGTAGTACAAGAGTAGATCTACCACGAGATCGTAGAGGCTAAACCCTAGAAGCTAGCCTATGGTATGATTGTTGTTAGATCCTACGGACTAAAACCCTTCGGTTTATATAGACACCGAATAGGGTTAGGGTTACAGTCGGTTACATCGGTAGGAGATCTACATATCCGTATCGCCAAGCTTGCCTTCCACGCCAAGGAAAGTCCCATCCGGACACGGGACAAAGTCTTCAATCTTGTATCTTCATAGTCCAGGAGTCCGGACAAAGATGATAGTTCGGCTATCCGGACACCCCCTAGTCTAGGACTCCCTCAGGTTGCTAGAGTGACAGAAGCTTAAACCCTAGTTTATAAGTTGCTTCGTAAGGGGCTGATTTGGATCCATATGTTTCATGCTATGGTTAGGTTTATCTTAATACTTCTTTTGTAGTTGCGGATGCTTGCAATAGGGGTTAATCATAAGTGGGATGCTTGTCCAAGAAAGGGCAGTACCCAAGCACCGGTCCACCCACATATCAAATTATAAAAGTAACGAACGCGAATCATATGAGCGTGATGAAAACTAGCTTGATGTTAATTCCCATGTGTCCTCGGGAGTGCTTTTTTCATTATAAGAATTTGTCCAGGCTTGTCATTTGCTACAAAAAGGATTGGGCCACCTTGATGCACCTTATTACTTTCATTGCTTGTTACCCGTTACAAATTATCTTGTCACAAAACTATCTGTTACCTACAATTTCAGTGCTTGCGGAGAATACCTTACTGGAAACCGCTTGTCATTTCCTTCTGCTCCTCGTTGGGTTCGACACTCTTACTTATCGAAAGGACTACGATAGATCCCTTACACTTGTGGGTCATCACGCCACCCCGCTGGTGACCCTGGGCGCTGCCCCGGGAAGAGTCACTACAAAAAAATACACTTCCGTGATGATACGTGTTTGTCACACTAGGTCGCTTTTTTTGTCATATATGTACATCCATGACAAATTTATGACAGAATCAAGATAGTCATACCTGTGCTGTCGTAGAAGTGTTCCATGACATTACCAAAATTATCATCACGGAAGTGTCCACTTCCATGACGATAAATCACGCCGTCCGCGAAGTGCTTTTCGTCAAGGGTGGCCGACACGTGGCATCCACCGTAGCGGAACCCGTTAAGCTATCGGGTCGGGTTTTGGATCCGATAACCCGTTAACAGCCCCGACCAATGGGGATTTTCCACGTGTAAAATCATCATTGGCTGGAGGAAACACGTGTCGGCTCATCGTTGGGACAGATGTCATCCACTCATTGGACAGAAGGAGCCTATGATAAGTCGACACGTGGCACGACCCAACAGAGGCCCATTCCTATGAAAAGGCCAGCCCGTTTGACTTGGTCAAAACATGGCGGGCCAGCCCATGGAAAGCCTGTTAATGGCATGTTCGCATATAGCCCATTTACACCCCGCTAACCCAAGGCCCGTTACGCCCTATCCGAATTAGGCCCAGTAGCGTCATCTGGGCCATCCAATATGATTCCAGCCCGTTTCACTTCGGCCCATGTATGGCCCATGATGTCTTCGGCCCATATGAGGCCCTATGTAACTCTTGGCCTATTAACGGCCCGTGGTGAAACTGGCCCGCAATGAATAGTGTATCACTTTACACCCATTAACGGCCCGTGGTGAAATTGGCCCGTAATGAACAATATATCACTTTATACCCATTAAGGGACCGTTATTCAGTTGGGCTGTTTCCAGCAAATGTTATCTTTCGGCCTTCTCAGAGCCCATTTATTATTGGGCTCATTTCCAGCATTCGTTTACTTACGGCCCGTTACTGTCATTTTCTGCTTGTGGGCCAAATTCAGCCCGTGGTTACATCGGCCCGTTTGTGGTTCGTTAATACGTTGGGCCGTTTTCATAGCGTCATCAAATACGGCCTATTAACGATGGGCCGTTATGGTCATACGACCCATATAAGGCCCATTGATGATACGGCCTGTAGAAGGCCCATTGTTTCTACGGCCCGTAGAAGGCCCATTGTTTCTATGGCCCATAGAAGGCCTACTGTTTCTATGGCCCGTAGAAGGCCCACTGTTTCTACGGCCCGTAGGAGGCCCAGTGTCACTACAGTAAATATTAGCCCATGGTTATTGTGGCCTAGTTCTAAAAAATAGGTTATTGCACCCAATAGCAAACCGCGGAAAAAGAACTGCACTGACTACAAGCAAACAAATAAACAAGAAAACAAGGAAATAAATAAGCAAGCAACTTATGCTAGGCTATCACGGCTATTACACATATTACATCCACTGGGCATCAAAGTTCGCCACCGATTGCAAATATAGGGAACAAAGCGACATATCATATACACTTTGGTTGTCAAAGTTGGCGACCAACGCAAATAAACGCCGCAGACAAAACAAATCCAGAACTAAAACCACTTCGTAAGATCTCAAGAAACAATATCACAGGTACCCATAATGCTTGGCAAGATGCTTAGCAAGCTTATTAACTTTCTCTTGTTTGGCGCTTATATCCTCCAGTAGCTTGTTGTTGCACCGGAAAATATGCATCTGAATTCAGCAAGGGACTTCACAGGTCCTTGACTTCTGTCGCAGACATCTCGATTGATGTCTTTCAACTTGAAGTTGAGACTCGGGAAGACAAACTGATTCAGGCAGCGTAGTTCGAAGAGCTTGTGCCAGTGATGATGGCGATAACTTCGAACACTACATCAAGACAGGACTTTTGGGTTCCCTCACTTTGTCGTCAAGATAGTTTTATAGCTTTCTTGGAGACCAACAAGGATGTCTCACTATCTTGAACCTTATCTGCATTACTTCCTTTACCATTGGATAACGCAGTCTTTGTTCTCCAATATTTTGTCCGCATTCTAAAAGAGAAACAAGCGGACACATCACATGTTTACCATGTTGTATATGAAACTCATTTTGGTAAATGAGTTCAATAGTAAAGTGGACATGATAACAGCATGAAACAAACATATATCTATGTACCATGGTCACTTTATGGTCTATATCATTCTAGTTTTTGTAGCCAAATCAAGATAGAGACACAGTTCAAATAATATTTGTTCAAGAAAAAGCAGAATAGACAGAATATAAGTGTGGGTAACTATAGATCAATAACAACACTTGTAATGTGCATGGCATGAGAACATAACTATTTATTCAATTGAAACTGAAATCAACATAGAGCAGGTTACAACAAAGAAACCGATTAAAGAAACAGGTTTAAAACATACCTGTTGCGCCATTGGAGTTTCAATTCCATCCTTCAAATTTGAAAATAGTTGGTATGAGTAAATACAGTAATGCAAGAGCAAAGGAGTATGAACCATAGCTACAGAACCTGACCTGAGAACAAATCTTCTTCTCCTTTAAGCGTTGAGTTGGGATTCAGAGTGGTGGTCCTCGTGCTTTGGGCACTGCAGTTCCCTTACTAACTGCTCGTGTTTGGGTGCTCTGTGGTGGAGACGGTGCTATGTCAACTGGAACTGGGTTACTATCTGCCGGGGTTGGGGTTAGAAGGGGTGTAGCTGGTTCTCTGTCCAACTGGGTAGGGGTTCAATCTGCGAGAATCTGGGTTATGTGTGGTGGATCTGGTCCTTGGGCAAGTACAACCGTGGTTCTATCTGCATCAACTGGTAGCACTATCTTTTCTGAAGACCGTGTTGTTATTCCCTTAGATACTGCCATCACGCTCTCCAATTCAAATGGCTGCTAAAAAAGAAAGGTAATTGAAAGTATAGACATTGTATGATAGACAGGTGCAATGGATAGTGGGGAATAAAAAAGGGCTTGAAATAATTCATATTTATGTTGTCTAACCAAACAGGATAGCATGACACAATTTCACATATACGATGGCTAACTAAACAGGATAGCATGACACAATTTCACATTATGATGGCTAACTAAAAAAGATGGAAAGACATAGTTCAAAATATGAGACTATGTAAAGCAGGATGACATGACATAACTATATAATGTGTTTATTAAATAGGTTGGCATGCCATAATTCACATACATTCATGGATAGAATGCCATAATTCTAAATATGATGACTGTAAACACTAAACAGGATGAGATGATATAACTATATGATGTCTTTATTAAATGGGTTGCCATGCCATAATTCAGATAGATGATGTGTATGTACTATGTAAACATGATGGCATGATATAATTCAAATATATGATTTATATAGTAAGCAAGTAAGCAGATGGCAATCCATATATGACGTAAAAACTAAGCAATGCAAGACAACATGCATGACATGGGTAATATAACCTTGCCAAGTTTGAGCATAGACCTCAGGGGGGAAATAGGACTGGTCATCAGTCTCTGAATCCTCCTCTGAGGAGCTCTCTGTAACTAGCAAGATATCTGCTTCAACAGGTAGCATTGTCTGCTCTGAATACCTTGTTTTCACTCCAGATACTTCCATCACCGCTTCAAATGGCTGATGCACAGGAAGAGTAGTTGAATATACAAACGTTGTTGACAAATGGAACACGTAATACAAAGAAATGATAGCATTATATAGTTCACATACATGATGATTGGCTAAACAGCATGACATTGCATAATTCACATATATAATGCCTTTGCAACAAGATAGAATTGTATAATTCACATATATAATGTCTTGCAACAAGATGGCAATGCATAATTCACATATATGGTAATTAGACACTGAGCAATGTGGCATTCACACAAAGCATGTCTAAACTAATCAAATGACATAGCAATGCGAGACACCATACACACGATACGAGCAACATAACCCTGCCAAGTTAGAGCATACACCTCGGGGGGGGGGGGGAATAGGACTGGTCATCTGTCTCTGAATCCTCCTCTGAGGAGCTATCCGTAACCAGCGAGATATGCGCTTCGTCAGATAGCATAGTCTGCTCTGAAGACCTTGTTTTCACTCCAAAATTTGCCATCACCGTGTCAAATGGCTAATGCACACGAAGAGCAGTTGAATGTACTAACATTGTTGACAAATGTAATATGTAACGGAAAAAAAGGATGGCCTGATATAATTTACATATAAGATGACTAGCTAAGCAGGATGGCATTGCAAAATTCACATATATGATGCCTGGCTAAACAAGATGGCTTTGCATAATTCACATAAATGATGAATAAATTAAACAGATGGCATTCGCACAAAGGATGTCTAAAATAAGCAGATGACATATTCGATGTATAAAGTAAGCAATGCAAGACACCATATGCATGATATAACCAACATCAGCATGCCAAGTTAGAGCAAAGACCTCAGGGGGTAAATAGGAGTTACCTTCTCCTTCTGAATCCCCTCGAACAGATATCTTCCTCTCGACATACAATCCGAAATGCGTGGAGGGGGGCTGCCTTTGTGCCTACCATGGAGCGATGTCTGCATGAAATTTTATTGCCACGCAAGGCTCGTCTCTTTTGCTCTATATGTTCAGTTCCATTGTTTACAATAACTGTCATGGATAGGAATAAAACATAGTGAGATTATGTAAGGAGTGCATGAAGAAATCCAGAGTGATGGTAGCAACCTGTGGATAGACCCAAAACCAATAATAGCAGGCAGATAATGGCTTCAGTTAAAAAATACAGATAATGGCTTCTTTACTGTTTGTTTCCCACCCAACATGAATTAGTAGACACCGGAGATTAACCAGATAGTAGATAGATACTATTGATAGCGGCCCCAATATGTACCTCACAACCATTTAAAAACTCAAGTTTGACCATTAGTTTGGAGCTGACTCAGAGTGTAATCGGTGAACAGGACGATAAAGTAGCATGTAATATTAAGCGATGCATAACGTAAGCAGACACGAAAGAGTGCGACCTCTCTTGCGGACCCATGTAGTCCTCGAGGTCATCTGCTCGGTGGATGATGGTAATGCGATTGAGGAGTCCTGGACTAGGGGTTTCGGATAGCGAACTATCATCTTTGGCGGACTCTGGACTATGAAGATATAAGATTGAAGACTCCGTCCGTGTCCGGATTAGACTTTCCTTGGCGTGGAAGGCAAGCTTGGCGATACGGATATGTAGATTTCCTACCATTGTAACCGACTCATGTAACCCTAACCCTATTCGGTGTCTATATAAACCGAAGGGTTTTAGTCCGTGGGGCGAACAACAATCATACCATAGGCTAGCTTCTAGGATTTAGCCTCTCGATCTCGTGGTAGATCTACTCTTGTACTACCCATATCATCAATATTAATCAAGCGGAGTAGGGTATTACCTCCATCGAGAGGGCCCGAACACAGGTAAAAACATCATGTCCCTTGTCTCCTGTTACCATCCGCCTAGACGCATAGTTCGGGACCCCCTACCCGAGATCCGCCGGTTTTGACACCGACATTGGTGCTTTCATTGAGAGTTCCTCTGTATCGTCACCTATAGGCCCGATGGCTCCTTCAATCATCAGTAACGATGCAGTCCAAGGCGAGGCTTTCCTCCCCGGACAGATCTTCGTATTCGGCGGCTTTGCATGAGCAAATTCGCTGGCCATCTGGAAGCGGATCGAAAGCTACGCCCCGCCATCGTGTCAGATTTGGAAGTTTGAACTATATGGCCGATGTCCGCGCAGACTTGATCTTCGATGGAATCGAGCCGCAGCCGAGCGTTCCGCACTGTCTCGATGGGTACGATCTAGCTCTGCCGCTGAACAGTGCCCTAGAGGCCGCACCAGTGCCCGCTCCGACCCTTAATCCGGAGCCGGTTTCGCCGATCGAGGACGGTTGGTTGGACACCGCCTCGGGGGCTGAAATCTCTACGACAATTGAGCTGAACACCATCCCTGTCCCTTGCGGCTTCGTGACTCCAGTGCGGACTCCTTTCCGGACTCCGATCCTCCAGCGCCCTGCGGTCGAATCCGACTGGGCGCCGGTTATGGAATTCACCGCCGCGGACATCTTTCAGCACTCACCCTTTGGCGATATCTTGAACTCTTTAAAGTCTCTCTCTTTGTCAGGGGAGCCCTGGCCGGACTACGGTCAGGAAGGTTGGGATTCGGACGACGAAGAAATTCAACGCCCACCCACCACCCACTTTGTAGCCACTGTCGATTACTTAACCGACATGCTCGACTTTGACTCCGAGGACATCGACGGTATGGACGACGACGCCGGAGACGACCAAGAACCAGCGCCCACAGGGCACTGGAAGGCCACCTCAACTTACGATGTATACATGCTGGACACACCTAAGGGAAGGGATAACGAGGAACGATGGGACGCTGCGAAAGATAATTCCCTCGGGAAGCAGTCAAAGCGGCGGCGTAAGCGCCGCTCAAAACCCCACCTCGACAAAGATAGCGCCCACACAGACCCAGCCATAGAGAAGGGTGAGCCGGCCGACGACGAACATGCCATTGAGCAACCATCCGGACAGGCCAACCTGGACAAACAACCCGTCCCCGGCAAAGATAACAGTCCGGACGATCTCACGCCGGACACGCCATTGGAACAGAAGGACCTTCACAAAGAGCTCCTCGCCACTACACGTAGCTTGAAAAAGCAGAAACAAAGGCTCAGAACAGTGGAAGACGCACTCCGAATAAGGTGGAGTAAAGTACTCAACACCGTAGACAGATACGACAATAGCCACCAAACAAAGAGCTACCCGAAGCGCAAACTACTGCCCGAATTCGACGAGGAGGCCGTAGAGCCCCCACGATCAAAAAATAAAGAGACCGCCCGGTCGGGTAGACGACCACATGGCACACATAGAGCGGCAAGCGGCGCCGCACACAAGCGGGCACGCGATCCGCATAAGGATTCGCACCAAAGGATGTCCCAGTCAGATCTATCTATGGGCCAAGGAAACAAGCTCTAGCAAACAATACAACACGTCAAGTGTCCGAACATCACAGCATACCCAAATACAGGGGCGCCGCGCACCCCCTATATTTCACCGATGAGGTACTGGATCATGAATTCCCAGCGGGATTCAAACCTGTAAACATAGAGGCATATGACGGAACAACAGACCCTGGAGTCTGGATTGAGGATTATATCCTCCACATACACATGGCCAGAGGAGATGATCTCCACGCCATAAAATACCTAACCCTCAAGCTCAAAGGGCCAGCCCGGCATTGGCTTAAAAGCCTCCCCGAAAACACCATTGGTAGTTGGGAAGAGCTTGAGGATGCTTTTCGGGCCAATTTCCCGGGAACCTATGTTCGACCTCCGGACACAGACGATTTAAGTCACATAACCCAACAGCACGGAGAGTCAGCCCGAAAATTCTGGAACAGGTTCCTCACCAAAAGAACCAAATAGTCGACTGTCCGGACACGAAGCCTTAGCAGCTTTTAAACACAACGTTAGAGACGAATGGCTCGCCGGAACACCTTGGCCAGGAAAAGCCAAGAACAATGGCCGCACTAACAAGCCTCATGACCCGCTTTTGGGCGGGAAAGGATAGCTGGCTAGCAAGATGCAGTACCAGCGACCCAAGTACATCCGAAGTCAGGGATGAGAATGGGAAACCACGACGCAGCAAGGACCAGCGCCGGATTAAGGGAAACAGTCCAAAGAGCGCGGCAGTCAACGCCGGATTCAAAAGCTCATGACAGAACAATAAAAAACTGCCCCTTAAGGATAATAGCGATGAGCTATCCAACTTAAACAAAATCTTGGACAAGATATGCCAAATCCACAGTACTCCCGGGAAGCCTGCAAACCATACCCATAGAGATTGTTGGGTCTTCAAGTAGTCCGGCAGACTCAACGCCGAACACAAGGGGCTCGACACACCAAGTGAGGATGATGACGAGCACCACAAGCAGAGCCCCGAAAACAAAAAGAATTTCCCACAAGAGGTCAACACAAGAAACTTACTTCAAGTAACAAAAGGGGAAAATAGAGCGGGCGCCCATTGAATTACGCTACCGCATACAGTCTACCCCAAATGAGTCCCAACACTGGTTGTCAAAACCAATCACCTTCGACCATCAGACTACTCCGAAAGTATCCGAACGCAGGATGGACTGCCTTGATACTAGAACCTATAATCGACGGTCTTCAATTTATGCAAGTCCTAATGGACAGCGGCAGTGATTTAAACCTGCTATATCGTGACACAATCCGCAATATGGGGATAGACCCAAACAGGATTAGCCATAGCAACACTTCCTTCCAAGGAATAATGCCAGTGCACATACGCCCATTATGCGGGCTCCCTACTATTGGAAGTTATGTTCGCTCACCCGACAACTTCCATCGCGAAAAGTTGGTCTTCCACATCGCCCCATTTAAAAGTAGCCATCAAGCACTCTTGGGGCCTTGAAGCTTTCGCCCGCTTTAACGCAATACCGCATTATGCATCTCTTAAACTTAAAATGCCCGGTCCACGAGGCATCATTTCATTAAGGGGGAGCTGCGCGTGTCCCTCAAGGAAAGAATGTGAGACTGCCTTAGCAGCCTCACACTAATACGGCCTTACTGGCCAAAAGCGTCTAAAGCAGGTCGTTCAGACCACGGACACGGTTAGGCGAGTCCGACATAAATAAACATGATGCTTACTAGCCGCGTACCCCCTTACAAGGGGCTCCACGCATGTACAACAAGAGACAATAAAGCTCAATTTTATTCATTTTGGAATCGTACTATGATTATTTCCAATTACATTTTCGCACGATCTTTTTCAAACTAAGTTCCTCTCTTTTACAGATGAACGTCGTGCTATACCCGTCCAGGATACGGCACAACGGAGACACAGGCGCAGACGTGCAGCAGGGACCCGTTGCAAGGATTCTTTTCAGATTAAGTCCCTGCGTAAACCTTTTTCACTGTCTCTTGTTGTTAGTCATCCCCCGGTCTCTTATTATAACCGAGGAGGAGGCTGGCGTTTTGGCATCGGCCGTCGAAATTTTGCACGCACTGGAGACCAGGGCTTGTTACCAAGGGCATTGTTCGCCCGCTTTATAAAAGACCGAATACCTTAGGGAGTGTTCGGCGTCTCGAAGTTAGGCCTTATATGCATCAGCTCGAATCATGTCTTTGGTCAAATGTTGGGTTTGCCCGGCTCACGTGTTTTGCTGCCTTACGTTCCGTTCTATCGGCTAACGTGGCACCGGAGAACTCTGCGATTGTGCCCGGTTCGGCCGGGTGAGCACCTCGAGAGAAAGCCGAAAACCGACCGTCATGATATAGCGAGAGACTGGTCAACCACTTTCGATGACTCCACTGGAATGTTTAGAATTCCTCCGCATTAGACGAAGGACCGTTTCCCGGTCAGGCACATACGCACCCCGAATTCGGGAGAGTGCGGTGCCCTCAGGGGCTATATCGTAGCCCCACCGTCGAACTCCTATGGCTAAGTGAAAGTGCTAAAGCATTATAGCCCGGTTGCCTCGTTTGCTACGCTACCACCTCATTTATAGGACCAAGATGTTGGATTAAGTGTGAAAACGCGACTTCTTTGCAAACACCCCCGCACTATGTGCGTGGGGGCTGAAGCCGAAGGCTGCCATCTTCGAGTTATATACATATATACATCAACGGCCGCCGCAGGAGGTAGTTTGCTACTGGAAGGCACAAGTATAAAAAGCTCTTACATTAAATCGAAACGTTGTTTCATAAAATTACACATGTCATTCAAACATAACATCCTTCGAGCACTGCGTCTCTATTAAACGAGCGCCCGGAAGAACTTCCTCAAAATAGCGCTCGACTGGTACTCGGCTTCCGTTTGAAACTGGGGACGCGATATCGGTGGCCTTCATCTCAGCCCAGTATGCCTTGACACGGGCAAGAGGCATCTGCGCCCCCTCAATACACGCCGACCGCTTCATTGCGTCGATATGCGGTACCGCACCAAGGAACTGCTGCACTAAGCTAAAATAAGTCTTCGGCTGGGGTCTGCCTGGCCACAAATGAGTCATGACATGCTTCATGGAAATTCCGGATAATCGATTCAGCTCGGCCCATTCAGCCAACCGATCGGTCAACGGAAGAGGACACTCCGGACTATGGAATTGCGACCAAAATAGCTCTTCCCTTCTGTGCCCCTTCTGGCCTCGGAAGTGCTCAATCGCGTCCACAGCGCTCGCCGCTAAGTCCATATAAGCATCCTCCAAACTCCACAGCTTGTCCAACTGAGCATACTTCGGATCCGTATATTTCCTCCGCAGCAGAAACGGTTTTCCAGCCGCAATATCCCCGGCCTGACTCAGCTCCTCCTTGGCAGCTCTCGTAGCGGAACGGGCATCCTTGGCTTCGGCGGTGGCCTTTTTCAGGCCCTCTTGTTCCGCTTGACGTTCTTTTTCAAGAACCCCGCAGCGGTCGGTAGCATTCTTCAGCTTCAGGGCCATATTGGCCGTTTCCTCTTTGCTTCGGCAGTGAGCAGCCCGTTCGGCTTTCAGCTCTTGGCCGCCTTTAAAGCGCCGCATTACTCTTCGGCTTGCTCTTTAGCTCGGCGAAGTTCCGCCCAGCCTCTCCACGGCAGCAGTGCCATCTGCATCAAAGCATACAAGTAGTAAGGCATGGGCGTCAGGCTCCCTTACCAGGTGCCCGCGAAGAAGTCGCATACCTTGTGACTCGTCAAACCATTTATTGACCAGCGCGATGTCCGCATCCGCCTCGTCAAGTTGTCGCTTTAGTTCGGCAAATTAAATCGATCCGGCTGGCCACCGGACGCCCGCCACCTACATAGGAACGGCGACATGTTAGTATCGAGATTATGATCCTCGACGCAGCTGTCGGTTTGACAACATACCGAGTCTCGAGGGCTACTATCTATATAGGGCGCATTCTATATGCATAACTGTCAGAAGATACATCATCTTTTTTCTCTCGTACCTCAAACCTCGTCAGTAAACTTCTGGCGGCTTCGTCCAATCCGCTCTCAGCGGATGCAATTCTTTCAATCACCGTAGCCATTAGCGCACGGTGATCTTCTGAGATAGACACTCGCCCGAGCAGGTCCTTCAGCTCCTCCGACCGTGCGCCAGTTGGCGCTGGACCTTCCGGCCCCGCCGTACTCGGGGAAACTCTCCGTGACGACACCTCAGGGTCCCCCGCCTCGCATGAAGGCGCGATAGGTGGAGGCATTTCGCTCTCTATTATCTCCGGACGAAGATCCCCCGAAGACGAGCTCTGCTGAGAAGGGCTGAGATCCGAACTACAAGGTACAATTTTGGTTATATTCAGAAATAAATACAGGGATATCCTTTATTCACAAGACCCCTTCTTTTTACTTACGGCTCATTGGAGGGCTGATCCCCTCGGGAAATAGTGCGGTGGGGTATTTCCCAGTCACCGGACTGTCTGGACGAAGACTTCTTTCCCCGCTTTGAGGCCTTGGCTTCCGGGTCTTCGGAGGCGGTCCTCTTCTCCCCTTGGAGGGTAGGATCCTTGATTCCTCCTTCCTTGAAAGCCTCCTTCGTGGAGGCAGTTGTTTCCCTCCTCCCCCCTACGCCTTCTTCAAAAGGCGCGGCCTTCAACATCTTGGTCATCATAGGATCCGGCGTGGTCTCTGGGAGGGGAGCCGGACACCTTATAACCTTTGCCTTGGCTATCCACCCCTGTTCAAGAAACGGCTCCCTTAAAGAGCATATATATGATAAATGAATGAACAACCTGTCCGGTTACAAGACTACTTACTTGAGTATCTGGGCGATTGCAGCTTAGTCCTGCGTCCTCAGTCAAGTCCGGACACTTCTCTTGTGATCCGAAGAACAGTTTATACATCTCCACGCAGGCGTCGTGCCCATAAAATTTTGGAGAGCTTCGTGGTCCCTCCGGATTAAATTCCCACCAGACGGAGGGGCGGCGCTTGCAGGCGAAGGCGCCGAATTAGCATAACCTGCGCCGCCACGACCAGATTGATCTCTCTTTTCTGGAGGTCTCGAATACGGCCCTGCAACATAGGAACGTCCTTGGACGGTCCCCAGTCGAGCCCCCGGTTAACCCATGATGCCAGCCGCTGTGGTGGACCTGAGCGGAAGGCGGGTGGCGCCACCCATTTGGTGCCCACAGGAGCGGTGATATAAAACCACTCCCGCTACCACAAACCAAGCTCCTCTGAAAAGAGCCCTCGGGCCACGGAGCATCAGCGCACTTGCTTATGACTGCCCCTCCGCTTTTCTGCTTGTTGCCCTCGATCATCTTGGCTCCACCTTGAAGGTCTTGAGCCACAATCCAAAGTGAGGGGTAATATGGAGGAAGGCTTCACATACCACAATGAATGACGAGATGTGGAGGATGGACTCCGGATTCAAGTAATGGAATTCCAGCCCATAATAAAACATGAGCCCCCGCACGAAGGGATCCGTCGGGAAACCTAAACCCCAAAGGAAGTGAGACACGAACACCACGCTCTCGCCGGGCTCGAGAGTGGGAATGACCTGCCCTGGAGCAGGCAGCCTATGCGAAAGCTCGCCAGTTAGATACCTGGCGTCTCGCAGCTTTAGCACATCTTCTTCCATGACGGAAGAAGACATCCATCGGCCGAGATGGTCGGAGCCGGACATCGTCGAAGGTCCGAAGCGCCTAAATCTGAAGCTTTGGGTGTTAGAACTCGAAGCCTTGGCGGATTCGATGGAGGGGGGAAAAAGAAGAGGGCCTTGGTCTCATTATAAAGAGGTTGAATACTAAGAGCCCTCCCCGTGGCCGATTGGGACTCGCCTTCGATAGAGGAGGCGTGCCGACGGGCACGGTTGGGTTACCCACGTCCGTATTGATGAGAATCCCGGAATAAGGGGGGCACGATCTACGCTTTGATAAGACGTGCCAAGGAAACCGCCTTGCTAAACGCGCCGAGGTGGGTAAAATAATGATTCGAATAAAGGCTTGGCCGTGGTGTGATGTCACGCCGCAAAATACGTCAGCAGATCTGTGCAAAAATTATTCTCTCTACAGTGGTATGTGGAACTTGTTTTGCAGAGCCGGACACTATCCTTGTGTTCAAAACTTTCTATGAAGTATTCGGAGGAGGAACCCGCCTTGCAATGCCGAAGACAATGTGCGCGCCGGACTCGTCGTCATTGAAGCCTGGTTCAGGGGCTACCGAGGAGTCTGGACTAGGGGTGTCCGGATAGCCGAACTATCATCTTTGGCGGACTCACGGACTATGAAGATACAAGATTGAAGACTCCGTCCCGTGTCCGGATAGGACTTTCCTTGGCGTGAAAGGCAAGCTTGGCGATCTGGATATGTAGATTTCCTACCATTGTAACCGACTGTGTAACCCTAACCCTATGCGGTGCCTATATAAACCGGAGGGTTTTAGTCCGTAGGACGAACAACAGTCGTACCATAGGCTAGCTTCTAGGGTTTAGCCTCTCCGATCTTGTGGTAGATCTACTCTCGTACTACCCATATCATCAATATTAATCAAGCAGGAGTAGGGTTTTACCTCCATCGAGAGGGCCGAACACAGGTAAAAACATCATGTCCCTTGTCTCCTGTTACCATCCGCCTAGACGCACAGTTCGGGACCCCCTACACGAGATCCGCCGGTTTTGACACCGACAGCAGTTTTCATGGCTGCCAGCGGCGGGGAAGAAGATCTGAGGCGGCGAAAGACAGTCTGGAGGCCGGATCCCTCGCTGTCTTTGGACCTTCATCATTGGAGCAAATTTGGGGTGGACGACGGCGAGCAGAGCGGCACAAACCACGCAAGGTTTTCTTTGACAACTATCTGTAAGAGAAGTAATTCTGTAAGGGCTCGTTTGAATTGGAGGATTCCAACAATGCAGGGATAGGAAATAGACATGAATAGGATAGGAATGCACGTGTAAAACAGAGAATTTCAAAACACAGGATTTCTGCCAATCTAGGTGTTCGATTCACAACAATTGGAAGATCACAGGATGCAAAGAAGCATGGTGAGATTAAGTCAAACCACAAGAAAATGTATGGTTATAATGCTATTATGCTACTCTCTTAGTCTTGTGCTTCATGAATAGGAATTTGAAAAGGAGGACAAGTGAAATTTAAAATTCCTACGTTTTTTCTTTCAAGGAGACACTAAAGGAAAAAATCCGTGTGCTTAGTGGACAATATATATAACATGTAGAGTAAAAAAAGATGCTAAAAGTGTACAACCTCTTTGGCGAAGCCATGTCGATCTCAGCGTGATTGGGTTGGCCGGTGAGGATGCTTCGGCTGACTTTGCTGTCGGAGGAGGGGAAGAAGATCTTAGGCGTCCGGAGATGGAGCCCGAGGTACTGCTCCGCTGTGATGGAGGGTTTCGTCATTGGAGCAGCTCCGGTGAGTTGTACGACGCCGAGGCTGAAGCAGGACAAGAGAGACAATGAACAACGTTAACCTGAGTGGAATTCTAATAGCATCTCCAATACATGACATAAAATACATAACCACAAAGTGGTAGATGTAAAATACATCAGCCGCTCATCTCTGAACTTAACTGCTGTAAACTGAACTTAACGTCGAAACTGAACTTAACCGTCAAACTGAACCTAACTGCCGAAACTGAATTTTCTTTGTCGAAACTGAATTTTGCTTGTCAAACCGAACGAGCACCGGCAAGGTGAGGCTACACGTCGGTCGACTGACTTTTTCATCTCTGGTCAGTCGATTTTGCAGCCGTTGGATACGAAATCAAGGGCCTGCGGTTCATCTTCAACCTCCACCCCCTGAGCCGCTAGCCACCACCGGCCAAACAGCAGCCCCCCGCCGCCCGCGGCCGGCGGTGCACCGCCCCGCCCGCCCCGAAAACACTCCCCACCGCCGGTCCGCCGCCGCCCCGGCCATCCCTCTAGCCCCCCCCCCCCCCGTGCCGAGCTTTTTCTCCGGCGATCCCCACGCCACCGCCCCGCCAACGCCCCGCCACCGCCGACGACCACCGCCCCATCCTAAACCCTAAGTTAGATAGTGGGGTACCTCTCCGGCGAGCCCCCCTCCCCGCTGCGGCTGGTTCTTCCTTCACCCTGGCGAGCCCAACCCTTGAAAATCAACTGACCCAAAAGTCGATTCAACCGACTGAAGTGTAGCCAAATCGGAGCAGCATCAGAAGCAAGAGCAAGAGCGAGAGCAAGAAGCGAAACAAGAGCAATAGCAAGAGACCGAGCAGGGGACCGAGAGCAAGAGCAGAGCAGCAGCGCGAGCGAGATCTAAAGCAGCAGCAGCTCCTACTGATGTGGACGTCGCCACCGAGGGAGCAACGCCGTGGAGGAAGTGGCCGGCGATGCCTCCGTGGATGGAGCCGCGCCGTGTCGGCTCGGGACCGAGTGCCGGCAGCACCGTGAGATCGAATCAAGAAGAAAATGCGGCGATTAATGTACAACCTCTTTGGTGGCGCCGAGTAGGCCGTAGCTTTATCCGAGGAAACGGTGATGATGATGCTCTTCCGGTGGTGCAGGTGAAGACGGCGGTGTGGGAATGGAGGTGGCGCGAAAGATGAGGGGAACGTCGGGGCAGCTCCTTGGAGGTGGAGGACGCGGTGGCTGCACCGGTGGGACGATGAGATCGAAGACGGATCCTCATCCCAGATGCGGTGGATGAGGGACGTCGAGGTGTTCTTGTGGACGGCGTCGTCGGGGAAGAGGCTCCGGTGGGTGGCGGACGGAGCGAGGTGTGGGGTTTCATCGTGGTTTTCGCGGCCTCGGTGTACGAATGGGTGGGCGGATGGGATGGCAGTGGGAACCATGGCTCGAGACGCGCTTGTCCGAAATGTGGGGTAAGTTACGAAAGTACCCCCACCAATTTGAGGCGGTTCTTTCGGTTCGAGGTACCACGGGCATTTTGCATGTCGAGGATTTCATAGGAGGTGGGAGTTTTTGCGTTGTAATTTCGGAATAGCAAGGCGCGGGTTGAGATGGAGGGAGTTGTCGGAGCACAACGAGACAAAGATATATCTTAAATATTTCGGGCTAACAAGGCGCGGGTTGAAATTTCCGGACAAGCCTAATGTGTACTATACCAAATCAATGCGCACTACAAATGTCATTCAAAACTTTGAATTCATGTTATGTTCAATTAAAATATTTCTCTACGTGTATAATGCATGCAACCTACTACTCAAATGAACGTTTTAGTGCATTCCAAACGTATATACTACCGCTTCAATATGAACTAAATTTGAATAAGATCTACAGTAATGATTGCTGTGAATTCAAAGCATTTGAATTTGTTTCTCTGTTTTAATAAGATCTACAATCATCATTATTGTCAAGTTAAACCATCGTTTGTGTATTATCTTCACAGCACACCACATGATTAGTCTCGAGTTACATATGAACTATGTGGACTATATGAACTCGAACTAGATTTTTGAATCCACTTTATTTTGATTTCAAATCACATTACATTTCTAGCTCTAGCTAGATCTTCATAATCTAAACCATGTCTCATATGTATAATGTGTTTATCACATTATGTGTGGTGCCCCGCCCCCTACGCCTACAAGTATTTAGATGTGAGTTGCAAACACCACACATTACCACAAATTCAAATAAAATGTGAGAATGTTCGATATATAGTATTGTTTAGATTGCTCGATATTTAGTTGTAAGCTGCAAACGCCGCACATTATCACAAATTCAAATAAAATGTGAGATTGTTTGATGTATAGTATGGTTTAGATTGTTCGGCATTTAGCTGTGAGTTGAAAACGCCATGCATTATCACATTATGGTATAACATGTGCACAACACGTGTATCACCGCTATATTCATGCATGCAATGTTTAAAACACTATGATCTCCTATTCAAATATATGAATCCGCTTTCATATCAAATTATGATCTTTGTTAGTCTCTTACACCCACACAATCCTCTAACCTTTGTAGCTATCACTAACTTTCTCTCGTGCATGCACACGCCCTCCTCGCCTCCCCCCTCCCTCGGCATTCTATCCACGGGCACATTCATTTTTTTCTTTAGGTCGTTCTCCCGTAGTCTCCACAACTCCTTTCCGACACACACACCGATTGATAAACCTCTCCAAATGATGCCTGCCTACAGCATACACACACAACTTCAATCTCCTCCTTTATGTGTCCTTGCCTCGTGTCTCTCATACGGTCAGACACACGTGTAAACTCTCGCCCCTCTTTTCATCGATCTCACAACCGCACACTCCTCCCGTTATCTAGCTAGTAGTTGGGCCTCTTGCACTACCTCCTAGCTCCATTCTCTCTGTCTATCCATCTCGCTGGGCCTTATTTGCCTCTAACAAATGGATGTACACCGACCAATCTCTGTCTATACATATAGCCAGCTAGGTCCTTATAACTCATTTTTACCCACACGTCGATCGATCTACCTCATTAGTTGTGTCTCTCCCTTCCTCCGACAAACAACAATTGATCTACCGATCTAGTTAGGTTTGCTTACCAAACACATGGTTCCCCTTCATCATCCATGGATGCGTCCCGACAGATCTATCACGCATGTGCACACACGTAAACACATCCCCACTCTTATTGATAACATTGCAGTTCCACCCTCGGTTTGTCTAGTAGGCCTCTCCCAACATCTCCGAGAAGCAACTCCATCACCCATCCGGCACTCTACCCCTCTCCCTCCCTCTCCTCCCTCTCTCTCTCTCTCTCTCTCTCTGTCCCATCATATTTCCCGTCCTTCAGTTATGTATGGATGTCGCCGGATCTCCCTCAAGACATAGCTGGGTCTCTCCTTCTCAACACATATACGAGTCGTTCTACCTTTATAGTTAGGCCCCCGCCTACCCCTCCCCCACCCCCTCCCCGCACACACACCGATACATCAAGCGCTCTAGTCATGTCTCCCTGCCACACACAAACTTGACATGTGCCCTCTAACGTTCCGGTAGGCTAGTAGCCCTATATCTTTAACTTGCACACACACACAATTTCGATGGCTCTCTTCATCGATCTCGCACCCACCCACTTGATCCTCTCTTCGACTCTATCGATAGCTATGACCCCTCCATCTCTTCTCGTGGATTGCCCGACCCTCTATGTATGATATGGATAGGCCTCCATTTCACATACATTGCATGCAAAATTTTGTTTGAGATGTCATCGACACATATTCCCACAAATAATTCACGAAATCAACCCCCACTCCACCCCCACCCCCACCACAAAACAAATACACTCACGAACGCGGTTTGTATCTCTCTCACACACCCACGTAGGTGGGGGACGTGCATGAAGAGAAGAGGTGCATGCACGGTGCACGTACTCCCATCTCTTTCCAACCACACCCGCGCGGGTACACGGTGGAGCTCATTTCTGTATGAAAAAGGCAGCCCACATGGTAATTTGGCACGTGTACTGGTTGTCCACTTGGTGGAGGGAGGATCGTCTACCACGGGTGAACAAACAAATTGCGACTTGACGCGTTATGTTAAATTAAAAAGAGGCAAACCATGTGGGGCCTACCTTAGAGGCAAGGCTCTATACACCTGGAGTACTTTTGATGTGTCCCGTCAACTCGCATGAGCGAGGAGAAGCTTGCTTAGCACGCCGTCTCCCCACCCACGGGCGCGGTGGCTCGCAGGATGAGGTGAAGCTTGCTCCGCCTTCGCTGCTCCCTCGCCCATCTTGTGTGATGGCTCATTGGACGAGGAGAAAAATTTACTACTCCCTCCGTTTAATCCTCGTGCCTACTACCTTGGTTATAGAGATTATATCATATTGTTTGGAATATATATGTCCTTTAGTAGATTTGAATATGAACTACTAGTACATACTCCAAACACTGATGTATATAAACATATTTTAGAGTGTACATTCACTCATTTTGCTTCGTATGTAGTAGCACTATCCCTCGCCCCTTGACCCTCGCCCACGTGGTGGACGTGCAACAATTCATTTGGTCTCATATAGCCAGAACGATATATACTGCACTACCATTATTGCTCGACTTCCCGAAGAGGCGAAGAGCCAATCGCAAGGTTAATATTTTGGAGATGCCAAGCGCAAGGTTATAGGAGAACGAGTAGTAGGTGCCGCATCATTTATAAATAAAGTTTTTTTTTTTCTTGATGCACGTCACGCAATATGATAGGTTCATATGGAGAGAAAAGGAAACCGCTCCACTATATACATAGTCGGGGCGGGCCAGCCTACACGGTTGCTTGCTTTGGGGTTGCTCTCTTCACACTCTCGCACAACACGACTGTGGCCACATCTCTAACATCCCGGCGGATCACGCCCGCTTGGGGAAGGAATGGATGCTTAGTGTAGATGCAGTGGCCGTCGCCGACGGTGAAAACCCACTGTCAGCACGTCCCGATCAGGGGTCCCCGCCGTTCTCTCTCACAAAGCCGGCGAGGTTGCCTTTGTCCCTTGCTCACTTTGCCATGACGGCGTGGGCGGTTGCCACCTCTGCCGCCCTCCTCAAGGTTGAGCTACGTCCCTCGTGTACAACTCCCTTTACAATGGCTTGCACCATCGCTCCAATGCCCACATCACTCCTGTGGATATTTCTCTACTTCTTTGCCCCGCACATACCGATACCTCTCTTGGCTTCTACGTACTGTATTTGTGATGAGTTTATGTCCCATCATCTAGTCCCTGTTATCTTATTCTAATCACGCTTCTTCAATTTCATTGCCACAGGGATGCTCATCTCGATTTTGGTGAAACTGCACAAAATGATCCGATGGTCAAAAGGTTGCAAACTTCATTTCTTAGGAAGCTTTCGAGCGTTGCCGACAAATTGAAGCCTGGTCGTGGTTCACGGTTCAAGGGCTAGGGACTGCATGGATCGTTTTTTAGCTGCCTCTGCTCCAAAATAAGTGTCAACTTTAGTAGTAGTACAACTTTGTACTAAAGTTTGCACAAAGTTGAGACACTTATTTTGGAGCGGAGGAGTACATATTTGCTATGATCTGTCAATCATTGATATGCAATAACATGCATGTTATTCTCCTTTGTATTTGATGAAATGTTGCAACGGGCAACCTTGGACGCAGATACATGTAACAGAGCTGGAAGCTTCATAGCATTGTACAAATTTATCTCGCTGATAAATTACAAGACGCATACTAGTACTATACTAGTACTTCCTCCGTTCCTAAATATAAGTCTTTGTAGAGATTTCACCATGAACCACATGCGGATGTATATAGATGCATTTTAAGTGTAGATTCATTCATTTTGTTCCGTATGTAGTTCACCTAGTGGAATCTCTACAAAGACTTATCTACTAGTAATAGCTAGCCCCCACTACTAGGAATTCTCTATCCTCTCCTTGAGCCACATCATCAAAATTGACGTAGCCGTTAGATGAAGTAAATCAGTCATAATAGCCGCCCGATCTAGACGTTGAGAGGCTCCATACTAAGCCACATGCAAGCATGCAGAAATACCGTGGCACATGCATGTGAGTGGGTTTTAAATCACATCAACATGTTCGCATGCAAGCATGCACCGGTAGCATGCATGTAAGTGAGCTTTTAAGTCCCATTAACATGTCAAAAGAAAAATATAATCCCATTATGCAAGAGGAGTTGGCTGATCTATTTTCCTTACGTGGGATGATCTAAATGATGATGGGAGTTTATTTAGTTTGGCTACCACATTTTTCATGCGGTTATAGATTTTTTTAGTTCTATGAAATCAATAATTTTGCGCAGAGAGATATACCGCTGTTCCGCGGCAACACGCGGGGACTCATCTAGTAATATTTAGGAATGGAGGGAGTACTATGTAAAGAGTTAGGTGTCGCACGGTGATAGTGTGAGGTGGGCCATGTAATCACTGAGCCTGTGTGTTTTCACTGCTCTTGCACTCCTCCGCTGTAAGAATGGAGAAAATTGTAATCTTCTACCTCCTTTCGCCGAAAGTGTGGGATATCCACCAGTCCTACCACCTCAGTAATAAAGACCAATGAGCCGTCAAATCACATAGACCCAATAGTAAGTTGGACAGACGAAGCAACCATCACTCTTGCGCCAGCGAGAGGTCACGTCCGCTCTGCCCGGGCATGAATGCGGCACCGATTCTTTGGAGCGGCGCTGACTGCTTGAGGCGGGAAGCCTTGAGCGATGGAGGGGCTTTGGGTGGGCCAGGCTGGTCGAGGCGGGTGTGGCAGCTGTCCGCATGTCCCTAGGACACGCCCGAAACGAGAGGATGCACCGACTCTCATGGCTAAAATCGTACACTACACACCATCTCTCAGAGGAGTAGGTCGATCTGTCGCAGCCTCTAACACACACATGCTGTTAAACACACACACGCACATACGCACCTTGGTCCCGTTGCACCTTCTAACGTGACTTATTACACCTAGACAGAGGGAGTAGTAAATATACGAGATACGGTGGCACACTGACTTAAGTCGAATACAAGTGCCCAAAATTTGTGTGCATGTTATAATAAGGATTCACTTAAAATAGTACGTGAGCAAACAGAGGGATCAATTGGACAGTGTTCCCGAGCAGGAGCGAGATGTGTGAGGTAGTAAGATACACCGCTGGCGCTTTTAATTTTTCTTATTAATTTGTTTGTTTCACCCTCTGACTGGTGGGACTCAACGTACTACGTGGAGAGAGGTAAGGTGACTAAGGCTGCATTATTTTTGCACCATTGTGGATAGTCTTACCACCAAAGCCACATGACACGATTATGATTGAAATCCTAATGACTCCCACACACACAAAAAAAAACACGGCATGCCTGTCACACGAATGCAGGAATGTATAAAAGGTTATTTTCCTCTCATTGAACATAACGGGAGGGTTGTGTAGCTGGTTAGCCAGTTCGCTCATCAAACTTGAGGTCTCGGGTTCGATAACTCCACTTGAGCATAATTTTTGCCAGGAGGATTCTTTGACTGGTCAAAATGTTTTCTAGGGTTTGCACGCTTCACACTCTCTCTCCAGTATATATATACAAGCTGGAGCCTCAGCGCTTGTAGTTGCTCTCTTCACACTCTCTCGCCCTCTCCAACTGGAGCCTCGGCTTGTTGTTGCTCTCTTCACACTCTCTCGCCCTCTCCAGATCTAAACAAGACTTCGTTGGCCTCCCTCTCTCCCCTCACTGCTGCTCAAAGAGCCGGCAGGATCCGTCCGCCAGGAAGGGAAGGAGGCTTAACACTGTCCCCGTCGGCGAGGGAGGGAATCCACTACCGGTGCAGCTGTTCACTTTCCACCCAGCGGCGGCGTGGGAGGGCCTCCGACCCCTTCTTCTTCGCCGCGTCTCGTCGCCCACCGAACCACGCCCCAAGAACCTTAAGGCATATTTTACTTACTCCACATGCATTGCTCTAGTTGCATGTATACCATGAATCTAGGACGAGGTTCAAAGAGGAAAGTAGTGGGAAAAGTTGTATATAGCATGAATCTAGGACGTGGTTCAAAGAGAAAATGAAGGGGGAAAGTTGTATAGCATTAATCTAGGACGTGGTTCAAAGTGGAAAGGAATGGGGGAAAGTAGTGGGGAAAGTTGTATCGCATAAATCTAGGACGTGGTTCAAAGAGGAAAGGAAGGGGCAAAAGTACTAGTTCAAAAAGGAAAGGAAGGGACAAGGCTGTGGAGTTTGAGCAGGACTAGATTTGCTGCTCTCACATAGGGAAAGGTGTATAAAGATAACAACACTGGGACCAACACAAATATGCTCCTTGGTTGTTTGTTCTTTGTTGCAACAGACTCTGCATGACCAAAGTACATCGGTAGATGCACATGGTGCTGGTGCGTCCACTGTCCCGTGCAACTCATTAGCTGTTGTTAATCTAAGGCCCTGTTTGGTTAAAAACTCCCTAGTCCCTACCTGCTTGGTTCCAGGACTAAACATGGACTAGAGGTTATTAAATGACATGCTAAAAGACCATGTTACCCCTAGTAATGAACTAATAGAAACAAGATGCGATGCTTGGCAGGGCAACTGTTGGAAAAAGTCCCAAAAGACTCCTCGGGCCTTCTTTCTTTAGTCCCAAATGCCCACTTTTAGTCCCTAAAAGTCCCTCCTGTTTTGTTTAGTTGTGACTGACACGGAGTTTTTTTAGTCCCTACACCAAAATGTCCCTGTAAACAAACACCCTCTAATAATGCCACTGGAAAATTGATGCAATGCCACAGTTAAAATCAAGTTACATGTTTAACGAATTTTATTGTTAATATAATCTCTATGTTAATATTAATCAATGCCACCGCTTGAGAAATGCTACCGCCTTGCTTTCTTTCCCATTTAGATAAGGTAGATGCTTCTTTTTGTTGGCTTCTGTGTCATCCACCGTTATTGACCACTAATTGTTTCCTTTGCACCTCTGTGTAAACAGGGTTATCTACTTCACCTCATTGCCATTGTGACCTTTTGTTGCACTACACAAAACACTTTCGTTTTGAGAGTGTTTTGTGCAGTTCAACCAAAATGTCACACTGACAACATTGCTTGATTGCTTGATCTTAGTGGAACTGCACAAGAGGAGATCTTACTTCCTATCCGTTAAGGCGAATTTGGTTCAGATATTCTTCTTGTGAGTTGTTTGAATTCCGCATCATGAGAGGTCAGTACTAGCCTTCTTTCACATGATTCTGCAGTGTGCTTTCATATGTTGTGCTACTTGTACGATAATGTTGCTTGATTTTAGTGAACTACACAAATGGAGACAAGACTTCCGATCTGTATGTGCACCGTAATATCCCATTGAGGTAAGATAAGGATATTTCACAACCGTTGGCCTTTATTTTGCCACTTTCATCAGAAAATTAAGTTTAGTACTACACTTGTTCTCCCTAATTGACATGCCAAATCTTACATTGAAGGCGAAGCTTGTCTGTTATTGAACCAAGTGATGAAGGGGAAGAACAAGCGGAATAAAAACAAAAATCAACTCCCGGTGCTGTAATGAAGCACTGGAACTGTGATGACACAAGTAATGATATAGTTTTGCATCTTAATTTATTGCTATGGCTGGAACGAGCAATTGTTTTGCCACAGATTTGATGCCATACGTAATTATCTCTACTTGTGCAAACAGGGATCTTCTTTGAAGATACCATATATTTTAGTGGAACTGCACAAGAAGATGTTGGAAACATTAAACTAATCGAGGAGTATATAGTAAGCATGGCCACCCCCGTAGATAGCAACAGATGGTTCCGGAGAAGTGCTTCATCTGTATGCTCTACACAAATGTTGGTACTCCCCCACTGATTTCATCCATATGATTGAGCTTTGTCATCTCTATTGGTGTTGTGCTACTGTTTAGATACTGTCATGAAAAAGTGGTATTGTCCTTGAGAAGTGCTTCATTTGTGCTGTTTTAAATATTTCCTTTCCTTTTTTTCAAGCAAACAGGGATGCTAGCATTTAGTAGTCCTCTTGTCTTTGCACAACAGGATCATCTTCCTCTGAAGAAGAATATGGAGTACGTGAAGTGACTAGTTCCGATTATGCTAAGATGAAGAAGCCCTGTCTATCTTCTCATCAGAAGGAGCAGCTGAAGGATGGTTACATTACTCCCCACAAGACCAAACTAACTTCAGCTCAGAAGGAATGACAAATCTCCATTTTTTTGCTGTGATGCGCGAGTACAATGTTGTACTAGGATTCTTTCCGGTGAGTTCCATTTTTCTAAAAGTGTGCTCTACATGGACCATGTATGTGCCTGTTGAAACTGTCAATTCATAGTACACTTTGCTTTATACTAATCACTTTTTTGTATTTGTGCAAACAGGGGTGCTCAGCTTGATTTCAATGGGAACTGCACAAAATGTTCATGAATACATCGAATCATTCATTTCCACCACAAGAAAGGAGGTGCCCATAAGTTCAAGGTGTTGCAACATATAAGGGCGAATCATACAAGCTACGCGCGAATTTGGTTGATTTTGGTGGAACTGCACAAAAAGAACAGCTGGTTTATTTTGCACGAGGTGCCATGTCAATGTCCGAACTGATGGAAAACCCTGCCCATTCCACAATAGTAGGCATTTGATATTTTGGAATGGGACAACCTTGTCAAATTTTGCTCATTGATTTTAGCAAGATATGCGTTTGATATTTTTGAATGGGACGCCCTTTCTTTGTCGGCGTCGATCAATTTTTCTTTATTCTTTAGTTGTGAAGTAAATATTGCCTTTGACATGTGAGTCACCGAGATGCATAATCATCGATTGTTTTGAATGTTCTCTATGAATTACCGTGCCTGTGTGTTTGATTGCAATGTACGTAAACGCTAAAAAGCTGCTCAAACTCTTTGTACTCATACATTTCCTTTTACTTCGCACATTGTGAAAGTGCATACTTTTTTGTATAAGATTGGTCAAAGTAGAGATACTTTGACTGCAAACAAAACTTGTATGCAGACTAGAAAGGACCGGAGGGAGTACATGTGAAACTGCTGCAAACGTGGTGATCACATGGGAATAATGCTAGTACGTATTGTTTTGCATGTTCATCCAATGCCAGTGATACAGGAATTCAAACTAATCGAAATAAATTTATTAATACACGATCGGATTTCATATAAACATGCCGGATTTCATTACATTTCATACATTCTTCAACTAAAAAGGGTGTTTGTGGCCGCATGCATCTCCCAGATGCAGAGGTCGGGGGTCATCCTCCTTTTCTAAAAAAAACTAAAAAGGGGTGCGCTGGAGGTATAATTAATTAACCGAAGCTACCCACCTGTGTCCCGCTGAGCCAAACAGAATTTTCAGTGACTTAACTGCAGGTGCAGTTGCGTAAATGACATGTGGCCTGTTGGGCCCACGTGTCAGTCAGCCAACTGCACTCTAGCAGTTAAGTAGAAGCAGCGTTCTTCTCCAGCGCAGCTCTCGACTCCACGTCGCCGCCAAGAAGCTAACCGGCCGTCAATGGTCAACCCGCCTAGCTTGGCTTCAACCAAAGGGTAGCAGCGGTGGCCTTACTTACCCGAGCGGCGGCGACCTACCGTGTTCTACTCTTCCTCGTTTTCTGTGTGGCGCGGCCTCGTTGGCAGAGGGGCTTGGCCTCAGTGGAGCAGGGCGTCGTCAACGCCAGCGGAGCGGGGACTCGTCGGAGCTGGCATTGTCCTCTGCCTCGTCCTCGGTCTCGCCAAACAGCGCCTCGCCCGCTTCATCGCCCTCTTTGCTAGCCTCTTTGTAGGCGGCCGCAGCCTCCGCCACCCGCATGTGGTACCGCCAGCGCTCGACGCGGCCCTTGCGGGCGGAGCGGTATGAGTCGAGCAGCGCCTCCTGCTCCGCCCGCTCCGCGGCGATCTACTCCTCCGCCGCAGTGCTCTGGAGGGATGGTGGTTAGGCGGCGTCGGCTGCGCCTCCGGAATCGCCTCCTCATGCATCTGCCTCACCCTGTCCATATATTGGGCACGAGCCTCGCCGATGGTCATGGTGCAATGCACCGGCGAGGATGTCGCGGAGGAGGGGGTTGGCGCCAGATCGTCGACTACCCTGTTCTCCATTGGGACGTCGTCGTCCTCCGGCTGCCTGCCGGCCAGCCGGTCGGCAGCAATGGCTGCCATCTCCTTGTGGTCCGTCGTCCGCCCGTCCCGAAGAGCGCTGGAGCGCGAGGAAGCCATGGTGGGCAGTAGTGGTGTGGACAGGAGAAAGGGAACGGATGCGGATGACTGCGGCTATGGCCGGCGCAGCAGTTTATATAGCAATGGTGGGCGGGCGGAGGGACGGACGTGTGGCGCCGGAGTAGCCACCTCGGCAACCGCGTATCATTAATGTGTGCGGCAGATGGACGGACGACACTTGTGTCGTTTGAAGGCGGAGCAATCGCCTGCACCGGGAAGCGGGCGGGGCGCCGATCAAGCTTTATGGAAGCAAGCGGCGAGAGATGACTTTACTTGGATAGGATGACAATGGGGACCCACCAGGTCCATAGCCTCACATATGCAAGTGCCTCCTTATTTTATATATATATATATATATATATATATATATATATATATATATAAAACTATAATTTATTTTTATTCCTCCTGGTTTACTGACATCACGGTCCCACACCATTGTCAACCTATGTACTCCCTCCTTTCCGGTTTATAGGGCTTATCTCAAAATTTCAGTTTCTCCATTTTATAAGGCTCAATTTGGTTGTTTTCCATCACATGTTCAGATTCCAAGGTGCATTAAATCATTGCATGCAAGTATTAAGAGAAAATTGACCAATGCATATACTTTTATGCATGCATGCATTGCAATTACATTCATAAACATAAGTTTTTGAGGATAACAAGAGCATTAGTTAGGTGCTTTTGCAAAACTACAAAAAGTATTCCACCACTCGCCATCTACCTTGATTGGTGAGATTTTTGAATTGAGCATTATAAACCGGAAAGGAGGGAGTAGTCAATAAACGCGAGAATTGCACAAGAAGCGGCTGACAGCTGGGACCAAGCAGCTCGAGCAAGATTTGTCTTTTGAGGTGTGAGCACCGCAGAAGTTTTTCGATGTTTACCCCAGATATTAATTTTTCTCCTCTGAACAACAACGAAAACATCGCTGCAGGTATTAATCGCGGGTCAGGTCTGCCTAGCCCGAGCCGATATCCAGCCCGGATATTAATGTTTTTCAAGCTGAAAATGGCTAGCCAGCTATACTTTTTTTAGGAATACCCAGGCAAGGTCAAGTTGTTATTCTCAGCCCCGCTGGGCTGCAAATCTTTCCTAGGAGGGATGCATTAGGCTTAATAAGAAAATGGGCTTTAAGAAATAATAAATGGGATGTAATTATAAAAACTAGGTAGTAACTATAAAAAAATGCACCAAACAGTGATTACTTTATAAAATATTATTTTTGGATATTGAAAATTTTAATTTGACTAATTATTGCGAGCGCAATGTTTCGTTGGATTTTTACGTAATATAAACTTATATTGAAATTGTATATAATCTGACTAGAAATTTCGGGATAAAAATATTCGGATCCCATCAAAATGTGGGAAATTTTTATTGAATTCTATTTTGAACGGTTGGTTGAAATTGGCTGTACTTTTAACAATATGTAAATGGGTCGTAGTAAATTCCACTAGAATTCAAAAATGGGCTACACATTCTTACAAATCTCGAATGGGCTATAAGTTCTCTGCCACACACTTCTGGCCTTACTAAGTTGACGCGTCCCCTAAAAAAACAGAGTTGACGCGTATTCAAGGCTTTGTCAACTTATAGTCAACACACGGTTCTAGCAGTAGTGGCCGTTGGATGTCCATCCAACGGATGCCGTGCTTCTTCTTCAATCTCGGATATTCTAGCTTCACCCGCCCAAAAAATGATTCCTCCCCCTGACATCTGGGGCGCACCGTTTCGGAAGCTGACCTATGGGCCTATTAAGTTGACGTACCAAGGGCTTTGTTAACTTAGTCAATATAAAGGATTCTAGATGCAGTGACCGTACGATGTCCATCCAACAGCCGTCGTGCTTCTTCAACTTCTGGTCTTCTTGCTCCAGTCGCCCAAAGCAGCGCCGGTCGTGCCGCCTGCTCCTGCCTCCCGTGGCTGGCTGTCTTTGCCATGGAGGCCTCACCGCCCCCTACTACTCCCACCGCTGGCCAGGCCATCCCTCCACTCACCCACACCCCCTGTTATTCTGCAGCGATGGCAGCGCAGCCGAACCTGTGAACCCTCGTACTCCTCTCCGCGTGTGCATCCACTGCCGCATCTTCCCCGGCTCCGCGTCGTCCCCTTCCTAGGCCTCGCCGTCGTCCACCGCCGTGGTGCTCTCAGCACGGCGTGGTCAACGTGGTCAAGGAACGACTTCCATCGGACGTGGACTGTACGTGGAGAGGCTGATAGCTGGGTCCACGGCAGCCGCAAGGAAGTGCCTCCTTATTACGCGCAAAATAATTATTCCTCCACCTGACAGCGGGGACCCACCGGACGGGCCACCGTATTTCGTGAAAAAATGATTCGCCCCCTGACTGCTAGGACCCACGAGCTACATCTTCGCACGCAAGGAAGTTCGTTCGGGGAAAAAAGACGATTCGCCCCCCTGACTGCTGGGACCCACCAGCTACATCTTCGCACGCAAGGAAGTGCGTCTGAAAAAAAAACGATTCGCCCCCCGACTGCTGGGACCCACCAGCTACACCTTCGCACGCAAGGAAGTGCGTCCGGGAAAAAAAAGATTCGCCCCCCTGACTGCTGGGACCCAGCAGCTACACCTTCGCACGCAAGGAAGTGCGTCCGGGCAAAAAAACCAAAACGATTCGCCCCCCTGACTGCTGGGACCCACCAGCTACATCTTCGCAGGCAAGGAAGTGCCTGACAGTAGGGACCCACCTGGTCGAAGCGTATGTAGCGTTGTCATCCTGGTCGCGAATGTGTACGTACATACTGGTCGATGTAGAGGCGCCGCGTGTAAGTAGTAGAGGCGCGCCGCGTAGCATGTACACGCGTCGTCTGGCGGCCATGGTGCAAGAAAGAAAATACGGCCACGTATGTGTACATACGGGCGGGGTCTCGAACGCCTAGTCGCGCATACATACAGCGAGGGCTCGTGTTCATGGGGAGGCAACATAATGCGTCGTGTTCATGGGGAGGCAACGAAATGCTTCGTGTTCATGGGGAGGCAACGGAATGCGTCGTGTTCATGGGGAGGCAACGGAATGCGTCGTGTTCATCGGGAGGCAACGGAACGCGTGGGAGCCAACCGGCTTGGACGGAACATGCGATGGAAACGAGGCCTGGCATACCGCAGAACGGAGGAAACGGCCTTGTTCATCGAGAGGGGTGTGGCGTACCGCAAAATGGACGAAACGAACCTCCTACGGTCGAAACGGGGGTCCTGTTGATCGGGAGGGGTGTGGCGTACCGCAAAATGGACGAAACGAACCTCCTACGGTCGAAACGGGGGTCCTGTTCATCAGGAGGGGTGTGGCGCACCGCAAAACGGACGAGACATACCTCCTATGGTCGAAAACTGGGTCCTGTTCATCGGGAGGGGTGTGGCGTACCGCAAAACGGGACTCCACGGGATACTGTTCATCTCCACCGTTGATCGGGAGGGGTGTGGCGTACCGCAAAATGGACGAAACGAACCTCCTACGGTCGAAACGGGGGTCCTGTTCATCGGGAGGGGTGTGGTACCGCAAAACGGACGAAACGTACCTCCTACGGTCGAAAACTGGGTCCTGTTCATCGGGAGGGGTGTGGCGTACATAAAGCAGGACTCCACGGATCTTGTTCATCTCCACCGTCGACCTCCTCCAGCCTCCACGGGCTCCTGTTCATCCAGCCTCCATCGCGCGCTACTCCACCGGCTACTGTTCAACCACCCCTCCACGGGCACCCCTCCACCGTCTACTGTTCATCCAGTCCTCCACACCATGGGGTCCTGTTCAACCACCACTCCACGGCCACCCCTCCACCGTCTACTGTTCATCCAGCCCTCCACACCACGGGGTCCTGTACATCCCGAGGCAACGCCACCGCTCCTTTGTTCATCCAACCCCCCGCAATGCTCACCGTTCATCCAATCGATCGGCTTCGCTAGCAGCAGATGGCGAAGAATCGCCCATCGGGTTCGCTTAACAGCCATCGATCGATCGCTTTCGAGTTCGATAACGGCGTAGCCCTCACGGATTACTGTCGCTTTCCGGGTTCGATTAGAGCCAATGCCTCGCTCGGGTTCGATTAGAGCCAACGCCGCACACACTGCAGCGTCGTGTAACGAGAGAAACTTCGCATCGCCGGCCCCGACCTCCCACCGTAACTGCAACTCCCGAAATTTTCCTACCCTCGCTTCTACCACGGTTTTTTCCGTCATGGACGGTCCAAAGAATGTCATGCAGCTGCGTCTCCGGCCCGCCCAGGACGAAAAGCCCATTTTCTGTCATGAATTTTTGTGATAGAAGTAGGAGCCCACCACATCTATGATGATACCGGGTTCTATCACAATTATCGTCATAGAAGTGTCATATGTATGACAGAAAAAAATTTCGTTCGGCCCAAATTGTCACGGATGTGTCTTTTTTTGTAGTGAGTCCCGCGCGTCCTTCACGGGACGAGGAAGGCTAGCATGTACGTCGAGGTGCTGGTGAAAATGGCGGACAGCCGCAGGGCCGTGATAGAGCTCCTTCTAACATAGTTAGAAGTCGAAGCGCGTCACGGTCCGCGCAGCTTTCGCTGCCGCCCACCCCAGCAGAAGCTCTGGCGCGCGCGCAGCTGCTCCTCGACTTTCCTCCTGCTGCGGAGAGGCTCGAAGAGTGGAGAGCCACTGTTCAGAGCCTCGTCGGCATCGCCAACAAAGATGAGCCACGACCAGCGGGGCCCGTAGGCATTTCTCCATCGAGCCACCGCATGCCAGCGGTGGAAGGGCCGGGGGCGATGCAGCCACAGTGCACTCTCCTCCCCCACTCCAGCCACCGCGGGTGTCGAGCCGTCGTGATGACGCTTGTGATGATATCTCCATAGCGTCGCCCGATCCGTGGACCCACCGCGACCACCGTCAAGTTCTTCGGGAGCGAGCCCTTGAAGACGCTCGAACCACCATCGAGCGCCGACGTGATGCACGCCACCAATCAGACAGGCGGGCAGGACCCACTATGGACCACCCGACACCGGGACGCTACGGTGGCCTACCCTACGAGGTGGGTTGTCCAGCCTTCACCCGTGAGCTGCGGCAGTTCCAGCGGCCCTCCCACCACACGTTCAAGCCCGACGTTGGCGAGAAGTACAACGACAAGACTCACCCGTCAGAGTTCCCCAGCATCTACACCATCGCGATGTAAGCTGCTGGAGCCCGCGACGATAAGGTGCTTGCCAATTACTTCCCGCTGGCGCTCAAGCCCAATGTTATGTCATGGTTGATGCACTTGCCGGTGGATTCCATTTCTTCTTGGTCGGATCTGTGTCATGAGTTTCTTGGTGCCTTCATTGGAAGCCATCAAGCTCATTGCCAGGCGAGCGATTTGCACATCATCCCCCAGAAGGAAGGAGAGAACCTGCGCAAGTACATCGAAAGGTTCAGCCGAGTGCAGTACAACATCCCAGACGTTCATCCCGCCGCCGTGATTAGTGCGTTCCATCAGAACGTGCGCAACCGCAAGATACGTGAGGAGCTGGCGATGAACAAGGTCAAAGATGTGGCTGAACTTTACGTCCTGGCCGACAGGTGCGCTCGGGCTGAAGAGGGGAGGAAGTACCCCGGCGAGGACGCCGGTGCGGAAACCGACTCCACAGACGGTGACACCACCGCCCCGACAAAGAAGGGCTGGTGCCGTAACAGCAAGCGTAAGGGCAAGACTATGCTTGCCGTTGAGGGATCTGATGACACCGGCACTGCCAAGAGGCCAAGTCAAGCGACCCCGGCAAGGAGGTTGCCAGGTGTGCCGATTGCCGGGCCTTGGCGACCGCCGACAAGCCAGGGGGCTCTGACAAGCAGTATTGCAAGGTCCACCTCACCAAAGGCCACGACCTCCAGAACTGCCGACAAGTTGAGCTGCTCGCTGAGAAGCAGAAAGCCGAATATGAGAGGCGGGACAAGGAGAAGGGTCAAGATGGTGCCGAAGGATCCGGCAAGAAGCGTGGCGGCCAAGGAGGCCGCCACGGCAAGGATAACCAGCAAGAGAGGTCCGCCCTGGGCCGCGACTAGAAGCATGAAGATGCTGATCATGAAGAGGACGACGAGTCCGACGACCACAAGTTTCAGAAGGCTACAGAGGCCATGTGTGTCGATGGTGGCGCCTCGCTGCACACATCTCACCGGCAACTCAAGTAGTGGGCGCGTGAGATCACAGCAGTGGAGCCATCACTCGACGCATGGAAGCCACTGAAGTGGTCCAGCACGCCTATCATCTTCGACACCGAGGACCACCCTGACCGCACTACCGCGGTCGGGTGTTTGCCATTGTTGGTTTCACCAATGATCCACAACCTCAAGGTGACGAAGATGCTAGTTGACGGCGGGGCTGGTCTGAACTTGATCTCGCCTGTAGGCTATAGATTCCTGATGGAGATCTCGAAGAGACGGGCACGTTTCAAGGGGTCAACCCGGGGAGGAGCCAACCGAAGGGAAAGGTCACGCCACCCATGACATTTGGAGGCAAGTTGAATTACAGGACGGAGAAGATTGTCTTTGATGTAGCCGAGATCCCCCTGCCCTACAACGGGATCCTCGGCCGCCCGGCGCTGGCCAAGTTCATGGCGGATTCCCATTACGCCTACAACACGCCGATGATGCCTGGGCCGATGAACATCATCACCGTCCCCTCCGACAAGAAAGATGCGCTGATTTGCGCTGACCAACTCTACCAGGAAGTAGTTGCAGCAGCTGCCACCAAGGCACTTGCTCCTGCTGTTGAAGCCCCGGGAGGGAAGAAGACCGGCGGGACCTCTTGCACCCACTTCGGCAAGCGCACCTCTTCGGAGTGTTGTGGTCCCGTCGAGGACGTGGCAGAGAGCTCCACCGGCAAGAGCAAGAAATCCAGAGCGGCACCACCAGAGACCAAGAGGGTGTCCGGCAGAGAGGACGGCATGGGAGGGGCATTCACCATAAGCTCCACCCTCGACGACAAATAGGAAGGCGAGCTCGTCACTTTCCTACGGGCGAATGTTGATGTGTTTGCATGGCAAGCATCCGACATCCCCAGCGTTCCCAGGAAAGTGACTGAGCACCATCTTGTTGTCTGTCCTCATGCGCGGCCCGTCAAGCAAAAGGCCAAGAAGCAAGCTCTAGAGAGGCAGGAGTTCATCATGGAAGAGATCAGAAAGCTAGAGGCGGCAGGCTTGGTAAGAGTGGTACTCCATCCGACGTGGTTGGCCAATCCGGTGGTGGTGCGCAAGGTAAACGGGAAGTGGAGGCTGTGTATTGATTACAAAAACATCAATAAGGCTTGTTCGAAAGATCCTTTCCTGTTGCCGCGCATCGACCAGATTGTTGACTCCAAGGCCGGGTGCGACCTGTTATCATTCCTTGACACCTACTCAGGCTACCACCAGATTTCATGACAAGAGTAGATGAGGAGAAGACAACATTCAACAACCCATGTGGTACGTATTGCTTTTTACGGATGCCTTTCGGGTTGAAGAGTGTTGGCTCGACCTTTGCAAGAGCAGTCCAAATTGGTTTTGAGCACCAGCAACATAGAAATATGGAAGCTTATATGGATGACATAGTGGTCAAAACCAAGGACAAGGCGACACTTGTGCAAGATTTGGAAGAGACGTTTGCAAATTTGCGCAAGATCAACCTCAAGTTGAACCCTGAGAAGTGTGTCTTCGGTGTCCCATCCGGCAAGCTTCTCGGGTTCTTTGTGTCGTAGCGTGGGATTGAGGCGAACCCAGAGAAGATCAAGGCCATCGAGCAGATTGAGGCACCTAAGAGAATCAAGGATGTGCGTCGGCTCACTGGTTGCGTCGCCGCCATGAGTAGATTCATCTCCAAGTCCACTGAGCGTGCCCTTCCCTTTTTCAAGATCTTGAAAAAGGCGAGCCCAATGGAGTGGACCCCGGGGGCCGAAGCAGTGCTGCAGGATTTGAAGAAATACCTCTCCTCTACCCTAGTGCTGGTTGCGCCCAAGCCACAAGAACCGTTGTTGCTGTATCTGCAGCAACGAATCAAGTGGTTAGTGCTGCACTGGTGGCGCAGAGGGAGGTCGACGAAGAGGCAGTAGCAACGGTAGAGTTAATGGATGGCAAACCAGAACTCTCTCCGGCAAGGCCTGGTCCCGGCAAGGCTGGGCCCCCGGCAAGGTCCGACACCATTGTGATAGGGCCCACGCAACTAGGTGATGTGGTGCAGAAGAATAAGATGATGCAGCACCCAGTTTACTTCGTCAGCTCCCTCTTGCAGGGGGCTAGGTCGAGGTACTCTGGTGTGCAGAAATTGCTTTTCGGCCTCCTTATGGCCTCGAGGAAGCTGCGTCATTACTTCCAAGCGCACGAGATCACCGTCGTCATGTGACACTCCAAGGATTTTTAGTTGGTTTTCTTCAAAAACTTTATTGATTTTGTAGAAGGTCACTTAAAACCCTTCCAAAAAAATCTCTCTCAAAACTTTTTTCTCCTTTGGCAAGGTTTTTAATTTGGCATCTTCTTCAACCCTAGTGTTGGTTGTTAAAAAAACCTTTCTTCTGTTTGCCCTCTTCCCAAATTTAAAATTTTTGGATTTATTTTCTTCAAAAAAAAAGAAAACCCTAGGAATTCTTGAGTCTTCTCTTATTTTGAAACCACTCATGATTTTACCATACCTCATATGGTAAAACATCCCAAAAACCCTCCTTCCACTTTGGGGCAATCCAAATATTCTGTCACAACAGTTCCAACTCATTCTTGAATTTTATTTCATTTGTTTCTTTTCCCAAAAACAACTCTGTCCATTATTTTGAGCCTAAGTGATTTGCAAAGCAAGTACCTAAATGCCTTTGAGTTCTGACCTCAAACCAACTCCTCTGGATAGTCCTTGGTAACCACAACCTAGAACCATCAAGATCCACTCTGCTTCTTTTCAAAATTTTCAAGTTTCAGCTCCTGCAAGTTTGGACCAGATTTGCCAAATTTGGTGAAATTCATATCCCCTCTTCTCCAAAAATTCCACCAAAATTCAGGCAGCCCCCAGATGCAATGAGAGGCCACTCCACCAAAAATCAGCTCAAGGAAAAATACCCACATGCCAAAATCATTCTGTCGAACACCTGGCCTCCACTGCTACTTTGCACTTTCAGAGAAATCCAGAGATTCAGAGGTTCAGTGTCGTCAGAGATCGGTCACCTGTCAACAATGCGCTCTGGCATGTTGCGCACGGCCTCTCCTCCCTGGCCGGAGCGCCGCACGCCCCCTTGGACAGATGCTGGCGTCGGTGGCGGCGAGCCTCGCCGGCGTTGGCGGTTTCTGCGGTGGCTGCGCCACCCGTGGCGGCCAGCGAGGGCCTGAGCCTACTCGCCACGCCACCCGGCGCCGCCCCTCGTCTCCTGGCCCTCCGCGTGGCTCAGGCATGCCAGCGCACCCCCGCTGCACCATCGCCGTGGCCCAGCAAGCACACAGCACGCCCTCTGCCGCCGACGGGCCCGCGCCACCCCGTTCCGTCGAACCACCCCACACTCCTCTCCTAAGTTCGTTTAGTGCCAAAACGGAGCCAGTGGACCTCCACGAGGGCGATCAATCACTAAACCACCCCGACCAAGCCCTGCGTTGCCGTAACCTTCACCGGAAAACTCCGTTCACGGCCATCACCGTGGATCGCCTATAAAATGGGACCCCGAGCTCGCCCTCGAGCATGCACCCTCCCTGCACCTCACCAACACTCCGCCAGGCCACTAGGAGGACCTCGAGGAGGTCTCCTCCCCCAACTCCGGCCGCCCCGTTCCGCCTCGGCCTCCACCTCGATTCACTCCGGTGAGGCCGTCCCCGGCACCGTAACCTCGTCAGCAACCCTCTCGGGCACCCAGGAGTCTAACCCCCCCATCAATTTGCCCTTCGCAGCACTCTCTGGTGAGATCCAACCCCTCCCGAACCGCCGTCCGCCGGAGCCAGGGCCGCCGTCGACACAATGCTCGCCGACGACCACCACCACCACCCATCGGCGCGGAATGATGCACTGAGCACGGAGGTACCAACCGATCTCCTTGCCTCGCCGTGGATCGCCGCCGGCGACCACCGCAGCCCTCGGGCGCCGACGAGCCCTGTTGCCCCCTTTTAAATTTTCAAACCTGACGGGTGGGACCCGCTCGTCAGTCTCATCTGTTTTAAACGAACCGTTTTATGAAGGCGTATTCTGGCAAAATGCGCTTTCCAGTTTGAATCGTTTTCTGGACTTTTCTGCTTAGCCCCCTGGGAAGTTTCCGTTTCATTACAGAAAGGTCCTTGGACCAAAACTCAAAACTTTTAAACAGAAAATGATTTTTGAGTGATTCTTTTTCTGTCCTCTTCAAAATTTTGTCTAGTGTTTTATCAGATTTATTTGAAAAATATTTGGATTAATTTTTGTGCACCCTATGGTATTTACGTTAGTACGTGTATTTTTGAATGCCGTAGATACCGAAGGAGGTGACGGGACCGCGAATCTCACCGAGCTAGGCCCCGACTACTCCGAACCAGGCAAGCATGTTTGAACTTTTGATATGATGAGTGTTTGGGCATGTTTGCATATATTAGTGTCATGGCATGTTCATGAGCATCTCGATGAAAGTTTTTATCATATAAAAAGTTGAGACAAGTGAATTTTGGAAATCCATGAATTGTTGGAAACTTGTTGCATGGCCAGGAGTTGGCATGGAAATGGGTAAGATGGCAGTGTTGTAGCATGCCAGTCTTATGCCCGATCGTTGACCCAGTGTCAACATAAATCAGTCCAGTTCCGTCCGTTTACCCTCCCGTATTACCGCACGTTTTCCGCAAGGGATACGGCTTAGTAAGTTGCAAACCGCTTCCATGGCCCTGGATTAAAGCCTATCATCCGGTCAGGGGGCATGGGTGTTTTCGGTTGGGACCGAGAGCGGGGCACCCCTTAGAGCGCGCGTATAAAAATTTGATCCCATGATATTCAAGATTGTGATCTCCCCGTCTCAAAGTTTTTCCTGAACGATGTCTAGGGTGATCCCTGACACCGTGAGGTTGGATGGGTGTGTACTGGTTAGATGTGTTTCTTCCGAAATACTGTAAACGGAACTAGTCCTTCGCGACTACGGAAATCCGTTGGCTGTGGACTTTCCAGTACAAACTCTGCAGAGTCAATAATTCCTTTGAATCATCTTATCCATATCCAAGTTCTGTGTTTATCTTATCATGTCAAGAGTCAGTCTTGATGACAAAAACTCTGGTGAGCCACATGAGTATTAAGTCCGGTTGACGTTTAATTCGGTGAATGGACTAAACCGTTATTTATCACGTGCTGAATAATTGCCGGTGAGCATTAATTCTTGCAGGTTATGAATAATGAATTTAAGCCCTTTCTGTGACGTCGCCCAGACGTCCGACTGCAGCATTGTCATTTATTTACTTTTGACATAAGCCCTTTCTGTGACGTCGCCCAGACGTCCAACTGCGGCATTGTTATTTATTTACTTTTGACATAAGCCCTCTCTGTGACATCGCCCAGACGTCCGACTGCGGCATTGTTATTTATTTACTTTTGACATAAGCCCTTTCTGTGACGTCGCCCAGACGTCCGACTGCGGCATCGTTATTTATTTACTTTTGATATAAGCCCTTTCTGTGACGTCGCCCAGACGTCCGACTGCGGCATTGTTATTTATTTACTTTTGATATAAGCCCTTTCTGTGACGTCGCCCAGACGTCCGATTGCGGCATTGTTATTTATTTACTTTTGATATAAGCCCTTTCTGTGATGTCGCTCCGATGTCCGACTGTGGCATGCATGTCTTTTCTTTCAATATAAGCCCTTTATGTGGTGTCGCTTAGACGCCCGACTGCGGTATGTTTTACTTATTTGTTCACCCTTCGAGGTGTCGCCTGAACGCCTCGATCGGTTTTCAGTTTATTTTTTGGGTTTTCAAGCGGACTACCGCCGACTCCCTTTTACTTACATCGTTTTGCTGATTTAAATGTGCATTGTTAAATTACTCATGACGTATTCATGCATGTATTTGTTATATCTATTGTCCGAACTGTCTTGTGAGTACTTTCAAAGTACTCACGGCTTGTTGATTTGGCGGAATGTCGACAAATGCGATCTCATGGATGAAGAGTTCGATAGCGAGTCCGACGCCTAGAGGAGTCCCAAACGCCTCGTATGCACTGGATTTGGTCATTGTATTATATCTGCTTCCGCTACCCAAATAAATTCATCGAGCCTCACCTGGACGCTGGATGAGCCGCCAGTTTAGTAGACCTATTATCCACTCCATTGTGATAATCCACCTATCACTTTTATTCTCGATTCAGTAGTAAGCCACCCCACATCACTGTGTCATATCCGCCATTATGTATAATTATTGGCGTGCTTGTAATAATTTGTTGAGCAACCTCAGCTTGACCTCAGATTATATTGAATGCTACCGCTTCTTGTATCAAGGTTTTGTCTACCAGTATGGAGGATTTTCTCTTCACACTGGAATTAAAAGATCGGTCTCTCAATAAATATTTTTTATTGAAAAACCGGTCGTGACAAGCTTGGTACCAGAGCCAGGCTGACTGTAGGAAACCACTAGGCGCAATTGCTAATCGGTTATTAGCATAATAGAACTAATTCATACTTTTGCAAATGTAGTCATTTTCTGACAGTCAGCATAGATTTATGATCTGACCATTCAGAATTTCTGCCTACTTTGGTAGATGGCCGGCAACAACTGTGAGTCTCAGATGTTCGCCAACGAGCCCGATGGGTTTTTCAAGCTTCTCTCCTTCATCGTCCAGGTCGCAATGGGGCCATCCATGCGCCCAGTCTTCACACTCTATCAGCACAAGATCAACGATCATCTGACCATGCACCAGGCCACGGTGCAATTCAAGGGAGGGCGTGTTGAGTTACACCACTTCCGGTTCTTGGGAAGAGCCATGCCTATGGAGAAGCATGCGATGCAGATGGCAGCCCGTGAGGCGATAGATCGTCTCAGGGAAGTCCTGCCGTCGATGCAGACTCGTCGTTACCGCTACCTTCCATGCCACGTGCCGTACGCCTACCACTACTCAGACTCTTGCCCTAGAGGAGAGCGAGACGAGGCCTTTTAGATGCTCTTCGGGTATCTCCGAGCTCTGGAAGCAGCCTTTGACAACCTGGTGGATGACTTCGTGGCTGCCCGCATGGACTCAGTCCATGGCTGTACCGCCAACTGGAGGGAGCTCCTGCACACGGCACCGCCACTGACTTTCGTCTCGTCCTCAGCATCTTATGCACCTACCACTCCCGCCACTGCTCGTCGCCTACCGTCCACCGAAGAATTCAACCAAGTTATTGCACCAACACTAGTCCGCTCTGCACCACCCATGGCGCCCACTCCTGTCCGTGTTGTTCCACATAGGGCACCCGCTCCATCTACTCAGCGCAGCACTTCACGTCTGGAGCCTATTAGCGAGGAGGAGGTTGAGTCCCCAGCCTCTCTGCGCCTCACCCTCGGCAGGGAAAAGGAGATCCTCACCATCTCTTCCGACTGAGTATGCTTAGCCGCCATGCGATGTACCGCTCTGTATGATATGTTTATATGTACATAGGTTGTGAGAAGTAGCTTGTTTGCGCAGCATGTAATAACCGGAGAAGTGCACTAGCCTAAATAACATGTCAGGATTATGTACGCATATCCTGAGTGATGTATTGTATAATTACTGCTTGCGTGTAAGATATGTAATGAACAGTCCTTCTCCGTGCGCAAACGTTTATTCTCTTGAAAAATCTTGGGGCATTTGAGACTTCTTCCGTCTTCATGAATTTATTGACTTTTGCGACTCAATTTCCTTTCTTATGAGTTTCACAAAATGCATCCCCAGAGTGAAAAATGTCTCGTCCTTGGACGCGGTCCATGCCAACTCCGCCAGAGGAAGATTATGGCACACAACCAAGCAACAATGTCACGCAGGGACAGTCGAGCCAACAGGAACGTGAAACAGCACTTTCCCAAATGTGCCTCCTTTATGAGCAAAGTCAGCAACAACATCAGGAAATAATGAACCAAGTCATCAATATGGGAAATCACCGTGGACAGTATCAGCAACAATCCAAGTTATCTGAGCTACAAGACGCGTCCCAAACATTTTCCCATCTTGACAAACCTCTTGAGGCCGAAGACTGGCTTCGGGACATGGAAAGGAAATTAATTATTGCACAGTGTTCAGACCTCGAAAAAGTGCTATATGCACCGCACTATCTCACTGGAGCAGCTGCATCATGGTGGGAAAATTTCCTACACATGCACCCCAACGAAAATAATATAACTTGGGAGGATTTCAAAGAAGGTTTTCGTGGGGCGCATATACCTAAAAGTCTTATGAAGATCAAGAAGAGAGAATTTGATGACATCAAGCAAAGGACCATGACAGTGTCAGAATACAACAGTCAATTTACTCTATTATCTCGCTACGCCAACGAAGAGCGTATGTCTGAAAACAAGAAGATGGAGAAATTCCTAGATGATCTGGAGCCCGCACTTAATGCCAACTGGTTGTGCACACCTTTCCAGATTTCAAGACACTGGTGGATAAGGCCATTACCTTGGAAAATGAGAGACGCGGCATGGAGGATTTCCGCAAGCTAAAAAGGGACCAGACTAATCTTGCTCGCAACCATCGAAGCAAGGCGGATTTTCAGAAAGGTGGGACACACAAACCTACGACAAACATCTCGCGCCCAGTCAAGAATTTCCATGCGAGGGACAAGGAGTTCACATATCGCCCAAGCGTTACTTGCTACGCCTATGGAGAAGAAGGGCACTATGCCAAACAGTGTCCCAAACCAAGGAACTCTACCCCGAAGCCGAACAACGGTGGCAACAATTCAGCACCCAAGCGAAACAATTTCAACCCCAATAACAACCACAGGAAGGGTCATCTGAACCACGTGACGAAAGAGGAAGCATAGAATGCCCCGGATATCGTACTCGGTACGTTTCCTGTCAACACAATACCTGCCATGGTTTTGTTTGATTCTGGAGCTTCTCACTCACTCGTTTCGAAAAGTTTTGCCTTGCAAAATATTTTTTGATGCTTCCCTTGGAAAACTCTATGATCGTCAAGTCCCCTGGGATTAAGCAAGTTACCCAGAGTTATTGCCAAGGTGTGGTTATTGAATTTGAAGGATTGAAGTTTCACGCCAACCTTATTGTGTTGGAAAATAAAGGACTGGATGTCATCTTAGGGATGGATTGGCTAACCACCAACAAAGGATTTATTGACTGCTTCAATCGAACCGTGATTCTCACCCACCACCACGGGAAGACAATAAAAGTTTTAGCCAAAGAAAGAAAAATATCCCGGCGACCGAGATTAAACAAGGTGGATATTTCTGAATTAAGCAAGGTTCCAGTAGTGTGTGAATTTCCAGACGTATTTCCCGAAGAACTACCAGTCATGCCACCAGACTGAGAGATAGAATTCAGCATTGAGCTAGCACCCGGAACCGGCCCCTTATACAAGTTACCATACTGAATGGCACCATCTGATTTGTTAGAATTGAAGAAGCAAATAAAAGAATTATTGGACAAAGGATATATCTGAGCCAGCTCCTCACCTTGGGGTTCACCAATTTTATTTGCCAAGAAGAAGGATGGAACACTGAGATTGTGTATCGACTATCGAGCACTAAACATGGTCACAATCAAGAACAAATATCCGATGCCGCGAATAAATGATTTGTTTGATCAGCTCGCTCAAGCCAAGGTATTCTCAAAAATTGACTTAAGGTCGGGATACCATCAATTAAAAGTACGCACAAAAGATATTCCCAAGACAGCCTTCACCTCCAGATACGGATTGTATGAGTTCACAAGAATGCCATTTGACCCATTTAACGCTTCCGCATATTTTGTTCACCTCATGAACAAAGTATTTATGAAATTTATGGACAAGTTTGTTGTGGTATTCATCGACGATATTCTGATATACTCCAAGACACCAGAAGAGCATGCTGAACATCTCCGAATTGTACTAGGAGAACTCAGGAAACATCAATTATACGCCAAGTTCAGCAAGTGTGAATTTTGGCTAAGACAGGTAGGTTTTCTGGGCCACGTACTGACCCAAGAAGGTATTGCCGTAGACCCGGAAAAGGTCAAGGCCGTACTTGGCTGGAAACCACCAACCAGCGTAACGGACGTGCGAAGTTTTCTGGGAATGGCAGGTTACTACCGAAGATTCATTGAAGGATTTTCCACAATAGCAAAGCCGATGACGCAATTACTCAAGAAAGACAAGAAGTTTGAATGGACGGAGGCTTGCGAGAAAAGTTTCCAAGAACTAAAAAGGAAATTAACAACAACACCAGTGTTAATTGTGCCAGACATACACAAAAATTTTGAGGTATATTGTGACGCATCCCGAAAGGGGCTCGGGTGCGTATTGATGGAAGAAGGCAAGGTAGTCGCATATGTCTCCAGACTTCGCAAGCATGAGGAAAATTATCCTACTCATGACCTGGAATTAGCAGCAGTTATTCATGCACTCAAGGAATGGAGACACTTTTTACTTGGAAATCGTTGTGAAATATACATAGACCATAAAAGCCTCAAGTATATTTTCACACAACCGGAACTGAATCTACGGCAACGACGCTGGTTAGAATTAGTGAAGGATTATGATGTCGGAATCCACTATCATCCAGGCAAGGCAAATGTTGTAGCAGATGCACTAAGTCGGAACCCCAGTCCGAACAATGACAGCCTACCAAACCTGAAACCCGAATTCTAGCAGGAATTTGCTAAACTCAACTTGGTGATGGTCACCGAAGGCAGTGTGTCGAATTTGGAAATACAGCCTACCCTAATAGAGAGAGTTAAAGAAGCTCAGCATGGGCACCCCAGCATTGAAGGCATAAAACGGAAAGTAAGCTTGGGCAAGGCCTCAGAATTCGTTATCGATGAGCAGGGAATATTGTGGTACGGACATAGACCTTGCGTACCAAATATTAATGACCTTAAACAGCAAATCTTAGCTGAAGGCCACACCGCCCCGTATTCAATCCATCCTGGAGGAACAAAAATGTACAAGGATCTTCAGGAGACATTTTGGTGTACGGTATAAAAGGGACATAGCCACGTTTATTGCATGCTGTGACTCATGTCAACGCATCAAGGCCGAGCACCAGAAACCGGCCGGACTATTGCAACCAAATAAGATACCCGAATCGAAATGGGACGAGATTGGAATGGATTTCATTGTTGGTCTACCTCGGTCACGACACGGACATGATGCCATATGGGTCATCACTGATAGACTGACTAAGGTAGCACACTTCATCCCCGTGAAGACAACTCACACCACCCGTAAGCTTGCCGGGCTTTATCTCTCCCGTGTCGATGCGCTTACATGGAGTTCCAAAGACCATAATATCCGAGGGGCACACAATTCATCTCCAGATTTTGGGATCACCTGCACAGCTCTGGAACTCAAATTTAGCCTTCAAGACGCATACCACCCCTGTGACCGACGACAAACTGAAAGGCCAGAAACCAAATTCTAGAAGACATGCCGAGAGCATGTGTCCTCACTTATGGAACCAGTTGGGAGGAAAAGCTTGCCATACGCAGAGTTTGCCTACAACAACAGTTACCAGGCCAGTCTACAGATGGCACCCTTTGAAGCCTTGTACGGGCAGAGATGTCGTACCCCGCTAAATTGGTCAGAGACCGGTGACAGCCGTATTTTCGGCCCAGACATGCTCAGAGAGGCCGAGGAAAAGGTCAAGCTAATCAGGAACCGACTCAAAACAACTCAAAGCCGACAGAAGAGTTATTATGATCAGAAACACCGTGGGATCAGTTTCGAACCCGGTGAGTTTGTATACCTACGAGTATCTCCTATGAGAGGCCTGCAACGATTCAAGATTAAGGGGAAGCTAGCACCAAGATTCATTGGACCATTCTGCGTAGTGGCACGAAGAGGCACGGTAGCCTACCAGCTAGACTTACCCGAAGAATTATCCGATATCCACGACGTGTTTCATGTATCCCAATTAAGGAAGTGCGTAAGCAACCCAGAGAAGCAAGTACCCCATGAAAACATTGACGTGCAACCAGACCTCACCTATCGGGAACATCCAGTAAAAAATATTAGAGGAGTCTGAAAGGAGGACCCGACAGAAAACCATCAAGTTTTTCAGAGTTCAGTGGAGCAATCACACCGAGAGTGAAGCCACTTGGGAAAGAGAGGATTTCCTTCGAGCAAAACATCCACACTTGTTTGAGAATCAGCTGAAATCTCGGGGACGAGATTTTTCCTAAGGGGGTAGGTGTTGTGACACTCCAAAGATTTTTAGTTGGTTTTCTTCAAAAACTTTATTGGTTTTGTAGAAGGTCATTTAAAACCCTTCCAAAAATCTCTCTCAAAACTTTTTTCTCCTTTGGCAAGGTTTTTAATTTGGCATCTTCTTCAACCCTAGTGTTGGTTGATAAAAAAACCTTTCTTCTGTTTGCCCTCTTCCCAAATTTAAAATTTTTGGATTTATTTTCTTAAAAAAAAAGAAAACCATAGGAATTCTTGAGTCTTCTCTTATTTTGAAACCACTCATGATTTTACCATACCTCATATGGTAAAACCTCCCAAAAACCCTCCTTCCACTTTAGGGCAATCCAATTATCTGTCACAACAGTTCCAACTCATTCTTGAATTTTATTTCATTTGTTTCTTTTCCCAAAAACAACTCTGTCCATTATTTTGAGCCTAAGTGATTTGCAAAGCAAGTACCTAAATGCCTTTGAGTTCTGACCTCAAACCAACTCCTCTGGATAGTCCTTGGTAACCACAACCTAGAACCATCAAGATCCACTCTACTTCTTTTCAAAATTTTCAAGTTTCAGCTCCTACAAGTTTGGACCAGATTTGCCAAATTTGGTGAAATTCATATACCCTCTTCTCCAAAAATTCCACCAAAATTCAGGCAACCCCCAGATGCAATGAGAGGCCACTCCACCAAAAATCAGCTCAAGGAAAAATCCCCACATGCCAAAATCATTCTCTCGAACACCTGGCCTGCACTTCTACTTTGCACTTTCAGAGAAATTCAGAGATTCAGAGGTTCAGTGTCGTCAGAGACAGGTCACCTGTCAATAGTGCGCTCTGGCACGTTGCGCACGGCTTCTCCTTCCTGTCCGGAGCGCCGCACGCCCCCTTGGACGGATGCTGGCGTCGGTGGCGGCGAGCCTCGCCGGCGTCGGTGGTTTCTGCGGTGGCTGCGCCACCCGTGGCGGCCAGCGAGGGCCTGAGTCTGCTCGCCACGCCACCCGGCGCCGCTCCTCGTCTCCTGGCCCTCCGCGTGGCTTAGGCATGCCAACAGCACCCCATCGCACTGTCAGCTGCGGGTCTGCAAGCACAGGGCACGCCCTCTGCCGCCGACGGGCCCTCGCCGCCCCGTTCCGTCGAACCACCCCATAGCTCCCCTCCTAAGTTCGTTTAGTGCCAAAACGGAGCTAGTGGACCTCCACGACGGCGATCAATCACTAAACCACCCCGACCAAGCCCTGCGCCGCCGTAACCTTCGCCGGAAAACTCCGTTCACGGCCATCACCGTGGATCGCCTATGAAAAGGGACCCCGAGCTCGCCCTCGAGCATGCACCCTCCCTGCACCTCACCAACACTCCGCCAGGCCACTAGGACGACCTCGAGGATGTCTCCTCCCCCAACTCCGGCCGCCCGTTCGCCTTGGCCTCCACCTCGATTCACTCCGGTGAGGCCGTCCCCGCACCCTAACCTCGTCACAAGAACCCTCTCTGCACCCAGAGTCTAACCCCCTCATCAATTTGCCCTTCGCGGCACTCTCCGGCGAGATCCAACCCCTCCCGAACCGCCATCCGGCGGAGCCAGGGCCGCCGTCGACACAGTGCTCGAAGACGACCACCACCACCACCCATCGGCGCGGAATGATGCACTGAGCACGGAGGTACCAACCAATCTCCTTGCCTCACCGTGGATCGCCGCCGGCGACCACCGCAGCCCTCGGGTGCCGACGAGCCCTGTTTCCCCCTTTTAAATTTTCAAACCTGACGGGTGGGACCCGCTCGTCAGTCTCTCATCTGTTTTAAACGAACCATTTTCTGAAGGCGTATTCTGGCAAAATGCGCTTTCGAGTTTGAATCGTTTTCTGGACTTTTCTGCTTAGCCCCCTGGGAAGTTTCTGTTTCATTACAGAAAGGTCCTTGGACCAAAACTCTTATAACTTTTAAACAGAAAAGGATTTTTGAGTGATTCTTATTCTGTCCTCTTCAAAATTTTGTCTAGTTTTTTATCAGATTTATTTTAAAAATATTTGGATTAATGTTTGTGCACCCCACGGTATTTACGTTAGTACGTGTATTTTTGAATGCCGTAGATACCGAAGGAGGTGACGGGACCGCGAATCTCACCGAGCTAGGCCCCGACTACTCCGAACCAGGCAAGCATGTTTGAACTTTTGATATGATGAGTGTTTGGGCATGTTTGCATATATTAGTGTCATGGCATGTTCATGAGCATCTCGATGAAAGTTTTTATCATATAAAAAGTTGAGACAAGTGAATTTCGGAAATCCATGAATTGTTGGAAACTTGTTGCATGGCCATGAGTTGGCATGGAAATGGGTAAGGTGGCAGTGTTGTAGCATGCCAGTCTTATGCCCGACCGTTGACCCAGTGTCAACATAAATAAGTCCAGTTCCGTCCGTTTACCCTCCCGTATTACCGCACGTTTTCCGCAAGGGATACGGCTTAGTAAGTTGCAAACCGCTTCCTAGTACACACCAAACTTAGAGGCCGGGATGAGGGTTCCATGGCCCTGGATTAAAGCCTATCATCCGGTCAGGGGGCATGGGTGTTTTCGGTTGGGACCGAGAGGGGGGCACCCCTTAGAGCTGCCAGATAAAAATTTGATCCCATGCTATTCGAGATTGTGATCTCCCCGTCTCAAAGTTTTTCTTGAACGATGTCTAGGGTGATCCCTGACACCGTGAGGTTGGATGGGTGTGTACTGGTTAGATGTGTTTCTTCCGAAATACCGTAAACGGAACTAGTCCTTCGCGACTACGGAAATCCGTTGGCTGTGGACTTTCCAGTACAAACTCTGCAGAGTCAATAATTCCTTTGAATCATCTTATCCATATCCAAGTTCTGTGTTTATCTTATCATGTCAAGAGTCATCTTGGTGACAAAAACTCTGGTGAGCCACATGAGTATTAAGTCCGGTTGACGTTTAATTCGGTGAATGGACTAAACCGTTATTTATCACGTGCTGAATATTTGCCGGTGAGCATTAATTCTTGCAGGTTATGAATAATGAATTTAAGCCCTTTCTGTGACGTTGCCCAGACGTCCGACTGCGGCATTGTCATTTATTTACTTTTGACATAAGCCCTTTCTATGACGTCGCCCAGACGTCCAACTGCGACATTGTTATTTATTTACTTTTGACATAAGCCCTTTCTGTGACGTCGCCCAGACGTCCGACTGCGGCATTGTTATTTATTTACTTTTGACATAAGCCCTTTCTGTGACGTCGCCCAGACGTCCGATCATGCATCGTTATTTATTTACTTTTGATATAAGCCCTTTCGCGGACGCTGCCTGCACGTCCGATCATGACATTGTTATTTATTTACTTTTGATATAAGCCCTTTCCGTGACGTCGCCCAGACGTCCGACTGCGGCATTGTTATTTATTTACTTTTGATATAAGCCCTTTTTGTGATGTCGCTCCGACGTCCGACTGTGGCATGCATGTCTTTTCTTTCAATATAAGCCCTTTATGTGGTGTCGCTTAGACGCCCGACTGCGGCATGTTTTACTTATTTGTTCACCCTTCGAGGTGTCGCTTCAGACGCCCGATCGGTTTTCAGTTTATTTTTTTGGGTTTTCGAGCGGACTACCGCCGACTCCCTTTTACTTACATCGTTTTGCTGATTTAAATGTGCATTGTTAAATTACTCATGACGTATTCATGCATGTATTTGTTATATCTATTGTCCGAACTGTCTTGTGAGTACTTTCAAAGTACTCACCTGGCTTGTTGATTTGGCCAGATGCTGACAAATGCGATCTCATGGATGAAGAGTTCGATAGCGAGTCCGACGACTAGAGGAGTCCCAGTCAGTCTCGTGCGACCCTGGATTTGGTCATTGTATTATATGCGCTTCCGCTACCCAAATAAATTCATCGAGCCTCACCTCGACGCTCGATGAGCCGCCAATTTAGTAGACCTATTATCCACTCCATTGTGATAATCCACCTATCACTTTTATTCTCGAGTCAGTAGTAAGCCACCCCACATCATCGCGGTCATATCCGCCATTATGTATAATTATTGGCGTGCTTGTAATAATTTGTTGAGCAACCTCAGCTCGACCACATACTATATTGAATGCTACCGCTTATCAGATCAAGGTTTTGTCTACCAATATGGAGGATTTTCTCTTCACACTGGAATTAAAAGATCGGTCTCTCAATAAATATTTTTATTGAAAAACCGGTCGTGACACGTCATCCACCTCCCGTTGCAACGGATACTGCATAACCCAGATGCAACGAGGAGGATCGTGGAATGGGCCCTAGAGCTGTCAAGTTTTGGTTTGAAGTTCGAAAGCACCTCGACAATTCAGAGCAGAGTCTTGGCGGAGTTCATTGACGAATGGACTCCGACGCCCGACGAATAAATCCAGGAGACCACTCTCCCCGACAAGGAAACAAGCCGCAACTGGGTTATGTACTTTCTTTGGGGCTTTTTTCACATAAGGCGTCGGTCTTTGGTGTGCTGCTCGTCGCACCCACCGGAGAGCACCTCAAGTACGTGATCCAAATGCACTTTACCAGGGAGATGTCGATGAAGAACACTGCTGAATATGAGGGATTGCTTGCCGGTCTCAGGATCGCGGCAGACCTCGGGGTCAAGAAGCTCATTGTCAGGGGTGATTCACAGCTTGTCGTCAGGCAGATCAACAAGGATTATCAAAGCCCGTTGATGGAAGCTTAGGTGGATGAAGTGAGGAAACTAGAGAGCGTTTTGATGGTATACAAGCAGAGCATGTCCCCCGAGCGGAGAACAACACCGCCGGCTACCTGTCGAAGCGCGCTGCCCTCAAGCTACCTGTGGAACCAGGTACTTTTGTGCTTCGGTTAACTCAACCATCCGTCGAACCATCAACAGAGCAGAACAAGCGGAGGAAGTTAGGCCCTGACAAGTACTTCCCCACCGAGCTCCCTGGGGCCGCTGGCGAAGATGTTGCCATGGGCGCCGAGCCTGCCGTGGGACAACCGACTCCGGCGGGGTGCCAAACCCTTGCCGTGGAGGCAACTGCTCCCATGGCGGAGGAAGTGCCTTTGGTCCTTGCCGTGGAGCCACAGGCTCCAGCATGGGCGCAACATACCGTCCGATTTCTCCAAACAGGGGAGCTTCCTGAGGAGCAGGAAGAAGCAGAGAAAGTAGCTCGCCAGTCTGCTCTGTACCAGTTCGTTGACAACGTTCTGTACAGAAAAAGACCAAATGGAGTGAAATTGAAGTGCATCCCCCGGGAGGAAGGACTGGAGCTGTTGGCGGAGATACATGGAGGCATATGTGGCTCCCACATAGGGTCGAGGGCCCTTGCCGGCAAGGCTTTCCGGCAAGGTTTCTTCTGGCCCACTGCCCTCCAGGATGCGACGACACTAGTAACCAAGTGTGAAGCGTGCCAGTTCCATTCGAAGAAGCTTCATCAGCCAGCTCAAGCCTTGCAGACAATCCCTCTCTCCTGGCCATTCTCGGTCTGGGGGCTCGACATATCGGGCCCTTTTCCCGCTGTCGTTTGGGCTTTGAGTACTTGTACGTTGCAATCGACAAGTTCACAAAGTGGCCAGAGGTGGAAGCAGTGAGGAAGGTGACCGCGCAGTCAGCCGTCAAATTCTTTAAGAGGCTAGTTTGCCGCTTTGTTGTGCCAAACAGAGTCATCACTAACAACGGCACGCATGTCACAAGCCATGCCTTCTTGCAATACATTGAAGACCTCGGCAGGAAGGTCTGTTTTGCTTCCATGGCACACCCACGGAGCAACGGCCAAGCGGAGAGGGCAAATGCTGAAGTGCTGCATGGCCTGAGGACGAAGACTTTTGACAGACTGCACAAGAGCGGAAGGCGCTGGATTGATGAGTTGCCCGCGGTTCTTTGGTCAAACAAAACAACGCCAAATCGAGCCACCGGCCAGACACCCTTTGCCCTGGTATACGGGGCAGAAGCAGTTCTCCCCATGGAACTCATATACGTGTCACCTCAAGTGCCCGCTTATGACGAGTTTGAGCCAGAGCGATTGCGGCAAGATGACGCAACGCTCCTCGAGGAAGATCGTCTTGGGGCGGCTGTGATAGCAGCACGCTACCAGCAAGCCATGCGCCGCTACCATAGCTGCAAGGTTCATGCCCGAAGCTTTGAGGAAGGCGACCTTGTTCTTCGGCACGTTCAGTCGGCCAAGAATTCCAAAAACTTGACGCCAAAGTGGGAAGGCCCTTATCGGGTAATACGAGTCACCAGGCGTGGCGCCGTCCGCCTGGAGACCGAAGATGCCATTCCAGTAAGCAACTCCTGGAACATCGAGCATCTTCGTAAGTTTTACCCATAAGGCGTGGCTGTCGGGCCCCCCGGCAAGCCACCTTTTGTACAAGCCTTGCCGGCAAGGCATGTAACCCTTTGTACAAAGCCAGGCGCAGACCCCGAGCATAAATAAATGAAGCGCCGACACCCTAAGTCATAGCATGCATGCTAGGTTGAGTCTCTCCCTCGGTTAGGGTTGATAGTGCTTGAGCAGCGACTAACCCCTAGCATAGAGGTCGAGTCTGCATCTCTTTGTTCCTTTCCGTCCTCTTTGGTTTGAAGGGTACATAAATGTTTCTGCCGAGCTTTGTGGGAGGCAGGGAACAAGCCGGCGCTCCGGCCCCGGCAAGCCAAGCTTGCCGGGGGCTGAAGACACGAAGGTCCACCCGCGGCAATCTAGAGTTGCCGGGGGCTACGGATTCAGATAAGTTTTTTTATCCCCTGTTATGCATTTTCGTATAAAATTGGGACGTATGAAGGCTCGTTTTATTCAAAGGCCGCCGTGCTCCCTTCATTCCTGCCACCCGAGAACTTCCTCTTGGTTCAAAATTTGGTCGTAGCCACGGCGGTAAGGAAGCAAGCATAGGGCCCACCCCTACTTCGCCCCTGCCTTTGCCAAAGGCGTGAGTATGGTCGGATGGGGTAGTGGAGCGGCAAGGCCTGTTGCCGGGCAACGATGTTTATGTTAAAAATAACAAAGATTCGTTCCTTGGTATGGGCTTTGCTCACAAACACAAGACCCGGCAAGCACCCTTTTTCATGAATATGTTCCATACAGGTACAGTTCATACAAGTTTTAAATCTAACTAAGGCCCGTAGGGCTTACAAGCTAAAATAGATAAGGTGCTCAGATCCCTTTCTTGTCCCTCTCCTCAGGAAACGGAACAAGAAGGCAAGAGGGCAGGAGGATGGCCTAGGCGAGGTACGACTAGCAGAAGGCGCCAAGAGAACATGCCAGTGGCCGCCTAGGGGAGGGTTGGTGATGATGGTGCCGGGAGAAGAGCTGGAAGAAGAGGCAGCGATCCGTCAATACGCTACGAAGGCGTCGGTGCCATCGTACTCCAACTTGACGGCCCGCCACCGCCTTCTTCGCCTTCTCCGGCCTTCCCATGCCAGCCGCCCAAGGAGGCGACCCCGAGAAGTTCAGCGAGCCGGCTCCATCGGGAGAAGTGGCCCGGTGCAGATGTTGCTGCTGCCGGCACCGCCCGAGGATGGCGGGTCCAACGCCTAGTCGGACCCGTCATCCTCTTGCCTGCTACCCTCGTCGTCACTGCTGCTATCCTCCTTGTCACTCTCGCTCGAGGACGAGTCTTCGTCATCTCAGGAGCTCTCCACGCAGCACTTCAGGAGAGTTCCGAAGTCGCCGAAGACCTTGACGGAGAGGAGGTCATTCTCCACTAGCTTGAAGTAGAGAATGAGCCCCGCCCTCAGGCTGTGGATGCGAGCGAAGGTTTTCCATCCGTGACAGTGATACATGACATGAGGGGCTGGGAAGTTGACATCGGCCCAGGTGCCACCATTCCCACAGCCGGCGCAGGTGACTGCGGCGGTCGAGCTCCATCTCCAGAGTGAATGGAGTAGGGAGACGAAGACGATGACGCGCCGGCCGGCGCGGCCTAATGAAGAACTCGCCGGGCTGGTCCCCGACGTGGCCCTCCACAGGGGGAAGGACCGCTGGAGGAGGCGAGGCCGATGCGTCGCCCCGTCCTCCTCTTCCCCGAGCGCCACGGCGGCCTCTGCCTCGCCCCCTCCCCCTTCCCCTCACGGCCGGCTTCGTTGCCACGGGCTCTTGGGGAGGGGCGACACGTTGTCAAGCAGAGGAGGCCTCTGTCGAAGCATCAGCATACCCTCTCGCCATGGCAGAGGAGAGGAAGAAGCAAAGATGGAAGGAGGCGGATGGCGAAAGACTGAAGGGTACCGTCCCTCCCGCTCCTCTCCTTATAAAGGGACGCGGTCAGGGCTTGGCCGCCCCTCTCAGCCAACCCAGCTCATTAAGATGACAGCGGGCGAGGCCGTCGACCGCCCTCCCTGCCCAATTGAAGGCGCATGGGTATCGACCCACGCGCGCACGTCTTCCCATATTCCACACACCTATCCGGCGCCGTGCATGCGGCGTACGTGGTGCAAGGGACAGGCGTAGTGGGACGCGTGGAACGACGGTTCCCAGGCGGGGGGGAGTAAATGAGCAGCGGCCCTGCGGTCTCGAAGTGACACGCAAGCCACCTCTTTACTGCTCATCGCAAGATGACGCAAGCATGCTTCAATCACCCCAGCGCACGATCCCCACGTCACGCGTTCAACGCGGATCGTGGGAAAGCGCAGCGGGCGAAAAAGTCATCACAATAAAATCAACCCCGCCTGCCTGTGCACCGTCTTGGGCCTGGCCCAACAACGTGTTGCTCTTTTGTGTGACCAAGACCCGGGGGCTCCTGTCAATATACAAAAGTAAGGACACTAGTTTGTACCCCTTTACCTGTGCACGGGCAGTCAGAGCCACGCCTGCGGCCACACTTAAGCGAGGCAGGGACAGCGAATCTAAACCACAAGATGGTCAAAGTAATGCCGAGACACGGAAAGCAAAAGGGCGAGGTGGGTTCCCCCGCAAGACCCTTGCCGGGGCGGCCTCCACGACCCCGTCAAGGACCTTGCCGGGACAGCTTACCCAACCCCAACGGAGCGTGCCACCCTCGAGCCCAAGGTTTCCGCCAACCATAGTGGAACCAAGGCTCAAGAGGCACCTCCATGATGGCATGCAGATCTTTGTGAAGATCATAAACACTCCAAATGAGATGAAGATTAGAAGACGATGAACCTCGGCGAGATCCTTGCCGAAGAAACCCACAAGACCTCCGGCAAGATTCTTGCCGGGGACGACAACGACGCCATGGCAAGACCCTTGCCGGGGCCCCGGCAAGGCCGTTGCCGAGAACATCCGCAGGGCCACAGCCAGGCCCATGCCCGCCGAGTTTCCACCGCCGCTCCCATGCAGTTGTGAAAGTGCAACTATCCCTAGGTGGTTTTGGTAATTCCTAACAACATATAGCTCACTTAGCTAACATCATTCCAAGATGAATATTTCAGGAAAAGCTCAATGGATGGCATGGCATGGATGAGAAAAGTGGATCCCTCAAATTTCTAAGGATAAAAGGATTAGCTCAAGCTCAAAAGCTCAAGACTCTACATGAGTGATCCAAGATCACATTGAGTCTATAGGAAAAGCGAATACTATCAAGGAGGGATGAGGTGTTGCTTAATGAGTTTCTTGCTCTACAGTGCTTAGTGATATGCTCCAAAACCCTCAGCTACTTCCTCATATCCACATACGACCTAAACCGAAAGTCAAACTCGTCCCTACCGAATCTTTCTACCCGGCGCCACCGAGTTCAGATGTCATAGCCACTGCCACAAACCCTAGGCAAATCGGTCTCATCGATAGGGATCTCGGTCTCACCGAGATGAGATTGTAATCTCTCTGTTTCCCTTCGTAACGTTTCGGTCCTACCGAGATGAGCGATAGGTCCCACCGAGATTGCAATGTAAACTTTCTGTTTCCCTTTCGTAACATTTCGGTCTCACCGAAAAGGGCGAATCGGTCCCACCGAGTTTACCTGACCAACTCTCTGGTTAGCTTATTACCAAAATCGGTATCACCGAGTTTGTGTAATCGGTCTCACCGAGATTACGTTATGCCCTAACCCTAACCATATCGGTCCTACTGAGTTGCATGTCAGTCCCCCCGAAAATCCTAACGGTCACTAGATTTGCTAAATCGGTCCGACCGAGTTTTTCAATTCGGTCCTACCGAGATTGGTAAATTGTGTGTAACGGTTGGATTTTGTGTGGAGGCTATATATACCCCTTCATCTCCTCTTCATTCGTGGAGAGAGCCATCAGAACAAATCTACACTTCCAACTTGCTGTTTCTGAGAAGGAACCACCTACTCATGTATTGAGGCCAAGATATTCCATTCCTACCATATGAATCTTGATCTCTAGCCTTCCCCAAGTTGCTTTCCACTCAAATCTTCTTTCCACCAAATCCAAATCCTGTGAGAGAGAGAGTTGAGTGTTGGGGAGACTATCATTTGAAGCACAAGACCAAGGAGTTCATCATCAACACACCATTTGTTATTTCTTGGAGAGTGGTGTCTCCTAGATTGGCTAGGTGTCACTTGGGAGCCTCCGACAAGATTGTGGAGTTGAACCAAGGAGTTTGTAAGGGCAAGGAGATCGCCTACTTCGTGAAGATCTACCGCTAGTGAGGCAAGTCCTTCGTGGGCGACGGCCATGGTGGGATAGACAAGGTTGCTTCTTCGTGGACCCTTCGTGGGTGGAGCCCTCCGTGAGACTCGCGCAAGAACTGTTACCCTTCGTGGGTTGAAGTCTCCATCAACGTGGATGTACGATAGCACCACCTATCGGAACCACGACAAAAACATCCGTGTCTCCAATTGCGTTTGAATTCTCCAAACCCTTCCCTTTACATTTTTGCAAGTTGCATGCTTTACTTTCCGCTGCTCATATACTCTTTGCATGCTTGCTTGAATCGTGTTAAGATTGCTTGACTTGTGCTAAGATAGCTAAAATCTGCCAAAGACTAAAATTGGGAAAAGAATAAGTTTTAATTTTTCAAGTAGTCTAATCACCCCCCCCCTCTAGACATACTTTCAATCCTACAAGTGGTATCAGAGCTTTGGTCTCTATTTGCTTTGATTTCCATAGCTTTTCGTGGTCATAGCCTTGGTTTCACAACCTAGGAGAGTATGGCGTCTAGCGAGGGAAATTATCACCGTAGAGGTCCTTACTTTGATGGTACTAATTTTGCTAGTTGGAAGCATAAGATGAAAATGCATATTCTTGGACATAACCCCGCCGTTTGGGCTATTGTGTGTATTGGCTTGCAAGGTGAATTCTTTGATGGGAGAGAACCGAACAGTGAAGCTAGTGCGGAAGAGTTGAAGATGCTGCAATACAACGCCCAAGCTTGTGATATCCTCTTCAACGGATTGTGCCCCGAAGAATTCAACAAAATCAGCCGTCTTGAGAATGCAAAGGAAATTTGGGATACTTTGCTTGATATGCATGAAGGTACCGACTCCGTCAAGGAATCCAAGTTGGATGTGCTCCAAAGTCAACTTGACAAGTTTAAAATGAATGATAGTGCAGGTGTCGCTGAAATGTACTCTAGGCTTTCTCTTATCACAAATGAGATTGCCGGCTTAGGAAGTGAAGAGATGACCGACAAATTCATCATCAAGAAGATCCTAAGAGCTTTGGATGGAAAATATGATACCGTGTGCACATTGATCCAAATGATGCCCAATTACAAAGATCTCAAGCCAACAGAAGTCATTGAAAGAATCTATACCTACTAATAAAGCAAAGTGCGTTTCACCAAATTTTTAATCCGTTCACCCATATTATTATTGTTGATTGATGATGTTTTGACCAAGGTGGTACTAAATTTTACGTTGGAAAGCTTATTCGGACGTGTTCTGCTCGTTATTGGGCTCCTCGAAAAATTATTGGGCCAGCCACGTTTAGTACGTTTTGTGTGCCTCCCGTGACCTGTCCACAGTTGGGCCTTAAAACAAAACGCAGCCTCCTCAATATACTCTTTCTTCTTCTCTGCTCGATCTCCTCTTTCTTCTCTGCATGCTCGCCGCCGCCGCCGCCGCCTCAGCCACCTCCGGTCGTCGTCGCCACCTCCGTCGTGGGGATGCAGACTAATAGCTCGTTGTCGGACAAAGCCCCGGAATCCCGTGATGTTCCTATGCCGGCGCGTGATGCAGCTGCATGAACCACACAGGTCGCAAAAGGGGCCAGGCCTAATGGATGACCGCCTCGCCGATGATGCGGTTTCTGCCGCCGGAGCGGCGCATTTTGCGTTGGAGCTGCGGGGACTGAGTTGGCGATGACAACGAAGCTCCGGAGTAGAGGCCCCTGCGCCAGGTGGAGGAGGCCGTGCGAGGCGGCGCATGTTGCGGTGGAACTGCTGGGGCTGAGTTGGCGATGGAAACGAGGTGCGGGAGTAGAGTCCCCTGCGGCGAGGCCGTGCGTGCGGCGAGAAGGACATCGTGATTATGAGCTTGTGAGGTACTGTATAATCCAAGGTGTGCTAGGGTCAACTGAGCAGGACGCCGTGATGGCTCTGGCTGGCTAGCCAGCCGCTGCATCTGAAGAAAATCTAGGGCAGACTCTGATTGACGGAGGAAGAATCGGAATATTAATTGGGTTTGCTTATGACTAAATCATGGGCATATTAGAACATCATATATTAATGCGTGCATATGCATCTTTGGTGAGTGCTAGCTTGTACTTGGTGCATCCAGATTGATGAGTGGGAGAAGTAGATAGAATGCCTCTGTATCGGTGCATCTAGATTTGATAATTGGGAGTTTGTAGACAGGTAGAATTCCAGCATCTTAGCACATCATCATCATCCAACAGACCATAGTCATAAGTTTTGACTGTGTGCGTGCATGTAGGTAATTGTTCAGCAACTACAATTATGGTTCATTGTGTGTGTGCAAACGGGTAAATGATCTTGATCTTTAGAGATTTTCGTTTTTGGATTTCTGGAGCACCTTTAGCTAGCAATCCAACCTACAACGTCACTTTTTGTATGACCAAGGCCAAGAGGAAATATTTTGAACAATGTCCTGACATTCTTGTGAATCTGCACATGAAAGTTTGAATTTGTTTTTCTTTTCAGCAAACAATGCATAGAAAGAAGAATAACAAATACCTATGTGGTAGATCATACAAAAGACTGGTGCCGATCGATCAGTCATGGTTCAAGAGCGATGTACCATCCTGATTGAGGTAGTTGCCAAAGCCAAGGCCCTGAGCCCTTCATGCAGCCACCTCGCCGGCCGCCGTCAGAGCCAAGCACCTAGGCGGACAAGGATGAGGACAGCTTGCGGGTTACCCAAGGTAACATTTTCAATCACGCTTACAGCAAGTTTTTCTTTCTATGAAAACACAGGTTTCGTTTCTGGGAGACACGGGTTTCCTCCTCGAGCATCAATACTGTGCAGCAGTTTAACCAAAGGGAGACACAGCTAGCGCCCTTGCTACTATTTTAGTCCATTTTATTGCGACACAAAAACCACAAATGGGTCCTGTGTGGTAAGATATTTATAACTGTTACCCAGCCTAAGCTTCCTCGGTTAGCACAAATACAAAGCAAGTCTCTAGGAAGTTCGGATATATTATAACTCTTCTCGCTTTGCATCTTACATGTACCACAAGCTCTATGACATCAATGTATCCGAGCTATTAGTGTTAGAAGTCTAATAATACTTTTAGGATTAACTGCATATGCATAGGCACACATGTTTTCTTCACACGAGTATTTGTTACTGATGTATGTTTTGCGTACAAGTTTATCCATCTTTTTGGTGACTTCAGTTGTTTACATGAAGGAAAAAGTCTACAATAAGAAGATCGTTCTGATTGATTAAAGCGAATCAAGAGTGAAGAATCAAGACATAATAAATATCTCATTTACTAATATGCCCACTGGCACACAAGAGTGGTCTCAGATATCCTTACTTGATTTCGATCTGGTCACGAAGAAAAAAGATTTTTTTTTGAAAAGGAGGATTACCCCCGGCCTCTGCATCTGGACAATGCATGCAACCATTTTATTAATTATTCATAAATACCTTACAAAGTAGTATATCAGGTAGTCTGAAGCCACCATCTTAGCAACAACTGCCGCGGCGATGCCTTCAAGAGGGCAACGACGCTAAATAGTGCCACCATCGCCGGTCTTGGCAACAAGCCGAGAACGAGATTTTCACCCGGATCCGCTCAACGAACCTCCATCTCGCATCAAGCGCACAGACCACCACCGATCTTCGCGCTGGAGCGAAAGCAACCACTTTGGCCAGATCTGATCTGACCGGAGGACCAACCACGCCCGCAAAGATCAGTCCACCAACCCCCCGCCGCCGATCCAAGGTACCACGTCCATCCGCCGCCGCTCGCCACCGGGAGGGAGCCACCGCCGCGAAGGCTCGGATCCGAGGCGCACTTCCGTTCGCCCGGGAGTGAGCCACCGTCAGCCGCCCGGGCTTAGCCCGGTGGCTTCCTCCAGCGACGGTGGAGGGGAGGGATGGGAGGGGGAGTGACCGGCGGCTAAGGTTGGGGCCCCTCGGCTGCCTGCGCGGGGGGCAACGGTGGGGAGAGGAAGGAAGGAAGGAAGTAGCGGGCGGCGGCGCTCATGAAGCAAAAAGATGGATACATATATTGGTTTATATGTTCGTTACTTCCATGTTAACAAAGGTGATCGTCAGCAGGTACTGCATACTCATGTACATGGTTTATCACAACATTCACATTCTTAGTGTTGTTAGTATGGAACATTGAGCGTTGGCCCTCTGCCGAGTTTTGCAAATCTATAATACCTAAATAGTTGATCCCCACTATCCTAATGCTCTTGACATGCAGCCTATCCACCTCATCAGCCTTGCCACCTCAACATTGTGCAAGTTTGCTTCATTGCTTGGGGCCTTAGCCATGCTTGTTGGGATAGAGGTTTGTGATATTTTTTTTCACCCGTTGCAACGCACGGGCATATCTGCTAGTTGTTGCTCATGAGATGTCGCTCAAGGATAAGGAGGAACTTCACAACAAGTCAAGTGGTGCTTACAAAGCCTCATGTGAAGCCCCCACATCATCAAGTGAGAAACAAACCTTCAATGAAGAATTGAGCTTAATGGTGAAGAACTTCAACAAATTCTATAAGAGTAGAAGCAAAGAGAGAAGCTCCAAGTCAAGGTCCTACAATGACAAAAGATCTTCTAGTCGGGAGCGTAATTGCTACAATTGTGGAAGACCCGAACACTATTCCAATGAGTGTACGGCACCCTACAAAAGAAGAGAAGATTCTGCAAAAAGAAGAAGTAGAAGAGAAGAATCACCACCAAAAGAGAGAAGGAGTAGAGATGATCGTTATGAACGCAGACCCTCACGGAGAAGCAAGGATTCAGAAAGGAAGGACAGGTCATCAAGAAGCTACACAAAACAAAGACATCAAGCTCATGTTGGTGAATGGGTATCCGGCTCCGACTCCGACAATCACTCCGAGAGAAGTTATCACTCCGACTCCGAATATACTCAAGCTGAAGGTGTTGCCGGTCTAGCACTTGTGTCAACCAACTCCTACGACATATTTGATTCACCAAATGAAGGAGTTGGAAGATGCTTCATGGCCAAAGTCCCAAAGGTAACACACCTCGAGTATGTTGATTTCAATAGTGATGAAGATGACTTGCTAGGTGATGATGATTTACCTGTCGACAACTCTAGTGATGAATACTATGATGAAACGTCAATTAATCATGCTAAGCAAGATAAAACGAATGACAATGATAAGGAGAAGATTGAGCTTCTAACTAAAGAACTAAACACTCTTAAGCTAGCTCATGAAACTATCTTAGAAGATCATCGAGAACTCTTAAGGACTCATGAGAAGTTACGCTTTGAAAAGCTCAATCTTGAGCAAGAGCATGAGTTCTGAAAGGCAATCAATGATGATCTTCATAAGAAAAGTTCTTCTTACATTGCCAAGCGTTTACTCTTATCTACTTACATGCCTCAAGTCAAATCCACTAACAGAAACAAGAAGGATTCTTCCTCTGGTAGTAACAATAATCATGCTAAATCAAATGTTGTTGCTTCTAGTAGTTCTCTTGATTCCACTAATGATTCTCTTAACCAAGTTACACTTGAGCAAGAAAATAGCTTATTGAAGGGAATTATAGAGAAAGTTGTTTAAAAGAGCCTTGCCGGGAGTAAGCAATTTGAGGAAATTGTACGCAAGCAAGGAAGGCACCGGAAGAATCAAGGTGTTGGTTTTGAACGAAAGTTCAATGCCAATGGAGTTGAGTGGGAAGAAGATCAATATCCCAAGACGAAGTTTGTTCCTCAACAAGAGAAGTATGATCCTACTTCTTTCAAAGGGACACAAGCTCAAGATGATCTTCCACCACAAGACCACAAGCAAAAAGGCAAGGACAAGCTTCAAGAGGAGATTGATGCATTTGAAGAAGCTCCTAGGGCCTTGGTCAAGTGGGTTCCCAAGACTACGACAAGTTCTACTTCATCAAGTACGACTACAACTCCAAGGATCCCCATCAAGATGATGTGGATTCCGAAGAAGAAGAACTAGAGAGTTCTTGAGGGTGACTCTGCCAACATATTTCACTCTTATCATTTTGGCAACAACGAGTGCAATCAACTTCCACATCTTGCACTAGTTCAAGGAGTCACAAACCCTCTTGTTGGTAAGACAAGGGACAAGGTAACCTAATGCTTTCATAGACATCATCTTATGTGTGCATCACTTTATGTCTATGGATATCCTTGTTTGTTCCTTGTGGGACTAACCCGTGTAGGTATTGAAAGTGCAACTCTCTCCAAAAGGATTGCTCCAAATGATCTTCATCAACATTGAGCATCCACATCTTCAACACCTACATGAAGTCATCATCGACAAAACCCGAGGTTAGTTCATCCCTCTAAGGGGGGATCTCACATCTAGGGGGAGCTTTACTCTAAAGAATTGAGCTAAAGCAACTCTAATGGTGTGAACACAACAATGCATTATGTAAAAGTGGTAACCCCACTTGAGCTTAAACGATGAGTATGACCTATGATCAAATGTTCTCATTTGACTCCTAAGTCAATATACTCATATATAGATGACCTAGTCATCGCCAATTGTTTGATAGATGCTAGAATTGTTTGTGCATGCTTTGTCACATATTTCATTTGTCATTTTATTGCGTGAGCATGTTGGATGCATATTTTACTCATTCGAGGACATCCACTTGTGGTTTTGATTGATTAGTTTCTTTTTCTTTGGCCAAGTGGATGGACACGAATGCCTAAGAACCTTCTCTAGCTATCTATGCTCTTCTCGTCTCAAACTCTATTCATGCTACATCACAAAATTTGATCAAGTCAGATTCGAACCACTCTGCGTGAGGAGCACTCGGAGTCCCCGATTCGTCATAGACTTAAACTTCCAAAACTTTTTTGTGCTTTTCGGTCTGACCGATTCTTCCATTTTGGTCATACCGAGATCACTAAGTCGATCTAGGTTTTCAATCTCGGTGCAACCGATTTGAACTTTTCAGTCACACCGAGTTGCTGTAACTGTCAACAGTTATGCATCTCGGTGCCACCGAGTTGTTCCACTCGGTCACACCGGTAGGGTCGGGCTATATATACTCACGGGCAAAAATTTGGAAATTTTCTTCAAACCCCTTCGCCACAAGATAGCTCGCTCTGCCTGTGGTCTCAGATCGTCCTCCTCGTCGCCACCGCCTCCTGTCAGCTGGTCTTCGCGCCCGTCAACGGAATTCATCCCCGCTGCCGCCGTGGCGAAGTTCCCCGCCTATCTAGGGTATGGACTCGATCACAGTGCTATCCCCGTCCGATTCCTAGCACATTGTGTTCATCATGATTCTTGCCACGATTGAAACGACTCTATCCAGTCAAAACACTCCGTAGATTAGAGTTGAATTGAAAATTTAGGGTTAGGTTTCCGCCGAAACCATCTTGAACCCACCGAGTTGCAGAACTCGGTTCCACCGATTCGGCCAAGGCCATTCCACCATTGGACTCGCGCAACCGTTACCCATCGTGGGTTGAAGTCTCCATCAACGTGGATGTACGATAGCACCACCTATCGGAACCACGACAAAAACATCCGTGTCTCCAATTGCGTTTGAATTCTCCAAACCCTTCCCTTTACATTTTTGCAAGTTGCATGCTTTACTTTCCGCTGCTCATATACTCTTTGCATGCTTGCTTGAATTAGTTAAGATTGCTTGACTTTTGCTAAGATAGCTAAAATCTGCCAAAGACTAAAATTGGGAAAAGGATAAGTTTTAATTGGTCAAGTAGTCTAATCACCCCCCCTCTAGACATACTTTCGATCCTACAAGCTGCCAGCCCACCAGCTAGGCAGGCACCTGCGTGTCAACGTGAGGCTTCCAGGCCAACTCAGAGCGTGCCTACGTGGCGGCATGCAAATCTTCGTGAAGGCCCTACCACCGTGCCACCTCAGCAGCCTGCTAGCCTACATGGCACTGACCGCCTCGCTGGCCCGGGCGCGCATCGAAGCAGGGCGAGGCGGCGGTAAAGTGAGGAGGACACCTAAGGGGCGCATTAAACGCGTCTTGTCTCATAATGGCTAAGCGATAAGCTTAGCCACTGTACACCGATGCCTCCTCCCGTGTGCCACTGTGGCGATCCCCTTGACTATAAAAGGAGGGCCAAGGCGTCGAGGAGAAGGATTCGGACCCTTGGACAAGTTACACCCATCGTAGCTAGCTAAAGAGCTCCAAGAACACTGATATAAACACCGAAGCAGGACTAGGGTATTAAGCATCCTCGCGGCTCGAACCTGGGTAAACGACCTGAGTGCTTGTGCTGACTATTGATTCCGCTCTTCTCACGACCCCGCGCCCCGCAACCGTAGTAGGGATTCCCGTGATCCCATAGGTGTCATTTCCACCGACACCAAGAGAACTTTGTATTGAGAAACAAAGAGAGAAAAGACATCTAGCTACTGCCTATGGACCCGTAGGTCTGGGTTCAACTACTCACGCATCATCGGAGAGGCGCCATTGAGGATGATGAACCCCTCGGTGATCGTGTTTCCCTTTGGCGGAGTGCCGGAAAAGGGCTCTAGATTGGATCTCATGGTTCTAGAACTTGCGGTGGCTGGAATTGTTTTTTGTCGACTCCCCTAGGGTTTCTGGAATATTTGGGCATTTATAGGGCGAAGAGGCGGTGCGGGAGGTCACCGGGGGGGGGGGGGGGCACAACCCCCTTGGGCGCGCCTGGGCCTCCTGGCGCACCCTAGTGAGTTGTGCCGACCTCGGGCCTCCCCTCTGGTACTTATTTGGCCCACTGGGTGTCTTCTGGTCCAAAAAAAATCTCTACAAAGTTCCGCTGCGTTTGAACTCCGTTTGGTACTAATATTCTCCAAAGTAAAAAACAAGCAAAAAATAGCAACTGGCACTGGGCACTATGTCAATAGGTTAGTCCCAAAAAATGATATAAATTTGCTATTAAATGATTGTAAAACATTCAAGAATGATAATATAATAGCATGGAACAATAAAAAATTATAGATACGTCGGGACGACGTTGACGCCCCTCTCTCGTAGGAGGACAGCAGCGTCTGGAGACCAATTTCCTTCGGTAAGGGAGCAGGGGCATCTGCCTCCCCCAAAGAAAGTCCCAAGATCAAGACGGATCGGCGCGCCAAGACGAAGGTCATCGCCGAGCCCACCGACGCGTCAGGATAACAACTTTAACAGGAAGAGACCATCTTTAGTCAGGATAGGTCCGGTGCCTGTCCCCCTTTGGATTGTCGCCCTGTGGCCACCCCTTCCCGCTCATATTTTTGGGAAAGACCATGACACTACAAGAGGGGCAGGGCCGCCTCCATGTAGGGGGTCGAGCCATCCTCTCCCTACACTCTCGTGTACCTCAAGCTCTAGCGCTTCCCCGCATAGCAATCCAACACAAGCAGGAGTAGGGTTTTACACTGCACGGTGGCCCAAACCTGGGTAGCTCGAGCATCCCCGTCGTGTCCGGTGTGAGTAAGCGTACTCATTGTGATCTCACCATGGTTCTTGTCAGGTCGTAGTTTGCCAAGCAAAGCCCCCCGGTGTTCGAACCCTAGTTCTTGGAGAAATTCTTCGACACAGATCCCAGACTCTGACATTTGGCACGCAAGGTAGGGGGACTTCTTGTCTTCGCGCCTTTGTCCTCGGCATCGACATGGACAACGATGTCGTTGCTTGCCAGGCACGCGCTGTGCACCAGGCTTCCGCATGGGCGCACGCGGCGCCCGCCGCTCGTGGCGCCTGCCGCTCATGGTGCCCCAGGGCAACGTCCTCGCGCCAGCACCGAGCCCGTAGGGGAGAGGGTGACCTCCTCCGTCCCCCGCTTGGTGAACAAGCAGGCGCACGGCCGCTCTGCGACCTCCTCCTCACTCACTTTTGGCACGCTCCCGATCCGCACGCTGCGCTGCTCATGGCGCAAGAGTTGCTGCGCTAACGCCCCACCAAAGACGGCTACGATACCTGGCTCAGACGCATCGCCGAGCTCGTTGACGCCGTTTGCGATGGCCAGGCACCCTCCCGCTCTCTGCCTGGTCTGCCATAACGCGCCGAGCGGATAGGGCTTGACACACCTCCTCCTCCGGGTCACGATGTGGCCGGACGCCGGCCTGCAGCGCGCGTTCTGGAACAATCACATGCCTCGTCTACGCCAGACGTCATTGATGACAGCTACCAGATCATCTACTGCACGCCTCTAGACGCACGTGTGGCCCTCGAGAAGCAGCGCAACCGCCGGGACCGCGTCCTCCATGACATGGCCGCCGCGGGATGCCAGAACCACGAGGCCCTGGCACGTGGAGTACGGGGGCTACATGGCCCTCACCCTTGAGGTGCGCCGCATGGTGTGGCCTGACAATTTCAAGCCGGAGCTCCTGATACGTCTCCAACGTATTTATAATTTTTGATTGTTCCATGCTATTATATTATCTGTTTTGGATGTTTTATATGCATTAATATGCTATTTTATATTATTTCTGGGACTAACTTATTAACCTAGAGCCCAGTGCCAGTTCCTGTTGATACGTCTCCAACGTATCTATAATTTTTGATTGCTCCATTCTAGTTTATCTACTGTTTTAGGAAATATTGGGCTTTATTATCCACTTTTATATTATTTTTGGCACTAACCTATTAACCGGAGGCCCAGCCCAGATTTGTTGTTTTATGCCTATTTCAGTGTTTCGAGGAAAAGGAATATCAGACGGAGTCAAAACGGAACGAAATCAACTGGAGAAGTTATTTTGGAAGGAAACCCACCTGATGGACTTGGACCCCACGTCAGAAGACACGGGAGCTGGCCACGAGGGTGGGGGGCGCGCCCACCCCCCTGGGCGCGCCCCCCTGCCTCGTGGGGCCCCCGTAGCTCCACTGACGTTCTCCTTTCACCCATATATACCTACGTACCCAAAAACTTCCAGAACAGAAGATAGATCGGGAGTTCCGCCGCCGCAAGCCTCTGTAGCCACCAAAAACCAATCGGGACCCTGTTCCGGCACCCTGCCGGAGGGGGATCCCATCACCGGAGGCCATCTTCATCATCCCGGTGCTATCCATGACGAGGAGGGAGTAGTTCACCCTCGGGGCTGAGGGTATGTACCCGTAGCTATGTGTTTGATCTCTCTCTCTCTCGTGTTCTCGACTTCACACGATCTTGATGTATCGCAAGCTTTGCTATTATAGTTGTATCTTATGTTTCTTCTCCCCCTCTACTCTCTTATGATGAATTGAGTTTCCCCTTTGAAGTTATCTTATCAGATTGAGTCTTTTATGAGAACACTTGATGTATGTTTTGCCGTGTTTATCTCTGTTGACAATGGGATATCATGTGCCACTTGATGTATGTTTTGGTGACCAACTTGCGGGTTCCGCCCATGAACCTATGCATAGGGGTTGGCACACGTTCTTGACTCTCCGGTAGAAACTTTGGGGCACTCTTTGAAGTACTTTTATGTTGGTTGGATGAATCTGAGATTGTGTGATGCATATCGTATAATCATGCCCACGGATACTTGAGGTGACAATGGAGTATCTAGGTGACATTAGGGTTTTGATTGATTTGTGTCTTAAGGTGTTATTCTAGTACGAACTCTTTTATAGATTGATCCGAAGAATAGCTTTGAGGTGGTTTCGTACCCTACCATAATCTCTACGTTTGTTCTCCGCTATTAGTGGCTTCGGAGTGACTCTTTGTTGCATGTTGAGGGATTGTTATATGATCTATCTATGTTATTATTGTTGAGAGAACTTGCACTAGTGAAAGTATGAACCCTAGGCCTTGTTTCCTACAATTTCTATACCGTTTACGCTCACTTTTACCACTTGTTACCTTGCTGTTTTTATTATTTCAGATTACAAAAACCTATATGTACTATATATTTTGCACTTGTATCTTAATCTCTTCATTAACTAGTGCACCTATACAATTTACCATTGTATTGGGTGTGTTGGGGACACAAGAGACTTTTTGTTATTTGGTTGCAGGGTTGTTTGAGATAGACCATCTTCATCCTACGCCTCCCACATATTGATAAACCTTACGTCATCCACTTGAGGGAAATTTGCTACTGTCCTACAAACCTGTGCACTTGCAGGCCCAACAACGTCTACAAGTAGAAGGTTGTGTAGTAGACATCAAGCTCTTTCCTGGCGCCGTTTCCGGGGAGGTTAGTGCTTGAAGGTATATCTTTAGATCTTGCAATCGAATCTTTTTGTTTCTTGTTTTATCACTATTTAATTTTATAAAATAAAACTACAATAAAATGGAGTAAAGTTTGTCTCATACGCTTCATCTTTTTAATATGTTTCGTGAGTATGATGGAAAGGAAAATTGTGCTCAAGTGCTAGAAGAAGAATTATGTAGAATTCTTGGCGTAAAATATATGAATGATGAGCATGGTTGCAATGTTGTTAGTATGAACACCTTGAATATCCATGATGCTAATGATATGCAAAGCCACAAGCTTGGGGAAGCTATGTTTAATGAAGATGATATTTTTTGTCCCCCAAGCTTTGATGAGCAAATTTACTATGATGAAAGCATGCCTCCTATCTATGATGATTATTGTGACGACATGTATGCTTTAAAGAATAATGATAACCATGAAACTTGTCATCTTGATCTTAATTTTCAATCACATGATAGTTATTTTGTTGATTTACTCCCACTATTCCGAATAAGAAGAAATTTGCTTATGTGGGGAGTAGTAAATTTTATATGCTTGTAGATCATGAAAAGAATGCTTTAGGTGCTGGTTATATTGTTGAATTCATTCATGATGCTACTGGAAATTATTATGAGGGAGAAATATATGCTTGTAGGAATTGCAATAATGTCAAGTTTCCTCTCTATGTGTTGAAAATCTTGAAGCTATGCTTGTGTTAACTTCCTATGCTAGTTGATTATTGTTCCCATAAGTTGTTTGCTCAAAAAATCCCTACGCATAGGAAGTGGGTTAGACGTAAATGTGCTAGTCATATTCTTCATGATGCTCTCTTTATGTTTCAATTCTTATCTTTTATGTGAGCATCATTGAAATCATCATGCCTAGCTAGGGGCGTTAAACGGTAGCGCTTGTTGGGAGGCAACCCAATTTTATTTTAGTTTCTTGATTTTTGGTTATGTTTAGGAATAAATAATCCATCTAGGTTCTGTTTAGATGTGGTTTTATGTTTTAATTAGTGTTTGTGCCAAGTAGAACCTTTGGAAAGACTTGGGTGAAGTTTATGTGATCTTGCTGTGAAAAACAGAAACTTTAGCGTTCACGAGATTAGCTTCCATTTTTTACTGGAGAGTGATTTTAGGTTGATTCTTTTTTAAGATGAATAGTAGACAAATTACTCAGGTCCAGAAATTTATTTCATAATTTTTGGGGTTCCAGAAGTATACGTTTGATACAGATTACTACAGCCTGTTCTGTTTTTGACAGATTCTGTTTTCTATGTGTTGTTTGCCTATTTTGATGCATCTATGGCTAGTATTAAGTGGTATGAACCATAGAGAAGTTAAAATACAGTAGATATTACAAAATATGAATTTAGAATGAGTTCATTACAGTACCTAAGTGGTGGTTTTATTTTCTTATACTAACGGAGCTTACGAGTTTTGTGTTGAGTTTTGTGTGGTTGAAGTTTTCAAGTTTTGGGTAAAGATTTGATGGACTATGGAATAAGGAGTGGCAAGAGCCTAAGCTTGGGGATGCCCAAGTCACCCCAAGATAATATTCAAGGACAACCAAGAGCCTAAGCTTGGGGATGCCCCGGATGGCATCCCCTCTTTCGTCTTCGTTCATCGGTAACTTTACTTGGAGCTATATTTTTATTCACCACATGATATGTGTTTTGCTTGGAGCGTCATTTTCTTTTGTTAGTATTTTCTTGCTGTTATTTAGAATAATGTTTTGCATCTTTAGTTTCAATAAAAAAAGTCAAGGATAGCCTTTGCCATGCTTATTTTGCTAGTATTCATGTTGCTGTTTGAAAACAGAATGTTTACCGCTGTTGCAAAAATTCCTCAGAAAAGTCAGAGCATGATATAATGTTGAAACTTTTTGCATATAAATATCTGATAAATTTATTACAGTGGTTATTTTAGTTCATAATTTTTGGAGTTAGGGAAGTATGATGAATCTTGCATTCTTTACAGACTGTACTGTTTTGGCAGATTGCTGTTATGTCTGCATTGTTTGCATATGTTTGCTTGCTTAATGATTCTATTTAAGGATAGGAGTATTAAATATGCAGAGGCATTTAGTATGCAATGTTTAATAATAATGTTAGTGATTTGTTACATTATAAAATGATAAGGTTTTGCATTGGTTTATACTAACCTATCTCACGAGTTCTTGTTGAGTTTGTTGTGAATGAAGCTTTTGATAAAAAGGGAAACCATGATATGAGAGGAATTAAGGAGACACAAAATTTCAATCTTGGGGATTCCCAAGGCACCCCAAGATAATATTTCAAGAAGTCTCAAGCATCTAAGCTTGGGGATGCCCCGGTAGGCATCCCACCTTTCTTCTTCAACAACTATCGGTTAGTATCGGTTGAGACTAAGTTTTGCTTCTTCACATGAGTTGTGCTATCCTTGCATTGTAGTTTTCTTTAGCTTTGCTTGCTGTTTGAATAAAGTATCAAGATCTGAATTCTTTAATGAGAGAGAGCCTTCATTTAGTTGCATAATTATTTAGCTACTCATTGATCTTCACTTATATCTTTCGGAGTAGTTTTTGTTATTGCTCATAGTGCTTCACTTATATCTTTTGAGCATGATAATTTTTGCTCTAGTACTTCACTTATATCTTTTAGAGCACGGTTGTGGATTTGTTTTAAAGAAACTATTGATCTCTCATGCTTCACTTAGATTATTTTGAGAGTCATTAATAGCATGGTAATTTGCTTAATGTTAATATACTTGGTATTCAAGATATGTGAAACTTTCTTATGAGTGTGTTGAATACTAAGAAAATTTTGATGCTTGATAATTGTTTTGAGATATGGAGGTGATAATATCAAAGTCGTGCTAGTTGAGTAATTGTGAATTTGAGAAATTCTTGTGTTGAAGTTTGCAAGTCCCGTAGCATGCACGTATGGTTAAAGTTGTGTAACAAATTTGAAACATGAAGTGTACCTGGCTTGTGCATCCTTATGAGTGGCGGTCGGGGACGAGCGATGGTCTTTTTCCTACCAATCTATCCCCTAGGAGCATGCGCGTAGTACTTGAATTTTTTGATGGCTTCTAAATTTTTGCAATAAGTATATGAGTTCTTTTGACTAATTTTGAGTCCATGGATTATAAGCACTCTCACCTTTCCACCTTTGATAGCCTCTTGATTGCAGTGCATTTCCCTTTCTCACCTTGAGAGTTGGCGCAAACTTCAAGGTGCATCCAAACCCCGTGATACGATACGCTCTATCACACATAAACCTCCTTATATCTTCCTCAAAACAGCCACCATACCTACCTATTATGGCATTTCCATAGCCATTCCGAGATATATTGCCATGCAACTTTCCACCGTTCCGATAATCATCATGACATACTTTACTTTTGTCATATTGCCATTGCATGATCATGTAGTTGACATCGTATTTGTGTCAAAGCCACCATGCATTATTTTTCTTACATGTCACTCTTGATTAATTTCACCATCCCGGTACACCGCTGGAGGCATTCATATAGAGTCATATCTTGTTCTAGTTTCAAGTTGTAATCCTTGTGTTGTAATCAATAGAAGTGTGATCATCATCATTATTAGAGCATTGCCCAAATAAAAAAAAGGGAGAAAGGCCAAAAAGAAAAAAAGAAAGGCCCAAAAAAAGAGAAAATAAAAAGGGGAATGCTACTATCTCTTTTTCCACACTTGTGATTCCAAGTAGCACCTTGTTCTTCATGTAGTGAGTCTCATATATTGTGCTTCAAAGTAGCACCTCGTTCTTCATGTAGTGAGTCTCATAAGTTGTCCTTTTATACTAGTGGGAATTTTTCATTATAGAACTTGGCTTGTATATTCCTACGATGGGCTTCCTCAAATGCCCTAGGTCTTCGTGAGCAAGCAAGTTGGATGCACACCCACTAGTTTTCTTTTGTTGAGCATTTATAGCTCTAGTGCATCCGTTGCATGGCAATCCCTACTCCTCATGTTGACATCAATTGATGGGCATCTCCATAAACCGTTGATTATCCTCATCAATGTGAGACTTTCTCCTTTTTTGTCTTCTCCACACAATCCCCATCATCATATTCTATTCCACCCATAGTGCTATATCCATGGCTCACGCTCATGTATTGCGTGAAAGTCGAATTTTTTTGAGATTATTTAAGTATGAAACAATTGCTTGGCTTGTCATCGGGGGTATAGTAGTTGGGAACATCTTTGTGTGACGAAAATGAAGCATAGCCTAATTATATGATTTTGTAGGGATGAACTTTCTTTCGCCATGTTATTTTGAGAAGACAAGATTGCTTTGATTAGTATGCTTGAAGTATTATTATTTTTGTTTCAATATGAACTTTTGTCTTGAATCTTTCGGATCTGAATATTCATATCACAATTAAGAAGATTTACATTGAAATTATGCCAAAGTATCACTCCGCATCAAAAAATTCTTTTTTATCATTTACCTACTCGAAACACGGCGATAATTAAGCTTGGGGATGCTTGATACGTCTCCAACGTATCTATAATTTTTGATTGCTCCAAGCTACTTTATCTACTGTTTTAGGCAATATTGGGCTTTATTATCCACTTTTATATTATTTTTGGGACTAACCTATTAACCGGAGGCCCAGCCTAGATTTGCAATTTTATGCCTATTTCAGTGTTTCGAGGAAAAGGAATATCAGACGGAGTCAAAACGGAACGAAATCAACTGGAGAAGTTATTTTTGGAAGGAAACCCACCTGATGGACTTGGACCCCACGTCAGAAGATACGGGAGCTGGCCACGAGGGTGGGGGTGTGCCCACCCCCCCTGGGCGCACCCCCCTGCCTCGTGGGGCCCCCGAAGCTCCACCGACGTTCTCGTTTCACCCATATACACCTACGTACCCTAAAACTTCCAGAACAGAAGATAGATCGGGAGTTCCGCCGCCGCAAGCCTCTCAGTAGCCACCAAAACCAATCGGGACCCTGTTCAAGACTGCCGAGGGGGATCCCATCACCGGAGGCCATCTTCATCATCCCGGCGCTATCCATGACGAGGAGGGAGTAGTTCACCCTCGGGGCTGAGGGTATGTACCAATAGCTATGTGTTTGATCTCTCTATCTCGTGTTCTCGACTTCACACGATCTTGATGTATCGCAAGCTTTGCTATTATAGTTGGATCTTATGTTTCTTCTCCCCCTCTACTCTCTTGTGATGAATTGAGTTTCCCCTTTGTAGTTATCTTATCAGATTGAGTCTTTTATGAGAACACTTGATGTATGTCTTGCCGTGTTTATCTGTGGTGACTATGGGATATCATGTGCCACTTGATGTATGTTTTGGTGACCAACTTGCGGGTTCCGCCCATGAACCTATGCATAGGGGTTGGCACACGTTATTGACTCTCCGGTAGAAACTTTGGGGCACTCTTTGAAGTACTTTTATGTTGGTTGGATGAATCTAAGATTGTGTGATGCATATCGTATAATCATGCCCACGGATACTTGAGGTGACAATGGAGTATCTAGTTGACATTAGGCTTGATTTGTGTCTTAAGGTGTTATTCTAGTATGAACTCTTTTATAGATTGATCCGAAAGAATAGCTTTGAGGTGGTTTCATACCCTACCATAATCTCTATGTTTGTTCTCCGCTATTAGTGGCTTCGGAGTGACTCTTTGTTGCATGTTGAGGGATTGTTATATGATCTATCTATGTTATTATTGTTGAGAGAACTTGCACTAGTGAAAGTATGAACCCTAGGCCTTGTTTCCTACCATTGCAATACCGTTTACGCTCACTTTTACCACTTGTTACCTTGCTGTTTTTATTATTTCAGATTACAAAAACCTATATCTACTATCTATTTTGCACTTGTATCTTCATCTCTTCATTAACTAGTGCACCTATACAATTTACCATTGTATTGGGTGTGTTGGGGACACAAGAGACTTTTTGTTATTTGGTTGCAGGGTTGTTTGAGAGAGAGACCATCTTCATCCTACGCCTCCCACGGATTGATAAACCTTAGGTCATCCAATTGAGGGAAATTTGCTACTGTCCTACAAACCTGTGCACTTGCAGGCCCAACAACGTCTACAAGAAGAAGGTTGTGTAGTAGACATCACCTGTATTTTCCCTATTTTTGAGTTTCATGGAAAAAGAATCCCAAACGGAGTCCAAACGGAATAAAACCTTTGCGATGATTTTTCTTGGACCAGAAGACAACCAGGAGACTTGGAGATGAAGCCAGAGGAGCCACGAGGCAGCCACAAGGACGGAGGGCGTGCCCAGGGGGTAGGGCGTGCCCCCCACCCTTGTGGGCCCCTCGTTCACCTCCTGACCTAATTCTTCTGCCTATATATTCCCATATATCCCCAAACCAATAGAGGCATCCACGAAAACACTTTTCCACCGCCGCAACCTTCTATACCCATGAGATCCCATCTAGGGGCCTTTTCCGGTGTCCCGCCGGAGGGAGATTCGATCATGGAGGGCTTCTACATGAACTCTATTGCCCTTCCGATGAAGCGTGAGTAGTTTACCACATACCTACAGGTCCATAACTAGTAGCTAGATGGCTTCTTCTCTCTCTTTGATTCTCAATACCATGTTCTCCTCAATGTTCTTGGAAATGGATTCGATATAATAATTTTTTGCGGTGTGCTTGTCGAGATCCAATGAGTTGTAGGTTTATGATCAGCTTATCCATGAATATTATTTGAATCTTCTCTGAATTCTTATATACATGATTTGATATCTTTGTAATTCTCTTCGAACTATCGGTTTGGTTTGGCCAACTAGATTGGTTTTTCTTGCAATGGGAGAAGTGCTTAGCTTTGGGTTCAATCTTGCGGTGTCCTTTCCCAGTGACAGTAGGGGCAGCAAGGCACATATTGTATTGTATTGTATTGTATCTTGATTAATGCGTTACTCCATTCTTTATGAACTTAATACTCTAGATGCATACTGGATAGCGGTCGTGGAGTAATAGTAGTAGATGCAGAATCGTTTCGGTCTACTTGACACGGACGTGATGCCTATATTCATGATCATTGCCTTAGATATCTTCATAACTTTGTGCTTTTCTATCAATTGCTCGGTAGTAATTTGTTCACCCACCGTATTATTTTCTATCTTGAGAGAAACCTCTAGTGAAACCTATGGCCCCCGGGTCTATTTTCCGTCATATATGTTTCCGATTTACAATTTTAGTTTCTGATCTACTATTCTTGCAATCTTTTAGTTTTCAATCTATAAACCAAAAATACCAAAAATATTTACTTTATCGTTTATCTATCTATACCAAATCTCACTTTTCCAAGTAATTGTGAAGGGATTGACAACCCCTTTATCGCGTTGGGTGCAAGTTTATTTGATTGTTTATGCAGGTATTCGGTGATTTGTGCATCGTCTCCTACTAGATTTATACCTTGGTTCTCAAATTGAGGGAAATACTTATCTCTACTTTGTTGCATCATCCTTTCCTCTTCAAGGGAAAAACTAAAGCAAGCTCAAGAAGTAGCAGGAAGAATTTCTGGCACCGTTGTCGGGGAAATCTACACCAAGTCAAGACATACCAAGTACCCATCATAAACTCTCATCTCTTGCCTTACATTATTCACCATTCGTATCTCGTTTTCCTCTCTCCCCCACTTCTAAAATGATTTTCGAAAAGATTTGCCTTTTCTTTGCCCCTCTTCCGTTCGTCTTTCTCGCTTGCTTTTTGTGTGCTCGTGTGTTGGATTTATTGCTTTGTCACGATAGCTCAAGAGAATACCAAATTGTGTGACTTTTCCAACACCAATAACAATGATTTTATTAGTACTCCGATTGCTCCCGCCACTAGTGCGGAATCTGGTGAAATTAATGCCGCTTTGCTGAATCTTGTTATGAAAGATCAATTTTCTGGCCTTCCTAGTGAAGATGTCGCATCCCATCTAAACAATTTCGTTGCTTTGTGTGATATGCAAAGAAAGAAAGAAAGATGTGGATAATGATATTGTTAAATTGAAGCTATTTCCGTTTTCACTTAGAGATCGTGCTAAAACTTGGTTTCATCTTTTCCTAAAGATAGTATTGATTCGTGGAACAAGTGTAAGGATGCTTTCATCTCTAAGTATTTTCCTCCCGCTAAGATCATCTCCCATAGGAACGATATTATGAATTTTAAGCAACTTGATCATGAACATGTTGCACAATCTTTGGAGAGGAAGAAATTGATGATACGAAATTGCCCTACTCCTGGTTTGAATTTATGAATGATTACACAAAAAATATGCCAGATTAAAATTTTCTTCTAGAAATCTTTTAGATTTGGCTGCGGGAGGAGCTTTTATGGAAATTACTTTAGGAGAGGCTACTGAACTCCTAGATAATATTATGGTTAATTATTCTCAATGGCACACCGAAAGATCTTCCACTAGTAAAAAAGTGCATGCAATTGAAGAAATTAATGTTTTGAGTGGAAAGATGGATGAACTTATGAAATTATTCTCTAGTAAGAGTGCTTATATTGATCCTAATGATATGCCTTTGTCCACTTTGATTGAGAATAATAATGAATCTATGGATGTGAATTTTGTTGGTAGGAACAATTTTGGTAATAACGCGCATAGAGGTAACTTTAATCATAGGTCGTTTCCTAGTAACCCCTCTAATAACTATGGTAATTCCTACAACAATTCTTATGGAAATTTTAATAAGATGCCCTCTTATTTTGAGATGAGTGTTAAAGAATTTATGAGTCCGCAAAAGAATTTCAATGCTTTGATTGGAGAAAAAATTCTCAAGATCGATGATTTGGTTAGGAACGTGGATAGAATTTCTCTTGATGTTGATTCTTTGAAACTTAGATTTATTCCACCCAAGCATGATATTAATGAGTCTCTCAAGGCCATGAGAATTTCCATTGATGGGTGCAAAGAAAGAACCGCTAATATGCGTGCTAAACGAGATTTGTTTGAAAAAGCGTGTTCTTTTAGTTTTCGTGAAAATAATGATGAAGATATTAAAGTGATTGATGTGACTCCTATGGAATCTTTGTTTTCTAATATAAATATTGATAAAGATGGGACTGGAGATGAGTCAACTTTAGTTAAAAGGCTTCCCAATGATTCGGAGTTTTTGGATCTTGATGCAAAAATTGATAAAAGTGGGATTGGAGAGGTCAAGACTTGAAGTAGCAATGAACCCACACTTTTGGATTTCAAGGAATTTAATTATGATAATTGTTCTTTCATAGATTGTATTTCCTTGTTGCAATCCATGTTGAATTCTCCTCATTCTTATAATCAAAACAAAGCTTTTACTAAACATATCGTTGATGCTATGATGCAATATTTTGAAGAAAAGTTTGAATTGTAAGTTTCATCCCTAGAAATCTTTATGATTATGAGTGCCATGCTTTGTGTGATTTGGGTGCTAGCGTTTCCACAATTCCAAAAACTTTTTGTGATGTGTTAGGTTTTGTGAATTTGATGATTGTTCCTTAAATTTGCACCTTGCGTATTCCACTATTAAGAAACCTATGGGAAGGATTAATGATGTTCTTATTATTGCAAATAGGAATTATGTACCCGCAGATTTCATTGTTCTTGATATAGATTGCAATCCTACATGTCCTATTATTCTTGGTAGACCTTTCCTTAGAACGATTGGTGCAATTATTGATATGAAAGAAGGAAACATTAGATATCAATTTCCGTTAAGGAAGGGCATGGAACACTTTCCTAGAAAGAAAATTAAATTGCCATATGAATCTATTATGAGAGCTACTTATGGATTGCATACCAAAGATGACAATACCTAGATCTATTAGTGTTTTATGCCTAGCTAAGAGCGTTAAACAATAGCGCTTTTTGGGAGGCGACCCAATTTTATTGTTGTTCTTTGCTTTTTGTTCCTGTTTTTCTTTGAATAATTCATCTAGCCTCTAGTTGATGTGGTTTTGTGTTTTAATTACCTTAGGGTGATAGTTTTTTTGATCCTGCTAAAAAACAGAAACTTTTGCGCCCAGTAAATAATTTCCTGGATTTTATTTAAACATGATCTTGATCTGATCTTTTTCCCCTGGATTGGTACACAAATTGCCTAGATTGTCCTAATTTTTCAGAAGTTTTGGAGTTACAGAAGTACTCGAGAGTTACATATTGCTACGGACTGTTCTGTTTTGACAGATTCGGTTTTCTATGTGTTGTTTGCTTATTTTGATGAATCTATGGGCAGTACCGGGGGGTATGAACCATGGAAAAGTTGGAATACAATAGATATTACACCAATATAAATAAAGAATGAGTTTGCAACAGTAACATAAAGTGGTGATTTATTTTCTTATACTAACGGAGCTTATGGGATTTTCTGTTGAGTTTTGTGTTGTGAAGTTTTTAAATTTTGGGTAATAAGGATTTGATGGACTATGGAATAAGGAGCGGCAAGAGCCTAAGCTTGGGGATTACCAAGGAACCCCAAGGTAATATTCAAGGACAACCAAGAGCCTAAGCTTGGGGATGCCCTGGAAGGCATCCCCTCTTTCGTCTTCGTCTATGGAAAACTTTACTTTAGGCTATATTTTTATTCACCACATGATATGTTTTTTACTTGGAGTGTCTTGTACGATTTGAGTCTTTGCTTTTTAGTTTGCCACAATCATCCTTGTTGTACACATCTTTTGATAGGGACACACACGAATTGTGATTTATTAGAATAATCTATGTGCTTCACTTATATCTTTTGAGCTAGGCAATATTGCTGTAGTGCTTCACTTATATCTTTTTAGAGCACGGCGGTGGTTTCATTTTATAGAAATTGATGAACTCTCATGCTTCACTTATATTATTTTGAGAGTCTCTAAACAGCACGGTAATTTTCTTTGGTTATAAATTTAGTCCAAATATGATAGGCATCCAAGAGGGATATAATAAAAACTTTCATATAAAATACATTGAATACTATGATTGTTTTGAGATATGAAGATGCTGATATTAGAGTCATTGAAAGTACAACTAATCCCTGGGTGGTTTTGGTAATTCATAACAACATATAGCTCATTGAACTAATATCCATTCAAGATTAATGTTTCAGAAAGTTCAATGATTGGTATGGCATGGACTAAAGATGTGGACCCCTCAAAATGCTAAGGACACATATTGGCAAAAGCTCAAGACTCTTCATTTTCATTTTAGTGATCCAAGATCACATTGAGTCCATAGGAAAAGCCAATACTATTAAAAGGGGATGAGGTGTTGCTTAATGGCTTGCTTGCCCAAAATGCATAGTGATATGCTCCAAAAGCCCTCAACCACTTTCTCATTTCCACATATGTCCTAAACCTGAAGTCAAACTCGGCCCCGCCGATTTGGTCTACCCGGCACCACCGAGTTCACTTGACATAGCCATAGCCAGAAACCCTAATCAGTTTGATCTCACCGATAGGGATCTCGGTCTCACCGAGATGGGATTGCAAACCTGTCTGTTTCCCTTCGTAACGTTTCGGTCTCACCGAGATGAGCGATCGGTCCCACCGAGTTCGCGATGCAAACTCTCTGTTTCCTTTTTGTAACGTTTCGGTCTAACCGAAATGAGTGATTGGTCCCACCCAGTTTGCCTGACCAAGTCTCACCGAGTTCATGTGATCGGTCTCACCGAGATGAGGTTTTGCTCTAACCCTAGTGCATCGGTCCCACCGAGTTGATATTGTCGGTCCCACCGAAAACCCTAACGTTCACATTTTGAACCAGGTCGGTCCCACCGAGTTTCACTATTCGGTTTAATCGAGTTTGGTAAATTGTGTGTAACGGTTAGATTTTGTGTGGAGGCTATATATACCCCTCCACCTGTCACATCCCTAGTCCTGGTATGCACTAGGCTAGCCTTTTATGTGTGCATCATGTTTAAATTTTCAAAAGAACTTGAAATGGGGATTGTTCAAACCCTAGCACCAGATCAAATCAAATAGGTTCAACCTAAAATAATCTTCAATGAACCCAAAATGCCTTTGGAAATGTTCATGATTTTTGATGAAGGTGAAAACCTCTGCCAAAAATGATGAGCATATTTCTTGGCCATTTATTGATTTTTGAATTAACTCATATTGTACTTGAATTGGGGCATTTAAATTCTATAAATATTTTAAATGCTCTAATAATTCTGAAAATGGTTGAGGGCCATTGGGAATAATCCAAGATGTGCCCACAATTTATTTCAGGATTTTATAAAGTGATTTAGTATTTTACTAAATCCAAAAAAAACAAAGACAGAAAATAGAAAACATTAAGAAAAGGAGAGAGAGAGAAAGGTTTACCTGGACTTACCTGTAGCCCACCTAGCGCCCCACCTGGCCCAGCACTATGGCTGAGGCCTAGCCCAACTCCCCACCGTCTTCAACCTCTGCCAGTAGGCAGAGGCGTGTCGACGCACGCGCGCCCGAGCTCCACCTGCTGCTTCCCCATCGCCCTGTTCTCGTGCCTGGGAAACGGCCAGCACACCCCCCTCGCCTCCCTTGCCTCCTTTCTCTCCCTCTCACTCCCCTGCTCTTTTCCCCTCATGGCCGAAGCCGCCATGGCCACTCCGCTGAGAAACACCGCGGCCAGCCACTCCCTCGCTCCCTCTCCGCGTTCCCGAGATCTGTATCTTCGCCAGCTTCATCCTCGCCGAGCCAAGCATCACCGGACGCTCTGCAATGCCGGCACCATCATTTTCTTCTTCCTCGGGCTCGTCATCGTCGATTCGTCGCCGTCGTCGCTTCCTCGAGCTCGTTGACCATCTCGACGTGACCACTGTGAGCTCATGATCCGTTTCCCCTATTACCGCACCCGATAGCGCTCCCTAGCCGCGTATGTCACCGAGCCCGAGAGCTCATCGCCGTCGGCCATGTCGCCGCCATCGTTGCAGCCACTGAAGCTCGTGTCTGAGCGCGTAATCGTGCTCAGTATGCCCCCAGGATCCTAACACACCCATCCGCTGCTCCTGCCACATGCTGCATCGCCGTAACCATCACCGCCCGAACTCCGGCGCCGCCGCGAGCTCCATTCCGGTGAGCTCCGGCCACCCCGCGCCCAGCCGCATGCTCCCCTGGATGCAGGTCAGCAAGGGCTCCCCCCTAGTGCCCTCCGCCGCGCTTTTAGCCACCGGAGGAGCAACCCCGCAGCTTAACCGCGCGTTTGCCGTCGCCCGGCGTCAAGCCGGTGGCGTTGACCCTGACCGGGGTTTGACCACCCTAGGTCACTAACATGTGGGGCCCGCCCGACTAGTTTAGTTTAGGACTAATTACCCCCGCCGACACTAACAAGGGGCCCAAAGGCTCGCTAATTTGATTAGTTAAATTTAATTAATCCTGTTATAAGCGTGTCACCGACATGTGGACCCCACACGCCAGTTTGACTGGACCCGCCTTTGACCAAATTGACGCAAGCATGATACATCTGCTGATGTCATAAATACATTTATCGATATTCTTATTTAGAAGTAAATTATCAAATTCCAGAAAATGTTTAAAACTTCTAAAATTCATAGAAAATCAACCGTAACTCCAAATGAAAAGTTTTATATATGAAACTTTATCAAAAAAAATCCAATCTATCCATTTATGCTACTTTCATGCATGTTCAACCAACTTATACCCATGTATAAGTAAAAACATGATAATGGCATTTTAAAGACCCCTTATGGAGTTTGCATATGAACCCTTGGTTCATATGGACTTCATTTAAATAGTTTTTTTTGACTATGTACTGCAAGGCAACAGCCTCACAGTCCTTTATTAAAACAAGATGGGTTTTGTACAAAATTACAGAGGGAAACAAAAGGAAGAAAGACTACTTACAGGGAGTGATTAGTGTAATGAAGCTATCCAATCAGTTAGTCTATTTCTATATTTACACTTGATTCTATGAGCTAAGAGAGAAATATCATGAATAAAATTCCTCCTCCAAGCTCTGAAAGTGGGCAACTCATTTCTGAAGATCCTTCCATTCCTTTGGGTCCAGATATTCCAGGCAGCCGTAAAGACTACCTCAGTGAAAAACGGTTGACCAAAGTCTCTCCTGGCCGCACAAGCCATTTCAAAAGTAGTCTGGTTAGGTTGAGCATTCCATGAAATGCCCAAATAATTCCAGACACGTTGGCTAAAGTTGCAAGCAAAGAAGAGATGAGCTCTATCTTCATGCAAACCTGAGAAACAAATGGCACAAGTATCATCCTGGTTAATCCAATGTCGTCTCTGCATCATATCCCTAGTGTTCAGACGGTCCATCAAAAGAAGCCAGCCAAACACCTTGAGCTTGATAGTGCAAGCACATTTCCAGATCCACTGAAAAAGAGGGTCAGCTACGACTTCGAAAAAACAAGACAAATAGTAGATCCTGGATCGATAATCCCCAGTTTTTGAAGGCCATTTCCATACATCACTAACTCCCTCATGCAAGTTTATCAGAGGCATTATAGCTTGAAGCTGATTGAACTCCTCAAATGCTTCAACTGATAAAGGCAGGTGAAAATTTTCGATCGGGACAGGCAGCTCCATCACATTCTTAATGGTAAGCGTGTCATCAATGACAAAAGAATGAAGCCTCGGGAAACGCTGATGCATGATAACCACCTCGTTATTAAGTTGCCACCGATCCAGCCAGAAAACCACCGAGTCCCCGGAGCGCACATGAGGGACGGCCAACTTACAGAAATTGTCATAGAGCTTCATCACATCACGCCACCAAAAAGAACCACAACTTTGCGTTACTTGGGGCGGAGCAGCAGCATAATATGTGTCCCAGATAAGTGAAACCCAGGGTACATCCAACTTGTTATAAAATTTGAAGAGGTGCTTGATCAACAAGGCCTCATTTTGTTTGCCAAGGTCTAGAACCCCAAGTCCTCCCTGGTTCTTGGGCCGACATACTAACTCCTAAGCTGCCAATGATTGTCTTGGTGTGTCAGAGTTGCCTCGCCATAAACATTGCCTCATGATACGTTCTATCTGCTTCAAAATTCCCTGAGGGAATGAAATAGTACACAAGAAGTATATTGGCATGGAACATAAAACCGATTTCAAGAGCTGCAGCCGGTTACCCTGATTAAACAGGCAGGAAGAGGCAGACAAACTTCTCTCTATGCGGTCCACTAAGGGGAGCAAGTCATAGATTGTGGGCCGAGTAGTACCCATTGGCAATCCCAGGTAAGTAAATGGCATGGAGCCAACATCACATCCAAGCAAAGCCGCCACACGTTGACCCTCCTCATCAGACATATTCATTGGAATCAATGAAGATTTACTAAAATTAACCCGCAAACCCGTTGACTTAGCAAAGGTCTCAACCATCTCCTTGAAAGCGATGAGCTGGTCGTCCACTGCAGGAAGGACAATTAATGTGTCATCAGCGTATTGAACAATCGGATAATCCCTTGAAGAGGTTGGTATGGGCAGAGTGAGAATGTTCCTTGCACACATCTCATTGACCACGGACTGCAGTAAATCCACCGCAATCACAAATAACAAAGGGGATAATGGGTCTCCTTGTCTCACACCCGAACGGCAGACAAAGTGATTACCAGGCACACCATTTAAGAGGACCGAAGAGGAACCAGAGGACAAGATGTTATCGATCCAACCTGTCCAACGATCATCAAAACCCTTGCATTTCAGAATCCTGAGAATCAGATCGTGCTCGACGGTATCAAACGCCTTCGTGAAATCCAATTTGAGAAGGATAATAGGTCTTTTGGATGCCTTACACTGATGTATATATTCAAAACACCATGCAAGGCAATCTTGAATGGATCTACATCGAAGAAACCCATATTGATTGCGATGAATACATTTTAGAATCACACTCTGCAAACGATTTGCCAAAAGTTTAGTTAAAAACTTGAGACAAGTGTTTGTCAACGATATGGGTCTAAAATCACCAATATATTCCGGGCTCAACTTTTTTGGAATGAGTGTAATGAGAGATGTATTCAGACACTCCAGGTTGCACTTTCCCTCATAAAACTCCCGGACCAGCTTCATAAAATCTGGCTTCAAGATATTCCAACATTTCTTGAGGAAAAGACCCGTGAACCCATCGGGGCCCGGAGCCCGGTCAGAAGGCATGTTCTTAATCACCATATCCACCTCGGAATCCGTGAAAGGCAAGGATAAACTCTCCAGCCCATCAATACGAGCAATTAATGTGTCAAGGTCAAAACCCATTTGTATACCTTTTGCTTGGCCCATTCGGCGATTGAAATCAGACCAAAACATCCCAGCCAACTGTTGATGATCAGTAATCATGTCTCCATCCACAGATTTGATCGAAGAAATAGTGTTTCTCCTATATCTTTCAGTTGCCATTGCATGGAAGAATTTTGAATTCTCCTCACCAACTTTGATATTTCTGATCGTGCAACGTTGCTTCCAATAAATGAACTGCCAGTGCAGGATATCTTCGAGATGTAATTTGACAATCTTCCGAAAATTGAACTCCGGCCAACTCAAGGGCCTAAGTTCCTCAATATTATCCAAAAAAACAATTACTTTGTTGCAATCAGCAATGAGCGCCTTGACTGTGGATAGGTTAAGATGCCATTTCTTAAGAGCATAACGAAGAGATTTGAATTTAGCAGAAATGCATAAGGCAGTAGAAGATTTATTCACAGGTCTATTCCAAACCTCAGATACACAATCCATAAAGCTAGGAAAATCAACCCAATAGTTTTGAAAGCGAAAAACCCTTGCCTTGGGGATACAAGTGGCAATTGAAACCACACACGGAACGTGATCAGAGGCAGTACATGCAAGCGGAATAACCATTGTGTTGGGGTGATCCTGTGTCCAAGCCACAGAAGTAAAAAACCAATCAATTTGTTCGAGCAGGGGTGTGGTTTGCATATTAGACCATGTGTACTGACGACCCTTGATTCGCAGTTCAACAAGACCCAAATGACCAATTATTTCATTAAACAAAAAGATATCATTCACATCACCACCTGGCTGATTTCGATTCTCAATCGAACGCATAAAGTTGAAGTCACCTAAAAGCAGCCAATTGTCCTCGAGTTGAATATCCAGATTATATAACCACTGCACAAAATCATCACGCGCCGAACCTTGACACGGACCATAAATTGAGACGAGAAACCAAGACTCAGATGTATGCTTAGATTGAAACTTCACAATAATGCCATATGGTTTAGCCTCAATTAAACTGCCTATGAAGAGAGATGAATTCCATATGACCACCATACCAGCGGATGCCCCAACCGAAGGTACATAAACAAAGTTATCAAAACGCCGTGGACAGAATTTTCTAATGAAACGGTGATCAATATGCATGCATTTGGTTTCTTGGAGGCAAACAACAGAGCATCCACTTTCATTGATCTTTTGCCTAACCGCAAGCTGACGCGCTTCAGAATTCAGACCCCTAACATTCCAACAAAGTACCTTCCAATCTCTAAACGAGGTTTGATTCATTACATACCAAAAGAGGACATAGTAAAAGTAAGCCACACAATGGCCTACAACCCACTAGACAGATGTAAACTGCAAAGTTCCAAATAGATAAGAACAGAGAAATGGCGATTATGGTACGCCATGGACCTAAACCCTGGATGACCAAAGTAATCATCGGAACTTGCACTGTTGTTGGAGCGGGAAGGATTTGCTGCAAGCTTATCCGTAGTGATTTTCTCCGGTGCAATGCGAAGACGAGCACCAATTCGCTGAAGATCAACGATGGTCGTCAGAGGAGGCACTGCAGAATCATCGTCAAGCTTGGAAGGTGCAGTTTTGCGCTTCTTCACCGTGTGTGGCTTCCTCGAAGGTGTCCCAATAACTACCTGACGGTAGCCATCACGCATCGCACTGAGGCGAGGACTGCGCCTGACCTCAGATTCCACAATGACTTTAGAGGCCTTGGGCTTTCTTCCACGCTTCAGAGTAACTTTAGGAACAGCCGTAAACTCAAATGTTTCAGCAACAGGCTCATCAATATCGTCAAAACAAAGAGCTCGAGCTACAGGCCTTTTAACAGGTGTCATTTCCATAAACTGAGCCCCAGGAACAGATGCAGGCAGAAGCTGCAATTTTGGAGCTGGAGAGGTAAAGAGAGTCGCCTAGGACTGATTGTTCAAAAGGGCACCCAGATGAGACCGAAAGACAACCTTTGGGATATCAGAGATCCCAAAAAGCGGCAATACCTTCTCAAACGATCGCTTCCATTGCATTACCGGGGGCAGGACAGGCCCAAAAACAGTTAGCATTTGTCCGATCATTAAAGGAGGCTGTTGCGGTCCCATTGGGTGCTGGAGAACCTCAACTTCAGCAGCACCAAAGCCGTTGTTAACTGAATCCTCGGACAACTGAAGCACAATTGATTCTTGAGACTGAACTTCCTCAACATTATCCTGCTGTCCCACTTCCTGAACTTGTGGAGGTTCATTCTGTGGTTGCTCATTGGGTGCCGGCACATCGTTCCAACCCAGCTCCGGGTACTCAGGTAAGACCCAATTATGATTGTTGAACTGCATGTTGCCAGGGAGAGGGTGGGGATTGCCATTGAAAGGCATTGGATCCTCATCAGCAGGTAGAATATCGGCAAAGTCTGCAGATAGAATATAAACTGGAGCAGTCCAAGAAATCCGAACCCCTCCAAAGTCAGCAAATTCTTTGTATGTCACTGATCTAGGTACCATAGATGGAGCAGGAAAAGACACATAGACCAAAGATCGGACCATCATTGGATCCTCCTAGTGCCAATGGTGGAAGCGGCCAAACTTACTGATAACATCTGCAAGATATTGAGAGCGCCTATAGTCCAAAGGAACTCCTAGCAGCATAACTTCATTTAAATAGTTGCTAGATGCATTAGCTCAAATCCCAGCATGTTGACATGTCATGATCATGCATCATATTGCGCATTGCATTGATTGTGTTCTTCTCTGTTGCCGGTGTTTGTCCCCTCTCAGTAGACGTGGTTTTGACGATGAGATCGATGACACCGATGAAGAACTATACTATCTTCAGAAGTGCCAGGCAAGCAAAACCCCCTTGTTCATTCCGATACAATCCCACTCTCTCGCTCCTGCTCTCTTTTACTGCATTAGGACAACAATGTTTCAACTGTTACATGCTGCGGTAGTTGAACCCCTTTTCCTCTGCATGACCTGTCATTGCCACAGTAAATAGATGAAACCCACTAGCATGAGTAGGAGTTGTTTGAGCCCTGATGTGCCTACTCATTCATGCTTGTTTGTCATGCCTGCTATTGCTTAGAGTTGTGTCAGGTCTAATTCATCAGGAATGAATTGGAATGTGGTGAACATGTCCTACTATGTGTGAGCTAAGTGTGTGAACACGATTTGGTAAAGGTAGCGGTGAGAGGCCATGTAGGAGTACATGGTGGGTTGTCTCATTGAAACCGTCCTCAGGAACTGAGTTCTGTGTTTGTGATCCATGAACAGTTGCGACCACACATTGGGTTCCGGTAACTCGGCCCCTCTCGGCTTATTAATCAACTCGATCTCTGTCCAGGAGCTGCAACTAGTTTCTGGTGTTTGTAGGTAGTGTTAGTAGTCTACCAAGTGGCACCCGGTACAGGTGGGCTTGGGACAGACTAGGCACCGTGGCCCGATGTACCAAGTGGCACTCAGATGGTGGGCTTGGGAACCCTGCACACATCGTTTGGGGCCGTGAGCGACACCCCGGCGGGATCTCCTTGCGGATGGAACCCGAATAGGCGATAAACCTGGACGGGAGACTTGTGTGGTTAGTCAGGTCGTGGCCGACACCCTCGCTGGGCTTCCGGTTGAAGGTTGTCGAGTACATGTCGTGTAAATGGCGATAAGTGGTGAGAGCGTGTGTGAAGAAGTACACCTGCAGGTTAACATTATCTATTCGAATAGCCGTGTCATGTAAAGGACTTCTGGGTTGCCTGTACAGTTCATAGACAAGTGAAAGTGGATACTCTAAAATGCGCAAGTTAAGCGTGAGTGCTATGGATGGCGTTCTTGTAGGGAGACGGCAGCGGATCCATAGTGGTGTATTGATATGGTGAATATGTGGACTCGTGTGCGCCACCTCAAAAGAGTTACTTGCAAAGTAGTTCAGATAGCCACCGAGTCAAAGCTGGCTTGCTGCGGTCAAACTCCACCACCCCTTTATTGATACCGATGCATATGTAGATAGTTACGATGTAAGTCTTGCTGGGTACATTTGTACTCACGTTTGCCTATTTTATGTTTTTGCAGAGAGACGTCAGTCTCGCTAGTAGTTCCGCGTGGACTTCGACGTTTAGCTTGTTACCTCAGCTATGATCTTGTACCCTAGGGAGGGTCGTGTAGATAGTCACGCTTCTCAGCCTTTTTCATTTATAGTTGTCTATACTCAGACATGTTAAGCTTCCGCGTGTGCTTTGACTTGTATGCTCTGAATGTTGGGTCATGAGACCCATGTATGTAATATCTCGCTCCTCGGAGCCTATTGAATAAATACTTGAGTCGTAGAGTTATGTTGTGATGGCATGTTGTACTTACACATATCGAGCATATTGTGTGTATGATTGAAATGCTTGGTATGTGTGGGATCCGACAACCTAGTTGTTTATCCTTGGTAGCCTCTCTTATGGGGAAATGTAGTCTTGTGCTTCCATGAGCCACAGTAGTCCGCTACAGCCCGGTTCACCGGAGTCCTGCTAGCCCAGCACTACTGCTCCGGAACAATTGACTGGCCGGCATGTGATTCACTTCGTTCCTGTGTCTGTCCCTTCGGGGAAATGTCACGCGGTGACATCCGGAGTCCTGCCTAGCCTGCTACAGCCCGGGTTCCGGAGTCCTGTTAGCCCAGTGCTACAGCCCGGATTCGCACGCTGCTGACCGACATGCTCGATGTTGATTCATGTATGCCTGTCCCCGTAAGTTAGTGCCACTTTGGGTTCACGACTAGTCATGTCGGCCCGGGTTCTCTATCATATGGATGCTAGCGACACTATCATATACGTGAGCCAATAGGCGCAAATGGTCCCGGGCCATGGTAAGGCGACACCCGTGGGAATACCGTGCGTGAGGCCGCAAAGTGATATGAGTTGTTACAGGCTAGATCGGTGTGACTTAGAATCGGGGTCCTGACACCACCCCCTTCTCCATTTGAGAGAGCCATCAGAACGTGCCTACACTTCCACTACTCATTTTCAGAGAGAGAACCACCTAGTCATGTGTTGAGACCAAGACATTCCAATCCTACCACAAGAATCTTGATCTCTAGCCTTCCCCAAGTTGTTTTCCACTCAAATCATCTTTCCACCATATCCAAATCTGTGAGAGAGAGTTGAGTGTTGGGGAGACTATCATTTGAAGCACAAGAGCAAGGAGTTCATCATCAACACACCATCTATTACCTTTTGGAGATTGGTGTCTCCTAGATTGGTTAGGTGTCACTTGAGAGCCTCCATCAAGATTATGGAGTTGAACCAAGGAGTTTGTAAGGGCAAGGAGATCGCCTACTTCGTGAAGATCTACCCAAGTGAGGCAAGTCCTTCATGGGCGATGCCATGGTGGGATAGACAAGGTTGCTTCTTCGTGGACCCTTCGTGGGTGGAGCCCTCCGTGGACTCGCACAACCATTACCCTTCGTGGGTTGAAGTCTCCATCAATGTGGATGTACGATAGCACCACCTACCGGAACCACGCCAAAAATCTTCGTGTCTACATTGCGTTTGCTCCCTCAAAACTCCTCCCTTTTACCTTCATATGCAATGATTTACATTCCGCTGCTATACTCTTAGAATTGCATCTGTAGGTTGATTGCTTGACTTGTGTTAAGTTACTAAAATTTGCCAAGACTTAAAATTGGGAAAAGGCTAGATTTTTCATTTGGTCAAGTAGTCTAATCACCCCCTAGACATAGTTTCGATCCTACAAGTGGTATCACAGGTTTGGTCTCCATTTTCGTTGATTTCCATAGCTTTGGTGATCATAGCCTTGGTTTGATAACCTAGGAGAGTATGGCATCTAGCGAGGAACATTACCACCGTAGAGGTCCTTGCTTTGATGGTACTAATTTTGCTAGTTGGAAGCATAAGATGAAAATGCATATTCTTGGACATAACCCCGCCGTTTGGGCTATTGTGTGCAGTGGTTTGCAAGGGGAATTCTTTGATGGGAGAGAACCAAATCGTGAAGCAACTACAGAAGAATTGAAGATGTTGCAATACAACGCTCAAGCTTGCGATATCCTCTTCAATGGATTGTGCCCCGAAGAATTCAACAAAATTAGCCGTCTTGAGAATGCAAAGGAAATTTGGGAGACTTTGATTGATATGCACGAAGGTACGAAGTCCGTCAAGGAATCCAGGTTGGATGTGCTTCAAAGTCAGCTTGAGAAGTTCAAAATGAAGGATGGTGAAGGTGTCTCTGAAATGTACTCTAGGCTTGCTCTCATCACAAATGAGATTGCCGGCTTAGGAAGTGAAGATATGACTGACAGATTCATCATCAAGAAGATCCTAAGCGCCTTGGATGCAAAATATGATACCGTGTGCACATTCATTCAAATGATGCCCAATTACAAAGATCTCAAGACAATGAGAGTCATTGGAAGAATTGTTGCTCATCAGATGTCACTCAAGGATAAGGAAGAGCTGCACAACAAGTCTAGTGGTGCTTATAAAGCTTCATGTGATGCTCCTTCCACATGAAGTGAAAAACAAGTCGTCAATGAAGAATTGAGCTTAATGGTGGAGAACTTCACCAAATTCTAAAAGAGTAGAAGCAAAGAGAGAAGCTCCAAGTCAAGATCGTACCATGACAAAAGATCTTCTAGTCGTGATCGTAATTGCTACAATTTTGGAAGACCTTAACACTATTCCAATGAGTGTATGACTCCCTACAAAAGAAATGAAGACTCACCTAAAAGGAGAAGTAGAAGAGAAGAATCACCTCCAAGAGAGAGAAGGAGTAGAGATGATCATTATGAACAAAGACCCTCTCGCAGAAGCAAGGATTCGGAAAGGAAGGACAAGTCATCAAGGAGCTACACAAAATGAAGACATCAAGTTCATGTTGGTGAATGGGTATCCGGTTCTGACTCCGACCACCACTCCGAGAGAAGTTATCACTCCGACTCTGAATATACTCAAGATGAAGGTGTTGTTGGTCTTGCACTTGTGTCAACCAACTCCTATGACATATTTGACTCACCAAATGAAGGAATTGGAAGATGCTTCATGGCTAAAGGCCCCAAGGTATCACACCCCGAGTATATTGACTTCAATAGTGATGAAGATGATTTGCTAGGTGATGATGAGTTACTTGTTGACAATGCTAGTGATGAAAACTATGATGAAATTGCTATTAATCATGCTAATCAAGATGAAACGAATGACAATGATAAGAAGGATATTGAGAATCTAACTAAAGAACTAAATGCTCTTAAGTTAGCTCATGAAACTACTTTAGAAGATCATCGAGAACTTTTAAGAACTCATGAGAAGCTATGCTTCGATAAGCTCAAGCTAGATCAAGAGCATGGGTTCTTAAAAGCTATCGATGATGATCTTCGGAAGAAAAGCTCTTCTCACATTACCAAGCATTTACTCTTGTCTACTTACATGCCACAAGTAAAATCTAGCAACAAGAGTAAGAAAGATTCTTCTTCTAGTAGTAACAATAATCATGCTAAATCCAATATTGTTGCTTCTAGTAGTTCTCTTGATTCCACTAATGATTCTCTTAGCCAAGTTACACTTGAGCAAGAAAATAGCTTATTGAAGGTAATTATAGAGAAAGGTGTTTACAAGAGCCTTCCGGAAGTAAACAATTTGAAGAAATTGTACACAAGCAAGGAAGGCACCGGAAGAATCAAGGTGTTGGTTTTGAATGAAAGTTTAATGCCAATGGAGTTGAGTGGGAAGAAGATCAATACCCCAAGATTAAGTTTGTTCCTCAACAAGAGAAGTATGATCCTACTTCCTTCAAGGGAACACAAGCTCAAGATGATCTTCCACCACAAGACCACAAGCTAAAAGGCAAGGACAAGCTTCAAGAAGAGATTGATGCATTTGAAGAAGCTTCAAAGGCCTTGGTCAAGTGGGTTCCCAAGACTACTTCAAGTTCTACTTCATCAAGCACACCTACAACCCCAAGGATTCCCATCAAGATGATGTGGATCCCGAAGAAGAAGAACTAGAGAGTTCTTGAGGGTGACTCCGCCAACATACTTCACTCATATTCATATTGGCAAGGACAAGTGCAATCAACTTCCACATCTTGCACTAGTTCAAGGAGTCACAAACCCTCTTGTTAGTAAGTCAAGGGACAAGGAAACCTAATGCTTCATGGACATCATCACATGTGTACTTCACCCTATGTCTATGGATATCCTTGTTTGTTCATTGTGAGACTAACCCATGTAGGTATTGAAAGTGCAACTCACTCCAATGGATTGCTCCAAATGATCTACATGAACATTGAGTATCCACATCTTCAACATCTACATGAAGTCATCATCGACACAACCCAAGGTTAGTTCATCCCTCTAAAAGGGGATATCACATCTAGGGGGAGCTTTACTCTAAAGAATTGAGCTAAAGCAACTCTAATGGTGTGAACACAACAATGCTTTATGTAAAAGTGGTAACCCCACTTATGCTTAAACAATGAGTATGACCTATGATCAAATGTTCTCATTTGACTCCTAAGTCAATATACTCATATATAGATGACCTAGTCATCGCCAATTACTTGATAGATGCTGGAGTGTTTGTGCATGCTTTGCCACATATTTCATTTGCTATCTTATTGTGTGAGCATGTTGGTTGCATAGTTTTCTTCATTTCACGACATCCATTTGTTGCTTTGATTGTTTGGCTTCTTGTTTTTGCCAAATGGATGGAAAAGAATTCCTAAGAACTCCCTCTAGCTATCTATGTTTTTCTCGTCTCAAACTCTATTCGTGCTACATCACAAAGTTTGATCAAGACATATTCGAACCCTCTGGGTGGGGAGCACTCGGAGCCACCGATTCATCATAGACTTAAACTTCCAAAACCTCTTAATGCATTTCGGTCTGACCGATTCATCCCATTCGGTCAACCGAGTTCATTGAGTTGATCTAGGTTTCAATCTCGTTGCAACCGATTTGAACTTTTTGGTCACACCGACTTGCAATAACCGCTTGCGATTCTGCATCTCGGTGCCACCGAGTTGTTCCACTCGGTCACACCGATAGGGTCTGTATATAAATACCCACGGGCCAAATTTTGGAAATTTCTCCAAACTCTTTGCCCGCTCCTGTCCAGCTCTGCCAACTCGAGGTCTCCGGATCGTCTCCACCGTCGCCATCGACCTCCTGCCGCTGGTCTCCGCCGCAGTCAACGGGAATCTTTGCCACCGTTGTCACCGTAGCGAGTTCACCACCAAGTTAGGGTATGAACTCGGCCCCTTGTGCAATCTTTACCTCTGGTTCTTGCACTAAGGTCAATGCCATGATTCTTGCCATGTTTGAGATACTTCTATCCAACCAAAACTTCCTCTTGATTAGTTTTGATCCAAAAAACTTAGGGTTAGGTTTCTGCCGAACTCATCCCGGACCGACCGATTTGAAAACTTCGGTCTCACCGATTTGGCCCAGACCATTGCACTTGTATTTTTCGGTCTGACCGAAACATACAAATCAGTGTGACCGAGTTCATTTCTTTGTGAAACCCTAGCAATCTCGGAGTCACCGAACTGTGCCTCAGTCTGACCGATTTCACATGTTTAGACTCTAAAAGTTGTTTCGCTGTCACCGAGTTTAACATATTGGTAGCTCCGAAATGATTTCTGTAGAAAACTGAAACTAAGTTTTTGACTCATTTGTTTTGCAAAATGTCTGCACTTTGTGATGCTCATCCACTCTATCTCAACACTATCTATTCACAGGGTCGGATTTCAGTGTTAGCTATGTCAGACAACAGTGACAGCCAGAACAGATCTGAGGAGTAGGTACACCTGAATGAAGTCACTAGTCCCTCTAACAGCGGCTATGATGATGGGAGCAGAGGCACTCCTAGCAAGCGCCTAAGGCTACAACCAGGCAGAGGAAGAAGAAAACCTCTGACTGAGAAGATGAAGACTTTGTGGCTGATGAGGAGGTCACCTCAAAGAAGTTGTCAAGAAAGAGTTTGGCACTACAACGTCAACCAAGCCAGGTCTGAAGAAGAAGGCACCAGCCAAAAGGATTCCTATGTCCAAAGCCAGAGCCTCAACACAGGAAGTAATTGAGCTCACTCCTGAGCCAAAGGAGGCTCCTGAGGGCAAGAAGAGAAAGGAAAGGGTCAAAAAGACCATGGCCAGAGTGATTGGAAAGCCATCTATGATCAGGTCATCAGATGAAGAGGAGGAGCAAAAGTCTGCTGCACCTCCTGCCAAGACCTAGAACTTGATGGGGGATGCCATCAAGTCAGGGGCTTCTCCATCAAAGCCGAAGACTGCCCCAAGGCGGCTGCTGTTGCTGCTGCACAAGCTTCTAAGCCAACAGCACCCAAAAGATCTACTAGGAATATCCCAGCTGTTGAAAAAAACAAGGCCCCAGTGCCTGAAGTTGAAGAAGAAGAAGATGCCCAAGTGCTCAGAAAGTTAAAACCCAAGATAGCAGATCATGATGATAGACATCCAGTTGCAGAGAATATGAAGTTGAGGAAAGATGCAGGTCTCAGGCTATGGAGATAGACAGAACCATATGCCACTAGGAGAAGGACTACTGTGGATTACAGGTTCCACACCAAGTCGCAGCAGGACTTCTATGAAACAGTACTCTTGGACAAGAACCCTATCGTTAGTGACATGAGATGGGTCGATTGGGAGTACATTGACAACAATGCTGATTATTTCCAAGGAGTTCATGACAGCTTCAGACAGTTTGATAAGTTTGTTGGTCAGAAACTATCCAAATGGAATGATGAGATGGTGATGCAGTTCTACTCCACTGCACATTTCTACCCACATGGTAAAATTGTCTGGATGACTGAGGGTACAAGGTACCAATCTTCTATTGCTGAGTGGGCCCAGCTAATCAACGCTCCTGAAGAACAAGAAGATGACACATATGTATATGCCAAGCCCAGGAAAGGACACAACTCCATGGCACACATGTACAAGGAGATTCCTGATGCTGCCTTGGAGACTCACAAATATCGCTCAGTATATTACCTGCTGTCTAGGCTGCCCAGCATCAACACTATTCTAAGGCACACATTGTTGCCCAAGTCTGGAGATAACAAGATGATCAGAGGGCATTCAGTTAACCTGCTGCATTTGTTTGATGTGCCAGAGAAGTTCACGGTAATGACCTTGATTGTTGAGACAATAAAGAGGACTGCTGTTGACCAAAAGAGATTATGTGGCTATGCTCCACACATTCAAATGCTCATCAACTCTAAGATGGGCAAAGACATATCTTTTGGACAAGGAGCACCTTCCCCTGTTTCCTGAGTTTGAGGACAATGAGGTTGTCATGGATGCTTCACATCCTACATCAGTAGATGCTCGGGAGAAGAGGGAAAAGCAAAGGCAGAGAAGGCATCACAAACTTCACAAGTTCCAGATGCTTCAGCTGTACACCTCAAGACCAAGCAGGATCAGCTTAGCTATCTGCTTGAAGCCACTGTGTGAATTGAGAAAGGATTGGCAACCCTGACTCAAAATCAAGAAAGTCTTGAGAGGATCATAGAGACAAAGCTTTATGATGTAGATTTGAAGATCATAGAGATCCAGACTATAGTTAAGCAACTCCAAGAAGAAGCTAAAGAGAGAAGAGGGAGAGCTACCATTGAAGTTTTTCAGAGAGTGCCAAGGGCACAAAGGTCTGCAGCTGTGCTACCCAGTGACATTAGGGCTACTACTTCAGCACCAGCAGCTACAGCTAGCCTCAGTTGTTCCTCCAGTTGCAACTCCACCAGCTCCACGAACCTCTTCAGATGCATTTGTTGCAGGACTCCTCTCCACGCCACCTTCGCACACCGGAGCTCCCGGAGATCATGCTTAGAGAGACGCATAGCACTATGCATTTTCAAGCTTTTTGGTAACTTGTTGCCAAAGGGGGAGAAAGTGTATAGATCATAGGCTTCAAGAGTGTGTGTGTGTTTGGTTTCATTTGCCTCTCTTGCTAGTTTTTGCTTGCTTGTTTGGTTGATACACTATTTATGCTTGTGTGTGAGATACTTCTATGATCATGTGTATGATCATATTATGCTTTAATGTGTGTTTGAATGATGATATTATATCTCTTATGTATGATCATTAATATCTTGACTTGGTGATGAGTGCATATTTTATATTCTATCATTTTGAGCTCCACAAAGATGTATGTGACATGGAAGAGTAACCCATGATCCTAATCGATTGTGCATTTGCATTCACAAGCAAATTTTAAATAATGCACAAATTTAGGGGGAGCTCTTGCTTATCACATACTTCTCAAAGCGACGATGTACTTCATTTATATTATCATTTGTCGAAGCTTTGATCAATTTGTTGTCATCAATTATCAAAAAGGGGGAGATTAAAAGTGCAACTAATACCTGGGTGGTTTTGGTAATTCATAACAACATACATTGAACTAATATCCATTCAAGATTAATGTTTCAGAAAGTTCAATGATTTGTATGGCATGGACTAGAGATGTGGACCCCTCAAAATGCTAAGGACACATATTGGCAAAAGCTCAAGACTCTTCATTTTCATTTTAGTGATCCAGGATCACATTGAATCCATAGGAAAAGCCAATACTATTAAAAGGGGATGAGGTGTTGCTTAATGGCTTGCTTGCTCAAAATTCTTAGTGATATGCTCCAAAAGCCCTCAACCACTTTCTCATTTCCACATATGAACTAAACCTAAAGTCAAACTCGGCCCCACCAATTTGATCTATCCGGCGCCACCGAGTTCACTTGACGTAGCCATAGCCAGAAACCCTAACCAGTTCGGTTTCACTGATAGCGATCTAGGTCTCACCGAGATGGGATTGCAAACTCTCTATTTCCCAGTCTAACCGAGATGAGCGATCGGTCCCACCGAGTTTGCAATGCAAACTCTCTATTTCCTTTTCGTAACGTTTTGGTCCCACCGAAATGATCGATCAGTCCCACCGAGTTTCCTAGACCAAGTCTCTGTTTGCTTATTACTGAAATCGATCTCACTGAGTTCATGTGATCGGTCTCACCGAGATGAGGTTTTGCGCTAACCCTAGCGCATTGGTCCCACGGAGTTGATATTGTCGGTCCCACCGAAAACCCTAACGTTCACATTTTGAACCAGGTCGGTCCCACCGAGTTTCACTATTCGGTCCCACCGAGTTTGGTAAATTGTGTGTAATGGTTAGATTTTGTGTGGAGGCTATATATACCCCTCCACCCCCTTCTCCATTTGAGAGAGAGCCATCAGAACGTGCCTACACTTCCACTTCTCATTTTCTGAGAGAGAACCACCTAGTCATGTGTTGAGACTAAGACATTCCAATCCTACCACAAGAATCTTGATCTCTAGCCTTCCCCAAGTTGTTTTCCACTCAAATCATCTTTCCACCATATCCAAATCTGTGTGAGAGAGTTGAGTGTTGGGGAGACTATCATTTGAAGCACACGAGCAAGGAGTTCATCATCAACACACCATCTATTACCTTTTGGTGAGTGGTGTCTCCTAGATTGGTTAGGTGTCACTTGAGAGCCTCCGTCAAGATTGTGGAGTTGAACCAAGGAGTTTGTAAGGGCAAGGAGATCGCCTACTTCATGAAGATCTACCCAAGTGAGGCAAGTCCTTCGTGGGTGATGGACATGGTGGGGTAGCAAGGTTGCTTCTTCGTGGACCCTTCATGGGTGGAGCCCTCCGTGGACTCACGCAACCATTACCCTTCGTGGGTTGAAGTCTCCATCAACGTGGATGTACGATAGCACCACCTATCAGGACCACGCCAAAAATCTCTGTGTCTACATTGCGTTTGCTCCCTCCAAACTCCTCCGTTTTACCTTCATATGCAATGATTTACATTCCGCTGCTGTACTCTTAGAATTGCATGTGTAGGTTGATTGCTTGACTTGTGTAAGTTGCTAAAATCTGCCGAGAATTAAAATTGGGAAAAGGCTAGATTTTTATTTGGTCAATTAGTCTAATCACCCCCCTCTAGACATACTTTTGATCCTACAGTCATGCTAGTGAGTAGTTGTGAATTTGAGAAATATTTGTGTTAAAGTTTGTGATTCCCGTAGCATGCACGTATAGTGAACCGTTATGTGATGAAGTCGGAGCATGACTTATTTTTTGATTGTCTTCCTTATGAGTGGCGGTCGGGGACGAGCGATGGTCTTTTCCTACCAATCAATCCCCCTAGGAGCATGCGCGTAGTACTTCGTTTCGATAACTAATAGATTTTTGCAATAAGTATGTGAGTTCTTTATGACTAAGGTTGAGTACATGGATTATATACACTCTCACCCTTCCACCATTGCTAGCCTCTCTTGTGCCACGCAACTCTCGCCGGTACCATACACGCACCATATACCTTCCTCAAAACCGCCACAATACCTACATATTATGGCATCTCCATAGCCATTCCGAGATATATTGCCATGCAACTATCCACCGTTCCGTTTAATATGACACGCTTCATCATTGTCATACTGCTTTGCATGATCATGTAGTTGGCATTGTATTTGTGGCAAAGCCACCTTTCATAATTCTTTCATACATGTCACTCTTGATTCATTGCACATCCCGGTACACCGTCGGAGGCATTCATATAGAGTCATGTTTTGTTCTAAGTATCGAGTTGTAATTCTTGAGTTGTAAGTAAATGAAAGTGTGATGATCTTCATTATTAGAACATTATCCCAGTGAGGAAAGGATGATGGAGACTATGATTCCCCCACAAGTCGGGATGAGACTCCGGACGGAAAAAAAAGAGGCCAAAAAATGAGAAAGGCCCAAATAAAAAAATAATAAATGAGATAAAAAGAGAGAAGGGGCAATGTTACTATACTTTTTCCACACTTGTGCTTCAAAGTAGCACCATGATCTTCATGATAGAGAGTCTCCTATGATATTACTTTCATATACTAGTGGGAATTTTTCATTATAGAACTTGGCTTGTATATTCCAATGACGGGCTTCCTTAAATTGCCCTAGGTCTTCGTGAGCAAGCAAGTTGGATGCACACCCACTTAGTTTCTTTTTGAGCTTTCATAAACTTATAGCTCTAGTGCATCTGTTGCATGGCAAACCCTACTCACTCACATTGACATCGATTGATGGGCATCTCCATAGCCCGTTGATACGCCTAGGTGATGTGAGACTATCTCCCTCTTTTTGTCTTCTCCACAACCACCATATTCTATTCCACCTATAGTGCTATATCCATGGCTCATGCTCATGTATTGCGTGAAAGTTGAAAAAGTTTGAGAACATCAAAAGTATGAAACAACTGCTTGCCTTGTCATTGAGGTTGTACATGACTTAAATATTTTGTGTGATGAAGATGGAGCATAGCCAGACTATATGATTTTGTAGGGATAGCTTTCTTTGGCCATGTTATTTTGAGAAGACATAATTACTTTGTTAGTATGCTTGAAGTATTATCATTTTTACGTCAATATTAAACTTTTGTTTTGAATCTTACGGATCTGAACATTCGTGCCACAATAAAGAAAAGTACATGGATAAATATGTTAGGTAGAATTCCACATCAAAAATTCTGTTTTTATCATTTACCTACTCGAGGACGAGCAGGAACTAAGCTTGGGGATGATTGATACGTCTCCAACATATTATAATTTTTGATTGTTCCATGCTATTATATTATCAGTTTTGGATGTTTTATATGTATTAATATGCTATTTTACATTATTTTGGGGACTAACCTATTAACCTAGAGCCCAGTGCCAGTTCTGTTTTTTCCCTGTTTTTAAGTTTCGCAAAAAAGGAATACCAAACGGGGTCCAAGCGGAATAACACCTTCGTGATGATTTTTCTTGGACCAGAAGATAACCAGGAGACCTGGAAATGAAGTTGGAGGAGGCACGAGGCAGCCACAAGGACAGAGGGTGCACCCCCTGTCGGTGTGAAAACCGGCGGATCTCGGGTAGGGGGTCCCGAACTGTTCGTCTAAGGTCGATGGTAACAGGAGGCGCGGGATACGATGTTTACCCAGGTTTGGGCCCTCTCTATGGAGGTAATACCCTACTTCCTGCTTGATTGATCTTGATGAATATGAGTGTCGGTGTCAAAACCGGCGGATCTCGGGTAGGGGGCCCGAACTGTGCGTCTAGGAGGATGGTAACAGGAGACAAGGGACACGATGTTTTTACCCAGGTTCGGGCCCTCTCGATGGAGGTAAAACCCTACTCCTGCTTGATTAATATTGATGATATGGGTAGTACAAGAGTAGATCTACCACGAGATCAAAGAGGCTAAACCCTAGAAGCTAGCCTATGGTCTCGATTGTTGTTCGCCCTCTGGACTAAAACCCTCCAGTTTATATAGGCACCGAAGAGGGTTAGGGTTACACAGAGTCGGTTACAATGGTAGGAGATCTACATATCCGTATCGCCAAGCTTGCCTTCCACGCCAAGGAAAGTCCCATCCGGACATGGGACGAAGTCTTCAATCTTGTATCTTCATAGTCCAGGAGTTCGGCCAAAGGTGATAGTTCGGCTATTCGGACACCCCCTAATCCGGGACAACCTCAGTAGCCCCCGAACCAGGCTTCAATGACGACGAGTCCGGCGCGTAGATTGTCTTCGGCATTGCGAGGCAGGTTCTTCTCCAAATTCCATATACTTATCGAATAGTGTCCGGCTTCTGATAAATGCTGCGCTCCTTGGCTTCCACGCCCAATAATGGCCATCTTCCACGTGTCGAACGAATGCGAAAAGCCAGGGTATTTTTACACTTTCCCCCCTAGCTGCGCAAATGAGCCGCCTATAAAAAGAGACGAGAATCTAGATCCGAATCACACCATCCCCCCTCCGCAAGCTTTCATCGGAGCGCCCCTAACAAAAAAATCCATTCCATCATTGACAGTCGACGCGGCTCCTCCTCTCGCGCTCCCAGCCCCCAGCTTGGGGATTGGGAGAGATGCTCAGTCCCGCATAGCAAGCTAGTGACGCTCCAAACCAAGGGATTTCTTCCCCCAGCCTTCATGGTTCTGGTTCGAGCCGGACTCGCCACCTATAAGGGCAGAAAGCAAGCGGAGAGCATCCCCGATCCTTCCAAAGGAGAGCGGATATGCTTTGTCTCTTATCTGATAAGAGGACTCGGATTTCCAATACATCCGTTTCTCCGGGGGCTCCTGGAGTTCTACGGCCTCCAGCTGCACCACCTTACACCTGCCTCCATTCTGCACATCGCGGGCATCATGGCCCTTTGCAAACTGTTCTTGGGCATCGAGGCTCATTTTGCGCTGTGGAAGAGATTATTCTTCCTCGTACCCCGTTCTCATGAGGGGTCAATATATCAAGTGGGCCCCCGAAGAAGGCGTCCAAAGACTGGCCTTCGAAATGGTTTTATATAGAAGACGCCCCGCTACCGAATCCCGTTCGGATCGGCCTCCCGGAGTTCAGTAATGCTCCCTTGAAGAAACGCCTAAGTTGGCGTCCACGGAGCCCCCAGAGGGAAAACGACAGGGACGTCCTTTACCTGATGAGCCGAATAAGGTTGCTAGCTCATTCCGGACTGACCATGATCGGTGTCATGGCCACATGCATTATGCGGGGGGTGCAGCTGCTCTAGTATAGGGGCCACCCCATGTGGGATTTCAACGGGGAGGACGATACCACCCGTCACGGCCGTACGGGGCCGGGATCGGTCGTCGATCTGGTGCAAATCTTGTCGGCGCTGTACAAGGGGGAAGAGGAGGATTTTCTCCGCGTCAGTCCACTGAATGGATTTTCTATGAACAATCCTCGAAGCTGGGTAAGCGGACATTTCCTTTTTTGCACATCCGATCCGTACTCCCATGGTTAGATATCGCATTTTGTGATTTCGACGCAGGAATTGCGCCAGGCCGTAAAAGATATAAACAGCCCGCCTCCGCAACCCGAGGATCCGGAAAGGTTCCTCGATCCGGCCTCCCAAGAGGGTCCGGACATATTGGTGGAGCTGATTGATGGGGTATTTCACCAACTAAGCATCGATAATGCCTTGGTTGCCATTACGGCTGATTACCCCGGAATACTTCCAGCCTCACTGGTAACTGAGACTGAAGCCCCAATACTTTGATAATGACCCATCCGTGCTTATTTTTGATCACCGTATACCAATGGTGTTTCGCAGGGGGTGCCTTCGAGGCAGGAGGCCGAGCCCACGGCGGCTAGCCAACAAGGGGCAGCACGGCCACGCAGGCTAAAAAGAAGTGCGGTCCGGATTGAAACGCCGCTGCAACGGTAAGGCGTGTCACCATATTCCCGGGATTGATTCCGGGAAGGTATATTAACGCTGGTGCTCCTTTCAGGAAAAAGAGCGCTCGCCGGACTGTGTCCGAGGAGATGGCCAATCGAGCCTCCGCCAGCCAGGCTCCAACGCCGGGTCCGGAAGCGGAGGTAAACACCAGGCGTACGTCGTATGCTCCTCCGACAGAGGATGCCGACAGATTGTCCGCCACCAACTCCGAGGTGGAGAGTGCCATGAATCACAGGCGCCGCCGGACAGTTCTTCATGACGCATGTTTCTCCCAAGAGGCATTGAATGCCTTCAATTCGGGAGATGCGCACCTCCGTGCCGCTCAAGATGGTCTAGCCAGAGCCACGGAGCAGTATGTAAAGGACATACGGGTGAGGAAATTTGTGATTATATATGCCAAGAGCCCCGAGACTTAAAATAGTTAGAAGAACTAATTTAAGGATCATTTGTTATGCAGGATCTTAGGGAAAAGAATACCCGACTGTCCCAGGAGCTTGAAGAGTGCAAGGCCCAGCTTGAGTCTGCACTAGCCGCCACAGGGGGAGCCACAGAGACCCCCTCCGGTAATATATACTTCGAAAGATAAGTAGTTTGTGAAGTGCGGCGTGTGTATAAGTCTGACAATAATATTGCAGATGGCGCCGGACTAGATCCGGACAAGCAACAGCTCCTGCGCCGGTTAAAGGCTGGTGAGAGTGTGCTTACAAGGGTGAGGCAAGAGAAAAATAATCTCCAAGATGCCAACACCCAGCTGGGTGAGGAACTAAAGGATGTTCGAGCCCAGTTGTCTGACTCCGTTAAGGGGAATCGGCGGCTTCGTCGCGGCATTTATAGTAAGTGCTTGAGCAAACTTTTGAAAAAGAGTTCGGCGAGGAAGTCGACTAACAGAGATATGTCTGTAGGTATGCTCACAGGTCGTCCTACAGAGGAAATGCCCGGTTCAACGGGTGACCTACTTCCCGAGCTGCTGCAACTGCACGAACGAGTTCGGCAGGTGATGAGAGGCGTCGCCCAGGCCTTGTGGCCATCCATCTCCCTACCCGAAGGCCTTGGAGAGCTTGCAGAGAGGCTTCAGGGAGCACGGCGGCGCTTCCGGCTATGGAAGATATCGGCCTGCTGTCAAGGCGTCAGGGAGGCCTAGGCCATGGTGAAGACGCGATACACGAAGGCTGACCCAAACCACATGGCCGAGGTCGGACCTGTGGGGCCTGATGGGAAGGAGATCCCTGTGAGCTTAGTGTATAGCCAAGTAGAGTTGGCATAAAGTATTCCCAAAGCAGGACTGTAAACTAGACAGCCTATTAGATGGTATTGAAGAGGAATACAATCAGTCAATTTGACTATGTAATTTAAAATGACATGTAAAATGCCTTCTAGCCGGATAGTAGATCGTTTGTCGTAGCGGACCTTTTCGCTTCAACCTTGGGACCCAACAGTCCGGAGTGTGTCTGAATACCCTCGCGGTTATGTAAGAACCGGGGCATGCGTGGAGACCAGGCGTAGGGGTCATGAGTGCTTTTACAAGTGCCCAACTAGTTATGTTATATTACATGGTTAGTAAGAAACATCTTCCAGGGAGAATAGTTCCGTTAGGGGTTCCTTTCCCTGGGAGGCATGCCCTAAAGTGCATGTCTGGACTGCGAAAAAAGCAGAAAAAACATCTGGGGCAGATAAATGAATAAGTAAGAAATCGTCTTTTAGTTCACCGACCGAATATTCCCTTAAGAACGCTAGCTTTCGGCTTCACCCGATCGAGGTACACGTCCGGCTGACCCGGCGTAACAATCGCAGAGGTGCTCCCTTTACCACCTAGCCGAACAATCGGGAACGTAGGGGTAAGCACAGGAGCCAGGCAACCCAGCTTGGCCAAAACTTAAGTCATATCGATGCATACAATGGTGAATAAAAGGTACATGCGGAAGTGTGACACATGTGTTGGGCATAAAGCCTGTATGAATAAGCTTCTATTAAAGAAGCCCCCAGGTATACTGAGCGCAGATAACAAGTCAAGTGTGTGCGAACAGTGCGCAAACGAGCCTCCAACGGCTTCAGAAAAAAAGGAGGGAGAAGGAGAGAAATAAAAGGCAGTTAAAGTATAAAATATAGACGGAGGAACGAGACGAACTCAGAGTCCGGCGCTAGGCGTAGAATCTTCGGAGACAGGCTGCGTTCCATGGGTTCGGCTCAAGTCGGTTATCCGATGCGTTCAGGCAGTGCGCTTCTGCCGGTCGAGGACTTGGTCGATGATGAAGGGACCCTCCCATTTGGGCTTGAGTTTGTCCTTTTTCTTGTCCGGCAGGCGTAGAACTAATTCGCCAACATTGTAAGCTTTGGCCCGTACTTCTCTGCTTTGGTATCTTCGTGCCTGCTATTGATAGAATGCGGAACGAGCTTTTGCCACGTCGCGCTCCTCCTCCAAGGCGTCCAAACTGTCCTGCCGATCGAGCTCGGCTTCTCTTTCTTCGTACATGCGCACGCGAGGTGAGTCATGAATTATGTTGCAGGGCAAAACTGTTTCTGCGTCGTACACCATAAAAAAATGGTGTGAATCTGGTAGTGCGATTCGGCGTGGTCCGCAGCCCCCAGAGTACGGAGTCGAGCTCCTCTACCCAGTGCGTATTAGATTCCTTGAGGGACCGCACTAGTCTGGGTTTAATGCCGCTCATGATTAGACCATTTGCTCGCTCGACTTGACCGTTAGTTTGAGGGTGATAGACTGAAGCGTAGTCGAGCTTGATGCCCATGTTTTTGCACCAGAGTTTGACCTCGTCGGCTGTGAAGTTCATGCCATTATCAGTGATGATGCTATGGGGGACGCCGTAACGGTGTACTACCCCTGATATGAAGTCTATCACCGGTCCGGATTCGGCCGTCTTAACGAGCTTTGCCTCTATCCATTTGGTGAATTTATCCACCATGACCAATAGGTATTTTTGCTTGTGGGTTCCTCCTTTAAGGGGTCCAACCATATCAAGCCCCCTGCATCATGAACGGCCAGGTGATGGGTATAGTTTTGAGGGCAGTAGGTGGCATGTGGCTTTGATTAGCAAAGAGCTGGCATCCGACGCATCGTTGGACCAAGTCCTAAGCATCTGCCCGGGCCGTCGGCCAATAAAATCCTGTATGGAAGGCCTTGCCTACAAGGGCCCGGGCTGCGGCGTGGTGCCCGCCGAGTCCGGCATGAATTTCAGCCAGAAGATTCCGCCCTTCCTCTTCGGAGATACACCTTTGAAGGACTCCGGTTGTGCTTTTCTTATAAAGCTCTCCCTCATGGACCTTATAGGCTTTAGATCGCCGCACAATGCAGCAGGCCTCGTTTTGGTCCTCGGTAAGTTCCTGCCTAGTTAGGTAGGCTAGGAATGGTTACATCCACGGGCAATGACTGCCATTATTGTGTGGGCTGACGGTGTTATTTCATTGGCGTAACCACCAACTATGTCGAGAATGTTCGTGTGGGGTAGTGTGGTTGGGTCCGGGATGTTATTTCCGGACTCTCCCTCCCATAATACGGATGGCTTGAAAAGCCTCTCTAGGAAAGATGTTGGGAGGGAATGACATCGCTTTGCGCCAATGCGTGCCAACACGTCTGTTGCCTGGTTGTTCTCCCGGGCTATATGGTGAAATTCGTGCCCCTCAAACCGAGCTGACATTTTAGGACGGCATTGCGATAAGCTGCCATTTTCGGATCCTTGGCATCAAAGTCTCCATTTATTTGGGATATCACGAGGTTTGAATCCCCGCGGACCTCTAGGCGCTGAATGCCCATGGAGACTGCCATCCGGAGACCATGTAGAAGGGCCTCGTATTCAGCTGCGTTGTTGGAGTGGCGCCCTCTGTACTATGAATTTTGCAGGGTCCATTGAGCCATCCCTCCAGTACGGTTCCATGCCCTTTAGAGGGTTTTTGCTTTTTGGTATTTAACCCAGGTGCCTGGTAATGATGCGCCCTTTTACTTTGGACTAGGGTTGTGTTCAAGGCGGATTATCCCAAAATTTGATTTTGGTTTTCCAGCGCTCTCCATCGCACAAGATTTCATACTATGGACGCCAAGTCAGCAAAGCGTGTAATTTACATAGCGACTTACGGCGTTGAGGATTCCTTCGTCCGCTCAATTAATGCGTAAGAATGAAATTGCGTCCTCTTCACGGCAGTCCTTTATCCTGTTCATGACCGGGAGGAATCGCCCGATAATGATGTCTTGTTTCAGCGGGCTCTTGCGGATTTGGGATAGATCGCTTATGTTTGGGTGGGCGGGTGGAGTTAAATTCAACTCCGTCCGATCTAAGACTTCGAGGGCCAAGAAGTTTCCGAACTTGGAAGCTTGGGTTCTTTGACGTTGTCCGATGAATCTAGCCCGCTGCGACTTTAAGTTCAGGGCTTGAGTGGTGTTCTCCTCCTCCGGGAATCCGGCATGGAGGGTCGTGAATCCGGACATAGCTTGTCCTTAAGATAGAAGAAGGGTCGCCATATTGTTCCTCTACCACAGCAACGTGGTGGGTAGCCCGGGAGAGTTAATCTCTCTCGATCGGTTTTAGGCCCAATCTGGTCGTAGTCATGGCGACTCCCTGGTGGCGATGCGATCCAAGAGCTCGTTTAAGGAAGAGAGCTCCATCGGATCTAACTTTCGACGAGTTCCGAGTTGACGTGAAGATTGCTTTTGATGACCCGAGAAGTCATCGTCGCCAAGCGCCGAATAGGCGGTCATAAGAAAACCGCCTAGCCGGAGAGTTTGGCCGATGGCCAAAGCTCCTATAGCAACGGTGCCGTCTTTAAAGACGGGACGAGGCATCCTTCCTGATGGCGACGGCACAGAGGAGCTCTCAATGAAAGCACCAATTTCGGTGTCAAAACCGGCGGATCTCGGTAGGGGGTCCCGAACTGTGCGTCTAGGCGGATGGTAACAGGAGACAAGGGACATGATGTTTTTACCCAGGTTCGGGCCCTCTCGATGGAGGTAAAACCCTACTCCTGCATGATTAATATTGATGATATGGGTAGTACAAGAGTAGATCTACCACGAGATTAAAGAGGCTAAACCCTAGAAGCTAGCCTATGGTCTGATTGTTGTTCGTCCTACGGACTAAAACCCTCCGGTTTATATAGGCACCGAAGAGGGTTAGGGTTACACAGAGTCGGTTACAATGGTAGGAGATCTACATATCCGTATCGCCAAGCTTGCCTTCCACGCCAAGGAAAGTCCCATCCGGACACAGGACGAAGTCTTCAATCTTGTATCTTCATAGTCTAGGAGTCCAGCCAAAGGCGATAGTTCGGCTATCCGGACACCCCCTAATCCGGGACTCCCTCCATGAGTATTACAAGAGTTGATCTACCACGAGATCGTAATGGCTAAAACCCTAGAAGTCTAGCCTGTATGATTATGATTGCCTCTACGTACTAAGCCCTCCTGTTTATATAGACACTGGAGGGGGTTAGGGTTGTACAAAGTCGGTTACAGAGAAAGGAATCTACATATCCGAACGCCAAGCTTGCCTTGCACGCCAAGGAGAGTTCCATCCGGACACGGGACGAAGTCTTCTGTCTTGTATCTTCATAACTCGTCGATCCGCCCACGTCACATAGTCCGGACGGCCGAGGACCCCTTAATCCAGGACTCCCTCAGTAGCCCCCGAACTAGTCTTTCTATGTCGATGTGTTCAGTGCGCAGATTGTCTTCGGCATTGCAAGGCGGTTTCCTCCTCCGATTACTTCAAAGCACCTGATTTAAAGAGCAGTATTCGTCTTTCCATTTAATGTCGCGCCCATCGGTTTCCACACCTTCATGTCTTCAGCTTCCACGTGTAGAGCGAATACAAGAGGTCGGGGTATTTTTGCACATATCACCCTGACCATGTAAGAAAGGCGTCTATTTAAAGAGATTGGGATCTTCAAATCCATTCCACACCAAGCGAGGAATCCTCAGAGCTTGCTAGCAGAAACCATTCCAACATGGCTAGCGCTCCAGCTCTTCCTCCCGTCCCCACTGCCCCGGAAAAGGCGATTGGGAGAAATGTTCCGTATACCATAGTCAGCTAGTAAAGCTGCAGACACAGGGATTTCTTCCCCCCACGGATCTAGTCCCTGTTCGAGCAGGATTGGCTTCCTTCAACGACGTGGCTCAGGCAGAGAATTTCCCCAATCCATCCAGGGGGTAACGAGTGTGCTTCGTTCCCTACTTGTTGAGAGGCGTTGGATTTCCAATCCACCTGTTCCTCCGAGGGCTTCTGGAGTATTATGGCCTCCAACTGCACAATTTCACTCCCGCCTCCATCCTGCACATCGCAGGTTACGTTGCTCTTTGTGAGCTATTCTTGGGTTGAGGCCCATTTTCAATTATGGAGGAAACTATTCTGCCACGTCCCTTGTAGCCAAGAGGGATCAATATTTGAAGTGGGCGGAGCTGTGGTATGGCGCATCACTGGGACCGGATACCTGTCCGGCAGGCCGAAGAAGGCATCCGAAGAGTGGCCTTCCGAATGGTTCTATATCGAGGATGTTGCCCTTCCCGACCCAATCCGAATGGGTCTTCCCGAATTTTCAAGCGTCCCGTTGAAGAAACGCCACAGCTGGTGCCCTCGGAGCCTCGAGGAGGAAGATAGCGCGGAAGTCCGTCAATTGATGAGCAAGATAAAGACGCTCGCCCAGTCCGGATTATCAATAGTCGAGGTAATGGCGACCTCCATAGTACGATGGGTTCAGCCACTTCAATACAAAAGGCTTCCCATGTGGCACTATAATGGGGAAGATGACGCCTCCCGCTGCGGTCGGAAGGGTCCAGACACCCCCGCCGCTTTGGCCAAAATACTGGCCGAACTATACAAAGGGGAGAAAGAGGAATTCATTCGCATTAAGCACCGAGATGGATTTTCCATGTACAATCCTCCTAGCTGGGTGAGTTCCAATCCCACTACTCTACTCAATCTGCTCCCTGAGTCACTTTATATGGACATTAATCCGTCCGTTTGTAACAGGAATGGCGGAAGATCACCAAGGGGCTCCACAACCCCGCCCCACAGCCATAGGACCACAACCGGGACCTTGACCCCGTATTCGAAGAGGATCCAGATATATTCGTGGAGCTCGAGGATGGGGTGTTCTACCAGGGGAGCTATGATGGCACGGAAGTGGCCATCACCGCCGACTATCCCGGTCGTCTCCCTGCCTCACACCTAAGTAATCAGGAGACATCTCCTCCGAAAGAGCTTCCTCATTCTGCCTCACCCACCGCACTATTTCGTGCTCCAAAGGGGAGGCGCTCGGCGCGCCACGCTGCACCTGAGGCGACCAACAAGAGAGCGGCGCCTACACTGGGCAGGCCTTCAAAGACGAAGGCAAATGAAAACACGGTCGAGCCTTCGTCAAAGAGGTATGGCTTTTTAAATACGCTCCTTGGCTGTCACATCAAAGTGTGACACTGTCCGTTGTGTCTTATCAGGAAGAGCGTTCGTCGGACTATGTCCGGGGATCCTGCCAGTCATGCCTCTACCAGCCAGATTCCAGACCCTACTTTAAGGACCGAGGCTAACGCGGGAGTGACACCGGATTGTCCTTCTGCAGAGGATTCAGATGATGTATCCATCACAAACTCTAAAGTGGAAAGTGCCATGAATCATCGGCGCCGGCGGGCCGCTCTTCGCGACCTGGTTTTTCATAAGAGGCATCCAATGCCTTCAGCTCGACTGATGCATACATCCGAGCTGCATGAGATGGGCTTACCAGAGCCACAGACCAACATTTGAAAGATATGCGGGTAAGTACACATTTGTACAAATCTGATAATTATATACAAGTAGCCCCCGAGACTTGAAACAGTTGATACAACTGATTTAAGGATCATTGTATGACCAGGTGCTCACAGAGAAGAACAACATGTTGTCTCAAGAACTGGAAAAGTGTCGGACCCAGCTAGCTGCTGCTACCGCCAAACTGGTGAAATCCAAGAAGGTAGTGCCTGGTAATGTTCCCCTCTATCAAGAAAGCATAATCATATACCAGAAATATTAATTCAGTTGCTTGTCTTATGGCAGGATCGTCAGATCATCCGGGAGAGACACCGAAAGTCCCACAAGCGGGTGAACAAGGAGCAAAAAGGCAACTGGCCGCGGGCGAACATATACTGACATGGGTCAGGGAGGAGAAAAAAACTCCAGGATTCCAACACCCAGCTGGGCGAAGAACTGAAAGATGTGCAGGCCCAGCTGGCTGACTCTGTGAAGAAAAATAAGAGGCTGCGAGGCGGCATATTTAGTATGTGTTCAAACTTAACTCCATGTAATTCGGCAAGGAAAGGGACTGGCAGAGTTATGTCTGTAGGTATGCTGACTGGCCGTCCCGAAGAGGAGATGTCCGGATCATCGGGCGATCTGCTAAAAGAGCTATCGCAAATGCACGAGAGAGCTCGGTAGGTGTAGCACCCCGGCTCAGAGCGACCGGTTTACCTTGCATTGCCAGCCCAGAGACCTTGTCTTCTGGCAACACACAACAACTTGGTACAGAAAAACAACCGCTTTATTCATGCTATTGGAGCATAGTTCATATTACAATAGTTAGCGAGGCCAAGCGGCACACACGGTGCGGCTGAACAATATGTACATTATTTAGTGAACATAAAGGGGCCTCAATCATGACGACTACGCGGCAGCGGAACAACGTCGTAGCAGGACTCCATAGCACAGGGACACCGATGTGGACACGATCTAGACTCGGACCGCACTCCTTTCCAACGAGACTTTCCTGAAATCTGGCATGACACGCCAGGTCAGTACATTGAATGTACTAGCAAGCTCACAACAAGCATAAACATAATGACAAACAATATCATGATATTTAACCATTTAATAACAATGCAACCACATATCCAACATGCTGTGACTATACTCAAGTGTTACTCATCCCTTGGACTGGCTTACCGGACGTGATCATTTCCTGACCACAAACGTGATGATCTCAAAACAAACTCGTGATCCTTACGGCGATCACAACCCGACCAATACATGGCCCGTGATCCTTACGGCGATCACAACCCGACCAATACATGGCCCGTGATCCTTACAGCGATCACAACCCGACCAATACATGGCCCGTGATCCTTACGGCGATCACAACCCGACAAATACATGGCACGTGATCCTTACGGCGATCACAACCGGACCACACCTGGTCCAACTCAACACGATGGCCTTACTGCCATCCTCAATGCAAACTTAGTGTGCAAATTTATTAAGTGTTGACCCATGGTGTACCCTACTTTCGAGCATGTCCGTATTCGTGGACTCGGCTATCGATAGATTAATACACTCTGCAGAGGTAGCGCATTGCACCCACACTATGAAACCCATGGCCTCGCACTCCCATTCGGGTGGACCAACGACGTTCCGACGAAACCACTTCATTGTCATGATACTCTCGCGGCTACCCTGACTCAATCCCCATCGGGCTAGTCCTGGGTGGCCCCGTGTCTACCTCAAGACACCTCGACCACCGTCGTGGCCACGATCCACTCTGGGACCCGGTACCAAAACTTAACTTAACAACGGGCTCACAAGGTTATGCCTGCTTACCGGGCCAGGGTACAGCACGCCCATAACCTTCCCTAGATGGAGGCACCAACGAGAGGCACGACAATGAAATGCATTAAGGCCGTCCCATACTGGCAAATGTGGTTGCACTGGGAAAGACTGGTTTCAGCGGCACCATGACCCGGTCAACAACATATTCAAGTTGAGTTACTTATCAGGTTCAACATAGGGTGAAAATAACCGGTGTCATAATGCCATGCCATGCATCACCAACATATGCATCACATATCCATGAAAATGACTAAGTCAACTATGCTCCCACGGAGCCATCATCATCTCATGATACTTCTCTGGTTAAGATACACCCTCACTTAAACCAGAATCATTTCTAGCAATCTCATCATTTTTCGTCATGCAAGAATAATAATTAAACTAATTATTAATCTCCATGACCATATCATTTTGTCATTACTCATAACTAAGTTCTTGTTAGCTTATCAACAAGATTCACTTCAAACTTTCTATAAATCAAGCATTTTAAAATGACAAGCATCTAACAGAATATAATTATCATACTAATAATTTAAATGCATGAATAATCATAAGTTCAAGGAGGAAAATCACAAATATTGAAGTGGCACTATAAAAATGTTGTTGTGGCTTGCCTTAGTGCTGATGAGGTTCACAAACCTCCTGGTGATCCTCAAGACAAGCCTGCTCTTCTGAAAAGAAATAAAACCACAAAAAGAAAACATCAAGAAATCTTTTGAAAATTACCAGAAAATATGGACAGCAAGGAAAAATCACATCTTTTGGGTGCTGTTAGATTTTTGGACAAAGAACACAATGCAAAAAAGAATCAATGCATTTGGACTTATAGATAAAAAGTTATGGTTGTTTGAAGTTTCCTGGATTTAAATGAATATGAAATAAAAATAAAACAGACTGACGGGGGGTGACGTTGTCGGCGTTCTGAGAACGGGGGTCCCCAGACTTGCCTACCTACGGCCTGCGGCGTGGCTCAAGTGGGGGCCCAGCACGGCCCAGCTTCATCAGCTCAAGCTCAAGACCCTCGCGAGGGGCCAAGCCTCAGAGGCGGGCAACGTGAACCTTCCTCAGGAGCAGCCTCGTCAGGTAGGCTCACCAGGATGCGGAGAGATCAAGGCAGGGTACCTCACGAGGGTGCCCCATGACGCAAGCCATGACGATTGAGATCAGGCGGGCGCCAGCCTGCGCGGTGTCCTCGTTTCCCCTTTGGTGCAAAGGAGGCAAGCATAGCCCAAGGCATGAGGCAAAGGTTACCGCTTCGGTGCAACAAGACCAAGACCAGCAGAGCGGCAGGACGGAGGTCATCGTGGAGCCCAGGACGGCGTCACCGTCCGAGCCTTTGGCAGCCAAAGACCAACTTTAGTCAGGATAGGTGTACTAGATGTTCTCCTTCAAAATAGCCAATTGTTGGCGCCCTTCCAGCTCATTATTTGGGAAGAGGCCCAGGGCCTCCCTCTATCAATAGGACTAGCCACCACAGAGAGAAGGAGAGAGGGGGTCGAACCTACCAGAGAGAGAGAGAGAAGCGACTGGACTCACCCAAGCAGTCCATCGCACCAGCTCAAGAACAGCCCCTCGCGAGGCTGTTCTTCCTTTGTACTGTTCTTCATCTGCCCCGGAGGCAATCCACCACACCACACACTGGAGTAGGGTATTACGCCACAATGGTGGCCCGAACCAGTATAATCTTGTGTCCCTTGTGCTATTCATCGTTCCTAGCTTAGATCCCTTGCGAACCATTAACGTGTGAGCTGGTAGGGGAAAGATCTCCATGCGCACCCCAGAGTTCGAACCTCAAGGGTCTGCCGGAACCCGAAATCCGATATTTGGTGCACCAGGTAGGTGTGCGCCGGAATCTATCATCTGCTGTTCGCGTGTGATCTTCCGTCGTGTCCATGGCTGACGCTCTCTGAGCCTGCACCGAGCGTCGGGCTGCTCACGCCGCTCGAGTCGCCCGGATGGCTCCCGTCGGCAGACGCCTCGCTGCTCGTCGCCGCCGCCGCTAACGCCCCTAACGCCCGGCGGGAACGAGCAGCAGGTTCGTTGGGGAGCTACGCGACCACTACCTCGCCCGTCGCGCCGGGCCGGCGCCTCCGGTCGTCGCAGCTCTCCTAGGCGGCTCACCGGCGCCACCTTCGAGTTCCACGTCAAGCCGTTCACCTGCCAGATCGCCACCGCCTCCTAGCGCCAGGGAGCCCCGCCGGGCTGGGTGGCGCCCGAGGCCAACCTGCTCTTCAACTCGGACGATCACCCCTCCAACCCTGCCGGTTCGGGTGCGCTTCCGATGCTGTGCACCACCACCATCTGCCAAGTGGCCATCACTAGGACCCTCATCGATGGCGGGGCCGGCCTCAGCATGCTCTCTGTGGAGGCCTTCAGCCTCCTCCATGTGCCACCAGAGCGGCTCCAGCCCAGCAGGCCTTTTTCAGGAGTCGGAGCCGGTTCCACCGCCTCCCTAGGACAAATTGGCCTCCCGGTAACCTTCGGCACCCGCGACAACTTCCGCACAGAGCTGATCGACTTCGACATCGCCCCCATCAGCCTCCCCTACAACGCCATCCTCGGCTACCCGGCCTTGGACCGGTTCATGGCAGCGACTCACCCGGCGTAGAACCTCATGAAGATGCCCGGAAGCAGCGGCATCCTTACCGTGTCAGGAGACACAGGAGATGCACTGCAGGCGCTCAAGCTTGTTTTCAAGACGGATGCGGCGGCACGGCCCGCCAGCGCTGATGCCCCTGAGCCCAAGGGGGCCACGCCATCTAAGAAGAAGCAGCTATTCACTCAAAACAAGGCGGAAACCAAGCAGGTACCAGTCGACGAGGACGGGTCCATTGACGCCACCTTCACCATAGGTGCAAACCTCGAACCCGAGCAGGAGGAGGTCTTGGTGAAGTTCCTGCGCGCGAACAAGAAGGTGTTCGCGTGGGGACCTGATCAGTTGGCGGGGGTCCCGAGGGGCGTGATTTAGCATCACCTGAACGTGTGCCCCAACGTGCGCCCGTGAAGCAGAAGGCGAGGCGACAGTCCCCAGAGAATCAAGCTTTTATCGTCCAAGAGACCCGCAAGCTAGAGGCCGCTACCCGGATTGGCTAACCAACCCAGTTGTCGTGCCAAAAAAGGGGGGAAAGGAACATATGTGTGTCGACTTCACCAACCTCAACAAGGCCTGCCCACAGGATCCATTCCTGCTTCCCCGCATCGACCAGATCGTCGACTCCACCGCTGAGTGTGACCTGCTGTGCTTCCTGGATGCCTTCTCAGGCTATCACCAGATCAAGATGGCGGCAGAAGACGTGGAAAAAATGGCTTTCCTGACCCCATGCGGAGTGTACTGCTATACATGCATGCCGTTTGGGTTGCGCAACGCAGGCGCGACCTTTCAGCGGCTGATGCACATTGCCCTGGGCCGACAGCTCGGGAGGAATGCTGAGGCGTACGTCGATGACATTGTAGTGAAGTCTCGGGAGGCTAGAACCCTGATACAGGACTTGGAAGAAACCTTCGCAAGCGTTGATGAAGTGGACCTGCGGCTAAACCCGGAGAAGTGCGTATTTGGAGTCCCCTCGGGCAAGCTCCTGGGTTTCCTCGTGTCCCATAGGGGCATCGAGGCCAACCCCGAAAAGGTCAAAGCAGTCGAAGACATGAGCCCACCAAAGACCCTCAGACAAATGCAGCTCACCGGGCGCGTGACCGCGCTAGGACGTTTCATCTCCAAGCTGGGAGATTTATGACAATCAACTCATTCAACAATTTACTCATAGGATATAAGTGAAGCACACGAGTAAATGAAAAACTACTCCAAAAAGATATAAGTGAAGATCAATGAGTAGCTAAATAATTATGTAGCTATATGAAGACTCTCTCTCATTAAAGAATTTCAGATCTTGGCATTGTATTCAAGCAGCAAGCAAAACAAAATAAAATGACATTGCAAGGATAGCACGACTCATGTGAAGAAGCAAAAACTTAGGCTCAACCGATACTAACCGATAGTTGTTGAACAAGAAAGGTGGGATGCCTACCGGGGCATCCCCAAGCTTAGATGCTTGAGACTTCTTGAAATATTATCTTGGGGTGCCTTGGGCATCCCCAAGCTTGAGCTTTTGTGTCTCCTTAATTCCTCTCATATCATGGTTTCTCTATTTATCAAAAGCTTCATTCACAACAAACTCAACAAGAACTTGTGAGATAGGTTAGTATAAACCAATGCAAAACCTTATCATTTTCAACTGTAACAAATCACTAACATTATTATTCAACATTGAATACTAAATGTCTCTGTATATTTAATACTCCTATCCTCAAATAGAATCATTAAACAATCAAACATATGCAAACAATGCAAATATAACAGCAATCTGCCAAAACAGTACAGTCTGTAAAGAATGCAATAGTATCAATACTTACCTGACTCCAAAAATTATGCACTAAAATTCTCACTGTAATAAATTTATCAGAGCTCAATATGCAAAAAGATTCAACGTTATACCATTCTCTGACTTTTCTGAGGAATTTTTGCAACAGCGGTAAACTTTCTGTTTTCAAACAGCAACATGTATACTTGCAAAATAAGCATGGCAAAGGCTATCCTTGACTTTTTTATTGAAAATAAAGATGCAAAACATTATTCTAATTAACATCAAGAAAATACTAACAAGAGAAAATGACGCTTCAAGCAACACATATCATGTGGTGAATAAAAATATAGCTCCAAGTAAAGTTACCGATGAATGAAGACGAAAGAGGGGATGCCTTCCGGGGCATCCCCAAGCTTAGGCTCTTGGTTGTCCTTGAATATTACCTTGGGGTGCCTTGGGCATCCCCAAGCTTAGGCTCTTGCCACTCCTTATTCCATAGTCCATCGAATCCTTTCCCAAAACTTGAAAACTTCAACCACACAAAACTCAAACAAAACTCGTGAGCTCCGATAGCGAAAGAAAATAAAACAGCACTTCAAGGTACTGTAATGAATTCATTTTTATTTATATTGGTGTTAAACCTACTGTATTCCAACTTATCTATGGTACATACCCTCCGATACTACTCATAGATGCATCAAAATAAGCAAACAACACATAGAAAACAGAATCTGTCAAAAACAGAACAGTCTGTAGTAATATGTATAAAACGTATACTTATGGAACTCCAAAAATTCTAAAATAAATTGGTGGACCTGAGGAATTTGTCTAGTAATCATCTGCAAAAAGAATCAACTAAATATCACTCTCCAGTAAAACGTTATAGCTAATCTCGTGAGCGCTAAAGTTTCTGTTTTTTACAGCATGATCATAAAGACTTCACCCAAGTCTTCCCAAAGGTTCTACTTGGCACAAACACTAATTAAAACATAAAACCACATCTAAACAGAAGCTATATGGATTATTTATTACTAAACAGAACCAAAAATCAAGAAACTAAAATAAAATTGGGTTGCCTCCCAACAAGCGCTATCGTTTAACGCCCCTAGCTAGGCATGATGATTTCAATGATGCTCACATAAAAGATAAGAATTGAAACATAAAGAGAGCATCATGAAGAATATGACTAGCACATTTAAGTCTAACCCACTTCCTATGCATAGGTATTTTGTGAGCAAACAACTTATGGGAACAATAATCAACAAGCATAGGAAGACAAAACAAGCATAACTTCAAAAATTTAAGCACACAGAGAGGAAACTTGATATTATTGCAATTCCTACAAGCATATATTCCTCCCTCATAATAATTTTCAGTAGCATCATGAATAAATTCAAAAATATAACCAGCACCTAAAGCATTCTTTTCATGATCTATAAGCATAAAAATTTTGTTACTCTCCACATAAGCAAATCTATTCTCATCAATGGTAGTGGGAGCAAACTCAATAAAATAACTATCATGTGATTGGAAATTAAGATCAAGATGACAAGTTTCATGGTATCATTATTCTTTAAAGCATACGTGTCATCACAATAATCATCATAGATAGGAGGCATGCTTTCATCATAGTAAATTTTCTCATCAAAGCTTGGGGGACAAAAAATATCATCTTCATCAAACATAGCTTCCCCAAGCTTGTGGCTTTGCATATCATTAGCATCATGGATATTCAAGGAATTCATACTAACAACATTGCAATCATGCTCATCATACAAAGATTTAGTGCCAAACATTCTATAGATTTCTTCTTCTAGCACTTGAACACAATTTTCCTTTCCATCATACTCACGAAAGATATTAAAAAGATGAAGCGTATGAGACAAACTTAACTCCATTTTTTTGTAGTTTTCTTTTATAAACTAAACTAGTGATAAAACAAGAAACAAAAAGATTCGATTGCAAGATCTAAAGATATACCTCAAGCACTCACCTCCCCGGCAACGGCGCCAGAAAAGAGCTTGATGTCTACTACGCAACCTTCTTCTTGTAGACGTTGTTGGGCCTGCAAGTGCACAGGTTTGTAGGACAGTAGAAAATTTCCTCAAGTGGATGACCTAAGGTTTATCAATCCATGAGAGGCGAGATGAAGGTGGTCTCTCTCAAACAACCCTGCAACCAAATAACAAAAAGTCTCTTGTGTCCCCAACACACCCAATACAATGGCAAATTGTATAGGTGCACTAGTTCGGCGAAGAGATGGTGATACAAGTGCAAAATAGATAGTAGATATAGGTTTTTGTAATCTGAAAATATAAAAACAGCAAGGTAGCAAGTGATAAAAGTGAGCGTAGATGGTATTGCAATGATAGGAAACAAGGCCTAGGGTTCATACTTTCACTAGTGCAAGTTCTCTCAACAAAAATAACATAGATAGATCATATAACAAGCCCTCAACATGCAACAAAGAGTCACTCCAAAGCCACTAATAGCGGAGAACAAACATAGAGATTATGGTCGGGCACGAAACCACCACAAAGCTATTCTTTCGGATCAATCTATAAAAGAGTTCGTACTAGAATAACACCTTAAGATACAAATCAACCAAAACCCTAATGTCACCTAGATACTCCATTGTCACCTCAAGTATCCGTGGGCATGATTATACGATATGCATCACACAATCTCAGATTCATCCAACCAACATAAAAGTACTTCAAAGAGTGCCCCAAAGTTCCTACCGGAGAATCAAGAAAACGTGTGCCAACCCCTATGCATAGGTCCCCAATGTCACGAAACCCGCAAGTTGATCACCAAGACATACATCAAGTGTTCTCATAAAAGACTCAATCCGATAAGATAACTCCAAAGGGGAAACTCAATTCATCACAATAGAGTAGAGGGGGAGAAACATCATAAGATCCAACTACAATAGCAAAGCTCGGGATACATCAAGATCGTGCCATCGATGGAACACGAGAGAGAACACGAGAGAGAGATCAAACACATAGCTACTGGTACATACCCTCAGCCCCGAGGGTGAACTACTCCCTCCTCGTCATGGATAGCGCCGGGATGATGAAGATGGCCTCCGGTGATGGGATCCCCCTCCGGCAGGGTGCCGGAACAGGGTCCCGATTGGTTTTTGGTGGCTACAGAGGCTTGCGGCGCGGAACTCCCGATCTATCTTCTGTTCTGGAAGTTTTAGGGTACGTAGGTATATATGGGTGAAAGGAGAACGTCGGTGGAGCTATGGGGGCCCCACGAGGCAGGGGGACGCGCCCAGGGGGGGAGGGCGCGGCCAGGGGGGAGGGCGCGCCCCCACCCTCATGAGCACCTCCCATATCTTCTGACGTAGGGTCCAAGTCAATCAGGTGGGTTTCCTTCCAAAAATAACTTCTCCAGTTGATTTCGTTCCATTTTGACTCCGTCTGATATTCCTTTTCCTCGAAATACTGAAATAGGCATAAAACAGGAAATCTGGGCTGGGCCTCCGGTTAATAGGTTAGTCCCAAAAATAATATAAAAGTGGATAATAAAGCCAATAATCATTCAAAACAGATAATAATATAGCATGAATGCTTCATAAATTATAGATACGTTGGAGACGACGCCCACCCTACTACTCCGCCAAAGACAGCCTGGTAGCGGTCAGGAGGAGCATCAAAGTTAAGGTCAGAATCGCCCTCCGGGCAGGAGCGGCAAGCCAAGAGAGCCTCACAAAGACCGCGGCCGGGGCCGAAGGGGATCACCAGCAGCAGAAAGCGCGCCGAGCAGAGAGGCCCAAAGAAGCGACCAAGCTGGGGCTCTGTCGTCTCGAGGCGCCCCAACCTCTGAGGACGCGAGCAGCACCGGCTCACAGCCTCGTCGAGCACCCGTGTGCCGTTAGCACGGTGCTCACGGACGCGAGGGCGCGGTGCCCCATGCCCCAAAAACTCCTCCTCGCGCTATTGGTAGCCTCGCGCAAGCTGCGACACTACTTCCAAGGTCATCCCATCAAGGTCGTCTCAGCATACCCTCTAGAGAGGGTGCTCAGGAGCCCCAACTCAGCTGGAAGAGTCGCCGAGTGGAACATCGAACTGCAAGCGTTTCAGTTAGAATTCAGCACAACCAGAGTCATCAAGGGGGCCGCATTGGCAGATTTCGTGGCAGAATGGACGGAGGCACCCGGCCTCGAAGCGGGCGAAGACCGATCACTTTCTCCGGGGAGCGAGGCACCAGACGGCTGGGTCATGTACTTCAACGAGGCATTCTACCGACATGGCGCGGGGGCCGGCGCAGTGCTTGTATCCCCTACTCAGGACAAGCTCTATTACGCAGTGCAACTCTATTTCCAGCACGGGGAAAAGGTCTCCAACAACATAGCAGAATATGAAGGCCTGATAGCCGGCCTGAGAGCCGCAGTCACTTTGGGGGTAAAGCGCCTCATCATCAAGGGCGATTCACAACTCCTCGTCAACTTCTCCAACAAGATATACGAGCCGAAGGACGAGCACATGGAAGCCTACCTCGCGGAGGTTCGTAGGATGAAGAAACAGTTCTGGGGGCTGGAGCTGCAACATGTGCCTCGCGGCACCAATCAAGAGGCGGATGACAACGCCAAGAGGGCGTCCAGGCGGCTGCCTCAGGAGCCTGGCGTCTTTGAAGAGCGACTCTTCAGGCCCTCAGCGGCACCATCATTATCAAGCGCGGCGCAACCTCAGGAGGAGCTCCCCCAGCCGCCTGCCTCGGGAGCCCCGGTCTGCGGCCCGGCCTCAGGGGCACGCCTGCTCCTGGCGTTGGAGCCTCAGGAAGGGTGCTGGATCACAGAGCTCAAGAGCTACTTGACGCGGGGGACCCTGCCGGAGAAGGAGGAGGAGGCGGAGCGTGTGGCGTGGCAAGCCACGGCCTACTGCATCAGGGATGGAGAGCTTTACCGGAGGCCACCGGATGATGTGTCCCTACGTTGCATTTCCAGAGAGCAAGGGAAGGAATTGCTGGAAGACATACACGGCGGAGACTATGGGTGAGGGAGTCCCGGACTAGGGGGTGTCCGGATAGCCGGACTATCGTCACGGCCGGACTCCAAGACTATGAAGATACAAGATTGAAGACTTCGTCCCGTGTCCGGATGGGACTTTCCTTGGCGTGGAAGGCAAGCTTGGCGATACGGATATGTAGATCTCCTACCATTGTAACCGACTGTGTAACCCTAACCTATCTGGTGTCTATATAAACCGGAGGGTTTTAGTCCAGAGGACAGAACAACAATCATACCATAGGCTAGCTTCTAGGGTTTAGCCTCCTTGATCTCGTGGTAGATCTACTCTTGTACTGCCCATATCATCAATATTAATCAAGCAGGAGTAGGGTATTACCTCCATCGAGAGGGCCCGAACCTGGGTAAAAACATTGTGTCCCTTGTCTCCTGTTACCATCCGCCTAGACGCACGGTTCGGGACCCCCTACCCGAGATCCGCCGGTTTTGACACCGACATTGGTGCTTTCAATTAGAGTTCCTCTGTGTCGTCGCCGATAGGCCCGATGGCTCCTTCGATCATCAACAACGACGCGGTCCAGGTGAGACTTTTCTCCCGGACAGATCTTCGTGTTCGCGGCTTTTGCATGCGGCCAATTCGGCCATATGGAGCAGATCGAAAGCCACGCCCCTGGCCGTCAGGTCAGATTTAGAAGTTTAAACTATACGGCCGATATCCGCGGAGACTCGATCTTCGACGGATTCGAGCCGCAGCCAAGCGTGCTGCACTGTCTCGATGGGCATGATCTAGCTCTGCAGCAGAACAGTGCCCTGGAGGCCGCACCAGCATCAGCTCCGACCCTTAATCCGGAGCCGGATTCCCCGATCAAGGACGAGTGGTTGGACACCACCTCGGGGGCTACAATCCCTACGGCGATCAAGCCGAACTCCATCCCTGTCCCTTGCGAAGACCTCGACTCCAGGGTGCCGGACTCCTCTCCGGACTCCGAACCCTCCGCGCCCCGGCCAATCGAATCCAATTGGGCGCCGGTCATGGAGTTCACGGTCATGACATCTTTCAGCACTCGCCCTTTGGCGACATCCTGAATTCAATAAAGTCTCTCTCTTTATCCAGAGAGCCCTGGCCGGACTACGGTCAGGAAGGTTGGGATACGGACGGCGAAGAAATTCAACGCCCACCCACCACCCACTTCGTAGCCACTGTCGAAAGTTTACACGATGTGCTCGACTTCGACTCCGGAGACATCGACGGTATGGACGACGATGTAGGAGACAACAATGAGCCAGCACCTCTAGGATGCTGGACAACCACCTCATCTCATGATGTATACATGGTGGATACACCTAAAGGAAATGAAGACGAGGAACAACGGGACGCTATGAAGGATAAATCCCTCGAAAAGCAGTCAAAACGGCAACGTAAACGCCGAACAATGTCCCGCTTCAACAAAGACCCAGCCATAAAGCAGGGTGAACCGATGGACAACGAACAAGCTATTGAGCAATCGTCCGAACAAGACAACTTGGATAAACAATCTGTCCCCGACGAAGAGAACAGTCCGGACGATCTGACGCCGGACAAACTATTGGAGCAAAACGACCTCCAGAAAAGGCTCATCGCCATCAAGCGCAGCCTCGAAAAACCGAGCGGAAGCTCAAAACAGCGGAAGATGCACTCAGAATCAGATGGAGCAAAGTATTCAAAGATCATGAGACAAGCACGGCGACAGACGCCGAACAAAGAGCTACCCAAAAAGAAAGCTACTGCCCGAATTCGACGAGGAGGCCTTAGAGCCCCCACAATCAAAAAGCAAGAAAGCCACCCGGTCGGATGGATGACCTCACAGCAAGAATAGAGCGGCGAATGGTGCCGCACACAAGCCAATATGCGATCCACATAAGGATTCACATCAAAAGGATGGCCTAGTTAGGTCCATCTATGGGCCAAGAAAGCATGCTCGTCAAAGCAATGCAACACGCCAAAATTCCGAAGATCACGGCACACCCAAATATAGGGGCGCCGCACACCCCCTATGCTTCACCGATGAGGTGCTGGATCATGAATTTCCAGCGGGATTCAAACCCGTAAACATAGAGGCATACAACGGAACAACAGACTCGAGTTCTGGATTGAGGATTACATCCTCCACATACACATGGCTAGAGGAGATGATCTCCACGCCATAAAATACTTACCCTTAAACTCAAAGGGCCAGCTCGGCATTGGCTTAAGAGCCTCCCGAAAATACCATTTGAAGCCGGGAAGAGCTCGAGGATGCATTTCGGCAAATTTTCGGGGGACTTATGTCCGCCCTCCTGATGCGCATTTATCTAAGTCACATGACTCAACAGCCCGGAGAGTCAGCCCGGAAATTCTGGAACAGGTTCCTTACCAAAAAGAACCAAATAGTCGACTATCCGGACGCCGAAGCCTTAGCAGCTTTCAAACACAACGTCCGAGACGAATGGCTCGCCAGACACCTCGGCCAAGAAAAGCCAAGAACAATGGCCGCATTAACAAGCCTCATGACCCGCTTTTGCGTGAGAGAGGATAGCTGGCTAGCAACATGCAGCACCAGCGACCCAAGTAGATCCGAAATCAGGGATGGAAATGGGAAACCACGACGCCACAAGGACCAGCGCCGGATTAAAAGGAACAGTCCAAAGAGCACGGCAGTCAACGCCGGATTCAAAAGCTCACGGCAGATCAACAAAAAACTGCCCCTGAAGGACAATAGCGATGAGCTATCCAGTTTCAACAAAATCCTGGACAAGATATGTCAAATACATAGTACTCCAGGGAGGCCTGCTAACCATACCCACCGAAATTGTTGGGTCTTCAAACAGTCCGCAGATCAACGCCCGAACACAAGGGGCTTGATACACCAAGTGAAGATGACGACGAGCACCACAAGCAGAGCCCCGGAAAACAAAAGACTTTCCCACAAGAGGTTAAAATCGTAAACTCACTTCACGTGATCAAAGGGAAAAACAGAGCGGCGCCCACTAAAAGGCGCGCCGCACACTGGTTGTCAAAACCAATCACTTTCGACCATCAGGACTATTCCGGAAATATCCGGAACGCAGGATGGACTACCCTGATATTGGATCCTATAATGAAGGATTCCAATTTACACGAGTCCTCATGGATGGCGGCAGTGACATAAACCTGATATATCAGGACACAATCCACAGGATGGGGATAAACCCAACCAAAATTCGCCGTAGCAACACCTCCTTTAAAGGATTAATGCCAGGCTCATATGCCCACTGTACGGGCTCCATACTACTAGAAGTTGTGTTCGGTTCATCCGGCAACTTCCGTCGCGAACGGTTACTCTTCCATATCGCCCCGTTTAAAAGTAGGCATCAAGCACTATTGGGACGCGAAGCTTTCGCCCGCTTTAACGCAATACCGCATTATGCATCTCTAACACTTAAAATGCCCGGTCCATGCGGCATCATCTCGTTAAAAGGAAGTATTAAGTGTTACTCGAGCACGGAAAAACGGGAGACTGCCTTGAAAGCCCCACAGCTATCCGGCTCTACTAGGCGAAGAACCTGAATTGGTCATTCACTCTCCGGACACGGCTAGACGAGTCCGGCGCCTACTAGCGGCACACCCCCATACGAGGGGCTGCATGCAAGAGACAATAAAGCTCAACTTTATTCACTTCTTCGAACCATACTTTGTTTATTTACTATTAAGTACATATTTTGCACGATCCTTTTTCTTTTAAACTAAAGTTCCTCTCTTTTACAGATGAACAACGTGCTACACCCGTCCAGGATATGGCACAACGGAGACACAGGCGCAGACGTGCAGTAGGGACCCGTTGCAAGGATTCTTTTCAGATTAAGACCATGCGTAAACCTTTTTTTACTGTCTCTTGTTGATATACATCCCCCGGTTCCTTACTATAACCAAGGAGGAGGCTGGCGTTTTGGCATTGATCGCCCCAGAATTTTTGCGCGTACCTGGACATCAGGGGCTTAGGGCATTATTCTGCCCATTTGCATAAAGACCGAATACCTTAGTGAGTATTCGCGCCTCGAAAGTTAGGACTTATATGCATCAGCTCCGAATCATGTCTTTGGTCAAATGTTGGGTTGCCCGGCTCCTGTGTTTTGCTGCCTTACGTTCCATTTTCACGGCTAACGCGTTACAGGAGAACCATCGCGATTGTCCCCGGTTCGCCGGGCGAGCACCTCAAAGGAGAAAGCTGAAACCGACTGTCATGATATAGCGAGAGACTGGTCAACCACTCGATGACTTACAGGAATGTTTAGGATTCCTCCGCATTAACGAAGGACCGGTTTTCGGTCGCACATACGCACTTGAATTCGGGAGAGTCACGGTGCCCCAGAGGCTATATCGTGGCCCCACCCTCGAACTCCTATGGCTAAGTGAAAGTGATAAAGCATTATAGTCCGGTTGCACGGTTTGCTACGCTGTCACCTCCTTAACAGGACCAAGACGTTGGATTAAGTGTGAAAAAGCGCTTTTGCAAACACCCCCGCACTATGTGCGTGGGGCTGAAAGCCAAGGACTGCCATCTTTAAGGTTATATATACATATACATTAACTGCCGCACAGGGAGTAGTTTACTACTTGAAAGCACAAGTATAGAAAGATATTATTTTATATTGAAACTTTGTTTTCACAAATCATACATGTCACTTAAAACATAATAACCTTCGAAAGCACTGCGTCTCTATTAAACGAGCGCCGGTAGGACTTCTTCAAAGTAGTGCTCGCGGTACTCGGCTTCGTCTGAATCACGGGATGCAACATCGGTGGCCTTCATCTCTGCCCAAGATGTCTTGACACGGGCAAGAGCCATCCGCTCCCTCAATACACGCCGACCGCCTCATTTCATCGATCTGCTGTACCGCACCAAGGAACTACTGCACTAAACCAAAATAGCTCTTCGTTGGGGTCCGCCCGGCCACAAGTGAGTCGACATGCTTCATGGCCAAACCGACAACCGATTCAGCTCGGCCCATTCGGCCAACCCGATCGGTCAGCGGCGAAGGACGCTCCGGACTATGGAATTGAGACCAATATAGCTCTTCCCTTCTGTGCCCCTGCTGGCCCCGGAAATGCTCCACCGCGTTCGCAGCGCTCGCCGCCAAGTCCAGATAAGCATCTTCCGAACTCCACAACTTATCCAATTGAGCATACTTTGGATCTGTGTATTTTCTCCGCAGCAGAAATGGTTTTCCAGCCCCGGCCTGACTCAGCTCCTCCTTGGCAGCTCTCAAAGCCGCTTGGGCATTCTTGGATTCGGCGGCGGCCTTTTTTAGGCCCTCTTGTTCCGCTTGACGTTCTTTTTCAAGAACCTCGCAGCGATCAGCAGTATTTCTTAACTTTTTGGCCATATCGGCCATTTCCTCTTTGCTTCGGCAATGAGCAGCCCGTTCGGCTTCTAGCTCTTCGGCTGCCTTTAAAGCAGCCGCGTTACTGACCCTGGCTTGCTCCTTTGCTCGGGCGAGTTCTGCCCGCAGCTCCTCCACGGCAGCGGCACCATCTGCATTAAGCATACGAATAGTAAGACATGGGCGTCAGGCCCCCTTACCAGGTGCACGCATAGAAGTCGCATACCTTGTGACTCGTCGAACCGTTTATTGACAAGCGTGATGTCCGTATCCGCCTCGTCAAGTCGCCGCATTAGTTCGGCATACTCATCAGTCCGGCTGGCCTCCGGACGCCCCGCCACCTGTTTAGGAGCGGCGATATGTTATAACTGAGAATTTGATCCTCGGCATGTCATCAATTTTGACAACATACCGAGTCTCAGGGGCTACTATCTATACAGGGCGCATTTTATATGCATAACTGTCAGAAGGTACATCATTTTTTGCGTACTTCAAACCCCGTTAGTGAGCTTCTGACGGCTTCATGCAATCCGCTTTCCGCGGATGCAATTCTTTCAATCACCGCACCCATTAGAGCACGGTGATCTTCTGAAATAGCCGCTCGCCCGAGCAGATCCTTCAGCTCCTCCGGCCGCACACCACTTGGCGCCGGACCTTCCGGCCCCGCCGGACTTGGGGGAACCCTCCGCGACGACACCTCCGGGTCGTCTGCTTCACATGAGGGTGCGACAAGTGGAGGCGTTTCGCTCTCCATCATCTCCGGAAGAAGATCCCCCGAAGACGAGCTCTGCTGAGAAGGGCTAAGGTCCGAACTACAAGGTACAATTTCGGTTATCTTCATGAATAAATACAGGGATGTTCCTTATTTACAAGACCCCTTCTTTTTAACTTACGGCTCGCTGGAGGGCTGATCCCCTTGGGGAAATAATGCGGCTGGGTTACTTCCCGGCGCCGGACTCTTTGCCGAAGATCCCTTTCCCCTCTTTGAGGACTTGACCTCCGGATCTTCCGAAGTGGTCCTCTTCTCTCCTCGGAAGGTGGGACTATTAATCCCTCATTCCTTGATAGCCTCCTTCGTAGAGGCAATTGCTTCCCCGCTCCCCCCTTCGCCTTCTTCAAAAGGCGCGACCTTCAACATCTTGGTCAGCATGGGATCCGGCGTGGTCTCCGGGAGGGGAGCCGGACACCTTATTAACTTTGCCTTGGCTATCCATTCCTATTCAAAAAACAGCTCCTTTAAAGGGCACGTATATAAAATAAGTGAATGAACAGCTTGTCCGGTTACCGGACTACTTACTTGAGCATCTGGGCGATTGCAGCTTAGTCCTGCGTCCTCGGTCAAGTCCGGACACTTTTCTTGTGATCCGAAGAACAGTTTATACATCTCCATGGGCGTCGTGCCCATAAAATTTTGGAGAGCTCGTGGTCCCTCCGGATTGAATTCCCACAGGCGGAGGGGGCGACGTTTGTAGGGCTGAAGGCGCCGGATCACCATAACCTGCGCCACTGCAACCAGGTTGATTCCTCTTTCCTGGAGGTCTCGAATACGGCCCTGCAGCAAGGGAACGTCCTTGGACGGCCCCCAGTCGAGCCCCTTGTTGACCCATGATGCCAGCCAGCCGTGGTGGACTGGCGGAAAGGCGTGGGCGCCACCCGTTTGGTGCCCCTGGGGGCAGTGATATAAAACCACTCCCGTTGCCACAGACCAAGATCCTCTTGAAAAGAGCCCTCGGGCCACGGAGCATCAGCACATTTGCTTATGACCGCCCCTCCACACTCTACTGGTTGCCCCCCGATCATTTTTGGCTCCACCTTGAAGGTCTTGAGCCACAACCCAAAGTGGGGGGTAATATGGAGGAAGGCCTCACATACGACAATGAATGACGAGATATGGAGGATGGACTCCGGATTCAAGTCATGGAAATCAAGCCCATAATAAAACATGAGCCCCCGCGCAAAGGGATCCGTCGGGAAGCCTAAACCCCGAAGGAAGTGGGACACGAATGCCACGTTCTCGCCGGGCTCAGGAGTGGGAATGACCTGCCCTGGAGCAGGCAGCCCGTGCGAGATCTCGCCGGTTAGGTACCTGGCGTTGCGCAGCTTTAGCACATCTTCTTCTATGATAGAGGAAGACATCCATCGGCCGTGTTGGTCGGATCCGGACATCGTCGAAAGTCTGAAGCGCCTGAATCTGAAGCTTTGGGTGTTGGAACTCGAAGCGCGAGGCGAACTCGATGGAGGGTGTGAACAAGAAGAGGGCCTTGGTCTCATTATAAAGAGGTTGAATACCAAGAGCCCACCCCGTGGTTGATTAGGACTCGCCTTCGATAGAGGAGGCAGGCCAACGGGCCCGGATGGGTTACCCACGTCCGTATTGATGAGAATCCCGGAATAAGGGGGCACGATCTATGCTTTGATAAGACGTGCCAAGGAAACTGCCTCGCTCAATACGCTGAGGTGGAACAGTAAAAATGATTCATGTAAAGGCCTGCCGTGGTGTGATGTCACGCCGCGAAATACGTCAGCAGATTTGTGCAAAAAATTATTCTCTCTACGGTGTTATGTGGAAACTTGTTTTGCAGAGCCGGACACTATCCTTGTGTTCAAAACCATCTATGAAGTATTCGGAGGAGGAACCCGCCTTGCAATGCCGAAGACAATATGCGCGCCGGACTCGTCGTCACTGAAGCCTGGTTCAGGGGCTCTTGAGGAGTCCCAGACTAGGGGTGTCCAGATAGCCGGACTATCGTCACAGTCGGACTCCAAGACTATGAAGATACAAGATTGAAGACTTCGTCCCGTGTCCGGATGGGACTTTCCTTGGCGTGGAAGGCAAGCTTGGCGATACGGATATGTAGATGTCCTACCATTGTAACCGACTCTGTAACCCCAACCTATCCGGTGTCTATATAAACCGGAGGGTTTTAGTCCGTGAGACGTAACAACAATCATACCATAGGCTAGCTTCTAGGGTTTAGCCTCCTTGATCTCGTGGTAGATCTACTCTTGTACTACCCATATCATCAATATTAATCAAGCAGGAGTAGGTCATTACCTCCATTGAGAGGGCCCGAACCTGGGTAAAAACATTGTGTCCCTTGTCTCCTGTTACCATCCGCCTAGACGCACAGTTCGGGACCCCCTACCCGAGATCCGCCGGTTTTGACACCGACAGTGGGCATCACTCATCGTCACGAACCCTCGTTGGCAAGGCGTTCCGCAGCGGGTTCTACTGGCCCACAGCACTCAGCGACGCTGTTGAGCTAGTAAAGGCTTGCGAGGCCTGCCAATTTCACGCCAAGCAGATCCATCAGCCGGCGGGAGGTCTGCAAACTATACCCCTCTCATGGCCATTCGCAGTTTGGGGGCTGGACATTCTAGGCCCGTTCCCTCGGGCGCCAGAAGGCTATCGCTACCTCTACGTCGCCGTGGACAAGTTCACCAAGTGGGCTGAGGTGGAAGCTGTCCGCACCATCCCAGCAGGCTCTGCGGTCAAGTTCATCAGGGCCTCCTGAGCGGTTTGGGGTGCCCAACCGCATCATCACCGACAACAGTTCGCGATTCACCAAAGCAATCTCTTCAAAATGTATTGTGCTAACCTTGGAACGCAGATATGCTACGCTTCGGTGGCGCACCCCCGGAGTAACGGTCAGGCCGAGCGAGCCAACGCGGAGGTCCTGAAGGGCCTCAAAACCAGGACCTTCAAGAAGAAGTTGGAGGCTGCGGCGGTGGCTGGCACGACGAGCTTCGATGCGGCTGTGATCCATCCGCACAACCGCGCCAAGCCGATTGGCGAGACCCGTTCTTCCTCGTCTCTGAGCAGAAGCCGTCCTCCCTCACGAGGTCGCGTCGCCCGCACGTCCCTGGCGTTCGACGAGGCGCAGCAGGACACCATGCGGTGGACGGATCTCGTGCTGGGGGAGGAACATCATCGAGAGGCTGCGCTACGAGCGGCAAGGTATCAACAGGCGCTGCGGCGATACCACTGCCACAACATCCGCCCCAGGACTCTTGAGGTAGGGGACCTCGTGCTCAGACGGGTCCTCTCCAGGGAAGGGTTGCATAAGCTTTCTCCCATGTGGGAGGGCCCGTTCAAGGTTGTTCATGTTTCCAGGCCCGGCTCCGCACGCTTAGGGACTCAGGAGGAGGTGCCCATCCCGAACGCGTGGAAAATCCAGCATCTCCGGAAATTCTACCCTTGAAGAAAGGCCCGGAGCCTGTGAAGAAGGCCAACACCTGTGAAGCTCATTTCCCCGAGAAAGGCCCGGAGCCTGTGAAGAAGGCCAACGCCTGTGAAGCTCATTTCCCCGAGAAAGGCCCGGAGCCTGTGAAGAAGGCCCACGCCAGGAAGCTAATTGCCCCGTGAAAGGCCCGGAGCCTGTGAATAAGGCCAACGCCTGTGAAGCTCATTTCCCCTAGAAAGGCCCGGAGCCTGTGAAGAAGGCCAACGCCTGTGAAGCTCATTTCCCCGAGAAAGGCCCGGAGCCTGTGAAGAAGGACAATGCCTGTGAAGCTCGCCGCCCGTGACACTCTCACGTAATAATGAGTTGGGGCTGTACACGCCCCGGACTCTCCGGAGAGCCGCCCTCGGGCCTTGGGGGCTCCCGCCCATGCCCAGTGGCAGCACTTAGCTTCGCGCTGGTGAGAAGACGTCGAAGACTAGATTAGGTGTTCGATGCGGTTTTTCATTTGCTTTCTGCAGTTGGCTTGTTCGTTCCTATTTGAAGTTTTATTGAAGTTGTTGCCGTTCTTAGCTTGTGACTCTTTGTCTTTTTCGCTCACTTGCCTCGTTTTCTCTCGCGCGAGTCTCGCGAGGGAGCAACGCGGGCACCCTCGCAAGTGTTTTCTGCCCCTATCGTTTGAAGCTTTCCTATCCAGGTCCACTACGGGAGCACCCCTCCCAGTCCGTGCCCCACGGGCATCACAGCTCGAACACAGGACCTGGGTCGGTCGCCTCCACAACTGAGACCGGAAGCTACCCCTCCTGACTAATCTTTGCAGGACATGAAGCGCGCGGCGAGGCCTCGGCCTCGGGAAGCAAAGACCACGACAAGTCCCCCGAGCTAAGCAACTCCTGCACGCGGGCATGCGGCACAAAAGCACAGCACAGAAATAGCGGAAACAACATGATAATTAATAAGAATAGCTTCAGCACGCCCCACGGGCCCTACACTACTTTCTCTTTGCGCAGGGAGGAGAAAACAAAATAGGCACGACTTGCTCGGCACCAACTCGCGACGAAGGCTCGTACTGCCTCCGGAGCTCAGTCAGACTCCTCCTCGCGCTTCACTGAGGCGTGACGGCGGGCTAACCCGCTACCTCCCTCCAGGCGGGCGCGACGGCACGGAGGCTGGTCGCGGCCACCGCTGGAGGAGCTGCTGTCCGAAGGAGAGCCACCGAAGCTCGATGAGCCCCGAGCGCCGCCGACCACGCGCCTGTTGTCATCTTCATCCTGATCATCACCGGGGCTGGGTACACGGCCGCGGTCATCGTCTTCGGGGCAGCACCCGGCACGGCAACCGTCTTCTCCGAACACCCTCACGTAGAGGGTGGCGTCACCGTCAAACTTGAAGGGCAGGGTGCATCGCCGGCTCAGGCCACGCGCGCGGGCAAACGTTTGCCACCCGCGGGTCAGGGCCGCATTCCTGGCGACGGAGACCTCCAGCGAAGCCCAGGAGGCCCTGCTGCAACAACCGTCCGCCTGAAGCCAGAGGCCGCCCGGAGCGCCGGCCGGAAGTTCACCTACAAACAAGCGGGGAAGCTGGAGCCAGGTGCTCCACTGACCACACGACGAACTCCGGCAGCACCTCTGCCGAGTGGAAGCGTGGCCTAGGGGGCCGCGCAGTCACGACGCGCCCCCCCGTCGACAACCTGGCTCCCATTGCCGCGCAGGGGATCGCCTCCACGACCGCGGGAAGCCGCTACGGGAGCCACAGGATGCTTGCGAGCACGGCCTCGGCCGCGCTTGGCCGGGGGAGAGTCAGGCCCTACCTGGCGGTCCTTCCCCTTCTCCGCGGCAGAGAACCTCTTCGACAGAGCCATGAAGAGAAAGGAGTAGCAAGAGGGGATGGACTGGAAGGGCTTGCGCCGTTCCATACTTATAGCTGGAGGAGGCCAACCGTCGGCCTCCATGATCATAGGTAATCGTGACCCATTTCTGCGTGCAGGGACATGTAGAGTCACACGGTAGCCGAGGGATCGTGGGGAAGCGGAGACGCCCAAGTCCAATCAATCGCCATGCAGCGCCTGAGGTCACAGGTTGTTGGGGCCCGCAGCGCTTCGCACTTGCCCCTTCGCTTCTCTGCTAAGCAAAGTTCGGGCGTGCCTTGGGCCCGGGGGCTACTGTCGGCGTTCTGGGAACGGGGGTCCCCAGACTTGCCTGCCTGCGGCCTGCGGGGTGGCTCAAGTGGGGGCCCAGCGCGGCCCAGCTTCATCAGCTCAAGCTCAAGACCCTCGCGAGGGTCCAAGCCTCGCGGGGCGGACGACAGGAACCTTCCTCAGGAGCAACCTCGTCAGGCAGGCTCACAAGGAGGCGGTGAGATCATGGCAGGGTACCTCACGAGGGTGCCCCATGACGCAAGCCATGACGATCGAGATCAGGCGGGCGCCAGCATACGCAGTGTCCTCGTTTCCCCTTTGGTGCAAAGGAGGCAAGCACAGGCCAAGGAATTAGGCAAAGGTTACCGCTTCGTGCAACAAGACCAAGACCAGCGAGCGGCAAGACGGAGGTCATCGTAGAGCCCAGGACGGCGTCACCGTCAGAGCCTTTGGTAGCCGAAGACCAACTTTAGTCAGGATAAGTGTACTAGATGTTCCCCTTCAAAATGGCCAATTGTTGGCGCCCTTCCCGCTCATTATTTGGGAAGAGGCCCAGGGCCTCCCTCTATAAATAGGACTGGCCACCATAGAGAGAAGGAGAGAGGGGGTCGAACCTACCAGAGAGAGAGAGAGAGAGAGGGAAGCGACTGGACTCACCCAAGCTGTCCATCGCACCAGCTCAAGAACAGCCCCTCGCGAGGCTGTTCTTCCTTTGTACAGTTCTTCATCTGCCCCGGAGGCAATCCACCACACCACACACTAGAGTAGGGTATTACACCACAATGGTGGCCCGAACCAGTATAAATCTTGTGTCCCTTGTGTTGTTCATCATTCCTAGCTTAGATCCCTTGCGAACCATTAACGCGTGAGCTGGTAGGGGAAAGATCTCCGTGCGCACCCCGGAGTTCGAACCTCAAGGGTCTGCCGGAACCCGAAATCCGACAGACGTCGAAGGCGTAAAAGCCCAGGGCGCCATCACTCGTAACGCTTCGCGCGCGTACTGAAAGGTTAACTAGCGGGCCCCGCTAGTCAGGCCAGAAGGAGGGGGAGAGGGAAACAAAGGGAGGCGGAGCTTCGCCGGAGCACACGCCCGCGACGAGGGTTCTTGGGGTCAAACGAGAGGGGGGAATCGAAGGAGAAGAAGATTGCGCACCTGCCCATACATGTAGCGTAGCTAGAGGTGACCGGACGACGTCGGAAATGGCCTCTCCAGCGGAGGCAGAGGGCAGAGGTCGCCGGAGACGAAGAGGACGGCGGCTCGGGGCGGCTCCAGGGGCTCCAACAGGGCGGAACGGCCTCACCGAAGAGTGGCGGAGGCCCTGGAAGTGTCGCCTTGGCCTGGGAGGGGTCGGAGCTACGGGGACAATCCGGAGGGGATCGCCAGCGAGCTCGGGCTTCGGGACGGCAGCCCGCGGCCTGCCCGGCCGGGCTACGGCTTCTAGTGGCTCGTGGAGGGTGTGGGAGTAGCTGCGGGTGCTAAAGGAGGGCTGGGGTGGCGGCATTTATAGGCGGGCGATGAGAGGGGTTCGGGCTCCGCCGGAGGACACCTGTCCACGGCGCCCGGCGACGAGCGGTGCCAGTGAGAGAGGGGGATGACGACGGAGGTCACGCGAGAACTATTGGCGGGCGCGGACGAGCACAGGAGCAAGGGGGAAGACGACAAGCACAGTGCGCCACGCACTATGTCGTTGGCCGGTCCGTGCCCGTGCCTGCTGCGGCGAGCTCCAGCATCGGCGAGTGCCAGGGGGGAGTTAAGGGAATGGATACGGGGATGGTGGCGAGGTGTGGCATGCTCGGGCAGGCTAGGCAGCGAGCACGCGCTCAACAGAGCGCTAGGCGGCACGTAGAGCGTGTGTTTTGCATGGCAGCACGCCCGGACGAACGCGGTCATCGCGTGAACCGTGACATCAGGCCACCCTAAGCACTAACTTGATGTCTGGCATGTAGTCCTTGGTAGTTTGAAGTGTTACCACGGTTGGGCTTGGATCCAGGTGAAGTAGAAATGGATTTGTACTGCTAGCAAGTTTCTGGACAGTAACTTTGGAGAATTACTGTGGTCAAACCACTGGGAGTTAAGGGCTGAGCTTTGGATGCTTGCTTATACTTACTAAGGTAAATAGGCAAAAGAAAAACCAGCTACAATGGAGCTAGTAAAATGGTAGTTGCTGTAGAAACTACCATTTCTGTCCAGAAATGAATTTATTTTCTGTAGCCAAAATATTCCAAAGAGTGAGGAAATATTTTTGCTCAGAGAGGTGCCCTAGGGTTCAAAGAATAATTGGGATTTTTCTCAGGATTTTTTGGGCAAGAAAAATTAGGGTTGCTTTGGAGCACAAAGGGCTAGCTAGGGTTTTGGAGGGCAAAATGAATATTTTTCATTTAAGAAAAATATTCCAAGCAATATTTTGAGATGATCCTGAGGTGAAGTGATGGTTTGAGGAGGAGAAGAAGCACTTGGGTGAAAGTCAAGGGGTACCCAAGTGGTTAAGTCCAAATGAAATGATTCAAAAACTCCAAACTCAAAACCAACTCAACTGGAAATCAAGCAAAGAAAAGAGGGCAAAAACCAGGCTGTCACAAACCTCCCCCACTTAGAATGAATCTCGTCCTCGAGATTCGGTTGCTTGGGAAAACCATTCTGGATAACATGCCCTTAGAAATTCTTCCGATTCCCATGTTGATTCTGACTCTGTGTGATGCTTCCGTTGGACTTTGTAAAACTTCCGTGCTTTACTGCGAGTGACTCTTTCCATTGCCAGCCTTTCTTCATACGTTAAGTCCTTTGCCAGCTCTATTTCTGTCAAATCAGCCTTTTTCTCAGGCGGCGATATGCACCGTCGCAATTGTGAAACATGGAACACGTTGTGCATGTCTGACAACTCAGGGGGCAACTCCAACTGATATGCTACAGCACCCACTCGTGTCATAACAGGAAATGGACCAATAAATCTGGGTGCCAATTTTCCACGAGTTTGAAACCTCTTGATACCTTTCATAGGCGTGACTCGAAGATAGACACTTCTCTGGGTTCAAAGCTGATCTGTCGGTGTTTTGCATCGTAATAACTTATCTGTCGCGATTTGGCCAATTGCAATCTGTCTCGGATCTCCTAAACTTGCTTTTAGGCTTCCAGCATGAGATCCATTCCGAAAATATGGCCATCTCCGGTTTGAGACCAATTCAATGGAGTGCGGCACTTACGGCCATACAAAGCTTCATATGTGACATCTTTAAACTGGTCTGGAAGCTATTGTTATACGAGAACTCAGCATACGGCAAGCAATCTTCCCATTTTGGGCCTTGGGCCAAAGCACAGGCTCGGAGCATATCTTCGAGTATTTGATTTACCCGTTCTGTCTGTCCATCCGTCTGAGGATGATAAGCGGTACTGTATTTCAATTCCGCTCCTAGGGCTTGATGGAGACGGGACCAAAAAGCAGAGTTAAAAAGTGAACCCCGGTCAGAAGTGATGGTTTGGGGAACTCCATGCAGACTGACTATTCTGGATACATACAGTTGTGCAAGCTCATCTCCTCGATATGAGGTTCTGATCGGGAGGAAGTGGGCTACCTTGGTTAATGTATCCACTATGACCCAGATCGCATCGTTGCCTCGTCGGGTCTTAAGTAGTCCTGTGATGAAGTCCATACAGACATCATCCCATTTCCATTGTGACACTGGCAGCGGTTGGAGAAGTCCGGCTGGCTTCTGATGTTCTGCCTTTACTTTGTTGCATATGTCACAACAGGCCACGAAATAAGCAATGTCTTTCTTCATTCCATCCCACCAGAATTTTTGTCGAAGGTCTTCGTACATTTTTGTACCTCCAGGGTGAATTAAATACGAGGATTCGTGGGCTTCTGATAGGATCTTCTGCTTCAAATCTGCTTGATTAGGCACACAAATCCTTCCCCTGAATCGGAGGGTACCGCACTGATCATTCGAGAAATCGGAAAGCTTGACACGTTTCTGCAGATCGACATCGCCTGGCTAGGCTTTGCAGATTTCTTCCTCAAGAGTAGGGGTAACTTTCAGAATATTGGCAAGGCCAGCCTCAACTATGACCAGGTTGAGCTGAGCAATCTCTTCTTTAAGTTCGGGAGGCAAAGATTCCAACATGACATTTAAACTGACGGGCTTTCGACTGAGCGCATCAGCAACCATGTTGGCCTTACCCGGATGGTAATTTATTCCAAGGTCATAATCCTTGACCAACTCAAGCCATCTTCGTTGACGGAGATTTAAATCCGGCTGAGTAAATATATATTTGAGGCTTTTGTGATCGGTAAAAATTTGGCACCTTTTTCCGATGAGGTAGTGTCTCCAAATTTTTAAAGCATGAACTACCGCGGCCATTTCCAAATCATGAGTGGGGTAATTCCCTTCGTGGGTTTGTAGCTGCCGTGAGGCATAAGCTACTACCTTGCCATCTTGCATAAGTATGCATCCCAGTCCTTGCCTGGAAGCGTCGCAGTACACATCAAAGCTGCGGTAGATATCTGGAAGTGTTAATACTGGTGCAGTTGTCAGGCGTTTCTTTAACTCAGTGAAACTTTTCTCACAGTCTGCAGTCCATTCAAACTTCTTATCCTTTTTTAGCAGCTCTGTCATGGGTTTAGCAATCTTGGAAAACCCTTCAATGAAACGGTGGTAATATCCGGCTAATCCAAGAAAACTCCGGATCTGAGATATGGTTGCGGGCGGCAACCAATCAAGTACATCCTTTACTTTGCTTTGGTCCACAGCTATACCTTCGGCGGATAGCACATGCCCGAGGAATCCAACTTGCTTGAGCCAGAACTCACATTTACTGAATTTGGCGTATAACTGATGCTCACGGAGTCGTTGTAGCACTGCTCGGAGGTGTTCCTTATGCTCTTCTTCACTTCTTGAGTAAATGAGTATATCATCGATGAAGACTACCACAAAATTATCGAGGAAGTCCATGAATAATTTATCCATCATGTGCATGAAGAAAGCAGGGGCTTTGGTGAGGCCAAAAGACATAACTGTATATTCATAGAGACCGTAGCGAGTGGTGAACGCTGTCTTGGGAATATCCTCCTTTTTAATTTTGAGCTGATAATATACAGTCCGTAAATCAATCTTGGAGAACACCTTGGCTCCACTGAGCTGGTCGAACAAATCATCAATTCTTGGCAGAGGGTATTTGTTTTTGATTGTGACATCATTCAGCTGTCGGTAATCCACACACATGCGGAGGCTGCCATCTTTCTTGTCCACGAACATAGCAGGTGATCCCCATGGTGAGAAACTGGGGCGGATGTACCCTTTTTGGAGCATTTCATCAAGCTGTTTCTTTAGCTCCACTAATTCTGATGACGGCATTCAATAATACTTCTTGTGTATTGGTGTGGTTCCGGGCACAAGATCTATTGCAAACTCAAGCTCTCGATCAGGTGGCATGCCTGGCAGTTCTTCTAGGAATACATCAGGAAACTCGCTGACCATCGGAATTAACTCCATTTCAGCTATTGCTGTAAAGACCATTTCCTTAGAGTGTATGCTTCTACGAGCAATAAATTTTGTAGTTTGTCCCTCTTGGCTGGCCAAGTTGACTTCTCGGCCCGCACAATTTATGCACACTTGGTACTGAGTCAGCCAATTCATACCCAAGATAACATCCAACTTATCAGACTCAATCAGTATCAAAGAAGTTGGAAAACGGACTCCATTGATATTGACTTCCAAATTGCGGCAGACTAGATTGCTTCTGATTAGAGATCTCAGAAAACGGCATATTCACATATTGCACCCTCATGTTCATGCATATAATAACTAATTAACCATGCATCATATGTAAATAATTTATATATGTAAAATGCTTAGTTTTTCATCTAGTTTCATAATCTGCTACTTTCAACCATGTTTGAAATGTTTAAAATGCTGTTTGATTAAATTTGCTCAAATGCCATGTTAAAATGATTTATTTCATAACTACTTAACCGTAGCTCGAATTTAATAAACTTTATATGTAAATGGGGTGGAAAAATGCATAGTTTAACTTGATGCACTTTATTTTCCTGTTTAACAACAATAAAATATGGTTTAGGGCAGAACAGTACCCAATCTAAAATATGCACATGGGGATTGTCCGGAATTGTTGTTCGTTGTTCCCGCCTCATTTAAACTTGCCTAAATGGTTAATTTAATTATGCTTCACCTCTTGCCATGTTTAACAATAGTTAATATTGTTGGGTAGCTTAAACGAGATTAAACTAAATATGTCAATGTGGTGTTTTGTCAATATGCAACTCGTTGCATATTGAGCTCCACTTAACTTGTAGTATTGTTTGTGCACTTTGCCATGCCATGCCTTTTAAACCGGACATGCATCATACTTGATTGTGCATCATGCCATGTTTATGCTTGTGTGTTTACCATGTTGCTTGCTTCTTTCCGGTTTGCTTCTCTCATTAGCTTCGGTTTCGTTCCGGAGTTGTGAGGATTCGTTCGACTACGTCCGCTTGTCTTCTTCACGGTCTCGTTCTTCTTCCTAGTGGGATCTCAGGCAAGATGACCATTACCCTCGATATCACTTCTATCTTTGCTTGCTAGTTGCTTCGTTCTATCGCTATGCTGCGCTACCTATCACTTGTTTACCATGCCTCCCATTTTGCCATGGCAGCCTCTAACTTTTTCACCCTTCCTAGCAAACCGTTGTTTGGCTATGTTACCGTTTTTGCTCAGCCCCTCTTATAGCGTTGCTAGTTGCAGGTGAAGTTGAAGATTGCTCCATGTTGGAACAGGATCATTTTGGGATATCACAATATCTCTTATTTAATTAATGCATCTATATACTTGGTAAAGGGTGGAAGGCTCGGCCTTATGCCTGGTGTTTTGTTCCACTCTTGCCGCCCTAGTTTCCGTCATACCAGTGTTATCTTCCTTGATTTTGCGTTCCTTACACGGTTGGTTGATTTATGGGACCCCCTTGACAGTTCACTTTGAATAAAACTCCTCCAGCAAGGCCGAACATTGGTTTTAACATTTGCCACCCAAGCCTTTTTCCCTTGGGTTCTGCAGACTCAAGGGTCATCTTTATTTTACCCCCCGGGCCAGTGCTCCTCTAAGTGTTGGTCCAAACTAGAGCACCGTGCGGGACCGTCCCTTGGCAACTTGGGTTATGTTGGTACTCGTACGCTTAGCTTATCCGGTGTGCCCTGAGAACGAGATATGTGCAGCTCCTATAAGGATTTGTCGGCACATTCGGGCGGTCTTGCTGGTCCTGTTTTACCATTGTCGAAATGTCTTGTAACCGGGATTCCGAGACTGATCGGGTCTTCCTGGGAAAAGGAATATCCTTCGTTGACCGTGAGAGCTTGTGATGGGCTAAGTTGGGACACCCCTGCAGGGTATAAACTTTCGAGAGCCGTGCCCGCCGTTATATGGCAGATGGGAATTTGTTAATATCCGGTTGTAGAGAACTTGACACCAGATTCGAATTAAAATGCATCAACCGCGTGTGTAGCCGTGATGGTCTCTTCTCGGCGGAGTCCGGGAAGTGAACACGGTTTGTGTTATGGTTGAACGTAAGTAGTTTCAGGATCACTTCTTGATCATTTCTAGCTTCATGACCGTTCCGTTTCTTCTCTTCTCGCTCTTATTTGCGTATGTTAGCCACCATATTTGCTTAGTGCTTGCTGCAACTCCACCTTATTACCACTTCCTACCCATAAGCTTAAATAGTCTTGATATCGCGGGTTGTGAGATTGCTGAGTCCTCGTGACTCACAGATTCTACCAAAACAGTTGCAGGTGCCGTTGATACCAGTGCAGTTAATGCCACTGAGCTCAGATGGGAGCTCAACGAAGATCTTGGTCGTTGCTATGTTTCATTTCATGTTGATCAGTAGTGGATCCCAGTTGGGACGATCGGGGATCTAGCAGTTGGGTTATCTTCTTTTCATTTGGTTGTCCGTAGTCGGACTATGTGTGTACTCTGAATGATGTGTGTTTATTAGATGTATTGTGTGAAGTGGCGATTGTAAGCCAACTCTTTGTCCCATTATTGTTCATTACATGGGATTGTGTGAAGATGACCCTTCTTGCGACAAAACCACCATGCGGTTATGCCTCCAAGTCGTGCCTCGACACGTGGGAGATATAGCCACATCGTGGTTGTTTCATCATCAGTTCGAGCAACCTCAAGCTTCTTTTCCATAGTTCTCAACCAATCATCTGCATCCAAGGGATCAATGGCCTGACTGAAACTGGGAGGCTTAGTCCTTTGGAAATCTGATAGCTTGGAGTTAGGACCGGGCTGATTTCCATTCTGTCCAACCACAGCTTGAATACTTCTTAGTATTTCTAACAGATCATTATTTCGTCTCTCCTCAAACATACGTAGAATTTGCTCGGTGGAGGGCGGATTTGGCGGTGGTGGAACGTACGGCTCGGGTGATTGTCCTGCCTGTCGTGCGGAACGTCGAACAGGAGAACCCTCGCGAACGTTGCTACTGCAGCCTCCCCGCGTCATCCTAATATGATTTTTCCCAAGTCAATGCAACCGAGATGAGAAGCATTCAAAATAGACTGGGGAGAAGCCAGCAACAAAAATCCGAGTAAAACCGAAATGGCGAAGAAAATACGGAGAATAAAATAAAGTTCCAACATAATTATACATAGACTTTTTTTTGACAGAAAGACTGTAAGGGAACCCCGTAAGGTATAATTGGTGCAACAAACCCAAATTGCAAGTACCATGCCTTGAACCTGGGTGGGTGGGAAGGCATCTGCCCCTTCCCACCACTAGGCTATGCCTTAGTCTGCAATTATACATAGACTCATACATGAAAGATAACAACATGCCAGGTCCAAATACCCTCATACATGAAACGAAACATCATGACTCGTACGACTACATCCATACTCCCTCCAGACGACTGCGAATACACGGAAGCTCTACTGCTCTGCTGGTGCTGCGGGGTCCTCTCCTGAAGTGGACTCGGATCCTGAACTGACGGGGTTAACTGAGACCTCCGGGTTAAAAGTGACATGACGACGCTGCCTCGAGGGCTCTCCCTCTGGGGCAGGTGGAGGGTGAATCATCGGGGCTACAGGAGTGGCGAGGAGTGAAACCCACTCAGCAGGAGCACTAAGTGGACTCACGATCATGTGCTCGAGCTACTCAGATGAGTAATCCGGGAAACAGGGGATCTAGAACTGGCAGGAATATAGGGAGTAAATCCTACAGATGGTGGAGTAGTGGCTGAGCTAGCAGAGACTAAAGCAGAGGCTAAAGCAGTACGGGCACGACTCAGCTCACGAGCCAGCTCGTAGATCAGAAGATAGCTAGCAGTGATATAGCAAGAAAGGTGGCTAGCTACGCTATCAGACTCCGGATCAATGACAGGGAAACGGACACGACCATTATCGTGGAGAGAAGGATAGTAGTGGAAACCTGGGTGGTTCTACATCCGGACCTCGTTGTAGCGGAGCTCAACAAGTACCTCGAATGCAGCAAACTGGACAGCCTGAGAAGCGGTAGAAGCGTAGCCAGTTCGAGAGGTAGGAGTGTAAGTGCTGGAATCGGAGCTGGTGTGCAGAGTAACCACGGCGTGATACTCCTACACTGAGTCAGCTAGATGCTCCCGGTACACACGATAGACTGGACCGTCATCATGGGGGTACAGCCGACGCCACACGTTACGAAGGAGATGCGGCGACGTGTACGGCATCAGCTGCAACTGGCACGGATACAGCGCCGGAGCCATCTACACTCACAACCATTAGCAAGTTAGCATAAAAATAAAATCAGTGCATGCAATGCAACAACCAGCTACAAATGTCACCGGCACTCAGCTACAACTCGTATCTAACGTCCAGTTAACTCGGCTTAGTCTAGCGTGGCCTACAATCGGTGACTCGATACCAAGCATTGTGGCACCCCGGCTCAGAGCGACCGGTTTACCTTGCATTGCCAGCCCAGAGGCCTTGTCTTCTGGCAACACACAACAACTTGGTACAGAAAAACAACCGCTTTATTCATGCTAGCGGAGCATAGTTCATATTACAACAGTTAGCGAGGCCAAGCGGCACACACGGTGCGGCTGAACAATATGTACATTATTTAGTGAACATAAAGGGGCCTCGATCATGACGACTACGTGGCAGCGGAACAATCTCGTAGTGGGACTCGATAGCATAGGGACACCGATGTGGACACGATCTAGACTCGGACAGCACTCCTTTCCAACGAGACTTTCCTGAAATCTGGCATGACACGCCAGGTCAGTACATTGAATGTACTTGCAAGCTCACAACAAGCATAAACATAATGACAAACAATATCATGATATTTAACCATTTAATAACAATGCAACCACATATCCAACATGCTGTGACTATGCTCAAGTGTCACTCGTCCCTTGGACTGGCTTACCGGACGTGATCATTTCCTGACCACAAACGCCATGATCTCAAAAAAAAACTCGTGATCCTTACGGCGATCACAACCCGACCAATACATGGCCCGTGATCCTTACGGCGATCACAACCCAACCAATACATGGCCCGTGATCCTTACGGCGATCACAACCTGACCAATACATGGCCCGTGATCCTTACGGCGATCACAACCCGACCACACCTGATCCAACTCTACACGATGGCCTTACTTCCATCCTCAGTGCAAACTTAGTGTGCAAATTTATTAAGTGTTGACCCATGGTGTACCCTACTTTCGAGCGTGTCCGTAACCATGGACTCGGCTATCGATAGATTAATACACTCTGCAGAGGTAGCGCACTATACCCACACTACGGAACCCATGGCCTCGCACTCCCATTCGGGTGGACCAACGGCGCTCCGACGAAACCACTTCATTGTCATGACACTCTCCCGGCCACTCTGACTCAATCCCCATCGGGCTAGTCCTGGGTGGCCCCGTGTCTACCTCAAGACACCTCGACCACCGTCGTTGTCGGTGTCAAAACCGGCGGATCTCGTGTAGGGGGTCCCGATCTGTGCGTCTAAGGCTAATGGTAACAGGAGGCAAGGGGCATGATGTTTTACCCAGGTTCGGGCCCACTCGATGGAGGTAAAACCCTACTTCCTGCTTGATTGATATTGATGATATGAGTATTACAAGAGTTGATCTACCACGAGATCGTAGAGGCTAAACCCTAGAAGCTAGCATATGATGATTATGATTGTCGCCCTAAGGACTAAACCCTCCGGTTTATATACACACCGGAGGGGGCTAGGGTTTACACAGAGTCGGTTACAAAGAAGGAGATCTAATATCTGGATCGCCAAGCTTGTCTTCCACGCAAAGGAGAGTCCCATCCGGATACGGGCCGAAGTCTTGAGTCTTGTATCATCACGGCCCAACAGTCCGGCCAAAGTATATAGTCCGGCTGTCCGGATACCCCCTAGTCCAGGACTCCCTCAGTAGCCCCTGAACCAGGCTTCAATAACGATGAGTCCGGCGCGCAGTTTGTCTTCGGCATTGCAAGGCGGGTTCCATCTCCGAATACTCGAAAGTACCTGTTGTTACAAACAGTGTCCGGCTTCCCATCAATGTTGTACTCCTCAGCTTCTGTGCTTCAATAATGGCCATCTCCACGTGTCGAGTGAATACGAGCCGGGGCATTTTGCGTTTGCCACCCCGGCCCTATAGGCAAACCGTCTATTTGAAGGGACGGGGATCCTCAGATCCAAACCTCACCTTCTTCCCTTGAGCAAGCATCCAACAGAGTGCTCCGGAAAAAACCATTCCAACATGGCCGGTCGCCGCAGCTCTTCTTCTCGTTCCCTTCGCTCCAAGCCAGACGACTAGGAAGAGTGTTCAGTTCCTCAAAGCCGTTTGATAGAGTTGCAAACCCAAGGGTTTCTTCCACCGGCGTTCATGGTTCCCATTCGAGCTGGACTAGCCACCTGTAATGGCGGGGAGCAAGCGAAGAGATCTCCTAATCCATCCCCGGGGGAGCGAATATGCCTCATCCCGCATCTGTTAAGAGGCGTCGGGTTTCCAATCCACCCATTCCTTCATGGGCTCCTGGAGTTCTATGGCCTCTAGCTGCATAACTTCACCCCCGCCTCCGTGCTGCACATAGCAGGATACGTTGCCCTTTGTGAACTATTTCTGGGTTGTGAGGCTCACGTCGGGTTATGGAAGAAGTTGTTCTGCCTCGTCCGTTGCAGCCAGGGGGAATCCATATGTCAAGTGGGCAGAGCTGAAGTATGGCGCGTCCCCGAGACCGGATACCTGTCCGGTACTCCCAAGAAGGCACCTAAGAACTGGCCCTCGGAGTGGTTCTATGTTGAGGATGTTCCCCTTCCGGATCCAGTCCGGACGGGCCTCCCTGAGTTCGATGACGCTCCGCCGAAGGCACGCCGAAGTTGGCGCCCTCAGGGCCCCCAAGAGGAGGATACCAGAGAAGTACACTTCCTGATGAGCAGGATAAAGATACTGGCCAAATCAGGGCTGTCGATAGTCGAGGTTATAGCAATATGCATAATGCGGGGGGTGCAGCCACTTCAATATCGGGGGAAGCCCATGTGGCACTACAATGGGGAAGACGACGCCACCCGCTGTGGTCGTAAAGGTCCAGACTCCGCCACTGCTCTGGCGAGAATATTGTCCGATTTGTATAAAGGAGAAGAAGAAGAATTCCTTCATATTAAACCGCGGGACGGATTTTCCATGTACAACCCCCCAAGGTGGGTAAGTCGTCACTCTTTCTCCCGCCCCATTCATTCTGGCGTCCTTCATCACGATTATTTACCTTGATGTTTCTGAGCAGGAACTGAGGAGGGTTGTGGAAGGATTCAACAGCCCCTCCCCGCAGCCAGAGGACCCCGAAAGGGCCTTCGATCCAGGACTTGAAGAAGATCCGGATATTACTATGGAGCTTGTCAACGGGATATTTTATCAGGCTAGCTGCAATGGCGCCTTGGTGGCTATTATCGCCGACTATCCCAGGCTGCTACCTGCATCGCGTGTAAGCAAACTCGAAACCTTATCCTCTGAAGAGGACTCCTTTTTGATATCATGCCTTATGCATAAAATATCGTATTTTTTGTAGAGACGACCATCAAAACACGGTGCCGAGCCCCTGGGGGCTCATCGGCAAAGGGCGTCCGGGTCAGGCAGGCTTAAGAGGAAGGCAGTTAGGGCCGAAACGCCGTTACAGAGGTATGGTAAAAACCTTCTCTGTGATTATTGTGTTTGAAATGTAACAGCGTCCTTTGTGTTCTGGCAGAAAGAGGAGTCTCCGGACTATATCCGGAGATCCTACCGATCACGCCTCCACCAGCTGGATTCCAGAACCGGCTTCGAGTGAGGAGGCCAATGCGGGGCCTATGCCGAATTGTTCTCCGACAGAGGATGCGGATATGCTCTCCGCCACGAATTCCGAAGTAGAGAGTGCCTTGAATCACCGGCTACGACGGGCTGTACTTCGCAATAACATCTTTTCCGAAGAGGCATTTAATGATTTCAATTCGGGAGACGCATACATCCGAGCTGCTCAAGGTGGTCTCGCCCGAGCGACGGACCAGTATGCCAAAGATATACGGGTAAGAAAATTTGATAAGCATGTATAGCAGTAGCCCCTGAGACTTGAAATGGTTGGAACAACTGTTTTAAGGATCATTTTATGCACAGGTCCTTGTAGATAAGAATACCCAATTGTCTCAAGAGCTGGAGGAGTGCAAGACCCAGCTGAGGGCCGCAGTTGCCAAACTAGAGGAATCACAGAAGGCCTCATCTGGTAACATTTGTATCAATAGAGAAATTTTAAAGGAATATACCAGTTAGCAGTTGGCTTGCTTCATAAGTCTAACAGAAAATTCTGCAGACCATCCCGGGATGAATCCGGAGATCATAAAAGATAGCGAGTCGCATCTCCAAAGACAGTTGAAGGCGGGCGAGCATGTGCTTACGCAGGTTAGGCGGGAGAAGAACAATCTCCAAGATGCCAGTGTCCGGCTGGGCGTCGAATTATCAGATGTTCGAGCTCAGCTGGCGGACTCCGTGAAGGAGAACAAAAGGCTCCGTCGCGGCATGTATAGTAAGTGCCCAAACGAACTACAGTACAGTTCAGCGAGGAAGCGTATTAAAAGAGTTTATATCTGCAGGTATGTTGACAGGCCGTCCTGAAGAGGAGATGCCCGCGTCCGCAGGTGATTTACTGCAAGACCTCTCACAGCTGCACGAGCGAGTTCGGCAGGTGATGCAGGGTATCGCCCAGGCCTTGTGGCCATCCACTTCCCTGCCAAAAGGCGTGGGGGAGCTCGTGGATATGCTCCAAGGAGCACGGCGGCGCTTCCGATTGTGGAAGTTGTCAGCTTGCCGACAAGGTGCAAGGGAATCCTGGGCTATAGTGAAGACGCGCTACACCAAGCTTGACCCGAACCATTTGGCCGAAGTCGGACCGGCGGGGCCAGATGGGCAAGAAATTCCCGTGAGTCTGGTGTATGACCAGGTGGCGTTAGCCGCAAAGTATTCCCAACAGGATTGCAAGCTAGATAGCCTGTTGGACAGTATAGAGGAAGAATATAGTCAGTCCAAGTGACTATGTAACTCAATGGACATATGTAGTCCCTAGCCGGATTAAAAATCATTTGTCATGGCAGACCTTTTTGCTTCAGCCCCCGGATCCGACAGTCCGGGGTGTATCCGAATACCCGCCGCTTATACGTAACCGGGTATGCATGGAAACCAGGCGTAGGGGTCATAAGTGCTTGAAATGCATAAGTACCCAACTAGTTATGTTATATTACATGGGTAGTAAGAAAAATCTTCCAGGGAGAATAGTTCTGTTAGGGGTTCCTTTCCCTGGGTACGCATGCATCGATGTACATGTCCGGATTGCTAAGAAAAACGCAGGATACAAAACTTCTGAGGATTCACGTTTGTAATAAACGAAAGAAACATCTTTTGTTCACCGACCGAATATTCCCTTAAGAACGCTAGCTTTCGGCTTCACCCAGTCTGAGGTACACATCCGGCTGAACCGGCAGTAACAATCGCAAAGGTGCTCCCCTTATTCCCTAGCTGAATTAAGGAACGTATGGCATAAACACAAGATCCCGGCAACCCAGCATGGCCACATCTTAAGTCATATCGATGCATATAATGGTGAAGAAAAGGCACATATGGAAAAAGAACGCATATGTGATAGGCAAGAAGCCATGAAAGTAATTATATTTAGCTTCCGTATAGGAAGCCCCCAGGTATGATTTACACACATAGTGCGGCCGGAGTGATCCGAGCATCCGCACTGTATTGAGTACTTTGTGTGAAGAAGGGAAAAAGGGTGAGAAAGGGCAAAAAGGGGAGGAGCATAATTAAAAGAGGGGGCATAAGGAGACGAACACTGGGTTCGGCACTAGGCGTAGAATCTCCGGAGTCGGGCCGCATTCCATGGGTTCGGCTCGAGTCTGTTATCGGATGCATTACACAGGTGGTACACTCCTCCGGTGAGAACTTTATCAATAATGAAGGGACCCTCCCACTTAGGTTTGAGCTTGTCCTTCTTCTTCTCCGGTAGGCGTAGAACAAGTTCGACAATATTATAAGTTTTGGCCCGCACTTCTCTGCTTTGATATCGTCGAACCTGCTGCTGATAGAATGTGGAACGGGCTTTTGCGACGTCGCGCTCCTCCTCCAGGGCATCTAAGTTGTCCTGCCGATCTAACTCGGCTTCGTTATCTTCATACATGCGCACGCGAGGTGAGTCGTGGATTATGTCGCAGGGTAGTACTGTGATACGTCTCCAATGTATCTATAAGTTTTGATTGCTCCATGCTATATTATCTACTGTTTTGGGCAATACTGGGCTTTATTTTCCACTTTTATATTACTTTTGGGGCTAACCTATTAACCGGAGGCCCAGCCCAGATTTGTTGTTTTATGCCTATTTCAGTGTTTCAAAGAAAAGGAATATCAAACGGAGTCGAAACGGAACGAAATCAACTGGAGAAGTTATTTTTGGAAGGAAAGCCACCAGATAGACTTGGACTCTACATCAGAAGATACGGGAGCTAGCCACGAGGGTGGGGGCGCGCCCACCCCCCTAGGGCGCGGCCCCCTGCCTCGTGGGGCCCGAGAAGCTCCACCGACGTACCCCTTGCACCCATATATACTCACGTACCCTAAAACTTCCAGAGCAGAAGATAGATCGGGATTTCCGCCACCGCAAGCCTCTGTAGCCACTGAAAGTCAATCGAGACCCTGTTCTGGCACCCTGCCGGAGGGGGGAACCCTCACCTGTGTGGCCATTTTCATCATCCCGGCGCTCTCCATGACGAGGAGGGAGTAGTTCACCCTCGGAGCTGAGGGTATGTACTAGTAGCCATGTGTTTGATCCCTCTCTCTCTCGTGTTCTTGATTTGGCACGATTTTGATGTATCGCGAGCTTTGCTATTATAGTTGGATCTTATGTTCCTTCTCCCCTTCTACTCTCTTGTAATGAATTGAGTTTCCCTCTTGAAGTTATCTTATTGGATTGAGTCTTTATGATGAGAACACTTGATGTATGTCTTGCCGTGTTTATCTGTGGTGACAATGGGATATCACATGCCACTTGATGTATGTTTTGGTGACCAACTTGCGGGTTCCGCCCATGAACCTATGCAAAGGGGTTGGCACACGTTTTCTTGATTCTCCGGTAGAAACTTTGGGGCACTCTTTGAAGTACTTTGTGTTGGTTGGATGAATCTGAGATTGTGTGATGCACATCGTATAATCATGTCCACGGATACTTGAGGTGACAATGGAGTATCTAGGTGACATTAGGGTTTTGGTTGATTTGTGTCTTAAGGTGTTATTCTAGTACGAACTCTTTAATAGATCGATCCGAAAGAATAACTTTGAGGTGGTTTCGTACCCTACCATAATCTCTACGTTTGTTCTCCGCTATTAGTGGCTTTGGAGTGACTCTTTGTTGCATGTTGAGGGATTGTTATATGATCTATCTATGTTATTATTGCTGAGAGAACTTGCACAAGTGAAAGTATGAACCCTAGGCCTTGTTTCCTATCATTGCAATACCGTCTACGCTCACTTTTACCACTTGTTACCTTGCTGTTTTTATATTTTCACATTACAAAAACCTATATCTACCATCCATATTGCACTTTATCACCATCTCTTCGCCGAACTAGTGCACCTATACAATTTACCATTGTATTGGGTGTGTTGGGGACACAAGAGACTCTTTGTTCTTTGGTTGCAGTGGTTGCTTGAGAGAGACCATCTTCATCCCTCGCCTCCCACGGATTGATAAACCTTAGGTCATCCACTTGAGGGAAATTTGCTACTGTCCTACAAACCTGTGCACTTGCAGGCCCAACAACGTCTACAAGAAGAAGGTTGTGTAGTAGACATCATCGCTTCTCGCCGTACACCATACAATATGATGTGTGTCCGGTGGTGCGATTCGGCGTGGTCCGCAGCCCCCAGAGTACGGAATCGAGCTCCTCGACCCAGTGCGTGTCCGATTCTGTCAAGGACCGCACTAGTCTGGGTTTGATGCCGCTCATTATGAGACCGTTTGCACGTTCGACCTGGTCGTTTGTTTGGGGGTGGTAGATGGAGGCGTAATCGAGCTTAATGCCCATGTTGCCGCACCAAGTTTTCACTTCATCAGCTGTGAAGTTTGAGCCAGTGTTAGTGATGATGCTGTGGGGGACGCCGTAACGATGTACAACCCCGGATATGAAGTCTATCACTGGTCCGGATTCGGCCGTTTTAACTGGTTTGGCTTCTATCATTTTGGTGAACTTGTCCACCATGACCAATAAGTATTTTTTCTTATGGCTTCCCCCTTTAAGAGGTCCGACCATATCCATCCCCCAGACCGCGAAGGGCCAAGTAATGGGGATTGTTTGGAGAGCGGTAGGGGGCATATGACTCTGATTGGCAAAGAGCTGGCAACCGACGCAGTGTTGGACAAGGTCCTGTGCGTCTGCTCGGGCTGTCGGCCAATAAAAGCCTATACGGAAGGCCTTGCTGACAAGTGCCCGAGCCGCAGCGTGGTGCCCGCCGAGTCCGGCCTCGATTTCAGCCAAGAGTTGCCGCCCTTCCTCTTCGGAGATGCATCTTTGGAGCACTCCAGTCGCACTTTTCTTATAGAGTTCTCCCTCATGGACTTTATAGGCCTTTGTCGGGGGAAATCTGACCCACCACGAACACCTATGGGACCGGAGCCCCTTTTGGTTCGGCAGGGGGCGGAGGCTGCACAAAGAACAGATCGAAGCGAAGCACACGAGCGATTTTACCCAACTTCGGAGCTCTGCGGAGAGATAATACTCCTACTGCTGCTTGTCTCAGTTGTATTGGGTTCTTGCTCGGGAGCGATGAATGCCACAGTACACTCTCCCAGCTAACGAGACCGAGCGTGAGAGTTTCAAATGTTACGATCCCCCTACGTTGTGCATGGGCCTCCTTTTATATGCTCAAGGGGTCACCGACAGGTGTCAACGTAGGCAAGGGTAAAAATGAGAAATGACTTGCGGTAGGTACAGCTACTTGTACAGTGTATCATACCTAACCCTGACGGCAGGGGACAAAGGCATTAAATGCCCGTCTACTTCGCCCAAACAGTGCATAAAGTGACCGTCACGGGCGCCACCGCTTGCCACGATGGCTATCTTGTCAGCACCGCTTACCACCGCGCACCTCTGGCTGCACAGCTTCTCGCCACGTACGCCTGGAAGGGTCCCAGGGCGACACGTTGTTGGATGAGCTGGAGCGCAGGTACGGAGTGGATGCTTGCCGCGGCAAGCGCCTTGCCGCGGTCGTGGTCTTGTCGCGGTTGCTGTCTTGTCGCGTCCGAAAGCTTGCCGCTTACCGGGTCTTGCCGGGACGCGGGGCGCGTCGCGGCAAGTTCCTTGGGGTGCCTTGGTTGGCCTTCCCGGCAAGCTCCTCTTGCCGGGGTCTTGATCTGCCTTCCCGACAAGCCCCTCTTGCTGGGGTCTTGAACACTTTGTTCTTGAATGGCTCCAAAGGAGCCACGGAGGATCTTGGCGGTCACCCGGCAAGACTTGCCGCAGGGTGCTGCAACTGCTCGTGCACAAGTTTGGGACACAAGGGTACCCCTACTCTTGTACACCGACAGGAGCCCCCGGGCCTGGGCCACACACGGTGCCGAGCGCTGTTGGGCCAGGCCCAAAACAGTGCACGGGCACGCGTGGCTTGGGTTACGCCGCACCTTACTCCGCAACCACCGCGCCCTCCCCGAACGGCACGCGTCAATCGCGGCGTCGTGGGAGTGATCGTGGGTAACTTCTTTATTCGGAAAAGCGGAACGTCCGCCCCCTCTCCTTCTTTATATGCAGGGGAAGCGGGGTCAGTTCGCCCACCTCGCCGGTTATTGCTCCCATCTTGAAAACCTCCGCCGCTCCCCCCTTCTTCCCGAAGCCGAGAGAGAGAAGCGCTCCGCCCTTCGTCGCCTCCGCCACCACCAACGCCGCCGATCTCCCTCACCGTCTCCGCCATGGCTCCGAAAGCCGCGAAGATCGTCAAGTCAGCCGAGGCGCAGCGGCTTGCGGCGCTGCGCAAGGAGCGGGCCATTTTTGCCCCTCAGCGGGCACTTTTCTGGTCGACGGAGACACGGGCGCATCCGCGCACCAAGGTACTCCCCGCCGCCGCCGCTGAACTGGCCCCAAGCGGGTATCCTTTCTTTGCTCTATTCTTCTATTGCGGGCTCTGCCCGCCCTTCTCCGAGTTTTTCTGCGATATCATGAACACGTACGGCCTCCGCCTCCTTGACTTCACCCCCAACGCCGTTCTCACCATGGCCGTTTTCGCACACCTCTGCGAGAACTTTGTCGGAGTCCATCCCAACGTAGCCCTCTTCCGCCACTTCTTCATGCCCCGAGTCGAGAGAGGAGAGGTCCTATCTGGCGGGATCGCCTGGATCTCGAGGACCGGCAAGAAGGAGGCCTATCTGGAGGGAGAGCTTCGCAGCAAATGGGAGGAGTGGAGAGCCGATTGGTGCTGGATCGTCGAGGAGGAGCCGCAGCCGTTCACCGCCCTGCGCCAAGCCCCAGTGGTACGCAGCAATGACTGGAGCAGCATGGCCCCGGAAGATGACAGGCTGAAGATCGCCATCACCAGGATCCTGCGCCTCAGACTTGCCGGGCTCACCGTGGGTGCTGTCGGAGCAGATTTCCTTCGCCGCCGCATTGCCCCCTTGCAGGAGAGGAGGAGACCTGCCTGGGAGTTCCAAAACGCGGCAGACATCATGAGGCTGTGCCCGGGCCTCAACTTCAATTTCACCGTCTTGGAGTTGACGGCGATGCTTCAGGAGCTGTTCAAGTGGGATCCTCAGCATCCGGAGTCATTCAAGCTGCCGAGGGGTGTTGTCCCGCTATGCAACAACTCTGCACTCGACCACATCCGCGCCATGATGCCTTTCTGCGACTCGCACGGCATCGCCCCCACTTGGCAGGAGCCTGCTGACGCTGTCGTGCGGGAGTTCTTCGACAACCTAGTTGAAGTGCCGGTCCACGCTGATGAGCAAGATGGCCTCACTCGCGACACCGCCGAGGAGGAGCTGCAGCGGATCGCCACCAGAGTGGAAGAGGCGGCGGCAGCTGCCGCCGCAGGCGAGTTCAGCTTCACCGAGGAGGAGGCGGAGGCAGCAGAGGCGGCAAGCCTTGCCGAGCGCGGAGAGCTTGGCGTGGATGAAGAGCCTGCCGGCGAAGAAGATCCTGCCGGGCTTGAGGCCGAGCCGAGCGAGCCCGCCAAGGGCGCGGGCGATTCGGCGAGGATCGAGCCCTCCATTTCCGCACCTTCAGGCAGCTCGTCCCAAGCTGAGCCTCCAGCTCCGCCAAGAAGACGTCTCCGCAGGGCCGGGGACGCAGCGGGGCGGCAGACGGGGCAACAGCCGCCGCGCCGCGCGACGAGCTCCACCGCGGCAAGCACGGCTGCCGCGGGAGCACCTCACGCTGCTGCAGCAACCGGAGCGGGGCCCTCCCGGACCACCGCTTCTGCTTCCGCCAAGCGCCCCAGAGATCCTACTCCTCCATCTCGTCGCGCCGAGTGTGGGCCAGACTTTGACTTCTCCGCGCTCAGCTCCGACGAGGAGGAAGAAGAGTAAGAATCTTGGCTAAGTTTAAATTTCTTCAATTCTTGCTGCCGTGTCTTGTCTCTGACTTGCTTGACTCTGAATCCGTGTTTTTGCAGGACTCTGGCCCAGAGAGCGGCAAAGAGGACCAACGCTCCGGTGATTGTCATCGAGGACGATCCCACCGCGGCAGCAGGGGCCGCGCCCGAGACCTTCTCGTCGGACCCGTCAGCCACTCTCCAGAGCAGCCCCCAGCGCAGCCCCCAGCGTAAGTGTTTGATTCACTTCCTGCCGTTGGGCGCACTTGGATGTTTCTTCTTTGCTGATATCTGGTTGCTGACTTGTGTAGGAGCAGAGCAACCTCACCAAGAGGGCCCGGAAGCCGCTCCCGACAAGCCTTCTGCTTCAACTACTCCACCAAGGGTGGATTCCCTGGCAAGGGATACATCTCCGGCAAGGGACCGATCTCCGCCAAGGGCAACTGTCGACCCCAGCACAGGTATACATCTTGTCTGGGAATTTCCCTTGGCTTCTTCTGATCTTCTTTTTCAATACTTGCTTGACTCTTATTCCTTCTTCCGGTCGTCAGGTCCATCTGCCACAGAGCCGATGGAGACCGAAGTCGCCGGAGAAGGAGCCGGTGCTGAAGAGCCCGCCGGCGGAGAGGCCGCCAAGGCTGCTGCTGCAGGAGCTGGCGAGGGGTCCGGCGGTCGCACTGACGGCCCCGGGGCCGCAGGAGCACTAGGCGCTGCACCGACCACCGGTCCCTCTGCCGCTGCCGCAGCGTCAGGCTCTGAAGAGCCCCAGCCCGGCGCCTACCTGAAGGCCGGCGACGGCGTCTTCATCAAACTCCCCTGGGCGTCGAGCTCCAGGGCGCCGGTCGAAGGAGAGTCGTTCGACGAGGAGCTGCTCGCCTCCACTGCGCTGACGCTGGTTGACGCGCCGAGCAGCAGCAGTGGCGAGCCTGAAGAGGAGCAGTTGCTGCGGAAGTTGATGGCCCTCTACCGCGCCCGACAAGCAAAACTGACTTCCCGAGAAGCCCTCGTCGCGAAAGCGGGTGAGGATATTGAGAAGCGCGCGGAGGAGCTCCGGGGCTTCCATCAAGAAGCTCTCCGGTCCTTGGCGGAAGAGCAGGAGCAGCTTGCCGATGAGCGGAAGGCCTTTCTCCTCGAGAAGGCTGAGGTCGAAGAGCAGCAGAGACGCGCCGCCGAGAAGCTTGCCGCACAGGAAGGCGAGCTGGTGCAGCGGAAGGTCAACCTCGATAGCCACGAGGAAGAGCTTGCCGCGCGCGAGCAGACTTTTGGCGGGACTCTGAAGGAGGCGGCGACGCTGCCGCAATGAAGTCGCCAAGGTGAGCCGGGCGGCAAGGGTGGCGCAGTTTGAGGCCGGTCTGAAGGCGAGCGGCGAGGAGCTTGCCACGCTCAAGCAAGAACGCGAGAAGGACGCCTACACTCTTGGCGAACTGCAGGGTCTTCTCACTGAGAGGAGCAACGAGCTGAACGCCGCCAAGGACTCCAGCGCGGATCTGGAACTGAAGCTGACCACCCTGACCAAGACTTTGGATGACGCCAGGAAGCAAATGGCGATCTTGGAGAAGAGGGTTAAGGACGACGAGGCGCTGCTGGCTAGCACGGCTGTCACCCAGAACGCCTTCAGGGACAACGTGGAGCACTGGACTGAAGGTCTTGTGGACATCGCCGCCGCCATCGACAAGGAGTTGGCGCAGCTGGGGATGGAGGACCTTGGCTATCCTTCCGACGAGCAGCTCCAACCCAGCGCCAAGCTCAGCTTATTCTTCAAGGGCGTGGCGACGGCTCTCCAGCGACTCCGGGAGAAGATCCCAAAGCAGCTGGCCGACGAGTCGCGCCAGATCTGCGCGGGGGCTCTTCAGAAGGTGCTGATGAAGGTGGCCTTCCGCAACCCGGGCCTCAACTTCACCAACGTCCTCTGGTCTTTGCCGCCAAACGCCAATCTAGAAGCACTCAAGGCCCTTGTCGTGCCCATTGTGGACAGGGTGAGCGGGATCAAGAGGGTCGAGGGCGACCGCGTCGATTAGGCCACCCAGTTGTTTTTGTCTTTCCTTGTCGCTGTTGTCCATGTTACGAGAACAATTCATTAGAGCTGCGACAAGCTATCTTGTAATAAGACTCTGGTTTGGATAGAGATTGCTATGTTATTTCCTCTACTTGATTCCTTCCTTTGTATGTTTTACCCTACGCTTTTTAGGGAACTTGTCGGAGCAAGCACCTTTACCCGCGAGCGCTGAGTGCGGAACGTCAGCAGCCTGCTGGCAGTGTTGCTCGCGACAAGAAACCTTGTCGCGACTAGCCGCAGCTCACTTAAGTTGTTGAGCGGACTCGAAACAAAGTAAGGGCGCGACTAGCTACGAGTTGGTTCCTCCGCGCACAGGTTTTCCATACAAAGCACGGTCGTTCGAGGAAGATAACTTAAAAAAAATTTGAAACTGATTGCTCAAACTTTGGCAACTTGGCAACTTAGCTTTTCTGTTGTATGCTTCCCGGCAAGGCGAGACTTCCTCGAGCGAAGATGAAACTACCTCGAGCGATCCTTGGTCCACACCAATATCTTCTCCTCCCCCCCCCCCCCCCCCGGCAAACTTGTGCGCGAGGGGACCTTCTTTTTGAGAAAAAGAAAGAAGAGAAAATATATGCATGGAGCCTTATGGCCCTATATTGCTTACCGGAGACATGTGTTGCACAAAGTGTCAGATAACGCATGCAAAAGAAAGTAAAAAAGCATGAAACTGACAAGATGTGCGGAGCACATTAGCTTTACTTATGCACGGGGTCTGCGCCCGGCTTTGTACAAAGGATTACATGCAACATCGGCAAGACTTGTACAAAAGGTGGTTGCCGGAACAGATTCCGGCAACCGCACCTTACGGATAAAACTTACGAAGATGCTCGATGTTCCAGGAGTTGCTCACCGGAAAGCCATCTTCGGTCTCCAGGCGGACAGCGCCAGGCCTAGTGACTCGTTTCACCCGGTAAGGGCCTTCCCACTTCGGCGTCAACTTGTTGGAATTCTTGGCGGACTGAACGCGCCGAAGAACAAGGTCGCCTTCCTCGAGACTTCTGGCATTAACGGCTATGGTAGCGGCGCAAAGCTTGTCTGGTATCGAGCAGCTCGTCTGACAACTGAAGACGGTCTTCCTCGAGGAGCAGCGCGTCATCTTGTCGCAGCTGCTCTTGCTCGAGCTCATCATAAGCGAGGACTCGAGGCGACCCGTATACGAGTTCCGTGGGGAGAACTGCCTCTGCTCCATAGACTAGAGCAAAGGGTGTCTGACCAGTAGCTCGATTTGGCGTCATCCTGATCGACCAAAGAACCACCGGCAGCTCCTTGATCCAGTTCTTTCCGCACTTGTGCAGCCTGTCGAAAGTTCTGGTCTTGAGTCCACGCAGCACTTCAGCATTTGCCCTCTCTGCTTGACCGTTGCTCCTCGGATGAGCAACAGAAGCGAAGCAGACCTTGGCACCAAGATCTTGGACTTACTGCATGAAGGTGTGGCTCGTAAATTGAGTGTCGTTGTCGGTGATGATCCTGTTAGGGATCCCGAAACGACAAACAATCGACCTGAAGAACTTGACTGCTGACTGTGCTGTCACCTTCCTCACTGCTTCCACTTCCGGCCACTTTGTGAACTTGTCGATTTCAACGTACAAGTACTCAAAGCCCCCGACAGCTCGGGGACAGGGGCCGAGGATATCGAGCCCCTGCATCGAAAATGGCCAGGATAAAGGGATCGTTCGGAGAGCTTGAGCTGGCTGATGAATCTGCTTGGAATGGAACTGGCACGCTTCACACTTGGTTACTTGTGCAGTTGCATCCTGGAGGGCTGTTGGCCAGAAGAAACCTTGCCGGAACGCTTTGCCGGCAAGTGCTCTTGCGCCAATGTGGTGACCACATATGCCTCCATGTATCTCTGCCAACAGCTTTTGTCCATCTTCCCGGCGAATACACTTCAATTTCACGCCGTTGAGTCTTCTTCTGTACAGTGTGCTGTCGACAAACTGGTACATACTTCACTGTCGAGCTACTCTTTCCGCTTCTTCTGGCTCTTCGGGAAGTTCTCCTGTCTGAAGGAAACGGACAATCTGCTGCGCCCATGCTGGAGCTTGCGGCTCGACAACAAGGACTAAAGGCACATCTGTTGCTGCGGGAACATCCGCTTCTACGGCAAGAACCTGGGGTTCTGCCGGAGCTTGATATTCCCCGGCAAGCTTGCCGGAGCAAAGCTTGTCGGGAGCGTTTGCTTCAACGAAACAAACCGTAAGGCTTGTCGGAGCAGACTGCTCCTCAGCACTCTTGGCGCTGATCTTAGGGACTTTCTTGGCGGCGGCTTCAGGGAGCTCTGCCGGAAAGTAGTCACCGGAAATCTACTTCCTCTTCTTGCTCTGTCTAGTTGATGGTGTCACGGATGGTTGAGTCAGCTTGAGCACAAAGATCCCTAGTTCCACAGGTAACTTAAGTGCGGCGCACTTCGACAGGCCATCAGCAATGTCGTTCTGAGCTCTCGGAACATATTCCATTTGCAGGCCGTCGAAGTGCTCTTCTAGCTTCCTCACTTCATCGACGTAGGCTTCCATCAATGGACTCTGATAACTTTTGTTGACTTGGCGGACGACAAGCTGTGAGTCACCCCTGACAATGAGCTTCTTGATCCCAAGGTCTGCTGCGATCCTGAGACCGGCAAGCAAACCTTCATACTCTGCAGTATTGTTCGTTGCTTGCTCCTTGGGAAAGTGCATCTGGACTACGTACTTGAGGTGCTCTCCGGTGGGTGCGACAAGCAGCACGCCGGCACCGGCGCCTTGTAGCGAGAAGGCACCATCGAGGTACATCAGCCACTCTTTGCTCGCTTCTTTGTCGGGAATGCTCGTTTCTGGAATTTCTTCATCTGGTGTTGGCGTCCATTCTGCTATGAACTCCACCAAGGCTCTGCTTTGGATAGTTGAAGTGCTTTCAAATATGAGGCCAAAGCTCGACAGTTCCAGTGCCCACTCAACAATCCTGCCTGTTGCTTCTGGATTCTGCAGAATTCTCTTCAGCGGAAAGCGAGTGACGACTGTGATCTCATGTGCTTGGAAGTAATGGCGCAGCTTTCTCGAGGCCATGAGAAGGCCGAAAAGCAACTTCTGCACGCCAGAGTATCTTGACCTAGCCCCCTGCAGAAGGGAACTGACAAAGTAAACTGGGCGCTGCACCATCTTTTTCTGCGTCTTCTCTTGTGTCTGTGCAGATCCATCTTTGTCGGGACCAGAGCTTGTCGGCGAAGCCCCCTGCTTGTCGCTGGATGCATCTGCCGTGGTTGCTAGTTCATCATCCGCCTCCCTCTCCGCTACTAACGCAGCACTGACCACTTGATTGGTTGCCGCTAAATATAGCAGCAACTTCTCTTGTGGCTTAGGTGCGACAAGTATTGGAGTGGAGGACATGTATCTCTTTATGTCTTGCAGCGCAGCCTCCGCTTCCGGAGTCCATTTCATTGGACCCGCCTTTTTCAAGATTTTGAAAAATGGCAGGGCGCGCTCAGCAGACTTAGAGATAAACCTGCTGAGAGCAGCTACACAACCGGCAAGTCTTCGTACATCTTTGACGTGCTTTGGTGCTTCAATCTGCTCAATGGCCTTGATCTTGTCGGGATTGGCTTCAATTCCCCGCTGAGACACAAAGAACCCGAGAAGCTTGCCGGAAGGGACTCCAAACACGCACTTCTCGGGGTTAAGCTTGAGGTTGATCTTGCGCAGATTTGCAAAGGTCTCGTCCAGATCTTGGATCAGAGTTGCTTTGTCCTTGCTCTTGACCACTATGTCATCCATGTAGGCTTCCACATTTCTGTGCATCTGTGGCTCAAAAGCGCCATGGACTGCCCTTGCAAATGATGAACCAGCATTCTTCAAGCCAAAAGGCATCCGTATGAAACATTACGTGCCACATGGAGTGATGAATGCGGTCTTCTCTTCATCCACTTCTGCCATGAAGATCTGATGATATCCTGAGTATGCATCAAGAAATGAAAGCAAATCACATCCGGCCATGGAGTCAACAATCTGGTCAATGCGCGGCAAGGGAAATGGGTCTTTGGGACAAGCTTTATTGACATCGGTAAAGTCGATACAAAGCCTCCATTTTCCATTTGCTTTACGCACGACTACAGGATTGGCCAACCACGTGGGATGGAGCACTCCTCTGACAAGGCCTGCTGCTTCCAGTTTCTTGATTTCTTCTGCGATGAACTCTTGGCACTCCACTGCTTGCTTCCTGACTTTCTGCTTGACGGGCCGCGCATGAGGACTGACGGCAAGGTGGTGCTCAATTACTTTCCTGGGAACACCGGGGATGTCAGACGATTGCCATGCAAACACTTCGACGTTCGCCCGCAAGAAAGCAACGAGCGAGCTTTCCTATTTAGGGTCAAGTGTGGCACTGATGGTGAAGGTACCACCAGTGCCGTCCTCCTTGGTGGACACCTTCTTGGTTGCTGGTGGACCTGCCATCGTCTTCTTACACTTGCCGGTGGAGCTCGATGGTGCGTCCTCGACGGTAGCGCAGCACTCCGAAGAGGTGCGCTTGCCGGAGTGGGCATCAGAGCTCTTGCCGGATTTGGACTTCTTCTTCCCCCCGGGAGCTTCAGCGGCAAGTGACTTATGATTTGTCGCGGCTGCTGCTTCCCGGTAGATCTTGTCACAGAGCAGCAAGTCGTCCTTCTTGTCGCCAGGACAGAGATTACACTTATCGGCCTGGCATCTTCAAGATGTTGTAGGCGTAGTGAGAGGCCGCCATGAACTTGGCGAATGGACGGCCGAGTATCCCATTATAAGGCAATGGGAAGTCAGCGACGTCAAAAGTGACCTTCTCAGTCCTGAAGTTCAGCTCGCTGCCAAATGTTACCGCAGCGTGATCTTTCCCTTCGGCTTGCTCCTTCCTGGGTTGATTCCTTGGAATGTGCCAGTCTCTTCGAGCTCGCTGTCAGGGATCTAGAGTTTCTGGAGTACCGCGGAGGAGATCAGGTTCAAGCCGGCCCCGCCGTCAACTAGCATCCTTGTGACCTTGAGGTTGCGGATAGTTGGTGAGACCAACATCGGCAAACACCCGACCGCAGTTATACGATCAGGGTGGTCCTCAATATCAAAGATGATAGGCGTGCTGGACCATTTCAGAGGCCTGCGTGACTCCACGGGTGGTTCTGCTGCATTGACTTCCCGCGCCCACTGCTTGAGCTGGCGGTGTGAAGTATGCAGAGAAGCACCGCCGTCAACGCACAGGACCTCTGTGGCTTTCTGGAACTCCTGCTCGTCGGCCTCGTCATCCTCCATATCTTCGTCTTCGTCGTCTTCATCCTTGTCGCGGCCGCGGGGAGGTATGTCTCCTTGCCGCTGCTTGGCCTTGCCGCGGCGCCCTCCTCGGCCGGGACGTTTCTTGCCAGCTCCTCCAGCACCTTCCTGGGCCTTCTCCTTGTCGCGCCGCTCGTACTCAGCCTTCTGCTGCTCGACAAGCTGCTCGACCTTCTTGCAGCTCTGGAGGTCATGACCCTTGGTGCGGTGGATCTTGCAATACTGCTTGGCGGGAGCTGCCCCGCTTGTCGGCGACCGCCATAGCCTCCTTGTCGAGCTTCCAGCTTTAGCTTTATTGCCGGACTGCTCAACGACTAGGACTTGCTTGCCTTTCTTGTTCCTGTTGTTCCGCCGCGGTTCTTCTTTCACGGGGCAGTTTCTCGCTATCGATCCTCCCGCTTGTGCATTCTCTCCGGGAGTTTCCTCCTTCCTCAAAGACGTGCACATTTGTCGGCCAGGGCGTATAGCTCACTGACGTCTCTGATCTTGCACATCGCCATCTCCTCCCGCATCCTACGGTTTCGCACGTTCTGATGGAACGCGCTGATCACCGCAGCAGGGTGGATGTCTGGGATGGTGCGCTGTACACGGCTGAATCTCTGAATGTATTTGCGCAGGGACTCTCCTTCCTTCTGGGCGAGCAGATGAAGGTCACTCTCCTGGCCATGCGGCTTGTGGCCCACCTGTAAAGGCGCCAACAAACTGATGGCACAGGTCAGCCCAAGAGGATATGGAGTTGTCCGGCAAGTGCATGAGCCAGGATCTGATATTGGGCTTGAGCACCAGCGGGAAGTAGTTGGCCAGGATCTTGTCGTCTCGCCCCCCAACAGCTTGCACCGCGATGGTGTAAATGCTGAGGAACTCCGACGGGTGCGTCCGGCCGTCGTACTTCTCTGGTACATCTGGTTTGAAGTTCTTGGTGCTGGGCCACTGGACTTGCCGCAGCTCACGGGTGAACGCAGGGCAACCTGCCGCGTACGGCAAGTCGCCTGGTTCCCCTGGCGCATGCATGTCGACAGAGGGTCCAGCGCGCTGGTCTGATTGACGTCGCGCTTCTCTTCGGCGCTCGATGCGAGTTCGAGCGTCTTCTTGCTGTCGTTCTTGGAGAACTTGGCGCTGATCACGGCGAGCTCGTGGATCTGACGACGCAGTGGAGTCGCTGTCGATGTTGATCCGGCGAGTCGGCGATCTTGGCCTTCGGGATGGAGAGTGCATGGTGGTTGCAGCTCCACCGGTTTCGTCGCCACCAGCTCGTGCCTGGCCACCCTGCCGCGGCAGCGAAGTACTCGGCTGCCGTGGAGTGTCGCCGTTAAGCGGCCGATGAGACTACGAATGGTGGCCTCCATTCGCCGATCTTGTCTCGACGTTGAGGGTAATCCGAGCGATTGAGCTCGCACCAGAGCTTCTGCTTGAGTGGTGGGCGGCAGTGGCGATCGGTGCGAGGAGCGGGATATGCTCGGACTTCTATCTACGTTAGAAGGAGCAGTCCCCCGTCCGGGCGACCGTGCCTCGTTTGGGCCAGCATGCTGGCGTGCATGCTGGTCTTGAGCACTGCGCGATCCACCAGCTCGGTCTGGGCCCAACGAGCGCATGGCACTGTGAATACCATGACGCTGTCGGTCCCGCGCCTCCTGAGATGGGCGCGGTGAGTGTCTTGACGCCGAGGTCTGTGCAGCCTTGTCCTTGGACCCGGCAGCACCGTGGACTCCCTCGTCGACGTCCGTCCTTCCGCCAGCATCTACCCCACCACCCGTTTGCTCCGGGGGCGGTGGGATCGATGCGGACGGATCAGCTGTCGCCGAAGTCTTCTTCTTCGGTGGCATATCGGTGAAGATGATGAAGATGATGAAGATCTCGCTCGTGTGAAAGCTGGATCAGGTTCACACAACCTCGACGCACCCCCTACCTGGCGCGCCAAAGATGTCGGGGGAAATCTGACCCACCACGAACACCTATGGGACCGGAGCCCCTTTTGGTTCGGCAGGGGGCGGAGGCTGCACAAAGAGCAGATCGAAGCGAAGCACACGAGCGATTTTACCCAGCTTCGGAGCTCTCTGGAGAGATAATACTCCTACTGCTGCTTGTCTCAGTTGTATTGGGTTCTTGCTCGGGAGCCATGAATGCCACAGTACACTCTCCCAGCTAACGAGACCGAGCGTGAGAGTTTCGAAATGTTCTGATCCCCCCTACGTTGTGCATGGGCCTCCTTTTATATGCTCAAGGGGTCACCGACAGGTGTCAACGTAGGCAAGGGTAAAAAGGAGAAAAGACTTGCGGTAGGTACAGCTACTTGTACAGTGTATCATACCTAACCCTGACGGCAGGGGACAAAGGCATTAAATGCCCGTCTACTTCGCCCAAACAGTGCATAAAGTGACCGTCACGGGCGCCACCGCTTGCCACGATGGCTATCTTGTCAGCACCGCTTACCACCGCGCACCTCTGGCTGCACAGCTTCTCGCCACGTGCGCCTGGAAGGGTCCCAGGGCGACACGTTGTTGGATGAGCTAGAGCAGGTACGGAGTGGATGCTTGCCGCGGCAAGCGCCTTGCCGCGGTCGTGGTCTTGTCGCGGTTGCTATCTTGTCGCGTCCGGAAGCTTGCCGCTTACCGGGTCTTGCCGGGACGCGGGGCGCGTCGCGGCAAGTTCCTTGGGGTGCCTTGGTTGGCCTTCCCGGCAAGCTCCTCTTGCCGGGGTCTTGATCTGCCTTCCCGACAAGCTCCTCTTGCCGGGGTCTTGAACACTTTGTTCTTGAATGGCTCCAAAGGAGCCACGGAGGATCTTGGCGGTCACCCGGCAAGCCTTGCCGCGGGGTGCTGCAACTGCCCGTGCACAAGTTCGGGATACAAGGGTACCCCTACTCTTGTACACCGACAGCCTTGGAGCGCCGCCCAATACAACGTGCTTCATTTTGGTCCTCGGGGAGCTCCTGCCTATTTAGGTAGGCCAAGAAAGGCTCGGTCCACGAGGCGATTACAGCCATAATTTCGTGGGCCGAAGGTGTTATTTCGGTGGTGGAGCCTCCGATTACGTCAGATGGTTCGGGATCTGGGGTTGTATTCGGATCCGGGCTAGTGTTGCCGGACTCCCCTTCCCATACCACGGATGGCTTGAACAGCTTCTCCAGGAATATGTTAGGTGGGACAGGGTCGCGTTTAGCGCCGATGCAGGTGAGGATATCCGCCGCTTGATTGTTTTCTCGAGCCACATGGTGGAATTCGAGCCCCTCGAACCAAGCTGACATTTTGAGGACGGCGTTACGGTAGGCCGCCATTTTCGGATCCTTCGTATCAAAATCTCCGTTTATCTGTGATATTGCGAGGTTTGAATCCCCGCGGACCTCCAGGCGTTGAATGCCCATAGAGACTGCCATCCGAAGACCATGCAACAGAGCATCGTATTCGGCTGCGTTGTTGGAGTCTGTGTATAATATTTAGAGTACGTATTGGACCGTGTCTCCGGTGGGGGAGGTCAGGACTATGCCTGCTCCCAATCCGGCCAGCATTTTAGAGCCATCGAAGTGCATGATCCAATTAGAATACGCGCCGTACTCTTTAGGGATTATTGTGATGACACGTATGCTATAAAGAATAATGATAACCATGAAACTTGTCATGTTGATCTTAATTTTCAATCACATGATAGTTATTTTGTTGAATTTGCTCCCACTACTATTGATGAGAATAAATTTGCTTACGTGGAGAGTAGGAAATTTTCTATGCTTGTAGATCATGAAAAGAATACTTTAGGTGCTGGTTATATTGTTGAATTCATTCATGATGCTACTGAAAATTGTTATGAGGGAGGAATTTATGCTTGTAGGAATTGCAATAATATCAAGTTTCCTCTCTATGTGCTTAAAGTTTTGAAGTTATGCTTGTTTTGCCTTCCTATGCTAGTTGATTATTGTTCCCATAAGTCGTTTGCTCACAAAATCCCTATGCATAGGAAGTGGGTTAGATTTAAATGTGCTATTCTTTTTTTTTTTTGAACGTTGGCAGGAGAGCTGCCAAATTCATTGATCAGAAGAGGTATTACAAGTAACACCCCCAAAGGAGGAATGCATCGTAAAAGACGAGTGCTAAAAAAGAAGAAAGAAAGGGTTGCTCGGTTTATCAAGGAAAACCAGGCGAAAACCTAAGCAGCGCCAAGCACCACAAAACATACAATACGCCAGAAGGCAAACACCCCACAACACGCCCGGCCGGGCACTCGAGCGCCTTTGCTGCTACCAAAGTGCACACCGAAAACCATCATGTCAATCCAGGCTGCCACAAGCATCTCCACACAACTCGACAACATCGAAGAGGAATGATATGTCCGAAAGAGCAAACATATGCCGCTTCAATCCCGCGAGTTTGGCAGACATAACTTGCCTGGCGCACCTTGCATGTGAAGGGTGCATCTGCTGCTCTCACGGAGATGTCACATAAGCCGTCGCCAACCACCTTCACGAACACGCAGTCCCTCTGACCGAGTCTAGCTCCAAGACGATGTCCTCAAGAGGAAACACAATGCCGGGCATAGCCAATGGCGTCATCATCATCCGACCCGGAAGACCGAATCTAGGGTTTCCCCCGAAGCATGTCGAGCAAGGGAAGAAGAGGACTGCAACATAGATGCCTCCAACAAGGGGACGGAGCCCGTAGGCACCGCCATCTACGGCTCCGGCCGTAGCCGGAGTACGGCTTTCGCCGGCAGCCTCCCCCGCCCAAACCCATGACCCAGCCAGCTCTTCCAGCAGATCACCTCCATGGCGCCCGAGCGCTGCTAGACATCTCACCCCCAGGCCGCGCCCACAGGAGGTCGCCGGCCGGCCACCCCGCCAGATCCGCACCGGGAAGGCCCAACACGCGAACAGGTCCGTCCAGATCGGGAACGCCACCTGCTCGCCACGCACAGGAGCTCAGCTCTCCGGCAACTCCCGCACGCCATCGCGCTGTGCAAACGCGCAGCCCCGCGCCCAGAGGACTACCCTGCCCACGCCGCGACCGCGGCGCACCAGATCCGCGGGAGCCCGCATGGCGCCGGCCAACACAGAAACGACGGCCCTCCACCGAGCGCGTGTCGCCCAGCCTCCAGCGCATCAGGGCGCGACGCCCAGCCACCGGATCTCGCCGCGCTCGCGCCCGACTGCGCCGCTCGCGCCCCTCGGCCCAGAAGAGCAGCCCCGCGCAGCTCATGCTCCAGGCGAGAGGGAAGAAGAGGTCCGCCGCCGACGCCAAGGCTGGCTTTGCCCGACGGCGCTTCGCCGGCGGCGGCGGGAGGGAATCTTGGTTGTGCGGTTCCGGCTAGGGTTTCAAGCGCCGGGAGCTGGGAGCGACACGGGGCCGGGTTTAAAGATGGGGCGGGGGAGCGACGGCCCAGCTAGAATGCTAGTCATATTCTTGATGATGCTCTCTTTATGTTTCAATTCTTATCTTTTTGTGAGCATCATTGAAATCATCATGCCTAGCTAGGGGCGTTAAACGATAGTGCTTGTTGGGAGGCAACCCAATTTTATTTTAGTTTCTTTCTTTTTGGTTCTGTTTAGTAATAAATAATCCATCTAGCTTCTGTTTAGATGTGGTTTTCTGTTTTAATTAGTGTTTGTGCCAAGAAGAACCTTTGGGAAGACTTGGGTAAAGTCTTTATGATCATGCTGTAAAACAAACAGAAACTTTAGCGCTCACGAGATTAGCTAGAACTTTTTACTGGAGAGTGATATTTAGTTAATTCTTTTTGCGGATGATTACTAGTCAAATTCCTCAGGTCCAGAAATTTATTTTAGAATTTTTGGAGTTCCAGAAGTTTGCGTTAGTTACAGATTACTACAGACTGTTCTGTTTTTGACAGATTCTGTTTTTCGTGTGTTGTTTGCTTATTTTGATGAATCTATGGCTAGTAAAATAGTTTAAACCATAGAGAAGTTGGAATTCAGTAGTTTTAACACCAATATAAATAAATATTTAGTTCATTACAGTACCTTGAAGTGGTGTTTTGTTTTCTTTCGCTAACGGAGCTCACGAGTTTTCTGTTAAGTTTTGTGTTGTGAAGTTTTCAAGTTTTGGGTAAAGATTCGATGGACTATGGAATAAGGAGTGGCAAGAGCCTAAGCTTGGGGATTCCCAAGGCAACCCAAGGTAATATTCAAGGACAACCAAGATCCTAAGCTTGGGGATGCCCCGGATAGCACCCCCTCTTTCGTCTTCGTTCATCGGTAACTTTACTTGGAGCTATATTTTTATTCACCACATGATATGTGTTTTGCTTGGAGCGTCAATTTCTTTTGTTAGTGTTTCCTTTCTGTTATTTAGAATAATGTTTTGCATTTTTAATTTCAATAAAAAAGTCAAGGATAGCCTTTGCCATGCTTATTTTGCTAGTATACATGTTGCTGTTTGAAAACAGAAAGTCTACCGCTGTTGCAAAAATTCCCTAGAAAAGTCAGAGAATGGTATAATGTTGAAACCTTTTGCATATTGAGATCTGATAAATTTATTACAGTGGTAGTTTTATTTCATGATTTTTGGAGTTAGGGAAGTTTGATGAATCTTGCACTCTTTACAGACTATACTGTTTTGACAGATTGCTATTATGGTTGCATTGTTTGCATATGTTTGCTTGTTTAATGATTCTATTTGAGGATAGAAGTATTAAATATGCAGAGGCATTTAGTATGCAATGTTGAATAATAATTTAAGTGATTTGTTACAGTAGAAAACGATAAGGTTTTGCATTGGTTTATACTAACCTATCTCACGAGTTCTTGTTGAGTTTGTTGTGAATGAAGCTTTTGATAAAAAGAAGAGAAACCGTGATATGAGAGGAATTAAGGAGACATAAAAGTTCAAGATTGGGGATGCCCAAGGCACCCCAAGATAATATTTCAAGAAGTCTCAAACATCTAAGCTTGGGGATGCCCCGGTAGGCATCCCACCTTTCTTCTTCAACAACTATCGGTTAGTATCGGTTGAGCCTAAGTTTTTGCTTCTTCACATAAGTTGTGCTATCCTTGCAATGTCATTTTATTTTGTTTTTCTTGCTGTTTGAAAAAGATACCAATATCTGAAATTCTTTAATGAGAGAAAGTCTTCATATAGTTACATAATTATTTAGCTACTCATTGATCTTCACTTATATCTTTCGGAGTAGTTTGTTGTTTGCTCTAGTGCTTCACTTATATCTTTTAGAGCACGGTGGTGGATTTGTTTTATACAAACTATTGATCTCTCATGCTTCACTTAGATTATTTTGAGAGTCTTAAATAGCGTGGTAATTTTCTTAAATAATCCTAATATGCTAAGCATACAAGATTTGTAAGAATTCTTATGAGTGTGTTGAATACTAAGAAAAGTTTGATGCTTGATAATTGTTTTGAGATATGAAGATGGTGATATTAGAGTCATGCTAGTTGAGTAGTTATGAATTTGAGAAATACTTGTGTTAAAGTTTGTGATTCCCGTAGCATGCACGTATGGTGAACCGTTATGTGATGAAGTCGGAGCTTGATTTATTTATTGATTGTCTTCCTTATGAGTGGCGGTCGGGGACGAGCGATGGTCTTTTCCTACCAATCTATCCCCCTAGGAGCATGCGCGTAATACTTTGCTTTGATAAATTGTAGATTTTTGTAATAATTATATGAGTTCTTTATGACTAATGTTGAGTCCATGGATTATACGCACCCTTCTTCTTTCCACCATTCCTAGCCTCTGTAATACCGCACACCTTTCGCCGGTAACATAAACCTCCTTATATCTTCCTAAAAACAGCCACCATACCTACCTATTATGGCATGTCCATAGCCATTCCGAGATATATTGCCATGCAACTTTCCACCGTTCCGTTTATTATGACACGCTCCATCATTGTCATATTGCTTAGCATGATCATGTAGTTGACATCGTATTTGGGGCAAAGCCACCATTCATAATTCTTTCATACATGTCACTCATGAATCATTGCATATCCTGCATACACCGCCAAGGCATTCATATAGAGTCATATTTTGTTCTAAGTATCGAGTTGTAATTCTTGAGTTGTAAGTAAATAAAAGTGTGATGATCATCATTATTAGAGCATTGTCCCAGTGAGGATAGGATGATGGAGACTATGATTCCCCCACAAGTCGGGATGAGACTCCGGACAAAAAAATAAAAAAAAAGAGAAAAAAAAAGACATAAAAAAAAGAGAGAAGTCCCAAATAAAAAAAATAAAAAAAACAAAAAAATGAGAGAAAAAGAGAGAAGGGCCAATGCTACTATCCTTTTACCACACTTGTGCTTCAAAGTAGCATCATGATCTTCATGATAGAGAGTATACTATGTTGTCACTTTCATATACTAGTGGCAATCTTTCATTATAGAACTTGGCTTGTATATTCCAATGATGGGCTTCCTCAAAATGCCCTAGGTCTTCGTGAGCAAGCGAGTTGGATGCACACCCACTTAGTTTCTTTTGTTGAGCTTTCATATACTTATAGCTCTAGTGCATCCGTTGCATGGCAATCCCTACTCACTCACATCGATATCCATTTATGGGCATCTCCATAGCCCGTTGATACGCCTAGTTGATGTGAGAATATCTTCCCTTTTTTGTCTTCTCCACAACCACCATTCTATTCCACATATAGTGCTATGTCCATGGCTCACGCTCATGTATTGCGTGAAGATTGAAAAAGTTTGAAAATGTTAAAGTATGAAACAGTTGCTTGGCTTGTCATCGGGGTTGTGCATGATTTAAATACTTTGTGTGATGAAGATAGAGCATAGCCTGACTATATGATTTTGTAGGGATAACTTTCTTTGGACATGTTATTTTGAGAAGACATAATTGCTTCGTTAGTATGCTTGAAGTATTATTATTTTTATGTCAATATGAACTTTTGTCTTGAATCTTTCGGATCTGAATATTCATATCACAAGTAAGAAGAATTACATTGAAATTATGCCAACTAGGATTCCACATCGAAAATTATATTTTTATCATTTACCTACTCGAGGACAAGCAGATTCATGATTTTTGGAGTTAGGGAAGTTTGATGAATCTTGCACTCTTTACAGACTATACTGTTTTGACAGATTGCTATTATGGTTGCATTGTTTGCATATGTTTGCTTGTTTAATGATTCTATTTGAGGATAGAAGTATTAAATATGCAGAGGCATTTAGTATGCAATGTTGAATAATAATTTAAGTGATTTGTTACAGTAGAAAATGATAAGGTTTTGCATTGGTTTATACTAACCTATCTCACGAGTTCTTGTTGAGTTTGTTGTGAATGAAGCTTTTGATAAAAAGAAGAGAAACCATGATATGAGAGGAATTAAGGAGACATAAAAGTTCAAGATTGGGGATGCCCAAGGCACCCCAAGATAATATTTCAAGAAGTCTCAAACATCTAAGCTTGGGGATGCCCCGGTAGGCATCCCACCTTTCTTCTTCAACAACTATCGGTTAGTATCGGTTGAGCCTAAGTTTTTGCTTCTTCACATAAGTTGTGCTATCCTTGCAATGTCATTTTATTTTGTTTTTCTTGCTTTTTGAATAAGATACCAATATCTGAAATTCTTTAATGAGAGAGAGTCTTCATATAGTTACATAATTATTTAGCTACTCATTGATCTTCACTTATATCTTTCTTGAGTAGTTTGTTGTTTGCTCTAGTGCTTCACTTATATCTTTTAGAGCACGGTGGTGGATTTGTTTTATACAAACTATTGATATCTCATGCTTCACTTAGATTATTTTGAGAGTCTTAAATAGCATGGTAATTTTCTTAAATAATCCTAATATGCTAAGCATACAAGATTTGTAAGAATTCTTATGAGTGTGTTGAATACTAAGAAAAGTTTGATGCTTGATAATTGTTTTGAGATATGAAGATGGTGATATTAGAGTCATGCTAGTTGAGTAGTTATGAATTTGAGAAATACTTGTGTTAAAGTTTGTGATTCCCGTAGCATGCACGTATGGTGAACCGTTATGTGATGAAGTCGGAGCATGATTTATTTATTGATTGTCTTCCTTATGAGTGGCGGTCGGGGACGAGCGATGGTCTTTTCCTACCAATCTATTCCCCTAGGAGCATGCGCGTAATACTTTGCTTTGATAAATTGTAGATTTTTGCAATAAGTATATGAGTTCTTTATGACTAATGTTGAGTCCATGGATTATACGCACCCTTCTTCCTTCCACCATTACTAGCCTCTCTAATACCGCGCACCTTTCGCCGGTAACATAAACCTCCTTATATCTTCCTAAAAACAGCCACCATACCTACCTATTATGGCATGTCCATAGCCATTCCGAGATATATTGCCATGCAACTTTCCACCGTTCCGTTTATTATGACACGCTCCATCATTGTCATATTGCTTAGCATGATCATGTAGTTGACATCGTATTTGGGGCAAAGCCACCATTCATAATTCTTTCATACATGTCACTCATGAATCATTGCATATCCTGCACACCGCCAAGGCATTCATATAGAGTCATATTTTGTTCTAAGTATCGAGTTGTAATTCTTGAGTTGTAAGTAAATAAAAGTGTGATGATCATCATTATTAGAGCATTGTCCCAGTGAGGATAGGATGATGGAGACTATGATTCCCCCACAAGTTGGGATGAGACTCCGGACAAAAAAAATAAAAAAAAGAGAAAAAAAAAGAGGACATAAAAAAAGAGAAAAGTCCCAAATAAAAAAAATAAAAAAAAACAAAAAATGAGAGAAAAAGAGAGAAGGGCCAATGCTACTATCCTTTTACCACACTTGTGCTACAAAGTAGCATCATGATCTTCATGATAGAGAGTATCCTATGTTGTCACTTTCATATACTAGTGGCAATATTTCATTATAGAACTTGGCTTGTATATTCCAATGATGGGCTTCCTCAAAATGCCCTAGGTCTTCGTGAGCAAGCGAGTTGGATGCACACCCACTTAGTTTCTTTTGTTGAGCTTTCATATACTTATAGCTCTAGTGCATCCGTTGCATGGCAATCCCTACTCACTCACATTGATATCCATTTATGGGCATCTCCATTGCCCGTTGATACGCCTAGTTGATGTGAGAATATCTTCCCTTTTTTGTCTTCTCCACAACCACCATTCTATTCCACATATAGTGCTATGTCCATGGCTCACGCTCATGTATTGCGTGAAGATTGAAAAGTTTGAAAATGTTAAAGTATGAAACAGTTGCTTGGCTTGTCATCGGGGTTGTGCATGATTTAAATACTTTGTGTGATGAAGATAGAGCATAGCTTGACTATATGATTTTGTAGGGATAACTTTCTTTGGCCATGTTATTTTGAGAAGACATAATTGCTTCGTTAGTATGCTTGAAGTATTATTATTTTTATGTCAATATGAACTTTTGTCTTGAATCTTTTGGATCTGAATATTCATATCACAAGTAAGAAGAATTACATTGAAATTATGCCAACTAGGATTCCACATCAAAAATTATCTTTTTATCATTTACCTACTCGAGGACGAGCAGGAATTAAGCTTAGATGCTTGATACGTCTCCAACGTATCTATAATTTTTGATTGCTCCATGCTATATTATCTACTGTTTTGGGCAATATTGGTCTTTATTTTCCACTTTTATATTACTTTTGGAAATAACCTATTAACTGGAGGCCCAGCCCAGATTTGTTGTTTTATGCCTATTTCAGTGTTTCAAAGAAAAGGAATATCAAACGGAGTCGAAACGGAACGAAATCAACTGGAGAAGTTATTTTTGGAAGGAAAGCCACCGGATAGACTTGGACTCTACGTCAGAAGATACGGGAGCTGGCCACGAGGGTGGGGGGCTCGCCCACCCCCTAGTGCGCACCCCCTACCTCGTGGGGCCCCCGAAGCTCCACCGACGTATCCCTTGCACCCATATATACTCACATACCCTAAAACTTCCAGAACAGAAGATAAATCGTAAGTTCCGCCGCCGCAAGCCTCTGTAGCCACCGAAAGTCAATCAGACTGTTCCAAGCACCTGCCGGAGGGGGGAACACTCACCTGTGGCCATCTTCATCATCCCGGCGCTCTCCATGACGAGGAGGGAGTAGTTCACCCTCGGGGCTGAGGGTATGTACTAGTAGCTATGTGTTTGATCTCTCTCTCTCGTGTTCTTGATTTGGCATGATCTTCGCAAGCTTTGCTATTATAGTTGGATCTTATGTTTCTTCTCCCCCTCTACTCTCTTTTAATGAATTGAGTTTCCCTCTTGAAGTTATCTTATTGGGTTGAGTCTTTATGATGAGAACACTTGATGTATGTCTTGCCGTGTTTATCTGTGGTGACAATGGGATATCACGTGCCACTTGATGTATGTTTTGGTGACCAACTTGCGGGTTCCGCCCATGAACCTATGCATAGGGGTTGGCACACATTTTCTTGATTCTCCGGTAGAAACTTTGGGGCACTCTTTGAAGTACTTTGTGTTGGTTGGATGAATCTGAGATTGTGTGATGCATATCGTATAATCATGCCCACGGATACTTGAGGTGACAATGGAATATCTAGGTGACATTAGGGTTTTGGTTGATTTGTGTCTTAAGGTGTTATTCTAGTACGAACTCTTTAATAGATCGATCCGAAGAATAACTTTGAGGTGGTTTCGTACCCTACCATAATCTCTACGCTTGTTCTCCACTATTAGTGGCTTTGGAGTGACTCTTTGTTGCATGTTGAGGGATTGTTATATGATCTATCTATGTTATTATTGTTGAGAGAACTTGCACTAGTGAAAGTATGAACCCTAGGCCTTGTTTCCTATCATTGCAATACCGTTTACGCTCACTTTTACCACTTGTTACCTTGCTGTTTTATATTTTCAGATTACAAAAACCTATATCTACCATCCATATTGCACTTGTATCACCATCTCTTCATTAACTAGTGCACCTATACAATTTACCATTGTATTGGGTGTGTTGGGGACACAAGAGACTCTTTGTTATTTGGTTGCAGGGTTGCTTGAGAGAGACCATCTTCCTCCTATGCCACCCACGGATTGATAAACCTTAGGTCATCCACTTGAGGGAAATTTGCTACTGTCCTACAAACCTGTGCACTTGCAGGCCCAACAACGTCTACAAGAAGAAGGTTGTGTAGTAGACATCATACTGCTTCTGCGCCGTACACCATAAAAAATGATGTGTGTCCGGTGGTGCGATTCTGCGTGGTCCGCAGCCCCCAGAGTACGGAATCGAGCTCCTCGACCCAGTGCGTGTCCGATTCTGTCAAGGACCGCACTAGTCTGGGTTTGATGCCACTCATTATGAGACCGTTTGCATGTTCGACCTGGTCATTTGTTTGGGGGTGGTAGATGGAGGCGTAATCGAGCTTAATGCCCATGTTGCCGCACCAAGTTTTCACTTCATCGGCTGTGAAGTTTGAGCCATTGTCAGTGACGATGCTGTGGGGGACGCCGTAACGGTGCACAACCCCGGATATGAAGTCTATCACTGGTCCGGATTCGGCCGTTTTAACTGGTTTGGCTTCTATCCTTTTGGTGAACTTGTCAACCATGACCAATAAGTATTTTTTCTTATGGCTTCCCCCTTTAAGAGGTCCGACCAGATCCATCCCCCAGACCGCGAAGGGCCAAGTAATGGGGATTGTTTGGAGAGCGGTAGGGGGCATATGACTCTGATTGGCAAAGAGCTGGCAACCAACACAGTGTTGGACATGGTCCTGTGCGTCTGCCCGGGCTGTCGGCCAATAAAAGCCTATACGGAAGGCCTTGGCGACAAGTGCCCGAGCACAGCGTGGTGCCCGCCGAGTCCGGCATCGATTTCAGCCAAGAGCTGCCGCCCTTCATCTTCGGAGATGCATCTTTGGAGCACTCCAGTCGCACTTTTCTTATAGAGTTCTCCCTCATGGACTTTATAGGCCTTGGAGCGCCGCCCAATACAACATGCTTCATTTTGGTCCTCGGGGAGCTCCTGCCTATTTAGGTAGGCCAAGAAAGGCTCGGTCCACGAGGCGATTACAGCCATAATTTCGTGGGCTGAAGGTGTTATTTCGTATTGGCGGAGCCTCCGATTCGTCGAATGGTTCGAATCAGGGTTGTATTCAGATCCGGGCTAGTGTTGCCGGACTCCCCTTCCCATACCACGGATGGCTTGAACAGCTTCTCCAGGAATATGTTAGGTGGGACAGGGTCGCGTTTAGCGCTGATGCGGGTGAGGATATCCGCCGCTTGACTGTTTTCTCGAGCCACATGGTGGAATTCGAGCCCCTCGAACCGAGCTGACATTTTGAGGACGGCGTTATGGTAGGCCGCCATTTTCGGATCCTTCGCATCAAAATCTCCGTTTATCTGTGATATTGCGAGGTTTGAATCCCCGCACACCTCCAGGCGTTGAATGCCCATAGAGACTGCCATCCGAAGACCATTCAACAGAGCCTCGTATTCGGCTGCGTTGTTGGAGTCTGTGTATAATATTTGGAGTACGTATTGGACCGTGTCTTCGGTGGGGGAGGTCAGGACTATGCCTGCTCCTAATCCGGCCAGCATTTTAGAGCCATCGAAGTGCATGATCCAATTAGAATACGAGCCGTACTCTTTAGGGATTATTGTGATGACACGTATGCTATAAAGAATAATGATAACCATGAAACTTTTCATGTTGATCTTAATTTTCAATCACATGATAGTTATTTTGTTGAATTTGCTCCCACTACTATTGATGAGAATAAATTTGCTTACGTGGAGAGTAGGAAATTTTCTATGCTTGTAGATCATGAAAAGAATACTTTAGGTGCTGGTTATATTGTTGAATTCATTCATGATGCTACTGAAAATTGTTATGAGGGAGGAATTTATGCTTGTAGGAATTGCAATAATATCAAGTTTCCTCTCTATGTGCTTAAAGTTTTGAAGTTATGCTTGTTATGCCTTCCTATGCTAGTTGATTATTGTTCCCATAAGTCGTTTGCTCACAAAATCCCTATGCATTGCAAGTGGGTTAGAATTAAATGTGCTAGTCATATTCTTCATGATGCTCTCTTTATGTTTCAATTCTTATCTTTTTGTGAGCATCATTGAAATCATCATGCCTAGCTAGGGGCGTTAAACGATAGTGCTTGTTGGGAGGCAACCCAATTTTATTTTAGTTTCTTTCTTTTTGGTTCTGTTTAGTAATAAATAATCCATCTAGCTTCTGTTTAGATGTGGTTTTATGTTTTAGTTAGTGTTTGTGCCAAGTAGAACCTTTGGGAAGACTTGGGTAAAGTCTTTATGATCATGCTGTAAAACAAACAGAAACTTTAGCGCTCACGAGATTAGCTAGAACTTTTTACTGGAGAGTGATATTTAGTTAATTCTTTTTGTGGATGATTACTAGTCAAATTCCTCAGGTCCACCAATTTATTTTATAATTTTTGGAGTTCCAGAAGTTTGCGTTAGTTACAGATTACTACAGACTGTTCTGTTTTTGACAGATTCTGTTTTTCGTGTGTTGTTTGCTTATTTTGATGAATCTATGGCTAGTAAAATAGTTTATAAACCATAGATAAGTTGGAATACAGTAGGTTTAACACCAATATAAATAAATAATTAGTTCATTACAGTACCTTGAAGTGGTGTTTTGTTTTCTTTCGCTAACGGAGCTCATGAGTTTTCTGTTAAGTTTTGTGTTGTGAAGTTTTCAAGTTTTGGGTAAAGATTCGATGGACTATGGAATAAGGAGTGGCAAGAGCCTAAGCTTGGGGATTCCCAAGGCACCCCAAGGTAATATTCAAGGACAACCAAGAGCCTAAGCTTGGGGATGCCCCGGATAGCACCCCCTCTTTCGTCTTCGTTCATCGGTAACTTTACTTGGAGCTATATTTTTATTCACCACATGATATGTGTTTTTCTTGGAGCGTCAATTTCTTTTGTTACTGTTTCCTTGCTGTTATTTAGAATAATTTTTTAAATTTTTATTTTCAATAAAAAAGTCAAGGATAGCCTTTGCCATGCTTATTTTGCTAGTATACATGTTGCTGTTTGAAAACAGAAAGTCTACCGCTGTTGCAAAAATTCCCTAGAAAAGTCAGAGAATGGTATAATGTTGAAACCTTTTTCATATTGAGCTCTGATAAATTTATTACAGTGGTAATTTTATTTCATGATTTTTGGAATTAGGGAAGTTTGATGAATCTTGCACTCTTTACAGACTATACTGTTTTGACAGATTGCTGTTATGGTTGCATTGTTTGCATATGTTTGCTTGTTTAATGATTCTATTTGAGGATAGAAGTATTAAATATGCAGAGGCATTTAGTATGAAATGTTGAATAATAATTTAAGTGATTTGTTACAGTAGAAAATGATAAGGTTTTGCATTGGTTTATACTAACCTATCTCACGAGTTCTTGTTGAGTTTGTTGTGAATGAAGCTTTTGATAAAAAGAAGAGAAACCGTGATATGAGAGGAATTAAGGAGACATAAAAGTTCAAGATTGGGGATGCCCAAGGCACCCCAAGATAATATTTCAAGAAGTCTCAAACATCTAAGCTTGGGGATGCCCCGGTAGGCATCCCACCTTTCTTCTTCAACAACTATCGGTTAGTATCGGTTGAGCCTAAGTTTTTGCTTCTTCACATAAGTTGTGCTATCCTTGCAATGTCATTTTATTTTGTTTTTCTTGCTTTTTGAATAAGATACCAATATCTGAAATTCTTTAATGAGAGAGAGTCTTCATATAGTTACATAATTATTTAGCTACTCATTGATCTTCACTTATATCTTTCGGAGTAGTTTGTTGTTTGCTCTAGTGCTTCACTTATATCTTTTAGAGCACGGTGGTGGATTTGTTTTATACAAACTATTGATCTCTCATGCTTCACTTAGATTATTTTGAGAGTCTTAAATAGCATGGTAATTTTCTTAAATAATCCTAATATGCTAAGCATACAAGATTTGTAAGAATTCTTATGAGTGTGTTGAATACTAAGAAAAGTTTGATGCTTGATAATTGTTTTGAGATATGAAGATGGTGATATTAGAGTCATGCTAGTTGAGTAGTTATGAATTTGAGAAATACTTGTGTTAAAGTTTGTGATTCCCGTAGCATGCACGTATGGTGAACCGTTATGTGATGAAGTCGGAGCATGATTTATTTATTGATTGTCTTCCTTATGAGTGGCGGTCGGGGACGACGATGGTCTTTTCCTACCAATCTATCCCCCTAGGAGCATGCGCGTAATACTTTGCTTTGATAAGTTGTAGATTTTTGCAATAAGTATATGAGTTCTTTATGACTAATGTTGAGTCCATGGATTATACGCACCCTTCTTCCTTCCACCATTACTAGCCTCTCTAATACCGCGCACCTTTCGCCGGTAACATAAACCTCCTTATATCTTCCTAAAAACAGCCACCATACCTACCTATTATGGCATTTCCATAGCCATTCCGAGATATATTGCCATGCAACTTTCCACTGTTCCGTTTATTATGACACGCTCCATCATTGTCATATTGCTTACCATGATCATGTAGTTGACATCGTATTTGTGGCAAAGCCACCATTCATAATTCTTTCATACATGTCACTCATGAATCATTGCATATCCTGCACACACCAAGGCATTCATATAGAGTCATATTTTTTTCTAAGTATCGAGTTGTAATTCTTGAGTTGTAAGTAAATAAAAGTGTGATGATCATCAATATTAGAGCATTGTCCCAGTCAGGATAGGATGATGGAGACTATGATTCCCCCACAAGTCGGGATGAGACTCCGGACGAAAAAAAATAAAAAAAAGAGAAAAAAAAAGAGGCCATAAAAAAAAGAGAAAAGGCCCAAATAAAAAAATAAAAAACAAAAAAAATGACAGAAAAAAAGAGAAGGGCCAATGCTACTATCCTTTTACCACACTTGTGCTTCAAAGTAGCATCATGATCTTCATGATAGAGAGTATCCTATGTTGTCACTTTCATATACTAGTGGGAATCTTTCATTATAGAACTTGGCTTGTATATTCCAATGATGGACTTCCTCAAAATGCACAAGGTCTACGTGAGCAAGCGAGTTGGATGCACACCCACTTAGTTTCTTTTGTTGAGCTTTCATATACTTATAGCTCTAGTGCATCTGTTGCATGGCAATCCCTACTCACTCACATTGATATCTATTTATGGGCATCTCCATAGCCCGTTGATACGCCTAGTTGATGTGAGAATATCTTCCCTTTTTTGTCTTCTCCACAACCACCATTCTATTCCACATATAGTGCTATGTCCATGGCTCACGCTCATGTATTGCGTGAAGATTGAAAAAGTTTGAAAATGTTAAAGTATGAAACAATTGCTTGGCTTTTCATCGGGGTTGTGCATGATTTAAATACTTTGTGTGATGAAGATAGAGCATAGCCTGACTATATGATTTTGTAGGGATAACTTTCTTTGGCCATGTTATTTTGAGAAGACATAATTGCTTCGTTAGTATGCTTGAAGTATTATTATTTTTATGTCAATATGAACTTTTGTCTTGAATCTTTCGGATCTGAATATTCATATCACAAGTAAGAAGAATTACATTGAAATTATGCCAACTAGCATTCCACATCAAAAATTATCTTTTTATCATTTACCTACTCGAGGACGAGCAGGAATTAAGCTTGGGGATGCTTGATACGTCTCCAACGTATCTATAATTTTTGATTGCTCCATGCTATATTATCTACTGTTTTGGGCAATATTGGGCTTTATTTTCCACTTTTATATTACTTTTGGAAATAACCTATTAACTGGAGGCCCAGCCCAGATTTGCTGTTTTATGCCTATTTCAGTGTTTCGAAGAAAAGGAATATCAAACGGAGTCGAAACGGAACGAAATCAACTGGAGAAGTTATTTTTGGAAGGAAAGCCACCGGATAGACTTGGACTCTACGTCAGAAGATACGGGAGCTGGCCACGAGGGTGGGGGCGCGCCCACCCCCTAGGGCGCACCCCCCTGCCTCGTGGGGCCCCCGAAGCTCCACCGACGTATCCCTTGCGCCCATATATACTCACGTACCCTAAAACTTCCAGAATAGAAGATAGATCGGGAGTTCCGCCGCCGCAAGCCTCTTTAGCCACCGAAAGTCAATCGGGACCCTGTTCCGGCACCCTGCCGGAGGGGGGAACCCTCACCTGTGTGGCCATCTTCATCATCCCGGCGCTCTCCATTATGAGGAGGGAGTAGTTCACCCTCGGGGCTGAGGGTATGTACTAGTAGCTATGTGTTTGATCTCTCTCTCTCGTGTTCTTGATTTGGCATGATCTTGATGTATCGCGAGCTTTGCTTTTATAGTTGGATCTTATGTTTCTTCTCCCCCTCTACTCTCTTGTAATGAATTGAGTTTCCCTCTTGAAGTTATCTTATTGGGTTGAGTCTTTATGATGAGAACACTTGATGTATGTCTTGCCGTGTTTATCTGTGGTGACAATGGGATATCACGTGCCACTTGATGTATGTTTTGGTGACCAACTTATGGTTCCGCCCATGAACCTATGCATAGGGGTTGGCACACATTTTCTTGATTCTCCGGTAGAAACTTTGGGGCACTCTTTAAAGTACTTTGTGTTGGTTGGATGAATCTGAGATTGTGTGATGCATATCGTATAATCATGCCCACGGATACTTGAGGTGACAATGGAGTATCTAGGTGACATTAGGGTTTTGGTTGATTTGTGTCTTAAGGTGTTATTCTAGTACGAACTCTTTAATAGATCGATCCGAAAGAATAACTTTGAGGTGGTTTCGTACCCTACCATAATCTCTACGTTTGTTCTCCGCTATTAGTGGCTTTGGAGTGACTCTTTGTTGCATGTTGAGGGATTGTTATATGATCTATCTATGTTATTATTGTTGAGAGAACTTGCACTAGTGATAGTATGAACCTTAGGCCTTGTTTCCTATCATTGCAATACCGTTTACGCTCACTTTTACCACTTGTTACCTTGCTATTTTTATATTTTCAGATTACAAAAACCTATATCTACCATCCATATTGCACTTGTATCACCATCTCTTCGCCGAACTAGTGCACCTATACAATTTACCATTGTATTGCGTGTGTTGGGGACACCAGAGACTCTTTGTTATTTGGTTGCAGGGTTGCTTGAGAGAGACCATCTCCATCCTACGCCTCCCACGGATTGATAATCCTTAGGTCATCCACTTGAGGGAAATTTGCTACTGTCCTACAAACCTGTGCACTTGCAGGGCCAACAACGTCTACAAGAAGAAGGTTGTGTAGTAGACATCATACTGCTTCTGCGCCGTACACCATAAAAAATGATGTGTGTCCGGTGGTGCGATTCGGCGTGGTCCGCAGCCCCCAGAGTACGGAATCGAGCTCCTCGACCCAGTGCGTGTCCGATTCTGTCAAGGACCGCACTAGTCTGGGTTTGATGCCGCTCATTTTGAGACCGTTTGCACGTTCGACCTGGCCGTTTGTTTGGGGGTGGTAGACGGAGGCGTAATCGTGCTTAATGCCCATGTTGCCGCACCAAGTTTTCACTTCATCGGCTGTGAAGTTTGAGCCATTGTCAGTGATGATGCTATGGGGGACGTCGTAACGGTGTACAACCCCGGATATGAAGTCTATCACTGGTCCGGATTCGGCCGTTTTAACTGGTTTGGCTTCTATCCATTTGGTGAACTTGTCCACCATGACCAATAAGTATTTTTGCTTATGGATTCCCCCTTTAAGAGGTACGACCATATCCATCCCCCAGACCACGAAGGGCCAAGTAATGGGGACCATGACAGGGTCGCGTTTAGCGCCGATGCGGGTGAGGATATCCGCCGCTTGATTGTTTTCTCGAGCCACATGGTGGAATTCGAGCCCCTCGATCCGAGCTGACATTTTGAGGACGGCTTTACGGTAGGCCGCCATTTTCGGATCCTTCGCATCAAAATCCCGTTTTATCTGTGATATTGCGAGGTTTGAATCCCCGCGCACCTCCAGGCGTTGAATGCCCATAGAGACTGCCATCCGAAGACCATGCAACAGAGCCTCGTATTTGGCTGCGTTATTGGAGTCTGTGTATAATATTTGGAGTACGTATTGGACCGTGTCTCCGGTGGGGGAGGTCAGGACTATGCCTGCTCCTAATCCGGCCAGCATTTTAGAGCCATCGAAGTGCATGATCCAATTAGAATACGCGTCATACTCTTTAGGGAGTTCAGCTTCTGTCCATTCGGCGAAAAAGTCAGCCAATACTTGCGACTTAATAGCCCACCGTGGTTTGTATGCTATGACGAATGGAAGGAGCTCGATAGCCTATTTATCAATCCGTCATGTGGCGTCGCGGTTGTTTATTATATCGTTGAGTGGTACTTCAAAGGCCACCGTAATCGAACACTCCTGGAAGTAGTGTCGTAGCTTCCGGGATGCCATGAAGACCGCGTATGATATCTTTTGATAGTGTGGGTATCGGGATTTGCATGGGGTGAGGATAGTGGACACGTAATATACCGGCTTTTGGAGCGGGAATTTGTATCCGTCTGCTTCTCGTTCGACGACGAGCACTGCGCTTACAACTTGATGTGTTGCAGCTATGTACAGTAGCATAGGTTCGCCAATATTTGGCGCTGTTAGGACTGGATTACTGTCCAATAAGGTCTTTATTTCATCCAGTCCGGCCGCGACTGCATCCGTCCACACGAAGTGTTCGGTGCGTAGGCGGTAAAGGGGTAGTGCCTTTTCTCCTAATCGGGAGATAAAGCGGCTTAAGGCAGCCACGCATCCAAATTTAGTTTCTGGATATGCTTGAGGTCTGTTGGGATAGCCAACTGCGACAGAGCTCGGATTTTTGCCGGGTTTGCTTCAATTCCTCTGTTGGAAACAATGAAGCCGAGCAACTTCCCGGAGGGTACGCCGAAAACACATTTTTCTGGGTTTAGCTTGATGTCATATGTTCAGAGGTTATCGAACGTAAGCCTCAAGTCCTCTATTAGGGTTTTGACGTGTCTTGTTTTTATGACCACGTTGTCCACATATGCCTCCACTGTTTTGCCGATTTGCTTCTCCAGGCATGTTTGAATCATGCGTTGATAGGTTGCGCCGGCATTTTTAAGCCCGAACGGCATAGTGTTGAAGCAGAAAGGACCATATGGCGTTATGAAGGCCGTTGCGGCTTGGTCGGACTCTGCCATCTTTATTTGATGGTATCCGGAGTATGCGTCGAGGAAACATAGTGAATCGTGTCCTGTGGTGGCGTCGATGATTTGGTCGATGCGAGGGTGGGGGAAGGGATCCTTGGGGCAAGCCTTGTTGAGGTCTTTGAAATCGACGCATAGGCGCCAGGATTTCTCCTTCTTTTGTACCATTACCAGATTTGCCAGCCATTCCGGATTCTTGATATCTCTGATGAATCCGGCCTCAAGTAGCTTGGATATCTCTTCTCCCATGGCTTGCCGTTTAGGCTCTGAGAAGCGCCTAAGAGTCTGTTTGACTGGCTTGTATCCTTTCAGTATATTGAGGCTGTGTTCGGCCAGTCTGCATGAGATGCCCGGCATGTCCGAAGGATGCCAGGCAAAAATGTCCCAATTCTCGCGTAGGAAGTCACGTAATGCGGCGTCCATTGTGGGGCTCAACTGTGTCCGATGGAAGTTGTCTTCGTGGGATCCGTTGGATGGACCTGGAATTTGACTATCTCGTCTGCGGGTTTAAATGAGGTGGACTTTGGTCGTTTGTCGAGTATCACGTCGTCCCTGTCCACTGTGGCGCGCAGCGTTGTTAGTTCTTCGGCCACTAGGGCTTCGGATAATGCTTCCACGGCTAGTGCTGCAGTTTTATTTTCGGCGTGGAGTGCGACGTCCGGATCACTTGCTAGAGTGATGATTCCATTGGGTCCGGGCATTTTAAGCTTCATGTACCAGTAATGGGGTACAGCTTGAAAGCTTGTGAATGTGTCCCGCCCTAGAAGGGCGTGGTATCCGCTGCTGAAAGGAGCCACTTGGAATGTGATTTCTTCGGACCTGTAATTCTCCGGGGTGCCGAATACCACAGCGAGTGTGATTTTTCCCGCACACTGTGCCTCCCGACTAGGGATGATTCCCCTGAAGGTTGTGCCGCTCTGCTCAATGCGGCTTTTATCAATTTCCATCTTGTTGAGTGTTTCTTCATAGATCAAATTTAATTCGCTTCCGCCGTCCATGAGTACTTTAGTGAGCCGAAAGCCGTCCACGATTGGGCTAAGGACCAAAGCGGCAGGTGCCCGGACTGTCTGGAATTGAGGTTCGTCACTGGCACTGAAAGTTATAGCAGTGTCGTTCCACGGATTTATTTTTGCCACGTGGCAGATTTCAGCGAGATTTCGATGAGCTCGCTTGCGCCTATTATTTGAGGCGAAAGTCTCGAAGACTGTCAATACCGCATTGTTGTCTTTGGCGGGACGTTGCTCTGCTTTATTTACAAGAAGATCCTCGCCGCTTTTTGCTACCTGCCAGAGTATCCAACATGCTCTAAGGCTATGCATTGGCGTAGTGTCCGGCGTGCTATGAATTTTGCATGGCCCATTGAGCCATTCTTCCAATACGGTTCCATGCCCTGGAGTGGGCTTTGGTTTTTTGGGACTTGGGTCGGGTAACTTACAAGAGTTTGCCCTTTTAGTTCGGAGGAAGGGTTCAGTGAGAGCCGGATTATCCCAAAAGTATGTTTGGGTTTTCCAGGCACTTTTCATCGCACAGTACTTCTGTACTATGGCTGCTAAGTCGGCAAAGTATAATATGTCACGGTGACTTATAGCATTAAGGATCCCTTTGCTAGTGCAATTTTTGCAAAAAAGTGAGATTGCGTCTTCCTCGCGACAGTCCTTGACCTTGTTTATCACAAGGAGGAATCTGGCCCAGTAGCGATGTACTGTGTCTTGGGGCTCTTGTCTTATATGGGAGAGACGGCTTAAGTCTGGGTGGGCGGGATTAGTTAGATCTGGATTCTGATCCGATCTAACGCCCAGGGGTAGAGGAGCTTCCGGGCTTGGCAGCTCGGGCTCCGGGGTGCTGCCTGATTTTTCCGGCCCGTTGCCCGATTCTAAGTTCGGGATCTGGGTCATGTCCTCCCGCGGACGGGTATCCGGCTTAGAGAGCTCGTTAATCCGGACATAGTTCGTCCTCAAAATAGAGGGATAATCCATGTGTGGCTCTTCCACTACCCCTATCTCGTGGGTGATTGGTGGGGATTTAATATCCCTTTGGTCGGGTTTAAGCCCAATTCGGTCATAGTCTGCAGCGACTCCCAAAGCGGCGATGCGATCCAAGAGCTCATTAAGGGAGGAGAGCTCCATTGGATCCATCTGTTCGGCGAGTTCCGGATTGACGTGGAGGCTATTTGTGATGACCCGAGAGGTCATCATCGGCGCGGCAGCCGATCAGGCGGCCATGACGAAGCCACCTAGTCGGAGAGTTTGGCCTACAGCCAGCGCTCCCCCAGAGGTGATGTTGTCCTTGACAACGAGACGGGCCATCGAGCCTTGCAGCGATGACACAGAGGAACTCTCAATGAAAGCACCAATGTCGGTGTCAAAACCGGCGGATCTCGGGTAGGGGGTCCCGATCTGTGCGTCTAAGGCTAATGGTAACAGGAGGCAAGGGACACGATGTTTTACCCAGGTTCGGGCCCTCTCAATGGAGGTAAAACCCTACTTCCTGCTTGATTGATATTGATGATATGAGTATTACAAGAGTTGATCTACCACGAGATAGTATATGCTAAACCCTAGAAGCTAGCCTATGATGATTATGATTGTCGCCTATGGACTAAACCCTCCAGTTTATATAGACACCGGAGGGGGCTAGGGTTTACACATAGTTGGTTACAAAGAAGGAGATCTAATATCCGGATCGCCAAGCTTGTCTTCCACGCAAAGGAGAGTCCCATCCGGACACGGGCCGATGTCTTGAGTCTTGTATCGTCACGGCCCAACAGTCCGGCCAAAGTATATAGTCCGGCTGTCCGGATACCCCCTAGTCCAGGACTCCCTCAGTCGTGGCCACGATCCACTCTGGGACCCGGTACCAAAACTTAACTTAACAATGGGCTCACAAGGTTATGCCTGCTTACCGGGCCAGGGTACAGCACGCCCATAACCTTCCCTAGATGGAGGCACCGACCAGAGGCACGACAATGAAACGCATTAAGGTCGTCCCATACCGGCAAATGTGGTTGCACTGGGAAAGACTCGTTTCAGTGGCACCATGACCCGGTCAACAACATATTCAAGTTGAGTTACTTATCAGGTTCAACTTAGGGTGAAAATAACCGGTGTCATAATGCCATGCCATGCATCACCAACATATGCATCACATATCCATGAAAATAACTAAGTCAACTACGCTCCCACGGAGCCATCATCATCTCATGATACTTCTCTGGTTAAGATACACCCTCACTTAAACCAGAATCATTTCTAGCAATCTCATCATTTTTCATCATGCAAGAATAATAATTAAACTGATTATTAATCTCCATGACCATATCATTTTATAATTACTCATAACTAAGTTCTTGTTAGCTTATCAACAAGATTCACTTCAAACTTTCTATAAATCAAGCATTTTAACATGACAAGCATCTAACAGAATATAATTATCATACTAATAATTTAAATGCATGAATAATCATAAGTTCAAGTAGGAAAATCACAAATATTGAAGTGACACTATGAAAATGTTGATGTGGCTTGCCTTAGTGCTGTTGAGGTTCACAAACCTCCTGGTGATCCTCAAGACAAGCCTGCTCTTCTGAAAATAAATAAAACCACAAAAAGAAAACATCAAGAAACCTTCTGAAAGTTACCAGAAAATCTAGACAGCAAGGAAAAATCCCATCTTTTGGGTGCTGTTAGATTTTTGGACAAAGAACACAATGCAAAAAGAATTAATGCATTTGGACTTATAGATAAAAAGTTATGGCTGTTTGAAGTTTCCTGGATTTAAATGAATTTTAAATAAAAATAAAACAGACTAGGGGGGTGACGTCGAAGGCGTAAAAGCCCAGGGCGCCACCACTGCATTGCCACACAGCGTCTTGAGTGGCTGACTAGTGGGCCCCGCTAGTCAGGCCAGAAGGAGGGGGAGAGGGAAACAGAGGGAGGCGGAGCTTCACCGGAGCACACGCCGGCGACAAGGGTTCTTGGGGTCAAACGAGAGGGGGGAATCAAAGGAGAAGAAGATTGCTCACCTGCCCGTACCCGTAGCGCAGCTAGAGGTGACCGGACGGCGTCGGAAACGGCCTCTCCAGCGGAGGCAGAGGGCAGAGGTCGCTGGAGACGAAGACGACGGCGGCTCGGGGCGGCTCCAGGGGGTCCAACAGGGCGGAACGGCCTCATCGAAGAGTGGAGGAGGCCCTGGAATGGTCGCCCTGGACTGGGAGGGGTCGGAGCTGCGGGGACGATCCGGAGGGGATCACCAGCGAGCTCGGGCTTCAGGACGGCAGCCCGCGGACTGCCCGGCCGGGCTACGGCTTCTACTGGCTCGTGGAGGGTGTGGGAGTAGCTGCGGGTGCTCAAGGAGGGCTGGGGTGGCGGCATTTATAGGCGGGCGGCGAGAGGGGTTCGGGCTCCGCCGGAGGACACCTGTCCACGGCGCCCGGCAACGAACGGCGCCAGTGAGAGAGGGGGATGACGACGGAGGTCACACGGAAACTATTGGCAGGCGCGGACGAGCACAGGAGCGAGGGGGGAGACGACGAGCACAGTGCGCCGTGCACTGTGTCGTTGGCCGGACCGTGCCCGTGCCCTCTGCGGCGAGCTCCGGCGTCGGCGAGTGCCAGGGGGAGTTAAGGGAGTGGAGATGGGGATGGTGGTGAGGCGTGGCATGCTCGGGCGGGCTGGGCAGCGAGCACGCGCTCAACAGAGCGCTAGGCGGCACGCAGAGCGTGTATTTTGCATGCCAGCACGCCCGAACAAACGGAGTCACCGCGTGAACCGTGACATCAGGCCACCCTAAGCACTAATTTGATGTCTGGCGTGTAGTCCTTGGTAGTTTGAAGTGTTACCACGGTTGGGCTTGGATCCTGGTGCAGTAGAAATGGATTTGTACTGCTAGCAAGTTTCTGGACAGTAACTTTGGAGAATTATTATGGTCAAACCACTGGGAGTTAAGGCCTAAGCTTTGGAGGCTTGCTTATACTTACTAACGTAAATAGGCACAAGAAAAACCAGCTACAATGGAGCTAGTAAAATGGTAGTTGCTGTAGAAACTACCATTTCTGTCCAGAAATGAATTTATTTTCTGTAGCCAAAATTTTCCAAAGAGTGATGAAATATTTTTGCTCAGAGAGGTGCCCTAGGGTTCAAAGAATAATTGGGATTTTTCTCTTGATTTTTTGGGCAAGAAAAATTAGGGTTGCTTTGGAGCACAAAGGGCTAGCTAGGGTTTTGGAGGGCAAAATGAATATTTTTCATTTAAGAAAAATATTCCAAGCAATATTTTGAGATGATCCTGAGGTGAAGTGATGGTTTGAGTAGGAGAAGAAGCACTTGGGTGAAAGTCAAGGGGTACCCAAGTCGTTAAGTCCAAATGAAATGATTCAAAAACTCCAAACTCAAAACCAACTCAACTGGAAACCAGGCAAAGAAAAGAGGGCAAAAACCAGGCTGTCACAGCAGGTGATGCTAAGTATCGCCGAGGCCTTATGGCCATCCACCTCCCATCCAGGAAGTATGGAGGAGCTTGTACAGCTATTCAAGGGATCGCGGCGGCACTTCCGATTATGGAAGGTATCGGCCTGCCGAGAAGGTGCGCGAGAGGCCTGGGCCATGGTGAAAATACGGTATACCAAGCTCGATCCGAATCATATGGCCTGGGTCTGACCTTTAGGGGCAGATGGAAAAGAAATTCTCGTTAGTTTGCTATATGACCAGGTAAAAGTAGCCGCCAAGTATTCTCAACAGGATTGTAAGCTAGACAACCTATTGGAGGACATAGAAGAGGAAGTTTTTGAGTCCAAGTGACTATGTACTTCAATTGACAAATTTGTCCCTAGCCGGATTGTAAAACGATTGTCATGGCGGACCTTTTCGCTTCGGCCTCTGGACCCGAAGGTGCGGAGTGTTTCCGAATACCCACTCGGTAATATAGACCGGGGTATGCGTGGAAACCAGGCGTAGGGGTCATAGTTGCTTGAACAGACAAGTATCCGGCTAGCTATCTTATATTACATTGTGATTGTAAGAAACATCTTCAAGAGAGAATATTTCCGTTAAGGGTTCCTTTCCCTGGGTGAGCATGCGTTAACGTGCATGTCCGAACTGTGATTGGAAAATCACAGCATACGTAACATCTGGGGGTTCATAGTGTAATGAGTAAAAAACATCTTTAGTCCGCCGAATCGAATATTCCCTTAAGAACGCTTAGCTTCGGCTTCACCTACCGAGGTACACATCCGGATGACCCGGCAGTAACAATCGTAGAGGTGCTCCCTTTATGCCCTAGCCAAACTAACGGGGACGTAGGGCATAAGCACAAGAGCTAGGCAACCCAGCTTGGCCAAAACTTAAGTCATATCGATGCATATAATGGCGAAGAAAAGGTACATATGTGGAAAAGACGCATATGTGGTGAGCTTAATGCTCGGAAAATAATAATAATAATAATAATAATAATAATAATAATAATAAGCTTCTGTACAAGAAGCCCCCAGGTATAATGGATGTACATATTTGAGGATATGTGCGTCGTAGGTGCACAGTTTAGTCGCACAAAAGCTTTAAGGCTAAACAAAAAAGAAAAAGCGAAAAGAGAGGGAATAATAATGGGAACAAAAGGGAGAAGGAGACGAACAAAGAGTTCGGCGCTAGGCATAGAATCTTCGGAGTCTGGCCGCTTTCCATGGTTCAGCTCTAGGCGATTGTCTGATACATCACGCAAGCGGTACACTCCTCCAGTGAGAACTTCGTCAATGATAAAGGGACCCTCTCACTTGAGCTTGAGTTTTTCTTTTTTCTTCTCCGGCAAGCGTAGAACGAGTTCGCCAACATTATAAGTCTTGGCCCGTACTTCTCTGCTTTGATATCTGCGGGCCTGTTGTTGATAAAATGCGGAACGGGCTTTTGCGACGTCGCTCTCCTCCTCCAGGGCGTCTAAGCTGTCCTGACAATCAAGCTCGGCCTCTCTCTCTTCATACATGCGCACTCGAGGTGAGTCATGAATAATGTCGCAGGGTAACACAACCTCTACGCCGTACACCATGAAGAAAGGTGTATACCCGGTAGTGCGGTTGGGCGTGGTCCGCAGCCCCCAGAGTACAGAGTCGAGCTCCTCTACCCAGTGCTTGTCTTATTCTTTCAAAGACCGCACTAGTCTGGGCTTAATGCCGCTCATAATAAGACCATTGGCTCGTTCGACTTGACCATTTGTTTGCGGGTTATAGACGGAGGCATAATCGAGCTTAATGCCCAGATTAGCACACCAGGTTTTCACCTCATCGACTGTGAAATTGGAGCCGTTATCGGTGATGATGCTGTGTGGAACACCATAACGGTGCACAACACCGGATATGAAGTCTATCACTGTTCTGGCTTCGGTCGTTTTAACTAGTTTGGCCTCTATCCACTTAGTGAATTTATCCACCATGACCAACATATATATTTTCTTATGGCTTCCTCCTTTAAGGGGTCCGCCATATCAAGCCCCCAGACTGCAAAAGGCCAAGTGATGGGGATTGTTTGCAGAGCGGTGGGTAGCATATGGCTTTGGTTGGCGAAAAGCTGGCATCCAACGCAACATTGGACAAGGTCCTGTGCATCTGCTCAGGCCGTCGGCCAAAAGAAACCTATACAGAAGCCCTTGCTTACAAGGGCCCGAGCCGCGACATGGTGACCATCAAGACCGGCATGAATTTCAGCCAAGAGTTGTTGCCCTTCTTCCTCGGAGATACATCTTTGAAGTACTCCGGTAGCGCTTTTCTTGTAGAGTTCTCCGTCGTGAACCTTGTAGGCTTTAGAGCACCGGACAATGCAGCGCGCTGCTACGTCTTGAGCTTGCATTGGTTTTCCTTGAAGAGGAAAGGGTGATGCAGCAATAGTAGCGTAAGTATTTCCCTTAGTTTTTGAGAACCAAGGTATCAATCCAGTAGGAGGCTTCTCAAAAGTCCCACGCACCTATGCAAACAAAAGGGGTTGTCAATCCCTTCACAGCCACTTGCGAAAGTGAGATCTGATAGAGATAGTATGATAAGATAAATATATTTTTGATATTTTATAATATAGATGCAAAAAGTAAAGATGCAAATAAAAGTAGATTGAAAGCAAATATGATAAGAGATAGACCTGGGGGCCATAGGTTTCACTAGAGGCTTCTCTCAAGATAGCATAAGTATTACGGTGGGTGAACAAATTACTGTCGAGCAATTGATAGAAAAGTGAATAATTATGAGATTATCTAGGCATGATCATGTATATAGGAATCACGTCCGCAACAAGTAGACCGACTCCTTCCTGCATCTACTACTATTACTCCACACATCGACCGACTCTCGCCGCATCTAGAGTATTAAGTTCATAAGAACAGAGTAACGCCTTAAGCAAGATGACATGATGTAGAGGGATAAACTCATGCAATATGATGTAAACCCCATCTTGTTATCCTTGATGGCAACAATACAATACGTGCCTTGCTGCCCCCGCTGTCACTGGGAAAGGACCTCGAAAGATTGAACCCAAAGCTAAGCACTTCTCCCATGGCAAGAAAGATCAATCTAGTAGGCCAAACCAAACTGATAATTCGAAGAGACTTGCAAAGATAACTCAATCATACATAAAAGAATTCAGAGGAGATTCAAATATTTCTCATAGATAAACTTGACCATAAACCCACAATTCATCGGATCTCGACAAACACACCGCAAAAGAGTTTACATCGAATAGATCTCCACAAGAGAGGGGAGAACATTGTATTGAGATCCAAAAAGAGAGAAGAAGCCATCTAGCTAATAACTATGGACCCAGTAGGGTCTGTGGTAAACTACTCACAACTCATCGGAGGGGCTATGGTGTTGATGTAGAAGCCCTCCGTGGTCGATTCCCTCCCATGGAGCACCAAATAAGGCTCCAAGATGGGATCTCGCGGATACAGAAGGTTACGGCGGTGGAAATTGTGTTTCGGTGTCTCCCTGGACGTTTTTGGGGTACGTAGGCTTATATAGGAGGAAGAAGTACGTCGATGGCTGAGGGAGTCCCGGACTAGGGGGTGTCCGGATAGCCGGACTATCGTCACGGCCGGACTCCAAGACTATGAAGATACAAGATTGAAGACTTTGTCCCGTGTCCGGATGGGACTTTCCTTGGCGTGGAAGGCAAGCTTGGCGATACGGATATGTAGATCTCCTACCATTGTAACCGAGTCTATGTAACCCTAACCTATCCGGTGTCTATATAAATCGGAGGGTTTTAGTCCGTAGGACAACAACTTCAGCATCAACAATCATACCATAGGCTAGCTTCTAGGGTTTAGCCTCCTTGATCTCGTGGTAGATCTACTCTTGTACTACCCATATCATCAATATTAATCAAGCAGGAGTAGGGTTTTACCTCCATCGAGAGGGCCCGAATCTGGTAAAAACATTGTGTCCCTTGTCTCCTGTTACCATCCGCCTAGACGCATGATTCGGGACCCCCTACCCGAGATCCGCCGGTTTGACACCGACATTGGTGCTTTCATTGAGAGTTCCTTCCGTGCTGCCGTCGGTGGGATGTCTCGCCTCGTCTTTAAAGATTTACACCTTCGCCAAAGAATCCTTGGCCACCGGGTCGACTCTTCGCTTGGCGGTTTTCTCATGACTGCTAGTTCGGCCTCCGCGCCGACGATGACCTCTCGAGTCATCAAATCCAATCTTCATGTTAGTTCGGAACTGGCCGAACAGTTAGATCCGATCGATCTCTCCTCCATAAACGAGCTCTTGGATCGCATCGCCGCCCTGGGAGTCGCCACAGATTACGACCGAATCGGGCCTAAAAGCGATCTAAGAGAGATCAACTCTCCCAGTGCTACCCATCATGTTACCGTGATAGAGGAGCAATGCGGCGATTCTTCCCTACCTTAAGGACTAGTTACGTCCGATTCCCGATCCCTCCATGCCGGATTCCTGCGGAGGGACGGATGTTGATCAAGCCCCGACCCTAAAGTCAGCGGCGGGCGGACTCATTGGATTGCACTCAAAAATCCAAAATTCGAAGTTCGAAACTTCGCCCTTGAGTCCTGAATTGGACGGGTTCCGGATTTAGTGCCACCCGCCCACCCAAACATTGGCGATCTCTCGAATTCGCAAGAGCCAAATTAAACAAGACATCATTACTGGGCCAGATTCCTCCTGGTTATGAACAGGATAAAGGACTGCCGAGAGGAGGACGCAATCCCAATTTTTTGCAATAATTGCACGGACAAGGGAATCCTAAACGCCTTAAGCCGTCGCGAAATCACGCGCTTTGCTGACTTGGTAACCATAGTACAAAAATATTGTGCAATGGAGAGCGCCTGGAAAACCGAAAGTAAATTTTGGGATAATCCGGCCCTGAATACATCCCTAGTCCGGAATAAAAGGGTGCATCATTATCAAGCACCGGGGTTGAATACCAAAAGGCAAAAACCCCCTAAAGGGTACGGAACCATACTGGAGGGTTGGCTAAACGGACCCTGCAAAATTCATAGCACAGAGGGCGCCGCTCCAACTCATAGCCTTCGAGCATGTTGGATACTACGGTAGGTGGCCAAAAGTGGCGAAGAGCTTCTAGCTTTAATCCCACCCCAAAGCAACACCAAGACGGTCTTAATAGTTCTTGAGACTTTCGCATCAAATAACATGCGAAAACGACAACACCGCAACCTTGCGAAGTCTACCAAGTAGCAACAATGAATCCATGGAGTGACACGGCTATAACCTTCAATGCCAAGGATTTAACCTAAATTCCGAACTGCCCGGGCACCAGCCGCATTGGTTCTCAGCCCGATAGTAGACGGCTTTCGCCTTACTAAGGTACTCATGGATGGCGGCAGCGGACTAAACCTCATCTATGAGGAAACTCTCCAAAAGATGGAAATAGACTCGAACCGGATTGAGCGAAGCAGCACAACCTTTAGAGGAATAATCCCCACCGGAAGTATGCTGCACAGGAAAAATCACGCTGGATGTAGTGTTCGCTCACGGACAATTACAGGTCCGAGGAGGTCACATTTCAAGTGGCCCCATTCAACAGCGGATATCATGCGATACTAGGACAAGAGGCAATCACAATTTTCCAAGCTATACCCCATTACGGGTACATGAAGCTTAAAATGCCCGGTCCGAATGGAATCATCACTCTCGCTAGTGATCCGAGCATAGCGCTCCGCACCGAAAATAAGACAGCCGCACTAGCCCTCGAGGCACTATCCGAAGCCCTAGCGGCCGAGGAACTCACCGCGATGCGCTCCACGGTGAACAGGGACGATGTGATACTCGATAAAAGATCCAAGTCCACTTCTTTTAAACCAGCGGATGAAATAGTCAAATTCCAAGTCCACCCAACGGACCCTGCAAAGACGGCCTCCATCAGGGCACAATTAAAACCTGATGTAGATGCCGCTACTGAAAATTTCTACAAGAAAACTCGACATCTTTGTCCGCACCCTTCAGATATGCCAGAATCCCACGACACCTGGCCGAGCACAGCCTAAATATCCTAAAAGGATTCAAGCTACCAAACAGGCTCTTCGGGCGCTTTTCCGAACCCAAGAGACAAAGGCTATGGGAGAGGAGCTAGCCAAAGTTTTGGAGGCTGGATTCATCGAGATATAAAACATCCGGACTGGCTAGCGAACTCGGTGATGGTACCAAAGAAGGATAAATCCTGGCGCCTATGTGTTGATTTCCCAGACCTCAATAAGGCTTGCCCAAAGGATCCCTTCCCCCTCCCGCGAATTGATCAAATCATTGACGCCACAGCAGGACACGACTCATTGTGCTTCCTCGACGCGTACTCTGGCTACCACCAAATCAAGATGGCAGAGCCAGACCAAGCTACAACAGCATTCATCACTCCATACGGCCCGTTCTGCTTCAACACAATGCCCTTTGGGCTCAAAAACGCCAGCCAAGCAACATATCAACGCATGATTCGTATACATGTCCGCCAACCAGATCGGCAAGACGGTGGAAGATATGTAGATGACGTGGTCGTCAAAACCAAACACGCCGAAACTCTAGTAGAGGACTTGAGGCTTACATTCGACAATCTTCGAAAATATGACATCAAGCTCAATCCGGAAAAATGCGTCTTCGGCGTTCCAGCCGGAAAGCTCCTGGGCTTCATTGTGTCCGGTAGAGGAATTGAAGCAAATCCAGCCAAGATTCGAGCTCTGTCACAATTGGATATTCCAAAAGACCTCAAGCAAATACAAAAATTGACGGGATGTGTAGCGGCTCTAAGCCGCTTTATCTCCCATTTAGGAGAAAAGGCATTACCTCTTTACCGCCTCCTCCGCCGCACCGAACACTTTGAGTGGACGGATGCCGCCACGGCCGGACTCGAAGAAATAAAGGCCATTCTGGCAACAAATCCGGTCCTGGCTGCACCCAACGCGGGCGAACCAATGCTATTATATATCGCCGCAACACATCAAGTTGTCGGTCTGGTGCTCGCTGTCGAACGAGAAACGGACGGACACAGGTTCCCTGTTCAAAAACCGGTTTATTATGTGTCCACTGTCCTAATTCCATGCAAGTCCCGGTACCCACACTATCAAAAGATAGCATATGCGGTGTTCATGGCATCTCGGAAGCTACGACACTACTTTCAAGAGTGTTCAGTAACGGTAGCCTCTGAAGTACCTCTTAACGACATTATAAACAACCGCGACGCGACGGGCCGGATTGCTAAATGGGCCATAGAGCTCCTTCCATTCGACATAACTTATAAGCCACGACGAGCTATTAAGTTGCAGGTTTTGGCCGACTTCGTGGCCGAATGGACTGAAGCCGAACTCCCTAAAGAGTACGGCGCATACTCCAATTGGATCATGCATTTTGACGGCTCCAAAATGTTGGCTGGCCTGGGGGCTGGCGTCGTCCTGACGTCCCCAACCGGGGACACAGTCCAATACGCCCTTTAGATAATGTATACGGACTCCAACAACGCAGCCGAATACGAGGCCCTTCTGCACGGCCTCCGGATGGCAGTCTCCATGGGCATTCAACGCCTAGAGGTGTGCGGAGATTCAAACCTCGCAATATCTCAAATAAACGGAGACTTTGACGCCAAAGATCCGAAAAAATGGCAGCATACCGCAATGCGGTCCTAAAAATGTCAGCACGGTTCGAAGGGCTCGAATTTCATCATATAGCCCGGGATAACAACCAGGCGGCGGATATATTGTCACGCATCGGCGCAAAACGCGATGCCGTCCCACCCAATATCTTTTTGGAACGGATGTTCAAGCCATCCGTACTATGGGAAGGGGAGTCCGGCAATAACAATCCGGACCCAACCGCACCGCCCGACGCCGAACACTCGACACAACCGGAGGCTCGCCACCGAGATAACACCTCTCGCTCACGAAATAATGGCGGTTATCGCCCGTGGGACGGAACCATTCCTAGCCTACCTAACTAGGCGTGAACTCCCGGAAGACCAAAATGAGGCTCGCTGCATAGTACGGCGTTCTAAAGCCTATAAAGTCCATGAGGGAGAGCTTTATAAGAAAAGCACTACCGGAGTCCTTCAAAGGTGTATCTCCGAAGAGGAAGGGCGAACCCTCCTGGCTGAAATTCATGCCGGACGGGGTGGGCACCACGCCGCAGCCCGGCCCTTGTAGGCAAGGCCTTCCGCACAGGATTTTATTGGCCGACGGCCCGGGCAGATGCACAGGACTTAGTCCAACGATGCGTCGGTTGCCAGCTTTTTGCTCACCAAAGCCACATGCCACCCACCGTCCTTAAGACTATACCCATCACCGGCCGTCATGGTCTGGGGCTTGACATGGTTGGACCCCTCAAGGGAGGAACCCACAAGCGTAAATACCTATTGGTCATGGTAGATAAATTCACCAAATGGATAGAGGCCAAGCTCGTTAAAACGGCCGAATCCGGACCAGTGATAGACTTCATATCGTGGGTAGTACACCGTTACGGCGTTCCCCACAATTATCATCGATAATGGCACCAACTTCACAGCCGATGAGGTCAAACTATGGTGCAAAAACATGGGCATCAAGCTCGACACGCCTCAGTCTATCACCCTCAAACTAATGGTCAAGTCGAACGGCAAACGGTCTAATCATGAGCGGCATTAAACCCAGACTAGTGCGGTCCTCAAGGAATCTAACATGCACCGGGTTGAGGAGATCGACCAGACTGGGGCTGCGGACCACGCCAAATTGCACTACCGGATTCACACCATTTTTATGGTGTACGCGGCAGAGGCAGTCTTGCCCTCGACATAATTCATGACTCACCTCGAAAAGCGCATGTATGAAGAAAGAGAAGCCGAACTCGATCGGCAGGACAGTTTGGACGCATTGGAGGAGGAGGGCGACGTGGCAAAAGCTCGTTCCGCATTCTATCAACAGCAGGCTCGAAGATATCAAAGCAGGGAGTACGGGCCAAAGCTTATAACGTTGGCGAACTAGTTCTACGCCTGCCGGACAAGAAAAAGGACAAACTCAAGCCCAAATGAGAAGGTCCCTTCATCATCGACAAGGTCCCGACCGGGCGGAGCATACCGCTCACTTAGACGCATCGGATAACCGACTTGAGCCGAACCCATGGAACGCAGCCCGTCTACGAAGATTCTACGCCTAAGTGCCGGACTTCAAGTTCGTCTCCTCCCTCCGTCTGCATTCTTTATTTTTTTTGTTTTTTGCTGTCTTTTATTTCTCTCCTTCTTCTTCTTCTTTTTGTAGCCTTTAGAGGCTCGTTTGTGCTTTTTTCCGCACTCATTATACCTGGGGGCTTCTTCAACAGAAGCTTATTTATACGGGCTTCATGCCCAGCACATGTGTTAAACTTCCACATGTACCTTTTATTCGCCATTATATGCATCGATATGACTTAAGTTTTGGCCAAGCTTGGTTGCCTGGCTCCTGTGCTTTCCCCTACGTTCCCGATTGTTCAGCTAGGTGGTAAAGGGAGCACCTCTGCGATTGTTATCGCTGGTCAGCCAGATGTGTACCTCAGACCGGGTGAAGCCGAAGCTAAGCGTTCTTAAGGGAATATTCGGTCATTAATTGAAAGATGATTTTTAACTTTTACCCATCTGCCCCTGATGATTTTTTGCTTTCATAGCAGCTTTGACATGCACTTTAGGGCATGCACCCCAAATGAAAGGAACCCTTAACGTAAACTATTCTCCCTGGAAGATGCTTCTTACTACCCATGTAATATCGCATAACTAGTTGGGCACTTGTCTGATACAGCAACAATGACCCCTACGCCTTGTCTCCATGCATACCACGGTTCTTATATAACCACAAGGGTATTCGGACACACTCCGGACTATTGGGTCCGGAGGTTGAAGCGAAAAGGTCCGCTACGACAAACGATCTACAATCCGGTTAGAAGACATTTCTTTAATGTCATATTTTTACGTAGTCAATTCGACTCATTGTATTCCTCCTCAATGACATCTAATAGGCTATCTAATTTACAATCTTGCTGGGAATACTTGGCGGCCAATTCTACTTGGTCGTACACTAAGCTTACAGGATCTCCATCCCATCCAGCCCCCCTGTGTCCGACCTCGGCCATGTGGTTTGGGTCAGCAACCGTGTACCGCGTCTTCACCATGGCCTGTGCCTCCTCGGCGCCTTTGACGGCAGGCCGATATCTTCCATAGCCGGAAGCGCCGCGTGCCCCTTGAAGCCGCCTCCGCCAGCTCCCCAATGCCTTCTGCAGGAGATTGATGGCCACAAGGCTTGACCGATGCCTTTCATCACTTGTCGGACTCGTTGCTCGCGGTAGCTGACGCAATTCGGGAAGGAGATCACCCGAAGAATTGGGCATCTCCTCCTCAAGACGACCTGTGAGCAAACCTACATACATGTTTATGTTAGTCGCCTTCCTCGCCGAACTCTTTCAAAGTTCGCTCAAGCACTTACTGAAAATGCCGCGACGAAGCCGTCGATTCTCCTTTACGGAGTCAGATAACTGGGCACGAACGTCCTTCAGTTCCTCACCCAGCTTGGTGTTGGCGTCTTGGAGGTTATTCTTCTCCTGCCGCACCCTTGTAAGCACGCTCTCGCCAGCCTTTAACTGGCGCAAGAGCTATTTCTTGTCCGGATCCAGTCCGGCGCCATCTGCAATGTTTTTGTCAGCTTTACACACACGCCGCACTTCCTGAATTATTTATCTTTTTAAGCAAATATTACCAGCGGGGGTCTCAGTAGCCCCCCTGCAGCGGCTAGTGCGGCCTCAAGTTGGGCTTTGCACTCTTTGAGCTCCTGGGACAGTCGGGTATTCTTTTTTGTAAGATCCTCAGATAACAAATGATCCTTAAATCAGTTATTCTAACTATTTTAAGTCTCGGGGCTACTTGGCATATATAATCACAAAAATTACTTACCCAGATGTCCTTCACATACTGCCTCCGTGGCTCGCTAGTCCATCTTGAGCGGCACGGAGGTGCGATCTCCGACTCAAAGGCATTCAAGGCCTCCGGGAGAAACACGCCACGAAGAACCGTCGGGCGCCTGTGGTTCAAGGCGCTCTCCACCTCGGAGTTGGTGGCGGACAACCTGTCGGCATCCTCTATCAGAGGAACATCCGACACACGTCTCGTTCTCGCCTCAGCCTCCGTACCCGGCTTTGAAGCCTGTCCGGCGAAGGTTCGATCGGCAACCTCTCCGGATTCAGTCCGGCGAGCGCTCTTTTTCCTGAAAGGGATATCGGCGTTAGTTCGCCTTCCAGGAACAATCCTGGGTGTATGGTGACATGCCATACCGCTATGCGGAGTTTCGATCCGACCGCACTTCTTTTTAACTCGCGGGCCGACTACCCTTTGTTGGTCAGCCGCCGCAGGCTCGGCTTCCTGCCTCAAAGGTACCCCCTGCGAAGCCCCATTGGTATACGGTGATCAAAAATAAAGCACGGATGGGTCGTTATCAGAATTTTGGGATCTCGGTCTCCTTTACCTGTGAGGCTGGAAATATTCCGGGGTAATCTGCCGTAATGGCGACCAACGCGTTGTCGACGCTAAGTTGGTAGAATACCCCATCGATCAACTCCACCTTTATATCCGGATCCTCTTCGGAGGTCGGATCGAGGGACCATTCCGGATCCTCGGGTTGTGGAGGCGGGCTGTGTATCTTCTCCATAGTCCGTCGCAGGTCCTGCGCAAAAACAAAACCATGAAATGAGATATTTAAACTACGGGAACATGGATCGGACAGATCGCAAAGATGTTTGCTTACCCAGCTTCGAGGATTACTCGAAGAAAACTCCTTCAGTGGGTTGAGACAGAGGAAGTCCTCGTCCTCTCCTTTGTACATGGCGTATAAGGTCTTCACCAGTTCGGTGACCGATTTGACCCTTTGCGGCCATGACGAGTGGCGTCGTCCTCCCCGTTGAAGTCCCACATGGGGTGGCCTCTGTATTGAAGCGGCTGCACTCCCCTCATAATGCAGATTGCCATGACTCCTCGCATCGGCAATTCGGCATGAGCCAGTAACCTTATTCGGCTCATCAAATAACGGACGTCCTGGTCATCTTCTCTCCGGGGGCTCCGAGGGCGCCAGCTTAGGCGCTTCTTCAGAGGAGCGTTGTTGAACTCCGGAAGGCCGATCCGAATAGGATCCGGCAGCGGGACGTCCTCCATGTAAAACCATTCCGAAGGCCAGTCCTCGGACGCCTTCTTTGGGGTTCCAGACAGGTATCCGGTCCCGGCGATGCGCCACAACTCGGCTCCGCCCACTTGATATATTGACCCCTAATGAGAACGGGGCGCTAGGCAGAATATTCTCTTCCACAATCCAAAGTGAGCCTCAACGCCCAAGAATAGTTCGCAGAGGGCCACAAAGCCCGTGATGTGCAGGATGGAGGCAGGAGTAAGATGGTGCAATTGGAGGCCGTAGAACTCCAAGAGCCCCTGGAGAAATAGATGGATGGGAAATCCGAGGCCTCTTACTAGATAAGAGATGAAGCAGACCCGCTCTCCTTTAGAAGGATTGGGGACGCTCTCCGCTTGCTTTCCGCCCTTGTAGGTGGCAAGTCCGGCTCGAACCGGAACCAAGAAGGCTGGGGAGAAATCCCTTGGTTTGGAGTATAACTAGCTCGTTATGCGGATCGAGCATCTCTCCCGCTTCTGGCCGAGGGTCTGGGAGCGCAAGAAGAGGAGCCGCGTCGATCGGCCCATGATGGAATGGACTTGGGTCGAGACGCCTCGATGAAAGCTTGCAAAGGGGAGATGGTGTGACTCAGATCTAGATCCTTGCCCCTTTTATGGGCGGCTCATTTATGCGCGGCTAGGGGGTAATTGTAAAAATACCTGCTGTTCGCATTCATTCAAACACGTGGAAGATTGCCATTATTAGGCGTAGAAGTCAAGAGCACAGCATTTATCGAAGTCGGACACTATTTCACAAGTATATGGAATTTGGAGAAGAACCCGCCTCGCAATGTCAAGACAATCAACGCCACGGACTCATCGTCATTGAAGCCTGGTTCGGGGCTACCGAGGGAGTCCCGGACTAGGGGTGTCCGGATAGCCGGACTATCGTCACGGCCGGACTCCAAGACTATGAAGATACAAGATTGAAGACTTCGTCCGTGTCCGGATGGGACTTTCCTTGGCGTGGAAGGCAAGCTTGGCGTCACGGATATGTAGATCTCCTACCATTGTAACCGACTGTAACCCTAACCTATCCGGTGTCTATATAAACCGGAGGGTTTTAGTCCGTAGGACAACAACTACAAGATCAACAATCATACCATAGGCTAGCTTCTAGGGTTTAGCCTCCTTGATCTCGTGGTAGATCTACTCTTGTACTACCCATATCATCAATATTAATCAAGCAGGAGTAGGGTTTTACCTCCATCGAGAGGGCCCGAACCTGGGTAAAAACATTGTGTCCCTTGTCTCCTGTTACCATCCGCCTAGACGCACAGTTCGGGACCCCCTACCCGAGATCCGCCGGTTTTGACACCGACAATGGCCGCCTGAGGGGCCCACGAGACAGGGGGCGCGCCCTCCTATCTCGTGGAGGCCTCGGCTGCTTCTTGACTTGCACTCCAAGTCCTCTGGATCACGTTCGTTCCAAAAATCACGCCCAAGGTTTCATTCCGATTGGACTCCGTTTGATCGTCCTTTTCTTCGAAATACTGGAATAGGCAAAACACAGCAATACGGGCTGGGCCTCCGGTTAGTAGGTTAGTCCCAAAATGATATAAATGTGTAAAATAAAGCCCATAAACATCCAAAAGCGGTAATATAATAGCATGGAACAATCAAAAATTATAGATACGTTGGAGACGTATCACGCGCCTCATTCTGATCCTCAAGGAGTTCTTGCCTATTAAGACTGTGGGTTCGGTCCATGGGGCAATGACTGCCATGATAAGATGGGCCGACAGTGTTATTTTGGTGGCTGAGCCCCCGATGATATCGGTGTGTTCGGAATCTGCGGTTATAATCGGATCCGGACTGGTGTTGCCGCTCTCCCCTTGCCACACCACGGATGCCTTGAAGAGCCTTTCTAGAAAGATGTTAGGTGGGACAGGGTTGCGCTTGGCGCTGATGCGAGCAAGGACATCCGCCGCTTGATTACTTTCTCGAGCCACATGATGAAACTCGAGCCCCTCGAACCAAGCCGACAGTTTGAGAACGGCGTTATGGTAAGCCGCCATCTTCGGATCTTTGGCATCGAAATCTCCATTTATTTGAGATATTGCAAGGTTTGAATCCCTGCGCACTTCCAGGCGTTGTATGCCCATGGAGACAGCCATCCGAAGACCATGCAATAAGGCCTCGTATTTGGCTGTATTGTTGGAGTGCGTGTATAATATTTGGAGTACATACTGAACTCTATCGCCAGTGGGGATGTTAGGACAACGCCCACACCTAAGCCCGCCAGCATTTTGGAGCCGTCGAAGTGCATGACCCAGTTGGAATATGTGCCATACTCTTTAGGGGGTTCGGCCTCTGTCCATTCAGCGACGAAGTCGGACAGTACTTGGGATTTAATGGCCCGGTGCGATCTGCATGTTATGTAGAATGGGAGGAGCTCTATGGCCCACTTGGCAATCCGGCCCGTGGCCTCGCGATTGTTTATTATATCATTGAGTGGTACTTCGGATGCCACCGTGATTGAGCACTTTGAAAGTAGTGTCGTAGCTTCCGGGATGCCATGAAGACCGCGTATGCTATCTTTTGGTAATGAGGATACCGGGATTTGCATGGTGTGAGGACAGTGGATATGTAGTATACCGGCTTCTGAAGCGGGAATTAATTTCCGTCCTCCTCTCGTTCAACGACGAGCACCGCACTCACAACCTGGTGTGTTGCCGATATGTATAATAACATGGGTTCGCCGATGTTTGGTGCGGCCAGGATTGGGTTGCTCGCTAAAAGAGCCTTTATTTCTTCCAGTCCGGCCGTTGCTGCGTCCGTCCACTCAAAGTGATCGGTGCGTCGGAGAAGGCGGTAAAGTGGCAGTGCTTTTTCTCCTAGTCTGGAGATAAAGCGGCTTAAAGATGCCACACATCCGGCTAGTTTTTGGACTTGTTTAAGGTTTGTTGGCGTAGCCAACTGTGACAAAGCTCAGATTTTAGCTGGGTTTGCCTCAATTCCTCTATTGGAAATGATGAAGCCTAGAAGTTTTCTAGTGGGAACGCCAAAAACAAACTTTTCCGGATTGAGCTTGATGTCATATGTATGGAGGTTGTCGAATGTGAGACACAGATCGTCTATTAATGATTCGACATGTCTAGTTTTGATGACTACGTCATCCACATATGCTTCAACTGTCTTGCCGATTTGTTTCTACAGGCATGTTTGAATCATGCGTTGGTGGGTGGCGCCGGCGTTTTTGAGCCCAGAGGGCATCGTGTTGAAGTAGAAAGGCTCGTATGGGTAATAAATGTTGTTGCGGCTTGATCGGACTCCTTCATCTTGATTTGATGGTATCCGGAGTATGCGTCGAGGAAACACAGTGAGTCATGTCCTGCAGTAGCATCGATAATCTGATCGATGCAGGGGAGGGGAAGGGATCCTTAGGGAAGGCCTTGTTGAGGTCTTTGAATCGACACATAGGCGCCAGGATTTATCCTTTTTTGGTACCATCACCAAGTTTGCTAGCCAGTCCGGGTGTTTTATTTCTCTGATGAATCCGGCCTCGAGTAACTTGGCTAGCTCCTCCCCCATAGCTTGTCGTTTGGGTTCGAAAAAGCGCCGGAGTGTTTGCTTGACTGGCTTATATCCCTTCAGTATGTTTAGGCTGTGTTCAGCCAGCCTACGTGGGATCCCTGGCATTTCAGAAGGGTGCCAAAGTAATATGTCCGGCGTGAGGAACGCTCATGATCTTGGCGTCAACCATTGGGTCCAGCTGTGCCCCGATGGATGCTGTCTTCGTGCGGTCCGTCGGGTGGACTTGAAATTTGACTATTTCATCTACTGGTTTAAAGGAGGTGGATTTGGGTCGCTTGTCCAGGATCACGTCGTCCCTGTCCATAGTGGAGCGTAGTGCGGTTAACTCTTCGGCCGTGAGGGATTCAGACAATGCCTCGAGGGCCAGGGCTGCGGTTTTGTTTTCGGCGCGGAGTGTTGTGTCCGGATCGCTAGCAAGAGTGATAATTCCATTGGGACCGGGCATCTTGAGCTTCATGTACCCATAATGAGGGATAGCTTGGAAGCGTGCAAATGCATCTTGCCCTAATAAGGCGTGATATCCACTGTTAAAAGGGGCCACTTGGAAGGTTATCTCCTCGGACCGATAATTCTCCGGCGTACCGAATACCATGTCGAGTGTGATTTTCCCCGCGCATCGTGCCTCCTAACTGGGAATGATTCATCGGAAGGTCGTGCTACTTTGCTCAATGCGGCTCCTGTCTATTTCCATTTTTTTGAGGGTTTACTCATAAATGAGGTTTAGTCCGCTGCCGCTGTCCATGAGCACTTTGGTAAGCCGACAGCCATCCACGATTGGACTGAGGACCACGGCGGCTGGTGCCTGGAATGTCCTGAATTTTGGTTCGTCATCGGCATTGAAAGTTATGGTCGTGTCATCCCAGGGGTTTATTGCTGCTACTTGGCAGACTTCAGAGAGGCCGCGGAGTGCCCTTTTGCGCCTATTGTTTGAGGCGAAAGTCTTGAAGATCGACAATACTCTGAGGTCGTCGTCTTCCGTGGGGTATTGCTCTGCGGTATTTTTGGTGAGGAGATCCTCGCTGCTCTTGGCCACTTGCCGGAGTATCCAACATGCTCTAAGGCTGTGGGTTGGCATGGTATCCGGTGTTGTGTGTATTTTGCATGGCCTATCGAGCCATCCCTCCAGAACGGTCCCACGCCTCCTGATGGGCTTAGATTTCTTTACTATTGGATCGGGCGACCCACGAGGGTGCATCTTTTTTGCCCGGATGAGGGGTTGAGTGGAAACTGGTGGCTCACAGCGAGCTGCCTGAGTTTTCCAGGCGCTTTCCATTGCGCAGTACTTCTGTACTATGGTTGCTAAGTCAGCAAAGTGTAATACGCAACGGCAGTTAATGGCATTGAGGATTCCCTCGTCCGTGCAATTATTGCAGAACACAGAGATCGCGTCTTCATCGCGGCAATCTTTAATCTTGTTTTTAACAAGGAGGAATCGGGCCCAATGGTGATGGTCTGTTTCCTCTGACTGTTGTCGTATGTACATGAGATCGTGTATATCTGGGTGGGTGGGTGGATTTGAATCCGAACCCTGACCCAATTTGGGATCCGGAGTTTGAGAAGCTTCCGATCTTAACAGTTCGGGCTCCGGGATATCAACCAATTTTTCAGGTCCGCCGGCCAACTCTAGGTTCGGAGGGCGAGGCACGTCCTTCCGTGGACAGGTATCCGGCTCTTCGAGCTCGGAAATCTGAACATAGTTTGTCCTCAGTATGGAGGAAGAGTTGTTGTATTGCTCCTCTACTACCGCTATCTGATGGGTGATCGGCGGAGATTTGATTTCTCTCTGATCGGGTTTAAGCCCAATCCGATCGTAATCTGTAGAGACCCCCAAGGCGGCGATGTGATCCAGTAGTTCGTTTAAAGACGACAACTCCGTCGGATCCATCAGTTTGGAGTATTCGAAGTCGACACGGAGGCAATTTTCGATGACCTGAGAAGTCATCGTCGGCCCAACAGCCAAACAGGCGGTCATGGTAAAGCCGCCCAGCCGGAGGGTTTGACCTGAGGCCAGGGCTCCTCCGGAGGTGATATTGTCCTTGATGACAAGGCGAGCCATAAATCCTGACTTCGACGTCATAGCGGATCTCTCAATGAAAGCACCAATGTCGGTGTCAAAACCAGCGGATCTCGGGTAGGGGGTCCCGAACTGTGCGTCTAAGGTCGATGGTAACAGGAAGTGGGGGACATGATGTTTACCCAGGTTCGGGCCCTCTCTATGGAGGTAATGCCCTACTTCCTGCTTGATTGATCTTGATGAATATGAGTATTACAAGAGTTGATCTACCACGAGATCGTAATGGCTAAAACCCTAGAAGTCTAGCCTGTATGATTATGATTGCTCAGATGACTAAGCCCTCCGGTTTATATAGACACCGGAGGGGGCTAGGGTTGTACAAAGTCGGTTACAGAGAAAGGAATCTACATATCCGAATGCCAAGCTTGCCTTCCACGCCAAGGAGAGTCCCATCCGGACACGGGACGAAGTCTTCTGTCTTGTATCTTCATAGCCCATCAGTCCGGCTCATCTCACATAGTCCAAACGGCCGAGGACCCCTTAATCCAGGACTCCCTCACCCCCCACCCTTGTGGGCCCCTCGTGCACCTCCTGACCTAATTCTTTCGCCTATATATTCCCATATATCCCCAGACCAACAAAGGCATCCACGAAAACACTTTTTCGCCGTCACAACCTTCTGTACCCGTGAGATCCCATCTAGGGGCCTTTTCCGGTGTCTTGTCGGAGGGGGATTTGATCATGGAGGGCTTCTACATCAACTCTATTGCCCTTCCGATGAAGCATGAGTATTTTACCACAGACCTACGGGTCCATAGCTAGGAGCTAGTGGCTTCTTCTCTCTCTTTGATTCTCAATACCATGTTCTCCTCGATGTTCTTGGAGATCTATTCGATGTAATACTTTTTTGCGGTGTGTTTGCCGAGATCCGATGAATTGTGGATTTATGATCAGCTTATCTATGAATATTATTTGAATCTTCTCTGAATTCGTATATGCATGATTTGATATCTTTGTAATTCTCTTCGAACTATCGGTTTGGTTTGGCCAACTAGATTGGTTTTTCTTGCAATGGGAGAAGTTCTTAGCTTTGGGTTCAATCTTGCGGTGTCCTTTCCCAGTGACAGTAGGGGCAGCAACACACGTATTGTATTGTTGCCATCGAGGATAAAAAGATGGGGTTGTCATCATATTGCTTCAGTTAATTCCTCTACATCATGTCATCTTACTTAATGCGTTACTCCGTTCTTTATGAACTTAATACTCTAGATGCATGCTGGATACCAGTCGATGTGTGGAGTAATACTAGTAGATGCAGAATCGTTTCTGTCTACTTGACACGGACGTGATGCCTATATTCATGATCATTGCCTTAGATATCATCATAACTTTGTGCTTTTCTATCAATTGCTCAGCAGTAATTTGTACACCCACTGTATTATTTTCTATCTTGAGAGAGGCCTCTAGTGAAACCTATGGCCCCCGGGTCTATATTCCATCATAAAAGTTTCCGATCTACAATTTTAGTTTCCAATCTACTATTCTTGCAATATTTTACTTTCCGATCTATAAACCAGAAATACCAAAAATATTTACTTTATCGTTTATCTATCTCTATCAGATCTCACTTTTTCAAGTCACCGTGAAGGGATTGACAACCCCTTTATCGCGTTGGGTGCAAGTTTGTACGATTGTTTGTGCAGGTATTCAGTGATTTGTGTGTTGTCTCCTACTGGATTGGTACCTTGGTTCTCAAACTGAGGGAAATACTTATCTCTACTTTGTTGCATCACCCTTTCCTTTTCAAGGGAAAAACCAACGCAAGCTCAAGAAGTTGCAGCTTCCCGGGCACTACGACGACATGGCCAACCCCACGGAGTTCCTCCTACTCTACACCATCAGCATCCAGACCGCGAGGGGGGACGACCGGGTGATGGCGAACTGGTTCCCCATGGCCCTCAAGGATGCAGCGCGCTCGTGGCTCATGAACCTCCCAGAGGCATCCATCTCCTGGTGGAGCAACTTGTGCGCGCAGTTCGTCGCCAACTTCACGGGCATGAGCGACCACCCTCTCAAGCTCAACGATCTGTGAGCCGTGCGCCAGCGCCCCGGCGAGACCCTCCGCAAGTTCATCTAGCGCTTCAGCCAGATGCCCAACAGGATCCTGAAGGCCCTAGACGCCGGGATCGTCTCCTCCTTCACGGGCGGTGTCACTGACGTGAAGATGCGCGAGAAGCTCTCCATCAATGACGAGCTCGACTCTGATACATCATGTATACATCTCCTCCGTCGGCCCCACGAGGGTGGAGGGCGCGCCCACCCCCCTGGGGCGCGCCCCTATGCCTCATGGACTCTCCATGGGCCCCCCTGACTTGTTCTCGACGCCAACCTCTCCTATAAATCCCCAAACCTCCAGAAAATAGCCTAGATCGGGAGTTCCGCTGCCGCAAGCCTCTGTAGCCACCAAAAACCAATCGGGACCCTGTTCCGCACCCTGCCGGAGGGGGGAATCATCACCGATGGCCATATTCATCATCCCGGTATTCTCCATGACGAGGGAGTAGTTCACCCTCAGGGCTGAGGGTATGTACCAGTAGCTATGTGTTTGATCTCTCTCTCTCTCTCTCTCTCTCTCTCTCGTGTTCTTGATTTGGCACGATCTTGATGTATCGCGAGCTTTGCTATTATAGTTGGATCCTATGATGCTTATCCCCCTCTATCTTCTTGTAATGGATTGAGTTTTCCCTTTGAAGTTATCCTATCGGATTGAGTCTTTAAGGATTTGAGAACACTTGATGTATGTCTTGCGTAGGATACCGGTGGTGACAATGGGGTATTCTATTGATCCACTTGATGTATGTTTTGGTGATCAACTTGCGGGTTCCATTACCTTGGGAATCTATGCATAGGGGTTGGCATACGTTTTCGTCTTGACTCTCCGGTAGAATCTTTGGGGCACTCTTCGAAGTTCTTTGTGTTGGTTGAATAGATGAATCTGAGATTGTGTGATGCATATCATATAATCATATCCACAGATACTTCAGGTGACATTGGAGTATCAAGGTGACATTAGGGTTTTGGTTGATTTGTGTCTTAAGGTGTTATTTTACTACGAACTCTAGGGCTGTTTGTGACACTTATAGGAATAGCCCAATAGATTGATCGAAAAGAATAACTTTGAGGTGGTTTCGTACCCTACCATAATATCTTCGTTTGTTCTCCGCTATTAGTGACTTTGGAGTGACTCTTTGTTGCATGTTGAGGGATTGTTATATGATCCAATTATGTTATTATTGTTGAGAGAACTTGCACTAGTGAAAGTATGAACCCTATGCCTTGTTTCCTAGCATTGCAATACCGTTTCCGCTCACTTTTACCACTTGCTACCTTGTTGTTTTGTATTTTCAGATTAAAAAACCTATATCTACCATCCATATTGCACTTGTATCACCATCTCTTCGCCGAACTAGTGCACCTATACAATTTACCATTGTATTGGGTATGTTGGGGACACAAGAGACTCTTTATTATTTGGTTGCAGGGTTTTTGAGAGAGACCATCTTCATCCTACGCCTCCCATGGATGACAAACCTTAGGTCATCCACTTGAGGGAAATTTGCTACTGTCCTACAAACCTCTGCACTTGGAGTCCCAACAACATCTACAAGAAGAAGGTTGCATAGTAGAAATCAGACTCCGTGGCGGAGCTATTCATCCTCACCAACCACTGCACCAAGATCAAGAGGGTCGCCTCTTTTTCCACAACAACCGAGACGCTGAGCCTAGCATGGCAAAATCCAAGGGCAAGGATGTCAAGCACAAGGGGCCTGCCGTGCTTCCTGCGGAGCCGGACTAAAGCGCGGCTGCGACCGCGATGAGGCCAAGAAGGAAGAGCATCCTTTTTGCGCCTACGACGACATGAACTCCCACAGCACTGAAGACTGCCACGAGCTCAAGCTTCTTCGCAAGGGCCACACCACGAGCCACGGCGACCGCAAGGAGCGTGGCAAGGGATGCGGTGGTGGCAGTGGGGGCGGCCTCTGGGGAGACAACAACAACAACGGCGTTGGCAACAACAACTGCTAGGGCTGACAGAATCAACATCGGTAGGACAACCCCCAGGCCAATGCCTCCCAGTCGCACGCCAATGAGAATCCCCCCCTCGAGAACGTTGGGGGCTACCAAGAGCCCCACAGGGTTGCCTGCATCCTTCGTGGAGGTCAGGCCCCTCCGTCGCACCGCCACTTCAAGATGTTCTCTCATGAGGTAAACACGACCCTCTCGGCACTTGAGTCCATCAGCCGCCCCAAGTGGTCTGGATTCCCCGTCGCCTTTGACGCCAGCAACCACCCCCAAGTACACGAAGGTTGTGGGTGCTGTTCCCTCGCTGTGCACCCCCACCATCAGCAATGTGGTCGTCACCAAGACACTCATCGACGGCACCGCTGGCCTCAACGTGCTATCCGTAGGGACCTTCAAGACACTCCAAGTAGCCTACGAGCGCCTGATGCCGACCAGACCCTTCTCGGGCTTGATGTCTACTACACAACCTTCTTCTTGTAGACGTTGTTGGGCCTCCAAGTGCAGAGGTTTCTAGGACAGTAGCAAATTTCCCTCAAGTGGATGACCTAAGGTTTATCAATTCGTGGGAGGCGTAGGATGAAGATGGTCTCTCTCAAACAACCCTGCAACCAAATAATAAAGAGTCTCTTGTGTCCCCAACACACCCAATACAATGGTAAATTGTATAGGTGCACTAGTTCATGAAGAGATGGTGATACAAGTGCAATATGGATAGTAGATATAGGTATTTGCAATCTGAAAATATAAAAACAGCAAGGTAACTAATGATAAACGTGAGCGAAAACGGTATTCCAATGCTACGAAATAAGGCATAGGGTTCATACTTTCACAAGTGCAAGTTCTCTCAACAATAATAACATACTTCGATCATATAACTATCCCTCAACATGCAACAAAGAGTCACTCCAAAGTCACTAATAGCAGAGAACAAACGAAGAGATTATGGTAGGGTACGAAACCACCTCAAAGTTATCCTTTCTGTTCTATCTATTCAAGAGTCCGTAATAAAATAACATGAAGCTATTCTTTCCGTTCAATCTATCCTAGAATTCATACTAGAATAACACCTTAAGACACAAATCAACCAAAATCCTAATGTCACCTAGATACTCCATTGTCACCTCAAGTATCCGTGGGCATGATTATACGATATGCATCACACAATCTCAGATTCATCTATTCAACCAACACAAAGTACTTCAAAGAGTGCCCCAAAGTTTCTATCGGAGAGTCAAGACGAAAACTTGTGCCAACCCTTATGCATAGGTTCATGGACGGAACCCGCAAGTTGATCACAAAAACATACATCAAGCGGATCACGTGATATCCCATTGTCACCACAGATAAACATGGCAAGACATACATCAAGTGTTCTCAAATCCTTAAAGACTCAATCCGATAAGATAACTTCAAGAGGAAAACTCAATTCATCACAAGAGAGTAGAGGGGGAGAAACATCATAAGATCCAACCATAATAGCAAAGCTTGCGATACATCAAGATCGTGCCATAGAGAGAACACGAGAGAGAGAGAGAGAGAGAGAGATCAAACACATATCTACTGGTACATACCCTCAGCCCCGAGGGTGAGCTACTCCCTCCTCGTCATGGAGAGCGCCGGATGATGAAGATGGCCACCGGTGAGGGATCCCCTCTGGCAGGTGCCGAACGGGCTCCCGAGAGGTTTTTTGTGGCTACAGAGGCTTGCGGCGGCGGAACTCCTGATCTATCTTGTTCTTCGATGTTTTTAGGGTATATGGAAATATATAGGCGAAAGAAGTCGGTCGGGGAGCCTCAAGGGGCCCACGAGACAGGGGGCGCACCCCCCACCCTCGTGGCCACCTCGAAGCTTCCTTGCCTTCAACTCCAAGTCCCCTGTATCATGTTCGTTTCAAAAATCACGCTCCCGAAGGTTTCATTCCCTTTGGACTCCGTTTGATATTCCTTTTCTTCGAAATACTGAAATAGGCAAGAAAACAACAATATGGGATGGGCCTCCGGTTAGTAGGTTAGTCCCAAAAGTAATATAAAAGTGTATAATAAAGCCCATAAACATTCAAAACAGATAATAAAATAGCATGAATGCTTCATAAATTATAGGTACGTTGGAGACGACGGCATCCCCAAGCTTAATTCCTGCTTATCCTCGAGTAGGTAAATGATAAAAGAAAGAATTTATGAAGTGTGAATGCTAGCAGGTGCACAAGTTTGATCGATGATAATTTCAATCACCTTTTCTAGCATGATTATATGTCATAACAGTAGTTCATCTCATAAAACTTCTCAAGATCAAGTAACAAGCTATTCACATGTTAAATCATAAACCATAACCTTTCTTGAAAACTAGCAAACTTCATTCTCAGTCATCAAACAATTACAATTCATCCTATTTTCAGGAAGGGTCTATGTCAAAGCTTTGATTTAGCAAACTCCACATACTCAACTATCATATAGTCTTCTACAATTGCTAACACTCACGCAATACTTATGGTTATGGAGTTTTAGTCAGACACTGAGAAAGATAGGGGCTTATAATTTCGCCTCCCAACATATTCACCTTTGGGTGATGTCAACAATAATAGTTCATGCTAACTTACATCCAATTGGATATATATATTAGGATCTTTCCAACACGAGGTGCTTGCCAAAGGATAAAATGAAAAAGGGAAAGGTGAAGATCACCTAGACTCTTGCATAAAGTAAAAGACATAAAGTAAAAGATAGGCCCTTCGTAGAGGGAAGCAGAGGTTGTCATGTGCTTTTAGGGTTGGATGCACAAAATCTTAATGCAAAAGAACGTCACTTTATATTGCCACTTGTGATATGAACCTTTATTATGCAGTCCGTCGCTTTTATTACTTCCATAACACACGATCGTATAAAGCTTATTTTATCCGCACTAATAAGTCATACATATTTAGAGTGCAATTTTTATTGCTTGCAACATGACAACTTACTTGAAGGATCTTACTCAATCCATAGGTAGGTATGGTGGACTCTCATGGCAAAACTGGGTTTAAGGATATTTGGAAGCACAAGTAGTATCTCTACTTGGTGCAGGGAATTTGGCTAGCATGAGGGGGAAAGGCAAGCTCAACATGTTTGAATGATCCATGACAATATACTTTAACTGAGATGTGAGAAAACATAACCCATTACGTTGTCTTCCTTGTCCAACATCAACTATTTAGCATGTCATACTTAATGAGTGCTCACAATTATAAAAGATGTCTAAGATAGTATATTTATATGTGAAATCTCTCTTCCTTCAATATTCTTTCATGAATTGTTCAAATGACCAATACAATGCTTGCTAACCTTCAATAAATTTACAACCTCTACTTCTTAGATGTGAAGTCATTACTCCCCATGGGATAAGAAAATGAAACATATATAATTTCAGATTTATGACATTCAACTCATTCAACATTTACTCATAGGATATAAGTGAAGCACATGAGTAAATGACAAACTACTCCAAAAAGATATAAGTGAAGATAAATGAGTAGCTAAATAATTGTGTAACTATGTGAAGACTCTCTCTCAATAAAGAATTTCAGATCTTGGTATTTTATTCAAATAGCAAGCAAAACAAAATAAAATGACTTTGCAAGGATAGCACAACTCATGTGAAGAAGCAAAAAACTTAGGTTCAACCGATACTAACCGATAGTTGTTGAAGAAGAAAGGTGGGATGCCTAACGGGGCATCTCCCAGCTTAGATGCTTGAGACTTCTTGAAATATTATCTTGGGGTGCCTTGGGCATCCCCAAGCTTGAACTTTTGTGTCTCCTTAATTCCTCTCATATCATGGTTTCTCTTTTTATCAAAAACTTCATCCACATAAAACTCAATAAGAACTCGTGAGATAAGTTAGTATAAACCAATGCAAAACCTTATCATTTTCTACTGTAACAAATCACAAAAATAATTATTCAACATTGCATACTAAATGTCTCTGCATATCTAATACTCCTATCCTCAAATAGAATCATTAAACAAGCAAACATATGCAAACAATGCAACCATAACAGCAATCTGCCAAAATAGTATAGTCTGTAAAGAATGCAAGAGTATCAATACTTCCCTAACTCCAAAAATTATGAGAAAAATATTACGCTGTAGAAGATTTATCAGATCTCATTATGCAAAAAGTTTCAACGTTATACCATTCTCTGACTTTTCTAGGGAATTTTTTGCAACAGCGGTAAACTTTCTGTTTTCAAATAGCAACATGCATACTAGCAAAATAAGCATGGTAAAGGCTATCCTTGACATTTTTATTGAAAATATAGATGCAAAACAACATTCTAAATAACAGAAAGCAAATACCAACAAAAGAAAATGACTCTCCAAGCAAAACACATATCATGTGGTGAATAAAAATATAGCTACAAGTAAAGTTACCGATAGACGAAGACGAAAGAGGGGATGCCATCCGGGGCATCCCCAAGCTTAGGCTCTTGGTTGTCCTTGAATATTACCTTGGGGTGCCTTGCGCATCCCCAAGCTTAGGCTCTTGCCACTCCTTATTCCATAGTCCATCGAATCTTTACCCAAAACTTGAAAACTTCACAACACAAAACTCAACAGAAAATTCGTAAGCTCCGTTAGTATACGAAAATAAATCACCGCTTAGGTACTGTAATGAACTCATTCTAAATTCATATTGGTGTAGTATCTACTATATTCCAACTTCTCTATGGTTCATACCCTCCGATACTACTCATAGATTCATCAAAATAAGCAAACAACACAAAGAAAATAGAATCTGTCAAAAACAGAACTGTCTGTAGTAATCTGTAACAAACATATACTTCTCGAACTCGAAAAATCCTACCAAATTAGGAAGTCCTAAGCAATTTGTGTACCAATCCAGAGAAAAAAGAATCATATCAGAATCACGTTTCTGTGAATTATCAAAACTAATTTCCTGGGTGCAAAAGTTTCTGATTCTCAGCAGGATCAACACAACTATCACCGTAAGCTATCCTAAAGGTCTTACTTGGCACTTTATTGAAACAAAAGCTATAAAAAATGATTACTACAGTAGCATAACCATGTGGACACACAAAAACAGTAAGGATAAATATTGGGTTGTCTCCCAACAAGCGCTTTTCTTTAATTCCTTTCTAGCTAGGCATGATGATGGCAATGATGCTCACATAAAAGATGAGAATTGAAACATAACAGGAGCATCATGAAGCATATGACTAGCACATTTAAGTCTAACCCTCTTCCTATGCATAGGGATTTTGTGAACAAACAACTTATGGGAACAATAATGAACTAGCATAGGAAGGCAAAGCAAGCATAGCTTCAAGATTTTCAACACATAGAGGGGAAACTTGACATTATTGCAATTCCTACAAGCATATGTTCCTCCCTCATAATAATTTTCAGTAGCATCATGAATGAATTCAACAATATAACCAGCACCTAAAGCATTCTTATCACAATCTACAAGCATAGAAAATTTACTACTCTCCACATAAGAAAAATTCTTCTCATTCGGAATAGTGGGAGTATCATAAGTGTAGCGACCAGACCTCAAACAGTCTGATCTCTGTGCATCAGCGTCATCCCTGGATCGGTAATGCTAACACGCACAGTACTTGAAGGATTTATTAGAGAGTAGCAATCACACACTTATTACATCGAATGTCTCAAAAGAGAACTTATTAAATAAATATGGCTTAAGACCATCTAATAACGATAATAGCGGAAGGCTTGGAAGATAAGTGAGTCCATCAAGTCCAATGGCATCACTGAGTATAAGATCACGACCTAAGGCACCTTACTCGCCGTCTGAAAAGTCTGCAACATGAACGTTGCAGCCTGAAAACGGGTCAGCACATGGAATATGCTGGCAATGTAACACCTAGAGAGTAATGAATAGAAATAATGCTATACTCCATGCATATATGGCTTGTGGAAAGCTCTATGGTTACAGTTTTGCATAAAGCCAATTTTTCCCTACAACAAAGGAATAAATTTTATTTAACTATCATGGTGGTTGTTAAACATCGAGAAGGTTCCTCCAACTCAATCCCAATTAAGCATCAACAATAAACCCAACAATTTAAATTAAGTAACATGATGAGATTCACATGATAATCCAAGTACTAGATACTCAAAACGTCCATAACCGGGGACACGGCTAACCATGATTAGTTTATACACTCTACAGAGGTTTGCGCACTTTTCCCCGCAAGACTCGATCTCCTTCGTTGGATTTCTCGCACTACATGGTGTTTGAGAAACGGATGACCGAGACACAGTCTTTCAGAAGCATTAACTCTTTACTCTGGGTAGACAGTACCAACCTAGATCCCCTACATCTACTAGTCTACCACTGAAAGAGGTCACACAACATACTCAACGATGCTAGAGCCCATAGTAGCTTGCGGCTGCACTCGGAAGTTTCTAGCATGAATAATCTCATGATCCCTTTGAGCCTGGGTGGCTGTCCATAGGAGAATCACACGGTACCCCGGGATTTCCAAAAATACAGACAACACTGGGTTCCCTAGGTGCCTCAATCCACCCAGATGTGTATTAAAGTTGCCACCTTAAGTAAACCATTAATTAACAAACTCACATCTGTCATGGATACACTCACCCAATCCACGTCTACTAGCATAGCATAGCGATATAAGCAAACATAGAAGTAACTCCCAAAGGTTTGATAATAAAACAGGTAATAGGTACTACCTCATCTACTTCCCAAAACTCACATATTAATCACATCCTAACCATGCAATTGTTTGAGGATTGATCTAATGCAATAAAAGTGGGTAGTAAAGAGGTATGATCAAAGTGTTACTTGCCTTGCTGATGATCCGTGAAACCTAGAGACTCGTAGTAGCAAGCGGCGCACTCTGGATACTCTATCGCAAACAAACAAGCATTCAATAAGTCCTCATCTAATGCACGGGTAAAACTCAAATAAGAGATCTAACCATAAAGTTCAACTTAAGAACTCTGGTTTGCAAAAAGAATCAAATCAAACGAAGCAACGAAAGTCAAACGGCGAAAGAAACAAGCTTTGTTTACTAATATGGACCTAAGTCAAATTTTACAGTAGCAAAATCTTGTTTGAGTTGGTTAAACGGAAAGAGGGTTTCGAGAAGAAACTCCAGGCGCTTGAATCACCTGATTTCGATAAACGAGCGAAAAGATATACTAGAACGAAAATCGGATCAGAAATCGCGATCGGAAATAATCGCGGATAATCCGAGAAAAAGAAAACGGACGAATAGGCTAACAAACGAACTTTCGTTGTCTGTGGCTAAAAAACGAAAACCGTTCATTAAAACGAACGAATGAACGGGCGTTCGCTAAATAAACTAAACCGAACCGGATCTAAAAAACGGATCTAGGGTTTCAAAAAAAACGATCGGTTTTCTTGCGAAAACCGAGGCTCCGGCTCAGACGAGGCAGCGGCGGCGCCTCGGTCTTGGCGGCGCGGGCGGCGAGTGGCGGCGGCTCGCGACGGGCGGAACGGGTGGCGGCGGCGGCGGCGAAGCAATGGCGGCGGCGACTTCATGGCGGCGGCGGTGGCGGCGGCAACGCGCATGGATCGTAATGGCGGCAAGGGTTTCGGGCTGGGGTGGCGTCGGCTCGGGCCCTCGCGGCTTTAAAGGCCGGCCGGGCCAGGAGTCCTAGTCGGACACGGCCCGGTTAGGTCGGTATCTTTTTTTAAAATAATTTCGCGCAGAAAAACAAATAAAATAAATACTAAACGGACTTCAAAAATCCCGAAATAAATCTTCCCCGTCTTCTAAAAATAAGCTGGACAAGATGAACATTTATTTGGGCCCTAAATGCAATTTTGAAAAATGCGCATTTTTCCTAATTCGAATAAAATAGCGACAAAACTCCGAAATAAAATCTTATTTGATTTTAGTATTAAATCCTCAATATATATTTATTTTGGGAAATTCATTTTATTCCCTCTCTATTATTTTTATAATTGAAATGTTTGAAGATGAAATAATTAAAATCAAATGATCCTATTTTCAAAATTTGAGAAAAACTCAAATAAGAAAATAACGAAATTCCCAACTCTCTCCGCGGGTCCTTGAGTTGCGTGAAATTTCTAGGATCAAACCAAAATGCAATAAAATATGATATGCACTGATGATCTAATGTATAACAATCCAAATTGAAAATTTGGGATGTTACAATAAGAGACTCGAATACTAAAAATTGTTTCCACATTAAAAGAGTAATGTTCAGAAAAAGGGTAATCATAATCATGACAAGTTTTATAAATATAATCATCACTACTTTTTATAGCATAAGTTTTATCACAATAATCATCATAAGTAGCAACTTCGTTCTCATCATAATCGATTGAAACCTCTTCCAAGATAGTGGAATCATCACTAAATAAAGTTGACACTCTTCCAAATCCACTTTCATATTCATCACAATAAGATTCAACATCTTCCAAAATAGTGGGATCACTACTTCCTAAAGTTGACACTCTTCCAAACCCACTTTCATCAATATAATAATCATAGGTAAGAGGCATGCTATCATCATAACAACTTTGCATATCAAAACTTGGGAGACTAAAAATATCATCTTCATTAAACGTAGCATCCCCAAGCTTGGGACAAACATTAATTTCAGCAAATATATTCTCAAATATTTCATCCTCATCAAACATAGCTTCCCCAAGCTTGGGCCCTTTCACATCATAAGCATAATCACTCTCATTATTAATATGGATAGCACCAATAGTATAGCAATTATCATCATCACAATGAGTAGTAGGAGCAACATCATTTGGGAGGGATACCTTTTTACCTTTGTTGCTCCTTCTTTTCTTTTTCTTCTTCACATTATGTGTGGGTTCAACCTTCTTCTTTGAGCTCCTTATTGATGAGATTGGTTGAATAGAAAGCTCCTCCTCGTTACCTAATTCATCATAAGAAATAATAGGAGGAGATTGGGAAGTCTCTTCTCTTATATTAATATTCTCTTCATCTTCTATTTGCTTTCTTTTCTTTAGGTAATTGGCAATATAAGGATTTTCAATGCAATTCACCGCACAATATAAATAAATCTCCTCTAGATCAATATCAAGAAAATGCTCAAGGTTAAATTCCGGAATATGCTTAGTTGCACGTTTCAATTCTTCATAACCCAAAAGCAAACGAAGTTCATTATGATGTGCAAGAAATCAAATCATCACAATTTTTGGACACGATTCGATCATGAAACAATTTGCATCGGAGATTTAAATGACCACGTTCATTGCAAAGTTCACAAGTACGGCGGAGAAATTTTAAATTTTCAGCACTAACATTAAGCCTTTCTTGCAACCCTTTAGTTTCTAAATACTTATGCCTCTTGCAATATATATTTTCCCTATTTGGTGTGTACTTGCAAACCCAATCTACTTGCAACCCTTTAGTTTCTAAATACTTATGCCTCTTGCAATATATATTTTCCCTATTTGGTGTGTACTTGCAAACCCAATCTACTCCACAAAAATCGACATGCTTATAAGAGATATTTTCATCATAACTAGTGCAATTATCATTAGTGCTATGGATATTCAAAGAGTGCATACTAACAACATTGCAATCATGCTCATCTTTCAAGGATTTGGTACCAAGCATTTTAATGCATTCTTCTTCTAGCAATTGAGCACAATTTTCCTTTCCATCATACTCACGAAAGATATTAAAAAGGTGAAGCGTATGAGACGAACTCAATTCCATTTTTTGTAGTTTTCTTTTATAAACTAAACTAGTGATAAAACAAGAAACAAAAAGATTCGTTTGCAAGATCTAAAGATATACCTTCAAGCACTCACCTCCCCGGCAACGGCGCCAGAAAAGAGCCTGATGTCTACTACACAACCTTCTTCTTGTAGACGTTGTTGGGCCTCCAAGTGCAGAGGTTTGTAGGACAGTAGCAAATTTCCCTCAAGTGGATGACCTAAGGTTTATCAATCCGTGGGAGGCATAGGATGAAGATGGTCTCTCTCAAACAACCCGCAACCAAATAACAAAGAGTCTCTTGTGTCCCCAACACACCCAATACAATGGTAAATTGTATAGGTGCACTAGTTCGGCAAAGAGATGGTGATACAAGTGCAATATGGATAGTAGATATAGGTATTTGTAATCTGAAAATATAAAAACAGCAAGGTAACTAATGATAACGTGAGCGTAAACGGTATTGCAATGCTAGGAAACAAGGCATAGGGTTCATACTTTCACTAGTGCAAGTTCTCTCAACAATAATAACATACTTGGATCGTATAACTATCCCTCAACATGCAACAAAGAGTCACTCCAAAGTCACTAATAGCGCAGAACAAACGAAGAGATTATGGTAGGGTACGAAACCACCTCAAAGTTATCCTTTCTGTTCTATCTATTCAAGAGTCCGTAATAAAATAACATGAAGCTATTCTTTCCGTTCAATCTATCATAGAGTTCATAATAGAATAACACCTTAAGACACAAATCAACCAAAATCCTAATGTCACCTAGATACTCCATTGTCACCTCAAGTATCTGTGGGCATGATTATACGATATGCATCACACAATCTCAGATTCATCTATTCAACCAACACAAAGTACTTCAAAGAGTGCCCCAAAGTTTCTACCGGAGAATCAAGACGAAAACGTGTGCCAACCCTTATGCATAGGTTCATGGGCGGAACCCGCAAGTTGATCACCAAAACATACATCAAGTGGATCACGTGATATCCCATTGTCACCACAGATAAACACGGCAAGACATACATCAAGTGTTCTCAAATCCTTAAAGACTCAATCCGATAACATAACTTCAAGAGGAAAACTCAATTCATCACAAGAGAGTAGAGGGGGGAGAAACATCATAAGATCCAACTATAATAGCAAAGCTCGCGATACATCAAGATCGTGCCATAGAGAGAACACGAGAGAGAGAGAGAGAGAGAGAGAGAGAGATCAAACACATAGCTCTTTGGTACATACCCTCAGCCCGAGGGTGAACTACTCCCTCCTCATCATGGAGAGCGCCGGATGATGAAGATGGCCACACTGTGAGGATCCCCCTCTGGCGAGTGCCTAACAGGCTCCCGAGAGGTTTTTGGTGGCTACAGAGGCTTGCGGCGGCGGAACTCCTGATCTATCTTGTTCTTCGATGTTTTTAGGGTATATGGGAATATATAGGCGAAAGAAGTCGGTCGGGAGAGCCTCGAGGGGCCCACGAGACAGGGGGCGCGCGTAGGGGGGTGGGCGCGCCCCCCACCCTCGTGGCCACCTCGAAGCTTCCTTGCCTTAAACTACAAGTCTCCTGTATCATGTTCATTCCAAAAATCACGCTCCCGAAGGTTTCATTCCGTTTGGACTCCGTTTGATATTTCTTTTCTTCGAAATACTGAAATAGGCAAGAAAACAGCAATATGGGCTGGGCCTCCGGTTAGTAGGTTAGTCCCAAAAGTAATATAATAGTGTATAATAAAGCCCATAAACATTCAAAACAGATAATAAAATAGCATGAATGCTTCATAAATTATAGGTACATTGGAGACGTATCAGGGCGTCACCGACGTCTCCACTCTACCTGTCGGGCAGGTGCGCCTTTTCGTGACCTTCGACACTCGCAAGAACTATCGCATAGATTCCATCATCTTCGACGTGGCCCACATCAGCTTGCCCTATGACGCCATCCTAGGCTACTCGACGCTCTCCAAGTTCATGGTCGTGACCCACCACACCTACGGCCTCATCAAGATGCCCGGCTGCAGCGGCACCCTCACCATCTGCTGCGACGAGAAGGACGCGATGCGCACTCTCGAGCACACCTACAAGGCTGCCACCACCACATACCCTGCTGATGAGGACCTACCCGGGCCTGCCGAGCCGGCACCCGCGAAGAAGAAGCCCATGCTCTTCCAGGAGCGGGCTGAGCCCAAGGAGACGCCGTCAGGCGGGAAAGATGCAAGCCCCTCCCCAGCCGCCGTCGGTGGCTGCCCTTCCCCAAAATAGGAAGGCGCGCTCGTTGCCTCCCTCCGGGCGATTCCTGGTGCGTCTTCTTGGACGACATCAAGCACATCCGGTGCACCAAGGGGGGTGATCGAGCACGACTTGGCCGCGCGCCCCAGCGCGCGGCCCATCAAGCAAAGACTCATCGCCCAAGAGATCAAGAAGCTTCAAGATGCGGAGACCACCCACGAAGCCCTCCGCATCATGAGGATCACCAACACGATCACCATCACCAAGCCATGAGGCATCTGATGCGCATTCGTTGATTTCACCGTCCTCAACAAGCCTAGCCCCCGGAGCTCCCTCCCGAGCCCTCGGAGCCCTTTCCTCCCGCGGATCCGCCATACCTCATGCGCATGCCCTTCGGCCTAGAGAATGCCAGAGCCACCCTCGCGAGGCTAATGCGCATGAGCCCGGGGTCCCGGATCCAAGGAAATACAGAGGTGGTTCGCAACCATCGCCCGGCCCATCGCGGCACGAATCGTGATGGAGGAGGGTGTTTTGGTGCAAACCACATGGAACACCCAACATCTTCGTAAGTTCTGTCCATGGCTCCCACGGATACGAGTAAGATGGAGTTGTACACACTCCGGGGCTCTCTCTACCAGCGCTGCCTTTGGCACATGAGAGCTCCTTCCATCTCTCGTGGAAGCCCCATGCTCAGCGTTGGCGGCCTACTTACCTGAGGGGCCCTCGCCCGTCTCATCCTCAAGCTGACCCGTGTCGAACACGACAACATGTATCTTTCTTTTATGTAATGAATCTACTTCATGCACCAGTAAAGTTGATTTCCTCAAGTATCCAGTGTACTTGCGGTGAGTCTACCTCGGATGGGGCCAGCTTCTTGATCTCCCTCGTGTGTGTCATGAGAGCGGGGGCTGGGCATGGTGCTTGTGCTTGGGTCAGTCCCAGCAGCACTTCAAAACCCAAGCGACTGAGCTCTGGCTCGCGGGCCTGCTCCTGTGTACGTCACCTCATCAGGTCCTTGGTGCTCTTGTCTCCTCGTGTGACACCCATAGGCGACCTCACGACCGCGCCCTGCTGCGTTGCTTGCAAAAACATGGCGATTTCCCAGATGCAGGATAATGAAGGTCTCGGGAGCTTCCCCTCGGGAGGCCTCGCGAGCGAAAAGATTCACGAGGGACTGCTTCAGGAGGCACGCCATGCGGAGGGTTCGCGTCAAGCCGCACACCATGAAAGAACTAAGGATAAATCACCCCTCGGGTTCTCTCCCTCTCGTTTCCTCTTGAGACGTCTTGATTCCTTGGCACGAGCCGCCTGTGCGTCAAGGGGGAGACCTCCTGCTTGATTAAATCGGCGGCCTTGCACCGGGCGAGGCGTCGCCCTTGAGGAAGGGGAGGCATCTCCGCTTGACCTCCCCTCCGGCCAGCTCGGGGTCCCTATGCAGACGGGGACTCATCAGGGTTGTTGTGGGAAGAAAGCAAAATCAAAAGCCAAAGGCAAGGGAATTAACTCGTCAGTAGGAACCCAACGTTTCCTCTTTCGCTTCCTGCCGCTGCCTCCCTCGTGGAGCCCTCCTCCATCGCCTGAGGGCGCAACACAGGGGCCACTGAGCCAGTGGGCGAGGCACTCTCATCTACCCGCGCCTCGAAGGGCTCGTCGGTCCCTATGACGTCTTTCCCTCCCCTCCCCCACCCTCCCCCCCCCCCCCCGCCCCCGCTTGTATGGGCATGGCGGGCACCACGTGGAACACGTCCTCCGCATCATCATCGTCCTCGTCCAGCTTGAGCCGACGGCAAACTGGCGAGGACAACTCCTCGTTCCTCTCCGTCGGGGGTGACTCTTCGCTGCTCCCCCCTCGGAGAGGGCAGTGTCTCGGTCGCTCAAGGGAGACTACTTCCCTGAGGAGTCCTCGTGCGGATCCTCTAGCTCATCAAACTCAGCCTGGACCGGGCTCCACTGGTCGCACTGGGGCATTGCTGCGACGAGCTCATCCTTGTCGGCCCAGTGGTAGAGCGGGCGGGCGTCATAGGGCACCTCCTCCATCGCCCCGGGAAAGATGACCTCCCAGTCCTCGGTCACCACTTCGTCCAGGAGGTGGTTCTGTCCTAGCCGGATCTAGTCCTTGGTCCCCGTGAACTTCCGCGCTGGGCGTGAGCACCGCTGCAGAGGTGCGACGTGGTGGTAGACGAACTCATGGGCGACCATGCCCGTCGTAATCATGGTCGCCTGTAACTCAGCCACCCTCTTCAGGATCGACTCCACGGCAACCCGACCAAGCTTCTTGTGCTCCTAGCGAGGGATCTTCTCGGCCAGTTTGGTCGGAACCGCCAGGAGAGGGCTGGCCTGCATGGCGTCGACATAGACCCATCGCCATCTAAAGTTCCCCACCTTCTTCAGGATCTTCATGTCAATAAGGGTCTTGAGCATCTCATCGTCGACGCGGAAGAAGGCGCAGCCTGAGCAATGAGATCTAGAGGAGAAAACCCGCAGGCTGTAAAAGGCCCGGAAGAGAGCCATGGACGGTGTCACCCCCAGGAAAGCCTCGCAGGGGTAGGGGAAGACGGGAAGGACAAGGACGGATTTGGGATGAAGGTGGAGTAGGAAAATCTCATAGTGCTCCAGGATAGCAAGGAGGAAATCAGAGAAAGGCGGCACCAACCCGGCGAAGAGCGAGTTGAAGAAGATGGGGACCACCGTTGGCCCGAGGTATCCACTCGGGTGCGAGCCCGGCCAGATCTTGGTAGCTCCCCCTTCAAAGTGCTCGGAGGCCACCAAGGGGAGAGCCCTGGCCATTTCGCTCTCGCTGGTGATGGTGGAGGGTAGCAGGGCCGGGCCAAGCTCGTCCGCTGGGGCTTTCTTGCGGGAAGAGGCCACGGTTTCTTGCTGGAAGAGGCCGTAGTGGCGGAGAGAGGTTGGGTGTTGGAGCAGGAAGAAGGAGTGGGAGAGTAGTTCGCAAGGAAGGAGGAGGACAAGAAGGCGATGTGCCTGCGCGCGGCGCGGGCAGGCTTTATTCCTGGGGCGGTAGTTACCGAGGCATCGTGTAAAGTGGGGGCATCCCGTCCCGTCAGAACCACCACACATCACCTCCTGGGCCCGACAGTTCATGAGCCCCACGTTGCTTCGTCCCTAACGGGCGGAACATGCGCGCCGCTGGCCTGGGGGCTACTGTCGGTCCAGTGGGACCCAGGGTACCACGACCCGTCTGCCTACGGCCTAGAGGTAGACCCTTGGGGTGGCCCATGAAGAGAAGCCCAGGCTTGGGCCCCCGGAAGCAAGCCGCCTCGGGAGGCAACAGCCTTGCGAGGCTCCCTCGCCCGCCGAGGCAGGCCTTGAATTCCACCAAGACACCGGCAGCCTCATGAGGCCGGCTCGTGGGGCCGCCTCGTGAGGCCTTCCTCGGGAGGCTAGCTTCACGGCGTGGCCACGAAGCCAGTTTCCGTCACGTGGGTGACGTCCCGCTGTCAGGTGAAGACAGTAGGGTACGATGCAGACGAGTTTCTCCTTCGGTGCTAAGGTAGCAGGGGCATCTGCCTCCCCCAAAGCAAGTCCCAAAGCTTTCCATTTCAGTGTAATAAGATCAAGACGGATCAGCGCGCCAGGACGGAGATCATCGCCGAGCCCAGCGACGCGTCAGGATAACAATTTTAACAAGTGGAGGCCACATTTAGTCTGGATAGGTCGGGCGCCTGTCCCCCTTTGGGTTGGCGCCCTGTGGCTACCCCTTCCCGCTCAGATTTTGGGGAAGAGGACTAAGGCACTACAAGAGGGGCAGTGTCGCCTCCATGTAGGGGGATCGAGCAATTCTCTCCCCACACTGTCGTGTACCTCAAGCTCCAATGCTCCGCCACACAATAATCCAACACAAGCAGGAATAGGATTTTACACCGCGCGGTGGCCCAAACCTGGGTAGCTCGAGCGTCCCCGTCGTGTCCGGTGTGAGCAAGCGTACTTGTCGTGATCTTGTCATGGTTCTTGTCAAGTCATAGTTCTCCAAGCAAAGCCCCCCAGTGTTCGAAACCTGGTTCTTGGAGAGTTTATTGGACGCAGATCCCAGACTCCGGCAGATCCAGACAGAAGTGCCCTAGGCAGCCGACAACCGCGGCACCGGCAGCCACCAAAGGCCATCCACACCCTCCACCTACATCCAGCCACCACCTCCAGCCCGGTTGAGCTCCGCTAAGCAGCCACTGGACCCACCTCCACACGCCCCCGGTCGGGGAAGAAGCGATCGGAGCAATGCGCACCACACCATCCGCTGCGTGCCCAAACCCCACCATACGACCCCACACCTCCCTCCGTGCACCTAGCCCCGCACCGCCTATCGGAACCCGGATCCAAACCTCGCCGTAATGGCTAGGATCTGGTCGGATTTGGCCTGCCTGACCACCCATGGAGGACTCCTGCAGCCACCACACTTCAGAAGAACACAAGAGCACCACCGAGCCGCCCGAAGCGATCAAGGCCATGAGCCCTCACGCCCGCCGTCAGGCCGCTTAGGCCCCGCATCGACCAAATACCGTCATGAAGTCCCGCACCCTCCAAGATCCGAGGGAAGAGGAAAGAGACAACCCCGCCGCCGCCTACATCGGCCCCGCTCGGCGGCAACGAGGGAGGGCAGCCAGGAGAGGGAGGATGGGTGGGCGGCGGCGGTAGGGTTCCTCCGTGACGCGTGCCGCGGAACGGGAGCAGGAAGGTGGTTCGGGGCAGTTCCATTCTTCCTTAATGCATCCTATAAAAATTTATCAAAAACATACTCCCTTCATAAAGAAATATAAGACCGTTTAGATCAGTGCATTTATGATCCAAACGCTCTTATAATTTTTTTAATGAGGGAGTAGGACACTACACATGTAATATGTGCTGATTGCAGAAATGATACTTATTTTGCTTTGTAGCACGGCAATTTCTCTCTTAATTCTGCTCTTTTGATCAACAGGGTTGTTGCAGCATGGAACTTCATTACAATCGAGAAAAACGTTATACCAACTACGATATACACATTATTCCACTCAACACAAATTGAGGAAAAATAACTCATTCTACTTCTTAACAAGCAAGGGGCCCACATTATCACCCGTTGCTTTGTTGTGCTTCACATGGCTTCCGTCACACAGTGGAAATGTTCCCGATCTCCAGCACCTTGTGGCAAACACATGAATCAAAATCAGTAATCATTCATTTAGAGGAAAATGAGTAATAGTTCGAACTTGGAAATGGTATGCAAATCAAGTATTCCAAAGGAAGATGAACTCTGTAATGCAGGCATCAACAGCATAGAGACCATCAATTGGCTGGTCAATAAACACTATTAATAATTTGTTTGAAGTATCAACGAACTGGGATTCAGCTTGCAAATTCTAGTACAGTTCAGCAGCAACAGAGTACAGTTATACGAGTGCAATTGTTTTGGATGAGTAATAACAGGTAATCCAGCATGACTGGTAATTCATCTGAACATTTTTTTTCTTACAAAATGCAACAGTGTTGCTTTATCCTTGCATTTAGAAGGTTAACCAACAGCAACAGAGTACAGTTAAATTGGCTCTCACCAGGAGAGCAACAGTATCAGGATTACAACTAAGCTACTGTAAATATAACAGTGCACAAAACGTGTACACAATCATGAAGTCTTATGTATTTTCTTTACTTGGTTTTTCTACCTTTGGCGATTCTAAGGGTTAAAATTTGTTGTTCATAGGATCAATTCAGTTACTGAAGGTAAAAAACTCAGCATAGCTGTATAAATTTCCTTGGCACACCAACTTGGGAGGTGATCAACCAAGCCTCAATTGTCAAAATTATTGTTCTTGCCAACTCCACTCAAACCTTTAATCAACTAAATTTAGATTAGAGACAGTTGTCCGTAGCAGTACAAATCTTCCTGTTATAACAAGTCAAATTAGAATTCGTGATTATCTTCAATTTATCCATGTAAGTTATTTGTTGCAGGCTCCAGTCAAAGTCGTAGTTAGCTAAATTAAAACTGGTGATGGAAAAATTCTATGCAGAGGCCGGGGGACTAAAAGGCTTCTTGCACCACCAATCATAAACATGAAGTAATCGGAAGTAAATAGCACGATGGGGAACTGTACCGGCAGTACGGGGTGAGCGGCTTGGAGAGCTCCCCGGCCAGGACGGTGTCGACCACCTTGGCCTCCTCCTTCCGGATGGCCGGATTTATCCCGCTCCCAGCAGCGGCGGTGTCTGCCTCCGCACGCACCGCTACCGTGCCCCGTCGGGACCGGCCGCGGCCAAGGCCTGGGGCCGGCGCCGGCGCGGCAAGCGGGAAGGTGAGACGGCACGAGGTGGCAGCGGCTGCGCAGAACAGGGTCGCCATGGATGGTTCTTGGTGGCTGCGGCCGGCGGTGTTTATTGGGGTTGGTCGGATTGGTTTGGTGGGAGTCGTGGATGGATGGGTCGTCTGTTTGCTTGAGTAGGCTTGGCCGCGTGGGGGAGGATTTGGGGTGTGTGGCGAGCACACGCGCTAGCTGACCGGCCCCGTCGGTCGATCCTTCCAGCGAAGCGTCGTCCCTCCCACCCCGAATCGCTCGGCACGCGTCCTGCGCGAACGCGAGACTAGCTTCTGGATCGCCTGAAGCTTCGGGTGGCCGTACGATATTGGGCCCGCCCATTTCTTAGCACTCGTCCACGTCTTTGTTCGCTCGCTCGTGGGCGCCCCTACGGGGAATCCTATACGAATTCAAAAATTGCTAATCGAATTCAATTTTTTGCTCATCGGATTTTAAAAATATTCATCAAACAAAATTCATTACCGACATAAAAAATATTCATAAAATTCAAAATGTGTTCATTATTTTCAAAAAATGTTCATTGAAATAAAAATGTGTTCATCCATTTGTTTTCGAAAAACTGTTCTTGAATACAATTTTTTCATCAATTTAAAAAGACATCGAATTCAAAATTTGTTATTCAAGTTTAAAATATGTTCATAATTTTTTCATCAAAATGAAAAATATATTTTCTAAATGTTGGACATTTTTTGAATTCAAGAAATGTTTTTTACAATTCAAAACCCAATTTTCTTAAAATTTTAGAACCTTTTTGTGATCCCCAATTATTCTAACATAGAATTAACAGAACCAGAAAATACAAACAAAAGAAAAACAGGGAGCGTCCGTCCCCGCCCATGGGCTGGACCAACAGGGCGCGCAGGGAGGCTGGGGGTGCGCACTTCCCTGAAAAATGTCTTGGGGGTAGGAACCCTCGCTGAAGGGGAGACCGAGATGGCCCGGCCCAGAAGCGCGGGAGGCCACAGCCTCTTTTTTCTTCTTTTTTTATGTTTTATATTTTGTTTTATGCTTTGTTTTTTTAATTTTGTTTATAACTAAAAGTATTCTAAATATATTCTTACAAAAAACACTCTATAAGCATTTGAAAAATGTTAAGTGTGTATAGAAAAAAAATGTTTACCACGTATACGAAAAATGTATAAAAAAATATGGACAAAAAATTTGATCATGTATTAAAAAATGTTAATCAAGGAATTGAATTTTTTTGAAAAAATATATGAAAAATGTTGATAAAGCATTTGAGAATTTAAAATGTGTATTGAAAAAATTGTTAACCATATATTAAAAAATATTGATTTTCCTTATCATGCAGATAAAAAGGTTAATCAAGAATTTCAAAAATGTTGAATAAGTATTTGAAAAATGGTGATCAAGTATTCGAAAAATGTTAAATGTGCAAAAAATGACTATGTACTTAAAAATGATGTTTTTGTCATTTACATAACAATGTTAATAAAGCATTTGAAAAATGATAAACAAGTATTTGCAAAATGTTGATCAAACATTTGATCAATGTTTAAAGTGTATAGAAAAAATGTTGACCATGTATTGAAAAAATGATGATTTTTCTCTATAATCTATATAGAATATATTAATTAAACATTTGAAAAACCATTGAAAAAGTATTTCAAAAATGTTAATCAAGCATTTGTAAAATGTTAAATGTGTATAAAAAAATATTGATCTTGTAGTAAAAAAATGTTAATATTGCATTAGAAAAATGTTAATCAAGCATTTGGAAAATGTTAAATGTGTATAGATAAAATGTTGATCTTGTATTCACAAATGTTAATATTGCATTTAGACAAAATTTATTCAAGCATTTGAAAAATCTTTAAAATGTGTATAGAAAAAATGTTGACCATGTGTTGATTTTTTTTCCTTTTCTTTTGTGAGACATGGCGCTGGGCAAATGTTTGCTCGCCTCACGGGATGATTTTAGTGGGCCGGTCCAGTAGCGTTCGTTTTATTGGTTCGCTTGCTTTTGTTCTCTTTATCGATTATTCCCTTTTTTGTTTGCTTCTTCTTCCCTGTTTTCTTCGCTCCTTTCATCTCTTCTTCGATTCTTTCTTTCTTTCTTTTTTTTTTTGCTTTTTTCTGATTTTTTGTATGGTTGTTGCTGTTTTTCATTCGTATTGTCGTTGGCCTAGTAGTTCTATATTTTGGAACTTGTCTGAACAATGGCTTGTTCTTATTCTAGGGTATGAAAATGGTCACATGATGTTTTTGTTTGTAGTGGAGATCTTTCCCAACTACAAAATCATATATATTTGTAGTAAATTCTGACATTTGTGCATTGCTATTCTTATTCTAGCACAGGAAAATGGTCATGTGATGTTCGTGTTTGTAGATGGGGATAACATATGCTTGCGAAAATCCCCGTGGGGAATTTTCACCCTCGGTTATCCTCCCCTTGCAACCAAACAAAGCCTTAATGAATGTTCTTCCCTTTTAGTTCAAGTTGCATTATGAAGAAAATGTCACTTGGACAAAAAAGGACTGAATCTAGTAAGTTGTTTGCAAAACATCTAGTCTAAGTTGTTGTAGTTTACTTGTATTAATATCTAGTGTGAGCTATTTCACTTCGGTAGAATAAGTAACTGAATTCAAGAATGTAAGAACAAGTGTAGAAAACTCTTCCATTCATTGTACAAAACTAGTATTTGCTCAGTTCAGTACAATAGCTCAGTCGTCGAGCTAAGCATGGAAATAGTGCTTGGTTAGTTGGTCAGCTGCTAAGTTGTTGTTCAGTCCCTCACTCTTCTTTAGTCACCAAAGTTATCAAAGCTATCATTCTCATGCTAACAATCATTCGATCGATGGAAAATACCAGATTATGTACTTTCTTAGTTCTTGTTAGTTCAGAAGGTGGGGAGCTTGCATAATGTGAAAAGAAAATGAGTACATAACAATGCCATTTTTTGGAAGATTTGATTAGGAATTTCAATCAGAAGAAAAATTAATACACGGAAAACTTACATATTTGTCCATTAAATCCTTGACAAATGGTAGTTTCATTTTGTTGTCCTTTTTTCATGAGTTGGAAGACGAACTTTTCCCGTAGTGCTTGCACATCCAGCTGAAGAGATACATGAAGGAAGAAGAAATAAGTTGAAAGCTGGAGTGACGTACTTCTTTTTTTGGAGAATTTACTGTTTGGATAGAACATTCAAAGAAGTACATCTACGAAGATATCAAGCAATAATTCAAAAAGCTGAGTACAGAATAGTTGAATAAGGAAAAAGAGAAAGATTAAAAATAATGGCGAACATTTGAAAAATTATCTGTTTGGAAGCCTGAGTAAGTTATTTGAGAAATACTCATAATATATTGAATAATGTATTTTTTCTGAATTACTTAAAAATATATTTATAATTAAGAAAATGTTCATAGTCTATTTAAACAAAGTCTTGGAAAAATGTCCGCTACATATTTCAAAGCATGTTCAACAAGTACTATGAAATGTATTTGAAGTAAAAAAAATGTTCATAGTGTATTTAAAAAATGGCTTGGAAAATGTTTATTACATATTTCAAAACAAGTTCAACAAGTACAATCAAAATGTTAATTGTTCGATAGAAAAATTTTCATTATGTATTTAAAAAAATTTAATACCTTCAGTTGTTCATCAATTACATTAGGGATATAAATATTCTAGTATTTAAAAAATGCATTTAAAGAAAATATTCATAGTGTGTTGAAAATTGTCTTAAGAAAATGCTTATTAGATATTTCAAAAATGTTCAATGAGTACTATGAAAATGCTAATTCTTCAATAAAAAAATGTTCATTGTCTAAAAAAATGTATTAGTAATACTTCAAATTGTTCATTAACTATGAAGGAAAATGCTCATAGTGTGTAGGAAATGTATTTGCATTTAAAAACAATGTTCATAGTGTATCAAAAATACCTTGGAAAAATGTTCACTACATATTTCAAAACCTGTTCAACAAGTACTATGAAAATGTATTCGCCTTTAAAAATGTTAATTGTGTATTTAACAAATGTCTTAGAAAAATGCCCATTACATATTTCAAAACAAGTTCAACAGGTACTATCAAAATATTAATTGTTCAATAGAAATTGCAATACTTAAAATGTTTATCAATTACATTAGGAAGAGAAATATTCATAGTATATTAAAAATGTATTTGCATTTTATAGTGTGTTTAAAACATGTCTTAGGAAAATGCTTATTACATATTTAAAAAAAATGCTCGGTAAGTACTATGAAATGTTAATTATTCAATAGAAAAATGCTCAATATGCATTCGAAAGTTGTATTACCAATACTTCAATTTGTTCATCAACTAGGCAGAATACTCACAATGTATAGAAAATGTATTTACACTATAAAACAAATGTTCATTGTGTATTAAAAAATGTCTTGGGAAAATGTCTACATATATGAAAACTTGTTCAACAAGTACTATAAAAATGTATTTGCATTGAAAAATGTTCATAGTGTATTTAAAAAATGTCTTGGAAAAATGTTCATTACATATTTCAAAAGAAGTTCAACATTTAGTATCAAAATATTAATTGTTCAATAGAAAAATATTCACTATGTATTACAAAAGTATTTGTAATATTTAACTTTTTTCATAAATTACATTCGGGAGAGAAATATCCGTAGTATATTAAAAATGTATTTGCATTTTAAGAAAAAAAATGTTCATAGTATGTTTAAAAAGTGTCTTAGGAAAATGCTTATTACATATTTCAAAAAATGCTAAACAAGCACCATGAAAATGCTAATTTAAATAGAAAATGTTCACTATGTATTAAAAAAATGTATTAGTAATACCTGAAAAAAATTCATCAACTGGGTAGAAAAATGCCGATACTGTATAGAAAATGTATTTGCATTTTTAGAAGAATGTTGTGTATTAGAAAAATGTCTTGGAAAAATGTTCATTACCTGTTTGAAAGAAGTGTCCACCAGGTATTATGAAAATGTAATTGTTCACTATGTATTTAAACAAAGTATTTTGTAATAATTTAAATTTATAGAACAACCATACTGTATTAAAAGAAATATATATTTTTTGCATGGTAATACGTGTCTCATTCATATCATAAAGAACAAAATACAAGCCATGTAAAGACCGACATGACAAAACTGAAAAGATAGCAGAACATCTCTGAGCATGACACCAATGTTCGTCACCAGCCTTCGGCACCACCTCAGTAGCCACCGAAGAAAAGAATGACGAATCACCTCCTCACCCGAGCTCGACGCGGCTCCATCCCGGATAAGCAGCTTTGCGGACCTCCAAGGTGGCTCACCAAAAGTGAAGCCCTTACCGTTGAACGAATCGCATCGGCAACACCCCGGACACGCCCTCGAACTCCAGATCTGGCACCCCACCACGACTAAAACGCCGAAGGAGGAAACCATATCTGCCATCCATGAACCACAATCTGCATCCGCTCCTCGACTACCTCCCAAGCTCCGCGCCGACGCTGGAGCAAACGCCGTCGCAACGGCGGAGCCCGAGGACACATGTCCACCACGAGGATGCCGCCGCCGCCACACCATCCTTGCTTGAACAGACTGGTTTCCAAATCCATCCCCAACCATAGGACCGACGGCCTCGTCAGGGAAGGATCCGAAGAATCTTTATTCAGCGTTGTCGTCGTCGCCGCCGAAGCAAAGATGACGAACAACCTAAAAACCTAGACTACGAGAGAGTAAAAGCGATCCACACACTTCGATCCGGCGACCCCCCTCACCACCGACGATCGAGGTCGCCGGTGGAGGGGGGCCGCCAGAGAGCGGTGTTGGAAGATCGGCCTCCCCTGGCGGCGGCTAGGGTTCCAGCCGCCTGGGACGAGAGGAAAACAGGGTCACATACCCTGAGCCGGGAAACTTGGAAATTCCAGTAGTGACGTAATGGGCGGCAGGTCGGGGAGAGGGATACGCCGCGATCCCAGGGGTTGCGGGTCGATGACCCTTATTAAAAGAAATAAGAAGCAAACATATTGACAAAGACCATGTTGATACAAATGTAGAAATTACAATGCCCCCTTGTGATTGAAACAAACAGAAGCACATAAAGAAAACACTAGGAACGCGGCGTTTAGGATTGTATCGGTGGGATTATCTGGACCCCCACTCTGCTATGTGGGTCCATGCTGGGTTCATTATTTGATGGTTGGGAGAGCATCGGAAAATATCGTATTCATGTGCTCCTGCCTGCATGTACACGTACGTCTTCCGCCGATACATCAATATGCATACGAAGCAGAAGTGGGCCACTGGTGGGCCACACAGAAACCCGTTTGCGTTAACAACTGGACCGACGGAATATCATTTGGCACGTACCTGCACCGCTCAAAAAAATTGGCTCGTACCTGCAGGAACAACAGTTCGTGTAAGTAGAAAATACATTTATTAATTTATGAGATGTCTCATAGCCATAGGGGCAATATTTTGACTGTACTTATGCACGTCTCAAAAAATTAATATAACAGTATTTGAAGTTGTGCTTGAAACGGAAGAAAAAAATAAAGACGGGATTAATACCAGACATATGCAAGAATATTCTCAGCCCTTTGAAGATTCCCTCTATCTTGACCACCAGTGATAAGATCCTCCACAAAGAAGAGCTCCTACTAGAGTGCCAGGTGTCCAATAAGATCAATGCACACATGCATTAGAGCAGTTATATGCTAGGGTTAGATGTTTACGCATAGTAAGACGTTGAAGCATGAGCAAGCAACAACCAAAAGATTCCCGGAGGCCTAGAATCATATACATATCCACATGACATGCACAGAAGAACAAATGGCAGCTTTACTCGAGAGAAAGTGCTTTCAAGTCTTTTTTGCAGATAAGAAAGTGCTTTCAAGTTGCAAAAACTTTGAAAAACAGACTTCAGTTCCGAATCTTTAGAACTAGTTTCACTCTGTAAAAGAATCAAGAAGGCAAGCTTGAGCGTGATGATGGTGATTGTGAACAAGGATAACGGTTTGGAGGGGGAGGGAAAGAGGGTAGCATGACAACTGCTAGAATATGGTGTTAAGTTAGTTGGCGACACCTTCTTGTTCTTGTTCCCTTTTCAGTTCTCAGGGTCGACTCATGCCTCCGGACAAATACCTATGTGTTGTTCTTTTAGCTGTACTTGGATTGTATTCCAATGCAAATCATTTCTTTGTAGGTACTCCCTCTATTCCTAAATGTAGTGCGCATAAATTTCATAGAAGTCAAACATTGTTTAGTTTGACCAAGTTTAGTGAGAAAAGTATCAACAAAAATAATACCAAATAAATGTAATATAAATATATGCTTCATGATGTATCTAACGATATTTACTTAATATTATGGATGTAGATATTTGTCCTCTATAAATGTAGTCAAAGTAGGGGGAGTTTGATGATACGTCTCCAACGTATATATAATTTAAAGAAAAGTCCACTTTTCGTCTCTCAATTCTTCGGTTTGCTCACTTTTAGTCCCTCGACTCTAAAACCGGACAAATTGCACCACGAACTCTCGAAACCAGCCACTTTTCCTCCCTGCGGGGTTTCGCCACCAAGTCAACCCGGTTTTGACCATGGGATGAACAGTAAAACCGAAAAAATAGCAAAAACAATCAAAAAAATCTGAATTTTATTTACGTCGGAGATAATCAGGTGCGCAAGGTGCGTGCCAATTTTTATCATGTTTGGACGTTCGAGGAGCTCGCGGCAAAAAAACAAAACTACATGTACTCCTTGATGAACAGTAAATTCAAAAAATAGCAAAAAAATAAAAAAAATCCGAAACTTTTTTACGTCGAAGATTCTCTGGTGCGCAACGTGCATGCAATTTTTCGTGCTGAAATGACATCCGAGGGTTTGAAACCCACCCGAAGCGGCGCGCACACGTACACTATTTTGTTTTTTTTTTGCCACGAGCTCCTCGGATGTCATTTCAGCACGAAAATTTGCACCCATCTTGCGCCCCTGAGAATATTTGATGCAAGAAAAATTCAGATTCTTTTAATTTTTTCTGCTATTTTTTGAATTTACTGTTCATTGCCGAGTACATTTAGTTTTTTTTTGCTACGAGCTCCTCAAATGTGCAAACATGAGAAAAATTGGCACGCACCTTGCGCACCTGATTATCTCCGACATAAAAAAAATTCAGATTTTCTTGATTTGTTTTGCTATTTTTTTCGGTTTTACTGTTCACCCGTGCATTGTTCATCCCATGGTAAAAACCGGGTTGACTTGACGGCGAAACCCTGCAGGGACGAAAAATGGCTGGTTTCGAGAGTTCGTGGTGCAATCTATCCGGTTTTAGAGTTGAGGGACTAAAAGTGAGCAAATCAAAGAATTGAGGGACAAAAAGTAGACTTTTCTCTATAATTTATGAAGTATTCATGCCATGTTTACAATAATTTTATATGGTTTTGGTATGATTTGAATGGAACTATCCCGGACTGACGCTGTTTTCAGCAGAACTACTGTGCTGTTTTTTTGTGCAAAAATAAAAGTTCTCCAAATGAGCTGAAACTTTTCGACGATTTTTTTTGGAACAAAAGAGAAACCCGAAGCTTCGTGGGAGGGCCAGAAGAGCCACGAGGTGGCCACTAACCACCAGGGCGCGCCAGGGGCCAAAGCGCTGGCCTAGTGGGTAGTGGGCACCTCGTGGCCCATATTAGCGTGAGACTGACGCCAAAAAATTCTATAAATGTAGAAACCCCCAGAAATAACCCTAGATCAGAAGTTCCACCGCCGCAAGTCTCTGTACCCACGAAAAAGCATCTGGACCCTGTTCCGGTACACTGCCGAAGGGGGAAATCATCACCGGAGGCCATCTTCGTCATCCCGGCGGCCACCATGATTAGGAGGGAGTAGTCCACCCGCGGGGCTGAGGGTTTGTACTAGTAGCTATGTGTTTGATCTCTCACTCTCTCTCGTGTTCTTGATTTGGCACGATCTTTATGTATCGCGAGCTTTGTTAATATGGTTGGATCAGATGGTGTTTCTCCCTCTCTATCTTGTTGTGATGAATTGAGTTTTCCCTTTGAGATTTCGTTATTATCGAATTGAATACTTTGTTGGATTTGAGAGTACTTGATGTATGTCTTGGCACTCAACTCACGGATTCCCGTGGTGACATTGGGTAATCTATGCGTAGGGGTTGATGCACCTTTTCGTCCTTGTTTCTCCGGTAGAAATCTTGGGGCACTCTTTGAAGTTCTTTGTGTTGGATTGAGTATTATGAATCTGAAGTTGTTTGATGCATATCGTTGAAGGAAATATGCCCTAGAGGCAATAATAAAGCTATTATTTATTTCCTTATTTCATGATAAATGTTTATTATTCATGCTAGAATTGTATTAACCGAAAACATAATACATGTGTGAATACATAGACAAACATAGTGTCACTAGTATGCCTCTACTTGAGTAGCTCGTTAATCGAAGATGGTTGAGTTTCCTAGCCATGGACATGAGTTGTCATTTGATTAACGGGATCACATCATTAGGAGAATGATGTGATTGACTTGACCCATTCCGTTAGCTTAGCACTTGATCGTTTAGTATGTTGCTATTGCTTTCTTCATGACTTATACATGTTCCTATGACTATGAGATTATGCATCCCGTTTACCGGAGGAACACTTTGTGTGCTACCAAACGTCACAACGTAACTGGGTGATTATAAAGATTCTCTACAGGTGTGTCTGAAGGTACTTGTTGGGTTGGCGTATTTCGAGATTAGGATTTGTCACTCCGATTGTCGGAGAGGTGTCTCTGGGCCCACTCGGTAATGCACATCACTTAAGCCTTACAAGCATTGCAGCTAATGAGTTAGTTGCGGGATGATGTATTACGGAACGAGTAAAGAGACTTGCCGTTAACGAGATTGAACTAGGTAGTGAGATACCGACGATCGAATCTCGGGCAAGTAACATACCGATGACAAAGGGAACAATGTATGTTGTTATGCGGTTTGACCGATAAAGATCTTCGTAGAATATGTGGGAGCCAATATGAGCATCCGTGTTCCGCTATTGGTTATTGACCGGAGACGTGTCTCGGTCATGTCTACATAGTTCTCGAACCCGTAGGGTCCGCACGCTTAAAGTTTGATGACGTTTATATTATGAGTTTATGTGTTTTGATGTACCTAAGGTAGTTCAGAGTCCCGGATGTGATCATGGACATGACGAGGAGTCTCGAAATGGTCGAGACATAAAGATCGATATATTGGACGACTATATTTGGACACCGGAATGGTTTCGGGTGAGATTGGGACAATACCGGAGCTCCGGGAGGTTATCGGAACCCCCCGGGAGGTATATTGGCCTTAACGGGCTTTAGTGGAAAGGAGGGGAAAGGAGCAAGGGAGGGGGCTCACCCCCCCAAGCCCAATCCGAATTGGGAGGGGGGCCGGCCCCCCCTTTCCTTCCTCCCTCCTTCCTCTTCCTTCCCTCTTCCTCTCCAAATAGGAAAAGGAGGAGCCCTACTCCAGGTGGGAGTAGGACTCCCCACCTTGGGCGCGCCTCCTCCTCCTGGCCAGCCCCCTCCTCCACTCCTTTATATACGGGGGAGGGGGGCACCCCATAGACACAACAATTGATCCATTGGATCTCTTAGCCGTGTGCGGTGCCCCCCTCCACGATAATCCACCTCGATAATATCGTAGCGGTGCTTAGGCGAAGCCCTACGTCGGTAGAACATCATCATCGTCACCACACCATCGTGCTGACGGAACTCTCCCTCAAAGCTCGGCTGGATCGGAGTTCGAGGGACGTCATCAAGTTGAACGTGTGCAGAACTCAGAGGTGCCGTAGGCTCGGTACTTGATCGGTCGGATCGTGAAGACGTCTGACTACATCAACCGCTATGCAGTTAACGCCCGCTTACGGTCTACGAGGGTACGTGGACACACTCTCCCCTCTCGTTGCTATGCATCACCATGATCTTGCGTATGCGTAGGATTTTTTTTGAATTTACTACGTTCCCCAACAGTGGCATCCGAGCGAGGTTTTATGCGTTGATATTTTATGCACGAGTAGAACACAAGTGAGTTATGGGCGATACAAGTCATACTGCTTACCAGCATGTCACACTTTGGTTCGGCGGTATTGTTGAATGAAGCGGCCCGGACCAACATTACGCGTACGCTTACGCGAGAGTGGTTCTACCGACGTGCTTTGCACACATGTGGTTGGCGGGTGTCAGTTTCTCCAACTTTAGTTGAACCGAGTGTGGCTATGCCCGTTACTTGAGAAGGTTAAAACATCACTAACTTGATGAACTATCGTTGTGGTTTTGATGCGTAGGTAAGAACGGTTCTTGCTCAGCCCGTAGCAGCCACGTAAAACTTGTAACAACAAAGTAGAGGACGTCTAACTTGTTTTTGCAGGGCATATTGTGATGTGATATGGTAAAAGCATGATGCTATATTTTATTGTATGAGATGATCATGTTTTGTAGCCGAGTTATCGGCAACTTGCAGGAGCCATATGGTTGTCGCTTTATTGTATGCAATGCAATCGCCCTGTAATTGCTTTACTTTATCACTAAGCGGTAGCAATAGTCGTAGAAGCAATAGTTGGCGAGATGACAACGATGCTACGATGGAGATCGAAGTGTCGCGCCGGTGATGATGGTGATCATGACGGTGCTTCGGAGATGGAGATCACAAGCACAAGATGATGATGGCCATATCATATCACTTATATTGATTGCATGTGATGTTTATCTTTTATGCATCTTATTTTGCTTTGATTGACGGTAGCATTATAAGATGATCTCTCACTAAATTTCAAGATAAAAGTGTTCTCCCGAGTATGCACTGCTGCCAAACTTCGTCGTGCCTGCATACACCACGTGATGATCGGGTGTGATAAGCTCTACGTCCATCTACAACAGGTGCAAGCCAGTTTTGCACACGCAGAATACTCGAGTTAAACTTGACGAGCCTAGCATATGCAGATATGGCCTCTAACACCGAGACCGAAAGGTCGAGCGTGAATCATATAGTAGATATGATCAACATAGTGATGTTCACCATTAAAAACTAGTCCATTTCACGTGATGATCGGTTATGGTTTAGTTGATTTGGATCACGTGATCACTTAGATGATTAGAGAGATGTCTATCTAAGTGGGAGTTCTTAAATAATATGATTAATTGAACTTTAATTTATCATTAACTTAGTCCCGATAGTATTTTGCAAATTATGTTGTAGATCAATAGCTCGCGTTGTTGCTTCCCTATGTTTATTTTGATATGTTCCTGGAGAAAAACTATGTTGAAAGATGTTAGTAGCAATGATGCGGATTGGATCCGTGATCTGAGGATTATCCTCATTGCTGCATAGAAGAATTATGTCCTTGATGCACCGCTAGGTGACGGACCTATTGCAGGAGCAGATGCAGATGTTATGAAATGTTTGGCAAGCTCGGTATGATAACTACTTGATAGTTTAGTGCACTATGCTTTACGACTTAGAACCGGGACTTCAAAAATGTTTTGAATGCCATGGAGCATATAAGATGTTCCAAGAGTTGAAATTGGTATTTCATACTCATTCCCGGATTGAAAGGTATGAGACCTTTGACAAGTACTTTGCCTAAAAGTTGGAGGAGAATAGCTCAACCAGTGAGCATGTGCTCAGATTGTCTGGGTACTACAATTTCTTGAATCAAGTGGGAGTTAATCTTCTAGATAAGATAGTAATTGACAAAGTTCTCTAGTCACTATCACCAAGTTACTAGAACTTCATGATGAACTATAATATGCAAGGGATGACAAAAGTAATTCCCGAGCTCTTCACGATGCTGAAATCGGCGAAGGTAGAAATCAAGAAAGAGCATCAAGTGTTGATGGTTAACAAGACCACTAGTTTCAAGAAAAGGGCAAACGGATAGAAAGGGAACTTCAATAAGAATGACAAGCAAGTTGTCACTCCCATGAAGAAGCCCAAAGCTAGACCCAAACCTGAAACTGAGTGATTCTACTGCAAAAGGAAATGGTCACTGGAAGTGGAACTGCCCCTGGATACTTGGCGGATAAGAAGGATGGCAAAGTGAACAAAGGTATATTTGATATACATGTTATTGATGTGTACTTTAATAGCACTACAAAAAAATACACTTCTGTGATGATACGTGTTTGTCACAGTAGGTCGCGTTTTTTTTCATGCATGTACATCCATGACGATTTTATGACAAAATCAAGATAGTCATACCTGTCTTTGTCAGAGAAGTGTTCCATGACATTACCAAAATTATCATCACGGAAGTGTCCACTTCCATGACGATAAATCGCGCGTCACAGAAGTGCTTTCGTCAAGGGTGACCGACACGCGGCATCCACCGTAACGGAACGCCGTTAAGCTATCGGGTCGGGTTTTGGATCCGATAACCCGTTAACAGCCCCGACCAATGGGGATTTTCCACGTGTAAAATCATCATTGGTTGGAGGAAACACGTGTCGGCTCATCGTTGGGACAGATGTCATCCACTCATTGGACGGAAGGTGCCTATGATACGTCGACACGTGGCACGGCCCAACAGAGACCCATTCCAGTGAAAAGGCCGACCCGTTTGACTTGGTCAAAAGGTGGCGGGCCGGCCCATGGAAAGCCTGTTAACGGCCTGTTCGCATATAGCCCATTTACAACCCGCTAACCCAAGGCCCGTTCGCCCTATCTGAATTAGGCCCGATGGCGTCATCTGGGCCATCCAATATGATTCCAGCCCGTTTCACCGCCCATGTATGGCCCATGACGTCTTTCGACCCATATGAGGCCCTTTGTAACTCTTGGCCTATTGCCCGTGGTGAAACTGGCCCGTAATGAACAGTGTATCACTTTACACCCATTAATGGCTCGTGGTGAAACTGGCTCGTAATGAACAGTGTATCACCTTAAACCCATTAACGGCCCGTTTTGTTGGGGATCGTAGCAGAAATCAAAAAATTTCTACGCATCACCAAGATCAATCTATGGAGTAATCTAGCAAAGAGGGGAAGGGGAGTGCATCTACATACCCTTTTAGATTGCTAAGCGGAAGCGTTGTGAGAACGCGGATGAAGGAGTCGTACTCGTAGCGATTCAGATCACGGTTGATTCCGATCTAAGCACCGAACCACGGCGCCTCCGCGTTCAACACACGTGCAGCCCGATGACGTCTCCCGTGCCTTGATCCAAAGAAGGGAGAGGGAGAGGTTGGGGAAGACTCCGTCCAGCAGCAGCACGACGACGTGGTGGTGGTGGAGGAGCGTGGCACTCCAGCAGGGCTTCGCCAAGCACTACGAGAGACGAGGAGGGAGAGAGGTAGGGCTGCGCCAAGTCGGAGACCAAATCATGTGTTGCGTTCCCTCCCTAGGGGTGGCGGCCAAGGGGGAGAGAGAGGGGGGCGCACCTAGGGTGGTCCTTAGGGCCCATCTGCCCCTAGGGTTTGCCCCCTCTCCTCTTGAGGGCACCTTGGGCCTTGGTGGGGGGCGCACCAGCCCACCTGGGGCTGGTCCTCTCCCACACTTGGCCCACGCAGCCCTCTGGGGCCGGTGGCCCCACCTGGTGGACCCTCGACCCTTCCCCGTGGTCCCAGACGTTACATCGATAGCACCAAACTTTTCCGGTGACCAAAACAGGACTTCCCATATATAAATCTTTACCTCCGCACCATTCCGGAACTCCTCGTGACGTCCGGATCTCATCCGGGACTCAACAACATTCGGTAACCACGTATATCTATTCCCTATAACCCTAGCGCCATCGAACCTTAAGTGTAGACCCTACGGGTTCGGGAACCATGCGCACATGACCGAGACAACTCTCCAGCCAATAACCAACAGCGGGATCTGGATACCCATGTTGGCTCCCACATGTTCCATGATGATCTCATCGGATGAACCACGATGTCAAGGATTCAATCAATCCCGTATACAATTCCCTTTGTCTACCGGTATAGGACTTGCCCGAGATTCGATCGTCGGTATCCCGATACCTTGTTCAATGTCGTTGCCGGCAAGTCTCTTTACTCGCTCCGTAACACATCATCCCGCCGATCAACTCCTTGATCACATTGTGCACATTATGATGATGTCCTACCGAGTGGGCCCAGAGATACCTCTCGTCACACGGAGTGACAAATCCCAGTCGCGATTCGTGCCAACCCAACAGACACTTTCGGAGATACCCGTAGTGTACCTTTATAGCCACCTAGTTACGTTGTGACATTTGGTACACCCAAAGCATTCCTACGGTATCCGGGAGTTGCACAATCTCATGGTCTAAGGAAAAGATACTTGACATTTAGAAAAGCTTTAGCATATGAACCACACGATCTTGTGCTAGGCTTAGGATTGGGTCTTGTCCATCACATCATTCTCCTAATGATGTGATCCCGTTATCAATGGCATCCAATGTCCTTGGTCAGGAAACCATGACCATCTGTTGATCAACGAGCTAGTCAACTAGAGGCTCACTAGGGACATGTTGTGGTCTATGTATTCACACATGTATTGCGGTTTCCTAATACAATTATAGCATGAATAATAGACAATTATCATGAACAAGGAAATACAATAATAACCATTTTATTATTGCCTCTAGGGCATATTTCCAACAGTCTCCCACTTGCACTAGAGTCAATAATCTAGTTCACATCACTATGTGATTGTAATGAATCGACATCCATGGGGTTTAATCATATCTCGCTTGAGAGAGGTTATCAATGATCGATCTGAACCTTTCAGATCCGTGTGTGCTTTGTAAATCTCACGTCATCTCCTAGATGCCGCTACCATGCTCTATTTGGAGCTATTCCAAATAACTGTTCTACTATACTGAATCCGGTTTACTACTCGTAATAATCCGGATTAGAGTCAAAGTTTGCATCGGCGTAACCCTTTACGGCAATTCTTTTACCACCTCCATAATCGAGAAAATTCCTTAGTCCACTAGTTACTAAGGATAAGTTTGATCACGTCACCGTGATCCATTCTGGATCACTCTTGTACCCTTGGATCGACTCATGGCAAGGCACACTTCCTGCGGTACACAAGATAGCATACTATAGAGCCTACGTCCGAAGCATAGGGACGACCTTTCGTCCTTTCTCTTTCTTCCGCTGTGGTCATGTCTTGAGTCTTACTCAATACTCACACCATATAACACAGCCAAGAACTCCTTCTTTGCTGATCTCTTTTGAACTCCTTCAAAATCTTGTCACGGTATGTATTCATTTGAAAGTACTATTAAGCGTTTTGATCTATCCTCATAGATCTTGATGCTCAATGTTAAAGTAGCTTAATCCATGTTTTCCATTGAAAAACACTTTTCAAATAACCCTATATGCTTTCCAGAAATTCTACATCATTTCCGATCAACAATATGTCAACAACATATACTCATCAGAAATGCTATAGTGCTCCCACTCACTTCTTTGGAAATACAAGTTTCTCATAAACTTTGTATAAATCCTAAATCTTTGATCATCTCATCAAAGCGTATATTCCAACTTCGAGATGCTTAATCCAGTCCTTAGAAGGATTGTTGGAGCTTTGCATACTTGTTAGCATCTTTTAGGATTGTCAAAACCTTCTGGTTGTATCAGATACAACCTTTCCTCAAGAAAATCGTCGAGGAAACTATATTTTGACATCCTATCTGCAAGATTTCATAAATAATGCAGTAGCTGCTAATCTAATTCTAACAGACTCTTAGCATCGCTACGAGTGAGAAAGTCTCATCGTAGTCAACTCCTTGAACTTGTCGGAAAACATCTTAGCGACAAGTCGAGCTTTGTTAATGGTGACACTTACCATCATTGTCTGTCTTCCCTTTTAAAATCCATATGTACCCAACAGCCTTATGACCATCAAGTAGTTCTTCCAAAGTCTATACTTTGTTTTCATACATGGATCCTCTCTCGGATTTTATGGCTTCGAGCCATTCGTCGGAATCCGGGCCCACCATCGCTTCTCCATAGCTCATAGGTTCATTGTTGTCTAGCAACATGACCTTTAAGACAGGATTACGTACCACTCTAAAGTAGTACGCATCCTTGTCGACCTACGAGGTTTGGTAGTGACTTGATCCGAAGTTTCATGATCAATATCATCAGCTTCCACTTCAATTGGTGTAGGCGCCACAAGAACAACTTCACATGCCCTGCTACACACTAGTTGAAGTGACGGTTCAATAACCTCATCAAGTCTCCACCATCCTCCCACTCAATTCTTTCGAGGGAAACTTTTCCTCGAGAAAGGACCTGATTCTAGAAACAAGCCCTTTTGCTTCCGGATCTGAGACAGGAGGTATACCCAACTGTTTTGGGTGTCCTATGAAGATGCATTTATCCGCTTTGGGTTTGAGCTTATCGAAGCTAAAACTTTTCCATGAAGCTTCTCAGTCCCAAACTTTTAAGAAATGACAGCTTAGGTTTCTCTAAACCATAGTTCGTATTAATCGTCATCTCAACGGAATTACGTGGTGCCCTATTTGAAGTGAATGCGGTTGTCTCTAATGCCTAACCCATAAACGATAGTGGTAATTTGATAAGAGACATCATGGTATGCACCATATCCAATAGGGTGCAGCTATGATGTTCGGACACACCATCACACTATGGTGTTCCAGGCGGTATTAGTTATGAAACAATTTCCACAATGTCTTAATTGTATACCAAACTCATAACTCAGATACGACGATCATATCATAGACATTTTATCCCCTTGTCACGACGATCTACAACTTCACTCTGAAATTACTTGAACCTTTCAACAATTCAGATTTGTGTTTCATCAAGTAAATATACTCAGCATCTACTCAAATCATCTGTGAAGTAAGAACATAATGATATCCATCACAGGCCTCAAAGCACTCATTGGACTGCACACATCAAAATGTATTACTTCCAACAAGTTGCTTTCTTGTTCCATCTTACTGAAAAACGAGGCCTTTCGGTCATCTTGCCCATGTGGTATGATTTGCATGTCTCAATTGATTCAAAATCAAGTGAGTTCAAACGATCCATCTGTATGGAGTTTCTTCATGCATATCTACCAATAGACATGGTTCGCATGTCTCAATCTTTTTCAAAATGAGTGAGTCCAAAGATCCATCACATGGAGCTTCTTCATGCTTTATATCAATATGACTCAAATGGCGAAGGCCACAAGTATGTGGTACTATCATTACTATCTTATATCTTTTGGCATGAAAATGTGTATCACTACGATCGAGATTCAATAAACCATTCATTTTAGGTGCAAGACCATTGAAGGTATTATTCAAATAAACAGAGTAACCATTATTCTCCTTAAATGAATAATCAGATTGCGATAGACATAATCCAATCATGTCTATGCTCAATGCAAACACCAAATAACAATTATTTAGGTTTAACACCAATCTCGATGGTAGAGGGAGTATGCGATGCTTGATCACATCAACCTTGGAAACACTTCCAACACATATTGTCATCTCACCTTTAGCTAGTCTCTGTTTATCCTTAGCCTTTTATTTCGAGTTACTAACACTTAGCAACCGAACCGGTATCTATTACCCTGGTGCTACTAGGAGTACTAGTAAAGTACACATTAATATAATGTATATCCAATATACTTCTGTCAACCTTGCCAGCCTTCTCATCTACCAAGTATCTAGGGTAGTTCTGCTTCAAAGGACTGCTCCTCTCATTTCGTATAGCACATAGTCTCGGTTTGGGTTAAACCTTGGGTTTCTTCACTAGAGCAAAGAATCGATTTGCCATTTCATGAAGTATCCCTTCTAGCCCTTGCCCTTCTTGAAACTAGTGGTTTTACTAACCATCAACAATTGATGCTCCTACTTGATTTCTACTTTCATGTGTCAAACATCGCGAACAGCTCAAGGATCATCATATTTATCCTCGATATGTTATAGTTCATCACGGGCTCTAGTAGCTTGGTGGCAGTGACTTTGGAGAATTATCACTATGTCATATGGAAGATTAACTCCCACTCAATTCAAGCGATTGCAGTACTCAGACAATCTGAGCACATGCTCAACGATTGAGCTTTTCTCCCTTAGTTTGCAGGCTAAGAAACTCGTTGGAGGTCTTATACCAAATCATGTGTTGGGCAGCCCCCATACCTCAAGTATATATAGGGGGAGAGGAGGGGCTGCGCCCCCACCTAGGGTTCCCTCCCTAGGGGTGGCGGCAGCCCCCAGATCCCATCTGGTGGCGGCCAAGGGAGAGAGAGGGGCGCACCTAGGGTGGGCCTTAGGCCCATCTCGCCCCTAGGGTTTGCCCCTCTCCTCTTGAGGGCGCCTCGGGCCTTGGTGGGGCGCACCAGCCCACCGGGCTGGTCCTCTCCCAAACTTGGCCCACGAGTTCTTCCTGGGCCGTGGCCCCACCTGGTGGACCCTCGACCCTCCCTGGTCCCAGATGCTATCGATAGCACCAAACTTTTCCGGTGACCAAACAGGACTTCCCATATATAAATCTTTACCTCCAGACCATTCCTAACTCCTCGTGACGTCCGGATCTCATCCGGACTCGAACAACATTCGTAACCACGTATATCTATTCCCTATAACCCTAAGCGCCATCGAACCTTAGGTGTAGACCCTACGGGTTCGGGAACCATGCGCATATGACCGAGACAACTCTCCGCCAATAACCAATAGCGGATCTGGATACCCATGTTGGCTCCCACATATTCCACGACGATCTCATCGGATGAACCACGATGTCAAGGATTCAATCAATCCCGTATACAATTCCCTTTGTCTACCGGTATAGGACTTGCCCGAGATTCGATCATCGGTATCCCGATACCTTGTTCAATCTCGTTACCGGCAAGTCTCTTTATACGTTCCGTAACACATCATCCCGCGATCAACTCCTTGATCACATTGTGCACATTATGATGATGTTCTACCGAGTGGGCCCAGAGATACCTCTCCGTCACACGGAGTGACAAATCCCAGTCTCGATTCGTGCCAACCCAATGTACACTTTCGGAGATACCCGTAGTGTACCTTTATAGCCACCCGATTACGTTGTGACATTTGGTACACCCAAAGCATTCCTACGGTATCCGGAGTTGCACAATCTCATGGTCTAAGGAAAAGATACTTGACATTTAGAAAAGCTTTAGCATATGAACCACACGATCTTGTGCTAGGCTTAGGATTGGGTCTTGTCCATCATATCATTCTCCTAATGATGTGATCCCGTTATCAATGACATCCAATGTCCATGGTCGAAAACCATGACCATCTGTTGATCAACGAGCTAGTCAACTAGAGGCTCACTAGGGACATGTTGTGGTCTATGTATTCACACATGTATTGCGGTTTCCAGTCAATACAATTATAGCATGAATAATAGGCAATTATCATGAACAAGGAAATACAATAATAACCATTTTATTATTGCCTCTAGGGCATATTTCCAACAGTTATTCCGTTGGGCCGTTTCCAGCCCAGGTTATCTTTCGGCCTTCTCAGAGCCCATTTATTCTTGGGCTCATTTCCAGCATTCGTTTACTTACGGCCCGTTCGTCATTTTTACGCTTGTGGCGTAAATTCAGGCCGTGGTTACAGTCGGCTCGTTTGTGGTCCGTTCATACGTTGGGCCGTTTTCATAGCATCATCAAATACGACCTATTAACGATGGCCCGTTATGGTCGGCCCATGAACGGACAATTCCAACTCTAGCCCGTTTACGGCCATAATGCGGTCTGTTTGGCCCATGTTTGGCCAATCGATCTTACAGCCTGTATAAGGCCCATTGATGATACGACCCGCAGAAGGCCCATTGTTTCTACGGCCCGTAGAAGGCCCATTGTTTCAACGGCCCGTAGAAGGCCCACTGTTTCTACCGCCAGTAGGAGGCCCAGTGTCACTACAGTAAATATTAGCCCATGGTTATTGTGGCCTAGTTTTAAAAAATAGGTTATTGCAGCCACTAGCAAACCGCGGAAAAAGAACTGCAATGACTACAAGCAAACAAATATACAAGACAACAAGGAAATAAATAAGCAAGCAACTAACGCTAGGCTATCACGACTATTACACATATTACATCCACTGGGCATCAAAGTTCGCCACCAGTGCAAATATAGGGAACAAAGCAGCATATCATATACACTGGTTGTCAAAGTTGGCGACTAGCGCAAATAAACGCCGCAGCAAAACAAATCCATAACTGGAACCACTTCAGAAGATCTCAAGAAACAATATCCTGGCTACCCATAATGTTGGCAAGATGCTTAGCAAGCTTATTAACTTTCTCTTGTTTGGCGCTTAAATCCTCCAGTGCTTGTTGTTGCACCAGAAAGTATGCATCTGAATTCTGCAACACATCTGATCGATGTCTTTCAACTTGAAGCTGAGACTCAAGAAGACAAACTGATTCAGGCAGCGAGTTCGAAGAGCTTGTGCCAGCAGTAGTGGCCACTAACTCGAACACTACATCAAGACAGGAATTTTGGGTTCTCTCACTATCGTCAAGATAGTTTTTATCAGCTTTCTTGGAGACCAACAGGGATGTCTCACTATCTTGAACCTTATCTGCATTACTTCCTTTACCATTGGATAACGCAGCATCGTTTCTCCAATATTTTGTCCGCATTCTAAAAGAGAAACAAGGCACACATCACATGTTTACCATGTTGTATATGAAACTCATTTTGGTAAATGAGTTCAAGAGTAAAGTGGATAGGATAACAAGATGAAACAAACATATATCTATGTACCATGGTCACTTTATGGTCTATATCATTCTAGTTTTTGTTGCCAAATCAAGATAGAGACACAGTTCAAATAATATTTGTTCAAGACAAAGCAGAATAGACAAAATATAAATGTGGGTAACTATAGAGCAATAACAACACTTGTAATGTGCATGACATGAAAACATAACTGTTTATTCAATTGAAACTGAAATCAACATAGAGCAGGTTACAACAGCAAACCAGTTAAAGAAAAAGGTTTAAAACATACCTGTTGCGTCATTGGAGTTTCAATTCCATCCTTCAAATTTGAAAATAGTTGGTATGAGTAAATACAGTAATGCAAGAGCAGAGGAGTATGAACCATAGCTACAGAACCTGACCTGAGATCAAATCTTCTTCTCCCTTAAGCGTTGAGTTGGGATTCAGAGTGGTGGTCCTGGTGCTTTGGGCACTGCAGTTCCCTTACTAACTGCTCGTGTTTGGGTGCTTTCTGGTGGAGACGGTGCTGTGTCAACTGGAACTGGGTTACTATCTACCGGGGTTGGGGTTAGAAGGGGTGTAGCTAGTTCTCTATCCAACTGGGTAGGGGTACAATCTGCGAGAGTCTGGGTTATGTGTGGTGGATCTGGTCCTTGGGCAAGTACAACTGTGGTTCTATCTGCATCAACTGGTAGCACTATGTTTTCTAAAGACCGTGTTGTTACTCCGTTAGATACTGCCATCACGCTCTCCAATTCAAATGGCTGATAAACAAGAAAAGTAATTGAAAGTATAGACATTGTATGATAGACAGGTGCAATGGATAGTGGGTAATAAAAGAGGGCATGAAATAGTTCATATTTTGTTGTCTAACCAACAGGATGCATGACACAATTTCACATATATGATGGCTAACTAAACAAGATAGCATGACACAATTTCACATTATGATGGCTAACTAAAAAAGATGGAAAGACATAGTTCAAAATATGAGACTATGTAAACAGGATGACATGACATAACTATATAATGTGTTTATTAAATAGGTTGGCATGCCATAATTCACATACATTCACGGATAGAATGCCATAATTCAAAATATGATGACTTTAAACACTAAACAGGATGAGATGATATAACTATATGATGTCTTTATTAAATGGGTTGCCATGCCATAATTCAGATAGATGATGTGTATGTACTATGTAAACATGATGGCATGATATAATTCAAATATATGATTTATATAGTAAGCAAGTAAGCAGATGGCAATCCATATATGATGTAAAAACTAAGCAATGCAAGACAACATGCATGACATGGGTAATATAACCCTGCCAAGTTTGAGCATAGACCTCAGGAGGGAAATAGGACTGGTCATCAGTCTCTGAATCCTCCTCTGAGGAGCTCTCAGAACCAAGAAGATGTCTCGCTTGGCAGGTAGCATTATCTGCTCAATACCTTGTTTTCACTCCGGATACTTCCATCACCGCTTCAAATGGCTGATGCACAGAAGAGTAGTTGAATATACAAACGTTGTCGACAAATGGAACACATAATACAAAAAATGATAGCATGATATAACTCACATACATGATGATTGGCTAAACAGCATGGCATTGCATAATTCACATATATAATGCCTTTGCAACAAGATAGCATTGTATAATTCACATATATAATGTCTTGCAACAAGATGGCAATGCATAATTCACATATATGGTAATTAGACACTGAACAGGTTGCATTCACACAAAGCATGTCTAAACTAATCAAATGACATAGCAATGCGAGACACCATACACATGATATGAGCAACATAACCCTGCCAAGTTAGAGCATACACCTCGGGGGGGGGGGGGTGGGAATAGGACTGGTCATCTGTCTCTGAATCTTCCTCTGAGGAGTTATCCGCAACCAGCGAGATATGCGCTTCGTCAGATAGCATAGTCTGCTCTGAAGACCTTGTTTTCACTCTAGAATTTGCCATCACCGTGTCAAATGGCTGATGCACATGAAGAGCAGTTGAATGTACTAACATTGTTGACAAATGTAATATATAACGAAAAAAAAGGATGGCCTGATATAATTTACATATAAGATGACTGGCTAAGCAGGATGGCATTGTAAAATTCACATATATGATGCCTGGCTAAACAAGATGGCGTTGTATAATTCACATAAACGATGAATAAACTAAATAGATGGCATTCGCACAAAGGATGTCTAAACTAAGCAGATGACATATTTGATGTATAAAGTAAGCAATGCAAGACACCATATGCATGATATAACCAACATCAGCATGCCAAGTTAGAGCGAAGACCTCAGGGGGTAAATAGGAGTTGTCTTCTCCTTCTGAATCCCCCTTAGAACAGATATCTTCCTCTCGATTATAATCCAAAATGCATGGAGGGGGGGGGGGGGCTACCTTTGTGCCTACCATGGAGCGACGTCTGCATGAAATTTTATTGCCACGCAAGGCTCGTCTCTTTTGCTCTACATGTTTAGTTCCATTGTTTACAATAACTGTCATGCATAGGAATAAAACATAGTGAGATTATGTAAGGAGTGCATGCAAAAATCCAGAGTGATGGTAGCAACCTGTGGATAGACCCAAAACCAATAATAGCAAAGTGCATGATGGCTTCAGTTAAAAATACAGATAATGGCTTCTTTTCTTGTTTGTTTCCCACCCAACATGAAACTCATAGTAGACACCGGAGATTAACAAGATAGTAGATAAATACTATTGATAGCGGCCCGATATGTACCCCACAACCATTTAAAAACTCAAGTTTGACCATTAGTTTGGAGCTGACTCGAGTCTAATCGATGAACAGACGATAAAGTAGCATGTAATATTAAGCGATGCATAACGTGGCGGAACCACGAAAGAGTGCGACCTCTCTTGCGGACCCGTGTAGTCCCTCGAGGTCATCTGCTTTCGGTTGATGATGGTAATGCAGTTTCCATGGCTGCGGCCCGGTGGGAAGAAGATCCGAGGCGGCGAAAGACAGTCTGGAGGCCGGATCCCTCAGGCTGGACCCTTTTGTCGTTGGAGCAAATTTGGGGTGGACGACGGCCCAGCAGGAGCGGGACAAACCACGCAAGGTTTTCCTTGACAACTATCTGTAAGAGAAGTAATTCTGTAAGGGCTCGTTTGAATTGGAGGATTCCAACAATGCAGGGATAGGAAATAGACAGGAATAGGATAGGAATGCCCTTGCAAAACAGAGAATTGAAAAACACAGGATTTCTGCCAATCTAGGTGTTTGATTCACAACAATTGGAAGATCACAGGATGCAAAGAAGCATGGTGAGATTAAGTCAAACCACAAGAAAATGTACGGTTATAATGCTATTATGCTACTATCTCTTAGTCTTGTGCTTCATGAATAGGAATTTGAAAAGGAGGACAAGTGAAAATTAAAATTCCTATGTTTTTTTGTTTCAAGGAGACACTAACGGAAAAAATCCGTGTGCTCAAAGTGGGACAATATATATAACATGTAGAGTAAAAAAGAGATGCAACAAGTGTAGAACCTCTTTGGCGAAGCCATGTCGATCTCGGTGTGATTGGGTTGGCGGTGAGGATGCTCGGCTGACTTTCTTTGTCGGGGAGGGAAGAAGATCTTAGGCGTTTGGAGATGGAGCCCGAGGTACTGCTCCGTTGTGATGGAGGGTTTCACTGTTGGAGCAGCTACGGTGAGTTGTACGACGCCGAGGTCAAGCAGACAAGAGAGACAACGAACAATGTTAACTCGAGTGGAATTCTAATAGCATCTCCAATACATGACATAAAATACATAACCACAAAGTGCTAGATGTAAAATACATCAGCCGCTCATCTCTGAACTTAATCACAAAACTGAATTTAACTGTCAAATCGAACTTAACCGTCAAACTGAACTTAACCGTCAAACTGAATTTTGTCAAAACTGAATTTTCTTGTCGAAACTGAATTTTCTTTGTCGAAATGGAACGCACTAGCTAGGTGAGGCTACACGTCGGTCGACTGACTTTTTCATCTCTGGTCAGTCGATTTTGCAGCCGTTGGATACGAAATCAAGGGCCCGCGGTTCATCTTAAACCTCCACCCCCCCGAGCCGCCAGCCACCATCGGCCAAACAGCAGCCCCTCGCCGCCCGCGGCCGGCGGTGCGCTGCCCTGCCCTCCCCGAAAACACTCCCCACCGCCGGTCCGCCGCCGCCCCGGCCATCCCTCTAGGCCCCCCCGTGCATCGAAGCTTTTTCTCCGTGATCACCACGCCACCGCCCGCCAACGCCCGCCACCACCGCCACCACCGCCCCATCCTCAACCCTAAGATAGATAGTGGGCACCCCTCCCAAGAAGCCCTCCCCGCTGCGGCTGGTTCTTCCTTCACCCGCGAGCCCCAACCCCCGAAAATCGACTTACCCAAAAGTCGATTCAATGATCAAGTGTAGCTAAATCGGAGCAAAGATCGCAACAAGAGCAAGAGCGAGAGCAGCAGCGCGAGCAAGAGCAATAGCAAGAGCAGACCAAGCAGGGGACCGAGAGCAAGAGCAGAGCAGCAACACGAGCGAGAGCTAAAGCAGCAGCAGCTCCTACTGATGTGGACCTCGTCGCTGAGGGAGCGACGCCGTGGAGGAAGTGGCCGGTGACGCCGCCGTGGATGGAGCCGCGCCGTGTCGACTCGGGACCGAGCGCCGGCAGCACCGTGATATCGAATCAAGAAGAAAATGCGGCGATTAGTGTACAACCTCTTTGGTGGCGCCCATTAGGTCTCAGCTTTATCCGAGGAAACGGTGATGATGATGCTCTTCCGGTGGTGCAGGTGAAGACGGCGGTGTGGGAATGGAGGTGGTGCGAAAGACGAGGGGAACGTCGGGGCAGCTCCTTGGAGGTGGAGGACGGGGTGGCTGAACCGGCGGGACGACGAGATCGACGACGGATCCTCATCCGGTATGGTGGATGAGGGACGTCGAGGTGTTGCTGTGGACGACGTTGTCGGGGAAGAGGCTCCAGCTGGGTGGCGGACGGAGCAGGGTGTGGGGTTTCATCGCGGGTTTTCATGGCCTCGGTGTACGAATGGGTGGGCCTATGGGATGGCAGTGGGGAACCATGGCTTAGGGACGCGCTTGTTCGAAATGTGGGGTAAGTTACGAAAGTACCCCCACCGATTTGAGGTGCTTCTTTCGGTTCAGGGGTACCACGGGCATTTCGCATGTCGGGATTTGACAGGAGGTGGGAGTTTTCGCGTGCGTTGTAATTTTGGAATAGCAAGGCGCGGGTTGAGATGGAGGGAGTTGTCGGAGCACAATGAGACAAAGATATATCTTAAATATTTCGGGCTAACAAGGCGCGGGTTGAAATTTCCGGACAAGCCAAACGCATTATCTTGTACCAAATCAATGCGCACTGCAAATGTCATTCAAAACTTTGAATTCATGTTATGTTCAATTAAAATATTGTGCTACGTGTATAATGCATGCAACCTACTACTCAAATGAACGTTTTAGTGCATTCCAAACGTATATACTACCGCTTAAATATGAACTAAATTTGAATTCGTTTCTCTATTTGAATAAGATCTACAGTAATGATTGTTGTGAAGTCAAAGGATTTGAATTCGTTTCTCTGTTTTATAAGATCTACAATCATCATTGTTGTCAAGTTAAACCATCGTTTGTGTATTATCTTCACAGCACACCACATGATTAGTCTCGAATTACATATGAACTATGTATACTATATGAACTCGAACTTGATTTTTTGAATCCACTTTATTTTGATTTCAAATCACATTACATTTCTAGCTCTAGCTAGATCTTCATAATCTTAACCATGTCTCATATGTATAATGTGTTTATCACATTATGTATGGTGCCCCCCCCTATGCCTACAAGTATTTAGATGTGAGTTGCAAACACCACACATTACCACAAATTCAAATAAAATGTGAGAATGTTCGATATATAGTATTGTTTAGATTGTTCGATATTTAGTTGTAAGCTGCAAACGACACACATTATCACAAATTCAAATAAAATGTGAGATTGTTTGATGTATAGTATGGTTTAGATTGTTCGGCATTTAGCTATGAGTTGCAAACGCCATGCATTATCACATTATGGTATAACATGTGCACAAAGACGTGTATCACCACTATATTCATGCACGCAATGTTTAAAACACTATGATCTCCTATTCAAATATATGAATCCGCTTTCATATCAAATTATGATCTTTGTTAGTCTCTTACACCCACACAATCCTCTAACCTTTGTAGCTACCACTAACTTCCTCTCGTGCATGCACACGCCCTCCTCGCCCTCCCCCTCCCTCAGCATTCTATCCACCGGGCACATTCATTTTTTTTCTTTAGGTCGTTCTCCCAGAGTCTCCACAACTCCTTTCCGACACACACCGATCGATAAACCTCTCCAGCGATGCCTGCCTACAACATACACACACACCTTCAATCTCCTCCTTTATGTGTCCTTGCCTCATGTCTCACAACCGCACACTCCTCCCCCTATCTAGCTAGTAGTTGGGCCTCTCGCACCACCTCCTAGCTCCATTCTCTTTGTCTATCCATCTCGCTGGGCCTTATTTGCATCTAACAAATGGACGTACACCAACCGATCTCTCACTATACATATAGCTAGCTAGGTCCTTATAACTCGTTTGTACCCACACGTCGATCGATCTACCTCATTATTTGTGTCTCTCCCTTCCTCCGACAAACAACAATTGATCTACCGATCTAGTTAGGTTTGCTTACCAAACACATGGTTCCCCTTCATCATCCATGGATGCGTCCCTACAGATCTATCACACACAGGCACTCACAGAAACACATCCCCACTCTTATTGATAACATTGAAGTTCCACCCTCGGTTTGTCTAGTAGGATTCTCCCAACATCTCCGAGAAGCAACTCCATCACCCATCCAGCACTCTACCCCTCCCTCCCTCTCTCTCTCTCCTCTCTCTCTGTCCCATCATATTTCCCGTCCTTGATTATGTATGGATGTCGACCGATCTCCCTCAAGACATAGCTGGGTCTCTCCTTCTCAACACATATACTGAGTCGTTCTACCTCTATAGTTAGGCCCCTGCCTACCCCTCCCCCCACCCCCTCCCCCCACACACACCGATACATCGAGCGCTCTAGTCATGTCTCCCTGCCACAGACAAACTTGACATGTGCCCTCAAATGTTCCGGTAGGCCAGTCGCCCTATATCTTTGACTTGCACACACACACAATTTCGATGGCTCTCTTCATCGATCTCGCACCCACCCACTTGATCATCTCTTCGACTCTATCGATAGCTATGACCCCTCCCTCTCTTCTCGTGGATTGCTGCCCTCTATGTATGATATGGATAGGCCTCCATTTCACACACATTGCATGCAAAATTTTGTTTGAGATGTCATCGACACATATTCACACAAATAATTCACGAAATAAACCCCCACCCCAACCCCCACCCCCACCCCAAAACAAAAACACTCACGAACGCGGTTTGTATCTCTCACACACACCCATGTAGGTGGGGGACGTGCACGAAGAGAAGAGGTGCATGCACGGCGCACGTACTCCGGTCTCTTTCCCAACCACACCCGCATGGGTACACGGTGGAGCTCATTTCTGTATGACAAATGCAGCCCACGTGGTAATTTGGCATGTGTACTGGTTGTCCACTTGGTGGAGGGAGGATCGTCTACCACGGGTGAACAAACAAATTGCGACTTGACGCGTTATGTTAAATTAAAAAAAGAGGCAAACCATGTGGGGCCTACCTTAGAGGCAAGGCTCTATACACTGGAGTACTTTTGATGTGTCCTGTCAACTCGCAGAACGAGGAGAAGCTTGCTTAGTACACCGTCTCCCCCGCCCACGGGCGCGGTGGCTCGCAGGATGAGGTGAAGCTTGCTCCGCCCACGCCGCCTCCCTCGCCCATGCGTGTGTGGCTCACAGGTGACGAGGAGAAAAATTTACTACTCCCTCCGCTTACTCCTCGTCCCTACTACCTTGGTTATAGAGATTATATCATATTGTTTGGAATATATATGTCCTTCAAAGAGATTTCAATATGAACTACTAGTACATACTCCAAACACTGAAGTATATAGACGTATTTTAGAGTGTAGATTCACTCATTTTGCTCCGTATGTAGCACTCTCCCTCGCCCCTCGACCCTCGCCCACGTGGTGGACATGCAGCAATTGATTCGATCTCATATAGCCAGAACGATATATATTGCGCACTACCATTATTGCTCGACTTCCCGAAGAGGCGAAGAGCCAATCGCAAGGTTAATATTTTGGAGATGCCAAGCGCAAGGTTATAGGAGAACGAGTAGTAGGTGCCGCGTCATTTATAAATAAAGTGTTTTTTTCTTGAGTGGCACGTACGCAATATGATAGGTTCATATGGAGAGAAAAGGAAACCGCTCCACTATATACATAGTCAGGACGGGCCAGCCTACACGGTTGCTTGCTGGGGTTGCTCTCTTCACACTCTCTCGCACAAAACGACTGTGGCCACATCTCTAACATCCCGGCGGATCACGTCCGCTTGGGGAAGGGGTGGATGCTTAGTGTAGATGTGGTGGCCTTCGCCGACGGTGAAAACCCAATGTTGGCACGTCCCGATCAGGGGTCCCCGCCGTTCTCTCTCACAAAGCCGGTGAGGTTGCCTTCGTCCCTTGCTCACTGCCGCGACGTGGGCAGTTGCCGCCTCCCGCCGCCCTCCTCAAGGTTGAGCTACGTCCCTCGGGTACAACTCCCTTTACAGCCGGCTTGCACCACTGCTCCAGCTGCCCACATCACACCCTGTGGATATTTCTCTACTTCTTTGCCCCGCACATACCTCTACTGGCTTCTACGTACTAGATTTGTGATGAGTTTATGTGTCATCAACTAGTCCCAGTAATCTTATTCTAATCACGCTTCTTCAATTTCTTTGCCATGTGGATGCTCATCTCGATTTTGGTGAAACTGCACAAAATGATCCGATGGTCAAAAGGTTGCAAAACTTCATTTATTAGGAAGCTCAAACGCTACAAAGAAATTGAAGCCCTGGTCGTGGTTCACAGTTCAAGGGCTAGGGACTGCATGGATCATTTTTTCTTTTAGCTGCCTCTGCTCCAAAATAAGTGTCAACTTCAGTAGTAGTACAACTTTGTACTAAAGTTTGCACAAAGTTGAGACACTTATTTTGGAACGGAGGGAGTATATATTTGCTATGATCTCATCAATCATTGAGATGCAATAGCATACATGTCAGTCTCCTTTGTATTTGATGAAATGTTGCAACGGCAACCTTGGACGCAAGATACATGTAAATGTCGGAAGCTTCATAGCATTGTACAAATTTATCTCACTGATAAATTACAGACGTACTATACTAGTACTTCCTTCGTTCCTAAATATAAGTCTTTGTAGAGATTTCACCATGAACCACATGCGTATGTATATAGATGCATTTTAAGTGTAGATTCATTCATTTTGTTCCGTATGTAGTTCACCTAGTGGAATCTCTACAAAGACTTATCTACTAGTAATAGCTAGCCCCCACTACTAGGAATTCTCTATCCTCTCCTTGAGCCACATCATCAAAATTGATGTAGCCAAGTTAGATGAAGTAAATCAGTCCATAATAGCCATCTCGATCTAGACGTTGAGAGGCTCAAGACTAAGCCACATGCAAGCATGCAGAAATACCGTGGCATGCATGTGAGTGGGTTTTAAATCACATCAACATGTCTGCATGCAAGCATGCACCGGTAGCATGCATGTAAGTGAGCTTTTAAGTCCCATGAACATGTCAAAAAGAAAAAATATAATCCCATTATGCAGTAGGAGTTGGCTGATTTTTTTCCTTACGTGGGATGATCTAAATGATGATGGGAGTTTATCTAGTTTGGCTACCACATCTGTCATGTGGTTATAGAGTTTTTTTAGTTATATGAAATCGATAATTTTGCGCAGAGAGATATACGGCTATTCAGCGGCAACGCGCGGGGACTCATCTAGTAATATTTAGGAAAGGAGGGAGTACTATGTAAAGAGTTAGGTGTCGCATGGTGATAGTGTGAGGTGGGCCATGTAATCATTGAGCCTGCGTGTTTTCACTGCTCTTGCACTCCTCCGCTGTAAGAATGGAGAAAATTGTAATCTAGTAGTAGTAGTAGTACCTCCTTTCGCCGAAAGCGCGGGACATCCAGCAGTCCTACCACCTCAGGAATAAAGACCAATGAGCCGTCAAATCACATAGACCCAGAAGAAGTTGGACGGACGAAGCAACCATCACTCTTGCGCCGGTGAGAGGTCGCGTCCGCTCTGTCCGGGCATGAATGCGACACCGATTCTTTGAGCGGCGCCGACTGCTTCAAGGGAAGTGCGCCATGGCGATGGAGGGGCTTTGGGTGGGCCAGGCTGGTCAGAGCGCGGCGTGGCAGCTGTCAGATGTCCCTACGGAAACGCCCGGAAACGAGAGGATGCACCGACTCTCGCGGCTAAAATCGTACACTACACACCATCTCTCTGTAGGAGTAGGCCGATCTGTCGCTCTCTCTAACACACAAATTCTGTTAAACACACGCACGCACACGCACGCTTCTTGGTCCCGTTGCACCTTCTAACGTGACTTATTACACCTAGATGGAGGGACTAGTAAGTATACGAGATACGGTGGCACACTGACTTAATTCGAATACAAGTGCCAAAAATTTGTGTGCATGTTATAATAAGGATTCACTTAAAATAGTACGTGAGCGAACAGAGGGATCAATTGGACAAAGTGTTCCCAGCAGTAGCGAGATGTGTGAGGTAAGATACATCACCGGGCGCTTTTAATTTTTCTTATTAATTTGTTTGTTTCACCTCCGACCGGTGGGACCCAACGTACTACATGGAGAGAGGTAAGGTGACTAAGGCTGCATTATTTCTGCACCACTGTGGATAGTCTTACCACCAAAGCCACATGACACGATTATGATTGAAATCCCAATGACTCCCACACACACAAAAAAAACACGGCATGCTTGTCACACGAATGCAGGAATGTATAAAAGGTTATTTTCCTCTCGTTGAACATAACGGGAGGGTTGTGTAGCTGGTTAGCCTGTTCGCTCATCAAACTTGAGGTCTCGGGTTCGATAACTACACTTGAGCATAATTTGTGCCAGGAGGATTCTTTGACTGGTCAAAATGGATGGATACGGAGCTATGCGATCTTGTAGTGACCATATAATCACCTCATCACGTATAAGATGCAGCCTCGGCACTTGTTTTCTAGGGTTTGCATGCTTCACACTCTCTCTCCAGTATATATATACACGCTGGAGCCTCAGCGCTTGTAGTTGCTCTCTTCACACTCTCTCGCCCTCTCCAGATCTAAACAAGACTTCGTTGGCTTCTCTATCCCTCACCGCTGCTCAAAGAGCCGGGCAGGATCCGTCATGCTGGGAAGGGAAGGAGGCTTAACGCTGTCGCCGGGCGCGAGGAGGGAATCCACTACATGCGTAGCTGTTCACTTTCCACCCAATGGTGGCGCTGGAGGGCCTCCCACCCCTTCTTCTTCGCCATTGCCTTGTCGCCCAATCGAACCACGCCCCAAGAACCTTAAGGTATAATTTACTTACTCCACATGCATTGCTCTAGCTGCATGTATACCATGAATCTAGGACGTGGTTCAAAGAGGAAAGGAGTGGGGAAAGTAGTGGGAAAAGTTGTATATAGCATGAATCTAGGACGTGGTTCAAAGAGGAAATGAAGGGGAAAGTTGTATAGCATGAATCTAGGACGTGGTTCAAAGAGGAAAGGAATGGGGAAAGTAGTGGGGAAAGTTGTATCGCATAAATCTAGGACGTGGTTCAAAGAGGAAAGGAAGGCGAAAGTACTAGTTCAAAAAGGAAAGGAAGGGACAAGGTCAGAGTTTGAGCAGACTAGATTTGCTGCGCTCACATAGGGAAAGGTGTCTAAAGATAACAAAACTAGGACCAACACAAATATGCTCCTTGGTTGTTTGTTCTTTGTTGCAACAGACTGTGCATGACCACAATACATCGGTAGATGCACATGGTGCTGGTGCGTCCACTGTCCCGTGCAACTCATTAGCTGTTGTTAACCTAAGGCCCTGTTTGGTTAAAAACTCCCTAGTCCCTACCTGCTTGGTTCCAGGGACTAAACATGGACTAGAGGTTATTAAATGACATTCTAAAAGACCATGTTACCCCTAGTAATGAACTAATAGAGACAAGGTGCGATGCGTGACAGGGGCAACTGTTGGAAAAAGTCCCAAAAAGACTCCCTCGGGGTCTTCTTTCTTTAGTCCCAAATGCCCACTTTTAGTCCCGAAAAGTCCCTCCTGTTTGGTTTAGATGGGACTGACAAGGAGTTTTTTAGTCCCTACACCAAAATGTCCCTGTAAACAAACACCCTCTAATAATGCCGCTGGAAAATTGATGCAATGCCACAGTTAAAAGCAAATTACATGTTTAACGAATTTTATTGTTAATATAATCTCTATGTTAATATTAATCAATGCCACCGCTTGAGAAATGCTACCGCCTTGCTTTCTTTCCCATTTAGATAAGGTAGATGCTTCTTTTTGTTGGCTTCGTGTCATCCACCGTTATTGACCACTAATTGTTTCCTTTTCACCTCTCGTAAACAGGGTTATCTACTTCACCTCGTTGCCATTGTGACCTTTTGTTGCACTGCACAAAACACTTTTGTTTTAAGAGTGTTTTGTGCAGTTCAACCAAAATGTCACACCGACAACGTTGCTTGATTGCTTGATCTTAGTGGAACTGCACAAGAGGAGATCTTACTTCCTATCCATTAAGGCAAATTTGGTTCAGATCTTCTTCTTGTGAGTTGTTTGAATTCCGCATCATGAGAGGTCAAGATTAGCCTTCTTTCACATGATTCTGCAGTGTGCTTTCATATGTTGTGCTACTTGTACGATAATGTTGCTTGACTTTAGTGAATCGCACAAATGGAGACAAGACTTCCAATCAGTATGTGCACCGTAATATCCCATTGAGGTAAGATAAGGATATTTCACAACTGATGGCCTTTATTTTGCCACTTTCATCATAAAATTAAGTTTAGTACTATACTTGTGCTCCCTAATTGACATGCCAAATCTTACATTGAAGGCGAAGCTTGTCTGTTATTGAACCAAGTGATGAAGGGGAAGAACAAGCGGAAGAAAAACAAAATCAACTCCCGGTCTGTAATGAAGCAATCGGAACTGTGATGACACAAGTAATGATATAGTTTTGCATCTTAATTTATTGCTATGGCTGGAACGAGCAATTGTTTTGCCACTGATTTGATGCCACTCTTAATGTAATACGTAATTATCTCTACTTGTGCAAACAGGGATCTTCTTTGAAGATACCATATATTTTAGTGGAACTGCACAAGAAGATGTTGGAAACATTAAACTAAACGAGGAGTATATAGTAACAGATGCTCCAGCAGGATTTAGCACAGGAGGAGGGAGAAGCCAACCCTCATGATAGAGCGGCAGACAGAGAGGTAGAGGACGATAATTATATGCCTCCCTCCGAAGACGAGGCAAGCCTCGACGACGACGAATTTGTCATGCCCGAGGATCCCGTCGAACAAGAGCGTTTCAAGCGCATGCTTATGGCCACGGCAAGCAGCCTCAAGAAAAAGCAGCAGCAGCTTAGAGCTGACCAAGACTTGCTAGTCGACAGATGGATCAAGTCCTTGCAGCCAAGAGTACGAACTCGATCGCCCCTCCAAGAGCTACCTGAAAACGCAGGCTGCTACCCCAATTAGAGGAGGAAGCAGCCAAACCTACATCACCAACAAGATGATGCGGCGGCCGACCGCCACCCCATGGTCATGATAGAGAGGCCTCTAGGCCCTCCATTCAAGCCGCACCGGCGTCGCCGAAAAGTACCAAGGCACGGGAAACGCGCTGCACCTGCGAGACATATTGGAGGACAAGGCAAGGCAAACAAGATCGATCTACGGATCGCTGGGCGCCTACGACACGCGTGATGATAGCCGCCACGCCGGATACATCAATTCCGGGCCGAACACGATGAGACAAAGCTCATTTGAGCTGCATCGTGATATAGCTCAATACATAGGCGCCACACACCCACTATGCTTCACAGACGAAGTGATGGATCATCAAATCCCCGAGGGTTTCAAACCCGTAAACATCGAATCATACGATGGCACAACAGATCCTGCGGTTTGGATTGAGGACTACCTCCTCCATATCCACATGACCCGCGGTGATGATCTACACGCCATCAAATACCTCCCACTCAAGCTTAAAGGACCAGCTCGGCATTGGCTTAACAAAGATGCCGCCAGAATCAATTGGTTGTTGGGAGGACCTCGAAGCTGCATTCCTTGATAACTTCCAGGGCACATATGTGCGACCACTAGACGCCGATGACCTCAGCCACATAATTCAGCAGCCGGAAGAATCGGCCAGACAATTCTGGACACGGTTCCTAACCAAGAAAAATCAAATTGTTGACTGTCCGGATGCAGAGGCCCTTGCAGCCTTCAAACATAACATCCGCGACGGGTGGCTTGCCCGACACCTAGGGCAGGAAAAGCTGAAATCCATGGCAGCCCTCACAACACTCATGACCCGCTTTTGCGCGGGAGAGGACATTTGGCTAGCTCGTAGTAACAACTTGACCAAAAACCCTGGTAGTTCGGATACCAAGGACAGCAATGGCAGGTCGCGTCGCAACAAGCACAAGTGCCACATTAATGGCGATAATGCTGAAGATACGGCAGTCAATGCCAGATTCAGAGGCTCTAAACCCGGTCAGCGGAAAAAGCCGTTCAAAAGAAATACTCAGGGCCCATCCTATTTGGACCGAATACTCGATCGCTCGTGCCAGATACATGGCACCCCCGAAAAACTAGCCAAGCACACCAACCGGGATTGTTGGGTGTTCAAGCAGGCAGGCAAGTTAAATGCCGAAAACCATGACAAGGGGCTGCATAGCGATGACGACGAGGAGCCCCGACCGCCGAACAATAGAGCACAGAAGGGCTTTCCCCCACAAGTGCGGACGGTGAACATGATATACGCAACCCACATACCCAAAAGGGAGCGGAAGCGTGCACTAAGGGACGTATATGCAATGGAGCCAGTCGCCCCAAAGCTCAACCCGTGGGTCCTGCCTAATCACTTTTGATCGAAGGGACCACCCCACTAGCATCCGCCACGGCGGATTCGCCGCATTGGTTCTTGACCCAATCATTGACGGATTTCACCTCACTAGAGTCTTGATGGACGGCGGCAGCAGCCTGAAGCTGCTTTACTAGGATACAAGCAGCAAAATGGGCATAGACCCTCGTGGATTAAACCCACAAAATGACCTTTAAAGGCGCCATACCAGGTGTAGAGGCCAATCAGACAGGCTCAGTTACACTCAAGTGGTCTTCGATCCCCGGATAACTTCTCAAGCGAGGAATTAATCTTCGACATAGTCCCGTTCAGAGCGGCTATCACGCACTGCTCGGACGAACCGCATTTGCAAAGTTCAATGCGGTGCCGCACTATGCATACCTCAAGCTCAAGATGCCAGGCCCTCGAGGAGTAATCACGGTCAACGGAAACACCGAACGCGCTCTCCGAAGGGAGGAGCATATGGCGGCCCTAGCGGCGGAAGTACAAAGCAGCCTCTTAAGGCAATTCTCAGTCCGACTACTAAACGTCCGGACACCATCAAGCACGCCCGGAGTAACCTACAACAAGACCGCCTGGCATGTTCGTAGCACGCGTAGCAATGCGGCCCCAACCCCAGCCCTCGCGAAATTGCGAGACCAGCACCACGCTGCATATAACTACGCCCGAGATACCATGGGCATAGGGGAGGCGCGACCACGGCATGCCCAGATTATGCGGCTCGACCGCACTGTGGGCTCCCAATTGTGTCATTCTTTTTTTCTTATTCTCGGGACTCCGCTTTTCTAGAAGCCCCGTCCGACAAGAGAATCGCCGAACTCACGATGCAACAGCCGTGGAAGCGTAAAAGCTACGTCGAGTGTCCAGTGGTCTCTATTACGAGCAAGATACCTGCTTTACATACCATCCCGCAGCCTACCCTCGGAGGGGGACATGTTAAATAGTCCCATCCCCCGCTTATCGCACTATTTGTGTCGCTCGCTTTCATTACAAGATCTTTTGAATAAACAATACATAGCTTCGCTTATTATTGCATTCCTTTTTTTCCATATATGTTCATCTATGACATGTTGCACCTGCATAACTTGGTACGGTCAATACACCAGGCTTAAGTACCCCAAAATATGGTGTGATAAGTCCGAACACTTTCACAAGTGCGGCACCCCGAACTTATAGCATTATATGCATGGGCTCCGAATCATGTCTTGGGTCAATAGTTGGGTTTGCCCGGCTCCCATGTTTTGGTACCTTACGTCCCGTTATATCGGCTAAGGTAGCGCTGGGAGAACCACTGCGATTGTGCCCCGGTTGAGCTGGGTTGAGCCCTCAGTGGAGAAAGCTAAAACTGACCGTCATGATAGGGCGAGAACCGGTCGCTGTTCGAGAGGTTTTTCGGGTCCCTAAAGACTTATGCTGCTTAGAGCGAGGAGTCGGCATTGTCCGGCCAAGGCGTGGATAGCGCCCTGAACTCGGTCTTCCGAATACTAGGGGCTTCGCCGAAATTTAAAATTATAGAATTCTATGGCTAAGTGAGAGTGTTCAAGCACTATAGTCCGTTTGCCTTGTTCGTTGCGTTGAGCGCCTCCCTCGAAGGACCCAAGAATGGGAACAAGAGCGCTCAAGTTTATCCCGAACACCCCAGCACTCATGGCATGGGAGCTGAAGCCAACGACTTGCCACCTCTCAAATTTGATAAACGGACGCACAGAAAGTAATATTTTAAATTCACAAGCATTGCTTAGGGCATATGAACAAGTTTTCAGCGTACAGGATAACAAATGCGCGTCTATTCAAAAATTACATCTTTGGAGCATTCACCCGCTATAAGGCGGGCACCCTTCAGGACGCCCTCATAATACATTTCAGGCTTGCGATGCTCCTTGCCCGGTGGTGGTCCATCCTTCACAAGCTTCTCAGCATCCATCTTGCCCCAAAGGCACCTTAGCACGGGCAAGGCCCTACGGCACCTTCAATGCGCATGAGCGCTTGATGACTTCAATCCATGGACAAAGGCCCACCAAACCGCACTAGCCCGAAGTAGCTCCCAGGCATGGCTTCCGTAGGGCACAGCCAAACTATGAGGCCCTTCATGACCTGTTCGGCGACCTTGTAGAGCTCGACCAGCTACTTCAGCTGGTCGCTCAGGGGCACCGGATGTCCGGCCTCAGCATATTGAGACCAGAACACCTTTTCCGTCGAGCTCCCCTCCTCGGCTCGGTAGAACGCGGCGATCGGACACACTACGGGCAGATCTGCGAACGCTCTGGAGAGCTCCGGATTCGGGTAAGTAATGATAATTCACTTTTACATGCTTGCTTTGCATAAAGAATGCCTTACCCGCCACTATCTTTTTTATCGCCTCAATTTCCTGGAGGGCCTTCTGGGCTTCGGCCTTAGCGGCTTTGGCACTTTGAAGAGCCAAGGCGAGCTCAGACTCTCGAGTCTTCGAGTCACGCTCCAAACTCTCGTGTTTTTCCACGAGAGCCTGGAGCTCTTGCCGCACCTCCGACACCCACACCTCCTGCTTCTCTCGCTCGGTGCGCTCCACGGCCGCACTGTTTTCGGCCTTGGACACCGCTTCCTTCAGGGTCGCCACCTCGTTCGTGGCCCCTGCAATACTCACGTTATTCCTGTCATTTTTTGCAACCAAATCCTTTCTATATGGTATTACTTTAATAAGGTGTTACTTACCTTCCTTGTCCTCGAGCTGCTTCATGGCAAGGCCGAGCTCGTTCTCGGACCGCTCGAGGCCCTCCTTCAATGCATTGACCTCCGCGGTCAGTGCGGCAGAGGTCAGCAGCACAGCCTGCATTCCCATATTGACATATTTATGTTAGACTCCTCAGATATCTTTTTAGATCCTCACCGGCTTTTCTTTCCAACACCAAACTAAGCATCGTGGCCATCAGATATGCGGTAATACTTTTACATATTCTAAACTTACCTCAAAGCCTCGTTAGAAGGCTGGTACAGTGCTTCACCAGCCCGCTCTTGGAGGATCGAACTTTCGGATCACCACACTCATAACAAGGCGGTGCTCCTCGTCGATGGAGGCGCCCGTTAAGCGCCTCCGGCAAAGCTATCCGTGCCTCTCCGGATGGACGGAGGTCACCGGCGTTGTAGTCTTGCCCTTCTTACGAAGGGGCCGCTATTTGGACTTCGAACCATCAAGGTTCTCGACGGAGTCCCAGACAGGTCGACTTAGAGCCCGGAGTCCCAAGCGGTTGCCTTATGGCGCCTCCAGACCACCTCCTCCTAGTTGGGCCCCTTTGGGACTCCACCACAGCTGCCTCAAGGCCACGAGGGGAGGAGGCGGTCGGAAGTGAAGTGCTATTCACATCCGACGAATCCAGGAGCCGCCGATGAAGCGGCGAGCCTGCCCTTGGGCGGGCTACATGGTTGTATTCGGCGTTAGAAGACACTATGCGACAAATGAAAAATCATGAGTTATTCTGGAATCCGGACACTTACGATCTCGCCAGGGGCTTGGCCCTCGAGGGCCACTCCTCATCGCCGTCTTCGGCGTTGGTGGAAGAGTCCGGAGGAAGGGTCCTTCCTTTCTTGGACCCTCCGGCCCCCCAGCTGGGGCGGCCTTCCTTTTCTTCTCTCCCCCTGCTGAGGGAGAGGCTTCTTTTTCCTCCTCCTCGTCCTCAGGGGAGGATTCCGCCTCAGAGTCGTCGGACGATGAGTCCAACAATACCGCGCCTGGAGCTCCTTCGAAGTTCCCGTGGTCTTCTTCTTGGCCTTCTTCTCGGCACCACGTGAGGTGCCGGAGCCAGAGCCTCAATCGGGCGTCCATTGGTCTTCGGCAAGGGGCGGACAATAATCTGTCTGGACGTCTTCACCAGTCCTGTCAAAGGTTAGGGAGTTTAGATCCCGCATAGAGTCAAACTATGAAAAAAGAGTCTCAGAAGGGTAAATAGCTTACCTCGCTGGCTTGATGTCGCGAGCTGAATCCGCGATCTTGAAGCGGATGCGGAGCTCTCGGCACCCTTGAACGGCACCTTCCGTGCATCTTCGCACATAGTGTCAAGAGCCAGCTCAAGGTTCGGTGTCAGGCCGGATCAAACTCCCACAAGTTGAAGGCCCGTTGCTGGCATGGGAGGATTTGGCGGATGAGCATAACCTGGACTACGTTGACAAGCTTGAGCTTCTTGTCCACCAGGTTTCGGACGCAGGTTTGGAGTCCAGTCAGCTCTTCCGAATTACCCCACGTTAGGCCCGTCTCTTTCCATGAGATGAGCCGTGTAGGGAAGCCAGATCTGAATTCGGGGGCCTCTGTCCATTTAGGGTCGCGCGGCTCGGTGATGTAGAACCACCCCGATTGCCACCCCTTTATTGTCTCCACGAAGGAGCCCTCGAGCCATAGGATGTTGGCCATCCGGCCCACCATGGCGCCTCCGCACTCCGCTTGGCGGCCGCCCACTACCTTCGGCTTGACATTAAAAGTCTTCAGCCATAAGACGAAGTGGGGCTAGATGCAGAGGAAGGCCTCGCACACCTAGATGAATGCCGAGATGTTGAGGATGAAGTTCGGGGCCAGATCGTGGAAATCTAGGCCATAGTAGAACATGAGCCCCCGGAAAATGGGTGAAGTGGAAAACCTAGTCCGCGGAGGAAGTGGGTGAGGGACACCACCCTCTCATGGGGCCTGGGGGTGGGGATGAGCTGCCCCTTGTTGGGGAGCCGACACACGATGTCGCCGGACAAGTATCCGGCTTTCCGCAGCTTTTTGATGTGCCCCTCCGTGACGGAGGAGGCCATACACTTGCCTCCCGCTCCGGACATGGCTGGAGAAGGTTGAGGAGGGATGTGCGGACTTGGGCGCTGGAGCTCAAGTGCGCGGAAATGGATGAGCAAAGTAGGAAGAAGGCGTAGGTGAAAAGGTGGATCCTTATCCCCTTATATGGACGGACGAAGCTAAGCGCCCCCACCAGCCCGGTAAAACTCGCTTATCTCCCGAGCGCCGTAAATTAATGGCGCGGTTGAGTTACCCACCTCCGTATTGATGAGAATCACGGAATAAGGGGGACACGATCTCTGCTTTGACAAGACGTGCCGAGGAAACCGCCTCGCTAAATGCGCTGAGGTGGTACAGTAAAAATGATTCCAATAAAGGCTTGGCCGTGGTGTGACGTCACGCCGCAGAATACGTCAGCAGATTGAATTTGTGTAAAGATTATTCTCTCTACGGTGGTATGTGGAACTTATTTTGCAGAGCCGGACACTGTCCTTGTGTTCAAAATCTTCTATGAAGTATTCGGAGGAGGAACCCGCCTTGCAATGCCGAAGACAATATGCGCACCGGACTCGTCGTCATTGAAGCCTGGTTCAGGGGCTACTGAGGGAGTCCTGGATTAGGGGGTGTCCGGATAGCCGAACTATCACCGTTGGCCGGACTCCTGGACTATGAAGATACAAGATTGAAGACTTCGTCCCGTGTCCGGATGGGACTTTCCTTGTCGTGGAAGGCAAGCTTGGCGATACGGATATGTAGATCTCCTCCCATTGTAACCAACTCTGTGTAACCCTAGCCCTCTTCAATGTCTATATAAACCGGAGGGTTTTAGTCCCAGAGGATCTAACAACAATCATACCATAGGCTAGCTTCTAGGGTTTAGCCTCTTTGATCTCGGGGTGGTAGATCTACTCTTGTACTACCCATATCATCAATATTAATCAAGCAGAGTAGGGTTTTACCTCCATCGAGAGGGCCCGAACCTGGGTAAAAACATCGTGTCCCTTGTCTCCTGTTACCATCCGCCTAGACGCACAGTTCGGGACCCCCTACCCGAGATCCGCCGGTTTTGACACCGACACTCTACATAATAAGCCTCCTGACAAAGGTTGGTACTCGCCCACTGATTTCATCCATATGATTGAGCTTTGTCATCTCTATTGGTGTTGTGCTACTGTTTAGATACTGTCATGAAAAGTGGTATTGTCCTTGAGAAGTGCTTCATCTGTGCTGTTTTAAATATTTCCTTTCCTTTTTTTCGAGCAAACAAGGATGCTAGCATTTAGTAGTCCTCTTGTCTTTGCAGAACAGGATCATCTTCCTTTGAAGAAGAATATGGAGTACGTGAAGTGACTAGTTCCGATTATGCTGTGATGAAGAAGCCCTGTCTATCTTCTCATCAGAAGGAGCAGTTGAAGGATGGTTACATTACTCCCCACAAGACCAAACTAACTTCAGCTCAGAAGGACTGACAAATCTCCTTTTTTTTGCTGTGATGCGCGAGTACAATGTTGTTCTAGGATTCTTTCTGGTGAGTTCCATTTTTCTAACAGTGTGCTCTACATGGACCATGTAGGTGCCTGTTGAAACTTTCAATTCATAGTACAGTTTGCTTTATACTAATCACTTTTTTGTATTTGTGCAAACAGGGGTGCTCAGCTTGATTTCAATGGGAACTGCACAAAATGTTCATGAATACATCGAATCATTCATTTCCACCACAAGAAAGGAGGTGCCGATAAGTTCAAGGCGTTGCAACATATAAGGGCGAAATCATACAAGCTACGCCGCTGAATTTGGTTGATTTTGGTGGAACCGCACAAAAAGAACAAATGGTTTATTGAGCACGAGGTGCCATGTCAATGTCCGAACTGATGGCAAACCCTGCCCATTCCATAATCGTAGGCATTTGATATTTTGGAATGGGACAACCTTGTCAAATTTTGCTCATTGATTTTAGCAAGACATGCGTTTGATATTTTCGAATGGACGCCCTTTGCTGTCAGCAGCGTCGATCAATTTTTTATTTATTCTTTAGATGTGAAGTAAATATTGCCTCTGACATGTGAGTCGCTGAGATGCATAATCATCGATTGTTTTGAATGTTCTCTATGAATTGCCAGGCCTATGTGTTTGATTGCAATGTACAGAAACGCTAAAAAGCCGCTCAAACTCTTCGTACTCCTTCTGTTCCTTTTTACTTCGCACATTGTGAAAGTGCATACTTTTTTGTATAAGATTGGTCAAAGTAGAGATAATTTGACTGTAGACAAAACTTGTATGCAGACTAGAAAGGACCGGAGGGAGTACATATGAATGTGCTGCAAACGAAGTGATCACCCTGGGAATAATGCTAGTACGTATTGTTTTGCATGTTCATCCAATGCCAGTGATACAGGAATTCGAACTAATCGAAATAAATTCATTCATACATATAAACATGCGTGATTTCATTACATTTCATACATTCTTCAACTAAAAAGGGGTGCGCTGGAGGTATAATTAATTAACCAAAGCTACCCACCTGTGTCCCGAGCCGAAATGTAATGTAAGCTTCAAGTGATTTAATCAGGTGTAGTTATGTGAATCGACATGTGGCCTGTTGGGCCCACGTGTCAGTCAACCAACTGCACCAGCAGTTAATTAGAAGCAGCGTTCTTCTCCAGCGCAGCTCTCCAACTCCACGTCGCCGCCAAGAAGCTAACCGGCCGTCAATGGTCAACCCGCCTAGCTTGGCTTCAACCGGAGTGTAGTAGTGGTGGCCTTACTTGGACCCGAGCGGCAGCGACCTACCGTGTTCTACTCTTCCTCGTTTTCTATGTGGCGCGGCCTCGTTGGCAGCGGGGCGGGGCCTCGGCGGAGCCGGCGATGTCCTATGTCTCGTTGTCGGCGGGCGGAGCCTCAGCGGAGCGGTGGAAATCCTCCCCCACGTTGCCGGCAGGGTGGGGCGTCGGCTGAGCCGGGGATGTCCTCTGCCTCGATGTTGGCGGGGCGGGGCCTCGGCGGAGCCGGCGGTGTCCTCTGCCTCATTGTTGGCGTCGCGGGGCCTCGACGGAGCAGGGCCTCGTCGACGCCAGCGGAGCGGGGACTCGTCGGAGCCAGCATTGTCCTCTGCCTCGTCCTCGGTCTCGCCAAATAGCGCCTCGCCCGCTTCATCGCTCTCTTTGCTAGCCTCTTTGTAGGCAGCCGCAGCCTCCGACACCCGCATGCGGTACCGCCAGCGCTCGAAGCGGCCCTTGCGGGCGGAGCGGTACGAGTCAAGCAATGCCTCCTGCTTCGCCCGCTCCGCGGCGATCTGCTCCTCCGCCTGCAGGTGCTCCTGGAGGAGATGGTGGTTGTAGGCGGCGTCGGCCTGCGCCTCCCGGAACTGCTCACAGAACTGCTCCTCACCGTGTCCATATATTGGGCACGGGCCTCGCTGATGGTCCTGGTGCAATGCACCAGCGAGGATGGCGCGAAGGAGGGGGTTGGCGCCAGATCGTCGACTACCATATTCTTCATTGGGATGTCGTCGTCCTTTGGCTGCCTGCCGGCCAGCCGGTCGGCAGCAATGGCTGCCATCTCCTTGTGGTCCGTCGCCTGTCTCAAGAGCGCTGGAGCGCGAGGAAGCCATGGTGAGTAGTAGTGGTGTGGACAGGAGAAAGGGAACGGATGCGGATGACTGCGGCTATGGCCGGCTGCAAATCTTTCCTAGGAGGGATGCATTAGGCTTAACAAGAAAATGGGCTTTAAGAAATAATAAATGGGATGTAATTATAAAAACTAGGCAGTAACTATAAAAAAATGCACCAAACACGTAATTACTTTATAAAATATATTTTTTTGGATATTGAAAATTTTAATTTCATTATTTGTTGCGAGCGAAATGTTTCGTTGGATTTTTATGTAATATAAATTTATATTGAAATTGTATTTAATCTGACTAGAAATTTTGGGAAGAAAATATTTCGGATCCCATCAAAATGTGGGAAATTTTAATTGAATTCTGTTTTGAACGGTTGGTTGAAATGGGTTGTAGTTTTAACAAACTGTAAATGGGCTGTAGTAAATTCCATTAGAATTCACCAGCTACATTCACGAATCGTAGCTCGTGGGTCCTAGCAGTCAGGGGCGAATCATTTTTTTCACGAAATAGGGTGGCCCGTCCGGTGGGTCCCCGCTGTCAGGTGGAGGAATAATTATTTTGCGCGTAATAAGGAGGCACTTCCTTGCGGCTGCCGTGGACCCAGCTGTCAGCCTCTCCACGAACAGTCCACGTCCGATGGAAGTCGATCCTTGACCACGATGACCACGCCGCGCCGAGAGCACCACGGCGGTGGCGACGGCGAGGCCTAGGAAGGGGATGACGCGAGTCGGGAAGACGCGGCAAAGGATGCACACGCCAAGAGGAGTACGAGGATTCATCGGTTCGGCCGCGCCATCGCCGCCGCAGAATAATAGGGGTGGGTCGGTGGGTGAGTGGAGGGATGGCACGGCTAGCGGTGGGAGTAGTAGGGGCGGTGAGGCCTCATGGCAAAGACAGCCGCCACGGAGGCAGTGAGCGGCACGACCGACGCCTGCTTTGGGCGGCTGGAGCAAGAAGACCAGAGGTTGAAGAAGCACGACGGCCGTTGGATGGACATCGTACGGTCACTGCAGCTAGAATCGTTTATATTGACTAAGTTGACAAAGCCCTTGGTACGTCAACTTAGTAGGCCCACAGTCGACTTCCAAACGGTGCGGCCCGGATGTCGGGGATGAATCATTTTTGGGCGGGTGAAGCTAGAATATCCGAGATTGAAGAAGAAGACGGCATCCGTTGGATGGACATCCAACGGCCACTGCTGCTAGAACGTGTGTTGACTATAAGTTGACAAAGCCTTGCATACCCGTCAACTCTGTTTTTTTAGGGGACGCGTCAACTTAGTAAGGCCAGAAGTGTGTGGCGGAGAACTTATAGCCCATTTGAGATTTGTAAGAATGTGTAGCCCATTTTTGAATTCTAATGGAATTTACTACAACCCATTTACAGTTTGTTAAAAGTACAGCCCATTTCAACCAACCGTTCAAAACAGAATTCAATTAAATTTCCCACATTTTGATGGGATCCGAATATTTTTATCCCGAAATTTTAGTCAGATTAAATACAATTTCAATATAAATTTATATTGCGTAAAAATCAAACGAAACATTCCGCTCGCAACAATTAATGAAATTAAAATTTTCAATATTCCAAAAATAATATTTTATAAAGTAATCACTGTTTGGTGCATTTTTTTATAGTTACTAGCCAGTTTTTATAATTACATCCCATTTATTATTTCTAAAAGCCCATTTTCTTGTTAAGCCTAATGCATCCCTCCTAGGAAAGATTTGTAGCCTAGCGGGGCGGAGAATAACAACTTGACCTTGCCTGGGTATTCCTAAAAAAAGTATAGCTGGGCTAGCCATTTTCAGCTTGAAAAAAATTAATATCTGGGCTGGATATCTGCTCGGCTAGACGGACCACAGCCCGCCCAGCTAATACCTGCAGCGATGTTTTCGTTGTTGTTCAGAGGAGAAAATTAATGTCCTGGGTAAACATCAAAAACTCTGCGGTGCTCACACCTCAAAAACACAAATCTTTACTCGAGCTGCTTGGTCCCAAATTGCCGCCACTTCTTGTGCAATTCTCTCATTTATTGACTACTCCCTCCTTTCTGGTTTATAATGCTCAATTCAAAAATCTCACCAATCAAGGTAGATGGCGAGTGGTGGAATACGTTTTCTAGTTTTGCAAAAGCACCTAATTAATGCTCTTGTTATCCTCAAAATATTATGTTTATCAATGCATTAATTGCAATGCATGCATGCATAAAGTACATGCATTGGTCAATTTTCTTAATACTTGCATGCAATGATTTAATGCACCTTGGAATCTGAACATGTGATGGAAAACAACCAAATTGAGCCTTATAAAACGGAAAAACTAAAATTTTGAGATAAGCCCTATAAACCGGAAAGGAGGGAGTACATAGGTAGATAATGGTGTGGGACCGTGATGTCAGGAAACCAGGAGGAAGCAAAATAAATTATAGTTATATATATATATATATATATATATATATAATAATAAGGCACTAGAGAAAGTGAGGCTATGGACCTGGTGGGTCCCAATTTTCATACTATCAAAGTAAAGTGATCTCCTCGCCGCTGCTGCTTCCGCCTAAACAGTCATACGCGCCGCCCTGCTTCGGTGCAGGTAATTGCTCCGCCTTCAAACGACACAAGTGCCGTCCGTCCGTCCATCTCGACGCACACATTAATGATACGCTGTTGCCGAGGCAGCTACTCAGCGTCACATGTCCGCCCCTCCGCCCGCCCACCATTGCTATATAAACTATCGCTACGCCATAGCCGCAGTCATCACATCCGTTGCCTTTCTCCTGTCCACACCACTACTGCCCACCATGGCTTCCTCGCGCTCCAGCGCTCTTCGGGACGGGCGGACGACGGACCACAAGGAGATAGCAGCCATTGCTGCCGACCACCGCTCGTCAGGCAACCGGAGGACGACGACGTCCCAATGGAGAACATGGTAGTCAATGATCCGGCGCCAACCCCCTCCTCCGTGCCATCCTCGCCGGTGCATTGCACCATGACCATCGGCGAGGCTCGTGCCCAATATATGGACAGGGTGAGGCATATGCGTGAGGAGCAGTTCCGGGAGGCGCAGGCCGACGCCGCCTACAACCACCATCTCGTCCAGGAGCACCTGCAGGCGGAGGAGCAGATCGCCGCGGAGCGGGCGGAGGAGGAGGCGCTGCTCAACTCGAGCGCTGGCGGTACCACATGCGGGTGGCGGAGGCATCGCCGGCTCCGCCGAGGCCCCGCCCCGCTGCCAACGAGGCCGCGCCACACAGAAAACGAGGCAGAGTAGAACACAGTAGGTCGCCACCGCTCGGGTCCAAGTAAGGCCACCGCTGCTACCCTCCGGTTGAAGCCAAGCTAGGCGGGTTGACCATTGACGGCCGGTTAGCTTCTTGGCGGCGACGTTGAGTCGGAGAGCTGCGCTGGAGAAGAACGCTGCTTCTACTTAATCGCTGGTGCGCTTGGCTGATCGACACGTGGGCCCAACAGGCACATGTCGATTCGCAATCGCACTCGCAGCTAAGTCACCAAGCTTCTGCTCGCTCGGCCGGGACATAGGTGGGTAGCTTTGGTTAATTAATTATACCTCCAAGCACCCTTTTTAGTTTTTTTTTCAAAAAGAGGATGACCCCGGCCTCTGCATCCGGGAGATGCATGCGCCACAAACACCCCTTTTAGTTGAAGAATGTATGAAATGTAATGAAATCCGGCATGTTTGAAATCCGACCGTGTATGAATGAATTTATTTCGATTAGTTCAATTCTGTATCACTGCATTGGATGAACATGCAAAACAATACGTACTAGCATTATTCCTGTGGTGATCACCACGTTTGCAGCAGTTTCACATGTACTCTCTCCGGTCCTTTCTAGTCTGCATACAAGTTTTGTCTGCAGTCAAAGTATCTCTACTTTGACCAATCTTATACAAAAAAGTATGCACTTTCACAATGTGCGAAGTAAAAAGGAACAGAAGGAGTACAAAGAGTTTGAGTAGCTTTTTATCGTTTCTATATACACAGGCCTGGCAATTCATAGAGAACATTCAAAACAATCGATGATTATGCATCTTAGCGACTCACATGTCAGAGGCAATATTTACTTCACAACTAAAGAATAAAGAAAAAATTGATCGCCTCACGATGACAAAGGGCGCCCCATTCAAAATATCAAACGCATATCTTGCTAAAATCAATGAGCAAAATTTGACAAGGTTGTCCCATTCCAAAATATCAAATGCCTACGATTGTGGAATGGGCAGGGTTTGCCATCAGTTCGGACATTGACATGGCAACTCGTGCTAAATAAACCAGCTGTTCTTTTTGTGCGCTCCACCAAAATAAACCAAATTCACAGGCGTAGCTTGTATGATTTCGCCCTTATATGTTGCAACGCCTTGAACTTATGGGCACCTACTTTCTTGTGGTGGAAATGAATGATTCGATGTATTCATGAACATTTTGTGCAGTTCCTGCTGAAATCAAGTCGAGCATCTCTGTTTGCACAAATACAAAAAAGTGATTAGTATAAAGCAAACTGTACTATGAATTGACAGTTTCAACAGTACATACATGGTCCATGTAGAGCACACTTTTAGAAAAATGGAACTCACCGTAAAGAATCCTAGAACAACATTGTACTCAAGCATCACAAAGCAAAAAATGGAGATTTGTCATTCTTCCGAGCTGAAGTTAGTTTGGTCTTGTGGGGAGTAATGTAACCATCCTTCAACTGCTCCTTCTGATGAGAAGATAGATGGTGCTTCTTCATTCTGGCATAATCGGAACTAGTCACTTCACGTACTCCATATTCTTCTTCAGAGGAAGATGATCCTATTGTGCAAAGACAAGAGGACTACCAAATGCTAGCATCCATGTTTGCTCGAAAAAAAGGAAAGGAAATACTTAAAACAGCACAGATGAAGCACTTCCCAAGGACAATACCACTTTTTCATGACAGTATCTAAACAGTAGCACAACACCAATAGAGATGACAAAGCTCAATCATATGGATGAAATCAGTGGGCGAGTACCAACCTTTGTCGGGAGGCTGATTGTGTAGAGCATACAGATGAAGCACTTCTCGGCAACCATTTGTTGCTATCTACGGGGGTGGCCATGCTTACTATATACTCCTCGATTAGTTTAATGTTTCCAACATCTTCTTGTGCAGTTCCACTAAAATATATGGTATCTTCAAAGAAGATCCCTGTTTGCACAAGTAGAGATAATTACGTATGGCATCAAATCGCTGGCAAAACAATTGCTCGCTCCAGCCATAGCAATGAATTAAGATGCAAAACTATATCATTACTTGTGTCATCACAGTTCCAATGCTTCTTTACAAAGACCGGAGTTGATTTTTGTTTTTCTTCCGCTTGTTCTTCCCCGTCATCACTTGGTTCAATAATACCAAGCTTCGCCTTCAATGTAAGATTTCGCATGTCAATTAGGGAGCACAAGTATAGTACTAAACTTAATTTTCTCGATGAAAGTGGCAAAATACAGGCTGCAGCTTGTGAAATATCCTTATCTTACCTCAATGGGATATTACGGTGCACATACTGATTGGAAGTCTTGTCTCCATTTGTGCAGTTCACTAAAATCAAGCAACATTATCGCATAAGTAGCACAACATATGAAAGCACACTGCAGAATCATGTGAAAGAAGGCTAGTAATCGCCTCTCATGATGCGAATTCAAACAACTCACAAGAAGAAGATCTGAACCAAATTCGCCTTAACGGATAGGAAGTAAGATCTCCTCTTGTGCAGTTCCACTAAGATCAAGCAATCAAGCTAACGTTGTCGGTGTGACATTTTGGTTGAACTGCACAAAACACTCTTAAAAAAAAAGTCTTTTGTGAAGTACAACAAAAGGTCAAAATGGCAACGAGGTGAAGTAGATAACACTGATTACACAGAGGTGAAAAGGAAACAATTAGTGTTCAATAACGGTGGATGACATGAAGCCAACAAAAAGAAGCATCTACCTTATCTAAATGGGAAAGAAAGCAAGATAGTAGCATTTCTCAAACGGTGGCATTGATTAATATTAACATAGAGATTATATTAACAATAAAATTCGTTAAACATGTAATTTGCTTTTAACTGTGGCATTGCATCAATTTTCCAAATGACATTATTAGAGGGTGTTTGTTTACAGGGACATTTTGGTGTAGGGACTAAAAAAACTCCGTGTCAGTCACATCTAAACTAAACAGGAGAGACTTTTCGGGACTAAAAGTGGGCATTTGGGACTAAAGAGAGAAGACCCCGAGGGAGTCTTTTTGGGACTTTTTCCAACAGTTGCCCCTGCCACACATCGCACCTTGTTTACATTAGTTCATTACTAGGGGTAACATGGTCTTTTATCATGTCATTTAATAACCTCTAGTCCATGTTTAGTCCCTGGAACCAAGCAGGTAGGGACTAGGGAGTTTTTAACCAAACAGGCCATAGATTAACAACAGCTAATGAGTTGCAGGGATAGTGGACGCACCAGCACCATGTGCATCTACCGATGTACTGTGGTCATGCACAGTCTGTTGCAACAAAGAACAAACAACCAAGGAGCATATTTGTGTTGGTCCCAGTTTTGTTATCTTTAGACACCTTTCCCTATGTGAGCGTAGCAAATCTAGTCCTGCTCAAACTCTACAGCCTTGTCCCTTCCTTTCCTTTTTGAACTAGTACTTTCGCCCCTTCCTTTCCTCTTTGAACCACGTCCTAGATTTATGCGATACAAATTTCCCCACTACTTTCCCCCATTCCTTTCCTCTTTGAACCACGTCCTAGATTCATGCTATACAACTTTCCCTCTTCATTTCCTCTTTGAACCACGTCCTAGATTCATGCTATATACAACTTTTCCCACTACGTTCCCCCACTCCTTTCCTCTCTGAACCACGTCCTAGATTCATGGTATACATGCAGCTAGAGCAATGCATGTGGAGTAAGTAAAATATACCTTAAGGTTCTTGGGGCGTGGTTCGGTGGGCGACGGGACGGCGGCGAAGAAGAAGGGTCGGAGGCCCTCCCGCGCCGCCGCTAGGTGGAAAGTGAACGGCAGCACCGGTAGTGGATTCCCTCCCTCGTCGACGGCGACAGCGTTAAGCCTCCTTCCCTTCCCGCCGGACGGATCCTGCCGGCTCTTTGAGTAGCAGTGAGGGGAGAGAGAGGTGTAACATCCCAAATTTTCAATTTGGAATGTTATACATTAGGTCATCATGCATATCATATTTTTCTCGCATTTTCCGATCCTAGAAAATTTCACGCAACTCAAGGACCCTCGGAGAGAGTTGGAAGTTTCATTATTTTCATATTTGGGATTTCTCAATTTTGTAAATAGGTTCATTGGATTTAATTAAAATTATATTCTTAAAGTTTTTCCTATAAAAATCTCAAGAGAGGGAATAATATGACTTTCCCAATATTTAGGAAAAATGAAGATATTATAAATAAATCAAATTTGGTTTTTGGAAGATTTATTTTGCTTAGGCAAAATGAGCATTTAAAAATTTTATGCATGTTTGCCGCTTTTAAAGTTCATTTTGTACGACTCATTTTTAGGAGTCGGGGAAAATATGTTTTATTTAAATCGGAGTTCATTTGGAATTTTTTTAAATACGTTTTGTTTTATTTAAAAAAAACGCGCTTCTGGGCCAAGGCCCGGCCAGCCAACCAGCCCAGGCCCGGCCGCCCGCCTCTCCTCCTCGCCGCCCGGCGAGCTCTCCCGCCGCCACGCCACCCCGCCGCCGAGTCCGCCTCGGACACGCCACGCCGCCCTTCCCAAGCCACCCGGACCCCCTCCTATTTAACCCGCGGACCCCTCTCTCCTCACCTCGCCCCGTCGCCGACCCAAGCCGAGCCGCCCGCCCGCCGAGGACGCCGCCCGCCTTGGGAGCACCCGCCGCCTCGTCGCCCTCCCGACCCCGCCGCCACCCACCGTCGCCGACCCAAGCCAGCCTTGCCGCCGCTGAGCGCCCGACGCCCTTGAGCACCGCCGCCCCTCGTCGCCCCTCCGACCCCGCCGCCACCACCCACCGTCGCCTGACCACGGAGCCCGCTGAGCCACAGCCGAGCCAGGAGGTAGCCCCTCGCCGCCTCGATCCGCCTGGATCCGGTTTTCCCTAGAAAACCCGGTCCGGTTTTTTTTGCAATGTTCGGTTTTTTTTTAAAAACCTAGACGGTTTTTTTTTGGTTTTCTTATTTAGTGAACGTTCACCGACCCGTTCGTTTCAATGAACGCGTTCGTTGGATTAGTTCTGTTAACGAACGTCCGTTATTTAATCCGTTCGTCGTTTTCTTTTAAAATTGGATTTAATCCGTTATTTTTGATTCGATTTACGATCCGATTTTCAAATCTGTTTTATTTCTTGCTCGTTTATCGAATCGGTGATTCAAGCGCTGGAGTTTCAGAACGAAACCGCCGCCCGACTAACCTACTTACACAGAGTTTTTATACTTTGAAATTTTTACCTAATTTCATTTTTGCTATAACGAGTCGTTCTCTCTCTAGTTCCGACTTTAGATGATTTATTTGATTCGATTCTTTTGCATACAGTGTTCTTAAGTTGAAATATCTGGTTAGATCTTTTATTCGAGATTCCCTGTGCATTAGATGAGTACTTATTGTATGCTTGTTGTTTGTCTGCGTTAGATCACCCGGAGTGCGCCGCTTGTTACTTCGAATCTCTAGGACTCGCGGATCATCAGCAAGGCAAGTAACACTTTGATCATATCTTTTCTACTACCCAGTTTTATTGCATTAGATCAAACCCTCAAACACTTGCATGTTTAGGATCTAATTAAATTGTGTGATTGGGAAGTAGATTGAGGTATTACCTATTACCTGTTTTATTATCAAACCCTTGGGAGTTACTCCTACGTTTGCTTGATTATGCCATGCTATGCTAGTAGACGTGGATTGGGTGAGTGAATATCCATGATGTATGTGAGATTGTTAATTAATGGTTTATCTAAGGTGGCAACTTAAACACACATCCGGTGGATTGAGGCACCTGGTTTCTATCGAGGACTTGCTCAGATTTCTTCGGACCGCCACCGAGGCTCTAAGGGATCATGAGATTTTTCAAACTAGAAACTTACGTGTGCAGCCACAAGCCAATTATGGGCTCTGGCGTAGTTGACTAAGTTGTGCGAACTCTTACGGGTAGGCTAGCTGATGTAGGGGATGTAGGTTGGTACGGTCTACCCACATGTAAGGTGCTAGCGCTCGAAGACTATGTCTCGGTCATCCGCCTCTCAAACACCATGTAGTGCGAGAACCAAACGGAGGCGATCGAGTCTTGTGGGGAAAAGTGCAAACCTCTGCAGAGTGTATAAACTAATCATGATTAGCCGTGTCCCCGGTTATGGACAAATCTTGAGTATCTAGTACTTGAATATCATGTGAATCTCAACATGTTACTCTAATAATAAAGTTATTTGGGTTTTAATGAGTACTTTTTAATTGGGATTGAGGATGTCATCAACCATTCTCAATGTTTAACAACCACCATGATAGTTAAATAAAATTATTCCTTTGATGTAGGGAAAAATCAGCTTTATGCAAAATGTAAATCAGAGAGCCTTACCACCAGCCAAATATGCATGTAGTATAGGCTTGTTGCTTCATTGTTCTCTATGTGTTACATTGCCGATATTCCATGTCTTGACCCGTTTTGGGCTGCAACTTTTCACGCTATGCACTTTTCGCATTTACCTAATAAGGTGTTAGGTCGTGGTTCTATACTCAGTGATGCCGTTGGAGTTGATGGACTCACTCGTTTTCCAGGCCTTCCGCTGTTACTATTAGATGGCCTTAAGCCATATTATTGCATTAAGTTCCCTTGTGGACAACGATGTAATAAGTGTGTGATTGCTACTCTGCTATAAATCCTTCGAAGTACTGTGTGGTGTCAGCATTACTGATCCAGGGATGACACTGAGCACAGAGCGCTAGATCCATTCGGGTCTGGTCGCTACAAGAGGCCAACGAAGTCTTGTTTAGATCTGGAGATGGCGAGAGAGTGTGAAAAGAGAAACTACAAGCGATGAGGATCCAGTGGGAGAGGGCAAGAGAGTGTGAAGAGAGCAACTACAAGCGCTGAGGCTCCAGCGTGTATATATATACTGGAGAGAGAGTGTGAAGCGTGCAAACCCTAGAAAACATTTTGACCATTCAAAGAATCCTCCTGGCAAAAATTATGCTCAAGCGTAGTTATCGAACCCGAGACCTCAAGTTTGATGAGCGAACAAAGCTAACCAGCTACACAACCCTCCCGTTATGTTCAACGAGAGGAAAATAACCTTTTATACATTCCTACATTCGTGTGACAGGCATGCCGTGTTTTGTGTGTGTGTGTGTGTGTGTGTGTGTGTGGGAGTCATTAGGATTTCAATCATAATCGTGTCATGTGGCTTTGGTGGTAAGACTATCCACAAGGTGCAGCGGAAATAATGCAGCCTTAGTCACCTTACCTCTCTCCACGTAGTACGTTGGGTCCCACCAATGAGGGTGAAAAAACAAATTAATAAGAAAAATTAAAAGCGCCAATGATGTATCTTACTACCTCACACATCTTGCTACTTCTCGAACACCGTCCAATTGATCCCTCTGTTCACTCACGTACTATTTTAAGTGAATCCTTATTATAACATGCACACAAATTTTGGGCTCTTGTATTCGACTTAAGTCACAGTGCCATCAGATCTCGTATACTTACTACTCCCTCCGCCTAGGTGTAATAAGTCATGTTAGAAGGTGCAACGGGACCAAGGTGCGTATGCGTGCGTGTGTGTGTTTAATAAAGATGTGTGTGTTAGAGAGTGCGACTGATCGACCTACTCCTACAGAGATATGGTGTGTAGTGTACGATTTTAGCCGCGAGAGTCGGTGCATCCTCTCGTTTCCGGGCGTGTCCGGTAGGGACATGCGGACAGCTGCCACGCCTCGACCAGCCTGCCCACCCAAAGCCCTCCACCGCCACAAGGCTTCCGGCCCGAAACGGTCAGCGCCGCTCCAAAGAATCGGTGCCGCATTCATGCCCGGGCAGAGCGGACGCGACCTCTCACCGGCGCAAGAGTGATGGTTGCTTCATCCGTCCAATTTACTGCTGGGTCTATGTGATTTGATGGCTCATTAGTCTTTATTACTGTGGTGGTAGGACTGCTGGATGTCCCATGCTTTCGGCGAAAGGAGGTAGTAGATTACAATTTTCTCCATTCTTACAGCGGAGGAGTGCAAGAGCGGTGAAAACAGGCAGGCTCAAGTGATTACATGGCCCACCTCACACTATTACCGCGACACCTAACTCTTTACATAGTACTCCTCCTGCTCCTAAATATTACTAGATGAGTCCCCACTGCTGTCATGAACAACGGTATATCTCTCTGCGCAAAATTATCAATTTCGTAGAACTAAAAAAAAATCTATAACCGCATGACAAATGTGGTAGCCAAACTAAATAAACTCCCATCATCATTTAGATCATCCCACTTAAGGAAAAAAGATCGACCAACTCCTACTGCATAATGGGATTATATTTTTCTTTTTGACATGTTAATGGGACTTAAAAGCTCACTTACATGCATGTTACCGGTGCATGCTTGCATGCAGACATGTTGATGTGATTTAAAACCCACTCACATGCATGTGCCACGGTATTTCTGCATGCTTGCATGTGGGTTAGTGCTGAGCCTCTCAACGTCTAGATCCGACAGCTATTATGACTGATTTACTTCATCTAACGACCACGTCAATTTTGATGATGTGGCTCAAGGAGAGGATAGAGATTTCCTAGTAGTGGGGGCTAGCTATTACTAGTAGATAAGTCTTTGTAGAGATTCCACTAGGTGAACTACATACGGAACAAAATGAATGAATCTACACATAAAATGCATCTATATACATCCGCATGTGGTTAATGGTGAAATCTCTACAAAGACTTATATTTAGGAACGGAGGAAGTACTAGTATAGTACTAGTATGTACTGTAATTAATCTGCGAGATAAATTTGTACAATGCTATGAAGCTTCCAAATTGCTGTTACATGTATCTTAAGGCCCAAGGTTGCCCGTTGCAACATTTCATCAAATACAAAGGATACTAACATGCATGCTATTGCATCTCAATGATTGACAGATCATAGCAAATATGTACTCCTCCGCTCCAAAATAAGTGTCTCAACTTTGTGCAAACTTTAGTACAAAGTTGTACTACTACTAAAGTTGACACTTATTTTGGAACAGAGGCAGCTAAAGAAAAAACAATCCATGCAGCCCCTACCCTTGAACCGTGAACCCCGACCAGGCTTCAATTTGTCAGCAACGTTCGAGCTTCCTAATAAATGAAGTTTGCAACCTTTTGACCATCAGATCATTTTGTGCAGTTTCACCAAAATCGAGATGATCATCCCTGTGGCAAAGAAATTGAAGAAGCGTGATTTGAATAAGATTACTAGGACTAGTTGATGAGACATAAACTCATCACAAATACAATACGTAGAAGCCGAGAGGTATCGGTATGTGCGGGGCAAAGAAGTAGAGAAATATCCACGAGGAGTGATGTGGGCAATTTGGAAGCGATGGTGCAAGCCGGCTGTAAAGGGAGTTGTACCTGAGGGACGTAGCTCGACCTTGAGGAGGGCGGCGGGAGGCGGCAACTGCCCACGTCGCGGCAGTGAGCAAGGGACGAAGGCAACCTCACCGGCTTTGTGAGAGAGAACGGCGGGGACCCCTGATCGGGACGTGCCAACAGTGGGTTTTCGCCGTCGATGACGGACACCGCATCTACACTAAGCATCCACCCCTTCCCCAAGCGGACGTGATCCGCCGGGATGTTAGAGATGTGGCCACGGTCGTTTTGTGCGAGAGAGTGTGAAGAGAGCAACCCCAAAGAAGCAACCGCTTAGGCTGGCCCGTCGACTATGTATATAGTGGAGCGGTTTCCTTTTCTCTCCATATGAACCTATCATATTGCGTGACGTACATCAAGAAAAAAATTATTTATAAATGACGCGGCACCTACTACTCGTTCTCCTATAACCTTGCGCTTGGCATCTCCAAAATATTAACCTTGCGATTGGCTCTTCGCTTCTTCGGGAAGTCGAGCAATAATGGTAGTGCAGTATATATCGTTCTGGCTATATGAGACCGAATGAATTGTTGCACGTCCACCACATGGGCGAGGGTCGAGGGGCGAGGGAGAGTGCTACTACATACGGAGCAAAATGAGTGAATGTACACTCTAAAATACGTCTATATACATCATTGTTTGGAGTATGTACTAGTAGTTCATATTGAAATCTACTAAGGACATATATATTCCAAACAATATGATATAATCTCTATAACCAAGGTAGTAGGGATGAGGAGTAAACGAAGGGAGTAGTAAATTTTTCTCCTCGTCCTGCGAGCCACCCCGCGCATGGGCGAGGGAGGAGCAAGCTTCACCTCATCCTGCGAGCCACCGCGCCCATGGGCGGGGGAGACAGCGTACTAAGCAAGCTTCTCCTCGTTCTGTGAGTTGACGGGACACATCAAAAGTACTCCAAAGGTATAGAGCCTTGCCTCTAAGGTAGGCCCCACATGGTTTGCCTCTTTTATAATTTAACATAACGCGTCAAGTCGCAATTTGTTTATTCACCCGTGGTAGACGATCCTCCCTCCACCAAGTGGACAACCAAGACATCGTGCCAAATTACCACGTGGACTGCCTTTTTCGTACAGAAATGAGCTCCACCGTGTATCCGCGCGGGTGTGGTTGGGAAAGAGACGGGAGTACGTGCGCCGTGCATGCACCTCTTCTCTTCGTGCACGTCCCCCACCTACGTGGGTGTGAGTGAGAGATACAAACCGCGTTCGTGAGTGTTTTTTGTTTTGTGGTGGGGGGTGGGGGTGGGGTGGGGGGTTGATTTCGTGAATTATTTGTGGGAATATGTGTCAATGACATCTCAAACAAAATTTTGCATTCAATGTGTGTTAAATGGAGGCCTATCCATATCATACATAGAGGGTCGGGCAATCCACGAGAAGAGAGGGAGGGGTCATAGATATCGATAGAGTCGAAGAGAGGATCAAGTACGGGTGGGTGGGAGATCGATGAAGAGAGCCATCGAAATTGCGTGTGTGTGTGCAAGTCAAAGATATAGGGCGACTGGCCTACCGGAACGTTAGAGGGCACATGTCAAGTTTGTGTGAGGCAGGGAGACATGACTAGAGCGCTTGATGTATCGGTGTGTGTGGGGGGAGGGGTGGGGGGAGGGGTAGGCGGAGGCCTAACTATAGAGGTAGGACGACTCGTATATGTGTTGAGAAGGAGAGACCTAGCTATGTCATGAGGGAGATCGGTCGACATCCATACATAACTGAAGGACGGGAAATATGAGGGGACAGAGAGAGAGAGAGGAGAGAGAGGAGGGAGAGGGGTAGAGTCTTTGGATGTGTGATGGAGTTGCTTCTCCGAGATGTTGGGAGAGGCCTACTGCATAAACTGAGGGTGGAACTGCAATGTTATCAATAAGAGTGGGGATGTGTTTCTGTGTGTGCTGTGCGTGATAGATCTGTCGGGACGCATCCATGGATGATGAAGGGGAACCATGTGTTTGGTAAGCAAACCTAACTAGATCGGTAGATCAATTGTTGTTTGTCGGAGGAAGGGAGAGACACAACTAATGAGGTAGATCGATCGATGTGTGGGTAAAAACAAGTTATAAGCACCTAGCTGGCTATATGTATAGCGAGAGATCCGTCGGTGTACGTCCATTTGTTAGAGGCAAAGAAGGCCCAGCGAGACGTATAGACATAGAGAATGGAGCTAGGAGGTGGTGCGAGAGGCCCAACTACTAGCTGGATAGGGGGAGGAGTGTGCGGTTGTGAGATCGATTAAAAGAGGGGTGAGAGTTTACACGTGTGTCTCCACCATATGAGAGACACAAGGCAAGGACACATAAAGGAGGAGATTGAAGCTGTGTGTGTATGTCAGTAGGCAGGCATCATTTGGAGAGGTTTATCGATCGGTGTGTGTCGGAAAGGAGTTGTGGAGACTCTGGGGGAAACGACCTAAAGGAAAAATGAATGTGCCCGGTGGATAGAATGCCGAGGGAGGGGAGGGCGAGGAGGGCGTGTGCATGCACGAGAGAAAGTTAGTGGTAGCTACAAAGGTTAGAGGATTGTGTGGGTGTAAGAGACTAACAAAGATCATAATTTGATATGAAAGCGGATTCATATATTTGAATAGGAGATCATAGTGTTTTAAACATTGCATGCATGAATATAGCGGTGATACACGTCTTGTGCACATGTTATAACATAATGTGATAATGCATGGCGTTTGCAACTCACAGCTAAATGCCGAACAATCTAAACCATACTATACATCAAACAATCTCACATTTTATTTGAATTTGTGATAATATGTATGCTTGCAGCTTACAACTAAATATCGAGCAATCTAAACAATACTATATATCGAACATTCTCACATTTTATTTGAATTTGTGGTAATGTGTGGTGTTTGCAACTCACATCTAAACACTTGTAGGCGTGGGGGGGGCACCATACATACCGTGATAAACACATTATACATATGAGACATGGTTTAGATTATGAAGATCTAGCTAGAGCTAGAAATGTATTGTGATTTGAAATCAAAATAAAGTGGATTCAAAAATCTAGTTCGAGTTCATATAGTACACATAGTTCATATGTAACTCGACATCGATCATGTGGTGTGCTGTGAAGATAATACACAAACGATGGTTTAACTTGACAATAATGATGATTGTAGATCTTATTAAAATAGAGAAACGAATTCAAATGCTTTGACTTCACAACAATCATTACTGTAGATCTTATTCAAATTTAGTTCATATTGAAGCGGTAGTATATACGTTTGGAATGCACTAAAACGTTCATTTGAGTAGTAGGTTGCATGCATTATACACGTAGCGAAATATTTTAATTGAACATAACATGAATTCAAAGTTTTGAATGACATTTGTAGTGCGCATTGATTTGGTACAATACACGTTAGGCTTGTCCTGAAATTTCAACCCGCGCCTTGTTAGCCCGAAATATTTAAGATATATTTTTGTCTCGATGTGCTCCGACAACTCCCTCCATCTCAACCCGCGCCTTGCTATTCCGAAATTACATGGCGCGCGAAAACTCCCACCTCCTGTGAAATCCCGATACGCGAAATGCCCGTTGTACCCCTGAACCGAAAGAACCGCCTCAAATCGGTGGGGGGTACTTTCGTAACTTACCCCACATTTCGGACAAGCGCGTCTCTAAGCCATGGTTCCCACCGCCATCCCATCCGCCCACCCATTCGTACACCGAGGCCGCGAAAACCCGCGACGAAACCCCACACCCTGCTCCGTCCGCCACCCAGCCGGAGCTTCTTCCCTGACGACGTCGTCCACAGCAACACCTCGACGTCCCTCATCCACCGTACCGGATGAGGATCCGTCGTTGATCTCATCGTCCCTCCGGTTCAGCCACCCCGTCCTCCACCTCCAAGGAGCTGCCCCGACATTCCCCTCGTCTTTCGCGCCACCTCTATTCCCACACCGCCGTCTTCACCTGCACCACCGGAAGAGCATCATCATCACCGTTTCCTCGGATGAAGCTGCGGCCTAATCGGCGCCACCAAAGAGGTTGTACACTAATCGCCGCATTTTCTTCTTGATTCGATCTCACGGTGCTGCTGGCGCTCGGTCCCGAGCCGACACGGCGCGGCTCCATCCACGGCGGCGTCGCCGGCCACTTCCTCCACGGCATCGCTCCCTCGGCGGCGACGTCCACATCAGTAGGAGCTGCTGCTGCTTTAGCTCTCGCTCATGCTGCTGCTTTGCTCTTGCTCTCGGTCCCCTGCCTGGTCTGCTCTTGCTATTGCTCTTGCTCGCGCTGCTGCTCTCGCTCTTGCTCTTGCTTGCGATGCTGCTCCGATTTGGCTACACTTCAATGATCGAATCGACTTTTGGGTCGATCGATTTCCAAGGGCTGGGCTCACGGAGTGAAGGAAGAACCAGCCGCAGCGGGAGGGGGCTCACGGAGAGGTACCCCACTATCTATCTTAGGGTTTAGGATGGGGCGGTGGTCGCCGGTGGTGGCGGGCGTGGCGGGCGGTGGCGTGGGAATCACGGAGAAAAAGCTCGGCACGGGGGCCTAGAGGGATGGCAGGGCGGCGGCGGACCGGCGGTGGGGAGTGTTCGGTCTTGGCGGCGGCGGGGGCTGCTGTTTGGCCGATGGTAGTCAAGCGGCTCGGGGTGGAGGTTGAAGATGAACCGCAGCCCTTGATTTCGTGATCCAACGGCTGCAAAATCGACCGACCAGAGATGAAAAAGTCATTCGACCCACGTGTAGACTCACCTTGCTAGTGCGTTCGGTTTCGACAAAGAAATTCAGTTTCAATAGCAAAATTCAGTTTGGATGATTAGGTTCAGTTTAGCGATTAAGTTCAGTTTCGACAGTTAAGTTCAGAGATGAGCGGCTGATGTATTTTACATCTAGCACTTTGTGGTTATGTATTTTACGTCATGTATTGGAGATGCTATTAGAATTCCACTCAGGTTAACGTTGTTCATTGTCTTTCTTGTCTTGCTTCAGCCTCGGCATCGTACAACTCACCGGAGCTGCTCCAACGACGAAACCCTCCATCACAGCGGAGCAGTACCTCGGGCTCCATCTCCAGACGCCTAAGATCTTCTTCCCCTCCTCCGACAAAGAAAGTCAGCCGAGCATCCTCACCGCCAACCCAATCACGCTGAGATAGACATGGCTTCGCCAAAGAGGTTGTACACTTGTTGCATCTCTTTTTTACTCTACATGTTATATATATTGTCGACTGAGCACACGGATTTGTTCCTTTAGTGTCTCCTTGAAAGAAAAAAACGTAGGCATTTTAATTTTCACTTGTCCTCCTTTTCAAATTCCTATTCATGAAGCATAAGACTAAGAGATAGTAGCATAATAGCATTATAACCGTACATTTTCTTTTGGTTTGACATAATCTCACCATGCTTCTTTGCATCCTGTGATCTTCCAATTGTTGTGAATCAAACACCCAGTTGGCGGAAATCACTGTGTTTTTAAATTCTCTGCTTTGCACGTGCATTCCTATCTTATTCCTGTCTATTTCCTATCCTCGCATTGTTGGAATCCTCCAATTCAAACGAGCCCTTACAGAATTACTTCTCTTACAGATAGTTGTCAAAGAAAACCTTGCGTGGTTTGTCCCGTCCTGTTGTCAGTTCACCCCAAATTTCGCCTGCTCCAACGATGTATGGGTCCAGCAGAAAGCGTGGATCCGCCTCCAGATCGTCTTTCGCCGCCTCGCATCTTTCTTCCCTGGCCACCGGCAGCCATGAAAACTGCATTACCATCATCATCGGCGAGATGACCTCGAGGACTACACGGGTCCGCAAGAGAGGTCGCACTCTTTCGTGTTTGCTTACGTTATGCATCGCTTAATATTACATGCTACTCTATCGTCTGTTCACCGATTAGACTCGAGTCAGCTCCAAACTAATGGTCAAACTTGAGTTTTTAAATGGTTGTGGGGTACATATCGGGCCGCTATCAATAGTATCTATCTACTATCTAGTTAATCTCCGGTGTCTACTATGAGTTTCATGTTGGGTGGGAAACAAACAAAGAAAGAAGCCATTATCTGTATTTATTAACCAAGCCATTATCCGCCTCGCTATTATTGGTTTTGGGTCTATCCACAGGTTGCTACCATCACTGGATTTCTGCATGCACTCCTTACATAATCTCACCGTGTTTTATTCCTATGCATGATGCTTATTGTAAACAATGGAACTGAACATGTACAACAAAAGAGACGAGCCTTGCGTGGCAATATAATTTCATGCAGACGCCGCTCCATGGTAGGCGCAAAGGCAGCCCCCCTCCACGCATTTCGGATTGTAATCGAGAGGAAGATATCTGTTCTGAGGGGGATTCAGAAGGAGAAGATAACTCCTATTTACCCCCTGAGGTCTTCGTTCTAACTTGGCATGCTAACGTTGGTTATATGATGCATATGGTGTCTTGCATTGCTTATTTTATACATCAAATATGTCATCTGCTTAGTTTAGACATCCTTTGTGTGAATGCCATCTGTTTAGTTTATTCATCGTTTATGTGAATTATGCAACGCCACCTTGTTTAGCCAGGCATCATATATGTGAATTTTGCAATGCCATCCTGCTTACCAGTCATCTTATATGTAAATTATATCAGGCCATCTTTTTTTTCGTTACATATTACATTCACAACAATGTTAGTACATTCAATCGCTCTTCTTCGTGTGCATCAGCCATTTGACACGGTGATGGCAAATTCTGGAGTGAAAACAAAGTCTTCTCGAAAGCAGACTATGCTATCTCGACGAAGCACATATCTCGCTGGTTACGGATAGCTCCTCGTGAGGAGGATTCAGAGACAGATGACCAGTCCTATTCCCCGAGGTGTATGCTCTAACTTGGCAGGGTTATGTTGCTCATATCGTGCGTATGGTGTCTCGCATTGCTATGCCATTTGATTAGTTTAGACATGCTTTGTGTGAATGCCACCTGTTCAGCGTCTAATTACCATATATGTGAATTATGCATTGCCATCTTGTTGCAAGACATTATATATGTGAAATATACAATGCTATCTTGTTGCAAAGGCATTATATATGTGAATTATGCAATGCCATGTTGTTTAGCCAATCATCATGTTTGTGTATTATATCATGCTATCATTTTTTTGTTTTTCGTGTTCCATTTGTCGACAACTTTTGTATATTCAATTACTCTTCCTGTGCATCTGCCATTTAAATCGGTGTTGGAAGTATCTCGAGTGAAAACAAGGTATTCAGCGGAACAATGCTACTCAAGCGGAACATCTTGTCAAGCTACAGAGAGATCCTTAGAGGAGGATTCAGAGACTGATGACCAGTCCTATTTCCCCCCTGAGGTCTATGCTCAAACTTGGCAGGGTTATATTACCCATGTCATTCATGTTGTCTTGCATTGCTTAGTTTTTACATTATATATAGATTCCCATCTGCTTACTTGCTTACTATATAAATCATATATTTGAATTATATCATGCCATCATGTTTACATAGTACATACACATCATCTATCTGAATTATGGCATGGCAACCCATTTAATAAAGACATCATATAGTTATATCATCTCATCCTATTTAGTGTTTACAATCATCATATTTAGAATTATGGCATTCTATCCATGAATGTATGTGAATTATGGCATGCCAACCTATTTAACAAACACATTATATAGTTATGTCATGTCATCCTGCGTACATAGTCTCATATTTTGAACTATGTCTTTCCATCTTTTTTAGTTAGCCATCATAATGTGAAATTGTGTCATGCTATCCTGTTTAGTTAGCCATCATATATGTGAAATTGTATCATGCTATCCTGTTTGGTTAGACAACATAAATATGAATTATTTCATGCCCTCTTTTATTCCCCACTATCCATTGCACCTGTCTATAATACAATGTCTATACTTTCAGTTACTTTTCTTGTTTATCAGCCATTTGAATTGGAGAGCATGATGGCAGTATCTAAGGGAGTAACAACACGGTCTACAGAAAAGATAGTGCTACCAGTTGATGCAGATAGAACCACGGTTGTACTTGCCCAAGGACCAGATCCACCACACATAACCCAGACTCTACAGATTGTACCCCTACCCAGTTGGACAGAGAACCAGCTACACCCGTTTTAACCCCAACCCCGGCAGATAGTAACCCAGTTCCAGTTGACACATCACCATCTCCACCACAGAGCACCCAAACACGAGCGGTTAGTAAGGGAACTGCAGTGCTCAAAGCACGAGGACCACCACTCCTAATCCCAACTCAACGCTTAAAGGAGAAGAAGATTTGTTCTCAGGTCAGGTTACAGAGCTATGGTTCATACTCCTTTGCTCTTGCATTCAGTATTTACTCATACCAACTATTTTCAAATTTGAAGGATGGAATTGAAACTCCAATGGCGCATAGCAGGTATGTTTTAAACCTGTTTCTTTAACTGGTTTGCTTTGTTGTAACCTGCTCTATGTTGATTTCAGTTTCAATTGAATAAACAGTTATGTTCTCATGTCATGCACATTACAAGTGTTGTTATTGCTCTATAGTTACCCACACTTATATTCTGTCTATTCTGCTTTGTCTTGAACAAATATTATTTGAACTGTGTCTCTATCTTGATTTGGCAACAAAACTAGAATGATATAGACCATAAAGTGACCATGGCACATAGATATATGTTTGTTTCATGTTATCCTCGTCCACTTTACTCTTGAACTCATTTACCAAAATGAGTTTCATATACAACATGGTAAACATGTGACGGTCTCGCTTGTTTCTCTTTTAGAATGCGGACAAAATATTGGAGAACAAAGACTGCGTTATCCAATGGGAAAGGAAGTAATGCATATAAGGTTCAAGATAGTGAGACATCCCTGTTGGTCTCCAAGAAAGATGATAAAAACTATCTTGGACGACGTTGAGGGAACCCAAAAGTCCTGTCTTGATGTAGTGTTCGAAAGTTATCGGCGCCATCGCTGGCACAAGCTCTTCGAACTCGCTGCTGAATCAGTTCGTCTTCTTGTGTCTCAACTTCAAGTTGAAAGACATCGATCGAGATGTCTTTGACAGAAGCCGAAGGACCGAGGAAGTCCTGCAGAATTGGATGCATATTTTACGGTGCAATGACAAGTCTTTGGAGGATTTAAGGGCCAGCATTATGGGTACCCAGGATATTGTTTCTGGAGATCTTCTGAAGTGGTTTCAGTTCTAGATTTGTTTTGCTGCGGCATTTATTTGCGCTGGTGGCCAAATTTGACAACCGGTGTATATGATATGCTGCTTTGTTCCCTATATTTGCATTGGTGGCGAACTTTGATGCCCAGTGGATGTAATATGTGTAAGAGCCGTGATAGCCTAGCATAAGTTGCTTGCTTATTTATTTCCTTGTTGTCTTGTTTATTTGTTTGCTTGTAGTCAGTGCAGTTCTTTTTAAAACTAGGCCACAATAACCATGGGCTAATATTTACTGTAGTGACACTGAACCTCCTACGGGCCGTAGAAACAGTGGGCCTTCTACGGGCCGTAGAAACAGTAGGCCTTCTACGGGCCGTAGAAACAATGGGCCTTCTACGGGCCGTAGAAACAATGGGCCTTGTACGGGCCGTAGAAACAATGGGCCTTGTACGGGCCGTAGAAACAATGGGCCTTCTACGGGCCGTATCATCAATGGGCCTTATACGGGCCGTATGACCATAACGGGCCATCGTTAATAGGCCGTATTTGATGATGCTATGAAAACGGCCCAACGTATTAACGGACCACAAACGGGCCGATGTAACCACGGGCTGAATTTGGCCCACAAGCAGAAGATGACAGTAACTGGCCGTAAATAAACGAATGATGGAAATGAGCCCAAGAATAAATGGGCTCTGAGAAGGCCGAAAGATAACATTTGCTGGAAATGGCCCAACTGAATAACGGGCCCTTAACGGGTATAAAGTGATATAATGTTCATTACGGGCCACTTTCACCACGGGCCGTTAGTGGGTGTAAAGTGATACACTGTTCATTGTGGGCCAGTTTCACCACGGGCCGTTAATAGGCCAAGAGTTACATAGGGCCTCATATGGGCCGAAAGACGTCATGGGCCATACATGGGCCGGCGAAAACGGGCTGGAATCATATTGGATGGCCCAGATGACGCTACTGGGCCTAATTCGGATAGGGCGTAACGGGCCTTGGGTTAGCGGGCTGTAAATGGGCTATATGCGAACAGGCCGTTAACAGGCTTTCCATGGGCCGGCCCACCACCTTTTGACCAAGTCAAACGGGCCGGCCTTTTCACACGAATGGGCCTCTATTGGGCCGTGCCACGTGTCGACGTAGCATAGGCCCCTTCTGTCCAATGAGTGGATGACATCTGTCCCAACGGTGAGCCGACACGTGTTTCCTCCAGCCAATGATGATTTTATACATGGAAAATCCCCATTGGTCGGGGCTGTTAACGGGTTATCGGATACAAAACCCGACCCGATAGCTTAACGGCGTTACGTTACGGTGGATGCCACGTGTCGGTCACCCTTGATGAAAGCAGTTCTGTGATGCGCGATTTATCGTCATGGAAGTGGACACTTCTGTGATGATAATTTTGGTAATGTCATCGAACACTTCTACGACAAAGACAGGTATGACTATCTTGATTACATCGCTATAAATTTGTCATGGATGTACATGCATGACAAAAACGCAACCCATCGTGACAAACACGTATCATCACGGAAGTGTATTTTTTAGTGCACTGGTCGAAGCGCACGTGGCGTTGTCATTCTGTCGCGAACGGTATGCGTACATATATACCGGGTGGATGTAGAGGCGCGTATGTGTCGTAGTAGAGGCGCCGCGTAGCATGTACACGCACGCATAGCGGCCAGGGTGCAAGAAAGAAAATACGGCCACGTATGTGTACATACGGGCGGGGTCTCGAACGCCTACTCGCGCATACGTACAGCCAGGGCTCGTGTACATGGCTGGGTCGGAACCGAGAAACAACGTCGTCGTCGTGTTCATGGGGAGGCAACGGAATGCGTCGTGTTCATGGGGAGGCGACGGAATGCTTCGTGTTCATCGGGAGGTAACAAAACGCGTGGGAGCCAACCGGCTGGGTCGGAACGGAATGCGTGGTCATGTTCATCGGGAGGGCTTGCACGGAACAGACGATGGAAACGATGCCTGGCGTACCGCACAACGGAGGAAACGGACCTCCTAAGGTCGAAACGGGGGTCCTGTTGATCGGGAGGGGTGTGGCGTCATCAAGAAAACAGAGGAAACGGACCTCCTACGGTCAAACGGGGTCCTGTTGATCGGGAGGGTGTGGCGTACCGCAAAACGGACGTAAACAGACTTGTATTGAGCGCCACGGCCGAAATGGGGTCCTGTTCATCGGGAGGGGTGTGGCGTGCCGCAAAACGGACTCCACGGATACTGTTCATCTCCACCGTCGACCTCCTCCAGCCTCCACGGGCTACCGTCGACCTCCTCCACCTCCATGGGCTCCTGTTCATCCAGCCTCCACCGCTGCTACTCCACCGGCCATCGCTCAACCACGCCTCCACGGGCACCCTCCACCATCTACTATTCATCCAGCCCTCCACACCACGGGTCCTGTTCATCCAGAGGCAACGCCACCGCCATCGCTCATCCACCCCCGCAACACTCACTGTTTATCCAATCGATCGGCTTCAGTTAGCAGCAGTAGTGAAGGAATTGCTCGATCGGGTTCAGTTAACAACCGTCGATCGATCGCTCGGGTTCAAGATAGCTGTAAGCCCGCAGTGTAATCGCTTCGGGTTCGATTAGAGCCCAACGCCTCGCTTTCGGGTTCATTAGAGCCAACGCCGCACACACATGCGCGTACATGAGAGAAAGCAGCATCGCTCCCCCGACCTCCCACCGTAACCGGGAACTCCCCAAAATTTTCCTCGCCCTCGCTTCTACCACAGTTTTTTCCGTCATGGGCGGCCCAAAGAATGTCATGCAGCTGCGTCTCCGGCCTGCCCAAGACGAAAAGCCCATTTTTTGTCATGATTTTTTGTCATACAAGTAGGAGCCCACCACATCCATGATGTTACCGGGTTTTGTCACAATTATCATCATAGAAGTGTCATATGTATGACAGAAAAAAAAATCGTTCGGCCCAAAATGTCACAGATGTGTCTTTTTTTCTAGTGTAGTGTTTATAGCAGCCCCTCGGTATTTGATACTGATTTAGTTACTAAAGAGTAGTAACTCGAAACGGGAGTTGCAGAATAAACATAGACTAGTTAAGGGTGAAGTGATGATGTGTGTTGGAAGTGATTCCATGATGATATGATCATCATCGCACACTCCCTATACATTTGGGATTAGTGTTGAACCTAAGTAAATGTTATCTGGTGTTTGCGTTGAGCATGAATATGATTTGATCATGTGCATTGCAATACGGTTATTCATTTAAAGTCAGAGAATAATTGTTGTTCTGTTTACGTGAATAAAACCTTCGATGGTCATACACCCAATGAAAATAGTTTGTTGGATCTCGATCGTAGTGATACACATATTCATAATATTAAAGCCGAAAGATGCAAAGTTAATAATGATAGTGCAACTTATTTGTGGCACTGCCGTTTAGGTCATATTGGTGTAAAGCGCATGAAGAAAATCCATGCTGATGGGCTTTTGGAATCACTTGATTATGAATCGCTTGATGCTTACGAACCATGCCTCATGGGCAAGATGACTAAAACACCGTTCTCGGAACTATGGAGCGAGCAACTGATTTATTGGAGATCATACATACCGATGTATGTGGTCCAATGAATGTTGAGGCTCATGGCCGGTATCGTTATTTTCTCACCTTGAGGGATGATTTAAGCGAGATATGGGTATATCTACTTAATGAAACATAATTCGAAACATTTGAAAATTTCAAAGAATTTCAGAGTGAAGTTGAAAATCATCGTAACAAGAAAATAAAGTTTCTACATCTGATCGTGGAGGAGAATATTTGAGTTACGAGTTTGGTCTACATTTGAAACAATGCGGAATAGTTTCCCAACTCACGCCACCCGGAACACCACAACGTAATGGTGTGTCCGAACGTCATAACCGTACTTTATTAGATATAGTGCAATCTATGATGTTTCTTACCGATTTGCCACTATCGTTTTGGGGGTTATGCATTAGAGACAGCTGCATTCACGTTAAATAGGGCACCATCTAAATCCGTTGAGACGACACCATATGAACTTCCGTTTGGCAAGAAACCAAAGTTGTCGTTTCTTAACGTTTGGGGCTGCGATTCTTATGTGAAAAAGTTTCAACCTGATAAGCTCGAACCCAAATCGGAGAAGTGCGTCTTCATAGGATACCCAAAGGAAACTGTTGGGTACACCTTCTATCACAGATTCGAAGGCAAGACATTCGTTGGCAAGAATGGATCCTTTCTAGAGAAGGAGTTTGTCTCAAAAGAAGTGAGTGGGAGGAAAGTAGAACTTGATGAGGTAACTGTACCTTCTCCCTTATTGGAAAATAGTTCATCACAGAAACCGGTTCCTGTGACGACTACACCAATTAGTGAGGAAGCTAATGATATTGATCATGAAACTTCAGATCAAGTTACTACCGAACCTCGTAGGTCAACCAGAGTAAGATCCGCACCAGAGTGGTACGGTAATCCTATTACGGAGGTAATGTTACTTGACCATGGTGAACCTACGGACTATGAAGAAGCGATGGTGAGCCCAGATTCCGCGAAATGGCTTGAGGCCATGAAATCTGAGATGGGATCCATGTATGAGAACAAAGTGACTTGCCCAATGATCGGCAAGCCATAGAAAATAAATGGATCTTCAAGAGGAAGACGGACGCTGATAGTAGTGTTACTATCTACAAAGCTAGATTTGTCGAAAAAGGTTTTTGACAAAGTTCAAGGTGTTGAATACGATGAGATTTTCTCACTCGTATCGATGCTTAAGTCTGTCCGACGCTTGATAAGTTTTTTCAATAAGTACATACCTTGACTAGATTTTGAAGTAGTTCAAAATGGAACAGTCAAAGAAGGAGTTCTTGCCTGTGTTACAAGGTGTGAAGTTGAGTAAGACTCAAAACCCGACCACGGCAGAAAATAGAAAGAGAATGAAAGTCATTCCCTATGCCTCAGTCATAGGTTCTATAAAGTATGCCATGGACTGGACCAGATCTATTGTATATCATGCCCTGAGTTTGGCAAGGGAGTACAATAGTGATCTAGGAGTAGATCACTGGACATTGGTCAAAATTATCCTTAGTGGAATAAGGATATGTTTCTCGATTATGGAGGTGAAAAAAGGTTCATCGTAAAGGGTTACGTCAATGCAAGTTTTGACACTAATCCAGATGACTCTAAGTCTCAATCTGGATACATATTGAAAGTGGGAGCAATTAGCTAAAGTAGCTCCGTGCAAAGCATTGTAGACATAGAAATTTGCAAAATACATACGGATCTGAATTTGGCAGACCCGTTGACTAAGCTTCTCTCACAAGCAAAACATGATCACACCTTAGTACTCTTTGGTGTTAATCACATAGCAATGTGAACTAGATTATTGAATCTAGTAAACCCTTTTGGTGTTGGTCACATGACGATGTGAACTATGGGTGTTAATCACATGGTGATGTGAACTATTGGTGTTGAATCACATGGCGATGTGAACTAGATTATTGACTCTAGTGCAAGTGGGAGACTGAAGGAAATATGCCCTAGAGGCAATAATAAAGTTATTATTTATTTCCTTATTTCATGATAAATGTTTATTATTCATGCTAGAATTCTATTAAACGGAAACATAATACATGTGTGAATACATAGACAAACATAGTATCACTAGTATGCCTCTACTTGACTAGCTCGTTAATCGAAGATGGTTGAGTTTCCTAGCCATGGACATGAGTTGTCATTTGATTAACGGGATCACATCATTAGGAGAATGATGTGATTGACTTGACCCATTCCGTTAGCTTAGTACTTGATCATTTAGTATGTTGCTATTGCTTTCTTCATGACTTATACATGTTCCTATGACTATGAGATTATGCAACTCCCGTTTACCGAAGGAACACTTTGTGTACTACCAAACGTCACAACATAACTGGGTGATTATAAAGGTGCTCTCTGGTGTGTCTCCGAAGGTACTTGTTGGGTTGGCGTATTTCGAGATTAGGATTTGTCACTCCGATTGTCGGAGAGGTGTGTCTGGCCCACTCGGTAATGCACATCACTTAAGCCTTGCAAGCATTGCAACTAATGAGTTAGTTGCGGGATGATGTATTACGGAACGAGTAAAGAGACTTGCCGGTAACGAGATTGAACTAGGTATTGAGATACCGACAATCGAATCTCGGGCAAGTAACATACCGATGACAAAGGGAACAACGTATGTTGTTATGCGGTTTAACCGATAAAGATCTTCGTAGAATATGTGGGAGCCAATATGAGCATCCAGGTTCCGCTATTGGTTATTGACCGGAGACGTGTCTCGGTCATGTCTACATAGTTCTCGAACCCGTAGGGTCTGCACGCTTAAAGTTTGATGATAGTTATATTATGAGTTTATGTGTTTTGATGTACCGAAGGTAGTTCGGAGTCCCGGATGTGATCACGGAGATGACGAGGAGTCTCGAAATGGTCGAGACATAAAGATCAATATATTGGACGACTATATTTGGACACCGGAATGGTTCCGGGTGAGATTGGGACAATATCGGAGCTCCTGGAGGTTATCGGAACCCCCCGGGAGGTATATGGGCCTTAATTGGCTTTAGTGGAAAGGAGGGCAAAGGTGCAAGGGAGGGGGTGCGCCCCCCAAGCCCAATCCAAATTGGGAGGGGGCGGCCCCTCTTTCCTTCCTCCATCCTTCCTCTTCCTTCCCTCTCCCTCTCCAAATAGGAAAAGGAGGAGTCCTACTCCCGGTGGGAGTAGGACTTCCCCCTTGGGCGCGCCTCCTCCTCCTGGCCGGCCCCTCCTCCACTCCTTTATATACGGGGGAGGGGGGCACCCCATAGACACAACAATTGATCCCTTGGATCTCTTACCCGTGTGCTGTGCCCCCCTCCATGATAATCCACCTCGATAATATCGTAGCGGTGCTTAGGCGAAGCCCTGCGTCGGTAGAACATCATCATCATCACCACACCGTCGTGCTGACGGAACTCTCCCTCAAAGCTCGACTGGATTGGAGTTTGAGGGACGTCATCGAGTTGAACGTGTGCAGAACTCGGAGGTGACGTGCGTTCGGTACTTGATCGGTCGGATCGTGAAGACATCTAACGCTTCCGTTTTCGGTCTACGAGGGTATGTCGACACACTCTCCCCTCTTGTTGCTATGCATCACCATGATCTTGCGTGTGCGTAGGAATTTTTTTGAAATTACTACATTCCCCAACAATCGTATAATCAACTCACGGATACTCGTGGTGACACTGGAGTATCTAGGTGACGTTAGAGTTGGTTGATGTGTATCATTGTGTTATTTTAGTACGAACTCTTGGGATATTTGTTACACTTATAGGAATAGCTCGATAGATCGATTGGAAAGGATAACTTTGAGGTGGTTTCATACCCTACAAACAATTTTGTCTTATATTCTCCACTAAACAAGAACTTCAGAGTGATTCTTTATTGCACGTTGAGGGATGGTTATATGATCCAGTTATATTAGCATTGTTGAGAGATTGCACTAGTGAAAGTATGAACCCTAGGCCTCATTTTCAAGTATTGCAATACCGTTTGTGCTCACTTTTGTTACTCGCTACCTTGCTATTTTTTATTGTTCCTATCACAAAAATCAATATCTACTATCAATACTACACTTGTATCGTCATTTCTTCGCCGAACTAGTGCACCTATACAATTTACCATTGTATTTGGTGTGTTGTGGACACAAGAGACTCTTTGTTATTTGGTTGCAGGGTTGTTTGAGAGAGATCATCTTCATCCTACGCCTCCTACGGATTGATAAACCTTAGGTCATCCACTTGAGGGAAATTTGATACTGTCCTACAAAACTCTGCGCTTGGAGGCCCAACAGAGTCTACAAGAACAAGTTGTGTAGTAGACATCAAACTCTTTTCTGACGCCTTTGCCGAGGAGGTGAGTGCTTGAAGGTATATATTTAGATCTTGCAATTGAATCTTCTAGTTTCTTGTTTTATCACTAGTTTGGTTTATAAAAGAAAACTACAAAAAAATGGAATCGAGGTTGCCTCATATTATTCATCTTTATCATGTCTTTCCTGAAAATGGTGGAAAGGAAAATTGCGCTCAATTGATATAAGAAGAGTTCAATAAAATGTTTGGCATAAAATTTTTGAATGGTGTGCATGATTGCAATGTTGTTATTATGAATTCTTTGAATATGCATGATGCTAATGATATGCAAAGCCATAAGCTTGTGGATGCTATGTTTGATGAAGATGATATTTTTAGTCCCCCAAGTTTTGATGAGAATATTTATCATGATGATATCGTGCCTCCTATTTATGATGATTATATTGATAAAAGTGGATTTGGTGAGATCATGACTTTATTTAATGATGAATCCACTATTTGGAAGAGGTTTCAATTGTCTATGATAAAAAAAATTGTTATATATGATGATTATAGTGATGATATGTATGCTATAAAGAGTAATGATATCGAAGAAACTTGTCATCATGATTTTAATTCTCAAATTGATTATGTGCATCAAGTATCATGTGATAGTTATTTTGTTGAGTTTGCTCCCACTACTATTCATGAGAATAAATTTGCTTATGTGGAGAGTAATAATTTTTTTATGCATGTGGATCATGAAAAGAATGCTTTATGTGATAGCTATATTGCTGAATTAATTCATGATGTTACTAAAAATTATTACGAGAGAGGAACATATGCTTTTACATATCTCACTAATATCAAGTTTCCTCTCTATGTGTTGAAAGTTTTGAAGTCATGCTTGTTTTGCCTTCCTATGCTAATTGATTCTTTCTCCCATAAATTGTCTACTCACGAAATCCATATGCATAGGAAGTGGGTTACACTTAAATGTGCTAGTCATATGCTTCATGATGCTCCCGTTATGTTTCAATTCTTTACTTTTATGTGATCATCATTGAAATCATCATGCCTAGCTAAAATGGCATTAAAGAAAGCGCTTGTTGGGAGAAAACCCAACATTTAACCCTACTATTTTTGTGAGTTCACATGATTAAGCTACTGTAGTAATCATGTTTTATAGCTTTTGTTTCAATGAAGTGCCAAGTAAAGCCTTTGGGATAGTATGGATGATAGTTGACTTGATTCTGTACAAAAACAGAAACTTTTGTGCCCAGTAACAGAATTTCTAAAATTCACTAGAGCGTGATAAAATTCTGATTTTTTTGCAGATGATTGACATAAAAAAATTCTACGCCTTCCTAATTTTTAGGAATTTTGGGAGTAACATAACTATGGTCATTGTTCAGATCATTTCAGACCGTTTTGTTTTTGACAGATTCTGTTTTCAATGCATAGTTTGCTTGTTTTCTAGTTTCTATGGCTTATATTTCTCAATAAATTGTGGAAATGATAAGGCACAGTAGGCAATGTGTGAGAGAAATTATGAATCTTGTCTTTGACAGTACCAAAGTGAATGATTTCTTTATCATACTAACCTATCTCACGAAGTTCCGTTAAGTTTTGTGTGATTGAAGTTTTCTAGTTTTGGGTGAGATGTCGATATGAGAAGAATAAGGAGTGGCAAGAACCTAAGCTTGGGGATGCCCAAGGGACCCCAAGGTAATATTCAAGGAAGACCCAAGCAACTAAGCTTGGGGATGCCCCAGAAGGCACCCCCTTTTTCATCTTCAACATTATCGGTAACCTCACTTGGAGCTATGTTTTTATTCGTCACATGATATGTGTTTTGGTTGGAGCATCATTTTATTTTATTAGGATTTGCTTGCTATTATTTAGAATAATGTGTTGTATCTTTCATTTCAATAAAAATTTCAAGTATAGCCTTTACCATGCTTATTTTGCAAATCTACATGTTGTTGTTTAAAAATAGAAAGTTTTCTATCATTGTCTTAATTCTTCTGGAAAGTCAGAACATGGCAAAGTCTTGAAATTATTAAGTAATAAGATAAAACAAATTTTCTACAGTGTGGTAAATTTTCAGAAGTTTTTGAGTTAAATAAGTATGAATCTTCTTGCATCCTTTACAGACTATCCTGTTTTCACAGATTGCTGTTATGTTTGCATTGTTTGCATATGTTTTCTTGTTTAATGATTATATTTGAGGATAGGAGTATTAAATATACAGAGGCATTTAGTATGCAATGTTAAATAATAATTTTAGTGATTTTCTATAGTAAAGAATGATAAGGTTATTGCATTGATTTATACTAACTTATCTCGCGAGTTCTTGTTGAGTTTTGTATGGATGAAGTTTTTAAGATTTAGGGAAACCGTGATAAGAAATTAAGGAGACACAAAATCTCAAGCTTGGGGATGCCCAAGGCATCCCAAGATAATAGTTCAAGAAGTCTCAAACATCTAAGCTTGGGGATGCCCCGATAGGCATCCCACCTTTCTTCATCAACAATTATCGGTTAGCCTCGGTTGAGCCTAACTTTTTGCTTCTTCACATGATGTGTGATATTCTTGGATTGTCATTTTATTTTGTTTTGCTTGCTGTTTTAATAGAATACTTAGATCTGATTTTTTAATGGGAGAGAGTCCTCACATAGCTACCTATTTACTTAACTACTCACTTGATCTTCACTTATATCTTTTTGGAGTAGTTTGTCGAACACTCTCATGCTTCAATTATATTATTTTGAAAGTTTATAATATGATGAAAATTTGCACAAGCTATGAAATTGGTCCTAATATGATGAATATCCAAGGATATAATAAAACTTTCAGGTAGATCATTGGATATGATAAGTTTGATTCCTTGCAATAGTTTTGCGATATGGAGATAATAATATGTGAGTCATGTTGGTGAGTAATTGTGCTTTAGTAGTAATATTGGTGTTAAGGTTTGTGATTCTCTATGCAATCATGAAAGTCCATAGTTATGCAATGAAGTTATATCCTACTTGTGGTTCATTATTCGGTGTTAGTTATGTTTAATGCTCGTTTATGATCATTTTTGTTTCGTGGTTGGTCGCTTCTCAATCTATTTTCTAGCCTTCATTGGCACTAAGCAGGAATACTGCTATGCATCCAAACTCCTTAAACCAAGTTGTGCCAAATGAGTCCACCATACCTACCTATACACTACAAAAAAATACACTTCCGTGATGATACATGTTTGTCACAGTAGGTCACGTTTTCTGTCATGCATGTACATCCATGACGATTTTATGACAGAATCAAGATAGTTATACCTGTGCTGTCGTAGAAGTGTTCTATGACATTACCAAAATTATCATCACGGAAGTGTCCACTTCCATGACGATAAATCTTGCGTCATAGAAGTGCTTTCATCAAGGGTGACCGACATGTGGCATCCACCGTAACGGCTCGCCGTTAAGCTATCGGGTCCGGTTTTCGATCCGATAACCCATTAACAACCCCGACCAATGGGGATTTTCCACGTGTAAAATCATCATTGGCTAGAGGACACAGGTGTCGGCTCACCGTTGGGACAGATGTTATCCGCTCATTTGACCGAAGGCGCCTATGATACGTCAACACGTGGCACAGCCCAACAGAGGCCCATTCCTGTGAAAAGGCCGGCCCGTTTGACTTGGTCAAAAGGTGGCGGGCCGGCCCATGGAAAGCCTGTTAACGGCCTGTTTGCATATAGCCCATTTACAGCCCGCTAACCCAGGGCCCATTACGAACTATCCAAATTAGGACCAGTAGCGTCATCTGGGTCGTCCAATATGATTCCAGCCCGTTTTAACTTCCGGCCCATTTATGGCCCATGACGTCTTTCGGCCCATATGAGGCCCTTTGTAAATCTTGGCCCATTAACGACCTGTGTTGAAACTGGCCTGTAATGAACAGTGTATCACTTTATACCCATTAACGGCCCATTATTCCATTCGCCGCTTCCAATTTATGTTATCTTTTGGCCTTCTCGGGGCCCATTTATTCTTGGGCTCATTTCTAGCATTCGGTTACTTACGGCCCGTTCATCGCTATTTTCGCTTGTGGGCCAAATTCAACACGTGGTTACAGTCGGCCCGTTTGTGGCCCGTTAATACGTTGGGCCGTTTTCGTAGCATCATCAAATACGGCCTATTAACGACGGCCCATTATGGTCGGCCCATGAACGGACGATTCCAACTCTAGCCTGTTTATGGCCATAATGCGGTCTGTTGTTGGCCCATGTTTGGCCAATCGATCATACGGCACGTATAAGGCCCATTGATGATACGGCCCGTAGAAGGCCCATTGTGTCTACGCCTGTAAAAGGCCCATTATTTCTACACCCCGTAGAAGGCCCATTTTTTCTACGGCCCGTAGAAGGCCCATTGTTTCTATGGCCCGTAGAAGGCCCAGTGTCACTACAATAAATATGTAGCCCATGGTTGTTGTGGCCTAGTTTTAAAAAATAGGTTATTGCGGCCACTAGCAAACCACGGAAAAACAACTGCACTCACTACAAGCAAACAAATAAACAAGACAACAAGGAAATAAATAAGAAAGCAGCTTACGCTAGGCTATCACGACTATTACACATATTACATCCACTAGGCATCAAAGTTCGCCACCAGTGCAAATAAACGCACCGACAAAAGAATATACAGAACTCAGAGCACTTCAGAAGGCACTAGGCCTAGCCAGGCCAGGCCCCGCAAGCAACCGAACAAGCTAATGAGACCTCAGTTGTGTCAACGATAGATGCTTCATCCCTAGCTGTATGGCACGATAGTGCGCAAGGCAGTCCTCTGGCACCTTCATTACATCTTCGACTTCAAGTCGGAGCTGAGCTGAAGCAAGCCTTTCCGCTTTAAGTTGAGGCTGAAGAAGTCGAACTGATTGAGGCAGCGACTGCACAGAGGTTGTCTCACACCTGCTGGTGAGTAGCTTCAACTCACTGTCTTCATCAAGCCAGGACCTTGGGGTCATCTTGCTGCCCTCAAGATGGTTTGGCTCACTATCTTCCCGAAAGTTCTGCCTAGCATAAGAGATATGACTCTGAAAGGGAAACAAGGAGACATGTAACATGTTTCACAATTATATAAGCAAAAAAATGGACCTGTTCTGCATAAGGAACATGTTTTTACAACTAGAATTTAAAACTGGTAGTTGTTTTGTAAACACCAAAGTAAACAGCAGTGGAGGAAATGATGCCTATCCAAATCTAAACTAGAACAAAGTTTGAAGGCTTGAGAAGGATGAACTTACATTACATGTTAACACGGGCTAGACAAAGCCCTTCTCCATGTTGATGGAAGGATAATTCAATAAATATCCCAAAGAAAATTCTTTATAAGCGTTGCCATTATTCTACATTTTGCAAAGAGTAAATATAGATCAAATAATATTGGAAGAAACAGAGGATAATGAAGCTCAGGTGCAGACTGATGATACATAATCAAATAGCAATTAATTAAGTACAACGTTACAAGGAAAAAGGGCAAGAGGTACTGACAAGACACTACTAGGAAAAGGGCTATAGATAGGATTGATACTAATGGCGCACCAGGTAAGTAGTGCGCCACTACTATATACTAATGGCGCACCGGTTGCTGATGCGCCATTATTGTGGAAGACACTAATGGCGCACCATACAATCGGTGCGCCACTAGTATTAAATTTTGTTTTCCATTTTTCCATACATACTAATGGCGCATCAGGTCGAAGTGCGCCATTACTAGTTCTAACTAGTAATGCGCACCGGGCAGATAGTGCGGCATTAGTATATATTTTTTTTACTTTTTTGCAACTACTAATGGCGCACGGCGCCACAGTGCGCCATTACTAGTTTAAACTACTAATGGCGCACCTTTCCGCAGTGCGCCATTAGTATATATATATATATATTTTTACTTTTCTGCAAAACTACTAATGGCGCACCACCGCAGTGCGCCATTAGTAACTGTGGTTACTAATGGCGCATTTGCTGGTGGTGCGCCATTAGTAACCCTGGGACCCCAACAAGATATTTTGGACAGCCACATACCTACCCACTCACTTTCCCCACTTCATTCCCTCCACCTCCTTCTCCAAGCTTTCGCTGCCTCCTCCTCCTCACCTCATTTCCACCATAGATTCATCAAAATTAAGTGGTGAAATTACCTTTTTTTGATAGGTAAGTAAGGGGAAAGCTATCTTCATGATGTAGATCTACTTTTTTTCTCCCTAGCTCGCTCCAACAACTTGCACATGCACTTTTTGTGGCCTAGCTAGATCTATGTATGTTTGTGGTGTTGCATGTGTTTGTAGTGTTGCATATATGTTTGTGTTTGCAGGTACCGGTATTTGAAATGCGGTAGTTGCCAATATTTTGCCGGAATGTTGATTCATTTCCGTTTCGGCGAGAATTTTGGCACTATGCATTCTTTTTGGTCCTATTTTTAGGGAAGGTCATGCCAAATTTTTTCTTAGTTCTAAAATATCGTTTTGCTCTACCCCGCAGGCCACCATGGTCCGCACGATGACCGAAGGCATTGTGAATAGGTTTTTGAGCTCCGCGAAGGCCGAGATTCTTCAAAAGAATGAGACGGAGATAAGATGTCCGTGTCGAAGATGCAAGCTGAAGAGCCTTATTGCGGACCCGGATTACAGGCAGGTCTTGGGACCACCTACTCTTGCGTGGATACATGGATGGCAATTGGTGGCAAGGTGATGAAGAAGAATATGAAGTCGTCAATGGGGGCCGGGCAAGAAATCAGGAAGGGCAACAATACAAGTACCACCGAGCCGAGGGCGCGCGAGAAGACGAAGAATCTCCGTGACATGATCACGGCGGTGATCTTTGTCAGACATCATGTAGAAGATGTCGTACATGATGATGAGGAAGATCAAGACGAAGGGCATGATCATGAAGATGAAGATGCCGAGCAGACGACGATGGAGGCTGGGTGCAGGACCCTCATATTCAAGAGCTGCTTCTCAAGCAGACGGATAATGCAAGAGCTGCCGCCCGAGAGAAAGCCAAGCTGGATCAACTGGAGATAGACGCGGTTACTCCATTGCATGAAGGATGTAGGCCCGAGGATACCCGCCTGAAAGTAACGCTCATGGCTTTGGACATGAAGGTAGAACACAAAATGACCGACGCATGCTTCGACGAGAACATGTCATTCTGGCACGAACGTCTTCCCAAGGGGAACAAGTGCCTGACCAGTTTCGAGGAGGCGAAGAAAATCGTGTGTCCTCTGGATTTACCGCACGTGAAATACCATGTGTGCATGAACAATTGCATCATTTATCGGGACGAGCACGCGGAGTCTACCATATGTCCGGTGTGCGGCGTCACTCGATACAAGAAGAGGAAGAAAGCTCCTTGAAAATCGGTGTGGTACTTTCCGATCACTCCTCGTCTGCAGCGGTATTTCGCGGACCCTAAGGTAGCAAAGCTCCTGCGTTGGCACGCGGATAGGGATGAGAAGAAGCGGGAAGATGACGGAAATGATCCGGATATAAATAAAAAAGACAAGATGCTGAGTCACCCTAAGGATGCGAGCCAGTGGCAAGTGTTGAACTTCGAATACCCAGAATTTGGGAAGGATCCAAGGAACATCGTGCTGGGCGCGAGCACCGATGGAGTCAATCCGTTTGGCAGCCGTGAGAAGCACACATAGCACCTGGCCTGTGTTTGTGTGGATGTACAACCTTCCCCCTAGTTGTGCATGAAGAGGCAGTACATTCACATGAGTATGCTAATTGAAGGGCCGAAACAACTAGGGAATGACATCAATCTGTATCTGGGGCTGCTGAAGGAGGAGCTAGACATGCTGTGGAAAACGCCAGCCAATACGTGGGACGCCGCAGAGAAAGAATATTTCCCTATGAGAGCTGCACTTCTCACGACGGTGCACGACTATCTCGGTTACGGATATCTCATGGGCAGGTAGTCCACGGATTTTCTGGATGCGTAAGGTGCATGGATGACACAATGTATCGCCAGCTAGATAGAGATCCCGGTCTTGAAAACCTTGTTCATGGGACATCGAAGGTGGCTTCAGCGGCGATGACCCGTGGAGGAAACGCAAGGATCTGTTCGATGGTGAAACCGAACTCAAAACGCCTGCAATACGAGGAGCAGCGAGGAAATAGATGAGTTGTTGAAAAATTGGAAAGACTGCCCACTGCCGGGAAAGAAGCAAATGGCGCCAGAGCCGGGAAAGAAGCGAAAGGCGCCAGAGCCGCTGCTGAAGGTATGGAAAACGAGGTCTGTTTTCTGGGACTTGTCATACTGGAAGATCCACCGTGTGCCTCACAGCCTTGATGTCATGCATATCACGAAGAACGTGTGCGAGAGTCTGCTTGGTACCCTGCTCAACATGCCGGAGAGGACCAAAGATGGGCCGAAAGCAAGGGCAGACTTGAAATCAATGGGCATCAGGCAGGAGCTTCACGCTAATGATGATGATGATGAGGCGAAGCAGGACACAGAAAGTCGTCGCAGAGGCAAAAAGCCCAAGGAGACCGGAAATGACAACCCTCCCGCGTGCTTCACTCTAAGTCAGGAGGAGATCGAGCAGTTTTTCACCTGCCTCCTGGGACCATGGACGCGCACGTCCGTGAAACGCTATTTGGCCTATGCAACTTTTTCGACGTCATCTCTCGGAAGTCCATTGGCGTGAGGCAACTCAGAAGGCTACAGGAAGAGATCGTGGTGATACTATGCGAGCTTGAGATGTACTTCCGCCCGCATTCTTCGACGTTATGGTGCATCTGCTGGTCCATATCGTGGAGGATATCATCCAACTCGGGCCGACGTTCCTGCACAGCATGATGCCGCTCGAAAGGATGAATGATGTCATCAAAGGATACGTTGAAACATGTCACGTCCGGAGGGAAGTATAGCCAGGGGCTTTTCGATCAAGAGTGCATCTCCCATCGCACGAATTATCTAGGCATCGAGAACCCCGTTGGTCTGCCCGTCAACAGGCACCTAGGCAGGCTCGCTGGATGGGGTCACCGTGAGGGTCGCCGCGAAATGCATGTCGACTTCGAGGGTCGACTCGCCGACTTTGAAAGAGCAAACCTAGTCGCGCTACAACACATAGACGTGGTCGATCCTTGGGTGGTAGAGCACAAAACCTTTATTATAAAGACGTACAATGACCGAGGCCAACAGAGGACGGACGGAGATACACTCAAAGAGCACAACTCATGTTACACACGTTGGTTCAAGCAGAAGCTTCGTCAGTACCCTTTCCATGAGGATTCTTCCGCGGAAGAACAACTCATATTCGCCTTGTCACAGGGCGCCGAGCACAACCTGATGACCTATGAGGCGTACGATATCAACTGCTACACATTCTACACCGAGAACAAGGACATGAAGAGTGATGGTTATTAGAACTCCGGGGTAACGATGGAATCCTACACCGGCAACGACAAGGACAGATACTACGGAAGGATCTAGGAGATCTGGGAGCTAAGCTACGCTCGAGAGAAGGTCCCGATGTTCCGTGTCAGATGGGCCAAGAGCGCCCTAAAAGAAGAGCGGTATTTCACCACCATGGTTATACCCGAAGCCAAATCCAAGACCGCGTGCGCAAACGTCACCGCGAAAAATGAGCCATGGGTACTGGCTTCCCAAGTGGACCAATGCTTCTTCATTACCGACCCGTCAAAGCCTAGTCGTGTTGTCGTGAGGAGAGGCAAAAGGAAGATCATCGGAATGGATGGAGTAGCCAAAGAGCAAGACTTCGACAAGTACGGCGACCCGAAGATCAAACATGACGAACGACGATGAAGTAGCAGCACACACCACAAGAAGAAGCAGGACCACCCTACCTAAAGGACGTCCGTTCCACAGAAGAACTCCATTTGCAAAAAAGAAGGGCAAAAAGATTGTGAACAGATAGCTAGCTAAGATCGATTGTATTTAAATCGCAGTCTTCATTTCTCGATTGTATTTCATGGGCACTTTTTGATATCATGAATTTTTTTAAATTTCATGGGCACTTTTTGAATTCATGAGGACACTTGATCTCAATCCCCCTCCATCTCGATCTCGATTCCCCCACCATCACGATCTCGATCCCCTCCATCTCGATCCCACCGCACCTCCCCGCTTAGCTCCACCGCCGACGACCCACGCAACCCTCCCCGCTCCACCGCCGCCCGGCAGGCACCCGGCCCCCCCGCACCCTCCTCGCTCCACCACCGCCAACGGGCACCCCCGCACCCTCCCGCTCCACCGCCCCGCCGATGATATTTTCAAGTAACAAATTTGAACATATTTTTTAAAAAATTATTACTATTTTTATAAAAAAATATTACTGTTATGATTTAAACTAGTTTGAACATATTTAAACACAAATAAATATTAAAAAAAGCATTTAAAATGCATAAAATAAAATATTGGGGAGCCTGGGAATCGAACCCAAGACCTCCTGCTGTGTGTGCTGCGAGCTTACCAGTCGGGCTCATGGGTGGGTTCTGTTATAGATAGGGTTAGGTTGTAGATAGGGTTAGTGCGCTAGATTAAAACAAAATTCAAATGGCGCACCGAGGGGTGGTGCGCCATTAGAATAGTCGTACTTATGGCGCACGAGGGCGTGGTGCGCCATTAGCAAGCTTCCCACACTAAATCCCCAATCTCTCTAATCTCTCCCACACTGATCGATCTCACCCGCTGCCCCGTGTTCGCCGTCCCCTCGCCGCCCCCTCGCCTCCTTCGCCCGTCCCAGGCAGCGCCGCCTCCTCGCCGCCTCCCTCGCCGTCCCAGGCTGGCGCCGCCGCCCTCGCCGTCCCGAGCCGAGTGCCCTCGGCGTCCTCCCGCCCAGCGCCCCCTCCCCAGCGGCCCGCCTGTGCCCCTCGGCGTGCTCGCCGTCCAACACCATGACGCTGATGAGGAGGACTGCCGTCTTCCTCTTCGACTACGAGGACCAGACGAGCTCGGACGCCCTCGAGCCATCCTTCGACGCTTGCCGATTTTCTCCGCCTCGGCCACCATCGCCACCGCTCGGCCTTGGTCGCGCCGCCTCGACTAGCTTGGCTACCCAGTCGCCCTCGACCTCCCAAGTGAGCACCCAGCCGCTTCCCCCTCTTCCCCCTCTTGATTTCCTTCTGATGTGTTCTAGGGTTGGGGGTTGGAGAATTTTGGACAAGGAAAGGGGGGTGGAGAATTAAGTAGCTAGGGTTGGGGGTTTGCAAGAGAAGAATCTTCAGGCTTACTCCTTTGTAGTGTTAGCTTCATCGAAACTGTAGTGTTAGCTAGTTATGACTCCTTCACCTTTGAAACTGTAGTGTTAGCTAAAATTGAGATGTAAACTAAAGGAGTTTGTGATTTGCGTAAGCTGTAGCATACTCCAACAAGTGATAAATGCACTCAAAAGTTCACTAAGAAAATGCAGATGCTTCTCACTTGTTCTTGAAAGTTTTCTGGAGTGATAAATGCATGCAAAAGAAGTTCGATTAACTATTCTTTATTCTTTGTATGAATTCCAACCAGGTCAATTTCTTGTCAATTGCTCTGTAATACTCAACCAGGTTTATGCAAAATGAAGATCAACCATGTTTATGTAATAGATCAAATTGCAAGATATTATTTGCGATGAATCAAACTGCAGTAGATTACTCAATATTCTTGCCATTTGTTGATAGGTTATAAATATTGACCATAAATAAGAATGAATATTGACCATTTGTTGCTGCTAGCACATGTTGAAGTGTACTGATGATGCTTCATAGAAAATTCAATCTTCCTCCTCGTGCATGTGTTGTGTGACTGACAAAATATAAATGTGTTGTGTGCCATGTGTTGGTAATTCAGTAAAGTCAAACAAGCACTGGATTTAGGCATGTTGCTTGCTGAAATTGTAGCAACAACAACAATTATGGCTGAATGATGAACAGGTTATAGTGGTCAGATATGTTCAACAACAACAACTATTTTCAGTTTGTCTTATGGGTCATCTAAAAAAATTAGCTCAACAAGTTGCATCTGGCTTTTACAAAGTTGTTTTGGCTTAACAAGATAAGTTGTTGTATATATTGTCATAAAGTTCAGCAAGAACAGCATCAACAGTGCTACTCTAGTATCTAGTTGGGGAGGGACAAATGGATAGGGCATCACCGTGGCTGTCTTGCACAACAAACTATTAGTCTTAGGATTAACACTCCTCATATGAGATGAGAGGATTTTTTTTAAATGGCTTCTTGCAGTTTTGAAAATTCAGTTTATTGATTCTTGAAAATTCAATTAATTCAGTTAGGCACACAAATTTCAGAACTTTTGAGTGCCCTAGTACTTGGTGTTTGTAGAAAACCAGGAGTGTCAATGTGACTAGAATTCACTTGTTCTTATATGGGTGAAACTTCACTTGTTTTTAGGCTAGTGCAGGGTGTTGCTTTATTCTGTCATCATTTGTAACTATGTCACAAATAAACCAGGAGGACCGCCACCGCTCGACGCCCTCGACCGCGCGGCCTGCCCAGGAGGACCGCCACCGCTCGACGCCGAATTCGCGCCGCCTCGACTAGCTCCGGCTGCCCCGAGTCGCCCTCGACCTCCCAAGTGAGCACCCGAGCCGCTTCCCCCTCTTCCCCCTCTTTATTTCCTTCTGATGTGTTCTAGGGTTGGGGGTTGGAGAAATTTGGACAAGGAAAGGGGGTTGGAGAAATTTTATTTAACCCCTGACTAAACTATCCACTTGCTATGCTTAGCGGCTCTGTTGTCTGAATCATGACACTTTGCCTGTCATAATGCAACTAATCATACTAGTCTCAACTAAGCATACTAGTTTTTTGTAGTGAGACAGTAAGAAGGAAACTTCCTAGATTATGTAGAAAGAAAATACTTGGTTTGACAGCAAGTACCATGACATGAATCAAAAAACATATACGGTGGGAAAAATGAAATGGCACAAACACAGGAGGTTACGGTTTGTCATATCTCCACCAGTTTGGGTTGGTGAATGTGGATGATTTTTATCCTGTGAACTCATTGTACTGCTACAAGAATTTGGTATCATCATGGTGTAATTTTGTTAACATTCTGGTTTTGTTAGATAGTGGCTACACTATTCTAGAGTGATACAATTTTCCTTCCCATTTGGTATCATCATGTTCAGTGTATACAGTTAGAACATCATGTGGGTTTTTTAAGTCTGTTTACAACTCTAGTACACTTCTCTTACACTTACTGAGGACTTGTATTTGCTACTGTCGTGTTGTTGTTCCTATACTGTAATTGCTTCAGCGTACACTACCATGACTTAATGTTTACAATAGCTGTTTTCTTTGTGTCCAATAGTCAGCGTATATTTTTCTTCAGAGGTAATCGGGTCAAATGTTCAGGTGTGTATGTCTGAACTTGAATGTTGCAATGCTGTTTTCTTGAGAGGCTACTATCAAAAACTTGAGCTCTTGTCTTGCAAAGATGATGATCATCTTGCTAGTTTGCTGGGTTTTGTCTCCGACCATTGTGTCGTGATGAATTTGCAGTACCCGATAGGCCCTTGAGTTTTTCGGAATGTCGATTAACTTCCGTTCCGGCAAATTCGGGTACTCGATATGTCCTATTTTCAGCAAAGGTCATGCTAAAATTTTCCGTGAATTTTAGCATGACTTTGCTAATAATAGGACATATGGGGTACTTGCGACTAATGCATGGGCCGGGGTATCTTAGTACTTAGTTAAGTAGGATCAATTGCCCTGCCATTCTTGCTGCATTAAACCATAGGTGGCAATAGAGCCAAGTGATTAGGCCCAACTTAGAATTCTTCTTAGCATCGATAAACCCTAGATGATAAACCCAACATAGGTGGCAATAGAGCCAAGTGATCAGTGCCAAGTGATTAGGCCCAACCTAGGGTGCCTCGGCATCGATAAACCCTAAATGATGAAAACTTAACTTGGCTGCCCCGGATGCCTCGGTGTCGATGAGAACCTAAATGATGTATGCTTAGGCTTTTAGGGTGCCTCGGCGTCGACAAACCCTAAATGATGAAAGCTTAGGCTTTTAGGGTGCCTCGGTGTCGACAAACCCTAAATGATGAGACCATGATCTTATTCCTTGACAATAACCAACTTTTTGACCAATTTTTTTTCCTATTTAGAGCGAAACATGGCCCACAACGATGAGGCCGGTGGTTTGGGCGACAAGCAATTCTGAGAGCTATCCCAGGAGATGGAGGAACAACCTCACCGCTATGAGGACGCCGCGGAAGACACCGATCCTGATTACACAACCCCTAGTGGCGTCGGGGATGACACCACCGATGGTCTTGCCGAGGATGCCACCATCGATGATGGCGGCGCACACGGATGGCAGCCAACCGAAGAAGCAAAGGAAGGACCGGTGCAGAATGCGCTCCGCACCCTCAAGGAGGAATTCACTCAAGTGGACTCCGGCCAGGGAACTCAACGGAGCCCAAACATATAGTCAAGGGTACTCGGTTCAGCTCGGGTGCATTCTCCGAGCACCGTCGATCAACACCGAGAACCTTAGGCATAAGGACCGAGGGAATTTGCAACCTCCTCTTCACGAAGCTGCACGAGCGATACAAGTTCCCGCCGAATTTGAAAACACACGCCTCTCAGGGAATAAAGTGAAGAGTGCCGCCCTCACGAAGATGAGCACGGCCCTGTCTACTTGGAGAAGCGCGGTGAAGAGAATGATTGATAAAGGTGATAGTTATGAGAAGATCAAGGAGAAATATCCTTTGATGAGCGAAGATGAGTACAAGGAGTTCAAGATCAAGTGCGAGAGCAGTGCAACCTCCGAATCAAGTTAGTGGGGGAAAGAAATGCGGGAGTTGAACTTAGGGGAACACAAACTCGGTCTCGACGGTTACAGAGTGGCGGAGCCTATATGGGAGAAGGAGGACGCGGAACGTGCCGAGCAAGGCCTACCGCCCCGCTTTGAGAAATACAGCGGTGACAAGCAGACCAGGAACTATGTCAGGGCCCAGTACAAGGAGGACCAAAGGAGCTTACCACGGATCCGAAGACCAGGGTGCTTGAGCTCGTTCTGGTAAGGAATACACCCCCGCGTAATTAGCTCCATATGGTTGCACTCTAATTAATCCCCAATATTTCTAAATGGTTCACGTTCCTTTCGCAGACCTTTGAAAGCAGATGGCGCCGGGTCGTCTCGAGCTCCCCTTCGACACCCCTTTAAATAGAGGCGTTGAGCGTAATGAAAAACAAGGATAAGCTCACTAAGCCGGCGTCATTTGGTCGTGGTGGCGGCAAAGGCTTGTCCACAAAATGGGGTCATACTATACCGCTGGTGTGCGGAGGAGAAAAAGACCAGCTCGGAAAGCCGAGCGCGAGGTTGAAGAACTCAAGGCACAAGTGGCGCGGATTCCGGAGCTTGTCCAAGAGCAAGTGGAACAACAAGCTGGGAGCGGCTCAACGCCATGGTGCCTACGTTGATTCATGGGCTGACAACGTGGATTGCGGGCGGCCAACATGGGCCTCCCCCGGTTCCCAGCTTCACGGCCAGCAACTCGCACAGCGCGCAGGCGGCGCCATTGGTGTCTCCGGCGGAGGCGGTATTCGTGTCTCCGGCGCCGGCACGGGCATTGGAGCTTAATGCACCCGGGTGTACGCCGGCCGACACCTCGCCAGCAAGCGCCCCCTCCGTCAGTTGCACGCCCGCCGTTAGCAGTGCCTCGACATTAGCCGAGCTCGACGGCATCACGGTAACTAAGCCTCTCGGCCGATGACTTCATCTCCTTGCCTTTGGTAGGCATCCACGGCGCCACCATACATGTTTTCGCGAGGGCACCGCCGACGTTCCTTGCACTCTTCTCGCACTTCGTGGGCGCCGAGTTGGTCGATGTCGCCAAGGGCGTAATCGTTCAACCGGGCAACCCCATGTTCCACGGTAATCCGATGCCACCCACAATGTATAGGGTTGAAGTGGTTCGGGTGCTGCCAGGCTGCGACGAGCTGTTACCTCCGATTCGACCCGCTGGGGCCGACGAAGAAGATGAGATGACCCTCAGCGCATGCGTAAACTGGCCCCTGCTTTGGCCGAAGAGCTAGATTTGTTTGGGGGCGGGGGACACCACCCCACAGACAAGACCGCCAGTCATGCCGGCGCCAAGCCATGGCAATAACGCCGCAACGCTACCGGACCTGCCGGACATCCCTATGGCACAGGACCCGGACAGCCCTATGGCACAGGATCCGGACGGCGACGACAACGACGACGGTACATTTACCAAAGTTGATAAGTACTTTGCCGAACATGGAGTGCTGGCGAAGTTCTGCGGGCCTCTTTCTCAAGAACCCAACCAAGGCGACCGCGATCTAGCTGGTACGGGCGGAGAAATCCAATTACAGCAGGCGTCGTCGGCGTTCGGTTCTCGAGACACGCCTCCGGCTCCGCCTTCACCGAGCCTCGAGATAGCTGAGGTGCGAAATATTATCAGCCCCAACACGCTCAAGAAGGTGGTGCAGTGAGCGTAACTTCGGTCCCATTACAGAGATCAAGAATAAGGGGCGGAAGCGAAAGACTAACAAGAGGCGCCGATGCGAGCCAGCCGACACCGAGTTCGATCCCGTGCTCGGGGACGGGCCACCTTCACCTAAGGATATCTCGAGGAGGGTGCATGTGGCGGGTAGGCGATGCTACCGCCAAATATGCTGAATGCTGCAACCGGTGCTATCTCGGAGTCTGCACGACAGTGTTCTTTCTTTGGAGAAGCGGCGTCTCGGAGAGAATGATGTGGCATACCCGGTTTTCGTGGCCAAGGTGCCAGAGGGCAAGGGCTTTGTGGATGGCGACATCGGGGGTACGATCGTCCTGCGGTTTGATGACATCTTTGCTATGTTTAACCTTCATCCGCTGCACTAAACCTTCGTTCGGCTGTTTTCGCTGAGTATGGAGATGCGGATCATTAGACACAAGACCCCGGACATCGTGATAGTCGACCCCTTCTACATGCGTGCCAAGCACTTGAGCAGCGCTGGGGACCGCCAAGTTGCCATTTCACACCTCGAAGGCATCATTCTGGCAAACCCAGATAAGGATAACTTCCTTGTGGCTTACATTCCCGAGTAAGTCATCCCTTAACCGCCCCGTAACATATGATTTCTTAGATTTCGATCATTCTTTTTTTCTAACATTCCGTGTTACGTGCGTTGACACACATTGCACACTTATCCTCTTAAGCCCGAAATATTCCATGGCCCACGTATTTAATTCGACCCGAACGGTAACTCCAAGATAGACTACACAAATGTCAAGAAAGTTCTTGATGATGTTCTCCCCGGCTACGCCAAATCCGGAGGCACCTTCACCAAGGCAGTTCGTAAGTACGGCCAGCACACCTTCTCACACAATACGAATTTCTACTGCGTCAAGCAGCCGCCTGGCGGTCAGAAGGATGCCTACTACGCCCTCCATCACATGCGGGCGATCGTAAGGGACCATCATCACTTTCTGCTACCAGATAGTCTCAAAGATTGGCCGCGAGGTTGTCAGCAACCCAGGACGCGGACCTCAGACAAGAATTCTTTCGCATCCAGTTGGAGTTTGCGGACATCATCCATCAAGATGTCCTTCATACCTCGGGGGCAGTTCTACCTCGGATATCAACCGTCCAACAATGAGATAGATGGAACGCTACAAATGCAGGTGACAACGACCGCGATTTCATGACCATCACGACAGACGGCAGCTTCATCCACGCCTCTGTCCGATGAGTCGAGTCGAAAGTAGTGATGTGTAGTTCTGAAACATTGATTGGCTCATGTTGTAATTAAACTTTAATGAATTCAGTATGTCTCTTTGGTTTGGACATTCGTTCAACTTAGATGTAATCGATGCTATTTATTAGTAGGACCATGAATCATGCTATTAATGTCTTGCTTTTCTCTTCCGATCCTTTTGTTGCATACTTACATATTGCTTATGTATTGTCTGTTGTTTGGCTTGTGCATAGAGATGCCGTCGTGTGTCGTGTACAAGGGTAAGGTTCCCGGAGTCTACGATGACTGGGAGGAGTGTCGGAGACAGGTTCACCGTTTCAGCGGTAAAAATTACAAAGGGTACACCACTAGGGCGAAGGCGAATCTAGATACGCCCGCTATCTAGCGGGAGAGAGGAGGGAGCGCTAGAGGAACCGGATGAAGACCAGTTTGATCGCGATGATGCTCATCGTGATGACCGCAGCTCTCTTTTATGTGATGGTCGTTTAGATGATCGATATCGACTTGTAATGTGAAGACAAACTCGATACTCGCGGTCTTGAGACTTGTAATGTTTTATCTTTGTTCGGTCTTTTGAATTCTGAGACTAATATGATGAATTGTATTCAGAGACTAATCTTCTATTGTATTCGATGAATCTGCTTTGCTGTGTGCTTTGCTGTCTATATTCTGTCCAATAATATATTTTGTAACCTGTGCAAAAATCAGAAAAGCAAAAAAAACAAATATTCATACTAATGGCGCATCAAGGCAGAGTGCGCCATTAGTAAGCCAAAGGATACAAATGGTGCATAAAGGCAGAGTGCGCCATAAGAATGACAAAGCACATGGTTACACATGGCCCCCCGGGAGGCATACTAATGGCGCATGGAGTTACATACTAATGGCGCACTGCTTGGTGTGCCATTAGTAAAAAATTCTAGTGGCGTGCTACTAATGGCGCATCGGCAGTGCGCCATTAGTAGGCAAAACCGGTGCGCCATTAGTAGGCAAAACCGGTGCGCCATTAGTAGGCCTTTTACTAGTAGTGAGAGCAATGCAGATCCCAGTATTGTTGTGACATCATATGGTCCTTTGAGCAAGGAGATTCATCTGAAATTAGTTTTCATACAAGAGAGAAGGTAAGGCACATGCAGAAATTTAGGAGTTCGAATTTTGAATTGATATCATAGACAGTACCTGACGCTGGGCTCTCAGCAGTTCTAATAGGGGTTTAGCCCTTTGGAGTAGGGGTAAAGTGTGTTACAGTTGGGCCTGTGTTTTCTGTGGCTGTTGATCTATCTGATTTAACAGGTATCACTACCTTTTCCAAATACCTAGTTTGTACTCCTTGAGGATCTGCACTCACCCTCTTCCTTTTGGACATCATTACGAAAGAACAACATTTGCCTGGAAAAACATAGTATGACGACACATGGAATAGGTACAGAAAATGGATAGGTATGGCATATACTCATATATGATGCTTAAACCAAGCAGATGGTGTAACAAAGTAGAAGTAATGCAAGAGGTCAGATGCAAAATATGTGCGACCAATACAACCTTGCCAAGTTAGAGCAAGCACCTTGATGGGTGAATAAGATAGGCCATCCTCCACCATGCCAAGTTTGTTAGCCAGTGGATTGTTCCGCAATATTCCTCTCGTGCGCCTATTCTCATATTCATTTTGATAATGTTCAATATCTGACATGCATGAAAACATAAAAACAAGTGAGATTATCTTTGTAATGCAGAAGTGATTCTAATCTAATACTGTCTCTCTGTAAACCCCTTTGTGCTATCTCTGCAATTCTTCTAAGAGATGCCATGCATGCTGTAATTTGGTGTGTGCATTAATATAATGTGGCCTACTACACAAAATATGAGAGCTCCAGAAGTGATGACACTTCGCAGATCACAACTTTAACATATAGTAAAGAAGAACAAGTCTACCTAACCTGACAGATTCAAAATATACTAAGGAGAACAACTCGACTGACCAAATAATCGCAAGAGAAGAGGATCATCTTAAAGAAGAGCAGAAGAGCAAGCAGATTGAAGATATTGCAAGTCTTTCTATACAATGTCGGTTGGCCACCCATGATGAACCAGAGCGCCCAGAGAAATACTATTCCTTCCGGTCTTTCCATATGTGGCTCACATGCATTTCGAAACTAAAGTAGGAACATTTAGTTGACCAATTAAACATCTCTTAGTTTTACTAATGTTGGCATAATATCAGATTTGAATTTGTACAACTAAGCTTGTTTAGCTCGATGGGTGGAGTAGTGCTATTACGACACGAACCACGTAGGCTGATCGTGGTCATCATAAAATGGGGATACCGTAAGCATGATGAGTATAGTGTTGACCGTGGCAGTGGGATGGCAGATCTAAAGCTGAAAACCGTGCAAAGGGTAGTTAGCAACCGATGTTTGCTTTGAAATAACAACTAAGATTTGGTATGGACAAGAAAGTACAGTCAACAAGTGACAAAGAAATGCAATTCTGCTGTCTCTCTATATGTCGCAACATGCATTCGGAAACTCAAGTGGGACCTTTAGCTAACCAATTAAATGTGTCTGTTAACTAATATCAGTATCATATCACAATCATATTTGAACAACTAAGCTTTGGAATTTTGAGTGTTGTGTTGTTTAGCTTGAAGGGTGGAGTAATGCTAGTACGACAGAAAGCACCTACACAGATCATAGTAGAGTAGATAAAAGGGGAAAACCTAAGCATCAAGAGTAAAATCAGGAAAGTGGAACTAGCTGGACCAGTGGGTGGCGCACATGCTTTTCAAAATAAATATAGGAACATTAGGCGAACAATTAAACATTCTATGTTTTAGTGATATGAGCATCATATCATATTCGTATTTCAACATGTAAGCTTTGGGTTGAGGTCTTGAGGAGCAGTGCTAGCATGACACGAAGCACCTACGATGATGGTAGTGAATATAAAGGGGGAAACCATAAGCTTTGCGAGTATAGTGACTGTACCATGGCGGATTTGAAGTGCTAAGCGGACAAAGCTACTTCACAACCAATGTTTGCTTTCAACTAGCCACTACGATTTGGTACAGACAAGAAACGTACAGTAAATAATTTATGATCTATTCTCCGGGAGAGATCAATAATTTAAGCACATATGGAAGAGTACCATCTCTCTTGCAACGCCGTGTAGGCCTCTGCTGATACATTGAGGGTGCTGCGGGTGCGATGGCTGTCGGCAGCGGGGAAGAAGACTTTAGACGGCAGACGGCCGGGTCGGGGGATAAATCCGGTTGCCGTGGACGAGGCGGTCATAGGAGCGGCAACGGCAAGGTGGACGACGACGCGATGAAGCGAGAGGACGCGATGAAAAGATCCTGGTCCGGCGCCGTGGATGAGAGACGTCCATCTCTTGCAGTGGACGACGGGGTAGGGGTAGCGGCTCCGGCATGGTGGAGGATGGGGTGGCGGACGGAACAAGCTGGATGCAGTGGGGAGATTGTCGTGGAGCCGACGGTGTATGAATGGGGAAATGGAGGGGAGGGGGGATCTCAAACTTTGGGACGCGCTTGTGTGAAATGTGGGAAAGTTACGAACTTATCCCACGTTTCAAATTTCGGACATCACGTCGGTTGGGGATAGGATGGTAATCTCGCATCTCCCAAATATTTGTTGGTAATGATTTCAGGCGAGGAGAGGGTGTTTTGCCGCCCATGGTTGGCGCCCATGGTGTATGAACTGGACTGACAGGTAGGGCGGTTGTGTCACGTTTGAGGGAAGTGACAAGCGGTTTTCAGTAAGGTATTCTCTGCAAGCACTGAAATTGCAGGTAACAGATAGTTTTGTGATAAGATAATTTTTAACGGGTAACAAGTGATGAAAGTAAATAAGGTGCAGCAAGGTGGCCCAATCCTTTTTGTAGCAAAGGACAAGCCTGGACAAGTTCTTATATAGAGAAAAGCGCTCCCGAGGACACATGGGAATTATCGTCAAGCTAGTTTTCATCACGCTCATATGATTCGTGTTCGTTACTTTGATAATTTGATATGTGGGTGGACCGGTGCTTGGATACTGCCCTTTCTTGGACAAGCATCCCACTTATGATTAACCCCTATTGCAAGCATCCGCAACTACAAAAGAAGTATTAAGGTAAACCTAACCATAGCATGAAACATATGGATCCAAATCAGCCCCTTACGAAGCAACTCATAAACTAGGGTTTAAGCTTACATCACTCTAGCAACCCATCATCTACTTATTACTTCCCAATGCCTTCCTCTAGGCCCAAATAATGGTGAAGTGTCATGTAGTCGACGTTCACATAACACCACTAGAGGAGAGACAACATACATCTCATCAAAATATCGAACGAATACCAAATTCACATGACTACTAATAGCAAGACTTCTCCCATGTCCTCGGGAACAAACGTAACTACTCACAAAGCATATCCATGTTCATAATCAGAGGAGTATTAATATGCATTAAGGATATGAACATATGATCTTCCACCAAATAAACCAACTAGCATCAACTACAACGAGTAATCAACACTACTAGCAACCTAAAGGTACCAATCTGAGGTTTTGGTACAAAGATTGGATACAAGAGATGAACTAGGGTTTCATAGGAGATGGTGCAGGTGAAGATGTTGATGGAGATTGACCCCCTCCAGATGAAAGGATCGTTGGTGATGACGATGGTGATGATTTCCCCCTACCGAAGGGATGTTTCCCCGCAGAACAGCTCCGCCGGAGCCCTAGATTGGTTCTGCCAAGGTTCCGCCTCGTGGCGGCGAAGTTTCATCCCGTAAGCTTGCTTATGATTTTTTCCAGGGTTAAAGACTTCATATAATAGAAGATGGGCACCGGAGGGCTGCCAGGTGGCCCACGAGGCAGGGGGCGTGCCCAGGGGGTAGGGCGCGCCCCCCACCCTCGTGGGTGGTGGGTGTCCCCCCTCAGGTGTTTCTGCCGCTGAATATATTTTATTAATTCCCAAAATGACTTTCGTGGAGTTTCAGGACTTTTGGAGCTGTGCAGAATAGGTCTCCAATATTTGCTCCTGTTCCAGCCCAGAATCCCAGCTGCCGACATTCTCCCTCTTTATGTAAACCTTGTAAAATAAGAGAGAATAGCCATAAGTATTATGACATAACGTGAAATAACAGCCCATAATGCAGTAAATATTGATATAAAAGCATGATGCAAAATGGACGTATCAACTCCCCCAAGCTTAGACCTCGCTTGTCCACAAGGGGAAGCCAATATCGAAAAATATGTCCACATGTTTAGAGATAGAGGTGTCGATAAAATAAAATACGGACGTGAGGGCATCATGATCATTCTTATAACAGCAACATATATATATTTTGTCATATGTTTTCTTATGCTCAAGTAACAATCTATTCACAATGCCAAGTATGATTCAGAAACTTCATTGAGAACTAACAAACTATAATCTCAGTCATTGAAGCAATTGCAATTTATCATAACATAGGAAAGAGTCAACATAAGAGCTTTTCAGCAAGTCCACATACTCAACTATCATTTGGTCTTCCACAATTGCTAACACTCACGCAATACTTATGGTTATGAAGTTTTAATCGGACACAAAAAGATAGGGGCTTATTGTATTGCCTCCCAACCTTTTACCTCAAGGGTAATGTCAACAATAACAGTTCATGCTAACTTACATCCAATTGGATATATATATATCAGGATCTTTCCAACACGAGGTGCTTGCCAAAGGATAAAATAAAAAGGAAAGGTGAAGATCACCTTGAGTCTTGCATAATGTAAAAGATAGGCCCTTCGCAGAGGGAATCAGAGGTTTTCATGTGCTTTTTGGTTGGATGCACGAAATCTTAATGCAAAAGAACGTCACTTTATATTGCCACTTGTGATATGGACCTTTATTATGCAATCCATTGCTTTTATTACTTCCATATCACAAGATCGTATAAAGCTTATTTTCTCCACACTAATAAGTCATACATATTTAGAAAGCAATTTTTATTGCATGCAACATGACAACTTACTTGAAGGATCTTACTCAATCCATAGGTAGATATGGTGGACTCTCATGGCAAAACTGGGTTTAAGGGTATTTGGAAGCACAAGTAGTATCTATACTTGGTGCAAGGAATTTGGCTAGCATGAGGGGGTAAGGCAAGCTCAACATGTTGGACGGTCCATGACAATATACTTTAATTGAGATGTGAGAAAACATAACCCATTACGTTGTCTTCCTTGTCCAACATCAACTCTTTAGCACGTCATACTTTAATGAGTGCTCACAATCATAAAAGATGTCCAAGATAGTGTATTTATATGTGAAAACCTCTCTTTATTTATTACTTCCTATTAATTGCAAAGATGACCAAAACTATGTTTGCCAACTCTCAACAACTTTTAATCATCATACTCTTTATATGTGAAGTCATTACTATCCATAAGATCAATATGATCTCTTTTATTTCTTTTATTCTTTTATTCCCTCAAGATCATAGCAAGATAGCAAAGCCCTTGACTCAACACTAATCTTTATTATATATAGCTCACGGACTCGGTTACATAGCGGGATCGCAAAGCAAAACTCAAAACTAATTCATACCAAAACTTTATTCTACTAGATCAAGATATTACCAAAAGGAGTGTGATGGTGATACGATACCGGGGCAACTCCCCCAAGCTTGGCAGTTGCCAAGGGGAGTGCCCATACCCATGTTATTATGTCTCCTTTGCTGGTGAAGAAGGTGGTGATAATGATGGATAGTCGCACATCGAGCGTAGGAGCTCTTCCAATTTGCGGATAATGCCCTTAAGTGCAACGATATGATCCTTCAACAACAAAAAATCATGTGTGAGATACTTGTTTTGTATGCGACCTAACTCAATCATCTTGAAAGCTTCAATCTCAGTTGGGGTAAAGAGGTTAGGAAGAGGTTGAGGGATGTTTTCTTCGTCTGCCGCCGGAGCTTGATCCTCCATGGCCTTCTTGATCCCATCATCCTTGTTGATCTCCCCCGGTTCTTCTCTCTTCAGCTCTATCTTAAATATCCAAGCATCCTTGTCTTCATTGTTGGAGGAGGGTGACATCATGATGCCTGGCCTTGACAAATCTGACAGAAAACAGCTCGAAACAAAGACAGAAGATTTTTGCGTGATACGGTGGTCAAAACCTTCGGGAGATTATATAATGAATTTTTACCGACCGAAAGAAGTATCATGCAAGAAAACGGAGTCCAGAGAGCACACGAGGTGCCCACGAGGCAGGGGGCACCCAGGGGGGTAGGGCGCGCCCTCCACCCTCGTGGGTGCCTCGTGTCCTTCCCAGACTACTTCTTATTTTCCTATTTTCTTAAATATTCCAAACAGAAAAAATTGCTATTAGAACTGTTTTGGAGTCGGTTTACTTACCGTACGACATACCTATTCCTTTTCGGAGTCTGAAACGTTCTGGAAAGTGTCTCTTATGTATTCCAGCGGGGTTACGGTTTTAATAACATTAGTTTCAACATTTATAGGATTACCTGAGATATAATGTTTGATTCTTTGACCGTTCACCACCTTCGAATTTGTGCCTTCGAAGTTGTTGATTTTTATGGCACCAGAACGATAGACCTCCTCGATAACGTAAGGGCCTTCCCATTTAGAGAGAAGTTTTCCTGCAAAAAATCTTAAACAAGAGTTGTATAGCAACACATAATCACCTACATTAAACTCATGCTTTTGTATCCTTTTGTCATGCCATCTTTTAACTTTTTCTTTAAACAGTTTGGCATTCTCATAGGCATGGGTTCTCCATTCATCAAGTGAGCTAATGTCAAATAATCTCTTCTCACTGGCAAGTTTGAAATCATAATTGAGCTCTTTAATGGCCCAATATGCCTTATGTTCTAGTTCGAGAAGTAAGTGACATGCTTCTCCATAAACCATTTTATACGGAGACATACCCATAGGATTCATATATGCAGTTCTATAATCCCATAATGCATCATCAAGTTTCTTGGACCAATTCTTTCTAGATCTATTAACAGTCTTTTGCAAGATTAATTTAAGCTCTCTGTTACTCAATTCTACTTGACCACTAGACTATGGGTGATATGGAGATGCAATTCAATGATTACCATCATACTTAGCAAGCATTTTACAAAAATAACCATGAATAAAATGTGAACCACCATCAGTCATTAAGTATCTAGGGACTCCAAACCTCAGAAAAATAACTTCTTTAAGCATCTTAACAGAGGTGTTATGATCAGCACTACTAGTTGGAATAGCTCTACCCACTTAGTAACGTAATCAACAACAATTAAAATATGTGTATACCCATTAGAGGCAGGAAACGGTCCCATATAATCAAAACCCCAAACATCAAGTGGTTCAATAACAAGAGAATAATTCATAGGCATTTCTTGATGTCTACTAATATTACCAATTCTTTGACGTTCATCACAAGACAAGACAGACTTACGGGCATCTTTGAAGAGAGTAGGCCAATAAAAACCGGATTGCAATACCTTATGTGCAGTTCTATCTCCAGCGTGGTGTCCTCCATATGCCTCGGAGTGACACTTGCGTAGGATCTGTTCCTGTTCATACTCAGGTAGACAATGTTTAATAACACCATCTACTCCTTCTTTATAAAGGTGTGGGTCATCCCAGAAGTAATGTCTTAAATCATAGAAGAACCTTTTCTTTTGCTGGTATGTGAAACTAGGTGGTATGAATTTAGCAACAATGTAATTAGCATAATCAGCATTCCATGGAGTAGTACGAGAAGCATTTATGACAGCTAATTGTTCACCAGGAAAGCTATCATTAATAGGTAGTGGGTCATCAAGAACATTCTCTAACCTAGACAAGTTGTCTGCAACGGGGTCACAACTCCCTTTCTATCAATAATATGCAAATCAAATTCTTGTAGCAAGAGAACCCATCTAATGAGTCTAGGTTTAGCATCTTTCTTTTCCATAAGGTATTTAATAGCAGCATGATCAGTGTGAACAGTTACTTTAGAGTCAACAATATAAGGTCTAAACTTATCACATGCAAATACAATAGCTAAGAATTCTTTTTCAGTAGTAGCATAATTTCTCTAGGCAGTATCTAGAATTTTACTAGCATATTGAATAACATTTAGCTTCTTATCAACTCTTTGTCCTAGAACAATACCTACAACATAATCACTAGCATCACACAAAATTTCAAAGGGTAAATTCCAATCAGGTGGCTGAACAATAGGTGCAGAAATCAAAGCTTTCTTAAGTATTTCAAATGCTTCTACACAATCATCATCAAAGACAGAAGGAACATCTTTTTGTAATAGATTAGTCAGAGGCCTAGAAATTTTAGAGAAGTCCTTAATGAACCTCCTATAAAAACCGGCATGACCAAGGAAACTTCTTATACCTTTAATGTCCTTAGGACACGACATCTTTTCAATAGCATCAACTTTAGCTTTATCAACTTCAATACCACTTTCAGAAATTTTATGCCCCAAGACAATACCTTCATTAACCATAAAGTGGCACTTCTCCCAATTCAATACAAGATTAGTTTCTCCACATCTCTGCAAAACTCGATCAAGGTTGCTCAAGCAATCATCAAAAGAGGATCCATAAACGGAGAAATCATCCATGAATACCTCACAAATCTTTTCACAAAAGTCAAAGAATATAGCCATCATGCATCTTTGAAAGGTAGCAGGTGCATTACATAAACCAAAAGTCATACGTCTATAAGCAAAAGTACCGAAAGGGCAAGTAAAAGTGGTCTTTTCTTGATCCTCTGTTGACACGGGTATTTGGGAGAAACCAGAGTAACCATCTAGAAAGCAAAAATGTGTATGTTTGGATAATCTTTCTAGCATTTGATCAATAAAAGGTAAAGTGTAATGATCTTTTTAGTAGCTTTATTTAATTTGTGGAAATCAATTACCATCCTATAACCTGTAATAATTCTTTGCGGGATCAATTCATATTTTATCATTAGGAACGGCAGTAATACCTCCCTTCTTAGGGACACAATGGACAGGACTTACCCACTGACTATCAGCAACGTGATAAATTATACCTGCCTCTAGGAGATTTAGTATTTATTTTCTTACCACTTCTTTCATCTTAGGATCTAATCGTCGTTGGTGATCAATAACTAGTTTGGTGTCTTCTTCCAATTTTATTTTGTGTTGGCATAAAGTGGGACTAATGCCCTTAAGATCATCAAGAGTATATCCAATAGCAGCACGGTGCTTCTTCAGAGTTTTCAATAATCTTTCCTCTTCCTGCTCTGAAAGGTTAGCACTAATAATAACATGATATATCTTCTTTTCATCAAGATAGGCATATTTAAGAGTATCAGGTAATGGTTTAAGCTCAAACACGGGATCACCCTTGGGTGGTGCCGGGGGAAATCTGTACCACCACGGACACCTATGGGACCGGAGTCCCTTTTCGGTTCGGCAGGGGGGCGGAGGATGCACAAAGAGCAGATCGAGGCGATCACACGAGCGATTTACCCAGCTTCGGAGCTCTCCAGAGAGATAATACTCCTACTGCTGCTTGTCTGGTTGTATTGTGTTCTTGCTAGGGAGCGATGGGAGCTACAAAACCTAGCCTGAGCCTTTGTGGCTTCGGATGAGCTAAGTCTAACTAGCCGAATCTCCGAACCCCCTTCTACGTTGCGCATGGGCCTCCTTTTATAGGCTAAAGGGGTCTCCGACAGGTGGCAACGTAGATGAGGGTACAAATGGAAAAACAGTAGTTGGTACACCTACTTGTATAGTGTACAGTGCATCAAACCTAACCCTGACGGCGGGGGACAAGGGCAATAAATGCCCGTCTAAGTCTCCCAAACAGTGCAAAAAGTGGCCGTCACGGGCGCCACCGTCTGCCACGGTGGTCATCCTGTCAGCGCCGCTCAACGCTGCTCTCCGCTGGCTGCACAGCCCCTCGACACGTGAGCCTGGAACGGTCCAGCGGCGACACGTAGATGGATGAGCTGGAGCGGAGATGAAGAGAGGTCGCCTGCCGCGGCAAGTGCCTTGCCGCGGCTGAATCCTTGTCGCGTCCGGAGGCTTGTCGCGCTCCGAACCTTCCCGGCAAGCTCCTCTTGCCGGGGCCTTGTCTCCTGCATGCCTCGAGTGGCCTTCCCGGCAAGCTCCTCTTGCCGGGGTCTTGTCTCTTTGACTAAAAACACTTTGTTCTTGAATGGCACCAAAGGATCCACGGAGAATCTTGGTGATCATCTGGCAAGCCTTGCCGCGGGGTGCTACGACTGCCCGTGCACGAGTTCGGGATACTAGGGTACCCCTACTCTAGTACACCGACAGGAGCCCCGGCTGGGCCATACACGGTCGAAGCGCTGTTGGGCCAGGCCCAAACAAAGCAGATGGGCACGCGCGGCCTGAATCACACCGTTACTCACCCCGGACCCACCACGTCCCCCACAAACGGCACGCGTCAAACGCGGCGTTATGGGAGAAATCGTGGGCGAGATCTTGGGGGAATCTTTTCATCAGGAAGTGCGAAACGTCCGCCCCCTCCCTCTTTATAAGCAGAGGAAACAGGGGTATTCCGTTCACCTCGCCATTCGCTGCTTGATCTTGAAAACCTCCATTGCTCCCCCCTGCTTCCCGAGCCAGAAGAGAGCGCAGCTCCGCCCCTCGTCGCCACCGTCTCCATCAACGCCGTCGGTCACCTCCACCGCATCCGCCATGGCTCCGAAAGCCGACAAGGGGAAGGGCGTGAAGTCGGCCGAAGCGCAGCGGGCCGCAGCGCTGCGGAAGGAGCGGGCCATCTTCGCTCCCCAGCTCGGCGCAAAAGAGCTGAGGGAGAGCTTCTATCTGTTCTGGTCTGCGGAAACTCGTGCGCATCCGCGCACCAAGGTACTCCCAGCCAATGCTCCCGAACTAGCCCCAACTGGGTACCCCTTCTTCGCCTTGTTCTTCTATTATGGGCTCTGCCCGCCTTTCTCCGAGTTCTTTTGCGACATTATGAATACCTATGGCCTCCACCTCCTTGATTTCACCCCCAACGCTGTCCTCACCATGGAGGTTTTCGCACATCTTTGCGAGAACTTTGTCGGGGTCCACCCAAATGTAGCCCTCTTCCGTCATTTTTTCATGCCCCGCGCCGAGAGAGGAGAGCCACTTGCCGGAGGGATTGCTTGGGTCTCCAGGATCGGCAAGAAAGAGGTTTACTTGGAAGGAGAGCTTCGCAGCAAGTGGGACGAGTGGAGAGCCAACTGGTGCTGGATAGTTGAAGAGAACCCGCAGCCCTTCACCGCCGTGCGTCAAACCCCAATAGTGCGCGGCAACGATTGGAGTAACTTGGCGCCGAAAGATGCTAGGTTGCAGATTGCCGTGACCCGGATTTTGCACCTTAGGCTTGCCGGACTCACCGTAGGCGCAGTTGGCGCAGACTTCCTTCGCCGCCGTATTGCTCCCTTGCAGGAGAGGAGGAGACCTGCTTGGGAGTTCAGAAACTCAGCGGACATCATGCGGCTGCGCCCGGGCCTTAGCTGGAACTTCACCGTCTTGGAGTTGGATGCAATGCTGCTAGAGCTGTTCAAGCACGACCCCGATCACCCCGAGTGGTGCAGGTTGCCGAGGGGGGTCGTCCCATTGTGCAACAACTCTTCTCTTGATTGCATCCGAGCCATGATGCCACTATGCGACTCTCATGGGATCGTCCCAACCTGGCAAGAGCCTTCGGAGGACGTCGTGCGGCAATTCTTCGACAGCTTGGAGGAATTGCCGATCCGCTCTGACGAGCAGAAGCAGCTCACCCGTGACACCACCGACAACGAGATGCAGCGCATAGCCACCAGGTTGGAGGAGGTGGAAGCGGCTGCTGCCGCTGGCGTCTTCGGGTACACTGTGGAGGAGGCGGAGGCAGCAGAGGCGGCAAGTCTTGCCGAGCGAAGGGAGTTCGCCGGTGAGGAAGATCTTGCCGAGCCCGAGGCCGAGTAGAGCGAACCCGCCGAGGGCGCTTCTTCCCCACCATCCAGCAACTTGCCGCGAGCAGAGCCCCCGGCTCCGCCAAGGAGGCGTCTTCGTAGGGTCGGAGACGAGACGGGGCGGCAGACGGGCAACAGCCGCAGCGCCACGCGACGAGCTCTACCGCGGCAAGTAATGTTGCCGCAGGAGCACCCCACGCCGCCGCGACAACTGAGGCGGGATCTTCCCGGGCTGCTGCTGCCACCCCCGCAAAGAGGTCGAGAGAAGCTACTCCTCCGCCCCTTCACACCGGAGGCGAGCCGGAATTTGATCTTTCCGCGCTCAGCTCTGACGAAGAAGAAGAAGAAGAGTAAGTTCCTGAGCTGTGCTTGTATTCCTTCAATTTTATTGCTTCGTCTTGAATCTGATTTACTTCTTTCTGAACCTTTTCCTTCTCAGGACGCTGGCTCAGAGGGCGTCGAAAAGGGCCAAGACTCCGGTGGTTGTCATCGAGGACGATCCCGTTGAGATTGTGGAGGACACGCCCGAGACCACCTTGCCGGATCCGGCAACCTTGGCTCAGAACAGCCCCCAACACAGCCCCCAGCGTAAGTAGATGGTTTTCTTCTTACTGTCAGGCGTGCAGGGGCGTTCCTTCTCTGTTGATAACTGACTGTTGATTTGTTGCAGAAACAGAGCAGCCTCATCAGGAGGGTCTGGAGATCGCTCCCGAAATACCGTCTGCCTCCACTACGCCGCCAAGGGAGAACTCTCCGGCAAGGGAGACTACCCCGGCAAGGGACGGTACCAATGATCCTCCGGCGAGCGAGACCATTGCAACATACCCCCTTGCAGGTAATCTTCTTGCGTGAAAATTTCCCTTGGGTTCTTCTTTTCTTCTGTTTTTCTTTTTGACCCGTTGCTTGACTGTTCTTTCTTTTTCTGGTCATCAGATCCATCCGGGGCAGAGCCAATGGAGACGGAGGTCGCCGGAGAGGAGGACGCGCACGGCAACACTGACGATGTCGCCACCATGGAAGAAGAGGCTGGTGCCGATGGATCCGCCGGTGAAGAGGCCGCCAAGGCTGCCGCCGCAAAGGCCGGCGAGGGGTCTGGCGATCGTACTGACGACCCTGGGGCCGCAGGAGCGCCAGGCGCTTCGTCGACCGCCGACCCTTCCGCCACCGATGCAGCGTCAGGCTCCGAGGAGCCTCAGCCCGGCGCCTATCTGAAGGCCGGCGAGGGCGTCTTCATCAGGCTCCCCTGGGCGTCGAGCTCCAGGGCGCCGGTCGAAGGAGAGACCTTCGACGAAGAGCTGCTCGCCTCTGCTGGGCTGTCGCTGGTTGACGCGCCAAGCAGCAGCAGCGGCGAGTCTGAGGAGGAGAGGTTGCTGAAGAGGCTGCTGTCGCTCTACCGTGCCCGGCAAGCCAAGTTGGATTCCCGGGAAGCACTTGTCGCAAGGGCGGGAGCAGACATTGAGAAGCGCGCAGAAGAGCTCCGGAGCGCCAACCGAGAAGCTCTCCGGGACATAGCAGAAAGGCGGGAGCGCTGTCTGAAGAGCGCACAGCCTTCATCCTAGAGAAGGCTGAGGTCCAGGAGCAACAACGACTTGCTGCCGAGAAGCTCTTTGTGCAAGAAGGAGAGTTGGTGCAGCGGAAAATAAATCTTGACAGCCACGAAGAAGAGCTTGCCGCGCGCGAGCAATCACTTAGTGGTTCACTTATGGAAGCAAAAGAGGCTGCCGCAGCTGCTGAGGCCGCCAAGAAGGAGTTGGAGATCAAGGCGGCGCAGCTGGAGGCCAATCTCCAGAAGAGCGGTGAAGATCTTGCCGCACTGAAGCGCGAGCGCGAGAAGGACACCTACACTTTGGGCGAGCTGCAGGGCCTTCTCGCAGAAAGGATCAAAGAGCTCGACGCCGCCAAGGACTCCAAGGCAGACCTCGAGCTGAAGCTGACCACTTTGATGGAGACCTTGGGCAGCGCCAAGGAGCGGGAGGTGGCCTTGCTGGCGAAGATGAAGACCGACGAGGAGCTGTTGGTGAACACCACAGCCGCCCAGAACACCTTCAGGGAGAATGTGACACACTGGACGGAGGGACTTGTCGAGACTGCCGCCGCCATTGATACGGAGCTGACGAAGCTGGGGATGTTGGACCTTGCGTACTCCTCCGACGAGCGCCTTCAACCCAGCGTCAAGCTGAGCCTGTTCTTCAAGGGCGTGGTGACGGCTCTCCAGTGACTCCGGGAAGAGATCCCGAAGCAGCTGGCCGAGGAGTCGCACCAAATCTACGCGGGAGCCCTCCAGAAGGTGTTGATGAAGGTGGCCTTCCGCAACCCTGGCCTCAACCTTGCCGGAGTCCTCAAGTCCTTGCCGCCAGATGCTGACGTGGAAGCACTCAAAGCCCTTGTCGCACCCATTGTGGACAAGGTGGGCAAGATCAAGAGGGTCGATGGCGACCGCGTAGACTAGGCCGCCACTTTTATCTTTCCCTTATCGCTGCTGATCATGTTTATGAAAACACTTTATTAGATCCGTGACAAGTTATTTTGTAACATAACTTTATCTTAGGCAATGATTGCAATGTTATCTCCTCTACTTGACTCCTTCCCTTGTATGCTTTACCCTACGCTTTTAGGGAACTTGTCGGAGCAAACACCTTTACCATGTTGAGTGCGGAACGTCAAGACTTCTTTGGCGGTGTTGCTCGCGACAAGAAACCTTGTCGCGACTAGCCGCAGCTCACTTAAATTGTTGAGCGGACTCGAAACAAAGTAAGGGCGACTAGCTACGAGTTGGTTCCTCCGCGCACAGGTTTTCCATACAAGGCACGGTCGTTCGAGGAAGATAACTCAAAAATTTAAAAACTGATTGCTCAAACTTTGGCAACTTAGCTTTTCTGTCATTTGCTTCCCGGCAAGGTGAGATTTCCTCGAGCGAAGATGAAACTTCCTCGAGCGGCACTTGGTCCACACCATTATCCTCTCCTTCCCCCCCGGTTAACTTGTGCGCGAGGGAACCTTCCTTTCTTTGAAAAGAAAGAAGAGAAAATAAAGTTATGGAGCCTTGTGGCTCGTTATTGCTATCGGTTGTGGGTGCTGCACAAAGTGTCGGACAACATATGCAATATAATGAAAAGAGCATAAATCGACAAAATGTGTGCAACACATAAACTTTCTTGATGCACGGGTCTGCGCCGGCTTTGTACAAAGGATTACATGCAACAACGGCAAGACTTGTATAAAGGTGGTTGCCGAACAGGTTCAAGAACCGCGCCTTATGGGTAAAACTTACAAAGATGCTCTATGTTCCAGGAGTTGCTCACCGAACGCCATCTTCGGTCTCAAGGCGGACAGCGCCAGCCTAGTGACCTGCTTCACCCGATAAGGGCCTTCCCACTTTGGCGTCAACTTGTTGGAATTCTTGGCGGACTGAACGCGCCAAGAACAAGGTCGCTTCCTCGAGACTTCGCATTAACTTTGCGGCTATGGTAGCGGCGCAAAGCTTGCTGGTATCGAGCAGCTCGTACAGCAGCCTGAAGACGGTCTTCCTCAAGGAGCAGCGCGTCATCTTGCCGCAGCTGCTCTTGCTCGAGCTCATCATAAGCGAGCACTCGAGGTGACCCGTATACGAGGTCCGTGGGGAGAACTGCCTCTGCTCCATAGACTAGAGCAAAGGGTGTCTGGCCAGTGGCTCAATTTGGCGTCGTCCTGATCGACCAAAGAACCACCGGCAGCTCCTCAATCCAGTTTCTTCCGCACTTGCGCAGCCTGTCGAAAGTCCTGGTCTTGAGTCCACGCAGCACTTCAGCATTCGCCCTCTCCGCTTGACCGTTGCTTCTCGGGTGAGCAACAGAAGCGAAGCAGACCTTGGCGCCAAGGTCTTGGACATACTGCATGAAGGTGCGGCTCGTGAATTGAGTGCCGTTGTCGGTGATGATCCTGTTAGGGATCCCGAAGCGACAAACAATCGACCTGAAGAACTTGACTGCTGACTGTGCTGTCACCTTCCTCACTGGTTCCACTTCCGCCACTTTGTGAACTTGTCGATTATGATGTACAAGTACTCAAAGCCCCGACAGCTCGGGGAAGGGGCCGATGATGTCGAGCCCCTGCACCGAAAATGGCCAGGATAAAGGGATTGTCCGGAGAGCTTGAGCTGGTGATGTATCTGCTTGGAATGGAACTGCACGCTTCACACTTGGTTACTTGTGCGATTGCATCCTGGAGGGCTGTCGGCGGAAGAAACCTTCTTTGGAAAGCTTTGCCGGCAAGTGCTCTTGCGCCAATGTGGTGACCACATATGCCTCCATGTATCTCTGCCAACAGCTTCTGTCCATCATCCAGGCAAATACACTTCAATTTCACATCGTTGAGTCTTCTTCTATAGAGTATGTTGTCAACAAACAGGTATATACTTGACTGCCGGGCTACTCTTTCCGCTTCTTCTTGCTCTTCGGGAAGTTCTCCTGTCTGAAGGAAATGAACAATCTGCTGTGCCCATGCTGGAGCTTGTGGCTCGACAACAAGGACTAAAGGCATATCTGCTGCTGTGGGAACATCTGCTTCTACGGCAAGAACCTGAGGTTCTGCCGGAGCTTGACATTCCCCGGTAAGCTTGCCGGAGCGAAGCTTGTCGGGAGCGTTTGCTTCAACGAAACAAACCGTAAGGCTTGTCGGAGCAGACTGCTCCTCAGCACTCTTGGCGTTTACTTTAGGGACTTTCTTGGCGGCGGCTTCAGGAGCTCTGCCGCAAGTAGTCACCGAAACCAACTTCCTTTTCTTGCTCGGTCCAGCTTGATGGTGCTACAGCTTGGTTGAGGCAGCTTGAGCACAAAGGTCCCTGGTTCCACAGGTAACTTAAGCGCAGCACACTTTGACAGGCCGTCAGCAATGTCATTCTGAGCTCTTGGAACGTATTCCATTTGCAGGTCGTCAAAGTGTTCTTCTAGCTTTCTCACTTCGTCAACATAGGCTTCCATCAACGGACTCTGATAACTCTTGTTTACTTGGCGGATAACAAGCTGTGAGTCACCCCTGACAATGAGCTTCTTGATCCCAAGTTCTACCGCGATCCTGAGACCGGCAAGCAATCCTTCATACTCTGCAGTATTGTTTGTTGCTTGTTCCTTGGGAAAGTGCATCTGGACCACGTACTTGAGGTGCTCTCCGGTGGGTGCGACAAGCAGCACGCCGGCTCCGGCGCCTTGCAGCGAGAAGGCACCATCAAAGTACATTATCCACTCTTTGCTCGCTTCTTTGTCGGGAATGCTCTTCTCTGGAATTTCTTCATCTGGTGTTGGCGTCCATTCTGCTATGAACTCTGCCAACGCTCGCTTTGGAGAGATGAAGTGCTTTCAAACTTGAGGCCAAAGCTTGACAGTTCTAGTGCCCACTCGACAATCCTGCCTGTTGCTTCTGGGTTTTGCAGAATTCTCTTCAGCGGAAAGCGAGTGACAACTGTGATCTCATGTGCTTGGAAGTAATGGCGCAACTTTCTCGAGGCCATGAGAAGGCTGAAAAGCAACTTCTGCACACCAGAGTACCTTGACCTAGCCCCTGCAAGAGAGAACTGACAAAGTAGACTGGGCGCTGCACCATCTTTTTCTGCATCTTTTCTTGTTCCTGCGTAGATCCATCCTTGTCGGGACCAGAGCTTGTCGGCGAAGCCCCCTGCTTGTCGTTGGATGCAGCTGCCGTGGTTGTTAGCTCATCATCCGCCTCCCTCTCTGCTACTAATGCAGCACTAACCACTTGATTGGTTGCCGCTAAATATAGCAACAACTTCTCTTGTGGTTTAGGTGCGACAAGTGTTGGAGGGGAGGATAGGTACCTCTTCAAGTCTTGCAGCGCAGCCTCCGCTTCTGGAGTCCATTTCATAGGACCCGCCTTTTTCAATATTTTGAAAATGGCGGTATGCGCTTCAACAGACTTAGAGATAAACCTGCCGAGAGCAGCTACACAACCGCAAGTCTTCGTGACATCCTTGACGCGCTTTGGTGCTTCGATCTGCTCAATGGCCTTGATCTTGTCGGGATTGGCTTCAATTCCCCGCTGAGATACAAAGAATCCGAGAAGCTTGCCGGAAGGGACTCCAAACACGCACTTCTCGGGGTTAAGCTTGAGGTTGATCTTGCGCAAATTTGCAAAGGTCTCGTCCAGATCTTGGATCAGGGTTGCTTTATCCTTGCTTTTGACCACTATGTCGTCCATGTAAGCTTCTACATTTCTGTGCATCTGTGGCTCAAAAGCGTCGTGGACTGCCCTTGCAAATGTTGAACCAGCATTCTTTAATCCGAAAGGCATCCGTATGAAACAGTACGTGCCACATGGAGTTGTGAATGCGGTCTTCTCTTCATCCTCTTCTGCCATGAAGATCTCATGATATCCTGAGTATGCGTCAAGAAATGAAAGCAAATCACATCCGGCTGTGGAGTCAACAATCTGGTCGATGCGTGGCAAGGGAAATGGGTCTTTGGGACAAGCTTTATTGACATCTATAAAGTCTATACAAAGCCTCCATTTCCCATTTGCTTTGCGCACGACTACAGGATTGGCCAACCACGTGGGATGGAGCACTCCTCTAACAAGGCCTGCTGCTTCCAGTTTCTTGATTTCTTCTGCTATGAATTCTTGGCGCTCCACTGCTTGCTTCCTGACTTTTTGCTTGACGGGTCGCGCATGAGGACTGACGGCAAGGTGGTGCTCAATTACCTTCCTGGGAACACCGGGGATGTCAGACGGTTGCCATGCAAACACATCGACATTCGCCCGCAGGAAAGCAACGAGCGCGCTTTCCTATTTAGGGTCAAGTGTGGCACTGATGGTGAAGGTACCACCAGTGACGTCCTCCTTGGCGGACACCTTCTTGGTTGTTGGTGGAGCTGCCATCGTCTTCTTCTTGCACTTGCCGGTGGAGCTCGATGGTGTGTCCTCGACGGTAGCGCAGCACTCCGAAGAGGTGCGCTTGCCGGAGTGGGCATCAGAGCTCTTGCCGGACTTGGACTTCTTCTTCCCCCCGGGAGCTTCAGCGGCAAGTGTCTTGCTATCTGTCACGGCTGCTGCTTCCCGGTAGATCTTGTCGGCACAGATAAGTGCGTCCTTCTTGTCGCCAGGGACAGAGATGACACTTATCGGGCCTGGCATCTTGAGCACGTTGTAGGCGTAGTGAGAGGCCGCCATGAACTTGGCGAGCGCTGGACGGCCAAGTATCCCATTATAAGGCAATGGGAAATCAGCAACGTCGAACGTGACCCTCTCGGTTCTGAAGTTTAGCTCGCTGCCAAATGTTACTGGCAGCGTGATCTTCCCCTTCGGCTTGCTCCTTCCCGGATTGATTCCTTGGAATGTGCCAGTCTCTTCGAGCTCGCTGTTAGGGATCTGAAGCTTCTGGAGCACTGCGGAGGAGATCAGGTTCAAGCCGGCCCCGCCGTCAACTAGCATCTTGGTGACTTTGAGGTTGCGGATAGTTGGCGAGACCAACATCAGCAAGCACCCGACCGCAGTTATGCGATCGTGGTGGTCCTCAATATCAAAGATGATAGGCGTGCTGGACCATTTTAGAGGCTTGCGTGACTCTACGGATGGTTCTGCTGCGTTAACTTCCCGCATCCACTGCTTGAGTTGGCGGTGCGAAGTATGCAGAGAAGCACCACCGACGCAGAGGACCTCTGTGGCTTTCTGAAACTCCTGGTCATCGGCTTCATCATCATCTATGTCTTCGTCGCTTTCGTCATCTTCGTCCTTGTCGCGGCCATGGGGAGGTCTGTCTCCTTGCCGCTGCTTGGCCTTGCCGCGGCGTCCCCCCCCCCCCCCGGCCAGGGTGCTTCTTGCCAGCTCCCCCAGCACCTTCTTGGACCTTCTCCTTGTTGCGCCGCTCGTATTCAGCCCTCTGCTGTTCAACAAGCTGCTCGACTTTCTTACAGCTCTGGAGGTCATGGCCCTTGGTGCGGTGGATCTTGCAATACTGCTTGTTGGAGCTGTCCTGCTTGTCGGCGACCGCCACAGCCTGGTTGTTGGCGCCCGCGGCAACCTCCTTGCCGGAGCCAGCAACCTTGGCGGCACCTCCATTGCCGGATTGCTCGACAACTAGCACATCTTTGCCCTTCTTCTTTCTGTTGTTCCGCCTCCGGCCTTTCCTTGCCGGAGCGGTCTCCTCACTGTCAGATCCTGCTTCTGCATTGTCTCCTGGGAATATTCTCCCTTCCTCAGCGCGTGCACACTTGTCGGCCAGGGCGTAGAGCTCACTGACATCTCTGATCTTGCACATCGCCATCTCCTCCCGCATCCTACGGTTCCGCACGTTCTGATGGAACGCGCTAATCACCGCAGCGGGATGGATGTCTGGGATGGTGCGCTGTACACGGCTGAACCTCTGGATATACTTGCGTAGGGACTCTCCTTCCTTCTGGGCAAGCAAATGGAGGTCGCTCTCCTGGCCATGCGGCTTGTGGCCGCCGGTAAAGGCGCCAACAAACTGATGGCACAGGTCAGCCCAAGAGGATATGGAGTTGTCCGGCAAGTGCATGAGCCAAGATCTGACGTTGGGTTTGAGTACCAGCGGAAGTAGTTGGCTAGGATCTTGTCGTCTCGTCCCGGCGGCTTGCACCGCGATGGTGTAGATGCTAAGGAATTCGACGGATGCGTTCGCCATCGTACTTCTCTCGCGTCCGGTTTGAAGTTCTTGGTGCGGGGCCACCGACTTGCCGCAGCTCACGGGTAAACGCGGGACAACCTACACGTCTGACAAAGCCGCCTGGTTCCCCTGGCGCATGCATATCAACAGAGGGCCCAGCGCTGGTCTGATTGACGTCGCGCTTCTCTTCGACGCTCGATGAGAGTTTGAGCATCTTCTTTCTGTCGCCGTTTGGAGAACTTGGCGCTGATCGCGACGCGCTCGTGGATCCGACGATGCAGTGGAGTCGCTGTCGATGTTGATCCGACGAGCCGGCGATCTTGGCCTTCGGGGTGGAGAGTGCATGGTGGTTGCACCCCCACAGGTTTCGTCGCCACCGGCTCGTGCCTTGTCGTGTTGCCGCGGAACGTCGCCGTTGGCAAAGCCGATGAGACTCTGGATGGTGGCCCTCCATTCGTCGACCTTGTCGGACGCCGGAGGGTAATCCAGGAGCAGCTGAGCTCGCGCTAGAGCTTCTTCTCGAGTGGTGGGCGGCAGTGGCGAACGGTGCGGGGAGCGAGATATGCTCGGACTTCTGTTTATGTTAGAAGGAGCAGTCCCCCGTCCGGGCGACCGTGCCTCGCTTGGGCCAACATGCTGGCGTGCATGCTGGTCTTGAGCGTCGCGCGATCCACCATCTCGGTCTGGGCCCAACGAGCGTATGGCGCTGTGAACGCCATGACGCTGTCGGTCCCGCACTTCCTGAGATGGTCGCGGTGAATGCCTTGACGCCGAGGTTTGCGCGGCCTTGTCCTTGGACTTGGCAGCGTCGTGCGCTCCCTCGTCCACGTCCATTCTTCCGCCGGCATCTACTCCACCACCCGTTTGCTCCGGAGGTGGTGGGTTCGACGCGGACGGCTCTCCTGCTGCCGAAGTCTTCTTCTTTGGCGCCATGTCGATGAAGATGATGAAGACGCAGCTCGTGTGAACGCCGGATTAGGTTCACACAAACTCGACGCACCCCCTACCTGGCGCGCCAAAGATGTCGGGGGAAATCTGTACCACCACGGACACCTATGGGACCGGAGCCCCTTTTTGGTTCGGCAGGGCGGCGGAGGATGGACAAAGAGCAGATCGAGGCGATCACACGAGCGATTTACCCAGCTTCGGAGCTCTCCGGAGAGATAATACTCCTACTGCTGCTTGTCTGGTTGTATTGTGTTCTTGCTAGGGAGCGATGGGATCTACAAAACCTAGCCTGAGCCTTTGTGGCTTCGGATGAGCTAAGTCTAACTAGCCGAATCTCCGAACCCCCTTCTACGCTATGCATGGGCCTCCTTTTATAGGCTAAAGGGTCTCCAAGGTGGCAACGTAGATGAGGGTACAAATGGAAAAACAGTAGTTGGTACACCTACTTGTACAGTGTACAGTGCATCAAACCTAACCCTGACGGGAGGGGACAAGGGCAATAAATGTCCGTCTAAGTCTCCCAAACAGTGCAAAAAGTGGCCGTCACGGGCGCCACCGTCTGCCACGGTGGTCATCCTGTCAGCGCCGCTCAACGCTGCTCTCCGCTGGCTGCATAACCCCTCGACACGTGAGCCTGGAATGGTCCAGCGGCGACACGTAGATGGATGAGCTGGAGCGGAGATGAAGAGAGGTCGCTTGCCGCGTCCGGAGGCTTGTCGCGCTCCGAACCTTCCCGACAAGCTCCTCTTGCCGGGGCCTTGTCTCCTGCATGCCTCGAGTGGCCTTCCCAGCAAGCTCCTCTTGCCGGGGTCTTGTCTCTTTGACTAAAAACACTTTGTTCTTGAATGGCTCCAAAGGATCCACGGAGAATCTTGGTGATCATCTGGCAAGCCTTGCCGCGGGGTGCTACGACTGCCCGTGCACGAGTTCGGGATACTAGGGTACCCCTACTCTAGTACACCGACAGGTGGTGGAGGATCCCCTAAGATTTCAACAGGCAAATTGTGTTTCAAAATAGGTCCATGCTTAAAGAATACTTCACCTATTTCCCTTCTTTCATTCATAAACATATCATTTTCATGGTCTAGCAAATATTGTTCTAAAGGATCAGTAGGAGGCATGGCAATAGAAGCAAGACCAATAATTTCATCCTTACTAGGCAATTCTTTATCATGGGGTTGTCTATGAAATTTAGCAAAATTAAACTCATGAGACATATCTCCCTAGCCAATAGTAACGACATCCTTTTCGCAATCAATCTTAGCATTAACAGTATTCAAGAAGGGTCTACCAAATATGATGGGACAAAAGTCATCTTGTGGGGAACCAAGAACAAGAAAATCAGCAGGATATTTAACTTTCCCACACAAGACTTCAACATCTCTAACAATCCCAACTGGTGAAATAGTATCTCTATTGGCAAGCTTAATTGTAACATCAATTTCTTCTACCTCAGCAGGTGCAATATCATGCATAATTTCTTCATATAAGGAATAAGGCATTGCACTGGCAATAGCACCCATATCACATAAACCATGATAACGATGATCTCCTATTTTAACAGAAATAACAGGCATGCCTACAACAGGTCTAGGTTTCTTGGCATCGAGTCTAGCAATTCTAGCAGCTTGATCGCAGAAATAAATAACATGCCCATCAATATTATCAGCCAAGAGTCTTTAACCATAGCAATACTAGGTTCAACTTTAATTTTCTTAAGAGGTGTATATGTTCTAGTATTACTCTTACGAACAACAGTTGAAGCTTTAGCATGATCCTTTATCCTAACAGGGAAAGGTGGTTTCTCAATATAAGTAGTAGGAACAATAGGATCATTATAAGTGATAGTTTTTTCTTCAACTGTAATAGTGCAACTACGTTTACTTCAATGGGAGGATTATATTTAAACCACTTCTCCTTAGGGAGATCAACATGAATAGCAAAAGATTCACAGAAAGAAGCTACTATCTCAGAGTCAAGTGCATATTTAGTGCTAAATCCATGAAAAGCATCGGTATCCATAAAATATTTAACACAATCAAACATAGGTGTCATACCTGACTCCTTACCATCGTCGGAATCCCAATCTTCAGAGTTGGTTTAATTCTTTCCAATAAATCCCATTTGAATTCAATAGTCTTCATCATAAAAGACCCAGCACAAGAAGTATCAAGCATGGTGCGATTGTTGAGCGAAAGCCGAGCATAAATTTTTTGAATAATCATTTCTCTTGAAAGCTCATGATTGGGGCATGAATATAACATTGACTTAAGCCTCCCCCAAGCTTGAGCGATGCTTTCTCCTTGGCGAGGCCAAAAATTATATATATAACTGCGATCACGATGAACAAGATGCATAGGATAAAACTTCTGATGAAATTCCAATTTCAATCGTTTATATTCCCAGGATCCCATATCATCACATAGCCTATACCATGTCAATGCATCTCCCATCAAAGATAAAGGGAAAACCTTCTTCTTAATAACATCATCGGGCATACCTGCAAGCTTAAATAATCCACATAGATAAGGTGTAAATCGGGATGCAATGTTCCATCTCCTGCAAAGGGATTAGCTAGCAGTTTCTCTACCATACCCGAAGGAATTTCAAAGTAAACATTTTCAATAGGTTCTGTAGGTTGAGGAGCAACTCTTTGCTCTACTAGTCGGGGTGAAGATACCCCGAACAAGCCCCTCAAAGGATTAGTTTCCATAGTAACAAGTGACAGTAAATTTCAGCACACTTTATAAATGTTTCCTTACCAAGTTCCACTTACCAAAGGTACTTCACTCCCAGGAAACGGCGCCAGAAAAGAGTCTTGATGACCCACAAGTGTAGCGGATCTATCATAGTCCTTTCGATAAGTAAGAGTGTCAAACCCAACGAGGAGCAGAAGGAATTGACAAGCGGTTTTCAGTAAGGTATTCTCTGCAAGCACTGAAATTGTAGGTAACGGATAGTTTTGTGATAAGATAATTTGTAATGGGTAACAAGCGATGAAAGTAAATAAGGTGCAGAAAGGTGGCCCAATCCTTTTTGTAGCAAAGTACAAGCCTGGACAAGTTCTTATATAGAGAAAGCGCTCCCGAGGACACATGGGAATTATCGTCAAGCTAGTTTTCATCACGCTCATATGATTCGCGTTCGTTACTTTGATAATTTGATATGTGGGTGGACCGGTGCTTGGGTACTGCCCTTTCTTGGACAAGCATCCCACTTATGATTAACCCCTATTGCAAGCATCCGCAACTACAAAATAAGTATTAAGGTAAACCTAACCATAGCATGAAACATATGGAAACTCGTAAACTAGGGTTTAAGCTTCTATCACTCTAGCAACCCATCATCTACTTATTACTTCCCAATGCCTTCCTCTAGGCCCAAATAATGGTGAAGTGTCATGTAGTAGACGTTCGCATAACACCACTAGAAGAGAGACAACATACATCTCATCAAAATATCGAACAAATACCAAATTCACATGACTACTAATAGCAAGACTTCTCCCATGTCCTCAGGAACAAACGTAACTACTCACAAAGCATATTCATGTTCATAATCAGAGGTGTATTGATATGCATTAAGGATCTGAACTTATGATCTTCCACCAAATAAACCAACTAGCATCAACTACAAGGAGTAATCAACACTACTAGCAACCTATCACTACTAGGAAAACGCTTATAGATAGAAGTTTACCAGTAGCGTTTGTTTGTGACCCAACGCTACTAGTACTTACTATTAGCGCTGGCCAAAAAGAGTGCTACTGGTATATTTTAGCAGCAGCGCTTGTCGCCCAACCAGAGCTACTGTTAGTTTTTGATCTATAGCGCTTGTTGATATAAACACGCTACTGCTATTTTTTCTATCTATAAAATTTTACCAGTAGCGTGTTATTTTGGACCGCGCTATAGGTAGTGCACCACCAGCCGTAGATATTTTGCAAGCTGCCATAGCAGTAGCATGCATAGTAGACCCACGCTACTGCTATGCCCGCTAGCCACCTACCACCTTTCCCCTCCTTCCTCCCCTTTCTTCTTCCTCCCCCCTTCCCTTTCTCCCTCTTTCCTTGCACCTTGCTTGTTCCAATGCTCCCCCTCCACCACCCCTCCATTAGAGCCCTCCCTTCCCCTCTTCTTTGCCTTTCCATCACCCCCATCTTCTTTGCACCTCCACCACACCCCTCTTCTTTGCCCTCCACCACCCCCTCCATTAATGCCCTCCTTCCCCCTCTTCTTTGCCCTCCACCACCCCTTCCATTAATGCCTTCCCTCTTGTCCTCTCCCTCTCCTCCCACTCTCTCCCTCTCCTCCTCTCCCTCCATTAATGCCCTCCCTCCCCTCTTCTTTGCCCTCCACCACCCCCTTCCCTTAATGCCTTCCCTCTTCTCCTCTCCGGCTCCTCCCCACTTCTCTTATCCTCTCCCTCTCCTCCCACTCTCTCCCTAGCTAGCTAGCTAGTTAGAGCTATATATTTATAGAGATACTAGGTAATTTAGAAGAAAGGTGCTCGATATCCCTCCCGACACATAGGTGAGCAAAAAAAGGTGTTTGTGTGGATAGGACCGAAACTATATATATATGGGCGATATGAGAATATATATACCGAATTGTGTGTGGCATAATTTGAGTTGCCTACATTGTGTATTTGATGAAATAATGTGGGTGACATTAGTTGCCTATGTTTTGCCGAAATGTCGATTCAATTCCGTTTCGGCAAATTTCGGGCATGCAAACTCAATATGTCCTATGTTTAGGGAAGGTCATGCCGAATTTTTGTATGAATTTGATCCATGCATGCATATATACGTGGTTATAATATTTGCTCCGCCCGCAGGTGATCATGAAGGTAAATGGAAGGATGGTGGAAAGATACCGGCAATCCGCCATGGATGACATGTATGAAAAAAGGCGAGGGATGTTTTATGTCCGTGTCGAAAATGCAAAGGAATAGTCAGGCTCGACCCCTTTGAGGGTGGTAAATTCAAGGCGCACCTGCTCATGCATGGTTTCATGCATGGCCCTACTCGGTGGATAAGTGAAGAAGAAGAAGAAGATGATGATTATGATGACGAGGACGTCGACGGGGCAGGAAATAATGACATGGGGCCACCAGAAGAAGAGATGACCGATTATGTGCCCGGAGAGGAAGACGGCCTCGGAAATGTCGATGGCGAAGAGGCAGTTCAAGGCGGAGAAGACGTGGACACGCCACCGTATTCGTTGCTACTAAGTTCAGCCATGCGGGACCCGCATGTTCGAGACCTGCTTCGCAAGAAGACGACTAGCGACAGAGCTGCTTCTAGAGAGGAGGCCAAACTGGCGCAACTGGAGGTAGACTCGATGACTCCTTTGTATGATGGTTGCAATAATCCCGAGGTGACCCACTTGAGTTTCACACTAGAACTTCTAAAGATGAAGGCAAAAACAAATGGACAGATACAAGCCTGGATGACCTTCTGAAGTACCTAAAGAAGGTTCTTCCCGCGGGAAGCCTGTGTCCTACTAGTGTCGAGGAGGCAAAGAAAATCATGTGCCCTCTTGATCTGCCACATATTAGATATCACGCATGCATCAATGATTGCATCATATATCGGAACGAGCACGCGGAAAAAACCATCTGTCCAAAGTGCAATGCTTCACGATATAAAAAGGCCGGAAAGAAAGCTCCACAAAAAGTTGTATGGTACTTTCCGATCACTCCGCGTCTACAGCGGTATTTCGTAGATCCTAAGGAAGCAAAGCTTATGCGCTGGCACGCGGACAGGGTGAAGCCAGATGACGGAGATGAACCGAAGCTGAGACACCTCGCGGATGCTAGCCAGTGGAGATCATTAAATGCTGAATTTGAATTTTTCGCAAATGATCCAAGGAACATCGTGCTTGGCGCTAGTAGTGATGGCATGAATCCATTTGGCAACCCGAACACCAATCATAGCACATGGCCCGTGTTTATATGGATGTACAACCTCCCCCTTGGTTATGCATGAAGGAAAAATACATACACATGGCTATGCTTATTCAAGGGCCGAGACAACCGGGAAATGATATAAATCTCTATCTCAGGTTACTGAAAGAGGAGTTACAGACCTTATGGACAACGCCGGCAAAGACATGGGATGGAAGCAAAGGAGAGTATTTCTACATGAGAGCCGCGCTGATCACGACGGTGCAGGACTATCTCGGTCTCTCCGGCCAGGTGTGCCACGGATATTGCGGATGCACGAGGTGCATGGATGATACAACTTCTCTGCAGCTATCGAAAGATGGCGGGTCTTCGAAAATCGTGTACATGGGGCATCGAAGATGGCTCGAGAAGGATGACCCATGGAGAAAGCGTGGAGATCTATTCAATGATAAGGCTGAGCATCGAGGTCCTCCACGTAAGCGTAGTGGTGCAGAAATATATGAGTTATTGAAGAACTGGGAAGAGTGCCCCTCGCCGGGAAAGGCGAAGAAAAAGGCGCCGGAGCCCCTGCTGAAGATATGGAAGACGAGATCTGTTTTACGGGACTTGGAATCTTGGCCCATGCTCGACACGCCTCATAGCCTTGATCAAATGCATATCACAAAAAATATCCTTGAGAGTTTGCTTGGAACATTGATGAACATGCCGGAGAGGACCAAGGATGGGCCGAAGGCAAGAAAAGACTTGGAATTTTTGAAAATCGGGAAAGGTCTTTAAATGCCCGGTAAAAGGTCATCAGAGGAGACCAAGACGGAGACGGAGACGGAAGATAGGGGCAAAAAAGTAAACAATAAGGAAGAACAATATTGCCCCCCCTCTTGCTTGACCTTAGATCCGAAGGAGGTCGATCAATTGTTCAAGTGCCTTGCCGGAATCAAAGTTAGTTCTGGATACTTTGGGAAGATAAGCAGATATCTGGACACTAAGAAAAAAAGGTTCAGTGGGATGAAGTCCCACGACTGTCATGTGATGATGACGCAGTTACTCTCGGTTGCACTTAGAGGGATTATGGACACACATGTGCGTGAGACGCTTACTGACCTATGCCACTTTTTTGATGCTATCTCTCGAAAGTCAATCAGTGTGAAGCAACTCCATAGGCTACAGGAAGAGATCGTTGTCATCTTGAATGAGCTAGAGATGTACTTCCCGCCCGCGTTCTTTGATGTCATGGTGCATCTATGTGTCCACATCGTGGACGACATCATCGACCTAGGGCCGACATTCCTGCATAGCATGATGCCGTTCGAGAGGATGAATGGGGTAATCAAAGGATTCGTTAAGTAACATGTCCCGTCCAGATGGAAGCATAGCCCGAGGATATCGACCAAAGAGTGCATCTCTTTCGTGAGAGTTATCGACCAAAGACCTTGTTGTTGGTTTGCCTGTCAACAAGCACTGTGGAAGGCTCGAAGGCGAAGGTCACACCAACGGTCATAGGGATGTGAATGTGTTACGCTCGGGCTGACAAAACGACCTTGACAGGGCAAACTAAGTAGTGCTAGAACACCTAGATGTGCTAGAAGATTTCGTGACACCGCACAAAGAGACCATCGCAAAGAAGTACCGTGACCGTGGGGTGCAGGGCCAGACGCTGAAGTTATTAGAGAGCACAACTCCACTTTCTTGCGTTGGTTCAAAGAGCGAGTTCTGGCTAATCCCCCGGACGAGGGTTGTCCGAACGGAACACTCATATACGCCTTAGCACATGGATACACGTTCTACACGGAGGAGAAAGATAAAAACAGTGATGACCAAAACTCAGGGGTGACGATGGAAGCCATGAACGGGAATGTAATTGAAAGATATTACGGAAGGGTCGAAGAGATATGGGAGCTTAACTACTCTGGATTGCATAACGCGACGATGTTCCGTGTCAGATGGGCTAAAAATGTACACAGAGAAAACCGACATTTCACTACCATGTGTATACCCGACTCCGATGATAGCGGTACTGTCAACGCCATCGCCCAAAATGAGCCATGGGTACACGCTAGACACGTGACACAATGTTTCTTCATAATTGATCCGATCAATCCCAGCCGTGTTGTCGTGAGGAGAAGCAAAAGGAGCATCGCCAGAATGGATGGAGTCGCCAACGAGGAAGACTATGACCAGTACGGTGATCCGATGAGGGAAGATGATGTTGACGACGACGAAACATATGTCAAAAGAAGAATGAAGACTACATTACCTACGAAAGATCGTAATCCCTGCAGAAGGAAAAGTCACGACCATGGGCTCAATTATTCGACAACGAACAAAAGAGGGAAGAAGATCAGTCTGAAGCGTCGTCGTCGCCCAAGCTGACAAACTATTCCCAAAGTTTGTGTGTGTCTAGCTATTTTGTATACCGCCGATAGCGGTCAAATGATGTAAGATATATATTATACTAATTTTTATCCAGAGGGTAACAATGGTATATTGCAAAATGAAAGAAAAAGAAAAAGAAAAGTGCAAATGAAAGAAAAAGAAAAAGAAAAAGAAAGGAAGTTTTGCAAAATGAAATGAAAAGAAAAAGAAAAAGAAACTAATAAGTTGTGGAAAATGAAATGCAAGAAAAAGAAAAAAGAAAAAAAAAGGAAAAAAAAAGTTAGCAGTAGCGCGTTTTATCCAAGGAAGCGCTATAGCTAAGAAAAAGGAAAATAAAAATAAATAAAGAAAAGAAATAGCAGTAGCGCGTTTTTCGGGACCAGCGCTATAGCTAACTTAGCTATAGCACATTTTGCCAACACGCGCTATAGCTAAGTTAGCTATAGCACCGGTCCGCTCTCTCTCACTCGCTCCGCTCGATCCCTCTTGACTCCACCGCCGAGGCCGCGCCCACGCGAGCCCTGCCCCGCCGCCGATGCCAGTCCCGCCCCGCCCCGACCACGCCGCCCGATGACGCCAGCCCCGCCGCCACACCACGCCCGGACGTCAGCCCCGCCCGACCCCCACCCCCACCCGCTCGGTATGCCCACCCCCACCCCCCACCCGCCCTCTTCCTTCCTCTCTCCACCCTCAGCGGCTCTCTCTCTCTCTCTCTGACCCCCTCTCGCTCTCTACAGATCGGCGACCCCGACGCCGGCCACCGACCCCGACCCCTTCGGCGCCTCCCTCCGTAAAGCAGCCGGCGACGCCCAGCAACGCCAGCTAGCACTAGACAGGTGCCTTAATTTAATTGCTGTTAGTGTTAGTTAGTGTTAGTTAGCTTAATTTGCTGTTAGTGCTAGTTAGTTAAATGTTGTTAGTGTTAGTGTTAGCCCAGTGATAGTTAGTGTTAATATTGATGCATGTGTCACTGAATCATGCATGATTCTCGTTAATTCAGTGTGTGTGTGATGATTTTGCTGCTATTGAGATCTTCTATGTAGTGAGATCAGTTTTGCAGCTTATATTGATGATTTGGCAAAATATTGACCTAAGTGACCTATGTTTTGCGGAAATGTTGATTCATTTCTATTAAGCAAATTTCGAGCGCTCTATATGTGCACTTTCTAGCAAAGGTCATGCCGAAATTTTCCGTGAATTTCGGCATGACTTGTGCTAGTAAGTTGGACATATCGAGTGCTTGAGATTTGTCGCGACGGGAATGAACGACATTTCTGGCAAAACAAAGGTCGTCACTTTTTTTGTCATTATTCACTCTATTATATGAAGCTTGATAATTAAACGACTACGACATTAAACCCTAGGAAACATGACCGACACCGATGAGGCCGGAGGTTCTCACTCCCAATTAGGTCGAGCACACGCCTACCTCGACTTTTTGGCGGATCAGGAGAGACAGGAAGCTGGGTGTCTGATGAATGACGACGGTGGTGGCGCTAGCGCCGACATTGATGCCACCAATGACACGGGCACTGAGACTGACGCTGATGATGTTCCTAACTATAGCACGGAAGGTGGGACCTCCCAAGCCAGTGAGGGAAAGAAGGAAAAGAGGACACGACGCCAAAATGAGATCGGCACCGGAAGACTGGTGGTCACCGCGGTGCACCCTGGCGAGTTCAAGCCAATAGAGTCGCGAGAACTGGCAGCGTGTTACGGCAACCAACTAGCATGCATCCTATGGGATATCGCTAACATCAACACCACAAAAATACGGAATAATGATCAGTTGAAGAAGCTGCTTCTAACTAGGTTGCACGCAAGATTCCAGTTCCCCGGTCGGAATGACGATGTCGACCCATGGGATGATGAGGGCATGATAAAATCAACAACAAAGCCCTAGGGAAGTTCAGGAATGCACTGAGCGCTTGGAAAACTAGGGTGAAAAGGGCGATTCAAGTAGACCATGAAACCTACGCCGAGATTGTTGCAGAAAATCCGGAAATTACGATAGATGACTTTGAAAGGTTCAATGAGAGTTGCAATGAAGAAGCTGCCCAGGCCAGGTCGGAGAGAGGCAAGCAGCTGCAGGCAAAGAACATGGGGAACCACCGCCTTGGAAGTCGCGGCTACACAGAAAAGAGGCCCGTGTGGGCTAAGGAGGACGCAAGACGTGAACGTCAGGGGATCCCAGACCCATTGGCTGAGTTCACCGACCCGCAGGAGCATGACTTCATCAGGGCCCGATTCTCGTGGGACCCCAAGAAAAAGATTTTTTTCATCGGTGGGCCGACTAGGAAATTCATGAGATTAATGGTAATTATCCTTTTTACCACCTTACATATTAGTTTCTGATCAACGAAGTCTACTACATTCTAGTCGCATTCGTAACTGATTCACGGTCCATTTTGCAGAGAGAGCAACACAAGCTTGCGGCCGAGAGCAACTCGTCGACTCAGTCATCGGCGAAGTACAAGTGGGACACTCCTTTCAACCGGGCCATGAACATAATGATGGGACACCCGCCTGGCCAGCGGCCGCAATATGGACGTGTGCATGGCGCCGGGGATAGGGCCACTTGGAAGTACTATTATAGCGAGGACCCCGAGGCCAAAAGACAGAGAAAGAAGTTCAGTCAAGTGACTATCGACGAGAAGGTGGCGCAGGCGATGGAGAAAGCAAAAGCTGAGACCAAAGCTGGGATAATCGCGGCCTGTAGATCTGATTTCCTCGATGCCTTTACAACCTTGATTCCAACAGTGGTCACATGGGTGCAACAAAATCCAAATGCGCCACCAAGTGAATTTCCCATGCCCAGCTTCACCAGGAGCAACTCAATGAACATCACACCCTTGCCCGTACCTAGTATGGCAACCGGCGCACCTGCAACTCCTCCAGCACCTGCTCCTGCGCCCATCTCTCACAGCAGCCCTAGCTCTGTCTCTGCCTTGAATGTCGGGCCGTCGACATTGGCTGAGCTCGACGCCCTCATGGTAAATACGTGTTGTCGCACCTTCATCAACTCAACTAATTAATTAATCTTCAGTTGCCATTCTTTTTGGATCTCTGACGCCGCACGTATATGTCTTTGTAGGCCGACTCCACTCCGTGCACCCTCCTTTACAACATGAAGGGCGGGTTAGTGGATGTGGGGAAGGGTACTATAGTTAAGCCTAAGGATCGATTGTTTCACCACCGGCAGATGCCTGATAATGCCTTAAGGGTCTCCGTGGCGAGTGTGAAAGCGGGCTACGAGGGTCTCCCTCGTCCGATACAAACCGATGGAGAGGATGACGAGACCCCCACGCAGCTTGGCCAATGCAAAAATTGGCTGATCCTATGGCCGAAAAATCTTCTTCGTGTTGAGGTGGACGGGAGCACACCAACGGGATCTCATGAAGGTATGACCACAACACCAACTACAGAAGTACAACCATCATTTGTGCTGCTTGCTGAGACTGAGAGACATGAGGAAGGAGGGCCAATCATTCTGCCGGCAGATGATGCCATCTGCCCCATGGAAGATGATAGGGATCATGACATGGAGGATGCCGACGATGACCCTAACCAGTATTTCAATACTGCCTGTGACAATGAAGTAATAACGAGTCAACCATATGAATATGAGATGCATGTACCAGAGCTGGAACGTCCTGGGGAGTGCAAGAAGTCTTTGTTCATGCAATCCTCGCAGGACACGCCTCCAGATGCCGGCTCCACCCAAGCTCAACTACTTAGGCAGAGTCGTCCAACGCTGAGCCCGGCAACACTAGGGGTGGTGCTCGTGGAGGGTCCGACAGACCCACCATGCACCTCAGCCCACCAAGAAGAAGCGAGAGGAAGAGACCAAAGTGGCAAGGAAATCCAATAAAGTCGGCAATGTTGGTTCTAGCAGCCAGCAGCCTTCACCAAGGTTGACCATGTACCGATGAAACATGCGCCATTAATCCATGTCGCGGGAGAGCCAATGGTGCTGGCGAATGCACTAGCTGCCATAGAAGGGGATCTCAGGAGACTCCATGACCATGTGCTTTCGATAGAGAGAAGCCTCCTAGTCTCGGATGATCCAGGATACCCACTTCATACGGTTCATGTGCCGAGCAGTTGCAAGATGTATGTCCACACATGCCCCGCGGACCTCTTCTTCCTGAGGTTTGATTACATCTTCCAGATGTTTCAAATGAGGACACTCGATTTTACCTTCGTCCGCCTGTATGCGCTGCACATGAACTACATCGTCAGGAGAGAGCAAGTCACCGGTCTTGCGGTCGCGGACCCATACTACATGCATGAGGGCTTCTTGTCAGTCAACGACGCCAACCGTCATTATGTGAGTCAGTACATCGAAGAATTCTTGGTCAGCAATAATGACAAAGAAACGATTCTCCTACCTTATCATCCCAGGTAAGTCATCCGCGGATAGCACTATAACACATACATCCTTTCGTGCATTTCAATAGTTAATTTGCACGCATGGAGGCTAAACTTGATCGTGCATTTTGCGCAGCGGGGGGTGTCGTGCCGTTCTCATTGTTCTTTACCTGCGTTACTCCCGCGCTCTATATTTGGACCCGTCGAAGAACACACACATAAAGTATATTCTGGACAGAGCTATCCTGGGCTTCAGCATGCGGGGTGGCTACATCCAACACAAAAAAAACAAATAAGGCCAGGCTTTGTTTCACCCACAAGATCGACTTACATTGCATCCAGAACCAGCAAGAAGTGAGAATGATGGATTCTACGTCATCCATCTAATGATGGAGTACTGTAAGAGATGTGCAATCACTTTCCATGAAATCTTCATCCGATACCCATATCCGAGAGATGGGCGAAGCCTTTGGAGCCGTGCGGATCATCGACTTCGAAATGATGTCTACCGGATCCAACAGGAAATTGCGTCCATCATCATCAAAGATGTCCTCGAAGATAATGGGATGTTCTATGCCGGCCCAATATCGCGAGCTGACGTCCGAATCCGCATTGCCCTACAGCGTCAGGACATGACGCCTTTCACTAAGCTTGGGTCTGTCCTCCCGGATATGGACAGATGGGAAGAGTGCACTGCTTAAAAACAATGTGTACATTTAGTTACTTGTTACTTTACATGCGATGAAACTTTAAATCTCTCAAAGTCATTTAAACTATTAGATGTATGGTGCCGCGCTCTAGGTAATTACTTTCGGTACGATAAAATTTGTTAACTATGTTTACTATATATGTTGCTTCTATTTCATAACTGTTTTGTTGAATTCGCTTCATGGTATATATATATATATGCATCTTTGACAGGTATATAGATCAACGATGGCGAGGAAGTGGTATGTCGTGTATGTAGGGCATGTTCCGGGTGTGTATGATGAGTGGCAGTGTCAGTTTGAAGTCTCTCGGCTTCTCCAGCAGAAGCGAGAAAAGGGTTTGATAGCAGTGGAAGCGAAGCTAGTTACTTGAGATTCATAGCAAAACAGGGGATTCGTAACAAGCGCCACAAAACTACTACATAATACCCCTTTTGATCATCGTGATCGCTCTTATCGTGTATGTCTTAGTTTAGGTAGATGATGAAACATGTGTCTACAGTGACAATGTAAGATACATGTCATGTTTATCGCTATTTCGAGATGATGATGAGATCGACATCATTTGTGTTGAGACTATGTTGATATAATGAGACTATGTTCTACCACTTCGATGATGATGATGAGACATTCCTTTTTCATATAGTTCCAGTGTATGTGTATGTTGTAACTGTATAAAACAAGTAAAACTACGAATACAGCAACATAAAAAAAAGAAAATACTAGCAGTAGCGTGGGGTATTGGAGTAGTTGTAGCGCTGCTTACCAGTCGCGTTTGTTTGTTGGGCCACGCTACTAGCATTAGCAATAGCGATGGCAGAGGGGCGCTACTCCTAGATACAGATAGCAGTAGCGCTAGTTCAAACAAGCGCTACTGCTAAAAAATAGTTGTAGTGCCGTAGCAGTAGCGCGCCCACCCGCGCTACTAATAGCCAAATAACCAGCGCTACAAATAAGGGTTTTCCTAGTAGTGTATATGTACCAATCTGAGGTTTTGGTACAAAGATTGGATAGAAGAGATGAACTAGGGTTTGAGAGGAGATGGTGCTGGTGAAGATGTTGATGGAGATTGACCCCCTCCCGATGAGAGGATTGTTGGTGATGACGATGGTGATGATTTCCCCCTCCCGAAGGGAAGTTTCCCCGGTAGAACAGCTCCGCGGAGCCCTAGATTGGTTCCGCCAAGGTTCCGCCTCGTGGCGGTGGAGTTTCGTCCCGTAAGCTTGCTTATGATTTTTTCCAGGGTAAAAGACTTCATATAGCAGAAGATGGGCACCGGAGGGCTGCCAGGTGGCCCACAAGGCAGGAGCCGCGCCTAGGGGGTAGGGCACGCCCCCACCCTTGTGGGTGGTGGGTGGCCCCCCTCAGGTATTTCTTCCGCTGAATATATTTTATTAATTACCAAAATGACTTTCGTGGAGTTTCATGACTTTTGGAGCTGTGCAGAATAGGTCTCCAATATTTGCTCCTTTTCCAGCCTATAATCCCAGCTGCCGGCATTCTCCCTCTTTATGTAAACCTTGTAAAATAAGAGAGAATAGCCATAAGTATTGTGACATAACGTGAAATAACAGCCCATAATGCAATAAATATTGATATAAAAGCATGATGCAAAATGGACGTATCAGGAAGTTACACATCTGCCCCTATTTATAATATTAACCTACATCGATTTCGGACGAGGAGAGTTTGTTTTGCCGCCCACCGTGTATGAATGGGGAAATGGAGGGAGAGACACATGTCTTTCGGACGAGCTTGAATCAAATGTGTTTTGCCACCCACGTTTAGCGCCCATCGTGTCTGAATGGGCTCAGAGGCCGTCGTGTCACGTCTGATTGAAGTTACTAGTCTACCCCTATAGACAACAGTGTAAATCCAGTCGATAAGGATGTCAAGTGTCAGGGGTAGAAAGTAATTTCCATGTCGCAAACACTTGCTTCGGGCAGTCCCCAAATTATAGTGGGTTTTTAGCCGCTTCGTTCAAAACTTGGGAGAATTAGCATTCACGTTTGCCATGGGCCGTGACAACAAATTTCAAATCCAATTTATTACGAATATGCATAGATAATTCTACGTTTTGTTATTTATTTCTTCAAAACCACAACAAAGATTTATTCCACCTTTATATATGATTATGGTTTAGAAATGCCATGATCTTCGAATTCAGTAGGTTAGATACACTTTGAGTCAAATAGTTATTTCATCCAATACAATATGCTCACACGAAAAACAGTTTGCCTTATGTCAATCATACAAGTACTAAGGATTACCTCGCCTAAAAAATTTGGATCATTACAACACATGACACAACATGCAAGTACAATAATCTAATGACAATTTTAACTGGTATCTAAATAAGAACCGGGATTACCCTGGGCTTCAGATAGCAGAAACAGTAGGACCTCCTTCGTCTTCAAATGCAACATTATTACTTCCTCCAATTCTTGGGTTGCTTGCATAATGTGTGCCGCTAATTGCATAATTTCTAGCCTCAAGATCAAGATTACCTCATTCATGGGAGCCACACCATCTCTTTCTGCCTCTAGTAGAGCCTCAAGAACAATAATACCTGTGCTCAGACTGCTCTCCGGCGGTGTTGCCTCTAAACTGCTACCATCTCGTAACATGGATGGCGCACTGCTTCCACAAATCGATTCTCGGGTTGTACATTGTGTCCTAGTGTGAATGGCATCCTGAAAGGTTTCGGTTGGACATAAGTAAGAGATAGTTTTCGCATGATCCAGGCAGTAAGCTTACATGGTAAACGACATATGAATTATTGCCGAGCATGGCAAGCTATATTTAAATGGTTCGGTGCAGCATCAGCCAAAAAGAAATTAAAATGGTAAGATGAAACTAGGGATGTAAGTGGCAAATAAACGACATCCGCCAGTCCCATCCAGTTAGTTCTTGCTAGCTCCCTAGTTCATTTTCCTCAAAAAACAAAAACTCTTTTGAACTATCATACCACTAGTGGACTTTAATCAGGATTAAACGGGACCCAGTTGACATCCCTAGTTGAAAGGGAGTGTACCACCGCTATATTTAAGTTGCCAAGGCATCTAAGCAGTTGAAATAATCTGAGAAAGCACTTAACAGTGTGGCCTCATAAAAACTACGAAGACAGTCTTGTGATGAAGTTCAGAGGAAAAGTTATAAGGACTCAAATGAACTAGGCATGCATTTCTTTATGATAGTACAACACGCACTGCTGACATATTGGCCAACTCAGGTATAGCGTAACAAGTAACAAACAAGCATTCGAATCAAGCAATACAAAGAAAGCGCATAACCGAACTATTTGTAATTACAGAGGATTACAGGTTGAGGGCACAAGCCAAGAAAGCAGCCCACTTGCATTACATTTCACATCTACTAAAACACACTGGCTTACTATATGCTGCTGTGAAGCCTCGCTGTTGTTGCAATGATCTTTGAAGATATCGTCAGTATCCCGTGGTTGCAAATCTAGTTGTTGTAGTTTATTCTGCATCCTCTATTTAGGTAAAATTAATTTTAATCACATGCACTGGTTCGAATAGATCATCAATGGTTCATATAAACTAATGAAAGAAGGGTGTGTGCATACACGACAATATATATGCTTCCCTCTATTTTTATGCTTGTTCGAGGTGCCAGCCCCAAAAGAACAAATATTTTGCTTGATGGGATTTGCGGCTACATAATTAATAGAAGCATCAAATTAGTCATGCAACTTGGGAATATCAAGAACACACAAAAAATTAATGAACAAAGGCTTGGAGCAGTGATGTAATAGCTAGCATCAGAAAATGTAGGGTAAAACGAACAAAAAGCAGCGGAACCACATGGTAGTTTGCTGATGTGTAATTAAGCATAGAGAACATGAAGCAGTCTGATGGAACCAACAGGTGGCATCAGAACAACACCATTATCATAAATATAGCATGCAAGAAGTAAAATAGTAGGCAGTGATATCTAGGAAGTACAGTAATACTTAGGACAAAACTAAAGCATATAAACTATATGTGCACTGGTATGTAATTTAGCACATGTAACATGTTCACTGCCAGAAGTATGGCCCTACAGGTGCAAGCAGAATAACGCGTCTCATGAAAAATTGAATGATGCCCTGAAGAAATTCAAAGGTGCGGTGCTTATGCTAAGAAAGTGAACGTAGGCGCCGGCCGTTGGATAATAGTACCTGATTCTCGGCAGCGTATGGGTATCGTTGTCATGGTTGGGGGGGGGCGTCGGGGAGGGGAAGGGGAGGGGCTCTGGGGAAGAATGTTGGGGGCAAAGAGGGGAAAACAATGGAGTTACCAAAGCAGCCCTTTTCCGTTCATGTGGCAGGGGTAAAACAGGAATATCGCAGGGCTAAACTTTCGGGAAGTTTGAAAGCTTTTGGCGCCTGAAATTATAAGTGTTCTGCTCTTGTACGGCAGACTATGATATCATGGCCGAGAATTTGTTTGTTTTGCACGCAAAAAAAAGTGCAAGTTCTGAAAATCAATGTCTCCAACTCGAAACTTAGATTGTCCATTCAATTCAAATATGGATCATTGAGCTAGTACAAGCAAATACCATCATACGGTCCAATTCAAAAGAAATTCCAAATGTGTTTATCCTAAATATGATGACAAAAGCAAAAAATGTGTATGTGTACGAATAAAGTGGATGATAATAAAGTTTGAACATGTTCGTATGTGTATATCTCTAGGTTTGATATATGAATTTGAAATAACGAAATCCCGGCTTAAAAAATATACCTCCGTTTAAATGAATTAACAAATCTAATGATGGAGTCGAATTCCAAAATTCCAATCTTAGGTTTGTAATTCTGGTACATCAAGGTACATCACGCATGTTCAAAAGTATCGTTATCTCATAGTCCAAACTGTGAAAAAAAATTGATCAACCATGAGTGCACACACTATTGACCATATATATCTCAATTATGCTAAAGTCCCTCAAATATAGACACCTCACTCTTTATCTGAAGCCACCCCCCCCCCCCCGGTCGCCCCCCTGAGGGAGTCCTGGATTAGAGGGTATCCGGACAGCCGGACTATATACTTTGGCCGGACTGATGGACCATGAAGATACAAGACTCAAGACTTCGTCCCGTGTCGGATGGGACTGACCTTTGCGTGGAAGACAAGCTTGGCGATCCGGATATTAGATTTCCTTCTTTGTAACCGACTCTGTGTAAGCCCTAGCCCCCTCCGATGTCTATATAAACCGGAGGGTTTGGTCCGTATGGGGAGGATCATAACAATCATAATCATCATAGGCTAGCTTCTAGGGTTTAGCCTCTACGATCTCGTGGTAGGTCAACTCTTGTAATACTCATATCATCAAGATCAATCAAGCAGGAAGTAGGGTTTTACCTCCATCGAGAGGGCCCGAACCTGGGTAAAACATTGTTTTCCTTGCCTCCTGTTGCCATTAGCCTTAGACGCACAGATCGGGACCCCCTACCCGAGATCCGCCGGTTTTGACTCCGACATTGGTGCTTTCATTGAGAGTTCCTCTGTGTCGTCGCTGCAAGGCTTGATGGCTCCTTCAGTCATCAACAACAACGCGGTCCAGGGTGAGACCTTTCTCCCCGGACAGATTTTCGTGTTCGGTGGCTTCACACTATGGGCCAATTCGCTCGGCCATCTGGAGAAGATCGACGGCTACGCCCCTGGCCATCAGGTCAGGTTCGGAAACTTGAACTTCATGGTCGATGTCCGCGGAGACTTGATCTTCGACGGATTCGGGCCTACGCCAGGAGCGCCGAACGGTCACGATGAGCACGGCTTAGACCTGCTGTCGGACAATACTCGGGATATCGCGCCTGCAGGATCCCCGGTCCTAAATCTGGGGCAGATTGCGCCGTCCGAGGACGGGTGGATGGACCCCGCCCCGGAGGCCGCACACTCATCGGCAGTAGAGCCGAACACAAACTTCATCCCCAAGGAAGCCTGTGTCTCCGGACCCCTGGCCTTGTGTCCGGCTGTAGGTCCCAGACCACGCGCCCCCGAGCCCGCCGATTCTGGCTGGGTTCTAGTAATGGAATTTGCCGCTGCGGATATCTTCCAGCACTTTCCCTTTGGCAACATGCTGAACTCATTAAAGTCTCTCTCCTTGTCAGGACTCTTGGCCGAACTATGTCCGGCTCAAGGGGGAAGAAGGCGAAGAAGAAATTCTTTGCCCACCCACCACCCACTTCATTGCCACTATCGACAACGTAACAGACATGCTCGACTTCGACTCTGATGACACCGACTGTATGGACGTCGGTGCAGGAGACGATTCAGAACCACCACCCACGGGGCATTGGACTGCCACCTCATCATATGATATATATATATATATATACATGGTGGATACGCCTAAGGAGGACGATGGCGATGGAATGGAGGATAAAACCCTCGGACAAAAGCCAAAACAACGGCGCAGATGCCGCTCTAAGTCCAGTCACAGTAAAAATAGCGATAATAGCGCTAGAAAGATCGACACCCCAGTCAACTCCGAAGGCAACAACGACCATATGGACCCAGCGATGGAGCAGGATGAGCCAGGTCACGCCGAACACAGCCCGGAGCAGACGCCCGATCACAGTGATCCCGAGGGACGAACTCATCAAACTGCCCTGGGATAGGAGCACAGTCCGGACGACGACGCATTCATCATCCCGGAAACACGTTTGGAACGTGATAACCTCCACAGAAGGCCTATGGCCACTGCGAGAATTCTAAAGAAGCAGAAGCAAAGGCTTAAAGCCGCACAGGAAACGCTCAATCGCAGATGGAATAAAGTACTAGACACTGAAGAAAAGTATGGCGACGATCGCCAAACAAAGAGCTATCCAAAGCGCAAGCTGCTACCAGAATTCGATGACGAGGCCGTTCCACTGAAGAACAATACGGCTAGTAGGCCGAACCAACCACTTCGTAACCGCAATAGAGAAGCTACTGACGCCGCACACGATTTACATGAGCTCCTGGATAAAAAGGCCGGTGCGACCAGGCCCATCTATGGATATAGAGGACACGCCCCGGCACAGGACTATTGTCACCAAAACGACCAGACTGATCGGATACTAGTTTGGAATCAGCACCGGACACAACAACAGCCGACGGCATGCCACAACACGTCCAGATACAGAGGGGCTGCTCACCCTTTGTGCTTCACCGAAGAGGTACTGAATCACGAATTTCCACAGGGTTTTAAACCCGTGAACATAGAGGCATATGACGGAATGACAGACCCCGGGGTCTGGATTGAGGATTTTATCCTGCACATCCACATGGCTCGTGGGGACGACCTCCACGCCATCAAATACCGTCCCCTCAAGTTGAAGGGACCAGCTCGGCACTGATTGAAAAGCCTCCCCGAAAATTCAATCGGAAGTTGGGAGGAACTCGAGGATGCTTTCAGGGCCAATTTTCAAGGGACCTATGTCCGACCTCCGAACGCGAACGATTTAAGTCACATAATTCAACAGCCCGGAGAGTCCGCCCGCAAGCTTTGGAATAGATTCCTCACTAAGAAGAATCAAATTGTTGACTGTCCGGATACCGAAGCCCTTGCGGCCTTCAAGCACAGTATTCGGGACGAGTGGCTCGCCAGACACCTCAGCCAAGAAAAGCCGAGGACAATGGCAGCCCTAACAAGCCTTATGACCTGCTTTTGCGCGGGTGAAGACAGCTGGTTGGCCCATAGAGGCACCAGTGACCGAAGTACATCCGAAATCAGGGATGGCAACGAGAAGCCACGGCGCAATAAAAACAAACGTCGAAACAAGGAAGAAAGTCCGGACAACACAATAGTCAACGCCGGATTCAGGGGCTCTCGACCCGGTCAACAAAAGAAGCCATTTAAAGGCAGCAAAGAGGGACCATCCGGCCTGAACAAAGTCCTGGACAGGCTGTGCCAAATTCATGGCACCCCCGAAAAACCTGCAAACCACACCCATAGAGAATGCTGGGTCTTTAAACAGGCTGGCAAATTAAATGTCGAGCACAAGGGAAGGGAAACACCAAGTGAAGACGAGGATGAGCCTCGCCAGCCGAACACTGGGGGACAGAAAAATTCCCACCAGAGGTAAAAATAGTAAACATGATCCACGCGAGTCACATACCCACGAGAAGGCGCAAACGCGCGCTCAGAGACGCGTACGCTATAGAGCTCGTCGCCCCCAAACTTAACCAATGGTCGGCCTGCCCGATCACCTTCGATCACACGGACTACCCGACTAGCATGCAGCACGGAGGATCAGCTGCCTTGGTGCTCGACCCAATAATCGATGGATACCATCTCACTAGGGTCCTCATGAACGGCGGCAGTAGTCTTAATCTGATATATTAGGACATTGTCTGCAGGGTGGGGATAGACCCATCCAGAATCAGCCAAAGTAACACCACCTTTGAAGGGGTGATGCCGGGCGTTGAAGCCTGCTTCAGGGGCTCCCTCGTACTAGAGGTGACATTCGGTTCCCCAGGCAACTTCAGAAGCGAAGAACTACTCTTCACCATCGCCCCCCTCCAAAGTGGTTATCATGCATTGCTCGGGAGAACGGCCTTCGCCCGCTTCAACGCAATACCACACTATGCATACCTTAAACTCAAGATGCTCGGTCCATGTGGCGTCATCACCGTCAATGGAAATACAGAGCATTCCTTATGCACGGAAGACTATGAGACGGCTCCAGCAGCCAGATTCTAAGCGGCCTCTAATACCAGAAAGCATGATTGGTCGTTAAGACCACGGACACGGTTAGATGAGTCCGCCAGCCCAGATAAACCTGATCTGGGTGCCACACATGTAATCCAATAGAGGACACCAGGGGCTATAGATATTTAATAAAGCCCAACTCTTGGCTTGACCTTATTAACAGGCCAATGTCTTACACTTTTACTATCCATTGGTGATAGCCAACTCTTCGCACGCTTACGTCATACTCTTCGACACGATTTTTCCTTTTTGCAGGCACCATTCGTGTGACACCCTACCAGGACACGGCACAACGGAGACAAAGGCGCAGACGTGCAGCAGGGCCCCGCTCAAAGGTTTCTCTTTAGATTAAGCTCATGTGTAAACCTTCTTTATTGTCTCTTGTTGCTTACACATCCCATGGGTACTACACCCACAGAGGATACTGCTGTTATTGGCATTTCGCCACGACAGACTAATGCACGTACCTGGAAATACAGGGTTCACAATAAAGGGCATCACTCAGCCCAGTATATGTTATAAAGTCCGAATACCTTCGGGAGTGTTCGGCGTCACGAGTTTGGCCTTATATGCATCAGCTCCGAATCATGTCTTTGGTCAAATGTTGGGTTTGCCCGGCTCCTGGGTTTGCCGCCTTACATTCCGTGCTTATCGGCTAGGGAGGCCAAAGGAGAACTACTACAATTGTGCCCTGATTATTCCGGATGAGCACCTCAGTAGAGAAAGCCGAAAACTGACTATCATGATATAGCGAGAGACTGTTCAACCACTCGAAGACTCAGCGGAATCTTTAGAATTCCTCCGCATTAACGAAGGACCTTTCCCCGGTCATGTCACACGCGCCCGTATTCGGATGCACGCAAAAGTACCAGGGGCTACATAGTAGCCCCACCATCAAACTCCTATGGCTAAGTGAAAGTGTTAAAGCTATATAGTCCGGTCGCCTAGTTCGACGTGCGGTCACCTCCTTAATGGACCAAGACGTTGGATCAAGTGTGATTACGCATATTTTCGCGAACACCCCCGCATTATATGCGTGAGGGCTGAAGCCAACGACCGCTAACTTTCAAAATTGCATATATACATAAAACCGCCGCACAAGAGGCACAATAACACTTTCGGGCGAAAAGTATAAACATAGCCTCCATCATTCAAATAACATTGTTTTTACAATGAAACGATTTGTCACTCGAACATGACATTCTTCGAGCACTGAGCCTCTATTAAGTGAGCACCTTCTACTACCTACTCCAAGTAGTGCTCGGCCGGATCCTGGCCTCCCGCCAGATTCTGGGTCGCAATGATGGTGGCCTCCATATCTGTCCAATATGCTTTAACGCGGGCAAGAGCCATCCGTGCACCCTCTATGCATGCCGACCTCTTCATGGCATCGATCCGCGATACGACACCAAGGAATTGTTGCACTAAACCAAAATAACTGCCCGGCTTATGCTCCTTCGGCCATAGATGGTCTATTACAGACCGCATTGCAAGACCGGACAGCCTATGGATCTCGGCCACAGCAGCCATCCTCTCACTCAACGGCAATGTGCGTGTTGGAGCACAGAATTTCGACCAGAAGAGCTTTTCCACTTCATTATCTTTTTGATCCTCAAAAAACTTGGCCGCATCAGCCGTACTCTTCGCCAAATCCGCATAGGCGTCTGCAAGACTCCAGCGTCGATCCAGAGGAGCGTACTTCGGATCTAAAAACTTCATCCGCAACAAATAAGGGTTTCCAGCCGCGATTTCTCCGGCCTGTCGAAGCTCCTCCCGCGCATCCCTAATCTCGAAATGCGTCTCCTTGGCCGCATCAAGAGCCTTTTTCAGGTCAGCCGCATTAGCCTTATTATCTTTTTCAAGGAGCTCATACCGGTTGGCGGCATTTTTTAGCTCCACAACCATCTCGGCTATTTTGTCTTCGCTTCAGCAACGAGCAGCCTATTCGGCTCTCAACTCTTCGGCCGCCTTTAGGGCAGCCACATTGCTAGCCCGGGCTTGTTCCTTGGCCAAGACAAGTTCCGCCCTCAGGGCTTCCACGGCAGCAGCTCCGTCTACAGTCCAAGCATATAACATTAACATTATGCTCCTCTTGGTTTTTCCTATAACAAATCAGGAAAGCAGAGCACATACCTTGTGACTCATTGAGCCGCTCATTCACAAGTGTGATATCGGCATCAATAACTCCAATCTGTCACCTCAATTCGGCGACTTCAACGGACCGGTCGGCTGCCAGACCCTTAGCTACCTGTGCATAAACACAGTATGATCATTACTCAACGATGTGCTCCTCCGTTTGCCGCCTCGGGCTGGCAGCCAGAGTCTCAGGGGCTACTATCCATATGGAGCACACCTAGCGCGTGCGCCACAATCAAGAATTACGTATTTCGTTTCATACCTCAAAGCCTCTGAGCAGGCTCGTAAAAGCTTCATTCAACCCGCTTGTGGTGGATGAAATCTTCTCAAGCACCGTGCTCATTAATGAACGGTGATCCTCCGAGAGAGCAGCTCGCTCCAGAAGGCCCGACAGCGTATCCGGCCGGTCTATGAACAGTGCCGGACCTTCCTTATCCCCCCCTGTGGGAGCCGAACGCTCCGGGCTCAGGGCGGCCGAAGTACTAGCTTCTGGCCTCGGCAAATCTGGACCCCTCCGTGACGACACCTCGGGGTTGCCCGCCCCATGTGGCAGAGAGGTTGGTGGGGTTTCACTCTCCATCATCTCCGGAAGGAGATCCCCCGAAGATGAACTCTGTCGAGAAGAGCTGCTAGCCGGAATGCAAAGAATGGATCCTGGTTACTGTTCTTGGAGGAGGAAGCACTAGCTTCGCATTTACAATGAACTTACAGCTCGGCTGAGGGCTGGCCCGTTTGCGGGCATGGCGCGGTGAAGACGCCCTTCGGGGCAGGGCCTCCTGGTGAAGTTTTCTTCCATGGTCTAGGCACCTCCGTCTCCAAGTCTTCGGAGGCGGCCCTCTTCTTCCCGCGATGGGAGGAGACTTTAGATTCCCCTCTGAGGTAGTCCTGGATTCGGGGGTGTCCGGATGGCCGGACTATGACCTTTGGCCGGACACCTGGACTATGAAGATACAAGATTGAAGACTTTGTCCCGTGTCCGGATGGGACTTTCCTTGGCGTGGAAGGCACGCTTGGCGATATAAATATGTAGATCTCCTTCCGTTGTAACCGACTCTTTGTAACCCTAACCCTCTCCGGTGTCTATATAAACCAGAGGGTTTTAGTCCGTAGGATGAACAACAATCATACCATAGGCTAGCTTCTAGGGTTTAGCCTCTCTGATCTCGTGGTAGATCTACTCTTGTACTACCCATATCATCAATATTAATCAAGCAGAGTAGGGTTTTACCTCCATCGAGAGGGCCCAAACCTGGGTAAAAACATCGTGTCCCTTGTCTCCTATTACCATCCGCCTAGACGCACAGCCTGGGACCCCCTACCCGAGATCCACCGGTTTTGACACCGACATTGGTGCTTTCATTGAGAGTTCCTCCGTATCGCCATCTTTAGGCCCGATGGCTCCTCCGATCATCAACAACGATGCGCCTGTGGTGAGACTTTTCTCCCGGACAGATCTTCAGATTCGGCGGCTTTGCACTGCGGGCCACCCGCTCGCCATCTGGAGCAGATTGAAAGCTACGCCCGCCACCGTGTCAGATTTGGAAGTTTGAACTACACGGCCGACGTCTGCGGAGACTTGATCTTCGACGGGTCCGAGCCACCCAAGCGCGCCGCCAGACCGCACGAGGGGCATGATCTAGCTCTCGCCCGAACAAAGGTCTCTGGAGGTCGCACCAGTGTCCGCTCCGACCTTTAGCTCAGAGCCGATCGCGCTTAATCGAGGACGGGTGGCTGGACACCGCCTGGGCTGCGATCTCTGGCGATTGAGCCGTAAACCTACCCCGCCCTTTGCGGCTTCGTGACTCCAAGGTGCCGGACTCCTCTCGACTCCGAGCCTTCCGCGCCGCCAATCGAATCCGATTACGCCGATCATGGAATTCACCGCGGACATCTTCCAAAGACTCGCCCTTTGGCGACATCCTGAATTCACTAAAGTCTCTCTCTTTATCAGAGAGCCCCGCCGGATTATGGTCGAAGGTTGGGATGCGGGCGACGAAGAAATTCAAAGCCCACCCACCACCCACTTCGTAGCCACTGTCGATGATTTAACCGACATGCTCGACATCGGCTCCGAAGACATCGACGGTATGGACAATGATGTAGGGGAGGAACATGAACCAGCACCTATAAGGCACTACAGAACCACCTCATCTCACGATGTATACATGGTGGACACACCTAAAGGAAGCGGCGACGAGGAACAACGGGACGCCACGAAGGATCATTCCCTCGAAAAGCAGTCAAAACGGCGACGTAAGCGCCGCTCAAAGTCCCGCCTCGACAAAGATAACAGCCATCCAGACCCAGCCATAGAGCAGGGCGAACCGGGGGACGATGAACATGCTATCGAGCAACCATCCGAACAGGGCAACCTGGATAAACAGCCCGTCCCCTGCGAAGACAACAGTCCGGACGATCTCACGCCGGACAAGTTGCTGGAGCATAAAAACCTCCACAAAAGGCTCGTCGCCACTGCACGTAGCCTGAAAAAGCAGAAGCGGAAACTCAAAACAGCGGAAGATGCACTCAGAATCAGACGGAGCAAAGTACTCAACACCGCAGACAAATACGGCGACAGTCGCCGAACAAAGAGCTACCCAAAGCGAAAACTACTACCTGAATTTGATGAGGAGGCTGTAGAGCCCCCACGATCAAAAAACAAGGAGGCCACCCGGTCGGATGGACGACCCCATGGCAAACAGAGAGTGGCAAACGGCACCGCACACAAGCCGGCACGCGATCCGCACAAGGATTTGCATCAAAAGGAGGGCCCTGCCAGATCTATCTATGGGCCCATAAAGCAAGCTCTAGTAAACAATGCAACACATAAAATATCCGAACATCACGGCACACCTAGATATAGGGGTGCCGCACACCCCCTATGTTTCACCGATGAGGTGCTGGATCATGAATTTCCAGCGGGATTCAAGCCCGTAAACATAGAGGCATACGACGGAACAACAGACCCTGGAGTCTGGATTGAGGATTACATCCTCCATATACGCATGGCTAGAGGAGATGATCTCCACGCCATAAAATACCTACCCCTCAAGCTCAAAGGGCCAGCCCAGCATTGGCTTAAAAGCCTTCCCGAAAGCACCATTGGAAGTTGGGAAGAGCTCGAGGATGCTTTTCGGGCAAATTTTCAAGGGACATATGTCCGACCTCTGGATGCAGACGATTTAAGTCACATAACTCAGTCAGCCCGGAAATTCCGGAACAAATTCCTTACTAAAAAGAATCAAATAGTCGACTGTCCGGACGCCGAAACCTTAGCACCTTTCAAACACAAAGTCCGAGACGAATGGCTCGCCAGACACCTCGGCCAAGAAAAGCCAAGAACAATGGCCGCATTAACAAGCCTCATGACCCGGTTTTGCGCGGGAGAGGATAGCTGGCTGGCAAGATGCAGTACCAGCGACCCAAGTACATCCGAAGTCAGGGATGGAAACGGGAAACCACGACGCAGCAACGACCAACGTCGGACAAAGGGAAACAGCCCGAAGAGCACGACCGTCAATGCCGGATTCAAAAGCTCTCGGCAGAATCATAAAAAGCTGCCCCTTAAGGATAATAGGGACGAGCTATCCAACTTAAACAAAATCTTGGACAAGATATGCCAAATCCACACTACTCCCGGGAAGCCTGCAAGCCATACCCACTGAGATTGTTGGGTCTTCAAGCAGTCCGGCAGACTCAACGCCGAACACAAGGGGCTCGACACACCAAGCGAGGACAATGACGAACCCCAAAAGCAGAGCACCGGAAAAACAACCGAATTTCCCACAAGAAATCAAAATAGTAAACTCACTTCACGTGACAATGGGGAAAAATAGAGCGGCGCCCATAGAGGCACGCGCCATACGGCCTATCCCAGAGGAGTCCCGCCACTGGTTGTTAAAACCAATCACCTTCAACCATCAGGATTACTCTAGAAGTATACGGAATGCAGGTTGGACTGCCTTGATATTAGATCTGATAATTGGTGGACTCCAATTGACTCAAGTCCTAATGGATGGCGGCAGTGATCTAAACCTGCTATATCAGGACACAATCCGCAAAATGGGGATAGACCCAACCAAATTTCGCCACAGCAACACTTCCTTTCAAGGGGTAATGCCAGGCCCGTATGCCCATTGTATGGGCTCCCTACAGCTAGAAGTTGTGTTCGGCTCACCCGACAACTTCCGCCGCGAAAAGTTAACCTTCCAACTCGCCCCGTTTAGAAGTAGCTATCAAGCACTATTGGGACGCGAAGCTTTCGCCCGCTTTAACGCAATACCGCATTATGCATCTCTTACACTTAAAATGCCCGGTCCACGCGACATCATCTCGTTAAAGGGAAACATCGAGGGTTCCTCGAGTCCGGAAAATTGTGCGGTTGCCTTGACAGCCACACAATAAACCGGCTTCACCAATACAAGCACTTAGACAGGTCGTCTGCACTTTGACACGGCTGGACGAGTCCGCGTAAACATACAAGGGCTTACTAGACGCATACCCCGCATAAGGGGCTTTGCGCATGCACAACAAGAGACAATAAAGCTCAATTTTATTCATTTTTGAATTGTACTTCGTTTATTTAATATAACGTACATTTTCGCATCGATCTTTTCAACTAAGTTCCTCTCTTTACAGATGAACACCGTGCTACACCCGCCCGTGATACGGCACAACGGAGACACAGCGCAGACGCAAGAGGGACCCATTGCAAGGATTCTTTTCAGATTAAGACCCTGCGTAAACCTTTTTTACTGTCTCTTGTTGATACACATCCCCCGGTTTCTTGCTATAACCGAGGAGGTTGCCGGCGTTTTGGCATAGGCCACGTCAGAATTTTGCGCGTACCTGGACACCAGGGGCTTATTACCAAGGGTGTCTCGAGTTAGGCCTTATATGCATCAGCTCCGAATCATGTCTTTGGTCAAATGTTGGGTTTGCCTGGCTCCTGTGTTTTGCTGCCTTACGTTCCGCTCCATCGGCTAATGCGGCACCAGGAGAACTATCGCGACAGTGCCCGGTTCGCTAGGCGAGCACCTCAAGAGAGAAAGCCGAAACTGATCATTATGATATAGCGTGAGACTGGTCAACCACTCGATGACCCGCTGAAATCTTTAGAATTCCTCCGCATTGACGAAGGGCCGCTTCGGTCAGTACATACGCCGCCAATTCGGGTGAGCGCGGTGCCCCTAGGGGCTATATAGTAGCCCCACTGTCGAGCTCCTATGGCTAAGTGAAAGTGATAAAGCATTATATATAGTCTGGTTGCCTAGTTTGCTACGCTATCACATCCTTTGTAGGACCAAGACGTTGGATCAAGTGTGAAAAGGCGCTTTCTGCAAACACCCCCGCATTATATGCATGGGGGCTGAAGCCAAAGAGTGCCATCTTTCAGGTTATATACACATATACATTAACAGCCGCACGTGAGGTATTTTAATTCTTGAAGGCACAAGTATAAAAAGCTTTTATATTTCATCGAAACATTGTTTCACAATAATATCCTTCGAGCACTGCATCTCTATTAAACGAGCGCCCTGCAGAACTTCCTGAAAATAGTGCTCGACAGGTACTCGGCTTCCGTCCGAATCTTGGGATGCAACATCGGTGGCCTTCATCTCCGCCCAGTATGTCTTGACACGGGCAAGATCCATCCGCGCACCCTCTATGCATGCTGACCGCCTCATTGCTTTGATATGCGGCACCGCATCAAGGAACTGCTGCACCAAGCCGAAATAACTCTTCGCTCGGGCCTTTTCGCCACAAATGAGTCACGACATCCTTCATGGCAAGTCCGGACAATCTATTCAGCTCCACCCATTCGCCAAACGATCGGCTAATGGAAGTGGACGCCTGGATTACGGAACTACGACCAAAAAGCTCTTCCATCTCGTGATAATTTTGATCTCCGAAGTGTTCGGCCGCGTCCGCGGCGCTCGCCGCCAAGTCCAGATAAGCATCCTCCGCACTCCACAGCCGGTCCAACTGAGCATATTTAGGATCCATGAACTTCCTCCGCAGCAGAAAGGGCTTTCCAGCCGCGATATCTCCGGCCTGACGTAGCTCCTCCTTCATAGCTCTCATCACAGAGCGAGCACCCTTGGCCTCGGTGGTGGCCTTCTTCAGGTCCTCTTGCTCCACTTGACCTTCTTTTTCAAGAAGCTCGCAGCGGTCGGTAGCATTCTCCAACTTCACGGCCATTTCGGCCATTTCCTTCTTGCTTCGGCAAAGGAGCAGCCTGTTCGGCTTTTAGCTCTTGATGCGCCTTTACGGCAGCCGCATCACTTTTTCTGGCCTGCTCCTTGGCTCGGGCAAGCTCCGCCCGAAGGTTCTCCATGGCAGCGGCACCATCTGCATCAAGCATACATGTTGTAAGGCACGGGCATCAAGCCCCCTTACCAGGTTTCCGCGGAGAAACTGCATACCTTGTGACTCGTCAAGCCGCTTATTGACAAGCGTGATGTCGGCATCCGCCACATCAAGTTGCCGCTTTAGTTCGGCAAATTCATCAGTCTGGCTAGCCACCGGACGCTCCGCCACCTACATAGGAAGGGCGGCATATTATAGATGGGATTATGATCCTCGACACGCTGTCATTTTTGACAACGCACCGAGTCTCAGGGGCTACTATCTACACAGGGCGCATCTTATTTATGCTGAACCGTCAAAAGGTACATCATTGCACGTACCTCAAAACCCGTCAATAAACTCCCGGCGGCCTCGTACAACCCGCTTTCCACGGACGAAATTTTTTCAATCACCGTACCCATCAATGTAAAGTGATCCTCTGAGATAGACGCTCGCCCGAGCAGATCCTTCAACTCCTCCGACCGTGCACCAGGAGGTGCCGGACTCATCTGATGGCCTTTTTCGAAGGCCGGACACGGAGGGCTTTGGGGGGCCCTACGACCGCCCTCCGCCCCTGTCGGGTTCGGAGAAACCCTCCGCGGTGACACCTCAGGATCGTCCGCCTCGCTAGGCGGTACGGCTGGGGGAGGCGTTCCGCTCTCCATCATCTCCGGACGAAGATCCCCTGAAGACGAGCTCTGCTGAGAAGGGCTGAGATCCGAACTACAAGGTAAAGTTTCGGTCATCTTCAGAAATAAAACAAGGATGTCTCTTATTTTAAAACTCCCTTCTATACTTACGGCTCGCTGGAGGGCTGGTCTCCTTGGGGAAATAGTGCGGCCGAGGCATCTCCCGGCGCAGGACCCTCTGGCGAAGATTTCTTCCCCCGCTTTGAGGCCTTGGTCTCGGGATCTTCAGAGGCGGTCCTCTTCCCCCCTTGGATGGAGGGATTCTCGATCCCTCCTTTCTTGATAACCTCCTTCGTGGAGGAAGTAGCTTCCATGTTCCCCCCTTCGCCTTCTTCCAAAGGCGCAGCCTCCAGCATCCTGGTTAACACGGGATCCGGCGTGGTCTCAGGGAGGGGGGCCGGATACCTGATCAGTTTTTGCTCTCGCTATCCACTCCTGTTTAAGGGAAAGCTCTTTTAAGGGCAAGTTTATGACAAATATACGGATAGCATGTCCGGGTACAGGACTACTTACTTGAGTATCTAGGCGATTGCAGCTCAGACCTGCGTCCTCGGTTAAATCTGGACACATTGCTTGTGATCCGAAGAACAGTTTGTACATCTCCACGGGCGTTGCGTCCATTAAATGTTGGAGAGCTCGTGGTCCCTCCGGATTGAACTCCCACAGGCGGAGGGGCGTTTGCGAGGCAGGATGCATTTAATCAGCATGACCTGCGCTACTATGACCAGATTGATCTCTCTCTAGGAGGTCTCGAATACGGCCCTGCAACAAGGGCACGCCCTTGGACGGCCCCAGTCAAGCCCTTTATTGACCCATGACGCCAGCCATGTGGAGGACCCGAGCGAAAGGCAGGTGGCGCCACCCATTTGGTGCCCCTGGGAGCTGTGATATAAAACCACTCTTGTTGCCATAGACTGAGCTCCTCTTGAAAAGAGCCCTCGGGCCATGAAGCATCAGCATTCTTGCTTATGACAACCCCTCCGCACTCTGCCTGTTGCCCCTTGATCATCTTCGGCTCCACCTTGAAGGTCTTGAGCCATAATCCGAAGTGAGGGGTAATGCGGAGGAAGGTTTTGCATACGACGATGAACGATGAAATGTGGAGGATGGACTTCGGATCAAAGTCGTGAAATTCCAGCCCATAATAAAACAAGAGCCCCCTCACGAAGGGGTCCGTCGGGAAGCCTAGCCCCCGAAGGAAGTGAGACGCAAACACCACGCTTTCACCGGGCTTGGGAGTGGGAATATCCTGCCCTTGGGCAGGCAGCCTATGCGAGATTTCGCCGGTTAGATACATGGCATCTTTTAGCTTTAGGAAGTCTTCTTCCACGACGGAGGAAGGCATCCCCCGGCCGTGAAGGTCAGAGCCGGACATCATCGAAGGTCCAAAGCGCCTGAATATGGAGCTTTGGGTGTTGGAACTCGAGGCGAGGGGCGGATTCGATTGAGATTGAGAAAAAGGAGCGGGGCCTTGGTCTCTTTATAAAGAGGTTAAATACCAGGAGCCCTCCCCGTGACCGTTCGGGACTCGCCGATAGAGGAGGCGTACAACGGCACGATCGGGTTACTCACGCCCGTATTAATGAGAATCCCAGAATAAGGGGACACGATCTCTACTTTGACAAGACGTGCCAAGGAAACTGCCTCGCTAAACGTGCTGAGGTGGGACAGTAAAAACGATTCGAATAAAAGCTTGGCCGTGGTGTGATATCACGCTGCGGAATACGTCAGCAGATTGAACTTGTGTAAATATTATTCTCTCTACGGTGGTATGTGGAACTTATTTTGCAGAGCCGGACACTATCCTTGCGTTCAAAATCTTCTATGAAGAATTCGATGGAGGAACCCGCCTTGCAATGCCGAAGACAATATGCGCGCCGGACTCGTCATCATTGAAGCCTGGTTCAGGGGCTACTGAGGGAGTCCTGGATTAGGGGGTGTCCGGATGGCCGGACTATGACCTTTGGCCGGACTCCTGGACTATGAAGATACAAGATTGAAGACTTCGTCCCGTGTCCGGATGGGACTTTCCTTGGCGTGGAAGGCAAGCTTGGCGATATGAATATGTAGATCTCCTTCCGTTGTAACCGACTGTGTAACTCCTAACCCTCTCCTGTCTATATAAACCGGAGGGTTTTAGTCCGTAGAACTAACAACAATCATACCATAGGCTAGCTTCTAGGGTTTAGCCTCTCTTATCTCATGGTAGATCTACTCTTGTACTACCCATATCATCAATATTAATCAAGCAGGAGTAGGGTTTTACCTCCATCGAGAGGGCCCGAGCCTGGGTAAGAACATCGTGTCCCTTGTCTCCTGTTACCATCCGCCTAGACACACAGTTCGGGACCCCCTACCTGAGATCCGCCAGTTTTGACACCGACACCCTCCCCGACTATCCTCCTTTGGGGAGGTAGCAATTCCCACGGTTTGGATGTGCAATGTGTGAAGTTCTGCTTCTCTGTTCTTCCCTTCGCCTTTCCTCGAGGGCACTTTACTTAGCACACGACCAAGCATCTTGGCTATGGCGGGACTAGGCGAGCCTTCGGGAAGTGGCGCCGGACACCTGATTCTCTCCGCCTTACTAAGCCATTCCTGGCGACGGAGGATTTTCAGAATAATGTTATGATACATATAAACAAAGTGTTCGGTTTCTGGGTTACTTACTTGGGTATCTGGGCGATTGTAGCTCAGGCCTGCATCCTCGGTGGTGTTCGGACACTTTACTTGTTGTCCGAAGAATAACTTACACATCCCTTCGAGCGTCAGGCCGAAGAAGTGCAGAATAGTCCGCGGACCTTCCGGATTGAACTCCCACATCCGGAGAGGCCGGCGTTTGCACAAAGAACATCCGTCGGACTAGCAGTACCTGAATTATGCCGACAAGGCTAATGTCCCTCTCAAGAAGCTCCGGATACGGCTCTGCAGTTGTTGGTACATCATTAGCAGGCCCCAATCCTGGCCCCTACATTGGCCCATGACGCCAGTTGAGGAGGGGGGCCCGAACGGAAGTCGGGGGCAGCCACCCACTTTGTGCCTCTGGGAGCCGTGACGTAAAACCACCTCCGCTGCCATAGATCGGACACCTCTAGGAAGGAACCCTTTGGCCAGGGGGCGTCGGCGTTCCTGCTTATTACAGCACCTCCGCACTCCGCGTGTCGCCCCTCAATCATCTTCGGCTTCACATTGAAGGTCTTAAGCCATAAGCCAAAGTGCGGAGTGACGTGGAGAAAAGCTTCGCACAAGACGATGAACGACGAGATGTGGAGGGATGGCTTCCGGAGCTAGATCGTGAAAATCTAGCCCATAATAGAACATGAGCCCTCTCATAAAGGGATCAAGGGCCAAGCCTAAGCCGCGGAGGAAGTGAGAAACAAATACGACGCTCTCGTTGGACTCGGGAGTAGGGATGACCTGCCCTGGAGCAGGAAGCCTGTGCTTGATGTCGGCAGTGAGGTATCTGACCTCCCTAAGCTTCGTGATGTCCTCCTCTGTGACCGAGGAGGCCATCCACCGGCCTTGAAGGTTGGATCCGGACATGATTGAAGATCCGGAGTGCTTGAGCTTGGGCTTCGGGTGTTAGAACTCGAGATGCGAAAAGGCGCAAGAGTGGTAGAAAAGAGGGATAGGCCTCGGCCCCTTTATAAAGGGGGTGAATATCAAGCGTACTCAGCGTAACCGCTTGAGACTTACCTAAAAACACGCAGTCATACCATACCTACAAGCGTCGTGGGGTTGCACGCGCCCGTATTGACGGAAGATCCTGCAATAAAAGGAACACGATCTCTGCTTTGGCCAGGCGTGCCTATAAAACCGCCTCGCAACGTGTGTCAAGGCAGGCCAAGAAAACCGGTTCGTATGGGACAAGCCACGATGTAAGGGCTCCCCGCCAGAGAAATTATCAGCAGATCAGTTTTGTGAGGGGTTGTTCCCTCTACGATGGTGTGTGGAAGTTATCTCACAGAACCGAATGCAATCCTTAAATCTTCTTTGGAGTATTCGGAGATGGAACCCGCCTTGCAATGCCGAAGACAAAACTGCGTGTCGGACTCATCGTCATTGAAGCCTGGTTGAGGGGCTACTGAGGGAGTCCTGGATTAGGGGATATCCGGACAGCCGGACTATATATTTTGGCCGGACTGATGGACCATGAAGATACAAGACTCAAGACTTCATCCCGTGTCCGGATGGGACTCTCCTTTGCGTGGAAGACAAGCTTGGCGATCCGGATATTAGATTTCCTTCTTTGTAACCGATTCTGTGTAAGCCCTAGCCCCCTCCGGTGTCTATATAAACCGGAGGGTTTGCTCCATATGGGGAGGATCATAACAATCATAATCATCATAGGCTAGCTTCTAGGGTTTAGCCTCTACGATCTCGTGGTAGATCAACTCTTGTAATACTCATATCATCAAGATCAATCAAGCAGGAAGTAGGGTTTCACCTCCATCGAGAGGGCCCGAACCTGGGTAAAACATTGTGTCCCTTGCCTCCTGTTACCATTAGCCTTAGACGCACAGATCGGGACCCCCTACCCGAGATCCGCTGGTTTTGACACCAACACCCCCCCCCCCACACACACACACACACAAGTCGTTCTCTCCACCAGACACGAACACACGAGCACATTAACACCCATCTCTCTTCTAAAGTGCAGACCCCAATATAGGTCTCTATCACTTTGTCTCTCAGGCATGCACACATCTTTTCCCCCACTCTCCAGGTCTCCCGGCATCTCTCTTTCCCAAGCACACACACTATGTAGAGTGTATCTTTCCCATACACACAAAACGCCGCCCCCAAACGCCTATCTCCCTAGTCATGTGGTTCTCGCACACTCACCTCACACACCACCCCCACCGCAAACAAGCACACTTTGTCTCCTTGTGCACCACTCTCCTCTTTCTATCTCTCCCACATAATGGACCCGCCCCAACTCCTTCCCTGTATACATATATGTTGTGACTCTTTCCATAGCTCCCTAATGTATCATTGTTCTCAATCTCGCACGTTGTTCTCTACACCATCTATTCTAGATCTCTCATGAAGTCCCTATCACACACACACACGATGACTCGCTTCCCTTGCGTCTTCGTACATAGGCCAATTTCAAACAACATCAACATTGTCTCCCTATCTATACGCCATTTATGGACACAAACGACCCCTCTCTCCCCCTCTCTTCCTCTCTCTCTCTCTCTCTCTCTCTCTCTCTCTCTTCGTCGCTAGCTCTCTCTCTCTCCCTCTCGCTCACTCGCTCTCACACCCCTCTCCCACACACACTCGATGTCTCTTCCAAATAGTCTGCTCCCCCTGCCCGCACCCATGCTATCCCGCTACTACACATGTCACACCATTACCCCTTCCCTTATACTAGGTTTACATCATTAGTGGTCTCTCTACTCCACATACACACACTCCCTCTCACACACAAACACGCGCACAAACACACACAGACACACACAAACACCCATTTATCTGGATCCTCATTTCTCTCCATGTCCACATGTGTATCTCACACACTCACTCTCTGATTATGTATATGTGTCTCCACGTTACACAACACAAAGCCCCATGTACATGTCTCTCTCTATCCTCCACACACATAGACACAAAAAATCTCTTATCATTGCCTCAGTCTCTAGACATATCACACATGCACACTGTCTCTCTCTCAAACACGCTCAACAAGGGTTTCCCGTGAATAACTTATCATCCATTCATCAACAGTCATGGCAGTACGGCGAACATGAGACGTGAAAAAGAATAAATCTACACATGCTTAGACCACCTAGTATGACTACTAGGAGTAGAGCAAGACGAAAGCGCCCCGCCGTCACCCCCTCCTTATCGGCGAGAAGTCATTGTGCTAAGGCCCCACATGCTGAGGTGTTGGATAGAATGTAGATCCTAGTTTACAGAAACAAGTATCGATAATACGTTTGTATCTCCATACTTATATTTCTTATCTTATAAAAAACCGAGTTGGTGATGATGGTACACGTGCCATCTTGCAATATAGACCGCCAATCTATATCTGACGGATTAAACTAAAAGATACCCGCACCTCTCTCCACATTTGCAGACAAGGCCTTCCCTCGTTCATCCTTATCTCCAACAACCTCATTGTTGAGCAATTAAAAAGGAAGCCTCTGGAACAAAATGGCCTGGTGGCCGCTACCGGCTTGTCCATCCCCATGCCTCCGCTCAGTCCGACCACCAATCACCACCACGCCCCACTACTCTTCACCTTATCTCCTATTTCTCGAGATATCATTAGTTTTTACACATGGGATTACTCCTGCATGGGTCAATCAGAACAAGTGTGAAAGTGCTAGTTATCGACTAGAGGGGGGGTGAATAGGCAATTTTTATGAAAGTCTTCAAACCATGGAAGTTTCAAAGACAAACAATAGAAATGACCTAATTGATATGCAGCGGAAGATAAACTACAACAAGCAAACCATAGTCAAGTATGCAATAATGTGAAAGTACAAAGACTAATAGCAGCTAGGTAGTAAGGATCGGATGGAAGATAGTATGAAGCCAACCAACGATAGTAGTCAAGCAATGAAGTCAAACAGGTATGACAAATAGGCAATGACTTCACGAAGACAAACTCTAAGTAAAGAGAGGGAGAGGATAGAACCAGTCACTTGTTTAAGACAAGGGATTTGTTGGACCAGTTCAGCTTGTTGTGACAATCAGACGCCTGAAGTTAGGAGGCTGAGATTTAACTCGAAGACCGCGTCTTCACCTTATTCCCTTGAGCTAAGGACACATAGTCGTCAGCCCAATCACTCCGTAAGTCTTCAAGGTAGACTTCCGAACCTTCACAGACTTCGTTCACCGCAATCCACAATGACTCTTGGATGCTCGAACGCGACGCCTAACCGGCCGGAGGATTCCACAGTCCTCAAGTGTAATAAGTCTTCAGGTCACATGCAGTAAAGACTTCAAAGGATGCCTAACACTCTTTGGCTCTGGGTGTTTTAGGCTTTTTCCTCGCAAGGATTTCTCACTCTCAAAGGCTTCGAGGTGGGTTGCTCTCAAACGACAAAAGCCGTGCACTAACTCCGAGCAGCCACCAATTTATGGTGTAGGGGGTGGGCTATTTATAGCCACTAGGCAACCCGACCTAATATGTCCGAAATGACCCTGGGTCACTAAGGAACTGACACGTGTTCCAACGGTCAGATTTCAAACACACACGGCAACTTTACTTGGGCTACAAGCAAAGCTGACTCATCCAGCTCTGGATAAGATTTGCTCTCATTGTCTTCGCCCGAAGACATAGGATTTGGGTTGAGCATCACTTCAGTCATTCTGACTTTGTTCACTTGGACCCCACTTAACAGTACGGTGGTTCCTATGACTCAACAAAGAAGAAAAGGAAACAACAAAACAACACAGTCTCCGCGCTCCATAGTCTTCACTCAATGTCTTCTCGTGTCATAGTCTTCAATATGAATATCTTCACATACCACCATTGTCGTCAATGTCTTCATACATTCTTAGGGGTCATCTCCGGTAGGTAAACCGAATCTATGAGGGACACTACCGTGTTATCCTGCAATTCTCACAAACACATTAGTCCTCATCCAAATTTGTCGTCAATACTCCAAAACCAACTAGGGGTGGCACTAGATGCACTTACAATCTCCCCCTTTTTGGTGATTGATGACAAACTGGTTGAAGTTTTCAACGGGGATAAAGTATGTGAAATTGTAAAGGATAGGATATTGTCTTCATAAGTGGCATAGGCTCCCTCTGAAGATGTGCATATAAATAATTTGCTTTTGGAATGCAAATGCACATGGCAGGTTGTACTTGTGGAGATCCTCTTCAACTTATGAAGATAATTCATCATGCATGAAATGATATAACTAAGAGAATGACATGCATAATGAAAAATGGACGTCTGCAGAATGATCTAAGTGCGGAAGTTATCATCGGACATGCGGAATTTATCATCGCATCACAGAAAAGCAAATAAGTAGCAGACGACCATCGAGTTTAAGTGTTGCAACTCAAAGAACCAAATGTATCAAAAGCGAGAGTTGTAAACACTAGGCAAAGTATAAAGCAACCGCCCATATGACCCCGCTTGAAGACTATCAAACTCATATGCTTCTCCCCCTTTTGTCAGTAAGGACCAAAAAGGTTTGAAGACATAGAGCAGCTACTCGTCCTCATGAGGAGTAGGTGAAGCATCAGGGTTGTCGTTGTTGTTTGGCGGTGCAGATGTACTTGGTGCAGTGTCGATGCGTGCAAAAGTAGGGGCAGTGAAGTAGCATCGTCTTCATCATCGATCACTCTGGTATTCACAGGTGCCGAGGAGGAAGAATAGTCAGAGTCTTCAAGGGATGGAGTTCGACGTAGGACAGCATTCCGTGGAGGAGTGGAGTCAAACTTGAATCTTTCGGTGAAGCCATCGTCTTGAAGATCTCGCTTCAAGATCGAAAGCAGCGCCAAACTCTTCCATGATCGCCGACAAGTCTCGTGAGTGACAAAAGCATTCTTGGTGGCAAGATTTTGAATGCGATTGACGTCCACCAAGAGGCTTTGCATCTGTCGCTTGAGCCAAAAGTGATGCTTGTCTTGTTTCTGATGCAGTGCCACAAGAAGTTCTCGGTCATTTAGGATGCGAGAGCGCTTCTTAGGCCTTTGGGCCATTGTGCTCTCAGTAGCTTCAGTTTGCGCACGATGAGGCAGACGAGTGTTCCCAGCCATTGGATAGACACGAGTTACTACATGGACTCCTTCCATGGGTTGAGTGAAGCTTTGATGATCAGCATTTTGAAGACAAAGAGGCTTCTTGGCAGGCTCAGGGTATATGGCTTCAACTGACATATCAACCTCTGGTAGAAAGATCATATGATTGCAGCGAGGGCTGATAGTTGATAGCAGAGTGTAGCTTGATGAGGCGCATGACCCATGGAGCATAGAATTTCAGGCCAAAAAGGTCAGAACCAAATGCAGCCAGTTGCCGGATGAAGAATTCTTGTGTATTGAAGTTGATGCCATTGAGGATGTAAAAGACCAATGTCTTCATGGCTCCTTCAAGTTTTGCAGATGATGAATGCCCTTTGATAGGCCATAGAGTTCACCTGATGATGTGATATATTGTGCGAGGCAGATACTCAAGGTCATCAACAAAGAACTCCTTTGGGTATTCAAGATCATGTGGCAAAGGCTTCATCATGCTCAATATCCGCTCATGTTGGGCTCGCTTATGGAAGATGCTCTCCGGTGCATTGCGGTGGAGTTGACAATCAGGTTCGAACAGCTCTCCGGAGTGGGTAGGCCTGTAAGCTCAATGACGCCAAGAGCTTTGGCTTCATGATGAACATTTCATGTCATCCACTCGAGAACCCATGTCTTTGTATCCTGTAATAGCCACGAATGTGGAGGGTAGCATGTAATTGGAGCAAAAGTTCCTCATTCCAATGTTCTTTGTCCGTCACAAAGTCATGCAGACTGCATCACGAACGCAGTCAAGTGCTTCTTCTAAGCATGGCAGTCCAAAGAATGGTTTCAAAGGTTTAGGCGCATATGAGGGAAAATGCGCCTTGATCATACTGTAACGCAGGAGTAATAAGCTTCACGATAGCTCCGTAAACGATCCGATGATATTCTTGGCCTTGAGTAGGGGTTCTTTGCTCACAAAGAAGGTGTTGTGTGCTTTGAAGCCATTTGCATTGAAGGACCCTGTAGAGGTGGCAGTACCTGGGAACCTTGGCAGTCTTGGCTTTGGTTTCTGGACCATATGCCTATGTGCAATATGATAATCATACTGAGGACCAGAAGCATTAGGCGGAGGGACCAGAATGGGCTATTTTACGGTGATTAGCTGACCATAGTTGTATGCTTGCTCAATTGTGTGGGGCCTTGGTGGCGGAACAGGAGCAGTGGCAACAACAGAGGCATCAGGTTGCACAACAGATGCTTCAAGAACAGTTTCCTCATTGGCCTCTGGCACATTGGTTGGTGCAGGCTCCACATTTGCTTCAACCATGACTACGTCATTGGCTTAATTTGTATTGGTAGTGGCAGCCTCAAGATTTTCAACCTCCACTTGATGAGCTGGAGGGTCGGACACTGGCACGTTCACATCAGGAACAGCTTCTTCAGCAATGGGGGGAGTAGGGACACGCTCTTCTCTTTGGTTGTCATCGGCTGATGCAGCCGGATTGTCTTCAGCAGCTTTGGCTTCAGACACGGAGACATTCACAGTCGGAGTGGCTTCTGGAAACACTTGACGTGCAACAGATTGGTGGTGCACTTCTCCTTCTGGAACGCTCGAGAGAGGGACTTGAGGCCTTGGTCCTTTGCGAAGCCTGCGTAATGCTAGCGACGCCTTTGGAGATGGAGTTGGCTGGGCCTCAAAGTCTTCCTCTACTTCTTGCACAGGTGGTGTGACTTGTTGTTGTTGGGGAGTACTCGGGGAGTCTTGTTGTTGTGGGTGATCAGTCCATGATGCATTCTGAGCAATTGGCGTTACAGGACGACCAATGCTGATGAGTTCGCTGTTTGTGAGAACAGGCGATGATACCAAGTTGTGTTCGATCTAAGCAAGAACTTCATCATCTTCAACATTGTCATTGTGACCAATGTCTTCAGCAGCGATGGGATCAACTGCTGGGATGTCTTCGGCTCCATGTGCCTCTGTGGAAGCAGGCTCATGAACTATCTTCTGTCATTCTTGGTGTTCTGATGCTGGGCGAACCATTGAGATAGGTTCAACAACTAAGGGCTCTGTGGGAGCAGCCCGACTCTTCTTGGTTTTGTGCTTCTTCTTGGGGGGAGCAACATCAGAGGCTTCAGGATTTTTCCTTTTTCTGGCTTCAGCCTCGGTGGTCCTTGTCTTCTTGATTCAAGCGGTTGACTGACCTTTGGCTTCGAGCCACCATGCTACTTGGGAAGACTATGTGAGGTTCTTCCTGCCTTGAAGGTGCAGTTTGGTCAGTCCTCGTCTTTTTCTTCTTTGCAGCCATTCTGGGGTCAATGCCAAGACGACCAAGAGCCTTGCGCTTCTCAGCCTCATTGTAGGCTTGCACACACTTGTCAGCCAGACTCTTCATGCGCTCACGAGAGCCTTTAGCTTCTTCAAGGCTTCTTGAGAAAGGCTTCCTTGAGCTCATGCAGCATGTTCTTGAAGTTTTGACATCTTGCATCGCCGAGCTTGGCCACATGCTTCTTGAATTGAGCTTTCTCATAGTCGATCTTGTGCTTCAGTTCAATGATGCGCTGAGCAAGAGCTAGCTCAGAAGCAATGGCGCCATTGAAGGAGACGCTGAGGCCAATGGGAAGTTGTAGATCTTCAAAACTGAGATTTGGGGTGTCAAACCACTCATCAATGAAGTTATGGATGATTGCCACATCAAAGAGAGGCAAATCATTGAAGATCTCTGCTTCTTCCTTGCTCTTGATCGCTTGCTCAAGAGCATCATCTGCAAGATCTTCATCGCTGGATAGATCAATGTGCTCTTCTCGCAGAATGGCGAGGAGTCGATGTCGATCAGTATTTTTAACGATTCTCTTTTTCTTCTCCGCCTTCTTGGAGATACGTGATAGATCTTCGCATCGCATAATCGCCTTCGTGGAGGTGCAAGGCCAATGGCTTCGCATATGAAGCTTTTGAAGCTTTAGCCTTCTTGAGCTTCGCGGCTTTGGAGTAGGAGCTGGGCTTCATCGATTGTCAAGATCATCATCGTAATGATCCACTTTGGCACCTTGGACTGAGATGTGAGTGATGAGGCCATCAAGGTTGTAGAACGGACCGATGACATTGGGTTCTGCATCACGTGAGCCGTCAGCACGGGGAGCAGAGGGACCAGGGTTGAAGTCTAATCCCAATGACTTCTTGTTTTCCTTGGTCGATGCCTTTGCGTGCTGGAAGTTGCGCTTGAAGAGATTATCATCACGACACTAGAGCAATGAGGATGGGTCGGCATTTTCAGGCTGAGGTCCACGGACCATACAAGGATAGAAACCTTGTGCAATAGCTTCAGCTCTGTTCTTGGGTGGAAGGCTTCGGAAGAGAATATCACCCCAAGGACTTTTGATAGCATACTTCTCAGCATATTCCTGGGTCACGAACTAGTATTTGAACCATTGTTTAGCCCAATATCGTCGAATGCATTGGATTCGTGTCTTGCGCTGATTATAATTCTCTTCAGGATCTGTCTTGTATAGCTCTGAGAGGTCATCAGGAAAATCTCTTGATGTTCCCCCTCGATGTTGTCTGCCACCCTTCCTTACTGATTTCTCTGCAGCCATGAACTTTAAACTGAATGGCTTCAACACGTTCAAAGGCTTCAAAGGCTTTCGCTATGGACAAACAGGAACCGCTTCGGAGAGTTAATGTGATGTCAGAAGAATTCTGCAAACGAATGCGCACTATGACAACCAAGGGATTCTCCCACGGACATGTACCGTGACAAAGATTCGAGATGCGAGGGAAGGGAAGAGGTCATATGCATTCTCGTAAGATTTTGAAGATAAATCAGGTTGAAGACACCGACCTCATGATGCGAAGACATTCACTTATATGTTGAGAGTTGGTTCCAGATTTATGCGAATCCGTGAATAAGTACAAGTGAGGAATCTAACTAGATATCAAGCTTAAGTGAATATACTAGGCGAGAGATACGCATGCACTAGATCTAACATTGTATAGGCGTAAAGCAATTTTGGTAAACAGGATGAATCTTTGAGGATCAAAAAATGGTAAAAATAGAGTTGTATTTACCACACGAAGAACTGCTAGATGGGATGAGTAGGAGACCGAAAGCAGTTCAATCCACCGTGCCCTAACTTGGCGACGGAGGACACCTCTGGCGGCGGCGAGAAGACGATGTCCATGGCGGCGTGAGGACGGCGTCGGAGAAGTCGCGGCAGCTAAGCGCTTCGTTGCCGGCGTCGTCGAGAGCTAGCGGTGGCGCTAGGGTTTTGACGAGGTGGAGAGGTGGAAGAAGGTTTTCATTACCGCAGGGGATATGTATTTATAAGGAGGTGTGCGGCGCAGTGCAATTACTCAGGTGCCCCTGGCGGTTCACATCTGAGGGGCACATGGCAAGCATGCAACATACTCAGAGTTGTCCCACGTTCCCACGTGCGCCAGGTTTGTCGGATGGTCGTTCCGGCTTCTCTGGATTTCAACTAATAAGGATGAATCGTTTAAAACAGACTTAAAGTTTGTCTCTGTGTCTTCTGCTGACAAGGACGCAGAGAAGACATTCGACAGTTTCAATAGAATGCATATGATTTGGACAGATAGAGTTTGAGATTGAAAGCATAGAGAGATTAGGGTCCGATCACATTCACTTAGTTCAAAAGATTCAACTAGGAAGACATAGCTGTAAGTGAATGTTGTTGTCACGACCAAGATGCGACCCTATCCTAAAGGAACTCGAAGGTCCCACCAAGGATACAAGCGCATCTTGAAGACGCTTTTGCAAGGTGGATATCATTACATCAACATTACATAATAGTGGGGATATATCCAATACATACAACGTCACATGCATACAACAATACAACATACAAGATCAACATCCGACTACGGATGAAACATAAATAGGAACTCAACAATATCCACCATGCATAGCCCAGGCTGCCGACCAGGAACCTATCCCCTGATCAAAGAAGAAGCAGAAGAAGAACTCCAAAACAAGCAACATCGCTCTCGCGTCATGATCATCACATAACCTGCACCTGCAACTGTTGTTGTAGTAATCTGTGAGCCACGAGGACTCAGCAATCCCATTACCATGGGTATCAAGACTAGAAAAGCTTAATGGGTAAGGAAGGGGTAAAATGGTGAGGTTGCAGCAGCGTCTAAGCATATATGGTGGCTAACATACGCAAATAAGAGCGAGAAGAGAAGCAAATGGAACGGTCGTCAAGTAGTAATGATCAAGAAGTGATCCTGAACTCCTACTTATGTCAGACATAACCCAGAAACCGTGTTCTCTTCCCGGACTCCGCCGAGAAGAGACCATCATGGCTACACACACGGTTGATGCGTTTTAATTCGTATCTGGTGTCAAGTTATCTACAACCGGACATTAACAAATTCCCATCTGCCACATAACCGCGGGCACGGCTCTCGAAAGTTTATAACCTCATAGGGTGTCCCAACTTAGCCCATGATAAGCTCTCGCGATCAACGAAGGATATTCCTTCTCCCAGGAAGACCCGATCAGACTCGGAATCCCGGTTTGCAAGACATTTCGACAATGGTAAAACAAGACCAGCAAGACCGCCCAATGCGCCGACATCCCGATAGGAGCTGCACATATCTCGTTCTCAGGGCAACACTGGATGAGCAATCCGTACAACTAAAACCAGACCTCAAGTTTCCTTGAGCGGGCGCTGCAAAGGGCTCTGGTTCGGGCCAGCACATAGAGAAGCACTGGCCCGGGGGGGCTAAAATAAAGATGACCCTCGGGTTGGCCGACCCAAGGGAAGGGTATAGGTGGTGGTGAGGCAAATGGTAAAACCAAGGTTGGGCCTTGCTGGAGGAGTTTTATTCAAAGCGAAATGTCAAGGGGGTCCCATAAATCACCCAACCGCGTTAGGGACGCAAAATCCGGGAATATAGTACCGATATGACGGAACCTAGGGCCGCAAGAGTGGAACAAAACACCGGGCATAAGGCCGAGCCTTCCACCCTTTACCAAGTATATAGATGCATTAATAATATAAGAGATATTGTGATATCCCAACATAAACATAATCCAACATGGAGCAATCTTCATCTTCACCTGCAACTAGCAACGCTATAAGAGGAATGAGCAAACGCGGTAACATAGCCAAACAACGGTTTGCTAGGAGGGGTGACAAAGGTTAGAGGTTCATGGCAATTTGGGAGGCTTGATAAGCAAGTGATAGGTAACGCAGCATAGTGATAGAACGAAGCAACTAGCATAGCAATGATAGTAATGAGATCCAAGGTGACGGTCATCTTGCCTGAAATCCCGCTAGGAAGAAGAACGAGTCCATGAAGAAGATGAAGCCACGAAGACGAACCAAGCGTAGACGAACAAATCCTCACGATCGCAACGAAATAGGAACTATCGAGAAGGAGCACAACCGGAAAGAAGCAAACAACATGGTAAACACACAAGCATAAATATGGCATGATGCACAATCAAGTATGATGCATGTCCGGTTTAATGAGGCATGGCATGGCAAAGTGCAACAAACAATACTACAAGTTAAGTGGAGCTCAATATGCAACGAGTTGCATATTGACAAAACACCACATGACTCATTTAGTTCTCTCTCGGTTATGTACCCAACAATATTAAATGTTATTAAACATGGCAATAGGTGAAGCATAAGTAAGCTAACTATTTAGGCAAGTTTAAATGAGGCCGGAAATAAGAAACAACAATTCCGGAAAATCCTCATATGCATATTTTAGATTTGGTACTGTTCTGCCCTAAATCATATTTTAAGGTTGTTAAATAGGAAAATAAAGTGGACCATGTTAAACTAGGCATTTTTCCACCCCATTTACATATAAGGTTTATTTAAAACCGAGCTACGGTTATTTAGTTATGAAATAAATCATTTTAACATGGCATTTATGCAAAATTAAGCAAACAACAAGTTAAACATTTTAAACATGCATGAAAGTTGGATTTGTGAAACTAGACAAAAATCTAAGCATTTTTCATATATAAATTATTTACATATGATGCATGATTTATTAGTTATTAAATGCATGGACAGCAAGGGTTTTTACAGAAAGCTGTAAATCAACTGGATAATGTCAAAATTCGCAGGCAGGGGAAAAAATACATCGGGCCGAATCTGGAGCTACAGGAACTTTGGAGGCTCACCCTGGGCTGAGGCCCGGTCGGTGGAGGAGGCAGGGGAGGCAAGGCGGCCCAGATCGGGTCAACGCAGCGAGCAGAGGCGCGGGACGAGACGCTGGTTGACGCGGTCAACGCGAGCACCTGCACCTGTGGACGAAGAAGGCAGCAGCGATGCAGCGGCAGGAAACAGGGGCAACGGTGGCAACGGTGGCGGCTTGGCGCTGGACTCGGCGCGGGCGTCTCGCGGCGAGATCCGAAGAGGGGACGACGAGGAACGGCGGAACGGATCTGATGGTTGGGCGGCCGGAGGAGGTCGAGGGCGGCTCGACTTGAGGCCATGGCAGCGGCGTCCTGCGTTGAGATACAGAGAGCGTAGCGTGAGGGAGGGAGAGAGAAACGACAGTGAAGAAGAAGAAAGAGAGAAAGGAAGGAGGCAGAGGAGCTGCGGCATGGTCCAGTCGGGTTCCGGCGGCTGGCCACGGTGGCGTTTGGCGACGGGAGGCTCGGGCTCCTGGCGCCTTGGCCGTCAGGGTCCTGCGATAGAGAGAGAGAGATGTGAGATCAGGAGAAAGAAGGAAGAGAAGGAGGGACCGAGGGAGAGGGCGCGGGGTCGGCCTGGGGCTGCTGCTGCGGCCGGCTCGAGGAGAGCTGCTGGTCTCAGGCGCGTGAGAAAGGAGGAGCTTCGTCTTGAGGGTCCTGGTGACGCGTCCGGGCTGACGGTGAAGGCGCTGCTCGGGGACGAACGAGCAGAGGAGGGGAAAACGAGGAGGAGAGGAGTCTGGTTGTGGTTGGTGGATCGGGAGGGGATGGATCCCAAGGAAGAGGATCGGTGGTGGCTGGTTGGCTCGGCGCTGAAACCAAGGGAGAGAGTGGCGGCGGCTAGGAGGAATGAGGAGGATGGGACAAGCTGCCTAATTTCTAGGGTTGGATCCCGTGTATATATAGCATGTGGATTTGGCTAGGGACTATTTGGTCCCTCTGATCGTAATCGAACGTCCCCGAATAAATAGGCTAGAGCGTCCAATTAAGAAAACGGAGATGTTTTGGGGATGTTGGGGGATGATCCGGACCTGTTGGTCATGACCGAGCGGTTCGGGTTCGGGGCAAGTTTCGGACGCCTGCGAGGGGTCTGAGAGAGGTCGACGAAGACAAGGGGGGTTTTGTTGGTCTCGGAGAAAGAGAGAAGAGAGGGGTCCAATTGGTCTGAGAGAAGGTCAACAAGGACAAGCGGTCTGACAACAGTTCAATGAAGACAAAGAGAGAAGCGGTAACTACTCGAATGGCTACGAGGTTTTATGAAAACATGCGGATGCAATGCGGATGATGCGATGAAATGAAATGTCTGACATGAACAAAATGCAAAAAAAGACAAAAATCCAACCACGAAGGAAAAAAAATATCGCATCTCCGGAAAAGGCAAGAGTTGGAGTTACGAATATGGAAAGTTGCATCCGGGGCGTTACAGCTGTAGAGGACAGAACACTTGTATATATATATATATATATATATATATATATATATATATATATATCAGAAAGCTATCAAATCAACATAGTGAAGAAAATCATGAAGATAAGTTAAAATTTGAAGACAAACCAAATGCGAAGACATAGCAAAAATAACGCCATGAGTGAAACACTTCAAACAGAGAAATTTGGTGGTGGCGTTACCCACCGTATAGGAAGTATTAGACCCAAACACGGCGCACAACTATCGTGGCGCTCCGGAGTCAAATTCCACGTTAATGTATTCACACTCAGAATGTAAGTCTTCATTGATTGAAGATATACTTTACTTCGTGTATTGTACATCTAAGTCATCAACATGCATAAGTGTTAGGATGTGTGCCTGATCACATGACATTTGAGGATTCCAAGATATTTATCTCACACCGTAATTTGCAAAACCTTTTCTCATCCAAGGGCTTTGCGAAGATATTTGCCAGTTGCTCTTCAGTGTTGACGTGAATGATGTCAATGTCTTTCTTCATGACATGATCTCTGAGAAAGTGATGACGAATTTCAATGTGCTTTGTCTTCGAGTGCTGGACTGGATTGTTGGCTATCTTGATGGCGCTTTCATTGTCGCAGAAGAGAGGTACTTGTTTCAGATTGATGCCATAGTCCTTGAGAGTTTGCTTCATCCATAGAAGCTGAGCGCAGCAAGATCCAGCAGCAATGTATTCAGATTCAGCAGTTGAGAGTGATACACAGTTCTGCTTCTTTGAAGACCAACAGACAAGTGATCATCCCAGAAAGTGACATGTGCCTGATGTAGACTTGCGATCCACCTTGTCACCAGCATAATCAGCATCCGAGAATCCAACCAGATCAAATTTTGAGCCCTTTGGATACCATAATCCGAGTGTTGGGGTGTAAGCCAAATATCGAAGAATTCGCTTCACAGCTAAGTGATGTGATTCCTTTGGTGCCGCTTGGAATCGAGCACACATGCAAACACTAAGCATAATATCTGGCCTAGATGTACATAGGTAAAGTAAGGAACCAATCATGGAGCGGTATACCTTTTGATCAAATTCTTTACCATTGTCGTCGGGACCCAGATGGTGTTTGGCTGGCATTGGCGTCGTGTAACCTTTGCAATCTTGCATTCCAAACTTCTTCAGACAATCTTTGAGGTATGAAGATGCCATTCCTTTGCTGACGAATTTGAAGACCAAGGAAGAACTTCAGCTCACCCATCATGGACATCTCTTGCATCATGTATCCAAATTCATCACTATACTTCTGGTTGGTGCAGCCGAAGATAATGTCATCCACATATATTTGGCACACAAACAGTTCACCATCATATGTCTTCGTGAAGAGTGTGGGATCGAGGGATCCAGGTTTGAAGCCTTTGCTCTTCAGGAAGTCTTTGATCGTGTCATACCAAGCGCGAGGAGCTTGTTTGGGGCCATACATGGCTTTGTTTAGCTTGTACACCATATCAGGATGTTTTGGATCTTCAAAGCCAGGTGGTTGAGCGACGTATACTTCTTCTTCAATTTTGCTGTTGAGAAATGCACTCTTCACATCCATTTGATATAGCAAGATGTTGTGGTGGTTAGCATAGGCTAGCAGTATGCGAACGGCTTCAAGCCTAGCCACGGGAGCAAATGTTTCATCGAAGTCAATTCCTTCAACTTGAGTATATCCTTGAGCCACAAGACGTGCTTTGTTTCCATTTACTTGACCATGCTCATCTTGCTTATTTCGATATATCCATTTTGTGCCAATAATGTTATGCTTGCGAGGGTCAGGACGCTTGACAAGTTCCCAAACATTGTTCAGCTTGAACTGTTGGAGTTCTTCTTGCATATCTTGTATCCATTCAGGTTCCATAAAGGCTTCAGCAACTTTCTTGGGTTCTGATATTGACACAAAAGAAAAGTGCCCACAGAAATTTGCTAACCGTGTTGCTCTTGAGCGAGTAAGTGGACCAGGTGCATTGATGCTGTCAATTATCTTCTCAATTTGTACTTCATTTGCAACTCGAGGATGAGCTGGACGAAGACCTTGCTCTTGCTGATCATTGTCATCGTTGGGAGGATTGTCTTCAGTCTGAGCATTGTCTTCAGTCTGGTTAGGTGCAGAAATGATAAGTTCCTCTTCAGGCTGTGCTTCAGAAGGCATGATTTCACCAGTTCCCATCAGCTTGATAGATTCGCTAGGCGGAGCTTCGTCTAGTGTACTTGGCAGGAGCTCTCTTTGTGAACCATTGGTTTCATCAAATCGCACATCCACAGTTTCGACGATTTTGTAGAGATAGAGGTTGAAGACTCTGTAAGAGTGAGAGTCCTTTCCGTAACCAAGCATGAAGCCTTCATGAGCTTTAGGTGCAAATTTTGACTTGTGATGGGGATCCTTGATCCAGCACCTAGCTCCAAATACTCTGAAGTAGCTGACATTTGGCTTCTTGCCAGTAAGGAGCTCATAGGATGTTTTGTTCAGAAGCTTATGGATGTAAACACGGTCTATGACGTGACATGCTATATTAATAGCTTCAGGCCAGAACTTCCTTGGTGTTTTGTACTCGTCGAGCATTGTTCGAGCCATCTCAATGAGGGCTCTATTCTTGTGCTCTACGATGCCATTTTGCTGAGGTGTGTATGGAGCAGAAAACTCATGAGTGATTCCCATTGTATCCAGATAAAGATCAAGTCCGGTGTTCTTGAACTCAGCGCTGTTGTCACTTCTGATATGCTTGATCTTGACGCCATAATTGTTCATGGCTCGATTGGCGAAACGTCTGAAGACATCTTGCACTTCAGTCTTGTAGAGAATTATGTGCACCCATGTATATCTTGAGTAGTCATCAACAATGACGAAGCCATAGAGACAGGCAATTGTTGTGAAAGTAGAGTAGTGAGTAGGGCCAAATAAGTCCATGTGTAATAGCTCGAAGGGTTGAGATGTCGTCATGATTGTCTTCGAGGGGTGCTTTGCCCTAGTCATTTTTCCAGCTTCAGTGCACCACACAAATGATCCTTCTTGAACTTGACATCCTCGATGCCTATGACATGCTTCTTCTTGGCGAGTGTGTGTAAGTCACAAGATGCCCCAGCCTCCGATGCTAGAGCCAGATTCAAGCTTTTGCAAGAAGACATACGGCAAGTAGTGGAACTGCTGAGAAATCTACCATGTATAGATCATCTTTCCGATACCCTTCAAAGACTAGAGACTTTTCAGATTCCATTAGTACAAGGCAACGATATTTTCCGAATAGCACAATCATGTTCAAGTCACAAAGCATCAAGACAGACATTAAGTTGAAACCAAGGGATTCAACAAGCATCACTTTATCAATGTGTTGATCCTTTGAGATTGCAACTCTACCTAGACCCAATACCTTGCTTTTACCAAAGGTCAAGAAGGTGATGTGACTCTTGTCCGATGGACGTAAGGTTGAGTCCATGAGAAGACTTCGATCACCACCATATGATTAGTGCATCCGTTGTCCATAATCCATTCTCAAGCATGAGGTGTCATACCCTACAAGACAGTTAGGGGATAGGCTTCACCAAGAGTATTGTGAAGCATAAACATTTGACGGCAAGAGGATTATTGAAGCTCGGATCAAGATTAGGACTGATAGGGTGAATGGCAAACAATTCAGGAACAAAATACATAGTGAGACGGTTTGGGCATTTGATCTTGCGCCCTACAAGATGTTTTAGGTCCCCAAAGAATAGCATCGACGCCTTTAATTTTTGGTGAGACCTTTCCTGCAAGAGAAAGTTAATTCTTCTTAACCACCCACATCTTTAGGGGTGGCTTAGAAGCAATGAGTCTAAGTGCAGCATCTCGAGAACTTGGCTTTGGAGCCCTAGCAAATAGCCTTGCAGAGATGAACGATACTCATATGAATAAGCGTAAAAGTTCTTTGTTCTATGAACATAGCGGTTTGAAGACACACGCCATATTCATAAGTTTGAGTACGGTTTCCTGCAAAACATTGGCGTTAGGGTGACTCAGTGAGTCCTCTGTCTGTATGAAGCTTTTGGACCATATGACGCCTTAGGTCCTGGGTTTGTCTTCTTCCTGTGTGGTGTCATGATCACATTCACTGAAGATTCTCAAGACAGCTTTTGGGAACCCAGATCTTCTTCATTGGTGGTCCATTCCTGCAGTTAGTACCAATATACCGGCAAACACTTCACCATTCTCGATTCTTGAACAGCTTATAGTTTGCATCAAGGGATTCATCAATGGTAATAGGATTAGCACAGTAAAGCCAGATAAGGTGGATGGATCCACTGAAGGTCCCTTTGCAAAGAACCCATGTGGTTTTGGGATACCGCCAAAGCTTCCAAAGAGGGAACCATCAACATTCATTTTCTTCTCGAACCCAACACCCTCTTTCCTAGGGTTTCTGTTCAGAATCTGCTTTTTGAGGACATCGCAGAGTGTCTGATGTCCTTTTAGACTTTTATACATCCCTGTTTCAAGCAATGTCTTCAACCTACCATTTTCATCAGCAATAGTAGTGGTATCCTCCACAGAGGGGTTAGTTACCACATCAGTAGTTGAAGACAATGCAACAGTAGCAACAGTGGAACATTCAGCAACAGAGGTAGCGTTATCACGCTCAAGGCATTTTAGACATGGTGGTTCAAATCCGTGGCCCCGAAAGGACTGATCTGCTGAGCGAGAAGTGACTCATTCTCTTTTGAAGATCTTCATGAGCCGCTCTCAATTTCTCAAGCTCTTGCTTCCTTTGAAGATAATCATAGGAGAGCTTTTCATGAGTGGTTGAGAGAGTTTCATGACGACTTTCAAGTTCTTGGTACTTAGCATGAAGATTTTTTATGTCTTCAACTTAGGACTGTGAACGAGTCATTTCCGCGTCCAACAGGTCATCGCTTTTGTCTAACAGTTTTTGAATATGTTCCATAGCTTTTTGTTGTTCAGTTGCAATTTTAGCAAGTGTTTTATAGCTGGGCTTGGATTCGCAATCAGAGTCATCTTCACTTGATGTTTGAAAGTAAGCATCACGTGATTTTACCTTGGCACCACGTGCCATGAAGCAGTAGGTGGGAGCAGGGTCGTTCTTGTCGCCGCCTTCAGCGTTGGTGTGGAAGTCATTGTCTTCAGTGTTGAAGATGGACTTGGCAACATAGGTCGTGGCTAGAGCCGCACTTGCAACGCCAGGGTCGGACTCCTCTTCAGACTCCACCTCCGCCTCCTCAGAAGCAGACTCCTCTGAATCCATTTCCTTGCCAACAAAAGCACGAGCCTTGCCACATGAGCTCTTCTTATGAGATGAAGACTTTGATGACGACTTGGAAGAAGACTTTGAAGATTTCTTCTTCCTCTTGTCATCAGAGTCATATTCCTTGCTCTTCTTCTTCTTCTTCTCATTGTCCCACTATGGACACTCAGAGATATAGTGTCCAGGTTTCTTGCACTTGTGACATGTTCTCTTCTTGTAGTCATGAGTGGATGCTTCATCATTTCTCGAGCTAGATCGTGAAGACTTTCTGAAGCCCTTCTTCTTAGTGAACTTCGGAACTTCTTCACAAGCATAGCAAGTTCCTTTCCAATGTCTTCGTGGATCATCGTAACTGCAATGATTCTTCTTCGATGAGGAAACAACTTTTGCCTTCAAAGCGCGAGTTCGACCATAGTTGGGACCATAGATGTCTCTTTTCTCAAAGAAGTCGAACTCATGTGTGTTGAGCCTCTCAAGTATATCAGACGGATCGAGTGTCTTGAAGTCGTATGCGTTCTTGTATCATGAGGGCAAGGGTGTCAAAGGAGCTGTCAAGTAATCTCAGTAGTGTCTTGACGATTTCATGCTTGGTAATCTCAGTGGCGCCGAGAGCACGAAGCTCATTTGTGATGTCGGTGAGGCGATTAGACGTGAGATGGACATTTTCATTGTCGTTTCTCTTGAAGCGGTTGAAGAGGTTGCGAAGAACGCTGATCCTTTGATCTCTCTGGGTTGAGACACCTTCGTTGACCTTGGATAGCCAGTCCCTGACTAGCTTTGACGTTTCCAGAGCACTCACACGGCCATACTGTCCTTTGGTTAGATGACCACAGATGATATTCTTGGCCATAGAGTCCAGTTGAATGAACTTCTTGACATCGCCGGTGACACCCTCACCAGTTTTGGGAACGCCGTTCTTGACGACATACCGTAGGTCGACATCAATGGCTTCAAGATGCATGCGCACCTTATTCTTCCAGTAGGGATATTCAGTTCCATCAAACACGGGGCAAGCAGCGGAGACTTTGATTATCCCTGCGGTCGACATAGCTAAAACTCCAGGTGGTTAAACCGAATCACACAGAACAAGGGAGTACCTTGCTCTGATACCAATTGAAAGTGCTAGTTATCGACTAGAGGGAGGGTGAATAGGCGATTTTTATGAAAGTCTTCAAAACGTGGAAATTTCGAAGACAAACAATAGAAATGACCTAATTGATATGCAGCGGAAGATAAACTACAACAAGCAAACCATAGTCAAGTATGCAATAATGTGAAAGTACAAAGACTAATAGCAGCTAGGTAGTAAGGATCAGGATGGAAGATAGTATGAAGCCAACCAACGATAGTAGTCAAGCAATGAAGTCAAACAGGTATGACAAATAGGCAATGACTTCACGAAGACAAACTCTAAGTAAAGAGAGGGAGAGGATAGAACCAGTAACTTGTTGAAGACATAGGATTTGTTGGACCAGCCCAGCTTGTCGTGACAACTACGCCCCGTTAGGGAGGCTGAAATTTAACTCGAAGACCGCGTCTTCACCTTATTCCCTTGAGCTAAGGACACAGTCCTCGTCCAATCACTCCGTAAGTCTTCAAGGTAGACTTCCGAACCTTCACAGACTTCGCTCACCGCAATCCACAATGACTCTTGGATGCTCAGAACGCGACGCCTAACCGGCCGGAGGATTCATAGTCCTCAAGTGTAATAAGTCTTCAGTCACATGCATGTAAAGACTTCAGTGATGCCTAACACTCTTTGGCTCTGGGTGTTTTAGGCTTTTTCCTCGGAAGGATTTCTCTCTCTCAAAGGCTTCGAGGTGGGTTGCTCTCAAATGACAAAAGCCGTGCACTAACTCCGAGCAGCCACCAATTTATGGTGTAGGGGGTGGGCTATTTATAGCCACTAGGCAACCCGACCTGATATGTCCGAAATGACCCTGGGTCACTAAGGAACTGACACGTGTTCCAACGGTCGATTTCAAACACACACGGCAACTTTACTTGGGCTACAAGCAAAGCTGACTCATCCAGCTCTGGATAAGATTTGCTCTCATTGTCTTCGCCAAGACATAGGATTTGGGTTGAGCATCACTTCATCATTCTCGACTTTGTTCACTTGGACCCCACTTAACAAAGACGGTGGTTCCTATGACTCGATAAAGAAGAAAAGGAAACAACGAAACAACATGCCTTCGTGCTCCATAGTCTTCACTCAATGTCTTCTCGTGTCATAGTCTTCAATATGAATATCTTCACATACCACCATTGTCGCCAATGTCTTCAGACATATTTAGGGGTCATCTCCGGTAGTTAAACCGAATCAATGAGGGACACTACTTGTGTTATCCTGCAATTCTCACAAACACATTAGTCCCTCAACCAAATTTGTCGTCAATACTCCAAAACCAACTAGGGGTGGCACTAGATGCACTTACAAAGTGTTTTATAAAAAAATGCATCTTGATGTTCCGTGCAATGCACGGACATCTTGCTAGTACTTCTACGGAAGACTAAGTTGGTGATGATGGTGTGTCTGCCATCCGTCATTTCTGACCATTAGATCTACATCTAACGACTGTGAGGTAAGTTGTTGCCTTTTCTCACCAACATCCCACTTCTCTACCAATTTGCAGAAAAACCCATAATTAGTATCTTAAAACCAACCACATCCCTCCCTCACCTCACCAAAAAAGCCCAAGGAATATATTCTGATTGAAACATAATATATCTCTAGTGATAGATGTATATCAAAATTAGAGTGTTTTGTATCAAGTTTGTGAATAAGTATTATTCTAATTATGATCCATTGCAATGCACATGAACATTGCTAGTATTTCCAACCATGCAAAAAAAATCCTAGTATTTCCATAGTTTTGAGTTTTCTATCAAGATATTAGTCACTCATGGTTGATATTTACTTTCAATCACGTACACATATGCACTATGTAACTAGCCTTGCTTATTGGCTTCCAAAGCTTAACTTTCACTCCTACTTACAAAACCTAGAGTATTTAACAAAAAACTACCACTTTCAACCAGCCCTAGGAAGAAACTATTGTACAAAAAATAGCAAAACCATACCCAAAATTTCTTAATCCATGCCAAAAACTACTACCTAGTGCCGATTAGGCTCGCTTTTAACCCGTTAATGACAGGGTTGGCCCACACGTTCGTGCTGACGAGGCAGCTTAAACCAACACATTTTGTTTGACCGTTGACACGAGGGACCCACATCTGACCTTCTATCTTGTTATTCCCCCTCAAATCATTATTCTTCCTGAAAATTACTTCAAACGGTACTGATGCGTGTTCGTCCGTGGCGCCGGTGATGAGCGAGTTGGCCGCCGCTCTGCCGGACGGGCCGGACGCCGCGCTAGCCTCCGCACGGGTTGGCAGGCTGGCTCAAGCGTGACTCACGAGAAAGCAAGCCACCGCGCTGGCCTTCGCTCGAGGCAGATGGCTGGCCTTAGCGCGGCACGTGCAAGCAAGCTGCCACACCGCCGTGCCAATCTCGCTAGCAAACCTTGCAAACAAGCAGCTGGACGGAGCTATCTTGGCTAGCTAGCGGCCGCGAGCGCCGGACGGAGCTGGCATCCGGGCTGCCGTAACATGGGCTCCACACCGCCAATGGTTTTGACCTCGCCTTCTGCCGGTGGCAGTAGCTGCGATCCATGGCCGAGGATGACTAGGTGGACAGGCCGGAGGTAGGAGGTCACTCGGGGATTTTTTGTGCAGACTGACATGTAGGTCCCACAAGTCATAACGCCTAACTTCCCGGTCGAATAGAAGGCGTTGAATTAAGGGGCGACATGGGTTGAAACGCGCCTATAACGGCACTTTGTAGAGTAGTCGTTTCTTGGTAGGGCTGGTTGGTAAGGGCATGTACAATGGTTGATAAGGTAGTCTTATCTTAAGTGTGCCACGTCTGCAAGTGGTAGTAGTTTCTTGGCATTATTAGTGGTTTCTTGTAAGGAACAATGTACTACTAGCAACAAAAGGCGATTCTAGGTTGCGTTGTACTCCAACGAGTACTACTAGTGGTCGCGGGAGTGTATTGATACGTCTCCAACGTATCTATAATTTTTTATTGTTCCATGCTATTATATTATCTGTTTTGGATGTTTAATGGGCTTTATTATGCACTTTTATATTATTTTTGGGCCTAACCTATTAACCGGAGGCCCAGTGCAAATTGCTGTTTTTTGCCTATTTCAGTGTTTCGCAGAAAAGGAATATCAAACGAAGTCCAAACGGAATGAAACCTTCGGGAGAATCGTTTTTGGAACAAGCGCAATCCAGGAGACTTGGAGTGGACGTCAAGGAAGCAACGAGGCGGCCACGAGGTAGGAGGGCGCGCCCCCACCCTCGTGGGCCCTTCGTGGCTCCACCGACCTACTTCTTTCGCCTACATATACTCATATACCCTGAAAACATCCAGGAGCACCACGAAACCCTATTTCCACCACCGCAACCTTCTGTACCAGTGAGATCCCATCTTGGGGCCTTTTCCGGTGTTCCGCCGGAGGGGGAATCTATCATGGAGGGCTTCTATATCAACACCATAGCCTCTCCGATGATGTGTGAGTAGTTTACCGCAGACCTTCGGGTCCATAGTTATTAGCTAGATGGCTTCTTCTCTCTCTTTGATTCTCAATACAAAGTTCTCCTCGATCTTCTTGGAGATCTATTTGATGTAATACTTTTTGCGGTGTGTTTGTCGAGATCTGATGAATTGTGGGTTTATGATCGAGATTATCTATGAACAATATTTGATTCTTCTCTGAATTCTTATATGTATGATTTGATATCTTTGCAAGTCTCTTCGAATTATCAGTTTGGTTTGGCCTACTAGATTGTTCTTTCTTGCAATAGGAGAAGTGCTTACCTTTGGGTTCAATCTTGCGGTGTCCTTTCCTGGATGACAGCAGGGCAGCAAGGCACGTATTGTATTGTTGCCATCGAGGATAAAAAGATGGGGTTTATATCATATTGCTTGAGTTTATCCCTCTACATCATGTCATCTTGCTTAATGCGTTACACTGTTCTTATGAACTTAATACTCTAGATGCATGCTAGATAGCGGTTGATGTGTGGAGTAATAGTAGATGCAGAATCGTTTCGATCTACTTTTCGCGGACGTGATGCCTATATACATGATCATGCCTAGATATTCTCATAACTATGTGCTTTTCTATCAATTGCTCGACAGTAATTTGTTCACCCACCGTAAGATATGCTATCTTGAGAGAAGCCACTAGTGAAACCTATCTTTTCCATTGTATTATATCTCTTTTATTTACATTGCATCTCGTTTACTATTTTGCAATCTTTACTTTTCAATCTATACAACAAAAATACCAAAAATATTTATCTTATTATCTCTATCAGATGTCACTTTTGCAAGTGGTCGTGAATGGATTGACAACCCCTTTATCGCATTGGTTTGAAGGTTCTTATTTGTTTGTGCAGGTACAAGGCGACTTGCGTGTAACCTCCTACTGGATTGATACTTTGGTTCTCAAAAACTAAGGGAAATACTTACGCTACTTTGCTACATCACCCTTTCCTCTTCAAGGGAAAACCAACGCATGCTCAAGAGGTAGCAAGAAGGATTTCTGGCGCCGTTGCCTGGGAGGCTTACACCAAGTCAAGTCAAGATTTGATCTCTCGACAACTCGCCGATTTCTGGCATCGTTGCCGGAAAGATCTATGCACAAGTCAAGACATACCAAGTACCCACCACAAACTCTTATCCCTCGCATTACATTATTTGCCATTTGCCTCTCGTTTTCCTCTCCCCCACTTCGCCCTTGCCGTTTTATTCGCCCTTTTTCCGTTAGTATCTTTTTGCTTGCTTCTTGTGTGCTTGTGTGTTGGATTGTTTGTCGCTATGGCTCAAGACAATACTAAATTGTGTGATTTTTCCAATACAAACAACAATGATTTTTTAGCACTCCGACTGCTCCTATTACCGATGCTGAATCTTGCGAAATTAATGCTGCTTTATTGAATCTTGTCATGAAAGATCAATTCTCTGGCCTTCTTAGTGAAGATGCCGCTACACATCTAAACAACTTTGTTGACTTGTGCGATATGCAAAAGAAGAGAGATGCGGATAATGATATTGTTAAATTGAAGTTATTTCCGTTTCGCTTAGAGATCGTGCTAAAACTTGGTTCTCTTCTTTGCCTAAAAATAGTATTGATTCATGGAATAAGTTCAAAGATGCTTTTATCTCTAAGTATTTTCCTCTCGCTAAGATCATCTCTCTTAGAAACGATATTGTGAATTTTAAGCAACTTGATCATGAGCATGTTGCACAAGCTTGGGAGAGGATGAAACTAATGATACGTAATTGCCCTACACATGGTTTGAATTTATGGATGATTATACCAAAAATATATGCCAGATTGAATTCTTCTTCGAGAAATCTTTTAGATTCGGCCGCGGGAGGCACTTTTATGGAAATCACTTTAGGAGAAGCTACTAAACTCCTAGATAATATTATGTTTAATTATTCTCAATGGCACGCCGACAGATCTACTAGTAAAAAGGTTCATGCAATTGAAGAGATTAATGTTTTGAGTGGAAAGATGGATGAACTTATGGAATTGTTTCCTAATAAGAGTGTTTCTTCTGATCCTATTGATATGCCCTTATCCATTTTGATTGAGAATAATAATGAATCTATGGATGTGAATTTTGTTGGTAGGAACAATTTTGGTAACCACGCGTATAGAGGAAACTTTAATTCTAGGCCGTTCCCTAGTAATTACTCTAATAATTATGGTAATTGCTGCAACAACTCTTATGGAAATTTTAATAATATGCCCTCTGATTTTGAGACTAGTGTTAAAGAATTTATGATTTCGCAAAATAATTTCAATGCTTTGCTTGAAGAACAATTGCCCAAGATTGATGAGTTGGCTAGGAACGTGGATAAAATTTCTCTTGAGGTTGATTCTTTGAAACTTAGATCTATTCCACCTAAGCATGATATCAATGAGTCTCTCAAATCCATGAGAATTTCCATTGATGAGTGCAAAGAAAGAACCGCTAGGATGCGTGCTAAAAAGGATTGCTTTGTGAAAGCGTGTTCTTCTAGTTTTCATGATAATAAGGATGAAGATCTGAAAGTGATTGATGTGTCTCTATTAAATCTTTGTTTTCCAATATGAATCTTGATAAAGATGGGACTGGAGATGAGTCAACTTTATCTAAAAGGCATCCTAATGATTCGGAGTTTTTAGATCTTGATGCAAAAATTGGTAAAAGTGAGATTGAAGAGGTCAAAACTTTACATAGCAATGAACCCACTATTTTGGATTTCAAGTAATTTAATTATGATAATTGCTCTTTGATAGATTGTATTTCCTTGTTTCAATCCGTGCTAAATTCTCCTCATGTTTATAGTCAAAATAAAGCTTTTACCAAACATATCGTTGATGCTTTAATGCAATCTTATGAAGAAAAACTTGAATTAGAAGTTTCTATCCCTAGAAAACTTTATGATGAGTGGGAACCTACTATTAAAATTAATATTAAAAATCATGAATGCTATGCTTTGTGTGATTTGGGTGCTAGTGTTTCCACGATTCCTAAAACTTTGTGTGATATGCCAGGTTTCTATGAATTTGATGATTGTTCTTTAAATTTGCATCTTGTGGATTCCACCATTAAGAAACCTATGGAAAGGATTAATAATGTTCTTATTGTTGCAAATAGTAATTATGTGCCCATAGATTTCATTGTCCTTGATATAGATTGTAATCCTTCATGTCCTATTATTCTTGGTAGACCTTTCCTTAGAACAATTGGTGCAATTATTGATATGAAAAAAGGAAATATTAGATTACAATTTCCATTAAGGAAAGGCATGGAGCACTTACCTAGGAAGAAAATTAAATTACCTCATGAATCTATTATGAGAGCCACTTATGAATTGAATACCAAAGATGGTAATACCTAGATCTATTCTTGTTTTTATGCCTAGCTAGGGGCGTTAAACAAGAGCGCTTGTTGGGAGGCAACCCAATTTTATTTTTGTTCTTTACTTTTTGTTCCCGTTTAGTAATAAATAATTCATCTAGCCTTCGTTTAGATGTGGTTTTGTGTTTTAATTAGTGTTTGTGCCAAGTAAAACCTTTAGGATAACCTACGGTGATAGTTAATTTGATCTTGCTAAAAAACAGAAACTTTTGCACGCACGAGATTAGATTTCATAAATCACAGAAACGTGCTTTTTAGTTGATTATTTTTGCAGAAGATTAATAAAAAAATTACCTAGGACTTCCTAATTTGGTAGAATTTTTGGGGTTCCAGAAGTATTCTAGAGTTACAGATTGCTACAAACTGTTTTCTTTTTGACAGATTCTATTTTTCGTGTGATTGTTTGCTTATTTTGTTGAATCTATGGCTAGTATCGAGGGGTATGAACCATAGAGAAGTTGGAATACAGTAGATTTAACACCAATATAAATAAATAATGATTTCATTACAGTACCTTAAAGTGGTGGTTTGTTTTCTTGCACTAATGGAGCTCATGAGATTTTCTGTTGAGTTTTGTGTCGTTAAGTTTTCAAGTTTTGGGTAAAGATTTGATGGATTTTGGAATAAGGAGTGGCAAGAGCCTAAACTTGGGGATGCCCAAGGCATCCCAAGGTAAAATTCAAGGACAACCAAAAGCCTAAGCTTGGGGATGCCCCGGAAGGCATCCCCTCTTTAGTCTTCATCTATCGGTAACTTCACTTGAGGCTATATTTTTATTCAACACATGATATGTGTTTTGCTTGGAGCGTCTTGTATGATTTGAGTCTTTGCTTTTTAGTTTATCACGATCATCCTTGCTGTACACACCTTTTGGAGAGACACACATGAATCGAAATTTATTCGAATACTCTATGTGCATCACTTATATCTTTTGAGCTAGACATTTTTGCTCTAGTGCTTCACTTATACCTTTTTAGAGCACGGTGGTGGTTTTATTTTGTAGAACTTATTGATCTCTCATGATTCACCATACCTACCTATTATGGCATTTCCATAGCCATTCCGAGATATATTGCCATGCAACTTTCCACCATTCCGTTTATTATGACACGCTCCATCATTGTCGTATTGCTTTGCATGATCATGTAGTTGACATCGTATTTGTGGCAAAGCCACCTTTATATTTCTTTCATACATGTCGCTCTTGATTCATTGCATATCCTGGTACACCGCCGGAGGCATTCACATAGAGTCATATTTTGTCCTAAGTATTGAGTTGTAATTCTTGAGTTGTAAATAAATAGAAGTGTGATGATTTCCATTATTAGAGCATTGTCCCATGTGAGGAAAGGATGATGGAGACTATGATTCCCCCCACAAGTCAGGATGAGACTCGGGACGAAATAAAAAAAAAGAGAGAAAAAGAAAAGAGAAAAAAGAGAGGCCAAAGAAGCCCAAATAAAAAAATGAGAGAAAAAGAGAGAAGGGACAATGTTACTATCCTTTTTCCACACTTGTGATTCAAAATAGCACCATAATCTTCATGATAGAGAGTTTCTTATTTTGTCACTTTCATATACTAGTGGGAATTTTTCATTATAGAACTTGGCTTGTATGTTCCAATGATGGGCTTCCTCAAAATGCCCTAGGTCTTCGTGAGCAGGCAAGTTGGATGCACACCCACTTAGTTTCTTTTTGATGAGCTTTCATACGTTTATTTCTCTAGTGCATCCGTTGCATGGCAATCCCTGCTCCTCATATTCATATCAATTGATGGGCATCTCCATAGCCCGTTGATTAGCCACGTCAATGTGAGACTTTCTTCTTTTTTGTTTTCTCACATAATCGCTATCATCAAACTCTACTCCACCCATAGTGCTATGTCCAAGGCTTACACTCATGTATCGCGTGAGGGTTGAAAAGGCTGAAGCGTGTTAAAAAGTATGAACCAATTGCTTGGCTGAAACCGGGGTTGTGCATGATGGGAGCATTTTGTGTGATGAAAATGAAGCATGGCCAAACTATATGATTTTGTAGGGATAAGCTTTCTTTGGCTATGTTATTTTGATAAGACATAAACTGCTTGGTTAGCATGCTTGAAGTATTACTATTTTTATATCAATATTAAACTTTTATCTTGAATCTTTTGGATCTGAACATTCATGCCACAATAAAGAGAATTAGATTTGAAAATTATGTTAGGTAGCATTCCACATCAAAAATTCTGTTTTTATCATTTACCTACTCGAGGATGAGCAGGAATTAAGCTTGGGGATGCTTGATACGTCTCCAATGTATATATAATTTTTGATTGCTCCATGCTATTATATTATATGTTTTGGATGTTTAATGGGCTTTATTATGGACTTTTATATTATTTTTGGGACTAACCTATTAACCGGAGGCCCAGTGCAAATTGCTGTTTTTTTGCCTATTTCAGTGTTTCGCAGAAAAGGAATATCAAACGGAGTACAAACGGAATGAAACCTTCGGGAGAATCGTTTTTGGAACAAACGCAATCCAGGGGACTAGGAGTGGACGTCAAGGAAGCAACGAGGTGGCCACGAGGTAGGAGGGCGCGCCCCCACCCTCGTGGGCCCCTCGTGGCTCCACTGACCTACTTCTTTCGCCTATATATATACTCATATACCCTGAAAACATCCAGGAGCACCACGGAACCCTATTTCCACCGCCGCAACCTTCTGTACCCGTGAGATCCCATCTTGGGGCCTTTTCCAACGCTCCGCCGGAGGGGAAATCGATCATGGAGGGCTTCTACATCGACACCATAGCCTCTCCGATGATGTGTGAGTAGTTTACCGCAGACCTTCGGGTCCATATTTATTAGCTAGATGGCTTCTTCTCTCTCTTTGATTCTCAATACAAAGTTCTCCTCGATCTTCCTGGAGATCTATTCGATGTAATACTTTTTGCGGTGTGTTTGTCGAGATCCGATGAATTGTGGGTTTATGATCAAGATTATCTATGAACAATATTTGATTCTTCTCTGAATTCTTATATGTATGATTTGATATCTTTGCAAGTCTCTTCGAATTATCAGTTTGGTTTGGCCTACTAGATTGATCTTTCTTGCAATGGGAGAAGTGCTTAGCTTTGGGTTCAATCTTGCGGTGTCCTTTCCCAGTGACAGCAGGGGCAGCAAGGCACGTTGAGGGAGTCCCGGACTAGGGGGTGTCCGGATAACCGGACTATCGTCACGGCCGGACTCCAAGACTATGAAGATACAAGTTTGAAGACTTCGTCTCGTGTCCGGATGGGACTTTCCTTGGCGTGGAAGGCAAGCTTGGCGATACGGATATGTAGATCTCCTACCATTGTAACCGACTCTATGTAACCCTAACCTATCCGGTGTCTATATAAACCGGAGGGTTTTAGTCCGTGGGACTAACAATCGAACCATAGGCTAGCTTCTAGGGTTTAGCCTCCTTGATCTCGTGGTAGATCTACTCTTGTACTACCCATATCATCAATATTAATCAAGCAGTGAGTAGGGTATTACCTCCATCGAGAGGGCCCGAACCTGGGTAAACATCGTGTCCCTTGTCTCCTGTTACCATCCGCCTAGACGCACAGTTCGGGACCCCCTACCCGAGATCCGCCGGTTTTGACACCGACATTGGTGCTTTCATTGAGAGTTCCTCTGTGCCATCGCCGTCAGGTAGGATGCCTCGCCTCGTCTTTAAAGATGATACCATCGCCAAAGAAGCTTTGGCCACCGGGTCGACTCTTCACTAGGCGGTTTTCTCATGACCGCTAGTTCGCCGGCGCTACCGATGACCTCTCGAGTCATCGAAACCAATCTCCATGTTAGTTCGAACTTGCCGAACAGTTAGATCCGATCGAGCTCTCCTCCATAAACGAGCTCTTGGATCGCATCGCCGCCCTCGAGTCGCCACAGACACTACCGGATCGGGCCTAAAACCGATCTCGAGAGATCAACTCTCCTGTGCTACCCATCATGTTGTTGTGATAGAGGAGCAATGTGGCGATTCTTCTTCTACCTTAAGGACTAGCTACGTCCCGATTCCCGATCCCTCCATGTCGGATTCTGCGGAGGATGGATGTCGATCAAGCCTCAACCTAAAGTCAGCAATGGGCGAACTCATTGGATAGCACTCAAAATCCAAATTTCCGAGTTCGAAACTTCTCGCCCTTGAGTCCTAAATTGGACGGGTTACGGATTTAGTGCCACCTGCCCACCCAAACATTGGCGATCTCTCTCGAATTCGGCAAGAGCTCGCTGAAACAAGACATCATTATCGGGCCGATTCCTCCCGGTTATGAACAGGATAAAGGATCGCCGAGAGGAGGACGTAATCCCAATTTTTGCAATAATTGCACGGACAAGGGAATCCTAAACGCCATAAGTCGTCATGAAATTACACGCTTTGCTGACTTGGTGACCATAGTAAAAAGTACCTGCGATGGAGAGCGCCTAGAAAACCGAAAGTAAATTTTGGGATAATCCGGCCCTGAATACATCCCTAGTCCGGAACAAAAGGGTGCATCATTATCAAGCACTTGGGTTAAATACCAAAAAACCAAAACCCCCTAAAGGGTACGGAACCGTACTGGAGGGTTGGCTAAACGGACCCTGCAAAATTCATAACACAGAGGGCGCCACTCCAACTCATAGCCTTCGAGCATGTTGGATACTACGGCAGGTGGCCAAAAGTGGCGAAGAGCTTCTAGCTTCAGAATCCCAGCCCAGCAACACCAGTACGGTGTTAACAGTCTTCGAGACTTTCGCATCAAATAACATGCGAAGACGACAACTCCGCAACCTTGCCGAAGTCTACCAAGTAGCAACAATAAATCCATGGAGTGACACGGCTATTACCTTCAATGCCGGATTTAACCTAAATTCCGAACTGTCCGGGCACCAGCCGCATTGGTCCTCAGCCCGATAGTAGACGGTTTTCGCCTTACTAAGGTACTCATGGATGGCGGCAGCGGACTAAACCTCATCTATGAGGAAACCCTCCGAAAAATGGAAATAGACTGGAACCGCATTGAGCGAAGCAGCACAACCTTTAGAGGAATAATCCCCACCGGAAGCATGCTGCACAGAAAAATCACGCCGGACGTAGTGTTCGCTCACGGACAATTACAGGTCCGAGGAGGTCACATTTCAAGTGGCCCCGTTCAACAGCGGATATCATGCTTTATTAGGATGAGAGGCATTCACAATTTTTCAAACTATACCCCATTATGGGTACATGAAGCTTAAAATGCCCGGTCCCAACGGAATCATCACTCGCCATGATCCGAACATAGCACTCGCTACCAAAATAAGACAGCCACACTAGCCCTCGAGGCACTATCCGAAGCCCTAGCGGCCGAGGAACTCACCGCGATGTGCTCCACGGTGAACAGGGACGACGTGATACTTGATAAAAGATCCAAGTCCACCTCTTTTAAACCAGCGGATGAAATAGTCAAATTCCAAGTCCAAGCAACGGACCCTGCAAAGACGGCCTCCATCGAGGCACAATTAAACCCTGATGTAGACGCCGCACTACGAGAATTTCTACAAGAAAATCGACATCTTTGCCCTGGCACCCTCCAGATATGCCAGAATCCCACGTCACCGGCCGAGCACAGCCTAAATATCCTAAAAGGATTCAAGCTACCAAACAGGCTCTTCGGCGCTTTTCCGAACCCAAGAGACAGGCCATGGGAGAGGAGCTAGCCAAACTTTTGGAGGCCGGATTCATCAGAGATATAAAACATCCGGACTAGCTAGCGAACCTAGTAATGGTACCAAAGAAGGATAAATCCTCGCGCCTATGTGTTGATTTCAAAGACCTTAATAAGGCTTGCCCAAAGGATCCCTTCCCCCTCCCTCGAATTGATCAAATCATTGACGCTACAGGAGGACACGACTCATTGTGCTTCCTCGACGCTGCACTCGCTACCACCAAATCAAGATGGCGGAGCTGCACCAAGCTGCAACAAAGATTCATCACTCCATACAGCCCGTTCGCTTCAACACAATGCCCTTTGGGCTCAAAAACGCCGGCACAACATATCAGCGCATGATCCAGACATGTCTGGCAAACCAGATCGGCAAAACAGTGGAAGCATATGTAGATGACGTGGTCGTCAAAACCAAACACGTCGAAACTCTAGTAGACGACTTGAGGCTCACATTCGACAATAGTCGAAAATATGACATCAAGCTCAATCAGGAAAAATGCGTCTTGGCGTTCCAAATGGAAAGCTCCTGGGCTTCATTGTGTCCGGTAGAGGAATTGAAGCAAATCCAGCCAAGATTCGAGCTCTGTCACAATTGGATACTCCAAAAGACCTCAAACAAATACAAAAACTGACGGGATGCGTAGCGGCTCTAAGCCGCTTTATCTCCCGTTTAGGAGAAAAGGCATTACCTCTTTACCGCCTCCTCCGCCAAGACCGAACACTTCGAGTGGATTTGATGCCGCCACGGCCGGACTCGAAGAAATAAAGCGCCATTTTGGCAACAACCGTCCTGGCAGCGCCTAACGTGGCGAACCAATGCTGTTATATATCGCCGCAACACATCAAGTTGTCAGCCATGTGCTCGAACGAGAAACGGACGGACACCGTTCCTGTTCAAAAGCCGGTTTATTATGTGTCCACCGTCCTAACTCCATGCAAGTCCCGTACCCACACTATCAAAAGATAGCATATGCAGTGTTCATGGCATCCCGGAAGCTGCGACACTACTTTCAAGAGTGTTCGATAACGGTAGCCTCCAAGTACCTCTTAACGACATTATAAACAATCATGACGCGACGGGCCGGATTGCTAAATGGGCCATAGAGCTCCTTCCATTCGACATAACTTATAAGCCACGACGAGCTATTAAGTCGCAGGTTTTGGCCGACTTCGCGGGCGAATGGATCAAGCGAACTCCCTAAAGAGTACGGCGCATACTCCAATTGATCATGCACTTTGACGGCTCCAAAATGTTGGCTGGCACGGGGTCAAGGCGTCATCCCGACGTCCCCAACCGGGACATAGTCCAATACGCCCTTCAGATAATGTATACGGACTCCAACAACGCAGCCGAATACGAGGCCCTTCGCACGGCCTCCGGATGGCGATCTCCATGGGCATTCAACGCCTAGAGGTGCGCGGGGATTCAAACCTCGCAATATCTCAAATAAACGGAGACTTTGACGCCAAAGATCCGAAAATGGCAGCATACCACAATGTGGTCCTAAAAATGTCAGCACGGTTCGAAGGGCTCGAATTTCATCATATAGCCCGGGATAACAACCAGGCGGCAGATATATTGGCACGCATCAGTACAAAACGCGATGTCGTCCCACCCAATATCTTTTTGGAACGGCTGTTCAAGCCATCCGTACTATGGGAAAGGGAGTCCAGCAATAACAATCCGGACCCAACCGCACCGCCTGACGCCGAACACTCTGACACAACCGAGGCTCCGCCCCGAGATAACACCCTCTGCTCACGAAATAATGGCGGTTATCGCTTCAGGACGGAACCATTCCTAGCCTACCTAACTAGGCAGGAACTCCCGAAGACCAAAATGAGGCTCGCTGCATAGTACGGCGCTCTAAAGCCTATAAAGTCCATGAGGGAGAGCTTTATAAGAAAATTACTACCGAGTCCTTCAAAGGTGTATCTTCAAGAGGAAGGGCGAAACCTCCCTGGCTGAAATTCATGCCGGACTGGGTGGGCACCACGCCGCAGCCCGGCCCTTGTAGGCAAGGCCTTCCAGACAAGATTTTATTGGCCGACGTCCCGGCAGATGCGCAGGACTTAGTCCAACGATGCGTCGATTGCCAGCCTTTTTGCTAACCAAAGCCACATGCCACCCACCGCCTTAAAACTATACCCATCACCTGGCGTTCGGCTCATGCAGGGGCTTAACATGGTTGGACCCCTCAAGGGAGGAACCCACAAGCAAAAATACCTATTGGTCATGGTGGACAAATTCACCAAATGGATAGAGGCCAAACCAGTTAAAACGGCCAAATCCGGACCAGTGATAGACTTAATATCAGGGGTAGTGCACCGTTATGGTGTCCCCCACAGTATCATCACTGACAATGGCACCAACTTCACGGCCGATGAGGTCAAATCATGGTGCAAAAACATGGGCATCAAGCTCGATTATGCCTCCGTCTGTCACCCTCAAACCAACGGCCATGTCGAACGGGCAAACGGTCTAATCATGAGCGGCAGTAAACCCAGACTAGTGCGGTCCTCAAGGAATCTAACACGACCTTTGGGTCGAGGAGCTTCGACTCCGTACTCACGGGGCTGCGGACCACGCCGAATCGTACTACCGGATTTACACCATTCTTCATGGTGTACGGCGCAGAAGCAGTCTTGCCCTGCGATATAATACATGACTCACCTCGACGCATGTATGAAGAAAGAGAAGCCGAGCTCGATCGGCAGGACAGTTTGGATGTATTGGAGGAGGAGCGCGACGTGGCAAAAGCTCGTTCCGCATTCTATCAACAGCAGGCTCAAGATATCAAAGCAGGAAATGCAGGCCAAAGCTTATAACGTTGGCGAACTAGTTCTACGCTCACGGACAAGAAAAAGGACAAACTCAAGCCCAAATGGGAAGGTCCCTTCATCATCGACCAGGTCCTGACCGGTGGAGCATACCATCTGCGAAACGCATCGGATAACCGACTCGAGCCGAACCCATGGAACGCAGCCCGTCTACGAAGATTCTACGCCTAAGTGCCGGACTCCAAGTTCGTCTCCTTCCTCCGTCCGCATTCTTTACTTTTGCTTTTTGCTATCTTTTATTTCTCTCCTTCCTCCTTCTTCTTCTTGTAGCCTCTAGAGGCTCGTTTGTGCTTTTTCCGCACACACTTGACACGCTGTCCGCGCTCATTATACCTGGGGGCTTCTTTAATGTAAGCTTATTTATACGGGCTTCATGCCCAGCACATGTGTTAAACTTCCGCATGTACCTTTTATTCACCATTATATGCATCGATATGACTTAAGTTTTGGCCAAGCTGGGTTGTTCTGCTCCTGTGCTTACCCCTACGTTCCCGATTGTTCGGCTAGGTGGTAAAGGGAGCACCTCTGCGATTGTTACTGCCGGGTCAGCCGGATGTGTACCTCAGACTGGGAGAAGCCGAAAGCTAACATTCTTAAGGGAATATTCGGTCGGTGAATTGAAAGATGATTTTTAACTTTTTACCCATCTGCCCCGGATGATTTTCTCGCTTTCATAGCAGCTTTGACATGCACTTTAGGGCATGCATCCCAGCGAAAGGAACCCTTAACGGAACTATTCTCCTAGAAGATGTTTCTTACTACCCATGTAATATAACATAACTAGTTGGGCACTTGTCTGATATAGCAACAATGACCCCTACGCCTTGTCTCCATGCATACCACGGTTCTTATATAACCACGACGGTATTCGGACACACTCCGGACTATTGGGTCCGAGGTCGGGTTTAAAAGGTCCGCTATGACAAACGATCTACAATCCGGCTAGAAGACATTCTTTCATGCCATATTTTTTAGTCAACTCGACTCATTGTATTCCTCCTCAATGCCATCTAACAGGCTATCTAATTTACAATCTTGCTGGGAATACTTGGCGGCCAATTCTACTTGGCCGTACACTAAGCCTACAGGGATCTCCATCCCATCCGCCCCACAGGTCCGACCTCGCCATGTGGTTTGGGTCACCTTCGTCTACCGCGTCTTCACCATGGCCTGTGGCTCCTCGGCGCCTTTGACGGCAGGCCGATATCTTCCATAGCCGGAAGCGCCGCCGTGCTCCTTGAAGCCGCTCCGCCAGCTCCCCAATGCCTTCGGGCAGGGAGATAGATGGCCACAAGGCTTGGCCGATGCCTTTCATCACCTGTCGGACTCGTTCGTGCAGCTGACGCAATTCGGGAAGAAGATCACCCGAAGAATTGGGCATCTCCTCCTCAGGACGACCTGTGAGCAAACCTACATACATGTTTATGTTAGTCGCCTTCCTCGCCGAACTCTTTCAAAGTTCGCTCAAGCACTTACTGAAAATGCCACGACGAAGCCGCCGATTCTCCTTTACGGAGTCAGATAACTGGGCACGAACGTCCTTCAGTTCCTCACCCAGCTTGGTGTTGGCGTCTTGGAGATTATTCTTCTCTGTCGCACCTCGTAAGCACGCCTCGCCGGCCTTTAATCACGTAAGAGATGTTGCTTGTCCAGATCTAGTCCGCGCCATTTGCAATGTTTTGGTCAGATTTACACACCCGCCGCACTTTATAAACTATTTATTTTTAAAAGCATATATTACCAGAGGGGCCTCAGAGCTCCCTCAGAAGTGCTAGTGCGGCCTCAAGTTGGGCCTTGCACTCTTCAAGCTCCGGGACAGTCGGGTAATCTTTCTCAGAAGATCCTCAGATAAAAATGATCCTTAAATCAGTTATTCTAACTATTTTAAGTCTCGGGGCTACCGCATATATAATCACAAATTTCCTTACCCGTATGTCCTTCACATACTGCTCGTGGCTCGCTAGTCCATCTTGAGCGGCACGGAGGTGCGCATCTCCGAATCAAAGGCATTCAAGGCCTCTTGGGAGAAACACGCATCACGAAGAACTGTCCCGGCGCCTTTGTGGTTCAAGGCGCTCTCCACCTCGGAGTTGGTGGCGGACAACCTGTCGGCATCCTCCGTCGGAGGAGCATCCGACGACGTCTCGTGCTCGCCTCAGCCTCCGGACCCGGCTTTGAAGCTTGTCCGGTGAAGGTTCGATCGGCAACCTCTCCGGACTCGACCCAATGAGCGCTCTTTTTCCGAAAAGGGTATCGGTGTTAGTATGCCTTCCAGAATCAATCCTAGGAGTATGGTGACATGCCATACCGCTATGCGGCGGAGTTTCGATCCGGACCGCACTTCTTTTTAACTTTCTTGAGGCCGCATTGCCCTTTGTTGGCCAGTCGCCGCAGGCTCGGCTTCCTGCCTCGAAGGTACCCCCTGCGAAGCACCACTGGTATACGGTGATCAAAAATAAGCATGGATGGGTCATTATCATGGTTTTGGGATCTCGGTCTCATTTACCTGTGAGGCTGGAAGTATTCCGGGGTAATCAGCCGTAATGGCGACCAACGCATTGTTGATGCTAAGTTGGTGGAATACCCCGTCGATCAACTCCACCTTTATGTCCGGATCCTCTTCGGAGGTCGGATCGAGGAACCATTCCGGATCCTCGGGTTGAGGGGGCGGGCTGTGTATCTTCTCCATAGTCCGGCGCAGTTCCTGCACAAAAACCATGAAATGAGATATTTAACTACGGGAACATGGATCGGACAGGTCACAAAGATGTTTGCTTACCCAGCTTCGAGGATTATTCGAAGAGAACTCCTTCATTGGGTTGACACGGAGGAAATCCTCCTCCTCTCCTTTGTACATGGCAGACAAGATCTTCACCAGTTCGGTGACCGATCCTGGCCCTTTGTGGCCATGGCGGGTGGCATCGTCCTCCCCGTTGAAGTCCCACATGGGGTGGCCCCTGTATTGGAGCGGCTGCACTCCCCTCATAATGCAGATTGCCATGACTCCTGTCATGGTCAATCCGGCATGAGCCAGTAACCTTATTCAGCTCATCAAATAACGGACATCCCGGTCATCTTCTCTCCGGGGGCTCCGAGGGCGCCAGCTTAGGCGCTTCTTTAGAGGAGCATTGCTGAACTCTGGAAGGCCGATCCGAACAGGATCCGGCAGCGGGACGTCCTCCATGTAAAACCATTCCGAAGGCCAGTCTTCGGACGCCTTCTTTGGGGTTCCGGATAGGTATCCGGTCCCGGCGATGTGCCATAGCTCGGCTCCGCCCACTTGATATATTGACCCCTCATGAGAACGGGGTACTAGGCAGAATATTCTCTTACACAGTCCGAAATGAGCCTCGACGCCCAAGAATAGTTCACAAAGGGCCACGAAGCCCACGATGTGCAGGATGGAGGCAGGAGTAAGGTGGTGCAATTTGAGGCCGTAAAACTCCAAAAGCCCCCGGAGAAATGGATGGATGGGAAATCCGAGGCCTCTTACTAGATAAGAGATGAAGCATGCCCGCTCTCCTTTAGAGGGATCGGGGACGCTCTCCGCTTGCTTTCCGCCCTTGTAGGTGGCAAGTCCGGCTCGAACCGGAACCATGAAGGCCGGGGGGAGGAATCCCTTGGTTTGGAGTATAACTAGCTCGCTATGCGGACCGAGGATCTCTCCCAATTTCCTGGCCGAGGGCTGGGAGCGCGAGAAGAGGAGCCGCGTCGATTGTCCATGATGGAATGGGCTTTGGTCAGAGGCGCTCTGATGAAAGCTTGCAAAGGGGGATGGTGTGACTCCGATCTAGATCCTTGCCCCTTTTATGGGCGGCTCATTTGCACGGCTAGGGGGGTAATTGTAAAAATACCCTGGCTGTTCGCATTCATTCAAACACGTGGAAGATGGCCATTATTGGGTGTAGAAGCCGAAGAGCGCAGCATTTATCAAAAGCCGGACACTATTCGACAAGAATATGGAATTTGGAGAAGAACCCGCCTCGCAATGCCGAAGACAATCAACGCGCCGGACTCATCGTCATTGAAGCCTGGTTCGGGGGCTACTGAGGGAGTCCCGGACTAGGGGTGTCCGGATAGCCGGACTATCGTCACGGCCGGACTCCAAGACTATGAAGATACAAGATTGAAGACTTCGTCCGTGTCCGGATGGAACTTTCCTTGGCGTGGAAGGCAAGCTTGGCGATACGGATATGTAGATCTCCTACCATTGTAATCGACTCTGTGTAACCCTAACCTATCCAAAGGTGTCTATATAAACCGGAGGGTTTTAGTCCGTGGATCTAACAATCGCACCATAGGCTAGCTTCTAGGGTTTAGCCTCCTTGATCTCGTGGTAGATCTACTCTTGTACTACCCATATCATCAATATTAATCAACCAGAGTAGGGTATTACCTCCATCGAGAGGGCCCGAACCTGGGTAAAAACATCGTGTCCCTTGTCTCCTGTTACCATCCGCCTAGACGCACAGTTCGGGACCCCCTACCCGAGATCCGCCGGTTTTGACACCGACACACGTATTGTATGGTTGCCATCGAGGATAAAAAGATGGGGTTTATATCATATTGCTTGAGTTTATCCCTCTACATCATGTCATCTTGCTTAATGCGTTACTCTGTTCTTATGAACTTAATACTCTAGATGCATGCTGGATAGCGGTCGATGTGTGGAGTAATAGTAGTAGATGCAGAATCATTTTGATCTACTTTTCACGGATGTGATGCCTATATACATGATCATGCCTAGATATTCTCATAACTATGCGCTTTTCTATCAATTGCTCGACAGTAATTTGTTCACCCACCGTAAGATATGCTATCTTGAGAGAAGCCACTAGTGAAACCTATGGCCCCCGGGTCTCTTTTCCATTGTATTATATCTCTTTTATTTACGTTGCATCTCGTTTACTATTTTGCAATCTTTACTTTTCAATGTATACAACAAAAATACCAAAAATATTTATCTTATTATCTCTATCAGATCTCACTTTTGCAAGTGGCCGTGAAGGGATTGACAACCCCTTTATTGTGTTGGTTGCAAGGTTCTTATTTGTTTGTGCGGGTACAAGGCAACTTGCGTGTAACCTCCTACTGGATTGATACCTTGATTCTCAAAAACTCGGGGAAATACTTACGCTACTTTGCTGCATCACCCTTTCCTCTTCAAGGGAAAACAACCGCATGCTCAAGACGTAGCATGTATACCTTGTTTTGTGGGTTCGATCCCGGCCGAACGCACGGCGACCTTTTTTTAAAGAGTAACTTCGCTGCGAGCCAATATTGTACACGAGTTGTTTGAGTTTTGAAGTCGAACGAACGTGCGGCACCACAATCTGGGTGCACTAGATAGCCTAGCCACGTGAACGGGTTTTCCTTCCCATCATCTCGTGGCTCGCGTGCTCGCCCTAGTCGCACCTCGCTTGCAGCTTCCTCTTCAGCTAGTAGCATAATTAAACTAGCGCCTCCCAATTAAGCTCGAGGAGCCGGAAAAGCCTGGTGGGGCATTGGGAACTGTGCAATATGGCTTTGTAAGTAAAGTGCTACTAGTACGCTACTACTCTGTAGCTTGTGGCGTTGCACGCATGGACTTCATTCCATTATCGGCTCTATAAAAGAAATTCCTCTTGATGATTTTTTTTTGAAATGGAGGCACAAGCTTTGCCTCATCTCATTAATAAAGAAGGAACTACTAACAAAGTTCGACGAGATCCATTACACCTCCACAAATGGGAGAGAAAAGCCTAATCTCGTTGTATCAAATAACTCAAATGTTCTGCCCCCGCAGTAACCGTCGCTGATAAACAGGCTGCTAGTGTGTGCGTGAGAGGAGCGGCTGAGTAGGCCAGTTACACGCTTGAATAAAGCACCGAGAGTACCCACTACGCAGGTGTACTTTCCCTGCATTGATAGTACAGCAATGGTTCTAGAGAACAGTAGTACCCTCCACTTCCAACTGTAGCTCCTTGGCCCTAAGATTCAAGAATTCAAAACTGGTGCACTATACTAGAAGTACAGTACATCGCACTACTAGTTGAGAAAGTAGTACTAGTACTGCTACAGTACGAGTCCGTAGTAAATAATACCCTCAACCCTTTGCTAAGGAATGATCGAGGAGCTATAGTTGGAAGGGACAAGGCCCTGTGGTTACTATGCTCTTATCTCCTCCTCGCCAGTTCCCCTCCCCCCGAAGAGAAGGCAGTTCGTCTCTGCTCCCATGGATTTGCCAAGCGGTTCTCCTCCTCGTCGGGGCTGGCAAACCTTGGACGACGATCCTATGGGAGAAATCGCACGCCGCTCCAATGTCCTCACCGCCGCAAGACTCGGTGCTTCCTGCACCAACTTTTTCAAGACGGTGCTTAAACAGGCTTGGGAGAAGGCCATGCTTGTTGGTCTTTGTCGGTGTCAAAACCGGCGGATCTCGGGTAGGGGGTCCCGAACTGTCCGTCTAGGCGGATGGTAACAGGAGACAAGGGACACGATGTTTTTACCCAGGTTCGGGCCCTCTCGATGGAGGCAAAACCCTACTCCTGCTTGATTAATATTGATGATATGGGTAGTACAAGAGTAGATCTACCACGAGATCAAAGAGGCTAAACCCTAGAAGCTAGCCTATGGTATGATTGTTGTTCGTCCTATGGACTAAAACCCTCCGGTTTATATAGACACCGGAGAGGGTTAGTGTTACACAGAGTCGGTTACAACGGAAGGAGATCTACATATTCATCGCCGAGCTTGCCTTCCACGCCAAGGAAAGTCCTATCCGGACACGGGACGAAGTCTTCAATCTTGTATCTTCATAGTCCAGGAGTCCGGCAAAAGGCCATAGTTCGGCTATCCGAACACCCCCTAATCCGGGACTCCCTCAGTCTTCCACGTGTCCTCTAGGAGAAGGTTCTTCTATGGGACAATCCTTCGAACAATCCACCGCTCCCTGGCCATGGTTGCACGTTGACTCTGCTAGAGTTGCCGACGTTGAGAAGTAGTCAGCTTTTGTCCGATGAGCAGGTCAGTCATGGAGTTTGATCATGTAGTACTTAGTTATTCCATTTCCATCCCGTAATTTCTTTGCTGCCCATTGTCTTATATATAGGTCTAGGTCGGTGCCAACGAAGATGGGGGCATACCTCCGGCCGGATACCACCATCATTTTGCACAACATCCACAGCAGTGCGGCCGTTCCCGTAGACCCCTTCTCCACCATTAGGATCGGACTTCCGGACTGGCTGGGGTTGAATACGTATGATGATGCCTACTTGAGATTGAAGAAGATAGCAATTGCGTACCCGCCGACAAAGCGACGCGGCTACGACGATTACTATCTCATCGCGGTGTTCGACATAAGGATTGCCATCAATGCAAGAGGCAAGAATTTACAGAGGTCATGCGCATGTTGGCGGCGGCAGATTTGTACCCCTACACGTTCGAAGACGTCGTGCGCCATCTAGGCTGCATCTTCGCGGTGACATGCCAGGGGACTTGTTTCATCTGGTTGCCATCCTACGGTACAGGAGATTACAAACGGAATGCAAAAACCATCACTTGCATCCCTAACGGTACTCCATTATTTTGCAGGGACCAGTCATCCCCCAATAAAAATAAGATCGCCTATCCTGGATGTGCATTTGCATCCGCGATTCGGTCTAATCTGGAACCTTGTAGCTGACTTTAGCATATTGGGATCAACTATCTTAGCAGTCGTTACCCATGGTACCACTGATGTGCAACATGGTCACACAATCTACCACGATCGGACCATCACCATCTACCCAGGTATTCCATTTAGTATTATATTTTTTAACCCTCTCGCCTTCTCTTTCATGTTGTACTACTTACTAGTACTAGTAGGAGTACTTTTTACCTTGGGGGACGCGTATAGCTAGCTAGGCCCTTGAAGACTTCAGCCCACTAGCTGCCACCATTTTTGTTTTTCCATGTCTTACTATCTCATCCATGTAGCCAAGAGTGGCTATATATAATAAGCCGGTTATTTTACTTCCTCTATACCGGAGTAGTACTATTTGTTGCACAGTATTATTGACCGCCATATTTGAGCACAACATTATTATGCATGGACCTTGACTATGTACGTCACCATGTGTCCAGATTTGATATGTCGCGTGTACTAGATGAACGGCGCCGAGTTCGACCCCCATGATGCTACGTGGGTGCCGAGGAACACTCTTGGAGAGTACTCGCTTTTCATTGGGGACAGCTACCCCATTGTGAAGCGGATGCCACCTTCCATGCACGACACCGAAGGCCTGCCGTTCATGAAGCATGGTTGTGTTTTCAGTGTGCACCGCTAGATGAAGGACATGCTGGGACACGCTATCCCTGATTTATGCTGCTTCAGCTTGGATGAGTCTCCATCATGTGGAACCAGACTAGAAAGCTGTGACAATGATTCCCGTTGCCCATCGCTATGGATCGTGCCATCCATGAAGAACACCTGGGACTGGAACCTGGAGGAGGACATGTAGCCCATCTATAACGTGTAACTGGAGTATGGTAAATTGTGAACGGTAGCGCTATGAATATATGTAGACTAGTCGTGCACAAATTTATCACATGAATTGGAGATGAACTTGTGTGGCATACTGACATTTGTCCTTTAGAATTTATTACTAGTAAATGTGTTATGTGTACGTGCAACTTGTGTGGTTGTTGCACGGGCTCCAACACGCTCTTTGCGAAAAAAAGGTGGCATAGCTTTGGATATAGGTGACGTGGTGGCATCATACAGTAGCATCATTTGCTATAGTTGTAGTATACTCCCACTAGGACGACAACTCCTATAAAACCTTGTGCTTGGCTCTTTGCCTCTTCGGGAGGTTCAACAGTTCGTACTCGTGTGAACCTTACACTTGGCTCTTCGCCTCTTTGGAAGGTCCAACAATGATGATACTACAGTACAATATGCTTCTGGCAATCTGACACCGATTGAACTGCTGCACGTCCACCGCGAGGGCAAGAGCGAGGGAGAGGGCGCTGTAGTAAAAACTCTCTCCTCGTCCTATGAGCCATCGCGCGCCTGGGCGAGGAAGAGGCGTAGTAAGCAAGCTTCTCCCCGTTCAGCGAGTTGATGGGACACATCAAAGCAGTACTAGTACTAGTCCATACTGCGTCCTTTCCGGTTAATATGGCTTAATTTGAAACGAGAAAAATATACTGGCGGTCAACGTATGTAACAATACGCTCTTTACGGTCACTATATATAATTTTGCGGTGATTATCGACCACTAGCTCATCGTAGAGCACCGTGTTGCACCCTCTTGACCGCCACATAGTCGACGTGGCACTTTGTTGACTGGTTAAATTGTCACCTGGTTTCTGGGTCCCACCTGTCAGTTGGCAGAGCAAAGAAATCAGTTAAACAAAACTTTACGCAGGCGCGACAGGAGTACAACCCTTGCGCGCAAACCACCCTGACTGTGTATGTGAGTGCATGCACGTGTACTCCCTCGGTCTTCCAACAAAGAGTGTACATCGGCTAAAAAACAAAGAGTGTACATCTACACTTCCAATACATTTAGCCTTTAATCTAAATCGATATTGATTGACTAATGCACCAACTTGTGCTCTAGGTATAGGCTACATTCCTATCCTTAATTACAGCATGCAACAACCTTCATTTAATCTTCTTCTCTCAATGGTCACATGCACACATAAGTCTGCTACTTTTGGGCATTAATTATGCCCTGGTCAATGTGTAAATCTCTAAATGTACAGTCTTTCACGGACGTAGGGAGTAGGTTGAGCACTTGAGCATGAGCGTGTGTGTTGCGTCGTGTTCTGTGTGCCGCAAGGGTGCGTGAATGTTGCATGCGTCCATGGGTACGTGTGAGTGTTCCGTGCGTCCATGGATCCTTCAATCATCACCAACAACGCGGTCCAGGGTGAGACTTTTCTCCCCGGACAGATCTTCGTGTTCGGCGGCTTCGCACTGCGGGCCAATTCGCTTGGCCATTTGGAGCAGATCGACAACTACGCCCCTGGCCATCAGGTCAGGTTCGGAAACTTGAACTACACGGCCGATATCCGCGGAGACTTGATCTTCGACGGATTCAGGCCTATGCCAGGAGCGCCGAACAGTCACGACGAGCACGGCTTAGACCTGCTGTCAGACAATATTCGGGACATCGCACCTGCAATAGCTCCGGACCTAAATCCAGGCAGATCGCGTCGTCCGAGGATGGGTGGATGGACCCCGCCCCGGAGGCCGCATACTCATCGGCGGTAGAGTCGAACACAGACTCCACCCCCAAGGAAGTCTCTGTCACCGGACCCCGGACTTGTGTCCGCGGCGGAGTTCTGCATCACATACTTCGGGCCCATCGAATTCGGTTGGGCTACGGTAATGGAGTTCGCCGCTGCGGATATCTTTCAGCACTCGCCCTTCAGCGACATCCTGAATTCATTAAGGTCTCTCTCTTTGTCAGGAGACTCTTGGCCAAACTATGTCCGGCCCGAGTGGGAAGCAGGCGACGAAGAAATTCGTTGCCCACCCACCACCCACTTCATAGCCACTGTCGATGACGTAACAGACATGCTTGACTTTGACTCCGATGACACCGACGGTATGGACGTCGGCGCAGGGGACGATTTGGAACCACCACCCACGGGGCGCTGGACCGCCACCTCATCATATGATATATACACGGTGGACACACCTAAGGAGGACAGTGGCGACAAAAGGACACAATGTAGGATAAAACCCCCGGACAAAAGCCAAAACAACGGCGCAGATGCCGCTCTAAGTCCAGCCACAGCAAAAATAGCGATAACAGCGCTAGAAAAATCGACACCCCAGTCAACTCCAAAGGCAACAACGACCATATGGACCCAGCGATGGAGAAGGATGAGCCAGGTCACGCCGAACACAGCCCGAAGCAGACGCCCGATCACAGCGATCCCGGAGGCCGAACTCATCAACCTGCCTTGGGAGAAGAGCACAGTCCGGACGACGATGCATTCATCATCCCGGAAAAACGTTTGGAATGAGATAACATCCACAGAAGGCTTATGGCCACTGCGAGAAGCCTAAAGAAGCAAAGGCTTAAGGCCGCGCAGGAAACGCTCAACCGCAGATGGAATAAAGTGCTAGACACTGAAGAAAAATATGGCGACGATCGCCACACAAAGAGCTACCCAAAGCGCAAGCTGCTGCTAGAATTCGACGATGAGGCCATTCCGTCGAAGAACAATACGGCCAGTAGGCCGGACCAACCACTTCATGACCACAATAGAGCAGCTACTAACGCTGCACATGTGTTTACGTGAGCTCCTGGACAAAAAGGCCGGCGCGACCACATCCATCTATGGATCTAGAGGACATGCTCCGGCGTAGGATTATGGTCACCAAAACGATCAGACTGATCGAATACCAGTTCGGAATCAACACCGGACACAACAACAGTCGACAACATGCCACAACAAGTCCAGATACAGAGGGGCTACGCACCCTCTGTGCTTCACCGAAGAGGTACTGGATCACGAATTTCCACGAGGATTCAAACCCGTGAACATAGAGGCATACGACGGAACGACAGACCCCGGCGTCTGAATTAAGGATTTTATCCTTCATATCCACATGGCTCGTGGGGACGACCTCCACGCCATCAAATACCTTCCCCTCAAGTTGAAGGGACCAGCTCGACACTGGTAGAAAAGCCTCCCCGAAAATTCAATCGGAAGTTGGGAGGAACTTGAGGAAGCTTTCAGGGCCAATTTTCAAGGGACCTATGTCCGACCTCCGGACGCTGACGATTTAAGTCGCATAATTCAACAGCCCGGAGAGTCCGCATGTAAGCTTTGGAACAGATTTCTCACTAAGAAGAATCAAATTGTCGATTGTCCGGATGCCGAAGCTCTAGCGGCCTTCAAGCACAGTATCCGAGACGAGTGGCTCGCCAGGCAGCTCGGCCAAGAAAAGCCGAGGACAATGGCAGCCTTAACAAGCCTTATGACCCGCTTCTGCACGGGTGAAGACAGCTGGTTGGCCCGTAGAGGCACCAGCGACCCGGGCACATCCGAAATTAGGGATGGCAACGGGAAGCCACGGCGCAATAAAAACAAGCGTCGAAACAAGGAAGAAAGTCCGGACAACACGGCGGTCAACGCCAGATTCAGGGGCTCTCGACCCGGTCAACAAAAGAAGCCATTTAAAGGCAGCAAAGAGGGATCGACCGGCCTGAACAAAGTCCCGGACAGATTGTGCCAAATTCATGGCACCCTCGAAAAACCTGCGAACCACACTCATAGAGAATGTTGGGTCTTTAAGCAGTCCGGCAAGTTAAATGTCGAACACAAGGAAAGGGAAACACCAAGTGAAGACGAGGATGAGCCTTGCCAGCCGAACACTGGGGGGCCGAAAAAATTCCCACCAGAGGTAAAAACAATAAGCATGATCTACACGACTCACATACCCAAGAGAAGGCGCAAACGCGCGCTCAGAGACGCATACGCTGTAGAGCCCGTCGCCCCCAAACTCAACCCCTGGTCAGCCTGCCCGATCACCTTTGATCACAGGGACCAACCGACTAGTATGCGGCAAGGAGGATCGGCTGCGTTGGTGCTCGACCCAATAATCGACGGATACCATCTCACTCGTGTCCTCATGGACGGCGGCAGTAGTCTCAATCTAATATATCAGGACACTGTCCGCAGGATGGGGATAGACCCAGCCAGAACCAGCCAAAGTAACACCACCTTTGAAGGGGTGATACCAGGCGTTGAGGCCCACGACAGGGGCTCCCTCGTATTAGAGGTGACATTCGGCTCTCCAGACAACTTCAGAAGCGAAGAATCTCTTCGCCGTCGCTCCCCTCCGAAGTGGTTATCATGCATTGCTCGGACGAACGGCCTTTGCTCGCTTCAACGCAGTACCGCACTACGCCTACCTTAAACTCAAGATGCCCGGTCCATGTGGCGTCATCACCATTGGCGGAAATACAGATCGTTCCTTACGTGCGGAAGAGTATGCGGTGGCTCTAGCAGCCGGACACTAAGCGGCCTCTCCTATCATAACGCATGATCGGTCGTTAAGACCACGGACACGGTTAGACGAGTCCGACGCATCACCGACGGTAACAGCCCAGATAAACCTGAGCTGGGTGCTATACACGTAATCTCATAAGAGGGCATCAGGGGCTGCAAACATGCAATAAAGCCCACCTTTTGGCTTGACCTTATTAACAGGCCAATGGCTTACACTTCCATTATCCATTGATAATAACCAACTCTTCGCATGCTTACGCCATACTCTTTTACATGAGTTTTCCTTTTTACAGACACCATTCGTGCGACACCCTACCAGGACACGGCACAATGGAGACAAAGGCGCAGACGTGCAGCAGGGCCCCGCTCAAAGGTTTCTCTTTAGATTAAGCCCCTGTGTAAACCTTCTTTATTGTCTCTTGTTGCTTGACATCCCATGGGTATTCAATACACCCACCAGGGATACTAGCGTTATTGGCATTTCGCCACGACAGACTACCGCACGTACCTGGAAATACAGGGTTCATAATCAAGGGCGCTATTCAGCCCAGTATATGTTATAAAGTTCGAATATCCTCGGGAGTGTTCGGCGTCGCGAGTTTGGCCTTATATGCATCAGCTCTGAATCATGTCTTTGGTCAAATGTTGGGTTTGCCCGGCTCCTGGGTTTGCTGCCTTACGTTCCGCTTCTATCGGCTAAGGCGGCCAAAGGAGAACTACTGTGATTGTGCCCTGGTTATTCCGGACGAGCACCTCAGTAGAGAAAGTCGAAAACGGACTGTCATGATATAGCGAGAGACTGGTCAACCACTCGAGGACTCATCGGAATCTTTAGGATTCCTCCGCATTAACAAAGGGCCGTTTCTCGGTCATGTAGACACGCGCCCGGATCCGGATGCACGCGAGGTACCAGGCACTACATAGTAGCCCCACCGTCAAACTCCCATGGCTAAGTGAAAGTGTTAAAGCTATATAGTCTGGTTGCCTAGTTCGACGTGCGATCACCTCCTTAATCGACCAAGACGTTGGATCAAGTGTGATTATGCACATTTTTGTGAACATCCCCGCATTGTATGCGTGGGGGCTGAAGCCAACGACTGCTAACTTTCAGGTTATATGTACATCAAACGGTCGCACAGGAGGCACAATAACACTTTTGGGCGAAAGTATAAACATAGCCTCCATAATTAAAATAGAATTGTTTTTACAATTGAACGACTTGTCACTCGAACATGACACTCTTCGAGCACTGAGCCTCTATTAAACGAGCACCTTCTGTCACCTGCTCAAAATAGTGCTCGGCTGGATCCTGGCTTCTCGCCAGATTCTGGGTTGCAATGATGGTGGCCTCCATATCTGCCCAATATGTTTTAACATGGGCAAGAGCCATCCGCGCACCCTCTATGCACGCCGACCTCTTCATGACATCGATTCGTGATACGGCGCCAAGGAATTGTTGCACTAAACCAAAATAACTGTCTGGCTTCGGGCCCTTCGGCCATAGATTGTCTATTACAGACCTCATTGCAAGACCGGACAACCTATGGAGTTCGGCCACAGCGGCCATCCTTTCACTCAATGGGAACGGGCGCGTTGGAGCACTGAATTGTGACCAGAACAGCCTTTCTACTTCACTATCTTTTTTATTCTCGAAAAACTTGGTCGCATCGGTCGTACTTTTTGCCAGATCCGCATACGCGTCTGCAGCACTCCAGTGCCGATCCAGAGGAGCGTACTTTGGATCTAAGAACTTCATCCGCAGCAAATAGGGGCTTCCAGCCGCGATTTCTCCGGCCTGTCGAAGCTCCTCCCGCGCATCCCTAATTTCGGAACGCGTCTCCTTGGCTGTATCAAGGGCCTTCTTCAGGTCAGCCGACTTCGACTGATTCTCCTTTTCAAGGAGCTCATACCGGCCGGCGGCGTTTTTCAACTCCACAGCCATCTCAGCTATTTTATCTTCGCTTCGGTGATGAGCAGCCTGTTTGGCTCTCAAATCTTCGGCCGCCTTTAGGGCAGCCGCATTGCTAGCCCGGGCTTGTTCCTTGGCTAGGGCAAGCTCCGCCCTCAGGGCCTCCATGGCAGCAGCTCCGCCTGCAGTCGAAGCATATCACATTAACATTATGCTCCTCTTAATATTTCCTATAAAAAAAAGGAAAACAGAGCACATACCCAGTGACTCGTTAACCCGCTCGTTCACAAGCGTAATGTCGACGTCCACAACTTCAATCTGTCGCCTCAGTTCGGCGACTTCAGCGGTCCGGTCTGCCGCCGGACCCTTCGCCACCTATGCATTAATGCAGTGCGATCATTACTTAAGAGTGTGATCCTCCGTTTGCCGCCTAGGGCTGGCAACCAGAGTCTCAGGGGCTACTATCTATACGGAGCACACTTAGCGTGTGCGGTACAACCAAAAAATTACGTATTTCATTATGTACCTCAAAGCCTTTGAGCAGGCTCGTAAAAGCTTCATTCAACCCGCTTGTGGCGGATGAAATCTTCTTAAGCACCATGCCCATTAACAAATGGTGATCCTCCGAGAGAGCAGCTTGCTCCAGAAGGTCCGTCAGTGTATCCGGCCGGTCGCCGGACTGTGCCAGACCCTTCTTATTGCCCCCCGTGGGAGCCGAACGCTCCGGGCTCAGGGTGGCCGAAGTATTAGCTTCCGGCCTTGGCGAATCTGGACTCCTCTGTGACGACACCTCAGGGTCGCCCGCCCATGAGGCGGAGAGGCAGGTGGGGTTTCACTCTCCATCATCTTCGAAAGAAGATCCCCCGAAGACGAACTTTGTCGAGAAGAGCTACTAGCCAGACTGCAAAGAATGGATCCTGGTTATTGTTCTTGGAGGAGGAAGCAGTAGCTTTGTATTTACGATTAACTTACAGCTCGGCGGAGGGCTGGCCCGTTTGCGGGCATGGCGCGGTGAGGACGCCCTCTAGGGCAGGGCCCCCTGGTGAAGTTTTCTTCCCTTGTCTAGGCACCTCCGTCTCCAAGTCTTCGGAGGCGGCCCTCTTCTTCCCGCGGGGGGAGGAGGTCTTAGATTCCCCTCGCCGACTATCCTCCGTCATGGAGATAGTAATTCCCCCAGTTTGGATGTGCAATGTGTGAAGCTCTGCTTCTCTGTTCTTCCCTTCGTCTTTCCCCGAGGGCACTTGACTTAGCACACGACTAAGCATCCTGGCTATTGCAGGACTAGGCGAGCCTTCGGGAAGTGGTGTCGGACACCTGATTCTCTCCGCCTTGCTGAGCCAATCCTGGCCGCGGATGGTTTTTAGAATAATGTTGTGACAAATATAAAAAAAGTTTTCGGCTTCTAGGTTACTTACTTGGGTATCTGGGCGGTTGCAGCTCAGGCCCGCATCCTCGGTGGTGTCCAGACACTTTACTTGTGGTCCGAAGAATAACCTACACATCCCTTTGAGCATCATGCCGGAGAAGTGCTGAATAGTTCGCGGACCTTCCGGGTTGAACTCCCACATCCTGAGTGGCTGACGTTTGCACGGCAAGATCCGTCGGACTAGCATTACCTGAATTACACTGACAAGACTGATGTCCCTCTCAAGAAGCTCCCGAATGTGGCTCTGCAATGTTGGTACGTCATTAGCAGGCCCCCAATCCAGTCCCACGTTAGCCCACGACGCTAGTTGAGGCGGAGGGCCCGAGCGGAAGTCGGGGGCAGCCACCCACTTTGTGCCTCTGGGAGCCGTGATGTAGAACCACCTCCGCTGCCATAGATCGGACACCTCCGGGAAGAAGCCCTCTGGCCATGGGGCATCAGCGTTTCTGCTTATTGCAGCGCCTCCGCACTCCGCGTGTTGCCCCTCGATCACCTTCGGCTTTACATTGAAGGTCTTGAGCCATAAGCCGAAGTGCGGGGTGATGTGGAGGAAGGCTTCGCACACGACGATAAATGACGAGATGTGAAGGATGGAGTCCGGAGCTAGATCATGAAACTAGCCCGTAATAGAACATGAGCCCTCTCACAAAGGGATCGAGGGTGAAGCCTAGGCCACAGAGGAAGTGAGAAACAAATACAACGCTATCGTTGGGCTCGGGAGTAGGGATGACCTGCCCTGGAGCAGGAAGCCTGTGCTTGATGTCGGCGGTCAGATATCTGACCTCCCTAAGCTTCGCAATGTCCTCCTCTGTGACAGAGGAGGCTACCCACCGGCCTTGAAGGTTGGATCCGTACATGATTGAAGATCCGAAGTGCCTAAGCTTGGGCTTCGTGTGTTGGAACTCGAGATGCGGAAAGACGCAAGCGTGGCAGGAAAGAGGGATAGGCCTCGGCCCCTTTATAAAGGGGGTGAATATCAAGCATCCTCAGCGTAACCGCTTGGGACTTGCCTAAAAACACGGAGTCATACCAACAGGTGTAGTGGGGTTGCCCGCGCCCGTATTGATGGAGGATCCCACAATAAGGGGAACACAATCTCTGCTTCGACAAGGCGTGCCAATAAAACCGCCTCGCGGCGCGTGTCGTGGCAGGCCGAGAAAAACCGGTTTGTATTGGGCCAGGCCGCGGCGTAAGGGTACACCGTAAAAATTTGTCAGCAGATTAGATTTGTAAAGTGTTATGCTCTCTACGGTGGTGTGCGGAAATTATCTCACGGAGCCGGACACGATCCTTAATCTACTTTGGAGTATTTGGAGATGGAACCCGCCTTGCAATGCCGAAGACAATCTACGCGCCGGACTCATCGCCATTGAAGCCTGGTTCAGGGGCTACTGAGGGAGTCCTGGATAAGGGGGTATCCGGACAGCCGGACTATACACTTTGGCCAGACTGTTGGACCATGAAGATAAAAGACTCAAGACTTCGTCCCGTGTCCGGATGGGACTCTCCTTTGCATGGAAGACAAGCTTGGCGATCCGGGTGTTAGATCTCCTTCTTTGTAACCGACTCTGTGTAACCCTAGCCTCCTCCGGTGTCTATATAAACCGGAGGGTTTAGTCTGTAGGACAAGAACAATCATAATCATCATAGGCTAGCTCCTAGGGTTTAGCCTCTACGATCTCGTGGTAGATCAACTCTTGTAATACTCATATCCTCAAGATCAAATCAAGCAGGAAGTAGGGTATTACCTCCATTGAGAGGGCCCGAACCTGGGTAAAACATCATGTCCCCTGCCTCCTGTTACCATTAGCCTTAGACGCACAGTTCGGGACCCCCTATCCGAGATCCGCCGGTTTTGACACCGACAGCGACCACTACTGGGCGGGCATGGAGGCCAACTGGATCGTCCTCATCCACCAATCCGGTAGTCCGTGGCATCTCGTGGATATCTACACCCAGCGAGAGATCACCCTTCCATCGTTGTATACCGCCGCAATCGAGCCTCGTGGCCCGCTGGACACTCCTGCCTACTACGCACGAGACGCATCATGCTTTTGGCTCGACCTCTGTTTGATGAAAGTTGTAATCTGTGAAGTGCCCACACCATCAGATGACTACATGGATTACAAGCTCATTGCCTTGTTCAACATGGGATTAGTCTATCTGGAATCCGGTCGCCATACATGGTTATGGCTCATTGTCAATCATGTTGAGGAAACATTTCTGTCTGATGCTATAGTGCATGATGGCATCGTTTACGCGGTCGACGCACAGATTGGCTGCCTATATTGGTGGAATCTATCGTCGTGTAATTGTTCTACCTCATCTCATCTTTACCTTATGAATATGATTGCCTATTCATTGTTACAAATTTGGAATAGATAGTATGTCTATAACCACATCATTGCTATATGTTCCTCTCATTTCCTAGATTTTTATGACCACACATGTTATTGTTAGAGTTGATATGAGAACAATTGGCATCTAATGATTGTTAGAATAGATATTATGAGCATATATACCTCATGATTGCTATATGTTACTCTCATTTCCAAGATTTTTATAACAACGCATGTTATTTCTTAGAGTTGATATGAGAACAGTAGTAAGTGCTATGGTAGAATATGAGTAGGCCCTGTCATAGCTATTTTCCTCTCATGTTTGTTTGAACCATGACATATTGCTAGAATATGAAAGCCATTGGCTTATTTTTTAACTTGGGTATGATTATGACCACAACATTGCAATTCTCTGTCTATGATATGTGTCACTGTTATAATAATCTTAATTCCACACATACTCTGAACATGATTGTTTATTTTTGTCCTTTTGGTCTCCAATTTGAATTGTTGCAGCAGACGCAAATGCACTGGCGTTCATGATTCCAAGACCTGGAATCATACCAGTCGATGGGTGGTGGTTTATCGCTTGTTCAGCTGACAGCGGTCATTTGATGCTCATTCGCACGTACCAAATTAACCAAACCATTACATCAAACCACATGCAGTACATGGCTGCTTTGTGTTCAAGAAAGATCCCAGCTCCGTTGGGCCAGGCGTATTCAACTGGAGGCGGGTTTACAGCCTCGGCAACCACTCCATGTTCCTCGGGCTCAACTATCCGATCATCAGTCATATCATTGGCGATGATTATCGTGCTATGCAACTTTCATTCGCCAGGGGGGACTGTGTTTACACATCATACTATGGGTTTCATGAATCAGCATATCTAGAGATTCGTCGACACAACTTGTTGCCAGATAATCTTCAGTGTGTGAAAGGCATAAAGCTTCCATGCGATGGATGGCTTTTGCAAACCCGAGATGCGGCAATGTGGTTCATGCCAACAGCAAATATGCACCACTTGATTCATACTGATATCTAGACTGAGGCATGTATTCTGTTGCTATAGCACGACCCTCTTTTATTGGATATTATGTACTGTTGTTAGTTTGAAGCACTCCTATGGTTTGAAGGATAGATACCTTTCTGGGATCAAGTGCATCCTAACTCACCTGCATAGGATGTACTGATAATGATGATGGAGATGTTGTACAGAAGCCATATATATGAGGCTTTAAGTGTATACTTGTTAGTTAAACCTATGGTTAAAATGTGACACTAAATACGACTAGCAAGTAGTATAGTAGCAGTACTAGTATACGTCGGTCAAATTATTCATCATGTCCACATATTGAATTGACGTGACAACACGCTGCGTGTGAGGTGACACAAGAATCCCGGCGGCGTGTTCGGGTATTCTGGACTTCAGATTTGGAGTACCACTTATCTGTCGAAATCTTTCATCATTCACTTAAAATAGTCGATGATCATACATTGAGTACCATATAACTGGAATTAACCGATGCAAGTCCAAGAAGGATTTGCCGGTCTTTGCTAAGTCAAGGCGTCAAGTTCGATCCCACCATCAGAGCTGATCGAGCACCTTGAGGTCAAGTGAGTGCCGACAATATGAGATCTCACCCTCTCGCTGCTTTGTTCATACCAACCATCGACAGCGAGCACGGCATATGCTACACCCATCCTGAGAAACTTCCAGGTAAGACACCGATCGGCCGTCTACTTGCACAAACATATTCCTTTGTTTATAGCTCTATTTTTCTTTTTAGACGCAGACCTAGTGAAGCAATTACAATTTGACGGTTAATAAAAAGTGAACAAGTGACTACAACATGCCAAATATGTTATGAAAATTCCCACTACATACACTAAAACCTGTATTCGACAATACTGCAGGTATCACACTGAGTGGCCTAAGCAAGCATTTCTTCCAGCGCAATTCCAGGGCATTCAAAAGGGGCACGTGGACGCATCACAAGATACAGTCGGAGTGCGGCATGCACGCGATGTGGCACAAGATCGACAATACCTTGCCGGTGATGGTCAACGGCCGGCAAACGGGCAGCAAAAAGGTTCTGGTGCTGCACATCAACAAGAACTTCGACCAGCAGAGGACCAACTGGGTGATGCACCAGTACCACCTCGGGGACCAGGAGCAGGAGAAGGAGCGGGAGTTGGTCCTCTGCAAGATTTTCTACCAGACGAACACTAGGGCCAGGAGTAAAATGATTATAAGTTAGTCTAGTATTGGTACTTGTACTACCTTGTCGTCTGCAAGTTGGTATTGTTGTTAACGATCTTTTGGTATGAACTTGGCATTTGCTTCCAACCATCATGCCGAGGGTTGACGTGGATATAAAGCTGAATCATTTGTTTCGAAATGAATTTTCAGGCACCTGATTTTTATTTGATGGGTAGCATGATCACTTGCCGTTCAAATTCCCAGTTCTCCAAATTTTTCAAAACAAGTGCATGCACTTATTATCACGATGAAAAACAATAACCCATCGCATCCCGCTTATCGATGCATACTTGCAGAACTCTCTCGTTTATTGAGCAGGTATATTATTTTTTCAGTTCGAGCAAGTTTCAACTGGGCTGTAGACTGCTCAGGCCTGGTTTTGTTTTTAGCAGGCCCAGCCCGTGACGACAAAGGGTTACAAAGATCCAGCAGGTATCTGAAAAAAGGTATCTAACGCCAATCCCTCAAAAAAAGGTATCTAACGCCATGTCCTACATCCATTTTCTAATCTCTACCTATAGTTTTACTAGTTCATATACACGTATCATTATATTGAAAATACATAAAATTCCCTTTTCATATTTACATCCTTATTTTTGCTGTTGTTTTCCTTCCCAGCGTTGATTTTTTTACCACTGGTTTTCCCTTAAACCAACTCAATTGTCACACGTCTTATTTGCTTACAAAAACAAAACAATTTTTTGGCAAATCAATAAGTTCTTAAAAAATGTTTATTTCGGGATTACAACAGTTCGGACTCCACCGGAATATGCAAAATAAGGTTGAACTTTTTGACCCTGGTCCTGGGCAGAAAATGGGCTGTAATAGATTACTTAAGAATTAGCAATGGGCTGCAAATTATTAAAAAATTAGCAAATGGGGTCTATGTTGTCTGCCACGGATTTGGAGGCTGACTTGTGGGCGTACTAAGTTCATGCGTACACAAGGTTTCTCAAAAAAAAACTTAGTCAACAATCGACTCTACCAGCGTCAGACCGTTAGATCTCAATCTAACGGCAGTCATGCTTCTTCAGTCTCTGATCTTCCTGCTCCAGCCGCCCAAACCAGTGCCGGCGGAACCGCCTGCTCCCGCCTCTCGTGGTCGGCTGTGCTGCCGGGCAGGCCTCATGGCCCCACCATACTCGCATCCCTGGCATGTCTATCCCTCTACTCACCCACACCTCCTGTTATTTTCCGGCGACGGCAGTTGAACCAGTCAACCCTCATACACCCCACCGCGTGGGCAGCCACTGCCGTGTCTTCCTCGGCTCCGTATCGTTCCCTTCGTAGGCCTAGCCGTCGTCCACCGCCCTAGTGCTCTCAGCGTGGCGTGGTCAACATGGTCAACGAACGACATCCATCGGAAGTGGACTGTACGTGGAGAGGCCGACAACTGGGTCCACGGCCGCACACAAGGAAATGCCTCCTTATTACGCGCAACATAATGATTCCTCCACCTGAAATCTGGGACCACCAGAAGGGCCTTTGTATTTCGCGAAAAAAACATTCGCCCAGCTGACAGGTCAGACCTACCAGCTATATCTTCGCACGCAAGGAAGTGCCTCCTTATTGCGCACAAAAAAATGAATACTCCCCTGCTAGCTGGGACCCACCATAGTGGGAGGCTGACTTGTGGGCCTACTAAGTTGATGGGGACGGAGGGCTTTGTCAACTTAGTGAATATGAACGATTCTAGCTCTAGTGACCGTACGATGTCCATCCAACGGCCGTAGTGCTTCTTCAACCTCTAGTCTTCTTGCTCTAGCCGCCCAAACCAACGTCGGTCGTGCCGCGTGCCCCTACCTCCCGCGGCCGGCTGTGATGCCACGGAGGCATCACCCACGCCCCCTGTTATTCTTCGGCGACGGCGGCCTCACACCGCAGCCGAACCAGTGAACCCTCGTACTCCTCTCCGCGTGGGCTTCCACTGTCACAGCTTCCCTGGCTCCGCGTCGTCCCCTTCCTAGGCCTCGCCGTCGTCCACCGCCCTGGTGCTCTCGGTGCTGTGTGGTCAACGTGGTAAAGGAACGACTTCCATCGGAAGAGTACTGTATGTGGAGAGGCTGAAGCTGGGTCCACGGCAGCCGCAAGGAAGTGCCTCCTTATTACGCGCAAAATAATTATTCCTCCACCTGACAGCAGGAACCCATCGGATGGGCCACCGTATTTCGTGAAAAAATGTTTCCCCCCTGACTGCTCGGACCCACCAGCTACATCTTCGCACGCAAGGAAGCGCGTCCGGAAAAAAAAGGATTCGCCCCCCTGACTGCTAGGACCCACCACCTACATCTTCACACGCAAGGAAGTGCCTGACAGTCAGGACCCACCTGGTCAAAACATCATAGCGTTGTCATTCTGGTCGCGAATGTGTACGTACATACTGGTCGATCGGTCTGTCTACAGGCTGCAGCGATGAACCGTGGCCATGCAAGGAAGGAAGGGCACGTGTCGTAGTAGAGGCGTGCACATGTTGTAGTAGAGGCGCACATGTAGTATGTACACGTACGTACAGCGGCCAGGGTGCAAGAAACTAAATACGGCCACATACGTACATACGGGTAGGGTCTCGAACGCCTACTTGCGAAAACGTACGGCCAGGGCTCATGTACATGGCTGGGTCGGAACGGAGAAACTGCGTCGTCGTCGTGTTCAAGGGGAGGCAATTGGCTGGGTCGGAACGGAATGCGTCGTGTTCATCGGGAGGGCTTGGACAGAATAGCTGATGGAAACGAGGCCTGACGTACCGCAGAACGGAGGAAACGGCCTTGTGTTCGACCGGCCACGGTCGAGACGGGATCCTATTCATCGGGAGGGGTCTGGCGTACCGCAAAACGAAGGAAACGGACTTCTGTTGGACCTCCTACGGTCGAAACGGGGTCTTGTTGATCGGGAGGGGTGTGGCGTACCACAATACAGAGGAAGCGGACTTGTGTTGGAGCGCTACGGTCGAAACGGGGGTCCTGTTCATCGGGAGGGGTGTGGCGTACCGTAAAACGGGACTCCACGGGACACTGTTCATCTCCACCGCCGACCTCCTCCGGCCTCCACGGGCTACTGTTCATCCACCGTCGACCTCCTCCAGCCTCCACTAGCGACTGTTCATCCACGGGCTCTTGTTCATCCAGCCTCCACCGCTCCTCCACCGACTATTTTTCAACCAGCCCTCTCCATGGGGTCCTGTTCAACCACCCCGCCACGGGATACTGTTCATCTAGCCCTCCACCGGCTACTGTTCAACCAGCCATCCATAGGGTCGTCCTATTCATCCAGCCCTCCACGGGGTCCTCTTCATCCACTCCCAACCGGCTCGATCGGGGTCCTGTTCATCCAGAGGCAACACCACGGGGTCATGTTCATCCATCCCCACCGGGAACTGTTCAACCAAACCCCCAACAATGCTCGCTGTTCATCAAGGGAAGGAGGCAGCAGGGTTCGATCGGCTTCAGTTAGCAGCAGTAGCAAAGGAATCACTCGGGTTCAGTTAACAGCAAGGGATCGATCGCTCGGGTTCAGTAACGTAGCTAGTGCAATCGCTCGGGTTCAGTTAGAGCCCAACGCCTCGCTCGGGTTCAGTTAGAGCCCAACGCACAAGACACACACGCCAGACGCGTGTCACGAGAGAAACGCAGCATCGCTTCGCCCCGACCACCCACCTAATCGGAACTCCCGAAATTTTCCTCGCCTCGCTTCTACCACGGTTTTTTCCGTCATGGACGGCCCAAAGAATGTCATGCAGCTACGTCTCCGGCCCGCCCAGGACGAAAAGCCCATTTTCTGTCATGATTTTTTGTCATAGAAGTAGGAGCCCACCAAATCTATATGATACCGGGTTTTGTCTATCGTCATATAAGTGTCATAAGCATGTCAGGAAAAAAAATTGTTCGGCCCAAAATGTCACGGATGTGTCTTATATTTGTAGTGATGTGCGGTATTTCCATGTCGTTCCAAGTAAATTTGTATGTGCCAACTCTAATTTCAAAATGAATTTCCTTTTTGTGTGCACGTACCGCTGATGAAGCGACAGGGGGTGGCCAATATTTCCATGCTAGATGTGTTATTCTCAAGATGAGTGTTTATTCACTTGTCATTGCACGAGAGTGTGGCAGGTAATAGGGATGCCCAGTTCCGAAATGAAAATAAATTTTATTTATGTTGTCAATAATAAATTCCTTGGAAAGTGTTGGTATGGAAGGCACCCGTGGATACGGATAGCCATGAATTGTAAAAGAATGTTGGAAACATGAATAAACTTTATTTTATGTTTGGGAACCGCTTATGATGTATCTAGCATGGAAAGTATTAGGAATTCTCGGTCATTTTCGTTGACAGGAAAAGCATGCCTCTCAAAACAATTTTATCTCTCAATTTAAGCTTTGAGCTCTGGCACCTCTACAAATCTCTGCTTCCCTCTGCAAAGGGCCTATCTATTTACTTTATGCAATTTTTATTTTTATTGAGTCTCCATCTTCTCTTATAAATCACTCACTAGGGAACACTATTGTCATACTTGTGCATTGGATGTAGCTAATATTTGAGTGTGTTTCATGAATGGATCAATGATTGAGCATAATGTGCTAGGGATAACTTTCTTTAGCGTTGATATTTTGAAAGACTATTGCTTTGAATCATTCAAATCCAACTCTCCATGCTACAAAAGAAAAGAGTATATGATGAATATGATAGGTAGCATTCCACATCAAAAATTCCGTTTTCAACTGCTACTTTATCATGATGAGTTTTATGAGAAAGAGTTGTTGTTATGATGCTAGAAAAAGTGGTTGAAATTATAATTGATCAAACTTATGCAGTATGCTAGCATTCACACTTCATATTTTTTTATCATTTACCTACTCGAGGATGAGTAGGAATTAAGCTTGGGGATGCTGATACGTCTCCAACATATCTATAATTTATGAATTACTCATGCCATGTTTACAATAATTTTATATGGTTTTGGTATGATTTGAATGGAACTAAACCGGACTGTTGCTGTTTTCAGCAGAACTACCGTGGTCTTGTTTTTTGTGGGGAAATAAAAGGTCTCCAAATGACCTAAAACTTTTTGACGATTTTTTTGGAACAAAAGAGACCCCTGAAGCTTCATGGGAGGTCTAGAAGAGCCACGAAGTGGCCACTGACCACAAGGGCGCGCCAGGGGCCAAAGTGGTGGCCTGGTGGGTAGAGACCTCGTGGCCCATCTTAGCGTGAGACTGACGCCAAAAAATTCTATAAATACAGAAACCCCCAGAAATAATCCTAGATCAGAAGTTCCACCACCGCAAGCCTCTGTAGCCACGAGAAACCATTTGGACCCTGTTCTGGCAATTTGTCAGAGGGGGAAATCATCACCGAAGGCCATCTTCGTCATCCCGGCAGCCACCATGATGAGGAGGGAGTAGTCCACCCTCAGGGCTGAGGGCTTGTACTAGTAGCTATGTGTTTGATCTCTCTCTCTCTCTCTCTCTCTCTCTCTCTCGTGTTCTTGATTTGGCACGATCTTGATGTATCGCGAGATTCGTTAATATAGTTGGATCAGATGGTGTTTCTTCCTCTCTATCTTGTTGTGATGAATAGAGTTTTCCCTTTGAGATTTCGTTATTATTGGATTGAATACTTTGTTGGATTTGAGAGCACTTGATGTATGTATTGGCACTCAACTCGCGGATTCCCAAGGTGACATTGGGGTAATCTATGCATAGGGGTTGATGCATGTCTTCGTCCTTGTTTCTCCGGTAGAAATCTTGGGGCACGCTTTGAAGTTCTTTGTGTTGGATGGAGTATTATGAATCTGAAGTTGTTTGATGCATATCGTATAATCAACTCACAGATACTCGTGGTGACATTGATGTATCTAGGTGACGTTATAGTTGGTTGACGTGTATCATATGTTGTTATTTTAGTATGAACTCTTGGGCTATTTGTGACACTTATAGGAATAGCTAGATAGATCGGTCGGAAAGGATAACTGTGAGGTGGTTTCGTACCCTACAAACAATTTCGTCTTATATTCTCCGCTAGATAAGAACTTTGGAGTGATTCTTTATCGCACGTTGAGGGATGGTTATATGATCCAATTATATTAGCATTGCTGAGAGATTGCACTAGTGAAAGTATGAACCCTAGGCCTCATTTTCAAGCATTGTGATACCGTTTGTGCTCACTTTTGTTACTTGCTACCTTGCTGTATTTTATTGTTCCTATTACAAAAATCAATATCTACTATCAATACTACACTTGTATCACCATTTCTTCGCCGAACTAGTGCACCTATACAATTCATTATTGCATTTGGTGTGTTGGGGACACAAGAGACTCTTTGTTATTTGGTTGCAGGGTTGTTTGAGAGAGACCATCTTCATCCTATGCCTCCCACAATTTGACAAACCTTCGATCATTCACTTCAAGGAAATTTGCTATTGTCTTACAAAACTATGTGCTTGGAGGCCCAACACGAGTCTACAAGCACAAATTGTGTAGTAGATGTCATTTGACTTTTGAAATTTCCTACACGCACTACATTTAGGAATAGAGGGAGTAGTTAAAAGTGTTCCTCAATTCATTTCATTGTACTTCGATGTGCTTTTACAAAAAAAATGGAAACTCAAACTCTTAGTGTCAAAATAGTATTAACCATAAGTTCAATTTTACTTTTCTGCATTACTTTTTCAATTTTCCAGATTTTTCTGAGATCCATAGATATTTTATTTTTATGAAATATGATAATAGGTGGAAACATGAACTCACATTGCGCATAGTAGGTTAGGTCAAAATAAACTTCAAAACATTGCACGAAAACACACAATAGTTATAGTATGTCGGAGATGTATCGGGATCCAACAAAAGGATACTGTTGGGATCTCTTAATGAAAGTTCCTCTGTTTGACTTGGGGAGTGGGCCCCGTCTGATACGACTATCGGAGCTAAACTAGTAGATCTCGGGTAGGGGGTCCCGATCTGGTAGCCTTGGCACGATGGTAACAGGAGGCACGGTGTTTACCTAGGTTCAAGCCCTCTCGAGGAGGTAATACCCTATGCCCTACTTTGATTGTATTGATATGATGTGGTACGGCATGTGTGATCTACCACGAGATCGTATGTAAATGTGTTCGTCCCTCTACAACCCTAGCATCTCGGTTTATATAGATACCAGAGGTGCATAGAGTCACACATAAGTCGGTATTATCTAGGGGCAATCATGTCGGGGACTATCTCTAAGTCTTGGAGTATGCACCAAGTCCTGGGATAATTCTCTTTGGTGTCCTTGGACAAGATGAACGGGGCCCACCATTTGATGTGCTTAAGGGGGGGGGGGTCCTCGGCCCAACCGAAGGGACTGGTAACTGATATGCCGAGCACTTCCTAATCCAGGACTCCATCAATGATCGGGTGCTGTAGTAACAATACTCCTCGGCGGTGCCTGTTTCCTCTATTGACGATGTTCCACTCATGGAACTTTTTAATTTTTGGTTTGGATCTTGAACCCACTCTTACCCCCTCCCCCTTTATCCATAAAATATGCAACAACTTGCCAAAACAAGGGGATTTGCACATCTTTGCTATTGTTAGTCATTAGTAAGAAAAACTAAAGTGATATACTGGGAAACTTCTTATGAATATAAAGATTAAATTTAGGAACTGATGAGCGTAAAATAAACTTGTCATGAAGTAGTGTACAAGCCGAGTCCCATACTCATTTGATGCTTTCCTGACATAAGAGTAAGTCCCACTCTGATGCAACCGAACTTATTGTAAAATCATCCACATTTTGATATTCACTATTGAATAATCCTTATTCCAGAGGGTTATAAGTAAGGGTGTACATCGCACCACGAGTTTCATACGTGTATATTGAGCTTGTCACTAGTAATTGTATGAACTATTTTAGGCCGCCGTAACCTCGACAATTCAGACTTAAGAAATTCACTGTTGTCGATGGTGCCCCTTGGGAGCCCACTGATCCCGTTGTTGCTGATATGGAAGTCACATAGACTTTAATCTATCTCTTAGTCTTGCATATGTCCTTTCATTTATTCTTCTCTTCCACCGCTATCGCCATAGTTGCATTAACATCAATGAAAAACTTGCCCGCAACATTCCTTGTTCTCCCTTCATCTCCCTCATCCACGTTCTCAAACTCCTCCATCTCCAACACCAACCTCTTCTTCAAAGACTTCTCCTTTGTCAAAGATTCGACTCTCGGAGTCTCGAGATTTAATCGGGATAGAAGTTGTGTCATCAAATTTCTTTTCCACTCTCGTCGTTTTTCTCTATGGGTCCAACCCCCAATCATGATATGATACTTCACCCCTTACATGACGTTTGTCTATCCTATCCCCTATGCCGCCTCCCGACACCTCGCCACGTCCTCTTCCCTTATACGCCACATGGTCGTGCCAAGTATCCCTATTGGCACGTGGCAAATCGCAATACTTGGGCACTACCTTGTTTGCTCACCGGTATCGCACTTGTAGTGGGTGTGGCCCATACGGCCGTAGGCACTGCAAAATTTGGTCAACTTCTCATACATCGCAAGGTAGAGCTCTGTTTCGTTTCTCTAATAATTGTTACATACTTCTTCACGGGTTCATTGACATCCAGCCACACTCTAGCTCTCATGAAATTCCACACACCTTTAAGTCCAGTCTCAACCTTCACCATTTTGCCGGTCTCGCCGACGAGATTTGTTACCACCGACTCAAACATGTATCGACACGACAGACTGCGAATTCGTGCCCATACAACCAAGCGATTAAGTCCAATTGATTCGAGTGGCGATAGACCGTCGTAGGGCTAAATCATGACTCTAGGCTACTTAACAACCAAAGGCCTTCCTCCTCATTCTTTACTCAACCACCTTGTTAGAAGCACTGGACCATGAATATACACTCCTACACAGCCATGATCTTGATCTCTTCTGTCGTGGGACTCCACACAATGTACATGTTTGCGATGAAGCCCCATATACGGAAAATTGTATGTTCGTATGAACACGTGTGGCCGCCATCCACTTGACACGCCTAGCGACACTCATGTCTCGAACTTAAACAACATATCGTCGAACTATTTTCCGCCGAGAGGAAAGAAAACCCTAGACACGGCCAACAAGGGAAAGCAAAAAAAAAAAAATCCTCCATAGCCAGAGCGTAGTTTGACAGCAAACACGGCAGCGGCTCGCGCCGTACACGTGAGAATCAAGCTAGCCGGGCATCGTGTTCCGATTCTTTCGCCCTAGACTTTCCCCCCTTTCCTTTCCTCCACCACGCGCGTGCCCGCCGCAGCGCAGTCCGCCCCGAACCGCCCCGTCCGGACAGCGAACGGAACGGACGGCCCCAAACGCGCCCGGCCGACGCGCCTCCTCATCAGACGCGAAACACCGACGCCGCCGTGTCCGCGGAGTAAATTCTACGCGTCCCGGCCAGGCCGGACCTCGTCAGCCTGCGACTCCCTCCCGAATCCGCCTTCCCCAGTCAGCCCCGCCCGAAGCCACCCCTCCTCCTTCCTCCCTCCCCCGTCCGTCCACCTATAAACGGCGCCTCCCTCCTCCCCCCACACATCCCGCACCCACCATTGAGAGAAGCAGCAGCACGAGCAGCACATGTCACAGAGGGCCAGCGTCCCACACTCCTCCTGCATAGCCTTCGCCCTCCATTCCCACCTCCTCGTGTCCTCTGAGATGTGCCCCAGCTCCTACTGGGAATAGAATAGCCCGCCCCCGCCCAAATCCCACACCTTTTTTTTGTTTTTGTTTCCTCTCTTCTTTAGATTTTGTTTCTAGATCTTTGGGGGCCTCCAATTCGTTCGTCTGAGCGGAGAGGATGGGCGTCAAGGGATTCGTTGAGGGCGGCATCGCCTCCATCGTCGCCGGCTGCTCCACCCACCCGCTCGACCTCATCAAGGTGCGGATGCAGCTGCAGGGGGAGTCCTCCGCGGCCGCGGCGGCGGCGCCCCAGCCCGCGCTCCGCCCGGCGCTCGCCTTCCAGGCCGGGGCGCACACGGTGACGCTCCCGCACGCGCCGACGCCGGTGCCCAAGCCCGGCCCCATAGGCATCTGCACGCAGATCCTGCGCGCCGAGGGCGCCGCCGGGCTCTTCTCCGGGATCTCGGCTACCATGCTGCGCCAGACGCTCTACTCCACCACGCGGATGGGGCTCTACGACATCCTCAAGAAGCGCTGGACCCAGGAGAACGCCGGCGTGCTGCCGCTGCACCGCAAGATCGCCGCCGGCCTCATCGCCGGCGGCGTCGGCGCGGCCGTCGGCAACCCGGCCGACCTGGCCATGGTGCGGATGCAGGCCGACGGCCGCCTCCCGCTGGCCGACCGCAGGAACTACCGCAGCGTGGGGACGCCATCGCCCGGATGACCCGCGACGAGGGCGTGCGCAGCCTCTGGCGCGGCTCGGCGCTCACGGTCAACCGCGCCATGATTGTCACCGCGTCGCAGCTGGCGACCTACGACCAGGCCAAGGAGGCCATCCTGGCCCGCCGCGGCCCGGCCGCCGACGGGCTGGGCACGCACGTGGCCGCCAGCTTCGCCGCGGGCATCGTGGCCGCGGCCGCGTCCAACCCCGTGGACGTGGTCAAGACCAGAGTGATGAACATGAAGGTGGCGCCGGGCGCGCCCCCGCCGTACGCCGGGGCCCTGGACTGCGCGCTCAAGACGGTGCGGTCGGAGGGCGTGATGGCGCTCTACAAGGGGTTCATCCCCACGGTGTCGCGCCAGGGGCCCTTCACCGTGGTGCTCTTCGTCACCCTCGAGCAGGTGCGCAAGGTCTTCAAGGACGTCGAGTTCTAATGCAGTGCAGACCACCGCACGGCGCGGCACCATGGATCCATGATGATGACGACAAGAAGCTGCTCATTGATGCCGCTGCTGCTAAGAATAACTAGTAGTACTGCTGGAGAGATTTCTTCAGTTCCTGCCTCCCATTGTATTTGGATGAATTTGATCGATTTTGAATGGAATTCTCATTTTTAAAATCTTGGGCTATGAATGTCAACTTTGAGAATCTTCTGCTTGGAATCGTCAGCATTGACAATATACCAATTACTGAATAGACTATTACTGGCATGCTTTCAATTATAAGTATACTAATTTGAGAATTCTGAAACGGTAGTGTATAGTATAAGCAACAAGGATGTGCTGGCAGTGCAAGCTGGAGGATTGTTTAGCAGTAAGTAAGATGTGCTGCCGACTTTGCCCCTCGACTTATTACAAAATACTCCACTGCTCGAGTGCGTACAATGGGAGATCTGTTCCTCTCTCGATCAGTTTTAACAAGGATATTCTTGATAGTTCCTCCACGGCTCCTTTATCCAAAAAAAAAAGCTCCTCCACGGCTCAGCGGAATATACCGTCACGACAAGCATACGCCTCAGCAGTAACAATGCCGGCAGGAACATATTCATGCCAAGTAGACACGGCAGTCATCCCGGCCCGAATGGCACCCGCCTCGGTCCCAACCTCGCAAACGATGCTTCATAACTGGTAGCAGCAGCACATCACAGGATCCCGTATCCGAATTTTCAGCCAAAAGAAGCACCAAACAATCAGCAACGCGTCTCCCGGGCTGCAAAGCCACGCATGTTACCCGACCTAATTTCACGATCCCGAGAGCCCAATAGTGATGACCTAATTTCCACATCAGCACACAAGTCGACATGTACCAGCCCAAGATGGACGAATTGTTCTTTGCGAAATCGACAGTGAGTAGTACATGATGTGATGCCGATCGATGCAAATGCTAATGGGGGCGTCAAGTGGAGGCAACCACCAAAAGCCGGCCATCATGGTGGCGGTAAGTGCAGTTAAGGTTGACAGTGCCAATCCTTTCTCTCAGCCTCTCAGCCTCTCAGGGGTGGGTGCCGTGCCGACTTGGCTGCGGGCGTTTCCACGGCGGCGAAACGGTCCGGCGATCGACCACCAGACCCGGACTTTTAACAAATCTAATCATCAATCGCCGTCAGAGCTTTCTAGTCGGCAAATGAACAACGAGCTCCATCGGCTCCAGCAGAGTCCGTCCGGCACTGCTGGAGCACTTATGATGTTTTTACAAAACCTAACTATCAGGATCATCATCCCCTATTCTTTAGGGAAATGGTTGTCACTCGTGGCACACAATTAGCTTGTGCTTACGTCCGCTTGCCTTTTTATTTTATTTGGACGAGTCTACCTAGCGGCCGGCTGCTCCCTGGCCTGCGCGAGCGGCCGGCCTAAAACAGAATTTTTTTTATCCCTGAATTCTTATTAGCGCGCTATTTAGGGATTGCCAGCGTCCGTTCTGTGTAGACATGCATGTGTGTAGTTTTTGTCCACTAGCGCATGTCTCTTTTGGCATTTAATGCATTCACACCGGTCACATTATTTGAAAAAACAGATCACATATGCATTTATTTCGGTTTTCAAATTTTGAAAAAGCCATATCTTCTAAATCGCGTGTCGGAATTCAGATCCGTCTTCACCATTGGATTCTTCGCGGCGAGATCTTTAAAACTAGATCCCGCATGGATATGTTTCGATGAAAATTTTTTGATGCCAACTTTAATGCTATATGGTGCAACTTCAATACTGCATTGTGCAACTTTAGTATTATATAGTGCAACTTTTTTCAAAACCAGTTTTTGGAGCTGCATGATCTAACTTCATATGAGGTTGCAACCTAACAACCACGACAACTTGATGTGCAACTAGTCTACTGCTCCGACCAATTATCTAGTAGTCTATGTGCAACCATTGTCCCTACTCGTGGATGTGTAGTTTTTTTAGTTAACACACCCTGCCCCATCTCCCCTATCAACGATATGTGTAACTTAGTCAGTTGTTAGAGCCAACTGCCTATTACTTGATGTGCAACTCCTTCCCCTCCCTACTTGTGGATATGCAGTTTCAGTTGGCGGGGGCAACAAATAGAGTTGCACAAAGTCTGCTAAGCAGTTGGCCGGAGCAACATATGAAGTTGCACATCTCACAGGCAGGGGCAGTTGGATGGTGAAAATTTCATATTCATGATGGTGAAAATTCCACATTTGGAAACTAATAGCACGTTGTTATTTAATCATCCATATGGCATTACTTCTCACCAGACGACCGCATTTGCTGGTTCCTCAGTGCATGCATCTGCATCTAGTATTGTGTACGCTTTTAATTTAGACTTTCTGATTTTTTAAATGTCATATCTTTCAAACCGCTCGTCGGAATTCAGATCCGTCTTCACCGTTGGATTCTTTGCGACGAGATCTTGGAGACTAGATCCCGCATGGGTATGTTTCGACGAATTTTTTTTGTGCAATTTTGTTCCCGTTTTGTGCAACTGACTAGTCGTCGATGTGCAACTACCTGACAGGGATGTGCAACTTTTCTCGTACACCGTAGACGTGCCTTTTCCTCTATGGTACCTCCACCCACAAACTGCCTCCTTCCAGTGAGATGTGCAACTTTGTTTGTTTCCCAGGCCATGCAGTTTTCACTAGTGGCTACACCCCATACTACTCTCTAACAGTGAAGTGTGCAATTTAAATCTGCTTGCCTCGGTGCCACGCCAATCGCACAGTAGTCGCCAAGTGTGCAGCCCACAACCGTGTTTGAGGAACTATCCTATAAGAATGTCTCAACTCCACGGCCACGCATGTGCGACTATGCATACAAGAGTGTGCAACTCCGTGGTAGGACATGGGCACCTCCCAAAGCAATTCATGTGCGACTATGAAGACGAGATTGTGCAACTGTGTGGCCATGCATGTGCGACTATGCCGACGAGAGTGTGCAACTCCATGGCCGGGCATGAGCACCTCCCACAAAAACTCATGTGCGACTATGCAGACGAGGTTGTGCAACTCCATGGCCATGTATGTGCGACTGTGCCGACAAGAGTGTGCAACTCCGCGGCCATGCGTGAGCACCTCCCACGACAATTTATGTGTGACTATGCGGGCGATTGTGCAACTATGTCTCCATACATGTGCGACTGTGTCGACGAGAGTGTGCAACTCCACGACCATGCGTGAGCACCTCCCATGACAATTTATGTGCGACTATGCGAACGAGATTGTGCAACTCTGTGGCCATGCATGTGCGGCTATACCGACGAGAGTCTGCAACTCCATGCGGCGGGCGTGAGCACCTCCCGGAAATTCATGTGCGACTATCCGGACGAGATTGTGCAACTCTATGGACATGCATGTGCGACTATGCCGATGAGAGTGTGCAACTCATGGCGGGCATGAGCACCTCCCACAACAACTCATGTGCGACTATGTGGACAAGATTGTGCAACTTTGTGGCCATGCATATGCGACTGTGCCGACGAGAGTATGCAACTCGGCGGCCATGCATGAGTACCTCCCACAATAATTCATGTGCGACTATGCGGACGAGATTGTGCAACTCTATGTCCATGCATGTGCAATCGCTAACGAGAGTGTGCAACTCACGGCGGACGTGAGCACCTCTCACGATAATTCATGTGCGACTATGCGGACGAGATTGTGCAACTCTGTGTCCATGCGTGTGCGACTATGCGGCGAGAGTGTGCAACTCATGCGGCGTGAGAATCTCCCGAGATAATTCATGTGCGACAATACAGACCAGACAGTTGTGCAACTTTGTTTGCCATGCATGTGCGACTCCGCCGGTGAAAGCGTGCAACTTCACGGTGGGGTGTGAGAACCTCCCACGACAATTCATATGTGACTATGCGGACCAGATTGTGCAACTCTGCGGCCATGCATGTGCCAACTAGGACTACTATGTGTGCAACTACAACTATCGTGGATGCCAACAAAAAATAGTAAACAATAGATCAACTTACAAAGAGGCATTTAGTCAACTTAGCATTGTCTGGTTGTCCAACTGTAAATTTGTATCTAACTGGGGTTAATAATCCGTGAGAATGAAAATGTTGTTAGTATTTCAGTACTAGTAGTACTATTGGGGTAAGGTAGGAGACTGATTAGATGACTGAATGAAAACTGAAGTTGAACGAGGTGTGTAGTACCTTGTGTAATGCGGGGCCCGAGACTATGTACCTTAGGTTAATAGTCGTATCTAACTGACAACTACTATACGTGCAACTATAATTACTATGACTCCCACATATGACTTGTAAAAATAGGTTAATTTAGGCGAAAATATTTCTAGCCAACTTAGTATCACTGTGTTATGCAATTTTTTAATTGTCGTGTCCAACTTGGACAACTACCATGGCCAAGTTAGTATAGTTTTTCTGAAACTGAAACTCAAACTGAAACTAAAATTCTCACAAAAGACAGACCATACTTATCATCCTTAGGAAAACTCAGCAACGGGGAAAGATTACTTCTTGACATACATATGACGTATTTGGCTGATTCCACTAGCATACAAACAGAGAAAACGACTCATCGATTTTCGTACATCCATGTACAGGGAGGCAACAGTTTCATACAACCCCATATCTGAACTTCTGCCTTTCTCCGTAGGATCCATCAGAAATCTATATGCAACACTGTGCTCATGTGCTAATCTTTCAGTGTTAATGATTAGGCACATATATGGTGCAGTGAATGAAGTGGAACAGCTCACAGATCATCGAGTAGTCATTAGCACATCTTATTACACACTAGCGAGGCTGCTGGATGGTGCGGGAGCGGTGATACATGGATGGTGCGGGAAGTGAACCTGCCGCCGCGGCCGGGGACCGTAGCAGGCACCGTCTCTGCTTACCTCGAGACCTCCGGTGGTGAGGCGATGTGCGTCCACCACCACTTCTCGATCCCCCACGGCGCCACCTCCGCTTTGGTCTTCCTGATGGCTGGGGCGCGTGAAGCTCGATCCATGGCATGGCATCGAGGGCGCGGAGCGAGAAAAAGGCAGAAGGATTCCTATCCTCTCCTGGTGGATCTGGCCGCCACCTGACCGACCTGGATGCCCGACCTCCCTCTCCTCTTCTCTTGTATTCTCTTGTGATGGGGGGAGACGAGATCGCCGGTTGTGGCGACTATGGGACGTGGTTGGCGGCGGCGGCGGCGATGCGGGAGGGAGGGGAAGGAGGAATGAATCGGGCCTTCGATGGGTGGGCAGGGTCGCCTAGCGCGGTCGCCCGGGGCGACGAAATAGTCTCCCCGACAAAATAGCACCTGACTCTCGTGGGCCGCAGGATTCGCAGGAAACGAACGGTCGATGCGCGGCCGCTCAGTTCGACAGACTAGTGCGCGCGCACTATTTAGAATTTAGGGTGAAATATTGCCGCTTCATCCGTCCAGCTTACTGCTAAAGCTGGAAAGGGGGTTGTGATTTGATGGCTCATTGGGCATTACTGCGGCGCTACGACCGGGGTGCGTCTACCGTGAAGTTGTGCACTCTAATTTGTGCATATGGCACGTGGACCCGTTGCGGTTGCCCCACATATCGTGAAAAGGAAGTAGAAAGACAGGAGTAACTAGTTACACATAAATATATTTTGTGGAGAGATACTCCTCCGTAAAGAAATATACAAATCTTTTATATCACAGCTCACCTTGCCGAGAAATATACTCCCTTTGCAACGCACGGGCATTATGGGGTTCACTTTTTTATGGGGGTTCACCGAGAATATAGTACTCGAGATAGGCTCACGGTTACGGACTTTGGGCGCAGCCGAGCCTCGCATGTTTGGGGGCCCATGTGTTCTACCTCGGTAGCTTTTTCATATTGCAAGCGGCACGGCTGGTTTTAGATGTTGTCGCAAGGCGAATACACAAAATTGAATAAAGCACGGCAATTTGTTGGAATGAAATCGAATGACAGTTCCTAACCAGCAATCAAAGTTGCAATTCTATCAACGATATACCGTGTGATAAATAATACTGTCATACTACTTATACACACAGGACACTTGTTTCAACATGCCAGATTATTACATCAAAATCTCTCGGAGGATAGATCGATTCGGCGATTGCGTCTTTGCATCAAGAATTTCAAAGTTGATTTGGACCAGCTCTCCTTGCTGAGAAAGTTCGATTTTGACATCATCCCCTACGGCAAGATATGATTTATATTTGAACCTTGACCATCCTTTAGCATCACTCATCATGCGACCATCCTTTGTACTTACGGTATATTGAGCAGGTTCATTCACACCAAGGCTGCACATCGTAAGAGAAACTTGGCCGCGGTCCCCCGGATTGTTGAACGACTCCCTCGTTGCTCTAGGAATTATCTATTTACAAACAAGAAGACATACCCAAACAGTTAGATCAACACGATGAATCATGTGAAACAACATGGAAAGAAAAAACAACGAAGCACTTGGGAGGCCAATGCTTACCAAGAAGGTGGACATGTCGGTTTTTGTAAGGACTTTGGTATATGAAGTGCGAACTGCAGCCCAGTCTGTTGCCGGTGCAATTGCACGGGCCGGAGCAGATGCAAGTGCAAGTGTTGGTGCAGGTGCCAAAGCCGCTGCTGCTGCCGAAGATGGTGCTCCTTGTAGAGCTGGTGCCGATGTCAGAGCAGGTGCCGGTGTCGATGCCCGATCCTCCGGTAGATCAGACTGATCCGTTGACGCGGTCGATGCCCAATCCTCAATTTGGATCGGTGAGCTGCTGCCCATTGTCGATGGTAGAGCAACAGCTAGTGCTTTCGATCTGTCTTGCGAGCAATGGCGATCGTGTCTGGTCTGCTATGATCAGCTTTCTAACTTGACTAGGATCCGTGACCGTGATGCAGTTTTTTTCCTCATTTCTTTTAAACGCGAGAAGGATTAATTGTGGCATTTTTGTTAAACCAAATTGTAGTTCATAATAGGGATTCAGCTTGTACTCAGACAACAGACTGATCCAATTTTTTCCGATAATATAAGTGATGGACAAAGTGCCTTCAAGCATCGACACGACATAAGAAGTGAAACCTACAAAATTAGCCATCGTAGAGCAAACCAAACGGTTTATTCTGTGATGAATGTCACATGGCAAAACCTGCATCGTAAAATTGCAGGAAAGGAAAGAAAACATGACATTCAATAAGATTTAGACAGTGAATCAATAAGATTTACTTGATGTGACATGAGTGAATCCTTACTAGGAAATCACTATGTTGAAGTACTAAACAGAAGATTGATCGTCCAACTACGCGTGGCATGCAGGGGCCCCGCCTACTCCCACAAGCAGGACAGTCCAAAGGTCGTGACAAATCGTATGGACCGAACATCCATGGACTGGAAATCACGGTGGGTGCGATAAACCCCGCAATGCATACAGATATTGGAGTGTAACCATAATTGACAAACCGTCCTCACAAAAAATATGATCTGGATACTTCAAAATATACAGATCAATTGAGTGGATGTACATTAACATAGACCGTTCTCGTGGATCGACCACACACCAAAAGCGGCAAGATTAATAAACAATACAGGGTTCACAAACACAAATCAAGTACTGAACAATAGTACTTACTACAGACAAGAAAAGTTGCACTAACTAAACTCTGCAGACTATTTGTTGCCACCGACCTACGGGATGAACCTCGCATAACTGACTAGGCCATGGACTTCGTGTGAGATGTCTACATGCACCATCACCATCTTGTCAACCTTGGAGAACCTAACATGATGATGAAGACAGGCCGCATCAGATTTGTTGGGAAGCTTTACAAGAACCACACCCTTCGTAATCGAAGGCACAACCAGGAAATTGTTGTGGTCAAGTACAGCCTCGAGAACACGCCTGACAACAATGCTACAGGAAAACACTAGTTCGTGACACGTGGTGACAAGGACACAAAGAATTTGGATAGTTCAAGTAGAACTCATCATCGTGTCTTCCAGTTCACGACATGACTTTGAGAACTTTCATCTCCACCGCGAACCTGGTTCTAATTCAAACAGAAACCATATTTTATTACTACCTCCGTTCAGAAATATAAGATGATTTTCGATATTATACTCCATATATGACTACATATATGACTACATATACGCACATGTCTTCAAAGGCATGAGAGCAGAGGGATTACATGCAATATCCATAACACAAGTTACTGAGGCAAATATACCCTCTTAAAAGGTAGCATTGATGTTCATAAAGTACTCCCTCCGTCCCAAAATTCGTGTCTTAGATTTGTCTAGATACGGATGTATCAAGTCACATTTTAGTATTAGATACATCCGTATCTAGACAAATCTAAGACAAGAAATTTGGGAAGGAGGGAGTAGTTGAAAGTAATCTATAAGAAATCAGTGTCAACCTCTCGCACGTTTTGGTCAAAAGAGGAATTTAGAACCGTCATTTGGCACACTAAAATCACATGCAAGATCACCCAGAAAGTTGTACTACCAGTACTAGTACTGCGTGTTAGATGAAAAAACACGATCAAGATTGAGAAAAAGATCGTCAACAAGAGACATTACCTGGACTTGCTTAATGAGGGATCCCGGAGAGGGGGGCTTGGACAGGGCGATGGCTTTGAGCTTGTCTGCGGTAGTCTCGGCGGGGTGCTTGCGCTTCTTCGTACCATGAGCCTCGGCGGTTTTGGCCAGAGCCATAGACATCACGTCGGCCGGTGCTCCGGCGTCCATCCAAGCGAGGAAGCTGAGAGAGAAGAGTGAAAGGAGGAACGAGATGAGGGAGAAGCGAAGCGAGTGGGGGTTTTCTTCAAGAGAGGAAGCTGAGAGAGAAGAGTGAAATGGTGGTTGCTTCGTCCATTCAACTTCTTCTTTGGAAAGGAGGGGGTTTTGTGATTTGATGGCTCATTGGGCATTACTGCGGCGGTTCGATCGGGGTAGTCTACCGTCACTCTACTACAGAGTAATTTAGTGCATGGCTGGAGGAGGATCCGCACGGTAGAGCGTGTCCACTGTTTTTCTAAAGAAAAAAAATGATTACAACAAGCGTTTCCACTCTTACGACGAAGGAGTGCGAAACATAGCAGCCACTTGAACATACACAGTGCTCCTACTACTAGGCATGTGCGGTGGTTCATACGTCGATTTACACAATCTTGTTGCTAGTGTAGTAAGATATGACGATAACAAATGATGTTGTGCGCATGTCAACTACTCCTATATGTAACATAGTGCCGCTTTTTCAATCGTCCGGTCGAGAATGAACGGTGAGATCAATGTTAATGTAACTAGGTCCACAGTACCGGAGAGTACGGCGCCACAAGATACTCCTAAACATGAACCATATGAAGCACGAATAGTGTTAGGCAGTGGTGTATGAAGGCTGCACGGATGGGAGCAAAGTTCCCTTCTCGACCCACTTTTCGGTGTTTGGCGAGTGCATGAAGGGTGCATGAGTCCACACTAGTAGGTTGACAAAAATACACGAAGAGGAAACAACTATATTGAGATGAGAATGTAACCAAACACACCCACACGCTTTGTGCTACAGTGGCTGATCTGCACCGTCTGAGTTTGATCCAAAGGTCATGTTAGCGAGACATGGACATGCCCATGCAGAGGGCGCCTAAACACCATCGAAGTCCCTCTGCTTCTCGAGGCGCACAACGTTGGGGATGCAGGGTGCAACCGCCCGCAGAGCCCGCTCCCGGTCGACGGGAGCCAGCTCGTCAAAGACGGCGTCCAATGGCACGAATGGATTCCGGTGACGGAGCCCTGAAAGGATTCGCCCGGCAATGGTGACGGCAGCCCGCAACCCCTCTTTGTCCAGCTCAGCCCCCACCATCGCGCGGAGACGGCTCAGCTCCTCGGAGATATAGGTGAAGAAGGAGACCACGTCAGGAAGCCGCAGCTCGTTGAAGTCGACCGGGTGGTCGAACGGGTTTAGCCCGACGGCCGGCATCGTCGCGTTGGCACGACGGTAGGCATCACGTAGCCGCAACACGTGCGTGGCAACTTGGTTCACCAAGTGGCTGAGGCGATCCTGGACCTCATCACGATCGGCCCGCTCGCGCTCCAACCGGCTCCCCTAACGGACTATCGTATCTCCCGCTTTCTGCAGCAACGCCGCCGATGCCTCGAGCATCTTTGTGGTGGACGCCTGCCGCTTTTGAAGCTCCGTGAACTCCCGCACATAACGGAGGAGCATGGCACTCCTCTCCTCCTTGACCTCACGGAGCTCCACGTCCTTGGCCCAGAGCTCCGCATCCTTAGCATGGAGCTCCTATGTCAGGCGCCTCACCTCGGTGTCACATCCCTAGTTCTGGTATGTCCTAGACTAGCTAGTCACGTGTGCATCATGTTCAAATTTCATTTAATTTTGAAATGGGGATTTGTGAAACCCTCAGAACCATTTCTGGAAATGACCCAGATAAAAATTGCTCCCAAAAGGTCCAAGAAAATGTTCATGTTGCTCTCTGAAAATATTGGAGAGAGATAAAAATCAAACCAATATTTTTAGGAGCTCACAAATATTTATTTTGGCCATTTGGAATTAATCCAATATTTATTTGCATTGGATATATATATATATATATATATGTTATATATTTTATATATATATCCAAAAATTCTGGATTTTGGTGAGGGGCTTTGGAATAATCCCTTAGGTCCCTGCAAAATTTGACAGAAGTAAATAAAATGATTTAGTATTTTACTAAATCGAAACAAATGTCCTAAAATAGAAAAGAAAACAAAAATAGAATGAAACTTACTGCGGCAAACTGGCATCAGGCGCCAATGCCCAACAGGCCCAGCCGACCGGCATCGCCAGCCGTCGTTTCCATCAGCGCCAGAGGACGCCGAAAGCACGCGCCGCCGCACGCTGACCATGCACCCGCCAGCTCGCCTCCACTGCTTGTTCGCGACCCTGCAACGTCGCCACGCAACCCCCCCGGCTCCCATCGCTCTCAGCCACGCTCATCGCCTCCCCTTTCTCTCTCTCGCGAGCACCACCGAACGAGCCGTCACCGCCGCTCGCTGTTGCCGCGCTCCACGCCATCCCCTCGCCCCTCCGTCGTGCCGAGAAGCTCCGCCACGTCTCCGTCTACCTCTCCGACGAGCCACGCGACGCGGGAAGCCTTGTGGAGCCACCTTCGCTGTCGTCTTCAACCTCCAGCACCGGAGATAGCCATCGCCATTCCGGCAGTACCAAGCCTTCCCCGAGCTCGCCGACCCCGCTGGATTCAGGAGCCCCTGGCCGAACCCCTCTCCCTTGCTCCTCCGGCGCCCTGAAGACCTCTGCCGCTCGAAGCTGTGCCCCGGTCGCCGCCGCGAGCCTCGCTTCACCGAGCTCCAGCCTCCCCAGCTCCTCCCACCTACCCCACTAGACGCGGGAGAGCACGGGCTACGCCCCGGTGCTCCCAGCCGCCGCCCCCGTGGCCTGAATCGCGGCCGCCGCCGCGTCCAGAGGTCGCCGCCGACGACCCTAGCCGGCCTGTCATGCGGGCCCGATCAGCCAAGTGATTAGCTTAAGGCTAATCACGATTTTGCTAACCACCCCTGACACTGACAGTGGGCCCGGCGCCCTCTAATCCTAATTAGACCAAATAAACCCCCTTGTTAACTAACTGAGTCATTGACGTGTGGACCCCACATGTCAGGTTTGACCTGGTCAGCGCCGTTGACCTGCTGACGCAGGCATGACGCAGTGCTGACGCAGTATTTGACTTTCTGGATTTAAAATAATTCAAAAATTCCAGAAAATGTTCAAAACTTAAAAAATTCATATAAATTCAACCGTAGCTCAGATTGAAATAATTTATATATGAAAAATCATCAGAAAAATTCAATCTATCCATCTGTACTAGTTTCATGCATGAAAAACCAACTTATACCTGCTGTATAAGTGAAATCATATAAATGGCATTTATAAGAGCTTGTTTTGGAGTTGCATTTGAACCTTTGGTTCAAATGGACTTCAACCAAATGAATGCTAGTTGCATTAGCTCAAACAACATCACGTCTTGATGCCATGTTCATGCATCATATTGTTGCATATGCTTGTGTATTGATTGTCGACACCGTTCCTTCTGGATAGGTCCTGCTCCGGAGAGTGTTCCAGTACTGCATGCGTGGAGCAAGGCCCCCTGTTGATCTACCAGGAAAGCAAACCCCCTTGTTCATTCCGATACAATCCCACTCTCTCACTTCTGCTCTCTTTTATTGCATTAGGACAACAACGATTCAACTGCTACTTTATGCTGCGGTAGTTGAACCCATTCCTCTGCATGACCTGTCATTGCCACTGTAAATAGTTGAAACCCACTAGCATGTGTAGGAGTTGAATGAGCCATGTTGTGTTCCTACCATGCCATGCCTGCTATTTCTTAGAATTGTGTCAGGGCTGATTCATTGGGAATGAATTGGAGTGCAGTGCTATGTTCTGATGCTGAGAGTTAAGTGTGTGAACACGATTTGGTAAAGGTAGCGGTGAGAGGCCATGTAGGAGTACATGGTGGGTTGTCTCATTGGGACTGTCCTTAAGAACTGAGTTCTATGTAAGTTGTCCGATGACTAGCTACTACCACACATTGGGCTCCGGGTGCTCCAAGCTCTCTCGACTTATTAACTGCCTTGATGTCTGTCCAGGGTTGCAACTAGTTTCTGGTGTTTGTAGGTAGTGCTATTTTTCTACCGAGTGGCACCCGGCAGGGTGGACTTGGGACAGACTAGGCACACGTGGCCCCGTGTACCGAGTGGCACCCGGATGGTGGGCTCGAGAACCCTGTACACATCGTTTGGGGCCGTCAGCGAAACCCCGGCCGGATCTCCTTGCGGATGGAACCCGAATAGGCGACAAACCTGGACTAGAGTCTTGTGTGGTTAGTCAGGTCGTGGCCGACACCCTCGCCAGGCTTCCGCTTAAAGGTTGCCGAGATACATGACATGTACATGGTGATAAGTGGTGAGAGCGTGTGTGAAGAAGTACACCCCTGCAGGGTTATCATGATCTATTCGAATAGCCGTGTCCTCGGTTATGGACTTCTTCGATGCTTACGTGGTACATAGACAACTTGAAGTGGATACTCTAAAATGCTCAAGACAAGTGTGAGTGCTATGGATGGCCTTCTCGTAGAGAGACGGGGATGAATCCATAGTAGTGTATTGATGTGGAGACTAGTGGACTCGTGTGTGCTGCCTCACCTCAAAGAAGTTTCTCGTAGTCGTAGAACAGGATAGCTACTGAGTCAAAGCTGGCTTGCTGCAACTAAGCCCCACATTACCTCCTTGATACAAATGCATGTATGATAGGATCTGATGTAAGTCTTGCTGAGTACCATTGTACTCACATTTCCTTTATTTATGTTTTGCAGATGAGACATCTGACTCACTAGTAGTTCCGCTTGGACTTCGACGAGTAGCTTGTTACCTCAGCTACGATCTTGTACCCTTGGGAGGGTCTAGTAGATAGTCAGGCTTCTCAAATTTTTTTTCTTTTGTAGTTGTCGTACTTTCGGACATGTAATGCTTCCGTTGCTTGTATGCTTTGAATGATGGGTCATGTGACCCCTGTTTGTATTAATGCTATGTGGCTCTTCTGGGCCTTTATCTATATGAGTTTGCGTTATGTTGTGATGCCATGTTGTACAGCACATACTTGCATGTTATGCGTACGTGTAACGTGTATTGCTATGTGTGGGATCCGACAACCTAGTTGTCTATCCTTGGTAGCCTCTCTTATGGGGAAATGTAGTCTAGTGCTTCCACCGAGCCATGGTAGTCCGCTACAGCCCGGTTTACCGGAGTCCTGCTAGCCTAGCACTACTGCTCCGGAACACTTAGACTGGCCGACATGTGATTCACTTCGTTCTTGTGTCTGTCCCTTCGGGGAAATGTCATGCGGTGACATCCGGAGTCCTGCCTAGCCTGCTACAGCCCGGGTTCCCGGAGTCCTGCTAGCCGATTGCTATGACACAGATTCACAGTCAATCGAGATGCTAGATGTTGTTTCATATATGCCTGTCCCCGTAAGTTAGTGCCACTTTGGGTTCACGACTAGTCCTGTTGGCCCGGGTTCTCTGCCAGATGGATGCTAGCGACACTATCATATACGTGAGCCAAAAGGCGCAAACGGTCCCGGGCCATGGTAAGGCGACACCCGTGGGAATACCGTGCGTGAGGCCGCAAAGTGATATGAGGTGTTACATGCTAGATTGGTGTGACTTAGAATCGGGGTCCTGACAGCTTTGGTACCAGAGCCTGACTGCCTGTAGGATTTCCAAGCCAACCTTGTCGAAGTTGAGTCTAGAAATTCTTTAGTTATGTAAGGGAATTGATTGTGGAAGGGAACGTAAGGCTCTTTTACTCCTTATAGCTCATGCCCTTCTGATCTGAATCATCCTATCTTTCCTACGGGGTTAAGGAACTAGGCTTCCTCTTCTGTCTATCAGGATCACGTGTTACTACTCCGTAGTCTCTTAGGATTGGTTGATCAGAGTCATAATCCAGTTTTCTAGTACTTCCGGTGTAGCCTGTTTAGTATGATGTCAGAACCTTGAGTGATGATGGTGATTATGTTGCTACCCCGTTTTTGCAGAATGTCTCATTTTGAGCATTTTACTGCCGTTATGCTGCCGGAATTGTCCTAGGAGTTTGAGAGATACTAAATTCTTGTGCTACCTTCCGCATCCTATAGTTGATGCTGAATCCATCCTTGTTTTCCTTGGTTTCGCTTCTTCGTGATGTTGCCGCTAACCGAAGTTACTTGCTGTTCGTGGCGGAACCACGGAGATGGTAGGGATGAAGATCCTCCCGACCAGTCTTCGTTGGCAGAGTTCATGTTAGAGATCGAGAGGAACAAGCGTGAGACTAACCGCTTGTTGGCACGTATCGAGGAGAACACCGCACATTAGTTCAAAGGGTCTGCAACCATTCATGACTTCATTTGCTTGCACCCACCCACCTTTCATCATTCCATTGAACCACTCGATGCAGATGACTGGCTCCGTAGTATTACTCACAAGCTGCGTTCCGCGAGCGTAGCTGAAGGTGACAAGTTCACCTATGCTACCTACCACCTGGAAGGTCCTGCTAATCTTTGGTGGCAGAACTATGAGGCTATGCTTCCATCTGGCCAGATACCTACCTGGAGAGATTTCACTGAAGCCTTTCACGAGCATCACATTCCTCTAGCTCTCATTGACCGCAAGAGAGAAGAGTTATGTAGTTTCACCCATGAGAAGATGGCTGTTGATGCTTACAGTAGAGAGTTTGAGAACCTCGCCCGCTATGCTACAGAAGAAGTGTCCACGGACGCTAAAAAGCAGGCTAGGTTCCGGAAGGGTCTCAACCCCAAGTTGCGTCGTGATCTCCACTTGCACCATTGCAATACATTCCAGGCTCTTGTGAACAAGGCCATTACCATAGAGACAGCTCAGCTCACTTATGAGGAGTCCCGTAAGCACACCCGTGATTTGGTTTCTTCCTCCGGTTATAGCTCTCAGAAGCGCCGGATTTGGGTTCCAAACTCCGCTCTTCCACCTGGATATGCACCGAGGCCATCTTATGTGGCGCCTCACCCAGTTCAGTTACATGCTCCACCCAGGCCTATTGGTAGACCGCCTGTCAATGCGGGCCCACGTCCAACCTCATGGACTTGCTTCACATGCGGAGAGCCAGGACACTATGCACGTGACTGCTCTCAAACCAACTATGCCCCACCCCTGCCTGAGAAGTCTGTTGGTCGTGGTAAGCCACCATGCAAGATGATCAGTGTCAAGTCAGCTCCCACTGAACGTGGACATGTGCATCACGTCTCAGCTAAAGACGCTCATGATGATCCGGATGTTGTTCTTGGTACACTCCTTCTCAATTGCCATCCAGCTTCGGTTCTATTCGATACTGGAGCATCTCACTCCTTCATCTCTGAAGGCTATGCTCGTTTGCATGACATGTCATTTTGTGATATGCCAACTCCACTTGAAATCCAAACTCCAGGGTCTAGATGGCAAACTACCAGAATAAGCCATGGTAATGAAATCCTTGTTGACAGACTTGTATTCCTTGCGTCACTTGTAGCCCTCAAGTCTTCAGATATTAACATCATCTTGGGTATGGATTGGATGACAGCTCATCATGCCAAGATTGACTGTTACACCAGGTCTGTTCAACTTACACATCCATCTGGCAAGATAGTCACTGTCTCCACTAGAGTTGCAAAGCGTCAACTCCACTCTCTTAATGCCAGCCCTCTTCTAGACCTTGAAGATATCCCGGTAGTCCGTGACTTTCCGGATGTCTTTCCAGAGGAACTGCCAGGCATTCCACCTGACAGAGATGTAGAGTTTGTCATAGATCTTATCCCAGGAACCGCTCCAATTTCTAGGAGACCTTATAAAATGGCACCCTTAGAGCTAGCTGAGCTTAAGAAACAGCTTGATGAGTCCTTGCAAAAGGATTTCATCCGTCCTAGTTCTTCTCTCTGGGCTTGCCCTGTCCTCTTCGTCAAGAATAAGGATGGTACGGACCGGATGGTTGTAGATTATCGTCCCGTTAATTTGGTCACGATAAAGAACAAATATCCGCTCCCCAGGATCAACGATCTGTATGATCAGCTCGCTGGATCCTCAGTCTTTTCCAAGATGGAATTGAGGTTAGGCTACCACCAAATCAAGATCAGAAATGGGGACATTCCTAAAACATCTTTTGTCACTCGTTATGGCCAGTACGAGTACACCGTCATGTCCTTTGGTCTAACCAATGCTCCAACTACCTTCTCCCGCTTGATGAACTCGATCTTCATGGAGTACTTAGATAAGTTCGTCGTGGTTTACCTCGATGATATTCTTATTTACTCGAAGAACGTGGAAGAGCATGCCGAACATCTTAGACTTGTGCTAGAAAAACTCAGAGAGCACCGTCTTTATGCCAAGTTCTCCAAGTGCGAATTTTGGTTGCCAGAAGTGACCTACCTAGGCCATGTGATATCTGGTAAGGGCATTGTTGTCAATCCCGAGAGAGTTCATGCCGTTCTTGATTGGACTCCACCTGAAACAGTTAAACAAGTTAGGAGTTTCCTTGGTCTAGCCAGTTATTGCCGCCGCTTTGTTGAAAACTTCTCTAAAGTGGCCAAACCTCTCACGGAACTTCTCAAGAAAGATAAAAAGTTTGAGTGGTCCCCACAAGGTGAGTACAGTTTTCGTGAACCGAAAAGACGCGCGACTTCTGCTCCCATACTTGTGCCACCGGATTTCACTAAGGACTTTGTTATCTATTGTGATGCCTCACGACAGGGACTAGGTTGCATTCTTATGCAGGATCGCCATGTGATTGCCTATACATCTCGACAGTTGCATCCACATGAGGAGAATTATCCTACACATGATCTAGAGCTTGCAGCCGTAGTCTATGCACTTAAGACATGGCGACATTACCTTCTTGGTAAACGTTGAGAGATTTACACCGATCACCAGAGTCTCAAGTATATATTCACCCAACCAGATTTGAACCTTAGGCAAAGACGTTGGTTGGAGTTGATCTCAGATTATGACTTAGGGATTACCTACACCCCAGGCAAGGGCAATGTCATGGCTGATGCGCTAAGTCGTAAGTCCTATTGCAACAATCTTATGCTGCAGCAGGGCCAGCCACTTTTCCATGAGGAATTCTGTAAGCTTAACCTTCACATTGCTCCTCACGGATTCCTTTCTACCTTGGTGGCGAAACCTACTCTTGTGGATCAGATCATCTCTGCTCAGAAGCAGGATACGGGAATTTCCCGGATCAAGAGAAACATTAACAAGGGAGTTGGTGGTAGTTTCTCTATAGATGATCGAGGTGTTGTTTTCTTTGAGAATCGCTTGGTGGTTCCCAAGAATCAACATCTGCGACAACTGATCCTTAAGGAGGCTCATGAATCTCCTCTCACGATTCATCCCGGTAGTACTTAGATGTATCAGGACCTACGCCAGAGGTTCTGGTGGACTAGGATGAAGAGAGAAATCGCTGAGTTCATTGCTAACTGTGACGTTTGTTGTCGCGTTAAGGCAGAGCATCAAAGGCCTGCTGGCACCCTTCAGCCTTTAGCTATTCCTGAGTGGAAATGGGATAAAGTTGGTATGGACTTCATCACCGGCTTTCCCAGAACCAAGAAAGGGAATACTTCTATCTTCGTAGTCATTGATCGTCTTTCCAAAGTGGCTCACTTCCTACCTGTTCGAGAGAGTATCATCGCTAGTCACCGTGACTTATATATTTCTCGAATAGTGTCACTTCATGGTGTCCCACTAGAGATCAATTCGCACTGTGGTAGTCTTTTCACTTCTCATTTCGAGAGTTTCCAAACTGCCATGGGCACCCATCTTTCCTTCAGTACCGCTTTCCACCCTCAATCAAGTGGTCAGGTGGAACGGGTCAACCAAATTCTCGAAGACATGCTTAGAGCTTGCGTTATCTCATTCGGTATGGATTGGGAGAAGTGTCTTCCTTTGGCCGAGTTTGCTTATATTAATAGCTACCAATCCAGTCTCAAGAAAGCTCCTTTTCGAGATTCTGTATGGACGAAGATGTCGAACACCTTTGAACTGGTCAGAAACCGGTGAAAGACAATTCTTTGGACCATATATGATCCAAGAGGCAGAAGAGCAAGTTCGCATCATTCATGAGAATTTGAAAACAGCCTAATCTCGTCAAAAGAGCCAGTATGACCGTCGTCATAAGGAAGTGGCTTATGAAGTTGGCGACATGGCTTACCTTCGGGTTACTCCCTTGAAGGGTACCCATCATTTCGGTATCAAGGGCAAGTTGGCTCCTTGTTACATTGGTCCTTTTTGCATTCTCGCTAAACGAGGAGAGGTTGCCTACCACTTTGAACTACCCCCACATCTTTCTCGAGTACATGATGTCTTCCACGTCTCTCAACTCAGGCGTTGCTTCTCGGATCCCATCCACGGAGTGGACCACGAAACGCTTGATCTCCAAGATAACCTCACATATCGAGAGTACCCTATTCGAATTCTTGATCAAGCAGAGCGTGTCACCCAACGTCAGAACATCAAGTTTCTCAAGGTTCAGTGGTCTCATCACTCTGAGAGAGAAGCTACCGAGCGAGAAGATCGCCTTCGATCGAGTACCCCACCTTCTTTCCATCGACCCCTGAATCTCGGGACGAGATTCTTTCAAGTGGGGGCGAGTTGTCACATCCCTAGTTCTGGTATGACCTAGACTAGCTAGTCACGTGTGCATCATGTTAAAATTTCATTTAATTTTGAAATGGGGATTTGTGAAACCCTCAGAACCATTTCTGGAAATGACCCAGATAAAAATTGCTCCAAAAAGGTCCAAGAAAATGTTCATGTTGCTCTCTGAAAATATTGGACAGAGATAAAAATCAAACCAATATTTTTAGGAGCTCACAAATATTTATTTTGGCTATTTGGAATTAATCCAATATTTATTTGCATTGGATATATATATATATATATATGTTGTATATTTTATATATATATATCCAAAAATTCTGAATTTTGGTGAGGGGCTTTGGAATAATCCCTTAGGTCCCTGCAAATTTTTGACAGAAGTAAATAAAATGATTTAGTATTTTACTAAATTAGAAACAAATGTCAGAAAATAGAAAAGAAAACAAAAATAGGACAGAAACTTACCTGTGCAGCCGGGCACTATATGCCCAATGCCCAATAGGCCACCGACCGCATCGCCAGTCGTTTCCACTGCGAGGAGGACGCCGAGCACGCGCCAAGACGCTGCCACGCCCCGCCAGCTCCTGCCTTCTGGTTGCTCCGCGACCCCCACGCAACGTCGCCACGCAACCCCGGCTCCCTCGCTCTCGGCCATCCCTCCCTTTCTCTCTCGCGAGCACCACCGAACGAGCCGTCGCCGCCGCTCGCTATTGCCGCGCTCCCCGCCGTCCCCTCGCCCCTCCGTCGTGCCGAGAAGCTCCGCCACGTCTCCGTCTACCTCTCCGACGAGCCACGCGTCGCGGGAAGCCTTGTGGAGCCGCCATCGCTGTCGTCTTCAACCTCCAGCACCGGAGATCGCCATCGCCGTTCCGGCTGTACCAAGCCATCCCCGAGCTCGCCGACCCCGCCGTTGGATTCGCTGTGAGCCCTGCAATCGAACCCCCTCTCCCTTGCTCCTCCGGCGCCCTCTAGCCCTCTGCCGCTCGAAGCCGTGCCCCGGCCGCCGCCGCGAGCCTCGCTCCGGTGAGCTCCGGCCTCCCTAGCTCCTCCCACCTACCCCACTAGATGCGGGAGAGCACGGGCTACGCCCCGGTGCTCCTAGCCGCCGCCCCCGTGGCCTAAATCGCGGACGCCGCCGCGTCCACAGGTCGCCGCCGATGACCCTAGCGGGCCTAACATGCGGGCCCGACCAGCCAGGTGATTAGCTTATGGCTAATCACCATTTTGCTAACCACCCCTGACACTGACAGTGGGCCCGGCGCCCTCTAATCCTAATTAGACCAAATGAACCCCCCTATTAACTAACTGAGTCACTGATGTGTGGACCCCACACGTCAGGTTTGACCTGGTCAGCGTCATTGACCTGCTGACGCAGGCATGACGCAGTGCTGACGCAGTATTTGACTTTCTGGATTTAAAATAATTCAGAAATTCCAGAAAATGTTCAAAACTTCAAAAATTCATATAAATTCAACCGTAGCTCAGATTGAAATAATTTATATATGAAAAATCATCAGAAAAATTCAATCTATCCATCTGTACTAGTTTCATGCATGACAAACCAACTGATACCTGCTGTATAAGTGAAATCATATAAATGGCATTTATAAGAGCTTGTTTTGGAGTTGCATTTGAACCTAATGGACTTCAACCAAATGAATGCTAGTTGCATTAGCTAAAACAACATCACGTCTTCATGCCATGTTCATGCATCATATTGTTGCATATGCTTGTGTATTGATTGTCGACACTGCTCATACGGATAGGTCACCTTTCAGGAGAGTGTTCCAGTGTACTGCCCTGTGGAGCAAGGTGCCCCTGTTGATCTACTAGGCAAGCAAACCCCCTTGTTCATTCCGATACAATCCCACTCTCTCACTTCTGCTCTCTTTTATTGCATTAGGACATTCAACTGCTACTTTATGCTGCAGTAGTTGAACCCATTCCTCTGCATGACCTGTCATTGCCACTGTAAATAGTTGAAACCCACTAGCATGTGTAGGAGTTGAATGAGCCATGTTGTGTTCCTACCATGCCATGCCTGCTATTGCTTAGAGTTGTGTCAAGGCTGATTCATTGGGAATGAATTGGAGTGCAGTGCTATGTTCTGATGCTAAGAGTTAAGTGTGTGAACACGATTTGGTAAAGGTAGCGGTGAGAGGCCATGTAGGAGTACATGGTGGGTTGTCTCATTGGGACCGTCCTTAAGAACTGAGTTCTGTGTAAGTTGTCCAATGACTAGCTACTACCACACATTGGCCTCCGGGCGCTCCAAGCTCTCTCGACTTATTAACCGCCTTGATCTCTGTCCATGAGTTGCACCTAGTTTCTGGTGTTTGTAGGTAGTGCTATTTTTCTATCGAAAGTGGCACCCGCGGGGTGGACTTAGAGGCGGGCCAGGCACACATTGCCCGGTGTACTGAGTGGCACCTGGATGGTGGGCTCGGGAACCCTGTACACATTGTTTGGGGCCGTGAGCGAAACCCCGGCCGAATCTCCTTGCGGATGGAACCCGAATAGGCGATAAACCTGGACTAGAGTCTTGTGTGGTTAGTCAGGTCGTGGCCGACACGCTCGCCAGGCTTCCGCTTGAAGGTTGCCGAGATACATGATGTGTACATGGTGATAAGTGGTGAGAGCGTGTGAAGAAGTACACCCCTGCAGGTTATCATGATCTATTCGAATAGCCGTGTCCTCAGGTCTGGACTTCTTCAATGCTTACGTGGTACATAGACAACTTGAAGTGGATACTCTAAAATGCTCACGACAAGTGTGAGTGCTATGGATGGCCTTCTCGTAGAGAGACGGGGATGAATCCATAGTAGTGTATTGATGTGGAGACTAGTGGACTCGCAAGGCGCTGCCTCACCTCAAAGAAGTTTCTCGTGAGTCGAGAACATGATAGCCACCGAAGTCAAAGCTGGCTTGCTGCAACTAAACCCCACATTACCTCCATGATACAAATGCATGTATGATAGGATCTGATGTAAGTCTTGCTGAGTACCTTTGTACTCACGTTTGCTTTATTTATGTTTTGCAGATGAGACATCTGACTCACTAGTAGTTCCGCTTGGACTTCGACGAGTAGCTTGTTACCTCAGCTACGATCTTGTACCCTTGGGAGGGTCTAGTAGATAGTCAGGCTTCTCAGCCTTTTTCTTTTGTAGTTGTCTGTACTCAGACATGTAATGCTTCTGTTGCTTGTATGCTTTGAATGATGGGTCATGTGACCCCTGTTTGTATTAATGCTATGTGGCTCTTCTGGGCCTTTATCTATATGAGTTTGCGTTATGTTGTGATGCCATGTTGTACATCACATACTTGCATGTTATGCGTACGTGTAACGTGTATTGCTATGTGTGGGATACAACCTAGTTGTCTATCCTTGGTAGCCTCTCCTATGGGGAAATGTAGTCTAGTGCTTCCACCGATCCATGGTAGTCCGCTACAGCCTGGTTTACTGGAGTCCTGCTAGCCTAGCACTACTGCTCCGGAACACTTAGACTGGCCGGCATGTGATTCACTTCGTTCCTGTGTCTGTCCCTTTGGGGAAATGTCACGCGGTGACATCCGGAGTCCTGCCTAGCCTACTACAGCCCGGGTTCCCGGAGTACTGTTAGCCCAGTTGCTATAGCCCGGATTCACACGCTGCTGACCGACATGCTCGATGTTGTTTCATGTATGCATGTCCCCGTAAGTTAGTGCCACTTTGGTTTCACGACTAGTCATGTCGGCCCGGGTTCTCTGTCATATGGATGCTAGTGACACTATCATATACGTGAGCCAAAAGGCGCAAACGCTCCCGGGCCATGGTAAGGCGACACCCGTGGGAATACCGTGCGTGAGGCCGCAAAGTGATATGAGGTGTTACATGCTAGATCGGTGTGACTTAGAATCGGGGTCCCGACACTCGGACTCCGTGGTCTGCTGCGCCGCCATGGCACCAGGTAGAAGCAATGGGGAGAGGAAGCAAAGGGGGCGAAACGGCTGAAAGGCAATGCAATCTACGGGAAAGCGGAGGGAGCGGGGAATCTTTTGGTTTTCACCACGGTAAAACACCAGTCGACGACTTCTCACATCAGGGAGCAGTGGGTTTTTATAGGCGGAGTCATCGTGACTAATTGCTGCCGCGCCTGCTTCCGTCAATCAAAAAATTAAAAATTCTGCCGCGCCTGCTCCCGTCAATCAAAAAATAAAAAATCCTGCCGCACCCAAACACCAGAGCAACACCGCAGTGGATATTTAAATTTACCTACCGGCAAGTAGATAAAAAAAGGGGTGAAAAAACAAATGTGGCGGCGGCCTAGCTAATCGGTCAAACTAGCCCAACTAGCTAGCCGCCGTGCTTCACTGAAGAACTCGGCGGGAAAGGTGCTCTTTCGTGATTTGACGACTCATTTACTTGCTTCGGCGCTACGACCGAGGAGGACCCAGAAAACGCGCGGTAGGGCATCCCACGTTATGAAGAATATATGCGTGCACCACCCGGGAGGACCCCGAAACCGCACGGTAGGGTGTGCCCATCTCTTGTTCTAGGCGATTCTTCTATTTTCCAAGCTTTTTTTAGTTGTAATAACACCACGGCAAGCTAGCGCCGCTCTTCGTGTGTGCCCGTGCAAAGGTTAGACGATGGAGAGAAGAGAGATTGAGATCGCAGACACAGGACCCACTAGTAAGTGAGACAACGGTCATGCACGTGTTGACGAGGCACTCCCTCTACTCTACTCAACGCAGCAAGTCAGTATAAAATCAAGGTATGAGACAAAGCCAACAACCGCTCGCTTTTTCGTGCTATCAACTTACGCTTTGTAGTCCAGGTTGCCGATTCGAATCTCGTCTTTCAGATTTGTTAGTTTTAGGTCCAAATTTGATTAATGACAAGTGGGACCCCCGTGTGTTGTTCCGATATTTCAGTGTAGAATGGTTTTTTTGAACAAACACTTTGCGCGGTTAGACAAGTAACGACACGAGTTACACCTATTTTGCAAGTTTACGAACAAAAATGACAGCGGCATAGGATATCACATCCACCTCGCAGCTTAGATACTATGGTGATACGAGTTTTTACATCGTTGGAAGTGAGATCCAATGGCTTGGGAGTAGTCTTTCTAATTATGCGCAATTTCCAAACTCTCCAAAGGTTTTTTTGCAAATAAAACATTCAGGCCTCGTGTGTGCCGCTGCATCTTCGATCCAACGGCTCCCCAGTGCTCATATTAGGTGCTCCCGTTAGCTTAATTACCCGCTACGGTGATATGAGCATATAGGTCGTATGATCAGTGATCAGATGGCACATGCGAAGTACTTGTACTTTCTGTGCATTTCCCAAACTCTATCAGCCGTATATTGCAAAAACATTCAAACCTCCTCATGGGCCATTAGAGATCAGTGAACTCGTATCACCATAGAATCTACGGTGCGGGAGCACCTCATACTCTCCCGTGCGAGAAAACATAAGGTGCTATTGCAGCTTGGATGCTATGGTGATACGAGCTTGGAGGTCATTTGATCTGATATCCAATGGCATCTGAGCAGTCTTTATGCTTATAAGCAGTGGCTGAACTCTTTTGGGGATTTTCTGCAAAAAACCATTTGAACCACCGAGGAGGTGTTGGGTCAAAAATTCAACGCCTCCGAAGAGCTTGTATCACCCAAGCATCTAAGGTGTGGTAGCACATGATATTCCTACATATAGGAGAATATGATGTCCTCCTTCATCTTAGATGCTACGGTGATACGAGCTTCGAGGTCGTTGGATATGGGATCAAAGGGCATCTAAGTAGTTTTTGTACAAATTGTGTGCAATTCTCAAACTCATCAAGGTTTCCTGCAAAAATATTAAGACTCATCATGTGAGCTGCTATATCTTAGATCTACAAGCTCCAAGAAACTCGTATCGGCATATAGCATCTAAGGTATGGGGGCACATGATATTCTCCCGGGGAGGAGGGTTGGGGGGTGCACAACCAATCGGTGGCTGGGAGGGTGGGGACAAATATAATCTAAACAACCCTAAACAGAGCTCCACAATTTTATCTAAGGTCGAGGGTTGACCCCGACAATCATAGCTCCGCCTAAACACAACATTTGCATGTCTTGTAGTACTACACTTAATATTCATGTTTCAGTTTCATGTTCATTTTAAATATTGAACTGAGGACCATGGACGTCTTACATTTTACTCCCTTCGTTCCTAAATATTAGTCTTTTTAGAGGCTTCAAACGGACTGGCACATACAGATGTATATAGACATATTTTAGAGTCTAGATTCACTCATTTTGCTCCGTATGTAGTCACTTGTTGAACTCTCTAAAAGACTAATATTTAGGAATAGAAGGAGTATTTTTGAATTCGTGTCATACATGCATGGTTTGGAAAAATAGATGCACTATACTTATTGGATTGTTGTTGTGTTTGTGCGTGTGTGTCTCTCTGTGTGTGTGGTCATATGCTTGATACATACAAATTTTTCTCACCTCCATATTGTTCATCTTTTAAATTTGAATTTGCATTGGAAAACTTACTAGGGATACCATGAAATGTGAAATCCACGTTGAGATCACTATATCACAAACTCACTCTAATTCAACAACTCTTCATAAATCAATTACCACGTTGAGATTAGTATTTGCAAGGAAAATACGGGTATTGTAATACACATAGATTAGATTCGGCAATTTAAAAGGTTCCTTTCATATTCTCGAATGGTAGGACCCAACGGCATACCAGCCAGACCTTGGCTCGTGTTGATCCTAAAAAAACCGGGCTCGTGTCCTTCGGTGGCGTGCGTGGTACGCACATTAGGCAACCCCAACCAGTTGAGCCTCAGTGTTTCAAGTCGAAATATCTGGCGGCCAGAATTCCAGCCCTAGGAAATTCCCCTCATGTCCCCGATCCATAATGACTACCGATGAACAACAGAGGGATGCTTTAGTAACTACACAATGTTACCTACCGTGCGAAACGCAGTTCAATTCCTCGATGCCGCTTCGTCAAGGTCACCCGTCAATCGTGCATTGCCTAGTACTACTACTACTACACGTAATGAGCACATAATTGAGCCCGTTTGTTCGTGCCTAGTACTTGAGTTAATATATCGAGCAATGCACAGGATGCGGAGGGATTAGCCTTTTACTGCACATATAACTTGTCTGAATTCTATCTAAGCAAAATGTTTGAACAAATCCTTTCTTAAGAAATACAACAGGAAAGATGTACGGCTTGAAAATTTATTGCATGATGCAGGTTCTGATATTGTTTTGAATCATGGATCTTAAATTTCAGAAAATCCAAAAGTGAGCATAAATTCTTGAAACTAAGCATGGTCACGTGATATGGCACAAATATTACTTCGTAAGTTTTTTCTTCAATTTGAGACAAGCTGCTTATGACAAGTTGCACAAATGAAGAGCCAAGGTATTTTCGAACAAAGACCTGTCACGTTAAGGTGAACGCTTTCACTATTGAAACCGTGGGCGCTTACGTGCCGCCACGAGTCCCCGCTTCTCATCGGCAGGTGCCGTCCGAGCAAGCGTGTGAGTCGACGGGAGGCGTAAGCGAACCGATCGCCCGGTATCGAGGAGGCGTCGAAGCAGATCATTGCAGAGCTCACCGAGGCGAGCCCTTTGACCGAACTCCGCCGCCCACCGTCGTCCCAACTGCTCCCACTTTTAATGTCGCCGCGCCGCAGTTTAAAATCAACCCCGCACTACCCGTATCGCTACAATCCTCTCTTCCTCTCCGATTCTCCTGTCGCCTACCTCCAACTAGCCTGACCTAAACATACGCCATGCTGCATCATGATTGTCTGCCCTTAGTGTTCGAGTTTCCTGAGGAAGACACCCAGCCGGAGTCTCAAGAACATAAGGCGCTTTGGGACGAGCTTGAACTGGCCTTGCGGGAAGACGCCGAGCTTGTCCCCGCTCCCATTCCGGCTCCCGTCGCCCCGACTGCGTCAGCGCCCATCCCCGTGGCATTGATGGGCTGGGAGCCGCACATTGTTGCCGAGCTTGATCCCACGGGGTTCCACGAGGTCCCCGCCAACTTTCACGCGCCCGTGCACCTGCCAGCGCATGCGCCTGCGCGTGCACTGACGCGCACGCCCGTGCCGGTGCCCATGCACGTGCCAGCTCATGCGCCTGCGCGTGCACTGACATGCGCGCCCGTGCCGCTGCCCGTGCACACGAATGTCTCCGCTGCGCTGACAGCGCTTTGTCCCAGCAGTGCGCGGTTCTCGGCGGCATGGATGGCCACCTTCGACCGCTTCCGTGCACCAACGCCAGTCGCCTCCTCCCGCCAGTTGACTCGCTCCGAAGACTAGAACATTTTGGCCTTCCTTGAAGCTAGGCCAACGTCCAAGAGTACACCAACAACGGCGCAAGACGCCGCCGTCGCTGTCGTTCAGTGGCTCGACGACACACAGAGCACGACAGAGGAGCCGCTTCGCACCGCGAGACGCCCATGCCGCCGCGTAATCTAAATTTGCCATGAAAGACATTCGGATTGCCATGATTAAAATCCGAACATTTATCATTTCCGTTTATTTTATATCGATCATCGTGTAATTTAAAGTCGGAGTCAGACTGAACGAAATGTATGGTTTGATCGATTGAATGTTCTGCTAGAGCCGTATCAAATTAAATATAAAACGTCATCAAGCCACATGTATTCCTTGTCATCCAACGACCTAGACTGCTTCAATGTCGAGCGCTCAACACGTTTAGCGTGCAGTTAATTTCATGCCAAAAATAGTGCTAATCACATGACAACACGCAAATAATATCCTAGTAGTTAATATCCGCATGCACTTAATATACTTCCAAATTAACGTGCATTGCACGCACACACTGACTAGTGCTGCTAGTACGTGAAACTGGTGCCGTGACTTGTGAACGCGTCCAGATATGGTCAACGGCAATATCGCCTCATGAAGTTCTTCCTGTTTGCCTGCAAGGCCTAAACGCGGAACGGGAGGAGAGAGAGAGAGAGCACACATGGAACTCACCAGTAAGTGAAGGCGAATAGTACTAAAAATAATATTACATGTTATCCATTAATTAGGTTGTGGTAATATAAAAACATTATGTGAACAAAGGGGGTACAACAAACATTACTATTCTATGTATGTTGCCTATTGACGTGCGGCTTGAAGGCCCGGTCGCATGTTCGATCCTCGTCCTTTATTTTTTAATTTGTATATGGGTCCAAATTTGTTTCTTGACATGTAAGCCCCTCGGTGTGTAGTTTGTAGCACTTTAATTTACGGGTCGAAATTTGTTCCATTCCAAGTGGACTATCGATGTGTAGTTTTGTAGCTTATTTATAATAATTAAAGAGAACAACATAGTTTTTTTCAATAATACCATGGTGCGCCGTTGAAGGCGAGAAAGGACGTCTTGAGAGAGCGATGGCCGAGCGAGAGGGAAATCAACTAGGGAGTTGCGTGGGTTGCAGCGGTGTTTGGAGTAGTTGTGGGCGAATGCTACGAAAATATAATCTAAACCGACCGGAATAAATGCCTACACAAATTAATCCAAGGTTGGAGTGCCCCTCGCAATGTAAATAGCTCCGGCTTTGCGAGGGATGGAGAGGTAGTAGCTTCAATGCGTGGAAGATACGATGTGAGAAAGCGAGGTCAATCGAGAGACATATAGATAGCTCTGGAGAGATATTGTCCGATTGAGCTTTTCGGCAAGGGTGAGGGCTGTAAGATAGAGCTTGAGAGATGATCCGAGTCCAGCACGATAGATATATTTTGTGCGTGGGAGGAAGCAAGGTCAACCGATCACATAGGGTCGCCGTGCGATCGAATGAGTGAGACGGGTTGGAGAGAGTGACCTAGATAGACGATGTGCGTGAGAGAGTATACAATGTGAATATGTCGAATTGGGATCAAACATGGTGATATATCATTTTTATCCGAGAAAGAGCGAGGTCAATCGAGACATACGGAGAGAGAGAGAGAGAGAGAGAGAGAGAGAGAGAGAGAGAGAGAGAGAGAGAGAGATTGAGTGAGCGTGGCCCACCATGAGGTCGAAAGAGTGGTGGCGGCTTGGATGGACTGACCTAGATAGACAATCTGCGTGAGAGAGTATAGAGTGTGTAGATCGAGGCCCGAACAGGGAGATATATCATTTGTGTGGGAAAGAAAACGAGGTTAAACGAGATTCAGATAAAGAGAGCGAGATTGAGCGAGTGTGGCCCGCCGTGCGGAAGAAAGAGTGAGACAGTCTCGAGGGAGTGACCTAGATATACAACGTTCGTGCGTGCGCACGAGAGGTTGGGGGGCTAGATAGGCAATGCATGTATTTAGAGCGAGAGGGTGAGAGGGGGAGGGGGAGAGAGAGAGAGAGCTCGGTATGGGGTGCAATGGCGGGTGTGTGAGGTAAATATATTTGGTAACAGACTGGAAAAAGGGGTTGTGTAGTTGAGAGACTTAGAGATCGAAACATGGAGAGAAAGAATGAACGTGTGTTAGAAACCGATAGCTTTCTAATGTGGTTAGGAGAGGAAGATTGACCGTCTGGTGAAGTATGTAGCGTTTGTGCGCGGGGGGGGGGGGGGCTAAAAACAACATTTTAATTTAAACAGTACGAGATTTAAAAATGATGTTTCAATTAGGTGTAAATTGTAAGATTTTAACCGAGGACCAGGAAAACGGGTAATTATTTTGAATTCGTGCCATACTAAGTTTCGAAAAGTTGACATTGACTCGGTTTGTTGTGCTATTTTGTAGGTCATATGTTTGAATCCATCCAAAAGTTTTCTCACTGCCATGGTGTTCATCATATACATATGAATTTGTATTAAAAAAGTAGCGTGGATACAGTGAAATGCGAAATCCACGTTAGAATTGGAGATCGCTACGTGACACACACTCTAATTCAAATAACTAACTACGTGACACACACTCTAATTCAAATAACTAATTATGTGACACACACTCTAATCCACACACATACAGATTCGTTTGCAAATGAAATAAGATTCATTTGCATTCTCAAATGTAGGCACACCAGGCAGACCAGGGTCGTGTCGGGGTGGATGCTGCTTCGGTGCCTTAAAGGAAAATGCCTTTGGGTCACTGACATGTGGGCTAGCCACCTGCTGGGCCCACATGTCATTGACACAAAGGTAGGTGCCTTAAGGCACCAAAGCATAGTCCTGTCGGGGTGGTCGCGCTTTTCGGATGGACGCGTAGCACCCAGCCACCCACCCCCTCCCCCCCCCCCCAAAAAAAGGACGACGACAATATAAGTTCGTGCTTCCACGTTTTGGATTGAAATATCTGGCGGCCCCAATTCCAGCCCTGCAAAATCTCTCTTCTCCACCGTCCCCTTCCGCGCCCAGATTGCTCAAATCCCTAATTCGCCGCCAACCCTCGAATCGCCCCTCGTCTCGTCTCTTTCCCCACCATTCCCCACCTCTCACTACAAAAAAAAGACACATCCGTGACATTTTGGGCCGAACGAAATTTTTTTCTGTCATACATATAACACTTCTATGACGATAATTGTGACAAAACCCGGTATCATCATAGATGTGGTGGGCTCCTACTTCTATGACAAAAAATCATGATGTAAAATGGGTTTTTCGTCCTGGGCGGGCCGGAGACGCAGCTGCATGACATTCTTTGGGTCGTCCATGACGGAAAAAACCGTGGTAGAAGCGAGGGGGAGGAAAATTTTAGGGAGTTCCCGGTTACGGTGGGAGGTCGGGGGCCGAGTGATCCGCGTTTCTCTCGTACACGTACGCGCGTGTGTGCGAGGCGTTGGCTCTAACTGAACCCGAGCGAGGCGTTGGGCTCTAACTGAACCGAGCGATTGCAGACCGCAACTCTGGCGTTCTTGAACCCGATCGAGCGATTCGCCAGCTACTGCTGCTAATCAAGCCGGTCGATGGGATGAACAGTGAGCATTGCGGGGGTTTGGATGAACGATGGCGGTGGCGTTGCCTCTGGATGAACAGGACCCGTGGTGTGGTGGAGGGCTGGATGAACAATGAAGCGGTGGAGGGGTGCCCGTGGAGGGGTGGATGAACAGACCCGTGGTGTGGAGGGCGGGATGAACAGAGAAGGTGGAGGGGTGCCCGTGGAGGGGTGGTTGAACAGGACCCCGTGGTATGGAGGGCTGGATGAACAGTAGACGGTGGAGGGGTGGTTGAACAGTAGCCGGTGGAGTAGCGCGCGGTGGAGGATGGATGAACAGGAGCCCGTGGAGGCTGGAGGAGTTCGACGGTGGATGAACAGTAGCTCATGGAGGCTGGAGGGGGTCGACGGTGGAGATGAACAGTATCCCGTGGAGTCCAGTTTTGCGGTACGCCACACCCCTCCCGATGAACAGGACCCCTGTTTCGACCGTAGCGCTCCAACACAAGTCCGTTTCCTCCGTTTTGCGGTACGCCACACCCCTCCCAATCAAGAGGACCCCCATTTCGACCGTAGGAGGTATGTTTCCTCCGTTTTGCGGTACGCCACACCCCTCCCGATCAACAGGACCCCCGTTTCGACCGTAGGAGGTCCGTTTCCTCCGTTGTGCGGTACGCCACACCCATCCCGATCAACAGGACCCCGTTTGCTTTGTAGGAGGTCCGTTTCCTCCGCCAGCGATGCACGCCAGGCCTCGTTTCCATCGCCTCTTCCGTCCAAGCCCTCCCGATGAACACGATCACGCATTCTGTTCCGACCCAGCCGCGTTGCCTCCTGATGAACACGACGCATTCCGTTGCCTCCCCATGAACACGACGACGACACTGTTTCTCCGTTCCGACCCAGCCATGTCAACGAGCCCTCGCCGTACGTATGCGCGAGTAGGCGTTCGAGACCCGCCAGTATGTACACATACGTGGCCGTATTTTCTTTCTTGCACCACGGCGCATGCGTATGTGTACATGCTACGTCGCGGCGCCTCTACTACAAAACGTCGGCGCCTCTAATCGACCCGGTATATATGTAATGCATTACCGTTCACGACCGTAATGACAACACTACGTGCGCTTCAACCAGGTGGGTCCCACCGCCGTGCACTTCCTTGCTGCGAAGATGTAGCTGGTGGGTCCCAGCAGTCGGTGGGGGCGAATACGGTGGCCCGTCCGGTGGGTTCCGCTGTCGGTGGAGGAATTATTATTTTGCACGTAATAAGGAGGCACTTCCTTGCGCGGCCGTGGACACAAATGTCGGCCTCTCCACGCATGATCCACGTCCGATGGAAGTCGTTCCTTGACCACGTTGACCACGCCACGCCGAGAGCACCAGGGCGGTGGACGACGGCGAGGCCTAGGAAGGGGACGACGGGCAGCCGGGGAAGACGCGGAAGTGGAAGCCCGCGCGCACGCGGAGAGGACTACGAGGGTTCACTGGTTCGGCTGCGGTGTGAGGCAGCCGTCGCTGCAGGGCCTAGCCAGCTGTGGGAATAGTAGGGGGCGGTGAGGCCTCCGCGGCAGCCGATCCGGCCACGGGAGGAAGGAGCATGCGGCACGACCGGCACTGCTTTGGGCGGCTGGAGCAAGAAGACCAGAGGTTGAAGAAGCACTACGGCCGTTGGATGGACATCGTACGGTCACTGGAGCTAGAATCGTTCATATTGACTAAGTTGACAAAGCCCTTCATCCCCGTCAACTTAGTAGGCCCACAAGTTAGCCTCCCACCAAGGTGGGTCCCAGCTAGCCGGGGGAGTATTCATTTTTTTTGTGCGTAATAAGGAGGCACTTCCGGTGGGTCCGGTGACAGTGAGGGCGTTTTTTTAAAGTGAAATACGGTGGCCCGTTCGGTGGGTCCCAACAGTCAGCTGGAAACGATTTTTTCGCAAAATACTGGTGGCCCGTCCGGTGGGTCCCTGCTGTCAGGTGGAGGAATAATTATTTTGGACGTAATAAGGAGGCACTTCCTTGCTGCGGCCGTGGACCCAGCTGTCAGCCTCTCCACGTACACTCCACGTCCGATGGAAGCCGTTCCTTGACCATGTTGACCACGCCGCGCCGAGCGCACCAGGGCGGTGGACGACGGCGAGGCCTAGGAAGGGGACGAAGCGGAGCCGGGGAAGACGCGGCAGTGGATGCCCACGCGTAGAGGAGTATGAGGGCACTGGTTCGTTGCGGTGTGAGGCTGCCGTCACCGCAGAGTAACAGGGGGTGTGGGTGAGTTGAGGGATGAACTGGCCAGCGGTGGGAGTAGTAGGGGGCGGTGAGGCCTCCGCCGCATCACAGCCGACCACGGGAGGCAGGAGCACGAGGCACGACCGGCGCTAGTTTGGGCGGCTGGAGCAAGAAGACCAGAGGTTGAAGAAGCACTACGGCTGTTGGATGGACATCGTACGGTCACTGGAGCTAGAATCGTGCATTATTGACTAAGTTGACAAAGCCCTCCGTCCCGTCAACAACTTAGTAGGCCCCACAAGTGAGCCTGCCACTATACTGGGTCCCAGCTAACAGGGGGAGTATTCATTTTTTGTGCGTAATAAGGAGGCACTTCCTTGCGTGCGAAGATATAGCTGGTGGGTCCGAGCTGTCAGCGGCGGTAACATTTTTTCGCGAAATACAGAGGCCCTTTCGGTGGGTCCCAGATGTCAGGTGGAGGAATCATTATTTTGCGCGTAATAAGGAGGCATTTCCTTCCGTGCGGCCGTGGACTCAGCTGTCGGCCTCTCCACGTACAGTCCACTTCAGATGCATGTCGGTCGTTGACCACATTGACCAGGCCGCCCCGAGAGCACCAGGGCGGTGGACGACGGCGAGGCCTAGAAAGGAAATGACCCGGAGGCAGGGAAGACTCGGCAGTTGTTTCCCACGTGGAGGGGAGTACGACTGTACGAGGGTTTACTGGTTCGTCTGCCGTCGCCGGAGAATAACAGCAGGCGTGGGTGAGTAGAGGGATGGCTAGTCCAGCGATGGGAGTACGGTGGGGCGGTGAGGCCTACGCGGCAGCAGAGCCGACCGTGGGGAGGAGGGAGCAGGCAGTCCCGCCGGCGCCTTTTTGAGCGGCTGGAGCAGGAACAGCATAGATTGAAGAAGCACGACGGCCGTTGGATGGACATCCAACAGTCACTGCTTGTGCGTCAACCTTTTTTTAGGAAAGCCTCAAATCTGTGGAAAGCAGCATACAGCCCATCTGCCATTATTTCTAATAATTTTCAGCGCATTTGCTAATTCTTAAGGGTTTTTTTGGAGCCCATATTCTTTTTGTTAGCATTACAGCCCAAATTGTGGCCACGGTTAAAAAATTATACGAAATTTTGCATATTTTGCTGCGGTCCGAACTATTTTTAATCCCGAAATTTCGACTCACATTCAAACTGATTTTAAAAATAAATGTATATCTATATAAAATCCAACAAATTCTCCATGCATAAAAATTAATGTAATTTAGAGTCTTGAAATGAGAAAAAAGATATTTGAAACTAATTGCCGGTTTGATGTGTTTTAAAAATGTACATCCCATTTCTCATTACTGATGGGCCATTTTCTCGGCCAGCCGAATGAAAGCTCTCCTCGTCTTGAAAGATTTGCTGCCCAACAGCTGACAAAGCGACTTACTTGGCAAATCACAAAAAATCTGGTGGCCGTGGACCCATTGTCGGCCTCTCCACGTCTGATACTCTTCCGATGGAAGTCGTTCCTTGACCACGCTGACCACGCCACCACGGAGAGCACCACGGCGGTGGACGACGGCGAGGCCTAGGGAAGCGGGCGATGCGGAGCAGGGAAGACGGGGCGTGGAAGCCCGCGGAGAGGAGTACGAGGTTCACCGGTTCGGCCGGTGTGAGGTTGCCGCCGCCGCAGGCTGGCCAGCCGTGGGAATAGTAGGGCGATGAGGCCTCCGCGGCAAAGACAGCCGACCACGGAGGCGGGAGCATCGGATGACCGGCGCTGCTTTGGGCTGCTGGAGCAAGAAGACCAGAGGTTGAAGAAGCACTACGCCCGTTGGATGGACATCGTACGGTCACTGGAGCTAGAATCGTTCATATTGACTAAGTTGGCAAAGCCCTCCGTCCCCATCAACTTTGTTGGCCCACAAGTCATCCTCCCACTATGGTGGGTCCCAGCTAGCAGGGGGGTATTCATTTATTTGTGCGTAATAAGGAGGCACTTCCTTGCGTACGAAGATATAGCTGGTGGGTCCGACATGTCAGCGGGGGGAACGTTTGTTTCGCGAAATACAGAGGCCCTTCCGGTGTGTCCCAGCTGTCAGGTCCTCGCAAAAAAAGGGAAAGAAAATCAAAGACTTGGGAAGGCGTACAGAACAAGCTAGTGTACCAGTGAAGAGACGTTGCCGAGTTTTAGAAAAAGAAAGACGCGTTCTCGTAGCTGGTTCGAATCCAAACCTAGACTATGACTATATATGGTGCTATGCTACTCGCAAGTAATGAAACCGACATATCCAACATTCGCTTCTCCTCTTCTCTACTTACTCGCCTAGCATCGAAGCTCTCGCCGCAGCAACCATGTCTGGCGGCTGCTCGTCCACCGCTTCTTCAGCAGCAACAACCAGATATGTGCCAAGTCGCAACCCGTACCATCGCTGTGGGTCTCATCACACCCTCGCCAACGCTGCACCGCATGACCGATTGCTCATCGCAACCCAGCCGTTGGTGTGGTGCCACTCTCGCAAATCACGCAGAGTCATCCGTCGCGTCTCAACCACAATCCGCAACCCTGGCCGAGTCTTCTACAAATGCCCGAATCATGGGGTAATAATATGTTTAAGTGTTGTTCGCTGCTTCAGCTTGCTGATTTTTTTAATAGTTTGGTTGATGATCTACCAATTTGATTCGTGCAGAAAAGGGAAGATTCGTGTGATTTGTATTTCTGGGAAGTTGCTGATGTGGGGGAATGCAACTACGCTGATTATTTGGGGTGTTGGACAAGTAACTGAAGGAACGGCAGAAGAGGAAGATGCAGAGCAGAAGGTTAAAGATGCAGTTCCTCTGATCATGGCCAAGCAACAGCATTCTTGAACGGTCTTGACAACAATGAGGAGATGAAAGAGCTTGTGAAGATAATGGGCAAAATCGATGTGCTCTGTAGGATGATTGTCTCTTTATTTGAAGTGTATGTAGCACTCGTGATGTATTCAGTGGCTACGACATGAGCACTTTGCTGAAAGTAGTAATGAATGAAACCTGTGTAGTAGGCTGGGCATAGTGTTTTGAACATCTAATGATTTCTATTAACGGAAATCAGGGGGTATCCCCTTTTGCTCATATAAATAAATAAATAGCAGAGGCCCTGTCGGGTTAGCTTTGTTCTCATTCGAAGACGTCGAGAAAATTGCAGTCCAACAGCAAACTATGTCATCAAATTCAAGTTTCACAGCCAAATATGAGTACAACTAAACAACAATGTCATCATGTTTTAGTTGTCATACAATCACCAAACACAAATCAGCATACATAACAAGTGATGTTCTCACAGCAAAATACTAAACAACATGTTCATCAGGTTTCAATTGCCATAGCAAACACAATTTCACATAGTAGATAAAAAACGTCTTCTGACAGGCAAATACGACAAAAGCAATGTAATCATCATCTGCAGCAGCAGCGTCAACATCTTCGCCATGTGTATCAGTCTGAATCGTAATTCCCCACGGTGTCATCTTCTTCTTCGTCCTCAACGTCCTCGAGCGTTGGCTTCTTCTTGATCAACTCTTGTATGTCCACAAGACGACAGCAATCTTTTCGCCGGTGTCATTGACGTGATGGTTCTCAAAGATATTAGGAACATCTGTGTTATCTTGTACATCGTGAGCAAGGTAAGCATCATCTTGTTGTGCAACTTCATTAAACAAATTCCTCTGCTCAAAACTTTGCAATACTCTCCAGTCATCGTTACGTGCAAATGTGTCTTCCAAGAAAAATATCTGTGTTGCTTGATTTGCCAAAATAAAAGGCTCGTTGGTCCGATGCGCCGCCTTGACATTGATGGATTTGAAATAATCATCGCCTCGGGTTTTGCTATCACGGAAAACAGGTTATACCAACGACAAAGACAACAGTAACCACACACCGATGATCCTCAAACCGAGATATCTTGCAATCAAGAATGTCTGTTATGTTAGCATACATTTCGGTGTCTCTTTGTCATACGTATCCGTGCTCATGATGGCACTGCTTTTGTGTCTTCTGCCTTTGTCTCGTGCAAAGGGTGTTGTAGCGCACATCTCCAACAACGCAAGATTCATAATGTCTTACCCGAGTATCGTGACCCATTGCTAGTGAGTAAAGGGCATCATCAACTGCCTGCCCATCCTCCCGCATCTTCTTAACCTATGGTTAGAAAATAGACAAGCTGATCATCTTATGTACCCAATATATTAAAAAAATTGACAGTGCACTTCAAAAGCTTACATGGTTCTTGAACAATTTCGCAAATCCTTCCATAACCAGTTTGTCAATGTTTCTTGGATTTTGCGGCAGTTACTCCTCTTTGTAGATGCTGCACAACATAGTGATCGCGTCAAACATCTAAATATATAAGAATGTGCTGCAAGTTTAGTAGATTACGATGTATAAGCTGCAATCTGCACTTACTTGATATAAGGTAGTATCTCGTGACGCTTATTCAACACATACCAAACCATTTTGTCCAAATCTTTAGGTTTGTCCTCTTGTCGACTCTTCCTCAGAACTTCCGAGCGGAATAATCGAAAACATTGAGCCCGGATTGTCTTCACCCACCTCTTTGCTAAGCTGATCACCGTTTCAATGTATTTTGAGAAGAATGTCAACGCTTACAGTAGCAATGTAGGCCTCTGCAATGGAACCCTCGGGTCTAGCTCTGTTCCTAACATAGCCCTTGAAAGTGCCTAGCCGCCTTTCAATAGGGTACATCTAGCCATACTGTACTGGACCTCTAAGTAGTGCCTCATCAGGTAGATGAACAGCCAAATGCACCATCACATCAAAGAAGGCTGGAGGATATATCTTCTCAAGGTCTAGGATAGTTGGTATCTTGTCTCTAAGACGCTCCAAAGCATCTATCCTGATATTTCTACTCCAGAGTTCCCTGAAGAATTGTCCCAACTCTGCAATCGCTCAGAGTAAGTCAGGCGACCCAATCCTCTAAGGATAACAGCTAAAACCCTTTGAAGTAGGACGTCATAGTCATGAGTTTTCAACCCTTGTACCTTGTTTCCATCTACACCGACTCTCCTTTCGTGGTTGGAAGCAAATCCATGTGGGAATCTCACACGTGAGGACCTCGCAGAATTCTTTTCTTTTTACCTTGTCCAAGACGCATTACAATGGTGCCATATCCCGTGGTTTACCTTCATCTTGCACCGCAAATCCTGTCTGATACCGTGTGTCAAATCAATCCTAGATTTTAAGGTATCTTTCGTCTTGCCTTCAATATTAAGAAGTGTGCCGATAATGTTGTCACATTTATTTTTCTCGATGTGCATCACATCAAGATTATGCCGCAGATCCAAATCTTTCCAATACTCCAAGTCCCACAAAGTGGACCTGCGGGTAAACAATAATCTCTCTTCCCCTGCCATGCTTCCTTTTCCGCTACCATTATCGTGGATGGTTTCACAGTGTAATATGCCTGACCTTCTCTAATTCCACTTGCAACTCATCGGCGGTGAGCCTCTTTGGCGCATCACGGTTTTCATGCTTTGCATTGAACACATGTCTTCGGTATTTTCTAGGAAGCGGCTTGTCCTTGGCAAGGAAACGGCGGTGTCCAATGTAACAGATCTTGCTAAGTATTGCGTATGACAGCGGATTCCTGTCACAGCGAACACATGCATTGTAACCATGTGTCGTTCGCCCTGACATAGTGCCCAAATCCAGATAATCATGGATGCGCCAAATTATAACAGCACGCAGAAAGAAATCAGCTCGTGGGCAGCTATATAGGTCTCGAGTGAGAACACCCTTCCATAGCTGTTGAAGTTCCTCCACAAGAGGCTCCATGAACAAATCAAAATCCTGTCCAGGACTTTTTGGACCTGGGATGAGCAAGGCCATCATGTAGTTTGATTCTTTGGTGCAGACATTTGGAGGCATGTTGTAAGGATAACAAGCACTGGCCACATGCTATATGTGGCGCTCTGGTGGCCAAAATGGGTTAAATCCATCTGAAGCTAAGCCAAGTCTAATGTTTCTCGGGTCAGAAAGAAACTCTTTGTGTTTATCATTGAAGCTTTTCCACTCACTACCATGAGATGGATGGCTCATTACATTCGATCTCTGTACTCCTGGTTCCTAGAATGCCACAAGACATCCTCTCTTGTTTCAGCATCATGAAACAACCTCTCGCAATCTTGGTGTAATTGGAAAATGTCTCGTAACATTATGAGGAATCCTCTTCAAAGCATCGCCATCTTTCCATCTTGATGATTTGCATTTCGGGCATTCCCTTAAGTTGGCATAATCCTTCCTAATGTAACACAATTATTCTTACAAACATGGATCATATCATATCCAATTCCAACGCATGAAGGAAATTCTTCATTTTATCAGTAGGTGTGTGGCAGCTCAGACGATCTGGGAAAGCTTCGCGGAAAGCAGCCAACATCGCATCGAATGATTTGTTGGTCATCCGCTCAGATGTCTTCACCTGAAGAAAGTTGACCATAGCTGAGAATACTGACAGCTTATTTCCTGGGGTGACAGCAACGTTGCATTGTTCCAACATGCGGGCCCACCGTTTTTCTTCTGCAGGTGAAAGTTCATGGAATGCACGAGCATTTCGTAGCATTGTTTCAATGTTGGTCAAACTCACTGGCTCCGCCACCACCTCCTCCTCCTCCTCTTCCACCTGAGCATCAGGCAGATCAAGATGGTGATCTACTACTTCCACGTAGTCAATAACATTGACGTTCACAACTTCACCATGATGAACCCACCTAGTATATGTGACCGACATACCATACAAGTGTAGATGATTTTTGCACAGTTGACTGGGGTCTTGTAACTGAATTCATACAACTGCTACACGGACAGAGCACATCTGATTTCGGACCACCGTACTCAGCTCTAATAAAGTTCATGAAGTTTTCAACCCCCTCGACATATGCAGCGGGGAATCTTCGAGCAGAAGTTATCCAAGTCCTGTCCATCTGTTAGACATACAAATTAGTTCTTCTACTAGATATTATAGGAAAAACATATATGCTTTTTATGAAGTCCGAAAAAAATACCTAGGTCGATGTCTAAAGCTATGGCAAGATATTTGGACGAGCAGATCTAAATAACGAAATATATGTAAAGCTAATTCAACAAACAGATTTGAGTGCCAAATTATGGCAGGCTGTTTCAGATCAATGAGGCCGAGCACACAGCCATCAAACTATCGAAGGCCATCGCAGCAACAAAGATCGAGTATAAAGCGGTGTAGAGCTATTTCACCTAACAGATTGGCTACTAGACCATGGCAATCTACGTCACAATAAATATATGGCAGGATATTTTAGCAACTAATCGGCCTTGGCATGCCATCTCAGCTAAGCAGATTGAGTGCATACCAGGGCAAGGAAGCTTCTTAAGCAGAGCATATTGACAGTAAACTACTTCGACAAACAGTGAGATTAACAACGTCTATCAGCTAACATTCAGCGCTACACCGACATGAACGGGGCCTCAGTCTAGAATGCGCGTACCGTGGGAGAAGCTGACCGCCGTGCGTCTCCACACGAACGTCGCCAGCGGTGGCGGCGCTGACCGCCGTGCGCCTCCACAAGAACGTAGCTAGAGGTGACGGCACGGCTAGAGGAAGGCAGTCTACGAGAGCATACTGTGGGAGCGAGAGGATTGCCGAACCGCGACGCCGACGTATCGACGCGGCGGGGAGGGCGGCTTTGGCGGGGCGAATGGCGTGGAGGGGGACAGGGGGAGGGGAGTATGGGGAATATTATTGGCTAGTTGGCTGAAGGGCGGTTTAATCGGATTTGGGGGGAATTTTTGGGTGTGGGGGGGGGGGGGAGGATTTTCGCGCGGTGGGCGAGGGGAGTTTGGCGCATGGTCGGTTTCTCCAAGTGCAGTCCCACGTGTCTGTGAAGAGGCATGCCGAAGCGCGTTCCTTTTGCGTGAGCCGTGTGCAGGACCGAACGTGTGTGGGGTGCAATGCGACCGCGACAAGAGTGCTGTGAGTGTACCGCCTTTTTTCCTTTTTAAACTAGGTGCTTCGCCCCCACAAAAATAATATTTTTCTTCGCGCGATCCATCGATACTACTAATAGTAATCCGGTAATCCCTACTAAAACGTCGTGGCCGGGTCTTTTTGCGTTATGCTGGGAGGTTGGCTTAGTTTGGTTTTTAGGACGAGTAATGCTACACCCTCGTAATCCCGATTCGTAATTAACGTAATGTGAAACATGTGAGCTGCTGATTGTAGATTGGGGGAGGGGACCACCACCATGAAAATCAGGGGAGGAGAGAGAGAGGCAATTTTCGTTACCCATTTCGTAGGTTCCCTTGTATGTTGAAAGATGTGTCCGATCCTGCAATATAGGCCGTCCGATCTATATCTAACGGATAGGAAGGAAACTATGACAATTTACCCACACTCCTCTCCACATTTGCAGATAAGGCTTTCCCTCGTTCATCCTTTTCTCCCACAAGATCTTGATCTTCCATGCAACGCACGGGCATCTTGCTAGTACTCCTACAATATGTATATTATTGTGAAAGTTCATATACATCGGCCGAGATTAATGCAAACACGGCGGATTTTCATTACATTTCAAACTTTTATAGGACAAAAAAATAAAAGAAACCCGACCCTAAACCTATTCTACGGCGGCGACCGACGTCCTCCATCTGTGATCTCCATGTACGGGGGCGGGGTTCAAGACCCGTTAAGTGAAGGTGCGGTCTCCGGCGAGGGAAAGTAGAACACGGGAGACGGACCGGCCAGTTGGCACACCATGCCCTGCCGCCTCCCATGCCCTACTCATCCTCGGAGGAGTCCTCGACCTCGGAGGTGCCGGACGTTGGACGGCGGCAAGTAGGACGCGTGGCTGACGGTGCTCCCGTTGTCGGCGCCCGGCGTACCACCGCTTGTCGGCGACTTCAGCGAAGCGGCGACCTCGAGCTCCATCCCGAAGACAAGCTCTCCTGTAGAGCGTTCGCGCTTCCGGTCATGGCGGATGTGGTTCCAGGTAGGAGGACGATGCGCTATGGTGTGGAGGTTAGCTGGGCGTTGCCGCTTTAAGTAGCGCATTCCGGTGAGGCCAAGCGTCCGGGTGCGTCATTAAGTCGCCGGAGTTGTTCCTCGGGAACCGAGCCTCTTAATGAAGACATATGAACGGACGGTGTCGGTGTCAAAACTGGCGGATCTCGGGTAGGGGGTCCCGAACTGTGCATCTAGGTGGATGGTAACAGGAGACAAGGGATACGATGTTTTTACCCAGGTTCGGGCCCTCTCGATGGAGGTAATACCCTACTCCTGCTTAATTAATATTGATGATATGGGTAGTACAAGAGTAGATCCACCACGAGATCAGAGAGGCTAAACCCTAGAAGCTAGCCTATGGTATGATTGTTGTTCGTTCTATGGACTAAAACCCTTCGGTTTATATAGACACCAAATAGGGTTAGGGTTACACGTAGTCGGTTACAATGGTAGGAAATCTACATATTCAGATCGCCAAGCTTGCCTTCCACGCCAAGGAAAGTTCTATCCGGACACGGACGAAGTCTTCAATCTTGTATCTTCATAGTCCGTGAGTCCGGCCAAAGATGATAGTTCAGCTATCCGGACACCCCTAGTCCAGACTCCCTCGGGCGGCATGAATGCGGGCAGCAGCGCCCGGTGGGAACGCACTGTGACGGGCGCAAGGGATGAGGGTTTTGGTGTGCGGGGTAGTCACCGCGGTCGTGGCAACGTTGGAGATGCCCTTTGCTCACATGAGATCCCGCATGTCATTGAAAAAGCAAGACGACCGGCATGGTCTCAGGTCCGGAGGATGCGGTTGGCGCTACACCACTCCAGCGGACGCCAGAAGCGCCCGTGCATCCTCGATGAGCCGGGTGTTGGGGTGTGTTTGGATTGTGGCCAAAGTGCACCTTGCCAAAATTTTGGTCATGACCAAAAATTGGTCTTTGTTTGGATGGTTGCCATTTTTTGGCATGCCAATGAACTCTAGCCAACTCTAGTTCATTTTTCTTGCCAATGTCGGCCAAATCATGGGCAACCAATACCTCAACCAAAATTTTGGTCATGACCCAAAGATTGGTCTTTGTTTGGATGGTTGCCATTTCTTTGGCATGCCAATGAACTCTAGCCAACTCAAGTTCATTTTTCTTGCCAATGTCGGCCAAATCATGGGCAACCAATACCTCAACCAAAATTTTGGCTACCCAATGCTTTGATGGGGCAACCTTGGGCACAAACCAAACATACCGTTGGCGCGCCACAGAACTAACGCCACCCTCGGCAAACTGAAACCGACCGTGTCTAGCGACGATATGAGCGTGTCGCTCACTGCGGTCGCCGTGTCCAGAGGCGGTGCTGGAGCTGCGCCTCGTTGTTGGCCCCAACGACCCACATGAATGGTTGTCGGTGGCGAGGAGGTCGTGGGCCATCTTCTCCATTGGACTAGTCTGCGCTACGTCGTCCCGACGGGTGTGCCCCACATGTCTGTTTCCCTGTTTTCCCGGCCATATATTCGAGCGTCAGTGCTCCGCGTTGCGCATTAGGCCTTTCACTATGTTGGCCAAGCGAGACAACTTATTGTTTATTTGAGCCATTCAAGTATAATCATGTGGCGTTTGCTTATTTCTCATTCCTCTCAACCCTCTTCTCCATCGATCATGTCGCCTCCGATCGAGTCCATCCTCCCGCATGCCTCATTTGAACATTCCGCCGAGTATCATTCGCATGTACCCACCCTAGTCCTCTTTCAATAGATCTCCGGACCCGAGATGAAATCGAGAGGAGCGAGTGAAACACGTGATACCCAAGGCGGATTCAAAATTTTGAACCGATGATCATAGCATCCGCAAATCATATATAAAGGGTATTTAATGTTCTTTCGTTTTTGAACGTACAATATACTCCCTCCTATCCTTTCTACTCCCTCCTTCCATCTATATTGGGCCTAATGCATTTTTCAATACTGCCTTTGACTATTGACAAGATTAATAGTACATGACATGTATAATGCAAAAATTATATCATTGGAAGCTCCTTTCACATACGAATTTGATGGTATGCTTTATTTAAGTTGCATGTCATATATTATTGCTCTACCTTTTGGTCAAAGTTAGCCTCGAAAACGCATTAGGCCCTATACAGATGGAAGGAGGGAGTAGTTTACATATAAGTTTTATGTGTAGTCAAAGTATATCTACTTTGATAAAAAAGGTATCAACATTCAACAACGCCCAATCAATATTGTTAGATTAAATACGTACTCCTAGATTTGTACTCGAGATGGTTTCCAATTTGACTATTGACAAGATTAATAATACATGAGATGTATATTGTGAAAATTATATCATTGGAAACTCCTTTCTTATACGAATTTGACCGTATGCTTTGTGTAAGTTGCATGCCATATATTATTACTCTAACATTTGGTCAAAGTTAGCCTCGAAAAACGCATTAGACCCTGTATGCTTTGTGTAAGTTGCATGTCATATATTATTACTCTAACATTTGTCTAAGTTGCATGTCATATATTATTACTCTAACATTTGGTCAAAGTAGTATAGGAAGTGGATCCTCTGACGTAGGTATCCCTTCCTTACCCTCCCTTTCGATCACTTCTTGGCGGACCCCATGCTTGCTATGCCCGCATGTCGGTTACTCAATGGGTTCGCCACGTCGAGGATCCTCATCCATAGTAATACTCCTCTATTTTATTTACTCCACATAAAAGCGGAGTGAGTGGTGGTATAATAAATGACGCAGCGGGAGGGGAGGGACGTCGGTTTGCTCTCAACTGCGGTCCCACAAGCGAGCGAAAACGCAAGACAAAGCGCGTTCCATTCGGTGGGCGACGTGGAGGGTCCAGCGTGCCGGGCTGCAACGCGAACGCGACAAGAGCGATGTACAGTCAAAACTGATTGACCGGTCGTCACCAGAACCACTATTCACACCAGAACCTTCGCTGCTCGGCCTACGCCAGCCACTGCCCTAAAACCACACCAAATCTCCAGCCCATTCCCCCACCTTTCGATCCCCTAGCCCGCATCAAGCGTCCCCTAGTTCGCCGGAAAGCCATGGTGCACCGCAAGATCACTTACTACAAGATCTTGGCCGGGCGCCGCCAGAAATCGCGGTGGCGGTCGGGCGCCACAGACCTCCGTTCGAAGCTCGCTTTGCGGCGGGCCAATCCCGAGTTCTCTGGAGCCAAGCTACGAGGAGGAGGAAGCCGATCAATGTTCATGGTGGAGGTCGCGGCGCGAAGGCCCCGATGGGTATGAGGCGATGGACGTCGACTTCGTGCGGCGTCCGAGTCCCGCATGGTGCAAAGCGGACCAGCGGTTCAACATGGCGATACTAAAGGAGGACTGGGAGGCAGAGGCTCAACTCGAAGCGGAGCGCGTGCATGCCACTGCCATCGAGGCTCTCCTGCAGGCGGAACCGGATGTCGTGGATGTGAACCGGGCGGTGGAGGCTCAACTTGGGGCGGAGCACGCGGATGCCGCTGCCATCAAGGCCCTCCTGCAGGCGGAACCGGACGTCCTGGACTTGAACCGGGCGGCAGAGGCTCGACTCGATGCAGAGCGCGCGGATGCCGCTCTCATCGACGCCCTCCTGCAGGCGGAACCGGACGTCCTGGACTTGAACCGGGCGGCGGAGGCTCGACTCGACGCAGAGCACGCGGATGCCGCTGCCATCGAGGCCCTCCTGCAGACGGAACCGGACGTCCTCGACTTGAACCGGGCTGTGCTCTCGTCTGCAGAAGCGTCCCGCACGCCTCGCTTGAACGAGTAGCCGGAGGCCGAGGACAACCACGGTGCGGAGACACACGCCGGCAAATGACGGCTGGTTCGCGGCAGCCAAAGATGACGAGGCCGTCTCTTTCCGCGAGCAGTGATAGTTTTTCTTTATGTTGTTGTTTTCATGGATCTTTTGCTGTGTAAAAACATATACTTGTTATGCAAGTCGCCTGACTTGGGTCAGTCTACCATTTCAGGCGGTTGGATGAATATCCTACGTCTCCTAACCCTTCTTTCCTTCTTCCTCACCTCTTCTTCTTCCCCAACAGACCACCGCACGGGCCGTACGGATACTCCCCAACATGTGGTTGGATAAACATACTCTATGAACGAAAATTATGTGTCAGCGATAGGATGGCTGAGTTTGGTGTGTTCACATGCGACAGCACGTGTCAGTGAGGGTGCGTTCCCTTGGTTGGGTTTGCGGCGTGCAGGAGCGACTGTGTGAGGGTGCGGTGCGACAGCGGCATGCAGGAGCGACCGTGTGAGGGTGCGGTGCGACCGCGATAGCCGTGCACAAGTGTACCTCCTTCTCATTTTGAAAACTTTAGGCAAGCTTGTCAAAAATGTGTGGCGAAGTTTGGCAATGCAAGGCCTAGACCCAAACAGGATAAATGCGTGCATTACTAGGAGTACTAGTGTTAAAAAAGAAAGGCTGGGTTTTCCTTCACGGGATTTAATCGATACAAATCCTTGTTTCACGTGTCAATTAATGCGTATTTTCTTCTCCAAAGACCAAAGAGCTAACCATCTCACTCCTCATCGCTTGATTAATGCAGCGCCATGCAAACCAACCTTCTCACTTCCGCATGCATGCAGGGGATATTAATGTCCTTGATTGCTAACCCCATCAATTTTGCCTCGATTAGTGTTAGTGGCCCTTTCCAAATTGTAATTTTGATATACTGGCCTTGTGTACAAAAAAAATGGAGGTAGTAACTATATTTGAATTCCTTCCCCATTGCGGTGACGTCGACGATATTTTTTTTGGTGGTGGTTTGGCGAAGTGCGTTCGACGGAGAACACCATTTGCATCCAGGAAGTCCTTTACTAGTACTACTAGGAGTAACTAATGCGGTGAGATGGCTTCTCGAAGAAGACGATGGAGAAGCGGAGTCAGCGAAGAGTGAAATGATGGTTGCTTCGTTCGTGCTTTTGTGATTTGACGCCTCACTGCCTTGTGATTTGTGATAGAAGGGACAGGGGAGTAGACTCTGTGCTCTATACTGTAGTACTAAATGCGTCCAAGCATGGGAGAAAGAGGAGAGACGTTGCATTTTTCTATTCCTTCAATCAATCAATCACGGAGCTTCGGTTCCATCTTTTTTGCTTTGGCAACACCGTCCACAATGGTTCCCACGATGCCAAAAGCTATTTTCACATTTGGCTACACATTGTGGATGCCCTTAACCGTACCACTTGGTTTGCTCCTGTGTGCTATCTATACAAATCTCAATTATATTGATCTAAAAAATTATAGAATCGAGATTAGTAAAAGGAGGTGATTTTGCAGCGGATGCGGGGAGGTTTCTTATTTGAGCAATGCTACATCCACGTAATGGTTTACGTAAAGTTACGAACTGATGTGATGTGGGACTATTTGATTGGATTAAAGGAGAGGATTAGGCCCACCCCACCTGAAAATCAGGGGGGCATATATAGATTAGATGGAAAGTATACGTAGCAGCTACGTAGCCCTTTGTAAGTCTAGGATTAGGCTTCTTATTTTCGGAGGGCGTTGTCCTGGCGGTTTGCTAACATGCGGTCCCACGTGTCGATTGCTTTACCAAGCCGATCCGCATCCCACATGAGGCAGAACAACGGCAGAAGCAACATGTGGTTATGTTGAAGAAGATGAGGGAGAAGCGGATTCAGCAACGAGTGAAATGATGGTTGCTTCGTCCCTCCAACTTAACTGCGGGAAAGGTGCAACTTTGTGATTTGACGCCTCATTGCTCATTACTACGCTGGCGCCATGGTAGGGTGCTTCACCCCGGCTCTGCATCAGATTCGGTATGGCACGTGGACCCGGTAGCTTGGTGTCCCACATGTCGGCGAAAGGGACTAGAAGATTTATGAAAGCGAGCGCTCCACTCTTACGATGGAGGAGTAGACGACATGACGGCCCAGTGAACTTTCACTTGTACTATATAGTACTAGTATAGTTTTGCTGTTTCGCACGATCCATCGATACAAACCCGATTAAACAGGAAAGGGCGGGATTTTTCCCGCGCGGTAGATGATACTGGCCATACATTTCAAAGGCAATTTTAATGTATGCAAACTATATAATTATAAGTAACAATATGATATCTAGTAAAACTAAAAACACATATGATATATTGTGTTAGAGTGTAGTAGTAGTGCTGAATTGCATAGTTGTTAGATGTAACATGAGAGAACGTGTAGAGATGTAGTTTTGGAGGGCCTACAAAGAGAAAAGCGTAATACGGTCACCGAACTTCAGAATAAGCTGATTACGGTCACTATATACGTTTTGCGGTGATTATACGGTCACTTGCTCACAGCTCAGCATCGGATTGCACTCTGTTGACCGGCCAAATAGTCTGCATGGCGCCATGTTGACTAGTTAAATTGACCACGTTCGTTGTGGGTCCCACTGTCGATTCGCATAGGCAAAAGGTCGGATAAACACAAATTTCTGTGGTAGCGACAAGGCTCCAACTCTGTGCGGGAATCACCTGGTTGTGTATGTGTCTGTCAGGGCCCGATGTGTGCGCATGCACGTGTAGGCTGAGCACTTGAGCGTGAGAGTGTGTGTTGGTCGTGTGGTGTACTGGTGTGTGCATGCATGCGTGCGTGTGTGCATGTGAGTGTTGCGTGCGTGCATGTGACTGTTGCGTGCGTGCGTGGCTGCGTGTGTACGTGTGAGTGTTGCGTGTGTGCGTGGGTGCATGTGTTTGTGTGAGTGTTGCGTGGATGCAGTTCGTGTGCATGCGTGCGTGTGTGTATAATCACCACACCAGCTCCTGTGTGTTAAAACAGACGGCTCAGCATACCAATACAAGGCCACCTTGTCCGATGTGCCCGCGGTCATGACTTCGAACCACCGTCCAAATTTTTTTTGTCATTTGTTTTCATTCTTACTAGCAAGATGCCCGTGCGTTGCACGTAACATTAAGATGCATTTGTATGACTTGTTTATCTTGTTTGAGAAAAGGATGAATGAGGGAAGGCCTTATTAGCAAATGTGGAGAGGTGTGTGGGTACCTTTTTGCAAAATTGCCATAGTTTCTTTCCTATCCGTCAGATATAAATCGGACAGCCTATATTGCAGGATGGCAGGCACACCATCATCACCAACTCTGTTTTTTATAAGAGTGTATTTTATGTATTTTATAAGAGTGTAGATGTGGAGTAGATACAAGTCGACAGGTGGGCACGATGGTAGTGAGATAATGTGATGCAACACTAGAGGTGCCACGTGGAGCGTTTAACTGGTCAACTATTCATGTCATGAGCAAATACAGAGTTGTACGGTGAGCCCGTGACTGCATAATAACCACTAAACATAAATGGTGACCATAATGAGTGGATTGTAAAGTCCAATGTACGTATGTGCTTTCGCTTCAAATACAATGATCGTCATTGCATATATCGCGAGAGAAAGATGAAACATGGCTGAATTTTCTGGGGGGCTTACTTTTAGAGGACCTGGAGATAGTTTTGTATGCATACGTGAAAGGGCGTACAGGGGGGTATGCGATGGAGAGAGAGATGCTCTTCGTTTCTCTTTATTATGACTAACTTTGTATATAGTATAAAAATATCTAAATTCACGTCTTGGAATAAATATCATTATGGGCACCATGCAATGCAAATTAGCGTTAAACTCCTCCATGTAACTTTGTAATGTTGTATATATGTAGAAACTCTAAAATATTTTTTGGCCACACTTTATTCAAAAGGAATGTTGTATGCGAAATAAGCGTGAAGAGAGGGCTTTCTAGATCAATGGGGTGCGTGATGTAACATGTGTGAATGTGTAGTTGATGCATTTGGCGGGGCCTAGAGAGGTATGTGTGTGTATTACGTATTCGAGAGAGGCATGGATAGAGGGGGCCGAGGCGTGGGAGAGATATCACGAGAAATGAGAGTGGTCTAGAGAGAGAGAGAGAGAGAGACGAATATGACGTCACGACAAGAGATTCCATTCCGTTGGGTGTGTATATGCAAGGGGGGAGGGAATAGAGGCACCAGGAAAAAAATTCTGTGTGTGTGGTGTTTGTGTTGGTATGTGTGGGTGTGAGAAGATAATGAGACGTGGGGGCAGAGGGTGTGTCACCGCGTGAGGTCCGATGGGTCGAGGTGAGGCCCTTCGTTACATTCCGTCTGCGCCACATTGGTCGGCCCGTGGCGCATTTACGAAGACCCATGGATGACTAGTCGTACAAGACAAAGATAGCAGAATTGTGAAGGACTCTGTGTCCTTGACAAAGCCGTCTAGGATTTGTAACCCTAGGTTCTCGGACTAAGGTAACCCCTTTATCTCTGATATTACTATTCATCGAACCTAACTTTAAGGGGCATCCTACAGAATGCTCTGCTAGAATCATACTCATCGATTCGGAAGAGAGGTGTGAGACAATGCGTGAGAGACAGGCGTAAGATAATGTGCGTACATGAGACACGTAGGCAGGTCCATGTATATAGAAAGGGTCGATGAGGATTGTGCGTGTGTATGTTTGCGAGAGGAAGAGTGCTTGTGATAAAGGTTAGTGAAAACAGTTGAAAATGGTTACGGGAGAGAGGGAGGGTTATATCTAGAGCATGTGTGCGAGAAAGACACCTCGGGAGAGAGTGTGTGAGCATGTGTGAGAGACCACCAATGGAGAGTGAAACTACACGTAAAAGACTGCTCTACACATTGATTAAAGATACAAATTGTATCCAAATATTAGGATGGGATCATGATATTTGCAATTCGCGTAAGGAGCGGTCATTGATCCATCAGACATCTAGATTCTATCGAATTTGAGCATGTCTATGTTATTATTCGACACAATTGATCCACATAGTTAGTATTTTGAACTCCAAACAATGCATCGCTTTAGCAATCGAATATAAACGTGAGTATAGTTCATGTTGTGTGTGTAAAGCACATTATACATACGAAAGTTACACAATGGACATTATAAATAGCTACTACCTATGAACTAGCATACATTTGAATTCAACTTAAGGTGGTTTAAAAAATCGAATTCAACATGAAGTCCATTCAATTATTTGAATTTGATATCATGGCATTTGTAAACCATACCTAAATTATGGGGGCTCCAATCTTTACTCTGATTTTGTACATAATAGCATATTTAGTCGTGTACAAAATAGATTCAAATTTAGCTCCTCCATTCCAAAATAATCATAGTTATAGGATTTTCAAGTGTCAAAATTTCAAAAAGAAGCGGATAATTTAATGAGGTTTTCAAACATACAAGGTCAAATATAACGTTGTATATTTAGGTCAATCCTCATAGTTCAAGAGTACTCTAAACGTGAATGCTTGTGTTTCCAAATTTGAGCGCCGTAAAAGAGCCTCTACTACTTGAAACCGTGTGAGACCAATGTTTGGTAGTACAAGGAAATTACTTTTCTAATAACTTTGAACCGTGAAACCCTACCGCCCGACATCCAAAGGTCTAAACCGGGGTAGGTTTGTAGCTTCATCTAGGCATACGCAACCGCATCCGGAAAACATTCATATACAATGGCGCCCTAAGCACACATGCGCTGTGACGAAATCGCTCCTGCCCACTATTTGGGACACCTTGGATTACCATCCTACCCCCGACCCGCAGTAGGTCCCAAATTTAAGAGGGGGGCAAAGTTTGTACTTTCCCCAAATTTCAAACAAGCGCGTCCCATCTTCTGTTCAAAAAAGCCAACAACAAGCGCGTCCCAGATCGAAACATGGTTCCCCCCCACCCGTCCGATTCCCCATTCGTACTCCGTGGGCGCCAAAACTACCTCTCCACCAGCCGCGAAACCCCGGCGTCCTCCGTCCGCCACCCCATCCCACCCATCAACCGCCGCCGTCCTCCATTACGCCGGAGCCGATACTCCAACGTCGTCGTCCACCGCAACCTCAACCGCAACGCCCTCCACGGCTAGTAGTTGAAGCCGAGGCCGGGTCGTCCGTACCCGAGCCAGTTCAACCACGTCGTCCCGCGCCTCACCGTTGTCGCTCCAACTTCGCCACCCTCCACCGCACCGGAGTTGTTCCTGCTACGCCGTCCTTCGCCGCCTCGGATCTGCTTCCCCTCCGCCGACATACGGCCACGGCAACACAGTCAACAATTTGGCCATGGGTTCGTCCAAGCATGCACCCTCCAGAACATCGGTTTCCCCGGTAAAAACAAGAAGATCGGCGCGACATGTGGGGGTGACCACACCGGCAACCGAAAAAGGTACTCCTCTTCCCTTATTCGTGCAAATCTTACGTCTCTGCTTGCACGGTATTCATCCCACAGAAGACACTAGTTGACCGCTTCTTCTTGATACTAGATGTTCCTAGTAACTCGCGATGCACAAGGTTTCTCCTCATATACTATTTCACCTTAGCTAGAGGTCCGTCGCCCCTGAATTTCAATTTCTGGCAGTTGATTCCCAATTAACGGAATCAATCCCGGCGTAACAGCGCTAATCGCCTATTACACTGGGGAAGCAGCGCCTTGGTGTTTATCTTAGGGGCGTGTGCGGCCTAGAGCTACTGGCGCCCGATCTAGAGGTCGGCCGGGATTAAAGGGATGGCATGGGGGCGCTGCCAAGCACGGCGGTGGTGTGAGGTCGATGGGAGGGCGGGGCGGCGGAGGCAGGGGTCGGGCAGTGGCTGGCGGTTCGAGAAAGATCGTCAAGTGATGTTGGTGGAGGTAGACGAAGGCCATCTGCCCGTTCCTTATAGATCGGACGGTTCATTAAAAAATCGGTGACCTATTTATTTTCAGTCTCGTTATCTTAGATATGACCACATGTGGTGGTGTCTTTGGAGGAGTACTGCATTTCCTGTGCTCATATATTACAAAATCATACGGAGTAGAATCTAATTTTGTTTGCCATGCAATGTTGTAGAGCTATCATATGTCTCCTGTCGTTTATTTTTAATCCACCAGCTATACGCTACTTTTACAAAGGCACTAGTTACGCACACACTTCACCCTTACTCTCACCGTTGTGTTTTTATGCAAGGGTAATTCAGACCCTGCCTTGTGATGAAGCGAAAAGAATAGAGAGAAGTCACTCCGGCTTGGTGCGTGGCTAGGCCAAAAAAGCGTTTCAAGGCTTTAAAGGGTGCGATGTCGGCCAGATGGAGACGATGGCGTAGCTCTGGAGTTGATGACCTCGCTCGCAATGAACCACCATCCCAGGTGCTTGCTTTAACTCCACGATGTCATATGTGGTTGCATGTTCCATATGGTGTCTAGCTTGTATTTGAAAGGCCGAAGTCGGTAAGATAAGGAAAGATATTTTTTTTACATGAACCACCATCCTGTGAGCACCAGAAGACAAATAGCTAATCGAGGAGCCTTGGCCGAGCGATGACAAGCCCAAAGAAAGATAGGCATCACACAGAAGCCAACTAAAAAGCTGCGATGGTGGCGAAGCAGCCCGCCTCCCACCAGGCTCTCGTGTCCTAGATGATCATGCTCACCACTCCAGTAGGATGTCTAGCTTGTATTGCTTCCAATTTGGTTAAATTGCATCTTCTTAGCTTACACATTATACCTTTGAATATGACATGCCTTTCTATTTTTGGTACATACTAGTACATCATGTATTAACCATGTTCTTACATCAAACTAATGTTCTTGTGTATCCCTCATCAATCACTTATGACGAGGCAGGCAGGCAAGGGGACTACTCCTCATTTAAAGAATGCAGCGTCAGCCTCCCGACATGATTCTCAAGAAACAGAAATGCTACATGAAGATAGTGAACATAGCTCTGTCGTTGATTACAACATTTCCCCTACACTAGCATCGCAGGTGCTTGCTCTAACTTGGTAGCGTGATATGTGGTTGCATGTTGCATATGGTGTCTAGATTGTAAATCTTCCAATCTGGTTAAACTGCATGTGCTAGTCTGCTTAGCTTATACATTATACCTGTTAATGTGACATGCCTTCCTGTATTTAGTACATAGTACATCTGTCTATTAAGCATTTCCTTACATAAAACTATTGTTTTTTTGTATCCCGCATCAATCAACATGACGAGACACCTTTAGTATATGCAGTGCGATATTAGTTGCATCTTTCATATGATTTATAGCATGCGCTGCTTCTAATTTGTTGAAATTCCATTTATGATGGGATGCTTTTAACTTGGCAGAGTCATATTGGTGGCATCTTTCATGTGGTGTCTAGCTTGCATTGCTTCTTATTTCCTGGAATGGTTTCTGCTTAGTTTACACAAACAGTTGTGAACATGTCATGCCGTCCTGTATATATTCCATCCTGGTATCATCTGTTTGCCTTACATCAAAGTAGTGATTGTCAGTATCATGCATGAATGGGTTCTGAAGAGAGAATTTTATTGCTTTTTCTTGTCGGTTTTACTTGACAATTCAAAATCAATAAAGCGGAAGGAAGTTAGCAAGGCAGTGGATAAAGGTGCTCCTTCCGAGCGGAGGGCCTCTCTGATTTCTACTCCTCCACACCCCAAGATGATTTCCAAGACAACACATGCATAGACACTCAACAAAGTTGTGTTTATGATGAGCATGTCTCCCCTAGTGCAGCATCACTTTGGTGCTCCCTCTAACTTGGCACCTTTGTTATATGTGGTTGCATGTTATGTGTGATGTCTAGCTTGTATTGCTTCTAATTTTGTTGAATTCCATCTGCTTACTTTACACATTATACTTGAGTAAGACACGTGTTCCTGTTTCTAGAACATACAATATCTGTCTAACACACCATGTTCTTACATCATATTACTACTTTTGTGTAACCTGCAACAATCACTTATCATAAGACACGTTTGACTTCGGAGTGTGATATAGGTTACATCTCACATTCTTTTCTAGCTTGTACTACTAATTTGTTGAAATGGCACTTATGGCCAGAGACCGTTTTAACTTGGTAGAGTGATATTCGTTGCATCTTTCATATGGTGTCTAGCTTTCATTGCTTCTAATTTGTTGAAATGCCTTCTCCTTAGTTTACACACCATAAGCTGTGAATATGCAATGGCACTAATGACGAGAGACCTCTAACATGGTAGTGTGATGTTGTTTGCATCTTGCATATGATTTGTTTCTTGTCTTTGCTTCACATTTGTTTAAACGCCATTTATGATGAGACAACTTTATTAACTTGGCGGAAGCGATATTTGTAGCATCTTTCATATGGTGTCTACCTTCCATTGCATTGCTTCTAATTTGGTGAAATGTCTTCTTCTTAGTTTACACATCATAGTCCTGGTTATCTCTTCCGTCCTGTTTTTCATACATATTACATCCTCCTATCATGTGGTTGTCTAACATCAAAGTTCAGTTAAATGCGCATGACACATCAATTTGTTCTGAAGAACTAAATTTTTATTTGTTTTTCTTGTCGGCTTGACTTAACATGGCACAGAGAAAGAGGAAGAAACACAGAATGGCAGGGAATGAGAAGCGGATGAATCCTGCAGATTCTGCTCGTACTGATGGTGCAATAGAAGGTCAAGTCCAGCAGAAAATTCTACAAACACGGCATCCCATGCTACATGAGTTGCAAAAAAAAGACAAACAGAAACAAATAGCTGCCACCAAACAAGCAGAGACAGCCCTAGTTCTTGCAACACCTACCACAAGATTACCAGGTGCACGACGTACTCGTCGTCAACTGAAACTAGCAGCACGTTCCCAAGCTCCCTTGCCACGACACTACTTCCCAAGCACTCTTGACACAATACGAAGTTGGCAATATCGAGATGAACCTTGTGAGCTTCAACAACAAGAAGGTAGTTCTTTGAGTCAAGTTACGATTGCATGCTTCTTTATATGTAGTCTCACAGTTTGATGTACACTAACACTTCCTATGTTTGTTGTTGGACTAGCACCTAGGCACAAGAGGAAACAAGCATCAGGGATAATGCTCGATAGGTTAACTAAATCTAGAGGAGGAAGAATGGAGATCCGTTTTGAGGCAGGTTTAAAACGGCCACGTGATGCTACAGAGTCGGCCAAGTTAGTATCAGAGGCAGCGGTTGTCATTAGGTATCATGTCGTATCCTCCCAACATGGATTCAAGATGCAGGAATGACAAAGACGAAACCCAGTTCAACACCTTCCTCGACCATTTATCTATAAGTATGGTTATGTATGGAAAGTAGTAATATCGTCTTGCTCTGTCCAATACTTTTTAGGTTGCTGATAATGAGACTCCCATAATTTTCAACAGATGAGGTTCAAGTTGGATAGCCAAGATGATGCAACTATACAAGCTTGCACCCATGTTTCCAAGTCTGCTCTGCGACAGTATCGGTATAACTTGAGGAAAACTCACTTTGAAGGCAAGGCTAACAGTGAACTTGCCCAAACATCTCTAGTGGAAAATATATCGGATGAAAGGCTGGAGAGGCCTCGTTAAACACCGTCCGATCCAAGTATCAGTTACATTATATATATATATATATATATATATATATATATATATATATATATATATGTCATCAGATCACGTTGAAGTCCTATTTACGCATGTGCCACACAAATCTATCTTCTTGTAGGTGAACTGTTCAAAGAACAAGGCCAACCGTACGAAAGTGAAATTCCAACAGACAATGGGATCTCGTAGCTATATTGCACACTGTGAGGCTCTTGTAATTAGCTGCTGTTTCACTCTTTTCGCTGTACCATATTATCAGATCTATATTGACTTGTTCCAAATGCAGAGGAAAGCCCGCAAGGACCAAAAAGTACCTGAACCAAATGCTATGGAAATCTTCAAGGACTGTCACACCAGCAAGAAGGGCATGACTACACCAGTCAAAGCCATTTGTTGTAAGTCCTTAATCCTCATGCCTTTTAACTACTACTTACTCGACTTGTGCCTTGAACTGCATGGTTTGCAGCCAATGTCTATTACTCTTTTCAATTTTATACACAATTGTCTTAGCGTATCATTGCACCTTACAAGGTTTAAAAGAGAGGAGTGATGTTCCTTTGATCTTGACCGTAATCTAGTTCCGTGCGGGACTTGCCCACCTAGCGTTACAATTGCTGTTTATGCATTCTCGGTTGTTTTGTGATATGAATGACGTCATACTATGCTTACCGTATTATAAACTTCGTCTCTTCATCCTTAGCCCTCAATACAATGTGAAGAAATAGACAATACATTAGCGATGGTACATGGTCATATGTTTGGAACCTGGTTTTATTATGTACTTTGCAATAATTTGCAATAAGTTCTGTATGTAGACCAAAGCTATTTTGTTTGGTTTTGCTGCCTCCTTAATATCTTATGTTCTGGAACTACTAATGTAAAACCTCAACTTTTCAGTGAGCTATGGAAAAAATGGTGGAACCGCCACCTTCTGAAGGTGGTGAGGCAACTATAACCGCAATGTCGACTCTTCTTTGCGGTGGGTCGATGCACATCCACTAACAATGCCAAAAGCACGTTCTGCGTATCTTTGGGTTGGTTGTTAAGGCAATATCGTCCAAACTGCCTCATGATCAAGATATGCAAGCTCAAAGCAATGTTGTATCTGCGCTCCAGACACGAGTCCATTCCCTAACAGAGACACTTTGTGAAACAAGGAGAAACATTGCTCAATGTCGTCAAGATATGCATGGTTTTGAAACCAGACTATCAGACATTTGCTATGTTGTTCAGGAGCCTAGTGGAAATGAAGGCGAGGGTTATGGTGCTCCATCGGACAATACAGCATGAAAACGTAATACCAGTCAAATGAACTCGAGCTTCAACTTCGTGGTGCATTTATCTGCTAGAATGTTAAGTTTTATGCCAACCTTCCTTTTGTTATATAGTTGTAATTTGTTTTGGTGCGATACAAAATGTATTCTTAACGTGCAGCCACCGCCTGAAGAAAACAGCAAGCCATTTTTGTATAGTGTAGGGTGTTCCCTATATTTGCACTGGTGGCGATCTTTGATGCCGAGTGGATGTAATCTGTGCAATCGCCTTAATAGCCTAGCATTAGTTTCAGCCTTATTTATTTCCTAGTCTTCTTTTTCCCTGGTTTGCTAGTGGCCGCAACTACCATGGGCCATATACGGGCCGTAGGATCCATGGGTCTCCTACAGGCCGTCGATAAATGGGCTTTATGTCGGTGGGCCTCGGCCGTCGGATAAATGAGTCTACATGGGCCATAATCGGGCGTGGTGGTATCGGCCCGGCCGCGGTAACATGCCGTTAACGATCAGTAGGACAGCAAAACTTAATTACATCACGAGCATAACGGTTCATTAATGGGCGAGAATATAGGACGGGCCGAAGAACGGGCAACGGGTTAACAGGCGAGAACGGGCCGACTCTTGCCATGGGCGATTTTGGCCCATTAGGGTAACAGCCGATGTGGGCCGACTCTTGCCATGGGCGAATTTGGCCCATTAGTGGAACAGCCGAACGGGCCGACTCTTGCCATGGGCGAATTTGGCCCATTAGGGGAACGAGCCAAGAACGGGCCTAAGTAATCGAGGGTCAAAAGGAGCCCAAGAACATATGGGCCGTCAATAGGCGAAAGCTAACATGGTGGAAAGCGGCCCATGTAAATCACGGGCCGTTAACGGGTATAAAGAAAATTACTGTTCATTATGGGCTAGACTCACCGTGGGCCTGTAATGGGCCGAAAGATACGAAGGCCTCATATGGGCCGAAAGATGTCGTGGGCCATACATGGGCCAAAAGTGAAATGGGCTGGTATTATATTCGACGGCCCACATGACGTTGTTGGGCCGATTTCCTTTAGGGCCTAACGGGCCTTGAGTTAACGGGCCGTAAAATGGGCTATTTGCGAAGAGACCGTTAACAAGCTTTTCATGGGCCAGCCCGTTAACTTTTGACCAAGTCAAACGGGCCGGCTTTGTAAGCTAAATGGGCCACTGTTGGGCCGTGCCACGTGTCGACATATCATAGGCGCCTATCTGACCCACTGACGAGCTGACACGTGTTTTGTCCGGCCAATAAGAATTTTACACGTGGAAATTTCCCATTGGTCGGGGCTGTTAACGAGTTATCGGATCCAAAACCCGACCCAATAGCTTAACGGCGTTCCGTTATGGTGGATGCCACGTGTCGGTCACCCTTGACGAAAGCACTTCGCGGACGCGATTTATCGTCATGGAAGTGCACACTTCCATGATGATAATTTTGGTAATGTCATGGAACACTTCTACGACAGCACAGGTATGACTATCTTGATTCTGTCATAAATTTGTCATAGATGTACATGCATGACAAAAAAAGCGACCTACTGTGACAAACACGTATCATCACGTAAGTGTAGTTTTTTTGTAGTGTCTGTGCCGGACGACGACGACGAAGACGACGGTCGCACTTCACCGCCGCACCGGAGCTACCTCATCTACACCCTCATCCACCGCACCGGGTGGTCCACCGACAACATCGGCCACCGCAACCGACGTGCCTCACAGACACCGAGTTCCACCGCATCAGGTGCGCTTCACCGACGCTGTCTCCCAGCTCACCGGGGCTACTTCACCGAGCACATCGTCGCACCTCCGCCCCCCGAGGCCGTTGGGGCTTCACCAACGATCTCATCCACCGCATCATAGTGCTCGGCTTCCACTCAAGATCTGCATCCGTGCGCGGCCAGCCAACGCCAGCGTGAAAGCACAAGTGCTCCCTAGGTGGTTTTGGTAATTAATGTCAACATATCTCTTGTTGGACTAACACTTTTACCTAGTATGCTTCAGATAAGTTCAACAATGGAGTGGCATGGACTAGAGGATGTGGAACCCCTTCAAGATGCTAAGGACAAAGGATTGGCTCAAGCTTCAAGATCAAGACTCTACATTTTCTATTTTAGTGACCCAAGATCACATTGAGTCTATAGGAAAAGCCAATACTATCAAGAGGGGATGAGGTGTTGCTTAATGGCTTGCTTGCTCAAAGTGCTTAGTGATATGGTCCAAAACCCTCAACTACCTTCACACATCCACATATGACCTGAACCAAAAGTCAAACTCGGCCCCACCGATTCTATCTATCCGGCGCCACTGAGTTTCAGATGTCATAGCCACTGCCACAAACCCTAGCAAATCGGTTTCACCGATAGGGATCTCGGTCTCACCGAGATGGGATTGTATCTCTCTGTGTATGTTGTAACACCCCGGATGTAACTTTCCATATTTGTAACTCCAACTCTTGCCATTTTCGGCTATGTGCTATGGTATTCCCTCCGTGGTTGGGTTTTGTTTTTCGTTTGGCATTTTGTTCATGTCATGCATCTCATATCATGGCATCATGTGCATCTCATTTGCATACGTGTTCGTCTCATGCATCCAAGCATTTTCCCCGTTGTCCGTTTTGCATTCCGACACTCCCACATGCACCGGGCGCACCCTCTTGTCTCTTTTTAGGTGTGCGGGTGTTAAACGTTCTCGGAATGGACCGAGGCTTGCCAAGTGGCCTTGGTACACCACCGGTAGACCACCTGTCAAGTTTCGTGCCATTTGGAGGTCATTTGATACTCCAACGGTTAACCAGGTAACCGCGAAGGCCTCTTTTGGGTAGCAGCCCAACACCCCTCCAAAACAGCCCAATAACCCATCTAAGTCACTTCCATGCTCTCCGTCGTCGGATCACGATCGTGCGGGCGAAAACTACACTCCATTTGGAGTCTCCTAGCTCCCTCTACTTATAAATATGTGACCATCCCTGAAATTTTCAGACAAACCCTAGCTCCCGCTCCCCTCGCGCCGCCGGACACGTCCGGACCGCACCGGACGCGTCCGCCCTCCGCCACCGGCCAATCATGAGCCGCCACGTGGCTGCTCCGCCGCCCGCGCCGCCCGCCGCTGGCCGTCGCCCGGCCCCGCCCATCCGCCCAGCGGCGCTCCTCCGCCCGCCGCGCTCCTCCACCTCGCCGCCGCCTTCCGCTCATGCCCGCCGCCCGTCGCGCCGCCGCGCCCACGCCGCCACACGCCCGCCCGTCGCGTCGCCGCCCGCCGACCGGTGCCAGATCCGGCCGGCCTCGCCCCCGGCAGCCTCCCCGACCTCACCTCCGGCTTCAACTCCGGCATGCCTCGACGTCCGTGCCAGATTCAGATCTGAATTATTAGGTTGACTTCGAATTTCCACCAAGTCTGCACATTATCATGCCATATTCATCGTGTCATAACTTTGCACCCGTGGCTCCGTTTTGGGCGTGTAGCATACCGTATTGTTCGCCTCGACGAGCACATTATCATACCATTTTATCTCATTGAATCATTTTCATTTGAGCTCATCTTGATGCCCGAAATGCTATTGGAAGAGGGCTATGTGATGTTAGTTTCAGATTATTATCAGAACATGCACTTTTGTCATTTTTGCCATGATTGATGTGTGCATCTCATGAACTTGAGCCCTACATGTGTTTTGAACTATGACATGCCATCTTTACAGGGGTGTATGCCATGTATTTTTGTGATCTCTTTGGTGACTAGCACAAGCATGCAAACTAGGCTTCGTGATGTTGCTGATTTCAGTCCCTGTTCTGCTGTTATTTTTATGCCATGTAAACTTGATGCTACAGAGAGATCCATGCATATTTTGAGATACTTCAGTAAGGATGTTTTGAACATATGGTTATGATCTATCCATCCATGCCCCTGTTTGAAATTATGGAGTAGTCTAGCATGTAATTTTCTTGCTCTACTTATTGCTATAAAATGTTTCCTGGCAGACTGTTTACATGATATTCAATTTTGCCAAGGTTGTTGTAGTTGATCCTTGCATGCTATGATCTTGTTCTTGCTATTTTTAGTTTCATAAACATGTATTCTTGCTGGTGCTATGCTTGTCTTGTCATGAAATGACTTGTGGTGAGTGAATCGAGCTCGCAAAGATCCCTTCATGATGCTGTTAATGCCATGCTCGGTTTCCTGAATCTGTTAACGAAACTTGCTATGTTTACATGGGTGTAATCATATCTTCTGATCCTTTTTGTCTCATGGTCAGTAAAGGACTTTTGTTCTATGCATTTATTAGTATCATGCCATGCCTTAAGTTTCTATGATATGTTCCTGTAGCATGATGTTTGCTTGCTCTAAACATTGCTTCCTGATGCTGTTTCTGCCATGTTCAGTATTTTCACCAAGTCTGTGGTGCTGATATCTTTTGCACTTTTGCCATGCTTGTTTGAACCTGTTATTGTGTGATTTAGCCGTAGCTCAGTGTTCATCTTTTGTCAAGCATCTCTTGTAGATCACTTTCATGTGCTTTGTTGATATGTTGGGATGCTTTAATATAGTATCTTGATGTATTCTAAGTGCTATCATGCTGTTAATGGCAGAATTGTGTCATTCTTGTTTTGCTTGCCATTTGCAAACCGTGCATCCGATTTCGGTGATCTTTATATTGATTTCAACCGAAATCATCTCACCTTTCCAGCGGCATACTTGGTTTGCCAAGTTGATGCCTTGTTCATCATTTTCCTTCCGGAGCACGCATACGCATTGCATATCACATCTCGCATATCATGCCATGTATTAAATCATGTTGCTTGTGCATTGCACCATGATTTATTGTGGTTCCATTGCTTGTGTTCTTGCTTTGGGTAGAGCCGGGAGACGAGTATGTGAACGAGGAACCAGTTGAGAACGCTTACGAGGATCAAGCTTTCGACAACTCTGAGAACTTTGCAGGTAAGATGACCATACCCTCGAAATCACTTCTATCTTTGCTTGCTAGTTGCTCGCTCTTTTGCTATGCCGCGATACCTACCACTTGCTATATCATGCCTCCCATGTTGCCATGTCAAACCTCTAACCATCCTTTCCTAGCAAACCGTTGTTTGGCTATGTTACCGCTTTTGCTCAGCGCCTCTTATAGCGTTACTAGTTGCAGGTGAAGCTGAAGTGGTTCCATGTTGGAACATGGATATTTTGGGATATCACAATATATCTTATTTAATTTAATGCACCTACATACTTGGTAAAGGGTGGAAGGCTCGGCCTTATGCCTGGTGTTTTGTTCCACTCTTGCCGCCCTAGTTTCCGTCATACCGGTGTTATGTTCCTTGATTTTGCGTTCCTTACGCGGTTGGGTGATTTATGGGACCCCCTTGACAGTTTGCTTTGAATAAAACTCCTCCAGCAAGGCCCAACCTTGGTTTTACCATTCGCCACCTAAGCCTTTTCCCCCGGGTTTTCGCGAGCCCGAGGGTCATCTTTATTTAACCCCCCGGTCCAGCGCTCCTCCGAGTGTTGGTCCAAACTAGAGCCCTTTGCAGCGCCACCTTGGGGAAACTTGAGGCCTGGTTTTAGTTGTACTGACTGCTCATCCGGATGTGCCCTGAGAACGAAATATGTGCAGCTCCTATCGGGATTTGTCGGCACAGTCGGGCGGCTTTGCTGGTTTTGTTTTACCATTGTCGAAATGTCTTGCGAACCGGGATTCCGAGACTGATCGGGTCTTCCCGGGAGAGGGAATATCCTTCAATGACCATGAGAGCTTATAATGGGCTAAGTTGGGACACCCCTGCAGGGTATTATCTTTCGAAAGCCGTGCCCGCGGTTATGAGGAAGATGGGAATTTGTTAATGTCCGGTTGTAGAGAACTTGACACTTGACTTAATTAAAATACATCAACCGCGTGTGTAGCCGTGATGGTCTGTTCTCGGCGGAGTCCGGGAAGTGAACACGGTTTGAGTTATGCATGAACGTAAGTAGCTTCAGGATCACTTCTTGATCACTTCTAGCTTCACGACCGTGCTTTGCTTCTCTTCTCGCTCTCTTTTTTAGTATGTTAGCCACCATATATGCTTAGTGCTTGCTGCAGCTCCACCTCATTACCACTTACTTCATATAAGCTTAAATAGTCTTGATCACGCGTGTGTGAGATTGCAGAGTACTCGATACACACAGATTCTACCAAAACAGTTGCAGGTGCCGACGATGCCAGTGCAGGTGACGCAACCAAGCTCAAGTGTGAGTTCGATGAGGAACGTGGTCGTTACTATGTTTCGTTTCCTGATGATCAGTAGTGGAGCCCAGTTGGGACGATCGGGGATCTAGCATTTGGGGTTGTCTTCTTTATTTTGGTTCCGTAGTCGGACCTTGATTGTACTCTGAATGATGCATGTTTAATTTATGTATTGTGTGAAGTGGCGATTGTAAGCCAACTCTTTATCCCATTCTTGTTCATTACATGGGATTGTGTGAAGATGACCCTTCTTGCGACTAAACCACCATGCGGTTATGCCTCTAAGTCGTGCTTCCACATGTGGGGGATATAGCCGCATCGTATGCTAAGTTGGTAATCGAGCCATCCCGACTTAGGAGCCCCACAGCTTGATTGTTTGTTTGGCGTTGTTGAGTCTAGAACAAAAAATGTTTTGAGTCTTAGGATTATATATATCGGAGAGTAGGATTCTTTTTACTCCTCGGTCCTTCGTCGCTCTGGTGAGGTCTCCTCGACGTAGAAGTTTTGACTCTCCTCTCCTCGATTTCACTAAAAAATTTAGGATCACGCGGGTATCTTGGAATCGTTCCGATGGTTTTGTGACGAGAACATTGTTCTTGGTGCCTCCCCGACATTTAGGGGTTATGGCAGTGTCCCGGGGAGTTGAGCTCCGAGGTGTTGTTGTCACAATTTTATCGTTGCAGTTCTGGAATACCTGAGTTTTGCCGACATCGAAAACCTCTTTTATGCAGTTGTTGGTGAGGTCACCTCGACGCCACGCAGTACTGGGGAGTTCGGGAGTATTGCCATGACTCGTATAACGGATGCTTTTCGAAGGTCGAGGTACACGATTTCCGAAGGTTTCTTGGTTATGTGTTGACGGATGGATACAGCTGGATCTAGGTATTGTTAGTTTGGGTGATATATTTTGTGTCCCATGTATCCCCAACACCAGATTGCATAACCGTAAAGTTTCGAGAGTTTATAGGTGGGATTCAAGTAGCTCTTAGCATTTCTTCCCGCAGATATTTGGTTTGTGATTGGGTAATCCTTACCACTTATTTGTTCCAGTCGTACCTTGTTTTTTCATTCATCAACCCTTTATCAAGTGGCTTCTCACCTTAATGGACATGTGATGTTAGCTTTGGAATTCATTCGTTCATCCTTGTTCGAATGTTTATTGTGAAGACTATATGTTGCAATTTCTACCCGTTGATTCAACTTGTCTATCTGTCTATCAAGATGCTAACGGATGTCACCCTCTTCAGGATGGCTCATGTAACGTCGAGAATCCGGAGCATATGATGGGAGTCAAGAACCCTCCACCTCCACCTCCGCCTCCGGAGGCATGGCAAGCTGTCATGGCAGCCACCAACGCAAATACTCAGATGATTTTGCAACTCTTGCAAGAGGGCACCCAAGGGCAAGGCAACCAAGGAAATCAAGGCCAAGGCAACAATCAGCCGCACTTCGCTACCCTCAATCAGTTCCTTGCAAATCATCCGAAGTCTTTCAGCTTCTGTGCCGAGGCCACAGACGCCGACGATTGGCTTGTGGACATCTACAAACATTTTGAATGTAGCAATGTCAGACCTGAGGACTTTGTCAAGTTTGCTTCGTTTCAACTCAAGGACCAAGCTGCCGAGTGGTATCAACAATATAAAGATTCCAGAGGAGGTCGTGTGATTACCTGGGATGATTTCCGCCGAGACTTCAAAGCTCACCACATTCCACAAAGTGTAGTTGAGAGCAAACATGAGGAGTTCCGCAATCTCAAGCAAGGCGGCATGTCTGTGTATCAATACAATGCCCAGTTCCAGAAACTTGCCCGCTTCGCTAAACAAGACGTTCCTGATGAAAAGAGTATGATCTATCAATTCAGAGGTGGTCTCAGAGAAGATTTGCAATTAGCTCTCGTGCTTTTTGAGCCAAAAAAGTATGATGAATTCTACAACATGGCACTGAAGCAAGAAGCTGCCCAGCTCAAATGTGAGGCTTATAAGAAGAGAGTCAGGGACGCAGTTCAGTCTTCTTCTTCCTCACTAGTGGCAGCTAAGCAACAGAAGTTATGGTTGCCTCCTCCTCCTTCTTTCCGTCAGCCTTTCCAGCAGAAGAACTTAGGTGGTCGTGGATCTTCCCACCCACCCAACCCAGGCTATCAGAACAAGTCAAATTCTCAAGCTCCAAGGTCAAATGCTCCGTATCATCGTCCGCTCTCAAAGGTGACTTGCAACAAGTGCCGGCAGAAAGGTCACTACGAACAAGTGCTTCAACCAAAGGCGCCTTTACGCCTCCTCCTCTGTGAGATCTTCCAGCAATGTAGTGGTCAAGCATAATCCCAAGCATGACAAGGTGAACATGATGAATGCAGCGCAAGCGGAGGAATCTACTGACATGATAATGGGTAATCTCTTAGTTAATGATATTCCTGCAAAAGTCTTATTTGATACTGGTGCATCGCATTCTTTCATCTCAAGACCTTTTGTGGCTATGAATGATTTGGTTACTCAAGTATTATCGAGACCTTTGTCTATTGTTTCTCCGGCTAGGCAAATGACTTCCCGAGTTTTGGTTCCAAATGTCGGTATCAAGATGGGCGACTATAAATTTCTGGCTAAACCTATTGTTCTTGGTGACTCTGATATCGATCTTATTCTTGGGATGGACTGGCTTTCTCAGCACACAGCTCAACTTGATTGTGCTGCCAGGGAAATTCAATTGACACACTCTTCTGAGGATGTGATCATCTATGCCGCTCGTGATGAAACCATTCGGTTGTTTTCTCTCAATGAGAAGGGCGAGTTGGATGCTGTCTCTCAGATTCCAGTCGTTTGTGAGTACCAAGATGTCTTTCCAGAAGAGCTCCCGGGTATGCCTCCTCACCGGCCAGTTGAATTCATTATCGATCTTGAGCCTGGCACGGAACCCGTTTCCAAGCGTCCATACAAGCTTGGACCTAATGAGCTGAAGGAATTCAAGAAATAGCTCGATGAACAAGAGCGTCTGGGTTTGATCAGACCGAGTTCATCTCCATGGGGTTGTGGAGTTCTTTTTGTCCAGAAGAAGGATGGCACGGACCGACCGTAAGCCAATTACCATCCATTGAATAAGAAGACAATCAAGAACAAGTATCCACTTCCCAACATCAATGAGCTTTTCGAGCAACTCAAAGGTGCTAAAGTATTCTCCAAGCTTGACCTTTGTATGGGTTATCATCACATTTGCATTCGTGAACAAGATATTCCCAAGACATCATTCAGAACAAGCTTTGGTTCTTATGAATATATTGTCATGTCTTTCGGCCTTGTCAATGCTCCTCCAACATTCTCTCGAATGATGAACTTCATCTTCAACCCCTACACAAATGAATTCGTCTTGGTGTATCTCGATGATATTTTGGTCTTCTCCAAGAATAAGAAGGATCATGCCAAACATTTGCGATTGGTGCTCGACAAGCTCAGAGAGCATCAATTCTATGCCAAGTTTTCCAAATGTAAATTTTGGCTTGATGAAATTCTTTACCTTGGTCATATCATCTCTGCCAAGGGCATCGCTGTTAACCCCGAGAAGGTGTCTGCAGTTGTGAATTGGGAACCTCCTCAGAATGTCAAGCAGCTTCAAGTTTTCTTGGACTTGCGAGGCTATTGCAAGATTCGTTGAGAATTTCTCAAAGATTGCAAAGCCTCTTTCCAACCTCCTCCAGAAGCATGTCAAGTATGTCTGGACGCCTGAGTGTGACGTTGCTTTCAACACCCTCAAAGAGAAGCTAGTCACAGCTCCTGTCTTGACTCCTCCTGATGAATCCAAACCATTCAAAGTTTTCTATGATGCTTCTCTTCAAGGTCTCGGTGCTGTGTTAATGCAAGATAAGAAAGTTGTGGCCTATACCTCTCGTCAGTTGGAGCCCAACGAAAAGAACTACCCCACTCATGATCTTGAGTTGGCGGCAGTTGTCCATGCATTGATAAAATGGAGACATCTCTTGTTGGGAAGGAAAGTGGACATTTTCACCGATCACAAGAGCCTCAAATATATCTTCACTCAAGCCAACCTCAACCTCAGGCAAACTCGATGGGTCGAAATGATTCAAGAGTACAATCCAAGTATTGAATATACTCCTGGCAAGGCGAATGTGATTGCAGATGCTCTGAGCAGAAAGGCTTATTGCAACAGCTTAATTCTCAAGCCCTTCCAACCGGACCTTTGTGAAGCTTTCCGCAAGCTGAATCTTCAAGTTGTTCCTCAAGGCTTTCTTGCCAACCTCATAGTCTCTCCTACTTTGGAAGATCAAATTCATGAGGCACAACTCCTGGATACCATGGTGAAAAAGGTGAAACGTGGTATCGACAAGGGCATTTCCAAATACAAGTGCTTCCACATTGATGACAAAGATACTCTTTTCTTCGAGGATCGAATTGTGGTTCCTAAAGGCGATCTGAGAAAAGTCATTATGAACAAGGCACACAATTCCCTTCTATCCATTTGTTGGGGAACGTTGCAGAAAATAAAATTTTTCCTACGGTTTCACTAAGATCCATCTATGAGTTCTACTAAGCAACGAGTCAAGAGAGAGAGTCTGCATCTACATACCACTTGTAGATCGAGTGCAGGCGTTCGAGGGAGTGGTGATGATGAAGACGCGTTCCCAACGTGATTCCGATCACCGATGACCAAGTGCTGGAGCGGACAGCACCTCCGCGTTCAACACACGTGCGGGACGATGGCGTCTCCTCCGTCTTGATCCAGCAAGGATGAAGGAGAGGTTGAGGAAGACAACTCCAATGGCAGCACGACGGCGTGGTGCGGTTAGTCTGGCAGTTCTCCGGCAGGGCTTCGCCAAGCTCGCGTGGAGAGAGAGAGGTGTTGGGGAGGGGAGGGGCTGCGCCTTCAATGGTGTTTTCAGCCCTCCCCCCCAACCCTCTATTTATAGGAGGAGAGGGCAAGGGGGGCCGGCCATCTAGGGGAAACCCTAGATGGGGCGTGACAAGGGAGGAGGGAGGTGGCTTGCCCCCCAAGCTGGGGCGCCCCTTGAGGGTTTCCCCTCCCCATGCCCTAGCCGCATGGGCCTAGGTGGGGAGGTGCGCCCAGCCCACTAGGGGCTGGCTCCCTCTCCCACTTAGCCCATGTAGCCCCCCGGGAGGGGTGGCCCCTCCCGGTGGACCTCCGGAACTCTTCCGGTGGCCCCGGTACATTACCGGCATACCCCCGAAACTTTCCGGAGTCCGTTTAACCACTTTCCATATATATAAATCTTTACCTCCGGACCATTCCGGAACTCCTCGTGACGTCCGGGATCTCATCCGGGACTCCGAACAACATTAGGTAATCACATACTTGTCTTCCTAATAACCCTAGCGTCACCGAACCTTAAGTGTGTAGACCCTACGGGTTCGGAGACATCTGAACATGACCGAGACTACCTCAGTCAATAACCAACAGCGGGATCTGGATACCCATGTTGGTTCCCACATGCTCCTCGATGTTGTCATCGGATGAACCACGATGTCAAGGGTTCAAGCAACCCCGTATTCTATTCTCTTTGTCAGACGGTATGTTACTTGCCCGAGACTCGATCGTCGGTATCCCAATACCTCGTTTAGTCTCGTTACCAGCAAGTCACTTTACTCGTACCGTAATGCATGATCCCGTGACCGGACACTTGATCACTTTGAGCTCAATATGATGATGCACTCTTGAGTGGGCCCGGTGATACCTCTCCGTAACACGGAGTGACAAATCCCTGTCTCGATCCGTGTCAACCCAATGTACACTTTCGGAGATACCTGTAGTGCACCTTTATAGTCACCCGATTACGTTGTGACGTTTGATACACCCAAAGCACTCCTACGGTATCCGGGAGTTACACGATCTCACGGTCTAAGGAAGAGATACTTGACATTGGAAAAGCTCTAGCAAAAGCGAACTACACGATCTTTGTGCTATGCTTAGGATTGGGTCTTGTCCATCACGTCATTCTCCTAATGACGTGATCCCGTTGTCAATGGCATCGATGTCCATAGTCGAAACCATGACTATCGTCGACCAACGAGCTAGTCTACTAGAGGCTTACTAGGGACGTATTGTAGTCTATGTATTCACACGTGTATTACGATTTCCGGATAACACAGTTATATCATGAATAAAAGACAATTATCATGAACAAGGAAATATAATAATAATGCTTTTATTATTGCCTCTAGGGCATATTTCCAACAGTCTCCCACTTGCACTAGAGTCAATAATCTAGTTACATTCTGATGAATCGAACACCCATAGAGTTACGGTGTTGATCATGTTTTGCCCAATGAAGAGGTTTAGTCGGCGGATCTGCGACATTCGAGATCCGTATGCACTTTACAAATTTCTATGTCTCCATCCTGAACATTTTCACGGATGGAGTTGAAGCGGCAACGCTTGATGTTCCTGGTCTTCTTGTGAAACCTGGGCTCCTTGGCAAGTGCAATAGCTCCGGTGTTGTCACGAGAAGAGTTTGATCGGCCCCGACGCATTGGGTATGACTCCTAGGTCGGTGATGAACTCCTTCACCCAAATTGCTTCATGTGCTACCTCCGAGGCTGCCATGTACTCCGCTTCACATGTAGATCCCGCCACGGCGCTTTGCTTGCAAATGCACCATCTTTGCTCCACCATTCAACATATACACGTATCCGGTTTGTGACTTAGAGTCATCCAGATGCGTGTCGAAGCTAAGCGTCGGCGTAACCCGTTCTGACGAGCTCTTCGTCACCTCCATAAACGAGAAACATGTCCTTTGTCCTTTTCGGTACTTCAGATATTTTGACCGCTGTCCGTGTGTTCCTTGCCGGGATTACTTTGGTACCTTCCTACCAAACTTACGGCAAGGTTTACATCAGTCCGGTACACAACATGGCATACATAATAGATCCTATGGCTGAGGCATAGGGATGACACTCATCTCTTCTTTATCTTTTCTTTGTGGTCGGGCATTGAGCTAAGCTCAATCTCACACCTTGTAACACGCAAGAACCCCTTCTTGGACTGATCCATTTTGAACTTCTTCAAAATCTTATCAAGGTATGTGCTTTGTGAAAGACCTATGAGGCGTCTCGATCTATCTCTATAGATCTTGATGCCTAATATATAAGCAGCTTCTCCAAGGTCCTTCATTGAAAAACACTTATTCAAGTAGGCCTTAATGCTGTCCAAGAATTCTATATCATTTCCCATCAAAAGTATGTCATCTACATATAATATGAGAAATGCTACAGAGCTCCCACTCACTTTCTTGTAAACGCAGGCTTCTCCATAAGTCTCGCATAAACCCAAACGCTTTGATCATCTCATCAAAGCGAATGTTCCAACTCCGAGATGCTTGCACCAGCCCATAAATGGATCATTTGGAGCTTGCATACTTTGTCGACATTCTTAGGATCGACAAAACCTTCCGGCTGCATCATATACAGCTCTTCCTTAAGATATCCGTTAAGGAACGCTGTTTTGACGTCCATCTGCCATATCTCATAATCATAGTATGCGGCAATTGCTAACATGATTCGGACGGACTTAAGCTTCGCTACGGGAGAGAAAGTCTCATCGTAGTCAATCCCTTGAACTTGCGATAACCCTTAGCGACAAGTCGAGCTTTATAGATGGTGACATTACCATCCGCGTCCGTCTTCTTCTTAAAGATCCATTTGTTTTCTATCGCTCGCCGATCATCGGGCAAGTCAGTCAAAGTCCACACTTTGTTTTCATACATGGATTCTATCTCGGACTTCATGGCTTCTAGCCATTTGTTGGAATCTGGGCCGCCATCGCTTCTTCATAGTTCGAAGGTTCATTGTTGTCTAACAACATGATTTCCAAGACAGGGTTGCCGTACCACTGCAGTGCGGGCGTGTCCTAGTTGACCTACGAAGTTCAGTAGCAACTTGATCCGAAGTACCTTGATCATCATCACGAATTTCCTCCTCAGTTGGTGTAGGCATCACAGGAACATTTTCCTGAGCTGCACCACTATCCTGTTCAAGAGGTAGTACTTCATCGAGTTCTACTTTCCTCCCACTTACTTCTTTCGAGAGAAACTCTTTTTCCAGAAAGGATCCGTTCTTGGAAACAAAGATCTTGCCCTCAGATCTTAAGTAGAAGGTATACCCTACGGTTTCCTTAGGGTATCCTATGAAGACGCATTTTTCCGACTTGGGTTCGAGCTTTTCAGGTTGAAGTTTCTTGACATAAGCATCGCATCCCCAAACTTTTAGAAACGACAGCTTAGGTTTCTTCCCAAACCATAATTCATACGGTGTCGTCTCAACGGACTTAGACGGTGCCCTATTTAAAGTGAATGTAGCTGTCTCTAGAGCGTATCCCCAAAATGATAGAGGTAAATCAGTAAGAGACATCATAGACCGCACCATATCCAATAGAGTGCGATTACGACGTTCGGACACACCATTACGCTGAGGTGTTCGGTGGCGTGAGTTGTGAAACGATTCCACATTTTCTTAAGTGTGTACCAAATTCGTGACTTAAATATTCTCCTCCACGATCTGATCGTAAGAATTTTATCTTTCGGTCACGTTGATACTCTACTTCATTCTGAAATTCCTTGAACTTTTCAAAGGTCTCAGACTTGTGTTTCATCAAGTAGACATACCCATATCTACTCAAGTCATCTGTGAGAGTGAGAACATAACGATATCCTCCACGAGCCTCAACGCTCATTGGACCGCACACATCGGTATGTATGATTTCCAATAAGTTGGTTGCTCGCTCCATTGTTCCGGAGAACGGAGTCTTGGTCATCTTGCCCATGAGGCATGGTTCGCATGTGTCAAATGATTCATAATCTAAAGACTCCAAAAGTCCATCAGCATGGAGCTTCTTCATGCGCTTGACACCAATGTGACCAAAGGCGGCGATTGCCACAAGTATGTGGGACTATCGTTATCAACTTTACATCTTTTGGTATTCACGCTATGAACAGGTGTAATACTAAGCTCGAGATTCATTAAGAATAAACCATAGACCAGTGGAGCATGACCATAAAACATATCTCTCATATAAAAATAACAACCATTATTCTCGGATTTAAATGAGTAGCCATCTCGCATTAAACGAGATCCGGATACAATATTCATGCTCAAACTTGGCACCAAATAACAATTATTAAGGTTCATAACTAATCCCGTAGGTAAATGAAGAGGTAGCGTGCCGACGGCGATCACATCGACTCTGGAACCATTTCCGGCCAAGCGCGCGTCACCTCGTCGCTTCGCCAGCCTCCGCTTATTCCGCAGCTCCTGCTGTGAGTTACAAATATGAGCAACGGCACCGGTATCAAATACCCGGGAGTTACTACGATTCTTGGTAAGGTACACATCAATTACATGTATATCAAATATACCTTTGGTGTTGCCGGCCTTCTTATCCGCTAAGTACTTGGGGCAGTTCCGCTTCGGTGACCCTTCCCTTGCAATAAAAGCACTCGATTTCAGGCTTGGGTCCATTCTTTGACTTCTTCCGGCAACTTGCTTACCGGGCGGCAACCTCCTTGCCGTCCTTCTTGAAGTTCTTCTTACCCTTGCCCTTCTTGAACTTAGTGGTCTTATTGACCATCAACACTTGATGTTCTTTCTTGATTTCAACCTCGGTGACTTCAGCATAGAGAACACTTCAGAATGGTCTTTACCATCCCCTACATGTTGTAGTTCATCACAAAGCTCTTGTAGCTTGGTGGGAGCGATCGAGGATTCTGTCAATGACCGCCTCATCGGGGAGGTTAATGTTCACTGGGTCATACGGTTGTGCAACCTGGACATCTTCGATATGTGCTCACTAATGTAACTGTTTTCCTCCATCTTACAACTATAGAACTTGTCGGAGATGTCATATCTCTCGACCGGGCGTGAGCTTGGAAAACAAGTTTCAGCTCCTCGAACATCTCATATGCTCCGTGATGCTCAAAAGCGCTTTTGGAGCCCCGGTTCTAAGTCAGTAAAGCATGCCGCCTTTGAGCGAGGGAGTAATCATCGGTATGAGTTTGCCAAGCATTCATAATGTCTTGGTTCTGCAGGACGGAGGCGTCACCTAGCGGTCCTTCTAGGACATATTGTTTCCTGGCAGCTATGAGGATGATCCTCGGGTTCGGACCCGATCCGTATAGTTCTTGCCGTCATCTTTCAGCTTGGTTTTCTCTAGGAACGTTGAAGTTCAAGTTGACATGAGCGTTGGCCATTTGATCTACAAGACATATTATGCAAAAGTTTTAGACTAAGTTCATGATAATTAAGTTCATCTAATCAAATTATTTCAATGAACTCCCACTCGGATTAGACATCCCTCTAGTCATCTAAGTGTTACACGATCCGAGTCGAATAGGCCGTGTCCGATCATCACGTGAGACGGACTAGTCATCATCGGTGAACATTCTCATGTTGATCATTATCTTCTATACGACTCGTGTTCGACCTTTCGGTCTCCGTGTTCGAGGCCATGTCTGTACATGCTAGGCTCGTCAAGTAAACCCTAAGTGTTTTCGGCGTGTGTAAATCTGTCTTACACCCGTTGTATGTGAACGTAAGAATCCATCACACCCGATCATCACGTGGTGCTTAGAAGCGACGAACTTTAGCAACGGTGCACGATTAGGGAAACACTTCTTGAAATTGTTGTAAGGGATCATCTTATTTACTACCGTCGTTCTAAGTAAACAAGATGTATAAACATAATAAACATCACATGCAATTATATATAGTAGTGACATGATATGGCCAATATCATAAAGCTCCATTGATCTACATCTTAGAGGCTCCATGATCATCTTGTCACCGGCATGACACCATGATCTCCATCATCATGATCTCCATCATTGTGCCTCCATGAAGTTGTCACGCCAACGACTACTTCTACTTCTATGGCTAACGCGTTTAACAATAAAGTAAAGTAAGTTACATGGCGTTCTTCAATGACACGCAGGTCATACAAAATAAAGACAACTCCTATGGCTCCTGCCGGTTGTCATACTCATCGACATGCAAGTCGTGATTCCTATTACAAGAACATGATCTCATACATCACAATGTGTCATTCATCATTCATCACAACTTGGCCATATCACATCACATGACAATTGCTGCAAAAACAAGTTAGACGTCCTCTAATTGTTGTTGCATCTTTTACGTGGCTGCAATTGGGTTCTAGCAAGAACGTTTTCTTACCTACGAATAACCACAACGTGATCTTGTCAACTTCTATTTACCCTTCATAAGGACCCTTTTCATCAAATCCGCTCCAACTAAAGTAGGAGAGACAGACACCCGCCAGCCACCTTATGCAACTAGTGCATGTTAGTCGGTGGAACCGGTCTCACGTGGCGTACGTGTAAGGTTGGTCCGTGCCGCTTCATACAAAAATACCGCGGAAGCAAGATAAGACTAGTAGCGGCAAGTAAATTGACAAGATCCACGCCCACAACTAAATTGTGTTCTACTCTTGCAATAGAGAACTACGCATAGACCTAGCTCATGATGCCACTGTTGGGGAACGTTGCAGTATATTAATATATTTCCTTCGGTTTCACCAAGATCCATCTATGAGTTCTACTAAGCAACGAGTCAAGAGAGAGTCTGCATCTACATACCACTTGTAGATCGAGTGCGGAAGCGTTCGAGGGAGTGGTGATGATGAAGACGTTCCCAACGTGATTCCGATCACCGATGACCAAGTGCTGAACGAACAGCACCTCCGCGTTCAACACACGCGTGCGGGACGATGGCGTCTCCTCCGTCTTGATCCAGCAAGGATGAAGGAGAGGTTGAGGAAGACAACTCCAATGGCAGCACGACGGCGTGGTGCAGTTGGTACGGCAGTTCTCCGGCAGGGCTTCGCCAAGCTCGCGTGGAGAAAGAGAGGTGTTGGGGAGGGGAGGGGCTGCGCCTTCAATGGTGTTTGCAGCCCTCCCCCCCACCCCTCTATTTATAGGAGGAGAGGGCAAGGGGGGGCCGGCCATCTAGGGGAAACCCTAGATGGGCGGCTGACAAGGGAGGAGGAGGGAGGGTGGCTTGCCCCCAAGCTGGGGCGCCCCTTTAGGGTTTCCCTCCCATGCCCTAGCCGCATGGGCCTAGGTGGGGAGGTGCGCCCAGCCCACCAGGGGCTGGCTCCCTCTCCCACTTAGCCCATGTGGCCCCCCGGGAGGGGTGGCCCCTCCCGGTGGACCTCCGGAACTCTCCCGGTGGCCCCGGTACATTACCGGCATACCCCCGAAACTTTCCGGAGTCCGTTTAACCACTTTCCATATATATAAATCTTTACCTCCGGACGATTCCGGAACTCCTCGTGACGTCTAGGATCTCATCCGGGACTCCGAACAACATTCGGTAATCACATACTTGTCTTCCTAATAACCCTAGCGTCACCGAACCTTAAGTGTGTAGACCCTACGGGTTCGGGAGACATGCAGACATGACCGAGACTACCTCAGGTCAATAACCAACAGCGGGATCTGGATACCCATGTTGGTTCCCACATGCTCCTCGATGTTGTCATCGGATGAACCACGATGTCAAGGGTTCAAGCAACCCCGTATTCTATTCTCTTTGTCAGACGGTATGTTACTTTCCCGAGACTCGATCGTCGGTATCCCAATACCTCGTTTAGTCTCGTTACCGGCAAGTCACTTTACTGCATCCGTAATGCATGATCCCGTGACCGGACACTTGATCACTTTGAGCTCAATATGATGATGCACTCTTGAGTGGGCCCGGTGATACCTCTCCGTAACACGGAGTGACAAATCTGTCTCGATCCGTGTCAACCCAATGACACTTTCGGAGATACCAGTAGTGCACCTTTATAGTCACCCGATTACGTTGTGACGCTTTGATACACCCAAAGCACTCCTACGGTATCCGGGAGTTACACGATCTCACGGTCTAAGGAAGAGATACTTGACATTGGAAAAGCTCTAGCAAAACGAACTACACGATCTTTGTGCTATGCTTAGGATTGGGTCTTGTCCATCACGTCATTCTCCTAATGACGTGATCCCGTTGTCAATGGCATCTGATGTCCATAGTCAGGAAACCATGACTATCTGTCGACCAACGAGCTAGTCTACTAGAGGCTTACTAGGGACGTATTGTAGTCTATGTATTCACACGTGTATTACGATTTCCGGATAACACAGTTATAGCATGAATAAAAGACAATTATCATGAACAAGGAAATATAATAATAATGCTTTTATTATTGCCTCTAGGGCATATTTCCAACACCATTCATCCTGGAAGTACAAAGATGTACCATGACCTCAAGCAGTCGTATTGGTGGACTCGAATGAAGCAAGAGATTGCTCAATTCGTGAATGAATGTGATGTCTGCAGATGGGTGAAAGCAGAACACCAACGACCAACTGGTCTCCTCCAACCTGTTGCTATTCCAGAATGGAAGTTTGATCATATCGAGATGGACTTCGTGACTTGATTTCCTAAGTCCAAGTGTGGAAATGATGCTATCTTCGTTGTCATTGACAAGCTTACTAAAGTGGCTCATTTCCTTCCTATCAAAGAATCTATCACAGCAGCTCAGTTGGCAGAGCTATACACCTCCAGGATTGCCTCCTTGCACGGCATTCCACAATTGATCTCTTCAGACCGTGGAAGCATCTTCACTTCTAAGTTCTGGGACTCCTTTCAGAAGGCCATGGGCACCAACATTCGTTTCAGCACAGCTTTCCATCCTCAAACAAGTGGCCAAGTCGAGCGAGTCAATCAAATCCTTGAAGACATGCTCAGGGCTTGTGTCATCTCTTTCGGTATGAAGTGGGAAGATTGTCTTCCATATGCCGAGTTCTCCTACAACAACAGCTTCCAAGCGAGTTCGGGCAAGGCCCCATTCGAAATTCTCTATTGCAGAAAGTGTCGTACTCCTCTCAATTGGTCCGAGACAGGTGAACGCCAACTTCTTGGCAACGACTTGATCACAGAAGACGAAGAAATGTGCAAAGTCATTCGTGAGAATCTCAAAGCCGCGCAATCGCGCGGAAGAGCTATTATGATGACAAGCACCGTGATGTGGCTTTTGAAATCGGAGACCATGTCTACCTCCGCGTCTCTCCAATGAAAGGCACTCGTCGCTTTGGTATCAAAGGGAAGCTTGCCCCTAGATACGTGGGTCCTTTCAAGATCATTGGCAAAAGAGGCGATCTCGCCTATCAACTTGAGCTTCCGTCCAACTTTGCAAACGTGCATGATGTGTTTCATGTGTCACAGCTTCGCAAGTGCTTCAAGACTCCTGAGCGCACTATCAACTTCGAAGAAATTGACCGCCAAGAAGATCTCTCTTATCATGAGCACCCAGTTGCTATTCTTGAAGAAACCGAGCGCAAGACTCGCAACAAGTCAATCAAATTCCAGAAAGTTAAGTGATCACACCATTCCGACCGAGAATCCACCTGGGAGCGCGAGGATCACCTCCGTTCCGAATATCCGGAGTTCTTTCAGTCCTAGATCTCGGGACGAGATCCTCTTGTAGTGGTGGAGTGTTGTAACACCCCGGATGTAACTTTCCATATTTGTAACTCCAACTCTTGCCATTTTCGGCTATGTGCTATGGTATTCCCTCTGTGGTTGGGTTTTGTTTTTCGTTTGGCATTTTGTTCATGTCATGCATCTCATATCATGTCATCATGTGCATCTCATTTGCATACGTGTTCGTCTCATGCATCCGAGCATTTTCCCCATTGTCCGTTTTGCATTCCGACACTCCCACATGCACCGGTGCACCCCTCTTGTCTCTTTTCGTGTGCAGGTGTTAAACGTTCTCGGAATGGACCGAGGCTTGCCAAGTGGCCTTGGTACACCACCGGTAGACCACCTGTCAAGTTTCGTGCCATTTGGAGGTCGTTTGATACTCCAACAGTTAACCGGGTAACCGCGAAGGCCTCTTTTGGTTGCAGCTCAACACCCCTCCAAAACAGCCAAATAACCCATCTAAGTCACCTCCATGCTCTCCATCGTCGGATCACGATCGTGTGGGTGAAAACTACACTCCATTTGGAGTCTCCTAGCTCCCTCTACCTATAAATATGTGACCATCCCCGAAATTTTCGGGCAAACCCTAGCTCCCGCTCCCCTCGCGCCACAGGACACGTCTGGACCGCGCCGGACGCGTCCGCCCTCCGCCGCCCGGCCAACCGTGAGCCGCCACGTGGCTGCTCCGCCCGCGCCAGCGCCGCCCGGCCCGCTGGCCCGTCGTCGGCCCGTGGCCCATCCGCCCAGCCCTTGCTCCTCGCCCGCCCGCGCTCCTCCGCCTCGCCGCGCCTTCCCGCTCCGGCCGCCGCCCGTCGCGCCGCCCAGCGCGCTGCGCCCTGCCGCCGCCACCAGCGCCCGGCTCCGTCGCGTCCGCCGCCGCCCGACCGGTGCGGATCGGCCAGCCTCGCCCCCGGCAGCCTCCCCGACCTCACCTCCGGCTTCAACTCCGGCGTGCCTCGACGTCCGTGCCAGATTCAGATCTGAATTATTAGGTTGACTTTGAATTTCCACCAAGTCTGCACATTATCATGCCATATTCATCGTGTCATAACTTTGCACCCGTGGCTCCGTTTTGGGTGTGTAGCATACTGTATTGTTCGCCTCAATGAGCACATTATCATACCATTTTATCTCACTGAATCATTTTCATTTGAGCTCATCTTGATGCCCGAAATGCTATTGGAAGAGGGCTATGTGATGTTAGTTTCAGATTCTTATCAGAACATGCACTTTTGTCATTTTTGCCATGATTGATGTGTGCATCTTATGAACTTGATCCCTACATGTGTTTGAACTATGCCATGCCATCTTTACAGGGGTGTATGCCATGTATTTTTGTGATCTCTTTGGTGACTAGCACAAGCATGCAAACTAGGCTTCGTGATGTTGCTGATTTCAGTCCCTGTTCTGCTGTTATTTTTATGCCATGTAAACTTGATGCTACAGAGAGATCCATGCATCTTTTGAGATACTTCAGTAAGGATGTTTTGAACATATGGTTATGATCTATCCATCCATGAGAGCTTATAATGGGCTAAGTTGGGACACCCCTGCAGGGTATTATCTTTCGTAAGGCGTGCTCGCGGTTATGAGGCAGATGGGAATTTGTTAACGTCCGGTTGTAGAGAACTTGACACTTGACTTAATTAAAATACATCAACCGCGTGTGTAGCCGTGATGGTCTCTTCTCGGCGGAGTCCGGGAAGTGAACACGGTTTGAGTTATGCATGAACGTAAGTAGCTTCAGGATCACTTCTTGATCACTTCTAGCTTCACGACCGTGCTTTGCTTCTCTTCTCGCTCTCTTTTGCGTATGTTAGCCACCATATATGCTTAGTGCTTGCTGCAGCTCCACCTCATTACACCATCCTTCATATAAGCTTAAATAGTCTTGATCTCGCGGGTGTGAGATTGCTGAGTCCTCGTGGCTCACAGATTCTACCAAAACAGTTGCATGTGCCGACGATGCCAGTGTAGGTGACGCAACCGAGCTCAAGTGGGAGTTCGATGAGGAACGTGGTCGTTACTATGTTTCGTTTCCTGATGATCAGTAGTGGAGCCCAGTTGGGACGATCGGGGATCTAGCATTTGGGGTTGTCTTCTTTATTTTGGTTCCGTAGTCGGACCTTGATTGTACTCTGAATGATGCATGTTTAATTTATGTATTGTGTGAAGTGGCAATTGTAAGCCAACTCTTTATCCCATTCTTGATCATTACATGGGATTGTGTGAAGATGACCCTTCTTGCGACTAAACCACCATGCGGTTATGCCTCTAGGTCGTGCTTCGACACGTGGGAGATATAGCCGCATCATGGGTGTTACATATGTCCATTACCAAAATCGGTCTCACCGAGTTTGAGAAATCGGTACTACCGAGATTACAATGCAAACCCTCTGGTTAGCTTATTACAAAAATCGGTCCCACCGAGTTTGTGTAATCGGTCTCACCGAGTTTGCCTGACCAACTCTCTGGTTAGCTTATTACCAAAATCGGTCCCACCGAGTTTGTGTAATCGGTCACACCGAGATTACGTTATGCCCTAACCCTAACCATATCGGTCCTACCGAGTTGCATCTCAGTCCCACCGAAAATCCTAACGGTCACTAGGTTTGCTGAATCGGTCCGACCGAGTTCAACTATTTGGTCCCACCGAGTTTGGCTAATCGTGTGTAACGGTTAGATTTTTTGTGGAGGCTATATATACCCCTCCACCCACTCTTCATTTGTGGAGAGAGCCATCAGAACATACCTACACTTCCAATACACATTTTCTGAGAGAGAACTACCTACTCATGTGTTGAGGTCAAGATATTCCATTCCAACCATATGAATCTTGATCTCTAGCCTTCCCCAAGTTGCTTTCCACTCAAATCTTCTTTCCACCAAATCCAAATCCTGTGAGGGAGAGTTGAGTGTTGGGGAGACTATCATTTGAAGCACAAGAGCAAGGAGTTCATCATCAACACACCATTTGTTACTTCTTGGAGAGTGGTGTCTCCTAGATTGGCTAGGTGTCACTTGGGAGCCTCCAACAAGATTGTGGAGTTGAACCAAGGAGTTTGTAAGGGCAAGGAGATCGCCTACTTCGTGAAGATCTACCGCTAGTGAGGCAAGTCCTTCATGGGCGACGGCCATGATGGAATAGACAAGGTTGCTTCTTCGTGGACCCTTTGTGGGTGGAGCCCTCCGTGGACTCGCGCAACCGTTACCCTCAGTGGGTTGAAGTCTCCATCAACGTGGATGTACGATAGCACCACCTATCGGAACCACGACAAAAACATCCGTGTCTCCAATTGCGTTTGAATACTCCAAACCCTTCCCTTTACATTCTTGCAAGTTGCATGCTTTCCTTTCCGCTGCTCATATACTCATTGCATGCTTGCTTGATATGTATTGTGTGTGTTAAACTTGTGCTTAAACTCCACTTAAAGCGAAGAATAATAAAACTGCAACTTTTGGCACTTAGTGTCTAATCACCCCCCTAGACACCTCTTCTCGATCCTTTCACGGTAGCATCACCCTCAACGGCTCTCAAGTGACCCGCACTCTAGCTAGGCTAGCATGCCCAAACGCCGGCCGAACTAGGTATCCACACATCACTCCCTTGTGCACTTTGTTAAAGCGATGTTTGCATATCCTTTCACTGCTCTCTTAGCTTACACGCCTATGCAACTCTGACTTTAACTCTTATTTCTTCTGGAGATATCATCTGAAACAAGCAAATCCATTGTTTAGCGAAGCATGACGGTGCTACGGGATCTGGTACACATCCTGCACACCCATATAACCTTGTAAGTATCTGTCCTCCGGTACAACAGCAAGGTCGATTCCTCTTATTTGATCAACCATTCGCCGTGTCAAAAATGCAGAGGGTGATGCAAGGAGCACAAGGCCTGCACATCCAAGCAAGTGGTAACATGGACTTGTACATGGAACATCCCAAGCGCAAGCAGAACTGCAATGAGCCTGCACAACGAGCTAGCGTAAGTCCCTGCATTTCATTTAATTCGTACTAGCATTCGTGTATGATTTGTGTGCAGTGGCTGATCCACGAATTCAAGTTACCAAGGGCGAACATTTAACTTAAAAAAATCTGAAGGCACTTGCACTCCGTAAATCAACATAACTTGAGAAATGTGAAGCTACATGCACTTTGAAAACCAGCTAATGATCCAAAGTAGTTCAGATTATAAACACTAAATGATGCAATCACCAAAAACACAAAATGCAACATGGTGTACAAGGACTACAAACATGGTTTGTACCTACTTGAATTATTCGTTCTCCGGCTGAAAATATCAAAGTGTAATTGCACGTATAACCCGGTCATAAACTGCATATCAATATATCTATCCTGCACAAGTATGCCAATAGTTTCAAACAACATATTAGAAAAGTATTTATCCTATGTTGTCATGATACGGGGACTTTCTGGTAGATGGCCTCGACGTTTCCTCAAGCGATGAAAATGCACTATAATTTGCTTGTCATCAATGCCTGCAAATCTCATCTCTCTCAACATAGTAGATCATCATTAGACACTAAATCCTTCAACGAGCTTGCAAAATTCTTGCATTAGATCCCTCATTAGACACTATATGTTCATCACCGTGAGCATGTAAAATGTTTGCATCAAATCCTTCATTAGCGATGCATTCATTAGACACTTCAGCTCAAGAACAACATGATCTTGTATGTTTGCACGGAAACTTGATTAGATACATCAGATTCTGTCGATTCGAGATTGATTGGGGAGTTATAAAATAAGTAGAAATTGGTTTCATTTTCTCATAGATTCCCTACATACAAGCAGTTTTACAACACCGTCAGGTTTAACTATTGGCCAGAAATTGAAGAGTTGAATTAGATATAATCAGGGGGATGTGATGTACCTGCTCGTTGCACATGCTACTCTTGCAAGCTGCAATCGTCTGCTTCTTTAAGCTCGATGCCATACCGTCTTTATGCTTGTTGCCTCCCACGCAGCTACACCTGTGGTTGGATCTTCATCTTCTTGTCCTTAAGTTCGCTTGAAGCCCGGCGACCGGCCTCCAACGTGGGCACGAGGAAGTGATGTGTCGGTCTGTCCAGCGACGGCTAGGTTAGGAGCGAACTAGACTGGAGGCTGGAGCAAATGAATTGGGATTTTTCCTGCTGTCGATCGATATGGGAGGTGCTCGTTTGGGCCGCGATCCTGCTATAGGGCCTGCCTTGCACTTATGTTATTGGCCCATCCAAATTGAAAGATTTTTCTTCATTTTTTACATTGCACCTTTCGTGCGTTGGGCCGAACAAAACTAGTGTGGGCCAACCTGGACGACTCAAACTAGGTGCACACTTTCCAGCCACCTGAGGCGGCCGCCCATACCAGACCCTATGGTGGTGTCGCCCCTTTTTGCGTGTATGATTGGATAGTGAAAAATATTCGAGTGGCGCTTTTGATTTACCCACAGAATGGTTGAATTGCTTGTTTCTATGAACTGAGTTCGCCAATAATGTGAAGGATGCAATCTTTTCATCCTATTGTAGATTGCTTAGATCTCGATATGCCAAAAGTAATCGCATGAAATATACAGTAAAAGCCAGTGTGATGTGTTTGGCTATAACTAGTCTGACTACACGTCCTCATATAACATATCAAGGACGCACCATCTTACCAGATTAACCATTCGACTTACCCATGCAATGTGGGAAGAAAGAAGTATTGGGACTGCGTATCCAAGCAATTGATGCCATGGACTCCTTTGTACAACCTTGTAGCGAAAAAAGAAGTTGCGGTGTGCACTGTACAAAGAACTAGCATAAGTTCAGATTGCTCGCTTCTCGGAATTTTAGTTAGCCACTTATTGCAAAATTGTTCAATTATGTTGCTTGGCTTAATTTAGTTTGCTACTGATAACATAATGGCAAGCATGTTAATCATATTGTAGACTGCGCCTATCTATGTGTTTGATACTTACTGTTAAGAATTACCTGTTTGCCTTAACTTAAATATCTACTTGTTTGTTTAACTGCTCTGCTGTTGCAACAACGGGTTACAATGATGTTAATAACTACTTTTCAGCATCCAATTGAAACTCTTTAATTCCTTGTTTGTTTAACTGGTTTGCTGTTATAACTCCTAGTTGAGATGTTTTGCTAACTTCAACTTTTCTGAATCCAATCGGAACTTTAATGGCAAAATAGGTTAACCCAAGATCAAAGAGCGAGGTCCCCATGGACGTTGCATCATCCCACAGTAGTGGCACCGGCCCAATCGTGCATTATGAATTGCCAACTGCTGATGCTCTAGAGGCTAAACTAGTGGTAGAAAGAGATTACATACGCACTTAGAGATGAAGTTGACATGTTGAGGAAGCAAATAGCACAATCACAAGCAGTACTCAAGACAACCATTAAATATTTGGTGGATTTCAAAACGAAGCAAGCTGAGACTAACCAGATTGTTAAGGTCTTGAAGGAAAATAGGAAATTAAATTCCTACTTGGTAAATCATAGGTGAAATGTTCTTTCCATAGTTGAATAACCTTTGTGTTGTCTGTTCATGTAATCAATCAAACCATTTGTTTTAGAGATCATGTAATAATTGTTTTTTTGGTTTGTAATTTTATTTGAGCACAAGTCTGTATTAATTGATAAGACTCGGAGACATTTCATTTGGATTGCTGTGCCAGACCTACAAATATGCCAATCGGGCTGAATGTGCATTCAGCAATAGTAGTAGTATAGATGGACCATAAGTGGCACGCATCGGAAAGGGCCAATATGCTGGCTAAAAAAAGGATGATGTTGTAGCCAAAAAAAAAAAAATGACTTTGGCTTATGTATGTTAGTTGATATTATTGATCCATATACTCTATAAGTGTTTATATGTATGTTAGTTCTGTACATTCTTGGTTGATTGACTCGGTATTTGAATCTTGATACATCGCTTGTGTACATATCTAAATGTGAGTACACATTATGCTGCGTGTGACATTCGAGTTGGACATGAAGTGTTCCAAATATTCAATTCACCTTAAATTGGGTTCTAGTTTCTAAATTTGAGTATCGGCATTTGTAAACCATATTCATATATGATGATGGAATACATCTTTGTCGTCCTTTTGAAGATATATAAAACACATAGAATGATTTATAAAGATTCATATAGGAATACAAAATGGATTCGAATTTAGTTGCCGTGGTAAACGTGGATGCTTATTGTCCCAAAATTGAAAGAAGCGACAAAATGTCCACTCCCACGTCGACTGCCCGAAGCCAAGTGTTTGGGAGATGGAAATTACTGTCTACCCATTACACGGACAATCCATCGGCCCGATTTCCACTGCTCTAAATAGGGGTAGGTTAGTAACTTCAATTAGACGTGACACGACCGCCTCTAAGCCCATTCCGACACGGTGGGCGTCAAACATGGGCGGCAAAACTCTTTGATTCAAGCTCGTCCGAAAGACCTCTGTTTCTCCCTCCATTCCCCATTCATACACGGTGGGTGGCAAAACAAACTCTCCTCGTCCGAAATCGATGTAGGCTAATATTTTAAATAGGGGCAGATGTGTAACTTCCACAGACGTGACACAACTGCCCTACACCATCGACCCGTTCATACACCGTGGTCGCCAACCGTGGGCGGCAAAACACCCTCTCCTTGCCCGAAATAGTTACCGGCAAATATTTGGGAGAGCGAGATTACCGTTCTATCCCCAACCGACGCGATGTTCGAAATTTTAAACGGGGGATAAGTTCGTAACTTCCCCCATTTCAGAGAAGCGCGTCCCAAAGTTTGAGATCCCCCCCTCCCCTCCATTTTCCCATTCATACACCGTCCGCGCTAGAACACCCCATCCCCACACCAGCCTCCGTCCGCCACCCCATCCATCACCGCCGTCCTCCACCACATCCATCGCCACCGTCAACCACCATGCCGGAGCGCCTACCAAGAGTGCGTCGTCCACTGCTAGAGATGGACGTTTATCATCCACGGCGACGGACCAATAGCCTTGCATCGCGTCCTCTCGCTTCATCGGCGCCGTCGTCCTCTTTGCCGGGGCCGCTCACATGACCTTCTCTTCAAACGCAACAGGACTTATCCCCCGATGCACCCGTCTACCGTCGCAGATCTGCTTCAACGCCACCGACAACCATCGCACCCCCGATGCCTACACGGCGCCGCAAGAGAGGTGGTACTTCATATCTCCTCAACTTTTTGATCTCAACCAGAAAATAGATCTTAACTTGGTTACTCTACTTTCTTTTCAGCTCTTAGAATTTAGTTCTTAGTTCAAGCAAACAATGGATGCTAAATATCATTTCTCGGTTTGCGACTTCAAATCTGCCATGGCACAGCCATAATACGGTTTAATTGAACATGCTTAGGGTTTAATTTATCATGTTGGTTCCGTGGTGGTTTCTTTAATAGAAATCGGAGGAAACCCTCTTTTGCTAAAAAACTATGCTTAGAGTTTCCCCTTTTATGATCACTATACGATCGAATCGTGCATCGTGTCATAATAACACTGCTCCAACCATCAAGCTAAACATTCTTTGTTGTTCAAATACGTTTCTGATATTATTAAAACATAGTTGTTTAATTGGTCAGCTAAATGTTCCTAAATTAGTTTCGAAAATGCATGTTCGCCGCTTGGGTGTGTATCTCTACAGGGTGCCCACGGTGGGCCGGCCCACCCTGGGATTTAGGGTGGTCCCAGGCCCCGATTCCCCTCTGTTCTGCTGCGCGCTTCCGATCTCTACTTGCCCCCAGCCACCTGCCTCGCCGGCGACTTGCCGTCCCCGGACGGCATGACTCTAGGAGGAGACGCCGGACTAACAGTAGGCCAGGAGCCGCCTAACAACAGCGTCACCGCTGCCGGGCGGCGCTGTGCCTACCTTCCTAGTCCGTTCGTAACTTCAGGCGTGAGACCCACCAAGCCAAGCCGATTTATCCCGAGATACGTCCTCAACACTCGTGACCACTCCTCATCACCCATCTTCTAATTGATTCATTACTCATTAGGCAGGACTGTCATTAGGGTTTGTTGTGTGCTCAGTGCTTCCTACACTTAATGGTTCAGATGTATTTCGGTAATCTTTAGTACCTCTAAAGTTCACAGGGTTTTCAAAATTCCGGCCCTCAGAACAGAAACTAGTCATTTTGGATTGTTGGTCGTAGTGACATTGAACCAGATTACTACTGCAAGCCAGGTTTGTTGACAATTTTACTTGTCTTTCTTACTCATTCGATATAATATCCAATTATTCACGTCAATTAGTTGCAAACAATAAGTGCTAGACAAACTTCTTCATTCAGATTTTGGACGGTCTCTTACTGCAGTTACAATTTTGCATACTTGTCCTAGTAAGTGTTGGGGCACGTAGTAATTTCAAAAAATTTCCTACGCACACGCAAGGATCATGGTGATGCATAGCAACGAGAGGGGAGAGTATTGTCCACGTACCCTCGTGAGACCGTGGCGGAGCGTTATTACAACGCGGTTGATGTAGTAAATGCGTCTTCACGATCCGACCGATCCAAGTACCGAACGTCACGGCACCTCCGAGTTCAGCACATGTTCAGCTCGATGGCGATCCCGGACTCCGATCCAGCAAAGTGTCGATGAGTTCCGTCGACCTGACGGCGTGGTGACGATCTTGATGTTCTACCGTCGCGAGGCTTCGCCTAAGCACCGCTACAATATTATCGAGGTGGACTATGGTGGAGGGGCACCGCACACGGCTAAGGAACGATCACGAAGGTCAACTTGTGTGTCCTAGGGTGCCCCCTGCCCCGTATATAAAGGAGCAAGGGGGCGGCGGCCCTAGGGAGGCGCGCAAAGGGGAGTCCTACTCCCACCGAGTAGGACTCCTCTTTTCCTTGTTGGAGTAGGAGAGAAGGAAAGATAGGAGAGGGAAAAGGAAAAGGGGGCTGCTCCCCTTGTCCAATTCGGACCAGAAGGGGGGCGCAGGTTTCCTTCCTTTTGGCCTCTCTTCTCTATTCCCGTATGGCCCAATAAGGCCCATATACTCCCCGGCGAATTCCCGTAACTCTCCGGTACTCCGAAAAATACCCGAATGACTCGGAAACTTTCCGAACTCCGAATATAGTCGTCCAATATATCGATCTTTACATCTCGACCATTTCGAGACTCCTCGTCATGTCCCCGATCTCATCCGGGACTCCGAACTCCTTCGGTACATCAAAACTCATAAACTCATAATATAAGCATCGCCGAAACCTTGCGTGCGGACCCTACGGGTTCGAGAACTATGTAGACATGACCTAGAACTATTCTTGGTCAATAACCAATAAGCGGAACCTAGATGCCCATATTGGCTCCTACATATTCTCTGAAGATCTTTATCGGTCAAACCGCATAACAACATACTTTGTTCCCTTTGTCATCGGTATGTTACTTGCCCGAGATTCGATCGTCGGTATCCAATACCTAGTTCAATCTCGTTACCGGCAAGTCTCTTTACTCGTTACGTAATGCATCATTCCGTAACTAACTCATTAGCTACATTGCTTGCAAGGCTTATAGTGATGTGCATTACCGAGAGGGCCTGAGATACCTCTCGACAATCGGAGTGACAAAACCTAATCTCGAAATACGCCAACCCAACATGTACCTTTGGAGACACCTGTAGTACTCCTTTATAATCACCCAGATTACGTTGTGACGTTTGGTAGCACCGAAAGTGTTCCTCCCAGAACGGAGTTGCATAATCTCATAGTTACGAGGAACATGTATAAGTCATGAAGAAAGCAATAACAATATACTAAACGATCAAGTGCTAGGCTAACGGAATGGGTCATATCAATCACATCATTCTCCTAATGATGTGATCCCGTTAATCAAATGACAACACATGTCTATGGTTAGGAAACATAACCATCTTTGATTAATGAGCTAGTCAAGTAGAGGCATACTAGTGACGTTATGTTGGTCTATGTATTCACACATGTATTATGTTTCCGGTTAATACAATTCTAGCATGAATAATAAACATTTATCATGAAATAAGGAAATAAATAATAACTTTATTATTGCCTCTAGGGCATATTTCCTTCAGTCTCCCACTTGCACTAGAGTCAATAATCTAGTTCACATCATCATGTGATTCAACACTAATATTCACATCTGTATGTGATTAACACCCATAGTTCACATCGTCATGTGACCAACACCCAAAGGGTTTACTAGAGTCAATAATCTAGTTCACATCGCTATGTGATTAACACCCAAAGAGTACTAAGGTATGATCATGTTTTGCTCGTGAGAGAAGCTTAGTCAACGGGTCTCATCACATTCAGAGTCGTATGTATTTTGCAAATATTATATGTCTACAATGCTCGCACGGAGCTACTCTAGCTAATTGCTCTCACTTTCAATATGTATCCGGATTGAGACTTAGAGTCATCCGGATCGATGTAAAAAGCTTGCATCGATGTAACTCTTTACGACGGGCTCTTTTATCACCTCCATAATCGAGAAATATTTCCTTAGTCCTCACTAAGGATGTTCTTGACCAATGTCCAAAGTGATCTACTCCTAGATCACTATTGTACTCCTTGCCAAATTCAGAGCAAGGTATACAATAGGTCCGGTACATAGCATAGCATACTTTATAGAACCTATGATCGAGGCATAGGGAATGACTTTCATTCTCTTTTCTATTTTCTGCCGTGGTCGGGATTTGAGTCTTACTCAATTTCACACGTTTGCAACACAGGCAAGAACTTTTCTTTGACTGTTCCATTTTGAACTACTTCAAAATCTTGACAAGGTATGTACTTATTGAAAAACTTATCAAGCGTCTTGATCTATCTCAATAGATCTTGATGCTCAATATGTAAGTAGCTTTCTTGAGGTCTTTCTTTTAAAGAACTCCTTTCAAATACTCCTTTATGCTTTCCGGAAAAATTATACATCATTTCTGATCAACAATATGTTACTCACATATATTTATCAAAAAGGCGGTAGTGCTCCCAGTCACTTTATTGTAAATACAGGCTTCACATGAAGTCTGTATAAAACTATATGCTTTGATCAACTTATCAAAGCGTGTATTCCAACTCTGAGATGCTTGCACCAGTCCATAGATGGATCATTTGGAGCTTGCACATTTTGTTAGCTCCTTTAGGATTGACAAAACCTTCTTGCATCATATACAACTCTTCTTTAATAAATCCATTAAAGAATGTTGTTTTGACATCCATTTGCCAGATTTCATAAAATGTGGCAATTGCTAACATGATTCGGACAGACTTAAGCAACGCTAGAGTTGAGAAAATCTCATTGTAGTCAACACCTTGGACTTGTCGAAAACCTTTTGCAACAAGTCGAGCTTTGTAGATAGTAACATTACTATCAATGTCTGACTTCCTTTTGAAGATCCATTTAATCTTAATGTCTCGCCGATCATTGGGCAAGTCAATCAAAGTCCATACTTTGTTTTCATACATGGATCTCATCTCAGATCTCATGGCCTCAAGCCATTTTGCGGAATCTGGGCTCACCATCGCTTCCTCATAGTTCGTAGGTTTATCATGGTCTAGTAACATGACTTCCAGAACAGGATTACCGTACCACTCTGGTGCAGACCGTACTCTGGAAGACCTACGAGGTTCTGTAATAACTTGATCTGAAGTTTCATGATCATCATCATTAACTTCCTCACTAATTGGTGTAAGAATCACTGGAACTGATTTCTGTGATGAATTACATTCCAATTCGGGAGAAGGTACAATTACCTTATCAAGTTATACTTTCCTCCCACTCACTTCTTTCGAGAGAAACTCCTTCTCTAGAAAGGATCCATTCTTAGCAACGAATGTTTTGCCTTCAGATCTGTGATAGAAGGTGTACCCAGTTTCCTTTGGGTATTCTATGAAGACGCACTTCTCCAATTTGGGTTCGAGCTTATCAGGTTGAAAACCTTTTTCATATAAGCATCGCAACTCCAAACTTTAAGAAACGACAGCTTAGGTTTATTGCTAAACCATAGTTCATACCGTGTTGTCTCAACGGATTTAGATGGTGCCCTATTTAACGTGAATGCAGCTTTCTCTAATGCATAACCCCAAAATGATAGTGGTAAATCGATAAGAGACATCATAAATCGCACCTATATCTAGTAAAGTACGATTACGACGTTCGGACACACCATTACATTGTGGTGTTCCAGGTGGCGTGAGCTGTGAAACTATTCCACATTGTTTTAATTGAAGACCAAACTCGTAACTCAAATATTCGTCTCCGCGATCAGATCGCAGAAACTTTATTTTCTTGTTATGATGATTTTTCTACTTCACTCTGAAATTATTTGAACCTTTCAACTATTTTAGACTTATGTTTCATCAAGTAGATATACCCATATCTGCTCAAATCATCTTATGAAGGTCAGAAAATAACGATACTTGCCACGAGCATCAACACTCATTGGATCGCATACATCGGTATGTATTATTTCCAATAAGTCAGTAGCTTGTTCCATTGTTCCGGAGAACGGAGTTTTAGTCATCTTGCCCAAAAGGCACGGTTCGCAAGCATCAAATGATTCATAACCAAGTGATTCCAAAAATCCATCTTTATGGAGTTTCTTCATGCACTTTACACCGATATGACCCAAACGGCAGTGCCACAAATAAGTTGCACCATCATTATTAACTTTGCATCTTTTGGCATCAATATTATGAATATGTGTATCACTACTATCGGGATCCAACAAACTATTTTCATTGGGTGTATAACCATCGAAGGTTTTATTCATGTAAACAGAATAACAATTATTCTTTAACTTCAAATGAATAACCGTATCGCAATAAACATGATCAAATCATATTCATGCTCAACGCAAATACTAAATAACATTTATTTAGGTTTAACACTAATCCCGAAAGTATAGGGAGTGTGTGATGATGATCATATCAATCTTGGAACTACTTCCAACACTCATTGTCACTTTCCCTCAACTAGTATCTGTTTATTATGTAACTCATGTTTCAAGTTACTAATCTTAGCAACCGAACAAGTATCAAATACTCAGGGGCTACTATAAACACTAGTAAAGTACACATCAATAACATGTATATCAAATATACCTTTGTTCACTTTGCCATCCTTCTTATCTACCAAATATTCAGGGCATTTCCGCTTCGGTGACCATTTCCTTTGCGATTGTAAGCACTCAGTTTCAGGCTTTGGTTCAGCTTTGGGCTTCTTCGTGGGAGTGACAACTTGCTTGTCATTCTACTTGAAGTTCCCTTTCTTTCCCTTTGCCCTTTTCTAGAAACTAGTGGTCTTGTTAGCCATCAACACTTGATGTTTTTCTTGATTTCTACCTTCGTCGATTTCAAAGATCACGAAGAGCTTGGGAATCACTTTCGTCATCCCTTGCATATTATAGTTTATCACGAAGTTCTACTAACTTGGTGATGGTGACTAGAGAATTTTGTCAATCACTATCTTATCTGGAAGATTAACTCCCACTTGATTCAAGCGATTGAAGTACCTAGACAATCTGAACACATGCTCACTAGTTGAGCGATTCTCCTCCATTTTTTAGCTATAGAACTTGTTGGAGACTTCATATCTCTCAACTCGGGTATTTGCTTGAAATATCAACTTCAACTCCTGGAACATCTCATATGGTCCATGACGTTCAAAACATCATTGAAGTCCCGATTCTAAGCCGTTAAGCATGGTGCACTAAACTATCAAGTAGTCATCACATTGAGCTAGCCAAACGTTCATAACGTCGCATACGCTCTGCAATAGGTCTGTCACCTAGCGGTGCATTAAGGACATAATTCTTACGTGCAGCAATGAGGATAAACCTCGAGATCACGGATCCAATCCGCATTATTGCTACTAACATCTTTCAACATAACTTTTCTCTAGGAACATATATAAAAACATAGGGAAGCAAAAACATAGGGAAGCAACAACGCGAGCTATTGATCTACAACATAATTTGCAAAATACTACCAGGACTAAGTTCATGATAAGTTAAAGTTCAATTAATCATATTACTAAAGAACTCCCACTTAGACAGACATCTCTCTAGTCATCTAAGTGATCACATGATCCAAATCAACTAAACCATGTCCGATCATCACGTGAGATGGAGTAGTTTTCAATGGTGAACATCACTATGTTGATCATATCTAATATATGATTCACGCCGACCTTTCGGTCTCCGTGTTCCGAGGCCATATCTGTATAGGCTAGGCTCGTCAAGTTTGACCTGAGTATTCCAGTGTGCAACTATTTTGCACCCGTTGTATTTGAACGTAGAGCCTATCACACCCGATCATCACGTGGTGTCTCAGCACGAAGAACTTTCGCAAAGGTGCATACTCAGGGAGAACACTTCTTCATATTTAGTGAGAGATCATCTTATAATGCTATTGTCAATCAAAGCAAGATAAGATGCATAAAAGATAAACATCACATGCAATCAATATAAGTGATATGATATGGCCATCATCATCTTGTGCTTGTGATCTCCATCTCCGAAGCACCGTCGTGATCACCATCGTCACCGGAGCGACACCTTGATCTCCATCGTAGCATCGTTGTCGTCTCGCCAACTATTGCTTCTACGACTATCGCTACCGCTTAGTGATTAAGTATAGCAATTACATGGCGTTTGTTTTTCATTCTATAAAGCGAGAACAATATGGCTGATGCCAGTTGCCGATAACTCGGTTACAAAACATGATCATCTCATACAATAAAATATAGCATCACGTCTTGACCATATCACATCACAACATGCCCTGCAAAAACAAGTTAGACGTCCTCTACTTTGTTGTTGCAAGTTTTACGTGGCTGCTACGGGCTGAGCAAGAACCAATCTTACCTACGCATCAAAACCACAACGGTAGTTTGTCAAGTTGGTGCTGTTATAACCTTCGCAAGGACCGGGCGTAGCCACACTCGGTTCTGCTAAAGTGAGAGAGACAGACACCCGCCAGTCACCTTTAAGCACGAGTGCTCGCAACAGTGAAACCAGTCTCGCGTAAGCGTCTGCTGTAATGTCGGTCCGGGCGCTTCATCTCACAATACCGCTGAACCAAAGTATGACATGCCGGTAAGCGGTATGACTTGTATCGCCCACAACTCACTTGTGTTCTACTCGTGCAAATAACATCAACGCATAAAACCTGGCTCGGATGCCACCGTTGGGGAACGTAGTAATTTCAAAAAAATTCTACGCATTACCGCAAGGATCATGGTGATGCATAGCAACGAGAGGGGAGAGTATTGTCCACGTACCCTCGTGAGACCGTGGCGGAAGCGTTATGACAACGCGGTTGATGTAGTCGTGCGTCTTCACGATCCGACCGATCCAAGTACCGAGCGTCACGGCACCTCCGAGTTCAGCACACGTTCAGCTCGATGGCGATCCCCGGACTCCGATCCAGCAAAGTGTCGGGGATGAGTTCCACAAGACGACGGCGTGGTGGCGATCTTGATGTTCTACCGTCGCGAGGCTTCGCCTAAGCACCGCTACAATATTATCGAGGTGGACTATGGTGGAGGGGCACCGCACACGGCTAAGGAACGATCATGAAGATCAACTTGTGTGTCTGGGGTGCCCCCTGCCCCGTGATATAAAGGAGCAAGGGGGAGGCGGCCGGCCTAGGGAGGAGGCGCACCAAGGGGAGTCCTACTCCCACCGAGTAGGACTCCTCCTTTCCTTGTTGGAGTAGGAGAGAAGGAAAGAGGAGGAGAGGAAAAGGAAAAGGGGCTGCTCCTTGTCCAATTCGGACCAGAAAGGCGCAGGCTTCCTTCCTTTTGGCCTCTCTTCTCTATTCCGTATGGCCCAATAAAGCCCATATACTCCCGGTAATTCCGTAACTCTCCGGTACTCCGAAAAATACCCGAATGACTCGGAACCTTTCCGAACTCCGAATATAGTCGTCCAATATATCGAACTTTACGTCTCGACCATTTCGAGACTCCTCGTCATGTCCCCGATCTCATCCGGGACTTCGAACTCCTTCGGTACATCAAAACTCATAAACTCATAATATAAGCATCATCGAAACCTTAAGCATGCGGACCCTACGGGTTCGAGAACTATGTAGACATGACCTAGAACTATTCTTGGTCAATAACCATTAGCGGAACCTGGATGCCCATATTGGCTCCTACATATTGTACGAAGATCTTTATCGGTCAAACCGCATAACAACATACTTTGTTCCCTTTGTCATCGGTATGTTACTTGCCCGAGATTCGATCATCGGTATCCAATACCTAATTCAATCTCGTTACCGGCAAGTCTCTTTACTCGTTACATAATGCATCATTCCGTAACTAACTCATTAGCTACATTGCTTGCAAGGCTTATAGTGATGTGCATTACCGAGAGGGCCCAGAGATACCTCTCTGACAATCGGAGTGACAAAACCTAATCTCGAAATACGCCAACCCAACATGTACCTTTGGAGACACCTGTAGTACTCCTTTATAATCACCCAGTTACGTTGTGACGTTTGGTAGCACCCAAAGTGTTCCTCCGGTAAACGGGAGTTGCATAATCTCATAGTTACAGGAAGATGTATAAGTCATGAAGAAAGCAATAGGAATATACTAAACGATCAAGTGCTAGGCTAACGGAATGGGTCATGTCAATCACATCATTCTCCTAATGATGTGATCCCGTTAATCAAATGACAACACATGTCTATGGTTAGGAAACATAACCATCTTTGATTAATGAGCTAGTCAAGTAGAGGCATACTAGTGACGTTATGTTGGTCTATGTATTCACACATGTATTATGTTTCCGGTTAATACAATTCTAGCATGAATAATAAACATTTATCATGAAATAAGGAAATAAATAATAACTTTATTATTGCCTCTAGGGCATATTTCCTTCAGTAAGCTCACAGGTAAATGATTGATTCACTACATCTATGCTTGCCTTGTCATATTTGTTGTCAATATCCTTTTAGGGTGGACCACCCTGTTTCTAAATATTGGAACCGTAGACATGATTGAATAGTATTTCTCTATGTGATCTCTTCCATCATGTGTGGGTAACGAACACTGCATTGTATAGAAAGAAAGTGTCATTTCCATCTTTTACATAGGTTTCGATCTTTTACATGGAATACAATCTGCCTACTTGCTTTGTGTCGCACTACCAACACTCCACCCTTGAAGCTAAACATTATGCAACTCATAATTGCTTAGTTTATTTGTTCAAATACGAATTTCATATGATTCTAATGTTCCTACTTCCGTTTTGAAATGTGTGTCTGCCTGTTATAGAGACATAAGGGGTTTGTATTTACGTGTGTGGTGCAGTCAAGAGACGGTTGGGGAGGTGAACTTTGCATATGCAGGGGTTTATAGGGAGAAACTCTTCGAGTTGAATCCGCAATGCATTCCATAGATAATCTGACTACTTTTTATGTTTTCATGAATCTCAGATTCTGAACAGCATCATAATGATTATGAGCTTGCGCGCATGAAAAGAATAAAGCAGAACAATGCCATGGTTGTCAAACTTGGCATTAAGGGACTGAAATCAAGTCTGGATGCAATGCAATGCAAACACTCTCCACCTACAGATTCATGCTCAGAATATGATCCTAACAGTGATTCTGAGCTAGAGGGAGACCTAAGTCAATGTAGCTCCCTAGTGGAGGAATCAGAGGAAGATGCCCTATCTTATTCACCCATCAAGATACTTGCTCTAACTTTCCAAGGTTACATTGCTCACACATATCTTGCAACTGATGCTTTGCATTGCTTCTACTTTGTTGAACTGCCATTAGCTTAGTTTACACATCGTGTATGTGAATACGCCCTGCCTATCCATTTTCAGTACATATTCCATCTGTCATCATACCATATTTATCCATTCAAATGATGTTCTTGTGTATCAGAGGGCGATTGCTGATCGTGCAGGAGCACAAGCAAAGTATTTGGAAAAGGTAGTGGCACCTGATAAATCAAATAGCCCATTAGGTGTAGTTGCATATATCACCGACCCACAAAATACCCCAACTCCAGCAGACTCTAGCCCTACTACACTTTGGTCATTTCGATGCCCCAACTCAGCAGACCCCAAGCTGCAAAGCAGTATGATTATGCCGATTGACATAGCACCAGTTATGCGACATAAAACCCCATTCCAGCAAAGAGTACACCAAATCCAGTTGCCAAATCCCTTTTCGAACCAGAGAGAGCCCCAATTGCAGCAAATAGGACTCCTGTTCCATTTCTTCCTAGTTTAGAAGATGAAGCTTATGTTGTTGTCAGGAACTTTGTGCGCACCTTTCCTTCATGGAAAGATTATACCGTAGACACAGAACAATTTCCAGTCTTCCTTCGCAACTTACGCGTAAGTAATGTACTAATGTTATTCATGGTAATTAATGCATATGTTTCTGCTGACAGAAGACACAAGATTTCATTCTTTTAAATAGGCAAGGAGCAAACTGGATTGTGATGATGAGCAAGGGTTGGTTGCGCTTTTCAAGCACTCGTTGATGAAGTATTGTTCCTACCTGAGGCAAGTGCACTTCGATGGCAAGCCTCTGAACAAAATTTCTGTAAAGTCTCCGGTGCTACATTTATCCGACGGTGACTGGAATAATCTTGTTACACATTGGTCTTGGTTGCAGCGTAAGGTACTATCTATGATATCACATCACAATTTGAACTACATTTCTGCATTTGCCTTAATGTCTCACTTGTACGAAAACTGTTAGCAAAAAAACATTCGTTCTCAAGGGACCACAGAATCTCGCAACTATCTTTGCACCTTTGCATTGCTCTTGTGAGTACCTCTTGCCTGTATGACCATACTTACTTTCATAGTTGTTTGATTATGTAGCATCACTGCACATGTTAGCCTCGTAATAGTCCATTTGGTGGACATTATAAGATCCGTATGGACTCTTACATAAATTTAGAATCAACCCAATGCTTTTGAAGAGGTTTAGCACTGCAGTCCTCTTGTAAGGACTGGACGTGGTCTATCACTGTACTTACATTAACAGCTACTCCCTCCGTCCCATAATATAAGAACGTTTTGTACAGTACACTAGTGTTCAAAACACTCTTGTATTATGGGAAGAGGGATTGGTTCATTTTGTAGCATTCTACATCTTATCTCCCTCGCCCGCCATTTACTAAAAAAGATCAGATCTATATTTAATCTTACCAACAAGTAGAATACACAGACAATGCCAGTGCAGAAGTGTAGCCCATTGCTCTTGTACATTTTGTCCTGTAACGCTTGTACTTCCAGGGATTGGTAGTTGATTATGTAGCATCAATCTGCATCTTATCTTCATTATCCTCTATCCCTTCCAGTATTATCATATCTATAATTACTCTCTACAAAATGTAGAGTACATGCAATGCTTATGAAGAAGATTCTGTGTTGAAATTCTTGAGTTATCCTTCCCTTGACATGGAGAAGGGCATTATAAAGCTGGTGTTAACTGTTAATGTAATTCAGTCCTTCTAAAGCCTTTATCCTCAACTGCTGTTTAATTTGCTCATACTCCCTATCGTTTACTGCTGTTTAGTTTGATGTTTCTACCAAAATGCATGTTTGTAATAACCGTAAGTTCTAAGTTTTACTTGTAAAACCAAATTCCATATTCATACCATGCACATTACTTAATACTCCCTATATGTATGCTTGTTTTTGTGGATCTATAATCCGAGGTGTGGTGAAGCAGCCCACGTTTGCACCTTGTCATCTCCTGTTTTATCTTCTTGATGTGGTGATGATATGAACAACATGCCATGCACACTATCCAAAATAGATACAATGATTTTATTTGCCCTTCATCTATGCTTGTTATGTTGACATGGTAATCCAAAGAGTGTGGTGAAGCTCCCGCATTATGAACAATGCCAAATTATGCTATTGATATTTTGAACTTACTCTTTATTTTCTAATTTGAAATTGGATAGAATTGACAGAACAGTTATCATCTTTGTTTATACACGTGCAAAACATGTCATCTCTCTGCTTTGTTTCAGGGTGATATGCGTGATGGCATGCACAAGTCTGCTGAAGTCTGTGAGACAAACCCAACATATATTGCAGCAAAGAAGGCAAAACATCTTGAAGATAGCAAGACAACCCCAAAGTCTTGTCTTGATGCAGTGTTCAAGTTACTTGAGGCCAGCGGTCGATGACAAGCTCACAGAATCATTGTCTGAATCGGTTCGACTTCTTGATCCCAAGTTCTAGCGGAAGGCATTACGCAACTCAACTTCGACTTGAAGTCCTATCTCTAAGAAAGATTGCGGAGAAACCAATGAGAACCTCATCGCTAAACAACTACACACGGAAGCTATGACCAACATGCTAGGCGGTCTCACGGCCTTGCTCGGCTGACTTCTTGGCCAGTTCCCCATAAGGCTAACCTTTCTTGAATTGTCTTTGAAGTGGTCTCGATTCAGTATATTTTGTTACACTGCAATGGTGCCCAGTTTTTGTAATCTGCTTCTTCGTTGCACTTTATGATCACTGGTGGCGAACTTCGATGCCCAGTGGATGTAATATACCTTAAATCCTTTATTGTATAGTGTAGGTTTATTCTTAGTTACTATGCCGTAATTTCTTTATTGTATAGAGTAGGTTTGTTCTTAATTCGTACTAGTTAATGCCATCATTCGCTATTTGAAAAAAAATCAGATGTAGTCGACCGGACCGAAACATTCGACTCTAAAGGGCCAGGTTTTTAGCGGGTCTGAAACGTGCTAAACAGCTCACGGGCCGGCAGCAGCCCGAAATGAACCCCGGCCCATGATTGTGCGAATCAAATCACGAGCTTTTAACAGGCCAAAATTGTCTCGGTCCTTGTTTGGCCCAATCAGATATCGGTCATGCGGCGGGCGGATGCAACCGGGCCGTAGTTAGGCCCAACTATATGACGGGCTTTTAACAGTCGAAATTAATATAGGGCGAAATGTTGAACGGGCCCTTAACATGCCAAAACTAATATCGGGCGAATTACTAAGTGGGCCTTTAGCAAGTGGGCCCAAAAGCATAGTGTCCGGTTAATGGGCGAATCTGATATGGGCCACAATTGAGCCCAAAGCCTCTTAAAGGGCCGGACTAGATCTGGGCCGTAATTTGGCCCAGAACGTGGTAGGCTTTTAACGGGCCGGATCTCATATGGGCCACTATTAGGCCCGGAGCGTGGCAGGCCATTAATGGACCGGATCAGATATGGGCCAGCATTTGGCCCAAAACATGGCAGCCAGTTAATGGGCCGGCCTACTAGGGTCCTCAAAATCTTGAGGGCCTACAGCTGGGCCAGCCCATTAAAATCTCGTGGGCCTTTAGCTGGGCCGGCCCATTATGATCTGCAAGAATCTTGTGGGCCTTTACCTGGGCCGGCCCATTATTGCACACTAAAATCTTGTGGGCCTTTACCTGGGCCGGCCCATTATGGCCCGCAAAATCTTGTGGGCCTTTAGCTGGGCCAGCCCATTATGGTCCGCAAAATCTTGTGGGCCTTTAGCTGGGCCGACCCATTATGGTCTGCAAAATCTTGTGGGCCTTCAGTTGGGCCGGCCCATTTAAACTTGATGGGCCGGTCCACGTGTCAACATATCATAGGAGCGTCTCGCCCATTGGATGAGTGACACCTGTGCCAATGATGATTTTACACGTGGAAAATCTCCATTGGTCGGGGCTGTTAACGGGTTATCGGATCCAAAACCCGACCCGATAGCTTAACGGCCTTCCGTTATGGTGGATGCCACGTGTCGGTAACCCTTGACGAAAGCACTTCTGTAACGCGCGATTTATCGTCATGGAACTGGACACTTCCGTGATGATAATTTTGGTAATGTCATGGAACACTTCTACGACAGCACAGGTATGACTATCTGGATTCTGTCATAAATTTGTCATGGATGTACATGCATGACAAAAAGCGCGACCTACTGTGACAAACACGTATCATCACGGAAGTGTATTTTTTTGTAGTGTCTCCATCTCCAAAGCATCGTCATGATTTCCATCGTCACCGGTATGACACCATGATCTCCATCATCTTGATCTATATCAATGTGTCGTCACATGGTCGTCTCGCCAACTATTGCTCTTGCAACTATTGCTATCGCATAGCGATAAAGTAAAGCAATTATCTAGCGCTTGCATCTTATGCAATAAAGAAACAACCATAAGGCTTCTGCCAGTTGCCGATAACTTCAACAAAACATGATAATCCCATACAACAATTTATATCTCATCACGTCTTGACCATATCACATCACAACATGCCCTGCAAAAACAAGTTAGACGTCCTCTACTTTGTTGTTGCAAGTTTAACGTGGCTGCTACAGGCTGAGCAAGAACCGTTCTTACCTACACATCAAAACCACAACGATAGTTCGTCTAGTTAGTGATGTTTTAACCTTCTCAAGGACGGGCGTATGCACCTCGGTTCAGCTAAAGTTGGAGAAACGACACCCGCCACCACCGTGTGCAAAGCACGTCGGTAGAACCAGTCTCGCATAAGCGTGCAGCGTAATGTCGGTCCGAGCCGCTTCATCCAACAATACCGCCCGAACCAAAGTATGACATGCTGGTAAGCGGTATGACTTATATCGCCCACAACTCACTTGTGTTCTACTCGTGCATATGACATCTACGCATAAAACCGAGCTCGGATGCCCTTTGTTGGGGAACGTAGTAATTTCAAAAATTCCTACGCACACGCAAGATCATGGTGATGCATAGCAACGAGAGGGGAGAGTGTTGTCCACGTACCCTCGTAGACCAAAAGCGGAAGCGTTAGCACAACGCGGTTGATGTAGTCGTACGTCTTCACGATCCGACCGATCAAGTACCGAACGTACGGCACCTCCGAGTTCAGCACACGTTCAGCCCGATGACGTCCCTCGAACTCCGATCCAGCCGAGTGTTGAGGGAGAGTTTTGTCAGTACGACGGCATGGTGACGATGTTGATGTTCTATCGAGGCAGGGCTTCGCCTAAGCACCGCTTCTGATGTGCTCGAGGTGGACTATGGTGGAGGGGGGCACCGCACACGGCTAAAAGATCAAACAGATCAATTGTTGTGTCTATGGGGTGCCCCCTGCCCCCGTGTATAAAGGAGCAAGGGGGGTGCGGCCGGCCTAGAGAGGGGCCGCGCCAGGAGTAGTCCTACTCCTATCGGGAGTAGGACTCCCCCCCCCCTTTCCTTGTTGGACTAGGAGAGAGAGCGGAAAGAGGTGGAGGAGAAGAAGGAAGGGGGGCGCCGCCCCCCTCTCCTTGTCCTATTCGGACTAGGGGGAGGGGGCGCGGCCCGTGCCCTGGCCGCCTCCGCGCTATTCCACCAAGGCCCACTAAGGCCCATTAAGTCCCGGGGGTTCCGGTAACCTCCGGTACTCGATAAAATCCCGATTTCACCCGGAACACTTCCGATATCCAAACATAGTCTTCCAATATATCAATCTTCATGTCTCGACCATTTCGAGACTCCTCGTCATGTCCATAATCACATCTGGGACTCCCAACAACCTTCGGTACATCAAAACATATAAACTCATAATATAGCTGTCATCGAAACTTTAAGCGTGCGGACCCTGCGGGTTCGATAACTATGTAGACATGACCAAGACACATCCCTGGTCAATAACCAATAGCGGAACCTGGATGCTCATATTGGCTCCCACATATTCTACGAAGATCTTTATCGGTTAGACCGCATAACAACATACGTTGTTCTCTTTGTCATCGGTATGTTACTTGCACGAGATTCGATCGTCGGTATCTCAATACCTAGTTCAATCTCGTTACCGGCAAGTCTCTTTACTCGTTCCATAATACATTATCCCGCAACTAACTCATTACTTGCAATGCTTGCAAGGCTTAAGTGATGTGCATTATCGAGAGGGCCTAGAGATACCTCTCCGACAATCGGAGTGACAAATCCTAATCTTGAAATACGCCAACCCAACAAGTACCTTCGGAGACACCTGTAGAGCACCTTTATAATCACCCAGTTACGTTGTCATGTTTGGTAGCACACAAAGTGTTCCTCCGATAAACGGAGTTGCATAATCTCATAGTCATAGGAACATGTATAAGTCATGAAGAAAGCAATAGCAACATACTAAACGATTGAGTGCTAAGCTAACGGAATGGGTCAAGTCAATCACATCATTCTCCTAATGATGTGATCCCGTTAATAAAATGACAACTCATGTCTATGGTTAGGAAACTTAACCATCTTTGATTGACGAGCTAGTCAAGTAGAGGCATACTAGTGACACTCTGTTTGTCTATATATTCACACATGTATTATATTTCCGGTTAATACAATTCTAGCATGAATAATAAACATTTATCATGAAATAAGGAAATAAATAATAACTTTATTATTGCCTCTAGGGCATATTTCCTTCAGCTATATCTACATATTGTCCGATATATCGCTCGATATCATTTTTTTAATCCAGTATGTCGAAACCAAACCGATAAGAACCCGATATCAGATATCCCGAAACTTGATGCCCCCTAACGTGATTGCAACTAGACCAGTAAGGTGTTTTTATCAGTTAGTTGCATGTCCATGATTACGCTGAACCCGACTGTAACTGCATGCCCCCAATGTGATTCCAACGGGAGGAGATATGAAAATTCAACAGAATATTGAAAATGAACCAAGAAAGAGGAAGCTAAGGCCACCCTTTCCCCTTTTGTCGCTCCCGCGAGCGACCGAGGGGTCGAACCCTAGCCTCGACACCTAGTTCCCCTCATCCCCTCCTTCCCCTCGTTCTCACCGGTTCGCGTCGTCGGGCAAAGCCCGGTAGGTGCTGGCGATGGCGGGACCCTCTCTCTCCCCGGCGTAGTTGTTATTGTAGCCCAATATTGTGCTTGCTTATCTTGCTACTTGTTGTAGTTCCTTATCTTACTTAGCACTAGAATCACCCTTGCAATTGTTAGGCTCACTTCCTTATTCTGCAATCTTGCCTAGAATTGTTGAATAACAATTAAAAATTATAATTTTACCTATTCATCCCACCGCTTGGTCCATCTCGATCCCTTCACTAGCTTGTTATCTTTTTCGTAAAAAGGAGACTAGCTCGTCTTAGTTAATGAAATAAAAAGTTGAGTTATCAAGTTCCTTAGAACAAGAAGATTCTTTTCGATGGCTCATGGATATTTGTGATGAGAAGTTTTATTGTGTCCCAAAATAATTATATTATATGGAAAATCAAAACTTGAGTGCTACTACATTTACTTATAGATGATCATGAGTCTTCCACATCTCAAGTAATGATTGACTAGTAGAAACTAGCAACTATATGGGATAAATATTTTTATTTCAGTTGTCTTATTAAAATTATTGAGCAAAAGTAAAGAGTAACCCTTTGACATGGTAAAAGCAAGAGCAAGAAGCGAGGGAAGTTGAACACTCAAGTGCTAAATTTGATTATTTAAATTTAAGGGTCCGATTTTTCATTTATCTTGTTGAACATGCTTAGCCTACATGCCACAAGTTAAAACGATAAGTGATTGTGACATGCAAAAATAAGCCTACCACTAGAGACAAGATGAAGAATGTAAAGGACATGAACTAGAATAAAAATAAGCGTATATACGCTTCTCGAAAGAAAGGAGAGCCCCTCGCAACTTGATCAAATGAAACATGGATGACTTATTGCATAAAGTTGTTGAAACTTTGCTAGTTAATTAGCTACTAAACGTGTGGAAGCCCTCATGATTATCTTGTTTGTAAAGTTGTTATAGCATTCATATTGATCATGTATCCAATGTGGATATTCACTTGATGCAATAGACTCTTTCATTTACATTTAACCCTGCCTCATGAACTTGAAGACCTTGTTCTTCAGGCCACGGTACTTCCTCGGGGACGAACAAAACACTAATCTTGGGGGAGTTGATGAGTATAAATTTGCATCACTTTTTCCCTTTAGTTTTCATGTAGTAGCCATAACATTGTTGGAATTTTATCGTATTAGCACACCCTTTTGATTGATTTCACCGGGATAATAACCAAGGAGCAGATCTAGAGCATTAAAAAGGACAACACAAGTATATGTATTAAAATCACGATTATTGACGTGATAGAGCCAAACAGGGACTTCGGGAAGAAGACGACGCCTAGTATGAGCGCTCCTGCTCATACCAGCGCATGAACCACATGTTATTGCCTCCCTTGGTTTGACTATTTCACCCTGGCGGGTTTAGATCATGAATCAGATTACAGAAACTCTAGATTTTACTAGAACGAAGAACCCTAGCCTTAGGAATCTGCAGAATGAATCAATCTAAGGGATCTGCCACGCCGTCATCTTGACCAAGGAGACTCTGGCATCAACTGTCGTCATCACCATCCTCTATCCATCTCTTTGTAATATCAAACCCAAGGTGGAAACCTACGTGTACTACTTTCAATGTTCATCCATGTTTACCAAGATTATCCTTGTGATGTTTGTCGTTTCTATGTCCAAGTAATACTCGAGGACATGAAGGAACCTAGTATGTTTAGGTGTTGAACGCCGATAGGATATGGAACCATCCTTTGCATATTTGAGTTAATATTCTTCATGAATGTTGTGTAAGGTCGACCACTCGACATTTAGACTTTATGGCCATGAAGAGTGTTACTATCTTTGTAATGGTGGGAGACGGAGGTAAAGAGGTGAAGGTAATATACTATCTTCCTTCTCTAAGCAATTGAGAATAATGCAGAACCAACCATTGGCCACATCCTGTGGGTGACCCTTAACATCGTTTATGTAACCTACTGTGGAGAGGAATGATGGTGTCATGTGTGATATGGAGCTACGCGAGTAGCACGTATGTTGTACCAGGCTCTGCCCACTTATAAAAAGATGCAAGGTGGCTTAGTTATCCGAACCTAGAACTGTGTTACATTGGACAGATAGTGGTGGGAAATTCAGTCTCTCATAGATACATTCTTATCGCATTTAACAGCGTGTTTCTCGGTTGTGCCTTAGCTTTGAGCTCAAAAACCTTAGCCCATTTATTATTACCAATAATTCCTGAAAATCAGAAGCCCGTGTGGCCCATTCATGCATGATAGGGAGGTGTAGGAAGTTTAATCCCATCCCAGTTGTGGAGGAGGCTTTGAACCAATATATAAGATTGGTTGTCTTACACACACCACTAAGACCTTGAGAAGAGAACACATACATGTGCGCTCCTTCTCCTTCGCCATAGATATGCTTCCTCTATAGGTTTGGTGCAATTGACCCAGCAGTTTAGGTTTGTGTCCTCGCAAGACCGATTTTTCCAATATGTTGAGTTTTTGTGGTGTGTCTCCGTGTTTTATCGACTTGAATTTTTGTGGAACTAGAATCTTTGCTCGACACTTACTTGCAAGCCAAAGCTTCTAGACTACCCGGATGTGTGATCCCACTGAAAATAATCGCATCCGCACGGATATGTGCCATCCCGCCTAGCAAATGTCAACAACAACCCCTTTTGATTTTTTTATCCACCACATCGACGTTAATTTTGTAATTGCCTGTCAAGGTGGGATCCACCTAGGGGTCGAAGCTGGTGTTGAGACAACCCTTGGATGGCCCCTTTGCAACATATAAGTCACTGCTGAAATTATCCACGAAAAGATGTGTGGACATCGGGCTGTATAAAGGATCCTGATGGATCTCCTTATACCTCGCATGCCAAATCACAAAAACAGACACTAGCATATGAGTAAGCTCTTCTACTTGCATTGCTTCCATCATAGCAAAAAGCGACCACTTTAGTCCTTTCTGCATCGTCAGGCTCATGAGCTCCATCGCACATGGATCTACTAAGGCATGGAGACACCAAGACATGGTGTACTCGAGGAGAGAATGCCCCATGAGACCTTTTGGCCAAAGAGTGAGCACACATTTGTTTGGGCAATATTTCTATGATGTCGCACATGACCTTTGGGAAGGGAACAATGCACTAACCTCCATAAGAAAACATGAACTTTTGACTAGACATGAAACTCCCATAACTTTTCCAACTCTTGCCCTCTGCTTCGTCGTGGATGTCGGTGGCTCCCCTTGGAGCCAAGCTTCCCTAGGCAGTAGCGGCTCAAGCGCATCTGAACACCCCTGATGGCTCAAAATGCCACACCAAGAAGTCTTCCTGATTGTGTGCACTCATCGTAATGGACTTGGTGATCTTCAAGTCCATAGAGAGGAATGATCCAATAGTAGCATTTGCTTCCATTTGGACGAAACCCAAACGTAGATGAATTTGTTGTTGGGAAAATTTGTGGGCTTGGGCCTACTACCAAGCGAACATGGTTCAAATCCTAACAAAGGCAAATCCATGCACCAAATAGTGTTTTAGCGATATCTGACGCTCACGACACAAGAGATAATATGTTGCTTTAGCGGCAGTAGTAGCAGGCGGACGCATGCGAGACTGCACTGTAGGTTGCTTTTCCGTTTTGGAAACATTTTAGAAGGTTCCCATGGTTTAATGGACTAGTTTTATCTGTGTTTTACTTCTGTTTTTGGGCCAGTTTTCCATCTAGTTTTTTTTCAATTTTTAAAATTGTGAACTTTTTATGATTCTTTTAGATTCAGAAAAATCAAATTCTTGAAGTTCTTTCAATGGCTAACATTAGTGAATTCATGATATTTTTTTAATTTAGAACTTAATTCAAATTCCTAAAATAATTCCAATTTGTGTAATTTTTTCAAATTCATGGACTTTTTAAAACTTTCTCCAAATTCCCGAGCTTTTTTGCAAACTTTTTCCAAATTCATTTATTCAGATGCATGACCACTTTCTCAAATCCGCAAATATTTTCCAAATCCATGGACATTTTATTTCAAATGCATGAACTTTTTCCATATACACAAACATTATATGAATTCTCGAAGTTGTATTCAAGTTCGGGATTTGTTTTTCAAATTAATGACTTTTAAAAAATTCCAAAGTTGTTTCCAATAAAATATAAAGGACCATCGGAAATAAAAAAGAACAGTCGATTTTTTTTAAAAAACGGCTAAAAAGCCTAGCAAAATCGGCAGCGAACAGGCGACCGTTAATGGGCTGAGGCCCAACAATCGTCTGCTAACTGGCGCGTTAAGCGCCGTATAGGAGGTGTCCCTGCCAGGCGCATTATGTTCTGCCGGTTCAACGCTCGAATAAGTTTTTTTACCGGTGGCGGGATGTACCGGTGGAGAATCCACCATCCATCAATTTTCTCAAGATGCGTGCTGTCTGGCTCCATATAAATTTATAAATTGATTCGTCTACTATACCGAGTTAATACAACAGACAAAACTGACATTGCATGTTTTTTCAGCCTTTTCACAGAGGAGAGAGAGAGTTAGAGTGGAGATGAATGACGCATGCATGCAGCCCCTCTTTCCACACACTCACATGGATTAATTTCATTCTCATATTTTTGAATACTTGATATGTTTTGAACCAAATGTTTATTTTTGAAACTTTTTATATATTCGAGTCCGGAGACGATAAGACCTTTCAAACAAGACCAATCTTGGATACATTTTGACTAGTTTGAATTTTTTGTATCATATTTCAATATTATTGTATTTGATTATTTCACTCATCTCAAACTATATTACACTCATTCAATTGAAATACTATATTTCACTTGTTTTTAAAAAGCGATTTCACTCGTTACAAAAGATAGATTTCACTCATTTCACTAGTTTGAGAAAACATATTACATTCATTCAATTCAAATAATATATTTCACTTGTTCCAAAAAAGTGATTTCACTCGTTACAAAAGAAAGATTTCACTAGTTCAGAAAACATATTACACTCATTTAATTGAAATACTAAATTTCACTTCTTTCAAAAAAGTGTTTCGCCCATTTCACTAGTTTCAGAAAACATATTACACTCATTCAATTCAAATAATATATTTCACTTGTTCTAAAAAAGTGATTTCACTCGTTACAAAAGAAAGATTTTACTAGTTCAGAAAACATATTACACTCATTTAATTGAAATACTAAATTTCACTTCTTTCAAAAAAGTGTTTCGCTCGTTACAAAAGATAAATTTCACCCATTTCACTAGTTTCAGAAAACATATTACACTCATTCAATTCAAATACTATATTTCACTTCGTTCAAAAAAGTGATTTCACTTGTTACAAAAGATGGATTTCACTAGTTCAGAAAACATATTACACTCATTTAATTGAAATACTAAATTTCACTTCTTTCAAAAAAGTGTTTCGCTTGTTACAAAAGATAAATTTCACCCATTTCACTAGTTTCAGAAAACATATTACACTCATTCAATTAAAATACTATATTTCACTTCGTTCAAAAAAGTGATTTCACTTGTTACAAAAGATAGATTTCACTCATTTCACTAGTTTCAGAAAATATATTACACTCATTCAATTGAAATACTATATTTCACTTGTTTGTAGAAAGTGATCTCACTCGTTACAAAATATATGTTTCAATTCTCTGAAATAATTTATATCTATGAACTTAGCGAAATTTATTTTTGAACTACGTGAAATCTATGAAACGAGATATTTTTGAAGACTATGAAAGATGTTATTTTGAAATCTAATTTAAAAATATTCAAGATTGATTTTGTTCTAAAGATCATGTTGCAAGGAATTTGAATCTATAAAAAAATTATATAATGAAATTTTAATGTGAAATATGATGACCATCTAAAATTGTAAGCAAAAATAAAAAGATGGATTTGTTTGGGAGCGGGGAGAGGAAAAAGGTTGCATGCATGCTGGGCTGACAAAGCTGATATACTAGTACAAGTAGTGGATCATCCTTCTGACATACCTGCAGTGATATACTAGAGGTGGGTTATAGAAATACAGTGCTATATAAAAGGTGGGCCAGAACGAGGCACGAATCGCAAACTCAGCGAACGGTGGATCCTTTGCCGGTACATCCCTGAACCGGTAAAAGAGACTTTGCGGTTCAACGCTCTGCTTTTGTTCCTTCGTTTTCACGAAGCCGCCCCATGTACGAGTCGTTGGGTTCCTGGTTTTCAGCTTCATAAACGCATTACTCCTCCTACCCGTCTGGCGCCTCGCTCGGGGACAGATTGTTTCTGATACGGCGATAAGGCTTCCGGCTGTACTTCGTGTGTCCAACAGCCTCCCTGTTATACTCCTATATATATGGACCACAGATTGGCTCTTTTTTGGAACCTGGTTATCTTCTCGTCATAGATCGATCGATTGAGTAGCTAGCTCGAGATCCGCCGATCGAGGAGAGAGAATATGGCGAGTTTTCATGTCGCCGACGCGTCGGAGTACCTGGCCATCACCGGCTGGGGCATCGACGACGTCAAGCTCGCGAAGAAGGCGTGGGTGTTCGTCGGGCAGCAATGCAAGAAGTTCTGCATCTCGCCCGTCAACTACGAGTTCGAGGTGCACGCCATGAGCGCCGAGAAGCTGCCCTTCATTCTCCCCGCCGTCTTCACCATCGGCCCCAAGATCAGCGCCATCGGCGACGAGGCGGCGGACAGGGAGGAGCTCCAGGCGCAGCTCCTGCTCTACGCCAAGCTCATCGCCCCGCTGCATCACAACACCAACCACGTCCATGACCTCGTCAAGGGGGTCATCGAGGGCGAGACCCGCGTGCTCGCCGCCGAGCTCACCATGGAGGAGATCTTCAAGGGGACCAAGACCTTCAAGGAGAAGGTGTTCGACAGGGTGCAGCTGGAGCTCAAGCAGTTCGGGCTCTTCATCTACAACGCCAACGTGAAGCAGCTGGTGGACGGGGCACGAGTACTTCTCCTACCTCGGCCAGAAGACGCAGCAGGACGCCGCGAACCAGGCCAAGGTGGACGTGGCGGAGGCCCGGATGAAGGGCGAGGTGGGCGCCAAGGAGAGGGAGGGGCTGACCCGGCAGAACGCCGCCAAGGTGGACGCCGAGACCAAGGTGCTGTCGGTGCGGCAGATGGGCCAGGGGCTCAAGGAGGAGGCCAAGGTGAAGGCCGAGGTGCAGGTGTTCGAGAACGCAAGGGAGGCGGACATCGCCGCGGCCAAGGCCGAGCTCGCCATGAAGAAGGCCGGGTGGGACAAGCAGGCCAAGGTGGCCGAGGTTGAGGCGGCCAAGGCCGTCGCCATCCGCGAGGCCGAGCTCCAGATGGAGGTCGAGATTAAGAACGCCATGCGCCAGACTGAGAAGCTCAAGGCCGAACAGCTCAGCAAGGCCACCGTGCAGTACGACACACAGGTACATTATCCATAGTTCCATACTTCCATACCATACATGTGCTCAAATATTCTCATAGATGACCGATCTCTCATACATATATACTCATGTATGCATGCTTGTAGGTTCAAAGATTCAAACGCGCTGTTGTACAGCAGGCAGAAGGCAGCTGAGGCGGCGCTGTTCGAGCAGATGAGGACGGCGGAGGCGCGCAAGGCGCAGGCCGACGCCAAGTTCTTCGAGCAGAAGATGGCTGAGGACGCCAAGCTCTATCCAAGCAGAAGGAGGCGGAGTCCGTGGCTCTGGTGGGAAAGGCCAAGACAGAGTACGTGGCGTCCATGCTCCAGGCGCTCGGCGGCAACTACCACGCTCTCAGAGACTACCTCATGATCGACTCCGGCATGTACACGGAGATGGCTCGCATCAACGCCGGAGCAGTCAACGGCATGCAGCCCAAGATCAGCATCTGGAGTAACGGCGGCGACGCAGGCGGAGAGGCTGCCGCGGGCAGTGCGCTGCAGCAGGTGGCCGGGGTCTACAAGATGCTCCCGCCGCTTGTGTCGACGGTGCACGAACAGACAGGGATGTTGCCGCCGGCGTGGATGTGTACGCTGCCCAAGGACGGTGCTGCCAACTAATCGCCGGTGTAGCGCGCACTCGTTGTGGCGTACGTCTCGACGCTCCATCGTACGCCTTTCCTTAGAAGGTTTTAGTTCCTCGTCGTCATACTAGGTGTTAATGTCAGATAAGAGTCTTTCGGGTACATACATTTGTTGAGTTTTGCTTCATGTTTGGCGTTTTTGGATACATACATTTGTTTATTTCTGCTTCATGGCTGGGTCGTGTTGGTATTTAGCAACAAAGATAAAGTGAAAAGATTGAACTCACGCTTGTCATTTCTTCTTCCAATCATGAATTGAACAGATTTTTCAAGTTGTCTATAATAGACTTAATATTTCACATAGGAAAGCAAACTTCAAAGTACCCTCAGGCTATCTTCAGGCGATATGGATGGGGGTCCAGTAATAGGATCAGTAATGCGTGATGGTGTCGTATAATCCTTTTACATTTGAGTCATGCTATATGTGCACGACAAAATTCACTCGATTCACATATGATGATTAAATCTAGACAAACATGCGTACGATTGAAAAGGGGGCCGCTGGGTTTACACGTCGTGCAAAGATTAGGCACAAGTATTGGGTGTGGAGTAGTTTCGTTTACCTTTTAGGTCGTGTTAGCGCTTAGTACTCTTTATTACTAACTATACTTGGATGATACTCTGACACTCAACCGTTTGAGCGTCACTAATATGGGATGGAGAAAGTAAATTTTCTTTCTTTCTAATATAACAGAACTTTTAATCCGAGCTACCCCTCTTTTCATTACCGAGCATAACGAAAATACAACACCAGTTCGAGAAATAAGAAGTGAGAAAGGGAAACCCAACAATCGAAACACATACTATGAAACAAAAATCTGATCGCCGCCAATAAGGAAAAGATTCTTGGCCATTAGCATGTAGTGACATGCAGCACTGATCAAGATCTTTTTCTTCTTTTTTTGCGGGTGAGCCCTGATCAAGATCAGTATATAGATTCCGTAATTCGTGTACTTAACAGTAACACAATAGATATATGTATGTCGCCTGAATTTAGAATTTGGATCAGTCCATTTTCGGAAGGAACGAGCTCGTCAGAGAAGCCCTCTAGGTCTATCTTAGGGAGACAGGTGACCCCCATTATCTATCTTATTAGGGGTGTGGGGGTGGTGCAGATTCGCCGGGAAAAAAACAGCCATAGTCGGGGCTAGAGGGATGGTCGTGGGCGGTGGGTGGTGACTGAGGGGAGGGAAGGGCGGTAAGGCTGGCACGGGAGCGCCGCCGGCCGCGAGTAGTGGTGACTGGCGGTCCGGCCGGTGGTCTGTGGGGGCAAGGGGGAAGAAGGCGTCGGGAGGAAGAACAAGATAGGCAGTTGTGTAATCTATTTTTTAGAAAAACTGTTGGAGGAAGAAGATGGTTGGCGGCCGTTAGATCAGAGATCAAGGGCAGAGAATGATTCGACTGACCCAAATTTGAATTTCATACGACTGGCACCTAGCCAGTCCCTAACAATAATCTAGGAGTGAAACTCAGGCTACACGTAATTAGTAGGGACAGAAGTTTCAGAAAGCATAACCACAGGCAGGACAGGGCGGGCGAAGCTTTCTCCTCCCTGGGAAGAAATTGCATCAGGACATAGTCGTCCAACTGCAGGCCTCAGTTGATTTGCTCGCGAACACACTGTGTACATTGGATTTGTATATCTGATCGATGACCTCCCCTTAAAAAAAACTGATCGATGACCGAAACAAAAACAACAACAAAAATGGGGCGTTGCGAGAATCGAACTCGCGACCTCTCGCACCCAAAGCGAGAATCATACCACTAGACCAAACGCCCAAGTTATTATGTTGTCAATTAGTTCTCTCTTTAAACCTAAAAGTTCCGCTAATTTTGCTAGTGACCATGGGCGGCTTACAGCTGCTTGGGACGATGTTTTATTTCTCCGGCGAAGCACGCAAGGTAGATCGACTGAAGTTGGAGGCCAGACCCAGAGCGCTTGGTCGTCAATGCATCAACCAGACTACCACACCGACACACGTCCCTGCTAGCCGCCCCATGATCTTCTTCCAAATAAATCGAAGGTTGTTTCATCCTTCTCTTTTTCTTTTTTCTGTTTTAATACTGTACATGATGAGCTTTTAGCTAAAGAATCACTTAACCTCGAAAAGGAGCTCCTAAATAAGTTTCTAGTGAAAACATGAAGTGACATTTTGAAAAAAAAATTGCTTCTGAAGAATTTATCGAAGAGTTTGTATCAAGGAATGCTAGAAGGATGGCACATTTCCGCTAAATAATGTAGTGCTTCTGGGTTTTAAGAATTACTTTTTGGTAAGATGTAGTTCTTCAAAAAGTGAAGTGCACTTTAGGTCTTTGAACTATTTCAAGCGTGTCACGAGGACCAGTGGCAAGGACGCAGTGGCACTTTCTTACAGACACGTGCTCCGGCCCGTCCAGCGCAGCAGGATTTTCTTGATTGTACACTTGGTTTTGGGCTGTGCAACGACAATCAAAGGGTAATCTCTATAGATTAGCCAGCTTGGCCCGCCCAACCTTTTGCCGCAAGCTCCGCCACTGGTAACATAGGTTCTCAAACTATAAAATTTGTCCTCCAGGTCCTTCAAGTACAAGTGTGTCATGCTAGGCAAAATATAGGTCCTCGGACTTCTTTAGTGTTGGAACTGATTTTGGACCCGAATCATGGTTTTCATAGTTCGAGGACCTACGTGACATCCCTAAAATAGTTCGGGGACCTACAATGCACTTCACTCTTCTTCAAACTATCGTGTATAATTCCAAGTACGTGTATATTTACAAGATTAAGATTTGATTCTTCAAAGTTCAAACAATATACTAATAAAATTTTGTTTTCCTAATTGCGGATGACTATGCCTATACCGAGGGCCTAATTTTTCTTTTCGCACCAGGCCCCCATTTTCTTAGGTTCTTCAAGGTTCACACATCTCTTATATTGTTAATCTTATCAACGGTCAAAGGCAACATCAAAAAATGTATATTAGTTCCTATATATTTGGATTGAGAGAGTTAAAGTTTCATTTCAAATCTTGTGAGCACTAAGTGTGGATCTTGTATGGTCGTGTGTCTGTTGCTTTGCATCAATCTGGGGTTCTGCTAGCAAAGGGTGCATGTTCCCAATTTGTGACCATTCTACATGTTATAGCTGCCCCCATATCAACCTGTTTTTTCTTTCTTCAAAGTAAATTACTAGGCATAATCAGCGCCTCCCTTGGTGAAGTAATACACCGAAACACAGGCGGGTGTCTGCTCCGGCATATAAAATTTGGAACAAGAAGTAAACGTGGGCATGGATCATCCTTGCTGAAGTCAAAGTTGAGGCTGCAAACCACAATAATAAAAAAATGTAGAGAAATAAATGACTGGTATAGATCAAAGAAAGGCGGCACTGAGAATTCAAATCCTCAAAGACCGCAACAGAACTTGCTACACAAAACTGTTGTAATGCCACTGAGCATTTCAGAAAATGTTGTTACATCACTACATCAGGAGGCACGGACAGCTCCTCAGGGTTGTTGCTCCAACAGACAACAGAATGTACACAGAGATTTGGGGCTGACGCTACCACGCCCTCCCCCGGGTCGCCCCCGCTCGGGCGACTCGGGCGGGATCTAAAACCCTATCCGCCAGGGGTCCCCATCCATCCTCCCCTCCCTCCGCCGCCGCCGAAGGACGCCGCCGGCTATAGCCCGGGGCTGATGGCGGTGGCGGGGGTCTTCCCTCTAAAACCCTATCCGCCGGCTATAGCCCGGGGCTGATGGCGGTGGCGGGGGTCTTCCCTCTTGCCTGCGCCATGCGGGCGGTGCGGAGCCCCGCGACGTGGGTGGCTCGGCCGATCTGGCCTGGCGGCGCGGCGGCTGCCTCGGCCAAGGGCGGCGATGGTGGGGTGCGGCAGCCAACCCTGCCTCGGGCTGCGTGGCGGCGTTCGACGGCGGCGGCTGGGTCTGCGGCGACACATCATCTGACCTGGTGGTTGGGTTGGCACCATGCGGGTTGTGCCCTCCGGACAGTTCTAATCTGGCCGGTGCGGCATGCTCCATGTGCGCCGGCTCAGATCGGCGGCGACCCGTGCACACAATACGTGATGGAGGTTATTCGAGCGGATCCGGGTGAAAACCTTGTGCTCGGCTTGATGCCAAGACTTGGTGGCACCCTGAGGTGTCATTAGCTTTTTGAAGGCATCGCCGTGGAGAAGCTCTAGACCTCTATCCGCTATCTCCGGGGGAAACCCTAGATCAGTTGATCGGATGACGGCGGCGCGTTGGTGTCGCTTCCTCCTTGGGGGCGTCATTCTTGGAGGCGTACACGGGATCGAGGGACCAGCGGGCGCCTTTTTTGGTGGAGCGGTACTTCATCCTTCACATTGATGGCGGCGGATCTCGGCGGGTGGTGCAGTGGAGACTCGGCGCTTGATGCGCGGTGATGGACTCGCGCAGGTGGAGGTAGTTGTCTGGTGTTAAGGTGGCGTCGATGGCGGAGTGGCCTGACAAGGTAGAAGCCTCAATATCTGCTCAAGACGGACCTGTGAAAGATGGCGGCGATGACACATGTGAGTCGTCGGACCAGTTTATGCCCCTGCACCGGTATGTGGCTCGGCTGGGGTTTCTGGCTTTTGATGATAGGCTTAGGTGAGTAGACCGGGTATGTGGCCCAGGTAGCACCCCTTCATCATATGGATAGGAGTAGTGGCATATGTTGTCAAGATGGCGGATTCAGGCATGTTATTGTAATACTTTGAGTCCTTGAGAATAATCAATAAAGTGGCCGTATGCATCTCCCAGATGCAGAGGCCGGGGGTCATCCTCCTTTTCTAAAAAAACAGAATATACATAGGGAAAACCAGCAAAACCTCTTATTCCTGCTAGAGTTAAAAATTGTCGCTGTTCTCAACAAATGCCAACAAATGCCTAACAACTAACCGTCTATGATCCTTGTTGGTTTCTTTACCTGTCAACACTATCGCGCCTTTCATTATCCGCGAGTAGAGCCTCTCGAGCTGCGGCACCCCGTAGCCCACGGTGAGCTCCATGAAGCGCTGTTTCACGCCTTCCAGCTGTTCAAGCGTGTCATCGCTGGTAGGCATGGCAGAATCTTCGCCACTGTCAGTCTCCATTGGGTCGGGAGGAGAACCAGGTAGAATTGGAGGTGCTTCATCTGGTGCTTTGTCAGCTTCTTTCAAAGGGCCATTTGAATGTGGTCCTTTTGGAGCTTCCTCTGGGGAAGTTGGCTTTGACAGATCTACATCACCAGGAGACGTTCCGTCTCTTGCTGTCGATTCTTTGGCAGAGGTGCCTGAAACAAAGGTCAGTGCAATATATTTATTTTGTACCACACTTGATATGCAAGATTGCAAACCCAACAGTCGGTCAAGAATAGAAGATTACCATGTTCGTTTTCGGTGCTTTTCTTGTGCCGCTTTAGCACCTCATAACTTCTTGACAGATCAACTTCTGGTTGTACATTACGAAGCCTTGCACTTGTTTTAGTAACAGAAACTAACTGAACAACAGGCGGCGCTTGGAGAATGGAGCTATCCTCATCATCCATAGCCTGCAGTGGTCCCCCTTGTGCAGCAATTTTATCACAAAAGGATACCAATGATGGGTCCATCTGTGACAACATACCTTTCACCTGACCAAAGATAAGCATTAGTCACACAAACAAACACAGAGGTCTAGTCAACAATCAAATACAGCAACAACTATTGAACAAACAATATACCACATCTCGAAGTTCACATGCTCTGCTCACGATCCTAGATCCATTGTAATCGTCGCCATTATAAGTCTGCAAAATTAGTAAAATAGTTAGCACCAAACTTGCAGATACAGTGCTCTCAAAACTTCGGTGATTGTTTTATTTGGCATCTTCAGAAAGATCACAACAAACTATTGCTACAGTGGTTACAGAGGTTAGGTGATTTTCTCAGTTACCATAATCAGAAAGATCAGTATTGAATTGTAACGTACTTGCCATGAAAGTATGACCAAAATATATGTACCATGGGTGGAAAAAAAATCAGTTTCCATCGTCATAAAGATCACTTCTGTTTCGGTACAACCCCTGTAAACACATCAACGGTCTAAATTCCTTCGTACCCCTTCATAAGAAAGGGTAGGATGATCTTTTTCCAAAAGTACGTCGCTCGCCCGCCGAAATGTATGCAGTGTATGCCAATTGGGCCGGCCCGTTGGTCACGGCTGAAGCCTGTAGGAAGTTTTGCGGGGTGTAAAAATTCATAAAACAAATCTATATTATCCGGCACTAGGAATCGAACAGTGGACCTCCTGCACATGAGACTAAGAGGCTGACCCCTTGAGCTGACACGACTTTGTGAAAATAACAGAGGCTGGAAACTTAAGAATTACTCTCTCCGTCCGGTGAAGAGTTTACATCTAAAATTTTTAGGACAAATTATAGACTTGAGTAAAAAATGCATTGAAAAGATGCAAGCCACCATTTTTCTCCTCTTTAATTATCCAACCCCCAATGAGCTAAATACATGTAGAAATTAAGAAGACCGTGTGTAGATTGCTATTGGTCTTAATTACCGTGTGATGAAAGAGAAGTATTTTTTCCTACTTTAAAGTGCATTGGGAAAAGATAGAAGTACACTTTTTTATGGATAATTTTTGAAGCTAGATGTATACTCCGAATTTATTGGACAAATGGAGTACTTTTCACGGGACGGAGGGAATACTGCGTCGAATTTATTGGACCAACCGACAGGATTGCCAATTAGTGAGCACGATTGGATGTGTTTGATTCTCTAGCTAAACATGCCCAGCCCGGCAATAGGATTCTAGCTCACCCGAGGCATAGCTCATACAAGCAAGGCCACTTGTTTGGTTTATTTGCCTAGCCTCCACTAAACCATGATTACAGCGGGAGTTACATGCTTAATATGCTTGTGTTCAATTCTTGCCGATGGAGGCGAGCCAAATCGGCTCTCCTGTTCGGACAAGGATTTTCTAGCTCACGTAGGCTAGTTTGCTAGGCAAAGCTAGCTTTTTTCTACTCCACCAAACAACTATCCTAGCTGGGCGAGGCTAGAGTAAGCCTTGCTTGAGATCCAAACGCTAAATTAATTGCCAAATTGCCTCGCATTCCTCAGCGCTCTCGCATGCATGGCCCATATATATATATCGGCTGCATGGCCCATGGCCCCAATCGAGCTTTCGGTTAACAACTTGCAATTAATTTGCATTGACTAACAAATTGGTTATTAAATTCAGGCGTAGGGAAAAGCAACCTGCTTACAAAAAGCTTTCTAGCCTAAAAATCCCGAGCAGAGGTAACACCAACGTAAAAATTGTAAACCTTTTCAACTTTTTCCAACATTTGTTGGAAATTTTATATAAAATTTTAAATAGAATGGTGTTCGAAAATTCAACAACTTTTCGACCAACTTGAATTTTTTTTTGAAAATTCTAAAAAAAAATCATGAACATTTTTTTAAGTATGAACAACATTTTTTCAAACAATGAACAATTCAAAAAAGAAAATTAATGAGATATGTTAGTTCAAGTGTTAAGAGGCTTTCTTTCTGGCTACTTATGTGGCAAATCTAGCTTTTTGAATATTCATGTCGGTGTTTTTGTGTTTTTAAAAACCTTTTTTTGTTTGGTTATATTCTGGTTTTTGTTTCTTTTTTCCTTTTCCTATTTTTCCAAATGCGTGAAATTTTCACAAATTTAAAAATTGGTTGTGTTTCAAAAAAAAGTTCATGTTGATTGATAATGCCATAAATCGTAAACAACATAAGCATCCAATTTTTTTTTGACAATTTTCAATAAATGTTTAGGACATAAAATTGATAACGACAAAAATTACAAATAACAGACGCCTTAAAATTAGAAAAACTATATGCTCATGGATGCATTCGTTTGCCCTAGCGTGTCACACTCCTCTCAACTGGTGGTCTTTTTGGAGTATGAATAAATGACCTAAAACACTGCCCGGGCGTGACTCAACGTGCGTTCTGTTGAGTAACGTTGCATGGAAAATAAAAGAAATTCTACGCACACGCAATGATCTATCTGTGGAGATGCATAGCAACAAGGGGGATAGTGTGTCTACGTACCCTCGAAGACCGTAAGCGGAAGCGTTTGACAACACGGTTGATGTAGTCAAACTTCTTCTAGCTTCGACCGATCAAGTACCGAACGTATGACACCTTCGAGTTCTGGACACGCTCAGCTCGGTAACGTTCCTCGCCTTCTTGATCCAGCAAGACGTCGAGGCAGCAGATGAGTTTCGTCAGCACAACGGCGTGGTGACGGTGATGGTGAAGTGATCCGCGCAGGACTTCGCCTAAGCACTACGAAGATATGACCGAGGGTGTAAACGGTGAAGGGGGGCGCCTCACACGGCTAGGCAATTGTCTGTATGTGTGCTAGGGGCGCCCTCCTCCCACATATATATAGGTGGGAGGGGGAGGGAGCAGCCAGGAGGGCGCTCCAAGTAGGCCGAATCCTACTCGGGGTCCCTTCCCAAGTGGCGTCCCCCTTTCCTTGATTGTCGGAGAAGAAAGGAAAGGGGGCAAGAGAGAAGGAAGGGGAGGCCGAATCCTCCCCCTTTCCTTCCCCACTTGGCCGGCTGCCATGGGGGGCGCACCTTGTGGGATGGTGTGCTCCCCCTTGTGGCCCAATAGGCCCAGTATACTCCCGGGGTGACCGGTACCCCCTCCGGTACTCCGATGACTATCCGGTTTTCTCCGAAACACTTCCGGTGTCCGAATATGATTGTCCTATATATCAATCTTTACCTCTCGGCCATTTCGAGACACCTCGTCATGTCCTTGATCTCATCCGGGACTCCGAACAACATTCGGTCACCAAATCACATAACTCATATAATATAATATCGTCATCGAACGTTAAGCGTGCGGACCCTACGGGTTCGAGAACTATGTAGACATGACCGAGACACCTCTGCGGTCAATAACCAATAGCGGAACCTGGATGCCCATATTGGCTCCTACATATTCTACGAAGATCTTTATCGGTCGAACCATTATGACAACATACGTTATTCCCTTTGTCTATCGGTATGTTACTTGCCCGAGATTCGATCGTCGGTATCTTTATACCTAGTTCAATCTTGTTACCGGCAAGTCTCTTTACTCGTTTCGTAATACATTACCTCGTGACCAACTCCTTAGTCTTTTGCTTGCAAGCTTATGATGTGTATTACCGGGAGGGCCCAGAGATACCTCTCCGATACTGGGAGTGACAAATCCTAATCTTGATCTATGCGAACTCAACAAACACCTTCGGAGATACCTGTAGAGCATCTTTATAATCACCTAGTTACGTTGTGATGTTTGATAGCACACAAGGCATTCCTCCGGTATCCGGGAGTTGCATAATCTCATAGTCGAAGGAATATGTATTTGACATGAAGAAAGCAATAGCAATAAAACTGAACGATCAATATGCTAAGCTAACGGATGGGTCTTGTCCATCACATCATTCTCCTAATGATGTGATCCGGTTATCAAATGAAAACTCATGTCCATGGTCAGGAAACCTTAACCATCTTTGATCAACGAGCTAGTCAAGTAGAGGCTCACTAGGGACACAGTGTTTGTCTATGTATTCACACATGTATTTAGGTTTCTGATCAATACAACTCTAGCATGAATAATAAACATTTATCATGAATAAGGAAATATAAAATAACAACTTTATTATTGCCTCGTGGCATATTTCCTTCAGTCTCCCACTTGCACTAGACTCAATAATCTAGATTACATTGTAATGATTCTAACACCCATGGAGTCTTGGTGCTGATCATATTTTGCTCGTGGAAGAGGCTTAATCAACAGGTCAGCTGCATTCAGATTCGTATGTATTTTGCAAATCTCAATGTCTCCCTTGTTGACTTGATCACGGATGGAGTTGAAGCGTCTCTTGATGTGTTTGGTTCTTTTGTGAAATCTAGATTCTTTCGCTGAGGCAATTGCTCTAGTATTGTCACAAAAGATTTTCATTGGACCCGATGCACTAGGCATTACACCTAGATCGGATATGAACTCCTTCGTCCAGACTCCTTCATTTGCTGCTTCTGAAGCAGCTATGTACTCCGCTTGACACGTAGATCCCGCCACGACGCTATGCTTGGATCTGCACCAACTGACAGCTCCACCATTCAATATAAATATGTATCCGGTTTGTGACTTAGAGTCATAAGAATCAGTGTCAAAGCTAGCATCGACGTAACCATTTACGACGAGCTCTTTGTCACCTCCATAAACGAGAAACATATCCTTGGTCCTTTTCAGGTAGTTCAGGATGTTCTTGACCGTTGTCAAGTGATCCACTCCTGGATTACTTTGGTACCTCCCTGGCAGACTTATGGCAAGGCACACATCAGGTCTGGTACACAACATAGCATACATGATAGAACCTATGGCTGAGGCATAGGGAATGACTTTCATTTTCTCTCTATCTTTTGGGCAGAAAATGGGATGTAATAAATTTCTTAAGAATTAACAAATGGGCTGCAAATTATTAAAAAATGGCAAATGGGCTCTATGTTGTCTGCCACAGATTTGGAGGCTGACTTGTGGGCCTACTAAGTTCATGCGTACATAAGGTTTTTCAAAAAAAAAAAGAAACTTAGTCAACAATCGACTCTACCAGCGTCAGACCATTAGATGTCAATCTAACGACAATCATGTTTCTTCAGTCTCTGATCTTCCTGCTCTAGCCGCCCAAACCAGAGTCGGCGGAACCGCCTGCTCCCGCCTCCCATGGCTGGGCCAGGTTTTGGCAGGCCTTACGGCCCCACCATACTTGCATCGCTGGCCTGACTATCCCTCTACTCACCCACACCTCGTATTATTCTTCGGTGATGGCAGTCTCACACTGCAGCCGAACCAATAAACCCTCGTACCCACTCCGCGTGGGAAACAACTGCCGAGTCTTCCTCGACTCCGGGTCATTCCCTTACTTGGCCTCACCATCGTCCACCGCCTTGGTGCTCTCGGCACGGCGTGGTTGATACGTCTCCGTTGTATCTACTTTTACAAACACTTTTGCCCTTGTTTTGGACTCTAACTTGCATGATTTGAATGGAACTAACCCGGACTGACGATGTTTTTAGCAGACTTTCCATGGTGTTATTTATGTGCAGAAACAAAAGTTCTTGGAATGACCTGAAACTCCACGGAACATCTATTTGGAAAATAAGAAAAATACCTGAAGAAAAATCTACGTCAGGGGGCCCACACCCTGCCCACGAGGGTGGGGGGCGCGCCCCTACCTCGTGGCCCCCCTGACGCTCCACCGACCTCAACTCCAACTCCATATATTCACTTTCGGGGAGAAAAAATCGGAGAGAAGGATTCATCGCGTTTTACGATATGGAGCCGCCGCCAAGCCCTAAAACCTCTTGGGAGAGCTGACCTGGAGTCCGTTCGGGGCTCCGGAGAGGGGGATTCGTCGCCATCGTCATCATCAACCATCCTCCATCACCAATTTCATGATGCTCATCGCCGTGCGTGAGTAGTTCCATCGTAGGCTTGCTGGACGGTGATGGGTTGGATGAGATCTATCATGTAATCGAGTTAGTTTTGTTAGGGTTTGATCCCTAGTATCCACTATGTTCTAAGATTGATGTTGCTATGACTTTGCTATGCTTAATGCTTGTCACTAGGGCCCGAGTGCCATGATTTCAGATCTGAACCTATTATGTTTTCAAGAATATATGTGTGCTCTTGATTCTATCTTGCAAGTCTATAGTCACCTACTATGTGTTATGATCCGCAAACCCAAGTGACAAGATGTCGGGACCACTCCGTGATGATCGTAGTTTGAGGAGTTCATGTATTCACTATGTGCTAATGCTTTGTTCCGGTTCTCTATTAAAAGGAGGCCTTAATATCCCTTAGTTTCCATTAGGACCCGCTGCCACGGGGTAGGACAAAAGATGTCATGCAAGTTCTTTTCCATAAGCACGTATGACTATATTCGAATACATGCCTACATTACATTGATGAATTGGAGCTAGTTACGTGTCACCCTATGTTATGATTGTTACATGATGAACCGCATCCCAAGCATAATTCTCCATCACCGATCCAATGCCTACGATATTTTCATATATTGTTGTTTGCTTATTTACTTTTCCGTTACTCTTTGTTACAATCACTACAAAACACCAAAAATATTACTTTTGCTACCGTTACTTTCGTTACCGTTACTTCCATACTACTTTGCTACTAAATAATTTGCTGCAGATATTAAGTTGTCCAGGTGTGGTTGAATTGACAACTCAACTGCTAATACTTGAAAATATTCTTTGGCTCCCCTTGTGTCGAATCAATAAATTTGGGTTGAATACTCTACCCTCGAAAACGGTTGCGATCCCCTATACTTGTGGGTTATCAAGACTATTTTCTGGCGCCGCTGTCAGAGCATAGTTCTATTCTTTGAGTCACTTGGGATTTATATCTGCTGGTCACTATGAAGAACTTGAAAGACGCTAAGACAACAATTTATCCCTCAACTACGAGGAGAGGTAAGGAACTGCCATCTAGCTCCACACTTGATTCACCTTCTGTTTTGAGTAAGCTTGCGACACCTAAACACCTTCGCTATTCGCTCGATATGTCACATGTTATTGATGATGCCACTTACGCTATGCATGATACTTATGATGAAACTACTTCTATGCTTGATACTCTTGTGCCACTTAGTGAATTTCTTGATGAACAAATTGCTAGGGTTAGAGAGAAAGAAATTATTGAAACTGATTATATTGATGAAAGTGATGATGAAGACTTTTTGTTATTCTGAGGGTTATATTTTTGAAAAAAGAAGCTGCTTTAGCTATTTTAGCTTGCAAAGATAGATATGAGCTCAAGAGGTTATTAGCTAAATGGAGTCAGCAATCTCTTAATGCTAGAATGAAACCTGACCTTGCTTTTGCTACTTCACCTATATGTGTTACTGATAAGGATTATGAATTCTCTGTTGATCCTGATATAGTTACTTTGGTAGAATCTGATCCTTTTCATGGCTATGAATCTGAAGCTGTTGTGGCACATCTTACTAAATTAAATGATATAGCCACCCTATTCACTAGTGATGAGAAATCTCGCTATCTTTATATCCTTAAAATATTTCCGTTATCATTAAAGGGTGATGCTAGGATATGGTTTAATTCTCTCGATCCTGGTTGTGTGCGTAGTCCCCAGGATATGATTTATTACTTCTCTGCTAAATATTTCCCTGCTCATAAGAAACAATCTGCTTTGAGGGAAATATACAACTTTGTGCAAATTGAAGAAGAGAGTCTCCCACAAGCTTGGGGGAGGCTTCTCAAGTTACTTAATGCCTTGCCTGATCATCCTCTTAAGAAAAATGAAATACTTGATATCTTTTATAATGGACTAACCGATGCTACCAGAGATTACCTGGATAGTTGTGCTGGTTCTGTTTTCAGGGAAAGAACACCGGATGAAGCTGAAATTCTATTGAATAATATGTTGACAAATGAAAATAATTAGACACTTCACAGGCCTGTTCTCGACCCTATTCCTAAACCAACTCAAGAAGAGAGGTGTTCTATTTCTCGATCACGAAGATATGCAAGAGGCAAAGAAATCTATGAAAGAAAAGGGTATTAAAGCTGAAGATGTTAAGAATTTACCTCCTATTGAAGAAATACACGGTCTTAATTTACCGCCTGTTGAAGAAACATATGATCTTAATCAATTACCTATTGAAGAACCTCATGGTCTTGATAACCTGACACAGGTAGTAAAGGTAAATTCTCTCTATAGATTTGATGAAGGTGATATTCCTCACTATAAGTCTGCTAGACAATGCTTAGAAGAGTTCGATAATTTTATTGTCAAACAAGAAAACTTCAATGCTTATTTTGGTAGACAGTTGAAATACAATTCCGATACGCTTGAACACTTGGGTGATTATATGGCTAATGTTAAAGGTGAACTTAAACTCATTACTAAACATGCTTCTATGGTTACCACTCAAGTAGAACAAGTACTTAAAGCTCAAAATGATTTGCTCAATGAAATGAATAGTAAGAAAAATGATTATGCTATTAGAGTGGCTACTAGAACTGGTAAGATGACTCAGGAACCTTTTTATCCTGAAGGCCACCCTAAGAGAATTGAGCAAGATTCTCAGAGAAATAATATTGATGCACCTAGTCCTTCTAAAAAGAAGAAAAATAAAAATGATAGGACTTTGCATGCTTCTAGTGAACCTATTGCTGAACCACCTGAGAATCCAAATGATATTTCTATTTTTGACGCTGAAACACAATCTGGTAATGAACATGAACCCAATGAAAATGTTAATGATGATGTTCATCATGATGTTGAACCTAGTAATGACAATGATGTAGAAATTGAACCTGCTGTTGATCTTGATAACCCACAATCAAAGAATCAACGTTATGGTAAGAGAGACTTTGTTGCTAGGAAACATGGTAAAGAAAGAGAACCATGGGTTCGTAAACCCATGCTTTTCCTCCCAAACCATCCAAGAAAAAGGATGATGAGGATTTTGAGCGCTTTGCTGAAATGATTAGACCTATCTTTTTGCGTATGCGATTAACTAATATGCTCAAAATGAATCCTTATGCTAAGTATACGAAAGATATTGTTACAAATAAAAGAAAGATACCGGAAGCTGAGATTTCCACCATGCTTGCTAATTATACTTTTAAAGGTGGAATACCAAAGAAACTTGGAGATCCAGGAATACCTACTATACCATGCTCCATTAAAAGAAACTATGTTAAAACTGCTTTATGTGATCTTGGAGCCGGTGTTAGTGTTATGCCTCTCTCTTTATATCATAGACTTGACTTGAATAAGTTGACATCTACTGAAATATCTTTGCAAATGGCTGATAAATCAACTGCTATACCTGTCTGTATTTGTGAGGATGTGCCTGTTGTAGTTGCAAACATTACTATTTTAACGGACTTTGTTATTCTTGATATTCCCGGGGACGATAGTATGTCTATTATTCTTGGAAGACCCTTTTTGAATACTGCAGGGGCTGTTATTGATTGCAATAAAGGCAATGTCACTTTTCATGTTAATGGTAATGAGCATACAGTACACTTTCCGAGGAAACAACCTCAAGTTCATAGTATCAACTCTATTGGAAAAATTCCATCGATTATATTTGGAGGTTTCGAATTTCCTCTTCCTACTGTCAAGAAGAAATATGATATTCTTATTATTGGGGATGTGCATATCCCCGTTGAGGTAACATAGTGTTATTCGAAATTTCTCCTGTTCCATGTTATTCAGAATGAGTTTGTTAAAAAGACCTGATCAACCTTGTTAGTGGATTCCTTTTGATGAGCATGAGATGGATGAAACTAGAAGGGACAACCTTCTGTACCCTTCTTTTACTTTCTGTTATTTAGTTGAAATAAAGTAAAAATAGTATTTTTACATGTCTGCTTTTCTGATTTATCATGCAATATAAAAATACCCGAAAATAAAAGTTCTCCAAATGCCACGAAAATGAAATATGATTTTTCTGAAATATTTGAGAATATCCGCAATGAGAACACTTCAGAGGGGCAAGCACAGCCCACGAGGGTGGAGGGCGCCCTACCCCCTGGCGCGCCCACCTCGTGGGCCCATGGTGGCTCCCTCCACTTATTCCTGCACCCACACTCCTTCTTCCTCCCACAAACACCAATATCCAGCTCAAGCACGACTTCTAGCTCATTTTGCTACGATTTTGATCTCCTTGCTCAAAGCACCTCTCACAAAACTGCTTGGGGGATTGTTCCTTGGTATGTGACTCCTCCATTGGTCCAATTAGTTTTTGTTCTAGTGCTTTATTCATTGCAAATTTGTGCTGCCTAGGTGACCATGTTCTTGAGCTTGCATGTAAAATTTATACGGTTCCAAGTAGTTCTAATGCATGATATAGGCTCTAGGCACTTGTAGGAGTAGTTGCTATCAATTTTGTTGAGCTTGGTTCACTTTTGTTTGAAGTTACTAAAAATTTCAGAAATTTTTCAGAGGAAGAAATATGCTTAGGAAAATGTTCCAAGGTGGTTCTTCAAGGAAGCAAGGACCCAGGCTTGCAATGCGTGATGCTGACGATGAGCCACCAAGGGACGCTCCAGTGCGGCCCTGTGAATGGCCTTCAGAAAATTTTGTGGATCAAGCGGGAATCAAGGAAGAATTTAACGCATACACTACAGAAAAAGACACATACGTGACATTTTGGGCCGAACGATTTTTTTTTCTGTCATACATATGACACTTCTATGACGACAATGTTGGAAATATGCCCTAGAGGCAATAATAAAAGCATTATTATTATATTTCCTTGTTCATGATAATTGTCTTTTATTCATGCTATAATTGTATTATCCGGAAATCATGATACATGTGTGAATACATAGACTACAATACGTCCTAGTAAGCCTCTAGTTGACTAGCTCATTTGGTCAACAGATAGTCATGGTTTCGACTATGGACATCGATGTCATTGACAACGGGATCACGTCATTAGGAGAATTACGTGATGGACAAGACCAATCCTAAGCATGGCACAAGATCGTGTAGTTCGTTTTGCTAGAGCTTTTCCAATGTCAAGTATCTCTTCCTTAGACCATGAGATCGTGTAACTCCGGATACCGTAGGAGTGCTTTGGGTGTACCAAAGCGTCACAACGTAATCGGGTGACTATAAAGGTGCACTACTGGTATCTCCGAAAATGTCTATTGGGTTGACACGGATCGAGGATCGGATTTGTCACTCCGTGTTACGGAGAGGTATCACTGGGCCCCTCGGTAGTGCATCATCATAATGAGCTCAAAGTGACCAAGTGTGCGGTCACGGGATCATGCATTACTGATGCAGTAAGTGACTTGCGATGCTTGAGGCTGAGCGAGGTATTGGGATACCGACGATCGAGTCTCGGGCAAGTAACATACCGTCTGACAAAGGGAATAGAATATGGGGTTGCTTGAACCCTTGACATCGTGGTTCATCCGATGACAACATCGAGGAGCATGTGGGAGCCAACATGGGTATCCAGATCCCGCTGTTGGTTATTGAACTGAGAGCATCTCGGTCATGTCTGCATGTCTCCCGAACCCGTAGGGTCTACACACTTAAGGTTCGGTGGCGCTTAGGGTTATTAGGAAGACTTGTATGTGATTACCGAATGTTGTTCGAGTCCGGATGAGATCCGGACGTCACGAGGAGTTCCGGAATAGTCCGGAGGTAAAGATTTATATATGGAAAGTTGTTAAACGGACACCGGAAAGTTTAGTGGGCATACCATGTTGTCTGGGGCCACGGAAGGGTTCCGGAGGTCCACCGGGAGGGCCACCCCTCGGGAGGGCCACATGGGCTGCGTGGGAGGGAGCCAACCCCTAGTGGGCTGGGCGCGCCTCCCCACCTAGGCCCATGCTTGGCTAGGAGCTTGGGAGGGGAAACCCTAAAGGGCGCCCCTAGCTTGGGGGCAAGCCACCCCTCTTTCCCCTCTCCCTTTGGCCGCGCCCCTCTAGGGTTTCCCCTAGAGGGCGGCCCTCTTGCCCTCTCCTCCTATATATAGAGGGGTGAGGGGAGGGCTGCAACACACAATCAAAGGCGCAGCCCCTCCCCTCCCCAACACCTCTCCTCTTCCGTACGAGTTTGGCGAAGCTCTGTCGGAATACTGCTGCACCAATTGCACCACGCCGTCGTGCTGCCATTGGAGTTGTCTTCCTCAACCTCTCCTTCCTCCTTGCTGGATCAAGACGGAGGAGACGTCGATCGTCCCGTACGTGTGTTGAACGCGGAGGTGCTGTCCTTTCAGCACTTGGTCATCGGTGATCCGAATCACGGCGAGTACGACTCCCTCATCACCATCCCTTGAAAGCTTCCGTTTCAATCTACAAGTGGTATGTAGATGCAAACTCTCTCCCTTGACTCGTTGCTTAGATGAACTCATAGATGGATCTTGGTGAAACCGTAGGAAAATTTTTAATTTTCTGCAACGTTCCCCAACAGTGGTATCAGAGCTAGGTCTATGCGTAGTTCTCTTTGCACGAGTAGAACACAACTTTGTTGTGGGCGTGGATCTTTTCAACTTGCTTGCCGCTACTAGTCTTATCTTGCTTCAGCGGTATTGTGTGATGAAGCGGCCCGGACCAACCTTACACGTACGCTTACGTGAGACCGGTTCCACCGACAGACATGCACTAGTTGCATAAGGTGGCTGGCGGGTGTCTGTCTCTCCCACTTTAGTTGGAGCGGATTCGATGAAAAGGGTCCTTATGAAGGGTAAATAGAAGTTGACAAAATCACGTTGTGGTTATTCGTAGGTAAGAAAACGTTCTTGCTAGAACCCAATTGCAGCCACGTAAAGATGCAACAACAATTAGAGGACGTCTAACTTGTTTTTGCAGCAATTGTCATGTGATGTGATATGGCCAAAGTTGTGATGTATGATGAATGATATATGTGATGTATGAGATCATGTTCTTGTAATAGGAATCACGACTTGCATGTCGATGAGTATGACAACCGGCAGGAGCCATAGGAGTTGTCTTTATTTTTGTATGACCTGCGTGTCATTGAAGAACGCCATGTAAATTACTTTACTTTATTGCTAAACGCGTTAGCCATAGAAGTAGAAGTAGTCGTTGGCGTGACAACTTCATGGAGACACGATGATGGAGATCATGATGATGGAGATCATGGTGTCATGCCGGTGACAGGATGATCATGGAGCCCCGAAGATGGAGATCGATGGAGCTATGTGATATTGGCCATATCATGTCACTACTATATAATTGCATGTGATGTTTATTATGTTTATGCATCTTGTTTACTTAGAACGACGATAGTAAATAAGATGATCCCTTACAACAATTTCAAGAAGTGTTCTCCCCTAACTGTGCACCGTTGCTAAAGTTCGTCGCTTCTAAGCACCACGTGATGATCGGGTGTGATGGATTCTTACGTTCACATACAACGGGTGTAAGACAGATTTACACACGCGAAACACTTAGGGTTAACTTGACGAGCCTAGCATGTACAGACATGGCCTCGGAACACGGAGACCGAAAGGTCGAACACGAGTCGTATGGAAGATACGATCAACATGAGAATGTTCACCGACGATGACTAGTCCGTCTCACGTGATGATCGGACACGGCCTAGTCGACTCGGATCGTGTAACACTTAGATGACTAGAGGGATGTCTAATCTAAGTGGGAGTTCATTAAATAATTTGATTAGATGAACTTTATTATCATGAACAATAGTCTAAAATCTTTACAATATGTCTTGTAGATCAAATGGCCAACACTCATGTCACCATGAACTTCAACGCTTTCCTAGAGAAAACCAAGCTGAAAGATGATGGCAGCAACTATTCGGACTGGGTCCGAAACTTGAGGATCATCCTCATAGCTGCCAAGAAACAATATGTCCTAGAAGGACCGCTAGGTGATGCACCCATCCCAGAGAACCAAGATGTTATGAACGCTTGGCGGTCTCGTGCTGATGATTACTCCCTCGTTCAAGGCGGCATGCTTTACAGCTTAGAACCGGGGCTCCAAAAGCGTTTTGAGCAACACGGAGCATATGAGATGTTTGAGGAGCTGAAACTGGTTTTCCAAGCTCATGCCCGGGTCGAGAGATATGAAGTCTCCGACAAGTTCTATAGTTGTAAGATGGAGGAAAACAGTTCTGTCGGTGAGCACATACTCAAAATATGCAGGTTGCATAACACTTTGTCCCAAAGGACATAAACCTCCCAGACGAGGCGGTCATTGACAGAATGCTTGATCGCTCCCACCAAGCTACAAGAGCTTTGTGATGAACTACAATATCTGGGGATGGAGAAGACCATTCCGAAGTATTCTCAATCTTTGAAGTCGTGAGAGGTTGAAATCAAGAAAGAACATCAAGTGTTGATGGTCAATAAAACCACTAAGTTCAAGAAGGGCAAGGGCAAGAAGAACTTCAAGAAGGACGGCAAAGAGGTTGCTTGCCCGGTAAGCAAGTTGCCGGGAAGAAGAAGTCAAAGAATGGACCCAAGCACGAGACAGAGTGCTTTTATTGCAAAGGAAGGGCCACTTGAAGCGGAACTACCCCAAATACTTAGCGGACAAGAAGGCCGGCAACACTAAAGGTATATTTGATATACATGTAATTGATGTGTACCTTACCGATTTTCGTAGTAACTCACAGGTATTTGATACGGTGCCGTTGCTCATATTTGTAACTCACGGCAGGAGCTGCGGAATAAACGAAGACCGGCGAAGGGCGAGGTGACGATGCGCGTCGGGAATGGTTCCAAGGTCGATGTGATCGCCGTCGACACGCTACCTCTACATTTACCTACGGGATTAGTTATAAACCTTAATAATTGCTATTTGGTGCCAAGTTTGAGCATGAACATTGTATCTGGATCTCGTTTAATACGAGATGGCTACTCATTTAAATCCGAGAATAATGGTTGTTCTATTTATATGAGAGACATGTTTTATGGTCATGCTCCGATAGTCAATGGTTTATGCTTAATGAATCTCGAGCGTAATGTTACACATATTCATAGCGTAAATACCAAAAGATGTAAAGTTGATAACGATAGTCCCACATACTTGTGGCACTGCGGCCTTGGTCACATTGGTGTCAAGCGCATGAAGAAGCTCCATGCTGATGGACTTTTAGAGTCTCTCGATTATGAATCATTTGACACATGCGAACCATGCCTCATGGGCAAGATGACCAAGACTCCGTTCTCCGGAACGATGGAGCGAGCAACCAACTTATTGGAAATCATACACACCGATGTGTGCGGTCCAATGAGTGTTGAGGCTCTTGGAGGATATCGTTATGTTCTCACTCTCACTGATGACTTGAGTAGATATGGGTATGTCTACTTGATGAAACACAAGTCTGAGACCTTTGAAAAGTTCAAGGAATTTCAGAATGAGGTAGAGAATCAACGTGACCGAAAGATACAATTCTTATGATCAGATCGTGGAGGAGAATATCTAAGTCACGAATTTGGTACACACTTAAGAAAATGTGGAATCGTTTCACAACTCACGCCGCCTGGAACACCTCAGCGTAATGGTGTGTCCGAACGTCGTGTCGTACTCTATTGGATATGGTGCGATCTATGATGTCTCTTACCGATTTACCGCTATCATTTTGGGGATACGCTCTAGAGACAGCTACATTCACTTTAAATAGGGCACCGTCTAAATCCGTTGAGACGACACCGTATGAATTATGGTTTGGGAAGAAACCTAAGCTGTCGTTTCTAAAAGTTTGGGGATGCGATGCTTATGTCAAGAAACTTCAACCTGAAAAGCTCGAACCCAAGTCGGAAAAATGCGTCTTCATAGGATACCCTAAGGAAACCATTGGGTATACCTTGTACCTTAGATCCGAAGGCAAGATCTTTGTTGCCAAGAACGGATCCTTTACGGAAAAGAGTTTCTCTCGAAAGGAGTAAGTGGGAGGAAAGTAGAACTCGATGAAGTACTACCTCTTGAACCGGAAAGTCGTGCAGCTCAGGAAAATGTTCCTGTGGTGCCTACACCGACTGGAGAGGAAATTAATGATGATGATCAAGGTACTTCGGATCAAGTTGCTACTGAACTTCGTAGGTCCACTAGGACACGTTCCGCACCAGTGGTACGACAACCCTGTCCTGGAAATCATGTTGTTAGACGACGGTGAACCTTCGAACTATGAAGAAGCGATGTCGGGCCCGGATTCCAATAAATGGCTCGAAGCCATGAAATCCGAGATAGGATCCGTGTATGAAAACAAAGTATGGACTTTGACAGACTTGCCCAATGATCGGCGAGCGATAGAAAACAAATGGATCTTTAAGAAGAAGACGGATGCGGATGGTAATGTTACCATCTATAAAGCTCGACTTGTCGCTAAGGGTTATCGACAAGTTCAAGGGATTGGCTACGATGAGACTTATTCTCCTGTAGCGAAGCTTAAGTCCGTCCGAATCATGTTAGCAATTGCCTCATATTATGATTATGAGATATGGCAGATGGACGTCAAAACAGCGTTCCTTAACGGATATCTTAAGGAAGAGCTGTGTATGATGCAGCCGGAAGGTTTTGTCGATCCTAAGAATGCTGACAAAGTATGCAAGCTCCAGCGTTCCATTTATGGGCTGGTGCAAGCATCTCGGAGTTGTAACATTCGCATTGAGGAGATGATCAAAGCGTTTGGGTTTATTGATACTTATGGAGAAGCCTGCGTTTACAAGAAAGTGAGTGGGAGCTCTGTAGCATTTCTCATATTATATGTAGATGACATACTTTTGATGGGAAATGATATAGAACTCTTGGACAGCATTAAGGCCTACTTGAATAAAAGTTTTTCAATGAAGGAACTTGGAGAAGCTGCTTATATATTAGGCATCAAGATCTATAGAGATAGATCGAGACGCCTCATAGGTCTTTCACAAAGCACATACCTTGATAAGATTTTGAAGAAGTTCAAAATGGATCAGTCCAAGAAAGGGTTCTTGCCTATACTGCAAGGTGTGAAATTGAGCTCAGCTCAATGCCCGACCACGGCAAAAGATAAAGAAGAGATGAGCGTCATCCCCTATGCCTCAGCCATAGGATCTATTATGTATGCCATGCTGTGTACCAGACCTGATGTAAACCTTGCCGTAAGTTTGGTAGGAAGATACCAAAGTAATCCCGCAAGGAACAACTGGACAGCGGTCAAGAATATCCTGAAGTACGAAAAGGACAAAGGACATGTTTCTCGTTTATGGAGGTGACGAAGAGCTCCGTAAAGGGTTACGTCGGCGCTTAGCTTCGACACGATCTGGATGACTCTAAGTCACAAACCGGATACGTGTATATGTTGAATGGTGGAAGCGATGGCTGGTGCAGCAAGCGAAGCGTCGTGGCAGGATCTTCATGTGAAGCGGAGTACATGGCAGCCTCGGAGGCAGCGCATGAAGCAATTTGGGTGAAGGAGTTCATCACCGACCTAGGAGTCATACCCAATGCGTTGGGGCCGATCAAACTCTTCTGTGACAACACTGGAGCTATTGCACTTGCAAAGGAGCCCAGGTTTCACAAGAAGACCGAGCACATCAAGCGTCGCTTCAACTCCATCCACGAAAATGTTCAAGATGGAGACATAGAAATTTGTAAAGTGCACACGGATCTGAATGTCGCAGATCCGTTGACTAAACCTCTCTCATGAGCAAAACATGATCAACACCGAACTCTATGGGTGTTCGATTCATCACAATGTAACTAGATTATTGACTCTAGTGCAAGTGGGAGACTGTTGGAAATATGCCCTAGAGGCAATAATAAGAGCATTATTATTATATTTCCTTGTTCATGATAATTGTCTTTTATTCATGCTATAATTGTATTATCCGGAAATCGTGATACATGTGTGAATACATAGACTACAATACGTCCCTAGTAAGCCTCTAGTTGACTAGCTCGTTGGTCAATGATAGTCATGGTTTCGACTATGGACATCGATGTCATTGACAAGCGGGATCACGTCATTAGGAGAATGACGTGATGGACAAGACCCAATCCTAAGCATGGCACAAGATCGTGTAGTTCGTTTTGCTAGAGCTTTTCCAATGTCAAGTATCTCTTCCTTAGACCATGAGATCGTGTAACTCCCGGATACCGTAGGAGTGCTTTGGGTGTACCAAACGTCACAACGTGAATCGGGTGACTATAAAGGTGCACTACAGGTATCTCCGAAAGTGTCCATTGGGTTGACACGGATCGAGACTGGATTTGTCACTCCGTGTTACGGAGAGGTATCACTGGGCCCCCTCGGTAGTGCATCATCATAATGAGCTCAAAGTGACCAAGTGTGCGGTCACGGGATCATGCATTACGGTCTGCAGTAAAGTGACTTGCCGTGCTTGAGACTGAACGAGGTATTGGGATACCGACGATCGAAGTCTCGGGCAAGTAACATACCGTCGACAAAGGGAATAGAATACGGGGTTGCTTGAACCCTTGACATCGTGGTTCATCCGATGACAACATCGAGGAGCATGTGGGAGCCAACATGGGTATCCAGATCCTGCTGTTGGTTATTGACCTGAGAGCATCTCGGTCATGTCTGCATGTCTCCCGAACCCGTAGGGTCTACACACTTAAGGTTCGGTGACGCTAGGGTTATTAGGAAGACTTGTATGTGATTACCGAATGTTGTTCGGAGTCCCGGATGAGATCCCGGACGTCACGAGGAGTTTCGGAATAGTCCGGAGGTAAAGATTTATATATGGAAAGTTGTTAAACGGACACCGGAAAGTTTTGGGGGCATACCGGTATTGTACCGGGGCCACCGGAAGGGTTCCGGAGGTCCACCGGGAGGGGCCACCCCTCCCGGAGGGCCACATGGGCTGCGTGGGAGAGGGAGCCAGCCCCTAGTGGGCTGGGCGCGCCTCCCCACCTAGGCCCATGCGGCTAGGGCTTGGGAGGGGGAAACCCTAAAGGGGGCGCCCCCTGGCAGGGGCAAGCCACCCCTCTTTCCCCTCTCCCTTTGGCCGCCCCTCTAGGGTTTCCCCTAGAGGGCCGGCCCCTCTTTCCCTCTCCTCCTATATAGAGGGGTGAGGGAGGGCTGCAACACACAATCAAAGGCGCAGCCCTCCCTCCCCAACACCTCTCCTCTTAAAATGCGAGTTTGGCGAGCTCTGGCCGAATCTTCTGCACCAATTGCACCACGCCATCGTGCTGCTGTTGGAGTTGTCTTCCTCAACCTCTCCTTCCTCCTTGCTGGATCAAGACGGAGGAGACGTCGATCGTCCCGTACGTGTGTTGAACGCGGAGGTGCTGTCCTTTCAGCACTTGGTCATCGGTGATCCGAATCACGGCGAGTACGACTCCCTCATCACCATCCCCTTGAAAGCTTCCGCACTCGATCTACAAGTGGTATGTAGATGCAAACTCTCTCCCTTGACTCGTTGCTTAGATGAACTCATAGATGGATCTTGGTGAAACCGTAGGAAAAATTTTAATTTTCTGCAACGTTCCCCAACAGACAATTGTGACAAAACCCGGTATCATCATAGATATGGTGGGCTCCTACTTCTATGACAAAAAATCATGACAGAAAATGGTTTTTCGTCCTGGGCGGGCCGGTGCAGCAGCATGACATTCTTTGGGCCGTCCATGACGGAAAAAACCATGGTAGAAGCGAGGGGGAGGAAAATTTCGGGGAGTTCCCGATTACGGTGGGAGGTCGGGGGCCGAGCGATGCGCGTTTCTCTCGTACAGACGTCTGCTGCAGGTGTGTGCGAGGCGTTGGCTCTAACTGAACCCGAGCGAGGCGTTGGGCTCTAACTGAACCCGGGCGATTGCACTGCAGGCTACGCGTTACTGAACCCGAGCGATCGATCGATGGCTGTTAACTGAACCAATCAAGCGAGTCCTTCGCTATTGCTGCTAACTGAAGCCGATCGATTGGATGAACAAAGGAGCGTATGCGGGGTTGGATGAATAGTGAGCGGTGGCGTTGCCTCTGGATGAACGGGACCCGTGGTGTGGAGGGCTGGATGAGCGATGAGCGATGGAGGGGTGCCCGTGGAGGGGTGGTTGAACAGGACCCCGTGGTGTGGAGGGCTGGATGAACAGTAGATGGTGCAGGGGTGGTTGAACAGTAGCCGGTGGAGTAGCGCACGGTGGAGGCTGGATGAACAAGAGCCCATGGAGGCTGGAGGAGGTCGACGGTGGAGATGAACAGTATCCCGTGGAGTCCCGTTTTGCGGTACGCCACACCCCTCCCGATGAATAGGACCCCCGTTTCGACCGTAGGAGGTCCGTTTTGCGGTACGCCACACCCCTCCCGATCAACAGGACCCCCGTTTCGACCGTAGGAGGTCCGTTTCGTCCGTTTTGCGGTACGCCACACCCCTCCCGATCAACAGGACCCCGTTCTGAACGTAGGAGGTCCGTTTCCTCCGTTCTGCAGTACGCCAGGCCTCGTTTCCATCGCCTGTTCTGTCCAAGCCCTCCCGATGAACACGACCACGTATTCCGTTCCGACCCAGCCGGTTGGCTCCCACGCGTTGCGTTGCCTCCCTATGAACACGACACATTCTGTTGCCTCCCGATGAACACGACGTATTCCGTTGCCTCCCCATGAACACGACGCATTCCGTTGCCTCCCCATGAACACGACGACGACATTGTTTCTCCGTTCTGACCCAACCATGTACACGAGCCTTCGTTGTACGTATGCGCGAGTAGGCGTACGAGACCCCGCCCGTATGGTATGTGGCCGTATTTTCTTTCTTGCACCCTGGCCGCTGTACATACGTGTACATGCTATGTGTGTGCCTCTACTACGACACGTGCGCACCTCTACATCGACCAGTATATATGTACGTACACGTTCACGACCAGAATTACAACGCTACGTACACTTCGACCAGGTGGGTCCCGACTGTCAGGCACTTCCTTGCGTGCGAAGATGTAGCTGGTGGGTCCCAGCAGTTAGTGGGGCGAATCGTTTTTTTTGCCCGGACACACTTCCTTGCATGCGAAGATGTAGCTGGTGGGTCCCAGCAGTCAGGGGGGCGAATTGTTTTTTTTGCCCGGACGAACTTCCTTGCGTGCGAAGATGTAGCTGGTGGGTCCCAGCAGTCAGGGGGAAACATTTTTTTCGCAAAATACAGTGGCTCGTCCGGTGGGTCCCAGCTGTCAGTTGGAGGAATCATTATTTTCCGGATAATAAGGAGGCACTTCCTTGCTGCGGCCGTGGACCCAACTATCAGCCTCTCCACATACAGTCCACGTCCGATGGAAGTCGTTCCTTGACCACGTTGACCACGCTGTGCCGAGAGCACCAGGGCGGTGGACGACGGCGAGGCCTAGGAAGGGGACGACGCGGAGCCGGGGAAGACGCGGCAAGGAAGCCAGCGTGGAGAGAATCTGAGGTTCACTGGTTCGGCTGTGGTGTGAGGCTGCCGTCGCTGCAGGGCCTGGCCAACGGTTGGAATAGTAGGGGGCGGTGAGGCTCTGCGGCAGCACATCCGGCCACGGGAGGTAGGAGCATGCGACACGACCGGCGCTGCTAGAATCGTACGGTCACTTGAGCTAGAATCGTTTATATTGACTAAGTTGACAAAGCCCTCCGTCCCCGTCAACTTAGTAGGCCCACAAGTCAGCCTCCCACTGGTGGGTCCCAGCCTAGCGTGGGGTATTCATTTTTTTGTGCATAATAAGGAGGAACTTCCGGTGGGTCCGAGCTGACAGCAGGGGGAACGTTTTTTTTCGCGAAATACGGTGGCCCGTCGGGTGGGTCCCAACAGTCAGGGGCAAACATTTTTTTCGCGAAATGCTGGTGGGCATCCGGTGGGTCCCTGCTGTCAGGTGGAGGAATAATTATTTTCCGCGTAATAAGGAGGCACTTCCTTGCGCCTGCCGTGGACCCAGCTGTCAGCCTCTCCACGTATAGTATTCTTCCGATAGAATTCGGTCGTTGACCACATTGACCACGCCGTGCCGAGAGCACCACGGCGGTGGACGACGGCGAGGCCTAGGAAGGGGACGACGTGGAGCCGGGGAAGACGCGGCAAAGGGATGCCCACGCCGGAGAGGAGAATCTGAGGGTTCACTGGTTCGGCTACGCTGGCGTCGCCGCAGAATAACAGGGGGTGTGGGTGAGTGGAGTGGAGGGAAGGCCTGGCCAGCGGTGGGAGTAGTATGGGGGCGGTGAGGCCTCCGCGACAGCATAGCCGGCCATGGGAGGCAGGAGCAAGCGGCACGACCAACGCTGCTTTGGGCGGCTGGAGCAAGAAGACCAGAGGTTGAAGAAGCACTACGGCCGTTGGATGGACATTGTACGGTCAGTCGAGCTAGAATCGTGCATATTGACTAAGTTGACAAAGCCCTTCGTCCCCGTCAACTTAGTAGGCCCACTATACTGGGTCCCAGCTAGCAGGGGGAGTATTCATTTTTTGTGCGTAATAAGGAGGCACTTCCTTGCATGCGAAGATATAGCTGGTGGGTCCGAGCTGTCAGCGGCGGTAACGTTTTTTTTTCATGAAATACAGAGGCCCTTTCGGTGCGTAATAAGGAGGCATTTCCTTGCGTGCGGCTGTGGACCCAACTGTCAGCCTCTCCACGTACAGTCCACTTCAGATGCATGTCGGTCGTTGACCACGCCACACCGAGAGAACCAGGGCGGTGGACGACGGCGAGGCCTAGGAAGGGAACGACACGGAGGCAGGGAAGACTTGGAGGGGAGTACGACGGTACGAGGGTTTACTAGTTAAATGCTGCCGTCACGGAGAATAACAAAGAAGCGTGGGTGAGTAGAGGGATGGCTAGGCCAGCGATGGGAGTACGGTGGGCGGTGAGGCTGCTTGGGCAAAGACAGCCGGCAGCGTGGAGGAGGGAGCAGGCAGTCCTGCGGCGCTTGTTTGAGCGGCTGGAGCAGGAAGAGCAGAGATTGAAGAAGCACGACGGCCGTTGGATGGACATCCAACAGTATACAGGCCATCTGTGGAAAGCCTCAAATCTGTGGAAAACAGCATACAGCCCATCTGCCATTATTTCAAATAATTTACAGCCCATTTGCTAATTCTTACGGGTTTTTTTGGAGCCCATATTCTTTTTGTTAGCATTACAGCCCATATTGTGGCCGTGGTTAAAAAATTATATGAAATTTTGCATATGTCGGTGCGGTCTGAACTGTTTTTAATCCCGAAATTTCGAGTCACATTCAGACTGATTTTAAAAATAAATGTATATCAATATAAAATCCAATAAATTGTCCATGCATAAAATCAATGCAATTTAAAATCTCAAAATAAAAAAAGATATTTGAAACTAATTGCCGGTTTGATGTGTTTTAAAAATGTACAGCCCATTTCTCATTCTTGATAGGCCATTTTCTCGGTCACCAAATGAAGCTCTCCTCATCTTGAAAGATTTGCAGCCCAACAGGCCTGATAAAGCGACTTACTTGACAAATCACAAAAACTGGGCTAGCCATTTTCGTAAAGAAAAAACACTCTTGGGCTGGTCTGTGGTAAACATAAAAGAAAAGGCTGTCTAGACAGCCAGAGTGTCCCTGCAGCCAGCTTGACACCCTGCTTCCGTCTCAAAAACAAAATAGATAAATGCCACTCCAATTATGGCGATTCAGAAAAATGCCACTGCAATTTCCAAACTTTGAAAAATGCCACTGCAATTATTGCAAACTTTGAAAAACGCCACTGGAATTTGCAAACTTTGAAAAACGCCACTCCAGACTTCGAAAAATGCCACTAGAAATGGCATTTTTCAAAGTTTGGAAATTGCAGTGGCATTTCTCGGATACACCAGATTTGGAGTGGCATTTATCAAATTAACCCGACACAAAAATAATTGGGCGAGCTGCTAGGTCCCTGGTGTCAGCCGCTCGTTGTGCAATTCTCTCGTTTATTGACTACGTTGACAATGGCATGGGACCCATATGTCAGAAATCCACTAGGAGGAGCCATTTTTTATTGGCTTGAAATAAGGAGGCACTTGCTTGCATACTGCCATGACCTTGGCAGGTCCCTCATCATCATCCTCTCCACGCATAATCATCTCCTGATTGTATGCGCGTCAACTTGCTAGGCCCACAAGTCAGCCTCTAAACCCGTGGAGGACAAATACAATCCATTTAAAAAATAACAGCCCATTCCATACGCTCAAACGGAAAGTTCAACATTCGAGCAAAGTAACAGTCCGATCCACATAAAGAGTACTGAACTTCCACATTGACAACCATCATAGCCAAGTTAACTATCTACTCCCACTAATACTCTAGTAGCGTACAAGTACTAACTTACTCTTAGCTAACTAGACGAAGCCGGCCGCCATCTGTGGTACACGCTAAATGCCGGCACCGGCGTCGTGCGCCTCACCTCGGACTTGCAAGAGGTGCGATAGGGCGCGTTGCTCGCGCGCGTTGGCCCTTTCCATGCCGGCGTGGTCCACCGAAGCTTTGGCTTCCAAGCGAGAAACCCACTTGATGAGCTGGTAGTAAAAATCGGCATCGCGAACGTGTGCGTGCCCGACAGCCTCCAGGGCTATTTGCTGGGCGCCGGCCTCCACGTAGTCGGCCCAGTTGCGGGCAGTCTGCTCGCGACTCAGAGCGTCGGTGCGCTGCTGCTCCATGTCCCGCTGGCGGCGCAAATCGGTGCTACGCTGCTCCTCCGCCAGGCTGTCGCGCTCCAACAACTCCTGCTCCTCCGCCATGCGGTCGCGCTCCAACAACTCCTCGATCTCTGCATTGCCATCTAAAGAAAGATAGAATGCCTCCTCCCTCCGTCTGCCTTCCGGTGAAAACCCGAACACTTGTTCCGGCGGTGACCGCCTCCAGCATCGCCTACCGCGGACGAGGAGGGGGGGGGGCATGGCGGATGTGGCGAGCGACGTCGGGCCGGTGGGGGCTTATGAGGATATGGCGAGTTGGGTCACGGTGGCATCGGAGAAGGCCGGGAAACAGTACTTATAGGCGGAAGGTAGCGCGACGGTCATCGGAATTCAATGCATAATGGCTTAGCGCGCCAGATTGCCGTGGAAAACTAGAGAAACTGAAATTATGACTGTGCCGTCCCGTCCCATCTGGGTCGCACGCCGGCATGGCGGTCAAACGAGTGCACTCGAATCATCTCCCTCCTTGTCAATAATGATTCCATGGATTTAAAAATCCCGCAACAATTAAAGCGTATCTTTTTTCGCATCAGTTAGCTGCCTTAATTACGGCCGGCTGCATGCAGGCACTCAGAATCGCTCGCAGGCAGTACGCAAAGCAGCATGCAACAAGTCGCAGCCGAGGGCACGCATGCAGCCACTTAAATCGGTGGAATTAATTAGGCTTAAACTTATGCATGCCGTTAATTATTGCCATGCCTTGGTCTTGCTGCCTTGCTCACGAGACTAATAAACCCGGACGGAGGGAGTACCTTGGTTGGTGAGAGGTTTGAATTAAGCCCTGCAAACCGGAAAGGAGGTACTAGTACATGAGTGATCCGCTATTTATTCGTGTAGGATCGAGTAGGTCGTTTCTTGAATTGAGCCCTGCAAACCGGAAATATGGTAGTACGTGCGTGATCCGCTATTTATCCGTGTAGGATCGATAGTGTAGCTTGTCAGTTTCTTCAGAGGTAGGCATTTTTATCCGTGTAGGATCGATAGTGTAGCTTATCAGTTTCTTCAGAGGTAGGCATTTTTATTCGAAAAACTGCCACTTCGCATCTTGCCTCGCAAATAAAACTGCCAGGAGCGCATTTGTAGGCTAGCTAGTGATCGATCAGTTACTTGTAAACACTGAGCGAACAGAAATAAGTAACTGTTAATGCATCTCAATGATTCACAGATCATATACAAATATGTAGCTCCAAAAGCAAAGATCAGCCACTTCAGATCTTGCGTCGCAACTAAAACTAACTAGTACGATTCCCATACATAAGATCAACATGTTAATGCATCTCAACAATTCACAGATCATATACAAATATGTAGCTCCAAAAGCAAAGATCTAGAAAAAACATCTATTCTTCCTACTAACATGGATGCTTCTCTTGGCCAACATTCAAGATGCATCGAAAGACAAATTTGTTTGTGAAGTCTACAATTCCTCTTGCAAACGTAAGTGGTTTCACCAATAGCTAGAACCATGAGAATGAACCACACATGATGGAGGAACATCCACTGCAATATGATTCGGTCTTCTCTCGATCACACCGCGAGACTATTTTCGGAATACAAACTTTAACTTAGGCAAAATGATGCCCATTGTATAATCAGACCAAAGCAATGAAGCACCTTGTGTTGGCCAATAAATAGTACAGTACTACTTTTCTGCAGTCCATGAAGTGACTATCCAATCTTTCTGTGTCTATTTTCAAATGGCACTGCATGCCGCGATTATACTATTCTCTTGTGCAGTTCAACCAAAATTGCGGACACTTTGTTTGTTTGCTAAATAGCAACGGGCAGACATCTCTGTCTGCACAAATATCAAGCATCTAGTAAACATATACCACACCTTGTATTTTCGGTTTAAACATGTCTCTTCCGTTTAGCATCTGTCATGTTACGACCGACAATCTGACATGCTTATGTTTTGCCCTGGACAATTTCATCTTGAATTGATTTGCTGGTTCGGAAGCAGAAATATAGCACCTATTCTTCATCGTACCAAGGATATCCATGTTCGCAGTGATGGAAGAGGTGAAATCGATACAACCGAAATTGAGCATCCAATCATTGAATCCTGTCCTGCACCTCCAATGTAGGTCCACCCGCCAATAAATTCACATGCAAACCACTAGTATTACTATGTAATGACAAGACAAAAGAGTAGCAAGATAGTAGCAAACCATGTACTTTCATAATGAACAGATCATAGTGCCACCAATTGGATATAAAGGTTTGGAAAAAACATGCTCCTAATGTTGAACCAGTTGGACTTTTTGTGCAGTTCCACTAAAATTGAGCATCCCTGTTTGCATAGATATTGAAAGTGTGATTACTCTAAAAGTGGCACTAGTTGAAGCATAGACTCACAAATATAAGCATTCCAATTTCTTAATGGGAAAAGGTAGAAATTCTGTTTCTAACCACCTGTTTGAAGGAATAAATAAAGCAACAGCGGCTGATGTGAGGAAGGCATACATAGTTTTTTTCTGAAAAACTGAGCAATTCCTGACCTTTCCTCTTCTTTTAAGCAAATTTTGTGCAGTTCTACTAAAATAAAATGCCATCACCGCCTTGGCAATTCAAAGGACACTGCATAAAAGGAAATGACTTAACAATACATCATGATGTCGTATGTAGTCGACAGGTATTAGAGACAAACATACATACCTCCTCAAGAGAACAACCGAGGAGGAGGTGCCCACTTGACCTTTCCTCTTGTCTTCATAATTGTCTATGCAGTTTAACCAAAATAAAATGACATCAGCCTTGGCATTTTGGTGACACTGCATAAAAAATTTAACTTATCTCATGAAAGTGAGGTATGTAATCTATAAGCATTAATAAAGGCAAAAATCTGACGGGAGTAACAAGTTTCATCGTTGGTATACTTGGTACGTGCAACAACATTAGAATGCCTTATAGCTGAAAAATCTTTAATACATCGACAATCAACATTAACCCGTAAATAATCCAGTGACATTAAATGGCATTGCTTAAATTTATGGGTGGCATTAGACTGAGAGCAGCATTAGTTAAATGTGGCATCACTTTAGCAGTAGCATTGCTTGACCTGACTGCTGGCGTTATACTAACAGCAAAAAATGTGGCAATAAGAGCATGGGAGGCCCATTCGGACAGTGAGCGCACCAGTACGATGTACCTACACGGACGCAAAGTGGTGAGGGAGGTATGGTTGCCCAGAGCAACAAATATCAAGGCAGCACATGTGGATTACGTCCCATTTTTGTTCTCTTTAGCCACCTTTTTCCTATGCGAGGACAACAAACCGATCGACCTGGTCATTCTCTATTGCGTTGTCATGCCTTTCTACCCTTCTTCAACCAAGAGACACGAGACTCGTTCCTTAGCTACTGATTTTCCCCTTTTCAACCTAGATGCGGGTTCGATGCCTACTCTCTTGGATAGTACAGTCTCCCTTCCTTTCCTTATTCAACCCAGACATGGATTAGTCTGCATGAAGTAGGGTTTCCTTTAATAGTGCAAAATATGGTTTTCGTCTGCGTGGCCAGCAGAGCAGAGGATAGCAAATTGGGAAGATGGTGGAGTGGAAAAAGATCCACATGCATCGACGTGGCAGATGGGGCAATAGAACAAGGTTATGGTTTGAAAAGAGGTAGCATAACTGAGGGTCGGCGGGAAGTGGCTTCGCTCATGGTCGTCGTCCTCTGCACACACTACGGCAGCAAGCTTGGGGACGGAGGCCATCCCAGCAGCGCTTAGGTCCGAGAGGACGGCCTTGTCGCTGCTAAGTGACTCGCCGCCGACGACGAAAAGGCCAACGCTGCACGATTTTTTCTTCCCGGCGGATCTGTGACCACCGGTGAGGAGGGAGAGAGGGGCCGTATTTTTAGATCCGAGAGAGGGTGGTAGTGTTAGAAGCAAGTGGGCAGCCCTTAGCAAGAAAGCGCCGAAGATCCAGCCTATATATCTTTTTTATACTACTAGTACTAGAGGTGGAGTAGTGGTAGAGTAGTTTATATTTTCTCTGCGTACAGTACCAGTTAGTCGTGCTTCAAAACTGATCGGCATGCCATTATAAAAATAAAGGTCGATAACTAATGTGGCACCTCGGGCCAACGCGGCCAGATCGCATTTTGCACGAGAAATTACACACCATATTTCGTTGACATGTGGTCCCGTTCAAACATATCAATGAGACGACAGCGAGTAGTAGGAGTATTTCTGAACGGACGTGTAGGCTGGGGCGCCTCTTCATGAACCGCGGCAAACTCGCAACAGTCCACCGACTCTTCGCCTTTCCCTCTCGATTTGGAACTGCTGTCGCACACTCTTCCTCTCCCTCACCATTTTCCTTCAGCCCTTCACCCTTTCTTTTGCCATTGTTCGATCGTCTTCTCCATGGAGGGAACATGCTAGAAACGACCCTGTTATTCTTGCCCCGATCTGAAAGATGACGTGGTGGAGGAACTCATTGATCGGTGCGACGTCATCACCTCGGCTAGCATGGCAGGTTCGTTCAAGCCCATTCTTGAGTCAACTAATAACATCATTACAAGGAACCCAAGAGTCAAGGAGCGGTTTGATCTCCCCTATCTTCTTCGCCGTGACCCTGATGACTGGCGCCGGCACGACGGAGGCCTCGCCCTGTGCAAGTTGATGCCGCTTGATAATGATACATATGATGTTAAGATGCCATCGCTTGAGGGCAAGGCTTGGGCGGGCGCAAATGGAGATTGGGTTGTTTACATTGGGTCCAACTATGAGTGGGAACTTGTGAATGTGTACACTCGTGACCGGGTTCCACTTCCAAAAATCTCAGCAGACTGCCTGCAGGTTGAGCACACCGGTATTGTACGCATGTTCAAATACGATCATGGTGACTGTCTTCTATGGAAGATAGCAATTTGTCGAGTTCCCAACCGCTCTTGGAATTACAACAACTATGAAGTTGTTGCTATCTTCGACAAGCTTGTTGCCGTCCTTGGTGGTTTGACTCGATGGATATTGCTCAAAATCAGTTTCTGTACACGGATGAGTACTGTGATGCAATTCAATACGAGGGCCTTGTGTTTGCTGCCACCACTCGCGGCACTGTTTTTGCATGGGGTCCTCGTAGTTTCTGTACGCTTGTCTTCCACCGTAATTATAATTGTTTCATCCACATGCATGCGGGTTAGCAAGTTTCCCTTTACTAATGAACCTTCTTCTTGTGTTTCCAAGGTCCCTGTGAACATCCCACCACCTATACTTGAAATTTTTTATAACCAAGGGGAGATGACGATGGTGATGATCACGAGCATGAGGACGAGCAGCGCCCATATACTCTGTGGCGCCTGGCAACTAATTCTGATGGATCACCTCTTCTTGTGTGTATACAGCCCACTGATGATGTTACTGCTAAGGAAGCAGGTGTAGTCTCCCATGGTCGCACTCTCCGGACCTATTCCAACACCCGTTGCATGGTATTTGGGATGGATACTAGTGTGCTAGTGCCAACTCCTTCTCCCTGGTACAGAATTGATAGTCTTGAAGAAAACTCGCTCTTCCTTGGACAAAACTATCCGATGATGGTGAAAGGCGATCCAACTGCTATTGACACAACGTTACTAGTACCATTTATGAGAAGCAACTGTGTCTATACCTCGGACATTTGGGTGGTTCCCTACCCTGGTACTGATATAGTAGGCCGCTTCAGCCTGGATGATCAGTCCTACGTTGGTCTCCAGATCGACAATGGATGGCTCGTCCCAGAGAATCACTTGTGGTTCAAAGCAGGCGTTTCCAACGCCGAGGAATGGTTGAGTTGAAGTTCATTTCGTTGCTTGTTATTTGTTGTGTGGTGAAAACTTTAGTATTTATAATGTATCCTCGTTGTCGATGTGAGTTGATGACCTGTTGTATGTAATAAAATGATATGCCTGTGATAAACTTACTAAATTTATGAATGGCTTTCGAGTCGCTTCTTTGACTGAGTGGTGCGACGAGGCAAAAAAATATTTTTCGAATACATAATTGTACGTGCATTGCAACAGGTTATCGGATGAGGCCAATCAACAATAGTAGTACACTATTTGTACTAGCTTCACATGCTTCGCACGTCCGGTGGTGTTTTCTTTGTAGCCATATGTTAATGTGTTCATTGTACGTCACCAAAGACCTCGAATTCTTGATACTAGTACTATATAGTAGGAGTAAGTAGTAGGAGTAGTAGGGTGGCATGGGCCGTAACAAGCATTCACGCCTGTGAGTACGGCACACGCCACCACCACGACATCCATCTGACACCATATTATTTCTTGGAGTCTGTGCTAGAGAAATCTCTTCAACCTCGTCGTTTCTCTAACTTCAGCCATCGCACGGCGGGCGAGGTGGGGGTTTGCCGATAGTCGGTTTCCTTAACTGCGGTCCCACTTGTAAGGTCAAGTCCAACGCACGACCCCAAACGGACCTCCGTTTTGCACGAACTACAACGATAATTTTGACTAGAAAAGCAAGACCAAAGAAAACAAGAACCACAAGAATACATTTTACTACTCCTGTAAGTTGGATTAGTGCCTTCTTGATGCATTCATTGTTGATCTGCGGAGGCTCGATCTTGCGTGCTTCTTTCTTCTTCGAGGGTAAAGAAGTAGACGTTGCTTCCTCGCATCTAGTCTCATGTCTAGCCTCTATTCTAGTAGGAGTATCAACAAGTGCACTAATCTCATCTCTAGCCTCTGTGCTAGCTAAAAGTGATAGAACATCTACTAAATTGCGCTCTATCAATATATGGATGTACTCTTCATCCCAATACAAAAACTTGCATCCATTCTACTCCCTCCGTTGCACAATACCTGCCTTCTATTTGTCAAAATATATATGTATCTAGACATGTTTTAGTATATAGGTACATCCATTTTTGGACAAATGGAAGTCAAGTATTTTGGAACGGAGGGAGTACACAGTAAATTTTTTTAGCACAACTAGTCTAATCCGAGAGCACAACCGAAGATTTGGTCGGGTTCTTCCTCCTTTTGCCGACACGTGGGACATCTAGCATCCAGGTCATGTTATGAAAGAAAATAGACTGGTAGTTGAAGCCACGAGATGTGCATCTTGGGTTAAACTGTAAATAGAATCTTACTACTCTTGAGTAACTCCAAAAGCGGCCACCGAAGAACTTTATTGGATTTGTTTTTCATCATCAGCACATCGAGGTGAAAGATGTGCAGGTTCAGTGGGTCCTCTTGCGTTTTCACTGACATGTGGGGCCGCATGTGAGCAAACAGACGATGGGCTCCGCGCGTCCGCTGGCTGGCTGAGAAGATATATAGAGGAGGGCTGAGCATGGACTGCAGGAAATTTGTTCTACGTACCTCGATATAGGCTCGATATAGTGGGGTGGCATGGGCCATAACTAGCATTCACGTCTAGCGATGCGGCTGCGCCACCCACACGAGTCCTATCCGACACCAATTTTCTTGGAGTCCGTGCTACAACCATCTCTTCTCCCTCCTGTTTTCTCAGCCATCGCGCGGTGGGCGGGGTGGGGTTTGCCGATAGTCGGTTTGCTCAACTGCAGTCCCACTTGTAGGTGAAAATGCAACACCGCACGCATTCCCGCTTGAGCGGCGTGCCAGACCAACCGTGTGGGGGTGCGACGCAAACACGACAGGCTTTTCCTTTTGAACTCGTAACTTGAAAAATTTGGTTCTGTTCCATGGCGCGACCGATAGATAGAAAATAAAGATTTTTCCTAGAGTAATGAGAAGTTTGGTTCTGGCGCCGTTCATGCATGGAGTACGTATGAAAATTATGAGGTTGATGCAAAAGGTAAGATAATTACTGTAGTATCATATACTACTACATGGATTTGACGGAAAGATAAAAACACATACAGATCCATCAACGACATCCTCACGCCCTAGTGCGCCGGGTCACCAACCGACGTGTGAGGAGCAGCGGCGTTGGCGGCGAGCTCAACGTGCTTCTAAACAAAGGTTGCCCAAGGTTTCCCTGCGGTCCAAGAAGGCCAGCGTCCTATCGTCCTCCTCTTGCATGTAGTAGTCCTTGTGGACGATTTGCGGCGTAGACGTGGGTGATTATGTCGATGGTGTCTTGCTGCGCCGGTACTTGGCAGCGCGCGACCTCGAGGTGGACATTCTCCGGTAACGGCGACGGCGGTCGCGAGGCCACCGATGCATCGAAGAGGTTGTCACCATAGTGGCCGTTGAGGGTGGCGGGCATCGCGCAGAGCACTGGGCGTCGGCTGGAGGCTTACGTCAAAGTCGTCCACAAGCTTCTTGACAATGGTGAACTTGTCGAGGAAACTGACGAGGACCTCGTCGAACAAGGAGATGAAGCTGTCGTCCAAGCGGCCCCTCGCCCTGGCGGTCTCAAGCAATACTACCTGGAGACGTTCCTCGGTGCCGGGCCGCAGGCCGGCGCCGTGGACCATCTGACACAGCCGGCTGATGCTCGCGCTCATCGCCTCCATGGGTCTAGCTTAGCTTCTAGTCAACTGATCTTGCGATTCGAGTGATCACTCTTGCCCTTGGTTAGTGTGCGTAGGTGCATAGGATTTCAGACTACTCCTCATCCCTCTCGGCTTTTGCCTTTGGTCAGAAGATAGGTGGGCCAGCCACCCCACAGGCCCACGTGTCATTCACCCAAAGGCAGTTGCCGTGAAGTCAATGAAGTTAAGGCCCCCTCCGTGCGGTGCAGTATAGTCATCTCACCGACCTCTAGTTGGGGCCAAACGAGAGAAGTTTGATGTTCTTGGTTTATTGGTCCCCTTTGCATTTTTGCCAAGTTTTGACCTTTGATTTAACCAATAAAATGTTAATGCATGTAAACAAAAATGTTGTGTAAGTCACCTTACGAAAACCAAATAATCCCAAAATACTTAGGCACGGTGCATTAACTCCCTCCTTGTTTCTTATTTCGTGACATATCAACCAATGAGAGATGTGGGCCGTGCATGCTTTCAATGACTTGAGACTACCAAACATGACATGCAGTGTTTAGTTCATTGCATGTAATCCTATTAGTACTCTAGTTAGCAAAAAAACATTAATTTCTCTCGCCGATAGGAATAAAACACCATGTATTTATTTACAGAGGGAGTAGTACATTTTCTGTGACATGCATTACTAGATATAGTCAAATACTAAAATCCAGATGGACGTGGTAGTACTCCTACATCCAGAAGGTGGTGCAACTAGTACTAGTAGTAGTACTACCAATGTAGTAGTAGTAGTACTAGCACTGTACTACACATTGGTCAAATTATTACATGCTGCTCCTCACAGTGAAGTGACAAGACCCTGCGCCGGAGATGACACCTGAGTATAGTGATACGTCTCCGTCGTATCTACTTTTCCAAACACTTTTGCCATTTTTTGGACTCTAGATTGCATGATTTGAATGGAACTAACCCGGACTGACGCTGTTTTAAGCAGAATTGCCATGATGTTGTTTTATGTGTAGAAAACAAAAGTTCTCGGAATGACCTGAAACTCCACGGAACATCTAGTTAAAAATGATAAAAATTCCTTGCCAAAGATGAAGACTAGGGGGCCCACACCCTGTCCACGAGGGTGGGGCGGGGGCGCGCCCCCCTACCTCATGGGCCCCCTGGAGCTCCTCCGATGCCAACTCCAACTTTATATATTTGCTTTCAGGGAGGAAAAAAAATAGAGGAGAAGAAATCATCACGTTTTACGATACGGAGCCGCCGCCAAGCGCTAAAACCTCTCGGGAGGGCTGATCTGGAGTCTGTTCGGGGCTCCGGAGAGGGGGATTCGTCGCCGTCGTCATCATCAACCATCCTCCATCACCAATTTCATGATGCTCACCGCCGTGCGTGAGTAATTCCATCGTAGGCTTGCTGGACGGTGATGGGTTGGATGAGATCTATCATGTAATTGAGTTAGTTTTGTTAGGGTTTGATCCATAGTATCCATTATGTTCTGAGATTGATGTTGCTATGACTTTGCTATGCTTAATGCTTGTCACTAGGGCCCGAGTGCCATGATTTCAGATCTGAACCTATTATGTTTTCATGAATATATGTGAGTTCTTGATCCTATCTTGCAAGTCTATAGTCACCTACTATGTGTTATGATCCGCAACCCCGAAGTGACAATAATTGGGACCACTCCCGGTGATGACCATAGTTTGAGGAGTTCATGTATTCACTATGTTCTAATGCTTTGTTCCGGTTTCTCTATTAAAAGGAGGCCTTAATATCCCTTAGTTTCCATTAGGACCCCGCTGCCACGGGAGGGTAGGACAAAAGATGTCATGCAAATTCTTTTCCATAAGCACGTATGACTATATTCAGAATACATGCCTATATTACATTGATGAATTGGAGCTAGTTCCATGTCACCCTATGTTATGACTGTTACATGATGAACCGCATCCCAGATAATTATCCATCACCGATCCAACGCCTATGAGCTTTCCATATACTGGTTTTCGCTTATTTACTTTCCCGTTGCTACTGTTACAATCACTACAAAATACCAAAAACATTACTTCTGCTACCGTTACCTTTGTTACCGTTACCACTACTATCATATTACTTTGCTACTAAACACTTTGCTGCAGATACGAAGTTATCCAGGTGTGGTTGAATTGACAACTCATCTGCTAATATTTGAGAATATTCTTTGGCTCCCCTTGTGTCGAATCAATAAATTTGGGTTGAATACTCTACCCTCGAAAGCTGTTGTGATCCCCTACAATTGTGGGTTATCAAGACTAATTTCTGGCGCTGTTGCCGGGGAGCATAGCTCTATTCTTTGAGTCACTTGGGACTTATATCTGCCGGACACTATGAAGAACTTGAAAGACGAGAAAACAAAAATTTATCCCTCAACTATGAGGGGAGGTAAGGAACTGCCATCTAGCTCTGCACTTGATTCACCTTCTGCTTTGAGTAAGCTTGCGACACCTAAACACCTTACGCTATTCGCTTACGATATATGTCGCATGTTATTGATGATGCCACTTCTGCTATGCACGATACTTATGATGAAACTACTTCTATGCTTGATACTACTGTGCCCCGTAGTGAATTTCTTGATGAACAAATTGCTAGGGCTAGAGAGAAAGAAATTATTGAATCTGATTACAATGATGAAAGTGACGATGAAGATAGGCCTGTTATTCCCCAGGGTTATGTTTTTGATAAAGAGGCTTCTGCAGCTATTTTAGCTTGCGAGATAGTCATGAACTCAAGAGGCTATTAATTAAATGGAACAAGGAATCTCTTAGAGATAGAATGAAACCTGACCACTGCTTTTTGCTACTTCACCTATCTGTGTTGCCGATAAGGATTATGAATTTTCTGTTGATCCTGATATAATTACATTGGTTGAATCTGATCCTTTTCATGGCTATGAATCTGAAACTGTTGTGGCACATCTTACTAAATTAAATGATATAGCCACCCTGTTCACTAATGATGAGAGATCTCGCTACTTTTATATCCTTAAAATATTTCCGTTCTCATTAAAGGGTGATGCTAAGATATGGTTTAATTCTCTTGATCCTGGTTGTGTGCGTAGTCCCCATGATATGATTTATTACTTCTCTGCTAAATATTTCCCTGCTCATAAGAAACAAGCTGCTTTAAAGGAAATATACAACTTTGTGCAAATTGAAGAAGAGAGTCTCCCCCAAGCTGGGGGGAGGCTTCTCAAGTTACTTAATGCTTTGCCTGATCATCCTCTTTAGAAAAATGAAATACTTGATATCTTTTATAATGGACTAACCGATGCTTCCAGAGATTACCTGGATAGTTGTGCTGGTTCTCTTTTCAGGGAAAGAACACCGGATGAAGCTGAAATTCTATTGAATAATATGTTGAGAAATGAAAATAATTGGGCACTTCCTGAGCCAGCTCCTGAGTCAGCTCCTACTCCAATTAATGATCCTATTCCTAAACCAACTCCAAAGAAGAGAGGTGTTCTATTTCTCAGTCCTGAAGATATGCAAGAGGCAAAGAAATCTATGAAAGAAAAATGTATTAAAGCTGAAGATGTTAAGAATTTACCTCCTATTGAAGAAATACATCGTCTTAATTTACCGCCTGTTGAAGAAACATATAATCTTGATCCATTACCTATTGAAGAATCTCCTGATCTTGATAACCCGACACAAGTGGTGAAGGTAAATTCTCTCTATAGATAAGATAAAGCCGAAGGCCCCCCTACTAAAATTGCTAGCCAATGCTTGGATGAGTTTGATAACTTTATGTTTAAGAAAGAAGATTTCAATGCTTATTTTGGTAGACAATTAAAACAAAATGCTTATATGATTAAACACTTGGGTGATTATATGGCTAATATTAGAGGTGAACTTAAACTTGTTAGCAAACATGCTTCTATGGTTACCACTCAAGTAGAACAAGTACTTAAAGCTCAAAATGATTTGCTCAATGAAATGAATAGTATGAAAAATTATTATGCTGTTTGAGTGGCTACTAGAACTGGTAGAATGACTCAGGAACCTTTGTATCCCGAAGGCCACCCTAAGCGAATTGAGCAAGATTCTCAGAGAAATAATATTGATGTACCTAGTTCTTCTAAAAGGAAGAAAAAGAAAAATGATAGGACTTTGCAAACTTCTAGTGAACCTATTGCTGAACCACCTGAGAATCCAAATGATATATCTATGTCTGATGCTGAAACACAATCTAGTAATGAACATGAACCTAGTGAAAATGTTAATGATGATGTCCATGATGATGCTCAACCTAGTAATGATAACGATGTAGAAGTTGAACATACTGTTGATCTTGATAACCCACAATAAAAGAATCAACGTTATGATAAGAGAGACTTTGTTGCTAGGAAACATGGTAAAGAAAGAGAACCTTGGGTTCAGAAACCCATGCCTTTTCCTCCCAAACCATCCAAGAAAAAGGATGATGAGGATTTTGAGCGCTTAGCTGAAATGATTAGACCTATCTTTTTGCGTGTCACGATTAATCGATATGCTCAAAATGAATCCTTATGCTAAGTATATGAAAGATATTGTTATAAATAAGAGAAAGATACCGGAAGCTGAAATTTCCACCATGCTTGCTAATTATACTTTTAAGTGTGGAATACCAAAGAAACTTGGAGATCCAGGAGTACCTACTATACCATGCTCCATTAAAAGAAACTATGTTAAAACTGCTTTATGTGATCTTGGAGCCGGTGTTAGTGTTATGCCGCTCTCTTTATATCATAGACTTGACTTGAATAAGTTGACACCTACTGAAATACCTTTGCAAATGGCTGATAAATCAACTGCTATACCTATCGGTATTTGTGAGGATGTGCCTGTTGTGGTTGCAAATGTTACTATTTTAACGGACTTTGTTATCCTTGATATTCCCGAGGATGATAGTATGTCTATTATTCTTGGAAGACCATTTCTGAATACTGCAGGGGCTGGTATTGATTGCAACAAAGGAAGTGTCACTTTTCATGTTAATGGCAATGAGCATACGGTACACTTTCCGAGGATACAACCTCAAGTTCATAGTATCAACTCTATTGGAAAAATTCCATCGATTATATTTGGAGGTTTTGAATTTCCTCTTCCTACTGTCAAGAAGAAATATGATATTATTATTATTGGGGATGTGCATATCCCCGTTGAGGTAACATAGTGTTATTCGAAATTTCTCCGGTTCCATGTTAATCGGAATGAGTTTGTTAACAAGACTTGATCAACCTTGTTAGTGGATTGCTTTTTGATGAGCATGAGACAGATGAAACTAGAAGCACAACCTTCTGTACCCTTCTTATACTTTCTGTTATTTAGTTGAAATAAAGTAAAAATAGTATTTTTTTGTCTGTTTCCTGATTTATCTGTGCAATATAAAAATACCCCGAAAATAAAAGTCCTCCAAATGCCATGCCAATTTAATATGATTTTTTCGGGAATATTTGAGGATTTATGGTACCGAAAGCACTGCTGGGGAGTTGCCACTGCCACGAGGGTGGAGGGCGCGCCTACCCCTGTGCGCACCCCTTCCTCGTGGGCCCATGGTGGCCCTCCTCCACTTATTCCTGCACCCATCCTCTTCTTCTTCCTCCCACAAACACGAATAACCAGCTCAAACACGAGTTCTAGCTCACTTTGCTGCGATTTTCGATCTCCTTGCTCAAAGCACCTCTCACAAAACTGCTTGGGGAGATTGTTCCTTGGTATGTGACTCCTCCATTGGTCCAATTAGTTTTTGTTCTAGTGCTTTATTCATTGCAAATTTGTGCTGCATAGGTGACCATGTTCTTGAGCTTGTATGTCAAATTTATATGGTTCCAAGTAGTTCTAATGCTTGGTATAGACTCTAGGCACTTGTAGGAGTAGTTGCTACCAATTTTGTTGAGCTTGGCTCACTTTTGTTTGAAGTTACTAAAAATTTCAGAAAATTTCAGAAAATGATGAAGAGACTTTTGAGGGGCTCATCGAGCCGAAGCTCGAAGGAAAAGCAAAATTAAGAAGCACAGAGGCCCAAATATAATTTGCCTTGTACCGCGGAGGTCCGGCCGTGTGAATGGCCTTCCGATGACTTCTTGAGACAAGCTGGGATTTATGAGGATTTCTATTCATTGATTGAGAATGTCGGCCTCACCTACTTCCTCCGCGACCAACGTCATCAGTATCTCTTACTCACAAATACTTTTGTGCAAAACTTCTACTTTTTCCCTAAGGAATCACCTCCTTCAGTAGAGTTTCATTTATATGACGTTGTTAAGAAGATGCCATTAGCTGAATTTTGCAAAGTTTGCAAAATACCTCCTGAGGGCACCTTAGAAGAACCACACCGTAAAGATGTGGAAGAATTTATTGACACCATCACTGTGGGAGAAACCAGGAAGGTTTCTGATGCAAGAATCACTAGCATACATTTTCCTGTTTTACGCTACTTTGCCATATTTGCTAGTCGTTGCTTGATTGGTCGTGGAAACTGTGGAAACCTTAGTGTTCCTGATATTATTATTTTGTTCCATGGTTTATACCGCGATAACACTGTTAGTATGGGCGGAATTATTGCTAGACAGTTAAGTCTGAACTGCATTAAGGGCCCCATCTTTGGAGGCATTTATGCTTCACGCCTCATTGCACATTTTAACATACCTATTAGGCTTTATGAGAAAGAAGAAAAATTGCTGCCTAGTGCTTATTTAGATTATAAGAGTGTGCTAGCGCATGATTTTATTGTTAAGGGCAGGGAAGGAGAGCTCAAATATAAATTATTCTTTCATAAACATCATCTTGAAACTATTACCTTGCCTGCTCCTTCCTTGTTTAATTTTGAAGGACCTTATCTCGTTACGTGGGCTGCCGTCCAAGCCTACCATAATCCTGCACCATCCCCGGAACCGGAGCCACAATATGAGCCTCCACGACAGTCTGTTTATTCTTGGGATTCGGAGATGGTTGCCAGCCAGTGGCAGTCAGAGTCCTCTTCGTCTCAGTACGACCCCAGCTACACCTAAGGGTATCAGCCAGGCTATCCCTGGAAATGAAACAACTTAGGCCAAAATCCTAAGCTTGGGGGAGTACGTATTTCTCACCGATATTACATTTATGTTCACACACACTCATTGCTAGATGTCGGCGCTCATACTCTTTCACTGTAATATCCATGCTAGTTTATTTTCTTTTTCCTGCTTTCTTCTTGTGTGTTTGATAAACCTTAAGAAAACCAAAAAAATTTAGTAATAGCTTCTAGCTAGTTTACCTTTCTTGCTGAAGTAGTAATAATTCAAAAAAAGAAAACCCAAAAATATTTCCCGTTCTTCTTTTGCTTGTTGGGAGCTTTCCCGTGTAAATAGTTTTATTTCTTTTCTTTTCTTTGGGGGTCGGTAGGAGAAGACCATGATTAAATTGTTGAAGTGGCTCTTATATGGATCATTGTTAATTTAACCAAGAGCCCATATTGCCTTGTCTTTTCCTGTTTATTGAATGCTCGCAGATTCCAGCTTAGTCCAATGCATGTGCACTCTTATTTTTAGTCACATTGTTCGGTCGTGCAAGTGAAAGGCAATTATGATGATATATGATGGACTGACTGAGATGAGAAAAGCTGGTATGAACTCGACCTCTCTTGTTTTTGTAAATATGATGAGTTCATCGTTCTTGATTCAGCTTATTATGAATAAACATGTTTGCAATGACAATTAGAGAACATATTTGCTTATGCCATGCTTGATTAGCTATGAGTTATAATGGTTTACCTTGCGTGCCAACATGCTATTAAAATGGTTATGATGTGGTATGATGGGGTGGTATCCTCCTTTGAATGATTTAAGTAACTTGACTTGGCACATGTTCACGCATGTAGTTGAAACAAATCAACATTGCCTTCACGATATTTATGTTCATGGTGGATTATATCCTACTCATGCTTGCATCCAATGTTTATTAATTTTAATGCATGTTCATGGCTGTTGTCGCTCTCTAGTTGGTCTCTTCCCAGTCTTTTGCTAGCCTTCACTTGTACTAAGCGTGAATACTGCTTGTGCATCCAATCCCTTAAACCCCAAAGTTATTCCATATGAGTCCACTATACCTTCCTATATGCGGTATCTACCTGCCGTTCCAAGTAAATTTGTATGAGCCAAACTCTAAATCTTCAAATAAACATTCTGTTATGTATGCTCGAATAGCTCATGTATCAACTAGGGCTGCCCTTATCTTCCATGTTAGGCGGGTTATTCTCAAGAGGAGTGGACTCCGCTCCTCACTCACGAGAAAGTGGCTAGTCACTGGGATGCCCAAATTCCATGCTTTATGCAAACTAAATCAAAATTAATTGCAAACAAAACTCCCCCTGGGACCTGATGTTAGTTGGAGGCACTCGTTGTTTCGAGCAAGCCATGGATTGATGCTTGTTGGTGGAGGGGGAGTATAAACTTTACCATTCAGTCTGGGAACCGCCTATAATGTGTGTAGCATGGAAGATATCGCCATCTCTTAGAGGTTATGTTGACAATGAAAGTATGCCGCTCAAAATATTATTTATCTCTATTTCAAAACCGAGCTCTGGCACCTCTACAAATCCCTGCTTCCCTCTGCGAAGGGCCTATCTATTTACTTTTATGTTGAGTCATCACCCTCTTATTAAAATCACTAGCTGGAGAGCACAACTGTCATTTGCATTCATTACTGTTAATTTATATTGGGTATGACTAGGATAGGATCTCTTTTACCATGAATTACAATGTCTAGTCAGTCCTTGATCTTTAAAGGTGCTCTACATTTATGTTTTGCAGTCTCAGAAAGGGCTAGCGAGATACCATCTTCTTATAACATATTATGATTGTTTTGAGAAAGTGTTGTCATCTGAGATTTATTATTATGGCTCGCTAGTTGATTATGCTATTGATATGAGTAAACATGAGACCTGAGAATTATTGCAAATGTGGTTAGTCATAATCTTTGCTGAAAACTTGAATGCTGGCTTTACATATTTACAACAACAAGAGCAAACATAGTTTGTAAAAGTTTTTCTTTATCACTTTCAGTTTTTCAACTGAATTGCTTGAGGACAAGCAAAGGTTTAAGCTTGGGGGAGTTGATACGTCTCCGTCGTATCTACTTTTCCAAACACTTTTGCCTTTGTTTTGGACTCTAGCTTGCATGATTTGAATGGAACTAACCCGGACTGACGCTGTTTTCTGCAGAATTGCCATGATGTTGTTTTATGTGCAGAAAACAAAAGTTCTCGAAATGACCTGAAACTCCACGGAACATCTAGTTAAAAATAATAAAAAATCCTTGCCAAAGATGAAGACCAGGGGGCCCACACCCTGTCCACGAGGGTGGCCCCCTAGAGCTCCTCCGACACCAACTCCAACTCTATATATTTGCTTTCGGGGAGGAAAAAATAGAGAAGAAATCATCACGTTTTACGATACGAAGCCGCCGCTAAGCCCTAAAACCTCTCGGGAGGGCTGATCTGGAGTCCGTTCGGGGCTCCGGAGAGCGGGATTCGCCGCCATCGTCATCATCAACCATCCTCCATCACCAATTTCATGATGCTCACCGCCGTGCGTGAGTAATTCCATCGTAGGCTTGCTGGACGGTGATGGGTTGGATGAGATCTATCATGTAATTGAGTTAGTTTTGTTAGGGTTTGATCCCTAATATCCATTATGTTCTGAGATTGATGTTGCTATGACTTTGCTATGCTTAATGCTTGTCACTAGGGCCCGAGTGCCATGATTTCAGATCTGAATTTATTATGTTTTCATGAATATATGTAAGTTCTTGATCCTATCTTGCAAGTCTATAGTCACCTACTATGTGTTATGATCCAGCAACCCCGAAGTGACAATAATCGAGACCACTCCCAGTGATGACCATAGTTTGAGGAGTTCATGTATTCACTATGTGCTAATGCTTTGTTCTGGTTTCTCTATTAAAAGGAGGCCTTAATATCCCTTAGTTTCCATTAGGACCCCGCTGCCACGGGAGGGTAGGACAAAAGATGTCATGCAATTTCTTTTCCATAAGCACGTATGACTATATTCGGAATACATGCCTACATTACATTGATGAATTCGAGCTAGTTCTATGTCACCCTATGTTATGACTGTTACATGATGAACCGCATCCGGCATAATTATCCATCACCGATCCAATGCCTACGAGCTTTCCATGTACTAGTTTTCGCTTATTTACTTTCCCATTGCTACTGTTACAATCACTACAAAATACCAAAAACATTACTTCTGCTACCGTTACCTTTGTTACCGTTACCACTACTATCATATTACTTTGCTACTAAACACTTTGCTGCAGATACTAAGTTATCCAGGTGTGGTTGAATTGACAACTCAGCTGCTTATACTTGAGAATATTCTTTGGCTCCCCTTGTGTCGAATCAATAAATTTGGGTTGAATACTCTACCCTCGAAAGTTGTTGCGACCCCCTACACTTGTGGGTTGTCATATAGGCGCCGTGTTCGGCATACCATAGTCAACCTCACTGTCTGCAGTCACTATCATCATGGCTGTAGGTCTAGCCTGCTTACAACTAGCCCTGTTCGACATAATTTCCCATGCGTAGATGCCCGTTCATTGCACGGAACACCAAGATTGGGGGTGGACGGCTCCGGCAGCGGCCATCGCGCCAGATTTTTCCACGGCCTTCTAGATGTGGTGGGGAGGAGATAAGGCTGATTGTGAGAGATAAGGAGTTGTTTGTAAATAGGGAACAAGTGCGGGCATCTTTTTGCAAAAATGGAGAAGCTTGGTTTGCATGCGTCAGATCTAGATCCGACGGCTATTGGTGAAAGATGGCAGGCACAACATCATCTCCAACTCAGGACCTGTTTGATTCGTAGGATTTTGAAAACACAGAAATAGGACACGGCAATATTACAAGTTTCAAACTGATATTACAAATGTTAGGAGTAATGTTGCACCTACGAAGAGGGAATTACTAGGAAGTTTACGTAAGAACTTTCGTTACTTTAGGTGGATGCAGCATTATCGTACAAACTAAAATCCACCACCCTGACAAGTCACTAATGGGCAAATAAGTTTTCGAGTCTCCGCCACTTGATGTTTCAAAACAAATTCAGGTTCTGCGGAGACTTTGTCATTTAGGCTTAGACGCTTAAAGTGATCAAGACGCCATTCATTGTTGCGCCAGAGAACGCCAAACCTCATTACCTTGAGCACACTTGCCTCAGAACAAAGAACACAGCCAATTTAATCTCGGATGTGCTGCCTCGGTACTCGATCAAATCAATTTCTGTAAGATGGAGATCAAGGCATTCGATGAGATTGTTATAGTGCAGCACATTTTTCACTTTCGGTCTTTTTATCTACAAAAGAAGAGAACATATTAGAGCAGCTGGCTGCATAAGATTGCCGTGTCATCAAGAGGTACCAATATCATTCGCTCATACGATAGGGTTGGCTGGCTAGTGATATTTTTTCACTCTCACTCTCTCTCTCTCTCTCTCTCGCTCTCTCATTTAACTAGGAGCATGTGAAGAGCTTGGGCATTTGTTGCCTTCCACTATGTGGCCTATGCCATATTTCGCAAAAGTATGCCACATAATACGCATCGATGTCAAATCAAAGATTTTGGCACCGCTCTCGCGATGTGAGAGAGTTGGCAATCACTGCACATGCACCCACATGTATAAACAAATCAATCAAACCAACTACACCAGCCTCTCACTCTCCCAAACAAGTGTTTTTTATTGCCTCAGTCCTCCCTCTCTCCCACGCAATGTTTTTTCATTGCATGAGTTAATTTGGCACCGGAGCAAAGTAGGTGATCCAGATTGGGGCACCAGGTGGAGGGGCATCGATGCCAAATGCATCACAAGTGAATTTGGCACATGTTTTGGCCTACATAGCCCACTTTTGTACTCCCTCCGTCCCAAAATTCTTGTCTTAAATTTGTCTAAATACGGATGTATATAGTTACATTTTAGTGTTAGATACATCCGTATCTAAACAAATGTAAGACAAGAATTTTGGGACGGAGGGAATACTACCTCGTATTTAGTATAAAAATTTGACCATAGATTTACCTAAGAAAATGCCAATGCATGTCACTAAAAACTACACCATTTGAAATTATGTTCAAATACAAATCCAACGATATAGTTCTTAGTGACATGCATTAACATTTTGTCAGTTAAATCTATGGTCAAATTTTGATACTACAAAATTGGAATAGTAAACCAGGACGGAGGTAGTACTTCCTCTTAGGGTAACCATAGAGTTACTGGAGTAGTCTAAGTTACTTTCCACTATGACTAGCCTAGGCTACTATAGTAGTACATCATAAAAACGATGCAGGTGATCACGTGAGAAAAAATACTAAAAACATTTCTTTTCGGTGCGGTCGTAGATGCAGTTTTTGAACACTACACTTGTCATCGTAATTTGGGAAAATTACGAAAAAATTGAGCTACATTGTGATTACCGTTTACTTATAGGAAGAAGTTTCACCTCGATGAGTAGCTTCTCCGTGCACGGAAAGCATGTAAGAAATCCAACAACTTGATCCAGATTGGGGCCGATAGATTATAGTGCTAAGATCTTCACTGTGCGCATGGACTGGGACAAGCTTGTGGGAATCATTTTCTGGAACACAGTCGTAAATACATCAAGAAGAAATTTATGAATTTCAAGAAGACGGAGAAGAAGATGAGTGCTGTACCTGAACGATTACGGATCCAATAAAGATTTCAGAGAATTTGGTAGACGAGTACACCAACGCTGTCAATTTCGGCGCGTCAATGACCCTGATTTTTGTTGGACCTTCTAGATCCGATACAAGCAATCTCTCAAAAAGGCGCATTCTCAATGACCATAACGTGGAACAGCTGGAGTGATCTCTTCCCAATTGATGTCTTGTTGCGGGGCCAGCAAGACACATAAATCCATCGGAGATTCGTCGAGGCGATGTGGAGGCTAATGAACCCGTGGATCTGCTCAAGACGAAGGTACTTGAGCGCAGTACAGCTGCGGAGCAGGTGCTCCATAGCCTTCTTCGAGATGACAACGTCAAAGAGGTCGAGCTGCTTGAGTTGAGGGAGAATAAGGGCGGGCGCGACATTAATCTGGGGAAGATAGCAGGAGCTGAAGCTGGCGCGGCGTAACGTTGGCATGAGGCGGAGCACGGACGGCGGCAGAGAGCGACATCGTCCAGCTTCAAAGCTGAGCTCCTCGAGCTGATCTAGGGCGGGGGATAAGAACCACTCGTCGAACTTGGGTTGGACCTTGCAGTTGGTACTGGACATGCGGATGTCAAGGCGTCTGGCTGGCCCAGGGTGCGATGAAAGGATCTTGGAGACAGCGGCCATGCATTTACAATCCCCGTCGCAGAGGCAGCTGTCGACGGTGAGGTTGAGGGGGACGCAGCGCCAGAGGGGGCGCCACCGCTGGGAGAGCAGGGCGGTCCGCACGGCAGATTTGTGGGGAGGAGGCCCGATGATGGCCGAGCAACATGTCGCCGGGAGGCTGCCGATGAAGTCCAGCTCGCCAGATGAGGTTTTGGCTCGAGCCGCCTCCGCTTGTTGGCTGCCTCGCCGTCCATCTCAACCGTGGCGGCGACGCCGTGTACACATGTGCTGGTGTGTGTTGTGTCTTTGGGTGTGCACGAAAAGGCCCTTCTGTGCATGCCGCCGCGCAGTGGTGAATTGTGCGCGAGTGCGTCCTTCACGCGCAAGAAGTTTGTCCTCAATGCGCCCTTAATTTACTATTGTGCGGGGTGCTACCCCGAGTGGTTTCAACTTTGTTTACTTCACCACGTCAGATGGGACTCTAGTTTACTTATTTTCACCCACTGCCACATGGGCTAGCACACGAAGATACAGAACACGAGCTGACAAGGCAGCATGTGGATTGGTTGACCGGTCAACTAAACAATATACGGAGCTATACCGGCACAAAGGAGCGTATAATCCGTCGGTATAGAGAGTTCGAGTGAGAGGGGAGGCCCGTGAGAGATAGATAGAGAGAGAGAGAGAGAGAGAGAGAGAGAGAGAAAGAGCTACTCCTCCGTTCGTTGATGTAGTCCAACATTTTTTAAAGTCAAACTTTTGAAACTTTGACCAAGTTTTAAAGAAATTACTTATATCTACAATACCAAAGATAAATGATAGTATGAAGTAAGTACATGTGATGAATCTAATGATCGTTCCAGATGTAAATGTTTTTCTCCACATATACCTGGTCAAACTTTTCTGAGGTTTGACTTTTCAAAACATCCATATGCTTATGGACGTGACAGAGTCCCTAACTAGAGAGGGAGAGAGACAGACAGAGAGAGAGTGAGTGAAAAAAGTGTGTGTGCGTGTGTGAAAGAGACATGGACAACACACGATAAGTAGAGAAAAAGCGTGCGTGTCTTATGCAAACATATCACACATGCATCTTCGACAACGGAGGCAAGGTGAGGAGATAGTGTGTGGTTGTTTGGAACCGAGAGAGCAAGACCCCTAGCACGTGGCCAAGAGGGCCTGACAAACAAGGGAGAGAGGTCGAGAGAGGCGTCTGGAGAAAATGCAGACATGGGGAGGAGAGAGTGTATGTTTGTCATAGAGAGATCCCGGAGATCGTGGATGGGACTACATGGGTGGGAGATCGAGTGACAAGGTGTGTGCGCGATAGAAGATGCCCCGAGAGATATCGAGATAGACGTATGTATGGAAGGAGACAATACGTGTGTTCCTGATGGCTAGTAAGAGATAATCATACTTAGGAGGGGGGGGGAGTGCTTGCGCCTATGATAGAGTGAGGGATTATGGTACTTAGGGGGTGCGTGTTACATGGAGAGAGAACAATGGCGGAGAGTGTTGGATGGGTCTATATGTATAGCGAGACATGTGTATGTGAGAACCAGGGAGATATAAGGCCAGTTTGGCTTGCGTCCTGAGCATCTTTTGCCTGGCCTGGGGTTGTGGCTGGATTTCATGCACGCTTGTTTGGTTGCTACCCTGTGAAAAACAAAGCCCGCCTGGCACGGGTTCCTTGCACTTTAATTAGCCTTGGCTGAACTCCGGACACTGCAAGTAGCAGCCCAGCGACCGATTTGAACGCTTGGCGTGCACAGTCGTGTGGCCACGAGGATAACAGCAACATGGATGGACATTAGCATTAAATAATTGATGCATGGATTGATTGATGGGACGTTGATGCTTTGCCTGGCCCGGGCATGAACCAAACGCTTCAGCACCACACAAGCCTGGCCAGGCAGAAATATTTAACATGTCATGTCCACACCAGGCAGTACTGGCCATCAAGGCATGAGGGTCAGGTCACGAACCAAACTGATCAATAAAGTTTGAGAGAGATTGAGGAGCCCCGATAAGGCTGAGTGGTGCGTCAGATAGCTGAGAGGGGAAAGAGATATTCCATCCGGCTCGATAATGCAAAGGTGCATGTAAATTTTTAGAAGTCAAACTTTGGAAACTTTGATCAGGTTTACGCAAATGTTATTTATATCTACAATACCAAATATACATCATACAAAACTACATCTCATGGTGAATCTAATGGTATATGTTTGTCGTACTAGATGTAATTCTTTTTCTCCACGGACATGGTCAAACTTTGTGATGTTTGACTTTTCAATAAATCTATATGCTATGGACCAAGGAGAGTGCCTCAGTCGAGATAGATCAAGTGCATGTGAAGGAGAATGAGTAAGTGTGCAAAAAGAGTATGTGTGTGAAAGAGAAAGTGACAACAAACGATAAATTAGAGAGAGAGTGTGTGTGTTTTTTTGTTTCTTATGCGAACATATCACGCATGCATCTCCGAGATGGAAAAGCGAGGCGAGGAGATACATGAAGATAGCTAGTGTGTGATTGTTTGCAACGGAGAAGACACCCCTGTAGCACATGTCCAATAGAGGTCTGGCCAACAAGGAACACAGGTCGAGAGGGACACATGGATGGCATGGACGCATGGGGAGGGAGAGAGGGTGTGTTTGTGATAGAGAGATCCCGTCGAGATCGCGAGGGGACTATATGGGTGGGAGATCGAGGGAGTGCGTGTGTGATAGAAAGATGCCCCGAGAGAAATCGAGATAGACCATGCAGATGTTTGTGATGGAGACTAAGATTAGCTAGTCATATACATATAGGGGGGACTGCGTGTGCCTACAATTGAGTGAGAGACCATCATACTTGGCTAGCTGGGCATGAGATTGTGCGTGTCTTGGCGTGTGAGATGGAGAGAGAACGAGGGGAGAGATAGAGTTTTAGATGGTCCTGCTCGAAAAGTGCAGTGAGATATGCATGTGTATGTGTGATCCAGGTGGATGGAGAGTTTGAGAGAGGGGTGGAAGAGCTCCGAGACGACATAGTGGTGCGTGAGAGAGTTACGGGCAAAGAGCCAAGGAATTTGTGTGCGTACGATGAGTGCACCCAAGATATCTAGCTTGGACAAGCTAGAGTATCATACATAGTGTGCGAGAGAGACATATAGATGGTGTATATATGCATGCGAACTAGAAAGACACCCCCCCACACACACACACAAAGAGAGAGAGAGAGAGAGAGAGAGAGAGAGAGAGAGAGAGAGAGAGAGAGAGAGAGAGAGAGAGAGAGAGAGAGAGAGAGATGGAGAGAAAGGAAGAGGGACCAACAAGGTCTTTGTGTCGGATGCGTGCGACCAAATTGAAGATTTTTGGAGAGAGAGAGAGAGAGAGAGAGAGAGAGAGAGAGAGATGGAGAGAAAGGAAGAGGGACCAACAAGGTCTTCGTGTCAGATGCGTGCGACCGAATTGAAGATTGTCAGAAAGAGAGAGAGAGAGAGAGAGAGAGAGAGAGAGAGAGAGAGAGAGAGCATGAGTGCGGGAGAGGGGGAGGTCGCTTTTTATGCATCAAAGACTGATATAAACCATGTTTCGATATAAACTTTCATTCAAATATTTAAATTGGAGAACATGCTGTCTGCAATCCACACATGAACGAATATATGCGTATATCAAACAAGTTCATTAGTTTGAATTTCAACATGTTCATGGAGTACTATAATATTGTACAACATGTTACTCGATTGAGGTGTTCAATTTTGGATTTAGTTCACTATTTTGACCTACTGAACGAGCTATTCCATTGAATCGAGATATTTCATTTTGGGTTTGATTCGCGTTTTTGAGTGGGTCAACTATTTATCATATAGTAAATCGCTAGCAACGAGCATGTAAAAACACATTACTCCCGAGCATCATCTCTCCATCTAAAAAAGAAGTGGCAAGCTAATATTTCAAAATTTGATCCGAATCGACTTGGTAAGGTAGAAGTGGATGCTCGTTCTCCCAAAATTTGAACGAACCGTTAAACATCCTCTTTGATCGGTGGAATTCGCCCGAGCAAATAAATGGGAGACGCGAAATTACCGTCCTATGTGGGACACACATCAATTGGCCCGTTGTACATCGAGGGTAGGTTCGTAACATCATCCAAGCGCGCCTTCTCCTCGCCCGAACTGACATGTGCGAATAATTCATAAACCATGGTCGGCAAAACACGCTCTCCTCGCCTCAAATAGCTCACGCCCACTATTTCAAAACACGCTCTCCTACTTAGAAATCGCTCGCCCACTATAGTTCAAAACACGCCCTCCTCGCCCGAAATCGCTCTCGCCCACTATTTGGGAAGAAGCAAAGTTACTCTACTATCCCCGACCCTGAGTACATAGACCCAAGCCGAGAAGCCTATAGGCTAGGGTAGAACTGTAACTCCCCCTCACATTTCAGACAAATGCGTCCGTAAGACATGGTTCCACTTCCCTCCCAATTCCCCCCGCCCCCCCGCGCGCCCCCATTCATACCTCGTGGGCGCCAAATCACCTTCTCCTCGGGAAGCTCCCTACTCCCGAGCCGCAAAACCTCAACCCCACCTCCATGGCGCCCCACACCGCACCAATTTCACAGCCGCCCTCCTCCCTAATGCCGGAGACGCTGTCCATTTGCCGTCGTGCACTGGGCCGTGTGCCTCTTACTTCGTGCTGCTGGTGCTGCCTCAACGACGGCCGCGTGAACCGTACCGGAGCCGATTCACCCCCGCCGTTGTTCATGGCGCCAGAGCGGCCCCAACTCCGGATCCGTCCAGAGTCATGGCGCTGCTTCCGCGTAGCCGTTGACCGTCGCGACATCGCTCTTTCCCTGCCACCGGCCGCCACCGCAACCGCGCCGGCCTCACCGAGTCAGCAGCTGGACCTGCCTACTTCACCATGCCGCCAGATAGGTCGCACTCTCATCTCAAATCACTTTATTTAGGCGTCAGTTGTCTGAATTTTTATTCTGGGCCAATCGATTCCCAATGGGAAGAAGCACCCCTCGAGGCGGCGGAGCTCTTAGGCTGCCAGTTGGCTGGTGTCTAACATAAGGGTGCGGGGCCGCAAGTTCGCCGCGGAAGCAGCGCTTAGATGGCTATATTTTAGAGTTGCGTGGGTTGAAGGTACTGCCGCCGCCGGATCTGGATGACGGGGAGTCTTTGTGGATTGGCCCGGGGGCGGCGCAACCACGGTAGTGCGGTGGGGCGGGGAGCGGGGTTTTGGCCGGGGCCACGGACGGTGGAGGCAGGCTGCTCTGCCGTTGGTCGCTGGCTCTTCGGGGAAGATTCCGAACAGTGTCAGCCGGGAGGTACAAGACGGCCAGCCATCCAGCGTAGATCGGACAATACCAAAATAAAATAAAATCGTGTGACCCCAATTTAGTCTTCAGTCAACAGACGTGTGACCACTCTCGTACCTTGCTGTTGATCTCTTAGTGTATTTCTTCAGATCAAAGAGATATGTCATTCTTAACATTATGCGTTATCTGCATCTTCAGACACACCGTCTTCCGACTCACCGCATCTGCTCCAACAAGGGAAGCATACACCAGAAGGGAGCTATAGTCCCCACTCAACAGTTCCCTGCATTGAATGCGCGCGCCCGACATGGACAGCCACAACAACTGCAGGGCCATCGACAAGTCAGCACATGATGCTCACTCGTATGGATGGCGGCCAGATAGGTTGTACCCTCATCTTACTTGAGTGCAACATTTATGGCTTTGTTATTCATCTAAGCATGGAAAACAGATCATCACATTTCACTGTATATTCATGCTGATCTCTTACGGGTCTTGTTCAGGAGTTAACGTTGTTCCATAGTTCAGCTAAGATACTTGTTCTTTAGGTAACGCTGTTCCATAGTTATCATCCATCAGCCAATGCTATCCCACAGGCTGGTGATTATAGTATTATACCACTTCTAGTATTACCTATGTTGTTCTTTAATACTTTTGTGTGCCATCTAGTTAATCTCGAGTACAAACGATACATATTCTGCAGCTTTCATCTGTGTTCTCCCTTTAGTTTATGAGACCTGTTGCTGCTAGTTAACACCAGTCCTACTATTTATGTCATCTCCTACAGGCACTCATTACATAAATATAACTACTAGTTGTCTTCCATGCATGTCAGATATAATTGCACACACTGATATATAATGTAAAAGCCAATAAACTTGATGTCAATGTTACCCAATATGATGGAACATGTAAAGGCAGTTCTTCAGAAGACTTGCAGAAAGATGATGAATCCTCTTCACCCCACAAGGTCCTTGCTCTAACTTGGCACGTGATATGGGTAGAACATGCATATAATGTCCCGAGTGTATCTACTCTATTGCAATGCCATGTGCTTAGCATGCTGATCATGCATGTAAATATGTCATGCCTTCCTGTTTTTCAGTACCTATTCCATTCATGATAATATGTTTTCAAATTCAAGTACTGTCATTCTACTCTATCGCAATGCCATCTGCTTAATTTGGATATCGTGCTTCTGAATATCTTATGCATTGTTATTCATCAGTATGTACTTCATCTGTCTACCATACCATGTTTTTTACATTGAAGTGCTATTCTAGTGCTCTGTTACAATGCCATCTTATTTTCCCAATCATACACGTGTATGTTGCCTTAGTTATTTCTGTACGTATTCCGCTAGCATACAATTTTACATTCAACTAGTGTTTTTTTTGCTGTGTTGTCCTGTCGTAACCCTAGCTCTTACACCATACTCCCTCCGTCCAGATTACATGTTGCCGAAATGGATAAGAAAGGATGTATCTAGAACTGAAATACGCCTAGACCCATCCATTTTTTTCCGGATGGAGGGAATACATGTCAATATGTCATGCATTTCTATTCTTCAGTAACTATTCCATCTCTCTCATTGCATGTTTTATAATTAAAGCACCATTCTTCTATACAAGGCATGCAAGGGGAAGACGACTATGTTAGAATCAAGGGTTACATACAAGGCCTTTGCAAAAGATCCAAACACCAGGAGATAATAAACCAACTCCGGTTTTTATAGATCTTGCTCCAAATAGAGAAACCCAACTCCCTCGATAATAAGCAGATTCCAGTGGCCAAAGAACTAGTCCGCTCCAGTCCAGCAAAAATATGTCAACTCAATTCTAAGAAGCGTGTGCGTATCCTTGCATCATGAAATTTTATAGCATGCTGATCATAGTTTCGACATGTTTCTTACCTATCTCTCTTTTAGAAAATAAGCTTAACAGATAGAAGAATTTTTGCAATGGTATCGTTTATGAGGAAAGATTCTTGCAGGAATTCTCTGTGCTCCAATGTAGATGTAAGTACCTGTTGTATATCACTATATTTTTACATCAGCATGTATTTTGTTAATCGGCGTGAATCCAACCTTTATCTGATATAAATTTAGTTGTAGCAAAATGTATGATTAAAGGCCACAATGTTGATTTTTGCAAGGAAAACTACCTGGTAGTTTTGCATCCTGAGCTGCATGAGTGTACTATCTCATATGAGTGGGTTTGAATACTTTGGTTCTGCAGTGGGTTTTTCAGTGTTTTTTTACTGTGTTGTCTTGTCGTATCCCTAGCTCTTACATCATACTCCCTGTGTCCGGATTAAATGTCACATAAATGGATAAAACTGGATGTATCTAGAACTGAAATACGCCTAGACCCATCCATTTATTTCCATATGGAGGGAATACATGTCAATATGTCATGCCTTTCTATTCTTCAGTACCTATTCCACCTCTGCTGTAGCATGTTTTATAACTGAATCACCATTCTTCTATATAAGGCATGCAAGGGAAGACGGCTATGTTAGAATCAAGGGTTACAAACCAGGTCTTTGCAAAAGATCCAAAAGCCAGGAGATAATAAACCAACTCCATTTTTCATAGATACGCTCGGCCGCGGAGAAATAATAAGCGATTCCGGTGGCCAAAGAACTAGTCCGCTCCAGTCCAGCAAAAGAATGTCAACTCCATTCTAAGAAGCATGTGCGTATCCTCGCATCATGAAATTTTATAGCATTCTGATCATATTTTCTACATGTTTCTTGCCCATCTCTCTTTTAGAAAATAAGGTTAAACGATACAAGACTTCCTCCATTGGGATCGTATTCGAGGAAAATATCTTGCGGGAATTCTATGTGCTCCAATGCTGATGTAAGTACCTGTTGTATATCACTATATTTTTACATCAGCATGTATTTTGTTAATCGGCGTGATTCTAACCTTTATTTGATCTAAAATTAGTTGTAGCAAAATGTTAAAGGCGCCAATATTGATTTTTGTAAGGAAATCTACCTGGTAGTTTTGCATACTGAGCTGCATGAATGTACTATCTCATATCGCGCACATTACTGAATTGTAGTGCTTCTCTGGTTGCCCATTCATTCATTCATTGTGTCAATGTTGCTTTCGTATTACCTTACCTGGATGATGATAGCTATGCCATATTGTGTTAATTTGGTGTAGGCTAGTTGCCCAAACGTTCGTTGTGTCAATGTTGCTTTCCTATTATCTGACTTGGCCAATGATAGCAATGCTAGTGTGTTAATTTTGTGCAGGTCTTTGAAGATAAGAAGACAAACTCGAAAACAAAGAAGGCAACCCCATTGTTTCTTTCCAGTAAATCTAGGCCAGGTAATATGGCAATAACTCATGATTAATCTGCTTGGTTCCCATCCTAATTTATGTTATGATGCAGTGGTTGAGACACTCTCCACTATCAATAATACAAGCCTGCCAAAATCGCCATCTGAATCTATTCAGTATCCTCTGTCTCGAATGCAACGGAATAAATGTATGTCTGTGAACCAAATTAATGGCTGAAGCAATGATGGAAATGGTGGATGAATCAGAGGTGCACAGTCGTGCGACACAACAATTGATCAATGTTTTCAGAGACAGTGTAGCAAAGCAGCAAGAACTTGCCCACATGCTTATGGGCGTCATCATCTTTGAGGTTGCGATTGTGGCGTTGTAGATGGTTAGGTTACGCTCATTTATTTGCACTGGCATCAATCTTTGATTGCCCAGTGGATGTAATTTCATGTAATATATGCTGGATGTGCAAAGTTATTCCCTGTATGCCGTACCTTTGCTTGATCGGTTTTGGTCCTGTGCATAATTGCTCGTCGTAATGGGCTCAAATTATCTAATTTGGCCTAATGACATGAACGAACTTTAGTGGGGCCATTAAGTTAATGGGCCGTTACTAGGCCGAAAGTTAATGGTCGGCCCTCTTACCTCCCGGGTCGTTAACAGGCCGACATCGAAGCGGGCAACAAGTGGCCCCAATTTATTTCACGGGCCATTAACAGGCCGTTACTAAGATTGGGCTACATATGGCCCAACTATGCTGTAGGCCTTTAGCAGGCTGAAAGAGACATCGGGCTTGTACTGGACCATGAAGAGCATGGGCCGCTAAGAGGCCGAAAGTCAGGTTGTATTGTAAACGGCCCAACTGTGTTGTGGGCCTTTAGCAGGCCGAAAGAGAAACCGGGCTGGTATTTGACCATGAAGGGCATGGGCCGTTAAAAGGCCAAAACTAAGGTCTGACTACAAATGGCCCAACTCATTTATGGTCCGTTAATAGGGCAAAAGGCACACAGGGCCGGGAATTGGCCCAACACTTAAATGGGTCGCTAAAAGGCCAAAACTCAGGTCCGACTACAAATGGCCCAAGCGGTTATGGGTCATCAACAGTGAAAGTGACACCGGGCCAGAAATTTGCCCAACACTTAAATGGGCCGCTAAAAGGCCGAAACTCAGGTCTGACTACAAATAGCCCCTCAGATTTATGGGCCGTCAACAAGCTGTAAGACACACCGGGCCGGAAATTAGCCCGACATTTAAATGGGTCGCTAAAAGGCCGAAAGATGTACATCCTGAAAATTGGCCCATCCATTAAATGGGTCGTTAACAGGCCGAAATCTCATTGGGCCCATATTGAGCCCAAATATATAGCAGGCTGTTAATGGGCTCGAACTGACGATGGGCTGCAATGGTGTCAAATCTTTAACGGGCCGTTGACGGGCCGAATTGGCACATCTCGTATGGGCCGTGGGCTTAAATGGACCTGACACAAGTAGGCCTTATATGGGCTGGCCTGCTAATTTTTACTGGGCCGGCCTTTTTCATTGGAATGGGCCACTGTTGGGCCATGCCACGTGTCGACCTATTATAGGCGCCTCCTGTCCAATGAGTGGATGACATCTGTCCCAACGGTGAGGCAACACGTGTTTCCTGTGGCCAATGATGATTTTACACGTGGAAAATCCCCATTGGTCCGGGCTGTTAACGGGTTATCGGATCCAAAACCGGACCCGATAGCTTAACGGTGTTCCGTTACGGTGGATGCCACGTGTCGGTCACCCTTGACGAAAGCACTTCTGTGACGCGCGATTTATTGTCATGGAAGTGGACACTTCCGTGATGATAATTTTGGTAATGTCATGGAACACTTCTCTGACGACACGTATGACTATCTTGATTCTGTCATAAAATCGTCATGGATGTACATGCATGACAAAAAACGCGACCTACTATGACAAACACGTATCATCACGGAAGTGTATTTTTTGTAGTGATATTTGCGTAACGCTGATCTTGTGAGCTTCGAGGCAGAGAAGTGCAGCCAATACCACCATCTCACTAGTTCATTTGTGAGGAGGTTTGAATTTTCATCTTCACGTAATTCTCCAACTGTCATGTTTGATCTTTATGAAAAATCTTATACTATGGACTTAGAAGATTTTACCGCTGCTTGCAAACTTCTACAATGGGGTAGTGCTAGTGAACCCCGCAAACCTGAGTTTAGAAATTTTCTTGCTAGTATAACTGTGGGGGAATCTAGAGATATAGCACATGCTACCATAGGGAGCATTCATTTTCCTGCTATACATTATTTTGCTCTCTTCATAGGTAGGTGCATAAATGGTAAAGATGAAGCATGTCATATGTGTGTCCCTAACCTTAGTATTCTTAGGAGTGCTGCGTTAGGAGACAAATCTTATAATTTGGGAGCCATTGTTGCACGTAGGTTGCATCATAATAGATTTAATGGAGATTTCTTTGGAGGAATTTATGTAACCCGCTTAGCTAATTTTCTTGGTGTGGATGTTCGTGAGGATGATATTGAGTTGCCTCCTACTTATTTAGACTATAATGCTATGGTCCACCACCAGTTTGTTGAGAGGAATGAATCACCTCTCCGGTACCGCTTAATCTTTGACAGACGTCGTACTGTCCGTATTACTCTCCCTGCTCCTGCCTTCTTTGATTATCAGGCAAAAGGAAGATATGTTATTACCAGAGAGGAGGCAGATGAGTACGAGAGGAGGGCGGAGGCAGACCGCCGCCATGCTGCTGCTCAGGAGGCGATAGCCGCTGCATCTCAGTACAACCTCGGCTACAACTACGGATATCCGCCAGGCAATCCGTGGCAATGAACCAACTTAGGCCAAAAGCCTAAGCTTGGGGAATCGTATTTCCACCGACATTACATTTATGTTCACACACTCATTGCTAGATGTCGGTGCTCATACTCTTTCACTGTAATATCCATGCTAGTTTATTTTCTTTTTCTTGCTTTCTTCTTGTGTGTTTAATAAACCTTAAGAAAAACCAAAAAAATTAGTAGTATCTTTTAGTTAGTTTACTTTTCTTGCTGTAGTAGTATTAATTAAAAGAAAACCCAAAAAGATTTCCCGTTCTTCTTTTGCTTGTTGGGAGCTTTCCCGTGTAAATAGCTTTTATTTCTTTTCTTTTCTTTGGGGGTCGATAGGAGAAGACCATAATTAAATTGTTGAAGTGGCTCTTATATGCATTATTATTGATTTAACCAAGAGCCCATATTGCCTTGTCTTCTCCTGTTTATTGAATGCTCGCAGATTCAAGCTAAGTCCAATGCACGTGCACTCTTATGATTATTCACATCGTTCGGTCATGCAAGTGAAAGGCAATTATGATGATATACGATGGACTGACTTAGATGAGAAAAGCTGGTATGAACTCGACCTCTCTTGTTTTTGTAAATATGATTAGTTCATCGTTCCTGATTCAGCCTATTATGAATAAACATGTTTGCAATGACAATTAGATATCATAGTTTCTCGTGCCATGCTTGATTAGCTATGAGTTATAATGGTTTACCTTGCGTGCCAACATGCTATTAAAATGGTTGTGATGTGGTATGATAGGTGGTATCCTCCTTTGAATGATTTAAGTGACTTGACTTGGCACATGTTCACACATGTAGTTGAAACAAATCAACATAGCCTTCACGATATTTATGTTCATGGTGGATTATATCTTACTCATGCTTGTACTCAATGTTCATTAATTTTAATGCATGTTCATGACTGTTGTCGCTCTCTAGTTGGTCGCTTCCCAGTCTTTTGCTAGCCTTCACTTGTACTAAGCGGGAATACTGCTTGTGCATCCAATCCCTTAAACCCCAAAGTTGTTACATATGAGTCCACCATACCTTCCTATATGCGGTATCTACCTGCCGTTCCAAGTAAATTTGTATGTGCAAAACTCTAAACCTTCAAATAAACATTCTGTTTTGTATGCTCGAATAGCTCATGTATCAACTAGGGCTGCCCTTATATTCCATGCTAGGCGGGTTATTCTCAAGGGGACTGGACTCCGCTCCTCACTCACGAGAAAATGGCTGGTCACCGGGATGCCTAGTCCCATGCTTTATGCAAACTAAATCAAATAATTGCAAATAAAACTCCCCCTAGGACTGTTGCATGTTGGAGGCACTCGTTGTTTCGAGCAAGCCATGGATTGATGCTTGTTGGTGGAGGGGGAGTATAAACTTTACCATTCTATTTGGGAATCGCCTATAATGTGTGTAGCATGGAAGATATCACCATCTCTTGGTTGTTATGTTGACAATGAAAGTATGCCGCTCAAAATATTATTTATCTCTATTTCAAAACCGAGCTCTGGCACCTCTACAAATCCCTGCTTCCCTCTGCGAAGGGCCTATCTATTTAATTTTATGTTGAGTCATCACCCTCTTATTAAAAGCACTAGATGGAGAGCGCAGATGTCATTTGCATCGATTACTATTAATTTATGTTGGGTATAACTATGACTGGATCTCTTTTACCATGAATTACAATGTCTAGTCAGTCCTTGATCTTTAAAGGTGCTCTGCATTTATGTTTTGCGGTCTCAGAAAGGGCTAGCGAGATACCATGCATCTTGTTATATCATATCATGATTGTTTTGAGAAAGTGTTGTCATCCGAGATTTATTATTATTGCTCGCTAGTTGATTATGCCATTGATATGAGTAAACATGAGACTTAAGAGTTATTGTGAATGTGGTTAGTCATAATCTTTCTTTGAAAACTTGAATGCTGGCTTTACATATTTACAACAACAAGAGCAAAGCGAGTTTGTAAAAGTTTTCTTTATCACTTTCAGTTTATCAACTAAATTGCTTGAGGACAAGCAAAGGTTTAAGCTTGGGGGATTTGATACGTCTCCGTCGTATCTACTTTTCCAAGCACTTTTGCCCTTGTTTTGGACTCTAACTTGCATGATTTGAATGGAACTAACCTGCATCGACGCTGTTTTCAGCAGACTTTCCATGGTGTTATTTATGCGTAAACAAAAGTTCTCGGAATGACACGAAACTCCACGGAACATCTATTTGGAAAATAAGAAAAATACCTGAAGAAAAATCCACGTCAGGGGGCCCACACCCTGCCCACGAGGGTTGGGGGCACGCCTGCCCCCCTAGGGCGCGCCCCCTACCTCGTGGGCCCCCTGACGCTCCACCGACCTCAACTCCAACTCCATATATTCACTTTCCGGGAGAAAAAAAATCAGAGAGAAGGATTCATCGCGTTTTCACGACCTGAGCCGCCGCCAAGCCCTAAAACCTCTCGGGAGGCTGATCTGAGTCCGCTCGAGGCTCCGGAGAGGGGATTAAATCGCCATCGTCATCATCAACCATCCTCCATCACCAATTTCATGATGCTCACCACTGTGCGTGAGTAATTCCATCGTAGGCTTGCTGGACGGTGATGGGATGGATGAGATCTATCATGTAATCGAGTTAGTTTTGTTAGCGTTTGATCCCTAGTATCCACTATGTTCTGAGATTGATGTTGCTATGACTTTGCTATGCTTAATGCTTGTCACTAGGGCCCGAGTGCCATGATTTCAGATCTGAACCTATTACGTTTTCATGAATATATGTGTGTTCTTGATCCTATCTTGCAAGTCTATAGTCACCTACTATGTGTTATGATCCGGCAACTTCGAAGTGACAATAATCGGGACCACTCCCGGTGATGACCGTAGTTTGAGGAGTTCATGTATTCCCTATGTGCTAATGCTTTGTTCCGGTACTCTATTAAAAGGAGGCCTTAATATCCCTTAGTTTCCATTAGGACCCCGCTGCCACGGGTGGGTAGGACAAAAGATGTCATGCAAGTTCTTTTCCATAAGCACGTATGATTATATTCGGAATACATGCCTACATTACATTGATGAATTGGAGCTAGTTCTGTGTCACCCTATGTTATGATTTTTACTTGATGAACCGCATCCGGCATAATTCTCCATCACCGATCCAATGCCTACGAGCTTTTCATATATTATTATTCGCTTATTTACTTTCCATTGCTACTGTTACAATCACTACAAAACACCAAAAATATTACTTTTGCTGTCGTTATTTTCGTTACCGTTACTTCCATACTACTTTGCTACAGATATTTAGTTATCCAGGTGTGGTTGAATTGACAACTCAACTGCTAATACTTGAGAATATTCTTTGGCTCCCCTTGTGTCGAATCAATAAATTTGGGTTGAATACTCTACCCTCGAAAAATGTTGCGATCCCCTATACTTGTGGGTTATCCGTGGTCAACGAACAACATCCACCGGAAAAGGACTCTACGTGGAGAGGCTGACAGCAGGGTCGACGGCCGCACGCAAGGAACTATATAAGGTAGTTAGTGATCAAGTTAAGTGAGGGTTGGCATGCTATCACTAAAATTTGTTGATGAAAAATAAACACATTGCAGATTGACCAGATTAATTCGAGCCACATGGAAATCCCATTTATGGAAACCAAACATGATTAAGCATTAGGAAATATAACAATTGTATATGTTTCTCGTGTATTTAGTGCAGCTAAACTCGATTTATTCACATGCGTAACAATACAAAATTCTACACACAACAATTAGACATTGCATTGCAAAATTGAACCAAGCAGTTAACTAAACACCACAGCAAATGAACCAAACATTAACTGAGCACCATATTGCATAATATAACATTCTCCTAATAGAAGATCAGACAAGTAACCAAACCAAACATGCTTAACAACTTGGAAATATAGCAATTTTATTTGTTTCTCATGTATTTAGTACATCCGAATTCGATTTATTTCTCACATGGTATACAACAACAAAATGCAACCACAACAATTGAACATCGCATTGTAGAATTGAACCAAACAGTTAACTAAACACCATAATAAATGAACCAAACATTAACTGAGCACCACATTGCACAATATATAACATACTAGAAGATCAGATAGTTAACAAAACCAAGCATGCTTGACAACTTGGAAATATAAAAATTGTATTTGTTTCTCATGTATTTTGTACAGATAAATTTTATTTATTTCTCACATGGAAGACAATACAAAATTGCACCCTGAAGAATTGAACATCACATTGCAGAATTGTACCAAACAATTAACTGAACACGACAAGTAATTAACCAAAGAGTTAATAAGTGAGCACCACATTGCACGACATATAGAATATATACACTAGAGCAACAAATTGCATGGTAAAAGTAGATAGGACAATTCACTAGAATTTTTTAAGGAAAGGCAGGAGCAGCACATGCAACAGGTAAACCGAGCATGCTTAACCGGCGTAGCTAGCTAACTAAACATAAGTCCTTATAGTGAGATAATAAGACAAGCTACTCCTCATCGTCGGAGATATCAATGATGATTGGCTCCTTGGACATGGAAGAGGGCGAGGCCTCCACATCATGGGTACCCTCCTCATAGTGGTGAGTTGCCTGAGCTGCTCCGTGCACCAACGTGCTAGCTCTCGAGTTGAGGTAAGCACATGCACGCAGGGAAAACACCTCTGTCGTATTTAGGGCTCCGCGGACCCAAGAAAGGTTCAAACTCTGGGGCATGTGCGAAGGACTCGACCTCTATAGCCAACCAGTTCGTCACCCCCATGGCCTAGCATGATGAACAAGAAACAAGAGGGACACATCAGTTTACCCAGGTTCAGGCCACCCTGTGGTGTAAGAACCTACTCCTTCTTTATGGTGGATTAGCCTCACGAGGGGCTGAGGATGAACTAGTACATCAGACATCAAAAGGAACTAGCGGGGTCACCCGCGCAATTGCGCGGCTAGATTTTTTCAATTTAAAATTTCACATGCTAGAAGCTATGTTTGTCCTATCATAAGTTTTCAAATTATTTATTGAGCTCATTTAGTTCATTCCTTAGGTCCGTTAAAACTCATTATTTTTCTGAATAATAACGAATAATATAGAACCATTAAATTTGAACATGTATCTATGAAAAAAAAATTCAATTCACAAATATGGTCCGAGAATGTATTTACTTGTGTGCATGCATTTGTGCCCTTGGTTTTTTTAATTCATAATTTCATATGTTAGAAGCTATATTTTGTCATTTTAAATGTCTTTTAGATTTTAAAATAAACATCGCATACTATTATAATTTTTAGAAGTATGGATTGAGCTAATTTAGTTCATGCGTAAGGTGTGGTTAAGCTAATGAATGCTTTTTGACTGTTAACGAATAATATACAATGGTTAAATTTAAATATGTATTTGTGAAAAGGTACATCTTTGGTTCAAACATATAGTCCATGAATGATATACTTATGTTATGCATTGGTGATGCCTTTGTCGGTACATTACCTAAGAATATATGTGTTTTTTCATTAGGGAAATTGTACTGATAACTTTGATTTCCTTTTTGTTTTATTCTTTCCTAGCCATGGACAGGGATGCGTGGAAGCTTGCTATTCATGTGCCAGAGTCATGAGTTGGTCGCGAGATCTTGTGGGTTTCACCTCTAGCCTATCTTAACTTGTTTGGGACTAAAGACTTTGTTGTTGTTTTCCCACACAAAAAAGACTTTGTTGTTGGTGTTTCCTTGAGAAACATGCATTTTCTATGAGTTCAATCACGATGCAAAGTATGTAGCCACTCCATGTATAGTGTTATCTATAGTATTTTTTTTATCTTCATGATTTAAACCTCTCTCTCTCTCTCTCTCACTCTCTCTCTCTGTGCGCGCGCGCGCACGTGTGTGTGTGTGTGTGTCACACACACAACCCCTCTAATTATCCTCCTTTAACAACATCGCATTAGTATGCATCATGGAATAGAGGCTCTATTTACCCTCCCGTATAACTTACTTTTATTTGTTCAATGCCACCTCCATAAATCACTACATTAAAACCCCTAAGCTTGAAATATAATTTTGACTACATACTGTTTTTTGCCAGTTTTCCAAAATCTAATCTGTTTTGGCTGGGATATAAATTACTATATGCTCGAGTGGGTTTCCCGTGTCCATCGTGAGGGGATTTGGATTCAGATGCACTGCAAAATCCCATCATTTGGCCAGTTTTTGCTCTCCTAATTTTATTGTGAGCTTTCTTCCACACAAAATGACCCTTTCACCTTTAAAAAATGATATTGTCAAACCAATATTTTAGATTAACCTGTAGAAATATTAAAAAACACAAAATGTACTAAAAATAATGAGAAAGTTCCATAAACTAAATGCGATCATACTTAAATTTAAGTTCTCGTCACATCCGGTTAATTAAGGTGTGGCTTTTCTATTTCAATCTATGGGCCCAACAAAGGACAAGCATCCGTGCAAAAAAAAGGAAAATCATGAAGCTCAACCCTAGTATTTTCTTGACGTCACAGATGACCATATCACACGCAGTGCTACCCAAATTTTTGTCGATGAATTCTATCTCCATTGCTTACATGCACTCATAGTTTGGATAATTATTCAGGTATATGCTTGATTTATCACAACCTTTTTAGTCTCCACCGCCAAGTAGAATCTGATAAATAATAATGGCCATGATTATTACATATGAACCTAGCTACTATGAATGTGACCTCAGCGTAGGTTTCATTGGCCTCATATATGGTCTTTGACGTGTACGGCAGGCCATTTAGCGTTCTTTACATGCATGTATCTGAAGCTCCAATCGAGATAGTGTTCTTGTCTAGTTTTAATTCGTTAGCCACTGTTGCTTGTCGTAGATTGGCGTTACCCAGTCCGGTACACATGTCCAAATTCAAACAGATGGTTGTAGATTATACGTGCAATGTTTCCTAGTATGATAATTCTTTATGGAAATGCGTGTGAAGCAATCAAGAATGTCTACTACCTGATTGTCCTGCTATGCACCCATCGATGCTTCTCATCTGTAGAGTGCACTGCAATCACCAATGGCGTCGACATGTCGTAGTATATAGACTGGTCAAATACCATCTCGTTCTGCCCATAGTTGTAACATCCCAAATTTTCAATTTGGAATGTTATACATTAGGTCATCATGCATATCATATTTTCTCGCATTTTTTCGATCCTAGAAAATTTCACGCAACTCAAGGACCCTCGGAGAGAGTTGGAAGTTTCATTATTTTCATATTTGGGATTTCCCAAATTTTGAAAATAGGATCATTGGATTTATTTAATTATCTTCATAAAATTTTCCTAAGAAAAAATTAAGAGAGGGAATAATATGACTTTCCCAATAATCAGGAAAAATGAAGATACTATAAATAAATCAAAATTTGGTTTTTCAAGATTTATTTGCTTTAGGCAAAAAAATGAGCATTTAAAAAAATATATGCATGTTTGCCGTTTTTAAAGTTCATTTTGTTCGACTCATTTTTAGGAGTCAGGGAAAATTTATTTTATTAAATTCGGAGTTCGTTTGGTATTTTTTTTAATCCGTTTAGTTTTGTTTTCTTTTTTTTTTAAATCGCGCACCCCCCCCCCCGGGCCAAGGCCCAGCCGGCCCGGCCGCCTCCTCTCTCCCTCGCCTTGCCCTGTGAAACCCACGCCGCCGTCGCCCGCCGCCCGAGTCCGCCTCCGACCACGCCCTGCCCCTTCCCCAAGGTGCCGCCACCCCCTCCTTAAATACCGGCCGCCCCCTCTCTCTCTCACCCGCCACCGCCGCCCCAACCCGAGCCCGCCGCCGAGGACGCCGCCCGCCGTTCCTCGCCGTCGCCGAGCACCCGCCGACCCACGGACCTCCGACCCCGGAGCCCCGAGCCCCGCCGAAGTCACCAGTAGCCGCCCGCCCGCCGGTCGGTTTTCTCTAAGAAAACCCGATCCGGTTTTGCTCGAGATGTTCGGTTTTTTTTCAAAACCCTAGCGGGTTGTTATTTTTTTTCGGTGTTCTTAATTAACGACCGTACACCGAACCGTTCGTTTAAATGAATGTGTTCGTTGGATTAGTTACATTAACGAGCGTCCGTTATTTAACCCGTTCGTCATTTTCTTTTAATCGGATTTAATCCGTTATTTTTCTGATTCGATTTCCGATCCGATTTTCAAATCTGTTTTATTTCTTGCTCGTTTATCGGAATCAGGTGATTCAAGCGCCTGGAGTTCCGTTACGAAACCGCCGTTCCGATTAACCTACTTACACAGAGTTTTGCTACTGTAAAATTTTGACCTAGTTTCAGATTACAAAATCGAGTCGTTCTCTCTCGAGTTTCGACATTCGATGCTTTATTTGATTCGATTCTTTTGCAACCAGGGTTCTTAAGTTGAACTCTCTGGTTAGATCTTTTATTCGAGATTTCCCCGTGCATTAGATGAGTACTTATTGTATGCTTGTTGTTTGTCTGCGTTAGATCACCCGGAGTGCGCCGCTTGTTACTTCGAATCTCTAGGTCTCGCGGATCATCAGCAAGGCAAGTAACACTTGATCATATTTTTCTACTACCCAGTTTTTATGCATTAGATCAATCCTCAAACACTTGCATGATTAGGATCTAATTAAATTGTGGGATGGGAAGTAGATGGAGGTAGTACCTATTACCTGTTTTACTTATGAAACCTTGGGAGTTACTTCTCGTTTGCTTATTATGCCATGCTATGCTAGTAGACGTGGATTGGGTGAGTGATATCCATGACAGATGTGAGATTGTTAATTTAATGGTTTATTTAAGGTGGCAACTTAAACACACATCCAGGTGGATTGAGGCACCTGGTTTCTATCGAGGACTTACTGTTTTTCTTTGGACCGCCACCCAGGCTCAAAGGGATCATAAGATCATTCATGCTAGAAACTTCCGTGTGCAGCCACAAGCCATTATGGGCTCTGGCATAGTTGAGTAAGTCGTGCGAACTCTTATAGTGGTGGACTAGCAGATGTAGGGGATGTAGGTGTGCGGTCCACCCATCGTAAGGTGCTAAGCGCTTACGAAGGCGTGTCTCGGTCATCCGTCTCTCAAACACCATGTAGTGCGAGAACCAAGCAGGCGATCGAGTCTTGTGGGGAAAAGTCATGAAACCTCTGCGAGTGTATAAACTAATCCTGATTAGCCGTGTCCCCGGTTATGGACATCTTGAGTATCTAGTACTTGAATATCATGTGAATCTCAACATGTTATTTCAAATAAATGTTATTGGGTTTTGATGAGTATTTTTAATTGGGATTGAGGATGCTGTCAACCATTCTCAATGTTTAACAACCACCATGATAGTTAAATAAAATTATTCCTTTGTTGTAGGGAAAAACTAGCTTTATGCAAAAAAATGTAACCGTAGAGCTTTTCCACCAGCCATATATGCATGTAGTATAGGCTTATTCCTTCATTGCTCTCTATGTGTTACATTGCCAGCATATTCCATGTGCTGACCCGTTTTCGGGCTGCAACTTTCATGTTGCAGACTGTTCAGACGACGAGTAAGGTGTTTAGGTCGTGGTTCTATACTCAGTGATGCCGATGGAGTTGATGGACTCACTATTCTTCCAAGTCTTCCGTTGTTATTATTAGATGGCCTTAAGCCATATTATTGTATTAAGTTCCCTTGTGGACAACGATGTAATAAGTGTGTGATTGCTACTCTGCTATAAATCCTTCAAATCTTGTGTGGTGTCGGCATTCTTGATCCAGGATGACACCGAGCACGTAGACTTGATCCATTCAGGTCCTGGTCGCTCTGAGAGAATGGTATCGAGCACACCGTTGTAGGACACGACCACTAAGTTAAAGCCATAGATCACTACTCTCTTTCCATTTTCTAACTCCTCATCTTTTCTACTCTCTTTAGGATGACGGACGCGAAGATCAAGTACACCCAACCGGATGAAGGCACACCTTTTGGATTTCACTTGAAGGAAGTTACCAAGTACTGAACATTGGACTACCAAGCTTCACCGGACTTTCAACGCCACTCTGCACGAAGAGGAGCTGGAAGATTCAAGCTCACGTTCCAGGAAGGACATTCGCCCCAATCACCAAGCCAATAGATAGTGTCTTTAGTGCACCAACTTGGAGTCTGGGAAAGAGCATGGCAGCTCACATCACCATGGGACGCATTGGAGAAGTTTATCAAGAAGACCTCAAGGACACTATCTACCAGATTTGCGGACGCCGAGATGAACAATGGGACGTCGTCAGTACCAAGAAGGATAGATCCATTGCATCGTTCATCCAGGAGTTAAATCAGCACATTCGACGCCAGGAGAACCAGATGTGCAATGATATGTTGGAGTTGCAGAATGCAAAGGGAAGGATCATCGAACTTGAAAAAGAACTAAAGACTACGCATAAGGACTACATGGACGAGATCGTAGCTACGGCAAGACACAATAACGATCTTAAATGCGAGATCGAAGAACTCAAGAAGAAGTTGGCGCTCGGGAATGAAGACCAGTATGTCGACTACCCAAGCGACTACATCAACATCGACGACACCGATTCGGATCCAAGTGAACCCGACTTTGAAGGCGAAGTGGGCAGACATTATGGAGTCTTCCACCGGTTCAAATTAGTAGAAGTCCCCACATATTAGTAGTATTCCTCCATGTAAACATTATAGTACACGCACTTTTGCGATAGTTAGATCGTTGTAAGCCCTTGTTTGTTTGAATGAAGTGATTTTGTGTGCAATTGCTCATGTGCAATTGGGTAGTGATTCCCCTTAGACCTCATTCTATTCTAAATTTCTCTTCTTTTCTAAACCCATCAGATGCCTCCGAGACGCGACCCCAGATTCGTTTTTCCGCCAGAGATCACCCAATTGATCCAGCAGCAGAATACCCTGATTCAAACATTGGTGCAGAACCAGGGCAACAACAACAACAACCCACCACCACCACCACCTGCGGATCATCTGACTCGTTTCCTTAGACTAAACCCGCCGGTGTATTCCAGTAGCACCGAGCCGATTGTAGCAGATGGTAGCTCCGCAAGATAGGAAGGAGTTGACCGCTGCTGGATGTACAGATGGAGAAAAGGTGAAATTTGCCGCACATCAGCTCGAAGGACCCGCGGCAGCATGGTGGGAGAATTTTCCAGCCACTTACCCTGTAGACACTGTCACATGGGATCAGTTTCAGCAAGCTTTCCATACTGCCCATGTTTCAGCAGGAGCTATGGCCATGAAGAAGCGTGAGTTTCGCAACCTACGCCAAGGAGGACGGACAGTTGGCAAGACGTGGATGAATTTAGTAAATTAGCACGTTATGCCCCGGATGACGCGTTACATCTGACGCGCTAAACAGGAGAAGTTTCTAGAAGGACTGAATGATGAGTTCAGCATGCCGTTGATGGTAGCAGTTTCAATAACTACCAGGAGTTAGTAGACCGAGCCCTCATGATTGAAGGGAAGCAGCAAATTGAGAACCATAGCGGAAGTATGGACAAGGGAAGTATAACTCTGGAGCTCGGCAGAAACCTCGTTATACCCCTAAATCAGAATTCAGTTTCAGCATACCCATGGAGGAGGTAATTCGCATAACCATAATGGCACCAAGAATGGGAGCAGGGAATGGAGGAAGCAATGGACAGAACCGCACCACACCATCAACCCCAACCAAGAAAGACTTAAGCCATGTCACCTGTTTCAAGTGTTCCAAGCCCGGGCGTTATGCAAATGACTGTCCAGAAGGCCAAGGTAATGTGAAGCTCAGGAAAGAAGCCAAACCCTTTCAGCGAGGGGATGTGAACCACATTGATGTGGAAGAGGTTGAAGATCAGCCCGATGCGATGTCGGTAAGTTTTTGGTTAAGTCATTTACTGCACTAGTTCTTTTCGATACGGTGCATCGCATTCATACATATCAAGGATTTGTAGAGAAGTATAGCCTACCTACTCGGATTCTTAAAACCCATTTGCTAGTAAGCTCACCGGGAGGCGGAGTATATGGCCGGAACAAGGATGTTTTCAAGTGCCATTAAGTATAGGAAGGCATGTATTCCCGGCCGGATTTGATCATTACGGAATCTCAAGGATTTGATGTAATTCTCGGTATGGATTGGCTGTCGATGTATGGAGGAAACATCAATTGCGCAAGTAAGACGATTTTGCTCGAGAACACCCGGAAGGAAGAAGGATTAAGTATGTATCACGGCATCGGTAGGGAGAGCTCATGTAAATTGCCTATCGTGAGTGGTGCGGGAAGAAGTACCATGGTGAAGGATTTTCTGATGTATTTCGGAAGAGTTGCCGGGAATGCCACCGGATAGAGACATTGAGTTTTGATAGAACTTTTGCGAGAACAGGCCCAATATCGGCGACCATACGGGATGCCCGCAGGTTTGGCGGAAATCAAGAAGCGATTAAGGAGCTATTGGATAAAGGTTTTATCGCCCAAGTTCTTCACCTTGGGGATCACCCGTTTTGTTAGTAGAGAAGAAGGATGGATCTTTGAGAATGGTTGTTGATTATCGTGGATTGAATGAAGTAACAATCAAGAACAAGTACCCACTACCTATGATAAATGATCTGTTTGATCGTTTGCAAGGAGCCAAAGTGTTTTCCAAGATCGATTTGCGATCAGGGTACCATCAGTTGAAGATTCGGGAGCAGGACATACCTAAGAAAGCATTTACCACGAGATATGGACTGTATGAGTACACCGTTATGTCATTTGGACTGACTAACGCGCCTGCCTATTTCATGAACCTGATGAACAAAGTGTTTATGGAGTTTTTGGATAAGTTCGTCGTGGTATTCATTGATGACATTTTGATTTTCTCGAAGAATGAAGAGGAACACAAGGAACATTTGCGATTGGTTTTGGAGAAACTGAGGAACACCAGTTGTATGCCAAGTTCAGCAAATGTGAGTTTTAACTAAAGGAAGTTGGATTTCTTGGACATGTTATATCCGGAGAAGGAATAGCAGTTGACCCCACAAAAGTTGAGACCGTAACCAAATGGGAAGCACCAACGACAGTTGGAGATTCGGAGTTTCCTTGGACTCGCAGGATACTACCGAAAATTCATTGAGAATTTCTCAAGGATTGCCAAGCCTATGACTGAATTGTTGAAGAAGGATAACAAATTCATATGGACTGAGGACTTCGAGGCAAGTTTTCAGGAGTTGAAGAAAAGATTGGTTACCTCACCAGTTTTGATATTGCCAGATCAGACCAAGGATTATGAGGTGTATTATGGCGCTTCACGCCGAGGACTTGGAGCAGTGCTTATGCAGGAAGGAAGAGTTGTTTCAGTATGCTTCACGACAACTTAAGCCCCATGAGTTGAATTATGCCACACATGATTTGGAGTTAGCAGCCGTTGTGCATGCCTTGAAGACGTGGAGACATTTTCTCATTGGAAATCATTGTGAAGTATATACGGATCACAAGAGTTTGAAGTACATCTTCACACAGAAAGAATTAAATCTCAGACAGAGGAGATGGTTCGAACTTATCAAGGATTATGATATGAGATTGCATTATCACCCCGGAAAGGCTAACGTTGTAGCTGACGCATTGAGCCGTAAGAGCCACGTCAATACCCTAATGATGGGAGGGATACCCAATGAGTTAGCCGAGGACCTTCGAGAACTATGCTTGGAAATAGTTCCGAGAGGCTATGTAGCAACATTGGAGATTCGATCAACACTAATGGACAAAATCGAGAGAAGCCCAAAAGGCGAGATAAGGAATTTTCCTCTATAAATTAGAAAATGAGCAAATGAAAAGCTAAAGGATTTCGTGAGGACGAGCACGATACCCTATGGTTTGAAGACCGTGTTTATGTGCCCAATGACCCAGAGATCAGGAAGTTGATTTTACAAGAAGCCCATGATTCACCTTATTCGATTCACCCAGGAAATACCAAGATGTATTTGGATTTGAAGAATACTTTCTGGTGGACCGGAATGAAGAAGGATATTGCGGAGTATGTAGCGGTTTGCGATGTATGTCAGAAAGTAAAGGCAGAGCATCAGAAGCCAGCAGGATTGTTACAACCATTGCCGATACCCGAATGGAAGTGGGATAAACTAGGCATGGATTTCATCACAGGTTTGCCAAAGACTCGTTCAGGTTATGACTCGATTTGGGGTTATAGTCGACCGTTTGACAAAGGTAGCTCATTTCATTCCAGTCAAGACTACCTATAGCAGTGCTAAGTTGGCAAAGATATACATGACCAGAATTGTGTGCTTACACGGAGTTCGAGGAGCATCGTGTCGATAGAGGAACCCGGTTTACCTCAAAATTTTGGAACCGGTTACACGAAACATTGGGAACCCGATTGGAATTGATGCGACTTTCCACCCACAGACCGATGGATGACCGAGAGAGTCAATCAGATTACGGAGGACATCTTTGAGAGCTTGTGCACTAGATTATGGGTCTAGTTGGGATGATAATTTGCCGTATGCAGAATTTTCCTACAACAACAGTTACCAAACCAGCTTGAAGATGGCACCTTTCGAGGCTCAGTATGGAAGAAGGTGCAGGACACCATTGTCATGGGAATAAACCGAGATCGCCGGTTGTTTGGACCAGATTTGATTAAGGAGTCTGAGCAGAAAGTTAAGTTGATTCGCGATAGGCTCAAGGTAGCCCAGTCCGAACATGTAAGAGCTATGCCGATTCAAAGCGCCAAAGCGATTGAGTATGAAGTTGGAGACAGAGTATATCTCGAGTATCCCGCTTGAGGAGTTAAGCGTTTTGGAGTTAAAGGAAAGTTAGCACCACGTTTTTTGGACCGTATAAGATTTTTGCAACGCATGGGAGAAGTTGCTTATAAGTTGGAATTGCGGAAGGACTGTCAGAGTTCATGATGTATTCCATGTTTCTCAGTTGAAGAAATGTCACCCCGAGATAGCAGAGGTACCGTTCAAAGACACAGTGCCACTGGAAGCAATTCAGTTGAAGGATGATTTAACATATGAGGAAAAACCGGTTAAGATTCTCGATTATGCCAGCAGAGTAACCCGCAGCAAGGTTATCAAGTTTTGCAAAGTTCAGTGGAGCCACCACACTGAGGATGAAGACTCATTTGAAAGAGATGAAGTTTTGCTCAAGGTCCAACCTCACATATTTTCTAGCCAACCCGAATCTCGAGGCGAGATTCATCTTAAGAGGTAGGTTTGTAACATCCCAAATTTTCAATTTGGAATGTTATACATTAGGTCATCATGCATATCATATTTTCTCGCATTTTTCCGATCCTAGAAAATTTCACGCAACTCAAGGACCCTCGGAGAGTTGGAAGTTTCATTATTTTCATATTTGGGATTTCCCAAATTTTGAAAATAGGATCATTGGATTTATTTAATTATCTTCATAAAATTTTCCTAAAAAAAATTAAGAGAGGGAATAATATGACTTTCCCAATAATCAGGAAAAATGAAGATATTATAAATAAATCAAAATTTGGTTTTTGAAGATTTATTTGGTTTAGGCAAAAAAAATGAGCATTTTAAAAAAATGCATGTTTGCCGTTTTTAAAGTTCATTTTGTTCGACTCATTTTTAGGAGTCGGGGAAAATTTATTTTATTAAATTCGGAGTTCGTTTGGTATTTTTTTAATCCGTTTAGTTTTGTTTTTTAAAAAATCGCGCCCCGGGCCAAGGCCCGGCCAGCCCAGCCAGCCAGCTGCCCGCGCCTCCTCTCTCCCTCGCCCTTGCCTTGAAACCCACACGCCGCCGCCATCGCCCCCCGAGTCCGCCTCCGACCCCGCCCTTGCCCCTTCCCCAAAGCGCCGCCACCCGCCCCTCCTTAAATACAGCCGCCCCCTCTCTCTCTCACCCGCCCGCCGCCGCCCGCCCCAACCCGAGCCCGCCGCTTGAGGGCCGCCGCGCCGTTCCTCGCCGTCGCCGGCACCAGCGCCGACCCGCCGCACCTCCCGACCCGCCGGACCCAGCACCGGAGCCCGCGAGCCCCGCCCGAAGTCACCGGAGGTAGCTGCCGCCCCCGCCGGTCCGGTTTCTCTAATAAAACCCTATCCGTTTTTTCTCGAGATGTTCGGTTTTTTTTTTAAACCCTAGATGGTTTTATTTTTTTCGGTTTTCTTAATTAACGAACGTTCACCGAACCGTTCGTTTCAATGAATGTGTTCGTTGGATTAGTTCTGTTAACGAACGTCCGTTATTTAATCCGTTCGTCGTTTTCTTTTAATCGGATTTAATCCGTTATTTTTACGATTCGATTTTCAAACCAGTTTTAATTATTGCTCGTTTATCGGAATCAGGTGATTCAAGCGCCTGGAGTTTCGTTACGAAACCGCCGTTCCAATTAACCTACTTACACAGAGTTTTGCTACTGTAAAATTTTGACCTAGTTTCAGATTGCAAAATCGAGTCGTTCTCTCTCGAGTTTCGACCTTCGATGCTTTATTTGATTCGATTCTTTTGCAACCAGGGTTCTTAAGTTGAACTCTCTGGTTAGATCTTTTATTCGAGATTTCCCCGTGCATTAGATGAGTACTTATTGTATGCTTGTTGTTTGTCTGCGTTAGATCACCCGGAGTGCGCCGCTTGTTACTTCGAATCTCTAGGTCTCGCGGATCATCAGCAAGGAAAGTAACACTTGATCATATTTTTCTACTACCTAGTTTTTATGCATTAGATCAATCCTCAAACACTTGCATGATTAGGATCTAATTAAATTGTGGGATGGGAAGTAGATGGAGGTAGTACCTATTACCTGTTTTACTTATGAAACCTTGGGAGTTACTTCTCGTTTGCTTATCATGCCATGCTATGCTAGTAGGCGTGGATTGGGTGAGTGATATCCATGACAGATGTGAGATTGTTAATTTAATGGTTTATTTAAGGTGGCAACTTAAACACACATCCGGGTGGATTGAGGCACCTGGTTTCTATCAGGACTTGCCTGTTTTTCTTTGGACCGCCACCTGTGCTCAAAGGGATCATAAGATCATTCATGCTAGAAACTTCCGTGTGCAGCCACAAGCCATTATGGGCTCTGGCATAGTTGAGTAAGTCGTCGCGAACTCTTATAGTGGTGGACTAGCAGATGTAGGGGATGTAGGTGTACCGTCCACCCATCGTAAGGTGCTAGCGCTCGAAGACTGTGTCTCGGTCATCCGTCTCTCAAACACCATGTAGTCACGAGAACCAAGCGGAGGCGATCGAGTCTTGTGGGGAAAAGTGTGCAAACCTCTGCAGAGTGTATAAACTAATCATGATTAGCCGTGTCCCCGGTTATGGACATCTTGAGTATCTAGTACTTGAATATCATGTGAATCTCAACATGTTATTTCAAATAAATGTTATTGGGTTTTGATGAGTATTTTTAATTGGGATTGAGGATGCTGTCAACCATTCTCAATGTTTAACAACCACCATGATAGTTAAATAAAATTATTCCTTTGTTGTAGGGAAAAACTAGCTTTATGCAAAAATGTAACCGTAGAGCTTTTCCACCAGCCATATATGCATGTAGTATAGGTTTATTCCTTCATTGCTCTCTATGTGTTACATTACCAGCATATTCCATGTGCTGACCCGTTTTCGGGCTGCAACTTTCATGTTGCAGACTTTTCAGACGACGAGTAAGGTGTTAGGTCGTGGTTCTATACTCAGTGATGCCGATGGAGTTGATGGACTCACTATTCTTCCAAGTCTTCCGCTGTTATTATTAGATGGCCTTAAGCCATATTATTGTATTAAGTTCCCTTGTGGACAACGATGTAATAAGTGTGTGATTGCTACTCTGCTATAAATCCTTCGAAGTACTGTGTGGTGTCAGCATTACTGATCCAGGGATGACACTGAGCACAGAGACTTGATCCATTCGGGTCTGGTCGCTACAATAGTCTTGTCCGCGTCAGAGGCTGAGGAAGCGCCTCATCGTCAAGAGAAGGAAAACTCCTTGATCATACTGGTGCATCACCCCGTCACGTCTCGACCACGCGATCTATGCAAGTGACTATGTGGTCGTGGCCGACAACCCAGCCAAGTCTTCATGCTTGCGACCTTGATGTCGGCGCTAGCGCAATCTTTTAAATTGAGATGACCGACAACCTAGTCGTGTCTTCGTGCTTATGATACGATATTGACGGCCTCCGAGATGGGTCGTTTCACAAATTACGTTGTTTGTCGTGCTAGCATGATGCTTCTTCCTGCAGTCCTGCCATCCCGGATCTCTGGCGTGCACTCCCGCCCAATTTAACTTTGTGCATGTCTGCCGAGGAGAACTTTGTGCATGTCTGCTGAAGACACTTGGAGAAAGGCGAAGCAGGGAAGTGTCGACTGCCCTCTATCACACATCTCTTTTTCTTTTTGCGGAGAGCCCAACGAAATTCCTTTGGGTATGACGTGAGGCTGCTGCATTAACTTTCAATCAATGATGGTGATGTTATTGGACTTCTTTTCTTGTACTTGAAGTCAGACTCTGGTACATAATCACGGATGTACTGTCCAATGAAATGTGTATGCTTTTTTTTTCTGTTGTGCGTGTCCAATGAGCATATACGCACGTAGATATCTATCTATTATATTATTAAAATGACAGAAAACGTACGGCTGTAGTCGTATGGGATAAGGAGACATGCATATACATACTTCTTTCCTGCAAAATCACAGCCGTTATTTTTAACTATTATTTTACTGTTACATCTAAGCCGTACGTTTTCTATCGTTTTAATAATATAATAGAAGATTTCTGGCGCCGTTGCCGAGGAGGATCACGTCAAGATAGACTCCTGTCAACACGCCAATTTCTGGCATCGTTGCCAGGGAGACATCATCAACATCTACCAGGTCCCTAATAACAAATATCATCTCCTCGTAATTTACATTATTTGCCATTTGCCTCTCATTTTCCTCACCCCCACTTCAGAAAAATTTGCCGTTTTATTCGCCCTCTTTTTCGTTCGCCGTTTTCTTGCCGGATCTGTTTTTGAGTGCAATATTGTTACGTAGTCACAATGACTCAAGAGAACACCAACAACAATTGTTTTATTAGCACTCCGGTTGCTCCTCCCGCCACTAGTGCGGAGTCTTGTGATATGTGACACCCCAAAATTTTGACCTTGTTTTATTAATTAAAATTTTGCCACGAAATTTAAACTTTTATTTTCTAGATTTTCTTTTAATTTCAGAACCATTCTTTTCTTTGTTTTATGGAGTTTTTACCCCAAGTGAAAACTTCCCAAATATATTATTGGACTTGTTTACCCTCTCTAGAAAAAACATTTCTATTATCAGTGGATTTAATTGCATAATTGTTTCTCTCTGAGCTTTATTCTTTAAAGTGATTTTTTCAGTTTTAGAGCTCTATTTGCACTACAACCCTTTGATAAATTTATTTAAAATTTCAACCAAAATTTTGGGATGTCATGTGATGTTTTTAAATCACTTTTATGCAAAAACATCTTTGATTCATTGGAGATTTTGAGCTCTACCCCAAGTTTTCAAAACTGGTCCAGATGGCAGTATTGCACTGCAACCTATTTAAATATTCCTTTAAAGCGTTCACCAAAATTAGGGGATGTTAGTAGGAGCATGTTATTCAACTTTATGCAAAAACCCACTGATGTTCCTTGAAAATTTTGAGTAAACCACCCTCATTTTCATTCTGGTCCAGCTTGGTGAATGTATTGCATCTATATTTTCTCTCGCTATTTTTGCCATGGGATTTGCCCTGCTTGAAGTACACCCTACCAAACCCTTAAGTCCAGGAGGTTGGACCCATTGGAGCATTTTTGGTACATGAAATAATACCATTTTCTTTCTGTCCAGATTTGATTTTCTCAAAAACTTACACTATCAAGTTTTGATTTTTCCCAAACCAACCATGCCATGTTTTCTAGTACCTAAAAAGACTCTGATCTGGAAATTTGTGTCACTTGCAAAACCATCTGGATGCCCCTAGCATTTCGTCGAACAGTTGGAGTGCATGAACAGTTTTGGCGTAGTTTTTAGTTAGCATTATAGAGTTGATTTGTTTGCCTAGCCAGCTTGTCCACTAGAGATTTAGTAACCACCCTAACCAGTCTGGTAACTTGCAGTATCATCCAAGCCCTCTGGGGTGCCATGGCATTTCGCCGAGCGGTTGGTGGGCGTACACTGGGCGAGCCCAGAGCGCGCAAACTGCAGCCGCGTAGCGGAGCCGCCGCGTCGCGCTTACTCCGTACCTCCTGGTCTTTTCTTGCCCGAGGGACCAAGCCACGATCTTGTCCGTTCGCCCGTGACATGCTGCCACCCCTGGCTCCTCGCAGCGCCGCCGCAGCGAGCCTTTTGGCGGCACGCAGGCGTCGGCAGCCCGCCCCTGCTCAGGTCGGCACCGCCCAAACCACCGCAGCGCGCCAGCTCGCCTCCTTGGACAGTGGAGAGTTCGTCGTTAGCCCCTGAAGCCAGCCGGCCATCGCCACGTTGCCTCCGGCGACAGTAGCAAGCGCACCGTCGAGCTTATCCACGGCTACCGTCAGGAACCGGCATTGCCCTGCTATAAATATAGCGCCCCCGGCCTCCCTTGCACTCGTCAACAGCCTCAAGTCAATCTTAGCCAACTCCCCTCGCAGCAGGTTGACCAGAGGAGGTCGTCATCCTCGCCTCCGGCAAGTGCAGCCGCCGCCACACTCTGGTTGGTTACTTCGCAGCCAGAGCCCCTCCGACCCCATACTCGCCGCCTCTAGTCTTTCCTTAACCCAGCAGAGCCGTCTCATCCCTTAATTCCGATCGAGAGCCACCGTAGACCGAATCCCCAAACCAACCCGAAACCTCCGTCCGCCTCGGAGCTCGCCGCCGGTGACCCTGTCCACCACTCCGGCAGTGGTGACCATCGGGAGGACCGTTAGCTCATGGGGAACCTATCCCCGTGCCTAGTACCCCGCGGGGAGTAGCCTTCCGCCGACTGGCGTCGCCGGAGCTCGCCTCTGCTCCCTGGCCACGAAAGCGGGAGGGAGGGGGATGAACCTGACAGCGCGGGCCCCACACGTCAGTGACTAGGCCAGACCCCAAAGGTTCTAAGTGAAGGCGCCCTCCGCCGAGTACGTCTTCCCTGTGCTAATACGCATTCAATTCTGAACCCTTTTTTTTCTTCAGATTTTATTAAAAACAGAGTTGACCAAAACTTTGACTGTCTATATCTTTTAAAATAAAACTTCAAATGAGTTGATTCTTTTTATGTCGGTTCTCAAATTTGGTCTAGTTTATTTTCATATTTATTTGAAATTTTTCCAAACAACTTTTTTGGGCTATTTTGAAGTTATGTGTTAATTCAAATTTTTCTTAAATAGGATTTTTGAAGAAGAAGACAACTTTCAAATTTTTTTGGAATGCACCGTGCCTCTCCACAACTTAAAGGCAAGAATTCTGAACCCTGGCATAATATTTCTGTGGGTTGTTTGATACGGTTATAACACCACCTCGACATGGAGCCTTCGTTATTTTATGTGACGATATGATTCATACGCATTGAGTGCATAATGAAAATTCTTGCTGTTGGAAATGGATATGCTTGTGATGGTAATCACTCTTGTATACCTTTCATGCCTACCGGGAGGAAGCCGGGAAAGTCTCTGTCTTGGGTAGACACGAGCTTGTCTCCGGTCTTCATCGAGACGGTTGTGTCCGGTACGGCATAGTGAGGCATGATGAGTGGTGATTTTATCTGATGGTTGGAACATGTTTGTTATGCTAACCATGCAGGGAATACTTAAACCTCCTGAGTCGACCGTAGATTGAGTCTTGTTCCAGTAACCCCCATACTTGTTTCGTACTACCACTTGTCCCTGCCACAGGTAGGGTAATGCAGTTCGATAAGTTGTCAACCCCTTCCTAGCACACACCGTACAGAGAGGCCATGGTGGAAGATACCGGAAGGCCTCCGGTAGGCATGCCACCTGGTCCGGGGGCATGGGCGTTTTCGGTTGTAGCCGAAGGGGTAGCTCCCCTAGTTTTGCGCGCGGTATAAATTTTGTGATCCCATGCTAACCGAGGTTGTAGCCTCCCCACTTAGAGTTTTGCTTAACAGGGTGTCGTGGGTGATTCCAGACGCCGGTAAGTTAGGCTGGTGTGTCCGGGCGGGTGTGTTTTCAATCAAAAGACCGTAGGCGGAATTAGTCTCGATGGACTAAAGAAATCCGTTACCCGTGGGTAAAGAGTACACCCTCTGCATAGATTATATCTATTCGAATAGCCGTGTCCATGGTTAAGGACTACTGTCTGGGATGGGTCAAGTGTCGGTCTTAGTGTCGGTCTTCGGAGGAAAAACTACTAAACCAGAACATGGATCGTGACCTGTGACTCATGATGATTAAATTTATTATTATTATGGACTAACCATTACATTATTCAGATTATTGAGTATCCCTGGGACGGTTCTACCTCCTGGATATTCACTGTGATTATTCTTGTATAAGCACTTTATGTGGTGTCGCACAGACGCCCGACTGTGGCATGTTTATTATATATATTATATATATATAGCCCTTTATGTGGTGTCACACAGACGCCCGACTGTGGCATGTTTGTTATATCTTTTATATATAAGCCCTTTATGTGGTGTCGCACAGACGCCCGACTGTGGCATGCTTGTTATATCTTTCATATATAAGCCCGTTATGCTGTGTCGCATGAGCCTTGATCGCGGGCATAATTGTTATATCTTTTATATATAAGCCCTTTATGTGGTGTCGCACAGACGCCCGACTGTGGCATGCTTGTTATTTCAATTACTTATAAGCCCTTTATGTGGTGTCGCACAGACGCCCGACTGTGGCATGCTTGTTATATCTTTCATATATAAGCCCTTTATGCGGTGTCGCTCAGATGCCCGACTAAGGCATGCTTTATATTATTACCCTTTCGAGGCGTCGCTTCAGACACCCGATCGGTGCATTTTATTCCTATCCTCGGGTTGTTTATTCATGTTCTATATGAATAATTTTCTTGTGTGCATCATAAATCTTATTTCACGACTGACGTGGTGATCATGGCATATTTCAAAGCATGATTATCATTTGTTATATTATACATGTGTTCATAATGTTTGCGAGTACATTCAAAGTACTCACTGGCTTGTCCCTGGCTATTGTCTTGGCCAGATTTCTCGCGTGGAGAGGAGCGTTGCGATGACAGCCCCGGAACCTACGCAATGGTGATAGCAGCCTCGCGAAGATAGGAGTTATCCAGGTCAGCTGTTCCTGTGGGAAATGGAGTCCCATAGACGCTGATGCACCACAAACCGCTTCCGCCATCAACCACTAGAAACCATTTGTTGTACTCAGAGGCCAGAATGGTCTTGTACTACATATCTTGTTTTTTTGCTTGGAGTTTCTGTATCAAGTTGGTGCCTCATCAGCTAACAGTAATCCTGGGGCTGGTGAGCACAAGGTCCACTTTTGGGAAATTAATATCCCGAAAATCCAGTCGTGACAAACTTGGTATCAGAGCCAGGCTGACCATTGGCTAATCCTATCTTAGCCAGGTCGAAAAACCTAGGTAAACCAACCCACCAGACCTGAACCAAACCCCGGCCAAGCTTCTCGCGTAAGATAGCCACACAGTGAGCCTGACACCTTTTGGCAGTCGGTGCCCAACCTATCCACCTAGCCTGTCGATCACGCGCCAGTGACCGACACCTGATTTGTCTCATTCACAAGCGTGCGAAGGAAGACTCCGTCCCCTTTTTCTATAAAAGGGCACGCTAGCCTCAACCCAACACAGCACAGCCTCTACCACCTAACCGAGCTAGAATGCCTGGACCCATTGTTCACAATGAGACCACAGCAACCAACCTTGGAGGTTTTGTGACCGTGCTAGCAAACCTCACTCACCGTGCCTTTGCATTAGAAGAGCCCCCAGAATATGTTGTGTACCAAGGGCCCATGAGTGGTGAGAGCCATCAATTCTAGGCCACTCTGCACGTCTATGGTAGGGGTCTATCGCCAGAACACCCTTATAGGTTCACCGGAAGGACGACTTCCTTTGAGCCACAAGCCATCCAGCTAGCTGCTCGAGAGGCTATAGTTCAACTCCGGCACTTGTCGTCCAGAGTTAACTGTCGCTCGTTCTACTACTACCCCAGCCGTGACGTGTATGGTAGGCCACCCCAGGTTGCCAACGGAGACCACGAGACGGATCCTGCATTGTTGCATCTGGTGCGCTATGTAAGTGCACTAGAGGAGCTGTTCGATCAAATCACCCTTGATCTGATCACAGCTCGTGGAGAACTGATCCGCCGAGCCCCGGCGAGAAGAGAAGATGAGCCTGACGCCGACAGCCCAGTCGTGCTGTTTGGACAACCGATCGAGACCTTGAGGTCAGCCCCAGCCATCGACCAAGGCGCTTTGATGTCCCCAGAAGTGCTTCGCCGCCTTTTGGGAACACGCTCCAACGGGATTGTAGCCAACAATCCCCGCGATGGACATCATCGCTACCCTGACCCTGCGGTTCCTCAACCGCCTCCAACTAACCCTGACGGTGAAACCCGTGAAGAAGCCTCGGCGTCCACAAGGCAAGCCCGTTTAGATATTAACGAGGTAGACTAAGTCACTCGAGTAGTACCGAGCCTTAGTATGCCCACGCCATGTAATTGTGTGATCTCGTATCTCCGTAATTAAATGATGTCTGCTTGTGCGTCCCTATTTCAAATTATAGCCATGCAAATGTGTGTTGGTGTACGATTGCATTTTTTTCCGGACGTAGCTACCAAAAACCAACCCCGATGACACCCACAGTAACACGTCACTTTTGTGAGATATGTGTATCTATGGCATTGACCCCGACCCCATAGGGCAGAACCGACGACTAGTTGCCCATCACCGCGGTAAATAACCCAGCCCAGTTGCTATATAAAAGGCCACCTCGTGACCTTACCGAGTACCCCTCATCTTGTGCGCAATCCTCACAGCCATTTCTTGCCATGCCGAGCCCTAGTATTTATCTGAGAACCCCAGATGCCACCCCGGTAGTTTTGTTAAAATATTGTGGGACTTTACCTGCAGCACCATGAGTGCTACCCATCCACCCCAGTACGAGTTGCTCAAATCGAGGATCACACCATCCACCTTGAAATATTGGGCAGTAGTGCACATCCCTCCCGCAAACCCAAGCCAAGCCCCAACGGAAGTTTCCTTCGTGGGGAAATCAATGCCGACTCCGCAGATGACCATAGAAGCTGCTGCATACGAAGCGCTTGCCCCCCTTCGATTCGTGGTACCCTATGCCAGCGAACGAGGGTATTATTATTTCCCGAGTCGTGCAGCACCTGGAGAAGTAACATCCTTTCCCGGTGGACGAATTGAGAGAGACCCAGTACTGGCCAACCTTGCTCAATATGTCATCGCTCAAGAGCTCCTGATGAAAGTTCTAGATATCGACTAGAGGGGGGGGGGGTGAATAGGCGATTTTTATGAAAATCTTCAAAACATGGAAGTTTCAAAGACAAACAATAGAAATGAACCTATTGAAATGCAGCGGAAGATATACTACACTAAGCAAGCCATAGTCAAGTATGCAATGAGAGTACAAAGACAAATAGCAGCTAGGTAGTAAGGATCAGAATGGAAGATGGTATGAAGCCAAACAACAATAGATGTCAAACAGTGAAGACAAATAGGTAAAGCAAATAGGCAATGACTTCACAAAGACAAACTCTAAGTAAAGAGAGGGAGAGGATAGAACCAGTCACTTGTTGAGGACACAAGATTTGTTGGACCAGTTCGATTCTTTGTGACAATCAGACGTCCGGGTTAGGGAGGCTGAGATTCAACTCGTAAGACCGCGTCTTCAACTTATTCCCCTTGAGCTAAGGACACACAGTCCTCGCATAATAATTACTCCGTAAGTCTTCAAGGTAGACTTCCAAACCTTCACAGACTTCGTTCACCGCGATCCACAATGACTCTTGGATGCTCAGAACGCGACGCCTAACCGGCCGGAGGATTCATAGTCCTCAAGTGTAATAAATCTTCGTGTCACGCAGACAGAAAGACTTGTGATGCCTAACACTGTTTGGCTCTGGGTGTTTGGGCTTTGTCCTCGCAAGGATTTCTCTCTCTCAAAGGCTTCGAGGTGGGTTGCTCTCAATACGACAAAAGCCGTGCACTAACTCTGAGCAGCCACCAATTTATGGTGTAGGGGGTGGGCTATTTATATCCACTAGGCAACCCGACCCGATATGTCCGAAATGACCCTGGGTCACTAAGGAACTGACATGTGTTCCAACGGTCAGATTTCAAACACACGCGACAACTTTACTTGGGCTACAAGCAAAGCTGACTCATCCAGCTCTGGATAAGATTTACTCTCATTGTGTTCGCTCGAAGACATAGGATTTTGGTTGAGCATCACTTCAGTCACTCTGACTTTGTTCACTTGGACCCCACTTAACAGTACGATGGTTCCTATGACTCAACAAAGTAGGAAAGGAAACAACGAAACGACTAAGTCTTCGCGCTCCATAGTCTTCACTCAATGTCTTCTCATGTCATAGTCTTCAATATGAATATCTTCACATACCACCATTGTCGTCAATGTCATCATACATTTTTAGGGGTCATCTCCGGTAGGTAAACCGAATCAATGAGGGACTACTACCTGTGTTATCCTGCAATTCTCACAAACACATTAGTCCCTCAACCAGGTTTGTCGTCAATACTCCAAAACTACTAGGGGTGGCACTAGATGCACTTACAATCTCCCCCTTTTTGGTGACTGATGAAAAACTGGTTGATATTTTCAACGGGGATAAAAGTATGTGAAATGTAAAGGATTTAGGTATTGTCTTCATAAGTGGCAAAGGCTCCCCCTGAAGATGTGCATATAAGTACTTTGCTTTTGGAATGCAATTGCACATGGCAGGTTGTACTTGTGGAGATCCTCTTCAACATATGAAGACAATTCATCATGCATGATTTGATATAACGAAGATAATGACATGCATAATGAAAAATGGACGTCTGCAAGATGACCTAAGTGCGGAAGTTATCATCGCACATGCATAATTTATCATCGTATCGCAGAATAGCAAATAAGTGGCAGACGACCATCGAGTTTAAGTGTTACAACTCAAAGAACCAAATGTATCAAAAACGAGAGTTGTAAACACTAGGCAAAATATAAAACCACCGCCCATATGGACCCGCTTGAAGACTATCAAACTCATATGCTTCTCCCCTTTGTCAAGAAGGACCAAAAGGTTTGAAGACATAGAGCATCTACTCGTTCCCATGAGGAGTAGGTGAAGCAGCAGGGTCGTCGTTGTTGGTTGGCGGTGTAGACGAACTTGGTGCAGTGTCGATACGCGCTGAAGGTGGTGAAGTAGCATCGTCTTCATCATCGATGACTCTGACATTCACAGTTGCCGCAGAGGAAGAATAGTCAGAGTCCTCAAGGGATGGAGTTCGACGTAGGACAGCATTCCGTGGAGTGGAGTCAAACTTGAATTTTTCAGTGAAGCCATCGTCTTGAAGATCTCGCTTGACCGAAAGCAAAGGTCAAACTCTTCCATGATCGCCGACAGGTCTCATGAGTGACAAAAGCATTCATGGTAGCAAGATTGTGAATGTGATTGACGTCGACCAATAGACTTTGCATCTGTTGCTTGAGCCAGTCATGATGCTTATCTTGTTTCTGATGCAGTGCCACAAGAAGTTCTCGGTCATTCCAGACACGAGAGTGCTTGTGAGGCCTTTAGGCAATGGTGCTATCAGTAGCTTCAGTCTGCGCACGGTGAGGCAAGCGAGTAATTCCAGCCAATGGATAGACACGTGCAACAGCTTGAACTCCTTCAATGTTTTGCAAGAAGCTTTGGTGATCAGCAGTCTGAAGACTAAGAGGCTCCTTGGCAGGCTCTGGGTATATGGCTTCACAGACAGATCAACTTCTGGCAAAAAGATGATATGATTGCGTGCAGAGGGTTGATAGTTGAAGGCAGAGTGGAGCTTGATCAGACGCATGATCCAGGGAGCATAGAACTTCAGGCCAAAAATGTCAGATCCTGATGCAGCAAGTTGGCGGATAAAGAAGTCTTGTGCATTGAAGCTTTTGCCGTGAAGAATATGGAAGACCAAAGTCTTCATTGCACCTTCAAGCTTTGTATGAGAAGAATGTCCTTTGATGGGCCAGAGAGTTCGCCTTATAATGTGATAGATAGTACGTGGCAGATACTCAAGGTCTTCAACAAAGAACTCCTTAGGATATTCCGCATCAGGAGACAAAGGCTTCATCATGCTAAGCATCTGACTCATGTTGGGTTCAGGCTTGTGAAAGATGCTCTCCATAGCAGCACTATGAAGCTGACAACCAGGTTCATAAAGATCACCTGGAGTGGGCAGGCCTGTGAGCTCAATGACATCAAATGCTTTGGCTTCATGATGAACATTGCATGTCATCCACTCAAGGATCCAAGTCTTCGGATCCCTGTTGTAGCCACGAATATGGAGAGTGGCATAGAATTGGAGCAGCAATTCTTCGTTCCAGTGCTCCTTGTCAGTGACGAACTGCAGCAAACTAGACTCTCTGAAGCAATCCAGCGCTTCTTCTAGACAGGGTAGACCAGTTATGGTTTCAGTGTCAAGTCGCATATGCGGAAAAATGCGACCTTGATTGTATAAGATGCATGAGTAATAACTGCGCTGCTGATAGCTCCAGAACCGATCAGAAGATATTCTTGCCTTGGAGTAGGGGTTCTTGGCGCTATCAAAGAAGGTGTTGTGTGCCTTGAAGCCATTGATATTGAATGATCCGGGTGCAGATGCAGTACCTGGAAACCTGGGCAACCTTGGCATTGGCTTCTGAACCTGAGGCCTGTGCTCAACGTGGTAGTCAAACTGAGGACCAACAAAGAAAGTGAGGAGTCAGAAAAGGCCATTTGACAGTGATAAGCTGGCCATAGTTGAATGCTTGCTCGATAGTGTGTGGCCTTGGTGGCGGAACAGGAGCAGTGGCATCATCAGAGGCGTCAGGCTGCACAACAGAGGCTTCAGGAGCAGGTGCATCATTGGCTTCATTGGCTTCTGGCACAGTGTTTGGTGCAGGCTCCACATTGTCATCAGCCATGACCACGTCATTGGCTTCAGTCATGTTAGTGGTGGCAGCCTCAGGATTCTCAATCTCCATTCGAGGAGCTGGAGGGTCGGGCGCAGATACGTTCACTTCAGGAACAACTTCTTCAGTAATGGGGGGAGTAGGGACACATTCTTCTTCTGCTTGTTTGTCTTCGGCTGATGCAGCCAGATTGTCTTCAGCAGCTTTAGCTTCAGACTCGGAGACATTCCACGGAGGAGTGGCTTCGAAACACTTGACGTGCAAATGTATGGGTGGTGCACTTCTCCTTCGAACGCTTGAAAGAGGGACTTGAGGCCTTGGTCCTTTGGCTCGTAGAAGGCCGGGCGACGCCTGCGGAGATGGAGTTGGCTGGGCCTCAAAGTCATCTTCTTCTTCTTGCACAGGTGGTGTGACTTGTTGTTGTTGGGGAGTACTCGGGGTGTCTTGTTGTTGTGGGTGATCAGCCCACGATGCATCCTGAGCAATTGGCGTCAGAGGACGACCAATGCTGATGATTTCGCTGTTCGTGAGAATTGGCGATGAGACCAAGTTGTGCTCAATCTGAGGAAGAACTACATCATCTTCAACATTGTCATGGTGACCAATGTTTTCAGCAGCGGTGGGATCAACTGCTGGAATATCTTCAGCTTCAGGAGCCTCTGGGGAAGCAGGCTCATGAACTACCATCCGTCGTTCTTGATGCGAAGAGTCAGGACGAGCAACAGAGATGGGTTCTACAACAAGGGGCTCTGTGGGAGCAGCCCGATCTTTCTTGGTTCTGCGCTTCTTCTTGGAGGGAGCGACATCGGGCATCGGGATTTTTCCTCTTCGCTTCAGCCTTGGCAGCCCTTGTCTTCTTCTGGGCCAAGCGGTTGACTTGACCTTTGGCTTCGAGCTGGTCATGCTGCTTGGGAAGACAATGCGTGGCTCTTCCCGTCTAGATGGTGTAGATTGGTCAGTCGATGGCTTCCTCTTCTTTGCAGCCATTCCGGGGTCGATGCCAGGACGACCAAGAGCCTTGCGCTTCTCAGCCTCATTGTAGGCTTGCACGCACTTATCAGCCAGACTTTTCAGCGATCACGAGAACCTTTGGCTTCTTCTCGTTTTTTGAGAAAAGCTTCCTTGAGCTCGTGCAGCATAACCTTGAAGTTTTTGACATCTTGCATGCTGAGCTTTTCCATGTGCTTCTTGAACTGAGCTTTCTCATAGTCAATCTTGTGCTTTAGTTCAACGGTGCGCTGAGCTAGAGCTAGCTCAGAAGCAATGGCCCCATTGAAAGAGACGCTGAGGCCAATGGGAAGTTGTAGATCTTCAAAGCTGAGATTTGGGGTGTCAAACCACTCATCAATGAAGTTGTGGATGATTGCCACATCAAAGAGAGGCAAGTCATTGAAGATTTCTGCTTCTTCCTTGCTCTTAATCAGTTTCTCAAGAGCGTCATCTGCAAGATCTTCATCGCTGGACAGATCAATGTGCTTTTCTCGCAGAATGGCAGCAGGTGTCAATGCCTGATCAGTATTCTTGACATTTTTCTTTTTCATCTCCGTCTTCTTGGAAATGCGAGAGAGATCTTCAGACTGCACACTGTCTTCAGGAGGTGCAGTAGCCAGTGGCTTCGCACGTGAAGCTTTTGGAGGTGCAGTTAACTTTGAAGCTTTAGCCTTCTTTTGCTTCTGCAGCTTCGGAGTAGGAGCTGGGGCTTCATCAGTGTCGGCATCATCGTCAGAATGATCCACTTTGGCACCTTGAACAGAAATGTGAGTGATGAGGCCATCAAGGTTGTAGAATGGTCCGATGATATGGGGTTCAGCCTCACGTGAGCCGTCAGCCCGGGGAGCAGAAGGACCAGGGTTGAAGTCTAATCCCAATGACTTCTTATTTTCCTTGGCCGATGCCTTTGCGTGCTGGAAGTTACGCTTGAAGAGATTATCGTCACGACACCAGAGCAGTGATGATGGGTCGGCATTTTTAGGCGGTGGTCCTCGGACCATACAGGGATAGAAACCCTGAGCAATAGCTTCAGCTCTTGTCTTGGGAGGAAGGCTTCGGAAGAGAATGTCACCCTAAGGACTCTGGATGGCATTCTTCTCAGCATACTCCTGGGTCACGAACTTGTATTTAAACCATTGTTCAGCCCAATATCTTCGAATCCATTGGATTCGTGTCTTACCGATTGTAATCCTCCTCTGGATCTGCCTTGTACAACTCGACAGTCATCGTGCAAATCTCTTGATGTTCCCCCACGACGATGTCTGCCACCCTTCCTTGCTGATTTCTCTGTAGCCATGAACTTCAAACTGAACGGCTTCAACACGTTCAAAGGCTTCAAAGGCTTCCGTTTGCTGGACAAACATGAACTTGCTTTGGGAGAGTTAATGTGATGCTGTAAGAATTCTGCAAACGAATGCAGACTATGAGAACCAAGGGATTCACCCACTGACATGTACCTGTGACAGCATTAGAGATGCGAGGGAAGGGGAGAGGTCATATGCATTCTCAGAAGATTTTGAAGATAAATCAGTTTGAAGACATTGACCTCATGATGCGAAGACATTCACTTATGTGCTGAGAGTTGGTTCCAGATTTGTATGAATCCACGAATAAGTAAAAGTGAGGAATCTAACTAGATGTGAAGCTTAAGTGAATATACTAGGCATTACATGAGATGCAGACAGGATAGATCTAACATTGAGTAGGCAGAAACCTCTTTCGGTAAACAGGATGAATCTTTTAGGATCAAAAACATGGTAAAAAAGAGAGTTTTATTTACCACACGATGAACTGCTAGATGGGAAGAGTAGGAGACCAAGCAGTTCAATCCACCGTGCCCTAACTTGGCGACGGAGGACACCTACGGCGGCGGCGGAGAGGACGATGTCCGCGGCCGGCGTGAGGACGCCGTCGGTGAGGTCGCGGTAGCTAAGCGCTTCGTCACCGGCGTCGTTGAGAGCTAGCGGTGGCGCTAGGGTTTTTATGAGGTGGAGAGGGGGAAGAAGGTTTTTGTTTACTGCAGGGGACATGTATTTATAAGGAAGTATGCGACACAACGCAATTACGCAGGTGCCCCTGGCGGTTCACATCTGAGGGACACGTGGCAAGCATGCAACATACTCGGAGTTCTCCCACGTGCCCACGCCCACCCGAACTATCGGATGGTCGTTCCGGCTTCTCCAGATTTTAGGCAATAAGGATAGAGCATTTAAAAAACAGACTTAATGTTTGTCTCTATATCTTCTGCTGACAAGGACACAGAGAAGACATTCGACAGTTTCAATAGAATGCATATGATTTGGACAGATAGAGTTTGAGATAGAAAGCATAGATAGATTAGGGTCCGATCACATTCAGTTAGTTCAAAAAATTCAACAAGGAAGACATAGCTATAAGTGAATGCTGTAGAGGACAGAACACTAGTATATGTCAGAAAACAACACAGTGAAGATAATCATGAAGACAAGTTGAAATTGAAGACAAACCAAATGTGAAGACATAGCAAATGTAACGCCATGAGTAAAACACTTCAAATGTAAGAATTTGGTGGTGGCGTTACCCATCGTATAGGAAGTATTAGACCCAGACACGACGCACAATTATTGTGGCGCTCCGAAGTCAAATTCCACGTTAATGTATTCACACTCAGAATGTAATTCTTCATTGATTGAAGATATACTTTACTTCGTGTGTTGCACATCTAAGTCATTATCATGCATAAGTGTTAGGATGTGTGCCTGATCACAGGACATTTGAGGATTCCAAGATATTTAGCTCACACCGTAACTTGCAAAACCTTTTCTCATCCAAGGGCTTTGTGAACATATCTGCCAGTTGCCTTCAGTGTTGACGTGAATGATATCAATATCTTCCTTCATGACATGATCTCTGAGAAAGTGATGACGAATTTAAATGTGCTTTGTCTTCGAGTTGTTGAACTGGGTTGTTGGCAATCTTGATAGCGCTTTTGTTGTCACAGAATAGAGGTACTTGTTTCAGATTGATGCCATAGTCCTTGAGAGTTTGCTTCATCCATAGAAGCTGAGCGCAGCAAGATCCAGCAGGAATGTATTCGGATTCAGCAGTGGAGAGTGATACGCAGTTCTGCTTCTTTGAAGACCAACAGAGAAGTGATCGTCCCAGAAAGTGACATGTGCCCGATGTAGACTTGTGATCCACCTTGTCACCAGCATAATCAGCATCCGAGAATCTAACCAGATCAAACTCTGAGCCCTTTGGATACCATAATCCTAATTTTGGGGTGTAAGCCAAATATCGAAGAATTCGCTTCACAGCTAGGTGATGCGATTCCTTTGGTGCCGCTTGGAATCGAGCACACATGCAAACACTAAGCATAATATCTGGCCTAGATGCACATAGGTAAAGTAAAGAACCAATCATGGAGCGGTATACCTTTTGGTCGAACTCTTTAACATTGTCGTCTAGACCTAGATGGTGTTTGGCTGGCATTGGCGTCATGTAACCTTTGCAATCTTGCATTCCAAACTTCTTCAGGCAATCTTTGAGGTATTTTTCTTGAGATATGAAGATGCCATTCGTTTGCTGACGAATTTGAAGACCGAGGAAGAAGTTCAGCTCACCCATCATGGACATCTGATATTGCTCTCGCATCATGTATCCAAACTCATCACTATACTTCTGGTTGGTGCAGTCGAAGATAATGTCATCCACATATATTTGGCACACAAACAGTTCACCATCATATGTCTTCGTGAAGAGTGTGGGATCGAGGGATCCGTGTTTGAAGCCTTTGCTCTTCGTGAAGTCTTTGATCAGATCATACCAAAGCGCGAGGAGCTTGCTTGAGGCCATACAAAGGCTTTGTTTAGCTTGTACACCATATCAGGATGTTTTGGATCTTCAAAGCCAGGTGGTTGTGCGACATATACTTCTTCTTCAATCTTGCTGTTGATAAATGCACTCTTCACATCCATTTGATATAGCAAGATGTTGTGATGATTTGCATAGGCTAGCAGTATCCGAATAGCTTTCTTGCCTAGCCACATGAGCAAATGTTTCATCGAAGTCAATCCCTTCAACTTGAGTATAACCTTGAGCAATGAGAGGTGCTTTGTTTCTGATGACTTGAACATGCTCATCTTGCTTGTTTTGATATATCCATTTTGTGCCAATTATGTTATGCTTGCGAGGGTCAGGCGCTTGACAAGTTCCCAAACATTGTTCAGCTTGAACTGTGGAAGCTCTTCTTGCATAGCTGGAATCCATTCCGGTTCCATAAAGGCTTCAGCAACTTTCTTGGGTTCTAATATTGACACAAAAGAAAAATGCCCACAGAAATTAGCTAACTGTGTTGCTCTTGAGAGAGTAAGTGGACCAGGTGCATTGATGCTATCAATTATCTTCTCGATCTGTACTTCGTTTGCAACACGAGGATGAACTGGACGAAGATTTTGCTCTTGCTGATCATTATCAATATTGGAAGGATTGTCTTCAGGCTGAGCATTGTCTTCAGGTTGGTTAGGTGCAGAGATGATAAGTTCCTCTTCAGGCTGTGCTTCAGAAGGCATGATTTCACAAGTTCCCATTAGCTTGATAGATTCACTGGGTGAAGCTTCGTCTGGTGTATTTGGCAGGAGCTCTCTTTGTGAACCATTGGTTTCATCGAACCGTACGTCCATAGTTTCGACGGTTTTGTAGAGATAGAGGTTGAAGACTCTGTAAGAGTGTGAGTCCTTTCCATAACCAAGCATGAAGCCTTCGTGAGCTTTAGGTGCAAATTTTGATTTGTGATGTGGATCCTTGATCCAGCACCTAGCTCCAAATACTCTGAAGTAACTGACATTTGGCTTCTTGCTAGTGAGTAGCTCATACGATGTTTTATTCAGAAGCTTATGGATGTAAACTCGGTTGATGACATGACATGCTGTATCAATAGCATCAGGCCAGAACTTTCTTGGTGTCTTGTATTCATCGAGCATTGTTCGAGCCATCTCAATGAGGGTTCTGTTCTTGCGCTCCACGATGCTATTTTGCTGAGGTGTGTACGGAGCAGAGAACTCATGAGTGATTCCCATTGTATCCAGATAAAGATCAAGTCCACTATTCTTGAACTCAGTGCCGTTGTCAATTCTGATATGCTTGATCTTGACGCCATAATTGTTCATGGCACGGTTGGCGAAGCGTCTGGAGACATCTTGCACTTCAGTCTTGTAGAGAATTATGTGCACCCATGTATATCTTGAGTAATCATCAACAATGATGAAGCCATAGAGACAGGCAGTTGTTGTGAGGGTAGAGTAGTGAGTAGGGCCAAATAAGTCCATGTGTAGCAGCTCGAAGGGTTGAGATGTCGTCATGATTGTCTTCGAGGGATGCTTTGCCCTAGTCATCTTCCCAGCTTTGCAGGCACCGCACAAATGATCCTTCTTGAACTTGATGCCTTTGATGCCTATGCCATGCTTGTTTTTGGCGAGTGTGTGTGTAAGTTTCTCATGCCCGCATGCCCCAGCCTCCGATGCCATAACCAGCAATCTGAAGCTTTTGCAAGAAGACATACGGCAAGCTGTGGTCCTGCTGAGAAATCTACCATGTACAGATCATCTTTCCGGTACCCTTCAAAGACTAGAGATTTGTCAGATTCCATAAGTACAAGGCAACGATATTTTCCAAATATCACAATCATGTTCAAGTCGCAGCATCGAGATGTATATTAAGTTGAAACCAAGGGATTCAACAAGCATCACTTTATCCATGTGCTGATCCCTTGAGATTGCAACTGTACCTAGACCCAATACCTTGCTTTTACCAGTTTCAGCAAATGTGACGTGACTCTTATCAGATGGACGTAAAGTTGAGTCCATGAGAAGACTTCGATCACCAGTCATGTGATTAGTGCATCCGCTGTCCATAATCCATTCTGAAGCATGAGGTGTCATACCCTACAGTACAGTTAGGGGGATAGGCTTCACCAAGAGCATTGTGAAGCATAAACATTTGACGGGCAAGAGGATTATTGAAGCTCAGATCAAGATTAGGACTGATAGGATGAATGGCAAACGATTCAGGAACAAAATACATAGTAAGACTATTTGGGCATTTGATCCGCGCCTACAAGATGTTTTAGGTCCCCAGAATAGCATCGACGCCTTTGATTTCTCGGCCGAGACCTTTCCCCGCAAGAGAAAGTTAATTCTTCTTAACCACCCACATCTTCAGGGGTGGCTTAGAAGCAATGAGTCTAAGTGCAGCATCTGAGAATTTGGGCTTTGGAGCCCTAGCAAATAGCCTTGCAGGAGATGAATGATACTCATATGAATAAGCAGAAAAATTCTTAGTTCTATGAACATAGCGGTTTGAAGACACACACTCATATTCATAAGTCTGAGTATGGTTTCCCTGCAAAACATTGGCGTTAGGGTGACTCAGGTGAGTCCTCGGTTTGTATGAAGCCTTTGGACCATATGAAGCCTTAGGTCTGGGGTTTGTCTTCTTCCCAGGTGGTGTCATGATGACATTCACTAGAAGATTCTCAAGACAACTTTTGGGAACCCAGATCTTCTTCATAGGTGGCCCATTCCTGCAGTTAGTACCAACATATCTGGCAAACACTTCACCATTCTGATTCTTGAACAGTTTATAGTTTGCATCAAAGGATTCATCAATGACAACAGGGTTAGCACAGGTAAAGCCAGATAAGGTGGATGGGTCCACTGAAGGTCCCTTTGCAGCAACTCATGTGGTTTTGGGGTACTGCTCAGGCTTCCAGTAGGAACCATCAACATTCATTTTCCTCTTGAACCCAACACCCTCTTTCCTAGGGTTCAGTTCAGGATATGTTTTTTGAGGACATCGCACAAGGTCTGATGCCCTTTCAGACTTTTGTACATCCCCGTTTCAAGCAATGTCTTCAACCTAGCATTTTCATCAGCAATAGTAGTGGTATCCTCAGCAGAGGGGTTAGTTACCACATCAGTAGTTGAAGACAATGCAACAGTAGCAGCAGTGGAACATTCAGCAACAGAGGTAGCGTTATCACGCTCAAGACATTTTAGACATGGTGGTTCAAATCCATCCTGAGCGGGACTGATCTGTTGAGCGCGAAGTGACTCATTCTCTTTTTGAAGATCTTCATGAGCCGCTCTCAATTTCTCAAGGTCTTGCTTCCTTTGAAGATAATCATAGGAGAGCTTTTCATTAGTGGTCGAGAGCGTTTCATGACGACTTTCAAGTTCTTGGTACTTAGCATGAAGATTTTTTATGTCTTCAACTAAGGACTGTGAACGGGTCATTTCCGCGTCCAACAGGTCATCGCTTTTGTCTAACAGTTTTTGAGTATGTTCCATAGCCTTTTGTTGTTCAGTTGCAATTTTAGCAAGTGTTTTGTAGCTGGGTTTGGATTCACAATCAGAGTCATCTTCACTAGATGTTTGAAAGTAAGCATCGCGTGATTTTACCTTGGCACCACGTGCCATGAAGAAGTAGGTGGGAGCAGGGTCGTCCTGATCATTAGCATCAGCGTTGGTGTGGAAGTCATTGTCTTCAGTGTTGAAGATGGACTTGGCAATGTAGGCTGTGGCTAGAGCTAGACTCACACGCCAGGTCGGACTCCTCCTCGTGACTCCACCTCCGCCTCCTCGTAAGCATTCTCCTCCTCTGAATCCATCTCCTTGCCAACAAAAGCACGTGCCTTGCGAGATGAGCTCTTCTTATGAGATGAAGACTTGGATGAGGACTTGGAAGAAGACTTTGAAGATTTCTTCTTCTTCCTGTCATCAGAATCATATTCCTTGCTCTTCTTCTTCTTCTTCTTCTCATTGTCCCATAGTGGACACTCAGAAATGTAGTGTCCAGGTTTCTTGCACTTGTGACATGTTCTCTTCTTGTAGTCATGAGTGGAAGCTTCATCATTTCTTGAGGTAGATCGTGAAGACTTTCTGAAGCCCTTCTTCTTAGTGAACTTCTGGACTTCTTCACAAGCATGGCAAGTTCCTTTCCAATGTCTCTAGGATCATCAGAACTGCAGTCAGATTCTTCTTCACATGAGGAAACAACTTTTGACTTCAAAGCACGAGTTAGGCCATAGTTGGGACCATAGATATCTCTTTTCTCGCATAGCCGAACTCATGTGTGTTGAGCCTCTCAAGTATATCAGACGGATCGAGTGTCTTGAAGTCAGGACGTTATTGTATCATGAGGGCAAGGGTGTCAAAGGAGCTGTCAAGTGATCTCAGTAGTGTCTTGACGATTTCATGCTTGGTAATCTCAGTGGCACTGAGAGCACGAAGCTCATTTGTGATGTCGGTGAGGCGATCAAACGTGAGCTAGACATTTTCATTGTCGTTTCTCTTGAAGCGGTTGAAGAGGTTGCGAAGAACACTGATCCTTTGATCTCTCTGGGTTGAGACGCCTTCGTTGACCTTGGATAGCCAGTCCTGCATTAGCTTCGACGCTTCAGAGCACTCACGCTGCCATATCGTCCTTTGGTCGATGACCACAAATGATGTTCTTGGCAGTAGAGTCCAGTTGAATAAACTTCTTGACATCAGCAAGGGTGACACCTTCACCAGTCTTGGGAACGCCATTCTTGACGACATACCAGAGGTCGACATCAATGGCTTCAAGATGCATGCACATCTTATTCTTCCAGTAGGGATATTCAGTTCCATCGAACACAGGGCAAGCAACGGAGACTTTGATTATCCCTGCAATGACATAGCTAAAACTCCGTGTGGTTAAATCAATCACACGTAACAAGGGAGTACCTTGCTCTGATACCAATTGAAAGTGCTAGATATCGAGTAGAGGGGGGGGGGTGAATAGGCAATTTTTATGAAAGTCTTCAAAACATGGAAGTTTCGAAGACAAACAATAGAAATGAACCTATTGAAATGCAGCGGAAGATATACTACACTAAGCAAGCCATAGTCAAGTATGCAATGAGAGTACGAAGACAAATAGCAGCTAGGTAGTAAGGATCATAATGGAAGATGGTATGAAGCCAAACAACAATAGATTTCAAATAGTGAAGACAAATAGGTAAAGCAAACAAGCAATGAATTCACAAAGACAAACTCTAAGTAAAGAGAGGGAGAGGATAGAACTAGTCACTTGTTGAGGACACAAGATTTGTTCGACCAGTTCCAGTTGTTGTGACAACTGTACGTATGGTTAGGGAGGCTAAGATTCAACTCAGAAGACCACGTCTTCACCTTATTCCCCTTGAGCTAAGGACACACAGTCCTCTCCCAATTACTCTGGTAAGTCTTCAAGGTAGACTTCCAAACCTTCACAGACTTCGTTCACCGGTGATCCACAAGGACTCTTGGATGCTCAGAACGCGATGCCTAACCAGCTGGAGGATTCACAGTCCTCAAGTGTAATAAGTCTTCAGGTCACGCAGACAGAAAGACTTCAGTGATGCCTAACACTCTTTGGCTCTGGGTGTTTGGGCTTTGTCCTCGCAAGGATTTCTCTATCTCTCAAAGGCTTCGAGGTGGGTTGCTCTCAATACGACAAAAGCCGTGCACTAACTCTGAGCAGTCACCAATTCATGGTGTAGGGGGTGGGCTATTTATAGCCACTAGGCAACCCGACCTGATATGTCCGAAATGACCCTGGGTCACTAAGGAACTGACACGTGTTCCAACGGTCAGATTTCAAACACACGCTGCAACTTTACTTGCGCTTATAAGAAAAGATGAGTCATCTAGCTCGATAAGATTTGCTCTCATTGTCTTCGTCAAGACATAGGATTTTGGTTGAGCATCACTTCAGTCACTCTGACTTTGTTCACTTGGACCCCACTTAACAGTACGGTGGTTCCTATGACTCAACAAAGAAGAAAAGGAAACAACAAAACAACTAAGTCTTCAGCCTCCATAGTCTTCACTCAATGTCTTCTCATGTCATAGTCTTCGATATGAATATCTTCACATACCACCATTGTCGTCAATGTCATCACACATTTTTAGGGGTCATCTCCAGTAGGTAAACCGAATCAATGAGGGACTACTACCTGTGTTATCCTGCAATTCTCACAAGCACATTAGTCCCTCAACCAGGTTTGTCGTCAATACTCCAAAACTACTAGGGGTGGCACTAGACGCACTTACACCTGATCGAGCGAGTAATGTTTAATCTCCAGAGCCTCGCTGATTTAAATCCTCAGATCGCCATCGGCAGACCACCGAGACCCGGCCAGGATTGACGCGTTCATCGACTAGTCAACCCGCTTTCCCCGATAGAAGAAGAGTGTGCCCCAATTCCAGAGACATTTTCTCGGGACCCTGTCCATTTGCTGTTTTGATTGTAAACATCATAACTATGTTTGATTATGCGTTGCAGCTGATGCATTGTACCCCAAGTTTGTGCTATGAGTAAAATGTTTGGTTTCAGCTAATAGGAGCAATATTTTCAAAACAACCCTTAGCAAATCTCGAGGACGAGATTTTTCTTAAGGGGGGTAGTGTTGTGACAACCCAAAATTTTGACCTTGTTTTATTAATTAAAATTTTGCCAGGAAATTTAAACTTTTATTTTCTGGATTTTCTTTTAATTTCAGAACCATTCTTTTCTTTGTTTGTATGGAGTTTTTACCCCAAGTGAAAACTTTCCAAATATATTATTGGACTTGTTTACCTTCTCTAGAATTTTTTTCTATTATCAGTGGATTTAATTGCATAATTGTTTCTCTCTAAGCTTTATTCTTTAAAGTGATTTTTGTAGTTTTAGAGCTCTATTTGCACTACAACCCTTTGATAAATTTATTTAAAATTTCAACAAAAATTTGGGGATGTCATGTGATGTTTTTAAATCACTTTTATGAAAAAACATCTTTGATTCATTGGAGATTTTGAGCTCTACCCCAAGTTTTCAAAACTGGTCCAGATGGCAGTATTGCACTGGAACCTATTTAAATATTCCTTTAAAGCTTTCACCAAAATAAGGGGATGTTAGTAGGAGCATATTATTCAACTTTATGCAAAAACCCACTGATGTTCCTTGAAAATTTTGAGTAAACCACCCTCATTTTCATTCTGGTCCAGCTTGGTGAATTGTATTGTATCTATATTTTCTCTTGCTCTTTTTGCCATGGGATTTGCCCTGCTTGAAGTACACCCTACCAAACCCTTAAGTCCAGGAGGTTGGACCCATTGGAGCATTTTTGGTACATGAAATAATACTATTTTCTTTCTGCCCAGATTTGATTTCCTCAAAAACTTACACTATCAAGTTTTGATTTTTCCCAAACCAACCATGCCATGTTTTCTAGTACCTAAAAAGACTCTGATCTGGAAATTTTGGTCACTTGCAAAATAATCTGGATGCCCCTAGCATTTCGTTGAACAGTTGGAGTGCATGAACCGTTTTGGCATAGATTTTAGTTAGCATTATAGAGTTGCTTTATTTGCCTAGCCAGCTTGTCCATTAGAGATTTAGTAACCACCCTAACCAGTCCGGTAACTTGCAGTATCATCCAAGCCCTCTGGGTGCCATGGCATTTCGCCGAGCGGTTGGTGGGCGTGCACTGGGCGCCCAGAGCGCCGCTAATCGCAGCCAGACGCCCTGAAGCTGCCGCTCAGCGCTTTACTCCGTACCTCCTGGTCTTTTCTTGCCCGAGGGACCAAGCCACGATCTTGTCCGTTCGCCCGTGACATGCTGCCACCCCTGGCTCCTCGCAGCGCCGCCGCAGCGAGCCTTTGGCGGCACGCAGGTGTCGGCAGCCCGCCCCTGCTCAGGTCGGCACCGCCCAAACCACCGCAGCGCGCTAGCTCACCTCCTTGGACAGTGGAGAGTTCGTCATTAGCCCCTGAAGCCAGCCAGCCATCGCCACGTTGCCTCCAAAATGACAAGAGCAAGCGCACGTCGAGCTTATCCACGGCTACCATCGGAACCGACGCTGCCCTGCTATAAATAGCGCCCGGCCTCCCTTGCACTCGTCAACAGCCTCAAGTCAACCGTAGCTAACTCCACTGCAAAGAAGTTGACCAGAGGAGGTCGTCATCCTCGCCTGCAAGTGCAGCCGCCTCAAGACCAAGTTGGTTACTTCGCAGCCAGAGCCCCTCTGACCCCATACTCGCCGCCTCTAGTCTTTCCTTGACCCAACAGAGCCGTCTCATCCCTTAATTCCGATCGAGAGCCACCGTAGACCGAATCCCCAAACCAACCCGAAACCTCCGTCTGCCGGGAGTTTCGCCGGCCGGGCGACCCTATCCACCACTCCGGCAGTGGTGACCATCGAGAGGACCGCTAGCTCATGGGGAACCTATCCCCGTGCCTAGTACCCCGTGAGGAGTAGCCTTCCGCCGACCGGGCGCCGCCGAGTCGCCTGCTCCCTTGCCGTGAAAGCGGAGGGGGGATGAACTCGACAGCTGGGCCCCTGCACGTCACGATTAGGCTGCACCCCAACGGTTCTAAGTGAAGGCGCCCTCCGCCGAGTACGTCTTCCCTGTGATAATACGTATTCGATTCTGAACCGTTTTCTTTTTTTTTTCAGATTTTATTAAAAACAGAGTTGATCAAAACTTTGACTCTCTATATCTTTTGAAATAAAACTTCAAATGAGTTGATTCTTTTTATGTCGTTTCTCAAATTTGGTCTAGTTTATTTTCATATTTATTTGAAAATTTTCCAAACAAATATTTTGGGCTATTTTTAAACAAAATTTTCTTAAATAGGATTTTTGAAGAAGACAACTTTCAATTTTTTTTTGGAATGCACCCTGCCTCTCCACAACTTAAAGGCAAGCATTCTGAACCCTGGCATAATATTTTTATGGGTTGTTTGATACGGTTATAACACCACCTCGACAGGGAGCATACGTTATTTTATGTGACGATATGATTCATACACATTGAGTGCATAATGAAAATTCTAGTTGTTGGAAATGGATATGCTTGTGATGGTAATCACTCTCGTATACCTTTCATGCCTACCGGGAGGAAGCCGGGAAAGTCTCTGTCTTGGGTAGACATGAGCTTGTCTCCGGTCTTCATCGAGACGGTTGTGTCTGGTACGGCATAGTGAGGCATGATGAGTGGTGATTTTATCTGATGGTTGGAACATGTTTGTTATGCTAACCATGCAGGGAATACTTAAAACTCCTGAGTCGACTGTGAGATTGAGTCTTGTTCCAAAGAACTCCCCATACTTGTTTCAGACTACCACTTGTCCCCGCCATGTAGGGTACGGTTCAGTAAGTTGTCAACCCCTTCCTAGCACACACCATATAGAGAGGCCATGGTGGAAGATACCAGAAGGCCTCCGGTAGGCATGCCACCTGGTCCGGGGGCATGGGTGTTTTCGGTTGTAGCCGAAAGGGTAGCTCCCCTAGTTTGGCGTGCGGTATAAATTTTGTGATCCCATGCTAACCGAGGTTGTAGCCTCCCCACTTAGAGTTTTGCTTAACATGTGTCGTGGGTGATTCCAGACGCCGGTAAGTTAGGCTGGTGTGTGCGGGCGGGTGTGTTTTCAATCAAAAGACCATAGGCGGAATTAGTCCCGATGGACTAAAGAAATCAGTTACCCGTGGGTAAAGAGTACACCCTCTGCAGAGATTATATCTATTCGAATAGCCGTGTCCATGGTTAAGGACTACAGTCTAGGATGGGTCAAGTGTCGGTCTTCGGAGGAAAAACTACTAAACCAGAACATGGATCGTGACCTGTGACTCATGATAATTATGATTATTATTATTATGGACTAACCATTACATTATTCGGATTATTGAGTATCCCTGGGACGGTTCTACCTCCTGGATATTCACTGTGATTATTCTTGTATAAGCCCTTTATGTGGTGTCGCACAGACGCCTGACTGTGGCATGTTTGTTATATCTTTTATATATAAGCCCTTTATTTGGTGTCGCACAGACGCCCGACTGTGGCATGTTTTTTATATCTTTTATATATAAGCCCTTTATGTGGTGTCGCACAGACGCCCGACTGTGGCATGCTTGTTATATCTTTTATATATAAGCCCTTTATGTGGTGTCGCACAGACGCCCGACTGTGGCATATTTGTTATATCTTTTATATATAAGCCCTTTATGTGGTGTCGCACAGACGCCCGACTGTGGCATGCTTGTTATTTCAATTACTTATAAGCCCTTTATGTGGTGTCGCACAGACGCCCGACTGTGGCATGCTTGTTATATCTTTCATATATAAGCCCTTTATGCGGTGTCGCTCAGACGCCCGACTTAGGCATGCTTTATATTATTACCCTTTCGAGGCGTCACTTCAGACACCCGATCAGTGCATTTTATTCCTATCCTCGGGTTGTTTATTCATGTTCTATATGAATAATTTGCTTGTGTGCATCATAAATCTTATTTCATGACTGACGTGGTGATCATGGCATATTTCAAAGCATGATTATCATTTGTTATATTATACCTGTGTTCATAATGTTTGCGAGTACATTCAAAGTACTCACTGGCTTGTCCCTGGCTATTGTCTTGGCCATATTTCTCGCGTGGAGAGGAGCGTTGCGATGACAGCCCCGGAACCTACGCAATGTTGATAGCAGCCTCGCGAGGATAGGAGTTATCCAGGTCAGCTGTTCCTGTGGGAAATGGAGCCCCATAGACGCTGATGCACCACAAACCGCTTCCATCATCAACCATAAGAAACCATTTGTTGTACTCAGAGGCCAGAATGGTCTTGTACTACATATCTTGTTTTTTTGCTTGGAGTTTCTGTATCAAGTTGGTGCCTCATCAGCTAACAGTAATCCTGGGGCGGTGAGCACAAGGGCCACTTTTGGGAAATTAATATCCCGAAAATCCGATCGTGACATGATATTAATACCGCTTTGCTGAATCTTGTTATGAAAGATCAATTTTCCCAGATTGTAATGAGGACGTCGCGTCCCATCTTAACACATTTGTGGAATTATGCTAAATTCAAAAGAAAAAAGATGTGGCCAATGATGTTGTGAAGTTGAAATTATTTCTGTTTTCTTTGCGATCATGCAAAATTTTGGTTTTCTTCTTTGCCTCGCAATAGTATCAATTCTTGGAATAAGTGCAAAGATGCTTTCATTACTAAGTATTTTCCGCCCGCGAAAATTATTTCCCTTAGAATCCAGATCATGAATTTTAAGCAACTTGAACATGAGCATGTTGCACAATCTTGGAAAAGGATGCAAATGATGCTAAGGAATTGCCCAACTCATGGGTTAAATCTTTGGATGATCATACAAAAAGTTTATGCGGGGTTGAATTTTGTTTCTCGTAATCTTTTAGATTCCGCCGTGGGTGGTACTTTTATGTATATTACTTTGGGTGAAGCCACCAAATTGCTTGATAATATAATGGCAAATTATTCACAATGGCATACCGAAAGAGCTCCTACTAGTAAAAAAAAGTTAATTCGGTTGAGGAAATTTCTTCTTCGAGTGAAAAAGTTGATGCTCTTATGAAATTGGTTGCTAGTAAAATTTCTCCTATTGATTTTAATGATGCGCCTTTGTCTATTTTGATTAAGCAAAATAATGATGTCGTAGATGTGAATTTTATCTCACGAAACAATTTCAATAACAATGCTTATAGAGGTAATTTTGATCCTAGGCCTTTTCCTAGTAATTCCCCTAATAATTATGGTAATTCCTATGGTAATCCTTCTTATAATAATAATAGGAACACCTCTGATCTTGAGAATAATATTAAATAATTTATCAACACTCAAAAAGTTTTCAATACTATAATGGAAGAAAAGTTGAATGAGATTGATGATTTGTCTAGAAGTGTTGATAGAATTTCTCATGATGTAGAAAATCTCAAGATGAAAATTTTTGTGCCTAAGATTGAGGAATCAATTAAAGCTCTTTGTTCTATGGATGAAAGTAAGAAAAGAACTGCTATGCTTAGAGCTAAAAGAGAATTTCTAGAAAAAGCGTTTTCTAGTGATTATTTTCATAAAAGTGATGAAGATCTTAAAATGATTGGTGTTTCTTCTATTGATTCCTTGTTTAGTAAAATTAAGATTGGTGATAAAGGGACTGGAGAAGAGTCAACTTTAGCTAGAATGCGTCCCGATAATTCGGAGGGTGAAATCTTGTTGAGAAAATTGATAAAAGTGGGTTTGAAGAGGTCAAAACTTTAACTAGTGATGTGCCCACTCTTTTGGATTACAAAGACTTTAATTATGATAGTTTCTCTTTGATTGATTGTATTTCTTTGTTACAATCCATGATGAATTCACCCCATGCTTATGAACAAAATAAAGCTTTTACTAAACATATTGTTGATGCTTTGATGAAATCTTTGGAAGAAAAATTGGAACTGGAAGTTTCAATTCCTAGAAAATTACATGATGAGTTGGAACCGACTATCAAAGTCAAGATTAAAAATATGAGTGTTTTTATTTATGTGACTTGGGTGCTAGTGTTTCTACAATTCTGAAATCTTTATGTAATGTGCTTGGTCTTACCGATATTGAAGAGTGTTCTTTAAATTTGCACTTGGCGGATTCTACTATTAAAAAGCCTATTGGAAGAATTAATGATGTTCTTATTCTTGCAAATAGGAATTATGTGCCCATAGATTTTATTGTTCTTGATATTGATTGCAATCCATCTTGTCCAATTATTCTTGGTAGATCGTTTTTATGCACTATCGATGCCGTGATTGATATGAAAGAGGGTAATATTAAGTTCCAGTTTCCACTAGGGAAGGGTATGGAACACTTTCCCAGAACAAGAATCAGGCTACCATGTGAATCAATCATGAGGGCATCTTAAGGATCTAGGAACAAAGATGACAAAACTTAGATCCTTGCTTTATGCCTAGCTAGCGGCGTGAAACAATAGCGCTTGTTAGAGGCAACCCAATGAATAAAATTTATTTTTATTTTTGCTTCCTCTTCTTGAGTGTTAGCACAATTATGCTATAGTTAAGATTGTGTTTCTTGTGTTTTAATTAGTGTTTGTGCCAAGCAAAGCCTTTAGGATCTTCTTGGGTGATAGTTGTTTGATCCTGCTAAAAACAGAAACTTTCTTGCTCACGAAAATAATTTTCATTTTTAAACAGAGCGTGATAAAATACCAATTATTTTTGCAGGAGATTAATATACAAATTTCTCAGGTCATCCTAATTTTTCGGAATTTCTGAAGTTACAGAAGTATTCGAAATACCCAGATTGGTACAGACTGTTCTGCTTTTGACAGATTCTGTTTTCTTCTGCGTTGTATGCTTGTTTTGATGATTCAATGGTTTTATTTGAAGAGTTTTTGCCATAGAAAAGTTGGAATGCAGTAGATATAGTGCAAGAAATAAAATATGAATTGGTTTGCAACAACACTTATAGTAGTGATTTTTTTTCTTATACTAACGGATCTCATGAAGGTTTTGTTGAGTTTTGTGTGATTGAAGTTTTCATGTTTTGGGTGATATTACGATGGATGAAGGAATAAGGAGTAAGAAGAGCCTAAGCTTGGGGATTCCCATGGCATCCGAAGCAATTATCCAAAGAGAAGCAAGCGACTAAGCTTGGGGATGCCCTGAGTGGCATCCCCTCTTTCTTCTAACGACCATCGGTATTTTACTCAAAGCTATATTTTTATTCATCACATACTATGAGTTTTGCTTGGAGCGTCTTGTATGATATGAGTCTTTGCTTGTTTTGCTTTTTATCTTTCGTCATGAATCCTTGCTGGACACACCTATTTGAGAGGGCCAAAATTATGCCATGACTTGTTAGAATTGCTCTCTATGCTTTACATAAATATTTTTGAGCTATGGAATTGCTCTAGTGCTTCACTTATATCTTTTTTTGCACGGTGTGCTTTAGTATTTTTGAAGAAATTCTCTCTTGCTTCACTTAAATTTATTTGAGAGTTAGTATTTTTTTTAAGAAATTCTCTCTGGCTTCACTTAAATTAATTTGAGAGAAAGAAATATTATGCTCATGATCCTCACTTATATTTGTTTGAGCTTATCAAAAGCAAGACATGAAAATTAGTCCTAAAGTGATAGATACCCAAGAAGGTTATAATAAAAACTTTCATGAAGATAATTGGACAAAATAAACTTGATTCCTTGTAATAGTTTTGAGATATGATGATGTGATATGTGAGTCATGTTGATGAGTAATTACGCTTTAGTAAGAATGTTGGTGTTAAGGTTTGTGATTCCCTATGCAAGTACAAAAGTCAATAGTTGTGCAATGAAATTACATCCTACTTGTGGTGCATTATTTGGTGTTAATTATTCTTAATGCTCTCTTATGAGATTATTTGTTTCTTGGTTGGTCGCATCTCAATCTTTTGCTAGCCTTCATTTTGCACTAAGTATGATCCTACTTGTGCATCCATAATCCTTTATACCAGTTTTGCCATATAAGTCCACTATACCTACCTATATGCGGTATTCTTTTGCCATTCTAAGCAAATTTGTATGTGCCATCTCTAATTTTCAAAATAAATTCCTCTTTTGTGTTTCGCATTTGCCATGGGTTTATGAGGGGTGGCCGATATTTTCCATGCCAGATGTGTTATTCTCACGATGAGTGTTTATTCCTTGTCATTGCACGAGAGTAAGGCAAAGGTATTAGGGATGCCCAGTCCCGAAATGAAAAATGAATTTCCTTTATGCTGACAAATAATAAGTTCCTTTGAAAGTGTTGGTATGGAAGGCACCCGTGGATACCGTTAGCCATGGAAAGTGAAAGTATGGTGGAAAAAGGAATAAACTTTAATTTCTGTTTGGGAACCACCTATGATATATCTAGCATGGAAAGTGGGGGGAACTCTAAATCGTTTTCATTCGTGGTAAAAGTATGCCTCCCAAATTTTTTTTATCTCTCAATTGTCGCTTTGAGCTCTGGCACCTCTACAAATCCGTAATTCCCTCCACGAAGGGCCTTTCTTTTACTTTATGCAATTTTTATTTTTAACTTGGGTCTCCATCTTCTCTTATAAAGCACCAACTAGGGGGCACTATGATCGTACTTGATCATTGGGTGTAGCTAATATGCGAGTGTATTTCATGAATGGATCAATGATTGAGCATGATGGGCTAGGGATAACTTATTTTAGCGTTGATATTTTGAAAGACATGGTTGCTTGTTGATATGCTTGAGTATTTAAGTCTCATGTCAAAACTAGACTATTGCTTTGAACCATATAAAAGTCCAAATGTCCATGCTTTAAAGAAAAGAATATGAGATGACATGCTAAGTAGCATTCCACATCAAAAATTCTGTTTTTATCATTTACGTACTCGAGGACGAGCAGGAATTAAGCTTCAGGATGCTGATACGTCTCCAATGTATCCATAATTTTTTATTGTTCCATGTTGTTATATTATCATTCTTGGATGTTTTATAATCATTCTATGTCATTTTTAATACTAACATATTGACACGGTGCCAAGTTCCAGTTGTTGTTTTTTGCATGTTTTTTACATCGTAGGAAATCAATATCAAATGGAGTCCAAACGCAGCGAAAATTTTTGTGGTTTTTTTTTGGACCAGAAGACATCCAATGGGTCGGAGAAGCGCCTGGGGGGGTGCTCCAAGGGGAGCACAACCCACCAGGGCGCGCCTGGAGGCCCAGGTGCGCCCTGGGGGTTGTGCCCACCTCTAGTGCCCCCAGACCGCCTCTTTGCTCTATAAATACCCCAAATATTCCAGAAACCATAGGGGAGTCGACGAAAATCAATTCCAGCCACCGCAAGTTCCAGAAACACCATATCCAATCTAGACACCATCACAGAGGGGTTCATCATGTCCATTGGTGCCTCTCCGATGATGCGTGAGTAGTCTTTTGTAGACCTTCGGGTCCATAGTTAGTAGCTACATGGCTTCCTCTCTCTCGTTTGATTCTCAATAGAATGGTCTCTTGGAGATCCATATGATGTAATTCTTTTGTGGTGTGTTTGTTGGGATATGATGAACTTTGAGTTTATGATCAGATCTATCTCTTTTTATCCATGAAAGTTATTTGAGTCTTCTTTGATCTCTTATATGCATGATTGATCATAGCCTCATATTTCTTCTCAGATATTCGGTTTTTGTTTGGCCAACTTGATCTATTTATCTTGCAATGGGAAGAGGTGCTTTGTGATGGGTTCGATCTTACGGTGCTTGATCCCAGTGACAGAAGGGGAACTGACATGTATGTATCGTTGCTATTAAGGATACCAATATGGGGTCTATTTCTACATAAATAGATCTTGTCTACATTATCTCATCATTCTTATTGCATTACTCTATTTCTCCATGAACTTAATACACTAGATGCATGCTGGATAGCGGTCGATGTGTGGAGTAATAGTAGTAGATGCAGGCAAGAGTCGGTCTACTAATCTTGGACGTGATGCCTATATAATTATCATTGCTGCAATTTGAAGTTCTGTCGTCGTGATTATTTGAAGTTCTATCAATTGTCCAACAATAATTTGTTCACCCACCGTTTGCTATTTTTCTCGAGAGAAGCCACTAGTGAAAACTACGGTCCCCGGTCTCTTCCTTAATGTATTTGCCTTTGCGGTCTATTTTCCTTTGCTTTTATTTTCAGATCTATTAAACCAAAAATACAAAAATACCTTGGTGCAATTTATTTTATTTGAGATCTATTTATCCCATCTATCATATTTTATCACGTCCGTTTGCCAATTTGAGGCACCATTACCCGAAAGGGATTGACAACCCTTTTAACACGTCGGGTTGCGAGTATTTGTTATTTATGTGCAAGTGTTGTTTAAGTAGTATTGCTTGGTTCTCATACTTGTTCGATAACCTTGATCTCATCACTGAGGGAAATACCTACCGTTGTTGTGCTGCATCATCCCTTCCTCTTTGGGGAAATACCGACGTAGTCTAGCAGACATCAAGGTTTCACATATAAATATACTATCTTGGACATATTGTGCAATTGTGAGCACTCATTAAATATGACATGCTAAAAAGGGTTGATGTTGGAGAAGGAAGACAACATAATGGGTCATGTTTTCCTATATCTGAATAGAAGTTATATTGTCATGGATCATCCAACATGTTGAGCTTGCCTTTCCCTCTCATGCTAGCCAAATTATTTGCATCAACTAGAGATACTACTTGTGCTTCCAAACATCCCTAAACCCAGTTTTGCCATGAGAGTCCACCATACCTATATGGATCGAGTAAGATCCTTCAAGTAAGTTGTCATCGGTGCAAGCAATAAAAATTTCTCTCTAAATATGTATGATATATTAGTGTGAAGAAAATACGCTTTATACTAACTGGTGATTTGGAATAATAAAAGCGACGGGCTGCATAATAAAGGTCTTTATCAAAAGCGGCAATATAAAGTGACATTCTTTTGCATTAAGATTTTGTGCATCCAATCACAAAAGCGCATGCCAACCTCTACTTCCCTCTGCGAAGGGCCTTTCTTTTTTACTTTTATCTTCTGCCCTTATACAAGAGTCATGGTGATTATCAACTTTCCTTTTTATACTTTTTCCTTTGGCAAGCACTATATGTTGGAGATATCCAGATATATATATATATATATATATATATATATATATCCACTCAGATGTAGTTTATCATAAAGTATTATTGTTGACGTTACCCTTGAGGTAAAAGGTTGGGAGCCGAAACTATAAGCCCCTATCTTTCTCTGTGTCTGATTGAAACTTTGTACCCATAAGTATTGCGTGAGTGTTAGCCATTGTGAAAGATTAAATGATAGTTGAGTATGTGGACTTGCTGAAAAGATCTTATTTGACTCTTCTGATGTTATGATAAATTGCATTTGCTTCAATGACTGAGATCATAGTTTGTTCGTTCTCAATGAAGTTTCTGATTTATACTTTATCTTGTGAATGAATTGTTACTTTAGCGTAAGAAATTATATGGCACTATATGTTGCTGTTCTAAAGATGATCATGATGCCCTCATGTACGTATTTTGTTTTATCGACTCCTCTATCTCTAAACATTTGGACATATTTATCGATATCGGCTTTCGCTTGAGGACAAGGGAGGTCTAAGCTTGGGGGACTTGATACGTCCATTTTGCATCATGCTTTTATATTGGTATTTATTGCATTATGGGCTGTTATTAAACATTATATCTCAATACCAATGCCTATTCTCTCTTATTTTATAAGGTTTACATGAAGAGGGAGAATGCCGGCAGCTGGAATTCTGGACTAGAAAATGAGCAAATATTAGAGACCTATTATGCACAAACTTCATGGAGCATGTTTTTGAAATATATAAAAAATATTGGGTGAAGAAAGAACCAGAGGGGGTCCACCAGCCAACCACAAGGTTGGAGGGTGCGCCCTACCCCCTGGGCGCGCCGCCCGTCCTTGTGGGGCCCCTGGCAGGCCTCCGGTGCCCATCTTTGGCTATATGGTGTGTTTTGACCTGGAAAAATCAAGGAAGCTGACAAATCGCCATTGCCTCGAGGCGGAAGCTAGGCAGAACCAATCTAGGGCTCTGGCGGAGCTGTTATGCCGGGGAAACTTCCCTCTGGGAGGGGGAAATCTAAGCCATCGTCATCACCAACGATCCTCTCACCGAGAGTGGGGTCAATATCCATCAACATCTTCACCAGCACCATATCCTCTCAAACCCTAGTTCATCTGTTGTATTCGATCTTTGTCCCAAAACCTCAGATTGGTACTTGTGGGTTGCTAGTAGTGTTGATTACTCCTTGTAGTTGATGCTAGTTGGTTTACCCGGTGGAAGATTATATTTTCAGATACTTAATGATAATTAATACTCCTCTGATCTTTATCATAAATATGTTTTGTGAGTAGTTATGTTTGTTCCTGAGGACATGGGAGAAGTCTTGTTATAAGTAATCATGTGAATTTGGTATTCGTTTGATATTTTGATGAGATGTATGTTCTCTCTCCTCTAGTGGTGTTATGTGAATGTTGACTACATCACACTTCACCATTATTTGTTCCTAGGGGAAGGCATTGGGAAGTAATAAGTAGATGATGGGTTGCTAGAGTGACAGAAGCTTAAACCCTAGTTTATGCGTTGTTTCCTAAGGGACTGATTTGGAACCATATGTTTCATGCTATGGTTAGGTTTTCCTTAGTTCTTCTTTCGTAGTTGCGGATGCTTGTGAGAGGGGTTAATCATAAGCGGGAGGCTTGTCCAAGGAAGGGAAACACCCAAGCACCGGTCCACCCACATATAAAATTATCAAAGTAACGAACGTGAATCATATGAGCATGATGAAAACTAACTTGACAACAATTCCCATGTGTCCTCAGGAGCGCTTTGCATTATATAAGAGTTCGTATAGGCCTGCTTTGCTACAAAAAGGATTGGGCCACCTTGCTGCACCTTAGTTACTTTATTTACTTGTTACTCATTACGATTTATCTTATCACAAAACTATCTGTTCCCGATAATTTCAGTGCTTGCAGAGATTACCTTGCTGAAAACCGCTTATCATTTCCTTCTGCTCCTCGTTGGGTTCGACACTCTTACTTATCGAAAGGACTACGATAGATCCCCTATACTTGTGGGTCATTAGGTACCAGGGACATCATCCTGAGATCAGCACCTAGTCCCTCTGCTCCGCTGTCCACCATCTCTGATGTCCAGTATTGCCAGCGAGCTGGGGGTGGCCCTTCGTTGTTGCCGCAGTGGAGGCCGCCTATCCTGGCCAGTCCCAGGGGGCGCACCTCTTGGGTCAGATGGGCGACACCGCGTGCCGGATTGCCTCCGTGAAGGGGCGGGCACGGGTCCCTGGAGGTGTCCGTGAAGCCGGCAGGATCCGGAAGGGCGACGCACCCTCGCAGGCAGCATCGAGAATCTCGGTGACGTGGGTGAGCAAGGCGTCGCGGCTGCCTTCCGCTAATCTGCATCGTAGCAACTCGCGTGCTACGAGGAGCACGGCTCGCATGTTCGCCTGCTCCCGGCGAGCGTGCAGAGACAACGCCACAACGTAGCCGGACGAACGCGTGGTGACTCGGTTGCGGCGCTGAACGGGAGGGGGCGAGAGCGGCCGACGCCGCTGATGGCAGCTGGAACTACATCGGTATTTCCCAGGAGAGGGAGGGATCATGTAGCACAGGGACAGTAGGTACTTCCCTCAGTTATGAAACCAAGGTATCGAACCAGTAGGAGAACCAAGCAACACAACGTAAACAACACCTCCACACAACCAACAACACCTCACAACCCGACGAGTTAAAGGGGTTGTCAATCCCTTCCGAGTAATGGCGCCAGAAACTGGCAAAAGACGTGAGGTAAATTTGTAGTAGATTGAATAATAGATTGCAAATAAAAAAAAGTGCAGCAAAGTATTTTTGTATTTTTGGTTTAATAGGTCTGAATAAAAATGCAAAGGAAAAGTAAATCGCAAGGCTAATATTTGAGGAAGAACACCCGGGGGCCGTAGATTTCACTAGTGGCTTCTCTCGAGAAAATGTGCAAATGGTGGGTAAACAAATTACTGTTGGGAAATTGATAGAACTTAAAATACTTATGACGATATCGAGGCAATGATCATTACATAGGCATCACGTCCAAGATTAGTAGACCGACTCCTGCCTGCATCTACTACTATTATTCCACACATTGACCGCTATCCAGCATGCATCTAGTATTAACTTCATGGAAAACCGGAGTAATTTAATAAGAACGATGACATGATGTAGACGATATCCGTTTATCTATATGGCGGAAGATATAGATCTCGTCTTTTTATCCTTAGTAACAATGATACATACGTGTCGTTTCCCTTTCTGTCACTTGGGATCGAGCACCGTAAGATCGAGTCCACTATCGGGCACTTCTTCCCGTTGCAAGATAAATAGATCAAGTTGGCCAAACAAAACCCAAATATCGGAGAAGAAATACGAGGCTATAAGAGATCATGCATATAAGAGATCAAAGAAACTCAAATAAATTTCATGAATATAAAAAGATATAACTGATCACAAACTCAAAGTTCGTCAGATCCCAACAAACACAACGCAAAAGAGTTACATCATATGGATCTCCAAGAGACCATTGTATTGAGAATTCAGTGAGAGAGAGAAAGTCATATAGCTACTAACTATGGACCCGAAGTTCTACAAAGAACTACTCACGAATCATCGGAGAAACGCCAATGGAGGTGGTGAACCCCATCCGAGATGGTGTCTAGATTCGATCTGGTGGTTCTGGACTCTGCGACGGTTGGATGAATATTTCGTCGACTCCCCTAGGGTTTTGGTATTTTTGGGGTATTTATAGAGCAAAGAGGTGGTCCGAGGCACCCGAGGTGGGCACAGCCCACCAGGGCGCGCCTGGGCCTCCTGGCGCACCCTGGTGGGTTGTGCCCCCTCTGGGCACCCCCAAGGTGCAACCAGGGCCCATTGCCTTCCTTCTGGCCCATAAAAAAACATCATGGAGTTTCATGGCATTTGGATTCCGTCTGATATATAGAGTTCCTACGATGTAAAAAACATGGAAAAAACAGCAACTGGCACTTGGCACTATGTCAATAGGTTAGTACCAAAAAATGATATAAAATGACTATAAATTATTATAAAACATCCAAGACTGGTAATAAAACAGCATGGAAAAATCAAAAATTATAGATACGTTGGAGACGTATCAGCATCCCCAAGCTTAACTCCTACTCGTCCTCGACTAGGTAAGTGATAAAAACTGAATTTTTGATGTGGAGTGCTGTTCATCAAGTCATATCATATTCTTTTCTTTGTAGAATGGACATTTGGACTTTTTATGTGATTCAAAGCAATAGTCTAGTTTTGACACAATAATTTAGATACTCAAGCATATCAACAAGCAACCATGTCTTTCAAAATGTCAATGCTAAAACAAGTTATCCCTAGCCCATCATGCTCAAACATTGATCCATTCATGAAACACACTCGAATATTAACTACACCCAATACTTGAGCACGATCATATTGCCTCCTAGTTGGTGCTTTTTATGAGAGAAGATGGAGACTCAAATTTCAAAAATTAAAAAAATTACATAAAGTAAAAGAAAGGCCCTTCGCAGAGGGAAGTTGGGATTTGTAGAGGTGCCAGAGCTCAAAGCGAAAAAATAGAGATAAAAACATTTTGGGAGGTGTATCCATCCCACCAACGAAAACGACTCAGAGCTACGAACACTTTCCATGCTAGATATACCATAGGCGATTCCCGAACAGAATATAAAGTTTATTCCTTTTTTCCACCATTCTTTCACTTTCCATGGCTAGCCGTATCCACGGGTTCCCTCCATACCAACAATTTCTAAGGAATTTATTATTTGACCACATGAAGTAATATTTTTTTTTTTGCATTTTGGGACTGGGCATCCCTAAAACCTTTGCCTTACTCTCGTGCAATGACAAGTGAATAAACACTCATCTTGAGAATAACACATCTAGCATGGAAAATATTAGCCACCCATTACCGTTTCATGAATAAACAAACACACAAAAGAGAAGTTTATTTTGAAAATTAGAGATGGCACATGCAAATTTGCTTAGAACGGCAAAAGAATACTGCATATAGGTAGATATAGTGGACTCATGTGGCAAAACTGGTTTAAAGGATTTTGGATGCACAAGTAGAGGTCATACTTAGTGCAAAATGAAGGCTAGAAAAAAGATTGAGAAGCGACCAACCAAGAAACGAATAATCTCATAAGCAAGCATTAAGCATAATTAACACTGAACAATGCACCACAAGTAGGATATAATTTTCATTGCATGATTATTGACTTTGATGCATGCATAGGGAATCACAAACCTTAACACCAATATTCTTACTAGAGCACAATTACTCATCAACATAACTCACATATCACATCATCATATCTCAAAACTATTACTAAGAATCAAGTTTATTTTGTCCAATGATCTTCATGACATTTTTTATTTTATCCTTCTTGGATATCTATCACTTTGGGACTAATTTTCATGTGTTGCTATTCATAAGCTCATACAAATATAAGTGAAGATCGTGAGCATAAATTTTTTTCTTTCTCTCAAAATAATTTAAGTGAAGCAAGAGAGAATTTCTTTAAAATTTTACTAACTCTCAAATAAATATAAGTGAAGCAAGAGAGCATTTCTTCAAAAACAACGAAGCACACTGTGCTCAAAAAGATATAAGTGAAGCACTAGAGCAAGTCCTAGCTCATAAAAGATTTAAGTGAAGCATAGAGAGCAATTCTAACAAGTCATGATATAATTTTAGCTCTCTCAAATAGGTGTGTCCAGCAAGGATTGATGACTTAGATCACAAAATAAAACAAGCAAAGACACATATCATAGAAGACGCTCCAAGCAAAACACATATCATGTGACGAATAAAAATATAGCCTCGAGTAAAATACCGATTATTTTTTTGCCTATATACTGCAAGGCAACAGCCTCACAGTCCTTTTATTAATAAAAAAAGTATAGTTACACGTTTACAACTTTACAAGAAAAGAGAAGAGATACTTACAAGCAAAAGGTCTAAGAAAGGTTAGCTATCCAAGACAGTAAGCTATCTTTACATTTACATCTAATTCTATGAGACAGAAGAGAAATGTCATGGATAAAGTTCCTTCTCCATGCTCTAAAAGAAGGTTGCTCATTTATGAAAATCTTCCCATTCCTTTGTGTCCAAATATTCCAAGTAGCAGTGAAGACAACCTCAGTGAAAAAAGGATGACCGAAATCCCTCCTAACTGTTTGAGCCATCTCATATGTGGTTTGGTTCGGTTGAACGGACCAAGATATCCCAAGATAGTTCCAAACCCTTTGACTAAAATTGCAAGCAAAGAAAAGATGAGCCCAATCCTCATGTTGTGCAAGGTTGCATAGCACACATGTGTCATCCTGGATGATCCAATGTCGACGTTGCATCATATCCCTAGTGTTCAAACGATCCATTAAGAGAAGCCAGCCAAACACTTTGAACTTGAGCGTGCATGCACACTTCCAAATCCATTTAAAGATGGGATCAACCACTAGGTGTGAGAAGCAAGAGTCATAGTACATCTTTGACATAAAAGCACCGGACTTCGAATGTCTTTGCTCTCCCCATCTAGGTTGATCAAAGGTAGCAGGGCCTGGAGCTGTGTGAATTCAGAATAAGCCTCCTGTGACAGAGGCAGATGGAAGTGATCCAAGGCATGAGGCAGCTCCATAAACTCCTTGACAGTGATTGCATCATCAGCTACAAATGAATGTAGCCTTGGGAAGCACTCGTGTAATAGGACAACACAATTTCCCAGCTGCCAGTGATCAAGCCAAAAAAGCACCTTGTCGCCAACATGAACTTGTGGAACAACGAGCTTGCAGAAATTGGTATATAAATGCATGACATCACGCCACCAAAAGGAGCCACAGATCTGGGTGCTTTGAGGTGGTGACGATGCATAATAAGTGTCACAAATTAAAATTGCCCAAGGCACATCAACCTTATTAAAGAACTTGAAGAGATGCTTAAGTAACAAAGCCTCATTTTGAATGCCCAAGTTAAGAACACCCAAACCACCGAATTTCTTAGGGCGACGCACCATATCCCAAGCAGCCAATGATTGGCGTGGGTTATCCGTGTTGCCTCTCCATAGACATTGTCTCATGATTCGCTTCTAATTGCTGCAAAATGCCCTTGGGAAGAGATAAGGTACACAAGAAATATATTGGCATGGACCACAACACCGATCAGAGAAGTTGCAATCGGCTTCCTTGATTTAGCAGGCATGAGGAAGCAGATAAGCGTCGCTCAACACGATCAACCAGAGGCAACAGATCATAGACTGTAGGTCTAGAAGTTCCCATTGGCAATCCTAGATACGTGAATGGCATGGACCCAACGTCGCATCCGAGCAGAGAAGCCACCCTAGCACCTTCCTGATTACTTATATTGAGTGAGGACTTACTAAAGTTGACACGTAATCATGTTGACGCCACAAAAGTGTCAAGCATCTCCTTGAAAGCAATAAGCTGATCATCGATCGCAGGCAGGACAATTAAAGTGTCGTCGGCATATTGTACAATCGGGTAGTCGCTGGAGCTTGTTGGGATTGGCAGTGAAAGGATGTTCCTGGAACACATCTCGTTGACTACAGATTGCAATAAATCAACCACGATCACAAACAGCAACGGTGATAGAGGATCCCCCTGACGCACGCCCGTTCTGCCAACAAAATGATTGCCCGGCACCCCATTGAGAAGCACAGAAGAAGATCCCGTAGACAATATGCTATTAATCCATCCAGTCCATCAGGAGTCAAAACCCTTGCATTGTAAAATTTTAAGAATAACTTCATGCTCAATTGTGTCGAAGGCCTTCGTGAAATCCAACTTAAGGAGGACGATGGGCCGCTTCGAGGCCTTGCATTGGTGTATATACTCAAAACACCAGGACATGCAATCTTGAATAGAACGACACCAAAGAAAACCATATCGATTGCGGTGGATGCATCTGAGGATCACTTTCTATAGGCGGTTAGCAAGCAGCTTAGTTATAAACTTCAAGCACGTGTTGGTCAACAAGATTGGCCGAAAGTCGCCGACAACTTCAGGGCTCAGCTTTTTGGGGATCAGAGTAATTAATGATGTGTTAAGACATTCCAGATTGCATCTACCCTCATAGAACTCCTTCACAAGATGCATGAAATCCTCCTTTAGGATTTGCCAACAATTCTTTAAGAACAGGCGAGTAAAACCATTGGGACCAGGAGCACGATCCGTTGGCATGTTCTTAATGACAGATTCAACCTCGGAGTCTGTAAAAGGTTGGGATAAATCCTCAAGGCCATCAACACGCGCAATTAAGGTGTCCAAATCAAATACCATGCGGATTCCTTTTGCATTGCCCATACGCTGATTAAAATCAGACCAAAACATGCCAGCTAGTTGTTGGTGATCCAAGACCACATCACCTGCTGCATTCTTAATTGAAGAAATTGTATTTCTCCGTAACCTTTCAGTGGCCATGGCATGGAAAAATTTCGAATTTTCCTCACCAACTTTAATGCTTCGTATTGTACAACATTGCTTACAATATACAAATTGCCAATGTAAGATATCCTCCAGATGCAATTTCACAATTCGCCTAAAATTAAACTCCGGCCTAGTCAAGGGCCTAATCTCCTCTAGTCCATCAAAGTATATAATCACTTTGTTGCAGTCTGAAATGAGCGCCTTAACTGTGGACAGATTGAGATGCCATTTCTTGAGGGCATATCGAAGTGCCTTGAATTTAGAGGAAATAGTTAAGGCAGCAGAGGATCTGGTCACAGACTTGTTCCAAACTTGAGCAACACAATCGTAAAAAACAGGCAAATCAATACAATAATTTTCAAAGCGAAAGAATTTAGCCTTAGGAATAGCAGTAGCCATTGAGACCACACACGGAACATGATCGGAGGCCGTGCGTGCAAGCGGCAATATTAGCGTGTTGGGATGATCGGAAGTCCATGCAACAGAAGTAAAAAACCAGTCAATCTGTTCAAATAAAGGCTCAGTTTGCATATTTGACCAAGTGAATTGCCTTTCCTTAATTGGTAGCTCAACGAGACCCAAGTGGCCAATCACTTCATTAAACAGAAAGATGTCGCTGACATTACCCCCAGGTAGGTTACGATTTTCCAATGACCGCATAAAATTTAAATCGCCCAAAAGCATCCAATTATCATCACAGTTGATGTCAAGGTTGTATAACCATTGCACAAAATCATCGCGGGCCGGACCCTGGAAAGGGCCATAAACTGACACTAGGGTCCAAACTTCAGAAGTATGCTTAGAGCGGAATTCCAGAATTATACCATAAGGCCTTGCCTCAATTAATTTACCCTCAAAGAAAGAGGAGTTCCAAATGATGACCATACCAGCTGAGGCACCCACCGAAGGTACATACGGAAAATTATCAAAACGTCGTGGATATAACCTCCTAATAAACCTGTGATCGATATGCATACATTTCGTTTCTTGGAGACAGACCACTAATTGCTGCGCTTCAGAATTAAGACCATGCACATTCCAACATAAAACCTTCCAGTCTTTAAACCCGGACTGATTCAATACAAACCATAATAGAAAGCAACAAAAGTAGATCACGCAATGACCTACACTGACCAGCTAAGCATAGCAATGGGAGAGACAACCAAATATGAAAACATAAATAAAGATAGATGGCATTTAAAGCGGTACGCCATGGACCATAAAGCTGTCCGATGCAACTAATCATCAGAACTATTGCTGTTGGAGGAGGTAGAAGGATTAGCCTCAAGCTTATCCTTGGAGGATCTTCTCAGGAGCAATGCGCAGACGGGCCCCGATACGCTGAAGATCAGCAACATGTGTTGGTGGAGGCACAGACGAGTTCCCAGCAGACTGTGAATAACTGGTTTTCCGCTTCTTGATTGTATGCTTGGTCTTTATCTGCTGAGGGGCCCTGCTTGGGGTTCTATGAAAGCCATCACGTAACGCGCTTAGACGTGCACTGCGGCTAACCTCCGTGTCCACCAAAATTTTAGCAGACCTCGGCTTCCAGCCACGTTTGGTGGTCACCTCAGGGATAGCAGTGAACTCAAAGGACTCAGTGACAGGTTCAGAGAGATCTTCAAAGCAAAGAGCCCTTGCAACTGGTCTCCTAACTGGAGAAGCATGGCATGGAAGGCTGTAAGAGGAGCTTGACGGAGGCTGTAGAGAGAAGCTGACATCTGCTCCATTGTAACAAATATCCCAGGAGCACTTAGGCAGCAGAAGAGACCCAAATTCAGTCTTGAACACAAACTTTGGGATTTCAGCAGTGAAAATAGCTGGCAAGAACTTCTGGAAGGTGCGCTGCCATTGCATAACAGGTGGCAGAACAGGGCCAAATACAATTATAACTAGCCCAATATGAAGAGGAGGCTGCATTGGGGCCGCTGGTTGCTGAAAGATCACCATATCTTCTACTGGTTGAGCATTAACAGAATCATCCGATACTTGCAGAATGATTGATTCTTGCGACTGATTCGCATCAACATGATTTTCATCCACAATCTCCTGCTGCACAACATGTAGATCGTCATGTGGAGCCTCCTGGTGGGGTGGTGCATGATCGTGAGCCGGTGATGGTAGCTCATCCCAACCAATCTCAGGAAATTCAGGCATAACCCAGTTGTGGTTATGAAATTGTAGATGCCTAGGGAGTGGGTGAGGGTTGCCATCGATGGGCATACGATCCTCATCAGCTGGCAAGATATCAGCAAAGTCTGCGGAGAATATGTATATCGGAGTAGACCAAGATATGCGAGAACCCCCAAAGTTAGCAAACTCTCGATAGACAACATCACGCGGCACTAAGGTAGTCGCCAGAAAAGAAACGTACGCCAAAGTACGAACAAGCAGAGGATCATCTTGGTGCCAGTGATGAAAACGGCAAAAGTGCCGATTGCATCTGCAATATACTGCGTGCGCCTATAATCCAGGGGTATTCCGACAATCATAACCCATCCCCGACGAAAACCTTGAATAGCTCTGTAATTAATACCCTCATCATGTGGACAAATCGAACAAACCTATCATTGTCAAGTTCGAACAGAGGATGATCTACAAGAGCTTGCCTAGCAACCGGGCTACGGAAAAGAAAGAGTCCAACTCCCTGAATCCAAGGTTGAGCATTAAGAAAGGCGCGGCCAAGATTGTTGACAACAAAATCACTTACCATATTTCTAAAGATCGGAACTTCTTCAGGCAGAGGAGCAGGCTCGATGATGGCAATGGCGTAGTCTTCATGCTGACGATCAGGAGCCACAACTAGAGAGTAGAAGGTGCGCGGGAGTCGCCGCGGAGCACCGTCGATGATCTCGAAACCCGTCGGGACGAAAGGCATGGGGTCGAGGGCGAAGGTGGCCATTGTTGGATGTGGCGAGTGTGCTGATGGCGGGGTAGGAGCCACGGCGGATAATGGTGGTGACAAGCTGGGCGGCGGTGGCGAGGTAGGTGGTGGTGGCGTGATGGGTGGTGGCTCTGCGGGCAATGGCGGAAGTGATGGGGTGGCAGGCGTGATGGGACTGGGCAAAGACCCCATAGGGTTATGTGAGGGCGAAACCGAGGTGCCGGGCGAGTATATCTCCGCTGACCATCCCGGAGAATTAGGATTGACTCATGGGACCCACTTGTAAGCCGGAGAAGGCGCAGAGTCGGAGCATCCCTTGGCCCTGTTGCCCAATCTAAAGCATCGACGACAACGGACCTGCTTGGTGCATGAGCTGGTATGATGAAACATAGATAAACAGTTCTGGCACTTCGAAACATTGAACACAATATAATCAATAATATCATTAACCCTAGCAGAAACACCAGGAGAGTCCGGCCGATCGACATCCATAATCAGTTGAGAATAATTTCCAATCGCAGAAACAGAATTATCCAAGATAGCCACTGATGGTTGGGGCGTAGATTGGGCCATAGAAACCGTACAAGGGACTGGAGAGCCGGGGATTCCGGTGATCCATGTTCGGCCGGGGATTCCGGTGCAACGCAACCAGATGACACGGTATCATGCGTAAAATACCGATAGTTGCTAGAAGAAAGTGGGGATGCCACTCGGGGGAGCTTAGTTGGTTGCTCATTTTTGGATAATAGCTTGGGATGCCAGGCCATCCCCAAGCTTAGGCTCTTACATCCTGTCAGGGAAAACGACACCTATGGGATCACAGGGATCCCTACTACTGTTGGCGGGGCGCGGGGCTGTGCAAAGAGCGGGTTTAGAAGATCAACACAGGGGAATTTTATCCAGGTCCGGACCGCAAACGATGCGTAATACCATAGTCCTGCTTTTGGTGTATATTTGGTGTTCTTGAGCTCTTGAACTAGTTGCGGTGCATGCCTAGCCCAAAAAGTCTGAATCATTTCTCAGTACGCCTCGGGCCTCCTTTTATACGTTAAAGGGGCTGCCACAGCGGCACACAGGAGGTGGAAAGCGTCTACAGTGTACAAGTTTATCTCCTGACATCATAGGACAAACACATTTTATGCGCCGCCTATGTGTCCTCTTACTTTATTTGGGACGACAAGGAAGATCGTCTCGTCCGTCACCGCTTCGCCTTGCATCAACACGCGTCCAAGCTGACGAGGCATGCAACGCCACACTAGCTGGCTGGCTGGCTGCTGCGCTAGTGCGGTGGAAGGGTCTTCACAAAGATTTGCATGCCACCACGCAGGTGCTTGCCTGGTTGGCCTAGAAGCTACATGCAGCCACGTAGGTGTGCGACCAGTTGACAGGCTGGCTGCTATGTTGGAGCAGCCACGGGGCAGCGAAATCCTGGTAGGTGCGGGTGTCGGTTCAATATCTGGCATATCTCGTAGTAGGGGTCCTAAGCTGGGCGTCTTGGAGAACATGAACACGGGGTTTTACCCAGCTTCGGGCTCTCTTGATGAGATAATACCCTACATGCTACTTTTGATTGTATTCATATGGGTGTAGTACAGAGTACATGTATCTACCACGAGATTGTAGTAATGAATATGAGATTGTCTATTGACTAGCCTGGCCTCGGTTTATATATGCGCCATAGGCCTAGGGTTTAGAGGAGTCCTTGTCTTGGGCGCCAACTCTTGTAGAATCCTCCTTGTATGCGACATGGGTTGTCCGAACTGGCCCATGAGTATACGACCATGGGGGTCCTCGGCCCAATTTAACTGATTGGGAGACGACGTGGTGAGTACCCCCTAGTCCAGGACACCGTCAGTAGCCCCCTGAACCAGTCTTCAAGTTGGGGATGCTCCTCGATTCTTTCGAACTGTTCTTCATCTTCGGTCGTCGGTCTTGAAAACTGGTTCAACAAATCTTCTTATCTTCGACACTGGGGATCGCCGAAGTACATCCGAAGGGTTTATATGTCGGGTATCCGAGGAGCCACTTTAATTTATCGGCTTTTTATCAATGCCTTGTTATTTTTACGCCCACCTCGGGTTCGAAGTTGTTCCCGGGCGGCGGTGTCCTCTTGCATCCGAGCTCCAACGTCGGACTGCATTTTGAGGTATCTTTTGCAGCCGAGCACCAACGCCGGACTGTATACGAGGTGTCATAGATGACCTTGGCTTGAAGAAGTTCAAAGGAAGTTAGTCTAGCCTAATGCCGGAAATGCCCTCTATAGAGCCAGCCACTTACATACGAGCTTTATGTCGGACTGCTTCCGAGGTGATGCACCACCTTCGGCATGGGCTGATTGTGTACGGATTTTATTTCCGATGCGTGTAAATTTATTTGCTGCCAACATGTATTGCCAGTAGCCCTCAAGGCGTCTGTTGGCCTAAATTCCGAGATGCACCTGAAGGAAAATGTGAAACTGCTGATCCCCGTAGCTTCTGAGACTTAGGTCGTGAAATCGGCCTGAGGATCAACTCCTAGCTCGGCAGCATACATAGGAATAGAAACGCAGTGTAATATATAATAATGATCAGCGGACAGGCCCCTGAGAGAGGGTCGTGAGAAGTCGCCGTGATATATTAGCTTGATGCCAGATAGGTCCAGATGGTACTTATTGTTGTCCGAAGACATGCTTTACCATAGTTCGATTAAGCCGAACACCGAGCCTTTGAATTTTCTCGCATTGAATAGGCAATGCAAGAGTCTCCCGAGACATCGGGTCGGGTGGCAACACCGCATCGCTGGATCGATGTGCCCCTTTAATATTTATAAATAATGAGAACGAAGCCCAGTAGCCCCCGAGCCTTAATGTGGGCACGGGTAGACGAATTAAGGATCGATATCCAGAGTAAAATCACAGATTATGTGTAATGATTCTATGTATCCAAGTACTTTACATCATTATTTTGACTCCATTCCGACCATTTATCAGTTGAAAGTGGCCCATCATCGGCTTCTACCCCTTGGTAGATACTATGCAGGGTGTTTCCGCACTAACAAAACAACTCTTAGCCGATGTCTCGGTGCCCGGAGGCGGTTGTGTTAGCAGAAACGAGGCAATCAGATATGCGGGCTTTATAACTTTCACTTAGTCATAGGAGCTTAAAGTTGGAAGGCTGCCATTAGCCTCCGGTTAGTGTTCGGCGACAGTCGAGGTCAAGCCGTAAACACTTCGGCCAATATTGCCCGTCATTTAACACAGTCATCGGATCGCTGACCAGTTTACGCTTATTGTGACAGTCAGTTTCCGGCTTTCTCCACTAAGGCGCTTAACCATGCTAGCTGGAAGCACAATCGTAGTGGTTCTCCCGTTGCGCACCTAGCCGAACAAAGCGGAACGTAGGAGGTAAGCACAGGAGCCGGGCAACCCAACTATTGACCAAAGATGCAATTCGAAACCGATGCATATACAACAATGTCCGAGAATGTTTTCGCCGAATCCCTAAAGGTGTCCGGCGCCGCACTACGAGACTAATGCTGGAAACACACAAGTAGTTTAAAAGTGCCATAGGCTTGGAAAACCGAAAACTTCAGTAAAAACTGGACGCCCGAACTAGATCAAGTGTTCGATGCCAAATTGAAAATTGGTCTTAGAAAAAAAAGGTGCTTCTGTCGTGCTTTATCATGACACATCTTATCTCAAGACCTCAAGCGGGTCAGGCTACGGCTTCAACCTCCTATCCCGAGGGCGGAGTACTTCTCGTTAGGCCAATTTAGCAAACTAAACTCTAGCGGCTTTGAGAGAGAAATTAGGCTCCCCGGCTAGTGACCACACACTCGTGTCGAATAAAGGAGTGATAAATAATAATAATAAAAAAACTTTGCAACGACTAAGAAGAAGAACACTTATTATAAAACGGCTCATATAAATTTAAGAGCCCCCAAGTGACTTGGGTAAAAGAATTTTATGTATAATCATTGTATGTACCGAAGTACTAATATCACATCTTTGTTCACCCGAACTTTAAACGCTTCTTAACCGACCGTCGGCTTCTCCCTCTTCAGTCAAGGACCGAAAAGTGTTAGGTACTCCACCTGTCGAGAATATCGACGGTGTTTTCGATAACCAGGAAATCAGGCCATAAGGCTGTAATGCATAAAGCGCCAGGAACTTATGCTATATTACTGACCAAGTGTAAGAAGCATCTTCGAAGAAAATAGTACCCCCACCGATACCTTTCTTCGGTTGCTCATTAATACTATGAGACTTGTGCAATAGATTTTTTGTACTCATGAGTTCCGTTGTGTGCCGACCATAATTGAAAACAATAAGAGCGCTAGCTTTCGGCTTCACCTAGTCTGAGGTCCGGCTCGGATGACCCGATAGTGACAATTGCAGAGGTGCTCCCTTTACTCCCTAGCCGAACAATCAGGAACATAGGGGAACACAGGAGCGAGGCAACCCAGCTTGCAAATCACTTAAGTCAAATGGTGCATATTGTGGCGTAATACACGGACAAGGAATGGTGTCGTACAAGTATAATCATATGCAGGAGGAAAGGCTTCATGAAGGAAGCCCCCAAGTGAACTGGGTATTTGAATTTGTGTGTCACAAACAAAGTTATGACAAGGAATTTTTTCACAAACAACTTTTTATCAAAAAATTATAATGCTTGGTCGAACCGAACACAAGTTAAAAATTGTAAAACTTTGAGCATGAAAGTGACTTAGCTGGTTAATGTGTTCAGCATTGATGACGCGGTCCGAGCTTGATGCGGGACCAGATTCCATCCCCCAAGCCGGTCCCGAGGTGGCGGAGCGAAGAGTTCGGCACTCCGAAGTGGTGACATAACGCGACCAGTGCAGGCCGCCGAAGTCCCCGACGTGGGTTAATGAGGTGTTGACGAAGCCCCCGTCCAGCCGAGGTGACGTGGTATGTCAGTACGCCGAGGTGACAACACTGCCCGACCCGAATCCTTTACCTGTGCACAGAAAATAGTGCAAGCCAGAGATAATAGGAATTATAAAAAAATTGTTGCATAATTAATAATTTACGCAAAGTGAGTAATAAAAGAAATATGGCCCGTGTGCCGAACACTCGATGAGGTAGAGCTCTCTCAGCGGTGCCGAAGTCCCCGAGGCAACCGAACATGTCGCTATGGCGATTTGACCCACAAGGTGATCGCGCGAGCCAATTGGGACAACGACGTCGGCTTGCCAAAGTGACCGCGTGACGCAGTCAAAGTTGATCACCTATACACATAAAATAGTGCGGTCCAAAAAGGATAATTGCTTTTCGCAAAAATAATTTGTTGAAAGAGATGTGGCCTGGTGCCGAAGTCACGTCGATGCAGGGCATCGGCGTGACGCGGTGAAGGCGTGGCCAAGCTTGAATTCGCAGACCGTTCTGAGTTCCGGATGCGGCATTCGGCGAACTGTATACGGAAACTGACCGAATCACCACGCGACCATTGTTAATGCAGCCACCATTTGATAGACCTGCGTACAGATGATGAAACAAAGCAGAGTAATAATTCCTTGGGAAAAATAAACCCAAACAAGCAAAAAATTACTAGGATCAATAGCACATGGTTTATTTGTTGTAGCAATCCGAAGAAAGGTGACTCCCAAAATTGGTTCTCGATCCGCAAGCCCATTGCCTGATGGCCGATAAAGCGATGGCATGGCGATGCTGGCAAAGGATGGCTTGCCGAGGAAAAGCCCTCGGTCCAGCTAACGTGACGAAGCTGGTCGGCTGGTGACGCCGAAGTCACCGGAGTATGTTGATGAAGAAATAGCCAAGTCCTCGGTCTAGCCGAGGTGACAGAGTAGGTCGGTGAGGAGATGTTGCAGCTGCTATGTCACCCGGGGTGTTGAAGCAGGTCGGCGTGATGGACATCGGCTTGAAGAAGCAATAGTGCGGCCATGCTGACGCAGGTCGTGACTTGTGACGCGGTCAATGCCGGCTCGATGAAGTGACCATGCGGCGATGCCGGTGTGCCCGCTCCGTGTAATCCGTGGGGCGGCGATGTTGGTGATGATTTATCCTTCGCGATGCCGAACTCTGTCCGGCTTGCCGAGATGATAATCCGAAGAAGTTGAGCTCGGCTCAATAAAGTGACAACGTGTCTAGCGCAGGTCGGCAGCCGTAGAGCAACCTTGTCGGGCTGGTTTGGGAACAAAACACAATACCCCATACAAAACTTCCATCAAAAAGGATGTCTGAAATCCCGTTCGTAAAAAAGATGAATTTGGGTCGGATTCGTTCTCGCGCAGAAAACAGATCCGAAAACTGATGCACTAATAGGAAGGTTCCCGGAGTTTGGACGGTCGGATCGAGCTAAAAGTTTGAGGGGTGGTAGATATAGGAATTCCGCGGCCGATCAACGGTTGGCTCTTCCAAAGGACGTCTGATCTAGAAGTTGGACACCATGCCCTAAACTCGTCCAGATTCCCGTCCAGATTTAACAGGGCTCCGGTGGATTGCCGGGGATTCCTCCATCGGAACTCGACGATATTTTCCAGGGTTGTTGTATACTCAATTCCACACAATTCCACCGAAGCAATCGTTAAAACGACGCTTGAGGAGGCGGTGGTGGCGGAGACAAGTTCGCTGTCCAGAAAGACAGCACGGTCGCCCGAGGGCAATGTTGACGTTGAGCCCCCGGGCTCCCTGGATGATTCCTCCATGATCTTGATAGAGATCGGAGTTGATGTTGATGAAGGCCCTCCTCTGAACATGACGATCGGAGGTAGGGCGCAGTCCTCGGTCCAGCCAAGGTGACCAGTCGAGCCGGCGACAAAAGATGCCGACATCGACCATAAAGCTCAGCTCCGATGCATAGATCACGCCGGAGACGATCCGAATTCCCATCGCCCCGTGGCGATCGCCAGCAAGCTCTCAATGAAAGCTCCAATTTCGGTTCAATATCCGGCGTATCTCGTAGTAGGGGTCCTAAGCTAGGCGTCTTGGAGCGATGGTAACATGAACACGGGATTTTACCCAGCTTCGGGCTCTCTTGATGAGATAATACCCTCCATGCTGCTTTTGATTGTATTCATATGGGTGTAGCACAGAGTACATGTATCTACCACGAGATTGTAGTAATGAATATGAGATTGTCTATTGACTAGCCTGGCCTCGATTTATATATGCACCATACGCCTAGGGTTTAGAGGAGTCCTTGTCTTGGGCGCCAAGTCTTGTAGAATCCTCGTTGTATGCGGCATGGGCTGTCCGAACTGGCCCATGACTATATGGCCATGGGGGTCCTCGGCCCAATTTAACTGATCGGGAGATGACGTGGTGAGTACCCCCTAGTCCAGGACACCGTCAGCGGGCCTGGTCGTGACCCCGCAAATGTCCCCGGCAAGGGTCCTGCCTGGGTCTTGTGGGCGTCCCCGGCAAGGGTCTTGCTGGGCCCGCAAGGGTCCTGCCTGGGTCTTGTGGGCGTCCCCGGCAAGGGTCTGGCTGTGGGCCTTCGTCTTCGGGTTCTCATCTAGTATTGCAGGCGTGCAGTCTTCGCAAACATCTGCATGCCACCATGCAGGCGCCTCCCGAGCCTTGGATCCAATGTTGTCGATGGTGTCAGAACTCTCAGGCTCAAAGGTGGGGGTCTTGCTAGTGTTGGGAAAGTTGCCCCGGTAAGACTCTTGCCGGGGCAGCGTAGGTCATCCCCGGCAAGGCTCTTGCCGGGGGAAACCCACCTTGCCTCTTCACCCTTCGCGCCTCTGGTCTCAGTGCTGCTCTGGTAGTCTTGTTCTCCTCTTCCTCTGTCCCGCCAAGCGTGGCCGCAAGTGTGGCTACAACTGCCCGTGCACAAGTAGAGGGGTACAAAAAGGGACCCTACTTTTGTACACCGACATGAGCCCCCGGGCCTGGGCCACACATAAGAGCAGAGTGTTGTTGGGCCAGGCCCGAATCTGTGCGCGGGCATGCGTGGCAGAGTTTTACCACAATTTATTCCTTTGCCAGTTTCGCTTCCCATGACCCGCGTTGAATGCGTGACGTGGGGGTCGTGCGTGGAATAACCGCAAAATGCTTGCGTCATTCTGTAGTGAATAATAAAGAGGCGGCTTGCGTCTTCCCTATAAAAGATGGAAAACTACAGGGCCGCTGCTCATTTACTCTCCGTTCCTTGGAACCGTCGTTCCACGTTACCCACTACGCCTGCCCCTTTTGCCACGTACGCTGCATGCACGGTGTGGGGTAGGTGACAGATGCACGGGATGTGGGAAGGCACGCTATGGCCGATAATCACGTGCCTTTGATTGGGCGGGGAGGGCGGTTGATGACCTTGCTCGTTTCCAACTTAATGATCCGGACCTGAACGGGCTCTTCAGAGGCGTAGAGCCAGTCTTTAGCCTGCCCCGCTCAGCTATAAAAAGGGGACTCAGGAGGAGGAGGAGAGGCATCTTCTTGCGTCTCCCCTTCGTATCCATTCTCCATCCACTGCCATGGTGAGAGGGCGTGGCCGCGGCCGTTCTTCCGCGGAGGCGACCAGGTCCTCCTCCCGCCAGAGAGCCATAGCGGTCAGGGAAGAGCCAGCCGCCCAAGATGAAGGCCATGCTCGAGGTGGAGGTGCCAGACAGGTCCGCGGTCGGTGAGGCGGTCAAGGCCAAGGCGGGCGTGGAAGGGGGACACCCGAGTCATCGCCATCTCCGTCACCATCTCCGCCACCGTCTCCTCCTGCTTCGTCGAGCGGCCACGTTGGGGACACGACGCTGGAGTTCATCCTGCAGCTGCGCGAGCCGCCGCGTAGCCGCCTTTGCCTTCCTGAGGCGTTCGCGAGGGTGCTGGAGATTGACCAGCCACCGACGTTGAGGCTCCACATGAAAGGGTGTTGCAACAATGACATGTGGGTGAACACAAGGTTCCCTATCCCTCATGTGTTGCTCCTTCGTTGGGGTTGGAAAACCTTCACACGCGCCCACTGCTTGATGAAGGGTCACGTTCTCCTCTTCAAATTAGTGGAGAGCGACCTGGTCTCCGTCAAGGTCTTCGAGCGCTCGGGACATAGGCTAGGGTGCTGTGCGGAAAGCTCGACCGACGACGAGAGCTCCTCCTCGAGCGATAGCGATGGGGAGGGGGACAGCGTGGAAGACGACATGGACGGGTCCGACTAGGCGTCGGATGCCCCGTCCCGAGGCGACGCCGGCACCAGCACCATCTGCACCTGGCATTCTCCCCAGCAGGATGATCTGCCGGGGGTGGGGCATTCTTGGCGGCGACTCCTCAAGCCAGCTCCTTGAACTTCTCAGGGCCGCTGCTTCTGGAGGCTGGCGCTGGAGGGCCGGAGAATACAAAGAAGGCGGGGGGGGGGGGGGTTGTCAACTCGGAGTACGATGGCACTGACGCCTTCGTCTCGTATTGCCAGCCCGCTACCTCATCTTCCAGCTTCTGCCCCGACACCATCATCACCAGCCCTTTCTCGGGGCGGTTGCCGGGACGTTCTCTTGGTGTGTTCCGCTACTCGTACCTCGCCTAGGCGCTCCTTTTGCCCTCCTGCTATCCCGATCCGCTTCCTGAGGAGAGGGACAAGAAAGGGATGACAAGCATCTTATCTTTTTTTAGATCTTAAGCTTGCGGGCACTTGTCGAATTTAGACTTTGTAACCCCTTGCTCATGTTTACATTCCGTATGGACTGTACTCGTTTGATCAACGTATTAATGAAAAGGGGTGCCTGCCGGGTTCTTATTTGCGTGAGCAAGGCCCACACTAAGGAGCGAGTCCTTGTTATTTTAAACAAACAACGTCGCCCGGCAACAAACCTTGCCGTCTTCCTTTGTTATACCACGATTGTACCCACGCCTTTGGCGGGAGTAGGGGTAAAGCAGGATCGGGCCCTTCGCTCGTTTCCCTTCCACTACAATAACAACCAAATTCCGTCCTGAAAAGGATTTCGGACATAGGAAGGAGGGAGCACGGTGGCACAGGAACGAGCGAAGTTTTGTATGTTCAAGTATCATACGGAAACGCATAGTGGGGGAGAGAAAACTTATCTGAATTTACAGCCTCCGACAACCTTGGCTTGCCGGGGTCAGGGGTGCCGATCCGCCTTACTTCCTCCAAACGGCTCTGCAGAAACGCTTGTGCAGCCTGCGAACCAAGAACAGACTGGAAGAGACAGAAAGACATGGCTCGACCTCTATGCTAGGGGTTAGTTGCCGCCAAGCGCTATCAACCCTAACAGAGAGAGAGAGAGACTCGACCTAGCATGCATGCTAAATTCTAGGGCGTCAACGCTTCAATTATTTATCTGTTGCTCAGGGTCTGCGCCTGTCTTTGTACAAAGTGTTATTTGCCTTGCCAGCAAGGCTTGTACAAAAAGTGGTCTGCCGGGAGGCCCAGCAACCGCGCCTTATGGGTAAAACTTGCGAAGATGTTCGATGTTCCAGGAGTTGCTCACTAGAATTCCATCTTCGGTCTTCAGGCGGACTGCGCCAGGCCTGGTGAGTCGTATTACCCAGTAAGGGCCTTCCCACTTTGGTGTCAACTTGCTGGAATTCTTGGCGGATTGAACTCGCCGAAGATCAAGGTCGCCTTCCTCAAGGTTTCGGGCATGAACCTTGCGGTATGGTAGAGGTGCAAGGCTTGCTGGTAGCGACCAGCTCGCACAGCAGCCCAAAGATGATCTTCCTTAAGGAGCATCACATCATCTTGATGCAACTGCTCTTGCTCAAGCTCATCATAAGCGAGCACTCGAGGTGACCCGTATATGAGTTCCGTGGGGAGAACTGCTTCTGCCCCATATGCCAGGGCAAAGGGTGTCTGGCCAGTGGCTCGATTTGGCGCTGTTCTGACCGACCAAAGAACCGTTGGCAACTCATCAATCCAGCGCCTTCCGCACTTGTGTAGCCTATCGAAAGTCCTAGTCTTGAGGCCATGCAACACATCTGCATTTGCCCTCTCATCCTGGCCGTTACTTCTGGGATGAGCCACAGAAGCAAAACAAACCTTGCCGTTGATGTCTTGGATATACTGCATGAAGGTGCGGCTCGTGAACTGTGTGACGTTGTCGGTGATGACTCTGTTTGGCACACCAAAATGGCAGACTAGCCCCTGGAAGAACTTGACGGCTGATTGTGCCGTCACCTTCCTCACTGGTTCTACTTCCGTCCACTTTGTGAACTTGTCGATCGCGACTGACAAGTACTCAAAGCCCCCGACTGCACGGGGAAAGGGGCCTAGTATGTCGAGCCCCCAGACCGAAAATGGCCAGGAAAGAGGGATTGTCTAAAGATCTTGGGTTGGTTGATGAAGCTTCTTTGAATGGAACTGGCACGCTTCACACTTGGTTACTAATGTAGTTGCATCCTGGAGAGCGGTGGGCCAGAAGAAACCTTGCCGGAACACTTTGCCGGAAAGGGCTCTTGACCCTATGTGGGAGCCACACATGCCACCATGTATCTCTGCCAATAGCTCCAGTCCGTCCTCTCGAGGAATGCACTTCAATTTTACGCCGTTCGGTCTCCTTCTATATAGGGCATCATCCACAAACTGGTACATGCTGGACCGACGGGCTACTTTCTCTGCTTCTTCCTGTTCCTCAGGGAGCTCTCCTGTTTGGAGGAAACGGATGGTGTGCTGCACCCATGCCGGAGCCTGGGCTCGATGGTAAGGACCAAAGGCTCATCTTCGACCGTAGGGGCAGCCACCTCTTTGACCAGGGCTTGGGGCCCTGCTGGAGGTTGCTGCCCCTCGGCAAGCTTGGGGCACCCGGCAACGTCCTCGCCGGCGGCTCCTGGGAGCTCTGCGAGAAAGTACTTGCCGGGGCCCACCTTCCTTCGTATGTTCTGTCATGCTGATGGCTCAACGGATGGCTGGGTTAATTGAAGCACAAAGGTACCTGGTTCCACAGGCAGCTTGAGGGCAGCGCGTTTTGACAAGTCATCGCCAATGCTGTTCTCGGCTCAGGGAACATGCTCCGCTTGCAGACCGTCAAAACGCTCCTCCAACTTCCTCAGCTCATCCACATAGTCCTCCATCAACAGACTCTGGTAATCCTTATTAACTTGCTTGACGACGAGCTGCGGATCACCTCTGATGATGAGCTTCCTGATTCCAAGGTATGCTGCGATCCTGAGACCGGCAAGAAATCCCTTGTACTCCGCCGTGTTGTTTATTGATTTTTCCCAGGGAAAGTGCATCTGGACCAAGTACTTGAGGCGCTCCGGCACCAGCACCTTGGAGTGAGAAAGCTCCATCAAAGTACATGATCCAATCACAGCTTGTCTCCTTGCCGGGAGAAGTGGTCTCTTGGATCTCCTCGTCGGACGTTGAGGTCCATTCTGCTATAAACCCTGCCAAGGCTCGGCTCTTGATTGTTGAAGTACTTTCAAACCTGAGGCCAAAGCTCAGTAGTTCCAATGCCCACTCCACAATCCTCGCAGTCGCATTCGAGTTGTGCAGGATTCGTTGCAAAGGGAGGCGGGTGACGCAACTTTCTTGAGGCCATAAGGAGGCCAAAAAGTAGCTTCTGCATCCCGGAATATCTTGATCTAGCCCCCTGCAAGAGGGAACTGACAAAATAAACCGGGTGCTGCACCACCTTCTTCTTCTGTTCAACTTCGCCTATCTGCGCAGACTTTGTCTTGCCGGGACCGGGCCTTGCCGGGGGTTCCGCCTTGCCGGCATCAGGCCCTGCCGGGGATAGCCCCGGCCCACCATGCGACGGCTCCACCACTACTGCTGCTTCTTTCTCAAGTTCCCTCTGTGCTACTAGCGCAGCACTAACCACTTGATTCGTCGCCGCTAGAACGGCTCCTGTGGTTTAGGTGTGACTAGTATTGGCATGGAGGAGAGGTACTTCTTCAAATCCAGTAGCGCTGCCTCTGCCTCCGGAGTCCATTTCATTGGACCCACCTTTTTCAAGACTTTGAAAAAGGGGAGGGCGCGCTCACCAGATTTGGAGATGAACCTACTTCGGGCAGCAACGCAGCCGGCGAGCCTACGGACGTCCTTGACCCGTCTCGGTGCCTATCTTGTCGGGATTTGCTTCGATCCCGCGTTGAGACACAAAGAACCCAAGAAGTTTACCGGACGGGACACCGAACACACACTTCGTTGGGTTGAGCTTGAGGTTGATCTTGCGCAGATTTGCAAATGTTTCTTCCAGATCCTACACGAGCATAGCTGAGGGAGTTCTGGATTAGGGGGTGTCCATATAGCCGGACTATAACCTTTGGCCGGACTCCTGGACTATGAAGATACAAGATTGAAGACTTCGTCCCATGTCCGGATGGGACTTTCCTTGGCGTGGAAGGCAAGCTTGGCGATACGGATATGTAGATCTCCTTCCGTTGTAACCGACTCTGTGTAACCCTAACCCTCTCTGGTGTCTATATAAACCGGAGGGTTTTAGTCCATAGGACGAACAACAATCATACCATAGGCTAGCTTCTACGGTTTAGCCTCTCGATCTCGTGGTAGATCTACTCTTGTACTACCCATATCATCAATATTAATCAAGCAGGAGTAGGGTTTTACCTCCATTGAGAGGGCCCGAACCTGGGTAAAAACATCGTGTCCCTTGTCTCCTGTTACCATACGCCTAGACGCATAGTTCGGGACCCCCTACGCGAGATCCGCCGGTTTTGACACCGACATTGGTGCTTTCATTGAGAGTTCCTCTGTGTCGTCATCTTTAGGCCCGATGGCTCCTCCGATCATCAACAGCGATGCGGTCCAGTGTGAGACTTTTTTCCCCGGACAGATCTTCATATTTGGCGGCTTTGCCTGCGGGCCAATTCGCTTGGCCATCTGGAGCAGATTGAAAGCTACGCCCCTGGCCATCAGGTCAGATTTGGAAGCTTGAACTACACGTCTGACATCCGCGGAGACTTGATCTTCGACGGATTCGAGCCGTAGCCGGGCGCGCCGCATTGTCACGAAGGGCATGACCTAACTCTGCCACCGAACAGTGCCCTGGAGGCCGCACCCGTGTCCGCTCCGACCCTTAGCTCAGAGCCGACTGCGCCAATCGAGGACGGGTGGCTGGACCCCGCCTCGGGGGCTGCAATCTCTATGGCGATCGAGCCAAACACCAGCCTTGTCCTTTGCGAAGCTCGTGACTCCAAGGTGCCAGACTCCTCTTCGGACTCCGAACCCTCCGCGCCCCTGCCAATCGAACCCGATTGGGCGCCGATCATGGAATTCACCGCCGAGGATATTTTTCAGCAGTCGCCCTTCGGCGATATTCTAAATTTACTAAGGACTCTCTCTTTGTCAGGAGAGTCCTGGCCGGATTATGGCCAACAGGATTGGGATGCGGACGACGAAGAAATTCGACGCCCACCCACCACCCACTTCGTAGCCACTGTCGATGATTTAACCGACACGCTAGACTTCGACTCCGAGGACATCGACGGTATGGACGACGATGTAGGTGACGAACATGAACCAGCGCCTATAGGGCACTGGAAAGCCACCTCGTCATATGACATATATATGGTGGATACACGCAAAGAAGCCAATGGCGAAGGATCAACGGGGGTGACCCCTCCAAGAAGCAACCCAAGCGCCGGCATCAGTGGCGCTGCTCTAAGTCCCGCCAAAGCAAAAACGGTGATACCGGCACGGGAGATAATAACACCCCGGACAGTGCCAAAGACAACTCCCTCCAACAAGACTCAGCGCAGGAAGATGGAGAAACCAGCCCTGCTGAGAGGGCGGCAGACCGAGAGGAAGAGGAGGATAATTACATGCCTCCCTCCAAAGACGAGGCAAGCCTCGGCGACGACGAATTTGTCGTGCCTGAGGATCCCGTCGAACAAGAGCGCTTTAAGCGCAGGCTTATGGCCACGGCAAGTAAACCTTAAGGAAAATCAGCAACAGCTTAGAGCTGATCAAGATTTGCTAGCCAACAGATGGACTGAAATCCTTGCGGCCGAGGAATACGAACTCGAACGCCCCTCCAAGAGCTACCCAAAGCGCAGGTTGCTACCCCGATTGGAGGAGGAAGCACTTAAACCTACATCACCAGCGCATGAGGCGGCCGATCGGCCACCTCGCGGCCGCGATAGAGAGGCCTCTCGGCCCTCCACTCAAGCCGCACCCCGGCGTCGCTCAAAAAACACCAAGGCACGGGGAAATGCGCCAGACCTGCGCAATATGTTGGAGGACAAGGCAAGGCAAACAAGATCAATCTACGGATCACGTGGGCGCCCCACGACATGAGACGATAACTGCCATGCCGGATACAGTAATGCCGGCCGGGCCGAACACAGTAGACAAAGCTCATTTGAGCTACGTCGTGATTTAGCCCAGTACAGAGGGGCCGCACACCCACTATGCTTCACAGATGAAGTAATGGATCATCAAATCCCAGAGGGTTTCAAACCCGTAAACATCAAATCATACGATGGCACAACAGACCCTGCGGTATGGATCGAGGACTATCTCCTTCATATCCACATGGCCCGCGGTGACGATCTACACGCCATCAAATACCTCCCACTCAAGCTTAAAGGACAAGCTCGAATTTGGATTAATAGCTTGCCAGCAGAATCAATTGGTTGTTGGGAGGACCTGGAAGCCGCATTCCTCGACAATTTCTAGGGCACCTATGTGCGACCACCAGACGCCGATGACCTGAGCCACATAATTCAGCAGCCAGAAAAATCGGCCAGACAATTCTGGACACGGTTCTTAACCAAGAAAAACCAAATCGTCGACTGTCTGGACGTAGAGGCTCTAGCAGCCTTCAAGCATAACATCCGTGACGAGTGGCTAGCCCGGCACCTAGGACGGGAAAAGCCGAAATCTATGGCAGCTCTCATGACACTCATGACCTGCTTTTGCGCGGGAGAAGACAACTGGCTGGCTCGTAGCAATTACATGACCAAGAGCCCTGGTAATTCGGATACCAAGGACAGCAATGGCAGGTCGCGTCGCAACAAGCACAAGCGCCGCATTAACATCGACAATGTAGAGGATACGACAGTTAATGCCGGATTCAGAGGCTCTAAACCCGGTGAGCGGAAAAAGCCATTCAAAAGAAATACCCCGGGCCCGTGCAGTTTGGACCGAATACTCGATCGCTCGTGCCAGATACATGGCACCCCCGAAAAGCCAGCCAACCACACCAACAAGGATTGTTGGGTGTTCAAGCAGGCCGGTAAGTTACATACCGAAAATAGAGACAAGGGGCTACACAGTGACGAGGACGAAGAGCCCCGGCCGCCGAACAATAATGGACAGAAGGGCTTCCCCCCCACAAGTGCGGACGGTGAACATGATATACGCAACCCACATCCCCAATAGGGAGCGGAAGCGTGCGTTAAAGGGGCGATCTGGCGTTGGAGCCGATCGCCCCAAAGTTCAACCCATGGTCCTCCTGCCCGATCACTTTTGATCGAAGGGACCACCCCACTAGCATCCGTCATGGCAGATTCTCCGCATTGGTTCTTGACCCAATCATTGACGGATTTCAACTCACTAGAGTCCTTATGGACGGCGGCAGCAGCCTGAACCTGCTTTATCAGGATACAATGCGGGAAATGGGCATAGATCCCTCAAGGATTAAACCCACAAAAACGACCTTTAAAGGCGCCATAACAGGTGTAGAGGTCAACTGTACAGGCTCAGTTACACTTGAAGTGGTCTTCGGATCACCGGATAATTTCCGAAGCGAGGAGTTAATCTTCGACATAGTCCCGTTCTGCAGTGGCTATCACGCACCGCTCGGACGAACCGCATTTGCAAAGTTCAATGCGGTGCCGCACTATGCATACCTCAAGCTCAAGATGCCAGGCCCTCGAGGAGTCATTACGGTCAATGGAAACACCGAACGCTCTCTCCAAACGGAGGAGCATACGGCGGCACTGGCAACGGAAGTATAGAGCAGCCTCTCAAGGCAATTCTCCAGTCCGGCTTTTAAACGTCTGGACACCGTCAAGCGCGCCCGGAGTAACCTACCACAAGACCGCCTGGCACGTTCCGAGCAAGCATAGCAATACGGCCCCAACCCCAGCCCTCGCGAAACTGCGAAATCAGTACTACGCGTACATAACTACGCTCTGAAAATTCCATGGGCACAGGGGGAGGGGCACGTCCACGGCATGCCCTAAATGCGGCTCAACCGCACTAGGGACTCCCGATTTCGTCATTTTTTCTTACTTTCAGGACTCCATCATCCGGAAGGCATGTCCGGTAGTACAATCGCCGAACACACGATGCAACAACCAAGGAGGCAGGAAGCTACGTCGAATTCCCAGGTGGTCTCTATAACAAGCAAAATACCTGTCTTACATATCGTCTCGCAGCTCGCCCCTGGAGGGGGACATGTCAAATAGTCCCATCTCTTGCTTATCGCACTTTTTGTATCGTCTGCTTTTACAGCAACATTTTAAAATAAACAATGCTTAGCTTCAGCTCATTACTGCATTCTCTATTCATCTCTTTTTTAATATATATGTTCAGTTATGACATTTAGCACTCGTACACTTTGGTACGGTCAATACGCCAGGGGCTCAAGCACCCCATAATACGGCGTGAGAAGTCCGAACACTTTCACAAGTGCGGCCCTCCGAACTTATAGCATTATATGCATCAGCTCCGAATCATGTCTTTGGTCAATAGTTGGGTTTGCCCGGCTCCCATGTTTTGGTACCTTACGTTCCGCTATATCGGCTAAGGTAGCGCTGGGAGAACTACTACGATTGTGCCCTAGTTGAGCTGGGCCTAAGCACCTCAGTAGAGAAATCTAAAACTGACTGTCATGATAGGGCGAGAGCTGGTCGCTGTTCGGTAGGTATCGAGTCCCTAAAGACTTATGCTGCTTAGAGCGAGGAGTCGGCTGTGTCTGTCCTAGGCGTGTATAGCGCCCCGAACTCGGTCTTCCGAACACTAGGGGCTTCTCCAAAATTTAAAATTATAGAATTCTCTGGCTAAGTGAGAGTGATAACGCATTATAGTCTGATTACCTCGTTCATTGTGCTGAGCACCTCCCTCGAAGGACCAAAGAATTGGAAAAAGAGTGCTCAGGTTTATCCCGAACACCCCAACACTCGTGGCATGGGGGCAGAAGCCGACGACTTGCCATCTCTCAAATTTAATAAAACAGCCGCATAGAAGGTAATATTTTAAATTAAACAAGCGTTGCATAGCGCATATGAACAAGTTTTCAGCACACATGATAAAACGAACAAGTTTCACTCAAATATTAAATCTTTTGAGCATTCATCCGCCACAAGGCGGGCACCCTTCAGGACGCCCTCGTAATACATCTCGGGGTGGCGATGCTCCTTGCCCTGCGGCGGCCCGTCCTTCACAAGCTTCACGGCATCCAATTTGCCCTAGTGCACCTTAGCACGGGCAAGGGCCCTACGGGCACCCTCGATGCAGACGGAGCGCTTGACGACTTCAAGCCTCGGACAGGCGTCCACCAGCCGCCTCACCAGCCTGAAGTAGCTCCCAGGCAGGCCCTCTCCGGGCCACAACCGAACTATAAAGCCCTTCAAGGCCTTTTCGGCCACCTTGTGGAGCTCGACCAGTTGCTTCAACTGGTCGCTCAAAGGCATCGGGTGTCCGGCCTCAGCGTACTGAGACCAGAACACCTTCTCCATCGAGCTGCCCTCCTCGGCTCGGTAGAAGGCGGCGGCATCGGACACGCTGCGGGGCAAATCTGCGAATGCTCCTGGAGAGCTCCGAATTCAGGTAAGTAACAAGTAATTCACTTTCACGTGCTTGCTTTGCATAAAGAAAGCCTTACCCGCCGCAATCTTCTTCATTGCCTCAACTTCCTGGAGGGCCTTCTGGGCTTCGGCCTTGGCAGATTTGGCGCTTTCAAGGGCCACCGCGAGCTCGGACTCTCGCGTCTTTGATGCAAGCTCCAAACTGTCGTGTTTTTTCACGAGAGCCTGGAGCTCTTGCTGCACCCCGCCAACCCGCGCTTCATGCTTCTCCTACTCGGTGCGCTCCGTGGCCGCCTTCTTTTCAGCCTTGGACAGCGCTTACTTAAGGGTCGCCACCTCAGTCGTGGCCCCTATGACACCAATAACGATCCTGTCATGGTTTGCAACTGCATCTTTTTATATTATACTCCACAAGGTATTACTTACCTTCTTTTTCCCTGAGCTCCTTCTTGGCAAGGCCAAGCTCCTGCTCGGACCGCTCAAGGCTCTGCTTCAGCGCATCCACCTCCTTGATCGGTCTTGGCGGAGGCTAGCAAAGCTCGACACGCATATTGACTTAATTCTGTTAGACTCCTGCGAATGTTATTAGATCCTCTATTCGGTTTTTCTTTCTGAATGCCAAACAGAGCATCAAGGGCTACTGTCTATGCGGTAATATTTTTACATATTTTTTACATACCTCAAAACCTGTCAACAGGCTGGCACAGGCTTCGGTCAGCCCGCTCTTGGCGGACTGAACCTTCTGAATCACCGCACTCATAATGGTGTGGTGCTCCTCGTCGATGGAGGCACCATTAAGCACCTCCAGCAAGTTATCCGGTGCCTCCAGTTTGGCGGAGGTCACCGGCGTCGTAGGCTTGCCCTTCTTCTTAGGGCGCCGCCTACCGGACTGCGAAACCTTTGAAGGTTTCGGTGCGGTGTCCGGCCTGGGGCCGGACTTAGAGCCCTCGGGGGTTTTGTTCCCTTGGCGCCTGGAGTCCGGGAGGTCGCATTGTGGCGCCTCCAGGACCACCTCCTCCTAGCCTGGAGCCTCCTGGGACAACACCTCGGCATTATCCGTAGGGTGAGGGGAGGAGGCGGCCGGAAGTGAAGTACTGTTCACATCCGACGAATCCAGGGAACCGCTCGACGAAACGTCGAGCCGGTCTTTGGGCGGACTGCATAAATATATTCGGCGTCATGAAAAACTATGCAATAAAGGAACGCCATGAGTCATTATGATATCCGAACACTTAAGATTTTGCGAGGGGCTTGGCCCTGTTCGGCCACTCCTCTTCGCCGTCGTCGGCGTTGGTGGAGTAGTTCGGAGGGAGGGTCCTTCCTTTCTTGGACCCTTCGGCCTCCCCTCTTGGGGCGGCCTTCCTTTTCTTCTCTCCCCCCGCTGGGGGAGACACCTCTCTTTCCTCCTCCTCGTCTTCGTGGGAGGAGTCCGCCTCGGAATCATCGGACGATGAGTCCGATTCCACCAGGCGCCGGGAACTCTTCCGGGTTCCCGTGGCCTTCTTCTTGGCCTTCTTCTCCGGCACCACATAGGGGTCTGGAACCAGCAGCTTTGCCAAGCGAGCGTCTGCTGGGTTTTCGGGCAAAGGAGCCGGACAATCGATCTGTCCGGACGTCTCCTGTCAATCCTATCAAAGGTAAGGGAGCTTAGATCCCGCATAGAGTCAAACTATGAAAGATAAATATCCTATAAGATGTAAAAATAGCTTAGCTAGCTTGACGCTGCACGCTGAATCCGCGATCCTTGATAGCGGATGCGGGAGCTTCGGCACCCTTGAAAAGTACCTTCCAGGCATCTTCGTACGTTGTGTCGAAGAGCCTGCTCAGAGTTTGGTGCTGGGCCGGATTGAACTCCCACAAGCTGAAATCCCGTTGTTGGCACGGGAGTATCCGGCGGATGAGCATGACCTAGAATACATTGACAAGTTTGAGCTTCTTGCTCACCAGGCTTTGGACGCATGTTTGGAGTCCGGTCAGCTCTCCTTTTTTGTCCCACTGCAGGCCCTTCTCTTTCGAGGAGGTGAGCCGCGTGGGGATTCCGGATCGGAACTCGGGGGCTGCGACCCATGCAGGGTCGTGCGGCTCGATGATGTAGAACCATCCCGATTGCCGCCCCTTTATGGTCTCCACGAAGGAGCCCTCGAGCCATAGGACGTTGGGCATCTTGCCCACCATGGCGCCTCCGCACTCCGCCTGGCGGCCGCCCACTACCTTCGGCTTCACATTGAAGGTCTTCAGCTATAAGCCGAAGTGGGGCTCGATGCAGAGGAAGGCCTCGCACACGATGATGAACGCCGAGATGTTGAGGATGAAGTTCGGGGCCAGATTGTGGAAATCCAGGCCGTAGTAGAACATGAGCCCCCGGACAAATGGGTGGAGAGGGAAACCTAGTCCACGGAGGAAATGGGTGAGGAACACCACCCTCTCATGGGGCCTAGGGGTGGGGATGAGCTGCCGCTCTTCTGGGAGCCGGTGCGCGATGTCGTCAGACAAGTATCTGGCCTTCCTCAGCTTTTTGATGTGTCCCTCCGTGACGGAGGAGACCATCCACTTGCCTCCCGCTCCGGACATGGCTGGAGAAGGTTGAGGTGGAGAATGCTGACTTGGGCTCTGGAGCTCGAGTGTGCGAAAATGGATGAGCAAAGGAGGAAGAAGGCGTAGGTGAAAAGGTCGATCCTTATCCCCTTATATAGGCGGACGAAACTGCGTGCCCCCACCAGCCTGGTAAAACTCGCTTATCTCCCAAGCGCCATAAACAATGGCGCGGTTGGGTTACCCACGCCCGTATTGATGAGAATCCCGGAATAAGGGGACACGATCTCTGCTTTGACAAGACGTGCCAAGGAAACTGCCTCGCTAAACGCGCTGAGGTGGGACAGTAAAATGATTCGAATAAAGACTTGGCCGTCGTGTGATGTCACACTACAGGGTACGTCAGCAGATTAGATTTGTGTAAATAATATTCTCTCTCTGGCAATATGTGGAACTTATTTTGCAGAGCCGGACACTATCTTTGTGTTCAAAATCTTCTACGAAGTATTCGGAGGAGGAACCCGCCTAGCAATGCCGAAGACAATTTGCGTGCCGGACTTGTCGTCATTGAAGCCTGGTTCAGGGGCTACTTAGGGAGTCCTGGATTAGGGGGTGTCCGGATAGCCGGACTATAACCTTTGGCCGGACTCCTAGACTATGAAGATACAAGATTGAATACTTCGTCCCGTGTCCGGATGGGACTTTCCTTGGCGTGGAAGGCAAGCTTGGTGATACGGATATGTAGATCTCCTTCCGTTGTAACCGACTCTGTGTAACCCTAACCCTCTCCGGTGTCTATATAAACCGGAGGGTTTTAGTCCATAGGATGAACAACAATCATACCATAGGCTAGCTTCTACGGTTTAGCCTTTCTGATCTCGTGGTAGATCTACTCTTGTACTACCCATATCATCAATATTAATCAAGCAGGAGTAGGGTTTTACGTCCATCGAGAGGGCCTGAACCTGGGTAAAAACATCGTGTCCCTTGTCTCCTGTTACCATCCGCCTAGACGCATAGTTCGGGACCCCCTACCCGAGATCCGCCGGTTTTGACACCGACAGTAGCCTTGTCCTTGGTTTTGACCACTATATCGTCCATGTAATATTCCATATTTCTATGCAGTTGGGGCTCAAAACCAATTTGGACCACTTGGGAAAATGTCGAACCATCGCTTTTCAACCCGAAAGGCATTCGTACAAAACAGTATGTACCACATGGGGTGATGAACGTGGTCTTTTCTTCATCTTCCTTCATCATGAAGATCTGATGGTACCCTGAGTAGGCGTCAAGGAATGACAGCAGGTCACACCCGGCAGTGGAGTCCACAATTTGGTCGATGCATGGCTGAGGGGAAGGATCCTTTGGACAAGCCTTATTGATATCTGTGTAATCAATACACAGCCTCCACTTCCCATTTGCCTTACGCAGCACTACCGGATTGGCCAACCATGTGGGGAGGGGGCACTCCTCTGACCAAACCTGTCACCTCCAACTTCCTGATTTCTTTGATGATGAACTCTTGCCGCTGCAAAGCTTGCTTCCTAACCTTCTGCTTGACGGGCCGCGCATGAGGACACACAACAAGATGGTGCTCAATCACCTCCCTGGGCACGCCGGGGATGTCGGATGCTTGCCATGCAAACACATCGACATTCGCCCGCGGGAAGGCGACAAGCGCGCTTTCCTATTTTCTGTCAAGGGTGGAGCTTATAGTAAAAGCACCGCCCGTGCCGTCCTCCTTGACGGGCACCTTCTTGGTCTCTGGTGGCGCTGCCTTGGATTTCTTGCTCTTGCCGGTGGAGCTCTCTGGCACATCCTCGACGGGAGCGCCGCACCCCGAAGAGGCGCCGCTTGCCGGAGTGGGCGCAGGAGGTCTTGGCGGAAGAGGTCTTGCCGCTGGTCTTCTTCCCTCCCGGGGCTACAGTGGCAGGAGCAAGTGCCTTGGCGGCAGTTGCTGCAACTCCCTCCCGGTAGAGTTGATTGGCGCAGATGAGTGCGTCTTTTTTGTCAGATGGGACGGTGATGATGCTCAGTGGCCCGGGCATCTTCGACGTGTTGTAGGCATAATGTGATGCCGCCATGAACTTGGCCAGCGCTGGGCGGCCAAGGATCCCATTGTAGGGCAAGGGGATCTTGGCGACATAAAAAACGATCTTCTCCGTCCTGTAGTTCAGCTCGCCCCCGAATGTGATGGGCAACGTGATTTTACCCTTCGGCTGACTCCTCCCCGGGTTGACCCCTGGAAACGTGCCCGTCTCCTCGAGATCTCCATCGGGGATTTGCAACCTCTCGATCACAGCGGGCGAGATCAAGTTCAGACTGGCCCCACCATCAATTAGCACCTTTGTCACCTTGAGGTTGCGTATTGTTGGTGAAACCAACAACGTCAAACACCCAACCGCAGTTGTGCGATCAGGGTGATCCTCGGTGTAAAAAATGATAGGTGTGCTGGACCACTTCAGTGGCTTCTGGGCGTCGAACGATGGCTCCGACGCAGTGACCTCACGTTCCCACTACTTCAGCTGGCGGTGAGAGGTATGCAACGAGGCGCCACCGTCGATGCACATGGCTTCCGTAGCCTTCTGGAACTCGTGCTCACCGGACTCGTCGTCCTCGCCATGATCATCTTCCTCCTCCTTCTTAACACGGCCCCGAGCGGGCCTCTCTTGTTGACTATCCTTGCCGCGACGACCCCCTTGGCAGCCACGCTTCTTGTCGGACCCCTCAGCACCATCCTAGACCTTCTCCTTGTCCCACCTCTCATATTCGGCTTTCTTTTTCTCTGCAAGCAGTTCGACATGTCGGCAGTTCTGGAGGTCGGGGCCCTTGGTGCGATGGATCTTGTAATACTGCTTGTCGGAGCCTCCTGGCTTGTCGGCAGCCGCCTAGGCCCGGCAGGTGGCGCACCCAGCAACTTCCTTGTCGGGGTCATGAGTGTTGGCCTTCTTGGCGGCGCCGGGGTCGCCGGCTCCCTCAACGGCAAGCATGGTCTTGACCTTACGCTTCCTACTGCGGCGTCGGCCCTTCTTTGCTGGGGCGTCGGCGTCTTCTTCGGTGGAGTCGGTTTCCACGCCAACATCTTCGCCGGGGTACTTCCTTCCTTCTTAAGCCCGAACACATCTGTCAGCCAGAACATAAAGCTCGGCTACATCCTTGACCTTGTTCATCGCCAGCTCTTCACGCATCTTGCGGTTGCGCATGTTCTGATGAAACGCACTGATGACAGCGGCCGGGTGAACATCTGGGATGTTGTACTGCACACGGCTGAACCTTTGGATGTACTTGCGCAGGTTCTCGCCATCCTTCTGGGGGATGACATGCAAATCACTTGCCTGGCCAGGAGCTTGGTGGCCTCCGGTAAAGGCGCCAACAAACTCGTGGCACAGATCCGACCAAGAAGAGATGGAATCCACTGGCAGGTGCATCAACCATGACATGACGTTGGGCTTAAGTGCCAACGGAAAGTAATTGGCAAGCACCTTGTCGTCGCGAGCCACGGCGGCTTGCATTGCGATAGTGTACATGCTAAGGAACTCCGACGGGTGAGTCTTGCCTTTGTACTTCTCCCCAACATCAGGCTTGACGTGCGGTAGGAGGGCCACTGAAACTGCCGCAGCTCACGGGTAAAGGCCGGACAACCCACATCATAGGGTAGGTCGCCGGATCCTCCTGGTGCTGGGTAGTCCGAGCATCCTCCTGGGCTCGCTCCAGAAGAACTTGACTATGGTCGCGGCGGGCTTGTCGGTCGGACGACGCTGTGCAAACGTTGTCACAGGCGTCAGCCCGACGAGTCGCGGCTACTGTTGCTGGCATGGGGGAGGAGAGTGCACCGTGGTTGCAGCGCCTCCGGTCCTCCCACCATCAGCGTGCGCTAGATCTACAGAGCGCCGGTACGAGGGTCCCGCTGGTCGCGGTTCGTCCTTGTTGGCGAAGCTGATGAGGCTCCGAATGGTGGCTCTCCACTCGTCGAGCTTCTCCGCGGCGGGAGGAAAGTCGAGGAGCAGCTGTACGCGTGCCAACGCTTCTGCTGGCGTGGGTGGTGGCGAAAGTTGCATGGACTGTGATGCGCTCCAAATTCTAACTACGTTAGAAGGAGCTCTATCATGGTCTCGCGGTCGCGTGCTGCTTCCGCCAGCTTCTAGGTGCGCACGCCGGCCCGGTGCGTCCTAGGAGTGACGCAAAGGGCTCTTCCTGCGGCGGCGCCCGGGGGCGCCGACGTTGTGGCGTTGCTCATCGCGTGCGGCCTGGGAAGGCCGCGACACGGACGCCGGCTGGGGTGTCATAGAGGTTGCCGCGCCGCCTCTAGGTAGCACGGCCCCCCTGGACCCAGTGGCGTGTGGCTCGTCGTCTTGGACCCAAACGACGCCGCTCGCCTGGCTCCGATTGCCAGAGTGTCGTGGATGATCGTGGGCCGCAGCTCTGGCACCATCCGTGGCCACCCCGTAGCCCCGCGCTGGTGTGGACGAGCCTGCTCTGGACGACCTGATTGATGTGATCCCCTTCTTCTTGGGGGCCATCGTGATGATGAAATCGATGCGCTAACCTCTAAACCAGATTTTTCACAGCTTGCGCCCCCTACCTGGAGCGCCAAAGATGTTAGGGAAAACGACACCTATGGAATCACAGGGATCCCTACTACGGTTGGCGGGGTGCGGGGCTGTGCAAAGAGCGGGTTTAGAAGATCAACACGGGGGAATTTTATCCAGGTTCGGACCGCAAACGATGCGTGATACCCTAGTCCTGCATTTCGTGTATATTTGGTGTTCTTGAGCTCTTGAACTAGTTGTGGTGCATGCCTAGCCCAAAAAGTCTGAATCCTTCCTCAGTACGCCTCGGGCCTCCTTTTATACGTTAAAGGGGCTGCCATAGCGGCGCACAGGAGGTGAAAAGCGTCTATAGTGTACAAGTTCATCTCCTGACATCATAGGACAAACGCATTGAATGCGCTGCCGGTGTGTCCTCTTGCTTTATCCGGGACAGCAAGGAAGCTCGTCTCGTCCGTCGCCGCTTCACCTCGCGTCCAAGCGCGTCCAAGCTGACGAGGCATGCAACACCATCCTGGCTGGCTGGCTGCTGCGCTGGAGCGGTGGCAGGGTCTTCACGAAGATTTGCATGCCACCATGCATGTGCTTGCCTGGTTGGCCTAGAAGCTACATGCCGCCACGTAGGTGTGCGCCCAGTTGACAGGCTGGCTGCTACGTTGGAGCGGCCACGGGGTAGCAAAATCTTGGTAGGTGCAGGCCTGGTCGTGGCCCCGCAAATGTCCCCGGCAAGGGTCTTGCCGGGGGCCTTCGTCTTCTGGTTTTCATATAGTCTTGCAGGCCTTTAGTCTTCACAAAGGTCTGCATGCCACCATGCAGGTGCCTCCCGAGCCTTGGTTGCAATGTTGTCGATGGTGTCGGAACTCTCAGGCTCAAAGGTGGCGGTCTTGTTGGTGTTGGGCAAGTTGCCCCAGCAAGACACTTGCTGGGGCAGCGTAGGTCATCCCCAGCAAGGCTCTTGCCGGGGGAAACCCACCTCGCCTCTTCACCCTTCGCGCCTCTGGTCTCAGCGCTGCTCCGGTAGTCTTGTTCTCCGCTTCATCTGCCCCGCCAAGCGTGGCTGCAGGTGTGGCTACAACTGCCCGTGCAGAAGTAGAGGGGTACAAAAAGGGCCCCTACTTTTGTACACCGACACATACTTCCTTCATCCATCGTAAGATAACTCAAAACTTGAAAACTTCAATCACACAAACGTCAACAAAACCTTCGTGAGATCCGTTAGTGAAGAAAAAATTCTCTACTATAAGTGTTGTATCAAACCAATTCATATTTTTTTTTGTATTATATCTACTGTATTCCAACTTTTCTATGGCAAAAACTCATCCAAGAAAACCATAGAGCCATCAAAATAAGCACACAACACAAAGAAAACAGAATCTGTCAAAACAGAACAGTCTGTAGCAATCTTATTTGTTCGTATACTTATGGAACTCCAAAAATTCTTAAAAACTAGGAAAACCTGGATAATTTGTATATTGATCTTACTGAAAAAGAATTAGCATTTTATCACGTTCTAGTGAATTTTAATAATTATTTTAGTGTGCATAAAGTTTCTGTCTTTTTCAGCAAGATCAAACAACTATCACCCAAGAAGATCCTATTGGTTCTACTTGGCACGAAAGCTAATTAAAACACACCAAAAAACACAATCATAATAGTAGCATAATTGTGCTAACATTCAAGAACAGAAAGAAAAAGAAAAATAAATTTTATTCGTTGGGTTGCCTCCCAATAGGCGCTATAGTTTTACGCCCTTAGCTAGGCATAAAGCAAGGATCTAAGTTTTGTCATCTTTCTTCTTCTTAATTTTCTTGGGGTTATTTTTATCAGGAGGTTTTGTAAACACAAGATAAAACATATTATCCATAGAAACTTTAGCATTTCTTAGTTGGTTTTCATCATAACCCCTTTGATTTCCCACAACAATCCAAGAATATTGTTGATTAACATTATTAAAAACTTGTTGGATTATTTCTAGAATGGGGACTTCCTTTTTAAGATTATCATCAGAGATCTTATTGTCCCCAAGAAAATGCCTTAGTGCATAGCCACTATATTAAATAATCTCATCTATCATGGATTTTTCACGATTTATACCATAAAAGTCAAAGATTTCCCTAGCTTCCCGAATTATGTAGTCAAACTCATTCAGAAAAACGAGAGTGGCCAACTTTTTCGCTCTAGGATTCTTTATTTAGGGAAGCTCAAAAAACAATCTTTGCAAACTAGGATGAGTGTGGATATATTTACTTTCAAGTTTCAGAACTAGTGCTGAAATAGCATCCGCATAAGATCTAGTAGTTTTAAGTATAGGAGCATCATCAAGACTCAGATTTCCAACACAATTGAAAAATTCTTGGATACGTTCTTTTCCCATAAAGTTCCTTTGCTCCAAGATAAAAGTTTTAGCATCCAGATTGCCTGGTTATGTTGAAGATCCTCCCCGGCAACGGCGCCAGAAATTCTCCTTGATGGCAGCTGAAACTACGTCGGTATTTCCCCTGAGAGGGAGGGATGGTGTAACACAACGACGGTAGGTATTTCCCTCAGTTATGAAACCAAGGTATCGAACCAGTAGAAGAACCAAGAAACACAACGTAAACAACACCTGCACACAAACAACAACACCTCGCAACCCGACGAGTTAAAGGGGTTGTCAATCCCTTCCGGGTAACGGCGCCAGGAATTGGCAAAAGACGTGAGGTAAATTTGTAGTAGATTGAATAATAGATCACAAATAAAATCAAGTGCAGCAAATTATTTTTGTATTTTTGGTTTAATAGGTCTGAATAAAAATGCAAAGGAAAAGTAAATTGCAAGGCAAATATATGAGGAAGAAGACCCGGGGCCCGTAGATTTCACTAGTGGCTTCTCTCGAGAAAAATAACAAACGGTGGGTGAACAAATTGCTGTTGGGCAATTGATAGAACTTCAAATACTTATCATGATATCCAGGCAATGATCATTACATAGGCATCACGTCCAACATTAGTAGACCGACTCCTGCCTGCATCTACTACTACTACTCCACACGTCGACCACTATCCAGCAAGAATCTAGTGTATTAAGTTCATGGAAAAACGGAGTAATGCAATAAGAACGATGACATCATGTAGACAAGATCCGTTTATCTATATGGCGGCAGATATAGATCTTGTCTTTTTATCCTTAGTAGCAACGATACATATGTGTCGTTTCCCTTTCTGTCTTTGGGATCGAGCACCGTAAGATCGAGTCCACTATCGGGAACCTCTTCCCGTTGCAAGAGAAATATATCAAGTTGGCCAAACAAAACCCAAATATCAGAGAAGAAATACGAGGCTATAAGAGATCATGCATATAAAAGATCAAAGAAAGTCAAATAAATTTCATGAATATAAAAAGATATAACTGATCACAAACTCGAAGTTCGTCAGATCCCAACAAACACACCACAAAAGAGTTACATCATATGGATATCCAAGAGATCATTGTATTGAGAATTCAGCGAGAGAGAGAAAGTCATATAGCTACTAACTACGGACCCGAAGGACTACAAAGAACTACTCACGAATCATCGGAGAGGCACCAATAGAGGTGGTGAACCCCATCCGAGATGGTGTCTAGATTGGATCTGGTGGTTCTGGACTCTGCAATTTGGATGAATATTTCGTCGACCCCCTAGGGTTCTGGTATTTTTGGGGTATTTATAGAGCAAAGAGGTGGTCCGGGGGCACCCGAGGTGGGCACAACCCACCAGGGCGCGCCTGGGCCTCCTGGTGCACCCTGGTGGGTTGTGCCCCACTCGGGGCACCCCCCCAGGTGCAACCAGGGTCCATTGCCTTCCTTCTGGCCCATAGAAAATCATCATGGAGTTTCGTGGCCTTTGGACTCCGTCTCATATTGGATTCCTGCGATGTAAAAAACATGGAAAAAACAGCAACTGGCACTTGGCACGATGTCAATATGTTAGTACCAAAAAATGATATAAAATGATTATAAAACATCCTAGACTAATAATAAAACATCATGGAACAATCAAAAATTATAGATACGTTGGAGACGTATCAGCCTCCGGTGGTGGTTGACGCCAGCATCCGCGCCGGCCACAGAGAGCATAGGGTGATGATGAAGTCCATGGCATAGGGGCACAACCTGGGTGGCGCGAGCAGCCCAATGCTCAGCGCAAGCTCAGGAAGCCTCCGCCATGGGTGCGACGGAACGAACACGGGGCGGGGATAGAAGAAGAGCTTCAACACGCCCCTACCTGGCGCGCCAAATGTCGGATTCAGGGCTCTGCAAACCCAACAAAGGTTCGAACTCTGTGGTGTGTGCGAATGACTCGACCTCTCCACCCAACTATTTCATCACCCCAATGGCCTAGCTCGATGAACAAGAAAGAAGAGGGACACGACAATTTACCCTGGTTCGGGCCACCTTGTGGTGTAATACCCTACTCCGGCTTTGTGGTGCATTAGCCTCACGAGGGGCTGAGGATGAACTAGTACAAGGGGAGAACAACCTCATGAGGTCTGCTCTGGTGTGGGTGTGAGCTAATGAGGTGTGGGTGTGATCCAGCGAGAGCTCTCCCCTTCTACGATGGTGGCTAAGCTATATTTATAGTGGCCTCGGTCCTCTTCCCCCAAACGAAGGTGGGAAGGGATCCCACAGAGGCCAATTTTGAAAGGGGACAAGTAGTACATCTTATCCTGATGAAAGGTGGTCTTCTCTTGCAAAGCTTCTGGTCGTGCTGTTGTGGTGGGCTCGGTGATGACATCCGTCCTGCCGTCCTGGTGGTCTTGGTCTTGTTGCACGGGAATGGAAACCTTTGGCTGATTTCTCGGGACCCTGCGCCAGTGCTTGCCTCCTTAGCACCAAAGAGGAAACCTTCTGCTCTGCGCCCACTGGCGCCCGCCTGTCCTTGGTCGTCATGGCTGGCGTCACCTCAACCTCATGAGATGGGCGCCTGCGTAGAAATCTCCGCTCCTCGGGAGCCAGCCCGAGGAGGCCGCTCCCTCCGGAGGTCTTGATGTCGTCCGCCTCGCAAGGGTCTTTTGTTGAAGGTGCTGTAGATGGGCCGTAATAGGCCGTCGAAGGATCCACTCCATGGGTCGCAGGCAGGCAAGTCTGGGTACCCTGGTTCCTAGAACGCCGACAACCTCGTACTCTTCATCGAAGGCACCGACAGTGGCCTCGAGAAAACGCCATGAACTGTCGTTTAAACCAGCCAACCGCGCCGCGGCGTCGGCGCGCGAGGCGTCGATGGTGGCCTCGACAGCGAGGTGATCCTCCAAGATCTGGGGGTCAACATGAATGGCAGCCATTACTACCTCATCCGCGGGTGCGGCCGTGATTTGCTTCTCCGTTGCCAAATGCTCCTTGAGCTCCTAGCTATACTGCATGCACCATGTCTTAGGGCGGCGCTTATTTGGGGGAGGGTCGGTGATTTGGGTGGAAGGTGTCATGCCGGCGGCCGGGGCATATGGTATGTGGAAGGAGGAGGATGGGGTCGGGTGTGAATTACCTGCCTGGATCGATGAGGCCGGCATCTTGAACGAGGGTCGCCGGCGAGGACGTGTCGCTGCAAGCAAGGAGTGAAGGTTTGAACTGCGAAAGGAAGCCGGAAACAGAGGAAATGTGGCTTTTGGTAATGGGGAGGGGCGGGGAAGTAGATATCTCTGCGGAAGCCGAAAATTTTGGATCGATGCAGCAAAAAAACTGGCGCGTGAACTATCATCAAACAGGGTCCCTTATTTAGCATTGTGTACGATACATGAACATCACAAATGATTCATATAGCTTGCCCCGTGTGTGATGAGTTTGAACATGCAAATTTTGGTCCAAATATCCCTGGTTATGGTGGTCATCCACCTCATTGCATAATTTGGGTACACAAAGGAGCCTACAACACACCCACACTTCTTAATCAAGCAAGTTCAGCAATTAAACAGAGCTAGCTCACCTAAAAATTACCCTAACAAATTAAAGACCGGTGCTCTAAATTAAACAAAGAGTACTACTCCAACTGGCGCTCATCGATCTCAACTGCCTCCTCCATGTCCAGCTAGCGCCCGACGATCTCGCGGGAAAGGGGCTCCATGGCATCAATGGTACATACTCGGCAAGCATCTTGACATCCTCGTGCGCCATCTCTTTGGAAAAGGCGGCCACGAGCTGGGCGTGGGTGGCCGTGATATGGGCTTGGACGGGCTCCATCATGGCGAGGTATGTCGCGAAGGAACGGACGGCTGCTGGAACACTCTCGGCGATTGCCAACTCTTTGGCCTTGGGTTGCCAACCTTAGTCGGAGAAGCTTCGTTTGATTTGTGCGGTGACCACCATGAGCTGGGCGTGGGCGGCCTCGACATGGTTGTGGGGGGCCTCCATCAGGGCTAAGGCCGCCGCTGCGGAACGGACAGCTGATGTGCCGCTCTCGCCAGTTGTTATCCTCGATGCAGGTGTTGCTGCCACCACCTGAGCAGCAACAGCGGCCGTTTGGGCTGCCTTGCCCGCCCGACGCAAATTACGGCCTGATGTCATTTGAAGCTACGTCGGTATTTCCCCAAAGAGGAAGGGATGATGCAGCACAACGACAGTAGATATTTCCCTTAGATATGAAACCAAGGTTACCGAACCAGTAGGAGAACCAAGCAACACAACGTAAACAACCCTTGCACACATATAACAAGTACCCGCAACCTGACGTGTTAAAGGGGTTGTCAATCCCTTCCGGGTATGGCGCCTCAAGATAGGCAAACAGATGTGAGATAAAATTGTAGTAGATTGATAGATCGAACGCCAAACAAAATAAATAAGAATAAATTGCAGCAAGGTATTTTTGTATTTTTGGTTTAATAGATCTGAAAATAAACGCAAAGGAAAAGTAGATCGCAAAGGCAAATATACGAGAAACAGACCCGGGGGGCGTAGGTTTCATTAGTGGCTTCTCTTGAGAAAAAATAGCAAAAGGTGGGTGAACAAGTTACTATTGAGCAATTGATAGAACTTCAAATAATCATGACGATATCCAGGCGATGATCATTATATAGGCATCACGTCCAAGATTAGTAGACCGACTCCTGCCTACATCTACTACTATTACTCCACACATCGACCGTTATCCAGGATGCATCTAGTGTATTAAGTTCATGGAGAAACGGAGTAATGCAATAAGAACAATGACATGATGTAGACAAGATCTATCTATGTAGAGATAGACCCCATCGTTTTATCCTTAGTAGCAACGATACATACGTGTCGGTTCCCCTTCTGTCACTGGGATCAAGCACCGTAAGATCGAACCCTCTACAAAGCACCTCTTACCATTGCAACATAAATATATCAAGTTGGCCAAACAAAATCCAAATATCGGAGAAGAAATACGAGGCTATAAGCAATCCTGCATATAAGAGATCAAATAAACTAAAATAACTTTCATGGATATAAAAAGATAGATCTAATCATAAACTCAAAGTTCATCGATCCCAACAAACACACTGCCAAAGATTTACATCATATGGATCTCCAAGAGACCATTGTATTGAGAATTCAGAGAGAGAGAGAGAGAGAGGAAGCCATCTAGCTACTAACTACAGACCCAAAGGTCTACAAACAACTACTCACGCATCAAACGGAGATGCACCAATTAATGGAGGTGGTGAACCCCATCCAAGATGGTGTCTAGATTGGATCTGGTGGTTCTGGACTTTGCGGCGGTTTTGGGAATATTGGGGTATTTATAGAGCAAAGAGGTAGTCTGGGGGCCACCCGAGGTGGGCACAACCCACCAGGGCGCGCCTGGGCCTCCTGGAGTGCCCTGCTAGGTTGTGCTTTCCTCGGAGCACCCCCAGGCGCAGCCAGGGCCCATTATGTTCCTTTTATTCCAAAAAAAATCTCCGTGAAGTTTCGTTGCGTTTGGACTGCGTCTAATATTGATTTCCTGCGATGTAAAAAAACATGCAGAAAACAACAACTGGCACTTGGCACTATGTCACTAGGTTAGTACCAAAAAATGATATAAATGACTATAAAATGATTATAAAACATCCAAGATCGATAATATAATAGCATGGAACAATAAAAAAATTATAGATACGTTGGAGACGTATCAGCATCCCTAAGCTTAACTCCTACTCGTCCTCGAGTAGGTAAGTGATAAAAACAAAATTTTCGATGTGGAATGTTGCCTAACATGTCATATCATATTCTTTTCTTTATAGCATGGACATTTGGACTTATGTGATTCAAAGCAATAGTCTAATTTTGACATGATAATTTAAATACTCAAGCATATCAACAAGCAACCATGTCTTTCAAAATATCAATGCTAAAATAAGTTATCCCCAGCCCATCATGCTCAACCATTGATCCATTCATGAAATACACTCGCATATTAGCTACACCCAGTACTTGAGTATGATCATATTCCCTCCTAGTTGGTGCTTTTTTAAGAGAAGATGGAGACTCAAATTCAATTTTTTTGCATCAAGTAAAATAAAAGCCCTTCACAGAGGGAAGTAGAGATTTGTAGAGGTGCCAGAGCTCAAAGCAAAAAACTTGGAGATAAAAATATTTTGGGAGGTGTATCCATCCCACCAACGAAAACGAATTAGAGTTCCCAACACTTTCCATGCTAGATATATCATAGGCGGTTCCCAAAAAGAAAATAAAGTTTATTCATTTTTCAACCATACTTTCACTTTCCATGGCTAACCGTATCCACAAGTGCCTTCCATACCAACACTTTCCGAGGAATTTATTATTTGACAACATAAAGTAAATACATTTTTCATTTCGGGACTGGGCATCCCTAATACCTTTGCCTTACTCTCGTGCAATGACAAGTGAATAAACACTCATCGTGAGAATAACACATCTAGCATGGAAAATATAGGCCACCCCTCACCGCTCCGCGAGCGGAACGAACACACAAAAGAGAAGTTTATTTTGAAAATTAGAGATGACACATACAAATTTTCTTAGAACAGCAAAAGAATACCACATATAGGTAGATATAGTGGAGTCATGTGGCAAAACTGGTTTAAAGGATTTTGGATGCACAAGCAGAGATCATACTTAGTGCAAAATGAAGGCTAGCAAAAGATTGAGAAGCGACCAACCAAGAAACGGATAATCTCATAAGCAAGCATTAAGCATAATTAACACGAAATAATGCACCACAAGTAGGATATAATTTCATTACATGACTATTGACTTTCATGCTTGCATAGGGAATCAGAAACCTTAACACCAATATTCTTACGAAAGCATAATTACTCATCAACATAACTCACATATCACATCATCATATCTCAAAACTATTACTAAGAATCAAGTTTATTTTTCCAATGATCTTCATGAAAGTTTTATTATATCCTTCTTGGATATCTATCACTTTGGGACTAATTTTAAAGTGTTGCTTTTCATAAGATCAACCAAATATAAGTGAAGATCATGAGCATAATTTTTCTTTCTCTCAAAATAATTTAAGTGAAGCAAGAGAGAATTTCTTGAAAATGTTACTAACTCTCAAATAAATCTAAGTGAAGCAAGAGAGTATTTCTTCAAAAATACTAAGCACACCGTGTTAAAAAGATATAAGTGAAACACTAGAGCAAGTCCATAGCTCATAAAAATTTAAGTGAAGCATAGAGAGCAATTCTAACAAGTCATGACATAATTTTGGCTCTCCCAAATAAGTGTGTCCAATAAGGGATCATGACTTAAAACACAAAATAAAACAATCATAGATTCATATCATACATGATGCTCCAAGCAAAACACATATCATGTGACGAATAAAAAAATATAGCTTCAAGTAAAATACCGATGGTCATTAGAAGAAAGAGGGGATGCCACTCGGGGGCATCCCCAAGCTTAGTTGGTTGCTCATTATTGGATAATAGCTTCGGATGCCGAGGCATCCCCAAGCTTAGGCTCTTCTACTCCTTATTCCTTCATCCATCGTAAGATAACCCAAAACTTGAAAACTTCAATCACACAAAACTCAACAAAACCTTCGTGAGATCCGTTAGTGTAAAAAAAAATCACTGCGATAAGTACTGTACCAAACCAATCATATTTTTTTCTGCATTATATCTACTGTATTCCAACTTTTCTATGACAAAAACGCATAAAAAATCATAGATCCATCAAAATTAGCACACAACACAAAGAAAACAAAATCTGTCAAAACAGAACAGTCTGTAGCAATCTGATTTGTTCGAATACTTATGGAACTCCAAAAATTATGAAAAACTAGGTAGACCTGGGTAATTTGTATATTAATCTTCTGCAAAAATAATTGTCATTTTGTCGCGCTCTGGTAAAAAAAGAATTGTTTTCGTTAGCCCAAAAGTTTTTGTTTTTTCAGCAAGATCAAACAACTATCACCCAAGAAGATCCTGTCAGTTCTACTTGGCACAAACATTAATGAAAACACAAAAAACACAATTATAACAGTAGCATAATATTGCTGACACACAAGAACATGAAGTAAAAGAGCAAAAATAAATTTTATTCATTGGGTTGCCTCCCAACAAGCGCTATAGTTTTACGCCCTTAGCTAGGCATAAAGCAAGGATGTAAGTTTTGTCATCCTTGGTTCGAGATCCATAAGATTTCCTCATGATTCATTCATATGGTGGCCTAATTCTTGTTCTAGGGAAGTGTTTCATACCCTTCCACAAAGGAAATTGGAACTTAATATTGCCTTGTTTCATATCAATCACAACACCGATAGTGCGTAGAAACGGTCTACCAAGAATAATTGGACAAGACGGATTGCAATCAATATCAAGAACAATAAAATCTATGGGCACATAATTACTATTTGCAAGAATAAGAACATCATTAATTCTTCCCATAGGCTATTTAATAGTAGAATCCGCCAAGTGCAAATTTAAAGAACATTCTTCAAGATCGGTAAGACCAAACACATCACATAAAGATTTCTGAATTGTAGAAACACTAGCACCCAAGTCACATAAAGCAAAACACGCATAATTTTTAATCTTGACTTTGATAGTAGGTTCCCACTCATCATGCAATTTTCTAGGAATTGAAACCTCTAATTCCAATTTTTCCTCAAAAGCTTTCATCATAGCATCAACAATATGTTTAGTAAAAGTTTTATTTTGTTCATAAGCATGGGGTGAGTTTATCATGGATTGCAACAAAGAAATACAATCAATCAAAGAACAACTATCGTAAATAAAGTCTTTGTAATCCTAAAGAGTGGGCACATCACTAGCTAAAGTTTTGACCTCTTCAAACCCACTTTCATCAATTTTCTCAACAAGATTTTCACCCTCCGAAATATTGGGACGCCTTCTACCTAAAGTTGACTTTTCTCCAGTCCCTCTTTCATCAATCTTAATTTCACTAAACAAGGAATCAATAGAAGAAACACCAATCACTTTAAGAGTTTCATCATTTTTATCTTCTAACGAGATTGGTTTAGCGGCCATTTGATTTACTAAGGTAGCTTGTGCATCAAATATTTTTCCTAGCAAACTTTCAGAAAAAGCATACTTAGATTGGAGGTTACAAACTTCTCTACTAATATCATCAAGTTGTTTTGTGTTAGCATCCAGCACTACGGAGTGCTCTTTAAGTTCTTCAATAAAATACTTATTATGCTCAAATTGTGTAGTCATATATTCCTTAGTGCTTCTCTCAATTTCAAGCAAAAAATTTGGGTAAGGAACATCATAATATTTTCTTTGAGGCATCATGACTACGCAAACGAGAACGCACACAAAAACAGATCCGGCAAGAAAACAACGAAAGAAAAAGAGAGGCGAATAAAACGGCAATTTTTTTTATGTGGGGGAGAGGCAAACGAGAGGCAAATGGCAAATAATGTAAATTGCGAGGAGATGAGATTTGTGATTAGGAACCTGGTATATGTTGAAAATCCTCCCCGGCAACGGCGCCAGAAATTCCTTTTGATGTCGCTTGAAGCTATGTTGGTATTTCCCCAAATAGGAAGGGATGATGCAACACAGCGGCGGTAGGTATTTCCCTCGGATATGAAACCAAGGTTATCGAACCAGTAGGAGAACCAAGCAACACAACGTAAATAGCCCCTGCACACAGATAACAAATCCTCGCAACCCGACGTGTTAAAGGTGTTGTCAATCCCTTCCGGGTACGACGCCTCAAGATAGGCAAACGGACGTGAGATAAAATTGTAGTAGATTGATAGATCGAACACCAAAAAATAAGAATAAATTGCAGCAATGTATTTTAGTATTTTTGGACGTGAGATAAAATTGTAGTAGATTGATAGATCGAACACCAAAAAATAAGAATAAATTGCAGCAAGGTATTTTAGTATTTTTGGTTTAATAGATCTGAAAATAAACGCAAAGTAAAAGTAGATCGCAAAGGCAAATATATGAGAAAGTGACCCAGGGGCCGTAGGTTTCACTAGTGGCTTCTCTCGAGAAAAAATAGCAAATGGTGGGTGAACAAATTATTGTTGAGAAATTGATAGAACTTCAAATAATCATGACGATATCCAGTCGATGATCATTATATAGGCATCATGTCCAAGATTAGTAGGCTGACTCCTGCCTGCATCTACTACTATTACTCCACACATCGACCACTATCCAACATGCATATCGTGTATTAAGTTCATGGAGAAACGGAGTAATGCAATAAGAACAATGACAAGACCTATCTATGTAGAGATAGACCCTATCATTTTATCCTTAGCAGCAACGATACATACGTGTCGTTTCCCCTTCTGTCACTGGGATCAAGCACCGTAAGATCGAACCCACTACAAAGCCCCTCTTCCCATTGCAAGATAAATAGATCAAGTTGGCCAAACAAAACCCAAATATTGGAGAAGAAATACTAGGCTATAAGCAATCATGCATATAAGAGATCAAAGAAACTCAAATAACTTTCATGGATATAAAAAGATAGATCTGATCATAAACTCAAAGTTCATCGATCCCAACAAACACATCGCAAAAGAGTTACATCATATGGATCTCCAAGAGACCATTGTATTGATAATTCAGAGAGAGAGAGAGAGAGAGAGAGAGAGAGAGAGAGAGGAAGATCTAGCTACTAACTATGGACCCGAAGGTCTTCAAAGAACTACTCACGCATCATCAGAGAGGCACGAATGGAGGTGGTGAACCCCAATCTGAGTTCTGGACTCTGCGGCGGCTGGATCAATATTCCGTCGACTCCCCTAGGGTTTTGGGAATATTGGGGTATTTATAGAGCAAAGAGGCAGTCCGGGGGCACCCGTGGTGGGCACAATCCACCAGGGCGCGCGTGGGCCTCCTGGCGCGCCCTCGTGGGTTGTGCTCTCCTCGGAGCACCCCCAGGCGCAGCCAGGACCCATTATGTTCCGTCTGGTCCAAAAAAATCTCCGTGAAGTTTCATTGCGTTTTGACTCCATCTGATATTGATTTCCTGCGACGTAAAAAACATGCAGAAAACTGCAACTGGCACTTGGCACTATGTCAATAGGTTAGTATCAAAAAATGATATAAAATGATTATAAAACATCCAAGACTTTATAATATAACAACATGGAACAATCAAAAATTGTAGATACGTTGGAGACGTATCACGGTCGTACTCACGCAACTTAATATCATGTGCATGACGGCTGCGGCCGCACTCTCGCTGGAGTGGGCCACCGAAGTGGCCCTCACAATGCGGGTCCATGTCCCCATCTTCCAGCGGCAATGATTGAACAACAAAATGATATTTGGGGAGCGAGCTAGTGCCCTTAACGCGCCGGCCGTGGACTATAGCAGACACACCTTCTCGCGTAAGCCATATATGTACAACTCCGATGGTGCTCCAAGATATTTTTACTGCATCTCACACGGTTGGTGATAATAAACTTTGTGCGGTCTACTTGATTTTTCGTCTTGACTTGAAATGCATAATTGGGTCACAGGTGAGTGGAGGGGGAGAAGAAACATAAGATCCAACTATAATAGCAAAGCTCGCGATACATCAAGATCGTGCCAAATCAAGAACACGAGAGAGAGAGAGAGAGAGAGAGAGAGAGAGAGATCAAACACATAGCTACTGGTACATACCCTCAGCCCCGAGGGTGAACTACTCCCTCCTTGTCGGGGAGGTTGATCGTACCCACGGACACCTATGGGACCGGCGGGCCGAGTCCCTTTCGGTTCGGTGGGGGGCGGAGATCGCACGAAGAGCAAATCGAGGCGGCTACACGAAAGCAGTTTACTCCTTCGAGCTCTCCGGAGAGATAATACTCCTACTGCTGCTTGTCTGATTCTATTGTGTTCTTGCTAGGGAGCGACGAGAGCTACAAAACCTAGCCTGAGTGTCTCTGGTTTCGAATGAGCTGAACTAAACCCCCTCTACGTTGCGCATGGGCCTCCTTTTATATGCTCAAGGGGTCACCAACAGGTGGCAAAGTAGGCAAGGGTAGAAAGGGAAAATGAGTAGCGGTTGGTACAGCTACTTGTACAGTGCATCATACCTAACCCTGACGGAAGGGGACAAAGGCAATAAATGCCCGTCTAAGTCACCCAAACAGTGCATAAAGTGGTCACGGGCGCCACCGCCTGCCACGATGGCTATCTTGTGGCCGCTTATCGCTGCTTCTCCACCGCTGCATGCCCCTTGACACGTGAGCCCGGAATGGTCCCATGGTGACACGTTGGTGGATGAGCCGGAGCGGAGATGAAGAGAGAGTCTTTGCCGGCAAGTGCCTTGCCGCAGCTGAATCCTTGTCGCGCCGGAGGCTTGTCGCTCTCGAAGCCTTCCCGGCAAGCTCCTCTTGCCGGGGTCTTGTCTTCTGCGTGCCTTGAGTGGCCTTCCCGGCAAGCTCCTCTTGCTGGGGCCTTGTCTCCTTGGCATAAAACACTTTGTTCTTGAATGGATCCAAAGGAGCCACGAAGAATCTTGGCGATCACGTGGCAAGCCTTGCCGCGGGGTGCTACAATCGCCTGCGGCACGAAGTTCGGGATACTAGGGTACCCTACTCTAGTACACCGACAGAGCCTCGGCTGGGCCACACACGGTGCCTAAGCGCTGTTGGGCCAGGCCCAAAACAAAGGCACGGGCACGCGCGGCCTAGATCACGCCAGTAACTCACCCGGACCCACCACGCCCTCCACGAACGGCAGCGCCTTAACGCCAGGCGTCGTGGGAGAGATCGTGGGCGAGATCGTGGGGAATTTCTTTATCCGGAAAGGCGAAAGCGTCCGCCTCCTCTTTATAAGCAGAGGAAACAGGGCATTCCGCTCACCTCGCCATTTGTCGCTTGATCTCGAAACCACCATTGCTCCCCCCTGCTTCCCAAGCCAGAAGAGAGCACCGCTCCGCCCCTCGTCGCCACCGTCACCATCAACGCCGTCGGTCACCTCCATCGCCTCCGCCATGGCTCCGAAAGCCGACAAGGGGAAGGGCGTGAAGTCGGCCGAGGCGCAGCGGCTCGCGGTGCTGCGAAAGGAGCGGGCCGTCTTCCCCCCCCCCCCAAACGTAGCCCTCTTTCGTCACTTCTTCATGCCCCTAGCTGAGAGAGGAGAGCCACTTGCCGGAGGGATTGCTTGGGTCTCCAGGATCGGCAAGAAAGAAGCTTATCTGGAAGGAGAGCTCCTCAGCAAGTGGGAGGAGTGGAGAGCCAACTGGTGTTGGATCATTGAGGAGAACCCGCAGCCCTTCACTGCCGTGCGCCAAACCCCAATAGTGCGCGGCAACGATTGGAGCAACTTGGCGCCGGAAGATGCTAGGTTGAAGATTGCTGTGACCCGGATCTTGCGCCTCGAGCTTGCCGGACTCACCGTAGGCGCAGCTTGGCGCAGATTTCCTTCGCCGCAGACGCTTCCCTTGCAGGAGAGGAGGAGACCTGCTTGGGAGTTCCAAAACGCAGCGGACATCATGAGGCTGCGCCCGGGCCTCAACTGGAATTTCACTGTCTTGGAGTTGGACGCAATGCTGCTAGAGCTGTTCAAGCATGACCCCGATCACCCCAGTGGTTTAGGTTGCCGAGGGGGGTCGTCCCATTGTGTAACAACTCTTCACTTGGACTGCATCCGCGCCATGATGCCGCCAGCGATTCACATGGGATCGTTCCAACTCGGCAAGAGCTCGCGACGACATCGTGCGGCAGTTCTTCGACAGTTTGGAGGAAGTGCCGATCCACCCCGACGAGCAGAAGAAGTTCACCCGCGACACCACCGACAACGAGATGCAGCGCATCGCCACCAGGTTGGAGGAGGCGGCAGCAACTGCTGCCGCTGGCGTCTTCGGGTACACCGTGGAGGAGGCAGATGCAGCAGAGGCGGCAAGCCTTGCCGAGCGAAGGAAGTTCGCCGGTGAGGAAGAGCTTGTCAACCCGAGGCCGAGTCGAGCGAACCGCCAAGGGTGCTTTCTTCCCCACCATCCGGCAGCTTGCATAACGGATCCCCGGCTCCGCCAGGAGGCGCTCTCCATAAGGCCGGAGACGAGATGGGTCGGTAGACGGGCTAATCAGCCGCAGCCGCTGCCAGCGACGTGTTTCTACCGAGGCAAGCATCGTTGTCGCGGAGCACCCCTGCTGTGACAACTGAGGCGGGATCCTCCCAGGCCACCGCTGCCACTCCCGCCAAGCGGTCAAGAGAAACTACTCCTCCGCCTCTTCGCACCGGAGGCGAGCCGGAATTTGATCTCTCCGCGCTCAGCTCCGATGAGGAAGAAGAAGAAGAGTAAGTTTCTATGCTGTGCTTGTATTTCTTTAATTTTATTGCTTCGTCTTGAATCTGATTTGCTTCATTCTGAACCCTTTCCTTTTCAGGACGCTGGCCCAGAGAGCGTCGAAAAGGGCCAAGACTCCGGTGGTTGTCATCGAGGATGATCCCGTCGTGACCGCAGAGGATGTGCCCGAGACCACCTTGCCTGACCCGGCAACCTTTCCTCAGAGCAGCCCCCAGCGTAAGTAGATGGTTTTCTTCTTACTATTAGGCGTGCATGGCTGTTCCTTCTTTATTGATATCTGACTGTTGATTTGTGTAGAAGCAGAGCAGCCTCATCAGGAAGGCCCGAAAGTCGCTCCCGAAATACCGTCTGCTTCAACTACGCCGCCAAGGGAGGATTCTCCGGCAAGGGAGCATTCTCCGGCAAGGGAGACCACTCCGGCAAGGGACAGTACCAGTGATCCTCCGGTGGACGAGACCATGGCAGACGATCCCGTTGCAGGTAATCCTCTTGCGTGAAAATTTCCCTTGGGTTCTTCTTTTCTTCTGTTTTTCTTTTTGAACATTTGCCTGACTGTTCTTTCTTTTTCTGGTCACCAGATCCATCCGGCGCAGAGCCAATGGAGACTGAGGTCGCCGCGGCAAGGAGGACGCCAAGGCAACACTGACAACGCCGCCACCATGGAGGAAGAGGCTGGTGCCGATGGATCCGCCGGCGAAAAGGCCGCCAGGGCTGCCGCCGCAAAGGCTGGCGAGGGGTCCGGCGATCGTACTGACGACCCTGAGGCCGCAGGAGCGCCAGGCGCTACGCCGACCGCCGATCCCTCCACCACCGATGCAGCGTCGAGTTCGAAGAGCCTCAGCCCGGCGCCTATCTGAAGGCCGGCGACGGCGTCTTCATCAAGCTCCCCTGGGCGTCGAGCTCCAGGGCGCCGGTCGAAGGGGAGACCTTTGACGAAGAGCTGCGGCGAGTCTGAGGAGGAGCAGTTGCTGAAGAAGCTGCTGTCACTCTACCGCGCCCGACAAGCCAAGTTGGAGTCCCGGGAAGCACTTGTCGCGAGGGCGGGAGCAGACATGGAGAAACGCGCAGAAGAGCTCCGGGGCGCCAACCAAGAAGCTCTCCAGAACATAGCAGAAGAGCGGGAGCAACAATCTGAAGAGCGTACAACCTTTATCCTTGAGAAGGCTGAGGTCGAGGAGCAGCAACGGCTTGCTGCCGAGAAGCTATCTGTGCAAGAAGGCGAGGTGGCGCAGCGGAAGATCAATCTTGACAGCTATGAAGAAGAGCTTGCCGCGCGCGAGCAATCAATTGGCGGAGCCCTCACGGAAGCAAAAGATGCTGCCGCAGCTGCCGAGGCCGCCAAGAAGGAGTTGGAGACTAAGGTGGCCTTGGTGAGGCCAACCTCCGGAAGAGTGGTGAGGAGCTTGCTTTGCTTGGCTGAAGCACGAAAGCCTTGAGAAGGACGCCTATACTGCAGGCGAGTTGTGGCCGTCGCTGAAAGGATCAAAGAGCTCGATGCCGTCAAGGACTCCAAGGCAGATCTTGAGCTGAAGCTGACCACCTTGATGGAGACCCTGGACGGTGCCAAGGAGCGGGAGGTGGCCTTGTTGGAGAAGATCAAGACCGACGAGGAGCTGCTGACGAGTGCCACAACCGCCCAGAACACCTTCAGAGAGAGAACGTGGCCGCACTGGGCGGAGGGTCTTGTAGATACCGCCGCCGCCATCGACAAGGAGCCGACGGAGCCGGGATGGTGGATCTTGGGTACTCTTCCGACGAGCGCCTCCAACCCAGCGCCAAGCTCAGCCTGTTCTTCAAGGGCGTGGTGGCGGCTCTCCAGCGACTCCGGGAAGAGATCCCGAAGAAGCTGGCCGAGGAATCGCGCCAAATCTGCGCGGGAGCTCTCCAGAAGGTGTTGATGAAGGTGGCCTTCCGCAATCCAGGCCTCAACCTTGCCGGAGTCCTCAAGTCCTTGCCGCCAGATGCTGACGTGGAAGCACTCAAGGCCCTTGTCGCACCCATTGTGGACAAGGTGGGCAAGATCAAGAGGGTTGATGGCGACCGCGTAGACTAGGCCGTCAATTTTATCTTTCCCTTGTCGCTGCTGATCATGTTTAGGAAAACAATTTATTAGATCTGCGACAAGTTATTTTGTAATATAACTTTATCTTGGGCAATGATTGCAATGTTATTTCCTTTACTTGATTCCTTCCTCTGTATGTTTTACCCTACGCTTTTTAGGGAACTTGTCGGAGCAAGCACCTTTACCCTTGTTGAAATACCGAGTGCGAACGTCGACAACTTCTTTGGCGGTGTTGCTCGTGACAAGAAACCTTGTCGCGACTAGCCGCAGCTCACTTAAGTTGTTGAGCGGAATCGAAACAAAGTAAGGGCGCGACTAGCTACGAGTTGGTTCTTCCGCGCACAGGTTTTCCATACAAAGCACGGTCGTTCGAGGAAGATAACTTAAAGAAAATTTGAAACTTATTGCTCAAACTTTGGCAACTTAGCTTTTCTGTCGTTTGCTTCCCGATAAGGTGAAACTTCCTCGAGCAACGCTTGGTGGCCCACATCATTATCTTCTCCTTCTCCTTCCCCCCTGGTTAACTTGTGTGCGAGGGAACCTTCCTTTCTTTGAGAAGAAAGAAGAGAAAATAAAGTTATGGAGCCTTGTGGCTCGTTATTGCTTACCGGGTGTGGGTGCTGCACAAAGTGTCAGATAATATATGCAATATAATGGAAAAAGCATAAAACTGACAAGATGTGCGCAACACGTAAGCTTTACTTATGCATGGGGTCTGCGCCCGGCTTTGTACAAAGGATTACATGCAACATCGGCAAGACTTGTACAAAAGGTGGTTGCCGGAACAGGTTCCGGCAACCGCGCATACTGAGTAAAACTTACGAAGATGCTCTAAGTTCCGTGAGTTGCTCACCGAACGACATCTTGATCTCAAGGCGGACAGCACCAGGCCTAGTGACCCGTTTCACCCGATAAGGGCCTTCCCACTTGGGCGTCAACTTGTTGGAATTCTTGGCGGACTGAACGCGCCGAAGAACAAGGTCGCCTTCCTCGAAACTTCTGGCATTAACTTTGCGGCTATGGTAGCGGCGCAAAGCTTGCTGGTATCGAGCAGCTCGTACAGCAGCCTGAAGACGGTCTTCCTCAAGGAGCAGCGCGTCATCTTGTCGCAGCTGCTCTTGCTCGAGCTCATCATAAGCGAGCACTCGAGGCGACCCGTATACGAGTTCCGTGGGGAGAACTGCTTCCGCTCCATAGACTAGAGCGAAAGGTGGTTGGCCAGTGGCTCGATTTGGCGTCGTCCTGATCGACCAAAGAACCACCGGCAGCTCCTCAATCCAGTTTCTTCCGCACTTGTGCAGCCTGTCGAAAGTCCTGGTCTTGAGTCCGCGCAGCACTTCAAAGATTCGCCTCTCCGCTTGACCGTTGCTTCTCGGATGAGCAACAGAAGCGAAGCAGACCTTTGCGCCAAGATCTTGGACGTATTGCATGAAGGTGCGGCTCGTAAATTGGGTGCCGTTGTCGGTGATGATCCTGTTAGGGATCCCGAAGCGGCAAACAATCGACCTGAAGAACTTGACCACGACCGTGTCTTTGTCACCTTCCTCATCGCTTCCACTTCCGCCACTTTGTGAACTTGTCGATTGCAACGTACAATTACTCAAAGCCCCCGACAGCTCGGGGAAAGGGGCCGAGGATGTCGAGTCCCCAGACCGAAAATGGCGAGGATAAAGGGATTGTCTGGATAGCTTGAGCTAGCTGGTGTATCTGCTTGGAATGGAACTGGCATGCTTCACACTCGGTTACTTGTGCAGTTGCATCCTGGAGGGCTGTCGGCCAAAAGAAACCTTGTCGGAACGCTTTGCCGGCAAGTGCTCTTGCACCAATGTGGTGACCACATATGCCTCCATGTATCTCTCGCCAATGACTTACATCCATCTTCCCGCAAATACACTTCAATTTCACACCATTGAGTCTTCTTCTTACATACGAGTGTCTTTGTCAACAAACCGGGTACATACTTGACTGCCGGGCTACTCTTTCCGCTTCTTCTTGCTCTTCGGGAAGTTGTCCTGTCTGAAGGAAATGAACAATCTGCTGTGCCCATGCTGGAGCTTGTGGCTCGACAACAGGGACTAAAGGCACATCTGCTGCTGCGGGAACATCCGCTTCTACGGCAAGAACCTGCGTCTTAGCCGGAGCTTGATGTTCCCCGGCAAGCTTGCCGGAGCAAAACTTGTCGGGAGCGTTTGCTTCAATGGAACAAACCCTAGGGCTTGTCGGAGCAGACTGCTCCTCAGCACTCTTAGCGTTGATCTTGGGGACCTTCTTGGCGGCGAACTCGGGGAGCTCGGCCGGGAAATAGTCGCCAGAAATCAACTTTCTCTTCTTGCTCTGTCTAGTTGATGGTGCTAGAGTCGGTTGAGTTAGCTTGAGCACGAAGGTTCCTGGTTCCACAGGTAACTTAAGCGCAGCGCACTTCGACAGGCCATCAGCAATGTCATTCTGAGCTCTTGGAACATGTTCCATTTGCAAACGGTCAAAGTGTTGTTCTAGCTTTCTCACTTCGTCAACATAAGCTTCCATCAACGGACTCTGATAACTCTTGTTTACTTGGCGGAGGACAAGCTGTGAGTCACCCCTGACAATGAGCTTCTTGATCCCAAGGTCTACCGTGATCCTGAGACCGGCAAGCAAACCTTCATACTCTGCAGTATTGTTTGTTGCTTGCTCCTTGGGAAAGTGCATCTGGACTACGTACTTGAGGTGCTCTACGGTGGGCGCGACAAGCAGCACGCCGGCACCGGCACTTTGCAGCGAGAAGGCACCATCGAAGTACATCAGCCACTCTTTGCTCGCTTCTTTGTCGGGAATGCTCGTTTCTGGAGTTTCTTCATCTTGTGTTGGTGTCCATTCTGCTATGAACTCCGCCAACGCTCTGCTTTGGATAGTTCAAGTGCTTTCAAACTTGAGGCCAAAGCTTGACAGTTCTAGTGCCCACTCGACAATCCTGCCTGTTGCTTCTGGATTCTGCAGAATTCTCTTCAGCGGAAAGCGAGTGACAACTGTGATCTCATGTGCCTGGAAGTAATGGCGCAGCTTTCTCGAGGCCATGAGAAGGCCGAAAAGCAATTTCTGCACACCAGAGTACCTTGACCTAGCCCACTGCAATAGGGAACTGACAAAGTAAACTGGGCGCTGCACCATTCTCTTGTGCACATTCTCACACTCCTGCGCAGATCCATCTTTGTCCGGACCAGAGCTCGTCGGTGAAGTGCCTTGCTTGTCGCTGGATGCATCTGCCTTGGTTGCCCGCTCATCTTCCGCCTCCCTCTCCGCCTCTAACGCAGCACTAACCACTTGTTTGGTTGCCGCTATATATAGCAGCAACTTCTCTTGTGGCTTAGGTGCGACAAGTGTTGGAGTGGAGGAGAGGTATCTCTTGAAGTCTTGCGTCAGCCTCCGCTTCGAGTCCATTTCATTGGACCTGCCTTTTCAAAATTTTGAAAAATGGCGAGGCCGCCAGCAGACTTAGAGATAAACCTTGAGAGAAGCTACATAACCGGCAAGTCTTCGTACATCCTTGACGCGCTTTGGTGCTTCAATCTGCTCAATGGCCTTGATCTTGTCGGGATTGGCTTCAATTCCCGCTGAGATCTGAAGAACCCGAGAAGCTTGCGGAGGTGACTCCAAACACGCACTTCTCGGGGTTGAGCTTGAGGTTGATCTTGCGCAGATTTGCAAAAGTTTCATCTAGATCTTGAATCAGAGTAGCTTTATCCTTGCTCTTGACCACTATGTCATCCATGTAAGCTTCTACATTTCTGTGCATTTGTGGCTCAAAGGCTTCATGGACTACTCTTGCAAATGTTGAACCAGCATTCTTTAATCTGAAAGGCATCCGTATAAAACAGTATGTGCCACATGGAGTGATGAATGTGGTTTTCTCCTCATCCTCTTCTGCCATGAAGATCTTATGGTATCCTGAGTATGCATCAAGAAATGAAAGCAAATCACATCCGGTGGAGTCAACAATCTGGTCAATGCGCGGCAAGGGAAATGGGTCTTTGGGACAAGCTTTATTAACATCGGTAAAGTCGATACAAAGCCTCCATTTCCCGTTTGCTTTGCGCACGACTACAGGATTGGCCAACCACGTAGGATGGAGTACTCCTCTGACAAGGCCTGCTGCTTCCAACTTCTTGATTTCTTCTGCGATGAACTCTTGGCGCTCCACTGCTTGCTTCCTGACTTTCTGCTTGACGGGTCGCGCATGAGGACAGACAGCTAGGTGGTGCTCAATTACATTCCTGGGAACACCGGGGATGTCAGACGGTTGCCAGGCAAACACGTCAACATTCGCCCGCAGGAAAGTAACGAGCGCGCTTTCCTATTTAGGGTCAAGCGTGGCACTGATGGTGAAGGTACCACCAGTGCCGTCCTCCTTGGCGGACACCTTCTTGGTTGCTGGTGGAGCTTCCATCGTCTTCTTCTTGCACTTGCCGGTGGAGCTCGATGGTGCGTCCTCGACGGTAGCGCAGCACTCCGAAGAGGTGCGCTTGCCGGAGTGGGCATCAGAACTCTTGCCGGACTTGGACTTCTTCTTCCCCCCGGGAGCTTCAGCGGCAAGTGTCTGCGATCCGGCTGCGTTGCTTCCGGTAGATCTTGTCGGCGCAGATAAGAGCATCCTTCTTGTCGCCAGGGACAGAGATGACGCTTATCGGGCCTGGCATCTTGAGTAAATTGTATGTATAATGAGAGGCTGCCATGAACTTGGCGAGTGCTGGACGGCCAAGTATCCCATTGTAAGGCAATGGAAAACCAGCAACGTCGAACGTGACCCTCTCAGTCCTGAAGTTTAGCTCGCTGCCAAATGTTACCGGCAACGTGATCTTCCCTTCGCTTGCTCCTTCCCGGATTGATTCCTTGGAATGTGCCAGTCTCTTTGAGCTCGGCCGTCGAGGATCTGAAGCTTCTGGAGCACCGCAGAGGAGATCAGGTTCAAGCCGGCCCCGCCGTCAACTAGCATCTTGGTGACCTTGAGGTTGCGGATAGTTGGTGAGACCAACATCGGCAAGCACCCGACCACAGTTATGCGATCAGGGTGGTCCTCAATATCAAAGATGATAGGCGTGCTGGACCATTTTAGAGGCTTGCGTGATTCTACAGATGGTTCTGCTGCATTAACTTCTCGCATCCACTGCTTGAGTTGGCAGTGTGAAATATGCAGAGAAGCACCACCGTCAACGCAGAGGACCTCTGTGGCTTTCTGAAACTCCTGCTCATCGGCTTCATCATCATCCGTGTCTTCGTCGCTGTCGTCGTCTTCGTCTTTGTCGCGGCCGCGGGGAGGTCTGTCTCCTTGCCGCTGCTTGGCCTTGCCGCGGCGTCCTCCCCGGCCGGGGCGCTTCTTGCCAGCTCCTCCAGCACCTTCCTGGGCCTTCTCCTTGTCGTGCCGCTCGTATTCAGCCTTCTGCTGTTCAACAAGCTGCTCGACCTTCTTGCAGCTCTGGAGGTCATGGCCCTTGGTGCGGTGGATCTTGCAATACTGCTTGTCGGCGACCGCGACAGCCTGGTCGTTGGCGCTCGCGGCAACCTCCTTGCCGGAGCTACCAACTTTGGCTTTATCGGCGGCACCTCCATTGCCGGACTGCTCGACAACTAGCACATCTTTGCCCTTCTTCTTTCTGTTGTTCCGCCATCGGCTTTTCCTTGCCGGAGCGGTCTCCTCACTGTCGGATCCTGCTTCTGCATTCTCCCCTGGGAGTCTTCTTCCTTCTTCAGCACGTGCACACTTGTCGGCCAGGGCATACAGTTCACTGACGTCCTTAACTTTGCACATCGCCATCTCCTCCCTCATCCTACGGTTCCGCACGTTCTGATGAAACGCGCTGATCACCGCGGCAGGGTGGACATCTGGGATGTTGTAGTGTACACGGCTGAATCTCTGAATGAACTTGCGCAGGGACTCTCCTTCCTCCTGGGCGAGCAAATGAAGGTCACTTTCCTGGCCATGAGGCTTGTGGCCGCCTGTGAAGGCGCCGACAAACTGATGGCACAGATCTGCCCAAGAGGATATGGAGTTGTCCGGCAAGTGCATGAGCCAGGATCTGACATTGGGTTTGAGTACCAGCGGGAAGTAGTTGGCGAGGATCTTGTCGTCTCGTCCCCCTGCAGCCTGCACCGCGATGGTGTAGATGCTGAGGAACTCCGACGGATGCGTCCTGCCATCGTACTTCTCTGGCACATCTGGCTTGAAATTTTTCTTGTCGGGCCACTGGACTTGCCGCAGCTCACGGGTGAAGCAGGGCAACCCTACAGACGTCTGACCGTCGCCTGGTTCCCCTGGCGCATGCATATCGACAGCGGGCCCAGCACGCTGGTCGGACTGACGTCGTGCTTCTCTCCGGCGCTCGATGCGAGTTCGAGCGTCTTCTTGTTGCCGTTCTTGAAGAACTTGGCGCTGATCACGGCGAGCTCGTGGATCCGATGACGCGGTGGAGTCGCTATCGAGGTGGATCCGGCGAGTCGGCGATCTTGGCCTTCGGGGTGGAGAGTGCATGGTGGTTGCACCCCCACAGGTTTCGTCGCCACCGGCTCGTGCCTTGTCGTCTTGCCGCGGCAGCGATGCAGTTGGTTGCCGCGGAACGTCGCCGTTGGCAAAGCCGATGAGACTCTGGATGGTGGCCCTCCATTCGTCAATCTTGTCGGACGCCGGAGGGTAGTCCAGGAGCAGTTGAGCTCGCGCCAAAGCTTCTTCTCGAGTGGTGGACGGCAGTGGCGAACGGTGCGAGGAGCGGGATATGCTCGGACTTCTATTTATGTTAGAAGGAGCGATCCCCGTCCGGGCGACCGTGCCTCGCTTCAGCGCCCGGCATGTCGGCGTGCATGCTGGTCTCCAAAGATCGCGAGATCCACCAGCTCGGCCTTGGTCCAACGAGCGTATGTTATGGTGAATACCATGACGCTGTCGGTCCCGCGGCTCCTGGGATGGACGTGGTGAATGTCTGGATGCTGAGGTTTGCGCAGCCTTGTCCTTGGACTTGGCAACGTCGTGGGTTCCCTCGTCCACGTCCGTTCTTCCGCCGGCGTCTACCCCACCGCCTGTTTGCTCTGGAGGTGGTGGGTTCGACGCGGACGGCTCTGCTGCCGCCGAAGCCTTCTTCTTCGGTGGCATGTCGATGAAGATGATGAAGATGCAGATCGTGTGAACGCGGATCAGGTTCACACAGCCTCGGCGCCCCTACAGCGCGCGCACAGATGTCGGGGAGGCTGATCGTACCCACGGACACCTATGGGACCGGCGGGCCGAGTCCCTTTCGGTTCGGTGGGGGGCGGAGATCGCACGAAGAGCAGATCAAGGCGAAGCACACGAGCAGTTTACCCAGCTTCGGAGCTCTCCGGAGAGATAATACTCCTACTGCTGCTTGTCTGATTCTATTGTGTTCTTGCTAGGGAGCGATGAGAGCTACAAAACCTAGCCTGAGTGTCTCTGGTTTCGAATGAGCTGAACCGAACCCCCTCTACGTTGCGCATGGGCCTCCTTTTATATGCTCAAGGGGTCACCAACAGGTGTCAACGTAGGCAAGGGTAGAAAGGGAAAATGAGTAGCGGTTGGTACAGCTACTTGTACAGTGCATCATACCTAACCATAACGGCAGGGGACAAAGGCAATAAATGCCCGTCTAAGTCACCCAAACAGTGCATAAAGTGGCCGTCACGGGCGCCACCGCCTGCCACGATGGCTATCTTGTCAGCGCCGCTTATCGCTGCTCTCCGCTGGCTGCACAGCCCCTTGACACGTGAGCCTGGAATGGTCCCATGGCGACACGTTGGTGGATGAGCTGGAGCGGAGATGAAGAGAGGTTGCCTGCCGCGGCAAGTGCCTTGCCGCGGCTGAATCCTTGTCGCGTCCGGAGGCTTGTCGCGCTCCGAGCCTTCCTGGCAAGCTCCTCTTGTCGGGTCTTGTCTTCCGCGTGCCTTGAGTGGCCTTCCGGCAAGCTCCTCTTGCCGGGCCTTGTCTCCTTGGCATAAAACACTTTGTTCTTGACTGGCTCCAAAGGAGCCACGGAGAATCTTGGCGATCACCTGGCAAGCCTTGCCGCGGGGTGCTACAACTGCCCGTGCACGAGTTCGGGATACTAGGGTACCCCTACTCTAGTACACCGACACTCCTCGTCATGGAGAGCGCCGGGATGATGAAGATGGCCACCGGTGAGGGTTCCCCCCCTCGAGCAGGGTGCCGAAACAGGGTCTCGATTGACTTTTGGTGGCTACAAAGGGTTGCAGCGGCGGAACTCCCGATCTATTCTCCGTTTTGGAAGTTTTAGGGTACGTAGGTATATATGGGTGAAAGAATTACGTCGGTGGACCGAAGGGGGGGGGGGGCACGAGGCAGGGGGCGCGCCCTAGGGGGGGCGCCCCCCACCCTCGTGGGCACCTCCCTTCTTTCCTGACGTGCACTCCAAGCTTTTCCGGTAGCTTTCCTTCCAAAAATAACTTCTCCAGTTGATTTCGTTCCGTTTCGACTCCGCTTGATATTCCTTTTCTTCGAAACACTGAAATAGGCAAAAAACAACAATTCTGGGCTGGGCCTCCGGTTAATAGGTTAGTCCCAAAAATAATATAAAAATGGATAATAAAGCCAATATTGTCCAAAATAGTAGATAATATAGCATGGAGCAATCAAAAATTATAGATACGTTGGAGACATATCAAGCATCCCCAAGCTTAATTCCTGCTCGTCCTCGAGTATGTAAATGATAAAAAAGATAATTTTTGATGTGGAATGCTAGTTGGCATAATTTCAATGTAATTCTTCTTAATTGTGGTATGAATATTCAGATCCGAAAGATTCAAGATAAAAGTTCATATTGACATAAAAATAATAATACTTCAAGCATACTAACTAAGCAATTATGTCCTCTCAAAATAACATGGCCAAAGAAAGTTCATCCCTACAAAATCATATAGTTTAGTCATGCTTCATTTTTGTCACACAAGAATGCTCTCAACATGCACAACCCCGATGACAAGCCAAGCAATTGTTTCATACTTTAGTAATCTCAAACTTTATAAACCTTCACGCAATACATGAGCGTGAGCCATGGATATAGCACTATGGGTGGAAAAGAATATTGATGAACGGGGTTATGTGGAGAAGACAAAAAGGAGAAGATCTTACATCAACGAGGCTAATCAATGGGCTATGGATATGCCCATCGATTGATGTTAATGCAAGGAGTAGGGATTGCCATGCAACGGATGGATCATCGCTAAAAATGTATGAAAGTTCAACAAAAGAAACTAAGTGGGTGTGCATCCAACTTGCTTGCTCACGAAGACACAGGGCACTTGGGGAGGCCCATCGTTGGAATATACAAGCCAAGTTCTATAATGAAAAGTTCCCACTAGTATATGAAAGTGACAAAACAAGAGACTCTCTATCATGAAGATTATGGTGCTACTTTGAAGCACAAGTGTGGTAAAAGGATAGTAACATTGTCCCTTCTCTCTTTTTCTCTCATTTTTTTAATTTTTTTGGGCCTTCACTTTTTTTTGGTCCTTTCTTTTTTTAGGCCTTCTCTTTTTTTGGCCTTTTTTATGACCTTTTCTTTCTCTTTTTTTATTTTTTTATTCCTCACTTGGGACAATGCTCTAGAAAATGTTGATCATCACACTTCTATTTATTTACAACTCAATGATTACAACTCGATACTAGAACAAAGTATGAATCTATATGAATGCCTCCGGTGGTGTACCAGGATATGCAATGAACCAAGAGTGACATGTATGAAAGAATTATGAACGGTGGCTTTGTCAAAAATACTATGTCAACTACATGATCATGCTAAGCAATATGACAATGATGTAAATGTCATGACGAACGAAATGGTGGAAAGTTGCATGGCAATATATCTTGGAATGGCTATGGAAATGCCATAATAGGTAGGTATGGTGGCTGTTTTGAGGCAGATATAAGCAGGTTTATGTGTGAAAGAGTGTATCATATCACAGGGTTTCGATGCACCGGCGAAGTTTGCACCAACTCTCAATGTGAGAAAGGGCAATGCACGGTACCGAAGAGGCTAGCAATGATGGAAGGGTGAGAGTGCGTATAATCCATGGACTCAACATTAGTTATAAAGAACTCACATACTTATTACAAAAATCAACAAGCAATCAAAAACCAAAGCACTATGCGCATGCTCCTAGGGGGATAGATTGGTAGGAAAAGACCATCGCTCGTCCCCGACCGCCACTCATAAGGAGGACAATCAAAGAACACCTCATGCTTCAAATTTGTTACATAACGTTTACCATACGTGCATGCTACAGGACTTGCAAACTTCAACACAAGCATTTCTCAAATTCACAACTACTCAACTAGCACAACTTTAATATTATTACCTCCATATCTCAAAACAATCATCAAGCATCAAACTTCTCTTAGTATTCAACACACTCATAAGAAAGTTTTTTACTATTCTTGAATACCTAGCATATTAAGATTTTTAAGCAAATTACCATGCTATTTAAGACTCTAAAAATAATCTGAGTGAAGCATGAGAGATCAATAGTTTCTTCAAAATAAAACCACCATTGTGCTCTAAAAGATATAAGTGAAGCACTAGAGCCAACAACAAACTACTCTGAAAGATATAAGTGAAGATCAATGAGTAGTCAGATAATTATGCAACCATGTGAAGACTCTCCCATTTAATAATTTCAGATCTCGGTATTTCATTCAAAAAGCAAGCAAAGGTAAATAAAATGACATGACGTTCTAAGCAAAACACATATCCTGTGGTGAATAAAAATATAGCTCCAAGTAAAGTTACCGATGAACAAAGACGAAAGAGGGGATGCATTCCGGGGCATCCCCAAGATTAGACGCTTGGTTATCCTTGAATATTACCTTGGGGTGCCTTGGGCATCCCCAAGCTTATGCTCTTGCCACTCCTTATTCCATAGTCCATCGAATCTTTACCCAAAACTTGAAAACTTCACAACACAAAACTTAACAGAAATCTCATGAGCTCCGTTAGCGAAACAAAACAAAATAACACTTCAAGGTACTGTAATGAACTCATTCTTTATTTATATTGGTGTTAAACCTAATGTATTCCAACTTATCTATGGTTTATACACTATTTTACTAGCCATAGATTCATCAAAATAAGCAAACAACACGCGAAAAACAGAATCTGTCAAAAACAGAACAGTCTGTAGTAATCTGTAACTAACGCAAACTTCTGGAACTCGAAAAATTCTAAACTAAATTGGTGGTCCTGAGGAATTTGTATAGTAATCATCTGAAAATAGAATCAACTAAATAGCAATCTACAGTAAAAAGTTGAAGCTAATCTCGTGAGCGCTAAAGTTTCTGTTTTTTACAGCATGATCATAAAGACTTCACCCAAGTCTTCCCAAAGGTTCTACTTGGCACAAACACTAATTAAAACACAAAACAAAATATAAACAGAACCTAGATGGATTATTTATTACTAAACAGAACCAAAAATCAATAAACTAAAATAAAATTTGGTTGCCTCCCAACAAGTGCTATCATTTAATGCCCCTAGCTAGGCATGATGATTTCAATGAGGCTCGCATAAAAGATAAGAATTGAAACATAAGGAGAGCATAATGAAGAATATGACTAGCATATTTAAGTCTAACCCACTCCTATGCATAGGGATTTTGTGAGCAAACAACCTATGGGAACAATAACCAACTTGCATAGGAAGGTAAAACAAGCATAACTTCAAAATTTTAAGCACATAGAGAGGAAACTTGATATTATTGCAATTCCTACAAGCATACACTACTGGAAACTGGGAATTTGCCATCAGCCAGCTCTTTGCCATCTGCCAGCTGATGGCAAAGAACCTCTTTGCCATCTGTTTTTTATAAGCAGATGGCAAAGAACTGACAGATGGCAAAGAACATGGTTGCCATCAGCCAATTCTTTGCCATCTGCTAGTGGATGGAAAATAATCTTTGCCATCTGCCAGCAGATGGCAAAGAGGTGGGTAGGGTCCAGTGCTGCAACGGCCTGTCAACCCACCTCTTTGCCATCTCGCCAGATGGCAAGAATCTTCCATCTGTTGGCGAATGGCAAAGAAGTGGGTGGAGCCCAATGGGTAACGGCGTTATAACGGCCAAGTAGCTCCACCTCTTTGCCATCTGCCCGGATGGCAAAGGCCCATATCTTGCCATCACCACCGGTCAGCAGATGGCAAAGAGGTCGAACTATATCCCCTCTTTTCTAAAAAAATTCCCTCCCTCTCTCCCAGCCCGGCCCCCTCTCTCTCTCTCTCTTCCAGCCCGGCCCCACCTCTCTCTCCCCAACTCCCCTCCCACCGCACCCACGCGCCCAGCCGGACGACCACAAAGCACTGCCCGCCCTTCCCCGCCACCCCTCCCGGCCCCTCCGGCCCCTCCCAGCCCCTCCCGCCCTCCCGGCCCCTCCCGCCCTCCCGCCTCCCGGCCCCTCCCGCCCTCCCCGCCCCTCCCGGCCACATGGCGTGCCCAGCCCGCCTCCCAGCCACGGCAGCTCCCAGCCCCTCCCGCCCCTCCCGGCCCCTCCCGGCCTCCCGCCCCTTCCCGCCTCCCGCCTCCCGGCCCCTCCGCCTCCCAGCCCCTCCCCGCCTTCCCGCCTCCCGCCTCCTCCCGGCCACTGCAAGGCGTGCCCATGCCCGCCTCCTCCCGGCCACCTTGGCGTGCCTCATGCCCGCCCCTCCACCGAGCCAGGCCACGGCGCCGCCCCCTTCTCCTTTCTGGTATTTTGTCAAATCATGCATTCTTGATTTTTATAATTTGTAGTTGGTCTAGAAGATGTTCTTGATTATAGTACTTTGGAAACTCATGTCAAGAAATAGTATGCTTGTCATTGTCAGGAAATTTTATAGCTTCCCATGATAACAAAATAAACTAAGCTTCTAGGATAAAAGGCGTTAGGAGCTGCAATGTATTATGTTTTGAAATCATGAATATCAAGATATGCACGTTCAGGGAAATTTTAGTAAGTAAAAACAAAGCGTCAGGCAAGGTATGAGCATGAACAATTTTATCAAACAGAAAATTAGAATAAACAGCCACAACACAAACTCTCCGTTTAAAATTTCGGTACCTGTATGTTTTGTTCCAGTTTTGCATGAAGTCGGCAGGCCTTGCTTTCTCGAGGAAGAGACCTCCTGCTGCCTCATGAAGATTGTTGTTTTCATAAACTACAGTATACATTGTCGTTGGTATAAAAACTGTAGTATCGGAATACTAAGGGTGCGTTTGAGTCGTTTGGATCAAAAAATACTGCAGTTCAACAAACCGTGGTATCTCTAAAACTGTGGTATTTTTGTTATATATAAAAAGAGATCCTGACCTCTTTTCTAAAACTGAGAAAGCGCTGGCTGGTTGGTCTCTCTTGTGTCTAACTTCTGGCCATCAACGGATGTGATGCATAAATCGATAGCTAGCCCATCGATATGTCCGGCTAGAGGCGTGCGATTACCACACCTAGCTGAAAACGTCGACCTTCAAAGTGTATGTGTTAACTACCTTGGTCTTTGATTGATTACAAGAGATAACTCTACTACAGATCTTAGCAGCTAGGAGAACATGCTCTCGCAAGGCTGAATGCATATGGTGGCTATTAGTACAAGCTGATCGCTGAGTGTAGCTGAATATGCATGCAAAGCAACGTAACGATCAATGCAAACCGAAGAAAACTGAGAAAAACTGCCACTTGCCAAACACCTTGGCAGTTTTACCAAAACTGAGAAAAACTATGCTTTTAGAAACTGAAGTATTTATTGCCCATGTATTGTAATACTTAGGTTTTGGAATACCATGGTTTTGAGAAAACATTGTTGCCAAACTAGGCCTAAGGTTTTATAAAAACATTACTTCCAAACGGAGCCTAATTTTTTGAGCGAGACACTTCAAAGTATTTAATACCAAAGTTTTCTTAAAAACCACAGTATTTAATACCAAAGTTTTCTTAAATACCACAATTTTTCTCTGTTTTAAAAAAAGTACCCCAGACCTCTTTTAAAAAAAACTGAGCACGCTAGAAAAACAACTCCATGCACAATCCTCTATTTATTTGTCGAAATGTGAATGATACCGAATTGGATAACAATCAAGTACTAAATAGGCACTCCCTATTTATTTGTGAATTATGAGTTAGGTCATATATTTTCCAATTTTGTTATGAAAAACATCATATATATATTTGCGTTGATCGGGTGGATTTAAATGTGCAGTTGTTTCATCGCTGTGAGGGTCTGTGTTCAACAACCTCCCGTGCGTTTAGCTCCGCCCTGCGTTCGTGGGTGAGCACAAATGACATCTCCTCCTCTCCCCTTCATTTGCTCTGTTCCGGTCTTCGTGCCGATGAAACTTGCTAGCTATAGGTGTATTCAATCATCGATATGCGTGACCACTATCGTCTCCCGTTCGAAAGGGTTACATCTATAAATATGCATTCATTTGCATATTTATAACCGTAATTCTTTCAATTGTCCAACGTTATCCATGGATAGCCAGTATGTATGTAGATTGGGTTCGTTTTCCCATATGCTGCTCCGGATCGATGCAGAATTTCGTCGGTGCCTCTCTGTTGTTCTCCGGTACACATCCTCTGCTTATTGCCGAGACGTGTATCAGAGAACAGCGGGAGGTGCTGCCAAATTTTGTGTCGATCCGAGCAGAGCATGGGAAAACGAACCCAATCTACACATACCCGTGGGATTAGGACCTATCTTTACCTATTAGCGTCTAGGTTGCATGGACGTAATAAACCGAGAAACTTTATTAACTGATGAATATGGTTTGCTAAGTTATGTGTGTATTTCTTGTGTGTCCAAGAGCTAGGCAAGATGAGTGATCGTATGCGTGGATGTACACCGGTCACCCTAGTCGAGAAAGACATGACCCTGAATGGATGACAAAAACCAAGGGGTTTATCGAGCCGCATTTGCAAATGGACGTAAAACAACCTGGTGCCCCTGTTTCGAAAAGCGACAACGATCGTAAGATGTCGGCGTTTGAAATGATCAAACACCTGCGTAAGTGGGGTTTTACGCCCGATTATACGATGTGGACATTTCATGGTGAGTCCGCCCAACGTTCCAGAGCTGAGGAGGGCTGTCGTCGCACCGACGAGCATGGTACCGGGATGGAAGACATGGTGCAAGACTTTGATGATGCTCGGGATTCGGACGATGAGATGGAGGAATCTGCAAAGGCCTTCAATGATATGTTGGAGTCTTCGAAGCGTCCTCTCCATGAGAACACCGAGCTTTGTCACTGGATGCCATCGCACAAGTAATGGCTCAAGGCTCAATTCAACTTGGGCAGAGAATGCTATGACGCCGATAGTGACACTATTTGGACGCTTTCTACCCAAAGGCCATATAATGCACGCAAACCTGTACCAGTCGGACAAAATCCTCCGTGTGTACTTAAGATGCCCTATGAGAAGATAGATGCTCTGTGAGAATGGATGTGCCTTATTTAGGCTCCGATGCGGACTTGAACTATTGTCCCATTTGCAAGTCTTCCGGGTATGTTGAGGTAGACAACGGTATGGGTGAGAAGAGTCGGACCAAAATCCCCATTAACGTTCTTGGTATATGCCAATCATACCAAGACTTCAACGTCTATTCATGGTCGAAGAGACGGCGGACAGATGGCATGGCACAAATTGGGCAAAAGAACCGAACGGGATGCGGATGGGAATCTGATGATGGTACACACATCGGATGGTGCTGCATGGAAACACTTCGATGCATTGCATGATGAAAAAGCGGCAGATCCAAGGAATCCTCGAGTAGCCGTCAGCACAGATGGGTTCAATGTGTTTGGTATGATGGCAGCCCAATACAGTTGTTGGCCTGTATTTGTCATTCCACTCAATCTCCCCCCCGGACAGATTATGCAAAGGAAGAACATTTTCTGGCGTTGATAATTCCGGGGCCCAACTATCCGGGAAGAATATGAATGTGTACATGCAGCCGCTTAGGATGAACTGCAAGAAGCTTGGGATAATGGGATCAAGACATACGACGCCGCTACAAAAAAACTTCCTAATGCGTGTGTGGTACATGTACTCGATGCATGACTTGCCGCGTATGCGCTTATTCGTTGGCTGGTGTGTGCATGGAAGGTTCCCGTGCCCCACATGCAAGGCAGCTCTTGAGTTTAAATCGGCTGCGGGCGGGTGGCAAGTTTTCTTGCTTCGACATGCATAGACAGTTCTGGATCCTCACCATAAGTTCGTAAAAGACAAGAAGAACTTCATCAAAGGTAGAGATGTCAAAAACTCTGCACCACCTGCATTGACAGGCCAACAGACCTGGATCGATTAAACGCTCTTGAGCCGGATCCAGGCGTCGAGGTATTTCAAGGGATATAATACGGAACACGCCTGGACCCACAAGATATGTTTGTGGGATCTGCCGTACTTCAAAGACCTCCTTTGCCCACACAACATCGACGTGATGCACACTGAAAAGAATGTCGGCGAGGCCCTCTTTGGTACATTGTTCGGCATAGAGGGGAAAACGAAGGATAATCCTAAGGCCAGAGTCGATCAGGAGGCTCTATGTGATAGACCGCTACAAAACATGAAACAACCAAAAGGAAAGAAGAACTGGCGAAGCCAAAGGCATGGTTCAATCTTGGAAGGCGGTTATGAGGGAAATACTCCTGTGGGTGAAAAAGGAGTTGATGTTCCCGATGGGTATGCATCGAATCTAAAGAGGGGAGCGAGCCTTGAAAAATTGAAAATATTTGGTCTCAAGAGTCATGATTGGCACATATGGCTTGAGCGGGTAATGCCGGTGATGTTGCGTGGCTTTATCCCTGAGGATGAATGGCTAGTACTGGCAGAGCTGAGCTATTTCTTCCGTGTTCTATGTGCGAAAGAATTATCGCCTGGCTTGCTAGAAGAAATGGAAGAGTTGGCGCCGGAGTTGATCTGCAAGTTGGAGAAGATCTTTCCACCCGGCTTCTTTAATCCAATGCAGCATTTGATTTTGCATCTCCCGACCGAGGCACGCGATTGGGGGGCCCGTGCAGAATCGTTGGTGCTACGTGAATCGAGAGGATGCGTAAGACGCTTGAGCAAAATGTAAAAATAAACGTCGAATTGAAGCATCGATGGCGAGGCATTCATTCTTGAGGAGGCGGCAAACTTCGTGACAGCACACTACAAAGCAAAAAATCGTCATTTGCATAATCCGAAGCATCGGTACAATGATGGCGACCCATAAAAGGGTGGATCCAACCTCAGCCTATTCAAAGGGAAGCTCGCACCAGCCGGTGCTTATACTCCCTTATTGTTGGATAACGACGAATGGCGGACCATTACGTTGTATATCTTGAACAATCTAACAGAAGTGCGGCCGTACATCGAGTAAGTTCTCGGTACATTGTTTCGCAACCTCTACTTCATTTGAACTGCTCTTATTCCTGGATATTTGATACAGTCGATACGTCGCCAAATTCTCGTATGGAGCGGTTATCCAAAAGGATTCCGTCGAAGAGTATGAGCTTTTGGCAATGCATGGAGGCGGCTATCCCGGTTTCATCTCTTGGTTCAAACAAGCGGTAATTTCCATTAGACCATTTCATTTCTTCTTCTAATTTCTGGCTAATGCAACAATCCTTTCATATTAAACTTGTAGGCTAGTTCAGAGTCTATGGACGCTGAATTGAGACAAGTCGCTAATGGTTTTGACTATAAGGTCCATTCATTTGACAAATACGACATCAACGGGTATCGCTTTCGTACCTATGGCAAAGAGCTATCTATGGCCGACCGAAAGTCTACAAATTGTTGTGTCTCTGCTATCGGCGAAGGAGATACCGAGTATTATGGAAGAGTTGAAGCAATTTATGGACTTCTATTCTATGGTGCAAACCCACCGATCGTCGTAGTCTTCAAATGTCATTGGTTCCAGCCGAAAGAGACTAGAAGGACTCATGAACATCTAGGGCTAGTCGAAATCAAACAAAGCACCCATTTGGATGTTCCCGATGTCTATATTACGGCTCAACAGGCAACCCAAGTTTTCTATCTACCGTGGGCCTGCCAAAGTGATCCAAATCTCAAGGTTGGGATGTCGTTTATGAAGTGCCGCCACGTGTTAGACCACCTCCCCCCAATGGAGAGGATTATGAACCTCACATTAATCCAGACACATATGAAGGAGAATTGTTCCAAGAAACACGTCTTTCCAAAAAAATGTTTCAAGAACCGCTCACCTCATAACATTCAAGTAGACAGCGGCAGTGAATCCGAGCTGGCGAGGAACAAGAAGAGCCGGAACAAGAAGAGGTTATCGCTGCGGATGACTGTCAATGCTTGACCGATTACATGCAGGAGGCCTTCCAGATGTTGATGATGATGATGAGCACGTCATTACCGATAGTGATGAGGATGATGCATTTATTGACCCCGAAGCATATATGCATTTATGATGATGCATTTATTAATGATGACGATGAAGATTAATATTATAGTTCATGTCGAATTATTCCATTATTATTATATACATATATATTATTAATTAGTTCAAGTTTTAACCTAGCTAGCTCTAAAATGAGCTATACTTAGCATTTATTCCTCCAAAATGAATTTGTATGCTTAGCTAGCTCAAAAATGACATAACAACCTTAATTAGCTCAAAAATGACTTTAACCTAGGATAGCTCTAAAATGAGCTATATATATACTTAGCATTTATTCCTCTAAAATGAATTTATATACATACTATTATTAATGTCAGGTATTCATTTTTTATGGTGTACTAATTTCGTTTACTCTTTGTCATTCCAGGTGTTGACAGATGGTGGGCGCGGGTCAAGAGCGCTCCAGGGCTCCTACCTCGGCGCGTGGTGTGAGGGGTAGTTCCATTCCCCCCCATAGCCTCCGGAGAGCGCTAGATCTCAGTTTGCAGAGTCCAGCGACGGTCGCTTCTTCTTCGGCCGGGAGAGGTCGAGGGGGTAAGAAGGAGAAGGCTGCTAGAGGTGGACGTGGCGTCGGGAGAGGTAGGAAGGCTGCTACGCCTTCCTCGCCGCCACCCCCAGCTGAAGTCACCCGACCACGTGGCTGCTCCGTCGAGATCGAGCCATCTCGAGGTGGACCCGTCTATGGCAGACGCGCCACGGCCGACGAGCCTCGGGCCGATGATGAGCCTCGGGCCGCCGGGCCTCGGGCTGCCGAGTCTTCGCCCCACGAGACTCCGGAGCTCAGACGGGGTCACGCTGAGTTGGAGCCTCGGGCTGCCGAGTCTTCGCCCCACGAGACTCCGGAGCTCAGCCGGGGTCACGCTGAGTCGGAGTCGAGTGCACCTGGTTGTTGTCAGGGAGGAGACAATAGTCCGGATAGCTATAGAGAGGGTGAGTGGGTTGAGGGGCGCAAAGTCTACCAAATAAGTGGTCGCACAAAGCTCCCGCCCACCCCGGGCGACCCCGACTGCAGGTGGTTGATTGCGCCTAACGGGAGAAGTAAGTGCATTTACTCTTTTTTTAACCTTTTGCCTTGACCTTTCTTCGAATATCTAATGCGTTGGCCTTGTCATACTAAAGTTCTTGGACACACGAAGATGGTGTCCGCAGGCCCAACACTGTCCTTGGTGTGATTTGTCGCCAGTGCTTCCCGGGTGGGTCACGTTGCCCGGTGAGGGCCGGGTTCCAGAGCTAGGAATGACCTGGGAGCACTACTTGGCTGCCCCGGCCCCGCCGGAGCATAGGGTCGGCGATGTCGAGTGCGACACGGTGGCCGACATTGTGATCGCCACGTTTTGGGTAATTTCTCCTTTGCCATTTATGTTGTGTTTTCTTCTTTGATTGCATACCTTCTACATGTGTTTTCTTGTTTGATTGCAGACCTTCTAATCCGTGTTTTCTTGTTTGATTGCAGACCTTCTACAGGTGTGCTGAGGGACAGGAGGAGGCCGCGGCTCGGGTTATCGACGCCGAGTGCAGGCGCCTACTTGGAAACTTTCGGCACGAGGCTCGGACGCAGGCTGTTCGAGACTACTTAGCACAGACTGGTATTAGGAGTTGAAAAGAGAAGTGCCGGGACAAGTATCTGAGTAAGGAGAAGTACATGAAGGTAATTACCTATTCTTAAGGCCTTGTACTTAGTTTCCTTGATTTGATTCGTAGGCGTAGCGCTCAAATTTCTCTTGCTTAACTTAGGTGCCCCCGAGATGGTGTGCGGACAAGATGGACTGCCGGGAGGTGTTGGTGGATGAGTGGTGCTCTCCCCAATGGCGCGTCGCCCACAACATAGCAAAGGAGAAGCGTTTCAAAATGAAAGGTGTGCCACACCATCTAGGCAGCGTCGACCTACATGGAGTACGGGAAAACTGGGTATGTGTGGTTTGCTTCATGATTCATGCAAATTCATTCTTTGTGCTAGCTTGAGTCCTTAACTAATACTGTTCCTCTCTTTTAGTCAAAACACAACAAGGCTCCAAAGTGCGAGCTGTTCGACCTCTATGGCATGTCCAATATTGCACCGTACAAGAAGGCCAAGGCATTCTCTGAGTCTGACCTCGAAAATGCAAATAACTTCAGCAACGAGGCCTCGCACCACAAGATGGTGTAGTACGTCAAGCAGGGGAAGGCGAGGAAAGGGCCGGACTTTAACCCGAGCTGGCCTCTTGATCCAGAGCTGGTGATGATATCTGGTGGCGGGAGGTCCCATGGCTCGTTAGCCATTGGTAATGGACTGATACGTTGTAGTAGCACTCTCCCGCAGATCAAGAAGCGCCAGACCAGCTCGATCCTGAGATACCGCGTCGTTACGACCGGTGGAAATCGAATTCCAGGTTTGTTAATTATACGGACTCAAGAGCCTTTCCTCCATTACATTGTGTTTGCGGTCGTCGATGATTACAATGCTAACGAGTGGTGTTGCAGGCTGCTATTGAGGCAGAGAGTGAAGACCAGAGCTGCTTTTTGAGGAGAGGGACCGGCAGTTGGCGGAGAGGGACCGGCGGGCGGAGAGGGACAGGGAGAATGAGGAGAGGACGGCTAGGCCGTTGGAGGAGGAGAGGAACCGGAACGACTTGGCTAACCGGGCCATGTACGAGCTCTTCGTGGTAAGTTTCTTCCGCATATTAGCTAAATCATGCACGCAATGTTCCTTTCATTAGTAACTAATATGACTGACTCGTCAAAACCAAATGTGCAGTCCATGTGCGAGAAGAACGGCTGCACCCTCCGCCGATGCCGGTCATTGCTCCGGCGAACGCGGTGAGTTTCATTTGAACGGTCATTAGTTACTAGTCTTCACATTTGAGTTGCATCATGCTAACGATACATTGGAAATAATCTTTGGTGCAGCGTACCTCCCGACAAGCATCGACCGATCCTTCTCCGCTCGCCACTTGGCGCGACCGGTCCTACACCTACACTTACACCTACACCTCCGTGATGACGGTAAGTGTCCCAAGTGTTTTGCTTAATAGAGTTTTGTTGTGATGCCATGTTGTATATATCTAGACATATCGTGCATAATGTGTATATGTTTGAAATGCATTGTTTGTGTGGGATTCAACACCTAGTCGTGTGCCTTTGGTAGCCTTCCATATAGGGAAATGCCTCCTAGTGCTTCCATCGAGCCATGGTAGTTCGCCATCGCTCCTAACACATGGATTGACCGGCATGTGTCCTTCTTTGCTCTCGTGGTTCCGTCCCTCACGGGAAATGTCATGCGGTGTATCACCGAAGTCCTTGTAGCTTGCTACGACTTGGTTGCACTCACTGATGACCGACACGTGCATTGCTGGGTCATGTATGCATGTCCCTGTACGTTTATGCCACCTTGGTTCTATGACTAGTCATGTCGGCCCGGGTTCTCTGCGAAGTGTTTTGCTTAATAGAGTTTTGTTGTGATGCCATGTTGTATATATCTAGACATATCGTGCATAATGTGTGTATGTTTGAAATGCATTGTATGTGTGGGATTCGACACCTAGTCGTGTGCCTTTGGTAGCCTTCCATATAGGGAAATGCCTCCTAGTGCTTCCATCGAGCCATGGTAGTTCGCTATCGCTCCGAACACATGGATTGACCGCATGTGTCCTTCTTTGCTCCTCGTGTCTGTCCCTACGGAAATGTCACGCGGTATCACCGAAGTCCTTGTAGCTTGCTACGACTTGGTTGCACTCACGATGACCGACACGTGCATTGCCGGGTCATGTATGCCTGTCCTCGTACGTTTGTGCCACCTTGGTTCTATGACTAGTCATGTCGGCTCGGGTCCTCTGCCATATGGATACTAGTGACATAATCATATACTTAGCATTTTTTCCTCCAAAATGACTTATTCAACCTAGGCTAGCTCTAAAATGAACTATACTTAGCATTTTTTTCCTCCAAAATGATTTAATATGCTTAGCTAGTTCAAAAATTACATAATAAGCTTAATTAGCTCCAAAATGACCTATTTAACCTAGGATAGCTCTAAAATGACCTATACTTAGCATTGTTTCCTTCAAAATAACTTAATATGCTTAGCTAGCTTCAAAATGACCTATTTAACCTAGGATAGCTCTAAAATGACCTATACTTAGCATTTTTCTTCAAAAAGACTTAATATGCTTAGCTAGCTCTAAAATGATATAGTATGCTTAAGAAATGACATATTTTAGGTCCTAAATGACTTCATATGCGTAGGTAGCTCCAAAATGACATAATAACCTTACTTAGCTTCAAAATGACCTATTCAACCTAGGCTAGCTCTAAAATGAACTATACTTAGCATTTTTTCCTCCAAAATGACTTAATATGCTTAGCTAGTTCAAAAATTACATAATAAGCTTAATTAGCTCCAAAATGACCTATTTAACCTAGGATAGCTCTAAAATGACCTATACTTAGCATTGTTTCCTTCAAAATAACTTAATATGCTTAGCTAGCTTCAAAATGACCTATTTAACCTAGGATAGCTCTAAAATGACCTATACTTAGCATTTTTTCTTCAAAAAAGACTTAATATGCTTAGCTAGCTCTAAAATGATATAGTATGCTTAAGAAATGACATATTTTAGGTCCTAAATGACTTGATATGCGTAGGTAGCTCCAAAATGACATAATAACCTTACTTAGCTTCAAAATGACCTATTCAACCTAGGCTAGCTCTAAAATGAACTATACTTAGCATTTTTTCCTCCAAAATGACTTAATATGCTTAGCTAGTTCAAAATTACATAATAAGCTTAATTAGCTCCAAAATGACCTATTTAACCTAGGATAGCTCTAAAATGACCTATACTTAGCATTGTTTCCTTCAAAATAACTTAATGTGCTTAGCTAGCATAAAATGACCTATTTAACCTAGGATAGCTCTAAAATGACCTATACTTAGCATCTTTTCCTCAAAAAAGACTTAATATGCTTAGCTAGCTCTAAAATGATATAGTATGCTTAAGAAATGACATATTTTAGGTCCTAAATGACTTCATATGCGTAGGTAGCTCCAAAATGACATAATAACCTTACTTAGCTTCAAAATGACCTATTCAACCTAGGCTAGCTCTAAAATGAACTATACTTAGCATTTTTTCCTCCAAAATGACTTAATATGCTTAGCTAGTTCAAAATTACATAATAAGCTTAATTAGCTCCGTAATGACCTATTTAACCTAGGATAGCTCTAAAATGACATATACTTAGCATTGTTTCCATCAAAATAACTTAATATGCTTAGCTAGCTTAAAAATGACCTATTTAACCTAGGATAGCTCTAAAATGACCTATACTTAGCATCTTTTCTTCAAAAAAGACTTAATATGCTTAGCTAGCTCTAAAATGATATAGTATGCTTAAGAAATGACATATTTTAGGTCCTAAATGACTTGATATGCGTAGGTAGCTCCAAAATGACATAATAACCTTACTTAGCTTCAAAATGACCTATTCAACCTAGGCTAGCTCTAAAATGAACTATACTTAGCATTTTTCCTCCAAAATGACTTAATATGCTTAGCTAGTTCAAAAATTACATAATAAGCTTAATTAGCTCCAAAATGACCTATTTAACCTAGGATAGCTCTAAAATGACCTATACTTAGCATCTTTTCCTCAAAAAGACTTAATATGCTTAGCTAGCTCTAAAATGATATAGTATGCTTAAGAAATGACATATTTTAGGTCCTAAATGACTTCATATGCTTAGGTAGCTCCAAAATGACATAATAACCTTACTTAGCTTCAAAATGACCTATTCAACCTAGGCTAGCTCTAAAATGAACTATACTTAGCATTTTTTCCTCCAAAATGACTTAATATGCTTACCTAGTTCAAAAATTACATAATAAGCTTAATTAGCTCCAAAATGACCTATTCAACCTAGGATAGCTCTAAAATGACCTATACTTAGCATTGTTTCCTTCAAAATGACTTAATATGCTTAGCTAGCTTCAAAATGACCTATTTAACCTAGGATAGCTCTAAAATGACCTATACTTAGCATCTTTTCCTCAAAAAGACTTAATATGCTTAGCTAGCTCTAAAAATGATATAGTATGCTTAAGAAATGACATATTTTAGGTCCTAAATGACTTGATATGCGTAGGTAGCTCCAAAATGACATAATAACCTTACTTAGCTTCAAAATGACCTATTCAACCTAGGCTAGCTCTAAAATGAACTATACTTAGCATTTTTCTTCCAAAATGACTTAATATGCTTAGCTAGTTCAAAATTACATAATAAGCTTAATTAGCTCCAAAATGACCTATTTAACCTAGGATAGCTCTAAAATGACCTATACTTAGCATCTTTTCCTCAAAAAGACTTAATATGCTTAGCTAGCTCTAAAATGATATAGTATGCTTAAGAAATGACATATTTTAGGTCCTAAATGACTTCATATGTAGGTAGCTCCAAAATGACATAATAACCTTACTTAGCTTCAAAATGACCTATTCAACCTAGGCTAGCTCTAAAATGAACTATACTTAGCATTTTTTCCTCCAAAATGACTTAATATGCTTAGCTAGTTCAAAATTACATAATAAGCTTAATTAGCTCCAAAATGACCTATTTAACCTAGGATAGCTCTAAAATGACCTATACTTAGCATTGTTTCCTTCAAAATGACTTAATATGCTTAGCTAGCTTCAAAATGACCTATTTAACCTAGGATAGCTCTAAAATGACCTATACTTAGCATCTTTTCCTCAAAAAGACTTAATATGCTTAGCTAGCTCTAAAATGATATAGTATGCTTAAGAAATAACATATTTTAGGTCCTAAATGACTTCATATGCGTAGGTAGCTCCAAAATGACATAATAACCTTACTTAGCTTCAAAATGACCTATTCAACCTAGGCTAGCTCTAAAATGAACTATACTTAGCATTTTTTCTCCAAAATGACTTAATATGCTTAGCTAGTTCAAAATTACATAGTAAGCTTAATTAGCTCCAAAATGACCTATTTAACCTAGGATAGCTCTAAAATGACCTCTACTTAGCATTGTTTCCTTCAAAATAACTTGATATGCTTAGCTAGCATAAAAATGACCTATTTAACCTAGGATAGCTCTAAAATGACCTATACTTAGCATCTTTTCCTCAAAAAAGACTTAATATGCTTAGCTAGCTCTAAAATGATATAGTATGCTTAAGAAATGACATATTTTAGGTCCTAAATGACTTCATATGCGTAGGTAGCTCCAAAATGACATAATAACGTTACTTAGCTTCAAAATGACCTATTCAACCTAGGCTAGCTCTAAAATGAACTATACTTAGCATTTTTCCTCCAAAATGACTTAATATGCTTAGCTAGTTCAAAATTACATAATAAGCTTAATTAGCTCCAAAATGACCTATTTAACCTAGGATAGCTCTAAAATGACCTATACTTAGCATTGTTTCCTTCAAAATAACTTAATATGCTTAGCTAGCTTCAAAATGACCTATTTAACCTAGGATAGCTCTAAAATGACCTATACTTAGCATCTTTTCTTCAAAAAGACTTAATATGCTTAGCTAGCTCTAAAATGATATAGTATGCTTAAGAAATGACATATTTTAGGTCCTAAATGACTTGATATGCGTAGGTAGCTCCAAAATGACATAATAACCTTACTTAGCTTCAAAATGACCTATTCAACCTAGGCTAGCTCTAAAATGAACTATACTTAGCATTTTTCCTCCAAAATGACTTAATATGCTTAGCTAGTTCAAAATTACATAATAAGCTTAATTAGCTCCAAAATGGCCTATTTAACCTAGGATAGCTCTAAAATGACCTATACTTAGCATTGTTTCCTTCAAAATGACTTAATATGCTTAGCTAGCTTCAAAATGACCTATTTAACCTAGGATAGCTCTAAAATGACCTATACTTAGCATCTTTTCTTCAAAAAAGACTTAATATGCTTAGCTAGCTCTAAAATGATATAGTATGCTTAAGAAATGACATATTTTAGGCCCTAAATGACTTGATATGCGTAGGTAGCTCCAAAATGACATAATAACCTTACTTAGCTTCAAAATGACCTATTCAACCTAGGCTAGCTCTAAAATGAACTATACTTAGCATTTTTCCTCCAAAATGACTTAATATGCTTAGCTAGTTCAAAATTACATAATAAGCTTAATTAGCTCCAAAATGACCTATTTAACCTAGGATAGCTCTAAAATGACCTATACTTAGCATTGTTTCCTTCAAAATGACTTAATATGCTTAGCTAGCTTCAAAATGACTTCGTGTGCTTGCATAATCTTTGTTTGCAGCAGTGTGTGCTTCACCTATATATATTACTGTGAATAAGGTATAGGGTCACTCATACAAAAGAGAGAGGGCCTTAGTACATATAAGCAAGGAGAAATATGACTATAGATTGGCAGAATAAGACTGGGCATAAGATGCACAGTAGTGTGTTGTTATAGTATGCTCAAAAATGACATAATAACAATACTTAGCTCCAAATGACCTATTTTACAGATATAAGTTGCATCATAATAATCTTCACATTTTAGTTGCATCATAATAATCTTCTTCTTCTAACTTTCTTCTTTCCCATTTTACAGATTTGCTTAAGATCATGGAAGCTTGGGTTGATGGAGTGCTTGTATTTAGTTTTGTTTTGACCTTGTGAAACTTGCTACCTATGGATGAAACTGTGTAATATTGATGAAACTATGTATTTGTACGGATGAAACTTGCTACTATTGGTAACATGTGTTGGATACATATGTGTTCATGACTATTGGTAATATGTGTTGAATATGCTATATTGGTCATATAAATATATTTGTGTTTGATTTCTGTGAAAATGAATTGGTATAAGAAAAAACAAAATTAAATGGGGCAATATAGTCACTTTGCCATCTGCTGGCTGATGGCAAAGAGCCTGCAGCCTTTGCCATCTGCTGGCTGATGGCAAAGAGCCTGCAGCCTTTGCCATCGGCTGGGCAAAGAGCCTGCAGCCTTTGCCATCGGCTGGCTGATGGCAAAGAGCCTGCAGCCTTTGCCATCGGCTGGCTGATGGCAAAGAGCCTGCAGCCTTTGCCATCGGCTGGCTGATGGCAAAGAGTCGCAGCCTTTGCCATCTATTTGGTGATGGCAAAGTATGCCGTTAACCTCTCGACGGAGCTAACCCGTTAAGAGGCTTTGCCATCTGCTAGCAGATGGCAAAGCCACAGGCTCTTGCCATCAGCCAGATGGCAAAGTTATTGTTTTTTGCCATCAGCCGGCAGATGGCAAAGAAGCCTTTACCGCAGGGTTTCGGACGACTGCTTGTTATCTTCTGGTGATGGCAAAGCCTTTGCCATCCGCCGAACATGCCTTTGCCATCTGCCATGGCAGATGGCAAAGTGCCAGATTCCAGTAGTGATATATTCCTCCCACATAATAATGTTCAGTAGCATCATGAATGAATTCAACAATATAACCAGCACCTAAAGCATTCTTTTCATGATCTACTAGCATAGAAAATTTACTACTCTCCACATAAGCAAAATTCTTCTCATTCAGAATAGTGGGAGTATCATAAGAGACTTGAATACTATAAATTGTTTCCATATTAAATGAGTAATGTTCAGAAAAAGGGTAATCATAATTATCACAATTTTTATAAATATAATCATCACTACTTTTTATAGAATAAGTTTCATCACAATAATCATCATAAGTAGCAACTTTGTTCTCATCATAATCAATTGAAACCTCTTCCGAATTAGTGAATACATCACTAACTAAAGTCATGACCTCTCAAAATCAACTTTCATAATTATCACAATAAGATTCAACATCCTCCAATATTGTGGGATCACTACTTCCTAAAGTTGACGCTCTTCCAAACCCACTTTCATAAATATCATCATCATAAGTAGAAGGCATGCTATCATCATAACAACTTTGCATATCAAAACTTAGAAGGCTAAAAATATCATCATTATTAAACATAGCATCCCCAAGCTTGGGACAAACATTAATTGCAGCAAATATATTCTCAAATATGTCATCCTCATCAAACATAGCTTCCCCAAGCTTGGGCCTTTTCATATCATAAGCATAATCACTCTCATTATTAATAGTATGGATAGCACCAATAATATAGCAATTATTATATTCTTCCAAGCAAGCGCCAAAAGATTTTCAAGATCATAAGAAGTATGATTATCTTCCCAATCATAATCATCACAACAAGTAATAGGCATAACGAGATCATCATCAAGTGTATCATCTTCATTTTCATGAGGCACAACAATAATAGAAGCAACTTTATTTGGGAGAGACACCTTTTTACCTCTCTTCCTTTTTCTTTTCTTCTTCTTCACATCATGTGTGGGTTCAATCCTCTTTTTGGAGATCCTTATTAATGAGATTGGTTGAATAGAAAGCTCCTCCTCGTTACCTGATTCATCATAAGAAATAATAGGAGGATATTGGGAAGTCTCTTCCCTTTCATTAGTATTTTCTTCATCTTCTAATTGTTTCCTTTTCTTTATGTAACTAGCAATATAAGGATTTTCAATGCAATTTACCGCACAATACATATAAATTTCTTCTAGATCAAAATGAAGATCCTATTAAGGGAAAATTCTGGAATAACCTTAGTTATACGTTTCATTTCTTCATAACCCGAGAGCAAACTAAGTCCATTATGATGTGCAAGGAAAATCAAGTCATCACAATTTTTGGACACGATACGATCATGAAACAATTTGCATTGGGTACTAAAATGATCACGTTCATTGGAAAGTTCACAAGTATGGCTAAGGAAGTTTAAATTTTCAGCACACGCATCTAGCCTTTCTTGCAACCATTTAGTTTCCAAGTACTTATGCCTCTTGAAGTATCTATCTTCCCTATTCGGTGTGTACTTGCAAACTGTGACACTCCAAAAATTTTGATTTGGTTTTTATCAAAATCTTTATTTGATTTGAAGGAGGCTATTTAAATTTTTTTCTTAAAACCTCTCCTTCTCAAAAGTTTTATGACAAATATTTGGTGTTCTTCTCAACCTTGATTTTTGGTCTTGAGAGCTTTTCATTTTTGTGTTGACTCTGCACAAATTTATTTTTGAAATTCCTTCTATTAAAAAGAAACCCTAGGGGTTATGGGTTTATTCTTTTCCCCTTCAAAAATTTCCTCTTTTGCCATGTCACATATTGACATTGCCTCCCAAAAATCCATCCCTGCCTTGGATCAAGTCAAGACTCCCACCTCCAGCAAGTTTCAAACCATTTTTGATTTTTGTTCAATTTATTTTGCCCTCAAAACTATTTCTTTGAATTATTTTGGACCTAGGTGATTTACAAAGGAACCACAAGTTTCCTTTTGAGTTTTAACTCCAAACAAACTCTCTGACTAGTCTTTAGTACCCTCAACCTAGAACCATCAAGATCCACTTGTCCTCAGATCAAAAATTTCAAAATTTGCCCACTGCAAGTTTGGCCCAGATTTGTCATTTTTGGTGAAATTCATACTTTTCCTTTTCCTAAAAATCTAAGGAAAATCAGGCAGCCCCTAGATGCATTGAGAGGTCACCTCACCAAAGATCAGCTCTAGAAAGATTTCTCGGATGCCAAAAACATTTCATCAAACAACCGGCGTGCACTATTTCTGTCAGATTCAGAAAATTCAGACAACAGTTCAGACGACAGTGTCGTTTCTTCAGAACCACGGCGTCCATATCGCCGGTGCACGCGTTGGCGTCTTGCTCCCTGCTCCTCCTCCTTATCCAGAGCACCGCAAGGTCGCTTGGCCGGGTGCGGGCGTCGGTAGCGACGTGGCTCGCCAGCTCCGGCGGCTTCTGCGGTGGCAGAGCCACCCGTGGCAGCCAACAGAGGCCGGCCCTGCCTTTCGGCGCCGTCCGGCACATCCCAAGCCACCAGAGGCCTCCGCGTGTCCGACCCCCTTCTCTGTGCGCACTGCGGCACCGTCGCCGTGGCCTGGCAAGCACAGGGCGTGCTCTCTGCCGCCGCCGGGCCCGCGAGGCGCCGTTCTGTCGAAACCGCGGAGCAGGCCAAATCCAACCGAGGTTAGCGTTTGAGTGGAGCCAGTGGATCATCTCGAAGCTGCCCAACCACCTAATGGCCCGTTCAACCTCTGCACCGCCGTAACCATGGCCAGAGTTACCCCGTTCTCGGGCACCGCCTCGGGCCGGCTATAAAAGGGGGCCTCGAGCTCGATCTCGACCAGACATCACCCCTCCACCTCTCCAGAGCCACGCCCAGCCACTAGGAGGACCTCGAGGGGGTCTTCTTCTCCGTCTCCGGCCGCCCCGATCCGCTTTGGGCTCCGGCGCGATTAACTCTGGTGAGACCACCCCCGCCTCCCAGACCGTTACAGTCGTCTCCTACTACACCCAATGCTCTAACCCAAACCCCAATTCGACGCCTGCAGCTCTCCCCGACGAGAACCAACCTCGCCCGAACCACCGTCTGCCTGAGTTGGGGCCACCGTCGACGTGGTGCTTGCCGACGCTCAACTCCACCACCAACAGGTGCGGAAGAACACCGTGAACCCGTAGGTACCCTCCGATCCCCCTGCCTCGCCGTGGATCGCTGCCGGCGACCACCGCGGCCCTCGGGCGCCAGTGCCCTGTTTTGGTTTTCAAACCCGACGGGTGGGACCCCTCGTCAGCTTTTTCTTTTTTTCGAAACGTTTTCTGAAAGCGCCTTCGGGCAAAATACGTCTCCCCTCTGGACTGGCGTATTTATAACTAAAACATTTTCTATTTTATAAAATGAACTCTGGAAACTTTCTGTTTCATTACAGAAAGGTCCCTGGACTAAAACCCTTGTAACTTTAAAAAAAGATGATTTTGACTTGAATCTTTTTCTCTCATCTTTATTTTTCTGTCTAGTTTTTTTTCATATTTATATGAAAAATATTTGGGATAATTTTTGTGCACGCACGGTATTTATGAAGTATCCGATTTTCTTTTAATACGTAGATACCGGAGGAGGTAAAGGAGACGCGAACTCCGCCGAGCTAGACTCCGACTTCTCTGAACCAGGCAAGCATGTTTGAACCTTTGATATGATGAGTGTTTTGCATGTTTGCTAGAGTGATTTTCTCATGGCATGTTTATACATAAGCATAAGTAAATGTTATGTTGCATGCAAGGCAAGCTACAGGTGAGTTCGAAGCTTGATGTGTTCTTATGGTGATAAGATAACCTGATCATGTGGTGGCATGATAGGTTGCATGCTGGTATTGTTGAAGCATGCCAGTTTTATGTCAGCCGTTAACTCCAGTTCTAACGTGGGTCAAGTCTCGATCCCGCTCGTTTCCCCTTCGTGCTGCCACATGTTTTATCCAAAGAGTGCGGTTTAGTAAGTCGCAAACCTCTTTCCTTGTACACACCAAATAGAGGGACCGCGATGAGGGTTCCATGGCCCTGGATTAAAGCCCGTCATCCGGTCAGGGGGCATGGGTGTTTCCGGTTGGGACCGAGAGGGGGGCACCCCTTAGAGCGCGCGATATAAATTTGATCCCATGCTATTCGAGGTTGTGGCCTCCCCGTCTTATGGTTTTTCTTGAACATTGCCGAGGGTGATTCCTGGCAGCGGAATGTGGAATGGGTGTGTACTGGTTAGACGTGTTTCTTCTAAAACACCGTAAATGGAACTAGACCTTGTGACTACTGAAATCCGTTGGTTGTGGTTAAAGAGTACAAACTTTGCAGAGTCAAAACCATTCGAGTGTCCATGTCCACGAGCTAGGACTTGGACGTCATCTCAATGTCAGTGTCAATTCTCAGTGTCAACCCCAGTGACAGTTCCCGGAAAATGAACATGAAACCGAGAGTGGTAAACTCGGTTGAAGGTTATTAATGTGGATGGACTAACCAGTTTATGGTTATATGCTGAATATTTCCTTGCGATAATTTAAGTTCATGAGCTACTTAAATTCGAATGATAAACTATAAGCCCTTTATGTGATGTCGCTCAGACGTCCGACTATGGCATTATTGTTATCTACTTTTGATATAAGCCCTTTAGGTGATGTCGCTCAGACGTCCGACTGTGGCATTATTGTTATTTACTTTTGATATAAGCCCTTTATGTGATGTCGATCAGACGTCCGACTGTAGCATTATTGTTAATTACTTTTGATATAAGCCCTTTATGTGATGTCGCTCAGACGTCCGACTGTGGCATCATTGTTATTTATTTTCATTATAAGCACTTTTCGAGATGTTGCTCAAACGACCGACTGTGGCACATCCTGTCATATACTTTTCAATATAAGCCCTTTATGTGGCGTCGCTCAGACGCCCGACTGCGGCATGTCAATTTATTTTTACCTTTCGAGGCGTCGCTTGCATAATCTTCGGGCTTGATTACTTTTATTTGGATTTCGGAGGACTACCGCTGACTTCCTTTTATTTATCGTGGCAAAGGCAAAATTATTATTTGATTGTGCATACTAATCTGCTCATGCGCATCATGTTTACATTTGTTATATCTTATGTACAAACTGTCTTGCGAGTACATTCAAAGTACTCACCTGGCTTGTTGATTTAGCCATATGTTGACGAAGGCGATCTTATGGATGAAGAGTTCGATAGCGAGTCCGATGGCTAGACGAGTCCCAGTCAGTCACGTGCCACCCTGGAGTTGGTCACTTGTATTATATACGCTTCCGCTACCCGAATAAAATCATCAAGCCTCACTGCAACGCTTGATGAGCTGTAAGATTTCAGAGTCATGTCACCCACTTCACTGTGACATATCCACCACCACCTTATTTACGAGTCAGTAGTTATGCCACGATACTCTTGTGTCATATCCGCCTTTATGTATAATATAGGCGTGCTTGTAATAAATTGTTGAGCATCCTCAGCTCAACCTTGTATAATATTTAGTACTGCTGGATTTCTGTATCAAGGTTTTCTCTGCCAGTCAGAAGAATTCTTCTGTACTGGTCAACACAAAGGTCGGCTTTTCAATAAGTGTTTTATTGGAAAGCCGGTCCTGACAAACTTGGTATCAGAGCCAGGCTGACTGTAGGAAGCCACTAGGTGCGATCGCTAATCGGTTATTAGCTTATTTTATTATTCTGTATATTGTAGCAATTTTCTGTTGGTCATCATAAATTTACGATTTGACTATTCGGGATTTTGTCTACTTTTGTAGATGGCGAGCAATGATTGTGAGTCACAGGTGTTCGCCAATGTTCCAGAGGGGTTTATCAAGCTCCTCATCTCCATCGCCAAAGATCGCGATCGGGCCATCAGTCCGTCCGGAGTTCACACTCTACAGGCACAAGCTCAGCGACAGCTTGTCTATGTACCAGGACGCAGTTCAGTTCAAGGGAAGACGCTCCGAGTTCCGCCGCTTCCGGTTCGTCGGGAGGGCCATGCCTACGGAGAGGCATGCCATGCAGATGGCTGCCCGTGAGGCAATAGCCCGCCTCCGGGATGTTCTTCCTTCAATGAAGACTCGTCGCTACCGCTACCTCCCATGCCACATACCATACACTTGCCACTATGCATTCGCTTGCGCCAGAGGAGAAAGAGATGAGGCTATTGAGATGCTCGTTGAGTACCTCAAGGCACTTGAGGCAGCTTTCGACAACCTCGTGGACGACTTCGTAGCTGCTCGCATGGATTCCATCCATGGCTGCTCCGCCAACAGGAGGGAGCTCCTCCATGTGGCACCACCATTGACGTTCGTCTCGTCCTCAGCATCCTATACACCTGCCATATTAGCCACCGCTTGCCGCCTGCCTACCACTGAGGAGTTTGACCAGGTCATTGCTCCTACTCCAGTCAGAGCTGCACCACCTATCGTGCCTGCACCAGCTCCTCAACCCAGTACTTCGCGCCTTGAGCCTATTAGCGAGGAGGAGATTGAGTCTCCAGCACCACTGGGTCTTACCCTCGGCGGGCCGAACGAAGTCTTCACCATCTCCGACTGAGTGCGCCTAGCAGCAGTGTGATGTGCCAGCTTGTATGATATGTTTATATGTACATAGGTTTGGTGAGAAGTAGTTTGTGCGCGCATCATGTAGGATCTCAGAGAAGTGCACTAGCATAGATAACATGTCAGGAATGTGTACGCACATCCTGAGTGATGTATTGTATAATTACGGCTTGCTTGTAAGATATGTACTGAGCAGTCCTTCTCCATGCGCAATCGAGTTTTATCTTGAAAAAAAAATCTGAGAGTTCTTAAAATTTCCGCCTTTTAAAAATTACTTATTTTGTCACTCAATTTTCTCATGAGTTTGCAAAATTACCCCAGAGTGAAAAATGCCTCGTCCCTGGACTCGATCCATGCCAAACCCGCCGGAAGAAAATTATGGTGCCCAGACTAGTAACAATTTCACACAAGGACAGTCAAGTCAGCAAGACAGTGAAACAACATTCTCTCAAGTGTGCCGCCTTTATGAGCAAAGCCAGCAGCAGCATCAAGAAATGATGAACCATGTTATCAATATGGGGAATCATCGTGAACCATATCAGCAGCACTCCAAATTGTCTGAATTACAGAAGATGCGTCCCCAACGTTCTCTCTCACACTGATAAACCTCTTGAGGCTGATGATTGGCTTCGAAACATTGAGAGGAAGTTGATTATTGCACAGTGTTCAGACCGTGAGAAGGTACTTTATGCAGCTCACTATCTCACGGGAGCAGCCGTATCATGGTGGGAGAATTTCCTACACATGCACCCCAATGAAAAGAATATCACATGGGAAGATTTTAAAGAATGATCTCGTGGGGCGCACATTCCCAAAAGCATTATGAAGATAAAGAAAAGGGAATTTGATGACCTCAAGCAGAGAAGCATGACAGTGACTAATTACAATAGTCAGTTTACCTTATTATCTCGTTATGCCAATGAAGAGCATATGACGGAGAACAAAAAGATGGAAAAATTTCTAGACGGTCTGGCACCAACACTTAAATGCCAGATGGTCATACACACCTTTCCAGACTTCAAAACACTTGTGGACAAGGCCATTACATTGGAAAATGAGCGCCATAGCTTGGAGGAAATTCGCAAGCGAAAAAGGGACCGGGTTACTCATGCTCGCAACAAACGGCACAAGACTGACCCTCAGAAGATTGGAGCAACCAGGTCCACAACCAATGTTCCGCGCCCAATCAAAAAATTTCACGCAAGGGACAAGGATTTTACATATCGCCCAGGTGTTACTTGCTACGCTTGTGGAGAGGAAGGACACTATGCTAAACAATGCCCAAAGCCAAGAAACTCGGCCCCAAAGCCGAACAACAATGGGAGCAATTTAGCACCCAAGCGTAACAACTTCAACCCCAATAACAATCACAAGAACGGTCGCCTGAACCATGTGACAAAGGAGGAAGCGCAGAATGCCCCGGATATCGTACTCGGTACGTTCCCTGTCAACACAATACCTGCCATGGTTTTGTTTGATTCTGGAGCTTCTCACTCGTTCATTTCGAAGAATTTTGCTTTGCAACATGATTTTTCGATGCTCCCTTTGGAAAAATCCATGATCATCAAGTCCCCCGGGAATAAGAAAATCACTCAGAGTTACTGCCAAGGTGTGGTTATTGAGTTTAAAGGACTAAAGTTTCAAGCAAACCTCATCGTATTGGAAAATAAAGGACTGGATGTTATCTTAGGAATGGATTGGTTAACCACCAACAAAGGATTCATCGATTGCTTCAGTCGGACTGTAATCCTCACCCATCATCACGGGAAGACAATAAAAGTCGCAGCTCAAGAAAGACCAACATCACGGAAACCAAGATTGAACAAGGTGGACACCTCAGAGTTAAGAAAAGTTCCAGTGGTATGTGAGTTCCCTGACGTATTTCCTGAAGAACTACCAAGCATGCCGCCAGACCGGGAAATAGAGTTCAGCATTGAACTAGCACCTGGAACCACCCCCATCTACAAGAAACCCTATAGGATGGCACCCTTCGAGTTGGTAGAATTAAAGAAGCAAATAAAAGAATTACTGGACAAAGGATTTATACGAGCCAGCTCCTCACCTTGGGGTTCACCAGTATTATTTGCCAAGAAAAAGGATGGGACACTGAGATTATGCATAGACTACCGAGCACTCAATATGGTCACCATCAAAAATAAATATCTGATGCCACGGATAAATGATTTATTTGACCAGCTCGCACAAGCCAAAGTTTTCTCAAAAATTGATTTAAGGTCAGGATATCATCAATTAAAGGTCCGGACAAAAGATATCCCTAAGACAGCATTCACCTCCAGATACAGACTATATGAGTTTACAGTAATGCCATTTGGACTAACAAACGCCCCCGCATATTTTGTCCACCTCATGAACAAAGTGTTTATGAAATTTATGGACAAATTTGTTGTGGTGTTCATTGACGACATTCTGGTATACTCTAAGACACCAGAAGAGCATGCAGAACATCTCAGGATTGTACTAGGAGAAATAAGGAAACACCAATTATATGCCAAATTCAGCAAATGTGAATTTGGTTAAGACAGGTTGGTTTTCTAGGGCACGTGTTGACCCAAGAAGTTGTGGCCGTGGACCCAGAAAAAGTCAAGGCCGTACTTGGCTGGAAACCACCAACCAACGTAACACATGTCCGAAGTTCTCTGGGAATGGCTGGATACTACCGAAGGTTCATTGAGGGATTCTCCACCATAGCAAAACCAATGATAGAGCTACTCAAGAAGGATAAGAAATTTGTATGGACTGAAGTGTGCGAGAAGAGTTTCCAAGAACTCAAGAAGGAATTAACAACAGCACCAGTATTGGTTATACCAGACATACACAAAAGTTTCGAAGTGTATTGTGACGCATCCCGGAAAGGCCGCGGATGCGTGCTAATGCAAGAGGGCGAGGTAGTCGCATACGCTTCCAGACAACTTCGAAAGCATGAAGAAAATTACCCCACTCATGACTTAGAATTGGCAGCAGTCATTCATGCACTCAAAGAGTGGACACACTTTTTGCTTGGGAATCGTTGTGAAATATATACGGACCACAAAAGTCTCAAATATATTTTCACACAGCCAGAGCTCAATTTACGACAACGGCGCTGGTTGGAATTAGTGAAAGACTATGATGTTGGCATCCACTACCATCCAGGAAAAGAAAATGTAGTGGCAGATGCTCTTAGTCGAAACCCCAGCTCAGACAACAACAGTCTACAAAACTTGAGACCTGAATTTCAACAGGAATTCGCCAAACTCAACTTGATGATGGTCACGGAAGGCACTGTGTCAAAATTGGAATTACAACCCACCCTTGTGGAGCAGATTAAGAAAGCTCAGCATGGACACCTCAGCATCGAAGGCATAAAAGAAAAGTGAGTATGGGCAAGGCCTTGGAATTCGTCATAGACGATGAGGGAGTATTATGGTACGGAGACAGACTTTGCATGCCAAATATAGAGGACCTCAAACAGCAAATCCTAACAGAAGGCCACACCGCCCAATATTCGATCCACCCTGGAGGAACCAAAATGTATAAGGACATTCAGGAAACATTTTGGTGGCACGGTATGAAGAGGGATATAGCCACCTTCATTGCATGTTGCGATTCTTGTCAACGCATAAAAGCCGAGCACCAAAAACCAGCCAGACTACTACAGCCAAACAGGATACCTGAGTGTAAATGGGACGAAATTGGGATGGATTTCATTGTCGGACTACCTCGGTCACAACACGGAAATGATGCCATATGGGTCATCACCGATAGGTTAACCAAGGTGGCACATTTCATCCCAGTGAAAACAACCCACACCACTCAAAATCTTGCCAAGCTTTATCTCTCCCGTATAGTTTGTCTGCATGGAGTTCCAAAGACTATAATATCCGGCAGAGGCACTCAATTCGTCTCGAAGTTCAGGGATCATTTACAACAGGCTCTGGGAACTCAGCTAGCATTCCGTACAGCCTACCACCCCCAGACTGATGGACAAACTGAACGCGTGAACCAAATTCTAGAGGACATGCTGAGAGCATGTGTCCTCACCTATGGAACCAGTTGGGAAGAAAGCTTGCCATATGCCGAGTTCGCATACAACAACAGTTACCAATCTAGTCTACAAATGGCACCTTTTGAAGCCTTGTACGGGCGGAGGTGTCCTACTCCATTAAATTGGTCAGAAACAGGCGACATTCATATCTTCGGCCCAGATATGCTCAAGGAAGCTGAAGATAATGTTAGACTCATCAGGGATCGACTCAAGGCAGCGCAAAGACGACAAAAGAGTTATTACAATCAGAAACACCATGAAGTCAGCTTTGAACCCGGTGATTATGTGTATTTACAAGTATCTCCTATGAGGGGCCTGCAACGGTTCAAAGTTAAAGGAAAGCTAGCACCAAGATTTATTGGACCCTTCTGGGTGGTCGCACGGAGAGGCACAGTAGCCTACGAGCTAGACCTACCCAAAGAGCTGTCAGACGTCCACGATGTATTCCACGTCTCATAGTTGAGCAAATGCGTGAGCAACCCAGAGAAGCAAGTGTCACATGAGAACATTGACGTGCAACCAGACCTCACCTACATGGAACGTCCAATAAAGATTTTAGAGGAGTCTGAAAGGAGGACCCGTCAGAAAACAATTAAGTTCTTCAAGGTTCAGTGGAGCAATCACACCAAGGATGAAGCGACATGGGAAAGAGAGGACTCTCTCCGGGCAAAATACCCACACCTATTTGAGGATCAGCTGAAATCTCGGGGACGAGATTTTTCCTAAGGGGGTAGGTGTTGTGACACTCCAAAAATTTTGATTTGGTTTTTATAAAAATCTTTATTTGATTTGAAGGAGGCTATTTAAATTTTTTCTTAAAACCTCTCCTTCTCAAAACTTTTATGACAAATATTTGGTGTTCTTCTCAACCTTGATTTTTGGTCTTGAGATCTTTTCATTTTTGTCTTGACTCTGCACAAATTTATTTTTTAAATTCCTTCTATTAAAAAGAAACCCTAGGGGTTATGGGTTTATTCTTTTCCCCTTCAAAAATTTCCTCTTTTGCCATGTCACATATTGACATTGCCTCCCAAAAATCCATCCCTGCATTGGATCAAGTCAAGACTCCCACCTCCAGCAAGTTTCAAACCATTTTTTATTTTTATTCAATTTATTTTTCCCTCAAAACTATTTCTGTCAATTATTTTGGACCTAGGTGATTCACAAAGGAACCACAAGTTTCCTTTTGAGTTTTAACTCCAAAGAAACTCCTCTGACTAGTCCTTAGTACCCTCAACATAGAACCATCAAGATCCACTTGTCCTCAGATAAAAAATTTCAATATTTGCCCACTGCAAGTTTGGCCCAGATTTGTCATTTTTGGTGAAATTCATACTTTTCCTTTTCCTAAAAATCTGAAGAAAATCAGGCAGCCCCTAGATGCATTGAGAGGTCACCTCACCAAATATCAGCTCTAGAAAGATTTCTCTCATGCCAAAAACATTTCATCAAACACCTGGCGTGCACTATTTCTGTCAGATTCAGAAAATTCAGACAATAGTTTAGACGACAGTGTCGTTTCTTTAGAACCGCGGCGTCCATCTCGCCAGTGCACGCATTGGCGTCTTGCTCCCTGCTCCTCCTCCTTATCCAGAGCGCCGCAAGGTCGCTTGGCCGGGCGCAGGGTCGGTGGCGATGTGCCTCGCCAGCTTCGGCGTCTTCTGTGGTGGCAGAGCCACCCGTGGCGGCCAACAGAGGCCGGCACTGCCTTTCGGTGCCGTCCGGCACCGCCCAAGCCACCAGAGGCCTCCGCGTGACCGACCCCTTCTTCAGGCGCATGCGCCAGCGGCGCCGTCGCCTGTGGCTGGCAAGCACGTATGCGTGCTATGTCACGGCGGGCGCGAGGCGCCGTTCCGTCGAAACCACGGAGCAGGCCAAATCCAACCAAGGTTGCGTTTGAGTGGAGCCAGTGGATCATCTCGAAGCTGCCCAACCACCTGAATGGCCCGTTCAACCTATGCACCCCCGTAACCATTGCCGGAGTTACCCCGTTCTCGGGCACCGCCTCGGGCCGGCTATAAAAGGGGGCCTCGAGCTCCATCTCGACCAGGCATCACCCCTCCACCTCTCCAGAGCCACGCCCAGCCACTAGGAGGACCTCGAGGGGGTCTTCTTCTCCGTCTCCGGCTGCCCCGATCTGCTTCGGGCTCTGGCGCGATTCACTCTGGTGAGACCACCTCCGCCTCCCAGACCGTGCCAGTCGTCTCGTACTACACCCAATGCTCTAACCCGAACCCCAATTCGACACCTGCAGCTCTCCCCGACGAGAACCAACCTCGCCCGAACCACCGTCCGCCGGAGTTGGGGCCGCCGTCGACGTGGTGCTTGCCGACGCTCAACTCCACCACCCACAGGTGCGGAAGAACACTGTGAACCTGTAGGTACCCTCCGATCCCCCTGCCTCGCCGTGGATCGCCGCCGGCGACCACCGCGGCCCTCGGGCGCCAGTGCCCTGTTTTGGTTTTCAAACCCGACGGGTGGGACCCCCCGTCAGCTTTTTCTCTTTTTCGAAATGTTTTCTGAAAGCGCCTTCGGACAAAAAACGTCTCCCCTCTGGACTAGCATATTTATAACTGAAACATTTTCAGTTCTAAATAATGAACCCTGGAAACTTTCTGTTTCATTACAGAAAGGTCCCTGGACTAAAACCATTATAACTTTTAAACAAAAGCTGATTTTTACTTGAATCTTTTTTTGTCATCTTTATTTTTCTGTCTAGTTTTTTGTCATGTTTATTTGAAAAATATTTGGGATAATTTTTGTGCACGCACGGTATTTATGTAGTATCCGATTTTCTTTTAATACGTAGATACCGGAGGAGGTAAAGGAGACGCGAACTTCGCCGAGCTAGACTCCGACTTCTCCGAACCAGGCAGGCATGTTTGACCCTTTGATATGATGAGTGTTTTGCATGTTTGCTAGAGTGATTTTCTCATGGCATGTTTATACATAAGCATAAGTAAATGTTATGTTGCATGCAAGGCAAGCTACAGGTGAGTTCGAAGCTTGATGTGTTCTTATGGTGATAAGATAACCTGATCATGTGGTGGCATGATAGGTTGCAGGCTGGTACTGTTGAAGCATGCCAGTTTTATGTCAACCGTTAACTCCAGTTCTAACGTGGGTCAAGTCTCGATCCCATTCGTTTCCCCTTCGTGCTGCCACATGTCATTTGCAAAGTGTGCGGTTTAGTAAGTCGCAAACCTCTTTTCTTGTACACACCAAACAGAGGGACCGCGATGAGGGTTCCATGGCCCTAGATTAAAGCCCGTCATCCGGTCAGGGGGCATGGGTGTTTCCGGTTGGGACCGAGAGGGGGGCACCCCTTAGAGCGCGCGATATAAATTTGATCCCATGCTATTCGAGGTTGTGGCCTCCCCGTCTTAAGGTTTTTCTTGAACGTTGCCGAGGGTGATTCCTGGCAACGGAATGTGGAATGGGTGTGTACTGGTTAGACGTGTTTCTTCTAAAACACCGTAAACGGAACTAGTCCTTGTGACTACTGAAATCCGTTGGCTATGGTTAAAGAGTACAAACTCTGCAGAGTCAAAACCATTCGAGTATCCATGTCCACGAGCCAAGACTTGGACGTCATCTCAGTGTCAGTGTCAGTCTAAGTGTCAATTCTCAGTGTCAACCCCAGTGACAGTTCCCGGAAAATGAACATGAAACCGAGAGTGGTAAACTCGGTTGAAGGTTATTAATGTGGATGGACTAACCAGTTTATGTTTATATGCTGAATATTTCCTTGTGATAATTTAAGTTCATGAGCTACTTAAATTCAAATGATATACTATAAGCCCTTTATGTGATGTCGCTCAGACGTCCGGATCGCGGGCATTATTGTTATTTACTTTTGATATAAGCCCGTTAGGTGATGTCGCTCAGACGTCCGACTGTGGCATTATTATTATTTACTTTTGATATAAGCCCTTTATGTCATGTCGCTGAGACGTCTGACTGTGGCATTATTGTTAATTACTTTTGATATAAGCCCTTTATGTGATGTCGCTCAGACGTCCGACTATGGCATCATTGTTATTTATTTTCATTATAGGCCCTTTTCGAGATGTCGCTCAGACGTCCGACTGTGGCACGTCCTGTCATTTACTTTTCAATATAAGCCCTTTATGTGGCGTCGCTCCGACGCCCGACTGCGGCATGTCAATTTATTTTTACCTTTCGAGGCGTCGCTTCAGACACCCGATCGGTCTTCAGTTACTTTTATTTGGATTTCGGGAGGACTACCGCCTGACTTTTATTTATCGTGCAATGCAAAATTATTATTTGATTGTGCATACTAATCTGCTCATGCGCATCATGTTTACATTTGTTATATCTTATGTCCGAACTGTCTTGCGAGTACATTCAAAGTACTCACCTGGCTTGTTGATTTGGCCAGATGTTGACGAAGGCGATCTTATGGATGAAGAGTTCGATAGCGAGTCCGACGCCTAGAGGAGTCCCGGTCGATCCACGTCATGACCACGAGTTGGTCACTTGTATTATATACGCTTCCGCTACCCGAATAAAATCATCAAGCCTCACTCCGACGCTTGATGAGCTGTAAGATTTCAGAGTCATGACACCCACTTCACTGTGACAAATCCACCACCACCTTATTTACGAGTCAGTAGTTATGCCACCATACTCTTGTGCCATATCCGCCTTTATGTATAATATAGCGTGCTTGTAATAAATTTTTGAGCATCCTCAGCTCAACCTTGTATAATATTTAGTACTGCTGGATTTCTGTATCAAGGTTTTGTCTGCCAGTAAGAAGAATTCTTCTGTACTGGTCAACACAAAGGTCGGCTTTTCAATAAGTGTTTTATTGGAAAGCCGGTCCTGACACAAACCCAATATACTCCACAAAAATTGACATGCTTATAGGAGATATTTTCATTGTAACTAGTGCAATCATCATTCGTACTATGGATATTCAAGGAGTTCATACTAACAACATTGCAATCATGCTCATCATTCAAAGATTTAGTGCCAAACATTTTAATGCATTCTTCTTCTAACACTATGGCGCAATTTTCCTTCCCATCATACTCACGAAAGATATTAAAAAGATGAAGCGTATGAGGCAAACTCAATTCCATTTTTTTAGTTTTCTTTTATAAACTAAACTAGTGCTAAAACAAGAAACAAAAAGATTCGATTGCAAGATCTAAAGATATACCTTCAAGCACTAACCTCCCCGGTAACGGCGCCAGAAAAGATCTTGATGTCTACTACGCAACCTTCTTCTTGTAGACGTTGTTGGGCCTCCAAGTGCAGAGGTTTGTAGGACAGTAGCAAATTTCCCTCAAGTGGATGACCTAAGGTTTATCAATCCGTGGGAGGCATAGGATGAAGATGGTCTCTCTCAAGCAACCCTGCAACCAAATAACAAAGAGTCTCTTGTGCCCAACACACCCAATACAATGGTAAATTGTATAGGTGCACTAGTTCGGCGAAGAGATGGTGATACAAGTGCAATATGGATGGTAGATATAGGTTTTTATAATCTGAAAATATAAAAACAGCAAGGTAACTAATGATAAAAGCGAGCGTAAATGGTATTGCAATGCGTTTAAACAAGGCCTAGGGTTCATACTTTCACTAGTTCAAGTTCTCTCAACAATAATAACATAATTGGATCATATAACTATCCCTCAACATGCAATAAAGAGTCACTCCAAAGTCACTAATAGCGGAGAACAAACGAAGAGATTATGGTAGGGTACGAAACCACCTCAAAGTTATTCTTTCCAATCAATCCGTTGGGCTATTCCTATAAGTGTCACAAACAACCCTAGAGTTCGTACTAGAATAACACCTTAAGACACAAATCAACCAAAACCCTAATGTCACCTAGATACTCCAATGTCACCTCAAGTATCTGTGGGTATGATTATACGATATGCATCACACAATCTCATATTCATCTATTCAACCAACACATAGAACCTCAAAGAGTGCCCCAAAGTTTCTACCGGAGAGTCAAGACGAAAACGTGTGCCAACCCCTATGCATAGGTTCATGGGCGGAACCCGCAAGTTGACCACCAAAACATACATCAAGTGAATCACGTGATATCCCATCGTCACCACAAATACGCATGACAAGACATACATCAAGTGTTCTCAAATCATTAAAGACTCAATCCGATAAGATAACTTCAAAGGGGAAACTCAATCCATTACAAGAGAGTGGAGGGGAGAAGAAACATAAGATCCAACTATAATAGCAAAGCTCGCGATACATCAAGATCGTGCCAAATCAAGAACACGAGAGAGAGAGAGAGAGAGAGAGAGATCAAACGCATAGCTACTGGTACATACCCTCAGCCCCGAGGGTGAACTACTCCCTCCTCATCCTGGAGAGCGCCGGGATGATGAAGATGGCCACCGGTGAGGGTCCCCCCCTCCGGCAGGGTGCCGGAACAGGGTCCCGATTGACTTTTGGTGGCTATAGAGGCTTGCGGTGGCGGAACTCCCTATCTATTCTCCGTTTTGGAAGTTTTAGGGTACGTAGGTATATATGGGTGAAAGAATTACGTCGGTGGACCGAAGGGGGGCCACGAGGCAGGGGACGAGCCCTAGGGGGGCGCCCCCCACCCTCGTGCGCACATCCCTTCTTTCCTGACGTGCACTCCAAGCTTTTCTGGTAGCTTTCCTTCCAAAAATAACTTCTCCAGTTGATTTCGTTCCGTTTCGACTCCGTTTGATATTCCTTTTCTTCGAAACACTGAAATAGGCAAAAAACAACAATTCTGGGTTGGGCCTCCGGTTAATAGGTTAGTCCCAAAAATAATATAAAAGTGGATAATAAAGCCAATATTGTCCAAAACAGTAGATAATATAGCATGGAGCAATAAAAAATTATAGATATGTTGGAGACGTATCAAGCATCCCCAAGCTTAATTCCTGCTCGTCCTCGAGTATGTAAATGATAAAAAAGATAATTTTTGATGTGGAATGCTAGTTGGCATAATTTCAATGTAATTCTTCTTAATTGTGTTATGAATATTCAGATCCGAAAGATTCAAGATAAAAGTTCATATTGACATAAAAATAATAATACTTCAAGCATACTAACTAAGAAATTATGTCCTCTTAAAATAACATGGCCAAAGAAAGTTCATCCCTACAAAATCATATAGTTTAGTCATGCTCCATTTTTGTCACACAAGAATGCTCTCATCATGCACAACCCCGATGACAAGCCAAGCAATTGTTTCATACTTTAGTAATCTCAAACTTTATAAACCTTCACGCAATACATGAGCATGAGCCATGGATATAGCACTATGGGTGGAATAGAATATTGATGAAGGGGGTTATGTGGAGAAGACAAAAAAGGAGAAGATCTCACATGAACGAGGCTAATCAATGGGCTATGGAGATGCCCATTGATTGATGTTAATGCAAGGAGTAGGGATTGCCATGCAACGGATGCACTAGAGCTAAAAATGTATGAAAGCTCAACAAAAGAAACTAAGTGGGCGTGCATACAACTTGCTTGCTCACGAAGACCTAGGGCACTTGAGGAGGCCCATCGTTGGAATATACAAGCCAAGTTCTATAATGAAAAGTTCCCACTAGTATATGAAAGTGACAAAACAAGAGACTCTCTATCATGAAGATTATGGTGCTACTTTGAAGCACAAGTGTGGTAAAAGGATAGTAACATTGTCCCTTCTCTCTTTTTCTCTCATTTTTTTTAAAGTTTTTTGGGCCTTCTTTTTTTGGGCCTTCTCTTTTTTTTGGGGACTTTTTTATGGCCTTTCTTTCTCTTTTTTAATATTTTTTATTCCTCAATTGGGACAATGCTCTAGAAAATGATGATCATCACACTTCTATTTATTTACAACTCAATGATTACAACTCGATACTAGAACAAAGTATGACTCTATATGAATGCCTCCGGCGGTGTACCGGGATATGAAATGAACCAAGAGAGAAATGTATGAAAGAATTATGAACGGTGGCTTTGCCAAAAATACTATGTCAACTACATGATCATGCTAAGCAATATGACAATGATGTAAATGTCATGACGAACGGAATGGTGGAAAGTTTCATGGCAATATATCTCGGAATGGCTATGGAAATGCCATAATAGGTAGGTATGGTGGCTGTTTTGAGGAAGATATAAGGAGGTTCATGTGTGAAAGAGCGTATCATATCACGGGGTTTGGATGCACCGTGAAGTTTGCACCAACTCTCAATGTGAGAAAGGGCAATGCACGGCATCAAGAGGCTAGCAATGATGGAAGGGTGAGTGTGCGTATAATCCATGGACTCAACATTAGTCATAAATAACTCACATACTTATTGCAAAAATCTACAATCCATCAAAAACCAAAGCACTACGCGCATGCTCCTAGGGGGATAGATTGGTAGGAAAAGACGATCGCTCATCCCCGACCGCCACTCATAAGGAGGACAATCAAAGAACACCTCATATTTCAAATTTGTTACATAACGTTTACCATACGTGCATGCTACCGGACTTGCAAACTTCAACACAAGCATTTCGCAAATTCACAACTACTCAACTAGCACAAGTTTAATATTATTACCTCCATATCTCAAAACAATCATCAAGCATCAAACTTCTCTTAGTATTCAACACACTCATAAGAAAGTTTTTTACTATTCTTGAATACCTAGCATATTAAGATTTTTAAGAAAATTACCATGCTATTTAAGACTCTCAAAATAATCTAAGTGAAGCATGAGAGATCAATAGTTTCTTCAAAATAAAACCACCATTGTGCTCTAAAAGATATAAGTGAAGCACTAGAGCAAACAACAAACTACTCTAAAAGATATAATTGAAGATCAATGAGTCGTCGGATAATTATGCAACCATGTGAAGACTCTCCAATTTAATAATTTCAGATCTTGGTATTTTATTCAAACAGCAAGCAAAGGTAAATAAAATTACATGACGTTCCAAGCAAAACACATATCATGTGGGGAATAAAAATATAGCTCCAAGTAAAGTTACCGATGAACGAAGATGAAAGAGGGGATGCCTTCCGGGGCATCCCCAAGCTTAGACGCTTGGTTATCCTTGAATATTACCTTGGGTGCCTTGGGAATCCCCAAGCTTATGCTCTTGCCACTCCTTTTTCCATAGTCCATCGAATCTTTACCCAAAACTTGAAAATTTCACAACACAAAACTTAACAGAAATCTCGTGAGCTCCGTTAGCGAAAGAAAACAAAACACCACTTATAGGTACTGTAATGAACTCATTCTTTATTTATATTGGTGTTAAATCTACTGTATTCCAACTTCTCTATGATTTATAAACTATTTTACTAGCCATAGATTCATCAAAATAAGCAAACAACACGTGAAAAACAGAATCTATCAAAAACAGAACAGTCTGTAGTAATCTGTAACTAACGCAAACTTCTTGAACTACAAAAATTCTGAAATAAATTGGTGGACCTGAGGAATTTGTGTAGTAATCATCTGCAAAAAGAATCAACTAAATAGCACTCTCCAGTAAAATGTTGAAGCTAATCTCGTGAGCGCTAAAGTTTCTGTTTTTTACAGCATGATCATAAAGACTTCACCCAAGTCTTCCCAAAGGTTCTACTTGGCACAAACACTAATTAAAACACAAAACCACATCTAAACAGAAGCTAGATGGATTATTTATTACTAAACAGAACCAAAAATCAAGAAACTAAAATAAAATTGGGTTGCCTCCCAACAAGCGCTATCGTTTAATGCCCCTAGCTAGGCATGATGATTTCAATGATGCTCGCATAAAAGATAAGAATTGAAACATAAGGAGAGCATCATGAAGAATATGACTAGCACATTTAAGTCTAATACACTTCCTATGCATAGGGATTTTGTGAACAAACAACTTATAGGAACAATAATCAACTTGCATAGGAAGGTAAAACAACTACAAAATTTTAAGCACATAGGAGCGACTTCTGTCTTTTCTTTTCTGCATTCATCAACACTGCGTCAGAGTCTGAAATACCCATGCATAAAAAAACAATAGTGAGAGTATGGGTGAAGTGTGTGCACAATTAGTACAGTGTAAAGGTAGCAGATAGCAGGTCGGTGAGAAATAAATGACGGGAGACATATGATAGCTCTACAACATGCATGGCACACTAAATTACTACAGGATTCTATGAAAATAACAGTCGACTGAAAGCAAATAGGTCAGTCCATTTTTCTGCATCGTCCGATGTACAAAGAACGGGCAGATCGCCTTCATCTACCTCCAGCCAGTCAGTGTTGACGATCTTCCTCGAAATGCCAGCGACCACCGGCCCAGTATTCCTCCCCTGCCTGCGCCCTATCCTCGACCTCACTGCACCGCCGTGCTTGGCAGCGTCCCCCCGGCCATCCATTCAAGCCCCGACGACCTCCAGATCGGGCGCAAGCAGCTCCTGCGCCCCACACCCCTATGATAGACACCGATGCGCCGCTTCCCCGGGGAACAGGCGGACTAGGTGCTCCGCGCGCCTAAGCGGGTGCTGCTACTTTTAATTGCGGTTCGACTGACCCTGAATTGAAATCCAGGCGGGCTACTGACCTCTAGCAAAGGTGAAAATAGTAAAAGGGAGGAAACCTTATGCATTTAGTATCACGAAAAAGATGCAGTAAGAAGCGATCAAATAGTTTCTTTCGTGGGATGAATACGGTGTGAGCGGAGACGTAAGATTTGCACAAATAAGGGAAGAGGAGTACCTCTTTCTGCTGGCAGTGCTGTGTCCTCCTTCTGTTTTTCCAACGATCTTCTTGTTGTTCGCCGGAAACCAGAAGTTGTGGGGGACGATGCAGCCTTGGACAAACCCATGGCCAAGTAGTGTGGTGCGGTGGTCGTCTGTCGGTGGCGGGGAAGCAGATCCGAGGCGGCGAACGACGGCGTAGCGGGAACAGCTCCAGTGCGGTTGGACGATTGTGACAGTGGAGTCGCAGCAGTGAGGCGCAGGACGGCGTGGTCGGAGTGGTTCTGGTATGGTGCACGTCGGCGTCGGTGTCGTGGAGGCAACTCTGCCTCGGCTTCAGCTGCTAAGTCCTTGAGGGCGTTGCGGTTGCGGTTGCGTTGGACGACGAAGTCGGGGTACCGGCTCCGGCGTGATGGAGGAGGGCGGCGGTGTATTGGCCGCTATGGGGTGGAGGACGGAGGAGGCTGGGGTTTCGCGGCTGGTGGAGAGGGCGTTTTCGCGCCCACGGAGTATGAATGGGGAAATGGAGGGAGGCCGGGAAACTAAGGGGGAACAATGTTTTGGTTTGAGACGCGCTTGTTTGAAATTTGGGGAAAGTTACAAACTTTGCCCCCATCTAAAATTTCGGACATATTGCAGGTTGGGGGTAGGACAGTCATGTCAGGTGTCCCAAATGTGGGCGGGATAGATTTCGGCCGAGCGCATGGGTAGGTGCCCACGGCGTATGAATGCTTCTCGGAGGCGGTTGAGACTGGCGTCTTGGTGAAGCTACAAACCTACCCCGGTTTAGACCTTTGGACATCGGGCCGATAGGCTACACGGGCCAGAGTCAGGACAGTAATTTCCTACCATGAAAACATTAGTCTCGCGCGGTTTCGGGTGACCAGAGGCCTATTTGGCGCTTCGTTCAATATTTGGGAGCAGAAGCATTAACGTTTTCGGGATTTGTCAAACATCACAAATCTTTACTCTTGAAAATCCTAAAGCTACGATTATTTTGGAATGGAGGGGGTACATTTGAATATATATTGTACACGAGTATATATTAAAAAATATGCAACTTACCTCAGTTCATGCATGGTTCCAGATATAATCGCCTTGGTTGCAAAAAAAAGTTAGATATGCGTATGAATATATCTAGCATGTTCAAACTCACAACAAAGATTGATGCCCCCTTTTACATCTGATTTACAAATGCCACTATCTCGGGTTCAAATAGATGAATGCACTTCCTATGAATTCGAATCTTCGAAACCCCCTTTATGTGTATTCTATTTCGTAGCTAGCAATTTGGAATGTATCCATGCAAGTGACAAATGTATAAAGTGCTTCACACTAACAACATGGAGTGCACTAATTAATGTTTATATATGAATTGCAAAAGCATCCATTGCCTGTATTTCAAACCGCTCTCACTCTATGGATCGATAATATGAAATAAACACATGCACATGCAAGAATTCAATAGAGTATGGGTGTTTGATAGACCAATTTTCTTCCATACGCAATTTGCAAAATTCATGATCTCATCCAAAAATAATAATGCCATTTATATTTTAATTTAATGCGTAGAACCGCCTTTTACACGTAGATGCACTATGCCTCGCCCCGTTCTCACAAACGCGTTATATATCTATCTATCTAACGCATAAGTGCACACACTTTATATGCATCGGCATTTCTCTTTCACACATGCTCACAATCTCTCTCAGGGTGTCGGGGTGTCTCACGCACATGCTCTCTCTGTTTCTCTCTCTCTTTCTGACTACTATGTACCACTCTTTTCACTAATCTCAGTTGGAAAACACTATTTCTCTCACATGCATATATACACATGCACGGTCTCTAGCCTACTCCTGGTACTGTATATTAGTGATAGGGGTGTGTACAAAGTACACGTGAATACCAGGCATTGTGCGTGTGTGTATACTATCGATGAACTAGCCCCCAAGCTTGTATAACATACTAATTAAGGGCCTAGGGTTACAAATCATATATAGTCGGCTTATCACCGGTGGGGATAGAGTCCTCCAGCGACTCTGGTAGCTTCGTGTTGTCTGCCGAGTCCTCCACATGGGTCTTCAGATAGCACGCCTCGGTCCAACCTATATGTGGCGCAGGATGGAACCGACCCATGAGTCTTCATGTTGACCCACCACAACTAGAAATGATGTGCCCACCACACCACACACGCAACCGGCCACTATAAAAATAAGCATAAACAATAGTACAATGGTATCTAGCTCATGATACGTCTCCATATTTTGTTGTTGACACTGACGGACTTTGCATTTGATGCGTGCTCCATATTTTGTTGACGACACTTACGGTCATTGTATTTGAATCGAAAGCACGATATGGTCACTAGAATTCAGAATAAGCTCATCACGGTCACCACATACATTTTGTCGTGCTAACCAACATGTGGTTGGATGGTTAGAGGACAGTGGTTTCTCGAGCCCGCCAAGGTTAAAGTCCTGGTGCTCGCATTTATCTTGTGTTAATTTCAGTATTTTCCGGCGATGTACGTTCAGTGGGAGGAGACGTTCTACTCGACTACGAGGCACCTATGGTGACTTTGTAAAATCTCAAGATCATATATGTTGGCCCACTCTCTCGAAGGTGCTCATAGGGGTAGGGTTCGCGTGTGTGCACTTATAGCGGTGAGTGCTTGCGCGTATATATGAGCCCTTGCATCTGTTCCGTGTTAAACAAATACATATCATGATTATACGGTCACTGGCTCACCCGTACAACTCCGTATTTTGTTGATGACACAATCAATTGACCAGTCAAATGTTCCACGCGGCGCAACTAGTGTTGCACCATCGGGGCGCGTAACCATGGGGCCCACCTGTCAGCCCGTATATGAAAGAAAGAAATGGTAGTTTGAGTCTGTACTGTGTTAATAAAATAGGAGTACATTTTAGGGTGATCATACGGTCACTGGCTCACCATACAACTCCGTAATTTGTTGATAACACGATCAATTGACCAGTCAAACGATCCACATTCAGCAGCGCACATTACCATAGGGCCCACCCGTCAGCGCATATATGAAGGACAAAAATGGTAATAAATTAGTGGTCGGTGGGTATTCGAAGCCGTGAGACCTCTGGTTGGCAGTCACCAGCGGTTGGGGGGCGGTCATTGGGCGGTGGGGTGGGGATCCCCGAAGAAAAAGCTCGGCGAGGGGGGGGGGTGGCTAGAGGGATGGCCGGTGCGGCGGCGAACCGGCGGTGGGGAGTGGTTTCGGGGAGGGTGGGCCGGCCGCGGGCGGCGGGGGCTGGCAGTTCGGCCGGTGGTGGCTGGCGGCTCAGGGGGGGTGTGGAGTTTGATGATAAACTGGAGGCCCTTGATTTCGTATCCAATGGCTAGAAAATCTAATGACCGGAGATGAAAAAGTCACTCGACTGACGTGTAGCCTCACCCCACACGTACACATGCACGCACGCAAGACACGCACGCATGTAGGCGTGCAACACTGACACGTACACACGCACGCATGCTGGCGTGCAACACTGACACGTACACATGCACTCACGAACACACGCACGTACGCACCCATGCATGCAACACTGAAATGTACCCTTGCACGCACGCAACACTCGCACGCCTGCATGCACACAGCACACGACGCAAGACACACGCTCAACCTGTACGTGCATGCACCCTTTCTTAAGGACATGGATTGTTACGGGTATTAATCAATCTTATCTGTGATAAACAGAACATTGATGTTTGCAGCGGTGTTTATGAATCACAACGTATCGAACGGGCTATCAACATAGTAGGATTATCTACATGAAAAAGATGATGTCACACTCAATGAACAATCATCGGTTTATGAAATGCCCGCTTCTGACCGCCCTGGCCCACCAAAGGTTCCTCTGCTGTGTGCTGCCTGCGTTGGGTCACTGACATGCAGGCCATGCACCCAAAGAGCCCACACGTCAGTGGAAGAACGGCGCGGTGTCCTAGGTCAGAGTCGAGGGCGCCACTCGCGGCACGCCCGGCTGAACTCGCCTCCGTGCCGCATTCAAACGCCTCCATGAAACCCGCCTGTGTGGAAGCCGAGAAACCCACTCTGGACACCCGTCCGTTCATGACCGGGCCGGCGTTAAACGCAACACCGGCCGAGCTCTTCCCGTCCGCCGTCTATTTAATCTCCTATTTAAACGAGGCCAAACGCTGGCCAAGAATCGCACACCTCCGCCGCTCCCCTATCTCCTCCACCATTTTGTCCACTCTTACAATGGCTTACTAAGAGTAGTTATTCCGCATCCAAGCCGGCTGGGTAGCCCGCCGGATACGAGCTATGCAGCTCGCTAATCCACCTCCCTCCCCTCGCCCGACGGAGCCAGTTGCTGCCCCAAGCTGGCGCGCGGTTCAGCAAATCGCCGCTCCAGGCCAGCTCGACGAGGAGCGGTGCACGGGCGTCGTTGCTACTGTCCACGCCGCCGCCTCGTACCGCGTCTCCCGTTTCTGTGGCCGAGACTCCCATGCCGGCGGCTGCGCCATGCAAGCAGCGACAGAAGCCGTGTGCGCGGAGAGCGACGAGTCGGTTGGCAACGCCTCCGCATCCGCCGCCATCATCGAGGAGAAGTAGAACACGGGAGGCCGCCGCCGCTTGGGTCCCATGAAGGCCACCACGGAGGCGACGCCGGCGGACACAGCAGGTGTCTTGCCGGATCCTTTTGTTATGAGGACCTTCATCGACCCCGCATGGGCTCCACGGAAGAGGGGAATGTTAGAATGAACTCGAGCCGGTGCCGGCCATGGCGAAGTAGTGGCCGGTGATGAACTCGAACCGGTGCCGGCCACCATCATCTTCGGCACCAGCCAATGATATCGGTTAGGCGGTGGGGAAGCGAGCCGTCCTTTGCGTTGAAGCATATACCACAGGGCTCCGGCAGTCCGGTGATCGTCTTTGCCGGACATGAGGAACACAAATCGATCGGCGAGCGACCATTTAGGCCAGGTATTATATACCTGTGCTGTCCAGAACTAGCATCGCGTAGTTCATTTGAATGTAATGAAATCCATCATGTTTGTATGAAAATCCAGTATTTTATATGATTTTCGTCGTTGTTTATATGAAATATCAGTTTGTCTATGTGTTTGCATGAATTTCGTCCGGTTGGTTGAGTTGCTATCATAATGTGTGCGGCTACGGTTGGATGGCGTAATTTGTGGGTCACCGGTCGGTCTGCGGGCGGCTCAGGCGGCGTTGTGGGACAAAAAAACACAGCTCGTGCGAGCTCGTCTCCAACGTGCGCACTGGAGGATGCATGACAGCATGAGCACCCGAGCCATTCCTCGTTCAGCAGTGGTAAACGCACCGGTGGACAAAAGGTTCGCCAATATTTCGGCTACCCCGGGCAAGATCCAAACAGCCCCTCCCAACAGATTCAAGTCCCTCGTTCACCATGGAATTTTGCCATGTGTTGTTTTCATGGACTAGCACGATGCCCGTGCATTGCACGGAACATCAAGATGCATTTTTTTACAAACTCCCGCATGCATGCTAGGGATAATTAATGTCCTCCTTTGCTAGTACCACGAGGCAAACACCATTAATATTGCATCAATTAGTGTTAGTGGCCTTGTATATCTACAAATTGTAATTTTGATAGTGGCCCCTTTATATAAAAATGGAGGGAGAAAGATGAGAGATAAGGCGAGGAGGAGTGGGGCGTGGTGGTGACTGGTGGTCGGAATGGGCGGAGGCATGGGGATGGACGGCGTATTATGTCTAGATTTGTATCTCTCTCACTCACACACACACACGTAGGTGGGGGACGTGCACGAAGAGAAGAGGTGCACGCACGGCACACGTACTCCCGTCTCTTTCCCAACCAGACCCGCGCGGGTACACGGTGGAGCTCATTTCTGTACGAAAAAGGCAGCCCACGTGGTAATTTGGAACATGTACTGGTTGTCCACTTGGTGGAAGGAGGATCGTCTACCACGGGTGAACAAACAAATTGCGACTTGACGCGTTATGTTAAATTAAAAAAAGAGCAAACCATGTGGGGCCTACCTTAGAGGCAAGGCTCTATACACTGGAGTACTTTTGATGTGTCCCGTCAACTCGCAGAACGAGGAGAAGCTTGCTTAGTACGCCGTCTCCCCCGCCCACGGGCGCGGTGGCTCGCAGAATGACGTGAAGCTTGCTTACTAGTAGTAGTAGTAGTATTACTACTATGCATCGCCTTTACGCCTTGGTCCCTCGCTCACGCTGCAAGCGTGGCTCGCAGACGCAGGAGAAAATTTTGCTACTCCTCCGCTTACTCCTCGTCCCTACTATGTACTTTGCTTAGTACTACCTCCATTTACTTATACAAGGCCACTATAAAAAATACATTTTGCATCTATACAAGGCCACAAATAGTAATCGAGACGAAAGTTACTACTCTCTCCTTTCTAGTTTATGGCTCAATTTCAAAATCTCTCCAACCAAGGTAGACGGTGTCGGATTTCGGGTTCCGGCAGACCCCTGAGGTTCGAACTCTAGGGTGCGCGCGGAGATCTCTCCCCTACCGATCTACGTCTGATCTTCTCGTGTGATCTAAGCTGGAAACGATGAACAACACAAGTGACACAAGATTTATACTGGTTCGGGCCACCATTGTGGTTTAATACCCTACTCCAGTGTGTGGTGTGGTGGATTGCCTCAGGGGCTGATGATGAACAGTACAGAGGAAGAACAGCCTCGCGAGAGGTGCTCTTGAGCTGGTGCGGTGTGTTCTACTTGGTCTCTCTATCTGATTCCGTCTAGCTGTGACTAGATCCGATCCCTTCTCCTTTTCTCTCTGTGGTGGCTAGCTCTATTAATAGAGGCCCTGGGCCTCTCCCCAAATAATGAGCGGGAAGGGCGCCAACAATTGGCTATTTTGAAGGGGAACATCTAGTACAAGTTATCATGACCAAAGGTGGTCTTCGGCTGCCAAAAGCATTGGTGATGACGCCATCTTGGGCTCTACGGTGACCTCCGTCCTGCCGTTCTGCTAGTCTTGGTCTCGTTGCACCGGAATAGTAAGCTTTGCCCGATGCCTTGGCTTGTGCTAGCCCCCTTTGCACCGAAGGGGAAACAAGGACACTGTGCAGGCTGGCGCCCGCCTGGCCTCGATCGTCATGGCTTGCGTCACGGGCTCCTCGCGAGGTACCCCTGCCTTGATCTCTCCGCCTCCTCACGAGCCTGCCTGATGAGGCTACCTCTGAGGAAGCTTCCTGTTGTCCTCCCCACGAGGCTTGGCCCCTCGCGAGGGTCTTGAGCTTGAGTTGATGAAGATGGGCCGCGCTAGGTCCCCACTTGAGCCACACCACAGGCCGCAGGCAGGCAAGTCTGGGGACCCCCGTTCCCAGAACGCCGACAGTAGCCCCCTGGCCCAAGGCGCGCCCCGGCTTGGCCTAGCAGAGAGGCGAAGGGGCAAGCACGAAGCACCGCGGGCCCCAATAGCACGCGGCCTTGGGCGCCGTGTGGCGATTGATTGGACGTGGGCGTCTGCGCTTCCCACGACGCCTCGGCAACTGTCCATCTGACAAAAGAGGTGCCCGGGCCAGACTTACTTGCTTTGTTCTCGTTCGTCTCGCCCCAGATCCCCTTTCTCGCTCTTCTCCTTCTTGCTCCCGAAATCCTCCAGATCTGTCTCAATCCTTCTCATCCGGCATGCCATGGCGCCTCGCAAGTCCCCGACCGAGTCCTGGTACTCGCCGGCTCTGAATTCCCCGAACCTATCGGAGAAGAATCTCGCCCTCACGCGCCTGATGACGGTGGCGCAGGGCCGCCAGGGGGCGACTGTGCTCAAGGCCGGCTCCGACCAGCCTGAGGGCAAGGGGAGCACCTTCTACCCGCTCTTCGTGAGCGCCATCGTCGCCGGTCTGGTGCCTCCTTTCTCTGAGTTCTTCTTTGCCGTTCTCCGCTAATACAACTTGCAGGCTCTGCATCTCCACCCCAACTCTATCCTTCTCCTGGCGATTTTTGCATACTATTGTGAGGCTCACGTTGGGGTGAAGCCCTCAGTGGCCTTGCCGCGCCACTTTTTCTCCCTCCGGGTTTCTGGTGCCCATGTCTCCGCATGCGCGAGCTTCATCGCATACTCCAACTCCAATGCTATCTCGATGCCTGGGAAGAGGATCAAAGGCTTCAGAAGCAAGTGGGTCATGGTGGACGTCGGGCGCATCCACCCCCGACTGGTGTTACCCACGGGGCAGCCTAAGGCCGTCGACGCGTGGTCCCGCACGGAGCTCGTCGACCCCCGTGCGAAGGCAGTGCTGAAGAGGATGAACGCGGATCTGAGGACCAGCAACTTGGGGGCGGCGAAGTTGACCGGGGCCACGCTCCTGAGGGAGTTCTTGGAGCACCGGGTGGCTCCTCTCCAGGAGCACTCGCTCCCATTGTGGAGGCTTGGGGGAGCGGACGCCACCCTGCGCCTGAGCTCCAAGGCGCTGACTGACGAGAATCTGGTCACGGCCCTTCATTCCATGGTTGGGGGTGACGTGGCGAGCCTGGTGGGCGCCCCGTCCTCCTGTTCCATCGCGACGACTGGAAGCAGGTGGTGAACACCATGCCCACCTTCAATGGTGAGGGGCTGGTACCCGCGGAAGCTCCCGAGGACCTGGCGGCGCTGGCGATGGTGAACGTGTCCTCCGGCAGCTCCAGCGGGAGTAAGGGGGAAGAAGAGGCGGAAGAGTCCGACTCTGAAGCGACTGGCGAGGAGTCGGGGGAGTCCTTTCCTCGGCGCAGGTCCCAGGCCCTCCGCTCCATGCCGGACGACGACGAGGCCGGCGCCAGGTGAGGAGGGGAGGACTCTCCCTTGGTCACAAGGAAGGGCAGGTCGGGGCTGGTTCCCCCAGGGTCTGCTGTGGTCCCTCGGCGGTCTAAGGCCAGCTCCAGCCCTCCTGACGCGCCTTCTGCTTCCGGGACTCCCAAGGCCGACCCCAGGTGCAGGCTTTTGGCTTCAAGTTTGGCCGGAGGTTGCTTGAGTCCGTGAACGACGTCCATTAAGTGCTTGATTCGTGCTTTGCTTGATTTCTGCCGCCGAGGCTTGACATTTGCATTCTTTTGCTAGGCCGGCACCTGCAGCAAAGAGGTTGAGGGGGGCTTCTGCGGCCCTGCTTGGGGCGAGTCCACCTGCCCGGGCGGCGCCTTCATCCGCTAGTGAAGAAGACAACGAGGCTCGCGCCTCCCTGGCCCGATCGTCTTCGCGAGGCCAACTGGTGTAGCTTGGCGAGGAGTCGGCCCCTATGGCCCCGCTGACCCAGGAGTCGACTGCGCTCGATACTGCAGCCGGAGTAGCCAAGGCCCAGGGGGTTCCTTCCTGTCAAGCTGTGATCACGCTGCCGTCATCTTCGCCTACTCCGCAGGTTCCCATTTCTTCTGTTCCCTCTGCCGCCATCCTGGACCAGGCCGCCAACGAACTGAACCAGCTGCGGGGAGGATCTCCTGAGCGCGGACCCTCGCCTAGTGGCCGGGCGCCTGGAGCTAACCGGCCGGGCCTGCTTCGCCGCTTCCGTCCGAAAGCAGCGCTGAGCAGCCGTGTCGGCCTCCGACGGGGAGAAGCAGGCCGCCAACAAAGCCAAGGCCGCCCGCGACGCTGCCCTGGGCGACGCTGCGGCTGCTCAGGCTCGCTGCAAGGCCTGCGCGACGAGCTCGCCAAGGAGGTCCACGGCCACCAGGAAAAGGAGAAGGAGATGAAGGCTCGGGAGGCAGCCGTCAAGGACTGGGACGCCAAGCTTGATGACTGCCACAGCCGATTGGAGACGTTGGAGCAGTCGCTGAAGGCGGAGAGGACCGAGCTAGACTGCAAGGCGAAGGTCCTGGCGGAGGATCGGGTGGCCTGCGTGAAACTGGAGAAGAAGGCTCGCGCCATGCTAAAGACGCTTTACGAGAGCGGCTTGGAGGAGCCGTTGGCTGGTGCGGAGGACGGCCCCGCAAAGCTGCTCCCCTTCCTGGTCGATGCGCTTGAAGATGTCGCAGATGGCCTTGGCCCCGCGGTCGAGGCCGAGGCACGTGCTCTGTCTTCTGCGGCGCTGATGCATGTCCTCAGCCACGTCTACCTGCGCGACCCCGACGTCGACTTCGACAGCCTGCTGGAACCCGTGAGCGGCGACCGTGCCGTCGCTGCCGCTGAAGCCGTGAAAGGCCGAGCCGAGGCTTTGCTGGGGAAGTTCCGCTCCTTCAGCATCTTACACGGGCGCGGTGCCGCCAACTCCGCGACCTCGAGGCGGAGTCGCCCAGAGTGACTCCATCACCGGCGACGGCGCCACTGGAGAGTGATCCCTTCACGGCTTCTGTCCTGTTTTTATTCCTACAACATGCACCATGCCTCGTGGAGGCGTTTAAACTTGTGTTTGGCGTTGTGGAACAATCTATGGTTTGTAATATTTGCTTTGAATTTCCTGGAATTTGCATTTTCCTCTCCTACTTGTCTGCAAGACTTCACGCCGGGAGGGTTGTGCCCCGCACGCATCTCACCCAAATGCTAGCCCCGACCGAAACCAGGAAGGGACTAAGGAGTGATGGGCTACGTGGCGTTAGGCTCTGAGTTGCGATGCTCAGAGTCCCCTTGACGCCATGAGCGTAGGGAAGGGGAAGCAAGGAGTGGATTGGTCGCTGCGTCGGCCGGGGGCCCGGCCCAGCAGACGTCACGTCACCCAGCGTTAGCCCCGACCGGAAACCAGGACGGGACTAAGGAGTGAGGGGCTACGTGACCAATTAGGCTCCTGAGTAGTGATGCTCAGGAGTCCCCCTTGACGCTCAAACGGGTTTTCATACCTTGGCTCCGCTCGGGGAGGGGCGCGTGACGACCAGGTCCGAGGGACCTGGCTGGGTGGCGTGCGCTCGGGCAAGGCCCGGGCGTAGCCCCCGTGTCCAGCCCCCTCGCGCGGCGCTCCCGAGGGGAGGCGTTGCGACGGTGCCGGACACTGAGCTCTAGGCTCCCTGAGGTTGGTACGGCCGTGGGCCGCCCTCAGTTGTTTATCACCAGCGCGGAGCGTAGCGCTTTCATATGTGTACGGGCATAGCCGCTCCTCGGCAGTGTCGTCAGCCAGCGCGGAGCATGGTGCTTCCACTGGTATGTGGGATGGGGCTCCCCTTCGGGAGGAGCCCCTAGGGCAAGTACAGCCCCGCCCTGACACGTGGCCGGCATGGTAGGTCTAGGAGAGGTGTATCTGGGCACCCGTGAGCCAGCGCAGGACTCACGGGGCCCTACCTCGAGGCGGGTTGCGCCTGGCTCTAGGCTTTCTCAATGGTGTGTTCCTGCAGGGTGGTTAGAATGCAAATGCTCTTCGTCCTCAGGTCCCGGCCCTCGAGCGAGCTCAGCCGCCGCTGGTATGACAGGTTGCGATGCCGTGGGTCAAGGCCAGGGGGTGAGGGCTGTAGAGCCAATAGGAGCCCATGAGTCGCGATGCTCAGGTACCCCCCTTTTAACGTGCAAGCGCTATGCATGAGAGCGGAGGAGTCCGTGATAAGCATCAGATGACGATCATGGGAACCAGATTAATTATGTAAAAGCAAATTCATTCAGGTAGATGCAGGAAAAGCAAACACCGCTGGGTCAGGCCCGATCGGCTCGGGGATGATGCAGCCCAAAGGGCGCCCCCAACAAGGTAGGTAAAGAGCATAAGCAAAACGGATACATGCCGCAGGGACGCACCCACGCGACCTGGGAATGATGCGGCCCTGTGGGCGCTCCCAGCTAAAAATGAAACTTAGAAAGATGTCACCTGGTGTCGTTGAAGATGAAGTGATGCTGAAGAAGCGAGCGATGCGCGATGAAGACGTCGGCCCTCACGAGCCACCAGGCCCTGGAGCCTCGGGAGGCTCTGGGTGCACAGGTGGGTCCTCGAGGGCCATCTCCATCTCTGCCAGGACCACACAATGCATGACCTCCCGAGCCTCCAGAATGCTCCTCAGCAGGCGCTGGTGAGCGGCAACCGCGTTCGGCAGGCCGAAAGGCATGCGAACGTAGCTGTGAGGTGGACCCTCGCAACGCCCCATACGCGAAGGCCAGAGGCACTCCTGAGACGCGGCTCGGTTGAGCCCCGGTACGTCGATGCAGACGCGCAGCCCACCATCCTCTCCTAGATGTGGGGCTACAACGGGCAAGCGGCGGCTGCCGCCCATGACTCTCAAATCCTATAGTTCCTGGGTGTTTCTTGCGATGAACTCCTGAGGGTTTGGTCTTCCTTGCCTTGTACCTTCCTGAGGGAAACGTGCCTGGAAGCACCCTTCCGAGCGGTGCCCGAGCGCCTCCCTCGCGACCTTGGCAAAGTTGGTGGCTCTCCAAGAAAGTTTCCCCGAGCCCTGCCTGAGGAGGGCACTGGGCGCGCCTTCCTATGCGAGAGAGGGTGGCGCTCCCTGATCGGGCGCGAATCATGACGCAACACCTCCGGAGGCGCCTGCCTCCTTATGGCTTGGGCCAGGCGAAGCCTTCTTATTCTTGTGGGTCGCCTCGGGAAGCCTTCCGCTCTTGTGATCTGGGTCTTCGATTGCTGCGGCTTGGAACGCATGCTGAACCGAACACACTGTGTCTCTTTCTTCACAGGGTACGGTGATGACTCCACCACTTCCCGGCATCTTGAGGACATTGTAACCATGGTGAGTTACTGCCATGAACTTGGCCAGAGCTAGGTATCCGAGGATGGCATTGTACGGCAGGCGAATGTGGGCGACGTCGAAGTCGATGAGCTCGATGCGGTAGTTGTTGCGCTGCCCGAAGGTGACTGGAAGGCGAACCTGCCCTATCGGAACAGTGGAACCATCAGTGACTCCTGAGAAAGGCTTGGTCGGCTGAAGCTGATCATACGGCACTTGGAGATTGTCGAACGTCTCGACGGACAGGACGTTGAGTCCTGCTCTGCCATCAATGAGGATCCTGGTGACCTGCACATTGCTGATGACTCGGGAGCAAAGCATCGGGAGGACTCCGGCCGTTGCCGCACACTTGAGCTGATCCGCTGAGCTGAACGTGATAGCGCACGTAGACCACCTGAGAGGGCGCGTGGCCTCAAGCTTTGGGAGGACCGCATTCACCTCGCGAGCAAACTGCTTGAAGATGCGTTGTGAGGCTGGGGCCTGGGCGCCACCCAAGATGCAAGCTATTGCGCGCGGCTCCTGGAAGCCCCCAGCCCCATCGTCTTGATGTTGGTCTTCATTCCTCCTTGGTGGTGGCGGCAAGGAGGAAGGCCTGCGTTGCCGTGTGGGCGATCCTCACGAGGCTGGTCTCTCCAGCCTCCCTCGCGAGGCTGGTCCTGCCAGTGATCCTCGCGAGGTCGGTCGCGCCACCCTTGGCGAGGGCCACGGTCTTCCCATCGATCTCCACCTCTTCCTCCTCCTCGGCCATAGCCCCTATCGTTGCGCTCGGGGCGTCGGCCGATTCGCCCATCTCGCACGGCCCTGAGCTCTTGACATTCGTTGGTGTTGTGGGTGTGGAGGTCGTGGTACACGCAGTATCGGCTGCCCTTGGATGACTCAGGCTGATCCCTGCCTTGCTTGGTGTCTCGTTCCGCTGCAAGCACAGCAGCCCCCTTGCACTTCACGTCCTTGGACTTGAGCTTCTTCTCTTCTGGGTCAGCTACCGGGAGCTCGAGGAGGGAGAGGCGCCCTTCCGTCAGCCCTAGCGCACTTGGTCGCCAAGTTGAACAGCTCCAGGGATGTGCACAGGTCTTCATGGATTGCCAGCTCCTCCTTCATCTTGATGTCGCGCACGCCATCGGAGAAGGCCGAGATGATGGCTTCTTCAGTCACCCTGGGGATCTTGAGGCGAGCGTTGTTGAAGCGCTGGATGTACTTCTGCAGGGTTTCCCCTGGCTGTTGCTTGATGCGGCGCAGGTCGCTCACGGCCGGGGGCCGGTCGCGAGTGCCCTGGAAGTTGGCGATGAAGCGGGTGCGCATCTCGTCCTAGGAGGAGATCGTGCAAGCAGACAGGTACAGGAGCCAGGTGCGGGCGCCGTCCTTGAGCGCCATGGGGAACCAGTTCGCCATGACCTTTTCGTCTCCGTTGGCGGCTTCGATGCCCAGCTCATAGAGCTGTAGGAACTCCGCGGGGTCCACCGTGCCATCGTAGCGAGGGGGCAGGTCAGGCTTGAACTTGCCTGGCCATGTGACGCCGCGTAGCTCGGGGGTGAAGGCGCGCCAGCCTGCTGTGGCCACCGGAGCCCTTTGCTGGTGTTGGGCCTGCTCCTGGTGATTGCCACGCGCCGCCGCTTGGAGCAGCGTGGGGTCTTGGCGTGGAGACGGAGGGACGCGATCTTGGCGTGCCGGCGCTGGGAGCGCGCGAGCACCTTCTTGGGGACGATGGATCTCTTGGCAGCTCCCTTCTTGATGCGCAGGCACCGGACGTGGAGGGTCTTGCCCTGGGGCCACGCGCCTTGGAGCCAAGGCGCCTTCTCGGGGAGGAGGTGGTGGAGGCACCTCTTGATCCTCGCCTCCTGCGCGGAACGGAGGGCGAGGAAGCAAGAGGGACGGCAGGGGGAGCACCCTGCGGCGCTGACAAGCTCGGTGATGCGGGCGAGCCAGTCCTCGTAGAGGTCGTCGACGGGGCGGTAGTGCAGGAGCTCTCTTGCCAGGAGCAGCGCAACGTCCTCGTCCGTGAGGGCGCGACGGACGTGGGACGACGAACCAGCTGGAGTCAGCGACGGGGTGGCGTTGCGGCCATCCCGCCGCACCGAAGGATGCTGAGACGAGGCCTGCTGCTCGTTTCCCACCGGGTCAGTGGCGGTGTTGGCGGCAGGCGACGGGGAACGACGAGGGCGTCCGCCGACGGGCGCTGTCTGGGCGACGCGGGTGGCGAGAGCAGCCCGGCGCTCGGCGCGAGCCCGACGAGCGTCAGCCATGGACATGACGGAAGATCACACGCGAACAGCAGAAGAAAGATTCCGGCGCACCCCTACCTGGCGCGCCAAATGTCGGATTTCGGGTTCCGGCAGACCCTTGAGGTTCGAACTCTGGGGTGCGCGCGGAGATCTCTCCCCTACCGATCTACGTCCGATCTCCTCGCGTGATCTAAGCTGGAAACGATGAACAACACAAGGGACACGGGATTTATACTGGTTCGGGCCACCGTTGTGGTGTAATACCCTACTCCAGTGTGTCGTGTGGTGGATTGCCTCAGGGGCTGAAGATGAACAGTACAGAGGAAGAACAACCTCGCGAGAGGTGCTCTTGAGTTGGTGCGGTGTGTTGTACTTGGTCTCTCTATCTGATTCCGTCTAGCTGTGACTAGATCCGATCCCTTCTCCTTTTCTCTCTGTGGTGGCTAGCTCTATTTATAGAGGCCCTGGGCCTCTTCCCAAATAATGAGCGGGAAGGGCGCCAACAATTGGCCATTTTGAGGGGGAACATCTAGTACAAGTTATCCTGACCAAAGGTGGTCTTCGGCTGCCAAAAGCACTGGTGATGATGCCGTCTTGGGCTCCACGGTGACCTCCGTCCTGCCGTTCTGCTCATCTAGGTCTCGTTGCACCGGAATGGTAACCTTTGCCCGATGCCTTGGCCTGTGCTTGCCACCTTTGCACCAAAGGGGAAACAAGGACACTGTGCAGGCCGGCGCCCGCCTGGCACCCGCCTGGCCTCGATCGTCATGGCTTGCATCACGGGCTCCTCGCGAGGTACCCCTGCGTTGATCTCTCCGCCTCCTCACGAGCCTGCTGATGAGGCTACCTCTAAGGAAGCTTCCTGTCGTCCGCCCCGCGAGGCTTGGCCCCTCGCGAGGGTCTTGAGCTTGAGTTGATGAAGATGGGCCGCGTTGGGCCCCCACTTGAGCCACACCGCAGGCCGCAGGCAGGCAAGTCTAGGGACCCCCGTTCCCAGAACACCGACAGACGGTGAGTGGTCGAATTAATTTCGTAGTTTGCACAAGTAATTAGTACACTCGTTTTTCTCAAGAAGTTATGTTTACCGATGCATTAATTAGAACGAATGCATGAATGACCACTAAATTTCCATGAACTTGTACATGCATTGGTTAGTTTCCTCTTGACACTTCTTGTGTCGGGTGATCTAACGCACCTCGAAATCCAACATGTAATGGTACTACTACTAGTATAGTAGAATTGAGACTTATCAAACTGAAAAACGAATGTTTTTTAGATGAGCCCTATAAACCCTAGTGGGTACGTACTCCATAAAAACAGATTTTTCCAAAACTAAGTAGCCCCCTTTCATGAATTATGTAGTATACTCCTTCGTCGACGCTCCCTTTCATGAATTTTGTACTTCCTGTCGCCGACATGTGGGACATATAGCAACCGGGTCGACGTGTCAAGCACCAAATAACAGTGCAGAACAGCAGGGGGGACGCACCCCACTGTGACCGCCCAAGAGTAGTAATGAGCAATGAGATGTCAAATCACAATGCCAAGCACCTTCCTGCAGACGGACGGCGACCATTATTTCACACTTCGGTTCGCCATCATCTCAAACAACGTAGTATTGCTTCCGCCTCAAGAGGGACACGCACATCGCCTTGGTACATCATGACACGTGGGACCGCATGACAGGCCATGCTCCCCCGCCGATCGCTCGATAAAAGCACCTCATTTTTACTATACTTCCTCCATATCGGTTTACTACATGGCATGGACGTCGTTCTAGGTTGAGAATTTTTACTATACTTCCTCCATTCATGGTATATTTTTTTACTCCTCTCTATCTCTTTCTTTCAGATTTTTCCGTCTCTATAATATAAGAACGTTTTTCACACTAGTGTAGTGCCAAAAACGTTCTTATATTATGGGACACAGGGAGTACTAGTATTTATTGCATTTGCCATAGAGTGACCTCTTCCAATGAAATGGTGTTGCTAAGTTTGCTTCATTTAATTAGCTATAGAATCAAAATTGTCTTTTCACGTAGGTACACGCGCTTAGCACCGTTTCTTCCTTGGGTCACCAAACTAGTCTCTCTCTTCTTGATTAACTTGCCACATCACACTTTATGCCTATGTGGCAAGCTTAAGCACCTGTAGGAGCAAGTAAAAGTAAGTACAATAGTGCGCTTTACATGGCATTTTTGCATATGTGGAGGAAAGAGAGGAAAGGAAAAAGTGGAGAAGTGGGCTCTCATGCAAGAGACGGCCTCTACTACATGGTGGAGCATTGGGAGAGGCACCTGTATGGAGGTGGTCAGAATCGAGACTCACGCCGGTCGTAGCGCCGCAGTTAAAATGATAATGGCAAGTCAAATCACGGGGCCCCACCTGTCCAGCAGTAACTTGCTGTCAAATCACACAGCCCTACGTTTGCAGCAGCCTACTCCCTCGTCTTCTCGCGTCTCTGTCGAACCGACTAGGCGGAACTACCCCGCCTACCGCGCAGGAAAAGCCCCGCCCTCGACTTTTAAATACAACTACATCCGCTTAAGAATCCAATGATATACTTGTTGTGACATAGTAACTCATATCTAGTTAGTCCAATGGATGACCTAGAACTACATGCAGGCCGTATAAACCGAGACGCCTAAAGATAAAAAAACCGAGACGGAGAGGGTAGTTCAGCACGTATCTTTTTAGATCAATATAGTCGGGATTCACCAAGGAGCAAAACCAAGTGGTAGGCTGCTCCCCGTGTGTATGAAAGCAACTCAAGCAGGTCACCCACACATGAAATGGCAACACACTTAACAGGACCCCTTCGGCCGACATGTGGCTCATCCACCATCTTGTTCCACGTGCGATGCACCAAATTACAGTTCACAGCAGCTGTTGGGGATATTACTACTGGGCGTAAACCGGCCAAGATAGGTCGGGTTTAACTTCATCAGTAGTTGAGTATGTTAAAGCCCATGAAGGCAGATGAGGGCTCAAGGCCCATAATCGGTATAAGGCCTGTAGCCGTAAACCAGCGTCGGTATGTAACTTGTATTGTAAGTTAGGAATAGTGGAGACCGAACCGGACACATCTATGAGCCGGTGTCGGGACTCTGTAAACCGACGGGCGTCACCCATGTATATAAGGGGACGACCCAGCGGCGGTTCAAGGAGAACAGACAACAACTCGAGACATAGGCGAAGCTTGTTTGCTCCCTAGTCATCGAAACCCCATCAATTCCATCACAACTAGACGTAGGCTTTTACCTTCATCGAAGGGGCCGAAATAGTATCAACTCTCTTGCGTCCCTGTGTCCGCTTTAACCCCTTCAAGCTAACCCGTAGCGATGGCTCCACGACTAAGTCCTTTCATGAGGACATCTGCCTTGACAAAACCACGACAGTTGGCGCCCACCGTGGGGCTATCGCACGATGGTTTCAAGTTCTTGGAAGGCAACTTCGAAGGACTCAAGGGTTACGCCGTGGGCCAGATGACCAAGAGTCGTCGCGGCAAGCTCTACATCGGCGATGCAGGATGGGGCCCCGAGGCCGGCTCAATTGAGTACGGGTACCGGGTCCCCTTTGGTGGCATACACATCTTCATTGGCAAGATCGGTGAACCTGGCCCTGAGCCGGACATCTGCACCGACCTCGTCGAGACGGCTCAGCGTGCACGATCCGCCCAGGTTAAACCGGCCGTGAAGCGCGCCTTCGTGGGAGTCATCCATGGAGGAGAATACGAGGATGGATCGGAATCTGGTGGTGAGACCGTTGTTTATTCCGGCGACGAGTCCTCGACCGGAGAAACCGAATCCTTGTATCAGTTACATGACGGCCGGATTGGGGGCTGTTCCAATGGCGAAAGTATTCCGGACCCCTCGGATCTGCCAAACCGGGTTGGAATATTCATGGCCGGTACACAAGCAGCGATCCACTCTTCGACCGCAGCAGCAATGATCTCCGGGTCAGGGACGGCGACGGCAGCCGGGGCAGGAGGCCCTGTGCACCCACCGGCTCAAGTTCTATCTGATCTGTTTGATGCGTTGGCTACGCTCATGGCAGAGGCTAACCCGGCGGATCAGGACGCCCACAATGCGGAGATTACTCAGGCTAAGGCCGACCTAGCAGCAGAGAATGCCAGGATGGCTGTAGAGCGGGCCGATTTGGATGTGCTGGCTTATCGGCTTATGCTGGATTAGAACGCGCCACATGAAGTCCTAAAGAGGAAGCACCGGTCTCGCCTGCCTCCGGTTTACGAAGCTAGGGACTTCTTCAACACCCCAGGAGCAGGGACCAGTAACCCGCCGGTGTTAAACCGGGCAGAAGCACCATGGACGGGCGTGCCGGTTCAGCCTCGCTTGATGGATCCGCCTCGTCAGAACAATATCGTACCTCAGCCTATCCCAACGCCTCCAGGTCATTATTCCAATCCGATGGACAACCTTGTTGTTGCCGCTTCACGACTGGAGGCCATCCCAATTGACGGTGATTCTCCGTAGGCGGTGGAGACGCGCCGGGTTAAGGAGCTTCTTCGGACAGCTTTGATCCAACAAGAAGCATATTCATACAGCCGTGACTGAATTCACTCCACCCCTCGTCCAAGCCGGAGCTACAGCAGGCGTATGGATGAACCGGCCATGTCGAGCAATGCACGAAACCGTGAAGCGCCCCACGGCAACAACCCGGCAGGTGGTGTCGGTGATGCTCAGGAAGTGGTAGACCAGGCCCGAGTGTGCAGGGAGGCCGAGTTAGCAGCACAGTATGAGGCTCGTCAGCTTACGCCGGTTCGTCCAACTACCGCGGTCGAGCCAGGAGTTACCTCTAGTTGTTTGGGGTACCATGCATTGTCCCCGCTTTACGCAATGTGCGCCTGCCCAAGGATTTCAAGGGCCCGCGCAAGGTGCCAAATTACACTGCCGATTTATCTCCAGAAACATGGGTGGAGAGCTATGAGATGGCCGTGGAGATGCTTGATGTGGATGATGCGGCCTGTGCAAAGTATTTCACCATGATGCTCGAAGGAACGGCCCGTACTTGGTTAAAAGTTTACCGCCAATCAGACGATTCATGGGCCGAGTTGAGAGCCCGGTTTATCCGGAATTTCAAGGATACATGCAAGCAGCCTATGTCGATAGTGGATTTAGCAGCTTGTGTCCAGGAAGAAGGAGAATCGATGACCCGTTGGGTGCGCCGGGTCTCGAAGATTTTGCATTCGTCAGACCGCATCAATGCCGATACAGCAGTTATAACCTTGGAAGGCAACTGTCGGTTTGAGCCTCTGAAGTGGAAATTGGGACGGTTGAAGCGCCATTGCAACGATATGGGGACCCTCATGGCTGCGTTAGTGAAGTATGCTGACTCTGATAGTACCAAGGATCCCGAATCTGACGATGATAAGATAGGGAAGGGAAAGAAGAGCAGCAACTCCAAAGGACAGCAACACAACACGGCAGGTCATGGAAACGGCGGCAAGCGTAAAGCAGATAGCAGCATGGACTTTGTGGCTAATAGCAACGCGCAGGATAAAGGCCAGCGACGAAAGGGTAAACCGCCGAATCGCAGCGGAGCGCCCAATCCCAACCCGGACCGCTTGACTTATCTATTAAACCAGCCTTGTCCAAAGCATGGGACGAAGGAGATGCCGGCCAACCACCTTTGGAAGGATTGCTACATTATGCAAGAGGTTAAAATTTCTAATGCTTTCCGGTATGATCACAGATCAGGTGGCGGTTCAGGGTCCGGATCTCATGGGCCGGGTTACGGCGGAGGAAATTCCGGTTCAGGATTCACTGGCAACCAGGGCGGACAGAGCAATCAAGGTAACCAGAGCAGCCAGGGTGATTACAATCAGCAGCAACAGTCGGGTTATCGAGTCACCGGCGCTTAAATAGTGGGCAATATCATGTTTTCACCACTAGTTTGGACAAGCGTGACCGGCGGTGTTCATAAGCCGGCAAGAACTCTGTTGAACCGGCAGTGCCCCGATACTTACGCTGGTCTGGGCAGCCAATTGTGTGGAGCAGAGAGGATCATCCTCCCCGGGTTGATAATCCGGGTCAGTTAGCGTTGGTGGTGGCACCTCAGGTGGGAGGTTATAAGTTCACCAAGGTACTCATGGATGGAGGGAGCAGCATTAACATCCTCTACTATGAGACCTTCCACCGTTTGGGGCTAACGGATAAAAATCTTAAACCGTCCAATACGGTGTTCCATGGCATCGTACCTGGTAAATCGGCATATCCTGTTGGCAAAATAGCCCTGGAGGTGGCCTTTGGGGATGATTATGACTCCAGATCAGAAATATTGACCTTTGAAGTGGCGAAAATTCAAAGTCCATATCGCGCCCTGTTTGGACGACCGGCTTATGCTAAATTCATGGCATGGCCCTGCTATGTCTATTTACAGCTCAAGATGCTGGGTTACAAAGGGACAATAACTGTTCATGGAAGCTGCAAGATCGCTTTGGAATGCGAAGAAGGTGATGCGGCCTATGCTGAGTCGGTTTGTGCCACGGAGGAGTTGAAGTTCTACAAAGATAATGTTGATCCGGCAGACATGACTCCGTTGAAAAAGCCAACTACGGAGCACGATCCGGCCCTGAAGTTCAAATCGGCTGTGGAGACTAAGCTTGTTGACTTTGTACCTGGCGATTCGTCCAAGCAGTTCAGTATCAGTGCAAACTTGGATCCGAAATAGGAAAGCACGCTCATCGAGTTCATCAGTGAGAACCGGGACATCTTTGCATGGAAGCCTTCTGACATGCCAGGTGTACCGAGGGAACTCGCTGAGCACACCCTTAATATTGATCCCAAGTACAAACCGGTGAAGCAGTTTCTCCGACGGTTCAATGAAGAAAGACGCAAAGCTATTGGAGAGGAAGTGGCCAGGCTCTTAGCAGCTGGATTTATTGTCGAAGTTTTCCATCCTGAATGGTTAGCTAATCCGGTGCTGGTTCTTAAGAAAAATGGCACCTGGTGTATGTGTGTGGATTACACAGACCTTAACAAGGCTTGTCCCGCAGATCCTTTTGCCCTCCCCTGTATTGATCAAATTATTGATGCTACGGCGGGTTGTGAGCGTTTGAGCTTTCTGGATGCATATTCTGGTTATCATCAGATCAAGATGGCAGTTAAGGACCAGGAGAAGACGGCGTTCATAAATCCCTTTGGAGCCTTCTGCTATGTGTCTATGCCCTTTGGGCTCAAGAGTGCCTAGGCGACTTATCAACGTTGTGTACAAAATTGCCTTCATAAGCAAATTGGCCGTAATGTGCATGCCTATGTGGATGATATTGTGGTGAAGTCAAGGAAGAAGGAAACTCTGGTTGACGATTTGAAGGAAACCTTTGATAATCTACGGACATACAAGATGATGCTCAACCCGGCCAAGTGCGTTTTCGGTGTACCGGCAGGCAAGTTGTTGGGCTTTCTGGTGTCCAACAGGGGAATTGAGGCTAATCCGGAGAAATCATAGCTATCACTTCCTTGGCTAAACCGAAGTGCGTCAATGATGTTCAACGCTTGGCAGGCCGGATCGCCGTGTTGAGCCGGTTTATCAGCCGCCTTGGGGAGAAGGCGATTCCTTTGTACCAGATGCTGAAGAAAACGGAAAATTTCGTCTGGAGTTCTGCCGCTAATGAAGCGTTTGAGGACTTGAAGCGGCAGCTCGCCAATCCGCCTGTTCTTGCCGCTCCGGTTGATAAGGAACCACTGCTATTGTATGTGGTAGCTAACGCTCGCGGAGTCAGCGTAGCTATTGTGGTGGAACGTAAAGAGGTAGGCAAGGAATATCTGGTTCAACGTCTGGTTTACTATATCAGTGAGGTACTTATTGAATCCAAGCAAAGGTACCCGCATTGGCAGAAATTGGTGTATGGAGTTTTCATGGCAAGCCGGAAACTTAAACAATACTTCCAAGGACATCCCATCACACTGGTCAGCTCTGCCCCTTTGGGAGATATAATCCAGAACAGGGAGGCAACTGGCCGGATTGCCAAGTGGGCTATAGAGCTTGGGCCTCACGGGTTGAAATACATACCGCGGACGGCGGTCAAATCTCAAGCACATGTGGATTTCATTAATGATGAGACGGAGCTGCAAGCACCTGAAGAAAAGCCGGATCACACCTACTGGACTATTCATTTTGATTGGTCCAGGAAATTGGAGGGCTCAAGGGCTGGAGTCGTGTTAACTTCCCCACGAGGTGATAAGTTTTGTTATGTTCTCCGCTCAATGTTCCCTTGTACTAACAATGCAGCTAAGTACGAAGCTTTACTCCATGGTCTCCGGATGGCTAAGGAAATGAATCTAAGCCGATTTAAGTGCTTCGGTGACTCGGACCTGGTGGCTCAACAAGTATCTGGCAGTTGGGATTCCAAGGATCCACTCATCGCAGCATACCGTCGTGAGGTGGATATTGTTGCAGGTTATTTCAAAGGCTATCAGGTGGATCATGTGCATCGACGGAAGAACGAAGCGGCGGACGCTTTAAGCCGGTTGGGTTCTCAACGTAAACCGGTTCCGCCTAACGTCTTCTTAGACGTTCTGCATAATCCGTCTGTCAAGCTCCCTGGTGAAGAGGATTTGGCTATTCCTGGTCCGGAGGCCCAATTGGTGGCAGCTCTTCATGTCATCCCGGACTGGACGGTTCCTTATCTTGCGTACCTAAACCGGGGCGAGTTACTAGAGGACGAGACCCTGGCCAGGCAGATAATCCGGCGATCCAAGTCCATGACTATTATCAATGGAGAGTTGCATCGTTGCAGTGTGACAGGGGCGTTTCAACGCTGTGTGTCTCCTAAGGAAGGCTGTGAAATCTTACGAGAAATCCATGAAGGAGATTGTGGTCACCACGCCGGTTCAAAATCTTTGGTGGCTAAAGCGTTTCGCCATGGCTTTTATTGGTTGACTGCTCATGCTGATGCGGAGGACCTGGTCAAGCGACGTGATGGCTGTCAGAAGTTCTCACGACGTGCTCATGTGCCGGCTCAAGAATTGAGGATGATTCCAATTACTTGGCCGTTTGCAACTTGGGGGCTGGATATGGTTGGGCCTTTCAAAAGGTCTAAGGACAAGAAAACCCATCTCTTGGTGGCGGTTGACAAGTTCACAAAGTGGGTGGAAGCAGAGCCCGTTAACAAGTGTGACGCAGCCACGACGGTTCAATTCATCAAAAAGGTGATCTTCCGGTTTGGCTTTCCACACAGCATCATCACCGATAATGGTACCAACCTGTCCAAGGGTGCTATGAAGGAGTTTTGTCAACGTGAGCACATCCGCCTTGACGTCTCATCAGTGGCTCACCCACAGTCCAATGGCCAAGCAGAGAGGGCTAATCAAGAGATCTTGCGAGGCATCAAACCCCGGCTTATGGTTCCTTTGCAACGGACGCCGGGTTGTTGGGTTGAGGAGTTACCATCTGTATTATGGAGCATCAACACCACACCCAATAGATCGATAGGATACACACCGTTCTTCATGGTTTATGGAGAGGAGGCGGTTCACCCCGGTGACATTTATCATGATTCAGCTCGTGTAGCGGCATATGTTGAAGCGGACAACGAGGCGGCACGACAAGATGCTCTGGACCTGTTGGACGAGGAACGTGACATAGCGGCTGCCCGTTCGGTGATTTATCAGCAAGATCTTCGTCGCTATCACAGTCGCCGAGTTAGAACCAGAACCTTTCAAGAAGGAGTTTTGGTACTTCAGCTCATACAAGATCAAACAGACATGCACAAGTTATCCCCACCTTGGGAGGGACCTTTTGTGGTCAGCAAGAATTTACACAACGGGTCATACTACCTGATCGATATTCGAGAGCATAAAGACTCACGTGACATCGAGGGGAGACCAACAGCCGTGGAACATAGCTCATCTTGACCTTCCTATACTTGAGCCATCGGCTCTACTTATGTACATATTTTGACAATGTATATCTTATGATCAATGCAATAAACCGGGGCCTCAGCTAAAGCGGGGTCTCTGTTCTTTTTACATCATGTGTGGTTACACGGAGTTTCTGTCTTAAAGCGGCCTCCGGTTTACCCCTTGAGTTAGCTTCTAAAAGCTTCATATCATATCACTTGGGGGCTTGGTCGTGTCTGAACCATAGCAACGCCATTTGGTAGGGAAAAGCCACAGCATCACATGCGGACTTGGTCATGTCCGAACCATAGTCATGCCTCATGATCGGCCTAGTGCCACATCATCACTTGGGGGCTTTGGTCGAACCCGAACCATCGCTACACCTCTTGATCGGCGTAATGCCAATGCATCATTTAGGGACCCGGCTGACTTGAACCATAGCTACGCCTTTTTGGGGGCATGGTCTTGTCTGACCATGGTAATGCTACTTGATCGGCCCAAAGCCTCATTTGCAAATGGTTTATCTTTGCCTTTGCTTGAATTCTGCTCTATTTTGCTAAAGACCTTTTTTGTTGCGTTTTTAAACCGGCATTATTAAACCGGTTCAACTCTCAATTACACATTGACAGAACACGGTCAAATCTTAATCCGGAGACTAATTGGCCGGTTTGATTTTTTATTACCATCCTATTATGGAGTGAAAGCCGTGTTTATCATAACCCGGAATGGTTTACATTGTAAACCAGCCTTATATAAACAGGAGCTGCTTTCTCCTCCAACAGTGTGGGTTTATTAAACTCCGCTTCAAGATTGGCCAATCCAACTTCATGCCCAACGATGGCAGGTATTATGTATCTCGGTATTTGATCATATGCTTAAATCTATGCTATTATCTTTGATTTCACATACATAGATATCATGACCTGCCTGGCGATAAACCGCGGCGGCGCTTTAAGTTTTTTGGCTGCAGAAAACAGTTTGGAGATTGATAATTCAAAATAAGCATCAGTTGCGATAAATATGCACGAAGGCATATCAAGACCAAGTGTATCAGCTAGCCTATTACAAGGCAACATGGTGCCCAAATAAGATCATTGTTTTCTGCATAACACAATGTGCAGTGATTTAAAATGGCTTCCGGTTCATGCTTGGTCACCAGCTTGACCTGATGGTTGTGGGTCATCTCGCGCCGGTTCAGCCTCTTCCTCCCTGCCCAGTGGCTGGAAATCAACAGTTGCCCAGTCGATTCCAATTAACGCTTGAAAAACAGCTTCATCACTTATCAGTAATGACGGTTCAATGTCAGGGGCGTAAGTATGCTTACAGATTGGAGGTATAAGGTTCTCTGCTTCAGGAATTGGTGCAGCCACCCGTTTGTTTTGATTATCATATTGGGCTTGATAGTGGGACAAATCTGCCTCTTCAACCAATTGACAAGCCAGAGGGCGCACTTCCAAGTTTATAGCCCGGAGATCCTCTTCACTAAACTTTGTCCCGTCTTCCTTCAAGCTAGGATAGCCTTGGGCCGCTTCAACAGGATCAAAGTCAGGCACCCACGCCTTGGCCCGGATTATGGCGTTTATAGCGCCGGTTCTAGCAGCAGATTTCTTCAGCTCTTCAACCCGGGCAGGGAGCATAGACAACCTTTTAATAGTCTCCTGGATCAAGGTGGGCAGCGGATTGTTGTGGGAAGCAGTGAAGATGATCCGTTGTGCACCAGTATACAGTTGTTCTATCAATGTATAGGTGGCTTTCAGCTTCTTCTGCACATCTGATCCCAAGTGACCAATGCGTGTTCCTGTATCATTGCAAGGATTAATTATCCGGCAGTTACATGTGAAGGCCTAGTTAATCCAGACATCAAAAAGTCTTACCGAAAACAGCAGCGGTCATGGCATAAACTTGCCGTTTCACACTGGTCAATTCATCCACCACCGGTTTGAGGGCAGCTTCGGCTTTCAGCCCTTTATGCTAAAGCGGCTTTCTCAGTGTCCCAATCAGCCCGCTCTTTGTTGTAGCGTTCCTTAAGCTTGTCCATGACGCTTAAAGCGCTGGTTAATTCCTCTTTTGCCTTAGAGGTTTTGGCTTGTTGGGACTTCAGGTTTTCTTGCAGATTGGCGATTTGACTTTCTCTTTGCTCAAATTTCACCGCATGCGTATAATCGATGATGAAGATGACGGTACAGAATTGAAGTACCAACCACATAACAAGTTATGCCCTTGGTACTTGGGGGCTAATGCATATTTGCTTTTCATCATACAATTTCTATAAAGTCCCAAGCTCAATACAAGTATTCAACTTGGCACTTGGGGGCTAATGGCTATTTGCTCAGTTATTACTGCTGCTGGAATTTTTATTATCTAAAGTCCCGGTTTAACTGCATTAAGTTGAACCGCCCTTAGGCCTACGTCCAAGAAAGTACATGCATGAATTGAAATTCACATTGGAAAGTCCGGTTTAAGTTGATCTCTTAAACCGTCACTTGAAGGCTATTGGAGTTGACACATTGTAACATACAAGCAGAGAAGCATATAGGAAATTACCTCATATTTGTCCTTCATCATATTAACCAGACTGGCTTCATAATCACGGCTAGTGTATAGCCGGTTCAGATAGCCGGAATGGAGATCTTGGGCGTTCAGAGCAGCATAGGTTGCCAAATAGGCATTCCACTTGCCTTTACCAATTGCAGTAAATTCATCTTTGGCAAGCAGTTCGGACAATGTGACAGGATTACTTGGCTCGGTATGACCAATGCCAGTGATAAGGACCTCATCATCTTTTTCTTCACCAGTTCGTACTGGGGTCGCCGGTTTGTCAGTATTCTTTGACGGACTAGCTGTTTTGTCAATCTGGACAGGGCTCGTTGGTTGATCAGTAGGGCATATGGTATCAACATTTGCCTCTTCAGCTACAATGTCACGGTCTTGTGGTGGTGGGTCGTCCAGCACATCATCACAATTGGCTTCTTCAGGTTCTGGGATTTTGTCCGGTTCAGCAGCGGCATTCTCCTCTGCCGTATTGTTCAGACGAGCTTTCTTGCTTGGTCTGGGTTTGGCCCTGAAAAAGAAAATTAAGAAGGGCCAAGATAGTTTCTGTTTGAAGTAATATATCAAGGACGCAAGATGGAATATAACTTACCCAAGCACCGTTTTTAGTGGTGGAAGCTTGGTGGCTGATGACTCGCCGGAGGATGAATGAGAAGTGCACTGATAATTAGAATCAGACGGATTAAGAGGTTGACGAAAACAACCCGCTTTACGGTGTACAGTAACAAGTGAATCAGAGACCTCTAAACGGCGTTTCCGAACCGGACTGTTCGGTAAACCGGCGGAGGTAACTACCTGGCCACTGTGTCGGGTTGTGCGGCGAGCTTTGTGCTATCGTGTCTTCACAAGAAAGTTTGGATCCAAATAAGCAAGAGGATGAGAAAATTTAACTTTCCGGTTTGCCCGACGGTTTTTTAGTGAAGGCAAAGGGTTTGAATCGGAAGAAAGAATGATTACCTCTACAGCATCAGCCTGACTGACTTCAGCATCGTCCTGACAATAATAATCATCAATAAGATGTATGAAATATAAACCAAGTGATTCGAGATCTACCTCAAGATCCGGTTTACCCACATCATCATCAGCTGGTGGATCGGAATATGCAGTGGTTCTTTTTCTGTTAGCAGGCTTCTTCACAACTCTTGTTTTTGGCCGGGTTGGTTTCTCCGGTTTCTCTTGCGGAGGCTTCTTGCTCCAAAACGGATCATCGCCCTGTTTTAAAGATATTAACATTGTCGGAGGATATTTTGAACAAAAGCAGATTATGTAAAAGCATAAGGTATGAGTCTTACAGCTGGCAGTTTGTTAATGGCGCAGAAAGGAGGTAGGCCGGTTTGAGCACAGACAACTTTCGGTTCATTTAATATCTTGTTCACAGCCTCAGTAACTTCGTCATCTGTAAGCTGGATATCAATGTGCCATTGAGGGTCTTTTACATCTCCGTTATATTCGCACATCAAACCGGGGCGCTGGCTTAAGGGTAGTATGCCCCAAGATATCCAACAGCGAGCAAAGTCAACCCCAGTCAACCCATTGGCCATGAAGGCCGTCAGCTTGGATAATTGAGGAGAATACTTGAGTCTTTCCTTAGCAGTCAGCCTCTGCGGGAAAGGGTGTGTATTGCTCAGGCGTTCCGGACGATAACCCGGCAGGGGGTTTTCTTCAGAAGGAGAAGTGTCTTTGCAGTAAAACCTTGTTTGGTTCCACTCTTTGGTGTGGCTGTGAAGTTTAGCGTGAGGGAAGGTGACTTCTTTCCTCTTATGAATTGCCATACTGCCCAGCTCCGTATTGGGTCTGTCTGTGAATTCAGTACGGCGGTTCAGGTGAAGCAATCCCGGAATAACTCTACGTTAGGTTCTTCTTGAAGATACACCTCACAGAACACTTGAAGGTGGCAAATGTTGGTCACGGAGTTCGGACCAGTGTCTTGAGGACGCAGTTGGAAGTTGGCTAAGAAATCCCGATAAAACTTTGAACCGGGAGGGTTGAGGCCCCGGGCTAAGTGGTCAGCAAAAACAACAACTTCTCCATCTCGGGGTGTGGGAGGACATTCCGTGCCAGGGACCCTCTAGTGAATGACATCTTGCCTACTTAAAGCGTCAGTTCTGACCAAATTGTTCAGTTGAACTTCGGTCACTCGAGAAGGGACCCAGTTGCACTCATATGCTTGTTTGGCCATGGCAAGATCTACAAGGCAGTAATTACCAGTTCAAGAACATGTTGAAAAGGTATACGCTGATGCATACTTTGCTAAACCGGAGGCAGTCATTTATAAACCGGAGTTGTACAAAGCGACAGTGCCCTGCTAAAGGATTCTGGCGGTTCAACAAGGGGACTAATGGTATATACTGGTTTGTCAATTTTTCTACAAAGTTAAACCGCCTGGTCTAAACATTGAAAAGTCAAGATTGCAGACGAGTAAGTACGCAAAAACAGATTTCACAAAGTTATATTACAGTTTTGGATCTGGAGCGTGTTCAGAAAAGAGATAAATATTCAAAGTCCAAAAGGAGCAGTACCGAATCAATGAGCAAAGGTACAGGTAAGATCCATGGTCTTGAAATGCGTAAGTGAAGACGGAGGTTAAAAAACTACCACTACACAGAGCAAAGATTCGCAGATTCATCTATGATCTATCGTATGAACAAGAAGCAAACGATGAACACTGAAGAACTTGGACGGATCTATGGTGGAAAGGATAGAAGACTTACCGAAGCTGAGGAAGAAGCGGAAGGTCGCCGCGATGCTCTGGTACACTCAGGGTGATGCAGCGGCCAAGGTCGGAGCAGAAGTCGACGGCGGCGGCGGAGCTCCGAAGTTGAGAGGCGCAAGGAAGACGAAGCAGAAGGGCACGAAGGGAAAAAATAAATGACCCTTCGGTCCTATTTATGAAGCAAGAGACATGTGCCAGGCGTGAGAATCAAGGGGCCGCAAGTTTGCTAACGGAGCTGTCACCTCGATTGTCGCAGATCTATTAACTAAAAAGGTATCATGGATAGTTTCTTTACGACAGATGACATCACGCCGATTTACAACGATCAGAGAAGATGACGTCACGACGGTTCACCAAACCACAAGAAGATGTTGAAGATGAAGTTTTTTGCTAAGGATTGACATGAACCTGTTCAAATCAATCTGGGGCCTAATGTTGGGGATATTACTACTGGGCGTAAACCGGCCAAGACAGGCCGGGTTAACTTCATCAGTAGTTGAGTATGTTAAAGCCCATGAAGGCAGATGAGGGCTCAAGGCCCATAATCGGTTTAAGGCCTGTAGCCATAAACCGGCGTCGGTATGTAACTTGTATTGTAAGTTAGGAATAGTGGAGACCGAACCGGACACATCTATGAGCCGGTGTCAGGACTCTGTAAACCGACGGGCGTCACCCATGTATATAAGGGGATGACCCGGCGGTGGTTCAAGGAGAACAGACAACAACTCAAGACTTAGGCGAAGCTTGTTTGCTCCCTAGTCATCGAAACCCCATCAATTCCATCACATCTAGACGTAGGCTTTTACCTTCATCGAAGGGGCCGAACTAGTATAAACTCTCTTGCGTCCCTGTGTCCGCTTTAACCCCTTCAAGCTAACCCGTAGCGATGGCTCCACGACTAAGTCCTTTCATGAGGACATCTGCCGTGACAAAACCACGACAGCAGCGGCTGGAATTGGAGGCACCCCGGTCGTAGCGTCGCAGTAGTAGAAAATGAGCGATGAGGGGTCAAATCACAAAGCCCCACCTTTCCCGCATTAAGCTGGACGGACGAAGCAACCATCATTTCACTCTAGGGCGCAAGAGCATATAGAAAAGATAAAACAATGATGCGTGTGGCAGCTACCTAGGGCACCCTAGGGTAGGGGTCTCCACTACAGATCCTTTTTATGAAAGCGCCTCCACTACAAATCGGCTTCTCCCTCGTCCTCTTGAAGAAAACCGATGATGAGTGCCGCGGTAGGGTTTGTAGGAGTACTACAGCGTGCGGGGCCACGTCGTAGGAAACAGGTTCGAGTCGACGCCTTAAATATGTATGGGCCGCTTGGTTTTACGGGAACGAGGCAACATTTTGGGTTTGGGGACTAGTGGAGATATAGTACGTACAAAAAATTGTGGACGTAGGTTCGACCGAAAGTCAATGATGCATGGGCCCTACATTTTGATATACCCGGGGCCGCGTGAAATTTGCTACTCTACTCCAAACTAGTAATTAAGGTACACATGTATTGAACGCATGAGATTTCGAAACCAAATTATGAATAAATACATACTATAGCATGTAAAGCTTTGAGTCATATATGCATGATCTAGATGTTCGTTTAGTTCTTATAGTTCATCTCATTCAAAATCAATTAGTCTTATAAAAATGTTAAGATTCATGGGGTTGTGCATTGTAAATCATAAAATAAAAAAACAAATAATGGCAATTCATTTTGAAAAAAATAATCAATTATGATACAGAAGATTCTAGAACAAAGGAGAAGTACTTGTGTTTTGAGGTTTTTGCATTATGCTTAAGTTCAACCATGGAGTCTTCTAAATTGTACATGTGGCAGATCTGGTGGAATGTTGATGATATCCAACGGCCAGTAGTGCTCGGATTTGCCTATCTCTACACTGTTGGGTTAGCTTCATCCAAATGTAATTATCTTTCAAAGTTATTGGCACTCTATATAGTTCTTGTGCCATAGTTGCATGTTTTGGAAAAAGCTACTAGTGGGTTGTACTATCTATTTAGGAATAGAAGATGTATACATGGAAGTTGTAGGGAAAGAGATGACATGGAGCATCTCAATTCCTATGAGTAGGGATTGGAAAAGACATGTCATTTGGTTCACATCATAGGAACTTTTCTATTGAATCTAGAGATGACATGTATCTCAATACCTATGAGGAGGGATTAGAAAAGAGATGTAATTTGGTTCATATCATAGGAACTTTTCTATTGAATATACGCTAATGTTTATTTTCCTTTGAAATTAAGGGAGTATAGGAATCCATTCATATGAACCAAGTGGCTCTAAAGCTATAGAAATGATATCATGTTTATTTCCTTTGAAATGTGGAGTATATGAATCTATTCCTATGAACCAATTCGCTCTAAAGGAAAAAATCCTATAAAAATCATATCATATAGAGTTCCTATGATATTCCTCGACACTAAAGGATGCTTGAAATTGCTGCGGGTGATACAATGGTCTTTCTATGTAGACTCATCACCCATCTTTATAGTTACCTCTCGAAGATGAATGAAATGATATATACATGGTATTCTACATGTGCAATTTGGTACACGAAAACTCGGTAAAAGTTTGCGAGGTTCGGATTTTCAATAAAGCTATATGCACTACATTTCGGAATGGAGGGAGCATACGGCAGTTGCTAACACTCACGTGGAAGATTTGTGTGTAGGAGGAGTGGCTGTTCTGTTAAATGACATGGCAAACCGACATCGCTTGATGCCGATCTAACGGTTCTTACGGCGTTAAATCGGGGAAAAGGCTTGTGGCGAACATTTGTCGGATAATGATTTACGGACACATGCATTGCATTGATACGTGCCCCCCTCTCTCTCACACGCACACGCACCCTCACGAGTCACGACTCTCCCGAGTCCTCTCGCAGACTTGCATGTCGCACCCACCGTCTATCTGCAGGTAGACGTCACGCACATATGTGCTCTTCACACCCTACCCTCAGAACTTCTAAAAACAAAATACGGTAGCGCACATTTTCTTTTTAGCTCACACGTCACACACTTATACTATTACTCTTGCGGCGAACGTTCTTTGGGCATAGTATATTGTACTCTCACGAAGAGAAGCGGTGCACGCACGCACTAGTTCTCTCACACCCACTCGCGGGTACATGTAGGAGCGCATTTTTTTAAAGCTGGTACAACAAAATCACTCCACTATATATAAAAGCAGGAGCCTTAGCGCTTGCTTTACTAGGCTTCCTCTCGTTCACTCTCTCATGCTCCCCAGATCTAAGCAACACATAGGTGGCCACAATCTCTCTCAGCTCGCGGCTGGTCACAAATCCGGCCGGACAACCTCGACTGGGGTAGGGGTGTAGGAGCATCGTTCACGCTGTCGTCGGCGGCGAGGGAGGAGACCAACAACTGCCCGCGTGTCCCGATCGGCGGCCGTGCCGTTCTCTCCGAGAGAGCGCCAGCTCGGGAGGGCCTCCGACCCGTTCTTCCTCCCTACGGTATTGTGGCCAAGATGCGGCCTCCCGACGTCGTCTTTGCCACATGCCGACGACCCTCAGGTATATATTCCTTCGAACCTGCCTTGCTCTACTGCCCCAGCTCCCTTCGTGTGGATCCTTTTCTACTTCCGTCCGCTGTTCCAAAGCCACCTAGACTTATACTATTATAAGAAGTAAAGCTAGTTCATAAAGTCGACTCAAATCGTTGGTTCAAACATGGAAGAAAGTGGGAAAGCTATAGCATGAATCTAGGACTTGGTTCTAAGAGGAAACGGGGGAAAGTAGTAATATCTGTCACTGTTTAAATAACCATATTTCTTATTTGCGCAAACAGGGATGTCTATCTCCATATCGTTTCGGGATGTCTGTCTCCGTATCGTTTCTATCCGCGCAATCAAAAGCACACACCTCAGTTTTAGTACAACTGCGCAAAATGAGATGGCTATCCCTCGTTGCCATCGTCTAACCTCCCGTCTTCAAGGTATCACTACATTGGTAGTAACTAAGGTAGAATGACCAACACAATCTAAAAGAAGTTGATTTGTGCGTTTTACTTCCTGATTGCAGTGCAGGGACGAGCAAAAACAACTGCATCCTAGTCTGGAATGCACTCTACCAGTTCATCCATGGACCAAGGACTAGCTGGCACGGCTGCACGGCGGTTTTTTGACAAAGCGCGAACAAGAGGCATTGTGGTCTGCTTATTTCTGCAAATAGCGGTGCTTAAATTTAGTGGAATGCACAAGCATTTCAGCTGGTCAGTACACTGCATGGTTCAGTTCAGCATTCTAGCTGAGACCACAATTATAATTGGTTATTTTGGAATGAGAGAACCTAACCCTGAATGGTGGCAACAAGAAAAAACCAGAGTGAACTCCAGGAAATTTATGCCTGCCGGGAGGCCCTTTGCTCAGAGAAGCCTTGCTTGTTTTTTCCTGATTTGTAAACCTTCTCACAACTTTGTCTTTTTCCGTGAACTAGTATATGTTTGTTATGTTCTATGAATCATTGAGATGTATAAAATTGCTTAACTTATGATTTTCAAGTTTTTTATGAAGACGAGTTTAATGTGAGTGTTCCACATGAGCGCTGGCCTAGCGTGTGAATGTTTGGAATTTATTACATTGTGGCCTCAATTAACTGCATGAACCACTGTAACAAGATACATAGTTGCTTATATGTTAGACATCAGATTGTTGATTGTTAGCTAGTCGATAGCCTAGTGTTGAAGCGAGCTGAGCCAATGTGCCGTGTTTTGCACAACTACTTACAAGTGGGGTAGCACCAATAGTGTTTACAAGTACTTATGTATACGTCGGGGCACGGTTCTCGAACGAGTGCTCTATTTCATCAAAACACACACTGCTCGTATGATAAACCGTTACAACTTATGTCTTACCATGCCATATTCATGAAAAAACTAGTGAGAACACATATGTTTCGGCAACAATTACGATGGTTTTCACATGATTCACGGGCACACAAAAGTAGCATCAGTTCCCATAGAAGGATTCAAACAGAGTACTAGCCCCAGAGGGGTCAATAACAGGCAAGGTTCGGATAATTAGACACAATCCAAACTACTATTAAACACTAGCTGGGGCAACTATTTCATGCCTCGATCTAATTTTGGCTGGACACAAGACGGACCTTGCCATGAACATCATCGAGGACGTCCCGCAGCAGCTCAATCCTATGAACCTTCATGAAGACAACCTTGTGGCCTTGCTACTGATAAACTTGTTTGTGGAGGCGTGCCACGTCATCTTCTTGCATAAGCTTGACAAGAACAGTATGCCTAACATACGAAGGAGTAGCTTTGAACTTCTTGTTCTTCAGTACACCCTGGACAACACGCCTGACAACAGTGAGGCTAAAATACAACTCTTTATTGGTATGACCGCAAATGGCTTCCAGGATCCAACAGCCTAAGAACTCTGTTTTCCCAATGCGTATATTCAGGTCGTCCGCCTCATAGCGAGTGACATGTACAACCACACAATCCTTGTCCGCATCAGGCTCTAATTGAAATGAAACAAATTCTGAATTACTTTTCAGATAAGAAATGTAAGTTATTCAAACCACTATGTATAGCATGGCATCGAAGCTAATAAAATTTTGCATTATTAATCACCACATACTTCCTTTTCTAAAAAATCACCACATACTTAGATGAAAAACCACAATCGAGATCGGCAAAGAAGAAAATCACCTTGGGCAGCTCAGGTGAGGACACATCCTCGAAGGGGGAAAACTGCTCCTGCAGTGCCACGGGGGTTGTAACCACAAACGAGGCGTTGACCATCTCAGTAGTGGCCGTGAGCGTATCTGGGGTCGCCTCGGTGGTTGCCTCCATCTTCTTGGAGCTCTTTGTCTCGTGGGGATCAGCCTCCCGCGTCTGCTCCAATATCGGCAGATCTTTGCCTGGTTCTCCTTGGTCCATCATGAAACTAACGAATACTAGGAGACCACTGAAAGGAAAAAACAATCGCAATGACAATGAAACAAAAAAGAGAGTGAGGATCGGTTACTCCTTTGCAAAAGTTTTTTTTTTCTGAACGAAAATATACCAACATCACGGATCCACTTACCTTCCTTTCGTTCGGAGAGAAGAACAGTGGCAGATGCAAGTGTTGCCTTTCTTGAAGACGGTGAGGGAGAAGGGTATTCAGCCAAGAGTGAAATGATGGTTGCTTCGTCCGTCAAACTTAGACTGCGGGGAGGTGGGATTTTGTGATACGACGGCTCGTTACTGCCGCGCTACGACCGGGGTGACTCTCCGCCTGCATACTACCTTCTAATTTGGTTGATGGCATTTGGGCCCGCACGCTGCATGGCCAGCATATCGGTGAACAAAAGTATAACGACAGTCAGTAGAGGGAGACATTTCAATGACCTAGGAGGAGCTAGAAGCGGCAGAGTGTCTCCACTGTACTAGTAGTAAATGTTTTTCTGGATAGCTCTAGAGTGTCTCCACTGTACTAGTAGTAATTGTTTCTCGGGGCCCAAGACAAAACATCCCATCCACACTACTAAATACTAAAATCAATTCAAAAGCCCATATATTTACTGAATGAGAGGCGCTACCCACACCCAGCACACACAAAAAACCTGGGTGCTCTTCTTCCTCCTCGCTCCCACCCACCTCACGTCAGCTCACTCCACTCGTACCCCCAAACTCCTCACCTCACTCCTACAGAAAACCCAGCTCCCCTTCTTCCTCACTCCTACAGAAAACCCCCAGCTCCCCTTCTTCTTCGCTTGCACTACAACTAGGCTCGCCATTCGTTACTCTGCTCAAATCCGTGAGCGCGACACAACGCCCTCGAGGAAAATGGAGTCGGCTGACCCCAGCGCCAAGAAGATGAGGCTCCTGCCAGCAGCGACGCCTTTTGTAGATCCCGCACCCGGCAGCACGGGGAGAAGTGGCGACCCCGCCCCCACCGGATCCCAGGAACCCATAGAATCTCGGGTGGGCCGCATCAGCGATCTCCCGGACGCCCTCCTTGGGGAGATCATCTCGCTTCTCCCCACCAAGGATTGCTGCCGCACCCAAGTCCTCTCAATTCGGTGGCGCCCTCTATGGCGCATCGTGCTCTTAATCTCGACCGTCGTCAGCTATCTCTCTTTAATGATTTTGATATCCCCAGGCCATCATCTCCTCCCACGGGGCTCCGTTCAAAGCCTCTGCATCCCGTCATGCTACCCGAGCAAGCATACCATGCCTTGCCACGGTGGGCCTTTGGCTGGAATCCCCTGAATTCACAGAACTACAGCTGCTTGAGTTCTACTATTCCCCTGGAAATCACATACTACATACCGAACGCCATGAACTTGTGCCCTCAGCACCGATGTCCATCTCGCGGTTTTCGTCCTCTCTCCACATTACCACCTTTGCGCAGTGCTACCTACCAGACAATCTGGTACTAAACCTTCGACTCCCATTTCTCAAGAAACTTTCACTTGTGCGGGTTCATATATCGGAGGCCTCACTGCACAGCATCATCCACTCCAGTTGCCTTGCGCTGGAGTGCTTGGTGCTTGTTTTCACAGTTAGAATTGGTTGTCTCCAAATAAAGTCGCCTAACCTTGTAAGAATTGGAATTTGTTTTGACGGAAGGCAGCTCATCATCCAAGATGCCCCTTCACTTCAAAGGTTGATCCTTGATTCTAGTTATTCACCGTTGCAAATAACCGTCCTCTCTGCGCCTAAACTGGAGACCTTGGGTGTAATACATGATCTCTATGCTCATTTAAATATGGTGTTTGGCTCCATAGTTCTTCAGGTACTTTATATTATCATCTACACTTGTAACCATAAGCTGCATTTTAAATTTCTGCGCATAATTTATATATCATCTTGGAGTACACATTTTGTACTAATATTATGTTCTATGCTCAATGAAGAGTTTCTCCATGGATGGCCTATCAATGGTGCTGGATTCTGTCAAGATCTTATATATCCAAATGAATAGTTTTGATCTGAACAAGATTATTGGCTTGCTGCAATACTTTCCATGTCTGGAGAAGTTGTATATAAAGGTGATAATTTCACGCACATTGGAAGCCCGCATATAGTGTACTATAATTAACCGTTCAGCTGTTGCTCTTTAGACACTCTTCTTTTAGACCTTAACTGTTTTCAATCTTCATGTCTATTTAGGCAACAGGACGGGGTAAGAAAGTTATAACCAATCGGTGGATTCGTAAGCATCGGATTTTCTCACTTCTCATGAGATTCGATTGAAGACAATAACGCTAGAACGATATGTAGCCAACCGTGCAAACACAAGATTTGTCACATTCTTCCTGCTGAATGCGAGGTTACTATTGTCCATCAGGCTTAAGTTTATTAGTAGCATGGTTTTGACGGATGGGTATGTCGAAGAGCAAAACAAGGAGTTTTAGGTGGGCAAAAGAGCTTCTGAATGTGCCGGGCTTCTATTTACAACATATTGTGGTCATAATCCAGTAAATTTAACGACCCAGGATGTTCATTCTATGGACCTGACCGATCCATTTGACTCTGACTGCCGCAAATAGTGTTGGAGTTAGATGTTGTTGCCCTTTTCAATCTGGTTTTTTTGTAAACATGATGAACAATTAACCCTCGTGCTTTTGTACAGTTTGTAAGGTGGAGTTAGATGTTCCTGCCCTTTTCAACTCGGCTGTGACTGTCATATTTTCTTTGAAACAAGGCAAATGGCTTGCCATTCATTTAATTTAGAGTGAAATATTGTAACAAATCCCAACCAAGGGAAATAACATCACTCTCGCCGGCTGCTTGAGCTTATTGTGCATTACACCAGCACCCACAAACTTATTTCGAACTAGCACATCAAATGGGTTGTAAAATTTCATAGGAAAGGCTGCATGACCGTGACAGATTTGGATTCTGACATTTGGGACCCGTGAGGAAATAGCCTAACCAAGGTGGTCTCGACTTACTAGCCAATCAACAAACGATTATGCCTACCAACCGTTGGATTGACATCCAACATCTGTCGTGTATCTTCTATCTCTTGTCTTCTTCTTCCTTCAGCCGCCCAAACCAAACCACCCCCTCGGCTCCGCCTGCTCCCGCCTCCCATGGCTGGTTGCGCCTCCGCCGCCCTACCGTACGTACCCTCCAACGTTGGCCAGTCCCTCCCTCTATTCCCCCACACGTCCTGTTATTCTCCGGCGATGTCAGCCCCAACACGCACCCGCGCCCGAACCAGTCAACCCTCGTACTCCCCTCCGCCTGCGACTGGACCGGCGCATCTTCAACGGCTCCTGTTCGTTCCGTCCGAGGCCTCGCCGTCGTCCTCCGCCTTGCGGCCTTGGTTCGCTAGCCTTGCTGCGATGCGCCGCCTTCTTGCGTTGTCAACATCATCAACAAGCGAGAGGAACAAGGAGATGATCAGACGTGGAGAGGATGACGGTAGGGACCCACCAGCGTCATGGCGATGCAAGCAAGTGCCTCTCAAGAGAAGCCCAAAAATATGGTTCCTCCTAATGGTTGGACATCTGGGGCTCACACCATTGTCAACATAGTCAATAAACGATAGAATTACACTACGAAGCGGTGACACGAGGGACCCAAAGAAGTCGCATAGTTTTTTGAGGAACAAGCAGTTGTTATTTATACTAGTTTTAGCGACGGATCAGGGTAACAACGGGGCTGTGCGGGGGCTGTGGCCCGTCTAGCCAGGGTTTTATTTATGTTTACCACGTCATGAGCCCGGTTGTATTTTTTTCTTGCTGAAAATGGCTAGCCCAGTTCTATTTTTTTTAAAAGAAATACCCAAACAAGGCCATTTGCTTTATCGGCCCTGTTGGGCTGCAAATCTTTCAAGACGAGGAGAGATTCATTCGGTTTGCCCAGAAATGAGATGTACATTTTTAAAACACATCAAACCGGGAATTAGTTTCAATTTTTTTTCATTACAAGATCATAAATTCCATTGATTTTTATACATGGACAATTATTTGGATTTTGTATTTATATAAATTATTTTTCAAAATAGTTTGAATGTGAATCGATATTTCCGGATTAAAAATAGTTGACCGCACCGAAATATGCAAAATTACGTATACTTTTTAACCGTGGCCACAATATGGGTGTAATGCTAACAAAAAGAAGATGGGCTCCAAAAAAATTCTTAAGAATTAGCAAATGGGCTGTACATTATTAGAAATAATGGCACATGGGTTGTATGCTGTTTTCCACATATTTGAGGCTGACTTGTGCGCCTACTACAGGTTAACGCGTATGCTTTCATAAAAAAAGGTTGGCCTTTGCATAGCATACGCCTGTCAACTTAGTCAACACACGAGCGTGACTGTTGGATGTCCATCCAACAACTGTCGTCTTCTTCAATATCTGCTCTTCATGCTCCAACCGCTCAAACATGCGCCGTGGGACTGCTGCTCCCTCCTCCCATGACCAGCTATCTTGCTGCCTTGTCTTCACGGCCCCACCGCATTCTCCCATCGCTGGCCTAGCCATCCCTCTACTCACCCACACATGCTATTATTCTCCGGCGACGGTAGACGAACCAGTAAACCCTCGCACTCCTCCGGCGTGGGAAACAATGCCGAGTATTCCACGGCTCCGTGTCGTTCCTTCCTAGGCCTCGCGCCGTCCACCGCCACAGTGCTCTCGGCGGCCTGGTCAACGTGGTCAATGAACGACATCCATCGGAAGTGGACTGTACGTGGAGAGGCTGACAGCTGGGTCCACGGCCGCACGCAAGGAAATGCCTCCTTATTACGCGCAAAATAATGATTCCTCCACCTGACAGCTAGGACCCACAAGAAGGGCCTCTGCATTTCGTGAAGAAAACATTCCCCCCGCTGACAGGTCGGACCCACCAGCTATATCTTCACACGCAAGGAAGTGCCTCCTTATTACGCCCAAACAAATGAATACCCCCTTGCTAGCTGGGACCCACCATATTGTTGGGCTGACTTGTGGGCCTACTAAGTTGACGGGGATGGAGGGCTTTGTCAACTTAGTCAATACTCCAGTGACCGTATGATGTCCATCCAACGGCCATAGTGCTTCTTCAACCTCTGGTCTTCTTGCTCCAGCCGCCCAAAGCAGCGCCGGTCGTGCCGTCTGCTCCTGCCTCCCGTGGCCGGCTGTGCTACCGCGAAGGCCTCACCACCCCCATACTACTCCAACCACTGGCCAGGCCATCCCTCCACTCACCCACACCCCCTGTTATTCTGAGGCGACGGCAGCCTCACACCGCTGCCAAACCAGTGAACGCTCGTACTCCTCTCCGCGTGGGCATCCACTACCGCGTCTTGCCCGGCTCCGCGTCATCCCCTTCCTAGGCATCGCCGTCGTCCACCGCCGTGGTGCTCTCGGCACGGCGTGGTCAATGTGGTTAACGACCGACTTCCATCAGAAGAGTACTGTACATGGAGAGGCTGACAGCTGGGTCCACGGCAGCCGCAAGGAAGTGCCTCCTTATTACGCGGAAAATAATTATTACTCCACTTGACAGCGGGGACCCACCGGACGGGCCACCAGTATTTTTCTCAAAAAAATCGTTTCCCCCTGACTGTTAGGACCCACCGGACAGGCCTGTCGGATTTCGGGTTCAGGCAGACCCTTGAGGTTCGAACACTGGGGTGTGCGCGGAGATCTCTTCCCTACCGATCTACGTCCGATCCTCTCGTGCAAATTAAGAAGAAAACAACAAACAACACAGGGGACACGAGGTTTATACTAGTTCGGGCCACCGTCGTGGTGTAATACCCTACTCCAGTGTGTGGTGTGGTGGATTGCCTCTGGGGCTGATGATGAACAGTACAGAGGAAGAACAGCCTCATGAGGATGTTCTTGAGCTGAGGCTATCGTTCTACTTAGTCTCTCTACCTGATTCCTTGCCTATGGCAAGATGCCTCTACTCTGTGGTGGCTAGCTCTATTTATAAAGGCCCTGGGCCTCTCCCCGAATAATTGAGTGGGAAGGGCGCCAACAATTGGCCATTTTGAAGGGGAACATCTAGTACAAGTTATCCTGACCAAAGGTGGTCTTCACCTGCCAAAAGCACTGGTGGTGACCCCGTCTTGGGCTCCATGGTGACCTCTGTCCGGCCGTCCAGCTGGTCTTGGTCTCATTGCACCGGAATGGTAACCTTTGCCTGATGCCTCGGCCTGTGCTTGCCCCCTTTGCACTAAAGGGGAAACAAGGACTCTGCGCAGGTTAGCGCCCGCCTGGCCTTGATCGTCATGGCTTGCGTCACGGGATCCTCGGGAGGTACCCTTGCATTGATCTCTCCGCCTCCTCGCGAGCCTGCCTGAGGAGGCCGCTCTTGAGAAAGCTTCTTGTCGTCCGCCCCGTGAGGCTTGGCCCCTCGCGAGGGCCTTGAGCTTGAGCTGATGAAGATGGTCCGCGCTGGGCCCCCACTTGAGCCAAGCCGCAGGCAGGTAAGTCTGGGGACCCCCGTTCCCAGAACGCCGACAGTAGCCCCCGGGCCCAAGGCGCGCGCGGACTTGGCTTAGCAAAGAAGCGAAGGGGCAAGCGCGAAGCACCGCGGGACTTAACAGCCTGTGGCCTTGGGCGCCGCGTGGCGGTTGATTGGACGTGGGCGTCTGCGCTTCCCACGACGCCTCGGCAACTGCACGACTTGACAAGTCCCTACATGCAAAGATATGGGTCATGATTACCTGCGATCGTGGTGCTTGGCGGTTGGTCTTCTCCGGCTATAAGTACGGGGCTGCGTGAGCTCTGCCAGTTCGCCTCTTTCTGCAACTCCTTCTTCTTCTTTGCCACTCGCCGTTCTCATGGCTCCGAAGAGGTTCTCGGCGCGAGGAAGGAAAGGCCCTCAGTGCAGGGCCGACTCCCCCAGCCAGCCGGCCGGGGTCGCCCTCGCAAGTAACCCGTGGTCCCCGTAGCGGCTTCCCGTGGCCACGGAGGCGGTTCTCTGCGCGGTGGCGATCGTTCGGATGCCGAGGGGAGGCATGTCGTGACCGCGCGGCCCCCCACGCCGCGCTTTCGCTCAGCAGAGGTACTACCGGAGTTCGTCGTGTGGTCGGCGGATCCGACCAGCATCTGGCTCTGGCTCCCCCGCTTCTTTGTAGGTGAGCTGCCGGCCAGCGCCCGGTGCGGCTTCTGGCTCCAGGCGGACGGTTGCTGCAGCAGGGCCTCCTGGGCTTCGCTGGAGGTCTCCCCTTTTGGAAATGGGGCCCTGACCCGCGGCTGGCAAATGTTTGCCCGTGCGCGCGGCCTGGGTCAGCGGTGCACCCTGCACTTCAAGTTCGATGGTGACGCCACCCTCTACGTGAGGGTGTTTGGGGAAGATGGCCGCCGCACTAGGTGTTGCCCTGAAGATGACGACCGTGGTCGCCCGCCCAGCCCTGGCACCGACCAAGATGAAGATTGCGCCAGGCGTGCCGGTGGCGGTGCTCGGGGCTCGCCAAGCTTCGGCGACTCTCCCTCGGGCAGCAGCTCCTCCAGTGGTGGCCGCGACCAGCCATCGCGCCCGCCTGGGCGAAGGCAGCGGGTCCACCCGTCGCCGTGCCCCGGTGAAGCGAGAGGAGGCGTCCGCCTGAGCCTTAGGAGCAGCTCGAGCTTTTTCTGTCGGTTTATGTTGGACAGGTCGTGTCCGTTTTGTTTCCTTGCTTCCCTGCGCAAGAAGAAAGTAGTATGGGGCCCCGCGGGGGCGTGTCAGAATTGTTGTGGTCATGCATCGCGTTGCTTTTGCTATTCCTGCGCTATGTTTCCGTGTTGTGTGCCCATGTGCGGGAGCCCCTTGAGCTAGGTGGAGCTTGACACGGCCCTCGCCTATCGGGCTGAGGCCTTGCCGTGCACTTCATTCCCTGCAAGGGTTAGTTAGAGGGGTAATCTTTGGTCCCGGCGGCGGGGGCGATTAGCCTAGGTCCTGCGTTTGTGTCGCGATGCCCGTGAGGCATGGACTAGGAGGGGTGCTCCCGCAGGGGACTCAGGCAATAAAGGTCCAGACGATCGGGACAGAAGACACTCGTGAGGGCGCCCGCAAACATCCCTCGCGAGGCTTGTGCAGGAAAATCAAAGCGAGCGGTCAAAACAGTTAGAGAGTCATAAGCCAGGAGCACCAACAATTCCAATAAAACTTTAAACGGGAATAAACACGCCAACTGCAGAAAGCAAATGAAAAAGCTGCGTCCAGCACCTATTCTAGTCTTCGACGTCTTCTCACCAGCGCGGAGCTAAGTGCTCCCACTGGGCGTGGGCGGGAGCCCCCGAGGCCCGAGGGCGGCGCTCCGGAGACTCCGGGGCGTGTACAGCCACACTCATTATTACGTGAGAGTGTCACGAGCGGCGAGCTTCACAGGCGTTTGCCTTCTTCAAGGCACCGGGCCTTTCCCAGGACCCAATAGCTTCACAGGCATTGGCCTTCTTCACAGGCACCGGGCCTTTCCCAAAACGCGATAACTTCACAGGCATTGGCCTTCTTCACAGGCACCGGGCCTTTCCCGAAACGCGATAACTTCACATGCATTGGCCTTCTTCACAGGCACCGGTCCTTTCCCAAAATGCGATCACTTCACAGGCATTGGCCTTCTTCACAGGCACCGGGCCTTTCCCAAAACGCGATAACTTCACAAGCATTGGCCTTCTTCACAGGCACCAGGCCTTTCACAAAACGCGATAACTTCACAGGCATTGGCCTTCTTCACAGGCACCGGGCCTTTCCCAGGCGCTAGGCCTTGCTCAGGGGTAGAACCGCCGGAGATGTTGAATGTTCCATGCGTTCTGGATGGGTAGTCCCTCCGGAGTCTCCAAGCGTGTGGAGCTGGGCCTGGAAACACGAACAACCTTGAACGGGCCGTCCCACATGGGAGAGAGCTTGTGCAGCCCCTCCCTAGAGAGAACCCGTCTGAGCACGAGATCCCCTACCTCAAGGGTCCTGGGCGGATGTTGCGGCAGTGGTATCGTCGCAGCGCCTATTGATACCTTGCCGCTCGCAGCGCGGCTTCCCGATGGCGTTCCTCCCCCAGCACTAGATCCGTCCCCCGCATGGCATCCTGCTGAGCCTCGTTGAATGCCAGGACCCATGCGGAGCGACGCCTGACCTCGTGAGGGAGAACAACTTCTGCTCCGTAGACGAGGAAGAACGGGGTCTCGCCAGTCGGCTTGGTCGCTGTCGTGCGGATGGACCACAGCATGGACTAGAGTTCGTCGTACCAGCCCCTGCCACAGGCCTCGAGCTTCTTCTTTAAGGTGCAGGCTTTGAGGCCCCTCAGGACGTCCACGTTGGCTCGTTCAGCCTGGCCATTGCTCCGGGGGTGTGCTACAGAAGCGTAGCATATCTGCGTTCCAAGGTTAGCACAGTATGTTTTGAAGAGATTACTGGTGAATTGCGAATCGTTGTTAGTGATGATGCGGTTAGGCACCCCAAACCGGCTCACGAGGCCCTTGATGAACTTGACTGCCAAGCCTGCCGGGATTGTGCGGACAACTTCCACCTCGGCCCACTTGGTGAACTTGTCCACAGCGATGTAGAGGTAGCGATAGCCCCCTGGCGCCCGAGGGAACGGACCCAGAATGTCCAACCTCCAAACTGCGAACGGCCATGAGAGGGGTATGGTCTGCAGACCTCCCGCAGGCTGATGGATCTGTTTAGCGTGGAACTGGCAGGCCTCGCAAGCCTTCACCAGCTCAATGGCGTCGTTGAGTGCTGTGGGCCAGTAGAACCCGCTGCGGAACGCCTTGCCGACAAGGGTTCATGACGACGAGTGGTGCCCACAGTCTCCGCTGTGTATGTCCGCCAGCAGCTCCTTTCCTTGCTCCCTGGAAATGCAGCATAGGGACACGTCATTTGGCTGCTTCCTGTAGAGCTCTCCATCCTGGATGCAATAGGCCGTGGCCTGCCGTGCCACACGCTCTGCCTCCTCCTCGCTCTCTGGCAGAATCCCCCGAATCAGGTAGTCCTTGAGCTCCAGGATCCAACATCCCTCCTGAGGCTCCAGCGCCAGGAGCAGGCGTGCTCCTGAGGCCGGGCCGCAGACCGGAGCTCCCGAGGCAGGAGGCTGAGGAGGCTCCTCCCTTGGTTGCACCGTGCCTGACAGCGACGGCATCGCCGAGGGCTTGAAGAGCCGCTCCTCGAAGACGCCAGGTTCCTGCGGCAGCCGCCAACACGCCCTCTTGGCAATGTCGTCAGCCTCCTGATTGGTGCCGCAAGGCAAATGCTGCAGCTCCAGCCCCCAGAACTGTTTCTCCATCCTGCGGACTTCAGCGAGGTAAGCTTCCATGTGCTCGTCCTTTGGCTCTTATATCTTGTTGGAGAAGTTGACGAGGAGCTGTGAATCTCCCTTGATGGTGAGGCACTTTACCCCTAGGGCGATCGCAGCTTTCAAGCCTGCTATCAGGCCTTCGTACTCTGCTATGTTGTTGGAGACCTTCTCTCCGTGCTGGAAGCAGAGTTGCACGGCATAGTAGAGTTTGTCCTGAGTGGGGGATACGAGTACTGCGCCAGCTCCCGCGCCGTGCCGGGAGAATGCCCCATCGAAGTACATGACCCAGCCGTCCGGCGCTTCGCTTCCTGGGGAGAGTGACCGGTCTTCACCAGCCTCGAGACCCGGCGCTTCTGTCCATTCTGCCACGAAATCCACAAGTGCGGCTCCCTTGATGACTCTGGTTGTACTGAATTCCAGCTGAAATGCTTGTAGTTCGATGTTCCACTCTGCGACCCTTCTGGCTGAGTTGGGGCTCCTGAGTACCCTCTCCAAGGGGTATGCGGAGACGACCTTGATGGGATGGCCCTGGAAGTAGTGCCGCAATTTGCGCGAGGCCACCAATAGCGCGGAGATGAGCTTTTGAGGCATGGGGTACCGCGCCCTCGCGTCCCGCAGCGCCGTGCTGACAAAGTACACGGGATGCTCGACGAGATTGAGGGTGCCTACGCAGTGTGCGTCCTCCAGAGGTCGGGGCGCCTCCTAAGGCGATGGAACCCTCAGCGCTTGGTCATCTGAAGAGGCCTCTCCTCCCCCAGGTGTGCTCTCCTGGTGCGGCTGTTCCTCTCCGGCTGCGGTTGTGGTCCTCGCAAGGCCCTCCTGGCCTTGCTCTGCCTCAGTCTGGGCGGTTGATGTGGCCCTTGCTCGGCGCTCCTCCCTGACCGCCACCAAGGCTGCGCTAGCGGAGTAGGGGGTGGCCGCGAGGTAGAGCACTAGGGGCTCCCGAGGGCGTGGTGCTACCATCACTGGTGAGCTGGTAAGGTACCTCTTGAGATCCTGGAACGCCTTGTCGGCCTCTTCAGTCCATTCGAAGGGGCCCTTCTTCTTCATCATCTTGAAGAAGGGCAGCGCTCGTTCCCCCAGCTTGGAGATGAAGCACCCCAACGCAGTCATGCACCCAGTGAGCTTCTGCATTTCCCTGAGGGTCATCGGCGGGCTCATGTCCTCGACCGCCTTGACCTTCTCCGGGTTGGCCTCAATGCCCCTATGGGACACGAGGAAACCCAGGAGCTTGCTTGAGGGGACTCCGAACACGCACTTCTCCGGGTTGAGCCGTAGATCCACTTCATTGAGGCTCGCAAAGGTTTCCTCCAGGTCCTGTATCAAGGTTTTTGCCTCCCGAGACTTCACCATGATGTCATCGACGTAAGCCTCAGCGTTCCTCCCGAGCTGCCGGCCTAAAGCGATGTGCATCAGCCACTGAAAGGTTGCGCCTGCGTTGCGCAACCCAAATGGCATGCACGTATAGCAGTACACCCCACACGGGGTTAGGAAAGCAGTCTTCTCCATGTCTTCCACCGCCATCTTGATCTGGTGATAGCCCGAGAAGGCATCCAGGAAGCACAACAGGTCACATTCTACGGTGGAGTTGACTATCTGGTCAATGCGGGGGAGCGGAAATGGGTCCTGCGGGCAGGCTTTGTTGAGGTTGGTAAAGTCGACACACATGCGCTCCTTTCCCCCTTCTTTGGCACGACAACAGGATTAGCCAGCCAGTCAGGGTAGCGGACCTTGAGGATAACCCCTGCTGCTTCTAGTTTCCGGGTATCTTGAACGATGAAAGCCTGTTTCTCAGTGGACTGCCTCCTTGCCTTCAGATTCACGAGGCGTACGTTGGGGCACACGTTGAGGTGATGCTCGATCACACCCCTTGGGACTCCTGCTAACTGATCAGGTTCCCATGCGAACACCCTCTTGTTCGCGCGCAGGAATTCGATCAGGGCCTTCTCCTGCTCGGGCTCGAGATTGGCTCCTACGGTGAAGGTGGCATCGGTCCACCCGTCCTCGTCGACCGGTACTTGCTTGGTTTCCGCCTTGTACTGGGTGAACAGCTGCTTCTTTTTAGCTGGCGCAGCCCCCTTGGGCTCGAGGGCGTCGGTGCCGGCGGGCTGCGCCACCGCGGTCGCCCTGGAGGTGAGCTGGAGCACCTGCAGCGCATCCCTTGTATCCCCTGGCATGGTAAGGACACCGCTGCTCCCGGGCATCTTCATGAGGTTGTATGCCGGGTGAGTTGCCGCCATGAACCGGGCCAAGGCCGGGTAGCCGAGGATGGCGTTGTACGGGAGGCCGATGGGGGCGATGTCAAACTCGATCAGCTTCATGCGGAAGTTGTCGTAGGTGCCGAAGGTCACTGGGAGGCGGATCTGCCCCAAGGAAGCGGTGGAGCCGGCTCCGACGCCTGTGAAGGGCCTGCTGGGCTGGAGTCGCTCCGGTGGTACGTGCAGGAGGCTGAAGGCCTTAACCGAGAGCACGTTGAGGCCGGCGCCACCATCGATGAGGGTCCTGGTGACGGCCACTTGGTAGATGGTGGGGGTGCACAGCATCGGTAGCGCCCGAGCCGGAGGGATTGAAGGGGTGGTCTCCCGAGTCGAAAGTCAGGTCGGCCTCGGGCGCTGCCCGGCCCGAGGGAGCTTCTTGACGCTTGGAGGCGGCGCTGATCTGGCGGGCGAACGGCTTGACGTGGTGACTCGAGGGAGGTGCTCGGGAGCCACCTAGGAGGGCCGCGACAACGAGCGGTGCTGGCGCGGCGAAGCGGGCGAGGAAGAGGCTGCGTAGCTCTTCCCAAGAAGTCACGGAAGCCGTCGATAGGTGGAAGAGCCACATGTGCGGGACACGGGTGAGGGCCATGGATAACAAGTTGGCCATCACCCGGTCGTCGCCCCCAGCTCTGAGGACGGCCTCCTCGTACGCAAGCAGGAAAACCAGCGGGTCCGCCGCGCCGTTGTAGCACGGCGGCATCTTGGGCTTGAACTTGTGCGGCCATTGCACCTGTCGCGGGGTGGGGGCCAAGGCCGGGAGCCCCCTGGCCGCTGCGCTGGCGTCTGCTGCCCGGGCCGGCGGCACATTGTCCGCCATGGGGACGGAGCGTGGTGTTGGCGGAGAGCGGGTCATCGGAAGGAGGAATTCCAGCGCACCCCTACCTGGCGCGCCAAATGTCGGATTTCGGGTTCCGGCAGACCCTTGAGGTTCGAACACTGGGGTGCGTGCGGAGATCTCTCCCCTACCGATCTACGTCCGATCCTCTCATGCGAACTAAGACGAAAACAATGAACAACACAGGGGACACGAGGTTTATATTGGTTCGGGCCACTGTCGTGGTGTAATACCCTACTCCAGTGTGTGGTGTGGTGGATTGCCTCTGGGGCTGATGATGAACAGTCTGAGAGGAAGAACAGCCTCGCGAGGGATGTTCTTGAGCTGAGGCTATGCGTTCTACTTAGTCTCTCTACCTGATTCCTTGCCTATGGCTAGATGCCTCTACTCTGTGGTGGCTAGCTCTATTTATAGAGGCCCTGGGCCTCTCCTCGAATAATTGAGCGGGAAGGGCGCCAACAATTGGCCATTTTGAAGGGGAACATCTAGTACAAGTTATCCTGACCAAAGGTGGTCTTCTTCTGCCAAAAGCACTGGTGGTGACGCCGTCTTGGGCTCCATGGTGACCTCTGTCCGGCCGACCGGCTGGTCTTGGTCTTGTTGCACCGGAATGGTAACCTTTGCCTGATGCCTCGGCCGGTGCTTGCCCCCTTTGCACCAAAGGGGAAATAAGGACTCTGCGCAGGTTGGCGCCCGCCTGGCGCCCGCCTGGCCTTGATCGTCATGCCTTGCGTCACGGGATCCTCGCGAGGTACCATTGCATTGATCTCTCCGCCTCCTCGCGAGCCTGCCTGAGGAGGCCGCTCTTGAGGAAGCTTCTTGTCGTTCGCCCCGCGAGGCTTGGCCCCTCACGAGGGTCTTGAGCTTGAGCTGATGAAGATGGGCCGCGCTGGGCCCCCACTTGAGCCACGCCGCAGGCCGCAGGCAGGCAAGTCTGGGGACCCCCGTTACCAGAGCGCCGATAAGGCCACCGTATTTCACGAAAAAAAACGTTCCCCCCGCTGTCAGCTCGGACCCACCGGAAGTGCCACCTTATTACGCACAAAAAAATGAATACTCCCCAGGCTAGCTGGGACCCACCTTGGTGGGAGGCTGACTTGTGGGCCTAATAAGTTGACGGGGACGAAGGGCTTTATCAACTTAGTCAATATGAACGATTCTAGCTCCATCGACCGTACGATGTCCATCCAACGGCCGTAGTGCTTCTTCAACCTCTGGTCTTCTTGCTCCAGCCGCCCAAAGCAGCGCCGGTCGTGCCGCATGCTCTTGCCTCCAGTGGTCGGCTGTGCTGCCGCAAAGGCCTCACCGCCGCCTACTATTCCCACCGCTTGCCAGGCCCTGCGGCGACGGCTGCCTCACACCGCAGCCGAACCAGTGAACCCTCGTACTCCTCTCCGCGCGGGCTTCCACTGCCGCATCTTCCCCGGCTCCGCGTCGTCCCCTTCCTAGGCCTCGCCGTTGTCCACCGCCGTGGTGCTCTCCGCGCAGCGTGGTCAATGTGGTCAAGGAACGACTTCCATCGAAAGAGTACTGTACGTGGAGAGGCTGACAGCTGGGTCCATGGCCACAACCCAGTTTTTTTGGGATTTTCCAAGTAAGTCGCTTTGTCAGGCCTGTTGGGCTGCGAATCTTTCAAGGCGAGGAGAGCTTTCATTCGGCTGGCCGAGAAAATGGCCCATCAGTAATGAGAAATGGGATGTACATTTTTAAAACACATCAAACCGGCAATTAGTTTCAAATATATTTTTTTCATTTCAAGATTTTAAATTACATTAACTTTTATGCGTGGAGAATTTGTTGGATTTTATATTGATATACATTTATTTTTAAAATCAGTTTGAATGTGAGTCGAAATTTTGGGATTAAAAACAGTTCGGACCGCACCGAAATATGCAAAATTTCATATAATTTTTAACCGTGGCCATAATATGGGCTGTAATGCTAACAAAAAGAATATGGGCTCCAAAAAACCTTAAGAATTAGCAAATGGGCTGTAAATTATTAGAAATAATGGCAGATGGGTTGTATGTTGTTTTCACAGATTTGAGGCTTTCCTAAAAAAGGTTGACGACAAGCCGACTGTTGGATGTCCATCCAACGGCCATCGTCTTCTTCAATCTCTGCTCTTCTGCTCAATTTGCTCAAACAAGCGCCCGGCAGACTGCCTGCTCCTCCTCCTCACCCGTCGGCCAGTGGCCGCTGCAGCCTCACCGCCCACCGCATTCCCATCACTGCATAGCCATCCTCAGACTCACCCACACCTCTTGTTATTCTCCGGGCGATGGCAGACGAACCAAGAAACCTCGTGCATCGTAGTCCCTCCGCTGCGTGGGAAACAAGCTGTCAGTCTTCCTGCCTCGTCGTCCCTTCCTAGGCCTCGCCGTCGTCCACCGCCGTGGTGCTCTCGCTGCGGCATGGTCAATGTGGTCAATGACCGACTTCCATCGGAAGAGTACTGTGCGTGGAGACGCTGACAGCTGGGTCCACGGCCGCAGCAAGGAAGTGCCTCCTTACTACGCGCAAAATAATTATTCCTCCACCTGACAGCGGGGACCCACCGGACGGGCCACCGTATTTCATGAAAAAACGTTTCTCGATCGCCGGGACCCACCAGCTACACCTTCGCACGCAAGGAAGTGCTTGGGCAAAAAATAAAACGATTCGCTTCTAACTGCTGGGACCCACCAGCTACATCTTCGCACGCAAGGAAGTGCCTGACAGTCGGGACCCACCTGGTCGAAGCGTACGTAGCGTTGTCATTCTGGTCGCGAACATGTACGTACATACTGGTCGATATAGAGGCGCGCATGTGTCGTAGTAGAGGCGCGCACATAGCATGTACACGTACGTACAACGGCCAGGGTGCAAGAAAGAAAATACGGCCACATATGTGTACATACGGGCGGGGTCTCGAACGCCTACTCACGCATACGTACGGCCAGGGCTCGTGTACATGGCTTGGTCAGAACGGAGAAACAGCGTCGTCGTCGTGTTCATGGGGAGGCAGCGGAATGCGTCGTGTTCATGGGGAGGCAACGGAATGCGTCGTGTTCATGGGGAGGCAACAGAATGTGTCGTGTTCATCGGGAGGCAACGGAATGCGTCGTGTTCATCGGGAGGCAACGGAATGCGTCGTGTTCATCGGGAGGCAGCGGAACGCGTGGGAGCCAACCGGCTGGGTCAGAACGGAATGCGCGGTCGTGTTCATCGGGAGGGCTTGGACGGAACAGGCAATGGAAACGAGGCCTGGCGTACCGCGGAACGGAGGAAACGGACCTCCTACGGTCGAAACGGGGGTCCTGTTGATCGGCAGGGGTGTGGCGTACCGCAAAACGGACTAAACAGACTTGTGTTGGAGCGCTACGGTCGAAACGGGGTCCTGTTCATCGGGAGGGGTGTGGCGTACCGCCAAACGGGACTCCACGGGATACTGTTCATCTCCACCGTCGACCTCCTCCAGTCTCCACGGGCTCCTGTTCATCCAGCCTCCACCGCGCGCTACTCCACCGGCAACTGTTCAACCACCCCTCCACCATCTACTGTTCATCCAGCCCTCCACACCACGGGGTCCTGTTCAACCACCCTTCCACGGGCACCCCTCCATCGTCTACTGTTCATCCATCCATCCACACCACAGGGTCCTGTTCAACCACCCCTCCACGGGCACCCCTCCACCGTCTACTGTTCATCCAGCCCTCCACCACACCACAGGGTCCTGTTCATCCAGAGGCAACGCCACCGCCACCGCTCATCCAACCCCCCGCAATGCTCGCTATTCATCCCAGAGGCGATCGATCGGCTTCGATTAGCAGCGATGGCGAAGAATCGCCGATCGGGTTCGATTAACGACCATCGATCGATCGCCAGTTCAATAACGCGTAGCCTGTAGTGCAATCGCCGGGTTCGATTAGAGCCCAACGCCTCGCTCGGGTTGATTAGAGCCAACGCCTCGCACACGCCGCATACGTGTCACGAGAAAGCAGCGCATCGCTCGGCCCCGACCTCCCACCGTAACCGGCAACTCCCCGAAATTTCCTCCCCCTCGCTTCTACCACGGTTTTTTCCGTCATGGACGGCCCAAAGAATGTCATGCAGCTGCGTCTCCGGCCCGCCCAGGACGAAAAGCCCATTTTCTGTCATGATTTTTTGTCATAGAAGTAGGAGCCCACCACATCTATGATGATACTGGGTTTTGTCACAATTATCGTCATAGAAGTGTCATATGTATGATGAGAAAAAAATTCGTTCGGCCCAAAATTTCACGGATGTGTCTTTTTTTTGTAGTGCTAGTAAATCCAAAACTCATCTGAAATTCATGAACCTTGGCATGCTATCATGGAATGGCATCAACATGTTGTGGTAAAAAATTGTCCCATTTGGGGTAGGTTTTGGTATAAGCTTCTCACAAACCAGATCTTCTCACAAGAAGCCTCATGGTTCCGGTTCGGAACGTGTCATCTTTGTGGACAAAATGATATGCGTTGCATCTTCTTGCTTTCAATTTTTTTTGTCAATATAGAACCACAAGAGTGCCGTGTTAAATTTTGGAATTTTTCAGGGTTCGTTTGGACATTCTTATATATTAACTGAGTTTTCTAGGCATTTTAAGTGCATAATTCAAATTTGAACTACAGGCACATGCTCCAGTGCATATAAATGGGTTGAAAATCAAATGTGTGTCCTTCGTTGGATACTTAGGTCCCATACAAGAAATGGGAATGAATTTCAAACACTAGGGCACCGTCGCTTGGCCACAAACATTGAGATACATGGTTTTAAAATTCTAGTAAATACAAAACTCGTATGAAATTCATGAAACTTGGCATGCTATCATGAAAAGACATCAACATGCTGTGGTAAAAACATTGTCCCATTTGGGATAGGTTTGGGTATAAACTTCTCACAAACCAGAGCTTCTCACTACAAGCCTCATGGTTTCGGTAGGGAATGTGCCTCCTTCGTGGATGAAATGATATTCATTGCCTCCTCTTGCTTTCAAATTTTGTCCTACTGGCAACATAGAGCAACAAGAGTGTCATGTTAAAATTTGGAATTTTTTGGGGTTCGTTCGAACATTTTTATACAATAACTTTGTTTTGTAGACATTTTATGTGCATAATTCAAATTTGAACTACATGCACATGCTCCAATGCAGAAAAATCGGTTCGAAAATCAAATCTGTGTCCTTGGGTGCATGCTTAGGTCCCATGCAAGAAATGAGAATGAAATTCAAACACCAAGGCACCGTTGCTTGCCGGCAAAACGTTGAGATACTTTGTTTTAAATTCTAGTAAATCCAAAACTCGTCTGAATTTCATCAAACATGGCATGCTATCATGGAATGGCACCCGACATTCCGTGGCATTTTTCGTGTCCAATTTGAGAGAAGGCGCACTCGAATGAACAACCATCAACGCATTTTTAAACAAGTAGTTGCCACCTTATCATTTCAAACGTTTGTATAATTTAAATCATGGGCATTCTGTTAACCATTCACGTGACGCCACATATCACACTTTTAATGGCTAGGAGGTGCCGTGCAGAAAGCTGCTTGAGTAGACGGGAGGCATGCGAGCGCAGTCCGCCGTGCAGGCTGACCGGGAGGTGTGCAAGCTGTCCTCCAATGGGCAGGCTCACAGGGAAGCGTGCGAGTTGTACGCTGTGCAGGCTAAGTGGGAAGCGAGCCCTTTGACTTTCATGGTCGTCCGCCTTGCTCGCATTCTCTCCATTAATGGTGCCTGCGCCACAATTTAATACAGGCGGCCTTACTGTTCGCCTCCCATTCTTGTCACTCAGACCTCCACCAACGCCATGGCACAGAAGGATCATCTTCCAGTAATTTTCCAGTTTGGTGAAGTCGACTCCAAGCTGGACAAGATAGAAAATAAGGAGGAATGGGGCCTCATGGACATGGTCCTGAACCAGCTGGCCGCGGCGGTTGCTGCCCCCGCTACCGCCTGGCCCCATTCCCATCCTCGCGCTTGCGCCAAATACCATCCCTCACAGCATTGATGGGCTGGTCGCCGAGCACTATCGCAGAGCTGGAAGCCACGGGCATCAGCAAGGCCGCCTCAGACCCATGCGGGCTCGTGTACATGCCAGCGCCAGCACCCGTGCCCGTGCGTGATCCTGCACCCACCGCGGCATCAGTCCCCGTGTGTTTTCCTGCACCCGCCGTGCTCGTGCTCGTGCACGCGCCCCCCTTCGCATCATGGGACGCCGCCGCCGACTATTATCTCACAGCACCGCAAGTTGTCGTCCTCCCGCGCCCCGCCCTTCGATCGCGCGACGATGAAATGTTTGATTTCCAAGTGAAGAACATTTTATGCTGCCTTGAAGACTTCAACAACGGCGTCCCAGAGGAGAGGACGACAACGACAACGCTAGCATGGCACGCCGCCTCCACCGCCGCCAAAATTAGTTTTTTGGGTTTAATACTGTATTTCGATCGTATGAATATAAAGTCGCAGTGTGACTGAACGAAACATATGGTTTGAGCTAACTTGCATTCTTCTCTCTGAATGTACAAACTTATCAAACGATTTAAAAAAACATCAATAGTTTTTAAATTTAAAATACTCATCGCAAACGTTTAAGATAGAACACCCGTATGCAAACCGACAGCTTCCCCAGTAAGCCAAGGGGAAATGTGCCGAGCAGGATTTGTGGATCTCTTCATCGCAAATGTTTTAGATAGAACACCCATATGCACAGCGAGAGCTACAGTCTTCACTAGTAAGCAAAGGGAAAAATTTGCCGAGCAGCATTTGTGCATCCCTTCATCACAAACAGTTTAGATTGTATATGGTATGCAAAGCGAGAGCTATGGTTCCTTCACCCCTAAGCCAAGAGAAAATCTGGCATGCAGGATTTCTACATCTCTTCAACGCAAACGGTTTTTTCGGATGACCCGTATGCAACCACGTACAGATAATTTGGTAAGATTTGCATCTGTCATATTGGGTATATTGCCATTTGTCAAACTGAAAAGATTGACATTTGTTGATCTAGTAACATTGCCCTTTGCCAACCTTGTAATACTGCCATTTGTCAAAATATACAGCTAAAAATCACTAGCACTATCTAAGCTTTGCAACTAAAATTCAGTAATTAAGCATAGACTTCATTCATAGATTAAGCAGTCATTCTTTATACAAATAGTTCAACTCGACAGCTGAACCGGACAAAAATTTCCCCAAGTTTTGCCAACCACGTACTGAAATAGCTAGTTTAACTATATATACCAGCTAATTTTAAGTACGTTGTACAGTTCAACCACATCTATAGTCAGATGAACTGAACAAAATAGCCCCCAAATGCTACTACTACGGAGGGGCTTTGTACTACTTCCAGCATGCTCAGTAAGAGGCAGAGGAGGAGGATCTTACCGACGAGCTAGACAACTACAATACGGTGCCTACCGCTGCGGCACCTTCAACGATGCTCACCTCGAATTCCCTCTGCCGCTCCAGACGACCCCTCTCGAAGCGACATGACTCCTCGTAGATCTCCTAATTACTTGCCTCTGCGGCGGCGTGTGGTGCGGCCACGCCGGCGGTAAGGATCTTTGCATGCTCGACGAGGCGCTCCTCCTTCTCCCGCAGGAACTCGATGTAGAGTGCAAGGTCGCTGACGCACGTGCGGGCCTCCACCTCCACCTCCCGCCTTCGGTCGGTGGTGGCGGAGCGGGTGATGACCCCGTCAGTCGACGGTGGGCCGGCGGCCACGACCACCACCTCCTGCCTTCGGGCCATGATGGCGGAGCGGGTGATGGCGGCGATGGCCGACAGTGGGGTGGCGGCCACGATGGCCACCTCTCGCCTTCGGGCTGCGACAGCGGAGTAGGCGATGGACGTGGCTTTCGACGATGGTGTGGCGGCCACGGTGGCAAACGGTGGGGTGGCGGCAATGGCGGCTAGCAACAGCTGCCGGCGGGCAGCGGCGACGGATCGTGTGGTGGGTGTTGCTCGCACACCCAACAGAGACGCCACGCGCACTACACTACGCGGGGACTGCACCGTCGCCGTTGTGTAGCCTCCCAGCTGGAGCTGTCCTCTGATAATGGTGGAGTGACTGATAGATGACGACGGACCCGTGCCATTGGCGATTGTTGGAGAAGCAGACGAGATAAGCTACAGGGAGGGAGTGGAAATGCGACAGGTTTATATAGCAGGTCCGTAAGCATTGGGATTCTGGGGGATTTCGCTGAGTCAGGTAGGAAGCTTGCGTGGGAACCTGCGCGGTTCCACGGGAAAAGGTTCACCGACGATTCATTGCCGCCACCTCGAGCCACCGTTTGGCCAAAAGAACGGCCCCACGCGCTGCTCAAGCTTGCGCTCAAGTCAATCAACTGCAGCGGGGTGACAAGAGGCGTAGAGGAGGGAGGTGACAGACACGTAACTATACGGTAATAAAAACATTTGCAATTTAATTACCTACTAGGCTACTACCCCGTCCTGATTGATAAGTCGTCTTTGTATTTTTGTGCCAAATTTTGACTAGAGATTTAACTAATAAAACGGTGCCAAACTTTCCCTCCTGGGGGCATCATTTTGGAGAAAGTGATGGCTAGGGGGATGGTGGAGTGGAGCGGTACTTCATCTCACACATTGATGGCGGCGGAGATTGACGGCATGGCGCTGTGGAGGCTCGGCGTCCGATGCACGGAGATGGACTCGCGCAGGAGGAGGTAGCTGTCTGGCGTCATGGTGACGTCGATGGCAGAGTGGCCAGACTAGGTAGAATCCTCAATATGATCTGAAGACGGACGTGTGGAAGATTGCGGCGAGGACACACGAGTGCGTCTGACCGGATTGTGTCCCAGACCCGGTATGTGGCTCGGCTGGGGCTTCTGGCTTTTGATGTTAGGCTTAGAGCATCTCCAGCCGTTGAACCCGCCTTTTTCACGGGATTCTCATCAATACGGGTATAGGTAACCGAATCGTGCCCGTTGGCATGACTCCTCGATTTAGGCAAGTTCCAGACGTCCATGCGGAGGACACTTGATATTCATCCCCTTTATAAAGAGTCATAGGCCTGTCTCCTTCCTCTCGCGCTCAATCGAATCCTCCCCACCTCGAGTTCCAACACCCAAGCCTCAGGCTAGGCGCTTCGGACCTACAATCATGTCCGGATCCAACCTTCAAGGTCGGTGTGATAGAGGAGGACATCAACAAGCTAAGAGAGGCTAGGTATTTGACCGGCGAAATCTCGCACAGGCTGCCTGCTCGAGGGCAGGTCATTCCCACTCCCGAACCTGGCGAGAGTGTCGTATTCGTCTCCCACTTCCTCCGAGGGCTAGGTTTCAGTCTAGATCCCTTTGTCAGAGGGCTCATGTTCTACTACGGGCTCGATTTCCATGATCTGGCTCCGGATTCCATTCTGCACATTTCGTCGTCCATCGTCGTGTGTGAAGCTTTCCTCCGCATTATCCCACACTTCGGCCTATGGCTCAAGACATTTAATGTGAAGCCGAAGATGATTGAGGGGCGACATGCAGAGTGCGGAGGTGTCAGATTAAGCAAAGCGCCCGATGTTCCATGGCCAAAGGGTTCCTTCCCGGAGGTGTCCAGTTTATGGAAACGGGAGTGGTTTTATATCACAGCTCCCCGGGGTACCAAGTGGGTAGCCGCCCCTGCCTTCCGCTCGGGTCCCCCGCCACAATTGGCATCATGGGTCAATAAGGGCTGGGCGGGGGCGATAAATGATGTGCCAACATTGCAGAGTCGCATCCGAGATCTCTACGAGAGAGATGTCAGCCTTGGTAAGGTAATGCAAGTTATGCTAGTTCGTCGAGCCCTGCCTTGCAAAACGTCAACCTCTCCGTATGTGGGAGTTCAACCCGGAAGGACCACAAACTATTCAGCACTTCTTCGGCGTGACACTCGAAGAGATGTACAGATCGTTCTTCGGATCACAAATAGAGTGTTCGGACACCTCCGAGGATGCGGGTTTGAACTGCAATCGTCCAGAAACTCAAGTAAGTAATTCCGTGGCCGAACACGTTGTCTTTTAATTTATCACAACATCATTCTGAAAAGTCGCCTTTTGACCAGGATGGATAAAAAGGCGAAGATGATCAGTGTCCACCTCCCTTCCTCGTGGCTCACCGGATCCTGTACTAGCCAGGATGCTTGAGCTTGCGCCTTATCAAAGCGCCATCGTGGGAAGGTAAAGGGAGGAACAAAGAGGCCGAGAGCTAGCCTCACTTACTATTCATCCAAACCGTAGAATCAATTGCCTCCTCGAAGGAGGATAACCGGGGAAGAATCTAAAATTCCCTCTCCCGGGGAAGGAAGAGGACCGCCTCAAGACTTGGAAGTAGTGGTCTCCAAGCGAGGGAAGAATCCTTTGTCGGAGGGTCCTACCCAGAGGGCATCCTTACCGCACAGTACCCGCAAGGGGACCAGTGATACGTCTCCAACGTATCTATAATTTTTGATTGCTCCATGCTATATTATCTACTGTTTTGGACCATATTGGGCTTTATTTTTCCACTTTTATATTACTTTTGGGACTAACCTATTAACCGGAGGCCCAGCCCAGAATTGCTGTTTTTTGCCTATTTTAGTGTTTCGAAGAAACGGAATTTCAAACGGAGTCCAAACGGAATGAAACCTTAGGGAACGTGATTTTCTCAACAAATAAGATCCAGGAGACTTGGACCCTCCATCAAGAAAGGAGGGAGGCGGCCACGAGGGTGGAGGGCGCGCCCCCCTGCCTCGTGGTCCCCTCTTTGCTCCACCGACATACTCCTTCCACCTATATATACCTCGTACGCACTTCAAACGATCGAATCACGGAGCCAACAACCTAATTCCACCGCCGCAACCTTCTGTACCCACGAGATCCCATCTTGGGGCCTGTTCCGGAGCTCCGCCGGAAGGGGAATCCACCATGGAGGGCTTCTACATCAACACCATAGCCCCTCCGATGAAGTGTGAGTAGTTTACCTCAGACCTTTGGGTCCATAGTTAGTAGCTAGATGGCTTCTTCTCTCTTTTTGGATCTCAATACAATGTTCTCCCCCTCTCGTGGAGATCTATTCGATATAATCTTCTTTTTGCGGTGTGTTTGTTGAGACCGATGAATTGTGGGTTTATGATCAAGATTATCTATGAACAATATTTGAATCTTCTCTGAATTCTTTTATGTATGATTGGTTATCTTTGCAAGTCTCTTGAATTATCGGTTTGGTTTGGCCTACTAGATTGGTTTTTCTTGCAATGGGAGAAGTGCTTAGTTCTGGGTTCAATCTTGCGGTGTCCTTTCCCAAAGTGATGAGGGGCAGCAAGGCACGTATTGTATTGTTGCCATCGAGGATAACAAGATGGTTTTTTATCATATTGCATGAATTTATCCCTCTACATCATGTCATCTTGCTTAAGGCGTTACTCTGTTTTCTTGAACTTAATACTCTAGATGCATGCTGGATAGCGGTCGATGAGTGGAGTAATAGTAGTAGATGCAGGCATGAGTCGGTCTACTTGTCTCAGACGTGATGCCTATATACATGATCATTCCTAGATACTCTCATAACTATGATCAATTCTGTCAATTGCTCAACAGTAATTTGTTCACCCATCGTAGAATACTTATGCTCTTGAGAGAAGCTACTAGTGAAATCTATGGTCCCCGGGTCTATTCTCATCATATCAATCTCCATCACTTTATTATTGTTTTGCCTTTTACTTTGCTCTTTTATTTTACTTTTCATCTTTATACCAAAAATACCAAAAATATTATCTATCATCTCTATCAGATCTCACTCTCGTAAGTGACCGTGAAGGGACTGACAACCCCTAATCGCGTTGGTTGCGTTGAGCTATTTGTTTTGTGTATGTACGAGTGTCGGGGGAAATCTGTCCCACCACGGACACCTATGGGACCGGAGCCCCTTTTCGGTTTGGCAGGGGGCGGAGGATGCACAAAGAGCAGATTGAAGCGATCACACGAGCGATTTACCCAGCTTCGGAGCTCTCCGGAGAGATAATACTCCTACTGCTGCTTGTCTGGTTGTATTGTGTCCTTGCTAGGGAGCGATGGAAGCTACAAAACCTAGCTTGAGAGTCTGTGGCTTCGTACGAGCTGAACCGAACCAGCCGAACGAAGCGAACCGAGCGAACCCTCTCTACGTTGCACTCGGGCCTCCTTTTATAAGCACAAGGGGTCACCACAGGTGGCAAGTAGATAAGGGTAAAATAGGAAAAACAGAGGTTGGTACACCGCTTTGTACAGTGTACAGTGATCTATACCTAACTCTGACGGCAGGGGACAAGGGCCATAAATGCCCGTCCCTGTCGCCTGAAAAGTGCAACAGGACCGCTGGCGCGCCTCCGTTTGCCACGATGGTAGCTTGTCAGCGCCGCTTATCGCCGCTCCCCGCTGGCTGCACAGCCCATTGAAACGCGCGCCTGGAAAAGCCCCATGGCGACACGTTGGCGGATGAGCTGGAGCGGAGATGAAGGGAGGTTACCTGCCGCGGCAAGCGCCTTGCCGCGCTCGGGAGCTTGTCGCTCACCAAGCCTTCCCGGCAAGCTCCTCTTGCCGGGGCCTTGTTTCCTTCATGCCTCGAGTGGCCTTCCCGGCAAGCTCCTCTTGCCGGGGTCTTGTCTCTTTGAATGAGAACACTTTGTTCTTGAATGGCTCCAAGGCAGCCACGAAGAATCTTGGTGATCATCTTGCAAGCCTTGCCGCGGGGTGCTGCGACTGCCCGTGCACGAGTTCGGGATACTAGGGTACCCCTACTCTAGTACACCGACAGGAGCCCCCGGGCCTGGGCCATACATGGTGCCGAGCGCTGTTGGGCCAGGCCCAAAACAGTGCACGGGCATGCGCGGCCTGAATCACACCGTTACTCACCCCGGACCTACCACGTCCCCCACAAACGGCACGCGTCGAGCGCGGCGTTATGGGAGAAATCGTGGGCGAGATCGCGGGGGAATATTTTCATCAGGAAGTGCGAAACGTCCACCCCCCTCCCTCTTTATAAGCAGAGGAAACAGGGGCATTCTGTTCCCCTCGCCATCTGCTGCTTGTTCTTCGAAAACCACCATTGCTCTCTCCTGCTTCCCGAGCCAGAAAAGAGCAACGCTCCGCCCCTCGTCGCCGCCGTCTCCACCAACGCCGTCGGTCACCTCCACCGCCTCCGCCATGGCTCCGAAGGCCGACAAGGGGAAAGGCGTGAAGTCGGTCGAGGCGCAGCGGCTCGCGGCGCTGCGCAAGGAACGGGCCCTCTTCGACCCCCAGCTCGACGCAAAGGCGTTGCGGAGGGAGTATTACCTCTTCTGGTCGACGGAGACGCGGGCGCACCCGCGCACGAGGGTGATCTCCGCCGCTGCATCTGAGAAGGTTTCCGTCGGGTATCCCTTCTTTGCGCTTTTCTTCTACTGCGGGCTCTGCCCGCCCTGCTCCGAATTCTTTTGTGACGTCATGAACACATATGGCCTCCACCTCCTTGATTTCACCCCCAACGCCGTCCTCACCATGGCGGTTTCCGCCCATCTTTGTGAGAATTTTGTCGGGGTCCACCCAAATGTCGCCCTCTTCCGTCACTTCTTCATGCCCCGCGCCGAGAGAGGAGAGCCGCTTGCCGGAGGGATAGCTTGGGTCTCTAGGATCGGCAAGAAAGAAGCTTACTTGGAAGGGGAGTTCCGTAGCAAGTGGGACGAGTGGAGAGGCAACTGGTGCTGGATCGTCGAGGAGAACCCGCAGCCCTTCACTGCCGTGCGCCAAACCCCAATAGTGCGCGGCAACGATTGGAGTAACTTGGCGCCGGAGGATGCGAGGCTGCAGATTGCCGTGACCCGGATCCTGCGCCTTAGGCTTGCCGGACTCACCGTAGGCGCAGTTGGCGCAGACTTCCTTCGCCGCGGCATTGCACCCTTGCAGGAAAGGGGGAGACCGGCTTGGGAATTTAAAAATGCGGCAGATATCATGAGGCTGCACCTGGGCCTTAACTGGAACTTCACAGTCTTGGAGCTGACGGCGATGCTGCAGGAGCTATTCAAGCATGATCCCGAGCACCCAGAGTGGTTCATGTTGCCGGACCGCATCTGCGCCATGATGCCGTTGTGCGATTCCCATGGAATCGTTCCAACCTGGCAGGAGCCTTCGGACGACATCGTGCGGCAGTTCTTTGACAGCTTGGAGGAATTCGCGGTCCGCGCCGACGAGAAGAAGTGGCTCACCCGTGACACCGCCGACCAAGAGATGGCGCGCATTGCCACAAGGTTGGAGGAGGCGGCAGAAGCTGCCGCTGGTGTCTTCGGGTTTACCGTGGAGGAGGCAGAGGCAGCCGAGGCGGGCGAGCCATGCCGACCGAGAAGAGTTTGCCGGCGAGGAGGAGCAGGTCGAGCCCAAGTCGAGCCCAGCCGAGCCAGCCGAGGACGCTTCTGCTCCGTCATCCAGCACATTGTCAGCAACGGAGCCCCGGCTCCGCCAAGGAGGCGTCTTCGAGGGCGGAGATGAGTCGAGACGGCAAAGCGGGCCAACAGCAAGATAGCTGCGGCGACAAGCTCTACCAGCAAGTCGTTGTCGCGGGAGCGTCCCCACACGGCTCCGCAATCGAGGCGGGATCTTCCCGGCCGCCGCCACTCCCGCCAAGCGATCAAGGAGTCCACCTCTCCACCACTTGCTACCGGAGGCGAGCCGGAGTTTGATCTCTCCGCTCGGCTCCAACGAGGAGGAAGAATAAGAGAAGTCTCTCACGCTGCGCTTTGTATTTCTTCAATTTCATTGCTTCATCTTGAATCTGATTTGCTTCATTCTGACTTCTTTCTTTTTCAGGACGCTGGCTCAAAGAGCGTCGAAAAGGGCCAAGACTCCGTTGGTCGTCGTCGAAGACGATTCCCCTGTGGCGACAGGAGGCACGTCTGAGACTCCCTTGCCGGATCCGGCAACCCTTCAACAGAACAGCCCCCAGCACAGCCCCCAGCGTAAGTGTTTGTATTATTTCTTACGGTTCAGTGTGCTTGGGTGCTTCTTCTTTACTGATATCTGACTTGTTGATTTGTGTAGGAGCAGAGCAGCCTCATCAGGAAGTCCCGGAAGTCACTCCTGAAATCCTGCCTGCTTCAACTACGCCGCCAAGGGAGAAATCTCCGTCAAGGGAGCGTTCTCCGGCAAGGGAGGCCTCTCCGACAAGGGGAGCTTCTCCGACAAGGGGCAGCGCCGACAACCCTCCGGTGGTGGAGACCGCGGCTACAGATCCCATTGCAGGTAATCTTCTTACTTGAGAATTTCCCTTGGGTTCTTTTCTTCTGTTCTTCTTTTCGAACATTTGCTTGACTTGTTCTTTCTTTTTCTTTCTCTGATCTTCAGATCTATCTGCCGGAGAGCCGATGGAGATCGAGGTCGCCCGGCGAGGACGCCAAGCGGCAACAATGACGATGCCACCAACATGGAGGAGGAGGCCGGCGCTGACGGGTCTGCCGGCGAAGAGGCCGCCAAGACCGCTAGCGCAGAGGCAGGGGAGGGGTCTGGTGGTCGTACTGACGGCCCTGAGGCCGCAGGAGCGCCAGGCGCTACGCCGACCACAGATCCCTTCGCCACCGATGCAGCACCAGGCTCCGACGAGCCCCAGTCCGGCGCCTATCTGAAGGCCGGCGACGGTGTCTTCATCAAGCTTCCGTGGGCGTCAAGCTCCAGGGCTCCGATCGAAGGGGAGATCTTCGACGGAGAGCTGCTCGCTTCTGCTGGGCTGTCACTTGTGGACGCGCCAAGCAGCAGTGGCGATTCTGAGGAGGAGCAGCTTTTGAAGAAGCTGGTGTCACTCTACCGCGCCCGACAAGCTAAGCTGGAGTCCAGGGAAGCACTTGTCGCGAGGGCAGGAGCTGGCATGGAGAAGCGCGCGGAAGAGCTCCGGCGCGCCAACAAGGAAACTCTCCGGGACATAGCAGAGGCGCGGGAGCAGCTTGCTGAGGAGCGCACGGCCTTCATCTTGGAGAAGGCCGAGGTCGAAGAGCAACAAAGGCTTGCCGTAGAAGCTCTCTGCACAAGAAGGTGAGCTGGCGCAGCGGAAGATCAACCTCGACAGCTATGAGGAAGATCTTGCCGCGCGCGAGCGATCAATTGGCGGGGCACTCCAGGAGGCAAAGGACGCCGCCGCGGCTGCCGAGGCCGCCAAGAAGGAACTGGAAGCGAGGGTGGCACAGCTGGAGGCCACCCTCTAGAAGAGCGGCGAGGAGGTCACCGCGCTAAAGCACAAGCGCGAGAAGGACGCCTACACTCTCGGCGAGTTGCAGGGCCGCCTCGCTGAGAGGATCAAAGAGATCGACGCCGCCAAGGATGTCAAAGCGGATCTCGAGCTGAAGCTATCCACTCTGATGGAGACGCTAGACGGCGCCAAGGAGCGAGAAGTTGGCTTGCTGGAGAAGATCAAGGCTAATGAGGAGCTGCTGACGAGTGCCACCACTGCCCACAACACCTTCAGAGAAAATGTGATGCACTGGACAGAGGGCCTCGTGAACACTGCTGCCACCATCCACACAGAGCTGAAGGAGATAGGGATGGAGGACCTCGGATACTCCTCCGACGAGCATCTCCAGCCCAGCGCCAAGCTTAGTTTATTCTTCAAGGGCGTGTGGACTGCTCTCCGATGACTCCGAGCGGCGATCCCGAAGCGACTGGCCGAGGAGTCGCGCCAAATCTGCTCGGAAGTTCTCCAAAAGGTGCTGGTGAAGGTGGCCTACCGCAACCCGGGCCTCGACCTCACCAACGTCCTCAAGTCCTTGCCGCCGGATGCTGACGTAGAGGCGCTCAAGGCCTTTGTCGCCCCCATCGTGGACAGGGTCAACAAAGTCAAGAGGGTTGAGGGTGATCGAGTAGACTAGGCCGCCAAGTTTATCTTTCCCTTGTCGCTGCAGATCATGTTTAGGAAAACACTTTATTAGATCCGCGACAAGTTATTTTGTAATATACACTATCTTAGGCAATGATTGCAATGTTATTTCCTCTACTTGACTCTTTCCTTTGTATGCTTTACCCTACGCTTTTAGGGAACTTGTCGGAGCAAACACCTTTACCCGCGAGCGCTGAGTGCGGAACGTCAGCAGCCTGCTGGCAGTGTTGCTCACGACAAGAAACCTTGTCGCGGCTAGCCGCAACTCGCTTAAATTGTTGAGCGGACTCGAAACAAAATAAGGGCGCGACTAGTTACGAGTTGGTTCCTCCGCGCACAGGTTATCCATACAAGGCACGGTTGTTCGAGGAAGATAACTCAAAAATTTAAAAACTGATTGCTCAAACTTTGGCAACTTAGCTTTTCTGTTGTTTGTTTCCCGGCAAGGTGAGATTTCCTCGAGCGAAGATGAAACTTCCTCGAGCGGCACTTGGTCCACACCATTATCTTCTCCTTGCCCCCCGGTTAACTTGTGCGCGAGGGAACCTTCCTTTCTTTGAAAAGAAAGAAGAGAAAATAAGGTTATGGAGCCTGGTGGCTCTCTATTGCTTACCGGATGTGGGTGCTGCACAAAGTGTCAGATAACATATGCAATATAATGGAAAGAGCATAAAACTGACAAAAATGTGTGCAACACATAAACTTTACTGATGCATGGGGTCTGCGCCCGGCTTTGTACAAAGGATTACATGCAACAGCGGCAAGACTTGTACAAAAGGTGGTTGCCGGAACGGGTTCCGAACACGCTACTTTATGGGTAAAACTTATGCGAAGATGCTCTATGTTCCCAGAGTTGCTCACCGAACGCCATCTTCTCTCCAAAGGCGGACAGCGCCAGGCCTAGTGACTCGTTTCACCCGATAAGGGCCTTCCCGCTTTGGCGTCAACTTGTTGGAATTCTTGGCAGACTGAACGCACCGAAGAACAAGGTCACCTTCCTCGAGACTTCTGGCATTAACTTTGCGGCTATGGTAGCGGCACAAAGCTTGCTGGTATCGAGCAGCTCGTCTGACAGCACGAAGACGGTCTTCCTCAAGGAGCAGCGCGTCATCTTGCCGCAGCTGCTCTTGCTCGAGCTCATCATAAGCGAGCACTCGAGGTGACCCGTATACGAGGTCCGTGGGGAGAACTGCCTCTGCTCCATAGACTAGAGCAAAGGGTGTCTGGCCAGTGGCTCGATTTGGCGTCGTCCTGATCGACCAAAGAACCACCGGCAGCTCCTCGATCCAGTTTCTTCCGCACTTGTGCAGCCTGTCGAAAGTTCTGGTCTTGAGTCCACGCAGCACTTCAAAGCATTCGCCCTCTCGCTTGACCGTTGCTTCTCGGGTGAGCAATGAAGCGGCGAACCTTGGCGCCAAGGTCTTGGACGTCTTGCATGAAGGTGCGACTCGTGAATTGAGTGCCGTTGTCGGTGATGATCCTGTTAGGGATCCCGGCGACAAACAATCGACCTAAGAACTTGACTGCCGATCGTCTTTGTCACCTTCCTCACTGGTTCCACTTCCGCCACTTTGTGAACTTGTCGATTGCGACGTACAAGTACTCAAAGCCCCCGACAGCTCGGGGGAAGGGGCCGAGGATGTCGAGCCCCCAGACCGAAAATGGCCAGGATAAAGGGATTGTCTGGAGAGCTTGAGTTGGCTGATGTATCTGCTTGGAATGGAACTCGCATGCTTCACACATGGTTACATGTGCAGTTGCATCACGGAGGGCTGTCGGCCGGAAGAAACCTTGCCGAAAGCTTTGCTTGCAAGTGCTCTTCTTGCGCAAATGTGGTGACCACATATGCCTCCATGTATCTCTGCCAACAGCTTCTGTCCATCTTCCCGGCAAATACACTTCAATTTCACACCGTTGAGTCTTCTTCTGTACAGTATGTTGTCAACAAACTGGTACATGCTTGACTGCCGGGCTACTCTTTCCGCTTCTTCTTGCTCTTCGGGAAGTTCTCCTGTCTGAAGGAAATGAACAATCTGCTGTGCCCATGCTGGAGCTTGTGGCTCGACAACAAGGACTAAAGGCACATCTGCTGCCGAGGAACATCTGCTTCTATGGCAAGAACCTGAGGTTCTGCCGGAGCTTGACATTCCGGCAAGCTTGCCGGAGCGAAGCTTGTCGGGAGCGTTTGCTTCAACGAAACAAACCGTAAGGCTTGTCGGAGCAGACTGCTCCTCAGCACTCTTGGCGTTGATTTTAGGGACTTTCATGGCGGCGACTTCAGGGAGCTCTGCCGGCAAGTAGTCACCGGAAACCAACTTCCTTTTCTTGCTCTGTCCAGTTGATGGTGCTACAGTTGGTTGAGTCAGCTTGAGCACAAAGGTCCCTGGTTCCACAGGTAACTTAAGCGCAGCGCACTTTGACAGGCCGTCAGCAATGTCATTCTGAGCTCTTGGAACGTATTCCATTTGCAGGCCGTCAAAGTGTTCTTCTAGCTTTCTCACTTCGTCAACATAAGCTTCCATCAACGGACTCTGATAACTCTTGTTTACTTGGCGGATAACAAGTTGTGAGTCTCCCCTGACAATGAGCTTCTTGATCCCAAGTTCTACCGCGATCCTGAGACCGGCAAGCAATCCTTCATACTCTGTAGTATTGTTTGTTGCTTGTTCCTTGGGAAAGTGCATCCGACCACGTACTTGAGGTGCTCTCCGGTGGGTGCGACAAGCAGCATGCCGGCTCCGGCGCCTTGCAGCGAGAAGGCACCATCAAAGTACATTATCCACTCTTTGCTCGCTTCCTTGTTGGGAATGCTCTTCTCTGGAATCTTTTCATCTGGTGTTGGCGTCCATTCTGCTATGAACTCTGCCAACGCTCTGCTTTGGATAGTTGAAGTGCTTTCAAACTTGAGGCCAAAGCTTGAGAGTTCTAGTGCCCACTCGACAATCCTGCCTGTTGCTTCTGGGTTCTGCAGAATTCTCTTCAGCGGAAAGCGAGTGACAACTGTGATCTCATGTGCTTGGAAGTAATGGCGCAGCTTTCTCGAGGCCATGAGGAGGCCGAAAATTAATTTCTGCACACCAGAGTACCTTGACCTAGCCCCCTGTAGAAGGGAACTGACAAAGTAGATTGGGCGCTGCACCATCCTTTTCTAAATCTTCTCGCAATCCTGCGCAGATCCGTCCTTGTCGGGACCAGAGCTTGTCGGAGAAGCCCCCTGCTTGTCGTTGGATGAAACTGCCGCGGTTGTTAGCTCATCATCCGCCTCCCTCTCCGCTACTAACGCAGCACTAACCACTTGATTGGTTGCCGCCAAATATAGCAACAACTTCTCTTGTGGCTTAGGTGCGACAAGCGTTGGAGGGGAGGACATTTACCTATTCAAGTCTTGCAGCGCAGCCTCCGCTTCCGGAGTCCATTTCATTGGACCCGCCTTTTTCAAGATTTTGAAAAATGGCAGGGCGCGCTCAGCTGACTTAGAGATAAACTTGCTGAGAGCAGCTACGCAACCGGCAAGTCTTCGTACGTCTTTAACGCGCTTTGGGGCTTCGATCTGCTCAATGGCCTTGATCTTGTCGGGATTGGCTTCAATTCCCCGCTGAGATACAAAGAATCTGAGAAGCTTGCCGGAAGGGACTCCAAACACGCACTTCTCGGGGTTAAGTTTGAGGTTGATCTTGCGCAGATTTGCAAAGGTCTCGTCCAGATCTTGGATCAGGGTTGCTTTGTCCTTGCTCTTGACCACTATGTCATCCATGTAAGCTTCTACATTTCTGTGCATCTGTGGCTCAAAAGCGTCGTGGACTGCCCTTGCAAATGTTGAACCAGCATTCTTTAGTCCGAAAGGCATCCGTATGAAATAGTATGTGCCACATGGAGTTATGAATGCGGTTTTCTCTTCATCCTCTTCTGCCATGAAGATCTGATGATATCCTGAGTATGCGTCAAGAAATGAAAGCAAATCACATCCGGCTGTGGAGTCAACAATCTGGTCGATGCGTGGCAAGGGAAATGGGTCTTTGGGACAAGCTTTATTGACATCAATAAAGTCTATACAAAGCCTCCATTTCCCATTTGCTTTGTGCGACTACTGAGATTGGCCAACCACGTGGGATGGAGCACTCCTCTGAAAAGGCCTGCTGCTTCCAGTTTCTTGATCTCTTCTGCTATGAATTCTTGGCGCTCCACTGCTTGCTTCCTGACTTTTTGCTTGACGGGTCGCGCGTGAGGGCTGACGGCAAGGTGGTGCTCAATTACTTTCCTGGGAACACCAGGGATGTCAGACGGTTTCCATGCAAACACATCGACATTCGCCCGCAGAAAGCAACGAGCGCCGCTTTCCTATTTAGGGTCAAGCGTGGCTCGATGGTGAAGGTACCACCAGTGCCGTCCTCCTTGGCGGACACCTTCTTGGTTTCTGGCGGAGCTGCCATCGTCTTCTTCTTGCACTTGCCAGTGGAGCTCGATGGTGCGTCCTCGACGGTAGCGCAACACTCCGAAGAGGTGCGCTTGCCGGAGTGGGCATCAGAGCTCTTGCCGGACTTGGACTTCTTCTTCCCCCCGGGAGCTTCAGCGGCAAGTGTCTTGCTATCTGTCGCGGCTGCTGCTTCCGGTAGATCTTGTCGGCACAGATAAGTCGTCCTTCTTGTCGCCGAGGACAGAGATGACACTTATCGGGCCTGGCATCTTGAGCACGTTGTAGGCGTAGTGAGAGGCCGCCATGAACTTGGTGAGCGCTGGACGGCCAAGTATCCCATTATAAGGCAATGGGAAATCAGCAACGTCGAACGTGACCTTCTCAGTTCTGAAGTTTAGCTCGCTGCCAAATGTTACCGGCAGCGTGATCTTCCCCTTCGGCTTGCTCCTTCCCGGGTTGATTCCTTGGAATGTGCCGGTCTCTTCGAGCTTCATTGTCGTGGATCTGTAGCTCGGAGCACCGCGGAGGAGATCAGATTCAAGCCGGCCCGCCGTCAATCGACATCTTGGTGACTTTGAGGTTGCGGATAGTTGGCGAGACCAACATCGGCAAGCACCCGACCGCGATTATGCGATCGGTGGTCCTCAATATCAAAGATGATAGGCGTGCTGGACCATTTCAGAGGCTTGCGTGACTCTACGGATGGTTCTGCTGCGTTAACTTCTCGCATCCACTGCTTGAGTTGGCGGTGCGAAGTATGCAGAGAAGCACCACCGTCAATGCAAAGGACCTCTGTGGCTTTCTGAAACTCCTGGTCATCGGCTTCATCATCATCTATGTCTTCGTCGCTGTCGTCATCTTCATCCTTGTCGCGGCCACGGGGAGGTCTGTCTCCTTGCCGCTGCTTGGCCTTGCCGCGGCGTCCCCCCCGGCCAGAGCGCTTCTTGCCAGCTCCTCCAGCACCTTCTTGGGCCTTCTCCTTGTCGCGCCGCTCGTATTCAGCTCTCTGCTGCTCTACAAGCTGCTCGACTTTCTTACAGCTCTGGAGGTCATGGCCCTTGGTGCGGTGGATCTTGCAATACTGCTTGTTGGAGCTGTCCTGCTTGTCGGCGACCGCCACTGCCTGGTTGTTGGCGCCTCCAGCAACCTCCTTGCCGGAGCCAGCAACCTTGGCGGCACCTCCGTTGCCGGACTGCTCGACAACTAGCACATCTTTGCCCTTCTTCTTTCTGTTGTTCCGCCTCCGGCCTTTCCTTGCCGGAGCGGTCTCCTCACTGTCAGATCCTGCTTCTGCCTTCTCTCCTGGGAATCTTCTCCCTTCCTCAGCGCGTGCACACTTGTCGGCCAGGGCGTAGAGCTCACTGACATCTCTGATCTTGCACATCGCCATCTCCTCCCGCATCCTACGGTTCCGCACGTTCTGATGGAACGCGCTAATCACCGCAGCGGGATGGATGTCTGGGATGGTGCGCTGTACACGGCTGAACCTCTGGATATACTTGTGTAGGGACTCTCCTTCCTTCTGGGCGAGCAGATATAGGTCGCTCTCCTGGCCATGCGGCTTGTGTCCGCCGGTGAAGGCGCCAACAAACTGATGGCACAGGTCAGCCCAAGAGGATATGGAGTTGTCCGGCAAGTGCATGAGCCAAGATCTGATGTTGGGCTTGAGTACCAGCGGGAAGTAGTTGGCTAGGATCTTGTCGTCTCGTCCCCCGGCAGCTTGCACCGCGATGGTGTAGATGCTAAAGAATTCTGACGGATGCGTCTGGCCATCGTACTTCTCTGCACGTCTGGTTTGAAGTTCTTGGTACTGGGCCACTGGACTTGCCGCAGCTCACGGGTAAACGCAGGACAACCTACCGCGTACGGCAAGCCGCGTGGTTCCCCTAGCGCATGCATATCAACAGAGGGCCCAGCGCGCTGGTCTGATTGACGTCGCGCTTCTCTTCGACGCTCGATGCGAGTTCGAGCATCTTCTTGCTGTCGTTCTTGGAGAACTTGGCGCTGATCGCGGCAGCGCTCGCGGATCCGACGACGCAGTGGAGTCGCTGTCGATGTTGATCCGACGAGTTGGCGATTTTGGCCTTCGGGGTGGAGAGTGCATGGTGGTTGCACCCCCACAGGTTTCGTTGCCACCGGCCCGTGCCTTGTCGTGTTGCCGCGGCAGCGATGCGGTTGGTTGCCGCGGAACGTCGCCGTTGGCAAAGCCGATGAGACTACGGATGGTGGCCTCCATTCGCCGACCTTGTCGGACGCGGAGGGTAATCCAGAGCAGCTGAGCTCGCGCTAGAGCTTCTTCTCGAGTGGTGGGCGGCGGTGGCGAACGGTGCGAGGAGCGGATATGCTCGGACTTCATTTATATTAGAAGGAGCAGTCCCCCGTCCGGGCGACCGTGCCTCGCTCGGGCCAACATGCTGGCGTGCATGCTGGTCTCGAGCGTTGCGCGATCCACCATCTCGGTCTGGGCCCAACGAGCATATGGCGCTGTGAACGCCATTACGCTGTCGGTCCCGCGCTTCCAAAGATGGTCGCGGTGAGTGTCTTGACGCCGAGGTTTGCGCGGCCCTGTCCTTGGACCTGGCAGCGTTGTGCGCTCCCTCGTCCACGTCCATTCTTCCGCCGGCATCAAACCCACCACCCGTTTGCTCCGGAGGTGGTGGGTTCGACGCAGACGGCTCTCCTGCCGCCGAAGTCTTCTTCTTCGGCGCCATGTCGATGAAGATGATGAAGATGCAGCTCGTGTGAACGCCGGATCAGGTTCACACAAACTCGACGCACCCCTACCTGGCGCGCCAAAGATGTCGGGGGAAATCTGTCCCACCACGGACACCTATGGGACCGGAGCCCCTTTTCGGTTCGGCAGGGGGCGGGGGATGCACAAAGAGCAGATCGAAGCGATCACACGAGCGATTTACCCAGCTTCGGAGCTCTCCGGAGAGATAATACTCCTACTGCTGCTTGTCTGGTTGTATTGTGTCCTTGCTAGGGAGCGATGGAAGCTACAAAACCTAGCTTGAGAGTTTGTGGCTTCGTACGAGCTGAACCGAACCAGCCAAACGAAGCGAACCGAGCGAACCCTCTCTATGTTGCACTCGGGCCTCCTTTTATAAGCACAAGGGGTCACCACAGGTGGCAAGTAGATAAGGGTAAAATAGGAAAAACAGAGGTTGGTACACCGCTTTGTACAGTGTATAGTGATCTATACCTAACTCGTGGCGGGGGACAAGGGCCATAAATGCCCGTCCTGCCGCTGAAAAATGCAACAGGGACCGTCAAGTGCGCCTCCGTTTGCCACGATGGTAGCTTGTCAGCGCCGCTTATCGCCGCTCCCCGCTGGCTGCACAGCCCATTGACACGCGCGCCTGGAAAAGCCCCATGGCGACACGTTGGCAGATGAGCTGGAGCGGAGATGAAGGGAGGTTACCTGCCGCGGCAAGCTCCTCTTGACGGGGCCTTGTTTCCTTCATGCCTCGAGTGGCCTTCCCGGCAAGCTCCTCTTGCCGGGATCTTGTCTCTTTGACTAAGAACACTTTGTTCTTGAATGGCTCCAAGGGAGCCACGAAGAATCTTGGTGATCATCTGGCAAGCCTTGCCGCGGGGTGCTGCGACTGCCCGTGCACGAGTTCAGGATACTAGGGTACCCCTACTCTAGTACACCGACAACGAGGGACTCGCGCGTAGCCTCCTACTGGATTGATATCTTGGTTATCAAAAACTGAGGGAAATACTTACTCTACTCTGTTGCATCACCCTTTCCTCTTCAAGGAAATCCAACGCAGTGCTCAAGAGGTAGCAGGAAGATTTCTGGCGCCTTTGCCGGGGAGGTCTACGCAAAAGTCAACATACCAAGTACCCATCACAATCCCTTATCTCCCGCACTACATTATTTGCCATTTGCCTCTCGTTTTACTCTCCCCCACATCACCCTTGCCGTTTTATTCGCCCTCTCTTTTCCGTTTGCCTTTTTCCAGCTTGCCTTGTCATCATGGCTAGTCTTATATCTTCTCCGTTGTCTCCCGAGAATGAAGTTCTAAATTTTAAGCAAAGGGAGGGAGAAAATCTAAAAGACGCTTGGTATAGAATTTGCAATGCTCAAAATAGATCTACCAGGAAGCAATCTACTTCAGTTCTTCTCCAAATAGATGCCATTACCAGAGGGAATTTCTTGGGTAGCCATACTTTTGATTCTTACAATGCTATGATAGATTTATTTGGCTCACCACCTCTTTTGGTTAATGGAACTATGCTAAATTTGGAGCATGTACTGCAAAGACTTGAAATTATTGAAAATAAAGTTGCTACCGTAGAGTTAATTGAAAATCTAGATAAAAAGATCCACGATCAAATTACCCAATATGGATCTAAGGTAGGAGTAACTTTGAAAAATATTAAGGAGAAGGAACCCATAGTTAATGAGAGAATAAATCAAGATTCCACTAGAATCGAGAAACTTGAGGGTATCATTACCAACTTGGGAACCCCTTTTTATTCTATAAAAAATACTCCAAGTCCACCTGCTAAAATTGCCAAGCTTATGTATGTTCCTAAAAATAAGGGTGAATCCTCTAGTAAGGAAACTGCGGATCTTAAATCTATAAGTATTCATCCCAGTCTTTTTGCTATCATTAAGGAACCATTTGCTACAAATGAATTTTTTGATCTTGTGCCTAAAAGTTTGATAATTACTAGAAAGAAAGAAATTTCTAAGGAAGGTAGATGCCTCATTGAAGAATTGCCTACCAAAGATGGCAATACCTAGATCTATCCTTGCTTTTATGCCTAGCTAGGGGCGTTAAACGATAGCGCTTGTTGGGAGGCAACCCAATTTTATTTTTAGTTTTTTGTTTGCTTTTTTCCTTCTGTTTAGGAATAAATAATCCATCTAACTTCTGTTTAGATGTGTTTTTATGTTTGCATTAGTGTTTGTGCCAAGTTAAACCTATAGGATCTTCTTGGATGATAGTTAATTGATCTTGCTGTAATTTCCAGAAACTTTCTGTTCACGAAAACAATTGTTAAAAATCACCAGGACATGATAAAATACTGATTAAAATTGCTGCTGATCAATAAACAAATTTCCTAGGTCGCCCTATTTTTTCTGATTTTTTGGAGTTCCAGAAGTTTGCGTTAGTTACAGATTACTACATACTGTTCTGTTTTTGACAGATTCTGTTTTTCGTGTGTTGTTTGGTTATTTTGATGAATCTATGGCTAGTAAAACAGTTTATAATACATAGATAAGTTGGAATAAAGTAGGTTTAACACCAATATAAATTAATAATGAGTTAATTACAGTACCTTGAAGTGGTCTTTTGTTTTCTTTCGTTAACGGAGCTCACGAGATTTCTGTTGAGTTTTGTGTTGTGAAGTTTTCAAGTTTTGGGTGAAATCTTTTGATGGATTATGGAACAAGGAGTGGCAAGAGCCTAAGCTTGGGGATGCCCATGGCACCCCGAAGATAACCCAAGGACACCACAAATTCAAAGCTTGGGGATGCCCCGGAAGGCATCCCCTCTTTCGTCTACTTCCATCGGTAACTTTACTTAGAGCTATATTTTTATTCATCACATGATATGTGTTTTGCTTGGAGCGTCTTGTATGATTTGAGTCCTTATTTTCTAGTTTACCACAATCATCCTTTCTGCACACACCTTTTGAGAGAGCCATACATGAATTAGAATTTGTTAGAATACTCTATGTGCTTCACTTATATCTTTTGAGCTTTATAGTTTTGCTCTAGTGCTTCACTTATATCTTTTAGAGAACGGTGGTGGATTTGTTTTATAGAAACTATTGATCTCTCATGCTTAACTTAGATTATTTGGAGAGTATTAAATAACATGGTAATAATAATAATAAGCTTGGTATTCAAGATTTGTAAAACTTTCTTTTGAGTGCGTTGAATACTAAGAAATGTTTGATGCTTGATAATTGTTTTGGGATATGAAGATGGTGATATTAGAGTCATGCTAGTTGACTAGTTGTGAATTTGAGAAATAGTTGTGTGAAAGTTTGTGATTCCCGTAGCATGCACGTATGGTGAACCGTTATGTGAAGAAGTCGGAGCATGATTTATTTATTGATTGTCTTCCTTATGAGTGGCGGTCGGGGAATGACGATGGTCTTTTTCTACCAATCTATCCCCCTAGGAGCATGCACGTAATACTTTGCTTTGATAACTTCTAGATTTATGAAATAAGTATATGAGTTCTTCATGACTAATGTTGAGTCCATGGATTATACGCACTTTTTCCCATCCTTCCACCATTGCTAGCCTATCTAATACTGCCAAGACCTTTTCGGCCGGGTATCATACACCCACCATATACCTTCCTCAAAGCAGCCACCATACCTACCTATCATGGCATTTCCATAGCCATTCCGGGATATATTGCCATGCAACTTTCCACCGTTCCGTTTATTATGACACACTCCATCATTGTCATATTGTTAGCATGATCATGTAGATGACATCGTATTTGTGGCAAAGCCACCATTCATAATTCTTTCATACATGTCACTATTGATTCATTGCATATCCCGGTACACCGCCGGAGGCATTCATATAGAGTCATATTTTGTTCTAAGTATCGAGTTGTAAATGTTGAGTTGTAAGAAAAATAAAAGTGTGATGATCATCATTTTTAGAGCATTGTCCCATGTGGGATGAGACTCTGGACAAAAAAAAGAGGCCATGAAAAAAAAGAGAGAAAAGGCCCAAATAAAAAAATGAGAGAAAAAGAGAGAAGGGACAATGTTACTATCCTTTTACCACACTTGTGCTTCAAAGTAGCACCATGATCTTCATGATAGAGAGTCTCTCAATTTGTCACTTTCATATACTAGTGGGAATTTTTCATTATAGAACTTGGCTTGTATATTCCAATGATGGGCTTCCTCAAAATGCCCTAGGTCTTCGTGAGCAAGCGAGTTGGATGCGCACCCACTTAGTTTCTTTTGTTGAGCTTTCATATACTTATAGCTCTAGTGCATCCGTTGCATGGCAATCCCTACTCACTCACATTGATATCTATTGATGGGCATCTCCGTAGCCTGTTGATACGCCTAGTTGATGTGAGACTATCTTTTCCTCTTTTTGTCTTCTCCACAACCACCATTCTATTCCACATATAGTGCTATATCCATGGCTCCCGCTCATGTATTGCGTGAAGATTGAAAAAGTTTTGAGAATGTCAAAAGTATGAAACAATTGCTTGGCTTGTCATCGGGGTTGTGCATGATTTAAATACTTTGTGTGGTGAAGATAGAGCATAGCCATACTATATGATTTTGTAGGGATAACTTTCTTTGGCCATGTTATTTTGAGAAGACATAATTGCTTTGTTAGTATGCTTAAAGTATTATTATTTTTATGTCAATATGATCTTTTGTCTTGAATATTTCGGATCTGAATATTCATACCACAATTAAGAATAATTACATTGAAATTATGCCAAGTAGCACTCCGCATCAAAAATTCTCTTTTATCATTTACCTACTCGAGGATGAGCAGGAATTAAGCTTGGGGATGCCTGATACGTATCCAACGTATCTATAATTTCTGATTGCTCCATACTATATTATCTACTGTTTTGGACCATATTGGGCTTTTTTTCCACTTTTATATTACTTTTGGGACTAACCTATTAACCGGAGGCCCAGCCTAGAATTGCTGTTTTTTTGCCTATTTCAGTGTTTCGAATAAACGGAATATCAAACGGAGTCCAAACGGAATGAAACCTTCGGGAACGTGATTTTCTCAACAAATAAGATCGAGGAGACTTGGACCCTCCGTCAAGAAAGGAGGAGGCGGCCACGAGGTGGAGGCGCGCCCCCGCCTCATGGGCCGCCTTTGCTCCACCGACGCACTCCTTCCTCCTATATATACCTCGCACCCCCATTTATCGAGATCACGGAGCCAAAAACCTAATTCCACCGCCGCAACCTTCTGTACCCATGAGATCCCATCTTGGGGCCTGTTCCGGAGCTCCGCCGAAAGGGGAATCCACCACGGAGGGCTTCTACATCAACACCATAGCCCCTCCGATGAAGTGTGAGTAGTTTACCTCAGACTTTCGTGTCCATAGTTAGTAGCTAGATGGCTTCTTCTCTCTTTTTGGATCTCAATACAATGTTCTCCCCCTCTCTCGTGGAGATCTATTCGATGGAATCTTCTTTTTGCGGTGTGTTTGTTGAGACCGATGAATTGTGGGTTTATGATCAAGATTATCTATGAACAATATTTGAATCTTCTCTAAATTCTTTTATGTATGATTGGTTATCTTTGCAAGTCTCTTCGAATTATCAGTTTGGTTTGGCCTACTAGATTGGTTTTTCTTGCAATGGGAGAAGTGCTTAGCTTTGGTTCAATCTTGTGGTGTCCTTTCCCAGTGACAGTAGGGGCAGCAAGGCACGTATTGTATTGTTGCCATTGAGGATAACGAGATGGGTTTTTTATCATATTGCATGAATTTATCCCTCTACATCATGTCATCTTGCTTAAGGTGTTACTCTATTTTCTTGAACGTAATACTCTAGATGCATGCTGGATAGCGGTCGATGAGTGGAGTAATAGTAGTAGATGCAGGCAGGAGTCGGTCTACTTGTCTCAGACGTGATGCCTATATACATGATCATGCCTAGATACTCTCATAACTATGCTCAATTCTGTCAATTGCTCAACACTAATTTCTTCACCCACCGTAGAATACTTATGCTCTTGAGAGAAGCCACTAGTAAAATCTATGGCCCCCGGGTCTATTCTCATCATATCAATCTCCATCACTTTATTATTGCTTTGCCTTTTAATTTGCTCTTTTATTTTACTTTGCATCTTTATACCAAAAATACTATCTATCATCTCTATCAGATCTCACACTCTCGTAAGTGACCGTGAAGGCATTGACAACCCCGAATCGAGTTGGTTGCCTTGAGCTATTTGTTTTGTGTAGGTACGAGGGACTCGCGCGTAGCCTCCTACTGGATTGATACCTTGGTTCTCAAAACTGAGGGAAATACTTACTCTACTATGCTGCATCACCCTTTCCTCTTCAAGGAAATCCAACGTAGTGCTCAAGAGGTAGCAACCAGCCCTCAACCGAGCTGTAAGTAAACGAAAGTACTTTATAGTAAATATATCCTGACTTGTTTCCGAGAATGATAACCGAAGCGTGCATCCTGTAGTTCGGATCGTAGCCCTTCTCGACAGAGTTCGTCTTTGGGGGATCTTCTTCAGGAGATGATGGAGAGCGAAACACCTCCCCGTGCCTCCCCGCCTCGTGAAGCGGGCGAGCCTGAGGTGTCGTCACGGAGGATTTCTCCTGATCCGCCAAGGCCAGGGGGTAACCCTTCGGTCACCTGAAGTCTGGAGTATTCGGCTCCTAAGGAGAGCCACAGAAAGAGTCCGGAACCGTCCAGTGTGCGATCGGACACACTGATGAATCTTCTGGAGCAAGCGGCTGTCTCGGAAACGCATTGTGCTTTAATGGGCACGGTGGTTGAGAGGATTTCTTCCGCCAAAAGTGGGTTGCATGAAGCTTTTATGAGTCTGCTGAAAGGCTTTGAGGTACGTGAAACAGTGTATGTTTTTGACAGTACCGCACACGTTAGGTGTGCCCTATGCAGATAGTATCCCCTGAGACTCTGGTTGTTGTCGAGAACGGCGGCATACAGAGGATCATAGTCCTAGGTAATAATCAGGCCGCCTTCATGTGCAGGTGGCTGGAGGTTTGGTGGCTAGGCGGACTGGTGAGTTTGCCGAGCTAAAGCGGCAACTTGATGCGGCAGATGCCGACATCGTTCTTGTAAACAAGCGGCTTGACGAGGCACTGGGTATGCGTTTTCTCTGGTGATCAACACATATTAAGAGGAGCATGATGCTAGTATCTAATGTTGTGACTGCAGATGGGGCTGCCACCATGGAGACCCACCGGGCGGAACTTGCCCGAGCCAAGGAACAAGCCAGGAAGAGTGATGCGCCCGCTCTGAAGGTGGTCGAAGAGCTGAGAGCCGAACAGGCTGCGAATTGCCAAAGAAAGGATAAAATAGCCAAGATGGTTGTTGAGTTGAAAGATGCCACCGACCGTTATGAGCTTCTTGAAAAGGAAAATCGAACGAAGAGGAGGACATGAAGAAGGCCATGGTAAGCCAAGGACGCCCGCTCTAAAATCAGAGGGTGAAGGAGGAGCTGCGTCAAGCCAGGGATATCGCGGCTGGGAAGCCCTTTTTGTTGCGGACGAAGTTTGGAGATCCTAAGTATGCCCCTCTTGAACTATGGAGTTCTGCAGACGCATACGTGGATTTGGCAGCAAGTGTTGCTGATGCGGCCGAGTTTTTCAAAGATCAAAAAGATCTTGAAGTGGAGAAGCTGTTCTGGTCACAGTTCAATGTTCCAGTGTGTCCGCGGCTATTGAATGAGCGAATGGCCGAGTGGGCCGAGCTCCATAGGTTGTCCGGGCTTGCCATGAGGTCTGTTGCGGATCATCTGTGGCCGGAAGGGCCAAGGCCGAATAGTTATTTTAGTTTAGTGCAACATTTCCTTGGTGTTGTGCCATGCATCGACGCTATGAAGAGGTCGGTGTGCATAGGGGGTGCACGGATGGCTCTTGCCCGTGTCAAGACATACTGGGCAGAGATGGAGGCCACCGCTATTGCAACCCAGAGTTCGGCCGTGTGCCGAGTATCGGCCGAGCACTACTTTGAAGAAGTCCTTGAAAGCGCTCGTTTAATAGAGGCTCAGTGCTCGAAAAATATTATGTTCCAGTGACATGTATTCCCATTTTAAGAACAATGTTTGTTAAATTATAAAGGCTGTGTTTATACTTTTGCCTGAAAGTATTATGGTGCCTAATGTGCGGCCGTTTATGTATATATGTATATAACCTGGAAGTTTGCAGTCGTCGGCTTCAGCCCCCATGCATATAATGCGGGGGTGTTCACAAAAAACGCGTATTCACACTTGATCCAACGTCTTGGTCCATTAAGGAGGTGATAGCGCAGCGAACGAGGAAATCGGACTATATTGCTTTAACACTTTCACTTAGCCATAGGAGTTTGACGGTGGGACTACTATATAGCCCTTGGTACCTCTGCGCTCGTCCGAATACGGGGTGCGTACATACATGACCCGGAAACGGCCCTTCGTTAATGCGGAGGAATCCCAAAGATTCCGCTAAGTCATCGAGTGGTTGACCAGTCTCGCGCTTTATCATGACAGTCAGTTTTCGGCTTTCTCTACTGAGGTGCTCATCCGGATGAACCAGGGCACAATCACAGTAGTTCTCCCGGTGCCACCTTAGCCGATAGAGCGGAACGTAAGGTAGCAAAACACGGGAGCCGGGCAAACCCAACATTTGACCAAAGACATGATTCAGAGCTGATGCATATAATGCCAAACTCGCGACGCCGAACACTCCCTAAGGTATTCGGTCTTTATAACATATGCTGGGCTGAGCAATGCCCTTGATAATAAACCCCGAGTGTCCAGGTACGTGCAATGTTCTGACGTGGCGAAATGACAATAACGTCAACATCCTTCTTGGTTGTACTGAGTATCCGGAGGATGTGAACAACAAGAGACAGTAAAAAAGGTTTACACAGGGTCTTAATCTCAAAAGAAACCTTTGGGCGGGTCTCTGCTGCATGTCTGCGCCTGTTTCTCCGTTGTGCCGTATCCTGGAAGGGTGTAGCATGATTGTCGTCTGTAAAAGAGAATAACTTAGGTGAAAGTTGTCGTGCGAAAAATTGGTTATTCTCGATAAACCATGAAAATTCAAGATAAGTAAAGTTGAGCCGAACTAGCCCTGTTTACACGCGGGAAGCCCCTGGTACCGTCTATGGGGGTATAACCGTCAAACCAATCTCGGGTTTATCTAAGCTATTATAGCTAGTAATGCGCCGGACTCGTCTACCCGTGTCCGCGGTCTTGACGACCGATCATTTATTCTGGTTGGAGGGGCCGTTTAGTGTTCGGCTGGTAAAGTCGTCGCACATTCTTCCGCGCGTAAGGAACTCTCAAGATTTCCACTAATTGTGATGATTCCACGTGGACCGGGCATCTTAAGCTTGAGAGAAGCGTAATGTGGTACTGCATTAAAATGAGCAAAAGCTGCTCTTCCGTGTAGTGCTTGATAGCCACTTCGGAATGGAGCGATGTCGAAGGTTAACTTTTCGCTTCGGAAGTTGTCGGTAGAACCGAATACAACCTCTAGTATTAGAGAGCCCGTGCAGCGGGCCTCTGGGCCTAGTATTACTCCCTTGAAGGTGGTATTACTGTGGCTGCTTTTTGTCGGGTCTATCCCCATTTTGCGGACTGTGCCTTGATATATCAGATTAAGACTACTCCCACCGTCCATAAGGACTCGTGTGAGATGGTATCCGTTTATTATTGGGTCTAACATCAAGGCAGTCAATCCTTCTTGCCGGATGCTTTTCACGTGATCCTTGCGATCAAAAGTGATCGGGCAGGCCAACTAGGGGTTGAACTTAGGGGTGGCGGGCTCTACGGCGCGTGTGTCTCGGAGTGCATGTTTGCTTCTCCTCTTGATCATGTGGATCATGTTCACTGTTTTGACCTCTGGTGGGAATTTGTTGGCGAGGCTCGTCCTCGTCTTCACTTGGTGTCTCCCTCCCCTTGTATTCGGCATTTAGCTTACCAGCCTGCTTGAAGACCCAGCATTCTGTCTGGGTGTGATTTGCAGGTTTATCGGGGGTGCCATGAATCTGACATAGTTTGTATAGAACCTTTTTTAGGCTGGACGGTCCATCTCTGCTGCCTTTGAAAGGATTTTTCCGCTGACCCGGTCGAGAGCCCCTGAATCCGGTGTTTATCTCCGTGTTATCTGGGCTGTCTTCTTTATTTCGACGCTTGCTTTTACTGCGTCGTGGTTTTCCATTGCCATCCCTGACTTCGGATGTGCTTGGGTCGCTGGTGCTACTACGGGCTAGCGAGCTATCTTCGCCCGCGCAAAAGCGGGTCATGAGGATTGTTAGGGCTGCCATTGTTCTCGGTTTTTCTTGGCCGAGGTGTCTGGTGAGCCATTCGTCTCGGACGCTATGTTTGAAAGCTGCTAAGGCTTCGGCGTCCGGGCAATCGACGATTTGGTTCTTAGTGAGAAATATGTTCCAAAGCTTTCGGGCTGACTGTAACACCCCAAAATTTAACCATGATTTGTTTATTAAAATTTTTCCAGGAAATTAAATTTTCATTTTCTGGATTTATCTTTTGATTTCAGAACCACTCTTTTCTTTGATATTGTGGAGTTTTCACCCCAAGTGAAAACGTTTCAATAATATTGTTGGACTTGTATACCCTCTCAAGAATCATTTCTTTTATCAGTGGAATTATTTATATAATTATTTTTCCTGAGCTTTATTTCTTTAAAAATGATTTTTTTCATAAGTTTTGGAGTCAATTTGCACTGCAACCCTTTCAAATACTTCTTTAAAATTTCCACCAAAATTTGGGGATGACATGTGACGTCCCCACATCACTTTTATGCAAAAATCTCTTTGGTCATTTGGATATTTTGAGCCCTACTCCAAGTTTTCAAATCTGGTCCAGTTTGTGAATTGCACTACAACCTATTAAAATATTTCTTTAAAGTTTCCACCAAAATTAGGGGATGTTAGTAGGAGTATATTATTCAACTTTATGCAAACACCCATTGGTGTTCTTTGAAAAGTTTGAACAAATCATCCTCATCTTCATTCTGGTCCAGTTTAGTGTTTTGAACTGCAGCCATATTTTATCTTGGCCTATTACCCATGATATTTCTCCTACTTATAGACCACTCTACCAAACCCTTAAGTCCAGGAGATTGGACCCATTGGAGGATTTTAAGCAAATGCAATAATGCCTTTTATTTTCTGTTCAGATTTGTTTTTCTCAAAAACTTGCACTAGGGAGTTTTTGTTTTCGTCAAACTAACCTTGCCACCCTCTTTATCATCTAAAGAGACTAGGATCTGGAGCTTTTGGCCACCAGAAGAGATGCCTAGAAGCCCATGGCATTCTGTCAAGCGCCTTGTTTGCATGGCCAGTTTTGGCATAGTTTTTAGTTTGCATGTTGGACCTGCTTGCTTTGACTAACCAGCATGTCCACTAATCTCCTAGCCACCATTAACCTAGACCTGTTATCTACCAGTCTCATCCAAACCTCTTGGCATGCCTTGGCATTTTGCCGAACACTTGGCGTGCGTGCTCTGGGCGCGGCCAGAGCGCGTGTTTTGAACATGTGTGTGCGCCCGAGTCGCCGCGTCTCGTTGCCGCCTCCCCGCGTTCATTCTGATCCGTTCCCGCTCGCAGCCAGCGCGCTCCGACCCTCCCTCGTCGCAGAGCTGCCCTGGCCACCTCCTGGCACCCCACGGCACCACCACCGCAAGCCGCCACCGCCGCTCCCCCAGCTCCTACCATGGACGGCGCCGCCCGAGCCACTCCAGCGCGCCAGCTTCCCTCTGGAACAGCTCGAGCTCATCCACGAGCCCGTCCGCTAGCGCCCGTCGCCGCCACGTTGCCCTGCCAGCAACAGAATGGCGGTTCACCATCGATCTTATCCCCGGCCGCTGCGGAACTAACCTCTCCGAGCTACAAATAGCCCTCCCTATCACGCCTAGGCTCTTCAGCAACCTTGTTCGAGTAGTAGGAAGCTCCCCTCCCCCAGTTGGCCATAGGCCATCCTCTCTCCCAGCTCTGGCAAGTTCGGCCGCCGCCACGTTCTGGTAAAATCCGGCCAAGACCGAGGCCCCTATCCCCTCCCATGCTCCCATCCTCTTCCCCTCGATCTTGCGGAGCCGCCCAACCTCTCAGCTTCGATCGGGAGCCACCGTAGTTCGAGACCCCAATCCACCAGAAGACACCGTCCGCCGTGGAGCTCGCCATCGGCGACCCCCTTTGTCCCCACGAACCTCTCGACCATTGGGAGGACCACCCTGGTCTGGCGGATCCATCCCTGCCCTCGGAATCCCGTGGGGTGCCGCTGTTCGTCGACGGCGATCGCCGGAGCCCCGCCTCTGCTCGGCCAGAGGAGAAAGAAGGCACGGGCGACTGGTCAAACCTGACTAGTGGGCCCAAGGGACCCACTGTCAGTGACCCAGCGACGACCCGCACTGGTTTAAGTGGAAGCGTATTCCACCAAATACGCCTTCGCTAGAGGAAAACGTAAGTGCTGCCGAACCGTTTTTCTTTTTCTGATTTTTATGAAAAACAGATTTTGACTAAACTTTGACTGACTGTAACTTTTTAAATATAAGTCCAATTGACTTGATTCTTTTTCCGTTATTTCTCAAATTCTGTCTAGTTTATTTTCATATTTATTTTAAAATTTTCCAAGAAACTTTTTTGTACTGTTTGAAACTATGTGTTAATTTAAATTTTCTTAAAGTAGGATTTTGAAGAAGGGAGCAACTTTCAAAAGTGCATCCCCACTTGCATACTCTTGAAGGCAAGCATTCTGAACCCTGGCATAATATTATTGTGTGTTGTTCGATACGGTTACAACACCACCTTGACAAGGAGTACTCGTTATTTTATGAGATGATATGATCATACTCATGAGTGCATATTGATGATTCTGTGCTATTGGGATTTGATATGTTTGTGATAGTAATCACCCTCGTATGCCTTTCATGCCTACCGGAAGGGAAATCCGGAAGTCTCTGTCTTCGGTAGACACGAGCTTGTCTCAAGTTCTTCGTCGAGACGGTTATGTCCGGTAAGGCATGGTGAGGTATGATGAGTGGTGATTCTGTCTGATTGTTGTGAAATATATTTCTTATGCTTGTCATGCAGGTATTGCTTTAACCTACTGAGTCGACCATAGATTGAGTCTTGTTCCAGTAACCCCCATACTTGTTTCATTCTACCACTTGTCCCTGCCATAGGTAGGGTACGGTTCAGTAAGTTGTCAACCCCTTTCCTAGCACACACCGTACAGAGAGGCCATGGTGGAAGATACCGGCTCCATCCGGTAGGCATGCCACTTGGTCCGGGGGCATGGGTGTTTCCGGTTGGTGCCGAGGGGTAGCTCCCCTAGTTTGCGCGCGTTATAAATTTTGTGATCGCATGCTAGTCGAGGTTGTAGCTTCCCCACTTAGAGTTTCGCTTAACGAGTGTCGTGGGTGATTCCAGACACCGGTAAGTTAGGCTGGTGTGTGCGGTCAGGTGTGTTTTCAATTAAAAGACCGTAGACGGAATTAATCCCGATTGACTAAAGGAATCCTTTACTCGTGGGTAAAGAGTACACCCTCTGCAGAGATTATATCTATTCGAATAGCGTGTCCATGGTTAAAGACTACAGTCTGGAATGGGTCAAGTGTCGGTCTTCGGAAGAAAGATTGCTAAACCAAAACATGGATCATGAGTTGTGACTCATGATGATTATGATTACTATTATTATGGACTAACCATTTACATATTTGAATTATTGAGCATCCCTGGGACGGTTCTACCTCCTGGATATTCACCGTGATTACTCTCATATAAGCCCTTTATGTGGTGTCTCGGAGACGCCCGACTGTGGCATGCTTGTTATTCCTTTACTTTATAAGCCCTTTATGTGGTGTCGCTGAGACGCCCGACTGTGGCATGCTTGTTATTTATTTACTCTATAAGACCTTTATGTGGTGTCGCTGAGACGCCCGACTGTGGCATGCTTGTTATTTATTTACTCTATAATCCTTTTATGTGGTGTCGCACAGACGCTCGACTGTGGCATGTTTGCTACTTATTTTCTTTATAAGCCCTTTAGGTGACGTTGCTCAGACGCCCGACTGAGGCATGCTTTATATTACTATCCCTTCGAGGCATCGCTTCAGACACCCGATCGGTGCATTCTACTTCTACTCCCTTATTGCATATTCATGTTGTATATGAATAACCTGCGTGCGTGCATCATGGATGTTTATTTTGTGACTGACATGTGATCATAGAATATTTCAGAGCATGATTATCATTTGTTATATTATACATGTGTTCATAATGTTTGCAAGTACATTCAAAGTACACACTGGCTTGTCCCTGGCTATTGTCTTGGCCAGATTTCTTGCGTGGAGAGGAGTGTTGCGATGAAAGCCCCGGAACCTACGCAATGCTGATAGCAGCCTCGCGAAGATAGGAGTTATCCAGGTCAGCTGTTCCTGTGGGAAATGGAGTCCCATAGACGCTGATGAACCGCAAACCACTTCCGCCATCAACCACTAGAAACCCTTTGTTGTACTCATAGGCCAGAATGGTCTTGTACTTTATAATTTGTATTTTGCTTGGAGTTTCTGTATCAAGTTGGTGCCTCATCAGCTCACAGTAATCCTGGGGCTGGTGAGCACAAGGGCCATTTTCTGGGAAATTGATATCCCGAAAAATCCGGTCATGACAACCTTGGTATCAGAGCCAGGTTGACCATTGGCTAATCCTATCTTAGCCAGGTCAAAAAACCTAGGTTAACCAACCCACCAGACCCTAACCTAACCCCAACCAAGCTTCTCGTGTAAGATTGCCACAAAGTGACCCCGACACATTTTGGCAGTCGGTGCCCAACCTATCAGCCTAGCCTGTCAATCACGCGCCAGTGACCGACACCTAAAATGTCTCATTCGCAAGCGTGCGATGGAAGACTCCGTCCCCTTTTTCTGTAAAAAGGCCACGCTAGACTCAACCCAGCACAGCACAGACTCTACCCCAAACCGAGCTAAAATGCCTGGACCCATTGTTCACAATGAGACCACAGCAACCAACCTTGGAGGTTTTGTGACCGTGCTAGCAAACCTCACCCGCCGTGCCTTTGCATTAGAATTGCCCCCAGAATATGTTGTGTACCAAGGTCCCATGAGAGGTGAGAGCCGTCAATTCTGGGCCACTGTGCATGTCTATGGCAGGGTCTATCGCCAGAACGCCCCTACAGGTTCACCGGAAGGACAACTTCCTTTGAGCCACAAGCCATCCAACTAGCTGCTCGAGAGGCTATAGTTCAACTACGGCACTTGTTGCCCAGAGTTAACTGTCGCTCGTTCTACTACTACCCCAGCCGTGACGGGTATGGTAGGCCACCCCAGGTTGCCAACGGAGACCATGAGACGGATCCTGCATTCTTGCATCTGGTACGCTATGTAAGTGCACTAGAGGAACTGTTCGATCAAATCACCCTTGATCTGATCGCAGCTCGTGGAGAACTGGTTCATCGAGCCCCGACAAGAAGAGAAGATGAGACCGACACTGACAACCCAGTCGTGTTGTTCGGACAACCGATCGAGTCCTTGAGGTCTGCCCCAGCCATCGACCAAAACGCTTTGGTGTCCCCAGAAGTGCTTCGTCGCCTTTTGGGAACGCGCTCCAACGGGATTGTGGCCAACAACCCCCGCGATGGCCATCATCGCTACCCCAACCCTGCAGTTCCTCAACCCCCTCCAGCTAACCCCGATGGTGAAACCCGTGGAGAAGCCTTGACGTCCACAAGGCACGCCCGCTTAGATATTAACGAGGTAGACTAAGTCACTCGAGTAGTGCCAAGTCTTAGTATGTCCACGCCCTGTAATTGTGTGATCTTGTATCGCCATAATTGAATGTTGTCTGTTTGTGCGCCCTATTTTTAAATAGTAGCCATGCATAAGTAGGTTGGTGTACGGTCACATTTTTAATTCCGGGCGTAGCCACCAAAAACCACCCCCGACGACACCCACAGTAATACGTCACTTTTGCGAGATATGTGTATCTGTGGCATTGACCCCGACCCCATAGAGCAGAACCGACAAACTAGCTGCCCCTCACCGTGATAAATGACCCAGCCCAGATGCTATATAAAAGGCCACCTCGTGACCTTGCCAAGTACCCCTCACCTTGTGCACAACACTCGCAGCCATTCCTTGCCATGCCGAGCCCTAGTATTTATCTGAGAACTCCAGATGCAACTCTAGGTAGTTTTATTAAAATATTGTGGGACATTACCTGCAGTACCATGACTTCTATCCATCCACCCCAGTACGAGTTGCTCAAATCGAGGATCACCCCTTCCACCTCGAAATATTGGGCAGTGGTGCACATTCCTCCCACAAACCCAAACCAAGACCCAACGGATGTCTCCTTCGTGGGGAAATCTATGCCTACTCCGCAAATGGCCATAGAAGCTGCTGCATACGAAGCGCTTGCTCGCCTTCGATTCGCGGTACCCTATGCCAGCGAACGAGGGTATTATTATTTCCCGAGTCGTGCAGCACCCGGAGAAGTAGCATCTTTTCCCGGTGGATGAATTGAGTGAGACCCAGTACTGGCCAACCTTGCCCAGTATGTCATCGTGCAAGAGCGTTTGACCCAGCGGGTAATGGGTTATCTCCAGAGCCTCGCTGATTTAAATCCTCAGATCGCCATCGGCAGACCACTGAGGCCCAACCAGGAGAGACGCATTCATCGACTAGTCAATCCGCTTCCCCCGATAGAAGAAGAGTGTGCCCCAGTACCAGAGACGTTTTCTCAGGACCCTGTCTATTTGCCATTTTCATTGTAGACATCACTGCTGTGTTTATTGTCCCGGCATTTATTTATGTGTTGCAACTTATGCGTGGTATCCTGAATTTGTGCGAAGAATTAAATAATTGATTTCAATTAATGTGAGTAGTTTTTACTGCTGTTAATTTTGATTAACTAATTTCACTCGCGATAAATTCTGGAGTGAGATTTTTCCCTGAGTTGTTGCAGCGTACATCACTTCACAACATAGATTTTTATTCACGCAGCACCACGATAGCAGACTCACAACCACAACCACTCGACCACGTGCACTAATTGCAAATCCACGTACACATGTTACACATTACTGATCACCCCCCTAGCACACCACAGTCTCTGAGGGAGAGATTTGTGGGTAATTATTCGGGTGCAAGTTGCCTCCAGCACACTGACAGCAGTTAGCACCCGACACCGCACTTAATCCTCATGATCATCGCCACCACGGAGAGCCAACACTCGAGCGGCAGCATCACGACGATCATCGAGGATCATCACGCACAAGAGCACGGAGAAGCCCCAGCAATGCCGCCAACCCTCCGCACACCAGGATCATGTACTAGTCCGGCATCACCTCCGCCATTAGAGCCTCGTCTCGAGCTCCTACAAACAGAAATGGAGGAGAAGGAAGGATAAGGAGAAGCGAGGCCAGGTGTGAGGAAGAATAAAGGAGCACCTCGGTCATTTTATAGCTCGAGATCGGTGTACGGTGGGCGAAGTCCACCAGCACCGCTCGTCGCTCGATCGCCGGTGTTCGGAGGCAAATCCGCGAGCAGTGCCGACAGCACACTACCCGCGAGGTGAGTGCACGCTACACCGGCAGCTAGCATGACGCGCACTACCATAGAACGACCTAGATGCTCTACGCGCTAGATGTCGCCCGTGGAGAAAGCGCGGGAAAGCACGCGAGGGAGAGGAAGAAGAGAGAGCCAGAGGTAGAACAAGAGACTGACAGTGAGCCCCGGGTCCACCTGTCAGCCAAAGGGAGCACCGTGCTCTCGGGTACGACCAGCATATTTTAGAAATTTAGAATTTAATTGTAAATTTTCTGTAACCAAAAGTAGACATATCTCGTTTTCCCCCAACCATGGATTTTTCCAAGCAGCGCCAGTATTCCACACTGTAGTTTTACACCACTTATTTCCCACTCACTGTAGCCACAATTTTTTTTGAGTAAGATGGTTATTTTTGTGATATTACTTTGAGATAGTAGGAGTAATTCTTTTCAAACCAGCCCTTAGCAAATCTCGAGGACGAGATTTTTCTTAAGGGGGGTAGTGTTGTAACACCCCAAAATTTAACCATGATTTGTTTATTAAATTTTTTCAAGGAAAATAAATTTTCATTTTCTGGATTTATCTTTTGATTTCATGTGACACCCCAAAAATTTTAACCTTGTTTTATTAATTAAAATTTGGCCAGGGAATTTAAACTTTTATTTTCTGTATTTTCTTTTGATTTCAGAGCCATTCCTTACCTTATTATTATGGAGTTTTTACCTCTAGTGAAAAACTTTCCAAATATAGTATTGGACTTGTTTTCCCTTTCAAGAATAACATTTCTATTGTCAGTATAATTTATTGGAGCAATTGTTTCTCTCTGAGCTTTATTCGTTAATATGATTTTTCATTAGTTTTGGAGCTCTTTTTGAACTACAACCACTTGATAAATTTACTTAAAATTCGAACCAAAATTTGGAGATGTCATGTCATGTTTTCAAATCACTTTTATGCAAAAACCTCTTTTATTCATGGGATATTTTGAGCTCTACCCCAAGCTTTCAAAACTGGTCCAGATGGCAGTATTGCACCACAACCCATTTAAATATTTCTTTCTAGCCTCCACCAAACTTATGGGATGTTAATAGGAGTATATTATGAAACTTTATGCAAAAACCCTTTTATGTTCTTTGAAAAATTTGAGTGAATCAACCTCATTTTCATTCTAGCCCAGTTGGGTGTTTTCTACTGCATCCCTATTTATTTTTGCTCTAGTGCCCTTGAAATTTTTCCTACTTATAGCCCATACTACAAAACCCTTAAGTCCAGGAGAGTGGACTCATTGGAGGATTTTAAATGCATGCAAACATGCCTTTTTCTTTCTGTCCAAAACTGTAGATGTGCCAAACTTGCACTAACAAGTTTTTGCTTTTGACAAACTGACCTTGCCACCATCACCTACACCTAAAGAGACACTGGTCTGGAAATTTTGGCCACCCCAAGAGTTGCCTAGATGCCCTTAGCATTTTGTCAAACACCTGGTGTGCATGGCCAGTTTTGGCATGGTTTTTAGTTTACACACTTGACCTGCTTGCCTTGCCTAACCAGCATGTCCCATTGCTTTACCCTAGCCTATAGCCCCTCCCTTCTTAACCTCTTGTGGATTGGAGCCCCCTGGCATGACTTGGCATTTTGCCAAACACCTGCCGTGCGTGCACTGGGCGTGCCCAGAGCGCACATTTTGCACGCGCGCGCACCGAGCCGCCGCGTCGCACGGCCGCCTCCCCGCGGCCGCTCTGGCCTCTCCCCACTCGCAGCCAGCACGCCCGCCCCCTCCCTCGCCGCAGAGCCGCCCCTAGAGCTCCACAACGCCGCCGTCAGGTCGGCCGTGGCGGCTAGCGGCCGGCCACAGCAGGCCCCGGCCATGGCGGCGCCGCCCGAGCCACTAGCGCTTGCCAGCTGCCCCCTTGAGCAGCTGAAGCTCATCCGCAAGCTTGTCCGCAAGCACTCATCGCAGCCACGTCCCTCTGCTGCTACAGAATGGCGGTCGCCGGCGATCTTATCCATGGCCACCTTCGGAACCGACCACGATCGCCTATTTAAGGACCCCCGAGCTCGTCCAGGCCCTCAAGCAACCTCTCTCACTCCCTCACTGATCCTCCACTAGCAGTAGAAAGGCCAGAGATGGTCGTCTTCTTCTTCTCCAGCAACCACAGCCGCCGCCTCGTTCCGGTTCATTCCGGCACCAACAGGGCCTCCCCCTCTCCACTCTCTTCACCAGAAGCTCTCTCTTCATCTCGTGAATCCATCCCCCTGCTCGATTTCGATCAGGAGCTGCTAGAGGCAAGAGCCCCACTGCCCGGACGGCCACCGTTCAGGAGCTCGGGCCACGGTGACTCTGGCCCACCCTGTGGGACCATAGCGACCACCGAAAGGACCGCCTAGACCCCCTGAGCCCGCGGATGGCCTTGGTTTCTCGAACGATGCCGCCGTTCGCCGGCGAGGGTCGCCGGAGTCCCGCCTCCGCTCGGGTAGAGGAAGAGGAGGGAGAGACGACTAGTCAAACCTGACCAGTGGGCCCCGTGGACCCACTGTCAGTGACCCACGTGCCCGTCCATGCTGGATAAGTGAAAGTGTAAAGTCTCGAGTACGTATCCCCTACCCCGAAAGCGTATTCTGCACCGAAGCGTTTTCCTTTTTCTATTTTATTTTAAAAACAGAATTTGACCAAACTTTGACAGGCTATAACTTTTTAAATAAACATCCTAATGACTTGATTCTTTTTCTTTTGTTTCTCAAATATTATCTAGTTTATTTTCATATTTATTTCAAAATTTTCCAGACAACTTTTTTGTGCTGTTTTTAAAGTATGTGTTAATTCAAATTCATTTAAAATAGGAGTTTTGGAGAGGGAGAAGAAAACTTTCAAAAGTATTGCAATGCACCCTGCCTCTCCACAACTTGAAGGCAAGCATTCTGAACCCTGGCATAATATTGCTGTGTGTTGTTTAATTTGGTTACAACGCCACCCTATCTCGAAATTTCCGTTATTTATTGGGGTGATATGATCCTTGTCGGTGTCAAAACCGGCGGATCTCGGGTAGGGGGTCCCGAACTGTGCGTCTAGGCGGATGGTAACAGGAGACAAGGGACACGATGTTTTTACCCAGGTTCGGGCCCTCTCGATGGAGGTAAAACCCTACTCCTGCTTGATTCATATTGATGATATGGGTAGTACAAGAGTAGATCTACCACAAGATCAAGGAGGCTAAACCCTAGAAGCTAGCCTATGGTATGATTGTTGTTCTGTTCTTCGTCCTACGGATTAAAACCCTCCGGTTTATATAGACACCGGAGAGGGCTAGGGTTACACAGAGTCGGTTACAATGGTAGGAGATCTACACATCCGTATTGCCAAGCTTGCCTTCCACGCCAAGGAAAGTCCCTTCCGGACACGGGACGAAGTCTTCAATCTTGTATCTTCATAGTCCAGGAGTCCGGCCGAAGGTATAGTCCGGCTATCCGAACACCCCCTAATCCAGGACTCCCTCAATCCTACTCGTAAGTGCATGTTAATGATACCGTGCTTTTGAACATTGATATGTTGTGATAGTGGTCACCCTCATATAGCCTTCATGCCTACCGGAAGGAAATCGGGGAAAGCCTCTGTCTTGGGTAGACACGATGCTTGTCTCCAGTTCCTCGTCGAGACAGTTGTGTCCGGTATTGAATGATGAGGTATGATGAGTGGTGATTCTGTCTGTTGGATTGACATATATTTGTTATGCTAATCGTGCAGGGAATGCTGAATCCTCCTGAGTCGACCGTAGATCGAGTCTTGTTCCGGAAACCCCCATGCTTGTTTCGTGCTGCCACTTGTCCCTGCCATAGGTAGGGTACAGTTCAGTAAGTTGTCAACCCCTGTCCTAGCACACACCGTACAGAGAGGCCATGGTGGAAGATACCGGCTGCATCCGGTAGGCATGCCACCTGGTCCGGGGGCATGGGTGTTCCCGGTTGGGACCGAGAGGGGGCACCCCTTAGAGCGCGATAGAAATTTGATCCCATGCTACGCGAGGTTGTAGCCTCCCCACTTAGAGTTTTGCTTAACAGGTGTCGTGGGTGATTCCAGACACCGGTAGGTTAAGATGGTGTGTGCGGTCAGGTGTGTTTTCAACTAAAAGACCGTAGACGGAATTAGTCCCAATGGACTAAAGGAATCCGTTACTTGTGGGTAAAGAGTACGCCCTCTGCAGAGGAAAAATCTATTCGAATAGCCATGTCCATGGTTAAGGACCACAGTCTGGGATCGGTCAAGTGTCGGTCTTAGTGTCGGTCTTCGGAGGAAAGACTACTAAACCAGAACATTGATTATGACCGTGACATATGATGGTTATAATTATTATTATTGTGGACTAATCAATTGTATTTTTTGAAATTAATGAGTATCCCTAGGACGGTTCTAACTCCTGGATATTCACTGTGATTATTCTTATATAAGCCCTTTATGTGGTGTCGCTCAGACGCCCGACTGTGGCATGCTTGTCATTTCATGTACTTATAAGCCCTTTATGTGGTGTCGCTCAGACGCCCGACTGTGGCATGCTTGTCATTTCATTTACTTATAAGCCCTTTATGTGGCATCGCACAGACGCCCGACTGTGGCATGCTTGTTATTCCTTTTATATATAAGCCCTTTATGCGGTGTCGCTTAGGCCTTGATCGAGGCATACTTCATATTGTTATCCTTTCGAGGCGTCGCTTCAGACACCCGATCGGTGCATTCTATTTCTACTCTCTGATTGCATATTCATATTTGACATAATTAACCTGCTGCATGCATCATAAGTTCCATTTATGACTGACGAAGTGATCATAGAATATTTCAAAACATGATTATCAGTGGCTATATTATACCTGTGTTCTCAATGTTTGCGAGTACATTCAAAGCACTCTCTGGCTTGTCCCTGGCTATTGTCTTGGCCAGATTTCTTGCGTGGAGAGGAGCTTGTGATGACAGCCCCGGAACCCACGCGAATGGATATAGCAGACTCGCGCAGATAGGAGTTATCCTGGTCAGCTGTTCCTATGGAAAATGGAGTCCCATAGACGTTGATGATCCACAAACCGCTTCCGCCATCAACCACTAGAAACCAATCGTTGTACTCATAGGCCAGAATGGTCTTATACTAAATATCTTGTATTTTTGCCTGGAGCTTCTGTATCAAGTTGGTGCCTCATCAGCTAACAGTAATCCTGGGGCTGATGAGCACAAGGGCCATTTTCTGGGAAATTATATCCCGAAAAACCGGTCCCGACAAACTTGGTATCATAGCCAGGCTGACCATTGGCTAATCCTATCCTAGCCAGGTCGAAAACCTAGGTTAACCAACCCACCAGACCTTAACCAAACCCCGGCCAAGCTTCACGTGTACGATAGCCACACAGTAGCCCCTGAACCAGGCTTCAATGACGACGAGTCCGGCACGCATATTGTCTTTGGCATTGCAAGGCGGGTTCCTCCTCCACGTACTTCATAGAAGATTTTGAACACAAGGGTAGTGTCCGGCTCTGCAAAATAAGTTTCCACATATTGCCATAGAGAGAATAATATTTACACAAATCTAATCTGCTGACGTATTCCGTAGCGTGACATCACACCACGACCAAGCCTTTATTCGAATTGTTTCATTATCCCACCTCAGCATGTTATGAGAGGCGGTTTCCTTGGCACATCTTGTCAAAGCTATTCCGGGATTCTCATCAATACGGGCGTGGTAACCCAACCGGCCATTGATTACGGCGCTTGGGAGATAAGCGAGTTTTACCAGGCGGGTGGGGACGCGTAGTAGCGTCCGCCCAAATAGGGGGATAAGAATCCACCTTTATCATCTACGCCTTCTTCCTCCTTTGCCTATCCATTTCCGCGCACTCGAGCTCCAGCGCCCAAGTCCGCACTCCCCACCTCAACCTTCTCCAGCCATGTCCGGAGCGGGAGATAAGTGGATGGTCTCCTCCATCATGGAGGGACACATCAAAAAACTGAGGAAGGCTGGATACTTGTCTAACGACATCGCGCACCGGCTACCCGAAGAGGGGCAGCTCGTCCCCACCCCAAGGCCCCATGAGAGGGTGGTGTTCCTCCCTCATTTCCTTCGCGGACTGGGCTTCCCTCTCCACCCATTTGTCCGGGGGCTCATGTTCTACTATGGCCTAGATTTCCACGATCTGGCCCCAAACTTTATCCTCAACATCTCGGTGTTTATCGCCGTGTGTGAGGCCTTCCTCTGCATCCGCCCCCATTTCGGCCTATGGCTCAAGACTTTCAACGTCAAGCCAAAGGTGGTGCGCGGCAACCAGGCAGAGTGCGGAGGCGCCATGGTGTGCAAGATGCCCAACGTCCTATGGCTCGAGGGCTCCTTCGTGGAGACCCTGAAGGGGTGGCAATAGGGGTGGTTCTACATCACCGAGCCGCGTGACCCTGAATGGGTCGCATCCCCCGAGTTCCGATCCGGACCCCCTACGCGGCTCACGTCCTGGAAAGAGATGGGCCTGTCGTGGGGCAACAAAGGAGAGGTGATTGGACTGCAAACATGCATCCAAACCCTGGTGAACAAGAAGCTTAAACTTGTCAACGTAGTCCAGGTTATGCTCATCCGCCGGATCCTCCCGTGTCAACAACGTGACTTCAACCTGTGGGAGTTCGACCCGGCGCAGCACCAAACTCTAAGCAGGATCTTCGACACGACGTACGAAGATGCCTCGAAGGTGCTATTCAATGGCGCCGAGGCTCCCGCATCCGCTACCGAGGATCGCAGATTCAGCACGCAGCGTCACGCTAGTGCGGTAAGCCGTTTTTACCCTTTACAGGGTATTAGCTTTTCATAGTTTGACTCTATGCGGGATCTAAGCTCCCCTTCCTTTGACAGGATTGGTAAGCGAAGTCCGAACAGATCAACTGTCCGGCTCCTTTACCCGAAGACCCAGCAGATGCTCGCTTGGCGAAGCTGCTGGTTCTGGCACCCTACATGGTGCCGGAGAAGAAGGCCACGAAGAAGGCCACGGGGACTCGAAAGAGTTCCCGGCGTGTGGTGGTGTCGGATTCATTGTCCGACGACTCCGAGACGCAATCCTCCCGTGAAGACGAGGAGGAGGAAGAAGAGACCTCTCCCCCTCCAGCGGGGGAAGGGAAGAAAAGGAAGGCCGCCCCAACTGGGGAGGCCGGGGGGTCCAAGAAGGTGAGAACCCTTCTTCCGGATTACTCCACCAACGCTGACGACGGCGAAGAGGAGTGGCCGCACAGGGCCAAGCCCCTGGCGAAATTGTAAGTATCCGGATACCAGAGTAAGTCATAGTATTCCTTCACTGCATGGCTTTTCCTTACATCGAATATGATTATGCAGTCCTCCCAAAGACTGGCTTGACGTGTCGTCGAGCGGATCCCTGGACTCGTCGGATGTAAACTCTCTTCCGACGGCTACCTCCCCCCCCCCTCCCGCCCTAGGATGACGCTGAGGTGGCGTCCCAGGAGGTTCCGAGCCAGGAGGAGGTGGTCCTGGAGGTGCCGCAAGGCGACCTTCCGGACTCCAGGCGACAAGGGGATAGAACCCCTAAGGGCTCCAAGTCCGGCCCTAGGCCGGACACCGCTCCAGAACCTTCCGAGGTTCCAGAGTCCGGCGGGCGACCTCCTTCCAAGAGGAGCAAGCCCACTGAGCCGGTGGCCCCCGTCCAACCGGAGGCGCCGGACAATCTGCTGGAGGTGCTTAAAGGCGCCTCGATCGACAAGGAGCACCGCACCATGATGAGTACGGTGATTCAGAAAGTTTAGTCCGCCAAGAGCGGGCTGACCGAAGCCGGTGCAAGCCTTTTGACAGGCTTTGAGGTATGTAAAAAATATGTAAAAATAGTACCGCATAGACAGTAGCCCCTGATGCTCTGTTTGGCGTTCGGAAAGAAAAGCCGAATAGAGGATCTAATAAAATTCGCAGGAGTCTAATAAAAGTAAGTCAATATGCGTATGCAGGCTTCACTGCTGGCGTCCGCCGCACTAACTGTGGAGGTTGACACGCTGAAGCAGAACCTCGAGCGGTCCGAGCAAGAGCTCGGCCTTGCCAAGAAGTAGCTCGAGGACAAAGAAGGTAAGAAATACCTATTGAAATATATATATATATATATATATATAAGGTGCAATTGCAAGAAAATGACAGGATTAATGTGGCTATTGTACGGGCCACAATGGAGGTGGCGACCCTTAAGCAAGCGCTGTCCGAGGACGAGAAGAGGATGGCCATGGAGCGCACCGAGCGGGAGGAATATGAGGCGCAGGTTGGCGAGGTGCGGCAAGAGCTCCAGGCTCTTGTGAAAAAACATGAGAGTTTGGAGCTTGACTCAAAGACGCGAGAGTCCGAGCTCACGGCGGCCATTGAGAATGCCAAGTCTGCCAAGGCCGAAGCCCAGAAGGCCCTTCAGGAGGTTGAGGCGATGAAACAGATAGCGGCGGGTAAGGATTTCTTTATGCAAAGCAAGCATGTGAATGTGAATTACTTGTTACTTACCCGAATCCGGAGCTCTCCAGGAGCGTTCGCAGATTTTCCCTGTAGCGTGTCCGATGCCGTCGTATTCTACCGAGCCGAGGAGGGAAGCTTGACAGAGAAGGTGTTCTGGCCTCAGTATGCTGAGACTGGACTCCATGTGCCCTTGAGCGACCAGCTGAAGCAACTGGTCGAGCTCCACAAGGTGGCCGAACAGGCCATGAGGGGCCTCATAGTTCGGCTGTGGCCTGGAGAGGCTCTGCCTGGGAGCTACTTCGGGCTGGTGCGGCGGCTGGTGGAGGCCTGTCCAAGGCTCGAAGTCATCAAGCGCTCCGTCTGCATCGAAGGTGCCCGTAGGGCGCTTGCCCGTGCTAAGGTGCACTGGGGCAAGCCGGATGCGGAGAAGCTTGTGAAGGACGGGCCGCCGCCGGGCAAGGAGCATCGCCACCCCGAGATGTACTATAAGGGCGTTCTGGAGGGCGCCCGCCTTATGGCGGACGAATGCTCGAAAGATGTAATTTTTGAGTAAAACTTGTTTATTTTGTCCTGTGCACTAAAAACTTGTTCATGTGCGCTAAGCAATGCCTTTTGAATTTAAAATATTACCTTCTGTGCAGCCGTTTATCAAATTTTGAGAGATGGCGAGTTGTCGGCTTCTGCCCCCATGCCGAGAGTCTTTGGGGTGTTCGATAAACTTGAGCGCTCTTTTTCCCATTCTTGGGTCCATCGAGGGAGGCGTTCAACACAACGAACAAGGCAATCGGACTATAATGCCTCAACACTCCCACTTAGCCTTAGAATTCTATAATTTTAAATTTCGGCGAAGCCCCTAGTGTTCGGAAGACCAAGTTCGGGGCGCTATCCACGCCTAGGCCGGACAAAGCCAACTCCTCGCTCTAAGCAGCATAAGTCTTTAGGGACTCGAAAACCTCTCGAACAGCGACCAGCTCTCGCCTCATCAAGACGGTCAGTTTTAGCTTTCTACTGAGGTGCTTTAGCCCAGCTCAACTGGGGCACAATCGCAGTAGTTCTCCTAGCACTACCTTAGCCGTTACAACGGAACGTAAGGTACCAAAACATAGGAGCCGGGCAAACCCAACATTTGACCCAAGACATGATTCGGAGCCGATGCATATAATGCTATAAGTTCGGGGTGCCGCACTTGTGGAAGTGTTCGGACTTCTCACACCGTGTTGTGGGGTACTTAAGCCCCTGGTGTATTGGCCGTACCAAAGTGTACGGGTGCGACATGTTATTAATGAACATATATTCTTAAAAAAGAGTAATACAATAATAGACAAAAGCTATGCATTGTTTATTTAAAAAGGCTGCGATCAAAGTAGAATGATACAAATGGTGCGATAAGCAAAAGGTGGGATTATTTAACATGTCCCTTCTACGGGCGTGCCGCAGAATGATATGCAAAACAGGTATACTGCTTGTTATAGAGACCACCTTAGAGTTCCATAGTGCGGCGTGGTTTTCTTCTTCCCTGGTTCTTGCATCGTTTGTGCGGCAATTGTACTGCCGGTTAGGCCTTCCAAAGAATGGAGTCCTGCAAATAAGATAAAAGTGAAGAATCGGCAGCCCCTAGTGCGGTTTCAGTCGTGTTTTGGGCGTGCCGTGATGGTGCCCCTCCCCCTGTGCCCATGGTATTTCCAGAGCGTAGTTATGTACGTGCAGCACTGGGTTCGCAATTTCGCGAGGGCTGGGGTTGGGGCCGCATTGCTACGCCTGCTCGAAACGTGCCAGGCGGTCTTGCTGTAGGTTACTCCGGGCGCGCTTAACAGTGTTTGGATATTTAATGGCCGAACTGGAGAATTGCCTTGAGAGGCTGCTTTGTACTTCCGCTGCGAGAGCCGCTGTATGCTCCTCCGGTACCGGATTAAATTTGGCAAATGCGGTTCGCCCGAGCAGTGCGTGATAACCACTGCGGAACGGGACTATGTCGAAGATTAACTCCTCGTTTCGGAAATTATCCGGAGATCCGAAGACCACTTCAAGTGTGACTGAGCCTGTACAGTTGGCCTCTTCACCTGGTATGACGCCTTTAAAGGTCGTTTTAGTGGGTTTAATCCTCAAAGGATCGATGCCCATTTTCCGCACTGTGTCCTGGTAAAGCAGGTTCAGGCTGCTGCCGCCGTCCATGAGGACTCTGGTGAGGTGAAATCCGTCAAGAATTGGGTCTAGAACCAGTGCAACGAATCTTCCGTGACGAATGCTAGTGGGTGGTCCCTTCGATCAAAAGTGATCGGGCAGGAGGACCATGGGTTTAACTTCGGGGCGACTGGCTCCATCGCGTATACGTCCCTTAACGCACGCTTCCGCTCCCTCTTGGGGATATGGGTCGCGTATATCATGTTCACCGTCCGCACTTGTGGGGGGAATCCCTTCTGTCCACTACTGTTCGGCGGCCGGGGCTCCTCCTCGTCGTCGCTATGTAGCCCCTGGTCTCTGTTTTTGGCATTTAATTTGCCGGCCTGCTTGAACACCCAACAATCCCTGTTGGTGTGATTGGCTGGCTTTTCAGGGGTGCCATGTATCTGGCATGAGCGGTCGAGTATTCGGTCCAAACTGGACGGGCCCGGATTATTTCTCTTGAATGGCTTTTTCTGCTGACCGGGTTTAGAGCCTCTGAATCCGGCATTAACTGCCGTAGCCTCAGCATGGTCGCCGTTAATGCGGCGCTTGTGCTTGTTGCGACATGACCTAGCACTGTTGTCCTTGGTATCCGAATTACCAGGGACCTTGGTTATGTTATTGCTATGAGCCAGCCAACTGTCTTCTCCCGCACAAAAGCGGGTCATGAGTGTCGTGAGGGCTGCCATAGATTTTGGCTTCTCCTGTCCAAGGTGCCGGGCAAGCCACTCATCGCGGATATTATGCTTGAAGGCCGCTAGGGCCTCTGCGTGCGGACAGTCGACAATTTGATTTTTCTTTGTTAGGAACCGTGTCCAGAATTGCCTCGCCGATTCCTCTGGCTGCTGAATTATGTGTCTTAGGTCATCGGCGTCTGGTGGTCCCACACAAGTGCCCTCGAAATTGTCGAGGAATGCGGCTTCCAGGTCCTCCCAACAACCAATTGATTCTGCTGGCAAGCTGTTAAGCCAATGCCGAGCTGGTCCTTTAAGCTTGAGTGGGAGGTATTTGATGGCGTGTAAGTCATCATCGCGGGCCATGTGGATATGGAGGAGATAATCCTCGATCCATACCGCAGGATCTGTTGTGCCATCATATCATTCGATGTTTACGGGTTTGAAACCCTCTGGGATTTGATGATCCATTACTTCATCTGTGAAGCATAGTGGGTGTGCGGCACCTCTGTATTGGGCTATATCCTGACGTAGCTTAAACGAGCTTTGTCTACTGTGTTCGGCCCGGCCGGATTTACTGTATCCGGTGTGACGATTACCGTCTCATGCCGTGGGGCGCCCACACGATCCGTAGATTGACCTTGTTTGATTTGCCTTGTCCTCTGATATATCTCGTAGGTCTGGCGCACTCCCCCGTGCCTTGGTATTTTTAAAGCGGCGTTGGGGTGCGTCTTGAGTGGAGGGCCGAGAGGCCTCTCTGTCACGGCCACGTGGTGGCCGGTCGGCCGCATCATGCGCTGGTGATGTAGGTGCTTCTTCCTCTAATCGGGGTAGCAACCTGCGGTTTGGGTAGCTCTTGGAGGGGCGTTCGAGTTCATACTCTTCGGCCACTAGGACTTCCGTCCATTTGTCGGCTAGCAAGTCTTGATCAGCTCTAAGCTGTAGCTGTTTTTTCTTGATGCTGCTCGCCGTGGCTATAAGCCTGCATTTGAAGCACTCTTGTTCGACGGGATCTTCAGGTACGACAAATTCGTCGTCGTCGACCTCTCTGTCTCCCGCTCCTTCATGACGGCTGGCTTCCCCATCCTCCTGTGCTGAGTTTTGCTGGAGGGGGTTTTCTTCGGCACTGTCCGGAGTGTTATTATCTCCCGTGCCGGAATCACCGTTTTTGCTTTGGCGGGATTTAGAGCGGCGCCGCTGACGCTGGCGCTTAGGCTGTTTCTTAGAGGGGTCATCCTCCGCTGTTCCATCGCCATCGCCCTCTTTTGGGGTGTCCACCATGTATATGTCATATGACGAGGTGGCTTTCCAGTGCCCTATAGGCGCTGGTTCCTGGTCGTCTCCTGCATCGGCGTCCATACCGTCGATGTCTTCGGAGTCGTAGTCGAGCACGCCGGTTAAATCATCGGCGGTGGCTACAAAGTGGGTGGTGGGTGGGTTTTGAATTTCTTCATCATCCGCATCCCAACCTTGCCGACCGTAGTCCGCCAGGGCTCTCGATAAGAGAGAGACTTTAGTGAATTCAGAATATCGCCGAAGGGCGAGTGCTGAAAGATGTCCACGGCGGTGAACTCCATAATCGGCGCCCAATCGGATTCGATCAGCAGGGGCGCGGAGGGCTCGGAGTCCGGAGAGGAGTCCGACACCTTGGAGTCACGGGCTTCGCAAGGGACAAAGCTGGTGTTCGGCTCGATTGCCGTAGAGGTTTCAGCCTCCGAGGCATCGTCCAACCACCTGTCCTCGATCGGCGCAATCGGCTCCGAACTAAGGGTCAGAGCTGACGCGGGCGCGGCCTCCAGGACACTGTTCGGCGGCAGAGCTAAATCATGCCCTTCGTGACAGTGCGGGGCGCCCGGCTGTGGCTCGAATCCGTCGAAGATCAAGTCCCCGCGGATGTCAGTCGTGTAGTTCAGACTTCCAAATCTGACCTGATGGCCAGGGGCGTAGCTTTCAATCTGCTTTAGATGGCCAAGCGAATTGGCCCGCAGTGCAAAGCCGCCGAATACGAAGATCTGTCTGGGGAGAAAAGTCTCACCCTGGACCGCATCGCTGCTGATGATCGGAGAAGCCATCGGGCCTAAAAGTGACGACACAGAGGAACTCTCAATGAAAGCACCAATGTCAGTGTCAAAACCGGTGGATGTCGGGTAGGGGCTCCCGAACTGTGCATCTAGGTGAATGGTAATAGGAGACAAGGGACACGATGTTTTTACCCAGGTTCGGGCCCTCTCGATGGAGGTAAAACCCTACTCCTGCTTGATTAATGTTGATGATATGGGTAGTACAAGAGTAGATCTACCACGAGATCAAGGAGGCTAAACCCTAGAAGCTAGCCTATGGTATGATTGTTGTTCTGTTCTTCGTCCTACGGACTAAAACCCTCCGGTTTATATAGACACCAGAGAGGGCTAGGGTTACACAGAGTCGGTTACAATGGTAGGAGATCTACACATCCTTATCGCCAAGCTTGCCTTCCATACCAAGGAAAGTCCCTTCCGGACACGGGACGAAGTCTTCAATCTTGTATCTTCATAGTCCAGGAGTCCGGCCGAAGGTATTGTCCGGCTATCCGAACACACCCTAATCCAGGATTCCCTCAATCCTACTCGTAAGTGCATGTTAATGATACTGTGCTTTTGAAAATTGATATGTTGTGATAGTGCTCACCCTCATATAGCCTTCATGCCTACCTGAAAGAAATCGGGGAAAGCCTCTGTCTTGGGTAGACACGATGCTTGTCTCCAGTTCCTCGTCGAGACAGTTGTGTCCGGTATTGCATGATGAGGTATGATGAGTGGTGATTCTGTCTGTTGGATTGACATATATTTGTTATGCTAATCATGCAGGGAATGCTTAATCCTCCTGAGTCGACCGTAGATCGAGTCTTGTTCCGGAAACCCCATGCTTGTTTCAGGTCGCCACTTGTCCCCTGCCATAGGTAGGGTACGGTTCGATAAGTTGTCAACCCCTGTCCTAGCACACACCGCATGTAGAGGCCATGGTGGAAGATACCGGCTGCATCCGGTAGGCATGCCACCTGGTCCGGGGGCATGGGTGTTTCCGGTTGGGACCGAGAGGGGGGCACCCCTTAGAGCGCGCGATAGAAATTTGATCCCATGCTACGCGAGGTTGTAGCCTCCCCACTTAGAGTTTTGCTTAACAGGTGTCGTGGGTGATTCCAGACACCGGTAGGTTAAGCTGGTGTGTGCGGTCCGGTGTGTTTTGAACTAAAAGACCGTAGACGGAATTAGTCCCAATGGACTAAAGGAATCCGTTACTTGTGGGTAAAGAGTACGCCCTCTGCAGAGGAAAAATCTATTCGAATAGCCATGTCCATTGTTAAGGACTACAGTCTGGGATGGGTCAAGTGTCGGTCTTAGTGTCGGCCTTTGGAGGAAAGACTACTAAACCAGAACATTGATTATGACCGTGACATATGATGGTTATAATTATTATTATTGTGGACTAATCAATTGTATTTTTTGAAATTAATGAGTATCCCTAGGACGGTTCTAACTCCTGGATATTCACTGTGATTATTCTTATATAAGCCCTTTATGTGGTGTCGCTCAGACGCCCGACTGTGGCATGGTTGTCATTTCATTTAATTATAAGCCCTTTATGTGGTGTCGCTCAGACGTCCGACTGTGGCATGCTTGCCATTTCATTTACTTATAAGCCCTTTATGTGGCGTCGCACAGACGCCCGACTGTGGCATGCTTTTTATTCCTTTTATATATAAGCCCTTTATGCGGTGTCGCTTAGACGCCCGAGTGAGGCATACTTCATATTGTTATCCTTTCGAGGCGTTGCTTCAGACACCCGATCGGTGCATTCTATTTCTAATCTCTGATTGCATATTCATATTTGACATAATTAACCTGCTGCATGCATCATAAGTTCCATTTATGACCCATTTAATTGATCATAGAATATTTCAAAACATGATTATCAGTGGCTATATTATACCTGTGTTCTCAATGTTTGCGAGTACATTCAAAGCACTCTCTGGCTTGTCCCTGGCTATTGTCTTGGCCAGATTTCTTGCGTGGAGAGGAGCTGCCAGGATGACAGCCCCTGAACCCACGCGAATGGATATAGCAGCCTCGCGCAGATACGAGTTATCCTGGTCAGCTGTTCCTGTGGAAAATGGAGTCCCATAGACGCTGATGATCCACAAACCGCTTCCGCCATCAACCACTAGAAACCAATCGTTGTACTCATAGGCCAGAATGGTCTTATACTAAATATCTTGTATTTTTGCCTGGAGCTTCTGTATCAAGTTGGTGCCTCATCAGCTAGCAGTAATCCTGGGGCTGATGAGCAGAAGGGCCATTTTCTGGGAAATTATATCCCGAAAAAACGGTCCCGACAAACTTGGTATGAGAGCCAGGCTGACCATTGGCTAATCCTATCCTAGCGAGGTCGAAAAACCTAGGTTAACCAACCCACCAGACCTTAACCAAACCCCGGCCAAGCTTCACGTGTACGATAGCCACACAAGAGTCTCTCTGAACCAGGCTTCAATGACGATTTAGTCCGCAAGACGCATATTGTCTTTGGCATTGCAAGGCGGGTTCCTCCTCCACGTACTTCATAGAAGATTTTGAACACAAGGGTAGTGTCCGGCTCTGCAAAATAAGTTTCCACATATTGCCATAGAGAGAATAATATTTACACAAATCTAATCTGCTGACGTATTCCGTAGCGTGACATCACACCACGACCAAGCCTTTATTCGAATTGTTTCATTATCCCACCTCAGCATGTTATGAGAGGCGGTTTCCTTGGCACGTCTTGTCAAAGCAGAGGTCGTGTCCCCTTATTCCGGGATTCTCATCAATACGGGCGTGGTAACCCAACCGGCCATTGATTACGGCGCTTGGGAGATAAGCGAGTTTTACCAGGCGGGTGGGGACGCGTAGTAGCGTCCGCCCATATAGGGGGATAAGAATCCACCTTTATCAGCTACGCCTTCTTCCTCCTTTGCCTATCCATTTCCGCGCACTCGAGCTCCAGCGCCCAAGTCCGCACTCCCCACCTCAACCTTCTCCAGCCATGTCTGGAGCGGGAGATATGTGGATGGTCTCCTCCATCATGGAGGGACTCATCAAAAAACTGAGGAAGGCCGGATACTTGTCTAACGACATCGCGCACCGGCTTCCCGAAGAGGGGCAGCTCGTCCCCACCCCAAGGCCCCATGAGTGGGTGGTGTTCCTCCCTCATTTCCTCCGCGGACTGGGCTTCCCTCTCCACCCATTTGTCCGGGGGCCCATGTTCTACTATGGCCTAGATTTCCACGATCTGGCCCCAAACTTTATCCTCAACATCTCGGTGTTTATCGCCGTGTGTGAGGCCTTCCTCTGCATCTGCCCCCATTTCGGCCTATGGCTCAAGACTTTCAACGTCAAGCCAAAGGTGGTGCGCGGCAACCAGGCAGAGTGCGGAGGCGCCATGGTGGGCAAGATGCCCAACGTCCTATGGCTCGAGGGCTCCTTCGTGGAGACCCTGAAGGGGTGGCAATCGGGGTGGTTCTACATCACCGAGCCGCGTGACCCTGAATGGGTCGCATCCCCCGAGTTCCAATCCAGACCCCCTACGCGGATCACGTCCTGGAAAGAGACGGGCCTGTCGTGGGGCAACAAAGGAGAGGTGACTGGACTGCAAACATGCATCCAAACCCTGTAGAACAAGAAGCTTAAACTTGTCAACGCAGTCCAGGTTATGCTCATCCGTCGGATCCTCCCGTGTCAACAACGGGACTTCAACCTGTGGGAGTTCGACCTGGCGCAGCACCAAACTCTAAGCAGGCTCTTCGACACGATGTACGAAGATGCCTGGAAGGTGCTATTCAATGGCTCCGAGGCTCCCGCATCCGCTACCGAGGATCGCAGATTCAGCACGCAGCGTCACGCTAGTGAGGTAAGCCATTTTTACCTTTTACAGGGTATTAGGTTTTCATAGTTTGACTCTATGCGGGATCTAAGCTCCCCTTCCTTTGACAAGATTGGTAGGCGAAGTCCGAACAGATCAACTGTCCGGCTCCTTTACCCGAAGACCCAGCAGATGCTTGCTTGGCGAAGCTGCTGGTTCTGGCACCCTACATGGTGCCGGAGAAGAAGGCCACGAAGAAGGCCACGAGGACTCGAAAGAGTTCCCGGCGTGTGGTGGTGTCGGATTCATTGTCCGAGAACTCCGAGACGCAATCCTCCCATGAAGACGAGGAGGAGGAAGAAGAGACCTCTCCCCCTCCAGCTGGGGAAGGGAAGAAAAGGAAGGCCGCCCCAACTGGGGTCGCCGGGGGGTCCAAGAAGGTGAAAACCCTTCTTCCGGACTACTCCACCAACACTGACGACGGCGAAGAGGAGTGGCCGCACAGGGCCAAGCCCCTGGCGAAATTGTAAGTATCCGGATACCAGAGTAAGTCATAGTATTCCTTCACTGCACGGCTTTTCCTTACATCGAATATGATTATGCTGTTGGGGAACGTAGTAATTTCAAAATTTTCCTACGCACACACAGGACCATGGTGATGGCATAGCAACGAGAGGGGAGAGTGTTGTCTACGTACCCTCGTAGACCGTAAGCGGAAGCGATCACAACGTAGAGGAAGTAGTCGTATTTTCTCCTCGCGATCCTGCCGATCCCAGCGCCAAGTTACTCCGGCACCTCCGAGTCGATGATGACGTAGAGGAAGTAGTCAGACGTTCTCCTCACGATCCAACCGATCACAGCGCCGTTACTCGGGCGCCTCCGAGTTCTTGGCACACGCTCAGCTCGATGACGCTCCACGGGCTTCGATCCAGCAAAGCTCCGGGAGGGGAGTTCCACAAGACGACGGCGTGGTGACGATCTTGATGTTACACCGTCGCAGGGCTTCGCCTAAGCACCGCTACGATATGACCGAGGTGGAATATGGTGGAGGGGGGCACCGCACACGGCTAAGGAACGATCTCAAGGATCAACTTGTGTGTCTATGGGGTGCCCCCTGCCCCCGTATATAAAGGAGCAAGGGAGGGAGGAGGCCGGCCCTATGTTTGGCGCGCCAAGGGGAGTCCTACTCCCACCGGGAGTAGGATTCCCCCTTTCCTAGTCCAACTAGGAATCCTTCCATGTAGGGGGAGGAAGGGAGAAGGAAGTGGAGGAGTAGGAAAGGTGGCGGCCCTTTTCCCTAGTCCAATTCGGACTAGAGGGGAGGCGCAGCAGCCTTTTCCTCTTCCCACTAAAGCCCATCAAGGCCCATTACTTCTCCCGTAACTACCGGTACTCCGAAAAATACCGAATCACTCGGAACCTTTCCGAACTCCGAATATAGTCGTCCAATATATCGATCTTTACGTCTCGACCATTTCGAGACTCCTCGTCATGTCCCCGATCTCATACGGGACTCCGAACTCCTTCGGTACATCAAAATACATAAACTCATAATAACCGCCATTGAAACCTTAAGCGTGCGGACCCTACGGTTCGAGAACTATGTAGACATGACCTAGAACTATTCTCGGTCAATAACCAATAGCGGGACCTGGATGCCCATATTGGTTCCTACATATTCTACGAAGATCTTTATCGGTCGACCGCATAACAACATACGTTGTTCCTTTTGTCATCGGTATGTTACTTGCCCGAGATTCGATCGTCGGTATCCAATACCTAGTTCAATCTCGTTACGGCAAGTCTCTTTACTCGTTCCGTAATACATCATCTCGCAACTAACTTATTAGTTGCAATGCTTGCAAGGCTTATCTGATGTGTATTACCGAGAAGGCCCAGAGATACCTCTCCGACAATCGGAGTGACAAAACCTAATCTCGAATACGCCAACCCAACATGTACCTTTGGAGACACCTGTAGTACTCCTTTATAATCACCCGATTACGTTGTGACGTTTGGTAGTACCCAAAGTGTTCCTCCGTAAACGGGAGTTGCATAATCTCATAGTTATAGGAACATGTATAAGTCATGAAGAAAGCAATAGCAACATACTAAACGATCAAGTGCTAGGCTAACGGAATGGGTCATGTCAATCAGATCATTCTTCTAATGATGTGATCCCGTTAATCAAATGACAACTCATGTCTATGGTTAGGAAACATAACCATCTTCGATTAACGAGCTAGTCAAGTAGAGGCATACTAGTGACACTCTGTTTGTCTATGTATTCACACATGTATTATGTTTCCGGTTAATACAATTCTAGCATGAATAATAAACATTTATCATGAAATAAGGAAATAAATAATAACTTTATTATTGCCTCTAGGGCATATTTCCTTCAGTCTCCCACTTGCACTAGAGTCAATAATCTAGTTCACATCATCATGTGATTCAACACTAATATTTACATCTGTATGTGATTAACACCCATAGTTCACATCGTCATGTGACCAACACCCAAAGGGTTTACTAGAGTCAATAATCTAGTTCACATCGTTATGTGATTAACACCCAAAGAGTACTAAGGGATGATCATGTTTTGCTCGTGAGAGAAGCTTAGTCAACGGGTCTGTCACATTCAGAGCCGTATGTATTTTGCAAATATTCTATGTCTACAATGCTCGCACGGGCTACTCTAGCTAATTGCTCCCACTTATAATATGTATCCAGATTGAGATTCAAAATCATCTAGATTAGTGTAAAAGCTTGCATCGATGTAACTCTTTACGATGTGCTCTTTTATCACCTCCATAATCGAGAAATATTTCCTTAGTCCTCACTAAGGATGTTCTTGACCAATGTCCAAAGGATCTACTTCCTAGATCACTATTGTACTCCTTGCCAAATTCAAAGCAAGGTATACAATAGGTCTGGTACATAACATAGCATACTTTATAGAACCTATGGCTGAGGCATAGGGAATGACTTTCATTCTCTTTCTATCTTCCGCCGTGGTCGGGCTTTGAGTCTTACTCAATTTTACACCTTTGTAACACAGCAAGAACTTTTCTTTGACTGTTCCATTTTGAACTACTTCAAAATCTTGACAAGGTATGTATTTATTGAAAAACTTATCAAGCCGCCTTGATCCATCTCTATAGATCTTGATGCTCAATATGTAAGCAGCTTCACCGAGGTCCTTCTTTGAAAAACTCCTTTCAAATACTCCTTTATGCTTTGCGTAATAATTCTACATTATTTCCGATCAACAATATGTCATTCACATATACTTATCAGAAATGTTTGTAGTGCTCCCACTCACTTTCTTGTAAATACAAAGGCTTCTCCAAAAGTCTCAGATAAAACCATATGCTTTGATCAACACATCAAAGTGTATATTCCAACTCCGAGATGCTTGCACCAGTCCATTGATGGATCGCTGGAGCTTGCACATTTTGTTAGCACCTTTAGGATTGACAAAACCTTCTGGTTGCATCATATACAACTCTTCTTTAATAAATCCATTAAAGAATGTTGTTTTTGACATCCATTTGCCAGATTTCATAAAATGTGGCAATTGCTAACATGATTCGGACAGACTTAAGCATCGCTACGGGTGAGAAAGTCTCATCGTAGTCAACCCCTTGAACTTGTCGAAAACCTTTTGCAACAAGTCGAGCTTTGTAGATAGTAACACTACTATCGTTGTCCGCCTTCCTCTTGTAGATCCATTTATTTAACATGGCTTGCTGATCTTAGATAAAGTCAATCAAAGTCCATACTTTGTTTCTCATACATGGATCATATCTCAGATTTCATGGCCTCAATCCATTTTGCTGTATATTTGCTCATCATCGCTTACTCATAGTCCGTAGGTTCATCATGGTCTAGTAACATGACTTCCGTAACACGATAACCATACCACTGCAGTGCGGATTTTGCTCGAAGACCTACGAGGTTTGGTAGCAACTTGATCTGAAGTTTCATGATCATCATCATTAACTTCCTCACTTATTGGTGTAGGAATCACCGAACTGATTTCTGTGATGAACTACTTTCCAATAAGGGAGAAGGTACAATTACCTCATCAAGTTCTACTTTCCTCCCACTCACTTCTTTTCGAGAGAAACTTCTTCTCTAGAAAGGATCCATCTTAGCACCAAAAACTTGCCTTCGGATCTGTGATAGAAGGTGTACCCAATAGTTACCTTTGGGTATTCTATGAAGACGCACTTCTCCGATTTGGGTTCGAGCTTATCAGTGAAAACTTTTTCACATAAGTATCAAAACTCCAAACTTTTAAGAAACGATGACTTAGGTTCTTACCGTTAAACCATAGTTCATATGGTGTCGTCTCAACGGATTTAGATGGTGCCCCATTAAACGTGAATGCAGCTGTCTCTAATGCATAACCCCAAAACGATATTGGTAAATCGGTAAGAGACATCATTGATCGTACCATATCAAAATAAAGTACGGTTATTCTGACGTTCGGACACACCATAACGTTGTGGTGTTCCGTGGCGTGAGCTGTGAAACTATTCCACTTTGTTTTTAATTGAAGACCAAACTCAGAACTCAAATATTCATCTCCATGATCGATCGCAGAAACTTTATTTTCTTGTTACGATGATTTTCTACTTCACTCTGAAATTCTTTGAACTTTTCAACTATTTCAGACTTATGTTTCATCAAGAAGATATACGCATATCTGCTCAAATCATCTGTGAAGGTCGAAAATAATGATACTTGCCACGAGCATCAACACTCATTGAATTGTATACATCGGTATGTATTATTTCCAATAAGTCATTAGCTTGTTCCATTGTTCCGAGAACGGAGTTTTAGTCATCTTGCCCAAAAGGCACGGTTCGCAAGCATCAAATGATTCATAATCAAGTGATTCCAAAAGTCCATCAAGATGGAGTTTTCTTCATGCGCTTTACACCAATATGACCTAAACGGCAAGTACACAAATAAGTTGCACTATCATTATTAACTTTGCATCTTTTGGTTTCAATATTATGAATATGTGTATCACTATGATCGAGATCCAATGAACCATTTTCATTGGGTGTGTAACCATATAAGGTTTTATTCATGTAAATGTAACAACAATTTATTCTCTTACTTAAATGAATAATCAGATTGCAATAAACATGATCAAATCATATTTATGCTCAACACCAAATAACACTTATTTAGGTTCCATACTAATCTCGAAAGTATAGGGAGTGTGCGATGATGATCATATCAATCTTGGAAATACTTCCAACACTCATCGTTACTTCCCCTTCAACTAGTTTCGCTTATTCAGTAACTCCTGCTTCGAGTTACTAATCTTAGCAACCGAACAAGTATCAAATACTCGGGGCTACTATAAACACTAGTAAAGCACACATCAATAACTCAGATATCAAATATACTCTTGTTCACTTTGCCATCCTTCTTATCCACCAAATAATTGGGGTAGTTCCGCTTCCAAAGGACTAGTTCCATTGCGTAAAAGCACTTAGTCTCGTGCTTAGGTCTAGACTTGGGCTTCTTCACTCGAACAGCAACTTGCTTGCCGTTTTTCTTGAAGTTCCCCTTCTTCCCTTTGCCCTTTTCCTTGAAACTAGTGGTCTTGTCAATCATCAACACTTGATGCTCTTTTCTTGATTTCTACCTTCATCGATTTCAGCATCACGAAGAGCTTGGGAATCGTTTTCGTCATCCCTTGCATACTATAGTTCATCACGAAGTTATAGTAACTTAGTGATGGTGACTAGAGAATTCTGTCAATCACTATCTTATCTGGAAGATTAACTCCCATTTGATTCAAGCGATTGAAGTACCCAGACAATCTGAGCACATGCTCACTAGTTGAGCGATTCTCCTCCATCTTTTAGCTATAGAACTTGTTGGAGACTTTATATCTCTCAACTCGGGTATTTGCTTCAATTCCTGGAACATCTCATATGGTCCATGACGTTCAAAACGTCTATGAATTCCCGATTCTTAGCCTTTAAGCATGGTGAACTAAACTATCAAGTTGTAATCATATTGAGATAGCCAAACGTTCATAACGTCTGAATCTGCTCCTGAAATATTTTTGTCACTTTGCGGTGAATTAAGGAAATATTTTCTTCTGTGCAGAATTTTGGATAAACCTCAGATCACGGATTCAATCCGCATCATTGCTACTAACATTTTTCAATACAAATTTCTCTAGGAACACATATAAAAACATAGGGAAGCAACAACGCGAGCTATTGATCTACAACATAATTTGCAAAATACTACGGGACTAAGTTCATGATAAATTAAAGTTCAATTAATCATATTACTTAAGAACTCCCACTTAGATAGACATCTCTCTAGTCATCTAAGTGATTACGTGATCCAAATCAACTAAACCATGTCCGATCATCACGTGAGATGGAGTAGTTTCAATGGTGAACATCACTATGTTGATCATATCTACTATATGATTCACGCTCGACCTTTCGGTCTCCGTGTTCGAGGCCATATCTGTTATATGCTAGGCTCGTCAAGTTTAACTGAGTATTCTGCGTGCGCAACTGTTTTGCACCCGTTGTATTTGAACGTAGAGCTTATCACACCCGATCATCACGTGGTGTCTCAAAGACGAAGAACTTTCGCAACGGTGCATACTCGTGGAGAACACTTCTTGATAATTTTAGTGAGAGATCATCTTATAATGCTACCGTCAATCAAAGCAAGATAAGATGCATAAAGGATAAACATCACATGCAATCAATATAAGTGATATGATATGGTCATCATCATCTTGTGCTTGTGATCTCCATCTCCGAAGCACCGTCATGATCACCATCGTCACCGGTAGCGACACCTTGATCTCCATCTTAGCATCGTTGTCGTCTCGCCAATCTTATGCTTCCACGACTATCACTACCGCTTAGTAATAAAGTAAAGCATTACATCGCGATTGCATTGCATACAATAAAGTGACAACCATATGGCTCCTGCCGATTGCCGATAACTTCGGTTACAAAACATGATCATCTCATACAATAAAATTTAGCATCATGTCTTGACCATATCACATCACAACATGCCCTGCAAAAACAAGTTAGACGTCCTCTACTTTGTTGTTGCAAGTTTTACGTGGCTGCTACGGGCTGAGCAAGAACCGTTCTTACCTACGCATCAAAACCACAACGATAGTTTGTCAAATAGACTCCGTTTAACCTTCTCAAGGACCGGGCGTAGCCACACTCAGTTCAACTAAAGTTGGAGAGACAGTCTTCCGCAAGCCATCTATGTGCAAAGCACGTCGAGGGAACCGGTCTCGCGTAAGCGTCTGGCGTAAGGTTGGTCCGGATCGTCTCGTCCAACAATACCGCTGAACCAAAGTATGACATGCGGTAGGCGATGACTTGTATCGTCCACAACTCACTTGTGTTCTACTCGTGCATATGACATCTACGCATAAAACCAGGCTCGGATGCCACTTGTTGGGGAACGTAGTAATTTCAAAATTTTCCCACGCACACACGGGACCATGGTGATGGCATAGCAACGAGAGGGGAGAGTGTTGTCTACGTGCCCTCGTGAGACCGTGGCGGAAGCGATCACAACGTAGAGGAAGTAGTCGTACTTTCTCCTCGCGATCCTGCCGATCCCAGCGCCGTTACTCCGGCACCTCCGAGTCGATGATGACGTAGAGGAAGTAGTCGACGTTCTCCTCACGATCCAACCGATCACAGCGCCGTTACTCGGCGCCTCCGAGTTCTTGGCACACGTTCAGCTCGATGACGCTCCACGGGCTTCGATCCAGCAAAGCTCCGGGGAGGGAGTTCCGTCAAGACGGCGTGGTGGACGATCTTGATGTTACACCGTCGCAGGGCTTCGCCTAAGCACCGCTAACGATATGACCGAGGTGGAATATGGTGGAGGGGGCACCGCCTGCAGCTAAGGAACGATCTCAAGGATCAACTTGTGTGTCTATGGGGTGCCCCTGCCCCGTGATATAAAGGAGCAAGGGAGGGAGGAGGCCGGCCCTATGTTTGGCGCGCCAAGGGGAGTCCTACTCCCACCGGGAGTAGGATTCCCTTTCCTAGTCCAACTAGGAATCCTTCCATGTAGGGGAGGAAGGGAGAAGGAAGTGGAGGAGTAGGAAAGGTGGCGGCCCCTTTTCCCTAGTCCAATTCGGACTAGAGGGAGGGGGCGCAGCAGCCTTTTCCTCTTCCCACTAAAGCCCATCAAGGCCCATTACTTCTCCCGTAACTACCCGTTACTCCGAAAAATACCCGAATCACTCGGAACCTTTCCGAACTCCGAATATAGTCGTCCAATATATCGATCTTTACGTCTCGACCATTTCGAGACTCCTCGTCATGTCCCCGATCTCATACGGGACTCCGAACTCCTTCGGTACATCAAAATACATAAACTCATAATAACCGTCATTGAAACCTTAAGCGTGCGGACCCTATGGTTCGAGAACTATGTAGACATGACCTAGAACTATTCTCGGTCAATAACCAATAAGCGGGACCTGGATGCCCATATTGGTTCCTACATATTCTCTGAAGATCTTTATCGGTCGGACCGCATAACAACATCGTTGTTCCTTTTTGTCATCGGTATGTTACTTGCCCGAGATTCGATCGTCGGTATCCAATACCTAGTTCAATCTCGTTACCGCAAGTCTCTTTACTCGTTCCGTAATACATCATCTCGCAACTAACTTATTAGTTGCAATGCTTGCAAGGCTTATCTGATGTGTATTACCGAGAAGGCCCAGAGATACCTCTCCGACAATCGGAGTGACAAAACCTAATCTCGAAATACGCCAACCCAACATGTACCTTTGGAGACACCTGTAGTACTCCTTTATAATCACCCAGTTACGTTGTGACGTTTGGTAGTACCCAAAGTGTTCCTCTGGTAAACGGGAGTTGCATAATCTCATAGTTATAGGAACATGTATAAGTCATGAAGAAAGCAATAGCAACATACTAAACGATCAAGTGCTAGGCTAACGGAATGGGTCATGTCAATCAGATCATTCTTCTAATGATGTGATCCCGTTAATCAAATGACAACTCATGTCTATGGTTAGGAAACATAACCATCTTCGATTAACGAGCTAGTCAAGTAGAGGCATACTAGTGACACTCTGTTTGTCTATGTATTCACACATGTATTATGTTTCCGGTTAATACAATTCTAGCATGAATAATAAACATTTATCATGAAATAAGGAAATAAATAATAACTTTATTATTGCCTCTAGGGCATATTTCCTTCATATGCAGTCCTCCCAAAGACTGGCTCGACGCGTCATCGAGCGGATCCCTGGACTCGTCGGATGTAAACTCTCTTCCGACGGCTACCTCCCCCCCCCCCCCGCCCTACGGATGACGCCGAGGTGGCGTCGCAGGAGGTTCCGAGCCACGAGGAGGTGGTCCTGGAGGTGCCACAAGGCGACCTTCCGGACTCCAGGCGCCAACGGGATAGAACCCCTAAGGGCTCCATGTCCGGCCCTAGGCCGGACACCGCTCCGGAACCTTTCGAGGTTCCAGAGTCCGGCGGGCGACCTCCTTCCAAGAGGAGCAAGCCCACTGAGCCGGTGGCCCCCGTCCAACCGGAGGCGCCGAACAATCTGCTGGAGGTGCTTAAAGGCGCCTCCATCGACAAGGAGCACCGCACCATTATGAGTACGGTGATTCAGAAAGTTTAGTCCGCCAAGAGCGGGCTGACCGAAGCCTGTGCAAGCCTTTTGAAAGGCTTTGAGGTATGTAAAAAATATGTAAAAATAGTACCGCATAGACAGTAGCCCCTGATGCTCTGTTTGGCGTTCACAAAGAAAAGCCGAATAGAGGAGCTAATAAAATTCGCAGGAGTCTAACAAAAGTAAGTCAATATGCGTATGCAGGCTTCACTGCTGGCGTCCGCCGTTGACACGCTGAAGCAGAACCTCGAGCGGTCCGAGCAAGAGCTCGGCCTTGCCAAGAAGCAGCTCGAGGACAAAGAAGGTAAGGAATACCTATTGATATATATATATATATATATATATATATATATATATATATATATAAGGTGCAATTGCAAGAAAATGACAGGATTAATGTGGCTATTGTATGGGCCACAATGGAGGTGGCGACCCTTAAGCAAGCGCTGTCCGAGGACGAGAAGAGGATGGCCACGGAGCGCACCGAGCGGGAGAAATATGAGGCGCAGGTTGGCGAGGTGCGGCAAGAGCTCCAGGCTCTTGTGAAAAACATGAGAGTTTGGAGCTTGACTCAAAGACGCGAGAGTCCGAGCTCACGGCGGCCATTGAGAATGCCAAGTCTGCCAAGGCCGAAGCCCAGAAGGCCCTTCAGGAGGTTGAGGCGATGAAACAGATAGCGGCGGGTAAGGATTTCTTCATGCAAAGCAAGCATGTGAAGGTGAATTACTTGTTGATTACCCAAATCCGGAGCTCTCCAGGAGCGTTCGCAGATTTGCCCCGCAGCGTGTCTAATGCCGTCGTATTCTACCGAGCCGAGGAGGGCACCTTGACAGAGAAGGTGTTCTGTCCTCAGTATGCTGAGGCTGGACTCCATGTGCCCTTGAGCGACCAGCTGAAGCAACAGGTCGAGCTCCACAAGGTGGCCGAACAGGCCATGAGGGGCCTCATAGTTCGGCTGTGGCCTGGAGAGGCTCGCCTGGAGCTACTTCGGGCTGGTGCGGGCGGCTGGTGGAGGCCTGTCCAAGGCTCGAAGTCATCAAGCGCTCCGTCTGCATCGAAGGTGCTCAGAGGCGCTTGCCTGCTAAGGTGCACCGGGCAAGCCGGATGCGGAGAAGCTTGTGAAGGGCGACGCCGCCCGGGCAAGGAGCATCGCCACCCCGAGATGTACTATAAGGGCGTTCTGGAGGGCGCCCGCCTTATGGCGGACGAATGCTCGAAAGATGTAATTTTTGAGTAAAACTTGTTTATTTTGTCCTGTGCGCTGAAAACTTGTTCATGTGCGCTAAGCAATGCTTTTTGAATTTAAAATATTACCTTCTGTGCGACCGTTTATCAAATTTTGACAGATGGCGAGTCGTCTGCTTCTGCCCGCATGCCACGAGTGCTGGGGTGTTCGGGATAAACTTGAGCGCTCTTTTTCCCATTCTTGGGTCCGTCGAGGGAGGAGCTCAACACAACGAACAAGGCAATCAGACTATAATGCCTCAACACTCTCACTTAGCCATAGAATTCTATAATTTTAAATTTTGGCGAAGCCCCTAGTGTTCGGAAGACCGAGTTCGGGGCGCTATCCACGCCTAGGCCGGACAAAGCCGACTCCTCGCTCTAAGAGGCATAAGTCTTTAGGGACTCGAAAACCTCTCGAACAGCGACCAGCTCTCGCCTCATCATCACGGTCAGTTTTAGCTTTCTACTGAGGTGCTTTAGCCCAGCTCAACTGGGGCACAATCGCAGTAGTTCTCCTAGCGCTACCTTAGCCGATACAACGGAACGTAAGGTACCAAAACATAGGAGCCGGGAAACCCAACATTTGACCCAAGACATGATTCGGAGCCGATGCATATAATGCTATAAGTTCGGGGTGCCGCACTTGTGAAAGTGTTCGAACTTCTCACACCGTGTTGTGGGGCACTTAAGCCCCTGGTGTATTGGCCGTACCAAAGTGTACGAGTGCGACATGTTATTAATGAACATATATTCTTAAAAAGGAGTAATACAATAATAGACAAAAGCTATGCATTGCTTATTTAAAAAGGCTGCGATCAAAGTAGAACGATACAAATGGTGCGATAAGCAAAAGGTGGGATTATTTAACATGTCCATTCTACGGGCATGCCGCAGAATGATATGCAAAACAGGTATACTGCTTGTTATAGAGACCACCTTAGAGTTCCATAGTGCGGCGTGGTTTTCTTCTTCCCTGGTTCTTGCATCGTTTGTGCGGCAATTGTACTGCCGGTTAGGCCTTCCAAAGAATGGAGTCCTGCAAATAAGATAAAAGTGAAGAATCGGCAGCTCCTAGTACGGTTTCAGCCGTGTTTTGGCCGTGCCGTGATGGTGCCCCTCCCCTTGTGCCCATGGTATTTCCAGAGCGTAGTTATGTACGTGCAGCACTGTTTTCGCAATTTCGCGAGGGCTGGGGTTGGGGCTGCATTGCTACGCCTGCTCGAAACGTGCCAGGCGGTCTTGCTGTAGATTACTCCGGGTGCGCTTAACGGTGTTCGGACATTTAATGGCCGAACTGGAGAATTGCCTTGAGAGGCTGCTTTATACTTCCGCTGCGAGAGCCGCCGTATGCTCCTCCGGTACCGCATTAAATTTGGCAAATGCGGTTCGCCCGAGCAGTGCGTGATAGCCACTGCGGAACGGGACTATGTCGAAGATTAACTCCTCGCTTCGGAAATTATCCGTAGATCCGAAGACCACTTCAAGTGTGGTGAGCCTGTGCTTGGCCTCTTCACCTGGTATGACGCCTTTAAAGGTCGTTTTAGTGGGTTTAATCCTCAAAGGATCGATGCCCATTTTCCGCTGCTGCCGCCGCCGTCCATGAGGACTCTGGTGAGGTGAAATCCGTCAACAATTGGGTCTAGAACCAGTACAACGAATCCGCCGTGACGAATGCTAGTGGGGTGGTCCCTTCGATCAAAAGTGATCGGGCAGGAGGACCATGGGTTGAACTTCGGGGCGACTGGCTCCATCGCGTATACGTCCCTTAACGCACGCTTCCGCTCCCTCTTGGGGATATGGGTCGCGTATATCATGTTCACCGTCCGCACTTGTGGGGGAATCCTTCGCCCACTACTGTTGGCGGCCGGGCTCCTCCTCGTCAGCCGCTATGTAGCCCCTGGTCTCTGTTTTTGGCATTTAATTTGCCGGCCTGCTTGAACACCCAACAATCCCTGTTGGTGTGATTGGCTGGCTTTTTGGGGGTGCCATGTATCTGGCATGAGCGGTCGAGTATTCGGTCCAAACTGGACGGGCCCGGATTATTTCTCTTGAATGCCTTTTTCTGCTGACCGGGTTTAGAGCCTCTAATCCGGCATTAATCGTCAGATCCTCAAAGCATGGTCGCCAGCACGCGGCGCTTGTGCTTGTTGCGACATGACCTAGCACTGTTGTCCTTGGTATCCGAATTACCAGGGATCTTGGTTATGTTATTGCTACGAGCCAGCCAACTGTCTTCTCCGGCGCAAAAGCGGGTCATGAGTGTCGTGAGGGCTGCCATAGATTTCGGCTTCTCCTGTCCAAGGTGCCGGGGAAGCCACTCATCGCGGATATTATGCTTGAAGGCCGCTAGGGCCTCTGCGTGCGGACAGTCGATGATTTGATTTTTCTTTGTTAGCAACCGTGTCCGTAATTGCTCGGCGATTCCTCTGCTGCTGAATTATGTGTCTTAGGTCGTCATGCTCGGTGGTCGTGACATAAGTGCCCTCGAAATTGTCGAGGAATGCGGCTTCCAGGTCCTCCCAACAACCAATTGATTCTGCTGGCAAGCTGTTAAGCCAATGTCGAGCTGGTCCTTTAAGCTTGAGTGGGAGGTATTTGATGGCGTGTAAGTCATCACCATGGGCCATGTGGATATGGAGGAGATAATCCTCGATCCATACCGCATGATCTGTTGTGCCGTCTTATGATTCGATGTTTACAGGTTTGAAACCCTCTCGGATTTGATGATCCATTACTTCATCTGTGAAGCATAGTGGGTGTGCGGCACCTCTGTATTGGGCTATATCCCGACGTAGCTTAAACGAGCTTTGTCTACTGTGTTCGGCCCGGCCGAATTTACTGTATCCGGTGTGACGATTACCTTCTCATGCCATGGGGCGCCCACGCGATCCGTAGATTGACCTTGTTTGCTTTGCCTTGTCCTACGATATATCTCGTAGGTCTGGCGCATTCCCCCGTGCCTTGGTATTTTTAAAGCGGCGCTGGGGTGCGTCTTGATTGGAGGGCCGAGAGGCCTCTCTGTCATGGCCACGTGGTGGCCGGTCGGCCCCATCATGCGCTGGTGACCTACGTGCTTCTTCCTCTAATCGGGGTAGCAACCTGCGCTTTGGGTAGCTCTTGGAGGGGCGTTCGAGTTCATACTCTTCGGTCGCTAGGACTTCCGTCCATTTGTCGGCTAGCAAGTCTTGATCAGCTCTAAGCTGTAGCTGTTTTTTCTTGATGCTGCTCGCCGTGGCTATAAGCCTGCGTTTGAAGCGCTCTTGTTCGACAGGATCTTCAGGTACGACAAATTCGTCGTCGTCGACCTCTCTGTCTGCCGCTCCTTCATGAGGGCTGGCTTCCCCATCCTCATGTGCTGAGTTTTGCTGGAGGGGGTTTTCTTCGGCACTGTCCGGAGTGTTATTATCTCCCGTGCCGGAATCACCGTTTTTGCTTTGGCGGGATTTAGAGCGGCGCTGCTGACGCCGGCGCTTAGGCTGTTTCTTGGAGGGGTCATCCTCCGCTGTTCCATCGCCATCGCCTTCTTTTGGGGTGTCCACCATGTATATGTCATATGACGAGGTGGCTTTCCAGTGCCCTATAGGCGCTGGTTCCTGATCGTCTCCTGCATCGGCGTCCATACCGTCGATGTCTTCGGAGTCGTAGTCGAGCACGTCGGTTAAATCATCGACAGTGGCTACAAAGTGGGTGGTGGGTGGGTTTTGAATTTCTTCATCATCCGCATCCCAACCTTGCTGACCGTAGTCCGGCCAGGGCTCTCCTGATAAAGAGAGAGACTTTAGTGAATTCAGAATATCGCCGAAGGGCGAGTGCTGAAAGATGTCCACAGCGGTGAACTCCATAATTGGCGCCCAATCGTATTCGATCAGCAGGGGCGCGGAGGGCTCGGAGTCCGGAGAGGAGTCCGACACCTTGGAGTCACGGGCTTCGCAAGGGACAAAGCTGGTGTTCGGCTCGATTGCCGTAGAGGTTTCAGCCTCTGAGGCGTCGTCCAACCACCCGTCCTCGATCGGCGCAATCGGCTCCTAACTAAGGGTCCGAGCTGACGCGGGCGCGGCCTCCAGGACACTGTTCGGCAGCAGAGCTAAATCATGCCCTTCATGACAGTGCGGGGCGCTCGGCTGTGGCTCGAATCCGTCGAAGATCAATTCCCCGCGGATGTCAGTCGTGTAGTTCAGACTTCCAAATCTGACCTGATGGCCAGGGGCGTAGCTTTCAATCTGCTTTAGATGGCCAAGCGAAGTGGCCCGCAGTGCAAAGCCGCCGAATCGAAGATCTGTCTGGGGAGAAAAGTCTCACCTGGACCGCATCGCTTGATGATCGGAGAAGCCATCGGGCCTAAAAGTGACGACACAGAGGAACTCTCAATGAAAGCACCAATGTCAGTGTCAAAACCGGCGGATCTCGGGTTGGGGCTCCCGAACTGTGCATCTAGGCGGATGGTAACAGGAGACAAGGGACACGATGTTTTTACCCAGGTTCGGGCCCTCTCGATGGAGGTAAAACCCTACTCCTGCTTGATAAATATTGATGATATGGGTAGTACAAGAGTAGATCTACCACGAGATCAAGGAGACTAAACCCTAGAAGCTAGCCTATGGTATGATTGTTGTTCTATTCTTCGTCCTACGGACTAAAACTCTCCAGTTTATATAGACACCGCAGAGGGCTAGGGTTACACAGAGTCGGTTACAATGGTAGGAGATCTACACATCCTTATCGCCAAGCTTGCCTTCCATACCAAGGAAAGTCCATTCCCATTACACGGACGTAAGTCTTCAATCTTGTATCTTCATAGTCCAGGAGTCCGGCCGAAGGTATAGTCCGGCTATCCGAACACCCCCTAATCTGGGACTCCCTCAATCCTACTCGTAAGTGCATGTTAATGATACCGTGCTTTTGAACATTGATATGTTGTGATAGTGGTCACCCTCATATAGCCTTCATGCCTACCGGAAGGAAATCGGGGAAAGCCTCTGTCTTGGGTAGACACGATGCTTGTCTCCAGTTCCTCGTCGAGACAGTTGTGTCCGGTATTGCATGATGTGGTATGATGAGTGGTGATTCTGTCTGTTGGATTGAGATATATTTGTTATGCTAATCGTGTAGGAAATGCTTAATCCACCTGAGTCGACCGTAGATCGAGTCTTATTCCGGTAAACCCCATGCTTGTTTCGTGCTGCCACTTGTCCCTGCCATAGGTAGGGTTGTTGGAAATATGCCCTAGAGGCAATAATAAAAGGATAATTATTATATTTCCTTGTTCATGATAATTGTCTTTTATTCATGCTATAATGGTGTTATCCGGAAATCGTAATACATGTGTGAATACATAGACACCAACATATCCCTAGTAAGCCTCTAGTTGACTAGCTCGTTGATCAACAGATAGTCATGGTTTCCTGACTATGGACATTGGATGTCATTGATAACGAGATCACATCATTAGGAGAATGATGTGATGGACAAGACCCAATCCTAAGCATAGCACAAGATCATATAGTTCGTTTGATAGAGCTTTTCCAATGTCAAGTATCTTTTCCTTAGACCATGAGATCGTGTAACTCCCGGATACCGTAGGAGTGCTTTGGGTGTACCAAACGTCACAACGTAACTGGGTGACTATAAAGGTATACTACGGGTATCTCCGAAAGTGTCTGTTTGGTTGACACGGATCGAGACTGGGATTTGTCACTCCGTATGACGGAGAGGTATCTCTGGGCCCACTCGGTAATGCATCATCATAATGAGCTCAAAGTGACCAAGTGTTTGGTCACGGGATCATGCATTACGGCACGAGTAAAATGACTTGCCGGTAACGAGATTGAACGAGGTATTGGGATACCGACGATCGAATCTCGGGCAAGTAACATACCGATTGACAAAGGGAATTGTATACGGGGTTGCTTGAATCCTTGACATCGTGGTTCATCCGATGAGATCATCGAGGAGCATGTGGGAGCCAACATGGGTATCCAGATCCCGTTGTTGGTTATTGGCCGGAGAGCCATCTCGGTCATGTCTACGTGTCTCCCGAACCCATAGGGTCTACACACTTAAGGTTCGGTGACGCTGGGGTTGTAGAGATATGAGTATGCAGTAACCCGAAAGATGTTCGGAGTCCCGGATGAGACCCTGGATGTTACGAGGAGTTCTGGAATGGTCCGGAGGTAAAGAATTATATATGGGAAGTCGAGTTTCGGCCATCGGGAAAGTTTCGGGGGTCACCGGTATTGTACCGGGACCACTGGAAGGGTCCCGGGGGTCCACCGGGTGGGGCCACCTATCCCGGAGGGCCCCATGGGCTGAAGTGGGAGGGGAACCAGCCCCTAGTGGGCTGGTGCGCCCCCCTTGGGCCCCCCTGCGCCTAGGGTTGGGAACCCTAGGGGAGGGGGCGCCTCCACTTGCCTTTGGGGGCACTCCACCCCCTTGGCCGCCGCCCCCCTAGGAGATCCCATCTCCTAGGGCCGGTGCCCCCCCGGGGACCCTATATATAGAGGGGGGGAGGGAGGGCAGCCGTACCCTGCATCTTGGCACCTCCCTTCCCCCTTGCTACACCTCCTCCTCCCGCAGACGCTTGGCGAAGCCCTGCCGGATCCCTGCTGCATCCACCACCACGCCGTCGTGCTGCTGGATCTTCATCAACCTCTCCTTCCCCCTTGCTAGATCAAGAAGGAGGAGACGTCACGCTGACCGTACGTGTGTTGAACGCGGAGGTGCCGTCCGTTCAGCGCTAGGATCTCCGGTGATTTGGATCACGACGAGTACGACTCCCTCAACCCCGTTCTCTTGAACGCTTCCGTTCGCGATCTACAAAGGTATGTAGATGCACTCCGATTACTCGTTGCTAGATGGACTCATAGATAGATCTTGGTGAAACCGTAGAAAATTTTTATTTTCTGCAACGTTCCCCAACAGTGGCATCATGAGCTAGGTCTATGCGTAGTTCTCTTTGCACGAGTAGAACACAATTTGTTGTGGGCGTAGATGTTTTCAACTTTCTTGCCGCTACTAGTCTTATTTTGCTTCAGCGGTATTGTGGGATGAAGCGGCCCGGACCGACCTTACACGTGCGCTTACGTGAGACAGGTTCCACCGGTGACATGCACTAGTTGCATAAGGTGGCTAGCGGATGTCTGTCTCTCCCGCTTTAGTTGGAGCGGATTCGACGAAAAGGGTCCTTATGAAGGGTAAATAGAAGTTGACAAATCACGTTGTGGCTTTTACGTAGGTAAGAAAATGTTCTTGCTAGAACCCTATTGCAGCCACGTAAAACTTGCAACAACAATTAGAGGACGTCTAACTTGCTTTTGCAGCAAGTGTTTTGTGATGTGATATGGCCAAAGTTGTGATGAATGATGAATGATATATATGTGATGTATGAGATCATGTTCTTGTAATAGGAATCACGACTTGCATGTCGATGAGTATGAAAACCGGCAGGAGCCATAGGAGTTGTCTTTATTTTTGTATGACCTGCGTGTCATTGAGAAACGCCATGTAAATTACTTTACTTTATTGCTAAACGTGTTAGCCATAGTAGTAGAAGTAATAGTTGGCGAGCAACTTCATGGAGACACGATGATGGAGATCATGATGATGGAGATCATGGTGTCATGCCGGTGACAAGATGATCATGGAGCCCCAAGATGGAGATCAAAGGAGCTATATGATATTGGCCATATCATGTCACTATTATTTGATTGCATGTGATGTTTATCATGTTTTTGCATCTTGCTTACTTAGAACGATGGTAGTAAATAAGATGATCCCTCATAATAATTTCAAGAAAGTGTTCCCCCTAACTGTGCGCCGTTGCGACAGTTCGTTGTTTCGAAGCACCACGTGATGATCGGGTGTGATAGATTCCAACGTTCACATACAACGGGTGTAAGACAGATTTACACATGCAAACACTTAGGTTAACTTGACGAGCCCAGCATGTACAGACATGGCCTCGGAACACAAGAGACCGAAAGGTCGAACATGAGTCATATGAAAGATACGATCAACATGGAGATGTTCACCGATGATGACTAGTCCGTCTCACGTGATGATCGGACACGGCCTAGTCGAGTCGGATCATGTTTCACTTAGATGACTAGAGGGATGTCTAATCTGAGTGGGAGTTCATTAGATAATTTGATTAGATGAACTTAATTATCATGAACTTAGTCTAAAAATCTTTGCATAAATGTCTTGTAGATCAAATGGCCAACGCTCATGTCAACATGAACTTCAACGCGTTCCTAGAGAAAACCAAGCTGAAAGATGATGGCAGCAACTATACGGACTGGGTCCGGAACCTGAGGATCATCCTCATAGCTGCCAGGAAACAATATGTCCTAGAAGAACCGCTAGGTGAAGCACCCATCCCAGAGAACCAAGACGTTATGACCGCTTGGCAGCAGCGTGCTGATGATTACTCCCTCGTTCAGTGCGGCATGCTTTACAACTTAGAACCGGGGCTCCAAAAGCGTTTTGAGCAACACGGATCATATGAGATGTTCGAAGATCTGAAAATGGTTTTCCAAGATCATGCCTGGGTCGAGAGATATGAAGTCTCGACAAGTTATACAGTTGTAAGATGGAGGAAAATAGTTCTGTCAGTGAGCACATACTCAAGATGTCTGGGTTGCACAACCGCTTGTCCCAGCTGGACATTAACCTCCCAGAGGAGGCGGTCATTGACAGAATCCTTCAGTCGCTCCCACCTAGCTACAAGAGCTTTGTGATGAACTACAATATGCAGGGGATTGAAAAGACCATTCCTGAAGTATTTTCAATGCTGAAATCAGCGGAGGTAGAAATCAAAAAGGAACATCAAGTGTTGATAGTCAATAAAACCACCAAGTTCAAGAAAGGCAAGGGTAAGAAGAACTTCAAGAAGGACGGCAAGGATGTTGCCGCGCCCGGTAAGCCAGCTTGCCAGGAAGAAGTCAAAGAATGGACCCAAGCCTGAGACTAAGTGCTTTTATTGCAAAGGGAAGGGTCACTGGAAGCGGAACTGCCCCAAATACTTAGCGGACAAGAAGGCCGGCAACACTAAAGGTATATGTGATATACATGTAATTGATGTGTACCTTACCAAGATTACTGTAGTAGCTCCCGGTATTTGATACGGTGCCGTTGCTCATATTTGTAACTCAAAGCGAGGAGCTGCGGAATAAGCGGAGACTGGTGAAGGACGAGGTGACGATGCGTCGGGAATGGTTCCAAGGTCGATGTGATCGCCGTCGGCACGCTACCTCTACATTTACCTACGGATTAGTTTTAAACCTCAATAATTGTTATTGAGTGCCAAGTTTGAGCATGAACATTGTATCCGGATCTCGTTTAATACGAGATGGCTACTCATTTAAATCCGAGAATAATGGTTGTTCTATTTATATGAGAGATATGTTTTATGGTCATGCTCCGATGGTCAATGGTTTATTCTTAATGAATCTCGAACGTGATGTTACACATATTCATAGTGTGAATACCAAAAGATGTAAAGTTGATAACGATAGTCCCACATACTTGTGGTACTTGCCGCCTTGGTCACATTGGTGTCAAGCGCATGAATAAGCTCCATTCTGAAGGACTTTTATAGTCTCTCGATTATGAATCATTTCACACATGATAACCATGCCTCATGGGAAAAATGACCAAGACTCCGTTCTCCGGAACAATGGAGCGAGCAACCAACTTATTGGAAATCATACATACCGATGTGTGCGGTCCAATGAGCATTGAGGCTCGCGGAGGATATTGTTATGTTCTCACTCTCACTGATGACTTGAGTAGATATGGGTATGTCTACTTGATGAAACACAAGTCTGAGACCTTTGAAAAGTTCAAGGAATTTCAGAATGAGGTAGAGAATCAACGTGACCGAAAAATAAAGTTCTTACGATTAGATCGTGGAGGAGAATATTTAAGTCATGAATTTGGCACACACTTAAGGAAATGTGGAATCATTTCACATCTCACGCCGCCTGGAACACCTCAACGTAACGGAGTGTCCGAACGTCGTAATCGCACTCTATTGGATATGGTGCGATCTATGATGTCTCTTACTGATTTACCGCTATCATTTTGGGGATACGCTCTAGAGACAACAACATTCACTTTAAATAGGGCACCGTCCAAATTCGTTGAGACGACACCGTATGAATTATGGTTTGGGAAGAAACCTAAGCTGTCGTTTCTAAAAGTTTGGGGATGCGATGCTTATGTCAAGAAACTTCAACCTGAAAAGCTCGAACCCAAGTCGGAAAAATGCGTCTTCATAGGATACCCTAAGGAAACCATTGGGTATACCTTCTACCTTAGATCCGAAGGCAAGATCTTTGTTGCCAAGAACATATCCTTTCTAGAAAAAGAGTTTCTCTCGAAAGGAGTAAGTGGGAGGAAAGTAGAACTCGATGAAGTACTACCTCTTGAATCGGAAAGTAGTGCAGCTCAGGAAAATGTTCCTGTGGTGCCTACATCCACTGGAGAGGAAATTAATGATGATGATCAAGGTACTTCGAATCAAGTTGCTATTGAACTTTGTAGGTCCACAAGGACACGTTCCACACCAGAGTGGTATGGCAACCCTGTCCTGGAAATCATGTTGTTAGACAACGGTGAACCTTCGAACTATGAAGAAGCGATGGCGGGCCCAGATTCCAACAAATGGCTTGAAGCCATGTAATCCGAGATAGGATCCATGTATGAAAACAAAGTATGGACTTTGACAGACTTGCCCGATGATCGGCGAGCAATAGAAAACAAATGGATCTTTAAGAAGAAGACGGACGCGGATGGTAATGTTACCATCTATAAAGCTTGACTTGTCGCTAAGGGTTATCGGCAAGTTCAAGGGGTTGACTACGATGAGACTTTCTCTCCCTAGCGAAGCTAAAGTCCGTCCGAATCATGTTAGCAATTGCCGCATACTATGATTATGAGATATGGCAAATGGACGTCAAAACGGCATTCCTTAACGGTTATCTTAAGGAAGAACTGTATATGATGCAGCCGGAAGGTTTTGTCGACCCTAAGAATGCTAACAAGGTATGCAAGCTCCAATGATCCATTCATGGGCTGGTGCAAGCATCTCGGAGTTGGAACATTCGCTTTGATGAGATGATCAAAGCGTTTGGGTTTATGCAGACTTATGGAGAAGCCTGCGTTTACAAGAAAGTGAGTGGGAGCTCTGTAGCATTTCTCATATTATATGTAGATGACATACTTTTGATGGGAAATGATATAGAACTTTTGGACAGCTTTAAGGCCTACTTGAATAAGAGTTTTTCAATGAAGGACCTTGGAGAAGCTGCTTATATATAGAGATAGATCAAGACGCCTCATAGGTCTTTCACAAAGCACATACCTTGATAAGATATTGAAGAAGTTCAATATGGATCAGTCTAAGAAGGGGTTCTTGCCTGTGTTGCAAGGTGTGAAATTGAGCTCAACTCAATGTCCGACCACGGCAGAAGATATAGAAGAGATGAGTGTCATCCCCTATGCCTCAGCCATAGGGTCTATTATGTATGCCATGCTGTGTACTGCACCTGATGTAAACCTTGCCGTAAGTTTGGTAGGAAGGTACCAAAGTAACCCCGACAAGGAACACCGGACAACGGTCAAGAATATCCTGAAGTACACGAAAAGGACTAAGGACATGTTTCTCATTTATGGAGGTGACGAAGAGCTCGTCAGTAAAGGGTTACGTCGACGCTTAGCTTCGACACAGATCTGAATGACTCTAAGTCACAAACCGGATACGTGTATATGTTGAATGGTGGAGCGATGGCTGGTGCAGCTGCAAGCAGAGCATCGTGGCAGGATCTACATGTGAAGCGGAGTACATGGCAGCCTTGGAGGCAGCGCATGAAGCAATTTGGGTGAAGGAGTTCATCACCGACCTAGGAGTCATACCCAATGCATCGGGGCCGGTCAAACTCTTCTGTGACAACACTGGAGCTATTGCACTTACCAAGGAGCCCAGGTTTCACAAGAAGACCAGGCACATCAAGCGTCGCTTCAACTCCATTCGTGAAAATGTTCAAGATGGAGACATAGAAATTTGCAAAGTGCATACGGATCTGAATGTCACTGATCCATTCACTAAGCCTCTTCCATGAAAGCAAAACATGATCAACACCGTAACTCTATGGGTGTTCGATTCATCACAATGTAACTAGATTATTGACTCTAGTGCAAGTGGGAGACTGTTGGAAATATGCCCTAGAGGCAATAATAAAAGGATTATTATTATATTTCCTTGTTCATGATAATTGTCTTTTATTCATGCTATAATTGTGTTATCCGGAAATCGTAATACATGTGTGAATACATAGACACCAACATGTCCCTCGTAAGCCTCAAGTTGACTAGCTCATTGATCAACAGATAGTCATGGTTTCCTGACTATGGACATTGGATGTCATTGATAACGAGATCACATCATTAGGAGAATGATGTGATGGACAAGAACCAATCCTAAGCATAGCACAAGATCGTATAGTTCGTTTGCTAGAGCTTTTCCAATGTCAAGTATCTTTTCCTTAGACAATGAGATCGTGTAACTCCCAGATACCGTAGAAGTGCTTTGGGTGTACCAAACGTCACAACGTAACTGGGTGACAATAAAGGTATACTACGGGTATCTCCGAAAGTGTCTGTTGGGTTGACACGGATCGAGATCGATTTGTCACTCCGTATGACGGAGTGGTATCTCTGGGCCCACTCGGTAATGCATCATCATAATGAGCTCAAAGTGACCAAGTGTTTGGTCACGTGATCATGCATTACTGACGAGTAAAGTGACTTGCCGATAGCGAGATTGAACGAGGTATTGGGATACCGACGATCGAATCTCGGGCAAGTAACGTACCGATTGACAAAGGGAATAGTATACGGGTTGCTTGAATCCTTGACATCGTGGTTCATCCGATGAGATCATCGAGGAGCATGTGGGAGCCAACATGGGTATCCAGATCCCGCTGTTGGTTATTGGCCGGAGAGCCGTCTCGGTCATGTCTACGTGTCTCCCGAACCCGTAGGGTCTACACACTTAAGGTTCGGTGACGCTAGGGTTGTAGAGATATGAGTATGCAGTAACCCGAAAGTTGTTCGGAGTCCCGGATGAGATCCCGGACGTCACAAGGAGTTCCGGAATGGTCCGGAGGTAAAGAATTATACATGGGAAGTCGAGTTTCGGCCATCGGGAGAGTTTCGAGTTTCACCGGTATTGTACCGGGACCACCGGAAGGGTCCCGGGGGTCCACCGGGTGGGGCCACCTATCCCAGAGGGCCCCATGGGCTGAAGTGGGAGGAGAACCAGCCCCTAGTGGGCTGGTGCGCCCCCCCTTGGGCCCCCCTTGCGCCTAGGGTTGGGAACCCAATGGGAGGGGGCGCCTCCACTTGCCTTGGGGGGCACTCCACCCCCTTGGCCGCCGCCCACCCTAGGAGATCCCATCTCCTAGGGCCGGCGCCCCCCCTGGGGACCCTATATATAGAAGGGGGGAGGGAGGGCAGCCGTACCCTACATCTTGGCGCCTCCCTTCCCCCTTGCTGCACCTCCTCCTCCCGCAGACGCTTGGCGAAGCCCTGCCGGATCCCTGCTGCATCCACCACCACGCCGTCGTGCTGCTGGATCTTCATCAACCTCCCCTTCCCCCTTGCTGGATCAAGAAGGAGGAGATGTCACGCTGACCGTACGTGTGTTGAACGTGGAGGTGCCGTCCGTTCGGCGCTAGGATCTCCGGTGATTTGGATCACGGCAATAATGAATCCCTCAACCCCGTTCTCTTGAACGCTTCCGCTCGCGATCTACAAAGGTATGTAGATGCACTCCGATTACTCATTGCTAGATGAACTCATAGATAGATCTTGGTGAAACCGTAGAATTTTTTTATTTTCTGCAACGTTCCCCAACAAGGGTACGGTTTAGTAAGTTGTCAACCCCTGTCCTAGCACACACCGTAAAGAGAGGCCATGGTGGAAGATATCGGCTGCATCCGGTAGGCATGCCACCTGGTCCGGGGGCATGGGTGTTTCCGGTTGGGACCGAGAGGGGGGCACCCCTTAGAGCGCACGATAGAAATTTGATCCCATGCTACGCGAGGTTGTAGCCTCCCCACTTAGAGTTTTGCTTAACAGGTGTCGTGGGTGATCCCAGACACCGGTAGGTTAAGCTGGTGTGTGCGGTCAGGTGTGTTTTCAACTAAAAGACCGTAGACGGAATTAGTCCCAATGGACAAAAGGAATCCGTTACTTGTGGGTAAAGAGTACGCCCTCTGCAGAGGAAAAATCTATTCAAATAGCCATGTCCATGGTTAAGGACTACAGTCTGGGACGGGTAAAGTGTCGGTCTTAGTGTCGGTCTTCGGAAGAAAAACTACTAAACCAGAACATTGATTATGACCGTGACATATGATGGTTATTATTATTATTATTGTGGACTAATCAATTGTATTTTTTGAAATTAATGAGTATCCCTAGGACGGTTCTACCTCACGGATATTCACCGTGATTATTCTTATATAAGCCCTTTATGTGGTGTCGCTCAGACGCCCGACTGTGGCATGCTTGTCATTTCATTTACTTATAAGCCCTTTATGTGGTGTCGCTCAGACGCCCGACTGTGGCATGCTTGTCATTTCATTACTTATAAGCCCTTTATGTGGTGTCGCTCAGACGCCCGATTGTGGCATGCTTGTTATTTCATTTACTTATAAGCCCTTTATGTGGCGTCGCACAGATGCCCGACTGTGGCATGCTTGTTATTTCTTTTATATATAAGCCCTTTATGTGGTGTCGCTTGGATGCCCGACTGAGGCATACTTCATATTGTTATCCTTTCGAGGCGTTGCTTCAGACACCCGATCGGTGCATTCTATTTCTACTCTCTGATTGCATATTCATATTTGACATAATTAATCTGCTGCATGCATCATAAGTTCCATTTATGACTGACGAAGTGATCATAGAATATTTCAAAACATGATTATCAGTGGCTATATTATACCTGTGTTCTCAATGTTTGCAAGTACATTCAAAGTCCTCACTGGCTTGTCCCTGGCTATTGTCTTGGCCAGATTTCTTGCGTGGAGAGGAGCGTTGTGATGACAGCCCCGGAACCCACACGAATGGATATAGCAGCCTCGCGCAGATAGGAGTTATCCTGGTCAGCTGTTCCTGTGGAAAATGGAGTCCCATAGACGTTGATGATCCACAAACCGCTTCCGCCATCAACCACTAGAAACCAATCGTTGTACTCATAGGCCAGAATGGTCTTATGCTAAATATCTTGTATTTTTGCCTGGAGCTTCTGTATCAAGTTGGTGCCTCATCATTAACAAGAATCACGGGGCTGATGAGCACAAGGGCCATTTTCTCGAAATTATATCCCGAAAAACCGGTCCCGACATTTCAGAACCACTCTTTTCTTTGATATTGTGGAGTTTTCACCCCAAGTGAAAACTTTTCAATAATATTGTTGGACTTGTATACCCTCTCAAGAATCATTTCTTTTATCAGTGGAATTATTTATATAATTTTTTTTCCTGAGCTTTATTTCTTTAAAATTGATTTTTCTTAAGTTTTGGAGTCAATCTGCACTTCAACCCTTCCAAATACTTATTTAAAATTTCCACCAAAATTTGGGGATGACATGTGACGTCCCCACATCACTTTTATGCAAAAATCTCTTTGGTCATTTGGAGATTTTGAGCCCTACTCCAAGTTTTCAAATCTGGTCCAGTTTGTGAATTGCACTACAACCTATTTAAATATTTCTTTAAAGTTTCCACCAAAATTAGGGGATGTTAGTCGGAGTATATTATTCAACTTTATGCAAAAACCCATTGGCGTTCTTTGAAAAGTTTGAGCAAATCATCCTCATCTTCATTCTGGTCCAGTTTAGTGTTTTGAACTGCAGCCATATTTTATCTTGGCCTATTACCCATGATATTTCTCCTGCTTATAGACCACTCCACCAAACCCTTAAGTCCAGGAGATTGGACCCATTGGAGGATTTTAAGCATATGCAATAATGCCTTTTATTTTCTGTCCAGATTTGTTTTTCTCAAAAACTTGCACTAGGGAGTTTTTGTTTTTGTCAAACTAACCTTGCCACCCTCTTTATCATCTAAAGAGACTAGGATCTGGAGCTTTTGGCCACCAGAAGAGATGCCTAGAAGCCCATGGCATTCTTTCAAGCACCTTGTGTGCATGGCCAGTTTTGGCATAGTTTTTAGTTTGCACGTTGGACCTGCTTGCTTTGACTAACCAGCATGTCCACTAATCTCCTAGCCACCACTAACCTAGACCTGTTATCTACCAGTCTCATCCAAGCCTCCTGGCATGCCTTGGCATTTTGCCAAACACCTGGCGTGCGTGCTCTGGGCGCGGCCAGAGTGCGTGTTTTGCACGTGTGTGCACCCGAGTCGTCGGGTCTCTTTGCCGCCTCCCCGCGTTCGTTCTGATCCGTTCCTGCTCTGGCCACCTCCTGGCACCCCACAGCGCCACCACCGCAAGCCGCCACCGCCGCTGCACTAGCTCCTGCCATCGACGGCGCCGCCCGAGCCTCTCCAGCGCGCCAGCTGCCCTCTGGAACAGCTCGAGCTCATCCACGAGCCCGTCCGCTAGCGCCCGTTGCCGCCACGTCGCCCTGCCAGCAACAGAACGGCGGTTCGCCGTCGATCTTATCCCCGGCCACCGCGGAACCGACCTCTCCAGGCTACAAATAGCCCTCCCAATCACGCCTAGGCTCGTCAGGAACCTTGTTCAAGTAGTAGGAAGCTCCCCTCCCCCCAGTTTGCTAGAGGCCATCCTCTCTCCCAACTCCCGCAAGTTCGGACGCCGCCATGTTTCGGTAAAATCCGGCCAAGACCAAGGCCCCTAACCCCTCCCGTGCTCCCATCCTCTTCCCCTCGATCTTGCGGAGTTGCCCAACCTCTCAGCTTCGATCGGGAGCCACCGTAGTTCGAGACCCCAATCCACCAGAAGACACCGTCCGCTGGAGCTTCGCCGTCGGCGACCCCTTTGTCCCCCCGCCCCTCTTGACCACGGTGAGGACCGCACTGGTCTGGCGGATCCATCCCTGCCCTCTGAATCCTGTGGGGAGCCGCCGCTCGTCGACGGCGATCGCCGAGCCCGCCTCGCTGCTCGGCGGAGGAGAAAGAAGGCACGGGCGACTGGTCAAACCTGACCAGTGGGCCCAAGGGACCCACTGTCAGTGACCCAGCAACGACCCGCGCTGGTTTAAGTGGAAGCGTATTCCACCAAATACGCCTTCGCTAGAGGAAAACGGAAGTGCTGCTGAACCATTTTTCTTTTTCTGATTTTTATTAAAAACAAATTTTGACTGAACTTTGACTGGGTGTAACTTTTTAAATATAATTCCAATTGACTTGATTCTTTTTCTGTTGTTTCTCAAATTCTTTCCAGTTTATTTTCATATTTATTTGAAAATTTTACAATCAACTTTTTTGTACTGTTTGAAACTATGTGTTAATTTAAATTTTCTTAAAATAGGATTTTGAAGAAGGGAGCAACTTTCAAAAAGTGCACCACCACTTGCATACTCTTGAAGGCAAGCATTCTGAACCCTAGCATAATATTATTGTGTGTTGTTCGATACGGTTACAACACCACCTTGACAATGAGTACTCGTTATTTTATGAGATGATATGATCATACTCATGAGTGCATATTGATGATTCCGTGCTATTGGGATTTGATATGTTTGTGATAGTAATCACCCTCGTATGCCTTTCATGCCTACTGGAAGGGAAATCTGGGAAAGTCTCTGTCTTGGGTAGACACGAGCTTGTCTCTAGTTCTTCGTCGAGACGGTTATGTCCGGTAAGGCATGGTGAGGTATGATGAGTGGTGATTCTGTCTAATTGGTGTGAAATATATTTCTTATGCTTATCGTGCAGGTATTGCTTTAACCTCCTGAGTCGACCATAGATCGAGTCTTGTTCCAGTTACCTCCGTACTTGTTTCGTGCTACCACTTGTCCCTGCCATAGGTAGGGTACGGTTCAGTAAGTTGTCAACCCCTTTCCTAGCACACACCGTACAGAGAGGCCATGGTGGAAGATACCGGCTGCATCCGGTAGGCATGCCACCTGGTCCGGGGGCATGGGTGTTTCCGGTTGGAGCCGAGGGGGTAGCTCCCCTAGTTTGCGCGCGTTATAAATTTTGTGATCCCATGCTAGTCGAGGTTGTAGCCTCCCCACTTAGAGTTTCGCTTAACGGGTGTCGTGGGTGATTCCAGACAATGGTAAGTTAGGCTGGTGTGTGCGGTCAGATGTGTTTTCAATTAAAAGACCGTAGACGGAATTAGTCCCGATGGACTAAAGGAAGCTGTTACTCGTGGGTAAAGAGTACACCCTCTGCTGAGATTATATCTATTCGAATAGCCGTGTCCATGATTAAGGACTACAGTCTGGGATGGGTCAAATGTCGGTCTTAGTGTCGGTCTTCGGAGGAAAGATTGCTAAACCAAAACATGGATCATGACTTGTGACTCATGATGATTATGATTACTATTATTATGGACTAACCATTTACATATTTGAATTATTGAGCATCCCTGGGACGGTTCTACCTCCTGGATAGTCACTGTGATTACTCTCATATAAGCCCTTTATGTGGTGTCGTGGAGACGCCCGACTGTGGCATGCTTGTTATTCCTTTACTTTATAAGCCCTTTATGTGGTGTCGCTGAGACGCCCGACTGCGGCATGCTTGTTATTTATTTACTCTATATGCCCTTTATGTGGTGTCGCTGAGACGCCCGACTGTGGCATGCTTGTTATTTATTTACTCTACAAGCCCTTTATGTGGTGTCGCACAGACGCCCGACTTTGGCATGTTTGCTACTTATTTTCTTTATAAGCCCTTTAGGTGACGTCGCTCAGACGCCCGACTGAGGCATGCTTTATATTATTATCCCTTCGAGACGTCAGCTCGCATAATCGATCGGTGCATTCTACTTCTACTCCCTTATTGCATATTCATGTTGTACATGAATAACTCCGCTTATGCGTGCATCATGGATGTTTATTTTGTGACTGACATGTGATCATAGAATATTTCAGAGCAGGATTATCATCTGTTATATTATACCTGTGTTCATAATGTTTGCGAGTACATTCAAAGTACTCACTGGCTTGTCCCTGGCTATTGTCTTCGCCAGACTTCTTGCGTGGAGAGGAGCGTTGCGATGACAGCCCCGGAACCTACGCAATGGTGATAGCAGCCTCGCGAAGATAGGAGTTATCCAGGTCACCTGTTCCTGTGGGAAATGGAGTCCCATATACGCTGATGAACCGCAAACCACTTCCGCCTTCAACCACTAGAAACCATTTGTTGTACTCATAGGCCAGAATGGTCTTGTACTACATACTTTGTATTTTGCTTGGAGTTTTTGTATCAAGTTGGTGCCTCAACAGCTAACAGTAATCCCGGGGCTGGTGAGCACAAGGGCCATTTTTTGGGAAATTGATATCCCAAAAATCTGGTCTCGACTAATCGACTCTCCGGGCTGTTGTATTATATGACTTAGATCGTCTGCATCCGGAGGTCGGACATAGGTCCCTTGAAAATTAGCCCGAAAAGCATCCTCAAGCTCCTCCCAACTTCCAATTGAGTTTTCGGGGAGGCTTTTCAGCCAGTGCCGAGCTGGTCCTTTCAGCTTGAGGGGCAAGTACTTGATGGCGTGGAGATCGTCTCCGCGAGCCATATGGATATGGAGGATAAAGTCCTCAATCCAGACCCCAGGGTCTGTGGTTCCGTCATACGCCTCTATGTTCACTGGTTTGAATCCTTCTGGAAGTTCGTGGTCCAGCACCTCATCGGTAAAACATAGGGGGTGTGCGACACCCCTGTATTTGGATGTGTCGTGGCGTTTTGACGGTTGTAGTGTTCGGTTTTGGTTGTGCGCTGGAGCGCGTTTCCTTGATCCATAGATGGATCTGGTCACGCTGGTCTTCTGATGCAAGTCCTCATGTGAATCGTGTGCTGACTTATGTGCGGCCTTGTTAGCCGCTCTATCGCAGCCACAAGGTGGTTGATCCGACCGGTCGGCCGTTTTATTTTACGGCTGTGTGGGCTCTAAGGCCTCATCATCAAATTCAGGCAACAGCTTGCGCTATGGATAGCTCTTTGTGTGGTAACTACCACCATATTTTTCTTCATTGTCGAGCACTTTGTTCCATCTACTTTTGAGCGTATTCTACGCGGCCTTAAGCCTTTGCTTCTGCTTCTTCAGACTCCTCGCGGTAGCAATAAGCCTTCCGTGGAGGTGCTCTTGTTCCAAGTGCCTTTCCAGGATGATGTGTGCATCTTCGTCCGGACTGTTTTCTTCTCCGGAGGGAGGTTGATGAGCTTTATCCTCGGCGTCGCCATGTTCGGACAGCGGATCCGTACTATGTTTGTCATTTCCTGGTTCATCCCGCTCTGCCGTTGGGTCAATGTGGTCGTCGTTTCCTCTGGAGTCGACAGGGGTGTTATTTTCTCTTGCGCTGTTATCGCTATTTTTGCCGAGGCGGTATTTGGAGCGGCGCCTACGTCGACGCTTTGTTTGCTTCTCGAGGGAGCTATCCTTCGCAGCATCCTTCCATTCCTCGTCATTGTTTTCTTTGGGTGTATCCACCATGTATATATCATGTGATGAAGTGGTTGTCCAGCGCCCTGTGGGCGATGGTTTCCGTTCCTCTCCTGCATCGTCGTCCATGCCGTCGATGCCTTTGGAGTCGAAATCGAGCATGTCGGTTAAATCGTCGATAGTGGCTACTAAGTGGGTGGTGGTTGGGTCGCGAATTTCTTCGTCGTCCGCATCCCGTTCTAGCCGGACATAGTTCGGCCAAGTTTCTCCTGACAAGGAGAGAGACCTTAATGAATTTAGCACATCGCCAAAAGGCGAGTGCTGAAAGATATCCGCGGAGGTAAACTCCATGATCGGTGCCCAATTGGATTCGGAGCAGGGCACGGACGCAGGCGGCTCGGAGCCCGTGGCCGGGGACGAATCCAATGGTTCGGCAACACGGCTCTCGTAGGGGGTGAAGTTAGTATTCGGCTCTATCGCCACTGAGAGTGCGGCCTCCATGGCGGGGTCTATCCACCCGTCCTCGGGTGGCGCAATTTTTTCCGGATTGAGGGCCGGAGTAGTTGCAGGTGTGATCTCCCGAACACTGTCTGACGGCAGAGTTACATCATGCTCGTCGAGATTGTGCGGCGCACCCAACATGGGTTCGAATCCGTCGAAGATCAAGTCGCCGCGGATGTCGGCAGTATAGTTCAAGTTTCCGAACCTGACCTGATGGCCAGGGGCATAGCTCTCGATCTGCTCCAGATGGCCAAGCGAGTTGGCCCGCAGTGCCAAGCCGCCGAATACGAAGATCTTTCCGGGGAGGAAAACCTCACCCTGGATCGCATCGTTGCCGATGATTGAAGGAGCCATCAAGCCTTACATTGACGGCACAGTCGAACTCTCAATGAAAGCACCAATGTCGGTGTCAAAACCGGCGGATCTCGGGTAGGGGGTCCCGAACTGTGCGTCCAAGGCGGATGGTAACAGGAGGCGGGGGACACGATGTTTACCCAGGTTCGGGCCCTCTGGATGGAGGTAATACCCTACTTCCTGTTGATTGATCTTGATGAGATGAGTATTACAAAAGTTGATCTACCACGAGATCGTAGAGGCTAAACCCTAGAAGCTAGTCTATGGTATGATTGTTGTTGTCCTCATTTAACTAAACCTTCCGGTTTATATAGACACCGAGGGGCTAGGGTTAAAAGAGTCGGTTACAAGTGATGAGATCTACATATCCGTATTGCCAAGCTTGCCTTCCACGCCAAGGAGAGTCCCATCCGGACACAGGACGAAGTCTTCAATCTTGTATCTTCATAGTCCAACAGTCCAGCCAAAGGATATAGTCCGTCTGTCCGAGGACCCCCTAATCTAGGACTCCCTCAGGCGGCGCGACGGCCGGAGACGAGGCCATGGTTCGGGGAGGTGGCGGACGCCAGCAAAGTGCAGGGTGGGGGGCGGCGGTGGCTCTGAGAGGACGCGGGCCCGCGTGGGCGGAGGCGCGGCGAGGCGTGCCGGAGCGCGGGGCTGGGAAGGAGGAGGGGTCCGAGGAGAGGGGCGCGGCGGCTTGGGCGGCGGGGTCGGGGCCTGTCGGCTTCGAGGGAGCTGTAGCTGGTGCGCTTCGAGGGAGAGAGAGAGAGAGGAGGAAGCACGTGGGTAGGCCAGCGAGGAAAAGTCAGGGGACAAGAGGGAGACGCTGGCAGGTGGGGCCAACGCCTAAAATGGCGAAAGTAGGCATCCCAGGAGCCCCCTGGTGCGCTGGGTGTCGTGACGCTGATTGCCGGGCGCTGTTTTTGCTTTCGCCGTGAAAACGAGCACTTGGGGGCACGAGTGGGGCGTTTTTTGCCCGTCGGCGCCCAAAAAGTGGCTTGGGGGGGCTTCTTGGGGACCCTAGTGGAGATGCTCTTAGGTGAGTGGTTTGGGTAGTGGCCCAGCTAGCATCCCTTCATCATATGAATAGGAGTAGCGGCATATGTTGCCAAGATGGTGGATTCAGGTATATTGTTTTAATACTTTGTAAGGTCCTCGAGAATAATCAATAAAGTGGCCGTATGCATCTCCCAGATGCAGAGGCCGGGGGTCATCCTCCTTTTCTAAAAAAAAATCTGTCTGGTATTTTTTATCAGCATACTTTCATTTCCTTTGAGAAAATTATTATGCCTCCAATACTTTTATACACAGGACAAGTCCTCGTTACAAAAGAGGTGCTATGCATCACAAACGGAGATCGCGCCAACATTGTCATGCACTAGCATCTGACCGTGCCGCATTTCTTAACGAACGTGTCTATAAGCAGCTTCCTCCGCGGTCCAATCTACACCAACATAACGCGGTCGACTCGCCTGACCGTGCAAGCTTACAACCCCGCGGCTGACTCATCTGTCCGCGCCCGCGGCCAACTCACCCGCATCCGCATTGTCTCCAATGGTGTGGCCGTATCTACCGTCCGCCCCCGCGGTCTGGTCTACATTAACACGCCGGAGTCGCACTACCCGTCTACACAAGCTACTTAGTGACCGCACGCAACTCGCCGCTCCTGCGGCCACCAACAAACTCTGGAGCAAATAATAATATCAGCCTCCCCCTGCACCGGATGACTCAACGGACAGGCGCACAAGTCACCGCCACTGCCGTTTTGGTTAACTACAACTACCAGCCGGGACGAACCATCGACTGGTTTATTGAAACAACTCATACGGGATCATCTATAACCCGTCACGGTCGACCTCAACCTTTCGTGGATTTACATCGTGTTATCAACATTAAGGATATACAATGAGTGTCACGAAGATCATCGACTCGACCTCGCCTCCAGCTTCAACACATTCCAATGTTCCGCTGTCAACTATATACCGTCTTATGCCACGGCCAAGTATGAAGAATCTCAAGCCGACTCCTTGAGTCATCTTAAGATTCAGGGGCTACACAGACATGACTCGGCATAATTGACCGGTTTCGGTGAATTCAAAAACTCCGGGTTATTGCAGGAAAGACAATTCGGTCCCAGAGATTGCTGCCACATTGGTGAAAATTTAAAGGCTATCAGAAAATTTTCGGCTCAAAAAGGTGCCGGGCAATCAGAAAGTTTGGCTCAAAAGAAAGATTTCGGATTATTAGAAAAGGTTCCGGTTCAAAATCCGGCTCAAGAGAAATCTGACTCTCACAAAGTTTTGAGCTCTCAATATCCGCCGTGACAAAACCACGACAAGCTCCGACTACAATTTCGCTACGGTGTACACCACCAACAATCTAAAAGCACTCAAGGTTTCGGGCTTCACCTGCCAGAATCTTGTCAACATCCGGGACCACTGCAAGGTCTGGGGCAGCACCAACAACAAACATAACTCCCTGGTTGACTTCGCCTTGTCCATCATCGACCCCTACTACATGAAGATGAAGGATGAGAGCAAGAAAGACAAGAATCAGAGACTGGATGAAGATCACGTCAAGTACGCGGCCAAGGATGCGTCCACAAGATACGAGATGTACAGGCGGATCGTTGATGTGAGGAAGTGTCTTCGTCCTGCCCTGCATTAGGGATCAAGCCACAGAGCAGTGGCGGGACCATCAAAAGAAGTAGATGACTAGACGATCATTTCTCTTAATTTAGAATGCATGCAATTGTTTATTAAGATGTGTACGAATGATCAGCATACTCACTTATGTAATTAGATGTTTATTTTAGTTATATATATGGTGTTCTTCTGTAGACAGAGCAAATCACACAGCTTATTAGTAGCAATCGCATGTGTCATTATTGGTCTTTGCACACATTCTGATTACGGACATGTTTGCCGTGTATCATACACATCTTATTAAGTTGAACTGTTTCTGTTGTCTTGGCTCATCGCAAACAATTTATCCAAGTGCACTGTATGCCCTCCATGGCACACACACCTTGATCTGACTGTCCGTTTCTATTGTGTTGCCTAAAACCACACAGTTCATCTCATTTTTATTTGAATCGCAAACTGTTCATATGGATTAACCGTATGCCACACATCGCACATGCATCTCTGATCTGAATCATGTTGATGTCTATGCAATCGCAAACAATTCGTCTCATTTTTTATGGTTTTTTACACCACCGTTTGCGATTAATGCATCGCACACAGTTTCATTGAAGGGTTTCTTATTGTAGTGTCGCATTAGCAGCATCCTGCAGTAGTAAATAATTTGACCATTCTGCTAACTTTACTCACAACTTACTTGGAGTATTGGAATATCTGGTTATTTAATACCATGGAATTAACACAAGTGTGATAGAAATCATGTATTCATTCATCACTATTTTAGGATATTGATTCTTGCTAAGAACTCCTTCCATGTGACTTTGACAAGAAAACTCTTCTTGACATTTTCATACTAAACTACTTTCGTACTTTTGTCAATATGTATTTTTGGCTAATCTGATTAGACACCACTATCTTCATAGATTATTATGTCTAATACAAGGACTATATTGCATACTTTACGAAAAACATATTTTCAATAAAGTCTTAATCCTTGTCAAGAAATTTATATAATTTCCAATCAACAATGTGTCATGCACACACAATGGTTAGAAATATTATCATGCTCCCGCTCACTTTCTTGTAAATACAAGCATCTCGTTTCTATCGATGAAATCATATTATTTGATCAATTCATCAAAACAAAGGTTCGAACTTCACTATGCTTGCTCCGGATCATTACTGGATCTCTTGAAGTTTGCACACTTACTAGCATCCTTTGGATCAAGGAAATTACCTTGGACCGTATAAGATATACATCATTGGTTCTATTTCCATCCCATGGGAATCATTTTGACATCCATCTGTTATATCTCATAACTGAAATATTTAGTAATTGCTAGTTTTATCCGAACTGACTTTAAGTATTATTATGACGAGACAGTCCGTTATAATCAACTCCTTGATCTTATCATAAACTATTTGCAGCAAGTCAAGCATTATAAAAGATTTTTATCTTTGTCAATTTATAGGTCCATCAGTACACTTTAGACTTTAATTTTTTCAGAGGGTCTATCAAGTTCTAAACTTGAATTATGTGTATGGATACTACCTCGGATTATTTTGGCGTATAGCCAATTCTGGAGTCAGGGCCTATCAACGTTTCTATATGTATTATAGGTTCATTATTTGTTTCATAAATATTTCCTAATGCATACCCTGAAGGTCTATACGAATTTTCAAACCTAAGTTCAGCTGCATGTCCGACCGTAATATCTATATCTCATGTAGAGCCTTTCGTATCAGTCATAGTACGAAATTATGGAACTACTTCTAGTGTTTCTTTTCTTTTACCTGATCACGAAGATTATGCAATCTTGTCAAGTTGCATTGTCCTCCCACTTACTCTTTTGCAGAAAACAGTTTCTTCAAAATTTCCGCACTCTATGGCAGAACACTTTGCCTCGGCGTAGTGATAGAGGAATACCCAACTATTTGGGATAACCTACAAAGTAGCACTTATTTCAACAAATTTGATGGATCTCTTTTCAGTGTAAAAGCCACATTCTCTAAAGCATCACATTAGAAGTATATTGGCAAAATAATTAATGTCATCCTTGATCTCACCATGTCATAGATAGCTTGATTGCATCTACTTAAAACACTCTACTCTTAGTAGTGTTCTAGGAGTTGCAAGCTATACAATACTTTTCATAGCTCATTAGACATTTTTCGGTGTACAAAAGTAGGGGCTCTCCTTTTGACCCATTTACTTGTGCACGGGCAGTCGAAGCCACACACCGCGGCCACACCCAGCAGGGCAGAAGAGGGAAGCCGGAGAGAAGCCGAGGCACAAGACGGTCAAGGCAACGGCAAGACCAGAAACACCGAAGAGCAGAGGGGCGAGGTGGACTCCCCCGGCAAGACCCTTGCCGGGGCGGCCTCCGCAGCCCCGGCAAGAGCCTTGCCGGGGCAACTTGCCCGATGCCAACAGAGCAGGCCACCCCTGAGACCGTGGGTTCCAACACCAGCCAACCAACTACATTGGAACAAGGGCTCGGGAGGCGCCTCTGTGGTGGCATGCAGATCTTCGTCAAGATCATGAACACACAAGATCAGATGAGGACCAAAAGACGGTGACCCTTGGCGGGATCCTAGTCAAGGAGATCCACAAGACCCTCGGCAAGCGCCTTGCCGGGATGACTTCGACGCCACGGCAAGTCCCTTGTCGGGCCCCCGGCAAGACCCTTGCCGAGGGCATCAGCGGGGCCACTGCCAGGCCCGCACCAGCCAAGACTCCACCGCCGTCCCCAAGCCGCTGCTAGCTCAACCAGATGGGCAGGCACCTGCATGGTGACAGGCGGCCTCTATGCCAACATAGCAAGCACCTGCATGGTGGCATGCAGATCTTCGTGAAGGCTCCACCACACGCCACCTCAGCAGCCTGCCTACCTACATGGCACCGCACGCATCGCTGGCCTGGGCGTGTGTTGAAGCAAGGCGGAGCGGCGACGGACGGGACGGGCCTCGTTCCCGTCCCTGATAAAGTTAATGGACACCTAAGTAGCGCATTTAATGCGCTTTGTCCCGTAACGCCGGGCAATAAGCTCGCGTGCTGTACACCTTTCCACCTCCTCCTGTGCCATCGTACAACCCCTTTTTTCCTATAAAAGGAGGCCTGAGGCAACCAGGAGGGGGATTCGGCTCTTTTGGGCAAGTTGCGCCCCGTAGCTAGCTCAAGAACACAAGAACACTCAATACATCCACCAAAGCAGGACTAGGGTATTACGCATCCTCGCGGCCCGAACCTGGGTAAACGATCAGTGTGCTTCCTGTTAGACCTGCTCTTCTCACAACCCCGCGCCCGCCAACCGTAGAAGGGATTCCAGTGATCCCATAGGTGTCGTTTCCCACCCACATCTTTGGCGCGCCAGGTAGGGGGCGCAGTCGTGAGAATCTGATCTACCAGTTAGCCTAGCGGTTCTTCATCGCCATGGCTCCCAAGAAGAAGACGATCACGGTGATCGGCCTGCTGGAGACGAACGGCCCGTGCAAGTCTTGACGAAAGCGAAAGGCCGGGCCAGACAGAACCCGAGCAGCGCCCATGAAAGCACCAAAGATCACCGCAGTCAGAGTTCGCGAGAGGCATTGTTCGCGCGCCAGACAACGAGCCACACGCCGCCAAATCCAAGGACAGGGCCAGGCCCCCCCACAGGCGGCGCGGGGCCTTCGAGGGGCATCGCTGTGCCCTCCATGGGCGGTGCAGCGACCTCCAAGACGCCCACGCCGGCGCCCACAGCGCGCTCTTCCCATGGTGTGCGTGACGAGCAGCGTCACTAATAACCCACAAGTATAGGGGATCGCAACAGTTTTCGAGGGTAGAGTATTCAACCCAAATTTATTGATTCGACACAAGTGGAGGCAAAGAATATTCTCAAGTATTAGCAGTTGAGTTGTCAATTCAACCACACCTGGATAACTTAGTATCTGCAGTAAAGTATTTAGTAGCAAAGTAGTATGATAGTAACGATAACGGTAGCAAAAGTAATATTTTGGGGTTTTGTAGTGATTGTAATAGTAGCAACAGAAAAGTAAATAAGCGAAGAACAATATGTGAAAAGCTCGTAGGCATTGGATCGGTGATGGAGAATTATGCCGGATGCGGTTCATCATGTAACAGTCATAACATAGGGTGACACAGAACGAGCTCCAATTCATCAATGTAATGTAGGCATGTATTCCGAATATAGTCATACGTGCTTATGGAAAAGAACTTGCAAGACATCTTTTGTCCTACCCTCCCGTGGCAGCGGGGTCCTAACGGAAACTAAGGGATATTAAGGCCTCCTTTTAATAGAGTACCAGAACAAAGCATTAACACATAGTGAATACATGAACTCCTCAAACTACAGTCATCACCGGGAGTGGTCCCGATTATTGTCACTTCAGGGTTGCCGGATCATAACACATAGTAGGTGACTATAGACTTGCAAGATAGGATCAAGAACTCACATATATTCATGAAAACATAATAGGTTCAGATGTGAAATCATGGCACTCGGGCCCTAGTGACAAGCATTAAGCATAGCAAAGTCATAGCAACATCAATCTCAGAACATAGTGGATACTAGGGATCAAAAACTAACAAGACTAACTCGATTACATGATAAATCTCATCCAACCCATCTCCTTCCAGCAAGCCTACGATGGAATTACTCACGCACGGCAGTGAGCATCATGAAATTGGTGATGGAGGATGGTTGATGATGACGATGGCGACGGATTCCCCTCTTCGGAGCCCTGAACGGACTCGGATCAGCCCTCCCGAGAGAGTTTAGGGCTTGGCGGTGGCTCCGTATCGTAAAACGCGATGAATCTTTCTCTCTGATTTTTTTTCTCCCCGAACACGAATATATGGAGTTGGAGTTGAGGTCGGTGGAGCTCCAGGGGGCCAACGAGGCAGGGGGGCGCGCCCCCCACCCTCATGGAGAGGGTGTGGGCCCCCTGGCCTTGATTCTTTTGCCAGTATTTTTTATATTTTCCAAAAATAATCTCCGTGAAGTATCAGGTCATTCCGAGAACTTTTGTTTCTGCACAAAAATAACACCATGGCAATTCTGCTGAAAACAGCGTCAGTCCGGGTTAGTTCCACTCAAATCATGCAAGTTAGAGTCCAAAACAAGGGCAAAAGTGTTTGGAAAAGTAGATACGACGGAGACCTATCAACTCCCCTAAGCTTAAACCTTTGCTTGTCCTCAAGCAATTCAGTTGATAAACTGAAGGTGATAAAGAAAAAATTTTACAAACTCTGTTTGCTCTTGTTGTTGTAAATATGTAAAGCCAGGATTCAACTTTTCAGCAAAGATTATGAACTAACCATATTCACAATAACTCTTAGGTCTCATGTTTACTCATATCAATGGCATGATCAACTAGCGAGCAATAATAATAAATCTCGGATGACAACACTTACTCAAAACAATCATAATATGATATAACAAGATGGTATCTCGCTAGCCCTTTCTGAGACCGCAAAAAATAAATACAGAGCACCTTTAAAGATCAAGGACTAACTAAACATTGTAATTCATGGTAAAAGAGATCCAATCATAGTCATACCCAATATAAACTAATAGTAATGGATGCAAATGACAGCGATGCTCTCCACCGGTGCTTTTTTAATAAGAGGGTGATGACTCAACATAAAAGTAAATAGATAGGCCCTTCGCAGAGGGAAGCAGGGATTTGTAGAGGTGCCAGAGCTCGGTTTTTTAATAGAGATAAATAATATTTTCAGCGGCATACTTTCATTGTCAACATAACAACCGAGAGATGGCGATATATTCCATGCTACACACATTATAGGTGGTTCCCAAACAGAATGGTAAAGTTTATACTCCCCCTCCACCAACAAGCATCAATCCATGTCTTGCTCAAAACAACGAGTGCCTCCAACTAGCAAGAGTCCCAGGGGAGTTTTGTTTGCAATTATTTTGATTTGATTTGCATAAAGCATGGGACTGGGCAACCCGGTGACCAGCCATTGTCCCGTGAGTGAGGAGTGGAGTACACTCCTCTTGAGAATAACCCGCCTAGCATGGAAGATACAGACAACCCTAGTTGATACATGAGCTATTCGAGCATGCAAAACAGAATTTCATTTGAAGATTTAGAGTTTGGCACATACAAATTTACTTGGAACGGAAGGTAGATACCGCATATATAGGAAGGTATGGTGGACTCATATGGAATAACTTTGGGGTTTAAGGGATTGGATGCACAAGCAGTATTCCCGCTTAGTACAAGTGAAGGCTAGCAAAAGACTGGGGAGCGACCAATTAGAGAGCGACAACAGTCATGAACATGCATTAAAATTAATAAACCTTGGGTGCAAGCATGAGTAGGATATAATTCACCATGAACATAAATATCGTGGAGGCTATGTTGATTTGTTTCAACTACATGCGTGAACATGTGCCAAGTCAAGCCACTCGAATCATTCAAAGGAGGATACCACCCTATTATACCACATCACAACCATTTTAATAGCATTTTGGAACGCAAAGTAAACCATTATAAACTCCTTCCTAATTAAGCATGTCATAAGCAACTATAATCTCTAGTTGTCATTGCAAACATGTTTATTCATAATAGGCTGAATCAGGAACGATGAACTAATCATATTTACAAAAACAAGAGAGGTCGAGTTCATACTAGCTTCTCTCATCTCAATCAGTCCATCATATATCGTCATAATTGCCTTTCACTTGCACGAACGAATGATGTGAATAATAATAATAGTGCACGTGCATTGGACTAAGCTAGAATCTGCGAGCATTCAATAAACAGGAGAAGACAAGGAAATCACGGGCTCTTGGTTAAATTAACAATAATGCATATAAGAGCCACTTTAACAATTTTATTATGGTCTTCTACTATCGATCCCCAAAGAAAAGAAAAGAAATAAAACTATTTACACGGGAAAGCTCCCAACAAGCAAAAGAAGAACGAGAAATCTATTTGGTTTTTCTTTTTAATTATTACTACTGCAGCAAGAAAATAAAGTAGCTAAAAGCTACAACTAATTTTTTTAGTTTTGTTTATGGTTTATCAAACACAAGAAGAAAGCAAGAAAAATAAAATAACTAGCATGGATAATACAATGAAAGAGTATGAGCACCGACAACTAGCAATGAGTGTGTGAACATAAATGTAATGTCGGTGAGAAATACGTACTCCCCCAAGCTTAGGCTTTTGGCCTAAGTTGGTCTATTGCAATGGCTGGCCTGGCGGATATCCAAAGTTGTAGTTGGGGTCATACTGAGTGTCGGTGTACTAGAGTAGGGGTAGCCTAGTATCCCGAACTCGTGCACGGGCAGTTGCAGCACCCCGCGGCAAGGCTTGCTGGGTGACCGCCAAGATCCTCCATGGTTCCTTTGGAGCCATTCAAGAACAAAGTGTTCAAGACAAGGAGACAAGGCCCCGGCAAGAGGAGCTTGCCGGGAAGGCCAACCAAGGCATATCGAGGAACTTGCCGCGACGCGCCACGCATCCCAGCAAGGCCCGGTGAGCGACAAGCTTCGGGCGCAACAAAGACAGCGGCAATGAAAGGCGCTTGTCATGAAAACCACCTGCATTACCTGCGCTCCAGCACATCCAACAACGTGTCGCCCTGGGACCCTTCCAGGCGCGCGTGGCAAGAGGCTGTGCAGCCAGCGGTGCGCGGTGGCAAGCGGCGCTGACAAGATAGCCATCGTGGCAAGCGGTGGCGTCCCTGACGGTCCCTTTTTGCACTGTTTGGGCGACGTAGACGGGCATTTAATGCCTTTGTCCCCTGCCGTCAGGGTTAGGTATGATGCACTGTACAAGTAGCTGTACCAACCGCAAGTCCTTTTCCATTTTTACCCTTGCCTACGTTGCCACCTGTCGGTGACCCCTTGAGCATATAAAAGGAGGCCCATGCGCAACGTAGAGGGGGGTTCGAGCCATTCGAGGGGTTCGAGCCATTCGAGGGGTTGGAACATTTCGAAGCACTCACGCTCGGTCTCGTTAGCAGCTAGAGTGAACTGTAGCACTCAGCGCTCCCGAGCAAGAACTCAATACAATCAGACATGCAGCAGTAGGAGTATTATCTCTCCGGAGTGTCGGTGTACTAGAGTAGGGGTACCCTAGTATCCCGAACTCGTGCACGGGTAGTTGGAGCACCCCGCGGCAAGGCTTGCCGGGTGACCCCAATATCCTCCATGGTTCCTTTGGAGCCATTCAAGAACAAAGTATTCAAGAGAAGGAGACAAGGCCCCGGCAAGAGGAGCTTGCCGGGAAGGCCAACCAAGGCATACCAAGGAACTTGCCGCGACGCGCCACGCGTCCCGGCAAGGCCCGGTGAGCGACAAGCTTCCGGACGCGACAAGACGACGATCAAGGCAAAGGCGCTTGTCAGCGCAAGCAACCACTTCGTACCTGCGCTCCAGTACATCCAACAACGTGTCGCCCTGGGACCCTTCCAGGCGCGCGTGGCAAGAGGCTGTGCAGCCACCGGTGCGCGGTGGTAAGCGGCGTTGACAAGATAGCCATCGTGGCAAGCGGTGGCGTCCCTGACGGTCCCTTTTTGCACTGTTTGGGCGACGTAGACGGGCATTTAATGCCTTTGTCCCCTGCCGTCAGGGTTAGGTATGATACACTGTACAAGTAGTTGTACCTACCGCAAGTCTTTTTCCATTTTTGCCCTTATCTACGTTGCCACCTGTCGGTGACCCCTTGAGCGTATAAAAGGAGGCCCATGCGCAACGTAGAGGGGGGTTTGAGCCATTCGAGGGGTTCGAGCCATTCGAGGGGTTCGAGCCATTCGAGGGGTTGGAACATTTCGAAGCACTCACGCTCGGTCTCGTTAGCAGCTAGAGTGAACTGTAGCACTCAGCGCTCCCGAGCAAGAACTCAATACAATCAGACATGCAGAAGTAGGAGTATTATCTCTCCGGAGAGCTCCGAAGCTGGGTAAATTGCTCGTGTGCTTCGCCTCGATCTGCTCTTTGTGCAGTCTCCGCCCCCTGCCGAACCGAAAGGGACTCCGGTCCCATAGGTGTCCGTGGGTGGATCAGCTATCCCCCGACATCTTTGGCGCGCCAGGTAGGGGTGCGTCGAGGTTGTGTGAACCTGATCCAACGTTCACACGAGCCAGGTCTTCAGGGGAAGCAGTGAGGAAGGTGACAGCACGGTCAGCAGTCAAGTTCTTCAGGTCGATTGTTTGCCGCTTCGAGATCCCTAACAGGATCATCACCGACAACGGCACGCAATTTACGAGCCGCACCTTCATGCAGTATGTCCAAGATCTTGGCGCCAAGGTCTGCTTCGCTTCTGTTGCTCATCCGAGAAGCAACGGTCAAGCGGAGAGGGCGAATGCTGAAGTGCTGCGCGGACTCAAGACCAGAACTTTCGACAGGCTGCACAAGTGCGGAAAGAACTGGATTGAGGAGCTGCCGGTGGTTCTTTGGTCGATCAGAACGATGCCGAATCGAGCCACTGGCCAGACACCTTTTGCTCTAGTCTATGGAGCAGAGGCAGTTCTCCCCATGGAACTCGTATACGGGTCACCTCGAGTGCTCGCTTATGATGAGCTCGAGCAAGAGCAGCTGCGACAAGATGACGCGCTACTCCTTGAGGAAGACCGTCTTCAGGCTGCTGTACGAGCTGCTCGATACCAGCATGCTTTGCGCCGCTACCATAGCCGAAAAGTTAAAGCCAGAAGTCTCGAGGAAGGCGACCTTGTTCTTCGGCGCGTTCAGTCCGCCAAGAATTCCAACAAGTTGACGCCGAAGTGGGAAGGCCCTTACCGGGTGAAACGAGTCACTAGGCCTGGCGCTGTCCGCCTTGAGACCGAAGATGGCTTTCCGGTGAGCAACTCCTGGAACATTGAGCATCTTCGTAAGTTTTACCCGTAAGGCGCGGTTGCCGGAACCTGTTCCGGCAACCACCTTTTGTACAAGTCTTGCCGATGTTGCATGTAATCCTTTGTACAAAGCCGGGCGCAGACCCCGTGCATAAGTAAAGCTCATGTGCTCCACACAACTTTTCAGTTTCATGCTTTTTACTTTCTGTTTGCATGCATTATCTGACACTTTGTGCAGCACCTACCCCCGGTAAGCAATAACGAGCCATAAGGCTCCATATCTTTATTTTCTCTTCTTTCTCTTTCTCAAAGAAAGGAAGGTTCCCTCGCCCACAAGTTTGCCGGGGGGAAAGGAGAAGATAATGGTGTGGACCAAGCGTCGCTCGAGGAAATTTCGCCTTACCGGGAAGCAAACGACAGAAAAGCTAAGTTGCCAAAGTTTGAGCAATCAGTGTTAAAATTTTTTAAGTTATCTTCCTCGAACGACCATGCTTTGTATGGAAAACCTGTGCGCGGAGGAACCAACTCGTAGCTAGTTGCACCCTTACTTTGTTTCGAGTCCGCTCAACAACTTAAGTGAGCTGCAACTAATTGCGACAAGGTTTCTTGTCGGCAGTGGCACCGCCAGCAGGCTGCTGACGTTCCGCACTCAGCGCTCGCGGCCAAGGTGCCTGCGCCGACAAGTTCCCTAAAAGCATAGGGCAAAAACATACAAAGGAAGGGATCAAGTAACGGAAATGACATAGCAATAGCTACCCAAAATAGAGTCATATTACAAGATAACTTGTTGCAGCTCTAATGGATTGTTCCCATAACAAGACCAGCAGCGACAAGGAAAAGAGAAAACGGGCGGCCTAATCCACGCGATCGCCCTCAACCCTCTTGATCCCGCTCACCTTGTCCACAATGGGTGCGACAAGGGCCTTGAGCGCTTCTAGATCAGCATCCGGCGGCAAGGACCTGAGGACGTTGGTGAGGTTGAGGCCTGGGTTGCGGAAGGCCACCTTCATCAGCACCTTTGAAGAGCTCACAAGAATCTGGGCGCGACTCGTCGGCCAGCTGCTTTGGGATCTTCTCCCGGAGTCGCTGGAGGGCCGTCGCCACGCCTTTGAAGAACAAGCTGAGCTTGGCGCTGGGTTGGAGGTGCTCGTCGGAAGGATATCCGAGATCCTCCATCCCCAGCTGCGCCAGCTCCCGGTGGATGGCTGCGGCAACATCCACAAGACCTTCGGTCCAGTGCTCCACGTTCTCCCTGGAAGTGTTCTGGGTGACAGCAGGACTCGCCAGCAGCGCCTCGTCGTCCTTGATCCTCTTTTCCAAGACCACCACCTGCTTCCTGGCGCCGTCCAGCGTCTTGGTCAAAGTAGCCAGCTTCAACTCAAGATCGGCGTTGGAGTCCTTGGCGGCGCTCAGCTCCTTGCTCCTCTCGACGAGACGACCCTGCAGCTCGCCAAGGGTGTAGGCGTCCTTCTCGCGCTCACGCTTGAGTGCAGCAAGCTCCTCACCGCTCGCCTTGAGATCGGCCTCCAGCTGCGCCACCTTCGCCGCCAGCTCCTTCTTGGTGACCTCGGCAGCTGCGGCAGCGTCCTTCGCTTCCTTGAGAGTCCCGCCAAATGTCTGCTCGCGCGCGGCAAGCTCCTCCTCGTGGCTGTCAAGATTGACCTTCCGCTGCACCAGCTCGCCTTCCTGCGCGGACAGCTTCTCGGCAGCAAGCCGCTGTTGCTCCTCAACCTCAGCCTTCTCGAGGAGGAAGGCTTTCCGCTCATCGGCGAGTTGCTCCTGCTCCTCCGCCAAGGACCGAAGAGCTTCCTGGTGGAGGCCCCGAAGCTCCTCCGCGTGCTTCTCGATGTCCACGCCCGCCTTTGCGACAAGCGCCTCTCGGGAGGCCAGCTTGGCTTGACGGGCGCGGTAGAGTGACAGCAGCTTCCGCAGCAGCTGCTCCTCCTCAGGCTCGCCGCTGCTGCTGCTCGGCGCGTCAACCAGCGTCAGCCCGGCGGAGGCGAGCAACTCCTCGTCAAAAGTTTCTCCTTCAACCGGCGCCCTGGAGCTCGACGCCCAGGGGAGTTTGATGAAGATGCCGTCGCCGGCCTTCAAGTAGGCGCCGGGCTGGGGCTCTTCGGAGTCTGACGCTGCGGCAGCGGCGGAGGGATCGGCGGTCGGTGCAGCACCTGACGCTCCTGCAGCCTCAGGGCCATCAGTACGATCACCGGACCCCTCACCAGCTCTTGCGGCGGCAGCCTTGGCGGCCTCTCCGCCGGCGGGTTCATCAGCGCCGGCTCCTTCTCCGGCGACCTCGGTCTCCATCGGCTCCGTGGAAGATGGACCTGACGACCGGAAAAGGCAGAAAAGTCAAGCAAGTATTCAAAAAGAAGGTCAGAAGAAGAAGATCCCAAGGGAAGTTTTCAAGCAAGAGGAGTACCTGTGCTAGGATCGACAGTCGCCCTTGCCGGAGAACTGTCCCTTGCCGGGGATTCCTCCCTTGGCGGAGTAGTCGAAGCAGATGGCCTGTCGGGAGCGGCTTCTGGGCACTCTTGGTGAGGCTGCTCTGCTCCTACACAAGTCAACCGTCAGATGTCAGCAAAGAAGAAGCACCCAAGTGCGCCTAACAGCAGGAAGTAAACCATGCACTTACGCTGGGGGCTGCGCTGGGGGCTGCTTTGGAGAATGGTTGCCGGGTCCGGCAAGGTGGTCTCGGGCGCACCCTGGCATTGCCGCGGTGGGATCGTCCTCGATGACAATCACCGGGACCTTGGCTCTCTTCGCCGCTCTCTGGGCCAGAGTCCTGAAAAGGAATGGGTTCAGAGTAAAGCAAATCAGATACAAGACAAAACAGCAAGGATTGAAGAACTGCAAGCACAGCCAAGATTCTTACTCTTCTTCTTCCTCGTCGGAGCTGAGCGCGGAGAGGTCGAAGTCCGGCCCACCCTCGGCGCGACAAGGCGGAGGAGAAGGGTCCCTTGGGCGCTTGGCGCGAGCAGAAGCGGTGGTCCGGGAGGGCCCCGCTCCAGTTGCTGCAGCGGCGTGAGGTGCTCCCGCGGCAACAGTGCTTGCCGCGGTGGAGCACGTCGCGCGGCGCAGCGGCTGTTGTCCCGTCTGCCGCCCCGCTACGTCCCCGGCCCTGCGGAGACGCCTTCTCGGTGGAGCTGGGGGCTCCGCTTGCGACGAGCTGCCTGAAGGTGCGAAGGAGGAGGAGTCGGTCCTCAACGAATCGCTCGCACCCTCGGCGGGCTCGCTCGACTCGGCTTCAAGCCCGGCAAGCTCTCCCTCGCTGGCAAGCTCTTCCTCATCGGCAAGCTCCCCACGCTCGACAAGGCTTGCTGCCTCTTCTGCCTCCGCCTCCTCCACGGTGAACCCAAACTCGCCCGCGGCAGCAGCTGCCGCCGCCTCTTCCACCCTGGTGGCGATGCGCTGCATCTCCTCCTCGGTGGTGTCGCGAGTGAGGCCCTTCTGTTCATCGGAGCGGACCGGCACTTCTACCAGGCCGTCGAAGAACTCCTGCACGACGGCGTCTGCAGGCTCTTGCCAAGTGGGGACGATTCCATGCGAATCGCACAACGGCATCATTGCACGGATGCGGTCGAGCGCGGAATTGTTGCACAGCGGAACGACACTCCTCGGCAACTTGAACGCTTCCGGATGTTGAGGATCCCACTTGAACAGTTCCTGGAGCATCGCGTTCAGTTCCAGGATGGTGAAGTTGAAGTTGAGGCCCGGGCGCAGCCTCATGATATCCGCCGCGTTCTGGAACTCCCAGGCGGGTCTCCTCCTCTCCTGCAAGGGGGTGATCCGGCGGCGAAGAAAGTCTGCTCCAACGGCACCTACGGTAAGCCCGGCAAGCCTGAGGCGTAGGATCCGGGTGATGGCAATCTTCAGTCTGCCGTCTTCCGGGGCCACGTTGCTCCAGTCGTTGCCACGCGCTACTGGGGTTTGGCGCAGGGCGGTGAACGGCTGCGGGTCCTCCTCGACGATCCAGTACCAATCTGCCCTCCACTCATCCCACTTGCTGCGGAGCTCTCCCTCCAGATAAGCTTCTTTCTTGCCGGTCCTCGAGATCCAGGCGATTCCGCCGGATAGGGGCTCTCCTCTCTCAACTTGAGGCATGAAGAAGTGGTGGAAAAGAGCTACGTTGGGATGGACTCCGACAAAGTTTTCGCAGAGATGTGCGAAAACTGCCATGGTCAGAACGGCGTTGGGGGTGAACTCAAGGAGGCAGAGCCCGTAGGTGTTCATGATATCGCAGAAGAATTCAGAGAAGGGCGGGCAGAGCCCGCAGTAGAAGAACAGCGCGAAGAAAGGATAGCCATTCGGAGCCAGTTCCGAAGCGGCGGCGGGGAGTACCTTCGTGCGCGGATGCGCTCGCGTCTCCGTCGACCAGAAGAGATAGTAGTTCTCCCTCAGCTCCTTCGCGACGAGCTGAGGGGGAAAAGTTGCCCGCTCCTTTCGCAGCGTCGCAAGCCGCTGCGCCTCGGCCGACTTCATGACCTTCCCGGCTTTCGGAGCCATGGCGGAGGTGGTGAGGGAGATCGGCGGTGTTGGTGGTGCCGGTGGCGATGAAGGGCGGAGCGCTGCTCTCTTTCAACTTCGGGAAGAAGGGGGGAGCGGCGGAAGTTTTCGAGATTGGAACAATAACCGTGAGATGGGCGAACTGCCCCTGTTCCCCTGCTTATAAAGAGGGAGGGGGCGGACGTTCCGCTTTTCCGAATAAAGAAGCCACCCACGATCTCTCCCACGACGCCGCGTTCGACACGTGCCGTTCGGGAGGGCGCGGTGGATGCGGAGTAAGATACGGCGTAACCCAAGCGACGCGTGCCCGTGCCCTGTTTGGGCACAGCCCAACAGCGCTTCGGCACCGTGTGTGGCCCAGGGGCTCTGTCGATGTACTAGAGTAGGGGTACCCTAGTATCCCGAACTTCGTGCACGGGCGATTCTGACACCAGCGTCAAGGCGTGCCGGGTGACCGCCAAGATCCTCCATGGTTCCTTTGGAGCCATTCAAGAACAAAGTGTTCAAGACAAGGAGACAAGGCCCCGGCAAGAGGAGCTTGCCGGGAAGGCCAACCAAGGCATATCGAGGAACTTGCCGCGACGCGCCACGCATCCCAGCAAGGCCCGGTGAGCGACAAGCTTCTGGACGCAACAAGACAGCGACAGCGGAAAGGCGCTTGCCGCGGAAAACCACCCCGTACCTGCGCTCCAGCACATCCAACAACGTGTCGCCCTGGGACCCTTCCAGGCGCGCGTGGCAAGAGGCTGTGCAGCCAGCGGTGCGCGGTGGTAAGCGGCGCTGACAAGATAGCCATTGTGGCAAGCGGTGGCGTCCCTGACGGTCCCTTTTTGCACTGTTTGGGCGACCTAGACGGGCATTTAATGCCTTTGTCCACTGCCGTCAGGGTTAGGTATGATGCACTGTACAAGTAGCTGTACCAACCGCAAGTCCTTTTCCATTTTTACCCTTGCCTACGTTGCCACCTGTCGGTGACCCCTTGAGCATATAAAAGGAGGCCCATGCGCAACGTAGAGGGGGGTTCGAGCCATTCGAGGGGTTCGAGCCATTTGAGGGGTTGGAACATTTCGAAGAACTCACGCTCGGTCTCGTTAGCAGCTAGAGTGAACTGTAGCACTCAGCGCTCCCGAGCAAGAACTCAATACAATCAGACATGCAGCAGTAGGAGTATTATCTCTCCGAGAGCTCCGAAGCTGGGTAAATCGCTCGTGTGCTTCGTCTCGATCTGCTCTTTGTGCAGTCTCCGCCCCCTGCCGAACCGAAAGGGGCTCCGGTCCCATAGGTGTCCGTGGGTGGATCAGCTTCCCCCGACACTAAGTAGCAGCGACTATTGCATCATGGGCTGCGGCTTGGAGGCAAGCTGCCCTCGTCCTCCTCTCGTACTCATTTGCCTCCTCCCTGGTTATGACATATCTCCCCTTTGTCTGAAAATCAAAGAGAGTAGGAGAAGGGAGAACAATATTGACGGCGTGACGCCTGTAAAAGATTAGTCGGTACTGGAGAGGCGGTTCATTCCTCTCAACAAACCGATGGTGAACTATGGCATTAAAATCTAGATAAGAAGGAGGCAATTCCATATCATAATCACGAATGGGTATATTAAGAAAATTAGCTAGACGGGTTGCATAAATTCCACCAAAGAAATCTCCATTAAATCTATTATTATGCAACCTACGTGCAACAATGGCTCCCAAATTATAATTTTCTTCTCCTAATACAGCGCTCCTGAGAACACTGAGATCAGGGACACACATGTGACATGCTTCGTCCTTACCATTTATGCACCTACCTATGAAGAGAGCAAAATAATGTATAGCAGGAAAATGAATGCTCCCTATGGTAGCTTGTGTTATGTCTCTAGATTCCCCCACAGTTATACTAGCAAGAAAATCTCTAAACTCAGATTTGCGAGGCTCAATAGTGCTATCCCATTGTGGAAGTTTGCAAGCAGTATTAAAATCCTCTAAGTCCATAGTATAAGAATTTTTATAAAGATCAAACATGACAGTTTGAGAATTGCGTGAAGATGAAAATTCAAACCTCCTCACAAAGGAATCAGTGAGAGAGTGGTACTGACGACACTTATCTGCCTCGAAGCTCACAAGATCAGTGCTACGCACATATGCGTTAAATTCTTTCTTGATTCCTGCTCGATCCATGAAGTCCTCTGAAGGCCATTCACAAGCCCGCACTTGAGCTTCCCTTGGTGGTTCATCGTCGGCATCACACATTGTGAGCCTGGGTCCTTGCTTCCTTGAAGGAACACCTTGGTACATTTTCCTAAACATATTTCTTCCTCTGAAAAATTTCTGAAAATTTTAGTAACTTTAAATAAAAGTGAACCAAACTCAAAAAAATTGATAGCAACTACTCCCACAAGTGCCTAGAGACTATATCGTGCATTAGAACTACTTGGAACCATATAAATTTGACATGCAAGGTCGAGAACATGGTCACCTAAGCAGCAAAAATTTGCAATGAATAGAGCACTAGAACAAAAACTAATTGGACCATTGGAGGAGTTAAATACGAAGGAACAATCCCCCAAAGCAGTTTTGTGAGAGGTGCTTTGTGCAAGGAGATCGAAAATCGCAGCAAAATAAGCTAGAACTCGTGCTTGAGTTGGTTGGTGATTTTTTTGGGAGGAAGAGGGAGTGTGTGGTGACTGGAATAAGTGGAGGGGAGCCACCATGGGCCCACGAGGCAGGGGACGCGCCCTGGACCTTCGTGGCCAGGTGCTTGCTCCCCCTGCTGTGTTCTCAGTGCCAGATATTCTCAAATATTCTAGAAAAATCATATTTCAGTTTTGGGGCATTTGGAGAACTTTTATTTTCGGGGTATTTTTTATTACATGGATAAATCAGAAAACTGACATAAAATACTATTTTTTGCTTTATTTCAACTAAATAACAGAAAGTAAAAAGAGGGTACAGAAGGTTGTGCCTTCTAACTTCATCCATCTCATGCTCATCAAAAGGAATCCACTAACAAGGTTGATCAAGTCTTGTTAACATACTCATTCCGAATAACATGGAACCGGAAAAATTTCGAATAACACCATGTTACCTCAACGGGGATATGCACGTCCTTAATAATAAGAATATCATATTTATTCTTGACAGTAGGAAGAGGAAATTCAAAACCTCCAAAAATAATCGAAGAATTTTTCCAATAGAATTTATCTTTGTGGACTTGAGGTTGTTTCCCGGAGAAAGTGTACCGTATGCTCATTACCATTAACATGAAAAGTGACATTGCCTTTGTTGCAATGAATAACAGCCCCTACAGTATTCAAAAAGGGTCTTCCAAGAATAATAGACATACTATCGTCCTCAGGAATATCAAGAATAACAAAGTCCGTTAAAATAGTAACGTTTGCAACCACAACAGGCACATCCTGACAAATACCGACATGTATAGCAGTTGATTTATCAGCCATTTGGAAAGATATTTCAGTAGGTGTCAACTTATTCAAATCAAGTCTACGATATAAAGAGAGAGGCATAACACTAACACCAGCTCCAAGATCACATAAAGCAGTTCTAACATAGTTTCTTTTAATGGAGCATGGTATAGTTGGTACTCCTGGATCTCCTAGTTTCTTTGGTATTCCACCCTTAAAAGTATAATTAGCAAGCATGGTGGAATTTTTAGCTTCCGATATCTTTCTTTTATTTGTAACAATATCTTGCATATACTTAGCATAAGGATTCATTTTAAGCATATCAGTCAAACGCATGCGCAAAAAGATAGGTTTAATCATTTCAGCAAAGCGCTCAAAGTCCTGAGCATCCTTTTTCTTGGATGGTTTGGGAGGAAAAGGTATGGGTTTCTGAACCCATGGTTCTCTTTCTTTACTGTGCTTCCTAGCAAGAAAGTCTCTCTTATCATAACGTTGATTCTTTGATTGTGGGTTATCAAGATCAACAAATGGTTCAATTTCTACATCATTATCATTACTAGGTTGAGCATCAACATGAGCATCATCATTAACATTATCACTAGGTTCATGTTCCTTACCAGATTGTGTTTCAGCATCAGAAATAGAAATCTCATCGGGATTCTCAGGTGTGTCAACAACAGGTTCACTAGAAGCAAGCAAAGCCCTATCATTTTTATTTTTCTTCTTAGAAGGACTAGGTGCATCTATATTAGTTCTTTGAGAACCCTGCTCATTTCTCTTAGGGTGACCTTCAGGATACAAAGGTTCCTGAGTCACTTTACCTCCTGTAGTTGCAACTCTAACAGCAAAGTCATTATTATTACTATTCAATTCATTGAGAAAATCATTCTGAGCTTTAAGTACTTGTTCTACTTGAGTGGTAACCATAGAATCATGTTTACTAATGAGTTTAAGTTCACCTTTAACTCTAGACATATAATCACTCAAGTGTTCAATCATATAGGCATTTTGTTTTAATTGTCTACCAAAATAAGAATTAAAATCTTCTTGCTTAACCATAAAGTTATCAAACTCATCCAAACATTGGCTAGCAAACTTAGTAGGAGGGATTTCAGCTTTATCATATCTATAGAGAGAATTTACCTTTACTACGTGTCGGGTTATCAAGACCATGTGTTTCTTCAATAGGTGATGGATTAAAACCATGTATTTCTTCAACAAAGTGAAATTAAGACCATGTATTTCTTCAACAGGAGGTAAATTCTTAACATATTCAGCTTTAATACCCTTTTCTTTCATAGATTTCTTTGCCTCTTGCATATCTTCAGGACATAGAAATAGAACACCCCTTTTCTTCGGAGTTGGCTTAGGAGTTGGTTCAGGAAGTGTCCAATTGTTTTCATTGGTCAACATATTAATCAATAGAATTTCAGCTTGATCCACAGCTCTTTCCCTGAAAACACAACCAACACAACTATCCAGGTAGTTTCTGGAAGCATCGGTTAGTCCATTATAAAAGATATCAAGTATTTCATTTTTCTTAAGAGGATGATCAGGCAAAGCATTAAGTAATTGGAGAAGCCACCCCCAATCTTGTGGGAGACTCTCTTCTTCAATTTGCACAAAATTTTATATATCCCTTAAAGCAGCTTGTTTCTTATGAGCAGGGAAATATTTAGCAGAGAAGTAATAAATCATATCCTGGGGACTATGCACACATCCAGGATCAAGAGAATTAAACCATATCTTAGCATCACCCTTTAATGAGAACGGAAATATTTTAAGGATATAATAGTAGCGAGTTTTCCCATCATTAGTGAATAGGGTGGCTATGTCATTTAATTTAGTAAGATGTGCCACAATAGTCTCAGATTCATAGTCATAAAAAGGATCGATTCAACCAAAGTAATTATATCGAGAATTCGACAGAGAATTCATAATCCTTATCAGTAACAAAGATAGGTGAAGTAGCATAAGCGGGATCATATTTCATTCTAGCATTCAGAGTTTTTTGTTTTAGCTTGGCTAATAATTTCTTAAGATCACTTCTATCATTGCAAGCAAGAAAGTCTCTAGCAGTTTCTTCATCCATAACATAGCCCTCGGGCTGTGAGCAATTCATATCTAGGGGAGAATCTTCATCATCACTTTCATCAATATTATCAGTTTCAATAATTTCATTCTCTCTAGCCCTAGCAAATTGTTCATCAAGAAATTCACCAGGTAGCACAGTAGTATCAAGCATAGAAGTAGTTTCATCATAAGTATCATGCATAGCAGAAGTGGCATCATCAATAACATGCGACATATCAGAATTAATAGAAGAAGCAGGTTTAGGTGTCGCAAGCTTACTCAAAACAGAAGGTGAATCAAGTGTAGAGCTAGATGGCAGTTCCTTACCTCCCCTCGTAGTTGAGGGATAAATTTTAGTTTTCTCGTCTTTCAAGTTCTTCATAGTGACCAGCAGATATAAATCCCAAGTGACTCAAAGAATAGAGTTATGCTCCCCGGCAACGGCACCAGAAAATAGTCTTGATAACCCACAAGTATAGGGGATGGCAACAGTTTTCGAGGGTAGAGTATTCAACCCAAATTTATTAATTCGACACAAGGGGAGCCAAAGAATATTCTCAAGTATTAGCAGTTGAGTTGTCAATTCAACCACACCTGGATAACTTAGTATCTGTAGCAAAGTATTTAGCAGCAAAGTAGTATGATAGTAACGGTAACGGTAGCAAAAGTAATATTTTGGGGTTTTGTAGTGATTATAGCAATGTAGCGGAAAAGTAAATAAGCGAAGAACAATATGTGAAAAGCTTCGTAGGCATTGGATCGGTGATGGAGAATTATGCGGATGCGGTTCATCATGTAACAGTCACAACATAGGGTGACATAGAACTAGCTCAATTCATCAATGTAATGTAGGCATGTATTCGAATATAGTCATACGTGCTTATGGAAAAGAACTTGCATGCCATCTTTTGTCCTACCCTCCCGTGGCAGCGGGGTCCTAATGGAAACTAAGGGATATTAAGGCCTCCTTTTAACAGTAGTACCGGACCAAAGCATTAACACATAGTGAATACATGAACTCCTCAAACTACGGTCATCACCGGGAGTGGTCCCGATTATTGTCACTTCGGGGTTGCCGGATCATAACACATAGTAGGTGACTATAGACTTGCAACATAGGATGAAGAACTCACATATATTCATGAAAACACAATAGGTTCAGATCTGAAATCATGGCACTCGGGCCCTAGTGATAAGCATTAAGCATAGCAAAGTCATAGCAACATCAATCTCTGAACATAGTGGATACTAGGGATCAAACCCTAATAAAACTAACTCGATTACATGATAAATCTCATCCAACCCATCACCGTCCAGCAAGCCTACGATGGAATTACTCACGCACGGCGGTGATCATCATGAAATTGGTGATGGAGGATGGTTGATAATGACGATGGCGACGGATTCCCCTCTCCGAAGCCCCGAACGGACTCCAGATCAGCCCTCCCGAGAGAGTTTAGGGCTTGGCGGCGGCTCTGTATCGTAAAACGCGACGAATCTTTCTCTCTGATTTTTTTCTCCCCGAACACGAATATATGGAGTTGGAGTTGAGGTCGGTGGAGCTCTAGGGGGCCCACGAGGCAGGGGGGCGCGCCCAGGGGGCAAGCGCGCCCCCACCCTCGTGGAGAGGGTGTGGGCCCCCTGGCCTGATTCTTTCACCAGTATTTTTTATATTTTCCAAAAATAATCTCCATGAAGTTTCAGGTCATTCCAAGAACTTTTGTTTCTGCACAAAAATAACACCATGGCAATTCTGCTGAAAACAGCATCAGTCCGGGTTAGTTCCATTCAAATCATGCAACTTAGAGTCTAAAACACGGGCAAAAGTATTTGGAAAAGTAGATACGACGGAGACGTATCAGTCACCACGCCGGTGACCTTGGACACCGCTGTGGGAAGAGCCCTGTGCATCATCCGCGAGACGAAGGAGCCCAGCATGCCCGCCAAAGTGCTGGCAAAAATGGCACGCAGTCGCGGAGCCGTGATAGAGATCCTTCTAATGTGGTTAGAAGTCGAAGTGCGCCATGGTCCACGCAGCTGTCGCCACCACCTACGCCAGCAGAAGCTTTGGCGCACGCGGAGCTGCTCCTCGACTTCCCTCCTGCTGCGGAGAAGCTCGACGAATGGAGAGCCACCATCTGGAGCCTCATCGCCGTCGCCAATAAAGATGATCCGCGACTGGCGGGCCCCTCGGGCCGGCGCTACGTCGAGCCACCACCACATGCTAGCGGTGGGAGAACCGTGGGAGCTGCAGCCACTGTACAGTCTCCTCCCCCGCGCCAGTTGCCGCCGGTGCCGGTCCGTTGTGACAACGCATATGATAACATTTCCATAGCGTCGTCCGACCTACGGACCCATCGTGACCAGCGCCAAGTTCTTCGAGAATGAGCCCATGAAGACGCTCGAACCACTATCGAGCGCCGGCGCGATACACGCCACCAGTCAGAAAAGCGGGCGGGACCCTCTATGGACCACCCAGCACCGGGGGGCTCCGGCGGCCTACCTTAAGAGGTGGGTTGCCAAGCCTTTACCCGTGAGCTGTGGCAGTTCCAGTGTCCGTCCCACCGCACGTTCAAGCCTGACGTTTGCGAGAAGTACAACGGCAAGACCCATCCGTCAGAGTTCCTCAGCATCTACACCATCGCGATGCAAGCTGCCGGGGCTCGCGACGACAAGGTGCTTGCCAATTAATTCCCGTTGGCACTGAAGCCCAACGTCATGTCTTGGTTGATGCACTTGCCGGCGGATTCCATTTCTTCTTGGTTGAATCTGTGCCACGAGTTCATTGGTGCCTTCACAGGAGGCCACCAAGTTCATGGCTAGGCCAGTGATTTGCATATCATTCCCCAGAGGGAAGGGGAAACCCTACACAAGTACATCCAGCGGTTCAGCCGGGTGTAGTACAACATCCCCGATGTTCATCCCGCCACCGTGATTAGCACGTTCCATCAGAACGTGTGCAACCGCAAGATGCGTGAAGAGCTGGCAATGAACATGGTTGAGGATGTGGCCGAACTTTATGTTCTGGCCGATAGGTGCGCCCGGGCCGAAGAGGGAAGGAAGTACCCCGGCGAGGACGCCGGCGTGGAAACCGACTCTACTGATGAAGACACCGCCGCCCCGACGACGAAGAGCCTGCGTCGCAACAGGAAACGCAAGGGCAAGACTGTGCTTGCCGTCGAGATATCCGACGACACCGGCGCCACCAAGAAGGCCAAGGCAGACGACCCCGGCAAGGAAATTGCCGGGTGCACCGCCTGCCGGGCCTTGGCGGCTGCCGACAAGCCAGGGGGCTCCGACAAGCAGTATTGCAAGATCCACCGCACCAAGGGCCACGACCTCCAGAAATGCCAGCAAGTCGAGCTGCTTGCTGAGAAGCAAAAAGCTGAGTATGAGAGGCGGGACAAGGAGAAGGGCTAGGATGATGCCGAGGGATCCGGCAAGAAGCGTGGCGGCCAAGGAGGTCGCCGCGGCAAGGATAACCAGTAAGAGAGGCCTGCTCAAGGCCGCGACAAGAAGCAGGAAGACGATGATCATGATGAAGACGACGAATCCAGCGAGCATGAGTTCCAAAAAGCTACAGAGGCCATGTGCGTCGATGGTGGGGCCTCGCTGCATACCTCTCACCGCCAGCTCAAGCAGTGGGCGCGTGAGATCAGAGCGGTGGAGCCATCATTCGACGCTCAAAAGCCACTGAAGTGGTCCAGCACGCCTATCATCTTTGACGCTGAGGACCACCCTGATCGCACGACTGCGTTCCGGTGCTTGTCGTTGTTGGTTTCACTAACGATACGCAACCTCAAGGTGAACAAGATGTTAGTCGATGGCGGGGCCGGTCTGAACTTGATCTCGCCTGTTGTGATCAAGAGGCTGGAAATTCCTGATGGAGACCTCAAGGAAACGGGCACGTTTCAAGGGGTCAATCCGGGAAGGAGCCAGCCAAAGGGGAAGGTCACGCTGCCCGTGACATTCGGGGGCGAGTTGAACTATATGACGGAGAGGATCGTCTTCGACGTAGCCGAGATACCCTTGCCCTACAACGGGATTCTCGGCCGCCCGGCACTAGCCAAGTTCATGGCGGCGTCGCATTACTCCTACAACACGCTAAAGATGCCTGGGCCGATGACCATCATCACCGTTCCTTGTGACAAGAGGGATGCACTGATCTGCGCCGACCTACTGTACCGGGAAGCAGTTGCAGCAACTGCCACCAAGGCACTTGCTCTTGCCACTGAAGCCCGGGAGGGAAGAAGAAGACCGGCAGGACCTCTCGCACCCACTCTGGCAAGCGCACCTCTTCGGAGTGTTGTGCTACCGTCGAGGACGTGCCGAAGAGCTCCACCGGCAAGAGCAAGAAATCCAGAGCTGCACCACCAGAGACCAAGAAGGTGTCCGTCAAGGAGGATGGCACGGGAGGGGCTTTCACCATAAGCTCCACCCTTGACAGCAAATAGGAAAGCGCACCCGTCACTTTCCTGCGGGTGAATGTTGATGTGTTTGCATGGCAAGCATCTGACATCCCCGTCGTTCCCAGGGAAGTGATTGAGCACCATCTTGCTATCTGCCCCCACGCGCGACCCATCAAGCAGAAGGTCAGGAAGCAAGCTTTGGAACGGCAGGAGTTCATCACAGAGGAGATCAGGAAGTTGGAAGCAGCAGGCTTGGTGAGGGGAGTGCTCCATCCGACGTGGTTGGCCAATCCGGTGGTGGTGCGCAAGGCAAACAGGAAGTGGAGGCTGTGTATTGACTACACAAATGTCAATAAGGCTTGTCCTAAGGACCCCTTCCTGTTGTCGCGCATCGACCAGATTGTTGACTCCACGGCCGGGTGTGATCTGTTATCATTCCTCGACGCCTACTCGGGCTACGACCAGATCTTCATGGCAAGAGAGGATGAAGAGAAGACATCATTCATCACCCCATGTGGTACATATCGCTTTTATGGATGCCTTTCGGGTTGAAGAGTGCTGGCTCGACGTTTGCAAGGGCAGTCCAAATTGGTTTTGAGCCCCAGCTACATAGAAATATGGAAGCTTATATGGATGACATAGTGGTCAAAACCAATGACAGGGCAACTTTTGTACAAGACATAGAAGAGACATTTGCCAACCTGCGCAAGATCAACCTCAAGCTGAACCCTGAGAAGTGTGTCTTCGGTGTTCCGTTCAGCAAACTTCTTGGGTTCTTTGTGTCGCGGCGTGGGATTGCGGCAAACCCAGACAAAATCAAGCCTATCGAGCAGATTGAGGCGCCCAAGCATATCAAGGATGTCCGTCGGCTCACTGGCTGCGTTGCCACCATGAGCCGATTCATCTCCAAGTCTGCCGAGCGCGCCCTTCCCTTTTTAAAAATTTTGAAAAAGGCAGGCCCAGTGGAGTGGACCCCAGAGGCCGAAGCAGCGCTGCAGGATCTTAAGAAATACCTCTCTTCTACACTAGTACTGGTGGCGCCTAAACAGCAAGAGCCGTTGCTGCTGTGTCTGGCGGCGACGAATCAAGTGGTCAGCACCACGCTGGTGGCGCAGAGGGAGGTCGACGAAGAGGCAGTGACAACGGCAGGACCGGCGGATGGCGAGTCAGAGATTCCCCCGGCAGGGCCTGGTGCCGGCAAGGCAAGGCCCCTGGCAGAGTCCGACACCGTCAGGACAGGGCCCGTGCAGCCCAATGAAGTGGTGCCGAAGAAGAAGATGATGCAGCACGCGGTTTACTTTGTCAGCTCCCTCTTGCAGGGGACTAGGTCAAGGTACTCCGGCGTGCAGAAATTGCTCTTCGGCCTCCTTATGGCCTCGAGGAAGCTGCGCCATTACTTCCAGGCCCACGAGATCACGGTCGTCACCGGCCTCTCGTTGCAACGGATACTGCACAACCCAGACGGAATCGGAAGGATTGTGGAGTGGGCCTTGGAGTTATCAAGCTTTGGGTTGAAGTTTGAAAGCACTTCAACAATCCAGAGTAGAGTCCTGGCGGAGTTCATTGCAGAATGGACCTCAACGCCTGATGAAGAGATCCAGGAGACCACTCTCCCCGGCAAGGAAACAGCTCATGTTGGATTATGTACTTTGACGGAGCTTTCGCTGCAAAGGCGCCCGGTGGTGGTGTGCTGCTCGTCGCACCCACCGGAGAGCACCTCAAGTATGTAATCCAGATGCACTTTCCCAGGGAGATGTCCACCAACAACACCGCAGAGTACGAGGGGTTTCTTCCCGGTCTCAGGATCGCGGCAGACCTCGGAGTTAAAAAGCTCATCGTCAGGGGTGATTCGCAGCTTGTCGTCATACAAGTCAACAAAGATTATTAGAGCCCGTTGATGGAGGCCTACGTGGATGAGGTGAGGAAGCTGGAGGAGCGCTTTGACGGTATACAAGCGGAGCATGTTCCCCGAGCATAGAACGACATCATTGATTACTTGTCGAAGCGCGTTGCGTTCAAGCTACCTGTGGAACTAGGTACCTTTTTGCTTCGGTTAACTCAACCATCCGTCGAACCGTCAACGGAGCAGAACAAGCGGAGGAAATCAGGCCCCGAAAAGTACTTTCCCGCTGAGCCCCCAGGGGCCGCCGGGAAGGGTGTTGTCGTGGACTCTGAGCCTGCCGAGGAGCGACCGACTCCGGCAGACCGTCAAGCCCTGGTCATAGAGGCGGCCGCTCCCATGGCAGAAGAAATGCCTTTGGTCCTTATCGTCGAGCCCCAGGCTTCGGCATGGGCACAACATACCGTCCGATTCCTCCAAACAGGGGAGCTTCCTGAGGAGCAGGAAGAAGCGGAGAAGGTAGCCCGTCGGTCTGCTATGTATCAGTTCGTCGATGACGTCCTATACAGGCGGAGACGAACAGTGTGAGATTGAAGTGCATTCCCCGAGAGGAAGGACTAGAACTGTTGGCGGAGATACACAGAGGCACATGTGGCTCCCACATAGGGTCGAGGGCCCTTGCTGGCAAGGCGTTCTGGAAGGGTTTCTTCTGGCCCACTGCCCTCCAGGATGCAACAGCGTAGTAACCAAGTGCGAAGCGTGTCAGTTCCATTCGAAGAAGCTTCATCAACCAGCTCAAGCCCTTTAGACAATTCCTCTCTCCTGTCCATTTTAGATTCGGGGCTCGACATCTTTGGGCCCTTTCCCCCGCGTTGCCGGGGGCTTTGAGTACTTGTACATTGCGATCGACAAGTTCACAAAGTGGCTGGAGGTGGAAGCAGTGAGGAAGGTGACAACACAGTCAGCCGTCAAGTTCTTCAAGGGGCTAGTGTGACGTTTTGGTGTGCCAAGCAGAGTCATCACCGACAACGACACGCAGTTCATGAGCCACACCTTCATGCAATACATCCAAGACCTCAGCAGCAAGGTCTGTTTCGCTTCCGTGGCACACCTACGGAGCAACGGCCAGGCAGAGAGGGCAAATGTTGAAGTGTTGCGTGGCCTGAGGACAAATACTTTTGACAGGCTGCATAAGAGCGGAAGGCGATGGATCGATGAGTTGCCGGCGGTTCTTTGGTCGATCAGGAGGACGCCAAATTGAGCCACCGGCCAGACACCCTTTGCCCTGGTATACAGGGCAGAAGCAGTTCTCCCCACAGAACTCATATACGGGTCACCTCGAGTGCTTTCTTACGACGAGTTTGAACAAGAGCAATTGCGGCAAGATGATGCAACGCTCCTTGAGGAAGATCGTCTTTGGCCGGCTGGGAGAGCAGCACGCTACCAGGAAGCCTTGCGCCACTACCATAGCCGCAAAGTTCATGCCCGAAGCTTTGAGGAAGGCGACCTTGTTCTTCGGCACGTTCAGTCGGCCATGAATTCCATCAAGTTCACGCCGAAGTGGGAAGGCCCTTATCGGGTAATATGAGTCACCAGGCCCGGCGCAGTCCGCCTGGAGACCGAAGATGCTGTCCCAGTGAGCAACTCCTGGAACATCGAGCATCTTCGCAAGTTTTACCCATAAGGTGCGGCCTGCCGGGCCTCCCGGCAAGCCACCTTTTGTACAAGCTTTGCCGACAAGACATGTAACCCTCTGTACAAAGCCAGGCGCAGACCCTGAGCATAAATAAATGAAGCGCTGGCGCCCTAAGTTATATCATGCTTGCTAGGTTAAGTCTCTCCCTCGGTTAGGTGCTTAGCGGCGACTAACCCCTAGCCTAGAGGTCGAGCGTGCGTCTTTCTGTCCTCTTTGGTTCATAGGGCACGTGGACACTTCTGCTGAGCCGCTTGGGAGAAAGAGAACGGACTGGCGCTCTGTCCCCGACAAGCCAAGACTGCCGGGGGCTGAAGACACAATGATCCAACCACGGCAAGCCAAGTTTGCCGGGAGCTGCGGATTCAGATAAGTCTTTCATCCCCTGTTATGAATTTCCGTATGGAACTGGGAAAAATGAGACCTCGTTCCGTTCCGAAACCACCGCTCCCTCTTCTTATTGTACCCAAGCCATTGGGATAGAACTGGTCATGACGCAGTGGCTAGGAAATACACGAGGGGCCTAACTCTACTTCGCCCCTGCCTCCGCCAAGAGCGCGAGAATGGTCGACTGAAGTGGGGGAACAACAAGGCCTGTTGCCGGGCGACAATGTTTATCTTAGAAATAACAATGACTTGTTCCTTGGCATGGGCCTCGCTCACGCACAAAAAACCCGACAAGCACCCTTTTTCATTAAAAACGTCCCATACAGGTACAATTCGTACGGAATAAAAAACATGAAAAAGGGGATTACAAGTTTTAAATCTAACAAGTGTCCGCAGGCTTACAAACTAAAAAGAGATAAGGTGCCCATAATCCCTTTCTTGTCCCTCTCCTCAGAATGTGGAACAAGACGACATGAGGGCAAAAGGGGCGCCTAGGCGAGGTGCGAGGAGCAGAAGGCACCAAGATAACACCTTGGTGCCGGGAAAGGAACTGGAAGACGAGGCAGCGGGCCGGCAATATGCGATGAAGGCGTCGGTGTCCGCGTACTCCGACTTGAAGGCCGCCACCCGCCTTCTTCGCCTTCTCCGTCCCTCCTACGCCAGCCGCCCAAGGAGACGACAGGGAGCGCCCCGATGGAGAGCTTGGGGAGGAAGGTGATACGTCCATTTTGCATCATGCTTTTATATCAATATTTATTGCATTATGGGCTATTATTTCACATTATGGCTATTATTTTACAAGGTATATAAGGAGCGAGAATGCCGGCAGGTGGAATTGTGGGCTGGAAAAGGAGCAAATATTAGAGACCTATTCTGCACAACTCCAAGAGTCCGGAAACTCCACGGAACATCTTATAATAAATAATAAAAAAATCCTCGCCAAAGATGAAGACCAGGGGGCCCACACCCTGTCCACGAGGGTGGGGGCGCCCCCCCAGGGCGTGCCCCCTACCTCGTGGGCCCCCTGGTGGCTCTCTGATGCCCATCTTCTGCTATATGAAGTGTTTCGTCAAGGAAAAAACCAGAAGCAACCTTTCGGGACGAGACTCCGCCGCCACGAGGCGGAACCTTGGCGGAACCAATCTAGGGCTCCGGCAGAGCTGTTCTGCCGGGGATACTTCCCTCCGGGAGGGGGAAATCATCGCCATCGTCATCACCAACGCCTCCTCTCATCGGGAGAGGGCAATCTCCATCAACATCTTCACCAGCACCATCTCATCTCAAAACCCTAGTTCATCTCTTGTATCCAATTCTTGTCTCCAAGTCCGGGATTGGTGCTAGTAGGTTGCTAGTAGTGTTGATTACTCCTTGTAGTTGATGCTAGTTGGTTTATTTGGTGGAAGATCATATGTTCAGATCCTTTATGCATATTATTACCCCTCTGATTATGAACATGAATATGCTTTGTGAGTAGTTACGTTTGTTCCTGAGGACAAGGGAGAAGTCTTGCTATTAGTAGTCATGTGAATTTTGTATTCGTTCGATATTTTGATGAGATGTATGTTGTCTAGCCTCTAGTGGTGTTATGTGAACGTCGACTACATAACACTTCACCATTATTTGGGCCTAGAGGAAGGCATTGGGAAGTAATAAGTAGATGATGGGTTGCTAGAGTGATGTAAGCTTAAACCCTAGTTTATGTGTTGCTTCGTGAGGGGCTGATTTGGATCCATATGTTTCATGCTATGGTTAGGTTTACCTTAATACTTTTGTTGTAGTTGCGGATGCTTGCAATAGAGGTTAATCATAAGTGGGATGCTTGTTCAAGTAAGAACAGTACCCAAGCACCGGTCCACCCACATATCAAATTATCAAAGTACCGAACGCGAATCATATGAATGTGATGAAAACTAGCTTGACGATATTCCCATGTGTCCTCGGGAGCGCTTTTCCTTATATAAGAGTTTGTCCAGGCTTGTCCTTTGCTACAAAAAGGATTGGGCCATCTTGCTGCAATTGATTAATGTGCAATCAAAGGGTGAAATCAATAAAGGGATAAACATCTCACGCAATTCATAACAACATGATATGGTATAGCCCTGGGCGCCGGGAGTTCTTCATGATCACCTTCAATCTTTAGTTGAGCATCGTGACGGCCAGTATTTCATTGTTGTGGCGACCATTTCAGAAAACATTATCGTGGCATCAAATTCATAAATTTTTTCATGGCACAAAATTATAGCTCCTCATCCTGAGCCTAGTACACCTTCTCCTTATCGGGGTCCTCTGTGTACAGTTGCCATCGTTACCTCTAACCTATAGGCTATTTCTATGAATTTTACATTAACGTGGCAACCTCGTTGCTCCAGCAATCATGCCGTGACGCACAAGCCACTTAACATTACATAATATAACCATCTCATACATAAACTCATTATCATGACGAAGGCTATACCACATCATATCATACCCTGCAAAACCAAGTTAGATGTCCTCTAATCGGTTTTGGAAAAAAATTAGTTACGTGGTTAACCAGTTTTAACAAGTAATACTAGCTACCTATGTCCACAATTTAGGCGATAATTCTTGATGTTAGATTAAGTTTCGGGGTGTGTGAAACAAGAGACTTAATTAAAAATCTCTAGCCCGACACGAAACTTCGTCCATACGCATGACCCCCTAGAAGATAATCCATATTCGGCACCCTCTTGTGTATGCGACGGTTCACTATTCTTAACTATGGTGAAGCCCAACGAACTGTTAGCAGATCATTGGCAGCCAGAGCCGATCGATTGTCAGAACCTTGTAACAAAGCGACACCATGCTGTCGATGAACTGAACCGAAGCAACACTCGAGGGAAGCATAACAAGAACATCAACCCTCATAATCACATGTGATCTAGATTGCAGCCTTGATCTACTCATAAAACCGCTCATCATGCCCTGTTGGGAAACGTAAAAACAAAAAAATCGCCCTACGATCAACTAGGAATAATATGAAGATGCATAAAGGGTTTGGATCAATGATTGTTACCGACTCCGGGAGTGCTACGGAAGTAGATGATTCAGTGTAGATCATACTTGGAGTCCCTCAAATCGATGACGATCACGCGAACCGTGCTTGAACGATCCCTCAAACGGAAGACCGAAAGAACGGTCTCCTACTTGGTTGCAAGCGTACGGTCTTGATGATCCGGCAGCGCTTTGCCATCCAGAGCTAATTGTCGCCGGAGAATTAGAGGGACGAGATTATAACCACATGGGGCTTCAAATTATAAGTATTATAAGTGGCTAGGGCTAGCTCTAATTAGTCAACTAGGACCAACAAAAACTAGAAGTACATCAACTAGAAGAGGCTCCAAAACTTGTCTATCCAATAGAGCAAAATCCCCTAGTATACATAGGTTGGAGGGGAGAGAGGGGGCAGCCACCAAGGGGGAAGGAGTCCCCCTTGGTGTGCTAGCCTTGTGGAGGAGTCCAACTCCCAACCCAAGTAGGATTCGGCCCCACTTGATAGGAAAGGGGGGCGTCACTTCCATATGTTCCTTTGTGGCCCATATCTCCTTCCACCACTTGACCTTTTAAGGCCCGTTGATATTAATTTAAATATATAAATGTTCTAAATATTTTAATATCATTATATATATATATATAATTTAACATCTTCCGAAACATTTTCCACCTATATGTATTAATCGTAATACCCGGTATTACCCAATATTCACCGAAAACCTTCTGGTGACCCTGAAACGCTTCCGGAACCTCCCAGAACGGATATTAATGAAAAAATTCCACAAATATATTCTCATCACTCCCGTCCCACTAACAGTAAGCAGATCATGATTACCTTAAGCTTGTGATCCCGTAGGTTCGATAAATAATAGACATGCTCGTAACCCCTTCGTCCAATGACCGATAGCGAAACCATGGACATCCATATCGCTCCCTATGTTACATGAATGATATTCGAGTGAACCTTTGGTTATCATGTGATGTTACCTTTGCTTAATGTTACTTTTCAAAACCCGGTGTGCATCGGTATCTTCCTGAGTCATCACCATGCTCACTATACCGTTGCTCCCGTTATCGATTTTGTTCTTCTTTCTCGTTAACGTGTTCCGGCATCCCCATGACATAGTCACCCATGTCTGGCAGACGATGATCAATGCCTTCATACCTAGAGGTCCCCAAGAATATCTCTCCATCATCAGAGGAGCAAATCCCACTCTCGAGCTATCTGGTCACTTGTCAAACTTTTCGGTGAACCTGAAAGTTGTCGTTATTATCACCTTGTTACAGATGACATTTGAGCAACCCCAAGTCCCACCGTCTGGTAGGATGTGACGAAGACACTCTGATGGTCCGAGGAACTAAAACACATGCTAACACTCCATGTTATAACGAATGATTTCAGACGATATAATCAGAACGTATGACACACAAGTATTGGGTCGATTCAATATGATCATTTTTCTAACGTCATACCCTCAATGTGGTTTTAGGAGTATCGCTACACTTAACGATATACTAAGATCAGGAAAACATGATCACCAACAACACTTGAGTCAGTCTTAGAGGCGAGACCGGGAACCTATTGTTTACCGTTTATTGAAAATGCAACTAATCCCTGGGTGGTTTTGGTAATTCTTAACAACATATAGCTCATTGAACTAATACTATTTCAAGATGATCATTTCAGAAAGTTCAATGATTGGCATCGCATGGACTAGAGATGTGGACCCCTCAAAATGCTAAGTACACATGTTGGCAAATGCTCAAGACTCTACATTTTCATTTTAGTGATCCAAGAACACATTGAGTCCATAGGAAAAGCCAATACTATTAAAAGGGGAGGATGTGTTGATTAATGGCTTGCTTGCTCAAAATGCTTAGTGATATGCTCCAAAAGCCCTCAACCACTTTATCAATTCCACATATGTCCCAAACCTAAAGTCAAACTCGGCCCCACAGATTTGATCTATCCGGTGCCACCGAGTTCAATTGACATAGCCATAGCCAGAAACCATAATCAGTTCGGTCTCACCGATAGGGATCTCGGTCTCACTGAGATGGGATTGCAAACTATCTGCTTCCCTTTGTAATGTTTCGGTCTAACAGAAATGAGCGATCGGTCCCACCGAGTTCGTAATGCAAACTCTTTGTTCGCAGCGCCTCGGTGTTTATCTTAAGGGCGTGTGGGGCCTAGAGCTGCTGGCGCTCGATCTGGAGGTCGACCGGGATTAAAGGGATGGCCTGGCGGCGCTACCAAGCACAACGGTGGTGTGAGATCGAGGGGAGGGCGGGGCGGCGGAGGCAGGGGTCTGGGCCGGTGGTCGCTGGCGCTTCGAGAAAGATTGTCAACTGTGACTGGCGGGAGCTAGACGAAGGCCATCTACCCATTCCTTATAGATCAGACAGTTCATAAAAAAATCGACTGACCTATTTATTTTCAGTCCACTGTTATCTTGATAGGACCACATGTGGTGGTGTGCTGGAGGAGTTCCTGCATTTTCTGTGCTCATATATTACAAAATCATATGGAGTAGAATCTAATTTTGTTTACCGTGCAATGTAGTAGAGCTGTCATATGTCTCCTATCATTTATTTTTCAGCGACTTTCTATCTACTACTTTTATAGTGCACTAGTTCTACACACACTTCACCCATACTCTCACTGTTGTGTTTTTATGCAAGGGTATTTCAGACTCTGCTGGTATGAGAGAAGCAAAAAAGAAAAGAGAGAAGTTGCTCCAGCGTCGTACGCGGATAGGCCAGACACGTTTTAGCCTTATAATTGGTGCAGTGTCAGCAGATGGAGACGGTAAACATAGCTCTGGAGTTGATGACCTTGCTAGCAATGAACCACCATCCCAGTTGCTTGCTTTAACTTCACTGTGCCATATGTGGTTTCATGTTGCATATGGTGTCTAGCTTGTATTCGAAAGGCAGAAGTCGGTCTTTATTAAGATAAGGAAAGATATTTTTTACATGAACCACCATCCCGTGAGCACCAGAAGACAAATAGCTAGTCAGGGCACTAGCCGAGCTAGTGACAAGCCCAGCACAGACAGGCATTACCTGGAAGCCAACTAAAAAGCCACGATGGTGGCCAAGCAGCCCGCCTCCCACCAGGCTCTCAGGTCCTAGATGATCATGCTCACCACTCCAAATTGGATGTCTAGCTTGTATTGCTTCCAATTTGGTTAAATTGCATCTTCTTAGCTTACAAATTATACCTTTGAATATGACATGCCTTCCTGTTTTTGGTACATACTAGTACATCTGTCTATTAACCATGTTCTTACATCAAACTAATGTTCTTGTGTATCCCTCATCAATCACTTATGATGAGGCAGTCAGGCCAGTGGACTACTGTGAGTAGAGATCCTCATTTAAAGAATGCAGCGTCAGCCTCCCAACAGGATTCTCAAGAAACTGCAAGGCTAGATGAAGATAGTGAATGTAGCTCTGTAGTTGATTACCGCATTTACCCTACACTAGCATTGCAGGTGCTTGCTCTAACTTGGCAGTGTGATATGTGGTTGCATGTTGCATATGGTGTCGAGATTGTAATTCTTCCAATCTGGTTAAATTGCATGTGTTATTCTGCTTAGTTTATACATTATACCTGTTAATGTGACATGCCTTCCTATTTTTAGTACATACTACATCTGTCTATTAAGCATGTCCTTACATAAAACTATTGTTTTGTGTATCCCGCATCAATCAACATGACGAGACACCTTTAGTATATGCAGTGTGATATTAGTTGCATCTTTCATATGATTTATAGCATGCGCTGCTTCTAATTTGTTGAAAAGCCATTTATGATGGGACGCTTTTAACTTGGCAGAGTCATATTGGTTGCATCTTTCATGTGGTGTCTAGCTTGCATTGCTTCTAATTTCTTGAAATGGTTTCTACTTAGTTTACACAAACAGTTGTGAATATGCCATGCCGTCTTGTTTTTCGTACATCACTACAAGAAATATGTCAACTAGTGACCTTCTGTAAGTGACCCTGGAAGAAATGGTCATAGATCTATGACCATTTCAGACCAATTGGTCAAAATCTGTTCGAGGGGCTCCAAACCCTAAACCATCCCGACCATTTTGGTCAGAAAGGTCGTAATTTCCTTACATGAAATGGTCATAAAGCAAACAACGCTAGTCCGCTGCCTTATTTCTAGTTGTTAATGACCAATATAGATGGTCATAGCCTTGTAAATTGTGGTGAGTTGCTATGACTAGGCGCCACCTCATCAGTTTTGCCTATGTGTCATGTCCATGTGGCAGTTTTTGCCCTAGGTTGTGAAGCAACCTATATTTATGTCATTCCCAAAATTCCCAAAACAATCTCATAAATTCTTTGGGTCATATCTTCGTCAAATATGTAAAAACATTCCTTGCCTAGTTCAAAAATAATTCAAAAATATTCATTTTCCTATTCTGCTCGTAACAACAGTTTGTGAAGGAAGTACCACTTTGGCATGTCCAAATAGTATCCATTTTCTACACTGCTTTCCTATGCCCAAATAACCATCCTCCACCAAATGCCAGCTCAATCCATTCATTATCTTGAGCCGAGCTTCAACATTCGTATTTATGTCCAGTGTGGTAGTTTGCAAAGCAAGTACCACCTAGGCTCATCCTTTTGAGCTGAAAATTTGTGAAGACGGTCTTCTTAGTAACTGATCATCCTAAGCCAAAACTCACACCAATTAGCCATGTACATTTCCCGTACCGCTAATCAAACACTTGGCTGCTAATTCATGTTTGAGCATCGATCGGTCTCCTCGTGAGAATCTTATGTTGTAATTTTCTTCCTAGAACCTACCTGGGGAGTGCCCAACCCAATAGACATGCCTAGGCCACCCAGAACACATGGCAACGCCACGGTCATGCGGTGACCATGCGGCGGGCATGCGAGTTTACGCGCTCTAGAGTTGGGGGCCTCGGCCACCGCCCAAACCTCGACGTATCGCCATCAAACCATGTATTTATGATTAAATAGGTACTTATGTAACTATAAATGATTTTTGGAAAAAAATAAATAGTAAACTATGAGGCAGCTGCAGTTCAAATTTGACCCGCTTCCTACTGAATCGGCGGGAATTTGTCTTTTTCACCAGAGGTGGATCAAAACTTTTGACGCCCAACCATTTTGTCAATTGTGCGTTAAATATGGCCTAGTATTTCAAAAAAATGATTTGGTCCAATTTTGCAACAATTATTTGGGATGTCCTTCACAAAAAAAACCTCCTTTTGGGCACTCGAAAAATGGAAAATGGTTTTTTTGTCCAAAACAAATGAAAACTTCCTTAGGCAATATTGTTTGCCATTCCAAGATGCACCCTTGTGCACAATAGGATATCATTTGAACAAACTATGCCATGAATGTGGCCATAGGATTGATCATTTGACTTGAAAGCCATGAATCTTCACGCATGATAGCTCATTTCTGAGAACACTTTTTTAAAAGAATTGCCATATTACAAGTTTATTATTTTTCCTGGTAACTTGGTCATATATAATGCCACAATGCGAAGGTTTTCCAATTTTTTTTATTTTTTTTATTTCTTATGCCCGTTTCAAAGTGTGGTCAAAACGGCGGGAATGACCGTTCCTAGCTAGTGGTTGAATCTTGGAATTTTTTTGGTGTTTCTCTGATTAAATAGATACTTATGTACCTAGAAATGATTTTTGAAAAAGATAAAGAGCAAACTACAAGGCAGCTACAGTTCAAATTTGACCCACTTCCAACTGAATCAGCGGAAATTTGTCTTTTTCACGAGAGGTGGATCAAAACTTTTTACACCCAACCATTGCTCAATTGTGCATTAAATATGGCCTAGTATTTTATAAAAATGATTTGGTCCAATTTTGCAACAATTATTTGGGAGGTCCTTCACAAAAAAACCTCCTGTTAGGCACTCGAAAAATGGAAAATGGTTTTTTCGTCCAAAGAAAATGAAAACTTCCTTAGGCAACATTGTCTGCCATTCCAATATACACCCTTGTGCACAATATGAGATCATTTGAACAAACTATGCCATGAATGTGGCCATAAGATTGATCATTTGGCTTGAAAACCCTGAATCTTCATGCGTGATAGCTCATTTCTAGGAACACTTTTTTAAAATAATTGCCGTATTACAAGTTTATTATTTTTTCTGGAAACTTGGTCACATATAATGACACAATGCGAATGTTTCCCAATTTTTTGATTTTTTTTGAATTTTTTATGCCCGTTTCAAAATGCGGTCAAAACGGCGGGCTTGACCGTTCCTAGCTAGTGGTTGAATCTTGCAAACTTTTGATGTTTCTCTGATTAAATAGATACTTATGTACCTAGAAATGATTTTTGAAAAAAAATAAAGAGCAAACTATGACGCAGGTCCAGTTCAAATTTGACCCGCTTCCAACTGAATCGGCGGAAATTTGTCTGTTTCACGAGAGGTGGATCAAAACTTTTGACACCCAACCATTTGGTCAATTGTGAATTAAATATGGCCTTGTATTTTATAAAAATGATTTGGTCCAATTTTGCAACAAATATATGGTAGGTCCTTCACAAAAAGAACTCAATTCGGGCACTCGGAAAATGGAAAATGAATTTTTCGTGCAAAGAAAATGAAAACTCCCTTAGGCAACATTGTTTGGAATTCCAAGATGCACCATTTTGTACAATATGAGATCATTTGAACAAACTATGCCATGAATGTGGCCATAAGATTGATCATTTGGCTTGAAAACCCTGAATCTTCACGCGTGATAGCTCATTTCTGAGAACACTTTTTTAAAATAATTGCCGTATTACAAGTTTATTATTTTTTCTGGAAACTTGGTCACATATAATGACACAATGCGAAGGTTTCCCAATTTTTTGATTTTTTTTGAATTTTTTATGCCCGTTTCAAAATGCTGTCAAAACGGCGGGCTTGACCGTTCCTAGCTAGTGGTTGAATCTTGCAAAACTTTTGATGTTTCTCTGATTAAATAGATACTTATGTACCTAGCAATGATTTTTGGAAAAAAATAAAAAGCAAACTATGAGGCTGCTCCAGTTCTAATTTGACCCGCTTCCAATTGAACCGGCAGAAATTTGTCTTTTTCACGAGAGGTGGATAAAAGCTTTTGACACCCTACCATTTGGTCAATTGTGAATTAAATATGGTCTACTATTTTATAAAATTGTTTTGGTCCAATTTTGCAACAATTATTTGGTAGGTTCTTCACAAAAAAACCGCATTTTGGGCATTCGAAAAATGGAAAATGATTTTTTTTGCCAAAAAACTCATTTCTCATGACATATTTTTAAAGATATTTATCTTATTTCATGTTTGTTACCTTTCCTGAAAACTTCTTCACATTTGGTAACACAATGAGAAGGTTTTTCATTTTCTTTTTGAATTTTCTCAGGTCATAAAATAGCTGGTATGATTTTAACACGCTATTTTTAGTCAACTACGACCAATTTAAATGGTCATAACGTGGTACTGCATTTTGATTGGTCCGTGGACATCTCACGCGGATCGTGCATGGAACACCGTCGGATGCTCGCGGATCCAACGACAGTCCTCGGCCGACCACACCAACCCCAAGCCCACCTAAGCCGAAACCCTAGCTCTACTCGTGGACATTTTCCATCCCCCCCCCCCGCCCCGCCTCCTTTCTTTCTCTGCCTCCTTTCTTTCTCTGCCCCTCGCTCCCTCACGCACCCACAATCCCTCCCCAGAAACCCTTGCAGCCGCCACCTACGCCTCTTGTTCCGGCGGGCCTCGCCGGCGCGCAGCCCAGATCCGAGCTTCCCTGCCTCCGCTCTTCCCTTCCCTCCGGCCAGATCCGCCTCTCGCGTCCCCAGTAGCTCATCCCCAACCCCTTCCCACGGCTAGGATTTAGGGGTGGCGTTCCCACCAATTCTGGCGCCGCGGCGGCGACTGTGCTCCGCCCTCTTCGACGCCCACCAACCTAGCCGTATGGCACGACCATGGCCATGGCGGCGGCCAGATCCACCCCCTCCCTCATCTCCTCGTTGCCGCCACCTCCTCCCCGTCCTGCAGCGGCGCATCCCGCCACCACCTCCTTCCTCAATGCGTCCCGCAGCGACACCCATCGTGTCCCGCAGATGCCATCCCTCTCCCTCAATCCCCACCGCGTTCCCCAATCCCCACCCCCAACCAAAATCTTCCCCATCTCCCCCGTCTGATTCTCCTCCCGTCCGCGTCCCCTTCCCCAACCCCACTCCCAGATCGCGGCGCGCGCCGCCCCAGACCGCCGCGGGAACCCCACCCCGCCACCGACGAGGCCCGACCTCCCGGGGGGGCAGCCAAGATGGTGCTCGCTTAGCTGGGCGGGAGCATGTACTACTCGTCTCTTGCGCGCGGATCCACTCGTCTGATCCCGTGCTGGCTGCAGATTCCGGGCGGAGATGGACGTGGCGTTGTAGGCGTGTGATGCCGCGGACTGGGTCTACAAGGGAGAGGGCGCGGCGAATCTCATCCACAGCTACACTGGCTCCTCTCCCTCCATGGTATGCTCTGCTCTGCCCTGCTCTGAGTAGGCTCGTTATCTTTGTGTTGTTGGGTACTACTTAGCTTTCATGTATTTACTGCAAGATTCTGGACTTGGTATGATGCGTTTGTCCCTGTCTAGATTAATTGGTGTACCGATCGGGGAAGTTGGTGGCCTAGAATCAGAGATGCTAGCTTGTCGCCAGTGCTCTGTTTGATAATTAAGCACTCATCACTGTAGCAATCAATAAATTATGTGTAGGGCTGCCCTCTTAATTTAGGCATCTGCTTCCACTTTATTATTGAAACATGAGAGCAGGGGTCAAGCGTAGCTCTTTGTTACCTACCAGTTTTTTAGCCATTTCTAACCAGGAAACAGCCATCCTACCTGTAGTTGGTTCCCCTGATTCCCCATTTTCCTTCTGTATGATACATTTAGAGCTGATAGGGGTTATACTCTGCTGATCTACCTTTGGTTTGCATACAGCTTGGCAAGGTACTGCGGGCCAAGAAGGTCCTAAATGACAAGGCACAACCAGCACCAAACTGTGGGGTGACATCCCAGAATTGATCGTGTGGGGTGACATCCCAGAATTGATCGAGTCTGTTAAGCAAGGTTCTGTGGCTCAAGCTTATGCAGTACATGTCATGAGCCAACATGTGTTTTTCCTACGCTAATTCATTTCCTGCGCTAATTCATTTCCTGTTGTAGGCCGTTTTTAGGGAGCTCTGCAACATGCTGGATCCAGGGAATCCGGTATTCAAACCCAAGAAGGGCAAGCCCAGCATTGTCATGTCCTGGTTCAAGAGGCCCATCATATACGACGTCCGCGCGCGACCCAATCTCGTCGAGAGCACCTCCAGGAGCCGGGATCTCCAGATGATAACCTCCTCCTATATCAATCCCTTCCCACATCATGTGTTCATATTTGTTGATATTCTCAAAGTGTAGCCTGTACGAGTTTTATTTGTTGACACTCTCCTCATGTGAAGTGATTAGTTAGCAATTTGGACTGGTGGATGGAGTTTGGTACATGTAAAAGCAGTTACGGCATTGTCATTTCGAGCATATTTTGTAATCAGAACTGCAATGGGGTTGACACTCTGCTCATATGCATTTTAGCTCTTTTGCTTTTAATCTGTTAGCAGTGGTCACCATTATATATTGCATGTGAGTAAGTATTTCAACTCATTCGCATTGAATCTGTTAACAACAGTCGCAAGTACTTGTTTGCTTCATGATTATATGTTGCCATGATGATTTAAGACGATTAGCTGACGCTGAACAAGTTATATCATTCTGACCATGTGAATTTGGTAGTGGTGCACTTATTTTCAGAAGTAGCATTTACACTGTAGCTCCTTGCATATATATGACACTGCTTGGTACATGTAAAACGGTTATGGCATTCTCATCTCTCGAGCATATTCTCAGAACTATAGCCTGCAAGGGGATTGAGCATATATGCATTTTAGAAATACTACATTTTCAGCTTGATGACTCAAATAATGCAGCATGCATTGTCCTTTTCCCTGCACAAATAATGCAGTATGAGATGTGCGACCACATCATGTAATTATGCGCTGATGCAAGTTGTTTTTGGCTGTAATTTAAAGGAGTTGCTCATGCCGGTAGCCTTGACATGTAGGATATCTATAGTTTCTGTTGCTCATGCTCATCTGCAAGCTTTTGGATTTATTGTTAGTCAGATTTCTGTTTAACTTCTGTTTGGTTCTAGGATTTCTGGGTCGTGAGCAGAATTAAAAGCATTTGCGCTTGCATTCTCTGTTATATGTATCCGGCCATACCATCTTTTCGTTCTATGCACAGTTGATTGCATCTAACTAGTGCATGTAGCTTGATTGGCTTGAATTTCTCATTATCTAATTTAACCCGTCGAGTTTGTATCTATAAGTTTATTTGATATGTTAAGCTTGACAACTACCCTTAGTTATGTGTTTCTTGTCTTCTAAAACTTGTTTACTTTGATCTTGCGGTTTCAGCCATGGGCAAGGGACAAGACTTGCATCGACATCGTGGTCATTGGCGATGTCGACCACCACTGGCCATCTGATCTACAAGCTTGGAGGTAGAGCGGTCTATTTGTAGATCCCAATATTTATGATTGTGTGGATCTGGGTGAAGTTTGAAGTTCCTGGGTGTGCAAGATTCGATGGTTAAACTGGTTAATGTGATGTGAATGAGTGTATGGAAACTGGTTGTTGTGATGTGAATGAGTGTATGTAGTTTCACGTGTTACATTACGTATAGCATATTGTAATAAACTTATTTTAGCTGTTATTTGAAGATTTTCATATGCTTTCTCTCTTACATGCTTGATATATTGCTTATTAATAAGCTGTGAAAAATCTGACATTTGGGACCCATCTGTAAACTGGAGCTGGAAAAAAAGCTGGAAATAAAAAATAAATGGACTGCAAAATGTTGTGCGCTAGAAAATAAAAAGGCCAAATTGTAGGCCATGCCCATGTATCTAAACGAAATTAACACAAAATACATATATTAAAAGGGCTTGCCTAAAAAATAATACATGGGCCAAATTACTGGGTCAAACCCATGTAGCTAATAAAAGCACAGGAAAAAATACATTAAAAAGGCCGAATTGTTGGGCTAGGCCCATGTAGAAAATCAAATTGGATCGGGTTGATTCTTGTGCCACATCAGATTGCCACATCGGATGCCTACGTGGCCTAGGGAGGCTGCTAATGACCAAAACAAAACAATAGGCATATTTTGGTCGTAAACGTCCACGACCTTCTCACAGAGAAGGTCGTTAATTTCAGTTTACGACCGCCAGCTTTTGACCTTCTATTTTTGGTCAAAAAAGGTCGCAAATGAAAAACAATGACCTTTCAGTGACCAATAGTCAAGGTCACAAGTTGACATATCTTGTAGTGCATATTCCATCCTGGTATCATGTCTTTGCCTTACATCAAAGTAGTGATTGCCAGTATCATGCACGAATGTGTTCTCAAGAGTGAATTTTATTGCTTTTTCTTGTCGGTTTTACTTGACAATTCAGAATCAATAAAGCGGAAGGAAGTTAGCAAGGCAGCGGATAAAGGTGCTCCTTCCAAACTGAGGGCCTCTACAGATTCTACTCCTCCATCCCCCCAAGATGATTTCCAAGACAACACATGCATAGACACTCAACGTAGTTGTGTTGATGATGAGCACGTCTCCCCTAATGCACCATCACAGGTGCTCCCTCTAACTTGGCACTGTTATATGTGGTTGCATCTTATGTATGATGTCTAGCTTGTATTGCTTCTAATTTTGTTGAATTCCATCTTCTTACTTTACACATTATACTTGTGAATAAGACATGTGTTCCTGTTTCTAGAACATACAATATCTCTCTATCACACAATGTTCTTACATCAAAGTACTACTGTTGTGTAACCTACAACAATCACTTATCATAAGACACATTTGACTTGGTAGTGAGATATAGGTTACATCTCGCATTCTTTTCTAGCTTTTACTACTTCTAATTTGTTGAAATGGCACTTGTGACGAGACAATTTTAACTTGGTAGAGTGATATTCATTGCATCATTCATATGGTGTTTAGCTTTCAGTGCTTCTAATTTATTGAAATCCCTTCTCCTTAGTTTACACATCATAAGCTATGAATATGAATGCTGTGAATATGCAATGGCACTAATGACGAGAGACCTTTAACTTGGTAGCGTGATGTTGTTTGCATCTTGCATATGATTTATTTCTTGTACTGCTTCACATTTGTTTAAACGCCATTTGTGATGAGACACTGTTAACCGGGCAGAGTGATATTTGTAGCATCTTTCATATGGTGTCTACCATCCATTGCATTGCTTCTAATTTAGTGAAATGTCTTCTGCTTAGTTTACACATCATAGTTCTGGTTATCTCATGTCGTCCTGTTTTTCGTATATATTACATCCTCCTATCATGTGGTTGTCTAACATCAAAGTTCAGTTTGTCTGTATCACGCATCAATTTGTTCTTAAGAACTAAATTGTTATTCGTTTTTCTTGTCCGCTTGACTTAACATGGCACAGAGAAAGAGGAAGCAACACAGATTGATAGGGAATGGGAAGCGGAAGCATCCTGCAGATTCTGTTGGTACTGATGGTGCAATAGAAGGTCAAAGTCCAGTGGAAAATTGTACAAACATGGTATCCCGTGCTACATGATCTGCAGAACAAGCCAAAAAGAAACAAATAGCTTCCACCAAACAAGCAGAGACAGCCCTAGTTGTTGCAACACCTTCCACCGCATTCACCAAACAGACGATTTACTCGTTCGTCAACTCAGCTAGCAGCACGTTCCCAAGCTCGCTTTCCACCTGACACTACTTCCGAAGCACTCTTGACACAAGATGAGTTGGCAAGATCAGATGAACTTTGTGAGCTTCAACATGAAGAAGGTAGTTGCTGGAGTCAAGTTACAGTTGCATGCTTCTTTATATGTAGTCTCACAGTTTGATGTACACTAACACTTCCTATGTTTGTTGTTGGACTAGCACCTAGGAGCAAGACGAAACAAACATCAGGGATAATGCTCGATAGGTTAACTAAATCTAGAGGAGGAAGAACGGAGATCCGTTTTGAGGCAGGTTTAAAAAGGCCACGTGATGCTACATAGTTAGCCAAGTTAGTATCAGAGGCAGCGGTTGCCGTTAGGTGTCATGTACGTATCCTCCCAACATGGATTCAAAGACAGAATGACAAAGACGAAACCCAGTTCAACACCTTCCTCGACCATTTATCTGTAAGTATGGTTATGTATGGAAACTAGTAATATCGTCTTGCTCTGTCCCATACTTTCTAGGTTGTTGATAATGAGACTCCCATAATTTTCAACAAATGAGGTTCAAGTTGGATAGCCAAGATGATGCAACCAGACAAGCTTGCACCCATGTTTTCAAGTCCACTCTATGACAGTATCGGTATAACTTGAGGAAAACTCACTTTGAAGGCAAGGTTTAACAGTGAACTTGCCCAAACATCTCCAGTGGAAAATATATCGGATGAAGACTGGAGAGGCCTTGTTAAACACTGGTCTGATCCAAAGTATCAGGTACATTATATATATGTGATCATATCACATGTTGAAGTCCTATTTACGCTGTGCCACACAAATCTATCTTCTTGAAGGTGAACTGTTCAAAGAACAAGGCCAACCGTACGGAAGTGAAATTCCAACAGACAACAGGATCTCGTAGCTATATTGCACACTGCGAGGCTCTTGTAATTAGTTGTTGTTTCACTCTTTTCACTCTACCATATTATCAGATCTATATTGACTTGTTCCAAATGCAGAGGAAAGCCCGCAAGGACCAAAAAGTACCTGAACCAAATACTGTGGAAATCTTCAAGGACTGTCAAACCAGCAAGACGAAGGGCATGACTACACCAGTCAAAGCCGTTGTTGTAAGTCCTTAATCCTCATGCCTTTTAACTAGTACATACTCTGACTCTTGCTCTTTTCAATTTTATACACAATTGTCTTAGCCTATCATTGCACCTTACAAGGTTTAAAAGAGAGGAGTGATGTTCCTTTGATCTTGACCTGTAATCTAGTTCGGTGCTGGACTTGCCCACACAATGTTACAATTGCCTGTTTGTCTGTTCTCAGTTGTTTTGTGATATGAATGATGTCATACTTACCGTATTATAAACTTTGTCTCTTTATCCTTAGCTGTCAATACAATGTGAATAAATAGACAATACATTAGCCATGGTACATGGTCATATGTTTGGAACCTGGTTTTATTATGTACTTTCCAGTAAAATACAACTAATATTTTACATGGGTTCACTAGAATAAGTTCTGTATATAGACCAAATCTATTTTGTTTGGTTTTGCTGCCTCCTTAATGTCTTCAGTTCTGGTACTACTAATGTAAAAACTCAACTTTTCAGCAAGCTATGGAAAAAAATGGTGGAACCGCCACCTTATGAAGGTGGCGAGGCAACTATAACCGCAATGTCAGCTCTTGATGCAAAGGTCAAGACCTGCCCACTAACAGCTCCAAAAGCATGTTCCTATGTAATAATGGGTTGGATGTTAAGGCAATCTCGTCCAAACTGCCTCATGATCAAGATATGCAAGCTCAAAACAATGTCATATCTGCGCTCCAAACACAAGTCCATTCCCTAACAGAGACCCTTTGTGAAACAAGGACATACATTGTTCGATGTCTTCAAGATATGCATGGTTTTGAAACCAGAATATCAGACATTTGCTATGTTGCTCACGAGCCTACGAGAAATGAAGGCGAAGGTTATGTTGCTCCATCGGACAATACAGCATGAAAACGTAAGAGTCACGTCAAATGAACTGAGCTTCTAAACTTCTGGTGGTGCATTTATCTGCCAGATTGTTAACTTTCATGCCAACCTTCCTTTTGTTTTATAGTTGTAATTTGTTTTGTTGCGATACAAAATTTGTTCTTAACGTGCAGCCACCGGCTAAATAAAACAACAAGCCATTTTTATATAGTGTAGGGTCTTCCCTATATTTGCAGTGGTGGCGATCTTTGATGCCCGGTGGATGTAATCTATGCAATCACCTTAATAGCCTAGCGTTAGTTTCGGGCTTATTTATTTCCTAGTCTTCTTTTTTCCTGGTTTGCTAGTGGCCACAACAACCATGGGCCATATACGGGCCGTGGTAACCTTGACCCTGCTACGGGTCGTAGGATCCACGGGCCTCCTACGGGCCGTCTTTAAATGGGCCTCCAACACGGCCGTAGAATCGGTGGGCCTCGGGCCGTCGGATAAATGGGTCTACATGGACCGTAAACAGGCGTAATTGGTATCGGCCCAGCACGGTAACGGGCCGTTAACAGGCGGAGGACAACAAAGGCTTAATTTTGTCACAGGCATAACGGGTCATTAATGGGCCAGAATATAGGATGAAATTTGGAAAGCGGTATAGCAGGTTAATAGGCCAGAAACAGGCCGACTCTTGCCACAGGCCGAATTTGGCCCATTAGGGGAACATGCCAATAAAGGGCCGGAAGTAATCGAGGGCCAGAAAGGAGCCCAAGAACGTATGGGCCATCATTAGGCCGAAAGCTAATACGGTTTGGAAACGGCGCATGTGAATCATGGGCCGTTAACGGGTACAAAGAATTTAATGTTCATTATGGGCTAGAGTCACCGTGGGCCTCTAAAGGGCCTAAAGATACGAAGGCCTCATATGGGCCGAAAAACGTCATGGGCCATACATGGGTCGAAAGTGAGACGGACTAGTGTTATATTCGATGGCCCATATGACGTTGTTGGGCCGATTTCGGGTAGGCCCTAATGGGACGTGAGTTACCGCGCCGCAAAATGGGCTATTTGCGAAGAGACCATTAACAGGCTTTTCATGGGCCCAAATACGGAGTAAAATCCTCCCTCTGTTCCCAAATACGAAGTATTTGTCTTTCTAGAGATTTCAACAAGTGACTACGTACGGAGCAAAATGAGTGAAGTGAGCGTAGAGGCATAGGGATAATGTAGAAAGGAAGTCTTAGCGGTCCATTATTCCCCATCTCGGTCAGGGAGAACTATTCAACTAGTCTTCGCAGTGAAGTGACAATACACGCTGCAGCAGATGGGACATTTAATTAATAAGCTGAACCAGCGTGTTGGTGTTACTAAATCAGCCTTACCCAAGATCGCCATCATGTTTGCCAAGAGAGCATGCTTCATCCTCCATTAAGCGACATATGGGCCCTCTTGTGGTAGACCCACATGTCATCGGTGTAACTATTTACAATCCAAGGACGGTATATCCTGGTAGTAGTAGTAGTAGAATTGAGATTTAATGCACTTTCTTCCCCGTCTTCCACTCTTCTTCCTCCTCTCTTCTTCTTCCTCCTCTCTTCCCCATCGTCGCCCGCACACCATTTCCCCCTGCTCACTGCTCGCCCGCCCACGCTATCTTCCTTGGTAGCTCGCGCGTACCATATCCCCCTCGCTTTCGGCCACACGAAAGCGTAAGCTTCTTCGCTCGCCCACCCGAATCCACTTCCCCGCTGGCTAGCAGGCACCGAAAACCCAAATGGCAGAACCGACTGACACGCAGAGCCGCGATTGGAATTCCCTCCCCGATGTTCTCTTGGAGTAGATTTGTAATCGTATGGACCTACTCAGCACCATCCATCTGGCCGCATGCTCGGTGTCTTTTTACCGTCTACTCGTCTGCAACCGGCTGGCTCTTTTCAAGACACCCTGCTTGCTGATGCCCGATCCTCGTAGGTGGCCCAGACACCGACTTGACGATCCTACGGAGGTTACTGTGGTGCCCCTCGACATGCTACCACTACCCGTCCACCTGCCCTTCATGCGCGGCCACTACTGGGCGGGCATGAACGCCAACTGGATCATCCTCATACACCAATCCGGTAGTCCGTGGCATCTTGTGGATATCTACACCCAGCGAGAGATCACCCTTCCATCTTTGGATACCACCGCCATCGAGCCTCGCGGCCCGCCGGACACTCCTGCCTACTACGCACGAGACGCGTCGAGCTTTTGGCTCGACCTCTATTTGCTGAAGGTTGTAATCTGCGAAGTGCCCACACCATCAGAAGACTACATGGATTACAAGCTCATTGTCGTGTTCAACATGGGATTAGTCTATCTGGAATCCGGTCGCCATACATGGTTATGGCTCATCGTCGATCCTCTTCACCCAACACTAATGTCTGATGCTATAGTGCATGATGGCATCGTTTATGCGGTCGACACATAGATTAGCTGCCTATACTGGTGGAATCTATCAACGTGTAATTGTTCTATCTCATCTCATCTTTACCTTAGGAATGCGACTGCATGTTCATTGTTACAAATTTAGAACATATAGTATGTCTATAACCACATCATTGCTATATGTTCCTCTCATTTCCTAGATTTTTATGACCACACATGTTATTGTTAAGAGTTGATATGAGAACAATTGGTATCTAATGATTGTTAGAATAGATATTATGAGTATAACCTCATGATTGCTATATGTTACTCTCATTTCCAGGATTTTTATAACAACGCATGTTATTGCTTAGAGTTGATATGATAACTGTAGTAAGTGCTATGGTAGAATATGAGTAGGCCTTGTCATATCTGTTTTCCTATCATTGTTACATGATGTTTGAACCATGATATATTGCTAGAATATGAAAGCCATTCGCTTATTTTTTTAACTTGGGGTATGATTATGACCACGACATTGCAATTCGCTATCTATGATATGTGTCACTGTTATAATAATCTTAATTCCACACATACTCTGAACATGATTGTTTATTTTTTTCCTTTTGATCTCCAATTTGAATTGTTGCAGCAGACGAAATGCGTGGCCTTCATGATTCCGGGACTGGAATCATACCAGCCGATGGGTGGTGGTTTATCGCTCGTTCAGCTGACGGTGGTCATTTGATGCTCATTTCCACGTACCAAATTGACCAAACCATTTCATCAAACCACATGCATTACAATGCCTGGGGCGTTCGTGACATTAATGGCTATGGTTGCTTTGTGTTCGAGAAAGATCCCAGCTCCGTTGGGCCAGGCGTATTCAACTGGAGGCGGGTTTACAGCCTCGGCAACCACTCCATGTTCCTCGGGCTCAATTATCCGATCATCCAACCAATCATCGATCATATTACCGGCGATGATTACCATGCTATGCAACTTCCATTTGCCAGGGGGGACTGTGTTTACACATCATACCATGGGTTTCATGAATCACCATATGTAGAGATTCGTCGACACTGCTTATTGCGAGATAATCTTCAGTGTGTGAAAGGCATCAAGCTTCCATGCGATGGATGGCTTTTGCAAACCCGACATGCGGCGATGTGGTTCATGCCAATAACAAATATGCAAAACTTGATTCTTACTGATATGTAGACTGAGCCATGTATTCTGCTGCTGTAGCACGACCTCTTTTGTTGGACTGTTGTTAGTTTGAAGCACTCCTCTGGTTTAAAGGATAGATACCTTTGTGGGATCAAGTGCATCCTAACTCACCTGCGCTGGATGTATTGATAATGATGATGGAGATGATGTGCAGTATATCACTTAGGCTTCAAGTGCATACTTGTTAGTTAAACCTATGGTTAAAATGTGACACTAAATACGACTAGTAAGTAGTACAGTAGTAGTACTAGTATACGTCGGTCAAATTATTCATCATGTCCACACATTGAATTCACGTGACAACATGCTGCGCGTGAGGTGACACAAGAATCTCGGCGGCGTGCTCGGGTATTCTGGACTTCAGATTTGGAGTACCACTTATCTGTCGAAATCTTTCATCATTAACTTAAAACAGTCGATTGATCATACATTGAGTACCATATAACTGAAATTAACCCATGCAAGTCGAAAAACTATTGGCCGGTGCTGCCGGCTGGCGTCAAGTTCGATCCCATGGATCAGGAGCTGATCGAGCACCTTGAGGCCAAAGTGAGTCTTGACAACAGGATCTCACCCTATCATCGATTTGTTCATACCAACCATCGATAGCGAGCACGGCATATGCTACACCCATCCTGAGAAATTTCCAGGTAAGACAACGATCGGTCGTCTACTTGCACAAACATATTCCTTTGTTTATAGCTCTATTTTTCTTTTTAGACGCAGACCTGGTGCAGCAATTACAATTTGATAGTTAATAAAAAGTGAAACAAGTGACTGCAACATGCCAAAGATGTTTTGAAAATGTCAACTACGCATTAATCGAAAACCTCAGATTCGACAATACTGCAGGTATCACACTGAGTGGCCTAAGCAAACTTTCCTTCCAGCGCAATTCCAGGGCGTTCAAAAGGGGCACATGGACGCGTCGCAAGATACAGTCGGAGTGCGGCATGGACGCGATGTGGCACAACACCGGCAATACCTTGCCGGTGATGGTCAACGGCCGCCAGACGGGCAGCAAAAGGTTACAGTGCTGCACGCCAACAAGAACTTTGACCGGCAGAGGACCAATCGGGTGATGCACCAAGTACCACCTCGGGACCTGGAACAAGAGAAGGAGCGGAGCTGGTCCTCTGCAAGATTTTCTACCAGACGCGTTCCCTCTGTTGACAGGTCGGACCCACCAACTATATATTCGCACGCAACGGCGCCTCCTTATTGCGCACAAAAAATGAATACCCCCGCCACCGGGACCCACCATAGTGGGAGGCTGACTTGTGGGCCTACTAAGTTGACGGGGACGGAGGGCTTTGTCAACTTAGTCAATATGAACGATTCTAACTCCAGTGACCGTACGATGTCCATCCAACGGCCTTAGTGCTTCTTCAACCTCTGGTCTTCTTACTCCAGCCGCCCAAAGTAGCGTCGGTCATGCCGCATGCTCCTGCCTCCCGTGGCCGGCTGTGCTGCCGCCAAGGCCTCACCGCCCCCTACTATTCCCACTGCTGGCCAGGCCCTACGGCGACGGCAGCCTCACACCGCAGCGAACCAGTGAACCCTCGTACTCCTCTCCACGTGGGCTTCCACTGCCGCGTCTTCCCCGGCTCCGCGTCGTCCCTTCCTAGGCCTCGCCGTCGTCCACCGCCCTGGTGCTCTCGGCGCAGCATGGTCAACGTGGTCAAGGAACGGCTTCCATCGGACGTGGACTGTACGTGGAGAGGCTGACAGCTGTGTCCATGGCTGCAGCAAGGAAGTGCCTCCTTAACGCGCAAAATAATTATTCCTCCACCTGACAGCGGGGACCCACCGGACGGGCCACCGTATTTCGCGAAAAAAACGTTTCCCCCTGACTGCTAGGACCCACCAGCTACATGTTCGCACGCAAGGAAGTGCATCCGGGCAAAAAAAACAATTCGCCCCCTGACTGCTAGGACCCACCAGCTACATCTTCGCAGGCAAGGAAGTGCCTGATAGTTGGGACCCACCTGGTCGAAGCGTACGTAGCATTGTCATTCTGGTCGCGAACGTGTATGTAAATACTGGTCGATGTAGAGGCGCGCACGTGTCGTAGTAGAGGCGCGCACGTAGCATGTATATGTATGTACAGCCGCCAGTGTGCAATAATGAAAATACGGCCACGTACGTACATACGGGCAGGGTCTCGAACGCCTACTCGCGCATACGTACGGCCAGGGCTCATGTACATGGCTGGGTCGGAATGGAGAAACAGGGTCGTCATCGTGTTCACGGGGAGCCAACCGGCTGGGTCGGAACGGAATGCGTCGTCGTGTTCATCGGGAGGGCTTAGACGGAACAGCCGATGGAAACGAGGCCTGGCGTACCGCAGAACGGAGGAAACGGCCTTGTGTTCGACCGGCCACGTTCGAAACGGGATCCTGTTCATCGGGAGGGGTCTGGCGTACCGCAAAACGAAGGAAACGGACCTCCTACGGTCGAAACGGGGGTCCTGTTGATCGGGAGGGGTGTGGCGTACCGCAAAACGGAGGAAACGGACTTGTGTTGGAGCGCTACGGTCGAAACGGGGGTCCTGTTCATCGAGAGGGGTGTGGCGTACCGCAAAACAGGACTCCACGGGATACTGTTCATCTCCACGTCGACCCCCTGCAGCTGTTGGGGAACGTTGCAGAAAATTAAAATTTTCCTACGGTTTCACCAAGATCCATCTATGAGTTCATCTAAGCAACGAGTCATGGGAGAGAGATTGCATCTACATACCACTTGTAGATCGCGTGCGGAAGCGTTCACTAGAACGTGGATGATGGAGTCGTACTCGCCGTGATCCAAATCACCGATGACCGAGTGCCGAACGGACGGCACCTCCGCGTTCAACACACGTACGGAGCGGATGATGTCTCCTCCTTCTTGATCCAGCAAGCGGGAAGGAGAGGTTGAAGAAGATGGCTCCAACAGCAGCACGACGGCGTGGTGGTGATGGAGCTGCAGTACTCCGGCAGGGCTTCGCCACGCTCGTGACAGAGGAGGAAGAGGTGTAGCAGGGGGAGGGAGGCGCCAGAACTTCAGGGTGCGGCTGCCCCCTCCCCCCTCCCTTTATATAGGCCCCCTGTAGCGCCGCCCTGAGATCTGATATCCCGGGGGTGGCGGCTGTGGGGTGGAGTGCCCCCAAGGCAGTGGGCGCCGACCCTAGGGTTTCAACCCTAGGCGCAGGGGGTGGGCCAAGGGGGGCGCACCAGCCCACTATGGGCTGGTTCCCCTCCCCACTTCAGCCCATGGGGCCCTCCGGGATGGGTGGCCCCACCCGGTGGACCCCCGGGACCCTTCCGGTGGTCCCGGTACAATATCGGGATCTCATCCGGGACTCTGAACAACATTCGGTTTACTGCATACTCATATTCATACAACCCTAGCGTCACCGAACCTTAAGTGTGTAGACCCTACGGGTTCGGGAGACACGTAGATATGACCAAGACGGCTCTCGGGCAATAACCAATAGCGGGATCTGGATGCCCATGTTGGCTTCCACATGCTCCTCAATGATCTCATCGGATGAACCACGATGTCGAGGATTCAAACCACCCCGTATACAATTCCCTTTGTCAATCGGTATGTTACTTGCCCGAGATTCGATCGTTGGTATCCCAATACTTTGTTCAATCTCGTTACCGGCAAGTCACTTTACTCAGATCTTGTAATGCATGATCCCGTGACCGGGCACTTGGTCACTTTGAGCTCATTATGATGATGCACTACCGAGTGGGCCCAGTGATACCTCTCCGTAATACGGAGTGACAAATCCGATCTCGATCCGTGTCAACCCAATGAGACACTTTCGGAGACACCTGTAGTGTACCTTTATAGTCACCCAGTTACGTTGTGACGTTTGGTACACCCAAAGCACTCCTACGGTATCCGGGAGTTACACGATCTCATGGTCTAAGGAAAAGATACTTAACATTGGAAAAGCTTTAGCAAAACGAACTACATGATCTTGTGCTATGCTTAGGATTGGGTCTTGTCCATCACATCATTCTCCTAATGATGTGATCCCGTTATCAACGACATCCAATGTCCATAGTCAGGAAACCATGACTATCTATTGATCAACGAGCTAGTCAACTAGAGGCTCACTAGGGACATATTGTGGTCTATGTATTCACACGTGTATTACAATTTCCGGATAATACAATTATAGCATGAATAAAAGACAATTATCACGAACAAGGAAATATAATAATAATCCTTTTATTATTGCCTCTAGGGCATATTTCCAACAGTCTCCCACTTGCACTAGAGTCAATAATCTAGTTACATTGTGATGAACCGAACACCCAAAGAGTTCTGGTGTTGATCATGTTTTGCTTTCATGAAGAGGTTTAGTCAGCGGATCTGCGACATTCAGATCCGTATGCACTTTACAAATTTCGTGTCTCCATCTTGAACATTTTCACGGATGGAGTTGAAGCGACGCTTGATGTGCCTGGTCTTCTTGTGAAACCTGGGCTCCTTGGCAAGTGCAATAGCTCCAGTGTTGTCACAGAAGAGTTTGATCGGCCCCGACGCATTGGGTATGACTCCTAGGTCGGGTGATGAACTCTTTCACCCAAATTGCTTCATGCGCTGCCTCCGAGGCTGCCATGTACTCCGCTTCACATGTAGATCCCGCCACGACGCTCTGCTTGGTACCGCACCAGCCATCGCTTCCACCATTCAACATATACACGTATCTGGTTTGTGACTTAGAGTCATCCGGATCTGTATCGGGCTAAGCGTCGACGTAACCCTTTACGACGAGCTCTTCGTCACCTCCATAAACGAGAAACATGTCCTTTGTCCTTTTTAGGTACTTCAGGATATTCTTGACCGCTGTCCAGTGTTCCTTGCCGGGTTACTTTGGTACCTTCCTACCAAACTTACGGCAAGGTTTACATCAGGTCTGGTACACAGCATGGCATACATAATAGAACCTATGGCCGAGGCATAGGGGATGACGCTCATCTCTTCTTTATCTTTTGCCGTGGTCGGGCATTGAGCCGAGCTCAATCTCACACCTTGCAGATGAGCAAGAACCCTTTCTTGTACTGATCCATTTTGAACTTCTTCAAAATCTTATCAAGGTATGTGCTTTGTGAAAGACCTATGAGGCGTCTCGATCTATCTCTATAGATCTTGATGCCTAATATATAAGCAGCTTCTCCAAGGTCCTTCATTGAAAAACTTTTATTCAAGTAGGCCTTAATGCTGTCCAAGAGTTCTATATCATTTTCCATCAAAAGTATGTCATCTACATATAATATGAGAAATGCTACAAAGCTCCCACTCACTTTCTTGTAAACGCAGACTTCTCCATAAGTCTGCATAAACCCAAACGCTTTGATCATCTCATCAAAGCGAATGTTCCAACTCCGAGATGCTTGCACCAGCCCATAAATGGATCATTTGGAGCTTGCATACTTTGTTAGCATTTTAGGATCGACAAAACCTTCCGGTTGCATCATATACAGCTCTTCCTTAAGGTAACCGTTAAGGAATGCCGTTTGACGTCCATCTGCCATATCTCATAATCATAGTATGCGGCAATTGCTAACATGATTCGGACGGACTTAAGCTTCGCTACGGGAGAGAAAGTCTCATCGTAGTCAATCCCTTGAACTTGCCGATAACCTTTTGCGACAAGTCGAGCTTTATAGATGGTGACATTACCATCCGCGTCCGTCTTCTTCTTAAAGATCCATTTGTTTTCTATATCGCCGATCATCGGGCAAGTCTGTCAAAGTCCATACTTTGTTTCATACATGGATCCTATCTCGGATTGCATGGCTTCAAGCCATTTGTTGGAATCCGGGCCCGCCATCGCTTCTTCATAGTCTGAAGGTTCACCATTGTCTAACAACATGATTTCCAGGACAGGGTTGCCATACCACTCTGGTGTGGAACGTGTCCTTGTGGACCCTCTGAAGTTCAAGAGCAACTTGATCCGAAGTACCTTGATCATCATCATTAATTTCCTCTCCGGAGGTGTAGGCACCACAGAACATTTTCTGAGCTGCACTACTTTCCGGTTCAAGAGGTAATACTTCATCGAGTTCTACTTTCCTCCCACTTACTCCTTTCGAGAGAAACTCTTTTTCCAGAAAGGATCCGTTCTTGGCAACAAAGATCTTGCCTTCGGATCTAGGGTAGAAGGTATACCCAATGGTTTCCTTAGGGTATCCTATGAAGACGCATTTTTCCGACTTGGGTTCGAGCTTTTCAGGTTGAAGTTTCTTGACATAAGCATCGCATCCCCAAACTTTTAGAAACGACAGCTTAGGTTTCTTCCCAAACCAAAATTCATACGGTGTCGTCTCAACGGATTTAGACGGTGCCCTATTTAAAGTGAATGTAGTTGTCTCTAGAGCGTATCCCCAAAATGATAGCGGTAAATCTGTAAGAGACATCATAGATCGCACCATATCCAATAGAGTGCGATTACGACGTTCGGACACACCCTTACGCTGAGGTATTCCAGGCGGCGTGAGTTGTGAAAAGATTCCACATTTCCTTAAGTGTGTACCAAATTCGTGACTTAAATATTCTCCTCCATGATCTGATCGTAAGAACTTTATTTTTCGGTCACGTTGATTCTCTACCTCATTCTGAAATTCCTTGAACTTTTCAAAGGTCTCGGACTTGTGTTTCATCAAGTAGACATACCCATATCTACTCAAGTCATCAGTGAGAGTGAGAACATAACGATATCCTCCGCGAGCCTCAACGCTCATTGGACCGCACACATCGGTTTGTATAATTTCCAATAAGTTGGTTGCTCGCTCCATTGTCCCGGAGAATGGATTCTTGGTCATTTTGCCCATGAGGCATGGTTCGCATGTGTCAAATGATTCATAATCGAGAGACTCCAAAAGTCCATCAGAATGGAGCTTCTTCATGCGCTTGACACCAATGTGACCATAGGCGGCGATTGCCACAAGTATGTGGGACTATCGTTATCAACTTTACATCTTTTGGTATTCACACTATGAATATGTGTAATATTACGCTCGAGATTCATTAAGAATAAACCATTGACCATCGGAGCATGACCATAAAACATATCTCTCATATAAATAGAACAACCATTATTCTCGGATTTAAATGAGTAGCCATCTCGCATTAAACGAGATCCTGATACAATGTTCATGCTCAAACTTGGCACTAAATAACAATTATTGAGGTTTAAAACTAATCCCGTAGGTAAATGTAGAGGTAGCGTGCCGACGGCGATCACATCGACCTTGGAACCATTCCCGACGCGCGTCGTCACCTCGTCCTTTGCCAGTCTCCGTTTATTCCGCAGCTCCTGCTGTGAGTTACAAATATGAGCAACGACACCGTATCAAATACCCGGGAGTTACTACGAAAATCTTGGTAAGGTACACATCAATTACATGTATATCAAATATACCTTTAGTGTTGTCGGCCTTCTTGTCCGCTAAGTATTTGGGGCAGTTCCGCCTCCAGTGGCCCTTCCCTTTGCAATAAAAGCACTCTGTCACAGGTTTGGGTCCATTCTTTGACTTCTTCCCGGCAACTTGCTTACCGGGCGCGGCAACATCCTTGCCGTCCTTCTTGAAGTTCTTCTTACCCTTGCCCTTTTTGAAATTAGTGGTTTTATTGACCATCAACACTTGATGTTCTTTCTTGATTTCAACCTCTGCTGACTTCAGCATTGAGAATACTTCGAATGGTCTTCACCATCCCCTGCATATTGTAGTTCATCACAAAGCTCTTGTAGCTTGGTGGGAGCGACTAAAGGATTCTGTCAATGACCGCCTCGTCCGGAGGTTAATGTCCAGTGGGACAGGCGGTTGTGCAACCCAGAACATTTTGAGTATGTGCTCACCGATGTAACTGTTTTCCTCCATCTTACAACTATAGAACTTGTCGGAGACTTCATATCTCTCGACCCGCATGAGCTTGGAAAACCATTTTCAGCTCCTCGAACATCTCATATGCTCCGTGTTGCTCAAAACGCTTTTGGAGCCCCGGTTCTAAGCTCTAAAGCATGCCGCCTTTGAACGAGGGAGTAATCATCAAGACGAGACTGCCAAGCATTCATAATGTCTTGGTTCTGCAGGATGGGTGCATCACCTAAGCGGTGCTTCTAGGACATATTGTTTCTTGGCTGCTATGAGGATGATCCTCGGGTTAGGACCCAGTCCGAATAGTTGCTGCCATCGTCTTTCAGCTTGGTTTTCTCTAGGAACGCGTTGAAGTTCATGGTGACATGAGAGTTGGCCATTTGATCTACAAGACATTTTGCAAAGATTTTAGACTAATGTTCATGATAATTAAGTTCATCTAGTCAAATTATTTAATGAACTCCCACTCAGATTTGACATCCCTCTAGTCATCTAAGTGTTACATGATCCGAGTCGACTAGGCCGTGTCCGATCATCACGTGAGACGGACTAGTCATCGTCGGTGAACATCTCCATGTTGATCGTATCTTCCATACGACTCATGTTCGACCTTTCGGTCTCTTGTGTTGCGAGGCCATGTCTGTACATGCTAGGCTCGTCAATTTAACCCTAAGTGTTTATGCATGTGCAAAACTGTCTTACACCCGTTGTATGTGAACGTAAGGATCTATCACACCCGATCATCACGTGGTGCTTCGAAACGAATTTAACTTTAGCAACAGTGCACAGTTAGGGGGAACACTTTCTTGAAATTATTATAAGGGTTCATCTTATTTACTACCGTCGTTCTAAGTAAACAAGATGCATAAAACATAATAAACATCACACGCAATTATATAAAGTAGTGACATGATATGGCCAATATCATATAGCTCCTTTGATCTTCATCTTGAGGCTCCATGATCATCTTGTCACCGCATGACACCATGATCTCCATCATCATGATCTCCATCATCGTGTCTCCATGAAGTTGCTCGCCAACTATTACTTCTACTACTATGGCTAACGCGTTTAGCAATAAAGTAAAGTAATTTACATGGCGTTCTTCAATGACACGCAGGTCATACAAAAAATAAAGACAACTCCTATGGCTCCTGCCGGTTGTCATACTCATTGACATGCAAGTCGTGATTCCTATTACAAGAACATGATCTCATACATCACAATATATCATTCATCATTCATCACAACTTCCGCCATATCACATCACATGACAATTGCTGCAAAAACAATTTAGACGTCCTCTAATTGTTGTTGCATCTTTTACGTGGCTGCAATTGGGTTCTAGCAAGAACGTTTTCTTACCTACGAATAACCACAACGTGATTTTGTCAACTTCTATTTACCCTTCATAAGGACCCTTTTCATCGAATCCGCTCCAACTAAAGTGGGAGAGACAGACACCCGCCAGCCACCTTATGCAACTAGTGCATGTCAGTTGGTGGAACCGGTCTCACGTAAGCGTACGTGTAAGGTTGGTCCGGGCCGCTTCATCCCACAATACCTCTGAAGCAAGATAAGACTAGTAGCGGCAAGCAAGTTGACAAGATCTACGCCCACAACAAAATTGTGTTCTACTCGTGCAATAGAGAACTACACATAGACCTAGCTCATGATGCCTTTGTTGGGGAATGTTGCGTAAAATTAAAATTTTCCTACGGTTTCACCAAGATCCATCTATGAGTTCATCTAAGCAACGAGTCATGGGAGAGAGATTGCATCTAAATACCACTTGTAGATCGCGTGCGGAAGCGTTCACTAGAACGTGGATGATGGAGTCGTACTCGTCGTGATCCAAATCACCGATGACCGAGTGCCGAACGGACGGCACCTCCGCATTCAACACACGTACGGAACGGATGACGTCTCCTCCTTCTTGATCCAACAAGGGGGAAGGAGAGGTTGAAGAAGATGGCTCCAGCAGCACCACGACGGCGTGGTGGTGATGGAGCAGCAGTACTCCGGCAGGGCTTCGCCAAGCTCGTGACGGAGGAGGAAGGGGTGTAGCAGGGGGAGGGAGGCGCCAGGACTTCAGGGTGCGGCTGCCCCCTCCCCCCTCCCTTTATATAGGCCCCCAGGGGGGCGCCGGCCCCTGGAGATCTGATCTCCCAGGGGGGGCGGTGGCCAGGGGGGTGGAGTGCCCCCCAAGGCAAGTGGGGCGCCCCCCACCCTAGGGTTTCAACCCTAGGCGCAGGGGTGGGCCAAGGGGGCACACCAGCCCACTATGGGCTGGTTCCCCTCCCCACTTCAGCCCATGGGGCCCTCCGGGATGGATGGCCCCACCCGGTGGACCCCCGGGACCCTTCCCGTGGTCCCAGACAATCATCAGTGACCTAAACTTTCCCGATGGCCGAAACAACACTTCCTATATATAATTCTTTACCTCCGGACCATTCCGGAACTCCTCGTGACGTCCGGGATCTCATCCGGGACTCCGAACAACATTCGGTTTACTGCATACTCATATTCATACAACCCTAGCGTCACCGAACCTTAAGTGTGTAGACCCTACGGGTTCGGGAGACACGTAGATATGACCGAGACGGCTCTCGGGCAATAACCAATAGCGGGATCTGGATAACCATGTTGCCTTCCACATGCTCCTCGATGATCTCATCGGATGAACCACGATGTCGAGGATTCAAACAACCCCGTATATAATTCCCTTTGTCAATCACTATGTTACTTGCCCGAGATTCGATCGTCGGTATCCCAATACCTCATTCAATCTCGTTACCGGCAAGTCACTTTACTGCATCTGTAATGCATGATCCCGTGACCAGACACTTGGTCACTTTGAGCTCTTTATGATGATGCACTACCGAGTGGGCCCAGTGATACCTCTCCGTAATACGGAGTGACAAATCCCAGTCTCGATCCGTGTCAACCCAACAGACACTTTCGGAGATACTTGTAGTGTACCTTTATAGTCACCCAGTTATGTTGTGACGTTTGGTACACCCAAAGCAGTCCTACGGTATCCGGGAGTTACATGATCTCATGGTCTAAGGAAAAGATACTTGACATTGGAAAAGCTCTAGCAAAACGAACTACACGATCTTGTGCTATGCTTAGGATTGGGTCTTGTCCATCACATCATTCTCCTAATGATGTGATCCCGTTATCAACGACATCCAATGTCCATAGTTAGGAAACCATGACTATCTATTGATCAACGAGCTAGTCAACTAGAGGCTCACTAGGGACATATTGTGGTCTATGTATTCACACGTGTATTATGATTTCCGGATAATACAATTATAGCATGAATAAAAGAAAATTATCAAGAACAAGGAAATATAATAATAATCCTTTTATTATTGCCTCTAGGGCATATTTCCAACAGCAGCCTCCACGGGCTACTGTTCATCCACCGTCGAGCTCCACTAGTAGAAAAAGGGTCAAATGTGAAGCACATTAGTGCCGGTTTGAATTTGAGCCGGCACTAATGTGTACATTAGTGCCGGTTCGTGGCGGCGATCAATAGTACCGGTTCGTGGCTAACCTTTAGTACCGGTTCATGCCACGAACTGGTACTAAAGAGGTCTAATGTCGACCTGCCCGGTCGAGCTATGGCCCCACCATCACCATTTAGTGCTGGTTCGCACTACCGAACCGGTACTAATGAGGTTATGGCAAGCTGTTACAAGTGAATGTTTCTTCTTTAAGCTAGTGTTGGTGGTGATTAGATATATATATAGCGGTAATGACTATGATGATTAAATAGTGGTAATTAATGATGACTACGATGATTTTTAGCTAGCTAGTATGTATATATATATATATATATATATATATATATAGTTGTTTGTGATGATATGATGCAAGAGTTTATTTATTTATTAATATGTGATGATGATGATGAGTTATTATATATATCATTTATGCATGAAAGAAACCGCAAATTAGTTTGAACTGGATATGGATCCTAGCTAAGTGATCAAGTATATATATATGCCATATCCATATCCATATCAAGTATAACAACTCATTATAACGTAAAACAATCCTAAATTAAATTGATAACACAAATTTAAAGGAAAAATAAAAAATAAAACAAAAACCCACAAACATTTAGTACCGGTTGGTGTTACCAACCGGTACTAATGATCTACCGCCCCCGGAGCTGGCTAGTGCCACGTGGTTTCCCTTTAGCACTGGTTCGTGCTGAACCGGTACTAAAGGGGGGGGGGGCCTTCAGTGCCCACACTTTAGTGCCGGTTGTGGAACCGGCACTAAAGGGCCTTACGAACCGGTGCTATTGCCCGGTTCTACACTAGTGCTCCTCCAGCCTCCACCTGCGATTGTTCATCCACGGGCTCATGTTCATCCAGCCTCCACGCGCGCTACTCCACCGGCTACTGTTCAACCAGCCCTCCATGGGGTGGTCCTATTCAGCCTGCCCTCCACGGGGTCCTGTTCATCCAGCCCCAACCGGCTCGATCGATCGGGGTCCTGTTCATCCAGAGGCAAGACCACGGGGTCTTGTTCATCCACCCCCACCCAGAACTGTTCATCCACCCCCCCCCGGCAACGCTCACTGTTCATCCAGAGGCAGCATCGATTGACTACAGTTAGCTGCAGTAGCGAAGGAATCGCTCGATCGGGTTCAGTTAACAGCCATCAATCGATCGCTCGGGTTCAGTAACGTGTAGCCTGCAGTGCAACCGCTCGGGTTCAGTTAGAGCCCAACGCCTCGCACCCACGCGCGTGCGTGTACGAGAGAAACACGCATCGCTCGGCCCCGACCACCCACCCTAACCGGGAACACCCCGATATTTTCCTCGTCCTCGCTTCTACCATGGTTTTTTCCGTCATGGACGGCCCAAAGAATGTCATGCAGCTGCGTCTCCGGCCCGCCCAGGACAAAAAGCCCATTTTCTGTCATGATTTTTTGTCATAGAAGTACGACCCCACCACATCTATGATGATACAGTGTTTTGTCACAATTATCGTCATAGAAGTGTCATAAGTATGACAGAAAAAAATTCGTTCGGCCCAAAATGTCACGGATGTGTCTTTTTTTTTTGTAGTGTTAGGCGAAGCCCTGCGTCGGTAACTTCCATCACCGTCACCACGCCGTCGTGCTGACGAAACTCTCCCTCGGCCTCAGCTAGATCTAGAGTTCAAGGGACGTCACCGAGCTGAACGTGTGCAGATTGCGGAGGTGTCGTGCGTTCGGTACTTGATCAGTTGGATCGCGAAGACGTTCGACTACATCAACCGCATTACTTAACACTTCCGCTTTCGGCCTACGAGGATACGTGGACACACTCTCCCAGCTCGTTGCTATGCATCTCCTAGATAGATCTTGCGTGATCGTAGGAATTTTTTTGAAATACTGCGTTCCCCAACAGTGGCATCCGAGCCAGGTCTTTACATAGATGTTATATGCACGAGTAGAACACACAGAGTTCTGGGCGATAATAGTCATACTGCTTACCAGCATGTCATATTTTGATTTGGCGGTATTGTTGGATGAAGCAGCCCAGACCGACATTACATGACCACGTTCATGAGACTGGTTCTACCGCCGTGCTTCACACATAGGTGGCTAGTGGGTGTCTATTTCTCCAACTTTAGTTGAATCGAGTGTGACTACGCCCGGTCCTTGTTGAAGGTTAAAACAGCACAATTGATAAAAAAATTGGTGTGGTTTTAATGCATAGGTAAGAATGGTTCTTGCTAAGCCTGTAGTAGCCACGTAAAATTTGCAACAACAAAGTAGAGGACGTCTAACTTATTTTTGCAGGCTTGCTGCGATGTGATATGGTCAAGACATGATGATATATAATTTGTTGTATGAGATGATCATGTTTTGTAACAGTTATCGGCAATCGGGTGAGCCATATGGTTGTCGCTTTATTGTATGAAATGCAAACACCATGTAATTGCTTTACTTTTTCACTAAGCGGTAGCGATAGTCATAGAAGCAATAGTTGGTGAGAGGACAACGATGCATCAGTGAAGATCAAGGTGTCAAGCCGGTGACGATGGTGATCATGATGGTGCTTTGGAGATGGAGATCAAAGGCACAAGATGATGATGGCTATATCATATCACTTATATTGATTGCATGTGATGTTTATCCTTTATGCATCTTATTTTGCTTAGTTCGGCGGTAGCATTATAAGATGATCTCTCACTAAATTTCAAGGTATAAGTGTTCTCCCTGAGTATTCACCATTGCTACATTTCGTCATGCCGAGACACCACATGATGATTGGGTGTGATAAGCTCTACGTTCACATACAACGGGTGCAAGCCAGTTTTGCACACACAGAATACTCGGGTTAAACTTGACGAGCCTAGCATATGCAGATATGGCCTCGGAACACTAAGACCGAAAGGTCGAGCGTGAATCATATAGTAGATATGATCAACATAGTGATGTTATCCATTGAAAACTACTCCATCTCACGTGATGATCATACATGGTTTAGTTGATTTGGATCACGTGATCACTTAGATGATTAGAGGGATGTCTATCAAAGTGGGAGTTCTTAAGTAATATGATTAATTGAACTTTAATTTAGCATGAACTTAGTACCTGATAGTATTTTGCATGTCTATGTTGTTGTGGATCAATGGTCCGTGCTATTGTTCCTTTGAATTTTAAAACGTTCCTAGAGAAAGCTAAGTTGAAAGATGATGGTAGCAACTACACAGACTGGGTCCGTAACTTGAGGATTATCCTCATTGCTGCACAGAAGAATTACGTCCTGGAAACACCGCTAGGTGTACCACTTAAGACCGCAATCGCAGACATTGTGAATGCCTGGCAGTCGGGTGTTGATGACTACTCGATAGTTCAGTGTGCCATGCTTTATGGCTTAGAACCGGGACTTCAACGATGTTTTGAACGTCAGGGAGCATATGAGATGTTCCAGGAGTTGAAGTTAATATTTCAAGCAAATGCCCGGATTGAGAGATATGAAGTCTCCAATAAGTTCTACAGCTGCAAAATGGACGAGAATATTTCTGTCAGTGAACATATACTCAGAATGTCTAGGTACCACAACCACTTGACTCAACTGGGAGTTAATCTTCTGGTTGATAGTGTCATTGACAGAGTTATTCAATCACTGCCAAGCTACAAAAGCTTCATGATGAACTATAATATGCAAAGGATGGATAAGACAATTCCCGAGCTCTTCACGATGCTAAAGGCTGCGGAGGTAGAAATCAAGAAGGAGCATCAAGTGTTGATGGTTAACAAGACCACTAGTTTCAAGAAAAATGGTAAAGGGAAGAAGGGGAACTTCAAGAAGAATGGCAAGCAAGTTGCTGCTCAAGTGAAGAAGCCGAAGTTTGGACCTAAGCCTGAGACTGAGTGCTTCTACTGCAAAGGGACTGGTCACTAGAAGCGGAACTGCCCCAAGTATTTGGCAGATAAGAAGGATGGCAGAGTGAAAGGTATATTTGATATACATGTTATTGATGTGTACCTTACTAATGCTCGTAGTAGCGCCTTGTTGGGGGTTGGGTGCGACATATGCCAATGGATGGCTTATCATGGTGGGAGCGAGTAGAACGTCACCGGTGCCTGGAAGCGGGATGAGGCGTAGACACGTACGCCGGTGTACTTTACCCAGGTATGGGGCTCTCCGTGGAAATAACACCCCTAGTCCTGCTCTACGGGGTCTCTGCATGATCACTAAGGCACTAGTGATACAATGGTGCTCCTTGAGCTATTTGCTAGAGGTTGAAGGAAGCTAGGCTAGCTCTCTCCTCTCTCTATGTATGAGTCTAGTTCTAACAACTTGGGAACCCTTTGCATGGGTGCCCTGGGGGTTTATATAAGCCTACCCCCCAGGGGTACAATAGTAATCCGGCCGGGTGTAGGACCCGGCTGTCAGTCTCTCTAGTCGTCGGCTTCTCCGCCGGCTGCTGGGGCCCGCCGCCTGGTGGACCCCGCCGGCTGGTTTGGTACGGAGCCGACATGCCGCCGCCGCTGCTCGCGGGTCTTGTTGGCTGCTGATCACTGTAGCCGTGATGCTAATGATGCAGGCTTGGTCAGGGGAGCGTGACTACAGCCCCACCGCCTGGCGGGCGACCACTGTAGCCACTCTGTGTCTCGTCTGGTTAATGGCGCGTTGGCCCCGAGGAAGGGGCGGGCCGACTACTGGGGGCCGACCTCCATCGGGTCCGACTAGTGGGGTTCTAGCCGTCTTCCGGGCTCTCACTGATCGGTGGGGCCCGTCGTCCTTGGGCCGTACCGTCAGACGGTCGTGGGAGCAGGACTTCGCCTCGCAAGGGTGACGTCGAGGCGGCGTGGCAACAAGGCTTGAGCGGAGATCTCCACTGTCAGGTCACCGTGGGCCACGCCTGCCCCGGATTCGAAGGGGATGGGCTACGCTGTAGCCGCACCCTCTCCTGTATCCTTGATGAGGGCGCAGACTTTGAGGGCGCCACAGGCCGACTGCAAGGGGTCGGCTTCTCTGGAAGCCGCCCACTAGGAGTCGGCTTCCCTTGATGCCAGCTTCCGGAATTCGGCCGTCTACAGGCAGCCGGCTATTCCTCCAGTCGGCTACCAGAAGGCGGTACTTCGTCTTGATGTCTTGAGGGGCGCTGCCTGCCCCGATGTCTTGAAAGGCTCAGGGACTCGGGTTAGCCTACCCGTGGCCTATTACTCCGACACGCCTGGGTATTTGATACTGGTTCCGTTGCTCATATTTGCAACTCGAAACAGGGGCTACGGATTAAACGAACATTGGCTAAGGACAAGGTGACGATGCGCGTGGGAAATGGTTCCAAAGTCGATGTGATTGTCGTTGGCATGCTACCTCTACATCTACCTTCAGGATTAGTTTTAGACCTGAATAATTGTTATTTGGTGCCAGCGTTAAGCATGAACATTATATCTGGATCTTGTTTGATGCGAGACGGTTATTCATTTAAATCAGATAATAATGGTTGTTCTATTTATATGAGTAATATTTTTTATGGTCATGCACCCTTGATGAGTGGTCTAGTTTTGTTGAATCTCGATAGTAGTGATACACATATTCATAGTATTGAAGCCAAAAGATATAAGTTTAATAATGATAGAGCAACTTATTTGTGGCACTGCCGTTTAGGTCATATTGGTGTAAAGCACATGCAGAAACTCCATGCTGATGGGCTTTTGGACTCACTTGATGCTTGCAAACCATGCCTCTTGGGCAAGATGACTAAGACTCTGTTCTCCGAAACTATGGAGCGAGCAACAGACTTATTGGAAATAATACATACTAAGGTATGCGGTCCGATGAGTGTTGAGGCTCGCGGCGGGTATCGTTATTTTCTAACCTTCACAGATGATTTGAGAAGATATGGGTATATCTACTTGATGAAGCATAAGTCTAGAACATTTGAAAAGTTCAAAGAATTTCAAAGTGAAGTGGAAAATCATCGTAACAAGATAATAAAGTTTCTACGATCTGATCGTGGAGGAAAATATTTGAGTTACGAGTTTGGTCTTCATTTGAAACAATGTGGAATAGTTTCATAGCTTATGCCACCTCGAACACCACAGCGTAATGGTGTGTATGAACGTCGTAATCGTACTTTATTAGATATGGTGCGATCTATGATGTATCTTACTGATTTACCGCCATTGTTTTGGGGTTAACCTTTAGAGACGGCTGCATTCACGTTAAATAGGGTACCATCTAAATCTGTTGAGACAACGCCATATGAACTGTGGTTTGGTGATCGCTCTCAGACTATAGCGCCAGAAAAGCTCCTGTCTGCTAGGACTACGTCGGTATTTCCCCAAAGAGGAAGGGATGATGCAGCACAGCGATGGTAGGCATTTCCCTCAGTGAAGAAACCAATGTTATTGAACCAGTAGGAGAACCAAGCAACACAATGTAAACAGCAGCTGCACACAAATAACAACACCTCACAACCAGAAATTTGTAGTAGATTGAAATAATAGATCGCAAATAAAATAAAGTGCACCAAAGTATTTTTTGTATTTTTGGTTTAATAGATCTGAATAAAAATGCAAAGGAAAAGTAGATCGCAAGCAAATATATGAGGAAGAAGACCTGGGGGCCGTATGTTTCACTAGTGGCTTCTCTCGAGAAAGATAGCAAACGGTGGGTAAACAAATTACGGTTGGTCAATTGATAGAACCTCAAATAATTATGACGATATCCAGGCAATGATCATTACATAGGCATCATGTCCAAGATTAGTAGACCGACTCCTGTCTGCATCTACTACTATTACTCCACACATCGAGCGCTATCAAGTATGCATCTGGTGTATTAAGTTCATGGAAAAACGGAGTAATGCAATAAGACCAATGACATGATGTAGATAAGATCCGTTTATCTATTGCGTAGATATAGATCCCATCTTTTTATCCTTAGTGGCAACGATACATACGTGTTGTTTCCCTTTCTGTCACTAGGATCAAGCACCGTAAGATGGAAACCACTATCGGGCACCTCTTCCCATTGCAAGATAAATAGATCAAGTTGGCCAAACAAAACCCAAATATCCGAGAAGAAATACGAGGCTATAGGAGATCATACATATAAGAGATCAAAGAAACTCAAATGACTTTCATGGATATAAAAAGATATGACTGATCATAAACTCAAAATTCATCAGATCCCAACGAACACACCGCAAAGAGTTTGTGACGCCCCCGATTCAATCGTACACTAATCATACACGCAAACGTGTACGACCAAGATCAGTGACTCACGGGAAGATATCACAACTCAACTCTAAAAATAAAATAGGTCATACAAGCATCATAACACAAGCCAGGGGCCTCGAGGGCTCGAATACAAGTGCTCGATCATAGAGGAGTCAGCGGAAGCAACAATATCTGAGTATAGACATAAGTTAAACAAGTTTGCCTTAAGAAGGCTAGCACAAACCGGGATACAGATCGAAAGAGGCGCAGGCTTCCTGCCTGGGATCCTCCTAAACTACTCCACGGTCATCGTCAAGGCCTGCACGTAGTAGTGGGCACCTCCGGTGTAGTAGGGGTAAATTAAATGCGTCGACGGTGGCGTCAAGCTTCTGGGCTCCAGCATCTGGTTGCGACAACCAGGTAGAATGGAAAGGGGGGAAAGAGGGAGAAAAGCAACCGTGAGTACTCATCCAAAGTACTCGCAAGCAAGGAGCTACACTACAAATTCATGGGTATATGTGTAAAGGGCCATATCGATGGACTGAACTGCAGAATGCCAGAATAAGAGGGGGATAGCTAATCCTGTCAAAGACTACGCTTCAGGCGACCTCCATCTTGCAGCATGTAGAAGATAGTAGATGGTAAGTTCACCAAGTAGCATCGCATAGCATAAACCTACCCGGTGATCCCCTCCTCGTCACCCTGTTAGAGAGCGATCACCGGGTTATATCTGGCACTTGGAAGGGTGTGTTTTATTAAGTATCCGGTTCTAGTTGTCATAAGGTCAAGGTACAACTCCAAGTCGTCCTGTTACCGAAGATCACGGCTATTCGAATAAACAAACTTCCCTGCAGGGGTGCACCACATTACACAACACGCTCAATCCCATTTGGCCGGACACACTTTCTTGGGTCATGCCCGGCCTCGGAAGATCAACACGTCGCAGCCCTACCTAGGCACAACAGAGAGGTCAGCACGCCGGTCTAAATCCTATGGCGCAGGTGTCTGGGCCCATCGCCCATTGCACACCTACACGTTGCGAACGCGCTCGGAAGCAGACCTAGCCTAGCAGGCGTCCCAGTCCAATCCGGCGCGCGCCGCTCAGGCTGATACCACGACGCCGAGTGCCCATAACTATTCCCGCGTAGTTGGTTAGAGCGTATAGGCCAGTGGCCAGACTCAGATCAAATACCAAGATCTCGTTAAGTGTGTTAATTGAAGTATCATGAACGCCGACTGCAGGCCAGGCCCACCTCTCTCTCCTAGGTGGTCTCAACCTGCCCTGCCGCTCCATCTCAAAGTAACGATCGGGGCCGTCGGGAACCCAAGCGCACCTCTACCGGGATGGAGCCACCTGTCCCTTCAGCCCCCATCTCCGAACAGTATCATAAGTAATGTAACAGTATAAAGTATATAGCATATGCCCGTGATCACCTCCCGAGTGATCACGGCCCAGTAGTATACCATGGCAGACGGACAAGAATGTCGGGCCACTGGTGGTACACTAGCATCCTATACTAAGCATTTATGATTGCAGGTAAAGGTAACAACAGTAGAAGAAAGGACATGCTATGCATCAGGATAGGATAAACTGTAAGCAGTAAGAGGCTATACTACTCTAATGCAAGCAGTAGACATAAGATTAGGTGATATCTGGTGATCAAGGGGGGGCTTGCCTGGTTGCTCTGGCAAGAAGGAGGGGTCGTCAACTCCGTAGTCAAACGGGGTAGCAGCAGCATCGGTCTCGTAGTCTACCGGAGAGAAGAGGGGGAAGAAACAATAAATACAGTGCAAACATAAGCATGACAGTGCAAGACATGACAATGAGCGGTGCTAGGGGTGCCCAATCGCGGTAGTAGGCGATACCGGCGAAGGGGGGAAACATCCGGGAAAGTATTCCCGGTGTTTCGCGTTTTCGGACAGATGAACCGGAGGGGGGAAGTTGCGTGTTTGCTATGCTGGGGATGCGTGGCAGATGAACGGGCTGCGTATTCGGATTCGTCTCGTCGTTCTGAGCAACTTTCATGTACAAAGTATTTTCATCTGAGTTACGAATTATTTAATATTAATTTTCAAAGTTTTAATCAATTTCTGACATTACTATATCTAATTAAATTCAAAATATTAAATAGCTATTTCGTTAAGTGCACCCAGTATTACACCCAGTCAGAGACTGATTTGTGGGTCGATCAGCTTGACTCGGCGATCCAAAGTGGACCAGGTCAACAGTGAAGAGTGCAGGTGGGGCCCATCTGTCATTGGCTAGGTGATACACGGTCAGCACTTTGACTGGTCGAACCAGTAAAGGTGGGACCACATGTCATAGACAGTGGCAATATTAGAAGAGTTTATTTAAACTAACTAACTTAATTAGTCAGGGTGGGGCCTAGTGGTCAGTGGGTCAAATTGCTAACAGATTTTATTAGAGTTAAATCTAATCGCAGAAGTTGCATGGCCCGTCTGTGGCTACCAGGATTAGTTTACTTAGTCTGATAATTATGCCCATAATTAATTAGATGTGGGTCCCGTTGGTCAGGGACACAGGGCACCATTAGGAGCTGATTTAATGGTGCCACTCTAGCGCATCGGTGTTTAGCCGCCAGCAGCCACAGTACACGGCGGAGGCCCGCTTTAGTTGCGTTCTGGCGACCATTTGTTCACCCACGAGCGTCAGAAGGACGAGCGTGTTGGTGCGCATCGAGTGGGGCTAGTCGTTGGTGCTGGAGGTGCCAGGATGGACGCCGGCGACGAGGTCTAGCAGCAGCCGAAACAAGAGCTCGACGGATCCGGTGAAACAAGAGGAGAACGAGGGAGGAAAAGGGTCAGGCAACATCTGTACAGCTCTGAGAGCTCGCGCACACCAGCGGAACGCAACGGGGAGCACGGCAGTGATGCATTCATCGGCCATGGCGGACGACAGCTTTGGGGCTTGCAGGGGACGATGCCACGGTGGTTGATTCACGCGGTAGAGAGGGGAAGTAGGTGGGAGCTCACATTGAAGCTCGTGGGGGACTCGGTGGAGCCGAGGCGGTTCGAAGCGTCTGGTCGCCGGTCAGCCATGGCGGATCCAGTCGGGGAGAAGCGAAGAAGGCGACGACGGTGCGGCGTCCCGGCTCGGTCCGGTGGTTGCGGTCAATGAAGATGATCCCCGGAGAGCTCTTGGACGTGGAGAGGCGGCAATGGGCGGGCGCTGGGCCGTGGCAGCTGGGCAGAAGTGAGCGGCGAGCAGCGGGGCAGCAGATGCGGGCAGCGTGGGCGGTTGCCAGCGAGCCGGCGCAGCCATAGGGTAGGTAGGGCGCCAAGCGCCGGTGACGTGGCCCGAGGCGAGGGCACATGCGGGGGGCTTTGGGGGTTCTCGGTCCTCTCTGCGACTCCTCCTGACAACGTGAGGAGGGAGGATGGGATTGAACAGGAGGAGTGGGGTAGTGCGGTCGGGCTAGGGTTTGGTCGCCTAGGGGAGGATATGGGGAGTGGGGTGGGCCGGCCTAGTGGCCCAGAGGCCAGTTAGGCCGAAGCCCAGTGGGGGAGGGATGCTTCTTGTCTCTATCTTTTTTTCTTTTTAGATATTCTTTTGTGTTGCATTTCTAGTTTACTTTTATTTTAGTTTTGTAAAATTTACCACTAGCACCTAAATTAGTATTTGTAAATATACTCCTGCCACATTAATCCTTAACCCAAAATAAAATAATCTAATATTTTATAAAACTCAATAGGCATTTATTTAATTGTTTTAACTATTGTTAATTAGTTTAGAGCCTTTATACTCTTTATCACAGTTTGGTTTCTCCACCACAATTACATATGATTTATCTGACACATTTTGAACATTTTAGTTTTATTGTTGGAAAACTTTTGTTGTTTGCCTTAATTTCAAATTTGAATTTGAATCGGTTTTGAACTAACGCGAGATTAACAACAGTAACCATGGTGACGTGGCATCCTTAAGGCAGGATTACTGTAGGTAATTATCCGGGCATCACAATTCTCCTCCACTACAAGAAATCTCGTCCCAAGATTTAAGAGGGGGAGTAAGGGGGAAAGGATTTGGTTACAAAATTCTAACAAATCTCGTCGGTCTTGGTTGTCCTTATCGAAGAGGTCGATCCATTATATTGACGTCTTCATTCCTTTGTTCCAGACTATCATGATGAAGTCGTCATCCTTTCTTCTGGAATTTCATCGTACTTACGAAAGGAGAAGGGGTAACTTTGGAAGAACGGACCTTACAAGGTTGGCTATCTGACAGATAACTCAGGGAATGTGGTAGAAAGTAACTCTCGAATTGAAACTTAAGAAAATATTGAGAGTAAATAAAGGAGGTATCGTGGGAAGTTTCGAGCGAGCAGGCAATCGTCTGATGCCTGAAACAGGGCGTGAAAGGGGTTCAAAACAACGGGAATAAGTATTGTGTCTGATCCCAGAATAGATCACTCGGAAGGTGACCCATGAATTACATACGAAGCCAAACGTGAGGATTGACTTTGGGAACAGGGGTGTACAGGAGAGTCAGGTTTCGATTATGTGGAACTGTGGGTTATGGGCCCACCTTGTGGGTTAAAAGTAGAAGAGGCCCTGGCATCTTGCACGGTCAAGATAGCAAGCCATGTCAGAGGATAGCCTATCAGTTATGTCGGCAACAATGTTGGTACCAAGGGCGAGGGACGAAGAGAACCATTTTCCTGCTCGTTGAACGAGGCGGACCAATAGGCGAAGTTCTCGTCCATCGGTGGCTACCAAAATGTCATCAACAATAGTAACAGGTTCTTACTGACAGAATTGTACACCGAGGTGTTTACATAAGCAGGAGAATATTGCTGCTTAGATCATATAGATCACAAGAAAGGTTCAAACAAACAATGGAAAGTAAAATATGATTATCATATTAAACAGAACAATGGAAAGGAAAATGTGTTTAAACACATGTTTCAGGGGTATATCATTCCCAAGGACAAGTAGAGCATGATATCCATGACAGGATAGAAAGTAGAAAACCTTTTAGTTAAGCGGAGAGGAATTTCATGACATTAACCAAACAACAGTGTTTGGATAATTGATAAAGAGAATTTAGCATTGTGCTTCAAATACTTTTATTGAAAATCGGAGTACCACAGACATGCTTCGAGATAGCATTGACATGGTCATTGGGTAAAGATCAGACTTTGGATTCACAAAGGATATATCAGGAACAAGTTATAGAATAAGTCTTACGATTTCCTCATGAAAGAATGGCTAAACTTGCTAAAAAGGATACTATAACAATAGGTCATCTGGCCAGGTGTGCTAGGTATGACATCACCTTACCGGGTCATATAGGGACCAATGTTGTAACTCTTGAAAATATGTTCCAACCATCATATCTGACCGAGATTCAGATATGATTGGCGTCAGGATACCTTAAGACTCAGGATGCCTGAGAAGAAAGGTGCAACACAAATTGTCGAGGTGACCTTGTAAGATTCTCGGGAATTAAACCATGGAAGCGAGTTCCGAAACAAGAGTTCATCAGTAAACCAAGGAGAGGATGAGGAGGTGGCTGACGAACTCAGCGACAAATCATGGGAATTTCCAAAAGATGGATTTCCACAATTATGTGAACAAAGAGATAACATTTGTCAGATCAAATAATATAGTGAGGTATGCTCGAGGAAAACATACACAATTAAACATTGGTTGAAAGGTGCACCCGAAATATGGGCTTAGGTAACAATATCAATGTTAGAATGGTGATTCGATAACCAATAGTCTAAGAATAAACTATTGATCATTAAATTCAAAGTAATAGGGTTGCTAGAAGTTCTGAAGTCGCACAACATCGTTCAATTCTCGGTTTTTCGGTTAGAAGCAACACGGGGACCAAGGAATGAACGAATATGGCAAGAAGTATCACATGTATCAAGAATTCTTAAGAGGTGGTGAAATTATCACGACATTCTTGACATAAAAGATGGTAATACTCCAAGGTAAGGGAGATCAAATGCTGGATAGCAAGAATCTCAACGTATACACAAAACACGAACAAGTTTGTGTTGAACGGAAGGCAATAAAGTGGTCGACGATAACATCAATCATTGAGGGCAAGGATGGTACTTCTCATCATGAATTCAATTGATATTCTAGAAGGGCTTAGAATGCTGATGGTGATCATGACATATTTTGTCGAGAAATTTCATGAAGACGTAATCAATCAGCGATGATACCAAGTCAAAGGAATGATGAAGAAAAAGGTTATTGGAACCATGGGTATGACACAAACTCGAATTCAAGCTTGTCATTCAAGGTGGAACGATAAGACTAGGAAATCAACGTAAGCTTAGCTCATCATCGAAAGTTGTGCTCCGGAATTAAGGACCTGGTAGCACAGTTAAAATTAGCACGCTAATGATGTAGCCGATCAGGCTAGGAGTGACGTGATGGGGTATTAAACTTCTCAACAACAAAGTACTAGGAGTACCAAATCTCAGTGTTGATTCAATTCACAAATTGGCGTTCTCGGTTGACGACAACCCAGAACTCGTGGAGTGACTATGATGGGGAAAGGTACTACTAAATCAGAAATTTATAAGATGAAGTTCAATGGGTTGATATCCTCGAGATACCAGGGGGTAACACTCGAAGGTAGAACAAAATAGAGGTTGGGAAGGCGTACTGATCTGCAGAAGGCAAGTACTTTAACTTGTCCGAGAAAAGGATCAAAGATGATCAATCATGGTCGGAACCATGGTTGTAAAGGACCAACATACACTACAAACAAAATACACTTCCATGATGATACGTGTTTGTCACAGTAGGTCGCGTTTTTTGTCATGCATGTACATCCATAACGATTTTATGCCAGAATCAAGATAGTCATACCTGTGCTGTCGTAGAAGTGTTCCATGACATTACTAAAATTATCATCACGGAAGTGTGCACTTCCATGATGATAAATCGCGTGTCACACAAGTGCTTTCGTCAAGGGTGACCGACATGTGGCATCCACCGTAATGGAACGCCGTTAAGCTATCGGGTCGGGTTTTGGATCCGATAACCCGTTAACAGCCCCTACCAATGGGGATTTTCCACGTGTAAAATCATCATTGGCTGGAGGAAACACGTGTCGGCTCATCGTTGGGACAGATGTCATCCACTCATTGGACAGAAGGCGCCCATGATACTTCGACACGAGGCACGGCCCAATAGAGGCACATTCCTGTGAAAATGCCGGCCCGTTTGACTTGGTCAAAAGGTGGCGGGCCGGCCCATGGAAAGCCTGTTAACGGCATGTTCGCATATAGCCCATTTACAGCCCGCTAACCCAAGGCCCGTTACGCCCTATCCGAATTAGGCCTAGTAGCGTCATTTGGGCCATCCAATATGATTCCAGCCCGTTTTCACTTCTGGCCCGTGGATGGCCCATGACGTCTTTCGGCCCATATGAGGTCCTATGTAACTCTTGGCCTATTAACGGCCCATGGTGAAACAGGCCCGTAATGAACGGTGTATCACTTTACACCCATTAATAGCCCGTGGTGAAACTGGCCCGTAAGGAACAATTTATTACTTTATACCCATTAACGGCTCGTTATTCCGTTGGGCCGTTTCCATCCCATGTTATCTTTCGGCCTTCTCAGAGCCCATTTATCCGTGGGCTCATTTCCAGCATTCGTTTACTTACGGCCCATTACTGTCATTTTCTGCTTGTGGGCCAAATTCAGCCCGTGGTCACAGTCGGCCCGTTTGAGGTCCGTTAATACGTTGGGCCATTTTCATAGCGTCATCAAATACGGCCTATTAATGATGGCCCGTTATGGTCGGCCCATGAACGGACGATTCCAACTCTAGTTCGCTTACGGCCATAATGCGGCCTGTCATTGGCCCATGTTTGGCCAATCGATCATACGGCCCGTATAAGGCCCATTGATGATACGGCCCGTAGAAAGCCCATTGTTTCTACGGCCTGTAGAAGGCCTACTATTTCTATGGCCCATAGAAGGCCCACTGTTTCTACGGCCCGTAGGAGGCCTAGTGTCACTACAGTAAATATTAGCCCATGGTTATTGTGGCCTAGTTTTAAAAAATAGGTTATTGCAGCCACTAGCAAACCGCGGAAAAGGAACTGCATTGACTACAAGCAAACAAATAAACAAGACAACAAGGAAATAAATAAGCAAGCAACTTATGCTAGGCTATCACAGCTATTACACATATTACATCCATCGGGCATCAAAGTTCGCTACCAAAGGTGCAAATATAGGGAACAAAGCGACATATAAACGCCAAGAAGAAAACAAGTCCAGAATCAAACCACTTGAGAAGAGTTCAAGATTCAATATCCTGGGTACCCATAATGCGGCAAGATGCTTAGCAAGCTTATTAACTTTCTCTTTTTGGCGCTTAAATCCTCCAAATATTGGTGTTGCACAAGAAAATACGATCTGAATTCTCGGGACTTCCTCAATCCTTGACTTCTTGCCGCAAAGACATCTCGATCGATGCCTTTCAGCTTGTAGCTGAGACTGAAGAAGCCGAAGTGATTCAGGCAGCAAGTTCGAAGAGCTTCTGCCAGCGGTACTGGCTAGTAACTCGAACACTACATCAACGCAGGACTGTGCAGTTTTCTCACTGTCTACAAGATCGTTTTTATCACCTTTCTCGGGGACCAACAGGGTTGTCTCACTATCTTGAACCTTATCTGCATTACTTTCTCTACCATTGCATAGTAGGGTGCTCTTCTCAAATATTCTGTTTGCATACTACAAGAGAAACAAGTAGACACATCACAGGTTTAGCTTGTAGTATACGAAACTCATTTTGGTAAACCGGTTCAGTAGTAAGGTGGACAGGATAACAGCATGAAACAAACATATATCTATGTACTATGGTCACTGTATTGTCCATATCATTCTAGTTTATGTTCCCTAATCAAGATAGAGACACAATTCAACTCATATATTTTTAAGACACAAAGAAGATAGATGTAATATAAGTGTGAGAAACTACACAAGATTGGCGACTCAGTAATGTGCATCACATGAGAACATAACTGTTTATACAACTTAAACTGAAATCAACATAGAGCAAGAAGTTAGAACAACAATCCAGTTAAAAATAGGATTAAAACATACCTGCATTGCGCCATTGGAGTTTCAACTGGATCCTTCAAATTGAAAGTAGTTGGTATGAGTAAATACAAGTGATGCAACAAAGCAAAGGAGTATGGACCATAGCTACGGAATCGACACGAGAATAGTTTCTCTTACGCTTTAAACGTGGAGTTTGGGTTAGCTGTGGTGGTCTTCGTGCTTTGGGCAATCGCAGTAGCTTTACAAACTGCTCGTGTGGGGGTACTCTATGGTGGACATGGTGCTTTGTCAACTATAAGTGGGTTACTATCCGCTGGGGTTGCGGTTAGATGTGTTGTAGCTGGTTCTCTGCCCAACGGTGTAAGTGTGCAATCTAGAAGAGTCTCGATTATGTGGTGGGGCTAGTTTGTGGGCCAGTACAACCATGGTTCTATCTGCATCGACGGGTAGCACTGTCTTTTGTGAAGAACGGGTTTTTGCTCCCTTAGAAACTTCCATCACCCCCTCTAAGTCAAATGGCTGATAAACAAGAAAAGAAATTGAACGTACAGACATTGTATGATAGACAGATGTGGTAATTCACATATATGTTGTCTAACCAAACAGGACAGCATGACACGATTTCACATATATGATGCCTAACTAAACAGGATAGCATGACACAGTTTCATATATATGATGGATAACTTAAGAGGATATAATGGCATAATTCAACATATGATGAGTACCTAAACAGGACGACATGACAAAACAATATGATGTCTTTCTAAAATAGGTTGGGATAAAATAATTCACATACATGTTGTCTAAGTATACAGGATGGCATGATATAATTAACATAATTGATTCATATACTAAGCAGCTGGCACTCGCATGTATGATCTCTAAACTAAGCAGATAGAATTCAATATTGTGCATATGATGTCTAAATTAAACAATGCAAGACACCATATGCATCATATGAGAAATATAAACATGCAACTTAGAGCATACACCTCAGGTGGGATATAGAACTGGTCATCTGTCTCTGAGGAGCTCCCTGTAACCATCGAGATATATGATTCAACAGGTACCATTGCCTGCTCTGAAGACCTTGTTTTCACTCCAGATTTTTCCATAACCGGCTCAAATGACTGATACACATGAAGAGTAGTTCAATATACATAGATTGTCGACAAATGGAATACATAATGAAAAAAAATATGGCATGAGATAATTCACATATATGATGCCTGGCTCCATGGTGGTGCATAATTCACATATATGATAACTGGCTGAAAAACATGGCATTGCATAATTCACATATCTGATATAGAAAGCAAACAGGAGGCATTCACACAAACCATGTCTAATCTAAGCAGATGGCATGGCAATGCAAGACACCATATGCATGATATGAGCAATATAACCCAACCAAGTTAGAGCATGCACCTCGGGGGGGGGGATACGAATGGTCATCTCTCTCTGAATCCTCCTCACGAGGAGCTATCTCAGAATCAGCAAGAAATCTGCATCGACGGTGTAGCACCGACTTCTCGAAGACCTTGTTTTCACTCCAGATTTTCCCATGACCGACTCAAATGGTTGATGCACAGGAAGAGTAGATGAATGTATAAACATTGTTGAAAAATGGAATACATTATGGAAAAAAATATGGCACGATACAATTCACATATATGATGACTGGCTAAACAGGATGGCATTGCATGATTTGCGTATATGATGCCTGGCTAAAGAAGATTGCATTGCATAATTCCCATATACTCCCACCGTTCCTAAATATTTGTCTTTTTAGAGATTTCAAATGGACTACCACATACGGATGTATATAGACATATTTTAGAGTGTAGATTCACTCATTTTGTTCCGTATGTAGTCACTTGTTGAAATCTCTAAAAAGACAAATATTTAGGAATGGTGGGAGTATGATATAGAAACCAAACAGGTGGCATTCACACAAAGAAAATCTAAACTAAGCTGATGACATATAAGATGTATAATGTAAGCAATGCAAGGCGTCATATGCATGATATGACCAACATCAGCATGCCAGGTTAGAGAAAACACCTCGGGTGGTAAACAGGCGTGGTCGGCTCCTTCAGAATCTCCATCTGAACAATTATCTTCCTCTGGAATACAATCCGGAAATGCAGGAGGGGGGGGCACTTCGCCCACCATGGAGCGGCATCTGCACGCAACGGTCTTCTCTTTTTCTCTACATGTTCAGTACGATTGTGTACAATATCTGACATGCATAATAAAAAAATAGTTAGATTTTGTAAGGCCTAAGGGGTGCATGCAAAAATATGGACTGATGGTAGCAAACGAGTGGATGGATTCAAAACTAATGATAGCAGGTAGATTACAGCTTCAGTTTAAAAAGATAGACAATGGATCATCTATTGTTTGTTGCCCACCCAACATGAACCACATAGAAGACCCCAGATGAACCAGATAGTAGACAGATACTATTCGTTGTTGGCTCGATATGAGACCCATGGGCAATTCAAAACTCAAGATTGAACGATAAAGTAGGAGGTAATAATAACCGATGTATAACGTAAGCAAACACGAAAGTCTGCGACCTCTCTTCTGGAACTGTGTAGTCCTCAGGTTCATCTGCTCAGTCGATGATGGTAATGCCGTTGGCATGGCTGCCGGCAACGGGGAAGATGATCTGAGGCGGCGAAAGGAAGTCTGCAGGGGGGATCTCTGCTGCAGTGAACGCTTTTGTCGATGGTGCACCTCAGGTGGGGTGGATGACGGCACGGCAGGAGCAGGACATAACACACAGAGTTTTCTTTGACGCCTATCTGAAAATGAAGTAAATCTGTAAGTGCTCCTTAGAATTGGAGGATTCTATAAACGCAGGGACAGGAAAAACACAGGAATAGGATAGGAATGCACGTGCAAAACAGAGCATTTGGAAACATAGGATTTCAGTCAACCTGGGTGTTTGGCTCACATGAATTGGAAGAACAGAGGAATTGAGAAACAAAGTGATGCGACGAGTGTACAACCTCTTTGGCATAGCCTTGTGGACTTCAGCATCATTGGGTTAGACGTGGAGGATGGTGATGATGCTGGATTGACAGTCGGAGGCGGGGAAGAAGATCTGAGGCCTCTGGAAACAGCGCCGAGGGTACTGCTCTGCTGTGATGGACGGTTCCGTCGTTGGAGTAGCTCCGCTAAGGTGTACGGCGATGAGGCTGAAGCATGACAAGACAGACAACATTAACCTGAAGTCGGACCCTAATATCATCTGCAATAGATGATGTAAAATACATCACCAAAAAGTGCTAGATGTAAAACGCATCAGCCGCGCCATGGCCGCTCCGATAGATGTTGTAAGTACTGTTCACTCTGAACTTAACTGAAGAAAATGAACTTCACAGTCGAAACTGAATTTTACTGTCGAAACTGATTAAACTAGTAACAGAGCATTGCAATAGATGTTTAGGGCGCTCGAGCACTAGTAGCAGAGAAGCAGTGATCTAAATCAGCAGACGCACTAGCAGAGAGCAAGTCGTGCAGTAGCACCGCGAGCGAGTGCTAAAGCAGCAACTCATGTAGCTGCCGGAGGTCGTGCAACAGCAGCAGCAGCGCAAGCGAGAGCTAGAGCAGAGCAGCAGCACGAACGAAAGCAGGAGCAGCAAAGAGCGACAGACAAAGAAGAATGAAGCTGCCATGAAGCGAGAGCCGGAGTAGCTGCAGCTAGTGCCGTTGTGGAAGTCGCCACCGAGGAAGCAACGACATGGGGGAGAGACGCCGTGGATGATGTGGCCGGCGACGGCGCCGTCGATGGAGACACGCCATGTCTGCTCGGTATCGAGCACCGGCAGCCCCGTGAGATCGAATAAAAGATAAAATGCAGCGGTGAGTGCAGAACCTCCTTGGTGGCGCCGAGTTGGCCTCGGCTTCATCGGAGGAATTGGTGAGGGTGCTGCGGTTCCGGTGGGGCAGGTCAAGACGGTGCTGTGGGTTAGGTGGCGCGATAGACGAGGCGAACGTTGGGGCAGCTCCTTGGAGGTGGAGGACGGGGCGGCTGATCCGGCGGGACGACGAGATCGACAACGGATCCTCATCCGGTGCGGTGGATGAGGGACGGCGAGCTGTTGCAGTGGACGACATAGTTGGGGAAGAGTCTCGAGCTGGGCGGCGGTCGGGAGGCCGACGGAGGAGCGTGGGGTTTCGTGGGTTTTGGCGGCCTCGGTGTACGAATGGGGGGCGAAGGGGGAGGGGGAGCCAAGCTTAGGGACGCGCTTGTCCGAAATGTAGGGTAAGTTACCAGCGTACCCCCACCGGTTTTGACACCGCGACATGGAGCTTCATTTCCGGCTGAGGGTAGAAGGGGATTTCATGTCCGGCTGCGGGAGCGATTTGGATGAGGAGGGAGTTCTCGCGCATCCAAATTTCGGGATAACAAGGCGCGCGCTGGGTTGAAGAAGCGGGAGTTTCAAAGCAGGTGAGACAAAAGATACTCGAGCTTGAAAATTTCGGGATAACAAGGTGCGGATTCCTTGTTCGCAGAACAAACTTAACGTGTAAAAAAACAATTCATACAAGACACAAGAGAGTCATGTCCCCTTTTACTATATTGCTATAGATGCCATTGAAAAAACTACAAGAAAAATGTAAAAAAAGTCAGGAGAACAAGATTACCCTGCACAGTACCAAATCGATTCGCACTTCCCTCAACAACAACAAAAAACAAATCAATTCCCACCAAAGAAAGAGTAATGCCCTTTTTACATGATTACAGATGCCATGATCTCGAATTTCAGTTTTTGAATCCACGTTATGTTGAATTCCAATATATCGTTAGGTGACCTTGCGGTTTATAACTGATGTAGTCATACATTTTGATCTTCCATCATATATGAAAATTTTACTCCACCATGTGAACATATATATTGTCGTCTACCATATGGACTAAATTTAAATCAATTTTCCTTATTTGACTACGATTGTTGTCAAGTTGTACAATAATTTAAATATTATCTTGATAACAAAAAACATACATATAGCAGTAATCATATTTCACTATGAACTACATGTACCATACGCTCTCCAATTCAAATATTTGTATCCATTTTATGTTGAATTCAAATCATAGTACATTATTGGTCTAGGTAGCGAGGTGTTTGGGATAATCTAAACCCTGTTTTCATACGTATAATTTTTGGCTGAATTGGGCAAGTTTTGGTATAAGCCTCTTGCAAAACCGGAGATTCTCTCAACAAGCCTCGTGGTTCCGAGAGGGAACGTGTCACCTTTGTGTGCGAAACGATATACGCTGCCTCCCCCCTGATTTTATTTACAAAGGCAACATAGAACTATATGAGTGCCCCGTTAAATTTTGGAATTATTTCGGGTTCATTTGTCCTTTTTATACATTAATTGAGTTTCTGGACTTTTAATGTGCATAATCTAAATATGAATTGCATGCACATGCTCCGATGCACCAAAGTGGGTTGAAAAATCACATGTGTGTCCTTGGTTGAATTTGTAGGTCCCATGGAAGAAATGAGAATGAAATTCAAACATCTGGGCGTCATGACTCGGCCGAGAATATCGAGAAACTTTGATTTTAAATTCATGTAAATCCAAAACTCGCCTGGAAATCATGAAACTTGGCATGGTGTCATGTCATGGCACTAACATGTTGTGGTAAAAATTTGGGCCGATTTGGAAGCTCGTGGTTCTAAGAGGGAACGTGCCACCTTTGAGTGTGAAACGATATACGCCCCCCCCCCCCTTGAGTTTCTTAACAAAGGCAACATAGAACTACATTAGTGACCTGTTAAATTTTGGAATTATTCCGGGTTTGTTTGTCGTTTTTTATACATTAATTGAGTTTCTGGTCATTTATTGTGCATAAGTCAAATTTGAACTACAAGCACATGCTCTCGTGCACCAAAGTTGGTTGAAAAATCACATTTGCGTCCTCGGGTGAATTTCTAGGTCCCATGCAAGAAATGAGAATAAAATTAAAACATCTGGGCATCGTGGCTCGGCCGAGAACATTGAGAAACTTGGTTTTAAAATTCTTGTAAATCCAAAACACGTCTGAAAATCATGAAACTTGGCATGGATGTCATGTCATGGTACTACCATGTTGTGGTAAAAAAATTGGCCGAATAGGAACAGATTTTGGTATAAGCTTCTTGCAAACCGAAGCTTCTCTCAAGAAGGCTCGTGGTTCTGAGAGGGGACGTGTCATCTTTGTGTGCATAATTCAAATTTGAAATACAAGCACATGTTCTAGTGCACCAAGTTGGTTGAAAAATCACATGTGTGTCCTCGGGTAAATTTCTAGGTTCCATGCAAGAAATGGGAATGAAATTCAAAATTAAGGCGCCGTGGCTGGGTTGGAAACATTGAGAAACTTAGATTTTTAATTCCTGTAAATCCAAAACACGCATGAAAATAATGAAACTTGGCTTGGTGCCATGACATGGCACCAACATGCTGTGGTAAATTTGCAGTCCGATTTGCAAAGGCGCACACATTAACAATCAACAAAGTCATTTTGGAACAAGTGTTGTCACGTTACAATCGGAAACACAAGTATTATTGAAACCGTGGGCGTTCTACTTACTAGTACCATTTACGTGCCGCCACGCGTCCCCATTTTTTATTATCTAGGAGGCGCCGTGCAGGGTAGCTATTTGAGTACGAGAGGCGTGCGATCAGACCCCTGTGCGTGCTTATCGGGAGGAGAGCCCTTTGACCTCCATTTGCCGTCCACCTCTCTCCCATGGTCTCCAGTAATGGTGCCCGAGCCTCTGTTTAATCGCACGGCTATGTCTCACTCGACTGGGATTTAAGAGAGAAAAAAGAAAATCTGAAAGCACGGATCTTGATGTAAGATCCGACGGACCTATATAGCATCTACTGCGACTTATAGCAAGACTGATGAATATATAAGGATGATTAATTATTTTTTTGATCAAAGAACGGCTTGCCCCTTCCGATTTCCATTACTGAAAACCACCACAATTCACAAGAAGTTCAGCACAACTCCAGCCTAACACGAAGGACTAAAAGCTACCAGATTGAAATCGCAACATCCCAAGAGGCCAACAAAGGCCAAACATCCGCGCTAGAACCCAACATTTCACAACTGACGACACAATCCACATCCTAAACCGATTATTACATCAAAAGAAACTAGGAAACTAAAGGAAGCCCAGCAGCAACTAGAAGAACAGCAATGCCTGAGGTCGCCACAAAGAAGAGTTTTCTTCATTCCAGCCTCGCAACATTGATCTTCCACGTAAAGATAAGGATGATTAATTGTCTTACATAATTAGAAAGATAATTAAAAAGCCACATGCGGCTACGCCGAAATACACAAGGGCAAAAGAAGAAGGAAGACAAGGATCCGCTCGTTGATCTCTACTTTCTTGATGCGTTGTCGCAGTCGCGGGAACTAGTCTCCGCGGTGAGCGGTGATGAGCTCTTTCGTGTCCTCAAGACGCTGCTTGAGAACATCCACGGATTCCTCCACCAGCCTTTGGCACTCGTTGTGGAGCATGTCATTCTCGTCCATAAGTTTCTTGACGATGACGCCGGTCCTCTTCAACAAGGCACTGGTCTCCTCCTGTTGGTCTGCACTTCGGACGATCTTCTCCCTCAGCAGGTCGCGCTCGGCCCGGAGCCTCTCATTGCCCTCCCTTAGTTGCCGGATTACGCCGGTAGCCTGTTCAAATGAGGCTTTCATGTCGTCCTGCAACCTCACCCAGCCGAAGATCTGATCCATCTGGCTATGGACGATCGCATGCATGCGCCTGTAAATGCCGCCGCCGCGAAATTTTCGAGCCGCCGCGGTGCGGCGGGACATCTCCGCTACATTCGTGGCGCGGCGGGACATCTCTGCTACTTACGCGGCGCGACCGGACCAGTCTGCTGCATCAACGGCGCGGCGGGACCTCCGTGCGGCTTCAGCGGCGCGGCGGGACCTCTGTGCTGCTACTTCCGCGCGGCGGGACATGTAGGCTGCTCTCGCAGCGAGGCGGGACATCTCTCGTGCTTCCGCTTCCATGCTCGCCTCTCCCTGGTGGCAATCTCTCGACCCAGAACTCACGCTGGCCATGGCAGATGCAAGGGAAGGATGCTGAATGACTTGGTTGTTTTTGTGGATGAGGAGTTGAGGAGGAATGTGCAGTCATCTTGGCATACTAGTATTTATAACCGAGTACTAATACGCTCCAAAGTGGGAAACCGTTTAGGTTGTGATCGGTGTGAATAGATTTGCAATTCAATATAGCGTGGTACTAATACGTCCCTAAGTGGGAAACCGTTTAGGTTGTGATCGGTGTGAACAGGTTCGCAATTCAATATAGCGTGGAGTAATTTGGAATGTGACGAGACGCAAGCTCAAAATTTATTGACGGTTCTAGTTTCGAAGTGCGACACTATTCCTGGATGGAGTACTTATTTTTCTACTCCCTCCTTTCCGGTTTTATAGGGCTTATCTCAAAATTTTAGTTTTCCCATTTTATAAGGCTCAATTTGGTTGTTCCCCAACACATGTTCAGATTCCAAGGTGCATTAAATCATTGCATGCAAGTATTAAGAGAAAATTGACCAATGCATGTACTTTATGCATGCATGCATTGCAATTAATGCATTGATAAACATAATGTTTTGAGAAAAACAAGAGCATTAATTAGGTGCTTTTGCAAACTACATAAAATATTCCACCACTCACCATCTTGGTTGGTGAGATTTTTGAATTAAGCCCTATAAACTGGAAAGGAGGGAGTACTGCTGTGCACGCAATAAGCGGCACCGTCGTATACATATCTTACGGTTAATGGGGCGTTCGACAGGAATAGCCGTGTAGCGAGCTCTAGGCTAGTCTTTTTTTCAGACGCATTAAACCTATCTCTCGGGACTTCTAGCACGCACCATCGTGCCACCCACAAAAACTTGTACACTGAGTTTAGTAGTACGTTATACAGGAAGAGAAGAGGTGCACGCACGCACTGGTCCTCTCACACACGCGTCTGTTTTTTCTCGAAAAGGAGGATGATGACCCCCGGCCTCTGCATCTGGGAGTCACACACGCATCTGTAACTACGAATTGTAGTGTTCTCAACCATCCGATTGGCTCTATCATGGATGTACCTATATACTAAAACATGTCTAGATACATCTATATTTTGACAAATGGAAGGCATGTACTGTGGAACGGAGCGAGTGCTTGTCATCAAAATGGATAAAAAGGGACGTATCTAAAACTAAAATACGTCTACATACATCTCCTTTTATCCATTTTGATGACAAGTAATAGTTCTTACCCAAAGGAACTTTATGTCCAACAGACACAAAATATCCGTTCGACTGTTGGAAATTACTGATCTGATGTCGAAGTAATTACTGCATCGCCACCAAAACCCACCATTTCTTAAGCTAAAGTAGACCAAGGTAATCCCTATATTAGCATATTACTAAGATAAACAGAAGGCACTTCAGAAACATTTAGGACGTGAGCTTGTCAATCTGGATGTGGAGGGACACAAGCTTAGCCCCGGCTAGCAGCTTGGGCGGAACTGTCAAGAAGGTCAGCTCCTGCACGTCGACGTCGCCGGGATCCTTGCTGCTTGTCACCTTGTAACACCCCGGATGTAACTTTCCATATTTGTAACTCCAACTCTTGCCATTTTCGGCATTGTGATATGATATTCCCTCCGTGGTTGGGTTTTCCTTCGTTTTGCATTTTGTCCATGTCATGCATTTCATATCATGTCATCATGTGCATCTCATTTGCATACGTGTTCGTCTCATGCATCCGAGCATTTTCCCCGTTGTCCGTTTTGTAATCCGGCACTCCTATGTCCCCCGGCGTCCCCTTTTACATTTTTCCGTGAGCGGGTACTAAACTTTCTCGGAATGGACCGAGCCTTGCCAAGTGGCCTTGGTACACCACCGGTAGCTCTGTTTCGTGCGTGTCATATGTCAAAATGTTCGCCTCGATGAGTAGATCATTTCATATCATTGCATCATTTTCATTTGAGCTCATCTTGATGCCCGAAATGCTGTTAGAAGAGGGCTATGTGATGTTACTTTCTGTTTCTTAACAGAACATGAATTTTTGTCATTTTTGCCATGATTGATGTGTGCTCCCTATGAACTTGAGTCCTACATGTGTTTTGTAATATGCCATGCCATATTTACAGGGGTGTATGCCATGCATTTTTGTGATCTATGTGGTGACTAGCATAAGCATGCAAACTAGGCTTCCTGATGTTGCTGATTTCAGGGACTTAGTATTTTTACCAAGTCATGCCCTGCCGATATTTTTTATGCCATGTTAAATTGATGCTACCGAGAGATCCATGCATATTTTGAGATACTTCAGTAAGGATGTTTTGAACATATGGTTATGCTCCATCCATCCATGCCTTTGGTTGCAATTATGGAGTGCCATAGCTTGAGTCAATCGAGCTCTACTTTTGCTATAAAATGTTTCCTGGCAGATTGTTTACATGTTATTCAATTTTGCCAAGGTTGTTGTAGTTGATCCGTGTATTCTATGAAGCTGTTCTTGCCATGTATAACTTCTATGCCATGCCTTCTTGATGGATGTATGCTTAGTTTATCATGCAAGGCTCTGTAGTGAGTGCATTGAGCTCTTAAACATGCCTACTTGTTATCTGTTTTTGCCATGTCCAGTTTTCTGCTAAGTCTGTAATCTGTAACGAAACTTGCTATGTTTACGTGGATGCCATCGTATTTTCTGATCCCTTTTGGCTCATGGTCAGTAAGGGACTTTTGTTCTATGTTTTGAATAGATTCATGCCATGCCTTATTTTGCTATTATAAGTTCCTGTAGCATGTTGTTTTCTTGCTCTGAACATTGCTACCTGATGCAGTTTTTGCCATGTTCAGTAATTTCACCGTCTGTGAAGCTGATATGTTTTGCACTTTTGCCATGCTTGTTTGAACCTGTTATGGTGTGATTTAGCCGTAGCTCAGTGTTCATATTTTGTCAAGCACCTTGAGTAGATCACTGCCATATGCTTTGTTGGTACGTTTGGGTGTAGTAGCTTAATTTCTTGTTGCTTGCTACGTGGCATCATATGCTGTTAATGGCAGATTCGTGTCAATCTTGTTTTGCTTGTCATTTGCAAACCGTGCATCCGATTCCGGTGATCTTTATATCGATTTCAACCGGAATCATCTCATCTTTCCAGCGGCATACTTCGTTTGCCAAGTTGATGCCCGGTTCATCATTTTTCCTTCCGGAGCACGCATACGCATTGCATATCACATCTCGCATATCATGCCATGTTTTGCATCATGTTGTTTGTGCATTGCACCGTGATTTATTGTGGTTCCTTTGTTTGTGTTCTTGCTTTGGGTAGAGCCGGAGGCGAGTACGTGAACGAGGAACCTGTTGAGAACGCTACGAGGATCAAGCTTTCGACAACTCTGAGAACTTTGCGAGCAAGATGACCATACCCTCGAAATCACTTCTATCTTTGCTTGCTAGATGCTCGCTCTTTTGCTATGCCTATGCTACGATGCCTATCACTTGCTATATCATGCCACCCATATTGCCATGTCAAACCTCTAACCATCCTTTCCTAGCAAACCGTTGATTGGCTATGTTACCGCTTTGCTCAACCCCTCTTATAAGCGTTGCTAGTTGCGGTGAAGATGAAGTTTGTTCCTTGTTGGAACATGGAGATGTTGTTCCTTGTTGGAACATGTTTACTTGTTGGGGATATCACAATATATCTGCTATAATTAATGCATCTATATACTTGGTAAAGGGTGGAAGGCTCGGCCTTATGCACAGTGTTTTGTTCCACTCTTGCCACCCTAGTTTCCGTCATACCGGTGTTATGTTCCTTGATTTCGCGTTCCTTACACGGTTGGGTGATTTATGGGACCCCCTTGACAGTTCGCTTTGAATAAGACTCCTCCAAAGAAGGACCAACATTGGTTTTACCATTTGCCACCTAAGCCTTTTTCCCCGGGTTTCGCGAGCCCGTGGGTCATCTTTATTTTAACCCCGGACCAGTGCTCCTTGAGTCTTGGCCCGAACTAGAGCTCCCTGGCGCCCCTCACGGAAACTTCGAGGTCTGGTTTTAGTTGTACGGACTGCTCATCCGGATGTGCCACGAGAACGAGATATGTGCAGCTCCTATCGGGATTTGTCGGCACAATCGAGCGGCTTTTGCTGGTCTTGTTTTATTGCTTTGTCGAAATGTCTTGTAGTCCGGGATTCCGAGATCGATCGGGTCTTCCGTAGAAGGAATATCCTTCGTTGACCGTGAGAGCTTATAATGGGCTAAGTTGGGACACCCCTGCATGGTATTATCTTTCGAAAGCCGTGCCCGCGGTTATGAGGCAGATGGGAATTTGTTAATGTCCGGTTGTAGAAAACCCGAAGTTGACCTCAATTAAAAAACACATCAACCGCGTGTGTAACCATGATGGTCTCTTCTCGGCGGAGTCCAGGAAGTGAACACGGTGTTGGAGTTATGTTTGACGTAAGTAGTTCAGGATCACTTCTTGATCGCTACTAGCTTCACGACCGTGCCTTGCTCCTCTTCTCGCTCTCTTTGCGAATGTAGCCACCATATATGCTAGTCGCTTGCTGTAGCTCCACCTTACAACTCTGTCCTTCCTATAAGCTTAAATAGTCTTGATCTCGCGGGTGTGAGATTGTCGAGTCCCCGTGACTCACAGATTCTACCAAAACAGTTGCATGTGCCGACGATGCGGTCAGGTGGCCGAACTGAGCTCAAGTGGGAGTTCGACGAGGAACGTGGCCGTTACTATGTGTCTTTTCCTGATGATCAGTAGTGGAGCCCAGTTGGGACGAACGGGGATCTGTGTAGCATTTGGGGTAGTCTTCTTTTATTTTGATTCCGTAGTCAGACCTTGAGTGTAATCTGAATGGTGGATGTTTATTTATGTATTGTGTGAAGTGGCGACTGTAAGCCAACTATGTATCTCTTTCCCTTATGTATTACATGGGTTGTGTGAAGATTACCTCACTTGCGACATTGCTTTCAATGCAGTTATGCCTCTAAGTCGTGCTTCGACACGTGGGAGATATAGCCGCATCGAGGGCGTTACACACCTCCATTTCCACCTTGACGGCATCGGTCGTGCCTTTGGGCTCCCCCGGCGGGCCGTTCGCCCACAGCTTGGCCATGTAGTGCGGCAGTGGGGACGCCCCGCTCTGATGCAGACGATCGACACGGTGATAGGAGCACCGATGTTGAGCATGCCGCCGACCAAGAAAAATGCGTGGCGGTCCTCTTCCGCGAACAGCAAGAGCCGTGGGTTCGGCTAAAGGGCACTTGCGGTACCGGAGCACCTTGCCGTACTGGATCCTGTGCACGGGCATGGGATGCACGATGCTGATGTGGTGGTAGAGCGCCGGCGGCGGGCCTTCGTAGCCGCAGACGGGCACGGGGCATTTGCAGGGCGCGAGCGGACACACGCTCTGGTGATCAGCGAGCTTGTGGTAAGTGACGTAGAGCCCACAGCCTTCGTGCGGGCACTCCACCCTCACCGACGAAAGGACGGAGTCCACCGCCGTGTTCTGCACGTCGAAGCCACCGCCGCGCTCGCACTTCTGGCACTGCCGCTGGTTCTCGGGGCGCTCGACATGGCAGTCCGCGCAGGCCAGGTGCCCTCCCTTGCACTGCAGAAATCAATCGAACATCACATCAATCAAGAAACATGCACCTTGCTCAATCAGCCGAACGGACGAGGTGTATTCGAACCTCATACACTGGAGGCGTCAAGGGGCGGAGGCACAAGGGGCAGTGCAGAACGGTGAGGTCCATCGAGACCTTAGAGAGCTCCATCGTCGGGTCCTGTTCGGTCTGCATGATCTCGCCCTCCTCGTGCACAACCATCTCTCGACTTGGTCCGGGGTATTACAAAGCTTTACCGTCACATATTTTATACTACTTCAAGGTGCATTAAATCAACACATGCAAGTATCAAAAGGAGAGTCACGGCATGCATGCATGCGTTGTAATTAATGCATCGGTAAACGCAAATTATTGAAATATATAGAGTGCAGTGCTTTGATGTGTCACGTCAACTCGTACATCAACGAGAAGTTCGATTATCCTCTCCCTCGCGGACTTAACTGCACCTGCCTTTGGCTGTATGACAGGTTGGCCACACACCTGTCGGGCCCACCTGTCATACACGTAAAGGCAGGAGCGTCCCTCCCTCGCCCATGAGCGTGGTGGCTGGCAAGACTACGAGAAGCTTTCGGTACACGCTCTCCCTCCCGCTCGCGGTGGACATGCAGCAGTTCAATCGGTGTCAGATGGCCAGCAGCGTCAGTAAGTACTCCTCCGGTCAGTAGTACTCCATCATTGTTCGACTTCCCAAGAGGCGAAGAGCCAAGCGCAGCCCGGACGCCGTGTGGCAGTTTCATGTGTAGAGTAGTCTAGGATAGCATGTACCGTGCTGTAAGCTTAAAATCGTTGGGGTCGGCTCCATGCTATGTGGCCGTCTCGAAGTTTTAAAAAAATTAAAATAGTCTTACGCCCTGCACGACACCACAGTGATTGTAGTTTGCACGCTCATCTGGTCAAGACAGGAATATATATTTTAATTTGTTTTTTTCGAAAAGGGGGGACTCCCCGGCCTCTACATCAGAACAATGCATACGGCCACATATATTTTAATTTGTGGTGTGTAAATGTTAGAGGTTGCAGCAAATATATTGTACACTGGGGGTCTTTCAGCCAAGTTTAGAGGCAAGCATGTGGGGCCAGTGCTATGATGTGTCGCGTCAACTCGTACAACGAGGAGAAGCTTGATTTTACTACACGCCTTCTCCCTCACCCATGCGCGCGGTTGCTTGCAAACGAGGACAGGCTTTTGCTTAGTAGTACTTCTACAACAAGCTATCCATCCCGCTCATGTGGACGGACATGCAGCGATGGATTCGACCTTTGTAGAAGCGATAGTAGTAACATCATTGTTCGTCTTCTCAAGAGGCGAAGAGCCAAGCGCCAAACCGAACATTGCGATTCACGAACATTGGAGCACGCATATAGCCAGGCTCTTGCATGAGACAAAATTGCTGTGTGAGCCCACTATTGTACTAGTACGTACAACTACTTGCTAGTATAGCCCTGTAAACCAGAAAGGAGCATTTGCCCTTCTATAGATTTCAACAAGTGACTAGACTACACCGAGACGGAGTACATATGGAGCAAAATGAGTGAATCTGCACCGTAAATAAATACGTACTAGTTCTATCGTTTTCCTCTCCGAGGTGCACAATATTGAGTATACTGACTAGTCTCTTTTTGACACGCATTTACGTTTTTTTACACAGTACAGATGCAAGCGCTCATATACACGCGCATACACTCACCCCTATGAACACACACACGCACAACACTATCATCTTGAAATTTATGAAGTCACCATAGGCATCTAAATGCCGTCGGCGGGTCCATAGGTGCTTGAATGCCAAGGAGGGAGAGGGTAGCGGTTCCCGAGACGTTGAGCGGTCAATGATGCATCCTCAATTACATGCAGAGGGATTAATTGGAGAAGCGAGAATAGAGCCCGGCCATGATGTGAATGCAATGAGTTTGGACTCTCATATAATAAAGGCGCCCACCACTCCAATCCATCTACTCCCAAGTCTCTGCATAACACTGCTCACTCCAATCCAAGACAAAGTGACCAGAATCCAGAAGCACCTAAGGAGGCGATGGGCCAGCGGCGATTAGCTGTGCCAAATCATCCAAGGCGCCGCTCAGGACCCCCGCACCAGTCAGATCCAGACGGTGTCTTTGGCGACCGCAGGCATCGTAGCCCTCGCCGACGCCGGCTTCGCCTCTCGCATGGACGACATGATGGTCAACTCCATCCGCAAGTTCACCACCGTCAAGAAGCGCGCGGACGACCTTGTCGTACTGCTCTAGCCCGCGCGCCCAGGATCCTCATTGCCTGCCACCCTCATCGGCCTCCATGGTGACGAACTCTTTCAAGCCCTGGTGGCCTGCAGGTGCCGGAGGTCGCGACAAAGAATGTGCACCTCGAGGCCACGCTCGCCGCGCAGCGCCTCGCCATGCAAGAAACCATCGACCTGCACATCCACGTCTACGAGGAAATCGTCTACATAGGCCACTACAAGGCAAGCTAGGACAGAAAGACGTTGGCCTTCTTCCAGCGGCTGGAATCTATGGACGCCATTGTTCAGAAGCACGTCGACTTGGCCACAAAAGCCGCTGCTACTTAGGCGCTGTTCGGTTGGCCGGCGCCCTGAGTCGAGGAGGTGGACGTCGTCGATGGATGCATCTCTTCTTCTTGCCTCCTGTAACCAGCACTGCATCGCCTCATGGCCTTAATGTTTTATTAGTATAGTACTCCCTCCATTCCCAAATATAAGTCTTTCTAAAGATTCCAGCAAGTGACTACTACATACTGAGCAAAATGAGTGAATCTACACTCTAAACTATGTCTACATACATCTGTATGATGTATTCCATTTGAAATAGTATCTAAAAAGGCTTATATTTATGAACGGAGGGAGTATATGGCATTTTTATTCCAGTCGTAACGTTTTCACTCTGAGGTGGGGGTCATAGCTGAGCAAACCCAGCCCGCCACCGGGCGTCGGCCGAGTTTAGAATTAGAAGAGAGAAACGAGGAGGAGAGCTAGGCTGTATACGCACGCTATTGTCGAGATGGGACTCGTGTTTATAGAATAGAGTACCGAGCACTCGTGCCTCTTTTTTTGAGGGAAAAATTAGTCGTATGGCTAGTACCACTAGTTGGGTGCGTATGCGACCTATAGCTGTCATCACTTTACGTCTCCTTTTTGAACCGCTGCTATGCTTCACAATACATATTATTCCACGCATTTATCCTCCTATATGTACTCCTAGGCTATTTCCACGTGCTCCCATTCGCCGACATGTGGGACATAGAGCATCTGGGTCGTAGTGCATGCACGACTCGGAGCATATGCCAGGGTACTTTACATTTTAGACCTCACGTAATTACATGCAACCCCCGCAGAAGAATAAATAAATGAATGAATTACTACATGAAACCGAATATTTTCGTGGAAACCGGAACACGTTCATTAAATTTTGTACATAACACGTTTATAAAAATGACCGGACCGAAACCAAAGCTATGGGCCTCTTTGATTTTTCCCGAAAAAAAGGGCCTCTTTGATTCGCAGGATACCGAAAACACAGAATGGGGAAAGTATGATGGCGATGAACCGAGACGAGGAGAACTCTAACTCGCTTAGAGGTTAGAGTTAGATTCTAACCCTGAACTAACTCTAAACCAAAGAGGTGTATGGATGGCAGGGTTAGATTGACAATAATTGCTCTATCTCAATCATTTGACTACTTTGTACCCTATTTTCTGCCAGATTTGGAGGGTGCTTGCATACGTTTTAGTTCCATGACTAAAAGTAGTGGGACTAAAACTTGCTAGCCTCACCCATGCTTGGATCCAAATACTAAAGAGACTAAAATCAAGTTAATGAGCATTTATTATCCTCCAAACCCACCAATCCAGAACTCGCCTGTGTTAAAGGAGAGGAGTTAAATGAGGAGAGAGAGGACTAATCCACATTTTAGTAGGGGTACCCCTGACTAAAAAAAATTAGTCTCAAGACTAGTTATAGCCCCTCTTTAGTCCGGGGTGCTTGGAACTTTAGCCTCTTAAAGAGACTATTTTTAGTCAGACTAAAATAAGTCCCTTGGATCCAAGCACCCTCTTGGTGTGGCGGCTCTTACATGGCCTCCTCCCGCTCACAATTGACATAAATGAACCATCTATACAAATCAAGCATGCAAAACATGATAATTTTTACTTTTTCCATACAAATGAGATATCCCACTTAAACATACAAGTCGTCAATCAAGCTTCACAAAATAAAAAAACACTTCATGAAACAAAGAATGCGCTAACTCATCACGAAAGTCATTCACGATAGGGAGGGAGCTCGGAGCCCCTCACGCACCGAGGGAGGAGCTCGCCATCGTCGCTTTGGAGGAAGGCTCTGTAAAGCCCAAGCCCCGGGAACCCCTCCGATGCTGTCCCTTGCGAGTTGAGGTCGACACCGGCATGGGTAGCAGGGTCGCTTGCCGCCGACTGGGAACTTAATCTTTGGGCCTCTAGAAATAATGCAAGCCTGTAACTAAAGTACCTAGAAATTTGAACTGAATCTTTGGGCTTCTAGAAATAATGCAAGCCTGAAACTGAAATACCTAGAAAGGTGAACTAAATCTTTGGGCCTCTAGAAATAATGCAAGCCTGAAAGTGAAATACCTAGAAAGGTGAACTGAATCTTTGGACCTCTAGAAATAATGCAAGCCTGAAATTGAAATACCTAGAAAGGTGAACTGAATCTTTGGACCTCTAGAAATAATGCAAGCCTGAAATTGAAATACCTAGAAAGGTGAACTGAATCTTTGGGCCTCTAGAAATAACGCAAGCCTGAAATTGAAATACCTAGAAAGGTGACCTGAATCTTTGGGCCTCTAGAAAGATTTGTTACCTCCTCAAGCAGCATCAAACGATTCCATGTGTGCACCACAAATATATACCAAGTTTGATCAGGATCTACTTTTCCAAATCAGAATTAGCGCTAGAGCAAGCAAGATCAATGATATGGCCGTGAGACAGAGAAGGAACGAACAAACTCACACCCCTCTCGCGACCTCCTCGGTAGATGCGCCACACAAGATGATGAGGGGAGAAAAACGATTGGTGAAGGGGGAGCGGGGCGACCTTCGAAGGCCGGAGGGAGAGGGCGGCCGGAGTAGGGCGGCTGAGGCCGGAAGGAGAGGGCGGCCAGAGGAGAGAGAGGGCGAGCGGCCCTATGGGGAACAGAGAGGAGTCGTGCGAGAGGGGGGAGCGATCTAGTGCGGGCAAGGGAGATTTTTTTAGTTCTCTTTTAGTGGGCCGGAGGATAACTAACCCAATTAGAACCTCTCCACCGGGCTAGTTTTTTTAGCTGGGTTAGAGCAAACTAGCTCAAACTAACCCCTCTTGTTTTGATAATTTGAGGCTATTTCAACCCAAACAAGCTCTAACTCGTGGATCCAAACAAAGAGGAGTGTTCTCAGACATGCTACAAAGTGTGGACCGTAGCACATTGTTTTTTATGGCCATATCACCACATTGTTTTCTACTGCTGGTTCACTTTGGGCTATCGTGGTTCGTGACCGCTGGTTCACATGGGCTGCCGTGGTTCGCACTCCTCCGACTGAGTAGTACTCCGTTTTCCTAAATATAAGTCTTCTTAGATATTTCATTGTGGACCACATACGAATGTATATAGATGCATTTTATGTGTAGATTCACTCATTTTCTCTCTGTATGTGGTCCATAGTGAAATCTCTCCAAAGACTTATATTTAGGAACGGAGGGAGTAGTATAGTACTAGTATATACCGCATCATTCTTTGCGCCTTCTTACTACTCCGACATGTGGGAGAGCCAAAGATCCGGTCGACGTGTCATGCACCAGATTAGAGCGCGGAACGGAAGGGGGGCATCACCCCGGTCGGAGCGCCAGTAATTCATGACTATAGTGAGTGGTCATATCACAAGTCTTTCCAGCAGTAACGCGCCGTCAAATTGCACAGCCCCACTCGCTCACCCTCCTCGCCTCTCTGTCAAACCGCCTACCCGAAAACTGCCGCGCGTACTGCCCGAGAAAAGCCCCGCCCTCAACTATAGTTCGAGCTTGTTCGTTCTATATAAATACAGTACTTACTGTATGTTTATTCACCCGTGGGGTTGTTCAATGAATGGAGGGGCGGGGAGCACAAGTGAACAATACTGTAGTACTACTAGTAGTAAGTAGGAGTCGTACAGTAGTCACCTTAAATAGAGAGTTTCTTTTCTATAATGCCACGTACACAAATTGAAACGCTTGTTGTGGAGAGAAAAAAGATAAAAACTCCACTATATATGGACGCAGGGGCCTGAGCGCTTGCTTTACTATGGTTGCTCTCTTCATTCTCTCAACAAGACAGCCGTAGCGACATTTTCTCTCTGCTCACCGCTGGTCACAGATTCGGCCGGATCCCTTCGGCCGATGTGTGTAGAGGACTAAAAGGTGCATCGTTCACGCGGTCATCACCGCCGAGGGAGGAAACCCACAGCTGGCGGAGGGGCCCGATGCTCTGCCCGTGTCGTTCTCTCCGACACCGCGCCGGCTCGGGAGGTCCTCCGACCCTTCTTCCTGCCGTATTGTCCGCAGATCCGACCTGCCGCCGCCGACATCCCGGCGACCCTCAGGTATAAGTTCTTCGAAAGCGGCCTTGCTCTACTGCCCCAGCTCCCCACGTGTCTGCATGTGCATCTTTTTCTACTCCCATCAACTCTTCAAAAGCCACCTAATTTTTTAGTATTTTTAGAGGTAAAGCTACTTCATACATTCGAATCTAGGGCTTTGTTCAAACAAGAAGAAAGGGGGGAAAGTTGTAGCATGAATCTAGGACTTGATTCAAAGAGGAAATAATATGGTGAAAGTAGTAGAGACCGGATATCCAACCGGTCTCTTGGTTGAAAAGGGAAATAATGGGAAAACGCAGTACAAACTGGATAAGGAACAGAACTATTATTGGTTGAAAAAAGGATAGAAAGTGGCGGCTGGTGGACAAGTCAACAGAGTATGTCCAGGATTAGATTTGCTGCCATCACATAGTAAAAGGTCTCGAGATTAGATTTTCTGCCCTCACATAGTAAAAGGTCTCGTGATTAGATTTGCTGCCCTCACATAGTAAAAGGTCTCAGGATTAGATTTGCTGCCTCACATAGTAAAAGGTCTCAGGATTAGATTTGCTGCCCTCAAATAGTAATAGGTCTCATGATTAGATTTGCTGCCCTCACATAGTAAAAGGTCTCTAGGATTAGATTTGCTGCCCTCACATAGTAAAAGGTCTCCAGGATTAGATTTGCTGCCCTCACATAGTACAAGGTCTCCAGAATTAGGTTTGTTGCCCTCACATAGCATGAAAAACTTGGCATCACCACTTTATGCCTCCTTGTAGGTACATTGTGCTGATGCGTCCACTATTGCATGTCCTTATACCAACCTTTTGCTGTTGTTAATGTAAGGGCGCATGTAAAATGAAGCGATCACGCTATTACCTTAGGGACATGTCTAACCAGTGTTATTGTTAATCTAATGCCTCCAGTGATAAGATGCAATTAAACTGTGTTACAAATGGCACTCCTGCAGCTTTCCCCAAAGATGATAAGTAAGTTTCTCCTTTACGCTGCTGAGTGTCCTGGTGTCCCCACGGTCCCATGCCCTTAAACCAACTCTTTAGCTGCTGTTGATTTATCGTATGCCGCAAACAAGCAATGCCACCATTAAAGTAATCCCATATTTGAGGAATCTCATTGTTGATCGTAATGCTTCTGGTAACATGAAGCATTGTTGACGTTTTAAAATTTCTACTGTCCTTGCGTGATTGCCATGAACATAATTAAGATGCTTCTTTTCATTTTGTATATGTTCGTACATTCTTATTGACCAGCAACTGTTCACTTTCTATGTTTTTGTGCAGATAGGGATATCCATCTCACCTTGTTGCTATTGTGACCTTTTGGTGAACTGCACAAAACACTTTTTTTGGAATGAGTGTCTTGTGCAGTTCAACTAAAATGTTGTCACAGCCCTAGCTTAGCCTTTGCTTGTCCTTGCATATTCATCTTGTCATCATGTTAAATTTTCTTAGAAAGTTGAAATGGGGATGATAAACCCTAGCACCAGAATAACTCAAATAGGTTCAACCTCAAAATACTTTCAATGAACCCAAAATGCCTTTGGAAAAATTCATCATTTTTGAATTGGTCCAGAACCTCTGCCAAAAATGGTGCACATTTTTCTAGGACATTTATGGATTTTGGAGTTAATTCATACGTATTTGAATTTGGACAATTAAATGCAATATAATATTTTAAATGTCCAAATAATTCTGAACTTAAGTGAGGGTTGTTGGAAATATTCCAGACCGAGCCCACAATTATTTTCATGGTTTTTGAAAATGCCTTAGCATTTTAATTAAGTCAAAACAATTACAGAAAAATAGAAAACATAAACTAAATAAAAGAGAGAGAGAGAGAGAGAGAGAGAGAGAGAGAAGGACTTACCTGGCGCCCACCAACCGGCCCAGCCCCCGTGCTGGTCCAACACTGTGCGCCCCAGTGGCCTCCCCCCTGTCGTCTTCCTCGCGACTGAAGGACGCCGCGTGTGCCCCGTGCACGTGGCCACGCGCCCTGGCCGCCTCCTGCTTGTCGCTCCCCCTCGACGCTCTGGACGCCCTGGACGTCGACACGCACCCCCAACCCCTCTCACTAGTCCCCGAGGCCCTTCTGCCCCTCCTCTGGCTCTCTCCCTCGCACCACCCGAACGCGCCCACCGCCGCCGACGTGCACCACCGCGGCCACCGCCTCCCCCTCGCTTCCCTGACTGGGTCAAGAGCTCCACCATCGTCCCCCTCATCTTCACAACCGAGCCACGCGAGCCCGGACGCCCTGCATGGTCGGAAACATCACCATCTTCCTCCTCCGCCTCCCTGGATCGCCGACGTTGATTAGTCATCGTCCGGCCTCCCCCGAGCTCGCTGACGTCTCCAAACTACGCGGGGTGAGCCCCTATTCGTTTCGCCCCTACCCCCGTCGCCCTACACGTCCTCTAGCGCTAGCGCTGCCGTGCCCGAAGCTCGCTGCCGCCATACTTCGTCGCCGTCGTGGGCTGAGCTCGAACCGCTCGCGGCCGTGCACCTAAACGTGCTCCTGGTGCCTCCAGAAGGCCAAAGCAGCCACCAGATGGCCTCCTAGCACCTCGTAGCCCTGTGCCCGCATGCGCCCGTACTCCGGCCGCGGCCCGGCTCGTCGCCGCCGCCGTTGCATGCCACCCAAGAAGCCGCAGCTGCCATCTCCGACGCGCCTCGTCGTGCCGGTCCCGTAGAACCCATCCGCGCGGCCTCTCGTCGCCGGAAAAGGCCAGACCAGGACCTCCACCGTGTCCTGCTTAGCGCCGGCGGCTAATCGCCGATTAGCCGATGTGGCCATCATTAGATTAGGGACTAACTAATCCTATTAGTTTAACCCCTAGACACTTATAGCCGGGACCCACCGGTTCAATTAACAGGATAACTAAATTAGTTACATTTAATCTAATCTGATGGACCCATGGGTCAGCATTGACTTTCCTGGCGTGGCATTTGACTGGTCCCACCTGTCTGTGAGTCTGACTAGTCCTGAGTCACTGACCAGTGGGACCCGCATGTCAGGTTTGACCTGGACCGGCCCTGTTGACTGCTGACATCATAGTGACATCATGCTGACGCAGTTATTTATTTTCTGAATTTATTCTTATTCAGGAAATTTCAGAAAATAGTGCTAACTTCTAAAAAACATAGAAAATAATCTATAACTCAGAATGAAATAAATTATATATGAAAAGTGATCAGAAAAATCAAATCTATCCATCTGTACTGGTTTCATGCATGTCTAAACAAGTTAACTTGTTGTTTAGTGCAAAACATGATAAAGCACTATTTAAGATCACAAATGAGTTTGAACTTTGAATCTTTGGTTCAAAATAGCTCAAACCCATCTGGTTGTAGTTGCATTAGCCCAACACACTCATTTTACCATGTCATGATCATGCATCATATTGTGCATTGCATTGATTGTGTTTCTTTCTCTGTTGCCGGTATTTGTCCCCTCTCAATAGACGTTGCTTCGACGATGTGATCGATGACACCGATGGAGAACTATACCATCTTCGGAAGTGTCAGGCAAGAAAAACCACCTTGTTCATTCCGATACAATCCCACTTTCTCGCTCCTGCTCTCTTTTACTGCATTAGGACAACAACGATTCAACTGTTACATGCTGCGGTAATTGAACCCCTTTCCTCTGCATGACCTGTCATTGCCACAGTAAATAGATGAAACCCACTAGCATGAGTAGGAGTTGTTTGAGCCCTGATGTGCCTACTCATTCATGCTTGTTGTCATGCCTGATATTGCATAGAGTTGTGTCAGGTCTGATTCATCGAGGATGAATCAGAGGTGTGTGAACATGTCCTACTGTTGAGAGCTAAGTGTGTGAACACGATTTGGTAAAGGTATCGATGAGAGGCCATGTAGGAGTACATGGTGGGTTGTTTCATTGAAGCTGTCCATAGGAACTGAGTTCCGTGTTTGTGATCCATGATCAGCTACTACCACACATTGGGATCCTTAATTGACTCTCTCGGCTTCTTAACCACCCTTGTCCTTTGTCCAGGAGTTGCAAGTAGTTTCTGGTGTTTGTAGTATGCTGGAGGCGGTGCACAGCGCTGACCCGAGGGGTGGGCTGTGATGCGGTAGGCACGTGGCCGGGCATGCCGGGCACCCGTTTGGTGTCTCGGAACCCTGTACACATCGTTCGGGGCAGTATGTGGAAACCTCGTTCGGACTCCCTGCGGATGGAACCTGAATAGGCGATAAACCTGCACTAGAGACTTGAGTATTTAGGTAGGCCATGGCCGACACCCTCGTTGGGCTTCCGCTTGAAGGTTGCCGAGTACATGTCGTGTAAACGGCGATAAGTGGTGAGAGCATGTGTGAAGAAGTACACCCCTGCAGGGTTAACATCATCTATTCGAATAGCCGTGTCCACGGTAAAGGACTTTTGGGTTGCCTATAAAAGTTCATAGACAAGTGAAAGTGGATACTCTAAATCACGCAAGATAAGCATGAGTGCTATGGATGGCGTTCGTAGGGGAGACCGGAGCGGATCCATAGTGGTGTATTGAATCGGTGAATATGTGGACTCGTAGCGCCACCTCAAAAGAGTTACTTGCAGTCATAATTTAGGATAGCCACCGAGTCAAAGCTGGCTTGCTGCAGTCAAACTCCACCACCCCTTTATTGATACCGATGCATATGTAGCTAGTTCTCATGTAAGTCTTGCTGGGTACATTTGTACTCACGTTTGCCTATTTTATGTTTTTGCAGAGAGACGTCAGACTCGCTAGTAGTTCCGTGTGGACTTCGACGTTTAGCTTGTTACCTCAGCTACGATCTTGTGCCCTCGGCAGGGTCTTGTAGATAGTCAGGCTTCTCAGCCTTCTTCATTTGTAGTTGTCTGTACTCAGACAAGTTAAGCTTCCGCATGTGCTTGTTGCTTGTATGCTCTGTATGTTGGGGTCATGAGACCCATGTTTGTAATACTTGGCTCCTCGGAGCCTAATAAATAAATACTTGAGTCGTAGAGTTATGTTGTGATGCCATGTTGTATTTACACATATTGAGCATATTGTGTGTATGATAGAAATGCTTGGTATTTGTTGGATCCGACAACCTAGTTGTTTATCCTTGGTAGCCTCTCTTATGGGGAAATATAGTCTTGTGCTTCCATGAGCCATAGTAGTCCGCTATAGCCAGGTTCACCGGAGTCCTGCTAGCCTAGCACTACCGCCTCCTAACACTTGATCGGCCGGCATGTGATTCACTTCGTTCCGTGTCTGTCCTTCGGGAAATGTCACGCTGTGACATCTGGAGTCCTGCCTAGCTCTGCTATGCCCGGTTCACCGGAGTCCTCATAGCCAGTGCTATAGCCCGGATTCAAGACGCTTCAACCGACATGCTCGATGTTGATTCATGTATGCCTGTCCTTGTAAGTTAGTGCCACTTTGGGTTCACGACTAGTCATGTCGGCCTGGGTTCTCTATCATATGGATGCTAGCGACACTATCATATACGTGAGCCAAAAGGCGCAAACGGTCCCGGGCAATGGTAAGGCGACACCCGTGGGAATACCGTGCGTGAGGCCGCAAAGTGATATGATGTGTTACCGGCTAGATCGATATGACTTGGAATCGGGGTCCTGATAGCATTGGTATTAGAGCCTGACTACCTGTAGGATTACCAAGCCAAACTGGTCGAAGTTCAGTCTAGAAATGCTTTAGTTATATAAGGGAATTGATTGTGGAAGGGAACGTAAGGCTCTTTTACTCCTTATACCTTATGCCCTTCTGATCTGAGTCACCCTTTTCTTTTCTACGGGGATTAAGAACTAGACCTTCTCATATATCTATTAGGATGACGAGTTACTAAGATAGTGACTTATAGGATTGTTGGTTCCAGGCCTCAATTCAGTTTCTACTACTTTTTCGTATGTTGTCAGTTGAACCAGAACCTTGATATGATGTTGTTAAGTGACTATGCAAATCCTCATGAATTTTTCAAATCATTTTGAGCATTTACAGCCGTTATGCTGTCCGAGTCATCCCAGGGTTCTAAATAGTCTGATTCATTTGGGTCAGTTTAACCACACTAATCGGTGAGTTGAGGTACTCTGTTGCCTCAACATATATGTTGGAGTTAGTATTATGACCCTAGGTATCCTAGAGAACCACCCAGTAATCTGCAATACTTTATATTCCTAGTGTGATGATTTTGGCCATCATTCTTGAAAGCATCCCGTGATGTAATTAGTTAGTAGGCATTCTACTCCTGGGTTCTTCAACCCGAGACTTACCCTACTTGATGTTGTTAGTATTTGCTAGTTCCTTTAGGATATCTGTAACCTTTGCGATAGTCCTCGAGGTTCGTGGTACATCCCTCTTCCAATTATGATGAACCATTCTTGGTAGGAGTTCTTTTGAACCAAAAATATCACAACCAGAGTCCTCTTGATGACTTCTCCATTCTATATTGTGAATCTGCCAGTTCTACCCTTTCCGCATGGGTTATCCGGAAGAAATGTTGAGCTTCGCTCGACATACTTATCTATGCATCCACAACTCAGAAAATCGTATTATCCTCTGAGTTGTTCTCTTTAGTTGATTTTTGGCCTTCGTCTATCAATTGATAGTCAAGAGTATGCGTGCATTCGTTCGTTGATGCCCATTACTCTTGGGGTCCGTCAATCCATTCTATTCCAGAATGACTAGGAGAAACAAGCTCCAGTACCTCATCCATTTCTAGGATTGGGTCAAAGCAGTTGTATTCCGCAGATCAAATGCCAATCCAGCTTTTGATTCTGTTCTACCCTGAAGTATTGCCCTCTTGATGTCAGGAATGTCATGATAATTGCACCAACTCTTATAAATTATTGATGCTGTGATACTTCTCGCCATCATTATTCATTCCTCGCACTACAAAAGAAATACACTTCCGTGATGATACGTGTTTGTCACAGTAGGTCGCTTTTTTTGTCATGCATGTACATCCATGACAAATTTATGACAGAATCAAGATAGTCATACCATTGTGTCAGAGAAGTGTTCCATGACATTACCAAAATTATCATCATGGAAGTGTCCACTTCCATGACGATAAATCGCTAGCGTCACGTAAGTGCTTTCGTCAAGGGTGACCGACATGTGGCATCCACCGTAACGGAACACCATTAAGCTATCGGGTCGGGTTTTGGATCTGATAACCCGTTAACAGCCCCGACCAATGGGAAATTTCCACGTGTAAAATTCTTATTGGCCGGACGAAACACGTGTCAGCTCGTCAGTGGGTCAGATAGGTGCCTATGATATGTCGACACGTGGCACGGCCCAACAGTGGCCCATTTAGCTTACAAAGCCGGCCCGTTTGACTTGGTCAAAAGCTAACGGGCTGGCCCATGAAAAGCCTATTAACGGTATCTTCGCAAATAGCCCATTTTACGGCCCGTTAACTCACGGCCCATTAGGCCCTAAAGGAAATCGGCCCAACAATGTCATGTGGGCCGTCAAATATAATACCGGCCCATTTCACTTTAGGCCCATGTATGGCCCGTCTTTCAGCCCATATGAGGCCTTCGTTCTTTCGGCCCATTACAGGCCCACGGTGAGTCTAGCCCATAATGAACAGTAATTTTCTTTATACCCGTTAACGGCCCGTGATTTACATGGGCCATTTCCATCCCGTGTTAGCTTTCGGCCTATTGATGGCCTATACGTTCTTGGGCTCCTTTTCGGCCCTCGATTACCGCCCACATCGCTCGGCTGTTCCCTAATGGGCCAAATTCGGCCCATGGCAAGAGTCGCCCACATCGGCCTGTTCCACTAATGGGCCAAATTCGCCCATGGCAAGAGTCAGCCCACATCGGGCTCGTTACCATAATGGGCCAAAATCGCCCATGGCAAGAGTCGGCCCATTTCGCCCGTTAACCTGCTATACTGCTTTCCGTTTCGGCCCATTATTCTGGCCCATTAACGACCCGTTATGCCTGTGACAGAATTAAGCCTTTGATGTCCTACGACCTGTTACCGTGTTGGGCCGATACCAATTATGCCCGATTATGGCCCATGTAGACACATTTATCCGCCGGCCCGAGGCCCACCGATTACAGGCCCATTTATCGACGGCCTGTAGGAGACCCATGGATCCTACGGCCCGTATATGGCCCATGGTAGTTGCGGCCACTAGCAAACCAGGGAAAAAGAAGACTAGGAAATAAATAAGGCTGAAACTAACGCTAGGTTATTAAGGCGATTGCACAGATTACATCCACTGCATCAAAGATCGCGACCAAAGGTGCAAATATAGGGAACACCCTACACTATACAAAATGGCTTGTTGTTTTCTTCACGCGGTGGCTGCATCGTTAAGAATACATTTTGTATCGCACCAAAACAAATTACAACTATATAACAAAAGGAAGGTTGGCATAAAACTTAATGACCTAGCGTATAAATGCACCACCGAAGTTCAGAAGCTCGGTTCATTTGACCTGGCTGTTACGTTTTCATGTTGTATTGTCCGATGGAGCACCATAACCCTCGCCTTCATTTCCCCTAGGCTCCTGAACAACATAGCAAATGTCTGATAGTCTGGTTTCAAAACCATGCATATCTTGACGACATTGAGAAATGTTTCTCCTTGTTTCACAAATGTCTCTGTTAGGGAATGGACTTGTGTCTGGAGCACAGATACAACATTACTTTGAGCTTGCATATCATGATCATGAGGCAGTTTGGACGATATTGCCTTAACAACCAACCCAGTATTACGCAGGAACGTGCTTTTGGCACTGTTAGTGGACAGTCTTGACCCACTGCAAGAAGAGTCGACATTGCGGTTATAGTTGCCTCGCCACCTTCGTAAGGTGGTGGTTCCACCATTTTTCCATAGCTCACTGAAAAGTTGAGCTTTTACATTAGTAGTACCGTAATGTAAGATATTAAGGAGGCAGCAAAACCAAACAAAATAGCTTTGGTCTATATACGTAACTTATTCTGGTGAACCCATGTAAAATATTAGTTGTATTTTATTGCAAAGTACATAATAAAACCAGGTTCCAAACATATGACCATGTACCATCGCTAATGTATTGTCTATTTCTTCACATTGTATTGAGGGATAAGGATGAAGAGACGAAGTTTATAATACGGTAAGCATAGTATGACGTCATTCATATCACAAAACAACTGATAACAGACAAACAGGCAATTGCAATGTTGTGTGGGCAAGTCCAACACGGAACTAGATTACGGTTCAAGATCAAAGGAACATCACTCCTCTCTTTTAAACCTTGTAAGGTGCAATGATACGCTAAGACAATTGTGTATAAAATTGAAAAGAGTAATAGACATTGGCTGCAAACCATGCAGTTCAAGGCACAAGTCAGAGTAAGTAGTAGTTAAAAGGCATGAGGATTAAGGACTTACAACAGCAGCTTTGACTGGTGTAGTCATGCCCTTCTTCTTGCTGGTGTGACAGTCCTTGAAGATTTCCATAGCATTTGGTTCAGGTAATTTTTGGTCCTTGCGGGCTTTCCTCTGCATTTGGAACAAGTCAATATAGATCTGATAATATGGTACAGCAAAAAGAGTGAAACAGCAGCTAATTACAAGAGCCTCGCAGTGTGCAATATAGCTACGAGATCCTGTCGTCTGTTGGAATTTCACTTTCGTACGGTTGGCCTTGTTCTTTGAACAGTTCACCTACAAGAAGATAAATTTGTATGGCACATGCGTAAATAGGACTTCAACATGTGATCTGATGACATATATATAATGTACCTGATACTTCGGATCGGACCAGTGTTTAACGAGGCCTCTCCATTCTTCATCAGATATATTTTCCACTGGAGATGTTTGGGCAAGTTCACTGTTGGCCTTGCCTTCAGAGTGAGTTTTCCTCAAGTTATACCGACATCGTCATGAGCGCAGACTTGAAAACATGGGTGCAAGCTTGTCTGGTTGCATCATCTTGGCTATCCAACTTGAACCTCATCTGTTGAAAATTATGGGAGTCTCATTATCAGCAACCTAGAAAGTATTGGACAGAGCAAGACGATATTACTAGTTTCCATACATAACCATACTTACAGATAAATGGTCGACGAAGGTGTTGAACTGGGTTTCGTCTTTGTCATTCCTGTACTGAATCCATGTTGGGAGGAGACGTACATGACACCTAACAACAACCACTGCCTCTGATACTAACTTGGCTGACTTTGTAGCATCACGTGGCCTTTTTAAACCTGCCTCAAAACAGATCTCCATTCTTCCTCCTCTAGATTTAGTTAACCTATCGAGCATTATCCCTGATGTTTGTTTCCTCTTGCGCCTAGGTGCTAGTCCAACAACAAACATAGGAAGTGTTAGTGTACATCAAACTGTGAGACTACATATAAAGAAGCATGCAACTGTAAGTTGACTCCAGCAACTACCTTCTTGATGTTGAAGCTCACAAGGTTCATCTGATATTGCCAACTCGTCTTGTATCAAGAGTGCTTGGGAAGTAGTGTGAGGTGGCAAGGGAGCTTGGGAACGTGCTGCTAGCTCAGTTGACACACGAGTACGTCGTGCAGCTGGTAGTACTGTGGTAGGTGTTGCAAGAACTAGGGATGTCTCTGCTTGTTTGGTGTCAACTATTTGTTTCTGTTTGTCTTCTTTTGCAACTCGTGTAGCATGGGATGCCTGTTTGTAGAATTTTTTGCTGGACTTTGACCTTCTATTGCACCATCAGTACCAGCAGAATCTGCAGGATTCATCCGCTTCTCATTCCCTGCCATTCTGTGTTTCTTCCTCTTTCTCTGTGCCATGTTAAGTCAAGCCGACAAGAAAACGAATAACAATTTAGTTCTTCGTAACAAATTGATGCGTGATGCATTTAACTGAACTTTGATGTTAGACGACCACATGATAGGAGGATGTAATATGTATGAAAAACAGGACGGAAGAGATAACCGTAACTATGATGTGTAAACTAAGAAGAAGACATTTCACCAAATTAGAAGAAATGCAATGGAAGGTAGACACCATATGAAAGATGCTACAAATGTCGCTCTGCCAAGTTAATAAAGGTCTCATCATAAATGGCGTTTAAACAAATGTGAAGCAGTACAAGAAATAAATCACATGCAAGATGCAAACAACATCACACTACCATGTTAGAGGTCACTCGTCATTAGTGCCATTGCATATTCACAGCTTATGATGTGTAAACTAAGGAGAAGGCATTTCAACAAATTAGAAGCAATGAAAGCTAGACAACATATGAAAGATGCAATGAATATCACTCTACCAAGTTAAAATTGTCTCGTCATAAGTGTCATTTCAACAAATTAGTAGTACAAGCTAGAAAAGAATGTGAGATGTAACCTATATCACACTCCGAAGTCAAACGTGTCTTATGATAAGTGATTGTTGCAGGTTACACAACAGTAGTAATATGATGTAAGAACATGGTGTGATAGACAGATATTGTATGTTCTAGAAACAGGAACACGTGTCTTACTCAAGTATAATGTGTAAAGTAAGCAGATGGAATTCAACAAAATTAGAAGCAATACAAGCTAGACATCACACATAACATGCAACCACATATAACAGTGCCAAGTTAGAGGGAGCACCAGCGATGCTGCACTAGGGGAGACGTGCTCATCATAAACACAGCTTTGTTGAGTGTCTATGCATGTGTTGTCTTGGAAATCATCTTGGGGGTGTGGAGGAGTAGAAACTGTAGATGCCCTCCGTTCGGAAGGAGCACCTTTATCCGCTGCCTTGCTAACTTCCTTCCGCTTTATTGATTTTGAATTGTCAAGTAAAACCGACAAGAAAAAGCAATAAAATTCTCTCTTCAAAACTCATTCATGCATGATACTGACTGTCGGTGTACAAAAAGGGGGGGTGCACTTTTTGTACCCCTATAACTGTGCACGGGCAGTCTGAGCCACAGGCGCCGCCACACCGAGCACGGCAAGGGAGGTAAGCCAAGGTAAGGCCGAAGCTGAAGAGAAGCAGAACGACGCCAAGACCAAGACCACAAAGAGCAAAGGGGACAGAGCAGCCCCCCCCCCCCCGGCAAGATCCTTGTCGGGGGGCAGCTTTAGCTAGCCCGGCAAGATCCTTGCCGTGGCGGCTCGCCCCACACCTACGGAGCGAAATCACCCTTGAGTCCACTACCCCCATGGGGGCAAGGATTCGGGAGACATCCCCGTGGTGGCATGCAGATCTTTGTGAAGACATTCAAGACCAGATGCCCACTTAGGAAGGTGATGACCCTTGGCGGGATCCCAGCCAAGGAGGACCACAAGGCCCCCGGCAAGAGCCTTGCCGGGGATGACAACAGGCGCCACTCAAGAAGACCCTTGCCGTGGCCCCGGCAAGGCCCTTGCAAAGGACACCCGTGGGGCCACCGTCAGGCCCGCACCAGCCACACCTCCACCGTCGTTCGCATGCAGCTGCCGACCCAACCAGTTGGGCAGGCACCTGCGTGGCGGCATGAAGTCTCTTCGTGGAGACCCACCACTGCGCCACCTCAGCTGCTTGCCTGCCTACATGGCACCAGGGGCGCCGTTGGCCAGGGCGCGTGTCAACACAAGAGGGAGCGGCGGCGGACGAGACAGGGCCCTCCCCCGTCCCCGATAAAGCAAGGACACCTAAGCAAGGCGCATTAAATGCGCCTTGTCATGTAATGCGAGGGATAACCTCGCATTACTGTACACTTTCCACCTTCTGTGTGCCACTGTGGCAGCCCCTTTCCTATAAAAGGAGGCCCGAGGAGACCAGGAGGAGGATTCGGCTTTTTGGAGCTCCTCACGCCCCATAGCTAGCTCAAGAACACAGATATACAATCCACCAAAGCAGGAGTAGGGTTTTACGCATCCTCGAGGCCCGAACCTGGATAAATGAACCGTGTGCTACCTTTTTGATCCGCTCTTCTCACGACCCCCGCGCCCCGCAACCGTAGTAGGGATTCTTGTGATCCCATAGGTGTCGTTTCCCACCGACATCTTTGGTGTGCCAGGTAGGGGGTAGCGCAGTTGTGAGAATGGGCTTTGGCAGTTAGCCCGGCGCTCCTTCATCTTCGTGACCCTTGAAGAAGAAAGGAGGCTAGGAGATCGGCACTCGAGCGATCGCAAACAGAAGCTAAGTTGCACTGAACCATTTCTTATACTACCCTTTTTATTTGAGGTTATTCCCCCCCGGAGATGTCGCACCTTTGTATGAAAAACCTGCACGCCAGGGGGCTCCACCACGATCGGCAACGCCCTTGCCTTGTTTCGAGTCCGCTCAAAAGCTCAAGCGGCCGCGTCGAGAGTGGCAGAGTAGCCTTCCGTGATCGGCAACGCCCTCGATTCTGACTCGAGTCAAGCTCGACAGTTCGAGCGGCCGCGTTCGGGACGGGGAGGTGGCTCGTCCGGCAGCACGCGTACCCGGCAGGCCATGGGGATCCGTCCCCAAGACGCTGCTTGGGGGCTTTCGCGCCGGCAAGCCTTCCCGATCGGCGTAGGGCACACATATAAAGAGGAATTGAACTGGGAAATAACATGCATGAAAATTAAGAGTACTTCAAAGTTATATTACATCACATCACTGCTGCGGTCCTAACTAAAGATAAAATCTGTCTTGACCGGGAACCCGCAGCGATGAAGAAGAACGGGATGCCTAATCCCGGCGCTGAGCTTCCACCCTCTTGATTTCGTCGATGCAGTCGGTGATGGGCTTGATGCGCTCCTTGAGCACCGTGGGGTCAGCACCCTCCGGCAAGCTCTTCATCACGGCCGCGAAGTCAAGATCGGGATTCCAGTATGCCACCTTGGTGAGGACCTTGGTCACGACCCTCCGGCAAAGTCGTCGGGCCTCCTCGGCCAGCATGGCCGTCCTGTTGGAGTGGAGATAGGCCAAGTCTCCGAGGACGCCCTCGAAGAACTAGGTCAGTTTGGCATTGACGGTCCCGCTGCGCTCAGGGGCGTACCTCACGTTTGGCATCCCCATGGTGGCCAATTGTGAGGTAACCCTGCCAGCGACGACCTCCAGATGGCCGATCCACCTGTTCTCGCCCACCATGTATTCCTAGTGGGAGGCGGCATCGTTCGCCCGCAGCTGCTTCTCCTCCTCCAGGCTCTGGGTCAAGGTCTCCTCCCGAGCTCTGCTCTCCGACGACAGCTCTCGAGGTCCTCTAGCTTCAGCTTGATGTCTCTGATGGAGTTCTGCGCCTCGGAGAGCTCCCCGGCCCTGCTGACGACCGCTCCTTGCGCCTCCACCAAGGCGCGGTTGTGCGTGTTCTTCTCGCCGGACAGCTTGAGGGTCTGCTCCTTCAGCTCGTCCCACTCCGCCTCCAGTTCCTTCACCTTGCCGGCGTGGGCCAGGGCTTGGGCATCGAGTGCCTCCTTGTGCCTCTGCTCCAGCTCACGGGTCCGCCGCGCGACAAGGACCTCGAGCTCCTCGTCCTTGCCGCGGAGCGTTGCGGCAAGCTTCGCCTCACGCGTGGAGAGGTCCTCCTCCTGGGAGTCCAAGGCGGCTTGATGCTGGTTCCGGGTGGCTTCGTCATGGCAGCCAAGTTCGCCGCCTTCTCCTGGGCCTTCTCGACGGCCAGCTTCATGGCGAAGCTCCACATCGCTGGGCCAATTTCTCCTGGAAGGCCCTCTGCTCCCAGGCCGATCGGTGGAACTAAGTTCGTCTGCGACGCTGCCGCTTTGAAGTCCGCCTCCGCGTTGTCCACCGCTGCCGCCCTGGACTTGACTTTGTCCAGGCGGGCGCGGTAGAGCACTTGGAGCTTCCGGAAATTGGCCCCCATGGCGCGGAAGAGCTGCTGTTCTGGGGAACCGTCGCCGCCAACGCCCGGCGCATCGACAATCTCGAGCCCGGTCGCGGCAAGCACCTCGCCATCAAAAACTTCTCCTTCGGCGGGCGCTCGGCTTGACGCCCCTGGGAGGTGGACGAAAAGATCATCGCCCACCTTCAGATACCTGCCGGGGCCCGAGGTTGAGGAGGAGGGAGGCTGATCATCCATCACCTCTTCCTCGGCGGGGGCCTTGCCGGTCCCCCCGGCAGGACCACCGCCGACGCCCTCGGTGGAGGCCTCGTCGGTAGCCTCGGCGGCCCCCGCGACAGCATCCTCGGCTGCGCCCTTGGCGGCCTCGTCAGCGGCGGCCTCGTCAGCACTCTTGGCGGCCTCCTCTGCGGCAATCTTGTCGGCCTCAGCCGCGGCCTCTTCGGCAATATCCCCGACAACGGTGTCCATGTCCTCCGTGTCTGTTGAAGGAGGGCCTAGGCGGCAGTAGAAGCAATGAAGCCAAGAGAAGCATAAGGGAAAAGGACAGAGACAAAGGACGGGTGACTCACCAGTGCCGGGCTGTGAAGCAGAAATCCCCTCTCTGCCAGCATTTGGCGCCGAGGCAGAGCCACCAGCGCACAAGTTCCCCTCTTCCTCCATGGGTGTGGGCTCCGTGCCTGATGCCCTTGCCGGGGACGCCCCCCGCGGCGGTGTAGTCGATGGGAGTGGTGTGTTAGGGGTAGCCCCCAGCGGCTCCTCCTGCTACCGCTCCCCTCCTGCAAACCCGGCAAGGTCAGCATCGTGGCATCGGGCGCCTGCCCCATGTCGAGTAAGAAGGAGGTGATGAACTTACGCTGGGGGCTGCGCCGGGGGCTTCTGTTCGGGCTGCTCAGCACCACCAGTGGTGTCTTTGAAGCCCCAGCCGGGGGCTGGCTGCTCGCCGAGGTCCTCGCCCTCTTCGCCCTCTGGGCCAACGTCTCTGCATCCCTACAAAAGCAAAAATGGATCAAGACAAGCGACCCGATTCAGGGAAATGAAAATGACAGTAAGGAACGGAGTACTTACTCTTCATCCGTCTCCTCCTCTTCCGCCAGTTTCCTTTTCCGCTCCAGGCTGAGAGGCCCAAGATCAAAGGGGAGCTCCACGTCATCATCCGAGTCGACGCCTGCCGAAGGAGGCGAAGAAGGCGGCGGGGTCTGTGTCCGCCCGGATGAGGAAGGGGCTGCCGCCTTCTTCTTCTCAGTGGCCTTCGTCAGCCTCTTCGCCGCCGAGGCCCTCGTGTGGCGCCCGGACCCTTCCAGGGTCAATTGAGGCCGCGTGGCCCAGCCAGGCCGGACCGGCTCGCCAGAGCCGGCCCACCGCAGGACTCGCCCTCTTCCTCTGGCTGGCGTCAAGCCCGCCGCCACGCCCTCCTCCTTCGATGACTCGTCGGCCGCGTCCTCGACGAGCGGAGCTCCGGTCTCGGCACTGCTGGCCTCCCCAGTGGCTGCCGCCCACAGGGTGAACTGCTCCTCCTCCGCGGCCGTGGTGACCTCGTCCTCCACGCCCCCGGCGCTGCCGGCCTCCAGAGCAAGCTGCGCCTCCCTCGCCCTGGTGGCGATATAGTCCAGCTCCCCTTGGGTGGTGTCCATGACAAGCCACCGCGCGGCGTCGGCACTGATGTACACCTCAATCAAGGTGTCGAAGAACTGCTGCACATCTGCGGCCGTCGGCTCCCTCCAGCTCGGAACGGGGCCGTGCGCGTTGCAGTCCGGCATCATGGCGATGATCTCGGACCGGCGCGAGTTATTGCACAACGGGACCACCCCCGCTGGCAATTTGAAGAGCGGCCCCTTGACGGCCTTGCCGGCCTTTACGGCAACCCTTGCGGCCTTGCCGGTCAGCTCGACCTCGCCATCGCGATCCACATCCAGCTGGAAAAGCCGTTGGCAGAAGTGGGCGTGCGCCATCACCGTGAAGTTGTGGTCGAGGCCAGGGCGGAGCCGCATGATGTCAGCCGGATTCGTGAAGAGCCAAGCCGGCCTCCCCTTATTGTGCAGCGGGGCGATCCGGCGGCAGATGAAATCTGCCCCGATCATCTCGAGGGTGAGCCCAGCCGGGGTCAGCCGGAGAATCCTGGTGGTGGCGACAGTGGGCCTCCCGTCGGCGGCGTCGACGTCACCCCAATCATTGCCGCGGACCGGCGGCGCTCGGCGGACCTTGCAAAATTCTAGCGGGTCTTCATCTTCGATCCAGCACCACCGGTCACGACATTCATCCCACCTCTCCCTCACGGCACCATCCGGGTACGCCTCCTTGGATCTTGGGATCCAGGTGACGCAACCAGCGACGGCACCTCCCATTTGGATTCGAGGATAGAAGTAATGGCGGAAGACCGCCGTGTTGGGTTGCACTCCGGCAAAGCCCTCCAAAGATGCGCAAAGCAAGACATGCACGCCACCGCATTCGGAGTGAAATCCAAAAGGCGAAAACCGAAGGTGTGCATAATGCCGCAGAAGAAATCGGAGAAAGGAGGGCATAACGCAAAAGAAAAGTAGTCGACGAAGAAGGGGTACCGATTTGGGGAAGGATCGGCACAAGCGGCAGGGATGACGCGCATCGCCGGGTGTCCCGAGTTCTCTCCCCCCGTCTTCACTCCCCACAAGGGCTTGAAAGAGGCCCAGAGCTCATGAACGTCAACCGACGAGGGGAAGAAGAAGGCGGACTTCGTCTTGTCCCCCAACAACGCGCTCTCCGGCGGCTCCACGGTCACAGGGCCCTTTGCCACCCCCTTGCCCTTGGCGGATTTGGGCGCCATGGCGGCCAAGGAGTCTAGAGGGTTAAGGAAGGGGGGTGGCGAAGCAGCAACGGCGGGCGACGGCGAAAAGCTTGCAAGGGAAGGAAGAAAAGGAGCGGCGGCTCTGAGATTGGAAAAGGCACGAAGGAAGAGGAGAAAGTGAGCAGCGCGCCCGCGGTTATTCCTTCTTATGGGGGAGAACGCGGGCCGCCTCCTTTCACATTAACTGTGATGTGACGCATGCTGTCAGGACCCCGATCCTAAGTCACACCGATCTAGCATGTAACACCTCATATCACTTTGCGGCCTCACGCACGGTATTCCCACGGGTGTCGCCTTACCATGGCCCGGGACCGCTTATGCGTCTTTTGGCTCACGTATATGATAGTGTCGCTAGCATCCATATGACAAAGAACTCGGGCCGACATGGCTAGTCGTGAACCCAAAGCGGGCGCTTAACCTATGGGGACAGGCATACATGAATCACATCGAGCATGTCGGTCATCAACGTATGTATTCGGCTGTAGCACTGGCTAACAGGACTCGGTATCCCGGCTGTAGCAGGCTAGGCAGGACTCGAATAACACCGCGTGACATTTCCCGAAGGACAGACATAAGGAACGGCGAAACACATGCCGCCAGTCAAGTGTCCAAGCAGTAGTGCTTTGGGCTAGCGGTGACTCCGGTGAACCGGGTCAGAGCGGACTACTATCGCTCAGAAGCACGAGACTACATTTCCCCATATGAGAGGCTGCCAAGGATAAACAACTAGTTTGTCGGATCCCACACATACCAAGCATTTCAAACATACACACATTATGCTCAATATGCGTAGATACAACATGGCATCACAACATAACTCTACGACTCAAATATTACTCATTAGGCTCAAGAGCGAGATATTACAAACATGGGTCTCATGACCCAACACTCGTGAGCATACAAGTTAAAGCACAAGCGAAGCTAATCATGTCCGAAAGTACGCATAACTATAAATGAAAAGGGCTGAGAAGCCCGACTATCTACGAGATCCTGCCAAGGCACAAGATCGTAGCTGAGGTATCAAGCTAACCGTCAAGTCCAAGCGGAACTACTAGCGAGACTAAAGTCTCTCGCAAAACATAAAATAGGCAAACGTGAGTACAAACGTACTCAGCAAGACTTACATCGTAACTAGCTACATATGCATCATTATCAAAAGGGGTGGTGGAGTTTGACCGCAGCAAGCCAGCTTTGACTCAAATGGCTATCCCGAACTACGATCGCAAGTAACTCTTTTGAGGTGGCGCACACGAGTCCACATATTCACCATATCAATACACCACTATGGACCCGCCTCCGCCTTCCTACGAGAACGCCATCCATAGCACTCACGCTTATCTTGCGCATTTTAGGGTATCCACTTTCACTTGTCTATGAACCGATATAGGCAACCCAGAAGTCCTTTTCCGTGGACACGGCTATTCAATAGATCATATTAAACCCTGCAGGGTGTACTTCTTCACACACGCTCTCGCCACTTATAGCCCTCAGACACGCTATGTACCTCGGCAACCTTCAAGCGGAAGCCGGGCGAGGGAGTCGGCCACGACCGACTAACCACACAAGTCTCTCGCCCGTGTTTATCGCCTATTCGGGTTCCATCCGCAAGGAGATCCGGCCGGGTGTCGCCACGGCCCCAAACGATGTGAGCAGGGTTCCCAAGCCCACCAACCGGTGCCACTTGGTACACCGTGCCATCAGGCCTAGTCTGTCCCAAGCCCACCTGCAGGTGCCACTTGGTAGACTACTAACACTACCTACAAACACCGTAAACTAGTTGCAACTCCCCGGACATAGATCAATTTGATTAATAAGTCGAGAGGTGTCGTGTTTCCGTAACCCAATGTGTGGTAGTAACTGTTCATGGATCACAAACACAAAACTCAGTTCCTGAGGACGGCTGCAATGAGACAACCCACCATGTACTCCTACATGGCCTCTCACCGCTACCTTTACCAAATCGTGTTCACACACTTAGCTCACACACAATAGGACATGTTCATAACAATTCCAATTCATTCCCGGCATGAATCAGACCCGACTTAACTCTAAGCAAGAGGCATGACAAACAAGCATAAATGAGTAGGCACAACATGGCTCAAGCAATTCCTACTCATGCTAGTGGGTTTCATCTAATTATCGTGGAATGACAGGTCATGCAAAGGATCAAGGGGTTCAGCTACCGCAGCAAGTAACACATGAGACGTTGTTGTCCTAATGCAGTAAAATAGAGCAGGAGCGAGAGAGTGGGATTATATCGGAATGAACAAGGGTTTTGCTTGCCCGGCACTTCAAGATAATATAGTTCTTCATCGGTGTCATCGAACTCATCGTCGGTACATCGCTCACCGAGGGAACAATTACCGCAAACAAGAAAGAACACAATCAATGCAATGCACATATATGATGCATGATCATTTTAAGGTACTGAATTCACCTAATGCAATAATAATCCAAGTTAGTTGAAGTGGAATTCAAACAAGGTTGAATTCCAACTCCAAATGCTATTTCATAAATTACCCTAATCATGATTCATCCTATTCAGTGATGTTAACTTGTTCAAACATGCATGATCATGGCATAAACAGATTCTTCATATTTTTCTGATCATTTTCCATATATAAATTATTTCAATCCGAGTTACGGTTGAATTTCTATGAATTTTAGAAGTTTAGGACATTTTCTGAAATTTCCTGAATTAAATTAAATCTAGAAACCTAGTTATTATGCCACCGACGTCAATGTGACGTCAGCCGGTCAACAGGGCGCCTGGTCAAACTCGACGTGTGGGGGCCACACGTCGCTGACTAACTAAACTAACCTAGTTAATTAGCACTAACCTAGGTTAAGTTAAATTAATTTAAACCTAAACTAAATTAGTTATAGCAAGGGCCCGCATGTCGATGGGGAGAGGGGAGGTCAAACCGGCAGTGGGTCAACCCATCACGGTCGTGATCGGGCGCCGCGGCGTTTAGTCAGCCGGGCGACGCAATGGCGGCGCAAGTGCATTTCGATGTTCCGGCCACCAAAAGGGTCGGGGAGGGTACCTACGGGGAGCTGGGGATGAGCTGAAGCTCTTGGTGAAGTGGGTTGAGCTCGGGGCGGTCGGAATCGACGCCGGCGGCGTGTTTGGCGGCGGCCGGAGCTCGGGCAAGCTCGGGCTCGACGCTGCGGCGCGCTAGAGGGGAAGCGGAGGGGCGCTGCGGGTTCTCGGTGTCAAGGTGAGCCCAGGGTGGGGTTGGCTTGAAGCCATCGGGCTCTAGCCACGCCGGCGAGGCACGGCAAGGCGAAGCCTACCGCAGTGGAAATGGTGGCTAGAGAGGGAGAACGAGTCGGGAGAAGGGGAAACGATAGAGGAGCTCACGGCGGGTGCGGTGATGGCATCGGGCGAAGCTCGGGAGGCACCGAGCCGACGGGACGGGCGGCGAAGCGGGCGGGTCCGAGAAGGGGAAAACGGCGGGGCGGCGCCGGGCGCCCCGGCTGGAGGCCTCGGTGAGGAGGGCGAGGATGGAGTGGCGGGGCTTGGGGGCATGTCGGGAGGTAAGGGGAGGCGGTGGTCATGCGAACGGCGACGGTGGCGACGAGGCCGCTCGGTCCGGCGAGAGAGAGGGAGCAGAGGAGAGGGAGGGTCGGGAGAGAGTGAGAGAGAGCCAGGCACGTGGCTCTCCGTGGCGTCGCCTAGGAGGGCCGGGAAGCAGGAGGTGGCCGGGAAGCAGGAGGTGGCGCTGGGCGCTGTCGCCAGAAACCTCCTCCTCGCCTCTTGGCAGAGGTAGGCGACGAGCGGTGTTCGGTTGGTGGGCTGGGCCACCAACCGGGCCAAATGAGGAGGGGAAAGAAGGTTGGGCCGGGTGGGCTGCGCAGTGAGGCAGTGCAGTTCTCTCCCTGTTTTCCTATTTAACTCTGTTTTCCTATTTTCTGTAGTTTGTTTTGATTTAGTTTTACACACCAAATCATTTTTTATAACTCCTGAGATAAATTGGGGCATTATTTGGATTATTCCAAAAGCCCACAATTGAAACCAGAATTTTTGGAGCATTCAAAATATTTATAGTATTGAAATGCCCCAATTCAAATACAATATGGTTTATTCAAAAATCCAAAAATGCCTTGGAAAAATATCCATCACCTCTGGATATGGTTTTCACCTTTTTCCATTAATCATGAACATTTTGCAAACCACTTTGGGTTCTTGAAGATATTTTTGAAGTTGAACCTAATTGAATTGTTTTAGTGCTAGGGCTTGATCATCCCCATTTCAATTTTCATGGAAGTTAAACATGATGCATGGATGAGATGCTACTAGCTACAAACAAGCTCTAGGGCTGTGACAACTCACCCCCACTAAACAAGAATCTCGCCCCGAGATTCAAGACGTGAGGTAAGAGGAAAAGGGAAGTCACAAACTATCACAATCTTCATAACCCATTTGCCCTTCGCGAAGATGTTGATTCATTCCATCATCTTGGTCTTGACGTCTTCGAGATCTTCACTCGACACGACAACGGAAAGAGGGGAAAAACCCTACATGATTCGACCTTCACGAAGATCAAATAAACATGATCAACTCACGGACTCGAGACGGTGACACATCTCGAGTTGAGGCACAAAATACATCGAAAGAGATGGGAGAACAACAACGGGGTTTGATTGGTGGCAACAACTCCACGCCTAGGGAGATGGTGGATAGTGTCAAGGTGGTGAGGAAATATTTATCATGATCCCGTAACGGGACACCTCGAGAAAGGTAGCGCAAAGAACTATTCCCTTAAGTGGCAAAAAGAATTACTTTTGATCCATAGATCATTGGAACTCTTTATACCAGCCTAAGGCAATCACAAGCGATCATTTGGTGGAATGCAAAGGAATGGTACACCCGGACTAAAATGGATGATGTGGACTACCTTGTTGAAGACAACGCAATGGATGATTTTGCTTATCATCGAAGGTGGGGGGACCCATGGTGAATCCACTTTTGAGGATGATCCTAGACAAGAATTACTAAGAAGGCAGCCCATAACGAAATGCCACAAGGACGGTGCAAGCTGGGAACGAAATGCAACTGTTCGAATGTTCCAACCATCATATCCGCCTGAGATTCAGATCCGATTGGGAATAGGATACTTCAGACTCAAAGATGTCCGAACAGGAAAGGTTGCAACACAAATCGACGAGATGGCGTTGCGAGATTCTCGAAGTGAACTAAGGTAGTAAGCTCCAAAGCATGAGCGGGTTCTCTACAAACAGTGAACACGTTGTCCCGGACAAACATGGTCACGTAGTAGTCTTATCATAAAACACTACCGAAGTTCAAGGTTGGGAATCATCATCGGGATATCGAAGTCCTGGTATAAGCCGCGGTCTTAAGAAGGAACTTCTTCTCCTTGAACAAACCAATCAGTGGCTTGGTGTGCTATGGAATTCATATGAAATGAAGATGATCAGTCTATCATGCCATAGAATACTTCGCACGTGCATGACTGACTTGGGACGATTCCAGAGGAGGCAAAACAAACCTTTCTCAAATTCATGGCGGCAACTTACCCCTAAGGCACATGAATGCGAGGAAGTCACTACTTTCATCCAAACATATGCTTCATGAATGAAACACGAAGAAATGCTTACACAAGTTTCCAATACTAGGTTGATGCTCAACATGACTCATGGGGGAGATAAAATGCTACTGATGGGCTCAACAGCAACTCATCGGAATTTCCATATCACTGGACTTCCACCATCATGTGAACACAGTGATAGCATTGGTCGCACTAAAAGACATAATGGTGTATGCTCGAGGGATCAACCACCAGTAAGACAACATTACGAATATCGTTGGTTCTGATTTGACTTGACAATGGCCCATACTCAAATCAAAGAATTGATAGGATAATAGATCCAACAACTGATCACGAGGAACAATCGATGAAGATATCATCTTTCTTCAACACACACTACACAAGAATATCCCTTTGGATCGAATCTAAGTTAGGCAAGCTTTTATCTTCCAACTCTCCAAGTTATTGTCTAGCTTAACCAACTAGCTCAGGTATCCAACACAGATTCTTGGTGAAGGGTGGTTCACAGAAAACCAACTTGATCACGAACTCAACATAGCGGTCGTGTGACAACCGATAACACTTCCAAGAAGATATTTGGAAAGTCACGAACCACCGGTATGTTACTAAGCTCGAGAACGATCTTGCTTTTGAGGGCAAGACGATATTATCAAATGAGTGAGGACTTGACAAGATCCTAACTCATCAATCGAGGTGTGCACCGTAAATAAGGACTAGGTAGCACGATCAATCTTAGGATGATGGTTTAATAACCAACACGCTAAGGATGAGAATATTGTCCATTCACTACCAAGCAACGAGTGGCTCGAGTATTGATTTCGCACATCATAATTCACTTGCGGCATTCCGGTTACAACAACACGGAACCGAGGAATGAATAATGATAGCGAGAGTATCATCGCGTCAAGAATTCCTAAGAGGTTGTGCAATTCCCATGACATTCTTGACATAAGATGGCAATACTCAGGTAGAACAGATTCAAAAGCTGAATTGGCATTTTGATCTGCGGGATACAACTACTTTGACCCAATCCTCGGATATGGATGAGGTGTCGAGTTTGTTTCTCCTAGTCATTACGGAATAGAATGGCTTGTCGGACCACAAGGATAATAGGCATTGATGATTTAATGCACGACTACTCCCGACTATCAATTGATAGACGAAGGTCGGAATGCAATCGAGGAGAGCAACTCAGAGGAACATATAATTTTCTGAGTTGTGGATGCACGTGTTAGTATGTCGAATCTAAGCTCAACATTTCTTCCGGATAACCCATGCGAGAAAGGTAGAATTGGCAGATTCACAATTATGAACGGAGAACTCCTCAAGAGCACTCTAGTTGTGATCTTTTGGTTCAAAGAACTTCGCCATAATTAGTTCATTGTATTTGGAAGAAGGAGAATACCACGGACTTCGAGGACTATCGCAAGGTTACTAATATCCTAAAGGCACTAGCAAACACTATCAACATGAAGTAGGATGAATCTCGGGTTCAGAAACCCAGGAGTAGAATACCTACTACTAAATGGCATCACGGATGCTTTCAAGAATACCGCCGTAATCATCACACCGGGATACAAAAGCATTGCTAAATTGCTAGGTGACTTCCTAAACACCTAGGGTCATAATAGTAGTTCCAACATGTATGTCGAGGCAACAAAGTACCTCAACTTACCGATTAGTGTGCTTATTCTGACCAAAAGGTCATCGGGAACGGAAGGAAAGAATTTGCAAATGCATCAGACTATTTAGAGACCTGGGATGACTCGGACAGCATAATGGATGTAAATGCTCAAAATGATTTGAGACATCCTGCAAGAATGGTGGCATAACCACTCAAAAATATCATAACAAGATTCTGAGATCAACAGTTATCATACAGGAGTAGTAGGAACTGAACTGGGGATTAAAACCAACAATCTTATAGGTCTATGGATTAGTAACACGTCATCCTAATAGACAGATGAGAAGCCTAGTTCTTAAACCCCGTAGAAGAGAAGAGGATGACTCAGGCATCGAGAAGGCCATGAGGTATAAGGAGTAAAAAGAGCCTTACGTTCCTTCCCCAATCCATTCCCTTACATAACTAAAGCATTTCTAGACACAACTTCACCAGTTTGGCTTGGTAATCCTCTGTGCAGTCAGGCTCTGATACCAACGCTGTCAGGACCCCGATCCTAAGTCACACCGATCTAGCATGTAACACCTCATATCACTTTGCGGCCTCACGCACGGTATTCCCACGGGTGTCGCCTTACCATGGCCCGGGACCGTTTGCGTCTTTTGGCTCACGTATGATAGTGTCGCTAGCATCCATATGACAAAAACCGGGCCGACATGGCTAGTCGTGGAACCAAAGCGGCGCTTAACCTATGGGGACAGGCATACATGAATCACATCGAGCATGTCGGTCATCAACGTATGTATTCGGGCTGTAACAGGGCTAACAGGACTCCGTATCCCGGGCTGTAGCAGTGCTAGGCAGGACTCCGAATAACACCGCGTGACATTTCCCGGCGACGACATATAGGAACGAAGCGAAACACATGCCGCCAGTCAAGTGTCCAAGCAGTAGTGTGGGCTAGCAGGACTCGTGAACCGGGCAGAAGCGGACTACTATCGCCGGAAGCACGAGACTACATTTCCCCATATGAGAGGCTGCCAAGGATAAACAACTAGTTTGTCGGATCCCACACATACCAAGCATTTCAAACATACACACATTATGCTCAATATGCGTAGATACAACATGGCATCACAACATAACTCTCTGACTCAAATATTACTCATTAGGCTCAAGAGCGAGATATTACAAACATGGGTCTCATGACCCAACACTCGAAACATACAAGTTAAAGCACAAGCGGAAGCTAATCATGTCTCGAAAGTACGCATAACTATAAATGAAAAGGGCTGAGAAGCCCGACTATCTACCAGATCCCGCCAAGGCACAAGATCGTAGCTGAGGTATCAAGCTAACCGTCAAGTCCAAGCGAACTACTAGCGAGACTAAAGTCTCTCTCGCAAAACATAAAATAGGCAAACGTGAGTACAAACGCACTCAGCAAGACTTACATCGTAACTAGCTACATATGCATCATTATCAAAAGGGGTGGTGGAGTTTGACTGCAGCAAGCCAGCTTTGACTCGGTGGCTATCCTGAACTACGATCGCAAGTAACTCTTTTGAGGTGGCGCACACGAGTCCACATATTCACCATATCAATACACCACTATGGACCCGCCTCCCGCCTTCCTCACGAGAACGCCATCCATAGCACTCACGCTTATCTTGCGCATTTTAGGGTATCCACTTTCACTTGTCTATGAACCGATATAGGCAACCCAGAAGTCCTTTTCCGTGACACGGCTATTCGAATAGATCATATTAAACCCCCGCAGGGTGTACTTCTTCACACACGCTCTCGCCACTTATAGCCCTCAGACACGCTATGTACCTCGGCAACCTTCAAGCGGAAGCCGGGCGAGGGAGTCGGCCACGACCGACTAACCACACAAGTCTCTCGTCTGTGTTTATCGCCTATTCGGGTTCCATCCGCAAGGCGATCCGCCGGGTGTCGCCACGGCCCCAAACGATGTGAGCGGGGTTCCCAAGCCCACCAACCGGTGCCACTTGGTACACCGTACATCAGGTTTGCCTAGTCTGTCCCAAGCCCACCTGTACCGGGTGCCACTTGGTAGACTACTAACACTACCTACAAACACCAGAAACTAGTTGCAACTCCTGGACAGAGATCAAGTTGATTAATAAGTCGAGAGGGGTCGAGTTACCGGAACCCAATGTGTGGTAGTAACTGTTCATGGATCACAAACACATAACTCAGTTCCTGAGGACGGCTGCAATGAGACAACCCACCATGTACTCCTACATGGCCTCTCACCGCTACCTTTACCAAATCGTGTTCACACTTAGCTCACACACAATAGGACATGTTCATAACAATTCCAATTCATTCCCGATGAATCAGACCCGACTTAACTCTAAGCAAGAGTGTGCATGACAAACAAGCATAAATGAGTAGGCACAACATGGCTCAAACAATTCCTACTCATGCTAGTGGGTTTCATCTAATTCTTGTGGAATGACAGGTCATGCAAAGGATCAAGGGGTTCAGCTACATGCAGCAAGTAACACATGAGACGTTGTTGTCCTAATGCAGTAAAATAGAGCAGGAGCGAGAGAGTGGGATTATATCGGAATGAACAAGGGGGTTTTGCTTGCTTGGCACTTCTGAAGATAATATAGTTCTTCATCGGTGTCATCGAACTCATCGTCGGTACATCGTCTACCGGGAGGGAACAATTACCGGCAAACAAGAAAGAACACAATCAATGCAATGCACATATATGATGCATGATCATTTTACGGTACTGAATTCACCTAATGCAATAATAATCCAAGTTAGTTGAAGTGGAATTCAAACAAGGTTGAATTCCAACTCCAAATGCTATTTCATAAATTACCCTAATCATGATTCATCCTATTCAGTGATGTTAACTTGTTCAAACATGCATGATCATGCCATAAACAGATTCTTCATATTTTTCTGATCATTTTCCATATATAAATTATTTCAATCCGAGTTACGGTTGAATTTCTATGAATTTTAGAAGTTTAGGACATTTTCTGAAATTTCCTGAATTAAATTAAATCTAGAAACCTAGTTATTGCGTCAGCCTGACGTCAATGTGACGTCAGCGGGTCAACAGGGCGCCCCTGGTCAAACCTGACGTGTGGGGGCCACACGTCAGTGACTAACTAAACTAACCTAGTTAATTAGCACTAACCTAGGTTAAGTTAAATTAATTTAAACCTAAACTAAATTAGTTAGCAGGCGGGCCCGCATGTCGATGGGGAGAGGGGAGGTCAAACCGGCGTTGGGTCAACCCACGCCGGTCAGTCAGCGTGGCGCGGCGTTTAGTCACGCAGCCGACGCTGGCGGCAAGTGCATTTCGATGTTCCGCCACCAAAAGGGTCGGGAGGGTACCTCGGGAGTGAGGGATGAGCTGAAGCTCTTGGTGAAGTGGGTTGAGCTCGGGGCGGTCGGAATCGACGCCGGCGGCGTGTTTGGCGGCGGCCGGAGCTCGGGCGAGCTCGGGCTCGACGCTGAGGCGCGCTAGAGGGGAAGCGGAGGCGCTATGGGTTCCTGTGCTGCGGTGAGCCCAGGTGGGGTTGGCTTGAGCCATCGGGGCTCTAGCCACGCCAGCGATGAGGCACGGCGGGCGGCGAAGCTTGACCGCAGTGGAAATGGTGGCTAGAGAGGGAGAACGAGTCGGGGAGAAGGGGAAACGATAGAGGAGCTCACGGCGGGTGCGGTGATGGCATCGGGCGAAGCTCGGGGAGGCACCGGAGCCGACGAATTTGACGGCGGCGAGCGGCGGGTCCGAGAAGGGGAAAACGGCGGGGGCGGCGCCTCGGGGCGCTCCGGCGTCGGGAGGCTCGGTGAGGAGGGCGAGGATGGAGTGGCGGGGCCTGGGGGCATGTCGGGAGGTAAGGGGAGGCGGTGGTCATGGCGAACGGGCGACAAGCATGACGAGGCCGCCTGGTCCGGGCGAGAGAGAGGGAGCAGAGGAGAGGGAGGGGTCGGGAGAGAGTGAGAGAGAGCCAGGGCACGTGGCTCTCCGTGGCGTCGTCTAGGAGGGGCCGGGGAAGCAGGAGGTGGCCGGGGAAGCAGGAGGTGGCGCGCTCGGCGCGGTCGCCGTGTCCCTCCTCTGCCTACTGGCAGAGGTAGGCGACGAGCGGTGTTCGGTTGGTGGGCTGGGCCACCAACCGGGCCAGCGAGGGGAGGGGAAAGAAGGTTGGGCCGGGTGGGTTGCGCAGGTGAGGCCAGGTACAGTTCTCTCCTGTTTTCCTATTTAACTCTGTTTTCCTATTTTCTGTAGTTTGTTTTGATTTAGTTTTAGACACCAAATCATTTTTTTATAACTCCTGAGATAAATTGGGGCATTATTTGGATTATTCCAAAAGCCCACAATTGAAACCAGAATTTTTGGAGCATTCAAAATATTTATAGTATTTAAATGCCCCAATTCAAATACAATATGGTTTATTCAAAAATCCAAAAATGCCTTGGAAAAATATCCATCACCTCTGGATATGGTTTTCACCTTTTTCCATTAATCATGAACATTTTTGCAAACCACTTTGGGTTCTTGAAGATATTTTTGAAGTTGAACCTAATTGAATTGTTTTAGTGCTAGGGCTTGATCATCCCCATTTCAATTTTCATGGAAGTTAAACATGATGCATGGATGAGATGCTACTAGCTACAAACAAGCTCTAGGGCTGTGACACATGCCAGCGGGAAGCAACCCAACGAATGCCGCCCACGGCACACACACGCCCCACGCGCCACGCTGCAGAAGCGTGGGGGCGCAAAGACGCCAAGAAACTTACCGCAAAAACCGCCCCGCCTGCCACAAGATTGCTTTTTGGGCCTAGCCCAACAACGCTGTTGCGCTTATGTGTGGCCCAGGCCGGGGCTCTGTCGGTGTACAAAAAGGGGGGTGCACTTTTGTACCCTATAACTGCAGGCAGTCTGAGCCACAAAGCGCCGCCACACCAAGCACGGCAAGGGAGGTAAGCCAAGGTAAGGCCGAAGCTGAAGACAAGCAGAACGACGCCAAGACCAAGACAACAAAGAGCAAAGGGGACAGAGCAGCCCCCCGGCAAGATCCTTGCCGGGGGGCAGCTTTAGCTAGCCCGGCAAGATCCTTGTCGTGGCGGCTCGCCCCACACCTACGGAGCGAAATCACCCTTGAGTCCACTACCCCCATGGGGGCAAGGATTCGGGAGACATCCCCGTGGTGGCGTGGTGGCATGCAGATCTTTGTGAAGACATTCAAGACCAGATGCCCACTTAGAAAGGTGATGACTCTTGGCGGGATCCCAGCCAAGGAGGACCACAAGGCCCCCGGCAAGAGCCTTGCCGGGGATGACAGCGTGCGCCACGGCAAGACCCTTGCCGACACCCGTGGGGCCACCATCAGGCCCGCACCAGCCACACCTCCACCGCCGTTCGCATGCAGCTGTCGACCCAACCAGTTGGGCAGGCACCTGCGTGGCGGCGTGCAGTCTCTTCGTGGAGACCCACCACTGCGCCACCTCAGCTGCTTGCCTGCCTACATGGCACCAGGGGCGCCGCTGGCCAGGGCGCGTGTCAACACAAGAGGGAGCGGCGGCGGACGGGACAAGGCCCTCACCTGTCCCCGATAAAGCAAGGACACCTAAGCAAGGCGCATTAAATGCGCCTTGTCATGTAATGCGAGGGATAACCTCGCATTATCAGACTTTCCACCTCCTGTGTGCCACTGTGGCAGCCCCTTTCCTATAAAAGGAGGCCCGAGGCGACTAGGAGGAGGATTCGGCTTTTTGGAGCTCCTCACGCCCCATAGCTAGCTCAAGAACACAGATATACAATCCACCAAAGCAGGAGTAGGGTTTTACGCATCCTCGCGGCCCGAACCTGGATAAACGAACCGTGTGCTACCTGTTTGATCCGCTCTTCTCACGACCCCAGCACCCCGCAACCGTAGTAGGGATTCTTGTGATCCCATAGGTGTCATTTCCCACCGACACTGACAATCACTACTTTGATGTAAGGCAAACACATGATACCAGGATGGAATATGTATGAAAAACAGGACGGCATGGCATGTTCACAACTGTTTGTGTAAACTAAGCAGAAACCATTCCAGCAAATAAGAAGCAATGCAAGCTAGACACCACATGAAAGATGCAACCAATATGACTCTGCCAAGTTAAAAGCGTCCCATCATGAATGGAATTTCAACAAATTAGAAGCAGCGCATGCTATAAATCATATGAAAGATGCAACTAATATCGCACTGCATATACTAAAGGTGTCTCGTCATGTTGATTGATGCAGGATACAAAAAACAATAGTTTTATGTAAGGACATGCTTAATAGACAGATGTACTATGTACTAAATACAGGAAGGCATGTCACATTAACTTGGTATAATGTATAAGCTAAGCAGACTAGCACATGCAGTTTAACCAGATTGGAAGAATTACAATCTAGACACCATATGCAACATGCGACCACATATCACGCTGCCAAGTTAGAGCAAGCACCTGCGATGCTAGTGTACAGGAAATGTTGTAATCAACTACAGAGCTACGTTCACTATCTTCATGTAGCATTTATGTTTCTTGAGAATCATGTCGGGAGGCTGACGCTGCATTCTTTAAATGAGGAGTAGTCCCCTTGCCTGCCTGCCTCGTCATAAGTGATTGATGAGGGATACACAAGAACATTAGTTTGATGTAAGAACATGGTTAATACACAGATGTACTAGTATGTACCAAAAATAGAAAGGCATGTCATATTCAATGGTATAATGTGTAAGCTAAGCAGATGCAATTTAACCAAATTGGAAGCAATACAAGCTAGACATCCGGGTGGAGTGGTGAGCATGATCATCTAGGACCTGAGAGCTTGGTGGGAGGCGGGCTGCTTCGCCACCATCGCAGCTTTTTTAGTTGGCTTCCAGGTGATGCCTATCTTTGTTGGGCTTGTCACTGGCTCGGCCAGTGCCCTGACTAGCTATTTGTCTTCTGGTGCTCACGGGGATGGTGGTTCATGTAAAAAAATACCTTACCTTATCTTATCGACTTCGGCCTTTCGAATACAAGCTAGACATCATATGGAACATGCAACCACATATGACACCGCGAAGTTAAAGCAAGCACCTGGGATGGTGGTTCATTGCGAGCGAGGTCATCAACTCCAGAGCTACGTTCCCCGTCTCCATCTGCTGAAACTGCACCCATTAAAGCGTTGAGACGTGTCTTGCCTAGCCGCACAACAAGCTGGAGCGACTTATCTCTTTTCTTTTTGGCTTCTCTCATGGCAGCATAGTCTGAAATACCCTTGCATAAAAACACAACAGTGAGAGTAAGGGTGAAGTGTGTGCAAAACTAGTGCACTATAAAAGTAGCAGATAGCAGGTGGCTGAAAAATAAATGACAGGAGACATATGATAGCTCTACAACATTGCATGGCAAACAAAACTAGATTCTACTCCGTATGATTTTGTAATATATGAGCGCACAAAATGCAGGTACTCCTCCAGCACACCACCACATGTGGTCATATCTAAGATAACAGTCGACAGAAAATAAATAGGTCAGTCGATTTTTCTTAATGAACCGTCCGATCTATAAGGAACGGGCAGATGGCCTTCTTCTACCTCCCGCCAGTCACTGTTAGTGATCTTTCTCGAACTGCCAGCGACCACCGGCCCAGACCCCTGCCTCCGCCGCCCCGCCCTCCCATCGACCTCACACCACCGCCGTGCTTGGCAGCGCCCCCAGGCCATACCGTTAATCCCCGCCGACCACCAGATCAGGCGCCAGTAGCTATAGGCCGCACGCCCCTAAGATAAACACCAAAGCGCTGCTTCCCGGCGTAATAGGCTTACTAGCGCTGTTACGCCGGGAATGCTTCCGTTAATTGGGAATCAACTGGCGAAATTGAAATTCAGGGGGTCAACGGACCTCTAGCTAAGGTGAAATAGTATATGAGGAGAAACCTTGTGCATCGCGAGTTACTAGGAACATCTAGTATCAAGAAGAAGCGGTCAACTAGTGTCTTCTGTGGGATGAATACCGTGCAAGCAGAGACGTAAGATTTGGTACGAATAAGGGAAGAGGAGTACCTTTTTCGTTGCGGTGTGGTCACCCCCACATGTCGCGCCCGATCTTCTTGTTTTTACCGGGAAACCGATGTTCGGAGGGTGCATGCTTGGACGAACCCATGGCCAAATTGTTGATCGTGTTGCCGTGGCCGTATGTCGGCGGAGGGGAAGCAGATCCGAGCCGAAGGCGGCGTAGCAGGAACAGCTCGTGCGGTGGAGGTGGCGAAGTTGGAGCGGCAGCGGTGAGGCGCAGGACGGCGCCGCTGAACTAGCTCGGTGCACGGACGGCTCGGCCTCGGCTTCAACTACTACTAGTCGTGGAGGGCATTGCGGTTGAGGTTATGCGGTGGACGCATTTACGTCGGGGTATCGGCTCCGGCGTGATGGAGGAGGGCGGCGGTTGATGGGTGGGATGGGGTGGCGGACGGAGGGCGCCGGGTTTCATGGCTGGTGGAGAGGTAGTTTTGGCGCCACGGAGTCTGAATGGGGAATCGACGGGTGGGGGAACCATGTTTGATGCAGGGACGCGCTTGTTTTTGGCTTTTTTGAACAGAAGATGGGACGCGCTTGTTTGAAATTGGGGGAAAGTACAAACTTTGCCCCCCTCTTAAGTTTCGGACCTACTGCGGTTCGGGGGTAGGATAGTAATCCAAGGTGTCCCAAATAGTGGGCGGGAGCGATTTCGGCCACGCGCATGTGTGCTTAGGCGCCATTGTGTATGAATGTTTTTCGGATGCGGTTGCGTGGCGTCTAGATGAAGCTACAAACCTACCCCGGTTTAGACCTTTGGACGTCGGGCCGGTAGGTTTCACGGGTCGGAGTTATTAGAAAAGTAATTTCCTTGTACTACCAAACATTGGTCTCACGCGGTTTCGGGCGAGTAGAGGCTCTTTTGGCGCTTCGTCCGAAATTTTGAAACACAAGCATTCACGTTTAGAGTACTCTTGAACTATGAGGATTGACCTAAATATACAATGTTATATTTGACCTTGTATGTTTGAAAACCTCATTAAATTATCCGCTTCTTTTTGAAATTTTCACACTTGAAAATCCTATAACTACGATTATTTTGGAATGAAGGAGCTAAATTTGAATCTATTTTGTACACGACTACATATGCTATTATGTACAAAATCAGAGCAAAGATCGGTGCCCCCATAATTTACGTATGGTTTACAAATGCCATGATATCAAATTCAAATAATTGAATGGACTTCATGTTGAATTCGATTTTTTTTAAACCACCTTAAGTTGAATTCAAATGTATGCTAGTTCATAGGTAGTAGCTATTTATAATGTCCATTGTGTAACTTTCGTATGTATAATGTGCTTTACACACACAACATGAACTATACTCACGTTTATATTCGATTGCCAAAGTGATGCATTGTCTGGAGTTCAAAATACTAACTATGTGGATCAATTGTGACGAATAATAACATAGACATGCTCAAATTTGATAGAATCTAGATGTCTGATGGATCAATGACCGCTCCTTACGCGAATTGCAAATATCATGATCCCATCCTAATATTAGGATACAATTTATATCTTTAATCAATGTGTAGAGCAGTCTTTTACGTGTAGTTTCACTCTCCATTGGTTGTCTCTCACACATGCTCACACACTCTCTCCCGAGGTGTCTTTCTCGCACACATGCTTTAGATATAACCCTCTCTCTCTCTCTCTCGTAACCATTTACAACTGTTTTCACTAACCTTTATCACAAGAACTCTTCCTCTCGCAAATATACACACGCACAACCCTCATCGACCCTTTCTATATACATGGACCTGCCTACGTGTCTCATGTACACACATTATCTTTATGCCTGTCTCTCACGCATTGCCTCACACCTCTCTTCCTAATCGACGAGTATGATTCTAGCAGAGCATTCTGTAGGATGCCCCTTAAAGTTAGGTTGGATGAATAGTAATATCAGAGATAAAGGGGTTACCTTAGTCCGAGAACCTAGGATTACAAATCCTAGCCGGCTTTTTCAGTGGACACGGAGTCCTTCACAATTCTGCTATCTTTGTCTTGTACGACTACTCATCCATGGGTCTTCCTAAATGCGTCACGGGCCGACCAATGTGGCGCAGGGCAGAACAGAACGAAGGGCCTCACCTCGACCCACCGGACCTCACGCGGTGACAAACCCTCTGCCCCCACGTCTCATTATCTTCTCACACCCACACATACCAACACAAACACCACACACACAGAAAATTTCTCCTGGTGCCTCTATTTCCTCCCCCCTTGCATACACACACTCAAGGGAATGGAATCTCTTGTCGTGACGACATATTCGTCTCTCTCTCTCTAGACCACTCTCATTTCTCGTGCTATCTCTCCCACGCCCCCCCCCCCCCGGTCGGCCCCTCTATCCATGCCTCTCTCGAATACGTAATACACACACATACCTCTCTAGGCCCCACCAAATGCATCAACTACACATTCACACATGTTACATCACGTACCCCATTGATCTAAAAAGCCCTCTCTTCACGTTTATTTCGCATACGACATTCCTTTTGAATAAAGTGTGGCCAAAAAAATATTTTAGAGTTTCTTGTCAGGACCGGATTTTTTGGGATATAATTTCCCAGAAAATGGTCCTTGTGCTCATCAGCCCCAGGATTACTGTTAGCTGATGAGGCACCAACTTGATACAGAAATTCCAAGCAAAGTACATAATATGTAGTACAAGACCATTCTGGCCTATGAGTACAACAATTGGTTTCTAGTGGTTAATGGCGGAAGCGGTTTGCGGATCATCAGCGTCTATGGGACACCATTTCCCACAGGAACAGCTGACCAGGATAAATCCTATCTTCGTGAGGCTGCTATCACCATTGCGTAGGTTCCGGGGCTGTCATCACAACGCTCCTCTCCACGCAGGATATCTGTCCAAGACAATAGCCAGGGACAAGCCAGTGAGTACTTTGAATGTACTCGCAAACATTAAGAACACAGGTATAATTTAGCCACTGATAATCATGTTTTTAAATGTTCTATGCTCACTTCGTCAGTTATGAAATAAGGTTTATGATGCACGCAAGTAGGTCATTTAAATAAAACATGAGTAAACAATCAGGGTGTAGAAATGAAAAGCACCGATCGGGTGTCTGAAGCGATGCCTTGAAAGGATAATAATATGAAGCATGCCTCAGTCGGGCGTCTCAGCGACACCACATAAAGGGCTTATATATAAAAGGAATAACAAGCATGCCACAGTCGGGCGTCTGTGTGACACCACATAAAGGGCTTATAAGTAAATGAATAACAGACATGCCACAGTCGGGCGTCTGTGCGACACCACATAAAGGGCTTATAAGTAAATGAAATAACAAACATGCCACAGTCAGGCGTCTGAGCGACGCCACATAAAGGGCTTATATATATAAATAATCACAGTGAATATCCAGGAGGTAGAACCGTCCCAGGGATACTCAATAATTCAAATAACATAAATGGTTAGTCCATAATAATAATAATCATAGTCATCATACGTCACAAGTCATGATCGATGTCCTGGTTCAGTAGTTTCTCCTCCGAAGACCGACACTAAGACCGACACTTGACCCATCCCAGACTGTAGTCCTTAACCATGGACATGGCTATTCGAATAGGTTTAATATGAATATATCCATCAATGTCACTCGTCTGGGCGGGAGATTATATTGCTCAAGCTGGACTTCGCCAAGGCATTTGACACGATTGAACATGTCCCCATGTTGGAAATTATGAGATACATGGGTTTTGACGACAGGTGGCTTGGTTGGATGGAAACAATTTTTGGCTCGGGAGTTTCATCGGTCCTTTTGAATGGTGTTCCTGGTCGGAAATTCAAATGCAAATGTGGCGTGCGTCAGGGTGACCCTCTCTCGCCATTAATCTTTGTCCTCGCGGCCGATTTGCTCGAGCAGCGATCAATGACGCCACGCTCAAGGTCTGCTGGAGCTCCCCCTCCATAGTGAGAATGCAGGTGATTTCCCAGTGGTGCAATACGCTGACGACACAATCCTGATTATGCAAGCATGTCCTACTCAGGCCGCCCGCATGAAACTTATCTTAGAGGATTATGCGGCCTCGGTAGGACTAAAGATCAACTTTCATAAATCCACCCTCATACCCATTAACGTCGACCAACTGCATGCTGGCAGGTTGGCAGTGATTTTCGGCTGTTCCGTTGGCACCCTGCCGTTCACTTACCTTGGTCTCCCCATGGGGACGACGAGACCAACCGTTCTTGATCTCATGCCTTTAGTGCATTCTGTTGAAAGGAAAACTTCCAACGCTCTAGCACTCATGTCGCCGGGGCCAAGTCTGACTACGGTGAATTCGGTGATCACCTCAATGCTAATTTATGCAATGTGCACGATCAAACTGCACCCTAAAGTGATTGAGCATCTTGACAAACTTCGCCCGATCGCCTCTGGGCCAAAAACTCGATGACGGTGTCAAAGCCAATTCTCTTGCAGCACAGGAGCTTGTCTGTCGGCCGAAGCAGTGCGGTGGTCTTGGGGTTATCGATATCAAACTGCAAAATGCCGCTCCTCCTAAAGTACTTGTTTAAATTCTATAACCGTGAGGATGTGCTCCGGCTAGTATGGGAGGCATACTACCTGAACAAGGTACCACACGCGCTGAACACGTGGGTTCGCTTACGGTGGAAGGATGTGATGCAGCTCAATGGTACCTTCCGAGGGATCACCAGAGTCATCCCAGAGATGGTTGCAGCTCGCTGTTTTGGAAAGATGTCCGGTTTCGATTCTGGTTCCATACGATGGACACGCACCCGCGTGCCTTCTCTTTTGCTCTGAATGAGGATGCCTCCATTGCCGAGGTTCTCAGGACCACTGATCCGACCACGATCTTCACTCTACCCCTTTCAGTCCAGGCTAGGGAGGAGGTCAGAGAAATCCAGCAAGGGTCCCCATGTCAGCCTTTGGTCCCGATTCGTCGGCGTTTGGAGTCTGTGACCTTGGACGATATTCATCAAAGAAATACTACGACTACTGCTTCGGCAAGTGAAAGCTGATGAGGCCTTTGGATGGCTATGGAAATCCAAGTGTCCGATCAAGTTTAAGATGTTTGGATGGCTGCTTACGGTTGATCGTTTGAATACCGGGAACATCTTTGAAGAGACGTCACTTTGTGTATTTGGTGGCAACTACGCTTGCATGCTCTGCCAAAACCCACCAAGAGGCGTAGAACATCTCTTCTTTGAGTGCCCTTTTGCCAAACAATGTTGGAGCAAGGTTGGCCTAACCTGGCGGAGGAACCAATCGGTTAGCCATCTTACATGGCGGCAAAGAGGAATGGCGTCAACCGCTCTTTATGGATTTTTTCTTCTTGCAGCTTGGAGTCCGTGGATGGAAAGAAACAATCAACATTTCGGGGATACCACACTCGTTCGTCAGCGTGGCTGGCCAGGTTCAAACATTTGTTAGGTCTAGTGATTCACAACTGTCCGGAGAAGGTTCATCCTTTTCTTCTGAATTTATTGTAAATTTGGATCGCTAGTCCTACTTTTGATTCTCATATGGCCGGGGGGGCCTAAAACCCATTGTAACACTCTTGTAATTTTATGTGGTGAGTAATACAAAGTCAGTGGGAGCCTCTCCCACTGTCATAGATCAAAAAAAAAATAGGTTTAATATCTCTGCAGAGGGTGTACTCTTTACCCATGAGTAACGGATTTCCTTAGTCCATCGGTACTAATTCCGTCTACGGTCTTTTAGTCGAAACACGCCTGACTTGCACACATCAGCTTAACTTTACTCGTGTCTGGAATCACCCATGACACCTGTTAAGCAAAACTCTAAGTGGGGAGGCTACAACCTCGCGTAGCATGGGATCAAATTTCTATCGTGCGCTCTAAGGGGTGCCCCCCTCTCGGTCCCAACCGGAAACACCCATGCCCCCGGACCAGGTGGCATGCCTACCGGATGCAGTCGGTATCTTCCACCATGGCCTCTCTGTATGGTGTGTGCTAAGACAGGGGTTGACAACTTACTGAACCGTACCCTACCTACAGTAGGGACAAGTGGCAGCACGAAAACAAGTGTGGGGGTTACTGGAACAAGACTCGATCTACGGCCGACTTAGGAGGCTTAAGTATTTCCTGCATGATTAGCTCAAGAGTAATATTTCACATCCATCAGACACAACCACCACTCATCATACCTCCCCCTGCCCCACCGGTCATAACCGTCTCGACGAGGGACAAGCTCGTGTCTACCCAAGACAGAGACTTTCCCGGACCCTTCTCGGTAGGCATGATAGGCATATGAGGGTGATTGCTATCACAAGCATATCCGGTTCCAACAGCAAGAATTTTCATTATGCACTCAAAGCGTATGATCATATCGCCACATAAAACTAACTAATGCTTCATGTCAAGGTGGTGTTATAACCGTATCGTACAACCCACAAAATATTATGCCAGGGTTCAGAATTCTTGCCTTCAAGTTGTGGAGAGGCAGGGTGCATTCCAAAACTTTGAAAGTTTTCTTCTCTCTCCAACAAATCCTATTTTTGGAAATATTCAAATTAACACATAGTTTAAAAACAGTACAAAAAAGTTGCTTGGAAAATTTTGAAATAAATATGAAAATAAATTAGAGAATATTTGAGAAACAACAGAAAAAGAATCAAGTCATTTGGACTTATATTTTAAAAGTTATAGCCATTCAAAGTTTAGTCAATTCTGTTTTTTTAATAAAACAGAAAAAGGGAAAACGTTTCGGGCAGAATACGTCTTTGAAGCAGAGGAGACGTATTCGGGGGTTTGCGCTTCCACTTACGCCAGCGTGGACTCGATCGGGGTCGCTGACAGTGGGTCCAGGGGGTCCACTGGTCAGGTTTGACCGGTCGCCCCGCCTTCATCCTCCTCTGGCCGAACAGAGGCGGGGGCTCTGGCGATCAACGCCGGTGAACGGCGGCTCCCCGCGGCCTCCAGAGGGTCGGGATGGATCCGCAAGACCGGGGTGGTCCTCCCGGTGGTCGTTGGGTCGGCGGGGGTGGAGGGAATCACCGGCGACGAGCTCCGCGGTGGAGGAAGCGTCGGGTGAAATTGGGGTTCTGGGCTGCGGTGGCTCTGGGTTGCGTTTGAGGGGTTGGGCAGCTCCGTGAGGTTGAGGGGAGTCGAGTGGTGGTGCTAGATGGACGGGAGGGGCTCGGGTTGTGATTGAATGGACCGGAGGACAGCGGCGGCTGTACTGGCCGGAGATGGGGAAGAAGACCTTCCCTGGTCGAATGCCTGCTACGGGGGTGCTACGTGGGGTGGCTTGAGGTCGCCTGAGGTTTCGGAGAGGCTCGGGCTCCTTATATAGGCGGTTGAGGTCGGCTGCGACTATGGCCGTGGATAAGAACACCGACGACCGTCATTTTGTAGGGGCAGGGCGACGTGGCGTTGACGAGCGCTAGCGGACGGCCTTGCGGATGAGGTCGGGCTGTTCCACGAGCGAGCTGGCGCGCTGGTGTGGTTCGGGCGGCGCCGTCCACGGCAGAGCCCTGCTGCGGCCGTCGGCGGCTAGCGTCGGTGGCGCTGTGGGGCGCCAGGAGGAGGGGTCCAGGCGGCTCTGCAATGAGGGAGGAGTCGGGGCGCTGGCTGCGAGTGGGGAGAGGCCAGAGCAGGCGCGGGGAGGCAGCCGTGCGACACAGCGGCCCGGGCGCCCGCACGTGCAAAACGCGCGCTCTGGGCGCGCCCAGAGCACGCACACAACGTGCTCGACAAAATGCCAGGGCATTCTAGAGTGCTCGAGCGAGGCTGGCAAATAGCAGACCTAGGTTAGGAGTAGCTAGGAACTCAGTGGACAAGCCTGTTGGGTCAGAGGATCAAGTTCACAATGCAAACCAAAAACTCATGCCAAATCTATCCATGCACTCAAGGTGTTTGCCAGAATGCCAATGGCATCTAGGCAACTCTTGGGGTGGCCCAAATTTCCCGATCAAAGTCTCTTTAGATGATACAGAGGGTGGTGAGGTTAGTTTGCCAAAAGCTCAAACTTGTTAGTGTAAGTTTTGCAAAACTTAAGTTTTGGACAGAAAGAAAAAGGCATGATTGCATGCACTTAAAATCCTCCAATGGGTCCACTCTTCTGGACTTAAGGGTTTAGCAGGATGGGCTATAAGTAGGAAAAGGAATCATAGCTAAAAGGGTAAGTTAAATGATGGTTGCTGTACAAATCACCATGCTGGACCAGAATGAAAAGGAGGTTGATTCACTCAAATTTTTCAAAGAACATAAAAGGGTTTTTGCATAAACTTGAATAATACACTCCTATTAACATCCCATAATTTTGGTGGAGGCTAGAAAGAAATATTTAAATAGGTTGTACTGCAAAATTGCCCACTGGACCAGATTTGAAAAATTGGTGTAGAGCTCAAAATATTAAATGAATGAAATACATTTTTGCATAAAAGTGATTTAAAAACATCACATGACATCTCCAAATTTTGGTTAAAATATTAAATAAATTTATCAAGTGGTTGTAGTTCAAAAAAGGGCTCCAAAACTAATGGAAAATCATTTTAAGGAATAAAGCTCAGAGAGAATTGATTATGCAATCAAATTCTACTGATAATAGAAATGTTTTTCTTGAAAGGGCAAACAAGTCCAATAACATATTTGTAAAGTTTTTCATTTGAGGTAAAAACTCCATAATAATAAGGAAAAGAATGGCTCTGAAATCCACAGAAAAGTCCAGAAAATAAAAGTTTAAATTTCCTGGCAAAATTTTAATTAATAAAACAAGGAAAAAAATTTGGGGTGTCACAACACTACCCCCCTTAAGAAAAAATCTCGTCCTCGAGATTTGCTAGGGGTCGTTTTGAAAATATTGCTCCTATCAGCTGAAACCAAACAAATTACTCATAGTACATACTTGGGTACATCGCATAAGTTGCAACACATAAATAAACATAGCTATGACGTTTACAATGAAAACGGTAAAAGGGCAGGATCCCGAGAAAATGTCTCTGGTACTGGGACGCACTCTTCTTCTATCGGGGGAAGCAGATTGACCAGTCGATGGATGCGTCTCTCCTGGTCGGGCCTCAGTGGTCTGCCGATGGCAATCTGAGGATTTAAATCAGCGAGGCTCTGGAAATAACCCATCACTCGTTGGGTCAAACGTTGTTGAGCAATGACATACTGGACAAGGTTGGCCAGTACTGGGTCTCTCTCAACTTGTCCACCGGGGAAGGATGCTACTTCTCCCGGTGCTGCACGGCTCGGAAAGTAATAATACCCTCGTTCGCTGGCATAGGGTACCGCGAATCGAAGGCGAACAATCACTTCATGTGCAGCCGCTTCTATGGCCATTTGCGGAGTCGGCATAGATTTCCCCAGGAAGGACACTTCCGTTGGGTCTTGATTTGAGTTTACGGGAGGGATGTGCACTACTGCCCAATATTTCGAGGTGGATGAGGTGATTCTCGATTTGAGCAGCTTGTATTGGGGTGGCTGGGTAGAACCCATGGTACTGCAGGTAAAGTCCCACAATATTTTAGCAAAGCTACCCGGCGTCGCATCTGGGGTTCTCAGATAAATGCTAGGGCTCGGCATGGCAAAAAAAATATGTGTGAGGGTGGTGCACAAGGTGAGGGGTACTTGGCAAGGTCACAAGGTGGCCATTTATATAGCCTTCAGTTGGGTTATTTACATGATGAGGGCACTAGCTTGCTGGTTCTGCTCTCATGGGGTCGGGGTCCAAGCCACAGATACACACATCTCACAAAAGTGACGTGTTACTGTGGGTGCCGTCGGGGTGGTTTTTGGTAGCTACGCCCGGAATTAAAAATGCAACTGTACCTCAACATACAGCTGCTATTTAAAATAGGGATGCACATGCAGACAACATTGTGGCGATACAAGAACACACAATTACAGGGCGTGGGCATACTGAGACTCGGTACTACTCGAGTGACTTAGTCCACCTCGTTTAGGTCTAAGCGGGCGTGCCTTGTGGATGCCGAGGCTTCTCCATTGGCCTCACCGTCGGGGTTAGCTGGAGGGGGTTGAGGAACTGTAGGGTCAGGGTAGCAATGAAGACCATCGCGGGGATTGTTGGCCACAATCCCGTTGGAGTGTGTTCCCAAAAGGCGACGAAGCACTTCTGGGGTCATCAAAGCACCTTGGTTGATGGCTGGGGCTGACCTCAAGGTCTCAATCGGTTGTCCGAACAGCACGACTGGGTTGTCGGCGTCGGGCTCATCTTCTTTTCTTGCTGGGGCTCGGCGGATCAGTTCTCCACGAGCTGCGATCAGATCAAGGGTGATTTGATCGAACAGACCTTCTAGCGCACTTATATAGCGCACCAGATGCAATAATGCAGGATCCATCTCGTGATCTTCGTTGGCAACCTGGGGTGGTCTACCATACCCGTCACGGCTGGGGTAGTAGTAGAATGAGCGACAGTTAACTCGGGGCGACAAGTGCCGGAGTTGAACTATAGCTTCTCGAGCAGCTAGTTGGATGGCTTGTGGCTCAAAGGAAGTTGTCCTTCCGATGAACCTGTAGGGGCGTTCTGGCGATAGACCCCTACCATAGACGTGCACAGTGGCCCAAAATTGACGGCTCTCACCGCTCATGGACCCTTGGTACACAACATATTCTGGGGGCTCTTCTAATGCAAAGGCACGACGGGTGAGGTTTGCTAGCACGGTCACAAAGCCTCCAAGGTTGGTCGATGTGGTCTCATTGTGAACAATGGGTCCTGGCATTTTAGCTTGGTTTGGGGTAGAGGCTGTGCTGTGCTAGGTTGAGGCTAGCGTGCCCTTTTTATAGCAAAAGGGGACGGAGTCTTCCTTCGCATGCTTGCGAGAAAGACTATTTAGGGGCCGGTCACTGGCGCATGATCGACAGGCTAGGCTGATAGGTTGGGCACCGATTGCCACAAGGTGTTGGGTCACTGTGTGGCTATCTTACACGAGAAGCTTGGCCGTGGTTTGGTTAAGGTCTGGTGGGTTGGTTTACCTAGGTTTTTCGACCTGGCTAAGATAGGATAAGCCAATGGTCAGCCTGGCTCTGATACCAAGTTTGTGAGGACCGGATTTTTCAGGATATAATTTCCCAGAAAATGGCCCTTGTGCTCATCAGCCCCAGGATTACTGTTAGCTGATGCGGCACCAACTTGATACAGAAATTCCAAGCAAAGTACATAATATGTAGTACAAGACCATTTTTGCCTATGAGTACAACAATTGGTTTCTAGTGGTTAATGGCGGAAGCAGTTTGCGGATCATCAGCGTCTATGGGACTCCATTTCCCACAGGAACAGCTGACTAGGATAACTCCTATCTTCGTGAGGCTACTATCACCATTGCGTAGGTTCCGGGGCTGTCATCACAACGCTCCTCTCCACGCAGGATATCTGGCCAAGACAATAGCCAGGGACAAGCCAGTGAGTACTTTGAATGTACTCGCAAACATTAAGAACACAAGTATAATATAGCCATTGATAATCATGTTTTTAAATGTTCTATGCTCACTTTGTCAGTTATGAAATAAGGTTTATGATGCACGCAAGTAGATCATTTAAATAAAACATGAGTAAACAATCAAGGTGTAGAAATGAAAAGCACCGATCGGGTGTCTGAAGCGACGCCTCGAAAGGATAATAATATGAAGCATGCCTCAGTCGGGCGTCGGCGACACCACATAAAGGGCTTATATATAAAAGGAATAACAAGCATGCCCGCGATTAGGCGTGCATGCGACACCACATAAAGGGCTTATAAGTAAATGAAATAACAGACATGCCACAGTCGGGCGTCTGTGCGACACCACATAAAGGGCTTATAAGTAAATGAAATAACAAACATGCCACAGTCGGGCGTCTGAGCGACGCCACATAAAAGGCTTATATATATAATTAATCACAGTGAATATCCAGGAGGTAGAACCGTCCCAGGGATACTCAATAATTCAAATAACATAAATGGTTAGTCCATAATAATAACAATCATAGTCATCGTACGTCACCAGTCATGATCGATGTCCTGGTTTAGTAGTTTCTCCTCCGAAGACCGACACTAAGACCGACACTTGACCCATCCCAGACTGTAGTCCTTAACCATGGACACGGCTATTCGAATAGGTTTAATATCTCTGCAGAGGGTGTACTCTTTACCCACGAGTAACGGATTTCCTTAGTCCATCGGAACTAATTCCGAATACGGTCTTTTAGTCGAAACACGCCTGACTTGCACACACCAGCATAACTTTACTCGTGTCTGGAATCACCCATGACACCTGTTAAGCAAAACTCTAAGTGGGGAGGCTACAACCTCGCGTAGCATCGGATCAAATTTCTATCGCGCTCTAAGGGTGCCCCCTCTCGGTCCCAACCGAAAACACCCATGCCCCCGGACCAGGTGGCATGCCTATCGGATGCAGCCGGTATCTTCCACCATGGCCTCTCTGTACGGTGTGTGCTAAGACAGGGGTTGACAACTTACTCAACCGTACCCTACCTACGGCAGGGACAAGTGGCAGCACGAAAACAAGTGTGGGGGTTACTGGAACAAGACTCGATCTACGGCCGACTCAGGAGGCTTAAGTATTTCCTGCATGATTAGCTCAAGAGTAATATTTCACATCCATCAGACACAACCACCACTCATCATACCTCCCCCTACCCCACCAGTCATAACCGTCTCAACGAGGGACAAGCTCGTGTCTAACCAAGACAGAGACATTCCCGGACCCTTCCCGGTAGGCATGAGAGGCATATGAGGGTGATTGCTATCACAAGCATATCCGGTTCCAACAGCAAGAATTTTCATTATGCACTCAAAGCGTATGATCATATCGTCACATAAAAATAACTAATGCTTCATGTCGAGGTGGGGTTATAACCGTATCAAACAACCCACAAAATATTATGCCAGGGTTCAGAATGCTTGCCTTCAAGTTGTGGAGAGGCAGGGTGCATTCCAAAACTTTGAAAGTTTTCTTCTCTCTCCAACAAATCCTATTTTTGGAAATATTCAAATTAACACATAGTTTAAAAACAGTACAAAAACTTTGCTTGGAAAATTTTGAAATAAATATTAAAACAACCTAGACAATATTTGAGAAACAACAGAAAAAGAATCAAGTCATTTGGATTTATATTTTAAAAGTTATAGCCAGTCAAAGTTTAGTCAATTCTGTATTTTTTAAATAAAACAGAAAAAGGGAAAACGTTTCGGGAAGAATACGTCTTCAAAGCAGAGGAGACATACTCGGGGGTTTGCGCTTCCACTTACGCCAGCGTGGACTCGATAGGGGTCGCTGACAGTGGGTCCAGGGGGTCCACTGGTCAGGTTTGACCGGTCGCCCCGCCTTCATCCTCCTCTGGCCGAACAAAGGAGGGGGCTCCAGCGATCAACGCCGGCGAATGGCGGCTCCCCGCCGCCTCCAAAGGGTCGGGATGGATCCGCAAGACCGAGGTGGTCCTCCCGGTGGTCGTTGGGTCGGCGGGGGTGGAGGGAATCGCCGGCGACGAGCTCCGCGGCGGAGGAAGCTTCGGGTGAAATTAGGGTTCTGGGCTGCGGTGGCTCTGGGTTGCGTTTGAGGGGTTGGGCAGCTCCGCGAGGTTGAGGGGAGTCGAGTGGTGGCGCTAGATGGACGGGAGGGGCTCGGGTTGTGATTGAATGGACCGGAGGGCAGCGGCGGCTGTACTAGCGGGAGATGGGGAAGAAGACCTTCCCTGGTCGATTGCCTGCTACGAGGGTGCTAGGTGGGGTGGCTTGAGGTCGCCTGAGGTTTCGGAGAGGCTCGGGCTCCTTATATAGGCGGTTGAGGTCGGCTGCGACGATGGTCGTGGATAAGAACGCCGGCGACCGTCATTCTCTAGGGGCAGGGTGACGTGGCGGCGACGAGCGCTAGCGGACGGCCTTGCGGATGAGGTCGGGCTGTTCCACGAGCGAGCTGGCGCGCTGGTGTGGTTCGAGCGGCGCCGTCCATGGCAGAGCCCTGCTGCGGCCGTCGGCGGCTAGCGTCGGTGGCGCTGTGGGGCGCCGAGAGGAGGGGTCCAGGCGGCTCTGCGATGAGGGAGGAGTCGGGGCGCTGGCTGCAAGTGGGGAACGAAGAGCATCTCTCTCTCCATCGCATACCTCCCCTGTACGCCCTTTCACGTATGCACACAAAACTATCTCCAAGTCCTCTAAAAGTAAGCCCCCCCAGAAAATTCAGGCATGTTTCATCTTTCTCCCGCGATATATGCAATGATGATCATTGTATTTGAAGCGAAAGCAGGATACGTACATTGGACTTCAAAATCCACTCATTATGGTCACCATTTATGTTTAGTGGTTATTATGCAGTCACGGGCTCACCGTACAATCCTGTATTTGCTCATGACATGACTAGTTGACCAATTAAACGCTCCACGTGGCACCTCTAGTGTTGCATCACATTATCTCACTACCATCGTGCCCACCTGTCGAGTTGTATCTACTCTACATCTACACTCTTATAAAATACATAAAATACACTTATAAAAAACGGAGTTGGTGATGATGGTGTGCCTGCCATCCTGCAATATAGGCTGTCCGATTTATATCTGACGGATAGGAAAGAAACTATGGCAATTTTGCAAAAGGCTACCCACACACCTCTCCACATTTGCAAATAAGGCCTTCCCTCGTTCATCCTTTTCTCTCACAAGATAAACAAGTCATACAAATGCATCTTGATGTTACGTGCAACGCATACGAGCATCTTGCTAGTAAGAATGAAAACAAACGACAAAAAAAATATTTGGACGGTGGTTTGAAGTCATGACCCTTGAGCACAATGGACAAGGTGGCCTTTGTATTGGTATCTTTGAGCATTCTGTTTTAACACACAGGAGCTGGTGTGGTGATTATACACACACGCACGCATGCACACGAACTGCATCCACGCAACACCCACACAAACACATGCACCCACGCACGCACGCAATACTCACACGTACACACGCAGCCACGCACGCACGCAACACTCACACGCACGCACGCATGCATGCACACACCAGTACACCACACGACCAACACACACTCTCACGCTCAAGTGCTCAACCTACACGTGCGTGCGCACACATCAGGCCCTGACAGACACATACACAACCAGGTGATTCCCGCGCACGGGTTGGAGCCTTGTCGCGCCTGCGTAAATTTGTGTTTATCTGACCTTTTGCCTATGCGAACTGACAGGTGGGACCCACAACAAACATGGTCAATTTAACTAGTCAACATGGCGCCACGCAGACTATTTGGCCGGTCAACAGAGTGCAATCCGATGCTGAGCTGTGAGCAAGTGACCGTATAATCACGGCAAAACGTATATAGTGACCGTAATCAGCTTATTCTGAAGTTTGGTGACCGTATTACGCTTTACTCTCTGTAGGCCCTCCAAAACTACATCTCTACACGTTCTCGCATGTTAGATCTAACAACTATGCAATACAGCACTACTACTACACTCTAACACAATAAATCATATGTGTTTTTAGTTTTACTAGATATCATATTGTTACTTATAATTATTCAGTTTGCATACATTAAAATTGCCTTTGAAATGTATGGCGATTATCATCTACATGCAGAAAAATCCCGCCCTTTCCTGTTTAATCGGGTTTGTATCGATGGATCATGCGAAACAGCAAAACTATACTAGTGTACTATACAGTAAAAGTGACAGTTCACTGGGACGTCGTGTCATCTACTCCTCCGTCGTAAGAGTGGAGCGCTCGCTTTCATAAATCTTCTAGTCCCTTTCGTCGACATGTGGGACATCAAGCTACCGGGTCCACGTGCCATACCGGAATACAGTGCAGAGCAGCCGGGGTGAAGCACCCCAGTCATAGCGCCGGCGTAGTAATGAGCAATGAGGCGTCAAATCACAAAGCTGCACCTTTCCTGCAGTTAAGTTGGAGGGACGAAGCAACCATCATTTCACTCGTTGCTGAATGCACTTCTCCCTCGTCTTCTTCAACTTAACCACGTGTTGCTTCTGCCGTTGTTCTGCCTCATGTGGGACGCGGATCGGCTTGGTAAAGCACTGACATGTGGGACCGCATGTTAGCAAACTGCCAGGACAACGTCCTCCAAAAATAAGAAGCCTAATCCTAGACTTACAAAGGGCTACGTAGTTGCTCAAATAAGAAACCTCCCCCGCCATCCGCGCGGCAGAATCACCTCCTTTTTACTAATCTCGATTCTATAATTTTTTACATCAATATAATTGAGATTTGTATAGATAGCACACAGGAGCAAAACCAAGTGGTATGGTTAAGGGTATCCACAATGTGTAGCCAAATGTGAAAATAGCTTTTGGCATCATGGGAACCATTGTGGACGGTGTTGCCAAAGCCAAAAAGATGGAACCGAAGCTCCGTGATTGATTGATTGATTGAAGGAATAGAAAAATGCAACGTCTCTCCTCTTTCTCCCATGCTTGGACGCATGTAGTACTACAGTATAGAGCACAGAGTCTACTCCCCTGTCCCTTCTATCACAAATTACAAAGCAGTGAGGCGTTAAATCACAAAAGCACGGACGAAGCAACCATCATTTCACTCTTCGCTGACTCCGCTTCTCCATCATCTTCTTCGAGAAGCCATCTCACCGCATTAGTTACTCCTATTAGTACTAGTAAAGGACTTCCTGGATGCAAATAAGGCGGTTGTCTCGGCTTGCAGGCGGCACTTGCGAACGACTTATCGTGGTCTCCCTCAATGGTGTTCTCCGTCGAACGCACTTCGCCAAGCCACCACAAAAAAAATATCGTCGACGTCACCGCAATGGGGAAGGAAGTCAAATATAGTTACTACCTCCATTTTTTTGTACACAAGGCCAGTATATCAAAATTACAATTTGGAAAGGGCCACTAACACTAATCGAGGCAAAATTGATGGGGTTAGCAACCAATGACATTAATATCCCATGCATGCATGCGGAAGTGAGAAGGTCGGTTTGCATGGCGCTGCATTAATCAAGCGATGAGGAGTGAGATGGTTAGCTCTTTGGTCTTTGGAGAAGAAAATATGCATTAATTGACACGTGAAACGAGGATTTGTATCGATTAAATCCCGCGAAGGAAAACCCAGCCTTTCTTTTTTAACACTAGTACTCCTAGTACGTACGTACTTATCCTGTTTGGGTCTAGGCCTTGCATTGCCAAACTTCGCCACACATTTTTGCCAAGCTTGCCTAAAGTTTTCAAAATGAGAAGGAGGTACACTTGCGCACGGCTATCGCGGTCGCACCACACCCTCACACGGTCGCTCCTGCACGCCGCGGTCGCACCGCACCCTCACACAGTCGCTCCTGCACGCCGCAAACCCAACCAAGGGAACGCACCCTCACTGACACGTGCTGTCGCATGTGAACACACCAAACTCAGCCATCCTATCGCTGACACATAATTTTCGTTCATAGAGTATGTTTATCCAACCGCATGTTGGGGAGTATCCGTACGGCCCGTGCGGTGGTCTGTTGGGGAAGAAGAAGAAGAGGTGAGGAAGAAGGAAAGAAGGGTTAGGAGACGTAGGATATTCATCCAACCGCCTGAAATGGTAGATCGGCCCAAGTCGGTGACTTGCATAACAAATATATGTTTTTACACAGCAAAAGATCCATGAAAACAACAACATAAAGAAAAACTATCACTTTGCTTTCGCGGAAAGAGACGGCCTCGTCGTCTTTGGCTGCCCGGCCTTGAACCGGTCGTCGCTGCCGGCGTGTGTCTCCGCACCGTGGTTGTCCTCGGCCTCCAGGCTACTCGTTCAAGCGAGCGTCTTGGGCGCTCTGCGGGACGAGAGCATAGCCAGTTCAAGTCGAGGACGCCCGGTTCCGCCTGCAGGAGGGCCTCGATGGCAACGGCATCCGCGCGCTCTGCGTCGAGTCGAGCCTCCACTGCCCGGTTCAAGTCCAGGACGTCCGGTTCCGCCTGCAGGAGGGCGTCGATGACAGTGCCATCCGCGCGCTCTGCGTCGAGTCGAGCCTCTGCAGCCCGGTTCAAGTCCAGGACGTCCAGTTCCGCCTGCAGGAGGGCCTTGATGGCAGCGGCATCCGCGCGCTCCGCCTCAAGTTGAGCCTCCGCCGCCCGGTTCACATCCACGACATCCGGTTCCGCCTGCAGGAGAGCCTCGTGGCAGTGGCATGCGCGCGCTCCGCGTCGAGTTGAGCCTCTGCCTCCCGGTCCTCCCGGTCCGCCATGTTGAACCGCTGGTCTGCCTGCACCATGCGGGACTCGGACGCCAGCACGAAGTCGACGTCCATCGTCTCATACCCATCGGGGGCCTTCTGCGCCGCGACCTCCGCCATGAACATTGGATCGGCTTCCTCCTCCTCGTAGCTTGGCTCCAGAGAACTCGGGGATTGGCCCGCCGCAAAGCGAGCTTGGGAACGGAGGTCTGTGGCGCCGACCGCCACCGCGATTTCTGCGCGGCGCTCCGGCGTCAGCATCTTGTAGTAAGTGATCTTGCGGTGCACCATGGCTTTCCGGCGAACTAGGGGACGCTTGATGCGGGCTAGGGGATCGAAAGGTGGGGGAATGGGCTGGAGATTAGGTGTGGTTTTAGGGTAGTGGCTGACGTAGGCCGAGCAGCGAAGATTCTAGTGTGAATAGTGGTTCCGGTGACGACCGGTCAATCGGTTTTGACTGTACATCGCTCTTGTCGCGTTCGCATTGCAGCCCAGCACGCTGGACCCTCCACGTCGCTCACCGAATGGCACGTGCTTCGTATTGCGTTTTCGCTCTCTTGTGGGACCGCAGTTGAGAGCAAACCGACGTCCCTCCCCCTCCCCCGCCCGCATCATTTATTATACCACCACTCCCTCCGTTTTATGCGGAGTAAATAAAAACAAAGGGAGTATTACTGCGGATGAGGATCCCCTGACGTGGCCGAACCCATTGAGTAACTGACATGCGGGGCCTAGCAAGCATGGGGTCCGCCGGTAAGTGACCGAAAGGGAGGGTAAGGCAGGGATACCTACGTCAGAGGATCCACTTCCACTATACTACTTTGACCAAATGTTAGAGTAATAATATATGACATGCAACTTAATCAAATGTTAGAGTAATAATATATGACATGCAACTTACACAAAGCATACAGGGTCTAATGCGTTTTTCGAGGCTAACTTTAACCAAATGTTAGAGTAATAATATATGACATGCAACTCACACAAAGCATACGGTCAAATTCGTATGTGAAAGGAGTTTCCAATGATATAATTTTCACAATATACATCTCATGTACTATTAATCTTGTCAATAGTCAAATTGGAAACCATCTCGAGTACAAATCTAGGAGTACGTACGAATCTAACAATATTGATTGGGCCTTGTTGAATGTTGATACCATTTTTATCAAAGTAGATATACTTTGACTACACATAAAACTTATATGTAAACTACTCTTTATATATGATTTGCGGAGTAGAAAGGATCGGAGGGAGTATATTGTACGTTCAAAAACGAAACGAACATTGAATACCCTTTATATATGATTTGCGGATGCTATGATCACCGGTTCAAAATTTTGAATCCGCCTTAGGTTTCACGTGCCCCACTCGTTCCCTCTCGATTTCATCTCGGGGTACGGAGATCTATTGAAAGAGGACTAGGGTGGGTACATGCGAATGATACTCGGCGGAATGTTCAAATGAGGCATGCGGGAGGATGGACTCGTTTGGAGGGCGACATGATCGATGGAGAAGAGGGTTGGAGAGGAATGAGAAATAAGCAAACGCCACATGATTATACTTGAACGGCTCAAATAAACAATAAGTTGTCTCACTTGGCCTACATAGTGAAAGGCCTAATGCGCAACGCGGAGCACTGACGCTCGAATATGGCCGAGAAAACAGGGAAATGTATATGGGGCACACCCATCGGGACGACGTAGCGCAGACTACTCCAAAGGAGGTGCTGGCCCACGACCTCCTCGCCACCGACAACCGTTCATGTGGGTCATTGGGGCCAACAACGGGGTGCAGCTCCAGCACCGCCTCTGGACATGGCGACCGCGGTGAGCGACACGCTCATATCGTCGCTAGACACGGTCGGTTTCAGTTTGCCGAGGGTGGCGTTAGTGCTGTGGCACGACCAACGGTATGTTTGGTTTGTGCCCAAGGTTGCCCCATCAAAGCATTGGGTAGCCAAAATTTTGGTTGAGGTATTGGTTGCCCATGATTTGGCCGAAATTGCCAAGAAAAATGAACTTGAGTTGGCTAGAGTTCATTGGCATGCCAAAGAAATGGAAACCATCCAAATAAAGACCAATCTTTGGGTCATGACCAAAATTTTGGTTGAGGTATTGGTTGCCCATGATTTGGCCGACATTGGCAAGAAAAATGAACTAGAATTGGCTAGAGTTCATTCGCATGCCAAAAAAAATGGTAACCATCCAAACAAAGACCAATCTTTTGGTCATGACCAAAATTTTGGCAAGGTGCACTTTGGCCACAATCCAAACACACCCCAACACCCGGCTCGTCGAGGATGCATGGGGCGCCGCGACGCGTCCGCGGAGTGGTGTAGCGCGGCCAACTGCATCCTCTAGACCTGAGACCATGCCGGGTCGTCTTGCTTTTTCAATGACATGCGGGGATCGCATGTGAGCAAAGGGCATCTACAACGTTGCCACGACCGCAGTTGACTACCCTGGCACACCAAAACCCTCGTCCCTCGCGCCGTCGCGCGGTGCGTTCCCAGCCGGCGCCAGCTGCCCGCATTCATGCCGTCCGTTCGTATGTCGTCATTAAGAGGCTCGGTGCCCGAGGAACAACTCCGGCGACTTAATGACGCACCCGGACGCTTGGCCTCACCGGAATGCGCTACTTAAAGCGGCAACGCCCAGCTAACCTCCACACCATAGTGCATCGTCCTCCTACCTGGAACCACATCTACCATGACCGCAAGCGCGAACGCTTTGAGGGAGAGCTTGTCTTCGGGGATAGAGCTCGAGGTCGCTGCCCTCGCTGAAGTCGCCGCACAAGCGGTGGCCACGCTAGCAGCCGACGACGGGAGCACCGTCAGCCACGCGTCCTACCTGCCGCCATCCAATGTCCGGCACCGCCGAGGTCGGGGACTCCTCCGAGGATGAGTAGGGCATGGTGTGCCAACTGGCCGGTCCGTCTCCCGTGTTCTACTTTTCCTCGCCGGAGACCGCACCTTCACTTCACGGGTCTTGAACCCCGCCCCCGTACATGGAGATCATAGATGGAGGGCGTCGGTCGCCGCCGTAGAATAGGTTTAGGGTCGAGTTTCTTTTATTTTTTTGTCCTATAAAGGTTCGAAATGTAATGAAAATCTGCCGTGTTTGCATTAATCTCGGGCGGTGTATATGAACTTTCACAATAATATACATATTTTAGGAGTACTAGCAAGATGCCCGTGCGTTGCACGGAAGATCAAGATCTTGTGGGAGAAAAGGATGAATGAGGGAAAGCCTTATCTGCAAATGTGGAGAGGAGTGCGGGTAAATTGTCATAGTTTCCTTCCTATCCGTTAGATATAGATCGGACGGCCTATATTGCAGGATCGGACACATCTTTCTACATCTACGGGAATCTACGAAAGGGTTAACGTAAATTGCCTCTCTCTCTCCTCCCCTGATTTTCATGGTGGTGGGCCCCTCCCTCCCCGAATCTACAATCAACAGCTCACACGTTTCACATTACGTTAATTACGTAACTGGGATTACGTAGGTGTAGCATTACTCGTCCTAAAAAACCCAACTAAGCCAACCTCCCAGCTTATCGCGAGTGAAAAGATCCGGCCGCGCAGTTTTAGTCGGGATTACCGGATTACTAGTAGTAGTATCGATGGATCACGCGAAGCAACAGATTTTTTTTTGTCGGGGCGAAGCACCTAGTTTAAAAGGAAAAATGCGGTACACTCACAGCACTCCTGTCGCGGTCGCATTGCACCCCACACACGTTCGGTCCTACCCACGGCTCACGCATAAGCGGACGCGCTTCGCTTGCCTCTTCACTAACACGTGGGACTGCACTTGGAGAAACCGACCATGCGCCAAACTCCCCGCCCACCGCGAAAATCCTTCCCCCACACCCAAAAATTACCCCCAAAATCCGATTCAACCGCCCTTCGGCCAACTAGCCAATAGTATTCCCCAAACCCCCTCTCCCCTGTCCCCCACCACTCCATTCGCTCCGCCAAAGCCGCCCTCTCCGCCGCGCCAATACGTCGGCGCCGCGGTTCGGGGATCCTCTCGCTCCCACAGTACGCTCTCGTAGACTGCCGTCCTCTAGCCGGGCTGCCACCTCTGGCTACGTTCTTGTGGAGGCGCACGGCGGTCAGCGCCGCCACCGCTTCAGTGGCGTTACGTGTGGAGACGCACGGCGATCAGCTTCTCCCACGGTACGCGCATTCTAGACTGAGGCCCCGTTCATGTCGGTGTAGCGTTGAATGTTAGCTGATAAACGCTATTAATCTCACTGTTTGCCGAAGTAGTTTACTGTCAATATGCTCTGCTTAAGAAGCTTCCTTGCCTTGTTCTGCACTCAATCTGCTTAGCTGAGATGGCATGCCAAGGCCGATTAGTTGCTAAAATATCCTGCCATATATTTATTGTGATGTAGATTGCCATGGTCTAGTAGCCAATCTGTTAGGTGAAATAGCACTACACCGTTTTATACTCGATCTTTGTTGCTGCGATGGCCTTCGATAGTTCGATGGCTGTGTGCTCGGCCTCATTGATTTGAAACAGCTCGCCATAATTTGGCACTCAAATCTGTTTGCTGAATTAGCTTTACATATATTTCGTTACTTAGATCTGCTCGTCCAAATATCTTGCCATAGCTTTAGACATCGACCTAGGTATTTTTTCTGGACTTCATAAAAAAGCATATATTTTTTTCCTGTAATATCTAGTAGAGGAACTAATTTGTATGTATAACAGATGGACAGGACTTGGATAACTTCTGCTCGAAAATTCTCCGCTGCATATGTCGAGGGGGTTGAAAACTTCATGAATTTTATCATAGCTGAGTGCGGTGGTCCAAAATCAGATGTGCTCTGCCCGTGTAGCAGTTGTATGAATTCAGTTACAAGACCCCAGTCAACTGTGCAAAATCATCTACACTTGTATGGGATGTCGGTCACATATACTAGGTGGGTTCATCATGGTGAAGCTGTGAACGTCAATGTTATTGACTACCTGGAAGCAGCAGATCACCATCTTGATCTGCCTGATGCTCAGGTGGAAGACGAGGAGGAGGTGGTGGTGGTGGAGCCAGTGAGTTTGACCAACATTGAAACAATGCTACGAAATACTCGTGCATTCCGTGAACTTTCACCTGTAGAAGAAAAATGGTGGGCCCGCATGTTGGAACAATGCAACGTTCTTTGTCACCCCAGGAAATAAGCTGTCAGTATTCTCAGCTGTGGTCACCTTTCTTCAGGTGAAGACATCTGAGCGGATGACCAACAAATCATTCGATGCGATGTTGGCTGCTTTCCGCGAATCTTTCCTAGATGCGTCTGAGCTGCCACACACCTACAGTAAAATGAAGAATTTCCTTCATGCGCTTGGAATTGGATATGATATGATCCATGTTTGTAAGAATAATTGTGTTTTGTTAGGAAGGATTATGCCAACTTAAGTGAATGCCCGAAATGCAAATCATCAAGATGGAAAGATGGCGATGCTGTGAAGAGGATTCCTCATAATGTTCTGAGACATTTTCCAATTACACCAAGATTGTAGAGGTTGTTTCATGATGCTGAAACAAGAGAGGATGTACTGTGGCATTCTAGGAACCATGAGTACAGAGATCAGAATGTAATGAGCCATCCATCTCATGGTAGTGAGTGGAAAAGCTTCAATGATAAACACAAAGAGTTTGCTGCTGACCCAAGAAACATTAGACTTGGCTTAGCTTCAGATGGATTTAACCCATTTGGCCACCAGAGTGCCACATATAGCATGTGGCGATTAACTTGTTAGCCCTTACAACATGCCTCCAAATGTCTGCACCAAAGAATCAAACTACATGATGGCCTTGCTCATCCCAGGTCCAAAAAGTCCTGGAAAGGATTTTGATTTGTTCATGGAGCCTCTTGTGGAGGAACTTCAATAGCTATGGAAGGGTGTTCTCACTTGAGACCTATATAGCAGCCCACCAGCTGATTTCTTTCTCTGCGTCTTTGTTATAATTTGGTGCATCCATGATTATCCGCTTTGGGCACTATGTCGTGACGAGCGACACATGGTTACAATGCATGTGTTCGCCAGACAGGAATCCGCTGTCATACGCAATACTTAGCAAGATCTGTTACATTGGACACCACCGTTTCCTTGCCAAGGACAAGCCGCTTCCTAGAAAATACCGAAGACATGTGTCCAATGCAAAGCATGAAAACCGTGATGCGCCAAAGAGGCTCACCGCCGATGAGTTGCAAGTGCAATTAGAGAAGGTCAGGCATATTACACCAGGAAACCATCCTGATAATGGTAGCGGGAAAAGGAAGTGTGGCAGGGTAAGAGAGATTATTGTTTACCCGCAGGTCCACTTTGTGGGACTTGGAGTATTGGAAAGATTTGGATCTGCGGCATAATCTTGATGTGATGCACATCGAGAAAAATATATGTGACAGCATTATCGGCACACTTCTTAATATTGAAGGCAAGACGAAAGATACCTTAAAATCTAGGATTGATTTGACACACACAGGTATCGGGCAGGATTTGCGGTGTGCAAGATGAAGGTAAACCACGGGATATGGCACCAGTTGTGTACGTCTTGGACAAGGTAAAAAGAAAAGAATTCTGCGAGGTCCTGTCACGTGTGAGATTCCCACATGGATTTGCTTCCAACCCTGAAAGGAGAGTCATTGCAGATGGAAACAAGGTACAAGGGTTGAAAACTCATGACTGCCACGTCCTACTTCAAAGGGTTTTACCTGTTATCCTTAGAGGATTGGGCCGCCCTGACTTATATAGAGCAGTTGCAGAGTTGGGACAATTCTTCATGGAACTCTGCGAGGGAATATCGTGGATAGATGCTTTGGAGCCGTCTTAGAGACAAGATACCAACTATCCTATGCGACCTTGAGAAGATATATCCTCCAGCCTTCTTTGATGTGATGGTGCATTTGGCTGTTCATCTACCTGATGAGGCACTACTTAGAGGTCCAGTACTGTATGGCTGGATGTACCCTATTGAAAGGCGGCTAGGCACTTTCAAGGGCTATGTTAGGAACAGAGCTAGACCCGAGGGTTCCATTGCACAGGCCTACATTGCTACAGAAGCGTTGACATTCTGCTCAAAATACATTGAAACAACTGATCAGCTTAGCAAAGAGGTGGGTGAAGACAATCCCGGGCTCAATGTTTTCGATTATTCTGCTTAGGATTCTGAGGAAGAGTCGACAAGAGGACAAACCTAAAGATTTGGACAAAATGGTTTGGTATGTGTTGAAGAACTATCACGAGATACTACCTTATATCAAGTAAGTGCGATCTGCAGCTTATACATCGTAATCTACTAAACTTGCAGCACATTCTTATATATTTAGATGTTTGACGCGATCACTATGTTGTGCAGCATCTACAAAGAGGAGTTCTTGCCGCAAAATCCAAGAAACATTGACAAACTGGTTATGGCAGGATTTGCGAAATGGTTCAAGGACCATGTAAGCTTTTGAAGTGCACTGTCAGTTTTTTTAATATATTAAGTACATAAGATGATCAGCTTGTCTATTTTCTAACCATAGGTTAAGAAGATGCGGGAGGATGGGAAGGCAGTTGATGATGCCCTTTACTCACTAGCAATGGGTCCTGATACTCGGGTAAGACATTATGAATCTTGCGTTGTTGGAGATCTGCGCTACAACACCCTTGCATGAGACGAAGGCAGGAAGACACAAAACAGTGCCATCATGAGCACGGATCGTGATGACAAAGAGATAACTGAAATGTATGCTAACATAACAGACATTGTTCAGTTGTAGTATATCTCCAGCCGAGGATCATTGGTGTGTGGTTACATTGTCTTTGTCGTTGGTATAACCTGTTTTCCAAGATCGCAAAACACAAAGCTGATGATTATTTCAAATCCATCAATGTCAAGGCGGCATACCAGACCAACGAGCCTTTTATTTTGGCAAATCAAGCAACACAGATATTTTTCTTGGAAGACACATTTGCACGTAGCGATGACTGGAGAGTATTGCAAAGGTTTGAGCAGAGGAATTCGTTTAATGAAGTTGCACAACAAGATGATGCTTACACGGCTCACGATGTACAAGATAACGCAGATGTTCCTAATATCTTTGAGAACCATCACGTCAATGACATCGGCGAAAAAGATTGCCCTGTCGTCTTTGTGGACATACAAGAGTTGATCAAGAAGAAGCCAACGTTCGAGGGCGTTGAGGACGAAGAAGAAGATGACACCGTGGGGAATTACGATTCAGACCGATAAACATGGCAAAGATGTTGACGTTCTTTGCTGCGGATGATGATTACATTGCTTTTGTCGTATTTGCACTGTCGAGAAGACATTTTTTATCTACTATGTGAAATTGTGTTTGCTATGACAAGCTGAAACATGATGAACATGTTGTTTAGTATTTTGTGTGAGAACATCACTTGTTATGTATGCTGATTTGTGTTTCGTGATTGTATGACAACTAAAACATGATGACATTGTTGTTTAGTTGTACTCATATTTGGTTGTGAAACTTGAATTTGATGACATAGTTTGTTGTTGGACTGCAATTTGCTTGACGTCTTCGAATGAGAACAAAGCTGACCCGGCAGGCCTCTGCTATTTATTTATTTATATGAGAAAAAGGGGATACCCCCTGATTTCCGTTAATAGAAACCATTAGATGTTCAAAACACTACGCCCAGCCTGCTACACAGGTTTCATTCATTACTAGTTTCAACAAAGTGCTCATGTCGTAGCCACTGAATACATCACGAGTGCTACATACACTGCAAATAAAGAGATAATCATCCTCTGAGCACATCGATTTTGCCCATTATCTTCACAAGCTCTTTCATCTCCTCATTCTTTGTCAAGGCCGTTCAGCAGTTGTTGCTTGGCCATGATCATAGGAACTACATCTTTAACCTTCTGCTTTGCATCTTCCTCTTCTGTCGTTCCTTCAATTACTTGTCCAACACCCCAACCTGCTGGTATTGGGATTCCTCGGCTAACCAAATAATCAGCGTAGTTGCATTCCCCCACATCAGCAACTTCCCAGAAATACAAATCACACGAATCTTCCCTTTTCTCAAATTGGTAGATCATCAACCAAACTATTAAAAAATCAGCAACTGAAAGCAGCAGAACAACACTTAAACATATTATTACCCCATGATTCGGGCATTTGTAGAAGACTCGGCCAGGGTTGTGGATTGTGGTTGAGACGTGACGGATGACTCTGTGTGATTTGCAGCAGTGGCACCACACCAACGGCAGCGGGTTGCGATGAGCAATCGGCTGCGGTGCGCGTGCCGGCGAGGGTGTAATGAGACCCACAGGCGATGGTACGGGTTGCGACTTGGCGCATATCTGGTTGTTACTGCTTTGAAGAAGCGGTGGACGAGCAACCGGCGGACATGGTTATTGCGGCGAGCTTCTGATGCTAGGCAGAGTAAGTAGAGAAGAGGAGAAGCGAACGTTGGATATGTTAGTTCCATTACTTGCAGAGTAGCATAGCACCATATATAGCCATAGTCTAGGTTTGGATTCGAACCAGCTACAGGAGCACGTCTTTCTTTTTTCTAAAACTCGGCAACGTCTCTTTACTGGTACACTAGCTTGTTCTGTACGCCTTCCCAAGTCTTTGATTTTCTTTCCCTTTTTTTGCGAGGACCTGACAGCTGGGACCCACCGGAAGGGCCTCTGTATTTCGCGAAAAAAACGTTCCCCCCGCTGACATGTCGGACCCACCAGCTATATCTTCGCACGCAAGGAAGTGCCTCCTTATTACGCACAAAAAAATGAATACCCCCCTGCTAGCTGAGACCCGCCATAGTGGGAGGATGACTTGTGGGCCAACAAAGTTGACGGGGACGGAGGGCTTTGTCAACTTAGTCAATATGGACGATTCTAGCTCCAGTGACCGTACGATGTCCATCCAACGGGCGTAGTGCTTCTTCAACCTCTGGTCTTCTTGCTCGAACCGCCCAAAGCAGCGCCGATCATGACGCATGCTCCTGCCTCCCGTGGCCGGCTGTGCTACTGCGGAGGCCTCACCGCCCCCTACTATTCCCACCGCTGGCCAGGCCCTGCGGCGACGGCAGCCTCACACCGCAGCCGAACCAGTGAACCCTCGTACTCATCTCCACGCGGGCTTCCACTGCCGCGTCTTCCCTGGCTCCGCGTCGTCCCCTTCCTAGGCCTCGCCGTCGTCCACCGCCGTGGTGCTCTTCGCGCAGCGTGGTCAACGTGGTCAAGGAATGACTTCCATCGGAAGAGTACTGTACGTGTAGAGGCTGACAGCTGGGTCCACGGCCACAGCCCATTTTTTTGTGATTTGCCAAGTAAGTCGCTTTGTCAGGTCTGTTGGGCTGCAAATCTTTCAAGACGAGGAGAGCTTTCATTCGGCTGGCCGAGAAAATGGCCCATCAATAATGAGAAATGGATTGTACATTTTTAAAACACATCAAACCGGCAATTAGTTTCAAATATCATTTTTTCATTTCAAGATTTTAAATTACATTAATTTTTATGCATGGAGAATTTGTTGGATTTTATATTGATATACATTTATTTTTAAAATTAGTTTGAATGTGAGTCGAAATTTCGGGATTAAATACAGTTCGGACCGCACCGAAATATGCAAATTTCGTATAATTTTTTAACGTGGCCACAATTTGGGCTGTAATACTAACAAAAAGAATATGGGCTCCAAAAAACCTTAAGAATTAGCAAATGGGCTGAAAATTATTAGAAATAATGGCAGATGGGCTGTATATGTTGTTTTCCACAGATTTGAGGCTTTCCTAAAAAAAGGTTGACGCACAAGCAGTGACTGTTGGATGTCATCCCAACGGCCGTCGTGCTTCTTCAATCTCTGCTCTTCCTGCTCCAGCCACTCAAACAGGCGCCAGTGGACTGCTCGCTCCTCCTCCCCTCATTGCCGCCGGCTCACAAGCAGGCCTCACCGCCCCACCGTACTCCCATCGCTGGCCTAGCCATCCCTCTACTCACCCACACCTGCTGTTATTCTCCGGCGACGGCAGACGAACCAGTAAACCCTCGTAAAGTCGTACTCCCCTCCACATGGGAAACAACTACCGAGTCTTCACTGCCTCCGTGTCGTTCCCTTCCTAGGCCTCGCCGTCGTCCACCGCCGTGGTGCTCTCGGCGCGGCCTGGTCAACGTGGTCAACAACCGACATGCATCTGAAGTGGACTGTACGTGGAGAGGCCGACAGCTGAGTCCACGGCCGCACGCACGGAAATGCCTCCTTATTACGCGCAAAATAATGATTCCTCCACCTAACATCAGGGACCCACTGAAAGGGCTCTGTATTTCGCGAAAAAAACGTTACCGCAGCTGACAGCTCGGACCCACCAGCTATATCTTCGTATGCAAGGAAGTGCCTCCTTATTATGCACAAAAAAAATGAATACTCCCCCTGTTAGCTGGGACCCAGTATACTGGCAGGCTGACTTGTGGGCCTACTAAGTTGACGGGGACGAAGGGCTTTGTCAACTTAGTCAATATGAACGTTTCTAGCTCCAGTGACCGTACGATGTCCATCCAACGGCCGTAGTGCTTCTTCAACCTCTGGTCTTCTTGCTCCAGCCGCCCAAACCAGCGCCGGTCGTTCCTCGTGCTCCTGCCTCCCGTGGCCGGCTGCGATGCGGCGGAGGCCTCACCGCCCCCTACTACTCCCATCGCTGGCCAGGCCATCCCTCTACTCACTCACACCCCCTGTTACTCTGCGGCGACGACAGCCTCACAACGCAGCGAACCAGTGCCCTCGTACTCCTCTATGCGTGGGCATCCACTGTCGCGTCTTGCCCGGCTCCGCGTCCTCCCCTTCCTAGGCCTCGCCGTCGTCCACTGCCCTGGTGCTCTCGGCGCGGTGTGGTCAACGTGGTCAAGGAATGGCTTCCATCGACGCGTGGATCAGACGTGGAGAGGTCGATACCGGGTCCACGACCGCTGCAAGGAAGTGCCTCCTTATTACGTGCAAAATAATTATTCCTCCACCTGACAGCGGGGACCCACCGGATGGGCCACCGTATTTCGCCCCCCCTGACTGCTGGGACCCACCAGCTACATCTTCGCAGGCAAGGAAGTGCCTGACAGTCGGGACCCACCTGGTCGAAGCGTACGTAGCGTTGTCATTCTGGTCATGAATGTGTACGTACATATATACTGGTGGATGTAGAGGCGCGCACATGTCGTAGTAGAGGCGGCCAGGGTGCAAGAAAGAAAATACGGCCACGTATGTGTACATACAGGCGGGGTCTCGAACGCCTACTCGCGCATACGTACGGCGAGGGCTCGTGTACATGGCTGGGTCGGATCGGAGAAACAGCGTCGTCGTAGTGTTCATGGGGAGGCAACGGATTGCGTCGTGTTCATCGGGAGGCAACGCGGCTGGGTCGTAACGGAATGCGTGGTCGTGTTCATCAGGAGGGCTTGGACGGAAGAGGCGATGGAAACGAGGCATGGCGTACCGCACAACGGAGGAAACGAACCTCCTACGGTTGAAACGAGGGTCCTATTGATCGGGAGGGGTGTGGCGTACCGCAAAACGGAGGAAACGGACCTCCTACGGCCGAAACGGGGGTGTGGCGTACCGCAAAATGGAGGAAACGGACCTCCTACGGTCGAAACGGGGGTCCTGTTGATCGGGAGGGGTGTGGCGTACCGCAAAACGGAGGACACAGACTTGTGTTGGAGCCGCCACGGCCAAACGGGGTCCTGTTCGCCGGGAGGGTGTGGCGTGCAAAATGGACACCACGGGATACTGTTCATCTCCATCTTCGACCCCCTCCAGCCTCCACGAGCTACTGTTCATCCACCGTCGACCTCCTCCAGCCTCCACGGGCTCCTGTTCATCCAGCCTCCACCGCGCGCTACTCCACCGGCTACTGTTCAACCACCCCTCCACCGTCTACTGTTCATCCAGCCCTCCACACCACGAGGTCCTGTTCAACCACCCCTCCACGGGCACCCCTCCACCGTCTACTGTTCATCCTACCCTCCACGGGGTGGTCCTGTTCATCCAGCCCTCCACGGGGTCCTGTTCATCCAGCCCCAACCAGCTCGATTGATCGGGGTTAACAGCCATCGATCGATCGTTCGGGTTCAGTAACGCGTAGCCTGCAGTGTAATCGCTTGGGTTCAGTTAGAGCCCAATGCCTCGCTCGGGTTCATTTAGAGCCAACGCCTACTTTTACACACCGCAGCAGCGTCACGTGCACGGCAAGCAGCGCATCGCTTCGCCCCGACCTCCCACCATAACCGGAACTCCCGAAATTTTCCTCCCCTCGCTTCTACCACGGTTTTTCCGTCATGGGACGGCCCAAAGAATGTCATGCAGCTGCGTCTCCGGCCCTCCCAGACGAAAGGCCCATTTTTGTCATGATTTTTGTCATAGAAGTAGGAGCCCACCACATCTATGATGATACCGGGTTTTGTCACAATTATCGTCATAGAAGTGTCATATGTATGACAGGAAAAAAGTTCGTTCGGCCCAAAATGTCACGGATGTGTCTTTTTTTTGTAGTGCCGGTTCAGTGTTGTCGCAACCGGAATGCCGACAAGTGAATCATGATGTGTGAAATCAATACTCCTAGCAACTGTGTTTCTTGGTAGTTAATGGACAATAATCTTATTCTTAGTATGTTGGTTATTGAATCATCATCCTAAGATTGATCGTGCTACCTAGTCATTATTTCTGGTGCACCCTTTGATCAATGAGTTAGGATTATTCAATCCCTTGCTTATTTGACCATATCATCTTGCCCTGAAAAGCAAGATTGTTCTTGAGCTTAGTGATATATCGGTGGTTTGTGATTTTCCGAATATCTTCTCGGAAGTGTTATCAGGTTGTCACCTGACCGCTATGTTGAGTTCGTGATCAAGTTGGTTTCTTATAAACCACCCCTTCTCCAGGAATCTGTGTTGGATACCCTGAGCTAGTTGGTTAAGCTAAACAACAACTTGGAGAGTTGAAAGATAAAAAGCTTTGCCGAATTTGGTTCTTTCTGAAGGGTTATCCTTGTGTGTGTGTGTGTGTTGAAGAAAGATGATATCTCCATCGATTGGTCCTCGTGATCAGTTGTTGGATCTATTGCCTTGTCAAAACTTTGATTTGAGCATAGGCCATCACCAAATCAAATCAGAACCAATGATGCTCGTAATGTTGTCTTACTCGTGGTTGATTCCTCGAGCATACACCATTATATCTTTGGGTCTGACCAATGCTATCACCTTGTTCACATAGTCGTGGAATTCCATTTTATGGAAATTTTGATAAATTGTTGTTGAGCCCATCGACAGCATCTTTATCTTCTCCATGATTTTGTTGGACATCAAGCTAGTGTTGGAAACTTGTGTAAGCATTTCTTCGTGTTTAGCTCATGAAGTATATGTTATGGTGAGACAAGTGACTTTCCCAGATTCACGTGCACTCGATGCAAGTTGCCGTCGCGAATTCGAGAAAGCTTGTTTTGCTTCCTCTGGAATCATCCCAAGTCAGTCATGCACATGTGCGAAGTATTCTATGGTTTGGAGACTTGCAACCTTCATTCTATATGTATCCCTAGCACACCAAGCCACTGATTGATTTGTTCCAGGAGAAGAAGTTCCTTCTTAAGAGCAAGACTTATGCAAGGACTTCGCTATCCTCGATGATGGTTCCCCATCTGAACTCGGTAGTGTTTTATTATAAGACTATTGCGTGGTCATGCTTGTCTGGGACAGTGTGTTCACATGTATGTAGCAGAACTAGCTCATGTTTTGGAGCTTGCTATCATAGTTCATTTCCCGAGAATCTCGCAACGTCATCTCGTCGGTTTGTGTTGCAAACTTTCTTTTCCAGACATGTTGTCTAAAATATTCCTTACCAACCAGATCTGAATCTCTGGCAGATATGATGGTTGGAACTTTTCCAAGAACTATGATGTAGGCCCCGACAAGGTTGATGTTCTGGCCGACACACCTAGCCGGAAGATCTGTCATTATAGTATCTTGAATGCAATATTTGACCATCTTCTTCATGAGGATTTCGTGCGACTTATTCTAGAAGTTGCTCCTTAGGGATCCTTGTGCTCTTAGTTTCTTCGGTTATACCATAACCATTCAAGCAGTGGAATCACTCTCGACTGTTGAGTTATTTCCCAGTTACCAGAATCATTCCCAGAAATAGTATTTTGTTCCTAGCTTGCACCGCCATTGTGCCATTCTACCATGGACTACCCTTCTCGGTAATCTCTTGTCAGGATCATCTTCAAAAGTGGTCCTACCAGGGGTCCCATACTTTTCCGGTGATAAGCAAAGTCATCCATTGTGTTGTCTTCAACAAGGTAGTCCACACCATCCATTCTAGTCCGGGTATGTCATTCTTTTGAACTCCTTCAAATGATCGATTGTGATTGCCTTAGGTTGGTATAAATAGTCTCAATGATCTACGTATCACAAGTAATTCTTTTTGCCACTTAAGGGAACAATTCAACGAGTCACCTTTCCCAAGGTGCCCCGTTACGGAATCATGGCAATTATTTCCTCGCCACCTTGACACCATCCACCATCTTTCTAAGCGTGCAATTGTTGCCCACCAAATCAAACAACGTCGTTTGTTCTTCCATCCCTCTTGATGTGTTTTGTGTCTCAACTCGAGATGTTTCAACATCTCATTCCGCGAGTTGATCTTGTATAGCTCGATCTTCGAGAAGATCAATCCTAGTATAGTTTCTTTCTGTCATCATCGCGTGGATGAAGATCTCAAAAGCAAGGGTGTCAAGATCAACGTATGCAACGAATCAACAACCTTATGAGGTGCAACCTGGATCGTGAAGATTGTGTTGGTCTTTGCCCCCTCTGTCTTCTTACCTCACGTCTTGAATCTCGGGACAAGATTCTTGTTTAGTGGGGGTGAGTTGTCACAGCCCTAGCTTAGCCTTTGCTTGTCCTTGCATATTCATCTTGTCATCACATTAAATTTTCTCAGAAAGTTGAAATGGGGATGATAAACCCTAGCACCAGAATAACTCAAATAGGTTCAACCTCAAAATACTTTCAATGAACCCAAAATGCCTTTGGAAAAGTTCATCATTTTTGAATTGGTCCAGAACCTCTGCCAAAAATGGTGCACATTTTTCTAGGACATTTATGGATTTTGGAGTTAATTCATACGTATTTGAATTTGGACAATTAAATGATATATAATATTTTAAATGTCCAAATAATTCTGAACTTAAGTGAGGGCTGTTGGAAATATTCCAGACAGAGCCCACAATTATTTTCAGGGTTTTTGAAAATGCCTTAGCATTTTAATTAAGTCAAAACAATTACAGAAAAATAGAAAACATAAACTAAATAAAAGAGAGAGAGAGAGAGAGGACTTACCTGGCGCCCACCAACCGGCCCAGCCCGTCTTTGGTCCAAAGATCAGGCGGCCCAGCCCACCGCCTCCCCATCGTCTTCCTCGCAATGAGAAGGACGCCGGGCGTGTGCCCGTCTTGTGACCACGCCACGCCCAGCCACCTCCTGCTTGCCGCTCCCCCTCGACGCTCTAGACGCCCTGGACATCGACACGCACCCCCGACCGCACTCACTCTTCCCCGAGGCCCTTCCCGCCCTCCTCTGGCTCTCTCCCTCGCACCACCCGAACGCGCCCGCCGCCGCCGATGTGCACCACCGCGGCCACCGCCTCCCCCTTGCTTCCCTGACTGGCTCAAGAGCTCCGCCATCGTCCCCCTCATCTTCACGACCGAGCCACGCGAGCCCGGACCCTGCATCGCCGGCAACATCACCATCTTCCTCCTCCGCCGCCCCGGATCGCCGACGTCGATTAGTCACCGTCCAGCCTCCCCCGAGCTCGCTAACGTCTCCAAACTATGCGGGGTGAGCCCCTCTTCGTTTCGCCCCTATCCCCGTCGCCCCGCACGTCCTCTAGCGCTAGCGCCGGCGTGCCCGAAGCTCGCCGCCGCCATACCTCGTCGCCGCCGGGGGCTGAGCTAGAACCGCTCGCGGCCGTGCACCTAAACGTGCTCCTAGTGCCTCCAGAAGGCCAAAGCAGCCACCAGATGGCCCCCTAGCGCGTCGTAGACCCGTGCCCGCATGCGCCCGTACTCCGGCCGCCGCCCAGCTCGTCGCCGCCGCCATTGCACGCCACCCCAGCAGCCGTAGCTGCCACCGTCCGACGCGCCTCGTCGCGCCGGTCTCGTAGAACCCATCCACGCGGCCTCTCGTTGCCGGAAACGGCCGGACCAGGACCTCCGCCGTGTCCTGCTTAGCGCCGGCGGATAATCGCCGATTAGCCGACGTGGCCATCATTAGATCAGGGACTAACTAATCCTATTAGTTTAACCCCTAGACACTTACAGCCGGGACCCACCGGTTCAATTAACAGGATAACTAAATTAGTTAGATTTAACTTAATCTGATGGACCCATGGGTCAGCATTGACTTTACTGACGTGGCGTTTGACTGGTCCCACCTGTTTGTGAGTCTGACTAGTCCTGAGTCACTGACCAGTGGGACCCGCACGTCAGGTTTGACCTGGACCGGCCCTGTTGACTGCTGACATCATAGTGACATCATGCTGACGCAGTTATTTATTTTCTGAATTTATTCTTATTCAGGAAAATTTCAGAAAATAGTGCTAACATCTAAAAAACATAGAAAATAATCTATAACTCAGAATGAAATAAATTATATATGAAAAATGATCAAAAAAATCCAATCTATCCATCTGTAATGGTTTCATGCATGTCTAAACAAGTTAACTTGTTGTTTAGTGCAAAACATGATAAAGCACTATTTAAGATCACAAATGAGTTTGAACTTTGAATCTTTGGTTCAAAATAGCTCAAACCCATCTGGTTGTAGTTGCATTAGCCCAACACACTCATTTTACCATGTCATGATCATGCATCATATTGTGCATTGCATTGATTGTGTTTCTTTCTCTGTTGCCGGTATTTGTCCCCTCGCGATAGACGTTACATCGACGATGTGATCGATGACACCGATGGAGAACTATACTATCTTCGGAAGTGTCAGGCAAGCAAAACCCCCTTGTTCATTCCGATACAATCCCACTTTCTCGCTCCTGCTCTCTTTTACTGCATTAGGACAACAACGATTCAACTGGTACATGCTGCGGTAGTTGAACCCCTTTCCTCTGCATGACCTATCATTGCCACAGTAAATAGATGAAACCCACTAGCATGAGTAGGAGTTGTTTGAGCCTTGATGTGCCTACTCATTGATGCTTGTTGTCATGCCTGCTATTGCATAGAGTTGTGTCAGGTCTGATTAATCGGGGATGAATCAGAGGTGTGTGAACATGTCCTACTGTTGAGAGCTAAGTCTGTGAACACGATTTGGTAAAGGTATCGATGAGAGGCCATGTAGGAGTACATGGTGGGTTGTTTCATTGAAGCCGTCCTTAGGAACTGAGTTCTGTGTTTGTGATCCATGATCAGCTACTGCCACACATTGGGATCCTTAATTGACTCTCTCGGCTTCTTAACCACCCTTGTCCTCTGTCCAGGAGTTGCAAGTAGTTTCTGGTGTTTGTAGTATGCTGGAGGCCGTGCGCAGCACTGGCCCGAGGGGTGGGCTGTGATGCGGGAGGCACGTGGCTGGGCATGCCGGGCGCCCGTTTGGTGTCTCGAAACCCTGTACACATCATTCGGGGCCGTATGTGGAAACCTCGGACGGACTCCCTGCGGATGGAACCTGAATAGGCGATAAACCTGGACTAGAGACTTGAGTGTTTAGGTAGGCCGTGGCCGACACCCTCGCTGGGCTTCCGCTTGAAGGTTGCCGAGTACATGTCGTGTAAATGGCGATAAGTGGTGAGAGCGTATGTGAAGAAGTACACCCCTGCAGGGTTAACATCATCTCTTCGAATAGCCGTGTTCGCGGTAATGGACTTCTGGGTTGCCTATAACAGTTCATAGACAAGTGAAAGTGGATACTCTAAAATGCGCAAGATAAGCGTGAGTGCTATGAATGGCGTTCTCGTAGGGAGACGGGAGCGGATCCATAGTGGTGTATTGAACTGGTGAATATGTGGACTCGTGTGCGCCACCTCAAAAGAGTTACTTGCAGTCATAGTTTAGGATAGCCACCGAGTCAAAGCTGGCTTGCTGCAGTCAAACTCCACCACCCCTTTATTGATACCGATGCATATGTAGCTAGTTCTGATGTAAGTCTTGCTGGGAGCATTTGTACTCACGTTTGCCTATTTTTATGTTTTTGCAGAGAGACGTCAGACTCGCTAGAAGTTCCGCGTGGACTTCGACGTTTAGCTTGTTACCTCAGCTACGATCTTGTGCCCTCGGCAGGGTCTTGTAGATAGTCAGGCTTCTCAGCCTTCTTCATTTGTAGTTGTCTGTACTCAGACAAGTTAAGCTTCCACATGTGCTTGTTGCTTGTATGCTCTGTATGTTGGGGTCATGAGACCCATGTTTGTAATACTTGGCTCCTCGGAGCCTAATAAATAAATACTTGAGTCGTAGAGTTATGTTGTGATGCCATGTTGTATTTACACATATCGAGCATATTGTGTGTATGATTGAAATGCTTGGTATGTGTGGGATCCGGCAACCTAGTTGTTTATCCTTGGTAGCATCTCTTATGGGGAAATGTAGTCTTGTGCTTCCATAAGCCATAGTAGTCCGCTACAGCCCGGTTCACTGGAGTCCTGCTAGCCCAGCACTACTGCTCCGGAACACTTGACTAGCCGGCATGTGATTCACTTGCTCCGTTCCGTCCCTTCGGGGAAATGTCACGCGGTGACATCCAGAGTCCTGCCTAGCCTGCTACAGCCCGGTTCACGGGAGTCCTGTTAGCCCAGTGCTACAGCCCGGATTCGCACGCTGCTGACCGACATGCTCGATGTTGATTCATGTATGCCTGTCCCTGTAAGTTAGTACCACTTTGGGTTCACGACTAGTCATGTCGGCCCGGGTTCTCTGTCATATGGACGCTAGCGACACTATCATATACGTGAGCCAAAAGGCGCAAACGGTCCCGGGCCATGGTAAGGCGACACCCGTGGGAATATCGTGCGTGAGGCCGCAAAGTGATATGAGGTGTTACTGGCTAGATCGATGTGACTTGGAATTGGGGTCCTGACAAATGTCACATGGGCAACATCTCTCAATTTTGGTGGAACTGCACAAAATGGTGATTGGAGTTTCCAAAATCTCCGTCAAGTTCTGCTGGTAATCTCGTGCAACATTTTATTAACCTTTGCAAGATGGAGCCGTCACTGTCACCACAATGGCACTTTATTTTAGTGGAACTGCACAAAAGGATAAGAAAATTATAGTTGCACCTTACATGAGCCGGACAGCCAACCTTAATATTCCTCAATTTTAGTGCAACTACTAAAGAAGAACCTGCCAGCTCACAAGAGCAAGTACTTCTTGCTAGCTGAATGATGCAATCTTTGCTTCATTTTAGGTGAACTGCAGAAAAAGGCGCATGAATTGAATCATGGAACTCCAGGCAGACCTCATCCAAGTAGAGCTGGAGGTTGAGTTCAAGGAGGCCGCTATCTCTCATGTTTCCTTGTTTGTGTTGTGCAAACAGGAATACTCAACTACAGATGTTGTGACGGTCAAGAGCATTCGCCAAGTTCTTCGATTGTATGACATGGCTAGCCAAGATGGATTTAATCCCGATATTCACTTTATCAAAAGGCTCTAATGGGTTGGTTCTGAATCTTGCAAGCTGGGAATCAGTGAGATGTGTAGGCATCTTTGTTGTACTTATTATTTGAATCTTATTTGTTGGTTCTGAATCTTGCAAGCTGGGAATCAATGAGATGTGTAGGCATCTTTGTTGTACTTATTATTTGGATCTTATTTGTTGGTTCTGAATCTTGCAAGTTGGGAATGAATGAGATGTGTAGGCATCTTTGTTGTACTTATTATTTGGATCTTATTTCTTGGTTATGAATCTTGCAAGCTGGGAAACACGGCATGATCATGCAGAGGACAACAACCATAACAAACAGTTCAAACTTGGTAGTATTATATTTGTGAAAGTGCGACAAATGTGATGATCACGTGCGTCCTGAGAATAATAATTCTAATTGTTGTGCATGTTGATCCTGTGGCACTGATAGAACGAGCGAATGCATTTCTTGTTTTAAGTATAAATTTCTATTAAAGCTAATTAAATTTAAGTAAAGTGACCACTAACTCCTGTTATTACAGTACCAATACAAACCCGCTCGTGAACCGACGTGTGGCTGAGGGTGCATCTTCTGCTGGGCGTGCAGCGGACGAGGGAGGGGTAGTAACTGTTGTCGCCTGTACACACTCAGCTTACTGTTGAATCCAGATCCCCAAGAGCTGAAAAACGAACTGCTGCCGCCGCCTACACAGTCGTTCACTCGAAGAGACTCCAATGGCGATCCGAGGGGTGAGCCTGCTGGATATGGACTTCAGCAAGGAGTTCCCCTTTGAGTTCGTCGTTCAGTCCTATGGCTGCACCAAGTTGAATGTGATGTACACCAACAATACGGACTCGGTGAAGCTCTGCCTCGCCTCAGTCCTATGGCTGCACCAGGTTCTGGAGCATTCGCCCGTTTCATCGGCAGCGCCGACTGCACCTTCGCTACGGTGGAGAGAAGGAAGAACGTGACGATTCGGCCATCTGGTGCAACAAGCTTGTCGACATCCAGAAGCAATACAAGATCATCAGCAACGGGTAGGAGAAGGACTCCGTGGTTGACCTTGCTGAGACCATCATCGACCCTTGATACGCCAACATGAAAGAAGATGACCTGAACACGTGGGAGGTACCTCTGAATCTAGCGTACATAACCTACGCGGCCAAGGACGTATACGCATGCTACAACATGTACAGGCAGATCTTGGACATGAGGGCGTGTCTGCTTCCCGTAACCATTGTTGAGGAAATCGTTAACTGGTAGCTGCTCGGTTGGCTTACGGGTAGGGGATTAATAGGCTAATCGGCAAGTTAATCAGCCATTTAATCAATTAATCGGACGATTTATTGGTTTATCGGCTACTCGGTGACCCTATGAGTAGGGGTTAATCGGCAAGTTAACTGGTTAATCGGAGGAATTCTTGAACAGGGCCCGTAACCAACGAGTACACGGACAGCCGCAGCGTCATGATCAAGCGTGCTAGGAAGGTCTAGATGTTGTACTTTATCTGTTTATAAGCACCTTTATCATCTGAGTGTTTCATGCATTAGCCTATGTGTCGTAATTATCTGTTTTGTCCGAAATATTTCTTTTAAGAACCCATTAACCTAATTGCTTTTTTTAGTGGCTATTTGCATATGTATGTAAACTAGTTCACTTGTCCGTAAAAAAACTAGTTCACTCGGCTGCCGTGCTTTGAATCTCCTTCCTCCCAACATATTCCCTCCTCGGGTGTACCCAGAGGTCTCTGAATTTTCTCCCACTTTTCTTTTTCGATGTAAACTGAGTTTTCTCCCAGTACTTTCTCCTAGAACCAACTCAACTGTCCCACGTCTAGCCTAAAAAATAATAATACCCCACGTACTAATAACTCATCAAATTAAAATGATATTTTATTTCATAAGTTGAAAGTTCTTACAAAATAATAATAATAATTGTTTATATATAACTTAGCAAGTTAACTCCTAGTGATTGCGTACATAAGCTTGCAAAGATTTTATCGACGCAATCATGTGTTTATGTTTTTATAACATTTCTCCGTCTAGCCCAACATGATATTTTCACCCAGCCCAGCAAGTCCGCGGATTTCGAGAAAAATGCAAATGGGATTTAAACGGGCTGCATAGATGCTACATCATTGTTTCACTCAGCCCACCAAATTGACTAAAAAACAAATGGACTGCTCGACATGTGGGCAAGAGGTCGAAGTTTAAGAAGGCGTTGGATTTACATCCAACGGTCGGCATTCTTCTTCAATCTCGTCTTCTTCCCCAGCTGCCGGAACCGCTTTGCTCCAGCCTTCGGCGTCTAACAAGGCGTTGTTTTTGCCTCCTCGTGACGCTACCCCGCCGACGGCCAGGCCATCCCTCCACTCCGCACTCTCCTGTTATTCTCTGCCGAGTGTAGGCCCACCCCACCCGAACCAGTCAAGTTTCCCTCCTCTCCTTTTGCGACTCCACCGCCGTGTCTTCCCCATCTCCGGTCGTTCGATGCAGGGCCTCGCCGTCGTCCACCGCCTCGGTGCGCTCGGCGTGGCGTGGTCAACATACGAGACTCGTCGGAAGAGGACTGTACGTGGAGAACCTGACGGCTGGGACCCACGAGGTCCATGGTCGCACGCAAGGAAAGATCCTCCTTATTACGCATTGTACATGCACTGTACGTGGGAAGGGCTTTTGTATTTCGCGAAAAAACGTTCGCCCTGCTGACAGGTCGGACCCACCAGCTATATCTTCGCATGCAAGGAAGTGCCTCCTTATTACGCACCAAAAAATGAATACCCCCTGCTAGTTGGGACCCACCATAGTGGGTGGCTGACTTGTGGGCCTACTAAGTTGACAAGGACGGAGGGCTTTGTCAACTTAGTCAATATGAACGATTCTAGCTCCAGTGACCGTATGATGTCCATCCAACGGCCATAGTGCTTCTTCAACCTCTGGTCTTCTTGCTCCAGCCGCCCAAAGCAGCGCCGGTCGTGCCTGTCGGATTTCGGGTTCCGGCACACCCTTGAGGTTCGAACACTTGGGTGCGCGCGGAGATCTCTCCCCTACCGATCTATGTCAGATCTTCTTGTGCGAACTAAGATGAAAATGATGAACAACACAAGGGACACGAGATTTATACTGGTTCGGGCCACCGTTGTGGTGTAATACCCTACTCCAGTGTGTGGTGTGGTGGATTGCTTCTGGGGCTGATGATGAACAGTACAAAGGAAGAACAGCCTCGCGAGAGGTGTTCTTGGGCTGGTGCGAAGAACTGCTTGGGTCCGATCAGTCGCCTCTCTCTCTCTCTCTATCTCTCTACTTAGGCTCTATCAGATTTCTCTATGCATATGGCTCGATGCCAGCTGGATGGATCTGTCTACTCTGCGGTGGCTAGCTCTATTTATAGAGGCCCTGGGCCTCTCCCCGAAATAATTAAGCGGGAAGGGCGACAACAATTGGCCATTTTGAAGGGGAGCATCTAGTACAAGTTATCCTGACCAAAGGTGGTCTTCGGCTGCCAAAAGCTCCGGTGGTGACGCCGTCTTGGGCTCCACGGTGACCTCCGTCCAGCCGTCCGGCTGGTCTTGGTCTCGTTGCACTGGAATGGTAACCTTTGCCTGATACCTTGGCCTGTGCTTGCCCCCTTTGCACTAAAGGGGAAACAAGGACTCTGCATAGACCGGCGCCCGCCTGGCGCCCGCCTGGCCTTGATCGTCATGGCTTGCGTCACTGGATCCTCGCGAGGTACCCTTGCATTGATCTCTCCCCGTCCTCGCGAGCCCTGCTTGATGAGGACGTACTTGAGGAAGCTTTCTGTCGTCCGCCCCGCGAGGCTTGGCCCCTCGCAAGGGTCTTGAGCTTGTGTTGATGAGGATGGGCCTCGCTGGGCCCCCACTTGAGCCACGCCGCAGGCCGCAGGCAGGCAAGTCTGGGGACCCCCGTTCCCAGAACACCGACAGTAGCCCCCGGGCCCAAGGCGCGTGCGGGCTTGGTTTAGCAAAGAAGAGAAGGGGCAAGCGCGAAGCGCCGCGGGCCCTAACAGCCTGCGGCCTTGGGCGCCGCGTGGCGGTTGATTGGACGTGGGCGTCTGCGCTTCCCCACGATGCCTTGGCAACTGCGCGACTTGACAAGTCCCTGCATGCAGAGATATGGTTCATGATTACCTGTGATCGTGGTGCTCGGCGGTTGGTCTTCTCCGGCTATAAGTACGGGGCCGCGTGAGCTCTGCCAGTTCGCCCCTTCCTGCTTCTCGTCTTCTTCTTCTTGGCCACTCGCCGCTCTCATGGCTCCGAAGAGGTTCTCAGCCGCAGAGAAGGGAAAGGCCTGCCGGGCAGGGCCCGACTCCTCCTCGGCCAAGCGCGGCCGGGGTCGTCCTCGCAAGCATCCCGCGGTCCCCATCACGGCTTCCCATGGCCACAGGGGTGGTTCCCCGCGTGGTGGTGAGCGCTCGGCTGCCAAGGGGAGGCAGGCCTTGACTGCGCGGCCCCCCAGGCCGCGCTTTCGCTCGGCGGAGGTGCTGCTGGAGTTCGTCGTGTGGTCGGCGGACCCGACCAACACCTGGCTCCAACTCTCCCGCTTCTTCATTGGCGAGCTGCCGGCCAGCGCCTGGTGCGGCTTCTGGCTCCAGGCTGATGGTTGTTGCAGCAGGGCCTCCTGGATCTCGCTTGAGGTCTCCCCTTCTGGAAACGGGGCCCTGACTCATGGCTGGCAAACGTTTGCCCATGCGAGCGGCCTGAGTCGGCGCTGCACCCTGCACTTCAAGTTTGACAGCGACGCCACCCTCTACGTGAGGGTGTTTAGGGAAGATGGTCGCCGCGCTGGGTGCTGCCCCGAAGATGGTGACCGCGGCCGCCCGCCCAGTCCCGGCACCGACCAGGGTGGAGACGGTGCCAGGCGTGCTGGTGGCGGTGGCCGGGACTCACCAAGTTTTGGCGACTCTTCCTCAGGCAGCAGCTCCTCCAGTGGTGGCCGCGACCAGCCCCCGTGTCGTCGCGCCCGACTGGGTGAATGCAGCTGATCCTCCCGCCGCCTCGCCCCGGTGAAGCGAAAGGGGGCGTCCGCCTGAGCCCCAGGAGCAGCCCGAGCCTTTGTTGTAGGTTGGTGTAGGGCAGGTCGCGTCCATTTTGTTTCCTTCCTTTCCTGCATAAGAAGAAGGTAGCACAGGGCCCCATGGGGGCGTGTCAGAACTGTTGCTGTCAACTGTCGTGTTGCTTTTGCCACCTCCGTGTTATGTTTCTGTGATGCGTGCCCATGTGTGGGAGTTATTTGAGCTTGGTGTAGCTTGACGCCACCCCCGACTCCAGAGGCTGAGGCCCCGTCACGAGCTTCATGCCCTGCAAGGATCAGTTAGAGAGGCGACCTTTGACCCGGCAGCAGGGGCGACCAGCCCAGGCCCTGCGTTCGTGTCGCGATGCCCGTGAGGCATGGACCGGGAGGGGCGCTCCCACAGAGGACTTGAGCAGGAAAACTCCAGATGATCAGGGTAGGAAACGCTCGCGAGGGCGCCCGCATCCACCCGTCGTGAGACTTGTGCGAGAGAAAACGAGGCGAGTAGATGAAAAAGACAGAGAACCACAAGACAGGAACTCCAAAAACTCCAATAAAGCTTCAAACGGGAACAAACACGCCAACTGCAGAAAGCAAATGAAAAAGCCGCGTCCGGCACCTATTCTAGTCTTCGACGTCTTCTCACCAGCGTGGAGCTAAGTGCTGCCACTGGGCGTGGGCGGGAGCCCCCGAGGCCCAAGGGCGGCACTCTGGAGACTCTGGGGCGTGTATAGCCCCACTCATTATTACGTGAGAGTGTCACGGGCGGCGAGCTTCACAGGCGTTTGCCTTCTTCACAGGCACCGGGCCTTTCCCAAAACGCGATAGCTTCACAGGCATTGGCCTTCTTCACAGGCACCGGGCCTTTCCTTGGCGCTAGGCCTCGCTCAGGGGTAGAACTTCCGGAGATGCTGGATGTTCCACGCGTTCTGGATGGGTACTCCCTCCGGAGTCTCCAAGCGCGCGGAGCCAGGCCTAGAAACATGAACAACCTTGAACGGGCCCTCCCACATGGGAGAGAGCTTGTGTAGCCCCTCCCTGGAGAGAACCCACCTGAGCATGAGATCCCCTACCTCGAGGGTCCTGGGGCGGATGTTGCGGCAGTGGTATCGTCGTAGCGCCTGTTGATACCTTGCTGCTCGCAGCGTGGCTTCTCGGTGGCGTTCCTCCCCCAGTACGAGATCCGTCCCCCGCATGGCGTCCTGCTGAGCCTCGTCGAACGCCAGGACTCATGCGGAGCGGCGCTTGACCTCGTGAGGGAGAACAGCCTCTGCTCCGTAGACGAGGCAGAACGGGGTCTCGCCAGTCGGCTTCGTCGCTGTCGTGCGGATGGACCACAGCACGGACTGGAGCTCGTCGTACCAGCCCCTGCTGCAGACTTCTAGCTTCTTTTTGAAGGTCCTGGCTTTGAGGCCCCTCAGGACCTCCGCGTTGGCTCGTTCCGCCTGGCCATTGCTCCGGGGGTGTGCTACCGAAGCGTAGCATATCTGCGTTCCATGGTTAGCACAGTATGTTTTGAAGCGATTACTGGTAAACTGCGAACCGTTGTCGGTGATGATGCGGTTAGGCACCCCGAACCGGCTCACGAGGCCCTTGATGAACTTGACTGCCGAGCCTGCTGGGATCGTGCAGACGGCCTCCACCTCGGCCCACTTGGTGAACTTGTCCATGGCTACGTAGAGGTAGCGATAGCCCCCTGGCGCCCGGGGGAACAGGCCCAGAATGTCCAACCCCCAAACTGCGAACGGCCATGAGAGGGGTATGGTCTGCAGGCCCCCCGCAGGCTGATGGATCTGTCTTGCGTGAAACTGGCAGGCCTCGCAAGCCTTCACCAGCTCAACGGCGTCGTTGAGTACTATGGGCCAATAGAACCCGCTGCAGAACGCCTTGCCGACCAGGGTTCGTGACGATGAGTGGTGCCTGTAGTCTCCGTTGTGTATGTCCGCCAACAGTTCCCTCCCTTGCTCCCTGGAGACGCAACGCAGGGACACGTCGTTCGGCCGCTTCCTGTAGAGCTCGCCATCCTGGATGCAATAAGCCGTGGCCTGCCGTGCCACACGCTCCGCATCCTCCTCGTTCTCGGGTAGTGCCCCTCGCGTCAGGTAGTCCTTGAGCTCCGGGATCCAACATCCCTCCTGAGGCTCCAGTGCCAGGAGCAGGCTTGCCCCCGAGGCCGGGCCACAGACCGGAGCTCCCGAGGCTGGTGGTTGAGGAAGCTCCTCCCTTGGTTGCACTGTGCCCGACAGCAATGGTACCGCCGAGGGCTTGAAGAGCCGCTCCTCGAAGACGCCAGGTTCCTGCGGCAGCCGCCTAGACGCCCTCCTGGCGATGTTGTCAGCCTCCTGATTGGTGCCGCGAGGCACATGCTGCAACTCCAGCCCCCAGAACTGTTTCTCCATCCTGCGAACTTCAGCGAGGTAGGCCTCCATGTTCTCGTCCTTTGGCTCGTATACCTTGTTGGAGAAGTTGACGAGGAGCTGTGAATCCCCCTTGATGGTGAGGCCCTTTACCCCCAGGGCGATCGCAGCTTTCAAGCCCGCTATCAGGCCTTCGCACTCTGCTATGTTGTTGGAGACCTTCTCTCCGTGCTGGAAGCAGAGTTGCACGGCGTAGTAGAGCTTGTCCTGAGTAGGGGATACGAGCACCGCTCCAGCTCCCGCGCCGTGCCGGGAGAACGCCCCGTCGAAGTACATGACCCAGCCGTCCGGTGCCTCACTTCCTGGGGAGAGTGATCGGTCTTCGCCTGCCTCGAGACCCAGAGCTTCCGTCCATTCTACCACGAAATCTGCAAGTGCGGTTCCCTTGATGACTCTGGTTGTACTGAATTCCAGCTGAAATGCTTGTAGTTCGATGTTCCATTCGGCGACCCTCCCAGCTGAGTTGGGGCTCCTGAGTATCCTCTCCAAGGGGTATGCCGAGACGACCTTGATGGGGTGGCCTTGGAAGTAGTGCCGCAGCTTGCGTGAGGCCACCAATAACGCGAGGAGGAGCTTTTGAGGCATGGGGTACCGCGCCCTCGTGCCCCATAGCACTATGCTGACGAAATACACGGGATGCTCGACAAGATCGAGGGTGCTGACGGAGCTCGCGTCTTCGTGGGGTCGGGGCGCCTCCTGAGGCGACGGAGCCCCAAGCTCTTGGGCGTCCAAAGGGGCCTACCCTACTTCGGGTGCGCCCTCCTGCTACAGTCGCTCCTCTCTGGTCGTGGTCGTGGTCCTCGCGAGGCCCTCCTGGCCTCGCTCTACTTCGGCCCGATCAGTCGACGCGGCCTTAGCCCGGCGCTCCTCCCTGACCGCCACCAGAGCTGCGCTAGCGGAGTAGGGCGTGGCCGCAAGGTAGAGCACCAGAGGCTCCTGAGGGCGAGGGGCCACCATCACCGGTGGGCTGGTGAGGTACCTCTTGAGTTCCTGGAACGCTTGTCGGCCTCTTTAGTCCATTCGAAGGGGCATTTCTTCTTCATCAGCTTGAAGAAGGGCAGCGCTCGTTCCCCCAGCTTGGAGATGAAGCGCCCCAGCGCAGTCACGCGCCCGGTGAGCTTCTGCATTTCCCTGGGGGTCGTTGGCGGGCTCATGTCCTCGACCGCCTTGACCTTCTCTGGGTTGGCCTCAATGCCCCTGTGGGACACGAGGAAACCCAGGAGCTTGCGTGAGGGGACTCCGAACACGCACTTCTCCGGGTTGAGCCGTAGATCCACTTCATCGAGGCTCGCAAAGGTTTCCTCTAGGTCATGTATCAGGGTTTTTGCCTCCCGAGACTTCAACATGATGTCATCGACGTAAGCCTCAGCGTTCCTCCCGAGCTGCCGGCCTAAGGCGATGTGCATCTGCCCCTGAAAGGTTGCGCCTGCGTTGTGCAATCCAAATGACATGCACGTATATCAGTACACCCCACACGGGGTTAGGAAGGCCGTCTTCTCCACGTCTTCCACCGCCATCTTGATCTGGTGATAGCCAGAGAAGGCATCCAGGAACCACAACAGGTCACACTCTGCGGTGGAGTCGACTATCTGGTCAATGCGGGGGAGCGGGAATGGGTCCTGTGGGCAGGCTTTGTTGAGGTTGGTGAAGTCGACACACATGCGCTCCTTTCCCCCCTTCTTTGGCACGACAACGGGATTAGCCAGCCAAGCGGGGTAGCGGACCCCTGCCGCCTCCAGTTTCCGGGTCTCTTGAACGATGAAAGCTTGTTTCTCTGCGGACTGCCTCCTTGCCTTCTGCTTCACGGGGCATGCGTTGGGGCACACGTTGAGGTGATGCTCGATCACATCTCTCGGGATTCCCGCTAATTGGTCAGCTTCCCATGCGAACGCCTTCTTGTTCACGCGCAGGAATCCGATCAGGGCCTTCTCCTGTTTGGGCTCGAGATTGGCTCCTATGATGAAGGTGGCGTCGGTGGACCCATCCTCGTCGACCGGTACTTGCTTGGTTTCCGCCTTGTCCTGGGTGAACAGCTGCCTCTTCTTAGCTGGCACAACCCCTTTGGGCTCGAGGGTGTTGGTGCTAGCGGGCTGCGCCACCGCGGTCGCCCTGAAGGCAAGCTGGAGCACCTGCAGCGCATCCCTTGTATCCCCTGGCACGGTAAGGATGCCGCTGCTCCCGGGCATCTTCATGAGGTTGTACACCGGGTGAGTTGCCACCATGAACCGGGCTAAGGCCGGGTAGCCGAGGATGGCGTTGTAGGGGAGGCCGATGGGGGCGATGTCGAAGTCGATCAGCTCCGTGCGGAAGTTGTCGTAGGTGCCAAAGGTCACCGGGAGGCGGATTTGCCCTAATGAAGCGGTGGAGCCGCCTCTGACACCTGAGAAGGGCCGGCTAGGCCGGAGCCGCTTCGATGGTACGTGCAGGAGGCTAAAGGCCTCCACCGAGAGCATGTTGAGGCCGGCGCCACCGTCGATGAGGGTCCTGGTGACGGCCACTTGGCAGATGGTGGGGGTGCATAGCATCGGGAGCGCGCCCGAGCCGGAAGGATTGAAGGGGAGGTCACCCGAGTCGAAAATCAGATCAGCCTCGGGCGCCGCCCAGCCCGAGGGGCTTCTTGACGTGTGGAGGCTGCACTGATCTGGCGGGTGAACGGCTTGACGTGGCGGCACGAGGGCGGCGCTTGGGAGCCTCCCAGGAGGGCTGACGACGGCGGCTGGCGGCAGCAACGGGCGAGGAAGAGGCCGCGCAGCTCTTCCCAAGAGGTTACGAAAGCCGTCGGTAGGTGGAAGAGCCACATGCGCGGTACACCGGTGAGGGCCATGGGTAGCCAGCTGGCCATTACCCGATCGTCACCCCCGGCTCTGAGGACGGCCTCCTCGTCGCCCGATGGGAAAACCAAGGTAGTCTGCCAGCGCCGTCATAGCGCGGCGGCATCTCGGGCTTGAACTTGTGCGGCCATCGCACCTGCCGCAGGGCGGGGGCCAAGGCCGGGAGCCCCCCGGCCCCTGCGCTGGCGTCTGCTGCCAGGGCCGGCAGCGCGTCGTCCGCCATGGGTGTGGAGCGCAGTGTTGACGGAGAGAGGATCGTCGGAAGGAAGGAAGGATTCCGGCGCACCCCTACCTGGCGCGCCAAATGTCAGATTTCGGGTTCCGGCAGACCCTTGAGGTTCGAACACTGGGGTGCGCACGGAGATCTCTCCCCTACCGATCTACGTCAGATCTTCTCGTGTGAACTAAGATGAAAACGATGAACAACACAAGGGACACGAGATTTATACTGGTTCGGGCCACCGTTGTGGTGTAATACCCTACTCCAGTGTGTGGTGTGGTGGATTGCCTCTGGGGCTGATGATGAACAGTACAAAGGAAGAACAGCCTCGCGAAAGGTGTTCTTGGGCTGGTGCAAAGAACTGCTTGGGTCCGTTCAGTCGCCTCTCTCCCTCTATCTCTCTACTTAGGCTCTATCAGATTTCTCTATGCCTATGGCTCGATGCCAGCTGGATGGATCCGTCTACTCTGCGGTGGCTAGCTCTATTTATAGAGGCCCTGGGCCTCTCCCCGAAATAATTGAGCGGGAAGGGCGCCAACAATTGGCCATTTTGAAGGGGAACATCTAGTACAAGTTATCCTGACCAAAGGTGGTCTTCGGCTGCCAAAAGCTCCGGTGGTGACGCCGTCTTCGGCTCCACGGTGACCTCCATCCAGCCGTCCGGCTGGTCTTGGTCTCGTTGCACTGGAATGGTAACCTTTGCCTGATACCTTGGCCTGTGCTTGCCCCCTTTGCACCAAAGGGGAAACAAGGACTCTACATAGGCCGGCTCCCGCCTGGCGCCCGCCTGGCCTTGATCGTCATGGCTTGCATCACTGGATCCTCGCGAGGTACCCTTGCATTGATCTCTCCGCCTCCTCGCGAGCCCTGCCTGATGAGGACGTACTTGAGGAAGCTTTCTGTCGTCCGCCCCGCGAGGCTTGGCCCCTCGCGAGGGTCTTGAGCTTGTGTTGATGAGGATGGGCCTCGCTGGGCCCCCACTTGAGCCACGCCACAGGCCGCAGGCAGGCAAGTCTGGGAACCCCCGTTCCCAGAACGCCGACAGTGCCGCGTGCTCCTGCCTCTCATGGCCCGTTGTGATGCCGCGGAGGCCTCACCGCCCCCTACTACTCCCACCGATGGCCGAGGGTATCCCTCTACTCACCCACACCCCATGTTATTCTGCGGCGACGGCAGCCTCACACCGCAGCCAAACCAGTGAACCCTCGTACTCCTCTCCGCGTGGGCATCCACTACCGCGTCTTCCCCGGCTCCGCGTCATCCCCTTCCTAGGCCTCGCCGTCGTCCACCGCCTTGGTGCTCTCGGCGCGGCATGGTCAATGTGGTCAACGACCGACATCCATCGAAGGAGTATTGTACGTGGAGAGGCTGACAGCAGGGTCCACGGCCACAGCCCAGTTTTTTTGTGATTTGCCAAGTAAGTCGCTTTGTCAGGCCTGTTGGGCTGCAAATCTTTCAAGACAGGGAGAGCTTCATTCGGCTGGCCGAGAAAATGGCCTATCAGTAATGAGAAATGGGTTGTACATTTTTAAAACACATCAAACCGACAATTAGTTTCAAATATCTTTTTATCATTCGAGATTTTAAATTACATTAATTTTTATGCATGGAGAATTTGTTGGATTTTATATTGATATACATTTATTTTTTAAATCAGTTTGAATGTGAGTCGAAATTTTGGGATTAAAAATAATTCGGACCGCTTTTGAAATATGCAAAATTTCAGTATAATTTTTAACCGTGGCCACAATATGGGCTGTAATGCTAACAAAAAGAATATGGGCTCCAAAAAACCCTTAAGAATTAGCAAATGGGCTGTAAATTATTAGAAATAATGGCAGATGGGTTGTATGCTGTTTTCCACAGATTTGAGGCTTTCCTAAAAAAAGGTTGACGCACAAGCAGTGACTATTGGATGTCCATCCAACGGCCGTCGTGCTTCTTCAATCTCTGCTCTTCCTGCTCCAGCCGCTCAAACAAGCGCCGGCGGGACTGCCTGCTCCCTCCTCCCCGCGGCCTGCTGTGCTGCCGTGCAGGCCTCACCGCCCCACCGTACTCCCATCGCTGGCCTAGCCATCCCTCTACTCATCCACACCTGTTGTTATTCTTCGGCGACGGCGGACGAACCAGTAAACCCTCGTACAATCGTACTCCCCTCCGCGTGGGAAACAACTGTCGAGTCTTCCCTGCCTCCGTGTCGTTCCCTTCTTAGGCCTCGCTGTCGTCCACCGCCCGGGTGCTCTCGCGCGGCCTGGTCAACGTGGTCAACGACCGACATGCATCTGAAGTGGACTGTACGTGAGAGGCCGACAGCTGGGTCCACGGCCGCACGCAAGGAAATGCCTCCTTATTACGCGCAAAATAATGATTACTCCACCTGACATCAGGGACCCACTGAAAGGGCCTCTGTATTTCACGAAAAAAAAGTTACCGCCGCTGACAGCTGGGACCCACCAGCTATATCTTCGCACGCAAAGAAGTGCCTCCTTATTACGCACAAAAAAATGAATACTCCCCCTGTTAGCTGGGACCCAGTATAGTGGCAGGCTGACTTGTGGGCCTACTAAGTTGACGGGGACGGAGGGTTTGTCAACTTAGTCAATATGCACGATTCTAGCTCCAGTGACCGTACGATGTCCATCCAACGGCCATAGTGCTTCTTCAACGTCTGGTCTTCTTGCTCCAGCCGCCCAAACCAGCGCCGGTCGTGCCTCGTGCTCCTGCCTCCCGTGGCGGCTGCGATTGGCGGAGGCCTCACCGCCCCTACTACTCCCACCGCTGGCCAGGCCATCCCTCTACTCACCCACACCCCCTGTTATTCTGCGGCGATGACAGCTCACACCGCAGCGAACCAGTGAACCCTCGTACTCCTCTACGCGTGGGAATCCACTGTCGCGTCTTCCCCGGCTCCGCGTCGTCCCCTTCCTAGGCCTCGTCGTCGTCCATCGCCCTGGTGCTCTCGGCGCGGAGTGGTCAATGTGGTCAAGGAATGGATTCCATCGGACATGGACTGTACGTGGAGAGGCTGACAACTGGGTCCACGGCCGCAGCAAGGAAGTGCCTCCTTATTACGTGCAAAATAATTATTCCTCCACCTGACAGCGGGGACCCACCAGACGGTCCACCGTATTTCACGAAAAAAACGTTTGCCCCCAACTGCTGGACCCACCAGCTACATCTTCGCACGCAAGGAAGTGCATCCGGGCAAAAAAACTGATTCGCCCCCCTGACTGCTGGGACCCACCAGCTACATCTTCGCAGGCAAGGAAGTGCCTGACAGTCGGGACCCACCTGGTCGAAGGGTACGTAGCATTGTCATTCTGGTCGCGAACGTGTACGTACATATATACTGGTGGATGTAGAGGCGTGCACGTGTCGTAGTAGAGGCATGTACGTGTCGTAGTAGAGGCGCGCACGTAGCATGTACACGTACGTATAGCGGCCAGGGTGCAAGAAAGAAAATACGGCCACGTATGTGTACATACAGGAGGGGTCTCGAACGCCTACTCGCGCATACATACGGCCAGGGCTCGTGTACATGGCTGGGTCAGAACGGAGAAACAGCATCATCGTCATGTTCATGGGGAGGCAACAGAATGCGTTGTGTTCATGGGGAGGCAACGGAATGCATCGTGTTCATGGGGATGCAACGGAATGCGTCGTGTTCATCGGGAGGCAACAGAACGCGTGGGAGCCAACCGGCTGGGTCGGAATGGAATGCGTGGTCGTGTTCATCGGGAGGGCTTGGACGGAACAGGCGATGGAAACGGCTGGCGTACCGCCAAAAGCGGAGGAAGCGGACCTCATACATTGGGAACGGGTCCTGTTGATTGGGAGGGTGTGGCGTACCGCCAAAAGCGGAGGAAACGGACCTCCTACGGTCGAAACGGGGTCCTGTTGATCGGGAGGGTGTGGCATACCGCAAAACGGGTCAAATGGGGTCCTGTTGATCGGGAGGGTGTGGCGTACCGCAAAAAGCAAACGGACCTCCCACGGTCAAACGGGGGTCCTGTTCATCGGGAGGGTGTGGTGTACCGCAAAGCAGGACTCCATGGGATACTGTTCATCTCCACCGTCGACCTCCTCCGGCCTCCACGGGCTACCGTCGACCTCCTCCGGCCTCCACGGGCTCCTGTTCATCCAGCCTCCACCGCCGCTACTCCACCGCCATCGCTCAACCACCCTCCACGGGCACCCCTCCACCGTCTCTGTTCATCCAGCCCTCCACACCACGGGTCCTGTTCAATCACCCCTCCACGGGCACCCCTCCACGATCTCATCGCTCATCCAGCCCTCCACCACACCACGGGTCCTGTTCATCCAGAGGCAATGCCACCGCTCATCGCTCATCCGCACTTCGCAACGCTCACTGTTCATCCCAGAGGCAGCATCGATCGGCTTGATTAGTAGCAGAGCAAAGGAATCGCTTCGATCGGGTTCGATTAACAACAATCGATCGATCGCTTGGGTTCGATTAGAGCCCAACGCCTCGCTTCGAGTTCGATTAGAGCCAATGCCTCGCACACACGCGCGTACATGTAAGAGAGAAACGCGCATCGCTCGGCCCCCGACCTCCCACCGTAACCGGTAACTCGCCGAAATTTTCCTCGCCCTCGCTTCTACCACGGTTTTTTCCGTCATGGACGGCCCAAAGAATGTCATGCAGCTGCGTCTCCGGCCCGCCCAGGACAAAAAGCCCATTTTCTGTCATGATTTTTTGTCATAGAAGTAGGAGCCCACCACATCTATGATGATACCGGGTTTTGTCACGATTATCGTCATAGAGGTGTCATATGTATGACAGAAAAAAAATTCGTTCGGCCCAAAATGTCACGGATGTGTCTTTTTTTTGTAGTGATAGATACAAGATGAACTTATAACAAGGGGACCATTATTAATACAAGAAGCTTCCATGATAGATTCCACATCGGGTCCATGGGCATGAACACCAAGTTCAAGGTCGACTCCCACTTCTCCAATGCATAACCTTCCATTCACTTCTCCTCTTCGAAGAAGTTGCAGTGTTCAAATTTTATCTGGCGAAGCACCAGAAGAGTATGACTCGTGAAAACTTTTGGGTTCACACGGTTTTAGAGAAGGTATAGGTTCAACCCATCGGGGCATCTTAGAAACATATACCACAAGCTTCAAGAGTAAATATCACAACCTCGAAAGCAGAGCAAGGTTGAGAAAGTAGAGGATACAATTTACCAAAGGTATTATGTATCCAAGGGAAGGCTCACAAGGTTATTGAATATGAAGGACGCTGTCGGATAAAATCCATTAAAGGATCTGCCGGTCCATAATGGAGCTGATGTGAGCATCGGCACACAACCAGAGGAAGTAACAATGCAAAGGCATTGGATTATAGAAACAACTGACTAATCCAGAGCTCAAATGCAAAGGAATTATGATTTTCAAATCAAGGGATCAGAAGCAATGTTCTGATTAGGGATGGATAAGTTGAATAGCCTTAGGGGTACAATTGACGGCAAATAGATTGGTCGAGAACAAGCTCGTGTTTAAAATGACGTCTGAGCTGGAAAGATAATTTAAAAGGATCAACTGATGATTGCATGCATTTGCACTCATGTTGAATCAATAGGATCAAAATGATGGTGCCTAAGGATACTAACGAATATTGCCAGACATATGGAAAGCATCCATAATGCAAGCAGACAAGTATTGCAGAGCAATAAGCTACTAAGGATTTTTTTTTTTTGAAGGATCGAATAGTATTTCGAAGACCATTGTGAAACACATGAACAACTGGGGGTGAGCGGATACTCGATAAGGGCAAGTAATTATCCATACGGGTATCCAGGTGGCAAGGAACTGCAAGGCAGTAGGCACAAAATATTCTCGAAACAATAGAGAGGATTTCAGGGTATCTTGTAATAAGAAGACCAACTGGGAATAAAAGTAAGAATGGCAAGTGTATGTATTTATCCATAGGGATATTTCGGTGCTAGGGAATTGCAAAAGCAACGGGCACAAAGTCTCAAAAGAGTATCGGAGAATAACTTCAAAATCTTCTGGTGCAGCCGGCGATCATCTGGACTGAAGGGGCTCTCCAGGAGAAAGTGTTTTCGAGAACCTAAAGTTAGATTTTAAAAATCATTTAATCCGTATAGAAGAGAGATTAGAATCCCAGAGTATAGACAAGGAATAAAAGATCCTAATACCACCCAATGGCGACGTGGGCCCATGGGCCGCATAGCCATGTTAGTAAAAGTTTTGTAGAGTCTAGACTCGACTTCGGCCAAGGAGTGTGGAAGGGGGGTTCCTACAGGCAGTCGGCTCTGATACCAACTTGTGACGCCCCCGATTCAATCATACACTAATCATACACGCAAACGTGTACGACCAAGATCAGGGACTCACGGGAAGATATCACAACTCAACTCTAAAAATAAAATAAGTCATATAAGCATAATAATACAAGCCAGGGGCCTCGAGGGCTCGAATACAAGTGCTCAATCATAGACGAATCAGTGGAAGCAACAATATCTGAGTACAGACATAAGTTAAACAAGTTTGCCCTAAAAGGCTAGCACAAACTGGGATACAGATCAAAAGAGGCGCAGGCCTCCTGCCTGGGATCCTCCTAAACTATTCCTGGTCATCGTCAGCGGCCTGCACGTAGTAGTGGGCACCTCCGGTGTAGTAGGGGTCGTCGTCGACGGTGGCGTCAAGCTTCTGGGCTCTAGCATCTGGTTGCGACAACCAGGTAGAATGGAAAGGGGGAAAAGAGGGAGAAAAGCAACCGTGAGTACTCATCCAAAGTACTCGCAAGCAAGGAGCTACACTACATATGCATGGGTATATGTGTAAAGGGCCATATCGGTGGGCTGAACTGCAGAATGCCAGAATAAGAGGGGGATAGCTAATCCTGTCGAAGACTACGCTTCAGGCCACCTCCATCTTGCAGCATGTAGAAGAGACTAGATGGTAAGTTCACCAAGTAGCATCGCATAGCATAAACCTACCCGGCGATCCCCTCCTCGTCGCCATGTTAGAGAGCGATCACCGGGTTATATCTGGCACTTGGAAGGGTGTGTTTTATTAAGTATCCGGTTCTAGTTGTCATAAGGTCAAGGTACAACTCGAAGTCGTCCTCTTACCGAAGATCATGGCTATTCGAATAGATAAACTTCCCTGCAGGGGTGCACCACATTACCCAACACGCTCGATCCCATTTCGCCGGACACACTTTCCTGGGTCATGCCCGGCCTCGGAAGATCAACACGTCGCAGCCCTACCTAGGCACAACAGAGAGGTCAGCACGCCGGTCTAAATCCTATGGCGCAGGGGTCTGGGCCCATCGCCCATTGCACACCTGCACGTTGCGAACGCGGCCGGAAGCAGACCTAGCCTAGCAGGCGTTCCAGTCCAATCCGGCGCGCGCCGCTCAGTCGCTGACGTCACGAAGGCTTCGGCTGATACCACGACGTCGAGTGCCCATAACTGTTCCCGCGTAGTTGGTTAGTGCGTATAGGCGGTGGCGGAACTCAGATCAAATACCAAGATCTCGTTAAGCGTGTTAATTGAAGTATCCGGGAACGCCGACCAGGGCCAGGCCCACCTCTCTCCTAGGTGGTCTCAACCTGCCTTGTTGCTCCGCCTCAAAGTAACAGTCGGGGGCCATCGGGAACCCAGGCCCACCTCTACCGGGATGGAGCCACCTGTCCCTTCAGCCCCCATCTCCGAACAGTATCATAAGTAATGTAACAGTATAAAGTATATAGCATATGCCCGTGATCACCTCCCGAGTGATCACGGCCCAGTAATATAGCATGGCAGACGTACAAGAATGTCGGGCCACTGATGGTACACGAGCATCCTATACTAAGCATTTAGGATTGCAGGTAAAGGTAACAACAGTAGAAGCAAGGACAGGCTATACATCAGGATAGGATAAACGGTAAGCAGTAACAGGCTATACTACTCTAATGCAAGCAGTAGAGAGAAGATTAGGCGATATCTGGTGATCAAGGGGGGGGCTTGCCTGGTTGCTCTGGCAAGGAGGGGTCGTCAACTTCGTAGTCGAACGGGGTAGCAGCAGCGTCGGTCTCGTAGTCTACCGGAGAGAAGAGGGGGAAGAAACAATAATACAGTGCAAACATAAGCATGACGGTGCAAGACATGACAATGAGCGGTGCTAGGGGTGCCCAATAGCGGTAGTAGGCGATGCCGGTGAAGGGGGGAAACATCCGGGAAAGTATTCCCGGTGTTTCGTGTTTTCGGACAGATGAACCGGAGGGGGAAAGTTGCGTGTTTGCTACGCTGGGGACGCGTGGCGGACGAACGGGCTGCGTATTCGGATTCGTCTCGTCGTTCTGAGCAACTTTCATGTACAAAGTATTTTCATGTGAGTTACGGATTATTTAATATTAATTTTCAAAGTTTTAATCAATTTCTGACATTACTATATTTAATTAAATTCGAAATATTAAATAGCTATTTCGTTAAGTGCACCCAGTATTACACCCGATCGAGACTGATTGGTGGGTCGATCATTCTTGACTCGGCGATCAAAGTGGACCAGGTCAGCGATGAACAGTTCGGTGGGGCCATCTGTCATTGGCTAGGTGATACACGATCGGCACTTTGGTGGTCAAACCAGTCAAGGTGGGGCCACATGTCATAGACAATGGCAATATTAAAAGAGTTTATTTAAACTAATTAACTTAATTAGTCAGGGTGGGGCCTAGTGGTCAGTGGGTCAAATTGCTAATAGATTTTATTAGAGTTAAATCTAGTCCCAGAAGTTGCATGGCCCGTCAGTGGCTACCAGGATTAGTTTAATTAGTCTGCTAATTATGCCCATAATTAATTATGTGTGGGTCCCGTTGGTCAGGGACACAGGGCACCATTAGGAGCTGATTTAATGGTGCCACGCCAGCGCATCGGCGTTTAGCCGCCGGCATCTGATGCAAGCGGAGGCCCGCCGAGTTAACGTTCTGGCGACCATTTGGTCACCCACAGCGTCGGAAGGGACGGCGTGTTGGCCTTGTCGAGTGGGGCTAGTGGTTGGTGCTGGAGGTGCCAGGATGGACGCCGGCGACGAGGTCTAGCGGCAGCCGAAACAAGAGCTCGACGGATCCGGTGAAATAAGAGGAGAATGAGGGAGGAAAAGGGTCGGGCGACATCATGCAGCTCGAGAGCTCGCACACACCGGTGAGCATAGCAACGGGAGCACGCGGCAGCGATGCATTCATCGTCCATGGCGGACGACAGCATTGGGGCTCGCATGGGACGATGCCACGGTGGTTGATTCACGCGGGAGAGAGGGGAAGCAGGTGGGAGCTCACATTGAAGCTCGTGGGGGACTCGGTGGAGCCGGAGTGGTTCAGGGCAATGCAGATCGCTGGTCAGCCATGGCGGATCCAGTCGGGGAGAAGCGAAGAAGGCGACGATGGTGCGGCGCCCGGCTCGGTCCGGTGGTTGCGGTCGATGAAGATGATCCCCGGAGAGCTCTTGGACGTGGAGAGGCGGCAATGGGCGGGCGCTGGTTGCGCGTGTGGCGGCGAAGCCGCAGCAACTGGTAGAAGCGGCGGCGGCAGCGGGAAGCGGAATCACGGGCAACATGGTCGGTTGCCGGCCGAGCGCTGACCAACGCAGGCGAGGCCGCGCCATAGGGGAGGTAGGGCGCCAGGCACTGGCGACATGGCCCGAGGCGAGGGCGCGTGCGGGGGGGCTTCGGGGGTTCTCGCTCCTCTCTGCGACTCCTCGTAGCAGCGCGAGGAGGGAGGATGGGATTGAACGGGAGGAGTGGATTAGTGCGGTCGGGCTAGGGTTTGGTCGCCTAGGGGAGGATATGGGGAGTGGGATGGGCCGGCCTAGTGGCCCAGAGGCCAGTTAGGCCGAAGCCCAGTGGGGGGAGGGAAGCTTCTTGTCTCTGTCTTTTTTTTTCTTTTTAGATATTCTTTTGTGTTGCATTTCTAGTTTACTTTTATTTTAGTTTTGTAAAATTACCACTAGCACCTAAATTAGTATTTGTAAATATACTCATGCCACATTAATCCTTAATCCATAATAAAATAATCTAATATTTTATAAAACTCAATAGGCATTTATTTAATTGTTTTAACTACTGTTTAATTACTTTACAGCCTTTATACTCTTTATCACAGTTTGGTTTCTCCACCACAATTACCTATGATTTATCCGACACATTTTATTCATTGGGTTGCCTCCCAACAAGCGCTATAGTTTTACGCCCTTAGCTAGTCATAAAGCAAGGATCTAAGTTTTGTCATCTTTGGTTCGAGATCCATAAGATGCCCTCATAATTGATTCATAAGGTGGCCTGAATTTTTTTCTAGGAAAGTGTTCCATACCTTTCCTCAAAGGAAATTGGAACTTAATATTGCCTTCTTTCATATCAATCACGTCACTAATAGTGCGTAAAAACGGCCTACCAAGAATAATTGGACAAGACGGATTCCAATCAATATCAAGAACAATAAATCTGTGGGCACATAATTCCTATTTGCAAGAATAAGAACATCATTAATTCTTCACATAGGCTTTTTAATAGTAGAATCCGCCAAGTGCAAATTCAACGAACATTCTTCAAGATTAATAAGACCAAGCACATCACATAAATATTTCGGAATTGTAGAAACACTAGCACCCAAATCACACAAAGAAAAATATTCATAATTTTTAAACTTGACTTTGATAGTAGGTTCCCATTCATCATGCAATTTTCTAGGAATTGAAACTTCTAATTCCAATTTTTCTTCAAGAGCTTTCATCATAGCATCAACAATATGTTTAGTAAAAGCCTTGTTTTGTTCATAAGCATGGGGTGAATTTAGCATGGATTGCAACAAAGAAATACTATCAATCAAAGAGCAACTATCATAATTAAAGTCTTTGAAATCCAAAAGAGTGGGCACATCACTAGCTAAAGTTTTGACCTCTTCAAACCCACTTTCATCAATTTTCTAAATAAGATGTTCACCCTCCAAAATATTGGGACGCCTTCTACCTAAAGTTGAGTCTTCTCCAGTCCCTTTTTCATCTATCTTATATTTACTAAACAAGGAATCAATAGAAGAAACACCAATCATTTTAAGATCTTCATCACTTTTGCAAGAATAATCACTAGAAAACGCTTTTTCTAAGAATTTTCTTTTAGCTCTAAGCATAGCAGTTCTTTTCTTACTTTTATCATAGAAACATAAAGAGCTTTAATTGATTCATCTAATTTAGGTACAAAAAAATTCATCTTGAGATTTTCCACATCATGAGCAATTCTATCAATACTTCTAGACAAATCATCAATCTTATTCAACTTTTCTTCTATGGAAGTGTTGAAAACTTTTTGCGTGTTGATAAATTCTTTAATATTATTCTCAAGATCAGAGGTATTTCTATTACTATTGTAAGGTTGATTTCCATAGGAATTACCATAATTATTAGAGGAATTACTAGGAAAAGGCCTAGGATTAAAATTACCTCTATTTGTTGTTGAAATTATTTCTAGAGATAAAATTCACATCAATGGCATCACTATTTTGCTCAATCAAAGTAGACAAAGGCATATCATTAAAATCAATAGGATCACTTTTACTAGCAACCAATTTCATAAGAGCATCAACTTTATCACTCAAAGAAGAAATTTCTTCAACCGAATTAACCCTTTTACTAGTAGGAGCTCTTTCGGTATGCCATTGTGAATAATTTGCCATGATATTATCAAGCAATTTGGTGGCTTCACCCAAAGTAATTTCCATAACAGTTCCACCCATGGCGGAATCTAATATATTACGAGAAACAAAATTCAACCCCGCATAAAAAATTTGTATGATCATCCAAAGATTTAACCCATGAGTTGGGCAATCCCTTAGCATCATTTTCATCCTTTCCCAAGATTGTGCAACATGCTCATGTTCAAGTTGCTTGAAATTCATGATCTGGGTTCTAAGGGAAATACTTTTTGCGGGAGGAAAATACTTAGTGATAAAAGCATCTTTGCACTTATTCCAAGAATCGATACTATTACGAGGCAAAGAAGAGAACCAATTTTTTGCAGAATCACGCAAAGAGAACGGAAATAATTTCATCTTGACCACATCATTGTCCACATCGTTTTTATTTTGCATATCACATAATTCCACGAAGGTATTAAGATGGCACACGGCATCCTCATTAGGAGTACCGGAAAATTGGTCTTTCATAACAAGATTCAGCAAAGCAGTACTAATATCACAAGTCTCCACACTTGTGGCGGGAGGAGCAAGAGGAGTGCCAATAAAATCATTGTTGTTGGTATTTGATAAATCACATAACTTGGTGTTCTCTTGAGTCATGATGACTACACAACAAGATTGCACTCAAAAATAGATCCGGCAAGAAAACGGCGAACGGAAAAAGAGAGGCGAATAAAACAGCAAATTTTTGTGAAGTGGGGGAGAGGAAAACGAGAAGCAAATGGCAAGTAATGTAAATTGCGAGGAGATGAATTTTGTGATTAGGGACCTAGTTATGTTGAAGATCCTCCCCGCCAACGGCGCCAGAAATTCCTTTTGATCGCGCTCTGACTATAGCGCCGGAAAAGCTCTTGTCTGCTAGGACTACGTCGGTATTTCCCCAAAGAGGAAGGGATGATGCAGCACAACGACGGTAGGTATTTCCCTCAGTGAAGAAACAAAGGTTATCGAACCAGTAGGAGAACCAAGCAACACAACATAAACAACACCTACACAAAAATAACAACACCTCGCAACCTGACATGTTAAAGGGGTTGTCAATCCCTTTCGGGTAACAATGCCAGAAATTTGTAGTAGATTGAAATAACAGATCGCAAATAAAATAAAGTGCAGCAAAGTATTTTTTTTTGTATTTTTGGTTTAATAGATCTGAATAAAAATTCAAAGGAAAAGTAGATCGCAAGCAAATATATGAGGAAGAAGACCCGGGGGCCGTAGGTTTCACTATTGGCTTCTCTCGAGAAAGATAGCAAATGGTGGGTAAACAAATTACTGTTGGGCAAATGATAGAACCTCAAATAATTATGACGATATCCAGGCAATGATCATTACATAGGCATCACGTCCAAGATTAGTAGACCGACTCCTGCCTGCATCTACTACTATTACTCCACACATCGACCGCTATCCAACATGCATCTAGTGTATTAAGTTCAAGGGAAAACGGAGTAATGCAATAAGAACGATGACATGATGTAGGCAAGATCCATTTATCTATTGCGTAGATATAGATCCCATCTTTTTATCCTTAGTAGCAATGATACATACGTGTTGTTTCCCTTTCTGTCACTGGGATCAAGCACCGTAAGATCGAACCCGCTACCGAGCACCTCTTCCCATTGCAAGATAAATAGATCAAGTTGGCCAAACAAAACCCAAATATCCGAGAAGAAATACGAGGCTATAAGAGATCATGCATATAAGAGATCAAAGAAACTCAAATAACTTTCATGGATATAAAAAGATATGACCGATCATAAACTCAAAGTTCATCAGATCCCAACAAACACACCTCAAAAAGAGTTACATCATATGGATCTCCAAGAGACCATTGTATTGAGAATTCAGCAAGAGAGAGAAAGTCATCTAGCTACTAACTACGGACCCGAAGGTCTACAAAGAACTACTCACGCATCATCGGAGAGGCACCAATGGAGGTGGTGAACCCCATCTGAGATGGTGTCTAGATTGGATCTGGTGGTTCTGGACTCTGCGGCGGCTGGATAAATATTTCGTCGATGCTTCTAGGGTTCTGGTATTTTGGGGGTATTTATGGAGCAAAGAGGCGGCCCGGGGGGCACCCGAGGTGGGCACAACCCACCAGGGCGCGCCTGGGCCTCCTAGCGCGCCCTGGTGGGTTGTCCCCTTCTTGGGACTCCCCCCAGGTGCAACCAGGGCCCAACATATTCCATCTGGCCCATAAAAAATCATCGTGGAGTTTCGTGGCATTTGGACTCCGTCTGGTATTGATTTTCTGTGATGTAAAAAACATGGAAAAAACAGCAACTAGCACTTGGCACTATGTCAATAGGTTAGTACCAAAAATGATATAAAATGATTATAAAACATCCAAGATTGATAATAAAACAACATGTAACAATAAAAAAATTGTAGATATGTTGGAGACGTATCATTTGGCAAGAAACCCAAGTTGTCGTTTCTTAAAGTTTGGGGCTGCGATACTTGTGTGAAAAAGCTTCAACCTAATAAGCTCGAACCCAAATCGGAGAAATGTGTCATCATAGGATACCCAAAGGAGACTGTTGGGTACACCTTCTATCACAGATGCGAAGGCAAGATATTCGTTGCTAAGAATGGATCCTTTCTAGAGAAGGAGTTTCTCTCGAAAGAAGTGAGTGGGAGGAAAGTAGAACTTGATGAGGTAATTGTACCTTCTCCCTTATTGGAAAGTAGTTCATCACAGAAATCAATTCCAGTGATTCCAACACCAATTAGTGAGGAAGCTAATGATGATGATCATGAAACTTCTGATCAAGTTACTACCGAACCTCGTAGGTCAACCAGAGTAAGATCCGCACCAGAGTGGTACGGTAATCCTGTTCTGGAAGTCATGTTACTTGACCATGACGAACCTACGAACTATGAGGAAGCGATGATGAGCCCAGATTCCGCGAAATGGCTTGAGGCCATGAAATCTGAGATGGGATCCATGTACGAGAACAAAGTGTGGACTTTGGTTGACTTGCTCGATGATCGGCAAGCCATAGAGAATAGATGGATCTTCAAGAAGAAGACTAACGCTGACGGTAATGTTACTCTCTACAAAGCTCGACTTGTTGTGAAAGGTTTTCGACAAGTTCAAGGAGTTGACTACAATGAGACCTTCTCACCCGTGGCGATGCTTAAGTCTGTCTGAATCATGTTATGAATTGCCGCATTTTATGATTATGAAATTTGGCAAATGGATGTCAAAACTGCTTTCCTTAATGGATATCTTAAAGAAGAGTTGTATATGATGCAACCAGAAGGTTTTGTCGATCCAAAAGATGCTAACAAAGTATGCAAGCTCCAGCGATCCATTTATGGACTGGTGCAAGCCTCTCAGAGTTGGAATATACGCTTTGATAGTGTGATCAAAGCATATGGTTTTATACAGACTTTTGGAGAAGCCTGTATTTACAAGAAAGTGAGTGGGAGCTCTGTAGCATTTCTGATATTGTATGTGGATGACATATTGTTGATCGGAAATGATACTGAATTTCTGGATAGCATAAAAGGATACTTGAATAAGAATTTTTCAATGAAGGACCTCGGTGAAGCTGCTTATATATTGGGCATCAAGATCTATAGAGATAGATCAAGACGCTTAATTGGACTTTAAACACATACCTTGATAAAGTTTTGAAGAAGTTCAAAATGGATCAGGCAAAGAAAGGGTTCTTGCCTGTGTTACAAGGTGTGAAGTTGAGTCAGACTCAATGCCCGACCACTGCAGAAGATAGAGAGAAAATGGAAGTCATTCCCTATGCTTCAGCCATAGGTTCTATCATGTATGCAATGTTGTGTACCAGACCTGATGTGTGCCTTGCTATTAGTTTAGCAGGGAGGTACCAAAGTCATCCAGGAGTGGATCACTAGACAGCAGTCAAGAACATCCTGAAATACCTGAAAAGGACTAAGGATATGTTTCTCGTTTATGGAGGTGACAAAGAGCTTGTCGTAAATGGTTACGTCGATGCAAGCTTTGACACTGATCCGGATGACTCTAAGTCATGAACCGGATACGTATTTATATTGAATGGTGGAGCTATCAGTTGGTGCAGTTCCAAACAGAGCGTCGTGGTAGGATCTACGTGTGAAGCGGAGTACATAGCTGCTTCGGAAGCAGCAAATGAAGGAGTCTGGATGAATGAGTTCATATCCAATCTAGGTCTCATACCTAGTGCACCGGGTCCAATGAAAATGTTTTGTGACAATACTGGTGCAATTGCCTTGGCAAAGGAATCCAGATTCCATAAGAGAACCAAGCACATCAAGAGACGCTTCAATTCCATTAGTGATCAAGTCAAGGAGGGAGACATAGAGATTTGCAAAATACATACGGATCTGAATGTTGCAGACCCGTTGACTAAGCCTCTCTCACAAGCAAAACATGATCAGCACCAAGACTCCATGGGTGTTAGAATCATTACTATGTAATCTAGATTATTGACTCTAGTGCAAGTGGGAGACTAAAGGAAATATGTCGTAGAGGCAATAATAAAGTTGTTATTTATATTTCCTTATATCATGATAAATGTTTATTATTCATGCTAGAATTGTATTAACCAGAAACTTAGTACATGTGTGAATACATAGACAAACAGAGTGTCCCTAGTATGCCTCTACTTGACTAACTCGTTAATTAAAGATGGTTAAGTTTCCTAGCCATAGACATGTGTTGTCATTTGATGAACGGGGTCACATCATTAGAGAATGATGTGATGGACAAGAGCCATCCGTTAGCTTAGCACTATGATCATTTAGTTTATTGCTATTGCTTTCTTCATGACTTATACATGTTCCTATGACTATGAGATTATGCAACTCCCAAATACCGGAGGAACACTTAGTGTGCTATCAAACGTCACAACGTAACTGGGTGATTATAAAGATGCTCTACAGGTGTCTCTGATGGTGTTTGTTGAGTTGGCATAGATCGAGATTAGGATTTGTCACTCCGTGTTTCGGAGAGGTATCTCTGGGCCCTCTCGGTAATGATAATCACTATAAGCCTTGCAAGCAATGCAACTAATGAGTTAGTTGCGGGACGATGCATTACGGAATGAGTAAAGAGACTTTCCGGTAACGAGATTGAACTAGGTATCATGATACCGACGATCGAATCTCGGGCAAGTAACATACCGATGACAAAGGGAACAACGCATGTTGTTATGCGGTTTGACCGATAAAGATCTTCGCAGAATATGTAGGAGCCGATATGAGCATCCAGGTTCTGGTATTGGTTATTGACCGGAGAAGTGTGTCAGTCATGTCTACATAGTTCTCGAACCCGTAGGGTCTGCACGCTTAATGTTCGATGACGATTTGTATTATGAATTATGTGTTTTGATGAACCGAAGTTTGTTCAGAGTCCGGGATGAGATCAAGGACATGACGAGGAGTCTCTAAATGGTAGACACATAAAGATTCATATATTGGAAGGCTGCATTCGGACACCGGAATGGTTTGGGTCGTTTCGGATAAGTTTCGGAGTACCGGGGTTCTGGAACCCCCGGGAAGTTAATGGGCCATCATGGGCCTTAGTGGAGAAGAGAGAAGGCCGGCCAGAGGTGGCGCCCCCCCTGCCCAGTCCAAATTGGACAAGGGGAGGGGGCGGTGCCCCCCTCCTTCCTTCTCTTCTCTCCTCCTTCCCTTCTTCTCCTACTTGGACTAGGAAAGGGGGGGGACCGAATCCTACTTGGACTGGGAGTCCAAGTAGGACTCCCCCCATGGTGCGCCCCCTCCTAGGGTCGGCTACCTCTCCTCCCCCCTTTATATACGTGGGAGGGGGGCACCCCAAAGACACACCAAAGTTTCTCTTAGCCGTGTCTGGTGCCCCCCTCCACAGTTACACACCTCGGTCATATCGTCGTAGTGTTTAGGCGAAGCCCTGCGCCGGTAAACTTCATCATCACCGTCACCACGCCGTCGTGCTGACAGAACTCTCCCTCGGCCTCAACTGGATCAAGAGTTCGAGGGACGTCACTAAGCTGAACGTGTGCTGATCGCGGAGGTGCTGTGCGTTCGGTACTTGGATCGGTTGGATCGCGAAGACGTTTGAATACATCAACCGCGTTACTAAACGCTTCCGCTTTCGGTCTACGAGGGTACGTAGACAACACACTCCCCGCTCGTTGCTATGCTTCTCCTAGATAGATCTTGCATGATCGTAGGAAATTTTTTGAAATACTACGTTCCCCAACACAGGACACCATTGGGATTCAGGAGATCGGCGAGTACCTGCACCTCTGGCACATGATAGAGCACACGACGCTCTCTGCCGAGCCAGATCATCTCCTCTAGAAGTGGAGTTCCAAAGGCACCTACACTGCGCAGTCCGCCTACCTTGCCATGTTCCACGGATCCATCCCATGTGATGCCTGGAAGCTCACCTGGAAGTGTTGGGCGCCGCCCCGGGTCCGTTTCTTCCATTGGCTCGCCCACCTAGATCGATGCTGGACCACCGACCGCCTCGCCCGTCGCGGCCTACAGCATCCCGCGTGCTGCCCACTCTGTGACCAGGCGCCGGAGACCATCCAGCATCTCCTCCTCGCCTGCCCGTTCTCTCGGCAGGTATGATACGAAGTCTTGAGCTGGCTCAGGTTTCCCTACAAGCCGCCTAATAGCGAACCATCTACCAACACCTGGTGGCTCTCTGTGCGGCAGCACACGCCCAAGCCTATGCGCAAGGGCCTCGCCTCGGCAACACTGCTCATTCCCTGGATGCTTTGGAAGCATTGGAACGACTGTGTCTTCGACAGAGCCAGCCCCTCAATCGCTGCGGTGTTGACTAAAATCAAGGAGGAGTCGACCCTCTGGGCCAGAGCCAGTGCGTTGGGCCTGCATGCTCTCATTCCCTAGACCTGGGATGTACACTAATTAAAACACTCTCGCATTGTATGATCGCCTCCTAGGAGGATGTAACTCAAACCCCTTCCTTTCCAATGCAATGAAACGCAAATCTTGTGCGTTTCTTCAAAAAAAATGTCAATGGAGTTGGAGGCGTTCCATCAAACACGAACCAGTGAACTTCTTTAACATAACCATATGTACTAATGGGGTTCTGCGCTAGTCTTTGCAGTTTAGTCACAAGGTAATGGTTGTTGCTTTTGGCATATTGATCCTGGCCAAGTTAGACAGGTACTAAGTAAAGTACTTATATCTGAAGATTGGTTGGTGAAACTACAATGCAATCATATATAATAGGTTTCATTTATCAGGTTAGCATCCCACCCATTTTTTCCTTTAACCTTGTATATCATATTTTGTGCAGTATTATAGTGCCTTCATTTCATTCTGAATTGTTTCATTGAGGTAAATTGTTTCCGCAAAACGGAACAAAAATTGGAGGTGAAACGTAGCCCATGTTGATGTACAGCCTGAGTTGCATTTGGCTATTGGAACCCGCCCTCCCACACATCTTTTTAACCGGTAACCACTTAATTTTTCCTTAATCCTAATGAAAATGCAGTACCCCAGCCGTTTATCCTACAAATATGTTTTCAATCAATCTCAACATATTTATTTTTATATTTGCATGAATACTTGCAATCCTGTTGAAAATATTAAAAATAAAATGTATCGGCGCAGCAATATGCGCCATCATGATCTAGTTCATCCGTATGATGGGTGGCAACCATCCACAAACTTTGCTCACAGGTGATGAAAAAAAAGTTATGTGTTAGAAGTTTCGAATTTCATCCAACATCATAAAAATCCACACTCGGCTACTTGACATGATTCTGGGGACAATAGTAAAGTGTATATTCATCATTCTTGCTAGCATACTCTTTATGATCTCTCTTTTTCAATATACTGGTTCACTGAAATGAATGTTTGAAAACTGCATTTTGCAGATCAATGCAGATAGCAATAGAGAAGGTGATGCCAGACACTACTCACCGTTGGTGCAAGTGGAACGTGCTAAAGAAGGCAAAAGAACAACTTGGACCAAGCAAGTTTAGGTCAGAATTTCACAAGATAATATACCACATGCTAGCAGTGGATGTGTTTGAGACTGCATGAAAGGAACTGATAGAGGCCCATGGTTTACAGAGGCACCCTTACCTAACTCAAATCTATGAAACAAGAGAAAAGTGGGCAAAACCATACTTCAATGGAAAGTTTTGCGCAAAAATGACAAGTACACAACGCAGTGAGAGTGTCAATCATATGCTCAAGGGTTACGTCCCAGAAAGCTGCCCCATAAGGCCATGCATCTATTCATTCGGCAGATGACCCTACTTTTTGATAGGGAAGCAAGTGAAAACTACGAAGAGAGGCATACGAAGATAGTAAGTTTTCAAACTAGCTCACATTCTTCCATTATCCTCACTGGCCACTACAGGACATATTACTAATACATCTCACATGCGTGCAGACATCCCTCTACATGAAAATGAACGCGCCACTAGAATTGCACGCTAGTGAGATCTACACTCAGGCTATGTTTGAGAAATTTGGTGAAGTGATATATGAATCAATGCAGTAATAGGTAGAAGAGATCAGCAAGGGAGAAACCTATTTTATGCGATGATATCATCCAGAGAAACATGAAAAGTGGTGCACGGTTGTGTATAAAGTCAAAGTTGCCAAAGAGGGGAAAGAACTGAAGTGTGAGTGTGCTAATTTTGAACATACGGATTTGCTGTGCTGCCAATCTATTAAGGGCATTTCTAACTGATCCCTTATAAATAGTTAGAGGAGTAAAAATGTGGTTTCGGCTAGGTGTCAGTTACAGGAGTAAAACCACATTTTTACTCCTCTAACCGGCACCTAGCCGATCCCCAATAGGCCTTAGTGGAGTTAAAAATTTACTCGGCAGCCGTAAATGTTCCTATTTTTACTCCACCGCTCAGCAGCCGAGTAAAACTTATCTCCTTCTCTTCCTCTCCACTGCCTCCTCTTCCCCCTCGCCCCGCGGCCCCCTCTCTGGCGCATCCTCGAGCCACTGTCGCTCGCCCGATCCGCCCGCCCCCACCCGATTCGCCGACTTCCCCGAGCTCCCTCCGCCGAGGCCGCCGACGAGGACTTACCTCGGCATCCGGCAGCGCTTGTGGGGGACGTGGGTGGCAGAGATCACCGAAGGGAAACCCACCAATGAAACTGGATCCGGCCGTTCCACACGGCCGAACTTGCGGCCATGGAGTACGGCTGGTGGCAAGTCTGGTACCATGGTGCTGCCCCCCAGCTGAACTTCTTGTTCGGGACGGCACCGGTCCACCTCGTCCCGCCGGAACCGGGGGTGTGAGCGCGGCGATGGCACGGGAGGACCGAGAGGCGAGGGAGTGCCTTGTGGCGAAGGCTGCCGATGAGGCGTACATGAAGGACCTCCACCGCTAGCACCCGGATCTTGTCGAGGCGGAGCGGGTGATATTCATCGAGAATGGGGGGAGGTCATCGTCATCTCCGACTACGAGGTGGAGTGCGGCGAGGAGGAGGAGGAGGAGGAGATCGACGTCGAGGAGTGGCGGAGCGTCTTCCCCGACGACCCTGACGACGGCACTAGCCTGGACCCAGCTCTTGTTGGAAATATGCCCTAGAGGCAATAATAAAATGATTATTATATTTCCTTGTTCATGATAATTGTCTATTATTCATGCTATAATTGTGTTATCAGGAAATCGTAATACATGTGTGAATACATAGACCACAACGTGTCCCTGGTGAGCCTCTAGTTGACTACCTCGTTGATCAACAGATAGTCATGGTTTCCTGGCTATGGACATTGGATGTCATTGATAACGGGATCACATCATTAGGAGAATGATGTGATGGACAAGACCAATCTTAAGCATAGCACAAAAGATGGTGTAGTTCATTTGCTAGAGCTTTTCCAATGTCAAGTATCATTTCCTTAGACCATGAGATTGTGCAACTCCCGGATACCGTAGGAGTGCTTTGGGTCTGCCAAACGTCACACCATAACTGGTTGGCTATAAAGGTGCACTACGGGTATCTCCGAAAGTGTCTGTTGGGTTGGCACGAATCAAGATTGGGATTTGTCACTCCGTGTGACGGAGAGGTATCTCTGGGCCCACTCGGTAATGCATCACCATAATGAGCTCAGTGTGACCAAGGGGTTGGTCACAGGATCATTCATTACGGTACGAGTAAAGTGACTTGCCGGTAATGAGACTGAACAAGGTATTGGGATACCGACGATCGAGTCTCGGGCAAGTAACGTACCGATTGACAAAGGGAATTGTATACGGGATTGATTGAATCCTCGACATCGTGGTTCATCCGATGAGATCATCATGGAGCATGTGGGAGCCAACATGGGTATCCAGATCCCGCTGTTGGTTATTGACCGGAGAGGAGTCTCGGTCATGTCTACGTGTCTCCCGAACCCGTAGAGTCTACACACTTAAGGTTCGGTGATGCTAGGGTTGTAGAGATATTAGTATGCAGCAACCCGAAAGTTGTTCGGAGTCCCGGATGAGGTCCCGGACGTCACGAGGAGTTCCGGAATGGTCCGGCGGTAAAGATTTATATATAGGAAGTCCAGTTTCGGCCATCGGGAATGTTTTGGGGTCACGGTATTGTACCGGACCACTGTAAGGGTCCCGAGGTCCACCGGTGGGGCCACCTATCCGGAGGGCCCCATGGGCTGAAGTGGGAGGAACCAGCCCGGTGGGCTGGTGCGCCCCCCCCCCCGTGGGCCTCCACTGCGCCTAGGGTTGGGGAACCCTACGGGTGGGGGCGCCCCACTTGGCTTGGGGGGCAAGCCACCCCCGTGGCCGCCCTCCCCCCCCCCCCCTCTAGATGGGATCTAGAGGGGCCGGCGCCCCCCCCCCCCCCAGGGCTCCTATATAAAGAGGGGGGAGGGAGGGCTGCGCACCCTAGCCCCTAGCGCCTCCCTCACCCTCCCGTAACACCTCTCCCTCTCGTTGGTGCTTGGCGAAGCCCTGCCGAGACCCTGCTGCATCCACCACCACGCCGTCGTGTTGCTGGATCTCCATCAACCTCTCCTTCCCCCTTGCTGGATCAAGAAGGAGGAGACATCTTCCCCAACCGTACGTGTGTTGAACGCGGAGGTGCCGTCCGTTCGGCGCTAGGATCATCGGTGATTTGGATCACGGCAGTATGACTCCATCAACCCCGTTCACTTATGCGCTTCGCCGCGATCTACAAGGGTATGTAGATGCACTCCTATTCCCCTCGTTGCTAGAATACTCCATAGATTGATCTTGGTGAAGCGTGAAAATTTTAAATTCTGCCATTTATCCCCAACAAAGGGTATCGAGCTAGGTCTATGCGTAGTTTCTATGCACGAGTAGAACACAAAGCAGTTGTGGGCGTCGATATTGTCAATTATCTTGCCGTTAGTAGTCTTATCTTGATTCGGCGGCATTGTGGGATGAAGCGGCCCGGACCGACCTTACACGTACGCTTACGTGAGACCCGGTTCCACCGACTGACATGCACTAGTTGCATAAGGTGGCTGGCGGGTGTCTGTCTCTCCCACTTTAGTCGGATCGGATTCGATGAACAGGGTCCTTATGAAGGGTAAATAGAAATTGTAAATTCACGTTGTGGTTTTGGCGTAGGTAAGAAACGTTCTTGGTAGAAACCTATAGCAGCCACGTAAAAACAGGCAACAACAATTAGAGGACGTCTAACTTGTTTTTGCAGCAAGTGTTTTGTGATGTGATATGGCCAAAGGATGTGATGAATGATATATGTGATGTATGAGATGATCATGTTCTTGTAATAGGAATCACGACTTGCATGTCGATGAGTATGACAACCGGCAGGAGCCATAGGAGTTGTCTTAATTTATTTATAACCTGCGTGTCAACATATAACGTCATGTAATTACTTTACTTTATTGCTAAACTGTTAGCCATAGTAGTAGAAGTAATAGTTGACATGAAAACTTCATGAAGACACGATGATGGAGATCATGATGATGGAGATCATGGTGTCGTGCCGGTGACGACGATGATCATGGCGCCCTGAAGATGGAGATCAAAAGGAGCAAAGTGATATTGGCCATATCATGTCACTATTTGATTGCATGTGATGTTTATCATGTTTTACATCTTATTTTCTTAGAACGACGGTAGCTTAAATAAGATGATCCCTTGAATTAATTTCAAGAAAGTGTTCCCCCTAACTGTGCACTGTTGCGAAGGTCCGTTGTTTCGAAGCACCACGTGATGATCGGGTGTTACAGATTCTAACGTTCGAATACAACGGGTGTAAGCCAGATTTACACACGCAATACACTTAGGTTGACTTGACGAGCCTAGCATGTACAGACATGGCCTCGGAACACGGAGGACCGAAAGGTCGAGCATGAGTCGTATAGAAGATACGATCAACATGTAGATGTTCACCGATGTTGACTAGTCCGTCTCACGTGATGATCGGACACGGCCTAGTTGCCTCGGATCATGTTTCACTTAGATGACTGGAGGGATGTCTATCTGAGTGGGAGTTCATTGAATAATTTGATTAAATGAACTTAATTATCATGAACTTAGTCTAAAATCTTTACACTATGTCTTGTAGATCAAACGGCCCACGCTAATGTTGCCCTCAACTTCAACGCGTTCCTAGAGAAAACCAAGCTGAAAGATGATGGCAGCAACTATACGGACAGGGTCCGGAACCTGAGGATCATCCTCATAGCTGCCAAGAAAGATTATGTCCTAGAAGCACCGCTAGGTGAAGCACCATTCCCAGCAAACCAAGACGTTATGAACGCCTATCAGTCACATGTCGATGATTACTCCCTCGTTCAAGGCGGCATGCTTTACGACTTAGAACCGGGCTCCAAAAGCGTTTTGAGCAACACGGAGCATATGAGATGTTCGAGGAGCTGAAAATGGTTTTCCAAGCTCATGCCGGGTTGAGAGATATGAAGTCTCCGACAAGTTCTTGATTGTAAGATGGAGGAAAATAGCTCTGTCGGTGAACACATACTCAAAATGTCAGGTTGCACAACCGCTGACTCACCGGGAGTTAATCTCCGGATGACGCGGTCATTGACAGAATCCTTCACCGCTTCCACCGAGCTACAAGAGCTTTGTGATGAACTTCAATATGGAGGGGATGGAAAAGACCATTCACGAGGTATATTCAATGCTGAAATCAGCGGAGGTGGAGATCAAAAAGGAACATCAAGTGTTGATGGTGAATAAAACCACTAAGTTCAAGAAAGGCAAGGGTAAGAAGAACTTCAAGAAGTACGGCCAGGAAGTTGCCGCGCCCGGTAAATCAGTTGCCAGGAAGAAGTCAAAGAATGGACCCAAGCCTGAGACTGAGTGCTTTTATTGCAAGGGAAGTGGTCACTGGAAGCGGAACTGCCCCAAGTACTTAGCGGACAAGAAGGTCGGCAACACCAAAGGTATATGTGATATACATGTTATTGATGTGTACCTTACCAGCACTCGTAGTAGCTCCTGCTCATATTTGTAACTCAAAGCAGGAACTGCCGAATAAGCGGAGACTGGCGAAGGACGAGGTGACGATGCGCGTCGGGAATGGTTCCAAGGTCGATGTGATCGCCGTCGGCATGCTACCTCTACATTTACCTACGGGATTAGTTTTAAACCTCAATAATTGTTATTTAGTTCCAGCTTTGAGCATGAACATTGTATCAGGATCTCGTTTAATTCGAGATGGCTACTCATTTAAATCCGAGAATAATGGTTGTTCTATTTATATGAGAGATATGTTTTATGGTCATGCTCCGCTGGTGAATGGTTTATTCTTAATGAATCTCGAGCGTAATGTTACACATATTCATAGTGTGAATACCAAAAGATGTAAGGTTGATAATGATAGTCCCACGTACTTGTGGCACTGCCGCCTTGGTCACATAGGTGTCAAACGCATGAAGAAGCTTCATGTAGATGGACTTTTAGAGTCTCTTGATTACGAATCATTTGACACGTGCGAACCATGCCTCATGGGTAAAATGACCAAGACTCCGTTCTCCGGAACAATGGAGCGAGCAACCAACTTGTTGGAAATCATACATACTGATGTGTGCGGTCCAATGAGTGTTGAGGCTCGCGGTGGCTATTGTTATGTTCTCACCCTCATTGATGACTTGAGTAGTATGGGTATGTCTACTTAATGAAACACAAGTCTGAGACCTTTGAAAAGTTCAAGGAATTTCAGAGTGAGGTTGAGAATCAACGTGACAGAAAAATAAAGTTCTTACGATCAGATCGTGGGGAGAATATTTAAGTCACGAATTTGGCACACACTTAAGGAAATGTGGAATCGTTTCACAACTCACGCCACCTGGAACACCTCAGCGTAACGGTGTGTCCAAACATCGTAATCGCACTCTATTGGATATGGTGCGATCTATGATGTCTCTTACCGATCTACCGCTCTCATTTTGGGGCTATGCTTTAGAGACCACCGCATTCACTTTAAATAGGGCTCCGTCGAAATCCGTTGAGACGACACCGTATGAATTATGGTTTGGGAAGAAACCTAAGCTGCCGTTTCTAAAAGTTTGGGGATGCGATGCTTATGTCAAGAAACTTCAACTTTGAAAAGCTCGAACCCAAGTCAGAAAAATGCGTCTTCATAGGATACCCTAAGGAAACCATTGGGTATACCTTCTACCTCAGATCCAAAGGCAAGATCTTTGTTGCCAAGAATGGATCCTTTCTAGAGAAAGAGTTTCTCTCGAAAGAAGTAAGTGGGAGGAAAGTAGAGCTTGATGAAGTACTGCCTCTTGAAATGGAGAGTAGCGCAGCTCAGGAAAATGTTCCTGTGGTGCCTGCACCAATTAGAGAGGAAGTTAATGATGATGATCAAGATACTTCGGATCAAGCCCCTACTGAACTTCGTAGGTCCACAAGGACACGTTCCGCGCCAGAGTGGTACGGCAACCCTGCCTTGGAAATCATGTTGTTGGACGACGGTGAACCTTCGAACTATGAAGAAGCGATGGCGGGCCCAGATTCCGACAAATGGCTAGAAGCCATGAAATCCGAGATAGAATCCATGTATGAAAACGAAGTATGGACTTTGGTGACTTGCCCGATGATCGGCGAGCCAAAGAAAATAAATGGATCTTTAAAAGAAGATGACGCGGATGGTAATGTTACCATCTATAAGGCTCGACTTGTCGCTAAGGGTTATCGACAAGTTCAAGGGGTTGACTATGATGAGACTTTCTCACCCGTAGCGAAGCTGAAGTCCGTCCGAATCATGTTAGCAATTGCCGCATTCTATGATTATGAGATATGGCAAATGGATGTCAAAACGGCATTCCTTAACGGCTTTCTTAAGGAAGAATTGTATATGATGCAGCCAGAAGGTTTTGTCGATCCTAAGAAGGCTAACAAGGTGTGCAAGCTCCAACGCTCAATCTATGGGCTGGTGCAAGCATCTCGGAGTTGGAACATTCGCTTTGATGAGATGATCAAAGCGTTTGGGTTTATGCAGACTTATGGAGAAGCCTGCGTTTACAAGAAAGTGAGTGGGAGCTCAGAGCATTTCTCATATTATATGTGGATGACATACTATTGATGGGAAATGATATAGAATTCTTGGAAAGCATAAAGGCCTACTTGAACAAGTGTTTTTCAATGAAGGACCTTGGAGAAGCTGCTTATATATTAGGCATCAAGATCTATAGAGATAGATCGAGACGCCTCATCGGTCTTTCACAAAGTACGTACCTTGACAAGATATTGAAGAAGTTCAATATGGATCAGTCCAAGAAGGGGTTCTTGCACATTGCAAGGTGTGCGATTGAGCATGGCTCAATGCCCGACCACGGCAAAAGATATAGAAGAGATGAGTGTCATCCCTATGCCTCAGCCATAGGGTCTATTATGTATGCCATGCTTGTGTACTGCACCTAATGTAAACCTTGCCGTAAGTTTGGTAGGTAGGTACCAAAGTAATCCCGTAAGGAACACCGGACAATGATCAAAACATCCTGAAGTACTGAAAAGAACCAAGGATATGTTTCTCGTTTATGGAGGTGGCGAAGAGCTCGTCAGAAGGGTTACGTCGGCCGACGCTAGCTTCGACACGCATCTGAATGACTCTAAGTCACAAACCGGATACGTGTATATTTTGAATGGTGGGGCGAAGCTGGTGCGATTTGCAAGCAAAGCGTCGTGGCGGGATCTACATGTGAAGCAGAGTACATGGCAGCCTCGGAGGCAGCACAAGAAGCAGTCTGGGTGAAGGAGTTCATCACCGACCTAGGAGTCATACCCAATGCGTCGGGGCCGATGACTCTCTTCTGTGACAAAACTGGAGCTATTGCCCTTGCCAAGGAGCCCAGGTTTCACAGGAAGACCAGGCATATCAAGCGTCGCTTCAACTCCATTCGTGAGAGTATTCAAAATGGAGACATAGAAATTTGTAAAGTACATACGGACCTGAATGTAGCAGATCCGTTGACTAAACCTCTCCCTAGAGCAAAACATGATCAACACCAGAATTCCATGGGCGTTCGATTCATCACAATGTAACTAGATTAGTGACTCTAGTGCAAGTGGGAGACTGTTGGAAATATGCCCTAGAGGCAATAATAAAATGATTATTATATTTCCTTGTTCATGATAATTGTCTATTATTCATGCTATAATTGTGTTATCAGGAAATCGTAATACATGTGTGAATACATAGACCACAACGTGTCCCTGGTGAGCCTCTAGTTGACTAGTTCGTTGATCAACAGATAGTCATGGTTTCCTGGCTATGGAAATTGGATGTCATTGATAACGGGATCACATCATTAGGAGAATGATGTGATGGACAAGACCCAATCTTAAGCATAGCACAAAAGATCGTGTAGTTCGTTTGCTAGAGCTTTTCCAATGTCAAGTATCATTTCCTTAGACCATGAGATTGTGCAACTCCCGGATACCGTAGGAGTGCTTTGGGTCTGCCAAACGTCACAACGGAACTGGGTGGCTATAAAGGTGCACTACGGGTATCTCTGAAAGTGTCTGTTGGGTTGGCACGAATCGAGACTGGGATTTGTCACTCCGTATGACGGAGAGGTATCTCTGGGCCCACTCGGTAATGCATCGTCATAATGAGCTCAGTGTGACCAAGAGTTTGGTCACGGGATCATGCATTACGGTACGAGTAAAGTGACTTGCCGGTAACGAGACTGAACAAGGTATTGGGATACCAACGATCGAGTCTCGGGCAAGTAATGTACCGATTGACAAAGGGAATTGTATACGGGATTGATTGAATCCTCGACATCGTGGTTCATCCGATGAGATCATCGTGGAGCATGTGGGAGCCAACATGGGTATCCATATCCCGTTGTTGGTTATTGACCAGAGAGGTGTCTCGGTCATGTCTGCGTGTCTCCCGAACCCGTAGGGTCTACACACTTAAGGTTCGGTGATGCTAGGGTTGTAGAGATATTAGTATGCAGCAACCCGAAAGTTGTTCGGAGTCCCGGATGAGGTCCCGGACGTCACGAGGAGTTCCGGAATGGTCCGGAGGTAAAGATTTATATATAGGAAGTCTAGTTTTGGCCATCGGGAATGTTTTGGGGGTCACCGGTATTGTATCGGGACCACCAGAAGGGTCCCGGGGGTCCACCGGGTGGGGCCACCTATCCCGGAGGGCCCCATGGGATGAAGTGGGAGGGGAACCAGCCCCAGGTGTGCTGGTGTGCCCCCCTTGGGCCTCCCCTGCGCCTAGGGTTGGGGAACCCTAGGGGTGGGGGCGCCCCACTTGGCTTGGGGGGCAAGCCACCCCCCTTGGCCGCCCCCCCCCCCCCTTCTAGATGGGATCTAGAGGGGCCGGCGACCCCCCCCCCCTCGCCCAGGGCCCCTATATAAAGAGGGGGGAGGGAGGACTGTGCACCCTAGCCCCTGGCGCCTCCCTCACCCTCCCGTAACACCTCTCCCTCTCGTTGGTGCTTGGCGAAGTCCTGCCGAGACCCTGCTGCATCCACCACCACGCCGTCGTGCTGCTGGATCTCCATCAACCTCTCCTTCCCCCTTGCTGGATCAAGAAGGAGGAGACGTCTTCCCCAAAGTACGTGTGTTGAACGCGGAGGTGCCGTCCGTTCGGTGCTAGGATCATCGGTGATTTGGATCACGACGAGTATGACTCCGTCAACCCCGTTCACTTGAACGCTTCCGCTCGCGATCTACAAGGGTATGTAGATGCACTCCTATTCCCCTCGTTGCTAGAATACTCCATAGATTGATCTTGGTGATGCGTAGAAAATTTTAAATTCTGCTACGATCCCCAACAGCTCTCACCGAGGGTGGCCTGACAAGGAAGAATTGGTTAGACCTCCACTTCGACCGTTGAATTTCAGTAGTTTTTAGTGTAGTTTAGTTTATGTTTAAATTTATGTTTAATGTTCGGTTGTCAAGACTATCTATGTTTAAATGCTTGCAAATTTCGGTTGAAATTAGATTGAATTTATGCAAATTCACGTTTTACTCTGCTAAGTTTAGGGGATCGGCTAGAACCGACCAAAATTTAGTGCAGTATAAATACTCCACTAAGGTTACTAGGCCGGATACTCCGCTATTTTTAGGGGATCAGTTAGAAATGGCCTAAGGTACCAATGGATAAAATGTGTGCTTTCCTTCAAATTGCATCATTCTCTTGGTGGACAAAACAACTAAAATTGTAATCCCTCCATTCCTAAATATAAGTCTTTTTAGATATTCCACTACAAGCTACATACAGATGTATATAGACATACTTTATGTTGGAAATATTAGCACTTTTCCGATTAGACTTATCCATGAGTAAACAGTAAGCATGGCATAAAAGGAATGCATCTCATAGCGATACCTAAGCATACTAGCACGTACAAAACATAGAATTGAACCATCTATGAGCAGCACATATAAGGCTAGCATAAGTACTAGTAAACGAGGGATGAACAGATCATACCCTCCGGTTGGCCAGGCTAACGCGGCGGCGGCAGCAGCAGCCTCGGTGTCGTCCGTGGCCTTCTTCTTGGCGGCGGCGGCGGCGGCCATGGTGTCGATGCAGAGGAAGCAGAGGCGGACAGAGTTGGGCACGAATTGGGAGCAGTCGCGTCGAGACGCTCCCCAAAAACCTTATTGTCGTTCTCCCGGGCATCTCGAACGACAGGGTTCCGGAGGCACCTGCTCTCCCGACCGACCGTGCACGCGGTCGTCGGGATGGGGTCACCGGAGACAGCACAGAGTGAGGGACAGTAGATGATGGCTAGGTCACGCGAGAGGGAGTGAATGAACCGAACTAGGTCACTCCACTGGGCAGAGCCTTCTTATATAGGCCGTCAGGTAGAAAGTCATGGGCCTGGGCAGAGGCCCACGACCGAGTCCACACACTCCCGGGAAGGGAGTCGTCATTCCCGGAGAAGGGTCGCACACCCGCGAACGGAGTTGACGAATCCCGGAACGCAAGTCAGCCCACAGTCCAACATCTCGGACAGTGGCCCACCGTTAGTGACTCGTTAATTAATCCCTGATTAATTAATTCGTTCCTGAGCGGCAAAAATAAGCTCCGGCTCGGCTCATTCCCAAGAACCCATGGCCAAGCGCTGCCGTGGCGAGGCGAGGCGAGGCGGGCGGCGGAGGAGGAGGAGCGCGCGTGTACCACTCCTCTTCCCAAGCTCCCAATGGAAAGTGGTAGAGCATCCCTTATAAAGGGGTCTCAACTCTCCTCAACTAGCAAGGTGGGACTAAATTTCCCACCACCTGCCACCTCGTACATGGGCCTCAAGATTAACCAGGAATCATTGTTTATATGGGCCTAAAGCCCATCTATGATTCAACAAACCCCCACCAGATCTCAAGGCAGGTAAGTTTCTCAACTGTTCCAAACAATGTTTGATATATCAGAATTTTCAGTGGAGATTGTTAAGTTGAACTTCCACCTAGAGCAACAGGATTAGACTTCTTCACAACTGAACAATGGACTATGCCTTGAATTGTCAGTTTGGCGTGCAGAAGTTTCGCCTATTGTCAGCTGATACGTGGCAGTCGAAGGCTAAACCCCACGGGTGGAGCTTATTAGTCATACTCCATACCTTCTCCTGAGCTTACTAGAGATTACCCAATCTCATAGACTGTGAACAGCAGTCGGGCTCATATAGGTGTGTTCCTCCAAAGAATGCTATGTAGGTTAGCATCTTGCTTACACAAGCTTTGGAACACATTAAGACAAAAGTCACCCTACCTTACAAAATTGAGAGTATTATGCATCTCCAACGGAGTGGGTTAATTAAGGATACTCTCCTCAGTTGACCGTTGGATTGTTTTCCCGGGTCCTAATTCACGGGATCTCCGATCACATAGGTTGGGTTACCCCCATGGAAACTTACGTGGGTCTCATACCCATCTCCCTCGGTGCATTTTCTATCACGATCCGTGATAGCCCTTTCGTAAAAGGGTCTGCCAGATTCTTAGCCATCTGGATATAATCCAACGCTATTACTCTGGAGTTTCTTGATTTTCTGACAGATTTCAATCTTCTTCTTATGTGCTTTGTGGATTTCATGTTGTCCTTTGAACTCTTAGACTTGGCAATCACCGTTTGATTGTCACAGTTCATGAGGACAGCCGGCACTGGTTTATTGACCACCGGCAAATCCATCAAAAGCTCTCGAAGCCATTCTGCTTCGACGCATGATGTGTCTAATGTTGTGAGTTTTGCTTCCATAGTTGATCTGGTTAAGATCGTCTGCTTGCAAGACTTCCAGGAAACAGCACCACCACCAAGTGTGAAGACATGTCCACTTGTGGCTTTCATCTCATCAGCATCAGATATCCAATTCAAATCACTATACCCCTCAAGTACCGTCGGGTACCCAGAATAGTGAATTCCATAGTTCGCAGTACCTTGCAAGTAACGCATCACTCGCTCAACACCATGCAAATGTACATCTCCCGGATTAGAAACAAACCGGCTCAGTTTGCATACAGCAAATGAGATGTCAGGACGAGTAGCACATGCTAGGTACATCAGTGAACCAACCACTTGAGAATATCTCAGTTGATCTACAGTCATGCCTTCGAACTCTCGAATCCGCGCGCTAGGATCATATGGTGTTGCAGAAGGTTTGCAGTCCGAATATCCAAAACAGCTCAAAATCTTCTCAACATAGTGGGATTGCAAAAGTGTAATTCCACCCTCAAAATTTTTCAGCAGCTTGATGTTCAAGATAACATCAGCCACGCCCAGGTCTTTCATCTCAAAGTTATGAGATAGAAAGGCCTTGACCTCCTCAATGACCTTGAGGTGAGTCCCAAATATCAGTATGTCATCGACATACAGACACAGTATAACTCCTTCGCCCCCACCATAGCGATAGTATACACATTTGTCAGCTTCGTTCACAACAAAGCCAGCAGATGTCAGAGTAGTGTTGAACTTCTCATGCCATTGCTTAGGCGCTTGTTTCAGGCCATACAAAGATTTCACTAGCTTACACACCTTTCTTTCCTGACCATTTACTACAAAGCCATCCGGTTGTTGCATGTAAATTTCCTCATCTAGCTCTCCGTTAAGGAAAGCCGTCTTAACGTCCATCTGGTGAACGAGAAGACCATGCGAGGTAGCCAAAGCGAATAACACTCGAATGGTTGTCAGCCTAGCCACAAGTGAGTAAGTGTCAAAGAAATCCTCTTCTTCCTTTTGGGTATAACCCTTGGCCACAAGCCTAGCCTTGTACTTCTCAACAGTACCATCGGGCCTAATTAAGCTTCTTCTTGAACACCCACTTACATCCCAACGGTTGACAACCATAAGCACGATCAGTGATTTCCCATGTCCCGTTCGCCAAGATGGAATCCATCTCGCTACGGACCGCATCCTTCCAGTAGTCAGCATCCGGGGATGCATAAGCTTCTGAAATGGAACTGGGAGTGTCATCGTCCACGAGGTACACGAGGAAATCATCACCAAAAGACTTTGCAGTCCTTTGTCTCTTGATCCTAACAAGAGCTTCCTCGTCATCCTCCGTGGAACTCTCATCACTTTTATGTTCATCATATTCCATCGGAATGGCAGGTTCTGGAGCCTCATCAGATTCCAGTCTAGAAATGCTTTGCATATCTCTCATGGGGAAAAATATTCTCAAAGAATGTAGCTGTTGGGGAACGTAGTAATTTCGAAAAAAATCCTACGCACACATAGGATCATGGTGATGCATAGCAACGAGAGGGGAGAGTGTTGTCCACGTACCCTCGTAGACCGAAAGTGGAAGCGTTAGCACAACGCGGTTGATGTAGTCGTACGTCTTCATGATCCGACCGACAAGTACCGAACGCATGGCACCTCCGAGTTCAGCACACGTTCAGCTCGATGACGTCCCTCGAACTCCGATCCAGCCGAGCTTTGAGGGACAGTTACGTCAGCACGACGGAGAGGTGACGATGATGATGATCTACCGGCGCAGGCTTCGCCTAAGCACCGCTACGATATTATCGAGGTGGATTATGGTGGAGGGGCACCGCACACGGCTAAGAGATCAAGAGATCAATTGTTGTGTCTGTAAGTGCCCCCCCGCCTTTATATATAAAGGAGCAAGGGAGAGGCCGGCCCTAGAGGGGGCGCCAAGTGTGGGGAGTCCTACTAGGACTCCCAAGTCCTAGTAGGATTCCCCTTTCCTTTCCGGAGTAGGAGAGAAGGAAAGAGGAGGAGAGGGAGAAGGAAAAGGGGGCTGCACCCCTTGTCCAATTCGGACTAGAGGGGGGGCGCGCGCCTCCTTCCTTTTGGCCTCTCTCCTCTATTCTCGTATGGCCCAATAAGGCCCAATACTTCTCCCGCTGAATTCCCGTAACTCCCCGGTACTCCGAAAATACCCGAATCACTCGGAACCTTTCCGATGTCCGAATATAGTCGTCCAATATATCGACCTTTATGTCTCAACCATTTCGAGACTCCTCGTCATTTCCCCGATCACATTCGGGACTCTGAACTACCTTCGGTACATCAAATCACATAACTCATAATACAAATCATCATCGAACTTTAAGCGTGCGGACCCTACGGGTTTGAGAACTATGTAGACATGACCGACACACGTCTCCGGTCAATAACCAATAGCGGAACCTGGATGCTCATATTGGCTCCTACATACTCTACGAAGATCTTTATCGGTCAAACCGCATAACAACATATGTTGTTCCCTTTGTCGTCGGTATGTTACTTGCCCCGAGATTCGATCGTCGGTATCTCAATACCTAGTTCAATCTCGTTACCGGCAAGTCTCTTTACTCGTTCCGTAATACATCATCCCGCAACTAACTCATTAGTTACAATGCTTGCAAGGCTTATAGTGATGTGCATTACCGAGTGGGCCCAGAGATACCTCTCCGACAATCGGAGTGACAAATCCTAATCTCGAAATACGCAAACCCAACAAGTACCTTCGGAGATACCTATAGAGCACCTTTATAATCACCCAGTTACGTTGTGACGTTTGGTAGCACACAAAGTGTTCCTCCGGTAAACGGGAGTTGCATAATCTCATAGGCATAGGAACATGTATAAGTCCTGAAGAAAGCAATAGAAGAATGTTAAACGATCAAGTGCTAAGCTAACGGAATGGGTCAAGTCAATCACATCATTCTCCTAATGATGTGATCCCGTTAATCAAATGACAACTCATGTCTATGGCTAGGAAACATAACCATCTTTGATCAACAAGCTAGTCAAGTAGAGGCATACTAGTGACACTCTATTTGTCTATGTATTCACACATGTATCATATTTTCGGTTAATACAATTCTAGCATGAATAATAAACATTTATCATGTAATAAGGAAATATAATAACTTTATTATTGCCTCTAGGGCATATTTCCTTCAGTCTCCCACTTGCACTAGAGTCAATAATCTAGTTCACATCTCCATGTGATTTAACACCAATAGTTCACATAACCATGTGATTAACACCCATAGTTCGCATCGTCATGTGACCAACACCCAAAGGTTTTACTAGAGTCAATAATCTAGTTCTCATCACTATGTGATTAACACCCAAAGAATACTAAGGTGTGATCATGTTTTGCTTATGAGAGAAGTTTAGTCAACGGGTCTGCCACATTCAGATCCGTATGTATTTTGCAAATTTCTATGTCAATAATGCTCTACACGGAGCTACTCTAGCTAATTGCTCCCACTTTCAATATGCATCCAGATTGAGACTTAGAATCATCTGGATCAGTGTCAAAATTTGCATCGACGTAACCCTTTACGACGAACCTTTGTCACCTCCATAATCGAGAAACATATCCTTATTCCACTAAGGATAATTTTGACCGCTATCCAAAGGATCTACTCCTAGATCACTATTGTACTCCCTTGCCAAACTCAGTGTAGGGTATACAATAGGTCTGGTACACAGCATGGCATACTTTATAGAACCTATGGCTGAGGCATAGGGAATGACTTTCATTCTCTCTCTATTTTCTGCCGTGGTCGGGCTTTGAGTCTTACTCAAATTTCACACCTTGTAACACAGGCAAGAACTCTTTCTTTGACTGTTGCATTTTGAACCACTTCAAAATCTTGTCAAGGTATGTACTCATTGAAAAAACTTATCAAGCGTCTTGATCTATCTCTATAGATCTTGATATTCAATATGTAAGCAGCTTCACCGAAGTATTTCTTTGAAAAACTCCTTTCAAATACTCCTTTATGCTTTCCAGAAAATTCTACATTATTTCCGATCAAGAATATGTCATTCACATATATTTATCAGAAATGTTGTAGTGCTCCCACTCACTTTCTTGTAAATACAGGCTTCTCCAAAAGTCCGTATAAAACCATATGCTTTGATTACACTATCAAAGCGTTTATTCCAACTCCGAGAGGCTTGCACCAGTCCATAAATGGATCGCTGGAGCTTGCACACTTTGTTAGCTCCCTTTGCATCGATAAAACCTTCAGGTTGCATCATATACAACTCTTCTTCCAGGAATGCAGTCTTTACATCCATTTGCCAAATTTCATAATCATAAAATGCGACAATTGCTAACATGATCCGGACGGACTTAAGCATCGCTATGGGTGAGAAGGTCTCATCGTAGTCAATCCCTTGAACTTGTCAAAAACCTTTTGCAACAAGTCGAGCTTTATAGACAGTAACATTACCGTCAGCGTTTGTCTTCTTCTTGAAGATCCATTTATTCTCAATTGCTTGCCGATCGTCGGGCAAGTCAACCAAAGTCCACACTTTGTTCTCATACATGGATCCCATCTCAGATTTCATGGCCTCAAGCCATTTTGTGGAATATGTGCTCACCATTGCTTCTTCATAGTTCGTAGTTTCGTCATGGTCTAGTAACATGACCCCTAGAACAGGATTACCGTACCACTCTAGTGCGGATCTCACTCTGGTTGACCTACGAGGTTCGGTAGTAACTTGATCCGAAGCTTCATGATCATCATCATTAGCTTCCTCACTAATTGGTGTAGGTGTCACAGGAACCGGTTTCTGTGATGAACTACTTTCCAATAAGGGAGCAGGTACAGTTACCTCATCAAGTTCTACTTTCCTCCCACTCACTTCTTTCGAGAGAAACTACTTCTCTAGAAAGGATACATTCTTAGCAACGAATATCTTGCCTTCGGATCTATGATAGAAGGTATACCCAACTATCTCCTTTGGGTATCCTATGAAGACACATTTCTCCGATTTGGGTTTGAGCTTACCAGGATGAAACTTTTTCTTATAAGCATCACAACCCCAAACTTTAAGAAACGACAACTTTGGTTTCTTGCCAAACCACGGTTCATACGGTGTCGTCTCAACAGATTTAGATGGTGCCCTTTTTAACATGAATGCAGTTGTCTCTAATGCATAACCCCAAAACTATAGTGGTAAATCGGTAAGAAACATCATAGATTGCACTATATCCAATAAAGTACGGTTATGACGTTCGGACACACCATTATGCTGTGGTGTTCCAGGTGGCACGAATTTGTGAAACTATTCCACATTGTTTTAATTGAAGACCAAACTCGTAACTCAAAAATTTGTCTCCATGATCAGATCGTAGAAACTTTATTTTCTTGTCACGATGATTTTCCACTTCACTATGAAATTCTTTGAACTTTTCAAATGTTTCGCACTTATGTTTCATCTAGATATACCCATATCTTGCTCAAATCATCTGTGAAGGTCGTAAAATAACGATACCGCCATGAGCCTCAACACTCATCGGACCGCATACATCGGTATGTATTATTTCCAATAAGTCAGTTGCTCGCTCCATTGTTAGGAGAATGGAGTCTTAGTCATCTTGCCCATGAGGCATGGTTCGCAAGCATCAAGTGATTCCAAAAGCCCATCAGCATGGAGTTTCTTCATGCGCTTTACACCAATATGACCTAAACGGCAGTGCCACAAATAAGTTGCACTATCATTATTAACTTTGCATCTTTTGGCTTCAATATATGAATATGTGTATCACTACGATCGAGATCCAACAAACCATTTTCATTGGGTGTATGACCATAAAAGGTTTTATTCATGTAAACATAACAACAATTATTCTATAACTTAAATGAATAATCGTTTGCAATAAACATGATCAAATCATATTCATGCTCAACGCAAACACCAAATAACACTTATTTAGGTTCAACACTAATCCCGAAAGTATAGAGAGTGTGCGATGATGATCATATCAATCTTGGAATTCATTCCAACACACATCGTCACCTCGCCCTTAACTAGTTTTCGTTCATTCTGCAACTCCCGTTTCGAGTTACTACTCTTAGCAACTGAACCAGTATCAAATGCCGAGGGATTGCTATAAACACTAGTAAAGTACACATCAATATCATGTATATCAAATATACCTTTGTTCACTTCGCCATCCTTCTTATCCGCCAAATACTTGGGGTAGTTCCGCTTCTAGTGACCAGTCCCTTTGCAGTAGAAGCACTTAGTCTCAGGCTTAGGTCCAGACTTGGGCTTCTTCACTTGAGCAACAACTTGCTTGCCATTCTTCTTGAAGTTCCCCTTCTTCCCTTTGCCCCTTTTCTTGAAACTAGTGGTCTTGTCAACCATCAACACTTGATGCTTTTCTTGATTTCTACCTTAGTTGATTTCAACATCACGAAGAGCTTGGGAATCGTTTCCGTTATCCCTTGCATATTATAGCTCATCACGAAGTTCTAGTAACTTGGTGATAGTGACTAGAGAACTCTGTCAATTACTATCTTATCTGGAAGATTAACTCCCACTTGATTCAAGTAATTGTAGTACTCAAACAATCTGAGCACATGCTCACTGGTTGAGCTATTCTCCTCCATCTTATTGGCAAAGTACTGTCAGAGGTCTCATACCTCTCGACATGGGCACGAGTATGAAATACCAATTTCAACTCTTGGAACATATTATATGCTCTGTGGCGTTCAAAACATTTTTGAAGTCCCGGTTCTAAGACGTAAAGCATGGTGCACTAAACTATCAAGTAGTCATCATACCGAGCTTTTGTTAAAACGTTCATAACGTCTGCATCTGCTCCTGCAATAGTTGTGTCACCTAGCGATGCATCAAGGACATAATACTTCTGTGCAGTAATGAGGTTAATCCTCAGATCGCGGACCAAGTCCGCATCATTTCTACTAACATCTTTCAACTTATTTTTCTCTAGGAACATATCAAAATAAAACAGGGGAGCTAAACCGAGCTATTGATCTACAACATAGACATGCAAAATACTATCAGGTATTAAGTTCATGATAAATTAAAGTTCAGTTAATCAAATTATTAAAGAACTCCCACTTAGATAGACATCCCTCTAATCCTCTAAGTGATCACATGATCCATATCAACTAAACCATGTCCGATCATCACATGAGATGGAGTAGTTTCAATGGTGAACATCACTATGTTGATCATATCTACTATATGATTCACGCTCGACCTTTCGGTCTCTGTGTTCCGAGGCCATATCTGCATATGCTAGGCTCGTCAAGTTTAACATGAGTATTCCGCGTGTGCAAAACTATCTTGCACCCGTTGTATTTGAACGTAAAGCTTATCACACCCGATCATCACGTGGTTCCTTAGCACGAAGAACTTTCACAACGGTGCATACTCAGGGAGAACACTTATACCTTGAAATTTAGTGAGAGATCATCTTATAAAGCTACCGCCGAACTAAGCAAAATAAGATGTATAAAAGATAAACATCACATGCAATCATAATATGTGACATGATATGGCCATCATCATCTTGTGCCTTTGATCTCCATCTCCAAAGCATCGTCATAATCTCCATCGTCACCGGCATGACACCATGATCTCCATCATCTTGATCTATATCAATGTGTCGTCATATGGTCGTCTCGCCAACTATTGCTCTTGCAACTATTGCTATCGCATAGCGATAAAGTAAAGCAATTATTTGGCGCTTGCATCTTATGCAATAGAGAGACAACCATAAGGCTTTTGCCAGTTGTCGATAACTTCAACAAAACATGATCATCTCATACAACAACTTATATCTCATCACGTCTTGACCATATCACATCACAACATGCCCTGCAAAAATAAGTTAGACGTCCTCTACTTTGTTGTTGCAAGTTTTACGTGGCTGCTACGGGCTGAGCAAGAACCGTTCTTACCTACGCATCAAAACCACGACGATAATTCGTCAAGTTAGTGTTGTTTTAACCTTCTCAAGGACCGGGCGTAGTCACACTCGGTTCAACTAAAGTTGGAGAAACTGACACCCGCTAGCCACCTATGTGCAAAGCACGTCGGTAGAACCAGTCTCGCGTAAGCGTACGCGTAATGTCGGTCCGGGCCGCTTCATCCAACAATACCGCCGAACCAAAGTATGACATGCTGGTAAGCAGTATGACTTGTATCGCCCACAACTCACTTGTGTTCTACTCATGCATAAACATCTACGCATAAACCTGGCTCTAATACCACTGTTGGGGAACATAGTAATTTTAAAAAAATTCCTACGCACACACAGGATCATGGTGATGCATAGCAACGAGAGGGGAGAGTGTTGTCCATGTACCCTCGTAGACCGAAAGCGGAAGCGTTAACTGCTTAGCGGTTGATGTAGTCGTCGTCTTCACGATCCGACCGATCAAGTACCGAACATACGGCACCTCCGAGTTCAGCACACGCGTTCAACTCGATGGCGTCCCTCGAACTCGGATCCAGCCGAGCTTTGAGGGAGAGTTCCGTCAGCACGACGGCGTGGTGACGATGATGATGTTCTACCGACGCAGGGCTTCGCCTAAGCACCGCTACGATATTATCGAGGTGGATTATGATGGAGGGGGGCACCGCACACGGCTAAGAGATCAAGAGATCAATTGGTGTGTCTGTGGGGTACCCCCTGCCCCCGTATATAAAGGAGCAAGGGAGAGGCTGGCCCTAGAGGGGGCGCGCCAAGTGTGGGGAGTCCTACTAGGACTCCCAAGTCCTAGTAGGATTCCCCTTTCCTTTCCGGAGTAGGAGAGAAGGAAAGAGGGGGAGAGGGAGAAGGAAAGGGGATGCACCCTTGTCCAATTCGGACTAGAGGCGTAGCGCCTCCTTCCTTTGGCCTCTCTCCTCTATTCCCGTATGGCCCAATCAGGCCCAATACTTCTCCGGTGAATTCCGTAACTCCTTGGTACTCCGAAAATACCCGAATCACTCAGAACCTTTCCGATGTCCGAATATAGTCGTCCAATATATCGATCTTTACATCTCGACCATTTCGAGACTCCTCGTCATGTCCCCGATCTCATCCGGGACTCCGAACTACCTTCGGTACATCAAATCACATAACTCATAATACAAATCGTCATCGAACTTTAAGCGTGCGGACCCTACGGGTTCGAGAACTATGTAGACATGACCGAGACACGTCTCCGGTCAATAACAAATAGCGGAACCTGGATGCTCATATTGGCTCCCACATACTCTACGAAGATCTTTATCGGTCAAACCGCATAACAACATACGTTGTTCCCTTTGTCATCGGTATGTTACTTGCCCGAGATTCGATCGCCAGTATCTCAATACCTAGTTCAATCTCATTACCGGCAAGTCTCTTTACTTGTTCCATAATACATCATCCCGCAACTAACTCATTAGTTACAATGCTTGCAAGGCTTATAGTGATATGCATTACCGAGTGGGCCTAGAGATACCTCTCCGACAATCGGAGTGACAAATCCTAATCTCGAAATACGCCAACCCAACAAGTACCTTTGGAGATGCCTGTAGAGCATCTTTATAATCACCCAGTTACGTTGCGACGTTTGGTAGCACACAAAGTGTTCCTCCGGTAAACGGGAGTTGCATAATTAGTCATAGGAACATGTATAAGTCATGAAGAAAGCAATAGCAGAATACTAAATGATCAAGTGCTAAGCTAACGGAATGGGTCAAGTCAATCACATCATTCTCCTAATGATGTGATCCCGTTAATCAAATGACAACTCATGTCTATGGCTAGGAAACATAACCATCTTTGATCAACGAGCTAGTCAAGTAGAGGCATACTAGTGACACTCTGTTTGTCTATGTATTCACACATGTATCATGTTTCCGGTTAATACAATTCTAGCATGAATAATAAACATTTATCATGTAATAAGGAAATATAATTTTCTTCAGTAGCATCCCTAGACTCTATAATTGTACCGACCTTCTGGTCAGGTACCTCAGATTTCACCACTAGAAGTCTATAGCCAACGCTATGCTTGGCATAGCCAAGAAAAACACAGTCCACGGCCTTTGGTCCCAACTTGCGCTTTTTGATTATCGGCACGTTGACTTTCGCCAAACAGCCCCAAGTGCGTAGGTAAGAGAGTGTAGTTCTTTTCTTTTACCATTGAGCATAGGGAGTAGTCTCACTATCCTTTGTGGAAACTTTATTCAGGACATGACATGATGTCAATACAGCCTCCCCCCACCATGCCTTGGATAAACCCGATGTATCTAACATGGCGTAAACCAAATCAGTTAGAGTACAGTTTTTCCGTTTGGCAACCCCATTTGACTGGGGTGAGTAGGGAGGCGTCCTCTCATGAATAATACCATGTTCCGCACAGAATAAATCAAACTCATTAGAAAAGTACTCTCCACCACGATCAGACCGGACTCGTTTTATTTTCTTCTCAAGTTGGTTCTCAACTTCAGCCTTATAGACTTTAAAGTAGTGTAGAGCCTCATCCTTAGTATTTAACAAATACACATAGCAGAATCTAGTGGAATCATCAATCAGAATCATAAAGTATTTCTTTCCACCTTTAGTCAACACACCATTCATCTCACAGAGATCTGAATGTATGAGCTCTAACAATGCCAGGTGTCTCTCCTTCGCAAGCTTATGAGGCTTACGAGGTTGCTTAGCTTGCACACACGCATGGCACTTAGAGCCTTTGGCTAAAGTGAAACTCGGGATTAAATCAGTCTTAGCTAGCCGCGTCATACAACCGAAATTTATGTGACAAAGACATGAATGCCAAACCTTAGATTCGTTCACATTAGAATAAATTTGGTTCACGACTTTATTACGGAAATCCTCTAGGGAAAGGCGGAACAAACCACCACAATCATATCATTTTCCAACAAATAGCCCATATCAAGATACGACTACTCAAATACTAACTTAAATCCTTCTTTACATAGAAGGGAGCCACTAACGAGATTCTTCTTGATGGCGGGGACATGCTGCACGTTCTTCAGTTGCACGATTTTTCCAGAAGTAAACTTCAGATCTACCGTGACAACACCATGAACAGAAGCATGCGAGCCATTCCCCATCAGGACGGAACAATCTCGTGCGACCTGGTAAGAAGAAAACAAAGACACATCAGCACACACATGAATATTGGCCCTAGTGTCAACCCACCAATCGGTGGACTGACAAACTGAAAGTATGGTAAACAGAGAGAGAATTCCTTATTTGACACTCCCTTAAAATCATGTTCCTTATTTGACACTAGAAAAATTTTCTTCCCTATATGATCTATAGTCTTAATTTCTTTCCCTATGACACTCTAGTTCATTTTATACACGTGAAAAGACCTTTTTGCCCCTGTACATAATGTGACCAGAAATATGTAGCATTGAGCCTAATTAGAGAAAATTCGTAGTGAGCACAGCTGAACATGTTATCTCCTCCGTTGGTCTTTTTTGGGATGTGTGTATATTCTGTATACCTGAGCGCATGCATCCAATGTATTTAGAACGTATTCAGCTGTGGGTCTAGTTTCAGGCGGTATGGTTTGTGAGTGTGACTGTTTGACGTAGTTTTGTACGTGTGCTTTAACACTAAAAGGCATTCTTAAAAATGAATGAATTTTTTGAGCACTTATGTGTGTGCTTCGGTGATCACCTACGTGCATGCCATTAGTGCATCTGCACGTATTTGCATGGCCCATGCAGGACCTATAGTTGTATGGAAGGAAGTTGCGTGCTAGCACAAACGTACGCCCAGTTCGGTGCAGCCAACATGCGTATGTATATGAACCGGGTCATATGAAGTTAGAATACATGTATTCGCTTGATCGTCAGGGTGCGCGTACGTATTTAAATATCTACGCTCGGGCCTGCAAGCTTGCCGCGTATATGTACACAAATACGTATAGACAACTAGCCAGACCGTGAGGTAAATTAGCACATGAACCATCGAAGGCCTGGTGCTCCTCGTACGCAACTACATACGTACGGTGCACGTACGCACCTACATACGTAGGGTGCTCCTCGTGTTGCACAATTGCATGGTGATGCATGCTGGCGTGCTCCCATATTTAACAAAATGTAGCATGGATCATTTCCACAAATATGCTACTGCAGGTATACAATCTAACCGGAACAGTAGCAAATCGACTGGCATGACAATACCAGCATATATGATGTCACATATGGATAACTTGACTGATTTTTTAGAACAACTATTATCTTGTACATATTTGTGGTCACATTATACATATGGGTAAAATGGTCTTTTCACGTGAACAAAATGCACTAGAGTGTCATATAGGAAAAAAAATTAAGACTAGAGATCATATAGGGAAGAAAATTTTCTCCAATATCAAATAAGGAACACAATTTTAAGAGAGTGTCGAATAAGGAATTCTCTCATAAACAGATTAACATACCCAGATGCTGCATCATTATTGCTCAGAGTGATATTCACAGACTTGGAGTCCTGTGTTGGCTTCTTGTACTTGTTTGGGCACTTGTTTGCCCAATGTTCATCTGAACCATAAGTAAAGCAGCCATCTTTCTTTTTGTCTTTCTTCTTACCCTTCTTCTTAAAGGTAGTATTCCCTTGAACTTGTGAAAGTTCTTCTGCACCACATTGACGCTAGAAGAACCCTCTGTCTCTTTCACGTGTGAGTCCTTTGCTCTCGAGTTCTGCTCAACACTGAGATAACCGATGACATCCTCAACAGAGAATTCACGTCTCAAGTGCTTGAGAGTAGCAAAGTTCCTCCAACTAGGAGGGAGTTTTGCAATAATGCAACACACAACAAACTTGTCCGGTAACTCACACTTCAGGAGCTCCAGCTCCTTAACAATGCACTGCATCTCATGAGTCTGGTCCAATACAAAACGGTTATCAACCATCCTGTAATCATGGAACTGCTCCATGGCATACCGCCGATTTTGACTTCGAGCGCATCCCACAAGTTTTTGGCAACCCTCATATAAATATAGGCGTCAACCAACTTGTCTCCAATCACACTCAAAACTGCTCCCAAAAAGATTGTGGTTGCCTCTCTAAACGCCTTCTCCTGTTCAAAAGTAATCGTTTCTGTGAAGGACACACCACCAACCCAGAACACGTTCATCACTGTGAGCCACAAGATGGGTAGCTACGCCAAATCCATGACCCACCATGATGTGGAATCAGACACCCCCATCGATGGTGACAATCCAACGGCAAAGCAACCAAAGCTTGATGTCTGATCAGTCAGAAAATGCAAAAAGTACTGAAAAAGTTGTACTACTCAGGTTAGTATTCAAGTTGCTACAGGACATAAACGTCGCCGCTATTCCATACACCGTACAAACGTCCGATCTCTCCATCCGCGTGTCGCATTAACTAACATGTCGTCTACGTTCCTAAAATACCGCAAGTGCTCCATATCCCAATGCAATTGGACGCCTAACGATGCCGTAAGCAGGCGAGCCCGGGCACGCCAATGAATTTTCGGGCGCTGGAATTTCTTTCAACTTAAATAGATCATACACATTACCACTTAACTTTTTGTTATCTATATTGTCTAGTTACTTTTTATTTACCATATGTATGTTTAGCTAGCTATTCTGCCCGGATTGATGAAGACGTCGAAGCCAGCCAAGCAGCCTCCCCGTTGTATGGTCACTGTGAAATTTGAAATCTTGCTTCGCAGCAGCGCCAGCTCCGTGATCCAGATCCTGTTTCCAAAAAGAAGTAAGAGAAACTGTGTCAACGGGAAAAAGTGAAAAACATGTTTAAATTGATAAGGAGCACGTAGAGCTGAAGGCAATAATTTAATATAGATCACCCTATTCTTCTATCAACAAATATTACCATGTTAAAGGTTTTTTCTATTTCAGTTAGCTACCTGCCTAGCTCATTGTTCTTGTCTAGCTTGAAAAATACTCCCTCAGTCCCAAAATAAGTGACTCAACTCTGTACTAACTTTAGTACAAAGTCGAGTCACTTATTTTAGTACAGAGTCGAGTCACTTATTTTAGTACAGAGTCGAGTCACTTATTTTGGGACGGAGGGAGTACGAAAATGGCACATAACAAAGATGTTCTTGACTTAAATTTGTATACCTTGGCTGAACGGAATCCTGCAAGCTGTGGAGCATCAAGAAAACTCTTAGGTGGAAAGCTCTGGATCTTTTCGTGATTAAAAGATGTGTGTTTTACAAACCCTCTAGCTGCTCTGATCATTTCTGGAACCACTTTACAGGCTTTCAAAAACCGCTTGCTGCTATCCTGTTCAAAGAAATTCATTCGATCAGTTGCAGGACCTAACAAAATATGTAAAAAATCTGAACTGGCAAGTTTAAGAAACCATACCACATCAGCATTGTTGATAGAGCCAGAACTTTGAATGACATTAAAAATATCTAGATCAATCTGGTGCCTCCACATAAGCAATAAACTTTGGGTCACTTCATCATTTTGTGTCAACATCCGCATCCATGAATGCAGGTCCTGTTCAAGATCTGTAACATCGTGCGCGATGTCACCAACGATCAGGTTTCCAAATTTCAAAATAGAATTGCATATGTGATGCAAACTACCCTTTGATAAGCTGAAAAGGTTCCAAATCAAACCAAGTTGAGTTAAGCTAATATAATAGCAACACCATATCAGTTAAAAAATAATTTTTAACGGGTCTTCAAAAGCTAATACATATAATTGGAGTAGAACATAACTAAAACAAGTATAATTTCTGCATTAAATAAATTGATTTAACTGAATGCATAAAAAAAGAAGGGAAAACCGAATTATTTATTTCAAAGACGAGGCCTCAATTTAGAGGAAAAAAGGAAAGATGATCAGTCACGGAGAAATGTTTTTGCAGCACATGCAAGCAGTAGTATGCCCAACACTATCAGCAAGAGAGAAAGTGATGGATCCAGATTTATCTTTTCTGCAAAAGACAGGATTTTTTTTATTAAACCTGTTCATAGAATCATCGGTGCGGCCTGAAAGGAAAGAAGTTTGTAGTGTAGAGCCAATCTTGTTTTTGCAGCTAACCAGCTGAGAGACATCATTTTCTAGCTGTTCACACCAACTACAAGTTATCAGATAAAATATTCTTGACATGAGAGATATTGACATTCGATAATTTATGTATTTAGTACATAGTTGTAATGCCACAAACTTACAGTAAAACATTATTGCAAATGGGCAATTGGGCCAATATGTGATAACATGCAGTTTTATATAATTTATTCTAATGTGAAACTGCAAGGTTTCTGAGTGTATATACACCTGATATGGGGAAAAACTAATAATTAAAAAAAGTCAAAAAAGTTTAGAAGTTTTTTAGAATAAACTTGACTTTCTTATTCGTAGTATATAATTTTTCAGGAATAAAAAACCAGTGTTGAATTAAGGGCAATTTTTTATTACTACTATAGGTCACTATTCACACTATTTTGCCGTTTTTTTCTGTGGATTTTTTTACAAGTACAATGGAAGGTCAAGTTTATTTCAAAAAAAAATTCAGAATTTCTTGACTTTCTATTTAATTACTATTTTTTCCGTATAGTGTGTATATACACCCATAGACCAATGTTCCTGTCCCAAGGTTCCTTTGCTATACATAGAACATACTTGAAAGATGCAAATGACTAGCTTACAATGAATATCCAAAAGTATTTCATGTATCACGTACAAACATGGATATGCCTACTGGAAGCTGGTAGTGCTACTAGCATAGTTAAAGGAGTTTTAGAATATTCCCTCTATTCCTAAATGTCACTCTCGTTGGTTGTTCTTTTCCATCGTCCCTTTCGATTATTTCCCATGTCATTCTCTATTATGACTATAAACACACATGATCCCAAGGCAATAAGTGGGCTCATGAATGGGGTAAAATGGTCATTCCATGATGTTTCTTGGTTTAAGTGAAAACAGAGGGAGTAAAAACATATTGTCGTATATGGCTTTACATAGATGATGGCCAGTTCTTTTGGGCGGCTTAAAAAATAAGCTGCCTCGCCCCAGCTTAAAAAATAAGCCGCTCCCAAAATTTGTTGAGACTTCTAAATTAGTAATCCCATAACTAGTTCAGAAGCCCCGATGGATGAGGGAGGCGGCTTATCGGAAAAGCTGGAGAGGCGGCTTATTTTTTAAGCCGCCAAAAGAACTGGCCAAGCCATAAGATCATATAACATGTCCTAATAAAAGAATATTGTCTAATACAATATGAGTGTATGTCCTTTTAGATGATACCTGTTCAACTTTTGATAATACCAGATCGCCAAGTAGAATACAGTCTGCATTCCTAGCGGTGCAAGGTAGGACCAATCCCTCATTTCTTATCGCTAGCAAAACAAGCTCAACCTATAACATAGATAATGTAAAAGTTGGATCAGAACATTATTTGTAATTAAAACTGAACAAAACGTGTTTTTGCAATTTAAATTAGCAATAATATAAGAAGCAAAAAAAACTAGCTGTAAGTCATGGGTAAGCCATATCTATTTTGATTTGTTTCCTGTACAAATGGCTAGTTTGCACTACACTAAATATGGCACTAATTCATCTAGCGTGTCAGTGTCCCAGATACAACGGCTAACATTGTGAAACGAAGAATTTAGTTCATTGTACAATATGATGTGAAAACAAAAGGTGAAATAGAAATTTAGCCCAGCTTCACTTGTAGTTGTTATATTGTTCAGTCCGGTGTAAGCCCGCCGTTGCAGCGTCAAGAAAAGAAGTGGAAACTGTAGTACATTGTGCAAAATGATGTGTATATTTCCAAAGGTACTCGTACTTTTAAACCCCGTCTTTTCAATATAATGAAATGCAAGCTCTTTTGCGTTTTCTCGAAAAAAAGGTACTCGTAAATGTTAAGAGGATAACAAACATGCATGTGAGTTTCATCAATAACTGCTAGGTGGCAGCAAATTTTTCTCATACCAAACCGGAGCCCCTTCAATGTGCATGTTGTAACCACTTACCTAAGTGTGCACATAGTTAAAGGCTTTTTGTCACTATAGTATCCCAGATTAGAATCATTAACCGGATGTAATAGAGTACTCCAAACCGAAATATTTAGATACACATAAGTATGTTTTGAGCGAAATGTTATCTGATAAACAATGCAACACAGTTTAGCAAGAATAGACCATGAGCATGAATCATCAACCTGGAGTTCTTTTATCTGGGCAACAAATTTATCAATGGAGTCATGACACCATATTTGGAGGACTGTAAGAATTTGAGCGTAACGGCTTATTACTGCATCCAGCCTTTTTGCTGGCCCTTCAACTATGTCAATGAGTGCTTCAACAATGTTAGACCGGATATCTTTATTGTTTCTCCAATGAAATTTTCCCACTTCAATGTCCTTCTCTATCCTTTCAAGACCTTCTAAAATTTCATCTCGAGCATAAGAGGAAATAAAACCCTGCAAAATTACAGAATACAAGCACAATTACATAACTATAAACACTGATTGCACCCAAAAAAATAGTGGCACTAATAGCAAAGAGAACATAGTACTTCATCCAAAAGGTTTAGTTTAAACAAGATAAAAGTTCATAACATCCACATGATTTTGATATTGTGCCAGTGCTACATAGACACATTTGAATGACTAAATAGTAAATAATATTCCAACTGGAAGTACGTAACCTTAAGTATCGACGATGCCTATCAGTTCACGTATCTTCCACAGTGATTTTTTAGTTCTGTTTTACCTTCTTGGTCAATTACCTAAGGAATCGAGCACACCACTGAAATAAATTGCAACAAAGGCTTTTTGTTTAATAACTGTCCAAGGAATCTGCGTCCACTTTTGCAAAAATCGAGTGCAAAAGTTGCACGTTTTGATGTGTACAGTAGTACAATACAACCATGGATATTGCCAGGATTTTGGAGAGCAAGAGATAGAAGGAGTACCTCCTCCATAATCATATTAGCATTCTCTTTGATGGACATTATGACGTATCTGTAGTTCTTACTGTCCGATGAGATGGACTCAACCAGGCCATCCACAAGATCTCTCAAGCGCTTCTCATCAGCCTCCAGGCGCCGCTTGTGCTGATATGTTACCTCCGGCTTTGTTCTCCCTAACTTGAAATGTTACGAACCAGTACTAGTCAGTTCACTTACGACTTCAATGAAAAACAATATTTGAACAACCTGGTGTATGTTAGACCTGAGAAATATCAGTCGAGTTTTTACCAGTTTCGTTTGCTAAAGGAGACAAAGAAGATTTATTTCACATAGTACCTCCTTGACACAATAAATAGCAAGCATATCCATGTTTTTCAAAATATAGGTTCTGATGTCAGTAGACTAAACAGCAACCATGAAAACTTTACAATTGTGATAACTATACATGAACCAACAAGAACATAAACAACTAACTGTGACTTCACAGTATGAATTGTTGATGCAGCTACTAAACATATATGCAATATGTGCAAATGATGACCAAGTACAGGAAACCTAGCGAAACCAATGCCTTGTAACTTCATGTCCTTGCTGCTAGCTAACACAATGCAGCAGTCCTAAAGGCACCAACCAACAAAGCAGAAGTGCATGCACAATATGAGGAATTCGAACCCCTCAAACTATCAAGTAGACAACTACAAATATGAAAGCTGCCAGCCCTGGAACAGATTTCCATGGTGTGCACAGCAAGCATCAGCTATTTCATCTTCGGCTAGGTTTCATCATGTTTCAATCAGACTGAATAAATATCCTTACCAATATGGCATAACTGCAAAATGCTCTTTTACGTGTATATATAAATCAATGGTATATTAACATAAATGCTTCTCCAGAAGTGCCTAATCTTTCCAAATTATATACCTTGTAGATAAACCACACTTGACATGATGACACACTTTTGGAGCAACAATCATTGCAAGTCTTTTCTTTGGACCATAAGCAAATGTAAAATTCAAAATGAAAAGATACTTGGATAGATACATGGGATGATGGAAAGTACCACTGGATCCCGATAACGTTCCCTGTTGAGAAGGTCGATGTACACAGCTGAACTGGAAACAATTGTGTCGATCTGTAATGCTTGATCATCATACAGATAATCATCGTTCGGCAAAACCCACTTAGGCACCTTCAAGACAATGTTATAATTATGTTAAGCAATATGTTGTAACATTGAGTTTCAAAGATCATATGAATCACTGCACAGAGATATACGTATCCATATATCCACTAAGCATGATATATACCATGAGAAATCCCGAAAATTAGTAGTAGCAAAAGCTACTCTTCCCACCTTAAAAATATGCATATAGCCCGCTAATAGATACAGAGACCATCTGACATATGGGCTGTGGTGTGCAACTTTACGTCGTGAATGATTGCTGGTTAATAATAGTTGGCATGTACAGTTTGACGAAAAAGGGTTTTCCCCGCTTTATATTGTACACACACCCAGACCCAGGGCAAGATACAAAGGTGCCGGGGGCCAACACACCACTCCACCGACTACCAAGCAAACCACAGACCCGCTTGGAGCTGACGGAGACCTCCACCATGAGTATCCAGAACGAAGAGGTGAGACGGACCACAACGAAGCCAGGACTCCCAAACGATGCCTCCCAGAAGGGTACGACCATTGATGGCCGCCACCGTCCACCATGAGCAGAACGACATGAGTGGGAACGCTGCTGCGGAGCCTTCAGAAAGGGTACGTTGACAACAGCCACCGCCATCGTCATCCAGTATAGAGACTGGGCAAGTGGTGTACCCCGGCAGTCACACCCCACCGTCGCACCCAAGCTCCATCAACCACCCGCAACCACACCACCTGAGTAACCTGAGACGCACGCTCCGCCCACAAACGCCACCCACCGTCAGCGCCGCTGGCCTACAATCCAACATCCCCACGACCAACCAAGGCAGCGGCTTTGGCCTTACCGCCCTGTCCTGAAGAACACCAGATCGGAGAACAAGCAGACTAGGCCGGGGAAAGGGGGAGGAGTAGTAGCGGATCAGATCCACGACCGGCACCCCTGCCGGCGATGGAGGGCCACTACTAGCCCTCCATCCCTCCTGACAAGCCCTGATTTCACCCCTGCCGGCATGTACAGTTTTCAGTGAGAAATACAGCATGTACTGCAGTTTAAGATGTGCGTGCTATTGTTCGGATTTTGGGACCAAGTCCTGATCCAAAACCACCCAAAGTCGTGGAATCAACGCAAGATTTGAAGTATTAAATAAATCTCCCAGATCCTGCCACGCATCTGTGGTTTTAATCTTTACCTGGGCCTTCAGCTTCACCTGCCTTCTGTCGCAGCCCATGCCCCAGGCCATGGACGGAACAGCGTTGCTCCGCGACGGCACAAAGTGGTTGCAGAAGCTGTTACTTGGAGGAGGGTTCTTCCCGGAGAGGCCGCTCGCCGTGAAGCAGCCCCCCCGCAGCGACCCTTTCGCCGCAAACGCCGCCATCTGCAGTAAGGACGACAAATCGCCATAATTGTATAGATGAGCAACGAGTGGACCGAAGGAGCGGGCACACGATTTGAGCAGGAATTTGACCGAAGGAGCTCGGGAGGGAATCCGAACACGACCTCCGCACGGCAGCACGACGACGATTTGGGGAGCGAACGACCTCGGCGGAAGAGGGGACGGCGGCGAGCGGGCTCGGCAGAAACCTTTATTTTACCCAAAAAAGGCTTTCGATCCGCTTTATAAATAAAGCAACCACAAGCACAAAGTAACAAGGTTCCAACCACACAAACACACGAGCTCAGGTGGGTTGTGCCCACCTCGTGGCCTCCCGCATCCTTTTTGAATTATAAATTCTCAAATATTCCAAAATCCTTCGGGGTTAACCTAGATTAGAAGTTCCGCCGCCGCAAGGCTCCGTAGGCACCGAAAACCAATCTAGACTCGTTCCGGCACCCTACCGGAGGGGGGAATCATCTCCGGTGGCCATCTTCATCATCCCGACGGCCACCAGGATGAGGAGGGAGTAGTCCACCCTCGAAATTTGAGGGTTTGTACCAAGAGCTATGTGTTTTATCTCTCTCGTGATCTATATCATGGGCTTTGTTAATATAGTCAGATCATATGATGTTTCTCCCCTCTATACTCTCGTTGTGATGAATTGAATCTTTACCCTTTGAAGTTTTGTCATGTCGGATTGAATATTCAGAGATGAGAACACATGATATATGTCTTACGGTATGAATACTTAAGGTGACAATTGGGATATCTTATTGATTCACTTGATATATGTTATGGCATTCAACTCGCGGGTTCCCGCGGTGATATTGGGGTAATCTATGCATAGGGGTTGATGCACGTTTTTCTCCGGTAGAAACTTTGGGGTCTATTTGTAGTTCCTTGTGTGGATTGAGTATTATGAATATGAATATGCTTTGGTGTTATTCTAGTACAAACTCTAGGATAGATCGAACGGAAACAATAGCTTTTTGTATTTTAGTACGAACTCTTGAATAGATCGATCAGAAAGAATAGCTTTGAGGTGGCTTCGCACCCTACAAACAATTCCTACCTTTTTTTTCTCCGCTAATAGGAACTCGGAAGTGACTCTTTGCTATACTTTGAGGGATAATCATATGATCCAACTACGTTAGCACTGTTGGGAGATTGCACTAGCGAAAGTACGGACCCTAGACCTTGTTTTTAAGCATTGCAACACCGTTTTTGTGCCCGTTTACTATTAGTTACCTTGTTTTTTTTTATAATTTTAGATTACAAAAACCAATATCTACTATTCATATTACACTTTTATCACCATCTCTTCGCCAAACTAGTGCACCTATAGAATTTGCCATTGTATTGGGTGTGTTGGGGTGCTTGTATTTGGTTGCAGGGTCGTTTGAGAGAGACCATCTTCGTCCTACACATCTCACGGATTGATAAACCTTAGGTCATCCACTTGAGGGAAAATTGCTATTGTCCTACAAAACTCTGCCCTTGAAGGCCCAACACGTGTCTACAAGAATAAAGTTGCGTAGTAGACATCAGGACGCCAGTTGAGGCGCTTCCTTAAATGGGCATTGGAGAATTCGGGAAGACCCTGCCGGACTGGATCCGGCAGCGGGACGTCGTCCATATAAAACCATTCCGAGGACCACTGCGGGTATACCTCTTTAGGTGTTCCTACAAGGTATCCGGACCCGGCTATACGCCATACTTCGGCACCACCTACTTTAAATATGGAACCTCCTCGGTGGCGGGGAACGAGGCAAAAGAATTTCCTCCATAGTTCAAAATGGGCCTCGATGCCTAAGAATAGTTCGCAGAGGGCGACAAAGCCTGAGATGCGCAGAATTGAACTTGGGGTGAGGTTGTGTAGTTGGGTGCCATAAATTTCCAATAACCCCCGAAGGAAGGGATGGATTGGAAATCCCAGGCCCCACATCAGAAATGGGACGAAGCACACCCTCTCCTCCTTGTTCGGGTTGGGGAAGTTCTCGGCCATCGCATCATTGCCGATTGAATACAAGCCCGCTCGAACGGAGACTAGATCCGTGAGGGGGAGATAACCCTGCGTCTGGAGTCGACTTAGGTGAAGATGAGGCACGGAGCAACTCAACCAATCACCCTCTTGAGGGCCATGGGGGTGCGAGGATGAGCCTGGGGCGCTAGCCATGATGGAAGGCTTTGCTCGTGGCTAAACTTGGTGGTTTTTCTTTTGCGCGGTGTGAGATGACATTTGGAGATCTACATCTCCTTTTATAGGTGTCATCCAAGCGTAATGAGGGGCTTATTTGTAAAAAAAAGCATTGACCGTTCGTATTCGCCCGGCGCGTGAAAATCGAAGCATCGACAGGGGAGGAATCGTAAAATACATTGGGGTTATCGCCGGATGGTTATTGATCCAGATTATAATGAAGAACCCGCCTTGCAAAGCCGAAGACATGAGCCGAATAATACATCGTCATTGAAGGCAAGTTCGGGGGCTACTGAGGGAGTCCTGGATTATGGGGTCCTCGGGTGTCCGGGCTGTGTAGCATGGGCCGGACTGATGGGCCATGAAGATACAAGATAGAAGGCCTCCCCCTGTGTCCAGATGGGACTCTCCTTTGCATGGATGGAAAGCTTGACGTCCGGATGTAAAGTTTCCTTTATCTGTAAACTGACTTTATACAACCCTAGGCAATGTTTGAGAAAGCGGTAAGCGTAAGCGGAGCGGAAGGCCACAGCTTAGAGCAATGACCGCTTAAGCGCAGCTTAACCGGGATTAAGCGTTTTTTTAAATTGACAGAATTTGGCTACTTTTGAATAATATGCACAAGAAAATAGGAAATATAGCACATAGGTAGCTGAAAATCTGAAATAGCATATAAGGTTGAGGTTCAGTGGTTCACAAACCACAAGAAATACCCAAATAACACATAAGGACAAGGTTCAGTGGTTCACACAACAAGCATAAATGCACAATATAGTCTTAGAGCATATAAGATAAAAGGCAGAAGAAGAAGAAGAAATAAACAAGCAAAGAAGAAGAACCAAACAACAAGAATGACAAGCGAGCAATGACGAGCAAAGTAGCAGTTCATGACTTCATGGATTAGTTCGCATCCACATAAGTGCGCCCAGTCACCACTTCATCTTCATCATCCTCGTACTCTATGTCTTCCTCCTCTGAATCTGTCTCCTCTACTTCTTCTTCGTCTGACTCAAACTCTTCATCATGGAGATCTCTAACCCTTGCACTTCGACGAAGCTCAAGTTGTTCACTGGTTCCCATAGCATCTCCAACCACACTCCAAGGTATGCCATCTGCTCCCTCATCTCCATCTGGAAACACCATGAAAGCATGATCATCTCCTCCCTCAAACAAGAAGCCTTGTGCTTCAGATGCATCAGTAGTGAGGAGAACATCAATGTTCTTCCTCTGCTTGATCTTTCTCTTCTTGGATAACAACCTTGAGTTGAACTGGATGTACACAAGCTGATTGAGGCGATCTGTTGTAAGTCTATTTCTCCTCTTGGTATGTATCTACAAGTGCCAATGCTACTAGTTAGGAACTAGTTAATATGAACTTGACAAAGCATTGGAACAAATTCAGCTTTGGAAACTAACCGACTCAAAACAACTCCAATTTCTCTCACAACCGGAAGGACTTGAGGTCAAAGAAAGGATCTTCATAGCCATGTCCTTCAGCCACAGTGTCTCACCTCCATACATTCTCCACCAAGCCACTAGGAAGAGGAATTTTTCATAGTCGTGAACTAATAATACTATAGGAACTTGAGTACTGGACAAAATATGCAGCAAAGTGAAAGTTTTGCAAGTAATGACTAACCAGGATTGTAGTCATAGTTTTGGCAAGTCCTAGCAAGCTTCTTTGCAAAGGAACCCTCTCTGCTTTGGAACTTGCTTATTTCATAGTTCACAACTTGGTCTTGCATGTGTTTCATCACCATGATAGAATGTCTCCACACAAGAATAAAAGGCTGTATTGATGTCAACAGAATCAAATATGCTGTCATCTGCATAGCTATAGTGTGGATTCAGCAAATATGCAGTCAACTGCAGTGGGGCATCAAGCCTATCTTTTATCTTCTTTTGAACTATAGCTAACACATCTTTGTACCGCGCCTCGACATTACCAAAGGCCTCTTTGATTTCTTTCTTTGCCTTCACAATCTCTCCATACAGAAAGCCCATTGAGGGCCGTGCATCACCATCAACCAACCGGAGGACCTTCACCAATGGCTCGAACACCTTGATGCAAAGATTCACACCCTTCCAGAACGGCTTGTTGAGAATTATGGCTGTAGCATCCTTTCCTTTATTTGAGTGCACATCTTTGATCTTGTCCCACTTAGAGGAAACCACCATCTTTCTTAGTGAATCAGCCTTGTCTGCAAGGCTTTGCAAAGTGAGGAATTGGGAAGCAAATCTAGTTACTCCCGGCCTTATGATTTCTCTCTTCTTGGTGAATGATCTCATGCACTCTAAGGTGCGATGGTGCCCATACACAAATATTGTGAAAGCCTTGGCTTGATCAATTATCTTCTTGAACTTAGCTAAGTTGCCGATTCCTTGGAGCATCAAATTGACAGTGAGTCACACACGAGCTCCAGAATATCTTCGGCCTCTTCACTTTCAAGAGATCCTTAGCTCCCATGTTGTTTGAAGCATTGTCAGTCACAACCTGCACCACATGTTCAACACCCAATTCTTCAATTGTCTTGTCAACTAGATTGAAGATCATCTCACTTGTATGTGGTGTGTCTGATGTTTCCTTTGACTTGATGAAGCTAACACCTTCCGAGCAATGTGTGACCAGATTCATAATGCTTCTCCTCTTCATGTCAGTCCAAGCATCAGTCATGAGAGAGGAACCATGCTTGCCTTTCTCAACCTCCCGGTCCTTGAGTTCACTCTTGGTTCTTGCATACTCACACTTCAGCAAAGTCTCCCGGAGATCATATTGACTAGGTGGATCTAGATCTGCACCAAATTGACCAATGGCCTGAACCATCTGCCTAAACTCATCATTGTCAATTGCATTGAATGGTATTGCTGCATTGCATATAAGAGAGACACATCTTAGCATAGGAGGGCAGCAAACAATCTACAATTCAATTGGCAAAAAACAGGGCAGCAAGCTCTTACCATGTGTATACACCCATCTTGCAATGTACTCATGTGCTCGAAGTGACCTCTCCTCCCATGCTGCCTTGTTAATCTTCATTTGCTTGAGTCTTGCTTCTCCGGATAACTTGGGGTCAATTGTACGTGTTCACTTATCTATAGGACCTAACACATGAGGTTGCGAGCTACCAATACAAGTGAGTTCATCATCATCTCGAGCTTGACCTTGAGGAGTAGATGATGCATCAATAACAATAGCATCTCTCACAGCCTTCTCGTGCTCATACTTTTTTTGCTTCTTTGGTGCCTTTTCTTCAAAAGCTTTTAAGCAAGCTTCTTTAGCTTCTTGTGGGCACCGCAGGCAGGTCCTCACCGCATTTGAGTTTGCCACAATGTGTTGCTTCAGCCTGTAAATACCTCCCGTGAAAATCTGACTGCAGAAGTTGCACTTCACTCTCAGAAGATTGTTAGGATCAACAAGCTGACCATAAGCCCAACCCATATCATCAGAATTCCTCTTCAGAATCTTTGCTCTCTCTTCTGCTGTTGTTGTTCTTTGCGGCGATAGCACCAAAGATCATCTCCTTCTCCCGACACCATACTAGTTCAAGATTACTAGACAAATTCCTCTTTAGTGCCTACCTTTGCAGCTTTGCTATTTCTAAACAAACCACTAAATCATTGCTTTGCTCCTGCTTAAGCAAAGACCAATGAGGCAATGAATGAAACAAAGAACTGAACTAGAAGTCTAGAACAACAAAGAAACTACTGCTGCAGTCTTTGCATGCACCTTATGGATGAGAATCAAGAAAACATTAGAGGAGGATGTATGGATCTAAGGAACAGAGGAGGAGAAGAGGAGCTGAGAAGAAGGAGGAGAGGAGAGGTGAAGATCCTCACCTGAACTGGTAGGAGGGGACGTCCAGGAGGAGGAGGAGGAGGAGGAGCTGCCGGTGTCCAGATCCAGTGGACCGCCAAGGAGGAGGAGGAAGAACGCCAGGAGCCGCTGCTGGATCCAGAGCAGGAGCAGCCGCCACAGAACTCTCCTCGTGCCCCTCTTGTGGATCCTATAACCTAACCCTAGCCGAACAGGCCTGTTTTGGGCCAAGCCCTTTATACCCCTTGTGGCCCTCCAACCCAACCGTTTACAGAGCCCATCGCTTTTCCATCGAGTAAGAGCGCTCAGCGCACGCTTAACCAGCGCCTAGCGCTAAAGCGACGCTTAATCGCCGCTAAAAACCGCTAAACGCTAAAATCGCCGCTAAGGTCACAAGCGAAGCGTTTACTCAGCGCTCGGCGCTTAAGCGCGATTAAGCGCCGCTTAAAAACGCTTTCCTGAACATTGACCCTAGGCCCCTCCGGTGTCTATATAAACTGGAGGGTTTAGTCCGTAGAGGTTATCAGAATTTACATAGGCTAGACTGCTAGGGTTTAGCCATTACGATCTCGAGGTAGATCGACTCTTGTAACCCCTATACTCATCAAAGTCAATCAAGCAGGAAGTAGGGTATTACCTCCATTAAGAGGGCCCGAACCTGGATAAACATCGTGTCCCCTATCTCTTGTTACCTTCGATCCTCAGACACACAGTTCGGGACCCCCTATCCGAGATCGGCTGGTTTTGACACCAACACTCACCACTGGGGTACGGATTTGTGACAGGTACCTGATTGGGTCGAGGATGGCTTCTTGCTGTGGAGCCGAATGCACTACAAAAAAAGACACACCCGTGACATTTTGGGCCGTATGAAATTTTTTCTGTCATGCTTATGACACTTCCATGATGATAATTGTGACAAAACCCGGTATCATCATAGATGTGGTGGGCTCCTACTTCTATGACAAAAAATCATGACAAAAAATGGGCTTTTCGTCCTGGGTGGGTCGGAGATGCAGCTGCATGACATTCTTTGGGCCGTCCATGACGGAAAAAACCATGATAGAAGCGAGGGCGTGGAAAATATCGGGGAGTTCCCGGTTACGGTGGGTGGTCGGGGCCGAGCGATGCGCGTTTCTCTCGTACACGCATACGCTTTGCGCGAGGTGTTGGGCTCTAATCAACCGAGTGAGGCGTTCGCCATCAATCCGAGTGATTGCACTGCAGGCTATGTGTTACTGAACCCGAGCGATCGATCGATGGCTGTTAACTGAACCCAATCGAGCGATTCCTTCGCTACTACTGCTAACTGAAGCTGATCGAACCTGCTGCCTCTTGATGAATAGTGAGCATTGTTGGGGGGTTTGGATGAATAGTTCCCGGTGGGGGGGGGGGTTAGATGAACAGGAACCCGTGGTGTTGCCGCTGGATGAACAGGACCCTGATCGATTGAGCCGGTGGAGGGGTGGATGAACAGGACGACCCCATGGAGGGCTGGTTGAACAGTAGCCGGCGGAGGGCTGGATGAACAATAGCCGGCGGAGGGCTGGATGAACAGTAGCCGGTGGAGGAGTGCGTGATGGAGGCTGGATGAACAGGAGCCCGTGGATGAACAGTCGCAGGTGGAGGCTGGAGGAGGTCGACGGTGGATGAACAGTAGCCCGTGGAGGCAGTCAACGGTGGAGATGAACAGTATCTCGTGGAGTCCCGTTTTGCGGTACGCCACACCCCTCCCGATGAACAGGACCCCCGTTTCAACCGTAGCGCTCCAACACAAGTCCGTTTCCTCCGTTTTGCGGTACGCCACACCCCTCCCGATCAACATGACCCTGTTTCGACCGTAGGAGGTCCATTTCCTCCGTTTTGCGGTACGCCAGACCCCTCTTGATGAACAGGATCTCGTTTTGACCGTGGCCTGTCGAACACAAGGCCATTTCCTTCGTTCTGCGGTACGCCAGGCCTTGTTTCCATCGGTTGTTCCGTCCAAGCCGGTTGGCTCCCGATGAACAGTCAAAGAAGGAGTTCTTGCCTGTGTTGCTAGGTGTGAAATTGAGTAAGACTCAAAACCCGACCACAACAAAAAATAGAAAGAGAATGAAAGTCATTCCCTATGCCTCAGCCATAAGTTCTATAAAGTACGCCATGCTGTGTACCAGATCTATTGTATACCCTACACTGATTTTGGCAAGGGAGTACAATAGTGATCTAGGAGTAGATCGCTGAACAACAGTCAAAATTATCCTTAGTGGAATAAGGATATGTTTCTCGATTATGGAGGTGACAAAAGGTTCGTTGTAAACGGTTACGTCGATGCAAGTTTTGACACTCATCCAGATGACTCTAAGTCTCAATCTGGATACAATATCTGAGTACAGACATGAGTTAGACAAGTTTGCCTTAGGCTAGCACAAAAGCAACATCGATCGAAAAGGCAAGGCCTCCTGCCTGGGAGCCTCCTAACTACTCCTGGTCCTCAGCGGTCTCCACGTAGTAGTAGGCAGCGACGGTGACATCTGGCTCCTGGGCTCCGACATCTGGTTGCATCAACCGAAAAGAAGAAGAAAGGGGGAAAAGGGGGAGCAAAGCAACCGTGAGTACTCATCCAAAGTACTCGCAAGCAAGGATCTACACTACATATGCAACATTATCAAAGGAAGGTCAGATATGTGGACTGGCTGAAATGCCGTAATAGAGGGAGAACCTAGTCCTATCGAAGACTAGCATCTTCTGGAAACCACCATCTTGCAGCAACAGGAGGGAGTAGAGTAGCATAAAGTAAAGTAGTAGTAGTGTTATCAACCTCGGCCGGGGATCCTTTCTCGACTCCATGCGAGAAAGCAATCTCAGAGCCATACTATCCAGTTATCATCACAATCCATTTCTCATCACAAGTATCCAGTTCTAATTGTATCGATCGAGATACAACTCCAAGTGTCCGCTATCAGAGGGACAAAGCTATCGATAGATGTTTTCTTCCTGCAGGGTGCACCAACTTACCCACCACGCCGCTTAACCCGGTAGGACACACTTTCATGGGTCATGCACGGCCTCGGCCAAACAATACGCCGCAACCCGACCTAGGCTTAATAGAGAGGTCAAGACGCCGGACTAAACCTATGCCCTCAGGGTCATGGGCCATCGCCCAGAACTCCTCACGTTACGTCTGTGACGCTGCCGGTGAGCGTACCTAGCTACCTCCCTAAAAAAGGCGGTAGCTTACCAGTCCAACTTTGGCCTTGCGCCGCCGACGACGTCTATTAAGCTTGGTGATGCATACGACGCAGAACGCCCATACTATGCCCACGTGATGGTTAGTGCTATCGGGCCGAGGCCCCTCAGATCAAATATCCAAATCGTAGTGGATTAGGAACGCGCGGTAACAAGCAGAGACTCACGAAAGATGTGACCCCGTTGCCCCGTCTCAAGGACTTGCGGCAAGGGCTGGGAATGCCCGGCCACGCCTCGTAATTATCTCACGGGCACCCTCCAGGTCAACCCGACTCCTCATCACTCGCAAATATGCTCGCGCGGGTACCCCTCAGGGCCGACCCGTCTTGATGAGAGGTTCAATGTAATGTCATAGTAACCATAGTAACTGTGTGTCTAACACCAAGGGGAAAACCTGAGGAATCACCCTTGACGGATTCCACTCGATGTAATCATCAAGGTGAACGTAAGAGGAACCACCCTCGAAGTTCACACTTGAGGGGTTGCACGATAGAGTCATATCGGAAGTGGTTAAGGCGGAATCACCCTTGATGACCACGACCGAATAGCTACACTATAGGGTAACATCAGAAGTGCTGATGAGGTCTCACCCCCGGCACTCGATAGTAACCCAGTAGTGTCGAGAAACTAAGGGGAAAGTGATGTGCGGTGTCGGGGCATGGTCTTCGATCCCGTTGATCGGGTCTTCGATGATGAAGCAGGGGCAACAAGGACAAGGTGGGGATCACTGATGGATCACTAACCAACCTATACTAAGAAGTTTAGGATAAGCAGCTAAGGTACAATGAGCAGGTTACAAAAGCAGGCTATGCATCAGAATAGGAGCAAACAATAACAGTAGAAAAATCTAATGCAAGCATGAGAGAAAGGAATGGGCGATATCGGGATGATCAAAGGGGGGGGCTTGCCTGGTTGCTCTGGCAAGGAGGGGTCGTCGTCGACGTAGTCGATCACAGAGGCAACACTGGCCTCGGGGTCTACCGGAGAGAAGAGGGGGAAGAAACAGTAAATATAAAGCAAACATAGCATCATAAAGCATAACATGGTAATACGCGGTGTTAGGGGTGATCTAACGCGGTACTACACGTTGCAGACGAAGAGGGAAAACATCCGAAGGGGTTTTCCTGGTGTTAAGCATTTTTCGAACAAATGAAAGAGAGGGGAAAGTTCCATGTTCAGCATGCTAGGGGCATGTGACAGATGAACGGACTGCGCATTTAGATTCATCGGATTTTTCTGAGCAACTTTCATGTAGAAAACATTTTCATCGGAGTTAAGGATTAATTTATATGAATTATTAAAGTTTTAGCAATATTCTGAAATTATAATTAATTCGAATTAAAAGGGGAAAATTGCTATGCGCACCCAGCAGAGTGCACACAGCAGGGTCACCGGAGGTCGACAAGGTCCAGGGTCCCTGACTCGATCAACAAGTAGTCAGCGATCAACTGCTTGACTGCTGACCGGTCAAAATCAGATGGGGCCTAGGTGTCATTCACACATATCTTGTATTTCTTTTTAAGTGGATATTTAGAGGGGGGGTCCACCTGTCATTTGCACTAAACCTAACCACTGATTAGACTAACTAGTAGGAGTACTAATTAGCTAACGGAGAGCCGGCCGGCCACCACACACACAGGATACACACACGCACACACAGTGCTAGAGATTAGTTCTATTTTCTGTTGAGAAAAGATAGCATTTTGTGATTTTCATAGGAATTAAACCATGCATCAAAATGATTTGGTCCAATGGAAATATTTGGACCATGTCAAGTGTACTATCTCCCCATAATTTTTTTAGTCCGATTAGTAGTTGTTTAGCTGCAGTTTAGGGGCAGTCAAGGGGGTTACTCGATGTAGAAATTGAAAAGCTAGCAATAGCTACAGTAACTGAATGTTACTTGCTCGCGGTGCGGGCGCTAGGCAGCGGCGGCGAGGCCACGCGCGGGAGGAGCAGCAGCAAACGGCAACAGCAAGTAGAGCAGCGAGTAGCGGCGGCATCGAGCGGCAAAGAAGCGGCGGCATGGGAGGGCGTCTTGTGAGCACGCGACGACGATAAGCGAGGCAGCGGCCGTGAGCTCATGAGCGAACGGGCGGTTAAGCGCGGGCGACCACACGCCAGCGGCCGACGGCGAGGCCGAGAGACGAGCTGCAGGCGACAGCACGGCAATAGCAGCAGGAGAGCAAGAAGCAACGGCAGCCAGCCGGCAGCAAAGCACGCTGGCGCAGACGGCGGCGGGTGGGCGACGCGTGAGCGCTGCCAGCACGGCAGGGGAGCCAGTGGTACGACGGGCGTGAGGGTGGGCTTGTCCACGACGAGCTCTGGACACGGGAGCTACGGAGCAGGGGCGGCGTCAAGCTACGGCTACGGCGTACGTCGAGGAGCAGAAGGGAAAGGGGATGGACGGGGTGCTCACCTAGGAGCACACGGCGGCTCGGCGGGAGGTTTAGTAGCAGCAGGGGTGGCCCGAATCAACGGAGTTCGCCAGCGACCCGAGGAGGAGGAAAAGCGTCGTGGGGCTCGATGAAGCGCTCCCCGGCTCGGGCTCGTGGTCGAGGACGACGTAGCGGAGGCGGGCGGAGCTCGTGGACTCGTCGGCGAGGCGAGAGGAGGCTGGCGGCTACGCGAATGTCGGCGACGCAGCCATGGTAGCGCTCGGGCGCCGGTCCAGATCGAGAAAAGGGAGCGAGGGGAGAGGAGAGGGGGAAATGGGAAACTAGGGTTCGGTCCGGGGTGATGGGGGCGGCTTATAGGCAGGGGTGGCCGGGCGATGGCCGGCGCGTGGCCGCCGACGGGGCGATGGCCGCCACGATCCCCCCTGTGAACAGGAGGATGACGGGGGCACAGGTGGGCCGGCCTGGCCAGCTAGGTGGGCCAAGGTCCAGGGGAGGGCGTGTTTTTTTATCCATCTCCTTTTTACTCTTCTATTTAATTTCCACACTAGTTTTAGTTTAGTTAATATACCAAAGTAGTTTCTAAATTAGTAGTAATGTTTATACCTCTGCCATAAAAAATTTGGTACCCAAATAAATTAGTTTGATATTTTAGAATTTATAATGGGCATTTATATAATTATTCAAGCCACTGTTTTAATCACTTTTGAGCACTTTAAACATTTTATAAAAACTCTGTTACTTCACTAATAATACATATGAATTATTTGCCACATTTTGCACATTTTAGCTTTGATTTTTTTGAAAACTTTTATTTTTGACTTTGCTTTTAAATTTGAATTTAGACCATTTTGAATCTAAACGAGATTACCAACAGTAACAGTGGTAACGTGGCCTCATTAGCGTAGGATTACTGTAGCTGGATTATCCGGGCGTTACACGGATCCAGGGGTTAGAGCATTTACAGGTGCTATCTCTTGGGTATGGTCCGATGACAAATTTAAGTCATGTTCATCGCGGTGACAGGGAGCGGCTGCCGTGGTCTCGAATCCGTCAAAGATCAAGTCTCCGCGGATATCAGCGACGTAGTTCAGGCTTCCAAATATGACCTGATGGCGAGGGGTGTAGTTGTCGATCTACTCCAGATGGCCAAGCGAGTTGGCCCGCAGTGCGAAGCCGCCGAATAGGAAGATCTGTCCGGGGAGGAAGACTTCTCCCTAGACAACATTTCTGTAGATGATTGACGGGGCCATCGAACCTCTTGACGACAACGCAGCGGAACTCTCAATGAAAGCACCAATGTCGGTGTCAAAACCGGCGGATCTCGGGTAGGGGGTCCTGAACTATGCGTCGAAGGTCGACCATAACAGGATAAAGGGGACACGACGTTTACCCAGGTTCCGGCCCTCTCTATGGAGGTAATACCCTACTTCTTGCTTGATTGATCTTGATGAATATGAGTATTACAAGAGTTGATCTACCACGAGATCGTAGTGGCTAAAACCCTAGAAGTCTAGCCTGTATGATTGTGATTGTTCTCTCTACGGACTAAGCCCTCCGATTTATATAGACATCGGAGGGAACTAGGGTTGTACAGAGTCGGTTACAGAGAAAGGAATCTTCATATTTAGATGCCAAGCTTGCCTTCCACGCCAAGGAGAGTCCCATCCGGACACGGGTCAGAGTCTTCGGTCTTTGTATCTTCACAACCCATCAGTCCGGCCCATGTCTAACAGGCCGAACGCCCGAGGACCCCTTAGTCCAGGACTCCCTCACCTTCCCTCATTCATCTTTTTCTCCCACAAGATAAACTACTCATACAAATGCATCTTTATGTTCCGTGCAATGCACGGGCATCTTGCTAGTTAAGATTTTAAATTTCATTCATTTTTTTTGCGAAGAATTGTTTTTTGAATTTTATTTTGATGTAATTTTTAAAAAATTATTTTTAACGTGACTCGAAATTTCGTGATTAAAAGATTTCAGACCCCACCGAAATATGCAATATTTCATTGAATTTTTTAGCAGTGCCCAGAATATATGGTCTATAACGCTAAGAAAAATAATATGGGCTTCAAATATCCTTAAGAATTAGCAAATGGGCTATAAATTATTGAAAATAATGGCTAATGGGCTGTATGCTATTTTTGACAGATTTGGAGTCTGACTTCTGGGCCTACTAGGTTGACGATGACGTTGTCATTAAATTTTTTTTGACGCGTATGCAAGGCTTTGTCAACTTAGTCAACACAGAGCAGTGACTGTTGGATGTCCATCCAACGGCCACCGTGCTTCTTCAATCTCTGATCTTCCTGCTCCAGCTTCCCAAACCAGCGCCGGCGGGACTGCCTGCTCCCTCCTCTGTGGCCGGCTGTGCTGCCGCCAGGCCATCCCTCTACCCACCCGCACATCCTGTTATGTTCCGGAGACGCCAGCATCACCCCGCAGCCGACCAGTCAGCGCTCATACTCCCCTCATCATGGGCATCCGTTGTGGTGGCTTCGCCGGCTCCGGGTCATTCCCTTCTTGGGCCTCGCCCTTGTCCACCGCGTTTGTGCTGTCGGTGCGGCGAGGTCAACATGGTCAACGAACAACAGCCATCGGAAGAGGCTGACATTAGGGACCCACACAAGGAAATGCCTCCTTATTATGCGCAAAATAATGATTCCTCCACCTGACAGCTGGGACCCACCGGAAGGGCCTCTGTATTTCGCGAAAAAATGTTCCCTCCACTGTCAGGTCGGACCCACCAGCTATATCTTCGCACGCAAGGAAGTGCCTCCTAATTACGCACAAAAAAATGAATACTCCCCTGCTAGCTGGGACCCACCATAGTGGGAGGCTGACTTGTGGGCCTACTAAGTTGACGGGGACGGAGGGCTTTGTCAACTTAGTCAATATGAACGATTTTAGCTCCAGTGACCATACGATGTCCATCCAACGGCCGTAGTGCTTCTTCAACCTCTGGCCTTCTTGCTCCAGCCACCCAAACTAGTGTCGGTTGTGTCGCCTGCTCCTGCCTCCCGTGGCCGGCTGTGCTGCCGCGGAGGCCTCACCACCCCCTACTACTCCCGCGGCTGGCCATGCCATCCCTCTACTCACCCAGACCCCCTGTTATTCTGCGGCGATGACAGCCTCACACCGCAGCTGAACCAGTGAACCCTCGTACTCCTCTCCGCGTGGGCATCCACTGCTGCGTCTTACCCGGCTCTGTGCCGTCCCCTTCCTAGGCCGCGCCGTTGCCATCGCCTTGGTGCTCTCGGCGCAGCGTGGTCAATGTGATCAAGGAACGACTTCCATCGGAAGAGTACTGTACGTGGTGAGGCTAACAACTGGGTCCACGGCCGCAACAAGGAAGTGCCTCCTTATTACGCGCAAAATAATTATTCCTCCACCTGACAGCAGGGACCCACCGGACGGGCCACATTATTTCACAAAAAACGTTTCCCCACGCTGGGACCCACCAGCTACATCTTCGCACGCAAGGAAGTGCCTGACAGTCGGGACCCACCTGGTCGAAGCGTACATAGCGTTGTCATTCTGGTCGCGAACGTGTACGTACATATGATCGGTCTGTCTGCAGGCTGCAGCGGTGAACCGTGGCTGTGTAAGGAAGGGCACGTGTCGTAGTGTAGGCGTGCACGTGTCGTAGTAGAGGCGCGCACGTAGCATGTCACGCGGTCCCGTTAATATCGTTTACACGTACGTACAACCAGGGTGCAAGAAAGTAAATACAACCACGTACGTACATACGGGCGGGGTCTCGAACGCCTACTCGCGCATACATACGGCCAGGGCTAGTGTACATGGCTGGGTTGGAACGGAGAAACTGCGCCGTCGTGTTCATCAGGAGCCAACCGGCTTGGACAGAACAACGGATCGAAACGAGGCCTGGCGTATGCAGAATGGAGGAAATGGCCTTGTGTTCAACAGGCCACGATCGAAACAGGATTCTGTTCACCGGGAGGGGTCTGGCGTACCGCAAAACGGAGGAAACGGACTTGTGTTCGAGTGCCCACTACTAGGGAAAACCTTATACACAAAAATTTAGCAGTAGCGCGTGTTGAAAAAGCACGTTGGTGCTAAGTAGCAGTAGCACGCTGATGTAAATGGCGCTAAAGATACATTTGTAGCAGTAGCGCGCCTGAAGATAAAAGTGCTACTGCTAAAATTACCACGGCTTAGCCGATAGGCTACACATAGTAGTAGCGATCTACGTCGAACCGCGCTACAACTACTTGCTTTGTAGTAGCGCGTTTACGCTGAAAGGCGCTACTGCTAAAGGAAATGAAATTAAATGAAAAGCAAATAGAAAAGTAAATGAAAATGAAAGAAATAGAAAAAGGTGAAAGGAAAAAAAATAAAATGTAAAGAAAAATAAATGAAAAAGGGGAAAAGAGAAAGGAAGATCAAGGAACGCGCTGTAGCTAGCTTAGCAGCAGCGCACTTCACGGAACGCTGCCATCGCTACTCGACTTAACCGCGGTTTGTTCTTCCCCACGGCCACTTCCCCAAATCCAACTCCTCCTCATTGCCGCTGCCATCGCCGTCGGCCGCCAGCTCTCCCTCGCCTCCGCACACCCTCGATGCCGCCGACCCCAGATTCAACGCCGCCCCGACCCGACCTCGACGCCGCCCCGACCTTGACGCCGCCTCGACCTTGACGCCTCTCCGCCAGCCGAGCCCCGACCACGACCTCGACGCCGCCTGCTCCTCGCCAAGTAGCACCCGAGGTGAGCACGCCTGCTCCTCCCCTTCCCCTACCTCTGCCTAGGGTTCTTCAAATTTTAGTTGCATCGAATTAGTTAGGGTTCATCTATAGGTGGAAACGAATCGGATGCGGATGTTATCGGATACAGATGCGGCTCGGATGTTTTCTTAGATGATGAATAAACACTATTGTAATGCATAATAAAATGAGTAAAATTTGACCACTTATTTCACTTTTAAGTTGGATAATTGGAATATCCGCTACCACTTTCCACCCCTAGGTTCATCAAATTAGATGGTAATTAGGGCAGTAGTTCCTAGGTACTAATTAGTTAGTAAGAACTAGGTACTAATTAGGTACTAGTTTATTTTTATTTATAGAAAGTTTATTTTTAGTAAGAACTAGTTGAATTAATAGAACTAGTTGAACATGTCACATTTGTTGTTATTTTTTTAGTTAAAGCATTTTTTCCCGCATCGACGTCGACGATGCCTATCCCGCATCCTCGTCATCGACTCGGCGGAGGACACCTGCTTGACCAGATGGGGCATGTCCGGGACTAGGCTCTGACGGGCTGGTACTGGGAGGCGCTACCTACCGGGGGGCGCAGCTTGGTGAGGAGCCAGCCCATCGTTGACCCGAACCTTCTTTGGTGGCGGCCGCGTGGGCGAGTGATGGTGCAGAGGCTTGAGGACCCCGCAGAGGTGGTACGTCACCGTGTCAGCGAGGAGGACGCGCACGTCCGTCGCTACTTGTTTGCGTTGTAGCACAGGTTCTCTAATACCTGGCAGGTTCTCCAGGGGTCTCACTGGAGCTATGATCCTATGATGGTTCCTTCTCTTTGGGTGTCCACCACCCGCGCCGGTACCCGTCGTGCGCTAGGGTTTTAGTTGTATTAGTGATGTTATATGTATGATACTATTTGGGATGTATTAGTGATAATATTCGATGATGTACGGAAGCATGAGATGATTTACTTTTGCTTATTGAATGCATGCTAATTTGAATACTTATTTATTTTACGATTTGGTTTTGCTTATTGAATGCTCATGTCAATATGAGTCCTATAAGATATTTTGAAATGTATATCTTGTGTTGCTCAAATAGGATATGTGCTTGCCCAAGTGGTCGGTCATGTTTGCAGGTTACACCTCTGAGTGGCCTATGTTTTGCCGGAGTGTTGATTCATTTCCGTTCCGGCAAATTTCAGGTGCTCGATATGTCCTATTTTAGCAAAGGTCATGCCGGATTTTTCCGTGAATTTTGGCATGACTTGTGCCAGAATATGTAGGAAATATCGAGTGCCCCGGATTTGTGTGTTGAGTATCCTGGTAGTTGCCTTCGATCAATTTTCAATTAATGTTTCAACAATGAACATAGGAATGTCTGACGATGAAAAGGATTTCGGTATTTGCGAATACTGCGAAGACGAGCGTGGCCTGTGCAACAGAATCTTCCTAGATGATGATAGGTGCTTCTGCATCAAGCTGGATGAGAACTTCGAAGTGGATACAGTAAGTCACAACGACAGGTCTTTTTTCGTAATTAAGCATGACATCTGCTTCATTTGCTTCCACTTATTTTTTTTGCTATTCTACTAGCGTATCCCCTACCATGCAAGAGTTTTTGTCTTGGATAAGATAGGTTTCAGTCCTATGAAAACTACTATGGAGGTAAAGAGAGTTTACTTGAAGACAGATCATGGTTATACTTTCCGAGAAAAATTATACAACGCAGACACCTACACCTATTTTGAATGGAAAACTTGGCAAGCACTATGCAAGGCTTGTGCATTTGAGCCTGATATGTTTATCACCTTTGATATTCGTCCCAAAGATGATATTGAAGGTAATAGAGACATATGGGTCGATGTGCAGACGCCTCCAGTTCTACCATTATGTGAGTTTCTCAACCATATTTATGTCTTCGATATTGTTTATTCAAAAATAGTTGACAACTATTTTCTATTGACAACTTATTTCCATTCAACAAACATGTCCGACGCTTGGTAGACTTGACCGTCCACTGTCCCGGGGCTGAACTAAATTGCGAGGAGATAGGTCATTATGTTTCATGGCTTGAGGATCTTGATGCTATCAAGACAAATTATTTTCCTGAATTTGAAAATCTTAGTACTCAAAACGTGCGTCCAATAGTGATCGTATTGGACTACGATCACATCTATTTAGGAAAGATGGTAAGATTTTTACTATTTTTCCTTAGTGCATCTTTTGCATACATTATTTTTAAGCTAAACTTCATTGCTAAGTAATGTTAATATACGATGTTCTTCAACAGGGACTCCCGATGAATGTTGTGCCTCATTGGATCGAGACTAAAGGCCGCATGAGAATGGTTAGCTTACGACCAAGATATCCTACAATGCACTTTGGTGCATTCATGATTTCTAAAAGCGAGGAATGCTTAATAGTGAAAGACTGGAGCAAAATTATGAATGATCGCAGCGAAGTACTAGGGGGCAGCAATCAAAAGCGCAGCCCATGATTAGGAGACATGTTCATCTGCATGCTCCAACATGATGAAGCGGGAGTGCTACACATGTTTTATGCTATTTTACCTGAGAGAGAGCAGCAAGAGTGATTAGCTAGCTAGAAATGAGTTAAGATGATTAAATAGCTAGTGTTGGTGGTAATGACTATGATGATTATTATTAGCTAGTGTTGGTGGTGATTAGATAGCTACCGCAGCTAGTGTTGGTGGTGATTAGCTAACTAGAATGAGTTTGAAGATGATGATGTGTGCTACACTATGACTATGATGATTAAATAGCTACTGTTGGTGGTAATGACTATGATGATGATTAAATAGCTTGTGTTGGCGGATTAGATTCAAGTGGAGGCAACATGTGGTGCACATCGAAAGTACTACTAGTCCAAACTAGATCAAGTTTGGATTAGTAGTATACTTTTGACATGTACCACATGTTGCCTCCACTTGAACCTAATCCACCTTCAACTGACACACTGTTATGGACATATTGATATAAGAACCTCATAATTGGTATTGTACCAAAATTTGTATAACGGCGTATAAATACACTAAAAATTAAAAAAATGAGAAAAATAATACTAGTAGCGATGGAGAGTAAACACGCTACTACTAGCTATATTAGCAGTAGCGTGGGAGTGAACAAATGCTGCGGCTATATGTCTTAGCAGTAGCGTGTGTCGCACGCGCTACTGCTAAGGAATAGCTGTAGCGCCTTGCTAGTAGCGTGGTGTCCCGCGCTACTAGTGGGCATTAAACCCGCGCTACTACTAGGGTTTTCCCTAGTAGTGGCCTACGGTCAAAACGGGGTCCTGTTGATCGGGAAGGGTGTGGCGTACCGCAAAATGGAGGAAACGGACTTGTGTTGGAGCGCTATACGGTCGAAACGGGGTTCCTGTTCACCGGGAGGGGTGTGGCGTACCGCAAAACGAAGGAAACGGACTTGTGTTGGAGCGCTATATGGTCGAAACGGGGTTCCTGTCCACCGGGAGGGGTGTGGCGTACCGCAAAACAGGACTCCACGGGCTACTGTTCATCTCCACCGTCGACCTCCTCCAACCTCCACGGGCTACTATTCATCCACCATCGACGTCCTCCAGCCTCCACCTGCGACTGTTCATCCACGGGCTCCTGTTCATCCAGCCTCCACTGCTCCTCCACCGACTACTGTTCAACCAGCCCTCTCCACGGGGTCCTGTTCAACCAGCCCTCCACCGGCTATTGTTCATCCAGCCCTCCACCGGCTACTATTCAACCAGCCCTCCACGGGGTCCTGCTCATCCCGCCCTCCACGGGGTCCTGTTCATCCACCCCCAACTGACTCGATCGGGGTCTTGTTCATCTAGCGGCAACGACCTCTACTACCACGGGGTCCTGTTCATCCAACCCCCTCCGAGAACTGTTCATCCAACCCCCCTAACAACACTCACTGTTCATCAAGGGAAGGAGGCAGTAGGTTTGATCGGCTTCAGTTAGCAGTAGTAGCGAAGGAATCACTCGGGTTTAGTTAACAGCAAGGGATCGATCATGGTTCAGCAACGTAGCTAGTTGATGCGGCTTGAAGCTACGTCAGTATTTCCCCAAAGAGGAAGGGATGATGCAGCACAACGGCGGTAGGTATTTCCCTCAGATGTGAAACCAAGGTTATCAAACCAGTAGGAGAACCAAGCAAACACAACGTAAACAACACCTGCACACAAATAACAACTACTCGCAACCCGACGTGTAAAAGTGGTTGTCAATCCCTTTTGGGTAGCGGCGCCCCAAGATGTGCAAACGAACGTGAATAAAATTGTAGTAGATTGATAGATCGAACGCCAAATAAAATAAATGAGAATAAAACGCAGCAAGGTATTTTTGTATTTTTGGTTTAGTAGATCTAAAAATAAAAGGCAAATAAAATAGATCGCAAAGGCAAATAATATGAGAAAGAGATCCGGGGGCCGTAGGTTTCACTAGTGGCTTCTCTCGAGAAAAATAGCAAACGATGGGTGAACAAATTACTGTTGGGCAATTGATAGAACTTCAAATAATCATGACGATATCCAGGCAATGATCATTACATAGGCATCACGTCCAAGATTAGTAGACCGACTCCTGCCTGCATCTACTACTATTACTCCACATCGACCGCTATCCAACATGCATCTATTGTATTAAGTTCATGGAGAAACAGAGTAATGCAATAAGAACAATGACATTTTGTAGACAAGATCTATCTATGTAGAGATAGACCCCATCGTTTTATCCTTAGTAGCAATGATACATACATGTCGGTTCCCCTTCTGTCACTGGGATCAAGCACCGTAAGATCGAACCCACTACAAAGCACCTCTTCCCATTGCAAGATAAATAGATCAAGTTGGCCAAACAAAACCCAAGTATCGGAGAAGAAATACGAGGCTATAAGCAATCATGCATAAAAGAGGTCAAAGAAACTCAAATACTTTCATGGATATAAAAAGATAGATCTCACCATAAACTCAAAGTTCATTGATCCCAACAAACACATCGCAAAAAGAGTTACATCATATGGATCTCCAAGAGACCATTGTATTGAGAATTCAGTGAGAGATAGGAAGCCATCTAGCTACTAACTACGGACCTGAAGGTCTACAAAGAACTACTCACGCATCATCGGAGAGGCACCAATGGAGGTGGTGAACCCCATCTGTGATGGTGTCTAGATTGGATCTGGTGGTTCTGGACTCTGCGGCGGCTGGCATTGATTTTCGTCGACTCCCCGAGGGTTTCTGGAATATTGGGGTATTTATAGAGCAAAGAGGCGGTCCGGCGAGGGGGCACTCGAGGTGGGCACAAGCCACCAGGGCGCGCCTGGGCCTCCTGGTGCGCCCTGGTGGGTTGTGCTCTCCTCGGAGCACCCTCCTAGGTGCAGCCTTGGCCCATTAGGTGTCTTCTGGTCCATAAAAATCTCCGTAAAGTTTCGTTGCATTTGGACTCTATTTGGTATTGATTTCCTGCGATGTAAAAAAGATGCAGAAAACAACAACTGGCACTTGGCACTATGTCAATAGGTTAGGACCAAAAAATGATATAAAATGACTATAAAATGATTATAAAACATCCAAGATTGATAATACACTACTAGAATCAGGGATTTTGCCGTCTGTCAGCTCTTTGCCGTCTGCTAGCCGACGGCAAAGAAGGTCTTTGCCATCTGCTTACAAAAAACAGACGGCATAGAACGGACAGACGGCAAAGAACCTTGTTGCGATCAGCCAATTCTTTGCCATCTACCAGCAGATGGCAAATAATCTTTGTCGTCTGCTGGCAGATGGCAAAGAGGTGGGGCTGGTGGGCCGTTACAGCACTGGACCCCACCCACCTCATTGCCGTCTGCCATCGGATGGCAAAGATTCTTTGCCATCTTCTGGCAGACGGCAAAGAGGTGGGGCTATCTTTTTTTACGGGTAGGACTTAGACTAACAAACAAATCACGCACGTGCCCATCTCTCTCGCTCGCTTAGCTCTTTTCTTGTCAAGTCGCCTCGATCCCCTTGCGCTGCCGCCACGGACGCTGGCCGATTCCGGCCGCTCTGGTGAGCTCTGGCGCCGCCCAGCACACCTACGGCTACTCCTCGATGAGATCTGTCGATTCCTCTGCATCGATTCATTTTCCTCTGCTCCCTGTGGTCGCCCCCTTCGGTTATGCCCTGCTAGGGTTTCGGTGCTAGTGGTGATCCTCGTCTCCGACGACTACCTGCTCATTGCTCCGGTCGTCCCCGCTCTTGGTGGTGCTCCTGGATGTACTCTACGCCACTGCCGGCCTCCTTGGTCGCGTTTGTGCCCGTGGTGTTCATGCTCATCGGCGGGACGGTGCTCTGGCGCAACTCCGATGCGGCGTCTTTGGCTTGTGGTGTAGGAGGAATCCTCGCCGGTTGGCGGCGTCCAACACAACCCCGACGCCTCCCCGAGTATTGCTCCGTCAACATCCCCTCAGTGAGTTTCATCTTCCCCTGCTCCTACTCTTCTGCTAGTTCATCGGAGGTGGCCGTGGCAATGGTGCTGCTCTACTGCTAGTGGGGATATTGTGGCTATGATCTAGGCCATCCTGATGTGCTACTGTGATGCTCTGGTGCTTGTGTGAGGGCTCTGAGTATGTAGTTGGCTCTTGGATTTGTTAAATTTGTCAGTGGTTGCTCATTGTAGTTGCTCCTGTGCATATGTGCTTCTGAATTTTCTAAATTGGTTAGCTGTGTTGCTCCTCTAGTTGTTCCTAAGTAAGGCTTGCTGTGTTCAGTGGCTAAATCCGGTACTTGGCTATACTAGGGATCTCTCCCTGTAGTTGTTGTGGCTGTCAGTTAATTCCCTAACTGTTGGTGGTGACTTTGATTCAGTTAACTGATATTAGAGTTATATACTTCCTTTCCATTGGTCTATTTAACCTTTGGATAATAGTGGTTATAGCTGTTGTTAACTACTGCTACTGCTGTTTAGTTGTAGTAGCTGTTAAGTGATACTAGCCCCCTGTGCTTGTGGGTGCAGTGCCCTATTTGCAGAAATTACCAGGTGCATGTGTGTGTTGTGTTCTGCAGAAGCAGATAATCAGTGGGGTGCTACCCTGCTATTTCTTCTATGCTATTTCTATTGATCTTATGAACATATCCTCACTTGATCTTAGTTGTTTTATTTCTAATACTGACATGAACAGATACCACCTGGTTTGGCTATTCCTTTTGGTCTCTTTCTAATAGCATATGAACAGGTGCTATACTTGGTTTTGGCTGTTACTTTCCTAGTTTTCTATTGATAAGACAGATACTACATCTCATTTGGGCATGGATGCTGGTCTGAGCCCCCCTCTCTTAGGCTTAATTTACATGTGGCTATCCATGTGCTGTGATGAACTAGCCCTGGCACTTCCAGCCAGTCTGAGCACATAATCCCTCAAGTATACCTTGAGGTCTTCTGTAGCTTGGTCTTGTGGATTTTGGTAAACCTGCTTCTTGTGGACAGCCTGCTCCTCCTATCTGCTTCACACTATCTCACAGATATGGTTTTTGTCCCAGTCCTGTTTGATGTTTTGGGCTCAATCCTGGAGCTTTGTTTTTAGCGTTGCACAATGACATGTGCCTATTGTCACTGGACAAAACTGATTGTGGTGATGAAATCTAATCCTTGGCTTTAATCACTAGTTTTTAGTTGGCTTAATTTCTGGACCTAGTACTAATAGTGGTCTTTGTGTTGGCATTTAACTTACTACTAATTGTGGTGGCTTCTTGATTGGGTCCTTGGCTGGTTCTCTCCTTTGGCTCTTTGGTATTGGTTTATTCTATTTTGCTTTCTAATTAAGATCACTTTGAAAATCAGGATCTTAATATGCAGGTTGGAAGAAAAGAAGAAGATCCAGAGAAGATCTTAGTAATAAGATAGTTTTTAGGAAAATAGATATTTAGTTTTAGGTCATTCCTTGTAATATGTATTCATGGATATGTGTTGGATATATATGTGTTCATGACTATTGGTAACATGTGTGGATATGTGTTCATGGATAGGTGTTGGATATGCTATTATATATATAGGGTGGGTCTATTCTAATAACACTCTTAAGACCTTATTCTAATAACACCTAAAGCTTATTCTGATAACACCCTACTCAGTAGCCACCCGACCCGAACGACACAAACAGAAAAAAAAAGAAAAACAACGCCCCCATGCCGACCACCACTCAATCAACTCTCTGTCTCTCTTCCTCCACCACCGACGCCTCCCCCAATTCCCCACCACCAACCACCTTCCTCTCCTCCCCCGGTGTCGCCCCCTCCAGCCTCATCCCCCGGCGCCGCCCCCCTCCAGCCTTCCTCCCCTTGCGCCACCCCCTCCCCACCTCCCCTCCAGCCTCCTCCCCAGCTACTGGCCGCACCAGTGCCGCGGCGCTAGATGGCCGGCGCCACGATGTCCCCGAACGACGCGCCTCCCCTCCGCCACCCACGGCACCGTGCGCAGGCGGCGGTTGCACCTCCAAGCCACCCTCCCCCGACCTGCCGCTAGATGGGATCTAGTCTGCCCGGCGCGGATCCGAACAGCGGGCCCCACTGCGCCCAGCTGCCGGAGCCAGGCCGCCCCTCCCGCGCCGCCCACCTTCTCCCCCACGCCCGCCGCCCACCTCTCCCAGCGCCGCCCACCTGCTCCCCGAGCCGCCCCACCTCCGCGACTCACCCTTCCCTCCCCGGCCTCCTTCTACCTCCGCCGTTGTGCCGGCCCGCCCAGGCCCGCCGCCATCCTCGAGCAGTGCGCCATGATCCCTGGTGCAATGCATCGAGGGGCGCCGGAGCTCTCCTCCCCTCCTCATCGAGCGCTGCTCGTCTAGCTGATCCCGACCACCGCCATCTCGCCGTTCATTTGCTTGTCATGAAGTTCGCTAGAGGCAGCCCACTACTCGGGCTAGACACACACACCTGTTCGGTTGTGACACCATGGAGGTTCAGAATTTTTAGGCCTTCAGATTTGTAGTGTAGTGCAAAAATATGCGTGTATGTCCTGTTGCCTTTATTTGCATCTAAATCTGTTATGCCGCGTCGACAACCAGCAGCCCACACATGATTGTGGTGTGGCCACTGATGGTGCTTTCGGTTTGTGCGTGGGTGGCCGCTGATGCCAGGATCGGGAGCTGCTGGGGCGTGCAGTTCCTTTGCTCAGCCCAGGTCCCTGTAGCCTGGGCGTGTATTAAACGGGCACGCCGGTTGGCGCCTTGCAGTTCACGGGCACGCATCTCTAACGTTGCGTCCGTGCAGTTGGATTGGGTGCTCTTTGGTGCAGTTAACATTTATTTGCGCGTTCCAATTATGTCAGTTTTTGTTGTGTTTTCTGCAGTGCAATGGTGCGTTCCAATTATGTCAGTTTTTGTTCTGTTTTCTGCAGTGCAATGAGACACTGGTGGTGCGGGCAAGCAGTACACGGCCGCGCCTGCATACAACTGGTGTGGTCCGGCGTCAGCGGAACGTGCAGCTCGCTATCTCATAGCACACGGTTCCGGCAGCGCGGGCAAGCACTACACGACCACACCCGCGTCCAAGTGATGCAGCTTGGTACTCATGTTCGTGAAGTTCGCAATGGCAAAAAGCTTGGACCGTGTAGTGTTGTCACCTGAGAAAGGGATGGGCGTTTCAGACTGAAGACAAACACGATGGGTAATTTGCTCAGTTTCAGATACTGGATTCAGTTACAGCCACATCAACGATTCAAATAAAGTCTCACAGAAGATGGGGAACCCAAGCCCATATAGAGGCTATGTGCATGCATTGCTAGGTTGCTACGGGAAAACCAAAACTCTATAGAGAAAAAGAAAAAAAATGCAGTGCACTCCGGTCTTTAAAAAAGTCCACTCGGAAGGACTTTGTAGTACACTTCATTTAAAAAAATATATTTGCAAATGTTTACGTCGTGCTCGTTGAACAAGTTTGAAATACTAAAAAAGAGTAGTGTGGTTCACTTTCGAGAGTTCTTGCGGCTCATTTTCAAGAGTCTTGCGGTTCACCTAGACCCAAAATGTAAAAACGCAGAAAATAGGCAAAATAAAAAAAGTAATGCGGTTCACTTTTGGTGTGTGTCCGGTTCACTACCTACCGTTGTGAAGTGCAAAAAAAATGTCATGTAAACGACAAAAAAATAATGAGGTTCACTTCTCGATACTATTGCGGTTCACTTATGTTCGACATGAAGCGCGATTCACTCGCTCGTCTTGAAAAAATTTACGTCCGACAAGAGAAATCATGAAGTGCGCTTGCTTGTCTAATGCAGTGCGGTTTTCCGTCTGAAGCAGTGCGGTCTGCCGTATGATGTTGTCCATCCCGTAAGTGCAAAAAAATTGTTGCGTAAGCGAAAAAAGTATGTGGTTCACTTCTCGATAGTGTTGTGGTTCATTTACACCCGATGTGAAGTGCACTCTACTTTCTCGTCCCTGAAAAAATTACTTTTGAATAAAATAAACCATGCAGTTCTCTAATGCGTCTGATGCAGTGCTGTTTTTCGTTCGATGTAGTGCGGTTTTCAGTCGGATGAAGTACCCACGTCGATTGGGTGTCGCGAAAAACAGAGTCTCCGCATTTTGGTAAATTTAAAACTGCTCTTAAATCGTAAGGAATTAGAGAGAGTGTTCTACATGAAAAAGTTGCGTATCGTCGATATGTTTCCAACGGCATATCATTTGAATCATTTCGATGACCGGTTTGAAAAAAATTCGTGAAAAACGGGCGCTGCCACTTGTCATCCGCCGCACGATTTTCAAAATTAACTTAAAATTGTAAGGAATCTCAAAACCATTTCTCCATATGAAATTTGCGCCTCGTCCATAGCTTTTCAACGGGATATTACACGTCTCATTTTGACAAACGGTTAAAAAACTGGAGCGAAAACAATACCGAAAAATTGAAAAAATTTGAAAAACAGAATTCCGTGATTTAGTAAATTCGAAACTGCTCTTAAACCATAACGAATTAGAGAAAATAATAGTTATGAAAAAGATACACCTCGATGATATCTATCCAACGGTGTATTATTTGCCTCATTCCGACGAGCGGTTTAGAAAAAACGCGAAAAAACGCTTGCTGCCACTCTTTGTGGGCCGCACCATTTTTGAAACTGCTCTTAAACCACGGGAAATCTCGAAAAGTGTTCAACATGGCGAAGTTGCGCCTAATCAATAGCATTTCAACGGTATATTGCACGCCTCGTTCCGATAAGCGGTTAAAAAATTAGAACGAAAACAGTACCGAAAAAACAGTACACGCAGGTTTTTCCGACACAAAGTTTACTCGTGTGAGTACTGCAGCACACTTGGTTCAAACAATGACGTGCACTTGCATTGAGCATGCAGTGCGGAAGTGTTATCAGAATAACTATTCTGATAATATTATCAGAATAGACCGGCTGTATATATATATATATATGTATATATATATATATATATGTGTGTGTGTGTGTGTGTGTGTGTGTGTGTGTGTGTGTGTGTGTGTGTGTGTGTGTGTTTGATTTTTTTGTGAAAATGAATTGATATAAGAAGAAATAAAATTAATGCATATATGGTCTCTTTACCATCCGCCAACTGAGGGCAAAGAGCCTGCAGCCTTTGCCGTCTGCCAGCAGATGGCAAAGAGCCATGCCCTTTGTCGTCTGCCAGCAGATGGCAAAGAGCCATGCCCTTTGTCGTCTGCCAGCAGATGGCAAAGAGCCATGCCCTTTGCCATATGCTGGCTGACAGAAAAGGCCTTTGCATCTTTGCCGTCCGCCAGCAGACGGCAAAGTGCCCTTTACCGTAGCTCGTTGAGCCGGACGTTTTGCCATCCGCTGGCTGACGACAAAAGCCTTTGCCGTCTGCCAGGCATGCCTTTGCCGTCAGCCATGGCAGACAACAAAGTTCCTGATTCCTGTAGTGATATAACAACATGGAACAATTAAAAATTATAGATACGTTGGAGACGTATCAGCATCCCCAAGCTTAACTCCTACTTGTCCTCGAGTAGGTAAGTGATAAAAACAGAATTTTTGATGTGGAATGCTGCCTAACATGTTATCTCATATTTCTTTTCTTTATAGCATGGACATTTGGACTTTTATATTGTTCAAAGCAATAGTCTAGTTTTGACATGATAACTTAAATACTCAAGCATAACAACAAGCAACCATGTCTTTCAAAACGCTAAAATAAGTTATCCTTAGTCCATCATGCTCAATCATTGATCCATTCATGAAACACACTCGCATATTAGCTATACCCAATACTCAAGTACGATCATATGCCTCCTAGTTGGTGATTCTATAAGAGAAGATGGAGACTGATACGTCTCCGTCGTATCTATAATTTTTGATTGTTCCATGCCAATATTATACAACTTCCATATACTTTTGGCAACTTCCTATACTATTTTTGGGACTAACATATTGATCCAATGCCCAGTGCCAGTTCCTGTTTTTTGCATGTTTTTGTTTCGCAGAAAACCCATACCAAACGGAGTCCAAACGGAATAAAAACTGACACAGATTTATTTTGGAATATTTATGAATTTTGGGAAGTGGAATCATCGCGAGACGATGCCCGAGGGGGCACGGGCAGGGGGGGCGCGCCCCTGACCCTCGTGGTCAGCCCGTAAGGTGGTTGGTGCCCTTCTTTCGCCGCAAGAAAGCTAATATCCGGGTAGAGACCGTGTCCAAAATTCAGCCCAATCGGAGTTACGGATCTCCGGGAATTTAAGAAACGGTGAAGGGCCAGAAAACAGAGCGCAGAAGCAGAGAGAGATAGATCCAATCTCGGAGGGGCTCTCGCCCCTCCCACGCCATGGAGGCCAAGGACCAGAGGGGAAACCCTTCTCCCATCTAGGGAGGAGGTCAAGGAAGAAGAAGACGAAGGGGCCCCCTCTCCCCTTCTCTTCCGGTGGCGCCGGAACACCACCGTGGCCATCATCATCACCGCAATCTTCACCAACAACTTCACCGCCATCATCACCAACTCTTCCCCCCTCTATGCAGCGGTGTAACCTCTCTCTTACCCGCTGTAATCTCTACTTAAACATGGTGCTCAACACTATATATTATTTCCCAATGATGTATGGCTATCCTATAATGTTTGAGTAGATCTATTTTGTCCTATGGGGTGTTTGATGATCAAGATTGGTTTGAGTTGCATGTTTTATTATTGGTGCTGTCCTATGGTGCTCTCCGTGTCGCGCAAGCGTGAGGGATTCTCGCTGTAGGGTTTGCAATATGTTCATGATTTGCTTATGGTGGGTGGCGTGAGTGGCAATACAGACCGAGTAAGTAGGTTGTTTGCGTATGGGATAAAGGGACTTGATACTTTAATGCTATGGTTGGGTTTTACCTTAATGATCTTTAGTAGTTGCGGATGCTTGCTAGAGTTCCAATCATAAGTGCATATGATCCAAGTAGAGAAAGTATGTTAGCTTATGCCTATCCCTCAAATAAAATTGCAATAATGATTACCGGTCTAGTTATCGATTGCCTAGGGACAAATAACTTTCTCGTGACAAAAAGCCCTCTACTAAAACTAATTTAGTTGTGTCATTATATAAACAACCCCTAGCTTTTATTTACGTGCTCTTTATATTCTTGCAAACCTATCCAAAAACACTTACAAATTACTTCTAGTTTCATACTTGTTCTAGGTAAAGCGAACGTCAAGCGTGCGTAGAGTTGTATCGGTGGTCGATAGAACTCGAGGGAATATTTGTTCTACCTTTAGCTCCTCGTTGGGTTCAACACTCTTACTTATCGAAAACTGTTGCGATCCCCTATACTTGTGGGTTATGAAGACCTTTTTCTGGCGCCGTTGCCGGGGAGCAATAGCGTGGGGTGAATATTCTCGTGTGTGCTTGTTTGCTTTATCACTAAGTAATTTTTATTTGTTGTTCTTAGTTGTTCTCTATCTTTAGTTATGGACATGGAACACGAAATACCAAAAAAATTAGGTGTACTTGCTACTCATGGAGATGGGGAACCTCCTAAAACCCTCGATGCTGGTTATGTGAAAGATATTATGTACTACTTTGATAATCCTGAGAAAACCCCATTCAACTATGTAATGGGAGTAACGTTGGATCAACGTGAATACTTTAGGGATTATCGCTTGACTCAAAAAGGGAAACTATTATGGGATCAAATTCATATATTTAAGTGGTATGCTCGGCAAGTATGCTTGAGTTATGATTATACTTGTTGCTCTAGGATGAAGGCTCCACACCTTCCCTTTTCATGCAAATTTAATGATAATAAAACCTTAGCTTCTTATGCTAATGGTATATATGATTACTATGATGTGGAACAAATAGAAGAATTTGTTGCTTTTATGGGTGCTTATGAAATTGAATCTATGTTTAAAGATTTTGAAGATTTTGATGATGCTGTTTACAGACCTGAAAATTTAGCTATCCTGAAATATTGTTATGAGAATTATGAATATAATTACAAAATTAATGCACTTATTGAGAAAGTCTCCGCTCTACAAGAAGAGACTAATACTTTGCGGGAATCTATGGAAGAAGAAGTTGATGAAACTGTGAGCTCATTGGATGAAAAAGATGAGGAGGAGAGCGAAGAACAAAAGGAGGAAGAGCGTATTGATCACCCGTGCCCACCTTCTAATGAGAGTAACTCTTCAACTCATACATTGTTTAATTTCCCTTCATGCTTACCGAAGGATGGATGCTATGATAATTGCTATGATCCCATTGATTCTTTTGAAATATCCCTTTTTGATGATGCTTGCTATGCTTGTGGCCAAGATGCCAATATGAATTATGCTTATGGAGATGAACTTGCTATAGTTCCTTATGTTAAACATGAAATTGTTGCTATTGCACCCACGCATGATAGTCCTATTATCTTTTTGAATTCTCCCGATTATACTATATCGAAGAAGTTTGCTCTTATTAAGGATTATATTGATGGGTTGCCTTTTACCATTGCACATGATGATTTTGATAGATATAATATGCATGTGCTTGCTGCTCCTACTTTCAATTATTATGAGAGAGGAACTATATCTCCACCTCTCTATGTTTCCCACACGATAAAATTGCAAGAAATTGTTTATACTATGCATTGGCCTTTACTATGTGTGCATGAATTGTTCTTTTATGACATGCCGATGCATAGGAAGAGAGTTAGACTTTGTTGTTGCATGATATATGTTACTTTGTGCTCATTACTAAATTACAAATCATTGCTAATTAAAATTGGCTTTGATATACCTTGGGATCCGGGTGGATCCATTGACTGAGCACTATATGCCTAGCTTAATGGCTTTAAAGAAAGCGCTGCCAGGGAGACAACCCGGAATTTTTAGAGAGTCATTTATTTCTGTTGAGTGCTTTCATATAGTTTAAAAACAACAAAAATAAAGAGGGGAACCCAAAACTTTTCAAAAGGAAAGTGAAAGTGAGAAAGACAAGCATTGTTGAAGTGGGAGAGCTCCTTGAACTTTGTTCATGCTCACGGCAACTTTGTGAATCTTGATTACAGAAAATTTTCAACAAAAATAATTATCCACTTGTACAATTCCATTCTATTATAAAAATAATGTACCAAGGTTTGCCTTTAGGATGTTTACAATGCTTGTTGGTTTGTGCGGTGCAGGACAGAAACTTTGGCTGTAGTGCGCGAATTTTAATTTTTTACTGGAACGTTAAATGGTTCTGATTCTTTTTGCACTGTATTTCTATACAAAGTTTTTATTTGTACTAATTTTTGAAGAAATTTTCAAGTATCAGAAGTATGGTGAATGTTCAGATTATTACAGACTGTTCTGTTTTAGACAGATTCTGTTTTTGATGCATAGTTTGCTTGTTTTGATGAAACTATCTATTTATATCAGTGGATTAAGCCATGGGAAAGTTATATTACAGTATCTACAATCCAAAAACAAAATATGAATTGGTTTGCATCAGTACTTAGAGTAGTGATTTGCTTTATTATACTAACGGATCTTACCGAGTTTTCTGTTGAAGTTTTGTGTGGATGAAGTGTTCGATGATCGAGAAGGTCTCGGTGTGAGAAGAAGGAAGAGAGGCAAGAGCTCAAGCTTGGGGATGCCCGAGGCACACCAAGTAAATATTCAAGGAGACTCAAGCGTCTAAGCTTGGGGATGCCGGGAAGGCATCCCCTCTTTCTTCAACAAGTATCGGTATGTTTTCGGATTCGTTTCGTTCATGCGATATGTGCAATCTTGGAGCATCTTTTGCATTTGGTTTTCACTTTTCTTTTATGCACCATGATGGTATGAGATGGTTCTTGGTTGATTTATAGAATGCTCTTTACACTTGACTTATATCTTTTGAGTATGGCTTTATAGAATGCTTCATGTGCTTCACTTATATCTTTTGAAGTTTGGATTGCCTGTTTTTCTTTACATAGACAACCGCTTTTTGTAGAATGCTCTTTTGCTTCACTTACATTTGTTAGAGCGTGGGCATATCTTTTGTAGAAAGAATTAAACTCTCGTGCTTCACTTATATCTATTTAGAGAGAGGACAGGAACTGGTCATTCACATGGTTAGTCATAAAACCCTACATAAAACTTGTAGATCACTGAATATGATATGTTTGATTCCTTGCAATAGTTTTGCGATATAAAGGTGGTGATATTAGAGTCGTGCTAGTTGAGTAATTTTGAAATTGATAAATACTTGTGTTGAGGTTTGCAAGTCCCGTAGCATGCACGTATGGTAAACATTATGTAACAAATTTGAAACATGAGGTGTTCTTTGATTGTCCTCCTTATGAGTGGCGGTCGGGGACTAGCGATGGTATTTTCCTACCAATCTATCCCCCTAGGAGCATGCGCGTAGTGCTTGGTTTTTGATGACTTGTAGATTTTTGCAATAAGTATGTAGTTCTTTATGACTAATGTTGAGTCCATGGATTATACGCACTCTCACCCTTCCATCATTGCTAGCCTCTTGATCAAGGTGCATTGCCCTTTCTCACCTCGAGAGTTGGTGCAAACTTCGCCGGTGCATCCAAACCCCGTGATATGATACACTCTGTCACACATAAGCCTCATTATATCTTCCTCAAAACAGTCACCATACCTACCTATTATGGCATTTCCATAGCCATTCCGAGATATATTGCCATTCAACTTCCATCATCATCATATACATGACTTGAGCATTTATTGTCATATTGCTTTGCATGATTGTAAGATAGCTAGCATGATGTTTTCATGGCTTGTCCATTTTTTGATGTCATTGCTACGCTAGATCATTGCACATCCTGCACATCACGGAGGCATTCATATAGAGTCATATCTTTGTTCTAGTATCGGGTTGTAATATTGAGTTGTAAGTAAATAAAAGTGTGATGATCATAATTATTAGAACATTGTCCCATGTGAGGTTATCAAAATAAAAGAGGCCAAAGAAGCCCAAATAAAAAAAAGAGGCCAAAAAAGCCCACCAAAAAAAAGAGAGAAAATAAAAAAATGAGAGAAAAAGAGAGAAGGGGCAATGTTACTATCCTTTTACCACACTTGTGCTTCAAAGTAGCACCACGTTCTTCATATAGAGAGTCTCTTGAGTTATCACTTTCATATACTAGTGGGAATTTTCATTATAGAACTTGGCTTGTATATTCCAACGATGGGCTTCCTCAAATGCCCTAGGTCTTCATGAGCAAGCAAGTTGGATGCACACCCACTTTGTTTCAGTTTGAGCTTTCATATACTTATAGCTCTAGTGCATCCGTTGCATGGCAATCCCTACTCCTTGCATTAACATCAATCGATGGGCACCTCCATAGCTCATTGATTAGCCTCGTTGATGTGAGACTTTCTCCTTTTTTGGCTTCTCCACATAACCCCCATCATCATATTCTATTCCACCCATAGTGCTATGTCCATGGCTCACGCTCATATATTGCGTGAAAGTTTATAGGTTTGAGATATCTAAAGTATGAAACAATTGCTTGGCTTGTCATCGGGGTTGTGCATGATGAGAGCATTCTTGTGTGACGAAAATGGAGCATGACTAAACTATATGATTTTGTAGGGATGAACTTTCTTTGGCCATGTTATTTCAATAAGACATAATTGCTTGGTTGGTATGCTTGAAGTATTATTGCTTTTATGTCAAAGGATAGACTATTGCCTTGAATCACTCATGTCTTAATATTGATGCCATGATTATACATATGATCAAGATTATGCTAGGTAGCATTCCACATCAAAAATTATCTTTTTTATCATTTACCTACTCGAGGACGAGCAGGAATTAAGCTTGGGGATGCTGATATGTCTCCGTCGTATCTATAATTTTTGATTGTTCCATGCCAATATTATACAACTTCCATATACTTTTGGCAACTTTTTATACTATTTTTGGGACTATAATATTGATCCAGTGCCCAGTGCCAGTTCCTGTTTGTTGCATGTTTTTTTTCCGCAGAAAACCCATACCAAACGGAGTCCAAACGGAATAAAAACTGACAGAGATTTATTTTGGAACATTTATGAATTTTGGGAAGTGGAATTATCGCGAGACGATGCCCGACGGGGGCATGAGGCAGGGGGCGCACCCCAGGGGGCAGGCGCGCCCCTGACCCTCGTGGCCACCCCGTAAGGCGGTTGGTGCCCTTCTTTCGCCGCAAAAAAGCTAATATCTGGATAGAGATCATGTGCAAAATTCAGCCCAATCAGAGTTACGGATCTCCGGGAATTTAAGAAACGGTGACGGGCCAAAAAACAGAACGCAGAAACAGAGAGAAACAGAGAGACATATCCAATCTCGGAGGGGCTCTCGCCCCTCCCACGCCATGGAGGCCAAGGACCTGTTGGGGAACGTAGCAGAAATTCAAAATTTTCCTACGTGTCACCAAGATCTATCTATGGAGAAACTAGCAACGAGGGGAAGGAGAGTGCATCTACATACCCTTATAGATCGCTAAGCGGAAGCGTTCAAGAGAACGGGGTTGAAGGAGTCGTACTCGTCGTGATCCAAATCACCGGAGATCCTAGTGCCGAACGGACGGCACCTCCGCGTTCAACACACGTACAGCCCGGTGACGTCTCCCACTCCTTGATCCAGCAAGGAGAGAGGGAGAGGTTGAGGAAGACTCCATCCAGCAGCAGCACAACGGCGTGGTGGTGATGGAGGAGCGTGGTAGTTCAGCAGGGCTTCGCCAAGCACCGCGAGAGAGGAGGAGGAGGAGAGGCAGGGCTGCGCCATGGAGAGGTGAAAACTCATGTGTTGGGCAGCCCCTAGACCTCAAGTATATATAGGGGAAGGGGAGGGGGCTGCGCCCCCTCTAGGGTTCCCACCTAGGGGCGGCCAGCCCAGATCCCATCTGGTGGGGCGGCCAAGGGAAGAGGGAAACTTGCCCCCAAGCTGGGTGGGGCGCCCTCCCCAAACCCTAGGCGCCTTGGGCCTTGTGGGCGCACCAGCCCACCTGGGGCTGGTCCCCTCCCACACTTGGCCCATGCAGCCCTCCGAGGCCGGTGGCCCCACTTGGTGGACCCCCGGGACCCTCCCGGTGGTCCCGGTACGTTACCGATAAAATCCGAAACTTTTCCGGTGACCAAAACAAGACTTCCCATATATAAATCTTTACCTCCGGACCATTCCGGAACTCCTCGTGACGTCCGGGATCTCATCCGGGACTCCGAACATCATTCGGTAACCACATATAAACTTCCTTTATAACCCTAGCGTCATCAAACCTTAAGTGTGTAGACCCTACGGGTTCGGGAACCATCTTGAACATGACCGAGGCGTTCTCGGTCAATAACCAACAGCGGGATCTGGATACCCATGTTGGCTCCCACATGTTCCACGATGATCTCATCGGATGAACCACGATGTCAAGGACTCAATCAATCCCATATACAATTCCCTTTGTCTAGCGGTATTGTACTTGCCCGAGATTCGATCGTCGGTATCCCGATACCTTGTTCAATCTCGCACGGCAAGTCTCTTTACTCGATCCGTAACACATCATCCCGTGATCAACCCCTTGGTCACATTGTGCACCTTATGATGATGTCCTACCGAGTGGGCCCAGAGATACCTCTCCGTTTACGGAGTGACAAATCCAGTGTTGATTCGTACAACCCAATGCACACTTTCGGAGATACCTGTAGTGCACCTTTATAGTCACCCATTTACGTTGTGACGTTTGGTACACCCAAAGCATTCCTACGGTATCCGGGAGTTACACAATCTCATGGTCTAAGGAAAAGATACTTGACATTAGAAAAGCTTTAGCATACGAACTACGATCTTTGTGCTAGGCTTAGGATTGGGTCTTGTCCATCACATCATTCTCCTAATGATGTGATCGCGTTATCAATGACATCCAATGTCCATGGTCAGGAAACCATAACCATCTATTGATCAACGAGCTAGTCAACTAGAGGCTTACTAGGGACATGGTGTTGTCTATGTATCCACACATGTATCTGAGTTTCCTATCAATACAATTATAGCATGGATAATAAACTATTATCATGAGCGAGGAAATATAATAATAACTTATTTATTATTGCCTCTAGGGCATATTTCCAACAGTCTCCCACTTGCACTAGAGTCAATAATCTAGTTCACATCGTCATGTGATTAACACTCACAGGTCACATCGCCATGTGACCAACACCAAGAGTTTACTAGTGTCACTAAACTAGTACACATCATCATGTGATTAAGACTCAATGAGTTACGGGGTTTGATCATGTTTTTCTTGTAAGAGAGGTTTTAGTCAACGGTCCGCAACATTCAGATCCGCTATGTACTTCGCAATTCTCTATGTCATATCAGAATGCTGCTTCCACGTTCCACTTGAAGCTATTCCAAATGGTTGCTCCACTATACGTATCCGGTTTACTACTCAGAGTCATTCGGATAGGTGTTAAAGCTTGCATCGACGTAACCCTTTACGCCGAACTCTTTATCACCTCCATAATCGAGAAATATGTCCTTATTTACTCCAAGGACAATTTAGACTGATGTCCAATGATCCCCATTCCTGGATCATTCTTGTACCCCTTGACTGACTCATGGCAAGGCACACTTCCGGTGCGGTACACAGCATACTATAGAGCCTACGTCTAAGGCATAGGGGACGACCTTCATCCTTTCTCTCTTTTACGCCGTGGTCGAGCTTTAACTCTTAACTTCATACCTTACAACTCGTGCAAGAACTCCTTCTTTGGCGATCCATCTTGAACACCTTCAAGATCATGTCAAGGTATGCGCTCATTTGAAAGTACCATTAAGCGTTTTTGATCTATTCTTATAGATCTTGATGCTCAATGTTCAAGTAGCTTAATCCAGGTTTTCTATTGAAAAACACCTTTCAAATAACCCTCAGATGCTTTCCAGAAATTCTACATCATTTCGATCAACAATATGTCAACAACATATACTCATCGAAATTCTATAGTGCTCCCACTCACTTCTTTGGAAATACAAGTTTCTCATAAACTTTGTATAAACCCAAAATCTTTGATCATCTCATCAAAGCGCACATTCCAACTCCGAGATGCTTACTCCGGTCCTTAGAAGGATCGGAGCCGATACCTTTTAGCATCCTTAGGATTGACAAAAACTTTCTGATTGTATCATATACAACCTTTCCTTACGAAGACTGGTAAGGAAACTCGTTTTGACATCCATCTGCCAGATTTCATAAATTCAGCTAATGCTAACATGATTCCGACGGACTTAAGCATCGCTACGGGTGAGAAAATCTCACCGTAGTCAACTCCTTGAACTTGTGAAAAACTCTTCGCCACAAGTCGAGCTTCATAGACGGTAACATTACCGTCCACGTCCGGCTTTTTCTTAAAGATCCATTTATCTCAATGGCTTGCCTATCATCGGGCAAGTCCACCAAAGTCCATGCTTTGTTACGATACATGGATCCTATCTCGGATTTCATGGCTTCTAACCATTTGTCGGAATCCGCCCACCATCGCTTCTCCATAGCTCGTAGGTTCATTGTTGTCTAGCAACATGACCTTCAAGACATGATTACTGTACCACTCAAGTAGTACGCATCCTTGTCACCCCACGAGGTGCGGTAGTGACTTGATCCGAAACTTCATGATCACTATCATAAGCTTCTACTTCAATTGGTGTAGGCGCCACAGGAACAACTTCCACGTGCCTGCTGCACACTAGTTGAAGTGATGGTTCAATAACCTCATTAAGTCTCCACCATCCTCCCACTCAATTCTTTCGAGAGAAACTTTTCTTCGAGAAAGGACCAGTTTCTAGAAACAATTACTTTTGCTTCCGGATCTTGAGATAGGAGGTATACCCAACTGTTTTGGGTGTCCTATCAAGATGTATTTATCCGTTTTTGGGTTCGAGCTTATCAACCTGAAACTTTTCACATAAGCGTCGCAGCCCCAAACTTCTAAGAAACGACAACTTAGGTTTCTCCAAACCATAGTTCAAACGGTGTCGTCTCAACGGAATTACGTGGTGCCCTATTAAAGTGAGTGCGGTTGTCTCTAATGCCTAACCCATGAACAATAGTGGTAATTCGATAAGAGACATCATGGTACACACCATATCCAATAGGGTGCAACTATGATGTTCGGACACACCATCACACTATGGTGTTCCAGGCGGTATTAATTGTAAAACAATTTCCACAGTGTCTTAATTGTGTGCCAAAGCTCGTAACTTAGATACTCATCTCTATGATCATATCATAGACATTTTATCCTCTTGTCACAATGATCTTTAACTTCACTCTGAAATTACTTGAACCATTCAATAATTCAGACTTGTGTTTCATCAAGTAAATATACTCAACATCTACTCGAATCATCTCGTGAAGTCGAACATAACGATATTCACTTTGCATGCCTCGGCACTCATTGGACTGCACACATCAAAATGTGTTACTTCCAACAGGTTGCTACCTGGTTCCATCTTCTTGAAACCGAGGCTTTTCAGGTCATCTTGCCCATGTGGTATGATTTGCATATCTCAAGTGATTCAAAATCAAGTGAGTCCAAACGATCCATCTGCATGGAGTTTCTTCATGCGTATGCACCAATAGACATGGTTTGCATGTCTCAAACTTTTCACAAATGAGTGAGTCCAAAGATCCATCAACATGGAGCTTCTTCATGCGTTTTATACCAATATGACTTACATGGCAGTGCCACAAGTACGTGGTACTATCATTACTATCTAATATCTTTTGGCATGAAAATGTGTATCACTACGATCGAGATTCAATAAACCATTCTTTTAGGTGCAAGACCATCGAAGGTATTATTCAAATAAATAGAGTAACCATTATTCTCCTTAAATGAATAACCGTATTGCGATAGACATAATCCAATCATGTCTGTGCTCAACGCATAAACACCAAATGATAATTATTCTGGTTTAATACTAATCTTGATGGTAGAGGGAGCGTGCGATGTTTGATCACATCAAAATTGGAAACACTTCCAACACATATCGTCAACTCTCCTTTAGCTAGTCTCCGTTTATTCCGTAGCCTTTTATTTCGAGTTACTAACACTTAGCAACCGAACCGTATCTAATACCTGGTGCTACTAGGAGTACTAGTAAAATACACAATAACTTAATGTATATCCAATATACTTGATCGACCTTGCCAGCCTTCTTATCTACCAAGTATCTAGGGTAATTCTGCTCCAAAGGCTGTTCCCCTTATTGCGAAGCACTTAGTCTCGTGTTTGGGTTCAACCTTGGGTTTCTTCACCGGAGCAACAACTGATTTGCCGTTTCATGAAGTGTCCTTTTGCCCTTGCCCTTCTTGAAACTAGTGGTTTCACCAACCATCAACAATTGATGCTCCTTCTTGATTTTTTACTTTCGCGATGTCAAACAACGCGAATACCTCAAGGATCATCATCTCTATCCTTGATATGTTATAGTTCATCACGAAGCTCTAGCAGCTTGGTGGCAATGACTTTGGAGAAACATCAGTATCTCATCCGGAAGATCAACTCCCACTCGATTCAAGTGATTGTTGTACTCAGACAATCTGAGCACAAGCTCAACGATTGAGCTTTTCTCCCTTAGTTTGTAGGCTAAGAAAATCGTCGGAGGTCTCATACCTCTTGGCGTGGGCACGAGCCCGAAATCCTAATTTCAGCCCTCGAAACATCTCATATGTTCCGCGACATTTCGAAAGCGTCTTTTGTGCCTCAACTCTAAACCGTTTAACCGAACTATCACGTAGTTATCAAGACGCGTGTATGTCCGATGTTCGCAACATCCACAAACGACGTTTGGGGTTCAAAGCACCAGCGGTGCATTAAGGACATAAGCATTCTACTGTTCGCATAATCGCTACTTTCAACTTTCAACTATATTTTCTCTAGGAACATATCTAAACAGTGGAACTAAAGCACGAGCTTACGACATAATTTGCAAAAGGTCTTTTGACTATGTTCAGGATAATTAAGTTCATCTTATGAACTCCCACTCGAGATAGACATCCCTCTGGTCATCTAAGTGATTACATGATCCGAGTCAACTAGGCCGTGTCCGATCATCACGTGAGACGGACTAGTCATCATCGGTGAACATCTTCATGTTGATCGTATCTACTATACGACTCATGCTCGACCTTTCGGTCTCGTGTTCCGAGGCCATGTATACATGCTAGGCTCGTCAAGTTAACCCTAAGTGTTTCACGTGTGTAAATCTGTCTTTCACCCGTTGTATGTGAACGTAAGAATCCATCACACCCGATCATCACGTGGTGCTTAGAAGCGACGAACTTTAGCAACGGTGCACGATTGGGAGAACACTTCTTGAAATTGTTGTAAGGGATCATCTTATTTACTACCGTCGTTCTAAGTAAACAAGATGCATAAACATAATAAACATCACATGCAATTATATAGTAGTGACATGATATGGCCAATATCATATAGCTCCATTGATCTCCATCTTCGGGGCTCCATGATCATCATCGTCACCGGCATGACACCATGATCTCCATCATCATGATCTCCATCATCGTGTCTTCATAAAGTTGTCTCGCCAACTATTACTTCTACTACTATGGCTACCGGTTAGCAATAAAGTAAAGTAATTACATGGCGTTGTTTAATGACACGCATGTCATACAATAAATAAAGACAACTCCTATGGCTCCTGCCGGTTGTCATACTCATCGACATGCAAGTCGTGATTCCTATTACAAGAACATGATCAATCTCATACATCACATATCATTCATCACATTCTTCTTGGCCATATCACATCACATAGCATACCCTGCAAAAACAAGTTAGGCGTCCTCTAATTGTTGTTTGCATGTTTTACGTGGCTGCTATGGGTTTCTAGCAAGAACGTTTCTTACCTACGCAAAACCACAACGTGATATGCCAATTGCTATTTACCCTTCATAAGGACCCTTCTCATCGAATCCGTTCCGACTAAAGTGGGAGAGGCTGGCACCCGCTAGCCACCTTATGCACCAAGTGCATGTCAGTCGGTGGAACCTGTCTCACGTAAGTGTACGTGTATGGTCGGTCCGGGCCGCTTCATCCCACAATACCGTTGAAACAAGATTGGACTAGTAACGGTAAGCATATTGAACAACATCAACGCCCACAACTACTTTGTGTTCTACTCGTGCAAAGAATCTATGCAATAGACCTAGCTCATGATGCCACTGTTGGGGGAGCGTGGCAGAAATTCAAAATTTTCCTACGTGTCACCAAGATCTATCTATGGAGAAACTAGCAACGAGGGAAGGAGAGTGCATCTACATACCCTGGTAGATCGCTAAGCGGAAGCGTTCAAGAGAACGGGGTTGAAGGAGTCGTACTCGTCGTGATCCAAATCACCGGAGATCATAGTGCCGAATCGGACGGCACCTCCGCGTTCAACACACGTACAGCCGGTGGCGTCTCCCACGCCTTGATCCAGCAAGGAGAGAGGGAGAGGTTGAGGAAGACTCCATCCAGCAGCAGCACAACGTGGTGGTGATGGAGGAGCGTAGTTCAGCGAGGCTTCGCCAAGCACCGCGAGAGAGGAGGAGGAGGAGAGGCAGGCTGCGCCATGGAGAGGTGAAAACTCATGTGTTGGGCAGCCCCTAGACCTCAAGTATATATAGGGAAGGGGAGGCTGCGCCTCTGGGTTCCCTCCTAGGGGCGGCGTCCAGCCCATCTGGTGGGGCGGCCAAGGGGGGGGGGGGGGAGAGGGGAAACTTGCCCCCCAAGCTAGGTGGGGCGCCCCCTCCCCAAACCCTAGGCGCCTTGGGCCCTTGTGGGGGGGGGGCGCACCAGCCCACCTGGGGCTGGTCCCCTCCCACACTTGGCCCATGCAGCCCTCCGGGGCTGGTGGCCCCACTTGGTGGACCCCCGGGACCCTCCCGGTGGTCCCGGTACGTTACCGATAAAACCCGAAACTTTTCCTGTGACCAAAACAGGACTTCCCATATATAAATCTTTACCTCCGGACCATTCCGGAACTCCTCGTGACGTCCGGGATCTCATCCGGACTCGAACATCATTCGGTAACCACATATAAACTTCCTTTATAACCCTAGCGTCATCGAACCTTAAGTGTAGACCCTACGGGTTCGGGAACCATGCGTACATGACCGAGACGTTCTCCGGTCAATAACCAACAGCGGGATCTGGATACCCATGTTGGCTCCCACATGTTCCACGATGATCTCATCGGATGAACCACGATGTCAAGGACTCAATCAATCCCGTATACAATTCCCTTTGTCTAGCGGTATTGTACTTGCCCGAGATTCGATCGTCGGTATCCCGATACCTTGTTCAATCTTGTTACCGGCAAGTCTCTTTACTCCTTCCGTAACACATCATCCCGTGATCAACCCCTTGGTCACATTGTGCACATTATGATGATGTCCTACCGAGTGGGCCCAGAGATACCTCTCCGTTTACACGGAGTGACAAATCCAAGTCTCGATTCGTGCCAACCCAACAGACACTTTCGGAGATACCTGTAGTGCACCTTTATAGTCACCCAGATACGTTGTGACGTTTGGTACACCCAAAGCATTCCTACGGTATCCGGGAGTTACACAATCTCATGGTCTAAGGAAAAGATACTTGACATTAGAAAAGCTTTAGCATACGAACTACGATCTTTGTGCTAGGCTTAGGATTGGGTCTTGTCCATCATATCATTCTCCTAATGATGTGATCCCGTTATCAATGACATCCAATGTCCATGGTCAGGAAACCGTAACCATCTATTGATCAACGAGCTAGTCAACTAGAGGCTTACTAGGGACATGGTGTTGTCTGTGTATCCACACATGTATCTGAGTTTCCTATCAATACAATTATAGCATGGATAATAAACTATTATCATGAACGAGGAAATATAATAATAACTTATTTATTATTGCCTCTAGGGCATATTTCCAACAGGACCAGAGGGGAAACCCTTCTCCCACCTATGGACGAGGTCAAGGAAGAAGAAGACGAAGGGGCCCCCTCTCCCCTTCTCTTCCGGTGGCGCCGGAACACCGCCGTGGCCATCATCATCACCGCAATCTTCACCAACAACTTCACCGCCATCATCACCAACTCTTCCCCCCTCTATGAAATGGTGTAACCTCTCTCTTACCCGCTGTAATCTCTACGTAAACATGGTGCTCAACGCTATATATTATTTCCCAATGATGTATGGCTATCCTATGATGTTTGAGTAGATCCGTTTTGTCCTATGGGTTTTTTGATGATCAAGATTGGTTTGAGTTGCATGTTTTATTATTGGTGCTGTCCTATGGTGCTCTCCGTGTCGTGCAAGCGTGAGGGATTCCCACTGTAGGGTTTGCAATATGTTCATAATTTCCTTATGGTGGGTGGCGTGAGTGATGAAGCACGCACCGAGTAAGTAGGTTGTTTGCGTATGGGATAAAGGGGACTTGATACTTTAATGCTATGGTTGGGTTTTATCTTAATGATCTTTAGTAGTTGCGAATGCTTGCTAGAGTTCCAATCATAAGTGCATATGATCCAAATAGAGAAAGTATGTTAGCTTATGCCTCTCCCTCAAATAAAATTGCAATAATGATTACCGGTCTAGTTATCGATTCCCTAAGGACAAATAACTTTCTCGTGACAAAAAGCTCTCTACAAAAACTAATTTAGTTGTGTCATTATCTAAACAGCCCCTAGCTTTTATTTACGTTCTCTTTATATTCTTGCAAACCTATCCAAAAACACCTACAAATTACTTCTAGTTTCATACTTGTTCTAGGTAAAGCGAACGTCAAGCATGCGTAGAGTTGTATCGGTGGTCAATAGAACTTGAGGGAATATTTGTTCTACCTTTAGCTCCTCGTTGGGTTCGACACTCTTACTTATCGAAAACTGTTGCGATCCCCTATACTTGTGGGTTATCAAGAGAGACTCAAATTCAAAAATAAAAATTGCATAAAGTAAAAGAAAGGCCCTTCGCAGAGGGAAGTTGGGATTTGTAGAGGTGCCAGAGCTCAAAGCGAAAAGTTGAGAGATAAAAACATTTTGGGAGGTGTATCCTTCCCACCAACGAAAACGACTAAGAGTTCCCAACACTTTCCATGCTAGATATATCACATGCGGTTCCCAAACAGAAATTTAAGTTTATTCCTTTTTCAACCATACTTTCACTTTCCATGGCTAACCGTATCCACGGGAGCCTTCCATACCAACACTTTCCAAGGAATTTATTACTATTTGACAACATAAAGTAAATTCGTTTTTCCTTTCGGGACCGGGCATCCCTAATACCTTTGCCTTACTCTCATGCAATGATAAGTGAATAAACACTCATCGTGAGAATAACACATCTAGCATGGAAAATAATGGCCACCCCTCACCGCTCCACGAGCGAAACGAACACACAAAAGTTAAGTTTATTTTGAAAATTAAAGATGGCACATACAAATTTGCTTAGAACGGCAAAATAATACTGCATATAGGTAGATATAGTGGACTCATGTGGCAAAACTGGTTGAAAGGTTTTTGGATGCACAAGTAGAGATCAGACTTAGTGCAAAATGAAGGCTAGCAAAAGATTCAGAAGCGACCAACCAAGAAACGAATAATCTCATAAGCGAGCATTAAGCATAATTAACACCGAATAATGCACCATAAGTAGGATATAATTTCATTGCATAATTATTGACTTTCGTGCTTGCATAGGGAATCACAAACCTTAACACCAATATTCTTACTAAAGCATAATTACTCATCAACATAACTCACATATCACATCATCATATCTCAAAACTATTACTAAGAATCAAGATTATTTTGTCCAATGATCTTCATGAAAGTTTTTATTATATCCTTCTTGGATATCTATCATTTTGGAACTAATTTTCGTATGTTGCTTTTGACAAGCTCAAATAAATATAAGTGACGATCATGAGCATAATTTTTCTTTCTCTCAAATTAATTTAAGTGACGCAAGAGAGAATTTATTGAAAATTTTAATAACTCTCAAATAAATCTATGTGAAGCAAGAGAGCATTTCTTAAAAAATACTAAAGCACACCATGCTCAAAAAGATATAAGTGAAGCACTAGAGAAAGTCCATAGCTCATAAAAAATTTAAGTGAAGCATAAAGAGAATTCTAACAAGTCACGACATAATTTTGGCTCTCTCAAATACGTGTGTCCAGCAAGGAATCAATACTTAAAACACAAAATAAAACAAGCAAAGACTCATATCATACAAGACGCTCCAAGCAAAATACATAGTATGTGATGAATAAAAATACTTCTGAAACTCCAAAAATTCTGAAAAAATTAGAACGACCTGATCAATTTTTATATTAATCTACTTCAAAAAGAATTGGCATTTTAGCATGCACTGGTAAAAATGAGAATTTTTTTCGTGAGAGCAAAAGTTTCCGTTTTTCAGCAAGATCAAACAAATATCACCCAAGAAGATCCTAAAGGATTTACTTGGCACAAACACTAATTAAAACACAAAAAACACAATCATAATAGTAGCATAATTGTGCTAACACTCAAGAACAGAAAGCAAAAAGCAAAAATAAATTTTATTCATTGGGTTGCCTCCCAACAAGCGCTATAGATTTACGCCCTTAGCTAGGCATAAAGGAAGGATCTAAGTTTTGTCATCTTTGTTTCGAGATCCATAAGATGCCCTCATGATTGATTGATATGGTGGCCTAATTATTGTTCTAGGAATGTGTTCCATACCCTTCATCAAAGGAAATTGGAACTTAATATTGCCTTCTTTCATATCAATCATGGCACCAATATTGCATAAAAATGGTCTACCAAGAATAATTGGACAACACAAATTACAGTCAATATCAAGAACAATAAAATTTATGGGCACATAATTCCTATTTGAAAGAATAAGAACATCATTAATTCTTCCCATAGGCTTTTTAATAGTAGAATCTGCCAAGTACAATTTTAAAGAACATTCTTCAAGATCGGTAAGACAAAGCACATCACATAAAGAATTTGGAATTGTAGAAACACTAGCACCCAAGTCACACAAAGCAAAACATTCATAATTTTTTATCTTGACTTTGATAGTAGGTTCCCATTCATCATTCAAATTTCTAGGAATTGAAACTTCTAATTCCAAGTTTTCTTCAAAAGCTTTCATCATAGCATCAACAATATGTTTAGTAAAAGCTTTATTTTGTTCATAAGCATGGGGTGAATTTATCATGGATTGCAACAAAGAAATATAATCAATGGAAGAGCAACTATCATAATTAAAGTCTTTGTAATCCAAAAGAGTGGGTACATCACTAGTTAAAGTTTTGACCTCTTCAAACCCACTTTCATCAATTTTCTCAACAAGATTTTCACCCTCCGAAATATCGGGACACCTTCTAGCTAAAGTTGGCTCTTCTCCAGTCCCTTTTTCATCAATCTTAACTTTACTAAACAAGGAATCAATAGAAGAAACACCGATTTTTTAAGATCTTCATCACTTTTGCGAAAGAAATCACTTGAAAACGCTTTTTTCTAAAAATTCTCATTTAGCTCTAAGCATAACGGTTCTTTTCTTACTTTCATCCATAGAAACATAAAGAGCTTTAATTGATTCATCAACCTTAGGCACACAAATTTTCATCTTGAGATTTTCCACATCATGAGAAATTCTATCAACACTTCTAGACAAATCATAAATCTTATTCAACTTTTCTTCTATGGAAGTGTTGAAAACCTTTTGTGTGTTGATAAATTCTTTAATATTATTCTCAAGATCAGAGGTGTTCCTATTATTATTATTATTATAAGAAGAAGGATTTCTATAGGAATTACCATAATTATTAGAAGAATTACTAGGAAAAGGCCTAGGATTAAAATTACCTCTATAAGCATTTTTATTGAAATTATTTCAAGAGATAAAATTCACATCTATGGCATCACTAGTTGCTCAATCAAAATAGACAAAGGCATATCATTAAAATCAATACACCAGCGCACGTCGGTCCTAAACAAACGGTTTTTTACCCCTTTCCACGACGGCATTTGGAACCGTCGCCAAGTGAGTGTGGGCGATATGGGGGTCCTTCCCACAAGACCCAGAAACCGTCGGCGATATGCCCTCCTAGCACACACGTTCGGCAAAATGAGGTCGTGTGCGACCGGCGAGCACTCAATTATGGAAATACGTACAATAGGGCTAAAAAAATACAATTATACAACAAAATTGTTTCCGGTCGCAAGTACATCCCACACAGTCAGTCCCCGCTAAACGTTTCCGTTCGTATGCACATCCCACACAGTCGCTCCAAGGAAAATGTTTCCGTTCACAGGTACATCACACACAATTTTTTCGCGTTAAATTGTTTGCGTTATTCAATGTAGCACACACAGTCCATAGAAGAAACTGTGTGGCAAAGGCTGTCCATGACACACAGTTTTTATGTGGTAAACGTTTGCGCAAGGTGGCCTAACGCAAACAGTTTTCAAGAGAAAGTCGTGTGTGATTGTTCATTGATCCAACACGGTTTATTCCTATAAACTGTGTGCATTGCCTGAGGTCATCGCCCGCCGTATTTTTTCAACAACCGTTTGCAATAACCCAATTAGCAGGCTAATTCGCCATTAGCAGGCTAATTGCCCTATTATTAATAATCCATTTATTAATCCAATTGACATTCATATAAGCACACAATATATTTCATTTCTATATTAAGGAAGCATAATTTCATAATTGAAATACATCAGAGTACAACATGATATAGCTTCAGCACTCAGCTACCCCATTACACAATCACTCAAAGAAGAAGTTCCACATGCAACATGTAGAACCTTTCAAAATTAGCATCATAGACGGTATATAGATAGATGCATCTCATCTGGTAAACTGCTGAAGCGGAAGGCGAATATTGAGCCTTCATTCATGTTTAAGGTCTTTGCAACTTTAGGCCAATGGCTGTGGATGATTGACCGTCCGTCCTTCGACCTCTTCAGGAACACTTCAATATTGAATCGTGGGTGTTGTATGAAAACCTTCCTCGCCTCCTGACCATAGAGGTGGTTTGAGAGGTAATCGTCAGTGAACTGCTTTGGAAAGGCCTGAAAACAAGGATGTGCATAAATATCTTCTCTATATTGGAAATGGGGCAAATGAATAAAAAAAGGCAAGGTATAATAGTTAGTACCATCTTCTAGTGAACTGATGTCTTCTTCATTGTGCAGACAAAGATCTTGTTGTTTTTTGTCACTAATTTCTTTATCCTAACAATCTTTCTGAGTTTCTTGATTTGATTGATATTCATGGACAACTCATTTCCCCATATGCAAAAAGGGTCGAACAGTGGGTCAAAACCTCTGACAACAGGACCTACATGTGCAAGACCAAATTGTTAAAAACCAAAATATTAGAATGGTTCCTGCAATTGCACAATAATGTGCTATTAGACAATGGACCATGCACGTGCTAACCTCGATTTTAAACCTCGATTGCTTCCCATTGTTTCCTGCAACACATATAAGGTAGTTAGTCATCAGGTTAAGTAAGGGTTCGGATGCTATCAGTAAAATATGTTGATGAAAAATAAGCACATTGCAGATTCATCAGATTAATTGAAGCCACACGAAAAACCCATTTACCCAAACCAAGCATGATTAAGAACTAGGAAATATAGCCCTTGTATATGTTTCCATGTATTAAGTGCAGCCAAATTCGATTTATTCCTCACATGCACAACAATACAAAATTCTACCCACGACAATTGGACATCGCATTGCAGAATTGAACCAAGCAGTTAACTAAACACCACAACAAATGAACCAAACATTAACTGAGCACCACATTGCACAATATAACATCGAACCATGCAGTTAACTAAACACCACAACAAATGAACCAAACATTAACTGAGCAACACATTGCACAATATAACATACTCCTAATAGAAGACCAGAGAGTTAACCAAACAGTTAACTAAAGCCAATTGTAGCAATTGTATTTGTTTCTCATGTATTTACTACAACCAAATTCAATTTATTCCTCACACGGTATACAATAACAGAATGCACCCACAATTTTGTAAAGATAAATTCGATTTATTTCTCACATGGAACACAATACAAATTTGCAGCCTGAAGAATTGAACATCACATTTGCAGAATTGAACCAAACAGTTAACTGAAGATGACAACTAATTAACAAAACAGTTAATAAGTGAGCACCACACTGCACGACATATAGAACATATACACTAGAGCAACATATTGCATGGTGAAATTAGATAGCACAATCCACTCAATTTGGTGAAGGAAAGGCAGGAGCAGCACACGCAACGGGTAAACTGAGCATGCTTAACCGGCATAGCTAGCAATTGGCAAGGTGCTCCTCCAAGATCTAGGGGTCGGCACGAATGGCAGCCATTGCGACCTCATCCGTTCGTGCGGCCGCGATTTGCTTCTCCGTTGCCAAATGCTCCTTAAGGTCCTGGCTATACTGCGTGCACCATGGCTTAGGCCGGCGCTTATTTGGTGGAGGGGTCGGTGATTTGGGTGGAAGGTGTCGCTTTTCATGTGATGATCGGGGCATGTGGGATGTGGAAGGAGGAGGAGGATGGCGGTCGGGTGTGGATTACCTGCCTGGATAGAGGCCGAGCAGCGTGAAGGAGGGTCGCCGGCGAGGAGGCGGCGATGCTGCAAGCAAGGAGTGAAGGTTTCAACTTGGAAAGGAAGGCGGAAAGAGGGGAAATGTTGATTTTGGTAAGGGGAGGGGGGAGGTAGATATTTCATGAAGCGAAAATTTGGAAGCGCTTCACCAAAAAACTGGCCAAGAAGTGTCATCAGACACGGTCCCTTATTCAGAACTGTGTATGATATGTGGACATCACAAACGATTCAGATAGCTTAACCCGTGTGTGATGAGTTTGAACGTCAAAAGTTTTGGTTCGAATTTCCATGGTTACAGTGGTCATCCACGTCATTGCATAATTTGGGTACACAAAGGAGACTACAGCACACCCACACTTCTTAATTGAGCAAGTTCAGTAATTAAACAGAGCTAGCTGACCTAAACATTACTCTAACAAATTAAAGATCGGCGCTCTTAATTAAACAAAACATAGAGTACTACTACGGTTGGTGCTCGTCGATCTCCGCCTCCATGTCCAGCTCGCGCCCGACGGTCTCGTGGGGAAGGGGCTCCATGGCATCCATCGCACCATACTCGGCAAGCATCTCGCCATCTGCGTCCGCCATCTCTTTGGAAAAGGCCGCCACGAGCTGGGCGTGGGCGGATGCGATCTGGGCTTGGACGGGCTCCGTCATCGCAGGAATGCGGCGGAGGAACGGGCGGCTGCTCGAATGCTGTTGACGATTGCCAGCTCTTCGGCCGTGGGTTGCCGACCGTTGTCAGAGAAGCTTCGTTCGATTTGTGCGGTGACCGCCAGGAGCTGGGCGTGGGTGGTCTCCATCAGGGCTAAGGTCGCCGCTGCGGAACGGACAGCTGCTCTGCCGCTCTCGCCAGTTGCTATCCCCGAGGCAGATGTTGCTGCCGCCACCTGAGAAGCAACAACGGCCATTTGGGCTGCCTTTGCCGCCCGGTCGCAAATTGCGGCCGCGCTCATGCACCTTGTTAGCACGCGCATGGCGGCTGCGGCCGCGCTCTCGCCGGAGTGGGCCACCAAAGTTTCCCTCATGACGCGGGTCCACGTGCCCATCTTTCACCGGCGACGATTGAACAGTGAAATGATATTTGGGGAGGGAGCTAGTGTGCTTGAGACGCCGGCTGTGGACTATAGCCGATGCACCTTCTCACTTAAGCCATAGGCGTACTATACACCGACGGTGCTCCAATATATTTTGTACTACATCTCACACGGTTGCTGATAATAAACTGTGTGCGATCTACTTGATTTTTGAATTACATAATGGGGTCACAGCGGCAATGGATGGTGTTTGAATTGCTAGACCTTTTATCTGGAGTGAACATGCAACTATATGTGTGTTGTAAAAGAATTGGAATTATTCATGGTTCGCTTGAACATTTTATGCATTAAATTGGTTTTCTAGCCATTTCAGGTGAACAATTCGAATTTGAACTACATGCACATGCTCGAGTGCATATAAATTGGTTGAAAAATCAAATATGTGTCCTTGGGTGCATGCTTAGGTCCCACACAAGAAATAGGAATGAATTTCAAACACCAGGGCACCGTTGATTTCCGGCGAAACATTGAGATGCCTTGTTTTTAAATTCTAGTAAATCCAAAACTCGTCTGAAATTCGTGAAACTTGGCATGGTATCATGGAGCAGCATCAACATGCCGTGGTACAAATTTTGTCTCATTTGGGGCAGGTTTGGGTATATGCTTCTCACAAACCGGAGCTTCTCACAACAAGCATGATGGTTTTCGGCAGGGAACATCCCACCTTTGTGGACAAAAAACGATATCTATTGCCTCTTATTGCTTTCAATTTTTTTCTCGTGTCAACATAGAACAACAGGAGTGTTGTGTGATTTTTTGTGATTTTTCGGGGTTGGTTTGGACATTTCTATGCATTAACTGAGTTTTCAATGCATTTTTTGTGCATAATTCAAATTTGAACTACATGCACATGCTCCAGTGCATATAAATTGTTTGAAAAATGAAGTTTGTGTCCTTGGGTGCATGCTTAGGTCCCATGCAAGAAATGGGAATGAATTTCAAACACCGGGGCACCGTTGATTGCCGCCAAAACATTGAGATGCCTAGTTTCTAAATTCTAGTAAATCCAAAACTCGTCTGAAATTCATGAAACTTGGCATGCTATCATGGAGAGGCATCAACATGCTGTGGTACAAATTTTGTCCCATTTGGGGCAGGTTTGGCTATATGCTTCTCACAACAAGCATGGTGGTTTTTTGTAGGGAACGTCCCACCTTTGGGGACAAAACGATATCCATTGCCTCTTATTGCTTTCAAATTTTATTCTCGTGTCAACATAGAACAACAGGAGTGTTGTGTGATTTTTCGTGATTTTTCGGTGTTCGTTTGGACATTTTTATGCATTACTGAGTTTTCAATGCATTTTATGTGCATAATTCAAATTTGAACTACATGCACATGCTCCAGTGCATATAAATTGGTTGAAAAATCAAATATGTGTCCTTGGGTGCATGCTTAGGTCCCATGCAAGAAATGGGAATGAATTTCAAACACCGGGGCACCGTTGATTGCCGGCAAAACATTGAGATGCGTGGTTTTTAAATTCTAGTAAATCCAAAACTCGTCTGAAAATCATGAAACTTGGCATGCTATAATGGAGTGGCATCAACATGCCGTGGTACAAATTTTGTCCCATTTGGGGCAGGTTTGGGTATATGCTTCTCACAAACCGGAGCTTCTCACAACAAGCATGATGGTTTTTGGTAGGGAACGTCCCACCTTTGGGGACGAAACGATATCTGTCGTGGAATTGTCACAGCAGATGTCCTAGTGTGAGGACTTAGTCGTGAGGCCAACACATTTATGTGGTAGCTTGAGAGGGGTTGAGCGGAATCAAGAGACGTAACACAAGACGAGGGTTTAGACAGCTTCGGGCCCCGGGAAACATCATCCGGTAACAACCCTACATGCTATTTGAGGCTAGGTCTCATTATCATGACGAGGGAGTCGCCGTAAACCGGCTATCCCAGTTATGTCTAGCCCTAAGATTCCTTCTTCTTGCTTGTCCTCTCCCTTTGGGGAGCCCTGCCCCTCCTTATATATGTTGAAGGGGCGGTTTACATGACTAGTCCTAGTTGGATTAGGATTACTCTATTGCAAGTGGAGTCCTAGTCTTGCTTCCTTTGTAAGGGAATATTCCTTGTGCTTTCCTCATAAACCGGCCCACCATTAAACGTGAACCGGCCTTCTGGGCCATGGGCCTCGTCATCCATCTGACCCGCCCGTCGGGTTACTAATGAACCGCCGAGATCGGGCAGGTAGCCCGTGAACCGCCAAGCTCCGGGTGGGTTACCAGTGAGTCGTCCAGTTCGGCCGGGTTACGCCGCGGGGTATATCCCCGACATTAGCCCCCAGTTTAATTTGGATTTATCCATGTTAAACTGATCGCGACATAAACACAAGAACAAATTTGGTGGGTTGTGCTCCGGTTTAAAAATTCTTATAAACCGGCACTTGATCATCCTTATGTCCTTGTCATTTCTTCCTTCTGAAAAATCCAAGTCAATAACCATCTTCATAATCAATTTGCTTGCAGAAGATATTTTGTAAATAAAGAATCCATTTGAATCGGCCTTGAATGCTCTGACTTGACAAAAATATTGGTCTTCAAATATTCAACTGATATTCAGTCGGCTTGAAAATATAGAACTTGCCGATCTATGATTTCCAAAATCGTCGGGTTATAAAAACTGATAATTCTGGGTCATGATTGTTGCCAACGCCGACTCATGATTATTGATGACGCCGGGTTATGATTGTTGCAGACACCGGGTCATAATGATTAGTGACGCCGAGTCAATAATTGTTGGTGACGCCGGGTCATAATTGTTGCAGACACCGGGTCAATCTGGTTAGCTCAAAACTGAAAATTGGAAGATATTTCTCCCTTATATCCATATTACCTATAGCCCCCAAGTCTTGAACAGAACAAAGTGATGATTTGAGACTTGTTTCCATATAATTACTGCCACTTTGAAGAAATCCATGTTGCTCATCTTAGTCACTAGTAAAAACTGAAGACTCCATATATGTAGCCCCCAAGTGCCGGGTTGTCATGCTTGCGACAGCACAGGACTTGTAATTGCCTTATACTCATAAAAACTTCAACCAGTGTCGCCCCCAAGGGCTGGGTCATTATGCAATAATGAGCAGGGACTTTATAAATATGATCATGTAGACTTGAACAACAACGTGTAGCCCCCAAGGGCCGGCTCAGTAAGATAATATTGAGCTGGGATTTTTATATATACTTCTTTGAAAAGAACATCATATAATGTAACCCCCATCATAGGGCTTGAACCCACGTCCACAAGGTTAAGAGCTTTGTGCTTTACCAACTGAGCAGTGGATCCTTCAATATAACGGATTAAGACTTGTGTACCTTAAATTTTTTGACAGGAGCAATTGGTAGCCCCCAAGGGCCGGCTCATTACAATGTGATGAGTCGGGTCTTCAATAAGGTGAGCAAAAAATGACTTTGCATTGGCCCCCAAGTGTCATGGTGCATGCTTGCAGCGACATGAGACTTGCATATTTTATGAAATCTCAATGTGAATAATGTAGCCCCCAAGTGCCGGGTTGTAAGCCTGCAGCGACTCGGGACTATTCCTTCAATTGTAGAATAAATCATATCCATTGATAATATAATAGCCATTGCGCTAAAGCGACTTTGAAAACCTCAATCATAATACTGGTTATTGATAACCATAGTAAAAATACAGCCATGCTTGGCTATTCAAGATTTGAAGAATATAACCCGTTTTGAAAACCGGTTCCTGCAATATAAACCAGTATATCTATGCAGATATGATGTATGCTATGATGATGTAATGATGATGCAATGTATGATGCAATATATGATGATGTATGTGTATGATAACAGAATACTTCAATGAAACTAGCATGATAGCCACTGGAGTATCCTCGCTTTCTGTAAGCCGGCTCTCACATGACCCAATCGATGTTTTAACCTGGATAAGTTCAGGGTCTTGTTTAAAGATTGACTTATCGAGAGTACACGAGGTCGGAGTAGCATCATGCAAACAAGCAGGTTTAACCAAGTTTCAATGAAGGTGGCTTAATAGCCTGGGTTCATCCTCGCTATATCTAAGCCGTGCCCTCACATGACAAACCAACGTTTTAACCTTAACGAGTTCAGGGTCTTGTTTTAAAGATTGACTGTTAAGCGTTCGCTAGGCCTATCGGGATTACCTGATGAAGAAGCAGTTGGCATACAGGCAGGATGACCCGGAAGGGTTATGTCCTCTTTGGTGAATACACCTATGTTTGAACAAGATAACCCAGTCAAAAGGGTAGTAACGCTATATTCTTTTTGGTGAATACACCTATGTTTGAACAGGAAGCCCCCAAGTAACCATAATAAGCTGAGCCCATAAGGCAGGATACCCATGTTTGAACCGCACATCATGGCAGCAAGTTCTCTTTGGCAACCTTAACTCGAACTTTGCGAGAGATGAATTCTTTTTGAATCGGATGTTAAACCGGATATTGAGAGTTTCAAAGCTTTATGGGAGACATCTTTCCCTTGAACCGGATTTAAAAACAGAATCTCCATTTTCAGCCGGAAATTTTCTGATGGCCCTTAAACTCGAACTTGTGAGAAATTAATTCTTTTTGAACAAGAAATTCTTAAACCGGATTTGAAAGCTTCAGTGAGACTGACTTCCCTTGAGCCGGATTTTAAACCGGAATCCTTTTTGATGACCCAAAACTTCTTCATTGAGCCGGGATTTTGTAACTGTCATATACTTTCTAAGCCGAAAATTTTCTGACGGCCTTTAAATTTTCATCAATATAACAGTAGCCTCCGGGACCGGGCTATCTTTCCCTCCATCGTCCTGTGGTTCTTAAATTTGCTAAAACTGGCAAGATTTGCTGAGTCATGTCATCGTAGCCCCTGAGTCTTAAGATGACTCGAGGAGTTGTCTTGAGATTCTCTGTATTTGACCGTGATATAAACCGGCATAAGTTGTATATCATTGGTGTTGATAGCACGATGTGAATGTTGGGGAAAGTAGTAATTTCAAAAATTTTCCTACGTGCACGCAAGATCATGGTGATGGCATAGCAACGAGAGGGGAGAGTGTTGTCCACATACCCTCGTAGACCGTAAGCGGAAGCGTTATGACAACACGGTTGATGTAGTCGTACGTCTTCACGATCCGACCGATCCAAGTACCGAACGTACGGTACCTCCGAGTTCAGCACACGTTCAGCTCGATGGCGATCCCGGGCTCCGATCCAGCAAAGCTTCGGGATGAGTTACATCGACCTGACGGCGTGGTGGCGATGATGATGTTCTACCGGCGCGAGGCTTCACCTAAACTCCATGACGATATGACCGAGGTGGAATATGGTGAAGGGGGCACCGCACACGGCTAAGGAACGATCCGTAGATCAACTTGTGTGTCTATGGGGTGCCCCCCGTATATAAAGGAGGGAGGGGGAGGCCGGCGGCCCTTGTTGGGCGCCGGAGGAGGAGTCCTCCTCCCTAGTAGGAGTAGGACTCCTCCTTTCCTACTCCTACTAGGAGGGAAGGAAGGGGGAGAGAGGGAGCGCCGCCCCCCTCCTAGTCCAATTCGGACCAGAGGGAGAGGGGGCACGTAGCCCTTCCTGGCCGCCCCTCTCTCTTCCCACCAAGGCCCATGTGGCCCATTAACTCTCCGGGGGGGTTTCCGGTAACCCTCCGGCACTCCGGTTTTCTCCGAAATCACCCGGAACACTTCCGGTGTCCGAATATAGTCGTCCAATATATCAATCTTTATGTCTCGACCATTTCGAGACTCCTCGTCATGTCCGTGATCACATCCGGGACTCGAACAAACTTCGGTACATCAAAACTTGTAAACTCATAATAAAAGCTGTCATCGTAACGTTAAGCGTGCGGACCCTACGGGTTCGAGAACTATCTGAGACATGACCTAGAACTATTCTCGGTCAATAACCAATAAGCGGAACCTGGATGTCCATATTGGTTCCTACATATTCTCTGAAGATCTTTATCGGTCAAACCGCATAACAACATACGTTGTTCCCTTTGTCATCGACATGTTACTTGCCCGAGATTTGATCGTCGGTATCCAATACCTAGTTCAATCTCGTTACCGGCAAGTCTCTTTACTCGTTCCGTAATGCATCATTCCGTAACCAACTCATTTGGCTACATTGCTTGCAAGGCTTATAAAGATATCCATTACCGAGAGGGCCCAGAGATACCTCTCCGTCAATCGGAGCGACAAAACCTAATCTCGAAATACGCCAACTCAACATGTACCTTCGGAGACACCTGTAGTACTCCTTTATAATCACCCGATTCGTTGTGACGTTTAGTAGTACCCAAAGTGTTCCTCCGGTAAACGGGAGTTGCATATTTCTCATAGTTATAGGAACATGTATAAGTCATGAAGAAAGCAAATAGCAATATACTAAACGATCAAGTGCTAGGCTAACGGAATGGGTCATGTCAATCACATCATTCTTATAATGATGTGATCCCATTAATAAAATGACAACACATGTCTATGGTTAGGAAACAATAATAAACATTTATCATGATATGAGGAAATAAATAATAACTTTATTATTGCCTCTAGGGCATATTTCCTTCAGTCTCCCACTTGCACTAGAGTCAATAATCTAGATTACATAGTAATGATTCTAACACCCATGGAGTCTTGGTGCTGATCATGTTTTGCTCGTGAGAGTGGCTTAGTCAATGGGTCTGCAACATTCAGATCCGTATGTATCTTGCAAATCTCTATGTCTCCCACTTGGACTTGGTCCCGAATGGAATTGAAGCGTCTCTTGATGTGCTTGGTCCTCTTGTGAAATCTGGATTCCTTTGCCAAGGCAATTGCACCATTATTGTCACAGAAGATTTTCATTGGTCCCGATGCACTAGGTATGACACCTAGATCGGAAATGAACTCCTTCATTCAGACTCCTTCATTTGCTGCTTCCGAAGCAGCTATGTACTCCGCTTCACATGTAGATCCCTCTATGACGCTTTGTTTAGAACTGCACTAACTGACAGCTCCACCGTTCAATAAAAATACGTATCCAGTTTGCAATTTAGAATCGTCCGGATCGTGTCAAAGCTTGCATCGACGTAACCATTTACGACTAGCTCTTTGTCACCTCCATATCGAAACATATCCTTAGTCCTTTTCGTGTATTTCAGGATGTTCTTGACCGCTGTCCGATGATCCATTCCTGGATTACTTTGGTACCTTCCTGCCAAGCTTATTGCTAAGCATACGTCAGGTCTGGTACACAGCATTGCATACATGATAGAGCCTATGGCTGAAGCATAAGGAACATCTTTCATTTTCTCTCTATCTTCTGCTGTGGTCGGGCATTGAGTTTGACTCAACTTCACACCTTGTAGTACGGGCAAGAATCCTTTCTTTGCCTGATCCATTTTGAACTTTTTCAAAATTTTATCAAGGTATGTGCTTTGTGAAAGTCCTATTAAGCGTCTTGATCTATCTCTATAGATCTTGATGCCCAATATGTAAGCAGCTTCACCGAGGTCTTTCATTGAAAAACTTTTATTCAAGTATCCCTTTATGCTATCCAGAAATTCTATATCATTTCCAATTAATAATATGTCATCTACATATAATATCGTAAATGCTACTGAGCTCCCACTCACTTTCTTGTAAATACAGGCTTCTCCAAAAGTCATAAAACCATATGCTTTGATCACACTATCAAAGCGTTTATTCCAACTCCGAGATGCTTGCACCAGTCCATAAATGGAACGCTGGAGCTTGCACACTTTGTTAGCACCTTTTGGATCTACAAAACCTTCTGGCTGCATCATATACAACTCTTCTTCCAGAAATCCATTCAAGAATGCAGTTTTGACATCCATTTGCCAAATTTCATAATTATGAAATGCAGCAATAGCCAACATGATTCGGACAGACTTAAGCATCGCTACGGGTGAGAAAGTCTCATCGTAGTCAACCCCTTGAACTTGTCGAAAACCTTTCGCAACAAGTCGAGCTTTATAGACAGTTATATTACCATCAGTGCCAGTCTTTTTCTTAAAAATCCATTTATTCTCAATGGCTTGCCGATCATCGGGCAAGTCAACCAAAGTCCATACTTTGTTTTCATACATGGATCCCATCTCAGATTTCATGGCTTCTAGCCATGTTGCGGAATCTGGGCTCATCATCGCTTCCTCATAGTTCGTAGGTTCATCATGGTCAAGCAACATGACTTCCAGAATTGGATTACCGTACCATTCTGGTGCGGATCTTACTTTGGTAGACCTACGAGGTTTAGTAGAAACTTGATCTGAAGTTTCATGATCAATATCATTAGTTTCCTCACTAATTGGTGTAGTTGTCACAGGAACCGGTTCTTGTGATGAACTACTTCGATGAGGGAGTAGATACGCTTACCTCATCAAGTTCTACTTTCCTCCCACTCACTTCTTTCGAGAGAAACTCCTTCTCTAGAAAGGATCCGATTTTAGCAACAAAAATCTTGCCCTCAGATCTGTGATAGAAGGTGTACCCAATAGTCTCTTTTGGGTATCCTATGAAGACACATTTCTCCGATTTGTGTTCGAGCTTATTTGGTTGAAGTTTCTTCACATGAGCATCGCAGCCCCAAACTTTAAGAAACGACAACTTTGGTTTCTTGCCAAACCACAGTTCATAAGGCGTCGTCTCAACGGATTTTGATGGTGCCCTATTTAACATGAATGCGGCCGTCTCTAAAGCATAACCCCAAAAGCGATAGCGGTAAATCAAGAAGAGACATCATAGATCGCACCATATCTAGTAAAGTACGATTACGACGTTCGGACACACCATTTCGTTGTGGTGTTCCGGGTGGCGTGAGTTGCGAAACTATTCCGCATTGTTTCAAATGTAGACCAAACTCGTAACTCAAATATTCTCCTCCACGATCAGATCGTAGAAATTTTATTTTCTTGTTACGATGATTTTCCACTTCACTCTGAAATTCTTTGAACTTTTCAAATGTTTCAGATTTGTGTTTCATCAAGTAGATATACCCATATCTGCTCAAATCATCTGTGAAGGTGAGAAAATAACGATACCCGTCGCGAGCCTCAACATTCATTGGACCACAAACATCAGTATGTATTTTTTCCAACAAATCAGTTGCTCGCTCCATAGTTCCGGAGAACGACGTTTTAGTCATCTTGCCCATGAGGCACGGTTCGCAAGTACCAAGTGATTCATAATCAAGTGATTCCAAAAGCCCATCAAGATGGAGTTTCTTCATGCGCTTTACACCGATATGACCTAAACGGCGGTGCCACAAATAAGTTGCACTATCGTTATCAACTCTGCATCTTTTGGTTTCAACACTATGAATATGTGTATCACTACTATCGAGATTCAATAAAATAGACCACTCTTCAAGGGTGCATGACCATAAAAGATATTACTCATATAAGCAGAACAACCATTATTCTCTGATTTAAATGAATAATCGCCTCGCATCAAACAAGATCCAGATATAATGTTCATGCTTAACGCGGCACCAAATAACAATTATTTAGGTCTAAAACTAATCCCGATGGTAGATGTAGAGGTAGCGTGCCGACCGCGATCATACCGACTTTGGAACCATTTCCCCACGCATCGTCACCTCGTCCTTAGCTAATCTTCGCAATCAGAAGTCCCTGTTTGAGTTGCAAATATTAGCAACAGAACCAGTATCAAATACCCAGTGCTCTGCGAGCATTAGTAAGGTACACATCAATAACATGTATATCACATATACCTTTGTTCACTTTGCCATCCTTCTTATCCGCCAAATACTTGGGGCAGTTCCGCTTCCAAAGTGTCGATGCTTGCGGTAGAAGCACTCGATTTCAGGCTTAGGTCCAGACTTGGGTTTGTTCTCTTGAGCAGCAACTTGCTTGCTGTTCTTTTTGAAGTTCCCCTTCTTCTTCCCTTTGCCCTTTTTCTTGAAACTGGTGGTCTTGTTAACCATCAACACTTGATGCTCCTTCTTGATTTCTACCTCCGCGGCTTTTAGCATCGCGAAGAGCTCGGGAATAGTCTTGTTCATCCCTTGCATATTATAGTTCATCACGAAGCTCTTGTAGCTTGGTGGCAGTGATTGAAGAATTTTGTTAATGACACTATCATCAGGAAGATTAACTCCCAGTTGAATCAAGTGATTATTATACCCAGACATTTTGAGTATATGTTCACTGATAGAACTATTCTCCTCCATCTTGCAGCTATAGAACTTATTGGAGACTTCATATCTCTCAATCCGGGCATTTGCTTGAAATATTAACTTCAACTCTGGAACATCTCATATGCTCCATGACGCGTTCAAAAGCGTCGTTGAAGACCCGGTTCTAAGCCGTAAAGCATGGCACCTTGAACTATCGGTAGTCATCACTTTGCTCGCGAGACGTTCTTAACGCCGTCGGTTACATCAAGAACGTGCAGCACCGGCGGTGCTTCCAGGACGTAACTTTTACGTGCAGCAATGAGGATAATCCTCGAGTTCGGACCCGATCCGTGTAATTGCTACCATCATTTTTCAACTTTGCTTTCTCAAGGAACGCATTAAAATTCAACGGAACAACAACACGAGCCATCTATCTACAAACAAACATAGACAAGCATAATACTATCAGGTACTAAGTTCATGATAAATTTAAGTTCAATTAATCATATTACTTAAGAACTCCCACTTAGACAGACATCTCTCTAGTCATCTAAGTGATCACGTGATCCAAATCAACTAAACCATGTCCGATCATCACGTGAGATGGAGTAGTTTCAATGGTGAACATCACTATGTTGATCATATCTACTATATGATTCACGTTCGACCTTTCGGTCTCCGTGTTCCGAGGCCATATCTGTATATGCTAGGCTCGTCAAGTATGACCTGAGTATTCCGCGTGTGCAACTGTTTTGCACCCGTTGTATTTGAACGTAGAGCCTATCACACCCGATCATCACGTGGTGTCTCAGCACGAAGAACTTTCGCAATGGTGCATACTCAGGGAGAACACTTCTTGATTATTTGTGAGAGATCATCTTAAAATGCTACCGTCAATCAAAGCAAGATAAGATGCATAAAGGATAAACATCACATGCAATCAATATAAGTGATATGATATGGCCATCATCATCTTGTGCTTGTGATCTCCATCTTGAAGCACCATCGTGATCACCATCGTCACCGGTAGCGACACCTTGATCTCCATCGTAGCATCGTTGTCGTTACGCCATCTATTGCTTCTACGACTATCGCTACCGCTTAGTGATAAAGTAAAGCATTACATCCCGATTGCATTGCATACAATAAAGCGACAACCATATGGCTCCTACCAGTTGCCGATAACTCGGTTACAAAACATGATCATCTCATACAATAAAATTTAGCATCATGCCTTGACCATACCACATCACAACATGCCCTGCAAAAACAAGTTAGACATCCTCTACTTTGTTGTTGCAAGTTTTACGTGGCTGCTACGGGCTTAAGTAAGAACCAATCTCACCTACGCATCAAAACCACAACGATAGTTTGTCAATTTGACTCCGTTTTAACCTTCGCAAGGACCGGGCGTACTTTTCGGTTCAACTAAAGTTGAGAGAGGCGTCGCCCGCAAGCCACCTATGTGCAAAGCACGTCGGGAGAACCGGTCTCGCGTAAGCGTACGCATAATGTCGGTCCGGGTCGTCTCGTCCAATAATACCGCTGAACCAAAGTATGACATGCTGGTAGGCAGTATGACTTATATCGCCCACAACTCACTTGTGTTCTACTCGTGCATATAACATCAAGCCATAAAACCTAGGCTCGGATGCCACTGTTGGGGAACGTAGTAATTTCAAAATTTTTCCTACGTGCACACAAGATCATGGTGATGGCATAGCAACGAGTGGGGAGAGTGTTGTCCACATACCCTCGTAGACCGTAAGCGGAAGCGTTATGACAACGCAGTTGATGTAGTCGTACGTCTTCACGATCCGACCGATCCAAGTACCGAACGTACGGTACCTCCGAGTTCAGCACACGTTCAGCTCGATGACGATTCCCGGGCTCCAATCCAGCAAAGCTTCGGGGATGAGTTCCGACGACGGGCGTGGTAGCGATGATGATGTTCTACCGGCGCAGGCTTCACCTAAACTCCGCTGACGATATGACCGAGGTGGAATATGGTGGAGGGGCACCGCACGGCTAAGGAACGATACGTAGATCAACTTGTGTGTCTATGGGGTGCCCCCTGCCCCCGTATATAAAGGAGGGAGGGGGGAGGCCGGCCGGCCCTTGTTGGGCGCGCCAGGAGGAGGAGTCCTCCTCCTAGTAGGAGTAGGACTCCTCCTTTCCTACTCCTACTAGGAGGGGAAGGAAGGGGGAGAGAGGGAGCGCCGCCCCCCTCCTAGTCCAATTCGGACCAGAGGGAGAGGGGGCACGCAGCCCTTCCTGGCCGCCCCTCTCTCTTCCCACCAAGGCCCATGTGGCCCATTAACTCTCCGGGGGGGTTTCCGGTAACCCTCCGGCACTCCGGTTTTCTCCGAAATCACCCGGAACACTTCCGGTGTCCGAGTATAGTCGTCCAATATATCAATCTTTATGTCTCGAGCATTTCGAGACTCCTCGTCATGTCCGTGATCACATCCGGGACTCCGAACAAACTTCGGTACATCAAAACTTATAAACTCATAATAAAACTGTCATCGTAACGTTAAGCGTGCAGACCCTACGGGTTCGAGAACTATGCAGACATGACCTAGAACTATTCTCGGTCAATAACCAATAGCGGAACCTGGATGTCCATATTGGTTCCTACATATTCTACGAAGATCTTTATCGGTCAAACCGCATAACAACATACGTTGTTCCCTTTGTCATCGGCATGTTACTTGCCCGAGATTTGATCGTCGGTATCCAATACCTAGTTCAATCTTGTTACCGGCAAGTCTCTTTACTCGTTCCGTAATGCATCATTCCGTAACCAACTCATTTGGCCACATTGCTTGCAAGGCTTATAAAGATGTGCATTACCGAGAGGGCCCAGAGATACCTCTCCGTCAATCGGAGTGACAAAACCTAATCTCGAAATACGCCAACTCAACATGTACCTTCGGAGACACCTGTAGTACTCCTTTATAATCACCCAGTTACGTTGTGACGTTTGGTAGTACCCAAAGTGTTCCTTCGGTAAACATGAGTTGCATATTTCTCATAGTTATAGGAACATGTATAAGTCATGAAGAAAGCAAATAGCAATATACTAAACGATCAAGTGCTAGGCTAACGGAATGGGTCATGTCAATCACATCATTCTTCTAATGATGTGATCCCATTAATCAAATGACAACACATGTCTATGGTTAGGAAACATAACCATCTTTGATTAATGAGCTAGTCAAGTAGAGGCATACTAGTGACTATATGTTTGTCTATGTATTCACACATGTATCATGTTTCCGGTTAATACAATTCTAGCATGAATAATAAACATTTATCATGATATGAGGAAATAAATAATAACTTTATTATTGCCTCTAGGGCATATTTCCTTCAGTGAATCCACATAAGGTTGAGGTGACAACGGCGGGTTATAAATGATCCCGTATGAGCCGTGTCAGCAACTCGGCCAATGGTTCCTTTCCAACTGGCTATTTGAAGTTAACCAAACTATAGTGGCGGTGACTTGTGCGCAGCCCATTCGGCCACCCAGTGCAGACGGTGGTTGATAGTATATGATAATTTGCCTCCATTTTGTTTGAAAGAAAACCGGGCTACCCAAGCTGTGACTTGCTCATACTTCAGTAAACAGCTCATGCAGACAGGTGCAGCCCGGTATGTTGATGTAGACCAGGCCGCAAGAGACGGACAGCAAAGACGACCGCAGCATCAGAGGCAACATAGATGAGTCGGCCACGGCGTTGTACGCCAGTGCGGACAAGCAAATTGTCCTCCTCTTTGTAAACCGGCGCGGACGCGTGAACCGGCCGCGAGAGCGGACGGTTGAGTCGTCTGTGGCGTTGTAAGCCGGTGCGGACGCGCGAGTCAATCACAGGCACAGTCTTGGCTAGTTGATGTAGACCGGATGCGCGGATCATTTATTGTGTAGGTTCTTACAGAGAAGAATACCCAATTGTCTCATGAGCTTGAAGAGTGCAAGGCCCAGCTATGGGCCGCAGTTGCCGCACTGAAGGAGTCTGAGAAGGCCTCCTCTGGTAACAATTGTTTCAAAGAATTATAGGTACCATATAGAGTGCGGCATGCCTGCAACTCTGACAATAAATATTGCAGATGACGCCGGAGTGAATCCGGATGAGCAACATGTCCTACGCCGGCTAAAGGCTAGCGAGCGCGTGCTTACAAAAGTTAGGCTGGAGAAAAACAATCACTAGGATGACAATACCCAGTTGAGCGTGGAACTAAAGGATGTTCGCGCCCAGCTGTCGGACTCCGTGAAGGAGAATAAGCGACTTCGACGCGGCATTTTCAGTAAGTGCTTGAGCGAACTTTGAAAAAGAGTTCGGCGAAGAAGCCAGCTAACAGAGTTATGTCTGTAGGTATGCTGACGGGTCGTCCCGCGGATGAGATGCCCGGGTCTGCGGGTGATCTTCTACCAGAGCTCTCACAACTGCACGAACAAGTTCGGCAGGTGATGCAAGGCATTGCTCAGGCCTTGTGCCCATCTGTCCCTGCCCGAAGGCCTTGTAGAGCTTGCGGAGAAGCTCAAGGGAGCGCGGCGGCACTTCCGATTATGGAAGATATCGACCCGCCGTCAAGGTGCCAGGGAAGCCTGGGCCATGTTGAAGACGCGGTATACCAAGGCTGACCCAAACCACATGGCTGAGGTCGGACCTGTGGGGCCTGATGGGAAAGAGATCCCCGTTAGCTTAGTGTATGAGCAAGTGGAATTAGCCGCAAAGTATTCCCAACAGGATTGTAGGCTAGACAACCTGTTGGATGGTATAGAAGAGGAATTCAGTCTGTCTAAATGACTATGTAATGAAAGTGACATGTATAATGCCTTCTAGCCGGATTGTAAATCATTTGTCATGGCGGACCTTTTCGCTTCCACCTCGGGACCCGATAGTCCGGAGTGTATCCGAATACCCGCTTAGTTACATAAGAACCGAGGTATGCGTGGATACCAGGCGTAGGGGTCATTAGTGCTTGAACAGACAAGTGCCCAATTAGTTATGTTATATTACATGGGTAGTAAGAAACATCTTCCAGGGAGAATAGTTCCGTTAAGGGTTCCTTTCCCTGGGTGCGCATGCCCTAAAGTGCATGTCCAGATTGCGAAAAGAGACGCAGAAAAAACATCTGGGGGCACATATGGAAAATAAATTAAAATCATCTTTTGTTCACCGACCGAATATTCCCTTAAGAACGCTAGCTTTCGGCTTCACCCAGTCTGAGGTACACGTCCGGCTGACCCGGCAGTAACAATCGCAGAGGTGCTCCCCTTATGCCCTAGCCGAATTAATGGGAACGTAGGGCATAAATACAAGAGCCAGGCAACCTAGCTTGGCCAAAACTTAAGTCACATCGATGCATACAATGGCGAAGAAAAGGTACATGCGGAAGAATAACACATGTGCGGGGCATCAAGCCCAGATAAGGAATGAAGCTTCTGTGTAAGAAGCCCCCAGGTATAATGAGCGCAAATAGCGCGTCAATAGTGTGCAAGCAAGGCACAAGTTGGCCCTCGAAGGCCTTGAGAAAGGAAAAAGGGGAGAAAGAAAGAAAAGACAGATAATGTATATGCAAAAAATGGACAGAGGAAGGAGATGAACATAGAGTCCGGCACTAGGCGTAGAATCTTCGGAGCCTGGCTGCGTTCCATGGGTTCGGCTCAAGTCGATTATCCGATGCATCCCGCAGACGGTACACTCCGCCGGTCAGAACTTGGTCAATAATGAAGGGACCTTCCCATTTGGGCTCGAGCTTGGACTTTTTCTTCTCCGGCAGGTGCAGAACTAGCTCGCCAACATTATAAGTTTTGGCCCGTACTTCTCTGCTTTGGTATCTTCGAGCCTGTTGCTGATAGAATGCGGAACGGGCTTTTGCCACGTCACGCTCCTCCTCCAAGGTGTCCAGACTGTCCTGCCGATCGAGCTCGGCTTCTCTTTCTTCGTACATGCGCACTCGAGGTGAGTCATGAATCATGTCGCAGGGCGGAACCGCCTCTTCGCCGTACACCATAAAGAAGGGTGTGTATCCGGTAGTACGATTCGGCGTGGTCCGTAGCCCCCAGAGTACGGAGTCGAGGTCCTCTACCCAGTGCGTGTTAGATTCCTTTAAGGACCGCACTAATCTGGGTTTAATGCCGCTCATGATAAGACCATTTGCTCACTCAACTTGACCGTTAGTTTGTGGGTGATAGACAGAAGCATAATCGAGCTTGATGCCCATGTTGCTGCACCAGAGTTTTACCTCGTCGGCCGTGAAGTTCGTGGCGTTGTCAGTGATGATGCTGTGGGGGACGCCATAACGGTGTACAACCCCGGATATGAAGTCTATCACCGGTCCGGATTCGGCCGTTTGAACAGGTTTGGCTTCTATCCATTTGGTGAATTTATCCACCATGACCAGTAAGTATTTTTTCTTATGGGTTCCCCCTTTAAGGGGTCCCACCATGTCAAGCCCCTTTACCGCGAAGGGCCAGGTAATGGGGATTGTTTGGAGGGCGGTGGGTGGCATATGGCTTTGGTTCGCAAAAAGCTGGCAACCGACGCAGCGTTGGACCAAGTCCTGTGCATCTGCCCGGGCTGTCGGCCAATAAAAACCTGTATGGAAGGCCTTGCTTACAAGGGCCCGGGCTGCGGCATGGTGGTCGCCTAATCCGGCGTGAATTTCTGCCAAAAGCTTCCGCCCTTCCTCTTCGGAGATGCACCTTTGAAGGACTCTGGTAGTGCTTTTCTTATATAGTTCTCCTTCGTGGACCCTGTAGGCTTTAGACCACCACACTATGCAGCGTGCCTCATTTTGGTCCTCGGGAAGTTCCTGCCTAGTTAGGTAGGCCAGGAACAGTTCTGTCCACGGGGCGATGATGGCCATTATTACATGGGCTGAAGGTGTTATTTCGGTGGCAGAGCCTCCGATTACGTCAGAGTGTTTGGTATCGGGCATTGTGGCCGGGTCCGGACTGTTGTTACCGGTGTACCCTTCCCAAACCACGGATGGCTTAAACAGCCTTTCCAAAAAGATGTTGGGGGGGGGGGGACTGTATCGCGTTTTGTGCCGATGCGGGCGAGGATATCCGCCGCCTGATTGTTTTCCCGAGCCACATGGTGAAATTCAAGCCCCTCGAACCGAGCTGACATCTTTAGGACGGCGTTGTGATAGGCCGCCATTTTCGGATCCTTAGCATCGAAGTCTCCATTTATTTGGGATATTGCGAGGTTCGAGTCCCCGCGCACCTCCAGGCGTTGAATGCCCATGGAATCTGCCATCCGAAGACCATGCAGCAGGGCCTCGTATTCGGCTGCATTGTTGGAGTCTATATACAGTATCTGGAGTACGTACTGAACTGTATCTCCTGTTGGGGACGTTAGGACGACGCCAGCCCCCAGACCAGTCAGCATTTTGGAGCCGTCGAAATGGATGATCCAATTGGAGTATGTGCCGTACTCATTAGGGAGTTCGGCTTCCGTCCATTCAGCGACAAAATCGGCCAATAGTTGCGACTTGATGGCTCGCCGAGGCTTGTATGTTATGTCGAACGGGAGGAGCTCAATGGCCCATTTGGCAATCCGGGCCGTAGCGTCACAGTTGTTTATAATATCATTAAGTGGCACCTCCGAGGCCACTGTAATCGAACACTCTTGAAAGTAGTGTCGCAGCTTCCGGGATGCCATGAATACTGCATAAGCTATCTTTTGATAATGTGGGTACCGTGATTTTGCATGGAGTCAGGACAGTGGACACATAATATACCGGCTTTTGAAGGGGGAATTTATGTTCGTCCGTTTCTTGTTCAATGACGAGCACTGTGCTTACGACCTGATGAGTTGCCGCAATGTACAACAGCATTGGTTCACCGATGTTTGGCGCGGCCAGGATTTGGTTGGTTTCCAGTATGGCCTTTATTTCTTCCAATCCGGCTATGGCAGCATCCGTCCACTCGAAGTGTTCGGTGTGCCGAAGGAGGCGATAAAGTGGTAATGCCTTTTCTCCTAAGCGGGAGATAAAGCGGTTTAGAGCCGCCACACATCCGGTTAATTTCTGGATTTGTTTGAGGTCCGTTGGGATAGCCAACTATGATAGAGCTCGGATTTTGGCCAGATTTGCTTCAATTCCTCTACTAGAGACAATGAAGCCCAGGAGCTTTCCGGCTGGCACACCGAAAACACATTTTTCCGGATTTAGCTTGATGTCGTATGTTCGGAGGTTGTCAAATGTGAGCCTCAAGTCGTCTATTAGAGAGTCGACGTGTTTGGTTTTGACGACCCCATCGTCTATGTATGCCTCTACTGTTTTGCCGATCTGTTTCTCCAGACATGTCTGAATCATGCGCTGATATGTTGCGCCGGTGTTTTTGAGCCCAAAAGGCATTGTGTTGAAACAGAAGGGGCCGTATGGTGTGATGAATGCCGTTGCGGCTTGGTCGGACTCCGCCATCTTGATTTGGTGGTAGCCGGAGTATGCGTCAAGGAAACACAATGAATCGTGTCCTGCGGTAGCATCGATAATTTGATCGATGCGTGGGAGGGGGAAGGGATCCTTTGGGCAGGCCTTGTTGAGGTCCTTGAAATCGACGCATAGGCACCAGGATTTGTCCTTCTTCGGTACCATCACCAGGTTTGCTAGCCAGTCCGGATGTTTTATTTCTCTAATGAATCCTGCCTCCAATAACTTGGCTAGTTCCTCTCCCATGGCTTGTCTCTTAGGTTCAGAGAAACGCCGAAGAGTCTGCTTGACTGGCTTGAATCCCTTTAGAATATTAAGGCTATGCTCGGCCAGCCTGCGTGGGATTCCTGGTATATCTGAGGGATGCCAGGCGAATATGTCCCAATTCTCGCGCAGGAACTCTCATAGTGCAGCGTCCACGGCGGGGTTTAACTGTGTCCCGATGGAGGCTGTTTTTGTAGTGTCCGTTGGGTGGACTTGGAATTTGACTATTTCATTCGCTGGTTTAAAGGAGGTGGACTTGGATCTCTTGTCAAGTATCACGTCGTCCTTGTCCACTGTGGAGCGCAGTGCAGTTAATTCCTCGGCCGCCAGGGCTTCGGATAATGCCTCGAGGGCCAATGCGGCTGTTTTGTTTTCGGCGCGGAGGGCTGTGTCCGGATCACTAGCGAGAGTGATGATTCCGTTGGGCCCAGGCATTTTGAGCTTCATGTGCCCATAATGGGGTATGGCTTGGAAGATCGTGAACGCCTCCCGCCCTAAAAGGGCGTGGTATCGGCTACTGAACGTGGCCACTTGGAATGTAATTTCTTTGGACCTATAGTTCTCCGGCGTGCCGAATACCACATCTAGTGTGATTTTCCCAGCACAGCGTGCTTCCCGACTGAGGATGATTCCCATGAAGGTTGTGCTGCTTTGCTCAATGCGGTTCCAGTCTATTTCCATTTTCTGAAGAGTTTCCTCATACACTACAAGAAAACAGACTTTAAGTAACACAATCATGTAACAGATTGAAAAATGTGTTACAAGTGAAATTGTTGTAACACATCATTTTGTGTCCAACGACGAGAATACAGGACTATATAAGACCTCAAAATGTGTTACATCAATATTACAAATCAGTAACATATAAATATATGTTGGTCGAATGTGTTACATAGATTTTGATATGGTAACATATAAATATGTGTTACTCAAATGTGTTACGTGTTAGTATCACATAAGCATGGCTGATACATATTGTTACATGTTCTATTATTTATAGGGGGACTAGAAAAACCTAAAATCAAGTGCATACATTGATCACAAATACCTTTAACATATAGGGCGCATGTGTCGATATGATTTTTTATAAATATGTTATTATCTTGGTGAATAGTGTTCGCATTCTTTGGTAATATGGTATGAAAAACAATATAGTTTGGTTGGTAAATACCAAACTATTTCTCGTATGGTTGCAGTATTGACCATATTTTTATGTGAATTTTAGGATGACTCGGTGACTATAAATGTGAAATGCACACTTTGAAATGATCATATGAAATTTAGTATTTGATGTCAATACTCACAAAGGAGTGGAAGACCAACAACACGAGAGCTTAAATTTGGGCATCGCTTTAAGAACTGGACCGGACAGTTTCCTTTGGAAAAAGAAAAATGGTAAGTTATTAATTTTTTGTTTCTTCAATGAATTAAAAAAATCATGTGAAACTAGGAATCACACCATTGACCTTGAGCACCTGGCCAATGACCCAATACCAAGCGGGTTCGATTTTTGTGATCGGTCAAGGGTGAACTAGAAAGTCATGCATTTTTTTCAAAAGAAAATTGCCTCTAAAAATATTCAAAAGAAAAAATTGGCACGCGACACACCAGACACCTCAGCGGCGACATTTGGCAGGCCGCGCGAGGTCTCGTTCTCCTTCTCCTGGCATTAGGCGTGAGGCGGAATGGAACAAGAGATCGAGGTATTGAATCAATTGCATCAATTTTATTAAATAAATTTATATTCCATAAAAGAGGTATTGAATTTTGTGATTAATAATAAAAAATACACCAATTATGTTACCATATTGATATAGTAGTGTTACTATAGTTACAAAATTTTGTTACTACAAAGATGCGTAACAACTATAAATTATGGTGTTACGATAGTCCGATATTATGTTACTAGTTGATGTGTACCGCTTGTGTTACTAGAGTTAGAAAAACATGTTACCACCAATGGTGTAACGTTTGTGAAAATGTGTTACTCGGTGTTACTATAACTACAAAAATGTGTTACCAATGTGTTTGGTAACACATAATATGCATGTTACTATACTATAATTGTAACACTATTTTTAACATATGGTAACAATTACTATGTGTAACAGTTGACATCACTTAGTAACACGGCTAATGGAACACATTTCAAATTGTGTTACTCTCTGACCTAGTAACACACTTTTGGGCCTGTAGTAACACAAGACGGTGTTACCAAAGGTCTGTCCTGTTGTAGTGATAGATGAGGTTTAATCCACTACCGCCGTCCATGAGTACTTTGGTGAGTCGAAAGCCATCCACAATTAGGCTAAGGACCAGTGCAGCTAGTGCCCGGGCTGTTCAGAATTTAGGTTCGTCACTGGCATTGAAGGTAATAGCCGTGTCACTCCATGGATTTATTGCTGCCACGTGGCAGATTTCGGCAAGGCTGCGGAGTGTTCGCTTGCGCCTATTATTTGATGCGAAGGTCTCAAAGACTGTTAATACCGTATTGTTATCCCCGGGATGGTGCTCTGTGGCATCTGGGATGAGAAGATCCTCGCCACTTTTGGCCACCTGCCGGAGTATCCAACATGATCTAAGGCTGTGTGTTGGCATGGTATCCGCTGTACTATGAATTTTGCAGGGTCCGTTGAGCCATCCCTCCAATACGGTTCCACGCCCTGTAGAGGGTTTTTGCTTTTTTGGGATTAACCCGGGTGTCTTATGATAGTGCACCCTTTTACATCGGAGTGGGTGTATATTCGGAGCCGGCTTATACCAAAATTTTGTTTCGGTTTTCCAGGCGCTTTCCATCGCACAGTACTTTCGTACTATGGACGCCAAGTCAGCGAAGCGTGATATGTCACGGCGACTTATGGCGTTAAGGATTCCCTTGTCCATGCAATTATTGCAGAAAAATAAGATTGCGTCTTCCTCACGACAGTCCTTAACCTTGTTCATCACAAGGAGGAATCTGGCCCAATAAACTGTTTCTTGGGGCTCTTGCCTGATGTTGGAAAGATCGTTTATGTTTGGGTGGGTGGGTGGAATTGAGTCCGAACCCTTACCCGATCTGAGACCCAGGGGCCGAGGAGTTTCCAATCTTGGAAGTTTGGGTTTCGGGATGTTGCCCGATAAGTCTGGCCCGCTGCCTGACTCTAGGTTCAGGGCTTGGGTGATGTTCTCTCGTAAACGGGTGTCCGGCTCGGAGAGCTCAGGAATCCGGACATAGTTAGTCCTCAAGATAGAGGAAGAATCTCCGCATTGTTCCTCCACTACCGCAATGTGATGGGTGACCGGTGGAGATTTAATCTCCCTTTTATCGGGTTTAAGCCCAATCCGATCATAGTCCATAGCGACTCCCAAGGCGGCGATGCGATCCAAGAGCTCGTTTAAGGAAGAGCGCTCCATTGGATCCATCTGCTCGGCAAGTTCCGAGCTGACGTGGAGGCTGTTTTTGATGACACGAGAAGTCATCATCGGTGCAGCAGCCGAACAGGCGGTCATGAGGAAACTACCTAGCCGGAGAGTTTGGCCAACAGCCAAGGCTCCCCCGGCGGTAATGTTGTCTTTAAAGACGAGACGAGACATCCTTCCTTGCGGCGACGACACAGTGGAACTCTCAATGAAAGCACCAATGTCGGTGTCAAAACCGGCTGATCTCGGGTAGGGGGTCCCGAACTATGCGTCTAGGCGGATGGTAACAGGAGACAGGGGACACGATGTTTTTACCCAGGTTCGGGCCCTCTCGATGGAGGTAAAACCCTACTCCTGCTTGATTGATCTTGATGATATGGGTATTACAAGAGTTGATCTACCACGAGATCAGAGAGGCTAAATCCTAGAAGCTAGCCTATGGTATGATTGTTGTTCTTGGTCCTACGGACTAATCCCTCCGGTTTATATAGACACCGGAGGGGGCTAGGGTTACACAAAGTCAGTTACAAGGAAGGAGATCTACATACCCGTATTGCCAAGCTTGCCTTCCACGCCAAGGAGAGTCCCATCCGGACACGGGACGAAGTCTTCAATCTTGTATCTTCATAGTCCAACAGTCCGGCTGTCCGGACACCCCCTAATCCAGGACTCCCTCAATAGACTTGCAAGATAGGATCAAGAACTCACATATATTCATGAAAACATAATAGGTTCAGATCTGAAATCATGGCACTCGGGCCCTAGTGACAAGCATTAAGCATAGCAAAGTCATAGCAACATCAATCTCGTAACACAAGGATACTAGGGATCAAACCCTAACAAAACTAACTCGATTACATGATAAATCTCATCCAACCCATCACCGTCCAGCAAGCCTACGATGGAATTACTCATGCACGGCAGTGAGCATCATGAAATTGGTTATGGAGGATGCTTGATGATGACGATGGCGATGGATTCCCCTCTCCGGAGCCCCGAACAGACTCCAGATCAGCCCTCCCAAGAGAGTTTAGGGCTTGGCGGCCGCTCCATATCGTAAAACGCGATGAATCTTTCTCTCTAATTTTTTCTCCCCGAACACGAATATATGGAGTTGGAGTTGAGGTCGGTGGAGCACCAGGGGGCCCATGAGGCAGGGGGCGTGCCCCCACCCTCGTGGAAAGGGTATGGGCCCCCGGTCCTTGATTCTTTCGCCAGTATTCTCTATTATTTCCAAAAATAATCTCCGTGAAGTTTCAGGTCATTCCGAGAACTTTTGTTTCTACACATAAATAACACCATGGCAATTCTGCTGAAAACAACGTCAGTTCGGGTTAGTTCCATTCAAATCATGCAAGTTAGAGTCCAAAACAAGGGCAAAAGTGTTTGGAAAAGTAGATACGACGGAGACATATCAACTCCCCAAGCTTAAACCTTTGCTTGTCCTCAAGCAATTCAGTTGATAAACTGAAAGTGATAAAGAAAAACTTTTACAAACTCTGCTTGCTCTTGTTGTTGTAAATATGTAAAGCCAGCATTCAAGTTTTCAGCAAAGATTATGAACTAACCATATTGACAATAACATTTAGGTCTCATGTTTACTCATGTCAATGGCATAATCAACTAGCGAGCAATAATAATAAATCTTGGATGACAACACTTTCTCAAAACAATCATAATATGATATAACAAGATGGTATCTCGCTAGCCCTTTCTAAGACCGCAAAACATAAATGTAGAGCACCTTTAAAGATCAAGGACCAACTAAACATTGTAATTCATGGTAAAAGAGATCCATTCATAGTCATACCCAATATAAATTAACAGTAATGAATGCAAATGACAGCGGTGCTCTCCAACTGGTGCTTTTAATAAGAGGGTGATGACTCAACATAAAAGTAAATAGATAGGCCCTTCGCAGAGGGAAGCAGGGATTTGTAGAGGTGCCAAAGCTCGATTTTGAAATAGAGATAAATAATATTTTGAGCGGTATACTTTCATTGTCAACATAACAACCGAGAGATGGCGACATCTTCCATGCTACACACATTATAGGCGGTTCCCAAACGGAATGGTAAAGTTTATACTCCCCCTCCACCAACAAGCATCAATCCATGGCTTGCTCAAAGCAACGAGTGCCTCCAACTAACAACAGTCCCGGGGGAGTTTTGTTTGCAATTATTTTGATTTGATTTGCATAAAGCATGGGACTGGGCATCCCGGTGACCAACCATTTTCTCGTGAGTGAGGAGCGGAGTCCACTCCTCTTGAGAATAACCTGTCTAGCATGGAAGATACAGACAACCCTAGTTGATACATGAGCTATTCGAGCATACAAAACCGAATTTCATGTGAAGGTTTAGAGTTTGGCACATACAAATTTACTTGGAACGGCAGGTGGATACCGCATATAGGAAGGTATAGTGGACTCATATGGAATAACTTTGGGGTTTAAGGGATTGGATGCACAAGCATTATTCCCGCTTAGTACAAGTGAAGGCTAGCGTAAGACCGGAAGCGACCAACTAGAGAGCGACAACAGTCATGAACATGCATTAAAATTAATAAACATTGAGTGCAAGCATGAGTAGGATATAATCTACCATGAACATAAATGTCATGAAGGCTATGTTGATTTTGTTTCAACTACATGCGTGAACATGTGCCAAGTCAAGTCACTTAAATCATTCAAGGGAGGATACCGCCCTATCATACCACATCACAACCATTTTAATAGCATGTTGGCACGCAAGGTAAACCATTATAAACTCCTAGCTAATTAAGCATGGCCCGAGCAACTATAATCTCTAATTGTCATTGCAAACATGTTTATTCATAATAGGGTGAATCAGGAACGATGAACTAATCATATTTACAAAAACAAGAGAGGTCGAGTTCATACCAGCTTCTCCCATCTCAATCAGTCCATCATATATCGTCATAATTGCCTTTCACTTGCACGACTGAATGATGTGAATAATAATAATAGTGCATGTGCATTGGACTAAGCTGGAATCTGCGAGCATTCAATAATCAGGAGAAGACAAGACAATATGGGCTCTTGGTTAAATCAACAATAATGCATAATAGAGCCACTTCAACAATTTTATTATGGTTTCTCCTATCGACCCCCAAAAGAAAAGAAAAGAAAAGAAAACTATTTACATGGGAAAGCTCCCAACAAGCAAAAGAAGAACAGGAAATCTTTTTGGGTTTTCTTTTTAATTATTACTACTACAACAAGAAAAGTAAACTAGCTAAAGCTACAACTAATTTTTTTTAGTTTTCTTAAGATTTTTCAAACACACAAGAAGAAAGCATAAAAAGGAAATAAAATAGCATGGATATTATAGTGAAAGAGTATGAGCACCGACATCTAGCAATGAGTGTGTAAACATAAATGTAATGTAGGTGAGAGATACATACTCCCCCAAGCTTAGGCTTTTGGCCTAAGTTAGTCTATTGCCACGGCTGGCCTGGCGGATATCCAAAGTTGTAGTTGGGGTCGTACTGAGATGCAACTGTCATTGCATCGTGGGCTGCAGCTTGGAGGCGAGCTATCTCAGCCCTCCTCTTATACTCATCCGCCTCCTCTCTGGTTATAAAATATCTCCCTTTTGTCTGAAAGTCAAAGAAGGTAGAAGCAGGGAGAGCGACGTGATAGGTGCGTCGTCTGTCAAAGATTAGTCGGTACTGGAGGAACTGATCGTTCCTCTCAACAAAACGATGAAGAACCATAGCCTCATAATCTAAATAAGCAGGAGGTAACTCAATATCATCCTCACGTATGGTTACGCCAAGAAAAATAGCTAAACGGGTTGCATAAATTCCACCAAAGAAATCTCCATTAAATCTATTATGATGCAACCTACGTGCAACAATGGCTCCCAAATTATAATGTTTATCTCCTAACACAGCACTCCTGAGAATACTGAGGTCAAGGACACACATGTGACATGCTTCATCCTTATCATTTATGCACCTACCTATGAAGAGAGCAAAATAATGTATAGAAGGAAAATGAATGCTCCCTATGGTAGCTTGTGCCATGTCTCTAGATTCCCCCACAGTTATACTAGCAAGAAAATCTCTAAATTCAGATTTGCGAGGTTTACTAGTACTACCCCATTGTAGAAGTTTGCAAGCAGTGGTAAAATCCTCTAAGTCCATAGTATAAGAATTTTCATAAAGATCAAACAGGAAAGTTTGAGAATTGCGTGAAGATGAAAATTCAAACCTCCTCATAAAGGAACTAGTGAGATAGTGGTACTGACGGCACTTATCTGCCTCGAAGCTCACAAGATCAGTGTTACGCATATGTGCGTTAAATTCTTCCTTGATTCCTGCTTGATCCATGAAGTCCTCGGAAGGCCATTCACAAGCCCGCACTGGAGCGTACCTTGGTGGTTCATCATTAGCATCGCGCGTTGCAAGCCTGGGTCCTTGCTTCCTTGAAGGACCACCTTGGTACATTTTCCTAAACATATTTCTTCCTCTGAAAAATTTCTGAAATTTTTAGTAACTTCAAATAAAAGTGAACCAAGCTCAACAAAATTGATAGCAACTACTCCTACAAGTGCCTAGAGCTTATATGATGCATTAGAACTACTTGGAACCATATAAATTTGACATGCAAGCTCAAGAACATGGTCACCTAGGCAACACAAATTTGCAATGAATAAAGCACTAGAACAAAAACTAATTGGACCAATGGAGGAGTCACATACCAAAGAACAATCCCCCAACGCAGTTTTGTGAGAGGTGCTTTGAGCAAGGAGATCAAAAATCGCAGCAAAACGAGCTAGAACTCGTGCTTGAGCTGGATGGTGATTTTTTTGGGAGGAAGAAGAAGTGTGTGGGTGCAGGAATAAGTGGAGGGGAGCCACCATGGGCCCACGAGGCAGGGGGCGCGCCCAGGGGGGTGGGCGCGCCCTGGACCCTCGTGCCCAGGTGCTTGCTCCCCCTGTTGTGTTCTCAGTGCCAAATATTCTCAAATATTCCAGAAAAAATCATATTTCAATTTCAGGGCATTTGGAGAACTTTTATTTTCGGGGTATTTTTATATTGCACGGATAATTCGAAAGCGCATGTAAAAATACTATTTTTTACTTTATTTCAACTGAATAACAGAAAGTAGAGAGAGGGTACAGAAGGTTGTGCTTTCTAACTTCATCCATCTCATGCTCATCAAAAGGAATCCACTAACAAGGTTGATCCAGACTTGTTAACAAACTCATTCCGAATCACATGAAACCGGAGAAATTTCAAATAACACTATGTTACCTCAACGGGGATATGCACATCCCTGATAATAAGAATATCATATCTCTTTTTGACAGTAGGAAGAGAAAATTCAAAACCTCCAATAATAATCGATGGAATTTTTCTAATAGAATTTATACTGTGGACTTGAGGTTGTTTCTGTTGGAAATATGCCCTAGAGGCAATAATAAATTAGTTATTATTATATTTCCTTGTTCATGATAATCGTTTATTATTCATGCTATAATTGTATTGACCGGAAACAGCAATACATGTGTGGATACATAGACAACACCATGTCCCTAGTAAGCCTCTAGTTGACTAGCTCGTTGATCAAGAGATGGTTACGGTTTCCGACCATGGACATTGGATGTCATTGATAACAGGATCACATCATTAGGAGAATGATGTGATGGACAAGACCCAATCCTAAGCCTAGCACAAAGATCGTAGTTCAGATGCTAAAGCTTTTCCAATCTCAAGTATCTCTTCCTTAGACCATGAGATCGTGCAATTCCGGATACCGTAGGGAGTGCTTTGGGTGTATCAAACGTCACAACGTAATCGGGTGACTATAAAGGTGCACTACAGGTATCTCCGAAAGTGACCATTGGGTTGACACGGATCGAGATCGGGATTTGTCACTCCGGTGAGACGGAGAGGTATCTGGGCCCACTCGGTAGGACATCATCATAATGTGCACAATGTGACCAAGGGGTTGATCACGGGATGATGTGTTACGGAACGAGTAAAGAGACTTGCCGGTAACGAGATTGAACAAGGTATCGGGATACCGACGATCGAATCTCGGGCAAGTACTATACCGCTAGACAAAGGGAATTGTATACGGGATCGATTGAGTCCTTGACATCGTGGTTCATCCGATGAGATCATCGTGGAACATGTGGGAGCCAACATGGGTATCCAGATCCGCTGTTGGTTATTGACCGGAGAACGTCTCGGTCATGTCTACATGTCTCCCGAACCCGTAGGGTCTACACACTTAAGGTTCGATGGCGCTTAGGGTTATATAGGAAGCTTGTATGTGGTTACCGAATGTTGTTCGAGTCCGGATGAGATCCCGGACGTCATGAGGAGTTCCGGAATGGTCCGGAGGTAAAGATTTATATATAGGAAGTCCTGTTTGACCATCGGGACAAGTTTCGGTCATCGGTATTGTCTGGACCACCGGAAGGGTCCCGAGGTCCACCGGTGGGGCCACCTATCCCGGAGGGTCCCATGGGCTGAGGTGAGAAGGGATCCAGCCCAAAAGTGGGCTGGGGCGCCACTTCCCTAGGGCCCATGCGCCTAGGGTGAAGGGAAACCCTAAAGGAAGATTCCCATAAGGGAAGGCACCTCCTAGGTGCCTTGGGGAAGGACTCCTCCCGGCCGCCGCCTTGGAGATTGGATCTCCTAGGGGCTGGCGCACCCCCCCCCTTGGGATCCCTATATATAGTGGGGTAGGAGGGCCTCTCAAACACACCTTTTGCCTTTGGTGCAGCCCCTCCCTCTCTCCCAAGTTCTTCTCCTCTCCCGTAGGTGCTTGGCGAAGCCCTGCAGGATTGCCACGCTCCTCCACCACCACCACGCCGTTGTGCTGCTGCTGGATGGAGTCTTCCTCAACCTCTCCCTCTCTCCTTGCTGGATCAAGGCATGGGAGACGTCATCGGCTGTACGTGTGTTGAACAGCGGAGGTGCCGTATGCGTTCGGCACTTGATCATCGGTGATCTGAATCACGCAAAGTACGACTCCATCAACCCCTGCTCACTTGAACGCTTCCGCTTAGCGATCTACAAGGGTATGTAGATGCACTCTCCTTCCCTCGTTGCTAGTTTCTCCATAGATAGATCTTGGTGACACGTAGGAAAATTTTGAATTTCTGCCACGCTCCCCAACAAAGGGCATCATGAGCTAGGTCTATTGCGTAGATTCTTTGCGAGTAGAACACAAAGTAGTTGTGGGCGTTGATAATGTTCAATATGCTTACCGTTACTAGTCCAATCTTGTTTCGACGGTATTGTGGGATGAAGCGGCCCGGACCGACCTTACACGCATTCTTACGTGAGACAAGTTCCACCGATCGACATGCACTTGGTGCATAAGGTGGCTAGCGGGTGCCGCCTCCCACTTTAGTCGGAACGGATTCGATGAAAAGGGTCCTTATGAAGGGTAAATAGCAATTGGCATATCACGTTGTGGTTTTGCGTAGGTAAGAAACGTTCTTGCTAGAAACCCATAGCAGCCACGTAAAACATGCAAACAACAATTAGAGGACGTCTAACTTGTTTTTGCAGGGTATGCTATGTGATGTGATATGGCCAAGAAAAAAGTGATGAATGATATGTGATGTATGAGATTGATCATGTTCTTGTAATAGGATTCACGACTTGCATGTCGATGAATATGACAACCGGCAGGAGCCATAGGAGTTGTCTTAATTTATTGTATGACCTGCGTGTCATTGAACAAACGCCATGTAATTACTTTACTTTATTGCTAACCGTAGCCATAGTAGTAGAAGTAATAGTTGGCGAGACAACTTCATGAAGACACGATGATGGAGATCATGATGATGGAGATCATGGTGTCATGCGGTGACAATGATGATCATGGAGCCCCGAAGATGGAGATCAATGGAGCTATATGATATTGGCCATATCATGTCACTACTATATAATTGCATGTGATGTTTATTATGTTTATGCATCTTGTTTACTTAGTACGACGGTAGTAAATAAGATGATCCCTTACAACAATTTCAAGAAGTGTTCCCCCCTAACTGTGCACCGTTGCTACAGTTCGTCGCTTCTAAGCACCACGTGTTAATCGGGTGTGATGGATTCTTACGTTCACATACAACGGGTGTAAGCAAGATTTACACACGCAGAAACACTTAGGGTTAACTTGACGAGCCTAGCATGTGAAGACATGGCCTCGGAACACGGAGACCGAAAGGTCGAGCATGAGTCGTATAGTAGATACGATCAACATGAAGATGTTCACCGATGATGACTAGTCCGTCTCACGTGTTGATCGGACACGGCCTAGTTGATTCGGATCATGTAATCACTTAGATGACCAGAGGGATGTCTATCTGAGTGGGAGTTCATAAGATGAACTTAATTATCTTGAACATAGTCAAAAGACCTTTTGCAAATTATGTCGAAAGCTCGCGCTTTAGTTCCACTGTTTAGATATGTTCCTAGAGAAAATATAGTTGAAAGTTGAAAGTAGCGATTATGCGGACAATAGAAAGCTTATGTCCTTAATGCACCGCTCAAGATGCTCAACCCCAAACGTCGTTTGTGGATGTTGCGAACATCCGACATACACGCCTTGATAACTACGTGATAGTTCGGTTAAACGGTTTAGAGTTGAGGCACCGAAGACGTTTTTCAAACGTCATGAACATATGAGATGTTTGAAGGCTGAAATTGGGATTTCAAAGCTCGTGCTCACGCCGAGAGGTATGAGACCTCCGACGATTTTCTTAGCCTACAAACTAAGGGAGAAAAGCTCAATCGTTGAGCTTGTGCTCAGATTGTCCAAGTGCAACAATCACTTGAATCGAGTGGGAGTTGATCTTCCGGATGAGATAGTGATGTTTCTCCAAAGTCATTGCCACCAAGCTGCTAGAGCTTCGTGATGAACTATAACATATCAAGGATAGAGATGATGATCCTTGAGGTATTCGCGTTGTTTGACATCACGAAAGTAGAAGTCAAGAAGGAGCATCAATTGTTGATGGTTGGTGAAACCACTAGTTTCAAGAAGGGCAAGGGCAAGAAGGGATACTTCATGAAACGGCAAATCAGCTGCTGTTCCAGTGAAGAAACTCAAGGTTGAACCCAAACCCGAGACTAAGTGCTTCTGTAATAAAGGGAACAGCCACTGGAGCAGGATAACCCTAGATACTTGGTAGATAAGAAGGCAGGCAAGGTCGATAGAAGTATATTTGATATACATTATGTTAATGTGTACTTTACTAGTACTCCTAGTAGCACCAGGTATTAGATAACCGGTTCGGTTGCTAAATGTTAGTAACTCGAAATAAAAGCTACGGAATAAAAGGAGACTAGCTAAAGGTGAGTCGACGATATGTGTTGGAATTGTTTCCAAGGTTGATATGATCAAACATCGCACGCTCCCTCTACCATCAAGATTAGTATTAAACCAGAATAATTATCATTTGGTGTTTGCGTTGAGCATAGACATGATTGGATTATGTCTATCGTAATACGGTTATTCATTTAAAGAGAATAATGGTTACTCTATTTATTTGAATAATACCTTGATGGTCTTGCACCTAAATAAATGGTTTATTGAATCTCGATCGTAGTGATACACAATTTCATGCCAAAAGTATAAGATAGTAATGATAGTACCACTTACTTGTGGCACCCATATAAGTCATATTGGTGTAAACGCATGAAGAAGCTCCATGTTGATGGATCTTTGGACTCACTCGTTTTGAAAAGTTTGAGACATGCTGAACCATGTCTATTGGTGCATACGCATGAAGAAACTCCATGAAGATGGATCGCTTGGACTCACTTGATTTTGAATCACTTGAGATATGCAAAACATACCACATGGGCAAGATGACCTAAAAGCCTCGGTTTCAAAAGAAGATGGAACAAGATAGCAACTTGTTGGAAGTAACACATTTTGATGTGTGCAGTCCAATGAGTGCTGAGGCATGCAAATGAATATCGTTATGTTATGACTTCACAGATGATTCGAGTAGATGTTGAGTATATTTACTTGATGAAGCACAAGTCTGAATTATTGAATGGTTCAAGTAATTTTAGAGTGAAGTTAAAGATCATCGTGACAAGAGGATAGAATGTCTATGATATGATCATAGAGATGAATATCTGAGTTGCGAGTTTGGTACACAATTGAGACATTGTGGAAATTGTTTCACAACTAATACCGCCTGGAACACCATAGTGTGATGGTGTGTCCGAACATCATAGTTGCACCCTATTAGATATGGTGCGTACCATGATGTCTCTTATCGAATTACCACTGTCGTTCATGGGTTAGGCATTAGAGACAACCACACTCACTTTAATTGGGCACCACGTAATTCCGTTGAGACGACACCGCTTGGAGAAACCTAAGTTGTCGTTTCTTAAAAGTTTGGGGCTGACGCTTATGTGAAAAAGTTTCGTGTTGATAAGCTCGAACCCAAAGCGGATAAAATGCATCTTCATAGGACACCCAAAAACGGTTGGGTATACCTCCTAATTCAGATCCGAAAGCAATAGGGATTGTTTCTTGAATCGGGTCCTTTCTCGAGGAAAAGTTCGTCTCGAAAAGTTGAGTGGGAGGATGGTGGAGACTTGATGAGGTTATTGAACCATCACTTCAACTAGTGTGTAGCAGGGCACAGGAAGTTGTTCCCGTGTCACCTACACCAATTGAAGTAGAAGCTTATGATAGTGATCATGAAACTTCGGATCAAGTCACTACCGTGCCTCGTAGGGTGACAAGGATGCGTACTGCTTCAGAGTGGTACGCAATCTTGTCTTAGAGGTCATGTTGCTAGACAACAATGAACCTACGAGCTATGGAGAAGCGACGGTGGGCCCAAATTCCGACAAATGGTTAGAAGCCATGAAATCCGAGATAGTATCCATATATCAGAACAAAGCATGGACTTTGGTGGACTTGCTCGATGATCGACAAGCCATTGAGATAAATGGATCTTTAAGAGGAAGACGGACGTGGACGGTAATGTCACCGTCTATGAAGCTCGACTTGTGGCGAAGAGTTTTTTACAAGTTCAAGGAGTTGACTACGATGAGATTTTCTCATCCGTAGCGATGCTTAAGTCCGTCGGAATCATGTTAGCATTGGCTGCATTTATGAAATCCGGCAGATGGATGTCAAAACGAGTTTCCTTACCAGTTTTCGTAAGGAAAGGTTGTATGTGATACAATCGAGAAAGTTTTGTCGATCCTAAGGATGCTAAAAGGTATGCTAGCTCCAGCGATACTTCTAAGGACTTGAGTAAGCATCTCGGAGTTGGAATGTGCACTTTGATGAGATGATCAAAGATTTTGGGTTTATACAAAGTTTATGAGAAACTTGTATTTCCAAAGAAGTGAGTGGGAGCACTATAGAATTTCTGATGAGTATATGTTGTTGACATATGGATGATCAGAAATGATGTAGAATTTCTGGAAAGCATATAGGGTTATTTGAAAAGTGTTTTTCAAGTATAAACCTGTATTAAGCTACTTGAACATTGAGCATCAAGATCTATAGGGATAGATCAAAACCGCTTAATGGTACTTTCAAATGAGCATATACCTTGACATGATCTTGAAGGTGTTCAAGATGGATCGATCAAAGAAGGAGTTCTTGCACGAGATGTAAGGTATGAAGTTAAGACTTGAAGCTCGACCACGGCAGAAAAGAGAGAAAGGACGAAGGTCGTCCCTATGCCTTAGGCGTAGGCTCTACAAGATGCTATGCTGTGTACCGCACCTAAGTGTGCCTTGCCATGAGTTAGTCAAGGGTACAAGAATGATCCAGGAATGGATCATTGGACAGCGTTCAAAATTGTCCTTGGAGTAAATAAGGACATGTTTCTCGATTATGGAGGTGATAAAGAGTTCGGCGTAAAGGGTTACGTCGATGCAAGCTTTAACACCTATCCGAGTGACTCGAGTAGCAAACCGGATACGATAGTGGAGCAACCATTTGGAATAGTTCCAAATGGAGCGTGAAAGCATCATTTACAATATGACATAGAGATTTATGAAAATACGTACGGATCTGAATGTTCTGCACCGTTGACTAAAACCTCTCTCACACGCTAAACATGATCAAACCCCAGAACTCAATGAGACTTAATCACATGGTGATGTGAACTAGTTTAAGACACTAGTAAACTCTTTGGATGTTGGTCACATGGCGATGTGACCTATCAGTGTTAATCACATGGCGATGTGAACTAGATTATTGACTCTATTGCAAGTGGGAGACTGTTGGAAATATGCCCTAGAGGCAATAATAAATTAGTTATTATTATATTTCCTTATTCATGATAATCGTTTATTATTCATGCTATAATTGTATTGACCGGAAACAACAATACATGTGTGGATACATAGACAACACCATGTCCCTAGTAAGCCTCTAGTTGACTAGCTCGTTGATCAATAGATGGTTACGGTTTCCTGACCATGGACATTGGATGTCATTGATAACAGGATCACATCATTAGGAGAATGATGTGATGGACAAGACCCAATCCTAAGCCTAGCACAAAGATCGTAGTTCGTATGCTAAAGCTTTTCCAATGTCAAGTATCTCTTCCTTAGACCATGAGATCGTGCAATTCCCGGATACCATAGGAGTGCTTTGGGTGTATCAAACGTCACAACGTAACTGGGTGACTATAAAGGTGCACTACAGGTATCTCCGAAAGTGACCATTGGGTTGACACGGATCGAGATCGGATTTGTCACTCCGGTGAGACGGAGAGGTATCTCTGGGCCCACTCGGTAGGACATCATCATAATGTGCACAATGTGACCAAGGGGTTGATCACGGGATGATGTGTTACGAACGAGTAAAGAGACTTGCCGGTAACGAGATTGAACAAGGTATCGGGATACCGACGAACGAATCTCGGGCAAGTACTATACCGCTAGACAAAGGGAATTGTATACGGGATCGATTGAGTCCTTGACATCGTGGTTCATCCGATGAGATCATCGTGGAACATGTGGGAGCCAACATGGGTATCCAGATCCCGCTGTTGGTTATTGACCGGAGAACGTCTCGGTCATGTCTACATGTCTCCGAACCCGTAGGGTCTACACACTTAAGGTTCGATGGCCGCTAGGGTTATATAGGAAGCTTGTATGTGGTTACCGAATGTTTTTGAGTCCCGGATGAGATCCCTGACGTCGCGAGGAGTTCCGGAATGGTCCGGAGGTAAAGATTTATATATAGGAAGTCCTGTTTCGCCATCGGGACAAGTTTCGGGTCATCAAGATTGTAGGACCACCTAAGGGTCCCGAGGTCCACTGGTGGGGCCACCTATCCCGGAGGGTCCCATGGGCTAAGGTGAGAAGGGATCCAGCCCAAAAGTGGGCTGGGCGCCACTTCCCTAGGGCCCATGCGCCTAGGGTGAAGGGGAAACCCTAAAGGAAGATTCCCATAAGGGAAGGCACCTCCTAGGTGCCTTGGGGGAAGGACTCCTCCCCCGCCGCCCCCTTGGAGATTGGATCTCCTAGGGGCTGGCGCACCCCCCCTTGGGATCCCTATATATAGTGGGGTAGGAGGGCCTCTCAAACACACCTTTTGCCTTTGGTGCAACCCCTCCCTCTCTCCCAAGTTCTTCTCCTCTCCCGTAGGTGCTTGGCGAAGCCTGCAGATTGCCACGCTCCTCCATCACCACCACGCCGTTGTGCTGCTGCTGGATGGAGTCTTCCTCAACCTCTCCCTCTCTCCTTGCTGGATCAAGGCATGGGAGACGTCACCGGCTGTACGTGTGTTGAACGCGGAGGTGCCGTGCGTTCGGCACTTGATCATCGGTGATCTGAATCACGGCGAGTACGACTCCATCAACCCCGTTCACTTGAACGCTTCCGCTTAGCGATCTACAAGGGTATGTAGATGCACTCTCCTTCCCTCGTTGCTAGTTTCTCCATAGATAGATCTTGGTGACACGTAGGAAAATTTTGAATTTCTGCTACGTTCCCCAACAGCTTCCTCGGAAAGTGTACCGTATGCTCATTACCATTAACATGAAAAGTGACATTGCCTTTGTTGCAATCAATAACAGCCCTGCAGTATTCAAAAGGGTCTTCCAAGAATAATAGACATACTATCGTCCTCGGGAATATCAAGAATAACAAAGTCCATTAAAATAGTAACGTTTGCAACCACAATAGGCACATCCTCACAAATACCGACAGGTATAGCAGTTGATTTATCAGCCATTTGCAAGGATATTTCAGTAGGTGTCAACTTATTCAAATCAAGTCTACGATATAAAGAGAGAGGCATAACACTAACACCGGCTCCAAGATCACATAAAGCAGTTCTGACATAGTTTCTTTTAATGGAGCATGGTATAGTAGGTACTCCTAGATCTCCAAGTTTCTTTGGTATTCCACCTTTAGAAGTATAATTAGCAAGCATGGTGGAAATTTCAGCTTTCAGTATCTTTCTTTTATTAGTAACAACATCTTTCATATACTTGGCATAAGGATTCATTTTGAGCATATCAGTCAAACGCATACGTAAGAAGATAGGTCTAATCATTTCAGCAAAGCACTCAGAATCCTCATCATCCTTTTTATTGGATGGTTTAGGAGGAAAAGGCATGGGTTTCTGAACCCATGGCTCCCTTTCTTTACCGTGCTTCCTAGGAACAAAGTCTCTCTTATCATAACGTTGATTCTTTGATTGTGGGTTATCAAGATCAACAACAGGTTCAATTTCTACATCGTTATCATTACTAGGTTGAGCATCAACATGAACATCATCATTAATATTGTCACTAGGTTCATGTTCATTACCAGATTGTGTTTCAGCATCAGAAATAGAAATATCATTGGGATTCTCAGGTGTGTCAGCAACAGGTTCACTAGAAGCATGCAAAGTCCTATCATTTTTCTTTTTCTTCTTTTTAGAGGGACTAGGTGCATCTACATTTTTTCTCTGAGAATCTTGCTCAATTCTCTTAGGATGGCCTTCAGGATACAAAGGTTCCTGAGTCATTTTACCAGTTCTAGTAGCCACTCTAACAACATAGTCATTATTCTTATTATTCAATTCATTGAGCAAATCATTCTGAGCTTTAAGTACTTGTTCTACTTGAGTGGTAACCATAGAAGCATGTTTACTAATGAGTTTAAGTTCACCTTTAACTCTAGACATATAATCACTCAAGTGTTCAAGCATATAAGAATTTTGTTTCAATTGTATACCAACATAAGCATTGAAATTTTCTTGTTTGACAATAAAATTATCAAACTCATCTAAGCATTGGCTAGCAGACTTATAACGAGGAATATCACCTTCATCAAATTTATAGAGAGAATTTACCTTTACTACCTGTGTCGGGTTATCAAGACCATGTGTTTCTTCAATAGGTGATGAATTAAGATCATATATTTCTTCAACAGGCGGTAAATTAAGACCATGTATTTCTTCAATAGGAGGTAAATTCTTAACATCTTCATCTTTAATACCCTTTTCTTTCATAGATTTCTTTGCCTCTTTCATATATTCAGGACTGAGAAATAGAACACCCCTTTTCTTTGTAGTTGGCTTAGGAGTTGGCTCAGGAAGTGTCCAGTTATTTTCATTGGTCAACATATTATTCAATAGAATTTCAGCTTCATCCGGTGTTCTTCCCTGAAAACAGAACCATCACAACTATCCAGGTGGTATCTGGAAGCATCGGTTAGTCCATTATAAAAGATATCAAGTATTTCATTTTTCTTAAGAGGATGATCAGGCAAGGCATTAAGTAATTGGAGAAGCATCCCCCAAGCTTGTGGGAGACTCTCTTCTTCAATTTGCACAAAATTATATATATCCATTAAAGAAGCTTGTTTCTTATGAGCGGGGAAATATTTAGCAGAGAAGTAATAAATCATATCCTGGGGACTACACACACAACCAGGATCAAGAGAATTAAACTATATCTTATCATCACCCTTTAATGAGAACGGAAATATTTTAAGGATATAATAGTAGCGAGTTTTCTCATCATTAGTGAACAGGGTGGCTATATCATTTAATTTAGTAAGATGTGCCACAACAGTTTCAGATTCATAGCTATAAAAATGATCAGATTCAAGAAAGTAATTATATCAGGATCAACATAGAATTCATAATCCTTATCAGTAACAAAGATAGGTGAAGTAGCATAAGCAGGATCATATTTCATTCTAGCATTCAGAGTTTTTTGTTTAAGCTTAGCTAATAATTTCTTAAGATCGCTTCTATCATTGCAAGAAAGAAAGTCTCTAGCAGTTTCTTCATCCATAACATAGCCCTCAGGCACAACAGGCAATTCATATTTAGGTGGAGAATCTTCATCATCACTTTCATCAATATTATCAGTTTCAATAATTTCATTCTCTCTAGCCCTAGCAAGTTGTTCATCAAGAAATTCACCAAGTGGCACAGTAGTATCAAACATAGAAGTAGTTTCATCATAAGTATAATGCATAGCAAAGTGGCATCATCAATAACATGCGACATATCATAATTAATAACAGAAGCAGGTTTAGGTGTCGCAAGCTTACTCAAAATGTAAGGTGAATCAAGTGCAGAGCTAGATGGCAGTTCCTTACCTCCCCTCGTAGTTGAGGGATAAATTTTTGTTTTCTCGTCTTTCAAGTTCTTCATAGTGACCAGAAGATATAAATCCCAAGTGACTCAAAGAATAGAGCTATGCTCCCCGGCAACGGCGCTAGAAAATAGTCTTGATAACCCACAAGTATAGGGGATCGCAACAGTTTTCGAGGGTAGAGTATTCAACCCAAATTTATTGATTCGACACAAGGGGAGCCAAAGAATATTCTCAAGTATTAGCAGTTGAGTTGTCAATTCAACCACACCCGGATAACTTAGTATCTGCAGCAAAGTATTTAGTAGCAAAGTAATACGGAAGTAATGGTAACGGTAGCAAAAGTAATATTTTTGGGTTTTGTAGTAATTGTAACAGTAGCAACGGAAAAGTAAATAAGCGAAGAAAATATGTGAAAAGCTCGTAGGCATTGGATCGGTGACGGGAAATTATGTCGGATGCGGTTCATCATGTAACAGTCATAACATAGGGTGACACAGAACTAGCTCCAATTCATCAATGTAATGTAGCCATGTATTCCGAATATAGTCATACGTGCTTATGGAAAAGAACTTGCATGACATCTTTTGTCCTACCCTCCCGTGGCAGCGGGGTCCTAATGGAAACTAAGGGATATCAAGGCCTCCTTTTAGTAGAGTACCAGACCAAAGCATTAAAACATAGTGAATACATGAACTCCTCAAACTATGGTCATCACCGGGAGTGGTCCCGATTATTGTCACTTCGGGGTTGCCGGATCATAACACATAGTAGGTGACTATAGACTTGCAAGATAGGATCAAGAACTCACATATATTCATGAAAACATAATAGGTTCAGATCTGAAATCATGGCACTCAGGCCCTAGTGACAAGCATTAAGCATAGCAAAGTCATAGCAACATCAATCTCAGAACATAGTGGATACTAGGGATCAAACCCTAACAAAACTAACTCGATTACATGATAAATCTCATCCAACCCATCTCCGTCCAGCAAGCCTACGATGGAATTACTCACGCACGGCGGTGAGCATCATGAAATTGGTGATGGAGGATGGTTGATGATGACGATGGCGACGGATTCCCCTCTCCGGAGCCCCGAATGGACTCCAGATCAGCCCTCCCGAGAGAGTTTGGGGCTTGGCGGCGGCTCCATATCGTAAAACACGATTAATCTTTCTCTCTGATTTTTTTCTCCCCGAACACGAATATATGGAGTTCGAGTTGAGGTCGGTGGAGCACCGGGGGCCCACGAGGCAGGGGGCTCGCCCAGGGGGCAGGCGCGCCCCCCACCGTCGTGGAAAGGGTGTGGGCCCCCTGTCCTTGATTCTTTCGCCAGTATTTTTTATTATTTCCAAAAATAATCTCCGTGAAGTTTCAGGTCATTCCGAGAACTTTTGTTTCTGCACATAAATAACACCATGGCAATTCTGCTGAAAACAGCATCAGTCCGGGTTAGTTCCATTCAAATCATGCAAGTTAGAGTCCAAAACAAGGGCAAAAGTGTTTGGAAAAGTAGATACGACGGAGACGTATCACCAGTCACCTTTGGCAGTCCACAGAGGTGCATGCAAAGGGCTAGAAAATGCAGTGAAGAATGTTTTCCCCCATTGTGAGCAGAGGGAGTGCTTCGGCCATATGTGGATGAATTTGATCAAAAAATTCAGAGGGGAAGAATTTGGTTGCATGTGGCCAGCAATAAGATCTTACACTAAACAGACACATTCATATCTTCTTGGTAATATAATGACACCATGCCCTGAGTTTGGTCCATGGGTGAATGCCTACCATTCTCTATTCTAGTTAGGTCAGGATTTAACACTGCCATCAAGTGTGATCATATCAACAACAACTTGACAGAAAGTTTTAACAACAAGGTGAAGCAATTAAAAAAAATCCTGTGCATGACATGGTTGACCAAATCAGGGTCATTATCATGCGCTTGTGGGAATTGAGAAGAAGGATTGGTGATTGTCTACAAGGGGATAGGCTTCTTGCAGTGGTACAACATGTGGTCAATAGGAGCAGAAATCTTAGACATTTATCTGTTGAAAAATCTTCTGTGTGGGGTGCTGAAGTTAGAGATACCAAAACTGGTAAAAGGCATGTTGTTAACACTGAAATGCATGATTGCACTTGTTTGGAGTGGCAACACACTGTGAAACCATGTGATCACGCTATACTTTTCTTGGCCTCCCGATCGAAGATAAACATGCACCCATATTTGCACGAATATTACTCAGTAGCAAGATTCAAGGTTGCATATGCAACTCCAATTCCAGCACTTACAGATCAGTCTCAGTGGCCTGAAGTGGAAATTGAATTTTCCATGTGCCCTTCCCTAACAAAAAAGGCTGGCAGGCCTAAAGAGAGTAGATTCAAGGCATGGTTTGAAAAAGGTGGGAGTATTAAAAGGGCAAGGGAAAGAAGGATGAAAAGCCAAAAAGGTCCCAAAAAGGCAACAAAAATAGATGCAAGTTGTACCAGGAACTTGGGCATCGAGTTGGATCTCCCAAATGTTGTTACACTCCTGAAAGGCCAAAGTATGTGGGCATATGTTTGCATTGTTTACTATTTTGTTGCATTTCTCAATTACTAACTAGTTGACATGCTTTATCTTTTTAGGAGGAAGCATGCAGGTGAGCCCCTTGTTGTTGAAGACTGCTGGCCAAAGAAAAAGGCAAGAGGCAATGGCTGTAGAAGAAAGAGAAGTTTTGGTGAAACAGTACACATTCAACCAGACTTGGATGGTGTGGTGCAAAATGAGCAAGACTTGGATGTGCTGCTGCAAGATGAGCAAGATTTTGATGGTCTGGTGCCAACTGAAGATATGGGTACCTCTGAAGATATTCCAACTGATGTTGTGCAAGCTGAGCCTATGTTGGAAGTTGAGTTGCCACCTGAAGATATTCCAGCTGATGTGGTGCCAACTGAGCCTCTATTGGAAGTTGTGTTGCCAACTGGTGATATTGGGTCCGATGATACTGAACTATTGTAGTGCGAAATGAAGTTGCTGTTCCGGGCAGTCCAGTGAAGAAAATCAAGAGCTTCAGTGAACTGCGTGTTGTACAACCAAAAACATGCATTGGTAAAAATAAGAAGAAATCGAGTGGTAGGAAGAAGCAGAAGTGAAAATTTGGGGTTGAAACTTGTGTGTTGCTACTATGTTGTAGTAATAAAATCTTGCCTGAATTTGTGTAATGGTATTTTTACTTTGATATGATGTGTATTTGTGTAATACTATTCAAGTTTGAGACAAAATTCAGATTTGAGCCAAAATTCAAATATGAAGTTATTTGGTCTGTGCTTTGGTGTTACAATGATTTCTGGACTATTATGCATGTTAGTTGATTAAACGGAGCACTTTTATTATGTGAAACTCTGGACATGAAAAATGTGCTCCACATGAGCTCCAAAACCCCTCCAAAGCTAGGGAAAACAGACCCATTTGTAAGCAAGTTTTTTTACCTTCTCTAAATGAGCCGAAAAAGGAAACTTGACATCTAGTGTGTGTATATAAGAGTCCTTCCTGATATTGGATCGTTTCGATCAAGTATGACATGTTTAACACTAAACCCTAGCTCACTTCTCTTCAAAACCCTACAACCTCGTTCTTGATAGCCATCTTTTGTGAAGGTTTTTTCATGAAAATATCCGTAGTCCAGGTTTCTTATCTTTCCTAGATACTTAGTCACATAGAACGATGATCGGCACAAGTTATATATTTTTTTGATTTTTTTGAATTAGTTATGCTCAACCCTAAACGTTGAAAACCTCTCAAAACCCATCAAAAGCCCATCAAAACCCCGCACTCCTCTGGGCATTTGGATCACTGTGAATGGACGGTATGGATCAAGCACTAAGTATGTCAGCGAACCGTGGGCTGCTCTCTGATTGGCTGATTCGAAGATGCTGAATATTATAACACGCAACATTTTGGGCCATTGGATGGATGTGAACATAAGCAACGGTCTAGATCAGGAGCCACGTCGTAGATCCGTGGGCTGCGCTTTCATTGGCTGGTCGTTTTAGCCCATTTTTTAAACATTGTATAAGACTGAGCAGGCCTGCCATGTGTTGTTGGGCTTAATTAAAGTGGCCCACCCATTGGACCAATGGACACCATGCTACATTTGGCCTGAAAAGCATGCACGCGCGCGCAGCCCTGCCGTGGCCGCCCTCGCAGCGTTCGACGTTGCATGCATGGCATCGAGCATGCCCGCCGACACCCTCGTCACATTATGGCTATTTACCCATTCTATATGGGTCTAGATGCCCGACCGTCACTAGCCGCTGCATGCATGGCATCGATCTCATCTCACGACGCGTTTTAATTGCTAGAGTGCTACGCGGGTCGTTGGCATTACTACCATAATGCATGTGCGTGTACACATGGGTTGGCTCGGGTGACTCGATGCCACATTGCCCATTTCCCAGGCCATTACGAGGGAGGGGAAAACAAAATGTTAAAATGGTGCACCTTGACAATTTAAGCACACCCAAGCCTACATCTTCCTCTCACTCTCCTTCATCTCCCATCTTCACCACAAGCCGTTCGAGCCGTCACAAGATCCAGTCGAAGCTAGCAAGCAAGATGCAGTTCATCCGGGCTACCTATCATGTGCCGCCCACCTTCCCCGAGAGGCTCTACCCTGCCGGAGTCCGGGTGGAGAACACCCTACGGGTGTGGGCGATCTCGAGGTGGAGGGGGGAAAGGGGGCTGACCAAGTTCTTCCTCTTCGCCAGCTACCGCCACCTCCTGAGGGGCTCTCTGGTCATGTTCCGTGTCGAAGAGGTCAGTAGCAATGGCCATCCTCTCGGGCTCATCGTGAGTTTCACCAACCCCTTAGACGCCTACTACCTCCTCGGCCATTTTTTTGGTGTGGATGCGAGTTCATCGCATTCACCATGTAGAACATCTTCACCGATTTTGACAGCGCCTTCCTCGCCGATGAGCGCATGCACACTGAGGGAGTTCCGGACTAGGGGGTGTCCGGATAGCCGAACTATCATCATCGGCCGGACTCCAAGACTATGAAGATACAAGATTGAAGACTTCGTCCCGTGTCCGGATGGGACTTTCCTTGGCGTGGAAGGCAAGCTTGGCGATACGGATATGTAGATCTCCTACCTTTGTAACCGACTCTATGTAACCCTAACCCTATTCGGTGTTTATATAAACTGGAGGGTTTTTAGTCCGTAGGACGAACAACAATCATACCATAGGCTAGCTTCTAGGGTTTAGCCTCTTTGATCTCGTGGTAGATCCACTCTTGTAACACACATCATCAATATTAATCAAGCAGGAGATAGGGTTTTACCTCCATCAAGAGGGCTCGAACCTGGGTAAAACATCGTGTCCCTTGTCTCCTGTTACCATCCGCCTAGACGCACAGCTCGGGACCCCCTACCCGAGATCCGCGGGTTTTGACACCGACATTGGTGCTTTCATTGAGAGTTCCTCTGTGTCGTCACCGATAGGCCCGATGGCTCCTTCGATCATCAACAATGACGCAGTCCGTGGTGAGACCTTTCTCCCGGACAGATCTTCAGATTCGGCGGCTTTGCATCAAGGCCAATTCGCTTGGCCATCTGGAGCAGATCGAAAGCTACGCCCCTGGCCATCAGGTCAGATTTGGAAGTTTGAACTATACGGCCGATATCCGCGGAGACTTGATCTTCGACGGATTCGAGCTGCAGCCGAGCGTGCCGCACTGCTTCGATGGGCATGATCTAGCTCTGCAGCCGAACAGTGCCCTGGAGGCTGCACCAGCATCCGCTCCGACCCTTAATCCGGAGCCGGATTCCCCGATCGAGGACGAGTGGTTGGACACCGCCTCGGGGGCTACAATCTCTATGGCGATTGAGCCGAACTCCATCCCTGTCCTTTGCGAAGACTTCGACTCCCGGGTGCCGGACTCCTCTCCGGACTCCGAACCCTCATACCGCCAATCGAATCCGATTGGGCGCTCGTCATGGAGTTCACTGCCGCGGACATCTTTCAAAGCACTTCGCCCTTTGGCGACATCCTGAATTCACTAAAGTCTCTCTCTTTATCCGGAGAGCCCTGGCGGATTACGGTCAGGAAGGTTGGGATGCGGACGACGAAAAATTCAAAGCCCACCCACCACCCACTTGGTAGCGCCGACGATCTAATCTAACCGACATGCTAGACTACGACTCCGAAGACATCGACGGTATGGACGACGATGCCGGAGACGACCAAGACCCAGCGCCTACAGGGCACTGGAAGGCCACCTCGTCATATGACATATACATGGTGGACATCCCAAAAGATGGGAACGGCGATGGAACAGAGGAGGATGACCCCTCCAAGAAACAGCCCAAGCGCCGGTGTCAGCGGTGCCGCTCTAAATCCCGCCACAGCAAGAATAAAGATTCCGGCACCGGAGACAACAATACACCGGACAATGCCGAAGACAATCCACTCTAGCAAGATCCAGCGCAGGAAGATGGAGACGCCAGCCCTCACGAGAGAGCGGCAGAAGAAGAGGTAGAGGATTATATGCCTCCCTCCGGAGACGAAGCAAGCCTCGACGACGATGAATTCGTCATGCCTGAGAATCCCGTCGAACAAGAGCGTTTTAGACGTAGGCTTCTGGCCACGGCGAACAGCCTCAAGAAAAAGCAGCAACAACTTAGAGCTGATCAGGATCTGCTAGCGGACAGATGGACTGAAGTCCTCGCGGCCGAAGAGCATGAGCTCGAACGCCCCTCCAAAAGCTACCCTAAACGCAAGCTACTCCCCCGATTAGAGGAGGAGGCTTACGAACCCGCATCACCAGGAGACAATACGGCTGACCGACCACCCCGTGGCCGCGACAGAGAGGCCTCTAGGCCCTTCACTAGAACCGTGCACTCGCATCGCTCAAAAGCACACGGCCAAAGGGGAACGCTCCGGACCTGCGAGATATATTGGAGGACAAGGCAAGACAATCAAGATCGATCTATGGATCGCGTGGGCGCCCAGTGCGTGGCGACAACCGTCGCGCGGACACACGATAAGTCGGCCGGGCCGAACAAAACAGACAAAGCTCTTTTGAGTTCCGTCGTGATATCGCCCAGTACAGAGGCGCCCCACACCCACTATGCTTCACAAAGGAAGTAATGGATCATCAAATCCCCGAAGGGTTTAAACCCGTCAATATTGAATCCTATGATGGCACAACAGACCCCGCGGTTTGGATCAAGACTATCTCCTTCACATCCACATGGCCCGCGGTGACGATCTTCACGCCATCAAATACCTCCCCTCAAGCTTAAAGGACCAGCCCGGCATTGGCTCAACAGCTTGCCAGAGTCAATTGGGAGCTGGGAGGACCTGGAAGCCGCATTCCTCGATAACTTCCGGGGCACTTATGTGCGACCACCGACGCCGATGACCTAAGCCACATAATTCAGCAGCCAAATGAATCGGCCGACAATTCTCGACACGGTTCTTAACCAAGAAAAACCAAATCGTCGACCGTCCGGATCAAGGAGGCCCTCGCTGACCTTCAAGCCTAACATCCGCGACGAGTGGCTTGCCCGGCACCTAGGACAGGAAAAGCCGAAATCCATGGCAGCCCTCACATCACTCATGACCCGCTTCTGCGCGGGTGAGGACAGCTGGCTAGCACGCAGCAACAACCTCAGGAAAAATTCTGGTAGTCCGGACTTCAAGGACCGAAATGGCAGGCCGCGTCGTAACAAAAACAAACGCCGCACTGACGGCGACAATATTGAGGATACAACAATCAATGCCGGATTCAGAGGCTCTAAACCCGGTCAGCGGAAAAAGCCATTCAAAAGAACTACTCCGGGTCCGTCCAATTTGGACCGAATACTCGACCGCTTGTGCGGATACACGGCACCCCGAAAAGCCAGCTAACCACACCAACAAGGACTGTTGGGTATTCAAGCAGGCAGGCAAGTTTATTGCCGAAAACAATGACAAGGGGCTGCATAGCGATGACGAGGACGAGACCCAACCGCCGAACAATAAAGGACAGAAGGGTTTCCCCCCACAGGTGCGGACGGTGAACATGATATACGCAACGAACATACCCAAAAGGGAGAGTAAGCATGCACTCGGGGATGTCTACGCGATGGAGCCAGTTGCCCCGAAGTTCAATCCATGGTCCTCCTGCCCGATCACTTTTGACCGAAGGGACCACCCCACCAGCATTCGCCACGGCGGATTCGCCGCACTGGTTTTAGACCCAATCATCGATGGATTTCACCTAACCAGAGTCCTGATGGACGGCGGCAAAGCCTGAACCTGCTTTACCGTGATACGGTCGCAAAATGGGCATAGACCCTCAAGGATTAAACCTACCAAAACGACCTTTAAAGGCGTCATACCAGGTGTAGAAGCCAATTGTACAGGCTCAATTACACCGGAAGTGGTCTTGGATCCCGGATAACTTCCGGGCGAGGAGTTAATCCTCGACATAGTCCCGTTCGCAGCGGCTATCATGCCCTGCTCGGACGCATCGCTTGCAAATTTCAACGCGGTGCCGCACTACGCATACCTCAAGCTCAAGATGCCAGGCCCTCGAGGAGTCATCACGGTCAACGCAAACATCGAACGTTCTCTCCGCACGGAGGAACATACTGGCGGCTCTCGCGCGAAGTGCAATACAGCCTCTTCAGGCAATTCTCGAGTCCGGCCGTTAAGCGGCCGGACACAGCTAAGCGCGCCCGGAGTAACTTACAACAAGGCCACCTGGCACGTTCCGAGCATGCGTAGCAGTGCGGCCCCAACCCCAGCTCCTGCGAAACGTCAAAGCAGGTCCTTCGCGTACATCATTACGCTCTGAAGATACCATGGGCATGGGGAGAGGGGCACGACCACGATAAACCCAGACTGCGGCTCAACCACACCAGGGGCTCTCAAGTGTGTCGTTTATTTTTCTTTTCTTTTTTACCTTTTACTTTTTATCCACAGGACTCCGTTTGTCAGAGGCCCTGTCCGGCAGCAGACCTGCCGAACTCACGATGCAACAGCCAGGGAAGGATAAAGGCTACAACGAATATACAGGTGGTCTCCATTACGAGCATTTTTATACACCAATCTGCAGCCTACCCTTGGAGGGGGACATGTTTAATAGTCCCATACCTTGCTTATCGCACTATTTGTATCGTTCTGCATTCGTAGCAGCACTTATTAAATAAAACAATGCAGCACCTTTTTGCTTGTAATTGCATTTCTTTTTCATACATATGTTCATTAACAGCATGTTGCATCCGTACACTTTGGTACGGCTAATATACACCAGGGGCTTATGTTTCCGCATTATGGTGTGATGAGTCCGAACACTTTCACAAGTGCGGCACCCCGAACTTATAGCACTATATGCATCGGCTCCGAATCATGTCTTGGGTCAATAGTTGGGTTTGCACGGCTCCCGTGTTTTGGTACCTTACGTTTATATATCGGCTAAGGTAGCACTGGAGAACCACTGCGATTCCGCTCCAGCTTGAGCTGGGTTAACGCCTCGATGGAGAAAGCTAAAACTGACCGTCATGATGAGGCGAGAGCCGATCGCTGTTCGAGAGGTTTTTTAAGTAGTCCTTAAAGACTTATGCCGCTTAGAGCGAGGAGCCGGATACTGTCCGGCCAAGGCGTGGATAGCGCCCCAAATTCGGCCTTCCAAAGACTAGGGGCTTCGCCGAAATTTAAAACTATAGAATTCTATGGCTAAGTGAGAGTGTTCAAGCATTATAAGTCCGGTTGCCTTGTTCGCTGTGTTGAGCACCTCCCTAGATGGACCCAAAAATGGGAACAAGAGCGCTCAAGTTTATCCCGAACACCCCAGCACTCGTGGCAGGGGGGCAGAAGCCGACGACTTGCCATCTCTCGATTTGATAAACAGCCGCCTGTAAGGTAATATTTTAAATTAACAAGCGTTGCTTAAGCGCATATGAACTTAGTTTTCAGCGCACAGGATAACAAAATGCGAGTCTACTCAAATATTACATCTTTGGAGCACTCACCCGCAATAGTGTGGGCGCCTTCAAAGACACTCTTATAATACATCTCGGGCGTGCGATGCTCCTTGCCCTCCGGTGGTGGGTCCGTCCACGAGCTTACGGGCATCCATCTTGCCCCAGTGCACCTTTGCGCGGGCAAGGCCCGACGGCGCCCTCGATACAAGCGGAATGCTTGATGACTTCTACCCAGGCACGCATCCATCACCGCCGCACCAGCCGAAATAGCTCCCGGGCATGGCCTCCTTAGGCCACACCGAACTATGAGGCCCTTCATGGCCTGTTCGCCGCCTTAGGAGCTCGACCAGCTGCTTCACTGGTCGCTAAAAGCACCGGATGTCCGGCCTCGGATATCTTTGAGACCGTAAGACCTTCTCCGTTGAGCTCCCTCCTCGGCCCGGTAGAATGCGGCAGCATCGGACACGCTGAGGAAGATCTGCGAACGCTCTGGAGAGCTCCGAATTTGGGTAAGTAATGTAATTAACACTCACATGCTTACTTTGCATGAAAAATGCCTTACCCGCTGCTATTTTCTTCACCGCCTCAATCTCCTGGAGGGCCTTGTAGGCTTCGCCTTAGCGACTTTGGCACTCTCAAGAGTTGCTGCAAGCTCGAGACTCTCGAGTCTTGAGTCACGCCCAAGCTCTCATGTTTTTCACGTGATCCTGGAGCTCTTGCTGTACCTCCGCCACCGCGCCTCCTGCTTCTCTCGCTCGGTGCGCTCATGGCAGACATTACGTTCGACGCTGCAACCGCCTCCTTCGTGGTAGCCACCTCGTTAGTGGCCCCTGCAATACCCACGTTATCCTTGTCATTTTTCTTGCAACCAAATCCTTTTCTCAGAAGGTACAATTTTCATAAGGTATTACTCACCTTCTTTTTCCTCGAGCTGCTTCTTGGCATGGCCGAGCTCGTTCTCGGACCGCTCGAGGTTTTCCTTCAAAGTATTGACCTCCACAGTCAGTGCGGCGGAGGTCAGCAGCACAGCCTGCAATCCCATATTGACATACTTATGTTAGACTCCTGCGTTTATCTTTCTAAAGATCCTCAGTCCGGCTTTTCTTACCGAACACCGAACCGAGCATCAGGGGCTACTGTCTATGCGGTACCATTTTTACATATATTGAAATTCTTACCTCAAAGCCTGTTAGAAGGTCACTGCGAGTTTCGGTCAGCCCACTCATGGCGAGCTGAACCTTCTGAATCACCGCACTCATAACAGTGCGGTGTTCCTCTTCAATGGAGGCGCCGTTGAGCACCTCCAGCAAATTATCCGGTACCTCCGGTTGGACAGAGGCAGCCGGCATCGCGGTCTCGCCCTTCTTACGAAGGGGTCGCCCGCCGGACTCCGGAGCCACTGTGGCCTCCGGTGCTGACTCCGGTGCAAAGTCCGGAAGGGTGTCCTGTGACACCTTCGGGGCCTCATCCTCCTGGTGGGTCCTTTCCCGGGATGCCACCTCGGTGTCGTCCGCGGCACGGGGGGTGGAGGCAGTCGGAAGGGAATCCATATCCGACGCACCCAAGGACCCGCTCGTCGAAACGGGAAGATCATCCTTGGGCGTACTGCAGGGTTGTATGCGGCATTAGAGAGACATTATGTGGCGAAAAGATAAAACCTTAAAGTTATTCGGGAGTCCGGATACTTACGATCTCGCCAGGGGCTTGGCCCTTGGAGGCCAGTCCTCGTTGTCGTCACTGGCGTTGGTGGAGCAGTCCGGGGGAAGAGTTTTTCCCTTCTTGGACCCCTCGGCCTCCCTTGTTGGGGAGGCCTTCCTTTTCCCTCCTTCACTGGGAGAGGCTTTCTTCTTCTCCTCCTCACCTTGGTGGGAGGAGTCGGCCTCGGATTCATCATCCGATAGCACCTGAAAACGGGAACTCTTCCGAGTCCCCGTGGCTGTCTTCTTGGCCTTCTTCTCTGGCACTACGTGGGGTGCCGGAGCCAGCAGCCCCGTTAAGCGGGCGTCCGCTGGGTCCTCTCGCAATGGGGCCGGACAGGTAATCCGTTCGGCCTTTGCCAGCCAGTCCTGTCACAGGTAAAGGGAGTTTAGATCCCGCATAGAGCCAAACTATGGAAAACAAGTGGTGAAATCACTTACCTCGTCAGCTGGACGCTGCGAGCGGAATCCGCGATCTTCGGTAGCGGATGCGGGAGCTTTGGTGCCCTTGAACAGCACCTTCCATACATCTTCGTACGTAGTGTCGAAGAGCCCGCTCAGGGTCTGGTGCTGCGCCGGATCAAACTCCCACATGTTGAAGCCCCGTCATTGCAGGAGAGTCCGGCGGATGAGCATGACCTGGACTACGTTGACAAGCTTGAGCTTCTTGTCCACCAGCTTCTGGATACATGCTTGGAGTCCGGTCAGCTCCTCCGAATCCCCCCAAATCCGGCCACTCTCTTTCCAGGAGGTGAGCCGTGTAGGGATGCCAGATCTGAATTCGGGGGCTGCTACCCAATTAGGGTCACACGGCTCGGTGATATAGAACCACCCCGATTGCCACCCCTTGATGGTTTCCACGAAAGTGCCCTCCAGCCACGTAACGTGGGACATCCTGCCCACCATGGCGCCTCCGCACTCCGCTTGGCTGCCCTTCACAACCTTCGGCTTGACACTGAAGGTCTTGAGCCACAAGCCGGGCGGGCTGGATGCAGAAGGAAGGCCTCGCACACCCACGATAAACGCCGAGATGTTGAGGATGAAATTGGGGCCAGATCATGGATATCTAGGCCGTAGTAGATGTTGAGCCCCGGGACAAAGGGATGAAGCGGGAAGCCCAGTCCAGCGGAGGAAATGGGGAAGAAAAACTACCCTCTCATGGGGCACAGGGTTGGGGCGAGCTCGCCTCGTCGGGGAGCCGATCTTGCGATGTTCTTTGGACAAATATCCGGCTGCGTAGCTTCTGGATCTGCCCCTCCGTGACGGAGGAGGCCATCCACTTGCCTCCCGCTCCGGACATAGTTGGAGAAGGTTGAGGTGAGAAGTGCGGACTTGGGCGCTGGAGCTCGAGTTCGCGGAGATGGATAAGCCAAGGAGGAAGAAGGCGCAGGTAAAAAAGGGTTGGATCTTTATCCCCTTATACGGGCGGACAAAAACATGTGTCCCCACCGGCCTGGTAAAACTCGCTTATCCCCCAAGAGTCACAATAAATGGCGCGGTTGGGTTACCCACGTCCGTATTGATGAGAATCCCGGGATAAGGGGGCATGATCTATGCTTTAATAAGGCGTGCCAAGGGAATCGCCTCGCTAAACACGCTGAGGTGGAGCAGTAAAAAATGATTCATATAAAGGCCTGGCCATGGTGTGATGTCACGCCGCGGAATACGTCAGCAGATCTGTGCAAAAATTATTCTCTCTACGGTGTTAGATGGAACTTGTTTTGCAGAGCCGGACACTATCCTTGTGTTCAAAACCTTCTATGAAGTATTCGGAGGAGGAACCCGCCTTGCAATGCCGAAGACAACATGCACGCCGGACTCGTCGTCATTGAAGCCTGATTCAGGGGCTACTGAGGGAGTTCCGGACTAGGGGGTGTCCGGATAGCCGAACTATCATCATCGGCCGGACTCCAAGACTATGAAGATACAAGATTGAAGACTTCGTCCCGTGTCCGGATGGGACTTTCCTTGGCGTGGAAGGCAAGCTTGGCGATACGGATATGTAGATCTCCTACCTTTGTAACCGACTCTGTGTAACCCTAACCCTATCCGGTGTCTATATAAACCGGAGGGTTTTTAGTCCGTAGGACGAACAACAATCATACCATAGGCTAGCTTCTAGGGTTTAGCCTCTCTGATCTCGTGGTAGATCCACTCTTGTAACACACATCATCAATATTAATCAAGCAGGACGTAGGGTTTTACCTCCATCAAGAGGGCCCGAACCTGGGTAAAACATCGTGTCCCTTGTCTCCTGTTACCATCCGCCTAGACCACAGTTCGGGACCCCCTACCCGAGATCCGCCGGTTTTGACACCTACACACACCCTCCCGTATCCCACCGATGACGACGAGTGAAGGAGTTGGCCATGGAGGAGAGGAGTTGGCCATGGAGGAGTTGGCCTTGGAGCAAGCAAGCAAGCAAGCCGGTGGTTTTTTATTATTGTCGTGTTGGGTTGAACTATGAACTATCTATATAAGTTGTGATGGTACTATGTATGTCGTGCTACCCTTATCTATATTAGTTGTAATGTGGTACTACATATCTAGCTCATGCAATTCTACTACTTATGCTACTATATTGTGAAGTGTTCTATCAGTTTTTTTCTATCTAGTTGATATTGGTCAGTTGATATATATCGTGCTTGATGTTCTATCTAGTTGATCTATGTGTTACTAATAAAAGGTAGATTCCACTATGGACATGCAAGTGTATGGGTACCCAATTTTTTTTGCAAAAAACTTTTCATATCTTGGAGTGCTGCATGTGTGCATGCATGTATCTAGGCCCTGGCTAATAGGGTCACTTTAGCTAGTAGTTGTACGGTGCAAATTTTTGTGCAACCATGGACATGCAACTAATTTAGCTTGGCTAATATGGTCACCTGACCTATTTGAATCGAATTTTAACTTGATAATTTCCAAAAATGATTTCTGAGGCTGTCACATATCCCCATTTAATTTGTGTTTCATGTAACCGTAGACATGTATAGAAACAATCACAAAACAATAGTGGACAAGCAAAAACTATGTAAAGAAAACAAAAAAGTTACAATACATACGGCCCAACATTTATTCGACAGAAAAATTTTGCTAAAGAAAAAACAAGTAAAGAAGTATATGTTTATTAAAGGTTTATTCGCCGAATCAACATTTTATTTTGAGGTTTTAGTCGAAGCATTTTTTTAAACATGGGTGCCTATGCTATAAAACTGGGCTGGTGCCCCTACACGGGTCGGATTGTCTCTATTTGGGCCTCGTTGTTTTTTCACGGCCCAACATCTATTCGGCAGCAAGCTTTTTAAACTAGAAACTGAATATGGGGGGGGGGGGGGTGTGCACTCTATTAACTGAAGAACAAGAATAGAGCATGGACACTGAATATTTCTACTTTGATTCTGTTACATGAACTTGGCATGGCGCACAGATCGCATCCTCTGCCCTGACAGACCTAAATGCCCCCTATGACGGAGGAACAACAAGTAAAACAAAAACAGAGCAATGACACAACAATAGAACCCTACTACCATGATATTTGCTTGCTTGTGCAAATCGATCATCTCCATTTGATTTTTCTTGATCTTCTTCAGTTCCTCGGTTAGTTCCATTAGTTTAGACTCCAAGTGCAGTTCAACATTGCGCACATATCTCGCCATCGACACGACTCTGCCCGCCCCTCTGTCCGAGCTCGAACCCAAATTCTCCATCTGCGGCACCCCACCCAAATTGAGCTCCCAGGTTGCGGCCCCGCTCGAATCAATGTAAACCTCGAACTGAATCCTCTCAACATAATCATCCATCCACTCGAAATGTGTGCATTTCTTCAGGATCTGAAAAAAACAACATGAACCCTAAATTCGAAATTCGAGGGAAAAAACAAAACATGGAGAAATCAGAGCAAACGGCAGTGATAGAACGAGCTAAGAACTGAGATCTAACCTTGCCATCCCTTCCTGCCATTGTTTTTCTCAAGCACTTCACAAATTCCCGCCCCAGATTTCCATTCTCTCATCAGTCCTACAGACCCACCGTTTCAGAGGCTCTGGGCGTGGGCAATCAGGGCACCTTGTGAGCGGCACTAGACCATACTGACGCCATTTTGAGTGCGTGGCGGAGGAGGTGGACATCTGCACTAGCTTGCTGAATAAGAGGAAGATTGGGGAAAGGGGAAGCAATGAGCAGCGGTGGGCGGATGGGTATGGGCGGTCGTCTCTTTTTAGCTGCGAAGAGGTGGGTCCCGCGCTTACTGGACAAGTGGTGGTCCCGCGCTTACGTGGATAAGTTGTGGGTCCCGTGCTTACTGGACAAGTGGTGGGTCCCGCGCTTACGTGGATAAGTTGTGGGTCCAGCCCATAACAGCTAATGAGGGCATCAGTTCAGTTTATGGGCCATGTTGTGTCTGGGATATTTACTCGCTCAAAAGTGTCACCCAAAGCCATTTTCGTGAAAAACGTCGCTCTCTGTCCAATTCCCACGAAAGATGTCGCACATGAGCTATTGGCCCGAAGGAGTCCATGTACACATTTTATATGAGAGCTATTGACTACTTGATGCAGCAGGAGTCTTCTGATGCTCACATGTCAGAGGCTGATTCAGTCCTAGGTAAAAGGGCAGCTGATGAAAATATGGAGCAAGCCAATGCTCGCGTTGGTTCTGTTGTTACAGATGTACATGAAATAATAGGAGAAGGAGGCAAGCAGAAAAAAGGCAAGGTTGGCAGAACACAGGACGAGGAGAACCAAGTCTAGGTGGATATGGACGAGGATGGCAAGTGGGAAAAGGAGGCAACCAGCCATGGGGCCGCTGGTAAACTGACGGGGCCAACTGTGGTGCCCCGTTAGGAGCAATGAATTGCATTAGTTGGAACTGTCGGGGTGCGGCCAACAAACCGACAGTTCATGATTTGACGGGTCTTGTTCGATTGCCAAAGCAAATGTGGTCTTTTTATGTGAAACTAGGCAAAAAGCAGATAAAGTACGTCAGCTTCGTGTTAGGTTACGATTAAGAGGTTTTCGCTGGTCTGGATAGTGATGGTCTAAGTGGTGGTGTTGCTTTGTTTTGGAGTGATCATATATATGTGGATGTTACAAAAATAAATGAACGCTATATTGATGCTTACATATGTGTTACTCCGAACGATCCTTTATGGTGACTGACCTGTGTGTATGGGGAACCAAGGGTGGAAAACAGACACCTAATATGGTCCACAATCAGAAACTTGAGTGTACAATCAGACTTGCCTTGGTGTGTCATTGGTGATTTTAGTGAAGCTCTATGGCCTTTTAAACATTTGTCTGTGTCCAAATGCAACGAACAACAAATGGTTGCTTTTAGAGATGTGCTGGAAATATGTGGTTTGTATGATCTTGGATTCTCAGGCCTACCTTACACATATGATAATAAAAGTGTGTACACGAAGTGGAGGAATACCACAGACCGGCTATGAGGCATTATCACTAGTAGAAAATGGCCCATTTGTCCCGGTTCCAGAGGCCCATTAGCCCCGGTTCTGGAACCGGTACTAAAGCCCAAAACCTTTAGTCCCGATTCGCTTATGAATCGGGATAGAAGGGGCTCCACGTGGCCGCTGCGGGACGCCCAGGCAGCTGGCAGTAGTAGGGGTTTTTGTTTTTTTGAAAGGGGGGTTAGGGCGATTTGGAGGGTTAATTTAGGGGTTTCATATATTGTGTTAGCTAGCTAATAGAGATAAGTGACCTCTCTTATCTCCGTGCTTGGTCGACGCTAGCTACTATACGTATAGAGAGAACTCGACACGCTAGCTAGTAAGCAAATGAAGGAACCATTAATTACACAAGATCGTCATGAACATATACAGAGAGGAGTGCACCTCTCTTTCTCCGAGAGATTTTTCGAACAACAAGTTTTCGTATATCTATCCGATGCTACTACCTACATATATACAATATAAGATCTCTTACAATCCCTAGCATCTAATGTCAATTTGCACATGGTATTCTCCAGCTTTATTGATGACGTGGTCAAGAAAGATTCCCGCCAATTCCTCTTGAATTTCTCGTATGCGATCTTGTGGTAGGAGTTCATCCCGCATCTGCTAGATGTAAATTCAAGAATGAAACTCAACACAAATGATGGTAATAAAATAAAATTGTGAATAGTTTTTCTTACACACTTCATATTGTTTTTTAGAGTAGCCCCGCATAGAGGCCGTCGCGTTGTAGATGAACTCACAAACGTAGTATCCGCAAAAATCATTCCCGAGTTCCTCCCACAAGCACTTTACGAGAAATAGAGGTCAATCAAACTGATAAGTGAGCACGCTAAATGGTATTGATGAAACTAGCTAGAATCAATGGGATATGCACAGAACTAGGTAGCAGTACTTACTTTCGGGTGTGTAAATCGCAGCTCCCTCGGCAGTCCCGTAACAAGTACGGTGAACTGCTACCTCTTGAGCAGGCGTTGGTTTTCCCTTGAAGAGGAAAGAGTGATGCGACAAAGTAGCTTAAGTATTTCCCTTAGTTCTTTAGAACCAAGGTATCAATCCAGTAGGAGGTTACACACAAGTCGCCTTGTACCTACACAAACAAATAAGAACCTTGCAACCAAGGCGATAAAGGGGTTGTCAATCCCTTCACGGCCACTTGCAAAAGTGAGATTTGATAGAGATAATAAGATAAATATTTTTGGTATTTTTATGATATAGATTGGAAATTAAAGATTGCAAAATAAACCGCGGCAGAAATAGTAAATTGATAGGAAAATAATATGATGGAAGATAGACTCGGGGGCCATAAGTTTCACTAGTGGCTTCTCTCAAGATAGCATAATCTACGGTGGGTGAACAAATTACTATCGAGCAATTGATAGAAAAGCGCATAGTTATGAGAATATCTAGGCATGATCACGTATATAGGCATCACGTCCGCGACAAGTAGACCAAAACGGTTCTGCATCTACTACTATTACTCCACACATCGACCGCTATCCAGCATGCATCTAGAGTATTAAGTTCATAAGAACAGAGTAACGCATTAGGCAAGATGACATGATGTAGAGGGATAAACTCAAGCAATATGATATAAACCCCATTTTTTATCCTCGATGGCAACAATACAATACGTGCCTTGCTGCCCCTGCTGTCACTGGGAAAGAACACCGCAAGATTGAACCCAAAGCTAAGCACTTCTCCCATTGCAAGAAAGATCAATCTAGTAGGCCAAACCAAACTGATAATTCGAAGAGACTTGCAAAGATATCAAATCATACATATAAGAATTCAGAGAAGAACCAAATATTGTTCATAGACAATCTTGATCATAAACCCACGATTCATCGGATCTCGACAAACACACCGCAAAAAGAATTACATCGAATAGATCTCCAAGAGAATCGAGGAGAACTTTGTACTGAGATCCAAAGAGATAGAAGAAGCCATCTAGCTAATAACTATGGACCCGAAGGTCTATGGTAAACTACTCACACATCATCGGAGAGGCTATGGTGTTGATGTAGAAACCCTCCGTGATCGATTCCCCCTCCGTGAAGCGCCGGAAAAAGGCCCCAAGGTGGGATCTCACGGTCTGAGAAGGTTCTTGGCCCGGTGGAAATAGGGTTTCGTGGTGCTCTTGGATGTTTTCGGGGTATATGAGTATATATAGGCGAAAGAAGTAGGTTGGTGGATCCACAAGGGGCCCACGAGGATGGGGGCGCGCCTACCCCCCCGGGCGCGCCTCCCTACCTCGTGGCCACCTCGCTGCTTCCTTGACGTCCACTCCAAGTATCCTGGATTGCGTTTGTTCCAAAGATAACTCTCCCGAAGTTTTCATTCCGTTTGGATTCCGTTTGATATTCCTTTTCTGCGAAACACTGAAATTGGCACACAAAAAACAACAATTTGTAGTGGGCCTTTGGTTAGTAGGTTAGTCCCAAAAATAATATAAAAGTGCATAATAAAGCCCATTAAACATCCAAAACAGATAATATAATAGCATGGAATAATAAAAAAATGTAGATATGTTGGAGACGTATCAAGCATCCCCAAGCTTAATTCCTGCTCGTCCTCGAGTAGGTAAATGATAAAAACAGAATTTTTGATGTGGAATGCTACCTAGAGTAATTCTCAATGTAATTTTATTTATTGTGGCATGAATGTTCAGATCCGAAAGATTCAAGATAAAATTTTAATACTGATATAAAAATAATAATACTTCAAGCATACTAACAAAGCAATCATGTCTTCTCAAAATAACATGGCCAAAGAAAGTTATCCCTACAAAATCATATAGTCTGGCTATGCTCTATCTTCATCACAAAAAATATTTAAATCATGCACAACCCCGATGACAAGCCAAGCAATTGTTTCATACTTTTGATGTTCTCAAACTTTTTCAATCTTCACGCAATACATGAGCGTGAACCATGGACACAACACTATTTGTGGAATAGAATGGTGGTTGTGGAGAAGACAAAAGGATAAGATAGTCTCACATCAAATAGGCGTATGAACGGGCTATGGAGATGCCCGTCAATAATATCAATGTGAGTGAGTAGGGATTGCCATGCAACAGATGCACTAGAGCTGTAAGTGTATGAAAGCTCAACAAAAGAAACTAAGTGGCTGTGCATCCAACTCGCTTGCTCACGAAGACCTAGGGCATTTTGAGGAAGCCCATCATTGGAATATACAAGCCAAGTTCTATAATGTAAAATTCCCACTAGTATATGAAAGTGACAACATAGGAGACTCTCTATCATCAAGATCATGGTGCTACTTTGAAGCACAAGTGTGGTAAAAGGATATTAGCATTGCCCCTTCTCTCTTTTTCTCTCATTTTTTCATTTTTTTATTTGGGCCCTTTTTTATTTCTTTTATGGCCTCTTTTTCTTTTCTTTTCGTCCGGAGTCTCATCCCGACTTGTTGGGGAATCATAGTCTCCATCATCCTTTCCTCACTTGGGACAATGCTATAATAATGATGATGATCACACTTTTGTTTACTTACAACTCAATACTTAGAACAAAATATGACTCTATGTGAATGCCTCCGTTGGTGTACCAGGATATGCAATGAATCAAGAGTGACATGTATGAAAGAATTATAAAGGTGGCTTTGCCACAAACACGATGTCAACTACATGATCATGCAAAGCAATATGACAATGATGAAACGTGTCATAACAAACGGAACGGTGGTAAGTTGCATGGCAATATATATCGGAATGGCTATGGAAATGCCATAATAGGTAGGTATGGTTGCTGTTTTGAGGAAGGTATATGGTGGGTGTATGATACCGGCGAAAAGTGCGCGGTATTAGAGAGGCTAGCAATGGTGGAAGGGTGAGAGTGCGTATAATCCATGGACTCAACATTAGTCATAAAGAACTCACATACTTATTGCAAAAATCTATTAGTTATCGAAACTAAGTACTACGCGCATGCTCCTAGGGGGATAGATTGGTAGGAAAAGACCATCGCTCGTCCCCGACCGCCACTCATACGGAAGACAATCAATAAATAAATCATGCTCCGACTTCATCACATAACGGTTCATGCTACGGAATCACAAACATTAGAACAAGTATTTCTCAAATTCACAACTACTCAACTAGCATGACTCTAATATCACCATCTTCATATCTCAAAACAATTATCAAGTATCAAACTTCTCATAGTATTCGATGCACTTTATATGATAGTTTTTATTATACCCATCTTGGATGTTCATTGTATTAGGACTAATTTTATAGCCAAAGAAAATTACCATGCTGTTCTATAAGACTCTCAAAATAATGTAAGTGAAGCATGAGAGATCAACAATTTCTATATAATAAAACCACCACCATGCTCTAAAAGATATAAGTGAAGCACTAGAGCAAAATTATCTAGCTCAAAAGATATAAGTGAAGCACATAGAGTATTCTAATAAATTCTGATTCATGTGTGTCTCTCCAAAAGTTGTGTACAGCAAGGATGATTTTGGTAAACTAAAAAGCAAAGACTCAAACCATATAAGACGCTCCAAGCAAAACACATATCATGTGGTGAATAAAAATATAGCCTCAAGTAAAGTTACCGATGGACGAAGACGAAAGAGGGGATGCCTTCCGGAGCATCCCCAAGCTTAGGATTTTGTTTGTCCTTGAATTTACCTTGGGGTGCCTTGGGCATCCCCAAGCTTAGGCTCTTTCCATTCCTTATTCCAAAATCCATCAAATCTTTACCCAAAAATCTGAAAACTTCACAACACAAAACTCAACAGAAAATCTCATGAGCTCCGTAAGTATAAGAAAACAAATCACCACTTTAAGGTACTATAATGAACTCATTCTTTATTTATATAGGTGTTAAACCTACTGTATTCCAACTTCTCTATGGTTCATACTCCCCGATCTAGCCATAGATTCATTAAAATAAGCAAACAACACACGAAAAATGTAATCATCAAAAATAGAACAATGCAGAGTAATCTGATTTGTTCGAATACTTCTCGAACTCCGAAAATTCGGACAAACTAGGAAAACCTGTAAAATTGGTATATTGGTATCACGTTCTAGTGAATTTAAAAAATTATTTTCGTGAGCGCAAAGGTTCTGTCTTGTTCAGCAAGATCAAATAATTATCACCCAAGAAGATCCTATTGGTTCTACTTGGCACAAACACTAACTAAAACATAAAACCTGTAACATCCCTAATTTTCAATTTGGAATGTTATACATTAGATCATCATTGCATATCATATTTTATTTGCTTTTGGTTTTGATCCTAGAAATTCTACGCAACTCAAGGACCCACGGAGAGAGTTGGGGATTTCGTTATTTTCATATTTGAGTTTTATCAAATTTGAGAATAGGATCATTTGATTTTATTTATTTTATCATCAATTATTTCTACTACAAAAGTATGAGAGAGGGAATAAAATGACTTTCCCAAAATAAAGAAATATTGAGGGCTTAATAATAAAATCAAATGAGATTTTATTTCGGAGTTTTTCGATATTTTATTTGAATTTAGGAAAAATATGCGTTTTTCTAAATTGCATTTAGGCCCCAAATAAATGTTCACTTTGTCCGGCTTGATTTTAGAAGTCGGGGAAAATTTATTTCAGAATTTTTGGACTCCGTTTAGTATTTCTTTTTAATTTTTTTGGCGCGTTATTATTTAAAAAAATCGCAACTGACCTACGAGCCGTGTCCGCCTGGGACTCTGGCCCGTCTAGGCTTTATAAACCGGGGCGCCCGAGGCCCAAGGCCACCCAGCCCCGGGCCCCGAAAACCTAGTCCACGCCGCGCTTGCCGCCGCCGCCGCCACCGCCCGCCGGACCCGCCGCCGACGCCGCCGCCGCCACCGCCACCGACCCGCCGCCCGAGGTCGCCTCGAATCCCGTGCCGCCGGTTTTTTCTTCTCGAAAAACCGTTCGGTTTTTCCGTCGGTTTTTTTAGTTTCCGTTTTTTATTTAGATCGTTTTTTTTCGGTTTAGGTTAATTAGCGAGCGTTCGCTCGTTCGTTCGTTTTAACGAACGTTTTCGTCGTTTAGATCCAGATAATGAACGTTCGTTCGTTAATCTGTTCGTCGTTTTTTCTTTTTCTCGAATTTTCCGTGATTATTTTCTGATCGCGATTTCTGATCCGATTTTCGTTTTAGTATAACTTTTCGCTCGTGTATCGGAATCAGGCGATTCAAGCGCCTGGAGTTTCATCTCGAAACCCTCTATCCGTTTAACCAACTTAAACAAGTTTTTGTTTCTGTAAAATTTGACTTAGATCCAGATTAATAGAACGAAGTTGTTTTCTTTCGCCGTTTGACTTTCGTTGCTTCGTTTGATTTGATTCTTTTTGCAAACCGGAGTTTTTAAGTTGAACTTTCTGGTTAGATCTCTTATTTGAGTTTTACCTGTGCATTAGTTTGAGTACTTATTGTGTGCTTGTTTGTTTATCTGCGATAGAGTACCCGGAGTGCGCCGCCTGTTATTTCAAATCTCTAGGTTTCGCGGATCATCAGCAAGGCAAGTAACACTTTGATCATACCTCCCCATCACCCAGTTTTTATTGCATTAGATCAATCCACAAACATTGCATGATTAGGATCTAATTAAATTGTGGGATGGGAAATAGTTGAGGCAGTACCTATTACCTGTTTTATTATCAAACCTTTGGGAGTTACTTCTACGTTTGCTTATTATGCCATGCTATGCTAGTAGACGTGGATTGGGTGAGTGATATCCATGACAGATGTGAGATTGTTAATTAATGGTTTATCTAAGGTGGCAACTTAAACACACATCTGGGTGGATTGAGGTACCTGGTTTCCACGATTTGCCTGTTTCTTTTTGGACCGCCACCCAGGCCCAAAGGGATCATGAGATTATTCATACTAGAAACTTCCGTGTGCAGCCACAAGCCATTATGGGCTCTGGCATAGTTGACTAAGTCGTGCGAACTCTTACAGTGGTAGACTAGAAGATGTAGGGGATGTAGGTGGTACGGTCTACCCGACCGTAAGGTGCTAGCGCTTCTGAAAGACTATGTCTCGGTCATCCGTTTCTCAAACATCATGTAGTGCGAGAAATCCAACGGAGGCGATCGAGTCTTGTGGGGAAAAGTGTGCAAACCTCTGCAGAGTGTACAACCTAATCATGGTTAGCCGTGTCCCCGATTATGGACGTTTTGAGTATCTAGTACTTGGATATCATGTGAATCTCATCATGTTACTTCTAAAATTAATATTGTTAGGTTTTAATGATGATTATTTTTTTAATTGGGATTGAGGATGCTGTCAACCATTCTCAATGTTTAACAACCACCATGATAGTTAAATAAACTCTATTCCTTTGCAGTAGGGAAAAACTGGCTTTACGCAAAAACTGTAACCATAGAGCTTTCCACCAGCCATATATGCATGTAGTATAGGCTTAATCTTTCATTACTCTCTATGTGTTACATTGCCAGCATATTCCATGTGCTGACCCGTTTCGGGCTGCAATGTTTTATGTTGCAAACTTTTCAAACGATGAGTAAGGTGCCTTTTAGGTTGTGGTTCTATACTCAGTGATGCCGTTGGAGTTGATGGACTCACTTATCTTCCAAGCCTTCAATTATCATTATTAGATGGCCTTAAGCCATATTTATTGTAATAAGTTCTCTTTTGGTACATTCGATGTAATAAGTGTGTGATTGCTACTCTGTTATAAATCCTTCAAATCTTGGTGTGGTGTCGACATTCGATCCAGTGGATGACACTGAGCACGTAGATCGATCGCTTGAGGTCTGGTCGCTACAAAGATGGTATCAGAGCACATGCTGACTGTAGGACACGACCACTAAGCTAAAGCCCTCGATCACCACTCTCTTCTAATTTCTGACTCCTCATCTTTTCTACTCTTTTAGGATGACAGAAGCGAGGATCAAGTTCACCCAGCCGGATACAGATACACCTTTTGGACGACACCTGAAGGAAGTCACCAAGTATCTGAACATCGGAATACCAAGCTTCACTGGGACCTACAACGCCACTTTACCCAAAGAGGAGCGTTGGAAGATTCAAGCTCAAGTTCCAGGAAGGACGTTCGCACCAGTCACGGAGCCCATAGAGTGTGTTTTTAATGCACCAACCTGGAGTCTGGGAAAGAGCATGGCAGCTCACATAACCATGGGACGCATTGGAGAGGTTTATCAAGAAGACCTCAAGGATACTATCTACCAGATTTGCGGACACCGAGATGAACAATGGGAGATAGTTAGCACCAAGAAGGATAGATCCATTGCAGCTTTCATCCAAGAATTAAACCAGCACATTCGACGCCAGGAGAACCAGATGTGCGCAGACATGATGGAGTTGAAGGAAGCAAAAGCCAAGATTATTGAGCTAGAAGGAGAACTGAAGGCCACTCGCAAGGACTACATGGATGAGATAGTAGCTCTAGTGAGACAAAACGGCGATCTTAAGGAGAAGATTGAAGAACTCATGGGGAATTCAGCACCCGGAGGAGAAGATGAAGATTGCACCTGTCCAGAGAACTACATCATCATTGACGACACCGATTCCGATCCTAGTGATGATGATTTCGAAGACGAAGCTGGAGCAGATATCATCGAGTCTTCATCGGAGCAGTTTTTCTAGTAGACTACCATAACAGTAGTAGTGTTCCACCATGTACATTGTATAGTCCACGCACTTTTGCGATAGTTCTAGACCGATTGTATGCCCTTGTTTGATTGAATGAAGTGATTTTGTGTGCATTTGTCTCATGTGCATTTGGGTAGTGTTTTCTCTTAGACCTCATTCTATTCTTAATTCTCATCTTTTCTAAACCCTCAGATGCCTCCGAGACGTGACAACGGATTTGCTTTCCCACTGGAGCTCACTTAGTTGATCCAAAGAGAATCGCTTTGATGCGATTATTAGTCCGCAACCGTAACAACAACAACAACAACAACAACAACAACAACAACAACAACAACAACAACAACAACAACAACAACAACAACAACAACAACAACAACAACAACAACAACAACCCACCGCCACCACCACCAGTTGATCACCTAACCTGTTTTCTTAGGCTGAATCCGCCGGTGTTCTCCAGTAGCACCGAGCCAAGAGTAGCAGATGATTGGCTCCGCAAGACAGGGAGGGAGTTGACCACTGCAGGATGTATAGATGGGGAAAAGGTGAAGTTTGCCGCACATCTGCTTGAAGGACCCGCAGTAGCATGGTGGGAGAATTTTACAGCCACTTACCCTGTAGACACTGTCACATGTGATCAATTTCAACAAGCTTTCCGTACTGCCCATGTTTCAGCAGGAGCTATGGCCATGAAGAAGCGTGAGTTTCGCAACTTGCGCCAAGGAGGACGGACAGTTGGCCAGTATGTGGATGACTTTAGTAAGCTAGCATGTTATGCCCCAGATGACGTTGCTACGGATGCAGCTAAGCAGGAGAACTTTCTGGAAGGACTGAATGACGAGCTGAGCATGCAGTTGATGGTAGCAAGCTTCAACAACTACCAGGATTTGGTAGATCGTGCTCTTATGATTGAGGGGAAGCAGCAGCAGATTGAAAACCGCAAGAGGAAGTATGGACAGGGGAAGTACAATTCTGGAGCTCAGCAGAAACCCCATCTTACCCCTAAACCGGGAGTTCATTTTCAGCATACCCATGGAGGAGGTAGCTCGCACAACCATAATGGCCCCAAGAATGGTAATGGGAATGGAGGAAGCAACGGCCAGAACCGTACCACCCCATCAACCCCAGCCAAGAGAGACCTGAGCCAAATCAATTGCTTTAAGTGTTCAAGACGTGACATTATGCCAATGAATGTCCTCAAGGCCGTAATGGCAATGGAAGCTCTGGGAAGAAGCCGAACCCTTTCAACAGGGGACAGGTGAACCACGTTAGCGTGGAGGAGGTTGAAGCTTAGCCTGATGCAGTAATAGGTAAGTTTTTGGTTAGTTCGTTTACTGCACTCGTTCTTTTTGATACTGGTGCATCGCATTCATACATCTCAAGGGGATTTGTGGATAAGTATAACCTGCCAACCCAAGCCCTTAGGTCACCCATGTTAGTAACCTCACCTGGAGCAGAGTATATGGCTAGTCGATGGTGTGATCGGTTACCATTAAGGATTGGTAACTATGTGTTTCCCTCGGACCTAATAGTATTGGAATCTCAAGGATTGGATGTGATATTAGGCATGGATTGGTTGTCAAAGTATGAAGGGAACATTGAATGCGCTAGTAAGACAATCTTGCTTACGATGCCAGAAGGAAGAAGGATCAAGTATGTATCCCGGCATGTACCGAGAGGGATTCAAGTAAATTCCTTGACAGGAGTTGTGCAGGAGGAAGTACCAGTGGTAAAGGATTTCCTTGATGTATTTCCAGAGGAATTGCCAGGCATGCCACCGGATAGAGATATTGAGTTTTTGATTGAGCTTTTGCCAGGCACAGGGCCAATATCGAAGTGACCATACAGGATGCCCACAAAGGATTTGGTGGAGATTAAGAAGCAGATCAAGGAGTTACTGGATAAAGGTTACATTCGCCCAAGTTCTTCGCCTTGGGGATCACCTGTACTGCTAGTGGAGAAAAAGGATGGATCATTAAGGATGGTTGTTGATTACCGCGGATTGAATGAAGTAACGATCAAGAACAAGTACCCACTACCAATGATCAATGATCTGTTTGATCGGTTGCAAGGAGCTAAAGTGTTTTCCAAAATCGATTTGTGATCAGGGTACCATCAGTTGAAGATTCGAGAGCAAGACATACCTAAGACAGCCTTCACTACAAGATATGGGCTGTATGAGTATACCATTATGTCATTTGGTCTGACTAACGCACCTGCCTATTTTATGAACATGATGAACAAAGTGTTTATGGAGTTTTTGGATAAGTTCGTCGTGGTGTTCATTGATGATATTCTGGTTTATTCGAAGAATGAAGAGGAGCATAAAGAACATTTGCGATTGGTACTCGAGAAGCTCAGAGAACATCAGTTATATGCCAAGTTCAGCAAATGTGAGTTTTGGTTGAAGGAAGTAGGATTCCTCGGACACGTTATATCCGGAGAAGGAATAGCCGTTGATCCCACAAAGGTTATCACTGTGACCAATTGGGAAGCACCAACAACAGTTGGAGAGATCCGGAGTTTCCTTGGACTCGCAGGATACTACCGGAGATTTATTGAGAACTTCTCAAAGATTGCAAAGCCTATGACGGAGTTGCTGAAGAAGGATACCAAGTTCATATGGACTGAGGAGTGTGAGGCTAGTTTCCAGGAGTTGAAGAAACGTTTGGTTACCTCACCAGTGTTGATTTTGCCAGACCAGACTAAGGATCATGAGGTGTATTGCGACGCTTCACGTCGAGGACTTGGAGCAGTGCTTATGCAAGAGGGAAAAGTTTTTCCGTACGCTTCACGACAACTAAAGACTCACGAATTAAATTATGCCACACATGATTTGGAGTTAGCAGCCGTAGTGCATGCATTGAAAACATGGAGACATTTCCTCATTGGAAACCATTGTGAGGTGTACACGGATCACAAGAGTTTGAAGTACATTTTCACACAGAAGGAGTTAAACCTCAGACAAAGGAGATGGTTGGAGCTCATCAAGGATTATGATATGAGATTGGATTACCATCCCGGAAAGGCTAATGTAGTAGCTGACGCATTGAGCCGTAAGAGCCATGTCAATACACTAATTCCGGGAGAAATACAAAAGGAGTTAGCCGAGGATCTTCGTGAGCTATGTTTGGAAATAGTTCCGAGAGGCTATGTAGCAGCATTGGAGATTCAGTCAGCTTTGATGGATAGGATCAGAGAAGCTCAGAAAACTGACAAGGAGATTGCCTCTATGAAGGAGAAAATGAGCGAAGGAAAAGCTAAAGGTTTTCGTGAGGATGAGCACGATACCCTATGGTTTGAAGACCATGTTTATGTGCCCAATGACCCGGAGATCAGGAAGTTGATTCTGCAAGAGGCACATGATTCACCATATTCAATTCACCCAGGTAATACCAAGATGTATTTGGATTTGAAGGATACTTTCTGGTGGACCGGAATGAAGAAAGATATTGCGGAGTATGTAGCAGTTTGTGATGTATGTCAGAGAGTAAAGGCAGAGCATCAGAAGCCAGCAGGATTGTTACAGCCATTGCCAATACCCGAATGGAAGTGGGATAAGCTAGGCATGGATTTTAACACGGGATTACCAAGGACTCGTTCCGGCTATGACTTGATTTGGGTTGTAGTTGATCGGTTGACGAAGGTAGCTCATTTCATCCCGGTAAAGACCACTTACACCAGTGCTAAGTTGGCAAAGATATACATGACCAGGATTGTATGTTTACATGGAGTTTCGAGGAGTATCGTATCAGATAGAGGAACCCAGTTTACCTCAAAGTTCTGGAAGCAGTTGCACGAAACTTTGTGTACTAGGCTAGAGTTCAGTACATCTTTTCATCCACGTATTGATGGGATGCGGGAGAGAGTCAATCAGATTTTGGAGGATATGCTGAGGGCTTGTGCGCTAGATTATGGATCTAGTTGGGACGACAATTTACCATATGCAGAGTTCTCTTACAACAACAACTATCAATCCAGTTTGAAGATGGCCCCTTTCGAAGCCTTGTACGGAAGAAGGTGCATGACACCGTTGTCATGGGACGAGGTTGGAGACCGCCAGTTGTTTGGACCTGATTTGATTAAGGAGTCTGAACAGAAGGTGAAGTTGATTCGGTATAGGCTCAAGGTAGCCCAGTCTAGGCAGAAGAGCTACGCAGATTCTGAACGCAAGGAGACATTTTACGAAGTCGGAGACAGAGTTTATCTTCGAGTATCCCCACTTCGGGGAATAAAGCGCTTTGGAGTTAAGGGAAAGTTAGCGCCACGATTTGTAGGACCATACCGAGTTTTGGAGCGTATGGGAGAAGTGGCATACAAGTTGGAATTGCCCGAAGGATTGTCAGGAGTTCATGATGTGTTCCACGTTTCTCAGTTGAAGAAGTGCCACGCGGAGATGGCTGACATACCTTTGAGAGACACAAAGTGCCATTGGAATCAATTCGCTTGGATAACAATTTGACCTATGAGGAGAAACCGGTTAAGATTCTCGAGTTTGCCAGCCGAGTCACCCGCAGCAAGGTTATCAAGTTTTGCAAAGTTCAGTGGAGCCACCACACGGAGGATGAAGCCACCTGGGAGCGATAGGAAGATTTGTTGAAGGACCACCCTCACCTATTTTCTAGCCAACCCGAATCTCGAGGGCGAGATTCATCTTAAGGGGGGTAGGTTTGTAACATCCCAAATTTTCAATTTGGAATGTTATACATTAGATCATCATTGCATATCATATTTTTATTTTCTTTTGGTTTTGATCCTAGAAATTCTACGCAACTCAAGGACCCATGGAGAGAGTTGGGGATTTCGTTATTTTCATATTTCAGTTTTATCAAATTTGAGAATAGGATCATTTGATTTTCTTTATTTTATCATCAATTATTTCTACTACAAAAGTATGAGAGAGGGAATAAAATGACTTTCCCAAAATAAAGAAATATAGAGGGTTTAATAATAAAATCAAACGAGATTTTATTTCGGAGTTTTTCGATATTTTATTTGAATTTAGGAAAAATATGCGTTTTTCAAAATTGCATTTAGGCCCCAAATAAATGTTCATATTGTCCGGCTTGATTTTAGAAGTCGGGGAAAATTTATTTCGGAATTTTTGGAGTCCGTTAAGTATTTCTTTTTTTTTTGGCGCGTTATTATTTAAAAAAAAATCGCAACCGACCTACGGGCCGTGTCCGCCTTGGACTCTGGCCTGTCTAGGCTTTATAAGCCGGGGCGCCCGAGGCCCGAGGCCCGAGGCCACCCAGCCCCGCGCCCCAAAACCTGAGCCCACACCACGCCGCCTTGGCCATTACCGCCGCCGATCGCCGCCGGACCACGCTGCCCGACAGCTAGCTGCTTCACCGAGTCCGCCATTCGACCCGCCGCCCGAGGTCGCGTTGAATCCCGTGCCGCCGGGTTTTTTTCTTCTCGAAAAACCGTTCGGTTTTTCCGTCGGTTTTTTTGTTTCCGTTTTTTATTTAGATCGGTTTTTTTCGGTTTAGGTTAATTAGCGAGCGTTCGCTCATTCGTTCATTTTAACGAACGTGTTCGTCGTTTTGATCCAGATAACAAACGTTCGTTCGTTAATCTGTTCGTCGTTTTTTCTTTTTCTCGGATTTTCCGCGATTATTTTCTGATCGCGATTTCTGATCCGATTTTCGTTTTAGTAGAACTTTTCGCTCGTGTATCGGAATCAGGCGATTCAAGCGCCCGGAGTTTCATCTTGAAACCCTCTATCCGTTTAACCAACTTAAACAAGTTTTTGTTTCTGTAAAATTTGACTTAGATCCAGATTAATAGAACGAAGTTGTTTTCTTTCGCCGTTTGACTTTCGTTGCTTCGTTTGATTTGATTCTTTTTGCAAACCGGAGTTCTTAAGTTGAACTTTCTGGTTAGATCTCTTATTTGAGTTTTACCTGTGCATTAGTTTGAGTACTTATTGTATGCTTGTTTGTTTGTCTGCGATAGAATACCCGGAGTGCGCCGCCTGTTACTTCGAATCTCTAGGTTTCGCGGATCATCAGCAAGGCAAGTAACACTTTGATCATACCTCCCCATCACCCAGTTTTTATTGCATTAGATAAATCCTCAAACATTGCATGATTAGGATCTAATTAAATTGTGGGATGGGAAATAGTTGAGGTAGTACCTATTACCTGTTTTATTATCAAACCTTTGGGAGTTACTTCTATGTTTGCTTATTATGCCATGCTATGCTAGTAGACGTGGATTGGGTGAGTGATATCCATGACAGATGTGAGATTGTTAATTAATGGTTTATCTAAGGTGGCAACTTAAACACACATCTGGGTGGATTGAGGTACCTGTTTTCCCAGATTTGCCTGTTTCTTTTGGGACCACCACCCAAGCCCAAAGGGATCATGAGATTATTCATACTAGAAACTTCCGTGTGCAGCCACAAGCCATTATGGGCTCTGGCATAGTTGACTAAGTCGTGCGAGCTCTTAATGTCGGGGGTTGGGTGCGACATATGCCAAGGGATGGCTTATCGTGGTGTTGGCGAGTAGAACGTCGCCGGTGCCTGGAAACGGGATGAGGCGTAGACATGCACGCCGACGGATCTTACCCAGCTTCAGGGCTCTCCGAGGATATAACACCCCTACTGCTGCTCTGCGGGGTCTCCGCATGATCACTAAGGCGTAGTGAGTACAAGGTTGCTCCTTGAGCTGTATTCTGGAAGTAGGAGAAGGCAAGGCTAGCTCTCTCCCTACTATATGATCTGATCTAGTGCTAACGGATTCGGACCCTTTGCATGGGTGCCCTGGGGGTTTATATAGGCCTACCCCCCAAGGGTACAATGGCAAAACCGGCTGGGTGCGGGTCCCAGCCGTTTGTCTCTCAGGCTGCCGTCTTCTTCGCCGACTGCTAGGGCCCGCCAACTGGCGGGCCCTGCCGACTGGCCTGGTCCGGTGTTTACGGTCCTTGTCCGCCGCGGGCGGGTCTTGCCGGCTGCGGATTACTGTAGCCGTGCTTCTTAATGATGTCGGCTTGGTCATGGGGTTATGGCAACAGTGCTGCCGCCTGGCGGGCGATCACTGTGGCCATTCCCCGTCTTGTCTTGATTAATGGAGCATGGGGCCTGTGGGAAAGGCCAGCCGACTCCGGGAGGCCGACTCCCATCGGGTCCGTCTTGGGGCGCCCTTGCCGCCTTCCGTACTCCCGCCGGCAGGTGGGACCCGCTGACTCTGGGTCGTACAGACAGGCCATCATGGGCGCAGGGCTCTGCCCGTGGGGGCTGATGTCAGGGCGGGCATGGCAACGGTGCCGTGCCGGATGGAGCTCTCCATCGGTACGGCGCACTGTGGCCATGCTTGCCCTTGATAAATGGGGCGGGGAGGGGCTGTGCGGTGGCCGTTCCCCATCCCGTCCATTATTGCGAGGACACGGGGTGGTTGGGGTCGCGGGCCGACTCCCCATAGCCGGCTTCTCTGGAAGTCGGCGGCTGGGAGCCGGCTCATCTTGAAGTCGTCCTCGGGGACTCGGCCGCGAGGTGCAGTCGGCAGGGTTGTCGCCGACTATCGGAAGGCGGTTCATCGTCTTGAGGCCTTCAGGGGCGCAGCCTGCCCCGACGTCTTGAAAGGTCCTGGGTCTTGGGTTAGCCTACCCGTGGCCCATTACTCCGACAGTAGTCCCCGAAGCTGGTGAGGCGCCAAGGTTGACATGTCGAGAAGCCTCAACAGTTTCTTCCTTCTAGTGGGAGGATCTGGGTCTTGCTCGCCGTCCTCCTCTGGGCTGACTGGCCGGAGCCGGACTCGTAGTGGGCTGTCTTGCCCCTTAAAGAATTTGAAGGCCGCGGCGGGATCCAGGCGGCGTGCCTGGTACGCTTCCACGCGGCAGGCCGTTGCGGAACCGTCACGTGGCGCCACGTGGCAGGGGAGGTCTGCCCACCCACGCGCGTGACGGGACAGGCCGTCAGGCGGGGCCCGCCACTACCGCGCCTCGGCACGCGAACGGATCCGTTGCGGCCAGGCGGACGGTTGGGGTTCCCACGATGTTACTGCGTGCGATAACCCGCTGGGTAATGCATCGTGGGGCGTGGGGTCCCACGCACAGTTAATCCCACGCCCGCCCCATCGGCTTCTCAGCCTACGGGGCTATAAGTAGGCGAGAGGAGGGGAGGCGGCGAAGCACGCGCGCCCATCTTCCCTTCTCCCCTCGACCCTCTTGCTTCTCCTTCTTCCTCTCGACGCCGCCGCGCCGAACATCACCGCGCCCGTGCGATGAGCTCTTCCTTCGCCGCCGCTCCTCCCGCCGTGCGCTCCGGCGTGTGGGACGGGTCTCAAGTGGACGAGGACCTCATCGAGCTCCTCCGCAAGACGCGTCGGCTCCCCGGCGCGAACTTGGTGCAGGCTCGCACCGCGCTGGAGAAGGTGATCGCCGGCGCCGAGGGAGGGCGAGCGGGTTATATTCCGCTCGCACCTCATGCGCAGCCTGGGGCTACCGGCGAGCGCCTTTTTCCGCTCCTTCTTGGAGTTCCATTCACTCTAGCCGCACCACCTGACTCCGAACACGGTGGTGCTCCTGGCCGCCTTCGCCTCTTTGTGCAAGGGCTTTCTTGGCGTTCTCCCCACCATCGAGCTGTGGGGGGAGTTCTTCTCATCCAAGCTCGGCACACACATCGCCGGTGCGCCGGCCTAGTGCGGCGCCTTCGTTGCTATGCGGAGGCCGACTGCCAACAACCCGTTCCCCTCCATCCCACTGATCAAGTCGGTGAAGATGTGGCAACGGTCCTATTTCTACGTGAAGAATGTCGCCTGCATATGATCAAGTTAATCTGCCGCCCTACAAAGCCGGCGCGGCCGAGGCTCCCACCTGGTCCCACCGGCCAGACGCCGACTCACCGGTGCCGCCATTGCCGCCTCGACTCCGAGTGATGACGCAGTCGGAGGGCCTGACTGGGGCTGACTTGCTGGCCGCCTTCGTAGCGCGCCGAGTCCTCCCACTCCAAGGCCGACCTCATCTGATCAGCCAGATGAGCGATCACCGAGACCCGTGCCGGATGTGCACCAAGTACATGCCCCACGTGGAGGTGGCCAACATGGTCAACTACATCGCGAACTGCAATCTCACGGAGGATTGGCAGTTCGGCAAAGAGCCGTACTCGCGCGCCAACCCCCCACCTGTGGTAAGTCGTTTCTCTTCTTCTTTTCTTTTGCAGCGAATCCGGCTTCTGATTTTTCCTTTGGTTTTTCTTTAGTCAAAACCCCCTCATGCAGCCCGCAGCCGGCGCCACAGGGCCGCCCCGCGAGTTCGTCCCCGACCGCGCGGAGAGCGACGTCGACGACCCTGACTTGGGGGCCGCGGCGATGGAGGCCGACGCAGAAGGCGAAAAGGGAGGAGCTGGCGACTTCAGGCCCTCGGCCACCTTTGCCGACTGGCCCGACGACGACGCCTAGGGGGAAGTCACCCCACGTCACCAGCCGAAGTCCGGCCAGCCGGGCTCGAGCTCCTCCGCCGGCTTGGACGGGCAAGGCGGCGCGAAGAAGCGCCGGGCCGGGCCGAGCTCGCTCGGCAGTCGGCCAAAGAAGTTCAAGGGGGCGGCCGCGGGGAGGAAGCGGTCGCAAAGGCCAACCGCTTCCGCAAGGAAGTGAAGAAGCCGCCGCTGGTCTCTGCGTAAGTGCTCCATCTTTGTCTTGTTTATTTTGGTGAACTTCGTCCAAACCTTTTTTTCATTTCTTCCTCTATTCAGGGCTCCCCTTACCTTCGAGAGAGCCGCCGCACCCTCCATCATGGGGTCGACCGAGACGCCCGCCAACACTCGGCGGATTGACCCCGCCGCCGATCTCCGGGAGGCGACGGAGCAAAACGCGCAGGAGAAGCGCGACGAGGAGGAGGCCGACCGCCTAGCGAAGGCGGAGGCCATGGCGAAGCTGCTCCTCCAAGTCGCCTCGCCCGCGCGCTGCCGCCTTGAGAAGGCGACTTCGGCACCGCATCCTCTAGAGACTGGTGCCGCCAGCTCGGCCATTCCAGAGGCCGAGGCGACGAGTGCCTCGCCCTTTGGGTGGGTACGGGGAGGCGGCAACGGCCCGCTGAACACTGCGCTCCTGGACGTCCAGGCGAAGCTGCGAGCCGAAGGCGACGCCATCCACAACTGCACCAAGGCGCATCTGGCGTCGCGAACAGCCATCAGGGTACGCTTTTTTCTTTTGACTTTACTTTCCTTGTTCTTTTTTGTGGGGGCGCGCCAGCGCACCCACTGGGTGTAGTCCCCGAGTTTTGGGCCGGCTGCTGAGCAGGCGGCTCGGAACTCCTCTGGTGAGTTCCAAATATTTACTTCTGAATGAGATTCTTGTTGCAGGAGTACCACAACCTCCGCGTCACTCCCTTCAACCGCAACGTCGAGGAGCTGGGCAAGCGGACTGCCAACTTGTCAGAGAGCCAGAGTGAGTCCTCCTTCTTCTTCGCGGGGGCGCGCTGGCGCACCCACGGGCTGTAGTCCCCGAGATTCGGGCCGACTGCTGAGCAGTCGGGCCGGATCTCCCGGCGACCTTCTTTGTTGATGAATTAACGTTTTTTCCTTTCTTATTCTTTAGAGGCCAACGCCGCTCTTCAGGAACAGCTGGGCCAGGCCAACACTGCCTTGCGCGCCAAGGGGGCGGAGTGCGACAAGCTTCGTCATGAGCGTGATCTGTCAGGCAGCCGGGCGGAGCGAAGGAGCTGCTCAAGAAGGTGCGTGACGAGGCCGAGAAGAAGGAGGCCGCCTCTCCGCCGAAGTTCGAAGCGAAGCGCCTCCCGACCGACAAGGAGGCAATGCTGACCTCTGGCTTCCATGAGATCGAAGACATCGTCGACGGTGAGTTTCTTTACTTTCTTTATTTGCGCTGCCGGCTATGAGTCGGGCCGACTCCTGTTTCTTTTGTTTTGCTTTTTTCTTTGTCTTGGCAGACTTCTTCCCTGGCCACTCGCAGACGGCCATCCAAGCCATCGAGGCTGACCGTGAGGCGCGGAGGGCAAGTGGTGTGGAGATTGCCGCCAACGCTCCCTGGACTCTTGACGAGCAGCTTCTGAGCATCGAGGCTCGTCTGCGGCCGGCCCATCGGATGCTGCGCCGGCTTCAGCGTGTCGGCGCCCAGGCGATTGCTGCCTTGTGGCCGGACATGCCGGCTCACAGACTTCCCAGACCGCCGACTGGCTGGAGTTCGCGGCTGGCCGTCTTGAGGCTTGGAAGGGTTCCTCGGCCCGGGCTGGCGCGCGCCGGGCCTTGGAATTTGTCAAGGCATGGTATCTTGGACTGGACCTGGACCGGCTGGCCACATTCCGGTCGGAGGCCCAGGAGGAGCTGGTGGCTGTGGAAGACGCCCTTGTTGAGCATGCGGCGGCGATTGCCGACTACACCGACACCAGTGTCTTCGTCCCTGAACGGGCTGCAGACGGCGGGGTGGTGTCGCCGGAGTGGTTCGGGATGAACCCAGAGTACGACGAGGACTCGGCGGAAGTGATTGGCTCCAGCGCCGAGGAGGAAGGCGAGGCGGAGGACGGAGGCGAGATGGAGGCGCCAGAAGACGGGGCGGGCGACCAACCTCAGCTCGACCGCGCCTCCAGCAACGAGCCGCGTCCGACCAAGCCGGCCGCCACTGGAGACGACCAAGCCGAGACTGCTCAGCCGACCGCCCCAGTGCCTGGCACTGCCGTCTCCTCCGACCCTCCGAACCCGTCTGCCAATTCTTAGGCCGTCGTCTTGCCTTTACTTTATCTGTTTTTAACAGTCTTTGAAGAACTTGTTAATTCGCACAATTCCACCCGCGGGGTGTATTTTGAACCTCTGCTCGAAGATTCGGCCAAGGGCCTATGTTATGTAAATATTCATCCGATTTCTACCTTTCCTTGTTCATTGCTCTTTTGGCTTTTTCCTTTGCCGCCTTCCCTTGGTTGCCGTCTTGCTGGGCCGAACAGCCGCTCAAGGATCGCCGTTGGATCAAGTGCTTGGCTACCTTGGGGAGGCAAGTACTTGGCCATTTTTAGAGTCTTTTAACAAGTGGAATAGGAAACGGCAAGCCGACTACTCACGAGTCGGCTTTGCGAGGAGAGGCTGGAAGCTGGCTTAATCTATGTTGACGCTTTAAGTTCTTAGCCATTTTTCGTGTGAGCGCCCATTCTGCCTTACTCCTGCCCACCAAACAGTCGCTCTGCGAGCTGCGGCTTTTGACAGGAGACGGCTTAGGCGCCGCACCCTACTTGTCCGACTGCAGGAAGCATTTCATAGTTCATATGGCGAGTCCCCGGGCCGACTAGTCGAGCCCGGTGCCAAGCGGCGTAAAGAAGTAGCATACTCGAAGGCATAATTCTTATCATACAGATAACAAAAGAGGGCAGTCCCCGAGCTCGCCTCGGGGGGCCCGAAGTCTTGGTACTTTAATACAATGGGTAGCGCGGTACATACTGCATCAACTGTAAAATCTTCAGAGAAGATTTGCATTCCATGGCCGTTCCGACTCCTTGCCAGAGTCGTCTCTCTTGCGTGCTCGGGGCTTCTGAGCATCGATCAGGTAGTAGGAGCCGTTGCCCAACACTTTGCTGATAATGAAGGGGCCCTCCCAAGCTGCCGACAACTTGTGCTGGCCGGCTGTTCGCTGGATCAGCCGGAGCACAAGGTCGCCTTCTTGGAAAGTTCTTGGCTTGACCTTCCTGTTGTAGTATCGGCGCAAGCTCTGCTGGTAGATGCTGGACCGGCTGAGTGCCAACAGCCGGCCTTCTTCCAGCAGATCGACGCTGTCTTGGCGTGCTTCTTCTGCTTCTTCCTCGGTGTACATGGTGACTCGCGGGGAGTCGAACTCTATATCCGTTGGGATGACGGCTTCAGCACCGTAGACGAGGAAGAAAGGTGTGAAGCCGGTTGACTTGTTTGGAGTCGTGCGTAGACTCCAGAGGACAGCCGGCAACTCCTCAAGCCAACAGCCGGCCGAGCGCTATAGTGGCTCGACCAGTCGGGGCTTGATGCCGGACAGGATGAGGCCGTTTGCTCGCTCTACTTGGCCGTTTGAGTGCGGATGGGCAACGGACGCTAAGTCCATTCGGATGCCCTGCGTCGTGCAGAAACGAGCCAAGGCGCCCTTGGCAAAATTCGTGCCATTGTCGGTGATGATGCTGTGTGGTATGCCGTACCGAACTGTGATGTCGGTGATGAAAGTTACTGCAGTCGGACCATTCAACTTCTTGATGGGCTTTACTTCTATCCACTTGGTGAACTTGTCCACTGCGACAAGTAGATGAGTTAGGCCGCCTCGTGCCGTCTTGAATGGTCCCACCATGTCCAGGCCCCAAACCGCAAAGGGCCAGGCGATGGGGATAGTCTTGAGTGCGGAAGCCGGCTGGAGTGGCTTGGAGCGGAACTTCTGGCACCCCTTGCATTTTTGGACTAATTATTTGGCCTCTTCTAGGGCAGTTGGCCAGAAGAAACCGTGTCGAAAGGCTTTGGCGACGAGTGCTCTCGAAGCCGCGTGGTGGCCGCACTCGCCTTGATGGATATCTTTGAGAATCGCTTGGCCTTGCTCGGCTCGGCCTCGACGAACGCCTGGTAGACACCAGTGACACTGCGCCTGACCAGCTCTCTGTTGACTATGGTGTAGGCTGCTGCTCGGCGTTGCACTTGCCGACCCAAGATTTCATCGGTTGGCAGCTCTTTGTTTACTAAGAACTTAAGGATGGGCTGGGCCCATGAGGGTGCTGCTATTTCTTCAATTGCCACCACTGCGACTTGGACAAGGGCGGCTGGGCTGGGGGGCGGCGGGATGGAGTCTGGGGCTGCTTGAGTTGAAGTCCTCGGCCGACCGGGCGCAGCCCCGAGCCGATCGTAGTCCCCCGGCAGCCGGGCGCAGTCCCCGGGCCGAGCTCTGGAGTCTTCGGGCTGGTCGCCGCAGTCCCCGGGCCGGGTTCCGAAGTCCCCGGGCCGGCTTCGACTGCGGCATTTTTGGAGCTCTTCGCAAGGATTCTTGTGCCGTCTGCTGGAGCTTTCGAGCTGGATCCGACTTCTTCGGGGGGAGCCGGCACAAAGATGGAGTCTGACTCTGGTGAAGGCTTGATAGACGGCTTGGGGAGGCGCTGAAGGGCGACGCCGGATGGTATTGCTTGACGGGTGGAGCCGATTCGTGCCAAGGTGTCTGCTTGGTCGTTGTCATTTCTTGGCACATGAAGGAACTCGCACCCCTCGAAATATCCGCTGAGTTGCTGTACTAGGAAACGGTAGCTCGCCATGTTTGCGTCTTTGGCGTCCCAGTCACCAGATCATTGCTGGACCACCAAGTCGGAGTCGCCATAGCACAGGATCCGGCGAATGCCAAGTTCTTTGGCAAGCCGGAGCCCGTGAATGAGCGCCTCGTACTCGGCGACGTTGTTGGAGGCGGCGAAATGGATCTGCAGCGCGTATTTGAGCTTGTCGCCTTTAGGGGAAGTGAGGACGACGCCGGCTCCCAAGCCGGTGCGCATCTTGGAGCCATCGAAATGCATCCGCCAATGGGTGGAGTCGGTATTGGCGGCGGAATCTTTGAGTCTCGGCCCAGTCGACTAGGAAGTCGGCCAGTGCTTGCGACTTGATGGCGGTGCGGGGCTGATAGTAGATGGTGTAGGGGGCCAAGTCTATGGCCCATTTGGCCACTCAGCCCGACGCATCTCGGCTCCTAATGATCTCGGCCAGTGGAGCTGTGCAGACCACAGTGATGGGATGCTCTTGAAAGTAGGGCTTCAACTTCTTGGCGGCAAAGTGCACGCCGTAGAAAATCTTCTGGTAGTGAGGGTAGTTCTGCTTGGAGGTCGACAGTACTTCGCTCAGGTAATATACCGGTCTCTGGACAGGTAGTGCCTTGCCTTCCTCCTTGCGCTCAACTACGATCACTGTGCTGACTACCCGGCTGGTGGCGGCAATGTATAGGAGCATGGGCTCTTTGGGAGTCGGAGCCGCTAGCACAGGGGGAGTAGTCAACATCTTCTTCAACAGGAGAAACGCCTCGTCCGCCTTGTGGTTCCACTCGAAAAAGGTGGTCTTCTTCATCAGCTGGTACAAGGGGAGTGTGGGATTTCGAGTTCCTGCAGACCCTTGAGGTTCAAACACTGGGGTGCGCGCGGAGATCCAACCTTCTACCGTCTCGCACTTCGCCGAATCATAGGGACCTAACTACTAACGAGCAGCACAAGAGACATGAGATTTATACTAGTTCGGGCCACCGTTGTGGTGTAATACCCTACTCTAGTGTGTGGTGTGGTGGATTGCCTCTTGGGCTGATGAAGAACAGTACAAGGAAGAACAGCCTCGCGAGGGTCTGTTCTTTGTGGGTGAGATGAACTGCTAGGTGGTGTTCAGTTGCTCTAGCTACTGGTTTCTTGATGAGGATCCCGGATCTCTCTTCGTCCTCCTCTCTAGATGCCGGATCCCAGATGCCCCTAGCTCTGAGTGTGGCTACTCCTATTTATAGGCGAAGGCCCTGGGCCTCTTCCCAAATATTGAGCGGGAAGGGCGCCAACAATTGGCCATTTTGAAGGGGAACAATGGTACACTTATCCCGACTAAAGTTGGTCCTCACCGCCAAAGGCTCGTGATGACGCCTTTGCTTGGGCTCCACGATGACTCCCTTCCAGCCGTTGGGCTGGTCTTGGTCTTGTTGCATCAAACAGATGCCTTTGCTTGATGCTCTCGCCAAGGCCGCTCCCTTTGCACCAAAGAGGAAAGGAGGACACTGCGCGGGCTGGCGCCCGGCTGGCGCCCTTGGTCATCATGGCTTGCGTCATGGGCACCTCGCGAGGTACCCTGCCTTGAACTCTCCGCCTCCTCATGAGCCAGCCTGACGAGGCCGTGCCTGAGGAAGCTCCTCGTCGTCAGCCCCGTGAGGCTTGGCCCCTCGCGAGGGTCTTGAGCTTGCGTTGATGAAGATGGGCCGTCCTGGGCCTCCTTTGAGTCACGCCGCAGGCCGCAGGCAGGCAAGTCTGGGGACCCCCGTTCCCAAAACGCTGACAGTAGCCCCCGGGCCCACGGCGCGCCCGATGGCCGAGCAGAGAGGCGAAAGGGCAAGTGCGAAGCATCATGGGCCCTAACAGCCTGCGGCCTTGGGCGCCGCGTGGCGGTTGATTGGACGCATGCGCCTCTGCAACCGCGTGGGTTGATAATAGAGCGGCATCTTCCTTGCCTCTTTTACTTTCTCCAGTTGCTGCTTAGATCCCCTTTCTTGCGCCTCTCCTCTCTGCTTCCAAGATCTTCAGATCCACTCCGCCTGCGTGCCCTAGCCAGTCATGGCTCCTCGCCAAGCCCCGGCCGGAACTTGGTACTCTCCTGCCTTGGACCCGCAAGATGTGTCAGGGGCGAGCCTCGCCCTGGTGCGCCGGATGGCGGAGGCGCAGGGCGTCAACAGAGCGGAAGCGTTCAAGGCCGGCTCCGCCGCCCCTGAGGGTCGGGGGAGTACCTTCTACCCGTTCTTCGTGAGCGCCATCATTGCTGGTCTGGTGCCTCCCTTTCCTGAGTTCTTCTTCTCCGTCCTCCGTCATTACAACATTCAAGCTCTGCACCTCCATCCCAACTCCGTCCTTCTTCTGGCAATCTTCGCCTACTATTGCGAGGCCCATGTCGGGGTGAAGCCCTCGGTGGCCTTGCTGCGCCACTATTTCTCCCTCCGAACCTCCCGTGGTTCCGCCTCCGCGTGCGTGAGCTTCATCGCATATGGCGGGGCCATTGCCATTTCAAACCCTAGGAAGCAGATTGAGGGCTTCAGGAGCAAGTGGGTCTTGTTGGACGCTGGGCGCATCCACCCTCGGCTGATCCTGCCCACGGAGTGCCCCGAGAGCTCCGACGACTGGTCCCGAGTGGAGCTTCAGGATCCCCGCGCGAAGCTAGTGCTGGAGAAGATGGATGCAGATCTGAAGCCGCCAGCGCGGGCGGGCGGCTGACCGGTGTGTCGCTGAGGGAGTTCCTGAGCACCAATCGGCTCCGCTCAGACGCATTTCGCTTCCGATGTGGAGGCCTCACTCGAGCCCCGTGGCCCTGGCCAGCGGGGATCTGGCGACGGTCCTCCAGTCCTTGGTTGGGGGCGATGTGGCGAGACTGGAGGGCGCCCCCACGCCCTTGTTCCTTCGTGAGGATTGGGAGCAGGTAGTGGGGCCCATGCCTGTCTTCAATGGGGACGGGCCCGTGCCCGTGGAGGCTCCGGAGGACCTGGTGGACGTGTCCTCTTCCGACTCCAGCGAAGAGGTGGAGGAAAGAGAGCCGGGAGAGGGGGTTGACTCGGGTGCGGAGTCAAGGGCTCCTCCCCTGCGGCGCAGGTCCCGCATTCTCCGCCTACCCCAGAGTGACGACGTCGAGGATGAGGATGAGCATGGAGGCAGGAGCCTGCCCCCGATCCCGAAGAAGGACCGGACTGGGCTGGTCCCCCGCGGGTCCGCCCCGGCCCCGGGGCGATCCGCAGACACGCCTCCTGCTCCCGGGCCCCTTGAAGCAGATCCCTGCATCCAGCTCTCGGGCTTCAAGTATGGCCGGAGGTTGCTCGAGCTCGCGAGCGATGACCAGTAAGTGCTTGATTCTTGTCCTATTCCTTGCTTTGTCGCTGAGTCTTGATATCTGTATCTCTTGGCTAGGCTGGCGCCTGCGGCAAAGAAGCTGAAGGGAGCTCCTGAGGCTTCATCTCGGGCGGCGCCTCTGCCCGCGAAGGAAGGCGATGACAAGACACGGGCCTCTCCGGCCCGGTCATCCTCGCGAGACCTGGTGGAGCTGGCTGGGGCGAGCTCAGCCCCCATGGCCCAAGCGACTCCCGAGGTGTCCTTGCCTGATGCCGCCGCCATAGCTGTTAGGGCACAGCAGGTCCCGCCTCACGATACTGTGGTTACGCCACCGCCATCTCCTCCTACTCCACCAACTGCTGTTTCTCCGACTCCTCCCTCTGTCCTGGATCGTGCTGCCACTGAATTGGACCGGCTGCGGCAGGATCTTCTTGGCGCCGACCCTCGCTTGGTGGTCGGGCGCTTGGAGCTGGCCTCTGGCTGGATTCGCTCCAACGCTTTGATTCGGGCGGCGCTGGTCCTGGCCTCGACGGCTTGCGACGAAGAGAAACAGGCTATCCGTGAGGCGAAGATTGCCCGCGATGCTGCCCTGGGGGAGGCAGCCAGCATCCAAGGTTGTCGTGAGACGCTGGAGGGCGAGCTGAAGGGCCTGCAGAACCAGATTGCCGAGGAGGCCCGCCTCTGCCAGGACCAGGAGGAAAGCATGAAGGCTCGCGAGGCGGCCGTCAAGGACCGGGAGGCCAGGCTGAAGAGGCGCCGTGACCGCCTAGGCGCGCTGGAGCAGGAACTGGAGGAGAGGAAAGTCGAGCTGGACGACAAGGCGCGGGTTCTTACTGAAGATCGCGTGGCCTTCACGGATATGGAGGTGAAGGCTCGCACCTTGCTGAGGGAGCTGTATGATAGCGGCCTGGAGAGCCCACTGGCCGGCGCAGAGGACGGCCCCGCCAAGCTGCTTCCCTTCCTAGTTCGCGCTCTTGAAGATGTATCCCTTGGTCTTGGCCCCACGGCTGAGGCTGAGGCGCGTGTCCTGTCTTCTGCGGCACTGACGCGGGTCCTCACCCACCTCTACCTTCGCGATCCCAGCGTCGACCTGGACAGCCTGCTGGAGCCAGCAAGCGGCGAGCATGCAGCTGCCGCTGCCGAGGCTGTGAAGGGTCGCGCGAAGGCTCTGTTGGGGAAGTCCCGGGCCTTCAGCACCAAACCGAAGCGAGGCGCTGCCGGCCCTGCTGCTCCACGAGGCGAACCCACTCCGCGCTGCTCCACCGCCGACAAGTGACTCCGTTGTGGCTCCTGTCCTGCTTTCAATTCCTGCACATGTATCATGCCTCGGGAGGCGTTTAAACTTGCATTTGGTATTGCGATAATAAAGTGTGGACTGTAATATTTGCTTTTGAATTCCTTGAAATTTGCGCTTCCTACTTGCTTATGTTCTACGCCGGCAGAGCCTGCCTCACAAGATACCTCAGTCCGTTAGCCCCGACCGAAACCAGACGGGACCAAGGAGTGAGGGGCTACGTGACAAGTTAGGCTCTGAGTCGCTATGCTCAGGAGTCCCCTTGGCGCCTGAACAGCAAGTAGGGAGGTGAGACGCGGGCGGATCTACCGTTTCTACGCTCGCAGAGCCCGGCCTCAAGACATACCTCAACCGCCATTAGCCTTCGGAACTAAGGGGTGAGGGGCTACGTGACCAGTTAGGCTCCCGAGTCGCGATGCTCAGAGTCCCCTTGACGCTCAAACGGCGTTCGTACCTTGGCTCCGCCGGGGAGTGACGTCAGACGAACCAGGCCCGAGGGGCCTGGGCTGTGGCGTGGCGCGTCTGGGGTGACCTGTGGCAGCCCCCGTGCCCAGCCCGCGGGCGCCTCCCGAGGGGAGGCGCTGTAACGAGGCCGGACACCGAGCTCTAGGCTCCCTGAGGTTGATGCGACCCGCAGGCCACCCTCGCTTGTTTATCACCAGCCGAGCATAGCGCTTCGCATGCGTCACGGGCATAGCCGCTCCTTGGCGGTAAATCGCCCGGCGTGGAGCATGGTGCTTCCATTGGAACGTGGGAGGGGCTCCTCCGGGAGGAGCCCCGAGGCGTACAGCCCCACCCGACACGTGGCTGGCATGGTAGGGCTGGACGAGGTGTATCTGGCACCCGTGAGCGGTCAAGGGACTCACGGGGCCCTACCTCAAGGCGGGTTGCGCCTGGCTCGGGCCTTATCTTCGAGTGTGTTCTGCAAATTTGGCCAGATGTCGGTGTTTCACGTCTTGGTCCCGGCTCTCGGCCGGTCTCAGCCGTCGCCGCTGGCAAGCCAGGTCGCGATGCCATGGACAAGACCAGAGGGTGAGGACCGGAGAGCCGTAGGAGCCCCGAGTCGCGATGCTCAGCACCCCCTTTAACGCCGCAAGCTGGGTTAGATGACGCAACTCCCCACGCCTCGGGTCCCGGCTCGGGCTGGTCTCGGCCGTCCGGGCAAGCCAGGTCGCGATGCCATGGACAAGACCAGAGGGTGAGGGCCGGAGAGCCGGTAGGAGCCCCGAGTCGTGATGCTCAGCACCCCCTTTAACGCTAAGCCGGGTCGATGCAAAGAACTCCACGCCCTCGGTCCCGGCTCTTGGGCTGGTCTCAACCGTCAGCCGGGCAAGCCGTGTCGCGATGCCATGGACAAGACCAGAGGGTGAGGGCCGGAGAGCCGGTAGGAGCCCTGAGTCGCGTTGCTCGTGCACCCCTTTAACGTGCAAGCTGGGTCGATGATGAAACTTCTCGCCCTCGGGTCCGGGCTCTCGAGCTGGTCTCAACCGTCGCTGGCAAGCCAGGTCGCGATGCTATGGACAAGACCAGAGGGTGAGGGCCGGAGAGCCGGTAGGAGCCCTGAGTCGCGATGCTCAGGCACCCCCCATTAACGTGCAAGATTCCGCCACCAAGGAAAAGGCTCCAAATAACAAGCATGGTGGAGCGAGAGCATAATCCTAAAGAAAAAGTAGGAAGGATACATGCCAGACCGGCCCGAGCGGCTTGGGGATGATGCAGCCCGAGGGCGCCCCAACAGGATAAGCTAATGACATGAAATAAAAGGGATACATGCCGCAGGACGGACCCACGTGGCTGGGAATAATGCGGCCTCAAGGCGCCTCCCACTGAAATGTAACTTAAAGATGTCACCTGGTGATGTTGGGGACGAAGGGGTGTTGGTGTAGCAGACTCGGTGGGCTGCGGGAGCCGATCCTCACGAGCCCCCAGGCCCAGGGGCCTCGGGAGGATCCGAAGGCGCTGGCGGCTCCTCGGGAGCCATCTTCATCTCCGCCAGGGCTGCGGCGTGCCTGACCTCTTGGGCCTCCAGGATGTCCCTCATGAGACGCTGGTGCACAGCAGCCGCATTTGGCAGGCCATAAGGCATGCGCATGTAGCTGTGGGGCGGACCCTCGCAACGTCCCACTCGCGAGGGCCAGAGGCGCTCTTGAGATGCGGCTCGGTTGAGCCCTGGTATGTCGATGCAGACGCGCAGCCCACCATCCTCGCCTGGATGGGGGCCACAGGCAGGCGGCGGCTGCCCCTCATGACCCTTGACTCCTGTAGCTCCTGAATGGCCTTGCTGATGAACTCCTGCGGGTTCGGCCCTCCTTGCCTTGCTCCTGCTTGCAGGAAACGCACTTCGAAGCACGCCTCCACGTGGTGCCCAAGCGCCTCCCTCGAGACCTTGGCGAGGTCGGCGGCCCTCCAGGGGAGAGCCCCCGAGCCCTGCCTGAGGAGGGCGCCGGGCGCGCTTTCCTATGCGATGGAAGGAGGCTCCCCCTGGCCCGGCGCGGGCCCTGAGGGGCCTGCCTCTTGAGGAGCCGGACCGGTCGATGTCTTCTTCTTCTTGGGTGCAGCCTCGGGAGGCCTCCTGCTGCTGTGGTCCAGGTCTTCTAGCGAAGCGGTCTGAAAGGCTCGCTCCAGGGAGCACACTGCGTCTCTCTCTTCACAGGGCACCGTGATGACCCCGCCGCTTCCTGGCATCTTGAGGACGTTGTAGCCATGGTGGGTTACGGCCATGAATTTGTCCAACGTTGGGTACCCGAGGATGGCGTTGTACGGCAGGCGAATGTGGGCGACGTCAAAGTCGATGAGCTCGGTGTGGTAGTTGTCGCGAGCCCCGAAGGTGACAGGAAGGCGGACTTGCCCGATCGGGACCATGGAGCCGTCGGTGACTCCGGAGAAAGGCTTGGTTGGCTGAAGCTGACTGTAAGGCACTTGAAGATTGTTGAATGTTTCCACGGATAGGACGTTGAGTCCTGCCCCGCCGCTGATGAGGGTCTTGGTGACCAAAGCACGTTGTCGATGATTGGGGAACAAAGCATCGAGAGAACTCCGCCGTGGTCACAAGACTTGAGCTGATCCGCCGAGCTGAACATGATGGCGCACGCCGACCACCGAGAGGGCGCGTGGCCTCGAGCTTGGGAGGACTGCATTCACTTCATGGGCGAACTGCTTGAAGATGCACTGAGAGGTGGGGCTTGAGCTCCGCCCAAGATGCAAAGCGATCGACGCGCTTCTGGAAGCCCCCAGCCCCTCGGCCCCGATGATGGTCTTCAATTCTCCTTGGCGGCGGCGGCAGCGGAGGGAGGCTCATGCGTTCCCCTGCAGGCGATCCTTGCGAGGCTGATCCTCCAGCCTCCCTCGCGAGGTGGGTCTTGCCAGCGGTCCTCGCGAGGTTGGTCGCGTCACCTGGCGTGGGCCGCGGTCTTCCCAGCGCCCCTGCATTCCTTCCTCCTCCTCGGCCATAGCCACGGTCGCTGCGCTCGGGGCGTCTGCCGACCCCGCCTTCGCGCACAGCCCGGAGCTCTTGGCATTCATTGGTGTTGTGGGTGTGGAGGTCATGGTACACGCAGTACCGACTGCCCTTGGAGGACTCGGGCTGATCTCTGCCTCGCTTGGTGTCTGGTTCGCCAGTACGGCAGCCCCTTGGCGCTTCACATCCTTGGCCTTGGACTTCTTCTCTTCGGGATCCGGCGGGCAGCTCGAGGAGGGAGAGGCGCCTCCTCAGCCCCTGGCGCACTTGGTCGCCAAGTTGAACAGCTCCAGGAGGTGCATGATCTTCATGCATCGCCAGCTCATCCTTCATTTTGACATCGCGACGCCGCCGGAGAAGGCGAGATGATGGCCTCCTCCGTTACCCCGGGGATCTTGAGGCATGCGTTGTTGAAGGCTGGATGTACTTTTGCAGGTTTCCCCGGCTGCTGCTTGATTCGGCGCATGTCGCCACGGCGGGTGGCCGGTCGTGAGTACCTGGAAGTTGGCGATGAAAGCGGTGCGCATCTCAGCCCAAGAAGAGATCGTGCACAGGGGCCAGATTCAGAGCCAAAAGGGTCTGGCCTTGAGCGCCATGGGACACCAGTTCGCCATGACCTTTTCATCCCCATTGGCGGCCTCGATGCCCAACTCGTAGAGCTGGAGGAACTCCGTAGGGTCAGCCGTGCCGTCGTAGCGAGGAGGCAGGTCTGGCTTGAACTTGGCGGGCCACGCGACGCTGCGCAGCTCGGAGGTGAAGGCGCGGCAGCCCGCCGTGGCCGCGGGGGGCCTCGGACGACAGAGAGCTTGGTCTTGTGGGCCTCCCTGCGCCGCGGCTGGGGGCAGCGCAGGGTCTTGACGTGCTGGAGCGGGGAGCACTCGGGCAGCTTCTTGTGGGCGAGGAACTTCTTGACAGCTCTGCTCTTGCCGCGCCGGCGCTGGCGGAACGGGTTCCGCCAGTGCCGCGACGCCTGGGGCAGGCGCCTTCTTGAGGAGGAGGCGGCCGAGGCGCCCAGTTTCATCGCCACTGGGCGGGTGCGGTGCAGCGAGACGGACGGTGCGGGCGCCTCTGCAGCGCGGACGAGCTCTGCGACTTCGGCGCGCAACGGGCGCCGACATGGTTGCGGTGGTCAGGGAAGAACGAGGCGAAAGGCAGATTCCGGCGCACCCCTACCTGGCGCGCCAAATGTCGGATTTCGGGTTCCGGCAGACCCTTGAGGTTCGAACACTGGGGTGCGCGCGGAGATCCAACCTTCTACCGTCTCGCACTTCGCCGAATCGCAGGGACCTAAACTACTAACGGAGCAGCACAAGAGACACAGGATTTATACTAGTTCAGGCCACCGTTGTGGTGTAATACCCTACTCTAGTGTGTGGTGTGGTGGATTGCCTCTTGGGCTGATGAAGAACAGTACAAGGAAGAACAGCCTCGCGAGGGTCTGTTCTTGGTGGGTGAGATGAACTGCTAGGTGGTGTTCAGTTGCTCTAGCTACTGGTTTCTTGATGAGGATCCCGGATCTCTATTCGTCCTCCTCTCTAGATGCCGGATCCCAGATGCCCCTAGCTCTGAGTGTGGCTACTCCTATTTATAGGCGAAGGCCCTGGGCCTCTTCCCAAATATTGAGCGGGAAGGGCGCCAACAATTGGCCATTTTGAAGGGGAACGGCGGGTACTCTTATCCTGACTAAAGTTGGTCCTCGCCTGCCAAAGGCTCTGGTGATGACGCCTGCTTGGGCTCCACGATGACTCCCTTCCAGCCGTTGGGCTGGTCTTGGTCTTGTTGCACCGAAACGGATGCCTTTGCTTGATGCTCTCGCATGCGCCGCTCCCTTTGCACCAAAGAGGAAAGGAGGACATCATGCTGGCTGGCGCCTCTTGGCGCCCTTTGGTCGTCATGGTTTGCGTCATGGGCACCTCGCGAGGTACCCTGCCTTGAACTCTCCGCCTCCTCATGAGCCAGCCGACGAGGCCGTGCTCGAGGAAGCTCGTCGTCCGCCTCATGAGGCTTGGCCCCTCGCGAGGGTCTTGAGCTTGCGTTGATGAAGATGGGCCGTCCTGGGCCTCCTTTGAGCCACGCCGCAGGCCGCAGGCAGGCAAGTCTGGGGACCCCCGTTCCCAGAACACCGACAGGGAGAGCTTTCTCGCCCATCCAACTGATGAATCGGCTGATGGACGCCAGGCAGCCAGTGAACTTTTGCACATCTGGCAGTCGGCTGGGTACTTCCATCCTCTCAATGGCCTTGATTTTCACAGGGTTGCACTCTATGCCGCGTTCAGAGACCAAGAAGCCAAGGAGCTGGCCGGCTGGTACTCCGAAAACGCACTTCTCAGGGTTGAGCTTAATCTGGAATCGGCGCAGGTTCTCAAAGGTTTCCTTGAGGTCTTCCAACAGCATTCCATGCTTCTCCGTCTTCACCACCAGGTCGTCTACGTAGACGTGGGCGTTCCTGCCGAGTTGCTTGAGGAGACACTTCTGCATGCAACGCTGAAAGGTGGCGCCGGCGTTCCTCAAGCCGAACGTCATGGTCAGGTAGCAGAAAGCTCCAAACGGTGTGATGAAGGCGGTCTTCAGTCTGTCTGCCGGGTTCAGCTTGATCTGGTGATACCCTGAATATGCATCTAAGAAGCTCAACAGCTCGCATCCGGCTGTGGAGTCTATCACCTGATCAATCCTCGGCAGAGCAAATGGGTCTTTGGGGCAGGCTTTGTTGAGGCTTGTGTAGTCAATACACATTCGCCACTGCTTGTTCTTCTTCAGTACCAGGACCGGGTTCGCTAACCACTCTGGGAAAAACACCTCCATAATGAAGCCGGCTGCCAGGAGCCGGGCTATCTCCTCTCCAACAACTCTTCTCTTCTCTTCTGACAGGCGGCGCAAGGGCTGCCTGACGGGCTTCACATCAGGTCGGACATGTAGCTTGTGCTCGGCGAATTCCGTCGGTACACCTGGCATGTCTTTAGGGGACCATGCGAAGATGTCTCGATTCTCATGGAGGAAATCGACGAGCTCGCATTCCTATTTGCTGTCAAGGTTTGTACCCATGACAGCGTACCTCTCGGGGTGCTCCGGGTCCAAAGGTATCTTCTTTGTCTCTTTAGCCGGCTTGAACGAGCCCTCAGCTTCCGATTCCTTGGGGTCAGGCGACATCTCAGGCTGCTTGCCGTCCATCGCCACAACCCGATCAAGAAGCCGCTTCTCGGCTACGATCACCATGGACTCGGCCAGCCGACTACTCTCAGCCGCACAGGCGGAAGACTTTATGTAGTCGCCGGCTACGGTCAGAATTCCCTTGGAACTCGGCATCTTCATCTTGAAGTAGGCGTAGTGGGGTACCGCCATGAATTTGGCCAAGGCAGGTCGGCCAAGCAGTGCATGGTAAGGGCTCTCAAGGTCCACCACTTCAAACCAAACTGGCTCTCGGCAGAAATGATCTTTGTCCCTGAAGAGGACGTCTATCAGGATCTTGCCGATTGGTGAGCAGGAAAGGCCAGGCACAATGCCGTGGAACACGGTCCGGCTGCCCTGGAGCTGTCTTTGCTTGATTCCTAATTTCTCCATGGTATCCTTGTACAGGATGTTGATGCTACTGCCTCCGTCTATCAGCACTCGTGAGAAATGAGCGGCCCGCCTATCTGTGGCCAGAGTGGCTCCTAGGACCAGGGCATAGGAGCCTGGATTCGGCATCACCTCTGGGTGATCGGCTCTGCTCCAACTGATAGGCTTCTCGGACCAGTGCATGAACTCTGGGGTATCTGATGCTACTGCGTTCACTTCTTGCTGCTGCAGCCGCCTGCTGCGTCGATCATCAGCCATACTGGTGAACACCACATATGTTCCGTGCTCTTCCGGGTACTGCCCCTGCATCATACCGACCGGCTCGACACCGCCGAGGCGGTGGTGGGGCGGCGGCCCAAAGAAAGTGGGAGGCTGGAGGCCTTCACCTTTGGCGATTCTGGTGAGCCAGTGGCACTTCCGGGTAGTGTGGTTTGACGGCTTCACGCCGCTGTGAAACTTGCAGGGACCATCTAGAGTCTGCTCGTAGGAGAAGGCCGGCAACCAGTTGGACTTGCCGCCTTTCTGTCACTTGGTCGGAGGCTGCCCCTCCGGCTGCTGGTCTTCTACTGTCGCCACCTGCCGACTGCAGGAAGCCGGCTATGGGGCCTTGCGCTTGTGGTCATTCTGTTGTTGTCGCCGACTGGTGTCTCCAGCCGGAGTTCTGGGAGCCTGAGGGGCCGCCTTGCCAGTCGTGCTGACTTGAATCTCTGCCTTCATGGAGGAGTCGGCCGTAGCGTACTTGTCTGCTATGATCAGCAGCTCGTCGAGGGTCTCCGGCTCGTCACAGAGGAGCTTGTGCTTGAGGAGGGTGCCTTCTCTGCACCCGACCGTGAAGTATTCGATGGCCTGCACCTCGTGCACGCCCTCGCAGGAGTTCCGGAGCTCGGCCCAACGCGTGAGGTAGTCGCGAGTGGACTCGTCGGGGCCTTGCACACACAAGGACAGTTGGCGAGGCTTGCGAGGTCGCTTGTATGTGCTCGTGAAATTGCGAACGAAGGCCTCGGTGAAGTCGACCTAGCTGTTGATGCCGCGGGGCTTCAGGCTGTTCAACCATGTCCGGGCCGTGCCCTGGAGCATGAGGGGAACATATTTCACTGCAACTCGCTTGTTGCCGTTCGCTATGTTGACGACCGTGGAGTAGTCAACTAGCCAGTCTTCCGGCTTCATGGAGCCGGTGTACTTGGGCGTGTCTCGGGGGAGCGTGAACCCTTTGGGAAAGGGCTCGTCTCGGATGCGGGGTCCGAAAAAGGGTGGACCCAACTCGTCTTCTTCTTCCAGCGCTAGGGATCGATGGAGTCGGTCGATCCGGTGGCGGGCGTCATTCTCTCCGACTCCCTCTCGGCGGCCAAGGCGGTCGCCGAGAGTCAGATGCTCAACGGGCGGCGGGGAGACTCGCCTCTCTCTGCGAGGAGGAGGAGGTAGATAGTCGTCCCGCCGCTCCACTGCTCTGGGGCGGCCGTCTTGGTCGCGCTCGATGGTGAGGTGAGTCCGACTGTGACTGGCAGCCGGATCCTTGTTTCTCCTTCTGCGGACACCGCCAGTCGGCGTCCGAGACGTCGCGCCTTGATCTCAGCGGGGAGGCAGGTCATCGTTTCGCCGCTGGGGCGCCTCTGTGTGGCAGCCGGCTTCGTTCTGCGCGGCAGCCGCGTCAAGGAGCTGCTGGACTCGCTCCGTCATCAGGCGGCGCTCTTCGCCTTCGAAGTTGTCGAGCTCGTCCGCCGCCGCCTGGGCGGCGCGGATGTTCTCCGCAGGCGTGGCGTACCCGGGGCGATTGGCCCCGAACAGGTTGGCGATGGCCACGCCAAGGCTGGCGCCGGGACCGCCGCTTAGGCGGTTAGGCCTGAGCCGGGCGAGCCGCCCACGGCGCGATCCATCTCGCGCTGGTAGGCTTCCGACAAGCATCTCATGCTTGCCAGCTTCTTCGCTCCTTCGACGATCTGTAGGCGGCGCGTCTCCAGCGTCTCGGCGTCGGCGTCTTCAGGGATAGGCGCGGTCATGTCTCGTAGGGCCGTGTCGAGCGGGTCATGAGCTCCTTCACCGGAGGGCTCGCCATGACCGATGACGAGTACTTCCGTGACGGCGCTTCCGCCGCTCTCCTCGCGAGGGAGCGGCTCGTCGTAGACCACCACGTTGGTGGGGAACGCGTCGAGCGACGCGGTGTCAGAGTCGACCAGCATCGGGTCGGTGGAGCCTACGGACTCCAAGTCCACGGCAGGCTCGCCGGTGACGTGGAGTTGGTCGAGGAGGCCCGCGAGGAGGCTCTCGGGGCCGCTCGTGCCTGCGTCGGATGCAGGCTCATCGGAGAGGCGAACCTCGCCGACGAGTTCGGCAAGGCGGCTGGCTGCACAGGCGACCTCGGCGCCATGCAGCGCGTCGACGCAGACTCCGTCGGGCGTGCCTGGCTGGCTGCGCTCGCCAGGGAGGAAGAGGGTTCCCGTCCAGAACAGGTCTCCGGACGACGGTGCACCTAGCCCCACGGTGGGCGCCAAATGTCGGGGGTTGGGTGCGACATATGCCAAGGGATGGCTTATCATGGTGGGGGCGAGTAGAACGTCGCCGGTGCCTGGAAACGGGATGAGGCGTAGACATGCACGCCGGCGGATCTTACCCAGCTTCAGGGCTCTCCGAGGAGATAACACCCCTACTGCTGCTCTGCGGGGTCTCCGCATGATCACTAAGGCAAAGTGAGTACAAGGTTGCTCCTTGAGCTGTATTCTGGAAGTAGGAGAAGGCAAGGCTAGCTCTCTCCCTACTATATGATCTAGTCTAGTGCTAATGGATTCGAACCCTTTGCATGGGTGCCCTGGGGGTTTATATAGGCCTACCCCCCAGGGGTACAATGGTAAAACCGGCTGGGTGCGGGTCCCAGCCGTCTGTCTCTCAGGCTGCCGTCTTCTCCGCTGACTGCTGGGCCCCGCCGACTGGCCTGGCGCGGTGTTTACGGTCCTTGTCCGCCGCGGGCGGGTCTTGTCGGCTGCGGATTACTGTAGCCATGCTTCTTAATGATGCCGGCTTGGTCATGGGGTTATGGCAACAGTGTTGCCGCCTGGCGGGCGATCACTGTGGCCATTCCCCGTCTTGTCTTGATTAATGGAGCGTGGGGCCTATGGGAAAGGCCAGTCGACTCCGGGAGGCCGACTCCCATCGGGTCCGTCTTGGGGCGCCCTTGCCGCCTTCCATACTCCCGTCGGCAGGTGGGACCCGCTGACTCTGGGTCATACAGACAAGCCGTCATGGGCGCAGGGCTCTGCCCGTGGGGGCTGATGTCAGGGCGGGCATGGCAACAGTGCCGCGCCGGATGGAGATCTCCATCGGTACGGCGCACTGTGGCCATTCTTGCCCTCGATAAATGGGACGGGGAGGGGCTGTGCGGCGGCCGTTCCCCGTCCCGTCCATTATTGCGAGGACACAGGGTGGTTGGGGTCGCGGGCCGACTCCCCATAGCCGGCTTCTCTGGAAGTCGGCGGCTGGGAGTCGGCTCATCTCGAAGTCGTCCTCGGGGACTCGGCCGCGAGGTGCAGTCGGCAGGGTTGTCGCCGACTATTGGAAGGCGGTTCATCGTCTTGAGGCCTTGAGGGGTGCAGCCTGCCCCGACGTCTTGAAAGGTCCTGGGTCTTGGGTTAGCCTACCCGTGGCCCATTACTCCGACACTTAGAGTGGTAGACTAGCAGATGTAGGGGATGTAGGTGGTACGGTCTACCCGATCGTAAGGTGCTAGCGCTTCTGAAAGACTATCTCTCGGTCATCCGTTTCTCAAACATCATGTAGTGCGAGAAATCCAACGGAGGCGATCGAGTCTTGTGGGGAAAAGTGCGCAAACCTCTGCAGAGTGTACAATCTAATCATGGTTAGCCGTGTCCCCGGTTATGGACGTTTTGAGTATCTAGTACTTGGATATCATGTGAATCTCATCATGTTACTTCTAAAATTAATATTGTTGGGTTTTAATGATGATTATTATTTTTAATTGGGATTGAGGATTCTGTCAACCATTCTCAATGTTTAACAACCACCATGATAGTTAAATAAACTCTATTCCTTTGTAGTAGGGAAAAACTGGCTTTACGCAAAAACTATAACCATAGAGCTTTCCACCAGCCATATATGCATGTAGTATAGGCTTAATCTTTCATTACTCTCTATGTGTTACATTGCCAGCATATTCCATGTGCTGACCCATTTCGGGCTGCAACGTTTTATGTTGCAAACTTTTCAGACGACGAGTAAGGTGCCTTTTAGGTCGTGGTTCTATACTCAGTGATGCCGTTGGAGTTGATGGACTCACTTATCTTCCAAGCCTTCCGCTGTTATCATTATTAGATGGCCTTAAGCCATATTTATTGTAATAAGTTCTCTTTTGAGACATTTGATGTAATAAGTGTGTGATTGCTACTCTGTTATAAATCCTTCAAGTACTGTGTGGTGTCAGCATTACTGATCCAGGGATGACACCTGAGCACAGAGATCAGACTGTTTGAGGTCTGGTTGCTACAAAACCACATCTAACCAGATGCTAGATGAATTATTTGTTACTAAACAGAAGTATAAAGCAAGGAATAAAAAAAATTGGGTTGCCTCCCAACAAGCGCTATCGTTTAACGCCCCTAGCTAGGCATAAAAACAAGAATAGATCTAGGTATTGCCATCTTTGGTATGCAATTCATAAGTGGCTCTCATAATAGATTCATAAGATAATTTAATTTTCTTCCTAGGAAAGTGTTCCATGCCTTTCCTTAACGGAAATTGGAATCTAATATTTCCTTCTTTCATATCAATAATTGCACCAATCGTTCTAAGGAAAGGTCTACCAAGAATAATAGGACATGTAGGATTGCCATCTATATCAAGAACAATAAAATCTACGGGCACATAATTCCTATTTGCAACAATAAGAACATCATTAATCCTTCCCATAGGTTTCTTAATGGCGGAACCCGTGGATGCAAGTTTAAAGAACAATCTTCAAATTCACAGAAACCTAACACATCACACAAAGTTTTTGGAATCGTGGAAACACTAGCACCCAAATCACACAAAGCATAGCATTCGTGATCTTTAATCTTAATTTAATAGTAGGTTCCCACTCACCATAAAGTTTTCTAGGGATAGAGACTTCTAATTCAAGCTTTTCTTCATAAGATTGCATTAAAGCATCAACGATCTGTTTAGTAAAAGCTTTATTTTAATCATAAGCATGAGGAGAATTTAACATGGATTGCAACAAGGAAATAAAATCTATTAAAGAACAATTATCATAATTAAATTCCTTGAAATCCAAAATAGTGGGTTCATTGCTATGTAAATTTTTGACCTCTTTAATCCCACTTTTACCAATTTTTGCACAAAGAACTAAAAACTCCGAATCATTGGGACGTATTTTAACTAAAGTTGACTCATCTCCAGTGCCATCATTATCAAGATTTATAGTGCAAAACAAAGATTTAATAGGGTACACATCAACCACTTTTAGATCTTCATCCTTATTATCATGAAAACTAGAAGAACACGCTTTCATAAAGCTATCCTTTTTTAGCACGCATCCTAGGGGATCTTTCTTTGCACTCATCAATGGAAATTCTTATAGCTTTGAGAGACTCATTGATATCACATGATGTAGATAGATCAATAATTTCTATAAAATAGAACCACCACCGTGCTCTAAAAAGATATAAGTGAAGCACTAGAGCAAAATTATCTAACTCAAAAGATACAAGTGAAGCACATAGAGTATTCTAATAAATTCCAATTTATGTGTGTCTCTCCCAAAAGTTTTGTACAGCAAGTATGATTGTGGTAAACTAAAAAGCAAAGACTCAAATCATACAAGACGCTCCAAGAAAAACACATATCATTGGTGAATAAAAATATAGCATCAAGTAAAGTTACCGATGGACGGAGACGAAAGAGGGGATGCCTGCTTTTGGTTGTCCTTGAATTTTACCTTGGGGTGCCTTGGGCATCCCCAAGCTTAGGCCATTTCCACTCCTTATTCCATAATCCATCAAATCTTTACCCAAAACTTGAAAACTTCACAACACAAAACTCAACAGAAAATCTCATGAGCTCCATTATAGAAAGAAAACAAACCACCACTTTAAGGTACTGTAATGAACTCATTATTTATTTATATTGGTGTTAAACCTACTATATTCCAACTTCTATATGGTTCATACCCCCCGATACTAGCCATAGATTCATCAAAATAAGGAAACAACACACAAAACACAGAATCTGTCAAAAACAGAACAGTCTGTAGTCATCTGTATCAAATGTATAATTCTGGAACTCCAAAAATTCTGAAATAAATTGGTGGACGTGAGGAATTTATCTATTAAACATCTGCAAAAATAATCAACCCAAAAGCACTCTCCAGTAAAAAATGGCAGCTAATCTCGTGAGCGCTAAAGTTTCATGTTTTTACAGCAAGATCGTAAAGACTTCACCCAAGTCTTCCCAAAGGTTCTACTTGGCACAAAAACAAATTTAAAACATAAAACCACATCTAAATAGAATCTAGATGAATTATTTATTAAATAAAATCAAGGAAAAATATTGGGTTGTCTCCCAACAAGCGCTTTTCTTTAAAGCCTTTTAGCTAGGCATTGATAATTTTAATGATGCTCACATGAAAGACAAGAATTGAAGCGCAAAGAGAACATCATAAAACACGTGACAAACACATCTAAGTCTAACAGACTTCCTATGCATAGGCATATTATAAGCAAACAAATTTGCAAGGCAAGCAAAAACTAGCATATGCAAGGAAGAAGAAAGTGACATAGCAATCTCAACATGAAGAGAGGTAATTTAGTAACATGAAAACTTCTACAACCATATTTTCCTCTCTCATAATAATTACATGTAAGATCATATTCAAATTAAACAATATAGCTATCACATAACATATTCTCTAGAAGATCCACATGCATGCAAAGTTGACACTCTTCCAAAATAGTGGGAATAACATAAACTAAAGTCATGACCTCTCCAAACCCACTTTTATCAAAAACTTCATAAGATTGAACATTATCGAAATATGTGGGATCTAAACTTGAAACTCTTCCAAACCCACTTTCAATACTATTGCAAATATTATTATAAACCTCATATTCATCATGGGGCTTAAATAAATTTTCTAGATCATAAGAAGAATCACCCCAATCATGATCATTGCAACAAGTAGTAGACATAGCAAACTTAGCATCCCCAGGCTTAGGGTTTTGCATATCATTAACACAATTGACATTAATAGAATTTATAATAACATCATTGCAATCATGATTTTTATTCAAAGATCTATCGTGAATCACTTCATAAATCACTTCATCACATTTTTCAGATTCACTGATTTCAAGCAAAACCTTATAAAGATAATCTAGTGCACAAAACTCACTAGCAATTGGTTCATCATAATTGGATCTCTCTTAAAAAGATTAGCTAGCGGATGAGGATCCATAAATCTTAGGTTCTCTGTTTAGCAATAAATAAACAACTATTCCAACCAAACGAGCAAACGAGCCAAGTAAGACATCAAAGCAAATGAAAAGACGAACAGAAGAAGGGTGAATAAAACGGCAAGGATGAAGTGGGGGAGAGGAAAACGAGAGGCAAATGGCAAATAATGTAATGCGAGGGATAAGAGTTTGTGATGGTTACTTGGTATGTCTTGACTTTTCGTAGATCTCCCCGGCAACGGCGCCAGAAATGGCTAGTTGCTGGGAGATCAAATCTTGACTTGACTTGGCGTAAGCCTCCCCGGCAACGGTGCCAGAAATCCTTCTTGCCACCTCTTGAGCATGCGTTGGTTTTCCCTTGAAGAGGAAAGGGTGATGCAGCAAAGTAGCGTAAGTATTTCTCTCAGTTTTTTGAGAACCAAGGTATCAATCCGGTAGGAGGTTACACGCAAGTCGCCTTGTACCTACACAAACAACTAAGAACCTTGCAACCAACGCGATAAAGGGGTTGTCAATCCCTTCACCGCCACTTGCAAAAGTGAGATCTGATAGAGATAATAAGATAAATATTTCTGGTATTTTTATGATATAGATTGGAAATTAAAGATTGCAAAATAAATGGCGGCAGAAATAGTAAATTGATAGGAAAATAATATGATGGAAGATAGACCCGTGGGCCATAGGTTTCACTAGTGGCTTCTCTCAAGATAGCATAATCTACGGTGGGTGAACAAATTACTGTCGAGCAATTGATAGAAAAGTGCATAAGTTATGAGAATATCTAGGCATGATCATGTATATAGGCATCACGCCCACGACAAGTAGACCGAAACTATTCTGCATCTACTACTATTACTCCACACATCGACCGCTATCCAGCATGCATCTAGAGTATTAATTTCATAAGAACAGAGTAACACAATAGGCAAGATGACATGATGTAGAGGGATAAACTCAAGCAATATGATATAAACCCCATCTTTTTATCCTCGATGGCAACAATACAATACATGCCTTGCTGCCCTATTTGTCACTGGAAAGGACACCGCAAGATTGAACCCAAAGCTAAGCACTTCTTCCATTGCAAGAAAGATCAATCTAGTAGGCCAAACAAAACTGATAATTCGAAGAGACTTGCAAAGATATCAAATCATACATATAAGAATTCATAGAAGAACAAATATTGTTCATAGATAATCTTGACCATAAACCCACAATTCATCGGATCTCAACAAACACACCGCAAAAAGAATTACATCGAATAGATTTCCAAGAGAATCAAGGAGAACTTTGTTATTGAGATCCAAAGAGAGACAAGAAGCCATCTAGCTAATAACTATGGACCCGAAGGTCTATGGTAAACTACTCACACATCATCGGAGAGGCTATAATGTTGATGTAGAAGCCCTCCGTGATCCATTCCCCTTCCGCCGGAGCGCCGGAAAAGGCCACAAGATGGGATCTCACAGGTACAGAAGGTTGAGGCGGTGGAAATAGGGTTTCGTGGTGCTCTTGGATGTTTTCGGGGTATATGAGTATATATAGGCGAAAGAAGTAGGTCGGTGGAGCCACGAGGGGCCCACGAGGATGGGGGCACGCTTACGCCCCTGGGCGCGCCTCCCTACCTCGTGGCCACCTTGTTGTTTCTTTAACGTCCACTCCAAGTATCCTGTATTGCATTTGTTCCAAAAATAACTCTCTCGAAGGTTTCATTCCGTTTGGATTCGGTTTGATATTCCTTTTCTGCGAAACACTGAAATAGGCAAAAAAATAGCAATTTGCACTGGGCCTTTGGTTAGTAGGTTAGTCCCAAAAATAATATGAAAGTGCATAATAAAGCCCATTAAACATCCAAAACAGATAATATAATAGCATGGAACAATCAAAAATTATAGATACGTTGGAGACGTATCATGAACTCTTTCCAAACCCTACAAGATAAAGAAAATAATTACTTGATATCAGGAAATGAACAAAGTTGCTGATATGGTGGAACAATGATCGATTGAACTTACTTCTGGAGCATTTCAGTCATGTCCGCATAGTCCCCGGGATCTTTTCGTCTCGAGTCTAAGATAGTTACTACTCCCCGCTCAAGCTTAATCTCTAGGAGAATAAAGTGGAACGTGCGGACGCATGCATAAATCATCAATTTCATTACTATAACCTCGAGTAATAAGGGAAACCGAATATGCACAAGACAGTAACACTCACTTGAAGTTGTAAGAAAAGAGTATTTTATCTTTGTTTTGATTTTTGAGCAACGATTGTAGCAAGTTGTGCTCGGTTTCTGTGATATTCTTTTGAACCGTCCATTCATGTATGACATTTGGGTTAATGAACCCAATGTCATAGATTTGTGCTTTTCTGCATTCGACGATCTTCAATCTTCATAATATAGTGAGGATAATTATATATAAACATGCAATGAAAGAGGTGAGCTATATATAGAGACTTAATTACAAAAGTAGTACTTACATACAGTAGCCAGTTATGAGTGTTTTATCGAGGGCCTTTTGATTGTATAACTGGAAGAACTCATCAAATATAACAGATAACACATCCATTCCAACAAGGTCATGTTCCTCTTTAATTCTTAGTGGCAAAGTATCCTTCCTAGACTCCTTGCAGGTTTTCATGTACTATTCATGGAATCTTCGCATCATCGTTGTTTGAGGAGGATGACCAGGTTTGATGAGAGGCTTCCCGTACTGGTATCTGAATTCGTCCACCTCCATTGTTTCAAACACTATATCATCGCTCAGGCAATCGGCAGGATTGGTACCGGGCACCATCCCCGGCAGATTACCGACGATATTGCTAGACACCTTGAGCGGGGGCACGGTTGGTTCGCCTGTTCGCCGAGCTGGGGAATTCTTTCCTACTTCTCCGTTCTGCTAACCTTTTATCACTGGAAGTAGTTTCCGACCGCCGTGCATCTTCATATGTCTTTTTAAGAAAGCGGGCATAGTTGGAATCCGATGGAGGCGGTGGTGGTCGCTTCAGAGCATCGATAGCGCGCTTCGCATTCACCGGATCTATCTTCTCCTTTGGAGGTGGAGGTTTCTTTGCAAAAAAATCCCTCACTTCGGCTGCACAGATCTTCGCGTTTTCCTTCTCACTCCTCTCGTATGGTAACTTTTCTGGAGTGTTGAGAGATGGACCGTATCTGAATTGTCTCCCGCCTCTGCTTGTACTGCTAGCCGCTGGAGCGGCGACGTCTCTCTTCCATCGTTGCTTACGAGGCGGAGTGCTCCGACGCGCCGGAGGAGCCAGAGCGGCGGCGGATGTCTTCCGCCATTGCTGACGGGGCGGAGAAGGAGGCGGAGTGCTCTGATGTGCTGGAGCAGGCGAAGGAGGAGGTGGAGTGGCCTCACATGCCGGAGGAGGCGGAGAAGTAGGCGTAGTGCCATGATCACTTACCGGAGGAGGAGTAGGCGGAGTGCCCTGACTTGCCAGAGGAGGAGGAGGCGTCCAGTTTGGAAGCTTGATGTACTCCTTCCTCCATAGACATGTAGTCCTTGGAGCATGAACTAGCTGATTCTCCCCTTCACCTGTAGGGTGGTCAAGCTCGAGCTCCTCAAATCCCTCCATTACTTGATCCACCGTCACAACAGCATAGCCATGTAGAATCGGATGACAGTGAAAAGTTACGTCGGGTTGAGGAGGTGCAATAGAGCCGACAACCACCTTCAAAGTGAGGTTCTGCCATTTCGTCATAAGCTCGCAATGTTGAGCTTCCATGATAGTATCCACGGGGTAGATAGGAGCCGTGAAGTCAGGATGAACAAGCTCCGTGGAAGCCACGCTGCTTATCCGCAGAGATGGTGGGGTAGCTTCGTGCTGCTGAGATGGTTGGCCAGCAGCTACAAGTTCCTCTAGCTTTTGTAGTCTTGCATTGAGCTTCTACATTTCGCTTAGCTCCGCTTTTCTCCTTCTCTCCCGTCTTCTGTAACCACCTGCACTGGGAAACCTAACCACCCACGGAACGGAGCCTGGTGTGCCTCGTGTTCATCCAGGGTGCTCAGGATTCCCGAGGGCCTCAGTCAGCTCGTCCTTCTCTCTTCGAGAATGAACGCCCCTTCCCACGCTGCGGTGATATACTTCTGAAGCTTCTTGACGGGTATTGCAAGTTGCTCGTCCGTCCAACGGCACTCCCCTGTTTTAGGGTCCAAAGTTCCCCAACCCCGAAGAACCAAGTCCTTGAACGGTCTGGTCAGTTCAATGTCTCTGGTTCGACCCCTTTAGCAAGCAGGTCATTCTCAGCTTCGTCCCACAACGTCCGGGCTTTGAGGTAGCCACCTAACCCCGTGTGATGGTGATACTGCTTCTTTGCAGCATTTATCTTGTTTGTCTCGGACATTTTCTTACTCTTGTCCGATGTCTTGTAGGCCACAAATGCAGGCCAGTGATCTCTTATCTTCTCAAATCGGCCGGTGAATTCTAGAGTCTTCCCTTTGTCGACAAACTTTGATTTCAACTCATTCTTCCAACTCTTGAATAGATCTGCCATCTTCTTAAGAGCACACACCTTGACCAGTGGCTCTCACTACAAAAAAATACACTTCTGTGATGATACGTGTTTGTCACAGTACATCGCGTTTTCTGTCATGCATGTACATCCATGACGATTTTATGACAGAATCAAGATACTCATACATGTGCTGTCGTAGAAGTGTTCCATGACATTACCAAAATTATCATCACGAAAGTGTCCACTTCCATGACGATAAATCACGCGTCACAGAATTCTTTCGTCAAGGGTGACCGACACGTGGCATCCACCGTAACGGAACACCGTTAAGCTATCAGGTCGGGTTTTGGATCCGATAACCCGTTAACAGACCCGACCAATGGGGATTTTCCATGTGTAAAATCATCATTGGCTGGAGGAAACACGTGTCGGCTCATCGCTAGGACAGATGTCATCCACTCGTTGGACAGAAGGCGCCTATGATACGTCAATACGTGGCACGGCCCAACAGAGGCCTATTCCTATGAAAAGGCCAGCCTGTTTGACTTGGTCAAAAGGTGGCGGGCCGGCCCATGGAAAGCCTGTTAACGGCCTGTTCGCATATAGCCCATTTACAACCCTCTAACACAAGGCCCGTTACGCCCTATTTGAATTAGGCCCACTAGTGTCATCTGGGCCATATAATATGATTCCAGCCCGTTTTCACTTCTGGCCCATGTATGGCCCATGACCTCTTTCGGCCCTTATGAGGCCCCATGTAACTCTTGGCCTATTAACGGCCCGTGGTGAAACTGGCCCATAATGAACAGTGTATCACTTTACACCCATTAACGGCCCGTGGTGAAACTGGCCCGTAAAGAACAAAGGTATCACTTTATACCCATTAACGGCCCGTTATTCCGCTAATGCTTTCCAGCCCATGTTATCTTTCGGCCTTCTCAGAGCCCATTTATTCTTGGGCTATTTTCCAGCATTCGTTTACTTACGGCCCGTTACTATCATTTTCTGCTTGTGGGCCAAATTCAGCCCGTGGTTACAGTCGGCCCGTTTGTGGCCCGTTAATATGTTGGGCTGTTTTCATAGCGTCATCAAATACGGCCTATTAATGATGGCCCGTTATGTTCGGCCCATGAACGGACGATTCCAACTCTAGCCCATTTACGGCCAGTAGGCGGTCTGTTTGGCCCATGTTTGGCCAATCGATCATACGACCCGTATAAGGCCCATTGATGATACGGCCCGTAGAAGGCCCATAGTTTCTATGGCCCATAGAAGGCCCATTGTTTATACGGCCCGTAGAAGGCCCACTGTTTCTACGGCCCGTAGAAGGCCCATTGTTTATACGGCCCGTAGAAGGACCACTGTTTCTACGACCCATAGGAGGCCCAGTGTCACTACAGTAAATATTAGCCCATTGTCATTGTGGCCTAGTTCAAAAAAATAGGTTATTGCAGCCACTAGCAGACCGTAGAAAAAGAACTGCACTGACTACAAGAAAACAAGTAAACAAGACAACAAGGAAATAAATAAGCAAGCAACTTACACTAGGCTATCACGGCTATTAAACATATTACATCCACTGGGCATCAAAGTTCGCCACCAGTGCAAATATAGGGAACACAGCAGCATATAAACGCTGCAGCAAAACAAGTCCAGAACTAAAACCACTTCAGAAGAGCTCAAGAAACAATATCCTGGGTACCCATAATGCTGGCAAGATGCTTAGCAAGCTTATTAACTTTCTCTTGTTTGGCGCTTAAGTCCTCCAAATAGCTTCTTTGTTGCACCGTAAAGTATGCATCTGAATTCTGCGGGGACTTCTCGCCCTTCGACTTCCTCGTCGCATAACATCTCGATCGATGTCTTTCAACTTGAAGTTGAGACTCAAGAAGCGAATTGATTCAGCAACGAGTTCAAGAGCTGGTGCCAAAGAAGTGGTAGCCAAGAACTCGAACACTACATCAAGGCAGGACTTTGGGGTTGTCTCGGTGTCTTCAATATAGTTTTTATCAGCTTTCTTGGAGACCAACAGGGATGTCTCACTATCTTGAACCTTATCTGCATTACTTCCTTTACCATTGCATAACACGGTACTCTTCTCCAATATTTTATCTGCATTCTAAAAGAGAAACAAACAAACACATCTCAGGTTTACAATGTAGTATATGAAACTCATTTTGGTAAACCAGTTCAAGAGTAAGGGGGACAGGATAACAAGATGAAACAAACATATATATATGTAGTATGGTCACTCAGTATGGTCTATATCATTCTAGTTTATGTTGCCAAATCAAGATAGATACATTTGAATCGTAACTATTTAAGATAAAGCAGCATAGACAGAATATAAGTGTGGGAAACTACACAGCAATAACAACACTTGTAATGTGCATGGCATGAGAACATAACTGTTTATTCAATTGAAACTGAAATCAGCATAGAGAAAGTTACAACAGCAAACAGCCAAACACGTTGAAGAAATAGGTTTAAAACATATCTGTTGCGCCATTGGAGTTTCAATTGCATCCTTCAAATTTGAAATTAGTTGGTATCGATGCATACAAGTGATGCAAGAGCAAAGTAGTATGAACCATAGCTACGGAACCTGACCTAAGAACAATTCTTCTTACGCTTTAAGCGTTGACTTCGGTTCGGAGTGGTGGTCCTCGTGATTTGGGCACTGCAGCTTGCCTTACTAACTGCTTTCGTGTTTGGGTGCTCTATGGTGGAGACGGTCTTTGTGTCAAAGGGAACTGGGTGTCTATCTCTGGGGTTGGGGTTAGAAGGGGTGTAGCTGGTTCTCTGTCTAACTGGGTAGGGGTACAATCTGCATGAGTGTGGGTTATGTGTGGTGGGGCTGGTTCTTGGGCAAGTACAACCGTGGCTCTATCTGCATCGACAGGTAGCACGATCTTTTCGTAAGACCATGTTTTTACTCCCACAGATATCGCCATCACTCCTCCAATTGAAATGGCTGATAAACAAGAAAAGTAATTGAATGTATAGACATTGTAAGATAGACAGTGCAATGGATAGTAGGGAAGAAAACAGGCATGAAATAATTCACATTTATGTTGTCTAAGCAAGCAGAATAGCAGGACATAATTTCACATATATGATGGCTAATTAAACAGGATAGCATGACACAATTTCACATGTATGATGGCTAACTAAACAGGATAGAATGACATACTTCAAAATATGATGACTATGTAAATAGGATGACATGATATAACTATACGATGTGTCTATTAAAGTGGTTGGCATGCCATAAATCACAAACATGCCGTCGATGGAAACATGATGGCATGATATAATTCACGGATAGAATGACATAATTTAAAATACGATGACTATGTAAACAGGATGAGATGATATAACTATATTATGTCTTTAGAAAATGGGTTGGCATGCCATAATTCAGATACATGTTGTCTATGTAAACATCATGGCATGACATAATTCAAATATATGATTTATATACTAAGGAAGTGAGCAGTGGGCAATCGCATATATGATGTGTCAACTAAGGAGATGGCATTCAATATTGTGTATATGATGTAAAAACTAAGCATTGCAATACAACATATGCATTATATGAGTAATATAACCCTGCCAAGTTTGAGCATACACCTCAGGGGGATAATAGGACTGGTCATCTGCCTCTGAGTCCTCCTCTGAAGAGCTATCTGTAACCATCAAGATATCTGCTTCAGCAGGTAGCATTGTCTGCTCTGAAGACCTTTTTTTCACTCCAGATTTCTCCATCACCAATTCGAATGGCTGATGCACAGGAAGAGCAGTTGAATATACAAACATTGTCGACAAAAGCAATGAGAAATACAAAAAAAGGATGGCATGATATAATTCACATATATGACGCTTGCCTAAACAGCATGGCATTGTATAATTCACATACATAATGCCTTGCAACAAGATAACATTGCATAATTCACATATATAATGGCTTGCAACAAGATGGCATTGCATAATTCACATATATGGTAATTAGACACTAAACATGTGGCATTCACACAAAGCATGTCTAAACTAAGCAAATGACATAGCAATGCAAGATACCATACGCAAGATATGAGCAACATAACCCTGCCAAGTTAGGTCATGCACCTCGGTGGGGAAATATGACTGGTCATCTGTCTCTGAATCCTCCTCTGAGGAGCTATCGGTAACCAAAGAAGACATGCGCTTCGTCGAGATAGCATTGTCTCCGCTCAAGACCTTGTTTCCACTCCAGATTTTTCCATGACCGTGTCGAATGGCTGATGCACATGAAGAGTAATTGAATGTACTAAAATTGTTGACAAATTTAACACGTAATAAAAAAATGATGGCATGATATAATTCACATATAAGATGACTGGCTAACCAGGTGGCATTGCAAAATTCACATATATGATGCCCGGCTAGACAAGATGGCATTGCATGATTCACATATACGATAAAGAAACTAAACAGATGTCATTGACACAAAGCATGTCTAAACTAAGCGGATGACATCTTTAATGTATACAAGAAGAAATGCAAGGCACCATATGCATGATATTACCAACACCAAGATTCCAAGTTAGAGCGAAGACCTCATGGGGTAAATAGGAGTGGTCTTCCTTCCTAATCCCCCTCGAGCAGTTATCTTCCTCTTGATTACGATCCGAAATGGGTGGAGGGGGCTGCCTTTGCACCCACCATGGAACGATCGTCTGCATGAAATTTTATTGCCACGCAAGGCTCGTCTCTTTTGCTCTACATGATCAGTTCCATTGTGTACAATAAGCGGCATGCATAGGAATAAAACATAGTGAGATTATGTAAGGAGAGCATGCACAAATCCAGAGTGAGGGTAGCAAACTGTGGATAGACCCAAAACCAATGATAGCGAGTGATAATAGCTTTAGTTAAAAAATACAGATAATGGCTCCTTTAATGTTTATTTGCACCCAACATGAAACTCATAGTAGACACCCGAGATTAACCAGATAGTAGACAGATAGTATTGATTGCTACCTCAATATGTACCCCAAAACCACTTAAAAACTCAAGTTTCAGCATTAGTTTGGACCTGACTCGGAGTCTAATAGGTGAACACGACGATAATGTAGCATGTCATCATATTAAGCGACGCATAATGTAAGCAGACACGGAAGAGTGCGACCTCTCTTGCGGACCCGTGTACTCCTCATGGTCATCTGCTCAGTTGATGATGGTAATGCGATTCTTGGTGGCTCCGGCGGGAAGAAGATCCGAGGCGGCGAAAGACAGTCTGAGAGCGGATCCCGCTGTGGTGAACCCTTCCCTCGTTGGAGCAGCTTGAGCTGGGTGGAACACAACGCCCAGGAGCGGGACAAACCACACAAGGTTTTCTTTGACACATATCTGTAATGTAAGTAATTGAGTAAGGGCTTGTTTGAATGTGAGGATTCTAACAATGCAGGGATAGGAAATAGACAGGAATAGGATAGGAATGCACGTGCAAAACAGAGAATTTAAAAACACAGGATTTCTGACAATCTGGGTGTTTGATTCACAACAAGTGCTAGATGTAAAATACATCAGCCGCTCATCTCTGAACTTAACTGTAGAAACTGAATTTAACTGTCAAAACTGAACTTGACTGTCGAAACTGAACTTAACTGTCGAAACTGAATTTTGCTATCGAAACTGAATTTTGCTGTCGAAACTGAACGCACTAGCAAGGTGAGGCTACACGTCGGTCGACTGACTTTTTCATCTCTGGTCAATCGATTTTGCAGCCGTTGGATACGAAATCAAGGGCCTACGGTTCATCTTCAACCTCCACCCCCCTGAGCCGCCAGCCACCACCGGCCAAACAGCAGCCCCCCGCCCGCCCCGAAAACACTCCCCACCGCCGGTCCGCCGCCGCCCCGGCCATCCCTCTAGCCCCTCCCTCCCCCCCGTGCCAAGATTTTTCTCTAGCGATTCCCACGCCACTGCCCCGCCAACACCCCGCCACCGCCGGCGACCACCGCCCCATCCTGAACACTAAGATAGATAGTTGGGTACCTCTCGTGAGCCCCCCCTCCCAGCTGGCTGGTTCTTCCTTCACCCGTGAGCCCCCACCCCTTGAAAATCGACCGACCCAAAAGTCAATTCAGTCGATCAAGTGTAGCTAAATCGGAGCAGCATCGCAAGCAAGAGCAAGAGCGAGAGCAGCAACATGAAAGCAAGAGCAATAGCAAGAGCAGACCAGGCAGGGGACCGAGAGCAAGAGTAGAGCAGAAGCGCGAGCGAGAGCTAAAGCAGCAGCAGCTCCTACTGATGTGGACGTCGCCACCGAGGGAGCGACGCCATGGAGGAAGTGGCCGGCGACGTCGCCGTGGATGGAGCTGTGTCGTGTCGGCTCGGGACCGAGCGCCGGCAGCACCGTGAGATCGAATCAAGAAGAAAATGTGGCGATTAGTGTACAACCTCTTTGGTGGCGCCGATTAGGCCACAACTTCATCCGAGGAAACGGTGATGATGATGCTCTTCTGGTGGTGCAGGTGAAGACGGCGGTGTGGGAATGGAGGTGGCGCAAAAGATGAGGGGAACGTCGGGGCAGCTCCTTAGAGGTGGAGGACGGGGTGGATGAACTGGCGGGACGATGAGATCGACAAGGATCCTCATCCGGTACGGTGGATGAGGGACGTCGAGGTGTTGCCGTGGACGACGTCGTCGGGGGAGAGGCTCTGACTGGGTGGCGGACGGAGCAGGGTGTGGGGTTTCATCGCGGGTTTTCGTGGCCTCGGTGTACGAATGGGTGGGCGGATGGGATGGCAGTGGGGAACCATGGCTTAGAGATGCGCTTGTCCGAAATGTGGGGTAAGTTACGAAAATACCCCCACCGATTTGAGGCGGTTCTTTCGGTTCAGGGGTACCACGGGCATTTCGCTTGTCGGGATTTCACAGGAAGTGGGAGTTTTCGCGCGCGTTGTAATTTCGGAATAGCAAGGCGCGGGTTGAGATGGAGGGAGTTGTCGAAGCACAACGAGACAAAGATATATCTTAAATATTTCGGGCTAACAAGGCGCGGGTTGAAGAGGCAAGAGTTTTGCAGCATGATAGACAGAGACACTAGCTTGAATTTTCGGCATAACAAGGCGCGGCTTGAAATTTCAGAAGAACAAGCTTAACGTGTACCAAAAAAAAGACAATTTGCACCTCAACACGCACAACACACACACAAACACCATTTAGACTAGAGTAAGGTACACGTGCATTGCACGCATGAGATTTGGCAACCAAATTATGAATAAATACCACATTATAGCATGCAAGCTTTGAGTCATATATGCATGATGTAGATGTTCGTTTAATTCTTATAGTTCAATTCATTCAAAATCATCTAGTTTTTATAAGAGAGCTAATCTATTTTAAGATTCATGGAATTGTGCGTGTAAGACATAAAGTAAAAACAAATAATGGCAAATCATGTAGAAAAACATTTGGGCAATTATGATATGGAAGATTCTAGAACAAATAAGAAGTGCTTGTGTTTTGATGTTTGTGCATTATGCTTAAGTTCAACCATGGAGTCTTCTAGATTATACATGTGGCGAAATCTGGTGGAATCTAGATGATATCCAACGGCAAGTAGTGCTCAAATTTGCCATCTTTGGACCATCGGATTCGCCTCATCCAACGACCATCTTTCAAAGTTAAAGTTACCCGCACACAATATAAAAAAATATAAAATATAAAAAATATATATATATATATATATATAGGGGTATAGATATAGATATGTGATGCGAAAGCCGCCCATCATCTCCAATTAGAATAGTGTGTCCATGCACGTATGCGACGTGGCCAGATGATGTCTGCCATCAGTATCTCAAATTCAAATCAGTCTGACCTTGTTCAATGTGTATACATTATAACATGCTCGTTTCCAAACCACACCGTGCAGATCTCCGTTATATTCATGCATGCATGGGTTTCAAACATCAGGATCTCTTATTCAAATATTTGAATTCAACTTTACATTGATTATGACCTCACCTATTCTTTTACACCCACACCGTAGTATTCTCTTTATAATTGTACCACTAACTTTCTCTGGTGCATGCATGCACACACACTAACAAATGGCATTATCCATCGTGACGCATGCAATCTTTTTCTTCAGGTCGGTCTCCCATGAAGGCACACACCCACACACATCCCCCTCTCCATCATATTGGGCATTCTTTATCTCTCACGCGTGCATGCGCAACGATCGATGTTCCTCTATGTATGTGTGTATATAGCTAGGTCTTTCATAGTTTCCCACATAATCCGATCAATTGATATATCCAGTGAGGTCTCACCCTCTTTCCCACGTCCACATCGATCAATCTATACCTCTCTATATAGGATTAACATATATAGCTAATACACCCACATTAATTATATATCCAATGTCCCCCTCTCATCATCCATGCCTTTCGCTTCATCTCTCAGCCCAGCGTGCACAATGGCGAAGGCAGGCGATAAGGGCCCTGCCCCCCCTAACATCACTATATATCGAGGCTAGTATGAATGTGATCATTAGACAATTGCTGCTAAAAATGGTTTAAGTTCATGAATTGACCCTCCTCGTAAAGGATTAGCAATGCTTGGCTCCCTAGCTCATTTATTTTTCATGGCTCACCATCGCCCAATGCAACAGCACGTGTTCACCCCTCTCTCTAAATATCGATCTCGCACTTGTGCATTCCTTCATAGTCTCCCTCCACTCGGCCCCTCGCACCATCTTCTAGCCTCCCACCGGATTTTGCCACATGTACAATCTAGCAGACTCCATGGTTGAACTTAAGCATAATGCACAAACCTCAAAACAACAGTGGTTCTCTTTTGTTCTTGAATCTTCCGTATCATAACTGCCCAAACTTTTTTTCTAGTTGAATTTCCATTATTTGTTTTTACTTTATGCTTTACAATGCACAGTTCCATGAATCATAAAATAGATTAAGGGCTTCTTTGATTCAAAGGATTATCAAAGGAATTTTGGAGGATTCTAATAATTAGGAATTTTTCCTATCTTGGTTATTTGATTCGTAGGATTGTAAACCATAGGAATTTTTTCGTATGATTCATTTGCACTAGATTTCATAGGAAACATCCCATCCACTCAAACCTCTTTGAAAGAATTCTGCGTTTTTTCTATGCACAATCAAACACTCGTACAATCCTGTAGGATTCAAGACGACATTCCACTATAATCCCATGTTTTTCCTATTCCCGCGTTCTTAGCTTTTTTATAAAAACTAATTGATTTTGAATGAGATGAACTATAAGAATTAAACGAAGGGCTACATCAGGCATATATGACTCAGAGCTTACATGCTATAGTGTGGTATTTATTCATAATTTGGTTCCAAAATCTGATGTGTGCAATGCACGTGTACCTTACCAAGATTGAGTATGTGCAAAACACGTAAATTAGAATACCAATGGCATGCTACACAGTGTCTCTCTTACAGTTCATGAAGCCACATGGCACATGTGGAGGCGTTGTCGCGACCTCCTTGCGTGGATTGATCACAGTGACGTGCTGCTGGTTCCACAAGAATGTATTCGTCCTCCCTGAGCCATACTGGCGGTACATGCACGAAGCGAAGATGTGCATGCACGCCACGCACGCACTCATTCCCTAGCACGCACACGCGGGTACACGGGCGGCCGCAATTTTGTACCAAGATCCACCCCATGTGATAATTTGACGCGTGTAAAGTCGTTCACTTCATTTATGGTCAATTAATACAGCGCATGCAAATTGAGTGGACGTGAGGGCGGAAGAAAGACATTATTACTCCACTACGCGCATGCGAGTAGTTAAATCGTGGGTTGCTAGTAGTACTTCCATTGGTCTTCTTTGTATTTTGTGCCAATTTTTGACAGTAACATAATATTTACGCATTTGAGCAGTGTAGTACTTGAAATTTATGTTCCGCTAAACTCACCGGGAGCCGTTTGGGCCTCAAACCAAGACCATCAATTAATCTTTACCTTGTTCCCATCACATTCGAAGCTTCACGACACCTACTAGTACGTACCAAACCTAAACGTGTTCCCACTATGCAGGTATTAGTACTAGTGCTAGTACTTAGGTTATAAAAAGGGGAACTACCTAACCGAAAATTACTCTACCTTTCCTCCAAATAAGTGCTTCTTCTTCGTCCGTCGTTGCCCTGGCCGGTGAGCAGAGCTCTATGTCGAGAACTACTCGTAACAAGGGAGCGGCAACCAAGGCTGCGCAAAAAGAGAGAGGGCTCACCGCCACGCAGAGACCTCGAAAGATCTCTCACGGGCAGGCGATGGCTCCCAGGAGTGCCCTAGCCGTGGAGGCGAACATGCCGAGCCGGCGGAGCTGGAGTCGTTATCCCTCGACGGCATGCCCGATCAGCTCAATAAGCACCTCAATAAGCAGAAGGAGTTCATCCAAGGCTTGATAGAGTTGCTAAAGGAGAGCCTCGACGACATGCCCACTGAGCTCAATCAGCAGGGGAGTTGACCACCGGCTTGGTGATGCTGCTGAAGAAGAGCATTGCCTCGAAGAAGAAGGCGACCGACGAAATCCTGTGACTTCAGGAGGACAAGGCAAAGCTCTGCCACGAGATCGATCTGTTGAAGGAGAAGAATGCCGGCTGGAAGAAGCTGCATGAGAATAGTAGTTCCTCGATGAAGATGCTGCAGGCCCTCGTCATGGCGGAAACAGGAGGAGTTGGCGAAGCTCCGCATCGAGCACCCGGCTGCTGTCAAGGTACGTAATGCGGCCGTGGAACAGATGATGAAGGCTCGCGTCGAGAAATCCCGCGTCATGGACAGAATGAAGAAGATGGCGGAGGAGACGCGTAAGGAGATGGAGGTCGTGGAGGCGATGAAGAAGCAGTTACGACTCCGCGGCAAATTAGATCATTTGGGGTGATAATCTTCCTTCTTCTTTTGCTCCTGTGTTTCATCTTTTCCTTCGGGTGTTTCGCCGCACGTGTCACGTTCTCTGCGAGGCTTGAATAGAACAATGGTTTTTTTTGAGGGAATGAATAGAACAATGCTAACAATGAGATGACTAGCAAATTAGATCATTTTTATCGCCATATGGCACTTTGGGCTGCCGTGTTAGCCAGGTTCTCCGTCGCAGTACTACTCCAGTGGAAAACTTGAGTATACCGCACGGTTCTTTGCTCCTCCTCGATCAGGTTGTCGGTGCATTTATACGAGCAGTCAAATCACAAGGCCCCGCCTTCCAGGAGTAATGAGCCGTCAAATCACAAAGGCCCTCGCCTCTCGTGAAACCGACCAAGCTAGACTACCCCGCCCTCTAGTCTTTTAAAAAATGTATACTTTTGTACAGCAGTAGTATCGATTGATTGCGCCATGGAGCAAAACTTGAAATTAAAAAAGGTGGTACATATAGAGAGAGAGCTCGTCGCCAAATTATGCATATAGTACTATTAAAAAGGCTAGTCACAATAATGGTGTCCAGCACAACCCACCCCTCAAATAAAACTAAGAGGGTGCTTGGATACGTTTTAGTCCCATGACTAAAAGTAGTGGGACTAAAACATGCTAGCCTCACCCATGCTTGGATCCAAATACTAAAAAGGCTAAAATCAAGTTAATGAGCATTTATTATCCTCCAAACCCTCCAATCCAGAACTACTTTGTGTTAAAGGAGAGGAGTTAAATGAGTAGAGAGAGGACTAATCCACATTTTAGTAGGGGTACCCCTGACTAAAAAATTTTAGTCTCAAGACTAGTTTTAGCCCCTCTTTAGTCAGGGGTGCTTGGAACTTTAGCCTCTTAAAGAGACTATTTTTGGTCAGACTAAAATAAGTCCCTTGGATCCAAGCACCCTCTAAGCGTCCTGGAATTCTTTGACAAAACAAAGCACCCTGAAATTCTTTGACAACTAAACTGCTGGCTATATGATGTTGGCCATATATATTTGACTAGGTTGCTCTCGAGGAAGTCCTTAAAATCTTGGCACTCAACGTCGGCATGGCATATGTGGTAGACCAAGCATAAGTCATGCACGCAAACCTGGATCACGGCGGGCTTCTTCCTCTCTTCGTCCTTTAGATCCTTCTCTCGTCCCAGGACTGTGGTGTACTCCACATCTAGCCCAGCGACCCACTCATCATCTGAGTCTTCGAACATGCATCTGAAGCGAGAAAGGCATCCTTTCACCATCGCGGAAGAACGGGTGTAGATGACGTCGAACTCATCGCCGGTGATGGTTCTAACCTTGTACTCACTGCTGATCGTGGAGATTTGGGACACCATGGATTTGGGAGGAAGGTTAGGATTAGTGAAACTTCCGTAATGTGAATGGACGGGACGACTAGGAGCGAACCGCCATAGTATTGAAGGACGTGCGGGGATGAGTAGTCGTGAACTGCCAGCATGCGAACTGCAGGGTAGTGGCTTTCCATTCTCCCATGATACGGGCTTCCGAGAGCCCTTGGATCTGAGATCGAACGGTTGCATGGCATGATTCTGAAGGAAATATGCCCTAGAGGCAATAATAAAGTTATTATTTATTTCCTTATATCATGATAAATGTTTATTATTCATGCTAGAATTGTATTAACCGGAAACATAATACATGTGTGAATACATAGACAAACAAGATGTCACTAGTATGCCTCTACTTGACTAGCTTGTTAATCAAAGATGGTTATGTTTCCTAACCATGAACAAGGAGTTGTTATTTGATTAAACAAGGTCACATCATTAGTAGAATGATCTGATTGACATGACCCATTCCGTTAGCTTAACACTTGACCGTTTAGTATGTTAATGCTTTCTTCATGACACATACATGTTCCTGTAACTATGAGATTATGCAACTCCGTTTACGGAGGAACACTTTGGCGCTACCAAACGTCACAACGTGAATCGGGTGATTATAAAGGAGTACTACAGGTGTCTCCAAAGGTACTTGTTGGGTTGGCGTATTCGAGATTAGGTTTTGTCACTCCGATTGTCGGAGAGGTATCTCTAGGCCTTCTCGGTGATACACATCACTTAAGCCTTGCAAGCATTACAACTAATGAGTTAGTTGTAAGATGATGTATTACGGAACGAGTAAAGAGACTTACCGGTAACTAGATTGAACTAGGTATTGGATACCGACGATCGAATCTCGGGTAAGTAACATACCGATGACAAAGGGAACAACGTATGTCGTTATGCGGTTTGACCGATAAAGATCTTCGTAGAATATGTAGGAACCAATATGGGCATCCAGGTTCCGCTATTGGTTATTGACCGAGAATGGTTCTAGGTCATGTCTACATAGTTCTCGAACCCGTAGGGTCCGTGACGCTTAATGTTTCGATGACAGTTCATAATGAGTTTATAAGTATTGATGCACGAAGGTTGTTGAGTCCCGGATGTGATCACGGACATGACGAGGAGTCTCGAAATGGTCGAGACATAAAGATTGATATATTGGAAGCCTATGTTTGGACTTGGAAGGGTTCCGAGTGAAAACAGGAAGTTAGGAACACCGGGTTACGGAACCCCGGGGGGTATATGGGCCCTCATGGGCCTTGAGGGAGAAGGAGAAGGGCCAGCCAGGTGGGCTGCGCGCCCCCCTCCCCCTTCCAGTCCGAATAGGACAAGGAGAGGGGGGGCGGCGCCCCTTCCCCCTTTCCCCCTCCCCAATCCTACTCCAACTAGGATAAGGGGGGGGAGTCCTACTCCCGGTGGGAGTAGGACTCCTCCTTGGTGCGCCTCCCCCTTGGGCCGGCCACCTCCCCCTTGGCTCCTTTATATACGGGGGCAGGGGGCACCCCATGACACACAAGTTGATCTACGGATCTTTCCTTAGCCGTGTGCGGTGCCCCCCCTCCACCATATTCCACTTCGGTCATATCGTCAGAGAGCTTAGGCGAAGCCTGCGCCGGAGAAGTCATATCGTCGCGGAGCTTAGGCGAAGCCCTGCGTCGGTGGAGCATCAACATCGCCACCACGCCGTCGTCTTGACGGAACTCATCCCGACACTTTGCTGGATCGGAGTCCGGGATCGTCATCGAGCTGAACGTGTGCGAGAACTTCCGGAGGTGCCGTGCGTTCGGTGCTTGGATCGGTCGGATCGTGAAGACGCATTTACTACATCAACCGCGTTGTTATAACGCTTCCGCTTTCGGTCTCACGAGGGTGCGTGGATCGGACACTCTTCCCTCTCGTTGCTATGCCATCACCATGGTCTTGGCGTGATCGTAGGAAATTTTTGAAATTACTACGTTCCCCAACAAAGGGCATCCGAGCCTGGTTTTATGCGTAGATGTCATATGCACGAGTAGAACACAAGTGAGTTGTGGGCGATACAAGTCATACCGCTGCGTACCAGCATGTCATACTTTGGTTCAGCGGTATTGTTGGACGAGACGATCCGGACCAACCTTACGCCAGACGCTTTACGCGAGACCGGTTCCCTCGGCGTGCTTTGCACATAGATGGCTTGCGGAAGACTGTCTCTCCAACTTTAGTTGAACTGAGTGGCTACGCCCGGTCCTTGAGAAGGTTAAAACGGAGTCTATTTGACAAACTATCGTTGTGGTTTTGATGCGTAGGTAAGAACGGTTCTTGCTCAGCCCGTAGCAGCCACGTAAAACTTGCAACAACAAAGTAGAGGACGTCTAACTTGTTTTTGCAGGGCATGTTGTGATGTGATATGGTCAAGACGTGATGCTATATTTTATTGTATGAGATGATCATGTGTTGTAACCAAGTTATCGGCAACTGGCAGGAGCCATATGGTTGTCGCTTTATTGTATGCAATGCAATCGCGATGTAATGCTTTACTTTATTACTAAGCGGTAGTGATAGTCGTGGAAGCATAAGATCGGCGAGACGACAACGATGCTACGATGGAGATCAAGGTGTCGGCGCGGTGACGATGGTGATCATGGCGGTGCTTGGCGATGGAGATCACAAGCACAAGATGATGATGACCATATCATATCACTTATATTGATTGCATGTGATGTTTATCTTTTATGCATCTTATCTTGCTTTGATTGACGGTAGCATTATAAGATGATCTCTCACTAAAATTATCAAGAAGTGTTCTCCTGAGTATGCACCGTTGCCAAAGTTCGTAGTACCCGGACACCACGTGATGATCGGGTGTTATAAGTTCTACGTCCATCTAGAACGGGTGCAAAACAGTTGCACACGCGGATTACTCAGGTTATACTTGACGAGCCTAGCATATTACAGATATGGCCTCGGAACACGGAGACCGAAAGGTCGAACGTGAATCTTATAGTCGATATGATCATTATAGTGATGTTCACCGTTGAAACTACTCCGCCTCACGTGATGATCGGACACGGTTTAGTTGATATGGATCACGTGATCACTTAGATAACTAGAGAGATGTCTGCCTAAGTGGGAGTTTTAATATGATTAATTGAACTTAAATTTATCATGAACTTAGTACCGATAGTATTTTGCTTGTCTATGTTTACTGTAGATAGATGGCTCGTCTTTGTTGTTCCGTTGAATTTTAATGCGTTCCTTGAGAAAGCAAAGTTGAAAGATGATGGTAGCAATTACACGGACTGGGTCCGTAACTTGAGGATTATCCTCATTGCTGCCTGAAAAATTACGCCCCTGGAAGCACCGCTGGGTGACAGGCCTGCTGCAGATCTTGAGCCGAGAAGTTATGAGCGTCACGGCAAAGCGGCTGATGACTACTCTATAGTTCAGTGTGCCATGCTTTACGGCTTAGAACCGGGTCTTCAACGACGTTTTGAGCGTCATGGAGCATATGAGATGTTCCAGGAGTTGAAGTTAATATTTCAAGCAAATGCCCGGATTGAGAGATATGAAGTCTCCAATAAGTTCTATAGCTGCAAGATGGAGGAGAATAGTTACGTCGGTGAGCACATACTCGTAATGTCCGGGTATAACAATCACTTAATTCAGCTGGGAGTTAATCTTCCGGATGATAGTGTCATTGATGTAATTCTCCAATCACTGCCACCAAGCTACAAGAGCTTCGTGATGAACTATAATATGCAAGGGATGACTAAGACAATTCTGAGCTCTTCGCGATGCTAAAAGCTGCGGAGGTAGAAATCAAGAAAGAGCATCAAGTGTTGATGGTCAACAAGACCACTAGTTTCAAGAAAAGGGCAAAGGGAAGAACAAGGAAACTTCAAAAAGAACAGCAAGAAAGTTGCCGATCAAGAGAAGAAACCCAAGTCTGGACCTAAGCACAAATCGAGTGTTTTTACTGCAAGGCAGACCGGACCTTTGGAAGCGGAACTGCCCCAAGTATTTGGCGGATAAAAAGGATGGCAAGGTGAACAAAGGTATATGTGATATACATGTTGTTGATGTGTACCTTACTAGAGCTCGTAGTAGCACCTGGTATTTGATAATCGGTTACATTGCTAATATTTGCAACTCGAAACAGGGACTACGGAATAGACGAAAGCACCGCAAAGGGCGAGGTGACGATCGCGTGGGAAATGGTTCCAAAGTCAATGTGATCGCGGTCGGCACGCTACCTCTACATCTACCTTCGGGATTAGTTTTAGACCTAAATAATTGTTATTTGGTGCCAGCGTTGAGCATGAACATTATATCTGGATCTTGTTTAATGCGAGACGGTTATTCATTTAAATCAGAGAATAATGGTTGTTCTATTTATATGAATAATATCTTTTATGGTCATGCACCCTTGAAGAATGGTCTATTCTTTTTGAATCACTACAGTAGTGATACACATATACATAATGTTGAAGCCAAAAGATGCAGAGTTGAAAATGATAGAGCAACTAAATTGTGGCACTGCCGTTTAGGTCATATCGGTGTAAAACGCATGAAGAAACTCCATACTGATGGGCTTCTGGAATCACTTGATTATGAATCACTTGGTACTTGCGAACCGTGCCTCATGGGCAAGATGACCAAGACGCCGTTCTCCGGAACTATGGAGCGAGCAACAGATTTATTGGAAATCATACATACTGATGTTTGTGGTCCAATGAATGTTGAGGCACGCGGCGGGTATCGTTATTTTCTCACCTTCACAGATGATTTGAGCAGATATGGGTATATCTACTTAATGAAACACAAATCTGAAACATTTGAAAAGTTCAAAGAATTTCAGAGTGAAGTGGAAAATCATCGTAACAAGAAAATAAAATTCCTACGATCTGATCGTGGAGGAGAATATTTGAGTTACGAGTTTGGTTTACATTTGAAACAATGTGGAATAGTTTCGCAACTCACGCCACCCGGAACACCACAGAGAAATGGTGTGTCCGAACGTCGTAATCGTGCTTTACTAGATATGGTGCGATCTATGATGTCCATTTCCGATTTACCGCTATCATTTTGGGGTTATGCTTTAGAGACGGCCGCATTCACGTTAAATAGAACACCGTCAAAATCCGTTGAGACGACGCCTTATGAACTGTGGTTTGGCAAGAAACCAAAGTTGTCGTTTCTTAAAGTTTGGGGCTGCGATGCTTATGTAAAGAAACTTCAACCAGATAAGCTCGAACCCAAATCGGAAAAATGTGTCTTCATAGGATACCCAAAGGAGATCATAAGTACACCTTCTATCACAGATCTGAAGGCAAGATTTTCGTTGCTAAATTCGGATCCTTTCTAGAGAAAGAGTTTCTCTCGAAAGATGTGAGTGGGAGGAAAGTAGAACTTGATGAGATAATCAGTATCTGCTCCCTTATTGGAAAGTAGTTCATCACAAGAAATGGTTCCTGTGACAACTACACCAATTAGTGAGGAAACTAATGATGATGATCATGAAGCTTCAGATCAAGTTGCTACTGAACCTCGTAGGTCGACCAGAGTAAAATACGCACCAGAGTGGTACGGTAATCCTATTCTGGAAGTCATGTTACTTGACCATGGCGAACCTACAAACTATGAAGAAGCGATGGTGAGCCCAGATTCAGCGAAATGGCTGGAAGCCATGAAATCTGAGATGGGATCCATGTATGAGAACAAAGTATGGACTTTGGTTGACTTGCCCGATGATCGGCAAGCCATTGAAAATAAATGGATCTTTAAGAAGAAGATGACGCCGATGGTAATGTAATCGTCTACAAAGCTCGACTTGTTGCGAAAGGTTTTCGACAAGTTCAAGGGGTTGACTACGATGAGACTTTCTCACCCGTGGCGATGCTTAAGTCTGTCCGAATCATGTTAGCAATTGCCGCATTTTATGATTATGAAATTTGGCAAATGGATGTAAAAACTGCATTCTTGAATGGATTTCTAGAAGAAGAGTTGTATATGATGCAACCAGAAGGTTTTGTCGATCCAAAAGGTGCTAACAAAGTGTGCAAGCTCCAACGATCAATTTATGGTCTGGTGCAAGCCTCTCGGAGTTGGAATAAACACTTTGATAGTGTGATCAAAGCATATGGGTTTATACAGACTTTTGGAGAAGCCTCAGATTTACAAGAAAGTGAGTGGGAGCTCAGTAGCATTTACGATATTATATGTGGACGACATATTATTAATTGGAAATGATATAGAATTTCTGGATGGCATAAAAGGATACTTGAATAAAAGTTTTTCGATGAAAAACCTCGGTGAAGCTGCTTACATATTGGGCATCAAGATCTATAGAGATAGATCAAGGCGCTTAATTGGACTTTCACAAAGCACATACCTTGATAAAATTTTGAAAAAGTTCAAAATGGATCAGGCAAAGAAAGGTTTTTTGCCTGTGTTGCAAGGTGTAAGATTGAGTAAGACTCAATGCCCGACCACAACAGAAGATAGAGAGAAAATGAAAGATGTTCCCTATGCTTCAGCCATAGGCTCTATCATGTATGCAATGCTGTGTACCAGACTGGCGTATGCTTAGCTATAAGCTTGGCAGAAGGTACCAAAGTAATCCAGGAATGGATCATCGACAGCGGTCAAGAACATCCTGAAATACACGAAAAGGACTAAGGATATGTTTCTCGTATATGGAGGTGACAAAGAGCTAGTCGTAAATGGTTACGTCGACGCATAGCTTTGACATCGATCCGGACGATTCTAAATCGCAAACCGGATACGTGTTTTTATTAAACGGTGGAGCTGTCGGTTGGTGCAGTTCTAAACAAAGCGTCGTGGCGGGATCTACATGTGAAGCGGAGTACATAGCTGCTTGGAAGCAGCAAATGAAGGAGTCTGGATGAAAGAGTTCATTTCCGATCTAGGTGTTATACCTAGTGCATCGGGACCGATGAAGATCTTCTGTGACAATATCGGTGCAATTGCCTTGGCAAAGGAATCCAGATTTCACAAGAGGACCAAGCACATCAAGAGACGCTTCAATTCCATTCGAGACCAAGTCCAAATGGGAGACATAGAGATTTGCAAAATACATACGGATCTGAATGTTGCAGACCCGTTAACTAAGCCTCTTCCACGAGCAAAACATGATCAGCACCAAGACTCCATGGGTGTTAGGATCATTACTTTGTAATCTAGATTATTGACTCTAGTGCAAGTGGGAGACTCAAGGAAATATGCCCTAGAGGCAATAATAAAGTTATTATTTATTTCCTTATATCATGATAAATGTTTATTATTCATGCTAGAATTGTATTAACCGGAAACATAATACATGTGTGAATACATAGACAAACAAGATGTCACTAGTATGCCTCTACTTGACTAGCTTGTTAATCAAAGATGGTTATGTTTCCTAACCATGAACAAGGAGTTGTTATTTGATTAAACAAGGTCACATCATTAGTAGAATGATCTGATTGACATGACCCATTCCGTTAGCTTAACACTTGATCGTTTAGTATGTTAATGCTTTCTTCATGACACATACATGTTCCTGTAACTATGAGATTATGCAACTCCTGCTTACGGAGGAACACTTTGGTGCTACCAAAGCGTCACAACGTAATCGGGTGATTATAAAGGAGTACTACAGGTGTCTCCAAAGGTACTTGTTGGGTTGGCGTATTTCGAGATTAGGTTTTGTCACTCCGATTGTCGGAGAGGTATCTCTAGGCCTTCTCGGTGATACACATCACTTAAGCCTTGCAAGCATTACAACTAATGAGTTAGTTGTAAGATGATGTATTACGGAACGAGTAAAGAGACTTACCGCAACGAGATTGAACTAGGTATTGGATACCGACGATCGAATCTCGGGTAAGTAACATACCGATGACAAAGGGAACAACGTATGTCGTTATGCGGTTTGACCGATAAAGATCTTCGTAGAATATGTAGGAACCAATATGGGCATCCAGGTTCCGCTATTGGTTATTGACCGAGAATGGTTCTAGGTCATGTCTACATAGTTCTCGAACCCGTAGGGTCCGCACGCTTAATGTTTCGATGACAGTTCATAATGAGTTTATAAGTATTGATGCACCGAAGGTTGTTCGAGTCCCGGATGTGATCACGGACATGACGAGGAGTCTCGAAATGGTCGAGACATAAAGATTGATATATTGGAAGCCTATGTTTGGACTTCGGAAGGGTTCCGAGTGAAAACAGGAAGTTACCGGAACACCGGGGGGTTACCGGAACCCCCCGGGGGGTATATGGGCCCTCATGGGCCTTGAGGGAGAAGGAGAAGGGCCAGCCAGGTGGGCTGCGCGCCCTCCCCTTCCAAATCGAATAGGACAAGGAGAGGGGGCGGCGCCTTCCCCTTTCCTCCCCAATCCTACTCCAACTAGGATAGGGGAGTCCTACTCCCGGTGGGAGTAGGACTCCTCCTTGCGCCCCCTTGGGCCGCCACCTCCCCTTGGCTCCTTTATATCACAGGCAGGGGCACCCCATGACACACAAGTTGATCTACGGATCTTTCCTTAGCCGTGCGGTGCCCCTTCCACCATATTCCACTTCGGTCATATCGTCAGAGAGCTTAGGCGAAGCCTGCGCCGGAGAAGTCATATCGTCAGCGGAGCTTAAGGCGAAGCCCTGCGTCGGTGGAGCATCAACATCGCCACCACGCTGTCGTCTTGTGGAACTCATCCCGACACTTTGCTTTGGATCGGAGTCCGGGGATCGTCATCGAAATTTGAGCGTGTGCGAGAACTCGGAGGTGCCGTGCGTTCGGTGCTTGGATCGGTCGGATCGTGAAGACGTACGACTACATCAACCGCATTGTTATAACGCTTCCGCTTTCGGTCTACGAGGGTACGTGGACGGACACTCTTCCCTCTCGTTGCTATGCCATCACCATGGTCTTGCGTGATCGTAGGAATTTTTTTGAAATTACTACGTTCCCCAACAGATTCTAGACCTATGGGTGAATATCCTATCCTGGAGGGTTATTCTGCAAATTTTCAGCAACTTAGCATGCGACCGTTTGATCTCAGATCCAAGGGCTGCTAGCAGCCCGTATCATGGTCGCGCCTACCACAACCGTCGCGTCGCTTGCGCGGTCGTGCCCTTGGAGATTTAACACGGTGTGTTAGGCTATCTGATGTTGGCATGTCATACATAGTCATCACTTAGTCACTCATACTACAACAAGGTTGGCAATAAGGTTGGCTATAAGTGTATTTTTTTACTCCTCTCTATCTCTTTCTTCGTACTCCCTCCGTCCCATAATATAAGAATGTTTTTGACACTAGTGTAGTGTCAAAAGCATTCTTATATTATGGGACACAGGGAGTACTAGTATTTATTGCATTTTCCAAGGAGTGACCTCTTCCAATGAAATGGTGTTGCTAAGTTTGCTTCATTTAATTAGCTATAGACTCAAAATTGTCTTTTCACCTAGGTACACGCGCTTAGCACCGTTTCTTCCTTGGGTCACCAAACTAGTCTCTCTCTTCTTGATTAACTTGCCACATCAGACTTTATGCCTATGTGGCAAGCTTAAGCACCTGTACGAGCAAGTATGTACAATAGTGCGCTTTACATGGCATTTTTGCATATGTGGAGGAAAGAGAGGCAAGGAAAAAGTGGAGAACTGGGCTCTCATGCAAGAGCCAGCCTCTACTACATGGTGGAGCATTGGGAGAGGCACCTACATGGAGGTGGTCAGGAATCAGGAGACTCACGCCGGTCGTAGCGCCGCAGTTAAAATGATAATGGCAAGTCAAATCACGGGGCCCCACCTGTCCAGCAGTAACTTAATGTCAGATCACACAGCCCTACGTTTGCAGCAGCCTACTCCCTCGTCTTCTGACGTCTCTGTCGAACCGACTAGGCGGAACCGCCCCGCCGCCCTCTGCGCAGATAAAGCCCCGCCCTCGACTTTTAAATAGTATACAGTATACTAATTTTGTATCCACGGATTGCGCCCGCGCCATGGAGCAAAGCGTCTAGAAAACGGCGGTACACATGTACGGAGTATACAGCACGCCCGTCGCGTTCGCGTCGCACCCCATACGGTCGGTCGGTCTGGCACGCTGCTCTTCGAATGGAACGCGTGTCATATTGCGTTTGCACACACATGTGGGACGGCAATTGAGAACCGACCATAGGCACACTCCCCGGCCCGCAAGTCTGGTGACTTAATAGAAGAGGGAGACGAGCGATAGTACTAGAGAAGTGTTGTACTACGTTGGTGCCTGGACGATCCCTGCGAGATACAGAAGATCAATTCGTCCATGCATGTGACCAGACTCCAGCAGACACGCCTTGATTGGCTATCGTCTACATATCGTGCATGCTGTGTTGTACATGGATGTAATTGTGTTGAGAAATCTAAAAAAAGGTTTCTTGTCATCTCGCAAAATTAGGTGTCATGTGCTTCGGATCACTGCGAGGGTTAAACAGCGACAACTGAGTTGGGCTAGTCATTGGGGGCACATGCACGAACAGTGACTACTCGGTTGCCATCTAGGTCAAGCCGGCTATGTTAATTAGGACATCTATCGACGGACCCCTTTTCTATGAGTTTACCTTTAATTTGAGCTTTGTTCCTCGTCTAGTTTGTCCGTCGGGATTCATGTTGTCTCCTTTGGGCAGTGAGGTTATGATTTATTTTCATGTGGCATTTTTTCGTGTTATATGTTATAATTCGGCGCTTCAGATCAAAATGACGACAACTGCGCCTCTGGGCCACGTGCATGAAGACTTCTCGATAGTCATTGACGAGGTCAAGCCGGCTTCGGTAGACAAAAAAAACTAGTACTACTCCACTATATAGGCAGGAGCGTCCACGCTTGCTTGTTAGTGTTGCTCTCTTCACACTGTCTCGGGCTCTCCAGATCTAAACACGACAGCGGTGGCCACACACTCTCTCTCTTCTCACCGCTGGTCACATATCCAGCCGGATCCTCTCCGCCGGGGAGGGTGAGAAGGTGCAACGTTCACACGGTCGTCCACGGCTACGGCTCTTACCCACTGCTGGGCGCATCCCGATCAACCTGCCTTGACGTTCTCTCCCATGCACCGCTAGCAAGGGAGGGCCTCCGACCCCTTCTTCCTCGCTGCCGTAGTGTGGGCAGATCCGGCCTCCCGCCGCCCACCTAGCGACATCCCGGCGACCATCAGGTATAACTTCCTTCGAAACCGGCCTTGCTCTACTTCCCGAGCTCCTGACGTTGCTGCATTTATATCTTTTACTATTTCTCAGGCCCCCTCGCAGATAGGGTCGATCGGCTGTTCAAAAACCACCTAAGTTTTTGATGTTTAAGAGGTAAAACTAGTTCATGCACTCGAATCTAGTACTACTTGGTTCAAACAAGGAAGAAAGGGGGTGGGGGTGGGGGAGGATTTGTTACCTGAATCTAGGACTTGGTCGAAAGAGGAAATAATGGGGGCGAAAAGTAGCAGACCTGCTATCCAATTGGTCTCTAGGTCTAATAGGGAAATAAAGGGAAACACAGTACAAACTCAATATAAACCCGATCTATTGGTTGAAAAAGGAAAGAAAGTGGGGACTGGGGGACAGGTCAACAGAGTAAGTCCAGCACTAGATTTGCTAGCATCACACAGTATAAGGTTGCTATACCGAACAAAAATGGGACCAACCCAGATATCCTGTTCTGATGTTTGTTGCCCTGAGCCACTCTTATGTAATGCCACTGGTAAAATGTAGCGATCGCCGTTAAAAGTAAGGACACGTTGAACCAATGTTGTTTTCATTGTAATGCCTCCAGTAATATGAATCAATGGCACTTATTTACATGTCCTGCTAAAATTTCCCATTAAGATAAGTTGGTTCTTTTCGTTAGAAATGCAACTGTCCTGGTCCGCCTACTCTCCCGTGCCCAAAGTAATGTCGTATTTAACGGTTGTCATAGTTATTCCTAATGCCCACACTAATATGTAGCAATGCCAGTGCTTTATAAGTTGCTACTGTCCTTGTAGGATTGCCATTCAGATAAGGAACATGATTATTTTCAGTTGATGCATGTTTCATCACTTGTTAGTCACCCTCCTTTCCACCTTTTTTGTGCAAACAGAGATATACATTTCACGCTCGATCTTAGTTGAACTGCACAAATGATATCCAAATTATAGTTGAGCATTCCATGAGCTTCACAACCAACCTTGATGTTGCTCAATTTTATTGCAACTAATGAAGAAGAAGCTCTGTGGGTTTCGCTTTCTGATGGAAATGGAACTGGGGCTGGAGCCCTTTTCTTAAAAAATTTTGAAGAAGAAGCTGCTAGCTCACGGTACATTGCTTCATTTTAGGTGAACTGCACGAAAAGGTCCCATGAATTGAATCATCCATGTTGGTGAGTGAAAGAGCCAGCTTCAGCATCCCAGTCTAAGCACCCCCGGCCTCCATCCTTGCGACGCACGATACACCTCGTTTGCCACCTACTCGACCCTAGTGTCACTGATAAAATGAAGTAATAATACAGTTAAAATAGAGCGAGTGTCATCTCTATCATTTCATTTCCAATGTTGATAAGAAAGTGCTTCTCTTTGTTAATGTATGTTTCATCAACTAGTCCCATTGTTAATGTTTAAGCGTTTCTACAAACTGGGGTGCTTAATTTTAGTTGATATGTACAAAAGTAGAGATTTGAATGTCTCAAGGCGCCTCCTTGTACTATCGCTGTACACCGATGTTCATCAATGGCGTAAGGTGTATCTGGGAGACTTGGGACGATGTCCAAGATGAGGCGTGCCGATGAGGCGTCAGTAGGCCCATCTCACCCTCGCAAAGATGGCATACTATGATACTATCGCAATATTTTCTTCTATTTATTTTGTGTGTTTCATCAACTAGTGCCACTATAATGTAATCACGCTTTTTCATTATCTGTGCAAACAGGGTTATTCAGCTGCATTTTGGTGGAACTGCACAAATGTACATATGGAACCAGCATATATGCAGAGTGCGAGGTGTGCCAAGTAAAAATTACCGACACCAACCATGCTGCATGCACGCATTGGCATCCACCAACACAAGTGGGATGTGTGGCGCTCTCTGTGGTGGATCTTTCTCGACAGCAAATCATCTAACCAAATACTAGTAGCTTATATTGGTAGTTTTCTAGGGAGTACTCTTTTCTGAAAGAAGCACCAATCTATTTTTCTTTATTTGTACACTATGTCACAACTTTGACCCAAAGGTCTAGAGCTATTTTAGGGTGATTGGCGTAGTACTCAGAGACTGATTATAAGCATGATTTTTATTAGCTGTCACACTGATTGTAAGCATGAGCAGGTGGAAGATTAGGTTAGTGCGAAGCTTACCTTAAACCCTACTGCCGCCGTTGAAACGAGGCGAGCGTCGAGGGAACAGTGAGAACGGCGGGGAAGCGACATCGCGCCATCCGGCCTCCTCTTGTGGTGGGAGAATGAATACTCCTGTGGCTCCGGCTGGCTCTGCACCCTCACGAACGGCACACCATACTCGATCGATTCGTTATCCTCTGGGTGCTCGACCTTCGACCTGTACGCCCACCACCTCCGCCTGACTGTCGCCTCAGGCGAATCTGTCTGCTCCATCGCCCAGAGGAGATACTCGATGAACTCCAAGGATTGCGACGTGACTGCCGCTGAGGAGTACATGTACATCGCCGCCCTCATCGCCGCCGTCTCGCTCTTTCGCATACATTGCCACATGGCCTACACCGTCCTCGAAATCTCCCACTCATTGTCAAACCAACTAAGGATCTCCTTCAACCTGGCTAACTTTGCCTAGTCGCCGCCGGCGATCTGCTGATTCATTCTTTGCATCCTCTCCATAGATGTCCTTCTGAGTGGTCCGGTGCTAGCTTTGGAAGATGAGAGGAGAGACGGTGGTCTTGCAATAGAGAAGAGGGAGAGGCGAGACGGTGCTTTTGGAATGGAGATGATGGAGAGGAGAGGAGGTGGTTTTGCAATGGAGAAGATCGAGAAGAGGGAGAGGCGAGGCGGTGGTTTTGGAATGGAGATGATGGAGAGGAGAGGAGGTGGTTTTGCAATGGAGAATATCGGGAGGGAGAGGCGAGATAGTGGTTTTGGAATGGAGATGATGGAGAGGATAGGAGGTGGTTTTGCAATGGAGAAGAGGGAGAGGAGGCGTCTGCAGCGATTTAGGATTGGACGAGAGGGCGGTAGCCTGTGGTGGATCAAAATCAAAATCAATTTACCCTTCAATTAAGAAAGCGACCCCACATTAACTAGTCTCCCTTTTATTCTAGGTCATAATTGACCATGATTTTCGCACATAAAATATATGTTATCGTTGCAAAAATAATATAATTTGAAAGTACATTCAGATCTGAACCAAATGATACAATTTTTGGTGACATGCATTCACATTTTGCTTGTCAACATACAAGACGTGGTCAAACTTTGACCTAAAATCATAAAACAACAAAAAAATACTTCCAAGACCAGCGCCGCTCTTCCGCTCTTCTCCTCTTAAACCACCGCCGCTCCTCTCCTGTTCCAATCTAAATGTAGCGTCGCTCCTCTCCTCTTCCATTTCAAAACCACCACCCCTCCTCTCCTGTTCCAGTCCAAAACCAGCATCGCTCCTCTCCCGTTCTAATCCAAAACCAGCGCTGCTCCTCTCCTCTTCCATTCAAAAACCACCGCCGGCGAGTGAAGGTGCTGTGGAGAAGTAGATCGATGCACGAGTACAACCGATATGTGAGGATCGCAGACAGCGACTGAGGGAGTCATGGATTAGGGGGTGTCCGGACAGCCGGACTATAACCTTTGGCCGGACTGTTGGACTATGAAGATATCGTCCCGTGTCCAGATGGGACTTTCCTTGGCGTGGAAGGCAATCTTGGCAATACAGATATGTAGATCTCCTCCCATTGTAACCGACTCTGTGTAACCCTAGCCCCCTCTAGTGTCTATATAAACCAGAGGGCTTAGTCCGTAGGACACAAGAACAATCATACCATAGGCTAGCTTTTAGGGTTTAGCCTCTCTGATCTCGTGGTAGATCTACTCTTGTACTACCCATATCATCAATATTAATCAAGCAGGAGTAGGGTTTTACCTCCATCGAGAGGGCCCGAACCTGGGTAAAAACATCGTGTCCCTTGTCTCCTGTTACCATCCGCCTAGACGCACAGTTCGGGACCCCCTACCCGAGATGCGCCGGTTTTGACACCGACATTGGTGCTTTCACTGAGAGTTCCTCTGTGTCGTCATCTTTAGGCCCGATGGCTCCTCCGATCATCAACAGCGATGCGGTCCAGGGTGAGACTTGTCTCCCCGGACAGATCTTCGCGTTCGGCGGCTTTGCACTGCGGGCTAATTCGCTTGGCCATCTGGAGCTGATTGAAAGCTACGCCCCTGGCCGTCAGGTCAGATTTGGAAGTTTGAACTACACGGCCGACTTCTGCGGAGACTTGATCTTCGACGGATTCGAGCTACAACCGAGCGCGCTGCACTGTCACGATGGACATGATTTAGCTCTGCCGCCGGATAGTGCCCTGGAGGCCGCACCCGCATCCGCTCCGACCTTAAGCTCGGAGCCAACTGCGCTGACCGAGGGCGGGTGGCTAGACCCCGCCGCGGGGGCTGCAGTCTCAACGGCGATCGAGCCGAACACCAGCCTTATCCTTCGTCAAGCCCGTGACTCCACATTGCCGGACTCTTCTCCGGACTCTGAACCCTCCATGCCTTTGCCAATCGAATCCAATTGGGCGCCGATCATGGAGTTCACCGCCGCAGATATCTTTCAGCACTCGCCCTTCAGTGACATACTGAATTCGCTAAGGGATCTCTCTTTGTCAGGAGAGTCCTGGCGGGACTATGACCGGCAGGATTGGGATGCGGACAACGAAGAAATCCGACGCCTACCCACGACCCACTTCATAGCCACTGTCGATGACTTGACAGACATGCTTTACTTCGACTCCGAAGACATCGACGGTATGGACGACGACATAGGAGACGAACAGGAACCAGCACCCACAGGGCACTGGAGAGCCACCCCATCTTACGATGTATACATGGTGGACACACCCAAAGGAAATGACGACGAGGAACGGGAAGACGCAACGAAGGACCGCTCCTTCGAAAATCAGTCAAAGCGGCGGCGTAAGCGCCGCCCCAAACCCCGCCTTGACAGGGATAGTGGTCATACAGACCCAGCCATAGAGCAGGGCGAGCCGGCGGACGATGAACATGGCATCGAGCAACCGTCCGAACCAGGTAACTTGGATAACCAAACCAAACAACCCGTCCCCGGCGAATATAACAGTCCGGACGACCTCACGCCGGACAAGTTCCTAGAGCAGAAGAACCTCCACAAAAGGCTCGTTGCCGCTACGGGTAGCCTGAAAAAGCAAAAGCGGAAGCTCAAAACTGCGGAAGATGCACTCAGAATCAGATGGAGCAAAGTACTCAACACCGCAGACAAATACGGCGGCAGTCGCCACACAAAGAGCTACCCGAAGCGAAAGCTACTGCCTGAATTTGACGAGGAGGCCTTAGAGCCCCCGCAATCAAAAAACAAAGAAGCCACCCGGTCGGATAGACGACCTCATGGCCAACGTAGAGCGGCAAACGGCGCCGCACACAAGCCAGCACGCGATCCACACGAGGATTCGCATCAAAAAGACGGCCCAGCCAGATCTATCTACGGGCCGAGAAAGCAAGCTCTAGTAAGCAATGCAACGCAACAAATATCCGAACACCACGGCACACCCAAATACAGGGGTGCCGCACACCCCCTATGTTTCACCGATGAGGTGCTGGACCACGAATTTCTAGCGGGATTCAAAACCCGTAAACATAGAGTCATACGACGGAACAACAGACCCTAGAGTCTGGATTGAGGACTATATCCTCCATATCCACATGGCCAGAGGAGATGACCTCCACACCATAAAATACCTACCCCTCAAGCTCAAAGGGCCAGCCCGGCATTGGCTTAAAGGCCTTCCCGAAAACACCATTGGAAGTTGGGAAGAGCTCGAGGACGCTTTTCAGGAAATTTTCAAGGGACCTATGTCCGACCACCGGTTGCAGACGGTTTAAGTCATATAACTCAACAACCCGGAGAGTTAGCCCGGAAGCTCTGGAACAGATTTCTTACTAAAAAGAATCAGATAGTCGACTGTCCGGACGCCGAAGCCTTAGCAGCTTTCAAACACAGCGTTCGAGACGAATGGCTCGCCAGACACCTCGGCCAAGAAAAGCCAAGAACAATGGCCGCATTAACAAGCCTCATGACCCGCTTTTGCGCGGGAGAGGACAGCTGGTTGGCAAGATGCAGCACCAGCGACCCAAGTACATCCGAAGTCAGGAAAGGAAACGGGAAACCACTACGCAGCAAAGACCAGCGCCGGAATAAGGGAAATAGCCCGAAGAGCACGGCAGTTAACGCCGGATTCAAAAGCTCTCTGCAGGGTCAGAAAAGGCTGCCCCTCAAGGATAACAGGGACGAGCTGTCCAACCTAAACAAAATCCTGGACAAGATATGTCAAATCCACAGCACCCCCGGGAAGCCTGCAAATCATACCCACAGAGAATTTTGGGTCTTCAAGCAATCCGGCAAACTCAACTCCGAACACAAGGGGCTGGATACACCAAGTGAGGACGATGATGAACCCCACAAACAAAGCACTGGGGAACAAAAGAAATTCCCACAAGAAGTCAAGACAAGTACGCATTACACGTGACAAAAGGGAGAAACGAAGTGGCGCCTACAGAGATATGCGCCATGCGGCCTATCACAAAGGAGTCTCGCCACTGGTTGTCAAAACCGATCACCTTCGACCATCAGGATTACTCCGGAAGTATCCGGCACGTAGGCTGGGCTGCCTTGGTGTTAGATCCGATAATTGAAGGATTCCACTTTACACGAGTCCTGATGGACGACGGCAGTGGTTTAAACCTGCTATATCAGGACACAGTCCGCAAAATGGGGATGGACCCAACAAAAATTAGCCATAGCAATACTTCCTTTAAAGGAGTAGCGCCAGGCCCAGAAGCCCATTGCACGGGCTCCCTCCTACTAGAAGTTATGTTCGGCTCCCCCGACAACTTCCGTAGCGAAAGGCTGACCTTCCACATCGCTCCGTTTCAAAGCGGTTATCAAGCACTACTGGGACGCGAAGCTTTCGCCCGCTTCAACGCAATATCGCATTATGCGTACCTCACGCTTAAAATGCCCGGTCCACAAGGCATCATGTCATTAAAGGGAAATATTGAGCCCTCCTCGTACGCGGAAGACTGTTTGGCTGCCTTGGCAGCCACACATTAAAGCGGCTTCACCAACCAAAGCATCTAACAGGTCGTTAAGACCATGGACACGGCTAGACGAGTCCGGAGCAAACATATAATCGATAAAGGTTTAAATAGCCGTACACCCCTATACAAGGGGCTCCGCGTATGTAAAATAAGCGACAATAAGGCTCAATTTTACCCATCTTGAATTATACTTTGTTTATTATAACATGCATTTCGCACGACCTTTTTTCAACTAAGTTCCTCTCTTTTACAGATGAACACCGTGCTACACCCGTCCAGGACACGGCACAACGAAGACATAGGCGCAGACGTGCAGCAGGGACCCGTTCCAAGGATTCTTTTTAGATTAAGACCCTGCATAAACCTTTTTTACTGTCTCTTGTTGATACACATCCCCCGGATTCTCAGTACAACCGAGGAGAAGGATGGCGTCTTGGCATGTGGCCACGTCAGAATTTTGCACGTACCTAGACACCAGGGGCTTATTACCAAGGGCACTGTTCAGCCCGTTTTCACAAGTTTGGCCTTATATGCATCAGCTCCGAATCATGTCTTTGGTCAAATGTTGGGTTTGCTCGGCTCCTGTGTTTTTCTGCCTTACGTTCCGCTCTATCGGCTAAGGCGGCACCAGGAGAACTACAACGATTGTGCCCCGGTTCAGCCAAAGCGAGCACCTCGAGAGAAAGCCGAAAACCGGATCATTCATGATATAGCGTGAGACTGGTCAACCACTTGATGACCTATCGGAATCTTCAGGATTCCTCCACATTAACGAAGGGCCGTTTCCCGGCCAGGCACACACGCGCCCCGAGTTTGGGCGAGCGCGATGCCACCAGGGGCTATATACTAGTCCCACTGTCAAACTCCTATGGCTAAGTGAAAGTGATAAAGCATTATAGTCCAATTGCCTAGTTCGCTGCGCTATCACGTCCTTCATGGACCAAGACGTTGGATCAAGTGTGAAAATGCGCCTTCCGCGAACACCCCCGCATTATATGCGTGGGGGCTGAAGCCGACGACTGCCATCTTTCAGGTTATATACACATATACATTAACGGCCGCACATGAGGTATTATAATTCTTGCAGGCACAAGTATAAAAAGCTCCTACATTCCATCAAAATTTTGTTTTAAAGAAGAATACATGTTATACGAACATAATATCCTTCGAACACTGCGTCTCTATTAAACGAGTGCCTTGCAGAACTTCCTGAAAATAGTTCTCGGCAGGTACTCGGCTTCCGTCCAAATCTTGGGATGCAACGGCGGTGGCCTCCATCTCCGCCCAGTATGTCTTAACACGGGCAAGGGCCATCCGCGCACCCTCTATGCATGTTGACCTCTTCATCGCGTTAATATATGGCACTGTACCAAGGAACTGCTGCACCAAGCTAAAATAACTATTCGGCTTTGGCCTTTCCAGCCACAGATGATCCACAACATACTTCATGGCGAGTCCGGATAACCTATTCAGCTCGGCCCATTCGGCCAAACGATCGGCCAATGGAAGCGGACGCTCTGGATTGTTGAACTGCGACCACAATAGCTTTTCCACTTCGCGATCTTTCTGATCTCGGAAGTTTTCGGCCGCATCGGCGGCACTCGCCGCTAAATCCATATATGCGTCCGCCGAACTCCACATCCGGTCCAACAGAGCATATTTAGGATCCCCGAACTTCATCCGCAGCATAAAGGGCTTCCCAGCCGCGATATCTCCGGCTTGACACAGCTCCTCCTTCATCGCTCTCATCACAGAACGAGCATCCTTGGCCGCTGTATTGGCCTTCTCCAGGTCTGTGCGCTCCGCCCGATCTTCTTTTTCAAGAAGCTTGCAGCGGCCAGCAACAATCTTTAACTTCACATCCATTTCGGCCATTTCCTTCTTGCTTCGGCAGTGAGCAGCCTATTTGACTTTTAGCTCCTCAACCGCCTTTAGGGCAGCCGCATCGCTTTTTCTGGCTTGCTCCTTGGCTCGGGCAAGCTCTGCCCAAAGGTCCTCCACGGCGGCAGCCCCATCTGCATCAAGAGCACATGTTGTAAGATACTGGCATCAAGCTCCTCTTACCAGGTGCCTCCGGAGAAATTACATACCTTGTGCCTCGTCAAGCCGCTTGTTGACAAGCGCGATGTCGGCATCTGCCACGTCGAGTTGCCGCTTTAGCTGGGCAAATTCATCAGTCCGGCTGGCCACCGGACACTTCGCCACCTAGATAGGAGGATGACAAAATTATACCTGGGACTATGATCCTCTGCATGCCGTCGTCTTCGACAGAACACAGAGTCTTAGGGGCTACTCTCTACACAGGGCGCATTTTAAAATATGCGGAACTGTCAAAAGGTACATCATTTCGCGTACCTCAAAACCGGTCAGCAAACTCATGACAGCTTCATGCAACCCACTCTCCGTGGATGAAATCCTTTCAATTACCGTACCCATCAGCGTACGGTGCTCCTCTGAGATAGACGCTTGCCCTAGCAGATCCTTCAGTATCTCCGACCATGCACCAGGCGGTGCCGGACTCGTTCGCTTGTTTTTTTCGAAGGCCAGACACGGAGGGCTTAGGGGGGCCATATGACTGCCTTCCGGCCCTGCCGGATTAGGAGAAACCCTCTGCGACTATACCTCGGGGTCGCCTGCCTCGTAAGGCGGCACGGCAGGGGGAGGCGTTCCGCTCTCCATCATTTCCGGAAGAAGATCCCCCGAAGACGAGCTCTGCTGAGAAGGGCTTAGATCCGAACTACAAGGTAAAATTTCGGTCATTTTCCTCAGAAATAAAGCAATGATTTCTCTCATTTTAAACCCCCTCTTTTACTTACGGCTCGGTGGAGGGCTGATCCCCTTGGGGGCATAGTACGGCCGAGGTACCCCCCGGGACAGGACCCTCTGGCGAAGACTTCTTCCCCCGCTTTGAGATCACGGTCTCCAGGTCTTCACAGGCGGTCCTCCTCTTCACAGACAGCCTCCTTCACGGAGGCAGTAGCTTCCTTGCTCTCCCCTTCGTTTTATTCCGAAGGCGCGATCTCCAGCATCCTGGTCAACACGGGATCTGGCGAAGTCTCATGAAGGGGGGCCGGACACCTGATTAACTTCGCCTTCGCTATCCACTCCTGTTTCAAGAACAACTCTTTTAAGGGCGATGTTGTGATAAATGAATGGATAGCGTGTCCGGACACAGGGTTACTTACTTGGGTATCCGGGCGGTTGCAGCTCAGACCCGCGTCCTCCGTAGACTCCGGACACACTACTTGTGGTCTGAAGAACAATTTGTACATCTCCACGGGCGTCATGCCAAGAAAATGTTGGAGAGCTCGCGGTCCCTCCAGATTGAACTCCCACAGGTGGAGGGGGCGACGTTTGCAGGGCAGAACTCGGCGAATTAACATAACCTGTGTCGCCACGACCAGACTGATGTCTCTTTCCAGGAGATCTCGGATGCGGCTCTGCAGCAAGGGCACATCCTTTGATGGCCCCCAGTCCAGCCCCTTATTGACCCATGACGCTAGTCGGGGTGGGGGACACGAGCGGAAAGCAGGCGGCGCCACCCACTTGGTGCCCTGGGAGCTGTGATATAAAACCACTCTTGTTGCCATAAGCTGGACTCCTCTTGAAAAGAGCCCTCGGGCCATGGAGCGTCGGCATTCTTGCTTATAACAGCGCCTCCGCACTCTGCGTGCTGTCCCTCGGTCATCTTCGGCTACACTTTAAAGGTCTTGAGCCATGTCCGAAGTGAGGAGTAATACGGAGGAAAGCTTCGCACATGACGATGAACGATGAAATGTGGAGGATAGACTCCGGAGCTAAGTCGTGAAATTCCAGCCCGTAATAGAACATGAGCCCCCTCACGAAGGGATCCGGCACAAAGCCTAGCCCTCGGAGGAAGTGAGACACGAACACCACGCTCTCACCAGGCTTGGGAGTGGGAATAACCTGCCCTTGAGCAGGCAGCCTATGCGAGATTTCGCCTGTCAAATACCTGGCCTCTCAGCTTTAGCACGTCTTCCTCCATGACAGAGGAAGGCATCCATCGGCCTCGAAGGTCGGAGCCGGACATCATCGAAGGTCCGAAGCGCCTAACTCTGGAGCCCTGGGTGTTGGAACTCAAGGCGAGAGGCGGATTCGATTGAGATCGAAAGAAAGGAGTAAAGCCTTGGTCTCTTTATAAGAGGTTGAATACCAAGAGCCCTCCCCGTGACCGTTTGGAACTTACCTTCGATCGGAGGGATATACCAACGGGCATGACTGGGTTACCCACGTCCGTAATGATGAGGATCCCGTAAATAAGGGAAACACGATCTCTACTTCGACAAGACGTGCCCAGGAAACCGCCTCGCAAAACGCGCTGAGGTGGGACAGTAAAAACGATTCGAATAAAGGCTTGGTTTGGGTGTGATGTCATGATATAGAATACGTCAGCAGATTAGATTCGTGTAAATATTATTCTCTCTATGGTGGTATGTGGAACTTATTTTTGTAGAGCCGGACACGATCCTCGTGTTCAAAATCTTCTATGAAGTATTCGGAGGAGGAAACCACCTTGCAATGCCGAAGCCAATCTGCGTGCCGGACTCGTCGTCATTGAAGCCTGGTTCAGGGGCTACTGAGGGAGTCATGGATTAGGGGGTGTCCGGACAGCCGGACTATAACCTTTGGCCGGACTGTTGGACTATGAAGATACAAGATTGAAGACTTCGTGCCGTGTACGGATGGGACTTTCCTTGGAGTGGAAGGCAAGCTTGGCAATATGGATATGTAGATCTCCTCCCATTGTAACCGACTCTGTGTAACCCTAGCCCCCTCTGGTGTCTATATAAACCGGAGGGTTTAGACCGTAGGACACAAGAACAATCATACCATAGGCTAGCTTTTAGTGTTTATCCTCGCTGATCTCGTGGTAGATCTACTCTTGTACTACCCATATCATCAATATTAATCAAGCAGGAGTAGGGTTTTACCTCCATCGAGAGGGCCCAAACCTGGGTAAAAACATCGTGTCCCTTGTCTCCTGTTACCATCCACCTAGACACACAATTCGGGACCCCCTACCCGAGATCCGCCGGTTTTGACACCGACAGCGACCCTGTGAAGCTAGCTAGGATGTTGGAGATACAGTCTTGGTTTGACAACAAGGACCAACTAGCGGCGACAACGACATCCATGGCCAAATATCCGCAACAGAGCGAAAAGGCGGCGATACTCCCGGAGGGAGTCGCGCCGGAGTACATACAGCTGCTCCTCTAGGCCATGGAGCAAACAGATTCACCGAATCCGATCATGAGGGAGAGGTGGTGGGAGTATTGATCCCAGATGGAGCATCCACCAGAGATTGAAGGATCGAGCATCTACAGGTTACCGTTTGTGAGGGTGTCCTGCCAGAGCGAGCCGGTGGAGTCTTCGTCGACCGAACCCAACTGCAAGAGGAGAAAAGCAGTTGGCCCGACGACGCTTCCCCGCCATCGTCTCCCTTGCCATTCACATCATCTCACGGGGCAGCTGTATGCCGCTGAGGAATAGGAGGGGGCTGCCCCCCCAGCCCAATAGTCGGGCAGGTTGTGAATTGTCAGGAGGAGCTAAGGGTTGTCAGTATTTGTAGGTTTTGAATTGTGTTTTGTGTTGTGTATTTTGAGAGTACTTTCAGATATGAATGTCTTTTGAATTTTAGATTTGCAGTATTGAGCATATGAAGTATTTTATGAATTCTAGAGATCTATTTTTAGCACTTAAAAATGTAGTTTCATAGGAGTATAAAAGTGCAGACAATGTGATTCTCAGAGAAGAAACTGCAAATTTAAGTTTCAGATAAGAAACTACAAGTTCAGTTTCAGATAAGAAACTGCAACTTTCACAGGCAGAGCATTTATATTAACACGGCCTTTTCAAACAGGGTTAACATCATGTTGGAAGTTTTATTCATGGTTGAAAATGGAACTACCAGCCAGTTAACATCATGCTGATCAACATTCTTGCATAGCACATCTTCATATGATGCACAGTCAAAATGCCCACACAATGTCGAGTGTGCGAAACACGGAGAAAAGCGAGGGACGAAGTTTTGGCAAGTGTTGGACGTGGTTTTGGGCTGCCCCGTCTAGGCTTTCATTTTTAACATGCGCAGCCCACGACCTCGGATGGGAGGTCCTTAGGCCTCTTTGTATTTTCTTAGGGCCGTCATGTATCGACCGGCCTATGGACCTCCCATCCGAGGTTTTATTTTTGGCAGCCCAATTTATGTATTTTTTTGAAGAAAACGCAGATGTCTGTTTCTATTTTTCTATATAAGAATAGGAACGCCAGTCCAACTTATGTTTCCTTCTAACTATATTATATATATTTAAATTATTTTATATGTTATTATATATTATTTTTATTGTCATCATATATTTAACAGATACTTACATATGTAAGAAAACAATATCCCACATCTTATTAACTTATAAAAATAATTTTTTAACAAATAAAATCCCGGATTGTTTTGGCACGAAAATCCTAGTGATTGTGTACAAAAGCTTGGTAAGATTTAAGGACGAATATAATAATATCACTTATTATTTAAGTATATTTATAACAAAATGCTCAGCCCCTTTTTATTTTTTGACAACATTGCTGGCCCAACCCAACATTATAATTAGAATCAGCCCAGCAAAATCGTGTATTTCGAGAAAGTGCAAATGGCCTGTAATTTTTTAGGAAATAAAATAAATGGGCCACATGGACGCTACATTATTTGTTCACCCAGCCGAGCTAATGGCTGTAATTCAAAAAAAAGATCAAATTGACTGTAAATTCTACCGTGCAAAAAAAAAGATCAGTAAATTCTGAAAAATGGGTTGAATACGTGCCACATTTTTGGAGGCTGAAATGTGGGCCAATAGGTCGAAGCCAACGCAAGTCATTGTCAATTTAGTCAACAAATGATTCTGACATGTTAGCCGTTGGATTTACAACCAACGACCGACATCCATCTTCAATCTCTCGTCTTCTTCCTCCAGCGCCGCCGGGACCACCTCTCGCCTCCTGCTGCTAGCAGCTCTGCTTAGCACGCTTCGCTATGAAGCGCTACTCCACTGTTGGCTAGGCCATCCCTCCACCCATCCACACCTCCTGTTCTTCTCCACCGACTGCCGAACCACACCGCACTAGAACCAGTTAACCCTCGTACACCTCTCCGTCCGTGACTCTACTCCCGCGTCTTCCCATCTCCGGCTCGTTGCTGTCCGGGGCCTCGCCGCCGTCCACCAGCTTGGATGCGCTCGACGCGGCATGGTCAACGTGGTCATAGAATGACACCATCGGAAGTAGACAATGCGTGGAGAGGCTGACAGCTGGGTCCACGGCCGCACACAAGGAAATGCCTCCTTATTATGCGCAAAATAATGATTCCTCCACCTGACATCTGGGACCCACCAGAAGGGCCTCTGTATTTCGTGAAAATAACATGCCCCCCGCTGACATGTCGGACCCACTAGCTATCTTCGCACGCAAGGAAGTGCCTCCTTATTACGCAAAAAAAAATGAATACTCCCCCTGCCAGCTGGAACCCAGCATAGTGGGAGGCTGACTTGTGGGCCTACCAAGTTGACGAGGATGGAGGGCTTTGTCAACTTAGTCAACATGAACGATTCTAGCTCCTGTTACCGTACGATGTTCATCCAACGGCCTCACCGCCCCCTACTACTCCCACCGCTGGCCAGGCCATCCCTCTACTCACCCACACCCCCTTTTATTCTGCGGCGACAACAGCCTTACACCGCAGCCGAACCAGTGAACCCTCGTACTCCTCTTCGCGTGGGTATCCACTGCTGCGTCTTCCCCGGCTCCAACTTGTCCCCTTCCTAGTCCTCGCCGTCGTCCACCGCCGTGGTGCTCTCGGCGTGGCATGGTCAACGTGGTCAAGGAACGACTTCCATCGGACGTGGACTGTATGTGGAGAGGCTGACAGCTGGGTTCACGGCCGCAGCAAGGAAGTGCCTCCTTATTACACGCAAAATAATGATTCCTCCACCTGACAGCCGGGACCCACCGGACGGGCCACCGTATTTCATGAAAAAAACGTTTCCCCCTGACTACTAGGACCCACCAGCTACATCTGCGCACGCAAGGAAGTGCGTCCGGGCAAAACAAACGATTCACCCCCTGACTGCTCGAACCCACCAGCTACATCTTCGCATGCAAGGAAGTGCGTCCGGAAAAAAAAACGATTTGCCCCCCTGACTGCTGGGACCCACCAGCTACATCTTTGCACGCAAGGAAGTGACTGACAGTCGGGACCCACCCGGTCAAAGCGTACGTAGCGTTGTCATTCTGGTCGCGAACGTGTACGTACATATATACTGGTGGATGTAGAGGCACACACGTGTCATAGTAGAGGCATGTACGTGTCGTAGTAGAGGCGCGCATGTAGCATGTCCACATACGTACAACGGCCAGGGTGCAAGAAAGAAAATACAGCCACGTATGTGTACATACGGGCGGGGTCTCGAACGCCTACTCGCGCATACGTACGGCCAGGGCTTGTGTACATGGCTGGGTCAGAACGGAGAAACAGCGTCGTCGTCGTGTTCATGGGGAGGCAACGGAATGCGTCGTGTTCATGGGGGGGCAACGGAATGCGTCGTGTTCATCGGGAGGCAACGGAGCGCGTGGGAGCCAACCGGCTGGGTCGGAACAGAATGTGTGGCCGTGTTCATCGGGAGGGCTTGGACGGAACAGGCAAACGAGGCCTGGCGTACCGCAAAATGGAGGAAACAGACCTCCTACGTTCGGAATGGGGTCCTGTTGATCGGGAGCGGTGGGGCATACCGCAAAACGGAGGAAACGGACCTCCTACGGTCGAAACGGGGGTCCTGTTGATTGAGAGGGGTGTGGCGTACCGCAAAATGGACGAAACGGACCTCCTACGGTCGAAACGGGGGTCCTGTTGATCGGGAGGGGTGTGGCGTACCGCAAAACGGACGAAACGGACCTCCTACGGTCGAAACGGGGGTCCTGTTCATCGGGAGGGGTGTGGCGTACCGCAAAACGGGACTCCACGGGATACTGTTCATCTCCACCATCGACCTCCTCCAGCCTCCACGGGCTATCGTCGACCTCCTACAGCCTCGCCGGGCTCCTGTTCATCCAGCCTCCACCGCGCGCTACTCCACCGGCTACTGTTCAACCACCCCTCGACGGGCACCCCTCCACCGTCTACTGTTCATCCAGCCCTCCACACCACGGGGTCCTGTTCAACCACCCCTCCACGAGCACCCCTCCACCATATATTCTTCATCCAGCCCTCCACACCACAGGGTCCTGTTCATCCAGAGGCAACGCCACCGCTCACTGTTCATCCAAACCCCCCGCAACGCTCACTGTTCATCCAATCAATCGGCTTCAGTTAGCAGCAGTAGCGAAGGAATCGCTCGATCGGGTTCAGTTAACAGCCATCGATCGATCGCTCGGGTTCAATAGCAGCGTAAGCCTGCGATTACAATCGCTTCGGAGTTCGATTAGAGCCCAACGCCTCGCACACACACGCATACGTGTATGAGAGAAACGCGCATCGCTCGGCCCCCGACCTCCCACCATAACCGGGAACTCCCCGAAATTTTCCTTCCCCTTGGTTCTACCATGGTTTTTGCCGTCATGGACGGCCCAAAGAATGTCATCCAGCTACGTCTCCGGCCCGCCTAGGACGAAAAGCCCATTTTCTGTCATGATTTTTTGTCATAGAAGTAGGAGCCCACCACATCTATGATGATACTGGGTTTTATCACAATTATCGTCATAGAAGTGTCATATGTATGACAGAAAAAAATTTCGTTCGGCCCAAAATGTCACGGATGTGTATTTTTTTTGTAGTGTCTATAACTGGCTTATTCGGATCCTCCTCTGACGGTAGGGTGAAATTTGCCTTCAGCGAGGTCCAAAGATCATCGTTCTGTCTATCGGTGACATAAGAACTTCAGGGTCGTCGTTCTTAGGCTTATTCCATAGCTGGATGCTGATCAGGGTGCTGTCCCTAACAATAGCTCCGCACTGAGCAGAAAATGCTTCCTTGGTCTGCTTGGGTTCAATCGGTAGGACATCATCCGCGAGTGCTGTGATCGTGAACCTTTCATCCTGGCTCAACCTTTTCTTCGGCCCTCATCTCGTTACTGAAGTATGGCTCGATCCAGAGGGCTATAAAAGAAGAAAGAAGAGTTAATATACATATACCAAAATAATTAATGCATCAATTAGTCAGCATATGCTTAATTAATATATATACCTTGCCTGACTTTGCAACAGCTCCCTCCTCCGTTCGGTCACCGGAGCCATCATCATGTCTTCTTCTTTCTCCGCCATTCGGTCACCGGAGCCGTCATGATCATGTCCTTCCTCCTCCATTGTCCGATCACCGGAGCCGGCATCCTCTCCTTCCTGACCATCGGTGTCATTGAGAAACGACAAGACATCACCTCCGCCGAAGATTATATCCCCCAACAACTTTTCTTGTTCCAAGTCTCTTTGTTGATCCATAGTTTCTACAAATATTACAACATGGAAATTAATATACAAACATGAGAAATGGATATATTAGTGGCAAACATAGACCTAGCTAGCTAAACATAGACCAGGAATCATATTAGTGGCCTCGACACTTCTACGGTTCGGGGTGGCCTCGAAAATGCTTCTAGGGTTTGGGGTGACCTCGACAACGCTCTTTTAACTTGGTAACTTTGGGTGGCCTCGACGCTTCCAGGGTTTGGGGTGGCCTCGGCAATGCTTCTAGGGTTTTGGGTGGCCTCGACGCTTCTAGGGTTTTGTCGGGAGAGAGGGGGTTGATCGACGTCCCCCCTCATGTTGAAGAGTTACCAGAGTTTTCTATGAACAAAGAAAATACTACCTATCACATGACATGTCCGGCGACCGAACCAGACCGCCCTCTCATGAATGTCTGACGTCCGGACCTCCTCTCTCATGAATGTCAAACAAGGGATTCTCTTAACCTTTAAGGGATTTAACAAAATGGCGCCATCCTGGATGTGCAGAAAATGGTCCATATTTTTTCTGATCTCATATACCCTTCTATATGTCACGTTGTCTAGTGTTTGTTGGGTTGGCATAGATCAAGATTAGGATTTGTCACTCCGAGTATCGGAGAGGTATCTCTGGGCCCTCTCGATAATGCACATCACTATAAGCCTTGCAAGCAATCTGACTAATGAGTTAGTTATGGGATGATGCATTACGGAACGAGTAAAGAGACTTGCCAGTAATGAGATTGAACTAGGTATGATGATACCAGCGATCAAATCTCGGGCAAGTAACATACCGATGACAAAGAGCATGACGTATGTTGTTATGCGGTTTTACCGATAAAGATCTTCGTAGAATATGTCGGAGCTAATATGAGCATCACTACAAAAAAAAGACACATCCGTGACAGTTTGGGCCGAACAAATTTTTTTTATCATACATATGACACTTCTATGACGATAATTGTGACAAAACCCGGTATCATCATAGATGTGGTGGTCTCCTACTTCTATGACAAAAAATCATGACAGAAAATGGGCTTTTCGTCACAGGTGGGCCGGAGACGCAGCTGCATGACATTCTTTGGGCCGTCCATGACAGAAAAAACCGTGGTAGAAGCGAGGGGCAGGAAAATTTCAGGGAGTTACCGGTTACGGTGGGAGGTCGGGGGACGAGCGATGCGCGTTTCTCTCGTACACGTACGCGCGTGTGTGCGAGGCGTTGGCTCTAACTGAACCCGAGTGAGGCGTTGGGCTCTAACTGAACCCGAGCGATTGCACTACAGGCTACGCATTACTGAACCCGAGCGATCGATCGATGGCTGTTAACTGAACCCGATCGAGTGATTCCTTCTCTACTGCTGCTAACTGAAACCGATCGATGGGATGAACAGTGAGCGTTGCGAGGGGGTTTGGATGAACACTCAGCGGGGGCGTTGCCTCTGGATGAACTGGACCCCTTGGTGTGGTGGTGTCACAGCCCCAGATCAGCCCTTGTTTGTTTTTGCTTTAGCATCCATGCATCATGTTTAAATTTTATGAAACCTGAAATGGGGATTGTTGAAACCCTAGCACTAAATGAAATTCAACTAGGTTCAACCAAAATATTTCGATAAATCCAAATGACTTCCAAAAATGTTCATCATTCTTGGAAAATCTTTGAAACGATAACGGAGGTGATGCACATTTTCCATGACATATTGCGCTCTGGATTTAAATCATACCTTATTTGCATTTGGGCATTTAAATTTTATATATTATATTAAATGTCCAAATATTCATGAACTGAAATTCTGGTTATTGGAAATAATCCAAATAATGGCCACAAGGAGTCTCATGATTTTTGAAAGTGCATATGTATTTTTAATAAAGCCCTAAAGACTACAGATTAATAGAAAACCAAAACATTTAAAGAGAGAGAGAGAAGCCCAGCTTACAGCATGCACACCGCCCAGCCTTCCCCTGCAGCCGGCTCCACTGGTGGCCCAGCCCACCAGCGCCACCGTCTCCCACCTCTCACCAGTAGGACGAGAGGCGTGTGGCCGCCATGCGCGCCCACGCGCCACGGCCACCTCCTGCTTCCCGGCCCTCCTAGCGACGCCACAACGACGCCCCGTGTCCCCTCGCTCCTCTCCCTCACTCGCTGCACCGTTCCCCTCTCTCCCTGCCCTGTCTCTCTCCCTCCCTCTCTCGAACCTGAACACGCCCACCGCCACCGACGTGCACCACTGCAGCTCTGGCCATCCCGAGCCGCCCCGAGCTATCCTCGAGCTCCGCCACCTCGTTCCCTACCTCCTCACCGAGTCACGCGACCGGAGAAGCCCCGAAGCGCCGCCCCGACGCTTTTCCCCTCCTCGGACCCGCCGGTCGTTGTCATCCGGTTCGTCGGCTCCGGACCGTCCCCGACCTCGCCGAGCGTCCCGTCGACATCACCGTGAGCCCCTGAGCTTTTCCCCTCACCTCCCCCTCTCGCTAGCTTCCTCTAGCCACCGCCCCACGGGCACCCGAAGCCGCCGTCCGCCATTGCCGACGAGCTCGACGCTCTCGAGCTTCTCTGCTCGAACGCGTTGCACTCGTGCTCCTAGAGCATCGTAGTTTCTGCTCCGCTGCTCGTTTTACTCGCCGCTTGCTCTAACCCCGCGTTCGCATCACCGCCGCACTTCGGCCGCCGCCACGTTCGCCGCCGACGCCGCTACAGACTACCCCGCGACCTGCCGCTGCCTCCACTGGATGCGCGGGATCACGGGCTCCCTCCTGGTGCCCTCAGCGCAGCCCAGCCGCCGCCCTAGCGCCACTCCGTGAGCCACCGCGGCTCGGTTGGTCGCCGGCGGCTTAACTCGATCGTGCCGGCGTGGCGACATCATTAGTTGTTAATGAGCCCGCTAATCACCCTCTAGAGCCAGCGACGTATGGGCCCCGTGCTGTTTAGGCTAGTTTAATTCCTGTTTAGGTTAATGCTAATCCTGCGGACCCCACGTGTCAGCTTTGACTTTGACCAAGTCAGCGTTGACCTGGTCCCACCTGTCATCCACCCAACCAGCCCTGTTACACTGACGTATGGGTCCCACAGGTCAGGTTTGACCTGGCCGACCCAGTTGACCTGCTGACGTCACACCTATGTCATGCTGACGCAATAACTCTTTTTCTGGATTTAATTTAATTCAGGAAATTTCAGATAATACTCTAAACTTCTAAAATTCATAGAAATTCAACCGTAACTCCAAATTAAATAATTTATATATGAAAAATGATCAGAAAAATATGAAGAATCTGTTTATGCCATGATCATTCATGTTTGAACAAGTTAACCTCACTGAATAGGATGAATCATGATTAGGGCAATTTATGAACTAGCATTTGGAGTTGGAGTTTAACCTTGTTGAGTTCCACTTCAATTAACTTGGCTTACTGATGCATTAGCTCAAAACACCAGCATATTGCCATGTCATTATCATGCATCATATTGTTGCATTGCATTGATTGTGTTCTTTATTGTTTGCCGGTAATTGTCCCCTCTCAGTAGACGACGTTCCGACGATTGTTCGATGACACCGATGAAGAACTATAATATCTTCATAAGTGCCAGGCAAGCAAAACCCCCTTGTTCATTCTGATACAATCCCACTCTCTCGCTCCTGCTCTATTTTACTGCATTAGGACAACAACGACTCATGTGTTACTTGCTGCGGTAGCTGAACCCCTTTATCCTCTGCATGACCTGTCATTCCACAGTAATTAGATGAAACCCACTAGCATGAGTAGGAGTTGTTTGAGCCTGTTGTGCCTACTCATTCATGCTTGTTGTCATGCCTCACTTTGCTTAGAGTTGAGTCAGGTCTGATTCATCGGGAATGAATTGGAATGGTTGTGTGAACATGTCCCTCGTGTGTGAGCAAAGTGTGTGAACATGATTTGGTAAAGGTAGCGGTGAGAGGCCATGTAGGAGTACATGGTGGGTTGTCTCATTGCAGCCGTCCTCGAGGAACTGAGTTCTGTGTTTGTGATCCATGAAAAGCAGTTACTACCACGCATTGGGCCCGAAACCAATGGACCCTCTCGGCTTCTTAACCACCCTTGTTCTCGGTTCGGGAGTTGCAAGTAGTTTACGGTGTTTGTAGCATCTTTGGGGCCGCATAGCGCTGACCTTAGGGGTGGGTTGTGTTGCGGTAGGCACGTGGCACGGTGTACCGAGTGCCCGTTTGGTATCTCGGGAACCCTGCACACATCGTTCGGGGCCGTATGGGAAACCTCGGTCGGACTCCCTGCGGATGGAACCCGAATAGGCGATAAACCTGGACTAGGGACTTGAGTGTTTAGGTAGGCTGTGGCCGACACCCACGTTGGGCTTCCGCTTGAAGGTTGCCGAGTACATGTCGTGTAAACGGCGGTAAGTGGTGAGAGCGTGTGTGAAGAAGTACACCCCTGCAGGGTTTAATATGATCTATTATATGAGCCGTGTCCACGGAGAAGGACTTCTGGGTTGCCTATATCGGTTCATAGACAAGTGAAAGTGGATACTCTAAAATGCGCAAGATAAGCGTGAGTGCTATGGATGGCGTTCTCGTGGGGAGGCAGGCGGGTCCATAGTGGTGTATTGATATGGTGAATATGTGGACTCGTGCGCCACCTCAAAAGAGTTACTTGCGATCGTAGTTCAGATACCCACCGAGTCAAAGCTGGCTTGCTGCGGTCAAACTCCACCACCCCTTTTGATAATGATGCATATGTAGTTAGTTACGATGTAAGTCTTCTTTGAGTACAATTGTACTCACGTTTGCTTATTTTATGTTTTGCGTAGAGGCTTCAGTCTCGCTAGTAGTTCCGCTTGGACTTGACGTTTAGCTTGTTACCTCAGCTACGATCTTGTGCCCTCGGCAGATCGGGTAGATAGTCAAGCTTCGCAGCCTTTTTCATTTTATTGTTGTCTGTACTCAGACATGTTTAGCTTCCGCTTGTGCTTTGACTTGTATGCTCTGAGTGTTGGGTCATGAGACCCATGTTTGTAATATCTCGCTCCTCGGAGCCTAATGAATAAATATTTGAGTCGTAGAGTTATGTTGTGATGCCATGTTGTATTTACACATATTGAGCATATTGTGTGTATGTTTAAAATGCTTGGTATGTGTGGGATCCTACAATCTAGTTGTTTTATCCTTGGCAGCCTCTCATATGGGGAAATGTAGTCTAGTGCTTCCGAGCGATAGTAGTCCGCTACAGCCCGGTTCACCGAAGTCCTGCTAGCCCAGCACTACTGCTTGGACACTTGGTAGCCGACATGTGTTTCACTTCGTTCCTATGTCTGTTCTTCGGGAAATGTCACGCGGTGATATTCGAGTCCTGCCTAGCTCACATACAGCCGAATACCGGAGTCCTGTTAGCCCGATGCTACAGCCCGAATTCATACGTTGATGACCGACATGCTCGACGTGATTCATGTATGTCTGTCCCCATGGGTTAGTGCCGCTTTGGGTTCACGACTAGCCATGTCGGCCCGGGTTCTTGGTCATATGGATGCTAGCGACACTATCATATACGTGAGCCAAAAGACGCAAACGGTCCCGGGCCATGGTAAGGCGGCACCCGTGGGAATACTGCGTCGTGAGGCCGCATAGCGATATGAGGTGTTACCGGCTAGATCGATGTGACTTGGGATCGGGTCCTGACAGCGTTGGTATCGAGCTTTGACTGCAGAGGATTACCAAGCCAAACTGGTCGAAGTTGTGTCTTGAAATGCTTTAGTTATGTAAGGGAATTGTTTGTGGAAGGGAACGTAAGGCTCTTTTTACTCCTTATACCTCATGGCCCTCTGATCTGAGTCATCCTCTTCTCTTCTACGGGGTTTTAGAACTAGGCTTCTCATCTATCTATCAGGATGACGTGTTACTAATCCATAGACTTTTAGGATTATTGGTTTTACGCCCCAGTTCAGTTCCTACTATTTCTGTATGATAATTGTTGATCTCGGAACCTTGATATGATGTTGTTAAGTGGTTATGCCACCATTTTTGCAGGATGTCTCAAATCATTTTGAGCATTTATAGCCGTTATGCTGTCCGAGTCATCCCAGGTTTCTAAAATAGTCTGATGCATTTGCAAATCCCTTCCTCCCGTTCCTGATGTCCTTTTGGGCCAGAATATGCACACTAATCGGTCTGTTGAGGTACTCCGTTGCCTTGACAAGTATGTTGGAGTTAGTATTATGACCCTAGGTGTTTTAGGAAGTCATCTAGTAACTTAGCAATGCTTTTGTATCCCCAGTGTGATGATTCTGGCCATTATTCTTGAAAGCATTCCGTGATGTTATTAGTTAGTAGGCATTCTACACCTGGGTTTCTGAACCCGAGATTCACCCTACTTCATGTTGTTAGTATTTGCTAGTTCCTTTAGGATATTAGTAACCTTTGCATTAGTCCTCGAGGTCCGTGGTATTTCCTTCTTCCAAATGCTATGAACTGCTTATGGTAGAAGTTCTTTTGAGCCAAAAGATCACAACCAGAGTGCTCTTGAGGAGTTCTCCATTCATAATTGTGAATCTGCCAATTCTACCTTCTCTGCATGGATTTTCCGGAAGAAATGTTGAACTTGGTTCGACATACTAATCTGTGCATCCACAACTCAGAAAATTATACGTTCCTTTGGGTTGTTCTCTTTAGTTGTATTTCGACCCTCGTCTATCAGTCGGTAGTCAGGAGTAGTTGTGCATTCATGTTATCAATGCCTATTACTATTGTGGTCCGTCAAGCCATTCTATTTCGGAATGACTAGGAGAAACAAACTCCAGTACCTCATCCATATCCAGGATTGGGTCACCAGATCAAAATGCCAATCCAGCTTTTGTTCTGTTCGACCCTGGAGTGTTGCTCTCTTTATGTCAAGAGTGTCATGAGAATTGCACCACCTCTTATGAATTCTTGACGCAGTAATACTTCTCACCATCATTAGTCATTCCTCGGTCCTCGTGTTGTTGTAACCGGAATGCCGACAAGTGAATTGTGATGTGTGAAATCAATACTCCGAGCAACTCGTTGCTTGATAGTAAATGGACAATATTCTCATTCTTAGCGTGTTGGTTGCTAAATCATCATCCTGAGATTGATCGTGCTACCTAGTCCTTATTTCTGGTGCACACTTCGATTGATGAGTTAGGATCTTGTCAAGTCCTCACTCATTTGATCATATCGTCTTGCCCTCAAAAGCAAGATCGTTCTCGAGCTTAGTAACATACCGGTGGTTCGTGACTTTCCAAATATCTTCTTGGAAGTGTTACCGGGTTGTATCCTGACTGTTATGTTGAGCTCGTGATCAAGTTGGTTTCTTGTGAACCACCCTTTCTCCAAGAATCTGAGTTGGATATCACTCAGCTAGTTGGTTAAGCTAGACAACAACTTGGAGAGTTGGAAGATAAAAGCTTGCACGACTTAGTTCGTTCCAAGCGGATATTCTTGTGTAGTGTGTGTTGAAGAAAGATGATATCTTCATCGAATGATCCCCGTGATCGATTCTTTGGACCTATTGTCTTATCAATCCTTTGATTTGAGTGTGGGCCATCGTCAAGTCAAATCAGAACCAACGATGTTCGTAATGTTGTCTTACCCGTGGTTGATCCCTCGAGCATACACCATTACATCTTTGGTCTGACCAATGCTATCACCGTGTTCACATGTTGGTGGAAGTCCAGTGATATGGAAATTTCGATAAGTTGTTGTTGAGCCCATCAGCAGCATTTTGTCTCCCCCATGATTCGTGTTGAACATCCAGCTAGTGTTGGAAACTTTATAAGCAATGCCTTCGTGTTCCGTTCATGAAGCTTATGTTTGGATGAAAGTAGTGACTTCCTCTAATTCATGTGCATCTGGTGCAAGTTGCCGCCATGAGTCCGAGAAAGATTGTTTTGTTTCCTATGGTACCATCCCAAGTCAGTCATGCACGTGCAAGTGCCCTATGGTTTGATAGGTTGGCCGCCTCCACTCCATATGTGTTTCCTAGCACACCAAGCCACTGATTGATTTGCTCAAGGAAAAGGAGCGTGTTGTGCTAATTCAAGATCATGCACAAGATTCCGTTATCCTCAATGATGGTTCCCAACAAGAACTCAGTAGTGTTTTATTATAAGACTACTACGTGGTCATGCTTGTCTTGGACAGCGTGTCCACGAGTTTGTAGCAGATCCAGCTCGTGTTTTGGAGCTTACTACCATAGTCCATCTCCCGAGAATCTCGCAACATCATCTCGTCGATTTGTGTTGCGACCTTTCTTTTCAGACATGCTGAGTCTGGAGTATCCTATTACCAATCAGATCTGAATCTCAGGCAGATATGATGGTTGGAACATTCCCAGCATTTGCATTTTGTTCCCAGCTTGCACCCCATTGTGCCAATTTCCATGGGCTGCCTTCTTAGTAATTGATGTCTAGGATCATCCTCAAAAGTGGACTTACCATGGGTCCCATCCATTTCCGGTGATAAGCAAAAATCATCCATTGCGTTGTCTTCAACAGGGTAGTCCACATCATCCATTCCAGTCTGGGTATGCCATTCCTTTGCACTCCACCAAACGATCGTTTGTGATTGCCTTAGGCTGGTATAAAGAGTTTCAATGATCTTTGTATCAAAAGTAATTCTTTTTGCCACTTAATGGAATAACTCTCTGAGTCACCTTTTCTAAGGTGTCCCGTTATGGAATCATGGCAATCATCTTCTTGTTACTTTGAAACCATGCACCATTTTACTTAAGCGTGGAATGGTTGCCTACCAATTTGAACCTTCGTCATCCATTTCTTTACCATCATTCATAATGTATGTTTGGTGTCTCAACCCAAAAGTTGTTCTTACGTCTCCCCATGAACTGATCTTGAGTTGCTCGATCTTCAAGAAGATTTAATCCTGTAGGGTTTTCCCCTTCTTTCTGTTGTCGTGCCGAGTGAAGATCTCGAAAGCAAAAACGTCAAGACCAAGATGATGGAATGAATCAACATCTTGAGAAGGACAGTTGGATCGTGGAGATCGTGTTAGCTTGTGACCCCTTTGACTTCTTACCTCACGTCTTGAATCTCGGGACGAGATTCTTGTTTAGTGGGGGTGAGCTATCCTGACCCAGCATCAGCCCTTGTTTGTTTTTGCTTTAGCATCCATGCATCATGTTTAAATTTTATGAAACCTGAAATGGGGATTGTTGAAACCCTAGCAATAAATGAAATTCAACTAGGTTCAACCAAAATATTTCCAGTAAATCCAAATGACTTCCAAAAATGTTCATCATTCTTGGAAAATCTTTGAAACTTGATAACGAGAGGTGATGCACATTTTTCCATGACATATTGGGCTCTGGATTTAAATCATACCTTATTTGCATTTGGGCATTTAAATTTTATATATTATATTAAATGTCCAAATATTCATGAACTGAAATTCTGGTTATTAGAAATAATCCAAATAATGGCCACAAGCAGTCTCATGATTTTTGAAAGTGCATAGGTATTTTTAATAAAGCCCTAAAGACTACAGATTAATAGAAAACCAAAACAATTAAAGAGAGAGAGAGAAGCCCAGCTTACCTGGCACAGACACCGGCCCAGCTTCCCCCCCCCCCCGTGCTGGCCCAGCTGGTGGCCCAGCCCACCAGCGCCACCGTCTCCCACCTCTGGCCAGTAGGACGAGAGGCGTGTGGCCGCCGTGCGCGCCCACGCGCCACGTCCACCTCCTGCTTCCCGGCCCTCCTAGCGACGCCACGACGACGCCCCGTGTCCCCTCGCTCCTCTCCCTCACTCGCTGCACCGTTCCCCTCTCTCCCTGCCCTGTCTCTCTCCCTCTCTCTCTCGAACCCGAACGCGCCCACCGCCGCCGACGTGCACCACCGCGGCTACGGCCATCCCCGAGCCGCCCCGAGCTATCCTCGAGCTCCGCCACCTCGTTCCCTACCTCCTCACCGAGTCACGCGACCGAAGAAGCCCCGAAGCGCCGCCCCGACGCTTTTCCCCTCCTCGGACCCGCCGGTCGCCGTCGCCCAATTCGTCGGCTCCGGACCGACCCCGACCTCGCCGAGCGTCCCGTCGACATCACCGTGAGCCCCTGAGCTTTTACCCTCACCTCCCCCTCTCGCTAGCTTCCTCTAGCCACCGCCCTTGGCTGCAAGCCGCCGTCTGCCATTGCCGGCGAGCTCGGCGATCTCGAGCTTCTGCTCAAACGTTGCACCTTCGTGCTCCTAGAGCATCATAGTTTTACGCTCATTGCTCGTTTTACTCGCCGCTTGTTTCTAACCCAGCGTTCGCGTCACCACCGCCGCCGGCGCCCGCCTGCGTTCGCCGCCGGCGCGCTTCTGAACTACCCGCGACCTGCTGCTGCCTCCACTGGATGCGCGGGATCACGGGCTCCCTCCTGGTGCCCTCAGCGCAGCCCTGCCGCCGCCCTAGCGCCACTCCGGTGAGCCACCGCCGCTCGGTTGGTCGCCGGCGGCTTAACTCCGGTCGTGCCGACGTGGCGACATCATTAGTTGTTAATGAGCCCGCTAATCACCCCTCTAGAGCCACTGACGTATGGGCCCCCGTGCTTGTTTAGGCTAGTTTAATTCATGTTTAGGTTAATGCTAATCCTGCGGACCCCACGTGTCAGCTTTGACTTTGACCAAGTCAGCGTTGACCTGGTCCCACCTGTCATCCACCCAACCAGCACTGTTACACTGACGTATGGGTCCCACAGGTCAGGTTTGACCTGGCCGACCCAGTTGACCTGCTGACATCACACCTATGTCATGCTGACGCAATAACTCTTTTTCTGGATTTAATTTAATTCAGGAAATTTCAGAAAATACTCTAAACTTCTAAAATTCATAGAAATTCAACCGTAACTCCAAATTAAATAATTTATATATGAAAAATGATCAGAAAAATATGAAGAATCTGTTTATGCCATGATCATGCATGTTTGAACAAGTTAACCTCACTGAATAGGATGAATCATGATTAGGGCAATTTATGAACTAGCATTTGGAGTTGGAGTTTAACCTTGTTGAGTTCCACTTCAATTAACTTGGCTTACTGATGCATTAGCTCAAAACACCAGCATATTGCCATGTCATTATCATGCATCATGTTGTTGCATCGCATTGATTGTGTTCTTTCTTGTTTGCCGGTAATTGTCCCCTCTCAGTAGACGATGTTCCGACGATTGTTCGATGACACCGATGAAGAACTATAATATCTTCAGAAGTGCCAGGCAAGCAAAACCCCCTTGTTCATTCCGATACAATCCCACTCTCTCGCTCCTGCTCTATTTTACTGCATTAGGACAACAACGACTCATGTGTTACTTGTCTGCGGTAGCTGAACCCCTTTATCCTCTGCATGACCTGACATTCCACAATAATTAGATGAAACCCACTAGCATGAGTAGGAGTTGTTTGAGCCCTGTTGTGCCTACTCATTCATGCTTGTTGTCATGCCTGCTACTGCTTAGAGTTGAGTCAGGTCTGATTCATCGGGAATGAATTGGAATGGTTGTGTGAACATGTCCTACTGTGTGTGAGCAAAGTGTGTGAACACGATTTGGTAAAGGTAGCGGTGAGAGGCCATGTAGGAGTACATGGTGGGTTGTCTCATTGCAGCCGTCCTCAGGAACTGAGTTCTGTGTTTGTGATCCATGAAACAGTTACTACCACGCATTGGGCCCGAAACCAATGGACCCTCTCGGCTTCTTAACCACCCTTGTTCTCGGTCAAGAGTTGCAAGTAGTTTACGGTGTTTGTAGCATCTTTGGGGGCCGCATAGCGCTGACCTTAGGGGTGGGTTGTGTTGCGGTAGGCACGTGGCACGGTGTACCGAGTGCCCGTTTGGTATCTCGGGAACCCTGCACACATCGTTCGGGGCCGTATGGGAAACCTCGGCCGGACTCCCTGCGGATGGAACCCGAATAGGCGATAAACCTGGACTAGGGACTTGAGTGTTTAGGTAGGCTGTGGCCGACACCCACGTTGGGCTTCCGCGTGAAGGTTGCCGAGTACATGTCGTGTAAACGGCGGTAAGTGGTGCGACCTGGTGTGAAGACGTACACCCCTGCAGGGTTTAATATGATCTATTCAATAGCCGTGTCCACGGAGAAGGACTTCTGGGTTGCCTATATCGGTTCATAGACAAGTGAAAGTGGATACTCTAAAATGCGCAAGATAAGCGTGAGTGCTATGGATGGCGTTCTCGTGGGGAGACGGAAGCGGGTCCATAGTGGTGTATTGATATGGTGAATATGTGGACTGCGTGCGCCACCTCAAAAGAGTTACTAGCAGTCGTAGTATAGGATACCCACCGAGTCAAAGCTGGCTTGCTGCAGTCAAACTCCACCACCCCCCTTTTGATAATGATGCATATGTAGTTAGTTCTGATGTAAGTCTTGCTGAGTACAATTGTACTCACGTTTGCTTATTTTATGTTTTGTAGAGAGGCTTCAGTCTTGCTAGTAGTTCCGCTTGGACTTCGACGTTTAGCTTGTTACCTCAACTACGATCTTGTGCCCTCGGCGGGATCGGGTAGATAGTCAGGCTTCACAGCCTTTTTCATTTTATAGTTGTCTGTACTCGGACATGTTTAGCTTCCGCTTGTGCTTTGACTTGTATGCTCTGAGTGTTGGGTCATGAGACCCACGTTTGTAATACTCGCTCCTCGGGCCTAATGAATAAATATTTGAGTCGTGAGAGTTATGTTGTGATGCCATGTTGTATTTACACATATTGAGCATATTGTGTGTATGTTTAAAATGCTTGGTATGTGTGGGATCCGACAATCTAGTTGTTTATCCTTGGCAGCCTCTCATATGGGGAAATGTAGTCTAGTGCTTTCGAGCGATAGTAGTCCGCTACTGACCAGTTCACCGGAGTCCTGCTAGCCCAGCACTACTGCTTGGACACTTGACTGGCCGGCATGTGTTTCACTTCGTTCCTATGTCTTTCCCTTCGGGGAAATGTCACGCGGTGATATTCGGAGTCCTGCCTAGCCTGCTACAGCCCGGAATACCGGAGTCTTGTTAGCCCAGTGCTACAGCCCGAATTCATACGTTGATGACCGACATGCTCGACGTGATTCATGTATGCCTGTCCCCATGGGTTAGTGCCGCTTTGGGTTCACGACTAGCCATGTCGGCTCGGGTTCTTGGTCATATGGATGCTAGCAACACTATCATATACGTGAGCCAAAAGACGCAAACGGTCCCGTGCCATGGTAAGGCGACACCCGTGGGAATACCGTGCGTGAGGCTGCAAAGCGATATGAGGTGTTACCGGCTAGATCGATGTGACTTGGGATCGGGGTCCTGACAGGTGGAGGGCTGGATGAACAGTAGACGGTGGAGGGGTGCCCGTGGAGGGGTGGATGAACAGGACCCCGTGGTGTGGAGGGCTGGATGAACAGTAGACGGTGGAGGGGTGCCCGTGGAGGGGTGGTTGAACAGGACCCCGTGGTGTGGAGGGCTGGATGAACAGTAGATGGTGGAGGGGTGGTTGAACAGTAGCCGGTGGAGTAGCGCGCGGTGGAGGCTGGATGAATAGGAGCCCGTGGAGGCTGGAGGAGGTCGACGGTGGATGAACAGTAGCTCGTGGAGGCTGCAGGGGGTCGACGGTGGAGATGAACAGTATCCCGTGGAGTCCCGTTTTGCGGTACGCCACACCCCTCCTAATGAACATGACCCCCGTTTCGACCGTAGCGCTCCAACACAAGTCCGTTTCCCCCATTTTGCGGTACGCCACACCCTTCCCTATCAACAGGATCCCCATTTCAACCGTAGGAGGTCCGTTTCCTCTGTTTTGCGGTACGCCAGACCCCTCCCGGTCAACAGGACCCCGTTCCGAACGTAGGAGGTCCGTTTCCTCCATTGTGTGGTACGCCAGGCCTCGATTCCATCGCCTGATCCGTCCAAGCCCTCCCAATGAACACAACCATGCATTCCGTTTCGACCCAGTCGGTTGGCTCCCACGCATTCCGTTGCCTCCCCATGAACACGACGCATTTCGTTGCCTCCCCATGAACACGACGACGACGCTGTTTTTCCATTCCGACCCAGCCAAGTACACGAGCCACGGCGTGCGTGTCGTGAGTAGGCGTTCGAGACCACCTGCGTATGTACACATACGTGGCGTATTTTCTTTCTTGCACCACGGCGGCACAGACGTGCGTGTACATGCTACGTCGCGGCGCCTCTACTATGACACGTCTTGGCGCCTCTACATCAACCAGGTATATGCATTACACGTTCACGACCAGAATGACAACGCTACGTACGCTTTGACCAGGTGGGTCCCGACTGTCAGGCACTTCCTTGCCTGCGAAGATTTAGCTGGTGGGTCCCAGCAGTCAGGGGGAAACGTTTTTTTCGTGAGATACAGTGGCCCGTCCGGTGGGTCCCAGCTGTCAGGTGGAGGTAACATTATTTTCCGCGTAATAAGGAGGCACTTCCTTGCTGCGGCCGTGGACCCGGTATCGGCCTCTCCACGTCTGATCCACGTCCGATGGAAGTCGTTCCTTAACCACGTTGACCACGCCGCGTCGTGAGCACCAGGGCAGTGGACGACGGCGAGGCCTAGGAAGGGGAGGACACGGAGGCAGGGAAGACTCGGCAGTTGTTTCCCACGCGGAGGGGAGTATGACTGTACGAGGGTTTACTGGTTCGTCTGCCGTCGCCGGAGAATAACAGCAGGTGTGGGTGAGTAGAGGGATGGCTAGGCCAGCGATGGGAGTACGGTCGGGCGGTGAGGCCTGCGCGGCAGCACAGCCGGCCGCGAGGAGGAGGGAGCAGGCAGTCCCGCCGGCGCTTGTTTGAGCGGCCGAAGCAGGAAGAGCAGATATTGAAGAAGCACGACGGCCGTTGGATGGACATCCAACGATCGATGCTTGTCGTCAACCTTTTTTAGGAAAGCCTCAAATCATGGAAAACAACATACAGCCCATCTGCATTATTTCTAATAATTTACAGCCCATTTGCTAATTCTTAAGGTTTTTTTGGAGCCCATATTCATTTTGTTAGCATTGCAGCCCATATTGTGGCAACGGTTAAAAAATTATACGAAATTTTGCATATTTTGGTGCGGTCCGAACTGTTTTTAATCCCGAAATTTCGACTCGCATTCAAAATGATTTTAAAATTAAATTTATAACAATAAAAAATACAAAAAATACTCCACTCATAAAAATTAATGTAATATAAAATCTTGAAATGAAAAAAAGATGTTTTAAACTAATTGCGGTTTGATGTGTTTTAAAATGTACAACCCATTTCTCATTCTTGATGGGCCATTTTCTCGACCGGCCGAATGAAAGCTCTCCTCGTCTTGAAAGATTTGCAGCCCAACAGCTGACAAAGCGACTTACTTGGCAAATCATAAAAAAAGCTGAAATTTGTGGCCGTGGACCCGGTATCGGCCTCTCCACGTCTGATACTCTTCCGATGGAAGTCGTTCCTTGACCATGTTCACCACGCCGCACGGAAATCACCACGACGGTGGACGACGGCGAGGCCTAGGAAGGGGACGACGCAACAGTGGAAGCCCGTGCGGAGAGGACTACTAGGGTTCACTGGTTCGGCTGCGGTGTGAGGCTGTCGTCGCCGTAGGGCCTGGCCAGCGGTGGGAATAGTAGGGGGCGGTGAGGCCTCTGCGGCCTGACCCGACCCACGGGAGGCGGGGAGCATCTTGCACGACCAGCTGCTTTGGGCGGCCCGGAGCAAGAAGACCAGAGGTTGAAGAAGCACTACGGCCGTTGGATGGACATCGTATGGTCACTGGAGCTAGAATAGTTCATATTGACTAAGTTGACAAAGCCCTTCGTCCCCGTCAACTTAGTAGGCCCACAAGTCAGCCTCCCAGCAAGGTGGGTCCTAGCTAGCCGGGGGAGTATTCATTTTTTTGTGCGTAATAAGGAGGCACTTCCGGTGGGTCCGAGCTGACAGCGGGGGGAACTTTTTTTTCGTGAAATACGATGGCCCGTCTGGTGGGTCCCAGCAGTCAGGGGAAAATGATTTTTTTTAACAAAATACTGGTGGCCTGTCCGATGGGTCCCTGCTGTCAGGTGGACGAATAATTATTTTCCGCATAATAAGGAGGCATGTCGGTGTCAAAACCGGCTGCTCTCGGGTAGGGGGTCCCGAACTGTGCGTCTAGACGGATGGTAACAGGAGACAAGGGACACGATGTTTTTACCCAGGTTCGGGCCCTCTCGTTGGAGGTAATGCCCTACTCCTGCTTGATTAATATTGATGATATGGGTAGTACAAGAGTAGATCTACCACAAGATCAAGGAGGCTAAACCCTAGAAGCTAGCCTATGGTACGATTGTTGTTCGTCCTACGGACTAAAACCCTCCGGTTTATATAGACACCGGATAGGTTAGGGTTACACAGAGTCGGTTACAATGGTAGGGGATCTACATATCCGTATCGCTAAGCTTGCCTTCCACACCAAGGAAAGTCCCATCCGGACACGGGACGAAGTCTTCAATCTTGTATCTTCATAGTCCTGGAGTCCGGCCGTGACGATAGTCCGGCTATCCGGACACCCCCTAGTCCGGGACTCCCTCAGTAGCCCCTGAACCAGGCTTCAGTGACGACGAGTCCGGCGCATTGATTGTCTTCGGCATTGCGAGGCGGGTTCCTCCTTCGAATACTTCATAGAAGGTTTAGAAAACAACGAGAGTGTCCGACTCTGCAAAACAAGTTCCACATAACACCGTAGAGAGAATAATTTTTGCACAGATCTGCTGACGTATTCCGCGGCGTGACATCACACCACGGCCAGGCCTTCATACGAATCGCTTTTACTGTCCCACCTCAGCGCGTTTAGCGAGGCGGTTTCCGTGGCACATCTTATCAAAGCATAGATCGTGCCCCCTTATTCCGTATTCTCATCAATACGGACGTGGGTAACCCATCCGCGCATTGATTACGGCGCTTGGGAAATAAGCGAGTTTTACCAGGCTGGTGGGGGACACATAGCTTCGTCCATCTATACAAGGGGATAAGGATCCACCTTTCCACCCACGCCTTCTTCCTCCTTTGCTTATCCATTTCCACGCACTCGAGCTCCAGCGCCCAAGTTCGCACATCCCACCTCAACCTTCTCCAACCATGTCAGGAGCGGGAGGCAGGTGGATGGCCTCCTCCGTCACGGAGGGCACATCAAAAAAGGCGCGAGGCGGATACTTGTCCGGCGACATTGCGCCTGAGCTGCCCGGCGGGCAGCTTATTGCAAACCCCGGGCCCCATGAGAGGGCAGTGTTTCTCCCCCACTTCCTCCGCGGACTAGGTTTTCCACTTCACCCATTTGTCCGAGGGCTCATGTTCTACTACGGCCTGGACTTCCACGACCTGGCCCCGAATTTCTTCCTCAACATCTCGGCGTTTATCGTCGTGTGCGAGGCTTTCCTCTGCATCCAGCCCCACTTCGGCTTATGGCTGAAGATCTTCAACGTCCGCACGAAGGTAGTGGGCGGCCGTCAAGCGGAGTCTTGGGCGCCATGGTTGGCAAGATGGCCAAGGTCCTATGGCTCGAGGCGCCTTTGTGGAGACCAAAAAGGGTGGCAATCGGGGTGGTTCTACATCACCGAGCCACGCGACCCCGAATGGGTGGCGGCCCCGAATTCAGATCTGGCTTCCCACGGCTCTCGTCATGGAAGGAGACGGGCACGGCGTCGGGGGATTCGGAAGAGCTATCCGGACTCCAAACATGCGTCCGAAACCTGGTGGACAAGAATCTCAGGCTTGTCGACGTAATCCAGGTGATGCTCATCCACCGGATTCTCCCATGCCAACAACGGGCCTTTAACTTGTGGGAGTTCGATCCGGCACAACAGCGAACCTTGAGCCGGCTCTTCGACAGTATGTACGAAGATGCCTGGAAGGTGCTGTTCAAGGGCGCTGAAGCCCCAACATCCACTAACAAGGATCGCGGATACAGCTCGCGGCGTCCAGCCGGCGAGGTAAGTTATTTACCTTTACGGGACTCTTTTTCATAGATTGACTCTCGTGGGATCTAAAATTCCCTAATCTTTGACAGGACTGGTGAAGACGTCCGGACAGATTAACTTGTCGGCTCCTTTGCCGGAAGACCCAGAGGGACGCCTGGCCAGGGGCTGCTGGCTCCGGCGCCCGCACGTGGTGCCGGAGAAGAAGGCCAAGAAGGAGGCCACGGGAACTCGAAGGAGCTCCGACGCCAGTCTTGTCAGATTCTGAAGCGTAATCTTCTCCACGAAGATGAGGAGGAAGAAGAAGAAGCTCCTCCCAGTGAGGAGAAGAAAGGAAGGCCGCCCCAACCGGGAGGCTGGAGGAATCAAGAAGGCAAGAACCCTTCCTCCGGACTTCTCCACCAACGTCGACGACGACGAGGAGGATTGGCCTGCAAGGGCCAAGCCCCTGGCGAGATCGTAAGTGTCCGGATACCCATGGTTTTTTATTATTACAGAGTGTTCTCTAATGTCGAACAACCGTGCAGCCCGCCTAAGGGCGAGTTCGCCGATTCATCGAGCGGGTCCCTAGGCTCGTCGGAAATGGAGAGTACTTCACTTCCGACCGCCTCCTCGCCTCACCTGCTGCGGATGACGCCTTGTGGTGGGGCCCCAAGGGGCTTGGTCAAGAGGAGGTAGCGCGGAGGTGCCACAAGGCAACCTCCCGGACTCGAGCCAGCGAGGCAAGACCCCAGGGGCTCTAAGCCCGACCCTCGTCCGGACTCCATGCCGAAACCGTCAGCAGTTCCGAAGTCCAGCCAGCGGATCAAGGAGGAGCACCGCCTTTATTATGGAGTGCGGTGATACGGATAGATTCGATCCGCCAAGAGCGGATCGACGAAGCTTATACCAGCCTTGTAACAGGCTTTGAGGTAAGTTTAGAATATATAAAAATATTACCACATAGACAGTAGCCCACGATGCTTAGTTCGGTGTTGGAAAGAAGAGCGGACTAAGGATCCTAAAAAGATATCTGTGAGAGTCTAACATAAGTATGTCAATATGGGAATGCAGGCTGCGCTGCTGACCTCTACCGCACTAACTGCGGAGGTCAATGCATTGAAGCAGAACCTCGAGCGGTCCGAGAACGAGCTCGGACAAGCCAAGCAGCAGCTCGAGGACAAATAAGGTAAGTAATACCTTATTAAAGAAATACCTTATAGAAAAGGTTTTGGTTGCAAAAAATAACAGGGATAACTTGGGTACTACAGGGGCCACGAACAAGGTGGCGACCCTGAAGGAGGCGGCGTCCGTGGCCGAAAACAAAGCGGCCGCGGAGCGGACCGAGCGAGAGAAGGAGGAGGCGCAGCTGGCCAAGGTACGGCAAGAGCTCCAAGCTCTCGTGGAAAAACACGAGGGTTTGGAGCGTGACTCGAAGACTCGAGAGTTCGAGCTCGCCTCGGCTCTTGAAAGTGCCAAAGCTACTAAGGCCGAGTTCCAAAAAGCCCTCCAAGAAATTGAGTCGTTGAAGAAGATAGCGGCGGGTAAGGCATTCTTTATGCAAAGCAAGCATGTGAAAGTGAATTACCTATTAATTACCCGAATTCGGAGCTCTCCAGGAGCATTCCCAGATTTGCCCCGTAGTGTGTCTGATGCTGCCGCATTCTACCGCGCCAAGGAGGGGAGCTCGACGGAAAAGGTGTTCTGGTCTCAGTATGCTAAGGCCGAACATTCGGTGCCCCTGAGTGACCAGCTGAAGCAGCTGGTCGAGCTCCACAAGGTTGCCGAACAGGCCATGAAGGGCCTTATAGCGCGGCTGTGGCAATTGGAGGCCATGCCCGGGAGCTACTTCGGTTTGGTGCAGCGGCTGGTGGATGCACATCCGCGGCTTGAAGTCATCAAGCGCTCCGTCTACATTGAAGGTGTCCGTCGGGCCCTTGCCCGTGCTAAAGTGCACTGGGGCAAGCTGGATGCGGAGAGGCTCGTGACGGACGGGCCACCGAAGGGTCATGAGCATCGCACGCCCGAAATGTACTATGAGGGCCTCCTGAAGGGTGCCCGCCGAATAGCGGATGAGTGCTCCAAAGATGTAATTTTTGAATAAACTCACATTTTTATCCTGTACACTGAAAACTTGTTCATATGCGCTAAGCAACGCTTATTAATTTAAAATATTACCTTCTGTGTGGCCGTTTATCAAATTTGAGAGATGGCAAGTCGTTGGCTTCAGCCCCCATGCCACGAAAGTGTCTTTGGGGTGTTCGGGATAAACTTGAGTACTCTTGTTCCCATTCTTGGGTCCATCTAGGGAGGCGCTCAACACAACGAACAAGGCAACCGGACTTATAATGCTTGAACACTCTCACTTAGCCATAGAATTCTATAATTAAATTTCGGCGAAGCCCCTAGTATTCGGAAGATCGAGTTCGGGGCGCTATCCACGCCTTGGCCGGACAATTCCGGTTCCTCGCTCTAAGCGGCATAAGTCTTTAGGGACTCGAAAAATCTCTCGAACAACGACCGGCTCTCGCCCTATCATGACGGTCAGTTTAGCTTTCTCCACTGAGGTGCTCGACCCAGCTCAACTGGGGCACAATCGCAGTGGTTCTCCCGGTGCTACCTTAGCCGATATAGCGGAACGTAAGGTACCAAAACACGGGAGCCGGGCAAACCCAACTATTGACCCAAGACATGATCTTGAGCCAATTCATATAATGTTATAAGTTCTGGGTGCCGCACTTGTGAAAGTGTTTGGACTTATCACACCATAATTTTGGGATACTTAAGCCCCTGGTGTATCGGCCGTACCAAAGTGTACGGTTGCAACATGTCGTGAAATGAACATATGTATATATAAATGAAGTAGAGCAATAATAAGCAAAAGCTATGTATTGTTTATTCAAAAAGGTACTGCAATGGAAGCAGAGCGATACAAATAGTACGATAAGCAAGGGATGGGACTATCTAACATGTCCCCCTCCAGGGGTAAGCTGCGGGATGGTATGTAAAACAGGTATAATGCTCGTAATAGAGACCACCTGAACACTTGACGTGGCTTTCTGCTTCCCTGGCTGTTGCATCGGGAGTTCGGCGACTCTAGTGCCGGACAGGACTGATGAAAGACGGAGTCCTGAAAGTAAGAAAAAGGAAGAAAAAGGGAAAAAAGAAAAAGAATGACACAATCGGGAGCCCCTGGTGCGGTCGAGCCGCATTCTTGGCGTGCCGTGGTCTTGCCCCTCCCCATATGCCCATGGTATCTCCAGAGCGTAATTATGTACGCGTAATACTAGCTTCGCAATTTCGCGAGGGCGGGGGTTGGGGCCAGATTACTCTGGCGTGCTTGAATCGTGCCAAAGCGGTCTTGTTGTAGGTTACTCGGTAGCGGCAGCGGTGTCCGGACGCTTAGTGGCCGGACTCAAGAATTGCTGTGAGAGGCTGCTTTGTACCTCCACCGCGAGGCCGCCGTGTGCTCCTCCGTTCGGAGAGAGCGTTCGGTGTTTCCATTGACCGTGATTACTCCTCGAGGGCCTGGCATCTTGAGCTTGAGGTATGCGTAGTGCGGCACCGCATTGAACTTTGCAAATGCGGTTCGTCCGGCGATGCATGATAGCCGCTGCGGAATGGGGCGATGTCAAAGACTAACTCTTCGCTTCGGAAGTTATCCGGGATCCGAAGACCACTTCGAGTGTAATCGAGCCCGCATAACTGGCCTCTACACCCGGTATGACGCCTTTAAAGATCGTCTTTGTAGGTTTAATCCTTGAGGGTCTATGCCCATTGTGCGCACTGTATCCTGAGAAAGCAGGTTCAGGCTGCTACCGCCGTCCATCAGGAATCTGGTGAGGTGAAATCCGTCGATAATTGGGTCAAGAACCAATGCGGCGAAGCCGCCATGACGGATGCTAGTGGGGTGGTCCCTTTGATCGAAGGTGATCGGGCAGGAAGACCATGGGTTGAACTTTGGGGCGACTGGCTCCATCGCATATACGTCCCTTAGTGCACGCTTCCGCTCCCTTTTGGGTATGTGGGTTGTGTATATCATGTTCACCGTCCGCACTTGCGTGGGAAAACCCCTCTGTCCTCTATTGTTCAGCGGCCGGGGCTCTTCCTCGTCATCGCTATGCAGCCCCTTGTCATTGAGTTCGGCGCTTAACTTGCCTGCTTGCTTGAACACCCAACAGTCTCTATTGGTGTGATTGGCTGGTTTTCGGGGTGCCATGTATCCGCACAAGCGATCGAGTATTCGGTCCAAGTTGGACGGGCCCTGGGTATTTCTTTTGAATGGCTTCTTCCGCTGACCGGGTTTAGAGCCTCTGAATCCGGCATTGACGGCCGTATCTTCAATGTTGTCGCCGTTAATGCGGCGCTTGTTTTTATTGCAAAGCGACCTGCCATTGCTGTCCTTGGTATCCGAACTATCAGGATGTTTGGCCAAGTTGTTGCTGCGAGCTAGCCAGCTGTCCTCTCCCGCACAAAAGCGGGTCATGAGTGTTTTGAGGGCTGCCATGGATTTTGGCTTTTCCTGTCCTAGGTGCCGGGCAAGCCACTCGTCGCGGATGTTATGTTTGAAGGCTGCAAGGGCCTCTGCATCCGGACAATCAACGATTTGATTTTTCTTTGTTAGGAACCGTGTCCAGAATTGTCTGGCCGATTCTTCTGGCTGCTGGATTATGTGGCTAAGGTCATCGGCGTCTGGTGGTCGCACATATGTGCCTGGAAGTTATCAAGGAATGCGGCTTCCAGGTCCTCCCAACAACCAATTGATTCTGCTGGCAAGTTGTTGAGCCAATGCCGAGCCGGTCCTTTAAGCTTGAGTGGGAGGTATTTGATGGCATGTAGATCATCACCGTGGGCCATGTGGCTATGGAGGAGATAGTCCTCGATCCAAACCGCGGGATCTGTGGTGCCATCTTATGATTCAATGTTTACAGGCTTGAAGCCCTCGGGGATTTGATGATCCATTACTTCATCTGTGAAGCATAGTGGGTGTGCGGTGCCTACATGTTGGGCTATATCACGGCGTAGCTCATATGAGCTTTGTCATCGTGTTCGGCCCGGCGGGTTTCTTTGTATCCGTGGCGACGGTAATCATCCCGTCGTTGGGCGCCTGCAATCCGTGGAATTGATCTTGTATGTTTTGCCTTATCCTCCAATATATCTTGCAAGTCCGGCGTGTTTTCCCGTGTCTTGGTACTTTTTGAGCGGCGTCAGGGTGTGGCTTGAGCGTCGGGCTGAGAGGCTTCTCTGTCGCGGCCACGGGGTGGCCGGTCTGCCATGTCGTGCGCTGGTGACTTGGGTGCTTCCTCCTCTAGTCGAGGCAACAGCCTGCGTTTGGGGTAGCTTTTGGAGGGGCGTTCGAGTTCATACTCTTCGGCTGCAAGGACTTCAGTCCATCTGTCGGCTAGCAGGTCTTGATCAGCTCTAAGTTGTTGCTGCTTTTTCTTGAGGCTGCTTGCCGTGGCTATAAGCCTGCGTTTGAAACTCCTGTTCGGCGAGATCCTCAGGCACGACAAATTCGTCATCGTCGAGGCTTGCCTCATCTTCGGAGGGAGGCGCGTAATTATCGTCGTCGACCTCTCTTTCTGCCGCACTGTCGTGCGGACTTGCTTCTCCCTCCTCCTGCACTGAGTCCTGCTGGAGGGGGTTCTCTTCGGCAATATCCGGGGTGTTATTATCTCCCGTGCCGGAATCACCGTTTTTATTGTGGCGGGATTAGAGCGGCGCCGCTGACGTCGGTGCTTCGGCTGTTTCTTGGAGGGTTCATCCTCCGTTGTTCCATCGCCGTTACCATCTTTTGGGATGTCCACCATGTATATGTCATATGACGAGGTGGCCTTCCAGTGCCCTGTAGGCGCTGGGTCTTGGTAAATCTCGGCATCGTCGTCCATACCGTCGATGTCTTGGACTCGTAGTCTAGCATGTCGGTTAAATCATCGGCGGTGGCTACCAAGTGGGTGCTCGGGTGGGCGTTGAATTTCTTCGTCGTCCGCATCCCAACCTTCCTGTCCGTAGTCGGCCAGGGCTCTCCGGATAAAGAGAGATACTTTAGTGAACTCGGGATGTCGCCAAAGGGCGAGTGCTTTGAAAAGATGTCCGCAATGAACTCCATGACCGGCGCCCAATCGGATTCGATTGGCAGGGGCGCGGAGGGTTCTGAATCCGGAGAGGAGTCCGGCATCCTGGAGTCGAGGTCTTCGCAAAGGACAGGGATGGAGTTTGGCTCGATTGCCGTAGAGATTGTAGCCCCCGAGGCGGTTTCCAACCACTCGTCCTCGATCGGGGAATCTGGCTCCGGATTAAGGGTCGGGCCGGATCTTTGATGCGGCCTCCGAGCCTTTGTTAATTTGCAGAGCTAGATAATGCCCATCGAGACAGTGCGGCATGCTTGGTTGTGGCTTGAATCCGTCGAAGATCAAGTCTCCGCGGATATCGGCCGTATAGTTCAAACTTCCAAATCTGACCTGATGGCCAGGGGCGTAGCTTTCGATTTGCTCCAGATGGCCAAGCGAATTGGCCCGCAGTGCAAAGCCGCCGAACACGAAGATCTGTCCGGGGAGAAAAGTCTCGCCCTGGACCGCGTCGTTGTTGATGATCGAAGGAGCCATCGGGCCTATCGGTGACGACACAGAGGAACTCTCAATGAAAGCACCAATGTCGGTGTCAAAACCGTCAGATCTATGGTATGGGGTCCCGAACTGTGCGTCTAGGCGGATGGTAACAGTAGACAAGGGACAAGATGTATTTACCCGAGTTCGGGCCCTCTCGATGGAGGTAATACCCTACTCACCTTGATTAATATTGATGATATGGGTAGTACAAGAGTAGATCTACCACGAGATCAAGGGGGCTAAACCCTAGAAGCCAGCCTATGGTACGATTGTTGTTCGTCTTACGGACTAAAACCCTCCGGTTTACATAGACACCGGATAGGTTAGGGTTACACAGAGTCGGTTACAATGGTAGGAGATCTACATATTCGTATCGCTAAGCTTGCCTTCCACGCCAAGGAAAGTCCCATCCGGACACGGGACGAAGTCTTCAATCTTGTATCTTCATAGTCCTGGAGTCCGGCCATGACGATAGTCCGGCTATCCGGACACCCCCTAGTCTGGGACTACCTCAAGGCACTTCCTTGCGGCTGCCGTGGACCCAGCTGTCAGCCTCTGCACGTACAGTACTCTTCCGATGGAAGTCGGTCGTTGACCACGTTGACCACGCCACGGCGAGAGCATCAGGGCAGTGGATGACGGCGAGGACTAGGAAGGGGACGACTCGGAGCCAGGGAAGACGCAGCAGTGGATGCCCACGCGAAGAGGAGTACGAGGGTTCACTGGTTCAACTTCGGTGTGAGGCTGTGTTGCCGCAGAATAACAGGGGGTGTGGGTGAGTAGAGGGATGGCCTGGCCAGCGGGGGAGTAGTAGGGGGCGGTGAGGCCTCCGCGGCATCACAGCCGGCCACGGGAGGCAGGAGCACGCGGCACGACCGACGCTGGTTTGGGCGGATGGAGCAAGAAGACCAGAGGTTGAAGAAGCACTACGACCGTTGGATGAACATCGTACGGTAATAGGAGCTAGAATCGTTCATATTGACTAAGTTGACAAAGCCCTCCGTCCCGTCAACTTGGTAGGCCCTAAGTCAGCCTCCCACTATCTTTGGGTTCGGTGGCCGGGGAATATTCATTTTTGTGCGTAATAAGGAGGCACTTCCTTGCGTGCGAAGATAGCTGGTGGGTCCGACATGTCGATGGGGGGCACTTTATTTCGCTGGCAATCTGAAGGCCCTTCCGGTGGGTCCCGGATGTCGGTGGAGGAATCATTATTTTGCGCGTAATAAGGAGGCATTTCCTTGTGTGCGGCCGTGGACCCAGCTGTCGACCTCTCCACGCCTGATCTACTTCCGATGGTGTCGTTCCTTGACCACGTTGACCACGCCGCACCGAAAGCGCATCCAAGGTGGTGGACGGCAGCAAGGCCGGACAGCAACGAGCGGAGATGGGAAAGGCGGGAGTAGAGTCGCATGACGGAGAGGTGTGCGAGGTTAACTGGTTCTAGTGCGGTGTGGTTCGGCGGTCGGTGGAGAAGAACAGGAGGTGTGGAGGGTGGAGGGATGGCACAGCCAGCGGTGGAGTAGCACTTCATAGCGAAGCGTGCATAAGCAGAGCTGCTAGCGGACGAGGTGGGAGGTTGTCCCGGCGGCGCTGGAGAAGAAGACGAGAGATTGAAGATGGATGCCAGTCGTTGGATGTAAATCCAACAGCTAACATGTCAGAATCATTTGTTGACTAAATTGACAACGACTTGCATTGGCTTCGACCTATTGGCCCACATTTCAGCCTCCAAAAATGTGGCACGTATTCAACCCATTTTTTGAGAATTTACAGCCTTTTTTTGCGCGGTAGAATTTACTGTCAATTTGATCTTTTTTTGAATTACAGCCATTAGCTGGGCTGGGTGAACAAATAATGTAGCGTCCATGCGGCCCGTCTATTTTATTTCCTAAAAAATTACAGGCCATTTGCACTTTCTCGAAATACACGATTTTGCTGGGCTGATTCTAATTATAATGTTGGGTTGGGCCAGCAATGTTATCAGAAAATAAAAAGGGGCTGAGCATTTTGTTATAAATATATTTAAATAATAAGTGATATTATTACATTCGTCCTTAAATCTTACCAAGCTTTTGTACACAATCACTAGGATTTTCGTGCTAAAACAATCCAGGATTTCATTTGTTAAGAAATTATTTTTATAAGTTAATAAGATGTGGGATATTGTTTTCTTACATATGTAAGTATCTGTTAAATATATGATGACAATAAAAATAATATATAATAACATATGAAATAATTTTTTTAGAAAAACAGGGAGCATCTCCCTGGTTCCATTGCCGAGAACGAAACCACAACATATTCTGATACAGCAGCTCAAAGAGCAGTTCGAAAGCAAAGGTAGAAAAGCTACAAACTACGGGGGGTGAATGAACAAGTTCTCTGAATAACACAAATCACCCGAGCGGTGCCAAAGGCAGAGCGGATAGTGCACTCAAATGACACAAGGAGGGTCCAGCGAAGCCTTCATGGTCTTCAGCCGAGGGGCCGTGTCAGCCTGTGGCGACCAGTAAGCAAGCGGAGACACCGGGCTGGAAGGCGTAGCATGGTGGATGTCCCTCTTTTTGGGGCAGTGCCCATCATCTTCATCAGAGATCTTGAGGCGAGCCCACGGGTCCAGCCCAGGCGAGTCGAGCCTTGTTCAGCCATAAGTGATCGCCAACGGTTTCTGGAGGGATCTTGTTAGTGTTTCCATGAAGCTCATCAAGTTGTCCTTGTCCGATCTGGAGGAGAGAATCGCCCAATTCCTCACCATGTTCCTGATCAACCTCAAGACCTGCGGAATGGAAATCCAGGAGGTGTTACTGAAAATCATAGCATTTCTATATTTCCAGAGGCACCAAAGGACAGCTGAGCTAACAGTGTTTAAAAATGAGCACTTTTTGGTAGCAGTCCAGAATCTGGCGACAGATTCGAAGGATGACCCAATCTGACTAGAGAAATATTCCTCAATGTGGGCCCAGAGATGTTTAGCAACTATACATTCAAAAAATAGGTGAGAACAAGACTCTTGTTCCAAGCAGTAAACACAATCAAGGGGTTTGATGATGTGTCTCTTCCTAAGGTTATCCCTAGTCATCAATTTGTTTTTGGAGAGAAGCCAGAGAAATACATGAATTTTAGGGAGACTCTCAATTTCAGACAGCGAGGGATAAACACGGTTGAACCCCTCTAAAGTTGATAACATGATAGAGGGAGCTGGAGGAATACTTCCCTTATTTTCCATTTGCCAAATCAGGGCATCCGGCTCGGCGATAAAGGTAATGCTTTTGTTAAAGAGAGTTTTAGGCATTGACCGTCCCAAACTTCATTGACACTTTTGTTAAGCTCATCATGATGACCCGGAGTAAATAGGCCAAAATTGGACTGCTAGGTGGGATGTGCCAAACCAACTATCTTCCCAGAACCTGGTTACGCTCCCATCCCCTATGTTCCATCTCAGTAGCCAAATTTCACAAAGATGCATAATAGATTTTAATCCTTTCCAGAATCTAGAGGTCTTAGGGTTGGAGGAAGGGACAAAAATATTAGGTTTATTTCCTAGGTATTTATGGGCAATAAGAAGCTTCCAGGGTTTCAGGTCTTCCTCATAGAATCTTTTAATCCAAGACCCTAGAAGACAGATGTTAATTTCTTGGAGGTTAGGTATTCCTAGGCCTCCAAAATCTTTCATAGAGACTAGGGCCCAATTAGCAAGGTGTAGCTTCCTATTTCCCTCAAAATCATTCCACAAGCAATGAGACATCTGAGAATTGATGAGGTTCACTGCCCATTTAGGGAACTTGAAGAAGGAGAGGAGATACACCTGGGATGCTAGCCAAACAAGCTTGTATGAGGATCAATCTACCTCAGAAGAGAGAAGTTTGCCCCTCCACCCAGCAATCCTTTTAATGATTTTATCCAGAAGGGGTTGGATATCCTCTCTCCTTAGTTTATCATAGTGGAGAGGGATACCTAGGTACTTAATGGGGAAGTTACCTTTACGGACTAGAATAGAGAGGAAGTCAGCTAACTCCTGATCATCCATGTTGATAGGGATGAGTTCACTTTTAGAGTAGTTGATTCTCATGCCTGAGACTTGTTCAACCCAGGTTAGAACAGTTTTCAGATTGCTAGCATGTGTGGAGTCATAGTCTAAGAAAAGGATGGTATCATCTGCATATTGAAGGCAGATGATGCCACCGAAGCGAACCTCGTGATGAGCCACGCAATCGGACTATGATCAGCAGCTTTGCTCAACATTTTAGTAAGAATGTCCACTACTAAATTAAACAAAAGCGGGAGATGGGGTCACCTTGCCTAAGGCCTTTACCAAAGAAGGAAAAATCACTTTCACAGTTATTTAACTTGACTAGCAGACCCCCATGAGTAAGTTCTTTGGATCCAACTCTCCTCTATGAAAGGCTTGGAAAAGATCTAAGAGATCATTTTTCACCAAGTCCCAAAAATGCTGGTAAAACAAGAAGGGAATCACATCAGGACCAGGAGCCCCATCAGGATAAGAGCTAAAAATGGCTTCCTTCACCTCTGTCTCTGAAAAAGGGGCTTCTAGCAGCTCATTTTCAGCAGGAGAGACTTTTTCAGAAGAAGAGAAAAAATTGTTTTGTAGAGAGAACCCAGAAGGGTTTTCTTTCTTAAACAGGTATTTGTAGAAGTCACTAGCCACTTTTAGCATCTCATCTACCTCGATGCTTGAGGCCATTAGGGCCATCAAGGAGTGGATGAGGTTTTCCTCCTCCTCTGGTTAGCTCTGCATGGAAGTAAGCAGTATTTCTATCACCCTCCTTAATGTTCCTATCTCTAGACCTTTTTTGGCTTTGATTTCTTCTTGAAGCCAAATTTTCTTGAGCTCTCCATGGACAAAGTTTAATCTATTAGTCTCAGCCTCAGAGAGGTCAGTGGTTTCCGCCTTAATATCTAGAGAATCAAACTCAAGGAGGAGAAGCCTTTTGTATCTTCTAAGATTAGCTTCCTCATTGGAGTTCCATCCTTTGGTAGTTCTTCTAAATCTCCTGATTTTGATCTCGCCAATTTTCTAGGGGCATTTGCTCCCAGAAGGCTCATTCCAGATTTTCCTGAGTAGCTCAGTAAAATCTTCTCTAAGCAACCACCACTTTTCAAATTTAAAATTATTGCTCTTTGGAGTTTGGTTAAGACCAGAGTCCCAGAGCAAAGGAGTGTGGTCACTACCACATCTGGGCAGAGCTCTACAACTAGAAAGGGGAAAGAAACTATCTAATTCTCATCACGAAAAATTACATCAATGGTGGACATAATCCTGGAGCAGCACTTCCAACATATCTAGCAGAACTGTGGGTTTTCCTTCTGATAGGGCAATTCTCAACTTTATGGGTAATCATTTTGCAGATAAAACAACTCCTGGGCTTGACACATATATCCAAATGATGCCCTAGTTCCTCACAGTTGTACCAGATCACCTCAGAGTATGCCATAAGGCCCGAAGCAGGGGCAGGAGCAGTTTTCTGGATGTCCTATCTCTTCTTTTGCTGATTCTTGCCTTGAGATTTCCCACTGATCTGAGAGTCAGAACCACCAGCAGATTGATCTTGGGCAATTACAGGAGCCTGCCCAGATTGTGCCCCCATTTGGGGCGGAGGTGGGCCGTACCACTGCCCAACCGGCGCTCCCTCCCCATTGTGATAGGGGAAATTCATCGGAGTTCCTGGTTCCTGCTCATCCTCCAGCCAGATGTTGTCTCTCAGGAAGCAGAAATAACCACCAGACAGCTCAATTGAAGCAGATTGCAAGCCTAATTTCAATCTTCTGCAGGTTTGGGGGAGAGGTAAGGTAGGGGATCCACCTGCTCCGGCTCCGGTGGCGTGCTGGTGGGCAGGAGTCCAGTCAAGCATTCCCATCTCGCAGCACGGCGTGGATCTCCTGAATTCACTTCTCCTTTCGCCCATCGAACGAACGCAATCGGCGGCTCACTGGGGTGGGGCATCCTGTGCTTCTCCGAGAAATCTCCTTCGAAGTAGATCCGCGGGGCTAGATTCAGCAGCTCCCAATCCACATGATCCTTGCACATCCGAGCATACCTGCGCGAGTGAGAGAACGGATTCGGTCCCTCCTCGGCTTCCTCCCTCGCAGCTTCCTCCTCTGCTTCCCTCCATTCGCGTGTGCACTGGGTCCAGGAGAGAGCATCGTCGCGGATCCGCATCGCCCGCTCCCTCCATCTCCTCCCTCGAGTCTCCTGTAGCACCGCCAGTGCGACGGAGTCGAGCGGCGGGAGCATCCACGGGAAGGCTTTGTAGACATGTGGGAGATGCATCTTGTACATCTGCCTGTCTTCCAGCCATTCCCCCATGGATATGGTCGGCGACTCCACGGGCGCCAGCGACTTCTTTGAGGGGCAGGCGCGCCCGAGTCGAGGCGGGGGTGGCGGCGAGTTCTGTTGCCAATTACTCCCTCCTTTTCGGTTTATAGGGCTCAATTCAAAAATCTCACCAACCAAGGTAGATGATGAATGGTGGAATACTTTTTGTAGTTTGCAAAAGCACCTAATTAATGCACTTGTTTTCCTCAAAAATTATGTTTATCAATGCATAAATTGCAATGCATGCATGCATAAAGTACATGCATTGGTCAATTTTCTCTTAATACTTGCACGCAATGATTTAATGCACCTTGGAATCTGAACATGTGATGGAAAACAACAAAATTGAGCCTTATAAAATGGAAAAACTAAAATTTTGAGATAAGCCCTATAAACCGAAAAGGAGGGAGTATGTGAACTAAATAGTTAACATATAAAATAACTAGCAGTGTGACCCGCGCATTTGTGCGGCTAGGTTTTTGATGTGATATATACCTTCTATCATCATTACACAATAATTCATGAGTAGTCTTACTTACTGTTGTTTTCTCTATTAGATATTTGCCATTGTGTTGTCTACTATTTGTTTCTGCAAGATGCTAATCAATTTAGATTATTGATATATGATGGGAATATGGTTAAGTATATTACAAACGATCGAATAATGTATATGGTCGCGTAACAAAATTATAAACATTCGTACTATTATACATATAGGGGGTAAATATATGAGGCCTACTGTACACAATGATAGAGTTCCTACAAACATATATTTCCTCTTTGTTACTTAGTGAATACTTTTTTTAAGACAATATCCCCAAAATTTTGGTAGAAGGTACTTGCACTTTGTGTCCACTTTGTCCATCTGCCTCATCAATTGGCAACACATAATCATAATTTTTATGAGTGCAATATCATGCCTTCATGGATACTTATTTTAGTTTACATACCCTTATTGCTCATTTCATCTAAAGTAATTAATATGCCATTCTTTATTTATCAGAGAGGAAAATTAGTTGTCTCTTGCTTATCTTATTGTAGATTGTGTGCATATTGTTTTGTCTTGACATAAACTTTTGGCGCATTAACATGATTAGGTTTTTTGCTTCAAGGCTTCACTATCGCAATGACTATATTATTTTCGTTAACTACGTACAGTAGCCTTGTTTCACACACGTCATGCAGACATAGTTTCCCGCTGTTCCAACACCATGCCATGCAGGCCACACATGGGATTCTTATACATGCACATTATATCCTGTAATTTTTTCTCAGAAAATTTATTATATTGATGTCCATCAATCGACTATTTTCTCAGTTAACGCCAAGCGTGCATATGACCATTGTAAATGCATAGATATAGATATTATGTCTATATGTTTGTTAGGATAGTCTAAAACAATGCCAGATGTACATGTAGATGTGCTCCAGATATATGTGTAATTCATTACTATGATTATTACTGAGTGACGCAAAGAAACAGACATGTGGATCTATAATAGCTAATATGACATCCGTTGTAGATTCACATTTTCTTGCCGCTTATAAATATATTTTCTTCATGAAATTTGTAGACGCGTAATGAGAATTTGTACATACTTATATAAAAATGATTCAGTTTATATATACTTTTTTTTAGAAAAATTCAGTTTTTTTTCCAAGGATCATGTTGTGCCTTTCTATTTTTATTAACTGAGATACACAAACCTGGGTCAATTTGTTCTTTTTGAATGTATTTAATTTTTGCGAAAATGCATACTTTAATATTAATATATACCCAAATAAAGTATTTTGCTAATCTTTTTTGCATGGCAGTATTTTGCTAATCTCCTGGCCCCCACTATATCTTTGATATATGTATATACGTATATATCAATTTGGCAGTAGACTAAAAAATTGAATTTGGTAGTGCTGGCGGTTTTTTTTTACACGGGTAGTTGTGCTAGCGTGTTATCCGAACGTGACGCTCTAAGGAGGAGTCCACACGGATTCTCTCCTCTTCTTTTGAGGGAGACTTCTTTCCTTTTGAATTAAGAGAAGGAGGAGCCCAGATTTGAATATTACATGAGCACACGTATTATTCTAGGATGCTAATTTTTCTGGTGGAGGGTTCGGTCGGACTATTCTTTTGGTTTCTCCGTGGTGGACACCTCTTTTTTTTCTAAAAGATTTGTTGGACCTTCCATATTTGGCAGCCACACTTTTTTCTAATTGCCTTACTATTACAACACAAACGTAAAAGCTACGTCTATATTGAACCAAAGACATGTTGAACTACACGTGACATGCTTTCGAAGAAAAACTACACGTGACATGTCCAAATGTTTGTACGTGATAATATTTATACGTAACGCTATCTCTTTTAAATCTCAGCCGCTAATATCTAAAATTCACGGTCAATATAATTTAATTTATGTGGACGAACGTAATGGCTTGTAATATATATAATATAGTTAGAAGGGAAACATAAGTTGGACCTAGCATTCCTATTCTTATATAGAAAAATAGAACAGACCTCTACGTTTTCTTCAAAAGAATACATAAATTGGGCTGCCAAAAATAGAACCTCGGATGGGAGGTCCATAGGCCGATCGATACATGACGGCCCTAAGAAAATACAAACAGGCCTATGGACCTCCAAAACCACGTCCAACACTTGCCAAAACTTCGTCCCTCGTTTTCTCTGTGTTTCGCACACTCGACATTGTGTGGGCATTTTGACTGTGCATCATATGAAGATGTGCTATGCATGAATGTTGATCAGCATGATGTTAACTGGCCGGTAGTTCCATTTTCGACCATGAATAAAACTTCCAACATGATGTTAACCCTGTTTGAAAAGGCCGTGTTAATATAAATGCTCTGCCTCTGAAAGTTGCAGTTTCTTATCTGAAACTGAACTTGCAGTTTCTTATCTGAAACTGAAACTTGCAGTTTCTTCTCTGAGAATCACATTGTCTGCACTTTTATACTCCTATGAAACTACATTTTTTAAGTGCTAAAAATAGATCTCTAGAATTCATAAAATACTTTATATGCTCAATGCTGCAAATCTGAAATTCAAAAGACATTCATATCTGAAAGTACTCTCAAAATACACAACACAAAACACAATTCACAACCTGCAAATACTGACAACCCTAAGCTCCTCCTGACAATTCACAACCTGCCCGACTATTGGGCTGGGGGGCAGTCCCCTCCTATTCCTCGGCGGCAGACAGCTGCCCCGTGAGTCGATGTGAATGGCGAGGGAGAGGATGGCGGGGAAGCGTCGTCGGGCCAACTGCTTTTCTCCTCTTGAAGTTGGGTTCAGTCGACGAAGACTCCACCGGTTTGCTCTGGCAGGACACCCTCACAAACGGCACCCTGTAGATGCTCGATCCTTCAATCTCTGTTGGATGCTCCATCTGGGATCGATACTCCCACCACCGCTCCCTCACGATCGGATTCGGTGAATGTGTTTGATCCATGGCCCAGAGGAGCAGCTCTATGTACTCCGGCGCGACTCCCTCCGGGAGTATCGCCGCCTTTTCGCTCTATTGCAGATGTTTGGCCATGGATATCACCGTCAGCGCTAGTTGGTCCTTGTTGTCAAACCAAGACTGTATCTCCAACATCCTAGCTAGCTTCACAGGGTCGCCGTCTGCGATCCTCACGTATCGGCTGTACTCCTCCATCGATCTACTTCTCCACAGCACCTTCACTCGCCGGCGGTGGTTTTTGAATGGAAGAGGAGTGGAGCAGCGCTGGTTTTGGATTAGAACGGGAGAGGAGCGACGCTGGTTTTGGACTGGAACAGGAGAGGAGGGGCGGTGGTTTTGAAATGGAAGAGGAGAGGAGTGGCGCTGCATTTAGATTGTAACATGAGAGGAGCGGCGGTGGTTTAAGAGGAGAAGAGCGGAAGAGCGGCGCTGGTCTTGGAAGTATTTTTTTGTTGTTTCGCGTATTTTGGGTCAAAATTTGACCACGTACTGTATTTGACAAGCAAAATGTGAATGCATGTCACCAAAAATTGTATCGTTTGGTTTGTATCTGAATGTACTTTCAAATTATACTCCCTCCATTTTTGTATACAAGGCCACAAACTCATATTACAGGTACCAAGGTAAAAATCAATGCTATGTTTAAGTCAATGTTGCAAGCTAGCTTGTCACCTTGATTATCTTTTTAATTAATGTGGTTTTTCTCTCCCAGGCACAACAAGCCAACCCTCTTACTCCTCATTGGTTGATTAATGTTGGGAATGCAAGCTAACCTTCTCACTCCTGCATGCACACAAGGGATATTAATGTCCTCGGGTGCTAGTACAAGGCAAACGCCATCAATTTTGCCTCGATTAATGTTAGTGGCCTTGTATAGTTGTAAATTGTAATTTTGATAGTGGCCTTGTATACAACGTATAACATATATTTTATGTGCAAAAATCATGGTCAATTATGACCCAGAATAAAAGGGAGACTAGTTAATGTGGGGTCGCTTTCTTAATTGAAGGGTAAATTGATTTTGATTTTGATCCAGTCAGAGCGCGTCGGCCCTCTCGTCCGATCCTAAATCGTTGCCGCACGCTGCTCTCCCTCTTCTCCATTGCAAAACCACCTCCTCTCCTCTCCATCATCTCCATTCCAAAACCACCGTCTCGCCTCTCCCTCTTCTCTATTGCAAGACCACAAGCTCTCCTCCGTTTTCTAGACGCTTTGCTCCATGGCGCGGGCACAATCCATGGATACTAAATTAGTATACTGTATACTATTTAAAAGTCGAGGGCGGGGCTTTTCCTGCGCGGTAGGCGGCGGGGCAATTCAGCCTAGTCGGTTCGATAGAGACGCGAGAAGAAGAGGGAGTAGGCTGCTGCAAACGTAGGGCTGTGTGATTTGACAAAGTTCTTCTTTGGACAGATGGGGCCCCGTGATTTGACTTGCCATTATCATTTTAACTGCGGCGCTACGACCGGCGTGAGTCTCCCAGATTCCTGACCACCTCCATATAGGTGCCTCTCCCAATGCTCCACCATGTAGTAGAGGCTGGCTCTTGCATGAGAGCCCACTTCTCCACTTTTTCCTTGCCTCTCTTTCCTCCACATATGCAAATATGCCTTGTTAAGCGCACTATTGTACTTACTTTTACTTGCTCCTACAGGTGCTTAAGCTTGCCACATAGGCATAAAGTCTGATGTGGCAAGTTAATCAAGAAGAGAGAGACTAGTTTGGTGACCCAAGGAAGAAACGGTACTAAGCGCATGTACCTAGGTGAAAACACAATTTTGAGTCTATAGCTAATTAAATGAAGCAAACTTAGAAACACCATTTCATTGGAAGAGGTCACTCCTTAGCAAATGCAATAAACACACGCGCTTACTAGCACCGTTTCTTCCTTGAGTACGAAGAAAGAGATAGTGAGGAGTAAAAAAAATACACTTATAGCCAACCTTGTTGTAGTATGAGTGACTAAGTGATGACTATGTATGACATGCCAACATCGGATAGCCTAACGCACCGTGTTAAATCTCCAAGGGCGCGACCGCATGCGGCAACGCGACGGTCGTGGTAGGCGCGACCATGATACGGGCTGCTGGCAGCCTTTCGATCTGAGATCAAACGGTCGCATGCTAAGTTGCTGAAAATTTGCAGAATAACCCTCCAGGATAGGATATTCACCCATAGGTCTAGAATCATACCATGCAACCGTTCGATCTCAGATCCAAGGGCTCTCGAAAGCCCGTATCATGGGAGAATGGAAAGCCACTACCCTGCCATTCGCACGCTGGCAGTTCGCTCCTACTCGTCCCCGCACGTCCTTCAATACTATGGCGGTTCGCGCCTAGTCGTCCCGTCCATTCACATTACGGCAGTTCCACTAATCCTAACCCTCCTCCCAAATCCATGGCGTCCCAAATCTCCATCATCAGCGGTGAGTACAAGGTTAGAACCATCACCGGCGATGAGTTCGACGTCATCTACACCCGTTCTTCCGCGACGGTGAAAGGATGCCTTTCTCGCTTCAGACGCATGTTCAAAAACTCAGATGATGAGTGGGTCGCTGGGCTAGATGTTGAGGACACCACAGTCCTAGGATGAGAGAAGGAACTAAAGGACGAAGAGAGGAAGAAGACCGCCGTGATCCAGGTTTGCGTGCATGACTTATGCTTGGTCTACCACATATGCCATGCCGACGTTGAGTGCCAGGATTTTAAGGACTTCCTCGGGAGCAACCTAGTCAAATCCGTTACTGTAGACTTTGGTAACGACAAAGAAATCCTGGGTCGGATAGGCCTCGTTGTAGGCAACCCCTTCGACCTCCAGAAGAACCGGCTGGTGCCCTTTCGTCAGCCTTCAATGCGACCACTGGCGAGAGCCATGGTTCATCCTTCTGACGTAAACCGGGTGAAACCTCCATACATGTTTCATCGTCATGCATGGCAGCGGAATGTACTAGATATAGACCACATCCGATGCGCTACAATGGATGGCTACCTTTGCTTCAATATCTACAAGGGTTGGATGAAGAGCAACAGCCAAGTGTGCGGTTCAAGCAAAGAAGTATCGGCCAAGAGGAAGAGGGACAAGGGCGAAGTCGAGGGCGTGGACGGCGACTCGAGTAAGGTGGCAGTGTCGTTGCTCATGGTGGTTCTAATGCGGTGTCTACCAGAATAGTTGCAAAGTTTAATTTCAGGTGTGCTTAATTTAATTTGAGGGGTGTGTTGTCTTTGAGCCCCAGCAGAACTATGTTATGTTTCTTCTCATTACTTTAACTCTTTGAAATGCGTACATACTAGTATTTCTTACATTTCATCTTTTAGTTGGTATAGTACTACCACTCATTTCTTCACATTATATACGTACAATATATATGGCCAACATCATATAGCCAGCAGTTTAGTTGTCAAAGAATTTCAGGATGCTTAGTTTTGTCAAAGAATTCCAGGATGCTTAGAGGGTTCTTGGATCCAAGGGACTTATTTTAGTCTAACTAAAAATAGTCTCTTTAAGAGGCTAAAGTTCCAAGCACCCCTGGCTAAAGAGGGGCTAAAACTAGTCTTGAGACTAAATTTTTTTAGTCAGGGGTACCCCTACTAAAATGTGGATTAGTCCTCTCTCTACTCATTTAACTCCTCTCCTTTAACACAAGCGAGTTCTGGATTGGAGGGTTTGGAGGATAATAAATGCTCATTAACTTGATTTTAGCCTTTTTAGTATTTGGATCCAAGCATGGGTGAGGCTAGCATGTTTTAGTCCCACTACTTTTAGTCATGGGACTAAAACGTATCCAAGCACCCTCTTAATTTTATTTGAGGGGTGGGTTGTGCTGGACACCATTATTGTGACTAGCCTTTTTAATAGTACTATATGCATAATTTGGCGACGAGCGCTCTCTATATGTACCACCTTTTTTAATTTCAAGTTTTGCTCCATGGCGCAATCCATCGATACTACTGCTGTACAAAAGTATACATTTTTTAAAAGGCTAGAGGGCGGGGCGGTCTAGCTTGGTCGGTTTCACGAGAGGCGAGGGCCTTTGTGATTTGACGGCTCATTACTGCTGGAAGGCGGGGCCTTGTGATTTGACTGCTCGTATAAATGCGCCGACGACCTGATCGAGGAGGAGCACAGAACCGTCGGTATACTCAAGTTTTCCACTGGAGTAGTACTGCGACGGAGGAGCACGAAACACGGCAGCCTAGTGCCATATGGCGATAAAAAATGATCTAATTTGCTAGTCATCTTATTGTTAGCATTGTTCTATTCATTCCCTCAAAAAAAAACATTGTTATATTCATGCCTCGCAGAGAACGTGACACGTGCGGCGAAACACCCGAAGCAAAAGATGAAACACAGGAGCAAAAGAAGAAGGAAGATTATCACCCCAAATGATCTAATTCGCCGCGGAGTCGTAACTGCTTCTTCATCGCCTCCACGACCTCCATCTCCTTGCGCGTCTCCTCCGCCATCTTCATCATTGTGTCCATGACGCGATATTTCTCGACGCGAGCCTTCATCATCTGTTCCACGGCCATACTACGTACCTTGACAGCAGTCGGGTGCTCGATGCGGAGCTTCGCCAACTCTTCTTTCTGTTCCATGGCGAGGGCCTGCATCATCTTCATCAAGGAACTACTATTCTCATGCAGCTTCTTCTAGCCGGCGTTCTTCTCCTTCAACAGGTCGATCTCGTGGCAGAGCTTCGCATTGTCCTCCCGAAGTCGCAGGATTTTGCCGATCGCCTTCTTCTCTGAGGCAATGCTCTTCTTCACCAGCATCACCAAGCCGGCGGTCAACTCCCCCTGCTGATTGACCTCAGCGGGCATGTCGTCGAGGCTCTCCTTCAGCAACTCCATCAAGCCTTGGATGAACTCCTTCTGCTTATTAAGCTGATCGGGCATGCCGTCGAGGGATAACGACTCCAGCTCCGCCGGCTCGGCATGTTCGCCTCCGCGGCTAGGGCGGTCCTGGGAGCCATCGCTTGCCCATGAGAGATCTTTCGAGGTCTCTGCGTGGCGGCGAGCCCTCTCTTTTTTCCACAGCCTTGGTTGCCGCTCCCTTGTTACGAGTAGTTCTCGACCTAGAGCTCCGCTCACCGGCCATGGCAATGAAGGACGAAGAAGAAGCACTTATGAGGAGGAAAGGTAGAGTGATTTTTGGTTAGGTAGTTCCCCTTTTTATAACCTAAGTACTAGCACTAGTACTAATACCTGCATAGTGGGAACATGTTCAGGTTTGGTACGTACTACTAGTAGGTGTGAGTAGGCTTTCGGATGTGATGGGAACAAGGTAAAGATTAATTGATGGTTTTGGTTTCGAGGCCCGAAACGGCTCCCGATGAGTTTAGCGGAACATAAATTTCAAGTACTACACTGCTCAAATGCGTAAATATTATGTTACTGTAAAAAATTGGCACAAAATACGAAGGAGACCAATGGAAGTACTACTAGTAACCCACGATTTAACTACTCGCATGCGCGCAGTGGAGTAATAATGTCTTTCTTCCGCCCTAACGTCCACTCAATTTGCATGCGCTGTATTAATTGACCATCAATGAAGTGAACGACTTTACACGCGTCAAATTATCACATGGGGTGGATCTTGGTACAAAATTGCGTCCGCCCGTGTACCCGCGTGTGCGTGTGAGGAATGAGTGCGTGCATGGCGTGCGTGCACATCTTCGCTTCGTGCATGTACCGCTAGGATGGCTCAGGGAGGACGAGTACATTCTTCTGGAACCAGCAGCACGTCACTGTGATCAATCCATGCAAGGAGGTCGCGACAACGCCTACACATGTGCCACGTGGCTTCATGAACTGTAAGAGAGACACTGTTTAGCGTGCCATTGGTATTCTAATTTACGTGTTTTGCACAAACTCGAAGTACTAGTAAGGTACACGTGCATTGCACGCATCAGATTTTGCAACCAAATTATGAGTAAATACCACACTATAGCATGTAAGCTCTGAGTCATATATGCCTGATGTAGCCCTTCGTTTAATTCTTATAGTTCATCTCATTCAAAATCAATTAGTTTTTATAAAAAAGCTAAGAACGCGGGAATAGGAAAAACATGGGATTATAGTGGAATGTCGTCTTGAATCCTACAGGGTTGTACGAGTGTTTGATTGTGCATAGAAAAAATGCAAAATTCTTTCAAAGAGGTTTGAGTGGATGGGATGTTTCCTATGAAATCTAGTGCAAATGAATCATATGGAAAAATTCCTATGGTTTACAATTCTACGAATCAAACAACCAAGATAGGAAGAATTCCTAATGATTAGAGTCCTCCAAAATTCCTTCAAGAATCCTTTGAATCAAAGAAGCCCTTAATATATTTTATGATTCATGGAATTGTGCGTTGTAAAGCATAAAGTAAAAGCAAATAATGGAAATTCAACTAGAAAAAAAGTTTGGGCAATTATGATACGGAAGATTCTAGAACAAAGGAGAACCATTGTTGTTTTGAGGTTTGTGCATTATGCTTAAGTTCAACCATGGAGTCTGCTAGATTGTACATGTGGCAAAACCCCGTGGGGGGGGGATAGAAGATGGTGCGAGGGGCCGAGTGGAGGGAGACTATGAAGGAATGCACAAGTGGAGATCGATATTTAGAGAGAGGGGGCGAACACGCGTTGATCTTGTATGATGGCGGAGCCATGAAAAATAAATGAGCTAGGGGCCAAGCATTGCTAATCCTTCTGAGGAGGGCCAATTCATGAACTTAAACCATTTTTAGCAGCAATTGTCTAATGATCACATTCATATTAGCCTTGATATATAGTGATGTTAGGGGAAGGGGCAGGGCCCTTCTGCCTTGTCTTATACTGCGTCCCGAGAGATGAAGCGGAAGGCATGGATGATGAGAGGGGACGTTGGATACATAATTAATGTGGGTGTATTAGCTATATATGTTAATCCTATATAGAGAGGTATAGATTGATCGATGTGGACGTGGGAAAGAGGGTGAGACCTCACTGGATATATCGATTGATCGATTTGTGTGGAAAACTATAAAGACCTAGCTATATACACACATACATAGAGGAACATCGATCGTTGCGCATGCACGCGTGAGAGATAAAGAATGCCCGATATGATGGAGAGGGGGATGTGTGTTGGTGTGTGCCTTCATGGGAGACCGACCTGAAGAAAAAGATTGCATGCGTGTGATGGATAATGCCGACTGGTAGTGTGGGTGCATGCATGCACGAGAGAAAGTTAGTGGTACAATTATAAAGAGAAGACTATTGTGTGGGTGTAAAAGAATAGTTGAATATGTGAGGTCACAATCAATGTAAAGTTGAATTCAAATATTTGAATAAGAGATCTTGATGTTTGAAACCCATGCATGCATGAATATAACAGAGATCTGCGCGGTGTGGTTTGGAAACGAGCATGTTGTAATGTATACACATTGAACAAGGTCAGACTGATTTGAATTTGAGATACCGATGGCAAACATCATTTGGCCACGTCGCATCCGTGCATGGACACACTATTCTAATTGGAGATGATGAGCGGCTTTTGGATCACATATCTATATCTATACCCCTATATATTATATTTTATTTATTTTTATATTGTGTGAGGGTAACTTTAACTTTGAAAGATGGTCGTTGGATGAGGCGAATCCGATGGTCCAAAGATGGCAAATTTGAGCACTACTGGTCGTTGGATATCATCTAGATTCCACCAGATTTCGCCACATGTATAATCTAGAAGACTCCATGGTTGAACTTAAGCATAGTGCACAAACATCAAAACACAAGCACTTCTTATTTGTTCTAGAATCTTCCGTATCAGAATTGCCCAAATGTTTTTCTACATGATTTACCATTATTTGTTTTTACTTTATGTCTTACGACGCACAATTCCATGAATCTTAAAATAGATTAGGTTTCTTATAAAAACTAGATAATTTTGAATGAAATGAACTATAAGAATTAAATGAACATCTACATCATGCATTATGACTCAAAGCTTGCATGCTATAATGTGGTATTTATTCATAATTTGGTTGCCAAATCTCATGCGCGCAATACATGTGTACCTTACTCTAGTCTAAATGGTGTTTGTGTGTGTGTTGTGCGTGTTGAGGTGCAAATTGTCTTTTTTTGGGTACACGTTAAGCTTGTTCTTCCGAAATTTCAAGCCGCGCCTTGTTATGCCGAAAATTCAAGCTAGCTTCTCTGTCTATCGTGCTGCGAAACTCCCGCCTCTTCAACCCGCGCCCTGTTAGCCCGAAATATTTAAGATATATCTTTGTCTCATTGTGCTCCGACAACTCCCTCCATCTCAACTCGTGCCTTGCTATTCTGAAATTACAACGCGCGCAAAAACTCCCACCTCATGTGAAATCCCGACACGCGAAATGCCCGTGGTACCCCTAAACCGAAAGAACCGCCTCAAATCGGTGGGGGTACTTTCGTAACTTACCCCACATTTTCGACAAGCGCGTCTCTAAGCCATGGTTCCCCACTGCCATCCCATCCGCCCACCCATTCGTACACCAAGGCCGCGAAAACCCGCGACGAAACCCCACACCCTGGTCCGTCCGCCACCCGGCCGGAGCCTCTTCCCCGACGACATCGTCCACAACAACACCTCGACGTCCCTCATCCACCGTACCGGATGAGGATCCGTCGTCGATCTCATAGTCCCATCGGTTCAGCCACCCCATCCTCCACCTCCAAGGAGCTGCCCCGACGTTCCCCTCGTCTTTCACGCCACCTCCATTCCCACACCGCCGTCTTCACCTGCACCACCGGAAGAGCATCATCATCACCGTTTCCTCGGATGAAGCTGCGGCCTAATCGGCGCCACCAAAGAGGTTGTACACTAATCGCCGCATTTTCTTCTTGATTCGATCTCACGGTGCTGCCGGCGCTCGGTCCCGAGCCGACACGGTGCGGCTCCATCCACGGTGGCGTCGCCGGCCACTTCCTCCACGGCATCGCTCCCTCGGCGGCGACGTCCACATCGATGGGACCTCTTTGCTTTAGCTCTCGCTTCATTGCTGCTCTGCTCTTGCTCTCGGTCCCTGCCTAGTCTGCTCTTGCTATTGCTCTTGCTTTCATGCTGCTCTCGCTCTTGCTCTTGCTTGTGATTCTGCTCCGATTTAGCTACACTTGATCGACTGAATCGACTTTTGGGTCATCGATTTTCGAGGGGTGGGGGGGCTCATTGGGGTGAAGGAAGAACCAGCCGCATGAGGAGGGGGCTCATGGAGAGGTTCCCACTATCTATCTTAGGGTTCAGGATGGGGCGGTGGTCGCCGGCTGTGGCGGGGCGTTGGCGGGGCGGTGGCGTGGGGATCGCCGGACAAAAAGCTCGACACGGGGGGGGGGGGGGGCTGGCGGGATTGCCGGGGCAGCGGCAGACCGGCGGTGGGGAGTGTTTTCGGCGCGGGCGGGCCGGCTGGGGGCTGCTGTTTGGCCGGCTCAGGGGGGTGGAGGTTGAAGATGAACCACAGGCCCTTGCACTACAAAAAAAAGACACATCCGTGACATTTTGGGCCGAACGAAATTTTTTCTGTCATACATATGACACTTCTATGACGATAATTGTGACAAAACCCGGTATCATCATAGATGTGGTGGGCTCCTACTTCTATGACAAAAAATCATGAGAGAAAATGGGCTTGTTGTCCTGGGCGGGCCGGAGACGCAGCTGCATGACATTCTTTGGGCCATCCATGACGGAAAAAACCGTGGTAGAAGCGAGGTGGAGGAAAATTTTGGGGAGTTCCCGGTTACGGTGGGAGGTCGGGGTCGAAGCGATCGCTGCTTTCTCTCGTACACGACGCTGCGTGTGCGAGGCGTTGGCTCTAATCGAACCCGAAGCGAGGCGTTGGGCTCTAATCGAACCCGGCGATTGCACTGCAGTGCTACGCATCGAACCCAAGCGATCGATCGATGGCTGTTAATCGAACCCGATCGAGCAATTCCTTCGCTCTGCTGCTAATCAAGTCGATGGATGCTGCCTCTGGATGAACCGTGAGAGTTGCGGGTGGGGGGTGGATGAACAGTTCCCGATGGGGGTGGATGAACAGGACCCCGTGGTGTTGCCTCTGGATGAACAGGACCCCGATCGGTCGAGCCGGTTGGGGTTGGATGAACAGGACCCCATGGAGCGATGGATGAACAGGACCACCCCGTGGAGGGCAGGATGAACAGTAGACGGTGGAGGGGTGCCCGTGGAGGGGTGGTTGAACAAGACCCCGTGGTGTGGAGGGCTGGATGAACAGAAGCGGTGGAGGGTGGTTGAGCGAGTGGCCGGGGGAGTAGCGCACGGTGGAGGCTGGATGAACAGGAGCCCGTGGAGGCTGGAGGAGGTCGACGGTGGATGAACAGTAGCTCGTGGAGGCTGGAGGGGGTCGACGGTGGAGATGAAAAGTATCCCGTGGAGTCCCATTTTGCGGTACGCCACACCCCTCCTGATGAATATGACCCCCGTTTCGACCGTAGCGTTCCAACACAAGTACGTTTCCTCCGTTTTGCGGTACACCACACCCCTCTCGATCGACAGGACCCCCGTTTCGACCGTAGGATATCTGTTTCCTCCATTTTTCGGTACGCCACACCCCTCCCGATCAACAGGACCCCCGTTTCGACCATAGGAGGTCCGTTTCCTCCGTTTTGCGGTACGCCAAACCCCTCCCGATCAACAGGACCCCTTTCCGAACGTAGGAGGTCCGTTTTCTCTGTTGTGCAGTACGCCAGGCCTCGTTTCCATCACCTCTTCCGTCCAAGCCCTCCCGATGAACACGACCACGCATTTCGTTCCGACCCAGCCGGTTGGCTCCCACGCGTTCCGTTGCCTCCCGATGAACACGACGCATTCCGTTGCCTCCCCATGAACACGACGCATTCCGTTGCCTCCCCATGAACACGACGACGATGTTGTTTCTCTGTTCCTACCCAGCCATGTACACGAGCCGTACGTATGCGTGAGTAGGCGTTCGAAACCCCGCCTATATGTACACATACGTGGCCGTATTTTCTTTCTTGCACCCTGGCCGCTGTACGTACGTGTACATGCTACGTGCGCGCCTCTACTACGACACGTGCGCTTCTCTACTACGACACGTGCACGCCTCTGCTACAACACGTGCGCGCCTCTACATCGACCAGTATGTACGTACACGTTTGCGACCAGAATGACAACGCTACGTACGCTTCGACCAGGTGGGTCCCGACTGTCAGGCACTTCCTTGCGTGCGAAGATGTAGCTGGTGGGTCCCAGCAGTCAGGGGGGCGAAATACGGTGGCCCGTCCGGTGGGTCCCGCTGTCAGGTGGAGGAATAATTATTTTGCACGTAATAAGGAGGCACTTCCTTGCTGCGGCCGTGGACCCAGCTGTCAGCCTCTCCATGTACAGTCCACGTCCGATGGAAGCCGTTCCTTGACCACGTTGACCACGCCGCGCCAAGCGCACCAGGGCGGTGGACGACGGTGAGGCCTAGGAAGGGGACGACGCGGAGCCGGGGAAGACGCGGAAGTGGATGCCCACGCCAGAGGAGTACGAGGTTCACTGGTTCGCTGCGGTGTGAGGCTGCCGCCGCCGCAGAATAACAGGGGTGTGGGTGAGTAGAGGGATGGCCCGCCAGCGGTGGGAGTAGTAGGGGCGGTGAGGCCTCGCCAGATCGCAGCCGGCCACGGGAGGCAGGAGCACGAGGCACGATCGGCTGGTTTGGGCAGCTGGAGCAAGAAGACCAGAGGTTGAAGAAGCACTACGGCCGTTGGATGGACATCGTACGGTCACTGGAGCTAGAATCGTGCATATTGACTAAGTTGACAAAGCCCTCCGTCCCTATCAACTTAGTAGGCCCACAAGTCAGCCTGCCACTATCTTTGGGTCCCAACTAAGGGAGTACTCATTTTTTTGTGCGTAATAAGGAGGCACTTCCTTGCGTGCGAAGATATAGCTGGTGGGTCCGAGCTGTCAGCGGTGATAACATTTTTTTCGCGAAATATAGAGGCCCTTTCGGTGGGTCCCAGATGTCAGGTGGAGGAATCATTATTTTGCGCGCAATAAGGAGGCATTTCCTTGCGTGCGGCCGTGGACCCAGCTGTCGGCCTCTCCACCTAAAGTCCACTTCAGATGCATGTCGGTCGTTGACCACGTTGACCAGGCCGCGCCGAGAGCACCAGGGCGGTGGACGACGGTGAGGCCTAGGAGGGAAGGACACGGAGGCGAGGAAGACTTGGCGCTTGTTTCCCACGCGAGGGGAGTACGTTGTCTGAGGTTTATTGGTCTGTCTGCCGTCACGGAGAATAACAAGGTGTGGGTGAGTAGAGGGATGGCTAGGCCAGCGATGGGAGTATCTGATGGGGCGGTGAGGCCTCTTGGCAGCAGCAGAGCCGGCCGCTGGGAGGAGGAAGCGAGCAGTCCCGCCGGCGTCTGCTTAAGCGGTGGAGCAGGAAGAGCAGAGATTGAAGAAGACGACGGCCGTTGGATGGCCATCCAACAACACCGCTTGTGCATCGATCTTTTTAGGAAAGCCTCAAATCTGTGGGAAACAAAGATACATCTCATCTGCCATTATTTCTAATAATTTACAGCCCATTTGCTAATTATTAAGGTTTTTTGGAGCCCATATTCTTTTTGTTAGCATTACAACCCATATTGTGGCCACGGTTAAAAATTATACGAAATTTTGCATATTTCAAAAGGTCCAACTGTTTTTAATCCCGAAATTTCGACTCACATTCAAACTGATTTAAAAAATAAATGCATATCAATATAAAATCCAACAAATTCTCCACGCATTAAAATTAATGTAATTTCAAATCTCGAAATGAAAAAAAGATATTTGAAACCTATTGCCGGTTTGATGTGTATTAAAAATGTACAGCCCATTTTTCATTACTGATGGGCCATTTTCTCGGCCAGCCAAATGAAAGCTCTGCTCTTCGTCTTGAAAGATTTGCAGCCCAACAGGCCTCACAAAGCGACTTACTTGGCAAATCACAAAAAAACTGGGCTGTGGCCATGGACCCAACTGTCAGCCTCTCCACGTACAATACTCTTCCGATGGAATGTCGTTGACCACGTTGACCACACCACGCCGAGAGCACCAAGGCGGTGGACGACGGCGAGGCCTAGGAAGGGGACGACATGGAGCCGGGGAAGACGCGGCAGTGGATGCCCACGCGGAGAGGATTATGAGGGTTCACTGGTTCGGCTGCGGTGTGAGGCTGCCGTCGCTACAGGGCCTGGCTAGCGGTGGGAGTAGTAGGGGGCAATGAGGCCTCATCGGCAGCACAGCCGGCCACTGGAGGCAGGAGCAGGCGGTCTCCCCGGCGCTGGTTTGGGCGGCTGGTGCAAGAAGAGCAGCGATTGAAGAAGCAGCAGGACCGTTCGATTCAAATCCAACGGTTACTGCTGCTAGAATCGTTTGTTGACTAAGTTGACAAGCCCTGCGTATGCGTCAACTTAGTAGGCCCACAGGTCAGCCTCCCAACCGGTGCGCCCCAGATGTCAGTGGGAGGAATCATTTTTTCGCGTAATAAGGAGGCAGTTGATTGCGTGCGGCGGGCCAATGGAGGGAGTAGGGTGGGCAGGGAAGCCTGCGCGGCATCACAGCGGGCCACAAGAGGAGGGAGCAGGCAGTCCCGCCGGTGCTAGTTTAGGCGGCTGGACCAGGAAGATCAGAGATTAAAGAAGCACGTCGGCCGTTGGATGGACATCCAACACTAACTGCTGCTAGAATCGTGTGTTCACTGACAAAGCCTTGCATAAACAAGTCAGCCTCGAAATCCGTGGCGTGTAAAACCCATTTGCTATTATTTTTATAATTTTTACTCATTTTCTAATTCATATGGAATTTATTGCATCCCGTTTTCCATTTTTAGAATTGCTGGCCATTTTTCGTCAAGATTAGGTCAAAAATTAACTAAATATGTGGGAAATTTTGAAAATTCGCAAATTTTTCTTTGAGGAACGAAATATTCTTAATCCAAAAATTAATAGCCATAGTGAAACAAATTTTAAAATAAATTAATACTATGTCATGTTAAATCCAATGAAATACGTATAAGGTATCAGTGAAGAACAAAAACAAAAAAAGTAACTTATATCCCATTTGCTATAAATTTTTTGGAATTTTCAACCCCTTTTGATATTACTTTTAATAGACATTGACCATACTCTTAAGCCAGGCTGGAATGCATCCATCCTCGTCTTGAAAGATTTGCAGCCCAGTAATTCGGAGAAAACAAATAGGCCTAGCTTGGGTATTCTTCAAAAAGAAATATTGGGCTACCTATTTTCCCAAAGAACTGGTGCATGAGCATTTAGCTTTATTTATTTATTTATTTACTTATTTATGTTTAGGGACCATGAGCATGTACAGGGACGGATTCATGTGAGAGCCTCCCTTCCGATTAATTATGGGCTTCTCTATTGGGCCTTCATCAGTGGGCTGCATGTTATCAACAAGTGGAAAATGTGTTCCAAGTTTCAAAAAAAAAGTGTTCCGTACGATAAATAGTATGCGCTACGTACGGTACGGGGCACTAAAGGATCGAACCGTGCAACGACTTCCAAAACATTGTGTTTGTCATTCTAACAACACATTTATTCAACCAACAGACGAAATATACTACTGATTGTACATTGAAAACAGCAGCAGCAGCAACTAGGGCTGGGGGTGCAACAGAAGCAGTAAGCAGGCCAGAAGAGTGAAGACGCAGCTCTCTCTTCCAAACCAAACATCAGCCATCATTACAAAAGGGCTACCAAAAAAGAACAAGTGTATGCATCAAACTAAATAAAGATCCTACTACACCAAGTGTTCGCATCTAACTAACTGGCTCAGTTAGACGTTACTATTTATTAAGCTGAAGTGGAGTCGCAGATGGAGAGGAGTGGGAAACTTCCTTTGGTTGGTCTGGCGGCAAGGCCGCGGTGCCTCCCACGGAAGACAGGGGCAAGAACAGAGGTTGAAGAAGGATCACGGCTGTTGGATTAACATCCAACGGTCTAGCTCCTAGAATCATTTGTTGATTAAGTTGACAAAGCCGTGCGTACACGTCCGCTTAGTAGGCCCACTAGTCAGTCACCAAATCTGACGGGTCCCAGCTGTCAACGGGATGAATAATTTTTTCGCAAAACAAGGAGGCACTTCCTTCCGTGCGAAGATACAGCCGCGGGTCCCAAATTGGCCACGTGGAGGAAACATCTTTTTCAGCTTAATAAGGAGGAACTTTCCTTGCGTGCGACCATGGACCACATGGGTCCCAGCCGTCAGGCTCTCCACGTAAAGTCCTCTTCTGATGACTCGTTTGTTGACCAGGCCGCACCGAACGCAGCGAGGCGGTGGACGACGGCGAGGCCCCGGACGGGAACGACTCGGAGATGGGAAAACGCGGCAGTGGAGTCGCAGATTGAGAGGAGGAGAAGGGTTATAACTGGTTCTGTCGCGGCGTGGGGCTGTAGTCTGTGGAGAATAACAGGAGGTGTCGAGGGGTAGAGAGATAGCCTGGCCGGCGGTGGGGTAGCGCTTCGCAATGATGCGTGCTAAGCAGAGCCGCTAGCCGCCGGAGGCCGGACCAGGTGGTCCCGGCGACGTTGGAGGAAGAAGACGAGAGATTGAAGGTGCATGTCGGCCGTTGGATTAAAATCCAATGGTTGTGGATGACACAATCATTTGTTGACCAAGTCGACAACGCCCTGCGTAGGCTTCGACCTATTGGCCCACATGTCAGCCTGCAAAAATGTGGCATATATTTAACCCATGTTTTCTAGAATGTACGATCCATTTGCTGGGCTGGGTGAACAAATAATTTCGCGTCAATCAGGCCCATTTATATTTTCTAAGAAATCCCAGCCCATTTGCACTTCCTTGAAATACACGTATTAGGTGGGCTCGTTATATATACGTATAATGTTATGTTAGAAGGAGCAATTAATATAAAAGAATAAACCGGAGAGGCACATTATATATATATATAATTAAGAAATTAGCGAGTTATTGCTCAAAATAAAAAAATGAGCGCGTTATTATTAAATTGGTCCTTAAAATCTTCGCAATCACCAGGATTTTCCTTGCGTGTGAGTCAAAAACAACCAGGATTTTCCTTGCCTGTGAGTAAAAAACAACCAAGATTTTCCTTGCCTGTGAGTCAAAAACAACCAGGATTTTCCTTGCATGTGAGTCAAAAACAACCAGGATTTTCCTTGCCAACTTCCGTTAAACATTTACTTTTATAAGTTGGGATATTTTTATAATGTATATATAAGTCTCTATAAAATATACGATAATAGTAATAATATAAATATATATAATGTGGTTAGAAAGGAAAACATAAATTGGACACGGCATTACTTTTATAAGAGACCTGCGTTTTATACCCCACAGTAGGCATACTAACAAGTTCACACACAAATACAACAGAAAATGTAAACATTCATATCAAACTCAAGTTCACAGGACACGTTCATATCCATAGCCAACATTCACAATCAACAACTCAAAAGATTCATATATACACAAGCTCAACATATCTATGCATCCAAATGATTGATAGATCACACGACAATATTCATACATAATTTTCAAAAAGATTAAGATATACACATGTTCAGTATGTTTATGCATCCAAATGATTGAGATCACAGCCAATATGATTCATGGACGAACTTTAATTAGCTAGGGTATAGACTGGTAAATAGTGCTCAATCGGAGGTACTTCTTGCTAAAATTAGTTCTTGTAAGAGTAAACTTTCGAGTATATAAGAGGCATCACAGACAATCTGAACTTTGCTTGTAGGTTTATCCTCAAATAGTGGCCTCGTGCCGAGGGAGGTTTGAGCAACTTGGCCACTACTTTCATCCAACCAGTTCTTGGCTCCTCTTGGTCCTGTATCTCGCCAAAGTTCTACATTGCAGACGAGAAAGGAGGCGGTTGAGAAAATGAACCACCCAAATTTTTTGTGCAGTTCAACTGAAATGGAGCATCCTTGGCGTGCAGACTGATTAAGTGCCATATGAATATATGCGTCAACCAACTTGTGTGGAATCTTTAGACTCCATGCCATATAGTTCGCTACCATATGTGCCGATAACCAAAAGGCACAAGTTGGGACCAAAGACTGGACTGCATTTTTCTGGGCTATGCACCAAGCAATATTTTTGGTGTTCACTCTCCTAATACTTGGAGTTTGACAATTGGTTGACGCCGGTTGATACTCGAATGAATATAGGCACTTCTTGTCAACATCGTCCGCGATAGCCCTTTCGTAAAAGGGCCTGCCAGATTCTTAGTCGTCTGGATATAATCCAACGCTATTACTCCGGAGTTTCTTGATTTTCTGACAGATTTCAATCTTCTTCTTAGGTGCTTTGTGGATTTCATGTTGTCCTTTGAACTCTTAGCCTTGACAATTGGTTGACGCCTTGGTGATACTCGAATGAATATAGGCACTTCTTGTCAACATCGATGCTTGTCTCGAGTGAACTTTGGAGTACATAGCAGCAGCATAAGTACCTGTCCATCTCGATCATTTTGTGTAGTTCTACTAAAATCACCTGATGTAATGATTTGCCTGTGAGTTCAGGCTCCAAATTACTCCTTTATGAAATCGGCAAACAGTAGCACAATACCAAATTACCAATACATATGACAGGCACAATAATCATGATAAAGACCAGTACCAACCTGTGCCAGCTAGCATATCAATTACTATTTCCTTTGACTGGAGGCCGAGATAAGCCAAGCGACTGACAGCAAAGGAAGAAAGCATGCAGAGTTTAGCGACTGACAGCAAAGGACGGAAGCTGTCGAGGCAATGAAGCACCCAAAGTTTTTGTGCAGTTCCACCAAAATCGAGCATCCCTGTTGGCACATATATTGAGAGAGTGAGATTACTATAATAGTGGGACTAGTTTATGAAACATACACTAACAAATAGAATCACCCTCATTATCTTAATGGGTAAAGTTAGCAACATAGTAGTCTTGCTTAAAGAGAGGTATTAGTTTATTTAATCAGTGCCAATTAGCTCAACTCAACACTAAAAGCATTGCCATTTATCATAGGTTGCAAAACTTTAACGTGCAAAGATAAAGGAGTTTCTCATGACAGTAGCACGATACAAATAGAGATGACATCAAACTAATATGGATGAAGGCCTTAGGCCCGTACCAACCTGAGAAAAAAGCTTATTCATGTAGTCCCATAAGAGATGATAAAGCACTCATTGGAATCACACAATAGTATATATTTTTGTGCACTTCAAATGTATGGTTGAAATCACTCTTGTTTACCAGTGATGAGATTATATCGAAAGATTACCAAGAACTTCCAGCAGAGTTAAAGCACTGGCTGGGATATAGTTCATTGTATTGTCTTCTGTAGTTCCATTTTATGTTTGATTGGCACAACATGATCCCTGTTTGCACAAGTAGGAACAAGGTGAAACCTTCATTAGCTTAGTGAGAAAGGATAGGAAGACATTAGCATATTACTCAACCAGTAGCATCAAATTCATGATGGACAATACGCAAAACATTGCTTCATTGAACCAATGGCAATAAATTGGCATGCAAAACAATAACACTATTATGTCATGACACTAATAATATTCCCTCCCTGCTCCACCACATGATTCACCTCCATAGACAAACATACACACGTACATGATTCAGCATAGGGTCCTACTAAAGATTTGTTTAACTCCAATAGGAAAATTAGGCAGTAATAAATTAGTGGTACTTAAGTACTCCTAATTAATTAAGTGAGACATCAGAAGTGGAAGGGCTCCCTGGAGGATCGTCTCACATGTAAGGTAGTCGTTGCCGGAGCCCTTGAATGGCCTCGACTGAGACCTCTGGCTTCAACAAGATCGCCTTGGCACTGTTTATTCTTCTTCTTCCTCTTCATGCTCTGTTTCTCTTTCTCCTCACCAGTTGGTGAAACCAAGTACATGATTGGCCTTCTAATTCATAATTGGTTTTGACAGTGAGGGAGTACAAGTGTACTAGTAAAAAACAGCATTATTTTCTCATGGCAGTTGGAAAATAGAGATGAACACATGCATTAAATATCATCCTTACCTAAAGGAAGGTTATGGCGCCAATATGGATGATGAGGATTGGAACACAGATCTCCCTTTGTGCAGTTTCACCAAAATGAACCAACTGTTCCATTCTGACATTCCAGTTAAACAACACAAAAGTGACTTCTTTTAATAAGAGTTTTGTGCAGTGCACCAAAAGGTCACAACAGCAACCAGGTGAATTGGATATCCCTGTTTGCACAAAAAGGCACAGAGGAAACAATCAGAGTCTCGGACTATTACAGGCAAAAACATTTGGCTAAACTTGTCATGGCTTATTACAGTGGCATGGCTTCATTTTTACCAGGGACATTAGATTAAGAACATCTAAGGCTGCGTTCGGTTCACAGGTTTGGTGCACGATTTTCATAGGAACACAATTCCTATGGTATTCTTTCCCTTCTAACCGTTCGGAACACGGGAAAGGTGAATAGTGTTTCACAGGAAAGCTGGTCTGGTAGTACTGATTCCATAGGATTAGAAACATCCACGTGCTACTCATTTTTTGGGCGGAAGCCCGAGGCAGGCGCTCGCTGCCATGCGTTAGACAGGTTTCTGTGTTGTATTGCCAGAATAAAAAAATCAACCTATGTGTGGTACGTGAGGTGAGGACAAGAGTAGTCACTGTGCAGCTGAATAAACAAATAGCATCTCATCTTGCCAAGCATGCTACTCTAAAAAACAAATCTGTACATTTGGTAGTCCATCCAACACATTCTCTTGAGAGTTTCCTCCGGTTCGTTGTTCCATAGTTTTATACCTACATTCCTTTCCTATTCCTCTATTTTCATCAAGACCTATGTTTTCTGCCCCTTTATTCCGAACGGAGCCTAAATATTTGGTATAAGGGCATGGGACAGTGGGTGCACCAGCAGTCCAGCACCATGTACGTAAACAGGGGCATAAAGTGGTGATTCATAGTTTGTTGCCCCGAGAAACAAACATCCAAGAAACATATCTGGGTTGGTCCCATTTTTGTTCACTCTAGCCACCTACTCCTATGTGTGGATAGCAAATCTAGTCCTGGTCATACCACTTGTATGCAGTGTTACCCTGTATTTCCTTTTTCGACCAAGAGACCGGTTGGATGACCGGGGCATACTACTTTCACCCCCTTTCCTTCCTGTTTGTACCAAGTCCGATGTACATACTAAATTCCCCCACCCCCAGTTTATTTCTTGTTTGAACCAAGTAGTACAAGATTCGACTCCATGAAGTAGCTTTACCTCTAACAATAGAAGAAAAAAATATGTGACGTTGGACCATCCGATCGAGAGGGGCTGAGAGGTAGAAAATGATGCACATGCAGCGACGTAGCGAGCTGGGGAAGTAGAGCTAAGGCAGTTTCGAACGAAGATATACCTGAAGGTCGTCGGGATGTGGATAGGTGGGCGGCGGGAGGCCGGATCCGCCCACAGGCAACGACGAAGGGATCGGAGGACCTCCCGCGCCGCCGTAGATAACACGTCGTCCGGTAGTGGGTCTCCTCCCTCGCTGTCGACGACGGCCTAAACGCTGCCCCTCCTCCCCTTCACCGGCGGAGGGGGATATGTCTGGATCTCTAACCAGCGGTGGGGATAGAAAGCCAGTGTGTTTTGAAGGGAGAAAGATAGTGTTACTACCCCTATCTTGTTTAGATCTGGAGAGGATGAGAGTGTGTGAATAGAGCAACCCTAGCAAGCAAGCACAGAGGCTCTGGCCTATATATATATGTAGTGAGCAACCCTAGCAAGAAAGCAACCCCTATCTTCATCAACTCGTACAAGACCGAGAAATTTGATTACTACAACACCCTCTCCCTCGCGGACTGAGCTCCGGTGCCTTAACTGCCTTTGGCTGCATGACAGGAGGGCCAACCACCTGTTGGGCCCACCTGTCATAGACGCAAAGGAAGGAGCAGTAAGTAGAAGCTTTCGCTACACGCTATCCCTCCCGCACGAGGTGGACGGACATGCAGCAGTGGATTCGATACTGTAGAAGTAGGAGTAACATCATTGTTCGTCTTCTCGAAGAGGCGAAGAGCCAAGCGCAACCTGAACGCGGCAGTTGTGAACGCTCGCGTGGTGCGGTTCCTTGGAGTACTAGCCAGGCTCTTGCATGAGACAAAATTGCTATTGTTTAACAATTAAACTCCATTATCCATTGGTTGATACTCATTATACATAGGTCCACGCGCTTAGCACCGTTTCATCCTGGGGTCACCAATGTTTATTTGCTAATTAATAGCATTGCATGCAATGAACTAGCCATTGCAAGTCATTAAAAGCATGCACACCTCTCATCTCTTATTGGTTGATATGTCAAGAAACAAGAAACATGGTAGAAGTTAATGCACCGCGCCTAAGTGTTTTGGGACTACGTATTTGGTTTTCATAAGATGACTTACACACCTAGAAGGAGGGAGTGGTATAGCCATGTAAACCGGAAAGGATTATTTGCCTTTCTGGAGATTTCAACAAGTGACTAGACTACACCGTGTGCAGTACTCCCTCCCTTCCGGTTTATAGGGCTCAAATCTCAAATCTCATGAAGCCAGGCATTTTGCGATTGGAGAAACGTATCTCGTACTTTACAAAACTACCCTAATTAAACTCATGCATTAATTACATAGTTCTCTCGTTTTCCTCTCCGCCTTGGTCGGGGTGCACAATATTGAGCACTCCTACTCCCTCCTTTCCGGTTTATAGGGCTTATCTCAAAATCTTAGTTTTTTCATTTTATAAGGCTCAATTTGGTTGTTCCCCATCACAAGTTCAGATTCCAAGGTGCATTAAATAATTGCATGCAGGTATGCATGTACTTTATGCATGCATGCATTGCAATTAATACATTGGTAAACATACATTTTTGAAGAAAACAAGAGCATTAATTGGGTGCTTTTGCAAATTACAAAGAGGATTCCACCACTCACCATCTACCTTTGTTGGTGAATTTTTTGAATTGAGCCCTATAAACCGGAAAGGGAGGGAGTATATGACTAGCCGCTCTATCTACATGCGGGACATTTCAAAGCATCCAGGCCCGCGTGCCATCCACCAAATCACAGCGAGGTGCTACAGTCGAGACTCACCTGTCACCCCGGTGTGGCCGTCATGACCCGTCATATCACAAAACGCACACCTTTACCAGCATTGGCAAGGTGGCCTCCAAGTTGGACTGGACGAAGCAACCTTGATTTCACTGGAATGCTCGTTCAAGCCCTTTCTTCCCTTTCTTGAAGAAAACCTCACTCCAGGCTACTCACTTCTGCCATTTTTCTTACGTACCTGCTTGAAGGAAAGGTGGGCGAATCAGTTATGCTGCTATATTTTCATTCCAAGAATCTTCTTTTTGCGAAGCACCGACCGATTCTCACATCCTATTCTTTTCCCGTTTTCATTGCGATTGTGGTTTCCTTTCGATTGCTTTTTGTTTGTCACTTCATTGATGGATCCTAGAGCACTAGGCAAAGAGTTGCCGACGGACAACCCACTGGAGAGAGCGATCTCCAGGAAGCGAGCACCGACCAACGAGTTGACCATGTTGGCGGGCCAACCCATGGAGACGAAGAACTCCAAGAAACAAGCACTGGCCCAAGAGTTGAGGACGTTGGCGGACGAATTCCTCAAAGAAAGTTGGAAGAACAACAATGGCCCCACCGTGCCTGCCCCAGGAACTCTGATTGCCACCTATGTGAGGCTCAAGACCGAGTTTGAGGAGATAATCGCCGTTGAGAAGCAGTATTCCCCTGGCAAGGTGATGGCCCCCATCAAGGACGAGGAGATGGCCCCCGGAGGGATGAGATCCCGGTGAGCTGCACAAGCTAAAAAATAATGGCTTATTACCATAGTTGTGGTTTTTGATTATTTGCAATGTGCTTGCTAATATGTTAGGGTTGTGCAGGTGCCGGTGGACGTCCTTGATGATTCCGATGTCGTGGCCCGTCCTGTTGGCATCGCCCCGGAGATCGATTCCGATGTCGCGGTCAATCTTGCGGACATTGCCCCAGAAATCAATTCCCATGCCGCTGTCCATGTTGTGGTCATTTCCCGAGAGATCGATGACAAGAAATAGTTGGTCGCGCTAATCCTTCAGGGTAGTTTGCATTGCCCTGTGTTTAATTACCAGAACGATGCATGTTATCAAACCATCTTAGGGCTAGTGCACTGTCTTGTGTGGGCGGATCTTGCTACTTTTGTTTGATAGTGAATCATGCGAACCCTCTCCGAGTTATGGAAATAGATGTATCCTCACCAGCTTTTGATGTAATATATGGCATGATTAGATGTAAGTTTGAACTGTTTATCATATCGGCAGGGCTTGTTTGATGATTCTTAGTGTTAGTAGGCTAGCTCTTTATGCGAGCTATAGTACTTGCAAAACACTCACCGAAGAGAAACGTTGGGGCTGATGAGCTCGTGGTACGCTTATACTTATCCCTCGTCGATCGACCAATAGCCCTAGCTCCTAAAATTGTAGGCTTAGCGATCGATGACCTAGGCGGGCTAGTTTGGCCTAGTGGGTTTCAGTGATATGACGTGCAACACAAAATCATAGCAAGGTCAGAGACATACTCCCTCCGTTCCAAAATAGATGACCTAGACGGGCTAGTTTGGCCTAGTGGGTTTCGATGATATGACGTGGTACACTGCCGTCCGATCTTCACGTGTGGTAGCGATATTGCGGTACAGTAAGTTTTCTTGAAGAAGCGGAATTCAACGAAGTCATGATGGTTCCTTCGTCCAACAACTTACGGTGGGAAAGGTTGGGCCTGCGATATGACCGGGTAGACCAGGATAATTTTGTGCATGGCGGTGGACCGGGATGGTCGACGTCCCACATGTCGGCGAATGAAAGTATTCTTTCCGATATAGAGGACGAGCAACGAGTATTCATTGTTTATTTTTGATGAAAGCTATTGTCTCCACTGTTACGACGGAGGAGTGTGAAACACGGCAGCCCAGTGAACTTGGCATGTGCGCCACTCCCTCCTTCCTCATGTAATGCCCAGGTTACAGCTTTTTCTCACTTTCTCTCTATCAATTTCCTCTCAAATGTTTTTTACCTTTCTTTTTTAAGACACAATTGTTTTTATACCTTTTTTTAGAAATATTTTTTTATACCTAGGAGCATGTGTAGAGACGGGCTCTTGTAGAGCACACTCCTTGACTTTGTCAATGCCTCGCTCTCCTCCACATAAGGAGTACTACTTGCTATGTATGCATGCGGCGGGCAGCTGGCGTCTTGAGGGGTCAGGGCGGTGAGAGCAGGCTCCGGAAGTGGTCCGGACTCTAGTATAATTTTGGTTTTTACAGTATTTCTTTCTCCATTGACAGGTAGGCCCGCGTAGATAGATAAAGAACACGAGCTGATGAGGCGCATGCGGACTGTTTGACTGGTCAACCAGACAAATACGGAGCTATATGCTGAGCGAGTGACCGTATAATCACCATATCTCGTATACAATGATCAAAGTGAGCTACCAAGACAAGTTTGATGACCGCCAATGCATTTTACCCGGTAATAAATGACCAGGATTGAAGGGGAATCCAAATTTGCTTCGTCTTCTGTCCTTGAGCTCTTGACAAACCAATGCACTATACGGTTGTCCGCCACTCCACCCAGAGCTCTCACTAAGCGTCGTTCATGCCACCGCGCCGCACACTAACCGTAAGGCAGCGATGGCATCCGCCGCCGCCGAGTTCCTCGCCGCCGACCGCATCAAGACAAAATGGTAGGGAAGCGATGGCATCCCGTCGTGCCGAGCTCATCGCCGCTCGTGACCTCAGAACTATGTGGGAGGAATTTGAAGATGCCAAGGCCGAATGGGCGGTAGAGCAAGAGGCGGCCAAAGCCGCACGGATGGAGTGGAAAAGTCAGAAAGCACTCAAGAAAAGAGAGGCCCGCCGCCGCAAGAAAGAAAAGGATGCACGCGCTGCTGCGGAGAGGTCGGCGGAGATCCAAGCACGGTGGGGTGTCGCCGACAAAGCCGGGAAGGAGAACGACGGCGTCTGGCCAGCATGTGAGAAGTAGTAGTACTAGTAGTTATTGTGTGTGTGTGTGTCTGAGTATGAGCATGTACCAGTACTACTAGTTACTACTGTAATTTTTAGATAAAATTACCAGTACATTAGCCTAGACTAAATGGAAAAATTCCTATCCTAAGCATCAAATGGCATCTCTTTCTCTATAGGAATTGAGATGCATGTCATCTCAGTTCCTATGATTTTCATATTCCTATCCTATGAACGAAAGGAGGCCTCTGTTGTAGTAACTATCAGAGCTAGCGCATCACTGGTACAGTAGTTTTCTTCAAGAAGCGGAATTCAACGAAGTCATGATGGTTCCTTCGTCCAAGAAACTTCAAAGTGGGAAGTGGGCCTCTGATTTGACGTCTCATTAGTCATTGTTGCTGCGGCGCGACGACCTGGTTGACTCCCTTGGAGTTCTGCGTGCATGGAAAGTGGACCAGGATGGTCGACATCCCACATGTTGGCGAACGGAGTAGTATTCTTTCCGATATCGAGGTATAGTATCACTACTGATTGGTTCGCAAAAAAATAGTATCACTGCCAATTTATAATTATTTTTTATTTCTGATGAATGCTAGCGTTTCAACTCTTACGACGAAGGGTGCCAAACACGGCCGCGTCTTGGATGTCCCACACGTCGTGAAAGGAGTGGGACATGAACAGCGTGGTAGATCCCACAGTAAAAAATCAGCGTGGTAGAGCGTCTCCACTTCTTCCACTTCTGGGTCGGAGACCACACGTAGTAGTACTTAGTGGTATGAACGATACAAAGTGCGACCTGGAGACAAAGACACGTTTTCCGCAAAAAAATGGAGACAAAGACACGTCTAGTTGGAAGGTCTCGGGGCATACACGTAAACAAATATAAAAGGTAATATGTGCCTCCAACTAATATAGTAGTAGTAGAGTACTTAGGCACGCATCCATAACATCACCGTGCATTGCACGTATAACATTTAGTGGTAGTACGTAGTAAGAGACAAATGCCGCCCAAGAGTTCCCTTCTCGACCTACTTTTGGGTGTTTGGTAGAGTGTATGGAGGGTGCATGAGTCCACACTAGTTTAGCACAAATACACTAGAAGCATGCATGAAGAGGGGTGTTGAGTTGAGCATGCCTGAAGAGGGAACAACTATGCTGAGACGAGAACGCAACCAAACACACCCTATATGCCACGCATGTTCATACGATTTGTGCCTTTATACTTCACTTATTGTGCTACATTACTCAGGTTTGTACGTCCACTCCTGGGTACATATTCGTCTCATAGTTCCAGTCCCACGTGTTCTTCATATAGATGGAACGATCCTTGCATAACATGTGCACCTTGATGCTAGATGTCTCGCGTGTTGGCAAAAGGATGAACAAAGCTCACGTAAAAAAATAGAGTGGAAGAACATAGATTCCGGACGACCGAGAAGGAGCAAGGAACCTCGTGGTGGAGCGTCTGCACTCATAATATTTAATATTATTCAGCGATATAAAATTAACCAATCATCTCCATAGTGCAGTGGAAGAGTATGAAACACGGCAGCCCAGTGTAGTTACATCATACTAGTACATGGCTAACCCACGCTATCACCATATTTCTTGGCTTCCGTGCAACACCTATCTCTAGTAATCCAGCAGCTCAGATCGCTTCTCCTCCTCGTCTCTATCAAAGTGCGGCGGGCTGGCGTTTACACGCCTATTAAGGTCGGTTAACTATCACATGTTAGCGACATGCCAAGAGCATTCTAAAAAATTCCCTTCACGTTCCGTTTTCAAAAAGAAAAAATCCTTTCACGCATTTAATTTTCCTGTATGCTTTGAGCAACTTGCATGTCCTATATCGCTCTGTTTGATACTCTAACTTAGCTAGAGGTTAGACTAACTCATGACTAACCCTGAACTAACTGTAGCCAAAGAGGTGTTTGGGTGATAGGGTTAGATTGACAATAAATGCACTTCATGGAGAGAGAAAAGTGATTTTCCAGTGGTCCCAATGAGAACTATCTCCAGTTAGCACCTCTTGGGTGGGGTAATTTTTTTTGGTGGGTTCGGTGCAACTTGCTCCAATTTAAACCCTCATGCTTGGATAGTTTAGGGCTATTTGAGCCCCAACTAGCTCAAACTAACTCTAACCCATGGATCCAAACAGGGCCTATGGCCAGTCTCGACGCGGAGCAGTCGCGTGCACCAGGAAGCGGCGCTCTTTCGGCCGTCTCGCCACTTCAAAGCCGGGCGCCAAGTGAGAGGTCGCCTCCGCCTCGCCGGGCATTAATGCGGCATCGACGCCTGTATGACGCTGACCGTTTCACGCGGGAAGCGTGCGCTGGCAAGGGAGTATAGGTTTTGAACCGTTTCAGGTGTACTACTGGTAGTTTGCAAAACTACTCAATTATTGCACTCGGTTTCCTAGGAAATTGTTGTAAAAATGTTACTCCACAGCCCGCTTCCCTTCTCCTTCCTCTTCCACCGCCCGCGCATGTCCGTGGGAAGTGACCGGTCAACCCTTATATAGGAGTGCTAGCACAAAAAGATGCATGCATGGCCACTAAAATTTCCATATTAAAGCGCCATCGGCGGGAGTATGGCGTATGTTGTTACCTTCGGCCGGCCCATGGCTACCGGGCGACGGTGAACAGAGAAGAGGCGGCGGGAGGGGAATGAATGCAACTACTGTTTGGGTTCGCCTTCCGGCTTAAATAAATGCTCAGCATCACGTGTACCCGCGGGTGCACAAATTGTAATATACGTGTCTGCTTAAGTGGGCGTCCACGTGAATCGGTGTGTGTGTGTGAGAGATTCTGAGAGACAGAGTGCGTGTGTGCGACTCTACTCTTCGGACATGTACTCAACCTTTTGCATCGTGATATAAGTATAATGGTATTTACTTTAGCTAGTGATTTATGTGGCCATGTTAAAATGGTTGTGTCAAAAAAATGTCACTTCCTGCTCATGATTTGCGTTATATAATTACAAGCAAGATTCTCGTGCATTGCACGGAACATCAATATGCATTTTTTACAGAACACCTGTTGTGATTGACCCATGCAGGAGTAATCCCATGTGTAAAAACTAATGATATCTCGAGAATTTTATCGGAAAACTAGTATCTTGAGAATGTCATCGAAAAATTGAAAGATGAGAGATAAGGCGAGGAGGAGTGGAGCGTGGTGGTGACTGGTAGTCGGAATGGGCGGAGGCATGGGGATGGACAGCGCCGACAGGTGGCAGTGGCCACCATGCATGCTAGATTGTTCCACAGACTTATTCCTTTTTTAATTGCTGAGCAATGAGGTTGCGGGAGATAATGATGTGGAGAGAGGTGCGGGTATCTTTTGTAAAATTATCATAGTTTGCTTTCTATCCTCAGATATAGATCATAATGCTCAGATTACAAGATGGCAGGCACACATCACCACCAACTCGTTTTTTATAAGGGTACAGATGATAAGTTTGCTGACTACTAAAGTAAAGTGGAATTTGTCTATGTTATGCAAGTAAATAAAGGTGATTGTTCATCATACGAGTAAGGTTGGATGAAGGGTGGTAGGAATAAATGCTCCGCCTAGAGCATGTGTGTGTGAGATGGAGTCTTAGTGTGTGTGTGGGGTGTGTGTGTGTGAGAGAGAGAGAGAGAGAGAGAGAGATGGAGTCTTAGTTTGTGTGTGTGTGAGAGAGGGAGAGAGATGGAGTCTTAGTGTGTGGGGGGGTGGGCGTGCGTGCTTGCGTGTGTGTGTGTGTGTGTGTGTTTGTGTGTGTGTGTGTGTGAGAGAGAGAGATGGAGTCTTAGTGTGTGTGTGTTGGGGGGGGTGCGTGTGTGTGTGTGTGTGTGTGTGTGTGTGTGTCGCGGGGTCCTCTGTGGCAGATGTAATTTAAGTGTCCATGGCTTTCATCATAGAGAGGTGATGTGTATGGCAGAGGCCACCAACGATGGGGTGCGAGAGAGAAAATGCCCGTAGAGAGGGAAGAGAAGGTGTGTGCGCGTGAGAGGAGTCGACTTCGAGAGAACGTGTTTATTCGAGAGACACCGAGGAAGACTACCATATATCGATGGTGCATGTAGGCGGAATTAAACTAATGGATGGTCTTATTGGTTTCAGGATATAGGGGAAGAGTGAGAGGCGGGGGGTAGCTAGAAGGAGATTGTTAAGTGTGAGTGTGTGTTTTACCCATCCAAAGGGAAGTTATGTGCACAAAAGAGGAGAACAATTCGATGTGGCGTTAGGATTGAGGGTAATTAACTACGTATGGAGACATAGAGACCTTGAACGTGCATGTGTGAGAGGTATACATGTATACGTGGGATGTGTGTGTGTGCGCGTGCGCATGATCAAGATAAAAGAAAGAATACATAAGTCATAAGATCAACGACATGGTAGAGACGGATCGGTATGACAATATGCATGCATGTGAGAATGCATGGAAGAAGTCCCGACAATTGAGCATGTGTTTTTGTCTTTAAGAGATAATTGCGTGGGCTGGAGCATGCATCTATGGCGAGCAGAGGGAGTGAGGCACAATGATTGTGCAAAAGAGACCAACCTATAAATGCATATGTATGGAGAGACATATATAGTGTGGGTGATAGGAAGCAAGACTCCGTGCGAGAAAGAAATGTTGATAGAGAAACTACAGATAGATATAGAGATGGAGATGCTAGCTAGAGGGACATCCGCTAGTTTGGGTGTTGGAGATGACCGTCGGGTGGTTCAAACGGTGAAGTTATATATGTGTGTGAGAGGGCACTTGACTGCATGTAGAGAGAAACATATGTAGTGTGCGTGATAGGAATCAAGAGTGAGGGCGAGAAAGAAGGTTGATGGAGAAACAGATAAATAGAAAGATAAAGATGCTAGCTAGTGTGCGTTAGAGACAGGAGTATAGTGGATCAGAAGGCTGGGTTATGTGTGTGGGTGTGAGAGAGATAGAGAGATGGTCCGTGTGAGTCACATACAAACATATATCAGAGAGAAATGAGATCCAGAGAGACGGAGTTTTGTGTCTGCGAGAGAGACAAATATTTCACAACGAGACTGATAGCTAGAGAGACATACGAGGGAACGCAAGATATCTCTAGGGAGAGAGGTTGTGTGTGAGCGACATACAAGAGAACAATGGAGAAATATGAGACCCTGGGAGACAGAGTTTGTGTTTGTGTGTGAGAAAGAGATATTGAAGAGGAAGAGTCATAGGTTCTCATATCTAAGGAGCGAAAGACATCTCTGTATGAGGGGTGTGCGTGGCACACATGGGAATAGTAGAGAGAAATGAGACCCCGGAGACAAAGTTTTGTGTTTGTGTGAGAGAAAGAGATTCCACATGGAGAATCATAGTTAGAGACACATAGCAGGGAGTGAGATATACTTAGAGAGAGATAGAGTGATGAAGGTCGAGGGAGAGAGTACCGTCAGTGTGTTACGAAGATAAAAGATCATTGTCGACATACAGGTAGCACGAGAGATACATGAGAGACGATGAACGCGTATAGGTCCAGAGAGATAGTCCTATATAAGCATGAGTGATAGTTGTATGAGACGAATATCTGGATTAAAGGGGATTCAAATATTTAAACTAGAGATCACGACATCGATAATATCATAAGAAATTTCATATCATAACGCAAATTGGTGTATCAAACATGCATATTCATCTGAATTTGGGCACACGTGTAATGTTATATAGTTTATCAATATTGGTGATCCATAGATTCTTCAGTTACAAACAATGCATGGTTTATATGCAATTAATGTCTAAACGAAATTATACTATATGTTGCGTGTGTGAAACACATTATACATGTTTGAGAAGTAAAAAAACCCGCATGAAACACACATTAATTGGAGACAGTTAGCGAGGAATGCATACATTGGATTTCAACATAAAGTGGTTTCAAATATTTGAAAATCCAAATTGATGGATACAACCTTATGAATCTGAGATCATGCCATTTGTAAACCATATTTATGTATAAATGGTGTTGTGCTTTTCAAAGTATATATAGAAAAATGATGTATATAGAATGTAATTCCAATTGAAAATGGATCCCGCCCGAAAAAAAATAGAATACAAACGGGATTCAAATTGAGTTGGCACGGTAAACGTGCACTCTGCAAAATTTGAACGAAGCGGGGAAAGTCACAGAATCACCAAACCAAAATCATGCGAGATGGAAATCACTATCGCCTATCCTCGCCACGCAAAGCCTATATGCTAGATTTCTATAGGTTTCGATAGGGGTAGGTTTGTAATTTCACCCAAACGTGACGTAACCGCCTCTTACCCGGATTCATACACGGTGGGCGCCAAAACACAGTGTGTCCTCGGCCGAAATCGACTCCCTCCCCGATTCATATTCATAAACGGTGGGCGCCAAAACAAACTCGTTGGCAAATATTCGTATGCGAGATTACCGTCCTATCCCCAACCGACTAGTGTTGCTGTGATGTAGTAGAAATGTGAAACGGGGCTAAGTTTGTAAATTTCCTCGCATTTGAGACAAGCGCGCCACGAATACATGGTTCCCCCTTCCTCTCTACCTCCCTTTTCCCCATTCATACTCCGTGGGCGCCAAAACAGCCTCTCCACCCCACCCTCCTCTGTCTGCCGCCGTCCGCCACCCCATCCACCGCCGTCCTCCTCCACCATGCCGGAGCTGATACCCCGACGCTGCCGTCCATTACGATAGATCGACCTCTCTCATCCGCGGCTTCGGACCAAGATCCTTGCATCCCGTCCTCTCGCTTCATCCCCGCCGTCGTCCACCTTGCTGGCGCCACTCCTACGACCGTCTCGTCCACCGCGCCCTGCCGCCACCTTCTACCCTCCTAGATCTGCTTCCACACCGCCGACAGCCATCGCTACCGCAGCACCGTCAAATTCTTAGCAGATGCGTACACGGCGCCGCACTAGAGGCGGTACTCTTTCGTATCTGCTCAACTTATTTATCGCAGCAAGAAAATAGATCGCCACTGCTTTACTCTGATTTCTTGTCTTGGTTGCAAAGTTGCCTTTGTCCGGTTTGCACCTTTAGATCTGCCATGGCACGCTCAACACCATACTCGCAATGCTCATGGTTTTCCCCTTTTATATTCCACACTAGTTAAATCACATGAGACTAAATTTCAAAATTGGGTCACGATTTTTCAGAGCTCACGGAGTTCGGTCTGCGATCGAAGGGCTCGGTGGGGACGGTGGTTTTGGGGCGGTGGTGGGGCCTCGTCGAACGAAGAAAACTCGACGCTGGTGGGGGCGGGGTGGGGTGGGGGTGGCGGGGAACACATGCGGTGGGGCCGGTGGTTCGGCCCGGCCCGTGTGGTGTTCTCAGAGGAAGCACAAGTATATTCCTTGTCGAAGGGGAGCAGGACATCTGCAAATAACAAATGATAGAGCTGGCCTGTACGTGATCGATAGGCTTTCAATTACTAGCGGCAATACAACACCGTAATTTCCAGCCAGTAACACTTTCCTGATTTATACATCCTGGTTATGGTGTACCCCTGTTAGTACACTATGATCTGCCTAGTTGTTGTGTGCTCTTGTTATCATGGTTTGGCAATAAACTCTCTGTACAATATATTATGAACCTATCATCTGCCAGCTATCCTTACTTCTGGAGCCTATTTTTTTGTGTACTTGTGCGGATTATATAAATGCACGCACCATATTACAGACACATGAGCTCTCTCATCGTAATCCAGTGATAGCACACAAGTGTTTACAGCGCGCCTATATTAGAATATCATCTGCATTACAAAGATAATCTCACAACTATTTATGTTTTCATGGTTCTCGGATATCATACACAATTACGGTGAATATCGTAATCCGCGCATCGGAAGAATATTGTGGAACACTGCAATGACTTACAAAATTGGCACCAAGGCATTGAGTGCCATTCGAAGCAATGAAACTCAGACGCTCCCCACCTGTTGATTCTTGTTCGTAATATCATCCTAATGACTATTCTAACCTCGAGGAGTCAAAGGCACATGGCCTGTCCTGTTCACCCATCAAGGTGCCTGTTCTAATTTGGCAAGGTTTTATTGATTGCGCGTATCTTGCATATGTTGTCTTGCATTTCTTCTACTTTGTTGCACCGCCATCTGCTTAGTTTACTCATCATATATGTCGAGATGCCATGCCCATCCATTATCAATACATATTCCATCTGTCATCGTACCATGTTTTTCCACTCAAATGCTTACATTAGTGTAGAATATATCCAATGCCAATGTTTTTATCAATTGTTCGCTCCAAATTATCTGATCTGTATGAATGGTTACATTAGTGTAGAATATATCCAATGCTAATGTTTTTTAGCTCTCCATTGTTCTTGTAAGTACATGCTGTCCTTTATCAGTGTACTTATAATGACAGGTAGGTGTTCATGTACCATCACTCTGCAGCTTATTTTCCTTTGCCCTCCATTTTCTACACATCAGATCTATATTTACTCTTGCCATAAGGTTGGTACTGAATAAGTTTAGCTGTGCATTGCTCTTGGTTGCACCTTTTTCCTGTATCGTTGCACTTACATTTATAGCTACTTGCTTATGTAGCATCACTCTTCATCTTATCTTAAATATTCTCCATTTTTTCATATATTATCACATCTATATTTACTCTTAACAAAATGTAGAATAAAGGCAATGCTTTTGAAGAAGATTCTGTGGTAAACTTCTTGAATTGCCCCCCATCAGCATGGACAAGGCCTTTATAGAGCCTGTCTTCACCAATAATGTAAGTTTGTCCATCTCAAGCCTTCAAACTTTGTTGTATATATTTGGTTAGGCATGACTACAACAGCTGTTTATTTTATGTAGTTCATAAACAAAAGTTTATTATATGTAGTTCATAAACAAAAGTTCGTCCTTTCTCAATTTAAGTTTTCAGTTGTACAACCAAGTTCCTTCTTCATACCATGTAAATTAAACTATACAGAGCAAGTGATCTTCTTTTGCACTTCATGTATGCTTCTGTTTCTTCATCTCAGAATCCGGTGGTGTGGTGAACCTACCCACTACAAAGACAATGTCATATTCTGCAATGTCTTAACTATGAACAATGTCATATCATTCTACTATTATTTAAACCGTCTCTTTATTTGCCAATCTGAAATGGTATAAATTGACAGCACACTAACCATTGATACTTATGAGTTCTTGATCTGTAATCAAGTGGTGTTGTGAAGCTGCCAACTCCTTCACAATGTCATTTCCTGCCATGTCTTGACCTGAACAATACCATATTGTGTTAATGCAAATTTAAACTGTGTCACTTTATTCACAAGAAGAAATGTGATGAATTGTCGACTGATACTTTTATGTGCAAAACCCGTCATCTGTCCGCTTGTTTATCTTTCAGAGTGAGGAAGATATAAGTGGTGAACAAGCGCTTGATCTCATCATCTTGCTCACCGCTTATGCTGCAGCCAAATAGGCTAACCTTTCTTGAACTCTATTTAAGTGCTGTCGGTTTTGTATATTATTTTGTCGGCGTGTTTATTTGCACTGCTGGCGATCTTTGATGCCCAGTGTATGTAATCTGCTGTCTGCTTGTGCTTTATTATCATAGTGGCGAACTTTGACGCCAAGTGGATGTAATATGTCGTAATTTCTTTATTGTATAGTATAGGTTTTTTCTTATTCATGATGCTGTAGTTATTTTACTGTATATATATCCTGTCTTCGCCCGTCATGCAATCACGATGTAGGTTGGGCCTGAAACGTGTCGATCAGCTCACGGCCGGCAAAGAACGAAATGAACCCCGCCCATGATTATGCGAATCAAATCACGGGCTTTTAACAGTCGAAAAATTGTCTCGGTCCTTGTTTGGCCCAATCAGATATCGGTCATGAAAGCAGGCCGGATGCAAACCGAGCCATAGTTAGGCCCAACTATATGACGGGCTTTTAACAGGCTGAAATTAATATAGGGCCGAAATGTTAAATGGGCCCTTAACAGGCCAAAACTAATATCAGGCCGAATTACTAAGTGGGCCTTTAGCAAGTGGGCCCAAAAGCATAGTGTCCAGTTGACGGGCCGAATCTGATATGGGCCATAATTGAGCCCAAAGCCTCTTAAAGGGCCGGACCTGATCTGGGCCGTAATTTGGCCCAGAACGTGGTAGGCCTTTAACGGGCCGGATCTCATATGGGCCACTATTAGGCCCGGAGTGTGGCAGGCCATTAATGGACCGGATCAAATATGGGCCGGCATTTGGCCCAAAACATGGCAGGCAGTTAATGGGCCGGCCTACTAGGGTCCACAAAATCTTGTGGGCCTCATAAACCGACCCATTAATGTCGGCAAAATCTCGTGGGCCTTTAGCTGGGCCGGCCCATTATGACCTGCAAGAATCTTGTGGGCTTTACCTGGGCCGGCCCATTATGGCCTACAAAATCTTGTGGGCCTTTAGCTGGGCCAGCCCATTATGGTCCGCAAAATCTTGTGGGCCTTCAGTTGGGCCGGCCCATTTAAACTTGATGGGCCGGTCCACGTGTCAACATATCATAGGCGCGTCTCGCCCATTGGATGAGTTGACACGTGTCTCCTCCAGCCAATGATGATTTTACACGTGGAAAATCCCCATTAGTCGGGCATTAACGGGTTATCGGATCCAAAACCCGCCCGATAGCTTAACGGTGTTCCGTTATGGTGGATGCCACGTGTCGGTCACCCTTGACGAAAGCACTTCGTGACGCCGATTTATTGTCATGGAAGTGGACACTTCCGTGATGATAATTTTGGTAATGTCATGGAACACTTCTCTGACGACAGTGTATGACTATCTTGATTCTGTCATAAATTTGTCATGGATGTACATGCATGACAAAAAAGCGACCTACTGTGACAAACACGTATCATCACGGAAGTGTATTTTTTTGTAGTGTTGATTTCGTATCCGACGACTGCAAACGACTGACCAGAGATGAAAAAGTCAGTCGACCAATGTGTAGCCTCACCTTGCTAGTGCGTTGATTTACAAAGAAAATTACATTTTCGACAAAGAAAATTCAGTTTCGACGCTTAAGTTCACTTTCGATAGTTAAGTTCAGTTTAAACGCTTAAATTAAGTTTCAACAGTTAAGTTCGAAGATGAGCGGCTGATGTATTTTACATCTAGCACTTTGTGGTTATGTATTTTACGTCATGTATTGGAGATGCTATTAGAATTCCACTCTGGTTAACGTTGTTCATTGTCTCTCTTGTCCTGCTTCACCTCGGCGTCGTACAACTCACCGGAGCTGCTCCAACGACGAAACCCTCCATCACAGCGGAGCAGTACCTCGGGCTCCATCTCCAGACGCCTAAGATATTCTTCCCCTCATCCGACAGCCAAGTCAGCTGGAGCATCCTCACCGGCTAACCCAATCACGCTGAGATCGACATGGCTTCGCCAAAGAGGTTGTACACTTGTTGGATCTCTTTTTTACTCTACATGTTATATATATTGCCCACTGAGCACTCGTAGTAACGGGAAATACGATTATTTTATCCTACTATATGACAAGCAGTGAGGTACCAGTCAACTTAGCTATCCGTGATGGACTCTCTTGAACGCCATCATTATTTATCTCTACGCGTTTCAGTTGTGCATTTGTCGATGGGCCTGGGAGTTGAGCTAGTATGGTAGTGGCCTGGGTCCAAAGTAATAGAAGTAGCACAAAAACATTTTTTTAGTGTAGGATTTTCCTTGCTCAAGCCTGCCTACTAGAATCGCCAATGCTTGAAAGGAAAAGTGAATAAAAAACATCAGAATTGGAAAGTTTCCTATGGTACTACTTTTCATGAATTTGGTGCAAAGGAATGAAGCAAAGGAAAACTGTAGGATTTGTTCCTTTAGTGTCTCCTTGAAAGAAAAACCGTAGGAATTCTAATTTCCACTTCTCCTCCTTTTCATATTCCAATTCATCAAGCACAAGACTAAGAGATAGTAGCATAATAGCATTATAACCGTACATTTTCTTGTGGTTTGACTTAATCTCACCATGGTTTTTTGCATCCTGTGATCTTCCAATTGTTGTGAATCAAACACCCAGTTGGCGTAAATCCCGTGTTTTTAAATTCTCTGTTTTGCACGTGCATTCCTATCCTATTCCTGTCTATTTTCCTATCCCTGCATTGTTAGAATCCTCAAATTCAAACAAGCCCTTACTCAATTACTTCTGTTACAGATATGTGTCAAAGAAAACCTTGTGCGGTTTGTCCTGCTTCCTGCAAGACCAGTTCCACCCCAGCTCAATTGCTCCAACGATGGAAGGGTTCACCACAGCAGGGATCCGCTCTCGGACTGTCTGTCCCCGCCTCAGATCTTCTTCCCCACTGCTGGCAGCCACGGCAACTACATTACCATCATCAACTGAGCAGATGACCTTGAGGACTACACGGGTCCGCAAGAGAGGTCGCACTCTTCCGTGTCTGCTTACGTTATGCGTCGCTTAATATGATGAGATGCTACATTATCGTCTTGTTCACCTATTAGACTCCGAGTCAGGTCCAAACTAATGCTGAAACTTGAGTTTTTAAATGGTTGTGGGGTACATATTTGGGCAGCAATCAGTACTATCTATCTACTATCTGGTTAATCTCCGGTGTCTACTATGAGTTTCATGTTGGGTGCAAACAAACATTAAAGGAGCCATTATCTGTATTTTTAACTAAAGCTATTATCTGCCTGCTATCGTTGGTTTTGGGTCTATCCACAGTTTGCTACCATCACTCTGGATTTGTGCATGCACTCCTTACATAATCTCACTATGCTTTATTCCTATGCATGCAAGTTATTGTACACAATGGAACTGATCATGTAGAGCAAAAGAGACGAGCCTTGCGTAGCAATAAAATTTCATGCAAACATCGTTCCATGGTGGGCGCAAAGGCAGCGCCCCCTCCACCCATTTTGGATCGTAATCAAGAGGAAGATAACTGTTATGAGGGGGATTCAGAAGGAGAAGACCACTCCTATTTACCCCATGAGGTCTTTGCTCCAACTTGGCATGCTGATGTTGGTAATATCATGCATATGGCGCCTTGCATTGCTTACTGTATACATTAAAGATGTCATCTGCTTAGTTTAGACATGCTTTGTGTCAATGCCATCTGTTTAGTTTCTTTATCGTATATGTGTATCATGCAATGCCATCTTGTCTAGCCAGGCATCATATATGTGAATTTCGTAATGCCACCCTGGTTAGCCAGTCATCTTATATGTGAATTATATCATGCCATCATTTCTTATTACGTGTTAAATTTGTCAACAATTTTAGTACATTCAATTACTCTTCCTGTGCATCAGCCATTTGGCACGGTCATGGAAAAATCTGGAGTGGAAACAAGGTCTTCAGAGCAGACAATGCTATCTGACGAAGCGCATGTCTTGTTGGTTACCGATAGCTCCTCAGAGGAGGATTCAGAGACAGATGACCAGTCATATCCCCCCCCCCCCCGAGGTGCATGCCCTAACTTGGCAGGGTTATGTTGCTCATATCATGCGTATGGTATCTTGCATTGCTATGTCATTTGCTTAGTTTAGACATGCTTTGTGTGAATGCCACCTGTTTAGTGTCTAATTACCATATATGTGAATTATGCAATGCCATCTTGTTGCAAGACATTATATATGTGAATTATGCAATGTTATCTTGTTGCAAGGCATTATGTATGTGAATTATGCAATGCCATGCTGTTTAGGCAAGCGTCATATATGTGAACTAGCGGGGTCACCCGCGCAATTGCGCGGCTAGATTTTTTCAATTTACAATTTCACATGCTAGAAGCTATGTTTGTCCTATCATAAGTTTTCAAATTATTTATTGAGCTCATTTAGTTCATTCCTTAGGTCCGTTAAAACTCGTTATTTTTCTGAATAATAACGAATAATATAGAACCATTAAATTTGAACATGTATCTATGAAAAAAAATTCAATTCACAAATATGGTCCGAGAATGTATTTACTTGTGTGCATGCATTTGTGCCCTTGGTTTTTTTAATTCATAATTTCATATGTTAGAAGCTATATTTTGTCATTTTAAATGTCTTTTAGATTTTAAAATAAACATCGCATACTATTATAATTTTTAGAAGTATGGATTGAGCTAATTTAGTTCATGCGTAAGGTGTGTTGAAGCTAATGAATGCTTTTTGACTGTTAACGAATAATATACAATGGTTAAATTTAAATATGTATTTGTGAAAAGTTACATCTTCGGTTCAAACATATAGTCCATGAATGATATACTTATGTTATGCATTGGTGATGCCTTTGTCGGTACATTACCTAAGAATATATGTGTTTTTTCATTAGGGAAATTGTACTGATAACTTTGATTTCCTTTTTGTTTTATTCTTTCCTAGCCATGGACAGGGATGCGTGGAAGCTTGCTATTCATGTGCCAGAGTCATGAGTTGGTCGCGAGATCTTGTGGGTTTCACCTCTAGCCTATCTCAACTTGTTTGGGACTAAAGACTGTGTTGTTGTTTTCCCACACAAAAAAGACTTTGTTGTTGGTGTTTCCTTGAGAAACATGCATTTTCTATGAGTTCAATCACGATGCAAAGTATGTAGCCACTCCATGTATAGTGTTATGTGTAGTATTTTTTTATCTTTATGATTTAAACCTCTCTCTCTCTCACTCTCTCTCTCTGTGTGTGTGCGCGCGCGCACGTGTGTGTGTGTGTGTCACACACACAACCCCTCTAATTATCCTCCTTTAACAACATCTCATTAGTATGCATCATGGAATAGAGGCTCTATTTACCCTCCCGTATAACTTACTTTTATTTGTTCAATGCCACCTCCATAAATCACTACATTAAAACCCCTAAGCTTGAAATATAATTTTGACTACATACTGTTTTTTGCCAGTTTTCCAAAATCTAATCTGTTTTGGCTGGGATATAAATTACTATATGCTCGAGTGGGTTTCCCGTGTCCATCGTGAGGGGGATTTGGATTCAGATGCACTGCAAAATCCCATCATTTGGCCAGTTTTTGCTCTCCTAATTTTATTTTGAGCTTTCCTCCACACAAAATGACCCTTTCACCTTTAAAAAATGATATTGTCAAACCAATATTTTAGATTACCCTGTAGAAATATTAAGAAACACAAAATGTACTAAAAATAATGAGAAAGTTTCATAAACTAAATGTGATCATACTTAAATTTAAGTTCTCGTCACATCCGGTTAATTAAGGTGTGGCTTTGCTATTTCAATCTATGGGCCCAACAAAGGACAAGCATCCGTGCAAAAAAAAGGAAAATCATGAAGCTCAACCCTAGTATTTTGCTGACGTCACAGATGACCATAGCACACGCAGTGCTACCCAAATTTTTGTCAGATGAATTCTATCTCCATTGCTTACATGCACTCATAGTTTGGATAATTATTCAGGTATATGCTTGATTTATCACAACCTTTTAGTCTCCACCGCCAAGTGGAATCTGATAAATAATAATGGCCATGATTATTACATATGAACCTAGCTACTATGAATGTGACCTCAGCGTAGGTTTCATTGGCCTCATATATGGTCTTTGACGTGTACGGTAGGCCATTTAGCGTTCTTTACATGCATGTATCTGAAGCTCCAATCGAGATAGTGTTCTTGTCTAGTTTTAATTCGTTAGCCACTGTTGCTTGTCGTAGATTGGCGTTACCCAGTCCGGGTACACATGTCCAAATTTAAACAGATGGTTGTAGATTATACGTGCAATGTTTCCTAGTATGATAATTCTTTATGGAAGTACGTGTGAAGCAATCAAGAATGTCTACTACCTGATTGTCCTGCTATGCACCCATCGATGCTTCTCATCTGTAGAGTGCACTGCAATCACCAATGGCATCGACATGTCGTAGTATATAGACTGGTCAAATACCATCTCGTTCTGCCCATAGTCTTGTCCGCGTCAGAGGCTGAGGAAGCGCCTCATCGTCAAGAGAAGGAAAACTCCTTGATCATACTGGTGCATCACCCCGTCACGTCTCGACCACGCGATCTATGCAAGTGACTATGTGGTCGTGGCCGACAACCCAGCCAAGTCTTCATGCTTGCGACCTTGATGTCGAGCGCTAGCGCAATCTTTTAAATTGAGATGACCGACAACCTAGTCGTGTCTTCGTGCTTGCGATACGATATTGACGGCCTCCGAGATGGGTCGTTTCACAAGTTACGTTGTTTGTCGTGCTAGCATGATGCTTCTTCCTGCAGTCCTGCCATCCCAGATCTCTGGCATGCACTCCCGCCCAATTTAACTTTGTGCATGTCTGCCAAGGAGAACTTTGTGCATGTCTGCTGAAGACACTTGGAGAAGGCGAAGTAGGGAAGTGTCGACTGCCCTCTATCACACATCTTTTTTTCTTTTTGCGGAGAGCCCAACGAAATTCCTTTGGGTATGACGTGAGGCTGCTGCATTAACTTTCAATCAATGATGGTGATGTTATTGGACTTCTTTTCTTGTACTTGAAGTCAGACTCTGGTACATAATCACGGATGTACTGTCCAATGAAATGTGTATGCTTTTTTTTCTGTTGTGCGTGTCCAATGAGCATATACGCACGTAGATATTGTTACAAATATAAAATTCAGCTGGTGGCCATACCTTTCATTAGCGCTGAATAATGACTTCACGTACAAAAAAGCACTTAATTACAATGAGATAAGGAAAGACATCGGGTCCGGACTCTAGCTGTGTCTCTTGCGTATGAGCCTAGCGATTGTTCGTTCAGTCCGACATGTTTAGGCTGGCTGTAGTCGTATGGGATAAGGAGACATGCATATACATACTTCTTTCCTGCAAAATCACAGCCGTTATTTTTAACTATTATTTTACTGTTACATCTAAGCCGTACGTTTTCTATCGTTTTAATAATATAATAGAAGATAGATAGATAGATTATATCATGCCGTCCTTTTTTTATATTTTTCGTTGCTTTTGTCGACAATGTTTGTATATTCAACTGCTCTTCCTGTGCATCAGCCATTTGAATTGGTGATGGAGAAATCTGGAGTGAATACAAGGTCTTCAGAGCAGACAATGCTACCTGCTGAAGCAGATATCTTGCTGGTTACAAATAGCTCTTCAGAGGAGGATTCAGAGGCAGATGACCAGTCCTATTATCCCCCTAAGGTGTATGCTCAAACTTGGCAAGGTTATATTACTCATATAATGCATATGTTGTATTGCAATGCTTAGTTTTTACATCATATACACAATATTGAATGACATTTGCTTAGTTGACACATCATACATGCGATTGCCCTCTGCTCACTTCCTTAGTATATAAATCATATATTTGAATTATGTTATGCTATGATGTTTACATAAACAGCATGTATCTGAATTATGGCATGCCAACCCATTTTCTAAAGACATAATATAGTTATATCATCTCATCCTGTTTACATAGTCATCATATTTAAATTATGTCATTCTATCCGTGAATTATATCATGCCATCATGTTTCCATCGACGGCATGTTTGTGATTTATGGCATGCCAACCACTTTAATAGACACATCGTATAATTATATCATGTCATCCTGTTTACATAGTCATCATATTTTGAAGTATGTCATTCTATCCTGTTTAGTTAGCCATCATAAATGTGAAACTGTGTCATGCTATCCCCTTTAATTAGCCATCATATATGTGAAATTATATCCTGCTATTATGTTTTCTTAGACAACATAAATGTGAATTATTCCATGCCCTGTTTTCTTCCCTACTATCCATTGCACATGTCTATCTTACAATGTCTGTACATTCAATTACTTTTCTTGTTTATCAGCCATTTCAATTGGAGGGAGTGATGGCAGTATCTGTGGGAATAAAAACACGGTCTTCAGAAAAGATCGTGCTACTTGTCGATGCAGATAGAACCACGGTTGTACTTGCCCAAGAACCAGCCCCACCACATATAACCCACACTCATGCAGATTGTACCCCTATCCAGTTGGACAGAGAACCAGCTACACCCCTTCTAACCCCAACCCCAGCAGATAGACACCCAGTTCCCGTTGACACAGCACCGTCTCCACCATAGAGCACCCAAACACGAGCAGTTAGTAAGGCAACTGCATTGCCCAAATCACGAGGACCACCACTCCGAACCCGAAGTCAATGCTTAAAGCAGAAGAAGAATTGTTCTCAGGTCAGGTTCCGTAGCTATGGTTCATACTACTTTGCTCTTGCATCATCAGATTTCTTGATACCAACTAATTTCAAATTTGAAGGATAAAATTGAAACTCCAATGGCGCAACAGGTATGTTTTAAACCTGTTTCTTCAACGTGTTTGGCTGTTTGCTGTTGTAACTTGCTCTATGTTGATTTCAGTTTTAATTGAATAAACAGTTATGTTCTCATTCCATGCACATTACAAGTGTTGTTATTGTTGTGTAGTTTCCCACACTTATATTCTGTCTATGCTGCTTTGTCTTAAATAGATATGATTGAATCGTATCTATCTTGATTTGGCAACATAAACTAGAATGATATAGACCATACAGTGACCATACTACATAGATATATGTTTGTTTCATGCTGTTATCCTGTCCACCTTACTACTGAACTGGTAAACCTGAGATGTGTTTGTTTGTTTCTCTTTTAGAACGCGGATAAAATGTTGGAGAAGAGTACCCTGTTATGCAATGGTAAAGGAAGTAATGCAGATAAGGTTCAAGATAGTGAGACATCCCTGTTGGCCTCCAAGAAAGCTGATAAAAACTATATTGAAGACACTAAGACAATCCCAAAGTCCTGTCTTGATGTAGTGTTCGAGTTACTGGCTACCACTACTGGCACCAGCTCTTCGAACTCGTTGCCTGAATCAGTTCAGCTTCTTGAGTTTCAACTTCAAGTTGAAAGACATCGATCAGATGTTATGCGACGAAGCCAAGGGTGAGGAAGTCCCTGCAGAATTCACATGCATACTTTACGGTGCAACAAAGTTACTGGAGGACTTAAGCGCCAAACAAGAGAAAGTTAATAAGCTTGCTAAGCATCTTGCCAGCATTATGAGTACCCAGGATATTATTTCTTGAGCTCTTCTGAAGTGGTCTCAATTCTGGACTTGTTTTGCTGCGACGTTTATATGCTGTTGTGTTCCGTATATTTGCACTGGTGGCGAACTTTGATGCCCAGTGGATGTAATATGTGTAATAGTCGTGATAGCCTAGTGTAAGTTGCTTGCTTATTTACTTCCTTGTTGTCTTGTTTATTTGTTTGCTTGTAGTCAGTGCAGTTCTTTTTCTGTGGTTTGCTAGTGGCTGCAATAACCTATTTTTTAAAACTAGGCCACAATAACCATGGGCTTATATTTACTCTAGTGACACTGGGCCTCCTACGGGCCGTAGAAACTGTGGGCCTTCTACGGGCCATATAAACAGTGGGCCTTCTACGGGCCATAGAAGCAGTGGGCCTTCTACGGGCCGTAGAAACAATGGGCCTTCTACGGGCTGTATCATCAATGGGCCTTCTACGGGCCGTATCATCAATGGGCCTTATACGGGCCGTATGATCGATTGGCCAAACATGGGCCAAACAGACCGCGATTCGGCCGTAAACGGGCTAGAGTTGGAATCGTTTGTTCATGGGCCGACCATAACGGGCCATCGTTAATAGGTCGTGTTGATGACGCTATGAAAACGCCCAACGTATTAACGGACCACAAACGGGCCGATCAGTAACCACGGGCTGAATTTGGCCAACAAGCGTAAAATAGCGAACGGGCCATAAGTAAACGAATGCTGGAAATGAGCCCAAGAATAAATGGGCTCTGAGAAGGCCGAAAGATAACATGGGCTGGAAACGGCCCAACTGAATAACGGTTCGTTAATGGGTATAAAGTGATACACTGTTCATCACGGGCCAGTTTCACCACGGGCCGTTAGTGGGTGTAAAGTGACACACTGTTCATTATGGGCCAGTTTCACCACGGGCCGTTAATAGGCCAAGAGTTACATAGGGCCTCATATGGGCCGAAAGACGTCATGGGCCATACATGGGCGGGCGAAAACAGGATGGAATCATATTGGATGGCCAGATGACGCTCTTGGGCCTAATTCGGATAGAGCGTAATGGGCCTTGGGTTAGTGGGCTGTAAATGGGCTATATTCGAACAGCCGTTAACGAGCTTTCCATGGGCCGACGCCATGACTTTGACCAAGTCAAACGGGCCGGCCTTTACACAGGAATGGGCCTCTGTTGGGTCGTGCCACGTGTCGACGTATCATAGGTGCCTATCTGAGCCACTGACAAGCTAACACGTGTTTCGTCCGGCCAATAAGAATTTTACACGTGGAAATTTCCCATTGGTCGGGGCTGTTAACGGGTTATCGGATCCAAAAACCGACCCGGTAGCTTAACGGCGTTCCGTTACGGTGGATTCCACGTGTCGGTCACCCTTGACGAAAGCACTTCTGTGGCGCGCGATTTATCGTGGAAGTGGACACTTCCGTGATGATAATTTTGGTAATGTCATGGAACACTTCTACGACAGCACAGGTATGACTATCTTGATTCTGTCATAAATTTTTCATGGATGCACATGCATGACAAAAAAAGCGACCTACTGTGACAAACACGTATCATCACGGAAGTGTATTTCTTTTGTAGTGCATCTAGGTTCCGCTATTGGTTATTGATCGGAGATGTGTCTCGGTCATGTCTACATAGTTCTCGAACACGTAGGGTCCGCACGCTTAACGCTTAATGACAATTAGTATTATGATTTATGTGTTTTGGTGACCGAAGTTTGTCCAGAGTCTCGGATGAGATCACGGACATTATGAGCAGTCTCGAAATGGTTGAGATGTAAAGATTCTTATATTGGAAGGTTGTATACGGACACCAGAATGGTTCCGATAAGGTTCAGGGATTTATTCGAGTACCGGGAGGCTACCAGAACCCCTCGGGAAAGTTAATGGGCCTCATGGGCCATAGTGGAGAGGAGGAGGCAGCCACATGAGGTGGCACCCCCCCCCCAAGCCCAATCCGAATTGTACAAGGGGTGGGGGGCGCGGCCCCCCTTTCCTTCTCCCTCTCCCACTACTAGGAAAAGGCCTACTAATGGCGCACCTAATTTAGCCATTAATGGCGCATTAGTGGTGCGCCATTAGTGCCACGCCATTAGTATATCTTACTAATGGCGCACCACCTGGTGCGCCATTAGTATCTGGTATACTAATGGCGCACCTCAGATGTGCCATTAGTATATACAACAGTGCGCCATTAGTATGCCTCCCAAGGGGCCATGTATACCCAGGTGCTTTGGCATATGGTGCGCCATTAGTATCTGGTATACTAATGGCGCACCTCAGATGTGCCATTAGTATATACAACAGTGCGCCATTAGTATGCCTCCCAAGGGGCCATGTATACCCAGGTGCTTTGGCATACTAATGGCGCACAACAACAAGATGCGCCATTAGTAACTTTGGCATACTAATGGCGCACTGTTTAATGATGCGCCATTAGTATCCTTTGGCATACTAATGGCGCCTTTATCATGTGATGCGCCATTAGTATGAATATTAGGTTTTTTATTTTTAATTTTCTGTTTTTTGCACAGGTTACAAAATGTATAATTGGACAAAATATAGACAGACACATCAACAACAGATTCATCGAATACAATAGAAGATTAGTCTCTGAATACAATTCATCATATTAGTCTCCTAATACAATTCATCATATTAGTCTCCGAATTGAAAAGACCGAACAAAGATAGAACATTATATTACAAGTCTCGAGACCGCGAGTAGCGAGTTTGTCTTCACATTACAAGTCGATATCGATCATCTAAACTACCATCACATAGAAGAGAGCTGCGGTCATCACGATGAAACTTCGTCTTCATCCGGTTCCTCCAACGCTCCCTCCCTCTCCCGCTAGATAGCGGGCGTATCTAGATTCGGCCTCGGCCCTAGTTGTGTACCCTTTATAACTGTTACCGCTGAATCGGTGAACCTGTCTCCGACACTCCTCCCGGTCGTCGTAGACTCAAGAACCTTACCCTTGTACACGACATACGACGGCATCGCTATGCACTAGCCAAACGTAAACGTTAGTACCAATTCACGCATAATACATAAGCAATATATAAGTATGCAGCAGAGCGATCGGAAGAGAAAAGCAAGACATTAATAGCATCGATTACATCTAAGTTGAACGACTCGAAACCAAAGAGACATACTACAAGTTCATTAAAGTTTAATTACAACATGAGCCAATCGATGTTTCAGAACTAGACACAACATCACTGCTTTCGACTCGACTCAAGGGACCGAAGCGTGGATGAAGCCGCCGTCTATCATGGGAGTCATGAAATAACGGGCGTTGTCAGCCTGCATTTGTAGCATTATGTTGATGTCACTGTTGGACAGTTGATTTCTGAGGTAGAACTGCCCCGAGGTACGAAGGACATCTTGATGGATGATTTCTGCAAACTCCGACTGGATGCGAAAGAATTCTTGTCTGATGTCCGCCCTGGATTGCCGACACGCCGCGGCCCAATCTTTGAGTTTACTCGGTAGCGAAGTTGATGATGGACCGTCACGATCGCCCGCATGTGATGGATGGCGTAGTAGGCACCCTTCGACCGCCAGCGGTTGCTTGACGCAGCGTAACGTCGACATTGGGAGAACACGTGCTTGCCGTACTAACGAATAGGCCTGGTGAAGGTGCCTCCAGATTTGGCGAGCTGGGAGAACATCATCAAGAACCTTCTTGACATTTGTGTAGTCTACATTCGATCGACGGTCCGGGTCGAAATACGTGGCCATGGAATATTTGGGGCTTAGGAGGATGAGCGTGCAATGTGTGTCACCGCAGAAAACACGGAATGTTAAAAGAAAACGATCAAAATCTAAGAATTCATATGTTGCGGGCGGTTGAGGGAGGACTTACTCGGGAAAGTAAGGCACGAGGAAGTTATCCTTATCTTGGTTTGCCGAATGACGCCTTCGAGGTAAGAACTTCGCGACTTGCCGGTCCCCAGCGCTACCCAAGATCTTGGCACACATGTAGAAGGGGTCGACTATCACGATGTCCGGGGTCTTGTCGCGAATGATCCACATCTCCATACTCAGCGAAAATAGCCGAACGAAGGTGTAGTGCAGCGGATGAAGGTTAAACATAGCAAAGATGTCATCAAACCGCAGGACGATCGTACCCCCGATGTCGCCATCCACAAAGCCCATGCCCTCCGCACCTTGGCCACGAAACCGGGTATGCCACATCCTTCTCTCTGAGATGCCGCTTCTCCAAAGAAAGAACACTATCGTGCAGACTCCGCATAGCACCGGTTGCAGCATTGAGCATATTTGGCGGTAGCATCGCACTACCCGCCACATGCACCCTCCTCGAGATATCCTTAGGTGAAGGTGGCCCGTCCTGAGCACGGATCGTTTTGCGGTCGGTGCTGGCTCGCACCCTTGTTAGTCTTTCTTTTGCGTGCCTTCTTCTTCTCCTGTAATGGGACCGAGTTCTGCTCACGCACCGCCTTCTTGAGTGTGTTGGGGCTGATAATATTTCGCACCACGCCTATCTCGAGGCTCGGTGAAGTCGGCATGGAGGTGTCTCTGAGAGCTGAACGCAGACGACGCCTTTGTGCAACTTGGCTTCTCCGCGGTACCAGCTAGATCGCGCACGTCTTTTGTTGGGTTGGGTTCTTGAGAAGGAGGCCCCATGAAGTCGCCATCGCACCCATGATCGGCAAAGTACCGATCGACGCGTTGCCAAATGTATCGTCGTCGTCGTCGTTACGATCCGGTGCCATATGCGTCTTTGGATCCGATGGCATAGGGATGTCCGCACCGTTGGCGCGGTCTTGCCATGGGGCCGACTTGGCGCCGCACGACCGTAGGTGTTGTCTTTGGGGTGGTGTCCCCGCCCCAAACGAATCTGGCTCTTCGGCCAAAGCAGGGCCAGCTCGAGGCGGTACGAGGGTCATCACGTCATCATCGTCGGCCCCGACGGGTCGATTCGGAGGTAACAACTCGTCGCAGCCTGGCAGCACCCGAACCAGTTCAACCCTAAACAAGTTGGGTGGCATCTGGGTACCGTGGAACAAGGGGTTGCCCGGTTGAACAATTTTGCCCTTGGCGACATCGACCAACTCGTTGTTCACGAAGTGCAGGAGAGTGCACGGAACATCGGCGGCGCCCTGCGAAAACATGTAGGGCGTCAGGGATGCCCAGTCAAAGGCAAGGAGATGAAGTCCTCGGACGAGAGAGGCTTAATTAGGTACCGTGATGATGGCGTCGAGCTCGGCTAATGTCGAGGCACCGCCAACGGCGGCGTGCGATTGATGGAGGGGCCGCTTGCTGAGGCGGCCGGCGTACACCCGGGTGCATTAAGCTCCCGTGCCGGCGTCGGAGACACCAATGCCGCCTCCGCCGGAGACACAAATGGCCCCGCCATCGCGTTCTGCGAGTTGCTGGCCGTGAAGCTAGGAATCGGGGGTGGCCCCTGTGGGCCGCCCGCAATCCACGCACTCAACCCCTCGATCAAGGTAGGCACAATGGCGGTGATCGTCACTCCGAGTTGTTGTTGCACTTGCTCTTGGACAATCTCCGGAATCCGCGCCACCTGTGCCTTGAGTTCTTGAACCTCGCGCGCCTGGCTTTCCGAGCTGGTCTTTTTCTCCTTTCGCCCACCAGTGTTATAGTATGATGACCATTTTGTCGACAAGCCTTTGCCGCCACCACGACCAGTGACATCGGCTTCATCGAGCTTATCCTTGTTCTTCATTACATTCAACGCCCTATTTAGAGTGGTGTCCCAAGGGTTGCTCTTAGTCGACCCCGCGCTACTGCTTTCAGTCACCTGTGGAAGGAATGTGAACCATTTAGAAATTTGGCTTCATTAATTAGAATGCAACCATATGGAGCTAATTACGCGGGGGTGTATTCCTTACTGAACAAGCTCAAGTGCCCTGGTCTTTGGATCCGTGGTAAGCTCCTTTGTTTTCGGGTCCTTCTTGTACCGGCCCCGACAAAGTTCCTGATGCGCTTGTCACCGTATTTATCGAAGAGGCGGTAGGCCTTGCTCGGCACGGTCCGCCTCCTCCTTGTCCCATATAGGCTCCGCCACTCAGTAACCGCCGGGACCGAGTGTGTGTTCCCTAAGTTCAGCTCCCGCATTTCTTTCCCCACTAACTTGATTGGGAGTTTGCGGTGCTCGAGCAATTGATCTTGAAGTCGTTGTAGTCATCTTCGGTGATCCAAGGATTTTTCTCCTTGATCTTCTCATAACTCTCACCTTTCTCGATCATTCTCTTCACATTGCTTTTCCAAGTAGACAGGGCCTTGCTCATCTTCGTGAGGGCAGCATTGTTCACTTTATTCCCTTTGAGGCTTGTGTTTCCAAATTCAGCGGGGAACTTGTATCGTTCGTGCAGCTTCGTGAAGAGGAGGTTGCGCAAATTCCCTCGGTCAGGATGCCTCAGGTTCTCGGTGTTGAGCGAGATGGTGCTCGGAGAATGCACCCGAGCTGAAGCGAGTACCCTTGACTATTCGCTCGGGCGCCATTGGATTCCCGTCGGAGTCCACTTCAAGAACTTCCTCCTTGAGGGTGCGGAACCAGTCGGCCGCCAGTCCTTCCGTTGCCTCTTCGGTTGGCTGCCATCGTGCGTGCGCCGCCATCATCGATGGTGGCATCCTCGGCGGCACCATCGGTGGTGGCATCGATGGGTTCATCCTCGGCGGTACCATCGGTGGTCTCGGGATCGGTGGGGAAGGCGGCGTCCTCATACAAGTGAGGTTGTTCCTCCATCTCCGGGATAGCTCTCGAATGCCTTGCCGCCCGAACCCCCGGCCCCATCGTTGTTGGCCATGTTTCTCTCTAAATAGGAACAAAGTTTGGTCAAAACGTGGTTATTGTCAAGGAACAAGATCATGGTCTCATCATTTAGGGTTTGTCGACACCGAGGCATCCTAAAAGCTAAGCTTTTATCATTGAGGGTTTTTCGACGCCGAGGCACCCTAAAAGCCTAAGCTTTCATCACTAGTCACAAGTACCCCGGCCCATGCATTAGTCACAAGTACCCCATATGTCCTATTTTTAGCAAAGTCATGCTAAAATTCATGGAAAATTTCAGCATGACCTTTGCTGAAAATAGGACATATGGAGTATTCAATTTGCTGGAACGGAAGTTAATCGACATTCCAGCAAACTCAAGGGCCTCTCGGGTGGACAAGGCAAAAAGGCCTCCATCACAACATGGAAAATACATTGGCATGTGAAGAGGTGAAACAATATATGCATCTCCAAGCGGTATCATTCAACATTTTGGACAAACCACTACAAGCAATACCGGATCGTAATAACTTTCTTTGTGTATTAGAGTTCTGCTTGCTTTTATTGTTTCCACCCTTTATCAGACGTGGTTTATAGTGTCCCTGCAGAAAAGCTACGCTTTTTGAGTATGTGTGAAGAGAAACTTTCCTAGTATTTACTCCCTCTGTTCCAAAACACTTGTCGTTGTTTTAGTTCAAATCTGAATTAAAACCAAGACAAGTATTTTGGAATGGAGGGTGTAGTAACTTAGCAAGTACTACCTCTGTTTTTAAATGTAAGACGTTTTGACAGTTTAGTTGAACTGTGAAAACATCTCATATTTAGGAACAGAGGGTGTGCCAATTAAAGGAAGGTCATTCGTGTTACGGCGGACACAAGACAATGCATAATTGTGCTAGTAGTAAAACATGTAATCTTGCAAAACCAAAATACTTTCTTATTAATCGCAAGTGGGGAACACCAGGAGCAGAATTAATAGGCGGCTGCTCATGTCTAACAGCCTGGCAATGAGCTCAAGATGCAGACAAGTCTCACCAGATGAAATAAACGGGTTTCTAATAAGTGTGTAAAGAGTGATGATTCTTCTAGAGACATAGTAGCAGTTTCTAACATATTACACCGACAACCGAATCTCACAAGTAAGAGACCTCATTAGGCTAAAAGCCAAAGCCCACAAGTACTTGTGAACTGAATCTTGCAAGTCCAAACCCATTGCTTGAATCCAGAGAAATAAAATTAGAATGCTCACAGGAAGAATAAACTCACACTAACACATAATTATTACCGATAGGCTAACACCACACATCTTCAAATAATTCCAATATAATGAGTTTGAGTAGAAAATTTCATTTCTATTACAACCAAATCCATTTACAAGACAAGTCTAAGAAAAGCTACAACACATCTTCTAACCATGAGAAGTAACCAACAAGCGGGGAGACAAGTACACTAAAAGAAGACATGTCGAAAACAGCTCAAAATCCCCACAGCCCAACGCAATAAAACTAACATCGCCATCTATGTTACGGCAAAAAAGTGAACTGTGTAGCAGATCAGTAAACAGCTCATAACTCCCCATCGACATACTCTAGGACTGTTGTGTATAACTTTGCTCGGTATCAATCGATCTACTCCGGGGTCTAAGCCTTCGCTAATTTTTTGTATGCGTGTACACGCACCATCCGATAGGACTGAACCTCTAGTACTATCTATCAGACAAAGGCTGCTTCTTGTTGCACTAGAACAATAGCCAACGATTGAAGACATCAAGACAGAGTAGTCAATCTTCCTAGGTGGTAATCTTAATTTTGTGGCTGCGGAAGAGATGGGTGAGGAGGACCGGAAGAAGATGGACTCGAGCAAGTGTTTCTCAGTTTACAAAAAAGAGGTTGAGACCTCTTTTTTAATCATCAGAGGCCATAGTAAGACGATGTACTCAGTCCCAAGTACAAAATTTAAATTGAATTAGCCTACATAGCTTTTGGAGCGTGCAAGAGGCAGTACACAAGGGATTAACTACTAAACACCAAGTGCTCTAATCAAAGTTGCGATTAAGAAGCAATATTTCGTAAGAGCGTCTTCAACTCTTTGGTTCCTATGCAGCACCCCCCCCCCCCAGGATTGGAAATCAAACTCTTTCCAAGTACTGAATTATTATTAACTCCTTTTCTTTTATCATTATTCCTATATCTCTTCCCATTGATTTGTTTTTCAGAGTCCCCAATGCCAGCTTAAATTTGTGTGCTTGCAGGAACGACAACTTCCAACCACAAGTAAGGAACTTGTGTGCTTGCACTTTTAAACTTGTTTTCTACGTCAACATCAATACCTATGACTACGAGCAGCCTCCTTACGCTAGATGCATCTATGTCTCAGATTATTAATTTTTCTACTAACTTCAGTTCATCAACACTCTGTTCTCTTAGGACACGACTAGTAGATCGATGCATTTGCCGTAGCTTATCGCTGCATATACATGGGCCACTCCTTGCTCTGAACGAGCACACAAGTATATCGAGCAATACATTGCTAACTGAAAATCTGAAACAGATTTTGCAATTGTGAACAAGAACTAACTTCTCCAAATTTCATAAGTAGCCCAGGATGCACAAACAAGACAAGCGAATTGCACACATATCCACATCCAGCTCATGCTCAACTTGGGTTCTCTCAAACAAAAACAAAAGGCACATGCTCACATTGGGTGGGCAGAGAACGAGCTCCGGGGAGGTGGTCGGGGAGGAGCTCCGGGAGGGAGAGGTCGAGGGCGGCGTCGGAGGTCGGAGAGGTCGCCAAGGCGCTGGCGGCGACGGGCGCCAGTGAGCCCCAGCAGCGAGAGCGCTGCCGCGACAGGCCCACGCCGCGCCCTCGTCCCAACGGGCGGAGGCGGAGGAGGTGGAGGCAGAGCAGCCTTGCGCTTGGGCTGGAGAGGCGCCGAGGAGGAGCGGGGCGGGCGTCGAGGTGTCGAGGCAGCGTCGGGGCAGCGTCGAGGCGGCGGGGCAGCGGCGTCGGGAGAGGAGAGGGGAAGGGGATCGACGGCGAGGGCGAGGGAGAGAGAGGGGATAGGTTTGGGCCGAGGAGGAAGTATGGATGGGGGCGGCACAATACTAATGGCGCACCACACCTCGGTGCGCCATAAGTACATCCATACTAATGGCACACCTCGCCCTGGTGCGCCATTAGTATTTTTTTGATTTCTGCTCGAGCCAACAGGTTATCTTCCACCGACCTGATCCACATCAAGCTCCCTCTTCTAGCTCGGACCGGGTGAGCCAGTTCTCACACCAGAGGTCCTGGGTTCGATTCCCTGTGCTCCACAATTTTTTATGCATTTAAAATGCTGTTTGATACTTATTTGTGTTTAAATATGTTCAAACTTGTTTAAATCAGAACAGTAATATTTTTTCATAAGACAGTAATAATTTTTTTAAAATTATCATCAAACAGTAATGTTGGTGGAGCGAGGGAGGGTGCGGGGGGTGCGGGGGGTCGACGGCGGCGGCTGAGTAGGGGAGGGGTGCGGGGGGTCGGCGGCGGCGGGGGAGTCGGGGACGCGCGGGTGCGGGGGGGCGGCGGCGGCGGCCGGGGGACCTGGGTGCTCGGCGGCGAGGGGCCGGATCTGGCGAGGTGGGATAGCGATCGAGATGGAGGGAGATCGAGATCGAGTGTCCATGAAATTTAAAAATATTCATGATAGTTCAAAAAGTGCCCATGAAATACAATCGAGAAATGAAGGCTACGATTTAAATACAATCGATCTTAGCTAGCTATCTGTTCACAATCTTCTTGCCCTTCTTTTCCGCAAATGGAGTTCTTCTGTGGAACGGACGTCCTTTAGGTAGGGTGGTCCTGCTTCTTCTTGTGGTGTATGCTGCTACTTCATCATAAATCGTCATGTTCGATCCTCGGGTCGCCCGTACTTGTCGAAGTCTTGCTCATTGGCTACTCCATCCATTCCGATGATCTTCCTTTTGCCTCTCCTCACGACAACACGACCAGGCTTTGACGGGTCGGTAATGAAGAAGCATTGGTCAACTTGGGAAGCCGGTACCCATGGCTCATTTTTTGCGGTGACGTTTATGCCGCGGTCTTGGATTTGGCTTCGGGTATAACCATGGTGGTGAAATACCGGTCTTCTTTTAGGACGCTCTTCGCCCATCTGACACGGAACATTGGGACCTTCTCTCCATCGTAGCTCAGCTCCCAGATCTCCTCGATCCTTCCGTAGTATCTGCCCTTGTCATTACCGGTGTAGGATTCCATCGTTACCCCGGAGTTCTGATAACCATCGCTCTTCATGTCCTTGGCCTCGGTGTAGAATGTGTAGCCGTTGATATAAATGCGCCTCATAGGTCATCGAGGTTGTGCTCGGCATACATGACAAAGCGAATATGAGTTGTTCTTCAGGAAGAATCCTCATGTAAAGGGTACGGCGAAGCTTATGCTTGAACCAACGCGTGAAACATGAGTTGTGCTCTTTGATTATATCTCCGTCCGTCCTCTGTTGGCCTCGGTCATTGTCGTCTTCTTAATAAAGGTTTTGTGCTCTACCACCCAAGGATCGACCACGTCTATGTGTTGTAAGCGCGACTAGGTTTGCTCTTTCAAAGTCGGTAGTCGACCCTCAAAGTCGACATGCATTTCGCGGCGACCCTCACGGTGACCCCATCCGGCGAGCCTGCCGAGGTGCTGTTAACGGAGCAGACCAACGGGGTTCTCAATGCCTAGATAATTCGTGCGATGGGAGATGCACTCTTGATCGAAAAGCCCACGGCTATACTTCCCTCTGGGCGTGACATGTTGTGAACGTATCCTTTGATGACACCATTCATCCTTTCGAGCGGCATCATGCTTTGTCACGAGAACGTCGGCCCAAGTTGGATGATATCCTCCACTATATGGACCAGCAGATGCACCATAACGCCAAAGAATGCGGCGGAAGTACATCTCAAGCTCGCATAGTATCACCACGATCTCTTCCTGTAGCCTTACGAGTTGCCTCACACCAATCGACTTCCGAGATGACGTCAAAAGTTGCATAGGCCAAATAGCGTTTCACGGACGTGCGCGTCCATGATCCCACGGATTGCAACCGGAAGTATCTGCGTCATCAAGACGTGATAGTCGTGAGACTTCATCCCATCGAACTTCTGCTTATTGGGTCTAGGTATCTGCTTATCTTCCCACAGAACCGTAAGGAAGTTTTACTCCTAGGAGGCGGTGTGAAAAACTGCTCGATCTCCTCGACTTAGAGTGAAGCACGCGGGAGGGTAGTCATTTCGGTCTTCTTGGCCTTTTTGCCTTTGCGACGACTTTCATCGTGTCCCGCTTCACTCATCATCATCATCATCATCATCATCATCATCATCATCATCATCATCATCATCATTAGCGTGAAGCTCCGCACGATGCCCATTGATTTCAAGTCTGCCCTTGCTTTCGGCCCATCTTTGGTCCTCTCCGCATGTTGAGCAGGGTACCAAGCAGACTCGCACACGTTCTTCGTGATATGCATGACATCAAGGCTGTGAGGCACACGGTGGATCTTCCAAGACGGCAAGTCCCGTAAAACAGACCTCGTTTTCCATACCTTCAAGTGACTCTGGCGCCTTTTCGCTTCTTTCCCGGCTCTGGCGCCTTTTGCTTCTTTCACGGTAGTGGGCGGTCTTTCCAATTTTTCAACAGCTTGTCTATTTCCTCGCCGCTCCTCGTACAGGCGTTTTGGGGTTCGGTTTCACCATCGAAACAGATCCTTGCGTTTCCTCCACGGGTCATCGTCAGCGAAGCCACCTTCGATGTCCCATGAACATGGTTTTCAAGACCCGGATCTCTATCTAGTGGCGATACGTTGTGTCATCCATGCACCTTACGCATCCGGAAAATCCATGGACTACCTGCCCATGAGATATCCGTAATCGAGATAGTCGTGCACCGTCGTGAGCGGTCGCGGCTCTCATAGGGAAATATTCTTTCTGCGGCATCCCACGTATTGGTGGCGTTTTCCACATTGTCAAGCTCCTCTTTCGGCAGCCCGGTCTGATTGATGTCGTTCCTGGTTGTTTCGCCCTTCAATTAGCATACTCATGTGAATGTACTTCCTCTTCATGCACAACCAGGGGAAGGTTGTACATCCACACAAACACAGGCCAGGTGCTATGTGTGCTTCTCTGGCTGCCAAACGGATTGACTCCATCGGTGCTCGCGCCCAGCACTATGTTCCTTGGATCCTTCCCAAATTCTGGGTCTTCGAAGTTCAACGCTTGCCACTGGCTCGCATTCTTAGGGTGACTCAGCATCTTGTCTTTTTTATCTATCTCCGGATCATTTGCGTCATCTTCTCGCTTCTTCTCCTCCCTATCCGCGTGGCAACGCAGGAGCTTTGCTACCTTAGGGTCCGCAAAATACCGCTGCAGACGAGGAGTGATCGGAAAGTACCACACCACTTTTCAAGGAGCTTTCTTCCTCTTCTTGTATTGAGTGACGCCGCAAACCGGACATATGGTAGACTCCGCGTGCTCGTCCCGATAAATGATGCAATTGTTCATGCACACATGTTATTTCACGTGCGGTAAATCCAGAGGACACACGATTTTCTTAGCATCCTCCAAACTGGTCGGGCACTTGTTCCCCTTGGGAAGACGTTCGTGCCAGAATGACATGTTCTCGTCGAAGCATGCGTCGGTTATTTTGTGTTTTACCTTCATCTCCAAAGCCATGAGCGTTACTTTCAGGCGGGTATCCTTGGGCCTGCATCCTTCATACAATGGAGTAACCGCGTCTAACTCAAGTTGATCCATCTTGGCTTTCTCTCGGGCGGCAGCTCTTGCGTTATCCGTCTGCTTGAGAAGCAGCTCTTGAATATGAGGGTCCTGCACCCAGCCCATCGATGGTCCAGCGTAAATGCGCTCCGCCCGGCATCATCATCTTCATGATCATGCCCGTCGTGCCTCCGGCATCTTCCTCATCATCATGTCCTGCATCTTCTACATGATGACTGTATAAAGATCACCGTCGTGATCATCTCCTCGGGATTCTTCGTCTTCTCGCCCACCCGAGCCGTGGTGGTTGTCTTGCTGCCCTTCCTCATTTCTTGCGGCCCCCATGGGCGACTTCGTAGTCATCTTCATCACCTTGCCACCGATAGCCATCAATGAAACCACGCAAGAGCAGGTGGTCCCGCACCTTTTGCCACGAATCCGGGTCCGCAATAAGGCTCTTGACTTGCATCTTCGACACGGACATCTTATCTCCGTCTCGTTCTTTTGAAGCATCTCGGCCTTTATGCGGACCTCAAAACCCATGGTCGCCTCAAGGGTAGAGCAAAACGATATTTTAGAACCAAGAAAAATTTGGCATGACTTTCCTAAAAATAGGACCAAAAGAATGCTTAATGCCAAAATTCTCGCCGAAAGCGGAAATGAATCAACATTCCGGCAAAATATTGGCAACTATCGCATTTCAAATACCAGTACACCTCCAAACACAAACACATATGCAACACCACAAACATATGCAACACCACGAACATACATAGATCTAGCTAGGCCATAAAAAGTGCATGTGCACATTGTTGTAGGGAGAACAACATAAATATAGCTTCCCCTCTTACTTACCTATCAAAACAAGGTAATTTAACCACTTAATTTGAATGAATCTATGGTGGCAATGAGGAGAAAAAGAGGAGGCACCCGAGACAAGGAGGAGGTAGAGAGAATGAAGTGGGGAGAAAGTGAGTGTGGGTAGGGGAGAGGCTGTCCAAAATATCTTGTTGCTGCCCACTTACTAATGGTGCACCAACTCTAAGTGCGCCATTAGTAATCCACGTTACTAATGGCGCACCTTCTGGTGGTGCGCCATTAGTAGTTTTGCAAAAAAAACATACTAATGGCGCACTATTCCACAAAGGCGCCATTACTAGTTTAAACTAGTAATGGCGCACGGTGGACACAAAGGCGCCATTAGTAGTTTTTCAAAAAAAGTAATAAAAAATATAATAAAAAAACAACATTAGTGGCGCACTTTCCGGCAAGTGCGCCATTACTAGTTACAACTAGTAATGGCGCACTTAGTCTGGATGCGCCATTAGTATGTTTGGACAGGCGCACTAGTTCAAAAAAAAATTTGATACTAATGGCGCACCTCGGGCCAGGTGCGCCATTAGTAGTTTCAACTCTAATGGCGTATCAGAAGATGGTGCGCCATTAGTATATACTAATGGCGCACCGCTTGTCTGGTGCGCCATTAGTGTCAATCCCATCTATAGCCCTTTTTCTAGTAGTGTCCACCTCTTTCCCCTTTACCCCTCCATTGGAAGGAAGGAGGGGGGCGAATCCTACTTGGACTGGGAGTCCAAGTAGGACTCCCCCCTTGGCGCGCCCCTCCTAGGCCGCCGGCCTCCTCCTCCCCCCTTTATATATGGGAGTACCCCAAAGGACACCAAGATTTGTCTTAGCCGTGTGCGATGCGCCCCTCCACAGTTTACTCCTCCGGTCATAGCGTCGTAGTGCTTAGGCGAAGCCCTGCGCCGATCACAGCACCAACACCATTGCCACGCCATCGTGCTGATGGAACTCTCCCTCAACCCTCTACTGGATCAAGAGCTCGAGGGACATCATGGAGATGAACGTGTGCTGAACACGAAGGTGCCGTATGTTCGGTACTTGGATTGGTTGGATCATGAAGACGTTCGACTACATCGACCGCGTTAACATAACGCTTCCGCTTTCGGTCTACAGGGTACGTGGACACACTCTCCCGTCTCGTTGCTATGCTTCTCCTAGATAGATCTTGCATGATCGTAGGAAATCTTTTGAATTACTACGCTCCCCAACAGTGGCATCCGAGCCAGGTCTATGCGTAGATTATATGCACGAGTAGAACACAAAGAGTTGTGGGCGATAATAGTCATACTGCTTACCACCAACGTCTTACTTTGATTCGGCGGTATTGTTGGATGAAGCGACCCGGACCAACATTACATGGCCGCGTTCATGAGACTGGTTCTACCGACATGCTTCGCACACAGGTGGCTAGCGGGTGTCTGTTTCTCCAACTTTAGTTGAATTGAGTTTGACTACGGTCGGTCCTTGTTGAAGGTTAAAACAGCACACTTGATGAAAAATCGTTGTGGTTTTGAGGCGTAGGTAAGAATGGGTCTTGCTAGAATCCCGTAGCAGCCACGTAAAACTTGCAACAACAAAGTAGAGGACGTCTAACTTGTTTTTGCAGGGCATGTTGTGATGTGATATGGTCAAGACGTGATGAGATATAAATTGTTGTATGAGATGATCATGTTTTGTAAAAGTTATCGGCAACTGGCAGGAGCCTTATGGTTGTCGCTTTATTGTATGAAATGCAATCGCCATGTAATTGCTTTACTTTATCACTAAGTGGTAGAGATAGTCGTGGAAGCAACAATTGGCGAGACGACAATGATGCTACGATGGAGATCAAGGTGTCAAGCCGGTTGTCGGTGTCAAAACCGGTAGATCTCGGGTAGGGGGTCCCGAACTGTGTGTGTAAGGATCGAGGGTAACAGGAGGCAGGGGACACAATGTTTACCCAGTTTCGGGCCCTCTTAATGTAGGTAATACCCTACTTCCTGCTTGATTGACTTTGATGAATATATGGGTTACAAGACTTGATCTACCTCGAGATCGTAATGGCTAAACCCTAGATGTCTAGCATGTACGATTATGATTGCCTCTATGGACTAAACCCTCTAGCTTATATAGACACAGGAGGGGCCTAGGGTTGTATAGAGTCGGTTTATAGAGGAAGTAATCTTCATATTCGAATGCCAAGCTTTCCATCCACGCATAGGAGAGTCCCATCCGGACACGGGGGAAAGCCTTCTATCTTGTATCTTCACATCCCATTAATCCGTCCCATGTCACATAGCCTGGATGCCCGAGGACCCCCTAATCCAGGACTCCCTTAGTAGCCCCTGAACCAGGCTTCAATGACGATGTGTCCGGCGCGCAGATTGTCTTCGGCATTGCAAGGCGGGTTCCTCCTCCAAATACTTTAAAGTAGTTGACCAACAAAAACTATTTCCGGATCTGTTAAACAGTCACAACCTCACTGCCACAAGGGCATTATACTTAATCAAAAAACACGATATGTCTTCACTGATAGTTTTGCTGGCGAGACATTACGTCTAACCTCTTTATTATTTCGAATCGCTTTTCAATCTCCCGTTTCGCGTTTCGAGACGCAGCCTCCGGTGACACATTGTCAGGACCCCGATCCTAAGTCACACCAATCCAGCATGTAACACATCTTATCACTTTGCGGCCTCACGCACGGTGTTCCCACGGGTGCCACCTTACCTGGCCCGGGACCGTTTGCGCCTTTTGGCTCACGTATATGATAGTGTCTCTAGCATCCATATGACAAAGAACCCGGGCCGACGTGACTAGTCGTGAACCCAAAGTGGCACTAACTTATGGGGACAAGCATACATGAATCAACATCGAGCATGCCGGTTAGCAGCGTGTGAATCCAGGCTGTAGCACTGGGCTAACAGGACTCCGGGAACCCGGGCTGTAGCAGGCTAGGCAGGACTCCGGATGTCACCGCGTGACATTTCCTCGAAGGGATGCATACAGAACGAAGTGAATCACATGCCGGCCGATCAAGTGTTCCGGAGCGATAGTGTTGGGCTAGCGGGACTCCGATGAACCGGGTCATAGTGGACTACTATGGCTCATGGAAGCACAAGACTACATTTCCCCATAAGAGAGACTACCAAGGATAAACAACTAGGTTGTCGGATCCCACACATACCAAGCATTTCAATCATACACACAATATGCTCGATTTGTGTAAATACAACATGGCATCACAACATAACTCTACAACTCAAGTATTTATTCAAATAGGCTCCGAGGAGCGACATATTACAAACATGGGTCTCATGACCCAACATTCAGAGCATACAAGCAACAAGCACATGCGGAAGCTTAACATGTCTGAGTATAGGCATCTACAAATGAAAAAGGCTGAGAAGCCTGACTAACTACGAGATCCTGCCGAGGGCACAAGATCGTAGCTGAGGTATCAATCTAAACGTCGAAGTCCACACGGAACTACTAGCGAGACTGACGTCTCTCTGCAAAAAATAAAATAAGCAAACGTGAGTACAAATGTACCCAGCAAGACTTACATCAGAACTATCTACATAGGCATCGGTATCAACAAAGGGGTGGTGGAGTTTAACTGCAGCAAGCCAGCTTTGACTCGGTGGTTATCCTGAACTACGACAGCAAATAACTCTTTTGAGGTGGCGCACACGAGTCCACATATTCACCATACCAATACACCACTATGGATCCGCTCCCGTCTCCCTACGAGAACGCCATCCATAGCACTCACGCTTATCTTGCGAGTTTTAGAGTATCCACTTTCACTTGTCTATGAACTGTACACGCAACCCAGAAGTTCTTTTCCGCGGACACGGCTATTTGAATAGATGATGTTAACCCTACAGGGGTGTACTTCTTCACACACGCTTTCGCCACTTACCACCATGTACACGTCGTGTATCTCGGCAACCTTCAAGCGGAAGCTTTGGCGAGGAGTCGGCCACGACCGACTAACCACACAAGTCTCTAGTCCGGGTTTATCGCCTATTCGGGTTCCATCCGCAAGGAGATCCAAATGGGTGTCGCTCACGGCCCCAAACGATGTGTGCAGGGTTCCCAAGCCCACCTTGATGGGTGGATCTACGTTTGGTACACCGTGCCACGGTGCCTAGTCTGTCCCAAGCCCACCTGTACCGGGTACCACTTGGTAGACTACTAACACTACCTACAAACACCAGAAACTAGTTGCAACTCCCGGATGTAGGTCAGGTTGATTAATAAGTCGAGAGAGCTTGGAGCGCTGGAGCCCAATGTGTGGTAGTAACTGTTCATGGATCACAAACACGTAACTCAGTTCCCGAGGGCTACCGCAATGAGACAGCCCACCATGTACTCCTACATGGCCTCTCACCGCTACCTTTACCAAATCGTGTTCACACACTTAGCTCTCAACAAGAGGGACATGTTTCACCACATTCCAATTCATCCCGATGAACCGGACTGACTCAACTCTAAGCGAGCGGGCATGACAACAAGCATGAATGAGTAGGCACATCCGGGCTCAAACAACTCCTACTCATGCTAGTGGGTTTCATCTATTTACTGTGGCAATGACAGGTCATGCAGAGGAAAGGGGTTCAACTACCGTGGCATGTAACAGTTGAATCGTTTGTTGTCCTAATGCAGTAAAAGAGAGCAGGAGCGAGAGAGTGGGATTGTATCGGAATGAAAAAGGGGGTTTTGCTTGCCTGGCACTTCTGAAGATAGTATAGCTCTTCATCGGTGTCATCGATCACATCGTCGGAACGTAGTCTACCGAGAGGGGTCAAATACCAGCAAACAAGGAAGAACACAATCAATGCAATGCACAATATGATGCATGATCATGACGTGGCAATATGCTATGGTTGAGCTAATGCAACTAAGTCCAGAGTGGTTTGAGCCCATTTGAATCAAAGATTCAAATACAACTCAAGTTATGAGTTCATATAAGTGCATTATCATAACTCATCTAAATAGCAAGGTTAAATTGCTCTAACATGCATGAAACTAGTACAGATGGATAGATTGGATTTTTCTGATCATTTTTCATATATGATTTGTTTGATTTGGAGCTACGGTTGATTTTCTATGATTTTTAGAAGTTTTGGCTATTTTCTGGAATTTCCTGTATAAGAATAAATCCAGTAAAAGAGTTATTGCGTCAGCACTATGTCACTGTGACGTCAGCAGGTCAACGGGGCGGTCCAGGTCAAACTGACCAGTGGGTCCCGCGTGTCAGTGTTATTAGTCTAACTAATTTTTAGTTACTCATAATCCTAACTTAATTAGCAGGCGGGTCTCATTTGTCATTGACCCACAGGGTCAAACTGGGCCCACCCAGGGTCAACTTGGTCAGCGGGGTCAAACCTGCCGGCGACTTGACGCCGGCGAGGCCAGTCGCGGCGGCGAGCCTCGGATTTGCATCTCCGGCGACCAAATGGGCGGCCGATGCCATCTACGGGGAGCTGGAGCTCACCCGCATCCAGTGCGGCATGTGGCGGCAGCGGGGACGGGTGGAGCTCGCCGGAAACGAGCTCGGGGCGGCGCCGGCGTTCGGGTGAGCGCGGGATTGGTGTTGCGGTGCGCAAACGAACGCAGCGAGGCGCTAGGGGGTCTCTACGCGCGGCGGTGAGCATGTTGGACGCATGCCCGGGACCAAATGGTCACCGAAGCGTCACCTGCGACGAGCGCAGGCGGCGGCCCGTTCGGTCATAGGCGAGATGGCGGCTACGGCATGCAAACGAAGCAAAGGAGGGGGGGTAGGGGGAGGAGCTTGCGGCGGATGCGAGGAGAGGCTCAGCGGGCTCGGGGAGGTGTCGGAGAGGGCGCAAGGTCGTCGGCGATCTCGGCGGCCGAAGGAAGAAGACGAGGGCGATGCAGGCGCTGTGGTGCGTCCCCGGTTGCGTGGGGCGTCGAGGAGGAAGACGGGGCCGAGGCGGTTCTCTTGGACACGTCGGGTGGACTAGGGAGGGCCGGTGGCCGTGGCAACAGCGAGCGGCGATGACGGGCATGCTCGGCCATGGGGGGGAAAGCAGAGGAGCGAGGGGGAGGGAGGTCCAGAGAGCGAGGGAGAAGTGAGAGGGGGTCGGGGAGGTGACGTGGCACTCGTGGAGGCTTCCAGGCCCTCGGCGGCAAGCAGGAGCTGGCGAGGCGCATGCCAGCGCGCCGCAGCCATGCGCTCCTGTCCTCCTGGCATGAGGAGGGAGATGACTGGCAGTGCCAGGTGGGCTGGGCCGGTAAGCTACAGGTGAGCGCCAGGTAAGTTCCTTTTCTAATTTTGTTTCTGTTTTTCTATTCTGCAGATTTGTTTTAATTTGGTTTTTCAAACCAAATCACTTTTAGAAATTCTGAAAATAGTTATGGGCACTAAATGACTCCTATATAGTTAAGAAGTTCATCCCCACTACCTGATTTTACTAGGACCACAATGAGCCACGTCGCCCAAATTGTTTCAGCCGTTGGTGCAGTATAGCTCAGCTTTCTACAGCCGTCTGATTAAGTGTTGGCCAAAATTACAGACAGCTGCCACCGCTAAGTGAAATAACGCTTCGTTCCTTCCTTCTCCGTGCTTTCTTTTTCAACCGAACGATATACAAAAGCGCATCCATTCATCCTAGCGACGGGTCGTCCCCGTGGCTTCTCGACCTAGCTCGCGGTGGAAGCACTCCAACTATGGTGGCGCCCCAGTCGGACTCTTCTGCCCCCTCGCATGGTTCCCTCGATAGTGCGTCCCTCGGGTGGCTCCGTCGATAGTGTCACCGGTTGTTCCCCATAGCCTGCCTCCTTTTCTCGATCTCCTTCGTTATTATACAATATCTTCTGGACTTTGGTGGAATGCGTTCGTGACGAATAGGACAACAAATTTTATGTTTGAAGTTAATGCAATCCGTGGCCTAGATTTTCCAATGTGATAGGATTTGACAGTAGCTATGCGCCTATGTTTGTTAGTGCGTGTGCGGAAGGTTGAAGACGACCCCAAACTGGGCTAAATGAGAAGCAAAGCAGGGAGGTGGGCTGGGCCAAGTGTCAAATCGATTGTCCGTCATTAGAAGCGCATAGAAGCAAAGGATAGCCCGTGTTGCACTGGGCAATCTTGCGCGCAGGATAGCATAGGGAGATCCGGGGATTTTGCCACTTGCCCTTCTGGATCATGCGCCTTCTGATTCCCCTCTCTTTTCACCTTCTCTGATCTCCATCAAATCTTGCAGCAGAAACGGATGCGCAACGAGCCCTCCCGGATCATCCGAGTCATTCTCCCAACGAGACCCCTCAGCTCCTCTCCCTTGGGCTTCATCCCATAAATCCTCCGTCTTCTTTCCATTCAACGGCGCACCGCGTACTACTCCTTCATCCAGGTACGCCACCAATCTTCACCATCTTACAGTTTTTACCGCTGCGTGTTTTGGCTAACTATTGGCATACAAGGAGGCCACAGATTTGCTAGAATTTACTTCCCATCCAGCCTTCGCCATATTTGTTATGAAGAAGCTTGGTTGGAGACTCCATCATCATGGGTGTCTATGTTGCCAATAACAGGTAGATGTCATTCGGTTCCCATCAGGATTCAGTTTCTTGTCTTTGCTTTTAATTCGTTCTACCCTGAACTCCCCCTGTATTTTTGGAACTATGTTGTATTGACGTTTAAGTGCATCCCTGTATTTTTGCTTTCTTCCTGCTTTGTTCGTGTTGGGACAGTGTTAAGCAATTTTTGGATTTGGTAATAACTGAAACAATAGAGCTGAACATGTCTGTCATCTCTCCAATTTTTGTTGGCGCTTCTGCTAGAGAATCGCCAGATTCCACCCTGCTGGAGAGTCAACAAGCTTGAAATCCATCGCCTTTTGTTGCCTGTGTGCTGGGCGGACACATCTGCAGCCCTCCCAGTCGCTCAGGGTCCTTCCTGATACGGTTGTCTTGATTACTCCAGTCCATGTCTTCCTTTTTCTTTACTGTTAGATTGTTATGTTGCAACATTATTTGTTTTATGTGTTAGAAACTGTGGTATGTAGTTCAACAGGTAAGTTCAATTGATTACTTTATGGACTGACAACAATTACATTTCTTGGGTTATTTGACAATAAATCTGTATCTGCTAACTATACATATGTCGTTCAGTGTCTATTTATAGCCTTTTGTTTGTCAGTTGAGGTAACAACTTCACTTCCTTTTTGATCTTAAACTACACACAGTTTTTTTTTTGCATGTGTTTTATATCTTTCAGTTTATGTTTATTCTCTTTTTATCGGGTTATGGGATGCTCCGAAGAGTGTTGCTCTTTTACATTGGGAATATGCAAGTTCATATTTAGTGATGCCACTTGGTAAATATTTTTCACAGTTTACCTTAATCTGACGGGCACATACCCTACGATTCATCAAATACATATGATAAATCATACTCCCTCCATCCGGGAAAAGTTGTCCAGAGCTTAGTTCATTTCAAATTTTACAAAAAAACCCTTCCGGTTTTAAATCTAGTGCTAATCCCCCCTCACCTCTGCTTCTTCCTCCTTTGACCAAGCGGCCCTCGTAGCCACCGCCGGCAGCCGCCGTAGAAAGAGCGGGCGACCACCTCCGCCGACGCCCACCTGCGCCGTAGCCCACCTGCGGTTCCTCAGCCATTCTGACGTGGGCCGTCCACGGAGGCGAAGCTGCCCCACCGCGAACGTGGAGTCGTCTGCGACGGAGGCGAAGCTGCCCCGCCGCCAGCCGAGGCTGCTCCTCCAAGGCGACCACCTCGACGGGCGCCTCCTCCTCGTGGCCCTGCTCGTCGATTCCTCACCCCTGCGGCAACCCCAGCCGCCGCTGCCGACCAGTCGCCGCTCCCCTCTTGAAGAATTCGGCAGGCAGGGCAAGGCGGATCTTCCCAGCGGAGAGAGGACCATGCAAACCTGCTGATGCCACAGCCGATTGCTTCTGCTGATTGCCTCTGCTGATTGCTTCTGCCCTCGACTGCTGATTGCTTCTGCTGATTGCCTCTGCCCTCGAGCACCTCGACTGCTGATTGCCTCTGCTGCTGCTGTTGGCTGCAGGTACAGTGCCAATTGCAGTATCAATTTCATTTTGTCAAAGAAGTACTCCATCAGCGTCAATTGCAATGTTAATTGGAGTATTAAAATTCTCAATTGCAATGCTGATCTATTGCTGATGTTATCTGAAATTTACAGTGTTTTGTGTCTGTCAATCATACCCCATTCAGTGTCCTGTGTCAGAAATTTGGTGAAGTGAAGGTGAGGTGAAGTAACTGAATTCACTAGCATAATCTGAATCAAACAAAGCATAGTTTGAATTCACTAGCATAACCTGTTGTAGAAACTAGAATGATCCTTCTTTTTTTACCCGCCCCCGACCTCGACGCGCGGCGCCTCTGGTACTCCGCCTCTGTTCCTGCGAAATCTTGATCACATTAGAGTAAATTGTTCATTTGTTCCTGCAAAAGCTTGATTGCAATCAAAATTAACAGGTTATACAAAGAGTTTAATTGATACAGAGAGTTTAATTGGATTACAATCGAAATTCATTGTCAGGGTCAAAATTCAAAGTATTCCATGCTTGTCCAATTGAATTAAAAACATGTCCCTAAAATTGGAATTATTTGAATTAGCTAGGTTTCTTCTTCTTCTTCTTCATAAACAGAAAAAAGATGAATATTGCTGGTCTACTTCATAAACAGAATATTCTTCAGTAAACACTTGTAAATCTAAAGTGGTTATAAACTTATTTTCTGGAATCATCAATGTGCATTCAGGCTAAATGTTGATAATTCTTTGAACTTTGAGAAAGAAGATGAATGAGCATCAATGTGCATTTAGGCTAATTCTTTGAACTTTGATCATTAATCCAAATACACTATGATCAATCCAGAGAATCATCAAAGTTGTTCCTAAACTGAAGATTATCCTAGTCTGAACATGTCACAACATTACTGTCAAAATTTCAGACTTGACAATACTAAACTGAAGATTGTTCCTAAACTGAAGATTATTTAGGAACACACTTGTTCCTAAACTTGATGTTGATTTAGGAACACAATCTCTATCTTGTGTATGTCTTTTTGAGGAGTACTGTACCATCCCAAAACTGAAACTGAATTTTCTCCTTCCCTGTCACCACTTGCGTACTCACTTAATTTTTGAACTTTAATGATATCTCTACTGCTTGCTTTACTTCAACGTTTTCATTGTTTATTGGTTTAAAAGGCAAGGCATATTGGTTTTCTTCAACTAAAGGAAGGCATGCTATCTGGACATACTCCATGCTAGATATTGTTGCTTATATGTTCAGGGGTACTAAAAATGCACAGTGCTCATATGTTCAGAGATATAGACAGAGCTAACCAAATGTTCAGAAGATCCTTACTGTAACCAAATCATATGCTAGCTACTGTCTATTGCTTTGCCTATGTTCCTTTATTTTTTAGAATGAGCTAGCTTCTGAAGAAATAAAATGGATACTGTATTAGTCAAAAATAAATGGCTCACTTGTTCCTGGCAGAAAACCAGGACTAAATGTTGTCATCGCCTCCTCTGTTGATTTGAAGCACCAGCAGTACGGCAAGAAGAGTTGGCAATTGAAGCAGCAGCGCCACGAATTGAAGAAGCAGCAGCAACACATCAATAGCAACAGCAGGCAATTCTGGAGACAAGAGGGACAACATATCAGTTGAAATAACAGCAGCAGATCAACAGAAATAGCAGCCGCTTGCCGATGGCCCTACTGAATACAGCAACGCAGAGAGCATCAACGAAAATGAACTTTAGTCCATGAAAGTGCAGAGTTTAAGCTCTATTCAGCAAATGAAAACAGCAATACAGACTAACTCTCTTGCCCTCTTGCTCGATGGTCTCGACGAGTAATTTAGATTACAGAATAAGAATAAGAACAAGGGCTTGAGGATGTTCCTATGAATTTTGTTGTGTCATGTTTCTTTAAGGAATGGCCATGCAACAAAAGAACTAAGAGAGGGAGTATATGACTTCTCTCAATAAAATTCGATTAAATTATGGAGCTGAATCTGACCTCCAGCTCTACAAACTGAAAATTATGGAGCTGAAAATTATAGAGGCTGTCTCATACAGTAAAATTCAGTGAAATTTTACAAACTGAAAATTATGGAACTGGTTCTGATTTCCAATTCAGACTCCAGACACCACAGGCACCAAAATTGAGCAGGGAGCAGCGAGACCATTAAATTTAGCTAGACAAGATTTCATAGGAGAGAGCCTGTAGGAGTGTGTGCTCTGCACGTACCCTATGAAGAGGAGAGAGCCGCCTTCATATCCGCCGGAAAAGGAAAGGTGAGATTTTGCTCTTCCCAATTTGAAATTTTGCCGGCGGCTCCAACATCTACATCGAGGCGCTGGTGGAGGCCGACGGCGTCTTCCGCGCCGCCCACGACTGCCTCTTCCTCTGGCTGGACGCCGCGCCGGGGATGTTGGAGCGGTACACATTCGGCCTCGTCGCGGGCAGGGATAGGGAAATGTGAGTATTTTAGGGAACAAATCGACGGGCAGGGATGGAGGGAGCGGTGGAGCTGCGGGTCGCGGCGGAGCTGCGCGGTGGAGCTGGGGGTCGCGGCGGCGCGGCGTGGTGGAGCTGCGCGGCGTCGCCGGTGTCGCGGAGGAGCGGTGGAGCTGCACGAGCGGGGCTGTCGAAGGGGATGATGGACTGCGGGTTCGGTCGGAGTTTCTTCGAGGTTTTTATTGCAAAAACGTCACGCGGCCAACTTTTCCCAGACGGAGGGAGTACCATGTAGAGTGGACTGATAGAATCCTAATCTCCAACTTCAAATTGGTGACTCAGCTGCAGCAACACTATATCATCCCCAGGAGAGATACATGATACTGTCCGTTACACATGAAAGCACTTGATTTGTCATTATCCTTCAGGGTTTCTGTTTATATAATTCACAAAGTATTAATCTCACATTTTATTTATTTACAATTTACTGTCAACTACAGTACGGTCCTTACAAATCCATCTAACATATGTTTGCGCATTTGAGAAGTAATTTTGAGCTATGTTTTTGGTGTTCTTATAGTTTAAAGTTTTTTTTTCGAAACGGAGGCAAAGATTGCCTCATCTATTAATTAAGCAGAAGAGAATTGCCCAGTTAATTACGGAAAACCAGGCAAAAACCGGAACAACAAGGATCAAACCCACTCCAAAGACTGACACACAGGGCAAAACCCACCCTCATCGACAACATGTCGATCTGCAACCAGACAACACAGCTCCGACTCTGACGGAGAACTTAGAAGAACAAAACCAGGCGAAAGCTGGCGCCACGGAAGATCGCCGAACGGGCCACTTGCTGCCAGTCATCGTATACCACAGGGCCCCGCCGCTGCAGCTTCGACTCCACAGCAACAAACAAACCGAGGCAAAACCGCGGACACGCCGAAGAAGAGCCGACTACCGCAACCTTTGCCGCGTCGCCGACATCGCTCCCACCATCATCGTTGCCGCAGAAGGCTGGCCACCACAGTGATCCTCTCGAGGCCGCCGCCCCGACATCCACCGCTCCGTCGCGCCCAGCGCACTCCACCAGCACCGCCTTCCGGGGCCGCCGCCGCGACATACCACCGCTCCCCTTGAGCAGCAACGCCGCACAACCCTGCTGCCCGCAACCCACGCTGCTCAGGGCAACCGCTCACAGACCACGAACATCGCACCACATCCAGGGCCGCCGCCCCGACATAAAGTCAGACCGCCCCTTTGGGGCGCATCGACCGAGCCGACACCCCCACCGCCCAAGCGGGACAAGGATGCCACCCAACCAATGCCGAGATAGAGCCCCACCTCATAGAGCTGCCACTCGCATTGTTCCCGAGATCGCCATCTCGACGCACAATCAGAAACCACCTGTAGCCGCCGCCACGACGCCCACCGTCCCCGCCAACGAAGAGATACGTGCAAACCGCAATATGTTGACTCTCCAAGGCCATGCCTCAAAGAAGGAAATGACGAGCTGTCGTCATCGCCCGCCGACCATCCTGAAGCTAGAGATTTCTCCCGAGAGTCGTGTAATGAAGCTCCACGGCAACACCTTCAAGAAGGAGAACGACACCATGGCCATGGCGCCGCTGTTGTCGGCACCGACCCAAAGTCAGTGCAGGACTTTCGCCCGGAGCTCCTCCACACCTCCGAAACCGAGTAGATCCGGCACTGCGCAGCACACAATCCCCCGGTCGACGCCCACCGGCTCCACCTCGCGCAGCAGCCGCCACACCTCTCAAACGCGCAGGACCCGCCAGATCCGCTGGCCTCCTCCAACCTGCGTACACGCTGGCCGCCTGTCAGGCCACCACGCGTGCCGCCTCGCGCCTGCAGCCACAACCGAGATGCAGCTGCAGACTCCGCCAGGCGCCAGATCTGCACCGGCCTCGCCATCCTCAAGGCCCGCCATGCCCGGGCCTCACCATCCACCACACGCCCGCGACACCTCCGAGTTGCGACGCCGCGCTTCGCGGCGCACCTCACCCGAACCCGAGCCAAGCCGCCCAGATCCGCGTGGCAGGAGGCCACCGCGCCCGCCCAGCCAGCTCCACGCCTCCGTGCACAAGCTTCGCCCAGCCATCCAACCCCGGACGCCGCGAAGCCTCGAGCTCCAGCGGAGCACCGTGACAGAGCACCCACCGAGGCGGCCGGCCGCACCATCCAACCCCAAACGGGAGGAGGAGAAGGCCCCGCCGCCGCGCCGCTGAGCTTTGCCCGACGATGCCTGCCGGCGGCGGCAAGGGGAGGAAGGGCGGCGGGGTGTGGCCCGGGCGGCGGCTAGGGTGCGCTCCTGGCCGCCCACGGGAGCGGCCGGGGAGCGCTCTGTGTTACCCTCTTTCCGTAGCCCCGTCCTCCCTTATAGTTCAAAGTGAATCGCTATGATTAAATTAGATTATTTTTTCATTTCTTTGGTACACATTAGTATAGCAAATTTGGAAACGGAACATTTAGGACATTTACTTGCAAATTGTCTAAATATGAGAATGGAATCTTACTGTGTACATTTCAATATGGTGCCGAGTGGTTGCTCTGCCCTCTACTGCAATTCATCTTGAAATTTCTTATGCTACTTCAGGTTGTGGTGTGTCGATGACTGAATGGCTGACTAGAATACCTTTTCTTTATGATATTGTACTCAAGCAAACAAGATACTCGTGCTTTTATGCCAAGAACTCCAATCAACTGTTTCTTCAGGAAAGCACACACATGGAGTATGGGGCTGTAGAGGGGACAACATCACACACATGATAGCGTAGGGAGATCCGGGGATTTTCATTTTGAGCGAGATCGAGGATGTTGGAATGGCGAAGTACAACAACAGATTCGACGGAAGCTGCGAGAGCCATTGGGGAAGAACATAATATTTCCACGTGGAGAACAACATTAGTTTCCTAGGTATATAAGATATGAAGATACTATGTTATATAGTTATTTTTGGACTTTTAATATCATATCATATAATCAATGGTATAATAATAAATATTTGTATCTCTTTTTATTATTTATTAATATTTTTCACTGCATAATTCTACTCATATGGTGCTTCAAATTCCCGCAGCAACGCGCGGGGTATCATCTAGTTATTCCAGAGGCCCTCAACTAATTCCAAAATTGTTGGGGCATTTAAAAATATTAATAGTATTTAAATGCTCCAATTCAAATACAGTATGAATTAATTCAAAAATCCAGAATGGCCTAAAAATATGTTCATCATTTTTGGCAGAGGTCTTTAGCCAATTCAAAAATGATGAACTTTTCTGCAAGGCATTTGGGTTCATTGAAAATATTTTTATTGAACCTAGTTGAATTCTTTTGATGCTAGGGTTTCAACAATCCCCATTTCAATTTTCAAATAAATTTTAGACATGATGCATGGGTGTTGATGCAACTAATTACAATCAAATTCTAGGGCTGTGACAACTCACCCCCACTAAAACAAAAAATCTCGTCCCGAGATTCAAGACGTGAGGTAAGAAGACAGAGGGGACACAAAGCTAACACGATCTTTATGATCCAATTGCCCTTCTCGAGGATGTTGATTCGTTCCATCATATTGATCTTGATGTCTTGCTTTGAGAACTTCATCCAACATGACAACGAGAGGAAAGGGAGAATTTTAGAAGAATCGATCTTCTTGAGGTTCGAGCAACTTAGGATCATCACAAGGATCACAAGATCAACTCACGGAATGAAACGTAGAAACATCTCTGGAGCTGAGAGGAAAAACATGCATTAGGAGGGACGGAAGAAACAATTGACGAGGGTTTCACAGTAGCGAGGAAAAATTGCCATGGTTCCATAACAGGACACCCCGGGGAAGGTGACTTGTAGAATTATTCCCTTAAGTTGCAAAAAGAATTACTTTTGATACAAAGATCATTTAAACTCTCTATACCAGCCTAAGGAAAATCACAATCGATCATTTGAATGAATTAGAAAGAATGGCATACTCAGCTTGGAGAGGAAACTAGAGTTATAGGACAACTCGGCAACGGAAGGCACATTCGAAATGATACGGAGGATATAACCTACTAACTGAGCGTTCTTTCAAGAACTTGAGCATTTCCATATTCATCAAGGTTTTACCAACATCTATGCCAAGATCCTGGTGACACCTCGTACTACCATGATGAATAACGATGGAGGATGCAGATGCAGAGGAGGACAACACTTTCTCAGATTTTACCTTGACGACGCCAAGGAAACAAAATCTGGATGATTGACCGAGAGACATTTTGCACTCCGCTTCTAATGTTCTCCTTGATGTACTAGGTACCACGGTCAATGCTTAAAAGCATCAACATGGCCATCAAGTAAAGGTCGGACTTCGGGAGCACAAAAATCCATAAGGAACAACTTGTGGAATAAGTCATACCAAATCCTCATGGAGGAGATGGTCGAATTGCTCGTTCAGGATACTACAATAATAGATCTTCCGGTTAGGTGTGTCGGCCAGAACATCAACCTCGTCGGGACCTACATCATAGATCTTGGAAATGTTCCAGCCATCATATCTGCATGAGATTCAGATCTGGCTGGTAACAAGATTTTTCAGACAACATGTCTAGAAAAGAAAGGTTGCAACACAAGTCGACGAGATAACATTGCGAGACTCTCGGGAGATGAACTACGATAGAAAGCTCCAAAACATGAGCTGGTTCTGCTACACACATGTGATCATGTTGTCCAAGACAAGCATGACCACAGAGTAGACTTACAATAAAACACTACCAAAGTTCAGGTGAGGAACCATCAACGAGGATATCGAAGTCCTTACACAAGTTCGGATTAGCTCTTAGGAAGGAACTTCCTCTCCTTGAACAAATCAATCAGTGGCTTGGTGTGCTGGGGAATACCTATGGAGTGGAGGTAATTAATCTACCAAATTAACCATAGAATACTTCGCACGTATGCATGACTGATTTGGGATGATTCCAGAGGAAACAAAACAAACCTTTCTCAAATTCATGGCGGCAACTTACACCTAATGCACGTGAACTTGGAGAAAGTCACTTCTTTCACCAAAACATATACTTCATGAACGGGAGATGAAGATATGCTTACAAAAGTTTCCAACACTAGCTTGATGTTCAACATGAATCATGGAGGAGACACGGTGCTGCTGATGGGCTCAACAACAACTCATCGGAATTTCCATATCACTGGATTTCCACCATTATGTGAACAATGTGATAGTATTGGTCAGACCAAAATATGTAATGGTGTATGCTCGAGGGATCAACCACGGGTAAGACAACATTACGAACACCGCTGTTTCTGATTTGACTTGACGATAGCCCATACTCAAGTCAAAGTTTTGACAAGGCAATAGATCCAACAACTGATCACGAGGACCAATCGATGGAGATATCATCTTTCTTTAACACACCCACACAAAGATATCCCTTAATGATGAACTAAGTCGGACAAGCTTCCATCTTCCAACTCTCCAAGTTGTTGTTTAGCTTAACCAACTAGCTCAGGGTATCCAACACAGATTCTTGGAGAAAGAGTGGTTTATTGGAAAACCAACTTGATCACGAACTCAACATATCGGTCAGGGGATGACCTGGTGATACTCCGTGAAGATATCCAGAAAATCACGAACCACCGATATGTCTCTAAGCTCGAGAACAATGTTGCTTTTCGAGGCAAGACGACATGATCAGAAGAGTAAGGGAGTCGATCCTAACTCAAAGATCGAAGAGTGCACCAGAAATAAGGACAAGATAGCACGATCAATCCTAGAATAGTGATTCGATAACCAACACACTGAGAATGATATTAATGTCCATTAACTACCAAGCAGCATGGTTGCTAGGAGTATTGATTTCACACATCATGGTTCACTTGTCGGTATTCCGGTTACAATAACATGGAGACCGAGGAATGAACGATGATGGCGAGAAGTATCACTGTATCAAGAGTTCATAGGAGGTTGTGCAATTCCTATGATATTCCTGACATAAAGAGGGCAATACTTCAGGGTAGAACAGAATCAAAAGCTGGATTGGCATTTTGATCTGCGGAATACAACTGCTTTGACCCAATCCTAGATATGGATGAGGTACTGGAGTTTGTTTCTCCTAGTCATTCTGAAATAGAATGGCTCGACGGACCACGAGAATAATAAGCATCGATAACACGGATGCACAACTACTCCTGACTATCAATTGATAGACGAGGGTCAGAAAACAACTAAAGAGGGACAACTCAAAGGAACATATAACTTTCTGAGTTGTGGATGCATAGATTAGTATGTCGAATCAAGTTCAACAGGTTTCTTCCGGATAAGCCATGCAGAGAGGTAGGATTGGCAGAGTCACAATATAAAATGGGGAACTCATTGAGAGCCCTCCTGTTGTGATCTTTTGATCCAACAAACTTCTGCCATAAGTGGTTCATAGTATTTGGAAGAAGGAAATACCACGGACCTCGAGGACTAATGCAAAGGTTACTAATATCCTAAAGGAACTAGCAACACTATCAACATGAGGTAGGTAGGGTGAATCTCGGGTTCAACAACCTAGGAATAGAATACCTACTACTAAATGGCATCATGGGATGCTTTCAAGAATGGTGGCCAGATTCATCACACCGGGAACACAAAACATGGCTAGATTACTAGGTGACTCCCTAAAACACCTAGGGTCATCATAATAGCTCCAACATATATGTCGAGGCAACAGAGTACCTCAACTCACTGATTAGTGTGGTTATTCTGACCAAAAGGACACCTGGAACGGAAAAAAGGATTTGCAAATGCATCAGACTATCTAGAAACCTGGGATGACTCGGACAACATAACGGCTGTAAATGCTCAAAAAGATTTGAGACATCCTGCAAAATGGTGGAATAACCACTCAACATCACAATATCAGGGTTCTGGATCAACTGTCAACACATAGAAGTAGTAGAAACTGAGCTGAGGCTTGAGACCAACAATCCTACGAGTCTTTGGATTAGTAACACGTGATCCTGATAGAAAGATGAGAAGCCTAGTTCTTAATCCCCGTAGAAAAGAAGAGGTTGACTCAGATCAGAAGGCCATAAGGTAAAGGAGTAAAAAGAGCCTTACGTTCCCTTCCACAATCAATTCCCTTATATAACTAAAGCATTTCTAGACTCAACTTCGACCAGTTTGGCTTGGTAATCCTCTGAGCAACAAAGCTCGATACCAAAGCTGTCGGGACCCCGATCCTAAGTCACACCGATCCAAAGATGTAACACATCATATCACTTTGCGGCCTCACGCACGGTGTTCCCACGGGTGCCACCTTACCTGGCCCAGGACCGTTTGCGCCTTTTGGCTCACGTATATGATAGTGTCGCTAGCATCCATATGACAAAGAACCCGGGCCGACGTGACTAGTCGTGAACCCAAAGTGGCACTAACTTATGGGACAGGCATACATGAATCAACATCGAGCATGTCGGTCAGCAGCGTGTGAATCCGGGCTGTAGCACTGGGCTAACAGGACTCCGGGAACCCGGGCTGTAGCAGGCTAGGCAGGACTCGGATGTCACAGCGTGACATTTCCCGAAGGACAGAACCACGAACGAAGTGAATCACATGCCGCCACCAAGTGTTCCGTAGCGGTAGTCTTTGGGCTAGCAGGACTCCGGTGAACCGGGTCAGAAGCGGACTACTATGGCTCATGGAAGCACAAGACTACATTTCCCCATAAGAGAGACTACCAAGGATAAACAACTAGGTTGTCGAGTCCCACACATACCAAGCATTTCAATCATACACACAATATGCTCGATATGTGTAAATACAACATGGCATCACAACATAACTCTATGACTCAAGTATTTATTCAAATAGGCTCCGAGGAGCGAGATATTAGAAACATGGGTCTCATGACCCAACATTCAGAGCATACAAGCAACAAGCACATGCGGAAGCTTAACATGTCTGAGTATAGACATCTACAAATGAAAAAGGCTGAGAAGCCTGAATAACTACGAGATCTTGCCGAGGGCACAAGATCATAGCTGAGGTATCAAGCTAAACGTCGAAGTCCACATGGAACTACTAGCGAGACTGACGTCTCTCTGCAAAACATAAAATAAGCAAACGTGAGTACAAATGTACCCAGCAAGACTTACATCAGAACTATCTACATATGCATCGGTATGAACAAAGGGGTGGTGGAGTTTAACTGCAGCAAGCCACCTTTGACTCGGTGGTTATCCTGAACTACGACCGCAAGTAACTCTTTTGAGGTGGCGCACACGAGTCCACATATTCACCATACCAATACACCACTATGGATCCGCTCCCGTCTCCCTACGAGAACGCCATCCATAGCACTCACGCTTATCTTGCGAGTTTTACAGTATCCACTTTCACTTGTGTATGAACTGCATGTGCAACCCACGTGTCCTTTTCCGCGGACACGGCTATTCGAATAGATGATGTTAACCATGCAGGGGTGTACTTCTTCACACACGCTTTCGCCACTTACCACCATGTATGTGACGCCCGGATAATCAAGCTACAGTAAACCTCCGTTAATGATGCCACGTCACCACGGTTACTGTTGCTAATCTCGTGTTAGTCCGAAACTGATTCAAATTCAAATTCAAAATCAAATCAAACAGTAAAAGTTTTCAAAAACTAAAACTAAAATGTTCTAGATGTGATAAATAAATTCATGAGTAATAATGTTGGAGAAACCAACATTTCTTGTAATATTTAAATGCACTAAAACAATCAAAACAGAGGGAAAATAATTAATTAAATGCCTTTTATAAAGTTATAATAATATAACTAATTTAGTAGTGTGCCAAAATAATTGTGGCAGTGGACTAATTAGTAATACTAATTTAGGTGCTCATTTGGTATTTTATAAAACTAACATAAAAGAAACTTCAAGTGAAAACAGTAAAGAAATAAAGAAAATAAATAAAAAGATAAAAATAAAACAAAACAAACGAAAGGCAAACCCCCACCCCACTAGGCCTTGGCCTAGATGGCCAAGCGGCCCAGCCAGCCTCGGTCCACCCCATCCAGCCCACTCCTCGCACCAGACACCTCCCCCTCCCTGTTCCTCTGCCCGGGGTCGTTACATGCGCCGTCCCCGCCAGATCGGCGACGCCCCCGACGAGGATAAGGGCGCCACGGTCCCCTCTTGGCCTCGTTAGCCCCACCCCCTTCCCGCGCAGATATTTCCCCTCCCCACTCCTCCTCGCTCTCCCTCTCCTTCCTCCCTCAGATCCACCTCGCCCGCTTCTTCTTTCCCGCACGCGCCCGAGCCCAACGACGCCATGGCCGAGCTCGCCAGCGGGCTCTCCAGTCTCCCCGCGCCCTAACGCCGGGCCCATCCGCAACCTCGTCGTCCGCCTCATCGTCCGCGACCGCAAGCTCAAGCCGGAGCGCCCCGCAGCGTCGCCTCTCCTTCGTCTACGTCATCGGGCGCCGGAGGTCGCCGCCGCCGTCTCGCTCTGCCAGTCCTCCCCGAGCCCACGCTAGCACAACTACAGGCTCGCTGTGAGCCTCCGCTTCCTTTTCCCCCTCTCTGATTCATCCCGTTCGCCCCGTAGATGCGCTCGGCCTCACCGGCTCCGGCCGCCACTCCCTTCCCTGCTCTGTTGCTGACCGCTGCTAGCTGTAGCATGCACCGCTCGCGCCGACACCTCTTGCTACCGCTTACCACTTGCTCTGGCACCCGTCCTCGACGCGCTGCCTCCCGCTCCCTAGCACGCCCCTGCACGCCCGTGCTGCGCCGCGCGCGCGTGGCTGCTGCCGCTCCGCTCTGCTGCTCCGTCGTGTTGCGCGCTGCCGTCGTCATCATTGTTACCTCGCCCCGCTGAGCTCACGGTCGTGCTCAGGGGAGCCCCCTGGTGCCACCCGTGCAACCAACCGCCGCTGCCGCCCCGGGACGCGGCCTGCTCCCATTGCCTGGTTCGCCCCAGCCTCCCTCTTCCCCTGCGTCGCGGCCCGCCCGCCGCATGACTCACCCGCCACCCGCCCCGCTGGCTGCGCTCCCCTGCAGCCCCGCCGTCTCACCGTGGCTGCCCGGCTCCTTCTACCCCGCCCTTGCACTCGCCTCTGACCGCCGCTTCTTCTTGCGTGGCCTTACCCGCCCGGCCGCCCGACCACGGTCCGGCCACACCAGCGCCGTCACGCTTGCTGCCCGCTCGGCCTCGCCTCGCTACCGGGTGGGCTGCGGCTTCGCCCGTGGCTGCGCCCGCGTCGCCAGTACCCGCGTTGGCCTTTGGGCCACTTACACGTGGGGCCCAGCCCCCTTTTCCTTTTTAAAAAATGTAAAAATATAAAACAATAATTAATAATTAATTAGTTAATTAATTAAATTAATTAATCATGTTTAGTTAACTAATTAAGATTAATTAGTCTACTAATTTAACCGATATTTAACATCTGTTAAAACAATTCAATGACACGTGGGACCCCCTGGCCCCTTTGACCAGTCAAAGTCTCCAGTTGACTGCTGACTGGGCAGTCAACTGGGACCCTCTGACAGCCACATGTGCACGGTTGTGTGCACTCTGCTGAGTGTACTTAGCAATTTCACCTTTATTTTCGAATTAATAATGATTCAGAAAATTGTTTAAATCTTTGAAAAATCATATAAAATAATCCGTACCTCGGATGGAAAAACTTTGTACATGAAAGTTGCTCAGAACGACGAGACGAATCCGGATACGCAGTCCATTCGCCCGCCACACACCCCTAGCATATCGAATACACAACTTTCCCCTCCGGTTCATCTGTCCAAAACGTGAAACACCGGGGATACTTTCCCGGATGTTTGCCCCCCTTCACCAGCATCTCTTACTACCGCGCTAGGTCACCTCTAGCATCGCGCATTGCCATGTTATACTTTGATTGGTCTGTTATTTATTGTGTTCCCCCTCTGTTACTTCTTTCCGGTAGACCCCGAGATCGGCGACCCCCGATTCGACTACGGTGTTGGCGACATCGTCCTCCTTGCCCGAGCAACCAGGCAAGCCCCCTTGATCACCGGATATCGCCTATTCTTCTCTCTGCTTGCATTAGAGTAGTGTAGCATATTCTTGCTTCGGTTAATCCTATTCTCACGCATAGCATGTCCTTGCTACTATCATTGTTACCTTTTCCTGCTATCCTCTTGCTTAGTCTAGGATGCTAGTGTTCCATCAAGGGCCCTACACTCTTGTCCGTCGCCATGCTATACTCTTTGGGTCGTGATCACTTCGGGAGGTGATCACGGGCATATACTATATACTTTACACTGTTACATTACATGTGATACTATTCGGAGATGGGGGCTGAAGGGGCAGGTGGTTCCACCCAGGTAGTGGTGGGCCTGGGTTCCCGACGGCCCCCGACTATTACTTGGTGGCGGAGCGGCAGGGCAGGTTGAGACTACCTAGGTGAGAGATGAGTCTGGCCCTGTCGGCGTTCGCGGATACTTAACACGCTTAACGAGATCTTGGTATTTGATCTGAGTCTGGCTACTGGCCTATACGCACTAACCAACTACGCGGGAAAGATATGGGCACTCAGCGTCGTGGTATCAGCCGAAGCACTTCGTGACGCCGGGCCGATCGGCGGCGCGCCAGATTGGGCAGCGTAACGTGACTTCCGTTGTATCGAGGTTGCTAGGTCTGCTTCCGCCCACGCAACGCGTGTGTGTGCTCAGGCGATGGGCCCGCACTGCGGCGCTTAGGTTTAGACCGGCATGCTGACCTCTCTGTTGTGCCTAGGTAGGGCTGCGGCGTGTTGATCTTCCGAGGCGGGCATGACCGGAAAGTGTGTCCGCCAAATGGGATCAAGCGTGTTGGGTTATGTGGTGCACCCTGCAGGGAAGTTAATCTATTCGAATAGTCGTGATCTTGATAACAGGGCGACTTGGAGTTGTACCTTGACCTTATGACAACTAGAACCGGATACTTAATAAAACACACCCTTCCAAGTGCGGATATAACCGGTGATCGCTCTCTAACAGGCAACGAGGAGGGATTGCCGGGTAGGATTATGCGATGCGATGCTACTTGGAGGACTTGATCTACTCTCTTCTACATGCCGCAAGGACGGAGGCTACCGAGCGTAGTCTTCGACGTGATTAGCTATCCCCTCTTATTACGGCATTCTCGCAGCTTCGGTCCACTGATATGGCCCTTTACACATATAGCCATGCATATGTAGTGTAGCTCCTTGCTTGCGAGTACTTTGGATGAGTACTCACGGTTGCTTTGTCCCCCCTTTTCCCCTTTCCTTTACCCGATTGCTGTGACCAGACGACGGAGCCCAGGATCCAGACGCCACCTTCGAGGATGACTCCTACTACACTGGAGGTGCCTACTACTGCGTGCAGCCCGCTGACGACGACCAGGAGTAGTTAGGAGGATCCCAGGCAGGAGGCCTGCGCCTCGTTCGATCTGTATCCCTGTTTGTGCTAGCCATCTTATGGCAACTTGTTTAACTTATGTCTGTACTCAGATATTGTTGCTTCCGCTGACTCGTCTATGATCGAGCACTTGTATTCAAGCCCTCGAGGCCCCTGGCTTAGATTATGATGCTTGTATGACTTATTTTATTTGTAGAGTTGTGTTGTGATATCTTCCCGTGAGTCCCTGATCTTGATCGTACACATTTGCGTGCATGATTAGTGTACGATCTAATCGGGGGCGTCACAAGTTGGTATCAGAGCCGACTGCCTGTAGGAATACCCCTTCCACACTCCTTGGCCGAAGTCGAGTCTAGTCATTGAAATTTTTTTACTAACATGGCTGTGGCTTACGGGCCCACGTCGCCATTGGGTGGTATTAGGATCTTTTACTCCTTGTCTTTACTCTGGGACTCTAATCTCTCCCCTATTCGGGTTAAATGATTTTGCTAAAAAGACTAACTTTAGGTTCTCGAAAGACTTTCTCCCGGAGAGCCCCTCACTCCAGATGACCGTCTGCTGCACCAGAAGAATCCGAAGATACTCTCCGATGTTCTCTTGAGACTTTAAGGCGTCGCTTTTGCAATTCCCTTCCATTGATAAACCCCTATGGATAACCACGTATACTCGCCATTCATACAATGTTTCCCAGTTGATCTTGTTATTACAAGATACCCCGAAATTCTCTCTGTTGTTCCTAGAATTCTTTGAGCTTACTGCCTTCTTGCTCTTTGTCACCTGAATACCCCTACGGATAATTCTCGCACTTACCGAGTATCCGCTCATCCCCAGTTGATTCATGTATGTCACCAATCCTCGAAATACCATTCGATCTTTCGAAAATCCTCAGCAGCCTATTGCTCTTGAAATTCTTGCTTGCTTACATTATGGTTAATCCCATAAGTCTACTAATCTTATTGGCATCCTTTGTCACTATCATTTTTCGAGTCACTTGATTCGATATGTTGTGAATGCTCGCACTCCTCGATCAAATCCTATAATTTATCTTTCCGGCTCAGACATCATTTTAAACATGAGCTGGTTCTCGACCAATCGGATTGCCATCGATTGTACCTGTGGGAGTTCCGGACTAGGGGGTGTCCGGATAGCCGAACTATCATCATCGGCCGGACTCCAAGACTACGAAGATAGAAGATTGAAGACTTCGTCCCGTGTCCGGATGGGACTTTCCTTGGCGTGGAAGGCAAGCTTGGCGATACGGATATGTAGATCTCCTACCGTTGTAACCAACTCTGTGTAACCCTAACCTATCGGGTGTCTATATAAACCGGAGGGTTTTAGCCCGTAGGAAGAACAACAATCATACCATAGGCTAGCTTCTAGGGTTTAGCCTCTTTGATCTCGTGGTAGATCCACTCTTGTAACACACATCATCAATATTAATCAAGCAGGACGTAGGTTTTACCTCCATCAAGAGGGCCCGAACCTGGGTAAAACATCGTGTCCCTTGTCTCCTGTTACCATCCGCCTAGACGCACAGTTCGGGACCCCCTACCCGAGATCCGCCGGTTTTGACACCGACATTGGTGCTTTCATTGAGAGTTCCTCCGTATGCGTCGCCACCGATAGGCTCGATGGCTTCTTCGACCATCATCAACGATGCAGTCCAGGTGAGACTTTTCTCCCGGACAGATCTTCATATTCGGCGGCTTCGCATCGCGGCCGATTCGCAGCCATCCGAGCAGATCGAAGCTTCGCCTGGCCGTCAGGTCAGATTTGGAAGTTTGAACTTCACGGTGGACATTCGCGGGGACTTGATCCTCGATGGAGTCGAGCCACAGCCGAGCGTGCCGCCTTTATCACGGCGAGCATGATTTAGCTTCTGCAACGGACAAGACTGGAGGCCGCTTTTCGAACCCGCTCCGATCCTCAATTCGGAGCCGGCTACGCAGATCGGGGACGGATGGCTAGACACCGCCTCGGGGGCTGCAACCTCTATGGCGATAGAGCCAAACACTGATCTGGTCCGTCATAAAGCTCGCGACTCCGAGGTGCTGGACTCCTTGCCGGACTTCGAACCTCCCGCGCCCCCTCCGATCGATTCCGATTGGGCGCCGGTCATGGAGTTCACCGCAGCGGACATCTTTCAACTCTCACCTTTTGGCGACATCTTGAGTTCTCGAAAGTACCTCTCGTTATCAGGAGAGCCCTGGCCGGACTGCGGTCAGGATGGTTGGGATGCGGACGACGAAGAAATTCAAAGCCCACCCACCACCCACTTGGTAGCCGCTGTCGACGATCTAACCGACATGCTAGACTACGACTCCGAAGACATTGACGGTATGGACGACGATGCCGGATACGAACAAGAACCAGCGCCTACCGGGCACTGGAAAGCCACCTCATCATATGACATATACATGGTGGATATCCCAAAGGATGGGAATGGCGAAGGAATAGAGGAAGATGACCCCTCCAAGAAACAGCCCAAGCGCCGGCGTCAGCGGCGCCGCTCTAAATCCCGCCACAGCAAGAATGAAGATTCCGGCACCGGAGATAACAATACACCGGACAGTGCCGAAGACAATCCACTCCAGCAAGATCCAGTGCAGGAGGATGGAGACGCCAGCCCTCACAAGAGAGCGGCAGAAGAAGAGGTAGAGGATTATATGCCTCCCTCCGGAGACGAAGCAAGCCTCGACGACGATGAATTCGTCGTGCCTGAGGATCCCATCGAACAAGAGCATTTTAGACGCAGGCTTATGGCCATGGCGAACAGCCTCAAGAAAAAGCAGCAACAGCTTAGAGCTGATCAGAATCTGCTAGCCGACAGATGGACTGAAGTCCTCGCGGCCGAAGAGCATGAGCTCGAACGCCCCTCCAAAAGCTACCCTAAACGCAAGCTGCTCCCGATTAGAGGAGGAGGCTTACGAACCCGCATCACCAGGAGACAATACGGTGACCGACCACCCGTGGTCGCGACAGAGAGGCCTCTAGGCCCTTCACTAGAACCGTATCCCAGCATCGCTCAAAAGCACACGGCCACGGGGAACGCCCGACCTGCGAGATATATTGGAGGACAAGGCAAGACAATCAAGATCGATCTATGGATCGCATGGGCGCCGATGCGTGACGACAACCGTCGCGCCGGACACAGTAAGTCCGGCCGAGCCGAACAAAACAGACAAAGCTCTTTTGAGCTCCGTCGCGATATCGCCCAGTACAGAGGCGCCGCACACCCACTATGCTTCACAGACGAAGTAATGGATCATCAAATCCTCGAAGGGTTTAAACCCGTCAATATTGAATCCTATTATGGCACAACAGACCCCACGGTTTGGATCGAAGACTATCTCCTTCACATCCACATGGCCCGCGGTGACGATCTTCACGCCATCAAATACCTCCCCCCTCAAACTTAAAGGACCAGCCCAGCATTGGCTCAACAGCTTGCCATCAGAGTCAATTGGGAGCTGGGAGGACCTGGAAGCCGCATTCCTCGATAACTTCCAGGGCACTTATGTGCGACCACCAGACGGCGATGACCTAAGCCACATAATTCAGCCCGGATGAATCGGCGGAACAATTACGGACACGGTTCTTAACCAAGAAAAACCAAATCGTCGACTGTCCGGATGCGGAGGCCCTCGCGGCCTTCAAGCATAACATCAGCGACGAGTGGCTCGCCCCGCACCTAGGACAGGAAAAGCCGAAATCCATGGCAGCCCTCACATCACTCATGACCCGCTTCTGCGCGGGTGAGGACAGCTAGCTACGCGCAGCAACAACCTCAAAGAAAATTCCGCAGTCCGGACTTCAAGGACCGAAATGGCAGGCCGCGTCATAACAAAAACAAACGCCGCATTAACGGCGACAATATTGAGGCTACGGCAATCAATGCCGGATTCAAAGGCTCTAATCCCGGTCAGCGGAAAAAGCCATTCAAAAGAACTACTCCGGGTCCGTCCAATTTGGACCGAATACTCGACCGCTTGTGCCAGATACACGGCACCCCCGAAAAGCCAGCTAACCACACCAACAGGGACTATTGGGTATTCAAGTAGGCAGGCAAGTTAATTTCCGAAAACAACGCAAGGGGCTGCATAGCGATGACGAGGACGAGACCCAACCGCCAAACAATAGAGGACAGAAGGGTTTCCCCCCATAGGTGCGGACGGTGAACATGATATACACAACGCACATACCCAAAAGGGAGCAGAAGCGTACACTCAGGGATGTCTACGCGATGGAGCCAGTTGCCCTGAAGTTCAATCCATGGTCCTCCTGCCCGAACACTTTTGACCGAAGGGACCACCCCACCAGCATCCGCCACGGCGGATTCGCGCCAGACCGTCTTAGACCCAATCGTCGATGGATTTCACCTAACCGAGTCCTCGATGGACGGCGGCAGCCTGAACCTGTTTTACCGGGATACAATGCGCCAAAATGGGCATAGACCCTCAAGGATTAAACCTACCAAAACGATCTTTAAAGGCGTCATACCAGGTGTAGAAGCCAATTATGCAGGCTCAATTACACTAGAAGTGGTCTTCGGATCCCGGATAACTTCCGGCGAGGAGTTAATCTTCGACATAGTCCCGTTCCGCAGCGGCTATCATGCCTTGCTCGGACGTACCACGTTGCAAAAGTTCAACGCGGTGCCGCTTTTCGCATACCTCAAGCTCAAGATGCCAGGCCCTCGAGGAGTCATCACGGTCAACGGAAACACTGAACGTTCTCTCCGCACGGAGGAACATACAACTCTCTCGGCGGAAGTGCAATGCAGCCTCTTAAGGCAATTCTCGAGTCCGTTAAGCGGCGGCCGGACACCGCTAAGCGCCCGGAGTAACTTACAACAAGACCACAGCACGTTCCGAGCATCGCGTAGCGATGCGGCCCCAACCCCAGCTCTGCGAAACGTCAGCAGGTCCTTCGCAGACACCATTACGCTCTGAAGATACCATGGGCATGGGGAGAGGGGCACGACCACGATAAACCCAGACTGCGGCTCAACCACACCAGGGGCTCTCAAGTGTGTCGTTCCTTTTTCTTTTCTTTTTACCTTTTACTTTTTTACCCACAGGACTCTGTTTGTCAGAAGCCCTGTCCGGCAGCAGACCTGCCGAACTCACGATGCAACAGCCAGGGAAGGATAAAGGCTACAACGAATATACAGGTGGTCTCCATTACGAGCATTTTTATACACCAATCTGCAGCCTACCCCTGGAGGGGGACATGTTTAAACAGTCCCATACCTTGCTTATCGCACTATTTGTATCGTTCTGCATTCGTAGCAGCACTTATTGAATAAAACAATGCAGCACCTTTTTGCTTATAATTGCATTTCTTTTTCATACATATGTTCATTCACGGCATGTTGCATCCATACACTTTGGTATGGCTAATATACACCAGGGGCTTATGTTTCCCACATTATGGTATGATGAGTCCGAACACTTTCACAAGTGCGGCACCCCGAACTTATAGCACTATATGCATCGGCTCCGAATCATGTCTTGGGTCAATAGTTGGGTTTGCCGGCTCCCGTGTTTTGGTACCTTACGTTCCGTTATATCGGCTAAGGTAGCACCGGGAGAACCACTGCGATTCCGCCCAGCTTGAGCTGGGTTAACACCTCGATGGAGAAAGCTAAAACTAACCGTCATGATGAGGCGAGAGCGATCGCTGTTCGAGAGGTTTTTGCGAGTCCTTAAAGACTTATGCCACTTAGAGCGAGGAGCCGGATACTGTCCGCCAAAGGCGTCGATAAGCGCCCCAAATTCAGCCTTCCGAAGACTAGGGGCTTCACGAAATTTAAAATTATAGAATTCTATGGCTAAGTGAGAGTGTTCAAGCATTATAAGTCCGGTTTCCTTGTTCGCTGTGTTAAGCGCCTCCTAGATGGACCCAAAAATGGGAACAAGAGCGCTCAAGTTTATCCGAACACCCCAACACTCGTGGCATGGGGCTGAAGCCGACGACTTGCCATCTCTCGATTTGATAAACAGCCGCATGTAAGGTAATATTTTAAATTAACAAGCGTTGCTTAGCGCATATGAACTAAGTTTTCAGCGCATGTGATAACAAAATGCGAGTCTACTCAAATATTAAATGTTTGGAGCACTCACCCGCAATAGTGCAGGCGCCCTTCAAAGACACTCTTATAATACATCTCGGGCGTGCGATGCTCCTTGCCCTCTGGTGGCGGGTCCGTCCACGAGCTTCTGGGCATCCATCTTGCCCCAGTGCACCTTTGCGTGGGCAAGGGCCCGACGGGCACCCTCAATACAAGCGGAATGCTTGATGACTTCTACCCACGGGCACGCATCCATCAGCCGCCGCACCAGGCCGAAGTAGCTCCTGTGCATGGCCTCCTTCGCCACAACCGAACTATGAGGCCCTTCATGGCCTGTTCGGCCGCCTTAGGAGCTCGACCAGCTGCTTCACCGGTCGCTAAAGCACCGGATGTCCGACCTCAGCATACTGAGACCAGAAGACCTTCTCCGTCGAGCTCCCCTCCTCGGCCCGGTAGAATGCGGCAACATCGGACACGCTGCGAGGAAGATCTGCGAGCGCTCTTGGAGAGCTCCGAATTCAGGTAAGCAACAGGTAATTAACACTCACATGCTTACTTTGCATGAAAAATGCCTTACCCGCTGCTATTTTCTTCACCGCCTCAACCTCCTGGAGGGCCTTGTAGGCTTGACCTTAGCAGCTTTGGCACTCTCAAGAGCCGTTGCAAGCTCAGACTCTCGAGTCTTCGAGTCACGCTTCAAGCTCTCATGTTTTTTCACGAGATACTAGAGATCTTGCTGTACCTCCGCCACTCGCGCCTCCTGCTTCTCTCGCTCGGTGCGCTCCGCGGCCGCATTACGTTCGGCCGCGGCCACCGCCTCCTTCAGGGTCGCCACCTCGTTAGTGGCCCCTACAATACCCACGTTATCCTTGTCATTTTTCTTGCAACCAAATCCTTTTCTCAGAAGGTACAATTTTCATAAGGTATTACTCACCTTCTTTTTCCTTGAGCTGCTTCTTGGCATGGCCGAGCTCGTTCTCGGATCGCCGAGGTTTTCCTTCAAAGTATTGACCTCCATGATCGGTCTTGGCGGAGGTCAGCATAACCTGCAATCCCATATTGACATATTTTTATGACTCCTGCGTTTATCTTTCTAAAGATCCTCAGTCCGGCTTTTCTTTCCGAACACCGAACCGAGCATCAGGGGCTACTGTCTATGCGGTACCATTTTACATATATTGAAATTCTTAACTCAAAACCTGTTAGAAGGCTGCTGCAGGCTTCGGTCAGCCCGCTCTTGGTGAGCTGAACCTTCTGAATCACCGCACTCATAACGGCGGTGTTCCTCTTCGATGGAGGCGCCGTTGGCGCCTCAAAGAATTATCCGGCACCTCCGGTTGGACGGAGGCAGCCGGCATCGCGGTCTTGCCTTCTTACGAAGGGGTCGCCCGCTGGACTCCGGAGCCACTGTGGCCTCCGGGGCTGAGTCCGGTGCAAAGTCCGGGAGGGTGTCCTGTAACACCTCCGAGGCCTCCTCCTCCTGGTGGGTCCCTTCCTGGGATCCCACCTCAGCGTCGTCCGCGGCACGGGGCGTGGAGGCAGTCGGAAGGGAATCCATATCCGACGCACCCAAGGACCCGGTCGACGAAACGGGAAGATCATCCTTGGGCGGACTGCAGGGTTGTATGCGGCATTAGAAAGACATTATGTGGCGAAAAGAAAAAACCTTTAAGTTATTCGGGAGTCCGGATACTTACGAGCTCGCCAGGGCTTGGCCCTTGGAGGCCGATCCTCGTCGTCACATCCTTTGGCGTTGGCGGAGCAGTCCGGGGAAGAGTTTTTCCTTCTTGGACCCTTTGGCCTCCCTTGTTGGGGAGGCCTTCCTTTCTTCCTCCTTCACCGGGGAGAGGCTTTATTCTTCTCCTCCTCACCTTGGTGGGAGGAGTCGGCCTCGGATTCATGATCCGATAGCACCTGAAAATGGGAACTCTTCCGAGTCCCCATGGCCGTCTTCTTGGCCTTCTTCTCCGGCACCACGTGGGGTGCCGGAGCCAGCAGCCCCGTTAGGCGGGCGCCCGCTGGGTCCTCTGGCAATGGGGCCGGATAGATAGTCCGTTCGGCCTTCGCTAGGCATTCCTGTCAAAGGTAAAGGGAGTTTAGATCCCGCGTAGAGCCAAACTATGGAAAACAAGTGGTGAAATCACTTACCTCGTCGGTGGGCCAGCTGCGGCGGAATCCGCGATCTTCGGTAGCGGATGCGGAGCTTGGCCCTTGAACAGCACCTTCCGGACATCTTCGTGCGTAGTGTCGAAGAGCCCGCTCAGGGTCTGTGCTGCGCGGATCAAACTCCCACATGTTGAAGCCCGTCGCCGCCGCGGGAGAATCCGGCGGATGAGCATGACCTAGACTACGTTGACAAGCTTGAGCTTCTTGTCCACCAGCTTCTGGATACAGGCTTGGAGTCCGGTCAGCTCCTCCGAATCCCCCCAAATCCGGCCACTCTCTTTCCAAGAGGTGAGCCGTGTAGTGATGCCAGATCTGAATTCGAGGGCCGTTGCCCAATCAGGGTCACGCGGCTCGGTGATGTAGAACCACCCCGATTGCCACCCCTTGATGGTTTCCAAGAAAGTGCCCTCCAGCCATGTAACGTGGGACATCCTGCCCACCATGGCGCCTCCGCACTCCGCTTGGCTGCCCTTCACAACCTTCGGCTTGACACTGAGGGTCTTGAGCCACAAGTGAAGTGGGGCTGGATGCAGAGGAAGGTTTCGCCTACCACGATAAACGCCGAGATGTTGAGGATGAAATTCGGGCCAGATCATGGAAATCTAGGCCGTAGTAGAACATGAGCCCCCGGACAAAGGGATGAAGCGGGAAGCCCAGTCCGCGGAGGAAATGGGGAAGAAATACTACCCTCTCATGGGGCTTGGGGTTGGGGACGAGCTCTCCCTCGTCGGGGAGCCGATGCGCGATGTTGCTGGACAAATATCTGGCGTCGCCCAGCTTCTGGATCTGCCCCTCCGTGACGGAGCAGGCCATCCACTTGCCTCCCGCTCCGTACATAGTTGGAGAAGGTTGAGGTGAGAAGTGCGGACTTGGGCGCTGGAGCTCGAGTTCGCGGATATGGATAAGCCAAGGAGGAAGAAGGCGCATGTAAGAGGGTTGGATCTTTATCCCCTTATATGGGCGGACAAAAACATGTGTCCCCACCAGCCTGGTAAAACTCGCTTATCTCCCAAGCGTCACAATCAATGGCGCGGTTGGGTTACCCACGTCCGTATTGATGGGAATCCCGGAATAAGGGGAACACGATCTCTGCTTCGATAAGACGTGCCAAGGAAACCGCTTCGCTAAACGCGCTGAGGTGGAACAATAAAAACAATTTGAGTAAAGGCTTGGTAGTGGTGCGACGTCACACCACAGAATACGTCAGCAGATTGATCTTGTGTAATATTATTCTTTCTACGGTGGTATGTGGAATTTATTTTTGTAGAGCCGGACACTATCCTGGTGTTCACAATCTTCTATAAATTATTCGGAGGAAGAATCCGCCTTGCAATGCCGAAAACAACATGCGCGCCGTACTCGTCGTCATTGAAGCCTGGTTCAGGGGCTACTAAGGGAGTTCCGGACTAGGGGGTGTCCGGATAGCCAAACTATCATCATCGGCCGGACTCCAAGACTATGAAGATAGAAGATTGAAGACTTCGTCCCGTGTCCGGATGGGACTTTCCTTGGCGTGGAAGGCAAGCTTGGCGATACGGATATGTAGATCTCCTACCGTTGTAACCGACTCTGTGTAACCCTAACCTATCCGGTGTCTATATAAATCGGAGGGTTTTAGTCCGTAGGAAGAACAACAATCATACCATAGGCTAGCTTCTAGGGTTTAGCCTCTTTGATCTCGTGGTAGATCCAGTCTTGTAACACACATCATCAATATTAATCAAGCAGGACGTAGGGTTTTACCTCCATCAAGAGGGCACGAACCTGGGTAAAACATCGTGTCCCTTGTCTCCTGTTACCATCCGCCTAGACGCACAGTTCGGGACCCCCTACCCGAGATCCGCCGGTTTTGACACCGACAGTACCCCTAAGCCTACGCAACTTATCCATCCTTAATCAGAGCATTTGCTTCTATTCCCTTGATCGGAAATCGTAATTCTTTTGCATTTGAGCTTTGAATTAGTCAGTTGTTTCTATAGTCTGACCTCTTTGCATTGTTTCTTCCTCTGGTTGAGTACCGATGCTCACATCAGATCCCTTGAGGACCACCGGATCCTTGATTGGATTTTATCCGATAGTGTCCTTCATATTCAAATAACCTTGTGAGCCTTTCCGCGGATATATAAAGCCTTGGGTAAATTGTATCCTCTGTTTTCTCGACCATGCTCTGTTTTCGAGCTGGTGGTATTTACTATTGAAGCTTGTGGTATATGTTTTCACGATACCCTGACGGGTTGAATCTATGCCTTCCATAATCCGTGAGAACCCGGAAACTTCTACGGGTCATACTCTACTGGTGTTATGCCAGATAAAATCTCAACACTACGACTTCGACGTAAATGAGAAGTGAATGAAAGGGTATGCATTGGAGAAGTGGGAGTCGACCTTGAACTCTGTGTTCATGCCCATGGACCCGATGTGGAACTTATCATGGAAGCTTCTTGCCAAATATTTAATCATTCGAGTAATTCTTTCGGTGTCATTAAATTGGACCCCTTGTAGTTATGGTTTCGACCATATTGTTCTTCTTTGATCCCATTTCTCGGGCAAGTTTAAACATTTGTCTTCTGCGGATCAATACCCCAGCCCAACCTTTACTTTGATCTACCACCAAGTATTACACTTTGGAATCTCGAGAATATCTTGGAACTACATAACCTTTTATGGGTTCTTCATAACTGGTATTTCTCACCGCTTCCAATTTTCTTGGGTTCTGGGTTGTCGTCAACCGAGAACACCAAATAGTGAATCGAGTCAGCACTCCGATTCAATAACTCTAAGTAATCTTCGTTGCTTATGAGTTTAAAAATCCTTCAAGTCATTCCAAGCTGATCGGCTATATCATTATCGTGCTAAATTTTAACTGTGCTACCTGGTCCTTAATCTCGGAGCACAACTTTCGATAATGAGCTAAGCTTACGTCGATCTTCCTCGTCATATTAGCTCACCTTGAACAACAAGCTTGATTTCAAGTTTGTGTCCTACCAATGGTACCAATAACCTTCCGCTTCTTCATTTCTTTGAATTGATGTCGTCGCTGATTGATTACATCTTGAAATCTCTCGACAAATGTGTCATGATCATCATCAACCTTATGAGGTCTTCCAAGATATCTGTCGAATTCTTGATGAGAAATGGTATCCTTGCCCTCGATGATTTGGGTTATCATCGACAACATTATTGCATTCCCTCTAACACAAAACTTGTTCCTGTTTTGTGTTGTACCTTGAGTTCCTTGCTATCCAACTTATGTTACGTTCTACCGCGGAGTATTACCATTTTTGATGTCAAGAATGTTGTGAGGATTGCTCCACCTCTTAAGGATTCTTGCTATAAAGATACTTCTCACCATCACCATTCTTTCTTGGTCCTTGTCGGTGTCAAAACCGACGGATCTCGGGTAGGGGGTCCCGAACTGTGCGTCTAGGCGGATGGTAACAGGAGACAAGGGACACAATGTTTTACTCAGGTTCGGGCCCTCTTCATGGAGGTAAAACCCTACGTCCTGCTTGATTAATATTGATGATATGGGTAGTACAAGAGTAGATCTACCACGAGATCAAGGAGGCTAAACCCTAGAAGCTAGCCTATGGTATGATTGTTGTATGTTGGAGTTGTCCTGGGACTAAAACCCTCCAGTTTATATAGACACGAGAGGGTTAGGGTTACACAAAGTCGGTTACAATGGTAGGAGATCTAAATATCCGCATCGCCAAGCTTGCCTTCCACGCCAAGGAAAGTCCCATCCGGACACGGGACGAAATCTTCAATCTTGTATCTTCATAGTCCAGGAGTCCGACTGAAGGTATAGTCCGGCTACCTGGACACCTCCTAATCCAGGACTCCCTCAGTAGCCCTTGAACCAGGCTTCAATGACGACGAGTCTGGCGCGCAGATTGTCTTCGGCATTGCAAGGCGGGTTCCTCCTCCAAGTTCTTCATAAAAGTTTGTAAACACCATGGGTAGTGTCCGGCTCTGCAAAATAAGTTACCACATATTTCCATAGAGAGAATAATATTAACACAAATCTAATCTGCGGACGTATTCCGTAGCGTGACATCACACTATGCCCAAGCCTTTATTCGAATCGTTTTTACTTTCCCACCTCAGCGCGTTTTGCGAGGCGGTTTCCTTGGCACGTCTTGTCAAAGCAGAGATCGTGTCACCTTTATTTACGGGATTCTCATCAATACGGATGTGGGTAACCCAATCGTGCCCGTTAGCATGTTTTCTTAATTAAAGGCGAGTCCAAAACGGTTACGGGGAGGGCCCTTGGTATTCAAACTCTTATAAAGAGACCAAGGCCCTACTCCTTGTCAATCTCAAACGAGTTCGCCCGTCGCTTCGAGTTCCAACACCCTAGGCTCCAGATTCCAGGCGCTTCGGACCTTCGACAATGTTCGGTTCCGACCTTCGAGGCTGATGGATGCCCTCCTCCGTCACGGAGGAGGACGTGCTAAAGTTGAGAGAGGCCAAGTTCTTCACCGGCGAAATTTCGCACAGGTTGCCTGCTCAAGGGCAGGCCGTTCCCAGTCCCCAGCTTGATGAGAGCGTGGTGTTCGTGTCTCACTTCCTTCGAGGGTTAGGCTTGCCAATGGATCCCTTCGTGAGGGGGCTGATGTTCTATTATGGGCTGGAATTCCACGACTTAGCTCCGGAGTCCATCCTCCATGTTTCCTCATTCATCGTCGTGTGTGAAGCATTCCTCCGTGTTACTCCTCACTTCGGATTATGGCTCAAGACCTTTAAGGTGGAGCCGAAGATGATTGAGGGACGGCGCGTAGAGTGCGGAGGCGCTGTTGTAAGCAAGAATGCTGGTGCTCCATGGCCCGAGGGCCCTTTTCAAGAGGAGCTCGGCTTATGGCAACGAGAGTGGTTCTATATCACCGTCCCCAGGGGCACCAAGTGGGTGGCGCCGCCTGCCTTTCGCTCGGGTCCCCCAGAGCAGCTAGGGTCGTGGGTCAACAAAGGCCTAGATTGGGGACCACCCCTGGACGTGCCTTTGTTGCAGGGCCGCATCAGGGATCTCTTAGAAAGAGCTCTCATCCTGGTCAAAGTGACGCAAGTCATGCTGATCCGCCAAACACTGCCTGGCAAATGCCACCCTCTTCGTTTATGGGAGTTTAATCCGAAGGGACCGCGAGCTCTCCAGCACTTTATGGGCGCAACGCCCGTGGAGATGTATAAACTGTTCTTCGGATCACAAGCAATGTGTCCGGATTTGACCGAGGACGCAGGTCTGAGCTGCAATCGCCCGGATACTCAAGTAAGTAGCCTTGTGTCCGGAATCATTATCCATATATTTGTCATAAACTTGCCCCTAAAAGAGATGTTCCTTTAAACAGGAGTGGATAGCGAAAGCAAAGCTGATAAGGTGTCCGGCTCCCCTCCCTGAGACCAGGCCGGATTCCGTCCTAGTCAGGATGTTGAAGATTGTACCTTTGAAGGAAAGTGAGGGAGGGGACAAGGGAACTACGGCCTCCTCGAAGGGGGCTGTTCGGAGGGAAGAAACCAAAAATTCCTCTCCTCCGGGGAAGAAAAGGACCGCCTCTGAAGACCCGGAGACCATGGCCTCAAAGCGGGGCGGAAAAATCCTCGTCAGAGGGTCCTACGCCGGGGGGTACCTCGGCCGAATTATGCCCTCAAGGGGGCCAGCCCTCCAGCGAGCCGTAAGTGGAGAAAGTTTTTCTTTTCGAGAGATGGGGGAAATCCTTGCTATATGTCTGAGAAGATTAACCAAAATTTTACCTTGTAGCTCAGACCTCGACCCTTCTCAGCAGAGCTCATCTTTGGGGGACCTTCTTCCAGAGATGATGGAGAGCGGAACGCCTCCCCCTGCCGCACCACCTGGCGAGGCGAGCGACCCTGAGGTGTCGTCGCGGAGGGTTTCTCCGAATCCGGCAGGGGCGGAAGATAGCTATGTGACCCCCCAAGGTTCTCCGTGTCCGGCCTTCGAAAGAGGCCTTAGGACAAGTCCGGCACTGTCTGGTGCTCGGCCGGAGGAGCTGAAGAATCTGCTGGGACGAGCTTCTATTTCAGAGGAGCACCATGCATTGATGGGCACGGTGATTGAAAGGATTTCGTCCGCGGAAAGCGGATTGTACGAGGCCGTCAGAAGTTTACTGACGGGTTTTGAGGTACGTTAGAAAATGTACACTTTTTTCAGTTGCGCATGAATAAGATGCGCCCTGTGTAGATAGTAGCCCCTGAGACTCTGTGCGTTGTCAGAAGTGACGGCGCGCAGAGGATCATAATCCCAGGTCTAAAATGTCGCCTTTGAATGTAGGTGGCGAAGTGTCCGGAATCCAGCCGAACTGATGATTTTGCCGAGCTAAAGCGGCAACTTGACGTGGCAGATGCCGACATTGCGCTCGTCAACAAGCGGCTTGATGAAGCTCAAGGTATGTAATTCCCCGTACGGCACCTGGTAAGAGGAGCTTTATGCCAGTATCTTACAATGTGTGTTTTTTGACGCAGATGGTGCGGCCGCCGTGGAGAGTCTTCGGGCGGAACTTGCCCGAGCTAAGGAACAAGCCAGAAAAAGTGATGCGGCTACCGAGAAGGTCCTTGAAGAGCTGAGAGCCGAACGGGCTGCTCACTGCCGGAGCAAAAAAGAGTTGGCCGAGACGGTCGTGAAGCTAAAAAGCGCTGCTGACCGTTGGAAGCTTCTTGAGAAAGAAGACCGGGCGAGACAGACGGACTTAGAGAAGGCCGTTGCTGATGCCAAGGATGCTCGCTCTGTGATGAGAGCTGCGAAGGAGGAGCTGCATCAGGCCGAAGAGATTGCGGCTGGAAAGCCCTTTATTCTGCGGAGGAAGTTTTGTGATCCGAAGCTTGCTCCGTTGGACCGGATGTGGAGTGTGGCGGACACCTATCTGGATTTGGCAGCGAGTGCTGCTGATGCGACCGAACACTTTCGAGATCAGGAAGATCGCGAAGTGGAAAAACTTTTCTGGTCGCAGTTCCACAATCCAGCGCGTCCATTATCAGTGGACGATCGTCTGGCTCAATGGGCCGAACTGAATAGGTTTTCCGGACTCGCCATGAGGTGCGTCATGAGTCACCTGTGGCCGGGGAAATCGGAGCCGAAGAGTTATTTCAGCTTGGTGCAGTAGTTCCTTGGTGCGGTGTCGCGTATTAATGCAATTAAGAGGTCAACATGCATAGAGGGTGCACGGATGGCTCTTGCCCATGTGAAGACATACTGGGCGGAAATGGAGACCACAGCTGTTGCATCCCAAGATTCGAACAAAAGCCGAGTACCTGCCGAGCACTATTTTCAAGAAGTTCTGCAAGGCGCTCGTGTAATAGAGTCGCAGTGCTTCGAAGGATGCTATGTTCGAATAGCATGTGCAATTGTAAGACATTAGTTTGATAAATTATAGGAACTTTCTATACTTGTGCCTGCAAGTATTGTAACACCTCCTATGCGGCCGTTTAAAATATATAAAATCTGAAAGATGGCAGTCGTCGGCTTCAGCCCCCACGCAGATAATGCGGGGGTGTTCGCAAAAGGCACATTTTCACACTTGATCCAACGTCTTGGTCCTACAAAGGAGGTGATAGCGCAGCGAACTAGGCAATCAGACTATAATGCTTTATCACTTTCACTTAGCCATAGGAGCTTGACAGTGGGACTATTTAGGTAGCCCCTGGTGGCGACTGCGCTCGCCCGAGTTCGGGGCGCGTGTGTACTGGCCGGAAATGGCCCTTCGTTAATGCAGAGGAATCCTATAGATTCCGGAGAGTCATCGAGTGGTTGACCAGTCTCACGCTATATCATGACAGTCAGTTTTTGGCTTTCTCTACTGAGGTGCTCGCCTGGCCGAACCGGAGCACAATGCAGTAGTTCTCCTGGTGCCGCCTTAGCCGATAGAGCGGAACGTAAGGCAGCCGAACACAGGAGCCGGGCAACCCAACATTTGACCAAAGACATGATTCGGAGCTGATGCATATAAGGCCAAACTCGCGACGCCGAACACTCCCTAAGGTATTCGGTCTTTATGAGAGCGGGCGAGGCAACGCTCTTAGGTATAAGCCCCTAGTGTCCAGGTACGCGCAGAAATTCTGACGTGGCCACATGCCAAGACGCCAGCCTCCTCCTTGGTTATACTACAGAGAACCAGGGGATGTGTATCAACAAGAGACAGTAAAAAAGGTTTACGCAGGGTCTTAATCTGAAAAGAATCCTTGTAACGGGTCCCTGCTGCACGTCTGCGCCTGTGTCTCCGTTGTGCCGTATCCTGGACGGGCGCATCACGATATTCATCTGTAAAAGAGAGGAACTAAGTTGAAAAAAGGTCGTGCCGAACAAAAGTTATATTAAATAAACAAAGTATAAAGTAAAATAGGTAAAATTGAGCTTCATTGTCTCTTATTTTATATATGTGCGGAGCCCCTAGGGCAGGGGTATATGGCCACTAAGCCTTTATCAATGATACTTTTGTGCCGGACTCGTCTATCCGTGTCCATGGTCTTAATGATCTGTTCAGATGTTTTGGCTGGTGAAGCCATTTTTATTGTGGGGCTGTTAAAGCGGCCGCACAATCCTCCGCTCGGGGGAGGCGCACTCAATGCTTCCCCTTCAAAGAGATGATGCCTCGTGGACCGGGCATCTTAAGCGTAAGAGATGCATAATGCGGTATTGCGTTAAAGCGGGCGAAAGCTTCGCGTCCCAGCAGTGCTTGATAGCGACTTGAGAATGGGACGATGTGGAAAGTCAGCTTTTCGCGGCGGAAGTTATCGGTAGAGCCGAATATAACTTCGAGCCGGAGAAAACCCATGCAATGGGTGTCCGGGCCTGGCGTTACCCCTTGAAAGGAGGTTTTGTTGTGGCGAATTCTTGTTGGGTCTATCCCCATGTGGCGGATTGTGTCCTGATATATCAGGTTTAGTCCACTGCCGCCGTCCATCAAGACATTTGTAAACTGGAGTCCATCAATTATTGGATCGAGTACCAAGGCAGTCCAGCCTGCGTTCCTGATACTTCTAGAATAGTCCAGATGATCGAAGATGATTGGTTTTGACAACCAGTGGCGAGACTCCTTTGGGATAGGCCGTATGGCGCGTACCTTTATGGGTGCCGCACGTTTTGTAATGTGAAGTAAGTTTACTCTTTTCACTTCTTGTGGGGAATTCTTTTGTGTCCTGGTGCTCTACTTTTGGGATTCGTCATCGTCTTCGCTTGGTGTGTCGAGCCCCTTGTGTTCGGCGTTGAGTCTGCTAGATTGTTTGAAAACCCAACAATCTCTGTGGGTATGGTTAGCAGGCTTCCCGGGAGTACTGTGTATTTGATATATCCTGTTCAAGATTTTGTTTAGGTTGGATAGATCATCTCTGTTATCCTGGAGGGGCGGCTTTTTCTGGTTCTTCCGTGAGCTTTTGAATCCGGCGTTGACTGCCGTGCTTTTCGGACTGTTTTCCTTGGTCCGGCGACGATCCTTGTTGCGTCATGGTTTTCCGTTTCCATCCCTAGTTTCGGATGTACATGGGTCGCTGGTGCTACATCTTGCCAACCAGCTGTCTTCTCCTACGCAAAACTGGGTCATGAGGCTTGTCAATGCGGCCATTGTTCTTGGCTTTTCTTGGCCGAGGTGTCTGGCGAGCCATTCGTCTCGAATGTTGTGCCTGAAAGCTGCTAGGGCTTCGGCGTCCGGACAGTCGACTATCTGATTCTTTTTAGTAAGAAATCTATTCCAGAACTGCCGAGCTGACTCTCCGGGCTGTTGGGTTATGTGACTGAGATCGTCTGCATCCGGAGGGCGGACATAGGTCCCTTGAAAATTTGCTTGGAAATCGTCCTCGAGCTCTTCCCAACTTCCAATTGTGTTTTCAGGAAGGCTTTTAAGCCAATGCCGGGCTGGCCCTTTAAGCTTGAGGGGTAAGTATTTGATGGCGTGGAGGTCATCTCCTCTAGCCATATGTATGTGGAGGATATAATCCTCGATCCAGACTCCAGGGTCTGTTGTTCCATCATATGCCTCTATGTTTACGGGTTTGAATCCCGCTGAAAATTCATAATCCAGGACCTCATCGGTGAAACATAGGGGATGTGCGGCGCCCCTGTATTTGGGTGTGCCGGATTCGGATATTGGCTTTATTGCATTGCTTGCGAGAGCTTGCTTTCTTGGCCCATAAATGGACCTGGCTCGGCCATCTTTTTGATGTGAATCCTTAAGTGGGTCGCGTGCCTGCTTAAGTGCGGCGCCGCTTGCCGCTTTATGCTGGCCGTGGGGTCATCTATCCGAACGGGTGGCTTTCTAATTTTTTGAATGCGAGGGTTCTAAGGCCTCTTCGTCAAATTCGGGCAGTAGCTTTCGCTTAGGATAGCTTTTAGTGTGGAGACTGGCGCCGTATTTGCCTGTGGTATTGATTACTTTACTCCATCTGATTCTGAGTGCTTCTTCCGCAGTTTTTAGCTTCCGCTTCTGCTTTTTCAGGCTGCGTGCAGTTGCAACGAGCCTTTTGTGGAGCTTCTTCTGCTCAGTGGGCTTGTCCGGAGTAAGGTCGTCCGGAATGCCATTTTCGTCGGGGGGGGGGGGGGGGTTGTTCGGTTTCTTTATCCGGGTTGCCCTGTTCGGACGGTTGCTCTAAGGCATGCTCGTCGTCTGCCGGCTCATCCTGCTCTATGGCGGATCTCGGGTAGGGGGTCCCGAACTGTGCGTCTAGGCGGATGGTAACAGGAGACAAGGGACACAATGTTTTACCCAGGTTCGGGCCCTCTTGATGGAGGTAAAACCCTACGTCCTGCTTGATTAATATTGATGATATGGGTAGTACAAGAGTAGATCTACCACGAGATCAAGGAGGCTAAACCCTAGAAGCTAGCCTATGGTATGATTGTTGTATGTTGGAGTTGTCCTACGGACTAAAACCCTCCGGTTTATATAGACACCGGAGAGGGTTAGGGTTACACAAAGTCGGTTACAATGGTAGGAGATCTAAATATCCGCATCGCCAAGCTTGCCTTCCACGCCAAGGAAAGTCCCATCCGGACACGGGACGAAGTTTTCAATCTTGTATCTTCATAGTCCAGGAGTCCGGCTACCCGGACACCCCCTAATCTAGGATTCCTCAGTCCTCGTGTCTCCAACCGGGGTACCCACAAGTGAACGGTGTTGTTTGGATTCTGCACTTCTAGCAACCCTATTGCTTTGTAGTTAATGATCGATAATTCATTCTTAGCCTATCGGTTGCTGAACCACCATTCTAACGTTGATCATGCTACTATAAGCCCATATTTCGGGTGCACTTTTCAACCAATTTTTAATTGTGTATGTTTTCCTGGAGCATACATCATTATATCATTTCATCCGACAAATGTTATCTCCTTGTTCACGTAACTGTGGAAATCCACCTTTTTCGAAATCTCGAGGATTGTCGCTGACTCAATCCCATAGTTCATTTCCTGAGAGTCTTACAATGTCATCTCGACAATTTGTGTTGAACCTTTCTTCTCAAGCATTCTGAGTTTGAGTTATCCTGACACCAACCAGATCTGAAACTCGGTCAGATATGATGGTTGGAACATTTCCCAAGAGTCATAGCATTGGTCTTTCTATAACCCAATAAGGTGATGTCATGCCTAGCACACCTGGTTGGAGGACCTATTACAAGACTTATTCTATGAGTTGTTCCTGATGGATCCCTTGGGTATCCAAAGTTTGACCTTTGTTTGAAGAACATGTCAGTGATATCTCGAAGCATGTCTACGGTACTCCGATTTTCAATAAGAACATTTGAAGCACCATGCTAAATGTTTCTTGTTGAAATTACCCAAACACCGTTGTATGGGTAATGTCATGAAATTTCTCTCCTCTTATCTAAAAGGTTTTTCTACTTTATATCCTGTCTTGGATATCATCCTCTGCTTGACTTTGGGAAGGATATACCCCTGATATATGTGTTTAAGCACATTTTCCTTTTCGTTGTTTTGTTCAAACTTTCTTATAATCTACTTAACTGAGCAGTGGTAATTCCCTGCTTAGGTAAACACCTCGGTGTACAAATCTGTTAGTAAGACCCTGTTACTATTGTTGATGACATTCCGGTAACCACCGATGGACGAGAACTTTGCCTATTGGTCTGCCTCGTTTCAACGAGCAGGAAAATGGTTCTCTTCGTCCCTCGCCCTTGGTGCCGACATTGTTGCCGACATAATCGACAGGCTACCCTCTGACATGCCTTGCTATCATGACCGTGCAAGATGTCACCACCCTTCCTACTTTAAACCACATGGTGGGCCCATAACCCACAGTTCCACAGGATCGAAACCTGACTCTCTCGTACACCCCTGTTCCCGAAATTATTCCTCGCGTGTGGCCTCGTTTGTAATTCACGAGCCACCGTCTGAGAGATCATCAATTCTGGTATCAAACACAAAACTTATTTCCATTGCTCTGGACCCCTTTTACACTTTGTTTCAGGCATCGGTCGATTGCCTGCCCGCTTGAAACTTCCCATCATACCTCCTCGCTTTGCTCTCGATATTTTCTTAAGATTCGATTCGAGGGTTACCTTCCGCCACTTTTCCCGATGTTACCTACCAGATAGTCAACCCTGCAGGTTTGTTCTTCCGGAATAACCCTTACCTATTCGTAAGTTCGATGGGGTTCCTGAAGATAGGACGACAACTTCATCATGATGCACTGGAATAAAGAATCGAAGACATCATCGAAAGGGATTAACTTCTTGAGGAGATCCGTTAGAATTTCGTAACTAGACCTTCCCCCCTTCTCTACCTCTTAAATCTCGGGATGAGATTTCTTGTAGTGGAGGAGAATTGTGACGCCCGGATAATCAAGCTACAGTAAACCTCCGTTAATGATGCCACGTCACCACGGTTACTGTTGCTAATCTCGCGTTAGTCCGAAACCGATTCAAATTCAAATTCAAAATCAAATCAAACAGTAAAAGTTTTCAAAACTAAAACTAAAATGTTCTAGATGTGATAAATAAATTCATGAGTAATAATGTTGGAGAAACCAACATTTCTTGTAATATTTAAATGCACTAAAACAATCAAAACAGAGGAAAATAATTAATTAAATGCCTTTATAAAGTTATAATAATATAACTAATTTAGTAGTGTGCCAAAATAATTGTGGCAGTGGACTAATTAGTAATACTAATTTAGGTGCTCATTTGGTATTTTATAAAACTAACATAAAAGAAACTTCAAGTGAAAATAGTAAAGAAATAAAGAAAATAAATAAAAAGATAAAAATAAAACAAAACAAACAAAAGGCAAACCCCCACCCCACTAGGCCTTGGCCAAGCGGCCCAGCTAGCCTCGGTCCACCCCATCCAGCCCACTCCTACTTTTGAGACACCTCCCCTCCCTGTTCCTCTCTGCCTGGTCGCTCTGGCGCCCGTCCCCGGACCCAGCGACGCCTCGAAGAGGATAAGGGCGCCACGATCCCCTCTCGGCCTCGTCAGCCCCACCCCCTTCCTGCGTAGATATTTCCCCTCCCCACTCCTCCTCGCTCTCCCTCTCCTTCCTCCCTCAGATCCACCTCGCCCGCTTCCTTCTTTCCCGCACACGCCCGAGCCCAACGACGCCATGGCCGAGCTTGCCAGCGCGCTCTCTAGTCTCCCCGCGCCCTAACGCCGGGCCCATCCGCGTCCTCGTCGTCCGCCTCATCGTCCTCGACCGCAAGCTCAAGCCGGAGCACCCCGCAGCGTCGCCTTCCATTCGTCTATGTCGTCGGGCGCCGGAGGTCGCCGCCGCCGTCTCGCTCTGCCAGTCCTCCCCGAGCCCACGCTAGCACAACTACAGGCTCGCGGTGAGCCTCCGCTTCCTTTCCCCCCTCTCTGATTCATCTCGTTCGCCCCGTAGATGCGCTCGGCCTCACCGACTCCGGCCGCTACTCCCTTCCCTACTCTGCTGCTGACCGCTGCTAACTCTAGCACGCATCGCTCGCGCCGACCTGCTACTGCTCGCTTACCACTGCGCTACGGCACCCGTCCTCGACGCGCTGCCTCCCGCTCCCTATGCGCCCTGCCTGCGCCCGTGCTTTGCGCCCGTAGCGTGGCTCTTCTTGACTCCGCTCTGCTGCTCCCGTCGTGTTGCCTTGTGCCGTCGTCATCGTCGTTACCTCGCGCCGCTGGGCTCACGGTCGTGCTCAAGGGAGCCCCCTGGTGCCACCCGTGCAACCAACCGCCGCTGCCGCCCCGGGACACGGCCTGCTCCCATTGCCTGGTTCGCCCCAGCCTCCCTCTTCCCCCTGCGTCGCCGGCCGCCGCCCGCGATCATAACTTCGCCCGCCACCCGTGCCCCCGCTCTGGCTGCGCTCCCTGCAGCCCGCCTCTCGCCGTGGCTGCCCGGCTCCTTCTACCCCACCTTGCACTGCGCCTCTGACGCCGCCCTTCTTGCCGTGGCCTTACCCGCCCGGCCGGCGACCACGGATGCAGCCACACCAGCGCCGTCGCGCTGCTCGGCCCGCTCGGCCTCGCCTCGCTAACGGATGGGCTGCGGCTTCGCCCGTGGCTGTGCCCGCGTCGCCAGTACCCGCTTTGGCCTTTGGGCCACTTACACGTGGGGCCCAGCCCCCTTTTCCTTTTTTTTAAAATGTAGAAACATAAAAGAATAATTAATAATTAATTAGCTAATTAATTAAATTAATTAATCATGTTTAGGTAACTAATTAAGATTAATTAGTCTACTAATTTAACCAATATTTAACATCTGTTCGAACAATTCACTGACACGTGGGACCCCCTGGCAACTTTGACGAGTCAAAGTCTCCAGTTGACTGCTGACTGGGCAGTCAACTGGGACCCTCTGTCAGCCACATGTGCACTGCTGTGTGCACTCTGCTTAGTGTACTTAGCAACTTCACCTTTATTTTCGAATTAATAATGATTCAGAAAATTGTTTAAATCTTTGAAAAATCATATAAAATAATCCGTACCTCGGATGGAAAAACTTTATACATAAAAGTTGCTCAGAACGATGAGACGAATCCGGATACGCAGTCCGTTCGCCCGCCACACACCCCTAGCATATCGAACACGCAACTTTCCCCTTCGGTTCATCTGTCCAAAACGTGAAACACCGGGGATACTTTCCCGGATGTGTATTCCCCCCTTCACCAGCATCTCTTACTACCACATTAGGTCACCTCTAGCATCGCGCATTGCCATGTTATACTTTGATTGCTCTGTTATTTATTGTGTTCCCCCACCGTTACTTCTTTTTGGTAGACCCCGAGACTGCCGGCGACCCCTAGTTCGACTACGGTGTTGACGACACGTCCTCCTTGCCAGAGCAACCAGGCAAGCCCCCCCCCTTGATCACCAGATATCGCCTATTCTTCTCTACTGCTTGCATTAGAGTAGTGTAGCATGTTACTGCTTTCGGTTAATCCTATTCTGCTGCATAGCCTGTCCTTGCTACTACTGTTGTTACCTTTTCCTGCTATCCTACTGCTTAGTCTAGGATGCTAGTGTTCCATCAGTGGCCCTACACTCTTGTCCGTCTGCCATGCTATACTACTGGGCCGTGATCACTTCGCGAGGTGATCACGGGCATATACTATATACTTTACACTGTTACATTACATGTGATACTGTTCGGAGATGGGGGCTGAAGGGGCGGGTGGTTCCACCCAGGTAGTGGTGGTCCTGGGTTCCCGACGGCCCCCGACTGTTACTTGGTGGCGGAGCGGCAGGGCAGGTTGAGACTACCTAGGTGAGAGATGAGTCTGGCCCTGTCGGTGTTCGCGGATACTTAACACGCTTAACGAGATCTTGGTATTTGATCTGAGTCTGGCTACTGGCCTATACGCACTAACCAACTACATGGGAAAGATATGGGCACTCGGCGTCGTAGTATCAGCCGAAGCACTTCGTGACGTCAGCGACTGAGCGGCGCGCGCCAGATTGGGCCACGTAACGTGACTTCCGTTGTACTGGAGGTTGCTAGGTCTGCTTCCGGCCGCCCATGCAACGTCTTGGTGTGCTTTCGAGGCGATGGGCCCGGACCCTGTCGCTTAGGTTTAGACCGGCGTCTTTGGCCTCTGTTGTGCCTAGGTAGGGCTGCGGCGTGTTGATCTTCCGAGGCGGGCATGACCCGGAAAGTGTGTCCGGCCAAATGGGATCAAGCGTGTTGGGTTATGTGGTGCACCCTGCAGTGAAGGTAATCTATTGAATAGCCGTGATCTTCAAGAATGTGACGACTTGGAGTTATACCTTGACCTTATGACAACTAGAACCAGATACTTAATAAAACACACCCTTCCAAGTGCCAGATATAACCCGGTGATCGCTCTCTAACAGGGCAACGAGGAGGGGATTGCCGGGTAGGATTATGCTATGCGATGCTACTTGGAGGACTTCAGTCTACTCTCTTCTACATGCCGCAAGACGGAGGCTACCTGAAGCGTAGTCTTCGACAGGATTAGCTATCCCCCTCTTATTCTGGCATTCTGCAGTTTAGTCCACCGATATTGCCCCTTTACACAGATACCCATGCATATGTGGTGTAGGTCCTTGCTTGCGAGTACTTTGGATGAGTACTCACGGTTGCTTTGTTCCCCCTTTTCCCCTTTCCTTTACCCGATTGCTGCGACCAGACGATGGAGCCCAGGATCCAGACGCCACCTTCGACGACGACTCCTTGAAAGCACAAGTGCTCCCTGGGTGGTTTTGGTAATTAATGTCAACATATCTCTTGTTGGACTAACACTTTTACCTAGCATGTTTCAGATAAGTTCAACAATGGAGTGGCATGGACTAGAGGATGTGGAACCCCTTCAAGATGCTAAGGACAAAGGATTGGATCAAGCTTCAAGACTCTACATTTTATATTTTAGTGATCCAAGATCACATTGAGTCTATAGGAAAAGCCAATACTATCAAGGAGGGATGAGGTGTTGCTTAATGAGCCTCTTGCTTCATGTGCTTAGTGATATGCTCCAAAACTCTCAACTATCTTCCCACATCCACATATGACCTAAACCAAAAGTCAAACTCGGCCCCACCGATTCTTTCTATCCAGCGCCACCGTCTTTCACATGTCATAGCCACTGCCACAAACCCTAGCACATCGGTTTCACCGATAGGGATCTCGGTCTCACCGAGATGGGATTATAATCTCACTGTGTATGTCCATTGCCAAAATCGGTCTCACCGGGTTTGAGCAATCGGTACTACCGAGATTACAATGCAAATCCTCTGGTTAGCTCATTACCAAAATCGGTCCTGCCGAGTTTGTATAATCGGTCTCACCGAGTTTGCCTGACCAACTCTCTGGTTAGCTTATTACCAAAATCGGTCCCACCGAGTTTGTGTAATCGGTCACACCGAGATTACATTATGCCCAAACCCTAACCATATCGGTCCTACCGAGTTGCATCTCAGTCCCACCGAAAATCCTAACGGTCACTAGGTTTGCTAAATCGGTCCGACCGAGTTTAACTATTCGGTCCCACCGAGTTTGGCAGATTGTGTGTAACAGTTAGATTTTGTGTGGAGGCTATATATACCCCTCCACCCACTCATCATTCATGGAGAAAGCCATCAGAACATACCTTCACTTCCAATACACATTTTCTGAGAGAGAACTACCTACTCATGTGTTGAGGTCAAGATATTCCATTCCTACCATATGAATCTTGATCTCTAGCCTTCCCAAGTTGCTTTCCACTCAAATCTTCTTTGCACCAAATCCAAATCCTGTGAGAGAGAGTTGAGTGTTGGGGAGACTATCATTTGAAGCACAAGAGCAAGGAGTTCATCATCAACACACCATTTGTTACTTCTTGGAGAGTGGTGTCTCCTCGATTGGCTAGGTGTCACTTGGGAGCCTCCGACAAGATTGTGGAGTTGAACCAAGGAGTTTGTAAGGGCAAGGAGATCGCCTACTTCGTGAAGATCTACCGCTAGTGAGGCAAGTCCTTCGTGGGCGACGGCCGTGATGGAATAGACAAGGTTGCTTCTTCGTGGACCCTTCATGGGTGGAGCCCTCCGTGGACTCGCGTAACTGTTACCCTCCGTGGGTTGAAGTCTCCATCAACGTGGATGTACGATAGCACCACCTATCGGAACCACGCCAAAAACATCCGTGTCTCCAATTGCGTTTGAATACTCCAAACCCTTCCCTTTACATTCTTGCAAGTCGCATGCTTTACTTTCCGCTGCTCATATACTCATTGCATGCCTGCTTGATATGTATTGTGTTTGTTAAACTTGTGCCTAAACTCCACCTAAACTTAAGAATATTAAAAACTGCAACTTTTGGCACTTAGTGTCCAATCACCCCCCTCTAGACACCTCTTCTCGATCCTTTCAATTGGTATCAGAGCTTTGGTCTCCATTGCCTTGGTTTAAACACCTTTGGAGGAAGATGGATGTGTCTACTTTAGGGAGTCTTAGACATAGAGTTCCCATTCTTGATGGAGAGTATTTTCATGAGTGGAAAAATGAAATGCTTGAGATTTTCAATGAATATAATTTGAACAAGTACATTGCTAGTCCTTGTGCACCTCATATTGATCGTTTGCACCCTACCCTAGATGAAGATATTGACATGATTCGTAATCTTAGAACTGTTGAGCTCATCATTAGAGGATTGCCCAAAAATTTGATTGCTAGTTTGCCTACTCTTGATTGTGCCTATACTATATGGAAATTTCTTGAGGAACGATTTCCCGATTATTCCTTAAAAAATTTAGACGAAATTCTCCATAAGTCTATTGCTTTGAGTAAGATGAACTCTAGTGATCCTAGTTTTGGTGATTGTCTTTTTGAGCTCACCAATCTCATGCGTGCTAAAGGAAACATTGGAATCATTAGCAATATCATATCCGAAGCTATTAGAATTCATAAAGGTAACCATTGTGATGATCATTTATCTAATGAATTACCCTCTCTAGGAATTGATCAATCACAAGATGATGTTGAACATGGATACTATGATGAAGATGATGATAGTGACTATGATCTTGATAATGCAATGAGACATTTTGGTCTTATGGCAAATCTTCGCGGCTACATGGCTGGAGGAAAGGAATGGGTCCTTGATAGTGGATGTACTGATCATATGACCGGAGATGAAGATATGTTCAATGAGCTTGCTGAAAACGACGGCCCTCGAAAATATGTCACTTTTGGTGATAATTGAAAGGGTAAGGTGGTTGGCCTTGGTAAGGTGGCCATCTCACATGATAGCTCCATACAAAATTTCATGCTCGTTGAATCCCTTGGATACAATTTACTTTCAGTTTCTAGACTTGCAGATTTCGGTTTCAATGTCTTATTCACTTAAGTAGATTGCCAAGTGTTTCGTAGAGACAATCATAAAATGATCTTTACCGGTATACATAGAGGAGATCTTTACATTGTTGACTTCATTAAAAGGGTTAAACCTAAAACTTGCTTAATTGCTAAATCTTCTAAAGGCTGGTTGTGGCATAGAAGACTAGGTCATGTTGGAATGCGAAATCTTGATAAGCTTATTAAAGGTGATCATATCCTTGGAATAAAAGATGTCGTATTTGACAAGGATAGACTTTGTAGCGCTTCTCAAGCAGGGAAACAAGTTGGAGGAAGTCACCGCGCGAAGAACATCATGACCACAAGAAGACCACTCGAGCTACTTCACATGGATCTCTTTGGTTCAAATGCATACAAGAGTCTCGGTGGTAACTCATTTGGTCTAGTCATAGTTGATGATTTTTCAAGATTTACGTGGGTGTTCTTTCTTGATGACAAATCGCAGGTCCAAAAGATCTTCAAAAACTTCGCTAGGAAGGCCCAAAATCAATTTGACGTGAAGATCAAGAAGGTTCGGAGTGACAACGGAACAGAGTTCAAGAACGCAAATGTGGGCACCTTTCTTGACGAAGAAGGGATTTCACATGAGTTCTCGGCTACGTACACACCTCAACAAAATGGAGTTGTTGAGAGGAAGAACCGGACTCTTATCGAGATGGCAAGAACGATGCTTGATGAGTACAAGACGCCAAAGCACTTTTGGGCAGAAGCGATTGAGACAGCTTGTCATGCAACAAATCGCTTGTATTCACAAGCTACTCGGCAAGACGGCATACGAGCTCCTCACCGGTAACAAACCCCAAGTTGGATACTTTCGAGTATTCGGCTCAAAGTGCTACATACTTGATAAGCATCGTCGTTCTAAATTTGCTCCTAAGTCTCATGAAGGTTTCCTACTTGGTTATGGATCAAACTCTCACACTTACCGTGTCTACAACATTTTCACCCGAAAGGTTGAAGAGACGGTAGATGTGAAGTTTGATGAATCTAACGGCTCGCAAGTAGAGAAATTGCCAATTGATGTAGGATACAAAGACCCTTCGGAAGCAATTCAAGACTTGTCCATCAGCAAGATTCGTCCAACGGAAATGAAGGAGAGTACCTCGTCCGTCCAAGTGGAAGCTTCCACCTCACGACAAGGTGAACCAAGAGTTGATACGGAAGCATCCACAAGTGGGACACACCAAGATGAAGAAAACGAGGAAGTACACCAAGATGAACATCAACAACCTCCTTCTCCACCACGACAAGAGGACGACAACATCAACAATGAAGAAGGCCAAGAACAAGAAGAAGAACAAGATGAAGAGGATGTTCCACCCCGACCGAAGCAAAAGCTTTCACGAGTTCGAGCAAGAATTGCCAAAGATCATCCCGTCGAGCAAATCTACAAAGATATTCAAACCGGGAGAATCACTCGCTCTAAAACTCGTTTAGCTAACTTTTGTGAACATTACTCATTCATCTCTAGCATTGAACCTATGAAGGTTGAAGAAGCATTGAGGGGTCCGGATTGGATAAACGCTATGCATGAAGAGCTACACAACTTTGAGAGAAATCAAGTGTGGACATTGGTCGAGAAGCCCAACAACAACCACAACATCATTGGTACCAAATGGGTGTTTCACAACAAGCAAGATGAAGATGGACAAGTGGTTCGCAACAAAGCACGTTTCGTCACCCAAGGCTATACACAAGTTGAAGGTATGGACTATGGTGAGACATATGCTCCCGTTGCTAGACTTGAGTCCATTCGCATCTTACTTGCCTATGATAATCACCATGATATCACTTTGTACCAAATGGACATTAAAAGTGCTTTTCTAAATGGCAAAATTGAGGAGGAAGTTTATGTTAAGCAACCTCCCGGCTTTGTCAATCCTAAGAAACCTAATCATGTTTACAAACTTCACAAAGCTCTTTACGGTCTTAAACAAGCTCCTAGAGCATGGTATAAATGCTTGAACAAGTTCCTTATTGAAAAAGGCTTTGAAATTGGTAAAATTGACTCTACTCTTTTCATTAAAAGGGTTAATGGAGAACTATTTGTGTGCAAAATTTATGTTGATGATATCATATTTGGTTCAACTAACCCTCAATTTAGTGAGAAGTTTGGAAAGCTGATGTCGGTGAAGTTTGAGATGTCTATGATGAGTGAACTCAAATTCTTTCTCGGTTTGCAAATCAAGCAAACTAAGGAAGGTACCTTTGTCTCTCAAACAAAGTACACCAAAGACTTATTCAACAAGTTCAATATGCAAGAATGCAAAGGTATGACTACACCCATGCCTACCAGTGGACATGTTGATTTGACCAAAGATGGTGAACCGGTTGATCAAAAAGTTTATCGCTCTATGATTGGTTCATTGTTATATCTATGTGCCTCTCGTCCGGATATTATGCTAAGTGTGTGCAGGTGTGCACGATATCAAGCTGCTCCTAAAGAATGTCATCTTAAGGCTGTGAAAAGGATAGTGAGATACTTAATCCATACACCAAATTTTGGCATTTGGTATCCTAAGAGGTCCTCTTTTGATCTTGTTGGCTATTCTGATTCGGACTATGCCGGAGACAAGGTTGATAGAAAGTCCACTTCGGGTACTTGTCAATTCCTTGGTAGATCTCTTGTGTCTTGGTCTTCCAAGAAACAAAACTCGGTATCCTTATCCACCGCCGAAGCGGAATACATTGCCGCTGGTTCATGTTGTGCTCAATTACTTCGGATTACCCAAACTCTTAAAGATTATGGGATATTTGTGAAACATGTTCCATTGCTATATGACAATGAAAGTGCTATTAAGATTGCTCATAATCCCGTGCAACACTCTCGAACTAAGCATATTGAAGTTCGTCATCATTTCATTCGAGATCATGTGGCAAAAGGGGACATTGACATTAAGCATGTTCGCACCGATAAGCAATTAGCGGATATATTCACTAAACCACTTGATGAGAAAGTGTTTTGCAGGTTGAGAGGTGAATTGAACATCATTGATGCTTGAAACTTGGAGTAGGAACTCCATTTGATACATGCGGGGCATGAGCTTATGACTAATCCTCGATATTTCTCTTATGATGCTATTCATATGTCTTGGATATATTTGTACCTTGCATGTTATCTAACCCGTGTAGGTACTTTGTTGAATCTAAATCTATGAGATTGCAACTCACTCACATCTTGAGCAATCTCTACATCACCAAGTCTCTACACAATGGTGGTTGAAGACAAGGAAGCACGAAACCATTCAAACATATCCTTTGACAAATTCTATGTTGAGTCTCATGATTGTCATTTTGGATACACAAGTGCTCTTCCTTGCAAGACTAACCCATGTAGGTAGATGAACTCAAACTCCAAGTGGTGCTCCCAACTCTTGATGAACTACATCAACCTTGAGCAACTCACACAAGTTCAACTACATGAGCAAGATCAACACCACCCCCCAAGGTATGTTATTCCATCTTAGAGAAGCTTTACTCCAAGTCATGAGTCAAAGCAACTCGACAAGATGTGAATACATCAAGATGCTTAAACGAAAAATGGAAACCCCATTTTGAGCTTAAACGATGAGTATGACCTATGATCAAGTGCTCTCACTTGACTCCTAAGTCAATATACTCTAACATAGGTGACTTTGTCGCCGACCAACTCTAGATGAAGTTCTTTTGTGTTCTTTTCTGTGTTATTGCATTTGTCATTTGCATATTTGTTTCCCCTTTTCAACAACAACAAAAAAACTTCATCTAGATCTTTTAGTTTCTTTTCTTTTTGTTCTGCATTTTCTGCATCCAATTCATTGCAAATCTTTCAGTTAATTCCTTGCATATCCTTGTGAGATTTTACTTGTCCAGTGAGCTGAGGTGACAAGTGGTTTCACTCTGATGAACTCGGTCCCACCGGTTTGTTCTCTTCGGCTCAACCGAAACATTTCGGTGCAACCGAAGCACACAACTCGGAGTCACCGATTTCACCACAGAAAAACCAACTTGCCACTTATTCCTGATTTCTGTTTGCTCCAGCTCCACTCAATGATTCTTGTCCTCTACCAGCATCATGTTACACATACTGCTTTGCACTGTGACTCAAGGACCAACCCATTTGTATCACGTGTCCAGAAGACCCTTCTTGGAAATTGATGTCAAAGGGGGAGAGAGATATCACATCAAAGCTTAATCCTTCCTATAGGGGGAGAAAGAGAGAATATTCAGGGGGAGAGAAAGTAATATCATCAATGACCCCAGATGCTTGGTGTTCAAGAGGAGAGATGTCACATGTCTTTAAGAGGGGAAAGACATGTTTGGTTGCTTGCTTTAGCTCAAGCTCTGGTGTTTATTTTCTATTGCTCTGATTTTCTGTTCCCTATCTTCTCCCAATATCCCATGCAGATTCAGGGGGAGCAAGCCATCTAAGGGAAGGAAATCTCTGATTTTATTGCATATCTTTACCTTTGGGGACATGACTATATCCAATGTGGTACTTAGTACTCACTCTACATGTCATCCTAGTCTTGGTTCTCTTGTGGTTTCTCTTGTTTTCTTTGGTTAGTAGGTGTATCTGTGTTATTTAGCCTTGTTTGCGCAGGTTCATCCCATCCTAAGCCAACTCAAGACCACAAGGTAAGTATATGCATCACAGTCATGTGAATGATAAGTTCTTGCTGATGTACATACTGTTTGCAAGAAGGACTCATGAGCATGAAGGTACATTTCTCATATTCACATCATTTGCTCTGATGCATATAGCCAAGATACATGTAACACATTGCTTACCCTGTCATGCTTATGCACTCACATGCTCCTATATTCAATATTCACATGATTGCATACATGTAGGGGGAGCCTATGCATGTTACATGTCTTTCCAAAGCTTTACTTGCTATTCTCTATATCTTTATCTAAAGCGTTGATGTATGTTGTCATCAATTACCAAAAAGGGGGAGATTGAAAGCACAAGTGCTCCCAGGGTGGTTTTGGTAATTAATGTCAACATATCTCTTGTTGGACTAACACTTTTACCTAGCATGTTTCAGATAAGTTCAACAATGGAGTGGCATGGACTAGAGGATGTGGAACCCCTTCAAGATGCTAAGGACAAAGGATTGGCTCAAGCTTCAAGCATCTACATTTTATATTTTAGTGATCCAAGATCACATTGAGTCTATAGGAAAAGCCAATACTATCAAGGAGGGATGAGGTGTTGCTTAATGAGCCTCTTGCTTCATGTGCTTAGTGATATGCTCCAAAACCCTCAACTATCTTCCCACATCCACATATGACCTAAACCAAAAGTCAAACTCGGCCCCACCGATTCTTTCTATCCGGCGCCACCGAGTTTCACATGTCATAGACACTGCCACAAACCCTAGCACATCGGTTTCACCGATAGGGATCTCGGTCTCACCGAGATGGGATTGTAATCTCACTGTGTATGTTCATTGCCAAAATCGGTCTCACCGAGTTTGAGCAATCGGTACTACCGAGATTACAATGCAAATCCTCTGGTTAGCTCATTACCAAAATCGGTCCTACCGAGTTTGTGTAATCGGTCTCACCGAGTTTGCCTGACTAAATCTCTGGTTAGCTTATTACCAAAATCGGTCCCACCGAGTTTGTGTAATCGGTCACACCGAGATTACGTTATGCCCGAACCCTAACCATATCGGTCCTACCGAGTTGCATCTCAGTCCCACCGAAAATCCTAACGGTCACTAGGTTTGCTAAATCGGTCCGACCGAGTTTAACTATTCGGTCCCACCGAGTTTGGCAGATTGTGTGTAACGGTTAGATTTTGTGTGGAGGCTATATATACCCCTCCACCCACTCTTCATTCATGGAGAAAGCCATCAGAACATACCTTCACTTCCAATACACATTTTCTGAGAGAGAACTACCTACTCATGTGTTGAGGTCAAGATATTCCATTCCTACCATATGAATCTTGATCTCTAGCCTTCCCCAAGTTGCTTTCCACTCAAATCTTCTTTCCACCAAATTCAAATCCTGTGAGAGAGAATTGAGTGTTGGGGAGACTTTCATTTGAAGCACAAGAGCAAGGAGTTCATCATCAACACACCATTTGTTACTTCTTGGAGAGTGGTGTCTCCTAGATTGGCTAGGTGTCACTTGGGAGCCTCCGACAAGATTGTGGAGTTGAACCAAGGAGTTTGTAAGGGCAAGGAGATCGCCTACTTCGTGAAGATCTACCGCTAGTGAGGCAAGTCCTTCGTGGGCGACGGCCGTGATGGAATAGACAAGGTTGCTTCTTCGTGGACCCTTCGTGGGTGGAGCCCTCCGTGGACTCGCGCAACCGTTACATGACGGCTGTGATGGTATAGACAAGGTTGCTTCTTCGTGGACCCTTCGTGGGTGGAGCCCTCCGTGGACTCGCGCAACCGTTACCCTCCGTGGGTTGAAGTCTCCATCAACGTGGATGTACGATAGCACCACCTATCAAAACCACGCCAAAAACAACCGTGTCTCCAATTGCGTTTGAATACTCCAAACCCTTCCCTTTACATTGTTGCAAGTCGCATGCTTTACTTTCCTCTGCTCATATACTCTTTGCATGCTTGCTTGATATGTATTGTGTTTGTTAAACTTGTGCCTAAACTCCACCTAAACTTAAGAATATTAAAAACTGCAACTTTTGGCACTTAGTGTCTAATCACCCCCCTCTAGACACCTCTTCTCGATCCTTTCACTCCTACTACACTGGAGGTGCCTACTACTGCGTGCAGCCCGCTGACGACGACCAGGAGTAGTTAGGAGGATCCCAGGCAGGAGGCCTGCGCCTCGTTCGATCTGTATCCCCAGTTTGTGCTAGCCATCTTATGGCAACTTGTTTAACTTATGTCTGTACTCAGATATTGTTGCTTCCGCTGACTCGTCTATGATCGAGCACTTGTATTCGAGCCCTCGAGGCCCCTGGCTTGTATTATGATGCTTGTATGACTTATTTTATTTGTAGAGTTGCGTTGTGATATCTTCCCGTGAGTCCCTGATCTTGATCGTACACATTTGCGTGCATGATTAGTGTACGATTGAATCGGGGGTGTCACAATGTACACGTCGTGTATCTCGGCAACCTTCAAGCGGAAGCCTGGTGAGGGACTCAGCCACGACCTGACTAACCAGACAAGTCTCTAGTCCAGGTTTATCGCCTATTCGGGTTCCATCCGCAAGGAGATCCGGCCGGGGTGTCGCTCACGGCCCCAAACTATGTGTGCAGGGTTCCCAAGCCCACCTCGACGAGTGGATCTACGCTTGGTACGCCATGCCATGGTGCCTAGTCATCCCAAGCCCACCTGCACGGGTACCACTTGGTAGACTACTAACACTACCTACAAACACCGAAACTAGTTGAAACTCACGGACAAAGATCAAGGTTGATTAATAAGTCGAGAGAGCTTGGAGCGCCGGAGCCCAATGTGTGGTAGTAACTGTTCATGGATCACAAACACAGAACTCAGTTCCTGAGGACGGCTGCAATGAGACAACCCACCATGTACTCCTACATGGCCTCTCACCGCTACCTTTACCAAATCGTGTTCACACACTTAGCTCTCAACAGTAGGACATGTTTCACCACATTCCAATTCATCCCCGATGAACCAGACCTGACTCAATTCTAAGCAGTAGCAGGCATGACAACAAGCATGAATGAGTAGGCACATCAGGGCTCAAACAACTCCTACTCATGCTAGTGGGTTTCATCTATTTACTGTGGCAATGACAGGTCATGCAGAGGAAAGGGGTTGAACTACCGTAGCATGTAACAGTTGAATCGCTGTTGTCCTAATGCAGTAAAAGAGAGCAGGAGCGAGAGAGTGGGATTGTATCGGAATGAACAAGGGGGTTTTGTCTTGCCTGGCACTTCTGAAGATAGTATAGCTCTTCATCGGTGTCATCGATCACATCGTCGGAACATCGTCTATCGAGAGGGGTCAAATACCGGCAAACAAGGAAGAACACAATCAATGCAATGCACAATATGATGCATGATCATGGCGTGGCAATATGCTGTGGTTGAGCTAATGCAACTAATTCCAGAGTGGTTTGAGCCCATTTGAATCAAATATTCAAATACAACTCAAGTTATGAGTTCATATAAGTGCATTATCATAACTCATCTAAATAGCAAGGTTAAATTGCTATAACATGCATGAAACTAGTACAGATGGATAGATTGGATTTTTCTGATCATTTTTCATATATGATTTGTTTGATTTGGAGCTACGGTTGTTTTTCTATGATTTTTAGAAGTTTTGGCTATTTTCTGGAATTTCATGTATAAGAATAAATCCAGTAAAAGAGTTACTGCGTCAGCACTACGTCTTTGTGACGTCAGCAGGTCAACGGGCCGGTCCAGGTCAAACTAACCAGTGGGTCCCGCGTGTCAGTGTTATTAGTCTAACTAATTTTTAGTTAGTCCTAATCCTAACTTAATTAGCAGGCAGGTCCCATTTGTCATTGACCCAGAGGGTCAAATTGGGCCCACCCGGGGTCAACTTGGTTAGCGGGGTCAAACCCGACGGCGACTTGACGCCGGCGAGGCCAGTCACTGCGGTGAGCCTCAGATTTGCGTCTCCGGCGACCAAACGGGCGGCCGAGGCCATCTACAGGGAGCTGGAGCTCACCCGCATCCAGCACGGCATGTGGTGGCAGCGGGGACGGCCGGAGCTCGCCGAAAACGAGCTCGGGGCGGCGCCGGCGTTCGGGTGAGCGCGGGATTGGTGTTGTGGTGCGCAAATGAACGCAGCGAGGCGCTAGGGGGTCTCTACGCGCGGCGGTGAGCATGTTGGACGCACGCCCGGGACCAAATGGTCACCGGAGCATCACCTGTGATGAGCGCAGGCGGCGGCGCGTTCGGTCACAGGCGCGATGGCGGCTACGGCATGCAAACAAAGCAAAGGAGGGGGGGGGGGTTAGGGGGTGGAATTTACGATGGATGCGAGGAGAGGCTCAGCGGGCTCGGGGAGTTGTCGGAGAGGGCGCAAGGTCGTCGGCGATCTCGGCGGCCGAAGCAAGAAGACGAGGGTGATGCAGGCGCTGTGGTCCGTCCCGGTTGCGTGGGGCGTCGAGGAGGAAGACGGGGCCGAGGCGGTTCTCTTGGACACGCTGGGTGTGTTGGAAATATGCCCTAGAGGCAATAATAAAATGGTTATTATTGTATTTTCTTGTTCATGATAATCGTCTATTGTTCATGCTATAATTGTATTGACTGGAAACAGTAATACATGTGTTAATACATAGACCACAACATGTACCTAGTGAGCCTCTAGTTGACTAGCTCGTTGATCAATAGATGGTTATGGTTTCCTAACCATGGACATTGGATGTCATTGATAACTGGATCACATCATTAGGAGAATGATGTGATGGACAAGACCCAATCCTAAGCATAGCACAAGATCGTGAGTTCGTCTGCTAGAGCTTTTTTAATGTCAAGTATCATTTCCTTAGACCATGAGATTGTGCAACTGCCGGATACCGTAGGAGTGCTTTGGGTGTGCCAAACGTCACAACGTAACTGGGTGGCTATAAAGGTGCACTACGGGTATCTCCGAAAGTGTCTGTTGGGTTGGCACGAATCGAGACTGGGATTTGTCACTCCGTATGACGGAGAGGTATCTCTGGGCCCACTCGGCAATGCATCATCATAATGAGCTCAATGTGACCAAGTGGTTGATCACGGGATCATGCATTACGGTACGAGTAAAGTGACTTGCCGGTAACGAGATTGAGCGAGGTATTGGGATACTGACGATCGAATCTCGGGCAAGTAACGTACCGATTGACAAAGGGAATTGTATACATGATTGCTTGAATCCTCGACATCGTGGTTCATTCGATGAGATCATCGTGGAACATGTGGGAGCTAACATGGGTATCCAGATCCTGCTGTTGGTTATTGGCCGGAGAGTTGTCTCGGTCATGTCTGCATGTTTCCCGAACCCGTAGGGTCTACACACTTCAGGTTCGATGACGCTAGGGTTATTAGGAAGACTTGTATGTGATTACCGAATGTTGTTCGGAGTCCCGGATGAGATCCCAGACGTCACGAGGAGTTCCGGAATGGTCCGGAGGTAAAGATTTATATATGGGAAGTCCTATTTTGGCCACCGGAAAATGTTCGGGATTTTTCGGTATTGTACCGGGAAGATTCTAGAAGGTTCCGTAGTGGGGCCCACCTGCATGTGGGGACCCACATGAACGTGGGTAGTGGGGGCAAGGCCCCACACCCCTGGTCAAGGCGCACCAAGATTCCCCCTTAGAAGGAATAAGATCATATCCCAAAGGGATAAGATCAAGATCCCTAAAAAGGGGGGATAACAATAGGTGGGGAAAGGAAATGATGGGATTTCTTTCCCCCACCTTTGCCAACGCCCCAATGGACTTGGAGGGCAAGAAACCAGCCCCCTCCACCCCTATATATAGTGGGGAGGCACATGGGAGCCACACCCATCCCAAGGCGCAGCCCCTCCCCTCCCCAACACCTCTCCTCCTCCGTTAAGAGCTTGGCGAAGCCCTGCCGGAGTACTGCTGCTCCACCACCACCACGCCGTCGTGCTGCTGTTGGAGCTTTCTTCCTCAACCTCTCCCCCCTCCTTGCTGGATCAAGGCGCGGGAGACGTCCTCGTTTCGTACGTGTGTTGAACGAGGAGGTGCCGTCCGTTCGGCGCTAGGATCATCGGTGATTTGGATCACGACGAGTACGACTCCATCAACCCCATTCTCCTGAACGCTTCCGCTCGCGATCTACAAGGGTATGTAGATGCACTCCTCTCCCTCTCGTTGCTAGAAGACTCCATAGATTGATCTTGGTGACACGTAGGAAAATTTTAAAATTCTGCTACGTTCCCCAACAGTGGCATCATGAGCTAGGTCTATGCGTAGATTCTATGCACGAGTAGAACACAAGTTGTTGTGGGCGTCGATTTTGTCAATTTACTTGACGTTACTAGTCTTATCTTGATTCGGCGGCATCATGGGATGAAGCGCCCGGACCGACCTTACACGTACGCTTACGTGAGACAGGTTCCACCGACTGACATGCACTAGTTGCATAAGGTGGCTAGCGGGTGTCTGTCTCTACCACTTTAGTCGGATCGGATTCGATGAAAAGGGTTCTTATGAAGGGTAAATAGAAATTGGCATATAACGTTGTGGTTTTGGCGTAGGTAAGAAACGTTCTTGCTAGAAACCTATAGCAGCCACGTAAAAACTTGCAACAACAACTAGAGGACGTCTAACTTGTTCTTGTAGCATATGCCGTGTGATGTGATATGGCCAAAAGGATGTGATGAATGATATATGTGATGTATGAGATTGATCATGTTCTTGTAATAGGAATCACGACTTGCATGTCGATGAGTATGACAACCGGCAGGAGCCATAGGAGTTGTCTTAATTTATTGTATGACCTGCGTGTCAAAGAAAAATGCCATGTAATTACTTTACTTTATTGCTAACCGTTAGCCATAGTAGTAGAAGTAATAGTTGGCGAGACAACTTCATGAAGACACGATGATGGAGATCATGATGATGGAGATCATGTTGTCATGCTGGTGATGAAGGTGATCATGCCGCGCCTCGAAGATGGAGATCAAAAGGCGCAAGATGATATTGGCCATATCATGTCACTTTATGATTTTCATGTGATGTTTGGTATGTTTACATCTTATTTGCTTAGAACGACGGTAGCATAAATAAGATGCTCCCTCGCTAAAATTTCAAGAAAGTGTCCCCCTAACTGTGCACCGTTGCGAAGGTTCGTTGTTTCGAAGCACCACGTGATGATCGGGTGTGATAGATTCTAACGTTCGCATACAACGGGTGTAAGCCATATTTACACATGCGAAACACTTAGGTTGACTTGACGAGCCTAGCATGTACAGACATGACCTCGGAACACGAAAGACCGAAAGGTCGAACATGAGTCGTATCGTGGATACGATCAACATGAAGATGTTCACCGATGATGAATAGTCCGTCTGACGTGATGATCGGACACGGCCTAGTTGACTCGTATCATGTATCACTTAGATGACTAGAGGGATGTCTATCTAAGTGGGAGTTCATTGAATAATTTGATTAGATGAACTTAATTTTCATGAACATAGTCAAAAGGTCTTTGCAAATTATGTCGTAGCTCACGCTTTGGTTCTACTGTTTTAGATATGTTCCTAGAGAAAATTTAGTTGAGAGTTGACAGTAGCAATTATGCGGACTGGATCCGTGAACTGAGGATTGTCCTCATTGCTGCACAGAAGGGCTATGTACTTAATGCACTGCTCAGTGTTTTGAACCTCGAGCGTCGTCTGTAGATGTTGGGAAACATCTGACATACACGTTTTGATGACTACATGATAGTTCAGTGCGTAATACTAACGGTTTAGAATTGTGGCACCAAAAGATGTTTTTTTGAAATGTCGCAGAACATATGAGATGTTCCAAAGACTGAAATTGGAATTTCAGACTAGTGCCACCGTCAAGAGGTATGAGACCTCTGACAAGTTTCTTAAGCCTGCAAACTAAGGGAGAAAAGCTCAATCGTTGAGCATGTGCTCAGATTGTCTGAGTACTACAATCGCTTGAATCGAGTGGGAGTTAATCTTCTAGATGAGATAGTGATGGTTCTCCATAGTCACTGCCACCAAGCTATTGGAGCTTCGTGATGAACTATAACAAATCAGGGATAGACATGATGATCCTTGAGCAACTCGTGATGTTTGACACCGCGAAAGTAGAAATCAAGAAGGAGCATCAATTGTTGATGGTTAAACCACTAGTTTCAAGAAGGGCAAGGGAAAGAAGGGATACTTCATGAAACGGCAAATCAGTTGATGCTCTAGTGAAGAAACCCAAGGTTGAACCCAAACCCGAGACTAAGTGCTTCTATAATGAGGCTTAACGGTCCTTTGAATCGTAAATACCCTAGATACTCGGTAAATGAGAAGGCTGGCAAGGTCGATAGAAGTATATTGGATATACATTATAATGTGTACTTTACTAGTTCTCCTAGTAGCACCAAGGTATTAAAATACCGGTTCAGTTGATAAGTGTTAGTAACTCGAAATAAAAGGCTACAGAATAAACGGAGACTAGCTGAAGGTGAGATGACGATATGTGTTGGAAGTGTTTCCAAGGTTGATGTGATCAAGCATCGCATGCTCCATCTACCATCGATATTGGTGTTAAACCTAAATAATTGTTATTTGGTATTTGCATAGACATGATTGGATTATGTTTATTGCAATACGGTTATTCATTTAAGGAGAATAATGGTTACTCTGTTTATTTGAATAATACCATCAATGGTATTGCACCTAAAATGAATGGTTCATTGAATCTCGATCGTAGTGATACACATGTTCATGCCAACAGATATAAGATAGTAATGATAGTACCACATACTTGTGGCACTGCCATTTGAGTCATGTTGGTATAAAACGCATGAAGAAGCTCCATGTTGATGGATCTTTGGACTCACTCATTTTTGAAAAGATTGAGACATGCGAACCATGTCTATTGGTAGATATGCATGAAGAAACTCCATATAGATGGATCATTTGGACTTACTTGATTTTGAATCACTTGAGACATGCAAATCATACCACATGGGCAAGATGACTGAAAGGCCTCGTTTTCAGTGAGATGGAACAAGAAAGCAACTTGTTGGAAGTAATACATTTTGATGTGTGCAGTCCAATGAGTGCTTTGAGGCACGCAAATGGATATCGTTATGTTCTTACTTTGCGATGATTTGAGTAGATGCTAAGTATATTTACTTGCTGAAACACAAGTCTGAATTATTGAAAGGTTCAAGTAATTTCAGAGTGAAGTTGAAGATCGTCGTGACAAGAGGATAAAATATCTATGATATGATCATAGAGATGAATATCTGAGTTACGAGTTTGGCACACAATTAAGACATTGTGGAAATTGTTTCACGACTAATACCGCCTGGAACACCATAGTGTGATGGTGTGTCCGAACATCATAGCTGCACCCTATTGGATGTGGTGCATACCATGATGCCTCTTATCGAATTACCACTATCGTTCATGGGTTAGGCATTAGAGACAACCGCATTCACTTTAAATAGGGCACCACGTAATTCCGTTGAGATGACACCGCATGAACTATGGTTTAGAGAAACCTAAAGTCAATTCTTAAAAGTTTGGGGCTACGACGCTTATGTGGAAAGGTTTCAGGCTGATAAGCTCGAATCCAAAGCGGATGAATGCATCTTCATAGAATACCAAAAAATAGTTGGGTATACCTCCTATCTCAGATCCGGAAGCAAAAGTGATTGTTTCTAGAAACGGGTCCTTTCTCGAGGAAAAGTTTCTCTCGAAAGAATTGAGTGGGAGGATGGTGGAGACTTGATGAGGTTATTGAACCGTCACTTCAACTAGTGTGTAGCAGGGCACATGAAGTTGTTCCTGTGGCACCTACACCAATTGAAGTGGAAGCTTATGATAGTGATCATGAAACTTCGGATCAAGTCACTACCAAACCTCATAGGTCGACAAGGATGTGTACTACTTCAGAGTGGTACGTAATCCTGTCTTGGAAGTCATGTTGCTAGACAACAATGAACCTACGAGCTGTGGAGAAGCGATGGTGGGCCCGGATTCCAACGAATGGCTTGAGGCCATAAAATCCGAGAGAGGATCCATGTATAAAACAAAGTATAGACTTCGAAAGAACTAGTTGATGGTCGTAAGGCTGTTGGGTGCAGATGGATTTTAAAAGGAAGACGGACAATGATGGTAAGTGTCACCATTAAGAAAGCTCAACTTGTCGTTAAGATGTTTCCCGACAAGTTCAAGGAGTTGACTACGATGGGACTTTCTCACTCGTAGCGATGCTAAGAGTCTGTTGGAATTATATTAGCAGTTACTGCATTATTTATGAAATCTTGCAGATAGGATGTCAAAACATTGTTTCCTCGACGATTTTCTTGAGGAAAGGTTGTCAATCCTGAAAGATGCTAACAAGTATGCAAAGCTCCAGCAATCTTTCAAAGGACTGGATTAAGCATCTCGGAATTGGAATGTACGCTTTGATGAGATGATCAAACATTTTGGTTTTATACAAAGTTTATGAGAAACTTGTATTTCCAAAGAAGTGAGTGGGAGCACTATAGAATTTCTGATGAGTATATGTTGTTGACATATTGTTGATCAGAAATGATGTAGAATTTCTGGAAAGCATGCAGGGTTATTTGGAAAGTGTTTTTCAATGGAGAACCTGGATTAAGCTACTTGAACATTGAGCATCAAGATCTATAAGGATAGATCAAAAACGCTTAATAGTACTTTCAAATGAATACATACCGTGACAAGATTTTGAAGGAGTTCAAAATAGATCAGCAAAGAAGGAGTTCTTGGTTGTGTTACAAGGTGTGAGTATTGAGTAAGACTCAAGACCTGACCACGGCAGAAGAGAGAGAAAGGACGAAGGTCGTCCCCTATGCTTTAGACGTAGGCTCTACGGATGCTATGTTGTGTACCGCACTGAAGTGTGCCTTGCCATGAGTCGGTCAAAGGGGTACAAGAGTGATCCAGGAATGGATCACGGGACAGCGATCAAAGTTATCCTTGGTAACTAGTGGACTGAGGAATTTTCTCGATTATGGAGGTGGTAAAGAGTTAAATAAGTAAAGGGTTACGCCGATGCAAACTTTGACAAGAATCCAGTTATTACGAGTAGTAAACTGGATTCGTATAGTAGAACAGTTATTTGGAATAGCTCCAAATAGAGCGTGGTAGCTGCATCTAGGAGATGACATAGAGATTTGTAAAGCACACACGGATCTAAAAGATTCAGACCCGCTGACTAATAACCTCTCTCACAAGCGAGATATGATCAAACCCCATGGGTGTTGAATTCATTACAATCACATAGTGATGCGAACTAGATTATTGACTCTAGTGCAAGTGGGAGACTATTGGAAATATGCCCTAGAGGCAATAATAAAATGGTTGTTATTGTATTTTCTTGTTCATGATAATCGTCTATTGTTCATGCTATAATTGTATTGACTGAAAACCGTAATACATGTGTGAATACATAGACCACAACATGTCCCTAGTGAGCCTCTAGTTGACTAGCTCGTTGATCAATAGATGGTTATGGTTTCCTAACCATGGACATTGGATGTCATTGATAACGGGATCACATCATTAGGAGAATGATGTGATGGACAAGACCAATCCTAAGCATAGCACAAGATCGTGTAGTTCGCTTTGCTACAGCTTTTCCAATGTCAAGTATCTCTTCCTTAGACCATGAGATCGTGTAACTCCCGGATACCGTAGGAGTGCTTTGGGTGTGCCAAAGCGTCACAACGTAATCGGGTGACTATAAAGGTGCACTACGGGTATCTCCGAAAGTGTCATTGGGTTGGCACGAATCGAGACTGGGATTTGTCACTCCGTATGACGGAGAGGTATCTCTGGGCCCACTCGGTAATGCATCATCATAATGAGCTCAATGTGACCAAGTGGTTGATCACAGGATCATGCATTACGGTACGAGTAAAGTGACTTGCCGGTAACGAGATTGAACGAGGTATTGGGATACTAATGATCGAATCTCGGGCAAGTAACGTACCGATTGACAAAGGGAATTGTATACGGGATTGCTTGAATCCTCGACATCGTGGTTCATCCGATGAGATCATCGTGGAACATGTGGGAGCCAACATGGGTATCCAGATCCCGTTGTTGGTTATTGGCCGGAGAGTTGCCTCGGTCATGTCTGCATGTTTCCCGAACCCGTAGGGTCTACACACTTAAGGTTCGATGACGCTAGGGTTATTAGGAAGACTTGTATGTGATTATCGAATGTTGTTCGGAGTCCCGGATGAGATCCCAGATGTCACGAGGAGTTCCGGAATGGTCTGGAGGTAAAGATTTATATATGGGAAGTCCTATTTTGGCCACCGAAAAATGTTCGGGATTTTTCGGTATTGTACCGGGAAGATTCTAGAAGGTTCCGTAGTGGGGCCCACCTGCATGTGGGGACCCACATGAACGTGGGTAGTTGGGGAAAGGCCCCACACCCCTGGTCAAGGCGCACCAAGATTCCCCATTAGAAGGAATAAGATCATATCCCAAAGGGATAAGATAAAGATCCCTAAAAAGGGGGGATAACAATCGGTGGGGAAAGGAAATGATGGGATTTCTTTCCCCCACCTTTATAACGCCCCAATGGACTTGGAGGGCAAGAAACCAGACCCCTCCACCCCTATATATAGTGGGGAGGCACATGGGAGCCGCACCCATCCCAAGGCGCAGCCCTTCCCCTCCCCAACACCTCTCCTCCTCCGTTAAGAGCTTGGCGAAGCCCTGCCGGAGTACTGCTGCTCCACCACCACCACACCGTCGTGCTTTTGTTGGAGCTTTCTTCCTCAACCTCCCGCCCCTCCTTGCTAGATCAAGGCGCGAGAGACGTCCTCGCTCCGTACGTGTGTTGAACGCGGAGGTGCCGTCCGTTCGGCGCTAGGATCATCGGTGATTTGGATCACGACGAGTACGACTCCATCAACCCCGTTCTCCTGAACGCTTCCGCTCGCGATCCACAAGGGTATGTAGATGCACTCCTCTCCCTCTCGTTGCTAGAAGACTCCATAGATTGATCTTGGTGACACGTAGGAAAATTTTAAAATTCTGCTACGTTCCCCAACAGGGTGGACTAGGGAGGGCCGGTGGCCGTGGCAACAGCGAGCGGCGACGACGGGCATGCTCGGCCATGGGGGGAAAGCAGAGGAGCAAGGGGGAGGGAGGTCCAGAGAGCGAGGGAGAAGTGAGAGGGGGTCGGGGAGGTGGCGTGGCACTCATGGAGGCGTCCAGGCCCTCGGCAACAAGCAGGAGCTAGCGAGGCGCGTGCCAGCGCGCCGCGGCCACGCGCTGCTGTCCTCCTGGCGTGAGGAGGGAGATGACTGGCAGTGCCAGGTGGGCTGGGCCGGTAAGCTACAGGTGAGCGCCGGGTAAGTTCCTTTCCTAATTTTGTTTCTGTTTTTCTATTCTGCAGATTTGTTTTAATTTGGTTTTTCAAACCAAATCACTTTTAGAGATTCTGAAAATAGTTATGGGCACTAAATGAATTATTCCAGAGGCCCTCAACTAATTCCAAAATTGTTGGGGCATTTAAAAATATTAATAGTATTTAAATGCTCCAATTCAAAATACAGTATGAACTCATTCAAAAATCCAGAATGGCCTAAAAATATGTTCATCATTTTTGGCAGACGTTTTTAGCCAATTCAAAAATGATGAACTTTTCTGCAAGGCATTTGGGTTCATTGAAAATATTTTTATTGAACCTAGTTGAATTCTTTTGATGCTAGGGTTTCAACAATCCCCATTTCAACTTTCAAATAAATTTTAGACATGATGCATGGGTGCTGATGCAACTAGTTACAATCAAATTCTAGGGCTGTGACACACATCTTGCCAAAACAGAGATTGTGTCCTCTTATCACGGGATTCTCATCAATACGGGCCTGGGTAATCCAACCGTATCGTCCGGACGACCCCTTGGGAATAGGCGAGTTTTAAGGCTCGTGGGGGATGCTCTATATTCACAGCCTTTATAAGGAGATAAGAATCCTACCTTTTCACCCCACGCCCTCTTCTTCGTCAGCCCATACGCCCTCGAGCTCCAGCGCCCAAGCTTCGATCCCTTCCGTCCACAAAAAACACTCTAGCCATGTCCGGATCTGGAACGCAGGGCAAGTGGATGGCCTCCTTTGTCACGGAGGAGAACATTAAGGAGCTCCGGGAAGTGGGGTATTTAGCCAAGGAAATCGCCCACTGGCTTCCGGCCAAGAAACAGATCATCCCTACTCCGGAGCCCCATGAGAGGGTAGTATTTATTCCTCATTTCCTTCGCGGACTAGGGTTTCCCCTCCATCCTTTTGTCCGCGGCCTTATGTTTTACTACGGGCTAGATTTCCACGATCTAGCCCCGAATTCCTTTCTCAACATTTTGGCGTTCATCGTTGTGTGTGAGGCATTCCTCCGCATCCCTCCCCACTTCGGCCTATGCCTCAAGGTCTTCAATGTGAAGCCAAAACTGGTGGATGGGCAACACGCGGAGTGCGGCGGTGCCATGGTGAGCAAGCTCCCCAACGTCACTTGGCCCAAAGGCACCTTCATAGAGACCGTGAAGGGGTGGCAGCAGGAGTGGTTCTACGTCACGGAACCCCGCGACTCCACATGGGCCGCTCCTCCCGAGTTCAAGTTCGGGCCTCCACTGCGGCTGACATCCTGGCTCAACAAGGGCCTGGACTAGGCGTCGGCCGACGAGGTGACGGTGCTCCAAAATCGCATCAAGTGTATGGTAGACAAGAATACCAGTCTTGCTAGCGTGATCCAGGTAATGCTCTTTCGCTGGATTCTCCCTGCCAAGGCCGGACTCAGCGCATGTGGGAGTTCGACCCGGCCGGTCCCCGGACCCTGCAGCGGTTCTTTGGCACGAAGCACGGAGACATGTGGAAACTGTTGTTCAAGACTCAAAAGACGTGGCCGAAAATGACCGAAGACCTCGGCCTCGACCGTACTCATGCGGCGTCCCCCGTAAGTTTTCATGATAACTTTACTATTTGTAAATTCAAGGGGCATTCTAAGCTTTCCATCCTTCCCACAGGGCTGGACGAAGAAGGCGTAGCGGATTCACTGTCCGGCTCCACTACACAAAGACCCAGCCATCCCTCTGCTAACGAGGATGCTGGTTCCGGTGCCCTATCACACACCAGAAAAGAAGGCCAAGAAGAAGGGCAAGGAGGCCAAAAGTGGCCTCCGTCGTAAAGGCGCTTCGGACGTAGTGTCCGAAGACACCGAGACTCACTCCTCCCCTGACGAAGAGGAAGAGGAGGAGGGAGAGAGTAATTCTCCCCTTAAGGGGGGAAAGAAGAAAAGGGGGGCTTCCGTAGATCTGGAGGCGGAGGCGTCCAAGAAAGGGAGAATCTCTGAGGGAGTCCTGGATTAGGGGGTGTTCGGATAGCCGGACTATGACCTTTGGCCAGACTCCTGGACTATGAAGATACAAGATTGAAGACTTCGTCCCGTGTCCGCATGGGACTTTCCTTGGTGTGGAAGGCAAGCTTGGCGATATGGATATGTAGATCTCATTCTGTTGTAACCGACTCTGTGTAACCCTAGCCCTCTCCGGTGTCTATATAAACCGGAGGGTTTTAGTCCGTAGGACGAACAACAATCATACCATAGGCTAGCTTCTAGGGTTTAGCCTCTCTGATCTCGTGGTAGATCTACTCTTGTACTATCCATATCATCAATATTAATCAAGTAGGAGTAGGGTTTTACCTCCATCGAGAGGGCCCGAACCTGGGTAAAAACATCGTGTCCCTTATCTACTGTTACCATTCGCCTAGACGCACAGTTCGAGACCCCTACCCGAGATCCGCCGGTTTTGACACCGACATTGGTGCTTTCATTGAGAGTTCCTCTGTGTCGTCACTTGTAGGCCCGATGGCTCCTCCGATCATCAACGACGATGCGGTCCAGGGTGAGACTTTTCTCCCAGGACAGATCTTCGTATTCGGCGGCTTTGCACTGCGGGTCAATTCGCTTGGCCATCTGGAGCAGATTGAAAGCTACGCCCCTGGCCATTAGGTAAGATTTGGAAGCTTGAACTACATGGCTGATATCCGCGGAGACTTGATCTTCGACGGATTCGAGCCGTAGCAGGGCGCGCCGCACTGTCGCGAAGGGCATGATCTAGCTCTGCCGCCGGACAGTGCCTTGGAGGCCGCACCCGTGTCCGCTCCGACCCTTAGCTCGGAGCCGACTGCACCGATCGAGGACTGGTGGCTGGACACCGCCTTGGGGGCTGCAATCTCTACGGCGATCGAGCCGAACACCAGCCTTACCCTCTGCGAAGCCCGTGACTCCAAGGTGTCGGACTCCTCTCCGTACTACAAGCCCTCCGCGCCCTTGCCGGTCGAATCCGATTGGGCGCCGATCATGGAATTCACCGCCGCGGATATCTTTTGGCACTCGCCCTTCGGCGATATTCTGAATTCACTAAGGTCTCCCTTTGTCAGGAGAGTCCTGGCCGGATTATGGCCAACGGGATTGGGACGCGGATGATGAAGAAATTCGATGCCCACCCACCACCCACTTTGTAGCCACTGTCGATGATTTAACCGACATGCTAGACTTCGACTCTGAAGACATCGACGGTATGGACGACGATGTAGGAGACGAACAGGAGCCATCGCCTATAGGGCACTAGAAAGCCACCTTGTCGTATGACATATATATGGTGGATACACCCAAAGAAGGCAATGGCGACGGAACAACGAGGGATGACCCCTCCAAGAAGCAACCCAAGCGTCGGCGTTAGCGACGCCGCTCTAAGTCCCGCCAAAGCAAAAACGGTGAAACCGGCACCGGAGACAATAACACCCCAGATAGTGCCGAAGACAACTCCCTCCAGCAAGATTCAGCACAGGAGGATGGAGAAGCCAGCCCTCTTGAGAGGGCGACAGACAGAGAGGAAGAGGATGACAATTACATGCCTCCCTCCGAAGACGAGGCAAGCCTCGGCGACGACGAATTTGTCGTGCCCGAGGATCCCGCCGAACAAGAGCGCTTTAAGCGCAGGCTTATGGCCACGATGAGCATCCTCAAGAAAAAACAACAACTTAGAGCTGATCAAGACTTGCTAGCCGATAGATGGACTGAAGTCCTGGCGGCCGAAGAGTATGAACTCGAATGCCCCTCCAAGAGCTACCCAAAGCGCAGGCTGCTACCCCGATTAGAGGAGAAAGCACCTAAACCTACATCACCAGCGCATGACGCGGCCGATCGGCCACCTTGTGGCCGTGACAGAGAGGCCTCACGGCCCTCCGTTCAAGCCGCACCCCGGCGTCGCTCAAAAACCACCAAGGCACGGGGAAACGCGCTAGACCTGCGCGATATGTTTGGGGACAGGGCAAGGCAAAAAAGATTGATCTACGGATCGCGTGGGTGCCCCACGACTCGAGACGATAACCGTCACGCTGGATACAGCAAATCCGGCCGAGCCGAACGCAGCAGACAAAGCTCATTTGAGCTACGTCGTGATATAGCCCAGTACAGAGGCGCCGCACACCCACTATGCTTCACAGATGAAGTAATGGATCATCAAATCCCAGAGGGTTTCAAACCTGTAAACATCGAATCATATGATGGCACAACAGATCCTGCGGTATGGGTCGAAGATTATCTCCTTCATATCCACATGGCCCATGGCGATGATCTACACGCCATCAAATACCTCCCACTCAAGCTTAAAGGACCAGCTCGAATTGGCTTAACAGCTTGCCAGTAGAATCAATTGGTTGTTGGGAGGACCTGGAAGCCGCATTCCTCGACAATTTCCAGGGCACCTATGTGCGACCACCAGACGCCGATGACCTAAGCCACATAATTCAGCAGCCAGAGGAATCGGCCAGGCAATTCTGGACACGGTTCCTAACCAAGAAAAATCAAATCGTCGACTGTCCGGACGCAGAGGATCTAGCAGCCTTCAAACACAACATCCGTGACGAGTGGCTTGCCCGGCACCTAGGATAGGAAAAGCCGAAATCCATGGCAGCCCTCACGACACTCATGACCCGCTTTTGCGCGGGAGAAGACAGCTGGCTAGCTCGTAGTAATAACATGACCAAGAGCCCTGGTAATTCGGATACCAAGGACAGCAATGGCAGGTCGCGTCGCAACAAGCACAAGCGCCGCATTAACGGTGACAGTGCTGAGGATACGGCAGTTAATGCCGGATTCAGAGGCTCTAAACCTGGTCAGCGGAAAAAGCCATTCAAGAGAAATACTCCAGGCTCGTCCAGTTTGGACCGAATACTCGATCGCTCGTGCCAGATACATGGCACCCCCGAAAAGCCAGCCAATCACACCAACAGGGATTGTTGGGTGTTTAAGCAGGCAGGCAAGTTACATGCCGAAAACAGAGACAAGGGGCTACATAGCGATGACGAGGAGGAGCCCTGGCCGCCGAACAATAGTGGACAGAAGGGTTTCCCCCCACAAGTGCGGACGGTGAACATGATATACGCAACCCACATTCCCAAGCGGGAGCGGAAGCGTGCACTCAGGGACGTATATGCGTTAGAGCTAGTCGCCCCAAAGTTCAACCCATGGTCCTCCTGCCCGATCACTTTTGATCGAAGGGACCACCCCACTAGCATCCGTGATGGCGGATTCGACGCATTGGTTCTTGACCCAATCATTGACGGATTTCACCTCACTAGAGTCCTTATGGATGGCGGCAGCAGCCTGAACCTGCTTTATCAGGATACAGTGCGGAAAATGGGCATAGATCCCTCAAGGATTAAACCCACAAAAACGACCTTTAAAGGCGTCATACCAGGTGTAGAGGCCAACTCTACTGGCTCAGTTACACTCGAAGTGGTCTTCGGATCCCCGGATAATTTCCGAAGCGAGGAGTTAATCTTTGACATAGTCCCGTTCCGCAGTGGCTATCACGCACTGCTCGGACGAACCGCATTTGCAAAATTCAATGCGGTGCCGCACTACGCATACCTCAAGCTCAAGATGCCAGGCCCTCGAGGAGTCATTACGGTCAATGGAAACACCGAACGCTCTCTCCGAACGGAGGAGCATACGGCGGCGCTGGCAGCAGAAGTACAGAGCAGCCTCTCAAGGCAATTCTCTAGTCCGGCTTTAAAACGTCCGGACACCCTCAAACGCGCACGGAGTAACCTACAACAAGACCGCCTGGCACGTCCCGAGCAAGCGTAGCAATACGGCCACAACCCCAGCCCTCGCGAAACTGCGAAATCAGTACTACGCGTACATAATTACGCTCTGAAAATCCCATGGGCACAGGGGGAGGGGCACGTCCACGGCATGCCCTAAATGCGGCTCGACCGCACTAGGGGCTCCCGATTTCATCATTTTTTCTTACTTTCAGGACTCCATCATACGGAAGGCCTGTCCGGAAGTACAATCGCCGAACACACGATGCAAAAACCAAGGAGGTAGGAAGCTACGCCGAATTCTCAGGTGGTCTCTATAACGAGCAACACACCTGTCTTACATATCATCTCGCAGCTCGCCCCCGGAGGGGACATGTCAAATAGTCCCATCTCTTGCTTATCGCACTATTTGTATCGTTCTGCTTTTACAGTAGCATTTTAAAATAAACAATGCTTAGCTTCAGCTTATTACCGCATTATCTATTCATTTCTTTTTTAAATATATATGTTCAGTTATGACATTTAGCACCCGTACACTTTGGTACGGCCAATACGCCAGGGGCTGAAGCACCCCATAACACGGCGTGAGAAGTCCGAACACTTTCACAAGTGCGGCCCCCCGATCTTATAGCATTATATGCATCAGCTCCGAATCATGTCTTTGGTCAATAGTTGGGTTTGCCCGGCTCCCATGTTTTGGTACCTTACGTTCCGCTATACCGGCTAAGGTAGCGCTGGGAGAACTACTGCGATTGTGCCCCAGATGAGCTGGGCTTAAGCACCTAAGTAGAGAAAGCTAAAACTGACTGTCATGATAGGGCGAGAGCTGGTCGCTGTTCGGGAAGGTTTCGAGTCCTTAAAGACTTATGCCACTTAGAGCGAGGAGCCGGTTTTGTCCGGCCTAGGCGTGTATAGCGCCCCGAACTCGGTCTTCCGAATACGTGGGCTTCGCCGAAATTTAAAATTATAGAATTCTATGGCTAAGTGAGAGTGATAATGCATTATAGTCCGATTGCCTTGTTCGTTGTGCTGAGCACCTCCCTCGAAGGACCCAAGAATGGGAAAAAGAGTGCTCAGGTTTATCCCGAACACCCCAGCACTCATGGCATGGGGGCAGAAGCCGACGACTCGCCATCTCTCAAATATAATAAACGGCCGCACAGAAGGTAATATTTCAAATTAAACAAGCGTTGCATAGCGCATTTGAACAAGTTTTCAGCGCACAGGATAAAACGAACAAAGTTTCACTAAAATATTACATCTTTTGAGCACTCATCCACCACAAGGCGGGCACCCTTCAAGACACCCTCGTAATACATCTCGGGGTGGCGATGCACCTTGCCATGCGGTGGCCCATCCTTCACAAGCTTCACGGCATCCAATTTGCCCCAGTGCACCTTAGCACAGGCAGAGGCCCTACGGGCACCCTCGATGCAGACGGAGCGCTTGACGACCTCAAGCCTCGGACAGGCGTCCACCAGCCGCCTCACCAGCCCGAAGTAGCTCCCAGGCAGGGCCTCTCCAGGCCACAGCCGAACTATAAAGCCCTTCAGGGCCTGTTCGGCCACCTTGTGGAGCTCGACCAGTTGCTTCAACTGGTCGCTCAAAGGCACCGGGTGTACGGCCTCAGCGTACTGAGACCAAAACACCTTCTCCGTCGAGCTGCCCTCCTCGGCTCGATAGAAGGCGGCGGCATCGGACATGCTGCGGGGCAAATCTGCGAATGCTCCCGGAGAGCTCCGGATTCGGGTAAGTAACAAGTAATTCACTTTCACATGCTTGCTTTGCATAAAGAAAGCCTTACCCGCCGCTATCTTCTTCATCACCTCAACTTCTTGGAGGGCTTTCTGGGCTTCGGCCTAGGCAGACTTGGCATTTTCAATGGCCGTCGCGAGCTCGGATTCTCGCGTCTTCGAGTCAAGCTCCAAACTCTCATGTTTTTTCATGAGAGCCTGGAGCTCTTGCTGCACCTCGCCAACCCGTACCTCCTGCCTCTCCTGCTCGGTACGCTCCGTGGCCGCCTTCTCTTCGGCCTCGGACAGCGCTTGCTTAAGGGTTGCCACCTCAGTTGTGGCCCCTACAATTGCCACATTAATCCTATCATTTTCTTGCAATTGCACCTTTTATATATTTCAATAAGGTATCTCTTACCTTCTTTATCCTCGAGCTGCTTCTTGGCAAGGCCGAGCTCTTGCTCGGACTGCTCAAGGTTCTGCTTCAGCGTGTCCACCTCCATGATCGGTCTTGGCGGGCCTTGACGCCAAATGGCATACGCATATTGACTTACTTTTGTTAGACTTCTGCGAATATTATTAGATCCTCTATTCGGCTTTTCTTTCCGAACGCCAAACAGAGCATCAGGGGCTACTGTCTATGCGGTAATATTTTTACATATCTTTTACATACCTCAAAGCCTGTCAACAGGCTGGCACATGCTTCGGTCAGCCCGCTATTAGCGGACTGAACCTTCTGAATCACCGCACTCATAATAGTGTGGTGCTCCTCGTCGATGGAGGCGCCGTTAAGCACCTCCAGCAAGTTATCCGGTGCCTCCGGTTGGGCGGAGGTCACCGGCGTCGTAGGCTTGCCCTTCTTCTTAGGGGGATGCCTGCCGGACTCCGGAACCTTTGAAGGTTCCGGAGCGGTGTTCGGCCTAGGGCCGGACTCGGAGCCCTTGGGGGTTTTGTCCACTGAGCGCCTAGAGTCCGGGAGGTCGCCTTGCGGCACCTCCGGGACCACCTCCTCCTGGCCAGGAGCCTCCTGGGACAACACCTCGGCGTTATCCGTAGGGTGAGGGGAGGAGGCCGCCGGAAGTGAAGTACTATTCACATCTGACGAATCCAAGGAACCACTCGACGACCTGTCGAGCCCGTCTTTGGGCGGACTGCATAAATATATTCGGCGTTAGGAAAATCTATGCAATAAAGGAACGCCATGAGTCATTCTGGTATCCAAACACTTACGATTTCGCCAGGGGCTTGGCCCTGTGCGGACACTCCTCTTCGCCATCGTTGGTGTTGGTGGAGTAGTCCGGAAGAAGGGTTTTCCCCTTCTTGGACCCGCCGGCCTCCCCAGTTGGGGCGGCCTTCCTTTTCTTTCCTCCCCCCGCTGGAGGGGGAGAGGCCTCTTCTTCCTCCTCCTCGTCTTCACGGGAGGAGTGCGTCTTGGAGTCGACAGACGACGACTCCGACACCACCAGATGCCGGTAACTCTTTCGAGTTCCTGTGGCCTTCTTCTGGGCCTTCTTCTCCGGCACCCTGTAGGGTGCCGGAACCAGCAGCCCCGTCAAGCGGGCATCCGCTGGGTCTTCGGGCAAAGGAGTCGGATAGTTGATCTGTCCGGACGTATCCTGCCAATCCTGCTAAAGGTAAGGGAGTTTAGATCCCGCATAGAGTCAAACTATGAAAAATAAATATCCTATAAGAGGTAAAAACAGCTTACCACGCTGGCTTGACGCTGCGCGTAGAAATCGCGATCCTCAGTAGCGGATGCGGGAGCTTCGGCACCCTTGAACAACACCTTCCAGGCATCTTCATACGTCGTGTCGAAGAGCCTGCTCGGGGTTTGGTGCTGGGCCGGATTGAACTCCCACAAGGTGAAAGCCCGTTGTTGGCACGGGAGTATCCAGTGGATGAGCATGACCTGGACTACATTGACAAGCTTGAGCTTCTTGTTCACCAGGGTTTGGACGCATGTTTGGAGTCCGGTCAGCTCTCCCTTTTTGCCCCACGATAGGCCCGTCTCCTTCCAGGAGGTGAGCCGCGTAGGAGCTCCGGATCGGAACTCGGGGGCTGCGACCCATTTAGGGTCACGCGGCTCGGTGATGTAGAACCACCCCGATTGCCACCCCTTTAGGGTCTCCACGAAAGAGCCCTCGAGCCATAGGACGTTGGGCATTTTTCCCACCATGGCACCTCCGCACTCCGCCTGGCAGCCGCGCACTACCTTCGGCTTGACGTTAAAGGTCTTTAGCCATAAACCGAAGTGGGGTGGGATGCAGAGGAAGGCCTCGCACACGACGATGAACGCCGAGATATTGAGGATAAAGTTTGGGGCCAGGTCGTGGAAATCTAGGCCGTAGTAGAACATGATACCCTGGACAAATTGTGGAGAGGAAAACCTAGTCCGCAGAGGAAATGGTTGAGGAACACCACCCTCTCATGGGGCCTTGGGGTGGGTAGGAGCTGCCCCTTTTCGGGAAGCCGATGCGCGATGTCGTCAGACAAGTATCCGGCCTTCCTCAGCTTTTTGACGTGTCCCTCCGTTACGGAGGAGACCATCCACTTGCCTCCCGCTCCGGACATGGCTGGAGAAGGTTGAGGTGGGGAATGCGAACTTGGGCGCTGGAGCTCCAGTATGCGAAAACGGATGAGCAAAGGAGGAAGAAGGCGTAGGTGAAAAGGTGGATCCTTATCCCCTTATATGGGCGGAATGACTGCGTGCCCCCACCAGCCTGGTAAAACTCGCTTATCTCCCAAGCGCCATAATCGATGGCGCGGTTGGGTTACCCACGCCCGTATTGATGAGAATCCTGGAATAAGGGGACACGATCTCTGCTTTGAGAAGACGTGCCAAGGAAACCGCCTCACTAAACACGCCGAGGTGGGACAACAAAACGATTCGAATAAAGACTTGCCCTTGGTGTGATGTCACACTGCGGGGTACGTCAGCAGATTAGATTGGTGTAAAAGTTATTCTCTCTATGGCAATATGTGGAACTTATTTTGCAGAGCCGGACACTATCCTTGTGTTCGCAATCTTCTACGAAGTATTCGGAGCAGGAACCCGCCTTGCAATGCCGAAGACAGTTTGCGCGCCGGACTCGTCGTCATTGAAGCCTGGTTCAGGGGCTACTGAGGGAGTCCTGGATTAGGGGGTGTTCGGATAGCCGGACTATGATCTTTGGCCGGATTCCTGGACTATGAAGATACAAGATTGAAGACTTCGTCCCGTGTCCGGATGGGACTTTCCTTGGCGTGGAAGGCACGCTTGGCGATACGGATATGTAGATGTCCTTCTGTTGTAACCGACTCTGTGTAACCCTAACCCTCTCCGGTGTCTATATAAACCGGAGGGTTTTAGTCCGTAGGACGAAGAACAATCATACGATAGGCTAGCTTCTAGGGTTTACCCTCTCTGATCTCGTGGTAGATCTACTCTTGTACTACCCATATCATCAATATCAATCAAGAAGGAGTAGGGTTTTACCTCCATCGAGAGGGCCCGAACCTGGGTAAAAACATCGTGTCCCTTATCTCCTGTTACCATCCGCCTAGACGCACAGTTCGGGACCCCCTACCCGAGATCTGCCGGTTTTGACACCGACAATCTCCCTCATGGATGACTCCGAATCGGACACCGGATGAGTGGCACCCCAGGCTGAAACCCCTGGCCGGATCGTAAGTACCCCGAAGGCACTTGTACTTATATACCTTTCTGCCTTGTGATTGTAATATACCGAATTACATGTTGCAGTCTGGCTCGCGTCCACCCCCAACAATCCTCATCTTCGAGGAATTCGATGGATCCGAACGTGATGGATAGCGGGTCGCGTCCGCCGGCCTCCTCCCCCAAAGCTATGGACAATGCTGAAGTGATGTCTCGAAGGACCCTTCCGGGTCAGGGAGAGGTGCGAGAAGCCATCGAGGTGGCGCCAGAGGGCGATACCTCTGCTGCCGGAAACACGGGGGCACCGACCCCTATAGAGACTGGCGACGGGGGCCATGCCCAATTCGGCCCACAACCTGACATTACTCCGGAGACCCATACAGCTCCAGAATCAGGTGAGCAGCCTCCTTCGAAAGAAGGGGGTGCGCCAATCCCACCGACGAGCTCTGTTAATCAGGAGGCGCCGGATACTCTGGTGGAAGCGCTTTAGAGTACCACTGTCGGTGTCAAAACCGGCGGATCTCGGGTAGGGGGTCCCGAACTGTGCGTCTAGGCGGACGGTAACAGGAGACGGGGGACACGTGTTTTTACCCAGGTTCGGGCCCTCTCCATGGAGGTAAAACCCTACTCCTGCTTGATTGATCTTGATGATATGAGTATTACAAGAGTTGATCTACCACGAGATCAGAGAGGCTAAACCCTGGAAGCTAGCCTATGGTATCATTGTTGTTGGTCCTACGGACTAAACCCTCCGGTTTATATAGACACCGGAGGGGGCTAGGGTTACACAGAGTCGGTTACAAGGAAGGAGATCTACATATCCGTATCGCCAAGCTTGCCTTCCACGCCAAGGGGAGTCCCATCCAGACACGGGACGAAGTCTTCAATTTTGTATCTTCATAGTCCAACAGTCCGGCAAAGGATATAGTCCGCCGTCCGGATACCCCTAATCCATGACTCCTCAAGAGCTCCCTGAACCAGGCTTCAATGACGATGAGTCCGGCGCGCAAATTGTCTTCAGCATTGTAAGGCGGGTTCCTCCTCCGAATACTTCATAGAAGATTTTGAACACGAGGATCGTGTCCGGCTCTGCAAAACAAGTTCCACATACCACCGTAGAGAGAATACCATTTCCACAAATCTAATCTACTGACGTACCCTGTAGTGTGACATCACACAACAGCCAGGTATTTATTAGAATCTTTTTTCATAACCAATCTCAGCGTGTTTCGCGAGGCGGTTTCCTTGGCACGTCTTGTTGAAGCAGAGATCATGTCCCCTTTATTATGGGATTCCCATCAATACGGACGTGGGTAACCCAACCGCGCCATTGATTACAGCGCTTGGGGGTTAAGCGAGTTTTACCAGGCTGGTGGGGGCGCATAGTTTCGTCCGCCCTTATTAAGGGATAAGGATTCGCCTTTTTGTACCCACGCTTTCTTCCTCCTTGCTCATCCATTCTCGCGCACTCGAGGTCCAGCACCCAAGTCTGCATCCTTCTCCTCAAACCTCTCTAAACATGTCCGGAACGGGAGGCAAGTGGATGGTCTCCTCCGTGACGGAGGGAGACATCAAAAAGCTGAGGGGAGCCGGATACCTGTCCGAGGATATCGCACACGGGCTCCCAGATGAGGGGCAGATCATCCCTACCCCCAGGCCCCATGAGCGGGTAGTGTTCCTCACCCACTTCCCCCGCGGACTGGGATTTCCCCTCCACCCATTCGTCTGTGGGCTCATGTTCTACTACGGCCTGGATTTTCACGATCTGGCCCCGAACTTCATCCTCAACATCTCGGCGTTTATCGTCGTGTGCGAGGCCTTCCTCCGCATCAGGCCCCACTTCGGCCTATGACTGAAAACCTTCAACATCAAACTGAAGGTGGTGGGAGGCCAGTAGGCGGAGTGCGGAGGCGCCATGGTGGGAAAAATGCCCAATGTCACATGGCTCGAGGGCTCCTATGTGGAGAGCATAAAGGGGTGGCAATCGGGGTGGTTCTACATCACCGAGCCGCGCGACATCAAATGAGCGGCGGCCCCCGAATTCTGATCCGGAATCCCCACGTGGCTCACTTCCTGGAAAGAGAAGGGCCTGCCCTGGGGTAATCCAGTAGAGCTGACCGGACTCCAGACCTGCATCCAAAATATGATAAACATGAAGCTCAAGCTTGTCAACATAGTCCAGATCATGCTCATCCGCCGGATCCTCCCATGTCAACAACAGGCATTCAATTTGTGGGAGTTCGACCCGACCCAACACTGGACTCTGAGCGAGCTCTTCGACACGACGCATAAGGACGTCTGGAAGGTGCTATTTAAGAGTGCCGAGGTTCCTCGTCCCCTTACCGAGGATCGCAGACTCAGCGCGCAGCGCCAAGCCGGTGTGGTAAGCTTTTTTATTACTTATAGGGTATGCATTTTCCCCAGTATAATCGCTTGCGGGATCTAAGCCCCCATACCTTTGATAGGAGTGGCTAGAGACGGCCGAACAGATCAACTGCCCAGCCCCTCTGCCCGAAGACCCAGCAGATGCTCGCTTAACAGAGATGCTGGTTCCGGCACCTTACGTGGTGCCGGAGAAGAAGGCTAAGAAGAAGGCCGCAGAAACCCGAAAGAGTTCCCGGCGCCAGGTGGTATCGGATTCATTGTCCAACGACTCCGAGACGCACTCCTCCCATGATAACGAGGAGGAGGAAGAGGAGGGTTCTCCCCCTCCAGCCGGGGGAGAAAAGAACAGGAAGGCCGCCCCAACCGTGGAGGCCAGAGGGTCCAAGAAGGGAAGGACCCTCCTTCCGGACTATTCTACCACCGCCGCCGATAGCGGAGACGAGTGGTCACTCAGGGCCAAGCCCCTGGCGAAGTCGTAAGTATTCGGATACCAGAGTAACTCATAGCATACTTTTATTGCACTGCTTCTCCTAACGCCGAATATGATCATGCAGTCCGCCCCGAGCCCGTATCGACGTATCCTCGTCGAGCGGTTCCTTGGATTCGTCGGATATGAATAGCTATTCGCTTCCAACCACCTCCTCTCCTCGCCCTACGGACAATGTCGAGGTATTGTCTCAAGGGGTTCCAAGCCGAGGGGAGGTAGTCCTGGAGGCACCTCAAGGCGACCTTCCGGACTCCAGGCGCAAAGGGAGCAAGGCTCCCAAGGGCTCCAAGTTCGGCCCTAGGCCGAACACCGCACCGGAACCTCCAGTGGTTCCGGACTCCGGCAGGCGGCCTCCTGCTAAGAGGGGCAAGCCGCCCGTGCCGGTGACCTCCGTCCATCCGGAGGCACCGGACAATTTGCTGGAAGTGCTTAGCGGCGCTTCCATCGACGAGGAGCACCGCACTATTATGAGTGCGGTGATCAAGAAGGTTCAGTCCGCCAAGAGCGGACTGACTGAAGCCTGTGCCAGCCTTCTAACAGGCTTTGAGGTAAGTATTTAAAATATAGGAAAATATTACCGCATAGACAGTAGCCCCTAATGCTCTATTTGGTGTTCATAAAGAAAAGCCGAATAGAGGATCGAATAATATCTGCAGGAGTCTAATACAAGTATGTCTATATGTGTATGAAGGCTTCGCTGCTGACCTCTGCCGCACTGACTGCGGAGGTCGCCGCACTGAAGCAGAACCTCGAGCGGTCCGAGAAAGAGCTCGGCCTTGCGAAGAGGCAGCTCGAGGAGAACAAAGGTAAGTAATACCTTGTCTATATGAAAAAAAGATGTGGTTGCAGAATGATAGGATCATCATGAATGTGCCAAGGGCCACGACCGAAGTGGCGGCCCTGAAGCAAGCGTTGTCCGAGGCCGAAAACAAAGCGGCCACGGAGCGCACCGAGCGGGAGAAGCAAGAGGCACGGGTGGGCGAGGTGCAGCAAGAGCTCCACGCTCTCGTGAAGAAGCACGAGACTTTGGAGCTTGACTCGAAGATGCAAGAGTTCGAGCTTGCCGCGGCCCTCGAAAGCACAAAGCATGCCAAGGCTGAAGCCCAAAAGGCCCTCCAGGAAATTGAGGCGATGAAGAAGATAGCGGCAGGTAAGGCATTCATTATGCAAAGCAAGCATGTGAGGGTAAATTACTTGTTACTTACCCGAGTCCGGAGCTCTCCATGAGCATTCGCAGATTTGCCCCGCAGCGTGTCGGATGCCGCAAAGTACTACCGGGCCGAGGAAGCGAGCTCGACGGAGAAGGTGTTCTGGTCTCAGTATACTGAGGCCGAACACCCGGTGCCCTTAAGCGAGAAGCTGAAGCAATTGGTCGAGCTCCATAAGGCGGCTGAACAGGCCATGAAGGGTCTTATAGTCCGGCTATGGCCTGGAGATGCCATGCCAGGGAGCTACTTTCGGCTGGTGAGGCGGCTTGTGGATGCCTGCCCTCGGTTAGAAGTCATCAAGCTGTCCGTCTGCATCGAGGGCGCCCGTAGGGCGCTTGCCCGTGTGAAAGTACACTGGGCCAAGATGGACGCTGAGAAGCTGGTGAAGGAGGGGCCGCCACAGGGCAAGGAGCATCGCCACCCTGAAATGTATTATGAGGGCGTCCTGAAGGGTGCCCGCCTTGTGGCGGATGAGTGTTCCAAAGATGTAATTTTTTAGTGAACTTGCTTGTGTGATCCTGTATCTATGAAAACTTGTTCATATGCGCTATGCAACGCTTTTTTGAATTTAAAATATTACCTCGTGTGCGGCTGTTTATCAAATCTGAGAGATGGCCAGTCGTCGGCTTCTGCCCGCATGCCACGAGTGCTAGGGTGTTCGGGATAAATCTGAGCACTCTTCTTCCCATTTTTGGGTCCTTCGAGGGAGGTTCTCAGCGCAACGAACAAGGCAATCGGAAGGCCGAATTTGTGGCGCTATACACGCCTAAGCCGGACAAAGCCGACTCCTCGCCCTAAGCGGCATAAGTCTTTAGGGACTCGAGACCTCTCGAACAATGACCAGCTCTCGCCTTATCATGACAGTCAGTTTTAGCTTTCTCTACTGAGGTGCTTGCCCAGATGAACCGGGGCACAATCGCAGTAGTTCTCCCAGTGCTACCTTAGCCGATATAGGGGAACGTAAGGTACCAAAACATGGGAGCCGGGCAAACCCAACTATTGACCCAAGACATGATTCGGAGCTGATGCATATAATGCTATAAGTTCGGGGTGCCGCACCGTCGAAAGTGTTCAGACTTCTCACGCCGTATTATGGGTATGCGGAAGCCCTGGCGTATTGGCCGTACTCCAGTGTACGGGTGCCGAATGTCATGAATGAACATATATATATATATATATATATATATATATATATATATATATATATATATATATATATATATATATATATATAAAAAGACAGAATAGAGAATACAGTAATAGACTAGTGCTATGCTTTGTTTATTCAAAAAGGTGCATCGAAGCGTAATGATACAAGTAATGCGATAAGCGAAAAACAGGACTATTTGACATGTCCCCTCCAAGGGCAAGCTGAGGAATGGTATGTAAAGTCGGTATTTCACTCGTTATCAGAGACCACCTCGGAGTTCCATGGTGCGACGTAGCTTTCTGCTTCCTTGGTTGCTGTATCGTGTGTCCGGCAATTGTACTGCCGGACGGGGTTTCCAGAGAGTAGAGTCCTGAAAGAGAGAAAAACTAACAAAGCGGGAATCCCCTAGTGCGGTTGAGCCGCGTTTTGGGCGTGCTGTAGACTTGCCCCCCCCCCCCACCTATGCCCATGGTATTTTTAATGCGTAGTTATGTACGCGTGGCGCAGATTTCTCTGTTTGGCTGGGACTGGGGTGGGGGCCGCATTGCTATGCGAGCTCGGAACGTGTCAGGCGGTCTTGTTGCACATTGCTCTGGGCACGTTTGACGGTGTCCGGGTGTTTAATCGCCGAACTGGTGGATTGCCTTAAGAGGCTACTTTGTGCTTCTGTTGCAAGGGCTGCAGTGTGCTCCTCCGTGCGGAGAGAGCGCTCTGTGTTTCCATTTACTGTGATGACTCCCCAGGTCCTGGCATCTTGAGCATGAGGTATCTATAATGCGGTACCGCATTGAATGTCGCAAATGTGGTTCGCCCGAGCAGTGCGTGATAGCCACTGCGGAACGGGACTATATCGAAGATTAAATCCTCGCTTCGGAAGTTATCCGGGGAGCCGAAGACCACTTCCAATGTGGTGAGCACATGCAATGGGCCTCTACACCTGGTATGATGCCTTTAAAGGTCGTTTTTGTCGGTTTGATCCTTGAGGGGTATATACCCATTTTGCGCACTGTGTCCTGATAAAGCAGGTTTAGGCTACTGCCGCCATCCATAAGGACTCGAGTGAGGTGAAATCCGTCGATGATTGGGTCTAGGACCAGTGCGGAGAATCCGCCATGACGGATACTAGTGGGGTGGTCCCTGCGATCGAAGGTGATCGGACAGGAGGACCATCGGTTGAACTTTGGGGCGACTGGCTCCAACGCATATATGTCCCTTAGCGCACGCTTCCGCTCCCTCTTGGGGATGTGGGTTGCGTATATCATGTTCACCGTCCGCACTTGTGGGGAACCTCTTCATCCTCCGGTGTTCGGCAGCTGGGGCTCCTCCTCGTCATCGCTATGCAGCCCCTTATCCTTGTTTTCGGCATTTAACTTGCCGGCCTGCTTGAACACACAACATTCTCTGTTGGTGTGGTTGGCTGGCTTGTCGGGGGTGCCGTGTATTTTACATGAGCGATCGAGTATACGGTCCAAACTGGACGGGCCCGGAGTGCTTCTTTTGAATGGCTTCTTCCGCTGACCGGGTTTAGAGCCTCTGAATCCGGCATTAACTGACGTATCCTCGGTATTGTCGCTATTGATACGACGCTTATGTTTGTTGCGACGTGTACTGCCATTGCTATCCTTGGTATCCGAAGTACCAGGGTTCTTTCATATGTTATTTCTGAGAGCCAGCCAGCTGTCCTCTCCCGCGCAAAAGCGGGTCATGAGTGTCATGAGGGCTGCCATAGATTTCGGCTTTTCCTAGCCAAGGTGCCGGGCGAGCCACTCATCGCGGATGTTGTGCTTAAAAGCTGCTAGGGCCTCTGCATCCGGACAATCGACGATTTGATTTTTCTTTGTCAGGAATCGTGTCCAGAATTGCCTGGCCGATTCCTCTGGCTGCTGAATTATGTGGCTCAAGTCATCGGCATCTGGTGGTCGCACATAAGTGCCCTGGAAGTTGTCAAGGAATGCGGCTTCCAGATCTTCCCAACAGCCAATGGATTCTGTTGGCAGGCTGTTGAGCCAATGCCGAGCTGGTCCTTTGAGTTTGAGTGGGAGGTATTTGATGGTGTGTAGATCGTCACCGTGGGCCATGTGGATGTGCAGGAGGTAGTCCTAGATCCATACCACATGATCTGTTGTGCCGTCATATGATTCGATATTTACGGGTTTGAAACCCTCTGGGATTTGGTGATCCATTACTTCGTCTATGAAGCATAAGGGGTGTGCGGTGCCTCTGTACTAGGCTATATCACGACAAAGCTCATATGAATCTTGTCCGCTGTGTTCGGCCCGGCCGGATTTACTTTTACTGTATCCGTTGTGACGGTTATCATCTCGCGTAGTGGCGCGCCCTCGTGATCCGTAGATCGATCTTGCGTGTTTTGCTTTGTCCTCCAAAATGTTTCGCAGATCTAGCGTATTTCCCCGTGCCTTGACATTTTTATTTGAGTGGCGCCAGGGTGCGGGCTGGGCCTTCGCCTGAAATGCCGCTCTATCGCGGCCACGAGGTGGCTGTTCAGCCGCGTCGTACGCTGGAGATGTAGGTTTCAATGCTTCCTCCTCCAGTCGGGGTAGCAGCCTATGCTTTGGGTAACTCTTGGAGGGGCGCTCGAGTTCATATTCCTCGGCCGCAAGGACTTCAGTCCATCTGTCAGCTAGCAAATCTTGATCAGCTCAAAGCTGTTGTTGCTTTTTCTTAAGGCTATTTGTCGTGGCCCTAAGCCGGCGCTTGAAGCGCTCTTGCTCGACGGGATCCTTAGGCACGATAAATTCATCATCGTCGAGGCTTGCCTCGTCTTCAGAGGGAGGCATGTAATTATGATCTTCTGCCTCTCCATCTGCCGCTCTCTCAGGAGGGTTGGCTTCTCCCTCCTTCTGCTCTAAATCTTGCTGGAGGGGGTTGTCGTCATCTTCGGCGCTATCCGGAGTGCTATTATCTCCTGTGTCGGTATCACCGCTTTTGCTTTGGCGAGACTTAGAGCGGCGCCGCTGACGTCGGCGCTTGGGTTGCTTCTTGGAGGGGTCATCCTCCGCTGTCCCATCACCATTGCCTTCTTTGGGTGTGTCAACCATATATATATATCATATGATGAGGTGGCTGTCCAGTGCCCTATGGGCAGTGGTTCTTGTTCGTCTCCTGTATCGCCGTCCATACCGCCGATGTCTTCGGAGTCGAAGTTGAGCATGTCGGTCAAATCATCGACAGTGGCTATTAAGTGGGTGGTGGGTGGGCGGGGAATTTCTTCGTCATCCGCATCCCAATCCTTCCGGACATAGTTCGGCCAGGATTCTCCTGACAAGGAGAGAGAACTTAATGAGTTCAGTATGTCGCCGAAGGGCGAGTGCTGAAAAATATCCGCGGAGGTGAACTCCATGATCGATGCCCAGTCGGACTCGATAGGCACAGGCGCAGGCGGTTCGAAGTCCGTGGCCGGGGAAGAATCCGGCTGTTTGGCGTCACGGCTCTTGTGAAGGGTAAGGTCGACATTCGGCTCGATTGCCGCTGAGAATGCGGCCTCCGTGGTGGGGTCTATCCACCCGTCCATCGACGGCGCGATTGGCTCCGAATTGGGGGTCGGAGCGGTTGTCGGTGCGGTCTCCTGAACACTGTCCGATGGTAGAGCTAAATCATGCTCATCGTGACCGTGCGGCGCACTCGGCAGGGGCTCGAATCCGTTGAAGATCAAGTCTCCGCGGATGTCGGCCGTGTAGTTTAAGCTTCCAAACCTGACCTGGTGGTCAGGGGCGTAACTCTCGATCTGCTCCAGATGGCCAAGCGAGTTGGCCCGCAATGCGAAGCCGCCGAATACAAAGATCTGTCCGGGGAGAAAAGTCTCACCTTGGACCACATCGCCATCGATGATCGAAGGAGCCATCAAGCCTGGCGATGACGACACGGAGGAACTCTCAATGAAAGCTCCAATGTCGGTGTCAAAACCGGCGGATCTCAGGTAGGGGGTCCCGAACTGTGCGTCTAGGCGGATGGTAACAGGAGACGGGGGACACGATGTTTTTACCCAGGTTCGGGCCCTCTCGATGGAGGTAAAACCCTACTCCTGCTTGATTGATCTTGATGATATGAGTATTACAAGAGTTGATCTACCACGAGATCGTAGAGGCTAAACCCTAGAAGCTAGCCTATGGTATGATTGTTGTTGGTCCTACGGACTAAACCCTCCGGTTTATATAGAGACCGGAGGGGGCTAGGGTTACATAGAGTCGGTTACAAGGAAGGAGATCTACATATCCATATCGCCAAGCTTGCCTTCCACGCCAGGGGGAGTCCCATCCGGACACGGGACGAAGTCTTCAATCTTGTATCTTCATAGTCCAACAGTCCGGCCAAAGGATATAGTCCGGCCGTTCGGATACCCCCTAATGCAGGACTCCCTCAACCACCATTGTGGAAGAACATCGTACCCTTATGGGTACGGTGGTTGAAAGGGTTCAGTCCGCTAAAAGCGGTTTGAAGAAGGCCTACACTAGCCTTCTGAGAGGTTTTGAGGTCTATAGTATAATGCCTTTTAGCTATATAAGAAAAATATATGTGTATAAGTAGTACCCCGTGAGACTCTGTTCGGTGTTCACAAAGAAAGGCCGAACAGAGGATCTAATTACTCGTACAGGAGATTAACATACATATCCATTTGAATCAAACAGGCTGCTATGCAGGCATCAGCTTCCCATGCCACTGAATCGTCTGAGCTGAGGCGGAAGTTAGCAAAAAAGCAAGGTATGTAATACAAAAAATGCGTCTGAAATAATATCATAAATAATTTGTCATCTGAATGAGTGTTATAACTTTGCTCACAGCTGACGCGTCTGAGGACGAGACCCTCAAGAGCGCATTGGCCGAGTCCAAGAAAGAGGCGGAGGAGGAACGAGCAACCCGCCTAAAGCATGAGTCAAGGGTGCAGGAAGTCCAGCAAGAGCTCAAGGATGCTATAAGCAAATGTGAGTCCTTAGAGCGCAAAATTTCGGATCAAAAATCCGAACTTGCTAAGGCCGTCCAAAGTGCACAAGAGGCCCAGACCGAAGCCCAATATGCCTGGTGGGAGATCCAAGAGGCGAGGCAGATTGCGGCTGGTAAGGCCTTTAATATGCCTAGCAAATTTGTGAGGAGGAAATACATCTTACTGACCCAAATTTGGAGTTCTCCGGCAGCGTTTGCGGACCTGCCCCAGAGTGTTGCCGATGCTGTAGGGTTCTTCCGAGCCGAAGAGGGGAGCTCAACGGAAAAACTGTTCTGGTCGCAGTACCTTGCGCCTGAGCATCCCGTGCCCCTCGGCGATCAGCTGAAGAAGTTGACCGAACTGCATCAGGTGGCCTGATTGGCCATGAGGGCTCGTGATGCGCCTGGTCAGTGCCTGGCCCGGCTTGATGCCGTGTATCGGTTGGTCTGCATCGAAGGTGCGTGGATGGCCTTCGCCCGTGTCAAGGTGCAGTGGGCGAAGATGGACGCCGTCAAGCTCTCAACTGAGGGACCGCCCGCAGGCAAAGAGCACCGCATGCCGGAGTGGTATTTTGATGATGTCCTGGAAGGATCCCGCATCGTAGAGGGCCAGTGTTCGAAGGACATCATTTTTTAATGAATGTATCTATGTTGTCCAATCCTGTATTATGAAACAAGGCTTATGTATGATATTTTGCTTGTTTTACTTTAAAATATCTCCTCCTGTGCGGCTGTTTACGACATCTGAGAGTTGGCCAGTCGTCGGCTTCAGCCCCCACGTAGGTAGTACGGGGGTGTTTGGGATAGCACTTAAACACACTTGACCCAACGTCTTGGTCCGTGAAGGAGGTGTTAGTGCGGCGAACCAGGCAGTCAGACTATGTGGCTTTATCTCTCTCACTTAGCCATATGAGTTTTACAATGGGAGTGTGGGCGCAGCCCCTAGTATTGTTCGATTATCCGAGCTTGGGTGTTGTGAATGCCCGGCCGGGTGGAGGCCGGCCTATCGCATAATGCAGAAAAATCGCAAGAGATTTATAATTAGTCATCGAATAGCTTACCAGCTCTCGCCACATCATGACAGTCAGTTTTCGGCTTTCTCTACCGAGGTGTTTGTCCGTATGAACCGGAAACACAATCGCAGTAGTTCTCCCTTTACTACCTTAGCCGAACAAGCAGAACGTAAGGTAGTAACCACAGGAGCCGGGCAACCCAACTATTGACCAAAGACATGATTCGGAGCCGATGCATATAATGCTATATTCAGGACGCCGAATTGTACTATAAAAGTGGTTGGACTTTATTTAGTATTTAGGAAATGTACGTGGCTCAATAGAGCCCCTGGCGATTTAAGTCATACCGAGGTGTACATGACAATCAGACAAAAACAAGGAAATACGGATGAAGAGGTAGGCTAGTACATCATAGGTTGGGCTAGAAAGCGTTTCCATTATAGTCTGATTGATATGTCAAAACGTATTGGTACAAATAGCACAGTAAGCAACAAGGCTATTTTACATGTCGTGCACAAGGGAAAGCTGTGTATGTGTCCTGAAAACGGACGAGGTGATCTTTAAAGACCCTTTAGGTACTCTGCCATGCATCTATGTTGCTTTTCTCCTTGGTGTATTGTCCTTCAAGCGGATCATCGATCAGTGTTTTTATAATAGGCCTTGAAAAGAGGCCTTGGTACCGTCAAAAAGGTGATGTGGGTTGTAAGGAACCTGGAAAAATAAAAAGAAGAGAAAAAAGAAATATGAGTGTCCTGATAGGGTCTAACCGTATTGTGGACCTTATCTTTGTTATGCCTCCATCCTTTTCCATGGTATCTTTAGTGCGTAATTATGTACGTGTGGTGCATATGCCACAATTTGGTAGGGGCTGAGATGGAGGCCGAATTGCTAATTGAGCTCCTGGCGAGCTGGACTGTCGTACTGTGGGGTAGTCCGGACTCGTTTGACGGTGTCCGGGGACTTGGCCGCCGATGTAATAGTTGGCTTGATAAGGCCACCTTTTACTTCCGCTGCTAGGGCCGTGGTGTGCTCCTCGGTATGGAGGGAGCGTTCCATGTTTCCATTGACTGTTGTAACACAGCGTGGTCTGGCATCTTGAGTTTGAGATAGGCATAGTGCGGGACCGCATTGAAGCGAGCAAATGCGGTTCGTCCGAGCAGTGCATGGTAGCCACTGCGGAAGGGGACGATGTCGAAGATCAAGTCTTCGCTGCGGAAGTTGTCCGGCAAACCGAAGACGACCTCCAATGTGATTGAGCCCGTGCAGCGGGCCTCTACACCAGGTATTACTCCTTTAAAGGTAGTTTTAGTGGGCTTGATTCTTGATGGATCAATCCCCATCTTGCGGACTGTGTCCTGATAGAGTAGGTTAAGGCTGCTGCCGCCGTCCATGAGGACTCGTGTAAGGTGGAATCCGTCAATGATTGGATCGAGGACTAGTGCGGCCGAACCTCCGTGACTGATACTGGTCGGATGGTCCTTGCGATCCAAGGTGATCGGACAGGCCGACCATGGGTTGAATTTTGGGGCGACTGGCTCTATAGCATAGACGTCCCTTAGCGTGCGCTTGCGCTCCGTCTTGGGGATATGAGTAACGTATATCATATTCACCGTTTTGACTTCGGGGGGGAATTTCTTCTGTCCCCCTGTGTTCAGTGGATGAGGCTCCTCGTCGCCGTCCTTGCTGGGCGACCCTTTCTCCTTATGTTCAGCATTTAACTTACCTACCTGTTTAAAGACCCAACAACTTCTGTTGGTATGATTGGCAGGCTTTTCGGGGGAGCCGTGAATCTGGCAGGGGCGATCGAGTATTCGGTCCAAGCTGGATGAGCCATCTCTATTTCTTTTGAATGGTTTCTTCCACTGACCGGACTTGGAGCCGCTGAATCCGGCGCTGACCGTCGTGTCTTCTGTATTGTCGTTGTTGCTTCGGCGCTTGTGTTTGTTGCCTCGGGGCCTGCCGTTGCTATTCCTGGCTTTGGAAGTGTCAAGTTCTCTTGCACTATTACTGCTACGGGGTAGCAAGCTATCTTCGCCCGCGCAAAAGCGGGTCATGAGTGCTGTCAGGGCTGCCATGGGCTTCGGCTTCTCTTGGCCGAGGTGTCGGGCGAGCCATTCGTTGCGAATGCTATGTTTAAAGGCTGCTAGAGCTTCGGCGTCTGGACAATCAAAAATCTAGTTCTTTTTAATGCGGAACCTAGTCCAGAATTTTCTGGCTGACTCTCCGAGCTGCTGGACAATATGACTGAGGTCATCAGTATCTGGAGGCCGGATATAGGTGCCTTGGAAGTTGTCTCTAAAGGCATCCTCCAGGTCTTCCCATCTTCCAATAGAGTTTTCTGGGAGGCTGTTTAACCAGTGCCGAGCTGGCCCCTTAAGTTTTAGGGGAAGGTATTTCATGGCATGTAGATCATCACCGTGAGCCATGTGAATGTGGAGAAGAAAATCTTCAATCCATACTGCGGGATCTGTTATGCCGTCGTATGATTCAATGTTCACGGGTTTAAACCCTTCTGGGAACCAGTGCTCCATTACCTCATCGGTGAAGCATAGGTGGTGTGCGGCGCCTCTGTATCGGGCCATGTCATGACACAGTTCGGATGAAGTCTGTATGCGGTTTTTGGCCCGGGCATGGTTATGCTTGTCGCGATAGGTTTGATAGCCGTCTTCTCGCACCGAGGCACGCCCCCGCGATCCATAGATTGATCTGGCTGACCTGCTCTATTTTCCAGGTCCTGTCGTAGGTCGTATGTGTATCCCCGAGCTGTTGTTTCTCTGCTTTTGCGACGAGATGGTGCCGGCCGGTGTTCGGCTCGAGTTGTCGTTCAGTCCCGGCCATGGGGTGGTCGGTCAGGTCCGTCAGTCGCGTTACGCGCGGGTGGTATAGGCTCCAGCGCCTCATCATTGAATTGGGGTAGCAGCTTACGCTTCGGGTAACTCTTTGTTGGGCGTTCAAGGCTGTATTCTTTGGCTGCTGGGACATTAGTCCATCTGTCATTGAGCAGATCTTGGTCAGCTTGAAGATGCTGCTGCTTCTTCTTTAGGCTTCTTGAAGTGGCTATTAGCCGGCGCTTAAAGCACTCTTGTTCAAGGGGGTTCCTCTGGCATGATAAAATCTTTGACGCCGAGGCTCACGTCGTCCTCAGAGAGTGGTAGATAGTTACTATCCTCCGAGTCTTTGTTCCCTGCTTTATCGTCAGGGTCGATTTGCCCGTCCTCCCAATCATCTGTCACATCCCTAGTTCTGGTATGCTCTGAGCTAGCTAGTCATGTGTTGCATCATGTTTAAATTCTCTTGAATTTGAGATGGGGATTGACCAAACCCTAGCACCAGATCAAATCAAATAGGTTCAAAATAAAATCATTTTCAATGAACCCAAAATGCCCTATGAAAATGTTCATGATTTCTGATAAAGGTGAAAACCTCTGACAAAAATGATGAACCTATTTTTAGGCCATTCTGGATTTTTGAATTAATTCATACTGTATTTTAATTGGAGCATTTAAATACTATTAATATTTTTAATGCCCCAACAATTCTGGAATTAGTTGAGGGCCTCTGGAATAACTATTTTAGTGCCCATAACTATTTTTAGAATTTTTAAAAGTGATTTGGTTTGAAAAACCAAATTAAAACAAATCTGCAAAATAGAAAAACAGAACAAAATTAGAAAACAGAGAGGGAGGGATGCTCACCTGGGCCTCACCTGTGCTGGCCCAGCCCACCTGGCTTGGTGCCAGTCATCCCTAACCTCTACCAGTAGGCAGAGGGGGGACAGCGCACGCGCACGCGAGGCACCACGCCTCCTGTCTGCCTGGCGTCTCGCTCGACGCCCTGGCCGTCCCGAACGTCGCCACGCGACCCCCCAGGCCTCTATCACTCTCTCCCATCCTCCTCCCTGCCTCTGTCACCCTCTCCCGCGACAGCTGAAGTGCTGCCATCACCGCAGCTCACCGCCAACGGGCTCCCCGCCATCCCCTCGCCCCTCTGTCGAGTTCGCGAGCTCCGCGTCGTCGCCTGCTACCTCTCCGTCGAGCCATGTGACGCGGGAAGCCCTGGAGAGCCTCCATCGTCGGCCGACGGAGATCGCCATCGTCGCCCCGTCGTCCCCAAGCCTCCCCGAGCTGGCTGAGTTGATCATCTGACGCGCTGTGAGCCCCTATGCTGTCCCCCCTTCCTTATGCATTCGTTGCCTCGCCTAGGCAGTAGTTTCACCGAAGCCGTGAGCTCCTCGCTGTCGGTGATGACGCGGACATGGTCACTGCAGCCCGTGACCGAGCACACCAGTGTGCTCAGCACGTCTCCGCGAACCCGTAGCCACCAGAATATCCCCCTCCCACTGTCGGTGTCATAACCGGCGGATCTCGGGTAGGGTGTCCCGAACTATGCGTTTAGGATCGATGGTAACAGGAGACGGGGGACACGATGATTACCCAGGTTCGGGCCCTCTCTATGGAGGTAATACCCTACTTCCTGCTTGATTGATCTTGATGAATATGAGTGTTACAAGAGTTGATCTACCACGAGTTTGTAATGGCTAAACCCTAGAAGCCTAGCCTATGTGAATATGGTAATGAATGTCCTTCTATCCGGACTATGCTCTCTGGTTTATATAGACACCGGAGAGATCTAGGGTTACACGGGGTCTGTTACATCAGAGAGAATCTACATAGTCGGTTGCCAAGCTTGCCTTCCACGCCAAGTTGAGTCCAATCCGGACACGGGTACAATATTCGGTCTTTATGTCTTCATAGCCCATCAGTCCGGCCCACAGATAACAGGTCGGACGCCCGAGGACCCCTTAGTCCATGACTCCCTCAGTAGCCACCGAACCAGGCTTCAACGACGAGGTGTTCGGCGCGCAACTTGTCTTCGGCGTTGCAAGGCGGGTTCCTTCTCCAAGTAATATATTAGGCCGTTGATCCAATATCGCTCCCCTCGGCTTCTGTGCGCTAATAACTTCGTCTTCCACGTGTAGAGCGAATGCGGAGAGTCAGGGTATTTTTTGCAAATAACACCCCGTCTGCGTGAGGCAGAGCGTATTAAAGGTACTGGATCTCAGATCCAGGCGACACTGCACCGAAAAATCCCCGGAGATTGCCAGGAGAAACCATTCCATCATGGCTAGCATTCCCAGCTCCTCCTCCCGCTCCAGCCCAAAGAAAAGAGAGTGGGAGAAGTGCTCTGTGACTCATAGTCAACTAGCAAAGTTGCAAACACAGGGATTTCTTCCTCCCGCGGATCTGGTCCCTGTTCGAGCAGGGTCGGCCTCCTTCAATGGCATGACTCAGGCGGAGGACTTCCCCAATCCATCTGGGGGAGAGCAAGTGTGCTTCGCCCCCTACCTGCTAAGAGGCGTCGAATTTCCCATCCATTCGTTCCTCCGGGGGCTTCTGGAATATTATGGCCTTCAGTTGCACAACTTTACTCCTGCCTCTATCCTGCACATCGCAGGTTACGTCGCTCTATGTGAGTTATTTCTGGGTGTTGAATCCCATTTCGAGTTGTGGAGAAAATTGTTCTGTCTTGTCCCGCGCAACCACGAGGGGTCAATATTTGAAGTTGGCGGGGCCGAAGTGTGGCGCATCGCTAATACCGGATACTTGTCCGGCACACCAACGAGGGCAGCAAAGGAATGGCCTTCCGAATTGTTCTACATTGAGGACATTGCACTTCCTGACCCAGTTCGAAAGGGTCTCCCTGACTTTGCAAGCCTCCCGCTAAAGAACCGCCATAGTTGGTGTCCCCGGAGCCATGAAGAGGATGACAGTGCGGAGGTTCATCAGCTTCTGGGCAAGATAAAGACGCTCGCCCAGTCCAGATTAACAATGGTTGAGGTAGTGGAGGTCTTCCTAGTGCGAGGGGTTCAGCCGCTTCAATATAGAGGGCCCCTGTTGTGGCACTACAATGGGGAGGACGACGCCTCCCGCTGTGGCCGGAAAGGTCCGGACACCCCTGCCGCTCTAGCCAAGATTCTGGCCGAGCTGTTCAAAGGGAGGAGGAGGAATTTCTTCGCATCAATCACAGAGATGGATATTCTATGTATAATCCTCCCAGTTGGGTAAGCCCCTATCCTTCTTCCCTGCTCATTCCGCCTCCCGGATTACCTTTGATAAATTTCTAATCCGCTTAGAACAGCATTGGCGAAAAATCACCGAGGGGTTTCACAGCCCCGCCCCACAGCCCGAGAACCACAATCGGGGGCTAGATCCCGGGTTCGAAGAAGATCCGGACATATTCGTGGTACTTGCGGAAGGGGTGTTTTACCAGGCGAGCTACGATGGCATGGAAGTGGCCATTATCGCCGATTACCCCGGTCTTCTTCCTGCTTCCCACGTAAGTCATCAAGAGAAAATCTCACTCGCAAGAGCTTCCTCGCACTGCCTCACCCATCGCACTGTCTTGTGCTCCATAGGGGAGGTGTTCGGCGCGTCACGCTACTCCGGGGGCGGCTCCAAGGAGAGTGGCTCTAGCGCCAAGCAACGCTTCCAAAAGGAAGGTTGGTGAAGAAAGGACCGAATCCTCGTCAAAGAGGTAAGGATTTGAAGGTATACTTTAGTAGTCACGTCCAATTGTAACTTGTACGTTTGTTTGGTACCAGGAAAAAGGTTCATCGGACTAAGCCCGAGGGTCCGGCCAGCCGTACTCCCAGCGCTCGGGTTTTAGACCCCGTTGTAGAGGCGGAAGCCGATATAGGAACCATGCCGGACTGTCCTTCGGCTGAGGGTTCGGAGAATATGTCCGTTACCAACTCGGAAGTGGATAGTGCCCTGAATCATCGGCGTTGTAGGGATATTTTACGAGACCCGGAGTTTTCTGAAGAGGCACCCAATGCATTCAGTTCGGCTGATGCATACATCCGAGCTGCTCGAAACGGGCTTAGTAGAGCCACGAAGCAACATTTAAAAGACGTGCGGGTAAGTTTTCTTTGTCCTAATAGGATAGCCATATGCTAGTAGCCCCCGTGACTGAAAGAAGTTGGTACAACTGATTTAAGGACCATTGTATCACCATGTTCTTACGGAGAAGAACAACCTGCTAGCCCAAGAGCTGGAACAGTGTTGGGCGCAGCTAAATGCTGCTACCGCCAAACTGGAAGACTTCAAGAAGCTGTCCACTGGTAACTTAACGTTCCCCTCCATCGAGGAACAATAAAGGAATACCAGCTATGCTAATACTGCCTCTGATCGCATAATAGGGTCGCCTGATCAACTTGAGAAGAAGTTGAAGATCGCCCAAGAGGGAGAAAGAGAGGCAAAGAGGCAACACGCCGCAAGCGAGCTTGTGCTGACCTGCGTCAGGGACGAGAAAAACAAGCTACAGGATTCCAACACTAAGTTGGGCGAAGAGTTGAAAGATGTGCGGGCCCAGCTAGCCTACTCCTGAAGGAGAACAAGAAGCTGCGGGGCGGCATATTCAGTATGTTTCCGAACTTATTTTTTTTGTAGTTCGGAGATAAATGGAACTGATATAGCTATGCTTGCAGGTATATTGACAGGACGCCCTGAAGAGGAGGTGTCCGGATCAGCAAGTGATCTGCTGCAAATACTGTCGCAAGTGCACGAGCATGCTCGGCTGGCCATGCGGAGTGTTGCCAAGGCCTTATGGCCATCCGCCTCCCCTCCAGGAAGTATGGAGGAGCTTGTAGAGTTGTTCAAGGGAGCGCGGTGGCGAATCCGATTATGGAAGATATCAACCTGCCGCGAGGGTGCGCGAGAAGCCTGGGCCATGGTGAAGACGTGATATACAAGATGAATCCTAATCACATGGCCAGGGTTGGACCGTTGGGGCCAAATGGGGAAGAAATTCCCGTTAATTTAGAATATGACCAAGTAGAGGTGGCCGCCAAGTATTCCCAGCAGGATTGTAAGTTAGACTGCCTATTAGATGGTACAGAGGAAGAAGTGTTTGAGTCCAAGTGACTATGTACTTTCCTGACCATGTGGAATTCTAGCTGAATTGTATATCATTTGTCATGGCAGACCTTTTCGCTTCAACCTCCAGACCCGAAGGTGAGGAGTGTTTCCGAATACCATCATGGCCGAATATGTCGGGGTATGAGTGGAAAACTAAGCATAGTGGTCATAGTTGCTTGAACAGACAAGTTGTATCTGGTTAGTTATGTTATATTACATTGAGATTGTAAGAAACATCTTCCATGGAGAATAGTTCCATTAAGGGTTCGTTTCCCTGGGTGTGCATGCAGTAGTAGACATGTCCGAATTGTGATGTGAAAATCATAGTGTGTATAGCTTCTAGGGGTTCACAATAGAGTGAGTGCAAAGAATATTTTTCATCCACCAACCGAATATTCCCTTAAGAACGCTAGCTTTTGGCTTCACCCAGTCTGAGGTACACATCCAGATAACCTGGCAGTAACAATCGCAGAGGTGCTCCCTTTACCACCTAGACGAACAATCGGGGACATAGGGGTAAGCACAGGAGCCAGGCAACCCAGCTTGGCCAAAACTTAAGTCATATCGATCCATATAATGGTGAAGAAAAGTCATACGGGAAGAACGCGTATGTATGATGAGCTTGATGCTCGGAAAATAGTATTAACAAGCTTCTGTTAACGAAGCCCCCAGGTATGATGGGCGTACATATGTAAAAATGTGTACGTCAGTAGTGTTCGATCAAGCCGAATGAGAGCTTTAAAGCAAAAAGAAAAAAATAATTGTGTAAAAAGGAGAAAAAGTAATGGAAACTATAGGGGAGAAGGAGACTAACAAAGAGTTCGGCGCTAGGCATAGAACCTTCGGGGTCTAGCCGCGTTCCAGGGGTTCGGCTCTAGGCGATTGTCTGATGCGTCTCGAAGACGGTACGCTCCTCTGGTAAGGACTTTGTCAATTATGAAGGGACCCTCCCATTTGGGCTTGAGTTTGTCCTTTTTCTTCTCCGGCTGGCGTAGAACGAGTTCGCCAACATTGTAAGTCTTGGCCCGTACTTCTCTGCTTTGATATCTTCGAGCCTGCTGCTGATAAAATGCTGAACGGGCTTTCGCGACGTCGCGCTCCTCCTCCAGGGCGTCTAGGTTGTCCTGGCGATCCAACTCGGCCTCTTTCTCTTCGTACATACGCACTCAAGGTGAGTCATGTATAATATCGCAAGGCAATACAGCCTCTGCACCGTACACCATGAAGAAAGGTGTGTATCTGATAGTACGGTTGGGCGTGGTCTGCAGCCCCCAGAGTACGGAGTCAAGCTCCTCGACCCAGTGTTTGTCTGATTCTTTCAAAGACCGCACTAGCCTGGGTTTGATGTCGCTCATGATAAGACCATTGGTGCGCTCGACTTGACCGTTTGTTTGCGGGTGGTAGGCAGGCGTGTCGAGCTTAATGCCCAGATTAGCACACCAGGTTTTCACCTCATCAGCTGTGAAATTGAACCGTTATTAGTGATGATGCTATGCGGTACACCATAACGGTGCACCACGTTGGATATAAATGCGATCATCGGTCCGGACTCGGCCGTTTTAACTAGTCTAGCCTCTATCCACTTGGTGAATTTGTTCACCATGACCAGCAGATATTTTTTCTTATGGCTGCCCCCTTTGAGGGGTCCAACCATGTCCAAGCCCCAGACCGCAAAGGGCCATGTAATGGGGATTGTTTGTAGGGCAGTTGGGGGCATATGGCTTTGGTTGGCGAAGAGTTGGCATCCAACGCAGCGCTGGACGAGGTCCTGTGCGTCTACCAGGGCCGTAGGCCAATAAAATCATGTCCGGAAGGCCTTGCTGACAAGTGCCCGGGCTATGGCGTGGTGCCCACCGAGACCGGCGTGAATTTCTGCCAAGATTTGCCGCCCCTCCTCCTCGAAGATACACCTTTGAAGGACTTCGGTAGTGTTTTTCTTGTAGAGCTCTCCCTCGTGAACTTTATAGGCCTTCGAACGCCGGACGATGCGGCTAGCCTCGTTATGATCTTCTGGGAGCTCCTTCCTATTAAAGTAGGCTAAGAATGGTTCGGTCCACGGGGCAATTACTGCCATGATCAGGTGGGTCGATGGTGTTATTTCGTTGACTGAGCCTCCGATGATATCGGCATGTTCGCTATCGGTGTTTGTGTTCGGAACGGGACTGTCGTTGCTGTCTCCCCCTTGCCACACCGCGGATAGCTTAAAGAGCCTTTCGAGGAAGATGTTGGGTGGGACGGGGTCGCGCTTAGCACCGATGTGAGCAAGGACGTCTGCCGCTTGATTACTTTCGCGGGCGACGTGATGAAATTCGAGCCCCTTGAACCGAGCCGACATCTTCAAGACGGCATTGTGATAAGCTTCCATCTTTGGATCTTTGGCATCAAAGTCTCCATTAATTTGGGATATTGCAAGGTTTGAGTCCCCGCGCACCTCCAGGCGTTGTATGCCCATTAATACGGCCATCCGAAGGCCATGCAACAAGGCCTCGAATTCGGCTGCGTTGTTGGAGTCTGTGTATAATATTTGGAGTACGTACTGGATGATATCTCCTGTGGGGGACATTAATACGACGCCCGCCCCTAGCCCTGCCAACATTTTGGAGCCGTCAAAATGCATAACCCAGTTGGAATATGCACCGTACTCTTTAGGGAGTTTGGCCTCTGTCCATTCAGCGATGAAGTCAGCCAGTACCTGGCATTTGATGGCTCGACGTGGTTTGTACGTGATGTCGAATGGCAGGAGCTCAATGGCCCATTTGGCAATCCAGGCCGTTGCATCCCGATTGTTGATTATATCATTGAGGGGCACTTCGGAAGCCACCATGATCGAAAGTAGTGTCGCAATTTTCGAGATGTCGTGAAGACTGCATATGCTATCTTTTGATAGTGAGGGTATCGGGATTTGCATGGTGTGAGGACGGTGGATACGTAGTATACCGGCTTTTGGAGCGGAAATTTGTGTCCGTCCTGTTCTCGTTCGACGACGAGTACCGTGCTCACCACCTGGTGTGTTGCCGATATATATAGGAGCATTGGTTCGCCGACGTCTGGCACGGCCAGGATTGGGTTTCTTGCCAAAAGGGCTTTTATTTCCTCTAATCCGGCTGTCGCTGCGTCTGTCCATTCTAAGTTATCGGTGCGCCGTAGAAGGCGATAAAGGGGCAGCGCCTTTTCCCCCAGCCTGGAGATAAAGAGGCTTAAAGCTGCCACGCACCCGGCGAGTTTTTGGACCTGTTTGAGTTCGGTTGGCGTGGCCAACTGCGACAGAGCTCGGATTTTGGCTGGATTTGCTTCAATTCCTCTGTTGGATACGATGAAGCCCGGTAGTTTACCGGCGGGGACGCCGAAGACACACTTTTCCGGGTTAAGCTTGATGTCGTATATGTGGAGGTTGTAGAATGTGAGACGCAAGTCGTCTATTAGTGTTTCAACGTGTCTAGTTTTGATGACGACGTCGTCCATGTAGGCCTCCACTGTTTTGCCGATCTGTTTCTCGAGGCATGTTTGGATCATGCGCTGGTAGGTGGCGCCGGCGTTCTTGAGCCCGAAAGGCATGGTGTTGAAGCAAAAAGGCCCATATGGCATAATGAATGTTGTTGCGGCTTGACTGGACTCCTTCATTTTGATTTGATGGTATCCGGAATATGCATCAAGAAAGCACAGCAAGTCGTGTCCTGCGGTAGCGTCAATGATTTGATCAATGCGGGGAAGAGGGAAGGGATCCTTAGGGCAAGCCTTGTTAAGGTCTTTGAAGTCGATGCATAGGCGCCAAGATTTATCCTTCTTTGGTACCATTACCAAGTTTGCCAGCCAGTTCGGATGTTTAATATCTTTGATGAATCCGGCCTCAATGAGTTTGGCTAGCTCCTCACCCATAGCTTGTCATTTGGGTTCGGAAAAGCGCCGTAGTGTTTGCTTGACCGGCTTATATCCCTTTAGTATGTTGAGGCTGTGTTCGGCCAACCCACGCGGGATTCCTGGCATATCTGAGGGGTGCCAGGCGAATATATCCCAGTTTTTGCGCAATAAGTCTCATAGTGCGGCGTCTACTATGGAGCTGAGTTGCGCTCCGATGGAAGCTGTCTTCTTCGGGTCTGTTGGATGGACCTGAAATTTGACCATTTCTTCTGCTGGCTCGAAGGAAGTAGATTTGGGTCGTTTTTCCGGGATAACATCATCTCTATCCACAGTGGAGTATAGTGCGGTTAGTTATTCAACCGCAAGGGCCTCAAACAATGCCTCGAGGGTCAAGGATGCGGTTTTGTTCTTGGCGCGGAGTGCTATATCTGGATCGCTGATGAGGGTGATTATTCCATTAGGCTCGGTCATGTTTAGCTTCATATACCCATAATGAGGTATGGCTTGAAAGCGCATGAAGGCCTCTCGCCTTAACAGGGCGTGGTATCCACTGTTGAAAGGGGCCACCTAGAAAGTTATTTCTTCGGACCGATAATTCTCCAGCGTGCCGAATACCACATCAAGTGTAATTTTTCCCACACACCGCGCTTCCCGGCTGGGAATGATACCTCGAAAGGTTGTGCTGCTTTTCTCGATGCAGCTCCTGCCTATTTCCATCTTATGGAGCGTGTCCTCGTAAATGAGGTTTAGTCCGCTGCCGCCGTCCATGAGGACTTTTGTAAGTCGAAAACCGTCCACGATGGGACTGAGGACTAATGCAGCTGGCGCTCGGACTATTCTATATTTAGGCTCGTCACTGGCGTTAAAGGTTATGGTCATGTTGTTCTAGGGGTCAATTGCGGCGACCTGGCCAACTTCGGCGAGATCGCGCAGTGCCCTTTTACGCTTATTGTTTGAAGTGAATGTATTGAAGACTGTCAATACTCTATTGTCATCGTTTGCCGGAGGGTGTTGTTCTGGGGTGTCCTTGATAAGGATGTCCTTGCCGCTCTTGGCTACCTGCCGAAGTATCCAACACGCTAAGAGGCTGTGGGTTGCCATGGTATCTGGCGTCGTGTGTATTTTACATGGGCCATTAAGCCATCCCTCCAGAACGGTGTCGTGCAGCGTAATGGGTTTATGTTTTTTGACTGTTCGGCTGGGCGTGCCACGGGGGTGCACCCTCTTCGCCTGTAGGATGAGTTGGGTTGGGACCGACGGTTCCCAGCGAGCTGCCTAAGTTTTCCAGGTGCTTTCCATCGCGTTGTACTTTTGTACGATAGTTACTAAGTCAGCGAACTTTACTATGCGGCGGCGGTTGATGGCGTTGAGGATACCTTCGTCTGCGCAGTTGTTGCAGAATGCTGCTATCACGTCTTCGTCGCGGCAATCTTTTACCTTATTTTTTACAAGGAGGAATCTGGACCAGAAGTGGTGGACCGTTTCCTGAGACTTTTGTTTGATGCTCATGATAGCGTCTATGTCCGGGTGGGTGGGTGGAACGAAATCTGAAACCTAGCCCAATTTTGGATCCGGAGTTTGAAGATCTACCGGACCTGGCGGTTTGGGCTCTGGGATATCGACTGATTTTTTAGGCTCATCGTCCGACTCCATGTTCGGGGGACGGGACATGCCTTTCTACCAAAGAGTATCCGGCCCTTCAAGATCGGAGATCCGAACATAGTTCGTCTTCAATATAGTAGAAGATTTGCTCTGTTCCTCGACTACCGCTATCTGATGGGTGATCGGCGGAGTTTTAATTTCTCGCTGGTCGGGTTTAAGCCCAACCAGATTGTAGTCTGTAGCAACCCCCAAGGCGGCCATGCAATCCAGGAGTTTGTTTAACGACGATAACTCCATTGGATCCATGCTGGCGGAGTATTCGGGATCGACGCGGAGGCGATTTTCGATGGCTTGAGAGGTCATCGTCAGCTTAAGGGCCGACCCGGCGGTCATAACGAAACCGCCCAGCCGGAGGGTTTGGCCTGGGGCCAGGACTCCTCCGGAGATGATATTATCCTTGAAAACAAGGCGAGCCATCAACCCTCTCGGCCACGGCATAGTGGAACTCTCAATGACAGCACCAATGTCGGTGTCAAAACCGGCGGATCTCGGGTAGGGGGTCCCGAACTGTGCATCTAGGATCGATGGTAACAGGAGACAGGGGACACGATATTTACCCAGGTTCGGGCCCTCTCTATGGAGGTAATACTCTACTTCCTGCTTGATTGATCTTGATGAATATGAGTGTTACAAGAGTTGATCTACCACGAGATCGTAATGGCAAAACCCTAGAAGCCTAGCCTATGTGAATATGGTAATGAATGTCCTTCTATCCGGACTATGCTCTCTGGTTTATATAGACACCGGAGAGATTAGGGTTACACGGGGTCGGTTACATCAAAGAGAATCTACATAGTCGGTTGCCAAGCTTGCCTTCCACGCCAAGTTGAGTCCAATCCAGACACGGGTACAATCTTCGGTCTTCATGTCTTCACAGCCCATCAGTCCGGCCCACAGATAACAGGCCGGACGCCCGAGGACCCCTTAGTCCAGGACTCCCTCACCCACGCTCTCTAGCGCCGAACCCGACTGCTCCCAAACTCCGCCCGCCGCCCAAGTGGTCGCCGCCGTCGATCCCGGCCTCCCTGCGCCCATCTGCATGCACCCCTGGATGCTGGCGAGCGAGGGCTTCCTCGAGGTGCCCTCAGCGTGCCCGGCCGCCGCCCTAGCGCCACCCCGGCGAGCCACCGCCCCACTGTAAGGTCGCCGGCCCTTAATCCAGCGACACTGACGTGGCACGATTAGTTAGGGTTAATGACGCAGTTAGTAACACCCTGGGACACAGACTGTCGGGCCCCACTTCCTATGTAACCGGCTAACTAAGTAAGATTAAGATTAATCTAATTACAGTGGGCCCACGTGTCAGCTTTGACTATGCTGATGTGGGCGTTGACCCGAGCCCACCTGTCTATGACCTAGGCAGCACTGGGTCACTGACCAGTGGGCCCCACTAGGTAGGTTTGACCTGGACCGCCCCTGTTGACTTGATGATGTCACACCGACGTCATGCTGACGCAGTTAACCATTTTCTGGATTTAAAATAATTCAGGAAATTTCAGAAAATAGCTAAAACTTCTAAAATTCATAGAAAATCAACGGTAACTCAGAGTGAAATAAATTATATGAAAAATGGTCAAAAAATCCAATCTATCCATCTGTACTTTTTCATGCATGTTAGAACAACTTATGGCTGTTGTTTAGGACAAATCATATATAGGGCATTTAAACCTTCACATATGGAGTTTGAATTTGAAACTAGGGTTCAAACTGACTTCATTTAACTTGTTGCTAGTTGCATTAGCTCAATCAACAGCATATTTCTATATCATTATCATGCATCATAATTGTTGCATTGCATTGATTGTGTTCTTCCTTGTTTGCCGGTATTTGTCCCCTCTCAGTAGACGTGGTTCCGACAGGAGATCGATGACACCGATGAGGAGCTATACTATCTTCGGAAGTGTCAGGCAAGCAAAACCCCTTGTTCATTCCGATACAATCCCACTCTCTCGCTCCTGCTCTCTTTTACTACATTAGGACAACAAGGTTTCAACTGTTACATGTTGCGTAGCTGAACCCCTTTCCTCTGCATGACCTAGCATTGCCACAGTAAATAGATGAAATCCACTAGCATGAGTACGAGTTGTTTGAGCCTTGATGTGCCTACTCATTCATGCTTGTTTGTCATGCCTGCTACTGCTTAGAGTTGAGTCAGGTCTAATTCATCGGGGATGAATTGGAGGTATGTGAACATGTCCTACTATTGAGAGTTAAGTGTGTGAACACGATTTGGTAAAGGTAGCGGTGAGAGGCCATGTAGGAGTACATGGTGGGTTGTCTCATTGCAGCCGTCCTCAGGAACTGAGTTCTGTGTTTGTGATCCATAAACAGTTACTACCACACATTGGGCTCCGGGCGCTCCAAGATCGCTCGACTTATTAATCAACCTGATCTCTATCCAGGAGTTGCAACTAGTTTCTGGTGTTTGTAGGTAGTGTTAGTAGTCTACCAAGTGGCACCCGGTACAGGTGGGCTTGGGACAGACTAGGCACGGTGGCACGGTGTACCAAGTAGCACCCGGATGGTGGGCTTGGGAACCCTGCTCACATCGTTTGGGGCCATGAGAGACACCCCGGCCGGATCTCCTTGCTGATGGAACCCGAATAGGCGATAAACCTGGACTAGAGACTTGCGTGGTTAGTCAGGTCATGGATGTTGGGGATCGTTGCAAAAATTAAAAAAAATTCTACGCATCACCAAGATCAATCTATGGAGAGACTAGCAAGGAGAGAGAGGGGAGTGCATCTTCATACCCTTGAAGATCGCGATGCGGAAGCGTTACAAGAACGCGGATGAAGGAGTCGTACTCATAGCGATTCAGATCGCGGTTGATTCCGATCTAAGCGCGAGCAGCGGGCGCCTCCGCGTTCAACACACGTACAGCCCGGGGACGTCTCCTCCTTCTTGATCCAGCAAGGGGGAAGGAGAAGTTGAGGGAGAGCTCCGGTAGCACGACGGTGTGGTGGCAGTGGAGCTCGTGGTTCTCCAGCAGAGCTTCCCTAAGCGCTACGGAGGAGGAGAAGGTGTAGGAAGGCGAAGGGCTGCGCCAGGAGAAGGGGGTGACTCGTGTCTCTGGCGGCCCCAAAACCCCCACTATATATAGGGGAAGGGGGGCGGCCCCCTAGATCCATCTAGAGGGGGGCGGCCCCCTTAGGGTTTCCAACTAGGGGGGCGCCCGCCCCCGGGGGGGCAGCGGCCCCCTAGGGTTTCCAACCCTAGGTGCCTTGGGCCCTTGCGGGGCGCACCAGCCCAGTAAGGGGATGGTTCCCACCCAACTACAGCCCATTAAGTCCTTCGGGGCAGGTGGACCCTCCCGGTGGACCCCCGGAACCCCTTCGGTGGTCCTGGTACAATATCGATAAACCCCGAAACCTTTCCGGTGACTGAAACTGGACTTCCCATATATAAATATTTACCTCCGGACCATTCCGGAACTCCTCGTGACATCCGGGGTCTCATCCGGGACTCCGAACAACATTCGATGACCATGCACATCTATTCCCTATAACCCTAGCGTCATCGAACCTTAAGTGTGTATACCCTACGGGTTCGGGAGGCATGCAGACATGACTGAGACATCTCTCCGGCCAATAGCCAACAACGGGATCTGGATACCCATGTTGGCTCCCACATGCTCCACGATGATCTCATCGGATGAACCACGATGTCAAGGATTCAGTCAATCCCGTATATGATTCCCTTTGTCTACCGGTATAGCACTTGCCTGAGATCCTATCGTCGGTATACCGATACCTTGTTCAATCTCGTTACGGCAAGTCTCTTTACTCGTTCCATAACACATAACTCCTTGATCACACTGAGCTCATTATGATGATGTCCTACCGAGTGGGCCCAGAGATACTTCTCTGTCATACGGAGTGACAAATCCCAGTCTTGATTCGTGCCAACCCAACAGATACTTTCGGGGATACCCGCAGTGTACCTTTATAGCCACCCAGTTACGTTGTGACATTTGGCACACCCAAAGTACTCCTATGGTATCCAGGAGTTGCACAATCTCATGGTATAAGGAAAAAGACACTTGACATTAGAAAAGCTTTAGCAGGCGAACTACACGATCTTGTGCTATGCTTAGGATTGGGTCTTGTCCATCACATCATTATCCTAATGATGTGATCCCGTTATCAATGACATCCTATGTCCTTGGTTAGGAAACCGTAACCATCTATTGATCAATGAGCTAGTCAACTAGAGGCTCACTAGGGCCATGTTGTGGTCAATGTATTCACACATGTATTACGATTTCTGGATAACACAATTATAGCATGAACAATAGACAATTATCATGAACAAGGAAATATAATAATAACCATTTTATTATTGCCTCTAGGGCATATTTCCAACAGTCTCCCACTTGCACTAGAGTCAATAACCTAGTTACATTGTGATGAATCGAACACCCATAGAGTTCTGGTGTTGATCATGCTTTGCACGTGGAAGAGGTTAAGTTAATGGATCTGCGACATTCAGGTCCGTATGCACTTTACAAATCTCTATATCTCCATCTTGAACATTTTCATGAATGGAGTTGAAGTGACGCTTGATATGCCTGGTCTTCTTATGAAACCTGGGCTCCTTGGCAAGGGCAATAGCTCCAGTGTTGTCAGAGAAGAGAGTCATCGGGCCCGACGCATTGGGAATAACTCCTAGGTCGGTAAAGAACTCCTTCATCCAGATTGCTTCATGTGCTGCCTCCGAGGCTGCCATGTACTCCGCTTCACATGTAGATCCCGCCACGGCGCTTGGCTTGTAACTGCACCAGTTGACTGCCCCACGATTCAAAATATACACGTATCCAGTTTGTGACTTGGAGTCATCCAGATCTGTGTCGAAACTAGCATCGACGTAACCCCTTTACGACGACCTCTTCGTCACCTCCATAAACGAGAAACATATCCTTAGTCCTTTTCAGGTACTTAAGGATATTCTTGACCGCTGACCAGTGTTCCATGCCGGGATTACTTTGATACCTTCCTACCAAACTTACGACAAGGTTTACATCAGGTCTAGTACACAACATGGCATAGGGGATGACACTCATATTTTCTCTATCTTCTGCCGTGGTCGGGAATTGATCCGCGCTCAATCTCACACCTTGCAATACAGGCAAGAACCCCTTCTTGGACTGATCCATATTGAACTTCTTCAATATCTTGTCAAGGTACGTGCTTTGTGAAAGACCAATGAGGTGTCTCGATCTATCTCTATAGATCTTGATGCCTAATATGTAAGCAGCTTCTCCAAGGTCCTTCATTGAAAAACACTTATTCAAGTAGGCCTTTATGCTTTCGAAGAGTTCTATATCATTTCCCATCAATAGTATGTCATCCACATATAATATGGGAAATCCTACAGAGCTCCCACTCACTTTCTTGTAAACACAGGCTTCTCCATAAATCTGTGTAAACCCAAATGCTTTGATCATCTCATCAAAACGAATGTTACAACTCCGAGATGCTTGCACCAGCCCATAGATCGAGCGTTGGAGCTTGCATACCTTGTCAGAATTCTTAGGATCGACAAAACCTTTCGGCTGCATCATATACAATTCTTCCTTAAGGAAACCCTTAAGGAATGCCGTTTCGACGTCCATTTGCCATATCTCATAATCATAGAATGCGGCAATTGCTAACATGATTCGGACAGACTTGACCGCTACGGGTGAGAAGGTCTCATCGTAGTCAACCCCTTGAACTTGTCGATAACCCTTAGCGACAAGCCGAGCCTTATATATGGTTACATTACCATCCACGTCTGTCTTCTTATTAAAGATCCATTTATTTTCTATGGCTCCCCGATCATAGGGCAAGTCAGTCAAAGTCCATACTTCGTTTTCATACATGGATCCTATCTCGGATTTCATGGCTTCAAGCCATTTGTCGGAATCCAGGCCTGCAATCACTTCTTCGTAGTTCGAAGGTTGACCATTGTCTAACAACATGATTTCCAGGACAGGGTTGCCGTACCACTCTGGTGCGGAACGTGTCCTTGTGGACCTACGAAGTTCAGTAGCAACTTGATCTGAAGTTTCATGATCATCATCATTAACTTCCTCTCTAGTCGGTGCAGGCACCACAGAAACATTTTCTTGAGCTGCGCTACTCTTCGGTTCAAGAGGCAATACTTCATAAAGTTCTACTTTCCTCCCACTTACTTCTTTCGAGAGAAACTCTTTCTCTAGAAAGGATCCATTCTTGGCAACAAAGATCTTGCCTTCGGATCTGAGGTAGAAGGTATACCCAATAGTTTCCTTAGGGTATCCTATGAAGACGCATTTTTCGATTTGGGTTCGAGCTTTTCAGGTTGAAGTTTCTTGACATAAGCATCGCATCCCCAAACTTTCAGAAACGACTTTAGGTTTCTTCCCAAACCACAATTCATATGGTGTCGTCTCAACGGATTTCGACGGAGCCCTATTTAAAGTGAATGCGGCAGTCTCTATAGCATAACCCCAAAATGATAGCGGTAGATCGGTAAGAGACATCATAGATTGCACCATATCCAATAGAGTGTGATTACGACGTTCGGACACACCATTACACTAAGGTGTTCTAGGCAGCGTGAGTTGTGAAACAATTCCACATTTCCTTAAGTGCGTGCCAAATTCGTGACTCAAATATTCTCCCCCACGATCTGATTGTAAGAACTTGATTTTCCTGTCTTGTTGATTCTCAACCTCTCTCTGAAATTCCTTGAACTTTTCAAAGGTCTCAGACTTGTATTTCATTAAGTAGACATACCCATATCTACTTAAGTCATCCGTGAGGGTGAGAACATAGCGATAACCACCGCGAGCCTCAACGCTCATTGGACCGCACACATCAGTATGTATGATTTCCAATAAGTTGGTTGCTCGCTCCATTGTTTCGGAGAACGGAGTCTTGGTCATTTTGCCCATGAGGCATGGTTCGCACGTGTCAAATGATTCATAATCAAGAGACTCCAAAAGTCCATCTCCATGGAGTTTGTTCATGCATTTGACACCAATGTGACCAAGGCGGCAGTGCCACAAGTATGTGGGACTATCATTATCAACCTTACATCTTTTGGCATTCACACTATGAATGTGTGTAACATCACGTTCGAGATTAAATAAGAATAAACCATTGACCAGCGGGGCATGACCATAAAACATGTCTCTCATATAAATAGAACAACCATTATTCTCAGATTTAAATGAGTAGCCATCTCCCATTAAACGAGATCCGGGCTGTAGCACTGGGCTAACAGGACTCTGGTAACCCGGGCTGTAGCAGGCTAGGCAAGACTCCGGATGCCGCCGCGTGACATTTCCCCAAAGGGACAGACACATGAACGAGGTGAAACACATGCCGGCAAGTCAACTGTCCAAGCAGTAGTGCTGGGCTAGCAGGACTCCGGTGAACCGGGCTATAGAGGACTACTATCGCTCATAAGCACTGGACTACATTTCCCCATATGAAAGGCTGCCAAGGATAAAAAACTAGATTGTCGGATCCCACTCATACCAAGCATTTCAACCATTCACACAATATGCCCGATATGAGTACATACAACATGGAATCACAACAAAAGTCTACAACTCAAAGTACTTTATTTAAGAGGCTCCGAGGAGCCATACATAACATATTCATACAGATAGGGGTCACATGACCCGACACTCAAGTCATACAAGCATACAAGCACATGCGGAAGCAAACTAGTCTGAGTACAGACACTAGAAAGAAAAAGGGCTTGACGAAGCCTTTCTATCTACATCGGCCCTTCACAAGTCTTGGATCACCACCTGGGTGGCTAGTCACTCGTCAACGTCGAGGTCTATGTAGAACCCATCGGAGGGGTTGGTGTTTTCGTCTGAAAACATTAATTAAACAAACATGAGTACGGAGGTACTCAGCAAGTCTTACAACAAAATCCTATCATACATGCACATTCTCAAGAAGGTAGTGGGGTTATTGCAGCAAGCCAACTTTGACTCTTGGCTAAGCTATCCTACGATACATCAATTGGAAAGCATTGTCGCACACGAGTCCACTACTCACCATCACAATACTCCACCGTGGATCCTCTCTCGTCAACCTACGAGAGGGCCATCCGCGACACTCACACTTATCTTGAGGATTTTAGTAGTATCCATTTACTTGTCTATGAACTGTATAGGTGACCAAGTAGTCCTTTACCGCGGACGCGGCTGTTCGAATAGTTTTATACCCTGCAGGGGTGTACTTCTCCACACACGCTCTCACCACTTATCGCCGCTACACGACGTGTACTCGGAAACCTTCAAGCAGCGACGGTGTCGGCCACGGCCTGACTAAACACACGAGTCCCTAGTCCATGTTTATCGCCTATTCGGGTTCCATCCACAGGGAGTCCGGCCAAGGTTTCCACTAACGGCCCCGAGAGATGTGAACAGGGTTCCCGAGACACCAAACGGGCGAATAGGTACACCGTGCCACGTGCCTACCGCAACACAGCCCACCCCTAAGGTCAGCGCTGCGTGCGGCCCCCAGCATACTACAAACACCAGAAACTACTTGCAACTCCCGGACAGAGGACAAGAGTGGTTAATAAGTCGAGAGGGTCAATTAAGGATCCCAATGTGTGGTAGTAGCTAAGTCTTAAATCACACACACAGATCTCAGTTCTTAAGGAGGGCCTCAATGAAACAACCCACCATGTACTCCTACATGGCCTCTCATCGATACCCTTACCTAATCGTGTTCAACACTTCATCCTTGTTACCGACACAACCTTTCACTCTAGTTCATCATCTCGATGAGCCAGACCTGACATAACTCTAAGCATAGCAAGCATAGCATGGTAGGTAACATAGATATGGCTCAATCAACTCCTACACATGCTAGTGGGTTTCAACTAGTTACTGTGGCAATGACAGGTCATGCAAAGGAAGTGGGTTCAACTACCGCAGCACACAGCAGTTTGAAACGCGTTGTCTTAATGCAAGAACAAGAGCGTAAGCGAGAACATGGGTTTGTATCGGAATGATCAACGGGTTGCTTGCCTGATGTAGTGGTAGTAGGATACTGCCCTTCAGACGGATATTTGGGGTTATCCTCGGAGGCAGAACCTATCACGAAAGGCACACCGAACATAATCAACACATGATGATATGCAACAATATGATGCATGCTATGACATGGCAATATGATGTGTGATAGGTCTAATGCAACTTGGAACAGAAAGGTTTGAGTCCATTTGAACCAAAGATTCAAATGACCACCCAAAATAATAAGTGATATAAGTGCATTAGCTTTTTTCACCTAAACAGCAAGGTTAACTTGTTCTGACATGCATGAAACCATTACCAATGGATAGATTGGATTTTTCTTATCATTTTTCTTATATAAATCTTTTCATTTGGAGTTACAGAATAATTTCTATGAATTTTTGAAGTTTGAACTATTTTCTGGAATTTCTTATATAAGAATAATTCCAGTAATTCAATTACTGTGTCAGCATTGCGTCAGGGTGACGTCAGAGGTCAACCGGAACGTCTAGGTCAAACTGACTAGTGGGTCCCGCGTGTCAGCAATTAATTAAACTAATAATTTTAGTTAAACTAATCTGGTTAGTTAGCAGAGGGGGGGCCCCAGTTGTCATTGACTCAGGGGAGTCAACTTGGGCCCACCCAAATAACGCCAACGGGTCAAACCTGCCGGACAATGGTCAAAGCCTGCCGGCGCTTAGCCACCGCCGAGGCCAGATCGGCGGCGTGTCATGGATTTGCCATTGGCTCCATTTGCTACGCGGAGAGCAGCTACGGGCAGCTGGTGCTCGCCCGCATCCAGCCGTGGTGATGGCTTGGCCGGGGAGTGGCCGGAGCATCGTCGGCGACGAGTTCGGCGGAGGCCGAAGCTCAGGCCAGATCGTGCGCGTGGCTGCAGTGGCCAAGGCGGTGTGGCGCTAGCACCTACAGCCTCTACGTGATGCGAGGAGTGTGACGGGCACAAGCCCGTGACCAAATGGTCACCGGAGCAGCGCCGGCGACGTGGTCAGGCGGCGGCGCGTTCGGGCACAAGATACGCGCGCTCACTATTCTAGGGCGAAACAGAAAGTACGGGGAGGTTCAGCAGCTCACAGAGAAGCCGCAGGGATGGTCAGCATGCTCGGGGAAGGCTCTGTGCGGCCGGAATGGCGACGGCGATCTGGGGCGGCCCGAGGTTGAAGACGACGGCGGCGGGGATGATGCAGGGGCTCTGGCGTCGTGCGGCTTGGCTAGTCGACGTAGTCGACGCATTTAACCGTCCGGACACGCGAGAGGGCGCTGGACGGCGTTGGACGCGCTGCGGCGGCGGCGGCGACGGTGGACGTCTCGGGCGACGCCGGAGGGCAAGAGGGGAGCCACAGGGAAGAGCGGGTGTCTGCGAGGTCGGGGAGAGAGAGAGGGTTCGTCCCACGTCGCCAGCTCGACGAGGGGAGCGGCGAGGCGGCGGGCAGCTGCGTGGCATGCATGCTGTGCTCACCGTCGAGCAGCTGCTTGCCTGCCTGGCCAAGCCAAGCAGCTCACTGGAGCGGTGGCTGGGCTAGGCTGGCAGGTGGGCCTGCTGGGTGGCGCCAGGTAAGCCTTTCTCTTTCTCTCTTTTCCTGATTTTTTTTCTTTTTCTATTTTTCTGTAACTTTAGGGCTTTATTTAAAATACTTAGGCACTTACTAAAATCCTGAAAATAATTGTGGGCTCTGTTGGGATTATTCCTAACAGCCCTCACTTAAATCCAGAATTATTTGAACATTTAAAATATTTACTAGCATTTAAATGTCCAAAAGCAAATTACATATGATTTAATTCAATGACCTTCTGTTGACCTAGAAAATTGTGCACCAATTTTGCCAGAGGTTCTAACCCAAGACAAAGAGGGTGAACATTTTAGAAGGGCATTTCAGGTTCATTGAAATTATTTTTAGTAAACCCTAGTTGCTTTCAGAGGGGGTGCTGGGGGTTCTGTCTTCCCCAATTCAAGTTTCTGATGAAAAGTAGACATGATGCAACACTCTAATGCATGGACTAGCTAGGATGTGACAACTCACCCCCACTCAAAAGAATCTCGTCCCGAGATTTAGGATCCGTCGGGAAGAAGGTAGGGTACTCAAGTCGAAGACGGTCCTCCCTTTCCCAGGTTGCTTCCTGCTCGGAGTGGTGTGACCATTGAACCTTGAGAAACTTGATATTCTGGCGTCGAGTGGTACGCTCGGCTCGATCAAGAATACGAACGGGATATTCTCGATAAGTGAGGTTATCTTGGAGATCAAGAGTGTTGTGGTCTACTTCACGGATAGGATCCGAGAAGCAACGCCTGAGTTGAGAGACGTGGAAGACATCATGAACTCTGGAGAGGTGCGGAGGTAGTTCCAATTGGTAGGCAACTTCCCCTCGTTTAGCAAGAATGCGAAAGGGTCCAATGTAACGAGTAGCCAATTTGCCCTTGATACCGAATCGATGGGTTCCCTTTAAAGGTGTAACCCGAAGGTAAGCCTTCTCGCCAACTTCATAAGTCATAGGCTTATGTTTGCGGTCATATTGGCTCTTTTGGCGAGATTGGGCTGTTTTCAATTTCTCACGAATAACGCGAACCTGCTCCTCTGCTTCCTGGATCATATCCGGGCCAAAGAGTTGTCTTTCCCCGGTTTCTGACCAGTTAAGAGGTGTTCGACATTTTCGTCCATAGAGAACTTCGAAAGGAGCTTTGTCCAAGCTAGCTTGATAACTATTGTTATAAGCGAACTCGGTGAATGGAAGGCATTTCTCCCAATTCATACTGAAAGAGATGACAAAAGCTCGAAGCATATCCTCCAGAATTTGATTGACTCGTTCTACCTGGCCACTTGACTGAGGATGGAAGGCGGTGCTAAAAGAGAGATTTAGTTCCCATAGCATTTTGGAAACTTTCCCAAAATCGAGAGGTGAAGAGACTTCCACGGTCTGAGTTAATCTCCAATGGAACACCATGAAGAGACACTATTCGGGAGATGTACAAGTCAGCTAGCTGGCTAGCGGTTATACTCTCACGAACGGGTAGGAAGTGGGCTACTTTGGAAAGACGATCGACAACAACAAAGATAGCATTATTCCCCTTCTTGGTCCTGGGAAACCCGGTAATGAAATCCATACCGATTTTATCCCATTTCCATTCAGGAATTTCCAAAGGTTGAAGGGTGCCAACAGGACGTTGATGCTCTGCTTTAACTCGACGACAGACGTTGCAATTAGCAATGTATTGAGCGATTTATCTCTTCATCCTAGTCCACCAAAACCTCTGGCGTAGGTCTTGATACATTTTAGTACTACCGGGATGAATGGTGAGAGGGGATTCATCAGCTTCCTTAAGGATCAATTGCCATAGCTGTTGTTTCTTAGGAACCACCAAGCGGTTTTCGAAGTAGACAACACCGCGTTCGTCCATGGAAAAACATTTAGCAACTCCGCTAGCAATGTTCTCCTTAATCCGAGATATTCCTCTATCATACCGCTGAGCAGTTATGATTCGATCCGTAAGGTTGGGTTTCGCCACCAGGGTGGAAAGAAATCCTCGAGGAACAATGTGAAGGTTAAGCTTACGAAATTCCTCATGGAGAAATGGTTGACTTTGTTGCAACATCAGGTTGTTACAATAGGATTTACGGCTTAAAGCATCAGCCATGACATTGGCTTTGCCTAGGGTGTAGGTTATTCCTAGATCGTAATCTGTGATCAATTCGACCCAACGTCTTTGTCTGAGATTCAAATCCGGTTGGGTGAAGATATATTTTAGACTTTGGTGATCAGTGTAAATCTCGCAACGATTACCGAGAAGGTAATGTCGCCAGGTTTTGAGTGCATGAACCACAGCTGCAAGCTCTAGATCATGTGTGGGATAGTTATCCTCATGTGGACGCAACTGCCGAGAATCGTAGGCAATCACATGACGATCTTGCATGAGTATGCAACCTAGTCCTTGACGCGAGGCGTCGCAATAGATAACAAAGTCCTTAGAAAAATCTGGTGGAACCAGTACGGGAGCAGATGTTAGACGTCTTTTCAGTTCCTGAAAACTGAACTCGCACTGTGGGGTCCATTCGAACTTTTTATCTTTCTTGAGGAGTTCGGTTAGAGGCTTTGCAACCTTGGAGAAATTCTCGACGAAGCGGCGGCAATAGCTCACTAAACCAAGAAAACTTCGAACTTGCTTAACCGTTTCAGGTGGAGTCCAGTCAAGGACGGCTTGAACTCGCTCGGGATTGACAGCAATGCCCTTACTAGAGATTACATGGCCTAGATAGGTTACTTACAACCAAAACTCACACTTAGAAAATTTGGCATAAAGGCGATGCTCTCGAAGTTTCATCAATACTAGCCTTAGATGTTCGGCATGTTCTTCCTCATTCTTGGAGTAGATGAGTAAATCATCGAGGTATACCACGACGAATTTATCCAAATACTCCATGAAGATCGAGTTCATTAACCGAGAGAAGGTGGCGGGAGCATTGGTTAGACCGAAGGACATGACGGTGTACTCGTATTGGCCATAATGAGTAACAAAAGCCGTTTTAGGAATGTCCCCGTTCTTGATTTTGATTTGATGGTAGCCCAACCTCAAATCCGTCTTGGAAAAGACTGAGGATCCAGCGAGCTGATCGTACAGATCGTTGATCCTGGGGAGCGGATACTTGTTCTTGATAGTGACCAAATTGACAGGTCGATAATCTACAACCATCCGATCCGTTCCATCCTTCTTCTTGATGAAGAGGACAGGGCAAGCCCATGGAGAAGAATTGGGATGGATTAAACCCTTTTGCAAGGACTCATCGAGTTGTTTCTGAAGCTCAGCTAATTCTAGGGGTGCCATCTTATAAGGTCTCCTAGAAATTGGAACGGTTCCTGGAATAAGGTCTATCACGAACTCGACATCTCTGTCAGGTGGAACACCTGGCAGTTCCTCTGGAAAGACATCCGGGAAGTCACGGACTACCGGAATATCTTCAAGGTCTGGAAGGGGGTTGGCATTTAAGGAGTAAAGCTGACGCTTAGACACTCGGGTCAAAACATTGACTGTCTTGCCCGAAGGGTGGGTGAGTTGAACAGTTCTAGTAGAGCAATCAATCTTAGCGTAATGGGCTGACATCCAGTCCATACCCAAGATGATGTTAATGTCCGAGGACTTGAGAGCTATTAGTGACGCAAGGAAGACTAATCATCGACAAGGATTTCATTTCCATGGCTGATTCTAGAGGTTTGCCATCTAGAACCCGGAGTCTGAATTTCCATGGCGGTAGGCATGTCACTAAATGTGGTATTGTGCAATCGAGCATAGCTCTCAGATATAAATGAATGAGATGCTCCAGTATCAAAGAGAACAGTTGCCGGATGGCAATTAACAAGGAGCATACCAAGAACGACGTTGGGATCCTCATGAGTCTCCTCAGCTGAGACATAGTTGACATGGCCACGGGCAGTGGTGGCTGGCTTGGCGTAGAGCACCTTTCCTGCTGGCTTGCCACGGCCAACAGACTTTCCAATCTGGTTGGGGTTGTTCTGGGGACACTCACGGATGTAGTGACCCGTCTCCCCACACTTGAAGCAAGTTATCACATTGGGGCGTGGAGCAACATTAGCAGTGGGGCCACCATAGGCCTTGGGCGGTGCATACTGTTGGTTGGGGTGAGGCACCTCAAAGGATGGCCTCGGGGTGAACCTGGGTGGTAGAGCAGTGCTTGTAATCCAGACCCGGCGCTTCTGAGATCCAGAGCCAGATGATGATCCGAAGTCACGGGAGTGCTTGCATGAAGCTTCAAAGTTAGTCTGCCCTGTCTCAGCACTGATGGCCTTGTTAACTAACTTCTGGAAGGAGGTGCACTCGTGCAGACGAAGATCACGGTGAAGCTCGGGGCTAAGTCCCTTGCGGAACCTTGCCTGCTTCTTGGCGTCGGTGGATACCTCTTCAGGAGCATATCGTGCTAGATTTCCAAACTCACGATTGTATGTATCCATAGTCAGTCTACCATGGGTGAAGTTGCAGAACTCTTCACGCCTGCGATCCATGAGACCTTCCGGAATGTGATGCTCACGGAAAGCCGCACTGAATTCAGCCCAAGTAGTGATTTGGCCGACCGGGCGCATAGCCTCAAAGTTTTCCCACCAAAGGCTAGAAGGGCCTTCGAGGTGATAAGTAGCGAAGGTAACCTTATCAGCTTCGGCCACGTTGGCAGAACGTAGCTTGTGGGTGATGCTGCGAAACCAGTCATCCGCATCGAGAGGCTTGACGGAATGTTTAAACTTCGGTGGATACAACTTGACAAAGTCATTGAGTGACACCAAGTCATTCCTCGGCTGGCGTGCGGTATTCTGCTCAATCCGCTCCAGCAAGCGATTGGTCTCACGCTTGTTCCGTTCTGCCTCCAGCATAACTTCGGCCAGAGAGGGTGGTTGAGGCAGATTGACATTCCTGGCTGCACTAGCTTCACCCTGCTCCGGAGCAGCAGGGTTGTTGCGGATGTTGACCATCCTAGGAGAACAAGACAACGGTTTAGACAAGGTTGGCAAAATCTGGCCAAGGAAGTGCGGAATGTAATGGATAACAAGGAATGCAGAGATGTTCAACTGTATGACATGGTAATATAGAAACTGCCATATATATACCAACGGTCATACACACCATTCATAGTTTAGTACAAGCCCGGCTATAGTACAACTACGGTGAAAGAAGTTACATCTCATCGGAGGCATTCCAAGCTCCTATACATTATTTTTCTACACCTCCGGAATTGATACACACTAACTCATATTCCACAGGTCACGCAGGACGGTGGAAATACAACTATTACAATACTAGTGATACTGCTACTAACTCAGACAGCTCCGTAGTAGTCCTCATAGAAGTCCCCTCCATAGCCTGGAAGCTCAACGTGGTCATCCGGGAACAGACGGTCCTGAGGAGCCTGTGGACCAAAGGGGCTAGGATGGGGTCTTGGACCAACAAACGGTGGCCTGCGGGGACCACGGGGTGGGGTGATGCCTCCCACATCACGCCAATCCACCATGTCTAGCAAAGCAGATCTCACAGGGTACAGATCCCTCGTATCCATACATCCAGCTTGCACAGCCGGTGCAAACCGAGTCAAGGTGGCCCAATGATCGGCGCGGGTGTTGAAAAGCTCCAGCCTCAAGGCCCGATTCTCTCGGTCCTTATCCTCGAGCATCTCAGCAGTGGTGCGGGTTAGTGAGTCCTCATGAGTGGAATCAGCATAGATAGCCTGGAGATACCCTTGCGCTCGAGGAGCGATCTTTGGCATATAACGAAAGTCGGTGTTCCGAAGCAGACCAGTCCTGACTCGCATGATGGTCATCATAGAGTAGGCCGCATCCTGTACAGCCATCTCAATGGTGACCCCGAGTCCATAGAAGCAGTGAAGGGGCTCGGTGGATCCAGGATATGAAGGAAATATCCTGACAGTGCAGAAGTATTGGCTTTGATTAAAGTCTCGGAATTGCTCTTCGACGATGTATTCGGGATACCAGCGGTAACCCGTCTCGATCATGACCCGGACTAACATAGCAGTATGACCGGGCACATTGAGGCACCGCGTCAGGCGAACCACTTGGTTCTGAGCACGAGTGGCCATCTGAAAGCACAACCACAATGCAAAGACATTAGAATTCCTAGGGAAAATTGGACAGCATAACAGCTGTAAATGCTCAGGAACAGATTTGAGACATTCGCAACAGATTGCAGAACCACTCAACAACATCATATCAAGGTTCTGGTTCAACTGATAACATACTAAAGTAGTAGAAACTGTACTGAGACTGGTAACCAACATTCCTATAAGTTACTACGGATTAGTAACACGTGAACCTGATAGAGAGAAGAGAGCCTGGTCCTTAACCCACGTAGAATGAGAAGAGGATGACACAGATCAGAGGGCATATGGTAAAGGAGTAAAAAGAGCCTTACGTTCCCTCCCACAATCAATTCCCCTACATATAACTAAAACATTTCTAGACTCGACATCGACCAGTTTGGCTTAGCGAACCTACAGGCAGTCCGGCGCTGATGCCAACGCTGTCAGGACCCCGATTCCAAGTCACATCGATCCAGCCGGTAACACCCCATATCACTTTGCGGCCTCACGCACGGTAATCCACGGGTGTCGCCTTACCATGGCCCGGGACTGTTTGCGCCTTTTGGCTCACGTATATGATAGATTCGCTAGCATCCATATGACAGAGAACCCGGGCCGACATGGCTAGTCGTGAACCCAAAGTGGCGCTAACCTATGGAGACAGGCATACATGAATCACATCGAGCATGTCGGTCATCAACGTATACATCTGGGCTGTAGCACTGGGCTAACAGGACTCCGGTAACCCGGGCTGTAGCAGGCTAGGCAGGACCCCGGATGCCACCGCGTGACATTTCCCGAAGAAGCGTAGACCTGAACGAGGTGAAACACATGCCGCCGATCAAGTATCCAAGCAGTAGTCTTTGGGCTAGCGAGACTCCGGTGAACCGGGCTGTAGCGGACTACTATCGCTCAGAAGCACTAGACTACATTTCCCCATATGAAAGGTTGCCAAGGATAAACAACTAGATTGTCGGATCCCACTCATACCAAGCATTTCAACCATTCACACAATATGCCCGATATGAGTACATACAACATGGCATCACAACAAAACTCTACAACTCAAAGTACTTTATTTAAGAGGCTCCGAGGAGCCATACATAACATATTCATACAGATAGGGGTCACATGACCCGACACTCAAGTCATACAAGCATACAAGCACATGCGGAAGCAAACTAGTCTGAGTACAGACACTAGAAAGAAAAAGGGCTTGACGAAGCCTTTCTATCTACAGCGGCCCTTCACAAGTCTTGGATCACCACCTGGGTGGCTAGCCACTCGTCAACGTCAAGGTCTACGTAGAACCCATCGGAGGAGTTGGTGTTGTCGTCTGAAAACATTAATTAAACAAACATGAGTATGGAGGTACTCAGCAAGTCTTACAACAGAATCCTATCATACATGCACATTCTCAAGAAGGTAGTGGGGTTATTGCAGCAAGCCAGCTTTGACTCTTGGCTAAGCTATCCTACGATACATCAATTGGAAAGCATTGTCGCGCACGAGTCCACTACTCACCATCACAATACTCCACCGTGGATCCTCTCTCGTCAACCTACGAGAGGGCCATCCACGCACTCACACTTATCTTGAGGCTTTTAGTAGTATCCATTTACTTGTCTATGAACTGTATAGGTGACCAAGTAGTCCTTTACCGCGGACGCGGCTATTCGAATAGTTTTATACCATGCAGGGGTGTACTTCTTCACACACGCTCTCACCACTTATCGGCGCTACACGACGTGTACTCGGCAACCTTCAAGCGGAAGCCCAGCGAGGGTGTCGGCCACGGCCTGACTAAACACACGAGTCCCTAGTCCAGGTTTATCGCCTATTCGGGTTCCATCCGCAGGGAGTCCGCCCGAGGTTTCCACTAACAGCCCCGAACGATGTGAACAGGGTTCCCGAGACACGAAACGGGCGAATCGGTACACCGTGCCACGTGCCTACCGCAACACAACCCACCTCTAAGGTCAGCGCTGCGTGCGGCCCCCAGCATACTACAAACACCAGAAACTACTTGCAACTCCCGGACAGAGGACAAGAGTGGTTAATAAGTCGAGAGGGTCAATTAAGGATCCCAATGTGTGGTAGTAGCTAAGTCTTAAATCACACACACAGATCTCAGTTCTTAAGGACGGCCTCAATGAAACAACCCACCATGTACTCCTACATGGCCTCTCATCGATACCCTTACCAAATCGTGTTCAACACTTCATCCTTGTTACCGACACAACCTTTCACTCTAGTTCATCATCTCGATGAGCCAGACCTGACACAACTCTAAGCATAGCAAGCATAGCATGGTAGGTAACATAGATATGGCTCAATCAACTCCTACACATGCTAGTGGGTTTCAACTAGTTACTGTTGCAATGACAGGTCATGCAAAGGAAGTGGGTTCAACTACCGCAGCACACAGCAGTTTGAAACGCGTTGTCTTAATGCAGTAAACAAGAGCAGAAGCGAGAACATGGGTTTGTATCGGAATGATCAACGGGTTGCTTGCCTGATGTAGTGGTAGTAGGATACTGCCCTTCAGACGGATATTCGGGGTTATCCTCGGAGGCAGAACCTATCACGAAAGGCACACCGAACATAATCAACACATGACGATATGCAACAATATGATGCATGCTATGACATGGCAATATGATGTGTGATAGGTCTAATGCAACTTGGGACAGAAAGGTTTGAGTCCATTTGAACCAAAGATTCAAATGACCACCCAAAATAATAAGTGATATAAGTGCATTAGCTTGTTTCACCCAAACAGCAAGGTTAACTTGTTCTAACATGCATGAAACCATTACCAATGGATAGATTGGATTTTTGTTATCATTTTTCTTATATAAATCTTTGCATTTGGAGTTACAGATTAATTTCTATGAATTTTTGAAGTTTGAACTATTTTCTGGAATTTCTTATATAAGAATAATTCCAGTAATTCAATTATCACACAAGATTAAGGCCGTGGTGACGCCGAGGTCAACGGGAACGTCCAGGTCAAACTGACTAGTGGGTCCCGCGTGTCAGCAATTAATTAAACTAATAATTTTAGTTAAACTAATCTGGTTAGTTAGCAGAGGGGGGGCCCCAGTTGTCATTGACTCAGGGGAGTCAACTTGGGCCCACCCAGTCAACGTCAACGGGTCAAACCTGCCGGACAGCGGGTCAAAGCCTGCCGGCGTTTAGCCACCGTCGAGGCCAGATGCGGCGGCGTCGCGGATTTGCCCCATTGTGGCTCCATTTGCTACGCGGAGAGCAGCTACGGGCAGCTGGTGCTCGCCCGCATCCAGCCGTGGTGATGGCTTGGCCGGGGAGTGGCCGGAGCATCGTCGGCGACGAGTTCGGCGGAGGCCGAAGCTCGGGCCAGCTCGTGCGCGTGGCTGCAGTGGCCTAGGCGGTGTGGCGCTAGCACCTACAGCCTCTACGCGGCGCGAGGAGTGTGACGGGCACAAGCCCGTGACCAAATGGTCACCGGAGCAGCGCCGGCGACGTGGTCAGGCGGCGGCGCGTTCGGGCACAAGAGACGCGGTGTCTACGGTATTCTAGGGGCGAAACAGAAAGCACGGGGAGGTTCAGCAGCTCACAGAGAAGCCGCAGGGATGGTCAGCGTGCTCGGGGAAGGCTCGGTGCGGTCAGAACGGCGACGGCGATCTGGGGCGGCCCGAGGATGAAGACGACGGCGGCGGGGATAATGCAGGGGCTCCGGCGTCGTGCGGCTTGGCTAGTCGACGTATTCGACGATGACAAACCGTCCGGACACGGTGAGAGGGTGCGGGGACGGCGTTAGACGCGGCTGCGGCGAGCGGCGGCGACGGTGACGTCTCGGGCGACGTCGGGGAGGGCGAGAGAGAGGAGCCAGAGGGGAGGGCGAGTGTCTGCGACGTCAGGGAGAGAGAGAGGGTTTGTCCCACGTCGACAGCTCGACGAGGGAAGCGGCGAGGCGGCGGGCAGCTGCGTGGCACGCATGCTGTGCTCACCATCGAGTAGCTGCTTGCCTGCCTGGCCAAGCCAAGCAGCTCACTGGAGCGGTGGCTGGGCTGGGCCGGCAGGTGGGCCTGCTGGGTGGCGCCAGGTAAGACTTTCTCTTTCTCTCTTTTCCTGATTTGTTTTCTTTTTCTATTTTTCTGTAACTTTAGGGCTTTATTTAAAATACTTAGGCACTTACTAAAATCCTGAAAATAATTGTGGGCTCTGTTGGGATTATTCCTAACAGCCCTCACTTAAATCCAGAATTATTTGAACATTTAAAATATTTACTAGCATTTAAATGTCCAAAAGCAAATTACATATGATTTAATTCAATGACCTTACATTGACCTAGAAAATTGTGCACCAATTTTGCCGGAGGTTCTAACCCAAGACAAAGAGGGTGAACATTTTAGAAGGGCATTTCAGGTTCATTGAAATTATTTTTAGTAAACCCTAGTTGCTTTCAGAGGGGGTGCTGGGGGTTCTGTCTTCCCCAATTCAAGTTTTTGATGAAAAGTAGACATGATGCAACACTCTAATGCATGGACTAGCTAGGATGTGATATTGGTATTGCCGGCCTTCTTATCCGCTAAGTACTTGGGGCAGTTCCGCTTCCAGTGACCGTTTCCCTTGCAATAAAAGCACTCAGTCTCAGGCTTGGGTCCATGTTTTGGCTCCTTCCCGGCAACAGGCTTACCAGGCGCGGCAACTCCCTTGCCGTCCTACTAGAAGTTCTTCTTACCCTTCCATGTCTTGAACTTAGTGGTTTTATTAACCATCAACACTTGAAGTTCCTTTTGATCTCCACCTCCGCTGATTTCGGCATTGAATATACCTCGAAATGGTCTTTTCCATCCCCTGCATATTAAAGTTCATCACAAAGCTCTTGTAGCTAGGTGGGAGCGATCAAGGATTCTGTCAGCGACCGCATCATCCGGGAGATTAACTCCCGGTGAGATAAGTGGTTGTGCAACCTGCATATATTGAGTATGTGCTCACGTGTGAACTATTCTCCTCCATCTTACAATTGTAGAACTTGTCGGAGACTTCATATCTCGACCCGGGCATGAGCTTGGAAAACCATTTTCAGCTCTTGGAACATCTCATATGCTCTGTGCTGCTCAAAACGCTTTTGGAGCCCCGGTTCTAAGCTGTAAAGCATGCCGCACTGAACCAGGGAGTAATCATCACTACGCGACTGTCAGGCATTCATAACGTCTTAAGTTGCTGGGAAAACAGGTGCATCACCTAGCGGTGCTTCAAGGACATATGCTTTCTTGGCAGCTATGAGGGTAATCCTCAGGTTACGGACCCAGTCCGTGTAGTTTCTACCATCGTCTTTCAGCTTGGTTTTCTCTAGGAACGCGTTGAAGTTGAGGGCAACATTAGCGTGGGCCATTTGATCTACAAGATATATTAAAAAGTTTTAGACTATATTCATGATAATTAAGTTCATCTAATCAAACTATTTAATGAACTCCCACTCAGATAGACATCCCTCTAGTCATCTAAGTGATACATGATCCGAGTCAACTAGGCCGTGTCCGATCATCACGTGAGACAGACTAGTCATCATCGGTGAACATCTTCATGTTGATCGTATCATCTATACGACTCATGTTTGACCTTTTGGTCTTCCGTGTTCCAAGGCCATGTCTGTACATGCTAGGCTCGTCAAGTCAACCTAAGCATATGGCATGTGTAAATCTGGCTTACACCCGTTGTATGCGAATTTTAGAACCTATCACACCCGATCATCACGTGGTGCTTCAAAACAACGGACCTTAGCAACGGTGCACAGTTAGGGGGAACACAATTCTTGATATTTTAATGAGAGATCATCTTATTTATGCTACCGTCGTTCTAAGCAAATAAGATGTAAAAACATGATAAACATCACATGCAATCAAATAGTGACATGATATGGCCAATATCATTTTGCTCCTTTTGATATCCATATTCGATGCGCCATGATCATAATCGTCGGTGACATGACACCATGATCTCCATCATCATGATATCCATCATCGTGTCTTCATGAAGTTGTCTCGCCAATTATTACTTCTACTACTATGGCTAACGGTTAGCAATAAAGTAAAGTAATTACATGGCGTTTTCATTGACACGCAGGTCATACAATAAATTAAGAAAACTTCTATGGCTCCTGCCGGTTGTCATACTCATCGACATGCAAGTCGTGATTCCTATTACAAGAACATGATCAATCTCATACATCACATATATCATTCATCACATCCTTTTGGCCATATCACATCACACGGCATATGCTGCAAAAACAAGTTAGACGTCCTCTAATTGTTGTTGCAAATTTTTTACGTGGCTGCTATAGGTTTCTTAGCAAGAACGTTTCTTACCTACGCCAAAACCACAACGTGATATGCCAATTTCTATTTACCCTTCATAAGGACCCTTTTCATCAAAACCGTAAAGTGGGAGAGACAGACATGCGCTAGCCACCTTATGCAACTAGTGCATGTCAGTCGGTGGAACTTGTCTCACATAAGTGTACGTGTAAGGTCGGTCTGGGCCTCTTCATCCAACGATGTCGCCGAATCAAGATAAGACTAGTAACAGCAAGTAAATTGGCAAAATCGACGTCCACAAAAATTTGTGTTCTACTCGTGCATAGAAACTACGCATAGGCCTAGCTCATGATGCCACTGTTGGGGATCGTTGTAGAAAAACATCTACGCATCACCAAGATCAATCTATGGAGAGACTAGCAACGAGAGAGAGGGGAGTGCATCTTCATACCCTTGGAGATCGCGATGCGGAAGCATTACAAGAACGCGGATGAAGGAATCCTACTCGTCGCGATTCAGATCGCGGTTGATTCCGATCTAAGCGCCGAACGACGGCACCTCCGTGTTCAACACACGTACAGCCCGGGGACGTCTCCTCCTTCTTGATCTAGCAAGGGGGGAGGAGAAGTTGAGGGAGAGCTCCAGCAGCACGACGGCGTGGTAACAATGGAGCTCGTGGTTCTCCGGCAGAGCTTAGATAAGCGCTACGGAGGAGGAGAAGGTGTAGGAAGGGGGAATGGCTGCACCAGGAGAAGGGGGTGACTCATGTATCTGGCAGCCCCAAACCCCCCACTATATATAGGGGAAGAGGAGGGGGCCGGCCCCCTAGATCCATCTAGAGGGGGGCGGCGGCCCCCCTTAGGGTTTCCAACTAGGGGGGACGCCCGCCCAGGGGGGGCAGCAGCCCCCTAGGGTTTCCAACCCTGGGCGCCTTTGGCCCTTGGGGGGGCGCACCAACCCACTAAGGGCCTGGTTCCAACCCAACTAGAGCCCATTATGTCCTTCAGGGCAGGTGGACCCTCCCGGTGGACCCCCGGAACCCCTTCGGTGGTCCCGGTACAATACCGATAAACCCCGAAACTTTTCCGATGACTGAAATTGGACTTCCCATATATAAATCTTTACCTCCGGACCATTCCGAAACTCCTCGTGACGTCCGAGATCTCATCCGCGACTCCGAACAACATTTGGTAACCACGTACATCTATTCCCTATAACCCTAGCGTCATCGAACCTTAAGTGTGTAGACCCTACGGGTTCGGGAGGCATGCAGACATGACTGAGACATCTCTTCGGCCAATAGCCAACAGCGGGATCTGGATACCCATGTTGGCAACCACATGCTCCACGATGATCTCATCGGATGAACCACGATGTCAAGGATTCAATCAATCCCGTATACGATTCCCTTTGTCTACCGGTATAGCACTTGCCCAAGATTCGATCGTCGGTATACCGATACCTTGTTCAATCTCGTTAATGCAAGTCCCTTTACTCGTTCCATAACACATCATCCCGTGATCAACTCCTTGATCACACTGAGCTCATTATGATGATGTCCTACCGAGTGGGCTCAGAGATACCTCTCTGTCATACGGAGTGACAAATCCCAGTCTCGATTCGTGCCAACCCAACAGATACTTTCGGGGATACCCGCAGTGTACCTTTATAGCCACCCAGTTACGTTGTGACGTTTGGCACACCCAAAGTACTCCTACGGTATCCGGGAGTTGCACAATCTCATGGTCTAAGGAAAAAGACACTTGACATTAGAAAAGCTTTAGCAGACGAACTACACGATCTTGTGCTATGCTTGTCCATCACATCATTATCCTAATGATGTGATCCCGTTATCAATGACATCCTATGTCCATGGTTAGGAAACCGTAACCATCTATTGATCAACGAGCTAGTCAACTAGAGGCTCACTAGGGACATGTTGTGGTCTATGTATTCACACATGTATTATTACGATTTCCGGATAACACAATTATAGCATGAACAATAGACAATTATCATGAACAAGGAAATATAATATTAACCATTTTATTATTGCCTCTAGGGCATATTTCCAACAGTGGACGACTCCCTCGCCAGGCTTCCGCTTGAAGGTTGCCGAGATACACGACGTGTACATGGTGGTAAGTGGCGAGAGCGTGTGTGAAGAAGTACAACCCTGCAGGGTTAACATCATCTATTCGAATAGCCGAGTCCGCGGAAAAGGACTTCTGGGTTGCTTGTACAGTTAATAGACAAGTGAAAGTGGATACTCTAAAATACGCAAGATAAGCGTGAGTGCTATGGATGGCCTTCTCGTAGGGAGACGGGAGCGGATCCATAGTGATGTATTGATATGGTGAATATGTCGACTCGTGTGCACCACCTCAAAAGAGTTACTTGCAGTCGTAGTTAGGATAGCCACCGGGTCAAAGCTGGCTTGCTGCAGTTAAACTCCACCACCTCCTTTTTGATACTGATGCATATGTAGTTAGTTCTGATGTATGTCTTCGTGGGTACATTTGTACTCACGTTTGCTTAATTTATGTTTTTGCAGAGAGACTTCAGTCTCACTAGTAGTTCCGCGTGGACTTCAATGTTTAGCTTGTTACCTCAGCTACGATCTTGTACCCTTGGGAGGGTCTTGTAGATAGTCAGGCTTCTCAGCCTTTTTCATTTGTAGTTGTCTGTACTCAGACAAGTTAAGCTTCCGCATGTGCTTGATGCTTGTATGCTCTGTATTTTGGGTCATGAGACCCATGTTTGTAATACTTGACTCCTCGGAGCCTAATGAATAAATACTCTGAGTCGTAGAGTCTTGTTGTGATGCCATGTTGCATTTGCACATATCGAGCATATTGTGTGTATGATTTTGAAATGCTTGGTATGTGTGGGATCCGACAACCTAGTTGTCTATCCTTGGTAGCCTCTCTTATGAGGAAATGTAGTCTAGTGATTCCACTGAGCCATGGTAGTCTGCTACAGCCTGGTTTACCGGAGTCCTGCTTGCCCAGTTACTACTACTCCAGAACACTTAGACTGGCCGGCATGTGATCCACTTCGTTCCTGTGTCTGTCCCTTTGGGTAAATGTCACGCGGTGACTTCCGGAGTCCTGCTAGCCTGCTACAGCCCGGGTTCCCGGAGTCCTGTTAGCCCAGTTGCTACAGCCTGGATTCACACGCTGATGACCGACACGTTCGATGTTGGTTCATGTATGCCTGTCACTGTAAGTTAGCACCACTTTGGGTTCACGACTAGTCATGTCGGCCCGGGTTCTCTGTCATATGGATACTAGCAACACTATCATATACGTGAGCCAAAGGCGCAAATGGTCCCGGGCCAGGTAAGGTGGCACCTGTGGGAATACCGTGCGTGAGGCCGCAAAGTGATATGAAGAGTTACATGCTAGATCGGTATGACATAGAATCGGGGTCCTGACAGCTTTGGTATGAGAGCCTGACTGCCTGTAGGATTACCAAGCCAAACTGGTCGAAGTTGAGTCTAGAAATGCTTTAGTTATATAAGGGAATTGATTGTGGATGGGAACGTAAGGCTCTTTTACTCCTTTACCTTATGCCCTTCTGATCTGAGTCACCCTCTTCTCTTCTACGGGGATTAAGAACTAGGCTTCTCTTCTTTCTATCAGGATCACATGTTACTAATCCATAAACTGATAGGATTGATGGAATCAAGTCTCAGTTTAATTTCTATTAGTTCCTTATGTTCATAGTTGGCCTCAGAACCTTGATATTCTGATGTTGAGTGGTCATGCCACTATTTTGCAAGATGTCTCAAATATTTTTGAGCATTTACAGTCATTATGCTGTCCGAGTCATCCCAGGTTTCTAAATAGTCTGATGCATTTGCAAATCCCTTCTTTCCGTTCTCGATGTTCCTTTGGGCCAGATTAACCACACTAATCGTTGAGTTGAGGTACTTCGTTGCCCCGCCATATATGTTGAAGCCATTATTATGACCCTAGGCATCCTAGAGAACCACCCACTAATCTAGCAATGCTTTGTATCTCCAGTGTGATGATTCTGGCCATTATTCTCGAAAGCATCCCGTGATGCCATTTAGTTAGTACGCATTCTATTTCTGGGTTTTTGAGCCCAAGATTCACTCTACTTACCTCGTGTTGATAGTGTTGCTCGTACCTTTAGGATATTAGTAACCTTTGCGATAGTCCTCGAGGTTCGTGGTATTTCCTTCTTCCAAATACCATGAACTACTTATGGCAGAAGTTTCTCGTTGAACCGAACGATCACAACCAGAGTGCTCTTGATGAGTTCTCGATTCTATATTGTGAATCTGCCAGTTCTACCTTTCTGCATGGGTTATCCGGAAGAAATGTTGAGCTTTGCTCGACATACTAAGCTATGCATACATAACTCAGAAAGATATATGTCCCTTTGAGTTGTCCCCTCTTAGTTGTTAACTGACCTTTGTCTGCCAATTGTTGGTCAAGAGTAGTTGTCCATTCGTGTTATTGATGCCTATTATTCCTGTGGTCCGTCAAGCCGTTCTATTTTAGAATGACTAGAGAAACAAACTCCAGTACCTCATCCATATCCTGGATTGGGTCAAAGTAGTTGTGTTCCACAGATTAAAAATGTCGATCCAGCTTCTAGTCTGTTCCACCCTGGAGTATTACCCCCTTATGTCAGGAATATTATAGGAATTGCACAACCTCTTATGGATTCTTGTCGCAGTGATACTTCTCGCCATCACTATTCATTCCTCGGTTCCGTGTTTTTGTAACCGGAATGCCGACAAGTGAATTGTGATGTGTGAAATAAATACTCCGAGCAACTCGTTGCTTGGTAGTAAATGGACAATACTCTCATTCTTAGCGTGCTGGTTATTGAATCATAATCCTAAGATATATCGTGCCACCTAGTCCTTATTTCATGTGCACTCTTCGATCAATGAGTTATGATTGTGTCGATCCCTTGCTCTTTTGATCATATCGTCTTGCCTTGAAAAGCGAGATTGTTCTCGAGCTTAGTGACATATCGGTGGTTCGTGATTTTCCGGATATCTTCACGGAAGTATCACCAGGTTGTTCCCTGGCCGTTATGTTGAGCTCATGATCTAGTTGGTTTTCCTCTAAACCATCCCTTCTCCAAGATCTGTGTTGGATACCCTGAACTAGTTGGTTGAGCTAAACAACAACTTGGAGAGTTGGAAGATAAATGCTTTGCCTGACTTAGTTCATTCCAAAGGGATATCCTTATGTGTGTGTGTGTGTGTGTGTGTGTGTGTGTGTGTGTGTGTTGAAGAAAGATGATATCTTCATTGGTTGATCCTCGTGATCAGTTGTTGGTGCTATTGTCTTATCCAATCTTTGATTTGAGTGCGGGCTATCGTCAAATCAAATCAGAACCAACGATGTTCGTAATGTTGTCTTATTCGTGGTTGACCCCTCGAGCATACCCCATTACATTTTTTGGTCTGACCAATACTATCACCGTGTTCACATAATGGTGGAATTCCAGTGATATGGAAATTCCGATGAGTTGTTGTTGAGCCCATCAGCAACATTTTGTCTCCTCCATGATTCATGTTGAACATCAACCTAGTGTTGGAAACTTTGTAAGAAATGCCTTTGTGTTCCATTCATGAGGCTTATGCTTGTATGGAAGAAGTGAATTCCTCTAATTGGCATGCATATGATGCAAGTTGTCGCCGTGAATTTGAGAAAGTTTGTTTCGCTTCCTCTGGAACCATCCCAAGTCAGTCATGCATACATGCGAAGTATTATGTGGTCTGGAGACTTGCAACCTTCATTCTATATGAATCCCTAGCACACCAACCACTGATTGATTTGTTCAAGGAAAAGTTCTTAAGTGCTAATCCTTAAGGACCCAAAGGTACATGCGCAGGACTTCGCTCTCCACAATGATGGTTTCCAATCAGAACTCAGTAGTGTTTCGTTGTAAGACTACTATGTGGTCATGCCTGTCTTGGACAACGTGTTCACATGTATGTAGCAGAACTAGCTCATGTTTTGGAGCTTGCTATCGTAGTTCACTCCCCGAGAATCTTGCAACGCCATCTCGTCGAATTGTGTTGCAAACTTTCTTTTCCAGACATGTTGAGTCTGAAGTATCCTGATACTAACCAGATCTGAATCTCAGGCAGATATGATGGTCGGAACATTCCAACATTTGCATTTTGTTCCTAGCTTGCACCGTCTTTGTGTCATTTCACTATGGGCTGCCTCCTTAGTAATTCTTATTCAGGATCATCTTCAAAAGTGGTCCTACCATGGATTCCACCCATTTCTGATGATAAGCAAAATCATCCCTTGCATTGTCTTCAACAAGGTAATCCACATCATCCATACTAGTCCAAGTATGCCATTCTACTGAACTCCTCCAAACGATCGCTCGAGAATTGCCTTAGGATGGTATAGATAATTTCAATGATCTCTGAATCAAAAGTAATTCTTTTTGCCACTTAGGGGAATATTTCTATGAGCCACCTTCCCTAATGTGCCCCGTTATGGAATCGTGGTAATTATCTCCTCGCTACTTTGAACCCATCCGCCATCTTCTTAAGCGTGGAATAGTTGCCTACCGAATCGTACTTCATCATCCGTTACTATCCATCCATCTTGATGTATGTTTTGTGTCCCAACTCAAGAGATGTTTCCACGTCTCATTCCATGAGTTGATCTTGAGTGCTCAACCTTCGAGGAGATCGTTTCCTATAGAGTTTCTTTCTGTCGTCATCATGTTGGATGAAGATCTCGAAAGCAAAGACGTCAAGATCAATTGGAGCAATGAACCAACATCTTCGAGAAGGGCAATTGGATCATGGAAATCGTGTTAACCTTGTGTTCCCTCTGTCTTCTTACCTCACGTCTTGAATCTCAGGACGAGATTCTTGTTTAGTGGGGGTGAGTTGTCACATCCCTAGTTCTGGTATGCTCTGAGCTAGCTAGTCATGTGTTGCATCATGTTTAAATTCTTTTGAATTTGAGATGGGGATTGATCAAACCCTAGCACCAGATCAAATCAAATAAGTTCAACATAAAATCATTTTCAATGAACCCAAAATGCCCTATGAAAATGTTCATGATTTCTGATAAAGGTTAAAACCTCTGCCAAAAATGATGAACATATTTTTAGGCCATTCTGGATTTTTGAATTAATTCATACTGTATTTGAATTGGAGCATTTAAATACTATTAATATTTTTAAATGCCCCAACAATTCTGGAATTAGTTGAGGGCCTCTGGAATAACTATTTTAGTGCCCATAACTATTTTCAGAATTTTTAAATGTGATTTAGTTTGAAAAACCAAATTAAAACAAATCTGCAAAATAGAAAAACAGAACAAAATTAGAAAACAGAGAGGGAGGGATGCTCACCTGGGCCTCAGCTATGCTAGCCCAGCCCACCTGGCTCAGTGACAGTCATCCCTAACCACTGCCTGTAGGCAGAGGCAGGACAGCGAACGCGCGCGCGAGCCGCCATGCCTCCTGCCTGCCTGGCCTCTCCCTTGACGCCCTGGCCGTCCCGAACGTCGCCACACGACCCCCCCCCCCCCCAGGCCTCTCTCACTCTCTCCCGTCCTCCTCCCCGCCTCTATCACCCTCTCCCGCGACAGCCGAAGCGCTGCCGTCGCCGCAGCTCACCACCGATGCGCTCCCCGCTGTCCCCTCGCCCCTCCGTCGAGTCCGCGAGCTCCACGTCATCGCCTGCTACCTCTCCATCGAGCCACGTGACGCGGGAAGCCCTGGAGAGCCGCCATCGTTGTCATCTTCATCGCCGGCCGACGGAGATCGCCATCGTCGCCCCGTCGTCGCCAAGCCTCTCCCGAGCCGGCTGAGTTGATCATCCGACGCGCTGTGAGCCCCTACGCCGTCCCCCTTCCTTCTGCGTTCGTTGCCTCGCCTAGGCCGTAGTTCCACCAAAGCCATGAGCTCCTCGCCGCTGGCGATGATGCAGACGCGGACATGGTCATTGCAGCCCGTGACCGAGCACACCAGTGTGCTCAGCACGTCTCCGCGAACCCGTAGCCACCAGAATATCCCCCTTCCACGCTCTCTAGCGCCAAACCCGACTGCTCCCGAACTCCGGCCGCCGCCCAAGTGGTTGTCGCCGTCGACCCCGGCCTCCCTGCGCCCAGCTGCGCGCACCCCTCGATGCGGGCGAGTGAGGACTTCCTCGTGGTGCCCTCAGCGCGCCCAGCCGCTGCCCTTGCGCCACCTAGGCGAGCCGCCGCCGCACTGTAAAGTCGCCGGCCCTTAATTCGGCGACGCTGATGTGGCACGATTAGTTAGGGTTAATGACGCAGTTAGTAACACCCTCGGACACAGACAGCCAGGCCCCACTGCCTAACTAACCATCTAACTAAGTAAGATTAAGATTAATCTAATTATAGTGGGCCCACGTGTCAGCTTTGACTATGCTGATGTGGGCGTTGTCCCGACCCCACCTGTCTGTGACCTAGGCAGCACTGGGTCACTGACCAGTGGGCCCCACTGGCTAGGTTTGACTTGGACCGCCCCTGTTGACTTGATGACATCACACCGACGTCATGCTGACGCAGTTAACCATTTTCTGGATATAAAATAATTCAGGAAATTTCAAAAAATAGCTAAAACTTCTAAAATTTATAGAAAATCAACGGTAACTCAGAATGAAATAAATTATATATGAAAAATGATCAGAAAAATCCAATCTATCCATCTTTACCTTTTTCATGCATGTTAGAACAACTTATGGCTGCTGTTTAGGACAAATCATATAAAGGGCATTTAAACCTTCACATATGGAGTTTGAAGTTGAAACTAGGGTTTAAACCAACATCATTTAACTTGTTGCTAGTTGCATTAGCTCAAATCAACAGCATATTGCCATATCATTCTCATGCATCATAATTGTTGCATTGCATTGATTGTGTTCTTCCTTGTTTGCCGGTATTTGTCCCCTCTCAGTAGACGTGGTTCCGACATGAGATCGATGACACCGATGAGGAGCTATACTATCTTCGGAAGTGTCAGGCAAGAAAAACCCCTTGTTCATTCCGATACAATCCCACTCTCTCGCTCCTACTCTCTCTTACTACATTAGGACAACAATATTTCAACTGTTACATGTTGCGGTAGCTGAACCCCTTTCCTCTGTATGACCTGTCATTGCCACAGTAAATAGATGAAACCCACTAGCATGAGTAGGAGTTGTTTGAGCCTTGATGTGCCTAGTCATTCATGCTTTTATGTCATGCCTGCTACTGCTTAGAGTTGAGTCAGGTCCGATTCATCGGGGATGAATTGGAGGTATGTGAACATGTCCTACTATTGAGAGCTAAGTGTGTGAACACGATTTGGTAAATGTAGCGGTGAGAGGCCATGTAGGAGTACATGGTGGGTTGTCTCATTGTAGCCGTCCTCAGGAACTGAGTTCTGTGTTTGTGATCCATGAACAGTTACTACCACACATTGGGCTCCGCACGCTCCAAGCTCTCTCAACTTATTGATACACCTGATCTCTGTCCAGGAGTTGCAACTAGTTTCTGGTGTTTGTAGGTAGTGTTAGTAATCTACCAAGTGGCACCCAGTACAGGTGGGCTTGGGATGACTAGGCATGTGCACGGTGTACCAAGTGGCACCCGGATGGTGGGCTTGGGAACCCTGCTCACATCGTTTGGGGCCATGAGCGACACCTTGGCCGGATCTCCTTGCGGATGGAACCCGAATAGGCGATAAACATGGAATAGAGACTTGTGTGGTTAGTCAGGTCGTGGCCGACTCCCACGCCAGGCTTCCGCTTGAAGGTTGCCGAGATACACGACGTGTACATGGTGGTAAGTGGCGAGAGCGTGTGTGAAGAAGTACCCCCTCCAGGGTTAACATCATCTATTTGAATAGCCGTCTCCGCGGAAAAGGACTTCTGGGTTGCCTGTACAGTTCATACACAAGTGAAAGTGGATACTCTAAAATGCACAAGATAAGCGTGAGTGCTATGGATGGCCTTCTCATAGGGATACGGGAGCGGATCCATAGTGGTGTAGTGATATGGTGAATATGTGGACTCGTGTGCGCCACCTCAAAAGAGTTACTTGCAGTCGTAGTTAGGATAGCCACCGGGTCAAAGCTGGCTTGCTGCAGTTAAACTCCACCACCCCTTTTTGGTACTGATGCATATGTAGTTAGTTCTGATGTAAGTCTTGCTGGGTACATTTGTACTCACGTTTGCTTACTTTATGTTTTTGCAGAGAGACGTCAGTCTCGCTAGTAGTTCCGTGTGGACTTCGACGTTTAGCTTGTTACCTCAGCTACGATCTTGTACCCTTGGGAGGGTCTTGTAGATAGTCAGGCTTCTCAGCCTTTTTCATTTGTAGTTGTCTGTACTCAGACAAGTTAAGCTTCCGCATGTGCTTGATGCTTGTATGCTCTGTATGTTGGGTCATGAGACCCATGTTTGTAATACTTGACTCCTCGGAGCCTAATGAATAAATACTCTGAGTCATAGAGTCTTGTTGTGATGACGTGTTGTATTTGCACATATCGAGCATATTGTGTGTATGATTTTGAAATGCTTGGTATGTGTGGGATCCGACGACCTAGTTGTCTATCCTTGTGTCGGGGGAGATCTGTCCCACCACGAACACCTATGGGGCCGGAGCCCCTTTTCGGTTCGGCGGGGGGCGGAGGATGCACGAAGAGCAGATCGAGGTGATCACACGAGGGATTTACCCAGCTTCGGAGCTCTCCGGAGAGATAACACTCCTACTGCTGCTTGTCTGGTTGTATTGTGTTCTTGCTAGGGAGCGTCGGGCGCTACAAAACCTAGCTCGAGATCTGGTGGCCTCGTGTGAGCTAGATGAACGAGGCGAAAGTGCCGAACGGGACGGAACCAAACCCCTTCTACGTTGCCCTTGGGCCTCCTTTTATAGGCGCAAGGGGACACCACAAATGGCAAGTAGACAGGGGTAAAAATGGAAAAACAGAGGTTGGTACACCGCTTTGTACAGTGTACAGTGGTCTATACCTAACTCTGACGGCGAGGGACAAGCGCCATAAATGCCCGTCCATGTCGCCTGAAAAGTGCGACAGGGACCGTCAGGTGCGCCTCCGTTTGCCACGACGGTGGCTTGTCAGCGCCGCTTATCGCTGTTTCTCTCCGTGGCTGCACGACGTCGACACGCTGCGTTCGGAAAGCCCCATGGTGACACGTTGGTGGATGAGCTGGAGCGGAGAGGGAGAGAAGCTACTTGCCGCGGCAAGCGCCTTGCCGCAGCAAGGTTCTTGTCGGGCTCGGGAGCTTGACGCTCACCAAGCCTTCCCGGCAAGCTCCTCTTGCCGGGGCCTTGTTTCCTTCACGCCTCGAGTGGCCTTCCCGGCAAGCTCCTCTTGCCTGGGCCTTCTGCGTGCCCAGAGCGGCCTTCCCGGCAAGCTCCTCTTGCCGGGGTCTTGTCTCTTTGACTGAGAACACTTTGTTCTTGAATGGCTCCAAGGGAGCCGCGAAGAGTCTTGGAGATCATCTGGCAAGCCTTGCCGCGGGGTGCTGCGACTGCCCGTGCACGAGTTCGGGATACTAGGGTACCCCTACTCTAGTACACCGACAGGAGCCCCCGGGCCTGGGCCATACACGGTGCCGAAGCGCTGTTGGGCCAGGCCCAAAACAGTGCAGCACGCACGCGCTGCCCTGAATCTCGCCGTTACCCACCTGGACCCACCACGTCCCCCATTTAACGGCACGCCGAACGCGGGCGTTTATGGGAGAAGTCGTGGGCAAGATCGTGGGGGAAGTGGGCGGTGCACGGGGGCGCTCCACCCGTCGTCTCAGTTCTGCATCTCCGCCACGTGGCTCCCATGCTCTCGGGATCATGGGCGGTGGAAGTGGGGAGCCGGGCCGTTGCGAGCAGAGGCAGCAGGTCGGCCCCGATTCCCTGCTCTTCCTATGCTCTGATTCGCCGAGCGGGGCGGCCGAGGCCCCACCTTGCTTCTTTAAGAAGGGCAGGAGGGGAGCGCAGAGACCTGCATTCTCCCATCTCCTCCTTCCCTCAGCTTCTGCTCCCCTTCCTCTCATTCGCCATGGAGAAAGGGAAACTTGGTTCTTCATCAGTGGCGACGACGGTCGCCGCTAGGCAGCGCTCCCCTCCCAACCCCACGTCCGTGGCGGCAGAGCCAGCCACAAGAGGAAGAGGGAGGGGGCAAGGTCGTGGACGAGGTCGAGGTGCTCGGGGAAGAGGCGGACGGGCGGCGCCGCCTCTGCCTCCGGCCAAGGACCCTCCCTGCGGCGGTCCATACAGGGGACGACCCTTGCGAGTTCTTCGTCAGGCTGCGTCGGGCGCCTCGTCGTCGCCTCCGGCTTCCAGCTCCGTTTGCGAGCGCGATGGAGTCGAATCCGCCCGAGACGCTGAGATTGCACATGAGGGGCTGTGGAATCAGCGGGATGCGAGTCCGTGTCGTATTCCCAGCCCCTAATGTGATGTATCTTGATCGTGGGTGGAAGACGTTCGCCCGCATCCACAGCCTGAGGGCGGGGTTCACCCTCCATTTCAAGTTAATGGAGGGTGATCTCCTCTCCGTCAAGGTCTTCGGGGATCTCGGGACTCGGGCGAAGTGCTGCGTGGATAGCTCCTCCGACAGCGAAGACTCCCCCTCGAGCGAGAGTGACGAGGAGGAGAGCGGCAGCGACGACGAGGGCAGCGGGCCCGAGTAGTTGTCGGGCGTCGTCTCGCGCGTTACCGGCGACCCCATCATCCGTGTCGCCGGCCCCTTGAACTCCCCGGGGTCGTCTCCTTGGGCGGCTGGCGTAGAGGGAGGCTGCAGAAGGGGAAGAGGGATGGCGACAAGGCCGTCAAGTCGGAGTACGAGGGCGTAGTGCCCTCGACAGCGTGCTGACGTCCTGCCGCCCCGTCTTCGAGCCCCACTTCCGGCGCTGCCATTTCCATCTAGCCCTCGGGGAGCCCCCAGGGATGTTCCTTTGGTGCGTTCTGTCTTCTGGCACCTGTAGCTTGCCTAGGCGTTGCTTTTGCCCTTCTCGCCTCCTTGACCTACCTCTTGAAGAGGGGGACAGGAAAAAGGATTACGGGCATCTTATCTTTTTAATTTGTAAGCCTTCGGGCCTTATCTGCATTTAGAACTTGTAATCCTCTCTTTCATATTTTTCATTCTTCACGGACTATACCCGAGTAGAATGTTTTTAATGAAAGAGGGATGTTTGAAAAAGAACGAAAGGCTTATCTGACATCGCAGCCCCCGGCAACCTTGGCTTGTCGTGGCCCCCGGCAACCCTCGCTTGCCGCAGCCCCCGGCAACTCTGGCTTGCCGGGGCTTGGTCGCCGGCGCGCCCTTCTTTTCCTCTTCGCTGTTATTTTAGTTCTGAGGACAATTTAGCCAGAGCTGCAACAAGTTATTTCTGTAATATAACCTTGTTCTGGGCAATATTAGCTATGTTGCTCTCTTTACTCGACTCCTGGCTTTGTATGTTATTGCCCTACGCTTTTCAGGGAAACTTGCCGGTGCAGGCACCCTTGCCGCGAGCGCCGAGTGCGGAACTTCGGCGGCCTGCTGGCGGGGTCGTTACCGGCAAGCAACCTTGTCGTGGACTAGTCGCAGCTCGCTTAAGTTGTTGAGCGGACTCGAAACAAAGTAAGGGCGCGACCAATCACGATTTGGCTCCTCCGCGCATGGGTTTTCCATACAAAGCCGGGTCGTATACACTATCTTAGGCAATCTGAATGCAATGTTACTTCCTCTACTTGACTCTTTCCTCTGTATGTTTTACCCTACGCTTTTAGGGAACTTGTCGGAGCAAACACCTTTACGCGCGAGCGCTGAGTGCGGAACGTCAGCAGCCTGCTGGCAGCGTTGCTCGCGACAAGAAACCTTGCCGCAGCTAACCGCGGCTCACTTAAATTGTTGGGCAGACTCGAAACAAAGTAAAGGCGCAAACTAGCTTTATTGCAGCTCACTTAAATTGTTGAGCGGACTCGAAACAAAGTAAGGGCGCAAACCAGCTACGTCGCAGCTCATTTAAATTGTTGAGCGGGCTCGAAACAAAATAAGGGCGCGACTAGCTACGAGTTGGTTCCTCTCACAAGACAAAGTTATCCATACAGGGCATGGCCGTTCGTGGAAGATAACTCAAAATTTAAAAACTAATTGCTCAAGCTTTGGCAACTTAGCTTTTCTGTCGCTTGCCTCCCGGCAAGGCATTATCTCTTCGAGCGACGCTTGGCGGTCCACGTCATTATCTTCTCCTTCCCCCCCGGTTAACTTGTGGGTGGATGAACCTTCCTCATCTCTTTTGAGAAGAAAGAAGAGAAAATAAAGTCATGGAGCCTAGTGGCTCGTTATTGCTTACCGGGTGCTGATGCTGCACAAAGATGTCAGGTAACACATGCAAATAAGTTATGAAAGCATGAATTTGACGATCTCTGCGCAGGCCATAGGCTTTACTGATGCACGGGGTCTGCGCCCGGCTTTGTACGAAGGATTACATGCAACAGCGGCAAGACTTGTACAAAAGGTTGGTTGCCGGAACGGGTTCCGACAACCGCGCCTTATGGGTAAAACTTACGAAGATGCTCTATATTCCAGGAGTTGCTCACCGGAACGCCATCTTCGGTCTCAAGGCGGACAGCGCCAGGCCTTGTGACTCGTTTCACCCGATAAGGGCCTTCCCACTTCGGCGTCAACTTGTTTGAATTCTTGGCGGACTGAACGCGCCGAAGAACAAGGTCGCCTTCCTCGAGACTTCTGGCATTAACTTTGCGGCTATGGCAGCGTCGCAAAGCTTGCTGGTATCGAGAGGCTCGTACCGCAGCCTGAAGACGGTCTTCCTCAAGGAGCAGCACGTCATCTTGCCGCAGCTGCTCTTGCTCGAGCTCATCATAAGCGAGCACTCGAGGTGACCCGTATACGAGGTCCGTGGGGATAATCGCCTCTGCTCCATAGACTAGAGCAAAGGGTGTCCGGCGATGGCTCGATTTGGCGTCGTCCTGATCGACCAAAGAACCACCGGCAGCTCCTCGATCCAGTTTCTTCCGCACTTGTGCAGCCTGTCGAAAGTTCTGGTCTTGAGTCCACGAAGCACTTCAGCGTTCGCCCTCTACCTTGACCGTTGCTTCTCGGGTGAGCAATGTAAGCGGCACCTTGGCGCCAAGGTCTTGGACGTACTGCATGAAGGTGCGGCTCGTAAATTGAGTGTCGTTGTCGGTGATGATCCTATTGGGGATCCCGAAGCGACAAACAATCGACCTGAAGAACTTGACTGCCGATCGTGCGTCACCTTCCTCATGGTTCCACTTCCGGCCACTTTGTGAACTTGTCGATTGCGACGCATAAGTACTCAAAGCCCCGACAGCTTCGGGGAAAGGGGCCGAGGTTGTCGAGCCCCAGACCGAAAATGGTCAGGATAAAGGGATCGTCTGGAGAGCTTGAGCTGGCTGGTGTATCTGCTTGGAATGGAACTGGCACGCTTCACACTTGGTTACTTGTGCAGTTGCATCCTGGAGGGCTTCGCCGAAGAAACCTTGCCGGAAAGCTTTGCCGGCAAGTGCTCTTGCGCCAATGTGGTGACCACATATGCCTCCGTGTATCTCTGCCAACAGCTTTTGTCCATCTTCCCGGCAAATGCACTTCAATTTCACACCGTTGGGTCTTCTTCTGTACAGTATGTTGTCAACAAACTGGTACATACTTGACCGCCGGGCTACTCTTTCCGCCGCTTCTTGCTCTTCGGGAAGTTCTCCTGTCTGGAGGAAATGAACGATCTGCTGCGCCCATGCTGGAGCCTGTGGCTCGACAACAAGGACTAAAGGCATAATTGCGGCTGCAGGAATATCTGCTTCTACGGCAAGAACCTGAGGTTCTGCCGGAGCATGATACTCCCCGGCAAGCTTGCCGGAGCAAAACTTGTCGGGAGCGTTTGCTTCAACGAAACAAACCGTAAGGCTTGTCGGAGCAAACTGCTCCTCAGCATCGTTGCCTTTAGGGACTTTCTTGGCAGCGGCTTCAGGGAGCTCTGCCGGCAAGTAATCACCAGAAACCAACTTCCTTTTCTTGCTCTGTCCAGTTGATGGTGCTACAGTTGGTTGGGACAGCTTGAGCACGAAAGTTCCTGGTTCCACAGGTAGCTTGAGTGCAGCACACTTTGACAAGCCGTCGGCAATGTCATTCTGAGCTCTTGGAATGTGTTCCATTTGCAGGCCGTCAAAGTGTTCTTCTAGCTTTCTCACTTCATCAACGTAAGCTTCCATCAACGGACTCTGATAACTCTTGTTCACTTGTCGGATAACAAGTTGCGAGTCACCCCTGACAATGAGCTTCTTGATCCCAAGTTCCACTGCGATCCTGAGACCGGCAAGCAACCCTTCATACTCTGTAGTATTGTCCGTTGCTTGTTCCTTGGGAAAGTGCATCTGGACTATATACTTGAGGTGCTCTCCGGTGGGTGCGATAAGCAGCACGCCGGCACCGGCGCCTTGCAGCGAGAAGGCACCGTCAAAGTACATTATCCATTCCTTGCTCGCTTCCTTGTCGGGGATGCTCTTCTCTGGAATCTCTTCATCTGGTGTTGGCGTCCATTCTGCTATGAATTCTGCCAATTCTCTGGATAGTTGAAGTGCTTTCAAACTTGAGGCCAAAGCTTGACAATTCTAGTGCCCACTCGACAATCCTGCCTGTTGCTTCTGGGTTTTGCAGAATCCTCTTCAGCGGAAAGCGAGTGACAACTGTGATCTCGTGTGCTTGGAAGTAATGACGCAACTTTCTCGAGGCCATAAGGAGGCCGAAAAGCAGCTTCTGCACACCAGAGTACCTTGATCTAGCTCCCTGTAGAAGGGAACTGACGAAGTAGACTGGGCGCTGCACCATCCTTTTCTGAATCTTGTCGGGGCCAGAGCTTGTCGGAGAGGCCCCCTGCTTGTCGCTGGACGTACTTGCCGTGGTCGTTAGCCCATCATCCGCCTCTCTCTCCGCTACTAACGCAGCACTAACCACTTGATTGGTTGCCGCTAAATATAGCAACAACTTCTCTTGTGGTTTAGGTGCGACAAGTGTTGGAGGAGAGGACAGGTACCTCTTCAAGTCTTGCAGCGCAGCCTCCGCTTCCGGAGTCCATTTCATTGGACCCGCCTTTTTCAAAATTTTGAAAAATGGCAGGGCGCGCTTAGCTGACTTAGAGATAAACCTGCTGAGAGCAGCTACACAACCGGCAAGTCTTCGCACATCCTTGACGCGCTTCGGTGCTTCGATCTATTCAATGGCCTTGATCTTGTCGGGGTTGGCTTCAATTCCCCACTGAGACACGAAGAACCCGGAAGCTTGCCGGAAGGGACTCCAAACACGCACTTCTCGGGTTTGAGCTTGAGGTTGATCTTGTGCAGATTTGCAAAGGTCTCGTCCAGATCTTGGATCAGAGTTGCTTTATCTTTGCTTTTGACCACTATGTCATCCATGTAGGCTTCTACATTTCTGTGCATCTGTGGCTCAAAAGCGTCATGGACTGCTCTTGCAAATGTTGAACTAGCATTTTTTAATCTGAAAGGCATCCGTACGAAACAGTAGGTGCCACATGGAGTTATGAATGCGGTTTTCTCTTCATCCTCTTCTGCCATGAAGATCTGATGATATCCTAAATATGCATCAAGAAACGAGAGCAAATCACATCCGGCTGTGGAGTCAACAATCTGGTCAATGCGCGGCAAGGGAAATGGGTCTTTGGGACAAGCTTTATTGACATCAGTGAAGTCTATGCAAAGCCTCCATTTCCCATTTGCTTTGCGCACGACTACAGGATTGGCCAGCCACGTGGGATGGAGCACTCCTCTGACAAGGCCTGCTGCTTCCAGTTTCTTGATCTCTTTTGCTATGAATTCTTGGCGCTCCATTGCTTGCTTCCTGACCTTCTGCTTGACGGGTCGCGCGTGAGGACTGACGGCAAGGTTGTGCTCAATTACTTCCCTGGGAACACCGGGGATGTCAGACGGTTGCCATGCAAACACATCGACATTCGCCCGCAGGAAAGTAACGAGCGCGCTTTCCTATTTAGGGTCAAGCGTGGCACTGATGGTGAAGGTACCACCAGTGCCGTCCTCCTTGGCGGACACTTTCTTGGTTGTTGGCGGAGCTGCCATTGTCTTCTTTTGGCACTTGCCGGTGGAGCTCGATGGTGCGTCCTCGACGGTAGCGCAGCACTCCGAAGAGGTGCGCTTGCCGGAGTGGGCATCAGAGCTCTTGCCAGACTTGGATTTCTTCTTCTCCCGGGGAGCTTTAGCGGCAAGTGTCGTGCTATCTGCCACGGCTGCTGCTTCCCGGTAGATCTTGTCGGCACAGATAAGTGCATCCTTCTTGTCTCCAGGGACAGAAATGACACTTATCGGGCCTGGCATCTTGAGCACGTTGTAGGCGTAGTTAGAGGCCGCCATGAATTTGGCGAGCGCTGGACGGCCGAGTATCCCATTATAAGGCAATGGGAAATCAGCAACGTCGAACGTGACCCTCTCAGTTCTGAAGTTTAGCTCGCTGCCAAATGTTACTGGCAGCGTGATCTTCCCCTTTAGCTTGCTCCTTCCCGGGTTGATTCCTTGGAATGTGCCGGTCTCTTCGAGCTCGCTGTCAGGGATCTGTAGCTTCTGGAGCACTGTAGAGGAGATCAGATTCAAGCCGGCCCCGCCGTCAACTAACATCTTTGTGACCTTGAGGTTGCGGATAGTTGGCGAAACCAACATCGGCAAGCACCCGACCGCAGTTATGCGATCAGGGTGGTCCTCAATATCAAAGATGATAGGCGTGCTGGACCATTTCAGAGGTTTGCGTGACTCTACAGACGGTTCTGCTGCATTAACCTCTCGCATCCATTGCTTGAGTTGGCGGTGCGAGGTATGCAGAGAAGCGCCACCGTCAACGCAAAGGACCTCTGTGGCTTTCTGAAACTCCTGGTCGTCGGCTTCTTCGTCATCTTCGTCTTCGTCGCTGTCTTCGTCTTCATTCTTGTCGCGGCCACGGGGAGGTCTGTCTCCTTGCCGCTGCTTGGCCTTGCCGCGGCGTCCCCCCCGGCAAGGACGCTTATTGCCAGCTCCTCCAGCTCCTTCCTGGGCTTTCTCCTTGTCGCAGTGCTCGTATTCAGCTCTCTGCTGTTCTACAAGCTGCTCGACTTTCTTACAGCTCTGGAGGTCATGACCCTTGGTGCGGTGGATCTTGCAATACTGCTTGTTGGAGCCGTCCTGCTTGTCGGCGACCGCCACTGCCTGGTTGTTGGCTCCCCCGGCAACCTCCTTGCCGGATCCGACAACCTTGGCGGCGCCTCCGTTGCCGGACTGCTCGACAACTAGCACATCTTTGCCCTTATTTCTGTTGTTCCGTCTCCAGCCTTTTCTTGTCGGGACGGCACCCTCACTGTCAGATCCTGCTTCTGTCTTTTCTCCTGGGTATCTTCTTCCCTCCTCGGCGCGTGCACACTTGTCGGCCAGGGCGTAGAGCTCACTGACATCTCTGATTTTGCACATCGCCATCTCCTCCCGCATCCTACGGTTCCATACGTTCTGATGGAACGCGCTAATCACCGCAGCGGGGTGGATGTCTGGGATGGTGCGCTGTACACGGCTGAACCTCTGGATATACTTGCGCAGGGATTCTCCTTCCTTCTGGGTGAGCAGATGGAGATTGCTCTCCTGGCCATGCGGTTTGTGGCCGCCGGTGATGGTGCCAACAAACTGATGGCACAGGTCAGCCCAAGAAGATACGGAGTTTTCCGGCAAGTGCATGAGCCAAGATCTGACGTTGGGCTTGAGTACCAACGGGAAGTAGTTGGCCAGGATCTTCTCGTCTCGTCCCCCGGCAGCCTGCACCGCAATGGTGTAGATGCTGAGGAACTCCGACAGATGCGTCTGGCCATCGTACTTCTCGGGTACGTCTGGTTTGAAGTTCTTGGTACTGGGCCACTGGACCTGCCGCAGCTCACGGGTAAACACAGGACAACCTACCGCGTACGGCAAGCCGTCTGGTTCCCCTGGCGCATGCATATCGACAGAGGGCCCAGCGCGCTGGTCTGATTGACGTCGCGCTTCTCTTCGACGCTCGATGCGAGTTCAAGCATCTTCTTGCTGTCGTTCTTGGAGGACTTGGCGCTGATCGCGACGTGCTCGCGGATCCGATGATGCAGTGGAGTCGCTGTCGATGTTGATCCGACGAGCCGGTGATCTTGGCCTTCGGGGTGGAGAGTGCATGGTGGTTGCACCTCCACAGGTCTCGTCGCCACCGGCTCGTGCCTTGTCGTGTTGCCGCAGCGATGACGGTTGCTTGTCATGAACGCCGCCGCTGGCGGCCGATGAGACTACGATGGTGGCCCTCCATTCGTCGACCTTGTCAGACGCCGGAGGGTAATCCAGGAGCAGTTGAGCTCGCGCTAAAGCTTCTTCTCGAGTGGTGGGCGGCAGTGGCGACCGGCGCGAGGAGCGGGATATGCTCGGACTTCCGTTTACGTTAGAAGGAGCAGTCCCCCGTCCTGGCGACCGTGCCTCGCTCGGGCCAACATGCGGGCGTGCATGCTGGTCTTGAGCGTTGTGCGACCCTCCATCTCGGTCTGGGGCCAACGAGCGTATGGCGCTGTGGACGCCATGACGCTGTCGGTCCCGCGCTTCCAAAGATGGTCGCGGTGAATGTCTTGACGCCGAGGTTTGTGCGGCCTTGTCCTTGGACTTGGCAGCGTTGTGCGCTCCCTCGTCCACGTCCATCCCTCCGCCTGCATCTACCCCACCACCCGTTTGCTCCGGAGGTGGCGGAATCGATGCAGACGGTTCTCCTGCCGCCGAAATCTTCTTCTTCGGCGCCATGTCGATGAAGACGATGATGATGCGGCCCGTCTGAACACCGGATCAGGTTCGCACAAACTCGACGCTCCCCTACCTGGCGCGCCAGAGATGTCGGGGGAGATCTGTCCCACCACAACACACAATGAACGTGGCAATGTCCCTTTTTATACCGTGCCACCAAAATGTTTCCTGAAGATCCTTGTACATTTTTGTCCCTCCAGGATGGATTGAATACGGAGCGGTGTGGCCTTCAGCTAAGATTTGCTGTTTAAGGTCCTTTATATTTGGTACACAAAGTCTACCTCCGTACCACAGTATTCCCTGCTCATTGATAACAAATTCTGAGGCCATGCCCAAACTCACTTTCCGTTTTATGCCTTCAATGCTGGGGTGTCCATGCTGAGCCTCTTTAACTTTTTCTATCAGGGTAGGCTGTATTTCTAAATTCGACACACTGCCTTCGGTGACCACCATCAAGTTGAGTTTAGCAAACTCTTGCCGAAATTCAGGTCTCAGGTTTGGTAGGTCGTCGTTGTTCGGGCTAGGGTTCCGACTTAGAGCATCCGCTACTACATTTGCTTTGCCTGGATGGTAGTGGATTCCAACATCATAATCCTTTACTAATTCTAACCAGCGTCGTTGCCGTAAATTGAGTTCTGGTTGTGTGAAAATATACTTGAGACTTTTATGGTCCGTGTATATTTCACAACGGTTCCCAAGTAAAAAGTGTCTCCATTCCTTGAGTGCATGAATAACTGCTGCAAACTCCAGGTCATGAGTAGGATAATTTTCCTCATGCTTGCGAAGTTGTCTGGAGACATACGCGACTACCTTGCCTTCTTGCATCAATACGCATGCGAGGCCTTTCCGGAATGCGTCACAATACACCTCAAAATATTTGTGTATGTCTGGCACAATTAATACTGGTGCTGTCGTTAATTTCCTTTTTAGTTCTTGAAAACTTTTCTCGCAAGCTTCCGTCCACTCAAACTTCTTGTCTTTCTTGAGAAGCTGCGTCATTGGCTTTGCTATAGTGGAGAATCCTTCAATAAATCTTCGGTAGTATCCTGCTATTCCCAAGAAACTTCGTACGTCCGTTACGTTAGCTGGTGGTTTCCAGCCAAGTACGGCCTTGACTTTTTCTGGGTCTACGGCAATACCTTCTTGGGTCAGTACGTGGCCCAGAAAACCTACCTATCTTAGCCAAAATTCACACTTGCTGAACTTGGCGTACAATTGATGTTTCCTGAGTTCTCCTAGTACAATTCAGAGATGTTCAGCTTGACCTTCTGGTGTCTTGGAGTATATCAGAATATCGTCGATGAATACCACAACAAACTTGTCTATAAATTTCATAAATACTTTATTCATGAGGTGAACAAAATATGCGGGTGCGTTCGTTACCCCAAATGGCATTACTGTGAACTCATACAATCCGTATCTGGAGGTGAATGCCGTCTTGGGGATATCTTCTGTTCGTACTTTTAACGGATGGTATCCCGACCTTAGGTCAATTTTCGAGAATACCTTGGCCTGAGCGAGCTGATCAAATAAATCATTTATCCGTGGCGTCGGGTATTTGTTCTTGATTGTGACCATGTTAAGTGCTCGATAGTCTATACACAATCTCAGTGTTCCATCCTTCTATTTGGCAAATAAAATTGGTGAACCCCAAGGTGAGGAGCTAGCTCGAATATATCCTTTGTCCAGTAATTCTTTTATTTGCTTCTTCAATTCTACCAATTCGGATGGTGCCATTCTGTATGGTTTCTTGTATATGGGGGCGGTTCCGGGTGCTAGCTCAATGTTGAATTCTATCTCTCGGTCTGGTGGCATGCCTGGTAGTTCTTCGGGAAATACGTCTGGAAATTCGCACACTACTGGAACCTTGCTTAATTCAGAAATATCCACTTTGTTCAATCTTGGTTGCCGGGATAATTTTCTCTCTTTGCCTGAAACTCTTATTGTCTTCCCTGGTGGTGGGTGAGAATTACGGTCCTGTTGAACCAGTCAATAAAACCTTTGTTGGTGGTCAACCAATCCATCCCTAAGATGACATCCAGTCCTTTATTTTCCAATACAATAAGGTTGGCGTGAAATTTCAATCCTTTAAACTCAATAATCACACCTTGGCAGTAACTCTGGGTAACTTGCTTAACCCAGGGGATTTGATGATCATGGATTTTTCCAAGGGACGCATCGAAAAATTATTTTGCAAATCAAAACTTTTCGAAATGAATGAGTGAGAAGCTCCAGAATCAAACAAAACCATGGCAGGTATTGTGTTGACAGGGAACGTACCGAGTACGATATCCGGGGCGTTCTGTGCTTCCTCTCTGGGCACGTGGTTCAGATGACCCTTCCTGTGGTTGTTATTGGGGTTGAAATTGTTTCACTTGGGTGCTGAATTATTGCCACCATTGTTCGGCTTTGGGGTCGAGTTTTTGGCTTGGGACACTGCTTGGCATAGTGTCCTTCCTCTCCACAAGCGTAGCATGTAACGCCTGGGCGATATGTGAACTCCTTGTCCCTTGCATGGAAATTCTTGACTGGGCGGGAGACATTTGTCGTGGGTTTGTGTGTCCCACCTTTCTAAAAATCCGTCTTGCTTCGGTGGTTGCGAGCAAGATTTGTCTGGTCCCTTTTTCGCTTGCGGAAATCCTCCAAGATGCGTCTCTCATTTTCCAAGGTAATGGCCTTATCCACCAGCGTCTTGAAATTTGGAAAAGTGTGCACAACCAATTGGCGTTTAAGCGCGGGCACCAGACCGTCTAGGAATTTCTCCATCTTCTTGCTTTCAGTCATACGCTCTTCGTTGGCGTAGCGAGACAACAGAGTAAACTGACCGTTGTATTCTGACACTGTCATGGTTCTTTGTTTGAGGTCATCAAATTCTCTTTTCTTGATCTTCATAAGGCTTTTGGGAATATGCGCCCCACGAAAACCTTCTTTGAACTCCTCCCAGGTTATATTATTTTCGTTGGGGTGCATGTGTAGGAAATTTTCCCACCACGATGCCGCTGCTCCAGTGAGATAGTGTGGTGCATATAGCACTTTCTCAATATCTGAACACTGTGCAATAATTAATTTTCTTTCCATGTCTCGAAGCCAGTCCTCGGCTTCAAGAGGTTTGTCAGTATGAGAAAATGTTTGGGGACGCGTCTTCTGTAGCTCAGACAACTTGGATTGCTGCTGATACTGTCCATGATGATTTCCCATATTGATGACTTGGTTCATCATTTCCTGATGTTGTTGCTGACTTTGCTCATAAAGGCGGCATATCTGGGAAAATGTTGTTTCACTGTCCTGTTGACTCGACTGCCCCTGTGTGAAATTGTTGCTGGGTTGTGTGCCATAATTTTCCTCTGGCGGAGTTGGCATGGAGCGCGTCCAAGGACGAGACTTTTTCACTCTGGGGATATATTTTGCAAAACTCATAAGAAAGGGAATTGAGTCGCAAAAATCAATAAATGCACAAAGACGGGAAAAAATTAAAATGCTCCAGGGTTTTCAAAATAGAAATCGATTGCGCACGGAGAAGGACTGCTCATTACATATCTTACATGCAGGCGGTAATTATACAATACAGCACTCAGGATATGCGTACATATTCCTGACATGTTATTTAGGCTAGTGCACTTCTCCCAGTTCCTACATGATGCGCAGACAAGCTACTTCTCACAACTTAGGTACATATAAACATATCGTACAAAGTGGTTCATCGCATGGCGGCTAAGCTTACTCAGTCGGAGATGGTGAGGATCTCCTTTGCCCTGCCGAGGGTGAGGCGCAGTGAGGCTGGGGACTCAACCTCCTCCTCGCTAATAAGCTCCAGACGTGAAGTGCTGCGCTGAGTAGATGGAGCGGGTGCCATAGGCGGAGCAACTCGAACAGGAGTGGGCGCAAAGGGTGGTGCAGTGCGGGCTGGAGTGGGCACAAGGACTTGGTTGAATTCCTCGGTGGAAGGCAGGCGACGAGCAGTGGCGAGAGTGGTAGGTGCATAAGATGCTGAGGACGAGACGAAAGTCAGTGGCGGTGCGGTGTGCAGGAGCCCCCTCCTGTTGGCGGCACAGCCATGGACTGAGTCCATGCGGGCAGCCACGAAGTCGTCTACCAGGTTGTCGAAGGCTGCCTCCAGAGCCCGGAGATACTCGACAAGCATCTCAAAAGCCTCGTCTCGCTCTCCTCCGGGGCAAGAGTATGAGTAGTGGCAGGCGTACGGCACGTGGCATGGAAGGTAGCGGTAACGACGAGTCTTCATCGCAGGAAGGACATCCCTGAGATGAGCTATCGCCTCACGGGCTGCCATCTGCATAGCATGCTTCTCCGTAGGCATGGCTCTTCCCAAGTACCGGAAGCGGCGTAACTCAACACGCCCTCCCTTGAATTGCACCGCGGCCTGGTGCATGGTCAGACTGTCGTTGACCTTGTGCTGATAGAGTGTGAAGACTGGGCGCATAGATGGCCCCATCGCGACCTGGACGATGAAGGAGAGAAGCTTGACGAACCCATCAGGCACGTTGGCGAACATCTGTGACTCGCAGTCGTTGCCAGCCATCTACAAAAGTAGGCAAAAATTCTGAATGGTCAGATCATAAATTTATGCTGACTGTCAGAAAATGACTACATTTGCAAAAATATGAATTAGCTCTATTTTGCTAATAACCGATTAGCGATCGCACCTAGTGGCTTCATACAGTCAGCCTGGCTCTGGTACCAAGCTTGTCACGACCGGTTTTCCAATAAAAATGTTTATTGAGAAACCGATCTTTTGATTCCAGTATGAGGAAAATCCTCCTTACTGGTAGACAAAATCTTGATACAATAAGCCAGTAGCATTTAATATATTACAGGGTCGAGCTGAGGCTGCTCAACAAATTATTACAAGAACGCTAATAATTATACATAATGGCGGATATGACACAATGGTGTGGTGACATACTACTGACTCGAGAAAAAGTGGTGGTGGAATAACATAGTGGAGTGGATAATATGACTCCTAAACTGGCGGCTCATCGAGGATCGAGGTGAGGCTCGATGAATTTATTTGGGTAGAGGAAGCGGGTATAATACAGTGACCAAATCCAGGGTCGCACGAGACTGACTGGGACTCCTCTAGGCGTCGGACTCGCTATCGAACTCTTCATCCATGAGATCGCCTTCGTCAGCATCTGGCCAAATCAACAAGCCAGATGAGTACTTTGAAAGTACTCGCAAGACAGTTCGAACATAAGATATAACAAATGCATGCATGAATGCGTTATGTGCAATTAGTAATGCAAATTCAACTTAGCAAAACATGGTAAGTATAAAGGGAGTCGGGCGGTAGTCTTCCCGAAAACCCAACAAAATAACTGAAAACCGATCGGGTGTCTGAAGCGACGCCTCGAAGGGTGAACAAATAAATAAATCATGCCGCAGTCGGGCGTCTAAGCGACACCACATAAAGGGCTTATATTGAAAAGTAAATAACGTGCGTGCCACAGTCAGACGTCGAAGCGACATCGCAGAAAGGGCTTATATTGAAATGTAAATGACATGCGTGCCATAGTCGGACGTCGGAGCGACATCGCAGAAAGGGCTTATATTGAAAGTAAATAATAACAATGCCGCAGTCGGACGTCTGAGCGACATCACAGAAAGGGCTTATATCAAAAGTAAATAATAACAATGCCGTAGTCGGACGTCTGAGCGACATCACAGAAAGGGCTTATATCAAAGTAGATAGCAAGGGTGCCATAGTCGGACGTCTGAGCAACATCACAGAAAGGGCTTTAAGTTTCATTATTCATATCTGATTAATTCACAAGGATATAATATTCGTAGGAAATATTCAGCACACAATTATAAACGGGTTAGTCCATCGACAGGAATAAGCATTGACCGGATTTAACACTCATGTGGCTCACCGGAGTTTTTGTCACCAAGACTGACACTTGACAAGATAAGTTGAACACATTACTTGGACATGGATAAGATGATTCAAGGAATTTTTGACTCTGCAGAGTTTGTACTAAAATGCCCACAACCAACGGATTTCCGTAGTCACGAAGGACTAGTTTCGTTTACGGTATTTTGGAAGAAACACAACAATCCAGTACACACCCATCCCACCTCACGATGCCAGGAATCACCCTAGACAACGTTCAAGAAAAACTTTGAGACGGGGATATCACAATCTCGAATAGCATGGGATCAAATTTATATACGCGCGCTCTAAGGGGTGCCCCCCCTCGGTCCCAACCGAAACACCCATGCCCCCTGACCGGATGATAGGCTTTAATCCAGGGCCATGGAACCCTCATCCCGGCCTCTCGATTTGGTGTGTACCAGGAAAGTGGTTTGCAACTTACTAAGCCATATCCCTTGCGGAAAACATGTGGTAGTACAGGAAGGGAAACAGATGGAAACTGGACCGATTCATGTTGACACTGGAGTCAAATAATCTGGCATAAGACTGGCATGCTACAACACTGCCATCTTACCCATTCTCATGCCATCACATGGCCATGCAAACTCATTTCCATCAACTTATGGATTTCCGAAACTCACTTGCCTCAACTTTTCATGTGATATAACTTTCATCGAGATGCTCATGAACATGCCATGAAACTACTTAATGCAAACATGCCAAAACAGTCATCATATCAAAAGTTCAAACATGCTTGCCTGGTTCGGAGTGGTCGGAGCCTAGGTCGGTGAAGTTCGCGGTTCCGTCACCTCCTTCGGTATCTACGGTATAAGAAACACACGCACTAACGTAAATACCGTGGGGTGCACAAAAATATTCCAAATATTTCACAAATAAATCTGATACAAAAACTAGACAAAATTTTAAAGAGGACAAAAAATGAATCAATCAAAAATCCTTCTCTGTTTAAAAGTTATAAGGGTTTTAATCCAGGACCTTTCTGTAATGAAACAGAAACTTCTCAGGGGGCTAGGCAGAAAACTCCAGAAAACGATTCAGACTGGAAAGCACATTTTCCAGAATATGCTTTCAGAAAATGGTTCGTTTAAAAGAAAGAGAGAGGCTGACAGGCGGGTCCCACCCGTCAGGTTTGAAAATTCAAACGGGGGGTGGGGGGGGGACGGAGCTCGTCGGCGCCCGAGAGCTGCGGTGGTCGCCGGCGGCGATCCACGGCGAGGCAGGGGGATCGGGTGGTACCTCCGAGCTCAGCGTGTCCTTCCGCGTCGGTGGGTGGTGGTGGTGGTCGCCGGCGAGCACCACGTCGACGACGGCCCTTGCTCCGGCGGACGGCGGCTTGGGTGTGGTTGGATCTCGCCGGGGAGTGCTGCGGTGGTCAAATTGAAGCTGGGGTTAGACCTTTGGGTGCTCGAGGAGGTTGCTGACGAGATTTGGGCGTCGGGGACGGCCTCACCGGAGTGAATCGAGATGGTGGCTGAGGCGAAACGGGACGGCTGGAGTTGGGGGAGGAGACCTCCTCGAGGTCCCCCGAGTGGCCTGGCGGGGTGTTGGTGAGGTGCAGAGGTGGTGCGTGCTCCAGAACGAGCTCGTGGCTCCCTTTTATAGGCGATCCGAGGCAGTGGCCGTGAACGGAGTTCTCCGGTGATGGTTACGGCGGCGCAGAGCTTGGTCGGGGAGGTTTAGGGAGTTGGGCGTCAACGTGGAGTTCCACTGGTTCCATTTAGACGCTAAGCGAGCTTGGATTAGGAGCTTTGGGTGGGTTTCGACGGAACGGGGCGGCGCGGGTCTGCTGGCGGGCAGAGGGCGCGCTTGCTTGCTGGCCACGGCGACGGCAGTGCGTGGGTGCGCTGGCGTGCATGAGGCCACGCGGAAGGCAGGGGAGCGTTGGGCGGCACTGGACGGCGTGGCGAGCTGGCTCTGGCTCCGTTGGCCGCCACGGGCGGCTCTACCACTGCAGAAGCTGCCAACGCCAGCGATGCTCGCCGCCACCGACACCTGCACCCGTCCAAGAGGGCGTGCGGTGCTCGCTGGCAGGGGAGAGGTCAGCGCAACGCGCCAGGCGCCGTGGATCGGGTGACAACTCTCTCATTTAAAACGACATCAATGTCTCTCAAACACCGAGCTTCTCGAAAGTGCATAGTAATGCTGGCTGTGTGTTCGATTTAAATGATTTTGGTATGAGGGAGATTCTCCTTGAGCTGATTTTTGGTGGGGTGGCCTCTCATTGCATCTGGAGGCTGCCTGAATTTTGGTAGAATTTTTTGGAGAAGAGGAGATATGAATTTCACCAAATTTGAGAAATCTGGTCCAAACTTGCAGAGGCTGAAACTTGAAATTTTTTAAAAGAGGAAGAGTGGATCTTGATGGTTCTCGGTTGTGGGTGCTAAGGACTATCCAGAGGGGTTGGTTTGAGATCAAAACTCAAAGGCAATTAGGTACTTGCTTTGTAAATCACCTAGGCTTAAAACAAATGACATATTTGATTTGGGGAATGAAACAAATGGAATAAAATCCAAAAATGGGTTGGACTTGATGGAACAGAATATTTGGATTGCCCCAAAGTGGAAGGAGGGGTTTTGGGATGATTTATCACATGAGGCATGGTAAAACCATGGCTGGTTTCAATATAAGAGAAGACCCAAAACTCCTAGGGTTTTATTTTAAAAGAAAATAAATCCCAAAAAAAATTAAATTTGAGAAGGGGACAAACAGAAGAAAGATTTTTAATAAGCAAACACCACGGTTGAAGAAGATGCAAAAGTGAAATCTTTGCCAAGGAAAAAAGTTTTGAGAGGGAAGTCTTTGGAAGAATTTAAGTGACCTACTTCAAATCCAACAAAGTTTTTGCTGAAAACCAAAAGAAATTTTTTGGAATGTCACAACATAGCAAGGCATATGATCTGACGTGGGCTTCCCTAGGGGAATGACTACAGTATTTGGATATTTGGCCGCCCAATCAATAGATGTAAAGTGGTAGTCGAACTGTTCAAGTAGCGGGTTGGTTTGCATATTGCTCCAGGTGAAGGATCGTCCCTTGATCGGTAATTCAACTAAGGACTGTCTACGGATGAATTCATTGAAGATTAGCATATCGTTAGCATCTCCCCCCCCCCCATGATTACGATTATCGGGCGCTCCGATGTAATTGAAATCTCCTAGGAGAAGCCAATCTTCCCCATTTGGAATGTGAAGATCAAAGAGCTACGCAGTAAACAAAGCTCTGTTGGGATCAACGCAAGGGCCGTAAACGTTAACAAGCGTCCACGTATCATAAGACTGAGTCAAGGTAAGCCTAACGCCGAGCGCGAAAGATTCAGAGAAAACAGAAACACCTGTGAAAACCGAGCTCATCCACACAGTGATTAGGCCCCCAGAATTACCAACAGATGGCACAAATTCAAACATGTCAAACTTCTTAGAGCAAAAGAGTTTAATAAACGACGCATCAAAAGATTCTTGCTTGGTTTCTTGAAAGAAAACTACCGAACAACCACTAATCTCTATCACATTACGGATCGCCAACTGTTTTTTGTCTGAATTTATTCCACGAACGTTCCAGCAGAGAATGTTCCACTGTTTTTTTGCCGACATCTCGCTCAAGGCAGCTCTTGAGTGTCTCCACGAGCACTCGCTAGGAGTTTCTGGGCACTGAGTTCTTCGGCAGGTATCCCACACAGTTCTGTACCCACACGTTGCAGCTGCTGGATCGTAGTTGGCGGAGGCAGTTCTTCAGTCTGAACCGTGTCAGGCTACAACATCAACTTGGGACAGGGGTCTGTCACCTTGGAGGAGCAAGAAACCGCTGGGGCCCTGATACGTCTCCAACGTATCTATAATTTTTGATTGCTCCATGCTATATTATCTACTGTTTTGGACAATATTGGGCTTTATTATCCACTTTTATATTATTTTTGGGACTAACCTATTAACCGGAGGCCCAACCCTGAATTGTTATTTTTTTGCCTATTTCAGAGTTTCAGAGAAAAGAATATCAAACGGAGTCCAAATGGAATGAAACCTTCGGGAGCGTGATTTTTGGAACGAACATGATCCAGAGACTTGGACCCCACGTGAAGAGAAGCTTCCAGAGGCCACGAGGTAGGGGCGCGCCACCCCCAGGCGCACCCTCCACCCTCGTGGGCCCCATGTTGCTCCACCGACGTATTTCTTCCTCCTATATATACCTCACGCACTTCAAACGATCGACACGGAGCCAAAAACCTAATTCCACCGCCGCAACCTTCGGTACCCACGAGATCCCATCTTGGGGCCTGTTCCGGAGCTCCGCCGGAGGGGGAATCCATCACGGAGGGCTTATACATCAACACCATAGCCTCTCCGATGAAGTGTGAGTAGTTTACCTCAGACCTTCGGGTCCATAGTTATTAGCTAGATGTCTTCTTCTCCCTTTTTTGATCTCAATACAAAGTTCTCCCCCTCTCTCGTGGAGATCTATTCAATGTAATCTTCTTTTTGCGGTGTGTTTGTTGAGACCGATGAATTGTGGGTTTATGATCAAGATTATCTATGAACAATATTTGAATCTTCTCTGAATTCTTTTATGTATGATTGGTTGTCGGGACCGGATTTTCGAGATATAATTTCCCAGAAAATGGCCCTTGTGCTCATCAGCCCCAGGATTACTGTTAGCTGATGAGGCACCAACTTGATACAGAAATTCCAAGCAAAGTACATAATATGTAGTACAAGACCATCCTGGCCTATGAGTACAACAAATGGCTTCTAGTGGTTGATGGCGGAAGCGGTTTGCGGATCATCTACGTCTATGGGACTCCATTTCCCACAGGAACAGCTGACCTGGATAACTCCTATCTTCGCGAGGCTGCTATCACCATTGCGTAGGTTCCGGGGCTGTCATCACAACGCTCCTCTCCACGCAAGAAATCTGGCCAAGACAATAGCCAGGGACAAGCCAGTGAGTACTTTGAATGTACTCGCAAACATTGAGAACACAAGTATAATATAACCACTGATAATCATGCTTTGAAGTATTCTATGATTACTTCGTCAGTCATGAATGGAGCTCATGATGCATGGCAGCTGGTTAAACATGTCATATGTGAATATGCAATCAGCGAGTAGAAATAGAATGCACCGACCGGGTGTCTGAAGCGACGCCTCGAAAGGATAACAATATAATGTATGCCTCAGTCGGGTGCCTAAGCAACATCACATAAAGGGCTTATAAGTAAATGAAATGACAAGCATGCCACAGTCGGGCGTCTGAGCGACACCACATAAAGGGCTTATAAGTAAATGAAATGACAAGCATGCCACAGTCGGGCGTCTGAGCGACACCACATAAAGGGCTTATAAGTAAATGAAATGACAAGCATGCCACAGTCGGGCGTCTGAGCGACACCACATAAATGGCTTATATAAGAATAATCACAGTGAATATCCAGTAGGTAGAACCGTCCCAGGGGTACTCAATAATTCAAATAACATAAATGGTTAGTCCATGATAATAATAATCATAATCATCATACGTCACAAGTCATGATCCATGTTCTGGTTTAACAGTTTCTCCTCCGAAGACCGACACTAAGACCGACACTTGACCCATCCCAAACTGTAGTCCTTAACCATGGACACGGCTATTCGAATAGGTATAATATCTCTGCAGAGGGTGTACTCTTTACCCACGAGTAACGGATTTCTTTAGTCCATCGGAACTAATTCCGTCTACGGTCTTTTAGTCGAAAACACGCCTGACTTGCACACACCAGCTTAACTTTACTCGTGTCTGGAATCACCCATGACACCTGTTAAGCAAAACTCTAAGTGGGGAGGCTACAACCTTGCGTAGCATGGGATCAAATTTCTATCGCGCGCTCTAAGGGGTGCCCCCTCTCGGTCCCAACCGGAAACACCCATGCCCCCGGACCAGGTGGCATGCCTACCAGATGCAGCCGGTATCTTCCACCATGGCCTCTCTGTACGGTGTGTGCTAAGATAGGGGTTGATAACTTACTGAAACGTACCCTACCTACGGCAGGGACAAGTGGCAGCACGAAAACAAGTATGGGGGTTACTGGAACAAGACTCGATCTACGGTCGACTCAGGAGGCTTAAGTATTTCCTGCATGATTAGTATAACAAATATGTTTCAATCCAACAGACTATATCACTACTCATCATACCTCATCTTGCCATACCGGACACAACCGTCTCGACGGGGAACCAGAGATAAGCATCGTGTCTACCCAAGACAGAGACTTTCTCGGCTTCCTCCCGGTAGGCATAAAAGGCATGTGAGAATGATTACTATCGCAAACATATCAAGCTCCAATAGCATGAGATCATCAGTATGCAAGTATGATCATATCCTCACAAACAAATAATGGATACTCCATGTCACGGTGGTGTTGTAACTGTATCAAACAACACACGATAATATTATGCCAGAGTTCAAAAATGCTTGCCTTCAAGTTGTGGAGAGGCATGGTGCATTCCAAAACTTTTGAAAGTTTTCTCCTTCTTCAAACTCCTATTCTTGAAAATATTCAAATAACACATACTTTACAAACAGTACAAAAACTTGTTTGGAAAATTTTGAAATAAATATGAAAGTAGACTAGACAATATTTGGGAAACAACATAAAAAGAATCAAGTCATTTGGATTTACATTTAAAAAGATATAGCCAGTCAAAGTTTCAGTCAAACTCTGTTTTTAAAATAAAACAGAAAAGAAAACGTTTCGATGAGAATATGCTCTCAAAGTAGGGGAGACGTACTTGGGGGTTTTACGCTTCCACTTAAAACCACGCGGGCAGGGCTGGGTCGCTCACAGTGGGTCCAGGGGGCCCACTGGTCAGGTTTGACCAGTCGCCCCCGCCTCCTTCTTCCTCTGGCCATACAGAGGCGAGGCTCCGGCGATCAACGCCGGTGAACGGCGGCTCCTCGAGGGCATTCGAGGGTAGGGATGGACCCGCCAGACCAGGGCGGTCCTCCCGATGGTCGAGGGGGTGATGGGGATGGAGGGAGTCACAGGCGACGAGCTTCGCGGCGGACGGTGGCCTCGGGGGAGTTGGGGCTTCGCGCTACGCTGGTTCCCGAGTGGGTTTGAGGTGTTGGGTGGCTCCGTGAGATCGAGGGGGAGGGGATGGTGGCACTAGTTGGATGGGGGAGGCTCTGGTTGCGTCGAGCGGAGCCGGAGAGTGGCGGCGGCCGAACCTGCCGGAGATGGGGAAGACGGCCTTCCTCTGTCGATTGCGGGCTAGGGGAGCTCCAGAGGGCTGGCTTGAGGTTGCCTGAGGGCCTAGGCAAGCTCGAGGGTCCTTTTATAGGCGATCGGGGTCGGTTCCGACGGTGGCCGTGGATAAGAACGCCGGCGACCGTCATTCTGTAGCTAGGGCGACGTGGCGGCGACGTGTGCTAGAGGACGGGCTTGCGGATGAGCTTGAGCTGCTCCAGGGGGCAGCTGGCGAGCGCTAGTGGCTCGGGCGGCGCCGTCCACGGCAGAGGCTGCTGTGGCCGCCCGCTAGCCGCCGTGGCCGACCTCACGGCGGTACTGTGGAGCTCTAGGGGCAGCTCTGCAACGCGGGAGGGGTCGGATGCGTCGACTGGGATAGGGGAAGGGCTAGAACGGGCGCGGGGGTGGCGGCAACGGGACGCGGCGGCTCGGTGCGCGCGCGTGCAAAACGTGCGCTCTGGGCGCGCCCAGAGCGTGCACGCCAAGCGTTCGGCGAAATGCCAGGGCATGCTAGGTGGCTTGGGTGGAGCTGGGATTAGCAGGTCTAGGCTAGGGTTTGCAAGGAGATCAGTGGACAAGCTTGTTGGGTCAGAGGATCAAGTTCACAATGCAAACCAAAATTCATGCCAAATCTGTTCATGCACTCAAGGTGTTTGCCAGAATGCCAATGGCATCTAGGCAACTCTTGGGGTGGCCCAAATTTCCAGATTGGGGTCTCTTTAGATGATACAGAGGGTGGTGAGGTTAGTTTGTCAAAAGCAAAAACTTGTTAGTGCAAGTTTTGCAAATCTACAGTTTTGGACAGAAAGAAAAAGGCATGTTTGCATGCATTTAAAATCTTCCAATGAGTCCACTCTCCTGGACTTAAGGGTTTTGTAGCATGGGCTATAAGTAGGAAAAAGCTCAAGGGCACTAGAGCAACATTAAATAGGGGTGCAGTAGAAAACACCCAACTGGGCCAGAATGAAAATGAGGTTGATTCACTCAAAGTTTTCAAAGAACATAAAAGGGTTTTTGCATAAAGTTGAATAATATACACCTATGAACATCCCATAATTTTGGTGGAAGCTAGATAGACATATTTAAATGGGTTGTAGTGCAATACTGCCATCTGGACCAGTTTTGAAAACTTGGTATAGAGCTCAAAATATTCCATGAACAAAAGATGTTTTTGCATAAAAGTGATTTAAAAACATCACATGACATCTCCAAATTTTGGTGAAAATTTTAAATAAATTTATCAAGTGGTTGTAGTTCAAAAAGAGCTCCAAAACTAATGAAAAATCTTTTTATGGAATAAAGTTCAGAGAGAAGCAAATTGTGCAAATAAATTCTACTGACAATAGAAATGTTTTTCTTGAAAGGGCAAACAAGTCCAATAATATAAGTGGGAAGTTTTTCACTTGAGGTAAAAACTCCATAATAATAAGGAAAAGAATGGCTCTGAAATCAATAGAAAAGTCCAGAAAATAAAAGTTTAAATTTCTTGGCAAAATTTTAATTAATAAAACAAGGTAAAATTTTTGGGTTGTCACATTGGTTATCTTTGCAAGTCTCTTCGAATTATCAGTTTGGTTTGGCCTACTAGATTGATCTTTCTTGCAATGGGAGAAGTGCTTAGCTTTGGGTTCAATCTTGCGGTGTCCTTTCCCAAAGGATGAGGGGCAGCAAGGCATGTATTGTATTGTTGCCATCGAGGATAACAAGATGGGTTTTTTATTATATTGCATGAATTTATCCCTCTACATCATGTCATCTTGCTTAAGGCGTTACTCTGTTTTTATGAACTTAATACTCTAGATGCATGCTGGATAGCGGTCGATGAGTGGAGTAATAGTAGTAGATGCAAAGGTGAGTCGGTCTACTTGTCTCGGACGTGATGCCTATATACATGATTATACCTAGATATTCTCATAACTATGCTCAATTCTGTCAATTGCTCAACAGTAATTCGTTCACCCACCGTAAAATACTTATGCTCTTGAGAGAAGCCACTAGTGAAACCTATGGCCCCCGGGTCTATCTTCATCATATAAATCTTCCAACACTTTGTTATTTCCTTTGATTTTTTTACTTTGCTTTTATTTTACTTTGCATCTTTATCATAAAAATAGCAAAAATATTATCCTATCATATCTATCAGATCTCACTCTCGTAAGTGACCGTGAAGGGATTGACAACCCCTTATCGCGTTGGTTGCGAGGAGTTATTTGTTTTGTGTAGGTGCGAGGGACTCGCGCGTAGCCTCCTATTGGATTGATACCTTGGTTCTCAAAAACTGAGGGAAATACTTACGCTACTTTGCTGCATCACCCTTTCCTCTTCAAGGGAAAACCAACGCAGTGCTCAAGAGGTAGCAGGCCCCTTTGTTTTTGACCTTGGATCGCGGCTTTTTAGCATTAGTGATGAGGTTGACCTTGAAGCCATCATACCTTGTGGCCCTGGAGCTATGTCTCAGGCAAGATGTGTCAATTGGCATCTTCTCTACTAGGATCAGCTTCTGAATGTACTTATTGAGTGGCTTGGCACCGAGAACTTCAGAAGATTCAGTTATACCAACGTGTGCAAAGGCCTCTGAGTTATTCCCAGGGTCAGCATTTCCATCTCCACTCATCTCCAGAACCTGCCTAGTGGAGCACCCCACACCATCAATGACCACAACATCAGGAAGTGTAATTGTTATAACATAGTTATCCCAGATCTCAGAAGGTATGAATATATCTGTCGGAATACAAGGAAGAAGCTCAGTCCTTGGGCCAAACTGCTCAATCATATGGCACATACCCTTGATAACAGCAGCAGTCACAGTGTGAAAAACAGCCAGAGGGTTCAGAGGGAACAAATCATCCGTCAGACAGTTAGTAGGTGCAGTAATGCAGCGGGTGTACCTTCCAAAGGAGATCGTCCAAAGAAATTGCAGGAACAGGTACCCATCTTCAGCCTGAACCTCAACATCAAGAGAACTGCCATTAGCGCGCACAAATTGCAGACCAGATGTTGGAGTACCATTGATCAGAGCATCCAAAGCCTATGCAACATCAGAATAAACTGAGCATTCATCCTGGGGATCATCTGTGACGTTGCTCTCTTGTTCGACGCCATCCATGAGAGAAGGACCAGTGTACTGAAAAAGTGTTCTGAAACTGAATCCTCTGTACGGAGGCGGTGCCACAGGCCAGACTCCCCATCCATCATTCTGCGTCGGCTATTGTTGGGGCACCTGCTGCTCCCAGGCCTCATCAATCTGCTGCTGCAGCCATCGCTGATGATCCAACGCCCACTGTTGGACAGCAGTCAGGTACGGCAACTCATAAGGATGTGGGTTTGAATTGCAAGACCATAGGTTCTACCTCATCAACTACTTCCCAATACTCACATGTTATCAATCCTACTCATGCAATGTTTGAGGGTTGAAACTAATAAATAAAAACTGGGTAATGAAAAGTATGATCAAAGTCTGAACGTGCCTTGTACTGTTGATGAAGATGATTCACACTCATAACTCCTGATAGTTATACTCGTCACACTCCGGTCAATCTATCGTAAGCAAGCAATACTAACCATACTGTCGGTGGGAAACGACACCTATGGGATCACAAGAATCCCTACTACGGTTGCGGGGCGCGGGGGTCGTGAGAAGAGCGGATCAAGCAGGTAGCACACGTTTCGCTTATCCAGGTTCGGGCCGCGAGGATGCGTAAAACCCTACTCCTACTTTGGTGGATTGTATATCTGTGTTCTTGAGCTAGCTATGGGGCGTGAGGAGCTCCAAAAAGCCGAATCCTCCTCCTGGTCGACTCGGGCCTCCTTTTATAGGAAAGGGGCTGCCACAGTGGCACACAGGAGGTGGAAAGGGTACAGTAATGCGAGGTTATCCCTCGCATTACACGACAAGGCACATTTAATGCGCCTTGCTTAGGTGTCTTTGCTTTATCGGGGACGGGGGAGGGCCCTGTCCTGTCCGCCGCCGCTCCCTCTTGTGTTCACATGCGCCCTGGCCAGCGGTGCTTCTGGTGCCATGTAGGCAGGCAAGCAGCTGAGGTGGCGCAGTGGTGGGTCTCCACAAAGCGACTGGACGCCGCTACGCAGGTGCCTGCCCAACTGGTTGGGTCGGCAGCTGCATGCGAACGGCGGTGGAGGTGTGGGTGGTGCGGGCCTGACGGTGGCCCCACGGGTGTCCTTGGCAAGGGCCTTGCCGGGGCCCCGGCAAGGGTCTTACCGTGGCGCTCGCTGTCATCCCCGGCAAGGCTCTTGCCGAGGGCCTTGTGGTCCTCCTTGGCTGGGATCCCGCCAAGGGTCATCACCTTCTTAAGTGGGCATCTGGTCTTGAATGTCTTCACAAAGATCTGCATGCCACCACTGGGATGTCTCCCGAATCCTTGCCCAATGGGGTAGTGGACTCAAGGGTGACTTCGCTCCGTAGGTGTGGGGCGAGCCGCCATGGCAAGGATCTTGCCGGGCTAGCTAAAGCCGTCCCCCGGCAAGGATCTTGCCGGGGGGGCTGCTCTACCCCCTTTGCTCTTTGTGGTCTTGGTCTTGGCATCGTTCTGCTTCTGTTCAGCTTCGGCCTTACCTTGGCTTTCCTCCCTTGCCGTGCTTGGTGTGGCGGCGCCCGTGGCTCAGACTGCACAGTCATAGGGGTACAAAAAGTGTACCCCCCTTTTTGTACACCGACAGGAGCCCCCGGGCCTGGGCCACACATAAGCGCAATGCGTTGTTGGGCTAGGCCCAAAAACGGTGCGCGGGCAGGCGGGGTGGTTTTTACCGCGGTAAGTTTTCTTCGCGCGCTACGCTTTCCACGCGTCCTGTGCGTGGCGCGGCGTGGGGAGGCGTGCGTGACGTGGGCGGCGTGCGTGGGGCTGAGCTCCGCATGCATGCGTCACGTCGTAGTAAAGGGGGGCGGTTCGTGCCTTCCCCATAGACGGAGGAAGGCGTGGAGGCGCGACCCATTTACTGAACGGGGCCGAGGCATGGTCTTCAAGGCGCCCACTCCCCACGATTATGGGGTGGGGAGAGGTCGCCTCACCCGTTGCCTCGGTCCTGCATGCCTGCCACGTGGCTCGCAGGCGCTTGGGGTGGCGATCGGCGGAGGCGGGAAACCGGGCCGGGGCAGCGGGTCGGTCCCAGTTCCCTGCGCCCTTCGTGTCTTGATTGGCAGAGTGGGGCCGTCGAGCCCCTACCCCGTTCCCTTATAAGGGGCGGGAGGGGGAGGAGGGCGCCCCGCATTCTTTCATCTCCTCCTTTCTTCAGCTTCTGCTCCCCCCCTTCCAGCCGCCATGGAGAGAGGGAATCTTGGTCCTTCGACAGTGGCGGCGAGGGTCGCCGCTCGGCAACGCATCCCTGCTTCTCCCGCGCCTGCGGTGGCAGAGCCAGCCGCGAGGGGAAGAGGGAGGGGGCGAGGCCGAGGCGCTCGGGGAAGAGGAGGACGGGGGGCGCGCCGGCCTCGCCTCCGCCAGTGGTTCCTCCTCCCATGGAGGGTCACGTTGGGGATGACCTTGCGAGTACTTCGTCAGGCTGCGCCGGCCGCCTCGTCGTCGCCTTCGTCTCCTGACTCCATTTGCGCGGGAGATGGAGCTGGATCCGTCGGAGTCATTGCGGCTGCATATGAGGTGCTGCGGGATCAGCGGCACGCGGGTTCGCGTTGATTTCCCAGCCCCTCACGTGATGTATCTTTGTTGAGGATGGAAGACGTTCGCTCATATCCACCGCCTGACGGAGGGGCTCACTCTCCATTTCAAGCTGATGGAGGGCGGCCTCCTCTCCGTCAAGGTCTTTTGGCTCTTCGGGACCCGCGCAAGGTGCTGCGTGGAGAGTTCTTCTGATAGCTAAGACTCCTCCTCGGGTGGGAGTGACGAGGAGGACAGTGGCAGCGATGGTGAGGGTAGCAGGCGGCAGAATGACGGGTCCGACTAGGTGTCGGGTGCCGCCCCGTGCGGCACCGGCGACCCCATCATCCGTGCCGCCGGCTCCCTGAACTTCTCGGGGTCGTCCCCTTGGGCGGCTGGCGTTGGGAGGCTGCGGAAGAGGAAGAGGGCGGGCGGCAAGGCCGTCGACTCGGAGTACGCGGGCACCAACGCCTTCGACGCGTGCTGACGTCCTGCCGCCTCGTCTTCGAGCTCTGCTTCCGGCGTCGCCATAACCATCCAGCCTTCGGACGGCCACCGAGATGTTCTCTTGGCGTCTTCTGCCACCCGTTGCTCGCCTAGGCACCTCTTTTGCCCTTTTCGCCTCCTTGACCTGCCTCCTGAGGAGAGGGACAAGGAAGGGATTACGGGCACCTTATATTCTCTTAGTTTGTAAGCCTTCGGGCCTTAGCTGAATTTAAAACTTGTAATCCCATCATTCATGTTTTTCATTCCCTATGGACTGTACCTGAATGGAATGTTTTTAATGAAAAAGGGATGCTTGCCGGGCCATTTGTTTGCGGGTAGAACCCACGACAAGGAGTAAATCCTTGATATCTCTAAGATAAACATTTCCTTGCCCGACAACAGGCCTTGTCGTCTCCCCACCTCACTCGACCTTTCTCATGCCTTTGGCAGAGGCAGGGATGAGGCGGGTTCGGGCCCCTCGTTTCATTCTTTTGCTGCCGCGACTACGATCAAACCTGGCCCCAGGAATGAGTCCTAGGGCCTAGAGTTAGGGGAGCACGGTAGCTTTTAGGAAAAACGAGGTTTCACATACCTCAGTCCATAAGGGAATGCATGATAAGGGATGAAGAACTTATCTGAACCTGTAGCCCCTGGCAACTTTGGTTTGCCGTGGGTGAATCTTTGCTCTTGCAGGCCCTAGTAATGCTGGCTCGCCGGGGTCTAGATGCTGGTCCGTCCTCCTTCTCTTTTTCGTCCTTAAGTGATCCGGCAAGGATATGTGTGAGTCCTGCGAACCAAAGAAGACGAAAGAACGACAAAGGGATGCACACTTGACCTCTAAGCTAGGGGTTAGTCGCCGCTAAGCACTATCAACCCTAACTAAGGACGAGACTCGACTTAGCATGCATGCTATAACTTAGGGCGCCAGCGCTTCATTTATTTATGCTCGTGGTCTCATACCGCTTTGTACAAAGGGTTACATGCATCATCGGCAATGCTTGTACAAAAGGTGGCTTTGTCGGGGCCCGACAGTCGCCTACCACGGTAAAACTTATGAAGATGCTCAATGTTCCGTGAGTTACTCACCGGAACGACATCTTCGGTCTCCAGGCGGACTGCGCTGGCACAGTGACTCAGACATACATGATAAGGGCCTTCCCACTTTGGCGTCAACTTGTTGGAATTCTGGCCGATTGAACACGCCGAAGGAAAAGGTCGCCTTCCTCAAGGCTTTCGGGCATGAACCTTGCGGCTATGGTAGCGGCGCAAGGCTTGTCGGGTAGCGGTTGCTCTCACAAATACCAAGACGATCTTCCTCAAGGAGCATTGCGTCATCTTGCCGCAGTTGCTCTTGCTCAAGCTCATCATACGCAAGCACTCGAGGTGACTCGTGTATGAGTTCAGGGGGGGAAATGCTTCTGCCCCGTATATTAGGGCAAATGGTGTTTGGCCGGTGGCTCGATTTGGCGTCGTTCTGATCGACCAAAGAACCGTCGGCAACTCATCAATCCAGCGCCTTCCGCTCTTGTGCAGCCTGTCAAAGGTCTTTGTCCTTAAGCCCTGCAGTACTTCAGCATTTGCCCTCTCAGCTTGACCGTTGGTTCGTCGGTGGGCAACGGAAGCGAAACAGACTTTGCTGTCGAGGTCTTGAGTATACTACATGAAGGTGTGGCTTGTGAACTGTGTGCCGTTCTCGGTGATGACCTTGTTGGGTACACCAAAACGGCACACTAGCCCCTTGAAGAACTTGACGGCTGACTGAGTTGTGACCTTCCTCACTGCCTCCACCTCCGGCCACTTTATGAACTTGTCGATTGCAACGTACAAGTACTCAAAGCCCCCGACAGCGCAGGGGAAAGGGCCCAGTATGTCGAGCTCCCAGACCGAGAAGAGCCAGGAGAGAGGAATGGTTTGAAGGGCTTGAGCTGGCTGATGAAGCTTCTTTGAATGGAACTGACACGCTTCACACCTGGTGACTAGTGTCGTCGCATCCTGGAGGGCGGGGGGCCAGAAGAAACCTTGCTGGAACAGATCACACCCAGCTGTGGAGTCAACAATCTGGTCGATGCGCGGCAACGGGAAGGGGTCTTTAGGGAAAGCCTTATTGATATCTGTGTAATCAATACACAGCCTCCACTTCCCATTTGCCTTGCGCACTACGACCGGATTGGCCAACCACGTCGGATGGAGCACTCCTCTTACCAAGCCCGCTGCCTCCAGTTTCCGGATCTCTTCTGTGATGAACTCTTGTCGTTCCAAAGCTTGCTTTCTGACCTTCTGCTTGACGGGCCGCGCATGGGGACATACAGCAAGGTGGTGCTCAATCACCTCCCTGGGAACGCCGGGGATGTCAGAGGCTTGCCATGCAAACACATCGACATTCGCCCGCAGGAAGGTGACAAGCGCGTCTTCCTATTTGTCGTCAAGGGTGGAGCTTATGGTGAAAGCTCCTCCTGTGCCGTCCTCATTGACGGAAACCTTCTTGGTTCCCGGAGGTATGGCCCTGGACTTCTTGTTCCCGCCGGTGGAGCTCTCTGGCACGTCTTCGACGGCAGCGCTACACTCCGAAGAGGTGCGCTTGCCGGAGTGGGTGTCCAAGGTCTCACCGGTCTTCTTCTTCTTCTTCCCTCCCGGGGCCCCAGTGGCAGGAGCAAGTGCCCTAGTGGCGGCAGCTCCTGCAACTGCTTGCTGGTATAGTTGGTCAGCGCAGATCAGCGCATCTTTCTTATCAGAGGGGACGGTGATGATCGTCACAGGCCCTGGCATCTTTAGGGTGTTGTAGGCGTAGTGTGACGCCGCCATGAACTTGGCCAGCGCTGGGCGGCCAAGGATCCCATTGTAGGGCAAGGGGATCTTGGCAACATCAAACACGATCCTCTCCGTCCTGTAGTTCAGGTTGCTTCCAAAAGTCATGGGCAGCGTGACCTTTCCCTTGGGTTGGCTTCTTCCCGGGTTGACCCCTTGAAACGTGCCCGTCTCTTCGAGGTCTCCATCAGGAATCTGCAGTTTCTCGATCACGGCAGGCGAGATCAAGTTCAGACCGGCCCCGCCATCGACTAGCATCTTTGTCACCTTGAGGTTGCGTATTGTCGGTGAAACCAACAACGGCAAGCACCCGACCGCAGTAGTGCGATCAGGGTGATCCTCAGTGTCAAAAATGATAGGTGTGCTGGACCACTTCACCGGCCTTTGGGCATCAAACGACGGCTCTGCCGCTGTAATCTCTCGCGCCCACTGTTTAAGCCGACGATGAGAGGTATGCAGCGAGGTGCCACCGTCGACGCACATGGCCTCTGTAGCTTTCTGAAACTCTTGGTCGCCGGACACGTCGTCCTCTTCGTGATCGTCATCTTCTGGCTTTCTGTCACGGCCCCGGGCGGGCCTCTCCTGTTGTTTATCCTTGCCGCGATGGCCCGCCTGGCCGTCACGCTTCTTGCCGGACCCTTCAGCATCGTCTTGGCCCTTTTCCTTGTCCCGCCTCTCATATTCAGCCCTCTGCTTCTCAGCGAGGAGCTCAACTTGTCGGCAGTCTTGGAGAGCATAGCCTTTGGTGCGATGGATCTTGCAGTACTGCTTGTCGGAGTTTCCTGACTTCTCGGCAGCCGCCAAGGCCCGGCAGGTGACACATCCGGCAATTTCCTTGCCGGGGTCATCTGCCTTGGTTTTCTTGGTGGAGCCGGTGTCATCAGATCCCTCGACGGCAAGCACGGCTTTTCCTTTGGGCTTCCTGTTGCGGCGCTGGCCTTTCTTCGCCGGGGCGGCAGTATCCTCGTCTTAGCAGTCGGTTTCCATGCCGGCATCTTCGCCAGGGTACTTCCTTCCTTCTTCAGCCCGGGCACATCTGTCAGCAAGAACATTAAGTTCTGCTACATCTTTCACCTTGTTCATCGCCAGCTCTTCACGCATCTTGCGGTTACGTACGTTCTGATGGAACGCGCTGATGATGGCGGCAGGGTGAACATCAGGGATATTGTATTGTATCTGGCTGAACCTCTGTATACACTTGAGGAGACTCTCGCCTCCCTTCTGGGGAATGACGTGCAGGTCGCTCACCTGGCCATGGGCTTGGTGGCCTCCAGTAAAGGCGCCCACGAACTCATGGCACAAATCCGACCAGGAGGAAATGGAATCTACCGGCAAGTGCATCAACCATGACATGGCGTTGGGTTTAAGAGCCAACGGAAAGTAATTCGCAAGCAGCTTATCATCGCGGCCTCCGGCAGCTTGCATCGCGATGGTGTAAATGCTGAGGAACTCGGACGGGTGAGTCTTGCCGCTGTACTTTTCGCCCACGTCAGGTTTAAAAGTGCTGTGAGTGGGCCACTGGAACTGCCACAGCTCACGGGTAAAAGCCGGACAGCCTACCTCGTAAGGTAGGCCTCCAGGGCTCTCCGGTGCCGGGTGGTTCACAGTAGGCCCTGCTCGCCTCTCTGATTGGTGGCGCGCTCCACGCCGGCGCTCGATAGTGGTTCGAGCGTCTTCATGCTCTCGTTCCCGAAGGACTTGGCGCTGGTCAAAGTCGGTCTGCGGGTCGGACGACGCTATGGAGATTTCTTCGCCCGTGACGCCATGATGGGCTGGCGTCCGAGGCGTCGGGCGAGGAGGGGGCGAGTGCACCGTGGTTGCGGCGTCGCCGGCTCTCCTACCACTGGTGCGTGGGACTCCGTCGGAGCGTTGACCCGGGGGCTCCACCGGACTCGGTTCGTCTTTGTTGGCCACCGCAACAAGGCTTCGGATAGTGGCTCTCCATTCGCCGAAGTTTCCCCATAGTGGAGGGAAATCGAGGAGCAATCGCAAGACGCCGCAGTGCTTCCGCCGCGCCGGTGGTAGCGAAACCTGCACGGATCGCGACGCGCTTCGACTTCTGACCCTGTCAGAAGGAGCTCTATCACGACCCCGCGGTCACATGCCATCTTCGCCAGCGCCTTGGTGAGCGGGCAGGTCTTCTACATCCCGGGAGGGGCGCTCGGGGCTCTTCCCGCGGCGACACCCGGGGTCTTCGGTGTGATTGCGCCGTTCATCGCGCGCCGCTTGAGAGGAGCGCGCCGTCGGCGCGGCGTGGGGGTCTGGGAAGCCCTCGCGTCGCCTTCAGGTGGGGTGGCAGAGATCTTGGAAGGCCCCGCGCCACCCGCGGAGGGCCTGGCTCCGTCTTTGGATTTGGCGGCATCCAGCCCGTTGCCAGGCGCACGAACATCGCCGCCTCCCAAACTCTGGCTGCTGGGACGGCATTGGTGTTCGCGAACGGCGCCCCAGGTCCTTTACGCGACCGGTCCACTGCTCGCCCGCGTCGGGACGGAATGCCCGGCTTCCGACGGGCCAACCGCCACCGTCGTCTTCTTCTTGGGCGCCATGACGATGAAGGAGCGTCGCACTAACTGCTAAAGTCGATTCTGACAACTGCGCTGCAGCCTACCTGGCGCGCCAAAGATGTCGGTGGAAAACGACACCTATGGGATCACAGGAATCCCTACTATGGTTGCGTGGCGCGGGGGTCGTGAGAAGAGCGGATCAAGCAGGTAGCACACGGTTCATTTATCCAGGTTCGGGCTGCGAGGATGCGTAAAACCCTACTCCTGCTTTGGTGGATTGTATATCTGTGTTCTTGAGCTAGCTATGGGGTGTGAGGAGCTCAAAAAAGCCGAATCCTCCTCCTGGTCGCCTCGGGCCTCCTTTTGTAGGAAAGGGGCTGCCACAGTGGCACACAGGAAGTGGAAAGGGTACAGTAATCCGAGGTTATCCCTCGCATTACACGACAAGGCGCATTTAATGCGTCTTGCTTAGGTGTCCTTGCTTTATCGGGGATGGGGGAGGGCCCTGTCCCGTCCGCCGCCGCTCCCTCTTGTGTTGACACGCGCCCTGGCCAGCGGTGCTTCTGGTGCCATGTAGGTAGGCAAGCAGCTGAGGTGGCGTAGTGGTGGGTCTCCACAAGGAGACTGCACGCCGCCACGCAGGTGCCTGCCCAACTGGTTGGGTCGGCAGCTGCATGCGAACGGCAGTGGAGGTGTGGCTGGTGCGGGCCTGACGGTGGCCCCAAGGGTGTCCTTGGCAAGGGCCTTGCCGGGGCCCCGACAAAGGTCTTGCCGTAGCCCTCCCTGTCATCACCGGCAAGGCTCTTGCCGGGGGCCTTGTGGTCCTCCTTGGCTGGGATCCCGCCAAGGGTCATCACCTTCTTAAGTGGGCATCTAGTCTTGAATGTCTTCACAAAGATCTGCATGCCACCACGGGGATGTCAACCGAATCCTTGCCCCATGGGGGTAGTGGACTCAAGGGTGACTTCGCTCCGTAGGTGTGGGGCGAGCCGCCACGGCAAGGATCTTGCCGGGCTAGCTAAAGCCGCCCCCCGGCAAGGATCTTGCCGGGGGGGGGGGGGGCTGCTCTGCCCCCTTTGCTCTTTGTGGTCTTGGTCTTGGCGTTGTTCTGCTTCTCTTCAGCTTCGGCCTTACCTTGGCTTACCTCCCTTGCCGTGCTTGGTTTGGCGGCGCCTGTGGCTCAGACTGCCCGTGCACAGTTATAGGGGTACAAAAAGTGTACCCCCCTTTTTGTACACCGACACATACATAAGCAATCATGCAAAAGAATCAAAGAAAAAATCTCAGAAAACCTCGAAAACAAATAATTAACACTTAACTGAAAACAATTTCTAACAGTACCAAAATTAGGTGGATTTGGTCTTATCAGAAAGTTTAGGTCAAGATCTTCGATTTTCAAAAAGAATCAACCAAATCGGAGTTACGAAACTCAAGTTATGATCAAAAAAAGTTTGAATATGAATCTGAACAAATTTTGAAATTTGAAATTTTCAAAAAATTGATGTGACAAGTTCACTGGATAGGTGAAAACATGACGAAACAATAGGAGCTACGGCTAAAAGAATTCTAGGTCTAATGTATAAATACATAGACTAATTGATAATCTAATTATTCCATAGAAATAATAAAATACGGAAGTATAAGAAAAAAATACCTTTATAAGGTAGAGAAATGACGACTTCGGAGAGAAGAGACAACTTCCAGAAGTCCTGCCGGAGAGGAGAAATATATTTTTATTTTGTGAATCTAGTCAAATCAAAATATTGATTTAACCCGAATCGGATGATGTTTGAAAGCTATATGGGTCTATCTTATAGGTGAAAAATAGGTTTAGGGATCAAAGGCTAGGCAGTGTGGTACTAAACGTAGACAAAAAGAGAGACGAAAGAGATAGGAAAACAAAGAAAAAAACGCCGCGGCATGTGCCTCCGGCCGGCCTGCGCGTGTGCGTGCGCATAGCTTTTTTTCCTACCTTTTCTTTAGAAAAGAAAACTATATTTTTTAACATAAAATAAATAAATTGAAGGACAACCGGAAAAATATATAGCCCTGGCCTGCTGGCTATGTTGTGCACGACGGCGAGGGATAGCAGTCGGTCCTCGTACATTTTTTTTTTGTAAAAACGGAAAAGGGGTAAACGAAAATTATGAAAAGAATAAATTAAAAACTTCCCATTGACATATTATATATCAGAATTGAAAAAATGATTTTCTACAATTTGAACATTTTTCTAGCATCAAATAAAATCCACAAAAATTTAAATAAAGCAAACAAAGGTTACCGTGGAGTGCTTCCACGCCAAGATCTCGCGGCAAGGACTGAGGACTCCCAAGGTCGAGGCTCGGATTATGCGGAAGGCCACCTTCATCAACACCTTCCGGAGGGCCTCACACAGATTTGGCGCCACTGCCAGCTGCTTCGGGATCTCTCTTCCGGAGTCGCTGGAGAGCCGCCACCACGCCTTTGAAGAATAAAGCCTGCCTGACGCTGGGTTGGAGGCGCCGTCGGAGGAGTACGCAAGATCCACCATCCCAGCTCCGCTAGCCTCAGATCAATGGCGGGCGGCGCCTCTACAAGGCCCTCCGGCCCAGTGGCCACGCTTTTCCCCAAGGTGTTCTAGGCGGTTGTATGGCTCACCAAAGAGCTCGCCGGTCTTGATCTTCGCCAACAAGGCCACCTCCCCGCCCTTGGCGCCGTCCTGTGGTCTCCATCAAGGTGGTCAGGCCCACCGAGGTCTCGCCTTTGGTGTCCTTGGCGGCGTTGAGCTCTTTTGATCCTTTCTCGCGAGAAGGCCCCGTACCGCCAAGGGTGAAGCGCCCTTCTCAAGGCTGTTTCAGCAAGCTCCTCACCATTCTTTTGGAGATAGCTTTTCAGCGGCAAGCCTTTGCTGCTCCTGGACCTCAGCCTTCTCCAAGATAAAGGCTATGCGCTCTTCAGAGAGCTGCTCCCGCTTTTCTGCTATATCCCGGAGAGCTTCTCGATTACGCCCCTGAGCTCTTTTCTCGCACGCTTTCTCCATGTTCGCCCCGCCTTTTGGCGACAAGTGCTTCCCGGACTCAACTTGGTTTGCCGGGCGCGGTAGAGCGATGCCAAAGAGCCCTTCGGCAACCTCTCCTCCTCGTGACTGCCATGGCCAGCCTGTTTACGCCACAACCAGCGACAGCCCAGCAGAGGCGAGCAGCTCTTCGTCAAGGTCTCTCCTTCGACCGGGCTACCGCTCGACGCCTGGGAGCTCGATGAAGACGCCCCGCCGCCTTCGATAGGCGCTGGGCCTGAGCTCCTGACCGACGCTGCATTTGTGGCGGAGGGGTCGGCGGTCGATGAAGCGCCTCGGGCGCCCCGCGGGCCTCGTGGTCGCCAAGACGATCGCCGACTTCGCCGCCTTTGCGGGCGGCAGCCTTGGCGGCCTCTTCGCCGGGCGGATCCATCGGCACCAAATTTCTTCCATGGTGGCGACGTTGTCGTTGCCGCTGCCTTCCTCGGGCGCACTCCGCTCCATTGGCTCGCCGATGGATCTGGCGACCGTAAAAGAAAGAACGTCGTGCAAATGTTCAAAAGAAAACAGAAGAAAAGAAGAACCAAGGGAAATTTTCACGCAAGAAGATTACCCGCAGGGGGTCTGCCATGGTCTCGCTCACCGAAGGATCATTGGTACCGCCCCTTGCCGGGTGGTCTCCCTTGCCGGAGAGTTCTCACTTGGCGCGAGGAGGCAGACAGATTTCGGGAGCCACCTCCGTGCCCTCCCCGATGAGGCTGCCTCGCTTCGCCAACAAATCAACAATCAGTTATCAATCAGAGAAGGAACACCGCACGCCTAACAGAAGAAGAAACCATCTACTTACTGGGCCAGCCGGGTTGTTCGAGGAAAGGTTGCCGAATCCGCAAGGTGGTCTCGCTGCCCTCCGCAATCTCAACGGGATCGCCCTCGATGACAACCACCGGAGTCTTGGCCCTTTCGACGCCCCTCCGAGCCAAATTCCGAGAAGGAAAAGGTTCAGAATGAAGCAAATCAGATTCAAGACGAAGCAATAAAAGTGAAGAAACACAAGCGCAGTATGGAAATCTTACTTTCTTCTTCTCTCGCCGGAGCCGAGCGCGAGAGATCAAATTCGCCCGCCTCCCGTGGGAAGAGGTGAGGGGTGGTTTCTTGGCCGCTGGCGGGAGTGGCAGCTGCGCCTGGGCGGGATCCTGCCCGCTTGCCGCAGTAGTGGTGCTCTCCGCTGCAACATCACTTGCCGCGTAGAGCCGCTGCCTGCGCTGGCGGCCGCCGCCCGTCGCCGACTCGCCTCGCCTCGCCCCGCTAAGACGCTTCTCTGGCGGAGCTGGGCTCCTGGCCATGCAAGTTGCTGGATGGTGGGGGAAGAAGCGCCTCGCCTGGTTCGCTTCACCGCCTCGGCTCGGCAGGATCTTCCTCACCGCTAACTCCCTTCGCCGCAAGACTTGCCGTCACGCTCCGCCTCCACAAAGGTAATTAAGACGCCACGCAGCAGCCGCTTCCACCTCCTCCAACCTGGTGGCTATGCATTGCATCTCGTTGTCGTTGGTGTCGCGGGTGAGTTGCTTCTGCTCGTCGGGGCGGGTCGGCACTTCCTCCAAACTGTCGAAGAATTGCCGCAGACCGACGCCTCCGGCTCTTAAGCAAAGTTGGAACGATCCCATGAGAGTCGCATAGTGGCATCATGGCTCGGATGCGATCAAGTGAAGAGTTGTTGCACAATGGGATGACCCCCCTCGGCAACCTGCACCACTCGGGGTGATCGGGGTCATGCTTGAACAACTCTAGCAGCATTGCATCCAACTCCAAGACGGTGAAGTTCCAGCTAAGGCCCGGGCGCAGCCGCATGATGTCCGCTGAGTTTCTGAACTCCCTGCAGGTCTCCTCCTCTCCTCGCAAGGGAGCAATACGGGCGGCGAAGTTCGCGCCTTAACTGCGCCTTACGGTGAGTCCGCAAGCCTATGGCGCAAAAATCCGGTCACGCAATCTGCAACTTAAGATCTTCCCGCGCCAAGTTACTCCAATCGCTGCCACGCACTATTGGGGCTTGGCGACGGCGTGAAGGGCCGCGGTTTTCTTCAACCATCCAACACCAGTTGGCTCTCCACTCGCCCCACTTGTCAAGCTCTCCTTCCAGATATGCTTCTTTCTTGCCGATCCCGGAGACCCAAGCAATCCCTCCCAAGAAGTGGTTTCCTCTCTCGCAAGGCATGAAAAAAGGACGAAGAGGGCTACATTCGTGGACTCGACAAAGTTCTCGCAAAGATGTGTGAAAACCGCCATGGTGAGGACAGCGTTGGGGGTGAAATCAAGGAGATGGAGGCCATAGGTATTCATAATGTCGCAAAAGAACTCGTAGAAGGGCGGGCAAAGCCCGCAATAGAAGAACAAGGCGAAGAAGGGGTACCCAGTTGGGGCTAGTTCAGCAACATCGGCTGGGAGTACCTTGGTGCGCGGATGCGCACGAAGCCTCACCAGAATCAACAGAAGCTCTCCTCGCCTCTTTGGCGCCGAAATGCCGGGAGCTTAAGATGGCCCGCCTCCTTCCGCAGCTGGCCCGTCGACTTTCACGCCTCTTCCCTTGTCGGCTTTCGGAGCCATGGCAGATGCGGTGGAGGTGACCGACGACGTTGATGGAGACGGTGGCGACGAGGGGCGGAGCTGCGCTCTCTTCTGGCTTGGGAAGCAGGGGGGAGCAATGGAGGTTTTCAAGATCAAGCAAATAATGGCGAGGTGAACGGAATACCTCGTTTCCTCCGCTATAAAGAGGAGGGGCGACGCTTTCGCCGCTGCTGTCGTGTTGCCGCCGCGGCGCAATTGGTTGCCGCGAATGTCACCGCTGGCAAAGCCGGCGAGACTGCATGGTGGCCCTCCATTCGCCAACCTTGTCGACGCCGAGGGTAATCCAGAGCAGCCGAAGCTCGCTGCTTAGAGCTTCTTCTCGAGTGGTGGGTGGCAAGTGGCGAACGGTGCGAGGAGCGGATATGCTCGACTTCTATTTAATGTTAGAAGGAGTCCCCCGTCTGGCAACAAAGGTTTCGCTTTGGTCCAACATGCCGGCGCATGCTGGTCTTGAGCGCGCGCGATCCACCAATTATCTCGGTTCTGGCCTAACGAAAGCGTATGGCGCCAGGAACGCCATGACGCTGCCGGGTCTCAAGCGCTTCCCGAGATGGTCGCGTGAGTGTCTTGACGCCGAGGTTTGCGCGCCTTGTCCTGACCTGGCAGCGCTGCGGCGCCCTCATTCCACGCCCATTTTTCCGTCAGTATCTACCCCACCACCCGTTTGCTCCGGAGGTGGTGGGTTCGACGCGGACGGCTCTCCTGCCGCCGAAGTCTTCTTCTTCGGTGGCATGTCGATGAAGATGATGAAGATGCAGCTCATGTGAACACCGGACCAGGTTCACACAAACTCGACGCACCCCCTACCTGGCGCGCCAAAGATGTCGGGGGAAATCTGACCCGCCACGGACACCTATGGGATCGGAGCCCCTTCTCGGTTCGGCAGGGGGCGGAGGATGCACAAAGAGTAGATCGAGGTGATCACACGAGCGATTTACCCAGCTTCGGAGCTCTCCGGAGAGATAATACTCCTAACCGCTGTTTGTCCGTTGTATTGTGTTCATGCTAGCGATGCGGGAGCTACAAAACCTAGCCTGAGTGTCCTGTGGGTTTCAATGAGCTGAGTTGAACCAGCCGGCCTTCAAACTTCCGAACCTCCCGAACTCCCTTCACGCTATGCATGGGCCTCCTTTATAGGCCAAAGGGGTCTCTCGACAGTGGTAGTAGATGAGGGTTAATGGAATAGGTACAACTTTGCTTACAGTGGTACCAATCAATTTGCGTAGATGAATGCCTGCTTGTTTAAACGCTGCAGTGCCAAGCCGGGCAGTGCCGATGCAAGCCTGCAACGGCACTGAGCCGAGCGATGAAGAGAGGTCGCTGCAAGTGCCTGTCACAAGCGATTCATGAAGGTCCGCAAGTTTCAGGTTTTGCCTGTTTTGTCAAGAGTTTTGGTTCGTCTTGATTGAAAACACTTTGGAATGGCTCTGAGTTATGGAGAATCTTGGTGGTCATCTGGCAAGGATAGAGTAGGGTACCAATTTAGTATCCTAACTCGCACGGGCAGTCGAGCACCCGCCGCAAGGCTTGCTAGATGATCACCAAGATTCGCGGCTCCCTTTGGAGCCATTCAAGAACAAAGTGTTTCCAGCCAAAGAGACAAGACCCTCGGTAAGAGGAGCTTGCCGCGAAGGCCACCAAGGCACGCAGAAGACAAGGCCCCGGGCAAGAGGAGCTTGTCGGGAAGGTTCGAGCGCCGACAAGCTTCCGGACGCGCAAGCGTTACCTTCTTCATCTCCGCCCAAATTATCCATCTACGCTACCGACCATTCCGGTGCTCACGGTCGAGGGGTTATGCAGCCAGCGGAGAGCAGCGCTGAGCGGCGCCGACAGATAGCTATTGTGGCGCATTTGTGGCGCCTCGTGATGGCCACCTTTTGCACTGCTTTGGGAGACTTAGACGGGCATTTATTGCCTCTTTGTCCCTGCCGTCAGGGTTAGGTTTGATACACTATACACTGTACAAGTAGGTGTACCGACTACTGTTTTTCCATTTGTACCCTCATCTACGTTGCCCCATTGTGGACAAGGTGGGCAAGATCAAGAGGGTCCATGGCGACCGCGTAGATTAGGCTGCCAACTTTATCTCTCTCTTATCGCTGCTGATCATGTTTAGGAAAACACTTTATTAGATCCGCGACAAGTTATTTTGTAATATAACTTTTATCTTAGGCAATGATTGCAATGTTATTTCCTCTACTTGATTCCCTCCTTTGTATGTTTTACCCACGCTTTTAGGGGAACTTGTTTGAGCAAGCACCTTTACTCATGAAAGCGCCGAAAAGCGAACGTCAAGAGCTCGGGCAAGTGTTGCTCACGACATACTGTTGCAATAAAGCCTAATAAAAATCATTTTAAAAATACCAAAATAATTTCAAATTTATTTCTCTCCATTTTTCTACTGTAGGGAATCATTTTACCCTAATTTCCATATATTTTACTTTTGGATAAAAATAATTTGAATAAAACCAAATATCTCCAAATTGAAAATAATTTCAAAGGGACGTTAAATTTGATTCTTTGAAACTCCCAACTCATATTTCATATGTTTTGAAGAAGTCATTTTATCTTCTCTCATGAAAATCATTGAGTCAAATAAAGTTTCTGAATTTGAAATATTTTCGAATAGAATTCAAACCTTTTTCAAAAACCCTTTTTCATTTAATTAAATGGAAGAAGTCATATCTTCTTCTCTCTAGGGTTTTGTGATGAAATGAAATTTGAATTCATGGAGATCATAAATGCAAGGTGAAAGTTTCGGAAAGTCATTTCATCCCTCTCATTCAACTTTCAAAAGTTTCAAATTTCAATCAATTTCACACAAGAAACCACACCACAATCAAACAAACTATCAAACTATTTATTTATTATAACATTTCATAATTTATAATTTTGTGATGTTACAAAATTTTATTCTTTTTCCACCATTCTTTCACTTTCCATGGCTAGCCGTATCCACGGATGCCCTCCATACCAACACTTTCCGAGGAATTTATTATTTGACAACATAAAGTAAATATGTTTTGCATTTCGGAACTGGGCATCCCTAAAACCTTGGCCTTACTCTCGTGCAATTACAAGTGAATAAACACTCATCTTGAGAATAACATATCTAGCATGGAAAATATTAGCCACCCGTTACTGTTCCGCGAGCGAAACAAACACACAAAAGAGAAGTTTATTTTGAAAATTAGAGATGGAACATGCAAATTTGCTTAGAATGGCAAAAGAATACCGCATATAGGTAGATATAGTGGACTCATGTGGCAAAAAATGGTTTAAAGGATTTTGGATGCACAAGTAGAGGTCATACTTGGTGCAAAATGAAGGCTAGCAAAAAGATTGAGAAGCGACCGACCAAGAAACGAATAATCTCATAAGCAAGCATTAAGCATAATTCACACCGAATAATGCACCACAAGTAGGATATAATTTTCATTGCATGATTATTGACTTTCATGCATGCATAGGGAATCACAAATCTTAACACCAATATTCTTACTAAAGCATAATTACTCACCAACATAACTCACATATCACATCATCATATCTCAAAACTATTACTAAGAATCAAGTTTATTTTGTCCAACGATCTTCATGATATTTTCTTTTTCTTTATCCTTCTTGGATATCTATCACTTTGGGACTAATTTTCATGTGTTGCTTTTCATATGCTCAAACAAATATAAGTGAAGATCATGAGCATAACAAATTTTCTTTCTCTCGAATTTAAGTGAAGCAAGAGAGAATTTATTCAAAATTTTACTAACTCTCAAATAAATATAAGTGAAGGAAGAGAGCATTTCTTCTAAAATAACAAAGAACACCGTGCTCAGAAAGATATAAGTGAAGCACTAGAGCAAGTCCTAGCTCATAAAAGATTTAAGTGAAGCATAGAGAGCAATTCTAACAAGTCATGATATAATTTTGGCTCTCTCAAATAGGTGTGTGTGATGCCCTCGATTCAATCGTACACTAATCATACACGCAAATGTGTACGATCAAGATCAAGGACTCACGGGAAGATATCACAACACAACTCTAGACACAAAATAAAATAATACAAGCTTTATCTTACAAGCCAGGGGCCTCGAGGGCTTGAATACATAAGCTCGAATACACAAGAGTCAGCGAAAGCAACAATATTTGAGTACAGACATAAGTTAGACAAGTTTGCCTTAAGAAGGCTAGCACAAAAGTAGCAACGATCGAAAAGGCAAGGCCTCCTGCCTGGGAGCCTCCTAACTACTCCTAGTCGTCGGCGGCCTCCACGTAGTAGTAAGCATCGGCGATTGCATCTGGCTCCTAGGCTCCGACATCTAGTTGCATCAACCGGAAAGAAGAAGAAAGGGGGGAAAAGGGGGAGCAAAGCAACCGTGAGTACTCATCCAAAGTACTCGCAAGCAAGGATCTACACTACATATGCATCGGTATCAATGAAATGGGTTGTATATGTGGACCGAATCATGAAATGCCGTAATAGAGGGGAGAACCTAGTCCTATCAAAGACTAGCATCTTCCGAAACCACCATCTTGCAATAACGGAGGGGGTAGAGTAGCATAAAGTAAAGTAGTAGAAGTGTTATCAACCTCGCCAGAGATCCTTTCTTGACTCGCGAGAAAGCAATCCCGAGCCGCATACTATCCAGCTTATCATCACAATCCATTTCTCATCACAAGTATCCAGTTCTAGTTTTTTCGATCGATACAACTCCAAGTGTCCGCTATCAGTAGGACACGCTATCGATAGATGTTTTCTTCCCTGCAGGGTGCAGCAACTTACCCACCACGCCGATTAACTCCGGCCGGACACACTTTCCTGGGTCATGCCCGGCCTCGGCCAAACAATACGCCGCAACCCGACCTAGGCTTAATAGAGAGGCCAGCACGCCGGAATAAACCTATGCCCCCAGGGGTCATGGGCCATCTCCCCGTGAACTCCTACACGTTGTGTGGGCGGCCGGTGAGCAGACCTAGCTACCTCCTTCAACAAGGCAGGTGCTTACGCATCCAACCCAGCGCGTGCCGCTCAGTCGCTGACGTCTATTAAGCTTCGGCTGATGCATACGACGCAGAACGCCTATACTATGCCCACGTGATGGTTAGTGCTATTAGGCCAGCGACACCTCAGATCAAATATACAAATCGTAGTGGATTAGGAGCATGCAGTAACAAGCAGAGACTCACGAAAGATGTGACGCCGTTGCCCCGTCTCGAGGACTTGCGGCAAGGGCTAGGAATGCCCGGCCACACCTCGTAATTATCTCGCAGGCACATTCCAGGTCAACCCGTCGCCACATCACTCGCAATTAAGCTCGCGCGGGTACCCCTCAGGGCCGACCCGTCTTTAGTAACATGGTTCAGTGTAAAGTGATAGTAACCATAGTAACTGTGTGTCCAAACATCAAGGGGAAAACCCGAGGAATCACCCCCGGTGAATTCCACTCGATGTAATCATCAAGGTGAACGTATGAGGAACCACCCCCGAGGTTCACACTTGAGGGGTTGCACGACAGAGTCGTATCAGAAGTGGTTATGGCGGAATCACCCTCGATGACCACGACCAAATAGCTACACTACAGGGTTAACATCAGAAGTGCTGTAGAGGTCTCACCCTCGGCACTCGATAGTAACCCAAAGAGTGTTGAGCAACTAAGGGAAAGTGATGTGATGTGCCGGGGCCTGGTCTTCGATCCCGTTGATCGGGTCTTCAATGATGAAGCAGGGCAACAAGGACAAGGTGGGGGGTCACTGATGGATCACTAACCAACCTATACTAAGCAGTTTAGGATAAGCAGGTAGGTAACAATGAGCAGGTTACAAAAGCAGGCTATGCATCAAATAGGAGCAAACAATAACAGTAGCAAAATCTAATGCAACCATGAGAGAATGGAATGGGCGATATCGGGATGATCAAGGGGGGGGCTTGCCTGGTTGCTCAGACAAGAAGGAGGGGTCATTGGTGACGTAGTCGATTACAGCGGCATCGGCAGCCGCCACGGGGTCTACCGAAGAGAAGAGGGGGAGAAACAGTAAATACATAGCAAGCAAGTGTATAATAGGACAACAGACATAGCTAGACGTGTTCTAACGTGGTCCTAGACGTTATAGGTGAAGGGGGAATTCAACCGGAGAGGTGTTCCCGGTTCAGGACCTGTGTCAGACAGATGACCGGAGGGGGAACGTTCCATGTTCAGCATGCTAGGGGCATGTGACAGATGAATGGATCGCGTATTCGGATTCGTTGGATTTTTTTGAGCAACTTTCATATAGAAAACATTTTCATCCGAGTTACGGTTTATTTTGTATGATTTTCAAAGTTTAAACAATTTCTGGAATTAATTAAATTAACAGAAAGGAATTACTACATCAGCATGACATCATCGTGGACGCCAAGTCAATGGTGACAGCTGACCAGGTCAAACTGACCAGTGGGGCCACTGGGACCCACATGGCAGCCTCTGTTGGCTTAACAATGGATTAACTAATCTAGCAGGGTCAATTAGGGGTGTGGGCCCCGGGTGTCAGCGATTTTTTAGGTTAAACTAATTACTTTTATTTGTAAAATGTTATTAGACTAATTAATAGTAGGGGGCCCCACATGTCAGGTCAACCGTGCAGAGTCAGCACAATTGACTCGGTCAACCAGTCAACTAGGCCCGCAGCACCCAGCTGCAGTGGACCCCGGGTGGCCCTGTGTCGGCCACGCCGGGCGTCGGGCGCCGAGTTGCGCCGACGAAGCCCGCGAGGCGAAGTTCGCCGGAGACGCTCGAAAATTCGCTACGGGGCACCGTTTTGCGCGGTTTTGCTTGCGTTCGAACGCTGACGGTGCCGCGCGTCGAGTGGTGGCGGTAGCGCAGCCGGACTTGGCCGGAATCAGCGCCGGCGACAAGCAGAGGCGGCGGCGCGTACGGGTGCTCGACGGAGACGGCGCTACGGCGTGAAGCAGCTTGAACGGAAGGGCTAGGCGTTCTCTAAGCAGCGCGGCGAGCATGTTGGGCACTAGCCCGTGACCAAAAGGTCACCGGAAGGACGCCGGCGACGAACTCGCGCGGCGTCGCGTTCGACCACGGTGGGAGAGATGGCTAGGGACCGCACAAGGGCAGACGGAGAGAGGGACAAGGAAGGTGGTGGCCCGCCGCGCAGCTACGGAAAGCCCTTGACGGCTTAGGAGCAGAAGCGCGCGTTGGAGAGGAGGAAGATCGCCGGCGACCGAGGTGGAAGGGGGCTGTCGGTGGGAAACGACACCTATGGGATCACAAGAACCCCTACTACGGTTGCGGGGCGCGGGGGTCGTGAGAAGAGCGGATCAAACAGGTAGCACACGGTTCGTTTATCCAGGTTCGGGCCGCGAGGATGCGTAAAACCATACTCCTGCTTTGGTGGATTGTATATCTGTGTTCTTGAGCTAGCTATGGGACGTGAGGAGCTCCAAAAAGCCGAATCCTCCTCCTGGTCGCCTCGGGCCTCCTTTTATAGGAAAGGGGCTGCCACAGTGGCACACAGGAGGTGGAAAGGGTACAGTAATGCGAGGTTATCCCTCACATTACATGACAAGGCGCATTTAATGCGCCTTGCTTAGGTGTCCTTGCTTTATCGGGGACGGGGGAGGGCCATGTCCCGTCCGCCGCCGCTCCCTCTTGTGTTGACACGCCGCCTGCCAGCCGGTGCTTCAGTGCCATCTAGGCAGGCAAGCAGCTGAGGTGGCGCAGTGGTGGGTCTCCACAAAGAGGCTGTGTGCCGCCACGCAGGTGCCTGCCCAACTGGTTGGGTCGGCAGCTGCATGCGAACGGCGGTGGAGGTGTGGCTGGTGCGGGCCTGACGGTGGCCCCACGGGTGTCCTTGGCAAGGGCCTTGCCGGGCGCCGGCAAGGGTCTTGCCGTGGCGCACACTATCATCCCGGGAAAGGCTCTTGCCGGGGGCCTTGTGGTCCTTCTCGGCTGGGATCCCGCCAAGGGTCATCACCTTCCTAAGTGGGCATCTGGTCTTGAATGTCTTCACAAAGATCGGCATGCCACCACGGGGATGTCTCCCGAATCCTTGCCCCATGGGGGTAGTGGACTCAAGGGTGACTTCGCTCCGTAGGTGTGAGGCGAGCCGCCACGGCAAGGATCTTGCCGGGGGGGGCTGCTCTGTCCCCTTTGCTCTTTGTGGTCTTGGTCTTGGCGTCGTTCTGCTTCTCTTCAGCTTCGGCCTTACCTTGGCTTACCTCCCTTGCCGTGCTTGGTGTGGCGGCGCCTGTGGCTCAGACTGGCCGTGCATAGTAATAGGGGTACAAAAAGTGTATCCCCCTTTTTGTACACCGACAGGAACCCTGGGCCTGGGCCACACATAAGCGCAACGCGTTGTTGGGCTAGGCCCAAAAAACGGTGCGCGGGCAGGTGGGGCGGTTTTTACCGCGGTAAGTTTCTTCGCGCGCTGCGCCCCCCAAGCTTCCCGCACGTGGCGCGGCGTGGGGGGGCGTGTGTGACGTGGGCGGCATGCGTGGGGTTGCTTCCCGTGGGCATGCGTCACATCACAGTTAATGTGAAAGGAGGCGTCCTGCGTTCTCCCCCATAAGAAGGAATAACCGCGGGCGCGCTGCTCACTTTCTCCTCTTCCTTCGTGCCTTTTCCAATCTCAGAGCCGCCGCTCCCTTTCTTCCTTCCATTGCAAGCTCTTCGCCATCGCCCGCCGTTGCTGCTTCGCCACCCCCTTTCCTTAACCCTCTAGACTCCTCGGCCTCCATGGTGCCCAAATCCGCCAAGGGCAAGGGGGTGGCTAAGGGCCCTGGGATCGTGGAGCCGCCGAAGAGCGCGTTGTTGGGGGAAAAGACGAAGTCCGCCTTCTTCTTCCCCTCGTCGGTTGACGTTCATGAGCTCCGGGCCTCTTTCAAGCCCTTGTGGGGAGTGAAGACGGGGGGAGAGAACTCGGGACACCCGGCAACGCGCGTCATCCCTGCCGCTTGCGCCGATCCTGCCCCAAATCGGTACCCCTTCTTTGTCGACTACTTTTCTTGTGGGTTATGCCCTCCTTTCTCCGATTTCTTTTGCGACATTATGCACACCTTCGGTTTTCGCCTTTTGGATTTCACTCCGAACGCGGTGGTGTGCATGTCTTGCTTTGCGCATCTTTGCGAGGGCTTTGCCGGAGTGCAGCCCAACACGACGCTCTTCCGCCATTACTTTTATCCTCGAATCCAAACGGGAGGTGCCGTCACTGGTTGCGTCACATGGATCCTGAGATCCAAGGAGGCGTACCCGGATGGTGCCGTAAGGGAGAGGTGGGATGAATGTCATGACCGGTGGTGTTGGATTGAAGATGAAGACCCGCCGGAATTTTGCAAGGTCCGCCGAGTGCCGCCGGTCCGCGGCAACGATTGGGGTGACGTCGACGCCGCCGACGGGAGGCTCAGTGTCGCCACCACCAGGATTCTCCGGCTGACCCGGGCTGGGCTCACCCTCGAGATGGTCGGGGCGGATTTCATCCACCGCCGGATCGCCCCGCTGCACAATAAGGGGAGGCCAGCTTGGCTCTTCACGAATCCGGCTGACATTATGTGGCTCCGCCCCGGCCTCGACCACAACTTCACGGTGATGGCGCACGCCCACTTCTGCCAACGACTCTTCCAGCTGGATGTGGATCACGACGGCGAGGTCGAGCTGACCGGCAAGGCCGCAAGGGTTGTCATAAAGGCCGGCAAGGCCGTCAAGGGGCCGCTCTTCAAATTGCCAGCGGGGGTGGTCCCGTTGTGCAATAACTCGCGCCGGTCCGAGATCATTGCCATGATGCCGGACTGCAACATGCACGGCCCCGTTCCAAGCTGGAGGGAGCCGACGGCCGCAGATGTGCAGCAGTTCTTCGACACCTTGATTGAGGTGTACGTCAGTGCCGACGCCGAGCGGTGGCTTGTCATGGACACCACCCAGGCGGAGCTGGACTATATCGCCACCAGGGCGAGGGAGGCACAGCTTGCTCTGGAGGCCGGCAGCGCCGGGGGCGTGGAGGACGAGGTCGCCACGGCCGCGGAGGAGGAGCAGTTCACCCTGTGGGCGGCGGCCACTTGGGAGGTCAGCAGCGCCGAGACCGAAGCTCCGCTCGTCGAGGACGTGTCCGACGAGTCGTCGGAGGAGGAGGGTGTGGTGGCGGGCTCGACGCCAGCCAGGGGAAGAGGGCGAGTCCTGCAGCGGGCTGGCTCTAGCGAGCCAGTCCAGCCTGGCAGGGCCACGCGGCCTCAATTGACCCTGGAGGGGTCCGGGCGCCACACGAGGGCCTCGTCGGCGAAGAGGCTTACGAAGGCTGCTGAGAAGAAGAAGGCGGCAGCTCCTTCCTCATCCGGGCGCACACTGACCCCGCCGCCTTCTTCGCCTCCTCCGGCAGGCGTCGACTCGGATGATGACGTGGAGCTCCCCTTTGATCTCGGGCCTCTCAGCCCAGAGAGGAAAAGGAAACTGGCGGAAGACGGGGAGACGAATGACGAGTAAGTACTCCGTTCCTTACTGCCATTTTCATTTCCCTGAATTGGGTCGCTTGTCTTGATCCATTTTTGCTTTTGTAGGGATGCAAAGACGTTGGGCCAGAGGGCGAGGACCTCGGCGAGCAGCCAGCCCCCGGCTGGGGCTTCAAAGACACCACCGGTGGTGCTGAGCAGCAGCCGGCGCAGCCCCCAGCGTAAGTTCATCACCTCCTTCTTACTCGACATGGGGCAGGCGCCCGATGCCACGATGCCGACCTTGCTGGGTTTGCAGGAGGGGAGCGGCAGCAGGAGGAGCCGCTGGGGGCTACTCCTAACACACCACCCCCATCGACTACGCCGCCGCGGGGGGCGTCCCCGGCAAGGGCATCAGGCACGGAGCCCACACCCATGGAGGAAGAGGGAACTTGGGCGTTGGTGGTCTGCCTCGGCGCCAAACGCTGGCGGAGAAGGGATTTCTGCTTCACAGCCCGGCACTGGTGAGTCGCCCGTCCTTCGTCTCTGTCCTTTTCCCTTATGCTTCTCTTGGTTTCATTGCTCCCACTGCCGCCTAGGCCCTCCTTCAACAGACACGGAGGACTTGGACACCGTTGTCAGAGATATTGCCGAAGAGGCCGCGGCTGAGGCCGACAAGATTGCCGCCGAGGAGGCCGCCAAGAATGCTGACGAGGCCGCCGCTGACGAGGCCGCCAAGGGCACGGCCGAGGATGCCGCCGTGGGGGCTGCCGAGGCTACCGACGAGGCCTCCGCCGAGGGCGTCGGCGGTGGTCCTGTCGAGGGGACCGGCAAGGCCCCCGCCGAGGAAGAGGTGATCGATGATCAGCCTCCCTCCTCCTCAACCTCGGGCCCCGGCAGGTATCTGAAGGTGGGAAATGATCTTTTCGTCCACCTCCCAGGGGCGTCAAGCCGAGCGCCCACCGAAGGAGAAGTTTTTGATGGCGAGGTGCTTGCCGCCACCGGGCTCGAGATTGTCGATGCGCCGGGCGTTGGCAGCGACGGTTCTCCAGAAGAGCAGCTCTTCCGCGCCATGGGGGCCAATTTCCGGAAGCTCCAAGTGCTCTACCGTGCCCGCCTGGACATAGTCAAGTCCAGGGCGGCAGCGGTGGACAACGCAGAGGCGGACTTCAAGGCGCGCGCCGCCGAGACGCAGACTTGGTTCCACCAGTCTCGCGAGGAGCAGAGGGCCTTCCAGGAGAAATTGGCCCAGCACGATGTGGAGCTTGCCATGAAGCTGGCCGACGTCGAGAAGGCCCGGGAGAAGGCGGCGAACTTCGCTGCCGCGGCCGAAGCCACCCGGAACCAGCATCAAGCCGCCTTGAACTCCCAGGAGGAGGACCTCTCCACGCTGCGGAGGCGGTGCTTGCCGCAACGCTCCGCGGCAAGGACGAGGAGCTCGAGGTCCTTGTCGCGCGGCGGACCCGTGAGCTGGAGCAGAGGCACAAGGAGGCACTCGATGCCCAAGCCCTGGTCCACGCCGGCAGGGTGTAGGAACTGGAGGTGGAGCAGGACGAGCTGAAGGAGCAGGCCCTCAAGCTGTCCGGCGAGAAGAACACGCTCAACCGCGCCTTGGTGGAGGCGCAAGGAGCGGTCATCAGCAGGGCCGGGGAGCTCTCCGAGGCGCAAAACTCCATCAGAGACCTCAAGCTGAAGATGGAGGATCTCGAGAAGCTGTCGTCGGAGAGCAGAGCTCGGGAGGAGACCTTGACCCAGAGCCTGGAGGAGGAGAAGCTGCTGCGGGCGAACGAGGCCGCCTCCCACCAGGAATACGTGGCGGGCGAGAACAGGTGGATCGGCCATCTGGAGGTCGTCGCTGGCAGGGTTACCTCGCAATTGGCCACCATGGGGATGCCAAACGTGAGGTACGCCCCTGAGCGCAGCGGGACCGTCAACGCCAAGCTGACCCAGTTCCTCGAGGGCGTCCTTGGAGCCTTGGCCTATCTCCACTCCAACAGAACGGCCACGCTGGCCGAGGAGGCCCGGCGACTTTGCCGGATGGTTGTGACCAAGGTCCTCACCAAGGTGGCGTACTGGAATCCCAATCTTTACTTCGTGGCCACGATGAAGAGCTTGCCGGAGGGTGTTGACCCCACGGTGCTCAAGGAGTGCATCAAGCCCATCACCGTCTGCATCGACGAAATCAAGAGGGTGGAAGGCCAGCGCCGGGATTAGGCATCCCGTTCTTCTTCGTCGCTGCGGGTTCCCGGTAAAGACAGATTTTATCTTTAGTTAGGACCGCAGTAGTGATGTGATGTAATATAACTTTGAAGTACTCTTAATTTTCATGCATGTTATTTCCCCGTTCAGTTCCTCTTTGTATGTGTGCCCTACGCCGATCGGGAAGGCTTGCCGGCGCGAAAGCCCCCAAGCGGCGTCTTGGGGACGGATCCCCATGGCCTGCCGGGTACGCGTGCTGCCGGACGAGCCACCTCCCCGTCCCGAACGCGGCCGCTCGAACTATTGACCTTGACTCGAGTCAGAATCGAGGGCGATGCCGATCACAGAAGGCTACTCTGCCACTCTCGACGCAGCCGCTTGAGCTGTTGAGCGGACTCGAAACAGGGCAAGGGCGTTGCCGATCGTGGTGGAGCCCCCTGGCGTGCAGGTTTTTCGTAGAAAGGTGCGACATCTCCGGGGGGGGATAACCTCAAATAAAAAGGGTAGTATAAGCAAGGGTTCAGTGCAACTTAGCTTCTGTTTGCGATCGCTCGAGTGCCGATCTCCTGGCCTCCTTTCTTCTTCAAGGGCCACGAAGATGAAGGAGCACCGGGCTAACTGCCAAAGCCCATTCTCACAACTGCGCTGCCCCCTACCTGGCGCGCCAAAGATGTCGCTGGGAAACGACACCTATGGGATCACAAGAATCCCTACTACGGTTGTGGGGGGCGGGGGTTGTTGGGGATATAACTATTTGCGTAAGCCGCCCAGGAGGGGCCAGGTTACACAAGGAAGACTCATCAGAGGAAGCCCAAGACCAAGCATGAAGATGGCGATTCAATAAAGGGCTTAAGGCCCACAGGCGACTTAAGGCCCGTTGTAGTAAACCGCCATGATGACATGACTTGTATCATAAGGTAGATTTAACTAGTCACCGAGCCGGACACTGTTTATGAGCCGGCCGGGACTCTGTAAGCCACAGGGCGTCAACCCGTGTATATAAGGGGACGACCTGCTGGCGGCTTAGGGCAAGAAACAACCCATCGAGAGCCGGGCATAGCGTATCTCGCTCCCTGGTCATCGAAACATCAAGCAATACCAACCCAACTAGACATAGGCCTTCCTTCACCGCAAGGGGCTGAACTAGTATAAAACTCTCGTGTCCTTTGTCCCGTTTAACCCCTTTAAGCTTCCTAGTTGTGATGGCTCCACGACTAAGTCCTTGCATGAGGACATCTGCCATGACAAAACCACGACAGTTGACGCCCACCGTGGGGCCAGCGCACGGTGGATTTGAGTTCTTAAAGGGCAGCTTCGAAGGGCTCAAGGGATACGCAGTGGGCCGGATGACCAAGAGTCGTCGCGGCAAGATCTACATCGACAATGAAGGCTGGGGCCCCGACGCCGACTCAATCGAGTACGGGTACCGGGTCTCCTTTGGTGGAATTCACGTCTTCATAGGCCGGATCGGAGAGCCGGGCCTTGAGCCGGAGAACTGCACCGACCTCATCGAGACGGCTCAGCGTGCGAGACCCGCCCGAGCTCAACCCGTCATGAAGCATGCCTTCGTGGGCTGTATCCACGGAGAGGAACTTTCTGAAGAAGCTAAAGATGACGGTGAGACGGCCGTCCCATCGGATGATGATTCGTCCGCCAGTTCAACTGATTCTTTATATCAAATCCAAGAGGGCATGCTGGGGGCTGTTCTGACAACTCTAGCGCTCCAGATTTCTACGAACCGCCAAGCTGGGCAGGAGTCTTTATGGCTGGAACTCAGCCCGGTTCGAACTCTACAGCAGCCGCAACGATCACGTCCGGGTTAGGAGCAGCCGGGGCAGGTGGCCCCGTGCGCCCCCCGGCTCAGGTGCTGATGGATCTCATGGATAAACTTACGACCCTGTTAACCGCCACGGTTATTCCTGCAGACAAAGATGAACATGAGGCAGCGGTAGCACAGGTACGTGAGGAGATAGCCCTGGCCAAGGAGGCCTTGGCGGCTGAGGACACCTGGTTAGCTACGGAGCGGGCGGCTTTGGACGCACGGGCGCAGCGGCTCCAGTCAGAGGCTTTCCAGCTTAATATGAGTCTGAACGCATCCAATGAGGTCATGAGGAGGAGACATCAGAAGGCCCAGTCCCATCTGCCTCCGGTTTATGATCCTCGAAATCTTTTTACGACACACGGAGCTGGTCCTAGCAATCCACCCGAAGCCAGTCAGTTTATTACACCCGGAGCTGGAGGACCGGCTCAGCCTCGGGATATGGTACCGCCTCACGTGAGCATGCCACCGCCGCGTTATGTGCCGATTCCACCGGGTCATTTTTCCAACCCCATGGAGAACTTAATCGCAGCTTCAGCACGTTTGGCGGCTATTCCTATGGAAGGTGATGACCCGACGGCCGTGGAGACCCGGAGGGTCAGAGAGCTCCTTCAGATAGCCCTGGCTCAACAGGAGACCTATTCTTACAGCCGGGACAGGATTCATTCAACTCCCCCGCCCTGGGTAGCACCACCTCGCCAGAATCGGAGCTTGAGTTACAGCAGACACATGGAGTCGGAAGCTTTGTCAAGCAATGCCCAACGCCGTAACCAACCCAGTGGTTATAACCCAGTACAGGACCGATTACGTCAGGAGGACGAACGGGCGGCTCAGTTAGCGGCTCAGCAGACAGCGTATGAACCGGTTTTTCCAGAGTATCCGACGACTAGTGTTGGAGCAGGAGTGGCCACTAGAACCGGTGGTGTCCCTTGTCTGGTGCCGGCTCTGCGGGATGTACGTCTGCCCAAGGATTTCAAGGGACCTCGAAAGGTTCCGAATTACACGACCGACTTACAGCCAGGGGCATGGATTGAAAGTTACGAGATGGCCATGGAGTTATTAGAGGTCAGTGGCGCGGCAATGGCTAAGTATTTCACCATGATGTTAGATGGAACGGCCCGATCTTGGTTAAAAAGCTTGCCCCCCAACTCCATCAGTTCATGGGCAGAGCTAAAGGCCCGGTTTATCCAGAACTTCAAGGACACTTGCAAGCAGTCTATGTCAATTGTGGACTTGACCAATTGTAAGCAGGAGGAAGGTGAGTCCACAACTCATTGGGTGCACCGGGTTAAGGAAATAATACACTCATCTGATAAGATGGATGCCGGCTCTACAGTACTTATGCTCCATCAGAATTGTCGCTTTGAGCCGCTGAAGCAGAAGGTGGGGCGCCTTAAGTGTGATTGCAACGATATGGGTACACTGATTGCAGCCTTGGTCAAGTATGCCGATTCTGATACTACTGATGACCCCGTGTCTGGCGAGGAAAAGACAGGTAAGGGAAAGAAGAACGACAATGGAAAGGGTCAGCAGCGTAACCCGGCAAATCAAGGAGGCAACAAGCGTAAGGCGGATGGTAACCCGGAGTTTGTGGCCAATGCCAATGCATAGGGTAACAACCAGAAGCGTAAGGGAAGACCGCCCCCTCGATTTGGCGGCTCAGGCCCATCTCTGGAGCAGCTTCTTAATGAGCCTTGCCCGAGACACGGCACTCGGGAACGTCCCGCCACCCACTTATGGAAGGACTGTGCAATCATGAAAGCTTTCAAGAATTCCAACATGTTTGATGGCAATCATGGATCAGGCGGCGGCTCAGGGGCTGGCGGTTCTCATGGCCCGGGTGGCGGTTCAAGTTCCGGCTTTCAAGGAAGTCAAGGTGACTATAATCAGCAGCAACCCGGTCAAGGGGGACACCAGCAGCAGCAGTCAGGCTATCAGAGCCATCCAAAACAGCGAAGTGGTGGGCAATACCATGTGTTCACCACTAACTTGTGCAAACGTGACCAGAAGGTTCATAAGAGAGCTGTGAATTCGGTTGAGCCGGCAGTTCCTCGTTACTTGAGGTGGTCAGAGCAGCCTATCATATGGAGCAGGGAAGATCACCCCCTCCGGGTTGATAACCCGGGGCAGCTGGCCTTAGTGGTGGCTCCTCAGGTTGGGGGATACAAATTCACTAAGGTACTCATGGATGGAGGAAGCAACATCAATATTCTCTATTATGAGACCTTTCGCCGCATGGGGTTGACTGATAAGGACTTGAGGACGTCCAACACTGTCTTTCATGGAGTGGTGCCAGGTAAGTCGGCATATCCAGTTGGTAAGATTGAGCTGGAAGTCGCCTTTGGAGACGAATACGATTCCAGGGCTGAGAAACTGATGTTTGAGGTAGTCAGGATCAAGAGCCCGTATCATGCTCTGTTTGGACGGCCGGCTTATGCCAAGTTCATGGCACGGCCGTGTTATGTGTATCTGCAGCTTAAGATGCCGGGTTACAAGGGCACCATCACTGTACATGGGAGTCGGAAGGTAGCCCTGGAATGTGAAGAAGGGGATGCGGCTTATGCTGAGCCTGTATGCGCGGAAGAAGAGCTGAAGTTTTATCAAAATAATGTTGACCCGGCGGATATGACCTCTTTGAAGAAGCCAACAACAGAGCAAGACTCGACATTGAAGTTTAAATCATCCGCCGAGACGAAGCTAGTTGACTTCACCCCAGGTGACTCTTCCAAGCAGTTCAGTATCAGTACCAATTTGGATCCCAAATAGGAAAGCGCGCTCATCGAGTTCATCCGTGAGAACCGGGACATTTTTGCATGGAAACCTTCTGACATGCCGGGTGTCCCAAGAGAACTCGCTGAGCACACTCTTAACATTGATCCAAAGTATAAGCCGGTCAGGCAATTTCTGCAACGGTTTAATGAGGAAAGACGGAAGGCTATTGGGGAAGAGGTCGCCCGACTCTTAGCGGCCAGGTTTATCATGGAAGTTTTTCATCTGGAATGGTTGGCCAACCTGGTGCTTGTGCTCAAGAAGAATGGCACCTGGCGGGTGTGTGTGGATTACACGGACTTAAATAAGGCTTGTCCGGCTGATCCCCTTGCTTTACCCCGTATTGATCAAATCATTGATGCTACGGCGGGTTGCGAGCGTTTGAGCTTTTTGAATGCTTACTCTGGTTATCATCAGATCAAAATGGCAGTTAAGGACTAGGAGAAGACGGCTTTCATTACTCCGTTTGGAGCCTTCTGCTATGTATCTATGCAATTTGGGCTCAAGAGTGCCCAGGCGACTTATCAGCGGTGTGTACATAATTGTCTTCACAATCAGATTGGGCGCAATGTTCATGCTTATGTGGATGATATTGTGGTGAAGTCCAGAGAGAAGGAAACTTTGATATCTGGTTTAAAGGAAACCTTTGACAATCTCCGGGTCTATAAGATGATGCTTAACCCGGACAAGTGTGTATTTGGTGTTCCTGCAGGCAAACTTTTGGGATTTTTGGTCTCGAACAGGGGCATCGAAGCTAACCCGGAGAAGATCAAGGCAATTACCTCTCTGGCTAAACTGGCATGCATGAATGATGTTCAGCGACTGGCGGGTCGCGTCGCTGCTTTAAGCCGGTTCATAAGCCGGTTGGGTGAGAAGGCTCTACCGCTGTATCAGATGATGAAGAAAACAGACACTTTCGTCTGGAGTGAGGCTGCTGATGCTGCCTTTGAGGATTTAAAGAGACAATTGTCTGAGCCGCCGGTTCTTGCGGCTCCCATTGATAAAGAGCCGTTGCTGTTATATGTTGCTGCTAACTCACGAGCGGTCAGTGTTGCCACTGTGGTGGAGCGCAAGGAGGCTGGCAAGGAGCATCCGATTCAACGGCCGGTTTATTATATCAGTGAGGTGCTTAAAGAGTCCAAGCAGAGGTATCCAATTGGCAGAAACTTGTTTATGGAATGTTCATGGCAAGCCAGAAACTAAAGCAGTACTTCCAAGGTCATCCTATAACTATGGTAAGTTTGCCCCCTTGGGAGACATCATCCAGAACAGGGAAGCCACAGGACGAGTCGCCAAGTGGGCCATTGAGCTTGGGCCTCATGGTTTGAAGTACATGCCACGTACAACTATTAAGTCTCAAGCCTTGGTGGACTTTATAAATGATTGGGCAGAATTACAAGCACCTGAGGAGAAGCCAGATAACACATATTGGACTATTCACTTCGATGGGTCTAGGCAGTTGGAAGGCTCGGGGGCTGGAGTCGTCTTAACTTCTCCCCGAGGTGATAAATTTTGCTATGTGCTCCGGCTTATGTTTCCCTGTACTAACAATGCAGCTGAGTATGAGGCTTTGCTCCATGGTCTCCGGATGGCCAAAGAGATGAATTTGAGTCGGGTAAGGTGTTTGGGCGATTCAGACCTCGTCGCCCAACAGGTGTCAGGCACGTGGGACTCCAAGGATCCCCTTATGGTGGCTTATCGTCGTGAAGTTGATGCGGTGGCTGGGCACTTCAAAGGTTATCAAGTAGAGCACATTGATCGAAGAAAGAATGAGGCGGCTGATGCTTTAAGCCGGCTGGGTTCTCAGCGTAAGCCGGTGCCGACTAATACCTTTCTTCACATTTTGCATAACCCTTCTGTCAGAGTGCCGACAGAGGAAGAGCTTGCAGTGCAAGACTCGGAGGCGCAGCTGGTGGCGGCTCTCCATGCCATCCCAGATTGGACAGTCCCATATTTGGCCTATATGACCCGGGGAGAGTTGCCTGAGGACGAGACCTTGGCAAGACAAATCATCAGGCGGTCCAAGTCTATGACGATTGTTCATGGCGAGTTGCATCACCGCAGCGTCACTGGGGCGTTTCAACATTGCGTGTTGCCTGCGGAGGGTCAGGAGATACTTCGTGAGATCCATGAAGGAGATTGTGGTCATCATGCCGGCTCAAAATCTCTGGTGGCCAAGGCCTTTCGTCATGGTTTCTATTGGCTGACGGCTCATGCTGATGCGGAGGATCTGGTCAAGAAATGTGACGGATGTCAAAAATTCTCACGACGAAGCTCATGTGCGGCTCAAGAATTGAGGATGATTCCAATTACTTGGCCGTTTGCGATCTGGGGCTTGACATGGTTGGACCTTTCAAAAGGTCTAAGGATAAGAAGACACACCTGTTGGTGGCAGTGGATAAATTTACTAAGTGGGTTGAAGCAGAGCCGGTCAGTAAGTGTGATGTAGCCACGACGGTTCAGTTCATGAAAAAGGTGATCTTTCGTTTTGGCTTTCCACCCAGCATCATAACTGATAATGGTACTAATCTTTCCAAAGGTGCCATGGAGGAGTTCTACCAACGAGAGCACATCCAGCTCGACGTTGCGGCTGTTGCTCATCCTCAATCCAATGGTCAAGCAGAAAGAGCTAATCAAGAGATCTTGAAGGGTATCAAACCCCGGCTCTTAATTCCCTTACAGCGAACTCCGGGTTGTTGGGTGGAGGAGTTACCCTCTGTGCTATGGAGCATCAACACAACACCTAACAGGTCTACAGGTTATACACCTTTCTTCATGGTGTATGGAGCAGAGGCGGTTCTGCCAAGTGACATCCGGCATGACTCACCCCAAGTGGCGGCTTATGTTGAGGCGGTTAATGAAAACGCTCGTCAGGATGCACTTGACTTGTTGGATGAGGAGCGAGACTTGGCAATAGCCCGCTCGGCGATTTACCAGCAAGACCTATGCCGTTATCACAGACGCCGGGTTAGAAGCAGAACTTTTCAGGAAGGCGATTTAGTGCTCCGGCTCATCCAGGATCAATTTGATATGCACAAGCTGTCCCCTCCTTGGGAAGGACCCTTTGTGGTCAGCAAGAATCTCAACAACGGGTCATATTACCTCATCGATATTCGGGAGCACAACGACTCACGTAAGTCGGAGGAAGAGACCCGCCGGCCGTGGAATATAGCGCATCTCCGGCCCTACTATACCTAAGCCACCGGCTCTCAGAGTATATTTGTCTTTTCCTTTTTTCAATGTATATATTGTATAAAGCAATAAAGCAGGACCTCTTTCCTTTCCACCCTACAAGTTCTATGTATCTTCTGTACCAGGTGGTGGAAACAACCAACAGGGAGCAGATCATATCTGAATCCGGCTTTCCCTTTGGCCCGGCTTATGATCATATCTGAATCTAGCCATGGTCACTTGGGGGCTTCCTGTTCAAACATAGGTCGTATTCGAACCAAAGAGGACATAGCTGCCGATACCCACTTGATCGGCATACTGCCAAACCCACTTGGGGGCTTCTTGATCATATTTGAATCATAGCTTAACCCCTTTGGGTCTGACGTGGATCGTATTAGAATGAGCGTCATTAAACAACTCTCATGGTCACTTGTGGGCTTCCTGTTCAAACATAGGTCGTAGTCGAACCAAAGAGAACATAGCTGTCGATACCCACTTGATCGGCACTGCCAAAGCCACTGGGGGCTATATGATCGTATCTGAATCTTAGCTTAACCCCTTTGGAACGGTTCTCTGATTGTAATCGAATCAGGAGCCTGTGAACATAGCTTATAAGTATGATTGCTTTAACTATCATTTAAGCTTTCTTGAGGAGATGGTTTTTGATCATTCCGGTTTTATATTGATTACCTCAGGTCCTAAAAGGGCCAGGTAAAAACTTATATGAGCCAGAGAGGCTATTAAAAGGGCCACAGGTACGCTGTTATGATTATATTTTAATTAATCATGAACTTGTTTATACATGTGGACTTTTATAAACCCCTGGTGCATTTAAGCGCACATAAAGTTTTTATTTGTTTATGTGGAGAGTAAGGTAAAGCAAGTGAAACCATCAAGGAAATACATGGTTCACATAAGCCGGTAAAAATAGAGATGGCGGCTTACAAAGGCAATAAGCACCATAAACATGTACGAAGGCATGATAGGCATTAAGGAGTTTTTTTTCTATCCTATTACAAGACTCCCCGAGTCTAAAATAAGTGAAGCATTGTTTTGCAAAAATTATAACACATCTGGCGGCTCATTCCTCCGGCTGGCTTGACGACTCCGGGTTATCCTTCTCCGCCTCTTCATCTGCTGTTTTGTCCTGGAAGGTTGACGAGGTCTAGTCAATGACGCTTAAAGCTTCAAATTCAGCTTCGTCATCTATTAAACTAGCCGGGTCAACTTCAGGAGCAAAGGTATGCTTACGAGTTGGAGGGATCAGGCTGACATCATTGTAATGTGGAGTTGGGATCCTCCGGTTCTCGTTGTTGTAACCCGGCTGGTACTTAGTAAGATCAATATCATTGCCGATGATGGTGGCCACATGGCGTACGACTCTCACACAGGTAGAGAAGTCTGATTCATCGAATACAGAGCCGTCCTCCTTCAGGCTGGGGTATCCGAGAGCCACGTCTGCCAGGTCTAACTCTGGAAGCAGTGCCTTGGCCCGGCTTAAGGCGGCTACGGCCCCGGTTCTAGCAGCGGCCCGCCTTAGCTCCTGAATCCGTTGGGGTAACACGACGAGCCGTTTTAGCACGTCCTGCAGGAGATAAGGGGCATCATTTGATAAAGCCACAACGGCTAAAGCATGTTCTGACCCGGTGTATAGCTGCTCTACTAGAGTATACATCGCCTTAAGCTTGATCAGCATATTTTGCTTCAGGTTTGTGCTCCTGGGGCCTGCGTTCATACACATAAGGTAAGCCGGAGATAATAAGTGAAATAGTCATCAAAGGAATCATTGAGATGTTCCAATTTATACAGAGTGATTTACCAAAGATTGCTGAGACCATTTGAGATATCTGGCGCTTTAAGCCGGACAGCTCGGCGGTTGCCTCGGCAAGAGATGCCTCTGCTGTTTCAGCTCGAGTCACCAGTGAAGCCCTCTCATCAACCCAAGCTTTCTTCTCCGATTCAAAATTTTTCTTCAGTTTCTCTTGTTTGGAGATACTGAATTCAAACTTGGAGTTGGCTTTCTGAGCTTCAAGCTCTTGGGTTTTCAATTGACTTTTTAGATCAGCAATCTCTGCCTCAAATTGACTTATGGTGGCCTGCATCAACATCAGGTTATGGCAAGAATGACGGTAAGATCACATTCAAGTCCCAAGCACTTTACAAGTAAAGATACTTGACACTTGGGGGCTAATGTATGCTTAAGAATTTCTTAACCTATTTTACCGAGTTATATATATATTCAAGTCTCAAGCACTTTACAAGTAAAGGCACTTGACACTTGGCGGCTAATGTGACAATTCACAGTTTCATGCTATCACCGGGTTAAATGTATTCACTTTAAACCAGACAAATTAACAGTAAGGAGATTTCTAAGTCTACAGCATATTCATTCATAAGCAATAGACTTGGGGGCTGATACAATAAGTAAGGTGCAGGAAAAAAAGCAAAAGTCATACCTCAGATTTATGTTGTATTTGCTTCACCATGTCAATTTCCAGGTCACGGCTATTATGCACTTGGTTCAGATAACCCGAGACTATATCACCAATGCTTAGGTGAGCATAATCAGTGATGTCCTGTTTGGTTTTCCGACGTAGGGCAAACTCTTCCTTGGCAGTGCATTGAGCAAGGATAGTAGGTCGGCTCGGTTCAACATATTGGCTTCTCAGAAATTCAACTTCTGGTTCAGTCGTATTGATCGGGCTAGGGATTTTCGACTTATCAGAATCGTGGACAACGTCTTCTGCAGGCGGGTCAGAGGTTGACACCGGAATATCAACCGCCGGTTCAGGCGGTGGCGGATGAGTGGAGCTATCAGGAACAGATGAGTCAATTGCTAGTTCAGTGACCGCTGGGTCTCGGGACGAATTATTCTTTTTAGCCCTCTTACTAGGCTTCACCTGCAGGCTGTCAGTCAAGGTGGAAGGATGAGTATCAACGAATGATTATGGAAAAACTTAAAGTAAGAAAGGTTGCATTATCCGGGAGCTGTTTTAAAAGCCAGCATGTTTGATTGCATTGACTCACCGGAAGACGGAGAGGTATCCTGATAATTGGAGTCAGATGAATTGAGAGGTTGACGAATTAAACCCGCCAAAGGATAAACAGAATGTAAATTGGAGATAACCTCGGTCCGGCGTTTCCTGGTTATGTCGGGTAAGCTGGAGGAGAGTTCTGCGTCTTGAGTGGCCCGAGTTTGCCTCTGGTTCTCAAGCTGTTGTTGCTTCAAAAGAAATTGAGGATCTTGGTAAGCTAGAGGGTGTGAAAACCTTACTTTCCGGGTCACCCTTCGGATTTTTTGTGTTGGCAAAGGCTCTGAGTCGGAGGAAATTATAGTTACCTCTTCGCCAGCTGGTTGACTGTTTCCAGTATCCTCCTGAAAGGATCGAATGTCAGTAAAGTAATGGTAAAAGAGTTAACGAAAATCAAAACATATTACCTCTTCCTCATCCGAAGAAGATTCATCTAATTTAAACATATCAGAGGCGCTGGGTTTCTTCTTTCTTGAAGTTCCCATTTTGGCGGCTTTCCTTTCAGTCTTCTTGGTTGCCCTGGCTTGTTTAGCAGCCTCGTGGTCATATTTGACCTTCCAGAAATCATCACTGGTCTGTGGAGAAAGATAAAGAGTTATAAGTACAAGGGAGGTAAACATGTTAAGGAATATTTGTTAAAGATTGGTAACTTACTGCAGGGGTTGGGTTCTTCTTGCAGAAGAGGCGATGGCGAAGGCATTAGTGGTTACAGTGCCTTCCTTCAACAGAGATTGGACTGTAGCATCAACTGCATCGTCTGATAAGTCATCGGAACTAGGACACATTGAGTCATCCTTTTCGCCTGTGTAAGTACACATTAAGCCGGAGCGGCGGCTTAATGGTAATATCCGCCAGGTGACCCAGACTCGAACCAGATCCGCTTTAATCTTCCGGATGGTGGGGTTGAGAGGCATACGCTCCGTAGCGGACAGTTTATCCGCTAGCGGATGGTTGGACTCAAGGCGCAGGGCGCGAAAGCCGGGCAGAGGCCTCTCATCAGCCGGTGAAGTGTCTTGACAGTAGAATCACGTCTGGTTCCAATCTTTTCGGTGACTTGGCAGCTCAGCATAAGGAAAAAGACAATCCCTCGTCGCTGGATTGAGATGCCGCCAAGTTCAAGACTAGGCCCGTTGGCACGTTCATTCTGCCGGTTCAAATAAAAAAGTTCTCTGAACAGAAGATGATTTGGCTCTTCTCCCAGGTACACTTCGCAGAAAACTTGAAAATTGCAGAGCTTTGACACGGAATTGGGCCCGATGTCTTGAGGTCTAAGGTCAAAGAAATTCAGAACTTCTCTGAAGAACTTTGAGCCAGGAGGGGCAAATCCTCGGTTCATGTGATCTGTGAAAACTATCACCTTCCCTTCTTTAGGTTGAGGCTTTTCTTCGGATGGGTCAGGAACACGATAAGACATGACCTCCTTTTTTGGCAGATGGCCAGACATCACAAATTCAGCCAGTTTACTCTTAGTAACTGTGGATGGGACCCAGTTGCAGGTTACAGGAGCTTTTGCCGCCTTAGGCGCCATGACAACAGCTGGCCTATTACAGAATAAGAAATTCCGGTTTAAATTTTAACCCGGGAGGAAAATATTCAAATTACTGAAGGTAGCGGCTTGCTAAGGGGCCTAATGATATAAGGGTGATTGTGCAACAATATTTAAGCCGCTACAAACATCAAGATCGATTCAAAATTCTTAACGTCATAAGAAGAAGGAAAGGATTACAGCTCAGTATCACTTATTTAAACCGGACGCCTGGACAGTTCTGTTTAAAGGCATTTACCAGAAGAAGCTTTCCGGGTGATAGAAACAAGTTTTACAGATGACAGCTATTATTTTGGATCAAATTACTGTTCTGAAAAGAAATTTTTCTAGACCTAAAAACAGAGCAGAGAAGTTCACGCATTCAAAGGAGGTTTCCAAATAAGAGAAATAGGATCTATTTCTATGCAAGATCAACACAAACAACTACCGCAGCAGTTTTGTACAGTTTTACGATCTAAGCAGGCTGTGGAGGTGCAAACTGGCAAGGGTTTGCGTCGGGCGGTGATGAACGCCGACGAACTCAGAAAAGCTCCGATGCAGATCTAAAGAAACGAAAGGAGAAGACCTCACGGAGGAACTCGGGCCGCGGAGGTTCGCCGCTGGTTTTCTGGTCCGAGTCAGGCTGATGCAGAGGCCTGAGTTGATGAAGACGAGGGCTTCGACGGCGGCGGCGGCGGAGCTTGAGTGGAAGAGAGGAGAGGAAGAAGACGACTGGAAGGAGAAGAATGAAAGACCAGATGTCGCGCCTATTTATAGGGAGAGGATAACTGAGACGGCACGGGAAACAAGGAGATAGCAATTATTATCCAGCGGCCCCGACACCTCGATTTTTGGAACAGTCAATAAAAGCGGAGTTCCGTTGAAAGATACGATGGAATAGAAAATGAATTAAGGAAAGGATGATGTCACGCCGGGTTAAGACGGATCCAGAAGATGACGTCATGGCAGGTTAAAGAGAGCTCTTCACACAGTCAGAAGACTAAAGATTTATTTCTCAAGGTATTTTAAGATTGACATGAACAGGTTCAAATCAATCTGGGGCCTAATGTTGGGGATATAACTATTTGTGTAAGCCGCCCAGGAGGGGCCAGGTTACACAAGGAAGACTCATCAGAGGAAGCCCAAGACCAAGCATGCAGATGGCGATTCAATAAAGGGCTTAAGGCCCACAGGCGACTTAAGGCCCGTTGTAGTAAAACGCCATGATGACATGACTTGTATCATAAGGTAGATTTAACTAGTCACCGAGCGGACCTTTGTTTATGAGCGGCGGGACTCTGTAAGCCATGTATGCGTCAACCCGTGTATATAAGGGGACGACCTTCTGGCAGCTTAGGGAAAGAAACAACCCATCGAGAGCCGGGCATTGCGTATCTCGCTCCCTGGTCATCGAAACATCAAGCAATACCAACCCAACTAGACGTAGGCCTTCCTTCACCGCAAGGGGCTGAACTAGTATAAAACCTCTCGTGTCCTTTGTCCCGTTTAACCCCTTTAAGCTTCCTAGTTGCGATGGCTCCAGGACTAAGTCCTTGCATGAGGACATCTGCCGTGACAAAACCACGACAGGGGTCGTGAGAAGAGCGGATCAAACAGGTAGCAAACGGTTCGTTTATCCAGGTTCGGGCCGCGAGGATGCGTAAAACCCTACTCCTGCTTTGGTGGATTGTATATCTGTGTTCTTGAGCTAGCTATGGGACGTGAGGAGCTCCAAAAAGCCGAATCCTCCTCCTGGTCGCCTCGGGCCTCCTTTTATAGGATAGGGGCTGCCACAGTGGCACACAGGAGGTGGAAAGGGTATAGTAATGCGAGGTTATCCCTCACATTACATGACAAGGCGCATTTAATGCGCCTTGCTTAGGTGTCCTTGCTTTATCGGGGACGGGGGAGGGCCCTGTCCCGTCCGCCGCCGCTCCCTCTTGTGTTGACACGCGCCCTGGCCAGCGGTGCTTCTGGTGCCATGTAGGCAGGCAAGCAGCTGAGGTGGCGCAGTGGTGGGTCTCCACAAAGAGACTGCACGCCGCCACGCAGGTGCCTGCCCAACTGGTTGGGTCGGCAGCTGCATGCGAACGGCGGTGGAGGTGTGGCTGGTGCGGGCCTGACGGTGGCCCCACGGGTGTCCTTGGCAAGGGCCTTGCCGGGGCCCCGGCAAGGGTCTTGCCGTGGCGCACGCTGTCATCCCCGGCAAGGCTCTTGCTGGGGGCCTTGTGGTCCTCCTTGGCTGGGATCCCGCCAAGGGTCATCACCTTCCTAAGTGGGCATCTGGTCTTGAATGTCTTCACAAAGATCTGCATGCCACCACGGGGATGTCTCCCGAATCCTTGCCCCATGGGGGTAGTGGACTCAAGGGTGACTTTGCTCCGTAGATGTGAGGCGAGCCGCCACGGCAAGGATCTTGCCGGGCTAGCTAAAGCTGCCCCCCCGGCAAGGAACTTGGCGGGGGGGCGGGGGGGGGCTGCTCTGTGCCCTTTGCTCTTTGTTGTCTTGGTCTTGGCGTCGTTCTGCTTCTCTTCAGCTTCGGCCTTACCTTGGCTTACCTCCCTTGCCGTGCTTGGTGTCGCGGCGCCTGTGGCTCAGACTGCCCGTGCATAGTTATAGGGGTACAAAAAGTGTATCCCCCTTTTTGTACACCGACAGGGGCGGCTTGATCCGTGGCCTGTGGTGCTCCTCAAGCTCGATGGCGAGGTGTAGTCGAGGTAGAGGTCGCCGGCGCGTCTCGTGGACGTGCTGGCAAGGCGCGGGGTGGCCGGTGGCCGCGGCTATGGCGCAGCCATGGCGACGGTGGCGCTCGGTGAGGCGCGACCGAGGTGGATCTGGAGGGGAGAGGGAGAGGCAGAGTGGACGAGGGAAGCGAGCGGGCGAGTGGGGTGGTAGAGCAAGCGTAAGGGGAGCCCGAAGCGTTGAGGGGATCCTTATCCCCCTCGTTGACGGCGAGGTGGTTCGGCGGCGACGCGTGGGCGTGCGCTCTCGATCGGTTGAACAGGGGGAGGGGAGAGCGATCGGGGAGGTAGGTGGGCTGGCCTGCTGGAGTGGGCCGAGGCCCAATGGGAGGCTAGGGGCTCTGGCCCTTTTCCTTTTCTCCTTGATTTCCCTTTTTCTTTTCTTTTTTTAAAGCTTTTTTGTTTTAGCTATTTTAGGTCATTAGACACTTTGAAAAAAATGTTGGACCAACACCAATATTACCAGAATAATATGTTCCACATGATGAACATTTTAGTTTTCATGTCTGAGCATTTTTGAATTTCACTCATAAATTCAATTTAAATTCAATTGGAATTTGAAATGGAATATTGATCAAAGTGACCAAGCACTCTTATAGCAAAATGATTAGCTTGATCTCAGGTATTACCGTAGCATCATTATGCCGGGGTGTTACAGTGTGTCAAGAAAAGATTGATGACTTAAAACACAAAATAAAACAAGCAAACACACATATCATACAAGATGCTCCAAGCAAAACACATATCATGTGACGAATAAAAATATAGCCTTGAATAAAATACCGATAGTTGTTGGAAGAAAGCGGGGATGCCACTCGGGGGCATCCCCAAGCTTAGTTTGTTGCTCATTCTTGGATAATAGCTTGGGATGCCGGGGCATCTCCAAGCTTAGGCTCTTACATCCGTCCTTCATCCATCGTAAGATAACCCAAAACTTGAAAACTTCAGTCACACAAAACTCAACAAAACCTTCGTGAGATCCGTTAGTGTAAGAAAAATAAATCACTACTATAAGTGCTATGTCAAACCAATTATTATTTTGTTTTTGTATTATATCTATTGTATTCCAACTTTTCTATGGCAAAAACTCATCAAAGAAAACCATAGAGCCATCAAAATAAGCACACAACACAAAGAAAACAGAATCTGTCAAAACAGAACAGTCTGTAGCAATCTGATTTGTTCGAATACTTCTGGAACTCCAAAACTTCTGAAAAACTAGGACAACCTGGATAATTTGTATATTGATCTTATGCAAAAGAAATTGGCATTTTATCATGTTCTGGTGAATTTTAACAATTATTTTCATGAGCACAAAGTTTCTGTCTTTTTCAGCAAGATCAAACAACTATCACCCAAGAAGATCCTATTGGTTCTACTTGGCACAAACACTAATTAAAACACAAAAAACACAATCATAACAGTATCATAATTGTGTAAACAACCAAGAACAAAAATAAAAAAATAAATTTTATTCATTGGGTTGCCTCCCAACAAGCGCTATAGTTTTACGCCCCTAGCTAGGCATAAGATTTCACCGATGCTCACACAAAATATAATAATTGAAAAACAAGGAGAGCATCATGAAACATGTGACAAACACATTTAAGTCTAACATACTTCCTATGCATCGGAATTTTATAGGAACACAAATTATCAGGACAAGAAATATCTAGCATATGCAAAGGAGAGGAATAAAACATTGACAATCTCAACACAACGAGAGGAAATTTAATAGCATAAAAATTTCTACAACCATATTTTCCTCTCTCATAATAATTATATGTAGGATCATAATAAAATTCAATAATATAACTATCATATAAAATTTTCTCTTTATGATCCACATGCATGCAAAGTTGACATTCTTCCAAAATAGTGGCATCATCAAATAAAGTCATGACCTCTCCAAACCCACTTTCATAAAAAAAATCATAAGATTGAACACTCTCCAGATATGTGGGATTATTTTTAGCTAAAGTTAACACTCTTCCAAACCCACTTTTTATATTATCGCAAACATATTCATCATGAGGCTTAAATAAATTTTCAAGATTGTAAGAAACATCACCCGAATCATGATCATTGCAATAAGTAGAGGACATATCAAAATTAGCATCCCCGAGCTTGGGGTTTTGCATATCATTAGCACAACTGACAATAATAGAATTTATAGTAACACCATTGCAATCATCCTTTTCATTCAAGGAGCTATCATGAATTACTTCATAAATTTCTTCTTTTAGCACTTCATCACAATTTTCAGATTCACGATTTTCAAGAAAAACTTCGCAGAGATAATCAAATGCACTCGAACCACTAGCAGCTGGTTCAACATAATTAGATCTCTTGAAAAGATTAGCTATTGGATGAGGATCCATATCAATAGATCTTTAGCAAGCAAAGATGCAAGCAAATAGGAGACACATGGTCACACAAGCAAACAAGAGATCTGACAAGAAAAAGGCAAACGAAAAAGGGGGCGAATAAAAAGGCAATTTTTTGTGAAGTGGGGGAGAGGAAAACAAGAGGCAAATGGCAAATAATGTAAATTGCAAGGAGATGATATTTGTGATTAGGAACCTGGTTATGTTGAAGATCCTCCCCGGCAACGGCGCCAAAAATTTCTTTTCGCTTGAAGCTACGCCGGTATTTCCCCGAAGAGGAAGGGATGATGCAGTACAACGGCGGTAGGTATTTCCCTCAAAAATGAAACCAAGGTTATCGAACTAGTAGGAGAACCAAGCAAACACAATGTAAACAACCCATGCACACAAATAACAGCCACTCGCAACACGACGTGTTAAAGGGGCTGTCAATTCCTTTCGGGTAATGGCGCCAGAAATTGGCACGGAGACGGGAGAAAATTGTAATAGATTGAAATAATACATCACAAATAAAATAAAGTGCAGCGAAGTATTTTTGTAATTTTGGTTTAATAGATCTGAATAAAAATGCAAAGGAAAAGTAGATCGCAAGCAAATATATGAGAAATAAGACCCGGGGGCCGTAGGTTTCACTAGTGGCTTCTCTCAAGAAAATAGCAAACGGTGGGTAAACGAATTACTATTGGGCAATTGATAGAACCTCAAATAATTATGATGATATCCAGGCAATGATCATTACATAGGCATCACGTCCAATATTAGTAGACCGACTCCTACCTGCATCTACTACTATTACTCCACACATCGACCGCTATCCAGCATGCATCTAGTGTATTAAGTTCATGGAAAAAAGGAGTAATGCAATAAGAACGATGACATGATGTGGACAAGATCCATTTATCTATATGGCGGTAGATATAGATCTTGTCTTTTTATCCTTAGTAGCAATGATACATACATGTCGGTTCTCTCTCTGTCACTAGGATCGAGCACCGTAAGATCGAACCCACTACCGAGCACCTCTTCCCATTGCAAGATAAATAGATCAAGTTTTCCAAACAAAACCCAAATATCGGAGAAGAAATACGAGGCTATAAGATATCATGCATATAAGAGATCAAAGAAACTCAAATATCTTTCATGGATATAAAAAGATATAACAATCATAAACTCGAAGTTCATCAGATCCCAACAAACACATCGCAAAAGAGTTACATCATATGGATCTCCAAGGACCATTGTATTGAGAATTCAGCTAGAGAGAGAAAGCCATCTAGCTACTAATTACGGACACGGAGGTCTACAAAGAACTACTCACGCATCATCGGAGAGGCACCAATGGAGGTGGTGAACCCCATCCGAGATGGTGTCTAGATTGGATCTAGTGGTTCTGTACTCTGTGCCGGATGGATGAATATTTCGTCAAGGCCTTTAGGGTTCTGGTAATTTTGGAGTATTTATACAGCAAATAGGCAGTCCGGGGGGCACCCGAGGTGGGCACAACCCACCAGGGCACGCCTGGGCCTCTTGCGCGCCCTGGTGGGTTGTGTCCCCCTTGGGGCACCCCCCAGGTGCAACCAAGGCCCATTGCCTTCCTTCTGGCCCATAAAAAATCATCGTGGAGTTTCGTGGCATTTGGACTCCGTTTGATATTGATTTCCTGCGATGTAAAAAACATGGAAAAACAGCAACTGGCACTTGGCACTATGTCAATAGGTTAGTACCAAAAAATGATATGAAATGACTATAAAATGATTATAAAACATCCAAGATTGATAATTAAACAGCATGGAACAATAACAAATTATAGATATGTTGGAGACGTATCAAGGCTCGCAGTGGGTATCGTTATTTCTGACCTTCACAGATGATTTGAGAAGATATGGGTATATCTACTTAATGAAATATAAGTCTGAAACATTTGAAAAGTTCAAAGAATTTCAGAGTGAAGTGGAAAATCATTGTAACAAGAAAATAAAGTTTCTATGATCTGATCGTGGAGGTGAATATTTGAGCTGTGAGTTTGGTCTTCATTTGAAACAATGTGGAATAGTTTCGCAAGTCATGCCACCTGGAACACCACAGCGTAACGGTGTGTCTGAACGTCATAACCATACTTTATTAGATATGGTGTGATCTATGATGTCTCTTACCGATATACCGCTATCGTTTTGGGGTTATGCTTTAGAGATGACTGCATTCACGTTAAATAGGGTACCATCTAAATCCGTTGAGACGACACCATATGAACTCTGGTTTAGCAAGAAACCTAAGCTGTCGTTTCTTAAAGTTTGGGGTTGCGATGCTTATGTGAAAAAGCTTCAACTTGATAAGCAAGATATTCGTTGGGTACACCTTCTATCACAGATCCAAAGGCAAGATATTCGTTGCTAAGAATGGATCCTTTCTAGAGAAGGAGTTTCTCTCGAAAGAAGTGAGTGGGAGGAAAGTAGAACGTGATGAGGTAATTGTACCTTCTCCTGAATTGGAAAGTACTCCCTCCGTCCCAAAATTCTTGTCCTAGATTCGTCTAGATATGGATGTATCTAATACTAAAATGTGACTTGATACATCCATATTTAGACAAATCTAAGACAAGAATTTTGGGACCGAGGGAGAAGTTCATACAGAAATCAGTTCCAGTGATTCCTACACCAATTAGTGAGGAAGCTAATGATGATGATCATGAAACTTTAGATGAAGTTACTACCGAACCTCGTAGGTCAACCAGAGTACGGTCCGCACTAGAGTGGTACGGTAACCCTGTTCTGGAGGTCATGTTACTTGACCATGGCGAACCTACGAACTATGAGGAAGCGAGGATGAGCCCAGACTCTGCGAAATGGCTTGAGGCCATGAAATCTGAGATGGGATCCATGTAAGAGAACAAAGTATGTACTTAGGTTGACTTGCCGATGATCGGCAAGCCATAGAGAATAAATGGATCTTCGAGAACAAGACTGACGCTGAAGGTAATGTTACTGTCTACAAAGCTCGACTTGTTGCGAAAGGTTTTCGACAAGTTCAAGGAGTTGACTACGATGAGACCTTCTCACCCATAGCGATGTTTAAGTCTGTCTGAATCATGTTAGCAATTGCTGTTATGATTATGAAATTTGGAAAATGGATGTCAAAACTGCATTCCTTAATGGATATCTTAAAGAGAAGTTGTATATGATGCAACCAGAAGGTTTTCTCGATCCTAAAGGTGCTAACAAAGTGTGCAAGCTCCAGTGATCCATTTATGGACTGGTGCAAGCCTCTCAGAGTTGGAATATACGCTTTGATAGTGTGATCAAACCATATGGTTTTATACAGACTTTTGGAGAAGCCTGTATTTACAAGAAAGTGAGTGATAGCACTTTAGCATTTCTAATATTATATGTGGATGACATATTGTTGATTGGAAATAATACCGAATTTCTGGATAGCATAAAAGGATACTTGAATAAGAATTTTTCAATGAAAGACCTCGGTGAAGCTGCTTATATATTGGGCATCAAAATCTATAGAGATAGATCAAGACACTTAATTGGACTTTCACAAAGCACATACCTTGATAAAGTTTTGAAGAAGTTCGAAATGGATCAGTCAAAGAAAGGGTTCTTGCCTGTGTTACAAGGTGTGAAGTTGATTTAGACTCAATGCCGCACCACTGCAGAAGATAGAGAGAAAATGAAGGTCATTTCCTATGCTTCAGCCATAGGTTCTATCATGTATGCAATGATGTGTACCAGACCTGATGTATGCCTTGCTATAAGTTTAGCAGGGAGGTACCAAGGTAATCCAGGAGTGGATCACTGGACAGCGGTTAAGAGCATCCTGAAATACCTGAAAAGTACTAAGGATATATTTCTCATTTATGGAGGTGACAAAGAGCTTGTCGTAAATGGTTACATCGAAGAGAGCTTCGACACTGATTCGGATGACTCTAAGTCACAAACAGGATACATATTTATATTAAATGGCGGAGCTGTCAGTTGGTGCAGTTCCAAACAGAGCGTCGTGGCGGGATCTACATGTGAAGCGGAGTACATAGCTGCTTCGGAAGCAGCAAATGAAGGAGTCTGGATGAAGGAGTTCATATCCGATCTAGGTTTAATACCTAGTGCATCGGGTCCAATGAAAATCTTTTGTGACAATACTAGAGCAATTGCCTTGGAGAAGGAATCCAGATTTCACAAGAGAACCAAACACTTCAAAAGACACTTCAATTCCATCCGCGATCAAGTCAATGAGGGAGACATAGAGATTTACAAGATATATACGGATCTGAATGTTGTAGACCCGTTGACTGAGCCTCTTCCACGACCAAAACATGTCCAACATCAAGACTCCATGGGTGTTAGAATGATTACTATGTAATCTAGATTATTGACTCTAGTGCAAGTGGGAGACTGAAGAAAATATGCCCTAGAGGCAATAATAAAGTTGTTATTTATATTTCCTTATATCATGATAAATGTTTATTATTCATGCTAGAATTGTATTAACCGGAAACTTAGTACATGTGTGAATACATAGACAAACACAGTGTCCCGAGTATGCCTCTACTTGACTAGCTCGTTAATCAAACATGGTTAAGTTTCCTGACCATTGAGATGTGTTGTCATTTGATGAACGAGATCACATCATTAGAGAATGATGTGATGGACAAGATCCATCCGTTAGCTTAGCATTATGATCGTTTAGTTTTATTGCTATATCTTTCTTCATGACTTATACATATTCCTCTGACTATGAGATTATGCAACTCCCGAATACCAGAGGAACACTTTGTGTGCTATCAAACGTCACAACGTAATTGGGTGATTATAAAGATGCTCTAAAGGTGTCTCCGAAGTTGTTTGTTGAGTTGGCATAGATCGAGATTAGGATTTGTCACTTCATGTATCGGAGAGGTATCTCTAGGCCCTCTCGGTAATGCACATCACTATAAGCCTTCCAAGCAATGTGACTAATGAGTTAGTTACAGGATGATGCATTACGGAATGAGTAAAGAGACTTGCCGGTAACGAGATTGAACTAGGTATGATGATACCGACGATCGAATCTCGGGCAAGTAACATACCGATGACAAAGGGAATGACATATGTTGTTATGCGGTTTGACCGATAAAGATCTTCGTAGAATATGTAGGAGCCAACATGAGCATCCAAGTTCGGCTGTTGGTTATTTACCGGAGACCCACAGGGTCCGCACGCTTAGCGTTCAATGATGATTAGTATTATGAGTTATGTGCTTTGGTGACCAAAGTTTGTTCGGAGTCCCGGATGAGATCACGAACATGACGAGGAGTCTTGAAATGGCCGAGAGGTAAAGATTCATATATTGGAAGGTTGTATACGGACACCGGAATGGTTCCGATAAGGTTCGGGGATTTATCGGAGTACTGGGAGGCTAGGGAACCCCCCGGGAAAGCTAATGGGCCTCATGGGCCATAGTGGAGAGGAGGAGGCAGCCACCGGAAATGGTGCCCCCCCAAGTCCAATCCGAATTGGACAAGGGGTGGGGGGCGCGGCCCCCCTTTCCTTCTCCCTCTCCACCTCTTTCCCCTTTACCCCTCCTGTTGGTGCAACAAACCCTGGGTTCGTTGCCCAACTGTGCACAGGCATGAGATCAAGATTGAAGCACCAGCTCAAGCCAGAGATTGAAGAATCAAGAGATCTGAAGAGCCAATATGTAGCTCAGAAGGACCAAGATCAAGCCAGAGGAGCAAGATATCAGCAATAGAAGAGCCTCTCTTGTCGGGCAGGCGAGCCCCGCAAGAGACGAGGCCACCACCAGAAGCAAGCAATCAAGGCTCTCCGGCAGAGCCTGCCGGGGCTCAGGGAGGCTGAACCACCCCACCAACCACGCAAGCATGATTCACGTCGTCGATCGGTGCGGTGTCAAGCCGCAAGGTGATTAAGTGGCAGCCATTCGCCACATGGAAGCCATTTCCTACAGAAGAAGCCGACGTGTCAAGGGAACAGGCGCGGAGCTGGCAAGAGAGCCCGGCAAGCCTTACCGGGCAACTAGCGATGTTACACTAAGCGGTGCATTTAATGCACCCTGTCAGTGCGCAGAGTTAGGTATGATATCACTGTTTGCTAACATATCAGTGTATAATGACCACTTTGCCATTGTGGTGACCCCCTAATCTATAAAAGGAGGCCCATGGCACCCATAGGAAGGGTTGGAAGGTTGAGGAACCCACACCACCATACGCGCGTAGTCGCTGCTGCCCTACGGTAACCCTGCCGGGCAAAGTGTACTGTGTTTCACCATTCACATTCCACAATCAATCCACAAAAGCAGGAGTAGGGTCTTACGCCTCGCGGCGGCCTGAACCTGGGTAAATTGCTTGTGTGCTCTCTGTCGTGTTGTCGTGCGCTGGTCTGCTCTTTGTGCAACGCGCCGTCCACCTGCCGAACCAGCAAGGGGCCTCCTGGTCCCATAGGTGGCAGTGGATACCCCGCGACATCTTTGGCATGCCAGGTAGGGGCAGCGCTTGCGCAAACCTGAGAGTGTGTGCATCACGTCATCTTCATCACCATCTTCATCTTCGACGACCCCTTCGACCATGGCGCCTTAGAAGAAGAAGTCCGGCCCTTCAGCCCACCATTCCACCTCGAAGGCTCCGCCGCCCGCAGCCTCTAATGCTGCGGGGGATGCGGAGATGAGCGAGGACGTGAGCGCTGCCGGGGGCGTAGTTGGAGCAGGTGGCGCCATCACCACTTCCCCCATGGCCGATATGGGAGCTGAAGATGTCGGAGGGGAATGGCATCAACAACACCTTCGCGGTCACGCTCCAGAAGGTGTGGGTGAGGCGGTCACTCCGTCTGCACCCTCTCCTCCCACTGACGGGCGCAGCCATAGTAACGGCGCTCGGTCCAGAGTGAACCATCATTAGGAGCTAGAACCGTTAGGAGCCAGGCGACGGTGTGGTCGACGTCATCAACATCTATGCGAAGCACTGCCGCAGAGGCTATGGCTCGAGCTCAGATGTTGCTGAGGTTTCCGCCAACGGCCGAGCAGATGGATGAATGGCATGCCACCATCCAGAGCCTGCTCGGTTTCGCTAAAACTGGGGGCTCACGGCAAGCTGGACCGCCACGACCTCCCCAAGCGACAACAACCACCCGCACTACTGGCCGAGCAGAGGGGGCCGTCCCCACGGTGCAGTCCCCACCACGGCAGCCGACGCGGGCATAGTTTAATCAAGACCCCGACGACGTATCGATGGCCTCTTGTGACCCTCGAGCACGTCTAGGTCAACGTCGAGCCCCGGAGGAAAGGCCGCGGGGAGACGCGCGCGTCGTCTTTGATCGGCGTCACGACGACCCCCGCTAGACCGACGGGTGTGGCGACTTCAACATCGACAAACCTGCGCTCGATGTTGGCGGGTGCCTGCCTTTCGAGGTCAGCTGCCCTGCCTTTACATGAGAGCTACAGCAAGTCCGGTGGTCGTCCATTTGCAAGTTCAATCCATAGATACCTGAGAAGTACGACGGGAGGCTAAACTCGGCAGAGTTCTTGAGTATCTACAACATTGTTGTTCAAGCTGCCGGGGGAAGAGATGAGAAGATGTTCGCCAACTACTTCCCTTTGCCCCTCAACTCCAACGTGAGGTCTTGGCTGATGCACCTATCAGAGAACTCCATTTTGTCATGGGCAGACCTGTGCCACGAGTTCATCGGTGCCTTCACCAGTGGCCACCAAGAGACTGGCAGGCCCAGCGACTTGCAACTTCTCCAGCAGAAGGAAGGAGAAACTCTTCGCAAGTATTTACAAAGATTCAGTAAAGTTCAGAGGAATATTCCAAATATCCATCAGGCAGCCATTATAGCAGCCTTCCAATCTAATGTGCGCAACCGTCGCATTCATTCTAAGATGAACGTGTGGTTGCCTAAGACTGCGGATGAGCTATACACACTGGTGGATAAGTGTGCTCGGGTGGAGGAAGGAAGGAAATTGCCCACAGAGGAAGATTGCATCAATGTTGATTCAGAGGATGAAGGTGAATCAATCAGTCAGAGGAAAGGCAATAAGCGCAGTAAGAAACTGAGGGATAAGGCAGTGATGACCATGGAGGGTTCAGGCACACCCATTACCGGCAAGAAGGCCAAGGCTGAGGCCCCCGGCAAGGAAGTTGCTACTTGCACAGCCTGCCAGGAAGCCACTGCCGCGAGAAAGCCGGGAAAGGCGATGGCCCGTATTGCAAAATCCACCGGACAAAGGGCCACGACCTTCAGGAGTGCTACCAGGTTGAGCAGCTTGTCAAGAGACATAGGGCAGAATAAGATAAGCGTGATAAGGAAAAGGTCAGAGCCGCTGGGGGAATGGGCCGAGGCGGTGAAGCAAATCACCCGGGCAAACCATTTCGGAACCAAGGAGAGCCCGCCAGGGGCCAAGAAAGGAAATCTGTGATGATGTGGGTGATGGAGGGAATGAAGAGGAAACCAGTGAGCAGGCACTACTGCAGGAGAGTGCTAACGTGACACAACGATCAGAGACCCTTTGCCGAAACTGTGTGCGATGTAATAATCGCAAACGGTGGTATAAAAAACCGTCAAAAAAAGTGCAAAACGTTTGCGATGATGGCTGCATCAAACACGGTTAAGATTTTAGTTGCGTGTGCGATGCAGGGCATACGGTTAATCCATTCAAACTGTCTGCGATGAGGCAGAACAATAGAAATGGGCAGCCATAACAATGTGTCTGCGATGCAGGACACACGGTTAATCCATTCGAACTGTTTGCGATGAGGTAGAACAACAGAAACGGGCAGCCATATGAATGTGTGTGCGATATACGACATACGGTTAACTCGGACGAACTGTTTTCGATTAGGGAACACAATAGAAATGGTTCAACTTAACAAGATGTGTGTGATATGCAGCATACAGTTCACATGGATGAACTGTTTGCGATGAGCCAAAAGAACACAAACGAGTCGTGTAAACAAGATGTGTGTGATACGTGGCAAACAGCCGACTCGGATGAACTGTTTGCGATGAGAAATTACAACACAGACGGTCAATACAGTTACTTCATGTGTGATTCTGTGTGTACAAAAATCTTTGAAAAATGCAAACTAGTTGCTTGCGGTGGCTTCGAGTATCGCACACGATGCGTCTACGAGTACTCGTGTGCGATGATTAGTACGTTACACATACGTTTCCTTATGTGAACATGTGTGTGAATTTGCAATATGGACAGTTAATATGCAAATGCCTTCTGGACATCGGGCACACGCTTAAACTCAATGAACTGTGTACGATACTAATACTTTCAATGAAAATTTATGAACTTGGGTAACAACATTTGAGTAACATATATATAGTGGTTACACTATTCGACAAAAGGAGGATCTTCGTAACACGGTTTTGACAACCATATGGTCCATATCTACATACTTAACATAGTAACAACTATCACATTTTAAGAGTCTAAGGGCCAACAACCATATGGTCCATATCTACATACTTAACATATATAGTAATAGCTAGCACATTTTAAGAGGCTGAGGGCCAACAACCACAACTATCCACTGGAAGCAGCTTGATCACGGCGACTCAACATCTCTTCAATGAAAAGGAAGAGCCCTCCTGTGCCTTGGTAGAGCAGGAGTATAATGGTGTCTCCAATTTTCCGATATGGATGCATTGCCACAAGAAGCGAGAACTTGTTAATTTGAATGGTTCCATTTTTGCGGGAAATGCAGTACCTTGCAATCACTTTGGCGTTATTAGCAGGCACAAGTGTAATTCGACCACGCCGGGAAATCGATCCAGGAATGGCTACAGGGGGCAATTTCTGTTGACATGTAGAATAAAAACAATTGTAACATATCGTTGAAGATATATATAGTTTATGAGCATCAACATTAAAATAAGACTTTTTACCAGCACTTTGTGCACACAATTGGTGGTGTTCAGTGTGTGCACCATATGTCTAATTAATCCCATCCAAAATCCAGCGTTCATACGCTGTGCTATCTCTGTCAGATTATCAACAAAGTTTATGACATGGTACAAGTCCTTCCAGTGAAATTTGGTACGCTTAGTAACATACAGATCGTTCGCTATGCATCCAACATATCCTGCTTGAATGGTGGAAAAGTATTATTTATTCAGAACATGGCAGAAGAATATATAGTGCGCATAAATTGGTAAAAAAAATTGTTACTGCCTAGGAACGGAGTCCGGATATGATATCACAATTGGTTGCTTAAATAGTGATCAATTGGTTGCTTAAATAGTAATATGAAAGCATGGATAAAGTTGAAAGGACACTAACCTCGATCAGATTTGATCGGCTGATGATGTTGGGGAAGTAAACATCCATGTTAATTAGACCAGGTTGTGGTGCACGCACTAGAATTTTATTGCCATCTTTCAGTTCATAACACTTAGACATTTTTCTCCAAAGGTCCGCATTAAAATAGGAGTGACCATATTTATCAAGTTTTATGCTAACCATCATTGTAAATCCATGTTGCATTGTGAATATGACATCCTGGGAGTCATCAGCAAAGTAAAGCCCAAGATTTCCTTCTACTCTTGTTCTTGCAAAGCAAGGGATGTACTGCTTGAAATGAAAATTAAGATCGTAAATTAGATATATTGAAATAACCAAGAAAGATGCAAATATGGGAGTAACTGATAGAACATATCCATATATAGATGCAAGAAAAGTATAAAAATATAGAATTATAAATAGATAATGTAACAAAGATTTGATGCAAATATATAGATAATGTAGCAACAGACGGTATATGTTCACAAATTTAGGCCATGCCGACCGTGGTAGGTTGAGATTGAACATATCGAGCGCTCCCTGAAGTCATCCGGAATGGTGAGATAGAACTTCGTTTCTGACTGGCCACGACCACAGTTGCCTGATTTGTGCTCGCATTGTGCACACATGAATGAACACCCACGAATCAGCTAGAACAAAAATGGTTCCACGACGATTTCTGCCAGTTGATTAACAGCGACAGACGGACTGCGATAAGAGATGAGTGAATATTTCTCTAATTAAGTTGATTACCTTCTCCATGAGAAAAATCCCCGGCCCAATCCTACAGAAAACCCCAGTCGACCAGAGTCTAGAATGTCGGTGCAGATAGGAATCGGAAAGCGGTGGAGGCGAAATCTGGTGCCGTTTGGAGCGCGACCCACACCCGCCGCCAACAGCCGTCGAGCCTAGGGTGCAGAGTTGCGGAGGAGTCTGCGGCGAGTGAGTGGGGACGAAGTGGGCGAGGGTTTTCTTTTCCTTTTGCATGTGTGAGCGAACACACATGGTTCGCAGAGGCGACGGAGATGAATCGTGTGCGATAGTAAATCACCAAGATTGAATGGGAATCCAAATTTCCTTTGTCCTTCATCCATGAGTTTTTTTCTACGATGAACATAAACCCTACTAACCACCGTGTTCAAATTTGACACTTTTCCGGGTTCATTTACAATATTTAGGGGATTATGCCCATTTTGTAGGCATTAATGCACGTAATTCAAATTCAAACAATTGGTGCATGAAAGGGTGCACAAGAACGGTCTGGAAAAACCATACTCGTGGTATTTAGTAATTTCTCAAGCCTTTTACAAGGAATGGGCAGAGATTTCAATGGAATGCGTGGCAATAGTCAACCACAAACGCGTCATTTATTGGGTTATCAACTACAGAACAATGAAATATGTGCTTGAAAAACATGACGGCTGTCATGGTGCCATGGTATGGCCTCACCATGCCCTGGTTAAAAGCTGAGGAGGTTTGATTTATGTCATCATGCACGCCCTTCATAAATCGAACCATCACTGAGGAAGTTCAATGCTTTCGAGAGGGAAATCACCAAGATTGAAGGGGGGGGGGGTCCAAATTTCCGTCCTAGTTTGTCATTCAGTTTTTTTTCCAATGATCAACATACCGCCTCAAATGAAACGTGTCCAAATTTGACATTTTTCTGAACTCATTTACCATATTTAGGGGATTGTGTGCATTTTCTAGGCATTAATTATGCACATAATTCAAATTCGAACAATCGGTGCATGAAAAGGTGCACAAAAACGGTCTGGAAAACCATGCTCGGGCTATACAGAAAATGAAACACATGGTTGGAAAACATGAAGCCTTGTGTGGTGCCATGGTATGGCCTCACCATGCACTGGTAAAATTTGGAGAATGTTTTCCTTATGTCGTGATGCGCGCCTTTCATAAAACGAACCATCATCCGAGGAAGTTTCATGGTTTCGAGGGGGAAATCACCAAGATTGAAGGCGGATCCAAATTTCGTTTGTCCTTTGTCCATGAGTTTTTTTCTATGATGAGCATACAACCTGCAAATCACCGTGTTCAAATTTGGCACTTTTCCGGGTTCATTTGCCATATTTAGGGGATTATGTGCATTTCCTAGGCATTAATGTGCATAATTCAAGTTCCAACAATCGATGTATGAAAGGGTCCACAAGAATGGACTAGAAAACCATGCTCGTGCCATTTAGTAAATTCTCATGCCTTTTACAAGGAATGGACAGATATTTCAATGAAATGTGTGGCAATAGTCAACCACAAATGTCTGTCTGTTAGGTTTTCAACTATAGAAAAATGAAATAAATGCTTAAAAAACATGACGCCTGGCATGGTGCCATGGTATGACCTCACCATGCCCTGTTAAAAATTTGAGAAGGTTTGGCTTATGTCGTCATGCACGCCCTTCATAAATCAAACCATTACCGAGGAAGTTCCATGCTTTAGAGAGGGAAAATCCCCAAGATTGAAGGGGTATCATAATTTCCATCCTAGTTTGTCATTAAGTTTTTTTCCAACGATCAACATACCGCCTCAAATGCAACATGTTCAAATTTGACATTTCCCGGGCTCATTTGCCATATTTAGGGGATTATGTGCATTTTCTAGGCATTAATGGACATAATTCAAATTCGAACAATAGGTGCATGAAAGGTTGCACATGAACGGTCTATAAAACCATGCTCGTGTTATTTAGCACATTATCATGCCTTTTACAAGGAATGGGCAGATATTTGAAGGAAATGTGTGGCAATAGTCAACCATAAACGCGTCGTTTACTCGGTTAACAACTATACAAAAAATGAAACACATGGTTGGAAAACATGACGCCTGGCGTCGTTCCATGGTATGGCCTCACCATGCCCTGGTAAAAATTGGAGAATGTTTTCCTCATGTCGTGATGCGCGCCTTTCATAAATCGAACAATCACTAAGGAAGTTTCATGGTTTCGAGGGGAAATCACCAAGATTGAAGGGGGATCCAAATTTCCTTTGTCCTTTGTCCACGAGTTTTTTCTATGATGAGCATACAACCTGCAAATCACCGTGTTCAAATTTGGCACTTTTCCGGGTTCATTTGCCATATTTAGGGGATTATGTGCATTTCCTAGGCATTAATGCGCATAATTCAAATTCAAACAATCAATGCATGAAAGGGTCCATAAGAACGGCCTAGAAAACCATGCTCGTGCCATTTAGTAAATTCTCATGCCTTTTACAAGGAATGGACAGATATTTCGATGAAATGTGTGGCAATATTCAACCACAAATGTATGTTTGTTGGGTTTTCAACTATAGAAAAAATGAAATAAATGCGGAAAAAACATGAGGCCTGGCATGGTGCCATGGCATGACCTCACCGTGCCTTGGTAAAAATTTGAGAAGGTTTGGCTTATGTTTTCATGCACGCCCTTCATAAATCGAACCATCACTGAGGAAGTTCCATGCTTTCGAAAGGGAAATCCTCAACATTGAAGGAGAATCCAAATTTTCTTCGTTCTTTGCCCTGGAGTTTTTTTTTCTACGACGGACATATGATACGTCTCCGTCGTATCTACTTTTCCAAACACGTTTGCCCTTGTTTTGGACTCTAACTTGTATGATTTGAATGGAACTAACCCGGACTGACGCTGTTTCAGCAGAATTGCCATGATGTTGTTTTATGTGCAGAAAACAAAAGTTCTCGGAAAGACCTGAAACTCCACGGGATGTCTTATAAAAAATAATAAAAAATCCTCGCCAAAGATGAAGACCAGGGGCCCACACCTGTCCACGAGGTGGGGGGCGCGCCCCCTACCTCGTGGGCCCCCTGGAAACCTTCCGACGCCAACTCCAACTCTATATATTGGCTTTCGGGGAGAAAAAAATAGGAGACAAGAAATCATCGCGTTTGACGATACGGAGCCGCCGCTAAGCCCTAAAACCTCTCGGGAGGGCTGATCTGGAGTCCGTTTGGTGCTCCGGAGAGGGGGGTTCGTCGCCGTCATCATCATCAACCATCCTCCATCACCAATTTCATGATGCTTACCGCAGTGCGTGAGTAATTCCATCGTAGGCTTGCTGGACGGTGATGGGTTGCGTGAGTAATTCCATCGTTAGTTTTCTTAGGGTTTGATCCCTAGTGTAACACCCCAAAATTTAACCATGATTTGTTTATTAAAAAATTTCCAGGAAATTAAATTTTCAATTTCTGGATTTATCTTTTGATTTCAGAACTACTCTTTTCTTTGATATTGTGGAGTTTTCACCCCAAGTGAAAACTTTTCAATAATATTGTTGGACTCGTATACCCTCTCAAGAATCATTTCTTTTATTAGTGAAATTATTTATATAATTGTTTTTCCTGAGCTTTATTTCTTTAAAAATCATTTATCTTAAGTTTTAGAGTCAATTTGCACTACAACCCTTTCAAATACTCCTTTAAAATTTCCACCAAAATTTGGGAATGACATGTGATGTCCCCACATAACTTTTATGCAAAAATCTCTTTGGTCATTTGGAGATGTTGAGCCCTACTCCAAGTTTTCAAATCTGGTCCAGCTTGTGAATTGCACTACAACTATTTAAATATTTCTTTAAAGTTTCCACCAAAATTGGGAGATGTTGGTAGGATTATATAATTCAACTTTATGCAAAAACCCATTGGTGTTCTGTGAAAAATTTGAGCAAATCATCCTCATCTTCATTCTGGTCCAACTTGGTGATTTGTACTGCAGCCATATTTTTTCTTGCTCTTGTTGCCTTGGGTTTTGTCCTGCTTGTAGTACACCCTACCAAACCCTTAAGTCCAGGAGATTGGACCCATTGGAGTATTTTTGGTACATGCAATAATGCCCTTTATCTTCTGTCCAGATTTGATTTTCTCAAAAACTTGCACTATGGAGTTTTTGTTTTTGTCAAACTAACCTTGCCACCCTCTTTATCATCTAGAGAGATTATGCTCTGGAATTTTGGGCCACCAGAAGAGATGCCTAGAAGCCCATGGCATTCTGTCAAGCACCTTGTGTGCATGGCCAGATTTGGCATAGTTTTTAGTTTGTACGTTGGACCTGCTTGCTTTGACTAACCAGCATGTCCGCTAATCACCTAGCAAACTCTAACCTAGACCTATTAATCCCCAGCCTCATCCAAGCCCTCTAACACGCGCTGGCATTACGTCGAGCACCTGGCGTGCGTGCTCTGGGCGCGGCCAGAGCGCGCGTTTTGCACGTGCGTGCGCCTGAGTCGCCGCGTCTCGTTGCTGCTTCCCCGCGTTCGTTCTGATCCATTCCCGCTCGCAGCCAGCACGCTCCGACCCCTCCCTCATTGCAGAGCCGCCCTGGCCCCCCCATGGCACCCCACAGCGCCACCACCGCAAGCCGCCACTGCCACCCGCCAGCATCTGCCATGGACGGCGCCGCCCGAGCCACACCAGCGCGCCAGCTCGCTCCTGGAACAGCCCGAGCTCATCCACGAGCCTGTCCGCCACACGCCCATCGCCGCCACGCGCCCCCTGGCTACAGAACGGCGGTTCGCCGACGTTCTTATCCACAGCCGCGGGAACCGACCTCGGCCACCTATAAAAGGAGCCCCGAGCTCGTCCAGACCCTCAGGTAATCTCAAGCCATCTCCCTAGCACTCCCACAGCCAGCAATCGACGGGGGGAGGCTTTCTTCCTCGTCTCCGGCCAATTCGGCCGCCGCCACGCTCCGGTGCCATGCATCGTGAGCAGAGCCTCCCCTACCCTTCCAGCGCCACCGTCCGGCTCCCCTCGACCATGCGGAGCCACCCCACCTCTCAAACACGATTGGGAGCCACCGTAGCCCAAGACCCCAATCCACCAGAAGTTGTCGTCCGCCGCGGAGCTCGCCGCCGGCGACTCCCTTCGTCCCCGCCAACCTTTTGACCACTGGGAGGACTGCCCTGGACAAGCGGATCCATCCCTGCCCTCGGAAGCCCGTGGGGAGCCGCCGTTCGTCGACGGCGATCGCTGGAACCCCACCTTTGCTTGGACAGAGGAGGAAGAAGGCGTGGGCGACTGGTCAAACCTGACCAGTGGGCCCAAGGGACCCACTGTCAGTGACCCAGCGATGCCCGCGTTGGTTTAAGTGGAGACGTATTACACTGAATACGTATTCGCTAGTAGGAAAACGTAAGCTCCCCGAAACGTTTTCTTTTTCTGATTTTTTATTAAAACAGATTTTTGACTAAACTTTGACTGGCTATAACATTTTAAATATAAGTCCAATTGACTTGATTCTTTTTCTTTTGTTTCTCAAATTTTTTCTAGTTTATTTTCATATTTATTTGAAATTTTTGCAAGAAACTTTTTTGTACTGTTTTGAAACTATGTGTTAGTTTATATTTTCTTAAAATAGGATTTTGAAGAAGGAAGCAACTTTCAAAAAGTGCACACCCACTTGCATACTCTTGAAGGCAAGCATTCTGAACCCTGGCATAATATTATTGTGTGTTGTTCGATACGGTTACAAAAACCACCTTGACACGGAATATTCGTTATTTTATAAGAAGATATGATCATACTCATGAGGGCATATTGATGATTCCGTGCTATTAGAATTTGACATGTTTGTGATAGTAATCACCCTCGTATGCCTTTCATGCCTACCGGAAGGAATCCGGGAAAGCCTCTGTCTTCGGTAGACACGAGCTTGTCTCTAGTTCTTTGTCGAGACAGTTGTGTCCGGTAAAGGCATGGTGAGTTATGAGGAGTGGTGATGCTGTCTGATTGGTGTGAAATATACTTCTTATGCTAATCATGCAGCAAATACTTTAGCCTCCTGAGTCGACCATAGATCAAGTCTTGTTCCAGTAACCCCCATACTTGATTCGTGCTACCACTTATCCCTGCCATAGGTAGGGTACGGTTCAGTAAGTTGTCAACCCCTTTCCTAGCACACACCGTACAGAGAGGCCATGGTAGAAGATACCGGCTGCATCCGATAGGCATGCCACCTGGTCCGGGGGCATGGGTGTTTCCTGTTGGAGCCGAGGGGGTAGCTCCCCTAGTTTGCGCGCGTTATAAATTTTGTGATCCCATGCTAGTCGAGGTTGTAGCCTCCCCACTTAGAGTTTTAGTTAACGGGTGTCATGGGTGATTCCAGACACCGGTAAGTTAGGCTGGTGTGTGCGGTCAGGTGTGTTTTCAATTAAAAGACCGTAGACGAAATTAGTCCCGATGGAATAAAGGAATCCGTTGCTCGTGGGTAAAGAGTACACCCTCTTCAGAGATTATATCTATTCAAATAGCCGTGTCCATGGTTAAGGATTACAGTCTGGGATGGGTCAAGTGTCGGTCTTTGTGTCGGTCTTCGGAGGAAATATTGCTAAACCAAAACATGGATCATGACTTGTGACACATGATGATTATGATTACTATTATTATGGACTAAGCATTTACATTATTTGAATTACTGAATATCCCTGGGACGGTTCTACCTCCTAGATATTCACTATGATTACTCTCATATAAGCCCTTTATGTGGTGTCGCGGAGACGCCCGACTGTGGCATGCTTGTTATTCATTTACTTTATAAGCCCTTTATGTGGTGTCGCTGAGACGCCCGACTGTGGCATGCTTGTTATTTAGTTACTTTATAAGCCCTTTATGTGGCGTCGCTCAGACGCCTGACTAAGGCATGCTTTATATTATTATCCTTTCGAGGCGTTGCTTCAGACACCCGATCGGTGCATTGTACTTCTACTCCCTTATTCAATATTCATGTTGTATATGAATAACCGGCTTGCGTGCATCATGGATGTTTATTTTGTGACTGACGTGTGATCATAGAATATTTCAGAGCATGATTATCAATTGTTATATTATACCCGTGTTCATAAGGTTTGCGAGTACATTCAAAGTACTCACTGGCTTGTCCCTGGCTATTGTCTTGGCCAGATTTCTTGCGTGGAGGGGAGCGCTGCGATGACAGCCCCAGAACTTACGCAATGGTGATAGCAGCCTCATGAAGATAGGAGTTATCCAGGTCAGCTGTTCCTATGGGAAATGGAGTCCCATAGACGCTGATGAACCACAAACCACTTCCGCCATCAACCACTAGAAATCATTTGTTGTACTCATAGGCCAAAATGGTCTTGTACTACATATTTTGTATTTTGCTTGGAATTTCTGTATCAAGTTGGTGCCTCATCAGCTAACAGTAATCCTAGGGCTGGTGAGCACAAGGGCCATTTTCTGGGAAATTAATATCCCGAAATCCGGTCCTGACACCTAGTATCCATGATGTTCTGAGATTGATGTTGCTATGACTTTGCTATGCTTAATGCTTGTCACTAGGGCCCGAGTGCCATGATTACAGATCTGAACCTATTATGTTTTCATGAATATATGTGTGTTCTTGATCCTATCTTGCAAGTCTATAGTCACCTATTATGTGTTATGATCTGACAACCCCAAGTGACAATAATCGGGATACTTCGGTGATGACCATAGTTTGAGGAGTTCATGTATTCACTATGTGCTAATGCTTTGTTCCGGTTCTCTATTAAAAGGAGGCCTTAATATCCCTTAGTTTCCAATAGGACCCGCTGCCATGGGACGGTAGGACAAAAGATGTCATGCAAGTTCTTTTCCATAAGCACGTATGACTATATTCGGAATACATGCCTACATTACATTGATGAATTGGAGCTAGTTCTGTGTCACCCTATGTTATGACTGTTACATGATGAACCGGATCCGGCATAATTATCCATCACTGATCCGATGCCTACGAGCTTTCCATATACTAGTTCTCACTTATTTACTTTCTCGTTACTGCTGTCACAATCACTACAAAATACCAAAAACATTACTTTTGCTGTCTTTACTTTTGTTACCGTTACCACCACTATCATACTACTTTGCTACTAAACACTTTGCTACAGATACTAAGTTTCCAGGTGTGGTTGAATTGGCAACTCAGCTGCTAATAATTGAGAATATTCTTTGGCTCCCCTTATGTCGAATCAATAAATTTGGGTTGAATACTCTACCCTCGAAAACTGTTGCGATCCCCTATACTTGTGGGTTATCAACATACACCCTGCAAATCACCGTGTTCAAATTTGGCATTTTTCCGGGCTCATTTACCATATTTAGGGGATTATGTGCATTTTCTAGGCATTTAGCGCATATAAATTCAATCTAGCTATAGGTGCACGAGTGTGATATGAGGGACGTGGATTGTCGTTCGATCATGGCGCATCTAACGGTGCACATGCGCGATCCGCGTGGCTGGGGTTCCGACCAATCATAACGCAACACACAATAGGCTCAGCACACACTGTTTCCGGAAGCGACGGAGATGAACCGTGTGTGATAATGAACGAGCAAAATTGTAAGGGAAGGCAAATTTGTGTTGTCGTTTGTGTTTGAGCTCTTGAATACCACCGCACTGTACAGCTGCCCGGCCCCTTGGGCCCAGAGGTCCCTCTAGGCGTCGTCCATGGCACCGCAGCGCACAGTAACTGGTAAGGAAGCAATGGCATCTTGCTGCACTGCGTTCCTCGCAGCCCGTGATCGCACACATGGTAAGGAAGCGATGGCATCTCGCCACGCCGAGTTCATCGCCGCCGGCGGCCAGACAGTTACATGGGCGGACTTTGAGGCTGCCATGGCCGAATGGGTGGTGGATCTAGAGGCGGCCAAAGCCGCACAGAAGGAGCGGAAAAGGCAGAAAGAGTTCAAGAAAAGAGAGTCCCACCGCCGCAATAAAAAAGAGGTCGCACGCCATGGTGAGGAGAGCTTGGCGGAGATCGAAGCACGGTGGGCTGCCGCCTACAAGGTCGGGAAGGAAAACGCCGGCGTCTGGCCAGCATGCCCTGATGGCAGCATGTGAGAAGTAGTTTAAGTTTGTAGTATGGGAGCAAATTACCAGTAGTACTTGAAGTTTGTAGTATTAACGTACAATGTTGGTAAGAGCATCCTTTGAGGGCTTTGAGCGTTGATTAGCTTGTGTGCCCGTGTTTTTTTTTTGCGTTAATCATTAGAAGATCACAAAACACACGGTTTCTATGCTGTACCCGTTTGTGTTTTTTGCGTTAATGACCCATAACTCAGTTACCTGTGCGATATTTCCTAATAAACTAGGCATACCATTGACCGAAAAAATCAAGTACACGTGTACATTTTTTTGGAGACGGGATCTGCCAACTTCCTTTTTTCTCGCACACGAGTATTTTACGCGCTTCGTCTGCGTTGTGTGTTTCCCCCGCCCAAGTTTCAAATTTCGCACCAAAATTTTCATTAGGCGCGTCATTTCAGAATTTATTCCTCCAACCACACCCCTTCCCCTCAGTATCGCCCCTCCCTCGCACCTCCCCCTACCGGCATTTCAAACCGCCGCCGCCGCAACCATAGCTTTAACCACATCTACATTCTGCTCAGATCCAGTCAGGTAACCCACCGATCTCTATCACGTCCCCCTCCTGATTGCTTAAATGGCACCTGCGAAACATCCTCATGCCTCCAGACCCCCCCCCCCCCGCCAGGAGCTGATGGCGGTCCATGGCGCGTTGGCCGCTGTGCGTGTTGACCCAGAGGAACACCTCGCCTCCGCCACCGACATGGTGCAGACTCTGGCCCAGATGAAGTCCCCCAGCGACTACCCACCAGGACTTAACAGGTAAGATCTGACCAGCTAAATCTCACCAATACCACTTGCAACAGCTATGATTTGTATGGTTGATGTATTAAGCATGTTCGTGCCTTGTTTATTTCAATACTACACACTGTGTGATGTTCAAATATTACCGTGTCCAAATTTCAATTTCACCAATACCAGCAACAAACTTGCAATACATGACTCAGGATATCACTAGAGATGCTGCCCATTTGCTATTTTTAGTGGATGCTAACCCTGTTGCACTTAACATGCCTGTCCATGTACTTACACAGGGTTATAACGGCCGATGCTTTTTTTTCCGTCGAGGTGAGTTGCATCCCATGTCTTACAGTATTTCACATAATTTGTGCAATTGTAGTTTAACTTCTACCCATTTACTAGTTGCCTAAAGGTACACATGTCAGTGGCACTGATCCACGCTTTGACCCGGAGGAACAACTTCGCCTCATTGTCGCTGACTTTGGGCGAGCTCTGGCCAAGATGAAGTGCCCTAGCAACTACCTCTCAGGACTTACCAAGTATGTACTCACCAGTTCAATCTTACCAATACCAGTTGCAATTATTGGCTATGTTCTGTACGGTCGATGTATTAAGCATGTTCTAGTAAACATGCCTAACACGTTTTTGCTACTTTCCCTACCTTTTTATAGACATCTGGGCCATTCTCTGCTGTGGCAGCACCTGCCTTGTGATGTTTAACTATGCCAATTGCATTTTTATTAGTACCGGTTTCAATGTATATTAAGCCTATTGCAATTAACAATTGAATCCATTTTTAAACAGTTGCATTTGAATGGCTACAAACTTACAAAACATGAATTAGGATGTTGTTAAGCCTGCTGCAATTAACACTTGTATCCATTTTTTAATCCGTCCATTTGCTACCATGCTACTCTTTCGAAATGAAGATATCACTACAGATGCTACCAATTTATTACCATTTGCTATTTTTGGTGAATGTTAACCCTGTTGTAGTTAACATTGGCTTTCCATGTACTTACACATGGCTACAATGGGCGATGCTGTTGTTTGCCGTCGAGGTTAGCTGCATCCCATGTCTTATACACCATCTATTCCTAGATATAAGTATTTTTAGAGATTCCAATATAGACTACATAAGGAGCAAAATGAGTGAATCTAGATTCTAATCTAAACTATATCTATAATTATATATACATCCGTATGTAGTTCATATTGAAATCTCAAAAAAAACTTGTACTTAGGAACATAGGTAGTTGTATTTTACATCATTTGTGCAATCTCAGTTTAGCTTCTAACATTTAATGGTTGCTTGTAGGTACATATATGAGGGGTACTGATCCACGCTTTGATCCCTTTTGCGTATGGGGCAATGAGATATTCATGAACAAGCGTCAAGTGAGGAAACTAAGAAAGATTGTTTGGCGAAAGAAATGGGTGATTTGGAATTAAGCTCTTTATTTGCACTTTGTCGAAGACAACAGTGAACTTTAGGATGGTAAGTATGTGTTGCCTATTCCCCCTGCCCACAACAAGTTACTCTATTAGACCTCAGTATCTGATATTTTTCTCTTTTTAGTGGTTCCAAAGCTATTTACCGATGATTACCTTGCAAACTACATGACCGGAGTGGAGGCAACTAAGGTTAAAGTATATAATTCATGCTACCATGATAATGCTCTAGAAGTCTTCCTGAAGGCGGTGAAGGATGGGCGGGCGATCGTGACAAGGGGTTGGACAAAGTGGTTTGTGCCTATGGCATGCGTGAAGGAACATTATGGGCATTCCGCTTCTTCAACACCGTCGGCAGTCAAAATGATTTACACTTGTCTCTTCACCTTTACCGCCTTTAAATACTGCGGTTCATCATAGTTAATTGCTGCCTAATCATGTAATTACTGAACATATTGTACTGGCAATTTTATTTATGGATTCGTTGTTGAACCATTGTGCTGAGAATTTGAATTGCACGTTTCGTATTTCAAAATTTTCAATTAGAATAATAAATTACAGGCACAAATAAAAATAAAACGGACGGTCATGGACCTTTGCAAATGGTTCTAGCAGTAAAAGCGCTTGTGATGGATAGCCCAATGCGACACAGTTTTCTACGTCAAATCGTGTGTGATGTAGTTAATGAAAGCAAACAGTTAACCAAGGCAGAGAGTGTGTGATAGTTACACCTTTCACACACGAGCGTATACATAAAACCGTGTGGGATGTACATCCGAACGGAAACGTTTTCCCTGGATTGACTATGTGGGATGTACATAAGAACGGAAACGTATTCCTTGGATTGAGTGTGTGTGATATACATACGAACAGAAATGATTTTCTGGGATTCATCATGTGGGATGTACATACCTACGGAAATGATTTCTGGGATTTACCGTGTGGGATGTAAATACCTACGGAAATGATTTCTGGGATACACCGTGTGGGATGTACATACCTACGAAAATGATTGGGTTTCGATGCCTCGCTCAATTGCACACGGCCCCAGCCTGGGTCCCAGGAGGGCCTATCCTCGAAGATTTCTGGGTCGTGTGGGAAGGACACCCTATCGCACACACTCACTTGGCGACGGTTCCAAATGCCGTCACGGAAAGGGGTAAAAAACCATTTGTTTAGGACCGAGGCGCACCAGTGAGGAGTTTCAGAAGGACACTGACGCCCTATGCATTGATGGGGATGCATCCTTGCACGCCTCTCACCGCCAGCTCAAGCAATGGGCAAGAGAGGTCAATGCTGTGGAGGCAGCACCAGAGGCCCGTAAACCACTCAAATGGTCCCACACGCCAATCATTTTTGATGAGGAGGATCACCCTGGCCGCACCACTGCGGTAGGGTGCTTGCCGTTGTTGGTCTCCCTGACAATCCGCAATCTCAAGGTCACAAAGATGTTAGTGGATGGTGGGGCCGGGTTAAGTCGGATTTCCCCAACAGTTATCAGCAAGCTTCAGATTGGAGAAGAAGAGCTGGAGGTTACCGACACGTTTCAAGGGGTTAATCCCAGCAGGAGCCGTCCCAAGGGGAAGATTACGTTGCCGGTGACGTTTGGGGGATAGCTGAACTATCGGACTAAAAATGTTGTGTTTGATGTGGTCGATCTCCCCCTGCCGTACAATGGGATTCTTGGGCGCCCGGCCCTGGCCAAGTTCATGGCAGCATCCCACTACGCTTACAACACCTTGAAGATGCCAGGGCCACTAGGGGTCATCACTATCCCATCAGATGAGAAGGATTCAATTATCTGCATAGACAAGATGTACCGGGATGCAGCCCCAGCGGAGGCAGCGGCAGCAACGGCTCCCGCTAAGGAAAGCAAAGGAAGAAAAAGGGATTGTAGGACCTCCATCAAGGAGTCTCAGAAGCGTGCCCCCTCCGAGTGCACGACACTCGTTGACGATGTGCTGGAGTGTTCCAACAGAAAGAGATCCAAGGTTGCTACACACCCCAAGTGAAGAAGGAACCGGCAGGGCTGGCTGGCGTTTATGGTACCTTCACCATCAGCGCCACCCTTGATGTCAAATAGGAAAGCACGCTCATTGCTTTCCTGCGGGCGAATATTGATGTGTTTGCCTGGCAACCATTAGATATCCCCGGTGTTCCCAAGGAGGTAATCGAGCACCACCTTGCCATCTGCCCACATGTCCTTAAGCAGGCCTTGGAGCGGCAGCAGTTCATTCCCGAGGAAATCCAGAAACTGGAGGCAGTTGGTTTGGTCAGAGGGGTACTGCATCCTACATGGTTAGTAAATCCAGTGGTAGTCCGGAAGGCAAATGGGAAATGGAGGCTTTGCATTGATTTCACCGATCTCAACGAGGCTTGCCTGAAGGACCGATTTCCCTTATCGCGCATCGACCAGATTGTGGATTCCACTTATGGGGTGTGATTTGCTCTCCTTATGGATGCTTACTCCGGATATCACCAGATCTTCATGTCCAAAGAAGATGAGGAGAAGACATTGTTCATCACTCCATGTGGTACGTACTGCTTTGTCCGCATGCCATTCGGATTAAAGAGTGCCGGGTCCACTTTTGCAAGGGCAGTCCAGATTGGTTTTGAGCCGCAGTTGCACAGAAACATAGAAGCCTATATGGATGATATAGTGGTCAAAACCAAGGATAAGACCACCCTTATCCAGGATTTGGAGGAGACATTTGCTAACCTGCGCAAGATCAACTTGAAGCTTAATTCGGAGAAATGTGTGTTTGGTTTCCCCTCTGGCAAGCTGCTTGGTTTCTTCGTGTCCCATCGGAGGATCGAAGCTAACCCCGACAAGATCAAGGCCATTGAGCAGATCCAAGCACCAAGGACAGTTAAATATGTGAGGTGCCTGACAGGATGCATTGCCGCGCTAAGCAGATTCATTTCCAAGTCTGCCGAGCGTGCGTTGTCGTTCTTTAAAATTTTGAAGAAAGCAGGGCCTGTGAAGTGGACCCCGGATGCAGATGCAGCTTTGCGGGAGTTCAAGGCTTACCTATCACCTGTGCCTACCTTGGTTGCACCCAGACCCCAAGAGCCGTTGTTGCTTTACTTGGAGGCAACCAACCAAGTGGTCAGTGCGGCCTTGGTAGCACAGCGAGAAGTGAATGAGGCAGAAAGTGGACAGATCACGACACTGTCAGAAAAGGCTCAGAACAGCGATGAGCACGGCAACGAGAACGACCCCAAGGACGCGGCAAGGAAGAAAGTGGTGCAGCGCCCAATGTACTTCGTTAGCTCCTTGTTCCAAGGGGCTAGATCGAGGTACTCTGGTGTGCAAAAGTTGATCTTTGGTCTAATCATGGCCTCAAGGAAGCTGTGCCACTACTTCCAAGACCATGAGATCACAGTTGTCATTCGTTTTCCGCTGCAAAGGATACTCCGAAACCCTGAGGCTACCGGCAGAATAGTGGAGTGGGCTTTGGAGTTATCCAGCTTTGGTTTGAAGTTTGAGAGCACATCAACTATCTAGATTAGGGCGCTGGCAGAGTTTATTGCAGAATGGACGCCAACCCCTGATGAGGAAGTGACAGAAACAACTCTCCCCGACAAGGAATCACCCCAAGAATGGATTATGTATTTTGATGGTGCTTTTTCCTTGCAAGGAGCAGGGGCCCCCTTCAGGGAGCACTTGAAGTATGTCGTCCACATGCACTTTGCCCGGGAAGAAGCCACCAACAATACAACTGAGTATGAGGGGCTCCTTGCCGGCCTCAGGATTGCAGTAGAATTGGGAATCAAGAAGCTGATCATACGAGGAGATTCACAGCTTGTGGTGAGACAAGTCAACAAATCTTATCAAAGCCCATTGATGGAAGCATACATCGAGGAAGTGGGGAGATTGGAGGAGCACTTTGACGGGATGCAAACAAAACACGTACCCCGTGCGGAAAACGGCATAGCTAATCACCTGTCAAAGTGTGCTGCATAGAAGCTTCCTATGGAACCAGGAGCTTTTGTTATCCATCTCTCTCAGCCTTCCGTATCGCCAACCACAATGGCCCAGAGAAGGAGAAAGTTGGACTACGGAAAGCCTCTCCCGGTCGAGCCGTCCGCTCCCAGCAGAGACCCTACCGGAAACAACTCCTCACAGCCTGCCGGACCACCCCCTCCAGCCGGGCTTATGGACCACCGCAAATGAGGCTGGTGCTCCCGCAGCAGAGGAGGTGCCGCTAGTCCTCGTTGTCGAGCCCCAGGCTCCAACTTGGGCAAGGCACATCGTCCACTTCCTCCAAACCGGAGAGCTTCCTGGCGACCAAGATGAAGCTGAGAAAGTAGCCCGGAGGGCCAGTATGTATCAGCTTGTCGATGACACTCTATATAGAAGGAGGAACAACGGTGTGAACTTGAAGTGTGTCTGCCGGGAGGATGGAAAGGAACTGCTGGCTGAGATTCATAGAGGAATGTGCGGCTCACACATTGGATCAAGGGCATTAGTTGGGAAAGCATTCCGATAAGGATTCTATTGGCCCACAGCCCTCCAAGATGCGGTCGAGCTTGTCACGACATGTGGAGCCTGCCAGTTCCATTACAAGATAACACACCTGCCTGCCCAAGCCCTTCAGAAAATCTCTTTATCATGGCCATTTTCGGTCTGGGGGCTCAATATCCTCGGCCCCTTCCCCCGAGCAATTTGGGGCTTTGAATTCTTGTTTGTTGCCATCGATAAGTTTACAAAGTTGCCAGAAGTGACTGCCATGAGAAAGGTGGCTGCTCAGTTGGCTATCAAGTCCTTGAAAGAGTTGGTGTGTCGTTTTGAAGTTCCGGCAAGGATCATCACCGACAACGGCACCAATTCATGAGCCACGCCTTTATGCAATATGTTCGTACCCTCGGATGCAAGATCTCATTCGCCTCTGTGGCACACCCCCGGAGCAATGGACAAGCTGAGAGGGCGAATGCCGAAGTGCTACGTGGACTCAAGACAAGAACTTTCGATACGCTATAGAAGCACGGCAGGCGGTGGATCGAGGAGCTGCCGGTAGTCCTTTGGTCCCTCAGATCGACGCCTAACCGAGCTACCGGGCAGACTCCCTTCTCCCTGGTCTACAGGGCAGAAGCAGTTATCCCCACGGAACTCATTTATGGGTCCCCTTGAGTACTTGCCTACGATGAAGTAGCGCAAGATCAGCACCGGCGTGACGACGCTGTGCTACTCGAGGAGAACCGTCTCCGGGCTGCTAGGCATGCTGCACGCTACCAGCAAGCCCTGCATGGCTATCACAGCCGCATGGTTCATGCTCGGTGTTTGGAGGAAGGTGACCTTGTCCTTAGGCGTGTTCAGTCCGCCAAGGGTACAAACAAGTTGTCACCAAAGTGGGAAGGCCCTTACTGGGTGGTACGAGTCACCAGACCCGGCGTGGTCCGTTTGGAGACCGAAGATGGAACTCAGTTGCAAAAGTAATGGAATATTGAGCATCTTCGTAAGTACTACCCGTAAGGCGCGAGGCGACCGGGCACTGCCCGGCAGCCACCCTTTTGTACGGGCCTTGCCTCAGTTGCATGTAACCCCTTGTACAAAGCCGGGGCGCTGACCCCATGCAAGAGAAAATAAAGAAGCGCTGTAGGGGGGGCCCCAACTAAGATTGCATGCATGCATGAGCACACCAAGATCACTTCATAAGCATTTCATGAGCATTTGCATATGCGTATAGATAGGATTGCATCCTGCATTCATTCTCATCTACATGGAATTGCAGGTTCCTGCCGTCAACTCGACTTCGCCAAAGGATGAAAAGATTGCATGGCACAACGATCCCCGGCAAAGCCAAACAGATAAGTTTTACCTCTTGTCCATTAGTGTTCTGTAAGGCTATGACTTTACGTAAGAAAACCTCGACTCTCTTTTGAAACTTAGGTGCTCCCATCCAAGACTCGAACGATGCTTCAGTCAGGATGGTCGCAGTGGCCTTTGGCAAAAAGGAGCTGGCGGGGGGCTGGCCCCTCTATCTGTTCCCTGGCAGACGTAGCTCTCCGGCAGACAAAGAGGGTGCCGGCAGGATATCCTGCCAGAAAAAACTCGTTTATTTTTATTAAAGAGGCACTCCACCTCTGCATGAACATACACATGCATGGGTTCCCGGCAAGGGTCATCTTTTTCATTCATATGCTGATACAAAGTACAAGCATTACAAAACGCAAAGATGGACTTGAGAGATTACATTATTTGAATTAAAATTTGGCAATTGCCTATGAGTTTAAGATTGAAAAAAGATAAGTGCCCTGTTACGCCTTTGCCCCTGTCCATCTCCTATAGGAAGAAATTGAAGGGAACGGGGCGGGCACAACTGGGATTCGACTCCTCCCCTGGATCAGGATGGCACCGCTCCCCAGCAAGGAGGAAGAAACTGGAGGGCAGACATGGATGGTGACGCTGCCGGAGGACCCGATGGGAGGCACGGAGTCACCGGCAAATACGACTCGTCGGAACGGTCGTCCCCGTTCCTGACGCGTCATGGGTTGCCGCTGCCGTCCGCATCACTACCGCCCGAAGACCTCGGCACGACCACCATGCCAGACACCATGATCTCTAAGCCTTCCCGCAGAGAGCATGGTCATCCACGGGAGCCCTGGCATTAGAAGTCACCGCACGTCTTGAAGACGTGTGAGGAAACAAGGAGCTTCCCTATTCAACGAGACAACCGCGCCCAAGAGGAGCCAGATTCGCCCCCGTTAGCAGTGAATCTCTCCTACGGATCCTCCCCGATGCCGCCGAAGGAAGGAGAATGAGGTGCGGTCGACTACCACGTGTTGTGCCCATCTCGAGCCACGACGTGGTGTTGGTCGCGTCCCCTCCCACTGAAGCCAAGGCTACGGGCGACCCAGCGGCAAACACACTGGGATTGCCACTCCCGGCGTCAGCGCCGCGCCGCCCGAACCCTCCTCTCAGGTCCAAGGTAGACCCCAAGCAGAAGCCCGGTGGCTGGCCCCGGCTCTTCTCTTCGGCATCACCAGCGGAAGCAGTGAACAAGAGAAGAAGAATGCAAAGATGGATGACTCCGCCCTCCTCCGCCCACCTTTTATAGGCGGGACGAGGAGGGGGGCTGCTTCATCAACGGGCGGCCACCGTTTTCCTCCACCAATTCAAGACGACCGGACCCTCACCTTGATGCTCTCTTGCGCCATGCGCCTCTGTTACCTACCCTGCGCGATGCATGTAGCTTACATGGGTAAGGATAAAGTCATGCTATGGGAAGAGTAAATTGGCGGTTTCTACCCCGTGCGTTAAAGTCATTCACGGGCCATCACTGCGGTGGCCCCACCACTATTGGCTTTACGCCGCGCGTGGGGAAATCAGAAACCGTCCTGAAATCAAGACTAATGGAGCATCAAATGAAACCTGAAGGGGCCAATCCCTTCAACGATCCTGCCTGTGCACTTATTAGGCCCTACCCCGATGATGCTCAGCAGCGCGTTCGGGGCAGGCCCGGGGGCTTCTGTCGGTGCAACAAACCCTGGGTTAGTTGCCCAAGTGTGCACATGCATGAGATCAAGATTGAAGCACCAGCTCAAGCCAGAGATTGAAGAATCAAGAGATTTGAAGAGCCAATATGCAGCTCAGAAAGACCAAGATCAAGCCAGAGGAGCAAGATATTGGCAATAGAAGAGCCTCCCTTGCCGGGCAGGCGAGCCCGGCAAGGGGCGGGGCCACCACCAGAAGCAATCAATCAAGGCTTCCCGGCAGAGCCTACCGGGGCTCGCGGGGGCTGAACCACCCCACCAACCACGCAAGCACGACCCACGTCGTCGATCGGTGCGGTGTCAAGCCGCAAGGTGATTAAGTGGCAGCCATTCGCCACATGGCAGCCATTTCCTAAGAAGAAGCCTACAAATGACACTCGTCCTGCGACGTGTCAAGGGAACAGGCGCGGAGCTGGCAAGACAGCCCGACAAGCCTTGCCGGGCAACCAGTGATGTGACACTAAGCGGTGCATTTAATGCACCCTGTCGGTCCGCAGAGTTAGGTATGATAGCACTGTTTGCTATCATATCAGTGGATAATGACCCCTTTGCCATTGTGGTGATCCCTTAATCTATAAAAGGAGGCACATGGCACCCGTAGGAAGGGTTGGAAGGTTGAGGAACCCACACCACCATACACGTGTAGTCGCTGCTGCCCTACGGCAACCTTGCCGCGCAAAGTGTACTGTGTTTCACCATTCCCATTCCACAATCAATCCACAAAAGCAGGAGTAGTGTCTTACGCCTCGCGGCGGCCCGAACCTGGGTAAATTGCTTGTTTGCTCTCTGTCATGCTGCCGTGCGTTGGTCTGCTCTTTGTGCAACGCGCCGTTGAAAGTGCAACTATCCCTGGGTAGTTTTGGTAATTATTAACAACATATAGTTCATTGAGCTAATGGTATTTCAAGATAAATATTTCAGGAAATCTCAATGATTGCCATGGCATGGATTAGGAATGTGGATCCCTCAAAATGCTAAGAACACATATTGGCTCAAGCTCAAGACTCTACATTTTAGTTTTAGTGATCCCAGATCACATTGAGTCCATAGGAAAAGCCAATACTATTAAAAGGGGATGAGGTGTTGCTTAATGGCTTTCTTGCTCAAAATGCTTAGTGATATGCTCCAAAACCCTCAACCACTTTCTCATATCCACATATGTCCCAAACCAAAAAGTCAAACTCGGCCCCACCGAAATATTCTATTCGGCGCCACCGAGTTCACTTGGCATAGCCACTGCCACAAACCCTAGTCACTTCGGTCTCACCGATAGGAATTTCGGTCTCACCGAGATGGGGTTGCAAACTCTCTATTTCCCTTCGTAACGTTTCGGCCCAACCGAGATGAGCGATCAGTCCCACTGAGTTCGCAATGCAAACTCTCTGTTTCCCTTTCGTAACGTTTCGGTCTCACAGAAATGAGCGATTCGATCCCACCGAGTTTGCCTGACCAACTCTCTCGTTAGCTTATTACCAAAGTCGGTCTCACTGAGTTTGTGTAATCGGTCTCACCGAGATTACGTTATGCCCTAACCCTAATGAAATTGGTCCCACCGAGTTGACATGTCGGTCCCACCAAAAAGCCTAATGTTCACATTTTGTACTGAATCGGTCCGACCGAGTTTTTTGATTCGGTCCCACCGAGTTTGGTGAATTGTGTGTAACGGTTAGATTTTGTGTGGAGGCTATATATACCCCTCCACCCACTCTTCATTGGTGAGGAGATCCATCAGAACGTGCCTACACTTCCAGCATACATTTTCTGAGAGAGAACCACCTACTCATGTGTTGAGACCAAGATATTCCATTCCAACCATATCAATCTTGATCTCTAGCCTTCCCCAAGTTGCTTTCCTGTCACACCCTGATTTTCATGCCACAACACTTAAGCTAATAAATCATGATAAAATGTGGTTTGACAAAAACTTTTGAGTGTTTTGTCTTTGCTTTGATTGAATGTTTGACTGCTGTTTGCAAGTGCTCTCAAAATCAAATAAATCCTCCAACTCTTATACTCCTTCTCCTTGATCCAAAACATTTTCCCAACGATCATACCATGTGTATAGAACAATATAGTATTTTCTTACAAAAATAATTTGCCAAATAGTATTCAAAAATTAGTTTTTCAAAAACCCCTGGATTGAGGTTTGCACTGCAAGTACTTAATTAAGGGCAGTAAAAATCTTTCCAAAAATGTATTTGACTCCTTTTAGATATAGGATACCCAGAAACCACAAAAATATAATTTTAAAAGTTATTTTCCTATTTTATTTAAAGGCTTTTTCTTCAGGCCAGAAATGGTCTTAAATAGGTTAAAATTATTTTAAAGCTTTAACATTATTTGAGAAAAATAAGGGAAATTCAGTGGACATATATATTCCATATATATGAGTTTAAACACATGGTCATGATCAAAATATTGGATAAAACCTCCCAAAACCATTTCTGCCCATTTCAAGGATTTGAAATATTTCTACAGGAAATATTTTCATAAAAATCAAATGAAAATCCAGCAAGTCACAAATGCATATTGTGATCACCTTGCATAGCCTCATGTCAATGAAGGTCATTTTGGTTCACCAAAATGCCCCAAAACCCTCTCTAACCAGAATCAAATTTGAACAAGTTTGTACTACCAACTTTCTCTCCTTGACCCCAACTTTTGTGAGCATGTTCACATGACCAAATGAGGCCACTACACCAAGTGGTGCATCAAGGGGAAGTTATTTTCTCAACTAGATCTACACAAGTTCATTTCTGCAAATTTCTAGGGTTTACAAAAGTTGCATTGGCAACTTTGCCCAAATAATCTCCAAATTGGTGGAAGGTCCTAATTACATGTGTCATTTCACCCTGTCGAGTCTCATGGCAGTTGGAAATCATCTGCTGGCCCAAACCATCATCAAACACCTTCTGCCACTTTTCAAAAATCACCATTTTGACCACTAACACTATTCTCCTTGAGCCCAACTTTTTACCACAACCCCTACTAGTCCCCCTCTACCTACAATAGCAATGGCAGCATCTAAGATCAATTATTTGGGGGTTAAGCCCATCTCTTTCTCTCTCTGGTCATCACATTTCTCTCTCTCTCTCAACCCCACTTCTCTCCTAGTGGTTCACTAGGGCATCCAAGGCCACCTCCCCTTTGTTTACTCACCCCACAAAGCCCCAGACACTAGTGGACACGCCCCTGGCACATAAACAATGCCATGGCGTGCAGAGCTCGCGCTCTGGAGCATGCTACAGTGCTCTCCGGCACTGTAGCACGCCCATTCCAAGGCCTCCCGTCGACCTTGGGCTCCGGAATCGTGTCCCCCGAGGCCGCCTCGACGTCCGCAACACGCCACCGCGCTGGCCCCTCTCCTTTCCCCCTCTGTGTTGCCCATGCCGTGCGTGCCCAGAGCCGCCCGAGCCCGCCAATGCCATGCGAGCTCGTGGCTCCACCCGGAGCTCACCCCGCTCCTCCTCTCTCTTCCTGGCGCCCTACTCCACCCCCACTAACGACGCAGACAAGTCCTCGCCCTCTCTCCTGGCCTCCCGAGCCGTTGCCGCGGCCACCCGTGCGCCGCGTCCAAGGTGAGCCCTGGGTCAGCTATTTAAGGCCACCCCCGAGCCCCCTCTCTACTCCTTTGGCCCTCTCACCCTCCCGTGCATCCCCTGGACCAACCCACCTCCCCTCCTCGCGCCTTCCAACCTCGTCCATGGCCGGAGCCGAGCCGCCGGCCGCGGCTCAAATTCATGGGCCTCGACCCCTCTCTCGTCCCCATGAACACACCCGCACCCTCTCATCACCACCGCCAACTCCCCCCGTGCTCCATCCCCTCCTCCTCGTGCCTTCCTCGCCTTGCCGAACCCGCTGTCAGCCCAGTCCATGAACCCGAAGCCCTCCTCTTCCGGGCTCCTCCAGGTGGGCGTCTGGCAGATGGCAGGTCTTGCATGGCCTGGAGTCCTCCGGTGTGCAGGCGCCGCCACGAGGTGGCTGTCTCCAGAGAGCGCCGGCGCCGCTCGGCCTCGCCTCCCCTGCCTCTGCTCTGTTCGAGCGGAAGGTAGGAGACGGCCTGAGCCCCGGGCCCCGCTCGTGAGCGACCCGGTGGGTGGGCCCCGCCCGTTTAAGTGGAGACGGACAGCGGAAATTCTGCCTCTCCCGCGTGAAGGCGTATTCAATGGAGCCGCCTCCGATGTCACCCCCCAGCGCGCGCGGTTGAGCTGCTGGGCCGGCCCAGTGGCGCCTTGCCGTTAAGCCTCGCCCAATGCACGCTGTTGCCACCAAGGTCCAGCCTGTTTGGGTAAAAACCTTTTCCTTTTTCTTTTCTGTACAATTTGTAAAATCCATAAATAATTCAAATTAACTCCAAATTTGATGATTCAAATTTCTAGTAGTTTCTAAAATCATTCCCTACCACAGGGTGTTATTGTCACATTTTTACAGAAGCATTTCCTTCACAAATATTTATCAAATCCTATTTTTCCTATTTCTGTGATGTACTTTAGAAAATCACAGAGAGCCCATTCTTGATCCAAATGCAATGATTCAAATTCCTAGATACTTATATTCTCGTAACTTAGTTTCTGAACATTTTTCCCAATGCTTTATGTACCACATCAAATACTGGTCCAATTATCCATATATAACCAACTTTGCAACTCCCTAGGAAATTCCTTTGAACTCCAAATCCAGTGAAACCAACTCCTAGATGATCTTAAGAGTATTCCTTGTTAAATGGGTGCCCTTGCTCATTTTTCAAAATAATTCTTCTGTACGCTTCTTGCAAATCCATAAACCCCTTGATTCCATAATATCTAAATGTTGAGAAATATCCATTGATCTACTTCCAATGAAATCACTTTGGTCATTCCTCATATAACCAGAGATGTCCTAGAAAAGTCAAATCATTATTTTTAGAGCACTTTCATTTCCTGCCTTGTTGTGTTGCTTATTATGGTTGCTTTCAACGATAGTTGATGAAGTAGACAAAATGCTTGGAGTTGGACCAGAGATATTTGAAGACCTCGAAGACTTTGTTAAAACAGGCAAGCAGCCCTTTGACCATGTCTACGAAACCCTTTTTATGCATGTCATATAGCACCATATTGTTGTTGCAACGGAATCATGATGAGGAGGTAACCACTTTGATGGGTTGCCTCTGTTACTTCCTCGTTGATACTTGCATTGTGCATGACCCTACCTCCTTATGAGGGTTATGCCGGTGGGAGTAGATAGGATGCTAAAGTAGATGCTACGCAATAAGGGACGGGAATATGCATGGTGATGGAGACAAAGTATTTTCAAAAGACTTTTCGAAAAACCCCATCGGGTGCCACTTATGCCCGGGGGAGATGATGAGTTGGGTAACCACTTGATGACGAAGTGGTGTACCGAGGCAAGTGTGTGTGTTGTTTTTCAAAACGGATTGGTTTAAGTTGCGACTGATATTCCATCCTTACAAGCGCAACCACTCTACCCTTGTATGGGAAAGGGCATTATTGATTACCTAGGCCGATACTAGCTTGGAGCCCGCATTACTAGTGACAGGAGAGTTGTTGGTGCGCTCTCTCGGGACGGGGTCGTGCAAGGTAGGGCGGCCATGACTGTTTTCACAGGGCAGCGGATACACCGGTGTGTCCCCTCTCGGATGTTGCGATCTCGAGTGAGTATCGTATGATGTACATCGTTAGGATACAGAACAACGAGTGGACTCCTTCTTAGTGTCGTCTAGGGAAAGATAGTGATCGGGTGCTTACCCCGGGTACTTGAGGTACCGCGGGTCATGGATGACACGGAAGTTCCCCGGATCTTGTGGGTAAAGTGTGCAACCTCTGCAGAGTGTAAAACTATTCGAATAGCCGTGTCCATGGTCAAGGACAGTTGGGTAACCGCTCTTGGGCTATGTCCACATGTTTACAAACCAAAGGTGTGTGTTTTGATAAGTGGGAAGAAGTACTTGGGTCAAGTCAAAGGACTTGACATGATTGAGTTGGGTTGATGCCCACTCTATTTATGTTGATATCTGTAACCTGTCCTCATGGTTAATTGAATTCTCCTGGTGCATGTCTTACAAGTTGTTGAACATGTCATTGCACTCAAAACTAGCTTTCCGCAAAAATTTACCTATATCATGCATTGTTGTATCTTGAACCAAACATGGGTTGCTTGCGAGTACATTCAAAGTACTCATTGGCTTGCCATTGGTTATTTTATTGGCCAGGCATGAAAGACAGGATATATTCAAGAGTTCTTTGGTGATGATCGTGCGAGCTAGGGCGCTTCCCAGTCAGAATGCCTGTAGGGTTAAGGCAGATGGCATGGGTCCAAGTTGCTATTGAAGTTTTCCGCTGCGAAGTTATACTCAAGACTTGACCATATATGTAAGACGGTATGTATGGATGTAAGACTCTTGTTTTTCAGCTTCTGTGTGTTCAGTGAGCATTGATTTCTGGGATCACTGTACACGTGCATTAGGTGATCACGACTCATGATTCGGGGTCCCCATAGAGCTGGTATCAGAGCCATCCTGACTGTAGGAGGCCTTATTTAGCATGGTCGTTAGTTAGGGTAAAACTATTTCCAAAACTAATACTAGTTTTCAAAACTATCTACACTTCTCTTCCCCTCTAAGTTTTTCTGAAAAACTAAGGTATATTTTCCTTATTGATCTCTTCCCCTTCAAAACTTATGGTCGCTAGTATCTTTAAGCCCCTGACCACAGGATTCCCTGTAACCCTCGTGGGTAACCTAGAAGGAAGATGCCTTGTCGAACACTCACCAACCTCTTCTGAACACAAGATTGGCGACACCACAACAAGACGATACCAACAGAAGATACATCCTCGAGGAATGAGGACATGAAGGCCCAGAAGATGGTGACACCCTTGACATTGCTCCAAGATGATGCGACCTTAGCCTATGATGATCAGGGCATAGGAAATGCAAGATCATGATGTACATCGCTAATAGAACAACCATGTCCTTACCGTTGTTGTATCAACAACCACCGGTGGGTGAGAACCTCGCCATTTGGTCCGCCTCACTATAGTGAGCAGGAAAACGGTTCTCTTTGTTCCCCGCTCTTGGTGTCGATGTTTTCATCAACGTAACCGACATGTTAATATCATTGCATAAGGGATTACCTACCTGGTACCGTCGACGCCTTAGAAGGCAAAAGGGGTCGTCATGATTAATAAGACAACAGAAGACCGAGTCAATACCTGCTACGAGGAGCCACCTTCACCCCATCACTTCAACAGGCGAGAAGTTGTTGAAGAATCTTCAGGCTCAACCAGGATTGCTTCATCGAACAACTACAAGAGACGTAGCAACACCTGAGGAAATCTCAGAAGACTGCACGAGGCACGAAGTAAAGCACGACTACTTAGTCCGAGAACCCCTAGGGTAGGATGAGTCGTGTACCCCCTATGCGCAGTCGAGTCCGTATGATGGTTCGAATAGAACCATGATTGTGTGTTGCTTGTTTTTATTTGTTTGTGTTTTGATATAAGTCGCAAATTTGCCCTAGGCAACAAGAACACGACTATATCACCTGCCTTATTTTGTTGTTGTGCTTGGCCCTTTCGGCACTTGTTTGTTTGCACTTGCACTATAGAACCCCCTTTAGGCATTCCCCTCCTCTATGATACTTTTCCCTCTCATCTCTCTCTCTTTAACTGAAGATCGGCAAGACAAGGTACACCAAGGATTCTACTTCGACAACCAACTAGCACTGAAGAACTTCTCTACAGCCTCCTCGACCAAGTAAAACCCCGTAGAGTTATGTTTAACCCCCCCAAACTAGAAACCCATTCCTAGACCCTTCGAGACTTCACGAGATACCCCAGCTCGAGTCCTTAACCATGTGCTTAACCCATAGAATTGCAAGAGAACCAGTTCAGCCTCTCTAAACGTTGCACAGCACTGGGTTCATTATGGAACTAGTGGACATAGTGAACGAGCACATTATCATCCTAATATAGCACCAGAACTGACGATGCCATAGGGAAGACCAGTTTGAGGATATAGGAATAGAGGACAAATGACTTGATGAGTTTATATCAATGACTTGAGGAATTATATGAGACTATTTGGTGGATTATGAGGCTTTGATGTTGGTAGATGAACTTGGTGGGATCATGAGTATAGATTAGCATAGCTTTCATTACCCCTGAGTAAATTGGATTTAGTAGGATAATTGTGTTCGCAAGCTGGAATTCTTGGAAGTATTTGGATTTAACTTAGCCATGGGATATAGATAGGAGACAGTTGATATTATGTAAATGACTTTGGGAACATGTAGGAATTCTCGTTGGACAAGAGATTTGGATTTAAGTAGGTGATTCTAGTTGAATATAGATGCTGAGTATGTCTACATGGTTCGGAGTAAATTGGATTTAGACTGATGATCTCGATCATGATACCATGTTTCTCGGTGGACGATAAACTAGGAGATTGGGCTAATTGTCGGAGTTGATATAAGCATGACCTTGGAGTTTACTTGACCATGATTATGGAAATTGGTGGACTTACTATAGTAGAGACAACCCTTTTCAAGTATATGAGGATTATAGGACATTAGAAGATCATGTGGAACACCATAAACATTGGATTTGTAGAATTAATGGATTGTGTAGTGATTGATGGAAGTTAATGGGCTCTTGGAGTTGATTCATAGGAAGGAAACAAGATCTTGGAGTGGCTTACGACGTGTTTCCTTAGGATAGAGGTGCTTTATCTTAGACCTTGGAAGAATAGGCTGAGCACTTGGATTGTCATGTTTTACTCCATCTTGGAAGTTTGTATTCCCATGGATTTTTAGGGGTAGCCATACATATGAGTTTGGGAATCGTAGACATATATGATTTTGTTAGACCTCCTCTCGGGAGCCATGAGGATATGAATCACATGAGTGATGATTGGAGTTGACCTATATGTAATGATGCTATCAGTGATATGATGTGATTTGTTTAAAGGACTAGATAGAACAATTGGCATCTCAGAAACTCTGCCCAAGGATAAGATGATAAACGTTCACTCGCACACTAGATCCTTGAAACACTTAAGCCCTACCAAGCTACAACCTGGTCGGGTCATAACTTTGGGTTTTGACTCTAGATCGAAAACACCTTGGCCCACACTCAACCGTTACCACCACCAATGCCCCAGCCTACCTTATGTACCCCATGAACAGGAACTTCATGGAGTACTTGGTCACATTGGTTGTCACTTTTACTTGGTGACCTACTCGTCTAACTGAAGATGGAAGAAGAATCGTTCAGCTGGTTAAGGAACATCTGAAGATCGCCATGTCAAGGAGGAAGAACTATACCAACCATTACCGCCAAGAAGTGAACTTCCTCGTCGAAGACTGTGCGTATCTCCAAACCACTCCTCTCTAAGGAACCAAACATTTCCATGACAAGGAAGCCCACACCAAGATTCATCGACCCTCTTTGAGATCACTCCAAGGTTCAACAACCCCGTTTTTAGATCACTATGAGACGAAGAGTAGACGGCTACCAGCTGGAGTTACCACCTGAGTTACCCACTGTGCACAGCGTTTTCCACGCGACACACCCCAGAAAGTGTTTCCAACTTCCTAACTAGCCCGATCCCTACCAGGGCATCAATCACCGAACCATTGACCCCCAGCCCAACCTGACCTAACGCGAGAGACCCCTTAGGAACCTGGATCAAGCAAGGCCGTCATACACGAAGCCACACCATCAAGTACTTCAAGGTTCAATGGGGCACCACTCGCAAGCAGTATGAGGACGTGAAGACTACCCCAGATCCAAGTTTCTGTATTCCTTTCCGCGCCTAGTCTGGGAATCTCGGAGACGAGATTCTTGTAAGGGGGGTAGGTCTGTCACACCCTGATTTTCATGCCACAACACTTAAGCTAATAAATCATGATAAAATGTGGTTTGACAAAAACTTTTGAGTGTTTTGTCTTTGCTTTGATTGAATGTTTGATCGCTGTTTGCAAGTGCTCTAAAAATCAAATAAATCCTCCAACTCTTATACTCCTTCTCCTTGATCCAAAACCTTTTCCCAATGATCATACCATGTGTATAGAACAATATAGTATTTTCTTACAAAAATAATTTGGCCAAATAGTATTTTCAACAATTAGTTTTTCAAAAACCCCTGGATTGAGGTTTGCACTGCAAGTACTTAATTAAGGGCAGTAAAAATCTTTCCAAAAATGTATTTGACTCCTATTAGATATAGGATACCCAGAAACCACAAAAATATAATTTTAAAAGTTATTTTCCTATTTTATTTAAAGGCTTTTTCTTAAGGCCAGAAATGGTCTTAAATAGGTTAAAATTATTTTAAAGCTTTAACAATATTTGAGAAAAATCAGGGAAACTCAGTGGACATATATATTCCATATATATGAGTTTAACACATGGTCATGATCAAAATATTGGACAAAACCTCCCAAAACCATTTCTGCCCATTTCAAGGATTTGAAATATTTCTACAGGAAATATTTTCATAAAAATCCAAGGAAAATCCAGCAAGTCACAAATGCATATTGTGATCACCTTGCAAAGCCTCATGTCAACCAAGGTCATTTTGGTTCACCAAAATGCCCCAAAACCCTCTCTCACCAGAATCAAATTTGAACAAGTTTGTACTACCAACTTTCTCTACTTGACCCCAACTTTTGTGAGCATGTTCACATGACCAAATGAGGCCACTACACCAAGTGGTGCATCAAGGGGAAGTAATCATCTCAACTAGATCTACGCAAGTTCATTTCTGCAAATTTCTAGGGTTTACAAAAGTTGCATTGGCAACTTTGCGCAAATAATCTCCAAATTGGTTGAAGGTCCTAATTACATGTGTAATTTCACCCTGTGGAGTCTCATGGCAGTTGGAAATCATCTGCTGGCCCAAACCATCATCAAACACCTTCTGCCACTTTTCAAAAATCACCATTTTGACCACTAACACTATTCTCCTTGAGCTCAACTTTTTACCACAACCCCTACTAGTCCCTCTCTACCTCCAGTAGCAATGGCAGCATCTAAGATCAATTATTTGGGGGTAAAGCCCATCTCTTTCTCTCTCTGGTCATCACATTTCTCTCTCTCTCAACCCCACCTCTCTCCTAGTGGTTCACCAGGGCATCCAAGGCCACCTCCCCTTTGTTTACTCACCCCACAAAGCCCCAGACACTAGTGGACACGCCCCTGGCACATAAACAATGCAATAGCATGCAGAGCTCATGCTCTGGAGCATGCTACAGTGCTCTCCGGCACTGTAGCACGCCCATTCCAAGGCCTCCCGTCGACCTTGGGCTCCGGAATCGTGTCCCCCGAGGCCGCCTCGACGTCCGCAACAGGCCACCGCACTGGCCCCCTCCTTTCCCCCTCTGTCTTGCCCATGCCGTGCGTGCCTAGAGCCGCCCGAGCCCGCCAATGCCGTGCGAGCTCGTGGCTCCACCCGGAGCTCGCCTCGCTCCTCCTCTCTCTTCCTGGCGCCCTACTCCACCCCCACTAACGCCGCAGACAAGTCCTCGCCCTCTCTCCTGGCCTCCAGAGCCGTTGCCGCGGCCACCCGTGCGCCGCGTCCAAGGTGAGCCGTGGGTCAGCTATTTAAGGCCACCCCCGAGCCCCCTCTCTACTCCTTTGGCCCTCTCACCCTCCCGTGCATCCCCTGGACCAACCCACTCCCCTCCTCGCGCCTTCCAACCTCGTCCATGGCCGGAGCGGAGCCGCCGGCCGCCGCTTAAATTCGTGGGCCTCGACCCCTCTCTCGTCCCCATGAACACACCCGCACCCTCTCATCACCACCGCCAACTCCCCCCGTGCTCCATCCCCTCCTCCTCGTGCCTTCCTCGCCTTGCCGAACCCACCGTCAGCCCAGTCCGCCCTTGACCCTCCTCTTCCCGGGCTCCCCGTGGGCGTCTGGCACATGGACGGTCTTGTGCCAGTAACGCCGAGTCCTCCGGTGTGCCGGGCGCCGCCGGAGGTGGCCTGTGCCGGCTAGGAGAGCGCCGACGCCGCTCGGCCTCGCCTCCCATGCCTCTGCTCTGTTCGAGCAGGAGGTAGGAGACGGCCTGAGGCCCGGGCCCCGCTCGTCAGCGACCCAGTGGGTGGGCCCCGCCCGTTTAAGTGGAGACGGACAGCGGAAATTCCGCCTTTCCCGCGCGAAGGCGTATTCCACGGAGCCGCCTCCGACGTCACCCCCCAGCGCGCGCGGCTGAGCTGCTGGGCCGGCCCAGTGGCGCCCTGCCATTAAGCCACGCCCAATGCATGCTGTTGCCACCAAGGTCCAGCCCGTTTGGGTAAAAACCTTTTCCTTTTTCTTTTCTGTACAATTTGTAAAATCCATAAATAATTCAAATTAACTCCAAATTTGATGATTCAAATTTCTAGTAGTTTCGAAAATCATTCCCTACCACTGGGTGCTATTGTCACATTTTTACCGAAGCATTTCCTTCACAAATATTTATCAAATCCTATTTTTCCTATTTCTGTGATGTACTTTAGAAAATCACAGAGAGCCCATTCTTGATCCAAATGCAATGATTCAAATTCCTAGATACTTATATGCTCATAACTTAGTTTTTGAACATTTTTCCCAATGCTTTATGTACCACATCAAACATTGGTCCAATTATCCATATATAACCAACTTTGCAACTCCCTAGGAAATTCCTTTGAACTACAAATCCAGTGAAACCAACTCCTAGATGCTCTTAAGAGTATTCCTTGTTAAATGGGTGCCCTTGCTCATTTTTCAAAATAATTCTTCTGTACACTTCTTGCAATTCCATAAACCCCTTGATTCCATCATATCTAAATGTTTAGAAATATCCATTGATCCACTTCCAATGAAATCACTTTGGTCATTCCTCATATAACCAGAGATGTCCTAGAAAAGTCAAATCAATATTTTTAGAGCACTTTCATTTCCTGCCTTGTTGTGTTGCTTATTATGGTTGCTTTCGACGATAGTTGACGAAGTAGACGAAATGCTTGGAGTTGGACCAGAGATATTTGAACACCTCGAAGACTTTGTTAAAATAGGCAAGCAACCCTTTGACCATGTCTATGAAACCCTTTTTATGCATGTCATATAGCACCATATTGTTGTTGCAACGGAATCATGATGAGTAGGTAACCACTTTGATGGGTTGCCTCTGTTACTTCCTCGTTGATACTTGCATTGTGCATGACCCTACCTCCTTATGAGGGTTATGCCGGTGGGAGTACATAGGATGCTAAAGTAGATGCTACGCAAAAAGGGATGAGGATATGCATGGTGATGGAGACAAAGTATTTTCAAAAGACTTTTCGAAAAAACCCATCGGGTGCCACTTATGCCCGGGGGAGATGATGAGTTGGGTAACCACTTGATGACGAAGTGGTGTACCGAGGGAAGTGTGTGTGTTGTTTTTCAAAACAGATTGGTTTAAGTTGCGACCATTATTCCAACCTTACATGCGCAACCACTCTACCCTTGTATGGGAAAGGGCATTATTGATTACCTAGGCCGATACTAGCTTGGAGCCCGCATTACTAGTGACGGGAGAGTTGTTGGCGCGCTCTCTCGGGACGGGGTCGTGCTAGGTAGGGCGGCCATGATTGTTTTCACAGGGCACTGGATACACCGTTGTGTCCCCTCTCGTATGTTACGATCTTGAGTGAGTCTCGTATGATGTACATCGTGAGGATACGGAACAACGAGTGGACTCCTTGTTAGTGTCGTCTAGGGAAAGATAGTGATCGCATGCTTACCCCAGGTACTTGAGGTACCGCGGGTCGTGGATGACACGGAAGTTCCCCGGATCTTGTGGGTAAAGTGTGCAACCTCTGCAGAGTGTAAAACTATTCGAATAGCCGTGTCCATGGTCAAGGACAGTTGGGTAACCGCTCTTGGGCTATGTCCACATGTTTACAAACCAGTGTGTGTGTTTGGATAAGTGGGAAGAAGTACTTGGGTCAAGTCAAAGGACTTGACATGATTGAGTTGGGTTGATGCCCACTCTATTTATGTTGATATCTGTAACCTGTCCTCGTGGTTAATTGAATTCTCCTGATGCATGTCTTACAAGTTGTTGAACATGTCATTGCACTCAAAACTAGCTTTACGCAAAAATTTACCTATATCATGCATTGTTGTATCTTGAACCAAACATGGGTTGCTTGCGAGTACATTCAAAGTACTCATTGGCTTGCCACTGGTTATTTTATTGGCCAGACATGAAAGACAGGATATATTGAAGAGTTCTGTGGTGATGATCGTGCGAGCTAGGACGCTTCCCAGTCAGAATGCCTGCAGGGTAAAGGTAGATGGCATGGGTCCAAGTTGTTATTGAAGTTTTCCGCTGCGAAGTTATACTCAAGACTTGACCATAATGGTCATAATTTATGTAAGACGGTATGTATGGATGTAAGACTCTTGTTATTCAGCTTCTATGTGTTCAGTGAGCATTGATCTCTGGGATCACTGTACACGTGCATTAGGTGATCACGACTCATGATTCAGGGTCCCCACATTTCCACTCAAATCAGCTTTCCACCAAATATAAATCTGTGAGAGAGAGTTGTGTGTTGGGGAGACTATCATTTGAAGCACAAGAGCAAGGAGTTCATCATCAACACACCATCTATTACCTTTTGGAGAGTGGTGTCTCCTAGATTGGTTAGGTGTCACTTGGGAGCCTCCGTCAAGATTGTGGAGTTGAACCAAGGAGTTTGTACGGGCAAGGAGATCACCTACTTCATGAAAATCTACCCTAGTGAGGCAAGTCCTTCGTGGGCGATGGCCATGGTGGGATAGACAAGGTTGCTTCTGCATGGACCCTTCGTGGGTGGAGCCCTCCATGGGCTCGCGCAACTGTTACCCTTCGTGGGTTGAAGTCTCCATAAACGTGGATGTACGATAGCACCACCTATCGGAACCACGGGAAAAATATCCGTGTCTACATTGCGTTTGCTCCCTCCAAACTCCTCCCTTTACCTTCATATGCACTGTTTTACATTCCTCTGCTATACTCTTAGACTTGCATGTGTAGGTTGATTGCTTGACTTGTGCTAAGTTGCTAAAATCTGCCAAGACTTCAAATTGGGAAAAGGCAAGATTTTTATTTGGTCAAGTAGTCTAATCACCCCCCTGTAGACATACTTTTGATCCTACAATTGTATCAGAGCTTTGGTCTCCATTTGCATTGATTTCCATAGCTTTTGGTGATCATAGCCTTGGTTTCACAACCTAGGAGAGTATGGCGTCTAGTGAGGGAAATTACCACCGTAGAGGTCCTTACTTTGATGGTACTAATTTTGCTAGTTGGAAGCATAAGATGAAAATGCATATTCTTAGACATAACCCTGCTGTTTGGGCCATTGTGTGTATTGGCTTGCAAGGTGAATTCTTTGATGGGAGAGAACCGAACCGTGAAGCTACCGCGGAAGAGTTGAAGATGCTGCAATATAATGCTCAAGCTTGTGATATCCTCTTTAACGAATTGTGCCCCTAAGAATTCAACAAAATCAGCTGTCTTGAGAATGCAAAGATAATTTGGGATACTTTGATTGGTATGCTCGAAGGTACTGACTCCGTCATGGAATCCAAATTGGATGTGCTTCAAAGTCAGCTTGACAAGTTCAAAATGAAGGATGGTGAAGGTGTCGCTGAAATGTATTCTAGGCTTGCTCTCATCACAAATGAGATTGCCGGCTTAGGAAGTGAAGAGATGGCCGATAGATTCATCATCAAGAAGATCCTAAGAGCCCTGGATGGAAAATATGATACTGTGTGCACATTGATCCAAATGATGCCCAATTACAAAGATCTCAAGCCTACGGAAGTCATTGGAAGAATTGTTGTTCATGAGATGTCACTCAAGGACAAGGAAGAGCTTCACAACAAGTCAAGTGGTGCATACGAAGCTTCATGTGATGCTCCCGCATCTTCAAGTGAGAAATAAACCTTATATGAGGAATTGAGCCTAATGGTGAAGAATTTCAACAAGTTCTGCAAGAGTAGAAGCAAGGAAAGAAGTTCCAAGTCAAGGTCCTACAATGACAAGATCTTCTAGTCCTGAGCGCAATCGCTACAATTGTGGAAGACCCGGACACTAGTCCAATGAGTGTACGACTCCCTAAAAAAGAAGAGAAGATTCTCCCAAAAGAAGAAGTAGAAGAGAAGAATCACCACCTAGAGAGAGGAGGAGTAGAGATGACCGTTATGAACGAAGAACCTCTCGTAGAAGCAAAGATTCGGAAAGGAAGGACAAATCATCAAAGAGCTACACAAAACAAAGACATCAAGCTCATGTTGGTGAATGGGTATCCGGCTCTGACTCCGACAATCATTCCGAGAGAAGTTACCACTCCGACTCTGAATATACTCAAGATGAAGGTGTTGCTGGTCTAGCACTTGTGTCAACCAACTCCTACGACATATTAGACACACCAAATGAAGGAATTGGAAGATGCTTCATGGCTAAAGGACCAAAGGTATCACACCCTGAGTCTGTTGATTTTAATAGTGATGAAGATGATTATCTCGGTGATGATGATTTAATTGTTGACAACTCTAGTGATGAAAACTATGATGAACTTGCTATTAATGATGATAATCAAGATAAAACGAATGATGATGATAAGAAGGACATTGAGTGTCTAACTAAAGAACTAAACACTCTTAAGTTAGCTCATGAAACTACCTTGGAAGATCATCAAGAACTTTTAAAGACTCATGAGAAGTTACACTTTCAAAAGCTCAACCTTGAGCAAGAGCATGGGTTCTTGAAAGCGATCTATGATGATCTTTGTAAGAAAAGTTCTTCTTACATTTCCAAGCGTTTAGTCTTGTCTACTTACACGCCACAAGTTAAATCTATCAACAAGAATAAGAAAGATTCTTTGTCTAGTAGTAACAATAATCATGTTAAATCCAATATTGTTGCTTCTAGTAGTTCTCTTGATTCCAATAATGATTCTCTTAGCCAAGTTACACTTGAGCAAGAAAATAGCTTATTGAAGGGAATTATAGAGAAAGGTGTTTACAAGAGTCTTGCCGGAAGTAAGCAATTTGAGGAAATTATACGCAAGCAAGGAAGACACCGGAAGAATCAAGGTATTGGTTTTGAACAAAAGTTCAATGCCAATGGAGCTGAGTGGGAAGAAGATCAATACCCCAGGACGAAGTTTATTTCTCAACAAGAGAAGTATGATCCTATTTCTTTCCAAGGGACAAAATCTCAAGATGATCTTCCACCACAAGACCACAAGCAAAAAGGCAAGGACAAGCTTCAAGAGGAGATTGATGCATTTGAAGAAACTCCTAAGGCCTTGGTCAAGTGGGTTCCCAAGACTACATCAAGTTCTACTTCATCAAGTACGACTACAACTCCAAGGATTCCCATCAAGATGATGTGGATCCCGAAGAAAAAGAACTAGAGAGTTCTTGAGGGTGACTCCGCCAACATACTTCACTCACATCATCTTGCCGAGGACAAGTGCAAACAACTTCCACATCTTGCACTAGTTCAAGGAGTCACAAACCCTCTTGTTGGTAATACAAGGAACAAGGTAACCTAATGCTTTCAGGGACATCATCTTGTGTGTTCACTCTATGTCTATGGATATCCTTGTTTGTTCCTTGTGGTACTAACCCGTGTAGGTATTGAAAGTGCAACTCACTCCAATGGATTGCTCCAAATGATCTACATCAACATTGAGCATTCACATCTTCAACATCTACATGAAGTCATCATTGACAAAACCCATGGTTAGTTCATCCCTCTTAGGGGGTATATCACATCTAGGGGGAGCTTTACTCTAACCAATTGAGCTAAGGCAACTTTAATGGTGTGAACACAACAATGCTTTATGTAAAAGTGGCAACCCCACTTGTGCTTAAACGATGAGTATGACCTATGATAAAATGTTCTCATTTGACTCCTAAGTCAATATACTCATATATAGATGACCTAGTCATCGCCAATTTCCTGATAGATGCTAGAGTGTTTGTGCAAGATTTGTGACATATTTCATTTGCCATTTTATTGTGTGAGCATGCTGATTGCATATTTTACTCATTCGAGGACATCCATTTGTTGCTTTGATTGTTGGCTTTTTCTCTTTTACCAAATGGATGGACAAGAATGCCTAAGAACACCCTCTAGCTATCTATGCTTTTCTCATCTCAAACTCTATTCATGCTACATCACAAAGTTTGATCAAGTTAGATTCTAACCACTCTTTGTGAGGAGCACTCAAAGTCCCTGATTCTTCATAGACTTAAACTTCCAAAACCTCTTTGTGCATTTCGGTATGACCGAGTCATCCACTTCGGTCACACCGAGTTCACTAAGTTGATCTAGGTTTTCCATCTCGGTGCACCCGATTTGAACCTTTTGGTCAGACCAAGTTGCAGTAACTGCTCGCGATTCTGCATTTCGGTGCCACCGAGTTGTTCCACTCGGTCACACCGACAGGGTCGGGATATAAATATCCATGGGTGAGATTTTGGAAATTTCTTCAAAAGCCCTCAGCCACGCGTATCCTGCTCTGCCTCCTCGGGTCTCCGGATTGTCTCCTTGCCGCCAGTGACCTCCCGCCACTGGTTTCAGTCGCCGTCAACAGAATTCTGCTCCACCGTTGCCGCCATAGCGAACTCCCGCTGAACTAGGTTATGGGTTTGATTCTTTGTGCTATTTCCTTACTCTGATTCCTAGCACGTTGCTTTGCCATGATCATTGCCACGTATGAAAACAATCTATCGAAAGAAAACATCCTCTGGGTTAGGTTTGATTCGAAAATTTAGGGTTAGGTCTCCGCCGAACTCATCTCGGACCGATCGAGTTGTAGAAATTGGTCTCACCGGTTTGGCTTAGGCCATTGCACATGCGCTTTTTTGTCTGACCAATAATTGCAAATTGGTGCGACCGAGTTCAACTCTCTGCGAAACCCTAGCAATCTTGATGCCACCGAACTGTGACTCGGTCTGACCGAGTTCACTAGTCTAGGTTCCAAAAGATGCTTTGGTATCAGCGAGATTAACAAATCGATAACTCCGAAATGCTTTATGTGGAGAACTAAAACTAAGTTTTTGACTCATCTGTTTTGCAAAAACTCTGCACTTTGTGATGCTCATCAATTCTACCTCATCTAAATCTATTCACAGGGTTTGCTGTCAGTGTGATTGACAAGATGTCTGGCCAAAGTGATAGTCAAAACAAATCTGAAGAGCAAGTGGAACTGAGTGAGGGCACTAGTCCCTCAAGCAGCTATGATGAGGGCAGCAGGAGCACACCAAGTAACTTTCCCAAAGGAGCCACCAGATCAAGGAAGAATAGAACCTCAGACTCTGAGGATGAGGACTATGTGACTGTTGAGGATGATGCCACCTCAAGGAAGAAAGTGTTGAAGAAAGAGTATGGCACAACTGCTGTAACTAAGCCAGGCTTGAATAAGAGGGCACCTGCCAGAAGAATTCCTATGTCTAAGGTCAGAGCTTCCACTCAGGAACCCTACAAATCTACTAGAGGAGAGGCTGTTGGTGAGGAGAAGAAGAAGAAGGAAGGAAAGAGAGGAAAATGGCGCAAGACAGTGGACCCCCTGGCTGAATTTGAAAAGCATTCTTTTGATGAAAAAGAAGAAGAGGAAGAGGATGCTGCACCAGCTCCCAAGTCTCAGAAGCTTATGGGAGGTGCAATCAAGTCAGGGGCTGCTCCATCAAAGCCCAAAACTGCTCCCAAAGCAACAGCTCAAGCTCAGAAGCCCACTAAGCCAAAGAGAAGCACCAGAAACATTCTTGTGGAAGAGAAGAACAAGGCCCCAGTGCCTGAAGTTGAAGAAGAGGATGATGAAGCCCTAGTGCTAAGAAAATTGAAACCCAAGATTCCAGACCACAATGATACTCATCCAGTGGCAGATGACATGCACATTAGGAAAAATGCAGGGCTGAGATTGTGGAGACAGTCTGATCCCTATGATGTGAGGAGGAGGACTGCAGTGGACTATAGGTTCCACACCAAAGAACAACAAGACTTCTATGAGAATATTCTCCTTGACAAGAAGCCAACTGTCTGTGATATGAAGTGGGTCGATTGGGAATTCATTGATGAGAATGAAGATCACTTCCCAGGTGTACATGAAAGCTTCAAAGTATGTGGTGTTGACAAGTTTGTTGGACAGAAGCTCACAAAATGGAATGATGAGCTGATCATGCAATTTTACTCTACTGCTCATTTCTATCTAGATGGAAGGATAGTGTGGATGTCTGAAGGTACAAGGTACCAATCAACTGTTGAAGAATGGGCCAAGTTGATCAAAGCCCTAGAAGAGCATGAGGATGATTTGGATGTGTATGGCAAGAAGAAGAAAGACCACAACTCTATGGCAAATATGTACAAAGAGAACCCTGATGAAGCTTTGGAGACACACAAGCTTGGATATGTGCATTATTTGTTGTCTGGTCTACCTACTATCAACACCATCCTGAGGCATACATTGTTACCCAAATCTGGAGATCACAAGATGATAAGGGGACATTCCATAAACTTGCTACAAATCTTTGATGTTCCTCAAAAATTCAAGGTCATGAGTCTGATTGTGGAAACAATCAAGAGGACAGTTGCTGACCAGAAGAGCTCTTGTGGGTATACTCCACATATTCAGGTGCTCATCAACTCAAAGATGGGCACATGAACTTACTTGTTGGATAATGAGTATTTACCCTTACACGCAGATTTTGAAGATAATGAAGTTGTAATGAATGAGACTGAACCTTCATCAGCACAAGCACAAGAGAAGAGAGCTAAGGCAAAGGCAAAGAAAGTTGCAAAGATGCCAAGCATTAAGGAGGCATATGTAGTGTTCCTGAAGAGCAAACAAGATCAATTGGGTTATCTAATTCAAGCTACATTGAGGATTGAGAAGGGTTTGGCCACCCTGACTCAGAATCAGGAGAGCTTGGAGAGGATTATAGAAACAAAGTTTTATGATCTTGATATGAAGGTCACTGAGATTCAGACAACAGTTGAGCAGCTCCAGGAGGAAGCAGAGGAGAAGAGAGGACAAGGTACTAAAGATGCATTTCAGCAAGTGCCAAGAGGTCAGAGGTCTGCTCCAGTGCCAGTGTGAGATACGAGAGGTACTTCATCTGCACCAGCAGCAACAACTTCAGTTCCACCTCCAGCAGCCACTCCACCAGCTCCAACTACATCAACTGATTCCTTCGTTCTTGGAGTTCCGTCTACACCACTTCCCGAAGACCAAGCCTGAGAGACGCATAGCACTATGCATTTTCAAACTTTTTTTGGTAACTTGTTGCCAAAGGGGGAGAAGTGTATAGATCATAGGCTTCGAGAGAGAGTGTTTTGCTTCTTTGTCTCTCTTCCTTCTGGTTGAACTTTTTGTGTTCTTGGTTGATACTCTATGTCCGTGTGAGATACTTGTATCATCATGTGTTTGATCATATGCTACTTTAAATGCTTGCTTGGATGATATTATCTCTTATTTTCCATATATGATCATTCACTTTTCTTGGTGATGAGTGCATGTTTCAATTCATATCATTTTGAGCGCTCCACCAAGATGTATGTGACATGGAAGAGTGACCCATGATCCTAATCGATTGTGCATTTGCATTCAAAAGAAAATTTTAAATAGTGCACACATTTAGGGGGAGATCTTGCTTATCACATACTTCTAGAAGCAACGATGTATTTCAATCTTATTATCATTTGTCGAAGCATTGATCTATATGTTGTCATCAATTACCAAAAAGGGGGAGATTGAAAGTGCAACTATCCCTGGGTGGTTTTGGTAATTATTAACAACATATAGCTCATTGAGCTAATGCTATTTCAAGATAAATATTTCAGGAAAGCTCAATGATTGGCATGGCATGGATTAGGAATGTGGACCCCTCAAAATGCTAAGGACACATATTGGCTCAAGCTCAAGACTCTACATTTTACTTTTAGTGATCCAAGATTGTCACGCCCAAGATGCAGCCCTATCCTAAAGGAACTCGAAGGTCCCACCAAGGATAGAAGCGCATCTTGAAGACGCTTTTGCAAGGTGGATATCATTACATCAACATTACATAATAGTGGGGCTACATCCAAGACATACAATGACACATGAATACAACAATACATCATACAAGATCAACATCCGACTACGGATGAAACATAAACAGAAACTCAAACGACATCTACCCTGCTAGCCCAGGCAGCCGACCTGGAACCTATCCCCTGATCGAAGAAGCAGAAGAAGAACTCCAAAACGAGCAAACATCTCTCTCACGTCATGATCATCGCATAACCTGTACCTGCAACTGTTGTTGTAGTAATCTGTGAGCCACGAGGACTCAGCAATCCCATTACCATGGGTATCAAGACTAGCAAAGCTTAATGGGAAAGGAAGGGGTAAAGTGGTGAGGTTGCATCAGCGACTAAGCATATATGGTGGCTAACATACGCAAATAAGAGCGAGAAGAGAACAAGCGGAACGGTCGTGAAGCTAGCAATGATCAAGAGGTGATCCTGAACTCCTACTTACGTCAAACATAACCCAAACCGTGTTCACTTCCCGGACTCCGCCGAAAAGAGACCATCACGGCTACACACACGGTTGATGCGTTCTATTTCGGATTTGGTGTCAAGTTATCTACAACCGGACATTAACAAATTCCCATCTGCCACATAACCGCGAGCACGGCTTTCAAAAGTTTATACCCTGCAGGGGTGTCCCAACTTAGCCCATGATAAGCTCTCGTGATCAACGAAGGATATTCCTTCTCCCCGAGAAGACCCGATCAGTCTCGGAATCCCGGCTACAAGACATTTCGACAATGGTAAAACAAGACCAACAAGGCCGCCCGATGCGCCGACAATCCCGATAGGTGCTGCACATGACTCGTTTTCAGGGCAACACCGGATGAACACTACGTACGACAACCGACGATACCCCAAGTTGCCTAGGGGCGGCACCGCAAGTGGCTCTGGTTTGGACCAACACTTAGACAAGCATTGGCCGGGGCTAAATAAAGATGACCCTTGGGTTAATTACTCCCAAGGGAAAAGTAGGTGGTGGTGAGGCAAATGGTAAAACCAAGGTTGGCCTTGCTGGAGGAGTTTTATTCAAAGCGAACTGTCAAGGGTCCCATAAATCACCCAACCGCGTTAGGGACGCAAAATCCGGAAACATAATACCGATATGACGGAAACTAGGGCGGCAAGAGTGGAACAAAACACCAGGCATAAGGCCGAGCCTTCCACCCTTTACCAAGTATATAGATGCATTAATAATATAAGAGATATTGTGATATCCCAACATAAACATAATCCAACATGGAGCAATCTTCATCTTCACCTGCAACTAGCAACGCTATAAGAGGGGCTGAGCAAAGTGGTAACATAGCCAAACAACGGTTTGCTAGGAAGGGTGACAAATGTTAGAGGCTGACATGGCAATTTGGGAGGCTTGAGCAGCAAGTGGTAGGGAACGCAGCATAGCGATAGAACGAGGCAACTAGCATAGCAATGATAGTAGTGAGATCCAGGGTAGCGGTCATCTTGCCTGAAATCCCGCAAGGAAGAAGAACGAGTCCATGAAGAAGATGAAGCCACGAAGACGAACCAAGCATAGACAAACGAATCCTCACAATCGCAACGGAATGGGAACTATCGAGAAGAAGCACACAACATGGTAAACACACCACACATGAACAAGGCATGATGCTCAACCAAGTATGATGCACGACAAGGCTACATGAAGCTACTCATGGCAAGAGAGGAAGCATACAAGAGCAACACATCAAAGCAAGGTTAAATGAGGCCGGAAACAACATATAACAATTTCGGTAAGTCCTCATATGCAAGTTTCGAAATTGGTCCAGATATGAATAAACCTTATGTTCAAGTTGTTAAAAAGCTAGTTAATATGCACCAAGATGATCTACATGAGATTCTAGTCAAGTTACATATAAAGTTCAATTAATTCGGAGCTACGGCCTAGAAGATATGAGCAAAACAAGTTAAACATGGCATTTATGCAAAATGCATACAAATATCAAGCAAACACCTCCAAAACAAGGATGCAACTTACACACAATACAAGTTTAAAAGGCAAGCTGTTCAAAACAGCAACTAGGCATATTGCAAGCACCAAAATAACAAGCTACAACATCTCAACGTGAAAATAAAAGGCATGGGCATGAAGTACAGGTAAAGCATGACAAAACATGAACACTGAGCTATCTCCAGAAATGGCTAGAACATGCTCAAAAGGACATGGCAAGATTGCAAATAATAACAGTTTCAGGCTTAGCAGAAATAACATCAGGTTGCAATGTTTAGAGCTATCAAACAACATGTTACAGGAACTTATCATGGCAAACAAAGGCATGTAATGAATCTAATAATTGCATATAACAAAAGTCCCTTACTGACCATGAGCCAAAAAGGATCAGAAGATATGATGACACCCATGTAAACATAGCAAGTTATGTTACAGATTCATACATGGCAGGAACAACAATAAGTAGGCATGTTGGTGAGCTTGAACCACTCACCACAGAGTAATACATGGCATGGCAAGGTAACCAGCAGTAAGAAGACATGTTTGAGAAGCTAACCATGGCAATAGCAAGTTCATAGCATGCTTGTATCACTAACAACAATCATGGCAACATTGAACTTAACGTTAATCAAGCTGACAGCAACATTATTTAGCAAGTTTGGAGCAAGATTACAACAACCTACAGTAGGCTACAAATGCAACCAGGGGCATGACTGGATAGAGCATGACATGTTTAACAAATCATCCTTAGTGAACATCTCCAGATTATCCATGGAATGACTTGTAGCAGCAGGTTTACATAGCATCATAATATAACAGAATCAGCTTAGCAAAACAGTAACATCAATTACCCTACTTCACGAGCTCGATTCACTCACTACAAGACTCACAAAAATACATGGATGGCACCACTTACTTTAAAACACATGTAAGGCTCAAATTCATAGGATGCACACAACAAACATGGCAAAAATGACAAATGAGCATGTTCTGATAACAGACAGCAGATAACATTATATAGCACTCTTGCAACGATGATTCAGGCATCAAGATGGACTCAAATGAACATAATGCAATGGAAAGAATGAAGTACTCATCGAGGCAAACAATTTGACGTATTACACGCACGAAACGGCTCAGTATGCAGCAAGTTATGATGCGATGAACATGGCATGATAATGTAAATAATTTCGGGACTGAAAAAAAACCTCGGGGGAAAAGTCAACGGGCGGCGGATCTCGCCGGAATTTCGCCGGAGATGGAAGGGACGGCGGCCGGAGTCCAGGGAGAGGGCGGATCCTGGGCGGCGGCGGCCGGATCCCGACACAGGAGGTCGGAGGGAGGGGCACGGGCGCCGCTGATGGAGCCGGGCGGCGCGGGGCGGTGCTCGGCGAAGCCGGGCGGCGCCGAGTTTTGAGCGCTGGGCGGCGAAAGCGGGAGGCGCCGGTGGGGAGAGGCGACGCGGCGAAGCGGCGGGCGAGGTCGGCACTGGCGTGAGCCGAGGGCGGCATGTGGCGGCGCCATGGCCGGGCGGGCGGCAGGAGGCCGAGGGATGGCGACACGGCGTGGAGGAGTTTCGCCGGTGGCGAGCAGCGTGGTGGCGCGGGCAACGGCGGGCCCGGCGCGGTTCAGTTCAGCCTCGGGCGGGCGAATCTGGGCCCCGGGCGGCGGCGGCGATGTGGGTGCAGGAGGCGGCGAATCAGGAGGCGACACGTGGCGGCGGCGAGGGGGCTGGACACGTCCGTCGGTGGGGGGGGTTTCGTCCGCAGCGGAGAGGGGAATTTGCTAGGGTTGGACTGCGAGAAAATTCGGGGAGGGGCACCTATTTATAGGTAGAGGGAGCTAGGAGAGTCCAAATGAGGAGCGGTTTTCGGCCACGCGATTATGATCGAACGGCGGAGGGCATGGAGGGGAGTTTACTGGGTTTTGGGCCACTTTGGAGGTGTGTTGGGCTGCAAGACAAAAGAGGCTTTTACGGTTACCTAGTTAACCGTTAGAGTATCAAACGACCTCCAAATGGCACGAAACTTGATAGGCGGTCTACCGGTGCTATACCAAGGCCACTTGGCAAACCTCGGGCCATTCCGAGAAAGTTTTACACCCACTCACAACGAGAGACAAAAGGGGGACGCCGGAGGACATAGGAGTGACGGATTGCAAAACGGACAACGGGGAAAATGCTCGGATGCATGAGACGAAGACGTATGCAAAATGAGATGCACATGATGACATGATATGAAATGCAGATGATGACATGAAAAAATGCAACACGCAAGCACATGACATGGCAAGGATGGCGAATAACTGGAAGACACCTGGCGCATCGAATCCGGGGCGTTACAACACTCCTCCACTAACAAGAGATCTCGTCCCGAGATCTTAGGACCGAGACAGAAGGGAAATGGGATGAGGTGAAATAAGAACTCAATAGAAGAAGCGAAGAATCGAGAGCACTCAAGAAGAAGAGAGGAACGACGAGAATGACGAGAATCGAAAGCTCACGGAATCAGATAGACTATGAAACCACTCCGGTTAGAATGAGATAAGAAACGAATAAGACTGAAAGGATTTAGGCAGCACTCCGACTGAAACTGGAAGGATTAGAACATGAGCTTGAGAGGATGGAATGATACTTGACGAGAGGAATAACACAATGCCTCCGGAAGAACTGAAATTTTTTGAAAGAAAAGAACGGAGAAGAAGATGACAACTTGTGCCACGAATGAAATTGAAAGCATCTTTAGGAGGAAGATTTAAACAAAGTTGTTGAGAAAATCAACTATGAAAAGAATAAGCTTGTTGTGGTCTTATAGGTAACATCTCAAGATCATAAGGTGATAACCGGCCACAAACGGAAATGATTGGATAGCTGAGAAGAACGAAGAAATGCAAAACTCCACTTTAAAAGAATACGGAGATTTAATTGCACCTCGAGATGCAAGAAGAAACGATACTTGAATTCCTCCAACAAGAATCTTGATGAACTCTTGAAGAATGAATTAAATCATGAAGAACCACCATGAAGAACTCCGGTGACAAAAGATGATGAGATAGGATGAAGGATGAAAGAATAAGATGAGACTTGCGATGATTTAGATGGAGGATCCAACGAAATGGCCGATGAAATTTGAACTCTGGATAAGAAAAGAAGAAAACACTTGGAACTAGAATTTATTCATCAAGAACAAACTCCGAAGAAAAGGTATTACTCACTTGGATGAAATAAGAACAAGATTTATTGTATGCTTATCTTTCATCAAATTAAATTGATGACAAGCAATGGATTCTTGCATACTACTTATTCTTCTTGAAAAGGATTAAGGGGAATGTGGCACAAAACTTGAGAAAGTCTTCATGAACCACCGGTAGGATTCGAAAGAATGAATGGATTAAAATGATAATTAAGGAAAAAGAATCTTGAACGAACCACCGTAAGAATTCAAAATGACTGATGAAAGAGAATGAATCACCGGGAAGAATTGGAAGAACAATATGCTAGAGGGAAATTAGATGCAAACAAGAACGAAGAGACCATGAGCTGATAAAAGAACACTTGAACGAAGCACCGGGATAAATAGAGAAAGATAACTGGAATGATGGCCTCCGGTGGAAAGAAATGGAAAACAACTCTTGACATACTCCGGATGGGTAAGAAAAGAATATCTCGCGCATGGAATAATTAGAAGAGGATAACAAGAAACTAGAACCGCGAATCTTCGAGAGAACAGACAAGATTTAGAGGAAAGACTCTTCTTTGGTCTTCAAATGACGATGAGAAACACCACCAAAATTACCGAGATACTCCGGAAAAATGAAAAGCGAAGAGGTTGAGCCAACAATGAAATGATTTGAAATCGATCTTGGAAAAGGCATGTGACTGATGAAATTCATTCTTACGTCACACTTGAAAAGAATTTGAGAATACTCCGGGAGAATTAGAAGAGTCAGGTAAGATCCTGGAAAAAGACCTGTGGGTTAGGGCCCACTAAAAAGAAACACTGTTGGAAAAGGATAGTCGAGGAGATGATACACCGGAATGATTGAAAGACTTGAATGAGGTGACAACCTCGAAATAATTGGATGCAAGCACGAATCTTCTGGGATGTCTTCATCACTCTGGGATAATAAACGGGCGAGAGGTGAACGATCAAGGGGAAACACTTGAGCTGACGGAAAGAATGATCAACACCGAAAACTTGCATTGGATCCATCGGAAAAGGAAATGGGACGAACAATGATGAACTAGACGAGACTTCACCGGTTGAGACAATTGAGGAAAGACTGAAGATACTCCGCACGAATTAAATTGATGCTCGAATAGAGGCTCAGACTCCGTGAATAAAAGGGTTGGGAGGGCAGGAAAACACATGCAACTTGAACGACGAATCGACGAATATCTTGAAGAGAAAAGCAGCGGTTGAAATAATTGAGGAGAAAAAGCAAAGGCTTCGCACGAGTAGGATGGATACTCGATTACGGACTCCGGTTCCGAGAAGAAGAAGGGTGGCGGGTGGGAAAAACAAGGACAACTTCGGATGGGGAAAAGAACGTCGATTGAAAAGAGCAGAGGATTGATCTCCCAAAAGACAAAGAGGTTTGATTTGACTTGATGAGAAATGCACCGGATAAAAGAGGATGGACAACGAACGAAAACTAACCACGTGAACCTAAAGAAAAATTTGAACGAGAAGAGGAGTAGTTCAAAACACCTACGTCAAGATTTCTCACCAGAGCGACGAAGGGGCAGAGGAATAAAAGAAATCCTACTCTCCGATATAACTAGACTCCGAAAAAGTTTTCTTCTAGACTCGAGATCGGCCAAACTACACGATCAATCAAGGGGGCTCCTAAGGTCGGTCGAGGCTCTGATACCAACTTGTCACGCCCAAGATGCGGCCCTATCCTAAAGGAACTCGAAGGTCCCTCCAAGGATAGAAGCACATCTTGAAGACGCTTTTGCAAGGTGGATATCATTACATCAACATTACATAATAGTGGGGATACATCCAAGACATACAATGACACATGAATACAACAATACATCATACAAGATCAACATCTGACTACGGATGAAACATAAAAAGAAACTCAAACGACATCTACCCTGCTAGCCCAGGCTGCCGACCTGGAACCTATCCCCTGATCGAAGAAGCAGAAGAAGAACTCCAAAACGAGCAAACATCGCTCTCACGTCATGATCATCGCATAACCTGTACCTGCAACTGTTGTTGTAGTAATCTGTGAGCCACGAGGACTCAGCAATCCCATAACCATGGGTATCAAGACTAGCAAAGCTTAATGGGAAAGGAAGGGGTAAAGTGGTGAGGTTGCAGCAGCGACTAAGCACATATGGTGGCTAACATACGCAAATAAGAGCGAGAAGAGAACAAGCGGAATGGTTGTAAAGCTAGCAATGATCAAGAGGTGATCTTGAACTCCTACTTACGTCAAACATAACCCAAAACCGTGTTCACTTCCCGGACTCCGCCGAAAAGAGACCATCACGGCTACATACACGGTTTATGCGTTTTATTTTCGATCTGGTGTCAAGCTATGTACAACCGGACATTAACAAATTCCCATCTGCCACATAACCGCGGGCACGGCTTTCAAAAGTTTATACCCTGCAGGGGTGTCCCAACTTAGCCCATGATAAGCTCTCGCGACCAACGAAGGATATTCCTTCTCCCCGGGAAGACCCGATCAGTCTCGGAATCCCGGCTACAAGATATTTCGACAATGGTAAAACAAGACCAGCAAGACCACCCGATGCGCCGACAATCCCGATAGGAGCTGCACATATCTCGTTCTCAGGGCAACACCGGATGAACACTACGTACGGCAACCGACGTTACCCAAGTTTCCTAGGGGCGGCACCGCAAGTGGCTCTGGTTTGGACCAACACTTAGACAAGCATTGGCCCGGGGGGCTAAATAAAGATGACCCTTGGGTTAATTACTCCCAAGGGAAAAGTAGGTGGTGGTGAGGCAAATGGTAAAACCAAGGTTGGCCTTGCTGGAGGAGTTTTATTCAAAGCGAACTGTCAAGGGGGTCCCATAAATCACCCAACCGCGTTAGGGACGCAAAATCCGGGAACATAATACCGATATGACGGAAACTAGGGCGGCAAGAGAGTAACAAAACACTGCATAAGGCCGAGCCTTCCACCCTTTACCAAGTATATAGATGCATTAATAATATAAGAGATATTGTGATATCCCAACATAAACATAGTCCAACATGGAGCAATCTTCATCTTCACCTGCAACTAGGAACGCTATAAAAGGGGCTGAGCAAAGCGGTAACATAGCCAAACAACGGTTTGCTAGGAAGGGTGACAAATGTTAGAGGCTGACATGGCAATTTGGGAGGCTTGAGCAGCAAGTGGTAGGGAACGCAGCATAGCGATAGAACGAGGCAACTAGCATAGCAATGATAGTAGTGAGATCCAGGGTAGCGGTCATCTTGCCTGAAATCCCGTAAGGAAGAAGAACGAGTCCATGAAGAAGATGAAGCCACGAAGACGAACCAAGCGTAGACAAACGAATCCTCACAATCGCAACGGAACGGGAACTATCGAGAAGAAGCACACAACATGGTAAACACACCACACATGAACAAGGCATGATGCTCAACCAAGTATGATGCACGACAAGGCTACATGAAGCTACTCATGGCAAGAGAGGAAGCATACAAGAGCAACACATCAAAGCAAGGTTAAATGAGGCCGGAAACAACATATAACAATTTCGGTAAGTCCTCATATGCAAGTTTCGAAATTGGTCCAGATCTGAATAAACCTTATGTTCAAGTTGTTAAAAAGCTAGTTAATATGCACCAAGATGATCTACATGAGATTCTAGTCAAGTTACATATAAAGTTCAATTAATTCGGAGCTACGGCCTAGAAGATATGAGCAAAACAAGTTAAACATGGCATTTATGCAAAATGCATACAAATATCAAGCAAACACCTCCAAAACAAGGATGCAACTTACACACAATACAAGTTTAAAAGGCAAGCTGTTCAAAACAGCAACTAGGCATATTGCAAGCACCAAAATAACAAGCTACAACATCTCAACGTGAAAATAAAAGGCATGGGCATGAAGTACAGGTAAAGCATGACAAAACATGAACACTGAGCTATCTCTAGAAATGGCTAGAACATGCTCAAAAGTACATGTCAAGATTGCAAATAATAACAGTTTCAGGCTTAGCAAAAATAACATCAGGTTGCAATGTTTAGAGCTATCAAACAACATGTTACAGGAACTTATCATGGCAAACAAAGGCATGTAATGAATCTAATAATTGCATATAACAAAAGTCCCTTACTGACCATGAGCCAAAAAGGATCAGAAGATATGATGACACCCATGTAAACATAGCAAGTTATGTTACAGATTCATACATGGCAGGAACAACAATAAGTAGGCATGTTGGTGAGCTTGAACCACTCACCACAGAGTAATACATGGCATGGCAAGGCAACCAGTAGTTAGAAGACATGTTTGAGAAGCTAACCATGGCAATAGCAAGTTCATAGCATGCTTGGATCACTAACAACAATCATGGCAACATTGAACTTAACGTTAATCAGGCTGACAGCAACATTATTTAGCATGTTTGGAGCAAGATTACAACAACCTACAGTAGGCTACAAATGCAACCAGGAGCATGAATGGATAGAGCATGACATTTTTAATAAATCATCCTTAGTGAACATCTCCAGATTATCCATGGAATGACTTGTAGCGGCAGGTTTACATAGCATCATAATATAACAGAATCAGCTTATCAAAACAGTAACATGAAGTACCCTACTTCACGAGCTCGATTCACTCACTACAAGACTCACAAAAATACATGGATGACACCACTTTAAATATGGCGTGTCATACTTCAAAACACATGTAGGGCTCAAATTCATAGGATGCACACAACAAACATGGCAAAAATGACAAATGAGCATGTTCTGATAACAGACAGCAGATAACATTATATAGCACTCTTGCAACGATGATTCAGGCATCAAGATGGACTCAAATGAACATAATGGAATGGAAAGAATGAAGTACTCATCGAGGCAAACAATTTGACATATTACACGCACGGAACTGAGCAGTATGCGGCAAGTTATGATGCGATGAACATGGCATGATAATGTAAATAATTTCGGGACTGGAAAAAAAATCTCGGGGGAGAAGTCAACGGGCGGCGGATCTCGCCGGAATTTCGCCGGAGATGGAAGGGACAGCGGCCGGAGTCGAGGGAGAGGGCGGATCCGGGGCGGCGGCGGCCGGATCCCGACACAGGAGGTCGGAGGGAGGGGCACGGGCGCCGCTGATGGAGCCGGGCAGGCGGTCTGCGGCGAAGCCGGGCGGCGCCGGAGCTCTGGAGCGCCGGGCGGCGAAAGCGGGAGGCGCCGATGGGGAGAGGCGGCGCGGCGTGGCCGGGCGGGCGACGCCGCACCGGGCGGCCAGGAGCGAGGCGCTGGCGGCGCCATGGCCGACGGGCGGGCGGTGCGCGCCGGCGTGGAGGAGTTCGCCGGTGGCGAAACAGCGTGGTGGCGCGGGCGACGGCGGCGGGTTGCGGCCCGTTCGCCCCCGGCGGCGGCGTCGGTGATGTGGACGCAGGCGGCGGCGAATCAGGAGGCGACACGTGGCGGCGGCGAGGGGGCTGGACACGTCCGTCGGTGGGGGGTTTCGTCCGGCGGCGGAGAGGGGAATTTGCTAGGGTTGGACTGCGCGAAAATTCGGAGAGGGGCACCTATTTATAGGTAGAGGGAGCTAGGAGAGTCCAATGGAGGAGCGGTTTTCGGCCACGCGATCGTGATCGAACGGCGGAGGGCATGGAGGGGAGTTTGCTGGGTTTTGGGCCACTTTGGAGGGGTGTTGGGCTCCAAGACAAATGAGGCTTTTACAGTTACCCGGTTAACCGTTGGAGTATCAAACGACCTCCAAATGGCACGAAACTTGACAGGCTGTCTACCGGTGCTATACCAAGGCCACTTGGCAAACCTCGGGCCATTCCGAGAAAGTTTTACACCGGCTCACAATGAGAGACAAAAGGGGGACGCCGGAGGACATAGGAGTGCCGGATTGCAAAACGGACAACGGGGAAAATGCTCGGATGCAGGAGACGAAGACATATGCAAAATGAGATGCACATGATGACATGATATGAAATGCAGATGATGACATGGCAAAATGCAACACGCAAGCACATGACATGGCAAGGATGGCGAATAACTAGAAGGCACCTGGCGCATCGAATCCGGGATGTTACAAAGATCACATTGAGTCCATAGGAAAAGCCAATACTATTAAAAGGGGATGAGGTGTTACTTAATGGCTTTCTTGCTCAAAATGCTTAGTGATATGTTCCAAAACCCTCAACCACTTTCTCATATCCACATATGTCCCGAACCAAAAAGTCAAACTCGGCCCCATCAAAATATTCTATCCAGCGCCACTGAGTTCACTTGACATAGCCACTGCCACAAACCCTAGTCACTTTGGTCTCACCGACAGGGATTTCGGTCTCACCGAGATGGGATTGCAAACTCTCTGTTTCCCGTCGTAATGTTTCGGTCCAACCGAGATGAGTGATCGGTCCCACCGAGTTCGCAATGCAAACTCTCTGTTTCACTTTCGTAACATTTCAGTCTCACCGAAATGAACGATTCGGTCCCACCGAGTTTGCCTGACCAACTCTCTGGTTAGCTTATTACCAAAGTCGGTCTCACCGAGTTTGTATAATCGGTCTCACCGAGATTACGTTATGCACTAACCCTAATGAGATCGGTCCCACCAAGTTGACATGTCGGTCCCACCGAAAAGCCTAACGTTCATATTTTGAACTGAATCGGTCCAACCGAGTTTTCTGATTCGGTCCCACCGAGTTTGGTGAATTGTGTGTAACGGTTAGGTTTTGTGTGGAGGCTATATATACCCCTCCACCCACTCTTCATTTGTGAGGAGAGCCATCAGAACGTGCCTACACTTCCAGCATACATTTTTTGAGAGAGAACCACCTACTCATGTGTTGAGACCAAGATATTCCATTCCAATCATATGAATCTTGATCTCTAGCCTTCGTGGGTGGAGCCCTCCGTGGACTCGCGCAACCGTTACCTTTTATGGGTTGAAGTCTCTATCAACGTGGATGTACGATAGCACCACCTATCAGAACCACGGGAAAAAACTTCTGTGTTTACATTGCTTTTGCTCCCTCCAAACTCCTCCCTTTACCTTCATATGCAATGTTTTACATTCCGCTGCTATACTCTTAGACTTACATGTGTAGGTTGATTTCTTGACTTGTGCTAAGTTGCTAAAATATGCCAAGACTTAAAATTGGGAAAAGGCTAGATTTTTATTTGGTCAAGTAGTCGAATCACCCCCCCCTCTAGACATACTTACGATCCTACAACCGCCCCCCTGCCAAACCAGTAAGGGGCCTCCTGGTCCAATAGGTGGTCATGGATATCCGGCGACACCTCCATTGGAAGGAAGGAGGGGGGTGACGGTGTCAAAACCGGCAGATCTCGGGTAGGGGGTCCCGAACTGTGCTTCTAGGATCGATGGTAACAGGAGACGGGGGAGACGATGTTTATCCAGGTTCGGGCCCTCTCTATGGAGGTAATACCCTACTTCCTGCTTGATTGATCTTGATGAATATGAGTATTACAAGAGTTGATCTACCATGAGATCGTAATGGCTAAACCCTAGAAGCCTAGCCTGTATGACTATGGTAATGAGTATCCGGCTATCCAGACTACGCTCTCCGGTTTATATAGACACAGGGGAGATCTAGGGTTACATGGAGTCGGTTAGATAAGAAGGAATCTTCATAATCGGTCGCCAAGCTTGCCTTCCACGCCAAGTAGAGTCCAATCCGGCCACGGGTACTGTCTTCGGCCTTCATATCTTCACAGCCAATCAGTCCGACCCACTGATAATAGGCCGAATGCCTGAGGAACCCTTAGTCCAGGACTCCCTCATTAGCCCCCGAACCAGTGTTCAAAAACGAAGTGTTCGGCACACAGATTGTCTTCGGCATTGCAAGGCGGTTTCCTCCTCCGATGACTTCCAAGTAATATATTCGACTATTGATTCAATGTCGCTTCCCTCGGCTTCTGTGCGTTAATAACTTCGCCTTCCACGCGTCGAGCGAATGCGGAAGGTCAGGGTGTTTTGCAAATAACACCCCGTCCATGCAAGGTCGGATGCCTATTTAAAGAGACTGGATCTTAGATCCATTCGATACTACACCGAGAAAATCCCCGGAGACTGCTAGGAGAGACCATTCCAACATGGCTAGCATTCCCAGCTCCTCCTCCTGTTCCGGCCCAGAGAAAGGCGGGTGGGTGATGTGCTCTGTGTCCCACAGCCAACTGACGAAGTTGCAAACGCAGGGATTTCTTCCTCCCGCAGATCTGGTCCCTGTTCGAGCAGGACTGGCCTCTTTTAATGGCGGGACTCAGGCGGAGGATTTCCCCAACCCATCTGGGGGAGAGCGAGTGTGTTTCATCCCCTTCCTGCTAAGAGGCGTCGGATTTCCAATCCATCCGTTCATCCGAGGGCTTCTGGAATATTATGGCCTCCAACTACACAACTTCACCCCTGCCTCCATTCTGCACATTGCGGGTTATGTCGCCTTATGCAAATTATTTCTGGGCGTCGAGGCCCATTTTGAGCTGTAGAGGAAGTTGTTCTGCCTTGTCCCGCGTAATCACGAGAGCGAGTGGGTGGAGCCGAAGTGTGGCGTATTGCCGATACCGGATATCTGTCTGCCACACCAAGGAAGGTGTCTAACGAATGGACTTCCGAATGGTTCTACATTGAGGACGTCGCACTTCCTGACCCAGTTCGAAAGGGTCTTCCTGAGTTTGCGAGTGTTCCGCTGAAGAAACGCCACAGTTGGCGTCCCCGGAGTCGCGAAGAGGATGACAGTGCGGAAGTTCGTCAGCTCATGAGCAAGATAAAGACGCTCGCTCAGTCCGGACTCACAATAATCGAGGTAATGGCGACCTCCATAGTGCGAGGGGTTCAGCCGCTACAATACAGAGGGCTGCCAATGTGGCACTACAATGGGAGGATGACGCCTCCCGCTGTGGCCGGAAAGGTCCGGATACTCCCGCCGCCCTGGCCAAGATATTGGCCGAGCTATTTAAAGGGGAGGAGGAGAAATTTCTTCGCATTAAGCGCAGAGATGTGTATTTTATGTATGATCCTCCCAGTTGGGTAAGCTTCCACCCCTCTGTTTCATGCCTTCCCTTGCAGGATTCCTTTTGATAAATTTCAAATCCGTTTGTTATGACAGCACTGGCGAAAGGTCACCGAAGGACTTCATAGTCCCGCCCCACAGCCGGAAAACCATAACCGTGAGCTTGATCCTAGGTTTGAGGAGGATCCGGATATATTCGTGGTGCTCGCCGAGGGAGTGTTTTACCATACGAGCTATGATGGCATGGAAGTGGCCATCATCGCCGACTATCCTGGCCTTCTTCCCGCTTCACAGGTAAGTAATCAAGAGACACTTTCTCTAAAAGAGTGCTTTTATTCTGCCTCACCCACCGCATTGTCTCGCGCTCCATAGGGGAGGCGTTCGACGATTCCGAAGAGATTGGTTCCTATGCCGGGTAGGCCTTCGAAGAGGAAGGTCGGTGAAGACACAACCAAGCCTTCATCGAGGAGGTACGGGAAAATATGCTTTGTCAGCGGCCGCATCCAACTGTGACCTGTGCGTTTGTTTTATTACAGGAAAAAGGTTCGCCAAACTTTGTCCGGGGGCCCGGCCGGTCATGCTCCCGACAACCAGGATTTAGATCCAGTCGGAGAGACGGGGCCAGTGTGGGAACAACACTGGACTATCCATTGGCCGAGGGTTCGGAAAATATGTCCGTTACCAACTCGGAGGTAGAGAGCGCCATGAATCATCGGCGCTGTAGGGCGGTCTTACGGGATCCCATGTTCTCGGAGGAGGCATTCGATGCCTTTAACTCGGGCGACGCATACATCCGAGCTGCTCGAGATGGGCTTAGAAGAGCCACGAAGCAATATTTGGCAGATGTGCGGGTAAGTTTTCTCTGTCCAAAAAAGGATGACCATATGCCCGTAGCCCCCGAGACTGAAAGCAGTTGGCACAACTGATTTATGGATCGTTGTACGACCAGGCCCTTACAGAGAAGAATGGCCTGCTAGCTCAAGAGCTGGAGCAGTGTCGGGCGCAGCTAAATGCTGCTACCGCCAAACTGGAAAACTTCAAGAAGCCGTCCTCTGGAAACGTTCCCCTCCATCGAGGAACAATAATTGTATACCAACTGTGCTAATACTGCCACTGATCGCATAATAGGGTCGCCTGATCAACTTGAAAAGAAGTTGAAGATCGCCCAAGAGGGATAAAGAGAGGCAAAGAGGCAACACGCCGCAGGCGAGCGTGTGCTGACTCGCGTCACGGACGAGAAAAACAAGCTACAGGATTCCAAAACTATGTTGGGTGAAGAGTAGAAAGATGTGCGAGCCCAGCTAGCCGACTCCGTGAAGGAGAACAGGAAGCTGCGGGGCGGCATATTCAGTATGTATCCGAACTTTTTTTAAGTAGTTCAGAGATAAATGGAACTGATATAACTATGTTTGCAGGTATATTGACGGGCCGTCCTGAAGAGGTGGTGTCCAGATCATCAAGTGATCTGTTGCAAAGACTGTCGCAAGTGCACGAGCATGCTCGGCTGCCCATGCGGAGTGTTGCCAAGGCCTTATGGCCATCCTCCTCCCCTCCAGGAAGTATGGAGGAGCTTGTAGAGTTGTTCAAGGGAGCGCGGCGGCGTGTCTGATTATGGAAGATATCGGCCTGCCGAGAGGGTGCGCGAGAGGCCTGGGCCATGGTGAAAACACGATATACCAAGCTGAATCCTAATCACATGGCCCGGGTTGGACCGCTAGGGCCAAACGGGGAAGAAATTCCCGTTAGTTTAGTATATGAACAAGTATAGGTGGCCGCCAAATATTCCCAACAGGATTGTAAGTTAGACTGCGTGTTAGATGGTATAGAGGAGGAAGTGTTTGAGTCCAAGTGACTATGTACTTTCCTCACCATGTGGAATTCTAGCTGAATTGTATATCATTTGTCATGTCAGACCTTTTCGCTTCAACCTCTGGACCCGAAGGTGCCGAGTGTTTCCGAATACTGTCACGGCCGAATAGGCCGGGGTATGCGTGGAAAACTAAGCATAGGGGTCATAGTTGCTTGAACAGACAAGTTGTATCCGGCTAGTTATGTTATATTATATTGAGATTGTAAGAAACATCTTCCAGGGAGAATAGTTCCGTTAAGGGTTCCTTTCCCTGGGTGTGCATGCATTAGTAGACATGTCCGAATTGTGATGTGAAAATCACAGTGTGTATAGCTTCTGGGGGTTCACAATAGAGTGAGTGCAAAAAACATTTTTCATCCACCGACCGAATATTCCCTTAAGAACGCTAGCTTTCGGCTTCACTTAGTCTGAAGTACACATCCGGATGACCCGTCAGTAACAATCGCAGAGGTGATCCCTTTACCACCTAGCTGAACAACCGGGAACGTAGGTGTCGGTGTCAAAACCGGCGGATCTCGGGTAGGGGGTCCCGAACTGTGCATCTAGGCGGATGGTAACAGGAGACAAGGGACACGATGTTTTAACCCAGGTCCGGGCCCTCTCGATGGAGGTAAAACCCTACTCCTGCTTGACTAATATTGATGATATGGGTAGTACAAGAGTAGATCTACCACGAGATCAAGGAGGCTAAACCCTAGAAGCTAGCCTATGGTATGATTGTTGTTCTTGTTGTGTCCTACTGACTAAAATCCTCCTGTTTATATAGACATCGGAGAGGGCTAGGGTTATGCAGAGTCGGTTACAATGGTAGGAGATCTACATATCCGTATCGCCAAGCTTGCCTTCCACGCCAAGGAAAGTCCCTTCCGGACACGGGACAAAGTCTTCAATCTTGTATCTTCATAGTCCAGGAGTCCGGCCGAAGGTATAGTCCGGTTATCCGAACACCCCCTAATCCAGGACTCCCTCAGTAGCCCCTGAACCAGGCTTGAATGACGATGAGTCCGGCACGCAGATTGTCTTCGGCATTGCAAGGCGGGTTCCTCTTGCAATGTGTCCGGCTCTGCAAAATAAGTTTTCACATATTGCCATAGAGAGAATAATATTTACACAAATCTAATCTGCTGACATATTCTGTAGCGTGTCATCACACCACGGGCAAGCCTTTATTCGAATCGTTTTATTGTCCCACCTCAGCGCGTTTAGCGAGGCGGTTTCCTTGGCACATCTTGTCGAAGCAGAGATCGTGTCCCCTTATTCCTGGATTCTCATCAATACGGACGTGGGTAATCCAACCGGCCATTGATACGGCGCTTGGGAGATAAGCGAGTTTTACCAGGGGGGTGGGGACGTGTAGTTTTCGTCCGCCCATATAAGTGGATAAGGATCCACATTTTCACCTACGCCTTCTTCCTCCTTTGCCTATCCATTTCCGCGCACTCGAGCTCCAGCGCCCAAGTCCGCACTCCCCACCTTAACCTTCTCCAGCCATGTCTGGAGCGGGAGGCAAGTGGATGGTCTCCTTCGTTACGGAGGGACACATCAAAAAACTGAGGAAGGCCGGATACTTGTCTAACGACATCGTGCGCCGGATTCCCGAAGAGGGGCAGCTCGTCCCCACCCCTAGGCCCCATGAGAGGGTGGTGTTCCTCCCCCATTTCCTCCATGGACTGGGCTTCCCTCTCCACCCATTTGTCCGGGGGCTCATGTTCTACTATGGCCTAGATTTCCACGATCTGGCCCCAAACTTCGTCCTCAACATCTCGGTGTTTATCGTCGTGTGCGAGGCTTTCCTCTGCATCCGCCCCATTTCGTCCTATGGCTCAAGACTTTCAATGTCAAGCCAAAGGTGGTGTGCGGCAACCAGGCGGAGTGTGGAGGCGCCATGGTGGGCAAGATGCCCAATGTCCTATGGCTCGAGGGCTCCTTGGTGGAGACCCTGAAGGGGTGGCAGTCGGGGTGGTCCTACATCACCGAGCCGCGTGACCCCGAATGGGTCGCAGCCCCCGAGTTCCGATTCGGACCCCCTACGCGGCTTACCTCCTGGAAAGAGACGGGCCTGTCGTGGGGTAAAAAAGGAGAGCTGACCGGAATCCAAACATGTGTCCAAACCCTGGTGGACAAGAAGCTCAAACTTGTCAACATAGTCCAAGTTATCCTCATCCGCCGGATCCTCCCGTGTCAACAACGGGCCTTCAACCTGTAGGAGTGCGACCCGGCGCAGCACCGAACTCTGAGCAGGCTCTTCGACACGACGTGCGAAGATGCCTGGAGGGTGCTATTCAAGGGCGCCAAGGCTCCCGCATCCGCTACCGAGGATCGCGGATTCAGCACGCAGCGTCACGCTAGTGCGGTAAGCTGTTTTTACCTTTTACAGGGTATTAGTTTTTCATAGTTTGACTCTATGCGGGATCTAAACTCCCTTGCCTTTGACAGGATTGGCAGGAGACGTTCGGACAGATCAGCTGTCCGGCTCCTTTGCCCGAAGACCCAGCGGACGCCCGTTTTTCAGGGCTACTGGTTCCGGCACCCTACGTGGTGCCGGAGAAGAAGGCCAAAAAGAAGGCCACGGGGACTCGAAAGAGTGTCCGTCGTGTGGTGGTGTCGGATTCATCGTCCGACGACTCCAAGACGCACTCCTCCCGTGAAGACGAGGAGGAGGAAGAAGAAGCCTCTCCCCCTCCAGCGGGGGGAGGAAAGAAAAGGAAGGCCGCCCCAACTGGGGAGGCCGAAGGGTCCAAGAAGGGGAAAACCCTTCCTCCGGACTACTCCACCAACGCCGACGACGGCGAAGAGGAGTGGCCGCTCAGGGCCAAGCCCCTGGCGAAATCGTAAGTATCCGGATACTAGAGTGATTCATAGTATTCCTTCATTGCACAGGTTTTCCTTATGTCGAATATGATTATGCAGTCCACCCAAAGACCGGCTCGATGTCTCGTCGATTGGTTACCTGGACTCGTCGGTTGTGAATTCGCTTCCGGCGGCTACCTCCCCCCGCCCTACGGACGACGCCGAGGTGGCGTCCCAACAGGTTCCAAGCCAGGAGGAGGTGGTCCTGGGGGCGCCGCAAGGCGACCTCCCGGACTCCAGGCGAAAAGGGGATAGAACCCCCAAGGGCTCCAAGTCCGGCCTTGAGCCGGACACCGTGCCGGAATCTTCAAAGGTTCCGGACTGCGGCAGGTGACCTCTTTCCAAGAGGAGCAAGCCTACTGAGCCGGTGGCCCCCGTCCAACCGGAGGCGTCGGACAATCTGCTGGAGGTGCTTAACAGCACCTCCATCGACGAGGAGCACCGTACTGTGATGAGTACGGTGATCCAAAAGGTTCAGTCCGCTAAGAGCGGACTGACTGAAGCCTGTGCCAGCCTTCTAATAGGCTTTGAGGTAAGTAAAAGATATGTAAAAATATTACCGCATAGACAGTAGCCCCTGATGCTCTGTTTGGCGTTCGGAAAGAAAAGTCGAATAGAGGATCTAATAACAATCGCAGGACTCTAACAAAAGTAAGTCAATATGCATATTCAGGCTTTGTTGCTGGCGTCCGCCGCACTGACTACGGTGGTGGACGCGCTGCAGCAGAATCTCGAGCAGTCCGACCAAGAGCTCGGGCTTGCCAACAAGCAGCTCGAGGATAAGGAAGGTAAGAAATACCTTATTTAAATATATAAAAGGTGCAATTGCAAAAAGTGACAGGATTAACATGGCTATTGTAGGGGCCACAACGGAGGTGGCGACCCTTAAGCAAGCGCTGTCCGAGGCCGAGAATATGGCGGCCACGGAGCACACCGAGCGGGAGAAGTATGAGGCGCAGGTTGGCGACGTGCGGCAAGAGCTCCAGGCTCTCATGAAAAAACATGAGAGTTTGGATCTTGACTCAAAGAGCAAGAGTCCGAGCTCGCGGTGGCCATCGAGAATGCCAAGTCTGCCAAGGCCGAAGCCCAGAAGGCCCTCCAGGAGGTTGAGGCGATGAAAAAGATAGCGGCGGGTAAGGCTTTCTTTATGCAAAGCAAGCATGTGAAAGTGAGTTATTTGTTACTTACCCGAATCCGGAGCTCTCCAGGAGCATTCGCAGATTTGCCCTGCAGCGTGTCCGATGCCGCTGCATTCTAATGAGCCAAGGAGGGTAGCTCGACAGAGAAGGTGTTCTTGTTTCTGTATGCTGAGGCCGGACTCCCTGTGCCCTTGAGCGACCAGCTGAAGCAACTGGTCGAGCTCCATAAGGTGGCCGAACAGGCCATGAAGGGCCTCATTGTTCGGCTGTGGCCTGGAGAGGCTCTTCCTGGGAGCTACTTCGGGCTGGTGAGGCGGCTGGTGGAGGCCTGTCCAAAGCTCAAAGTCATCAAGCGCTCCGTCTGCATCGAAGGTGCCCGTAGGGCGCTTGCCCTTTCTAAGTTGCATTGGAGCAAGCTGGATGCGGAGAAGCTTGTGAAGGACGGGCCACCGCCGGGCAAGGAGCATCGCCACCCCGAGATGTACTATGAGGGTGTCTTGAAGGGCGCCCGCCTTATGGCGGGCGAATGCTCGAAAGATGTAATTTTTGAGTAAAACTTGTTTATTTTATCCTGTGCGCTGAAAACTTGTCCATGTGCGCTAAGCAATGCTTTATGAATTTAAAATATTACCTTCTGTGCGGTCGTTTATCAAATTTGAGAGATAGCGAGTCATCGGCTTCTGCCCCCATGCCACGAGTGCTGGGGTGTTCGGGATAAATTTGAGCGCTCTTTTTCCCATTCTTGGGTCCTTCGAGGGAGGCGCTCAACACAACGAACAAGGCAATTGGACTATAATGCTTGAACACTCTCACTTAGCCATAGAATTCTATAATTTTAAATTTCGGCGAAGCCCCTAGTGTTCGGAAGACCGAGTTTGGGGCGCTATCCACGCCTGGGCCGGACAAAGCCGACTCCTCGCTCTAAGCGGCATAAGTCTTTAGGGACTCGAAAACCTCTCGAACAGCGACCAGCTCTCGCCTCATCATGACGGTCAGTTTTAGCTTTCTCTACTAAGGTGCTTAGCCCAGCTCAAGTGGGGCACAATCGTAGTAGTTCTCCTAGCGCTACCTTAGCCGATATAACGGAACGTAAGGTACCAAAACATAGGAGCCGGGCAAACCCAACTATTGACCCAGGACATGATCCGGAGCCGATGCATATAATGCTATAAGTTCGGGGTGCCGCACTTGTGAAAGTGTTTGGACTTCTCACACCGTGTTGTGGGGTACATAAGCCCCTGGCGTATTGGCCGTACCAAAGTGTACGGGTGCAACATGTCATTAGTGAACATATATTCTTAAAAAAGAGTAATATAATAATAGACAAAAGCTATGCATTGTTTATTTGAAAAAAGCTGCGATCAAAACAGTACGATACAAATAGTGCGATAAGCAAAAGGTGGGACTATTTAACATGTCCTTTCCAGGGGAGGGCTGCGGAATGAGATGCAAAATAGGTATACTGCTCGTTATAGAGGCCACCTGAGAGTTCCATAGTGCGGCGTGGCTTTCTGCTTCCCTGGTTCTTGCATCGTTTGTGCGGCAATTGTACTGCCGGTTAGGCCTTCCGAAGAATGGAGTCCTGAAAACAAGATAAAAGTAAGAAATCGGCAGCCCCTAGTGCGGTTTGAGCCGTGTTTTGGGCGTGCCGTGATGGTGCCCCTCCCCTGTGCCCATGGTATTTCCAGAGCGTAGTTATGTACGCGCAGCACTGCTTTCACAATTTTGCGAGGGCTGGGGTTGGGGCCGCATTGTTACGCCTTCTTGGAACGTGCCAGGAGGTCTTGCTGTAGGTTACTCCGGGCGCGCTTGACGGTGTCCGGACGTTTAATGGCCGGACTGGAGAATTGCCTTGAGAGGCTGCTTTGTACTTCCGCTGCGAGAGCCGCCGTATGCTCCTCCGTACGGAGAGAGCGTTCGGTGTTTCCATTGACCGTAATGACTCCTCGAGGGCCTGGCATCTTGAGCTTGAGGTATGCGTAGTGCGGTACCGCATTGAACTTGGCAAATGCGGTTCGCCCGAGCAGTGCGTGATAGCCACTGCGGAACGGGACTATGTCGAAGATTAACTCCTCGCTTCGGAAATTATCCGGAGATCCGAAGACCACTTCAAGTGTGACTGAGCCTGTACTGTTGGCCTCTACACCTGGTATGACGCCTTTAAAGGTCGTTTTAGTGGGTTTAATCCTCGAAGGATCGATGCCCATTTTCCGCACTGTGTCCTGATAAAGCAGGTTCAGGCTGCTTCCGCCGTCCATAAGGACTCTAGTGAGATGAAATCCATCAACAATTGGGTCTAGAACCAATGCGGCGAATCCGCCGTGACGGATGCTAGTGGGGTGGTCCCTTCGATCAAAAGTGATCGGGCAGGAGGACCATGGGTTGAACTTCGGGGCAACTGGCTCCATCGCGTATACATCCCTTAACGCACGCTTCCACTCCCTCTTGGGGATGTGGGTTGCGTATATCATGTTCACCGTCCACACTTGTGGGGGGAATCCCTTCTGTCCACTACTGTTCGGCGGCCGGGGCTCCTCCTCGTCGTCGCTATGTAGCCCCTGGTCTCTTTTTTTGGCATTTAATTTGCCGGCCCGCTTGAACACCCAACAATCCCTGTTGGTGTCATTGGCTGGCTTTTCGGGGGTGCCATATATCTGGCACGAGCGGTCGAGTATTCGGTCCAAGCTGGACGGGCCCGGACTATTTCTCTTGAATGGCTTTTTCCGCTGACCGGGTTTAGAGCCTCTGAATCCGGCACTAACTGCCGTATCCTCAGCATTGTCGCTGTTAATGCGGCGCTTGTGCTTGTTGTGACGCGACCTGGCACTGTTGTCCTTGGTATCCGAATTACCAGGGCTCTTGGTTATGTTATTGCTACGAGCCAGCCAGCTGTCTTCTCCCGCGCAAAAGTGGGTCATGAGTGTCGTGAGGGCTGCCATAGATTTCAGCTTTTCCTGTCCCAGGTGTCGGGCAAGCCACTCGTCGCGGATATTATGCTTGAAGGCCGCTAGGGCCTCTGCGTCCGGACAGTCGACAATTTGATTTTTCTTGGTTAGGAACCGTGTCTAGAATTGTCTGGCCGCTGGCTGCTGAATTATGTGGCTTAGGTCATCGGCGTCTGGTGGTTGCACATAAGTGCCCTGGAAATTGTCTAGGAATGCGGCTTCCAGGTCCTCCCAACAACCAATTGATTCTGCTGGCAAGCTGTTAAGCCAATGCCGAGCTGGTCCTATAAGCTTGAGTGGGAGGTATTTGATGGCGCGTAGGTCATCACTGCGGGCCATGTGGATATGAAGGAGATAGTCCTCGATCCATACCGCAGGATCTATTGTGCCATCGTATGATTCGATGTTCACGGGTTTGAAACCCTCGGGGATTTGATGATCCATTACTTCATCTGTGAAGCATAGTGGGTGCGCGGGACCTCTGTATTGAGCTATATCTCGACGTAGCTCAAACGAGCTTTGTCTACTGTGTTCGGCCCGGCCGGATTTACTGTATTCGGCGTGACGATTACCGTCTCGTGCCGTGGGGCGCCCAGGCAATCCATAGGTCGACCTTGTTTGCTTTGCCTTGTCCTCCAATATATCTCGCAGGTCTGGCGCATTTCCCCGTGCCTTGGTATTTTTAAAGCAGCGCTGGGGTGCGGCTTGAGTGGAGGGCCGAGAGGCCTCTCTGTCGCGGCCACGAGGTGGCCGGTTGGCCGCATCATGCGCTGGTGATGTGCGTGCTTCATCTAATCGGGGTAGCAACCTGCGCTTTGGGTAGCTTTTGGAGGGGTGTTCGAGTTCATACTCTTCGGCCGCAAGGACTTCCGTCCATTTGTCGACTAGCAAGTCTTGATCAGCTCTAAGCTGCAGCTGTTTTTTATTGAGGCTGCTCGCCGCGGCTATAAGCCTGCGTTTGAAGCGCTCTTGTTCGACGGGATCCTCAGGCACGACAAATTAAAGTCAAATCGAGGCTTGCCTCGTCTTGAGGGAGGCATGTAATTATCGTCCTCGACCTCTCTGTGCCGCTCTCTCATGAGGGCTGGCTTCTCCATCCTCTACTGCTGAGTTTTTCTTTGGAGGGGTTTTCTTCAACCTTTGTCCGGAGTGTTATTATCTCCCGTGCCGGAATCACCGTTTTTTCTTTGGTTGGATTTAGAGCGGCGCCGCTGACGCCGGCGCTTAGGCTGTTTCTTGGAGGGGCCATCCTCCGCTGTTCCATCGCCATCACCTTCTTTTGGGGTGTCCACCATGTATATGTCATATGACGAGGTGGCTTTCCAGTGCCCTATAGGCGCTGGTTCCTGATCGTCTCCTGCATCGGCGTCCATACCGTCGATGTCTTCGGAGTCGTAGTCGAGCATGTCGGTTAAATCATCGACAGTGGCTACAAAGTGGGTGGTGGGTGGGCTTTGAAATTATTCATCATCTGCATCCCAACCTTGCTGACCGTAGTCCGGCCAGGGCTCTCCCAATAAAGAGAGAGACTTTAGTTAATTCAGAATATCGCCGAAGGGCGAGTATTGAAAGATGTCCGCGGCGATGAACTCCATAATCGGCGCCCAATCGGATTCGATCGGCAGGGGCGCGGGGGGCTCGGAGTCTGGCACCTCGGAGTCACGGGCTTCGCAAGGGACAAAGCTGGTGTTCGGCTCGATCGCCGTAGAGATTTCAGCCTCCGAGGCGGCGTCCAACCACCCGTCCTCTATCGGCGCAATCGGTTCCGAACTAAGGGTCAGAGCTGATGCGGGCGCGGCCCCAGGACACAGTTCGGCGGCAGAGCTAAATCATGCCCTTCGTGACAATGCGGCGCGCTCAGCTGTGGCTCGAATCCGTTGAAGATCAAGTCCCCATGGATGTCAGCCGTGTAGTTCAGACTTCCGAATCTGACCTGATGACCAGGGACGTAGCTTTCAATCTGCTCCAGATGGCCAAGCGAATTGGCCCGCAGCGCAAAGCCGCCGAATACGAAGATCTGTCCGGGGAGAAAAGTCTCACCCTGGACTGCATCGATGTTGATGATCGGAGGAGCCATCGGGCCTAAAAGTGACGACACAGAGGAACTCTCAATGAAAGCACCAATGTCGGTGTCAAAACCGGTGGATCTCGGGTAGGGGTCCCAATCGTAAGGCCCGTGTGGATGGTAACAGGAGACAAGGGGCACGATGTTTTTACCAGGTTCGGCCCTCTCGATGGAGGTAAAAAACTACTCCTGCTTGATTAATATTGATGATATGGGTAGTACAAGAGTAGATCTACCACGAGATCAAGGAGGCTAAACCCTAGAAGCTAGCCTATGGTATGATTGTTGTTCTTGTTGTGTCCTACGGACTAAAACCCTCTGGTTTATATAGACACCGGAGAGGGCTAGGGTTACGCAGAGTCGGTTACAATGGTAGGAGATCTACATATCCGTATCGCCAAGTTTGCCTTCCACGCCAAGGAAAGTCCCTTCCAGACACGGGACGAAGTCTTCAATCTTGTATCTTCATAGTCTAGGAGTCCGGCCGAAGGTATAGTCCGGCTATTCGAACACCCCCTAATCCAGGACTCCCTCAGTAGGGGTAAGCACAGGAGCCAGGCAACCCAGCTTGGCCAAAAATTAAGTCATATCGATGAATATAATGGTGAAGAAAAGACATACAGAAAAAACGCGTATGTGTGGTGAGCTTGACGCTCGGAAAATAATATTAACAAGCTTCTGTTAAAGAAGCCCCCAGGTATAATGGATGTACGTATGTAAAGATGTGTACGTCGGCGGTGTTTGATCGAGCCGTATGAGAGCTTTAAAGCAAAAAAATAAAGGTGGAAAAGAGAGAAAGAGTAATGGAAACTACAGGGGAGAAGGGGACGAACAAAGAATTCGGCCCTAGGCATAAAACTTTTGGAGTCTGGCCGCGTTCCAGGGGTTCGGCTCTAGGCGATTGTCTGATGCATCACGAAGACGGTACGCTCCGCCAGTAAGAACTTCGTCGATTATGAAGGGACCGTCCCATTTGGGCTTGAGTTTGTCCTTTTTCTTCTCCGGCAAGCGTAGAACAAGTTCGCCAACATTGTAAGTCTTGGCCCGTACTTCTCTGCTTTGATATCTTCGAGCCTACTGTTGATAAAATGCTGAACGGGCTTTGGCGACGTCGCGCTCCTCCTCCAGAGCATCTAGGCTGTCCTGCCGATCCGACTCGGCCTCTTTAACTTCGTACATACGCACACGAGGTGAGTCATGTATAATATCGCAGGGCAACGCAACCTCTGCACCATACACCATGAAGAAAGGTGTGTATCCGGTAGTACGATTGGGCGTGGTAGGCAACCCCCAGAGTATGGAGTCGAGCTCCTCAACCCAGTGCTTGTCTGATTCTTTCAAAGACCGCACTACCCTGGGTTTGATGCCGCTCATAATAAGACCATTAGCCCATTCTACTTGACCGTTTGTTTGCGGGTGATAGACAGAGGCGTAATCGAGCTTGATGCCCAGATTGGCGCACCAATTTTTCACCTCGTCGGCTGTAAAGTTGGAGCCGTTGTGATGATGCTATGTGGAACACCATAACGGTGTACGACACCGGATATAAAGTCTCACTGGTCCGGCTTCGGCCGTTTTAACAGGTTTGCCTTCTATCCATTTGGTGAATTTATCCACCATGACCAGCAGATATTTTTTCTTATGGCTGCCTCCTTGAAGGGGTCCGACCATGTCCAGCCCCCAGATCACAAAAGGCCAAGTGATGGGGATTGTTTGTAGGGCAGTTGGGGGCAGATGGCTTTGGTTGGCGAAAAGTTGGCATCCGACACAGCGTTGGACAAGGTCTTGCGCGTCTGCTCGGGCAGTCGTCCAATAAAACCCTGTATGGAAGGCCTTGCTAACAAGGGCCCGGGCTACGGCGTGGTGTCCGCATAGACCAGCATGAATTTCTTCAAAAAGTTGCCGCCCCTCTTCCTCGGAGATACATCTTTGAAGTACTCCGGTAGTACTTTTCTTGTGGAGCTCTCCGTCATGAACCTTGTAGGCCTTCGAATGCCAGACAATGCGGCGGGCCTCATTCTGGTCTTCGGGAAGCTCCTTCCTATTAATGTAGGCCAAGAATGGTTCGGTCCATGGTGTAATGACTGCTATAATGAGATGGGCCGACGGTGTTATTTCGGTGGCTGAGCCCCCGATGATATCGGTGTGTTCGGAATCTGGGGTTATGTTTGGATCTGGACTGTTGTTGCCCTCCCCTTGCCACACCACGGATGGCTTAAAGAGCCTTTCCAGGAAAATGTTAGGTGGGACGAGGTCGCGCCTAGCGCCAATGCAAGCAAGGATGTCTGCCGTCTGGTTACTTTCTCGGGCGACATGATGAAATTTAAGCCCCTCGAACCGAGCCGACATTTTTACGACAGCGTTATGATAAGCTGCCATCTTTGGATCTTTGGCATCAAAGTCTCCGTTTATTTGAGATATTGCGAGGTTTGAGTCCCCGCGCACCTCCAGGCATTGAATGCCCATGGATACGGCCATCCGGAGACCATGTAATAAGGCTTCGTATTCGGCTGCGTTGTTCGAGTCTGTGTATAATATTTGGAGTACGTACTGAACTACGTCTCTGGTGGTGGATGTTAACATGACACCTGCTCCTAACCCTGCCAGCATTTTGGAACCATCGAAATACATAACCCAGTTGGAATAAGTGCCGTACTCTTTAGGGAGTTCGAGTTCTATCCATTCAGCGACAAAGTAAGCTAGTACTTGGGATTTAATGGCCCGACGCGGTTTTGTATGTTATGTCAAATGGAAGGAGCTCAATGGCCCATTTCGCAATCCGGCCCGTAGCATCGCAGTTGTTTATTATGTCGTTGAGTAGAACTTCGGAAGCCACCGTGATTGAACACTCCTGAAAGTAGTTTCGCAGCTTCCGGGATGCCATAAAGACCGCGTATGCTATCTTTTGATAATGAGGGTAACGGGATTAGCATGGTGTGAGGACAGTGGTCACGTAGTATACTGGCTTCTGAAGCAGGAGTTTGTGTCCGTCCTGTTCTCGCTCGACGACGAGCACGGCGCTCACCACCTGGTGTGTTGCCGATATGTATAATAGCATGGGTTCGTCGACGTTCGGCACGGCTAGGATTGGGTTGTTTGCCAGGAGAGCCTTTATTTCCTCAAGCCCGGCCGTTGCCGCGTCCGTCCACTCGAAGTGGTCGGTACATCAAAGAAGGCGGTAGAGTGGCAAGGCTTTTTCTCCCAATCTGGAGATAAAGCGGCTTAACGCTGCCACGCATCCCGCGAGCTTTTTGACCTGTTTAAGGTCTGTTGGCGTGGCCAACTATGACAGAGCTCGGATTTTGGCTGGATATGCCTCGATTCCTCTGTTGGAAACGATGAAGCCCAGTAATTTTCCGGCGGGGACGCCGAAAACACATTTTTCCGGATTGAGCTTGATGTCATACGCACGGAGGTTATCAATGTGAGGCGTAAATCGTCTATTAGCGACTCGACGTGCCTAGTTTTGATGACGACGTCATCCACATATGCTTCGACTGTCTTGCCGATTTGTTTCTCCAAGCACGTTTGAATCATGCGTTGGCAAGTGGCGCCGGCGTTTTTGAGCCCGAAGGGCATAGTGTTGAAGCATAAGGGCCCGTATGGGGTGATGAATGCCATATCAACGAGGGGCCGGGTAGCGGCCGGTGGTTCCCAACGAACTGCGTGAGTTTTCCAGGCGCTTTCCATTGCACAGTACTTTTGTACAATGGTTGCTAAGTCAGTAAATTTTAGTATGCGGCGGCGATTGATGGCGTTAAGGATTCCTTCATCCGCGCAATTTTTGCAGAATGCTGATATTGCATCCTCGTCACGGCAATCTTTTACCTTGTCCTTGACAAGGAGGAATCTGGCCCAGAAGTGGTGGACCGTTTCCTGAGACTGCTGCTTTATGCTCATGAGAGTATCTATGTCCGGGTGGGTGGGTGGAATTAAATCCGAACCCCAACCTGACCGATTATCCGGAGTCTGGAGAGCCTCCAGATTCGACAGTTCGGGCCCCAGAGTATCTTCTGATTGTTTAGGACTGCCATCCGATTCTATGTTCGGAAGGCTGGACCATCCTTTCGCTGGTAGGTATCCGGTTCTTCCTGATCGGCGATCCGGATATAGTCTATCTTGGAAACAGAAGAAGACTCACCATCCTGCTCCTCGACTACCGCTATCTGAAGGGTGACCGGTGGAGTTTTGATTTCTCCTTGATCGGTTTTAGGCCCGACCCGATCGTAATCTGTGGCGTTTCCCAAAGCGGTGATGCGATCCAGGAGCTCGTTTAAGGAAGAAAACTCTGCCGGATCCATCTGCTTGGAGTGTTCGGGGTTGATACAGAAGGGGGTTTTCGATGGCCCGAGAGGTCATCGTCGACTCGACGGCCGAACGGGCGATCATGGTGAAGCCGCCTAGCCGGAGGATCTGGCCTAGGGCCAGGACTCCCCCAGAGGTGATGTCGTCTTTAAGGGCAAGGCGAGCCATCGAACCTTTCGCCGATGGCACAGTGGAACTCTGAATGAAAGCACCAATGTCGGTGTCAAAACTGGCGGATCTCGGGTAGGGGGTCCCGAATTGTGCGTCTAGGATCGAGGGTAACAGGAGACGGGGGACACGATGTTTACCCAGGTTCGGGCCCTCTCTATGGAGGTAATACCTTACTTCCTGCTTGATTGACCTTGATGAATATGAGTATTACAAGAGTTGATCTACCACGAGATCGTAATGGCTAAACCCTAGAAGCCTAGCCTGTATGACTATGGTAATGAGTATCCGCCTATCCGGACTACGCTCTCTGGTTTATATAGACACCGGGGAGATCTAGGGTTACATGGAGTCGGTTACATAAGAAGAAATCTTCATAATCGGTCGCCAAGCTTGCCTTCCACGCCAAGTACAGTCCAACCCGGCCACGGGTACAGTCTTCGGCCTTCATATCTTCACAGCCCATCAGTCCAGCCCACTGGTAATATGCCGGAGGCCCGAGGACCCCTTAGTCCAGGACTCCCTCAGGGGGGCCGAAGTAGGAATCCCCCCTTGGCGCGTCCCTCCTAGGCCACCGGCCTTCTCCTCCCCCCTTTGTATACGGGGGCGGGGGGCACCCCAAAGGACACCAAGATTTGTCTTAGCCTTGTGTGGTGCCCCCCTCCAAAGTTTCTCCTACGATCATAGCGTCGTAGTGCTTTGGCGAAGCCCTGCGCGGTTTACATCACCAACACCGTCACCATGCCATAGTGCTGATGGAACTCTCCCTGGACCCTCTACTGGATCAAGGGCTCGAGGGACGTCATCGAGCTGAACGTGTGCTGAATAAGGAGGTGCCGTACGTTTGGTACTTGGATCGGTTGAATCATGAAGACGTTCGACTAAATCAACCGCATTAACATAACGTTTCCGCTTTCGGTCTACGAGGGTACGTGGACACACTCTCCCGTCTCGTTTCTATGCTTCTCCTACATAGATCTTGCATGGTCGTAGGAATTTTTTGAATTACTATGTTCCCCAACATTTAATACATTCAAACTTTTTTCAATGTGACAAACTTAAAGAGAAAAATTATATATATATATATATACAAACATACATAATTCCATCCATATATATATACATATATCAATCCATCGATATATATATATATATAAATATTAGGTCGCCACAATATTGTTCTTCAATTTGTTTTATCAAGATCATCATGATAAAGTAACCACTCATCATATGCAAATTTTAACATTTGTTTCTCTATCTAAAAAAACCTAAAAAAGATTTTCTTCTTACTCAAGTCATGTAGGAGTTTCCTATTATATATGTATGCATGCATATGTTATTTGGTTCTCGGCCTCACTTTGTTGTTGTGAACTCCACCATTTCTCTAAAAAAGTTCTCTATGCAAATTTCTCTAAAAACATGTCTTTGGTCAACTTTGATAATAACCTATATATGCAAATATCTCTAAGTTTCATTAATGACCTATGCAAATTTCTCTAAAAATGCTTTGATCATGAATATCTCTAACTATGCAAATATCTCTAACTATGTAAATATTTTTCTTATATTTAATATATTCCAAAGTTGCAATTTCAATTATTCATATTTCCTTTGATTTTCATAGGAGCTATATTCTCCCCCATTATTTTGCACCCACAAAAATTACTCCATCTATTTGACAGTACCCACAACCCATTCCGCCAAAAACATTTGGTTCTATAGTTCAAAATTTCCAATTTTCATTTAGTTCAAATTTGGACGAGATTCAAACTCCATGGTCAAAGCGCAATTTAAATTGGACAAAAAATTCTAAAACTTTGCCAAACTCTCTTTTGTGCATCAACACCTCACCACAAAAATTCTCAAAAATTCCTAAAATTCCTAGAGCCCTTTAGAATTTCATCATACAATTGATGTGCACTGTTTAGCAGTGTCAAAAAATTCAGTAAATTCAGAAAAATTTGGACAAAGGGGGGTAATCGATACCATGCACTTCTCATCTTCCTCTATCCCAAACGACGTCGCCACACTGGACCCCCTTGGTCAGGGGCTCACCACCGATGGCATCAGGGTCGAAGGCAGGGCGCGACGACGGCGGCCGGTACAGGGAGGAATAGGAGGAGGAGGAGGGGATCGGGGCAGCGCTCACAATGAGGACGCGTCAGTGACGAGGACCAGGCTCGAGGGCGTCGATGACAAGGACATGCTCAGGGCAGGGCTCCGAGACGGTGTCGATGCAGGGCACGGTGACAGCGACGAGGAGAAGGGCCAGCGATAGCGACGGCGACGAGGAACGGGCGGCGAGGGGGTAGGGCGCGGCGACGGCGACAATTATGAGGAGCAGGGCAAGGCGTCGTGGCGCAGGGCGTCAGCATCAGGGAGAATGTGAGAACTTGCTGAAAAATTCCTAAGTGCCACTTATATAGGAAAGCCTTTGGTCCCGGTTCGTGGCATGAACTGGTACCAATGCCCCCCTTTAGTCCCGGTTGGTGCCACCAACCGGGACCAAAGGTCGGTTTTCAGTAGCCCAAAGGGCAGGAAACAGAGACCTTTGGTCCCGGTTGGTGGCACCAACTGGGACTAAAATGGGGCATTGGTCCCGGTTGGTGCCACCAACCGGGACCAAAGGGGAGTGCTGCCCGCGGCCAAAAGTTTAGTCCCACCTCGCTAGTTGAGAGGGGCTCGGAGTGGTTTATAAGCCCCAATGCCGCTGCCCTCTTGAGCTACTCTCAAATGCAGGCTTATGGGCCTAAACACTCTGTATATGGCTGTGGGCCTACTAGGCCTTCTGTGGGCCTGAATCCTAGCCCATGGTTGGGTTTCTAGTCGTATTCACGCCGTGGTTGCCCAGTAGGTGGCATTTTTTCTTTTTTTCCATTTTTTTGGTTTATTCTTTTCTTCCTACTTACAATTTTTCAGTGATTCTTTTTGCTTTTAGGTCACAAAAATTACAAACTTTCTATTAGTGCCATTAGTTTTCAAATTTGAATAGTTTAAATTTGAATTTTTTGAAATTTGTGTGAACCACTAGTTTGTGAATAACTTTACTATAAAAATAGATTTTTGAGTAATTCTTTTTCCTGCTATTTAACATTACTCTGTTTTACCATTATATTCAATTTGGTAAATTTTAGGTTATTTTAAATGTCTGTTTTAATCAAAAATAGGTTTTTTTATTTTAGTTTGCTATAAAGTTTCTACCAAAAAATTTCTTTATGAAAATTATTTTTTCTATTAATGTTTTGAACAAAAAATACTTTGATAATTTTAGTTGCATAAATTTTATATAATTTTAGTTTCAAAAATACTAGAGGTTTATAATTGACCCTGGATTTTATACTCTAATTTTTTAAAGCTAAATGACCCTGAAATTGAAAAGCACTACACATGAACTCTGAAAAGGTTGAAAGTTGGCATGGTATCATCATTTCACCCACATAGCATGTGATAAAAAGTTGAGAGGGTTACGGGAAAAACTGGATGCACTTGATGTGCAAAATGGACAATATCTTTCGATGTATCCGGGTTTTGGACGGAAACTCATCTGTTACAAAGGGATTTCATTTTTTTGATCTTTTTTGAACTCCTGACTTCTTGTGTGTTCAAAATGCACCATTCAAAGCCACATCATCAATTTTCAACCCTTGGTGACTTCATATGGTATTTTTCATGCATTTATTGATTTTTTAAGCTAAATGACCCTGAAATTGAAAAGCACTACAACTGAACTCTGAAAAGGTTGAATGTTGGCATGGTATCATCATTTCACCCACATAGCATTTTATAAAAATTTGAGAGGGTTACGGGAAAAAATGGATGCACTTCGTGTTTAAAACGGACAATCTCATTCGAAGTATTAGGGTTCGGACGAAAACTCATCTGTTACAAAGGTATTCCATTTTTTAACTTATTTGAACTCCAGACTTTTTGTGTGTTCAAAATGAACCATTCAAAGCCACATCATCAATTTTCAACCCTTTCTGACTTCATCTGGTATTTTTCATGAATTTACTGATTTTTTAAAGCTAAATGACACTGAAATTGAAAAGCTCTACAAATGAACTCTAGAAAGGTTGAAAATTGGCATGGTATCATCATTTCACCCACATAGCATGTGCTAAACAGTTGAGAGGGTTATGGCAAAAATTGGATGCACTTCGAGTACAAAACGGAGAATTTCTTTCGAAGTATCAGGGTTTCAGATGGAAACTCGTCTGTTACAAAAGGCATTTCATTTCTTCACATATAACTGCAGTGATATTCTTGATCAAAGGCTTCATCATAATAGTTGTGGAGAGAAAGTCTTCACTTTTTCTTTGCTTGTGTCCTTTGCTTGTTGCACCGTAACCATGGATAATCTTCACCGTTTAATATGGCGCTTGGGTCAGCCTTGACTTTGAAGGGAGGAATTTCATGAAACTTTTCATAATCTTCAGACATGTCTGTCTTGCCCTCCAATCCCACGATGTCTCTTTTTACTAAAAGAACTATGTGGTGCTTTGGCTCATCGTATGATGTATTCGCTTCCTTATCTTTTCTTTTTCTCGGTTTGGTAGACATGTCCTTCACATAGAAAACCTGCCCCACATCATTGGCTAGGACGAATGGTTCATCTGTGTACCCAAGATTTTTTAAATCCACTATTGTCATTCCATACTATGGGTCTACCTTTACCCCGCCTCCTGACAGATTGACCCATTTGCACTGAAAGAAAGGGACCTTAAAATCATGTCCATAGTCAAGTTCCCATATGTCCACTATGTAACCATACTATGTGTCCTTTCCGCTCTTGGTTGCTGCATCAAAGCGGACACCGCTATTTTGGTTGGTGCTCTTTTGATCTTGGGCGATCGTGTAAAATGTATTTCCATTTATCTCGTACCCATTGTAAGTCAATACAATCAAAGATGGTCCTGAAGGAAATATGCCCTAGAGGCAATAATAAACTTGTTATTTATATTTCCTTATATCATGATAAATGTTCATTATTCATGCTAGAATTGTATTAACCGGAAACTTGATACATGTTTGAATACATAGACAAAACAAAGTGTCCCTAGTATGCCTCTACTTGACTAGCTCGTTAATCAAAGATGGTTAAGTTTCCTCACCATAGACATGTGTTGTCATTTGAAGAATGGGATCACATCATTAGAAGAATGATGTGATGGACAAGTCCCACCCGTTAGCTTAGCATAATGATCGTTAAGTTTTATTGCTATTGCTTTCTTCATGACTTATACATATTCCTTTGACTATGAGATTATGCGACTCCCGAATACCGGAGGAACACTTTGTGTTCTATCAAACATCACAACGTAACTGGGTGATTATAAAGATGCTCTACAGGTGCCTATGAAGGTGTTTGTTGGGTTGGCATAGTTCGAGATTAGGATTTGTCACTCCGAGTATCTGAGAGGTGTCTCTGGGCCCTCTCGGTAATGCACATCATGATAAGCCTTGCAAGCAATGTGACTAATGAGTTAGTTACGGGATGATGCATTACGGAACGAGTAAAGAGACTTACCGGTAACGAGATTGAACTAGTATGAGGATACTGACTATCGAATCTCGGGCAAGTAACATACCGATAACAAAGGGAATGACGTATGTTGTCTTAAAGGATTGACCGATAAAGATCTTCGTAGAATATGTAGGAAGCAATATGAGCATCTAGGTTCCGCTGTTTCTTATTGATCACAGATGTGTCTCAGTCATGTCTACATAGTTCTCGAACCCGTAGGGTCCGCACACTTAACGTTCGATGACGATTTGTATTATGAATTTTGTGTTTTGGTGATAGAGGTTTGTTCGGAGTCCCGAATGACTCACGAACATTACGAGGAGTCTCGAAATGGTCGAGAGGTAAAGATTGATATATTGGACGATAGTATTCGGACACCGGAATAGTTTCGGAGTGTTTAAGATATTTATCGGAGTACCGAGGGGTTACCGGAACGCCCCCCCCCCTCCCCCCCAAGGAAAGTAATGGGCCATAGGGGAGCGAGAGGGCAGACCACAAGGGGTGGCGCGCGCCCCCCATGGGGACTCCAAATTGGACAACGGGAGGGGGCGCGGCCCCCCTTTCCTTCTCCCTCTCCTTCCCCCTTTCCCCCTCCGAAAGAAGGAAGGCAGGCGACTAGGACTAGGAGTCCTAGTGGGTTTCGCCCCACTTGGCGCCCCCCTAGGGCCGTCCTCCTCCGCTCTCCTCCTTTATATACAGGGGCAGGGGCACACCAGAGAACATCAATTGTTTCTTAGCCGTGTGCGGTGCGCCCCTCCACCGTTTACTCATCCGGTCATATTGTCGTAGTGCTTAGGCGAAGCCCTGTGCAGATCACATCACCATCGCCGTCACCACGCCGGCATGCTGACGAAACTCTCCCTCGACACTTTGCTGGATCCAGAGTTCGAGGGACATCATCGAGCTGAACGTGTGCAGAACTCGGAGGTGTCGTACGTTCGGTGCTTGATCGGTTGGATCGTGAAGACGTTCGACTACATCAACCGATTTAAGCTAATGCTTCCGCTTTCGTTCTACGAGGGTACATGGACACCCTCTCCCCCTCTCATTGCTATGCATCTCCTAGATAGATCTTGCGTGATCGTAGGAATTTTTTTGAAATTGCATGCTACGTTCCCCAACAGGGCATCCGAGCCAGGTCTATGCGTAGATGATATGCACAAGTAGAACACAACGAGTTCTGGGCGATCATAGTCATACTGCTTAGCACCGACGACTTATTTTGATTCGGCGGTATTGTTGGATGAAGCGGCCCAGACCAACCTTACATGACCATGTTCATGAGACCGGTTCCACCGGCAGACATGCAACTTGTTTTGAATAAAGGTGGCTGGCGGGTGTCTGTTTCTCCAATTTTAGTTGAATCGAATTTGACTATGTCCGGTACTTGTTGAAGGTTAAAACAACAAACTTGACAAAAAATAGTTGTGGTTTTGATGCGTAGGTAAGAATAGTTCTTAATAGAAGCCCGTAGCAGCGACTTAAAACTTGCAACAACAAAGTAGAGGACGTCTAACTTGTTTTTGCAGGGCATGTTGTGATGTGATATGGTCAAGACATGATGTGATATACGTTATTGTATGAGATCATGTTTTGTAGAAGATATCGGCAACTGGCAGGAGCCTTATGGTTGTCGCTTTATTGTATGAAATGCAATTGCCATGTAATTGCTTTACTTTATCACTATGCGTTAGCAATAGTTAAAGAAGCAATAGTTTGTGAGACGACAACGACGCTACGATGGAGATCAAGGTGTCAAGCCGATGATGATGGAGATCATGCCGGTGCTTTGGAGATGGGGATCAAAGGCACGAGATGATGATGGCCATATCAGGTCACATATTTTGATTGCATGTAATGTTTATCTTTTATGCATCTTATTTTGCTTAGTACGGCAGTAGCATCATAAGATGATCCCTCACTAAAATTTCAAGGTATAAGTGTTCTCCCTGAGTATGCACCGTTGTGACTGTTCGTCGTGCTGAGACACCACGTGATGATCGGGTGTGATAAGCTCTAGGTTCACATACAACGGGTGCAAGAAAGTTTTGCACGTGCAGACACTACAAAAAAAAAGACACATCCGTGACATTTTGGGCCGAACAAAAAACTTTTCTGTCATACTTATGACACTTCTGTGATGATAATTGTGACAAAACCCGGTATCATCATAGATGTGGTGGGGTCCTACTTCTATGACAAAAAATCATGACAGAAAATGGGCTTTTCGTCCTGGGCGGGCCGGAGACGCAGCTGCATGACATTCTTTGGGCCTTCCATGACGGAAAAAACCATGGTAGAAGCGAGGGCGCCGAAAATACCAGGGAGTCCCCGATTACGGTGGCTGGTCGGGGAAGCGATGCGCGTGTTTCTCTCAGACGACGCTGCAGGCGTCTGGCGTTGGGCTCTAATCAACCCGGGCAAGGCGTTGGACTTTAACTGAACCCGGCGATTACCTTTGCGAACTCTGGCGTTCTTGAACCCGGGCGATCGATCGATGGGTCATTAATCGAACCCGATCGGCGATTCGCCCGCTCTGCGCTAATCGAAGCCGATCGATGCTGCCTCTGGATGAACAGTGAGCATTGGGGGGGGTGGATGCACAGTTCCCGGTGGGGGTGGATGAACAGGACCCCGTGGTGTTGCCTCTGGATGAACAATACCTCGATCGATCGAGCCGGTTGGGGCTGGATGAACAAGACCCCGTGGAGGGCTCGATGAACAGGACCACCCCGTGGAGGGCAGGATGAACAGTAGACGGTGGAGGGCAGGATGAACAGTAGCCTGTGGAGGGGTGGTTGAACAGGAGCCCCTGGAGAGGGCTGGTTGAACAGTAGCCGGTGGAGTAGCACGCAGTGGAGGCTGGATGAATAGGAGACCGTGGATGAACAGTCGCAGGTGGAGGTTGGAGGAGGTCGACGGTGGATGCACAATAGCCCGTGGAGGCTGGAGGGGGTCGACGGTGGAGATGAACAGTATCCCGTGGAGTCCCGTTTTGCGGTACGCCACACCCCTCCCGATGAACAGGACCCCCGTTTCGACCGTAGCTCTCCAACACAAGTCCGTTTCCTCCGTTTTGTGGTACGCCACACCCCTCCCGATCAACAGGACCCCTGTTTCGACCGTAGGTGGTCTGTTTCCTCCGTTTTGCGGTACGCCAGACCCCTCCCGATGAACAGGATCCCGTTTCGAACGTGGTTTGTCGAACACAAGACCGTTTCCTCCATTCTGTGGTACGCCAGGCCTCGTTTCCATCGGCTATTCCGTCCAAGCTCTCCCGATGAACATGATGACGCATTTTGTTCCGACCCAGCCGGTTGGCTCCCCATGAACACGACGACGACGCTGTTTCTCCGTTCTGACCCAGCCATGTACACGAGTCCTGGCCGTACGTATGCGTGAGTAGGCGTTCGGAACCCTGCCCGTATGTACGTACATGGCCGTATTTTCTTTCTTGCACACTAGCCGTTGTATGTACGTGTACATGCTACGGGCGCGCCTCTACTATGACACGTGCGCGCCTCTACACCGACCAATATGTACGTACACGTTCGCGACCAGAATGAGAATGCTACGTACGCTTCGACCAAGTGGGTCCTGACTGTCAGGCACTTCCTTGCCAGCGAAGATGTAGCTGGTGGGTCCCAGCAGTCAGGGGGGCGAACCGTGTTTTTTTTGCCCAGACACACTTACTTGCGTGCGAATATGTAGATGGCGGGTCCCACCAGCCAGGGTAAAATGTTTTTTTGTGAAATACGGTGGCCTGTCTGGTGGGTCCCCGCTGCTAGGTGGAGGAATGATTATTTTGCGCGTAATAAGGAGGCACTTCCTTGCTGCGGCAGTGGACCCAGCTGTCAGCCTCTCCACGTACAGTCCACGTGTCAGGACCGGATTTTCGGGGTATCAATTTCCCAAAATGGTCCCTATGCTCACCAGCCCCAGGATTACTGTTAGCTGATGAGGCACCAACTTGATACAGAAATTCCAAGCAAAATACAAAATATGTAGTACAAGACCATTCTGGCCTATGAGTACAACAAATGGTTTCTAGTGGTTGCTGGTGGAAGCGGTTTGAGGTTCTTCAGTGTCTATGGGACTCCGTTTCCCACAGGAACAACTGACCAGGATAACTCCTATCTTCACAAAGCTGCTATCACCATTGCATAGGTTCCGGGGCTGTCATCGCAATGCTCCTCTCCACACAAGAAATCTGGCCAAGACAATAGCCAGGGACAAGCCAGTGAGTACTTTGAACGTACTCGCAAACATTATGAACACGGGTATAATTTAACAAAAGTTGATCATGCTCTAAAATATTCTATGATCACAACGTCAGTCACGAAATAAAAATCCATGATGCATACAAACAGATTGTTCATATAAAACATGAATATGCAATCAGCGGGTAGGAATAGAATGCACCGATCGGGTGTCTGAAGCGACGCCCCGAAAGGACAATAATATAAGGCATGCCTCAGTCGGGCGTCTGAGCGACACCACAGAAAGGGCTTATAAGTAGTTTAAATAACAAGCAAGTAGTTTAAATAACAAGCATGCCACAGTCGGGCGTCTCTGCGACACCACATAAAGGGCTTATAAGGTAAATAGATAACAAGCATGCCACAGTCGGGCGTCTGAGCGACACCACATAAAGGGCTTATGAGGTAAAGAAATAACAAGCATGCCACAGTCAGGCGTCTGAGCGACACCACATAAAGGGCTTATAAGGTAAATAAATAACAAGCATGCCACAGTCGGGCGTCGGAGCGACACCACGTAAAGGGCTTATAAGGTATGATCACCATGAGTATCCAGGAGGTAGAACCGTCCCAGGGATACTGAATAATTCAAATAATGTAAATGGTTAGTCCATGGTAATAGTAATCATAATCATCATGCGTCACAAGTCACGATCCATGTTCTGGTTTAGCAGTTTTTCCTCCGAAGACCGACACTAAGACCGACACTTGACCCATCCCAGACTGTAGTCCTTAACCATGGACACGGCTGTTTGAATAGATATAATCTCTGGAGACGGTGTACTATTTACCCACTAGCAATGGATTCCTTTAATCCATCGGGACTAATTCCGTCTACGGTCTTTCATTCGAAAACACACCTGACCGCACACACCAGCCTAATTTACCTGTGTCTGGAATCACCCACGACACCCGTCAAGCGAAACTCTAAGTGGGGAGGCTACAACCTCGTTTAGCATGGGATCAAAATTATATCGCACGCTCTAAGGGGTGCCCCCCTCTCGGTCCCAACCGGAAACACCCATGCCCCCAGACCAAGTGGCATGCCTACCAGATGCAGTTGGTATCTTCCACCATGGCCTCTCTGTACGGTGTGTGCTAGGACAGGGGTTGACAATTTACTGAACCGTACCCTACCTGTGGCAGGGACAAGTGGTAGTACGAAAGACTTATGGGGGTTACTGGTACAAGACTCGATCTATGGTCGACTTAGGAGGTTAAAGCATTTCCTGCATGCTTAGCTCAAGAATTATATTTCACATCCATCAGACAGAACCACCACTCATCATACCTCCCCATGCCCCACCGGACATAACCGTCTCGATGAAGGGTTAGGGACAAGCTCGTGTCTACCCAAGACAGAGACTTTCCCGTATCCCTCCCGGTGGGCATGAGAGGCATATGAGGGTGATTGCTATCACAAACATATCAAATACCAACAGCATGGAATCATCAATATGCACTTATGAGTATGATCGTATCATCGCTTAAAATAACGAAATCTCCGAGACAAGGTGGGGTTGCAACCGTATCAACAACACAAGACAATATTATGCCAGGGTTCAAAATTCTTGCCTTCAAAAGTATGCAAATGGGGTGCATTTTTTGAAACTTGCCTTCTTCTTCAAAAATCCTATTTAAGAAAATTTTGAATTAACACATAGTTTCAAAACAGTACAAAAAAGTTCTTTGGAAATTTTTCAAATAAATATGAAAATAAACTTGACCAAATTTGAGAAACAACAGAAAAGGAATCGAATCAATTGGACTTATATTTTAAAAGTTATAGCCAGTCAAAATTCAGTCAAAACTCTGTTTTTAAATAAAACAAAAAAAAGAAAACGGTTCGACTAAGAATACGTTTTCGGGGCAGAGAAGACGTACTCTGGGTTTTTACGCTTTCACTTAAACCACGCAGGCCGGCTCGGGGTCACTGAAAGTGGGTCCCTTGGGCCCACTGGTCAGGTTTGACCAGTCGCCCGCGCCTCTTTCTTTTCTCTGGACGAGCGGTGGCGGGACTCCGGTGATTGCCGTCGGCGAACGGCGGCTCCCCACGGGGTTCTGAGGGCGGGGATGGATCCGCCAGTCCAGGGCGGTCCCCCTGGTGGTCGCTAGGTTCGCGGGGGTGAAGGGGGTCGCCGGCGGCGAGCTTCGCGGCGGAGGTGGCTTCGGGAGGATTTGGGGGTTTGGGCCACGGTGGTTCTTGGTCGCGTTTGAGAGGCGGGGTGGCTCCGCAAGGTTCAGGGGAGGAGGATGGTTGTAACGCCCTCGATGCGGCTATATCTCCCACGTGTTGAGGCACGACTTAGAGGCATAACCGCATTGAAAGCAATGTCGCAAGTGAGGTAATCTTCACACAACCCATGTAATACATAAGGGAAAGAGATACATAGTTGGCTTACAATGCCACTTCACACAATACATAAATTAACATCCATCATTCAGTACACTCAAGGTCCGACTACGGAACCAAAATAAAGAAGATACCCCAAATGCTACACGGATCCCCGATCGTCCCAACTGGGCACCACTCGATCATCGTGAATAGACACATAGTAACGACCACGTTCCTCGTCGAACTCCCACTTGAGCTCGGTTGAGTCACTGCACCGCATCGCCGGCACCTGCAACTGTTTTGAAGTATCTGTGAGTCACGGGGACTCAGCAATCTCACACCCGCGAGATCAAGACTATTTAAGCTTATAGGAAGGACAGAGTAGTACAAGAGAGCTGCTTTACTTAGCATATATGGTGGCTACATCGCGAAAGAGAGCGAGAAGAGAAGCAAAGCACGGACGTGAAGCTAGTAGCGATCCAGAAGTGATCCTGAACTACTTACGTCAGACATAACTCCAACATCGTGTTCACTTCCCGGACCGCCGAGAAGAGACCATCACGGTTACACCTTGATTGATGTGTATTTTTTATTTGAGGTTAACTTCGGGTTTTCTACAACCGGACATTAACAAATTCCCATCTGCCTCATAACCGCGGGCACGGCTTTCGAAAGATATTACCCTGCAGGGGTGTCCCAACTTAGCCCATTATAAGCTCTCACGGTCAACGAAGGATATTCCTTCTACCGGAAGACCCGATCAATCTCGGAATCCCGGACTACAAGACATTTCGACAAAGAATAAAACAAGACCAGCAAAGCCGCCCGATTGTGCCGACAAATCCCGATAGGAGCTGCACATATCTCGTTCTCGTGGCACATCCGGATAAGTCAAGCTATGAGTAAAACCAACCCTCGAGTTTCCCGTGGTGGCCCCAAGTTGCTCGGTTCGGGCCAAGACTCGAAGGAGCACCGGTCCGGGGTTAAAATAAAAGATGACCCTCGGGCTCGCGAAACCCGGGGAAAAAGGCTTAGGTGGCAAATGGTAAAACCAATGTTGGGCCTTCTTTGGAGGAGTCTTATTCAAAGCGAACTGTCAAGGGGTCCCATAAATCACCCAACCGTAAGGAACGCGAAATCAAGGAACATAACACCGGTATGACGGAAACTAGGGCGGCAAGAATGGAACAAAACACCAGGCATAAGGCCGAGTCTTCCACCCTTTACCAAGTATATAGATGTATTAATTATAGCAGATATATATTGTGATATCCCCAACAAGTAAACATGTTCCGATCAGGAACAACATCTCCATGTTCCAACAAGGAACTAACTTCACCTTCACCTGCAACTAGCAACGCTATAAGAGGGGCTGAGCAAAGCGGTAACATAGCCAATCAACGGTTTGCTAGGAAAGGATGGTTAGGGGCTGACATGGCAATATGGGTGGCATGACATAGCAAGTGGTAGGCATCGCAGCATAGGCATAGCAAAAGACTGAGCAACTAGCATAGCAAAGATAGAAGTGATTTCGAGGCTATGGTCATCTTGCCTGCAATGTTCTCAGAGTTGTCGATAGCTTGATCCTCGTAAGCGTTCTCAACAGGTTCCTCGTTCACGTACTCGTCTCCCGGATCTACCCAAAGCAAGAACACAAACAAAAGAACCACAATAAATCACGGTGCAATGCACAAGCAACATGATGCAAAACATGACATGATATGTGAGATGTGATATGCAATGCGTATGTGCAAACCAAGTATGCCACTGGAAAGATGAGATGATTTCGGTTGAAATCGATATAAAGATCACCGGAATCGGATGCACGGTTTGGAAATGACAAGCAAAACAAGAATGGCACAAATCTGCCATTAACAGCATGATGCCACTTAGCAAGCAACAAGAAATTAAGCTACTGCACCCACACGTACCAACAAATCACATGACAGTGATCTACACAAGATGCTTGACAAAAGATGAGCACTGAGCTACGGCTAAATCACATCATAACAGGTTCAAACAAGCATGGAAAAAGTGCACAAAATATCAGGCTGGACATGGCAAAAACAGCATCAGGTTGCAATGTTCAGAGCAAGAAAACTACATGCTACAGGAACTTAAAATATCAAAACAAGGCATGGCATGAATCTAATCAAAGCATAGAACAAAAGTCCCTTACTGACCATAAGCCAAAAAGGATCATAAAATATAGTAACACCCATGTCAATATTGAAAGTTCCGTTAACAGATTCAGCAACATGGCATGTCAAAAACTGATAACAAGTAGGCATGTTTAAGAGCTCTATGCACTCACTACAGAGCCTTATATGATAAACTAGGCATACATACATCAAGAAGACATGGCATAGAAGACATACATGGCAAGAACAATAACATAGCATACATGGATCAACCACAACAACCTTGGCAAAATTGAATAACATGTAAACAATCTGCCAGAAACATTTTATAGCAAAAGTAGAGCTCGATTGACTCAAGCTATGGTACTCCATAATTGCAAACAAGGACATGGATGGATAGATCAAGACATGTTTAACAAAACATCCTTACTGAAGTATCTCAAAATATGCATGGATCTCTCGGTAGCATCAAGTTAACATGGCATCAAAATATCGACAAAACAGAAATGAACAACATCTGGACACCTACTTTGCATGCTTGTGCTAGTCACCACATAGATCACAAAAATACATGTCATACACCCCTGGAAAGATGGCATGGCATGTAACAAAACACATGTAGGACTCAACTTCATAGGGTGCACACATCAATCGTGGCAAAAATAACAAAAGTGCAAGTTCTGATAAGAAACAGAAACTAACATCACATAGCCCTCTTCCAACAGCATTTCGGGCACCAAGATGAGCTCAAATGAAAATGATGCAATGATATGAATGATCTACTCTTCGAGGCGAACATTTCGACATATTATACGCGCAAAATGGAGATATAGCATGAAGAAAATGACACAAAATATCAAAACTTCGGGGACTTTGGACGATTTTTGAGGTCAACCCTCGATCTAGGGTTGCACGGAACCCGAGGCGTGGCGCTCTCGCCGGAGTGGATGCGGGTGGCCGGAGAAGGGAGGCGGCCGGGCGGGCGGCGAGGCGCCAGCGGCGGGCGAGGTTTCACGGGCCGGGCGGCGGCGAGGTGGTCGGCGCTGGGAGGCGGAGCCGGGCGACCCGGGAGCTGGGCGGCCGGAGGTCGGGCGCCCGGGCGGTGGCTGCCGGGAGAAGAGAGGCCCGAGGCGAAAGCGGAGGCCGGGCGAGCTCCGGCGGCGGGGCGAGATGCGCCGGCTGGGAGCTCCGGGCGGAGGCGCGGGCAGAGGCGGCGGGTTTCAAGGTGGAGTCGACCGCGAGGGCGGCGGGTTCGCTGGCTGCCACGGGCGGGCGCCGGAGGCGACGGGCGGCGGGCCTGCCCGGCCCCGGCGGGCTCGGCGGGCTCGATCTGGCCGGAGGGCCGCGGCGGTGGAGAGAGAGAGAGACCGGCGCGATGAGGTGGCGGCGCGCGTGAGTGGAGGAGGGAGGCGGCGGCCGACGTGGCGCCCCCGATTCGCCGGAGCAACGTGGCTGCTGGGCTGGACACGTCGCGGCGGAACGGACACGTCCGATCATGGAGGAGGAAGATGGCTAGGTTGGATCACCGCGAAAAATCCGGAGGGACACATATTTGTAGGTAGAGGGAGCTAGGAGACTCCAAATGAGGTGCGGTTTTCGCCCACACGATCGTGATCGAACGACAGAGAGCATGGAAGTGACTTAGATGGGTTATTGGGCTGTTTTGGAGGGGTGATGGGCTGCAACTTAAAAGAGGCCTTTGCGAGAGTGCGGTTAACCGTTGGAGTACCAAACGAGCTCCAAATGACCCAAAACTTGACCGGTGGTCTAAGGGTGGTAGACCAAGGCCACTAGACGAACCTCGGTCCATTCCGAGAAGGTTTAGTACCCGCACACGGAAAAACGTAAAAGGGGCCGCCGGGGGAGATAGGAGCGCCGGATTGCAAAACGGACAACGGGGAAAATGCTCGGAATCATGAGACGAACACGTATGCAAATGCGATGCACATGATGACATGATAAAATGCATGACATGGACAAAATGCAAAATGAAGAAAAACCCAACCACGGAGGGAATATCATATCACAATGCCGAAAATGGCAAGAGTTGGAGTTACAAATATGGAAAGTTACATCTGGGGTGTTACAATGGTGGTGCTGGAAGGGTGGGAGAGGGCCTGCTCGCGACGAACGGAGCTGGAGTGTGGCGGCGGACGAACCGGCCGGAGACGAGGAAGACGGCTTCCCCCCGACGATTACTTGCTGTGGGGGCTCTATGGCGGTGGCCTGAGGTCGCCTGAGTCCTTGGATGAGTTCGGGGGCTCCTACTTATAGCGTGACTAGGTCGGTTCTGCGGCGGCCGGAGATAAGCTCGGCGAACCGCCTCGCTGTAGCTTGCAGGGCATCGTGGCGGCAACGAGCGCTAGCGGACGGGTTCGCGGATGAGCTCGAGCTGTTCCAGAGGACAGCTGTCGGGCTGGAGTGGCTCGGGCGGCGCCATCCATGGCAGAGCTGGCGGAGCGGCGGTGGCGGCTTGCGGTGGTGGTGCTGTGGTGCGCCAGGAGGGGCCAGGACGGCTCTGCGGCGAGGGAGGGGTCGGGGCGCGACGGCCGGGAGTGGGGAAGGGCCAGAACGGGCGCGGGTAGGCGGCAGCGGGACGTGGCGACTCGTGCGCACACACGTGCAAAACGCGCGCTCTGGCCGCGCCCAGAGCGTGCACGCCAGGCACTTGACGAAATGCCAGCGTGCGTTAGAGAGCTTGGGTGAGGCTGGCAATTAGCAGGTCTAGGTTAGAGGCATCTAGGAGTTTAGTGGACAAGGTGATTGGGTCAGTGGATCAAGCTTATAATGCAAACTCAAAATCATGCCAAAACTGGCCATGCATTCAAGGTGCTTGACAGAATGCCAAAGCAATCTAGGCAACTCTTGGGGTGGCCAAAATCTCCAGATCAATGTCTCTTTAGATGATACAGAGGGTGGCAAGGTTAGTTTGTCAAAAACAAAAACTTGTTAGTGCAAGTTTGTGAGAAAACTAATTCTGGACAGAAAGAAAAGGGCAGCATTGCATGGACCAAACATACTCCAATGGGTCCACTCTCCTGGACTTAGGGGTTTTGCAGGGTGGTCTATAACTAGGAGAAAGAATCATGGGTAAAAGGGCAAATTAAAATATGGTTGCAGTATAGATCACCAAGCTGGACTATAATGAAGATGAGGTTGATTTACTCAATTTTTTCAAAGAACATCAATGGGTTTTTGCATAAAGTTGAATTATATACTACTACTAACATCCCATAATTTTGGTGGAACCTTTAAAGAAATATTGAAATAGGTTGTAGTGCAATTCCACAAACTGGACCGGATTTGAAAACTTGGGGTAGAGCTCAAAATATCCCATGAATAAAAGATATTTTTGCATCAAGGTGGTTTAAAAACATCACATGACATCCCCAAATTTTGGTGGGATTTTTAAATAATTTTATCAAAGGGTTGTAGTGCAAAAGAGGCTCTAAGGCTTATGAAAAATCATTTTTAAAGAAATAAAGCTCAAGGAAACTCATTATGCAAATAAATCCACTGATAAAGGAAATGTTTTTCTTGAGAGGGTAAACAAGTCCAATAATATATTTGCAAAGTTTTCACTTGGGGTAAAAAATCCATAATATCAAAGAAAGGAATGGTTGTGAAATCAAGGAAAAATCCAGAAAATGAAAGATTTAATTTCCTGGCAAAATTTTAATAAACAAATCATGTTTAAAATTTCTGGGGTGTTACAACACTACCCCCTTAAGAAAAATCTCGTCCTCAAGATTTGGTAAGGGTTGTTTTGAAAATTTTGCTCCTATTAGCTGAAACCAAACCGTTTACTCATAGCACAAACTTAGGGTACAACGCATAAGATGCAATACATAAATAAACATAGCTATGACGTTTACAATGAAAACGGAAAATGGACAGGGTCCCGAGAAAACATCTCTGGTGCAGGGGCACACTCTTCTATCGGCGGAAGCGGATTGACTAGTCGATGAACGTGTGTCTCCTGGACGGGCCTCAGCGGTCTGCCGATGGCGATCTGAGGATTTAAATCAGCGAGGCTCTGGAGATAACCCATTACCCGCTGGGTCATGCGCTCTTCTTGGCGATGACATCTTGGGCAAGGTTGGCCAAGATCTTGGGTCTCTCTCAATTCGTCCACCGGGAAAAGAGGTTACTTCTCCGGGTACTGCACGACTCGGGAAATAATAATACTCTCGATCGCTGGCATAGGGTACCGCGAATCGAAGGCAAGCAAGTGCTTCGCACGCAGCAGCTTCTATGGCCATCTGCGGAGTCGTCATAGATTTCCCCACGAAGGAGACTTCCGTTGGGTTTTGGTTTGGGTTTGCAGGAGGGATGTGCACTACTGCCCAATATTTCGAGCTGGATGGTGTGATCCTCGATTTGAGCAACTCGTACTGGGGTGGATGGGTAGCGCTCATGGTATTGCAGGTAAAGTCCCACAATATTTTAACAAAACTACCTGGAGTTGCATCTGGGGTTCTCAGATAAATACTAGGGCTCGGCATGGCAATGGAATGGTTGTGAGGGTTGTGCCCAAGGTGAGGGATACTTGGCAAGGTCACGAGGTGGCCTCTTATATAGCAACTGGGCTGGGTTACTTACCGCGATGAGGGGCAACTAGTTTGTCGGTTCTGCTCTATGGGATCGGGGTCAATGCCACAAATACATATATCTCACAAAAGCGACGCATTACTGTGGGTGTTGTCAGGGGTGGTTTTTGGTAGCTACGCCTGGAATTAAAAATGCAATCGTACACCCACATACTTATGCCTGGCTACTATTTAAAGTAAGGGCGCACAAGCAAACAACATTTAATTATGGCAATACAGGATCACACAATTACAGGGCGTGGGCATACTAAGACTCGGTACTACTCGAGTAACTTAGTCTACCTCGTTTATATCTAAGAGGGCATGCCTTGTGGACGCCGAGGCTTCTCCACGAGTTTCACCGTCGGGGTTAGCTGGAGGGGGTTGAGGGGCTGCAGGGTCGGGGTAGCGATGATGACCATCGCGGGGGTTGTTGGCCAATATCCCGTTGGAGCGCGTTCCCAAAAGGCGACAAAGCACTTCTGGGGACACCAAAGCACCTTGGTTGATGGCTGGGGCAGACCTCAAGGACTCGATCGGTTGTCCGAACAGCACGATTGGGTTGTCGGCTTCGGGCTCTTCTTCTCTCCTTGTCGGGGTTCGGCGAACCAGTTCCCCTCGAGGTGCGATCAGATCAAGGGTGATTTGATCGAACAGTTCCTCTAGTGCCCTTACATAGCGCACCAGATGCAATAATGCAGGATCCGTCTCGTGATCTCCGTTGGCAACTTGCACTACTAGGAAAAGGGCTATAGATGAAATTGACACTAATGGCGCACCAGAGAAGAGGTGCGCCACTACTATATACTAATGGCGCACCATCAGGTGATGCGCCATTAGTGTGGAAGACACTAATGGCGCACCAGGCATAAGGTGCGCCACTATTAACAATTATTTTTCATTTTTCCAAACATACTAATGGCGCATCCAGGCGAAGTGCGCCATTAGTAGTTCTAACTAGTATTGGCGCACAAGCCACAGAGTGCGCCACTAATATGTTTTTATTCCTTTTTTTGCAAAACTACTAATGGCGCACCTTGGCATAGTGCGCCATTACTAGTTTAAACTAGTAATGGAACACTATGCCACGGTGCGCCATTAGTATATATATATTTTTAACTTTTTTGCAAAACTACTAATGGCGCACGGCCACGGTGTTGTCGTGAGGAGAGGCAAAGGGAAGATCATCAGAATGGATGGAGTAGCCAATGAGCAAGACTTCGACAAGTACGGCGACCCGAAGATCGAACATGACGACGACGATGAAGTAGCAGCATACACCACACGAAGAAGCAGGACCACCCTACCTAAAGGATGTCCGTTCCACAGAAGAACTCTATTTGCGAAAAAGAAGGGCAAGAAGAATGTGAACAGATAGCTAGCTAAGATCGATGGTATTTAAATCGTAGCCTTCATTTCTCGATTGTATTTCATGGGCACTTTTTGAACTCATGAATGTTTTTAAATTTCATGGACACTCGATCTTGATCCCCCTCCATCTCGATCGCTATCCCACCTAGCCATATCCGGTCACCCTCGCCGCCGAGCACCCCCCTCATACACCATCTCCCCCGCTCCACCGGCCGCCGCCGACCCCCCGCACCCTCCCCCACTCCACCGCCGCCAACGACCCACCGCACCCTCCCCGCTCAGCAACCGCTGCCGCCGACCCCGCCCGCACCTCCCCACTCCACCGCCGACGACCCCCGGCCACAAAAAAAAAACAAATTTGATTATATTTTCAAATAATAAATTTGATGATTTTGCAAATAATAAATTTGATGATATTTTTTCATATTCATAAATATTTTCAAATAACAAATTTGATGATATTTTTTAAAAAATTATTACTGTTTTTATAAAAAAATATTACTGTTATGATTTAAACAAGTTTGAACATATTTAAACACAAATAAATATCAAACAGCATTGTCAATGCCTAAAAACAAAAATTGGGCGGCCTGGGAATCGAACCCAGGACCTCCTAGTGTGTGTGCTGCGTGCTGACCAGTCGGGCTAGTGGGCGTGTTCTGATGGAGATAGGGTTAGGTGGAATATAACCTGACCAGTGGCTAGTAATTAAAAGAAAATTCTAATGGCACACCAACTTAGGTGCGCCATTAGAATCGCCGTACTTATGGCGCACTGGGGAGAGGTGCGCCATTAGAACACTCCCCCCACTCCACCTATTCCCCTCGCACTGTGGCCTCCCTCCCTTCCTCGCCACATCCCCCACTCAACCCCAACCGTACACCGCCGCCCCCTCCGTCCCCTTCGTCTGCCGCCCCCTCCGTCTGGCCAAGCCGCCGTCGGTGGCCTTGCCGCCCTTGCTGTGGTCTTGCGCTGCCCAGCGCCGCCGCTCCGACCCCGCAGGACTCCACCCCCGCCGCCCCCCGAACGGGATCGGCCGAGCGTGCGCCGCCCGCTCCTCTCCTCTCCTCCTCCCTCCGATGAGCGAGGGCCTCCTCCGGCCCCTGCAGCAGCCGACGAGCGCGGCCCCGATGCACCCACCCCGCCAGCCCCTGCTGTCCTCCACCACCGGCCCCAGCTCTCCTTCGATCAAGTGGCGAGGACCGGACAAGCTCGGACCCCGACCCCGACCCCGACCCCTTCACCGACCCCGACCCCGACCCCTCCGGCGACCAGGTACCTCTCCTCCTTCCTCCTTCCTCCCACTTTTCAGTTTAATGGTGTGAACTAGTTCTGGATGCGAATCATGTCAAATAGAAACATTGCTGAACTTGCATGCTATGTATTTACAAATACTGCTATATAGTATAGTCAGTGAAGAATAAAGGCCTCATAAAAAACCTTTTTATATGCCATTATGTGTGGAAGCATCAGATTAGGGTTTTTGTTAGCTAAGTGGCAATTTTGTGTATATAAATGGACAGATCACAAAGCATTTTGTAGGTCTAATTCATGTTGTCTTGTTTTTTTACCTTAGCAAATTTGCCATTCTTTCAAGGAATAAACAAATTCATTATTATTTTACGAAACTATGATGTGTTTCTGCCACAACAACAAACACCGGCATGGTAAATTTTGGGCCATGGGAACATGGCAAATGTACATTGGCTCTTCTCAAAAACATGGCAAATTCTGAAAGTTTCTAAAGCATGGCAATCTCACCATCCTTCATATTTATATGTCTAAATTCTTTATAGATTATGTATGGCAAGTTTAACTAAAGTATCATGTTTATTTTTTCCCATGTTTTTAGACATCTCTGAAAGTGCCATGACAAAATGATCACTAAAACATGACAAATATGATCAATAGGCAATACTAGTGGATATTAGGCCTTTTTACAGGCAATAATACTAGAATTTTAGGCTTTTTTTGGAGGAGTGTGTTTCATGCTGGCTTACAGTGATGAATTAGTTAGAATTGTGTATGATTGTGCCTAAAGTAGATAATCTAAAGATACGTAAAATAATTAGGGAGCATGTGTGAATCTAAAGTATATTGTGAACTTCCAACATTTGCTCTATTGTCCATGTGGTTGAAGCAATGAAGTTGAGTGTGTCATTCTTGCTATGGTCATGTAAGAGAAATGCTCTGTCTTGCTAATATTACCATGAGATTTGGGGTAATCAGCTAGTTCTGGTCAAAGCAAGTGGTTTTCCTGAGCTATGCCTTGGTTAGAAAATGATGCATGATGGTTTGTTCAGAAGAGGAATAATCCCAGGATAGCACGTATCATGGGGTCAAACCTGGGACCCCTATTGTAAATTGATTTTGATTATTAATTTTTCTGTGAGCAGATGAACTACAGTGTTTGTGTTGTAATGAAACTTGAGCTGAAATAGAACTTGACAGCCTGTACAGTGAATATATACAGTCATTGTAATTTTTGGGAGTAATTTTTGGTGTCAAATCACTCAAGCAGTAACTGAATTTTCAAACTGAACTTAACACAATACTATTCAGTTAATTTGCTTGGACAGTAGTATGTATACTTGTGACGATGCTACTTGTGATCTTCTGAAATGACCCATTGGCGACTTCATTACGCGGGGATAATGATATTGCAGGTACCCCGAGAGGCCCTTGAGTTTGCTGGAATGTCGATTAACTTCCGTTCCAAAGAATTGGTACTCCATATGTCCTATTTTCAGCAAAGGTCATGCTGAAATTTTCCGTGAATTTTGGCATGACTTTGCTAAAAATAGGACATATGGGGTACTTGCGACTAATGCATGAGCCGGGGTATCTTAGTACTTAGTTAAGTAGGATCAACTGCCCCGCCATTCCTGCTGCATAGGTGGCAATAGAGACAAGTGATTAGTGCCAAGTGATTAGGCCCAATCTAGGGTGCCTCGGCATCGATAAACCCTAAATGATGAAAGCTTAACTTAGCATTTAGGGTGCCTCGGCGTCGACAAACCCTAAATGATGAAACCTTGGCTTCTATAGGGTGCCTCGGTGTCGATGAGAACCTAAATGATGTACGCTTAGGCTTTTAGGGTGCCTCGGCGTTGACAAACCCTAAATGATAAAAGCTTAGCTTTTAGGATGCCTCGGTGTCGACAAACCCTAAATGATGAGACCATGATCTTGTTCCTTGACAATAACCAACTTTTTGACCAATTGTTTTTCCTATTTAGAGCGAAACATGGCCCACAACGATGAGGCCGGCGGTTCGGGCGGCAAGCACTTCTGGGAGCTGTCCCAGGAGATGGAGGAACAACCTCACCGCTATGAGGACGCCGCGGAAGACACCGATCCGGACTACACAACCCCTAGTGGCGTCGGGGATGACACCACTGATGGTGCCGCCAAGGATGCCACCACTGATGATGGCGGCACACACACAGATGGAAGCCAACCGAAGAAGCAACGGAAGGACTGGCGCCCGAACGCGCTCCGCACCGTCAAGGAGGAATTTACTCAAGTGGACTCCGACGGGAATCGAACGGAGCCCAAACATATAGTCAAGGGGTACTCGGTTCAGCTCGGGTGCATTCTCCAGAGCACCGTCTCGATCAACACCGAGAACCTTAGGCATAAGGACCGAGGGAATTTGCGCAATCTCCTCTTCACGAAGCTGCACGAACGATACAAGTTCCCCTCTGAATTTGAAAACACACGCCTCTTAGGGAATAAAGTGAACAGTGCCGCCCTCACGAAGATGAGCACGGCCCTGTCTACTTGGAGAAGCGCGGTGAAGATAATCATTGAGAAAGGTGATAGTTATGAGAAGATCAAGGAGAAAAATCCTTCGATCAGCGAAGAGGACTACAAGGAGTTCAAGATCAAGTGTGAGAGCAGTGCAACCTCTGAATCAAGTCAGTGGGGGAAAGAAATGCGGGAGTTGATCTTAGGGGAACACAAACTCGGTCCCGGCGGTTACAGAGTGGTGGAGCCAATATGGGACAAGGAGGACACGGAGCGTGCCGAGCAAGGCCTATCGCCCCGCTTCGAGAAATACAGAAGTGACAAGCAGACCAGGAACTATGTCCGGGCCCGGTACAAGGAGGACCCGATAACAAAGGAGCTTACCACGGATCCGAAGACCAGGGCGCTTGAGCTTGTTCTTGCGAAGGAGACTGAAAGCAGTAGCGCGAGGTCGTCTCAGAGCACCCCTGCTTGGGACAACACTCTAAATAGGGCATTGAACGTAATGAAAAACAAGGACAAGCTCACTAAGCCATCATCAGCTGGTCGTGTGGCCGGCAAAGGCTTGTCCACAAAATGGTCATCATACTATACCGCTGGTGGGCGAAAGGAGAAAAAGACCAGCTCGGAAAGCCAGTCGCACGTGGTTGAAGCACTCAAGGCACAAGTGGCACGGATTCCGGAGATTGTCCAAGAGCAAGTGCAACAACAACTGGGATCGACGCTCACCGGCATTATGCCTACCTTGATTCATGGGATAACGACGTGGATTGCGGGTGGCCAACAGGGGCCGCCCCCGATTCCTAGCTTCACGGCCAGCAACTCGCACAACGCGCAGGCGGCGCCATTGGTGTCTCCGGCGGCGGCGGTATTGGTGTCTCCGACGCTGGCACGGCCGGCATTGGAGCTTAATGCACCGGGTGTCGCGGCGGCACCTCGCCGACAAGCGGCCCCTCCGTCGATTACCGCCCGCCGTTGGCGGTGCATCGACATTTAGCCGAGCTCGACGCCATCATCATGGTAACTAATTAAGCCTCTCGGCCGAGGACTTCATCTCCTTGCCTCGATCAAGCATCCCCGACGCCCTACATGTTTTCAGAGGGCACCGCCGACGTTTCGTGCACTCTCCTGCACTTCGTGAACGACGAGTTGGTCGATGTCGCCAAGGGAAAAGTCATTCAACCGGGTAACCCCGTGTTCCACGGTAAACCGATGCCACCCACTGTGTATAGGGTTCAACTGGTTCGGGTGCTACCAGGCTGCGACGAGTTGTTACCTCCGATTCAACCCGCCGGGGCCGACGAAGAGCCAGATTCGTTTGGGGGCGGGGGACACCACCCCAAAGACAACACCGCCAGTCGTGCTGGCGCCAAGCCATGGCAAGACCATTGGTGTCTGGGCGCCAAGCCATGGCAAGACCACCGCAACGCTACCGGACATGCCAGACATTCCTATGGCACAGGATCCGAACATGCATATGGCATAGGATCTGGACGACGACAACAACGTCGATAAGTACTTTGCCGAACATGGGTACGATGACGAATTCTGCGGGCCTCTTTCTCAAGAACCCAACCAAGACGACCGCGGTCTAGCTGGTAAGACGGAGAAACCCAGTTGCAACAGGCCTCATCTGGCGTTCAGTTCTCAGGAGACGCCTCCAGCTGCCGACTTCACCGAGCCTCAGATAGCCGAGGTGCCAAATATTATCAGCCCCAACACACTCACGAAGGCTGTCTGTGAGCAGAACTCATGTGACACCCCAAAAAATTTACCTTGTTTTATTAATTAACATTTTGCCAGGAAATTTAAACTTTTATTTTCTGGACTTTTCTGTTGATTTTAGAGCCATTCTTTTCCTTATTATTATGGAGTTTTTACCTCAAGTGAAAAACTTCCCACTTATATTATTGGACTTGTTTGCCCTTTCAAGAAAAAAACATTTCTATTGTCAGTAGAATTTATTTGCACAATTGTTTCTCTCTGAGCTTTATTCCTAAAAATATTTTTCATTAGTTTTGGAGCTCTTTTTGAACTACAACCACTTGATAAATTTATTTAAAATTTTCACCAAAATTTGGAGATGTCATGTGATGTTTTTAAATCACTTTTATGCAAAAACATCTTTTATTCATGGGATATTTTGAGCTCTACACCAAGTTTTCAAAACTGGTCCAGATGGCAGTATTGCACTACAACCCATTTAAATATTTCTTTCTAGCTTCCACCAAAATTATGGGATGTTCATAGGAGTATATTATTCAACTTTATGCAAAAACCCTTTTATGTTCTTTGAAAATTTTTAGTGAATCAACCTCATTTTCGTTCTGGCCCAGTTGGGTGTTTTCTACTGCATCCCTATTTAATGTTGCTCTAGTGCTCTTGAGCTTTTTCCTACTTATAGCCCATACTACAAAACCCTTAAGTCCAGGAGAGTGGACTCATTGGAGGATTTTAAATCCATGCAAACATGCCTTTTTCTGTCTGTCCAAAACTGTAGATTTGCAAAACTTGCACTAACAAGTTTTTGCTTTTGACAAACTAACCTCACCACCCTCTGTATCATCTAAAGAGACCCCAATCTGGAAATTTGGGCCACCCCAAGAGTTTCCTAGATGCCATTGGCATTCTGGCAAACACCTTGAGTGCATGAACATATCTGGCATGAATTTTGGTTTGCATTGTGAACTTGATCCTCTGACCCAACAAGCTTGTCCACTGATCTCCTTGCAAACCCTAGCCTAGACCTGGTAATCCCCAGCTCCACCCAAGTCACCTAGCATGCCCTGGCATTTCGCCGAACGCTTGGCGTGCACGCTCTGGGCCTGCCCAGAGCGCATGTTTTGCACGCGAGCGCACCGAGCCGCCGCGTCCCGTTGCCGCCACCCCCGCGCCCGTTCTATCCCTTCCCCTCTCCCAGTCGACGCACCCGACCCCTCCCGCATCGCAGGGCTGCCCCTGGAGCTCCACAGTGCCGCCGTCAGGTCGGCCACGGCGGCTAGCGGGCGGCCACAGCAGCCTCTGCCGTGGACGGCGCCGCCCGAGCCACTAGCGCTCGCCAGCTGCCCCCTGGAGCAGCTCAAGCTCATCCGCAAGCCCGTCCTCTAGCACACGTCACCGCCACGTCGCCCTAGCTACAGAATGACGATCGCCGGCGTTCTTATCCACGGCCACCGTCGGAACCGACCCCGATCGCCTATAAAAGGACCCCCGAGCTTGCCTAGGCCCTCAGGCAACCTCAAGCCAGCCCTCTGGAGCTCCCCTAGCCCGCAATCGACGGAGGAAGGCCGTCTTCCCCATCTCCGGTAGGTTCGGCCGCCGCCACTCTCCGGCTCCGCTCGATGCAACCAAAGCCTCCCCCATCCAACCAGTGGCACCATCCCCTCCTCCTCGATCTCGCGGAGACACCCAACACCTCAAGCCCGCTCGGGAACCACCGTAGCGCGAAGCCCCAACTCCCCCGAGGCCACCGTACGCCGCGAAGCTCGTCGCCGGTGACTCCCTCCATCCCCGTCACCCCCTCGACCATCGGGAGGACCGCCCCGGTCTTGCGGTTTCGTCCCTGCCCTCGGATGCCCTCGAGGAGCCGGGGTTCGCCAGTGTTGATCGCCGGAGCCTCGCCTCTGTTCGGCTAGAGGAAGAAGGAGGCGGGGGCGACTGGTCAAACCTAACCAGTGGGCCCCCTGGACCCACTGTCAGCGACCCAGCCCCGCCCGCGTGGTTTTAAGTGGAAGCGTAAAACCCCCAAGTACGTCTCCCCTGCTTCGAAAGCGTATTCTCATCGAAACATTTTCTTTTCTGTTTTATTTTAAAAATAGAGTTTGACTGAAACTTTGACTGGCTATATCTTTTTAAATATAAATCCAAATGACTTGATTCTTTTTCTGTTCTTTCCCAAATATTGTCTAGTTTATTTTCATATTTATTTAAAAAAATTCCAAACAACTTTTTTGTACTGTTTTTGAAGTATGTGTTATTTGAATATCTTCAAAAATAGGAGTTTGAAGAAGGAGAAAACTTTCAAAAGTTTTGGAATGCACCCTGCCTCTCCACAACTTGAAGGCAAGCATTTTTGAACTCTGGCATAATATTATCGTGTGTTGTTTGATACAGTTACAACACCACCGTGACACGGAGTATCCGTTATTTGTTTGTGAGGATATGATCATACTTGCATACTTATGATCTCATGCTATTGGAGCTTGATATGTTTGCGATAGTAATCATTCTCACATGCCATTTATGCCTACCGGGAGGAAGCCGAGAAAGTCTCTATGATGGTTATCTCTGGTTCCCCGTCGAGACGGTTGTGTCTGGTATGGCAAGATGAGGTATGATGAGTAGTGATACTGTCTGTTGGATTGAAACATATTTGTTATACTAATCATGCAGGAAATACTTAAGCCTCCTGAGTCGGCCGTAGATCGAGTCTTGTTCCAGTAACCCCCATACTTGTTTTCGTGCTGCCACTTGTCCCTGCCATAGGTAGGGTACGGTTCAGTAAGTTGTCAACCCCTGTCTTAGCACACACCATACAAAGAGGCCATGGTGGAAGATACCGGCTGCATCCGGTAGGCATGCCACCTGGTCCGGGGGCATGGGTGTTTCCGGTTGGGACCGAGAGGGGGGCACCCCTTAGAGCAAGAGATATAAATTTGATCCCATGCTACGCGTGGTTGTAGCCTCCCCACTTAGAGTTTTGCTTAACAGGTGTCGTGGGTGATTCTAGACACGAGTAATGTTAAGCTGGTGTGTGCAAGTCAGGCGTGTTTTCGACTAAAAGACCGTAGACGGAATTAGTTCCGATGGACTAAAGAAATCCGTTACTCATGGGTAAAGAGTACACCCTCTGCAAAGATATTATACCTATTCGGATAGCCGTGTCCATGGTTAAGGACTACAGTTTGGGATGGGTCAAGTGTCGGTCTTCGGAGGAGAAACTGTTAAACCAGAACATGGATCATGACTTGTGACGTATGATGATTATGATTATTATTATCATGGACTAACCATTTATGTTATTTGAATTATTGAGTACCCCTGGGACGGTTCTACCTCCTGGATATTCACTGTGATTATTCTTATATAAGCCCTTTATGTGGTGTCGCTCAGACGCCCGACTGTGGCATGCTTGTCATTTCATTTACTTATAAGCCCTTTATGTGGTGTCGCCGACGCCCGACTGTGGCATGCTTGTCATTTCATTTACTTATAAGCCCTTTATGTGGTGTCGCTTAGACGCCCGACTGAGGCATACTTTATATTGTTATCCTTTCGAGGCGTCGCTTCAGACACCTGATCGGTGCATTCTATTTCTACTCGCTGATTGCATATTCACATATGACATGTTTAACCTGCTGGCATGCATCATGAGCTCCATTCATGACCCATTTAAGTAATCATAGAATATTTCAAAGCATGATTATCGCTGGTTATATTATACCTGTGTTCTCAATGTTTGCGAGTACATTCAAAGTACTCACCGGGCTTGTCCCTGGCTATTGTCTTGGCCAGATTTCTTGCGTGGAGAGGAGCGTTGTGATGACAGCCGCGGAACCTACGCAATGGTGATAGCAGCCTCGCGAAGATAGGAGTTATCTAGGTCAGCTGTTCCTGTGGGAAATGGAGTTCCATAGACGCTGATGATCCGCAAACCGCTTCCGCCATCAACCACTAGAAACCATTTGTTGTAGACGTAGGCAAGGATGGTCTTGTACTACATATTATGTACTTTGCTTGGAATTTCTGTATCAAGTTGATAACTCATCAGCTAACAGTAATCCTGGGGCTGATGAGCACAAGGGCCATTTTCTAGGAAATTATATCCCGAATATCCGGTCCCGACAAACTTGGTATTAGAGCCAGGCTGACCATTGGCTAATCCTATCTTAGCCAGGTCGTTAAACCTAGGTCAACCAACCCACCAAACCTTAACCAAACCCCGGCCAAGCTTCTCGTGTAAGATAGCCACACAGTAACCCGACACCTTTTGGCAGTCGGTGCCCAACCTATCAACCTAGCCTGTCGATCACGCGCCAGTGACCGACTCCTAATTAGTCTTTTTCGCAAGCGTGCGAAGGAAGACTCCGTCCCCTTTTTCTATAAAAAGGGCACGCTCGCCTCAGCCCAGCACAACACAGCCTCTACCACAGACCAAGCTATAATGCCAGGACCCATTGTTCACAATGAGAGCAAAGTGACCAACCTTGGAGGTTTTGTGACCGTGCTAGCAAACCTCACCCGGCGTGCCTTCGCGTTAGAGGAACCCCCAGACTATGTTGTGTACCAAGGGCCCATGAGCGGTGAAAGCTGTCAGTTCTGGGCCACTGTGCACTTCTATGGTAGGGGTCTATCACGTAACGCCTCTGAGTTCCTTTGGAAGGACAACTTCCTTTGAGCCACAAGCCATCCAACTAGCTGCTCGAGAGGCTATAGTTCAACTCCGACACTTGTCGCCCTGAGTAAACTGCCGCTCCTTCTACTACTACCCCAGCTGTGACGGGTATGGTAGACCACCCCAATTTGCCAACGGAGACCACGAGACGGACCTTGCATTATTGCATCTGGTGCGCTATGTAAGTGCACTAGAGGGACTGTTCGATCAAATCACCCTTGATCTGATCGCAGCTCGTGGAGAACTGGCTCGTCGAACCCCGGCAAGAAGAGAAGATGAGCCCGGCACCGACAACCCAGTCGTGTTGTTCGGACAACCGATCGAGACCTTGAGGTCAGCCCCAGCCATCAACCAAGGTGCTTTGATGACCCCAGAAGTGCTTCGTCGCCTTTTGGGAACACACTCCAACGGGATTGTGGCCAACAATCCCCGCGATGGTCATCATCGCTACCCCGACCCTGCAGTTCCTCAACCCCCTCCGGCTAACCCCGACGGTGAAGCCAATGGAGAAGCCTCGACGTCCACAAGGCACGCCCGCTTAGATATGAACGAGGTAGACTAAGCCACTTGAGTAGTACCGAGTCTTAGTACGGCCTCACCCTGTAATTACGTGATCTTGTATCGCCACAATGTTGTCTGCATGTGCGCCCCTATTTTAAATAGTAACTGTGCATAAGTATGTTGATGTGCAGTTGCCTTTTTAATACCGAGCGTAGCTACAAAAAACAAACCCTGACGGCACCCACAGTAACACGTCACTTTTGTGAGATGTGTGTATCTGTGGCTTGGACCCCGACCCCATGAGAGCAGAACCAGCAAGCTAGTGCCCCTCACCGCGGTAAATAACCCAGCCTGGAGGCTATATAAATGGCCACCTTGTGACCTTGCCAAGTACCCCTCACCTTGTGCACCACCCTCACACATATTTTTTTTGCCATGCCGAGCCCTAGCATTTATCTGAGAACCCCAGATGCGACGCCGGGTAGCTTTGCTAAAATATTGTGGGACTTTACCTGCAGTACCATGGGTTCTACCCAGCCACCCCAGTACGAGCTGCTCAAATCAAGAATCACCTCATCTACCTTGAAATATTGGGCAGTAGTGCACATCCCTCCCGTAAACTCAAATCAAGACCCAACGGAAGTCTCCTTCCTGGGGAAATCTATGCCGACTCCGCAAATGGCCATAGAAGCAGCTGCACACGAGGCAATTGTTCACCTTCGATTCGCGGTACCCTATGCCAGCGAACGAGGGTATTATTACTTTCCGAGCCGTGCAGCACCCGGAGAAGTAGCATCCTTTCCCCGTGGACGAATTGAGAGAGACCCAGTACTGGGCAACCTTGTCCTGTATGTCATCGCTCAAGAACGTTTGACCCAGCGAGTAATGGGTTATCTCCAGAGCCTCGCTGATCTAAATCCTCAGATCGCCATCGGCATACCACTGAGGCCCGACCAGGAGAGGCGCGTTCATCGACTGGTCAACCCGCTTTCCCCGATAGAAGAAGAGTGTGCCCCAGTACCAGAGATGTTTTCTCGGGATCCTGTCCTTTTACCGTTTCCTTTGTAAACGTCATAGCTATGTTTATTTGTGTGTTGCAGCTTATAATTGTACCCTAAGTTTTTGCTATGAGTAAACTCTTGGTTTCAACTAATGGGAGTATCATTTTTAAAACAACCCTTAGCAAATCTCGAGGACGAGATTTTTTCTTAAGGGGGGTAGTGTTGTGACACCCCAAAAATTTTACCTTGTTTTATTAATTAAAATTTTGCCAGGAAATTTAAACTTTTATTTTCTGGGCTTTTCTGTTGATTTCAGAGCCATTCTATTCCTTATTATTATGGAGTTTTTACCTCAAGTGAAAAACTTCCCACTTATATTATTGGACTTGTTTGCCCTTTCAACAAAAACATTTCTATTGTCAGTAGAATTTATTTGCACAATTGTTTCTCTCTGAAATTTATTCCATAAAAAGATTTTTCATTAGTTTTGGAGCTCTTTTTGAACTACAACCACTTGATAAATTTATTTAAAATATTCACCAAAATTTGGAGATGTCATGTGATGTTTTTAAATCACTTTTATGCAAAAACATCTTTTGTTCATGGAATATTTTGAGCTCTACACCATGTTTTTAAAACTGGTCCAGATGGCAGTATTGCACTACAACCCATTTAAATATTTCTTTCTAGCTTCCACCAAAATTATGGGATGTTCATAGGAGTATATTATTCAACTTTATGCAAAAACCCTTTTATGTTCTTTCAAAATTTGAGTGAATCAACCTCATTTTCATTCTGGCCCAGTTGGGTGTTTTCTACTACACCCCTATTTAATGTTGCTCTAGTGCCCTTGAGCTTTTCCTACTTATAGCCCATGCTACAGAACCCTTAAGTCCAGGAGAGTGGACTCATTGGAGGATTTTAAATGCATGCAAACATGCCTTTTTCTTTCTGTCCAAAACTGTAGATTTGCAAAACTTGCACAAACAAGTGTTTGCTTTTGACAAACTAAGCTCACCACCCTCTGTATCATCTAAAGAGACCCCAATCTGGAAATTTGGGCCACCCCAAGAGTTGCCTAGATGCCATTGGCATTCTGGCAAACACCTTAAGTGCATGAACATATTTGGCATGAATTTTGGTTTGCATTGTTAACTTGATCCTCTGACCCAACAAGCTTGTCCACTGATCTCCTTGCAAACCCTAGCCTAGACCTGCTACTCCCCAGCTACACCCAAGCCACCTAGCATGCCCTGGCATTTCGCCGAACGCTCGGCGTGCACGCTCTGGGCGCTCCCAGAGCGCACGTTTTGCACGCGCGCGCACCGAGCCGCCGCGTCCCGTTGCCGCCACCCCCGCGCCCATTCTAGCCCTTCCCCTCTCCCAGTCGATGCACCCGACCCCTCCCGCATCGCAGGGCTGCCCCTGGAGCTCCACAGTGCCGCCGTCAGGTCGGCCACGGCGGCTAGCGGGCGGCCACAGCAGCCTCTGCCGTGGACGGCGCCGCCCGAGCCACTAGCGCTCGCCAGCTGCCCCTGGAGCAGCTCAAGCTCATCCGCAAGCCCGTCCTCTAGCACACGTCGCCGCCACGTCGCCCTAGCTACAGAATGACGGTCGCTGGCGTTCTTATCCACGGCCACCGTCGGAACCGACCCCGATCGCCTATAAAAGGACCCCCGAGCTTGCCTAGTGTCGTGGTTCTAAGTCTGACAGTAGAATGGGGGGTAGGTATGGAGAGGCAAGATCCTAGCTATGGAGTAGTTGTATACACAAGGGATTTACGAGTTCAGTCCCTTCTCGGAGGAAGTAATAGCCCTACGTCTCGGAGCCCGGAGGCGGTCGACTGGATTATATGCGTATGTGTTACAGGGGTGCGAACCCTTCTACCTGTGGAGGGGGGTGGCTTATATAGAGTGCGCCAGGACCCCAGCCAGCCCACGTAGAAGAAGGTTTAAGGTGCGTTAAGGCTAGGCGTTACTGGTAACGCCTTACATAAAGTGTCATTACGATCATAAAGACTATTTAACTACACACCGTTTGGGCACCGAGTGGCTCTTGGACTCCTGGTGGTCGAGTGTCTTTGAATCTGTCGAGTGGAAACCTACCAGGCCGACTAGAAGACCGCTTCTCTTGCGAGTGTCCTTGTGGAGGGTACCTTTGGGCAGGTCTATGACCCCCCAGGTACATGACTTCATCATTAGCCCCCGAATGGATCGAGGTTTGAGTGAGGAAGGAGTTGATAATCTTTCCGACCTGTTCTTCGTGTTGCGAGTGTGTCTTACTCTGGATCAACGACCTTTTAGTGATGGCATCAACTTCTCTTTCAGTCGCCTTGATCCATTCTTCACGTTTTGTCGAGCTCTGTGAACTTGAGGATTTCCAAGCGACGGATCGGAGGAAATCTGCTATCTGACGGGTTGCTCCGCGGTTAGCGGATTTCACGGGATCTGAATTTTCGGAAGCGCGCGAAGCGGAGAAAACTGCGGCACTCGGATGGGATAAGACGATGACGCCTCGATCTTCCCGGCGCCTTTTCGCCACGTATCACGTGCGCGCCTGTTGCGGGATTTGACGGGATTGCTTGGGCCTACCGGTCAGCACTCGGAAGCGGCCCCATATAATGCGTCGGACACGGTATTTTGAACAGTGCGACCTCAATCTTCTCGTCCCTCGGCCTCCAAACCTTCTCGCTGCGCTCTTAGCCTGTCCAGCGCCGCAGCTCAGTACTTGCTTCGCTGGTGACCATGGTGCAGGAGAAGACCGCAGCCCTGGAACGGGTGAAGAAGGCGGCGGCGAAGGCTAAGGGGAGAGCGCCTAGTCTTGGTGGATCCTCTTCGCGGTCCAAACTGCCGCAAGGCTGGGTCCAAGGAGATTGGATCCGCTCGACCATCACCGAGAAGGACCTCACCGATCTGGCCAATGAAGGACTGATCCCCCATGGGTCGGCGAGGCTTCCGGGAACGGAGTGGCAATCGCAGCCTGAAGAGGGTGAGTGCGTTCTCCTGGCCACCCACGTAGATCGGAGATTTTCTCTACCACCGATTCCGGGGGTTTCTGAACTTTTTTGGAGCGCAACTCCATCATTTCACTCCCAACTCCATTGTCTACCTTGCTGCTTTCATTTCGTTATGCGAAAACTTCTTGGGTTGTCGACCGCACTGGGGTCTCTTCAAGCACATATTCACCTGTCGCTCTCAGACGGTGAAGAAAATGAACCTGAATGACGAGAGAACCCCAAGTAATCCAGATGTGTGGGGGACTCGTGGTCCAGATGAGGGGGAAGAGCGCCTTTCCGGCTATGACTCTCCCTGACTCGGTTAGAGGGTGGCAGTCGACCTGGTTCTACTGCCAAGACCAGCCGACGCCGGGGCAGTCGACTGGGCTCCCTCCTTTCTCCATGAGTCGAGTGAACAAGCCATCTTCCTTGAAGGTGTTACCAGAGGAGAAGGCCCAAGTAAAAATTTTGATGGATCACGTAGTCCAGCTCATTCGCGACGGGGTGACCGGCATGGATCTCCTAGAGGTTTTCCTCCGACGGCGTATTCAGCCACTCCAATACCGAGGTCATCCGATGTGGATGTACTCTGGTACGGATGATACCACTTGGGTTCATCCAGAGGAGGTCGATGACGCCACGCTAGAGAAGTGGATGACTACCATCACAGGAAACAAAGATAACCCTCGTGGAGCTAGGAGGATTCCACCACTCGACCAGACTTACGAAGTAGACAAGGTACAACCACTTATCCTCGACTGTGATTCGGCTGCATTCATTCTGTTTAGATGCCAATTAAATCGACTCGACTTTCGCCTTGTTTTGTTGTCTTCTAGGTCACCACTGAGATGTACTCGATGCCCAGCAGGCGCAAGAAACAGTCGAAGAAGAAGAAGGAAGTGGAGGTGAAAGTCGGGAGGAATGGGAGTCCAACGGCGAGGAGGATGAGGGGGATGACAGCTCTGATGAAGAGGAGGAGGAGGAGGAAGAGGAGGAAGACGTCGATCCTCCTCGCTCGGAGGGAAGGTCCAAGTTGACGCATGACCCGGCGGCCGGGCGCGGTAAAGCTGTTGTGCCCACTGGGCAGTCGATGAAGTGACCTAGGACAACTTCCCCTGCGCCGACTGAGAAACCGCCGAAGCAACCTCGAGCAACGTCGTCAAAGCCGTGAAGGCTCTGCCCAAGATGCGGATGGTCATCCCCACCATCTCCGGGTAACCAACAGAACCTTGTATTTCCTTATTCAACATGAGTGAACTTTTGGTCGACTTGATGACCGATCAGCCGATTCTTGAAATCTCTGATTGCCGCTACCTCCGAGACTTCAGCCAAGCACGAAGATCAGGAAATGGAGGATGCTGCCACCTCCAACCTTGGTATGATCTCTGAGGTTTCGCTTTTAGTCGACTGGAGCTTTTAGTCGATTGGACTTCCATGTTTACTTTTGAATCTTTCTTCTAGTTTCGCCTCACATCATTGATCTCCCCGACGATGATGAGGAAGCGCCATTGAGGAAGAGGAAGAACAAGAGAGTGCCTGCTGGCAAGGCTGCTCCAGTCGCGGCGATTCCTGAGACGCTGGTTTCGAGGGAGGCAACCCCACTCGGGCTTCGTGTCTTCATTTGTACCGACAAGTGCCCGACCCACTTAGGCCATTTGCTGATCCACCATATCTCTTTGCTATACACCACGTCCGGGAAGACCAAGTGAGTGCTGCTAAGGAGGCCATCATGACGAGGGATCATGATGGAGCAAGTGAAAGCGGTCCGAGAGGCTAGCCAGGCGGTCTATGATGCTAGTTCAGCTCTCCAGAGCAATGTCCATGTAAGTCGATCGTTGCATGCTTTGTTAGGATATGCTACCTGAAACTGCTTCCTTTCCGGAGATTTCCATATCTGTACACCTTTGGGTGGGTGTGTCGATTAATTTTTGTGGGGGCACGCTGAGTGCAACCGACTGGGTGTAGTCCCCGAGACTATGGTCGACTGCATGCGGTCGGCTATAGTCTTTATGCTGTGAACTTCTTCACTCGACCTGGACGGACCAAGTCGAATGGAACCGTAAAACCGGTGGGGGAATGCTGAGTGCACCCACTGGGTGTAGTCCCCGAGACTATGGTCGACTGCGTGCAGTCGACTATAGTCTAAAGAACTATGTGTTGTTGTTTTTTTTATCGCGGCTGACCGCTGACACATAACCTTTTTGCCTCTTTTGGTCGACTGGTCGAACCAAATTGGTAAAACAAGTGGGGGCACGCTGAGTGCACCCACTGGGTGTAGTCCTCGAGACTACTGTCGAGTGTTTTGATTTGACTGTAGTCTTAGAAATGCTACTATTTTTCCTTAATCACTCGGAAGTGATCTGTCTTTGATGTCTTTCGTTGGTTGACTCTTTGTAGAAATCTTGCAAGCTTGTGGCTTGCTATACTGAGTTAGAGAACAAACATATCCAGCTCAACCTCGATTTGAAGCTTGCTCAGGAGAATTTGCAGAAGGCAAAGGATGAAGCAAAAGGTATGGCTGGTGAGAACTTTTGACGACTGCCTTTGTTTTTCTGTTCATTCTCAACTCTGTTCTCATTGTTGCTTTGCGGATAAAGCTGGAAGAGACTTTGAAGAAGAAGGACCTTGACCTTGCGAGAGGCCTGTATATGGCTTTGGAGAAAATAAAGCTCGCTGAAGAGAAGCTTGCCTCAGTCGACAAACTAGAAGATGAAAATGCCAAGCTGAAAGCCGCTCTTGACGCGGCTAACAAGGAAGTTAGTCGACTGAAGAACGACAAGATTGCTCTGTCTGACAAGGCTGGCCAACTGGCGGGGAAGCGAAATGACCTGGAGATTTATCTTGGAGGGCTCGCCAAGAAGTTGTTTCTCATGCTTGAAGGTAATCTCTTTTACCCGACTGTCTTGCTATCACCGGCTCATCACATGATCGTTATTTTGAGTCTGAGCTGTGTTTTCAGAATTCTGTCAAAACTTCGAAGAAGAAACCAGTCGAGTGGAAACCAGTTTCGACCCCATCAACTCTCCTGTGAAGGACGAAACTGCTATGAATGTGCTCCATTTGGAGTCTCACGTTGCTAAGCGTGGTGGATTATCTTGCTCGACCGAAAGTTGCGATGTCATGGATCGACTCGACTCTCTGGCGGATCGGGCGCCAGAATGACCTTGAATCACGATGACTCGGTGAATGGGATTCCAAGTCGAGTGCAAGAATGGAAAAGTCTTCTGCGGTGTGGTGCTGATGTTGCTCTATCTCTGGTTCGTGTCCACTGCAAAGAAGCGCAAGAGGACAAGCTGGTATCTCTCAAGGTTGCCAACACCAGGAAGCACGACTTCAGATCTTTCATGGAGACTTTCATCGCTGCTGCTACCCGTATTGCCGATGGAATCCACCTCAACCAGTTTGTTGCACCTTCCAGTCCTCCGCCGGAGGAGTAAAAAACTTCTAAGTCCCACCTTAAATTTGCCTCGGAATGCCGAGTGGTTTTTGTAACCGATAAACTTTAACAGGCTTAACGCCTGAGCACCTTTGGATCCGTAGGACGTTTATCCGGACTTGATTTATCCTTTAACATGCTTTGTTTGCCTTCGAGAGAACTTTGTTCCTCATTCGGAAGATATTCCGTTGAAACTCCCATCGACTTCTGCTTCATCTATCCTGTAGGTAGAGATGGAACACAGACTACGACTGACCTCGTCGTCCTTGCGGATTGGGATGAACCGCATGTTGTACTTGTGGCGAAGCTCCGAAGGAGAAGGTAGCAGTCGACCTGCACCTCGCCGTCCTTGCGGATTGGGATGGACCGCACGTTGTACTTGTGGCGAAGCTCCGAAGGAGAAGGTAACAGTCGACCTGCACCTCGTCGTCCTTGCGGATTGGGATGAATTCCTTACTTAGGCGAGCACTGGACCGCAGCTAAGCTCCCGAGTGGGAGGTTTGCTCTCCACTTGGTAGGGTTTTTATTACTTAGGCGAGCACTGGGCTGCAGCTAAGCCTCCGAGTGGGAGGTTTGCTCTCCACTCGGTAGGATTTTTATTACTTAGGCGAGCACTGGGCTGCAGGTAAGCCTCCGAGTGGGAGGTTTGCTCTCCACTCGATAGGATTTCTATTACTTAGGCGAGCGGTGGGCTGCAGCTAAGCCCCTGAGTGGGAGGTTTGCTCTCCACTCGGTAGGATTTTTATGGCGTAGCTTTGAAGGAGAAGGTAACAGTCGACCTACACCTCGTCGTCCTTGCGATTTTCATTATTTTGGATGTTAAGGCGAATCCTTGGGCTGTTGCAAGCCCCCGAGTGGGAGGCTGGCTCACCACTCGGTAGGATTTGAATACTTAGGCGAGTACTTGGACTGCAGCTAAGCCTCCGAGTGGGAGGCTGGCTCGCCACTCGGTAGGATTTTCAATACTTAGGCGAGTACTTGGACTGCAGCTAAGCCTCCGAGTGGGCGGCTGGCTCGCCACTCGGTAGGATTTTGAATACTTAGGCGAGTACTTGGACTGCAGCTAAGCCTCCGAGTGGGAGGCCGGCTCATCACTCGGTAGGATTTTGAATACTTAGGCGAGTACTTGGACTGCAGCTAAGCCTCCGAGTGGGAGGCCGGCTCACCACTCGGTAGGATTTTGAATACTTAGGCGAGTACTTGGACTGCAGCTAAGCCTCCGAGTGGGAGGCCGGCTCACCACTCGGTGGGCTTTGGAATACTTAGGCGAGTACTTGGACTGCGGCTAAGCCCCAGTGGGAGACCGGCTCACCACTGGGTAGGATTTTGAATACTTAGGCGAAGCGGATTCAAGCTAAGCCCCCGAGTGAGAGGCGGCTCGCCACTCGGAAAGGATTTTACAAACTTAGGCGAACCGGATTCGCAACTAAGCCACCCATCGGGGAAATTTCAACAAAAGTAATAACAATCACTTTGGGAAAATTATAACATTCTTGTCTTAGATAAACAAACTACAAAAGTACTTTTATTACATCTCAACCGAGTGAGTATTAAGTGTAAAAGGCGGAGCAGCTCCGCGTTCAAGCTTGAGGCTCGTCGATCTGGCGATCAACGTTGTAGAGATGATACGCTCCGTTGTGGAGAACTCTTGTGACGATGAAGGGACCTTCCCAAGTGGGAGCGAGCTTGTGTGGTTTCTGTTGATCCACTCGGAGGACCAAATCTCCCTCTTGGAAGGCTCGACTCTTGACATTTCTGGCATGGAATCGACGCAAGTCTTGCTGATCGATAGTCGAGCGGATCAGGGCCATTTCTCTCTCCTCTTCCAAGAGGTCGACTTCATCTTGTCGGGCTTGTTCCACTTCTTCTTCAGAGTATAGTTCGACTCGAGGCGCATTGTGAAGCAGGTCACTCGGCAGAACTGCTTCAGCTCCATAGACCAGGAAGAATGGAGTTCTCCCAGTCGACCGATTAGGAGTGGTCCTCAATCCCCAGAGAACTGATGGAAATTCGTCGACCCAAGCTCCTGCTGCGCGTTTGAGATCACGCATCAGCCGTGGTTTCATCCCTTTGAGAATGAGGCCGTTTGCACGTTCTGCTTGTCCATTCGACTGAGGATGAGCCACTGAAGCATAGTCGACCCGTGTGCCTTTAGAGGCGCAGAAGGCTTTGAACTTGTCATTATCGAAGTTTGACCCATTGTCGGTGATGATGCTATGCGGAACTCCATATCTGAATATCAACTCTCTGATGAAACTGATAGCAATGCATGCAACGAGGTTCTTGATGGGCTTGGCTTCGATCCACTTGGTGAACTTGTCGACTGCTACTAGCAAATGAGTGAAGCCGCTTCTGCCAGTTCTCAACGGTCCAATCATGTCCAATCCCTAAACAGCGAAGGGCCAGACGAGTGGAATGGTCTTCAAGGCTGAGGCGGGCTTGTGCGATATGTTGGAACAGAAATGACATCCTTCACACTTGTCAACTATTTCTTTTGCCATTTCATTTGCTTTCGGCCAGTAAAATCCCGCTCGGTATGCTTTAGCCACAATGGTCCGAGAGGACGCATGATGGCCACAGGTCCCCGAGTGGATATCCTCAAGAATTATCGGACCTTCTTCTCGCGTGATACACTTCGGCCGACTCGGTCACACTTTCTCTACGAACAACTGTCCCTTGATCCTTTGTAAAGGCCATGGATCGTCGGACGATCTATCGAGCCTCTTCTTCATTCTCTAGGAGCTCTTTCTTTAGGATATATGCGATGTCTGGCACCGTCGATCGGGAGTGATGACCACAACTTCCATAATTAGGTCGACCACGGCTGGGACCTCAACTTCAGTCGGATCATTGGCACTCTTTTGCTGCGGGGCTTCTTCTGTGAAAGGATCCTCCTGCACTGATGGTGCATGAATGTGCTCCAAAAATACATTACTAGGAATGGCTTCCCTCTTGGATCTTACCTTCGCCAAATCATCCGCAGCTTGATTTTTTCAGTTGGGGTATAAGATGAAGCTCTAACCCCTCGAGTTTCTTCTCCAGCTTTCTCACTGCATTACAATAACCTGTCATAGCTGGGCTTCTGACATCCCACTCCTTCATCACTTGATTAACAACCATATCCGAGTCGCCGTAGACCATAAAGGCGGCAGACGCCAAGTGAAATGGCCATGCAACCCATACAGGAGTGCTTCATATTCTGCTTCGTTGTTGGAAGAATCAAAGTGAATCGAGAACATATTTGAGCCTATCTCCTTGGGGAAACCAATACAACCCCTGCACTGTAACCGTTCAGCATCTTGGAACCGTTGAAAAACATAGTCCAGTGCTCCGAGTGAACTTGAGTCGGAAGCTGCTGTTCGGTCCACTCGGCGAGGAAGTCTGCTATTGCTTGGGACTTGATGGCTTTCTTTGCCTCGAATTTGATATCAAGGGAAGGAGTTCAATCGCCCATTTTGCCACTCGACCAGTTGCATCTCTGTTATGAAGAATTTCCGACAATAGGGCGTCGCTGACGACTGTAATGGAATGCATAGAGAAATAATTATCAACCTTCTTCGTGCTCATATAGATCCCATAAACAAGCTTACGATAGTGAGGGTATATTTGCTTTGATGGGGTGACGCTTTAAAGATAATAAACTGGGCGTTGAACTTTGAAGGCTTTTCCTTCTTCTTCCCGCTCGACCGTAAGTACGGTACTGACGATTTGTCCAGTGGCTGCAATGTAAAGCAGCAGAGGCTCTTTGCTGATTGGGGCAGCAAGCACCGGCTGGGTGGAGAGCAGAGCTTTGAGCTCTGCAAACGCTGCATCAGCTTTTAGAGTCCACTCGAACTTGTCTGACTTCTTCATCAGTCGGTAAGGAGGCAATGCCTTTTCACCGAGGCGAGAGATGAATCGACTTAAAGCGGCCAAGCATCCAGTAAGTTTCTGGACATCGTGCACACGCACAGGGCGCTTCATTCGGAGTATGGTGCCAACCTTTTCGGGGTTAGCATCGATTCCTCGCTCGAAGCGAAAACCGGTAACTTTCCACCGGGAACTCCAAATGTACACTTTGATGGGTTAAGCTTGATATCATACCTCCACGAGATTGGCAAATGTTTCAGCAAGGTCAGTCAACAGGTCGGAACCCTTTCGTGACTTGACCACTATATGATCCATGTACGCTTCCACATTCTGACTGATTTGAGTGAGCAAACACTTCTGAATCATCCTCATGAATGTGGCTCCGGCATTCTTGAGACCGAATGGATCTGAATCATCCATGTACGCTGTTTTAATCTCATCGGGTCCATACAGATGGATCTGATGGTACCCGGAATAGGCATCTAAAAAAGACAACCTCTCACATCCCGCAGTTGAGTCGACTATTTGGTCAATGCGAGGAAGAGGGAAATGATCTTTCGGTCAGGCCCGATTGATATGCTTGAAATCGATGCACATGCGCAACGACTTGTCCTTCTTGGGGACCATGGCGACATTGGCGAGCCACTTTCGGAGTGGTAGATCTCTCGGATGAACTCTGCCGCTAAGAGCCGAGCCACCTCCTCGCCAATGGCCTTTCTCTTCTGGACGGCGGACCGCCGAAGATATTCTTTAACCGGTTTGAATTTTGGGTCGACTCGTAGGCGATGCTCAGCCAGCTCCCTGGGAACTCCCGGCATGTCAGCAGGCTTCCATGCACAGATGTCCCAGTTCTCACGGAGGAAATGGATGAGCGCTTCTTCCTATTTTGAGTCGAGTGTTGTTGGGATGTTGGTCGGAGCAGCATTGGGATCAATCGGGTGAATGTGAACCTGTTTCGTCTCACCAGTCGACTGAAATGCTGACTCCGTAGCAGGCTTCTTAGCTTGCAACAAATCACTCGGATCTGCAGTTTTCTGATACTCTTGTAGCTCTACCACCACCGCCAACCGAGTATCGGCGATCTTAGAGCCTTCTGGAAGCACTCTTCCGCCTTCTTCCGATTGCCCGTAAGAGTGATCACGCCCTTGGGACCGAGCATCTTCAGTTTAAGATACACGTAAGATGGTCGGGCCATGAAAGCGTGCATAAGCTGGCCTTCCCGTAATAAGCGTGATAAGCGCCCGAAATCCACGACCTCAAAGGTCAACTTTTCTTTCCGGAAAAGCTTCAAATCACCAAAAACTACATCAAGAGCAATTTGGCCGAGTGACTCAGCCTTCTTTCTAGGAATGACTCCGTGGAAGCTCATGTTACTGGTACTGAGTCTGGACATCGGAATGCCCATTCCTTTCAACATCTCCGCGTACAATATGTTCAAGCCACTACCACCATCCATCAGGACTTTGGTCAGTTGAGTGCCCTCAACAACTGGGTCGACCACCAATGCTTGCCTCCCAGGGGTGGCAATGTGCGTTGGGTGATCGAGGCTGATCGAATGTGATGGCGATGCAGGACCATTTCAGATAATTGGGAGTCGCCGAGCAACCAAGTTCACTTCCGATTGATAACCTTCAATCGACTTTTGCTTTCGACGTAAGCAAAAATCATCAGGGTGGAATTGACCTGGAGATATCCATCATCACTGTCACCTTTGTCCTCAACTTTGTCTGTTTCCTTATCCTTATCCTTGAGCTGTTTCCCTTGGAACTGTTGAATCAAGAGCCGACATTGTCGAGTGGTATGTTTCGGGTAAATGAGTTTACCCTCTTAATCTTTCTTTGTATGAATATCACATGGCAAATCCAACACGTCGTTTCCATCCAGGTCTTTCACCTTCTTGGGGTTCCAAGGACCCTTGGGTTTCCCCTTGAACTTTCCTAGGGTCACAGCCAAGGCCTCTCCGGGAGCGGCTGGCTCGGCTTTGCGCTTCTGCTTCTGACTGGAATTTCCTCTGCCGGCCTCATTGGCGGCCTATTTGTATTTACCACTCCAGAGCCGATCCTCTTCTTCACCATTTGCATACTTGGTGGCAATCTCCATCATCCGACTCAGGGTCATATCTCCGGTTCGACCAAATTTCAAACTCAAGTCTCTGTTCTTGACACCTTCTTTGAATGCACAGACTGCCTGGTGATCAGATACATTCTCGACTGTGTGGTGCAACGTGATCCACCTCTGGATATAATCTCTCAAAGTTTCACTCGACTTTTGCACACACGACTGCAACTCCGTCATTCCTGCTGGTCGTTTGCAAGTTCCTTCAAATGTCCTGACAAACACTCGGGCAAGATCTTCCCAAGTGTAAATACTGCTAGGTGCTAACTGATTCAACCACGCCCTGGCTGAACCCTCCAACATAAGAGGCAAATGCTTCATGGCTACCTCATCGTTGCCACCGCCGATCTGAACAGCCACTCGGTAATCTTCAAGCCAAGTGTCAGGCTTGGATTCACCAGTGAACTTACTGACTCCAATCGCCAACCTGAAGTTGGGAGGAATCACCGCGGTTCTGATGGCTCTGCTGAAACACTCTGGTCCCGAGACATGAACTCTGCTTCTTTGGAGGAACATCTCTATCATGGCCGTCTCGGTGAGCTCTGTTCTGTCGACCAAACCTTGAACGATAATAGATCTCACATCAAAGCCTGGTTCCCTGGGGTCGACTGGAACTCTTCGCCCAACACTGTGCTGGCTTCTGTCGTCCTGCTGCCGAGGAGCGTATGATCCACCCCTTGTGGGAGGGGTGGGCACTCGACGTCGATCGGTGCGATCGAATCGGTGCTCATACTGCTCGCGGCCCTTGTACTGATCATCGTGCCGGCCCCCACGTTCCTCACGCCTCGGGGGCGATCTCGTACTATGGGCCGACTGGACTGAATTCGCAGCGACGGATCGGCTGTGAATCCTGTTCCGTGACTGTGATACAACTGAGTTTTGATCTCCTGCCGCCCGGAGAAATTCTCTGATTTGCAGCAAACCTCTACCCGCCTCCGACTAGGAAGGCTGAATTGACTCTGCTATACGAGCGGCAGCTGCTAAATTCTGAATCGGAGTTCGATATACCTGAGTTGGCGGTTGAAAGAGCTGACGTCGACTGGATTTTGGAACCCTTGGTCACGCGCGCTCGTCGAGTACTCGCCGAAGGTTCTCCAGTCGAGTGCGCTCAGCCAGGTTGGCCAAGCGCGCATCCTCCAAGGCACGAGCCTCGGGGGTTTCTCCAACGATAGGAGTGTGAAGTGCATCCATGTTCCGACGGCGAAGCTCCTCTCTCTGGAGCGAAGTGAGGGGCTCGGGCAAGTACTCTTCGTGGGCTTGCTCCGGATCGCCTCCACCGTCACCTCCGTTGGTGCGGGTGAATCCGGGGGGACTGCATGGTCCATCGACCATCAGAACCTCTGCCGCCGGGTCACTGCTATCGCATTCGGATGCAGTCTCTGCAGAGCCAGTCGAACAGGCCGCAGAGAGATTCGTCGGGCTCGATCGCTGCGACTTGGGGGGTGGCCGACTGGCGGGCCACCGCATGCCTCACCCACCGCTGAAGCCTCGACCGACCGGAACACGTGCGCCGGTGGGAGACTGGGAGCGAAGACGGCACAAGAGCCGCCTGAAACCATGATGTAGGAGATCGAAAGAATCCCAACTTCTCCAACAAATCGCTAGAACACCGGCCCCACGGTGGGCGCCAACTGTCGTGGTTCTAAGTCGGCGATGAGAATGGGGGTAGGTATGGAGAGGCAAGATCCTAGCTATGGAGTAGTTGTATACGCAAGGGATTTATGAGTTCAGGCCCTTCTCGGAGGAAGTAATAGCCCTACGTCTCGGAGCCCGGAGGCGGTCGACTGGATTATATGCGTATGTGTTACAGGGGTGTGAACCCTTCTACCTGTGGAGGGGGTGGCTTATATAGAGTGCACCAGGACCCCAGCCAGCCCACGTAGCAGAATGTTTAAGGTGCGTTAAGGCTAGGCGTTACTGGTAACGCCTTACATAAAGTGTCATTATGATCATAAAGACTATTTAACTACAGACCGTTTGGGCACCGAGTGGCTCTTGGACTCCTGGTGGTCGAGTGTCTTTGAATCTGTCGAGTGGAAACCTACCAGGTCGACTGGAAGGCCGCTTCTCTTGCGAGTGTCCTTGTGGAGGGTACCTTTGGGCAGGTCTATGACCCTACCCCAGGTACATGACTTCATCACCTAGGCCCTCAGGCAACCTCAAGCGAGCCCTCTGGAGCTCCCCTAGCCCGCAATCGACGCAGGAAGGCCGTCTTCCCCATCTCCGGCAGGTTCGGCCGCCGCCACTCTCCGGCTCCGCTCGACGCAACCAGAGCCTCCCCCGTCCAACCAGTGCCACCATCCCCTCCCCCTCGATCTCGCGGAGCCACCCAACACCTCAAACCCGCTCAGGAACCACCGTAGTGCGAAGCCCCAACTCCCCTGAGGCCGCCGTCCGCCGTGAAGCTCGTCGCCGGTGACTCCCTCCATCCCCGTCACCCCCTCGACCACCGGGAGGACCGCCCCGGTCTGGCGGGTCCATCCCTGCCCTCAGATGCCCTCGAGGAGCCGCCGCTTGCCTGCGTTGATCGCTGGAGCCTCGCCTCTATTCAGATAGAGGAAGAAGGAGGCGGGGGCGACTGGTCAAACCTGACCAGTGGGCCCCCTGGACCCACTATCAGCGGCCCAGCCCCGCCCGCGTGGTTTTAAGTGGAAGCGTAAAAACCCCAAGTACATCTCCCCTGCTTCGAAAGCGTATTCTCATCGAAACGTTTTCTTTTCTGTTTTATTTTAAAAACAGAGTTTGACTGAAACTTTGACTGGCTATATCTTTTTAAATATAAATCCAAATGACTTGATTCTTTTTCTGTTGTTTCCCAAATATTGTCTAGTTTATTTTCGTATTTATTTCAAAATTTTCCAAACAACTTTTTTGTACTGTTTTTAAAGTATGTGTTATTTTCAAAAATAGGAGTTTGAAGAAGGAGAAAACTTTCAAAAGTTTTGGAATGCACCCTGCCTCTACACAACTTGAAGGCAAGCATTTTTGAACTCTGGCATAATATTATCGTGTGTTGTTTGATATAGTTACAACACCACCGTGACACGGAGTATCCGTTATTTGTTTGTGAGGATATGATCATACTTGCATACAGATGATCTCATGCTATTGGAGCTTGATATGTTTGCGATAGTAATCATTCTCACATGCCTTTTATGCCTACCGGGAGGAAGCCGAGAAAGTCTCTGTCTTGGGTAGACACGATGCTTATCTCTGGTTCCCCGTCGAGACGGTTGTGTCCGGTATGGCAAGATGAGGTATGATGAGTAGTGATACTGTCTGTTGGATTGAAACATATTTGTTATACTAATCATGCAGCAAATACTTAAGCCTCCTGATTCGGCCGTAGATCGACTCTTGTTCCAGTAACCCCCATACTTGTTTTCGTGCTGCCACTTGTCCCTGCCGTAGGTAGGGTACGGTTCAGTAAGTTGTCAACCCCTGTCTTAGCACACACCGTACAAAGAGGCCATGGTGGAAGATACCAGCTGCATCCGGTAGGCATGCCTCCTGGTCCGGGGGCATGGGTGTTTCCGGTTGGGACCGAGAGGGGGCACCCCTTACAGCACGCGATAGAAATTTGATCCCATGCTATGCGTGGTTGTAGCCTCCCCACTTAGAGTTTTGCTTAACAGGTGTCGTGAGTGATTCCAGACACGAGTAAAGTTAAGCTGGTGTGTGCAAGTCAGGCGTGTTTTCGACTAAAAGACCGTAGACAGAATTAGTTCCGATGGACTAAAGAAATTCGTTACTCATGGGTAAAGAGTACACCCTCTGCAGAGATATTATACCTATTCGGATAGCCGTGTCCATGGTTCAGGACTACAGTTTGGGATGGGTCAAGTGTCGGTCTTAGTGTCGGTGTTCGGAGGAGAAACTGTTAAACCAGAACATGGCTCATGACTTGTGACGTATGATGATTACGATTATTATTATCATGGACTAACCATTTATGTTATTTGAATTATTGAGTACCCCTGGGACGGTTCTACCTCCTGGATATTCATTGTGATTATTCTTATATAAGCCCTTTATGTGGTGTCGCTCAGACGCCCGACTGTGGCATGCTTGTCATTTCATTTACTTATAAGCCCTTTATGTGGTGTCACTCGGGCCTTGCGTAGCATGCTTGTCATTTCATTTACTTATAAGCCCTTTATGTGGTGTCGCTTAGACGCCCGACTGAGGCATACTTTATATTGTTATCCTTTCGAGGCGTCGCTTCAGACACCTGATCGGTGCATTCTATTTCTACTCGCTGATTGCATATTCACATATGACATGTTTAACCTGCTGGCATGCATCATGAGCTCCATTCATGACTGACGAAGTAATCATAGAATATTTCAAAGCATGATTATCAGTGGTTATATTATACCTGTGTTCTCAATGTTTGCGAGTACATTCAAAGTACTCACTGGCTTGTCCCTGGCTATTGTCTTGGCCAGATTTCTTGCATGGAGAGGAGCATTGTGATGACAGCCCCGGAACCTACGCAATGGTGATAGCAGCCTCGCGAAGATAGGAGTTATCCAGGTCAGCTGTTCACTGGGAAATGGAGTCCCATAGACGCTGATGATCCGCAAACCGCTTCCGCCATCAACCACTAGAAACCATTTGTTGTACTCATAGGCCAGGATGGTCTTGTACTACATATTATGTACTTTGCTTGGAATTTCTGTATCAAGTTGGTGCCTCATCAGCTAACAGTAATCTTGGGGCTGATGAGCACAAGGGCCATTTTCTGGGAAATTATATCCCGAAAATCCGGTCCCGACACGCGCGCTCTAAGGGGTGCCCCCCTCTCGGTCCCAACCGAAAACACCCATGCCCCTGGACCAAGTGGCATGCCTACCGGATGCAGCCGGTATCTTCCACCATGGCCTCTCTGTACGGTGTGTGCTACGACAGGGGTTGACAGTTTACTAAACTGTACCCTACCTGTGGCAGGGACAAGTGGTAGTACGAAACAAGTATGGGGGTTACTGGTACAAGACTCGATCTATGGTCGACTTAGGAGGTTAAAGCATTTCCTCCATGGTTAGCTCAAGAATTATATTTCACATCCATCATTCAGAAGCACCACTCATCATACCTCCCCATGCCCCACCGAACATAACCGTCTCGACGAAGGGTTAGGGACAAGCTCGTGTCTACCCACGACATAGACTTTCCCGGATCCCTCCCGATGGGCATAAGAGGCATATGAGGGTGATTGCTATCACAAACATATCAAATACCAACATCATGGAATCATCAATATACACTTATGAGTATGATCGTATCATCGCATAAAATAACGAAATCTCCGAGACAAGGTGGGGTTGCAACCGTATCAACAACACAAGACAATATTATGCCAGGGTTCAAAATGCTTGCCTTCAAAAGTATGAAAATGGGGTGCACTTTTTGAAACTTGCCTTCTTCTTCAAAAATCCTATTTAAGAAAATTTTGAATTAACACATAGTTTCAAAACAGTACAAAAAAGTTGTTTGGAAAATTTTCAAATAAATATGAAAATAAACTAGACAAAATTTGAGAAACAACAGAAAAGGAATCAAATCAATTGGACTTATATTTTAAAAGTTATAGCCAGTCAAAGTTCAGTCAAAACTCTGTTTTTAAATAATAATAAAAGAAAACGGTTCGATTAAGAATACGTTTTCGGGGCAGAGAAGACGTACTCTGGGCGTTTACACTTTCACTTAAACCACGCGGGCCGGCTCAGGGTCACTGACAGTGGGTCCCTAGGGCTCACTGGTCAGATTTGACCAGTCGCCCGCACCTGTTTCTTCTCTCTGGCCGAGCGGTGGCGGGACTCCAGCGATTGCCGTCGGTGAACGGCGGCTCCCCACGGGGTTCTGAGTGCGGGGATGGATCCGCCAGTCCAGGGCGGTCCTCCCGGTGGTCTCTAGGTTGGTGGGGGTGAAGGGGGTCGCCGGCCGCGAGCTTCGCGGCGGAGGTGGCTTCGAGAGGATTTGGGGGTTTGGGCCACGGTGGTTCTTGGTCACGTTTGAGAGGCGGGGTGGCTCCGCAAGGTTCAGGGGAGGAGGATGGTGGTGCTGGAAGGGTGGGAGAGGGCCTGCTCGTGACGAACGGAGCTGGAGTGTGGCGGCGGCCGAACCGACCGGATACGAGGAAGACGGCTTCCCCTCGACGATTACTTGCTGTGGGGGCTCTATGGGGGTGGCCCGAGGTCGCCTGAGTGCTTGGATGAGTTCGGGGTTCCTAATTATAGCGTGACTAGGTCAGTTCTGCGGTGGCCGGAGATAAGCTCTGTGAACCGCCTCGCTGTAGCTTGCAGGGCATCGTGGCGGCGACGGGCGCTTGCGGACGGGCTCGCGGATGAGCTCGAGCTGTTCTAGAGGACAGCTTGCGGGCTGGAGTGGCTCGGGCGGCGCCGTCCATGGCAGAGCTAGCGGAGCGGCGGTGGCAGCTTGCGGTGGTGGTGCTGTGGTGCGCCAGGAGGGGCCAGGGTGGCTCTGCAGCGAGGGAGGGTCGGGGCGCGACGGTTGGGAGTAGGGAAGGGCCAGAACGGGCGCGGGTAGGCGGCAGAGGGACGCGGCGACTCATGCGCACACAAATGCAAAGCAGCGCTCTGGCGCGCCCAGGCGTCTGCCAAAGCGCTCGGACGAAATGCCAGCGTGCGTTAGAGAGCTTGGGTGAGGCTGGCAATTAGCAGGTCTAGGTTAAGGCATCTAGGAGTTTAGTGGACAAGGTTGCTGGGTCAGTGGATCAAGCTTATAATGCAAACTCAAAATCATGCCAAAACTGGCCATGCACTGAAGGTGCTTGACAGAATGCCAAAGACATCTAGGCAACTCTTGGGGTGGCCAAAATCTACAGATCAGTGTCTCTTTAGATGATATAGAGGGTGGGAAGGTTATTTTGTCAAAAACAAAAACTTGTTAGTGCAAGTTTGTGAGAAAACTAATTCTGGACAGAAAGAAAAGGGCAGCATTGCATGGACCAAACATACTCCAATGGGTCCACTCTCCTGGACTTAGGGGTTTTGCAGGGTGGTCTATAAGTAGGAAAAAGAATCATGGGTAAAAGGGCAAGTTAAAATATGGTTGCAGTACAAATCACCAAGCTGGACCAGAATGAAGATGAGGTTGATTTACTCAAATTTTTCAAAGAACATCAATGGGTTTTTGCATAAAGTTTAATTATATACTACTACTAACATCCCATAATTTTGGTGGAAGCTTTAAAGAAATATTTAAATAGGTTGTAGTGCAATTCCACAAACTGGACCAGATTTGAAAACTTGGGGTAGAGCTCAAAACATCCCATGAATAAAAGGTATTTTTGCATCAAGGTGGTTTACAAACATCACATGACATCCCCACATTTTGGTGGGATTTTTAAATAAATTTATCACAGGGTTGTAGTGCAAAAGAGGCTCTAAGGCTTATGAAATATCATTTTTAAAGAAATAAAGCTCAGGAAAAATCATTATGCAAATAAATCCACTGATAAAGGAATTTTTTTTTTGATAGGGTAAACAAGTCCAGTAATATATTTGGAAAGTTTTCACTTGGGGTAAAAACTCCATAATATCAAAGAAAGGATGGTTCTCAAATCAAGGAAAATCCAGAAAATGAAAGATTTAATTTCCTGGCAAAATTTTAATAAACAAATCATGTTTAAAAATTTTGGGGTGTTACACCACGTCCGATGGAAGCCGTTCCTTGACCATGTTGACCACGCCACACCAAGAGCACCAGGGCGGTGGACGATGGCGAGGCCTAGGAAGGGGACGACGCGGAGCTGGGGAAGACGCGACAGTGGATGCCCATGCCTAGAGGAGTGTGAGGGTTCACTGGTTCGCTGCGGTGTGAGGCTGCCGTCGCCGTAGTATAACAGGGGGTGTGGGTGAGTAGTGGGATGGCCTGGCCAGCGGTGGGAGTAGTAGGGGGCGGTGAGGCCTCCGCCACATCGCAGCCGGCCACGGGAGGTAGGAGCACGAGGCACGACCGGCGCTGGTTTGGGCGGCTGGAGCAAGAAGACCAGAGGTTGAAGAAGCACTACGGCCGTTGGATGGACATCGTATGGTCAGTGGAGCTAGAATCGTGCATATTGACTAAGTTGACAAAGCCCTCCGTCCCCGTCAACTTAGTAGGCCCACAAGTCAGCCTGCCACTATACTTGGTCCCAGCTAGCAGGGGGAGTATTCATTTTTTTGTGCGTAATAAGGAGGCTCTTCCTTGCGTGCGAAGATATAGATGGTGGGTCCAAGCTGTCAGCATCGGTAACGTTTTTTTCGCGAAATACAGAGGCCCTTTCGGTGGGTCCCAGATGTCAGGTGGAGGAATCATTATTTTGCGCGTAATAAGGAGGCATTTCCTTGCGTGCGGCTGTGGACCCAGCTGTCAGCCTCTCCACGTACAGTCCACTTCAGATGCATGTCGGTCGTTGACCATGTTGACCAGGCCACGCTGAGAGCACCAGGGCGGTGGACGAAGGCGAGGCCTAGGAAGGGAATGACACGGAGGTAGGGAAGACTCGGCAGTTGTTTCCCACGCGGAGGGGAGTGCGACCGTATGAGGGTTTACTTGTTCGTCTGCCGTCTCCGGAGAATAACAACAGGTGTGGGTGAGTAGAGGGATGGCTAGGCCAGCGATGGGAGTACGGTGGGGCGGTGAGGCCTGCGCGGCAGCACAGCCGGCCGCGGGGAGGAGGGAGCAGGCAGTCCCGCCGGCGCTTGTTTGAGCGGCTGGAGCAGGAAGAGCAGAGATTGAATAAGCACGACGGCCATTGGATGGAAATCCAACAGTCACTGCTTGTGCGTCAACCTTTTTTTTGGAAAGCCCAAATCTTTGGAAAACAGCATACAACCCATCTGCCATTATTTCTAATAATTTACAGCCCATTTGCTAACTCTTAAGGTTTTTTTTGGAGCCCATATTCTTTTTGTTTGCATTACAACCCATATTGTGGCCACAGTTAAAAAAGTATACGAAATTTTGCATATTTCGGTGCGGTCCGAACTATTTTAATCCCGAAATTTCGAGTCACATTCAAATTGATTTTAAAAATAAATGAATATCAATATAAAATTCAACAAATTGTCCACGCATAAAAATCAATGCAATTTAAAATCTCGAAATGAAAAAAAGAAATTTGAAACTAATTGTTGGTTTGATGTGTTTTAAAAATGTACAACCCATTTCTCATTACTGATAGGCCATTTTCTCGGCCAGCCAAATGAAGCTCTCCTTGTCTTGAAAGATTTGCAGCCCAACTGGCCTGACAAAGCGACTTACTAGGCAAATCACAAAAAAACTGGGCTATGGCCGTGGACCCAGCTGTGGCCGTGGACCCAGCTGTCAGCCTCTCCACGTACAATACTCTTCCGATGGAAGTCATTCGTTGACCACATTGACCACGCCGCACCGAGAGCACCAAGGCAGTGGATGACGGCGAGGCCTACGAAGGGGACGACGCGGAGCCGGGGAAGATGTGGCAGTGGATACCCACGTGGAGAGGAGTACGAGGGTTCACTGGTTCGGCTGCGGTGTGAGGCTGCCGTCACCGCAGAATAACAGGGGGTGTGGGTGAGTGGAGGGATGGCCTGGCCAGCGGTGGGAGTAGTAGGGGCGGTGAGGCCTCATGGCAAAGACAAACCCGCCACGGGAGGCAGGAGCGGGCGACACGACCGGCGCTGCTTTGGGCGGCTGGAGCAAGAAGACCAGAGGTTGAAGAAGCACTATGGTCGTTGGATGGACGTCGTACGGTCACTGGACCTATAATCGTTCATATTGACTAAGTTGACAAAGCCTCTGTCCCCGTCAACTTAGTAGGCCCACAAGTCAGCCACCCACTATGGTGGATCCTAGCTAGCAGGGGGTATTCATTTTTTGTGCGTCATAAGGAGGCACTTCTTTGCGTGCGAAGATATAGCTGGTCGGTCCGACCTGTCAGCGGGGGAAACGTTTTTTCTGCGAAATACAGAAGCCCTTCGCGTGGGTCCTAGCTGTCAGGAATCATTATTTTGTGCGCAACAAGGAGGCATTTCCTTGCATGGTGTCGTGGACCCAGCTGTCAGCCTCTCCACGTGCAGTCCACTTCCGATGGATTTCATTCATTGACCATGTTGACCAGGCCGCGCCGAGAGCACAAGGGCGGTAGACGATGGTGAGGCCTAGGAAGGGAACGACACAGAGGAAGGGAAGACTCGGCAGTTGTTTCCCACGCGGAGGGGAGTACGACTGTACGAGGGTTTACTGGCTCGTCTGCCGTCGCCGAAGAATAACAGCAGGTGTGGGTGAGTAGTGGGATGGCTAGGCCAGTGATGGGAGTACGGTGGGGCGGTGAGGCCTACGCGGCAACATAGCCAGCCGCGGGACGAGGGAGCAGGCAGTCCCGCCGGCGATTGTTTAAGCGGCTGGAGCAGGAAAAGCAGAGATTAAAGAAGCACGACAGCCGTTGGATGGACATACAACAGTCACTGCTCTAATGTGCATTATTTCTAATAATGTACAGCCCATTTGCTAATTCTTAAAAAAAATTTGGAGCCCATCTTCTTTTTGTTAGCATTACACCCCATATTGTGGCCACGGTTAAAAAGTATACGATTTTTTTGCATATTTCGGTGCGGTCAACTGTTTTTAATCCCGAAAATATAGATTCACATTCAAACTGTTTTGAAAAATAATTTATATAAATATAAAATCGAAATAATTGTCCACGCATAAAAATCAATGGAATTTAAAATCTTGTAATGAAAAAAATTGAAACTAATTCCCGGTTTGATGTGTTTTGAAAATGTACAGCCCATTTCTGGGCAAACCGAATGAAACTCTCCTCGTCTTGAAAGATTTGCAGCCCAGCAGGGCTGATAAAGCAAGTAGGCCTCGTTTGGGTATTTCTTTTAAAAAATAGAACCTGGCTAGCCATTTTTAGCAAGAAAAAAACACAACTGGGCTCATGATGTGGTAAACATAAATAAAACCCTGCCTAGACGGGCCACAGCCCCCGCACAGCCCCGTTGTTACCCTGATCCGTCACTAAAACTAGTATAAATATCAACTGCTTGTTTCTCAAAAAAAACTGCACGACCTGCTGGGTCCTTGGTGTCAGCCGCTCGTAGTGTAATTCTCTCATTTATTGACTGCGTTGATAATGACGTGAGCCCAGATAACCAACCATTAGGTGGAACCATATTTTTGGGCTTGTAATATAGAGGCACTTGCTTGCGTACTGCCATGACACTGGTGGGTCCCTACTGTCATTCTCTCCACGTATAGTCATCTCCTTGTTCCTCTCGGTTGTTGACGACGTTGACAATGCAAGAGGGCGGCGCACCGCGCACGGCGAGCGAACCAAGGCCGCAAGGCGGAGGACGACGACGAGGCCTCGGACAGAACGAACAAGAGCCGTGGAATATGCGTCGGTCCAGTCGCAGGCGGAGGGGAGTACAAGGGTTGACTGGTTCGGGCGCGGGTGCGTGTTGGGGCTGACGTCGCCAGAGAATAACAAGATGTGTGGGGGAATAGAGGGAGGGACTGGCCAACGTTGGAGTGTATGTACGGTAGGGCGGCGGAGGCGCAGCCAGCCATGGGAGGCGGGAGCAGGCGGAGCCGACGGCGTGGTTTGGTTTGGGTGGCTGAAGGAAGAAGAAGACAAGAGATAGAAGATAGACGACAAATGTTGGATGTCAATCCAACGGCTGGTAGGCAGAATCGTTTGTTGACTGGCTAGTAAGTCAACACCACCTTGGATAGGCTATTTCCTCGCGGCACCCAAATGTCAGAATCCATATCTGTCACGGTCATGCAGCCCTTCCTATGAAACTTTACAACCCATTTGATGTGCTAGTTGGAAATAAGTTTGTGGGTGCTAGTGGGGGCTAATCACTTGGCTTCTATAATGCACAGTGAGCTCAAGCAGCCGGCGAGAGTGATGCTATTTCCCTTGGTTGGGATTTGTTAGTTGTTACAATATTTCACTCTAAATTAAACGACTGGCAAGCCATTTGCCTTGCTTCAAAGAAAATATGACAGTCACAGCCGAGTTGAAAAGGGCAAGCATCTAACTCCAGCTTACAAACTGTACAAAAGCACGAGGGTTAATTGTTCATCAGGTTTACAAAAAAAACCAAGTTGAGAAGGGCAACAACATCTAACTCCAGCATTGTTTTTGGCAGTCACAGTCAAATGGATCGGTCAGGTCCATAGAATGAACATCCTGGGTCGTAAAATTTACTCGATTATGACCACAATATGTTGTAAATAGAAGCCCGACACGTTCAGAAGCTCTTTTGCCCACCTGAAACTCCTTTTTTTGCTCTTCCACATACCCATCCATCAAAACCATGCTGCTGATAAACTTAAGTGTGAGGACCGGATTTCAGGATATTAATTTCCCAGAAAATGGCCCTTGTGCTCACCAGCCCCAGGATTACTGTTAGCTGATGAGGCACCAACTTGATACAGAAATTCCAAGCAAAATACAAAATATGTAGTACAAGACCATTCTGGCCTATGAGTACAACAAATGGTTTCTAGTGGTTGATGGCGAAAGCGGTTTGTGGTTCATCAGCGTCTATGGGACTCCATTTCCCACAGGAACAGCTGACCTGGATAACTCCTATCTTTGCGAGGCTGCTATCACCACTGCGTAGGTTCCGGGGTTGTCATCGCAACGCTCCTCTCCATGCAAGAAATCTGGCCAAGACAATAGCCAGGGACAAGCCAGTGAGTACTTTGAATGTACTCACAAACTTTATGAACATAGGTATAATATAACAAATGATAATCATGCTCTGAAATATTCTATCATCAGACGTTAGTCACAAAATAAACATCCATGATACACGCAAGCAGGTTATTCATATACAACATGAATATGCAATAAAGGAGTAGAAGTAGAATGCACCGGTCGGGTGTCTGAAGCGACGCCTCGAAAGGATAATAATATAAATCATGCCTCAGTGGCTGTCGGTGTACAAAAAGAGGGGTACACTCTTTGTACCCCTATGACTGTGCACGGGCAGTCTGAGCCACGGGCGCTGCCGCACCAAGCACGGAGAGGGAGGTGAAACCAAGGTAAGGCCGAAGCCGAAGAGGAGCGGAACGATGCCAAGACCAAGGCCACAAAAAGCAAGGGGGCGAAGCGGACTCCCCCGGCATGGTCCTTGTCGGGGAGTGGTTCTAGCAGGCCCGGCAAGACCCTTGCCGGGGCAGCTCACCCCACGCCTACGGAGCGAGTCACCCTTGAGTCCACTACCCCCATGGGGCAAGGATTCGGGAGACATCCCCGTGGTGGCATGCAGATCTTTGTGAAGACATTCAAGATCAGATACACACTTGAGAAGATGATGATCCTTGGCGGGATCCCAGCCAAGGAGGACCACAAGGCCCCCGGCAAGAGCCTTGCCGGGGATGACAGCAAGCGCCACGGCAAGACCCTTGCCGGGGCCCGGCAAGGCCCTTGCCGAGGACACCCGTGGGGCCACCATCAGGCCCGCACCAGTCGCGCCTCCACCGCCGTTCGCATGCAGCTGCCGACCCAACCAGTTGGGCAGGCACCTGCGTGGCGGCGTGCAGATCTTCGTGGAGACCCACCACTGCGCCACCTCAGCTGCGTGCCTGCCTACATGGCACCACGAGCACCGCTGGCCAGGGCGCGTGTCAACACCAGAGGGAGCGGCGACGGACGGGACGGGACTCTCCCCCGACCCTGATAAAGTAAGGACACCTAAGCAGTTAATGCGCCTTGTCATGTAATGCGAGGGATAAACTCGCATGACTGTACCCTTTCCACCTCCTGTGTACCACTATGGCAGCCCCTTTCCTATAAAAGGAGGCCCGAGGCGACCAGGAGAGGGATTCGGCTTTTTGGAGCTCCTCACGCCCCATAGCTAGCTCAAGAACACAGATATACAATCCACCAAAGCAGGAGTAGGGTTTTACGCATCCTCGCGGCCCGAACCTGGATAAACGAACCGCGTGCTACCTGTTTGATCCGCTCTTCTCACGACCCCCGCGCCCCGCAACCGCAGAGGGGATTCTTGTGATCCCATAGGTGTCGTTTCCCACCGACATCTTTGGCGCGCCAGGTAGGGGGCGCGCAGTTGTGAGAATCGGCTTTAGCAGTTAGTTCGACGCTTCTTCATCATCATGGCGCCCAAGAAGAAGACGACGGTGGCGGTTGGCCCGTCGGAGGCCGGGCATCCCGCCCCGACGCGGGCGAGCAGCGGACCGGTCGCTGAAAGGACCCGGGGCGCTGTTCGTGAACACCAACACCGTCCCGGCAGTCGGAGTTTAGGAGGCGGCGATGTTAAATGCGCTGAAGCGAAAGCCGCCGCCAAATCCAAGGATGGAGCCGGGCCCTCCGTGGGTGGCGCGGGGCTTTCCAGGCTCACTGCCGCCCCGCCTGAGGGCGACGTGTAGCGACCCGACCTCAGACGGTCAAGCCTCTGTGTATCTGTGCCATCCCTGGATCAGTATGCTGGCACACACAGTACATCAATGTATATATCAAAGTGCAATCACATGTATAAATAACGTAAAATGATATATACCTCATAATACTCAGCGGAAACAATCAAGCGGGTGTGGAGTCCCATCAACGCCATCGGCAGGTTGAGTGTAGACCGTAACCACTGTCGTAACTCTTACTCGTCGAGGAAATATCTGCAACATGATACGTTGCAGCCGTGTAGGTCAGTACATTGAATGTACTCGCAAGATCACAACATGAATAAACAGATGGTAAAACTATACTATATGCAATTTGGCTTTGTGGCTCTGTATCTGAGTTTTGTTTGCGTAAAAGCTGATTTTATTTTCCCTACATCAAAGGAATAAATGAAGTCTGTACTATGGAGTTTTCTATCATGACATGGTTCCGCCAACCGATGTCTCATAGCCCAAAAATCATCATAAGTTGCCCACAATTAAGTTATCAATCCGGTGTTGAGAGTTCTGAGATAGATCCAAGTCCAGATGCTCAAATTGTCCGTAACCAGGGACACGGCTAATCGATTAGGTTTAAAACCCTCTGCAGAGGTTTGTACACTTTACCCGCAAGATTCGATCCCTCTTTTTACGTTCTCGCACTTCAGGGCGTTTGAGAACAAGACGACCGAAACATGGTCTTCCGAAGAGTTCCTCTGACCACTGTCCGGTACTCATCCCATCCTACCGTAGTTCTACATCTGCTAGTACCGTCCCAGCCAGAGTCACCACTAAGGTCAACCAAGCGAGCCCATAATGACTTGCGGTTGCAGGTAAGCTTCGGGCATGAAGTATTCTTCCGTCTCTTTGAGTCAGGTGAAGCTTTCCGCAAGATGTCATGGCGCTTCTCCTGCATCCCGGCCAACCACTGGTTTCTCCAGGTGCCCGTCAACCAAATCCTTCACCCAAAGTGTGTATTGAATTCTTGTCTCGAGTCTTGAAGTCTTGAGGTCTTGAAGGTGCAGTCCTTGCAGATTCCATCATGGAGTTGTCGTCATTGACGTAGAGTCCTCCTTCTTCACACCACTCTCGTGCACTCATACCAAACCCGTCTACTATAGCGTAGCATTAAAATAAAATATCGTCCGGGCTTGGTAACAGGGTGATGGGTTCCTACCTCATGCATACTACTCAAGTACAAGAATTTCAATATCACTACTGAGGGGTGGTTGCAAAGATGTCACTAAATGCAATAAAATATAGGTATGAAAGCATGGTCAAAGTGAACTTGCACGGTAATACTTGATGAAGATAACAACGCTGTCGAAAATGACTTGGTAGAACTAATCGTCACTCCGTTGAAAATCTATATAGTCAAACATAGCATTCACATAAGCAAACATCCTAGCAAACAATTTTAGCACTCGAAATAACAATCAAAACAGCAAGGAAAATCGATAATAAAACTCAAACAAAATCAAAAGAAACTTCAAATAAAACTACAAAGAAAAACTACTACCGAAGATCTATGACTTTGCTACAAACATCTAATATAGTTTTGCCGTAAGTAAAAACTTAACAACAATTAAAATACTAAACTAATAAATTAACAGAAAATAAAATGTAAAATAACTAATTTAACAGAAAGTATTTTTTTCCATAAAATTTTATTTGCAAAAAGAAACAAATAAAAAGCTTTTATAAAACTCTAACTATGACCTATAGAAGGTTTCATACAAAACTAAATAATTTTTTTTTAAATAAAAATAAAATTTTTCCTGTTGTCTAACAGAAACACAACTAATTTTGTCAAAAGCGACAAAAAGAAATAATTTAAAACTAATAAAAACAATAAAGAAAAAGCTAAAACAGAACTAATAATAAAACAGTACTGTTTTGCTAAAAACCTAATTTAAATTAACCTAGAAATAAAATACTAAATACTACTGGATAAACAAAGGTCCTAGAGACCAGGAGCAAAAAGAATTAATTAAAAACCTATTTTTAAACTCCCGGAATAAGCAAAACAAGCTTTAATTCAAATCTGATCTAACTCAATTTTTATAAATCCAAACATAGACAAATTATATATTTTTGGAAACTACAAGAAAATTGTGATCCAACGCAAAAAGAATCAGCATCATTGGACTTCTAGAACAAAAGTTATAAGCTAAACAAGAACGGAACTAAATCTGTTACGGAAATAAATCTGAAAAACGAGAACGGAGTTACCTGTACGTGAGGCAGAGATGGCAGGCAGGAGGCAGCGATGTGGAGGGCTGCTCGGCGAGGCGAGGTCACCGGCGAGGTGGGGGTGGCGGAGGAGGTCGGCGCTTGGGAGGTTCCAGGAGAGCTCCTGGTGAGCGTTCTAGGTAGGAAAAAGGAGGACGGTGGCGAGGAGGCTACAGGCAGGGAGGCGTGGTGATGGGAAAAATGGAATGAGGATAGGGAGGGGGTTTTATAGGCGGTCTCGGGAGGCGCTGGGATGGAAAGACGAGGGAGATCGGGAAGGTGGAGATTCCTGTCTCCATGGATATGGAAAGCTCGTGTAACGTGAGAGGAAACAGAGGAAGGAGATGATCTCTTGTTGGGCTAGAATAGGAAAGTGCTTAATGGGCCAGCAGGTTTTTCCTAATAAAACGATTCCATTCCTATTTTTAAAATTAGGAAACTAAAACAATAAAAGGAAATCAAATCAATTCGGAATAAAGAGTTTTTATATACTAAAATTATCAGAAAAATAAAATGTAGATGATGAGCATTATTCCACGGCCAAAATAAAAACTTAAAAAAATGTTTTTCAGAAAATCCCTAAAGGCTTTATTTCTTTTTGCAAATAATTTTTTAAATAAAAACTTTGGTTTTTCTTGGCTCAAATATTTTCAAAAAATGCCCCTGATTTTGGAGGGTCATTTTCCTCCGCTCTTTCTTGCTTGCAAGAATTTATTTTCGGTATTTCTCGGGAAGAAAAATAGAGAAGCAAGTGCAAATATTTGAAAGAATTAAATTGCAAAACTCCGTTCAAATTCTTTATAGTTGAAGAAGTCATGTCATCTTCTCTCATTGATTTTAATAGGATGAATTTGAATTTACGGAGAAGGGAAAGTCATTTTATTCCCTCTCATTCAAAAGTTTTTGAAAAGTTTCAAATTTCACTCAAGTTTAATTCACTCAAGCAAACAAACAAACAATTCAATTAATTATATTAACATTCCAAAATTTGGGATGTTACAAACCTCCCCCACGTCCACTGACTCTCGTCCTCGAGATTCGAAGAGGCTACCAAGAAAAGGTTAGGGGTTGGGGTCTTCTAGCAAATGTTTTGGTCAGAAAGGTCAGGGGTGCTACCACACTTAAAAACAAGGTCATGGTTCCAATAAACTCAGATACTTCCTCTGGAGGGCTGAAAATGTATGTCCCTTCACATATCTTACAATAGCTCCTTCATTAAAGCTCTTACATCGGAAGCATAGAGTTCTCCTCAAAAGCTTGGGTCGGTTCGTCAAAGTTGAAGTTCGTCCAGGACTGGATCTTCTTAGCTGAGGGTCTGTGTCCATTCTAGACAACTATCGAAACACTCATGGTGGTCTACCATTAATGGTTTCTCCTGCAGAAAGCAGTGCAGGTTGAACTTCACCGTATATCCTACGATTGGCACCGGTTGCCTGTAAAGGGTTCCATCGTACTACCATTCTATGGTTTTATGGCTTATCGTGTCGACACTCTTCTAAGGTTTTCAAGGCTCTCTGATTTTCCATCAACATATGAGAGTTCATGAGAGAAGTCTTGGTATGGGGCCAATCCATCCCGTGCTTGAATCATTACCACATACGTAAATATCGAATCACGTATTCTAACACTTGGGCATACTCACAAGCATTGCAGAATTTCTCTTGTTCTCGAACTGGGTTCGAGTAATTCCATGGTTTCTGCAAGCCAAACAAAACATCTATCGTTACTTCACCACTCTCGGGTTTTTGCGTAACTTATACGGGTGTGTCCTATTTCTCCGCAAATCTTGCGAGCACAAGGTTTATTTCTTGGTGTATCATTGTGCTTCCGGATAAGACGTGATCTCATCGGGGTCTTCTTGAATTCCTCCCAAGTTCTTGCTCCTTTAAATCCTTGTATGGATTGATGCATTCTGCCACCATGTTGCAGCACTTCCTTCAAAGTACTGAAGAGCGTACGATACTTCATTCTTCCTTAAAACCAAATTGCTCCCGAAGTTATTCTCCATGTTCTGAATCCATAGCTCTGCCTCCGGCTGGGTTTTCGTCAAGAGAATATCAGTCCAACTTCAATCATCATCTATGGGGTCCAAAAGTTTTGGGATGAGATATGAGAGAGGTGGGGAGGGATACACACAATACAAACAATAGTTTTTGAAGAAACGGGTTTTACTTTGTGGCTGTCGGAAAACATCAAACAAATGACAGCTCACAATTCATCGCATCTAACGTAGGTGTATAACATGGATTTGGTCCTCTAACGGTCAAATAATTCTTCTGATTCTTCAAGTCGTCTGAGTCTTCAACTGGTGTAGCTTCAACTCTTCTAATGCATGGTCAAATCCTCTTTACTCTTAAGAGGCCATCAGTTATCCGATTTCTTGTCCTTCTTGGAGCGGCTTGATTGATTCTTCTTGTGATCCATAGGGAAAAGGTTTATATTCTAACTTTTTGAGGTGAGTGTGTCTATTTGATAAAATCAGAAGAGATGAGAAGTAAGAGTATTTTTGAAAATAAAGTTTTAGAGGTTTCCTGTCCTAGGTCTTTCCGGTTTCTAGGGTCACGTCCTACTGATCAACATGTGCTCTCGATACCATATCTCATGGCGACCCGACCTCAGACGGTCAAACCTACAGGTATCATGCCATCCTGGATCGGTATCTTTGGCACACACAGTACATCAATGTATATATCAAAGTGCAATCACATGTATAAATAACGTAAAATGATATATACCTCATAATACTCAATGGAAACAATCAAGCGGGTGTGGAGTCCCATCAACGCCATCGGCGGGTTGAGTGTAGACCGTAACCACTGTATCGTAACTCTTACTCGTCGAGGAAATATCTGCAACATGATACGTTGCAGCCGTGTAGGTCAGTACATTGAATGTACCGTCAAGATCACAACATGAATAAACAGATGGTAAAACTATACTATATTCAATTTGGCTTTGTGGCTCTGTATCTGAGTTTTGTTTTCGTAAAATCTGATTTTATTTTCCCTACATCAAAGGAATAAATGAAGTCTGTACTATGGAGTTTTCTATCATGACATGGTTCCGCCAACCGATGTCTCATAGCCCAAAATCATCATAAGTTGCCCACAATTAAGTTATCAATCCGGTGTTGAGAGTTCCGAGATAGATCCAAGTCCAGAGGCTCAAATTGTCCGTAACTGGGGACACGACTAATCGATTAGGTTTAAAACCCTCTGCAGAGGTTTGTACACTTTACCCGCAAGATTCGATCCCTCTTTTTACGTTCTCGCACTTCAGGGTGTTTGAGAACAAGGCGATCAAACATGGTCTTCCGAAGAGTTCCTCGACCACCTTTGTCGTACTCATCCCATCCTACCGTAGTTCTACATCCGCTAGTACCGTCAGCCAGAGTCACCACTAAGGTCAACCAAGCCAGAGCCCATAGTGACTTGCGGTTGCACAGGTAAGCTTCCGGGCATGAAGCATTCTTTCGTCTCTTTGAGTCTAGGTGAAGCTTTCCGCAAGATGTCATGGCGCTTCTCCCTCGCATCCCGCCAACCACCGGTTTCTCCAGGTGCCGTCACAAATCCTTCACCCAAGAGTGTGTATTGAATTCTTGTCTCGAGTCTTGAAGTCTTGAGGTCTTGAAGGTGCAGTCCTTGCAGATTCCATCATGGAGTTGTCGTCATTGACGTAGAGTCCTCCTTCTTCACACCACTCTCGTGCACTCATACCAAACCCCGTCTACTATAGCGTAGCATTAAAATAAAATATCGTCCGTGCTTGGTAACAGGTGATGGGTTCCTACCTCATGCATACTACTCAACTACAAGAATTTCAATATCACTACTGAGGGGTGGTTGCAAAGATGTCACTAAATGCAATAAAATATAGGTATGAAAGCATGGTCAAAGTGAACTTGCACAGTAATACTTGATGAAGATAACAACGCTGTCGGAAAATGACTTGGTAGAACTAATCGTCACTCCGTTGAAAATCTATATAGTCAAACATAGCATTCACATAAGCAAACATCCTAGCAAACAATTTTAGCACTCGAAATAACAATCAAAACAGCAAGGAAAATCGATAATAAAACTCAAACAAAATCAAAAGAAACTTCAAATAAAACTACAAAGAAAAACTACTACCGAAGATCTATGACTTTGCTACAAACATCTAATATAGTTTTGCCGTAAGTAAAAACTTAACAACAATTAAAATACTAAACTAATAAATTAACAGAAAATAAAATGTAAAATAACTAATTTAACAGAAAGTATTTTTTCCATAAAATTTTATTTGCAAAAAGAAACAAATAAAAAGCTTTTATAAAACTCTAACTATGACCTATAGAAGGTTTCATACAAAACTAAATAATTTTTTTTAAAATAAAAATAAAATTTTTCCTGTTGTCTAACAGAAACACTACTAATTTTGTCAAAAGCGACAAAAAGAAATAATTTAAAACTAATAAAAACAATAAAGAAAAAGCTAAAACAGAACTAATAATAAAACAGTACTGTTTTGCTAAAAACCTAATTTAAATTAACCTAGAAATAAAATACTAAATACTACTGGATAAACAAAGGTCCTAGAGACCAGGAGCAAAAAGAATTAATTAAAAACCTATTTTAAACTCCCGGAATAAGCAAAACAAGCTTTAATTCAAATCTGATCTAACTCAATTTTTATAAATCCAAACATAGACAAATTATATATTTTTGGAAACTACAAGAAAATTGTGATCCAACGCAAAAGAATCAGCATCATTGGACTTCTAGAACAAAAGTTATAAGCTAAACAAGAACGGAACTAAATCTGTTACGGAAATAAATCTGAAAAACGAGAACGGAGTTACCTGTACGTGAGGCAGAGATGGCAGGAAGGAGACGGCGATGTGGAGGGCTGCTCCGGCGAGGGGGCGAGGTCGCCGGCGAGGGTGGGGGTGGCGGAGGAGGGGGTCGGCGCTTGGGGAGGTTCCAGGAGAGCTCCTGGTGAGCGTTTCTAGGTAGGAAAAGGAGGACGGTGGCGAGGAGGCTACGGGCAGGGAGGGGGCGTGGTGATGGGAAAAAATGGAGCGAGGAGAAGGAGGGGTTTTATAGGCGGTCTCGGGAGGCGCTGGGATGGAAAGACGAGGGAGATCGGGAAGGTGGAGATTCCTGTCTCCATGGATATGGAAAGCTCCTGTAACGTGAGAGGAAACAGAGGAAGGAGATGATCTCTTGTTGGGCTAGAATAGGAAAGTGCTTAATGGGCCAGCAGGTTTTCCTAATAAAAAGCGATTCCATTCCTATTTTTAAAATTAGGAAACTAAAACAATAAAAGGAAATCAAATCAATTCGAATAAAGAGTTTTTATATACTAAAATTATCAGAAAAATAAAATGTAGATGATGAGCATTATTCCACGGCCAAAATAAAAACTTAAAAAATGTTTTTCAGAAAATCCCTAAAGGCTTTATTTCTTTTTGCAAATAATTTTTAAATAAAAACTTTGGTTTTCTTGGCTCAAATATTTTCAAAAATGCCCCTGATTTTGGAGGGTCATTTTCCTCCGCTCTTTCTTGCTTGCAAGAATTTATTTTTCGGGTATTTCTCGGGAAGAAAAATAGAGAAGCAAGTGCAAATATTTGAAAGAATTAAATTGCAAAACTCCGTTCAAATTCTTTATAGTTGAAGAAGTCATGTCATCTTCTCTCATTGATTTTAATAGGATGAATTTGAATTTACCGGAGAAGGGGAAAGTCATTTTATTCCCTCTCATTCAAAAGTTTTTGAAAAGTTTCAAATTTCACTCAAGTTTAATTCACTCAAGCAAACAAACAAACAATTCAATTAATTATATTAACATTCCAAAATTTGGGATGTTACAAACCTACCACACTTAGAATGAATCTCGTCCTCGAGATTCGAAGAGGCTAACAAGAAAAGGTTAGGGTTGGGGGTCTCCTAGCAAATGTTTTTGGTCGGAAAGGTCGGGGTGCTACCACACTTAAAAACAAGGTCATGGTTCCAATAAACTCAGATACTTCCTCTGGAGGGCTGAAAATGTATGTCCCTTCACATATCTTACAATAGCTCCTTCATTAAAGCTCTTACATCGAAGCATAGAGTTCTCCTCAAAAGCTTGGGTCGGTTCGTCAAAGTTGAAGTTAAATCGAGACTGGATCTTCTTAGCTGAGGGGTCTGTGGTCCATTCTAGACAACTATCGAAACACTCATGGTGGTCTACCATTAATGGTTTCTCCTGCAGAAAAGCGTCTGGGTTGAACTTCACCGTATATCCTACGATTGGCAACGGTTGCCTGTAAAGGGTTCCATCGTCCTACCATTCTATGGTTTTATGGCTTATCGTGTCGACACTCTTCTAAGGTTTTCAAGGCTCTCTGATTTTCCATCAACATATGATAGTTCATGATAGAAGTCTTGGGTATGGGGGCCAATCCATCCCGTACTTGAATCATTACCACATACGTAAATATCGAATCACGTATTCTAACACTTGGGCATACTCACAAGCATTGCAGAATTTCTCTTGTTCTCGAACTGGGTTCGAGTAATTCCATGGTTTCGCAAGCCAAACAAAACATCTATCGTTACTTCACCACTCTCAGGTTTTTGCGTAACCTTCCGGTGTGTCCTATTTCTCCGCAAATCTTGCAGGCACAAGGTTTATTTCTTGGTGTATCATTGTGCTTCCGGATAAGACGTGATCTCATCAGGGTCTTCTTGAATTCCTCCCAAGTTCTTGCTCCTTTAAATCCTTGTATGGATTGATGCATTCTGCCACCATGTTGCAGCACTTCCTTCAAAGTACTGAAGAGCGTACGATACTTCATTCTTCCTTAAAACCAAATTGCTCCCGAAGTTATTCTCCATGTTCTGAATCCATAGCTCTTGCCTCCGGCTGGGTTTTGATCAAGAGAATATCAGTCCAACTTCAATCATCATCTATGGGGTCCAAAAGTTTTGGGATGAGATATGAGAGAGGTGGGGAGGATACACAATACAAACAATAGTTTTTGAAGAAAGCGGGTTTTACTTTGTGGCTGTCGGAAAACATCAAACAAATGACAGCTCACAATTCATCGCATCTAACGTGGGTGTATAACATGGATTTGGTCCTCTAACGGTCAAATAATTCTTCCGATTCTTCAAGTAAATGCGAGTCTTCAACTGGTGTAGCTTCAACTCTTCTAATGCATGGTCAAATCCTCTTTACTCAAGAGGCCATCAGTTATCCGATATCTTGTCCTTCTTGGAGCGGCTTGAGCTTGATTCTTCATGTGATCAAAAGGAAAAGGGTATATTCTAACTATTTGAGGTGAGAGTGTCTATTTGATAAAATCAGAAGAGATGAGAAGTAAGAGTATTTTTGAAAATAAAGTTTTAGAGATTTCCTGTCCTAGGGCTTTCCGGTTTCTAGGGTCGCGTCCTACAGTCAACATGTGCTCGATACCATATCTCAGAAGCGACCCGACCTCGAACGGTCAAACCTCCGTGTATCTGCCATCCTCGATCAAGATCTTTGGCACACACAGTACATCAATGTATATATCAAAGTGCAATCACATGTATAAATAACGAAATGATATATACCTCATAATACTCAGCGGAAACAATCAAGCGGGTGTGGAGTCCCATCAACGCCATCGGCAAAGTTGAGTGTAGACCGTAACCTCAGATCGTAACTCTTACTGTCGAGGAAATATCTGCAACATGATACGTTGCAGCCGTGTAGGTCAAGACATTGAATGTACCGCAAGATCACAACATGAATAAACAGATGGTAAAACTATACTATATGCAATTTGGCTTTGTGGCTCAGATTCGAAGTTTTGTTTGTGTAAAAGCTGATTTTATTTTCCCTACATCAAAGGAATAAATGAAGTCTGTACTATGGAGTTTTCTATCATGACATGGTTCCGCCAACCGATGTCTCATAGCCCAAAATCATCATAAGTTGCCCACAATTAAGTTATCAATCCGGTGTTGAGAGTTCCGAGATAGATCCAAGTCCTGATGCTCAAATTGTCCGTAACCGGGGACACGGCTAATCGATTAGGTTTAAAACCCTCTGCAGAGGTTTGTACACTTTACCCGCAAGATTCGATCCCTCTTTTTACGTTCTCGCACTTCAGGGTGTTTGAGAACAAGACGACCGAAACATGGTCTTCCGAAGAGTTCCTCTGACCACTGTCCGGTACTCATCCCATCCTACCGTAGTTCTACATCTGCTAGTACCGTCCCAGCCAGAGTCACCACTAAGGTCAACCAAGCCAGAGCCCATAATGACTTGCGGTTGCAGGTAAGCTTCCGGGCATGAAGTATTCTTCCGTCTCTTTGAGTCTGGGTGAAGCTTTCCGCAAGATGTCATGGCGCTTCTCCTGCATCCCAGCCAACCACTGGTTTCTCCAGGTGCCCGTCAACCGTCCTTCACCCAAAGAGTGTGTATTGAATTCTTGTCTCGAGTCTTGAAGTCTTGAGGTCTTGAAGGTGCAGTCCTTGCAGATTCCATCATGGAGTTGTCGCCATTGACGTAGAGTCCTCCTTCTTCACACCACTCTCGTGCACTCATACCAAACCCGTCTACTATAGCGTAGCATTAAAATAAAATATCGTCCGGGCTTGGTAACAGGGTGATGGGTTCCTACCTCATGCATACCACTCAACTACAAGAATTTCAATATCACTACTGAGGGGTGGTTGCAAAGATGTCACTAAATGCAATAAAATATAGGTATGAAAGCATGGTCAAAGTGAACTTGCACGGTAATACTTGATGAAGATAACAACGCTGTCAGGAAAATGACTTGGTAGAACTAATCGTCACTCCGTTGAAAATCTATATAGTCAAACATAGCATTCACATAAGCAAACATCCTAGCAAACAATTTTAGCACTCGAAATAACAATCAAAACAGCAAGGAAAATCGATAATAAAACTCAAACAAAATCAAAAGAAACTTCAAATAAAACTACAAAGAAAAACTACTACGAAGATCTATGACTTTGCTACAAACATCTAATATAGTTTTGCCGTAAGTAAAAACTTAACAACAATTAAAATACTAAACTAATAAATTAACAGAAAATAAAATGTAAAATAACTAATTTAACAGAAAGTATTTTTTCCATAAAATTTTATTTGCAAAAAGAAACAAATAAAAGCTTTTATAAAACTCTAACTATGACCTATAGAAGGTTTCATACAAAACTAAATAATTTTTTTAAAATAAAATAAAATTTTTCCTGTTGTCTAACAGAAACACAACTAATTTTGTCAAAAGCGACAAAAAGAAATAATTTAAAACTAATAAAAACAATAAAGAAAAAGCTAAAACAGAACTAATAATAAAACAGTACTGTTTTGCTAAAAACCTAATTTAAATTAACCTAGAAATAAAATACTAAATACTACTGGATAAACAAAGGTCCTAGAGACCAGGAGCAAAAAGAATTAATTAAAACCTATTTTTAAACTCCCGGAATAAGCAAAACAAGCTTTAATTCAAATCTGATCTAACTCAATTTTATAAATCCAAACATAGACAAATTATATATTTTTGGAAACTACAAGAAAATTGTGATCCAACGCAAAAAGAATCAGCATCATTGGACTTCTAGATCAAAAGTTATGAGCTAAACAAGAACGGAACTAAATCTGTTACGGAAATAAATCTGAAAAACGAGAACGGAGTTACCTGTACGTGAGGCAGAGATGGCAGGAAGGAGGCAGCGATGTGGAGGCTGCTCAGCCGAGGCGAGGTCACCGCGAGGTGGGGGTGGCGGAGGAGGGGGTCGGCGCTTGGGGAGGTTCCAGGAGAGCTCCTGGTGAGCGTTTCTAGGTAGGAAAAGGAGGACGGTGGCGAGGAGGCTACGGGCAGGGAGGGGGCGTGGTGATGGGAAAAATGGAATGAGGATAGGGAGGGGGTTTTATAGGCGGTCTCGGGAGGCGCTGGGATGGAAAGACGAGGGAGATCGGGAAGGTGGAGATTCCTGTCTCCATGGATATGGAAAGCTCCTGTAACGTGAGAGGAAACAGAGGAAGGAGATGATCTCTTGTTGGGCTAGAATAGGAAAGTGCTTAATGGGCCAGCAGGTTTTTCCTAATAAAAACGATTCCATTCCTATTTTTAAAATTAGGAAACTAAAACAATAAAAGGAAATCAAATCAATTCGGAATAAAGAGTTTTTATATACTAAAATTATCAGAAAAATAAAATGTAGATGATGAGCATTATTCCACGGCCAAAATAAAACTTAAAAAATGTTTTTCAGAAAATCCCTAAAGGCTTTATTTCTTTTTGCAAATAATTTTTAAATAAAAACTTTGGTTTTCTTGGCTCAAATATTTTCAAAAAATGCCCCTGATTTTGGAGGGTCATTTTCCTCCGCTCTTTCTTGCTTGCAAGAATTTATTTTCGGGTATTTCTCGAGGAAGAAAAATAGAGAAGCAAGTGCAAATATTTGAAAGAATTAAATTGCAAAACTCCGTTCAAATTCTTTATAGTTGAAGAAGTCATGTCATCTTCTCTCATTGATTTTAATAGGATGAATTTGAATTTACGGAGAAGGGAAAGTCATTTTATTCCCTCTCATTCAAAAGTTTTTGAAAAGTTTCAAATTTCACTCAAGTTTAATTCACTCAAGCAAACAAACAAACAATTCAATTAATTATATTAACATTCCAAAATTTGGGATGTTACACGACGCAAGGGCTTCCAAGACTCCCACGCTGGCGCCAACGGCGCGCTCCTCTCAAGCGGCCCACGACGAACGGCGTGGCCGCACCGAAGACACCGGGCGTCGCCGCAAGAAGAGCTCCGAGCGCCACTCCCGGGATGTAGAAGACCTGCCCGTTCAGCGAGGCGCTGGTGAAGATGGCTTGCGGCCGTGCGGTCGCGATAGAGCTCCTTCTGACACGGTCAGAAGTCGAAGCGCATCGCGATCCGCGCAGGTTTCGCTGCCACCGACGCCAGCAGAAGCCTTGGCGCGCGCGTAGTTGCTCCTCGATTTTCCTCCCACTACAGGGAAACTCGACGAATGGAGAGCCACCATCCGAAGCCTTGTTACGGTGGCCAACAAAGACGAGCGGAGCCCGGCGGAGCCCCCGGGTCGACGTTCCGACGGAGTTCCGTCTGGACGAAGCGCGAGAAAAACTGGCGGCGCCGCGACCACGGTGCATTCGCCTCCTCCTCGCCCGGTACCACGGACGCCTGCCCGTCACGACGTTAGGGCGACGAGATCTCCATAGCGTCGTCCGACCCGCGGACCCACTGGGACCAACGCCAGGTCCTTCGGGATCGGGAACATGAAGACGCTCGGACCACCATCGAGCGCCGGCGCGGAGCACGCCACCAGTCAGATAGGCGAGCAGGGCCCGCTGTGGACCACCCGGCACCGGAGAGCCCTGGAGGCCTGCCTTACGAGGTAGGCTGCCCGGCTTTTACCCGTGAGCTACGGCAGTTCCAGTGGCCCACTCACCGCACTTTCAAACCTGACATGGTCGAGAAGTACGGCGGCAAGACCCACCTGTCCGAGTTCCTCAGCATCTACACCATCGCGATGCAGGCTGCCGGAGGCCAGGATGATAAGGTGCTTGCGAATTACTTTCCGTTGGCTCTTAAACCCAACGCCATGTCATGGTTGATGCACTTGCCGGTAGACTCCATTTCCTCCTGGTCGGATTTGTGCCATGAGTTCGTGGGCGCCTTCACTGGCGGTCACCAAGCTCATGGCCAAGCAAGTGATCTGCACGTCATTCCCCAGAAGGGAGGCGAGAGTCTCCGCAAGTACATACAGAGGTTCAGCCGGGTGCAGTACAATATCCCTGATGTTCACCCCGCCGCCATCATCAGCGCGTTCCATCAGAACGTACGTAACCGCAAGATGCGCGAAGAGCTGGCGATGAACAAGGTGAAGGATGTCGCAGAGCTCTATGTTCTCGCCGACAAATGTGCCCGGGCTGAAGAGGGAAGGAAGTACCCCGGCGAAGACGCCGGCGTGGAAACCGACTCCTCAGATGAGTACACCGCCGCCCAGGCGACGAAAGGATGGCGCCGCAACAGGAAGCGCAAAGGAAAAGCCGTGCTTGCCGTCGAGGGGTCTGATGACACCGGCTCCACCAAGAAAACCAAGGGAGATGACCCCGGCAAGGAAATTGCCTGCTGTGTCGCCTTGTGGCCTTGACGCTGCCGAGAAGCCAGCAACTCAACAAGCGGTATCTTGCAAGATCCATCGCACCAAAGGCCATGCTCTCCAAGACTGGCCGACAGGTTGAGCTCCTCGCTGAGAAGCAGAGGGCTGAATATGAGAGGCGGGACAAGGAGAAGGGCCAAGACGGTGCTGAGGGATCTGAAGAAGCGCGACGGCCAGGCGGGCCGTCGCGGCAAGGATAAACAACAAGAGAGGCCCGCTCGGGGCCGTGACAGAAAGCCAGAAGATGACGATCACGAAGAGGACGACGAGTCCGGCGACCAAGTGTTTCAGAAAGCTACAGAGGACATGTGCGTCGCGGCGGCGCTTCGCTGTATACCTCTCGGTGCCGGCTTAAACAGTGGGCGCGAGAGATTACAGAGGCAGAGCCATCGTTTGATGCCCAAAGTACGCTTGAAGTGGTCCAGCACACGTATCATTTTTGACTCTGAGGATCACCCTGATCGCACTACTGCGGTCGGGTGTTTGCCGTTGTTGGTTTCACCAACGATACGCAACCTCAAGGTGACAAAGATGTTAGTCGATGGCGGGGCCGGTCTGAACTTGATCTCGCCTGCCGTGATCGAGAAGCTGTAGATTCCTGATGGAGACCTCGAAGAGACGGGCACGTTTCAAGGGGTCAGCCCGGGAAGAAGCCAACCCAAGGGAAAGGTCACGCTGCCCGTAACTTTCGGAAGCGACATGAACTTCAGGACGGAGAAGATCGTGTTTGATGTTGCCAAGATCCCCTTGCCCTACAACGGGATCCTTGGCCGCCCAACGCTGGCCAAGTTCATGGCGGCGTCACATTACGCATACAACACCCTGAAGATGCCGGGGCCCGTGACGATCATCACCATCCCCTCCGACAAGAAAGATGCGCTGATCTGCGCCGACCAACTGTACCAGCAAGCAATCGCGCGGCCGCCGCCGCAGGGGCACTTGCTCCTGCTGCTGGGACCCCGGGAGGGAAGAAGAAGAATGCCGGTGATACCTCGGGCACGCACTCCGGCAAGCGCACCTCTTCGGAGTGTAGCCTGTCGTCGAGGACATACCAGAGAGCTCCGCCGGCGGAAGCAAGAAGTCCAGGGCCACGCCGCCGGGAACCAAGAAGGTTTCCGTCAATGAGGACGGCACGGGAGGAGCTTTTACCATAAGCTCCACCCTTGACAACAAATAGGAAGACGCGCTCGTCACCTTCCTGCGGGCGAATGTCGATGTGTTTGCATGGCAAGCTTCCGACATCCCCGGCGTTCCCAGGGAGGTGATTGAGCACCACCTTGCTGTCTGTCCTCATGCGCGGCCCGTCAAGCAGAAGATCAGGAAGCAAGCTTTGGAACGACAAGAGTTCATCACGGAAGAGATCCGGAAACTGGAGGCAGCGGGTCTGGTAAGAGGAGTGCTCCATCCAACGTGGTTGGCCAATCCGGTCGTGGTGCGCAAGGCAAATGGGAAGTGGAGGCTGTGTATTGATTACACAGATATCAATAAGGCTTGTCCTAAAGACCCCTTCCCGCTGCCGCGCATCGACCAGATTGTTGACTCCACAGCTGGATGTGATCTGTTGTCATTCCTCGATGCCTACTCCGGCTACCACCAGATCTTCATGGCAAAGGAAGACGAAGAAAAAACAGCATTCATCACCCCATGTGGTACGTATTGTTTCATACGGATGCCTTTCGGGTTGAAGAGCACTGGTTCGACGTTTGCGAGGGCGGTCCAGATTGGTTTTGAACCCCAGCTCCATAGAAATATGGAAGCTTATATGGATGACATAGTGGTCAAAACCAAGGACAGGGCAACCCTCATACTGGATTTGCGGGAGACATTTGCAAACCTGCGCAAGATCAACCTCAAGCTGAACCCTGAGAAGTGTGTCTTTGGCGTCCTGTCCGGCAAGCTCCTCGAGTTCTTTGTGTCACAGCGTGGGATAGAGGCCAATCCGGACAAGATCAAAGCTATAGAGCAGATTGAAGCACCCAAGCGAATCAAGGATGTGCCCCGGCTTGCTGGTTGTGTCGCTGCCATGGGCAGGTTCATATCCAAGTCTGCCGAGCGTGCCCTCCCCTTTTTTAAGATTCTGAAAAAGGCGGGCCCAGTGGAATGTACGCCAGAAGCCGAAGCAGCATTGCAAGATTTGAAGAAGTACCTCTCCTCCGCACCAACACTAGTTGCGCCCAGGCCCCAGGAGCCGTTGCTGCTATACCTAGCAGCAATGAAACAGGTGGTCAGCGCCGCGCTAGTGGCGCAGAGGGAGGTTGACGACGAGGTAATGGCAGCAATAGAGCCCGACGCCACCAATGCGGAGACGACACAGTTGGTCGAAGTGCCGCCAAAGAAGAAAGTGATACAACACCGGTCTGCCGTTAGCTCCCTCTTGCAGGGGGCTAGGTCGAGGTACTCCGGTGTGCAAAAACTGCTCTTCGGCCTTCTCATGGCCTCGAGGAAGCTGCGTCACTACTTCCAGGCACACGAGGTCACTGTCGTCACTCGCCTCCCTCTATAGAGGATATTGCACAACCCAGATGCGACGGGGAGGATTGTGGAATGGGCACTAGAGCTGTCCAGCTTTGGTCTCAATTTTGAAAGTACTTCGACGATTCAGAGCCGAGTCCTGGCGGAGTTCATTGCAGAGTGGACCGCAACACCTGGCGAAGAAACCCAAGAGACTGCTCTCCCCGGCAAGGAGGCAAGTTGCAATTGGTTTATGTACTTTGATGGGGCTTTCTCTCTGCAAGGTGCCGGGGCTGGCGTACTGCTCGTCGCCCCCACCGGAGAGCACCTCAAATCGTTATCCGGATGCACTTCCCGGGGAGGTGTCGACAAATAACACGACAATCTGAAGGGCTGCTCGCCGGTCTTAGGATCATGGCGGACCTCGGAATCAAAAAGCTCATCGTCGAGGCGACTCGCAGCTTGTCGTCAAGCAAGTCAATAAGGATTACCAGAGCCCGTTGATGAAGGCCTACCTTGATGAAGTGAGAAAGCTGGAAGAGCGATTCGACGGTATACAGGCTGAACACGTTCCCCGAACAGAGAACGATATCGCCGACTACCTGTCGAAACGCGCTGCCCTCAAGCTACCTGTGGAACCAGGTACCTTTCTGCTTCAGCTAACTCAGCCATCTGTTGATCCATCAACAGGGCAGAACAAGAGGAGGAAATCAGGCCCGACAAGTACTTTCCCGCCGAGCTCCCCGGAGCCGCCGGCAAGGATGTTCCCGGGGACACTAAGACCGCCACGGGACGGCTAGCTCCGGCGGAGCGTCAAGCTCTTGCCATCGAGACAGCCGCTCCTATAGCGGAGGAAATGCCTTTAGTCCTCGCCGTCGAGCCCCAGGCTCCAGCGTGGGCACAAAGATACCGTCCGATTCCTCCAGACAGGGGAACTTCCTGAGGAGCAGGAAGAAGCGGAAAAAGTAGGCCGTCGCTCTGCCATGTACCAGTTCGTCGATGACGTCCTATACAGGAAGAGACCGAACGGTGTGAAATTGAAGGGCATCCCTCGTGAGGAAGGACTGGAGCTGTTGGCAAAGATACACGGAGGCATATGTGGATCCCACATCGGGTCAAGAGCCCTTGCCGGCAAGGCATTCCGGCAAGGTTTCTTCCGCCCACCGCCCTCCAGATGCAACAACACTCGTCACCGGTGTGAAGCGTGTCGATTCCATTCGAGAAAGCTTCATCGGCCAGCTCAAGCCCTTCAAACCAATCCTCTCTCCTGGCCCTTCTCGGTGCAGGGGCTCGACATCTTGGGCCCTTTCCCCGCTGTCGGGGCTTTGAAGTACTCTTATGCGTTGCAATCGACAAGTTCACAAAGTGGCCGGAAGTGGAGGCAGTGAGGAAGGTCACAGCCCAGTCGGTCGTCAAGTTCTTCAAGGGGCTAGTGTGCCGTTTCGGTGTACCCAACAGGGTCATCACCGACAACGGCACACAGTTCACAAGCCCCACCTGCATGCAATATACTCAAGACCTCGGCAACAAAGTCCGTTTCGCTTCCGTTGCTGACCCACGAAGCAACGGACAAGCTGAGAGGGCAAATGCTGAAGTGTTGCGAGGCATAAGGACCAAGACCTTTGACAGGCTGCACAAGAGCGGAAGGCGCTAGATTGATGAGTTGCCGGCGGTTCTTTGGTCAATCAGGACGACACCAAATCGAGCCACCAGCCAGACACCCTTCGCCCTGGTATACGGGGCGGAAGCAGTTATCCCCACTGAACTCATACACGGGTCACCTCGAGTGCTCGCTTATGATGAGCTTGAGCAAGAGCAACTGCGGCAAGACGACGCACTGCTCCTTGAGGAAGATCGTCTTCGGGCGGCTGTGAGAGCAGCACACTACTAGTAAGCCTTGCGCCGCTACCATAGCTGCAAGGTTCATGCCCGGAGCCTTGAGGAAGGCGACCTTGTTCTTCGGCGCGTTCAATCGGCCAAGAATTCCAACAAGTTGACGCCAAAGTGGGAACGCCCTTATCGGGTAATACGAGTCACCAGGCCCGGCGATCCGCCGGAGATCAAGATGCCGTTCGGTGAGTAATTCCTGGAACATTGAGCATCTTCGCAAGTTTTACCGTAAGCCCTTGACTTGCGGGCCCCGACAAGCCACCTTTTGTACAAGCATTGCCGATGATGCATTTAACCCTTTGTACAAAGCCAGCGGTATGAGACCACGAGCATAAATAAATGAAGCTGGCACGCTAAGTTATAGCATGCATGCTAGGTCGAGTCTAGATCCTTGGTTAGGGTTGATAGTGCTTGGCGGCGACTAACCCTAAGCTTAGAGGTCGAGGTGTGCGTCCTTTGCCGTTCTTTTCGTCTTCTTTGGTTCGCGGGACTCACACATATCCTTGCCGGACCATTTAAGGATGAAAAAGAGGAGGAGGATGGACCAGCATCTAGACCCCGGCAAGCCAGTATTACCGGGGGCTGCAAGAGCAAAGGTTCACCCACGGCAAACCAAAGTTGCCGGGGGCTGCAGCTTCAGATAAGTTTTTCATCCCTTGTCATGCATCCCCTTATAGACTGAGGTATGTGAAACCTCGTTTCTTCCTAAAGCTACCGTGCTCCCCTAAAATTCTAGGCCCCGGGGCTCGTTCCTGGGGCAGGTTTGGTTGTAGTTGCGGCAGCAAAAGGATGGAACAAGGGGCTTAAACCCACTTCATCCCTGCCTCCGCCGAACGCGTGAGAAAGGTTAAGCGAAGTGGGAAGACAGCAAGGCCTGTTGCTGGGTAAGGAAATGTTTATCTTAAAGATATCAAGGATTCACTCCTTGTCGTGGGTTCTACCCGCAAACAAATGACCCGGCAAACATCCCTTTTTCATTAAAAACATTCCGTTCAGGTACAGTCCATAGGGAATGAAAAACATGAATAATGGGATTACAAGTTCTAAATTCAGCTAAGGCCCGAAGGCTTACAAAGTTGAAAAAAGATAAGGTGCCCGTAACCCCTTTCTTGTCCCTCTCCTCAGGAGGTAGGTCAAGGAGGCGAAAAAGGCAAAAGGAGCGCCTATGCGAGCTACGGGTGGCAGAAGACGCCAAGAGAACATCTCGGTGGCCGTCCAAAGGCTGGATGGTGATGGCGACGCCGGAAGTAGAGTTCAAAGACGAAGCGGCAGGACGTCAGCACGCGTCGAACGCGTCGATGTGCGCGTACTCCGACTTGACGGCCTTGCCGCCCGCCCTCTTCCTCTTCCGCAGCCTCCCAACGCCAGCCGCCCAAGGAGACGACCCCGAGAAGTTCAAGGAGCCGGCGACACGGATGATGGGGACGCCGGTGCTGCAGGCGGCGCCCGACACCTAGTCGGACCCGTCATCCTGCCGCCCGCTACCCTCGTCGTCGCTGCCGCTGTCCTCCTCGCCACTCCCGCTCGAGGAGGAGTCTTCGCTATCAGAAGAGCTCTCCATGCAGCACCTTGCCCGAGTCCCGAAGCACCCGAAGACCCTGACGGAGAGGAGGCCGCCCTCCATCAGCTTGAAATGGAGAGTGAGCCCCGCCGTCAAGTGGTGGATATGGGCGAACGTCTTCCACCCTCGACCAAGATACATCACATGAGGGGCTGGGAAGTCGACGCAGACTCGCGTACCGCTGATCCCACAGCCCCTCATGTGCAGCCGCAGTGACTTAGGTGGGTCCAGCTCCATCTTGCTCGCAAATGGGGTCGGGAGACGAAGGTGACGGCGAGGCGGCCGGCGCAGCCTGACGAAGAACTCGCAAGGGTCATCCCCAACATGGCCCTCCATGGGAGGAGGAGCTGCTGGTGGAGGCGAGACCGACGCGCCGTCCCGTCCTCCTCTTCCACGGGCGCCTCGGCCTTGCCCACGGCCTCGCCCACGGCCACGCCCCCTTCCCCTCCCCCTCGCGGATGGCCCCGCCACCGCAGGAGCAGGGGAAGGAAGGATGCGCTGTCGAGCGGCGACCCTCGCTGCCACCGTTGAAGGACCAAGATTCCTTCTGTCCATGGCGAATGGGAGGAGGGGAGCAGAAGCTGAAGAGACGAGGAGATGAAGGAATGCGGGACTCCATCCCTCCCCTCCCGCTCTTTATAAAGGAACGGGGTGTGGCTCGACCGCCCCGCTCAGCCAATCAAGACACGGAAGGCGTAGGGGACTGGGACCGGCCCGCTGCTCCAGCCCGCCACGGCCCGGTTTCCCGCCTCCACCGTTCGCCACCCCAAGCGCATGGGGCAGCGTGGCGGGCGTGCTGGACAGCGACGGGTGAGGCGACCTCTCCCCACCCCGTGATCGTGGGGAGTGGACGCCCTGAAGACCCCGCCTCGGCCCCACTCAGTAAAGAGGCCGCGCCTCCACGCCTCCCTCCGTTTCTGGGGAGGGCGCGCACTGCCTCTTTATTATGACGTCGCGCATGCGCGCAGAGCTCAGCCCCGTGCATCCCGCCCACGTCACGCCCACGCCTCCCCACGCCGCGCCACGCACAGGGAGCGTGGGAGGCGCAGCGCGCGAAGGAAACCTACCACGGTAAAAACCGCCCTGCCTGCCCGCGCACCGTTCTTGGGCCTGGCCCAACAACGCGTGAAACTTATATGTGGCCCAGGCAGGGGCTCTGTCGGTGTACAAAAAGAGGGTACACTCTTTGTACCCCTATGTTGTCTGCAGGCGATCTGAGCCACAGTATGCCGCACCAAGCACGGCGAGGGAGGTGAAACCAAGGTAAGGCCGAAGACGAAGTGGAGCAAGGGGGCGAAGCGGACTCCCCAGGCATGGTCCTTGTCGGGGAGTGGTTTAAGCAGGCCCGGCAAGACCCTTGCCGGGGCAGCTCACCCCACGCCTATGGAGCGAGTAACCCTTGAGTGCACTTCCCCCATGGGGCAAGGCTTCGGGAGACATCCCCGTGGTGGCATGCAGATCTTTGTGAAGACATTCAAGATCAGATACACACTTGAGAAGATGATGATCCTTGGCGGGATCCCAGCCAAGGAGGACCACAAGGCTCCCGGCAAGAGCCTTAACGGGGATGACATCAAGCGCCACGGCAAGACCCTTGCCGGGGCCCCGGCAAGGCCCTTGCCGAGGACACCCGTGGGGCCACCATCAGGCCCGCACCAGTCGCGCCTCCACCGCTGTTCACATGCAGCTGTCGACCCAACCAGTTGGGCAGGCACCTGCGTGGCGGCATGCAGATCTTCGTGGAGACCCACCACTGCGCCACCTCAGCTGCGTGCCTGCCTACATGACACCACGAGCACCGCTGGCCAGGGCGCGTGTCAACACCAGAGGGAGCGGCGACAGACGGGACGAGACTCTTCCCCGACCCCGATAAAGTAAGGACACCTAAGCAGCGCGTATTAAATGCGCCTTGTCATGTAATGCGAGGATAAACTGACATTCTGTACCCTTCCACCTCCTGTGTACCACCTTGTGGCAGCCCCTTTCCTATAAAAGGAGGCCCGAGGCGACCAGGAGAGGATTCGCTTTTGGAGCTCCTCACGCCCCATAACTAGCTCAAGAACACAGATATACAATCCACCAAAGCAGGAGTAGGGTTTTACGCATCCTCGCGGCCCGAACCTGGATAAACGAACCGCGTGCTACCTGTTTGATCCGCTCTTCTCACGACCCCCGCGCCCCGCAACCGTAGTAGGGATTCTTGTGATCCCATAGGTGTCGTTTCCCACCGACAGTGGCATCTGAGCGACGCCACGTAAAGGTCTTATAAAGGAAATAAGTAGCAAACATGCCACAGTAGGGAGTCTATGCGACACCACATAAAGGGCTTATAGAGTAACTAAATAAGAAGCATGCCACAGTCGGGCATCTCAGTGACACCACATAAATGGCTTATAAAGTAAATGAATAACAAGCATGCCACAATCGAGCGTCTCCGCGACACCACATAAAGGGCTTATATGAGAGTAATCATAGTGAATATCCAGGAGGTAGAACCGTCCAGGGATACTCAATAATTCAAATAATGTAAATGGTTAGTCCATAATAATAGTAATCATAATCATCATGAGTCACAAGTCATGATCCATGTTCTGGTTTTGCAATCTTTCCTCCGAAGACCGACACTAAGACTGACACTTGACCCATCCCAGACAGTAGTCCTTAACCATGGACACGGCTATTCGAATAGATATAATCTCTGCAGAGGGTGTACTCTTTACCCACGAGTAACGGATTCCTTTAGTCCATCGGGACTAATTCCTTCTCTGATCTTTTAATCGAAAACACACCTGACCGCACACACCCTAACTTACGGTGTGCAGGAATCACCCACGACACTGTTAAGAGAAACTCTAAGTGGGGAGGCTACAACCTCAACTAGCATGGGATCAAAAAATTTATAGCAGCCAAACTAGGGGAGCTACCCCCTCGGCTCCAACCGGAAACACCCATGCCCCCGGACCAGGTGGCATGCCTACCGGATGCAGCCGGTATCTTCCACCATGGCCTCTCTGTACGGTGTGTTCTAGGAAAGGGGTTGACAAGTTACTGAACCGTACCGTACCTACGGCAGGGACAAGTGGTAGTACGAAACAAGTATGGGGGTTACTGGAACAAGACTCGATCTGTGGTCGACTCAGGAGGTTAAAACATTTCCTGCAAGATTAGCATAAGAAATATATTTCACACCAATCAGACAGAGTTACCACTCATCATACCTCCCCATGCCCTACCGGACATAGCCATCTCAACGAAGGAGTAGGGACAAGCTCGTGTCTACCCAAGACAGAGATTTTTCCCGGATCCCTTCCGGTAGGCATGAAAGGCATGCGAGGGTGATCACTATCAGAAGCATATCAAAATCCCAACAGCTAGGAATCCTCATTATGCACTCATGAATACGATCGTGACACCACTTAAAATACCGAATACTTCGCGTCAAGGTGGTGTCGTATTTGCATCAAACGACACACAACAAATATTATGCCGGGGTTCAGAATGCTTGGCTTCAAGAGTTTGCAAGTGGGAGTGCACTTTTGAAAGTTGCTTCCTTCTTCAAAAATCCTATTTAAGAAAATTTAAATCAACACATAGTTTCAAAACAGTACAAAAAAGTTGTTTGGAAATTTTTCAAATAAATATGAAAATACACTAGGCAGAATTTGAGAAACAACAGAAAAAGAATCAAATCAATTGGACTTATATTTAAAAAGTCAAAGCTTAGTCAAAATCTGTTTTTAATAAAAATCAGAAAAAGAAAACGGTTCGGGGAGCTTACACTTTCCTCTAGCGAAGGCGTATTTGGTGGAATACGCTTGCACTTAAACCAGCGCGGGTCGTCGCTGGGTCACTGACAGTGGGTCCCTTGGGCCCACTGGTCAGGTTTGACCAGTCGCCCGCGCTTCCTTCCTCCTCTGTCCGAGCGGAGGCGGAGCTCCGGCGGCCAACGCCGGCTATTGGCGGCTCCTCGCGGGGCTCCGACGGCGGGAACATGTTCACCGCACTAGGACGATACTCCCGGTGGTCGAGAGGGTCGCGGGGACAAAGAGGATCGCCGGCGGCGAGCTCTACAGCGGACTGTGGTTTTGGGAACAATTGGGGGCTTGGGCTACGGTGGCTCCTGGTTGAGGCTGGGGTGTTGGGTGGCTCCACACGGTCGAGGGGAGCCGGACGGTGGCGCTGGAAGGGTAGGGGAGGATCTGCTCGCGACGCACGACACCGGAGGGTGGCGGCGGCTGAACTGGCCGGAGACGAGGAAGAAGGCCTCCCCCGTCGATTGCTGGCTGTTGGAGTGGTAGGGAGATGGCTTGAGGTTGCCCGAGGGTCTGGACAAGCTCGGGGCTCCTTTTATAGGCGGCCGAGGTCGGTTCCCGCGGCTGCGGATAAGAGCGTCGGCGAACCGCCGTTCTGTTGCTGGCAGGGCGACATGGTGGCGACGGGCGCTAGCGGACGGGCTCGTGGATGAGCTCGGGCTATTCCAGAGGGCAGCTGGCGTGCTGGAGTGGCTCGGGCGGCGCCGTCCATGGCAGAGGCTGGCGGAGCGGCGGTGGCGGCTTGTGGTGTTGGCGCTGTGGGGTGCCCGGAGGGGCCAGGGCGGCTCTGCGACGAGGGAGGAGTCGGGGCGCGATGGATGTGAGTGGGAAAGGCCAGAATGGGCGCGGGGAGGTGATAGTGGGACGCGGCTACTCGGGTGCACACACGTATAAAACGCGCGCTCTGGCCGCGCCCAGATCACGCACGCCAGGCGTTCGACAAAATGCCAACGCGTTCTAAGCCTCTCTGATGCCTCTGCAACTAAACATGACTAGGCTAATGATTATATGAGAGCTAATGGACATGCTGGTAAGGCCATTAGAGCAACTTCCTAATGCAAGTCTAAAAGCATGCCAAAACTGGCCATGCTCCTAACCTGCTCGATGAAATGCCAAGGGTATCTAGACATCTCTTCTGGTGGCCAAAAACTCCAGATCATAGTCTCTTTAGATGATAAAGAGGGTGGCAGGGTTAGTTTGGCAAGACCAGAAACTTGTTAGTGCAAGTTTTTGAGAAAACCTAATATGGATAGAAAATAAAGGCTATTATTGCATGGACCAAAAATACTCCAATGGGTCCAATCTCCTGGACTTAAGGGTTTGGTAGAGTGGTCTATAAGCAGGAGAAAGATCATGGGCACTAGAGCAGAACAAAATAGGGTTGCAAAACACCCAACTGGACCAGAATGAAGATGACGATGATTTGCTCAAATTTTTCAAAGAACATCAATGGATTTTTGCATAAAGTTGAATTATATACTCCTACTAACATCCCCTAATTTTGGTTGAAACTTTAAAGAAATATTTAAATAGGGTGTAGTGCATTTCACAAACTGTACCAGATTTGAAAACGTGGAGTAGGGCTCGAATTCTCCAAATGACCAAAGAGATTTTTGCATAAAAGTGATTTAGGAACATCACATGTCATCCCCAATTTTTGGTGGAATTTTGAAATGAATCTATCAAAGGGTTGTAGTGCAAATGGGACCTTAAAACTTATGAAAAGTCATTTTAAATCAATAAAGCTCAGGAAAAATAATTGTAGAGATAATTCCACTGATAAAAGAAATGTTTCTTGAGAGGGTATACAAGTCCAACAATATTTTGAAAAGTTTTCACTTAGGGTGAAAACTCCATAGTATCAAAGAAAAGGGTGGTTCTGAAATGAAAAGATAAATCCAGAAAATGAAAATTTAATTTCCTGGCAAAATTTTAATAAACAAATCATGGTTAAATTTTGGGGTGCTAAAACACTACCCCCCTTAAGAAAAATCTTGTCCTCGAGATTTTATAAGGGCTGTTTTGAAAAGAATTACTCCTACTATCTCAAAGTAACATCACACAAATAACCATCCTACTCATGCAATAAAATGTGGCTACAGTGAGTGGGCAAATAAGTGGTGTAAACTACAGTGTGGAATACTGGCGCTGCGTGGAAAAATCCATGGTTGGGGAAAAACAAGATATTGCTACTTTTGGTGAAATTAAATTTAGAATAAATTCAAAATTACCAAAATACGCTGGTCGTACCCGAGAGCACAGTGCTCTCTTTGGCTGACAGGTGGACCCGGGGCCCACTGTCAGGCTCTTCTTCTACCTCTGGCTCTCTCTTCTTCCTCGCCCTCACGCACTTTCCCGCGCTTTCTCCACCGGCGACATCTAGCGCATAGAGCATCTAGGTCGTCTTCGGTAGTCTTGTGACATGCAAGCTGCAGTCAGCGTGCACTCACCTCAGCGGGCGATTGCTGTCGGCCTTGCTTTCATGATTCGCCTCCAAACACCGGCGATCAAGCGACGAGCGGCGCTGGTGGACTTCGCCCACCGTACACCGATCTCTGTCTATAAAATGACCGAGGTGCTTCTTTCTCTCCCTCACACCGGGCCTCGCTTCTCCTTCTCCTTCCTTCTCCTCCATTTCTGTTTGCAGGAGCTCGAGACGAGGCTCTAATGGCGGAGGTGATGCCGGACTGGTACCTGATCCTGGTGTGCGGAGGGTTGGCGGCATTGCTGGGGTTCTCTGTGCTCTTGTGCGTGATGATCCTCGATGATCGTCGTGATGCTGCCGCTCGAGTATTAGCTCTTCCCGGTGGCGGTGATCATGAGGATTAAGTGCGGTGTCGGGTGCTTACTGTTGTCGGTGTGCTGTGGGCGACTTGCACCCAAATAATTACCCACAATTCTCTTCTTCAGAGACTGTGGTGTGTTAGGGAGGTGATCAGTTAGATGCAACATGGGTACGTGGTTTTGAAATTAGTGCACGTGGTCGAGTGGTTGTGGTTGTGAGTCTGCTGTTGTGGTGCTGCGTGAAAAAAAATCTATGTCGTGAAGAGATGTATGCTTCGACAACTCAAGGAAAAAAAATCTCACTTCAGAATTTATCGAGAGTGAAATTAGTTAATCAGAATTAACAGCGGTAAAAACTACTCACATTAATTGAAACCAATTATTTAATTCATCGCACAAATTTAGGATACCGCGCAAAAGTTGCAACACATAAATAAATGTTGGGACAAGAAACATAGCAGCGATGTCTACAATGAAAACAACAAATAGACAGGGTCCTGAGGAAACGTCTCTGGTACTGGGGCACACTTTTCTTTTATCGGGGGAAGCGGATTGACTAGTCGATGAATGCGTCTCTCTTGGTCGGGCCTCAGTGGTCTGCCAATAGCGATCTGAGGATTTAAATCAGCGAGGCTCTGGAGATAACCCATTACCCGCTGGGTCAAACGCTCTTGCGCGATGACATACTGGGCAAGGTTGGCCAGTACTGGGTCTCTCTCAATTCGTCCACCAGGAAAAGATGTTACTTCTCCGGGTGCTACACGACTCGGGAAATAATAATACCCTCTTTCGCTGGCATAGGGTACTGCGAATCGAAGGCGAGCAAGCGCTTCATACGCAGCAGCATCTATGGCCATTTGCGGAGGTGGCATAGATTTTCCCACGAAGGAGACTTCCGTTGGGTCTTGGTTTGGGTTTGCGGGAGGAATGTGCACCACTGTCCAATATTTCAAACTGGATGGGGTGATCCTCGATTTGAGCAACTCGTACTGGGGTGGATGGGTAGAACTCATGGTACTGCAGGTAAAGTCCCACAATATTTTAACAAAACTACCTGGGGTTGCATCTGGAGTTCTCAGATAAATACTAGGGCTCGACATGGCAAAGAAATGGATGTGAGAGTTGTGCACAAGGTGAGGGGTACTTGGTAAGGTCATGAGGTGGCCTTTTATATAGCATCTGGGTTGGGTTATTTATCACGGTGAGGGGCAACTAGTTTGTCGGTTCTGCTCTATGGGGTCGGGGTCAATGCCACAGATACACATATCTCTCAAAAGTGACGTATAACTGTGGGTGTCGTCGGGGTGGTTTTTGGTAGCTACGTCCGGAATTAAAATGTAACCGTACACCAACCTACTTGTGCATGGCTACTATTTAAAAATAGGGCGCACAAACAGACATCATTTAATTATGGCGATACAAGATCACACGATTACAGGGCGTGGACATACTAAGACTCGATACTACTCGAGTGAATTAGTCTACCTCGTTTATATCTAAGTGGGCATGCCTTGTGGACGTTGAGGCTTCTCCACGGGTTTCACCGTCGGGGTTAGCTGGAGGGGGTTGAGGAACTGCAGGGTCGGGGTAGCGATGATGACCATCGCGGGGATTGTTGGCCACAATCCTGTTGGAGCGTGTTCCCAAAAGGCGATGAAGCACTTCTTGGGACACCAAAGCATTTTGGTCGATGGCTGGGGCAGACCTCAACGACTCGATCGGTTGTCCGAACAGCACGACTGGGTTATCGGCGTCGGGCTCATCTTCACTTCTTGTCGGGGCTCGGCGAACCAGTTCTCCACGAGCTGCGATCAGATCAAGGGTGATTTGATTGAACAGTTCCTCTAGTGCACTTACATAGTGCACCAGATGCAACAATGCAGGATCCGTCTCATGATCTCCGTTGGCAACACTGGGGTGGCCTACAATACCGTCACGGCTGGGGTAGTAGTAGAACGGCGACGGTTAACTACGGGCGACAAGTGCGGAGTTGAACTATAGCCTCTCGAGCAACTAGTTGGATGGCTTGTGGCTCAAAGGAAGTTGTCCTTCCGGTGAACACAGAAGGCGTTAAGCGATAGACCCCTACCATAGAAGCGTGCCTGATGGCCCCGAAATTGACGGCTCTTATCGCTCATGGGCCCTTGGTACACAACATATTTTGGGGGCTCTTCTAATGCAAAGGCACGGCGGGTGAGGTTTGCTAGCACGGTCACAAAACTTCCAAGGTTGGTTGCTGTGGTCTCATTGTGAACAATGGGTCCTGGCATTTTAGCTTGGTTTGGGGTAGAGGTTGTGTTGCGCTGGGTTGAGGCTAGCGTGCCCTTTTTATAGAAAAAGGGGACGGAGTCTTCCTTCGCACGCTTGCGAATGAGACATTTTAGGTGTCGGTCACTGGCGCGTGATCGACAGGCTAGGCTGATAGGTTGGGCACCGACTGCCAAAAGGTGTCGGGGTCACTGTGTGGCTATCTTAGAGGAGAAGTCTGGCCGGGGTTAGGTTAAGGTCTGGTGGGATGGTTAACCGAGGTTTTACGACCTGGCTAAGATAGGATTAGCCAATGGTCAACCTGGCTCTGATACCAAGGTTGTCAGGACCGGATTTCGGGATATTAATTTCCCAGAAAATGGCCCTTGTGCTCACCAGCCCCAGGATTACTGTTAGCTGATGAGGCACCAACTCGATACAGAAATTCCAAGCAAAATACAAAATTTGTAGTACAAGACCATTCCGGCCTATGAGTACAACAAATGGTTTCTAGTGGTTGATGGCGGAAGTGGTTTGTGGTTCATCAGCGTCTATGGGACTCCATTTCCCACAGGAACAGCTGACCTGGATAACTCCTATCTTTGCGAGGCTGCTATCACCATTACGTAGGTTCCGGGGCTGTCATTGCAACGCTCCTCTCCACGCAAGAAATCTGGCCAAGACAATAGCCAGGGACAAGCCAGTGAGTACTTTGAATGAACTCGCAAACCTTATGAACATAGGTATAATAAAACAAATGATAATCATGCTTTGAAATATTCTATGATCACACGTCAGTCACAAAATAAACATCCATGATGCACGCAAGCAGGTTATTCATATACAACATGAATATGCAATAAAGGAGTAGAAGTAGAATGCACCGATCGGGTGTCTGAAGCGACGCCTTGAAAGGATAATAATACAAAGCATGCCTTAGTCGGGCGTCTAAGCGACGCCACATAAAGGGCTTATAAAGGAAATAAGTAGCAAACATGCCACAGTCGGGCGTCTGTGCGACACCACATAAAGGGCTTATAGAGTAACTAAATAACAAGCATGCCACGGTCAGGCGTCTCAGCGACACCACATAAAGGGCTTATAAAGTAAACGAATAAAAAGCATGCCACAATCGGGCGTCTCCGCGACACCACATAAAGGGCTTATAGGAGAGTAATCATAGTGAATATCCAGGAGGTAGAACCGTCCCATGGATACTCAATAATTCAAATAATGTAAATGGTTAGTCCATAATAATAGTAATCATAATCATCAGGAGTCACAAGTCATGATCCATGTTCTGGTTTTGCAATCTTTCCTCCGAAGACCGACACTAAGACAGACACTTGACCCATCCCATACTGTAGTCCTTAACCATGGACACGGCTATTCGAATAGATATTGTCAGGACCCCGATTCCAAGTCACATCGATCTTGGCGGTAACACCTCATATCACTTTGCGGCCTCACGCACGGTATTCCCACGGGTGTCGTCTTACCAACGCCCGGGACCGTTTGCGTCTTTTGGCTCACGTATATGATAGTGTCGCTAGCATCCATATGACAGAGAACCCGGGCCGACATGGCTAGTCGTGAACCCAAAGCGGCACTAACCCATGGGGACGGGCATACATGAATCACATCGAGCATGTCGGTCATCAACGTATAAATCCGGGCTGTAGCAGGGCTATGAGGACTCCGGTATTCCAGTCTGTAGCAGGCTAGGCAGGACTCGAATATCACCGCGTGACATTTCCCGAAGGAGACAGACATAAGGAACGAAGTGAAACACATGCCGGCCAGTCAAGTGTCCAAGCGGTAGTCTTTGGGCTAGCGAGACTCGGTGAACCGGGCTGTAGCGGACTACTATCGCTCAGAAGCACGAGACTACATTTCCCCATATGAAAGGCTGCCAAGGATAAACAACTAGATTGTCAGATCCCACACATTCCAAGCATTGCAAACATACACACAATATGCTCAATATGTGTAGATACAACATGGCATCACAACATAACTCTATGACTCAAATATTTATTCATTAGGCTCCGGGGAGCGAGATATTACAAACATGGGTCTCATGACCCAACACTCAGAGCATACAAGTCAAAGCACAAGCGGAAGCTAAACATGTCTGAGTACAGACAACTATAAATGAATAAGGCTGAAAAGCCTGACTATCTACCAGATCCTGCCGAGGGCACAAGATCGTAGCTGAGGTAACAAGCTAAACATCGAAGTCCAAGCGGAACTACTAAGCGAGGCCAGCGTCTCTCTGCAAAACATAAAATAAGCAAACGTGAGTACAATTGTACTCAGCAAGACTTACATCAGAACTAACTACATATGCTTCATTATCAAAAGGGGGTGGTGGAGTTTGACTGCAGCAAGCCAGCTTTGACTCGGTGGCTATCCTGAACTACGACTGCAAGTAACTCTTTTGAGGTGGCGCACACGAGTCCACATATCCACCATATCAATAAACCACTATGGATCCGCTCCGTCTCCCTACGAGCATGCCATCCATAGCACTCACGCTTATCTTGCGCATTTTAGAGTATCCACTTTCACTTGTCTATGAACTGATATAGGCAACCTGAAGTCCTTTTCCGTGGACACGGCTATTCGAATATATCATATTAACCCTGCGGTGTACTTCTTCACACACGCTCTCACCACTTACCGCCGTTTACCACGACATGTACTCGGCAACCTTCAAGCGGAAGCCCAACGTGGGTGTCGGCCACGGCCTACCTAAACACTCAAGTCCCTACTCCGGGTTTATCGCCTATTCGGGTTCCATCCATGAGAGTCCGGCCGAGGTTTCCCATACAGCCGAGCGATGTGTGCGGGGTTCCCGAGATACCAAGCGGGCACTTTCGGTAAGCGAGCCACGGTGTATCTACCGCATCATAGCCCACCCCTAGGGTCAGCGCCACGCACGGCCTCCAACACATATCCTACAAACACGTAAACTAGTTGCAACTCACGGACAGAGAACAAGGGTGGTTAAGAAGCCGAGAGAGTCAATTAAGGATCCCAATGTGTGGTAGTAATTGTTTCATGGATCACAAACACAAAACTTAGTTCACGAGGGCCAGTTCAATGAGACAACCCACCATGTACTCCTACATGGCCTCTCACCGCTACCTTTACCAAATCGTGTTCACACACTTAGCTCACACCTTGATGGGACATGTTCACACACCTCCGATTCATCCCGATGAATCAGACTGACTCAACTCTAAGCGATGGCAGGCACGACAAACAAGCATGAATGAGTAGGCACAACATGGCTCAAGCAACTCCTACTCATGCTAGTGGGTTTCATCTAATTACTGTGGAATGACAGGTCATGCAGAGGATAAAGGGGTTCAGCTACCGCAACAAGTAACACATGAGTCGATGTTGTCCTAATGCAGCAAAAGAGACCAGGAGCGAGAGAGTGGGATTGTATCGAAATGAACAAGGGGGATTTTGCTTGCCTGGCACTTCTGAAGATAATATAGTTCTTCATTGGTGTCATCGAACTCATCGTCGATGCATTAAATCTCTTGAGAGGGGACAAACACCGGCAAACAAGGGAGAACACAATCAATGCAATGCAACAATATGATGCATGAATGTGACATGGCAATATGCTGGTGTTTTGAGCTAATGCAACAGTAAGCCAAGTTAATTGAAGTGGAATTCAAACAAGATCAAATTCCAACTCCAAATGTTCTTTCATAAATTACCCTAATCATGATTCATCCTATTCAGTGAGGTTAACGTGTTCAAACATGCATGATCATGGCATAAACATATTCTTCATATTTTTCTGATCATTTTTCATATATAAATTATTTAATTTGGAGTTACGGTTGAATTTCTATGAATTTTAGAAGTTTGGGGTATTTTCTGAAATTTCCTGAATTAAATTAAATCCTGAAAACCTATTACTGCGTCGGCATGACCTCACGGTGACGTCAGCAAGTCAACGGGCGCTGTCCAAGGTCAAATCTGACATGTGGGTCCCGATTGTCAGTGTCTAACTAAACTAACCTAGCTTAGTTAGTACTAACCTAACTTAACTAACCGGGCAGGGCCCGCATGTCAGTGGGTCAGGGGGTAATTAAATTGGTCATCACCACCGGCGTGTGATCGCCGGCGACCAAATCAGCGGCGGGTGTGCACCGGAGTGGCTCGGGTTTCACCTACGGTGCACCATTTTGCTCGGGGTTTGCGGCTACGGCGAGCTGGAAGACTCGCGCATCTAGTGGTGGTGGTGGCAGCAGCTGCGGTGGTCGGAATCGGCGGCCGAGCTCAAGGCGGCGGCCGGAGTTCGGGCAGGTCGGGTTTGGCCTTCTGATTGCACGAGGAGGAGGCGGGTGGTGGCTCTGAGCTCCTGGTGCTGCGCTGAGCACAGAAGTGGGGTTGGCTTCGAGCCATTGTGGCTCTAGCCACGACGGCGCCATGGCCGGCGGCGGGGAGTTTTCGGGTGAGGTGGAAACGGCGGCTAGGGAAGCTAGCGAGAGGGGGGAGGTGAGGGGAAAAGCTCAGTGGCTCACCGCGAGCACGATAGGAAGGTCGATGGGTCATGAGGAAGGTCCGGGCGACAAATCACGGCGGCGATCTCGGTTGCCCGAGGAGGAAGACGACGACGTCGAGGGCGTTGCAGCGCTTCCCGGCTCATGTGGCTCGGTGCGGAGGAGGAGAGGGACTAGGCGGAGCTCGTGGGCACGTCGGGATTGCGTGGGGTGGCCGGTGGCCACGACGAATGGCGACGGGGCCGCTCGGGTGCGTGCGAGTGAGAGAGCAGAGGAGGGGAGAGGCCATGGGCGAGGGAGAGAGGGGTCAGGGGGGGTGCGTGGCGCTCGGGAGGCGTCAGGCGTCGTCGGGGAGGAGGCGGCAAGTAGGAGGTGGCTGCACGTGCGTCAAGGCGTCGCCACGCCACTGCCCACTGGCGCGAGGAAGACGACAGGGAGGGAAGGCTGCTGGGCTGGGCCTGCCAGCTAGGCCGCCAGGTAGGTTTGGGCCGGGTGGGCTGAGAGGTGAGCGCCAGGTAGGGTTTCTCTCCTCTCTGCTTTTCCTATTTCTGTTTTTTTCTATTTTGTTCTGTGTTGTTTTAGTTTAGTAAAATACTAAACCATTTTATAAAATCCTGAAAATAGTTATGTGGCTAGAACTAAAATATACCAAACCACATAAAATGTTCGATATTATTGGACATATATTATTTATATATCAAATATATATCCAATGCAAATAGTTATTGAATTAATTCAAAGGCCCAAAATAAATGTTTGATCACTCCAAAAATATTGGTTTGCATTTATTCTTGCCAATATTTTTCAAAATGGAAAGGAACATTTCCTTGGAAACATTTGAAGCAATTTTTAATGTTGATCATTTTTTTAAATGATTTCTGAGGCTCTCCAATTCCCCAATTCAAATTTAAAGAAATTTAGACATGATGCATGGATGCAATGCCACTAGTTACAAGCAAGCTCTAGGGCTGTGACAGATATAATCTCTGCAGAGGGTGTACTCTTTACCCACGAGTAACGGATTCCTTTAGTCCACCGGGACTAATTCCGTCTACGGTCTTTTAATCGAAAACACACCTGACCGCACACACCAGCCTAACTTACCGGTGTCTGGAATCACCCACGACACCTGTTAAGTGAAACTCTAAGTGGGGAGGCTACAACCTCGACTAGCATGGGATCAGAAAATTTATAACACGCGCAAACTACGGGAGCTACCCCCTCGGCTCCAACCGGAAACACCCATGCCCCTGGACCAGGTGGCATGCCTACCGCATGCAGCCGATATCTTCCACCATGGCCTCTGTGTACGGTGTGTCCTAGGAAAGGGGTTGACAACTTACTGAACCGTACCCTACCTACGGCAGGGACAAGTGGTAGTATGAAACAAGTATGGGGGTTACTGGAACAAGACTCGATCTGTGGTTGACTCAGGAGGTTAAAACATTTCATGCATGATTAGCATAAGAAATATATTTCACACCAATCAGACAGAATCACCACTCATCATACCTCCCCATGCCCTACCGGACATTAGCATCTTGACGAAGGATTAGGGACAAGCTCATGTCTAACCAAGACATAGATTTTTCCCGGATCCCTTCCGGTAGGCATGAAAGGCATGTGAGGGTGATCACTATCAGAAGCATATCAAAATCCCAACAGTAAGGAATCATAATTATGCACTCATGAATATGATCGTGACACCACTTAAAATACCGAATAATTCGCGTCAAGGTGGTGTCGTATTTGCAACAAACGACACACAACAACTATTATGCCGGGGTACAGAATGCTTGCCTTCAAGAGTATGCAAGTGGGGGTGCACTTTTGAAAGTTGCTTCCTTCTTCAAAAATGCTATTTAAGAAAATTTAAATTAACACATAGTTTCAAAACAGTACAAAAGAGTTGTTTGGAAATTTTCAAATCAATATGAAAATAAACAAGACAGAATTTGAGAAACAACAGAAAAATAATCAAATCAATTGGACTTATATTTAAAAAGTTATAGCCACTCAAAGTTTAGTCAAAATCTGTTTTTAACAAAAATCAGAAAAAGAAAACGGTTCGGGGAGCTTACGCTTTCCACTAGCAAAGGCGTATTTGGTGGAATACGCTTGCACTTAAACCAGCATGGTCGTCATTTGGAGTCCAACGATGGGTCCCTTGGGCCCACTTGGTCAGAACTGACCGATCGCCCGCGCTTCCTTCCTCCTCTGTCCGAGCGGAGGCGGAGCTCCGGTGACCAATGCCGGCGATTGGCGGCTCCTCGCGGGGCTCCGATGGCGGGAACAGGTTCACCGCACTAGGACGATCCGCCCGGTGGTCGAGAGGGTCGCGGGGACGAAGAGGATCGCCGGCGGCGAGCTCCGCGGCGGACGGTTGTTTCGGGAACAATTTGGGGCTTGGGCTACGGTGGCTCCCGGTCGAGGCTGGGGTGTTGGGTGGCTCCGCACGGTCGAGGGGAGCTGGACGGTGGCACTGGAAGGGTAGGGGAGGCTCTGCTCGCGACGCACGGCACCGGAGAGTGGCGGCGGCCGAACTGGCCGGAGACGAGGAAGAAGGCCTCCCCCCGTCGATTGCTGGCTGTGGGAGTGCTAGGGAGATGGCTTGAGGTTGCCTGAGGATATGGACGAGCTCGGGGCTCCTTTTATAGGCGGCCTAGGTCGGTTCAGCAGCTCTGCGGATAAGAAGGCCGAACCGCTGTTACATTCTTTGGCGAGGCGGCGTCTTGACGGCGCGCTAGCGGACGGGCTCGTGGATGAGCACGGGCTGTTCCAGACACTACAAGAAATATGTCAACTAGTGACCTTCTGTCAGTGACCCTGGAAGAAATGGACATGGATCTATGACCATTTCAGACCAATTGGTCAAAAGCTGTTCGGGGGCCTCCTAACCCTAAACCATGGTGACCATCTTGGTCAGAAAGGTCGTAATTTCCTTACATGAAATGGCCATAAAGCAAATAGCGCTAGTCCGCTGCCTTATTTCTAGATGTTAACGACCAATATAGATGGTCATAGCCTTGTAAATTGTGGTGGGTTGCTTTGACTAGGGGCCACCTCATCAGTTTTGCCTATGTGTCATGTCCATGTGGCAGTTTTTGCCCTAGGTTGTGAAGCAACCTATATTTCTGTCATTGCCAAAATTCTCAAAAAAATCTCATAAATTCTTTGGGTCATATCTTTGTCAAATATGTAAAAACCTTCCTCGCCTAGTTCAAAAATAATTCAAAATATTCATTTTCCTATTATGTTCAAAACAACAGTTCGTGAAGGAAGTACCACTTTGGCATGTCCAAATAGTATCCATTTTCTACAGTGCTTTCCTATGCCCAAATAACCATCCTCCACCAAATGCCAGCTCAATCCATTCATTATTTTGAGCCGAGCTTCAAAATTCGTATTTATGTCCAGTGTGGTAGTTTGCAAAGCAAGTACCACCTAGGATCCTCCTTTTGAGCTGAAAATTTGTGAAGACGGTCTTCTTAGTTACTGATCATCCTCAGCCAAAACTCACGCCCATTAGCCATGTACATTACCCGTACCTCTAATCAAACACTTGGCTGCTAATTCATGTATGAGCATCGATCGGTCTCCTCGTGAGAATATTATGTTATAATTTTCTTCCTAGCACCTACCTAGGGAGTGCCCAACCCACTAGACATGCCTAGGCTGCCTAGAACACATGGCAACGCCACGGTCAAGCGGTGACCATGCGGCGGGCATGCGAGTTTACGCGCTCTAGAGTTGGGGGCCTCGGCCACCGCCCAAACCTTGACATATCACCACCAAACCATGTATTTATGATTAAATAGGTACTTATGTAACTATAAATGATTTTTGGAAAAAATAAATAGTAAACTATGAGGCAGCTGCAGTTCAAATTTGACCCGCTGCTGAATCGGCGGTAATTTGTCTTTTTCACCAGAGGTGGATCAAAACTTTTGACACCCAACAATTTTGTCAATTGTGCATTAAATATGGACTAGTATTTTAGAAAATTGATTTGGTCCAATTTTGCAACAAATATATGGTAGGTCCTTCACACAAAAAACTCATTTCGGGCACTTGGAAAATGGAAAATGTATTTTCCGTGCAAAGAAAATGAAAACTCCCTTAGGCAGCATTGTTTGGAATTCAAGATGCACCCTTTTGCACAATCTTAGATCATTTGAACAAACTATGCCAAGAATGTGGCCATAAGATTGATTATTTGGCTTGAAAGCCATTAATCTTCACGCATGATAGCTCATTTCTGAGAACACTTTCTGAAAATAATTGCCGTATTAAAAGTTTATTATGTTTCCTAGAAACATGGTCACATATAATGACACAATGCGAAGGCTTTCCAATTTTTTAATTTTTTTTTGAATTTTTTATGCCCGTTTCAAAATGCGGTAAAAACGGCGGGCTTGACCGTTCCTAGCTAGTGGTTGAATCTTGGAATTTTTTTGGTGTTTTTCTGATTAAATAGATACTTATGTACCTATAAATAATTTTTGGAAAAAAATAAAGAGCAAACTACGAGGCAGCTGCTGTTCAAATTTGACCCGCTTCCTGCTGAATCGGCGGGAGTTTGTCTTTTTCACCAGCGTTGGATCAAAACTTTTTACACCCAACCATTTGGTCAATTGTGCATTAAATATGGCCTAGTATTTTAGTAAAATAATTTGGTCCAATTTTCCAACAATTATTTGGGAGGTCCTTCACAAAAAAACCTCCTTTTGGGCACTTGAAAAATGGAAAATGGTTTTTTCGTCCAAAGAAACAGAAAACTTCCTTAGGCAACATTTTTTGCCATTCAAATATGCACCCTTGTGCACAATATGAGATCATTTGAACAAACTATGCCATGAATGTGGCCATAAGATTGATCATTTGGCTTGAAAGCCATGAATCTTCACACATGATAGCTCGTTTAAAGAACACTTTTTTAAATAATTACCGTATTACAAGTTTATTATTTTTCCTGGGAACTTGGCCACATATAATGACACAATGCGAAGGTTTCCCAATTTTTTGATTTTTTTTGAATTTTTATGCCCTTTTCAAAATGCGGTCAAAACGGCGGGCTTGACCGTTCCTAGCTAGTGGTTGAATCTTGGAATTTTTTTTGGTGTTTCTCTGATTAAATAGATACTTATGTACCTATAAATGATTTTTGGAAAAAATAAAGAGCAAACTACGAGGCAGCTACTTTTCAAATTTGACCCGCTTCATGCTGAATCGGCGGGAGTTTGTCTTTTTCACCAGAGGTGGATAAGAACTTTTTACACCCAACCATTCTGTCAATTGTGCATTAAATATGGCCTAGTATTTTAGAAAAATGATTTGGTCCAATTTTGCAACAATTATTTAGGAGGTCCTTCACAAAAAAACCTCCTTTTGGGCACTTGAAAAATGGAAAATGGTTTTTTCGTCCAAAGAAAAAGAAAACTTCCTTAGGCAACATTGTTTGCCATTCCAATATGCACCCTTGTGCACAGTATGAGATCATTTGAACAAACTATGCCATGAATGTTTCCACAAGATTGATCATTTGGCTTGAAAGCCATGAATCTTCACTCATGATAGCTCGTTTCTAAGAACACTTTTTTCAAGTAATTGCCGTATTACAAGTTTATTATTTTTCCTGGGAACTTGGCCACATATAATAACACAATGCGAAGGTTTCCCAATTTTTTAATTTTTTTTAATTTTTTATGCCCGTCTCAAAATGCAGTCAAAACGGCGGGAATGACCGTTCCTAGCTAGTGGTTGAATCTTGGAATTTTTTGGTGTTTCTCTGATTAAGTTGATACTTATGTACCTAGAAATGATTTTTGGAAAAATTAAAGAGCAAACTACGAGGCAGCTACAGTTCAAATTTGACCCGCTTCCAGCTGAATCGGCGGGAATTTGTCTTTTTCACCAGAGGTGGATAAATTTTTTTTGCACCCAACCATTTGGTAAATTGTGCATTAAATATGGCCTAGTAATTTAGAAAAATGATTTGGTCCAATTTTGCAACAATTATTTGGGAGGTCCTTCACAAAAAACCTCCTTTTGGGCACTCGAAAAATGGAAAATGGTTCTTTCGTCCGAAGAAAAAAGAAAACTTCCTTAGGCAACATTGTTTTCCATTCCAATATGCACCCTTGTGCACAATATGAGATCATTTGAACAAACTATGCCATGAATGTGGCCATAAGATTGATCATTTGGCTTGAAAGCCATTGATCTCCACACATGATAGCTCGTTTCTGAGAACACTTTTTTAAAGTAATTATGGTATTGCAAGTATATTATTTTTCCTGGTAACTTGGCCACGCACAATGACACAATGCGTAGGTTTTCCAAATTTTTTATTTATTTTTTGAATTTTTCATGCCCGTTTCAAAATGCGGTCAAAAGGACGGGCATGACCGTTCCTAGCTAGTGGTTGAATATTGGAAAACTTTTGGTGTTTATCTTATTAAATAGATAGTTTTGTACCTAAAAATGATTTTTGGGAAAAATAAATAGCAAACTATGAGGCAGCTGCAGTTCAAATTTGACCCGCTTTCAGCTGAATCGACAGAAATTTGTCTTTTTCACGAGAGGTGGATCAAAACTTTTGACACCCAACCATTTGGTTAATTGCACATTAAATATGTACTAATATTTTAGAAAATTAATTTGGGAGAATTTCGCAACAAATGTTTGCTAGGTCCTTCAAAAAAATCTCATTTTTGACAGTCGAACAATGAAAAGTGAAATTTTCGTGCAAAGAAATAAAACCCCATCCCAATATACACACATGTGGACAATATTGGATCATTTTCACAAAATATGGTCCAATATTCCATCAAAGATTTCATATGCTCTTAGAAAAACCATTTTTACACTCAGGAAATAAACTTAATTCTCATTGGTGGAAAGGTGTGTGCCACGGATCGATGACATGGTACACATCCATCCATCCATCCATCTATCCACATCCATCCATCCATCCATCCATCCCACACCACGCTGCCCCCTCCCTCCACTCCTTCCTCCCATCACCCCAAACCCTAACTCCCACTCCCATCGATCCTCCCGTTCAGATCGCGCCGCCGCCTCCCAGGCACCTCCTCCCTTTCGCCGCCCAGGAACCTCCTCCCTTCCGCCGCCCAGGCACTTCCTCCCTTCCGCCGGCCCCTATCGACCATGGCCCGCGTCGGTCATGAGAGAGGAGATGCCGCCCAGCAACCACGGCGTCCTTGGTGGCTTGCTTTCGCCCGTGGCGTGGAGTGCGTGCTTCGATCTTGTGGCGCCGTCGAGCTAGCCGGGATTGGCCCAGCGTGGCCTGCATAGGGTTTGCGGTGGCGGTGCTACACGCCGGCCGCAGGTCTCCGGCTACCAGGAAGGCGCCGCCGCCGATTTGAGTCGATCCTCAAGGTCCCTTCCCTTCCCCTTCTCTCTTTGATTCGATCCGATCTGGCAGCCATGGATGAACACTGATCTGGGGTTTGCTCCTCTGCTCATAGGGTGACTAAGAGGTCCTGCCGAGCTCAAGCTCGTCTACGACGACCCACCACGGTGTTGGGGAACGTAGCAGAAATTCAAAATTTTCCTACGTGTCACCAAGATCTATCTAAGGAGAAACTAGCAACGAGGGAAGGAGAGTGCATCTACATACCCTTGTAGATCGCTAAGCGGAAGCATTCATGAGAACGGGGTTGAAGGAGTCATACTCGTCGTGATCCAAATCACCGGAGATCCTAGTGCCGAGCAGACGGCACCTCCGCGTTCAACACACGTACAGCCGGTGGCGTCTCCCACGCCTTGATCCAGCAAGGAGAGAGGGAGAGGTTGAGGAAGACTCCATCCAGCAGCACAACTGGCAGGCGTGGTGGTGGTGGAGGCGTGGCAATCAGCAGGAGCCCGCGAAGCACCACGGGAGAGGAGGAGGAGGAGAGGCTGGGCTCCACCAAGAGGGAGAAAACTCATGTGTTGGCAGCCCCAAAACCTCAAGTATATATAGGGGGGAAGGGGGCTGCGCCCCCTTTAGGGTTTCCCACCCCAAGGGGTGCGGCCAGCCCTCGATCCCATCTAGGGGGTGGCCAAGGGGAGGAGTGCCTCCCAAGTCAAGTGGAGGCCTCCCCTTTAGGGTTTTCCTTCCCATGCGCATGGGCCTTGGGGGCTGGTGCCCCTGGCCCATTAAGGCTAGGGCGCCCCTTACAGCCCATGCTACTGTATTGGACGTGGTGGAATAATTTCCGGACCTCCGGACCCCTCCGAATCCTCCGGAACCTTACGAGCTTCCACTGTACAATACCGAAAAAACCCGATTTTTTCCGGAACCCGAACAACAACTTTCCATATATAAATCTTTACCTCCGGACCATTCCGGAACTCCTCGTGACGTCCGGGATCTCATCCGGGACTCCGAACAACATTCGGTAACCACATACAAACTTCCTTTATAACCCTAAGCGTCGCCATCGAACCTTAAGTGTGTAGAGCCTACGGGTTCGGAGACATCTTGAGACATGACCGAGGCGTTCTCGGTCAATAACCAACAGCGGGATCTGGATACCCATGTTGGCACCCACTTGTTCCACGATGATCTCATCGGATGAACCACGATGTCGAGGATTCAATCAATCCTGTATTCAATTCCCTTTGTCTAACGGTATTGTACTTGCCCGAGATTCGATCGTCGGTATACCGATACCTTGTTCAATCTCGTTACCGGCAAGTCTCTTTACTAGTTCCGTAACACATCATCCCGTGATCAACTCCTTGATCACATGGTGCACATTATGATGATGTCCTACCGAGTGGGCCCAGAGATACCTCTCCGTTTACACGGAGTGACAAATCCCAGTCTTGATTCGTGCCAACCCAATGAGACACTTTCGGAGATACCTGTAGTGCACCTTTATAGTCACCCAATTACGTTGTGACGTTTGGTACACCCAAAGCATTCCTACGGTATCCGGGAGTTGCACAATCTCATGGTCTAAGGAAAAGATACTTGACATTAGAAAAGCTTTAGCATACGAACTACGATCTTTGTGCTAGGCTTAGGATTGGGTCTTGTCCATCACATCATTCTCCTAATGATGTGATCCTGTTATCAACGACATCCAATGTCCATGGTCGGGAAACCGTAACCATCTATTGATCAACGAGCTAGTCAACTAGAGGCTTACCAGGGACATGGTGTTGTCTATGTACCCACACATGTATCTGAGTTTACTTTCTATACTATTATAGCATGGATAATAAGCGATTATCATGAAAAAGGAAATATATTAATAACTAATTTATTATTGCCTCTAGGGCATATTTCCAACAGTCTCCCACTTGCACTAGAGTCAATAATCTAGTTCACATCGCCATGTGATTAACACTCACAGGTCACATTGCCATGTGACCAACATCCAAAGAGTTTACTAGAATCAATAATCTAGTTCACATCTGTCGGGGGAAATCTGTCCCACCACGGACACCTATGGGACCGGAGCCCCTTTTCGGTTCGGCAGGGGGCGGAGGATGCACAAAGAGCAGATCGAGGCGATCACACGAGAGATTTACCCAGCTTCGGAGCTCTCAGGAGAGATAATACTCCTCACTGCTTGTCTGGTTGTATTGTGTTCTTGCTAGGGAGCGATGGGAGCTACATAACCTAGCTTGAGAGTCTGTGGTCTCGTCTGAGCTGAACCGAGCAGGCGAACCCTTTCTACGTTGCACTCGGGCCTCCTTTTATAGGCACAAGGGGTCACCACAGTGGCAAGTAGACAGGGTAAAATAGGAAAAACAGAGGTTGGTACACCGCTTTGTACAAAGGTCTGATGGTCTATACCTAACTCTGACGGCAAGGGACAAGAGCCATAAATGCCCGTCCACGTCGCCTGAAAAGTGCAACAGGGACCGTCAGGTTCGCCTCCGTTTGCCACGATGGTGGCTTGTGAGCGCCGCTTGTCGCCGCTCCCCGCTGGCTGCACAGCCCGTCGACACGCGCGCCTGGGAAAGCCCCATGGCGACACGTTGGCGGATGGGCTGGAGCGGAGAGGAAGAGAGGTTACCTGCCGCGGCAAGCGCCTTCCCGGCAAGCTCCTCTTGCCGGGGACTTGTTTCCTTCATGCCTCGAGTGGCCTTCCCGGCAAGCTCCTCTTGCCGGGGCCTTCTGCGTGCCTAAAGTGGCCTTCCCGGCAAGCTCCTCTTGCTGGGGTCTTGTCTCTTTGACTGAGAACACTTTGTTCTTGAATGGCTCCAAAGGAGCCACGAAGAGTCTTGGTGATCATCTGGCAAGCCTTTCCGCGGGGTGCTGCGACTGCCCGTGCACGAGTCTGGGATACTAGGGTACCCCTACTCTAGTACACCGACAGGAGCCCCCGGGCCTGGGGCCATACATCTGCGGCGCTGTTGGGCCAGGCCCAAAACAGTGCACGGGCACGCGCGCGGCCTGAATCACACCGTTACTCACCCTGGACCCACCACGTCCCCCACGAACAGCACGCTTCGGACGCGGCATTTATGGGAGAAATCGTGGGCAAGATCGTGGGGAATCTTTATGTCAGGAAGTGCGAAACGTCCGCCCCCTCCCTCTTTATAAGCGGAGGAAACAGGGGCATTCTGTTCCCCTCGCCCTTTGCTGCTTGTTCTTCGAAAACCACATTGCTCTCCCCTGCCTCCCGAGCCAGAAAAGAGCAACGCTCCGCCCCTCGTCGCCGCCGTCTCCACCAACGCCGTCGGTCACCTCCAGCGCCCCCGCCATGGCTCCGAAGGCCGACAAGGGAAAAGGCGTGAAGTCCGTCGGCCTTGGCCTTCGCCTTGCGCACGCAAGGAACGGGCCCTCTTCGACCCCGAGCTCGACGCAAAGGCGTTGCGGAGGGAGTTCTACCTCTTCTGGTCGACGGAGACTCGGGCGCACCCGCGCACGAGGGTGATCTCCGCCGCTGCATCTGAGAAAGTTTCTTTCGGGTACCCCTTCTTCGCACTCTTCTTCTACTGCGGGCTCTGCCCGCCCTTCTCTGAGTTCTTTTGTGATGTCATGAACACCTATGGCCTCCACCTCCTTGATTTCACCCCCAACGCCGTCCTCACCATGGCGGTTTTCGCCCATCTCTGTGAGAATTTTGTCGGGGTCCACCCAAATGTCGCCCTCTTCCGTCACTTCTTCATGCCTCGCGCCGAGAGAGGAGAGCAGCTTGCCGGAGGAGTAGCTTGGGTCTCTAGGATCGGCAAGAAAGACACTTACTTGGAAGGGGAGTTCCGTAGCAAGTGGGACGAGTGGAGAGGCAACTGGTGTTGGATCATTGAGGAGAATCCGCAGCCCTTCAACGCTGCGTCTTAACCCCAATAGTCTTGTGACAGCGATTGGAGTAACTTGGCGCCGGAGGACGAGAGGCTGCAGATTGCTGTGACCCGGATTCTGCGCCTTAGGCTTGCCGGACTAACCGTAGGCGCAGCTGGCGCAGACTTCCTCCGTCGCCGCATCGCACCCTTGCAGGAGAGGGGGAGACCTGCTTGGGAATTCAGGAATGCGGTAGACATCATGAGGTTGCGCTCGGGCCTTAACTGGAACTTCACAATCTTGGAGCTGACGGCGATGCTGCAGGAGCTGTTCAAGCACGATCCCGAGCACCCCGAGTGGTTCATGTTGCCGAAAGGAGTTGTCCCCTTGTGCAACAATTCGTCGCTGGACCGCATCCGCGCCATGATGCTGGCGTGCGATTCCCATGGAATCGTTCCGACCTGGCAGGAGCCTTCGGAAGACGTCGTGCGACAGTTCTTCGACAGCTTGGAGGAAGTCGCGGTCCGCGCCGACGAGAAGAGGTGGCTCACCCGCGACACCACCGACCAAGAGATGGCACGAATTGCCACAAGGTTGGAGGAGGCGGTAGCAGCTGCTGCCGCTGGTGCCTTCGGGTTTACTGTGGAGGAGGCAGAGGCAGCCGAGGCGGCAAGCCTTGCCGACCGAGAAGAGTTTGCCAGCGAGGAGGAGCAGATCGAGCCCGAAGCCGAGCCCAGCGAGCCAGCTGAGGGCGCTTCTGCTCCGTCATCCAGCACCTTGCCGCAGCCGGAGCCCCCGGCTCCGCCAAGGAGGCGTCTTCGGAGGGCTGGAGACGAGTCGAGACGGCAGACGGGCCAACAGCCGCGGCGCCGTGCGACAAGCTCTACCGCGGCAAGTACGGTTGCCACGGGAGCGTCCCACACGGTTCCGGCAGCTGAGGCGGAATCTTCCCGGGCCGCCGCCGCTCCCACCAAGCGCTCGAGGGAACCCACCCCTCCACCTCTTCGCACCGGGGGCGAGCCGGAGTTTGATCTCTCCGCGCTCAGCTCCGACGAGGAGGAAGAAGAAGAGTAAGTTTCCACGCTGTGCTTGTATTTCTTCAATTCCATTGCTTCATCTTGAATCTGACTTGCTTCATTCTGATTTCTTTCTTTTTCAGGACGCTGGCTCAAAGAGCGTCGAAGAGGGCCAAGACTCCATTGGTCGTCGTCGAAGACGATTCCCCTGTGGCGACAGGAGGGACGTCTGAGACTCCCTTGCCGGATCCGGCAACCCTTCAACGCAGCAGCCCCCAGCACAGCCCCCAGCGTAAGTGTTTGGATTATCTCTTACGGTTCGGTGTGCTTGGGTGCTTCTTCTTCACTGACATCTAATTTGCTGATTTGTGTAGGAGCAGAGCAGCCTCATCAGGAAGCCCCGGAGGTCACTCCCGAAGTCCAGCCTGCTTCAACTACGCCGCCAAGGGAGAGATCTCCGCCAAGGGAGGACTCTCCGGCAAGGGAGGCCTCTCCGACAAGGGGAGCTTCTCCGACAAGGGAAGCTTCTCCGACAAGGGGCAGCGCCGACAACCCTCCGGTAGTTGAAACCGCGGCTACAGATCCCATTGCTGGTAACCTTCTTTCTTGAAAATTTTCCCTTGGGTTCTTTTCTTCTGTTCTTCTTTTTGAACATTTGCTTGACTTGTTCTTTTCTTTTTCTTTCTCTGATCTTCAGATCCATCTGCCGGAGAGGCGATGGAGACTGAGGCTGCCGGCGAGGTGGACGCTCGCGGCAACAACGACGCCGCCACCACCATGGAAGAGGAGGCCGGGCGCCCGACGGGTCCGGGCCGAAGAGGTCGGCTAGCCAAGATTGCCGCGCAGAGGCTGGGGAGGGGTCTGGTGATCATACTGACGGCCCTGAGGCCGCAGGAAAGCCAGGCGCTGCACCAACCACAGATCCCTCCGCCACCGACGCGGCAGCAGGCTCCGAAGAGCCCCAGTCCGGCGCCTATCTGAAGGCCTGCGACGGGGTCTTCATCAAGCTCCCGTGGGCGTCAAGCTCCAGGGCTCCGGTCGAAGGGGAGATCTTCGACGGAGAATCGCCGCCTTCTCTTGGGCTGTCACTGGTTGTGCGCCAAAGCAGCGATGTAGTCGAGGAGGTGCAGCTTTTGAAGAAGCTGGTGTCGGTTCTACCGCACTGACAAGCTAAGCCGAGTCCGAAGCACTTGTCGCGAGGGCGGGAGCTGGCATGGAGAAGCGCGGAAGAGCTCCGCGCGCCAACAAGGAAACTCTCCGGGACATAGCAGTAGCGGGAGCAGCTTGCTGAGGAGCGCACGGCCTTCATCTTGGAGAAGGCCGAGGTCGAAGAGCAACAAAGGCTTGCCGGCGAGAAGCTCTCTGCACAAGAAGGTGAGCTGGCGCAGCGGAAGATCAACCTCGACAGCTATGAGGAAGATCTTGCCGCGCGCGAGCGATCAATTGGCGGGGCACTCCAGGAGGCAAAGGACGCCGCCCGCTGCCGAGGCCGCCAAGAAGGAATCGGAAGCGAGGGTGGCACAGCTGGAGGCCACCCTCCATAAGAGCAGCGAGGAGGTCACCGCGCTGAAGCACGAGCGCGAGAAGGACGCCTACACTCTTGGCGAGTTGCAGGGCCGCCTCGCCGAGAGGATCAAGGAGATCGACGCCGCCAAGGATGTCAAAGCGGATCTCGAGCTGAAGCTGTCCACTCTGATGGAGACGCTTGACAGCGCCAAGGAGCGAGAAGTGGGCTTGCTGGAGAAGATCAAGGCCAATGAGGTGCTGCTGACGAGTGCCGCAACTGCCCACAACACTTTCAAAGAAAATGTGATGCACTGGACAGAGGGCCTCGTGAACACTGCTGCCACCATCGATGCGGAGCTGAAGGAGATAGGGATGGAGGACCTTGGATACTCCACCGACGAGCATCTCCAGCCCAGCGCCAAGCTTACCTTATTCTTCAAGGGCGTGTGGACTGCTATCCGACGACTCCGAGCGGCGATCCTGAAGCGACTGGCCGAGGAGTCGCGCCAAATCTGCTCGGAAGTTCTCCAGAAAGTGCTGATGAAGGTGGCCTATCGGAATCCAGGCCTCAACCTCACCAACGTCCTCAAATCCTTGCCGCCAGATGCTGACGTAGAGGCGCTCAAGGCCTTTGTTGCCCCCATCGTGGAAAGGGTCAACAAGGTCAAGAGGGTTGAGGGCGACCGTGTAGACTAGGCCGCCAAGTTTATCTTTCCCTTGTCGCTGCAGATCATGTTTAGGAGAACACTTTATTAGATCTGCGACAAGTTATTTTGTAATATACACTATCTTAGGCAATCAGATGCAATGTTATTTCCTCGACTTGACTCTTTCCTTTGTATGCTTTACCCTACGCTTTTAGGGAACTTGTCGGAGCAAACACCTTTACCCGCGAGCGCTGAGTGCGGAGCGTCAGCAGCTTCTTTGGCGGTGTTGCTCACGACAAGAAAACCTTGCTGACTAACCGCAGCTCGCTTAAATTGTTGAGCGGACTCGAAACAAAATAAAGGGCGCGACTAGCTACGAGTTGGTTCCTCCGCGCACAGTTATCCATACAAGGCACGGTCGTTCGAGGAAGATAACTAAAAAATTTAAAAACTGATTGCTCAAACTTTGGCAACTTAGCTTTTCTGTCGTTTGCTTCCTTCATTTTCCGGCAAGGCGAGATTTTCTCGAGTGAAGACAAGACTTCCTCGAGCGACACTTGGTCCGCTCCATTATCTTCTCCTTCGCCTTCCCCCCCGGTTAACTTGTGCGCGAGGGAAACTTCCTTTCTTTGAAAAGAAAGAAGAGAAAATAAAGTTATGGAGCCTAGTCGCTCGCTACTGCTTACCGGATGCGTGTGCTGCACAAAGTGTCAGATAACATATGCAATATAATAGAGAAAGCATAAAACTGACAAGATGTGTGCAACACATAAACTTTACTGATGCACGGGGTCTGCGCCCGGCTTTGTACAAAGGATTACATGCAACAGCGGCAAGACTTGTACAAAAGGTGGTTGCTGGAGCAGGTTAAAGCAACCGCCTATATGGGTAAAACTTGCGAAGATGCTCTATGTTCCAGGAGTTGCTCACCGAACGCCATCTTCGATCTCAAAGCGGACAGCGCCGGGCCTAGTGACTCGTTTCACCCGATAAGGGCCTTCCCACTTTGGCGTCGGCTTGTTGGAATTCTTGGCGGACTGAGCGCGCCCGAAGAACAAGGTCGCCTTCCTCGAGACTTCTGGCATTAACTGCGGCTATGGTAGCGGCGCAAAGCTTCTTTGGTATCGAGAGGCTCGTCTGACAAAGAGCACTGAAGACGGTCTTCCTCAAGAAGCAGCGCGTCATCTTGCCGCAGCCGCTCTTGCTCGAGCTCATCATAAGCAAGCACTCGAGGTGACCCGTATACGAGGTCCGTGGGGAGAACTGCCTCTGCTCCATAGACTAGAGCAAAGGGTGTCTGGCCAGTGGCTCGATTTGGCGTCATTCTGATCGACCAAAGAACCACCGGCAGCTCCTCGATCCAGCTTTCTTCCGCACTTGTGCAGCACTGTCGAAAGTCCTGGTCTTGAGTCCACGCAGCACTTCAGCGTTAAGCCCTCTCTGCTTGACCGTTGCTTCTCGGGTGAGCAACAGCGAAGCGGCGAGACCTTGGCGCCAAGGTCTTGGACATACTGCATGAAGGTGCGGCTCGTGAATTGAGTGCCATTGTCGGTGATGATCCTGTTGGGGATCCCGAAGCGACAAACAATCGACCTGAAGAACTTGATCGACCGTCTTTGTCACCTTCCTCACTGGTTCCACTTCCGGCCACTTTGTGAACTTGTCGATTACGGCGTACAAGTACTCAAAGCCCCGACAGCTTCGGGGAAGGGGCCGAGGATGTCGAGCCCCAGACCGAAAATGGCTAGGATAAAGGGATGCGTCTGAGAGCTTGAGCTGGTGATGTCTGCGCTTGGAATGAAACTGCACGCTTCACACTTGGTTACTTGTGCGATTTGCATCTGGAGGGCTGTCGGCGGAAGAAACCTTGCCGGAAAGCTTTGCGGCAAGTGCTCTTGCGCCAATGTGATGACCACATGTGCCTCCATGTATCTCTGCCAACAGCTTCTGTCCATCTTCCCGGCAAATACACTTCAATTTCACACCGTTGAGTCTTCTTCTGTACAGTATGTTTCAACAAACTGGTACATACTTGACTGCCGGGCTACTCTTTCCGCTTCTTCTTGCTCTTCGGGAAGTTCTCATGTCTGAAGGAAATGAACGATCTGTTGTGCCCATGCTGGAGCTTGCGGCTCGACAACAAGGACTAAAGGCATAACTGCTGCTGCGGGAACATCTGCTTCTACGGCAAGAACCTGAGGTACTGCCGGAGCATGACATTCCCCGGCAAGCTAAAGATGTCGGGGGAAATCTGTCCCACCACGGACACCTATGGGACCGGAGCCCCTTTTCGTTTCGGCAGGGGGCGGAGGATGCACAAAGAGCGGTCGAGGCGATCACACGAGATTTACCCGGCTTGAGCTCTCCGGAGAGATAATACTCCTACTGCTGCTTGTGCGGTTGTATTGTGTTCTTGCTAGGGAGGCGATGGGAGCTACAAAACCTAGCTTGAGAGTCTGTGGTCTCGTCTGAGCTGAACCGAGCAGGCGAACCCTTTCTCACGTTGCACTCGGGCCTCCTTTTATAGGCACAAGGGGTCACCACAGGTGGCAAGTAGACAGGGGTAAAATAGGAAAAACAGAGGTTGGTACACCGCTTTGTACAGTGTACAGTGGTCTATACCTAACTCTGACGGCAAGGGATAAGAGCCATAAATGCCCGTCCATGTCGCCTGAAAAGTGCAACAGGGACCGTCAGGTGCGCCTCCGTTTGCCACGATGGTGGCTTGTCATCGCCGCTTGTCGCCGCTCCCCGCTGGCTGCACAGCCCGTCGACACGTGTGCCTGGGAAAGCCCCATGGCGACACGTTGGCGGATGGGCTGGAGCGGAGAGGAAGAGAGGTTACCTGCCGCGGCAAGCGCCTTGCTTCGGCAAGGTTCTTGTCGCGCTTGGGAGCTCGTCGCTCACCAAGCCTTCCCGGCAAGCTCCTCTTGCCGGGGCCTTGTTTCCTTCATGCCTCGAGTGGCCTTCCCGGCAAGCTCCTCTTGCCGGGCCTTCTCGATGCCTAAAGTGGCCTTCCCGGCAAGCTCCTCTTGCCGGGGTCTTGTCTCTTTGACTGAGAAAACTTTGTTCTTGAATGGCTCCAAAGGAGCCACGAAGAGTCTTGGTGATCATCTGGCAAGCCTTGCCGCGGGGTGCTGCGACTGCCCGTGCACGAGTCCGGGATACTAGGGTACCCCTACTCTCGTACACCGACAACATCACTATGTGATTAACACTCAATGAGTTCTGGGGTTTGATCATGTTTCGCTCGTAAGAGAGGTTTCAGTCAACGGGTCTGCAACATTCAGATCCGTATGTACTTCGCAATTCTCTATGTCATATTGTAAATGTTGCTTCCACGCTCCACTTGGAACTATTCCAAATGGTTGCTCCACTATTCGTATCCGTTTTGCTACTCAGAGTCATTCGGATAGGTGTTAAAGCTTGCATCGTCGTAACCCTTTACGCCGAACTCTTTATCACCTCCATAATCGAGAAATAAATCCTTATTACTCCAAGGACAATTTTGACCGCTATCTGGTGATCCACTCCTTGATCATCTTTGTACCCTCTTGCCAGACATCTGACTAGGCACACATCAGGTGCGGTTCATAGCATAGCATACTTTAGAGCCTACGTCTAAAGCATAGGGGACTACCTTCGTCCTTTCTCTCTTTTCTGCCGTGGTCGAGCTTTAAGTCTTAACTTCATACCTTACAACTCAGCCAAGAACTCCTTCTTTGACTGATCCATCTTTAACACAATAAAGATCATGTCAAGGTATATGCTCATTTGAAAGTATCATTAATCGGTTTTTGATCTATCCTCACAGATCTTGATGCTCAATGTTCAAGTAGCTTAATCCAGGTTTTCACTTGAAAAACACTTTTCAAATAACCCTATATGCTTTCCAGAAATTCTACATCATTTACGATCAACAATATGTCAACAACATATACTCATCGAAATTCTATAGTGCTCCCACTCACTTCTTTGGAAATACAAGTTTCTCATAAACTTTATATAAACCCAAAATCTTTGATCATCTCATCAAAGCATACATTCCAACTCCGAGATGCTTACTCCAGTCCTTAGAAGGATCATTTGGAGCCAGCATACCTTTTAGCATCCTTAGGATCGACAAAAACTTTCTGATTGTATCACATACAACCTTTCCTTACGAAGACTGGTAAGGAAACTCGTTTTGACATCCATCTGCCAGATTTCATAAATGCAGCTAATGCTAACATGATTTCGATGGACTTAAGCATCGCTACGGGTGAGAAAATCTCACCGTAGTCAACTCCTTGAACTTGTGAAAAACTCTTCGCCACAAGTCGAGCTTCATAGACGGTAACATTACCGTCCACGTCCGTCTTTTTCTTAAAGATCCATTTATCTCAATGGCTTGCCTATCATCGGGCAAGTCCACCAAAGTCCATGCTTTGTTCTGATACATGGATCCTATCTCGGATTTCATGGCTTCTAACCATTTGTCGGAATCCGGGCCCACCATCGCTTCTCCATAGCTCGTAGGTTCATTGTTGTCTAGCAACATGACCTTCAAGACAAGATTACCGTACCACTCTGAAGCAGTACGCGTCCTTGTCATCCCACGAGGTTCGGTAGTGACTTGATCCGAAACTTCATGATCAGTATCATAAGCTTCTACTTCAATTGGTGTAGGCGCCATAGGAACAACTTCACGTGCCTGCTACACACTAGTTGAAGTGATGGTTCAATAACCTCATCAAGTCTCCACCATCCTCCCACTCAATTTTCGAGACGAACTTTTCCTTGAGAAAGGACCCGATTCAAGAAACAATCCCTATTGCTTTCGGATCTGAATTAGGAGGTATACCCAACTGTTTTGGGTGTCATATGAAGATGCATTTTATCCGCTTTGGGTTCGAGCTTATCAACCTGAAACTTTTCACATAAGCGTCGCAGCCCCAAACCTTTAAGAAACGACAACTTAGGTTTCTCCAAACCATAGTTCAAACGGTGTCGTCTCAATGGAATTACGTGGTGCCCTATTAAAGTGAGTGTGTTTGTCTCTAATGTCCAACCCATGAACGATAGTGGTAATTCGATAAGAGACATCATGGTACGCACCATATCCAATAGGGTGCAACTATGATGTTCGGACACACCATCACACTATGGTGTTCCAGCGGTATTTATTGTGAAACAATTTCCACAATGTCTTAATTGCGTGCCAAAGCTCGTAACTCAGATACTCATCTCTATGATCATATCATAGACATTTTATCCTCTTGTCACGATGATCTTCAACTTCACTTTGAAATTACTTGAACCATTCAATAATTCAGACTTGAGTTTCATCAAGTAAATACACTCAGTATCTACTTAAATCATCCGTGAAGTAAGAACATAACGATATTCACTGCATGCCTCAGCACTCATTGGATTGCACACATCAAAATGTGTTACTTCAACAAGTTGCTATCTTGTTCCATCTTACTGAAAATGAGGCTTTCAGTCATCTTGCCCATGTGGTATGATTTGCATGTCTCAAGTGATTCAAAATCAAGTGAGTCCAAACGGTCCATTTGCATGGAGTTTCTTCATGTGTATACACCAATAGACATGGTTCGCATGTCTCAAACTTTTCAAAAACGAGTGAGTTCAAACATCCATCGACATGGAACTTCTTCATGCGTTTTATACCAATATGACTCACATGGCAGTGCCACAAGTAAGTGGTACTATCATTACTATCTTATATCTTTTGGCATGAAAATGTGTATCACTACGATCGAGATTCAATAAACCATTCCTTTAGGTGCAAGACCATTGAAGGTATTATTCAAATAAACAGAGTAACCATTATTCTCCTTAAATGAATAACCGTATTACGATAGACATAATCCAATCATGTCTATGCTCAACGCATAAACACCAAATGCAATTATTTAGGTTTAACACCAATCTCGTTGGTAGAGGGAGCGTCATGATGCTTGATCACATCAAGCTTGGATAAACTTCCAACACATATCGTCAGCTCACCTTTAGCTAGTCTCCGTTTATTCCGTAGATTTTATTTCGAGTTACTAACACTTAGCAACCGAACCGGTATCTTAATACCCTGGTGCTACTAGGAGTCCTAGTAAAGTACACATTAACATAATGCATATCAAATATACTTCTATCGACCTTGCCAGCCTTCTCATCTACCAAGTATCTAGGGTAAATCTGCTCCAATGGTTGTTCCCCTTATTACGTAAGCACTTAGTCTCGGGTTTGGGATTCAACCTCGGGTTTCTTCATCGGAGCAAAGAACTGATTTGCCGTTTCATGAAGTGTCCCTTCTTGCCCTTGCCGTTCTTGAAACTAGTGGTTTCACCAACCATCAACAATTGATGCTCCTTCTTGATTTTTACTTTCGTGATGTCAAACAAAGCGAATACCTCAAGGATCATCATCTCTATCCTTGATATGTTATAGTTCATCACGAAGCTCTAGCAGCTTGGTGGCAATGACTTTGGAGAAACATCACTATCTCATCTGGAAGATCAACTCCCACTCGATTCAAGTGATTGTTGTACTCAGACAATCTGAGCACAAGCTCAATGATTGAGCTTTTCTCCCTTAGTTTGTAGGATAAGAAAATCGTCGGAGGTCTCATACCTCTTGACGTGGGCCCTAATTTCAGCCCTCGAAACATCTCATATGTTCCGCGACATTTTGAAAATGTCTTTCGTGCCTCAACTCTAAACTGTTTAACTGAACTATCACGTAGTTATCAAGACGTGTATGTCTGATGTTCGCAACATCCACAGACGACGTTTGGGGTTCAGCACACTGAGCGGTGCATTAAGGACATAAGCTTTCTCATCCGCATAATCGCCATCGTCAACTTTTAACTATATTTTCTCTAGGAACATATCTAAATAGTGGAACTAAAGCGCGAGCTTTACGACATAATTTGCAAAGATCTTTTGACTATGTTCAGGATAATTAAGTTCATCTTATGAACTCCCACTCGAGATAGACATCCCTCTGGTCATCTAAGTGATTACATGATCCGAGTCAACTAGGCCGTGTCCGATCATCACGTGAGACGGACTAGTCATCATCGGTGAACATCTTCATGTTGATCGTATCTACTATACGACTCATGCTCGACCTTTCGGTCTCTCGTGTTCCGAGGCCATGTCTGTACATGCTAGGCTCGTCAAGTTAACCCTAAGTGTTTCACGTGTGTAAATCTGTCTTACACCCGTTGTATGTGAACGTAAGAATCCATCACACCCGATCATCACGTGGTGCTTAGAAGCGACGAACTTTTGCAACGTGCACGCTAGGGAGAACACTTCTTGAAATTGTTGTAAGGGATCATCTTATTTACTACCGTCGTTCTAAGTAAACAAGATGCATAAACATAATAAACATCACATGCAATTATATAGTAGTGACATGATATGGCCAATATCATATAGCTCCATTGATCTCCATCTTCGGGGCTCCATGATCATCGTCACCGGCATGACACCATGATCTCCATCATCATGATCTCCATCATCGTGTCTTCATGAAGTTGTCTCGCCAACTATTACTTCTACTACTATGGCTACCGGTTAGCAATAAAGTAAAGTAATTACATGGCGTTGTTTAATGACACGCAGGTCATACAATAAATAAAGACAACTCCTATGGCTCTCGACGGTTGCCATACTCATCGACATGCAAGTCGTGAATCCTATTACAAGAACATGATCAATCTCATACATCACATATCATTCATCACATTCTTCTTGGCCATATCACATCACATAGCATACCCTGCAAAAACAAGTTAGACGTCCTCTAATTGTTGTTTGCATGTTTTACGTGGCTGCTATGGGTTTCTAGCAAGAACGTTTCTTACCTACGCAAAACCACAACGTGTTATGCCAATTGCTATTTACCCTTCATAAGGACCCTTTTCATCGAATCCGTTCCGACTAAAGTGGGAGAGACTGGCACCCGCTAGCCACCTTATGCACCAAGTGCATGTCAGTCGGTGGAACCTGTCTCAAGTAAGTGTACGTGTAAGGTCGGTCCGGGCCGCTTCATCCCACAATACCATCAAAACAAGATTGGACTAGTAACGGCAAGCATATTGAACAAAATCAACGCCCACAACTACTTTGTGTTCTACTCGTGCAAAGAATCTACGCATAGACCTAGCTCATGATGCCTTTGTTGGGGAGCGTGGCGAAATTCAAAATTTTCCCACGTGTCACCAAGATCTATCTAAGGAGAAACTAGCAACGAGGAAGGAGAGTGCATCTACATACCCTTGTAGATCGCTAAGCGGAAGCGTTCATGAGAACGGGTTGAAGGAGTCGCATTGCCGTGATCCAAATCACCGGAGATCCTAGTGCCGAATGGACGGCACCTCCGCGTTCAACACACGTACAGCCCGGTGACGTCTCCCACGCCTTGATCCAGCAAGGAGAGAGGGAGTTGAGGAAGACTCCATCCAGTAGCAGCACAACGGCGTGGTTGTGGTGGAGGAGCGTGACAATCCAGCAGGGCTTCGCCAAGCACCACGGGAGAGGAGGAGGAGCAGAGGCAGGGTTGCACCAAGAGGGAGAAAACTCATGTGTTGGCAGCCCCAAAACCTCAAGTATATATAGGGGGGAAGGGGGTTGCGCCCCCTTTAGGGTTTCCCACCCCAAGGGGTGCGGCCAGCCCCAGATCCCATCTAGGGGGGGCGGCCAAGGGGGGAGTGCCTCCCAAGTCAAGTGGAGGCCTCCCCCTTTAGGGTTTTCCCCTTCCCAAGCGCATGGGCCTTGGGGGGGCTGGTGCCCCTGGCCCATTAAGGCTAGGGCGCCCCCTTACAGCCCATGCTACTGTATTGTACGTGGTGGAATAATTTCCGGACCTCCGGAATCCTCCGGAACCTTCTGGAAGCTTCCCGGTACAATACCGAAAAAACCCGATTTTTTCCGGAACCCGAACAACAACTTTCCATATATAAATCTTTACCTCCGGACCATTCTGGAACTCCTCGTGACGTCCGGGATCTCATCCGGGCCTCCAAACAACATTCGGTAACCACATACAAACTTCCTTTATAACCCTAGCGTCATCGAACCTTAAGTGTGTAGACCCTACGGGTTCGGGAGACATGCAGACATTACCGAGACGTTCTCCGGTCAATAACCAACAGCGGGATCTGGATACCCATGTTGGCTCCCACATGTTCCACGATGATCTCATCGGATGAACCACGATGTCGAGGATTCAATCAATCCCGTATTCAATTCCCTTTGTCTAACGGTATTGTACTTGCCCGAGATTCGATCGTCGGTATACCGATACCTTGTTCAATCTCGTTACCGGCAAGTCTCTTTACTCGTTCCGTAACACATCATCCCGTGATCAACTCCTTGATCACATTGTGCACATTATGATGATGTCCTATCGAGTGGGCCCAGAGATACCTCTCCGTTTACACGGAGTGAGAAATCCCAGTCTTGATTCGTGCCAACCCAACAGACACTTTCGGAGATACTTGTAGTGCACCTTTATAGTCACCCAGTTACGTTGTGACGTTTGGTACACCCAAAGCATTCCTACGGTATCCGGGAGTTGCACAATCTCATGGTCTAAGGAAAAGATACTTGACATTAGAAAAGCTTTAGCATACGAACTACAATCTTTGTGCTAGGCTTAGGATTGGGTCTTGTCCATCACATCATTCTCCTAATGATGTGATCCCGTTATCAACGACATCCAATGTCCATGGTCAGGAAACCGTAACCATCTATTGATCAACGAGCTAGTCAACTAGAGGCTTACCAGGGACATGGTGTTGTCTATGTACCCACACATGTATCTGAGTTTCCTATCAATACAATTATAGCATGGATAATAAACGATTATCATGAACAAGGAAATATAATAATAACTAATTTATTATTGCCTCTAGGGCATAATTGAGATCGCGCCGGCGCCTCCCAGGCACCTCCTCCCTTTCGCCGCCCAGGAACCTCCTCCCTTCCGCCGCCCAGGCACTTCCTCCCTTCCGCCGGCCCCTATCGACCATGGCCCGCGTCAGTCTCGCCGGAGAGAGAGGAGATGCCGCCCAGCAACCACGGCGTCGCGGCTGGCTTGCTTGCCGGCGCGTGGGTGCGTGCTTCGATCTTGTGGCCGTCGAGCCTGGCCGGACCATGGCTGTGGCCTCGTGCATAGGGTTTCGATGGCGGTGCTACGCCGACGCAGGTCTCCGGCTACCAGGAAGGCGCCGCCGCCGATTCGAGTCGATCCTCAAGGTATCCCTTCCCTTCCCCGTCTCTCTTCAATTCGATCCGATCTGGCAGCCGTGGATGAACACTGATCTGGGGTTTGCTCCTCTGCTCATAGGGTGACTAAGAGGTCCTGCCGAGCTCAAGCTCGTCCACGACGACCCACCACGGCAGGTAGCATCTCCCTCCCCCTCTCATCTTCCTCTGCTCGCACTTGACCATGGCCCGGCTAGCATATGCTTGTTTTAGTTAGATTCTCTCCGGTTCATTGCATCCAAGGCAGAGTAAACGTGTACTGTCTTGGCAAAGGCAGAGTTCTCCGGTTCTCTGTTATTTTCGGGCTCATGTTTCAGTTCAGCGGTACGTGCAAGAGAGTGGATTATTTGGTTGTTGTTTGTTCTTGTCCAATATGTGTTCGGTGGTTAGCAATATGTTTTTTGGTGCTATATTTTCATTTTGATGGTAGAATGCGTGCGTTGTACATGGTCAAGAGCATTAGTAAAAGAATGAAAAGGATGATTAGAGCATCTCCACCCGAAATAAAGCATTGTGGGTTTTGTGGCAGTAATGAGAACCTTAATCGTCTCTTTTCCGTTAGTCCACTCGCTGGAGCAGGGGGTCCTCTTTGCACTCAGGATCCAGGACTAGGTGACGACACCGGATGGCCATGTAGTAACAAGGATCGAGCATCAAGCATCACTCTGCTAGCGTTTTTATTTTGATACAAGGGCTACGGTAGGTTTGAATCCCAATTTTTCTGTGGTAGCACAACAACTGTTGTGTCGCTCCTTATGTTAGCCGTGTTATGCTTCTGAGCTGGCCGTACAGACAACTATGGTGCATAGCTAGCTGGCTATAGCTTCATCCTGCTGGCCTTTTTTTGACATTGTGCCGTTGGTTCTCAATTCACCTCATTTTATTGGTATACACCTGCAGAATTGTTTCTATACCAAGGGACATGTTATTGTTTGAATTTCAGTTTTGTTCTGGTAATACAGAAAGTGCTCTGTTGGTTCTCATTTTAACTCGTTTTATTGGTATACATACCTGCAGGCGGAGCAGCGGGTTAGGGAGCGAAATCAGGTGATGGCCAGCAAGTCAAGGCCATCACGACGGCCGGCGGTGCTCGAGCTCGCCGCCACCGCTAGGAAGGCCGCCGCCGACTGCGTCATCCCCACCTTCGAGAACATTGACGCCTTTGTCGCCTACTGGGGCATTGGCAAGCTGGAGCAGAGGGAGTTGTTCCTTACTGTCACCAGGATTCTTAAAGACCAGAATGAGTGCGGCATGCATTGCCCTTTGCTTCCAAGTTCCTTGCATTTTTAACCACTGTATATAAGTAACATGGCAAGATTGTTGTATACTGATGCGATCTGTTCTTGTTATGATGATGATTGACAGCATGACCAAGGAGTACTTCAAGTTTCTGAACAAGTACTTGGCCACGTTCGATGGGTCGGCTAATGATGCTGATGCAATCAGTGCGGCAAAGGAAGAAGCTGGTATTTGTTACGTCTCTAAGTTGGTAATCATTTCTATGGTGTAGCTGGTGTCTATTGTGTCATGTCCTCTTTGACGAGTCAATTCATTGAAAAATATTTCTTGATAAGCTGCTTTCTGTCCAAATGCCATACTATTATTAAGTCACGATCAGTTAGCAAATTTACGTGTACGCTCCATTGTTTGTTAAGGTTTAGTAGCTATTGCGCAAAATTGGTAGTGATTCTATCGGTGAACTAGTAGGGTAAATATGTCACTGTAAATCTATAAAATAGCTTCTTTATATTTTTGTCTCGCATGTTCAGTGCCGTGTGTCTAGCATGTTCATAGAGCCACTTGTGGAGTGAGATGAGAATAAAAATTATAATTCTGTAATGTTTGATCGTGTAGACATATGCAAAAGTTGCTTGTGCATTATCACTAGTTTTGATTGCTGCTTTACTAATAACTGTGAACACAATAGTATGTTTGCGATCTTATTGACTTGCAACTTTACAAGGCTAATGTATAGCTGGTCAGGCTTGCACTGTTGATGAACTGTAGTGTTCATTGTTGATTCGTATGGTGCACTGTGATGCTTGAAATTTCGTTTTTAAAGCTGTGGTGTGTTTGTTCATGAGAGTTCACTGTGTATGTTGCGTGCAGCCTTGTGAATCAAGTTATGCATGCCTGCTGCATTTAGCATGACATAAAATAAAATTCCATGAAAGCTTATTACTACATCAGTTGCTTGCTCCCAGTGTTTCCATCTTGCAATTTATCCCAGTGCGCTTTCCACGTCATGCGATATTTTTGGATAACACAGTCGGATACCCTGGAATATTTGTATGATCGGATCTTGTTGGTTTCATCCATCTAATGATAATCTATGTATTTGGACAACCCATTAGCTATAATTAGTTGCTGCACCACATGTCATCTTGCAGTTGGTGCTAATTCTAGTTACTTTGTTACAAAGGTTTATTATTTTAGTCCTTTATGTTTGTTTGCTTAACTAGTACTCGCCAAACTCGCCATAAAAGATTCAGTATGTCTATCATCTTACCACCACATATGCTTTTCTGTTTGTTATGAAAGTTTCGTCAGTCTGATAATACACTGGATGCTTGGAGAATGGATGTGCCCTGTTTTTTTCTCCTTTCTGTAGTAGCTGAAGTTGCAATGTATAGTGTTAACTAATTCTCCTGTTCTGCTACCTGATGAGTGCTTTCTTTGTAATATTTCACCTTCGTATGCATAGGTTTATTCGGTGTGAACTCTACATGACATGAAATAGATATTTACATTGTTTTTCTCAACTTGTTTTCACTATCACTTGATACATACTTAGCTTGTACTTGAAGCTGTGAGTTACTGATGGTGATTTTGTCTACTTGGATGCATTGTTACCCCCATCATCGAGCGAACGGATGCAACAACGGCAAGAAGCTCACGGATGTGTGCAACGAAAACACAGCATGGACATCATCCAGCTCCTCACAGTGGCAAGAAGAGCTCCATGCTGAAGAACATAACACTTGTAGAGATTGTAAAGTATTGTATGTAGTTATTGAACTTGTGGAGCTTTTATATTAGAGCTTATTAGAACTTCTGGAGCTTGTATATTAGAACTTGTGGAACTTGTGGAGCTTGTATATTAGAACTTGTGGAGCTTGTACATAACACGTGTTATTTGTACAGCAGGAGCTCTGTACTGAATTTGGTTGATAATATTTGAAGTATTTTATGTGTTTTCTTTGTGCCAATTTAAATACTAGGTATTTATTTACGTCAAATTAGAAAATGAAGAATATGGCCCTGACAGCTAGGACCCAGTACCAGAATCTGACAATGGGGACCCATCTGACTAGTGAACTCATTTTATAAAAAAGGAAAACAAGAATTGTTGAGACAAAAAGGCCACGGCCCAAAAATAAAAAGGCTTCAATGTTGGGCTTGGCCCATGAAGTCGACCAAAAATTGACAGGAGAAAATACATTAAAAAGGACGAATAGTTGGGCTAGGCCCATGTAGAAAATCGAATTGGACCGGGCTGATTCTTGTGCCACATCAGATTGCCACGTCGGATGCCTACGTGGCCTGGGGAGGCTGCTAGTGTCGGGGGAAATCTGACCCACCACGAACACCTATGGGACCGGAGCCCCTTTCGGTTCGGCAGGGGGCGGAGACTGCACAAAGAGCAGATCGAAGCGAAGCACACGAGCGATTTACCCAGCTTCGGAGCTCTCCGGAGAGATAATACTCCTACTGCTGCTTGTCTGAATTGTATTGAGTTCTTGCTCGGGAGCGATGAATGCTACAGTGCACTCTATCAGCTAACGAGACCGAGCGTGAGTGTTTCGAAATGTTCGGATCCTTTCTAGGTTGTGCATGGGCCTCCTTTTATATGCTCAAGGGGTCACCGGCGGTGTCAACGTAGGCAAGGGTAAAAATGAGAAAGGACTTGCAGTAGGTACAGCTACTTGTACAGTGTATCATACCTAACCCTGACGGCAGGGGACAAAGGCATTAAATGCCCGTCTATGTCGCCCCAAACAGTGCATAAAGTGACCGTCACGGGCGCCACCGCTTGCCACGATGGCTATCTTGTCAGCACCGCTTACCACCACGCACCCTTGGCTGCATAGCTTCTCGCCACGTGTGCCTGGAAGGGTCCCAGGGCGACACGTTGTTGGATGTGTTGGAGCGCAGGTACGAAGTGGATGCTCGCCGCGGCAAGCACCTTGCCGCGGTTGCTGTCTTGTCGCGGTTGCTGTCTTGTCGCGTCCGGAAGCTTGTCGCTCACCGGGCCTTGCCGGAACGCGTGGCGTGTCGCGGCAAGTTCCTTGGGGTGCCTTGGTTGGCCTTCCCGGCAAGCTCCTCTTGCCGGGGTCTTGGTCTGCCTTCCCGGCAAGCTCCTCTTGCCGGGGTCTTGAACACTTTGTTCTTGAATGGCTCCAAAGGAGCCACGGAGGATCTTGGCGGTCACCCGGCAAGCCTTGCCGCGGGGTGCTGCAACTGCCCGTGCACAAGTTCGGGATACAAGGGTACCCCTACTCTTGTACACCGACAGGAGCCCCCGGGCCTGGGCCACACACGGTGCCGAGCGCTGTTGGGCCAGGCCCAAAACAGGGCACGGGCACACGCGACTTGGGTTACACCGCACCTCACTCCGCAACCACCGCGCCCTCCCCGAACGACACGCGTCGATTGCGGTGTCGTGGGAGTGATCGTGGGTGGCTTCTTTATTCGGAAAAGCGGAACGTCTGCCCCCCCTCCCTCTTTATAAGCAGGGGAAGCAGGGGCAGTTCGCCCATCTCGCCGGTTATTGCTCCCATCTTGAAAACCTCCGCCGCTCCCCCCTTCTTCCCGAAGCCGAAAGAGAGCAGCGCTCCGCCCCTCGTCGCCACCGCCACCACCAACGCCGCCGATCCCCTTCACCGCCTCCGCCATGGCTCCGAAAGCCGCGAAGGTCGTCAAGTCGGCCGAGGCGCAGCGGCTTGCGGCGCTAGGCAAGGAGCGGGCCACCTTTCCCCCTCAGCTCGCCGCAAGGGAGCTGAGGGAAAACTATTACCTTTTCTGGTCGACGGAGACACGGGCGCATCCGTGCACCAAGGTACTCCCTGCCGCCGCCGCTGAACTGGCTCCGAGCGGCTATCCTTTTTTCGCTCTGTTCTTCTATTGCGGGCTCTGCCCGCCCTTCTCCGAATTTTTCTGTGATATCATGAACACGTACGGCCTCCGCCTCCTTGACTTCACCCCCAATGTCGTTCTCACCATGGCGGTTTTCGCACACCTTTGCGAAAACTTTGTCGGAGTCCATCCCAACGTTGCCCTCTTCCGCCACTTCTTCATGCCCCGAGTCGAGAGAGGAGAGCCCCTATCCGGCGGGATTGCCTGGATCTCTAGGACCGGCAAGAAGGAGGCGTATCTGGAAGGAGAACTCCGCAGCAAATGGGATGAGTGGAGAGCTGATTGGTGTTGGATCGTCGAGGAGGAGCCGCAGCCGTTCACCGCCCTGCGCCAAGCCCCAGTAGTACGCGGCAATGACTGGAGCAGCATGGCCCCGGAGGATGACAGGCTAAAGATTGCCATCACCAGGATCCTGTGCCTCAGACTTGCCGGGCTCACCATGCGTGCTGTCGGAGCAGATTTTCTTCGCCGCCGCGCTTCTTGCAGAGAGAGGAGGAGACCTGCACAGGAGTTCCGTAACGCGGCGGACATCATGAGGCTGCGCCCGGGCCTCAATTTCAACTTCACCGTCTTGGAGTTGACGACGATGCTTCAGGAGCTGTTCAAGTGGGATCCTCAGCATCCGGAAGAATTCAAGCTACCGAGGGGTGTTGTCCCGTTATGCAACAATTCTGCGCTCGACCGCATCCGCGCCATGATGCCGTTGTGCGACTCGCACGGCATCGCCCCCACTTGGCAGGAGCCTGCTGACGCTGTCGTGCGGGAGTTCTTCGACAATCTGGTTGAAGTGCCGGTCCGCGCCGATGAACAGGATGGCCTCACTCGCGACACCACCGAGGAGGAGCTGCAACGCATCGCCACCAGGGTGGAAGAGGCGGCGGCAGCTGCCGCCGCAGGCGAGTTCGGCTTCACCGAGGAGGAGGCGGAGGCAGCAGAGGCGACAAGCCTTGCCGAGCGTGGAGAGCTTGGCGACGAGGAAGAGCCTCCCGGTGAGGAAGAGCACGCCGGTCTTCAAGCCGAGCCGCGCGAGCCTGCCGAGGGCGCGGGCGTCGAGGGCGCGGGCGATTCGGCGAGGATCGGCTCCTCCACCTCTGCACCTTCCGGCAGTTCGTCACAAGCTGAGCCTCCAGCTCCGCCAAGAAGACGTCTCCTTGAGGGCGGGGGCCTTGGAAGGCGGGCGGCAGACGGGCAACAGCCGCCGCCATGACGGCAGCTCCACCGCGGCAAGCACGGCTGCCGCGGGAGCACCTCACGCTGCTGCAGCAACCGGAGCGGGGCCCTCCCGGACCACCGCTTCTGCTTCCGCCAAACGCCCAAGGGATCCTACTCCTCCGACTCGTCGTGCCGAGGGTGGGCCCGACTTCGACTTCTCCGCGCTCAGCTCCGACGAGGAGGAAGAAGAGTAAGAATCTTGGCTAAGTTTAAATTTCTTCAATTCTTGCTGCTGTGTCTTGTCTCTGACTTGCTTGACTCCGAATCCATTTTTTTGCAGGACTCTGGCCCAGAGAGCGGCAAAGAGAGCCAAGGCCCCGGTGATTGTCATCGAGGACGATCCCACCGCGACTGCAGGGGGCACGCCCGAGCCCATCTTGCCGGACCCGGCAACCACTCTCCAAAGCAGCCCCCAGCGTAAGTGTTTGATTTACTTCCTGCTTTTGGGCGCACTTGGGTGTTTCTTCTTTGCTGATATCTGGCTGTTGACTTGTGTAGGAGCAGAGCAGCGTCACCAAGAGGGCCTAGAAGTCGCTCCCGACAAGCCGTCTGCTTCAACTACTCCGCCAAGGGAGGATTCCCCGTTAAGAGCGACTTCTCCGGCAAGGGACAGTTCTCCGGCAAAGGAGACTGTCGATCCTAGCACAGGTACTCTTCTTGCTTGAAAATTTTCCCTTGGCTTCTTCTGATCTTCTTTTTGAATACTTGCTTGACTCTTATTCCTTCTTCCGGTCGTCAGGTCCATCTGCCACGGAGCCGATGGAGACCGAAGTCGCCGGAGAGGGAGCCGGTGATGAAGAACCCGCCGGAGGAGAGGCCGCCATAAGGCTCTTCTGCAGGAGCCGGGCGAGGGGTCTGGCGGTCTTGACCGACGCGCAGAGGTCAGCAGGAGCGCCGACGCCAGACCGACCGCTAATCCCTCCGCTGTCAGCCGAAGCGGCCAGTTCGGAGAGCTCCTGGGCCAAGCGCCTACTTGAAGGCCGGCGACGGTATCTTCATCAAGCTTCCATGGGCGTCGAGCTCCAGGGCGCCGGTCGAAGGAGAGACGTTCGACGAGGAGCTGCTCGCCTCCGCTGGGCTGACGCTGGTCGACGCGCCGAGCAGCAGCAGTGGCGAGCCTGAGGAGGAGCAGCTGCTGCGGAGGCTGCTATCACTCTATCGCGCACGCCAAGCCAAGGTAGTCTCCCGGGAAGCGCTTGTCGCGAAGGCGGGCGAGGATATTGAGAAGCGCGCGGAGGAGCTCCGGGGCCTCCACCGGGAAGCTCTTCGGTCCTTGGCGGAGGAGCAGGAGCAACTTGCTGACGAGCGGAAGGCCTTCCTCCTCGACAAGGCCGAGGTCGAGGAGCAGTAGCGGCGCGCTGCAGAGAAGCTTGCTACGCAGGAAGGCGAGCTGGTCCAGTGGAAAGTTAATCTGGACAGTCATGAGGAGGAGCTCGCCGCGCGCGAGTAGTCGTTTGGTGGGAGGTCGCCAAGAAGGAGCTGGCGGTGAAGGTGGCGCAGTTGGAGGCTGGGCTCAAGGCGAGCGGCGAAGAGCTTGCTGCACTCAAGCGAGAGCGCGATAAGGACGCCTACACTCTTGGCGAGCTGCAGGGTCGGCATGCCGAGAGGAGCAATGAGCTGAGCGTCGCCAAGGACTCCAACGCTGATCTGGAACTGAGGTTGACCACCCTGACCAAGACTCTGGACGACGCCAGGAAGCAGGCGGCGGTCTTGGAGAAGAGGGTCAAGGACGACGAGGCGCTGGCGGCGAAGCGCCGCTGGCCACCCGTAACGCCAGGGATAACGTGGAGCACTGGACTGAAGGTCTTGTGGACATCGCCGCCGCCATTGACAGGGAGTTGGCGCAGCTGGGAATGGAGGATCTTGGGTATCCTTCCGACGAGCAGCTCCAACCCAGCGCCAAGCTCAGCTTATTCTTCAAGGGCGTGGCGACGGCTCTCCAGTGACTCCGGGAGAAGATCCCAAAGCAGCTGGCCGACGAGTCGCGCCAGATCTGCGCAGGGGCTCTTCAAAAGGTGCTGATGAAGGTGGCCTTCCGCAACCCGGGCCTCAACCTCACCAACGTCCTCCGATCCTTGCCGCCGGACGCCGATCTGGAAGCGCTCAAGGCCTTTGTCGCGCCCATTGTGGACAGGGTGAGCGGTATTAAGAGGGTCGAGGGCGACCGTGTCGATTAGGCCACCCAGTTCTTTTTCTTTCCTTGTCGCTGCTGTCCATGTCATGAGAACAATCTGTTAGAGCCGCGACAAGTTATCTTGTAATAATACTCTATTTTGGATAGAGATTGCTATGATATTTCCTCTACTTGATTCCTTCCTTTGTATGTTTCTGCCCTATGCTTTTAGGGAACTTGTCGGAGCAGGCACCTTTACCCGCGAGCGCTGAGTGCGGGACGTCAGCAGCCTGCTGGCAGTGTTGCTTCCGACAAGAAACCTTGTCGCAACTAGCCGCAGCTCACTTAAGTTGTTGAGCGGACTCGAAACAAAGTAAGGGCGCGACTAGCTACGAGTTGGTTCCTCCGCGCACAGGTTTTCCATACAAAGTACAGTCGCTCGAGGAGAATAACTTAAAAAATTTGAAACTGATTGCTCAAACTTTGGGAACTTAGCTTTTCTGTCGTTTGCTTCCCGGCAAGGCGAGACTTCCTCGAGCGAAGGCGAAACTTCCTCGAGTGACGCTTGGTCCACACCATTATCTTCTCCTCCCCGGCAAACTTGTGTGCGAGGGGACCTTCCTTTTGAGAAAAAGAAAGAAGAGAAAATATAGGTATGGAGCCTTATGGCACGTTATTGCTTACCGGGGATTAGCTGCTGCACAAAGTGTCAGATAATGCATGCAAAAGAAAGTAAAAAGCATGAAACTGACAAGATGTGCGGAGCACATGAGCTTTACTTATGCACGGGGTCTGCGCCCGGCTTTGTACAAAGGATTACATGCAACATCGGCAAGACTTGTACAAAAGGTGGTTGCCCGAAAAGGTTCCGGCGAATCAACTTTACGTAAAACTTACGAAGATGCTCGATGTTCCGTGAGTTGCTCACCGGAAAACCATCTTCGGGTCTCAAAGGCGGACAGCGCCAGGCCTAGTGACTCGCTTTCACCCGTAAGGGCCTTCCCACTTCAAGGCGTCAACTTGTTGGAATTCTTGGCGGACTGAACGCGCCGAAGAACAAGGTCGCCTTCCTCGAGTCTTCTGGCATTAACTTTGCGGCTATGGTAGCGGCGCAAAGCTTGCTGGTATCGAGCAGCTCGTACAGCAGCCCGAAGATGGTCTTCCTCAAGGAGCAGCGCGTCATCTTGTCGCAGCTGCTCTTGCTCAAGCTCGTCATAAGCGAGCACTCGAGGCGACCCGTATACGAGTTCCGTGGGGAGAACTGCCTCTGCTCCATAGACTAGAGCAAAGGGTGTCTGGCAGTAGCTCGATTTGGCGTCGTCCTGATCGACCAAAGAACCACCGGCAGCTCCTTGATCCAGTTCTTTCCGCACTTGTGCAGCCTGTCGAAAGTTCTGGTCTTAAGTCCACGCAGCACTTCAGCATTTTCCCTTTCTGCTTGACCGTTGCTTCTTGGATGAGCAAGAGAAGCGAAGCAGACCTTGGCGCCAAGATCTTGGACGTATAGCATGAAGGTGCGGCTCGTAAATGGAGTGCCGTTGTCGGTGATGATCCTGTTAGGGATCCCGAAGCGACAAACAATCGACCTGAAGAACTTGATCGGCCGACCGTCTTTGTCACCTTCCTCATCGCTTCCACTTCCGGCCACTTTGTGAACTTGTCGATTGCAACGCATAAGTACTCAAAGCCCCGACAGCTCGGGGAAGGGGCCGAGGATGTCGAACCCCGTAATCGAAAATGGCCGTGATAAAGGGATCGCCCGAGAGCTTGAGCTGGCTGATGAATCTGCTTGGAATGGAACTGGCACGCTTCACACTTGGTTACTTGTGCAGTTGCATCCTGGAGGGCTGTCGGCTAGAAGAAACCTTGCCGGAACGCTTTGCCGGCAAGTGCTCTTGCGCCAATGTGGTAACCACATATGCCTCCATGTATCTCTGCCAACAGCTTTTGTCCATCTTCCCGGTGAATACACTTCAATTTCACACCGTTGAGTCTTCTTCCGCATGCAGTCTTTGTCGACAAACTGGTACATACTTGACTGCCGGGCTACTCTTTCCGCTTCTTCCGCTCTTCGGGAAGTTCTCAAGTCTGAAGGAAACGGACAATCTGCTGCGCCCATGCCGGAGCTTATGCTCGACAACAAGGACTAAAGGCACATCTGCTGCTGCGGAACATCCGCTTCTGGCGAGAACTCAGGTTCTCGCCGAGTTGATATTCCCCGGCAAGCTTGCCGGAGCAAAGCTTGTCGGGAGCGTTTGCTTCAACGGAACAAACCGTAAGGCTTGTCGGAGCAGACTGCTCCTCAGCACTCTTGGCGTTGATCTTGGGGACCTTCTTGGCGGCGGCTTCAGGGAGCTCTGCCGGAAAGTAGTCACCAGAAATCAACTTCCTCTTCTTGCTCTGTCCAGTTGATGGTGTCACGGATGGTTGAGTCAGCTTGAGCACAAAGATCCTCGGGTTCCATTGTGTAACTTAAGTCGCGCGATTTCGGACAGCCATCAGCAATGTCTTCTGAGCTCTTGGAACATATTCCATTTGCACGCCGTCAAAGTGCTCTTCTAGCTTCCTCACTTCATCGACGTAAGCTTCCATCAATGGACTCTGATAACTTTTGTTGACTTGGCGGACGACAAGCTGTGAGTCACCCCTGACAATGAGCTTCTTGATCCCAAGGTCTGCTGCGATCCTGAGACCGGCAAGCAAACCTTCATACTCTCCAAAGATTGTTCGTTGCTTGCTCCTTGGGAAAGTGCATCCGGACTATGTACTTGAGGTGCTCTCCGTGGGTGCGACAAGCAAGACGCCGCACCGGGCGCCTTTGCAGCGAGAAGGCACCATCGAAGTACATCAACCACTCTTTGCTCGCTTCCTTGTCGAGGATGCTCGTTTCTGGAATTTCTTTATCTGGTGTTGGCGTCCATTCTGCTATGAACTCCGCCAAGGCTCTGCTTTGGATAGTTGAAGTACTTTCAAACTTGAGGCCAAAGCTTGACAGTTCCAGTGCCCACTCGACAATCCTGCCTGTTGCTTCTGGATTCTGCAGAATTCTCTTCAGCGGAAAGCGAGTGGCTACTATGATCTCATGTGCTTGGAAGTAATGGCGCAGCTTTCTCGAGGCCATGAGAAGGCCGAAAAGCAACTTCTACACACCAGAGTACCTTGACCTAGCCCCCTGCAGAAGGGAAGTGACAAAGTAAACTGGGCGCTGCACCATCTTTTTCTGCATCTTCTATTGTGTCTGTGCAGATCCATCTTTGTCGGGACCAGAGCTTGTCGGCGAAGCCCCCTGCTTGTCGCTGGATGCATCTGCCGTGGTTGCTAGCTCATCATCCGCCTCCCTCTCCGCTACTAACGCAGCACTAACCACTTGGTTGGTCGCCGCTAAATATAGCAGCAACTTCTCTTGTGGCTTAGGTGCGACAAGTGTCGGAGTGGAGGACAGGTATCTCTTTAAGTCTTGCAGCGCAGCCTCCGCTTCCGGAGTCCATTTCATTGGACCCGCCTTTTTCAAGATTTTGAAAATGGCGTATGCGCTACCAGCAGACCTAGAGATAAACCTCTGAGAGCAGCTACATAACCGGCGAAGTCTTCGTGACATCCTTGACGCGCTTTGGTGCTTCAATCTGCTCAATGGCCTTGATCTTGTCGGGTTGGCTTCAATTCCCGCCGAGACACGAAGAACTCCGAGAAGCTTGCCGGAAGGGACTCCAAACACGCACTTCTCGGGGTTAAGCTTGAGGTTGATCTTGCGCAGATTTGCAAAGGTCTCGTCCAAATCTTGGATCAGAGTTGCTTTGTCCTTGCTCTTGACCACTATGTCATCCATGTAAGCTTCCACATTTCTGTGTATCTGCGGCTCAAAAGCGTCATGGACTGCCTTTGCAAATGTTGAACCAGCATTCTTCAAGCCAAAAGGCATCCGTACGAAACAGTACGTGCCACATGGGGTGATGAATGCGGTCTTCTCCTCATCCTCTTCTTCCATGAAGATCTGATGATATCCTGAGTATGCATCAAGAAATGAAAGCAAATCACATCCGGCCGTGGAGTCAACAATCTGGTCAATGCGCGGCAAGGGAAATGGGTCTTTGGGACAAGCTTTATTGACATCTGTAAAGCCGATACAAAGCCTCCATTTCCCGTTTGCTTTACGCACGACTACAGGATTGGCCAACCACGTAGGATGGAGCACTCCTCTGACAAGGCCTGCTGCTTCCAATTTCTTGATTTCTTCTGCGATGAATTCTTGGCTCTCCACTGCTTGCTTCCTGACTTTCTGCTTGACGGGCCGCGCATGAGGACTGACGGCAAGATGGTGCTGAATTACTTTCTTGGGAACACCGGGGATGTCAGACGGTTGCCATGCAAACACGTCGACGTTCGCTCGCAGGAAAGCAACGAGCGCGCTTTCCTATTTAGGGTCAAGTGTGGCACTGATGGTGAAGGTACCACCAGTGCCGTCCTCCTTGGCGGACACCTTCTTGGTTGCTGGTGGAGCTGCCATCGTCTTCTTACACTTGCCGGTGGAGCTCGATGGTGCGTCCTCGACGGTAGCGCAGCACTCCGAAGAGGTGCGCTTGCCGGAGTGGGCATCAGAGCTCTTGCCGGACTTGGACTTCTTCTTCCCCCCGGGAGCTTCAGCGGCAAGTGACTTGTGATTTGTCGTGGCTGCTGCTTCCCGGTAGATCTTGTCGGCGCAGATAAGTGCGTCCTTCTTGTCGCCAGGGACAGAGATTACACTTATCGGGCCTGGCATCTTCAGCACGTTGTACGTGTAGTGAGAGGCTGCCATGAATTTGGCGAGCGCTGATCGGCCGAGTATCCCATTGTAAGGCAATGGGAAGTCAGCGACGTCAAAAGTGACCTTCTCAGTCCTGAAGTTCAGCTCGCTGCCAAATGTTACCGGCAGCGTGATCTTTCCCTTCGGCTTGCTCCTTCCTGGGTTGATTCCTTGGAATGTGCCAGTCTCTTCGAGCTCGCTATCAGGGATCTGGAGTTTCTGGAGTACCGCGGAGGAGATCAGGTTCAAGCCGGCCCCGCCGTCAACTAGCATCTTTGTGACCTTGAGGTTGCGGATAGTTGGTGAGACCAACATCGGCAAACACCCGACCGCAGTTATGCGATCAGGGTGGTCCTCAATATCAAAGATGATAGGCGTGCTGGACCATTTCAGAGGCTGCGTGACTCCACGGGTGGTTCTGCTGCATTGACTTCCAGCCTAACGCTTGAGCTGGCGGTGTGAAGTATGCAGAGAAGCACCGCCGTCAACGCACAGGACTTCTGTGGCTTTCTGGAACTCCTGCTCGTCGGCCTCGTCATCCTCCATATCTTCGTCTTCGTCGTCGTCTTCATCCTTGTCGCGGCCGCGGGGAGGTCTGTCTCCTTGCCGCTGCTTGGCCTTGCCGCGGCGTCCTCCTCGGCCGGGACGTTTCTTGCCAGCTCCTCCAGCACCTTCCTGGGCCTTCTCCTTGTCGCGCCGCTCGTACTCAGCCTTCTGCTGCTCAACAAGCTGCTCGACCTTCTTGCAGCTCTGGAGGTCATGGCCCTTGGTGCGGTGGATCTTGCAGTACTGCTTGGCGGAGCCGTCCTGCTTGTCGGCGACCGCCACAGTCTCCTTGTCGGAGCTTCCAGCTTTAGCTTTATTGCCGGACTGCTCAACGACTAGGACTTGCTTGCCTTTCTTGTTCCTGTTGTTCCGCCGCCGGTTCTTCTTTGCCGGGGCAGTTTCCTCGCTATCAGATCCTCCTGCTTGTGCATTCTCTCCGGGGAGTTTCCTTCCTTCCTCAAAGACGCGTACACTTGTCGGCCAGTATGATAGCTCATCGACGTCTCTAATCTTGCACATCGCCATCTCCTCTCGCATCCTCACGGTTTCATGACGCTCGATGGAACGACCGATCACCGCAGCAGGGTGTATGTCTGGGATGGTGCGCTGTACACGGCTGAACCTCTGAATGTACTTGCGCATGGACTCTCCTTCCTTCTGGGCGAGCAGATGAAGGTCGCTCTCCTGGCCATGCGCCTTGTGGCCGCCTGTAAAGGCACCAACAAACTGATGGCACAGATCAGCCCAAGAAGATATGGAGTTGTCCGGCAAGTGCATGAGCCAGGATCTGACGTTGGGCTTGAGCACCAGTGGGAAGTAGTTGGCTAGGATCTTGTCGTCTCGCCCCCCGGCAGCTTGCACCGCGATGGTGTAGATGCTGAGGAACTCCGACGGATGCGTCTGGCCATCGTACTTCTCTGGTACATCTGGTTTGAAGTTCTTCGTGCTGGGCCACTGGACTTGCCGCAGCTCACGGGTGAACGTAGGGCAACCTACCGCGTACGGCAAGTCGCCTGGTTCCCCTGGCGCATGCATGTCGACAGAGGGCCCAGCGCGCTGGTCTGATTAACGTCGCGCTTCTCTTCGGCGCTCGATGCGAGTTCGAGTGTCTTCTTGCTGTCGTTCTTGAAGAACTTGGCGCTGATCACGGCGAGCTCGTGGATCTGATGACGCAGTGGAGTCGCTGTCGATGTTGATCCGGCGAGTCGGCGATCTTGGCCTTCGGGATGGAGAGTGCATGGTGGTTGCACCTCCACCAGTTTCATCGCCACCGGCTCGTGCCTGGCCATCCTGCCGCGGCAGTGAAGTACTCGGCTTCCATGGAGTGTCGCCGTTGGCGAAGCCGATGAGACTCTGAATGGTTGCCCTCCATTCGTCGATCTTGTCTGACATTGGAGGGTAATCCAGGAGCAGTTGAGCTCGCGCCAGAGCTTCTGCTCGAGTGGTGGGCGGCAGTGGCGAGCGGTGCGAGGATCGGGATATGCTCGGACTTCTATCTATGTTAGAAGGAGCAGTCCCCCGTCCGGGCGACCGTGCCTTGTTTGGGCCAGCATGCTGGCGTGCATGCTGGTCTTGAGCACTGCGCGATCCACCAGCTCGGTCTGGGCCCAACGAGCGCATGGCACTATGAATACCATGAAGCTGTCGGTCCCGCGCCCTTGAGATGGGCGCGGTGAGTGTCTAGACGCCGAGGTCTGTGCAGCCTTGTCCTTGGACGTGGCAGCACCATGGACTCCCTCATCGACGTCCGTTCTTCCGCCGGCGTCTACTCCACCACCCGTTTGCTCCGGGGGCGGTGGGATCGACGCGGACGGATCAGCTACCGCCAAAGCCCTCTTCTTCGGTGGCATGTCAATGAAGATGATGAAGATGATGAAGATGATGAAGATGTAGCCCGTGTGAACGCTGGATCAGGTTCACACAACCTCGACGCACTCCCCTACCTGGCGCGCCAAAGATGTCGGGGGAAATATGACCCACCACGAACACCTATGGGACCGGAGCCCCTTTCGGTTCGGCAGGGGGCGGAGACTGCACAAAGAGCAGATCAAAGCGAAGCACACGAGCGATTTACCCAGCTTCGGAGCTCTCCGGAGAGATAATACTCCTACTGCTGCTTGTCTGAATTGTATTGAGTTCTTGCTCGGGAGCGATGAATGCTACAGTGCACTCTATCAGCTAACGAGACCGAGCGTGAGTGTTTCGAAATGTTCGGATCCTTTCTACGTTGTGCATGGGCCTCCTTTTATATGCTCAAGGGGTCACCGACAGGTGTCAACGTAGGCAAGGGTAAAAATGAGAAAGGACTTGCGGTAGGTACAGCTACTTGTACAGTGTATCATACCTAACCCTGACGGCAGGGGACAAAGGCATTAAATGCCCGTCTACGTCGCCCCAAACAAAGGCATAAAGTGATCATTACTGGCGCCACCGCTTGCCACGATGGCTATCTTGTCAGCACCGCTTACCACCACGCACCTCTGGCTGCACAGCTTCTCGCCACGTGTGCCTGGAAGGGTCCCAGGGCGACACGTTGTTGGATGTGCTGGAGCGCAGGTACGAAGTGGATGCTCGCCGCGGCAAGCACCTTGCCGCGGTTGCTGTCTTGTCGCGGTTGCTGTCTTGTCGCGTCCGGAAGCTTGTCGCTCACCTGGCCTTGCTTAACGCTGCGTGGCGGTCGCGGCAAGTTCCTTTGGGGTGCCTTGGTTATCTTCCGCAAGCTCCTCTTGCCGGGTCTTGTTCTGCCTTCCCGGCAAGCTCCTCTTGCCGGGTCTTGAACACTTTGTTCTTGAATGGCTCCAAAGGAGCCACGGAGGATCTTGGCGGTCACCCGGCAAGCCTTGCCGCGGGGTGCTGCAACTGTCCGTGCACAAGTTCGGGATACAAGGGTACCCCTACTCTTGTACACTGACAGCTAGTGACCAAAACAAAACAATAGGTATATTTTGGTCGTAAACGTCTATGACCTTCTCATAGAGAAGGTCGTTAATTTCAGTTTACGACCGCCAGATTTTGACCTTCTGTTTTTTGTCAGAAAAAGGTCGCAAATAAAAAACAATGACCTTTCAGTGACCAATAGTCAAGGTCACAAGTTGACATATTTCTTGTAGTGAGAGGGCAGCGGGCGGGCTGGAGTGGCTCGGGCGGCGCCATCCATGGCAAAGGCTGGCAGAGCGGCGGTGGCGGCTTGCAGTGGTGGCGCTGTGGGGTGCCAGGAGGGGCCAGGGCGGCTCTGCGACGAGGGAGGAGTTGGGGCGCGATGGTTGTGAGTGGGAAAGGACCAGAATGGGCGCGGGGAGGCGGCAGTGGGACGCGGCGACTCGGGCGCACACACGTGCAAAACACGCGCTCTAGCCGCGCCCAGAGCATGCACGCCAGGCGTTCGACAAAATGCCAACGCGTTCTAGGCCTCTCTGATGCCTCTGCAACTAAACATGACTAGGCTAATGATTATATGAGAGCTAATAGACATGCTGGTAAGGCCATTAGAGCAACTTCCTAATGCAAATCTAAAAGCATGCCAAAACTGGCCATGCTCCTAACCTGCTCGATGAAATGCCAAGGGTATCTAGGCATTTCTTCTGGTGACCAAAAACTCCAGATCATAGTCTCTTTAGATGATAAAGAGGGTGGCTGGGTTAGTTTGGCAAGACCAGAAACTTGTTAGTGCAAGTTTTTGAGAAAACCTAATCTGGACAGAAAATAAAGGCTATTATTGCATGGAACAAAAATACTCCAATGGGTCGAATCTCCTGGACTTAAGGGTTTGGTAGAGTGGTTTATAAGCAGGAGAAAGATCATGGGCACTAGAGCAAAACAAAATAGGGTTGCAGTAGAAAACACCCAACTAGACCAGAATGAAGATGAGGATGATTTGCTCAAATTTTTCAAAGAACATCAATGGGTTTTTGCATAAAGTAGAATTATATACTCCTACTAACATCCCCTAATTTTGGTGGAAACTTTAAAGAAATATTTAAATAGGTTGTAGTGCATTTCACAAACTGGACCAGATTTGAAAATTTGGAGTAGGGCTCGAAATCTCCAAATGACCAAAGAGATTTTTGCATAAAAGTGATTTAGGAACATCACCTGTCATCCCCAATTTTTGGTGGAATTTTGAAATGAATCTATCAAAGGGTTGTAGTGCAAATGGGACCTTAAAACTTATGAAAAGTCATTTTAAATCAATAAAGCTCAGGAAAAATAATTGTAGAAATAATTCCACTGATAAAAGAAATGTTTCTTGAGAGGGTATACAAGTCCAACAATATTTTGAAAAGTTTTCACTTAGGGTGAAAACTCCACAGTATCAAAGAAAAGGGTGGTTCTGAAATCAAAAGATAAATCCAGAAAATGAAAATTGAATTTCCTGGCAAAATTTTAATAAACAAATCATGGTTAAATTTTGGGGTGTTACATTAAGCCTGATGGACAATAGCAACCTCGCATTCAGCAGGAAGAATGTGACAAATCTAGTGTTTGCACAGTTGGCTACATATCGTTCTAGCGTTATTGTCTTCAATCGAATCTCATGAGAAGTGACAAAATCCCGATGCTTACGAATCCACCGATTGGTTATAACTTTCTTACCCCATCCTGTTGCCTAAATAGACATGAAGATTGAAAACAGTTAAGGTCTAAAAAAAGGAGTGTCGAAAGAGTAACAGCTGAACGGTTAATTCTAGTACACTATATGCGGGCTTCCAATGTGCGTGAAATTATCACCTTTATATACAACTTATCCAGACATGGAAAGCATTGCAGCAAGCCAATAATCTTGTTCAGATCAAAACTATTCATTTGGATATATAAGATCTTGACAGAATCCAGCACCATTGATAGGCCATCCATGGAGAAACTCTTCATTGAGCATAGAACATAATATTAGTACAAAATATGTACTCCAAGATGACCTATAACTTATGCGTAGAAATTTAAAATGCAGCTTATGGTTACAGGTGTAGATGATAATGTAAAGTACCTAAAGAACTATGGAGCCAAACACCATTTTGAAATGAGCACAAAGATCATGTATTACACCCAAGGTCTTCAGTTTAGGCACAGAGAGGACGGTTATTAGCAACGGTGAATAACTAGAATCAATGATCAACCTTTGAAGTGAAGGGGCATCTTGGATGATGAGCTGCCTTTCGTCAAAACAAATTCCAATTCTTACAAGGTTAGGCGACTTTATTTGGAGACAACCGATTCTAACTGTGAAAACAAGCACCAAGCACTCCAGGGCAGGGCAACTGGAGTGGATGAAGCTGTGCAATGAGGCATCCGACATACGAACCCGCAAGTGAAAGTTTCTTCAGAAATGGGAGAAGAAGGTTTAGTACCAGATTATCTGGTAGGTCGCACAGCGCAAAGGTGGCGGTGTGGAGAGAGGAGGAAAACTGCGAGATGGACATCGGTGCTGAGGGCACAGGTAGATGGCGTTCGGTATCTGGTAGGTGATTTCAGGGAATAGTAGAACTCAAGCAGCTGTAGTTCGTGAATTGTGGGATTTCAGCCAAAGGCCCACCGTGCAGGGCATGGTATGCTTGCTCAGGTAGCATGACGGGATGCAGATGCTTTGAACGGAGCCCCGGTGGGAGGAGATGATGGCTCTGGGGATTTCAAAATCATTGAAGAGAGATAGAAGACGACAATCGAGATTAAGGGGCACGGCGCGCCATAGAGGGCGCCGCCGAATTGAGAGGACTTAAAAGGCAGCAATCCTTGATGGGGAGAAGCGAGATGATCTCCCCAAGGACGGCGTCCGGGAGATCGCTGATGCGGTCCACCCGAGATTCTATAGGTTCCTGGAATCCGGTGGGGGCGGGGTCACCGCTTCTCCCTGCAAGGCCGGGAAAAGGGATCTACAACAAAGGCTGCTGGCGGGAGCCTCGTCTTCTTGGCGCTGGGGTCAGCCGACTCCATTTTCCTCGAGGGTGTCGCTTCGCGCTCATGGATTTGAGCAGAGTAACGAATGACGAGCCTAGTTGTAGTGTGAGTGAAGAAGAAGGGGAGCTGGGGTTTTTCTGTAGTAGTGAGGAAGAAGGGGAGCTAGGGTTTGGGGGTACGAGTGGAGCGAGCTGACGTGAGATGGGTGAGAGTGAGGAGGAAGAAGAACACCCAAGTTTTTTTGGGGGGCGGTGTGCTGGGTGTGGGTAGCGCCTCTCATTGAGGAGGAAGAAGAACACCCAGATTTTACTATTTACTAGGGTGGATGGGTTGTTTTTTCTTGGGCCCAGAGAAACAATTACTACTAGTACAGTGGAGACACTCTACAGCTACCCAGAAAAACAATTACTACTAGTACAGTGGATACAATACCGCTTCTGGCTCCTCCTAGGTCATCGAAACGTCTCCCTCTACTGAATGCCATTATACTTTTGTTCACCAACATGCGGGCCATGTAGCGCAAGGGCCCAAATGCCATCCACAAAATTAGAAGGCCGTATGCAGGTGGAGAATCACCCCGGTCGTAGCGCGGTAATAACGAGCCGTCGTATCACAAAACCCCACCTCCCCGCAGTCTAAGTTTGACGGACGAAGCAACCATCATTTCACTCTTCGATGCATCCCCTTCTCCCTCACCGTCTTCAAGAAAGGCAACACTCGCATCTGCCACTGTTCTTCTCCCCCAACGAAGGGAAGGTAAGCGGATCCGTGATGTTGGTATATTTTCGTTCAGAGAAAAAAAGAACTTTTGCAAAGCAGTAACCGATCCTCACTCTCTTTTTTTGTTTCATTGTCATTGCAATTGTGTTTTCCTTTCAGTGGTCTCCTAGTATTCGACAGTTTCATGATGGACCAAGGAGAACCAGGCAAAGATCTATCGATATTGGAGCAGACGCGGGAGGCTAATCCCCATGAGACAGAGAGCTCCAAGAAGATGGAGGCAGCCACCTTGCCGACCCCAGATACGCTCACGGCCACTACTGAGATGGTCAACGCCCTGTTTGAGGTGACAGCCCCCGTGGCACTGCAGGAGCAGTTTTCCACCTTCAAGGTTGTGTCCCCCCCCCCCCCCCGCTGAGCTGCCCAAGGTGATTTTCTTCTTTGCCGATATCGATTGTGGTTTTTCATCTAAGTATGTGGTGATGAATAATGCAAAATTTTATTAGCTTTGATGCCATGCTATACATAGTGGTTTAAATAACTTGTGTTTCTTATGCTGGAAAGTAATTCAAAATTTGTTTCTATTTCAATTAGAGCCCTGATGCAGACAAGAATTGTGTGGTTGTACATGTCACTCGCTATGAGGCGGATGACCTGAATATACGCACTGGGAAAACAGAGTTTTTAGGCTGTTGGATCCTGGAAGCCATTTGCGCTTATACCAATGAAGAGTTGTATTCCAGCCTCACTGTTGTCAGGTGTGTCGTCCAGGGTGTACTGAAGCACAAGAAGTTCAAAGCTACTCCTTCGTTTGTGAGGCATACTGTTCTTGTCAAGCTTACGTAGGAAGATGATGTGGCATGCCTCCAGAAACAAGTTTATGAGTGGCAAGGCCACAATGTTTTCTTCATGAAGGTTCACAGGATTGAGCTGCTGCCGGACGTCCTCGATGATGTTCATGGCAAGGTCCGTCTTATGTCCAGCCCAAATTAGATCAAGGCATGAAATACTTGCCCCAGCTAGTGTTTAATAGTAGTTTGGATTCTGTCTAATTATCCAAACCTTGCCTGTTATCGAGCCCTCTGGGGCTAGTACTCTGTTTGAATCCGTCTATGGGAACTGCTGCTACTTTTGTGTACCCGTGAATCATCGTAATTGTTGCCGAAACAGATGCATCCTCACTAGTTTTATCATACGAGCAGTGTGTGTTTTGATGAAATAGAGTACTCGTTCGAGAACTGTGCGCCGACGTATACATAAGTACTTGTAAACACTGTTGGTGCTACCCCACTTGTAAGCAGTTGTGCAAAACACGACACATTGGCTTAGCCTACTTCAAAACACGACCAGCTAACAATCAACAATCTTCTGTCTGACATATAAGCAACTATGTATCTTGTTACAGTGGTTCATGCAGTTAACTGAGGCCACAATTTAAATTCCAAACGTTCACACGATAGTCCAGCGTTCATGTGGAATACTCACATTAAACATGGCTTCATAAAAAACTTGAAAAGCATAAGTTAAGCAATTTTATACATATCAATGATTTATAGAACATAACAAACATATACTAGTTAATAGCAAAAGACAAAGTTGTGAGAAGGTTTACAAATCAGGAAAAAACAAGCAAGGCTTCTCTGAGCAAAGATTCCTCCGGAGCTTAAATTTCCTGGAGTTCACTCAGGTTTTTTCTTGTTGCCACCATCCAGGGTTAGGTTCCATCATTCCAGAATAACCAATTATAATTGTGTTCTTAGCTGGAATGCCGAACTGAACCATGCAGTGTAATGACCAGCTGAAAGTCTTGTGCATTCCACTAAATTTAAGCGTCGGTATTTGCAGAAATAAGCAGACCACAATGCCTCTTGTCCGCGCACCTGTCCCAAAAACCTCTGTGCAGTCATGCCAGCTTGTCCTCGGTCCATGGATGAACTGGAGGAAAGTGCATTCCGGACTAGGATGCAGATGTTTTTGCTCGTCCCTGCACTGCAATCAGGAAGTAAAACGTATGATCGAGCTTCTTTTAGATTGCGTTGGTCATTCCACCTAGTAACTACCAATGTAGGAAACATGGAAGACGGGTGGTTAGACGACGGCAACGAGGGATAGCCATCTCATTTTGCGCAGTTCTACTAAAACTGAGGTGTCTGCTTTTGATTGCGCGGATAGAAACGATACGGAGACAGACATCCCAAAATGATATGGAGACAGACATCCCTGTTTGCGCAAATACGAAATACGGTTATTTAAATAGTGACAGATATTTGCAGTGGCGTATGATTAACAGCAGCATATACTGTGTTATAATTGGCACTAGATTGACAGTATGAAAGTGTCCTTAAGTAAGTAGCATCACATCACATCAACACTGCCACTAGATTAACATGTAGAACAATAGCATTAGTATTACTGTCATGAGAGTAGCACATGGTCAGTAAATGTGCAACAAATTTGTGTAGTTCCACTGGGATGAAGCAATGTTAGCGGTGTGAGATTTAAGTGTAACTGCAAAAACACAATTCATGGGAAATAAAGCAAGACGGGAGCACTTCATAAAATGGTGGTGGCATTGCTTCAATTTATCGACGACACTAGACCATTACTTATAGTGACATTAGGTGGCATTGCTTAATGCTTCATGTGATTTTACATTAACGGTAGCGATATGGGCGTAGGGACAGCAGAGGCATAAAGTGGTGAGGCAGATGTGGTTGCCGAGAGCGACAAACACTCACGCAGCATGTCTGCATTTGTCCCATTTTTTATCTCCTCGGCGACATTTTCCTATGTGAGCACAGGAAATCTAGACCTGCTCATTCTCATTTGCGTTGTCCCCCAACACCCGTCACTTTCTTTCCTTTTTCAACCAATAGATAGGTCCACTTCCCGCCACCCTTCGCTATCGACCATGCTCTCTTCGTATTTTCAACCAAGAGAGTGGTTGGGTAGCCAGTATCTACTACTTTCCCCCGTTTCCTCTTAGAACCATGTCCTAGATTCATGCTACAGCTTTCCCAGTTTCTTCCCTGTTTGAACCAACTCTTAGAGTCAACTGTATGAACTAGCTTTACCTCTAATAATAGTAAAAATCTAGGTGGCTTTGGAACAGCGGACGGAAGTAGAAAAAGATCCACACGAAGCCAAGTGAGGAGCTGGGGCAGTAGAGCAAGGCAGGTTTCGAAGGAATATATATATATATATATATATATATATATATATATATATACATGAGGGTCGTCGGCATGTGGCAAAGACGGCGTCGGGAGGCCGCATCTTGGCCACAATACCGCAGGGAGGAAGAAGGGGTCAGAGGCCCTCCGGAGCCGGTGCTCTCTCAAAGAGAACGGCACGGCCGCCGATCGGGACGCGCGGGCAGCCGTTGGTCTCCTCCCTCGCCGCTGACGACAACGTGAACAATGCACCTACACCCCTGCCCCGGTCGAGGTTGTCCGGCCGGATTTGTGACCAGCATGAGCTGAGAGAGAGTGTGGCCAAATATGTCTTGCTTAGATCTGGAGAGCATGAGAGAGTGAACGAGAGGAACCCTAGTAAAGCAAGCGCTAAGGCTCCTGCTTATATATGTAGTGGAGTGATTTTGTTGTAACAGCTTCAAAAAAATGCGCTCCTACGTGTACCCGCGAGTGGGTGTGAGAGAACTAGTGTGTGCGTGCACCGCTTCTCTTCGTGAGAGTACAATATACTATGCCGAAAGAACATTCGCCACAAGGGTAATAGTATAAGTGTGTGATGTGTGAGCTAAAACTAGCACATATGCCCGTGCGTTGCAACGGTACAGAAAATTAACATGTCCATTGAAGCGTCCATTAGCGCGGCACGACAACATCGGAATGGTGCCATCCAACACAATATTATAACTGCTCAATTAGCATCTTTGCCTTTTGTCTTCATTTGTTCTGAATTAACAATGCATCTTTAAAGATCAATTTAGGATTTTTTTAACTGCGACCCTTTGGGGGCACCTAGGATGGTTTTTTTTAATAAATCCTCTTTGGTTGGTCATATATGACTGTGTGACTTTCTTTCTACCGTCTAGTTTTTCACCAAATCTCCTATTGTCACATAGCTATAGCTAAGTTGATTCTTCTTTCTGTAGTGTACATACGACCCATATCTCACCCTCTACTTCTTGTTTGTGCTTTGGCTTGTGACTATTGCAATTTATGAAGGTATATAAGTTGGTAGAATTTCTGTAAAGAGACAGGCTGGGACTATTAATTAATAAAGGAATCCTATTTTTAAGGTGGCACTAACTCTGTTTTTTTATTGAGAGAAGGCACTAACTCTGTTAGCTTGTTTTTTTTTGAGAAATCTAACTCTGTTAGCAGGCACTTTAAGGTACGTGGGGCTGGGCAGATCAATTTAGCGGCCCATATACAACAGCAAAACCTGGCCCATGCATACGCTGCTGGATATAAGGTGGGACATACGAGACGATCAGGAGACGTACGGACCCAGGTAATATTAATGACCTACCGGACTATGCGGGACGAAACCAAGAATATCAACTTGGTTTAATAGTAGGTATAGATAAAATGTGTGCGACGTCTTTTGTTTTTTAGAAGTTTTGAGGGTAGGGTGTGAAGAGCACATATGTGTGTGACGTCTACCTGCAGATAGACGGTGGGTGCGAGAGGACTCGGGAGGGTGCGTGTGCGTGAGAGAGGGGGAGGGGGCACGTATCAATGCAATGCATGTGTCCGTAAATCATTATCCGACAAACGTTCGCCACAAGCCTTTTCCCGACGAACGCCGTAAGAACCGTTAGATGGGCATCCGACAGTGTCAGTTTTGCCATGTCATTTAACAGAACAACCACTTCTCCTACACACAAATCTTCCACATGAGTGTTAAAAACTGCCGTATGCTCCCTCCATTCCAAAATGCAGTGCATATAGCTTTATTGAAAATTCGAACCTCGCAAACTTTTACCAAGTTTTCGTGTACCAAATTGCACATGTAGAATACCCTGTATATATCATTTCATTCATCTTCGAGAGGTAACTATAAAGATGGGGGAGGAGTCTACAAAGAAAGACCATCGTATCACCTGCAGCAATTTCAACCATCCTTTGGTGTGGAGGAATATCATAGGAACTCTATATGATATGATTTTTATAGGATTTTTTCCTTTAGAGCCAATTGGTTCATAGGAATAGATTCATATACTCCACATTTCAAAGGAAATAAACATGATATCATTTCTATAGCTTTAGAGCCACTTGGTTCATATGAATGGATTCCTATACTCCCATAATTTCAAAGGAAAATAAACATTAGCTTATATTCAATAGAAAAGTTCCTATGATACGAACCAAATGACATCTCTTTTCTAATCCCTCCTCATAGGAATTGAGATACATGTCATCTCTAGATTCAATAGAAAAGTTCCTATGATGTCAACCAAATGACATCTCTTTTCCAATCCCTACTCATAGGAATTGAGATACTCCATATCATCTCTTTCCCTACAACTTCCATGTATACATCTTATATTCCTAAATAGCTAGTACAACCCACTTGTATCTTTTTTCAAAGACATGCAACTATGGCACAAGAACCATATAGTGTGCGAATAACTTGAAAGATGGTCGCTGGATGAAGCTAATCCGACAGTGCAGAGATGGCAAATCCGAGCACTACTGGTCGTTGGATATCATCAACATTCCACCAGATCTGCCACATGTACAATTTAGAAGACTCCCTGGTTGAACTTAAGCATAATGCACAAACCTCAAACACATGCACTTCTCCTTTATTCTAGAATCTTCCGTATCATAATTGATTTTTTTTCTAAATGAAATGCCATTATTTGTTTTTCACTTTATGCTTTACAATGCACAACCCCATGAATCTTAACATTTTTATAAAACTAATTGACTTTGAATGAGATGAACTATAAGAACTAAACGAACATCTACATCATGCATATATGACTCAAAGCTTTACATGCTATAGTTTGTATTTATTCATAATTTGGTTTCACAATCTCATGCGTTCAATGCATGTGTACCTTACTAGTTTTGAGTAGAGTAGAAAATTTCATGCGGACCCGAGTATATCAAAATGCAGGGCCCATGCATCATTGCCTTTCGGTCGAACCTACGTCCACAATTTTTTGTATGTACTATATCTCCACTGGTCCTCGAACTCAAAATGCTGCCTCGTTCCCCTAAAACCAAGCGGCCCACACATATTTAAGGCGTCGAATCAAACTCAATCCCTCTCCCGTTTACTACGACGTGGCCCCACATGCCCTAGTAGTACTCATACAAACCCTACCGCCGCACGCATCATCGGTTTTCTTCAAGAGGACGAGGGAGAAGCCGATTTGTAGTGGAGGCGCTTTCAAAAAAATGATCCGTAGTGGAGACCCCTACCCTAGGGTGCCCTAGGTAGCTGCCGCACGCATCATTGGTTTTCTCTCTTCTTTATGCTCTTGCGCCCTAGAGTGAACTGATGGTTGCTTCGTCTGGCCCAGCTTAATGCGGAAAGGTGGGGCTTTGTGATTTGACCCCTCATCGCTCATTTTCTACTACTGCGGTGCTACGACCGGGGTGCCTCCAATTCTAACCACTGCTCCGAATTGTAATTTTGTGCATCGCACGTGGAACAAGACGGCGGATGAGCCACATGTCGGCCAAAGGGGTCCTGCTAAGTGTGTCCCCATTTCGTGTGTGGACTGACCCTGCTTGAGTCGCTACGCCAACACGACAGGTGCAGCCTACCACTTGGTTTTGCTCCTTGGTGAATCCTGACTATATTGATCTAAAAAGATATGTACTTAACTACCCTCTCCGTCTTGTTTTTTTAGACATCTCGATTTATAGGGCATGCACGTAGTTCTAGGTCATCCATTTGACTAACTAAATCTGAGTTACTATGTCACAAAAAGTATATCATTGGATTATTAAGCGGATGTAGTTTCTAAACATATATTGTTCATCACATATATAGCCAGTTAAATTCTCAACCTAGAACGACGTGCATGCCATGTAAACCGATACAGAGGAAGTATAGTAGTAAAAATGAGGTGATTTTACCGAGTGATTGGCAGGGGAGCATGGCCTGTCATGCGGTCCCACGTGTCATGATGTACCAAGGCGATGCGCGTGTCCCTCTTGAGGCAAAAGCAAAACTACATGGTTTGAGATGATGGCGAACCGAAGTGTGAAATAATGGTTGCTTCGTCCGTCTGGGAAGGTGCGGCATTGTGATTTGACGTCTCATTGCTCATTACTACTACTACTGGGGCGGTACGACTGGGGTGCGTCCCCTGCTGTTCTGCACTGTTATTTGGTGCTTGACACGTCGACCCGGTTGCTATATGTCCCACATGTCGGCGACAGGAAGTACATAATTCATGAAAGAGAGCGTCGACGAGGAGTACAAGACATGGCTTGGGTTTTTGCTGCTTTGCGCAATCCATCGTTACAAACCCGGACTAAAAAAAGGCAAGGGAGGGTCTTTTCCCGTGCCAAAGGCAGTGGAGTTTGGCATAGTCTGTTTGAGGCAAGGAGGCAGGAAGGGAAACAAGCAAATAAAGGTTGAGCGACTTAGTTTTCAGAAAATCTTATTTTACGGAGTACGTACCCACTAGGGTTTATAGGGCTCATCTACAAAACATTCGTTTTTCTGTTTTATAAGTCTCAATTCTACTAGTAGTAGTAGTAACATTACATGTTGGATTTCGAGATGCGTTAGATCACCCGATGCAAGCAGTGTCAAGAGAAAACTCACCAATGCATGTAGAAGTTCATGGAAATTTAGTGGTCATTCATGCATTCATTCTAATTAATGCCTCGGTAAACATTACTTCTTGAGAAAAACGAGCGTACTAATTACTTGTGCAAACTAGGAGTACAAAATTAATTCGTCCACTCACCGTCTACCTTGGTTGGAGAGATTTTGAAATTGAGCCATGAACTGGAAATGAGGGAGTAGTAACTTTTGTCTCGATTACTATTTGTGGCCTTGTATAGATGCAAAATATATTTTTTATAGTGGCCTTGTATAAGTAAATGGAGGGAGTACTAAAGGACATATATATTCCAAACAATATGATAATCTCTCTAACCAAGGTAGTAGGAACGAGGAGTAAACGGAGGGAGTACTAGTAAAATTTTCTCCTCGTCCTGCGAGCCACCGCGCGCGTGGGCGAGAGAGTGGGCGTAAGGCGTAGTAAGCAAGCTTCACCTCATCCTGCAAGCCACCGCGCCCGTGGGCGGGGGAGACGGCGTACTAAGCAAGCTTCTCCTCGTTCTACGAGTTGATGGGACACATCCAAAGTACTCCAGTGTATAGAGCCTTGCCTCTAAGGTAGGCCCCACATGGTCTGCCTCTTTTTAACATAACGCATCAAGTCGCAATTTGTTTGTTCACCCGTGGTAGATGATCCTCCCTCCATCTAGTGGACAACCAGTACACGTCTCAAGTTACCACGTGGGCTGCCTTTTCGTACAAAAATGAGCTCCACCGTGTACCCGCGTGGGTGTGGTTGGGAAAGAGACAGGAGTACGTGCACTCTGCGTGCACCTCTTCTCTTCGTGCACGTCCCCCACCTATGTGAGACGCGGTACGAGGGAGCGGCGTGGATGACAGCAACAACGCCCGTGCGCTGCTCCTCGTCGAGCTGGCCTGGAGCGGCGAGTTGCTGAACCGCACGCCGGCTTGGGGCGGCAACTGGCTCCGTCGGGTGAGGGGAGGGAGGTGGATCAGCGAGCTGCATAGCTCGTATCCGGCGGGCTCGGCGGGCCACCCAGCCGGCTTGGATGCGGAATAACTACTATTTGTAAGCCATTGTAAGAGTGGACAAAATGGTGAAGGAGGAGATAGGGGAGCGGCGGAGGTGTGCGATTCTTGGCCGGCGTTTGGCCTCGTTTAAATAGGAGATTAAATAGTTGGCGGACGGGAGGAGCTTGGCCGGCGTTGCGTTTAATGCCGGCCCGGTCATGAACGGACGTGTGTCCAGAGTGGGTTTCTCGGCTTCCACACGGGCGGGGTTCATGGAGGCGTTTAAATGCGGCAAGGAGGCGTGTTCAGTCGGGCGTGCAGCGAGTGGCGCCCTCGACTCTAACGTAGGACAGCGCGCCGTTCTTCCACTAACGTGTGGGCTCTTTGGGTACATGGCCTGCATGTCAGTGACCCAACGCAGCAGCGCTGGCGAGAGGAGCCTTTGGTGGGCCAGGGTGGTCAGAAGCGGGCATTTCATAAACCGATGATTGTTCATTGAGTGTGACGTCATCCTTTTCATGTAGATAAGCCTACTATGTTGATAGCCCGTTCGATACGTTGTGATTCATAAAGACTGCTACAAACATCAATGTTCTGCTTATCACAGATAAGATTGATTAATACCCGTAACAATCCATGTCCTTAACAAAGGGTGCATGCACGTATAGGTTGAGCGTGTGTCTTGCGTCGTGTGCTGTGTGCATGCAGGCGTGCGAGTGTTGCGTGCGTGCAAGGGTGCGTTTGATGTTGCATGCATGTGTGCGTACGTGCGTGTGTTCATGAGTGCATGTGTACGTGTTAGTGTTGCACGCCTGCATGCGTGCGTGTGTTCGTTATGTGTACGTGTCAGTGCTGCATGCCTGCATGCGTGCGTGCATGTGTACGTGTGGGGTGATGCTACACGTCAGTCGACTAACTTTTTCATCTCTGGTCATTAGATTTTCCACCCGTTGGATACAAAATCAAGGGCCTGCAGTTTGTCACCAAACTCCACCCCCTGAGCCGCCAGCCACCACCTGCCGAACCGCTGGCCCCCGCCGCCCGCGACCGGCCCGCCCCGCCCGCCCCGAAACCACTCCTCACCACTGTGCGCCAAGACCGGCCATCCTCTAGCCCCCCACGCCGAAGCTTTTCTCCGGCGATCCCCACCCCACCGCCTAATCAACGCCCCCCACCGCTGGCGACTGCCAACCACAGGTCTCACGACTTCGAGTACCCACCACCACTAATTTATTACCATTTCTATCCTTCATATACGCGCTGACGGGTGGGCCCTATGGTAATGCGCGGTGCTGAAAGTGGACCATTTGACTGGTCAATTGATAGTGTCATCAACAAATTACGGAGCTATATGGTGAGCCAGTGACCGTATGATCACCATAAAATGTACTCCGTATTTTATTAGCACAGTACAGACTCAAACTACCATTTCTTTCTTTCATATATGGGCTGACAGGTGGGCCCCAAGGTTACGCGCCCCGATGGTGCAACACTAGTTGCCGCACGTGGAACATTTGACTAGTCAATTGATTGTGTCATCAACAAAATACGGAGTTGTACGGGTGAGCCAGTGACCGTATATTCATGGCATGTATTTTTTTAACACGGTACAGACGCAAGGACTCATATATACGCGCAAGCACTCACAGCTATAAGCGCACACACGCAGACCCTACCCCTATGAGCACCTTCGAGAGAGTGGGCCATCTTATGATCTTGAGGTTTTACGGAGTCACCATAGGTGCCTCGTAGTCGAGTGGAACGTCTCCTCTCATTGAACGCACATCGCTGGAAAATACTGAAATTAACCCAGGATAAATGCGAGCACCTGGACTTTAACCCTGGTGGGCTCGAGAAACCACTATCCTCCTAACCATCCAACCAGATGTTGGTTAGCACGACAAAATGTATGTGGTGACCGTGATGAGCTTATTCTGAAGTCCAGTAACCATATCATGCTTTCGCTTCAAATACAATGACCGTAAGTGTCATCAACAAAATACGGAGCATGCATCAAATGCAAAGTCCGTCAATGTCATCAAGAAAATACAGAGACGTATTGTGAGCTAGATATCGTATGATCAACATGAGAATGTATACGGTGACCGTAATGAGCATATTCTGAACTCCAGTGACCGTATAGTGCTTTAGCGTGAAATATAGTGACCGTCATGCATGAATGTGTCGTGGGCATGCATACTTTTAGAGGGTCGAGAGATAGTTTGTGTGCGTACGTGAAAGTGGAGTAGAAAGAGGGGATGTCCTGTGGAGACAAGGAGAGATATGCCCTTCGTTTCTCTTTCCCGTGACTAATATTTTAGGAGAATATATAAACATTCACAATGCAGAACAAATATTTTTGGATGCACCATGCAATTAACTTTCATGTATAACATTGTACTATTGTATATGCTTATTTTCTTAGTGGCCGATTGCCTGTGTGGTGTGGTGGGCACATCATTTCTAGTTGTGGTGGGTCAACATGAGGACTCATGGGTCGGTTCCATCCTGCGCCACATAGTTTGGATCGAAACGCGTTATACGAAGACCCATGTGGAGGACTCGGCGTACAACACAAAGCTAGCTACCAGAGTCGAGCAGGACTCTATCCCCACTGGTGATAAGCCGACTATATATGATTTGTAACCCTAGGCCCCCAGTATGTCATAGAAGCTTGGGGGCTAGTTCGTCGATAGTATACACACACGCACAATGCCTGGTATTCACGTGAACTTTGTACACACCCCTATCACTAATATACAGTACCAGGAGTAGGATTTTTCCTCAACTGCAAGGGTCCGAACTAGGGTAAAACTTTGCCTCAGATACCATCCAGCCTAACAAATGTGGATATCTCACCGAATGATATGATGGAATCATATCTGCAAACTACTAAGAGAGAGGTGTGTCTGGGGGCAATGTGTGCGAGAGAGGCCTAAAGATAATGTGCGTATGGAGACACGTAGGCACATATATGCGTATAGAGGGCTAGTAGAGACTGTGCGTGTGTATATATGAATGTGAGAGAAATAGTGTTTTCCAACTGAGATTAGTGAAAAGAGTGGTACATAGTAGTCAGAAAGAGAGAGAGAGATACATAGAGAGGATGTGTGTGAGACTCCCCGACACCCCGAGAGAGATTGTGAGCATGTGTGAAAGAGGAATGCTGATGCATATAAAGTGTGTGCACTTATGCGGTAGATAGAGAGATATATAGTGCGTTTGTGAGAATGGACCGAGGCATGGTGCATCTACGTGTAAAAGGCGGCTCTATGCATTAAATGAAAATATAAATGGCATTATTATTTTTGGATGAGATCATGAATTTTGCAAATTGCGTATGGACGAAAATCGGTCTATCAGACACCCATGCTCTATTGAATTCTAGCATGTGCATGTGTTTATTTCATATTATCGATCCATAGAGTGAGAGCGGTTTGAAATACAGGCAATGGATGCTTTTGCAATTCATATATAAACATTAATTAGTGCACTCCATGTTGTTAGTGTGAAGCACTTTATACATTTGTCACTTGCATGGATACATTCCAAATTTCTAGCTACCAAATAGAATACATGTCGAATTCAACATAAAGGGGATTCCGAAGATTCGAATTCATAGGAAGTGCATTCATCTATTTGAACCCGAGATAATGGCATTAGTAAATCAGATGTAAAAGGGGGCATAAATCTTTGTTGTGCGTTTGAACATGCTATATATATATTCATACGCATGTCTAACTTTTTTTTCCAACCAAGGAGATTATATCTGGAACCATGCATGAACTGAGGTAAGTTGCATATTTTTGAATAATATATACTCGTTTACAATGTATATTCAAATGTACCACCTCCATTCCAAAATAATCGTAGCTTTAGGATTTTCAAGAGTAAAGATTTGTGAAGTTTGACAAATCCTGGATGTTCAATTCAAGAGAACCGAAAACGTTAATGCTTCTGCTCCCAAATATTGAACGGTTACCAAATAGGCCTCTAGTCACCCGAAACCGCGCGAGACTAATGTTTGGTGGTAGGAAATTACTGTCCTGAGTCTGGCCCGTGTAGCCTATCGACCCAATGTCCAAAGGTCTAAACCGGCGTAGGTTTGTAACTTCACCAAGACGCCAGTCTCTACCGCCTCCGAGAAGCATTCATACACCGTGGGCGCCTAAACACCCATGCGCTTGGCCGAAATCTATCCCGCCCAAATTTGGGACACCTGAGATTACTGTCCTACCCCCAACCCGCAACATGTCCAAAATTTTAGATGGGGGCAAAGTTTGTAACTTACCCCAAATTTCAAACAAGCGCGTCCCAAACAGAAACATTATTTCCCCTTAGTTCCCCGCCTCCCTCCGTTTCCCCATTCATACTCCATGGGCGCCAAAACGCCCTCTCCACCAGCCGTGAAACCCCAGCCTCCTCCGTCCTCCACCCCATAGCGCCCAATCCACCGCTGCCCAACTCCATCACGCCAGAGCCGGTACCCCGTCGTCATCGTCCAACGCAACCGCAACCGCAACGCCCTCAAGGACTTAGCAGCTGAAGACGAGGTAGAGATGCCTCCACGACACCGACGACGACGTGCGCCGTACCAGAACCACTCCGACCACGCCGTCCTGTGCCTCACTGCTGCCGCTCCACTGTCGCAACCATCCATCGCACCAGAGTTGTTCCCGCTACGCCATCGTTCGCCGCCTCGGATCTGCTTCCCCGCCGCCGACAGACGGCCACCGCACCACACTAAAAAACTTGGCCATGGGTTCGTCCAAGGCTGCACCGTCCTCCACAACTTCTCGTTTCCGTCGAACCACAAGAAGATCATTGGAAAAATAGAAGGAGGACACAACACTGCCAGTAGAAAGAGGTACTCCTCTTCCCTTATTCATGCAAACCTTACGTCTCTGCTCACACCGTATTCATCCCACGAAAGAAACTAGTTGAGCGCTTCTTACTGCATCTTCTTCGTGATACTAAATGCACAAGGTTTCCTCCGTTTACTATTTCACCTTTGCTAGAGGTCGATTACCCGATTTCAATTCGTGGTCACGAACTGCATAATTAAAAGAAGCAGCACCTGGCCGGGGGAGGTGCCAAGCATGGCGGTGCGGTGAAGTCGAGAGGAGGGCGCAGGCAGGGGACTGGGCCGGTGGTCGCTGCCGTTTCGAGGAAGATTGACAACACTGACTGGTTGGAGGTAGATGAAGGCGATCTGACCGTTCTTTGTACATCGGCGATGCAGAAAAAATGGACTGACCTATTTGTTTTCAGCCAAATGTTATTTTCATAGAATCCTTTATTAATTTAGTGTGCCATTCATGTTGTAGAGCTATCATATGTCTCCCGTCATTTATTTCTCACCGACCTGCTATCTGCTACCTTTACACTGTACTAATTGTGCACACACTTCACCCCTACTCACAATATTATTTTTTTATGCATGGGTATTTCAGACTCTGACGCAGTGTTGATGAATGCTGAAAAGAAAAGACAGAAGTCGCTCCAGTGTAATTCAAAGATAAGCACTAAGCATTTTAGCGCTCCAAAGGATGCAAAGGTCGCTAGATTGGAGACGATGGCGTAGCTCTGCGATTGATGATCTCAATTGCCACACACAACCATCCCAGTGCTTGCTTTAACCCATTTGTCAAATGTGGTTGCATGTTGCATATGGTGTCTAGCTTGTATTGCTTCCAATTTGGTTAAATTGCATCTGCTTACTTTACAGATTATACCTTTGATAATGACATGCCTTCCTGTTTTTGATACATACTACATATATCTATTAACCATGTTCGTACATCAAACTAATGCTCTTTTGTATCCCTCATCAATCACTTATGATGAGACAGTCACCCGGGTGGGTTACTGTGAGATGCCATACTCGTTTAAAGAGTGCAGTGTCATCCTCCCCACATGATTCTCAAGAAACAGCAAGGCTAATGAAGATAGTCAACGTAGCTCTCTAGTTGATGACCGCAATTCCCCCACACCACCATCACAAGTAATTGCTCTAACTTCGCAGTGTGATATGTGGTTGCATGTTGCATACGGTGTCTAGCTTGTAATGCTTCTAATTAGGATAAATTGCAACTGCTTAGTTTACACATTATACCTGTGAATATGACATGCCTTCCTATTTTTGGTACACACTACATCTATGTGACCTGTTCTTACATGAAACTACCTCTCTTCTGTATCCTGCATCAATCACTTACGATGAGTCACCTTTATTCGTTGCATATTGCATATTATTTCTAACCTGTTGCCATGTATTGCTTCTAATTTGGTCAAATACATTTGTTAGGGCACCCTTTTAATTTGGCAGAGTGATATTGGTTTCATCTTTCATATGGTTTCTAGCTTTGCATTGATTCTAACAAGTTCAAGCACCTTGTGCTTAGTTTACACTTTATACATCATACATGTCAATATGTCACGCCGTCCTGTTTTTCATACATATTCCATCCTCCTATCATGCGGCTGCCTTACATGAAAGTAGTGTTCATCAGTATCATGCATCAATGAGTTTTGAAGAGAAAATTTTATTCCTTTTTCTTGTGGGTTTGACTTGACAAGGCAAAATCAAGAAAGAGGAAGGAAAAGAGTAAGGAAGGCGATGATGCTGGTCCTCTGCAGCAACGTAAACGGAGCATCTGTACCGATTCTCCTTGTATTCATAGTGCATTACAAGGTCCAAGTCTCCGCTCCCCTACTCCACCATCCAAGGTGCTTGCTCTAACTTGGCAGTGTGATATCTGGTTGCATGTTGCATATGGTGTCTAGCTTGTATTGCTCCTAATTAGTGTAAAGTGCATCTGCTTAGCTTACACATGATACGTGTGAATATGACATGCTTTCCTATTTTTGGTACATACTATATCTGTCTATCACACCATGTTCTTACATGAAACTACTCTTCTTGTGTATCCTGCATCAGTCACTTATGATGGAACACCTTTAAGTTGGCGATGTGATATTGGTTTGCGTCTTGAATATAATTTCTAGCATGTATTGCTTCTAGTTTGATGAACGCCACCTATGACGAGACAGTTTTAACTTGGCAGAGTGATATTGATTGCACCTTTCATATGGTGTCTAGTTTGCAGTGCTTATAATTTGTTAAAGTGCCTTCTGCTTAGTTACCACATCATAGGTGTGAATATGTCAAGCCGTCCATTTCTTGTACATATACCATCCTCGTATCATGACTTTGCCTTTCATCATAGTAGTGTTCGTCAGTATCATGCATGAATGAGTTCTGAAGAGCGAATTATATTCCTTTTTCTTGTCAGTTTGACCTCACAATGCAAAATCAATAAAGCTGAAGGAAACTGGCAAGGCATTGGATGATGGTGGTCCTTCCGAGCAACTGAAACGGAGGTTCTCTACAGATTCTACTCCGCCATCCTCCCAACAAGATTCGCAAGACAACGCAAGGCTAGACAGTCAACGTAGCTTTGTAGATGATGAGCACATCTCCCCTACTCCACCATCACAGGTGCTTCCTCTAACTTGGCACTATTATATGTGGTTGCATGTTGCGTATGCTGTCTAGCTTGTATTGCTTCTAACTTTATTGCATTACATCTGCTTACTTTACACGTAATGCCTGTGAATATGACACGTGTTCCTGTTTCTAGAACATACATGTACATGATCAGCACATCTCCCCTACTCCACCATCACAGGTGCTTGCTCTAACTTGGAACTGTTATATGTGGTTGCGTTTTCCGTATGATGTCTAGTTTGTATTGATTCTGATTATGTTGAATTGCATCTGCGTAGCTTACAACTTGTCAGTGTTCTGGGAACGGGGGTCCCTAGACTTGCCTGCCTGCGGCTCACGGCGTGGCCAAGCAGCAGGCCGTACGGCCCATCTTCATCAACAAGGTACCCAAGACCCTCGCGAGGGTCCAAGCCTCGCGAGGCGGACGACACAAGGCCTCCTCTGGAGTGGCCTGGCTAGGCAGGCTCACGAGGAGCGGAGATATCAAGGCGGGGCAAACCTCATGAGGTTCTCGTGACGTGAGCCATGACGAACGGTGCCAGGCGGGTGCCAGGCGGGCGCCAGTGCATGCAGCGTCCTTATTTCCTTTTTGTTGCTAAGGAGGCCAGCGCAGGCAAAAAGTGCCGAGGCATCAGGCAAAGGTTGCCATATTGGTGCAACGAGACAAAGACCAGGAGGACGGCAAGGCGGAGGTCATCGTGGAGCCCAAGACGGCGTCACCCCAGAGATTTTCGCCGGCGAAGATCGCTTTTGTCAGGATAGCTTGTACTAGTTGTCCCCCTTCAAATTTGCCCGCCGTTGTTGGCTCCCTTCCCGCTCAACATTTGGGAAGAGGACCAGGGCCTCTATAAATAGGACTAGCCACCACAGTAGGAGGCAACTGATCCAGAGCTGGTTCAGATCTTCCTTAGCCACACAAACGCAAGAACACCTCAACCTCAGGAGGCCGTTATTCTGGTGTATTGTTCATCATCAGCCCAAGAGGCAATCCACCACCACCACACTGGAGTAGGGTATTACACCACAATGGTGGCCCGAACCAGTATAAAACTCGTGTCTTTCTGTGTTGCGAGTTCGTCGAGTTCATCCGTGAGATCTTAGCGAGCCAGAGCATAGATCGGTAGGAAGGAAAGACTTCGCGCGCACCCCAGTGTTTGAACCTTAAGTGTTTGCCAGAACACCACATCCGATATTTGGCACGCTAGGTAGGGGTGCGCCGTAGTTTCCCTTCCACCAGTTCGTCGCTCCATCGCTCCATCGCCTCCATGGCGGACGCTCGCCGCGCTCGAGCTGAGCGTCGGGCTGCCCTCTCCGCCCGCGTCGCTCAGACGGCTCCCATGGGCGGGCCACCTCGTCGTTCTCCGTCTCCCGCCGCCAACGCTGCCACCGGCCCGGCGGGGAACGAGCAGCAGGCGTCCTCGCTGCATCCTTTAGTGCGGCACGATGGCTGCACCGCTACTCCATCACTCACCCCTGCCGGTTCTTCGTCTCACACGCACCGCGCTCCCATGGAGGCACGGGCCGCACTCATCGCGGTGAACGAGCTCCTGCGTTACCGCCCCGTTGACGACCTCTATGAGGAGTGGCTCGACCGCATCGCCGAGCTCGTCCACGCCACGGGGGGCTCTCCGGCGCCGTCCCACTCTTTGCCTCCCCCTCAACCACCTGCGGGCGATGAGGCTCAAGGCATGCCTCCACCACCTCAACCCCAAGACGGTGCCTTAGCACCAAGACGCGCGCCTCCGCGGCGTGATCCACCACGCCTAGCGCCCGCGCGTGAAGAAAGAAGCTGCCAAGAAATCCCGTGGCCGCGAGAAGCTGCACCAGCGCTCCCCGTTCCATCTCGTCAAGACCGCGTGCCGCCTGCGGTGGCGCAGCGCGGACCTTGCCATGACCAAGCTCCGACTCAGAAGCGGGCCCCAGCGACCACGGCCGGCTGCCGCGCCTTCACCCCCGAACTGCGCAGCGTCGCCTGGCCAGGCAAGTTCAAGCCAGATCTACCTCCTCGATACGACGGCACCGCCGACCCCGCGGAGTTCCTACAGCTCTATGAGCTGAGCATCGAAGCGCCCAACGGCCACGAAAAAGTCATGGCGAACTGGTTTCCCATGGCTCTCAAGGATGGGGCCCGCTCCTGGCTCCTGAACCTACAGCGCGGCTCAATCTCCTCCTGGGACGAGATGCGCGACCGCTTTGTCGCCAACTTCCAGGGCACTCGCGACTGCCCATCGTCCGCGGGTGATCAGCGCCGCATCAAGCAACAACCAGGAGAGACCCTCCAGATGTACATCCAGCCTTTCAAAAACGCCTGCCTCAAGATCCCCAAGGTCACGGATGAAGCCATCATCTCCGTGTTCTCAGACGGCGTCCGTGACGTCAAGATGAAGGAAGAGCTGGCTATCCACGAGGAGCTTTGCACATTTCAGGAGTTGTTCAACCTTGCGACCAAGTGCGCAAGAGCTGAGGAGGGGCGCCTCTCTCTCCTTGAGCTGCCAGCTGCTGGAGTGGAGGAGAAGAAGGCCAAGGCCAAGGACGTGAAGCGCAAAGAAGCAGTGGTGCTCGCAGCGGAGCCCGACACCAAGTGAGGCAGAGATCAGCCTGATTCATCCAAGAACGGTCGACCGTTTTGCGCCTTCCACAACCTGAACAGCCACAACACTAGCGACTGCCAAGAGCTCAGAGCCATACGGGAAGAACGCTACGGTCGACGCCCCGAGCGCAACGACCGGGGCTACAGCCGCGGAGGAGGACGCTAGGACGACCGTGGCCCGCGCCAGGAGTGGCGCGACCGGCCTCGTGAGGACCGCTGGCAGGACCAACCTCGTGAGGGCGCATGGAGGGACCAGCCTCGTGAGGATCGCCCCCAGGGCAACACCGGTCTTCCCCCGTTGCCGCCACCAAGAAGGAACGACGACCACCACCAGGATGAGGGGGATGGGGGCTTCCAGGAGCCGAGTGCGATCGCTTGCATCTTGGGCGGTGCTCAGGCCCCAGCCTCCCAGCGCATCTTCAAACAGTTCGCTCGCGAGGTGAACGTCGTGCTCCCCAAGCTCAAGGCTACGCGCCCGCTCAGGTGGTCCCAATGTGCCATCACCTTCAACTCGACAGACCAGCTCAAGTGCGCAACCACCGCTGGCGCCCTCCCTATGCTGTGCTCCCCAGTCATCAGCAATGTGCAAGTCACCAAGACCCTCATCGACAGCGTCGCAGGGCTCAACGTCCTATCCGTCGACACGTTCGACAACCTCCAAGTGCCATATGAGAAGCTCCTGCCAACCAGGCCTTTCTCAGGAGTGACCGACGGTTCCACCACACCGATAGGGCAGGTCCGCCTGCCCGTCACCTTTGGCAAGCGCGACAACTACCGCACCGAGCTCATCGACTTCAACGTCGCGCACATCCGCCTGCCGTACAATGCCATCCTCGGGTATCCAGCCCTGGCCAAGTTCATGGCAGTCACTCACCACGGCTACAACGTTCTCAAGATGCCAGGAAGCGGTGGAATCATCACGGTCCCATGTGAAGAGAGGGATGCGGTGTGCTCCCTTGACCGTGCCTTCCAAGCCGCAGCAATCGACAACCTTGACCGCAGAAGTGAAGGCCCTCCGGAGACCATCCCCAAGAAGAAGCTGCCGCGCCGCGCAGGATCCCAAGAAGATGGCGTCGCGTCAGGAGCCTCGCCAGGACCAGCGCCCGCTCCAGGGGCGCCTCCCTCCACCGCATAGGAAAGCGCGCCCGGTGCCCTCCTCAGGCAGGACTCGGGGGCTCCCTCCTGGAGAGCCTCAGACCTTGCCAACCTCACGAGGGAGGCGCTTGGGCACTACTTGGAAGCGTGCTTCACGGCACACTTTCCTCAAGAGAGCACAGGGCAAGGAGTGCCCACCACCCAGGAGTTCATCAACAGGACCACCTAGGAACTGCAAGAAGCAAGAGCCATGCGCGGCCATCGCCGCTCACAAGGCGCAGCCCCCCATCCAGGTGAGGATGCCGGGCTGCGCGTCTGCGTCGATGTTCCAGGGCTCAACAGGGCCGCATCTCAGGAGCGCTTCTGGCCATCGCGTGTGGGCCGCTGTGAGGGCCCGCCACACAGCTACGTTCACATGCCCTTCGGCTTGCCGAGCGTGGCGTTGGCCTATCAACGCAACGTGCGGCACGTCCTAGCGGCTTAGGAGGCCAGGTACCACGCCGTCTGGAGGAGATGCAGACGGTCTTCCGGGAGCCTCCCGAGCCCCAGAGCCTCCTAAGCCTCAGGGTCCCGGTGGCTCATGAGGAGCCATTCCTTCATCGCGTGGCTTCAGCTGCACCAACTCTAGTTCGTCTACAGAACCAGGTGACATCTTCCAAGTTCGTTTAAACTGGGAGCGCCCCTCGGGCTGCATTATTCCCAGGCCGCATGGGTCCATTCCTGTGGCATGTATCCCTTTTGCTTAAGTCTTTAGCTTACCTTGCTGGGGGCGCCCCTCGGGCTGCATCATCCCCAAGCCGCTCGGGCCAGACCTGGTGGCGTGTATCTTCCTGCATTTATCCAAGTCGATCTGCTCTTCAAGCTTAACCTGCCGGCAGCTATCGCATGCTCGGTTGCCGCCCGCAGCAGGTCGGTTGTCCCATGCAACCCGCTTGCACATTAAAAGGGGGGCTCCTGAGCATCGCGACTCAGGAGCTCTAACTGGCCTCCTGGCCTTGACCACGGCATCGTGACCTGGCATACCAGCGGCGGCTGAGCTCGCTCGAGGGCCAGGACCTGAGGACGTAGAGTGCTTGCATCTAATCGCCTTGCATGAACATACAGTCACCAAGACTCAAGACCAGGCGCAACCCTCCTTGAGGTAGGGCCTCGTGAGTGCCCAGATACACCTCGCAGCCCTGCCGTGCAAGCCACGTCTCAGGGCGGGGATGTACATGCCCCAGGGGCTCCTCCCGGAGGGGGCCCCCCATCCCACGCCCAAGTGGAAGCACCATGCTCCCTGCTGGCTGACGACACTGCCGAGGAGCGGCAATGCGCGTGCACAAGCGGAAGCACTATGCTCCGTGCTCTTGATAAACAACTGAGGGCGACCCCACGGTCGTGCCAACCGCAGGGAACCCAGAGCTCAGCACCCAGCCTTACCCCAACGCCTCTCCTCGGGAAAGCCGCACATGGGGGCTGGGCACGGGGGCTGCGCACGGGTCACGCCCAAGCCAAGACGCCACCTAACCAGGTCCCCGGACACCTGGGCATCGAGCCCCTCCCGAGGCCTCGGCGAGGGCAGGTATGGGAATTGTTTGCACGTTAAGGGGGACTCCTGAGCATTGCGACTCAGGAGCCTAACTGTTCATGTAGCCCCTCACTCCTTGGTCCGTCCTGGTCTCCGGTCGGACCAATGGCGGTTGAGGTATGCGCGGGGCCGGGGTCTGCCGACGTAGAACATTAATCTACCCCCACGAACTCTCCCTATATGATGTTTGCGCGTCAAGGGGGACTCCTGAGCATCGCGACTCAGGAGCCTAACTGGTCACGTAGCCCCTCACTCTTTGGTCCGTCATGGTCTCCGATCAGCCCAATGGCGGTTGAGGTATGCGCGGGGCCGGGCTCTGCCGACGCAGAACACAAAGCAAATAGGAAGGAAATCGCAAAATCTCGAAACAAATATTACAAGCATATTGTTTTCACAATACCAAATGAAAAGTCTAAACGCCTCCACGAGGCCTGATACATGTTGTAGGAACGAAATGGGAAGAATAGCCGCAGGCCACCTATAGGCGTCGCCTGCAGAAGGCGCTCCCTCATGAGCGGTTTTGTCTTCACCAACAGCCGCAAGATCGACGATGCTGGACAGAGGAGTAGAGACGAAGCCGTGGAACCTCCTCAGCAAGGCCCCCACCTGATCCTGCACGGCCGTGGCGGCCGCCTCGTATTGATCTTCAGCCACAGTCTCCAGCAGCTCGTCAAGGCGAGGGTTGGGGTCGCGGAGGTGCAGATGGCTGAAGACGCGAGTTAGTGCAGCTGAAGACAGGACGCGAGCTTCCGCCTCTGCCATGGGACCGAGGCCATCAACGACCTCCTCGAGCGCCTTCACCACGAGAGGAAGCATCCGGGCGGGGCCGTCCTCATCGGTGTCCAGTGGCTTTTTTAGGCCGTGCTCGTAGAGTATCTTCAGCGCCTTCCACGACCTCTTCTCGAGATCGGTGAAGGCCACGCGGTCTTCGGCAAGGACTCGCGCCTTAGCATCAAGAACGGCCTCCCTCGCCCCATCTTTCGCTCCAACTCTTCCAACCGGTTGCGCTCGGCGGCCTACTTCTTCCCCAGCTCCACCAGCTCAGCATCACGGTTCTTGACGGCTTCCTTCCGGGCTTTCATTTCCTCCTCCTTCGCTTGGCGGCAGCACACCTCTTCGGCATGCTTGTCGCGCAGGCTCTGCAGCTCGCCCTCCAGCACTTGGCAATGGTCATGGGAGGCCTTGTCGTCCTTCAGCGCCGCCTCACGATCCGCCGAAGCGTTGGCGGCTTCTTACTTCTCCTTCTCGGGAGCCGCAGCAGCCTGGCCCAGCGCCACACGAACTGCTAGATCGGAGTGAAGCCAGCCAAGAGGCTAGCTCCAGACGCCCGGCCACCAGGCGCGGGTCCGCGCTCAAAACATCTGCCTGCAGCTGGGTCATCTCCGAAAGGGCACGCTCCAAGACGGCAGCAGGAGCAGAAGGACCAGGAAGTGGAGATGCAGCAGTAGGAGGAAGCAACATCATCACCAGGGCTTGGGAGACTGCGGGTTCCGGAGCAGCTGGGACCTCGTCAACCGCGCCGAGCACCGGCACCTCCGGAGCCAGCGGGGCCATGGGGGCCGACTCCATGCGGTGATGCTCCTCCTGGCCCCACGAGTACGACCGGGCTGGGGAGATGCGGGCGCTGCTGCCTCCTTTCCCTGCGGAGGGAGGCACGGCCGTCGTATCCTCCTTTCTCTTCTTCGCCAAAGATGTCGGCCTGATCAATCGGGGGCGAGCATTATGGAACAACGAGTGCAAACAAGGGCTAGGCGAAGCTTAAGACACTTACCGATCCACTGCGATGTATTCCACCGACCGCTTGGGAAGATTGAAGCCTGACAGCGTCGGGACCTAAGGAGTAGGTGTTCGGGCTCCGGCGGCGCTAGGCGGAGTAGAGACAGAATCCGAACCCGCCCCAGAAGATGCCAGGACGGGGGGGGGCATCGCGGGCCACCAGCGACGACCTACCCTTCGTCCGGATGAGGGATTGCTCCCTCTACCCTCGAAAGGCGTCGGCCTTGACATCATCAGGAAGGGCGCGGAGAATCTCGGCCTTGCTCAGGGGGGAGTCTCCCCCACCTCTTCTAGAGTCTTCTCCGAGTCCTCCTCCTCTTCTCCCTCGCCACGGGACTCACCAGAAGACACCTCCACCGGCTTCTGTGTCGAAGGAGCTCCGGGAAGCGTTGGCAGCACCAGCCCACGCGCGTCAAAAGTTGTCCTGGAGGCGATGATTTCCTCCTGATCCCTACGTTGAAACAAGGGGACAAAGGCACTAGGCAGGTACTCCTGGTTGTCCCCGACTATGAGGCGCAGTACGGCAACCAATTCATCACCGGGCAGGTCACCGGCCTCGGGCGGGTCTTGTTTCCCCCTTCTTCGAGCTCCCACAGGCGCTGCTACCGAGAGGGGCGACCGCAAGATCGTGAACTCCCTCGAAGCATCGCCTCACACCTTGGCCGCCCTTGTGTTACCCGGCCTCAGGTCAGTCATCATCTGCCCCAACACCAATGACGCCCACTCGCCGACAAGCTCCGCCTTGGGCCACCCCCCATTTGGAGGAGGCGCCGCTGTTGGCAACGCCAGATGCGGGTCGGCGCGCTGGGCATCCATCATGATCCATTTGATTCGGATGTTGTCGGCCCTCTTCCCGGTGATTTTGGTGCATTGAAGACTTACAGGTTAAGGATCTAATGTGTTTTTGAGTGTACACAGGTCTATAAGTCTATGAGGAGTTTGATATTTACAGAGAAAGTCGTCCTCTAAAAATGAAGTTCTTCGACTGAAGACTTTGGTATTCTGAAGACTTTCTGAAGACTTTGGAAGTGAATAAATTGGTGTGACCTTGAAGACTTGGTATTCATTTGAGGAACATGAAGAATGAAGACTTTTGTTTTCGTCGTTTCATTTTCTCTTTCTTGAGTCATAGGAAACACCGTACTGTTAAAGGGGGTCGAGGAAATACTAAGGAAAAATTTCCATGTGATGCTCAACTCAAAATCCTACACCTACCAATCCTTGAGTGAAGCCATTGGAAATCTCATACAGTTCACTCAATTTCTTGATGATAGAGACGCAGTTCTTCCGGTCATGAGAATTTGTTCGACCGAGGAGTTAGGAATTCACCAGTGCGGATTGCCTACACAAAGTGAGGAACATGATAGCCCCGAGAATTTGAACCTCAAATTTCCGACCGTTCTTTGTATACTGTGCCCTGTCCCAAAATATCTTATCCATCTAACGGTCATATCATTTAAGGGCATTTATGTCTTACCATGTCGGGCTGCTCCCTAGGCTATAAATAGCCGCCCCCTACAACCACTAGCTGGTTGGCTGCTCCGCGAGAAACTGACACTTGTCATTTGAGAGCATCCCATCCTCCGAGGACTTTGAGTGAAAATCATCAAGTGAGGAAAATCCAAAACCTAAACCCAAACACCTACAAACCCAAAGTGATTGAGCATCACTAAAGAGATTGATCCTGCGTGGATCCGACGCTTGTTACCTTTGAAGACTGTGCTTCTTCCAGACGGTTAGGTGTCATGGTCTAGAGCATCCAAGAGGAATTGTGGATCGCCGAGTGACCGAGTTTGTGAAGGTTCGGAAGTCATCTGAAGACTTACCACGAGTGATTGGGCGAGGACTGTGTGTCCTTAGCTCAAGGAGAATACGGTGAGGACTGTGTGTCCGGGACTGTGTGTCCTTAGCTCAAGGAGAATACGGTGAGGACTGTGTGTCCTCAGGTTTAAATACCTAGCCGCTCCAACCAGACGTACAACTGAGACAACAGTTGGAACTGGTCTACCAAATCATTGTCTTCACCAAGACGACTGGTTCTATTTCCTCAACACTTTCATTTCCTCATTACTGTGTTGGTTGCTTGTTCATATCTGTGTTTGAAGACTCTGACAGAAGACTTTCTCAATTTCCTCAGTTCAATTTCTTCGGACTGTTTGTCTTCATCTTGTGCTATCCTGTGCTTACGCTTTTCGTACTCATGTTTGTTTTCATTTCATCATGATGATCACGCATGTATTCTGTTATGTTTACTTTTGAGTACTTATTCCGCTGCAAGTAGTTCTTCGCTAAGGAATTTCCTCACTAGCAAATTCCTCAGTGAAGAATTTCATAAAAATCGCCTATTCACCCCCCTCTAGTCGATATAACGCACTTTCAATTGGTATCGAGCAAGGTACTCCCTTGTTACGTGTGATTTTGGTTTAACTTTGGAGTTTTAGTTATGTCGACCGCGGGTATGATCAAGGTCTCTGCTGGGTGTCCTACCTTTGATGGGACGGACTACCCCTACTGGAAGAACAAGATGCATATGCATCTTGAGGCAATTGATAACGATCTCGGGTGTTGTGGAAAATGGTGTTCCCTCCGTCTCACCCTCACTGAATGCTACCGATGTGAAGAGATTCAAGCAACTCGATTCCCAAGCGAAGAATATCATATGTGGCCATCTGAGCAAAGGACAGTATGGAAGAGTGAGTGCTTTGGAGACTGCCAAGCTTATCTGGGATAGGCTGTCCAAAGTGAATGAAGGAGTCTCAACTCAGCGTGACTCTCGAGTTGATGTTCTTCGCAATCTATTCAAACGCTTCAAAAGACTCGACAATGAAAACGTTCAGCAAACCTTCGATCGCCTCACTGACATCTCAAATGAGCTTCAAGCACTTGGTGCCACTGACATCACCGACCATGAGGTGGTGAAGAAATTGCTGAGATCACTTGATTCCTCATTTGATACTCTGGCACTAATGATACAAGAGCGTGCTGATTACAAGTCACTTGACCCCGCTGATATCCTCGAGAGGCTAAACACTCATGAGTTCCAGCTTGCTGAAAAGAGAGATCTCTATGGTTCGAGCTATGGCAGATCACGTGCACTGAAGGCCAAGGCAGTATCAGAATCCGAAGATGAAGACTCTGGTAGCAGCCTTGGTGACCCTGAAGAACTGAGTGATGATCTAGCACTTCTTGTGAAGAAATTCCAGAAGTTCTCAAGACGTGGTCGCTTTGGAAAACCCTCGAGGAGAAATGATTCCTCATCTAGTGACTACAAGAAGAGGCTTTGTCACAAGTGCAAGAAACCTAGACACTACATTCAAGATTGTCCTCAGTGGGAAAAGGAATCAAAGAAGAAGAAATACAAGGATTATAGTTCCAATGATGCGAAGAAAAAGAAGAAATCCTCAAAGTCTTCATCTCACAAGAAGAGCAGCTCCAAGAAGGCTCGGGCATTCATTGGCAAGGAAATGGACTCTGAAGCTGAATCTGAGGAACAAGAGGAAGAGGAGGCATCTGAGGATCGAGTGCAGTATGGCGAGCCTAGCCCTCGCTCTTGCATTAAATCGACAAGTCTATCTTCAACTCTGAAGAAAATGACCTTACCAACAAGGCTGATGAAGGCAACGATGACTACGCTCCCACCTATTGCTTCATGGCAAAGGGTGCCAAGGTACCTAGATATACCTCCTCTGAGTCGAGTAAAGATGAATCTGATAACAATCTTAAGCCTAGCTACTCTAAACTTGCTATGATTGCTGTGAAACAACAAAAGGCTTTTGAAAAGGTTCAAAACATGCTAGACAAAAGTGATGATATGTTGGGTGAAGAAATGGATCGCACTAAAGACTTGACTGAAAATCTTCAGAGACTTCAGACCAGGTTTGACAACCTTCAAGGTCATCATAACACTCTCTTGTCTGATCATGAGAAGCTTTCTTATGAATTTCTTCAAAGAAAGCAAGATCTTGATAAGTTAAGAGTGAGTTATGAAGATCTTCAGAAGGAGCATGATTCATTACTTGCTCAACAAATCAGCACTACTCAGGAAGAATTTGTTCCTCCATGTTTGAAATGCATTGGACGAGAATCTGCTAATTCTTCACCTGAATGTTCAAATGCTTCTAATGTTACAAATTCTTCACCTGCCTCTGCTATCACTAATTCATCATCTGAGGACATTGCTAGTACCACTGACGATGCAGGGCTGAAGGATTTGTACATGACAGGCATGTACAAAAGCCTCAAAGGGCATCAGACTCTTTGTGATGTGCTTAAAAAGCAGATCCTCAATAGGAACCCTAGGAAAGAGGGTATTTCCTTTGAGAGGAAACTCATTGCTGATGGTACATATTGGAAGCCTGAGCAGTACCCCAAAACCCCATGGGTTGCTGCAAAGGGACCTCCAGTTGATCCATCTAATTTATCTAGTTATACATGTGAATCTTCTCATTCTTCTGATGAGTCATTTGACTCCAACTATAAACTGTTCAAAAATCAGAATGGTGAAGTATTTGCTAGATATGTTGGCACTAACTGCAGGAATGGTTCCCCTATGAAGAAAATCTGGGTTCCCAAAAGGTGCCTTGAAAGTCTTCAGGTGAATGTCCTCATGACACCACTTGTGAAGAATAGGAACCCCAGATCAAATTCTTCATATGGATCCAAGTCCTCATACGGACCAAATTCCTCACGTGGATCAAATTCCTCAAAAGGATCAAAGTCCTCATATGAACATCATCGTGCTAACAACTCTGTTTCGCAGGGAAGAGCCAAGGGCTATGAATATGAGCATTATTCTTCTAATCATTATGTTCATAAGTCCTCGAAGAATTTCTCTGCTTATTCATATGCTTACCCTAATCGCTCTTATGTGAAACGAAATGGTTTGGCCGCTATGCCACCGTTTTCATATGGAGCTCGCAGAGTGATGAACTCCTTGCCACCCCTTCAGATGTGGGTGGTGAAGAAAAAGAACTAATCTCTTCTGCAGGGTAAGGTCTCTAGATGTACTGTAACGTCTGAAGAATTTGCTGGGGACCTGACATACTGCCTGAAAGGACGCAGGCTAATCATGAAGAAATGAATTTTCATTTCTCACGTCCTCACACTGCTTTATCTGTCTTACTGCTTGATGAAATTGATCTGATGAATTGTGATATCATATTCTTCACTGCTGAAGTATATGAGGTTCGTAAGTTGCACTAATTCATCTGCAGGATGATCAACCCAAAGCCACTGAGTGGGTCCTCGATAGTGGATGTACAAATCACATGACTGGTGACAAGAATCTATTGATGGATGCTCCCTTATGATCATCACATCTGAAGCATATCATCTTCACTGACAAAAGAAAAAGTCAGGTATTGGGTCTAGGTAAGGTTGCTATCACAAAGGATCGACACATGGACAAAGTCATGCTCGTTGAGTCCTTAGGATACAACCTTATGTCTGTCTCAATGCTTTGTGATCTTGATATGGTTGTTGTCCTTGGCAAGTATCATTGTGTTGTGATTATGGAAGCTGAAAATTCCAAAGTCTTCGAAGGCTTTAGGAGAGGAGACTTGTATATTGTTGATTTCTCTGCAGATTCACAATCAGCCGTGTGCCTAGTTGCAAAAGCTTCAGAAGGATGGTTATGGCATCAACGACTTGGTGCAGGCATGAGGAATTTGCACACACTTGCGAAGAAGAAGCATGTCATTGGCATTGAGAATGTAAAATTCCTCAAGGATCACTTATGCGGTGCCTGTGAAGCTGGAAAGATGACCAAGGCCAAGCATCCAGCAAAGACTATCATGACCACTACTCGTCCATTTGAATTGCTTCACATGGATCTCTTCGGTCCTAATCATTATTCTGCCATTTCAAATGAAGCATCTCAATATGGCTTTGTTATTGTTGATGATTACTCTCGTTACACATGGGTACACCTTGTTACTTACAAACATGAAGTGCAGGAAGTCTTCAAACGATTTTCCTCGAGGGCTTCAACCAACTTTGGTGTAAAGATCAAGCACATCAGAAGTGACAATGGCACTGAGTTCAAGAATTCGGGTCTCGATGACTATCTTGATGAACTTGGTATTACTCATGAGTTATCTGCTCCTTATACTCCTCAACAGAATGGCATCGTGGAGCGCAAGAACAGGACTCTTGCTGAGATGGCTCGCACTATGCTTGACGAGTACAAAACCCCTCGTCATTTCTGGGTTGATGCAATTGATACTGCTTGCCATACCATCAACAGAGTATATCTTCACAAATTCTTCAAGAAGACTGCCTATGAAATCCTCACTGACAAGAAACCCAATGTGAGTTATTTCAAAGTCTTCGGTGCTAAATGCTGGATTAGAGATCCTCATCACAACTCTAAATTTGCACCGAAAGCACATGAAGGTTTTATGCTTGGTTACGGAAAGGATTCGCACACTTACAGAGTCTTCAACAATGTTCTTCACAAGATTGTTGAAACTGTAGATGTGTGGTTCGATGAAACTAATGGCTCGCAAAGAGAGCACCTACCTTCTGTGTTAGATGAACCAGCACCTGAGGATTCTATCAAGCCCAAGGCTACTGAAGATGTCATCTATTATATTATTAAAATGATAGAAAACGTACGGCTAAGATGTAACAGTAAAATAATAGTTAAAAATAACGGCTGTGATTTTGCAGGAAAGAAGTATGTATATGCATGTCTCCTTATCCCATACGACTACAGCCAGCCTAAACATGTCGGACTGAACGAACAATCGCTAGGCTCATACGCAAGAGACACAGCTAGAGTCCGGACCCGATGTCTTTCCTTATCTCATTGTAATTAAGTGCTTTTTTGTACGTGAAGTCATTATTCAGCGCCAATGAAAGGTATGGCCACCAGCTGAATTTTATATTTGTAACAATATCTACGTGCGTATATGCTCATTGGACACGCACAACAGAAAAAAAAGCATACACATTTCATTAGACAGTACATCCGTGATTATGTACCAGAGTCTGACTTCAAGTACAAGAAAAGAAGTCAAATAACATCACCATCATTGATTGAAAGTTAATGCAGCAGCCTCACGTCATACCCAAAGGAATTTCGTTGGGCTCTCCGCAAAAAGAAAAAAAGATGTGTGATAGAGGGCAGTCGACACTTCCCTGCTTCGCCTTCTCCAAGTGTCTTCAGCAGACATGCACAAAGTTCTCCTCGGCAGACATGCACAAAGTTAAATTGGGCGGGAGTGCACGCCAGAGATCTGGGATGGCAGGACTGCAGGAAGAAGCATCATGCTAGCACGACAAACAACGTAACTTGTGAAACGACCCATCTCGGAGGCCGTCAATATCGTATCACAAGCACGAAGACACGACTAGGTTGTCGGTCATCTCAATTTGAAAGATTGTGCTAGCGCTCGACATCAAGGTCGCAAGCATGAAGACTTGGCTGGGTTGTCGGCCACGACCACATAGTCACTTGCATAGATCGCGTGGTCGAGACGTGACGGGGTGATGCACCAGTATGATCAAGGAGTTTTCCTTCTCTTGACGATGAGGCGCTTCCTCAGCCTCTGACGCGGACAAGACTATGGGCAGAACGAGATGGTATTTGACCAGTCTATATACTACGACATGTCGACGCCATTGGTGATTGCAGTGCACTCTACAGATGAGAAGCATCGATGGGTGCATAGCAGGACAATCAGGTAGTAGACATTCTTGATTGCTTCACACGTACTTCCATAAAGAATTATCATACTAGGAAACATTGCACGTATAATCTACAACCATCTGTTTGAATTTGGACATGTGTACTCGGACTGGGTAACGCCAATCTACGACAAGCAACAGTGGCTAACGAATTAAAACTAGACAAGAACACTATCTCGATTGGAGCTTCAGATACATGCATCTAAAGAACGCTAAATGGCCTGCCGTACACGTCAAAGACCATATATGAGGCCAATGAAACCTACGCTTAGGTCACATTCATAGTAGCTTGGTTCATATGTAATAATCATGGCCATTATTATTTATCAGATTCCACTTGGCGGTGGAGACTAAAAAGGTTGTGATAAATCAAGCATATACCTGAGTAATTATCCAAACTATGAGTGCATGTAAGCAATGGAGATAGAATTCATCTAACAAAAATTTGGGTAGCACTGCGTGTGCTATGGTCATCTGTGACGTCGACAAAATACTAGGGTTTAGCTTCATCATTTTCCTTTTTTTTGCACGGATGCTTGTCCTTTGTTGGGCCCATAGATTGAAATAGAAAAGCCACACCTTAATTAACCGGATGTGACGAGAACTTAAATTTAAGTATGATTGCATTTAGTTTATGAAACTTTCTCATTATTTTTAGTACATTTTGTGTTTTTTAATATTTCTACAGGGTAATCTAAAATATTGGTTTGACAATATCATTTTTAAAGGTGAAAGGGTCATTTTGTGTGGAAGAAAGCTCACAATAAAATTAGGAGAGCAAAAACTGGCCAAATGATGGGATTTTGCAGTGCATCTGAATCCAAATCCCCCTCACGATGGACACGGGAAACCCACTCGAGCATATAGTAATTTATATCCCAGCCAAAACAGATTAGATTTTGGAAAACTGGCAAAAACAGTATGTAGTCAAAATTATATTTCAAGCTTAGGGGTTTTAATGTAGTGATTTATGGAGGTGGCATTGAACAAATAAAAGTAAGTTATACGGGAGGGTAAATAGAGCCTCTATTCCGTGATGCATACTAATGAGATGTTGTTAAAGGAGGATAATTAGAGGGGTTGTGTGTGTGACACACACACACACACACGTGCGAGCGCGCAGAGAGAGAGAGAGTGTGAGAGAGAGAGAGTTTTAAATCATAAAGATAAAAAAAATACTACACATAACACTATACATGGAGTGCCTACATACTTTGCATCGTGATTGAACTCATAGAAAATGCATGTTTCTCAAGGAAACACCAACAACAAAGTCTTTTTTGTGTGGGAAAACAACAACAAAGTCTTTAGTCCCAAACAAGTTGAGATAGGCTAGAGGTGAAACCCACAAGATCTCGCGACCAACTCATGACTCTGGCACATGAATAGAAAGCTTCCACGCATCCCTGTCCATGGCTAGGAAAGAATAAAACAAAAAGGAAATCAAAGTTATCAGTACAATTTCCCTAATGAAAAAACACATATATTCTTAGGTAATGTACCGACAAAGGCATCGCCAATGCATAACATAAGTATATCATTCATGGACTATATGTTGGAACCCAAGATGTACCTTTTCACAAATACATATTTAAATTTAACCATTGTATATTATTCGTTAACAGTCAAAAAGCATTCATTAGCTTCAACACACCTTACGCATGAACTAAATTAGCTCAATCCATACTTCTAAAAATTATAATAGTATGCGATGTTTATTTTAAAATCTAAAAGACATTTAAAATGACAAAATATAGCTTCTAACATATGAAATTATGAATTAAAAAAACCAAGGGCACAAATGCATGCACACAAGTAAATACATTCTCGGACCATATTTGTGAATTGAATTTTTTTTCATAGATACATATTCAAATTTAATGGTTCTATATTATTCGTTATTATTCAGAAAAATAATGAGTTTTAACGGACCTAAGGAATGAACTAAATGAGCTCAATAAATAATTTGAAAACTTATGATAGGACAAACATAGCTTCTAGCATGTGAAATTGTAAATTGAAAAAATCTAGCCGCGCAATTGCGCGGGTGACCCCGCTAGTTCCTACTGAAGAATCTGCTGAAGAATTCATTCCAGAACGTGAAGAACGTCGAGATGATGCACCTGAAGAAAATGCTGAGGAAATTGATGCTGAAGAAAATGATGACCAAATTCCTCAACGACAACCAGCTCATCCTCGCGTTGCAAAAGAAGTGCAAGTGGAGAAGATCATCGATGACATTAGAGCACCAGGTCCTCTCACACGCTCAAAAGCTTCTCATCTATCTAACTTTTGTGGGCACTTTGCTTTTGTCTCTATCACAGAGCCTACTAAGGTAGATGAAGCATTTCTGGAGCCTGAGTGGATTCAGGCCATGCAAGAAGAATTACATCAGTTCAAGCTCTACAACGCCCTGGGAACTGGTCAATCGTCCAGATCCTCGCAAGCATAATATCATTGGCACAAAGTGGATCTACCGCAACAAGCAAGATGAAAACGACCTTTTGGTGAGGAATAAGGCACGTCTAGTAGCTCAAGGCTACACACAGGTTGAAGGAGTTATTTCGATGAAACTTTTGCACCTGTTGCTAGACTTGAGGCTATTCGCATACTACTTGCTTATGCTAACCATCATGATATCATCTTATATCAAATGGATGTGAAAAGTGCATTCCTCAATGGTAAGCTTGAGGAAGAAGTATATGTTGCTCAACCCCCGGGTTTTAAAGATCCAAGGCATCCTGACAAAGTCTTCAGACTCAATAAGGCCCTCTATGGCCACAAGCAGGCCCCACGGGCGTGGTATGATACTTTGAAGGAATTCTTCATGAAGAATGGCTTCACACCCGGTTCACTCGATCCTACTCTCTTTATTAAATCTTATGATGGTGAACTGTTTGTGTGCCAAATATATGTTGATGATATCATCTTTGGCTGTACTGACCAACGTTATAGTGATGAATTTGCCTATATGATGAGTGAAGAATATCAAATGTCTTTGATGGGAGAGTTGAAATTCTTCTTAGGTCTTCAAATTGGCCAACAAACAAGAATGGCATATTCATATCTCAGGAGAAATACCTCAAGGATGTCCTCAAGAAATTCGCATGCAAGATTGCAAAGGCATCAAAATTCCTATGCCCACAAATGGTCAACTATGCCTTGATGAAAATGGTATTGACTTCGATCACAAGGTATACCCTCCATGATTGGTTCTTTATTGTACTTATGTGCATCTAGGCCAGATATAATGCTTAGTGTTTGCATGTGTGCCCGATTTCAAGCTGCACCGAAGGAATCACACCATAAGGTTGTGAAGCATATTCTTCGATATCTAGCTCACACACCAACACTAGGATTATGGTATCCCAAGGGCTCGGATTTTGATCTCATTGGATATTCTGACTCTGACTATGCTGGTGATCGTGTGGACCGCAAGTCAACATCTGGTACTTGTCATTTCCTCGAACGATCCTTGGTCTGTTGGTCCTCGAAGAAACAGAACTGCGTATCGATGTCTACTGCTGAAGCTGAGTACATTGCTGCTGGTTCTTGCTGTGCTCAACTGCTATGGATGAACCAAACACTCAAGGACTATGGCGTCAACGTGAAGAATGTGCCTCTCCTATGTGACAATGAGAGTGCCATCAAGATTGCTCACAATCCAGTTCAACACTCGAAGACAAAGCACATTCAGATTCGTCATCATTTTCTTCGTGATCATGTGTTGAAGGGCGACATTTCTATTGAGCATGTGAAGACTGAAGAACAGCTGGCTGATATCTTCACTAAGCCCTTGGATGAGAAGAGATTTAGCAAGTTGCGGTGTGAGCTAAATATCTTAGAATCTTCGAATGTACTTTGAAAAGGCACTCATCCTAACACTTATGCAAAATTGATGACTTAGATGTGCAACACATGAAGGAACGTTTTTCTTCAATCAATGAAGAATAACACTCTAAGTGTGAAGAAATTAATGAAGAATTTGATTCTCAGGACCCTACGACAATTGTACACGGTGTCTGAAATCATCATTCTTACACGGTGGGTCACGCCACCACCAAAGTTGAAAATGTTCAATTTGAGTTTTTCCTCAGTTTTTCAATTTCTTCAACTTTGCAAAATCTTCACTTGTTCCATCGTTTTTCTTCATTGGCTATATATATATATAAATATAAATATATATATATATATATGTATATATATATATGTATATATATATATGAGTTTATGTCCTCTACAACATTCACTTATTGCTATTTCTTCAAGTTAGTTTTTTCTGCTAAGTGAATGTGATCGGACCCTTCCCCCTCTATCCTATACTCAATCCAATCTATTCACAAATTCTTCATGTGCGTTCTATTTGAAACTCGTTCAAAATCTTCACTGTGTCCTTGTCAGCTGAAGAAATTGCGAACGGAACGTTAAAACTAATCTTATCCAAATTTTCAGTTTTGCCGCTCAAACCGTTCCGCATCCCACGATGAATTTTTTATTCACCCACGATCTTACACGATCTCCACCTCTCTGTACGTGGGTGACACATGTCGTGCGAAGGAGAAGGGTCAGGGGCACGTTCGCCCCAAAATCTTCGGGCGAACAGTATTTCACTGCCACTATAAATACCCCTCACCCATTCCTCACTTCCTTTACTCCGCTCGATCTCTCTCTCCCGCTCGAGCTTCCCAAACCCTAGCGCCGCCGCTACTCCATCGTCAACGGTAAGGAAGAGCTTCACTGCCTCGACCTCATCGCTGTCGTACTCGCGCCGACCATGGAAATCTTCACCTCTGCCGCCGCCGTAGACGTCTTCCTCCGCCAAGTTAGGGTGTGGAAGATCTACACCGATGAACTTCACTATTCCACCTCTCTGTTCGTCATGTTCTTCATTCAGGGTAATTAAAAGTTACTTTTACTGCCCTCTTTGATTCGAAGTTTCTCTACAAAATCTTCAAAAGGTGTTTTATTCCTCAAATCCTCACACACAAAACACCTCACAAATCTTCTGCTCTTGATTCATTTCTCTAAGCTTTATTTTTCTTCAAGATTCCTCAATTGTGTGGATCTTCGATCTATACAACTCTGGAACCTAAGCCAAAGCACGCTTAGTGAAATTCTTCAAGACACATCTGGTCAAATTCCTCAAACTTGTTCTTTTTGAAAAACCTTCTGAGAACGCATATGACCTCTCCAAATTCCTCGCAACTATATTCTGTTCACAGGTACTCATGTCCGCTGCTGAATCACTAGGTTCTCATCAACTTAACTCATTTGCAGCGTTCCTCGAAGAAAAACTGCATACTTCTTTAGAGAATTCGATTGTTCAAATTCCTCAGCTGAAGAATATGGCAGATGGTAAGAAGCCACAGAAAGGAGGAAAGAAACCTAAGGTCATGACTGCTTTTGAGATCCCTGAGGACATTTATAAAGATTACTGCACACCTGATGAAGCCAAGTTTGGCAAATAGAACAAAAATCAGCGCAAGGTGCACATTCAGAGAATAGAAAGGAGATGGGCAAGAGAATGGAAGGAGTAAAGATACGTTACTCCAAAATATATGAAGAAATTCGCTCTCAACCCTCCATGCCCAAGACTTCCACTGGAACCTGGCCAAGTGGCTGATCCCACTAGCGTCAAACGCGGTGAGGACTTCCCTGAAGAATGGGCAAGACGTCAAGCCAAGTTGGCAAGACAAGCCAGAGAAGCAGTGAGGAAATTCAACGAAGATTCTGCTGCTCCTGCTGCCACTGAGGCCTCTGTCAAGTCGAGGAAATCAATGGAAAAGAAGCCTGCTCGTAAGCCAAGTGCTTCACCAACACTGCCCTCACGGCCAAGTTCCTCAGCTGCGCCCTCACGGCCTGGAACTTCAAAATCTTCAAAACCAATTCCTCAAGCTGCTCATGTTCCTCCAAAGTCCTCAGCTGTTCCGACAAAGTCCTCAGCACCTGTGCATCTGACCTCGTGCCAAAGGACTGCAGGCATCTCAATTGCCTCTGGTGTCTCAGCAAGTTCCTCAGCTGCACCGAATTCTTCATCTGGCCCCACTCTGCTGAAGACTAAGGCAACTGCTGGACGAGGTCCTCGGCCAAGTCCCAAGAAGAAACAGGTCACCTTCCAAGAGCCACCTGAAGATGATGAGGCTGATGATGATGAACTTGCGGAAATCATCAGAGATAGACAACAAAGGGCCGCTAGAGCCAAAGGCACACCTGTGCCACTGCTTTTGGATCCAAGGGCGATCCTCGATTACATTGATCTCTCGCATAAGGACCCAAATACACCTATGCCTGACTTCAAGCTGACACCTGGTCAAAATCACATGCTGACTCACTTCATCCAAGAGGAGAAGTGGAAGTATGAGCCGGCCAGGCAGATCAAGAAGGCCCAGTACAAGAAAGAGAAGTTTCTGAAGACCAACATGGTCAAAATGTCGACTGATGCACTCATCAAAATTCAGTCTGCCATCAAAACCCTCAGCAACAAATTCAATTCATACTATGCTGATTGGAAAGGAGCCAAAGTCAGGTTTGTGAAACTGACTGAAAAGTTCACAAATGTTGCAGCCCCATCACAACAAGAAGTTCCTCAAGTCAAGCTTCGCCAGCCCATCGAAGAACATGCCAAGACCGCCGATGACTTTCAGGCTCGAAGAAAATGCTAGTTCCAGGGCTGATGACTCCATTCCAGCCGCTGAAGAAATTGCCAGGGCATCCACTAGTGGTGCGCCTGAAGAAACTGAAGAAGTCAGGGCAACTGCATCAGTTGCGCCTGAAGAAATACAAACAGATTCCTCAGCTCCACCTGCGCCTACACCAACTCCTATCCTTCCATCTGCATCAGATGTGAAGAAGACCAAGGCTGCAGAGCGAGCTGCAGTGAAGAAAAGGAAAGCATCAAGTGCTTCAGAATCTTCTGCTCCAAAGAAGATGAAGCCTATGACCAGCTCTTATGAAAATCCGATCGATGTTTTGTTCCGATTTCCACCATGCCATCAAAGGACCTTGTTCCTTTTGGTGAAGAATATGAGATCCCAAGCAGATCTGATGAAGAAACTCAATTAGCTGCTTCGTCAGAGCAGACTGATGAGGAAATTGAAGTGGATGCGATCCCTTCAACCCAAGAGGTATCCTCACCAATGCCTCAGTTCACTGCTGAAGAGGTTGGTGTTGAAGAAATTGATGATGAAGACATGTACATTGGAAGCACAACGCCAGTGATGAATGATGACTTTTGGGATAGTCAGCATCCCAATTCTCCACTCTTCACCCCACTACAGCAAATTCCTCACTCCCCTGCACCAACAGTTCAATTTGGCTTTGAAGAAACTCATCCCACCTGATCTGTCCATGAAGACATTCTAGCCACTAGTGCTGAAGAAACTGCTGCTGCTGAAAATGTGACAACTCAGAGTGCACCTGAGGAGGAACCAGAAATTCCTCAGACCGATGAACCTGAGATCGCGATTCCTGAGGTCGTGATGCAACGCACTGACACCCCTCTGCCAAAGCCAAAGGATCCGTTCTCAAGGAAGCAAAAGTTCAAGGCTGAAGACTTCTTTGGCGAGCACGTGTTCTTCACAGATTACAACCCTTATGACTCTGCTCGCATAAGGAAGAGGCGTTTCTGGACTGCTAGTCAAGCCAATTTCTATTCCTCAGTGCTGTTGAACAAAGACAAAGTCTTCGATCATGCACATATTCCTCACGTAGACATGGAGTCTCTGTCGTGCTTCGAGCCAGTCCTCAGTGTTCTTCACGACGCTGGGCTTCTTAATTTCTGCACTGACATCTGTGATTGGAATGAAGAACTCATTCTTCAGTTCTACGCAACGATGCACATCACACGCGACTCTGAAGATGTAAACTCATGAGTTCTGGACTGGATGACAGAGAACACTCATTACAAGGCACCAGCGTCTGAATTGCTTCGTGCCCTACCACTCAGTCCTCCCCTTGAAGATGCACGTTGTGTATATAGTGAACCTGAGCTTTCAAATCACTACATGCAAGTTTTGATGAAGCCTTTGAAGCCAGGGCAGGCCTCTAGAACCAATTTCCTCATCAAGGAATTATTGTATGTGCCTCGGACTGTCTATCGCATTCTGTTGAAGACAATGAGTCCTATCAAAGGCCACGACTCAAATGATGAAGAAGTCATTGGCATCATGAAGAATATGCTTTTCAACATCTATCATGGCATTCCCGTCAACTTCCATGATTTCTTCATAAGGACTCTGGCCAATATTGCTATGTCACCGTTTGAGCTAAAGCCTTATGCGCCATGGATTATGAGATTCATCAGGACAAGGTCTTCACTCAACTAAAAAGCCAACACTCTGAACCACTGCAGCTACTTGCCTCCAATTGAAGTCCTCAAAAGGACATTTTCCTCAGCTGATGACAAAGGCAAGGCAACTGCTATGATCGATGAAGGCATTCGTCCATTGGATGGTCAATTTCGCAAGGCTGCGTCCTATTCCACCAATGATGACTCTGCCACACATGACTCTGCCGCCAACAATGCCAAGCAAAATCCTCAAGCCACAACACCCAGGGTGATGACTGATCGTGAGTTACTCCTCAGTCTTCATCAGAAGGTTGATCGCAATCACAAATGGGTCAAGCGTCAGTTTGGTTCAATTCTTGACAACATGACTTCATCACACAATGCAGTGAAGAAAAACCACTACTACCTGCATGAAACCCTCAACCGCACTTGGGATGTTCTGTCTCAAGTTCACTCCGCTGAAGACCTGAAGAAAATGGGTCTCAAAGAAGAGTTTGACTGGTCTGCACCTCCTCCGAAGAAATACAAGAAGGTCAAGGTTCCTTCTTTGGTGGCCAGCTCCTATTCTTCATCGTGTGACACTGATGAAAATGAAGATTTGGACGACATAGCGGCAGGCCCTACTTCCACAACCGACCCCGACAACGCTGGCGCTCCTTCATCAACTTGATTATCTTCAGGGGCGTTAGTCTTTTGTTTCGATCCTTTTGGTCAGTCGATGATAAAGGGGGAGAAATCTAAGTTAGTCTTCAAACGGGTCTACCTTATGGGCGTTTTTTTGCTAAGTTACAACTCTCGTTCTTCTGAAACTTTTATTGGTTCGATTTGTAAACTTAAACCCGATGGTGGTCTGATACTTCTGCTACGTTATTCTGCATGCTTATTCCTCGTTAATATTATTGCACGCATGCTGAATTACATCATTCACCATATTTCATCATGCATTTCAAATTCTTCATATTATATGTCAAATGCGTGTATGAATTACAAGATATAGGGGGAGATCTCCATGATTCATCTCTTCAAGTGTGCATTGCTTCAAAAGGAAATTCCTCAATATGCACAACTTCAGGGGGATTTCTTCTATATCTTGCAACCAAATTCCTCAATATTAGTATTTACACTTCATATATCTATCCCCATTGAAAACTTAACCTATATTGTCATCAATCACCAAAAAGGGGGAGATTGTAAGTGCATCTACTGCCCCTCAGTGATTTTGGTGCATTGAAGACTTATAGGTTAAGGATCTAATGCGTTTTTGAGTGTACACAAGTCTATAAGTCTATGAGGAGTTTGATATTTACAGAGAAAGTCGACCCCTAAAAATGAAGTTCTTCGATTGAAGACTTTCGTATTCTGAAGATTTCTGAAGACTTTGAAAGTGAAGAAATTGGTGTGACCTTGAAGACTTGGTATTCATTTGAGGAACATGAAGCGTGAAGACTTTTGTTTTCGTAGTTTCATTTTCTCTTTCTTGAGTCATAGGAAACACCATACTGTTAAAGGGGGTCAAGGAAATACTAAGGAAAAATTTCCAGGTGATGCTCAACTCAAAATCCTACACCTACCAATCCCTTCGAGTGAAGCCATTGGAAATCTCATACAGTTCAGTCAATTTCTTCAAAGGATGTGAGACGCAGTTCTTTTGGTTGTCGAGGAATTTGTTCTCGACCGAGGAGTTAGGAATTCGCCAAAGGCGCATTGCCTACACAGTGAGGAACATGATAGCCCTGAGGAATTTGAACCTCAAATTTCCGACCGTTGCTGTGCTACACGCCAGATGTCCCAAAATATCTTATCCATCTAACGGTCATATCATTGAAGGGCATTTATGTATTATCATGTCGGACTGCTCCCTAGGCTATAAATAGCCGCCCCCTACAACCACTAGCTGGTTGGCTGCTCCATGAAACTGACACTTGTCATTTGAGAGCATCCCATCCTCCGAGGACTTTGAGTGAAAATCATCAAGTGAGGAAAATCCAAAACCCAAACACCTACAAACCCAAAGTGATTGAGCATCACTGAAGAGATTGATCCTGCATGGATCCGACGCTTGTTACCTTTGAAGACTGTGCTTCTTCCAGACGGTTAGGTGTCATGGTCTAGATCATCCAAGAGGAATTGTGGATCGCCGAGTGATCGAGTTTGTGAAGGTTCGGAAGTCACCTGAAGACTTACCACGAGTGATTGGGTGAGGACTGTGTGTCCTTAGCTCAAGGAGAATACGGTGAGGACTGTGTGTCCGGGACTGTGTGTCCTCAGGTTTAAATACCTAGCCGCTCCAGCCAGACGTACAACGGACACAGCAGTTGGAACTGGTCTACCAAATCATTGTCTTCACCAAGCCGACTGGTTCTATTTCCTCAACACTTTCATTTCCTCATTACCGTGTTGGTTGCTTGTTCATATCTGTGTTTGAAGACTCTGACTGAAGACTTTCTCAATTTCCTCAGTTCAATTTCTTCGGACTGTTTGTCTTCATCTTGTGCTATCCTGTGCTTACGCTTTCTGTACTCTGTGTTTGTTTTCATTTCATCATGATGATCACGCATGTATTCTGTTATGTTTACTTTTGAGTACTTATTCCGCTGCAAGTAGTTCTTCGCTAAGGAATTTCCTCACTAGCAAATTCCTCAGTGAAGAATTTCATAAAAACATCCTATTCACCCCCTCTAGTCGATATAACGCACTTTCAACCCGGCCTTAGGTCGGTCATCATCTGCCCCAACACCAACGACGCCCGCTCGTCGACAAGCTCCGCCTTGGGCCACCCCCCGTTGGGAGGAGGCGCCGCTATTGGCAACACCATACGCGGGTCGGCGCGCTGGGCATCCATCATGATCCATTTGGATCGGATGTTATCGGCCCTCTTCCCGGTGCTCGAGATAGAGTTGGCCTTGCTGCAGGCAACGAAATTAGCGCATCCGGTGATGTGCTTGCCGCTGACACGGACGGCATGATGCCAAGGTATGCCTCACAGTAGTAGGCGAAGATGGACAGGAGGAGGACAGAATTGGGATGGAGATGCAATGCCTGCGGACCATAGTGGTCGAGGACTTCATGAAAGAAATCAGAGAAAGGAGGGACCAACCCAACGACGACGCTGCTCGAGAAGAAGGGGAAAAAGGTGCTCCCATCAGGCTCCGGCTCGTCGGAGGCAAGCCGGCGCTTCATCTTCCCCCACTCATTGCTCTCGTCCGCTGTCAGCAAGCGCACGGAGGCGAGGCTCTTCTCTGTAACGGTGGGCGCTTCGAGGGCCGGGTCATACCAAGCCGGTGCCTAGGAAGACTTGACCTTGCGTGGCGCCATGGGCGGCAGAAGCAGAGCAAGGGTGGAGAAGATCTGGAGATAGCGGCGGCGAAGAGCGAGACAGGGGATCTGGAGCGAGACAGGGAAGAATCAATGAAGGAAAGAACTGCTCGCGCTGGCCTTTGTCAGGGCAAGCAGTTGCCGAGGCAGCATGGGGAAGCGGAGACGCCCACGTCCAATCAACCGCCACGCGTTGACCGAGGCCGCATGCTTTTGGGGCCCGCGGTGCTCCGAACTTGACCCTTGGCTCTGCCGTGAAGCCAAGCCCGAGCGCACCTTGGGACCGGGGCTACTGTCGGTGTTCTGGGAACGGGGGTCCCCAGACTTTCTTGCCTGCGACCCACGGCGTGGCCAAGCAGTAGGCCGTATGGCCCATCTTCATCAACAAGGTACCCAAGACCCTCGCGAGGGTCCAAGCCTCGCGAGGCGAACAATGCAAGGCCTCCTCTGGAGTGGCCTGGCTAGGCAGGCTCACGAGGAGCGGAGATATCAAAGCGGGGCAAACCTCAAAAGGTTCTCGTGACGTGAGCCGTGACGAATGGTGCCAGGCGGGTGACCGGCGGGCGCCGGTGCGCGCAGCGTCCTTATTTCCTCTTTGGTGCTAAGGAGGCCAGCGCAGGCAAAGAGTACTGAGGCATCAGGCAAAGGTTACCATATTGGTGCAACGAGACCAAGACAAAGAGGACGACAAGGCGGAGGTCATTGTGGAGCCCAAGACGGCGTCACCCCAGAACTTTTCACAGGCGAAGACCGCTTTTGTCAGGATAGCTTGTACTAGCTGTCCCCCTTCAAATTTGCCCGCCGTTGTTGGCTCCCTTCCCGCTCAACATTTGGGAAGAGGACCAGGGCCTCTATAAATAGGACTAGCCACCACAGTAGGAGGCAACTGATCTAGAGCTGGTATAGATCTTCCTTAGCCACACAAATGCAAGAACACCTCAACCTTAGGAGGTCGTTCTTCTCTTGTATTGTTCATCATCAGCCCAAGAGGCAATCCACCACCACCACAGTGGAGTAGGGTATTACACCACAACGGTGGCCCGAACCAGTATAAACCTCGTGTCTTTCTGTGTTGCGAGTTCATCGAGTTCGTCCGCGATATCTTAGCGAGCCAGAGCGTATATCGGTAGGAAGGAAAGACTTCGCACGCACCCCAGTGTTCGAACCTTTAAAACACATCCGACACAACTTATACCTGCAACAATCACTTACCCATAAAACACATTTAACTTGGGACTGTGATGTAGGTTGCATATTGCATTGTCTTCTAGCTTGTACTGCTTCTAATTTCTTGAAATGGCACTTACGACGAGACACTTTTTACCTGATAGAGTGATATTGGTTGCATGTTCATATGGTGCCTAGCTTTCATTTCTTCTAATTTTGTTGAAATGCCTTCCGCTTACTGTTTTTTCATACTTATTCCATCCTCCTATCGTACGTGTGAATATGAAACGTTGTCTTTTTGTATATATTCCATCCTCCTATCCTGCGCTTGCCTTACATCAAAGTAGTGTTAAATACGTATCATGCATCAACCAGTTATGCAGAGCTGATTTTATCCATCTTCTTGTGGTTTTGACTTCATAAGGCAATATCAGAAAATAGGAAGGAAAAGAGTAAGTTAGAGGATGTTGGCGGTCCTCCGCACCGACGCAAACAGAGACTCTCTAGATTTGCCACTGCTACTGCTAATGAAGTTGAAGTCCCAAGTCTACATGATGAGTTCATCTCCCGTACTCCTTCGCAGGTGCTTGCTCTAAGTTGACAGTGTGATAATTTGTTTCATGTTGCATATGTTGTCTAGCCTCTATTTCTTCTATTTTGATTAAATTGCACCTGCTGAGTTCATACGTTATACATGTGCGTATGACATGGTGTTTTGTGTCTAGAATACACTACATCTATCTGTCATACCATGTTCTTATATCAAAGTACTGTTGTTGTGTACCCCGCATCAGTCACTCATGATTGGACACTTTTAACATGGAAGTTTGATAGTGGTTGTATCTTGCATTGAATTCTACATTGTACTGCTTCTAATTTTTCGAATTGCCACTTATGACAAGACACTTTTAACTTGGCAGAGTAATATTGGTTGCATCTTTCATATGGTGTCTAGCTTGCATCACTTCTATTTTGTTAAAATCCTTCTGCTTAGTTTACACATTGTAGCTATGAATATGTCATGCCGTCCTGTTTTCCTTACATATTCCATCCTTATACAGTTGTCTTACATCAAAGTATTGCTTGTCTGTATCATGCATCAATGAGTTCTGAAGAGCGATTTTATTCTTTTGTGTTGTGGGTACGGCTTGACATGGCAAAGTCAAAAAAGAGCAAGGAAAATAATATAGTAGGGAGTGGTGTTACTCGTCGGGTGAAACGGAAAAGGATCGGTCGTCCAAATTCTGCTGGTACTTATAGTGCAGTAGAAGTTCCAAGTCCACCGGCTAAATCTACAAACACAGTATCACCTGCTCCACCAGCTGTAGCATCCGCTTCAACTGTACCAGCATCTCAACGAGTTACTAGTTTGTTTGCTCCGGAACTGGCCAATTCCCAAACTGCCTTCACACCTAACACTACTTCCGAAGCACTGCTGACACAATAGGACTTGGCAAGATCAGATGAACCTCATGAGCATCAACACCAAGACGGTACCTGACCGAGTCAAGTTTCAGTTGCATGCTCCTTTATATGTACTCTCACAGTTTGATGTACACTAACACTTTCCATATTCGTTGTTGAACTAGCACCACGACACAAGCGGAAACAGACATCAGGGGTCATGCTTGACAGATTAACAAAATCTAAAGGAGGAAGAATGGAGATCCATTTTGAGGCAGGTTTAAAAAGGCCACGTGATGCTACAGACTCAGCCAATTTAGTATCAGAGCCAGCCGTTGCCGTTAGGTGTCATGCACGTATCCTCCCAACGTGGATCCAGTACAGGAATGAGAAAGACAATACCCAGTTTAACACCTTCCTTGACCATTCATCCATAAGTAATGTTATTCATTGCAATTAGTAATATTGTCTTGCTCTGTCCCATACTTTCTAGCTTCCTCCTAATAAGACTCACATTCTTTTTTCAACAGATGAGGTTCAAGTTGGATCCAAAAGATGATGCAACTAAACAAGCATGCACTCATGTTTTTCAGTCTGCTCTGCGACAGTATCGGTACCACCTTAGAAAATATCACTTTGAAGGCAAGGCTAACAATGAAATCGCCCAAACATCTCTAGTGGAATATATTACTGTATCTATATTGACTTGTTCCAAATACAGAGGAAAGCCTGTGCGGACCAAAAAGAACCTGAACTGAGTGCAGTGCAAATCTTCAAGGATTGCCACACCAGCATGATGACGGGCATGAGCACATCAGTTCAAGCTGCTGTTGTAAGTCCTTACTCCTCCTGCCTTTGAACTGATTGGTACTGTGATGTGTTCATTTAACTACTTGGTTTGCAGCCAATGTCTGTTACTCTGTTCACATTTATACACAGTTGTCTTAACGTATCATTTCACCTTACATGGTTTAAAAGAGATGAAGGATATTCTTTTGGTCTTGATCTGTATTCTAGTTTTTATGTTCACGTGCGCACACAATGATAAAATAGCATGTTTGTTTTATATCTATTTGCCCATGATATGAATGATGTCATACTATGTTCATCCTACTTTAAACCATGTCTCTTTATCCTTAGATGTCAACGAATGTGAGGAAATAGACAATACAGTAGGCATGCTACATGGACATATGTTCCGAAAGTGATTTTATTATGTAGTTGGCACTACAATACATGCTAATGTATTACAGTAGTTCACCAAAATAAGTTATGTATAAATGTGTAACCTACTTTGTTTGTTTTTGTCTCATTAGTAACTTATCTGGTACACTAATCTACAAGTTCAAACTTTCAGAAAGCTATGGAAAAAATGATTGAACAGCCACAACCACTTGAAGGTGGCGAGGCTACCACAGGCACAATGTCACCTCTTGCTGTAGTGCGTCAGTATCTCTCCACTAACAATGCAAAAAGCACCTTCTTACGTAATTCTGGGTTGGTTGTCAAGGTAACCTCGTTCAAATCGCCTACTGAACAAAATCTTCCTGCTAGACAGAGTGATATATGTGTGCTCCAGACACAAGTCCAATCCCTAATGGAAGTCATTCTGGAAACAAGAATAGTGGTTGACAAATGTCGTCAAGATATGAATGGTTTTGAAACCAGACTATCAGACATTCGCTTCGTTGTTCAAGAGAAATGGCGGAAAATGGTGAAGATCGTGCTGCTCCATCACATTCTACAGCCTGAAACATTAGCACTCATGTCAAATGATCTGTTCTTCTATACATCTGATGGTGCTTTTATCTGCAAGGACTATAAACTTTATGCCAACAGGCCTTTTGTTGTGATACAGCATTTATGCTGCTGCCAAAGGCTGCAATAATTGCGACGCTATTTTTGTATAGTGCAGGTTTATCTTAGTAATGTATTCGGTCGAAAGCTTCATAGGAGCCCAACATGCCAACATTCGTCAGACCCATTCCAATTGGGCTAAAAACAATTATGGACCGAAATTTGTATGTAGCCCACTAAAAATATCTGGGCCTAAATCAGCATAAGATTTCATATTTTTCTGGTAGGCATGTGCCCATAGTGGGCCTTTAACAGGCCTAAACATAATTTGGGCCCTCAGTAACATAGGCCGTTTACAGGTGTAAATATCTCGAGCCCATAAAAAACATTGGCCTTTAAAAGACCGAAAGTGAGATTGGTCCCATTTACGATGCAGATCTTTCACAAGCCGAAATTTGGACGGGCCGTAAATGCGCCGACCTAATACACGGGCCTTTAACAGGCCGGAAGTTCGGTCGGGCTAGATTATCGTCATTTTATATGGGCTGTTAATGGGCCCGATGTGACATTGGGCCACATATGGCCCATGGATTTCGTCCGACGTTAACAGGCCGAAAATCACAACAGGCCAAAAGTGGCCCAAATCTATAGTGGGCCGCTAATAGGCCGAATGTCAGACATGGCCGAATATGACCCAAATCCTTCACGGTCGTTTATGGGCCGAAAGTTTCAATGGCCTGTAAATGGGCCCAAATGAAGCAGGACCTTTAACAGGCCGGAAATACACCGGGCCGTAATTCGGCCCATATACTTAGCGGATTGTTAACGGGCCAGAAGTGATCATGGGCCGCGATGATGACAAGTTCAGGACAGACTATTGACGGGCCGATTTGACACTAGCCGTACGGGCCTTAACTGAGAATGTTGGGCCTTTATCTGGGCCGTCCCATTATGGTCCGCAAAATCTCGCCGGCCTTTAGCTGGGTCGACCCATTATGGCCCGCAAAATCTCTTGGGCCTTTAGCTGGACCGGCCCATTATGATACGAAAAATCTCGTGGGCCTTTTGCTGGGCTGGCCCATTATGGACCGCAAAATCTTGTGGGCCTTTAGTTGGGCCGGCCCATTTAAACTTTATGGGCCACTTTTGGGCCGGTCCACGTGTCAACATATCATAGGCGCATCTCGCCCATTGGATGAGTGACACCTGTGCCAACGCGGAGCTGACACGTGTTTCTGTCAGCCAATCAGAATTTTACACGTGGAAAATCCCCATTGGTCCGGGCTGTTAACGGGTTATCGTATCCAAAACCGGACCAGATAGCTTAACGGTGTTCCGTTATAGTGGATGCCACGTGTCGGTCACCCTTGACGAAAGCACTTCTATGACGCGTGATTTATCATCATGGAAGTGGACATTTCCGTGATGATAATTTTGGTAATGTCATGGAACACTTCCACGACAGCACAGGTATGACTATCTTGATTCTGTCATAAATTTTTCATGGATGTACATGCATGACAAAAAACATGATCTACTGTGACAAACATGTATCATCACGGAAGTGTATTTTTTTGTAGTGAGAATACTTGGGTTAAACTTGACGAGCCTAGCATGTACAGACATGGCCTTGGAACACTGAGACCGAAAGATTGAACGTGAAGCATATAGTACATAGGATCAACATAGAGATGTTCACCATTGAAAACTACTCCATCTCACGTGATGATCGGACATGGTTTAGTTGATATGGATCACGTGATCATTTAGATGACTCGAGGTATGTCTATCTAAGTGGGAGTTCTTAAGTAATATGATTAATTAAACTTAAATTTATCATGAACTTGGTCCTAATAGTTTTTGCATATCTATGTCGTAGATCAATGGCCTGTGCTACCGTTTCCTAGAATTTTAATGTATTCCTAGAGAAAGATAAGTTGAAAGATGATGGTAGCAACTACACGGACTAGGTCTGTAACTTGAGGATTACCCTCACTGCTGCACAGAAGAATTACATCCTTGATGCACCGCTATGTGTAAGGCCTGCTCCAGGAGCAACTGCTAACGTTATGAACGCCTCGCAAGCTAAATCTGATGACTGCTCAATAGTTCAGTGTGCCATGCTTTACGACTTAGAATCGGGACTTCAAAGACGTTTTTGAACGTCATGGAGCATATGAGATGTTCCAGGAGTTGAAGTTAATATTTCAAGCAAATGCCCGAGTTGAGAGATATGAAGTCTCCAACAAGTTCTATAGCTGCAAGATGGAGGAGAATAGTTCTGTCAGTGAACACATACTCAGAATGTCTGGGTACCAAAACCACTTGACTCAGCTGGGAGTTAATCTTATGGATGATAATGTCATTGTCAGAGTTCTTCAATCACTGCCACCAAGCTATAAAGGCTTCGTGATGAACTATAATATTCAAGGAACGAACAAGACGATTCCTGAGCTCTTCATAATGCTCAAGGCTGCGGAGGTAGAAATCAAGAAGGACCATCAAGTGTTGATGGTTAACAAGACCACTAGTTTCAAGAAAAAAGGGCAAAGGAAAGAAGGGGAACTTCAAGAAGAATAGCAAGCAAGTTGCTGCTCCTGGGAAGAAGCCCAACTCTAGACCTAAGCCAGAAACTGAGTGCTTCTACTGCAAAGGGACTGGTCACTAGAAGCGGAACTGCCCCAAGTATTTGGCGGATAAGAAGGATGGCAAAGTGAAAGGTATATTTGATATACATGTTATTGATGTGTACCTTATTAATGCTCGTAGTAGCTCCTGGTATTTGATACTGGTTTTGTTGCTCATATTTGCAACTTGAAACAGGGGCTACGGATTAAACAAAGATTGGCTAAGGACGAGGTGACGATGTGCGTCGGAAATGGTTCCAAGGTCAATGTGATCACCGTCGGCACGCTACCTCTACATCTACCTTCGGGATTATTTTTAGATCTGAGTAATTGTTATTTGGTGCCAGCGTTGAGCATGAACATTATATCTGGATCTTGTTTGATGCGAGACAGTTATTCATTTAAATCAAAGAATAATGGTTGTTCTATTTATATGAGTAATATATTTTATGGTCATTCACCCTTGATGAGTGGTCCATTTTTGTTGAATCTCGATCGTGGTGATACACATATTCATAATACAGATGCCAAAAGATGCAAAGTTAATAATGATAGTGCAACTTATTTGTGGCACTGCCGTTTAGGTCATATTGGTGTAAAGCGCATGAAGAAACTCCATGCAGATGGGCTTTTGGAATCACTTGATTATGAATCACTTGATGCTTGCAAACCATGCCTCATGGGCAAGATGACTAATACTCCGTTCTCCGGAACAATGGAGCGAGCCACTGACTTATTGAAAATAATACATACTGATGTATGCGGTCCGATGAGTGTTGGGGCTCGTGGCGGGTATAATTATTTTCTAACCTTCACACATGATTTGGGAAGATATGGGTATATCTACTTAATGAAACATAAGTCTGAAACATTTGAAAAGTTCAAAGAATTTCAGAGTGAAGTGGAAAATCATCGTAACAAGAAAATAAAGTTTCTACGATCTGATCGTGGCGGCGAATATTTGAGTTACGAGTTTGGTCTTCATCTAAAACAATGTGGAATAGTTTCGCAACACACGCCACCTGGAACACCACAGCGTAATGGAGTGGCCGAATGTCGTAATCGTACTTTATTAGATATGGTGCGATCTATGATGTCTCTTACCAATTTACCACCATTGTTTTGGGGTTATGCATTAGAGACAGCTGCAATCACGTTAAATAGGGCACCATCTAAATATTTTGAGACGACACCGTATGACCTGTGGTTTGGGAAGAAACCTAAGTTGTCGTTTCTTAAAGTTTGGGGTTGCGATGCTTTTGTGAAAAAGCTTCGGCCTGATAATCTCGAACCCAAATCAGAAAAGTGCGTTTTCATAGGATACCCAAAAGAAACTGTTGGGTACACCTTCTATCACAGATCCGAAGGCAAGATATTTGTTGCTAAGAATGGATCCTTTGTAGAGGAGTTTCTCTCGAAAGAAGTGATTGGGAGGAAAGTACAACTTGATGAGGTAATTATACTTTCTCTTGAATTGGAAAGTAGTTCATCACAGAAACTGTTCCCGTGATGCCTACACCAATTAGTGAGGAAGCTAATGATGATGATCATGAAACTTCATATCAAGTTACTACCGAACCTCGTAGGTCAACCAGAGTACGTTCCGCACCAGAGTGGTACGGTAATCCTGTTCTGGAAGTCATGTTACTAGACCATGACGAACCTACGAACTATGAGGAAGTGATGATCACTACAAAAAAATACACTTCCGTGATGATACGTGTTTGTCACAGTAGGTCACGTTTTATGTCATGCATGTACATCCATGACGATTTTATGACAAAATCAAGATAGTCATACCTGTGCTATCGTAGAAGTGTTCCACGACATTACCAAAATTATCATCACGGAAGTGTCCACTTCCATGACAATAAATCACGCGTCATGGAAGTGCTTTCGTCAAGGGTGACTGACACGTGGCATCCACCATAATAAGCTATCGGGTTCCAGTTTGGATCCGATCACCCGTTAACAGCCCCGACCAGTGGGGATTATCCACGTGTAAAATTCTCATTCGCCGGATAATGCACGTGTCAGCTAATCGTTGGGACAGATGTCATTCCTACATTGGAGGGAATACGCCAATGATATGTCGACACGTGGCACAGCCAAACCGTGGCCCATTTTAGGTAAAAAGGCCGGCCCAGCTAAAGGCCCACCGTGTTTTTTTAGACACTCGTGGGCTGGCCCGTTAACAGCCTGCCATTTTTTGGGTCAAATTCAGGCCCATACCAGATCAGGCCCGTTCACAGCATGCCGTGTTTTGGGCCAAATTACGGCCCATATCAGATCAGGCCCATTACGAGGCCACTGTTCTTTTGGGCCCATTCTAAGACAGGTTTGTTTTTCATCCTGTTAAATGTTCATTTACCAGTTCGGCCTGATAATACTTTCGGCCTGTTAGCGGCTCGTGGTGCATCTGGGACGTTGTCGGCCCGGTTTAACTTTAGGCCATTTAGCGGCCCATGCAGAAACTGGGCTATTTCTTGTCTGAAGTAACTTTAGGCCTCTTAACAGCCCGTAGTCTTCGTGGATAAATTTCAGCCCAACTGGCCTATCGGCCTATTAATGGCACGTGTAATAGTTGGGCCTAATTACAGCCCGCTTTGAATCCGGCCTACTTATAGCCCATCTGGTAATGGCCCGTGACACTTTTGGGCCTATGGCCGGCGTGGATACCGGCCTGCTTAAAGCCCATTATTTTATTGGGCCAAACATGCCCGAAATATATTTTGGCCTGTTAACTACTTGTTCTATTTGGGCAAAACATGGGTCGTAGGCGGTTTTGACCTATATTGGCCCGTGAATTTTTTGGCTCAACGCTAGCCCAATCTAGGTTTTAGCCTTTTAAAAGCCCATGGTATGCTCTGGCCCAGCTGGCCAGAACTTTAGGGCATGTTAAAGGCGGTAACTACTATAGGTTTAGACCTGTTAATGGCCCAAGATGATTATAGGCCCACGTTTTGGCCCATATGAGTAGCGGGCCGGCCTGAAGACCGACAACACTGAGATTCACTGAACCTTCCGGCATAAATTACAACATACTGACTAAAGAATAAACCTAGACTATACAATAAAGAAATTACGGCATATTACATCCACTGGGAAGCAAAGTTCACTATCGGTGATAATAAAGCGCAACGTGACCGCGGATTACATACACTGGGCATCAAAGGTCACCACCAGTGCATAAAGACGTCGAAAAAAGAATATACAAAACCGAGAGCACTTCAGAAGGCACTAGGCCTGGCCAGGGTGGGCCCCACAAGCAGCCGAACAAGCTGATGAGACCTCAGTTGTGTCAACGATAGATGCTCCATCCCTAGCTATATGGCACCATAGTGCGCAAGGCAGTCCTCAGACATCTTCATTGCATCTTTTACTTCAAGTCGGAGCTGAGCTGAAGCAAGCCTTTCCGCTTTAAGTTGAGACTGAAGAAGTCAAACTGATTGAGGCAGGGACTGCACAGAGGTTGTCTCACACCTGCTGGTGAGTAGCTTCAACTCACTGTCTTCATCAAGACAGGACCTTGGGGTCATCTCGCTCTCCTCAAGATGGCTTGGCTCACTATCTTCCCTAAAGTTCTGCCTGGCATAAGAGATACGACTCTGAAAGAGAAACAAGGAGACACGTAAGAGGTTTCACACTTATATAAGCAAATAAATGGATCTGTTCTGCATAAGGAACATGTTTTTACCACTACAATTTAAAACTCGTAGTTTTTGCAAACATCCAATCAGTTGTAAACAACAAATAAACAGCAGTGGAGGAAATGATGCCTATCAAAATCTATACTAGAACAAAGTTTGAAGGATTGAGAAGGATGAACTTACATTACATGTTAACACGTGCTGGACAAAGCCCTTCTGCATGTTGATGGAAGGATAATTCAATAAATTCCCCAAAGAAAATTATTTATAAGCGTTGCCATTATTCTACATTTTTCAAAGAGTAAGTATAGATCAAATAATATTGGAAGAAACAGAGGATAATGAAGCTCGGGTGCAGACTGATGATACATAATCAAATAGAAATTAATTAAGTACAGAGTTACATGGCAAAAGGTACTGACAAGAGGAATGCACACATCAACGTGTTCAGTGGCATTGGCTTTATTCAACATTTTGGTAAGAGTAAATGTAGATATGATAATTTGGAGAAAGTGGAGGATAGGGCAGATAAGATGCAGAGTAAAGCTAGAAAATCAAGTATCTCGCGATGCAAGTACAGTAATACCACCATCGTCCGTTATTACTTGTCGCTCAAATGGATGTATCTAGCACTATTAAGTTGTAAATACATCCAATTGATGAACAATTAATTCGATACAGAGGGAGTACATGACAACATGTACTTACATGGGCAATCCAAAACTTCATAAACATTGTGTTAGTTCTACATTTATCTAAGAGTAAATATAGATCTTATAATTTCAAGAAAAGGGATGATAAAGAAGCGAACATTTACACTGATGCTACATAATCAAACAGCAATGAGTGTAAGTATGCTGACAAAGGGCAAGAGGTACTGACAAGAGCAATGTAGAGCCCAGTATTGTTGTGAGATCCTATGATCCTTTGACCAAGGAGATTCATCTAAAATTAGTTTTCATACAAGAGAGAAGGTAAGGCACATGCAGAAATTTAGGGGTTCAAATTTTGAATTGATATCATAGACAGTACCTGATGCTAGGCTCTCAGAAGTTCTAATAGGGGTTTGTCCAGTGGAGTAGGGGTAAAGTGTGGTACAGTTGGGCATGTGTTTTCTGTGGCTGCTGATCTATCTGATTTAACAGGTATCACTACCTTTTCCAAATACCTAGTTTGTACTCCTTGAGGATCTTCACTCACCCTCTTCCTTTTGGACATCTATTACGAAAAAACAACATTTGACTGGAAAAATATAGTAGGAGGACACATGGAATAGGTACAGAAAATGGATAGGTATGGCATATACTCATATATGATGCTTAAACTAAGCAAATGGTGTAACCAAGTAGAAGTAATGCAAGAGGTCGGATGCAAAATATGTGCGACCAAGTCCGTTTCCTCCCTTTTGCGGTACACCAGACCCCTCCCGATGGACAAGACCCCGTTTCGGCTGTTCCATCCAAGTCGGTTGGCTCCCGATGAACAGGACGTTGTTTCTCCGTTCCGACCCAGCTGGTTGGATGCCGATAAATAGGACATTGTTGCTACCGTCTGTTGCCTCTCCATGTATGTACATCAGCTCTGATCGTACGTATGCGCGAGTAGGTGTTCGAGGCCCTGCCCATACCTGTGTATGTGGCCATACTTTTTGGCATCTAGTTGTATGTACGTGTACACGATTTTGACCGGACTTCCTGAACTACTACATCGGGGGCTCTACTACTACACATGTCGCTCCTTGCTTGGCCACGGTTCACCGTTGCATAGAGACCGATCGACCAGTATGTACGTACACATTCGTGACCAGACAGACAACCCTATGAACAGTTTGACCGGGTGGGTCCCAGCTTTCAGGGAAGATAAGGAGGCTGTCGTGGATTTGTCACGGCATATGTCCTAGTGTGAGGACTTGTCGTGAGGCAAGCGCAACTAGGTAGTAGCTTGAACGAGGTTGATCGGAATCGAGAGACGCAAGGGGTTAACACACGAGACAAGATTTTAGACAGGTTTGGGCCCCGGGAAACATCATCCGGTAATAGCCCTACATGTTGTTTGTGGCTAGGTCTTATTCCGTTATGCTCATGAGGGAGTCGCTGTATAAGCCGACTCTCCTCTAATTGTGTCTAGCCCTCGAGATTATTCAACATGTCCATCTTGGGGTGCCCTGCCCCTCCTTATATAAGTTGGAGGGTCCGGTTTACATATGGAGTCCTAGTTGGATTAGGACTAGTCTATCTTCTATTACAAGTCGGATACAAGTCCGGGTCTTCATTCCTTGTAAAGGAAATATTCCACATGCATTTCCTCTTAAGCCGGCCCACAATAACATGAGCCGGCCTTCTGGACCTTGGGCCTTGTCATCCATCTGACCCGTCGTCAAGGTCATCAGTGAGTCACCACGACCAGTAAGTCGCCAAGCTCTGGGCGGGTCACCCATCAGTCGCCAAGTCCGGCCGGGTCATATTTCTGGGCGGGTCATACCGTGGGGTATATCCCCGACATTAGCCCCCAGTTTAATTTGGATTTATCCATGTTAAACTGATCTTGCAACATAAACACAAGAACAAATTTGACAGGTTGTGCTCCGGGTTAAATATTCTTGTAAACCGGCACATGATCATCCTTAAGTCCTTGTCATTTCTTTCTTCTAGAAAATCAGGGTCAATAGGCCAGGTTCATAATCAATTTGCTGACATTGGTTTCTCACAGAAAAATATTGTGAAGAATAATTCATTTGATTCAGCTCCCAATCCTTAACAAAAATATTGGACTCGAAATACTCATCTGATTTTCAGCCGGCTTGAATATGTAGAACTTGCCATTTTATCATTGCCAAAATATCCGGTTTGTAAATATTGATAGCACCAGATCATAATTGTAGCTAACATCAAGCTTGAAAATGTACCTCCCTTATATGCATATCACTTGTAGCCCCCAAGTCCTAAGAAGGGAGCGTAGTAACAGCTTAAGACTTGCTTCAATATAAATGTCGCAACCTTGAAAAAATTCAGGTTGTTCATCTTAGTCACTAGTCATAAACTGAATATTCCATATATGTAGCCCCCAAGTGTCGGGTTTCATGCTTGCAGCAACCTGGGACTTGTAATTGCCTTATGCTCATAAAAACTTCAACCAGTGTAGCCCCAAGGGCCGGGTCATTTTATAATAATGAGCAGGGACTTTGTAGATATGATCATGTAGATTTGAGCAGTGATTAATAACACCAAATGATGTAGCTGCCAAGTTTCGGTTACCTTTAACAGGAGCAATTAGTAGCCCCCAAGGGCCGGCTCATCACAATGTGATGGGTCAGGTCTTCAATAAGTCAAGGTAAAAATGACCTTGCATTAGCCCCCAAGTGTCATGGTGCATGCTTGCAGCGACATGGGACTTCCATATTTGATATAATCATGATCTAAATAATGTAGCCCCCAAGTGCCGGGTCGTAAGCCTGCAGCGACTCGGGACTATTCCTTCCATTGCAGAATAAATCATATCCATTGATAAAGAAATAATAGCCATTGCGCTGAAGCGACTTTGAAAACCTCAATCATAATACTGGTTATTGATAACCATAATAAAAATCCAGCCATGTTGGCTATTCAAGATTTGAATAATATAATCCGGTATGAAAACCTCAATCATTTAATATCATCATGAAAATTCAGCCAATTTTGGCTATTAAAGATTTGAATACCTTATCAGTTGACAAGTAAATCCAGAGTTTAAATACCCGGCGGCTCTTGGCCGATGGTGACTTAATATGCATCCATTGCAATCCGGGATTTTTGTAACCCGGCGGCTTATAGCCTTTAACAATCAAGAACTGATAACATCAATTTGAAACATCAATTTGAAACATCAATTTTGATGATGGGCTTGAACTTAATCATTTATGTAAGCCATAGCTCTGCATCTTCTACACAAAATTTAAACAACATATGCCCTGGCGACGTAACGTCAAAAACTAGGGCAAGTAACAACCCAATATAGTCTTATGTAATTACTGGAAAGACTAAGCAAGGCCATTCAAGCCTAAACATACTGGCGATTTGAAGTTCATAGCCAGGGCGGGTTATCAAACCTCGCATATTCATATAACCAGGAAAACATACCTGTAGGATTGATTTATACTGCTGGCTTACATTTCCATACCCAGTGAGGGTAACAATCCAATGATTTATAAGCGCATGATTCCAATGGTGGAATCCAAAATATACTGGCGACTTAATGTCCAAAGCCAGGGTGGTTTACCGAAACCAAAATATTCATACCATTATTGAAAGACATACCTGTAGATTAATACCATGGTGATGCCTTGATAATTATAATCCGGGGACAGTATCAACCCGGAGTCATGAAATTTTATCATTTTGATTGCTCAAGGCAAAATATCATGGCGACTTAAAGTCTGTTATCAGGGCGGGTTATCAAACCCAAAGATGCTCAATAATGAGCCATATAATCAAGGCTACATGGCATGTGAAATCAGTTCATACTGTCGGCTTATAACGCCATATGCAGCAAGGGTAACATCCCAAATACTTAGAGTGAAAATATCCAAGCACATAATCAAAGCACACTGGCGACTTATCGTCCAAAGCCAGGTCAGGTTATCCAAACTCCAAATATACTTAAATATTAGTCATGAGGATTAAGGCTACATGGCCTAAATCAATTTTAAACCACATACCAATATGGTACAAAGATATGAACCCAAACAATGTTCAAAACAAATAGAAAATCACGTAAAAACAAGGCCTTCATAGGCTGTCAAGCCTTAATATCAAGTGTTGTTAAAGGGCCGCACAACCACTGAGTTAATCCTTTATTCAAACCTGTAAGTCGGGCCTCACATGGCCAATCGCCGTTTTAACTTTGACAAGTTCAGGGTCTTTATAAGATTTACTATCAAGAGCACGGTGAGTCATTCGAGGATTACCTGGGCGGAGTGGCAGACATAAAAAGGCAGGATAACCGGGATTTTTGGTTAATACACCTGGCTTCCAAGCCTATTACAAGGGGCAAACAAAGCTCTATTTCATTAAACACGAGGCCCCCAAATAATTTTTCAATCCAGGCGTATAAGCCAGACCAATTGGGTAGTCATAGTTATGCTCAATGAGTAGGAAGCCCCCAAGTAATTTGCAATTAAGGCATATAAGCCAGATCAGTAGGGTAGTCATAGCTATGCTCAATGAGCAGGAAGCCACCAAGTATTTTTTAACAAATCATCAAGGCAGGTTACCTATGTTTGACCTGCACATTACATCAAGTTCTCTTTGGTAACTTTTAATTTTTCCTGAGAACTCGAACTAGCAAGAGACAGATTCTTTTTGAACCAGAATTCTAAACCGGATATTGAGAGCTTCAAAGCTTTGGGAGAGACAGATTTCCCTTGAGCCAGATTTTAAACCAGAATTCCAAATTTTGAGCCAGAAATTTTCTGACGGCCTTTAAATTGTCACCAATAGGGCAGTAGCCTCCTGGGCCGAGTTATTTTCCCTCCAACGACCCAGAGTTCTTGAATTCACTGAAACCGTCCAATTCTGCCGAGTCATGTCATTGTAGCCCTGAGTCTCAAGACGACTCGAGGAGTTGGCTTGAGATTCTTCATATTTAACCATGATGTAAACCGGCATATAGTTGAATAGCAGATTGATGAAATATGTTGAATCTCGGCGGGTTGTAATGACCCTGTCCATAGATCCATCCGGTGTAGGCAAGGATCATAGCTTGATGGTCTCCTTTGTAATGATGAATTCTACATAAGAAATTGCACAAACGAGAATAATTGTTCTCGAAGAAAATAAAAATGTATCAATAAAAATTGATTGGACAGCTAAGTCGGCCGCGGCGATCTAAGCCGGTGCGGATGGGTGAGTCAATCGCGGGCGCGGTAAGCCGCGCGGACGGGCGAGTCAACCGCGTCATGTTGATGTAAATTGGGCCACCGAAACGGCGGTTTGCACATATATTCATCGAGCATCATGGCACGGTTAGATGCTAGCGCATGATAATGATGGCGCGAGCTATACATCCATGTTACATCCATCACTCTTGCAGTGAACAATTGTCCTGCATAAACAATATTGGAGACCAAGGCAAAGATAAACTGCTCTTTGGCAAAAATAATATGTGCTAAAAGTAGAAAAGATAGCACCTGGTATTTTCTGTCGAATAGATAGAGGCGGAGCAGACCAAGTTTCAATACGCAGATAAATCCACAGTTGGAATTATGGATAGCATCCAACAGCCCATCACTAAGTCAAATTGCCTGGCATCTTTGACGTGATTTTGGGAAGATTTTATCTCCTCATTGCTTTAAGAAATAAAACAACAGTGCCCTGCCCATCTTTTCCTCCCCCTTTTTTATCCAAATAGGCAAACAGCCACAGCAGCTGAGGAGCATCAGCTGGCGAAGCGCAGGGGCCCTTGGGTCAGGTAGGCGCGATAGAGGTGAGTCGCAGCGGAGAGTCGCCGAGACCGCAGGAACAGAGGTAGCCGCGGGAACGAGGAGGCGTATAAGGTTTGACTGTGGTAACAGAGGTGTGGTCGGCTCACAACCGTAGCGACGGAACCGACGGCTTAGGCGATGACGCGGCGGTAGAACCGGCTCAAGGAAAACGGCTCGGTAGGCCGCGACAGTTTGTAGCTGGACCCACAGTGGAAGCAGAGGTGAGCTATGGCCAGGGTGACTCAATGGAGGAGGAAACAAGGTACCGGCGACTTCGTTGAACCGAGCGGCTTGTCTCGCGGCTTACAATAGAGGAGGCGACGGCGGGACCGGGTCAAAGCCCGTAGCGAGGCGGATTACCGCTGCTGCAGCGTCGCGCGGTTGCAGCTTCAGACAGATGAGAGGCTGGCCCAGTGCAGTGAAGGTATAAGTTAAGGCCGCCGGCGGCGGCTTGACCCGATGGTAGAAGCAGCTTATCGAAGCCGTGGCTGCAGACGAGGCGCACCAGTGATTTGCAGCGATAGCGGCACGCGGTTGATGAGGCGCTGGCTCTCCTGCTGCTGTCTTGATGGCAACCGGCAACTCAGGCGAGGGCCACGGCTCGGACGACAGCGGCTGTGATTCACGTCCCTATCCTTCGGCAAATCGTGACATTCCGATGTATCTTGTATGGGACAGTAGAAACCAATTTTTGATCTCATGGACTACTACTTGAAATAGTACTTTTCCTTCCATCTTTGCGTCAGGAGGTAGCAGCAAGTACGTATACTGATGCCTTGATATTTTATGAGCGTGTACTCGGTCACACGCAGTGGCACGAGCGTGGCAGATGATTATGTGTTTGCGTTTTGTGTGATCAGCGATATCAGCGGTTTGACGGATAATGCGCGACCTCATACTGCCAGGTCCAAAGTTGATCACACTTTTGATTACAAACGTTAAAGGCGCTAGCTTTGTCCAAGAGTATTTCATGTCGGTTCTTCTTATCTTGGGCTACAGCAAAGGCGAGCGGCTTGAGAAGTGGCTCAAGGCCGAAGCAAGGTGCGGCGACAGCGGCTTGCAGCAGATGCGGTTGGCTCAAGGCCAGAACAAGACACGGCGACGGGGGCGGGCGGTTCGGATGGCGGCTGACGGACCGGACCACGACAGCTCAACGGAAGCGGCTTAGGCGTAGAATCGAAAGCTCAAGTTCCACCCATCATTTTCTGCATTGTTCTTAACGATCCAACTGAAAGTACAGGCCCAATTGTTGAACTTAAAGTTTGGAACTGAACCCATCACTGGCCAAGGATTTCCAGCAACTGAATGCAAGTCCAACTCTCAAGGGGATAACTGTTGTGGTCGTGGTGGAGGTGGATGGCGATGTGGAGCAAGGCCTGGGGCGGCTCTTTGGATTAGCGCGAGGCGGCGATGGCTCAAGCATGAGGCCGGGGCGGCTTGGCACAAGCTGTTCGACGGGCCGGCTCTGTGAGGTATCCGCCAGGTGGTTCAGATGATCGAGGCACAGGCGCGGCTCGGTGTTGACCCGTCGTCAACAAGGCAACTCACCAGCAGCTTAATTGCACGCTACGGGCAACTCGGCAACAAAGCCCGTGGTCAATTGAGTCATGTCCGAGTATTTTCCATACCCTTCTTTCCTTTTCTTCTTTTTCCTTTCTCTCTGATCGTGGTCGGTGGACACAGTAAACAAGAGACCTCTGTGAAACGTATAACTGCAGTACGGCCTTTGAATTTTGGCGACTTGAACATAGAGCTTATCACACCCGATCTGCATGTGGTGTCTCGGCACGACGAACTTTCGCAACGGTGCATACTTAGGGAGTACACTTGTACATTGAAATTTACTGAGGGGTCATCTTATAATGCTACCGCCGAACTAAGCAAAATAAGATGCATAAAGGATAAACATCACATGCAATCAATACAAGTGATATGATATGGCCATCAATATCTTGTGCCTTTGATCTCCATCTCCAAAGCACCGTCATGATCACCATCGTCACCGTCTTGACACCTTGATCTCCATCGAAGAATAGTTTGTCGTCTCGCCAACTATTGCTTCTACGACTATCGCTACCGCTTAGTGATAAAGTAAAGCAATTACATGGCGATTGCATTTCATACAATAAAGCGACAACCATATGGCTCCTGCCAGTTCCCGATAACTCTGTTACAAAACATGATCATCTCATACAATAAAATTTAGCATCATGTCTTGACCATATCACATCACAACATGCCCTGCAAAAACAACTTAGACGTCCTCTACTTTTGTCGTTGCAAGTTTTACGTGGCTGCTACGAGCTGAGCAAGAACCGTTCTTACCTACACATCAAAACCACAATGATTTTTCGTCAAGTGTGTTGTTTTAACCTTCAACAAGGACCGGGCGTAGCCACACTCGATTCAACTAAAGTTGGAGAAACTGACACCCGCCGGCCACCTGTGTGCGAAGCTCGTCGGTAGAACCAGTCTCGCGTAAGCGTACGCATAATGTCGGTCCGGGCCGCTTCATCCAACAATACTGTTGAATCAAAGTATCACATGCTGGTAAGCAGTATGACTATTATCGCCCACAACTCTTTGAGTTCTACTCGTGCATATAACATCTACGTATAGACCTAGCTTTGATACCACTGTAGGGGAATGCAGTAATTTCAAAAAAATCTTACGCACATGCAAGATCCATCTAGGTGATTGAGGGAGTCCTGGATTAGGGGGTGTCCGGATAGCCGGACTATACCTTCGAGCAGACTCCTGGACTATGAAGATACAAGATTGAAGACTTCTTCCCGTGTCCGGAAGGGACTTTCTTTGGCGTGGAAGGCAAGCTTGGCGATACGGACATGTAGATCCCCTACCATTGTAACCGACTCTGTGTAACCCTAGCCCTCTCCGGTGTCTATATAAACCGGCGGATTTTAGTCCGTAGGACAGAAAAACAATCATACTATAGGCTAGCTTCTAGGGTTTAGCCTCTCTGATCTCGTGGTAGATCTACTCTTGTACTACCCATATCATCAATATTAATCAAGCAGGAGTAGGGTTTTACCTCCATCGAGAGGGCTCGAACATGGGTAAAAACATCGTGTCCCTTGTCTCCTGTTACCATCCGCCTAGACGCACAGTTCGGGACCCCCTACCCGAGATCCGCCGGTTTTGACACCGACATTGGTGCTTTCATTGAGAGTTCCTCTGTGTCGTCGCTTTTAGGCCCGATGGCTCCTCCGATCATCAACATCGATGCGGTCCAGGGTGAGACTTTTCTCCCCGGACAGATCTTCGTATTCGGCGGCTTTGCACTACGGGCCAATTTGCTTGGCCATCTGGAGCAGATCGAAAGCTATGCCCCTGGCCATCAGGTCAGATTTGGAAGCTTGAACTACACGGCTGATATCCGTGGAGACTTGATCTTTGACGGATTCGAGCCACAGCCGGGCGCGCCGCACTGTCGCGAAGGGCATGATCTAGCTCTGCTGCTGGACAGTGCCTTGGAGGCCGCACCCATGTCCGCTCCGACCCTTAGCTCGGAGCCAACTGCGCCAATCAAGGACGGGTGGTTGGACACCGCCTCGGGGGCTGCAATCTCTACGGCGATCGAGCCGAACACCATCCCTATTATCTGCGAGGCTCGTGGCTCCAAGGTGCCGGACTCCTCTCCGGACTCCGAGCCCCCCGCGCCCTTGCCAATCGAATCCGATTGGGCGCCGGTCATGGAATTCACCGCCGTGGATATCTTTCAGCACTCGCCCTTCGGCGATGTTCTGAACTCACTAAAATCTCTCTCTTTATTAGGAGAGCCCTGGCCGGACTATGGTCAGCAAGGTTGGGATGCGGATGACGAAGAAATTCAAAACCCACCCACCACCCACTTCGTAGCCACTGTCGATGATTTAACCGACAGGCTCGACTTCGACTCCGAAGACATCGACGGTATGGACGACGATGTAAGAGACGAACAGGAACCAGCGCCTATAGGGCACTGGAAAGCCACCTCGTCGTATGATATATACATGGTGGACACCCCAAAACAAGGCAATGGCGATGGAACAGCGGAGGATGACCCCTCCAAGAAGCAGCCTAAACGCCGACGTTAGCGGCGCCGCTCTAAATCCCGCCAAAGCAAAAATGGTGATTCCGGCACAGGAGATAATAACACCCCGGACAGTGCCCAAGACAACCCCCTCTAGCAGGATTCTGCAAACGAGGACGGAGAAGCCTGCCCTCACGAGAGAGCGGCAGACAAAGAGATGGAGGACGATAATTACATGCCTCCCTCCGGAGACGAGGCAAGCCTCCACGACGATGAATTTGTCGTGCCAGAGGATCCCGTCGAACAAGAGCGTTTCAAATGCAGGCTTATGGCCACGGCGAGCAGCCTCAAGAAAAAACAGCAACAGCTTAGAGTTGATCAAGACTTGCTAGCCGACAGATGGACTGAAGTCCTGGCGGCCGAAGAGTACGAACTCGAACGCCCCTCCAAGAGCTACCCAAAGCGTAGGCTGCTATCCCGATTAGAGGAGGAAGCACCTAAACCTACATCACCAGCGCATGACGTGGCCGTGACAGAGAGGCCTCACGGCCCTCCATTCAAGCCGCACCCCGGCGTCGCTCAAAAAACACCAAGGCACGGGGAAATGCGCTAGACCTGCGTGATATGTTGGAGGACAAGGCAAGGCAAACAAGATCGATCTACGGATCGCGTGGGCGCCCCACGGCACGAGACGGTAATCGTCACGCCGGATACAGTAAATCCGGCCGGGCCGAACACAGTAGACAAAGCTCGTTCGAGCTGCGTCATGATATAGCCCAATACAGAGGCGCCGCCCACCCACTATGCTTCACAGATGAAGTAATGGATCATCAAATCCCCGAGGGTTTCAAACCCGTGAACATCGAATCATACGATGGCACAACAGATCCTGCGGTATGGATCGAGGACTATCTCCTTCATATCCACATGGCCCGTGGTGATGACCTACACGCCATCAAATACCTCCCACTCAAGCTTAAAGGACCAGCTCGGCATTGGCTTAACAGCTTGCCAGCAGAACCAATTGGTTGTTGGGAGGACCTGGAAGCCGCATTCCTCGACAATTTCCAGGGCACTTATGTGCGACCACCAGACGCCGATGACCTAAGCCACATAATTCAGCAGCCCGAGGAATCGGCCACACAATTCTGGACACGGTTCCTAACCAAGAAAAATCAAATCGTCGACTGTCCGGACGCAGAGGACCTAGCAGCCTTCAAGCATAACATCCGCGACGAGTGGCTTGCACGGCACCTAGGACAGGAAAAGCAAAAATCTATGACAGCCCTCACGACACTTATGACCCTCTTTTGCGCGGGAGAAGACAGCTGGCTAGCTCGCAGCAATAACATGACCAAGAGCCCTGGTAATTCGGATACCAAGGACAGCAGTGGCAGGTCGCGTTGCAACAAGCAAAAGCACCGCATTAACGGCGACAATGCTGAGGATACGGCAGTTAATGCCGGATTCAGAGGCTCTAAACCCGGTAAGCGGAAAAAGCCATTCAAAAGAAATACTCCGGGCCCGTCCAGTTTGGACCGAATACTCGACCGCTCATGCCAGATACATGGCACCCCCGAAAAACCAGCCAATCACACCAACAGGGATTGTTGGGTGTTCAAGCAGGCAGGCAAGTTAAATGCCAAAAGCAGAGACAAGGGGCTGCATAGCGACGACGAGGAAGAGCCCCGGCAGCCAAACAATAGTGGACAGAAGGGCTTCCCCCCACAAGTGCAGACGGTGAACATGATATACGCAACCCACATCCCCAAGAGGGAGCGGAAGCGTGCGCTAAGGGACGTATACGCGATGGAGCCAGTCGCCCCAAAGTTCAACCCATGGTCCTCCTACCCGATCACTTTTGATCGAAGGGACCACCCCACTAGCATCCGTCATGGTGGATTCGCCGCGTTGGTTCTAGACCCTATTATTGACGGATTTCACCTCACTAGAGTCCTTATGGACGGCGCCAGCAGCCTGAACCTGCTTTACCAGGATACATTGCGAAAAATGGGCGTCGATCCCTCGAGGACTAAACCCACTAAAACGACCTTTAAAGGCGTCATACCAGGTGTAGAGGCCAACTGTACAGGCTCAGTTACACTTGAAGTGGTCTTCAGATCTCCGGATAATTTCCGAAGCAAAGAGTTAATCTTCGACATAGTCCCGTTCCGCAGTGGCTATCACGCACTGCTCGTGCACACCGCATTCGCAAAGTTCAATCCAGTGCCGCACTATGCATACCTCAAGCTCAAGATGCCAGGCCCTCGAGGAGTCATTACAGTCAATGGAAACACCGAACGCACTCTCCGAACGGAGGAGCATACGGCGGCTCTCGCAGCAGAAGTACAAAGCAGCCTCTCAAGGCAATTCTCCAGTCCGGCCATTTAACGTCCGGACACCGTCAAGCGCGCCCGGAGTAACCTACAACAAGACCGCCTGGCACGTTCCGAGCAAGCGTAGCAATGCGGCCCCAACCCCAGCCCTCACGAACTTGTGAAACCAGTGTTGCGCGTACATAACTACGCTCTGGAAATACCATCAGGAAAGGGGGAGGGGCACCATCACGGCATGCCCGAAACACGGCTTAAACTGCACTAGGGGCTGCCGACTTCTTCATTTTCTCTTACTTTCAGGACTCCATTCTTCGGAAGGTCTGTCCGGCAGTACAATTGCCGCACAAACGATACAACAACTAGGGAAGCAGAAAGCTACGCCGAATTCTCCGGTGGTCTCTATAACGAGCAACATACATGTCTTACATATCATCTTGCAGCTCGCCCCTGGAGGGGGACATGTCAAATAGTCCCATCCCTTGCTTATCACACTATTTGTATCGTTCTGCTTTTACAGCAGCACTTCAAAATAAACAATGCTTAGTTTCATCTTATTACTGCATTCTCTATTCATTTCTTTTTTAATATATATGTTCAATTATGACATTTAGCACCCGTACACTTTGGTATGGCCAATACGCCAGGGGCTCAAGCACCCCATAACACGGCGTGAAAAGTCCGAACACTTTCACAAGTGCGGCCCTCCGATCTTATAGCATTATATGCATCAGCTCCGAATCATGTCTTTGGTCAATAGTTGTGTTTGCCCGGCTCCCATACTTTGGTACCTTACGTTCCGCTATATCGGCTAAGGTAGCGCTGGGAGAACTACTGCGATTGTGCCCCAGTTGAGCTGGGCCTAAGCACCTCAGTAGAGAAAGCTAAAACTGACTGTCATGATAGGGCGAGAGCCGGTCGCTGTTCAGGAAGGTTTCGAGTCCTTAAAGACTTATGCCGCTTAGAGGGAGGAGCCGGCTTTGTCCGGCCTAGGCGTGTATCGCGCCCCTAACTCGGTCTTCCGAATACTAGGGGCTTCGCCGAAATTTAAAATTATAGAATTCTATGGCTAAGTGAGAGTGATAACGCATTATAGTCCGATTGCCTTGTTCGTTGTGCTCAGCGCCTCCCTCGAAGGACCCAAGAATGGGAAAAAGAGTGCTCAGGTTTATCCCGAACACCGCAGCACTCGTGGCATGGGGGAAGAAGCCGACGACTCGCCATCTCTCCAATTTGATAAACGGCCGCATAGAAGGTAATATTTTAAATAAAACAAGCGTTGCATAGCGCATATGAACAAGTTTTCAGCGCACAGGACAAAACGAGCAAGTTTCACTCAAAAATTACATCTTTGAACATTCGTCCGCCATAAGGCGGGCGCCTTTCAAGACGCCCTCATAGTACATCTCAGGGTTGCGATGCTCCTTGCCCGGCGGCGGCCCGTCCTTCACAAGCTTCTCCGCATCCAGCTTGCCCCAGTGCACCTTAGCATGGGCAAGCGCCCTACGGGCACCTTCGATGCAGACGGAGCGCTTGATGACTTCGAGCCTTGGACAGGCCTCCACCAGCCACCTCACCAGCCCGAAGTAGCTCCCAGGCAGAGCCTCTGCAGGCCATAGCCGAACTATGAGGCCCTTCATGACCTGTTCGGCCACCTTGTGGAGCTCGACCAGTTGCTTCAGCTGGTTGCTCAAGGGCACAGGGCGTCCAGCCTCAGCATACTGAGACCAGAACACCTTCTCCATCGATCTTCCCTCCTCGGCTCGGTAGAAGGCGGCGGCATCTGACACGCTGCGGGGCAAATCTGCGAAAGCTCCTGGAGAGCTCCGGACTCGGGTAAGTAACAAGTAACTCACTTTCACGTGCTTGCTTTGCATAAAGAATTCCTTACCCGCCGCTATCTTCTTCATCGCCTCCACCTCCTGGAGGGCCTTCTGGGCTTCGGCCTTGGCAGACTTGGCATTTTCAATGGCCGCCGCGAGCTCGGACTCTCGCGTCTTCGAGTCAAGCTCCAAACTCTCATGTTTTTTCATGAGAGCCTGGAGCTCTCACCTCACCTCGCCAACCTGCGCCTCATGCTTCTCCCGCTCGGTGCGCTCCGTGGCCGCCTTCTTTTCGGCCTCGAAGAGCGCCTGCTTAAGGTTTGCCACCTCAGTTGTGGCCCCTACAATAGCCACATTAATCCTGTCATTTTCTTGCAATTGCACCTTATATATATATATATATATATATATATATATATATATATATATATATATAAGGTATCTCTTACCTTCTTTGTCCTCGAGTTGCTTCTTGGCAAGTCCGAGCTCTTGCTCGGACCGCTCGAGGTACTACTTCAGCATGTCCACCTCCGTAGTCAGTGCGGCGGACGCCAGCAGTGAAGCCTACGTACGCATATTGACTTCCTTTTGTTAGACTCCTGCCAATGTTATTAGATCCTCTATTCGGCTTTTCTTTACGAACGCCAAACAGAGCATCGTGGGCTCTTGTCTGTCACGGTAATATTTTTACATATTTTTTACATACCTCAAAGCCTGTCAACAGGCTGGCACAGGCTTCGGTCAGCCCGCTCTTGGCGGACTGAACCTTCTGGATCACCGTACTCATTACAGTACGGTGCTCCTCGTCGATGGAGGCGCCGTTAAGCACCTCTAGCAAATTCTCCAGTGCCTCCGGCTGGACGGAGGTCACCGGCTCGGTAGGCTTGCTCCTCTTGGAGGGAGGTCGCCTGCCGGAGTCCGGAACCATTGATGGTTCCGGCGCGGTGCCCGGCCCAAGGCCGGACTCGGAGCCCTTGGGGGTTTTATCCCCTTGGCGCCTGGAGTCCCGGAGGTCGCCTTGCGGCGCCTCCAGGACCACCTCCTCCTGGCTTGGAACCTCCTGGGACAACACTTCGGCGTCGTCCGTAGGGCGGGGGGAGGTAGCCGTCAGAAGCGAATTCACATCCGACGAATCCAGGGAACCGCTCGACGACACGTCGAGCCGGTCTTTGTGTGGACTGCGTAATCATGTTCGACGTAAGGAAAAGTTGTGCAATGAAGGAATACTATGAATTACTTTGGTATCCGGATACTTACGATTTCGCCAGGGGCTTGGCCCCGAGCGGCCACTCCTCTTCGCCGTCGTCGGCGTTGGCGGAGTAGTCCGGAGGAAGGGTTTTCCCCTTCTTGGACCCTTCGGCCTCCCCAGTTGGGGCGGCCTTCCTTTTCTTCCCTCCCCCCACTGGAGGGGGAGAGGTCTCTTCTTCCTCCTCCTCATCTTCATGGGAGGAGTGCGTCTCGGAGTCGTCGGATGATGAATCCGACACCACCAGGCGCCGGGCACTCTTTCGAGTCCCCGTGGCCTTCTTCTTGGCCTTCTTCTCCAGCACCACATAGGGTGCTGGAACCAGCAGCCCTATCAAACGGGCGTCCGCTGGGTCTTCGGGCAAAGGATCCGGACAGTTGATCTGTCCGGACGTCTCCTGCCAATCCTGTCAAAGGTAAGGGAGTTTAGATCCCGCATAGAGTCAAACTATGAAAGACAAAAAACTTGTAAAAGGTAAAAGCAGCTTACCGCGCCGGCTTCACGCTGTGCGCTGAATCCGCGATCCTCGGAAGCGGATGCGGGAGCCTCGGCGCCCTTGAACAGCACCTTCCAGGCATCTTCGTACGCAGTGTCGAAGAGCCTGCTCAGTGTTCGGTGTTGTGCCGGATTGAACTCCCACAAGCTGAAAGCCCGTTGTTGGCACGGGAGGATCCGGCGGATGAGCATGACCTGGACTATGTTGACGAGTTTGAGCTTCTTGCTCACCAGGTTTTGGACGCATGTCTGGAGTCCGGTCAGCTCTCCTTTGTTGCCCCACGATAGGCCCATCTCCTTCCAGGAGGTGAGCCGCCTAGGGGCTCCGGATCGGAACTCGGGGGTTACGACCCATTCAGGGTCACGCGGCTCGGTGATGTAGAACCACCCCAATTGCCACCCCTTTAGGGTCTCCACGAAAGAGCCCTCGAGCCATAGGACGTTGGGCATCTTGCCCACCATGGCCCCTCCGCACTCCGACTGGCAGCCGCGCACTACCTTCGGCTTGACATTAAAGGTCTTCAGCCATAAACCGAAGTGGGGCGGGATGCGGAGGAAGGCCTCGCACACGACGATAAACGCCGAGATGTTGAGGATGAAGTTCGGGGCCAGATCGTGGAAATCTAGGCCGTAGTAGAACATGAGACCCCGGACAAATGGGTGGAGAGGAAAACCTAGTCTGCGGAGGAAATGGGTGAGGAACACCACCCTCTCATGGGGCCTAGGGGTGGGGATGAGCTGCCCCTCTTCGGGAAGCTGGTGCGCGATGTCGTCAGACAAGTATCCGGCCTTCCTCAGCTTTTTGATGTGTCCCTCCGTGACGGAGGAGACCATCCACTTGACTCCCGCTCCGGACATGGCTGGAGAAGGTTGAGGTGGGGAGTGCGAACTTGGGCGCTGGAGCTCGAGTGCGCAAAAATGGATGAGCAAAGGAGGAAGAAGGCATAGGTGAAAAGCTGGATCCTTATCCCCTTATATGGGCGGACGAAACTGCATGTCCCCACCCGCCTGGTAAAACTCGCTTATCTCCCAAGCGCCGTAATCAATGGCGCGGTTGGGTTACCCACGCTCGTATTGAAGAGAATCCCGGAATAAGGGGACACGATCTCTGCTTTGACAAGACGTGCCAAGGAAACCGCCTCGCTAAACGCGCTGAGGTGGGATAGTAAAACGATTCGAATAAAGACTTGGCCGTGGTGTGATGTCCCACTGCGGAGTACGTCAGCAGATTAGATTTGTGTAATATTATTCTCTCTATGGAAATATGTGGAACTTATTTTGCAGAGCCGGACACTATCCTTGTGTTCAAAATCTTCTATGAAGTACTTGGAAGAGGAATCCGCCTTGCAATGCCGAAGACAATCTGCACGCCGGACTCGTCGTCATTGAAGCCTGGTTCAGGGCTCTTGAGGAGTCCTGGATTAGGGGTGTCCAGATAGCGGACTATACCTTTGGCGGACTCTGGACTATGAAGATACAAGATTGAAGACTTCGTCCCGTGTCCGGAAGGGACTTTCCTTGGCGTGGAAGGCAAGCTTGGCGATACGGATATGTAGATCTCCTACCATTTTAACCGACTCTGTGTAACCCTAGCCCTCTCCGTTGTCTATATAAACCGTAGGGTTTTAGTCCGTAGGACAGAAAAACAATCATACCATAGGCTAGCTTCTAGGGTTTAGCCTCTCTGATCTCGTGGTAGATCTACTCTTGTACTACCCATATCATCAATATTAATCAAGCAGGAGTAGGGTTTTACCTCCATCGAGAGGGCCCGAACCTGGGTAAAAACATCGTGTCCCTTGTCTCCTGTTACCATCCGCCTAGACGCACAGTTCGGGACCCCCTACCCGAGATCCGCCGGTTTTGACACCGACAGTGATGCATAGCACCGAGAGGGGAGAGTGTTGTCCATGTACCCTGTAGACCGAAAGCGTAAGCGTTATGAAAACGCAGTTGATGTAGTCGTACGTCTTCACCATCCGACCGATCCTAGTACCAAAAGTATGGCACCTCCGCGATCTGCACACATTCAGCTCGGTGACGTCCCACGAATTCTCAGTCCAGCTGAGTGTCGAGGGAGAGCTTTGTCAGCACGACAGCGTGATGACGGTGTTGATGAAGCTACCGGCGCAGGGCTTCGCCTAAGCACTACGACGATATGACCAAGGTGGATTATGGTGGGGGGGACCGCACATGGCTAAGACAATGATTAACTTGTGTGTCTATGGGGTGCCCTTTTCCCCTTATACAAAGGAGTGGAGGAGGAGGGCCGGCCCTCTCTATGGCGCGCCCTAGGGGAGTCCTATTCCCACCGGGAGTAGGATTCGCCCCCTTCCAAGTAGGAGTAGGAGAGGAAGGAAAGAGGAGAGAGGGAGGAAGGAAAGGGGGGCCGGCCCCCCTCCGAATTCGGATTGGGCTTGGGGGGCGCGCCCCCTCCTAGGCCGCCTCCTCCTCTCTCCTAAAAAGGCCCAATAAGGCCCATACACTCCCCGGGGGGTTCCGGTAACCTCCCAGTACTCCGGTAAATGCCCGAACTCACTCGGAACCATTTCGATGTCCAAACATAGCCATCCAATATATCGATCTTTATGTCTCGACCATTTCGAGACTCCTCGTCATGTTCGTGATCACATCTGGGACTCCGAACAACCTTCGGTACATCAAAACACATAAACTCATAATACCGATCATCACAGAACGTTAAGCGTGTGGACCCTACGGGTTCGAGAACTATGTAGACATGACCAAGACTCATCTCCAGTCAATAACCAATAGCGGAACCTGGATGCTCATATTGGTTCCTACATATTCTACGAAGATCCTTATCGGTCAAACCGCATAACAATATACGTTGTTCCCTTTGTCATCGGTATGTTACTTGCCCGAGATTCGATCATCAGTATCTCAATACCTAGTTCAATCTCGTTATTGGCAAGTCTCTTTACTCATTCCGTAATGCATCATCCCGCAACTAACTCTTTAGTCATGTTGCTTGCAAGGCTTATAGTGATGTGCATTACCGAGAGGGCCCAGAGATACCTCTCCAATAATCGGAGTGACAGATCCTAATCTCGATCTATGCCAACTCAACAAACACCATTGGAGACACTTGTAGAGCATCTTTATAATCAGCCAGTTACGTTGTGATGTTTGATAGCACACAAAGTGTTCCTCCGGTATTCAGGAGTTGCATATTCTCATAGTCATAGGAATATGTATAAGTCATGAAGAAAGCAATAGCAACATACTAAACGATCAAGTGCTAAGCTAACGGAATGGGTCAAGTCAATCACATCATTCTCTAATGATGTGATCCCGTTAATCAAATGACAACTCTTGTCTATGTCTAGGAAACTTAACCATCTTTGATTCAACGAGCTAGTCAAGTAGAGGCATACTAGTGACACTCTGTTTGTCTATGTATTCACACATGTACTAAGTTTCCGGTTAATACAATTCTAGCACGAATAATAAACATTTATCATGATATAAGGAAATATAAATAACAAATTTATTATTGCCTCTAGGGCATATTTCCTTCACTTTTGCTAATAAAGAAATAAAGTAGCAGAGGCCATGTCAGGTCAGCTTTGTTCCCATTCAAAGACATAGAGCAACTTGCAGTCCAATAGCAAACTATGTCATCAAATACAAGTTTCACAGCAAAATATGAGTACAACTAAACAACAATGTCATCAAGTTTTAGTCGTCATACAATCCCCAAACACAAATCAACATACATAATAAGTGATGTTCTCACAGCAAAATACTAAACAACAACTTCATCAGGTTTTAGTTGTCATAGCAAACACGATTTCACATAGTAGATAAAAAGTCATCTTCTCACAGGCAAATACGACAAAATCAATCTAATCATCATCCACAGTAGCGTCAACATCTTCACCATCTGTATCAGTCTGAATCGTAATTCCCCCCAATGTGTCATCTTCACCATGTGTCATCTTCTTCTTCATCCTCAATGTCGTCGAATGTTGGTGTCTTATTGATCAACTCTCGTACGTCCACAGCCCGACATAGAATCTTTTTGCCAGCGTTATTGACGTGATGGTTCTCAAAGATACTACGAACATCTATGGAATCTTCTACATCAGGAGCAGTCTAAGCACCATCTTGTTCTGCAACTTCATTAAACAAACTCCTCTGCTAAAATCTTTGCAATACTCTCCAGTCATCACTAGATGCAAATGTGCCTTCCAAGAAAATATATGTGTTGCTTGATTTGCCAAAACAAAAGGCTCGTCGGTGTGGTACGCTGGCTTGACATTGATGGATTTGAAATAATCATCAGCTTTGGGTTTTGCGATCCTGGAAAGCAGGTTGTACCAACGACAGCAGAACAGAACCACACATCGATGAACCTAAAAACTGGAGATATACTACAACTGAACAATGTATGTTATGTTAGCATACATTTCAGTTGTCTCTCTGCCGTACGTATCAGTGCTCATGACGACATTGTTTTGTGTCTTCCTACCTTCATCGTGTGCAAGGGTGTTGTAGCGCACATCTCCAACAACGCAAGATTCATAATGTCTTACCCGAGTATAAGGACCCATTGCTAGTATGTAAAGGGCATCATTAACTGCCTTCCCATCCTCCCGCATCGTCTTAACCTATGGTTAAAAAATAGACAAGTTGATCATCTTATGTACTCAATATATTAAAAAACTGACAGTGCAATTCAAAAGCTTACACGGCTCTTGAACCATTTTGCAAATCCTGCCATAACCAGTTTGTCAATGTTTCTTGGATTTTGCGGTGGTAACTCCTTTTTGTAGATGCTGCACAACATAGTGATCACGTCAAACACCTAAATATATAAGGATGTGCTACAAGTTTAGTAGATTATGATGTATAAGCTATAGTACTTAGCACTTACTCGATATAAGGTAGAATCTCAGGATAGTTATTCAACACATACATACCAAACCTTTTTCTCCAAATCTTTAGGTTTGTCATCTTGTCGACTCATCCCTATCTCTCGAACAGAACAATCACTAACATTGAGCTCGGGATTGTCTTCACCCACCTTTTCGCTAAGCTGATCAGCTATTTCAATGTATTTTGAGCAGAATGTCAATGCTTCTGTAGCAATGTAGGCCTCTGCAATGGAACCCTCGGGTCTAGCTCTGTTCCCTACATAGCCCTTGAAAGTGCCTAGCCGCCTTTCAATAGGGTACATCCAGCCATACTGTACTGAACCTCTAAGTAGTGCCATCATCAGGTAGATGAACAGCCAAATGCACCATCACATCAAAGAATGCTGGATGATATATCTTCGCAAGGTCGCATAGGATAGTTGGTATCTTGTCTCTAAGATGCTCCAAAGAATTATCCTGATATTTCTACTGCAGAGTTCCTTGAAGAGTTCTCCCAACTCTGCAACTGCTCTGTATAAGTCAGGGCAGCCCAATCCTCTAAGGATACCAAGTAAAACCCTTTGAAGTAGGACATGGCAGTCATGAGTTTTCAACCCTTGTACATTGTTTTCGTCTGCACAGACGCTCCTTTCAAGGTTGGAAGCAAATCCATGTGGGAATCTCACACATGACAGGACCTTGCATAATTCTTTTCTTTTTACCTTGTCCAAGTGTCGGTGTCAAAACCGGCGGATCTCGGGTAGGGGGTCCCGAACTATGCGTCTAGGCGGATGGTAACAGGAGACAAGGGACACGATGTTTTTACCCAGGTTCGGGCCCTCTCGATGGAGGTAAAACCCTACTCCTGCTTGATTAATATTGATGATATGGGTAGTACAAGAGTAGATCTACCACGAGATCGAGAGGCTAAACCATAGAATCTAGCCTATGGTATGATTGTTGTTCGTCCCCACGGACTAAAACCCTCCGGTTTATATAGACACCGGAGAGGGCTACTACATACGTAGTCGGTTACAATGGTAGGAGATCTACATATCCGTATCGCCAATCTTGCCTTCCACGCCAAGGAAAGTCCTATCCGGACACGGGACGAGGTCTTCAATCTTGTATCTTCATAGCCCAGGATCCCGACCAAAGGTTGTAGTCCGGCTATTCGAACACCCCCTAATCCAGGACTCCCTCAGTAGCCCCTGAACCAGGCTTCAATTACGACGAGTCCGGCGCGCATATTGTCTTCGGCATTGCAAGGCGGGTTCCTCCTCCAAGTACTTCACAGAAGATTTTGAACACATGGATAGTGTCCGTCTCTGCAAAATAAGTTTCCACATATTGCCATAGAGAGAATAATATTTACACAAATCTAATCTGCTGATGTATTCTGCAGCGTGACATTACACCACAACCAAGCCTTTATTCGAATCGTTTTTACTGTCCCACCTCAGCGCGTTTCGCGAGGCGGTTTCCTTAGCACGTCCTATCGAAGCAGAGATCGTGTCCCCTTTATTTACGGGATTCTCACCAATACGGACGTGGGTAACCCAGTCGTGCCCGTTGGTATGTTTTCTCGATCAATGGCGAGTCCCAAAACGGTTACGGGGAGGACCCTTGGTATTCAACCTCTTATAAAGAGACCAAGGCCTTACTCCTTTATTTCAATCTCAAACGAGTTCGCCCTTCGCCTCGAGTTCCAACACCCAAGGCTCCAGATTTCGGGCGCTTCGCACCTTCGACAATGTCCGGTTCCGACCTTCGAGGCTGATGGTTCCTCCATTACGGAGGAGGATGTTCTAAAGCTGAGAGAAGCCAGGTTCTTGACCGGTGAAATCCCGCGTAGGCTGCCTGCTCAAGGGCAGGTCATTCACACTCCCAAGCCTGGTGAGAGCGTGGTGTCCATGTCTCACCTTCTCCGGGGGCTAGGCTTCCCGACGGATCCCTTTGTTAGGGGGCTCATGTTTTATTATGGGCTAGAATTTCACGACTTAGCTCCGGAGTCCATCCTCCATATTTCCTCATTTATCGTCGTGTGTGAGGCCTTCCTCCATATTACTCCTCACTTCGGATTATGGCTCAAGACCTTCAAAATAGAGCCGAAGATGATCGGGGGACGGCACGTGGAGTGCGGAGGCGCTGTTATAAGCAAGATTGTTGATGCTCCGTGGCCCGAGGGCTCTTTTCAAGAGGAGTCCAGCTCATGGCAACGAGAGTGGTTTTATATCACCGCTCCCAGGGGTACCAAGTGGGTGGCGCCACCTACCTTTCGCCCGGGTCCCCCACCACAGCTAGCGGCATGGGTCAATAAAGGACTGGACTAGGGGCCGTCTAAGGACGTGCCCCTGTTGTAGGTTCGCATTCGAGATCTCCTAGAAAGAGACATCAGTTTGGTCGTGGTGACACAGGTTATGCTGATTCGCCGAGTTCTGCCCTGCAAACGCCGCCCCCTCCGCCTGTGGGAGTTCAATCCGGAGGGACCACGAGCTCTCCAACATTTTATGGGCGCGACGCCCGTGGAGATGTACAAATTGTTCTTCGGATCACAAGCAATGTCTCCGGACTTGACCGAGGACGCAGGTCTGAGCTGCAATCGCCAGGATACTCTAGTAAGTAGCCTTGTACCCGGACTCGCTATCTGTATATTTATCATAAAATTGCCCTTAAAGGAGATGTCCTTTAAACAGGAGTGGATAGCGAAAGCAAAGCTAATCAGGTGTCAGGCCCCCCTCCCCGAGACCACGCCGGATCCCGTGCTGGTCCGGATGTTGGAGGTTGTGCCTTCAGAGGAAAGCGAGGGAGGAGACAAGGAAGCTACGGCCTCCTCGAAGGAGGCTGTTAGGAAGGGAGGAATCGAAAATTCCTCTCCTCAGGGGAAAAAAGAGGACTGCCTCTAAAGACCCGGAGACCATGGCCTCAAAGCGGGGGAAGAAATCTTCGTCAGAGGGTCCTGCGGCGGGGGATACCTCGGCCGAATTATGCCCTCAAGGGGATCGGCCCTCCACCGAGCCGTAAGTAGAGAGGAGTTTTTCTTTTTAAGAAATGAGAGGGATCCTTGCTTTATATCTGAGAAAAGTAACCGAAGATTTACCTTGTAGCTCGGACCTCAGCCCTTCTCAGCAGAGCTCGTCTTCGGGGGATCTTCTTCCGGAGATGATGGAGAGCGGAACGCCTCCCCCTGCCGTACCTCCTTGCGAGGCGGGCGACCCTAAGGTATCGTCGCAGAGGGTTTCTCCGAATCCGGCAGGGCCGGAAGGTAGTCATATGGCCCCCCAAAGCCCTCCGTGTCCGGCCTTCGAAAAGGGCCATCGGACGAGTCCGGCACCATCCGGTATGCGGTCGGAGGAGCTGAAGGATCTGCTAGGGCGAGCATCTATCTCAGAGGAGCACCGTGCATTGATGGATACGGTGATTGAGATGATTTCATCCGCAGAGAGCAGATTGCACGAGGCCGTCAGGAGTTTACTGACAGGTTTTGAGGTACGTGAAAATCATGTACCCTTTTTGGACAGTTGCGCATAAATAAGATGCGCCCTGTGTAGATAGTAGCCCCTGAGACTCTGTGCGTTTTCAAAAGTGACGGCGCGCAGAGGATCATAACCCCAGGTCTAATGTGCCGCCTTCATACGTAGGTGGCGAAGTGTCCGGTGGCCAGCCGGACTGATGAATTTGCCGAGCTGAAGCGGCAACTTGACGTGGCGGAAGCCGACATCGCGCTTGTCAACAAGCGGCTTGACGAGGCACAGGGTATGTTATTTCCCCGACGGCACCTGGTAAGAGGAGCTTGATGCCAGCATCTTACAACGTGTGCGCTTGATGCAGATGGTGCCGCTGCCATGGATAATCTTCAGGCGGAACTTGCCCGAGCCAAGGAGCAAGCCAGGAAAATTGATGCGGCTGTCGGAAAGGCAATTGAAGAGCTGAAAGCCGAACAGGCTGCTCACTGCCGAAGCAAGAAGGAAATGGCCGAGATGGCCGTGAAGCTGAAGAACGCTGCTGACCGTTGCAAGCTTCTTGAAAAAGAAGATCGGGTGGAACATACGGACCTGGAGAAGGCCGTTGCCGATGCCAAATATGCTCGCTCTGCGATGAGAGCTATGAAGGAGGAGCTACGTCAGGCCGGAGAAATCGCGGCTGGAAAGCCCTTTATGTTGCGCAGGAAGTTCTGTGATCCTAACATGCTCCGTTAGACCGGATGTGCAGTACAGCGGACACCTATCTGGATTTAGCAGCGAGTGCCGCAGATGCGGCCGAACACTTCCGGGATCAAGAAGATCGCGAAGTGGAAAAGCTCTTCTGGTCGCAGTTCCACAATCCAGAGCGTCCACTGTCGTTAGCCGATCGTTTGGCGGAATGGGCCGAGCTAAATAGGTTGTCCGGACTCGCCATGAAGTATGTCATGAGTCATCTGTGGCCGGAGAGGCCAGAGCCGAAAAGTTATTTCAACTTGGTGCAGCAGTTCCTTGGTGCGGTGCCGCATATCAATGCGATGAAGAGGTCAGCGTGCATAGAGGGTGCGCGGATGGCTCTTGCCCGTGTCAAGACATACTGGGCGGAAATGGAGGCCACCGCTGTTGCATCCCAAGACTCGGATGGAAGCCGAGTACCTGCCGAGCACTATTTTCAGGAAGTTCTGCAAGGCGCTCGTCTAATAGAGACGCAGTGCTCGAAGGATACTATGTTCGAATAGCATATATTCTTGTAAAACGATGTTTTAATAAATTGTAGAAGCTTTTTATACTTGTGCCTGCAAGTATTGTAATACCTCCTGTGCGGCCGTTTAAGATATATGTATATATAATCTGAAAGATGGCGATGTCAAATTTCCCCCATGCAAATAATGCGGGGGTGTTCGCAGAAGGCGCATTTTCACACTTGATCCAACGTCTTGGTCCTACAAAGGAGGTGATATCGCAGCAAACTAGGCAATCGGACTATGATGCTTTATCACTTTCACTTAGCCATAGGAGTTTGACAGTGAGGCTACTTATATAGCCCACAGTGGCGCTGCGCTACTTTGAACTTCGGGCACGTATGTGCTGGCCGAAAGCGACCCTTCATTAATGCGGAGGAATCCTAAAGATTCCGATAAGTCATCGAGTGGTTGACCAGTCTCACGCTATATCATGACAGTCAGTTTTCAGCTTTCTCTACTGAGGTGCTCGCCTGGCCGAACCGGGGCACAATCGCAGTATTTCTCCTGGTGCCGCCTTAGCCGATAGAGCGGAACGTAAGGCAGCAAAACACAGGAGCCGGGCAAACCCAACATTTGACCAAAGACATGATTCGGAGCTGATGCATATAAGGCCAAACTCGCGACGCCGAACACTCCCTAAGGTTTTCGGTCTTTGTGAAGGCGGGCGGAACAACGCCCGTGGTAATAAGCCCCTGGTGTCCAGGTACGCGCAAAATTCTGACGTGGCCACATGCCAAAACACCAGCCTCCTCCTCGGTTATACAAGAAAACCAGTGGATGTGTATAAACAAGAGACAGTAAAGAAGGTTTACGTAGGGTCTTAATCTGAAAAGAATCCTTGGCACGGGTCCCTGATGCACGTCTGCGCCTGTGTCTCCGTTGTGCCGTAACCTGGACGGGCGTAGCACGATGTTCATCTGTAAAAGAGAGGAACTTAGTTGATAAAAGGATCGCGCGAAAACGTATGTTGTACTAAATAAACAAAGTATGATTAAAAAATCGGTAAAATTGAGCTTTATTATCTCTTATTTTGTATGCGTGGAGCCCCTAGTACAGGGCTATGCGGCTATTAAGCCTTTATCCATTGTATTTTTATGCTGGACTCGTCTAACCGTGTCTGTGGTCTTAACGACCCGTTTAGGTGCTTTGGCTGGTAAAGCCGCTTTAGTATTGGGCTGTCAAGGCAGCCGCACAGTCTTCCGCATGGGAGGCGCACTCAATGTTTCCCTTTAATGAGATGATGCCTCGTGGACCGGGCATCTTAAGCGTAAGAGATGCATACTGCGGTATTGTGTTAAAGCGGGCGAAAGCTTCGCGTCCCAGTAGTGCTTGATAGCTACTTGAAAATGGGGCGATATGGAAGATTAGCTTTTCACGACGGAAGTTGTCGGGGGAGCCGAACATAACTTCTAGCCTGAGAGAACCCATGCAATGGGCATCCGGGCCTGGTGTTACCCCTTGAAAGGAGGTTTTGCTATGGCGATTTTTTTTGGGTCTATCCCCATGTTGCGGATTGTGTCCTGGTATAATAGGTGTAGAACACTACCGCCGTCCATCAGGACATTTGTAAAGTGGAGTCCGTCGATTATTGGATCTAGCATCAAGGCAGTCCGTCCTGCGTTCCGGATACTTCGAGAGTAATCCCGATGGACGAAGGTGATCGTTTTTAACAACCAATGGTGAGACTCCTTTGGGATAGGTTGTATGGCGTGTATCTCTATAGGCGCCACTCTGTTTTCCCCTTTTTTCACGTGAAGTAAGTTTACTGTTTTGACTTCTTGTGGGAAATTCTGTTGTTTCCCGGTGCTCTGCTTGTGGGGTTCGTCGTCCTCACTTGGTGTGTCGACCCCTTGTGTTCGGTGTTGAGTTTGCCGGATTGCTTGAAGACCCAACAATCTCTGTGGGTATGGTTTGCAGGCCTCCCGGGGGTACTGTGGATTTGACATATCTTGTCCAAGATTTTTTTTAGGTTAGATAGCTCATCCCTGTTATCCTGAAGGGGCAGCTTTTTCTGATTCTGCCGACCGCTTTTGAATCCGGCGTTGACTGTCGTGCTCTTGGGTCTGCTTCCCTTATTCCGGCGCTGATCCTTGTTGCGTCGCGGTTTCCCATTTCCATCCCTGACTTCAGATGTACTTGGGTCGCTGGTGCTGCATCTTGCCAACCAGCTGTCCTCTCCCGCGCAAAAGCGGGTCATGAGGCTTGTTAATGCGGCCATTGTTCTTGGCTTTTCTTGGCCGAGGTGTCTGGCGAGCCATTCATCTCGAACGCTGTGTTTGAAAGCTGCTAAAGCATCGACGTCTGGACAGTTGACTATCTGGTTCTTTTTAGTAAGAAATCTGTTCCAGAATTTTCGGGCTGACTCTCCGGGCTGTTGAGTTATATGACTTAGATCGTCTGCATCCGGAGGGCGGACATAGGTCCCTTGAAAATTTGCCCGAAAAGCATCCTCGAGCTCTTCCCAACTTCCAATGGTGTTTTCGGGAAGGCCTTTGAGCCAATGCCGGGCTGGCCCCTTGAGCTTGAGGGGTAAGTATTTTATGGCGTGGAGGTCATCTCCTCTGGCCATGTGTATGTGGAGGATATCATCATCATTCCAGACCCCAGGGCCTGTTGTTCCGTCGTACGCCTCTATGTTTACGGGCTTGAATCCCGCTGGAAATTCATGGTCCAGCACCTCATCGGTGAAACATAGGGGGTGTGCGGCACCCCTGTATTTGGGTGTGCCGTGATGTTCGGGTATTTGTTGTGTTGCATTGCTTACTAGAGCTTGCTTTCTTGGCCCGTAGATAGATCTGGCTAGGCCATCTTTTTGATGCGGATCCTTGGGTGGATCACGTGCCGGTTTGTGTGCGGCGCCGCTTGCCGCTCTCGGTTGGCCATGGGGTCGTCTATCCGACAAGGTGGTTTCCTTTTTTTTTATCGTGGGGGCTCTAAGGCTTCCTCGTCAAATTCAGGCAGTAGCTTTCGCTTTGGGTAGCTCTTTGTGCGGTGATTGCCGCCGTATTTGTCTACGGTGTTGAGTACTTTGCTCCATCTGATTCTGAGTGCGTCTTCCGCAGTTTTGAGCTTCCGCTTCTGCTTTTTCAGGCTACGTGCAGTGGTGACGAGCCTTTTGTGGAGGTTCTTCTGCTCCATGAGCTTATCCGGCGTAAGGTCGTCCGGACTGTTGTTTTCGTCGGGGACGGGTTGTTCGGTTTGTTTATCCAAGTTGCCCTGTTCGGATGGTTGCTCGAAGGCATGTTCATCATCCACCGGCTCGTCCTGCTCTATGGCTGGGTCTGTATGGCTGTTGTCTCTGTCGAGGCGGGGCTTGGAGCGGTGCTTACGTCGCCGCTTTGATTGCTTTTCGAGTGAACGATCCCTCGTTCTGTCCCCGAGTTCCTCGCTGTCGCTTCCTTTAGGTGTGTCCACCATGTATACATCATGAGATGAGGTAGCTGTCCAGTGCCCTATATGCACTGGTTCCTATTTGTCTCCTACATCGTCGTCCATACCGTCGATGTCTTCGGAGTCGAAGTCGAGCACGTCGTTTAAATTATCGATAGTGGCTACGAAGTGGGTGGTGGGTGGGCATCGAATTTCTTCGCCGTCCGCATCCCAATCCTGCCGGTCATAGTCCGGCCAGGACTCTCCTGACAAAGAGAGAGACCTGAGGGAATTAAGAATGTCGCCGAAGGGCGAGTGCTGAAAGATATCCGCGGCGGTGAATTCCATGATCGGCGCCCAATCGGATTCGATTGGCGAGGTCGCGAAGGGTTCGGAGTCCGGAGAGGAGTCCGACTTCTTGGAGTCACGGGCTTCGCCGAGGATAAGGCTGGTGTTCGGCTCGATCGCCGTAGAGATTGCAGCCCCCGAGGCGGTGTCCAACCACCCATCCTCGATTGGCGTAGTCGGCTCCGAGCTAAGGGTCGGAGCGGACATGGGTGCGGCCTCCAGGGCACTGTTCGGCGGCAGAGCTAGATCATGCCCATCGTGATGCTGGCGGCGCTTGGCCGGTGTGGCTTGAATCCATCGAAGATCAAGTCTCCGTGGATGTCGGCCATGTAGTTCAAACTTCCAAACCTGACCTGATGGCCAGGGGCGTAGCTTTCGATCTGCTCCAGATGACCAAGCGAATTGGCCCGCAGTGCAAAGCCGCCGAATACGAAGATCTGTCCGGGGAGAAAAGTCTCACCCTGGACCGCATCGCTGTTGATGATCGGAGAAGCCATCGGGCCTAAAAGTGACGGCACAGAGGAACTCTCAATGAAAGCACCAATGTCAGTGTCAAAACCGGCGGATCTCGGGTAGGGGGTCCCGAACTGTGCGTCTAGGCGGATGGTAACAGGAGACAAGGGACGCGATGTTTTTACCAGTTGGGCCCTCTCGATGGAGGTAAAACCCTACTCCTGCTTGATTAATATTGTTGATATGGGTAGTACAAGAGTAGATCTACCACGAGATCGTAGAGGTTAAACCCTAGAAGCTAGCCTATGGTATGATTGTTGTTAGTCCTATGGACTAAAACCCTCCGGTTTATATAGACACGGAGAGAGATAGGGTTACAGTAGTCGGTTACAATGGTAGGAGATCTACATATCCAGATCGCCAAGCTTGCCTTCCACGCCAAGGAAAGTCCTATCCGGACACGGGACGAAGTCTTCAATCTTGTATCTTCATAGTCCAGGAGTCCGGCCAAAGGTCATAGTCCGGCTATCCGAACACCCCCTAATCCAGGACTCCCTCACGAAGACATACACAGCTGGTGCCATATCCCGTGATGCACCATCATCTTTCACCTGCAAATCGGATCAGATACCCAGGTGTGTCAAATCAATCCTAGATTGTGAAGCATCTTTTGTCTTGCCTTCAATACTAAGAAGTGTGCCGATAATGTTATCACATATATTTTTCTCGATGTGCATCACATGAAGATTATGCAACAGATCCAAACCTTTCCAATAGTCCAAGTCCCACAAAGTGGACCTACGGGTAAACAATAATCTCTCTTCTGCCCTGCCACACTTCCTTTCCCCGCTACCATTATCAGGATGGTTTCCTGGTGTAATATGTCTAACCTTCTCTAATTCTTCCTGCCACTCATCGCCGGTGAGCCTCTTTGGCGCACCACGGTTTTCATGCTTTGCATTGAATACATGTCTTCGGTATTTTGTAGGACACGGCTTGTCCTTGGCAAGGAAAGGGCAGTGTCCAATGTAACAGATCTTGCTAAGTATTGTGAATGAGAGCGGATTCTTATCGCAACGAACACTTGCATTGTAACCATGTGTCGTTTACCCTGACATAGTGCCCAAAGCTGGATAATCATGGATGCACCAAATTATAACAGCATGCAGAAAGAAATCAGTTGGTAGGATGCTATATGGGTCTCGAGTGAGAACACCCCTCCATAGTTGTTGAAGTTCCTCCACAAGAGGCTCCGTGAATAAATCAAAATCCTTTCCAGGACTTTTTGGACCTGGGATGAGCAAGGTCACCATGTAGTTTGATTCTTTGGTGCAGACATTTGGTGGCATGTTGTAAGGGATAACAAGCACTGGCCACATGCTATATGTGGTGCTCTGGTGGCCAAATGGGTTTAATCCATCTGTAGCTAAGCTAGGTCTAATGTTTCTCGGCTCAGCAGCCAACTTTTTGTGTTTCTGATTGAAGCTTATCCAGTCACTACCATGAGATGGATGGCTCATTACATTCTGATCTCTATACTCCTGGTTCCTAGAATGCCACATTACATCCTCTCTTGTTTCAGCATCATGAAACAACCTCTGCAATCTTGGTATAATTAGAAAATGTCTCAGAACATTATGAGGAATCCTCTTCACAGCATCGCCATCTTTCCATCTTGATCATTTGCATTTTGAGTATTCACTTAAGTTGGCATAATCCTACCAGAACAGGACAGAATTATTCTTACAAACATGGATCGTTCATATCCAATTCCAACTGCACGAAGGGAATTCTTTATTTTACTGTAGGTGTTGGGGATATAACTATTGAGTATAAACCGCCCAGGAGGGGCCGGGTTATACTCATAGTAAGTTATTCATATTGAAGCCCACGAAGACAAGGAATATGGTGCTTTATGGAGGAGATTTAACAAGAAGGCCCAAGGCCCAAAGGCGGATTAGGGCCCGTAGATGTAAACCGCCATATGATGTATGACTTGTGTTGTAAGATAGGAAAGGGTAGAAACCAAGCCAGACACGTTTATGAGCCGACCGGGATTCTGTAAACCGCCGGGCGTCAACCTGTGTACATAAAGGGACGACCCGGCGACGGTTTAGGCAGGAAACATCAGATCGAGAGCCAGGCTTAGCGTATTCGCTCCCTGGTCATCGAAACCCTAGCAATATCACCTCAAACTGGATTAGGCCTTTACCTTCATCGCAAGGGGCCAAACCAGTATAAACTCCTCGTGTCCTTTGCCCGGTTAACCCCTTTAAGCTAACCCGTTGCGATGGCTCCACGACTAAGTCCTCACACTAGGACATCTGCCGGGACAATTCCACGACAGTTGGGGCCCACCGTGGGGCTATTGCACGATGGTTTCAAGTTCTTAGAGGGCAGCTTCGAAGAGCTCAAGGGATATGTTGTGAGCCACATGACCAAGAGTCATCACGGCAAGCTCTACATCAACGACGCAGGCTGGGGTCCCGAGGCCGGTTCAATCGAATACGGGTACCAGGTCCCCTTCGGTGGAATCCATGTTTTCATTGGCAAGATTGGCAAACTGACCCTGAGTCGGACATCTGCACCGACATCATCAAGACGGCTCAGCGTGCGAGACCCGCCCGAGTTCAGCCCGCCATGAAGCGTGCCTTTGTGGGATTCATTAACGGTGCAGAATCTGAATCAGTATCCAATGGTGAGACGGTTGTCTAATCAGAGGACGAGTCATCCACCGGTGAGACCGAGTCATTGTACCAGTTGCAAGATGGCCAGCTTGGGGGCTTTTCTGATGGCGAAAGTATTCCGGACCCCCTTGAACCGCCGAACCGGGTTGCAATCTTCATTGCCGGTACACAGCCCGTGCTACATTCATCAACGGCAGCAGAATTGATTTCCGGATCAGCCGCGGCAATGGCTGCTGTGGCAGGAGGCCCTGCGCGCCCGCCGGCCCCAGTCTTAACTGATTTGGTGGACAAACTGACAGCATTGGTAACAATAGTTGTTAATCCGGTGGATCAGGATTAGCATGATGCGGCTATTGCGAAATTGCGTGATGAGATAGCACGGGCCAAGGAGGAGTTGAATGCAGAAAATACCAGGATGGCTGAAGAATGGCCTGCTTTGGATGTTCAGGCACAGCGGATTCAGGCGGAGTCTTACCGACTCATGCTGGACCAAAATGCTTCGAACGATGTTATGAGAAGGAGGCATCAGACTCGACTACCGCCAGTTTATGAAGCAAGAAATCTCTTTAACACGCCAGGAGCAGGAACCAGTAGCCCGGCAGGAGCAGCAGTAAACCGGGTCGAAGCACCTGGGACCGGAACACCGGTTCAGACACGCACGATGAATCCGCCTCGTCAGAACAACAACCCGCCACAGCATGTGCCGACACCACCGGGTCATTACTCTAACCCTTTGGATAACATGATCACCGCGGCATCGCGATTGGCGGCACTTCCGGTGGAAGGCCAGTCTCCAGTGGCGGTTGAAACCCGGAGAGCTCGAGAGCTGTTACAGACGGTGTTGGTTCAGCAGCAGGCTTATTCTTACAGTCGTGAAAGTATTCATTCCACAACTTGCCCAAGCCGGAGTTACAGCAGACATATCGATGAACCGGCTGTGTCGAGCAGTGGGCGGAACCATAACCCGCCCCGTGGACATAACCCAGCGGGCGGAGGAGTTGATGCTCAGAACATCGTGGATCAAGGTAGAGCACGTCGGGAGACCGAGTTAGCGGCTCAGTACACGGACCATCAGCCTACCCCGGTCCGTTCAACAACTTCGGTGGAGCCAGGGGTAACCTTTTAGAATTTGGGCGTGCCATGTTTAATGCCACCTATTCGTAACAAGCATCTGCCCAAGGATTTCAAGGGTCCTCGCAAGGTGCCTAACTACACAGCTGAGTTACCTCCTGAGGCGTGGATCGAGAGTTATGAGATGGCCATGGAACTGCTAGATGTTAGTGAAGCTACGTGTGCTAAGTATTTCCCCTTGATGTTGTAAGGGACGGCCCGTACTTGGTTAACGGGGCTCCCTGCTAACTCCATCGGATCATGGGCCGATTTAAAGGCCCGGTTTATCCAGAATTTCAAGGACACATGCAAGTAGCCTATGTCAGTTGTGGATTTAGCCGCTTGTGTACAAGAAGAGGGTGAATCGACGACTCATTGGGTACGCCGGGTTTCAACAATCCTACACTCGTCGGATCGGATCAATGCCGATTCAGCAGTCGTGGCCACAGTACGCCGTACCAGTCAGAGATCTCCTGCACGGCGCGGCACTGTTGCCCCTCGCGCGTGACATCACCCGAGTCAGAAGGGACCATGCTCCCACGACGGGTTGTCGGTACGGCCCGCAGGCGGCAGGCCCTACCTGCCCGTGAGAAGCCAGAAGGCGGCCAGCCCGGCCAGTCGGCTTAGGGGGGAGATCGGCTTCCAGCAGGCGGCCCTCCCCCTCCTAGGAGTTTGTGCGCCATTAACCAGAAGAGATGGGGAATGGCTAAAGTGAACGCCCGCCAGGCGGCGGAACTGTAGCCACGCCTCCTCCCACAAAGCAAGTGTCATTAGGAGCACGGCTACAGTGCTGAGCAGCTGGCGAGACCCGCAAGCGGCGAGCACGGCCAGTCAGCCAAGTACAAGACAGCCGGCGGGGCCCACCAGTCGGCGGGCCCCAGCAGCCAGCGGAGAAGCCGGCGACCAGAGACACTGATGGCCTGGGCCCCCACCCGGCTAGTTTACCATTGTACCCCTAGGGGTAGGCCTATATAAACCCCCCCAGGGCACCCATGCAAAGGGTTGAGATCTTTAGCAAAAACACACACACGTAGAGAGAGGAGAGAGCTAGCCCTGCTCCCCTTCCTCCTCTATCAAACAACTCAAGGAGCAACTTGTAGCTACTAGTTGAGATAGTGAGCATGTGGAGACCCCGCAGAGCACGACTGGGGGTGTTATCTCCTAGGAGAACCCCGAACCTGGGTAAAGTTCGCCGACGTACGTGTCTAAGCCTTATCCCGCTTCCTGGCACCGGCGGCGTCTTACTATCCCCCACCATGATAAGTCACCCGTTGGCATATGTCGCACCAAAACCCCGACAACCCAGAAACCGTCGGGGATATGCCCTCCTGGCACACATGCTTGGCAAAACGTGGTCGTGTGCGACCGGCGAGCGCTCAAATATGAAAATACATACAGTAGAGCTAAAAGTACAATTATACAGGCGAAATTGTTTCCAGTCGCAAGTACATCCCACATAGTCAGTCCCCGCTAAATGTTTCCATTTGTATGTACATCCCACACAATCGCTCCAAGGAAAACGTTACCGTTCACAGATACATCACACACATTTTTTCCCGTTAAATCGTTTGCGTTATTGAATGTATCACACACGGTCCGTAAAATAAACTATGTGGCAAAGGCTGTCCATCACACACAGTTTTTATGTGGTAAACGTTTGCGCAAGGTGGCCTAACGCAAACAGTTTTCAAGAGAAAGTCATGTGTAATTGTTCATTGATCCAACACGGTTTATTCCTAGAAACTGTGTGCGTTGCCTGAGGTCATCGCCCATGGTATTTTTTCAATAACTGTTTGCAATAGCAAAACCCAGTTAGCAGGCTAATTTTCCATTAGCAGGCTAATTGCCCTATTATTAATAATCCATTTATTAATCTAATTGACATTCATGTTAAGCACATAATACATTTCATTTCCATATTAAGGAAGCGGAATTTCATGATTGAAATACATCAGAGTACAACATGATATAGCTTCAGCACTCAGCTACCCCATTACACAACTGCACTAGCACCAAGTTTCACATGCAACATGTAGAACCTTTCGAAATTAGCATCATAGACAGTATATAGACAGATGCATCTCATCTGGAAAACTGCTCAAGCGGAAGGCGAATATTGAGCCTTCCTTCATGTTGAAGGTATTTGCAACTTTAGGCCAGTGTCTATGGATGATTCACCGTCATCGCCGTCCTCTTGAGAACACTTCAATATTGAACCATGGGTGTTGTATGAAAACCTTCCTCGCCTCCTGACCATAGAGGTGGTTTGAGAGGTAATCATCAGTGAACTGATTTGGAAAGGCCTGAAAACAAGGATGTGCATAAATATCTTCTCTATATTAGAAATGGGGCAAAGGAATAAAAAAGGCAAGGTATAATTGTCAGTACCATCTTGTAGTGAACTGACGTCTTCTTCATTGTCCAGACAAAGATCTAGTTGTTTTTTGTCGCTAATTTATTTATCCTAACAATCTTTCTGAGTTTCTTGATTTGATTGATATTCATGGACAACTCATTTCCCCATATGCAAAAAGGGTCAAACTATGGGTCAAAACCTCTGACAGCAGGACCTACATGTGCAAGACCAAATTGTTAAAAACCTAAATATTAGAATGGTTCCTGCAATTGCACAATAATGTGCTATTAGACAACGGACCATGCACGTGCTAACCTCCATTGTAAACCTCAGTGCTTCCCATTGTTTCCCTGCAACACATATACGGTAGTTAGTCATCAGGTTAAGTAAGGGTTCGCATGCTATCAGTAAAATATGTTGATGAAAAATAAGCACATTGCATATTCATCAGATTAGTTCAAGCCACATGGAAAACCCATTTTCCAAACCAAGCATGATTAAGAACTAGGAAATATAGCACTTGTATATGTTTCTCATGTATTAAGTGTAGCCAAATTCGATTTATTCCTCACATGCACAACAATACAAAATTCTACCCACGACAATTGGACATCACATTGCATAATTGAACCAAGCAATTAACTAAACACCACAACAAATGAACCAAACATTAACTGAGCACCACATGGCACAATATAACATACTCCTAATAGAACATCAGACAGTTAACCAAACAGTTAACTACAGCCAATTGTAGCAATTCTATTTGTTTCTCGTGTATTTACTACAGCCAAATTCAATTTATTCCTCACATGGTATACAATAACAGAATGCACCCACAACTATTGAACATCGCACTGCAGAGTTGAACCCAACAGTTAACTAAACACCAAAACACAAATGAACCAAACGTTAACTGAGCACCACATTGCACAATGTATAACCAAACCAAGCATGCTTGACAACTTGGAAATATAGAAATTGTATTCGTTTCTCATGTATTTTGTAAAGATAAATTTGATTTAGAAGACAATACAAAATTGCAGCCTGAAGAATTGAACATCACATTTGCATAATTGAACCAAATAGTTAAGTGAAGACGACAACTAATTAACAAAACAGTTAATAAGTGAGCACCACACTGCACGACATACAGAACATATACACTAGAGCAATAGATTGCATGGTAAAATTAGATAGCACAATTCACTAGAATTTTTTCAGGAAAGGCAGGAGCAGCACACGCAACGGGTAAGTCGAGCATGCTTAACCGGCGTAGCTAGCAAATGGCAAGGTGCTCCTCCAAGATCTAGGGGTCGACACGAATGGCAGCCATCGCGACCTCATCTGCGCGTGCGGCCGCGATTTGCTTCTCCGCTGCCAAATGCTCCTTGAGATCCTAGCTATACTGCATGCACCATGGCTTAGGGTGGCGCTTATTCGGTGGAGGGCTCGGTGATACGTCTCCAACGTATCTACCTTTTCTCATGTTTTTCCTCTTGTTTTGGACTCTAATTTGCATGATTTGAATGAGACTAACCCCGGACTGACGCTGTTTTCAGCAGAACTACCATGGTGTTGTTTTTGTGCAGAAATAAAAGTACTCGGAATGGAACAAAACTTTGCGAGAATTTTTTATATAATAAAAGAGAATTCCTGGAGCCAAGGTCCACCGGAAAGGGGCCCCTGGGTGGGCACAACCCACCAGGGCGCACCCCCCTCTGGTGGCCCCGCAGACCTCAACCCTGACAGTATAAAATCACATATTTCCAGAAAAAACCAGGGAGAAATAATTATTGCGATCCACGAGACGGAGCCGCCGCCAAGCCCTGTTCTTTCTCGGGATGGAAGATCTGGAGTCCGTTTGGGGCTCCGAAGAGGGGGATCTTCGTTCTTCGTCATCACCAACCCTTCTCCATCGCCAATTCCATGATGCTCCCCACCGGGAGTGAGTAATTCCATTGTAGGCTCACTGGTCGGTGAGGAGTTGGATGAGTTTCATCATGTAATCGAGTTAGTTTTGTTAGGGCATGATCCCTACTATCCACTATGTTCTTAGATTGACGTTGCTATGACTTTGATATGCTTAATACTTGTCACTTTGGGCCCGGGTGCCATGAACTCAGATCTGAACCATTTATGAATTCATCATTATATCCATGTTTTAGATCCAATCTTGGAAGTTATAGTCACCTACTGCGTGTTATGATCCGACAACCCCGGAGTGACAACAACCAGGCCCACTCTCGGTGATGACTGTAGTTTGAGGAGTTCATGTATTCACTATGTGTTAATGCTTTGTTCCGGTTTTCTATTAAAAGGAGGTATTAATATCCCTTAGTTTCCAATATGGACCCCACTGCCACGGGAGGGTCGGACAAAAGATGTCATACAAGTTCTTTTAATAAAGCACGTATGACTATTTATGGAATACATGCCTACGTTGTATCGATGAACTGGAGCTAGTATCATATCGCCCTAGGTAATAACTGTCACATGATGAATATCATCCAACAAGTCACTGATCCAATGCCTATGAACTTTTCCATATTGTTTCTGCTAATTATACTGCTATCATCACTGTTACACTTGCTACAAAATTACTGCTATCACTATTACTGTTACCGTTACTGCTGTCACTACTACCAAAACTATCAAACTACTTTGCTACTGATCGCTTTGCTGCGGATAATTAATGTCCAAGTGTGGTTGAATTGACAACTCAGCTGCTAATACCTTCAAATATTCTTTGGCTCCCCTTGTGTCGAATCTATAAATTTGGGTTGAATACTCTACCCTCGATAACTGTTGTGATCCCCTATACTTGTGGGTTATCAAGACCTTTTTCTGGCACCATTACCGGGGAGCATAGCTATATTTGTTGAGTCACTTGGGATTATTATCATATTATCACTATGAAGAATCTGAAGGATCCAAAGACTAAGATATTTCCCTCAAAGACGAGGGGAGGTAAGGAACTGCCATCCAGTTCTGCTTTAGATTCACCTTCTGTTTTGAATAAACTTGCAACACCACCACATGCTATTAATTCTGATGAGTCGCAAGTTATTGACGATGCTACTTCTGCTATAGATAATGCTTATGATGATGCTAGTACCTTGCTTGATAATGATGATGTGCCACTTGGTGAATTTCTTGATAAACAAATTGCTAGAGTAATACAACATGATGTTGTTGAATCTGATGATGAGCTTAACACTGAATCTCCTGAAACACCTGCTAAACTAGCCCTCCTAGATATGAATTGCCTAAGGTACCGGAAGGTTATGTTTGAGTGAAGAAACAACTAGAGATATTCTTGCTTGTAATGATAGAGATGATCTAGAGAAATTATTACATAAGTATAAAGAAAAATCACTGAATACTAGAATGAAATGTGATCCTAAGTTTGCTACTTCACGTATCTTTATTGATGATAAGGATTATGAATTCTCTATCGACCCAGAGTTAATTACTCTGGTTGAATCTGATCCTTTCCATGGTTATGAAACTGAAACTGTTGTGGCACATCTTACTAAGTTGAATGATATAGCCACCCTTTTTACTCATGATGAGAAAACCCGCTACTACTTTATTCTCAAATTATTTCCTTTCTCGTTAAAGGTTGATGCTAAAGCTTGGTACAATACTCTTGCTCCTGGTAGTGTGCGTAGTCCCCAGGATATGATTTATTACTTCTTTGAAAAATATTTTCTTTCTCATAAGAAACTAGTTGCCTTACAGGAAATATTTAACTTTGTGCAAACTAAAGAAAAGAGTCTCCCACAAGCTTGGGGGAGGCTTCGCCAGTTACTTATGCTTTGCCTGATCATCCTCTTAAGAAAAAAATACTTGATATCTTCTATAATGGACTAACCGATGCTTCTAGGGACTTCCTAGATAGTTGTGCTAGTTATGTTTTCAGGGAGCGAACTGTTGGACAAGCTGAAGAATTATTGGATAACATATTGAAAAATTATGATGATTGGACTATGTAACATCCCCAGCATCACACTACAGTAATCTCCCCCTAAGGAAGGTCATGTCATCATGATCATCATGCCAAAATGCCACTTGTCCAAAATCTGCTTCAAATTCAAATTCAAATTGCATGCCAAATATTTGCTTATTCTTTCATGCAAATAAAATAGTTCATCCTATGGCAAATAATCCCTAGATATTTGTCATGTTCAAGCCAACATTTTTAGAATTCCCAAATTGCCCCTGGGAATTTATTATGTGGTCCAACAGTATTTAAGATGTCCTTTTCATTCTCTAAAAATGCTTGGACAACTTCTTATGGCCCCAAACTTTCTGTTGCAGTGCCAAATACTAGAAAGAATTTAAATGGCCTAGTCCCACAAATTTTTTCAAGTATTTTGGTAGCCCAAACTTTTCCCTAGTTGTCTCTGTTTTAAATATAAGGAAAATAGAAGGGGCTATAATCCACTGTTGGACTGGACCTTAACGCCACCGTCTAAGGTCCAGCCCACCAAACCTCCACGTCCTCATCTTCCTCTGTTCATCAGGAATGGCGTGGACGACCCGAGCACGTCCATGGCTTGGATTGCAACGCTCTGGCCATCCCACGCCCCCCTGATGTATAAGGCCAACACCCGCGACCCCCAGTAACCCTAGGCGCCCTCTCCCATTCCCCCTCTTTCCCCCCATCGCCCCCTTCGTCGCCTACTCGAAATCGAGATTGGAGATTGATGCGGTGACCTAGCGTGTCGTCCCGTTGCCGTGATCCGCGACCACCCCAAGTCGGGTGAGGAAGTCCAGTAACCTCCCCGGCCTCGTCTCCTTCGACTACGTTACTGGATCGAGCGGAGCAACCCCTGTATGTCTCACCATCGCCGGTCTTCTTCACCGGCCGCCGCACACCATCATCGATCCCGTCGCCCTCTGCTCCTCCCGTCCCTCGGCCAGCCTTCCTTGTGCTCCTAGGTGAGCCTCTCCTTCGGTTCCCCCTATTTTCCCTCTCAAACCACCGCCGTAGGCTGCCATCACCGCCGTGCCCATTACCGTCGGAGCTGGCGCTCATCGGCCGCTGTCCGCATTCCCGCACGCTTCTGGCTACGTCCGCCCGCGCCCGCGCCACGTGCGCCCTCGCCGCCGCCCGCGCGTGCTCCGCACCTAGCCGCATGCACTGCTGCCTCTGTATCGCTGCTTCTTCTGCATCGTTGTTGCTGCCTCCCGTGCGCTCAGCCGCTGCCGTGCTTCCGCGCCGCTGTCGCCGTTGCCATCTTCTGCCACTGCTGCCCTGCTGTTGCGTGCCGCTAGGCACGCTCCCCTGCTGCCGCTACTGCAGCCATTACTGCCTATAGCGCTGAAACCTGCTGCCCGCGTTCGCTCCATGGCCCCACCTGTAATACACACTGACTACGACAGCCTCATGTGACAGAAGCATTTAGATATTTAATTTCGAATTAATAATAATTTCAGAATATTGTTTAAAACTTTAGAAATTCGTAGAAAATAACCCGTAACTCGGATGAAAATGTTTTATACATGAAAGTTTCTTAGAACGACGAGACGAATCCGAATCCGCGGTCCGTTCGTGTGTCACACGACCCTAGCATAGCGAACATGCAACCATCCCCCTCTGTTTCATCTGTCCAAAAATATCAAACTCCGGAGAAACATTCCCGGATGTTATCCATCTCCGTCTGCAACGTCTAGCACTGCGTTAGTTCATCCCTAACACCGTGTATTACCTTGTTATATGCTTTTATGATGCTTTGTTTGCTTTATATTTATTGTTTCTTCCCCCTCTTCTCTCCGGTAGACCCCGAGACCGATGCTAGCCTTGTGATCGACTACGTCGATGACGACACTTCTTCCTTTTCAGCAGAGCTTCCAGGCAAGCCCCCCCCCCTTTGATCATCCTGATATCGCCCATTAAATTCTTTCATGCTTGCATTAGATTTTGCTACTGTAATTGATTGCTCCTATTGTGATGCATAGCCTGCTTTTGTAACCTACTTATTGTTACCTACCTGCTTATCCTAAACTGCTTAGTATAGTTTGGTTAGTGATCCATCAGTGACCCCCACCTTGTCCTTGTTGCCGCTGCTTCATCATTGAAGACCCGATCAACGGGATCGAAGACCAGGCCCCGACACCGCACATCACTTTCCCCCTTAGTTGCTCGACACTACACGGTTATTATCGAGTGCCGAGGGTGAGACCTCTTCAGCACTTCTGATGTTAACCATGTAGTGTAGCTATTCGGTCGTGGTCATCGAGGGTGATTTCCTCCTTAACCACTTCCGATACAACTCTGTCGTGCAACCCCTCAAGTGTGAACCTCGATGGTGGTCCCTCTTACGTTCACCTTGATGATTACATCGAGTGGAATTCGCCGGGGGTGATTCCTTGGTTTTCCCCTTGATGTTTGGACACACGGATACTTGGACTTTACCACTGCTACTTGGAAAGGCGGGTCGACCCTGAGGGGTACCCACGAGTGATGTGGAGACGGGTTGACCTGAAGGGTGCTCGCGAGATAATTACGAGGCGTGGCTGGGCATTCCTAGCCCTTGCCGCAACTCCTTGAGATGGAGCAACGGGGTCACATCTTTCGTGAGTCTCTGCTTGTTACCGCGTGCTCCTAATCCACTACGATTTGGATATTTGATCCGAGGGGCCTCTGGCCTGATAGCACTAAGCATCACGTGGGCATAGTATGGGCGTTCTGCGCCGTATGCATCAGCCAAAGCTTAATAGACGTCAGCGACTGAGCGGCGCGCGCCAGGTTGGACTGGTAAGCACCTGCCTTTTTTAAGGAGGTAGCTAGGTCAGCTCACTGGCCGCGTTCGCAACTTGCAGGAGTTCCTGGGGCGATGGCCCATGAACCCTGTGGCATAGGTTTAGTTCAGCGTGTTGACCTCTCTATTAAGCCTAGGTCGGGTTGTGGCGTATTGTTTGGCCGAGGCCGAGCATGACCCAGGAAAGTGTGTCCGGCCGGAGTTAATCGAGCGTGGTGGGTAAGTTGGTGCACCCCTGCAGGGAAGAAAGCATCTATCGATAGCCTGTCCTACGATAACGGACACTCGAAATTGTATCCCAATCGATACAACTAGAACTGGATACTTGAGATGAGACATGGATATGAGAAATGGATAGTATGGCTCTGGGATTGCTTTCTCGCAGGGAGACGTGAAAGGATCTCTGGCCGAGGTTGATAAAACTTCTACTACTTTACTTCATGCAACTCTACTCCCTCCTGTTGCTGCAAGATGGTGGTTTCCAGAAGATGCTAGTATTCGATAGGCTAGGATATCCCCTTACGTTCTGGCATTTTGCAGTTCAGTCCACATATACTACCCTTTTCATTGATACCGATGCATATGTAGTGTAGATCCTTGCTTGCGAGTACTTTGGATGAGTACTCACGGTTGCTTTGCTCCCCCTTTCTTCTTCTTTCCGGTTGATGCAACCAGATGTCGGAGCCCAGGAGCCAGATGCCACCGTCGATGCCTACTACTACGTGGAGACCGCCGACGACCAGGAGTAGGCAGGAGGCTCCCAGGCAGGAGGCCTTGCCTTTTCGATCGTTGCTACTTTTGTGCTAGCCTTCTTAAGGCAAACTAGTCAAACTTATGTTTGTACTCAGATATTGTTGCTTCCGCTGACTCTTGTGTATTCGAGCTTATGTATTCGAACCCTCGAGGCCCCTGGCTTGTAATATAAAGCTTGTATTATTAATTTGTGTCTAGAGTTGTGTTGTGATATCTTCCCGTGAGTCCTTGATCTTGATCGTACACATTTGCGTGTATGATTAGTGTATGATTGAATCGAGGGCGTGACAAGTTGGTATCAGATCCAACTGCCTGTAGGTGGTCCCCTTTCCAACTCCTTGGCCGAAGTTGAGTCTTGTCGTCCAAAAATGTTTTACTAACTTGGTTGTGTGGCTTACGGGCCCACGTCGCCATTGGGTGGTATTAGGATCTTTTATTCCTCATATTTACTCTGGGATTCTGATCTCTCTTCTATTCGGGTTAAAGATTTTACTAACTCTAACTTTAGGTTCTCGTAACCACTTCCTACCGGAGAGCCCCTTCAGTCCAGATGATCGCTTGCTGCTTCAGAAGATTTCGAAGATACTCTCCGATGTTTCCCCGAAACCCTTGTGCCCTTTGCCGCTGCAATTTCATATCACTGATAAATCCCTCTGGATAACTACATACACCTGTCGTTCATATTGTCATCCCCAGTTGATCTTGTTATTACAAGATGCCTTGTAATACTTTCAGGTATTTCGATGCATACTGTGAGTATTATTTCCTTTCTCATTAAAGGGTGGTGCTAAAGCTTGGTACAATACTCTTGCTCCTGGTTGTGTGGGTAGTCCCCAAGCTGCCTTACAGGAAATATTTAACTTTGTGCAAACTAAAGAAGAGAGTCTCCCACAAGCTTGGGGGAGGCTTTGCCAGTTACTTAATGCTTTGCCTGATCATCCTCTTAAGAAAAATAAATACTTGATATCTTCTATAATGGACTAACCAATGCTTCTAGGGACTTCCTAGATAGTTGTGCTGGTTGTGTTTTCAGGGAATGAACTGTTGGACAAGCTGAAGAATTATTGAATAACATACTGAAAAATTATGATGATTGGACTATTCCTGAACCACCTCCTAAACCCACTCCGAAGAAGAGGGGTATATTATATCTCAGTCCTGAAGATATGCAAGAGGCAAAGAAATCTATGAAGGAAAAAGGTATTAAAACTGAGGATGTGAAAAAATTACCTCCTATTGAAGAAATACATGGGCTTAATACACCACCACTGCCTAAGGTGGTGGAGGTAAATTCTCTTATGAAGTTCAATGATAATGATAATACTTACAGTATGCATCCTAGTCAATGCCTTTATGAGTTTGAAAACTATATTAGAAAACAAGATCACTTCAATGCCAATGTTATGAAACAATTAAAATATAATTCTGATGTGATTGCTCGCTTGAGTGACTTGTTATTTAGAATCTCAAATGATGTTAGAGGTGTTGGAAAACATGCTTATATGGTTCAAACTCAGTTTGAACAAGTTTCTAAGTCACAAAGAGAATTACTTGATGAAATGAATCATAATATGCATGACTTTGCTATTAGAGTTGCAACTAGAGGAGGTAAAATGACTCAGGAACCACTTTATCCTGAGGGACAGCCAAAAAGAATTGAACAAGATTCACAAAGAAATAACACTAGTGCACCTAGTCCTTCTAAAAAGAAAAACAAAAAGAAAAATGATTGGACTCTGCACACTTCTAGTGAACCTGAAATAGAAAAACCTCCTGGTAATGATAATGAAACTTCTATCTCAGATGCTGAAACTCGGTCTGGTAATGAACACTCACCTAGTGATAATGAAAAAGATAATGATGAGGTTCATGAAAACACTCAAACAAATGAAAAAGAACCAGATAATGATGTTGAGATAGAACCACCTATTGATCTTGATAACCCACAACCTAAAAATAAAAGATATGATAAAAGAGACTTCATTGCTAGAAAACACAATAAAGAAAGAGAACCGTGAGTTCAAAAACCTATGCCTTTTCCACCCAAGTCGACTAAAAAGAAAGATGATGAAGAATTTGAACGCTTTGCTGAAATGCTGAGGCCAGTCTTTTTGCGTACTCGCTTGACTGATATCTTGAAAATGCCTCCTTATGCAAAGTATATGAAAGACATCATCACTAATAAGAGAAAAACACCGGAAGCTGAAATCTCCACTATGCTTGCTAATTATACTTTTAAAGATGGATTACCTAAAAAACTTGGAGATCCGGGAATACCAACTGTACCTTGCTCCATCAAAAAGAATTATGTGAAAACTGCTTTGTGTGATTTAGGAGCTGGTGTTAGTGTTATGCCTTTCTCTTTATATAAAAGACTTGATTTGAATAAACTCACACCTACTGAAATATGTTTGCAAATGGCTGGTAAATCAAATGCCATACCTATCGGTATTTGTGAGGATGTGCCTGTTGTTGTTGTTGCTAATGTGACTATTTTGACTGAATTTGTTATACTTGAGATGCCCGAGGACGACAACATGTCGATTATCCTTGGTAGACTGATACGTCCATTTTGCATCATGCTTTTATATTGATATTTATTGCATCATGGGATGTTATTACACATTATGTCACAATACTTATGCCTAATCTCTCTTATTTTACAAGGTTTACACGAAGAGGGAGAATGCCGGCAGCTGGAATTCTGGGCTGGAAAAGGAGCAAATATTAGAGACCTATTCTGCACAACTCCAAAAGTCCTCAAACTCCACGAAAGTCAGTTTTGTAATATATTAAAAATGTTGGGCGAAGAAAGCACCAGAGGGGGGCCACACCCTGTCCACGAGGGTGGGGGCTTGCCCTACCCCCCTGGCGTGCCCTCCTGCCTCGTGGGCCCTCTGGCAGGCCTCCGGTGCCCATCTTTTGCTATATGAAGTATTTCGCCCTGGAAAAAAACAGGACGAAGCTTTCGGGACGAAGCGCCGCCGTCTCGAGGTGGAACCTGGCGAAACCAATCTAGGGCTCCGGCGGAGTTGTTCTGCCGGTGAAACATCCCTCCGGGAGGCGGAAATCATCACCATCATCATCACCATCAATCCTCTCATCGGGAGGGGGTCAATCTCCATCAACATCTTCACCAGCACCATCTCCTCTCAAACCCTAGTTCATCTCTTGTGTCCAATCTTTGTGCCAAAACCTCAGATTGGTACACGTGGGTTGCTAGTAGTGTTGATTACTCCTTGTGGTTGATGCTAGTTGGTTTATTTGGTGGAAGATCATATGTTCAGATCCTTTATGCATATTAATATCCCTCTGATTATGAACATGAATATGATTTGTGAGTAGTTACGTTTGTTCTTGAGGACATGGGAGAAGTCTTGCTATAAGTAGTCATGTGAATTTGGTATTCCTTCGATATTTTGATGAGATGTATGTTGTCTTTCCTCTAGTGGTGTTATGTGAACGTCGACTACATAACACTTCACCATTGTTTGGGCCTAGAGGAAGGCATTGGGAAGTAATAAGTAGATGATGGGTTGCTAGAGTGACAGAAGCTTAAACCCTAGTTTATGCGTTGCTTCGTAAGGGGCTGATTTGGATCCATATGTTTCATGTTATGGTTAGGTTTACCTTAATTCTTCTTTCATAGTTGCGGATGCTTGTGAGAGGGGTTAATCATAAGTGGGATGCTTGTCCAAGGAAGCGCAGTACCCAAGCACCGGTCCACCCACATATCAAATTATCAAAGTAACGAACGTGGATCATATGAGAATGATGAAAACTAGCTTGACGATAATTCCCATGTGTCCTCGGGAGCGCTTTCCTCTATATAAGAGTTTGTCCAGGCTTGTCCTTTGCTACAAAAAGGACTGGCCCACCTTCCTGCACCTTATTTAACTTTGTTACTTGTTACCCATTACAAATTACCTTATCACAAAACTATACATTCTTGATAGTTTGATTAACTTCTGAGAGAATACCTTACTGAAAACCGCTTGTCATTTCCTTTTGCTCCTCGTTGGGTTCGACACTCTTACTTATTGAAAGGACTACGATAGATCCCCTATACTTGTGTGTCATCAAGACTCTTTTCTGGTGCCATTGCCGGGGAGTGAAGCGCCTTTGGTAGGTGGAATTTGGTAAGGAAAATTTTATATAGTGTGCTGAAATTTACTGTCACTTGTTACTATGGAACATAATCCTTTGAGGGGCTTGTTCGGGGTATCTTCACCCCGACCAGTAGAGCAAAGAGTTGCTCCTCAACCTACTGAACCTACTGAAATTTTTTAGTTTGAAATTCCTTCGGGTATGGTAGAGAAACTGCTAGCTAATCCTTTTACAGGAGATGGAACATTGCATCCCGATTTGCACCTAATCTATGTGGATGAAGTTTGTGGATTATTTAAGCTTGCAGGTATGCCCGAGGATGTTATCAAGAAGAAGGTATTACCTTTATCTTTGAAGGGAAAGGCATTGACATGGTTTAGGCTATGTGATGATATCGGATCATGGAACTACAACCGATTGAAATTGGAATTTCATCAGAAGTTTTATCCTATGCATCTGGTTCATCGTGATCGTAATTATATATATAATTTTTGGCCTCGCGAAGGAGAAAGTATCGCTCAAGATTGGGGGAGGCTTAATTCAATGTTATATTCATGCCCCAATCATGAGCTCTCAAGAGAAACCATTATTCAAAAAAATTATGCTCGGCTTTCTCTCAATAATCGCTCCATGCTCGATACTTCTTGTACTGCTTCTTTTATGATGAGGATTGTTGAATTCAGAGGGATTTATTGAGAAGAATTAAACGCAACTCTGAAGATTGGGAACTCAACGAACGTAAGGAGTCAGGTATAACACCTAAGTTTGATTGTGTTAAATCTTTTATGGATACTGATGTTTTCCGTGAATTTAGCACTAAATATGGACTTGACTCTGAGATCGTAGCTTCTTTCTATGAATCATTTTCTACTCATGTTGATCTCCCTGAGGAGAAGTGGTTTAAATATCATCCTCCCATTGAAGTAAAATTAGTTGAACCTATTAAAGTTGAAGAAAAGACTATCACTCATAATGTTGATCCTATTGTTCCTACCGCTTATATTGAGAAACCACCTTTCCCTGTTAGAATAAAGGATCATGCTAAAGCTTCAACTATGGTCAACAAAAGTAATATTAGAACACCCAAACCCTCTGAGCAAATTAAATTTGAACCTAGTATTGATATGGTTAAAGATCTCTTGGTTGATAATATTGATGGGCATGTTATTTACTTCTGTGATGAAGCTGCTAGAATTGCTAAACCTAATACTAAAGATAAACATAGACCTGTTGTTGGCATGCCTGTTGTTTCGGTTAAAATATGAGATCACTGTTATCATGGCTTATGTGATATGGGTGCTAGTATCAGTGCAATACCTTATACCTTATACACTACAAGAAATATGTCAACTTATGACCTTCTGTCAGTGACCCTCGAAGAATTGGTCATAAATTTATGACCATTTCAGACCAATTGGTCAAAAGCTGTTCGGGGGGCTCCAAACCCTAAACCATTGCGACCATTTTGGTCAGAAAGGTCGTAATTTCCTCACACGAAAAGGTCATAAAGCAAATAGCGCTAGTCCGCCGCCTTATTTCTAGTTGTTAACGACCAATATAGATGGTCATAGCCTTGTAAATTGTGGTGGGTTGCTATGACTAGGCGCCACCTCATCAGTTTTGCCTATGTGTCATGTCCATGTGGCAGTTTTTGCCCTAGGTTGTGAAGCAACCTATATTTCTGTCATTCCAAAAATTCCCAAAAAAATCTCATAAATTCCTTGGGTCATATCTTCGTCAAATATGTAAAAACCTTCGTTGCCTAGTTCAAAAATAATTCAAAAATATTCATTTTCCAATTCTGTTCAGAGTAACAGTTTGTGAAGGAAGTACCACTTTGGCATGTCCAAATAGTATCCATTTTCTCTGATTGCTTTCCTATGCCCAAATAACCATCCTCCACCAAATGCCAGCTCAATCCATTCATTATTTTGAGCCGAGCTTCAACATTTGTATTTATGTCCAGTGTGGTGGTTTGCAAAGCAAGTACCACCTAGGCTCCTCCTTTTGAGCTGAAAATTTGTGAAGACGGTCTTCTTAGTAACTAATCATCCTCAGCCAAAACTCACACCCATTAGCCATGTACATTTCTGTCAGCTAATCAAACACTTGGTCGCTTATTCATGTTTGAGCATCGATCGGTCTCCTCGTGAGAATCTTATGTTGTGATTTTCTTCCTAGCACCTAACTGGGAGTGCCCAACCCACTAGACATGCCTAGGCCGCCCAGAACACATGGCAGCGCTACGGTCCACGCTGTGACCACGCTTGTGAGCATCTTGAGCTTCTGGCAGCTCTAGAGTTGGGGCCCTCGGCCATCCGTCAAACCTTGATGCCTCGCCATCAAACCATGTATTTCTGATTAAATAGATACTTATTTACCTAGAAATGATTTTTGGAAAAAATAAAGAGCAAACTATGAGGCAGCTGCAGTTCAAATTTGACCCGTTTCCACCTGAATCGGCGGCAATTTGTCTTTTTCACCAGAGGTGGATCAAAACTTTTTTCACCCAACCATTTTGTCGATTGTGCATTATATATGGCCTAGTATTTTATAAAATTGATTTGGTCCATTTTTGCAACAATTATTTGGTAGTTCCTTCACAAAAAAACCTCCTTTTGGGCACTCGGAAAATGGAAAATGGTTTTTTCGTCCAAAGAAAATGAAAACTTCCTTAGGCAACATTGTTTGGAATTCCAATATGTACCCTTGTTCACAATATGAGATCATTTGAACAAACTATGCCATGAATGTGGCCATAAGATTGATCATTTGGCTTGAAAGCCATTGATCTCCACACGTGATAGCTCGTTTCTGAGAACACTTTTTAAAAAAAATTGCCGTATTACAAGTTTGTTATTTTTCCTAGGAACTTGGCCACATATAATGACACAATGCGAAGGTTTCCCAATTTTTTGATTTTTGTTGAATTTTTTATGCCCGTTTCAAAATGCGGTCAAAACGGCGGGCTTGACCGTTCCTAGCTAGTGGTTGAATCTTGGAATTTTTTTGGCGTTTCTCTGATTAAATAGGTACTTATGTACCTAGAAATGATTTTTGGAAAAAATAAATAGCAAACTATGAGGCACCTACAGTTCAAATTTGACCCGCTTCCAGCTGAATCGGCGGGAATTTGTCTTTTTCACCAGAGGTGGATCAAAACTTTTGACACCCAACCATTTTGTCAATTGTGCATTAAATATGGCCTAGTATTTTAGAAAAATGATTTGGTCCAATTTTCCAACAATTATTTGGGAGGTCCTTCACAAAAAAACCTCCTTTCGGGCACTCGAAAAATGAAAAATGGTTTTTTCGTCCAAAGAAAATGAAAACTTCCTTAGGCAACATTGTTTGCCATTCCAATATGCACCCTTGTGCACAGTATGAGATCATTTGAACAAACTATGCCATGAATGTGGCCATAAGATTGATCATTTGGCTTGAAAGCCATTGATCTCCACACATGATAGCTCGTTTCTGAGAACACTTTTTAAAAATAATTGCCGTATTACAAGTTTGTTATTTTTCCTAGGAACTTGGCCACATATAATGACACAATGCGAAGGTTTCCCAATTTTTTGATTTTTGTTGAATTTTTTATGCCCGTTTCAAAACGCGGTCAAAGCAGGCGGGCTTGACCGTTCCTAGCTAGTGGTTGAATCTTGGAATTTTTTTGGTGTTTCTCTGATTAAATAGGTACTTATGTACCTAGAAATGATTTTTGGAAAAAATAAATAGCAAACTATGAGGCACCTACAGTTCAAATTTGACCCGCTTCCAGCTGAATCGGCAGGAATTTGTCTTTTTAACCAGAGGTGGATCAAAACTTTTGACACCCAACCATTTTGTCAATTGTGCATTAAATATGGCCTAGTATTTTAGAAAAATGATTTTGTCCAATTTTGTAACAATTATTTGGGAGGTCCTTCACAAAAAAACCTCCTTTCTAGCACTTTCGAAAAATGAAAAATGGTTTTTTCGTCAAAGAAAATGAAAACTTCCTTAGGCAACATTGTTTGCCATTCCAATATGCACTCTTGTGCACAGTATGAGATCATTTGAACAAACTATGCCATGAATGTGGCCATAAGATTGATCATTTGGCTTGAAAGCCATTGATCTCCACACATGATAGCTCGTTTCTGAGAACACTTTTTTATAATAATTGCCGTATTACAAGTTTGTTATTTTTCCTAGGAACTTGGCCACATATGATGACACAATGCGCAGGTTTCCCAATTTTTTGATTTTTTTTTGAATTTTTTATGCCCGTTTCAAAATGCGGTCAAAACGGTGGGAATGACCATTCCTAGCTAGTGGTTGAATCTTGGAATTTTTTTGGTGTTTCTCTGATTAAATAGGTACTTATGTACCCAGAAATGATTTTTGGAAAAAATAAATAGCAAACTATGAGGCACCTACAGTTCAAATTTGACCCGCTTCCACACAGATCGGCAGAATTTTGTCTTTTTCACAAGAGGTGGATAAAAGATTTTGACACCCTTCCATTTGGTTAATTGTGAATTAAATATGGTCTACTATTTTAGAAAATTGTTTTGGTCCAGTTTTGCAACAATTATTTGGTAGGTTCTTCACAAAAAAACCGCATTTTGGGCATTCGAAAAATGGAAAATGATTTTTTCGTGCAAAGAAAATGAAAAATTCCTTACTCAACATTTTTGGTCATTCAAGATACAAACTTGTTCACAATGTGAGACCAGTTTTTTTTATTTTTCATGTGCAAAAGTAGAAGAAAAACAAAATAAAATACACAAATCACATATACTTCATTCCCATTGGTGGAGTTGGTTTGACACGGATTGATGACATGGCGCCCATCCATCCATCCATCATCCCACATCCATCCATGCATTTATCTATAGAGAACAAAAAGGAAAAAAGAAAATGAAAAGGGGAAACCCCACAGACCCACCCACCCCGATCCCATCCCTCCCACACCCCCTCTCGTCTCCCACCCACCCCCGATCCCATCCCTCCCAAACCCTAACCCGCACTCCTCCTTCCCCGGCTCCTCGCCGCCGCCACCGCCTCCCAGTCCCGCAGCGGCGCCCACCCAAATCCGTGTTCTCCCTCCCAGATCCAATCCGGCCTCCCGCCCTCCCGCCCTCCATCTCCATTCCTGCGCCCATCCACCTTGCCCTCCCGCCCCGGCCATCTCCATTCCTGCGCGCGTCAGCCACCTCCCTCCGGCGGAGTTCGACCCCCCTCTCCCGCGCCCATCCATAGGCCTCGCAATGGATGTTGCTCTGCAGACGCCAAGGCCACCACCGCGTGCTCGCCCGCAAGCAATTCGTGCTCGAGGTCATCCACCCGAGCACCAAATCCTAACCACCCGTGCTCGAGGTCAAACACGTGGTCCTGCTTTCTGCAAGGTTCGTCGAGCGCATCTCCGCCAGGAGGGAGGCGCCTCGCCGTCTCCTCGCCCCGACCGCCCGGCCGCCGGTAAGTAGTCCCTCCCGATCCGCCCCGCTCGCCTCCTAGCGGCCCGCGTCTCCGCGCTTGGGCCGGTCAGATCGCGGCCTGCTTGGCGCGCCTCCCGATTTGGATCTGCCCGATCCCTCGGCGCGGCTCGCCGGGCGCCTCCTTGCACGGGGCCCATCCCCGTCGGATTCGGCCGCCGGCCTGCCTACCTGCCTGCCCGTGCCTACGCCGCTGCTGACGGTTTAGTCAAGCCTAGGTGCCTGTCTTCGTCGGAGTCGCTGCGCTGTCGGTGCTCCGGCCCAGTCCTGCCTCCGCGTGCTGCTGGGTGGCCGAGCTCCAGATCTCGTAGCCGGCGTGTCCCTGCCCAAAAGGGGAGGGCTGGGGATATATTTTTTTTTAATGCGTCGAGTAGATTCGTGTTGCTACTTCTGCAGTTCTGCTAGTCGCTCTCATTCATTCCTTGTTTGAGCTTCCGCATGCGCAACTGCTTGCTTATTGCTGACACGAATTTACGGAGAAATCCGGCTCTAATCCTGTACATGTAGATAGATTTGTCAGGGATTCGATCCTTGCTTGAGAAGATAGCACCACATCTGGCTAGTCTTACTTTTAAGGCACGCTTTTGCCTTTGAGATACGCTGCAATTTACTACTTACAAGTTGTTGGTTGCTCTGCCTTGTCGAGTTGCTGATGACCATAACCATTTGCAGCTCGTCGTTGGTGGTTCCTGGCAAGCAAGTGAAGCCCAGCTGGCATGGCGGCCAACCTGCCCTTCCTGCCGAACGCGTGCAGCTCTCTAGTTCTCTCATGTCTGCTGCACGCACGCACGCTACTGCTGTTGGGGAACGCAGTAATTTCAAAAATTTCCTACGCACACACAGGACCATGGTGATGGCATAGCAACGAGAGGGGAGAGTGTTGTCTACGTACCCTCGTAGACCGTAAGCGGAAGCGATCACAACGTAGAGGAAGTAGTCGTCGTTCTCCTCGCGATCCTGCCGATCCCAGCGCCGTTACTCGGCACCTCCGAGTCGATGATGACGTAGAGGAAGTAGTCAGACGTTCTCCTCGCGATCCAGCCGATCCCAGCGCCGTTACTCCGGCGCCTCCGAGTTCTTGGCACACGTTCAGCTCGATGGCGCTCCACGGGCTCCGATCCAGCAAAGCTCCGGGAGGGGAGTTCCACAAGACGACGTGGCAGGACGACCTTGATGTTTCACCGGCGCAGGCTTCGCCTAAGCACTGCTACGATATGACCGAGGTGGAATATGGTGGAGGGGGGCACCGCACACGGCTAAGGAACGATCTCAAGGATCAACTTGTGTGTCATGGGGTGCCCCCCTGCCCCCGTATATAAAGGATGGAGGAGGAGGAGGCCGACCAAGGCATAGGTGCGGCCAGGGTGTGGAGTCCTACTAGGACTCCAAGTCCTAGTAGGAGTCCACCAAGAGGGGAGGAAGGGAGAAGGAAGTGGAGGAGAAGGAAAGGTGGCGGCCCCCTTTTCCCTAGTCCAATTCGGACTAGAGGGAGGGGGCGCAGCAACCTTGGCCCTTTCTCCTCTTCCCACTAAAGCCCATCAAGGCCCATTGCTTCTCCCGTAACTACCGGTACTCGAAAATACTCGAATCATTCGAACCTTTCCGAACTCCGAATATAGTCGTCCAATATATCGATCTTTACGTCTCGACCATTTCGAGACTCCTCGTCAAGTCCCCGATCTCATCCGGGACTCCGAACTCCTTCGGTACATCAAAACTCATAAACTCATAATATAAGCATCGCCGAAACCTTAAGCGTGCGGACCCTACGGGTTCGAGAACTATGTAGACATGACCTAGAACTATTCTCGGTCAATAACCAATAGCGGGACCTGGATGCCCATATTGGCTCCTACATATTCTCTGAAGATCTTTATCGGTCAAACCGCGCATAACAACATACGTTGTTCCCTTTGTCATCGGTATGTTACTTGCCCGAGATTCGATCGTCGGTATCCAATACCTAGTTCAATCTCATTCGGGCAAGTCTCTTTACTCGTTACGTAATGCATCATTCCGTAACTAACTCATTAGCTACATTGCTTGCAAGGCTTATAGTGATGTGCATTACCGAGAGGGCCCAGAGATACCTCTCCATAATCGGAGTGACAAAACCTAATCTCGAAATACGCCAACCCAACATGTACCTTCGGAGACACCTGTAGTACTCCTTTATAATCACCCGATTACGTTGTGACGTTTGGTAGTACCCAAAGTGTTCCTCCGGTAAACGGAGTTGCATAATCTCATAGTTACAGGAACATGTATGGGTCATGAAGAAAGCATTAACATACTAAACGATCAAGTGTTAAGCTAACGGAATGGGTCATGTCAATCAGATCATTCAACTAATGATGTGACCTTGTTAATCAAATAACAACCCCTTGTTCATGGTTAGGAAACATAACCATCTTTGATTAACAAGCTAGTCAAGTAGAGGCATACTAGTGACACTCTGTTTGTCTATGTATTCACACATGTATTATGTTTCCGGTTAATACAATTCTAGCATGAATAATAAACATTTATCATGATATAAGGAAATAAATAATAACTTTATTATTGCCTCTAGGGCATATTTCCTTCAGTCTCCCACTTGCACTAGAGTCAATAATCTAGTTCACATCGTCATGTGATTTAACATCAATAGTTCACATCTATATGTGGTTAACACCCATAGTTCACATCGACATGTGACCAATACCCGAAGGGTTTACTAGAGTCCATAATCTAGTTCACATCGCTATGTGATTAACACCCAAAGAGTACTAAGGGATGATCATGTTTTGCTCGTGAGAGAAGCTTAGTCAACGGGTCTGTCACATTCAGAGCCGTATGTATTTTGCAAATATTCTATGTCTACAATGCTCTTGCGGGGCTACTTTAGCTAATTGCTCCCACTTTCAATATGTATCCAGATTGAGACTTAGAGTCATCTGGATCGTGTAAAAGCTTGCACCGATTTAACTCTTTCTGACGGGCTCTTTTATCACTTCCATAATCGAGAAATATTTCCTTAGTCCTCACTAAGGATGTTCTTGACCAATGTCCAAAGGATCTACTCCTAGATCACTATTGTACTCCTTGCCAAATTCAGAGCAAGGTATACAATAGGTCTGGTACATAGCATAGCATACTTTATAGAACCTATGATCGAGGCATAGGGAATGACTTTCATTCTCTTTTCTATTTTCTGCCGTGGTCGGGATTTGAGTCTTACTCAATTTCATACGTTTTGCAACACAGGCAAGAACTTTTCTTTGACTGTTCCATTTTGAACTACTTCAAAATCTTGACAAGGTATGTACTTATTGAAAAACTTATCAAGCGTTTTGATCTATCTCTATAGATCTTGATGCTCAATATGTAAGCAGCTTCACCGAGGTCCTTCTTTGAAAAACCCTTTCAAATACTCCTTTATGCTTTGCGAATAATTCTACATTATTTCCGATCAACAATATGTCATTCACATATACTTATCGTAAATGCTGTAGTGCTCCCACTCACTTTCTTGTAAATACAGGCTTCTCCAAAAAGTCTCAGATAAAACCATATGCTTTGATCACACTATCAAAGCGTTTATTCCAACTCCGAGATGCTTGCACCAGTCCATAGATGGATCGCTGAAGCTTGCACATTTTGTTAGCTCCTTTAGGATTGACAAAACCTTCTGGTTGCATCATATACAACTCTTCTTTAAGAAATCCATTAAAGAATGTAGTTTTGACATCCATTTGCCAGATTTCATAAAATGTGGCAATTGCTAACATGATTCGGACAGACTTAAGCATCGCTACAGTTGAGAAAATCTCATTGTAGTCAACACCTTGAACTTGTCGAAAACCTTTCTGCGACAAGTCGAGCTTTGTAGATAGTAATACTACTATCAGTGTCCGTCTTCCTCTTGAAGATCCATTTATTTAACATGGCTTGCTGATCATCGAGCAAGTCAATCAAAGTCCATACTTTGTTCTCATACATGGATCCTATCTCAGATTTCATGGCCTCAAGCCATTTTTGCGGAATCTGGGCTCATCATCGCCTCCTCATAGTTCGTAGGTTCATCATGGTCTAGTAACATGACTTCCAGAATAGGATTACCGTACCACTCACAGTGCGGACTGTACTGGAAGACCTACAAGGTTTTGTAGTAACTTGATCTGAAGTTTCATGATCATCATCATTAGCTTCCTCACTAATTGGTGTAGGAATCATCGAACTGATTTACGTGATGAACTACTTTCCAATTCGGGAGAAGGTACAAATTACCTTATCAAGCTCTTACTTTCCTCCCACTCACTTCTTTCGAGAGAAACTTTTTCTCTAGAAAGGATCCACCTTAGCAACGAAAAAACTTGCCTTCGGATCTGTGATAGAAGGTGTACCCAATAGTTACCTTTGGGTATTCTATGAAGACGCACTTCTCCGATTTGGGTTTGAGCTTATCGGTGAAAACTTTTTCACATAAGCATCACAACTTCAAACTTTTAAGAAATGACAGCTTAGGTTTATCGTTAAACCATAGTTCATACGGTGTCATCTCAACGGATTTAGATGGTGCCCTATTAAACGTGAATGCAGCTGTCTCTAATGCATAACCCCAAAACGATAGTGGTAAATCGGTAAGATACATCATAGATCGCACCATATCCAATAAAGTGTGGTTCTGACGTTCGTACACACCATTATGCTGTGGTGTTCGGTGGCGTGAGTAGTGAAATTATTTCACATTGTTTTAATCAAGGCCAAACTCGTAACTCAAATATTTTTCCTCTGCGATCATATCGTAGAAACTTTTATTTTCTTGTTACGATGATTCTTCACTTCACTCTGAAATTCTTTGAACTTTTCAAATGTTTCAGACTTGTGTTTCATCAAGTAGATATACCCATATCTGCTCAAATCATCTTGTGAAGGTCAGAAAATAACGATACTTGCCACGAGCATCAACATTCATTGGATCGCATACATCGGTATGTATTATTTCCAAGAAGTCAGTATCTCGTTCCATTGTTCCGAACAACGGAGTTTCAGTCATCTTGCCCAAAAGGCACGGTTCGCAAGTATCAAATGATTCATAATCAAGTGATTCCAAAAGTCCATCAGCATGGAGTTTTTCTTCATGCGCTTTACACCAATATGACCTAAACGGCGATTGCCACAAATAAGTTGCACTATCATTATTAACTTTGCATCTTTTGGTTTCAATATTATGAATATGTGTATCATCGTGATCGAGATCCAATGAACCATTTTCATTGGGTGTGTAACCATATAAGGTTTTATTCATGTAAACAGAACAACAATTTATTCTCTTACTTAAATGAATAACCGTATTGCAATAAACATGATCAAATCATATTTATGCTCAACACCAAATAACACTTATTTAGGTTCCACACTAATCCCGAAAGTATAGGGAGTGTGCGATGATGATCATATCAATCTTGGAACTACTTCCAACACTCATCTTCACTTCCCCTTCAACTAGTTTCATTCATTCTGCAACTCCTGCTTCAAGTTACTACTCTTAGCAACCGAACCAAAGATCAAATACCGAGGGTTGCTACGAACACTAGTAAAATACACATCAATAATCTGTATCTCAAATATACCTTTGTTCACTTTGCCATCCTTCTTATCCGCCAAATACTTGGGGTAGTTCCGCTTCTAGTGACCAGTTCCATTGCAGCAAAAGCACTTAGTCTCGTGCTTAGGTCCGGACTTGGGTTTCTTCACTCGAGCAGCAACTTGCTTGCCGTTCTTCTTGAAGTTCCCCTTCTTCCCTTTGCCCTTTTCCTTGAGATTAGTGGTCTTGTCAATCATCAACACTTGATGCTCTTTCTTGATTTCTACCTTCGTCGATTTCAACATCACGAAGAGCTCGGGAATCGCTTTTCGTCATCCCTTGCATACTCTAGTTCATCACGAAGTTCTAGTAACTTAGTGATGGTGACTAGAGAATTCTGTCAATCACTATCTTATCTGGAAGATTAACTCCCACTTGATTCAAGCGATTGAAGTACCCGGACAATCTGAGAACATGCTCACTAGTTGAGCGATTCTCTTCCATCTTTTAGCTATAGAACTTGTTGGAGATTTCATATCTCTCAACTCGGTATTTGCTTGAAATATTAACTTCAATTCCTGGAACATCTCATATGGTCCATGACGTTCAAAACGTCTTTGAAGTCCCGATTCTAAGCTGTTAAGTATGGTGCACTAAACTATCAAGTAGTCATCATATTGAGCTAGCCAAACGCTCATAACGCCTACATTTGCTCCTGCAATAGGTCTGTCACCTAGCGGTGCATTAAGGACATAATTCTTCATGCAGCAATGAGGATAAACCTCGGATCACGGATCCAATCCGCATCATTGCTACTAACATTTTTCAATACAATTTTCTCTAGGAACACATATAAAAACATAGGGAAGCAACAACGCGAGCTATTGATCTACAACATAATTTGCAAAATACTACCAGACTAAGTTCATGATAAATTAAAGTTCAATTAATCATATTACTTAAGAACTCCCACTTAGATAGACATCTCTCTAGTCATCTAAGTGATTACGTGATCCAAATCAACTAAACCATAACCGATCATCACGTGAGATGGAGTAGTTTTCAATGGTGAACATCTTATGTTGATCATATCTACTATATGATTCACGCTTTCGACCTTTCGGTCTCCGTGTTCCGAGGCCATATCTGCATATGCTAGGCTCGTCAAGTATAACCTGAGTATTCTGCGTGTGCAAAACTGGCTTGCACCCGTTGTAGATGGACGAGAGCTTATCACACCCGATCATCATGTGGTGTCTCGCACGACGAACTTTGGCAACGATGCATACTCGTGGAGAACACTACTTGATAATTTTAGTGAGAGATCATCTTAAAATGCTACCGTCAATCAAAGCAAAATAAGATGCATAAAGGATAAACATCACATGCAATCAATATAAGTGATATGATATGGCCATCATCATCTTGTGCTTGTGATCTCCATCTCCGAAAACCGTCATGATCACCTTCGTCACCGGTAGCGACACCTTGATCTCCATCGTAGCATCGTTGTCGTTTCGCCATCTATTGCTTCTCGACTATCGCTACCGCTTAGTGATAAAGTAAAGCAATTACAGGGCGTTGCATTTCATACAATAAAGCGACAACCATATGGCTCACCGATTGCCGATAACTCGGTTACAAAACATGATCATCTCATACAATAAAATATAGCATCACGTCTTGACCATATCACATCACAACATGCCCTGCAAAAACAAGTTAGACGTCCTCTACTTTGTTGTTGCAAGTTTTACGTGGCTGCTACGGGCTGAGCAAGAACCGTTCTTACCTACGCATTAAAACCACAACGATACTTCGTCAAATAGACTCCGTTTAACCTTCTCAAGGACCGGGCGTAGCCACACCGGTTCAACTAAAGTGAGAGAGACAGACACCCGCCAGCCACCTTTAAGCACGAATGCTCAGAACGGTGAAACCAGTCTCGCGTAAGCGTCTGGCGTAATGTCGGTCCGGGCCGCTTCATCTCACAATACCGCTGAACCAAAGTATGACATGCTGGTAGGCAGTATGACTTGTATCGCCCACAACTCACTTGTGTTCTACTCGTGCATATGACATCAACGCATAAAACCAGGCTCGGATGCCACTGTTGGGGAACGTAGTAATTTCGAAAATTTCCTACGCACACACAGGACCATGGTGATGGCATAGCAACGAGAGGGAGAGTGTTGTCTACGTACCCCTCGTGAGACCGTGGCGGAAGCGATCACAACGTAGAGGAAGTAGTCGACGTTCTCCTCGCGATCCTGCCGATCCCAGCGCCGTTACTCCGGCACCTCCGAGTCGATGATGACGTAGAGGAAGTAGTCGTACGTTCTCCTCGCGATCCAGCCGATCCCAGCGACGTTACTCCGGCGCCTCCGAGTTCTTGGCACACGTTCAGCTCGATGACGCTCCACGGGCTCCGATCCAGCAAAGCTCCGGGGAGGGGGAGTTCGTCGGCCTGACGGCGTGGTGGACGACCTTGATGTTTCACCGGCGCAGGGCTTCGCCTAAGCACTGCTACGATATGACCGAGGTGGAATATGGTGGAGGGGCACCGCTGCGGCTAAGGAACGATCTCAAGGATCAACTTGTGTGTCATGGGGTGCCCCCCCCTGCCCGTATATAAAGGATGGAGGAGGAGGAGGCCGCCAAGGCATAGGTGCGGCCAGGTGTGGAGTCCTACTAGGACTCCAAGTCCTAGTAGGAGTCCACCAAGAGGGAGGAAGGGAGAAGGAAGTGGAGGAGAAGGAAAGGTGGCGGCCCCTTTTCCCTAGTCCAATTCGGACTAGAGGGAGGGGGCGCAGCAGCCCCTTGGCCCTTTCTCCTCTTCCCACTAAAGCCCATCAAGGCCCATTGCTTCTCCCGTAACTACCGGTACTTCGAAAAATACTCGAATCATTCGGAACCTTTCCGAACTCCGAATATAGTCGTCCAATATATCGATCTTTACGTCTCGACCATTTCGAGACTCCTCGTCAAGTCCCCGATCTCATCCGGGACTCCGAACTCCTTCGGTACATCAAAACTCATAAACTCATAATATAACTGCCATCGAAACCTTAAGCGTGCGGACCCTACGGGTTCGAGAACTATGTAGACATGACCTAGAACTATTCTCGGTCAATAACCAATAGCGGGACCTGGATGCCCATATTGGCTCCTACATATTCTACGAAGATCTTTATCGGTCAAACCGCATAACAACATAATTTGTTCCCTTTGTCATCGGTATGTTACTTGACCTAGATTTGATCTTCTGTTTCCAATAGCTAGTTCATTCTCGTTCTTGGCAAGTCTCTTTACTCGTTACGTAATGCATCATTCCGTAACTAACTCATTAGCTACATTGCTTGCAAGGCTTATAGTGATGTGCATTACCGAGAGGGCCCGGAGATACCTCTCCGACAATCGGAGTGACAAAACCTAATCTCAAATACGCCAACCCAACATGTACCTTCGGAGACACCTGTAGTACTCCTTTATAATCACCCGATTCACGTTGTGACGTTTGGTAGTACCCAAAGTGTTCCTCCGTAAACGGAGTTGCATAATCTCATAGTTACAGGAACATGTATGGGTCATGAAGAAAGCATTAACATACTAAAGCGATCAAGTGTTAAGCTAACGGAATGGGTCATGTCAATCAGATCATTCAACTAATGATGTGACCTTGGTAATCAAATAACAACCCCTTGTTCATGGTTAGGAAACATAACCATCTTTGATTAACAAGCTAGTCAAGTAGAGGCATACTAGTGACACTCTGTTTGTCTATGTATTCACACATGTATTATGTTTCCGGTTAATACAATTCTAGCATGAATAATAAACATTTATCATGATATAAGGAAATAAATAATAACTTTATTATTGCCTCTAGGGCATATTTCCTTCAACTGCCCTCTGGTGACTTGCTACGCACACACTGCAACAACAGGTAGAGATGCCTTTCATCTCCCTTTGTACTGTTGGTCATGGGGTGGTGCTGCTCCTCTCCCTTTCTCGGATCAGTAGCTGCATTATTCCCAAATAAATCTGTGCTTCTATTTAGATTCTGCCCGTAACATGTTTGATGTTATGCTTATGAGGAGTTGAACTTCATTTTTTCCAGGTTCTTCTTTGGTGTATCAGGCCTGGTGTAATTTGTTTTCAAAAGTGAGCTTGTTGTACAGTCCAATTCATCTGGGAAAATTAACTTAATGGAGAGTTCTTCGTGATGTTGCTTGCATATATTTCTTTTGTCTAACAAACTGGATGCTTAAATTTTGGATATAAACATTGAGTAGGTGCTAAAATGTTTTGCTAATAATAGTTTCCAACTTGCTTTTAGCAGAACTACATAACTATAAAAACACATCAAAACTATTATAGCTCAATCAATTTGCATATTTTAATTATGTGTACTCAAAATTGAAACTGTTATCAGAATTGTGATATTGTGCATTGGCTTGCTGAACCCTTGCTGAACCCTTGTGCTGGCTAGAAATGCAGAATTGTGATATTGTCTTTGGGAGCACTCTTGCTACAGTCATTAGCTCATAAGCATCAGACCATATGTTTTCTTATAAGCAAACTATATTGATGGTTGCAAGATAAGTTAAAATATACTAGTGCTACCTTGAAATGTCAAATACATGTTCGCTCTCAGCTGGGATATTGGATTGTACTTAGTTATGTGACTCGTTCATGTTCACGCTGCTTGTTAAGTGATTACCTTTATGTACTTGCTACAAGTAAGATGGTCAATACATGCTTGTTTTGTATCTATTCCAGAACAGTTTGCTTGGTCGCCTGATGCTTGATGCATGTATAATGTGACTCACACATCATGAAATCTGAATAACTTTGACATAGTTGCTCTGTTATCTTGCAATCGGGTTGATACTTGTCATTTTCCCTTCCCAAATATATCTTAGTTTTGCTGTTATGAGAATGCTACATGCATAGTTTCTTATTAGATCTCAAATTCTGCAGCTATTTTTCATTGTTAGGAGAATGTTGTATGCACGGCTTCACTTGATTATATTGCTAACTTTTCTGATATATAACTCGCAGATTTTGGCCTTAATTCGTCAAAAGTTGCTTTACAAGGAACTGCTGGAGAAGAATCATAAAGTAAACTTGCACCCAACAATGTGTTTTAGCTCCTGGAGCGGGACATGTTAATATTTAGCTGTATTTTATATTTCAATACCTGATTTGTACCAGTGATTGTAAAGTACCTGCCATGATTTGGCTGCCGTTTGAAAATTTATGTGTTATTGGGTCTGTTTGAATCAAGTTATTGGTTGTTGCACAAATTGAGAATTGGCGTGTGGCACCTAAACAACACACCTGGTCCCATTTCACTAGTGGATCCTTTAAAATAGGAAAGAAACAAAAGAAAACTGACATGTGGGACCTAATTGGATGACCTGGACCTGGTTGAAAATGGATTGTAAAAAGGACCAAATAAGAAATGGAAGCAAAAAGGCCGAACGCCTAGAAAATAAAAAGGTCGCAATATTGGGCTTGGCCCATGAACCCAACCAAAAATTGACAGACAGAAAAAAACACAAATAGGCCGAATTGTTGGGATAGGCCCATGTAGAAAATCGAATTGGACCGGGATGAATCTTGTGCCACATCAGCTTGCCACGCTGGATGCCTACGTGGCCTGGGGAGGTTGCTAGTGACCAAAACGCCACAGTAGGAATATTTTGGTCGTAAACGTCTTTGACCATTCCAGAAGAAAGGTCGCTATAGTCAGTTTACGACGGCCAGCTTTTGACCTTCTGTTTTTGGTCACAAAAAGGTCGTAAATGGAAATTTGTGACCTTTCAGTGACCAATAGTGGTGGTCACAAGTTGACATATTTCTTGTAGTGATATAAAGAAATTATGCATGATATTGCACCTGCTGAGATAGAAGATATTGATGTTATTATTAAGCTTGCAATAGAGATACTATCTCACTGGTTGGGATTGTTAGATATGTTGAACTCTTGTGTGGGAAAATTAAATATCCTACTGATTTTCTTGTTCTTGCTTCCCCACAAGATAACTTTTGTCCCATTATATTTGGTAGACCCTTCTTGAATATTGTTAATGCTAAAATAGACTGCAAAAAGGATATTGTTTCTGTTGGTTTAGGGGATCTGTCTCATTATTTTAATTTTGCTAAATTTCATAGACAACCCCATGATAAAGAATTGCCTAGTAAAGATGAAATTATTGGTCTTGCTTCTATTGCCGTGCCTCCTAATGATCCTTTGGAACAATATTTGCTAGACCATGAAAATGATATGTTTATGAATGAAAGAAGGGAAATATATGAAGTATTCTTTAAACAGGGACCTATTTTGAAACACAACTTGCCTGTTGAAATTCTAGGGGATCCTCCTCCACCCAAGGGTGATCCCGTGTTTGAGCTTAAGCCATTACCTGATACTCTTAAATATGCTTATCTTGATGAAAAGAAGATATATCATGTTATTATTAATGCTAACCTTTCAAAGCAGGAAGAAGGGAAATTATTAAAAACTCTGAAGAAGCACCGTGCTGCTATTGGATATACTCTGGATGATCTTAAGGGCATTAGTCCCACTCTATGCCAGCACAAAATAAAATTGGAGAAAGACGCTAAACCGGTTGTTGATCACCAACGACGGTTAAATCCTAAGATGAAAGAAGTGGTAAGAAATGAAATACCGAAGCTTTCGGTGGCAAGTATAATTTATCCCGTTGCTGATAGTCAGTGGGTAAGCCCTGTCCATTGCGTCCCTAAGAAGGGAGGTATTACTGTTGTTCCTAATGATAAAGATGAATTGATCCCACAAAGAATTGTTACAGGTAATAGAATGGTAATTGATTTCTGCAAATTGAATAAAGCTACTAGAAAAGATCATTACCCTTTACCTTTTATCGATCAAATGCTAGAAAGATTATCCAAGCATACACATATTTGCTTTCTAGACGGTTATTCTGGTTTCTCTCAAATACCTGTGTCAAAAGAGGATCAAGAAAAGACCACTTTTACTTGACCTTTCGGTACCTTTGCTTATAGACGTATGCCTTTTGGTTTATGTAATGCACCTGCTACCTTTCAAATATGTATGACTGCTATATTCTATGACTTTTGTGAAAAGATTGTTGCTACCTCTTGAGCTTGCGTTGGTTTTCCCCGAAGAGGAGAGGATGATGCAGCAGAGTAGCGTAAGTATTTCCCTCAGTTTTTGAGAATCAAGGTATCAATCCAGTATGAGGCCACACTCAAGTCCCTCATACCTGCACAAAACGATAGCTACTGGCAACCAACGCGATTAGGGCATGTCAATCCCTTCACGGTCACTTACAAGAGTGAGATCTGATAGATAGTATTTTTGGTATTTTTGGTATAGAGATGCAAAGTGAAAAGTAAAAGGCAAAGTAAAAAGCAAAGCAAGATTAAAGTGATGGAGATTGATATGATGAGAATAGACTAGGGGCCATAGGTTTCACTAGTGGCTTCTCTCAAGAGCATAAGTATTCTACGGTGGGTGAACAAATTATGTTGAGCAATTGGATGTAATTGAGCATAGTTATGAGAATATCTAGGCATGATCATGTATATAGGCATCACGTCCGTGACAAGTAGACCGAAACGATTATGCATCTACTACTATTACTCCACTCATCGATCGCTATCCAGCATGCATCTAGAGTATTAAGTTAAAAACAGAGTAACACCTTAAGCAAGATGACATGATGTAGAGAGATAAATTCATGCAATATGAAATAAACCCCATCTTGTTATCCTCGATGGCAACGATGCAATACATGCCTTGCTGCCCTTCACATCCTTTGGGAAAGGACACCGCAAGATCGAACCCAAAGCTAAGCACTTCTCCCATGGCAAGAACTACCAATCTAGTTGGCCAAACCAAACGGATAATTCGAAGAGACATGCAAAGATAACCAATCATACATAAAAGAATTCAGAGAAGATTCAAATATTATTCATAGATAGACTTGATCATAAACCCACAATTCATCGGTCTCAACAACACACCGCAAAAAGAAGATTACATCGAATAGATCTCCACAAGAGAGGGGGAGAACTTTGTATTGAGATCCAAAAAGAGAGAAGAAGCCATCTAGCTACTAACTATGGACCCGAAAGTCTGAGGTAAACTACTCACACTTCATCGGAGAGGCTATGATGATGTAGAAGCCCTCCATGATGACGGCCCTCTCCGGCGGAGCTCCAGAACAGGCCCCAAGATGGGATCTCGTGGATACAGAAAGTTGTGGCGGTGGAATTAGGTTTTTGGCTCTGTATCTATTCGTTTGGGGGTACGTAGGTATATATAGGAGGAATAAGTACATCGGTGGAGCTCCGAGGGGCCCACGAGGCAGGGGGGCGCGCCCCCCACCCTCGTGACCACCTCTCCGATGCCTTGGCGTAGGGTCCAAGTCTCCTGGATCATGTTCGGTGAGAAAATCACGTTCCCGAAGGTTTCATTCCGTTTGGACTCCGTTTGATATTCCGTTTCTTCAAGACACTGAAATAGGCAAAAACAGCAATTCTGGGCTGGGCCTCCGGTTAATAGGTTAGTCCCAAAAATAGTATAAAAGCGGAAAATAAAGCCCAATATAGTCCAAAACAGTAGATAATATAGCATGGAGCAATCAAAAATTATAGATACGTTGGCGACGTATCAGGCATCCCCAAGCTTAATTCCTGCTCGTCCTCGAGTAGGTAAATGATAAAAAGAGAATTTTTGATGCGGAGTGCTACTTGGCATAATTTCAATGCAAATCTTCTTAATTGTGGTATGAATATTCAGATTCGAAATATTCAAGACAAAAGTTCATATTGACATAAAAATGATAATACTTCAAGCATACTAACAAAGCAATTATGTCTTCTCAAAATAACATGGCCAAAGAAAGTTATCCCTACAAAATCATATAGTCTGGCTATGCTCTATCTTCACCACACAAAGTATTTAAATCATGCACAACCCGATGACAAGCCAAGCAATTGTTTCATACTCTAACTTTTTCAAAACTTTTTCGATCTTCACGCAATACATGAGCGTGAGCCATGGATATAGCACTATATGTGGAATAGAGTGGTGGTTGTGGAGAAGACAAAAGGAGGGGAAGATAGTCTCACATCAACTAGGCGTATCAATGGGCTATGGAGATGCCCATCAATAGATATCAATGTGAGTGAGTAGGGATTGCCATGCAACGGATGCACTAGAGCTATAAGTATATGAAAGCTCAACAAAAGAACTAAGTGGGTGTGCATCCAACTCGCTTGCTCACGAAGACCTAGGGCATTCTGAGGAAGCCCATCATTGGAATATACAAGCCAAGTTCTATAATGAAAAATTCCCACTAGTATATGAAAGTGACATAACGAGAGACTCTCTATCATGAAGATCATGGTGCTACTTTGAAGCACAAGTGGAGTAAAAGGATAGTAACATTGTCCCTTCTCTCTTTTCCTCTCATTTTTTTTTATTTGGGTATTTTCTCTTTTTTTTCCTTTTTTTTATTTTTCGTCCGGAGTCTCATCCCGACTTATGGGGGAATCATAGTCTCCATCATTCTTTCCTCACTTGGGACAATGCTCTAAAAATGATGATCATCACACTTTTATTTTTCTTACAACTCAACAATTACAACTCGATACTTAGAACAAAATATGACTCTATATGAATGCCTCCGTGATGTACGAGGATATGCAATGAATCAAGAGTGACATGTATGAAAGAATTATGAACGGTGGCTTTGCCACAATACGATGTCAACTACATGATCATGCTAGCAATATGACAATGATGGAGCATGTCATAATAAACGGAACGGTGGAAAGTTGCATGGCAATATATCTCGAAATGGCTATGGAAATGTCATGATAGGTAGGTATGGTGGCTGTTTTGAGGAAGGTATATGGTGGGTGTATGATACCGGCGAAAAGTGCGTGGTATTAGAGAGGCTAGCAATGGTGGAAGGATGGGAAAAAGTGCATATAATCCATGGACTCAACATTAGTCATAAAGAACTCATATACTTATTGCAAAAATCTAGAAGTTATCAAAGCAAAGTATTACGCGCATGCTCCTAGGGGGATATATTGATAGGAAAATACCATCGCTCGTCCTCGACCGCCACTCATAAGGAAGACAATCACTAAATAAATTATGCTCCGACTTCATCACATAACGGTTCACCATACGTGCATGCTACGGGAATCACAAACTTTAACACAAGTATTCTTTAAATTCACAACTACTCAACTAGCATGACTCTAATATTATCACCTCCATATCTCAAAACAATTATCACGCTTCAATCTTTTCTTAGTATTCAACGCACTCAAAAGAAAGTTTTACAAATCTTGAATACCAAGCATGTTATTATTAAGCAATTTACCATGCTATTTAGAGACTCTCAAAATAATTTAAGTGAAGCATGAGAGATCAATAGTTTCTTCAAAACAAATCCACCACCGTGCTCTAAAATATCTAAGTGAAGCACATAGAGCAAAATTATAACGCTCAAAAAATATAAGTGAAGCACATAGAGCAAAACTACATAGCTCAAAAGATATAAGTGAAGCACATAGAGTATTCTATCAAATTTTAATTCATAATTGGCTCTCTCAAAATGTGTGTACAGCAAGGATGATTGTGGCACACTAACAAACAAAGACACAAATAATACAAGACACTCCAAGCAAAACACATATCATGTTGGTGAATAAAAATATAGCTCCAAGTAAATTACCGATGGAAGTAGACGAAAAAGGGGATGCCTTCCGGGGCATCCCCAAGCTTTGACTTTTTGGTTTCCTTGGATTATCTTGGGGTTGCCATGGGCATCCCCAATCTTAGGCTCTTGCCACTCCTTGTTCCATAATCCATCAAAAGAATTCACCCAAAACTTGAAAACTTCACAACACAAAACTCAATAGAAATCTCGTGAGCTCCATTAGAGAAAGAAAACAAAAGACCACTTCAAGGTACTGTAATGAACTCATTCTTTATTTATATTGGTGTTAAACCTACTGTATTCCAACTTCTCTACGGATTATAAACTATTTTACTAGCCATAGATTCATCAAAATAAGCAAACAACACACGAAAAACAGAATCTGTCAAAAACAGAACAGTCTGTAGTAATCTGTAACTAACGCAAACTTCTAGAACTCCAAAACATCTACCAAAATTGGAAGACCTAGACAATTTGTTTATTTATCAGAAGTTGGAATCAGTATTTTATCACGTTCTGATGATTTTTAATAATTCGGGCACTGAACACAAAGTTTCTGGAAATTACAGCAAGATCAAATAACTATCATCCAAGAAGATCCAATAGGTCTAACTTGGCACAAACACTAATTAAAACACAAAACCACTTCTAAACAGAAGGTAGATGGGTTATTTGTTCCCTAACATAAGAAAAACACAAAAAACTAAAAATAAAATTGGGTTGCCTCCCAACAAGCGCTATCGTTTAACGCCCCTAGCTAGGCATAAAAGCGAGGATAGATCTAGGTATTGCCATCTTTAGCGGTAGGAAAGAAAAGAGAAAAATTCCTTTCTATGGCATTTATTCTACTATTTTGGGAAAGCACATGGCCATTAATAGATGAAGTAAGATTAAGCACGTTACGGAAATTTGCATCTATACTAGATTTCATCTCTTTGATAATTTCATTTTGATAGAAGCATAAGAGGGTGGTAGATTCAACTTTATCATTCATGGGGTGCCCAAATATAGTTTTCATCCTTTCATAGGTATCTATAGCATCCCCTTCAAGAAAACCTCCTCAAAAATAGAATCTAGAACTTGTTTGAAAGAAGCAGGTAATCCAACATAGAAACCTTTTAAGTAAACCTCAATTTGATATTGTGGTATGTAGCTAGCCCTAGTCCTAAATAACCTATCCCAAGCATCTTTTAAAGACTCATCAATTAAATAACGGAAAATTCCAGAGTCATCTTCATCAAGATCATTTAAACTCTCATTGGTAACCCCAGTGGGTCTTTCAATAGCATCATTATTTTTGAGCTTAGAGAGGATAGAGGGGTCATCCAAGGTACTAAGACCCTGGAAAGGACCCTTTATTAGTTTTGATTCGGCCATGGAAATGGGAAGGCAAACGGAAAAGAGAGGCGGAGAAGGAGGAGCTTGGGAAAGAGAGGGCTAATAAAACGGCAAGGGTGAAGTGGGGGAGAGGAAAACGAGAGGCAAATGGCAACTAATGTAATGCGAGAGATAGGGATTGTGATGGGTACTTGGTATGTTTACTTTTTGCGTAGACTCCCCGGCAACGGCGCCAGAAATTCTTCTTGCTACCTCTTGAGCTTGCGTTGGTTTTCCCCGAAGAGGAGAGGATGATGCAGCAGAGTAGCGTAAGTATTTCCCTCAGTTTTTGAGAACCAAGGTATCAATCCAGTAGGAGGCCACGCTCAAGTCCCTCGTACCTGCACAAGACGATAGCTACTCGCAACCAACGCGATTAGGGGTTGTCAATCCCTTCAGGTCACTTACGAGAGTGAGATCTGATAGATAGTATTTTTGGTATTTTTGGTATAGAGATGCAAAGTGAAAAGTAAAAGGCAAAGTAAAAAGCAAAGCAAGATTAAAGTGATGGAGATTGATATGATGAGAATAGACCCGGGGGCCATAGGTTTCACTAGTGGCTTCTCTCAAGAGCATAAGTATTCTACGGTGGGTGAACAAATTACTATTGAGAAATTGACAGAATTGTGCATAGTTATGAGAATATCTAGGCATGATCATGTATATAGGCATCACGTCCGTGACAAGTAGACCGAAACTATTATGCATCTACTACTATTACTCCACTCATTGACCGCTATCCAGCATGCATCTAGAGTATTAAGTTAAAAACAGAACGCCTTAAGCAAGATGACATGATGTAGAGAGATAAATTCATGCAATATGAAATAAACCCCATCTTGTTATCCTCGATGGCAACGATGCAATACGTGCCTTGCTGCCCCTTCATCATGAAAGGACACCACAAGATCGAACCCAAAGCTAAGCACTTCTCCCATGGCAAGAACTACCAATCTAGTAGGCCAAAAAAAACGCATAAAACGAAGAGCCTAGAAAAGATAACCAATCATACATAAAAGAATTCAGAGAAGATTCAAATATTATTCATAGATAGACTTGATCATAAACCCACAATTCATCGGTCTCAACAAACACACCGCAAAACAAGATTACATCGAATAGATCTCCACAAGAGAGGGGGAGAACTTTGTATTGAGATCCAAAAAGAGCGAAGAAGCCATCTAGCTACTAACTATATGGACCCGAAGGTCTGAGGTAAACTACTCACACTTCATCGGAGAGGCTATGATGATGTGGAAGCCCTTCATGATGACGGCCCTCTCCGGCGGAGCTCCGGAACAGGCCCCAAGATGGGATCTCGTGGATACAGAAAGTTGCGGCAGTGGAATTAGGTTTTTGGCTCCGTATCTGTTCGTTTGGGGGTACGTAGGTATATATAGGAGGAAGAAGTACGTCGGTGGAGCTCCGAGGGGGCCACGAGGCAGGGGGCGCGCCCCCCACCCTCGTGACCGCCTCTCTGATGCCTTGGCGTAGGGTCCAAGTCTCATGGATCATGTTCGGTGAGAAAATCACGTTCCCGAAGGTTTCATTCAGTTTGGACTCCGTTTGATATTCCGTTTCTTCGAAACACTGAAATAGGAAAAAAATAGCAATTCTGGGCTGGGCCTCCGGCTAATAGGTTAGTCCCAAAAATAATATAAAACTGGAAAATAAAGCCCAATATAGTCCAAAACAGTAGATAATATAGCATGGAGCAATCAAAAATTATAGATACGTTGGAGACGTATCAATTGTTCAGGTTTTCATGGATGATTTCTCCGTTTATGGAACTTCTTTTGCTGATTTCTTAAGCAACCTTGATCGAGTTTTGCAGAGATGTGAAGAAACTAATATTGTCTTGAATTGGGAGAAGTTCCACTTTATGGTTAATGAAGGTATTGTCTTGGGGCATAAAATTTTTGAAAGAGGTATTGAAGTTGATAAAGCTAAAGTTGATGCTATTTAAAAGATGTCGTGTCCTAAGGACATTAAAGGTATAAGAAGTTTCCTTGGTCATGTTGGTTTTTATAGGAGGTTCATTAAAGACTTCTCAAAAATTTCTAGGCCTCTGACTAATCTCTTACAAAAGGATGTTCCTTTTGTCTTTGATGATGATTGTGTAGAAGCATTTGAAATACTTAAGAAAGCCTGATTTCTGCACCTATTGTTTAGCCGCCTGATTGGAATTTGCCCTTTGAAATTATGTGTGATGCTAGTGATTATGTTGTAGGTGTTGTTCTAGGACAAAGAGTTGATAAGAAATTAAATGTTATCCAATATGCTAGTAAAACTCTAGACAGTGCCCAGAGAAATTATGCTACTACTGAAAAGGAATTTTAGCAGTTGTATTTGCTTGTGATAAGTTTCGGACCTTATATTGTTGATTCTAAAGTAACTATTCACACTGATCATGCTGCTATTAAATACCTTATGGAAAATAAAGATGCTAAACCTAGACTTATTAGATGGGTTCTCTTGCTACAAGAATTTGATTTGCATATTATTGATAGAAAGGGAGATGAGAACCCCATTGCAGACAACTTGTCTAGGTTAGAGAATGTTCTTGATGACCCACTACCTATTGATGATAGCTTCCCTGATGAACAATTAGCTGTAATAAATGCTTCTCGTACTGCTCCATGGTATGTTGATTATGCTAATTACATTATTGCTAAATTTATACCACCTAGTTTCATATACCAGCAAAAGAAAAAGTTTTTCTATGATTTAAGACATTACTTCTGGGATGACCCACACCTTTATAAAGAATGAGTAGATGGTGTTATTAGACGTTGTGTACCTGAGCATGAACAGGAACAGATCCTACGCAAGTGTCACTCCGAGGCTTATGGAGGACACCACGCTGGAATAGAACTGCACATAAGGTATTGCAATCCGGTTTTTATTGGCCTACTCTTTTCAAGGACGCCCGTAAGTTTGTCTTGTCTTGTGATGAATGTCAAAGAATTGGTAATATTAGTAGACGTCAAGAAATGCCTATGAACTATTCACTTGTTATTGAACCATTTGATGTTTGGGGCTTTGATTATATGGGACCGTTTCCTGCATCTAATGGGTATACACATATTTTAGTTGTTGTTGATTATGTTACTAAGTGGGTAGAAGCTATTCCAAATAGTAGTGCTGATCATAACACCTCTATTAAGATGCTTAAAGAAGTTATTTTTCTGAGGTTTGGAGTTCCTAGATATTTAATGACTGGTGGTGGTTCACATTTTATTCATGGTGCTTTTCGTAAAATGCTTGCTAAGTATGATGTTAATCATAGAATTGCATCTCCATACCATCCACAATCTAGTGGTCAAGTAGAACTAAGTAATAGGGAGATTAAATTAATTTTGCAAAAGACTGTTAATAGATCTAGAAAGAATTGGTCCAAGAAACTTGATGATGCATTATGGACCTATAGAACTGCATATAAAAATCCTATGGGTATGTCTCCGTATAAAATGGTTTATGGAAAATCATGTCACTTACCTCTCGAACTAGAACATAACGCATATTGGGCCATTAAAGAGCTCAATTATGATTTCAAACTTGCCGGTGAGAAGAGACTATTTGACATTAGCTCACTTGATGAGTGGAGAACCCAGGCCTATGAGAATGCCAAACTATGTAAAGAAAAAGTTAATAGATGGCATGACAAAAGGATACAAAAGTGTGAGTTTAATGCAGGTGATTATGTTTTGCTATACAACTCTCGTTTAAGATTTTTTGCAGGAAAACTCCTCTCTAAATGGGAAGGTCCTTACGTTATAGAGGAGGTCTATCGCTCCAGTGCCATAAAAATCAACAACTTCAAAGGCACAAATCCAAAGGTGGTGAACGGTCAAAGAATCAAACATTATATGTCAGGTAATCCAATAAATGTTGAAACTAATGTTATTGAGACCGTAACCCTGGAGGAATATATAAGGGACACTTTCCGAGCGTTTGAGACTCGAAAAGGAATAGGTATGTGGTACGGTAAGTAAACCGACTCCAAAACAGTTCTAATGGCAATTTTTCTCCGTTTTGGAATATTTAAGAAAATAGGAAAATAAGAAGTAGTCCGAAAGGGACATGAGGCATCCACGAGGGTGGAGGGCGCGCCCCCTGCCTCATGGGCACCTCGTGTGCCCTCCGGACTCTGTTTTCTTGCATGATACTTCTTTTGGTTGGTAAAAGATCACTATATAATCTCCCGAAGGTTTTGAACACCACACCATGACACAATCCTCTGCTTTTGTTTCGAGCTGTTTTTCTGATAGATCTAGATCACCATGACGTCTTCAAGCGCCCCCAAGGACAAATTCTTCGAGAAGGTCATCAACCCCTACCTCACGGAGGTGCTGCAACACCCTCAAACCATTGAGATGTGTGAGGGGGTGCTGCACATCCGCGATGTTGAGGGACCAAGGAGGACCGGAAGCATAGAGACAAGACTCGAAGCAATGGAGCAGCAAGTTTTCAAGTGCCAAGGGATGGTGGAACGCGGACTCGACGCCAACCACATGATGATTGCGGAGTTCACCAACAAGCACAAGCTGGATGCCAACAACATTGGGGAGGCCATCTTCAAGCTTCACGAGAAAATTGAGCATCTCCAAGCCTAGATATATGACCTGGAAAACCAAAACTGTGAGTATGAATATAGATTCAAGAGGATGAGTTTGGCTACAGATTTGAGGACCCCAGAGACTCGGTGATCTTTCTATGATGGTGAGCCTATGCCTTGGAAGATGGACGACAAGCCTGCATCATCAACAACTCCATCTTCACCACCTCCGAAGAAAGAGACATAAATACATGGGTATGGGCACTCCCCTTGGCAACTGCCAAGCTTGGGGGAGGTGCCCCAGTACCGTATCACCATCACACCTCTATCTTTACCTTTTTCTTAGTTCGGTCCTTTTGGTTATACCTTGATCTAGTAGAATAAAGTTTAGTATTATCTAGCTTGAGTTTTGTGTTGATCCTTATCTATATAATCGAGTCTGTGAGCTACATATAATAAAGATTAGTTTTGAGTCAAGGACTTGATTATCTTGCTATGATCTTGAGGGAATAAAAATAAAAGAAAAGAGAAAGAATAAAAAGGAATAAAGAGATCATATTGATCTTATGGAGAGTAATGACTTCACATATAAAGAGTATGTCGGATTTCGGGTTCCGGCAGACCCTTAAGGTTCGAACTCTGGGGTGCGCGCGGAGATCCAACCCTCCACCGTCTCGTACCTCGCCGAATCGCAAGGACCTAAAACTACTCGAAAGAACAGCACAAGAGACACGAGATTTATACTAGTTCGGGCCACCGTTGTGGTGTAATACCCTACTCTAGTTTGTGGTGTGGTGGATTGCCTCTGGGGCTATTGAGGAACAGTACAGGGAAGAACAGCCTCGCGAGGGTCTGTTCTTGGTGGGTGTGATGAAATGCTAAGTGGTATCCCGTCGCTCTAGGTTGAGGATCGGGTCTCTCTCTTTCTCGCTGGATCCCAAATGCCGGGTCGTCCCTCTCTATCTGATCCTCCTCCTCTACTATGGCTGCTGGCTCTACTTATATAGACGAAGGCCCTGGGCCTCTTCCAAACATATTGAGCGGGAAGGCCGCCAACAATTGGCCGTTTTGAAGGGGAACAGCGGGTACACTTATCCTGACTAAAGTTGGTCCTCGCCTACCAAAGGCTCTGGTGATGACGCCTGCTTGGGCTCCACGATGACTCCCTTCCGGCCGTTGGGGTTGTTCTTGGTCTTGTTGCACCAAAGCGGATGCCTTTGCTTGATGCTCTCGCTGCGCTTGCTCCCTTTGCACCAAAGAGGAAAGGAGGACGCTGGCTGCTGGCGCCTCGACCAGCACCCTTGGTGCGTCATGGCTTGCGTCCACAGGCACCTCGCGAGGTACCCGCCTTGAACTCTCCGCCTCCTCATGAGCAACCCCGACGAGGCCGCGCTGAGGAAGCTCCTGGTCGTCCGCCCATGAGGCTTGGCCCCTCGCGAGGGTCTTGAGCTGCGTTGATGAAGATGGGCTGTCCTGGGCCTCCTTTGAGCCACGCCGCAGTCAGCAGTGTGCAAGTCTGGGGACCCCTGCCCTGTAACAATCGGCTGAGTATGATGAATAAAAGTTGTTGAGAGTTGACAAACATAGTTTTGGTCATCGTTGCAATTAATAGGAAGTAATAAAGAAAGAGAGGTTTTCACATATAAATATACTATCTTGGACATATTTTATGATTGTGAGCACTCATTAAAATATGACATGCTAAAAAGTTGATGTTGGACAAGGAAGACAACGTAATGGGTTATGTTTTCTTATATCCGAAATAAAGTATATTGTCATGGATCATCCAACATGTTGAGCTTGCCTTTCCCCCTCATGTTAGCCAAATTCTTTGCACCAAGTAGAGATACTACTTGTGCTTCTGAATATCCTTAAACCCGGTTTTGCCATGAGAGTCCACCATATCTACCTATGGATTTAGTAAGATCCTTCAAGTAAGTTGTCATTGTTGCATGCAATAAAAATTTCTCTCTAAATATGTATGATCTATTAGTGTGGAGTAAATAAGCTTTATACGATCTTGTGATATGAAAGTAATAAAAGTGACGGACTAGATAATAAAGGTCCCTATCACAAGTGGCAATATAAAGTGACGTTCTTTCGCATTAAGATTTTGTGCATCCAACCATAAAAGCACATGACAACCTCTGCTTCCCTCTGCGAAGGGCCTATCTTTTATTCTTGTCTTATACCTTATACAAGAGTCATGGTGATCTTCACCTTTCCTTTTTACATTTTATCCTTTGGCAAGCACATTGTGTTGGAAAGATCCTGATATATATAGGGATTGACTATTCGTCATCCTGGGTGAGGAATAGTTATTTTTCACCCCCCTCTATTTTACCATCAATGCATTATAATTTTACGTTCCGTAAGTTTTATCTTATTTCTGATGTAAAAAGAGACTGTAAGAAAATATATAATCGTCGTAAAAAATATTTTATGTTATGTAATATTACAAACGTAAAAACATAGTGTAAAATACACATAAACTGTAAATTTTCTTGTCTTATTACCTATATTTTTATTTTCTTATGCAATTTTTTACGTAGTGAATCAATAGGAATGTAACTATTTGAATTCTAAACGTAATTTAATTATGAAACGATTGTAATATTACCTCGGGTGAAGAATAACTTATTCTGCACCACAGGTGATGAATAGCATCACTATATATATATATATATATATATATATATATATATATATCCAATTGGATGTAAGTTATCATAAACTATTATTGTTGACATTACCCTTGAGGTAAAAGGTTGGGAGGCAACACTATAAGCCCCTATCTTTCTCTGTGTCCGATTAAAATTCCATACCCATAAGTATTGCGTGAGTGTTAACAATTGTGAAAGACTAAATGATAGTTGAGTATGTGGACTTGCTGAAAAGCTCTTATATTGACTCTTTCCGATGTTACGATAAATTGCAATTGCTTCAATGACCGAGATCATAGTTTGTTGGTTTTCAATGAAGTTTCTGATTCATACTTGACATTTTGAATAGATTGTGTCTTTATCTTAAGATATCATTTGACAATATATATATATATATATATATATATATATATATATATATATATATATAGGGAAAATCCCTCCTACCACCCGGTGGTAGTTACCCCACATATCTCATATACTACCTTGTGGTACTATATATACTATTTTATTATTTTAAATATGTTCATATACTATATCTAAGATATTTCAAAGCAAGTTACATGAAAAAATTGCATATGAGACCATAGTTTTTGTTATATTTATGAAATACGTACATAATTATACGTAAAAAAGAGCATGCTCAAAACATGATACATACTACCCAAAAATTAGTATATATACTACCTCATCATCGATATATACTCCATACTACACGTACATACTCTCGGTTTCGACAGATACTACATACAACATACAAAACGCAAGTCTCTTGTCCGTATTTTATTTTATCGACACCTCTATCTCTAAACATGCGGACATATTTTTCGTTATCGGCTTCCGCTTGAGGACAAGCGAGGTCTAAGATTGGGGGAGTTGATACGTCCATTTTGCATCATGCTTTTATATCGATATTTATTGCATCATGGGATGTTATTACACATTATGTCACAATACTTATGCCTAGTCTCTCTTATTTTACAAGGTTTACATGAAGAGGGGGAATGCCGGCAACTGGAATTCTGGGCTGGAAAAGGAGCAAATATTATAGACATATTCTACACAACTCCAAAAGTCATGAAACTCCACGAAAGTCAGTTTTGGAATATATTAAAAGTGTTGGGCGAAGAAAGCACCAGAGGGGGGCGACACCCTGTCTACGAGGGTGGGGGCGCGCCCTACCTCCCTGGGGGCACCCCCCTGCCTCATGGCCCCCCTGGCAGGCTTCCGGTGCCCATGTTTTGCTATATGAAGTCTTTCGCCCTGGAAAAAATCAGGAGGAAGCATCCGGGATGAAGCGCCGCTGTCCCGAGGTGGAACCTGGCAAAACCAATCTAGGGCTCCGGCGGAGCTGTTCTGCCAGGGAAACATCCCTCCAGGAGGGGGAAATCATCACCATCGATCCTCTCATCAGGAGGGGGTCAATCTCCATCAACATCTTCACCAGCACCATCTCCTCTCAAACCCTAGTTCATCTCTTGTATCCAATCTATGTCCCACAACCTCAGATTGGTACCTGTGGGTTGCTAGTAGTGTTGATTACTCCTTTTAGTTGATGCTAGTTGGTTTATTTGGTGGAAGATCATATGTTCAGATCCTTTATGCATATTAATATCCCTCTGATTATGAGCATGAATATGATTTATGAGTAGTTATGTTTGTTCCCGAGGAGATGGGAGAAGTCTTGCTATAAGTAGTCATGTGAATTTGGTATTCCTTCGATATTTTGATGAGATGTATGTTGTCTTTCCTCTAGTGGTGTTATGCGAACGTCGACTACATGACACTTCACCATTATTTGGGCCTAGAGGAAGGCATTGGGAAGTAATAAGTAGATGATGGGTTGCTAGAGTGATAGAAGCTTTAACCCTAGTTTATGCGTTGCTTCGTAAGGGGCTGATTTGGATCCATATGTTTCATGCTATGGTTAGGTTTACCTTAATTCTTCTTTTGTAGTTGCGGATGCTTGCGAGAGGGGTTAATCATAAGTGGATGCTTGTCCAAGGAAGGGCAGTACCCAAGCACTGGTCCACCCACATATCAAATTATCAAAGTAACGAACGTGAATCATATGAGCATGATGAAATCTAGCTTGACGATAATTCCCATGTGTCCTCGGGAGCGCTTTCCTCTATATAAGAGTTTGTCCAGGCTTGTCCTTTGCTACAAAAAGGATTGGTCCACCTTGCTGCACCTTATTTACTGTTATTACTTGTTACCCATTACAAATTACCTTATCACAAAACTATTTGTTACTGATAATTTCAGTGCTTGCAGAGAATACCTTACTGAAAACCGCCTGTCATTTCCTTCTCCTCCTCCTTGGGTTCGACACTCTTACTTATCGAAAGGACTATGATAGATCCCTATACTTGTGGGTCATCATAGACCCTTCTTGAATACTGCAAGGGCTGTTTATTGATTGCAATAAAAGCAAGGTCACTCATATTAATGGTAATGAGCATACGGTGCACTTTCTGAAGAAACAATTCCAAGTGAATGGTATTAATGTTGTTGAAAAATCTCCGACAATCACTATTGGAAGTTTTCAAATACCTCTACCTACTATCAAAAAGAAATATGAAATACTTATTGTTGGGGAAATGCAAATCCCCATTGAGGTAACTTCGTAATTTTACGAAAGTTCTTCGGTTTCATGCTAATCGAAAGTGGTTGTTAGTAAGACCTGATCAACCTTATTAATTGATCATTTTTGAACGGTATGAAGTTGATGAATTTAGTAAGCACTACCTTCTATCCTTACCTTTTGTTTTTTGCTTTTATTAGTTAAATAAAATAAAATGGCCTGTTTTGTCTATTTTCTTAATTTCCCGTGCAATAAAAAATGACCCAAAAATAAAAGTTCTCAGAATGCCCTGAAAATTTTACACGATTTTTTTCTTAATATTTCTGAATTTCTGGTGCAAATAATACCAGAGGGAGGTGCACCAGGTGGGCACAACCCACCTGGGCGCGCCAGGACCCCCAGGCACACCCTGGTGGGTTGTGGTCCCCACGTGGGCCTCCTCACTTACCTCTTCATCCCACATCATCACTTACCTCCAGAAAAAATCTCCTTTGCTCTCTCTCCTGTGTTCTTGAGCTCAAACCCGCATATTTCAATCTCTTTGCTCGAAGCTCTTTTTCCGAAACTGTTTCGGGGGATTTTTGCTTGGTATGTGACTCCACCGTTTGTCCAAATAGTTTTTTCTTTAGTGGTTTATATTTTGAATAATTAGCTACTCTTGGTGCTGCTGTAGATGTGCTTCGATGTTAAATTCTTAGTGTTCTAAGTAGTTTGAATGCTTTCTATGGCTTCTATGCATCCCTATGAGTAGTTGCTATCAATTTTATAAAGTTTTGTTGACAAATTTTTGTCACCCCAAAAATTTTATTTTCAGGAAATTGTACGCGGACAGGATGAACCTATTTGGAAGGAGTTCTTCGAGGAGACGATCCTCGAGGGCATCCTCTAGTGACAGTTCTGCTCGCCGGTCTTATGTTGAACCAAGTGAAAGTTCCACGCGAGATGCCGCCACCAAAACATGCTTATGGCCTTGCGATGAGTATATAGTGCGTGTGGGCATTAAGGAGGAATTTGAACAATATATTCATAATGGTGGTCTCGGTCCCTACCTTTCAGATAAGTGTGAACAACACAAACTTCTCACTAAATCATTTGTCAAAGGATTTGTCGTGGTTTTGTCACGGCAGATGTCCTCATGAAAGGACTTAGTCGTGGAGCCATCGCTATGGGTTAACTTGAAGGGGTTAAAGCGGACGCAAAGACACAAGAGTTATACTAGTTCGGCCCCTTCGATGAAGGTAAAAGCCTACGTCTAATTGTGATGGGATTGATGTGGTCTCGATGACTAGGGAGCAAATAAGCTTCGCCTAGGCCTCGAGTTGTTGTTGTCTGTCCTTGAACCGCCCCGGGTCGTCCCCTTATATACACGGGTGAAGCCCGTCGGTTCAGAGAGTCCCAATCTCCGGTTCATACTCGTATCCGGGTTGGTCTCAATCTATTCCTAACTTACAATACAAGTTTACATACTAGGCCGGTTTGGCTAAAGGTTCTAAACCGACTACAGGCCTTGGGCCCTTACTCTCATGCCTCTTGGGCTTTTGTCGTTGAACTACTGATGAAGTTAACCCGGCCTAGATAGGTCGGTTTACGCCTAGTAGTAATATCCCCAACATTAGGCCCCAGATTGATTTGAACAGGCTCATGTCAATCCTTGATAAAAAACCTTCATCTTCAATACCTTCTTGAAATCGTTGAACCGCCATGATGTCACCTTCTCCGGTTGCTGTAAACCGGCATGACGTCCCCATAAAGATAGCATTCACGATATCTTCTTTGTTTAACAGATCCGCAATAATCGAGGCGACAGCTCTGCTTCCTAGATTTGTGGTTCCTTGATTCACGCGCCTGACACAGGTATCTTGCCTTATAAATAGGACCGAAGGGTCATTCCTTTTCTCCCCTCCGTCCCCTTTCTCTTCGTCTTCCTCGCGTCGCTAGCCTCGGAGCTCCGCCGCCGCCGTCGACCTCTGCACCGTCTTGAACCGCTGCATCAACCTGAACGCACCAGAGAAACACAGCACTCTTCCGCATCTCCTCAACTCAGGTAGGTCCTCGGTTCCCCTCGACCTAGATCCGTTCTAGGGTTTCCTGTTCTTGCAGTGCTCCATGAACTGTTCATGCTCATACCAGACTCCTGGATAGATCTGTGACACCTTTGCTCTGACTAGTAGTAGCTTTTAGCATCCGCCTGTAGTCTTGTGCTTACGTTCATAGATCTCACACATTATCTCCTGCTCATGGCATCAATACTGCTCTGCTTTATTCTGTTTTAGATATTTTTCTTCTTTTCTGATCTGGCTTCAGATCCTTCTTTGTAGAGAAATCTTGCGAAACCTGTTCTGCACACTTAGCCGTTCGCAGCCTCAATTGTTTTCAATATTTAGACCAGGCGGTTTAACTTAACATAGAAACAATTAAATAGACCGGTATACACCATTAGTCCCCTTGTTGAACCGCCAGAACTCCTTAACCAGACACTGTCGCTTCATAGAACTCCGGTTTAGATGTATTTGTCTCCGATTTAGCATTATACACCGGTTCTCTCTTTGTCCCAACATATTTCTTGAACCGGATTTATATTTTTTGTAGATGGCCAAACAAGTATATGAGTGCAACTGGGATCCTTCCCGTGTCACCGAAACTCAATTAAACAATCTGGTCCTGACTGGCGCTTTAGGCAGTAAAAATACTATCCATTGGAGGGTTCCTGGCAAAGAATGTCCACCCACACCTCAAGAAGGAGAGGTTGTAGTTTTCGCAGATCACCTAGCCCGGGGATTCAACCCACCCGGTTCAAAATTTTACCGGGATGTGTTAGCCAATTTTCAACTCCGTCCACAAGATACAGGCCCCAATTCTGTTACCAATATTTGTCACTTCCAAGTGCTCTGTGAGGCGTACTTTCAAGAAGAACCCACAGTTGAACTGTTTAGGGACTGCTTCCATCTAAACCGCCGCACAGAATTTACTGACGGGCCCAACACAGAATTGGGTGGTGTGGCGATTCAAAAAAGAAAGGGGGTCACTTATCCTCATGTCAAACTGCACAGCCATCCCAAGGAATGGAATCAAACATGGTTTTATTGCAGAGACACTTCACCTGCCAATGAGAATCCTTTGCCCAGTTTTCATCTGGAGAGACTCAGTAACACACATCCCTTTCCGCAAAGATTGACCGCCAATGAGAGAAGTAAATATGCTCCTCAGCTCTCCAAGCTCAGAGCCTTCATGGCCAATGGTTTAACCGGAATTGACCTCGCACGCTGTTGGATATCATGGAGCATACTGCCCCTCTCCCAGCGCTCCGGTTTAATGTGTGAGTACACTGGTAGTGTTGATGACCCCCTCCGACACGTTAATATCCAGCTCACCGATGATGAGGTCACCGAGGCTGTGAAGAAAATGTTGAATGAACCGGAACACCTCTGTGCCCGAACTGGTCTGCTCCCCTTCTGTGCTACCAACAAACCACCATCTGTAAGACTTCTGACTATTTTTTACTGAATATATTACTGCTATTTCTGACATCATTTTTAACATCAACTGCTGCTTAATCAGGGTGATGATCCATTCTGGAGCAAGAAACGTCCACAAGAGAAACCATAGAAGCCAGACAAACCGGAAAAACCAATCCGGCAAAAAACCAAAGCTGTCAAGAAGACTGCTCATAAGAGGAAAACCACTGCATCTTCTGATCCGGCTGTGGATGATGATGTGGGTAATCCGGACCTTGAGGTAGAACTTGATTCACTTGGCTTACTTTTTACATGCCTAATTAATGATGATGTTTGTCAGGATGATGCTGAAACCAGTAATGCTGATGTTGTAGAGGTAACTATTCTCTCCTCTGACTCAAATCCTTTGCCTTCACTAAAAATCCGTCAGGCAAACCGGAAAATTAAATTTTCTCATCCCCTTGCTTACTTGGATCCCAAATTTCTTATGAAGACTCAACAACATGAAGCTCGCCGCACAACTCGCACAGACAAGGCCAGTGTAGTTACCTCCACCGGTTTACCGAATAGTCCGGTTCGGAACGCTGCTCGTTCAGAGGTCTTTTATTTGCTTGTCCGTGCTTATCCTAAAGCAGGCTGTTTTTGTCAACCCCTTAATCCGTCTGACTCCGATTATCAGGTCACTTCCCATTCCTCATCTGGCGAGTCATCAGCCACTCAGCTGCCACCACTTAAAACGGTGCTTGGGTAAGTTATACCTTTCATATTGTTTCTGCTGCATCATTATGTAGTATATGCCGTATTTGACTGTTATTGTGCCTTTTCAGGGCCAAGCCTAGGCCGAGCAAAAAGGCTCGTCTGGATAAACCGGCCGACGAAGAGACTGCCCCTGAACCGGACAGCGCCCCAAATCTTGAAGCGGCTATCTGTGAAGATACTCCCAATGATCCGCCACTTCAAGATGACGATTTGGTTGCTAAAGAAAGGTCTGTCGACACCTTCCTTCCTGCTGACCAGGCCAGAAGCCCAACCCGGATTGAAAAATCCACCAGTCCAATCCGGCTTGCTGACAAACCGACTGCCCTTCGTCAAACCGGTGATACCAAGGACGATGACGTTGTGATTAATGGCTTTGGCCACAGCGAACCGGGTAATCCGGTCGCTTTATCCAAACATTCTGCCAAAGAGGAATTTGCCACTATGAGCAAGGGCAAGTGGGATGTTGATCTGGCTACTTACGCTGCTCTAAACCCCCAAGACCTTCATTCTGGATACTTGAACCGGCTGTCTACCAGCTGTGACTATGAAGCTGGCCTGGTGAAGATGATGAAAGAAAAATTCAAGGTAACCTCCATGTTCTTTTCCTGCTTGAATATTTCAATTTTTGTTAACTCTCCTAGCTCCCAAGGGTCGGTTCAACTTAGTATAGTTAAACCGAGACTTAGCATAAACTCAATGCTTCAGAATCCACTGATGTAGCCCTCCAAGGCCGGTTCAACTTAGTATAGTTAAACCGGGACTTAACATAAACTTAATGCTTCAGAATCCACTGATGTAGCCCCCAAGGGCCGGTTCAACTTAGCATAGTTAAACCGGGACTGCAATTTATATCGCCGCATCAGAACATGTTCGAGCAAATAGCCATTAGCCCCCAAGTGCCAAGTTCAATACCTGTATTGAGCATGGGACTTTGTGATTTTATCGATAGATGAAGATCAAATATGCATTAGCCCCCAAGTGCCAAATGTATGACTGGTTATGCACTTGGGACTTGTAATGAAGATATTTAACATGCTCCCTTTTTGTTGCAGAGTGAGATACGCCAACAAGCCTCACAAATCAATGATCTCCAAGAAAATCTGAAATCTCAACAAGCAGAAACCTCCAAGGCCAAGGATGAGCTGAAAACCGCTTTGACTACTATGGAGCAGCTCAAGGAGTGGTTCAAGTCTGAGTGGGCCGGCTGGGATACTGAAAAGGCCGCTTTAACCAAAAAGGTTGAAAATGCTGAAGCTGCCCTTAAATCGGTGGTAGATGAGCTGACCAACGTGAAGCGGCAAGTGCATTCCATGACTGCTGCCATCTTTGGTAAGCTTCCTTTGGCTTCTGTGATAATCTTGGCCTTCTTATGATAAGTCCGGTTTGTGATTTCTCTTGCAATGCTGTAGGCACACGCATTGGTCACTTGGGGTCAGATGTTCGGAAGAAATTGAAAGCTACCTACACTTTAATAGAGCAGCTGTACACTGGAGCGCAGCGGATCATCTCCACTGCATCACATAACAATCCAGCACCCTCCTTAATTCAAGATACTCTTAGGAGGTTGTCAATGCTTCCCGCCCGGATTGAAGAGCTGAAGAAATCTGCTGCTCGAACCGGCGCCATTAACGCCTTAATCCGGGCCAAAGCATGGGTGCCAGATTTCGATCCTGTTGAAGCAGCTCAGGGCTATCCCAGTTTGAAGGAAGACGGTTCAGAGTTCAACGAAGATGACCTGAGAGCGATAAACCGGGCGGTGCGCCCTCTGGCTTGCCAATTGGCCGAAGAGGCAAACTTGTCGCATTACCAAGCTCAATATGATGATCAGAACAAGCGAGTAGCTGCACCTATTCCTAAAGCGGAGAACCTGATCCCTCCGATCCGTAAGCATACTTACGCTCCTGATATTGAACCATCTTCCCTGATCCATGAGGAGGCTGTCTTTCAAGCTTTAATGGGAATCGACCGACCACCGTTGACTTCCGGCGCTGGGTAGAGATGAAGAGGCTGAAGCGGCGCAGGACGACCCACAACCATCAGACCGGGGCGGCGAGCAAGCATGAACCGGAAGCCGGTTTGAATAGCTGCTTCATTATATTCCTCCAAAAAACAATGATCTTTATTTGGGCACCATGTTGCCTTGTAATAGGATAGCCAACACTCTTGCTTTGAATATGCCTTCGTGCATAGGTGCTGATACTTTTGCTTGAATGATCGAAACTTTCAATCTATATCGCCTGCAGTCACAAAATCTTAAACCGCCACGGCGGTTTGTGCCGCCAGCCAGATTGTGACGTTCATATAAATATGAAATGAAATATTGAGGTATATAATCAAAATTTGTGATACAAAATACCTGCCATCGCTGGGCATAAAGTTGGCTTAGCCAATCTTGAAGCGGAGGTTGTATAAACCCTTACCATCAAAGGAGAAAACAGCTCCTGTATTTATAATGCCGGTTTACCATGTAAACCGTGCCGGGTCATGACAAGCCCCCTGTTACTCCATAATGGGATGTTAACAGAAAAAGTCAAACCGGTGAAATTCTCTCCGGATTGAAAATGGACCGAATTCCGTCAATTGACAGCTTGAACCGGTTTAAAAATGTTGTCGGTTTAAGAAACGCAACAAAAATCAAATAATAGTTATGAAAAAAACATGGAAGCAAAGGCAACGATAAACCGTTTGCAAAAAAGAAGGCTTTACTGAGCCAATCAGATGGTGTTACCATGGTCGGACACGACCAAGCTCCCTATAAGGTGTAGCCATGGTTCAAGTAAGCCAGGTCCCCAACTGAAACCGTGGCATTATGCCGATCAAGTGGAGTGGCAATGGTTCGGGTTCGACCAAGCCACCAAGTGACTCTATGGCCTTAGGCCGATCAAGAGGCGTGTTGGTTCAGACTTGACCATGTCCCCAAGTGATCTGGTGGCTTTCGCCTATCAAAAGGTGTTGCATTGGTTCGGACACGACCAAGCCCCCAAGTGATATCACAAAGCTTTTGAAAAGCAAACTCAGGGGGTAAACCGGAGGCCGCTTTAAGACAGAACAACTCCATGTAACCAAACATGATGTAACAGAACAGATACCCCGCTTTAGCTGAGGCTCCAGTTTACTACTTTATTCATAATATATACACTGTCATAATATGTACAGAAGTAGAGCCGATGGCTCAGGTATAATAAGGCCGAAGATGAGCTATGTTTCACGGCCTGTTGGTCTCCTCCTCTGACGTGCGTGAGTCTTTATGCTCTCGAATATCGATCAGATAGTACGACCCGTTGTGCAGATTCTTGCTGACCATGAAAGGTCCCTCCCAAGGTGGATATCAGTCTGGTCTTCGATGAGCCGAAGCACCAAATCTCCTTCTTGAAAAGTTCTGGTTCTGACCCGGCGACTATGGTAATGACGAAGATCCTGTTGGTAAATCGCCGAGCGGGCAGCTGCTACATCACGCTCTTCATCCAACCGATCCAAAGCGTCCTGCCGTGCCTTCTCGTTGTCCGCTTCAAGATAAGCTGCCACACGAGGTGAGTCATGACGGATGTCACCGGGGAGAACCGCCTCCGCTCCATAGACCATAAAGAACGGTGTGTATCCGGTGGATCTGTTAGGCGTAGTGTTGATACTCCATAACACAGACGGTAGCTCTTCTACCCAGCAACCCGGTGTCCTCTGCAAAGGGACCATAAGCCGGGGCTTGATGCCTCTCAAGATCTCTTGATTAGCCCTTTCCGCCTGACCATTGGACTGTGGGTGGGCTACCGAAGAAACGTCAAGCCGGATGTGCTCACGTTCACAGAACTCTTTCATGGCACCTTTAGACAAATTGGTACCATTATCTCGTGATGATACTGTGGAAAGCCAAACCGAAAATCACCTTTTGATGAATCGAACCGCCCGTAGCTGCGTCACACTTGCTAACAGGTTCTGCCTCCACCCACTTTGTAAATTTGTCAACCGCCACCAGAGGTGGGTCTTTTTGTCCTTGGACCTCTTAAAGGTCCAACCATATCCAGCCCCAAGTTGCAAACGGCCAAGTAATTGGAATCATCCTCAATTCTTGGGCGGTACATGAGCACGTCTGAAAACTTTTGGCAACCATCACATCGTCTCGACCAGATCTTCCGCGCATCGGCATGGGCAGTCAACCAATAGAAACCGTGGCGGAACGCTTTAGCCACCAAGGATTTTGAACCGGCGTGGTGACCACAATCTCCTTCGTGGATCTCATGCAATATTTCACAGCCTTCCTCCGGGGACACACAGTGTTGAAACGCCCCTGACACGCTGCAATGATGCAATTCGCCATTAACAATGGTCATAGACTTAGATCACCGGACTATCTGCCGGGCCAACGTCTCATCTTCTGGTAACTCGCCCCGGTTCATGTACGTAAGATAAGGAAGCATCCAATCCGGAGTGACGTGAAGAGCCGCCACCAATTGAGCCTCTGGATCAGGAATAGCCAAATCCGCTTCACCAGGGAGCTTGACCGACGGGTTGTGCAGCACGTCCAGAAAAACATTGCGCGGGACCGGTTTGCATTGGGAGCCCAACCGGCTTAAAGCGTCCGCCGCCTCATTCTTCCGATGATCCACGTGGTCCACCTGATAGCCCTTGAAGTGACCTGCGACAATGTCCACCTCACGATGATATGCAGCCATGAGTGGGTCCTTTGAATCCCAAGTGCCAGACATCTGCTGAGCCACTAGGTCCGAGTCACCGAAGCACTTAACCTGGCTTAGATTCATCTCCTTAGCCATCCGGAGACCATGGAGCAAGGCTTCATACTCAGCTGCATTGTTAGTACAAGGGAACATTAAGCGGAGAACGTAATATAACTTGTAACCTCGTGGGTAAGTTAACACGACTCCAGCCCCCGAGCCTCCAATTGCACGGATCCGTCAAAATGGATGGTCCAATATGTGTGATCCGGCTTTTCTTCAGCGCTTGCAACTCTGTCCAATCATTAATGAAATCCACAAGTGCTTGAGACTTCACCGCCGTCCGAGGCACGCATTGCCCGTGCGGCCCAAGCTCTATAGCCCACTTAGCAATCCGCCGATCGCTTCCGATTACGTATGATATCGCCTAAGGGAGCGTAATCACCACCGTGATGGGGTGCCCTTGGAAATACTGCTTCAGCTTCCGGCTTGCCATAAAAACTCCATATACCAGCTTCTGCCAATGCGGATACCTTTGCTTAGATTCGATAAGTACCTCGCTGATATAGTAAACCGGACGTTGAACCGGATGCTCCTTCCCTGCCTCCTTCCGCTCCACCACAATGGCCACGCTGACCGCCCTGGCATTAGCAGCAACATATAGCAAAAGCGGCTCCTTGTCAATGGGAGTGGCGAGCACAGGCGGGTTGGCCAATTGCCGCTTTAAGTCCTCCAATGCCTCGTCGGCGGCTGCAATCCAGACAAACTGATTTGTCTTCTTCAGCATCTGATACAAAGGGATGGCCTTCTCTCTGAGGCGGCTGATAAACCGGCTCAGCGCGGCAATCCGGCCTGCCAAACGCTGGACATCGTTAATACACTTTGGTTTAGCCAGGGAGGTAATAGCCGTAATCTTCTCCGGATTAGCTTCAATTCCCCTGTTAGACACGAGAAAACCCAATAATTTGCCTGCCGGAACACCAAAGACACATTTGGCCGGGTTGAGCATCATCTTGTAAACCCGCAGGTTGTCAAAGGTTTCCTTCAAATCGTCAATCAGTGTCTCATTCTCCCTTGATTTGACCACAATATCATCAACATAGGCGTGCACATTACGACCGATCTGTTTATGCAGGCAATTCTGTACACAGCGTTGATAAGTTGCTTGGGTGCTCTTGAGCCCAAAAGGCATAGACACATAGCAGAAGGCTCCAAATGGAGTGATAAACGCCGTCTTCTCCTGGTCCTTAACTGCCATCTTGATCTAATGATACCCAGAATACGCATCCAAAAAGCTCAAACGCTCACAACCCGCAGTGGCTTCAATAATTTGGTCAATGCGGGGGAGGGCAAAAGGATCTGCTGGACAAGCCTTGTTAAGATCTCGTAATCCACACACATGCGCCAAGTGCCGCTTTTCTTAAGAACCAGCACCGGATTAGCAAGCCACTCTGGATGGAAAACTTCAACGATAAAACCAGCTGCTAAGAGCCTGGCCACCTCCTCTCCAATGGCCTTACGCCTTTCTTCGTTAAACCGGCGGAGAAACTGCTTCACCGGTTTGTACTTGGGATCAACATTAAGAATGTGCTCAGCGAGTTGCCTCGGTACACCTGGCATGTCAGAAGGCTTCCATGCAAAAATGTCCCGATTCTCACGGATGAACTCGATGAGCGCGCTTTCCTATTTCGGATCCAAGTTGGCACTGATGCTGAACTGCTTGGACGAATCGCCAGGCACGAAGTCAACAAGCTTAGTCTCGGTTGCCGATTTGAATTTCAGGGCCGGATCATGCTCTGTAGTTGGCTTCTTCAATGGAGTCATGTCCGCCGGATCAACATTGTCCTTATAATACTTCAGCTCCTCGGTGGCACAAACCGACTCTGCGTAAGACGCATCACCTTCCTCACATTCCAAAGCGATCTTGCGGCTCCCATGAACCGTTATTGTCCCCTTGTGACCCGGCATCTTGAGCTGCAAATAGATATAACAAGGCCGTGCCATGAACTTGGCATAAGCCGGCCGCCCAAACAGGGCGTGATATGGACTTTGGATTTTCACCACTTCAAACGTCAATGTTTCCGATCTGGAGTCATATTCATCTCCAAAGGCCACTTCTAGAGCTATTTTACCAACCGGATATGCTGACTTGCCAGGCACCACACCATGGAACACTGTATTGGACGGTTTGAGATGTTTATCTGTTAACCCCATACGACGGAGGGTCTCATAGTACAGGATGTTAATGTTGCTCCCTCCATCCATGAGCACCTTGGTGAACTTATAACCTCCCACCTGAGGTGCCACCACCAGGGCTAGCTGACCCGGATTGTCAACCCGGGGAGGATAATCCTCTCTACTCCATACAATGGGCTGCTCTGACTAGCGTAGGTAATGAGGCACGGCCGGTTCAACAGCGTTATTTGCACCTTGAAGCTTCCGGTCTCGCTTGTCTAAGCTGGTGGTGAAGACATGGTACTGCCCACTATTCAACTGCTTTGGGTTGCTCTGATAACCCGACTGTTGCTACTGCTGGTTGTAACCACCTTGGTTATTCTGATTGTTCTGATTGTTATGTCCGCCCGGATTACCATTAAATCCTGAACCGGAATTTCCTCCACCATAACTCGGCCCGGATCCTGAACCACCGCCAGAACCTTGATCATACCGGAAAGCATTAGAACTCTTGAACTCCTGCATAATGTAGCAATCCTTCCAGAGGTGGTTTGCTGGCATCTCCTTCGTCCCATGCTTGGACAGGTTGATTCAATGATAGTTCAAGCGGTCCGGATTGGGATTAGGCGCTCCACTTAGATTTGGTTGTTTGCCTTTGCGCCGCTGGCCCTTGTCCTGCGCGTTGGTGTTAGCTACGAAGTCCATGTTGCCGTTCGCTTTACGCTTGCCCCACCATTACCTGCCGAGTGATGTTGCTGGCCCTTAGAGTTGCTGTTCTTCCCTCCCTTCCCTGTCTCGTCATCATCAGACCCGGGATCCTTGGTACTATCAGAATCAGCATACTTCACTAAAGCGCCCATGAGAGTGCCCATGTCATTACAAAACCGCTTCATGCGCCCCAACTTCAACTTCAAAGGCTTAAACCGGCAGTTGCCCTCCAGGGTTAAGATCGCAGAGTCAGCGTTGATCCGGTCTGACGAGTGCAAGATTTCCGAAACGCGACGTACCCAATGAGTTGTTGACTCCCCTTCACCCTGGACACAAGCCGCCAAGTCCACCACGGACATGTGCTGCTTACAGGTATCTTTGAAATTCTGGATAAACCGGGTCCGCAACTGGGCCCATGAATTGATAGAATTGGGTGGCAAGCTCTTCAACCAAGTACGGGTCGTGCCTTCGAGCATCAGGGTGAAGTACTTTGCACACGCCGCCTCATCCACATCCAGATCTCCATGGCCATCTCATAACTTTCTATCCATGCTTCGAGCCAAATCGGCGGTGTAATTTGGCACCTTGCGCGGACCCTTGAAATCCTTGGGCAAGCGCACATTGCGTAAAGCGGGGACGAGGCAAGGCACCCCCAAAGAGCTAGAGGTAACCCCAGGCTCGACCGAGATGGTCGGACGAACCGGCGTAAGCGGATAAGCCTGATGCTGTGCTGCTAACTCGGCCTCCCTGCGCGCTCGGGCCCGGTCCACCACCTCCTGGGCTTTATCGACACCACCTGCTGGGTTGTTGCCACGGGGCGCACCACGCCGTGCATTACTTGATACGGCCGGTTCATCCACGTGCCTGCTATAGCTCCTGCTTGGGCGGGGGGTAGAGTGGATCCGGTCAAGGCTGTACGAATACGCTTCCTGTTGGACCAAAGCTGTCCTAAGGAGCTCCTTGACCCAGCGCGTCTCTACTGCCTGTGGTGAATCACCTTCAATTGGAATAGCCTCCGGTAGTGCAGCTGCAACAAGGTTATCCATCGGATTGGAGTAGTGACCGGAGGTTTTGCACAGCCCGAGGCGCACCGGTGTTATGGCAAGGTAGACCTATCAAGCGGGGCTGAACCGGCGCCTGGCCCCAGTGCTTCCGCCCGGTTTACCACCGGCGACATCGTTCCCGCTCCGGGGGTGTTGAAGAGGTCTCTTCCTTCGAAAGCTGAAGGCAACCGGGATCTGTATTTCCTCTTCATGACTTCATGTGACGCGTTCTGATCCAACATGAGCCTATAAGCCTGCGCATCTAAAGCGGCCCGCTCTGCCGTCATCCTGGCGTCTGCAGCTGCTAGATCCGCTTTAGCCTGAGTGATCTGTTCCTTCACCTTCGCAATCTCCGCGTTATGAGCGTCCTGATCCGCCGGGTTAACCTCTGCCATGAGCACAGCCAACGCATCGAATAGGTCTGATAAAACTTGAGCCGGCGGGCGCACAGGGCCTCCTGCCCCGGCAGCCGTCGCCGCTGTTGAACCGGCAACCATTGCTGCAGCGGTCGAAGAGTGAAGCATTGCTTGTGTACTGGCCATGAATATTCCAACCCGGTTGGGCAGATCAGAGGGGTCCGGAATACTGTCACCATCGGAACAGCCCCCAATCCGGCCATCTTGTAGCTGATACAGAGATTCAGTTTCTCCGGTCGACGACTCGTCGTCGGAGTAGACGACGGTCTCGCCACCAGACTCTGATCCATCCTTATAACTTCCTCCGTGGATGACCCCCACAAAGGCACGCTTCACGGCCGGTTTAACCTGGGCAGATCTCGTATGCTGAGCCGTCTCGACGAGGTCGGTGCAGATGTCCGGCTCAGGCCCTAACTCACCGATCTTGCCGATGAAAACGTGTATGCCACCAAAGGGGACCCGGTACCCGTACTCAATTGAGCCGGCCTCGGGGCCCCAGCCTGCATCGTCGATGTAGAGCTTGCCACGACGACTCTTGGTCATCCGGCCCACAGCGTAGCCTTCGAGTCCTTCGAACATGCCCTCCAAGATCATCAAACCATCGTGCGATAGCCCTATGGTGGGCGCCAACTGTCGTGGTTTTGTCACGGCAGATGTCCTCATGAAAGGACTTAGTTGTGGAGCCATCGCTACGGGTTAACTTGAAGGGGTTAAAGCGGACGCAAAGACACAAGAGTTATACTAGTTCGGCCCCTTCAATGAAGGTAAAAGCCTACGTCTAGTTGTGATGGGATTGATGTGGTCTCGATGACTAGGGAGCAAATAAGCTTCGCCTAGGCCTCGAGTTGTTGTTGTCTGTCCTTGAACCGCCCCGGGTCATCCCCTTATATACACGGGTGACGCCCGTCGGTTCAGAGAGTCCCAATCTCTGGTTCATACTCGTATCCGGGTTGGTCTCTCTCTATTCCTAACTTACAATACAAGTTTACATACTAGGCCGGTTTACGGCTACAGGTTCTAAACCGACTACAGGCCTTGGGCCCTTACTCTCATGCCTCTTGGGCTTTTGTCGTTGAACTACTGATGAAGTTAACCTGGCCCAGATAGGCCGGTTTACGCCCAGTAGTAATATCCCCAACAGGATTTAAATATTTTCCACCCGAGTCAAGGGTGTCGTTTATGCTTTATGATAGTCCATTTACCATCTCACTAGAGAATTTTGCTTATCACTGCAAGCTTCCATTTTGGAGTTTGCTTGACGAACCACCAAAGGCTGAGTTCAAAACATTCTTGACGAGCCTTTGTTATGGTGAAAGGAGGGGAGTGACTCAAGGTAGAATAAAGAGCATTCAATTTCCTGCAATTAAGTACTTTGCGTTATTTAACGGGAAATGCATAGTAGGACAGCAAGACTGTAGTACGCTCTGTGCTCCCGACTTGAGCCTCATACACACCACACTCACTGGTGAAAGGAATTATAACCTTGGAGCAATTGTTGCACGCAGACTTCAGCATAACGCTAACAGTGGCTGGTTCTATGGTGGAATTTATGCCACGCGTTTAGCATGAGGGCTGGGTACTTCACCTCTGCCCTTTGATCCTATCCTACCCACGCAGTATTTAGATTTTAACACCTTAAAAGTCCATAAGATTCTCAAGGGAAAGGCTGATAATTTCACTTATAGTCTTGTGTTTAACCAAACATCTGTTGTGCAAACATATTTGCCTGCGCCTGCTCTTTTTGACTATCACAACAAGGGAAGATATTTTGTTCTTGAGAGCGAGGCCCGAGCTCACAATGCAGCAGTAGAGGCAGCACGGTGGGCCGAGGCATCCGCACCAGGAGCCTCCGTGAGCTACCACGCCGACTACTACCCTCCAGGCTACTGATCGACTACCAAGTTAGGCCAAAAGCCTAAGCTTGGGGGAGTACGTGTTTCCACCGACTTTACATTCATGTCCATTTGTCGATGCTCACACTTTTTCATTGTATCATCCATGCTTAGTTTTATTTTCTTGCTTTCTTCTTGTGTGTTTGAAAAACTTTTGAAAAACCAAAAAAATTAGTTGTAGTAATTTACTTTCTATGCATGCTTAGTAGTAGTATTAAATAGAAAACCCAAAAATATTTCCTTGTTCTTCTTTTGCTTGTTGGGAGCTTTCCCGTGTAAATAGTGTTTCTCATTTTTTCTTTTCCCTTTTATTTGCTTGTTGAAGAAAACCAAAAACTCCAAAAATATTTCAGTATGTTTCTCTGAATTTCTTTTCCTTTTATTCGAGTTGCACCGAGGAGAAGACCACGATGAAAATGTTGAGTGGCTCTCATATGAATAAATGTTAAACTAATAAAGAGCCCATTTTACCTTGTATTCTCCTATTGAATAAAATGTTGCAGATTCCAGCTTAGTCCACGGCACTCTTGCACTATTACTATTTTCATATCATTCGGTCGTGCAAGTGAAAGGCAATAATGATGATATTCGATGAACTGGTCGTGGCAGAAAGAAACTGGTATGAACTCGACTTGTTCTGTTTGTGTAAATATGTTTAACCTAGTATCCAACCTTCGGCCCATTATGATTAAACATGTTTGCAATGACAATTAGAGATTATAGTTTCTCATGCCGTGCATAAGTAGCTAGGAGTGGATAATGATTTATCTTGGATATCAACATAGCGTTAAAATGATTATGATGTAGTATGATGATATGGTATCCTCCTCTGAATGTTCGAGTGGCTTGACATGGTACATGTTCATGCATGTAGTTGAATCAAAACCAACATAGCCTCTATGATATTTATGTTCATGGTGTTCATATCCTACTCATGCTAGTGTCCAATGTTACTTATGCATAATGCATAGTTATGATCGTTGTTGCTCTCTAGCTGGCCGCTTCTCAATCCAAATTGCTAGCCTTTGCCTGTACTAAGTGGGAACTCTGCTTGTACATCAAAAACCTTGAACCCAAAGTTATTCCAGATGAGTCCACCATACCTACCTATATGCGGTATTACCCTGCCGTCCTAAGTAAATTTGCATGTGCCACCTCTAAAAACTTCTAAAAAAATTATCCTTTTTGTGTGCCTGGATCGTTCATGGAACGACAGGAGCTGGTCGATATCTTCCGTGCTAAGCAGGTTATTCTCAGTTCGAGTATTTATTCACTCGCCATCGCACGAAAAAATGGGTGGTAATAGGGATTCCTAGTCCCTAACTCAAAAATGCAAATAATTAAACAAAACTCCCCCAGGACTGTCGGGGGAATCTGACCCACCACGGACACCTATGGGACCGGAGCCCCTTTCGGTTCGGCAGGGGGCGGAGACCGCACAAAGAGCAGATCGAGGCGAAGCACACGAGCGATTTTACCCAGCTTCGGAGCTCTCCGGAGAGATAACACCCCTACTGCTGCTTGTCTGATGGTATTTAGTTCTTGCTCGGGAGCGCTGAGTGCTATAGTTCACCCTAGCTGCTAACAAGACCGAGCGTCAGTGTTTCGAAAGCTTTGAACCCCCCTCTACGGTGCGCATGGCCTCCTTTTATATGCTCAAGGGGTCACCGACAGGTGGCAACGTGAGCAAGGGCAAAAATGGAAAAGGACTTGCGGTTGGTATAGCTACCTGTACAGTGTATCATACCTAACCCTGACGGCAGGGGACAAAGGCATTAAATGCCCGTCTACGTCGCCCAAACAGTGCAAAAAGGGACCGTCAGGGACGCCACCGCTGCCACGATGGCTATCTTGTCGGCGCCGCTGCCACCACGCACCCCGGCTGCACAGCTTCTCGCCACGCAGCTGGAGGGGTCCTGTATGGCGACACGTCGTTGGATGAGCTGGAGTGCGGGTACGGAGTGGTTGCTTTCCACGGCAAGCGCCTTGCCGCGGTCGTGGTCTTGTCGCGGTTGTTGTCTTGTTGCGTCCGGAAGCTTGTCGCTCACCGGGCCTTGCCGGGACGCGTGGCGCGTCGCGGCAAGTTCCTTGGGATGCCTTGGTTGGCCTTCCCGGCAAGCTCCTCTTGCCGGGGTCTTGGTCTGCCTTACCGGCAAGCTTCTCTTGCCGAGGCCTTGTCTCCTTGACTTGAATACTTTGTTCTTGAATGGCTCCAAAGGAACCATGGAGGATCTTGGCGGTCACCCGGCAAGCCTTGCCGCGGGGTGCTGCAACTGCCCGTGCACAAGTTCGGGGTACAAGAGTACCCCTACTCTTGTACACCGACAGGAGCCCCCGGGCCTGGGCCACACACGGTGCCGAGCGCTGTTGGGCCAGGCCCAAAACAGGGCACGGGCACACGCGGCTTGGGTTACGCCGCACCTCACTCCGCAACCACCGCGCCCTCCCCGAACGGCACGCGTCGAATGCGGCATCGTGGGAGAGATCGTGGGTGGCTTCTTTATTCGGAAAAGCGGAACGTCCGCCCCCCTCCCTCTTTATAAGCAGGGGAAGCAGGGGCAGTTCGCCCATCTCGCCGGTTATTGCTCCAATCTTGAAACCTCCGCCGCTCCCCCCTTCTTCCCGAAGTTGAAAGAGAGCAGCGGTCCGCCCCTCGTCGCCACCGTCACCACCAACGCCGCCGATCTCCCCCACCACCTCCGCCATGGCTCCGAAAGCCGGGAAGGTCGTGAAGTCGGCCGAGGCGCACCGGCTTGCGGCGCTGCGAAAGGAGCGGCCAACTTTTCCCCCTCAGCTCGCCGCGAAGGAGCTGAGGGAGAACTACTACCTCTTCTGGTCGACGGAGATGCGGGCGCATCCGCGCACGAAGGTACTCCCCGCCACCGCCTCAGAACTGGCCCCGAATGGGTACCCTTTCTTTGCGTTGTTCTTCTACTGCGGGCTCTGCCCGCCCTTCTCTAAATTCTTCTGCGACATCATGAACACCTACGGGCTCCGCCTCCTTGACTTCACCCCCAACGCCGTTCTGACCATGGCAGTTTTCGCACACCTTTGCGAAAACTTTGTCGGAGTCCATCCCAACGTAGCCCTTTTCCGCCACTTCTTCATGCCCCGAGTCGAGAGAGGAGAGCCCCTATCCGGCGGAATCGCCTGGATCTCGAGGACCGGCAAGAAAGAAGCCTATCTGGAGGGAGAGCTCCGCAGCAAGTGGGATGAGTGGAGGGCAGATTGGTGCTGGATCGTCGAGGAGGACCCGCAGCCGTTCACCGCCCTGCGCCAAGCCCCAGTAACACGCGGCAACGATTGGAGCAGCGTGGCCCCGGAAGACGATAGGCTAAAGATCGCCATCACCAGGATCCTACGCCTCAGGCTTGCCGGGCTTACTGTAGGTGCCGTTGGAGCAGACTTTCTTCGCCGCCGCGCCAGACGCTTCTTTGCGAGAGGAGGAGACCTGCACAGGAGTTCCGAGCGCGGCGGATATCATGAGGCTGCGCCGGGCCTCAACTTCAATTTCACCGCCCCGAACTGGATCGCGATGCTCCAGGAGCTATTCAAGTGGGATCCTCAACATCCGGAAGCGTTCAAGTTGCCGAGGGATGTCGTTCCGCTGTGCAACAATTCCGCGCTCGACCACATCCGCGCAATGATGTCGTTGTGCGATTCGCATGGAATCGTCCCCACTTGGCAAGAGCCTGCAGACGCTGTCGTGCGGGAGTTCTTCGACGGTCTGGTAGAAGTGCCGGTCCGCGCCGATGAACAGAATGGCCTCACTCGCGACACCACCGAGGAGGAGATGCAGCGCATCGCCACCAGGGTGGAAGAGGCGGCGGCAGCTGCTGCCGCAGGCGAGTTTGGCTTCACCGAGGAGGAGGCGGAGGCAGCAGAGGCGGCAAGCCTTGTCGAGCGTGGAGAGCTTGCCGATGAGGAAGAGCTTGCCGGTGAGGAAGAGCTTGCCGGTCTTCAAGCCGAGTAGAGCGAGCCCGCTGAGGGCGCGGGCGATTCGGCGAGGATCGACTCCTCCACCTTCGCACCTTCGGGCAGCTCGTCGCAAGCGGAGCCCCCAGCTCCGCCGAGAAGGCGTCTCCGCAGGGCCGGGGACGTAGCGGGGCGGCAGACGGGCCAACAGCCGCGCGACGTGCTCCACCGCGGCAAGCACGGTTGCCGCGGGAGCACCTCACGCCGCTGCAGCAACCGGAGCGGGGCCCTCCCGGACCACCGCTTCTGCTCCCGCCAAGCGCCCAAGGGACCCTTCTCCTCCGCCTTGTCGCGCCGAGGGTGGGCCGGACTTCGACCTCTCCGCGCTCAGCTCCGACGAGGAAGAAGAAGAGTAAGAATCTTGGCTGTGCTTGTAGATCTTCAATTCTTGCTGTCTTGTCTTGTATCTGATTTGCTTGGTTCCGAATCCATTCTTTTTCAGGACTCTGGCCCAGAGAGCGGCGAAGCGAGCCAAGGCCCCGGTGATTGTCATCAAGGACGATCCCATCGCGGCAGCAGGGGGTGCGCCCGAGACCACCTTGCCGGACCCGGCAACCATTCTCCAAAGCAGCCCCCAGCGCAGCCCCCAGCGTAAGTGTTTAGTTTACTTCTTGCTGTTAGGCGCGCTTGGGTGTTTCTTCTTTGCTGATATCTGACTGTTGACTTGTGTAGGAGCAGAGCAGCCTCACCAGGAGTGCCCGGAAGCCGCTCCCGACAAGCCGTCTGCTTCGACTACTCCGCCAAGGGAGGATTCCCCGGCAAGAGAGACTTCTCCGGCAAGGAACAGTTCTCCCAAGGGGACAAGTCTGAGTAATCCTCTTGCTTGAAAACTTCCCTTGGGTTCTGCTTCTTCCGATCTTCTTTTTGAATATTTGCTTAACTTTTCTTCCTGTCATCAGGTCCATCCGCCACGGAGCCGATGGAGACCGAGGTCGCCGGAGAATGAGCCGGCGCTGGTGAACCCGCCGGCGGAGAGGCCGCCAAGGCTGCCGCCGCAGAGCCGGGCGAGGTCCGGCGATCGCACTGACGGCCCTGAGGCCGCAGGAGCGTCAGACGCTGCACCGACCGCCAATCCCTCCGCCGCTGCCGCATCGTCAGGCTCCGGAGAGCCCCAGCCCGGCGCCTACTTGAAGGCCGGCGACGGCATCTTCATCAAGCTTCCCTGGGCGTCGAGCTCCAGGGCGCCGGTTGAGGGAGAAACTTTCGACGAGGAGCTGCTCGCCTCTGCCGGGCTGACGCTGGTTGACGCGCCGAGCAGCAACAAGGATTTGAGCCTGAGGAGGAGCAGCTGCTGCGGAAGCTGCTGTCACTCTACCGCGCCCGCCAAGCCAAGGTAGCCTCCCGGGAAGCGCTTGTCGCGAAGGCGGGCGAGGACATTGAGAAGCGCGCGGAGGAGCTCCGGGGCCTCCACCGGGAAGCTCTTCGGTCCTTGGCGGAGGAGCAGGAGCAACTTGCCGACGAGCGGAAAGCCTTCCTCCTCGAGAAGGCTGAGGTCGAGGAGCAGCAACGGCTTGCTGCTGAGAAGCTTGCTGCGCAGGAAGGCGAGCTGGTGCAGCGAAAAGTCAATCTGGACAGCCACGAGGAGGAGGAGCAAGGCGAAAGCAGACATTTGGCGGAACCCTCAAGGAGGCGAAGGATGCTGCCGCAGCTGCCGAGGTCGCCAAGAAGGAGCTGGCGGCGAAGTTGGCGCAGCTGGAGGCCGATCTCAAGGCGAGCGGCGAGGAGCTTGCTGCACTCAAGCGAGAGCGCGAGAAGGACGCCTATACTCTTGGCGAGCTGCAGGGTCGTCTCGTCGAGAGGGGTAAGGAGCTGAGCGCCGCCAAGGACTCCAACGCGGATCTGGAGCTGAAGCTGACTACTCTGACCAAGACGCTGGACGACACCAGGAAGCAGGCGGCGGTCTTGGAAAAGAGGATCAAGGATGACGGAGGCTGGCCGCGAGTCTGCCGCCACCCGTAATGCTTTCGGGGATAACGTGGAGCACCGGACCGAGGGTCTCGTGGATATTGCCGCCGTCATCGGCTGTGGAGTCATGCTGGGATGGAGGATCTTGGGTATCCTTCCGACGAGCAGCTCCAACCCAGCGCCAAGCTCAACTTGTTCTTCAAGAGGCGTGGCGACGGCCCTCCAGCGACTTCGGGAGAAGATCCCAAAGCAACTGGCCGACGAGTCGCGCCGGATTTGCGCGGGAGCTCTTCAGAAGGTGCTGATGAAGGTGGCCTTCCGCAACCCAGGCCTCAACCTCACAACGTCCTCCGGTCCTTACCGCCAGATGCCGATCTGGAAGCGCTCAAGGCCCTTGTCGCACCCATTGTGGACAAGGTGAGCGGGATTAAGAGGGTCGAGGGCGATCACGTCGACTAGGCCGCCCGTTTTCTCTTTTTCTTGTCGCTGTTGTCCATGTCATGAGAACAGTCTTATTAGAGCTGCGACAAGCTATCTTGTAATATAAGTTTATTTTGGGTAGCGACTGCTATGTTATTTCCTTTACTTGATCCCTTCCTTTGTATGTTTTTGCCCTACGCTTTTAGGGAAATTGTCGGAGCAGGCACCCGAAGCATGGCGCCGAGTGCTTGGGACGTCGGCCTGCTGGTGGTGCTGCTTCTCACAAGAAACCTTGTCGCAACTAGTCGCAGCTCACTTAAGTTGTTGAGCGGACTCGAAACAAAATAAGGGCGCAACTAGCTACGAGTTGGTTCCTCCGCGCACAGGTTTTTCATACAAAGCACGGTCGTTCGAGGAAGATAACTTAAAAATTTAAAACTGATTGCTCAAACTTTGGCAACTTAGCTTTTCTGTCGTTTGCTTCCCGGTAAGGCGAAACTTCCTCGAGCGAAGGCGAAACTTCCTCGAGCGACGCTTGGTCCACACCATTATCTTGGTCCACACCATTATCTTCTCCCTTCCCCCCGGCAAACTTGTGTGCGAGGGAATCTTCCTTTCTTTGAGAAAAAGAAAGAAGAGAAAATAAAGATATGGAGCCTTATGGCTCGTTATTGCTTACCGGGGATAGGTGCTGCACAAAGTGTCAGATAACGCATGCAAAAGAAAGTAAAAAGCATGAAACTGACAAGGTGTGCGGAGCACATGAGCTTTACTTATGCACGGGGTCTGCGCCCGGCTTTGTACAAAGGATTACATGCAACATCGGCAAGACTTGTACAAAAGGTGGTTGCCGGAATAGGTTCCGGCAACCGCGCCTTACGGGTAAAACTTACGAAGATGCTCGATGTTCCAGGAGTTGCTCACCGGAAAGCCATCTTCGGTCTCAAGGCGGACAGCGCCGGGCCTAGTGACTCGTTTCACCCGGTAAGGGCCTTCCCACTTCGGCGTCAACTTGTTGGAATTCTTGGCGGACTGAACGCGCCGAAGAACAAGGTCGCCTTCCTCGAGACTTCTGGCATTAACTTTGCGGCTATGGTAGCGGTGCAAAGCTTGCTGGTATCGAGCAGCTCGTACAGCAGCCTGAAGACGGTCTTCCTCAAGGAGCAGCGCGTCATCTTGTCGCAGCTGCTCTTGCTCAAGCTCATCATAAGCGAGCACTCGAGGCGACCCGTATACGAGTTCCGTGGGGAGAACTGCCTCTGCTCCATAGACTAGAGCGAAAGGTGTCTGGCCAGTGGCTCGATTAGGCGTCGTCCTGATCGACCAAAGAACCACCGGCAGCTCCTCGATCCAGTTCTTTCCGCACTTGTGCAGCCTGTCGAAAGTTCTGGTCTTGAGTCCGTGCAGTACTTCAGCGTTGGCCCTCTCCGCTTGACCGTTGCTTCTCGGATGAGCAACAGAAGTGAAGCAGACCTTGGCGCCAAGATCTTGGACGTACTGCATGAAGGTGCGGCTCGTAAATTGCGTGCCGTTGTCGGTGATGATCCTGTTAGGCATCCCGGCGACAAACAATCGACCAAGAACTTGATCGCCGACCGTCTTTGTCACCTTCCTCATCGCTTCCACTTCCGCCACTTTGTGAACTTGTCGATTACAACGCACAAGTACTCAAAGCCCCGACAGCTTCGGGGAAGGGGCCGAGGATGTCGAGCCCCGGACCAAAATGGCCAGGATAAAGGGATCGTCTGGAGAGCTTGAGCTGCTTGGTGTATCTTCTTGGAATGGAACTGGCACGCTTCACACTTGGTTACTTGTGCAGTTGCATCCTGGAGGGCTGTCGGCCAGAAGAAACCTTGCCGGAACACTTTGCCGGCAAGTGCTCTAGCGCCAATGTGGTGACCACATATGCCTCCATGTATCTCTGCCAACAGCTTTAGTCCATCTTCCCGGTGAATACACTTCAATTTCACACCGTTGAGTCTTCTTCTGTACAGCGTGCTGTCGACAAACTGGTATATACTTGACTGTCGGGCTACTCCTTCCGCTTCTTCTTGCTCTTCGGGAAGTTCTCCTGTCTGAAGGAAATGGACAATCTGCTGCGCCCATGCTGGAGCTTGCGGCTCAACAACAAGGACTAAAGGCACATCTGCTGCTGCGGGAACATCCGCTTCTACGGCGTGAACTCCGGGTTCTGCCGAGTTGATATTCCCCGGCAAGCTTGCCGGAGCAAAACTTGTCGGGAGCGTTTGCTTCAACGGAACAAACCGTAAGGCTTGTCGGAGCAGAATGCTCCTCAGCATCCTGGGCGTTGATCTTGGGGACCTTCTTGGCGGCGGCTTCAGGAGCTACGCGAAAGTAGTCACCAGAAATCAACTTCCTCTTCTTGCTCTGTCCAGTTGATGCCGTCACGGACGGTTGAGTCAGCTTGAGCACAAAGATCCCTGGTTCCACAGGTAATTTAAGTGCGGCGCACTTCAACAGGCCATCGGCAATGTCGTTCTGAGCCCTCGGAACATGTTCCATCTGCAACGGACTCTGATAACTCTTGTTCACTTGGCGGACGACAAGCTGTGAGTCACCCCTGACAATGAGCTTCTTGATCCCAAGGTCTGCCGCGATCCTGAGACCGGCAAGCAAACCCTCATACTCTGCAGTATTGTTCGTTGCTTGCTCCTTGGGAAAGTGCATCTGGACTACGTACTTGAGGTGCTCTCCGGTGGGTGCGATAAGCAGCACGCCTGCACCGGCGCCTTGCAGCGAGAAGGCACCATCAAAGTACATCAGCCACTCTTTGCTCGCCTCCTTGTCGGGGATGCTCGTTTCTGGAATTTCTTCATCCGGTGTTGGCGTCCATTCTGCTATGAACTCCGCCAATGCTCTGCTTTGGATAGTTGAAGTGCTTTCAAACTTGAGGCCAAAGCTCGACAGTTCCAGTGCCCACTCGACAATCCTGCCTGTTGCTTCTGGATTCTGCAGAATCCTCTTCAGCGGAAAACGAGTGACGATCGTGGATCTCATGTGCTTGGAAGTAATGGCGCAGCTTTCTCGAGGCCATGAGAAGGCCAAAAAGCAATTTCTGCACACCAGAGTACCTTGACCTAGCCCCCTGCCGAAGGGAACTGACAAAGTAAACTGGGTGCTGCACCATCCTTTTCTGCATCTTCCCTCGTGCCTGCGCAGATCCATCCTTGTCGGGACCAGAGCTTGTCGGTGAAGTCCCCTGCTTGTCGCTGGAGGCATCTGCCGTGGCTGCTAGCTCATCGTCCGCCTCCCTCTCCGCTACTAACGCAGCACTAACCACTTGATTGGTTGCCGCTAAATATAGCAGCAACTTCTCTTGTGGCTTAGGTGCGACAAGTGTTGAGTGGAGGGTATCTCTTTAAGTCTTGCGGTGCAGCCTCCGCTTCCGGAGTCCATTTCATTGGACCTGCCTTTTCAATATTTTGAAAAATGGCGAGGCGCTTCAGCAGAACCTAGAGATAAACCTCTTTGAGAGTAGCTATGCAACCGGCAAGTCTCCGTACATCCTTGACGCGCTTTGGTGCTTCAATCTACTCAATGGCCTTGATCTTGTCGGGATTGGCTTCAATTCCCCACTGAGACACGAAGAACCCGAGAAGCTTGCCGGAGGGAGCCAATCCCGACAAGATCAAGGCCATTGAGCAGATTGAAGCACCAAAGCGTGTCAAGGATGTACGGAGACTTCCCGGTTGCATAGCTGCTCTCAGCAGGTTTATCTCTAGGTTCTGCTGAAGCGCCTCGCCATTTTTCAAAATATTGAAAAAGGCAGGTCCAATGAAATGGACTTCGGAAGCGGAGGCTGCGCTGCAAGACTTAAAGAGATACCTGTCCTCCACTCCAAACACACACTTCTCGGGGTTAAGCTTGAGGTTGATCTTGCGCAGATTTGCAAAGGTTTTGTCTAAATCTTGGATCAGAGTCACTTTGTCCTTGCTCTTGACCACTATGTCATCCATGTAAGCTTCCACATTTCTGTGCATTTGCAGCTCAAAAGCGTTATGGACTACTCTTGCAAATGTCGAACCAGCATTCTTCAAACCGAAAGGCATCCGTATGAAACAGTACGTGCCACATGGAGTGATGAATGCGGTCTTCTCTTCATCCTCTTACGCCATGAAGATCTGATGATATCCTCGAGTATGCATCAAGAAATGAAAGCAAATCACATCCAGCCGTGGAGTCAACAATCTGGTCGATGCGCGGCAAGGGAAATGGGTCTTTGGGACAAGCTTTATTGACATCGGTAAAGTCGACACAAAGCCTCCATTTCCCATTTGCTTTGCGCACGACTACAGGATTGGCCAACCACGTAGGATGGAGCACTCCTCTGACAAGGCCTGCTGCTTCCAACTTCTTGATTTCTTCTGCGATGAATTCTTGGCGCTCCACTGCTTGCTTCCTGACTTTCTGCTTGACGGGCCGCGCATGAGGACTGACGGCAAGATGGTGCTCAATTACTTTCCTGGGAACACCGGGGATGTCAGACGGTTGCCATGCAAACACGTCGACGTTCGCCCGCAGGAAAGCAACGGCCGCTTTCCTATTTAGGGTCAAGAGTGGCACTGATGGTGAAGGTACCACCAGTGTCGTCCTCCTTGGCGGACACCTTCTTGGTCGCTGGTGGAGCTGCCATCGTCTTCTTACACTTGCCAGTGGAGCTCGATGGTGCGTCCTCGACGGCAGCGCAGCACTCCGAAGAGGTGCGCTTGCCGGGTGGGCATCAGAGTTCTTGCCGGACTTGGACTTCTTCTTCCCCCCGGGAGCTTCAGCGGCAAGTGACTTGCGATCTGCCGCGGCTGCTGCTTCCCGGTAGATCTTGTCGGCGCAGATAAGAGCATCCTTCTTGTCGCCAGGGACAGAGATGACACTTATCGGGCCTGGCATCTTCAGCACGTTGTATGCGTAGTGAGAGGCTGCCATGAATTTGGCGAGCGCTGGACGGCCGAGTATCCCATTGTAAGGCAATGGAAAGTCAGCGACGTCAAAAGTGATCCTCTCAGTCCTGAAGTTCAGCTCGCTGCCAAATGTTACCGGCAACGTGATCTTTCCCTTCGGCTTGCTCCTTCCCGGATTAATTCCTTGGAATGTGTCGGTCTCTTCAAGCTCGCCATCAGGGATCTGGAGTTTCTGGAGTACCGCGGAGGAGATCAGGTTCAAGCCGGCCCCGCCGTCAACTAGCATCTTAGTGACCTTGAGGTTGCGGATAGTTGGTGAAACCAACATCGGCAAACACCTGACCGCAGTTATGCGATCAGGGTGGTCCTCAATATCAAAGATGATAAGCGTGCTAGACCATTTCAGAGGCTTGCGTGATTCGACGGGTGGTTCTGCTGCATTGACTTCCCGCACCCATTGCTTGAGTTGGCGGTGTGAAGTATGCAGAGAAGCACCGCCGTCAACGCACAGGACCTCCGTGGCTTTCTGGAACTCCTGCTCATCGGCCTCGTCATCCTCCATATCTTCATCGTCGTCGTCTTCTTCATCCTTGTCGCGACCGCGGGGAGGTCTGTCTCCTTGCCGCTGCTTGGCCTTGCCGCGGCGTCCTCCTCGGCCGGGATGTTTCTTGCCAGCTCCTCCAGCACCTTCCTGGGCCTTCTCCTTGTCGCGCCGCTCGTACTCAGCCTTCTGCTGCTCGACAAGCTGCTCGACCTTCTTGCAGCTCTGGAGGTCATGGCCCTTGGTGCGGTGGATCTTGCAGTATTGCTTGTTGGTGCTGTCCTGCTTGTCGGCGACCGCCACAGCCTCCTCGCCGGAGCTTCCAGCTTTGGCTTTCTTGGCGCCACCTCCGTTGCCGGACTGCTCAACAACTAGCACCTGCTTGCCTTTCCTGTTCCTGTTGTTCCGCCGCCGGTTTTTCCTTGTCGGGGCAGTTTCCTCGCTATCAGATCCTGCTGCTTGTACATTCTCTCCGGGGAGTTTCCTCCCTTCCTCAGCACGTGCACACTTGTCGGCCAGGGCATATAGCTCACTGACATCTCTGATCTTGCACATCGCCATCTCCTCCCGCATCCTACGGTTTCGCACGTTCTGATGGAACACGCTGATCACCGCGGCGGGGTGGATATCTGGGATGTTGTGCTGTACGTTGCTGAATCTTTGAATGTACTTGCGTAGGGACTCTCCTTCCTTCTGGTCGAGCAGATAAAGGTCGCTCTCTTGGCCATGCGGCTTGTGACCGCCTGTAAAGGCGCCAACAAACTGATGGCATAGGTCAGCCCAGGAAGATATGGAGTTGTCCGGCAAGTGCATGAGCCAGGATCTGACATTGGGCTTGAGTACCAGAGGGAAGTAGTTGGCTAGGATCTTGTCGTCGCGCCCCCCAGAAGCTTGCACCGCGATGGTGTAGATGCTGAGGAACTCCGACGGATGCAACTTGCCATCGTACTTCTCTGGTACATCTGGCTTGAAATTCTTTGTGCTGGGCCACTGGACTTGCCACAGCTCATGAGTGAACGCAGGGCAACCTACCGCGTACGGCAAGTCGCCTGGTTCCCCTAGCGCATGCACGTCGACAAAGGGCCCAGCGCGCTGGTCTGATTGACGCCGTGCTTCTCTTCGGCGCTCCATGCGAGTTCAAGCGTCTTTTTGCTGTCGTTCGTGAAGAACTTGGCGCTGATCGCGACGAGCTCGTGGATCTGACGACGCAGTGGAGTCGCTGTCGATGTTGATCCGGCGAGTCGGCGATCTTGGCCTTCGGGGTGGAGAGTGCATGGTGGTTGCGCCTCCATCGGTTTCATCGCCACCGGCTCGTGCCTGGCAGTCCTGCCGCGGCAGTGATGTGCTCGGCTGCCGTGGAGTGTCGCCGTTGGCAAATCCGATGAGACTCTGAATGGTGGCCCTCCATTTGTCGATCTTTTCCGACGTTGGAGGGTAATCCATGAGCAGTTGAGCTCGCGCCAAAGCTTCTGCTCGAGTGGTGGGTGGCAGTGGCGAGCGGTGCGAGGAGCGGGATATGCTCGGACTTCTATCTATGTTAGAAGGAGCAGTCCCCCGTCCGGGCGACCGTGCCTCACTCGCGCCAGTAGGTTGGCGTGCATGCTGGTCTTGAGCACTGCGTGATCCACCAGCTCGGTCTTGGCCCAATGAACGTATGGCACTGTGAATACCATGACGCTGTCGGTCCCGCGCCTCCTGAGATGGGCGCGGTGAATGTCTGGACGCCGAGGTGCATGCAGCCTTGTCCTTGACCCGCAGCACCGTGGGCTCCCTCGTCGACGTCCGTTCTTCCCCCGACGTCTACCCCACCACCCGTTTGCTCCGGGGGCGGTGGGATCGACGCGGACGGATCAGCTGCCGCCGAAGCCTTCTTCTTCGGTGGCATGTTGATGAAGATGATGAAGATATTGCTCGTGTGATCGTCGGATCAGGTTCACACAACCTCGACAAGACTTTACCTGGCGCGCCAAAGATGTCGGGGGAATCTGACCCACCACGGACACCTATGGGACCGGAGCCCCTTTCGGTTCGGCAGGGGGCGGAGACCGCACGAAGAGCAGATCGAGACGAAGCACACGAGTGATTTTACCCAGCTTCGGAGCTCTCCGGAGAGATAACACCCCTACTGCTGCTTGTCTGATGGTATTTAGTTCTTGCTCGGGAGCGCTGAGTGCTATAGTTCACCCTAGCTGCTAACAAGACCGAGCGTGAGTGTTTCGAAAGCTTCGAACCCCCCTCTACGTTGCGCATGGGTCTCCTTTTATATGCTCAAGGGGTCACCAACAGGTGGCAACGTGAGCAAGGGCAAAAATGGAAAAGGACTTGCGGTTGGTACAGCTACCTGTACAGTGTATCATACCTAACCCTAACGGCAGGGGACAAAGGCATTAAATGCCCGCTCACGCCGCCCAAACAGTGCAAAAAGGGACCGTCAGGGACGCCACCGCTTGCCACGATGGCTATCTTGTCAGCGCCGCTTGCCACCACGCACCCCTGGCTGCACAGCTTCTCGCCACATGCGCCTGGAGGGGTCCCGGGGCGACACATTGTTGGATGAGCTGGAGCGCGGGTACGGAGTGGTTGCTTGTCGCGGCAAGCGCCTTGCCGCGGTCATGGTCTTGTCACGGTTGTTGTCTTGTTGCGCCCGGAAGCTTGTCGCTCACCGGGCCTTGCCGGGACGCGTGGCGCGTCGCGGCAAGTTCCTTGGGATGCTTTGGTTGGCCTTCCCGGCAAGCTCCTCTTGTCGGGGTCTTGGTCTGCCTTTACCGCAAGCTTCTCTTGCCGAGGCCTTGTCTCCTTGACTTGAATACTTTGTTCTTGAATGGCTCGAAAGGAACCATGGAGGATCTTGGCGGTCACCCGGCAAGCCTTGCCGCGGGGTGCTGCAACTGCCCGTGCACAAGTTCGGGGTACAAGAGTACCCCTACTCTTGTACACCGACAGGGACTGATGTTGGTATGGAAGGCACCCGTTGTTTCGGACAAGCCGTGGAGTGTGATTGATGGTGGAGGGGGAGTAAACCTTTACTTTTATCGCTTGGGAACCACCACTAGTGTGCTTAGCATGAAAGATGTTGATAACTGATGGTCGTGAAGTGAATGAGAAGGGTGCATGTGTCAAAATATCATTTATCTCTGTTTTAAAAATTGAGCTCTCGCACCTCTACAAATCACTGCTTCCCTCTGCGAAGGGACTATCTAATTACTTTTATGTTGTGTCACCACCTTCTAAAAACAAGCGCCAGAAACTGAGTACAGCACAACTGTCATGATTTATGCATTATGTGTAGCTAATGTTGGGTGCATCATGACTGGATCTTTTCTACCATGAATTACAATGTTTAGTCGATGATTGAACTTTGGACGTGCTTTGCATTTATGTTTTGCGGTCTCAAAAAGGGCTAGCGAGATACCACGATTGTCATATTATATCATAGTTGTTTTGACAACATGTTGCTATTTGAGATCTCTTATTATCGCTTGCTAGCCGATTATGTCATTGATATGAGTCATTATAATCTTTAAGAGTTATTGTCGACATGGTTAGCTATAATGTTGGCTGAAAACCTGGGTGTTGTTTAAGCTTATTTATGCAAACAAGAGCAAAAGAGTTCGTAAAAGTTTTTCTTTCTCACTTTCAGTTTATCAATTGAATTGCTTGAGGACAAGCAAAGGTTTAAGCTTGGGGGAGTTGATACGTCTCCAACGTATCTACTTTTCTCATGTTGTTCCTCTTGTTTTGGACTCTAATTTGCACGATTTGAATGAAACTAACCCCGGACTGACGATGTTTTCAGCAGAACTACCATGGTGTTGTTTTTGTGAAGAAATAAAAGTTCTCGGAATGGAACGAAACTTTGCGATGATTTTTTATATAATAAAAGAGAATTTCTGGAGCCAAGGTCCACCAGAGAGGGGGCCCTGGGTGGGCACAACCCACCATGGCACGCCCCCATCTCCTGGCGCGCCCAGGTGGGTTGTACCCACCTGGTGAACCCGCAGAACTCAACCCTGACACTATAAAATCACATATTTCCAGGAAAAAATAAGTGAGAAAGAATTATCATCATCCACTAGACGGAGCCACCGCCAAGCCCCGTTCTTCCACAGGAGGGCAGATCTGGAGTCCGTTTGGGGCTTCGGAGAGGGGGGGTCTTCGTTCTTCGTCATCACCAACCCTTCTCCATCGCCAATTCCATGATGCTCCCCACCGGGAGTAAGTAATTCCTTCGTAGGCTCACTGGTCAGTGAGGAGTTGGATGAGATTCATCATGTAATCGAGTTAGTTTTGTTAGGGCATGATCCCTACTATCCACTATGTTCTTAGATTGATGTTGATGTGACTTTGCTATGCTTAATGCTTGTCACTTTGGGCCCGGGTGCCATGAACTCAGATCTGAACCGTTTATGAATTCATCATTATATCCATGTTTTACATCCGATCTTTCAAGATATAGTCACCTACTTCGTGTTATGATCCGACAACTCCGAAGTGACAACAACCGGGCCCACTCTCGGTGATGACCGTAGTTTGAGGAGTTCATATATTCACTATGTGTTAATGCTTTGTTCTGGTTTTCTATTAAAAGGAGGCCTTAATATCCCTTAGTTTCCAATATGGACCCCGCTGCCACTGGAGGGTAGGACAAAAGATGTCATGCAAGTTCTTTTAATGCTAGAATACATGCCTACATTATATCGATGAACTGGAGCTAGTGTTGTATCGCCCTAGGTTATAACTGTCACATGATGAATATCGTCCAGCAAGTCACCGATCCAATGCCTACGAACTTTTCCATATTGATTCTGCTAAGTTACTACTGCTATCATCACTGTTACACTTGCTACAAAATTACTGCTTTCATTGTTACTGTTACCGTTGCTGCGGTCACTACTATCAAAACTATCAAACTACTTTGCTACTGATCACTTTGCTATAGATAATTAATGTCTGGGTGTGGTTGAAATGACAACTCAGCTACTAATACCTTCAAATATTCTTTGGCTCCCCTTGTGTAGAATCTATAAATTTGGGTTGAATACCCTACCCTCAAAAATTGTCGTGATCCCCCATACTTGTGGGTTATCAAGACCTTTTTCTGGCGCCATTGCCGGGGAGCATAGCTATATTTGTTGAGTCACTTGGGATTATTATCATATTATCACTATGAAGAATCTGAAGGATCCAAAGACTAAGATATTTCCCTCAAAGACGAGGGGAGGTAAGGAACTGCCATCCAGTTCTGCTTTAGATTCACCTTCTGTTTTGAGTAAACTTGCAACACCACCACATGCTATTAATTCTGATATGTCGCAAGTTATTGATGATGCTACTTCTCCTATGGATAATGCTTATGATGATGCTAGTACCTTGCTTGATAATGATGATGTGCCACTTGGTGAATTTCTTGATAAAAAAATTGCTAGAGTAATACAACATGATGTTGTTGAATCTGATGATGAGCTTGAAACTAAATCTCCTGAAACACCTAATCGAACTAGCCCTCCTAGATATGAATTGCCTAAGGTACCGGAAGGTTATGTTATGAGTGAAGAAACAACTAGAGATATTCTTGCTTGTAATGATAGAGATGATCTAGAGAAATTATTACACAAGTATAAAGAAAAATCTCTGAATGCTAGAATGAAATGTGATCCTAAGTTTGCTACTTCACCTATCTTTATTGATGATAAGGATTATGAATTCTCTGTCGACCCAGAGTTAATTACTCTGGTTGAATCTGATCCTTTCCATGGTTATGAAACTGAAACTGTTGTGACACATCTTACTAAGTTGAATGATATAGCCACCCTTTTTAGTCATGATGAGAAAACCCGCTACTACTTTATTCTCAAATTATTTCCTTTCTCATTAAAGGGTGATGCTAAAGCTTGGTACAATACTCTTGCTCCTGGTTGTGTGCGTAGTCCCCAAGCTGCCTTACAGGAAATATTTAACTTTGTGCAAACTAAAGAAGAGAGTCTCCCACAAGCTTGGGGGAGGCTTTGCCAGTTACTTAATGCTTTGCCTGATCATCCTCTTAAGAAAAATAAATACTTGATATCTTCTATAATGGACGAACCGATGCTTCTAGGGACTTCCTAGATAGTTGTGCTGGTTGTGTTTTCAGGGAACGAACTGTTGGACAAGCTAAAGAATTATTGAATAACATACTGAAAAATTATGATGATTGGACTATTCCTGAACCACCTCCTAAACCCACTCCGAAGAAGAGGGGTATATTATATCTCAGTCCTGAAGATATGCAAGAGGCAAAGAAATCTATAAAGGAAAAAGGTATTAAAGCTGAGGATGTTAAAAATTTACCTCCTATTGAAGAAATACATGGGCTTAATACACCACCACTGCCTAAGGTGGTAGAGGTAAATTCTCTTATGAAGTTCAATGATAATGATAATCCTCACAATATGCATCCTAGTCAATGCCTTTATGAGTTTGAAAACTATATTAGAAAACAATTTCACTTTAATGCCAATGTTATGAAACAATTGAAATATAATTCTGATATGATTGCTCGCTTGAGTGACTTGTTATTTAGAATATCAAATGATGTTAGAGGTGTTGGAAAACATGCTTCTAAACTCAGTTAGAACAAGTTGCTAAGTCACAAAGAGAATTACTTGATGAAATGAATCATAATATGCATGACTTTGCTGTTGGAGTTGCAACTAGAGGAGGTAAAATGACTCAGGAACCACTTTATCCTGAGGTACACCCAAAAATGATTGAACAAGATTCACAAAGAAATAACACTAGTGCACCTATTCCTTCTAAAAAGAAAAAGAAAAAGAAAAATGATAGGACTTTGCACACTTCTAGTGAACTTGAAATAGAAAAACCTCCTGGTAATGATAATGAAACTTCTATCTCAGATGCTGAAACTCAGTCTAGTAATGAACACACCTAGTGATAATGAAAAAGATAATGATGAGGTTCATTGAAAACACTCAAACAAATGAAAAAGAACCCAATAATGATGTTGAGATAGAACCACCTGTTGATCTTGATAACCCACAACCTAAAAAACAAGATATGATAAAAGAGACTTCATTCCTAGAAAACACGATAAAGAAAGAGAACCGTGAGTTCAAAAACCTATGCCTTTTCCACCCAAGTCTACTAAAAAGAAAGATGATGAAGAATTTGAACGCTTTGCTGAAATGCTGAGGCCGATCTTTTTATGCTAAACTTGACTGATATCTTGAAAATGCCTCCTTATGCAAAGTATATGAAAGACATCAGTCTCTAATAAGACAAAAACAGCGGAAGCTGAAATCTCCACTATGCTTGTTGATTATACTTTTAAAGATGGATTACCTAAAAAACTTGGAGATCCGAGAATACCAACTATACCTTGCTCCATCAAAAAGAAATAGTGAAAACTGCTTTGTGTGATTTAGGAGCTGGTGTTAGTGTTATGCCTTTCTCTTTATATTAAATACTTGATTTGAATAAATTCACACCTACTGAAATATCTTGCTTTTGTAATTCGAACACCATGGCACCATGGCTCTCCGGCAAACGTCGACGTACTTGCTTTTGTAATTCTAGTAAATCCAAAATTCATCCGAAATTCAAGAAACTTGGCATGCTGTCATGGAGCGGCATCAACATGTCATGGTAAAAAATTTGTCCCAATTGGGGCAGGTTTGGGTATAAGCTTCTCATAAACCAGAGCTTCTCACAACAAGTGTGATGGTTTCGGTAGGGAACGTTTCACCTTTCTGGACGAAACGATAATCGTTGCCTCTTCTCGATTTCAATTTTTTTTCCTACTGTCAACGTAGAACAACAGGAGTTTTGTGTCAATTTTTGGGATTTTTTGGGGTTTGCTTGGACATTTTTATACATTAACTGAGTTTTCTATGCATACATGTGCATAATTCAAATTTGAACTACAGGCACATGCTCTAATGCATATAAATTAGTTGAAAATTCAAATATGTGTCCTTGGTTGCCTGCTTAGGTCCCATGCAAGAAATGGGAATGAATGTCAAACTCCCTGCCACCATCACTTTCGTCATAAACATTGAGATACCTGGTTTTAAATTCTAGTAAATCCAAAACTCTCTGAAATTCATGAAACTTAGCATGCTATCATGGAGCGGCATCTACATGTCGTGGTAAAATTTGTGTCCCATTTGGGGTAGGTTTGGGTATATGCTTCTCACAAACCAGAGCTTCTCACAACAAGCATGATGGTTTCGGTAGGGAACATCCCACCTTTGGGGACGAAACGATGTCCATTGCCTCTTATTGCTTTCAAAAAAAATTCGTGTCAACATAGAACAACAGGAGTGTTGTGTCAATTTTTGTGATTTTTTGGGGTTCGTGTGGACACTTTTATGCATTAACTGAGTTTTCAATGCATTTATGTGCATAAATCAAATTTGATCTACATGCAGATGCTCCAGTGCATATAAAATGGTTGAAAAATCAAATATGTGTCCTTGGGTGCATGCTTAGGTCCCATGCAAGAAATGGTAGTGAATTTCAAACACTAGGGCACCATTCATTGCCGGCAAAACATTGAGATGCCTGGTTTTTAAATTCTAGTAAATCCAAAACTCGTCTGAAATTCATGAAACTTGGCATGCTATCATGGAGCGGCATCAACAAGTCGTGGTAAACTTTTTGTCCCACTCGGGGCAGGTTTGGGTATATGCTTCTCACCAAACCAGAGCTTCTCACAACAATCATGATGGTTTCGGTAGGGAACGTCCCACCTTTGGGGACGAAAAGATATCCATTGACTCTTATTGCTTCCAAAAAAATTCTCGTGTCAGCATAGAACAACAGGAGTGTTGTGTCAATTTTTGTGATTTTTTGGGGTTCGTGTGGACATTTTTATGCATTAACATAGTTTTCAATGCATTTATGTGCATAATTCAAATTTGAACTACATGCACATGCTCCAGTGCATATAAATTGGTTGAAAAATCAAATATGTGTCCTTGGGTACATGCTTAGGTCCCATGCAAGAAATGGTAATGAATTTCAAACACTAGGGCACCGTTGATTGCCGGTAAAACATTGAGATGCCTGGTTTTTAAATTCTAGTAAATCCAAAACTCGTCTGAAATTCATGAAACTTGGCATGCTATCATGGAGCAGCATCAACATGCCGTGGTAAACTTTTTGTCCCACTTGGGGCAGGTTTGGGTATGTGCTTCTCACCAAACCAGAGCTTCTCACAACAATCATGATGGTTTCGGTAGGGAACGTCCCACCTTTGGGGATGAAAAGATATCCATTGACTCTTATTGCTTCCAAAAAATTTCTCGTGTCAGCATAGAACAAGAGGAGTGTTGTGTCATTTTTTGTGATTTTTCGGGGTTCGTTTGGACATTTTTATGCATTAACTTAGTTTTCAATGCATTTGTGTGCATAATTCAAATTTGAACTACATGCACATGCTCCAAAGGCATATAAATTGGTTGGAAAATCAAATATGTGTCCTTGGGTACATGCTTAGGTCCCATGCAAGAAATGGTAATGAATTTCAAACACTAGGGCACCGTTGATTGCCGGCAAAACATTGAGATGCCTGGTTTTTAAATTCTAGTAAATCCAAAACTAAATGCAGAAATTCATGAAACTTGGCATGCTATCATGGAGCAGCATCAACATGCCGTGGTAAACTTTTTGTCCCACTTGGGGCAGGTTTGGGTATGTGCTTCTCACCAAACCAGAGCTTCTCACAACAATCATGATGGTTTCGGTAGGGAACGTCCCACCTTTGGGGACGAAAAGATATCCATTGACTCTTATTGCTTCCAAAAAATTTCTCGTGTCAGCATAGAACAAGAGGAGTGTTGTGTCATTTTTTGTGATTTTTCGGGGTTCGTTTGGACATTTTTATGCATTAACTTAGTTTTCAATGCATTTTTGTGCATAATTCAAATTTGAACTACATGCACTTGCTCCAGTGCATATAAATTGGTTGAAAAATCAAATATGTGTCCTTGGGTACATGCTTAGGTCCCATGCAAGAAATGGTAATGAATTTCAAACACCAGGGCACCGTTGATTGCCGGCAAAACATTGAGATGCCTGGTTTTTAAATTCTAGTAAATCCAAAACTCGTCTGAAATTCATGAAACTTGGCATGCTATCATGGAGCAGCATCAACATGCCGTGGTAAACTTTTTGTCCCACTTGGGGCAGGTTTGGGTATGTGCTTCTCACCAAACCAGAGCTTCTCACAACAATCATGATGGTTTCGGTAGGGAACGTCCCACCTTTGGGGACGAAAAGATATCCATTGACTCTTATTGCTTCCAAAAAATTTCTCGTGTCAGCATAGAACAGGAGGAGTGTTGTGTCATTTTTTGTGATTTTTCGGGGTTCGTTTGGACATTTTATGCATTAACTTAGTTTTCAATGCATTTTTGTGCATAATTCAAATTTGAACTACATGCACTTGCTCCAGTGCATATAAATTGGTTGAAAAATAAAATATGTGTCCTTGGGTACATGCTTAGGTCCCATGCAAGAAATGGTAATGAATTTCAAACACCAGATCACCATTGATTGCCGGCAAAACATTGAGATGCCTGGTTTTTAAATTCTAGTAAATCCAAAACTCGTCTGAAATTCATGAAACTTGGCATGCTATCATGGAGCGGCATCAACATGCCGCGATAAAAATTTTGTCCCATCTGGGGCAGGTTTGGGTATATGCTTCTCACAAACCAGAGCTTCTCACAACAATCATGATTGTTTCGGTAGGGAACGTCCCACCTTTGGGGACGAAACGATATCCATTGCCTCTTATTACTTCCAAAAAAATTCTCGTGTCAGCATAGAACAACAGGAGTGATGTGTCATTTTTTATGATTTTTCGGGATTCGTTTGGACATTTTTATTCATTAACTTAGTTTTCAATGCATTTATGTGCATAATTCAAATTTGAACTACATGCACATGCTCCAGTGCATATAAATTGGTTGAAAAATCAAATATGTGTCCTTGGGTGCATGCTTAGGTCCCATGCAAGAAATGTTAATGAATTTCAAACACCAGGGCACCGTTGATTGCTGGCAAAACATTGAGATGCCTGGTATTTAAATTCTAGTGAATCCAAAACTCGTCTGAAATTCATGAAACTTGGCATGCTATCATGGAGCGGCATCAACATGCCATGGTAAAAAATTTGTCCCATTTGCGGTAGGTTTGGGTCTATGCTTATCACAAACCAAAGCTTCTCACAACAAGCATGAAGGTTTCGGTAGGGAACGTCCCACCTTTGGGGACGAAACAATATCCATTGCCTCTTATTGGTTCCAAATTTTTTCTCGTGTCAACATAGAACAACAGGAGTGTAGTGTCATTTTTGTGATTTTTCGGGGTTTGTTTGGACATTTTTATGCATTAACTTAGTTTTCAATGCATTTATGTGCATAATTCAAATTTGAACTACATGCACATGATCCGATGCATATCAATTGGTTGAAAAAACAAATATGTGTCCTTGGGTGCATGCTTAGGTCCCATGCAAGAAATGGTAATGAATTTCAAACGCCAGGGCACCGTTGATTGCCGACAAAACATTGAGATGCATGGTTTTTAAATTCTAGTAAATCCAAAACTCGTCTGAAATTCATGAAACTTGGCATGCTATCATGGAGCGGCATCAACATGCCGTAGTAAATTTTTTGTCCCATTTGGGGCAGGTTTGGGTATATGCTTCTCACAAACCAGGGTTTCTCACAACAAGCATGATAGTTTTGGTAGGGAACGTCCCACCATTGGGAACAAAACAATACCCATTGCCTCTTATTGCTTCCAAAAAATTTCTTGTGTCAACATAAAACAACAGGAGTGTTGTGTCAATTTTTTTTATTTTTTGGGGTTAGTTTGGACATTTTTATGCATTAACTTAGTTTTCAATGCATTTCTATGCATAATTCAAATTTTAACTACATGCACATGCTCCAGTGCATATAAATTGGTTGAAAAATCAAATCTGTGTCCTTGGGTGCATGCTTAGGTCCCATGCAAGAAATGGTAATGAATTTCAAACACCAGGGCACCATTCATTGTTGGCAAAATATTGAGATGCCTGGTTTTTGTATTCTAGTAACTCCAAAACTCATCTGAAATTCATGAAACTTGGCATGCTATAATGGAATGGCACCCGACATGCTGTGGTATTTTTCGTGTCCATTTTGAGAGAAGGTGCACTCGAATAATGACAGCCAACAAAGGCATTTTGAAAAAATAGCTGCCACTTTAATATCTCAAACGTTTGTATAATTCAAACCGTGTGCGTTCTGTTAACCATTCACGTGATGCCACGTGTCTTGGTTTTAATGGTTGTAGTAGGTGTCGTGCGGGCAGCTGTTTGACCTTGACTGAACGGGAGGCGTACGAGCGCTGTCCGGTGCGCAGGCTAACCGAGAGGCATGCAAGCTGTCCTACAATGCGCCGGCTCACCGGGAAGCGAGCCCTTTGACTTCCATGGCCGCCCGCCTTCCTCTCCGTGCGAGCGCCCCCCTCAGCGGCATGGGACGCCACCGTCGAATGCTACCTCTCAGCGCCGCCAGCTGTCGTCCTCCCGCGCCCCGCCCGACTACCCCGGGACGACATGACGCAAAGTGAGAGCAGGATTTGTTCATCTCTCCAACGCAAACGGTTCTTTTGGATGACCCGTGTGCAACCACTTACAAAAAATTTGGTGCGATTTGCATCTGTCATATTGGGTATGTTGCCATTTGTCAAACTGGAAAGATTGACATTTGTTGATCTAGTAACATTGCCATTTGTCAACTTGTAACACTGTGATTTGTCAAAATATGAAGCTAAAAATCACTAGCAATATCTAATTTTTGCAACTAAAATTCAGTAATTAAGCATAGATTTCATTCATAGATTAAGCAGTCATTCTTAATTTATACAAATAGTTCAACTCGATAGCTAACCGACCAAACTTTTCCCCAATTGTTGCGAACCACGTACTGAAATAGCTAGTTCAACTATATATACTAGCTAATTTTAAGTACGTTGTATAGTTCCACAACATCTATAGTCAGATGAACTGAACAAAATAGCCCCTAAATACTACTACTACTGCGGAGGGGCTTTGTACTACTTCTGGTTCTGGCTGCCTCTCCTCTGCCGAGCACGCTCAGTAAGAGGCGGAGGAGGAGGAGATTACCGACGAGCTGGGCAACCGCAATACAGTGTCTGCCGCTGTTGCAGCTTCAGCGACACTCACCTCGAACGCCCTCTGTCGCTCTAGACGACCCCTCTCGAAGCGGTGGTTCTCCTTGTAGATCTCCTGATTCCTCGCCTCTGAGGCGGCGTGTGTCACGGCCACGGCGGTAGTAAGGCTCTTTACGTGCTCGACGAGGCGCTCCTCCTCCTCCCGCAGGAACTTGGTGTAGCGCGCAAGGTCACTGACGCATGTGCGGGCATCCTGAAGGAAATATGCCCTAGAGGCAATAATAAAGTTATTATTTATTTCCTTATTTCATGATAAATTTTTATTATTCATGCTAGAATTGTATTAAACCGGAAACATAATACATGTGTAAATACATAGACAAACATAGTGTCACTAGTATGCCTCTACTTGACTAGCTCGTTAATCAAAGAAGGTTAAGTTTCCTAACCATAGACATGAGTTGTCATTTGATTAACAGGATCACATCATTAGGAGAATGATGTGATTGACTTGACCCATTCCGTTAGCTTAGCACTTGATCGTATAGTATTCTGCTATTGCTTTCTTCATGACTTATACATGTTCCTATGACTAGGAGATTATGCAACTCTCATTTATCGGAGGAACACTTTGTGTGCTACCAAACGTCACAACGTAAATGGGTGATTATAAAGGTGCTCTATAGGTGTCTCCAAAGGTACTTGTTGGGTTGGCGTATTTCGAGATTAGGATTTGTTACTCCGATTGACGGAGAGGTATCTCTGGGCCCACTCGGTAATGCACATCACTATAAGCCTTGCAAGCATTGTAACTAATGAGTTAGTTGCGGGATGATGTATTACAGAACGAGTAAAGAGACTTGCGAGTAACGAGATTGAACTAGGTATTGAGATACCGACGATCGAATCTTGGGCAAGTAACATACCGATGACAAAGGGAACAACGTATGTTCTTATGCGGTTTGACCGATAAAGATCTTCGTAGAATATGTGGGAGCCAATATGAGCATCTAGGTTCCGCTATTGGTTATTGACCAGAGACGTGTCTCGGTCATGTCTACATAGTTATCGAACCCATAGGGTCCACACGCTTAAAGTTCTGTTACGATTTGTAGTATGAGTTATGTGATTTGATGTAGCAAAGGTAGTTCGGAGTCCTGGATGAGATCGAGGACATGATGAGGAGTTTCGAAATGGTCGAGACGTAAAGATCGATATATTGGACGACTATATTCGGACATCAGAATGGTTCTGAGTGATTCGGGTATTGTCGGAGTACCAGGGAGTTACGGGAATTCACCGGGAGAAGTATTGGGCCTTATTGGGCCATACGGGAATAGAGGAGAGAGGCCAAAAGGAAGGAGGCGCGCGCCCCCCTCTGGTCCGAATTGGACAAGGGGTGCAGCCCCTTTCCTTCTCCCTCTCCCCTCTTTCCTTCTCTCCTACTCCGGAAAGGAAAGGGAATCCTGCTAGGACTTGGGAGTCCTAGTAGGACTCCCCACACTTGGCGCGCCCCTCTAGGGCCGGCCTCTCCCTCCCTCCTTTATATATCACAGGCGGGGGGCACCTCTAGACACAACAATTGATCCCTTGGATCTCTTAGCCGTGTGCGGTGCCCCCCTCCACCATAATCCACCTCGGTCATATCGTAGCGGTGCTTAGGCGAAGCCCTGCCTCGATAGAACATCATCATCGTCACCACCCCATCGTGCTGACGGAACTCTCCCTCAAAGCTCGGCTGGATCGGAGTTCGAGGGACGTCATCGAGCTGAACGTGTGCTGAACTCGGAGGTGCCGTGCGTTTGGTACTTGATCGGTCGGATCGTGAAGATGTACGACTACATCAACCGCGTTGTGCTAATGCTTCCGCTTTCAGTCTACGAGGGTACGTGGACAACACTCTCCCCTCTTGTTGGGGATGTTACTAGTGGGCGTAAACCGGCCTATCTGGGCCGGGTTAACTTCATCAGTAGATCATCAGTGTAGAAGCCCAAGAGGCATGAGAATAAGGGCCCAAGGCCTGTAGTCGGTTTAGCACCTATAGCTATAAACCGGCCCGGTATGTAAACTTGTATCATAAGTTAGGAATAGAGAGAGACCAACCCGGATGTGTATGAACCGGAGATTGGGACTCTTCCGGACCGACGGGCGTCACCCATGTATATAAGGGGCGACCCGGCGGTTCAAGGACGACAATTCGAGGCCTAGGAGAAGCTTATTCGCTCCCTAGTCATCGAGACCACATCAATCCCATCACAACTAGACGTAGGCTTTTACCTTCATCGAAGGGGTCGAACTAGTATAATTCTGTGTCTTTGCGTCCGCTTTAACCCCTTCAAGTTAAACCGTAGTGATGGCTCCACGACTAAGTCCTTTCATGAGGACATCTGCCGTGACAAAACCATGACAGTTGGCGCCCACCGTGGGGCTATCGCGCGATAGTTTGATGATCTTGGAGGGCAAGTTCGAAGGACTCGAAGGCTATGCCGTGGGCCGGATGACCAAGAGTCGTCGCGGCAAGCTCTACATCGACGACGCAGGATGGGGCCCCGAGGCCGGTTCAATCGAGTACGGATACCGGGTCCCCTTTGGTGGCATCCACGTTTTCATCGGCAAGATCGGAGAGCCAGGGCCTGAGCTGGACATCTGCACCGACCTCGTCGAGACAGCTCAGCGTACGAGATCTGCCCAAGCTAAACCGGCCGTGAGGCGTGCCTTTGTGGGAGTTATCCACGGAGGAAGTTATGAGGGCGGATCAGAATCTGCATCGAAACTGCCGTTTGGTCCGACGACGAATCATCAACCGGAGAGACGGAATCTCATATCGGCTACAAGATGGCCGGATTGGGGCTGTTCCGATGGTGACGATATTCCGGACCCTCGATCTACCCAACCGGGTTGGAATATTCATGGCTGGTACACAAGCAGGCTTCATTCTTCGACGGCTGCGGCGACGATAGCCGGTTCAACGGCGGCGACGGCCGGGGCAGGAGGCCCCGTGCGCCCGCCAGCTCAAGTTTTATCAGATCTGTTCGATGTGTTGGCCGCGCTCATGGAAGAAGTTAACCCGGCAGATCAGGATGCTCACGATGCGGAGATTGCAAGAGTGAAGGAACAAATCGCCCAGGCGAAAGCGGATCTAGCAGCTGCTGACGCCAGGATGACGGCAGAACGGGCCGCTTTAGATGCACAGGCTTATAGGCTCATGTTGGATCAGAACGCGTTGCGTGAAGTCATGAAGAGGAAATATAGATCCCGTTTGCCTTCAGGTTTCGGAGAAAGAGACCTTTTCAACACCCCCGGAGCAGGAACCAGTAATCCACCAGCAGTAAACCAGACGGAAGCGCCTGGGATGGCTGCGCCGGCTCAACCCCGTTTGATGGATCTGCCTCGTCATAACACCGGGGTGCCTCAAGCTGTGCAAACACCGCCGGGCCACTACTCCAATCCGATGGATAACCTTGTTGCAGCTGCGGCGCGACTGGAGGCTATTCCAGTTGAAGGTGATTCACCACAGGTAGTAGAGACGCGCCGGGTTAAGGAACTCCTTAGAACAGCCTTAGTTCAACAGGAAGCATACTCATACAGCCGCGACCGGATCCACTCTACCCCCCGCCCAAGCCGGAGCTATAGCAGGCGCGTGGATGAACCGGCCGTATCAAGTAATGAACGGCGTGGTGCGCCCCGTGGCAACCACCCGACAGGTGGTGTTGATAATGCCCAGGAGGTAGTAGACCGGGCCCGGGCACGCAGGGAGGCCGAGTTAGCAGCACAGCACCAAGCATATCAGCCTACGCCGTTTCGTCCAACCGTATCGATCGAGCCTGTCCTCTCCTCTAGTTCGCTGGGGGTACCTTGCCTCGCCCCCGCTTTATGCAATGTGCGCTTGCCCAAAGACTTCAAAGGTCCGCGCAAGGTGCCGAATTACACTGCCGATTTAGCTCCAGAAGCATGGATAGAAAGCTATGAAATGGCCATGGAGATGCTGGATGTGGACAAGGCCGCGTGTGCAAAGTACTTCACCATGATGCTCGAAGGCACGGCCCGTACCTGGTTGAAGAGCTTACCACCCAATTCTATCAGTTCATGGGCCCAACTGCGAACCCGGTTTATCCAGAATTTCAAAGATACATGCAAACAGCCCATGTCCGTAGTGGACTTGGCGGCTTGTGTCCAGGGGGAAGGGGAGTCAACAACCCGTTGGGTGCGCCGCGTTTCGGAAATTCTGCATTCATCAGACCGGATCAACGCGGATTGTGCGATCATAACATTGGAGGGTAATTGCCGGTTTACGCCTTTAAAATGAAAATTGGGACGCATGAAGCGGTTTTGTAATGACATGGGCACTCTCATGGGCGCTTTAGTGAAGTATGCTGATTCTGATAGTACCAAGGATCCCGAGTCTTACGATGACGAGACAGGGAAGGGAAAGAAGAACAATGCCCCAAGGGCCAGCAACATCATTCGGCAGGTAACAGTGGAGGCAAGCGTAAGGTGAATGGTAACATGGACTTTGTAGCCAACACCAACGCGCAGGACAAGGGCCAGCGGCGCAAGGGTAAACGGCCGAATCGAAGCGAAGCGCCTAATCCCAATTCGGACCGCTTGAACTATTTATTGAATCAGCCCTGTCCGAAGCACGGGACGACGGAGATGCCAGCAAACCACCTATGGAAGGATTGCTATATTATACAGGAGTTCAAGAATTCCAACGCTTTCCGGTATGATCAAGGTTCGGGCGGCGGTTCAGGATCCGGGCCGGGTTTCGGTGGAGGAAATTCCGGTTTAGGATTTAACGGTACGTCAGGCGGACATAGTAATCAGAACAATCAGAATAACCAAGGAGGTTACAACCACCAACAGCAACAGTCGGGTTATCAGAGCCACCGGCGGTTGACTAGTGGGCAGTACCATGTCTTCACCACCAGCTTAGACAAGCGAGACCGGAAGCTTCAGAAGCGGGCAGTCAACGCTGTTGAACCGGCCACGCCTCGCTACCTACGCTGGTCAGAGCAGCCCATTGTTTGGAGTAGAGAGGATCATCCCCCCGGGTGGACAATCCGGGTCAGCTAGCCCTGGTAGTGGCACCTCAGGTGGGAGGTTATAAGCTCACAAAGGTACTCATGGATGGAGGGAGCAGTATTAACATCCTGTACTATGAGACTTTTCGTCGTATGGGGCTAACAGATAAACATCTCAAATCGTCCAATACAGTGTTCCATGGTGTAGTGCCTGGCAAGTCAGCATATCCGGTTGGTAAGATAGCTCTGGAAGTGGCCTTCGGAGATGAATATGATTCTAGATCAGAAACATTGACATTTGAGGTGGTAAAAATACAGAGTCCATATCATGCCCTATTTGGGCGGCCGGCTTATGCCAAATCCATGGCACGGGCTTGCTATATTTATCTGCAGCTCAAGATGACAGGTTACAAGGGGACAATAACGGTTCATGGGAGCCGCAAGCTCGCTTTGGAATGTGAGGAAGGCGACGCAGCTTATGCAGAGTCGGTTTGTGCCACCGAGGAGATGAAGTATTATAAGGACAATGTTGATCCGACGGACATGACTCCATTGAAGAAGCCAACCATGGAGCATGATCCGGCCCTGAAGTTCAAATCGGTACCTGAGACCAAGCTTGTTGACTTCGTGCCTGGTGATTCGTCCAAACAGTTTAGCATCAGTGCCAACCTGGATCCGAAATAGGAAGGCGCGCTCATCGAGTTCATCCGTGAGAATTGGGATATTTTTGCCTGGAAACCTTCTGACATGCCAGGTGTACCGAGGGAACTCGTTGAGCACACTCTTAATATTGATCCCAAGTACAAACTGGTGAAGCAGTTTCTCCGCCGGTTTAACGAAGAAAGACGCAAGGCCATCGGAGAAGAGGTAGCCAGGCTCTTAGCAGCTGGTTTTATTGTTGAAGTTTTCCATCCAGAGTGGTTCGCTAATCCGGTGCTGGTTCTTAAGAAGAACGGTACTTGGCGCATGTGTGTGGATTACACAGATCTTAAAAAGGCTTGTCCGGCAGATCCTTTCGCCCTCCCCCGCATTGACCAGATTATTGATGCCACGGCGGGTTGTGAGCGTTTGAGTTTTTTGGATGCATATTCCGGGTATCATCAGATCAAGATGGCAGTTAAGGACCAGGAGAAAACAGCGTTTATCACCCCCTTTGGAGCCTTCTACTATGTGTCTATGCCTTTTGGGCTCAAGAGCGCCCAAGCTACGTATCAACGCTGTGTACAGAATTGCCTGCATAAACAGATCGGCCGTAATGTGCACGCTTATGTAGACGATATTGTGGTTAAGTCAAGAAAGAAGGAGACATTGATTGACGATTTGAAGGAAACCTTTGACAGCCTGCGGGTTTACAAGATGATGCTCAACCCGGCCAAATGTGTTTTTGGTGTTCCGGCAGGCAAGTTATTGGGTTTTCTCGTGTCCAACAGGGGAATCGAAGCTAACCCGGAGAAGATCACGGCTATTACTTCCCTGGCTAAACCGAAGTGCATTAATGACGTCCAGCGTTTGGCAGGCCGGATTGCCGCGTTGAGCCGGTTTATCAGCCGCCTCGGAGAAGTCCATCCCTTTGTACCGATCTTTGAAGAGGACAGATCGGTTTATGCAGAGTCCAGGCGATGAAGCGTTGGAGGACTTAAAGCGGCAGTTGGCCAACCCGCCTGTGCTCGCCGCTCCCATTGACGAGGAGCCGCTTCTGCTATATGTTGTTGCTAATGCCAGGGCAGTTAGCGTGGCCATTGTGGTAGAGCGGAAGGAGGCAGGGAAGGAACATCCGGTTCAACGTCCGGTTTATTATATCAGCGAAGTACTTATTGAATCTAAGCAAAGATATTCGCATTGGCAGAAGCTGGTGTATGGGGTTTTTATGGCTAGCCGGAAGCTGAAGCAGTACTTCCAAGGGCACCCCATCACGGTGGTCAGTTCCGCTTCCTTAGGTGATATCATACAAAACCGAGAAGCGACTGGCCGGATTGCTAAATGGGCTATAGAGCTTGGGCCGCACGATCTGAAATACGTGCCTCGGACGGCGGTTAAATCTCAAGCGCTTGTGGATTTCATTAATGATTGGACAGAGTTGCAAGCGCCTGAGGAAAAACCAGATCACACATATTGGACCATCCACTTTGATGGGTCCAGGCAATTGGAGGGCTCGGGGGCTGGAGTCGTATTAACTTCCCCACGAGGTGACAAGTTTTGTTACGTTCTTCGCTTAATGTTCCCTTGTACTAACAATGCAGCTGAGTATGAAGCCTTGCTCCATGGTCTCCGGATGGCTAAGGAGATGAATTTAAGCCGGGTTAAATGCTTCGGTGACTCGGACCTAGTGGCGCAACAAGTGTCCGGCACTTGGGATTCTAAGGACCCGCTTATGGCTGCATATCGTCGTGAGGTGGATACTGTCGCAGGTCATTTCAAGGGCTATCAGGTGGACCACGTGGACCGTCAGAAGAATGAAGCAGCGGACGCCTTAAGCCGGTTGGGTTCTCAACGTAAGCCAGTTCCACCCAATGTTTTTCTGGACGTACTATATCACCCATCAGTCAAGCTCCCTGGTGAAGCGGATTTGGCTATTCCTGATCCGGAGGCTCAATTGGTGGCGGCCCTTCGCGTCATTCCAGATTGGACGCTCCCTTATCTTGCGTACATGAACCGGGCGAGTTACGGAAGATGAGACGTTGGCCGGCAAATAGTCCGCGGTCTAAGTCTATGACTATTATTAATGATGAATTGCATCATTGCAGCGTATCCGGGGCGTTTCAACGCTGTGTGTCCCCTGAGGAAGGCTATGAAATATTGCATGAGATCCATGAAGGAGATTGTGGTCACCACGCCGGTTCAAAATCCTTGGTGGCTAAAGCATTCCGCCACGGTTTTTATTGGTTGACTGCCCATGCTAATGCGGAAGATCTAGTCAGACGGTGTGATGGTTGCCAAAAGTTTTCCAGACGTGCTCATGTACCGGCCCAAGAATTGAGGATGATTCCGATTACTTGGCCGTTTGCGACTTGGGGGCTGGATATGGTCGGACCTTTCAAAAGGTCCAAGGACAAAAAGGCCCACCTCCTGGTGGCGGTTGACAAATTTACAAAGTGGGTGGAGGCGTAACCGGTTAGCAAGTGTGACGCGGCTACGGCGGTTCAGTTCATCAAAAAGGTGATTTTCGGTTTGGCTTTCCACACGGTATCATCACGTATAATGGTACCAATTTGTCCAAAGGTGCCATGAAAGAATTCTATGACGAGAGCACATAAGGCTAGATGTTTCCTCAAGAGCACACCCACAGTCCAATGGTCAAGCGGAAAGAGCTAATCAAGAGATCTTAAGAGGTATCAAGCCCCGGCTTATGGTCCCTTTGCAGAGGACGCCGGGTTGTTGGGTGGAAGAATTACCATCTGTGTTATGGAGTATCAATACTACGCCTAACAGATCCACGGGATACACACCGTTCTTCATGGTCTATGGAGCGGAGGCGGTTCTCCCCAGTGACATCCGTCATGACTCACCTCGTGTGGCAGCTTATGTTGAAGCGGACAACGAAACAGCACGGCAGGACGCTTTGGATCCGTTGGATGAAAAGCGGGACATAGCAGCTGCTCGCTCGGTGATTTACCAACAAGATCTTCGTTGTTACCATAGTCGCCGGGTCAGAACCAGAACTTTTCAAGAAGGAGATTTGGTACTCCGGCTCATCCAAGACCAGACTGATATGCACAAGTTATCCCCGCCTTGGGAGGGACCTTTCGTGGTCAGCAAGAATCTGCACAACGGGTCATACTATCTGATCGATAGTCGAGAGCATAAAGACTCACGCATGCGTCGAGAGGAGGAGACCAACAGGCCGTGGAACATAGCTCATCTTCGGCCTTATTATACCTGAGCCATCGGCTCTACTTATGTACATATTCTGACTGTATATATTATGAATAAAGTAATAAACCGGAGCCTCAGCTAAAGCGGGGTATCTGTTCTGTTACATCATGCGTGGTTACATGGAGTTGTTCTGTCTTAAAGCGGCCTCCGGTTTACCCCTTGAGTTTGCTTTTTAAAAGTTTTGTGATATCACTTGGGGGCTTGGTCGTGTCCGAACCGATGCAACACCTTTTGATAGGCGAAAGCCACCAGATCACTTGGGGACATGGTCAAATCTGAACCAGTCACGCCTCTTGATCGCCCTAAGGCCATAGAGTCACTTGGGGGCTTGGTCAAACCCGAACCATTGCCACGCCACTTGATCGGCATAATGCCACGGTTTCAGTTGGGGACCTGGCTGACTTGAATCATAGCTACACCTAGTAGGGAGCTTGATCGTGTCCGACCATGGTAACACCATCTGATCGGCTCAGTAAAGCCCCCTTTTTGCAAAACGGTTTATCATTGCCTTTGCTTTCATGATTTTTTTGTTGTGTTTCTTAAACCGACAATATTTTTAAACCGGTTCGAACTATCATTTGACGAAGTTCGGTTCATTTTAATCCGGAGTTTGTTTTCCCGGTTTGGTTTGTTACATTAACATCCCATTATGGAGTAACAGAGGGCTCGTCATGATTCGCACGGTTTACACCAGTAAACCGGCATTCTAAATACAGGAGCTGTTCTCTCCTTTGATGGTAAGGGTTTATACAACCTCCGCTTCAAGATTGGTTAAACCAACTTTATGCCCAGCGATGGCAGGTATTTTGTATCACAATTTTTATGGTATACCTCCATATTTCATCTCATATATATATGAACATCACAAGCCAAACTGGCGGTACAAACCGCCTTGGCGATTTACGATTTTGTGACTGCGGGTGATATAGATTGAAAATTTTGATCAATCACGAAAAGGTATCAGTACCTATGCACGAAGGCATATCCAAGGCAAGAGTATTGACTATCCTATTACAAGGCAACATGGTGCCCAAATAAGATCATTGTTTTGGCGTAGAGTAATGAAGCAGTTATTTAAACCGGCTTCCAGTTCATGCTTGCTCGCCGCCCTGGCCCGATGGCTGTGGGTCGTCTTGTGCCGCTTCAGCTTCTTCATCTCTGCCCACCGGCTGGAAGTCAACAGTAGTCCACTCGATTCCCATTAAAGCTTGAAAGACAGCTTCTTCATGGATCGGGGCAGATGGTTCAATATCGAGAGCATAGGTGTGCTTACGGTTTGGGGGATCGGGTTCTGCTTCAGAATAGGTGCAGCCACTCGCTTGTTCTGATCGTCATATTGAGCTTGATAGTGTGACAGATTTGCCTCTTCAACTAGTTGGCAAGCCAGAGGGCGCACCGCCCGGTTTATCGCTCTTAGATCATTTTCATTGAATTCTGAACCGTCCTCCTTCAAGCTGGGATAGCCTTGAGCTGCCTCCACAGGATCGAAATCTGGCACCCATGCCTTAGCCCGGATTAAACCGTTAATGGCACCGGTTCGAGCAGCAGACTTTTCAGCTCTTCAATCCGGGCGGGGAGCATGGACAGCCTCCTAAGAGTGTCTTGGATCAAGGAGGGTGCCGGATTGTTGTGGGATGCGGTGGAGATGATTCGCTGTGCCCCGGTGTACAACTGCTCCACTAAAGTATAGACAGCTTTCAATTTCATCCGCACATCTGATCCCAAGTGACCAATACGAGTGCCTATGACAATGCAAAAGCAATCACAAACCGGATTTATCATAATACAGGCCAAGTTATTACAGAAATCAAGAAAGGCTTACCAAAGATAGCAGCAGTCATAGCGTGCACTTGCCGCTTCATGCTGGTCAGCTCCTCCACTATCGGTTTAAGGGCAGCTTCAGCATTTTCAGCCCTTTTTGTTAAAGCGGCCTTGTCGGTATCCCAGCCGGCCCGCTCAGACTTGAACCATTCCTTGAGCTGTTCCATTGTGGTCAAAGCGGTCTTCAGTTCATCTCTGGCTTTAGATGTTTCTGCTTGCTGCATCTTCAGATTTTCTTGCAGATCATTGATTTCGCTCTGCAAAAACACAAGAGCAAGTTATAAGTCCCGAGTGCATAACCAGTTATACACTTGGCACTTGGGGGCTAATGCATATTTGATCACCATCTACCAATGAAATCACAAAGTCCCAAGCTTAATACAAGTATTCAACTCGGCACTTGGGGGCTAATGGCTATTTGATCGAACATGTTCTAATGCGGTGCTATGGATTACAGTCCCGGTTTGACTATATTACAGTTAAACCGGCCCTTGGGGGCTAGGAGAGCTAACAACAATTGAAATATTCTAGTAGAAAGAAACATGGAGGTTACCTCAAATTTTTCCTTCATCATCTTCACCAGGCCAGCTTCGTAATCACGGCTAGTATACAGCCGGTTCAGATAACCAGCATGAAGGTCTTGGGGGCTCAGAGCGGCATAAGTTGCCAGATCAACATCTCACTTGCCCTTGCTCATGGTGGTGGATTCTTCCTTGGAAAAATGCTTGGCTAAAGCGACCGGGTTACCCGGTTCACTGTGGCCAAAACCAGTGATTACAACATCATCGTCCTTGCTACCGCCGGTTTGACCAGGAACGGTCGTTTTATCGGCAGGAGGGATTGGGATGGTGGGTTTCTCAATCCGGGTCGGGCCTCCAGGTTGGTCAGCAGGACGGGAGGAATCAATAGGTCTATCTTCGGCAACAAGAATGTCATCATGCAATGGTGGGTCGTTGGGCGTATCTTCACAAATAGTCGCCTGAGATTCGGGTGATATCCGGTTCAGAGCGATCTCTTCACAACCATCTTATCCAGACGAGCCTTTTTACTTGGCCTCGGTTTAGCCCTGGAAAAGCACAAGAACAGTCAAATACAGCGTATGATATGAAAGGATGCACTGGAAATAGTATGAAGTGTATGACTTACCCAAGCACCGTTTTAAGCGGTGGCAGCTGAGTGGCTGATGACTCGCCAGATGAAGAGTGGGAAGTGACCTGATAATCGGAGTCAGATGGATTAAGGGGTTGACGAACACAGCCCGCTTTAGGATAAGCACTGATAAGCAAATTAGAGACCTCTGAATGACGTTTTCGAATCGGACTGTTTGGTAAACCGGCGGAGGTAACTACCGGCATTTGTCTTAGAGTTGTCTGGCGAGCTTCATGTTGCTGGGTCTTCATAAGAAATTTGGGATCCAAATAAGCAAGGGGATGAGAAAACTTAATTTTCCGGTTTGCCCGACGGATTTTTAATGAAGGCGAAGGACTTGAATCAGAGGAGAGAATAATTACCTCTACATCATCAGCAATACTGGCTTCAGCTTCATCCTGACAAATATCATCGTTAATTAGGCATATGAAAAGTAAACCAAGTGAATCAAGTTCTGCCTCGAGGTCCGGATTACTCACAGCATCATCCGCGGCCGGATCAGAAGAGGCAGTGGTTCTTCTTTTATAAGCAGTTCTCTTGACAGCTTTGGTCTTTTGCCGGGTTGGTTTCTCCGGTTTCTCGGGCTTCTCTGGTTTCTCTTGGGGAAGTTTCTTGCTCCAGAATGGGTCATCACCCTGATTAAGCAGCAGTTGAGGTTAAAGGTCATGCCCAAGACAACAGTAATATATTCAGCAAAGATTAGTTAGAAGCCTTACAGAGGGTGGCTTGTTGGTAGCACAGAACGGGAGCAGACCGGTTCGGGCACAGAGATGTTCCGGTTCTGTTGGGGATATAACTACTAAGTGTAAACCGCCCTGAAGGGGCCGGGTTACCCTCATCCATGATCAGGGCCCACGGAGGAGGCCCAAAGCCCAGAGGCGGATTAGGATCCATTCATGTAAACCGCCTTAGTCTTGTAACTTGAGTCAGAAGATAAGAGAGAAGAGACCAAGCCGGACACTTGTATGAGCTGGATCGGGACTCTGTAGACCGGTCGGGCATCAACCCGTGTATATAAGGGGACGACCCGGCGGCGGGTTAAGGACAGAGAATTCGAGGCTAAGGCGAAGCTATTGCTCCCTAGTCGCCGAAATCACATCAATCCCATCACAACTAGACGTAGGCTTTTACCTTCATCAAAGGGCGAACTAGTATAGCTCCCATGTCTTTGTGTCCGCTTTAACCCTCTAGGTTAACCGCACGATGGCCCTACGACCAAGTCCTTTCATGAGGACATCTGCCGTGACAATTCCACGACAGTTGGCGCCCACCGTGGGGCCATCGCACGATGGTTTGATGATCTTAGAGGGCAAGTTCGAAGGACTCGAAGGCTATGTTGTGGGCCGGATGACTAAGAGTCGTCGCGGCAAGCTCTACATCGACGATGCGGACTGGGGCCCCGAGGCCGGCTTGGTTGAGTACAGATACCGGGTCCCCTTTGGCGGCATACACGTGTTCATCGGCAAGATCGGCGAGCCAGGGCCTGGGCCGGACATCTGCGCCGACCTCGTCGAGACGGCTCAGCGGGCGAAGAAGAGTCCTGCCCTGGCCAAACCGGGCGGTCGAGCGTGTTTTTCGTGGGAGTCGCCCACGGAGACTACGAGGGACGGATCAAGATCTGCGGCGAAACCATTGCCTACTCTAGCGACGAGTCGTCACCGGAGAAATCGAAGTCTCTGTACCACCGCAAGATGGCCAGATCGGGGCTGTTCCGACGGTGAGTATTCCGGACCTTTGATCTACCCCACCGGTTGGAATCTTCATGGCCGATGCATAGCGGCGCTTCACTCTTCGACCGCGGCGCCCCTAGTCGCCGGTTCAATAGCGGTGACGGCAGCCGGGGAAGGAGGCCCTGTGCGCCCACCGGCTCAGGTTTTATCAGAGCTATTCGATGCATTGGCTGTGCTCATGGCGGAGGCTGATCCGGCGGATCAAGACCTGAACAACGCAGAGATCGCAAAGGTGAAGGAACAAATCGCTGCGGCTAAAGCGGATCTGGCAGCCGCGGACATAAGGATGGCGGCGGAACGGGCCGCTTTGGATGCGCAGGCTTATAGGCTCATGCTGGATCAGAACGTGTCACATGAAGTCATGAAAAGAAAGTACAGATCCCGCTTGCCTTCGATTTTCGAGGGGAGAGACCTCTTCAATACCCCAGGCAGGAACCGATAATCCGCCGCGGTATTGAACCGCCGGAAGCACACAGGATGGGCGCGCCGGTTCAGCCCGTGTGATAGATCTGCCTCGCTATCATGCCGGGCGCGCTTCTGTCATCAGGCAGTACACCTCCGGTCACTACTCCAACCCGATGGATAACCTTGTTGCGGCTGCGGCACGGTTGGAGGCGATTCCGATCGAGGGCGATTCACCGCAGCGGTAGAAACATGCCGGGCCAAAGAGCTCCTCGGGGCGGCCTGGCTCAGCAGGAAGCATATTCATACAGTCGAGATCGGATCCACTCCACCCCCCACCCGAGCCGGAGTTATAGCCGGCGCGTAGATGAACCGGCCGTGTCAAGCAATGCGCAGCGCGGTCCGCCTCGTGGCAATAACCCGGCGGGTGGCCGCGGAGACGCTCAAGTGGTGGTGGACCGGGCCAGGGCACGTAGGGAGGCCGAGTTAGCAGCACAACATGAGGATCCTCAACTCGCGCCCGGTTCGCCGACCGTCTTTGAACCGGGGTCACGTCTGTCTCTTTGGGGTGCCTTGCCTCGTCCCGCTTTACGCAATGTACGCTTGCCCAAGGACTTCAAAGGGCCACGCAAGGTGCCCAATTATACCGCCGATTTGGCTCGAGCGTGGATAGAAAGCTATGAGATGGCCATGGAGATGCTGGATGTGGATGAAGCTGCGTGTGCGAAGTATTTCACCATGATGTTGGAAGGTACGGCCCATACTTGGTTGAAGAACTTGCCGCCCAACTCGATCAGTTCATGGACCCGATTGCGGACCGGTTCATTCAAAATTTCAAAGACACCGCAAACAGCCAATGTCTGTGGTGGATTTGGCGGCTTGTGTCGGCGGAGGAGAATCCACAACCCATTGGGTGCGCCGCGTTTGGAAGTTTTACATTCTTCGCACGGATCAACCCTGATTCCATGATCTTAACCTTGACAGCCAATTGCCGGTTCGAACCGTTAAAGTTGAAGCTGGGCCGCATGAAGCGTTTCTGCAATGACATGGGCACTCTCATGGGTGTTTTGGTAAAGTATGCTGACTCTGATAGTACCAAGGATCCCGAGTCTGGGGAGTATGACGGAATAGGAAAAGCAGAATAGCAACTCCAGAGGCCCGGCAGGATCAGGTGACGGGTAATGGAGGAAACAAACGTAAAGGCAAGCGGTAACACGGGCTTCATAGCCAACACCAACGCACAGGACAAGGGTCAGCGGCGCAAGGGTAAGCAATCAAACCGGGGCGGTGCGCAAGGTCACAATCCGGATCGTCTGAATTACCTATTGAATCAACCTTGTCCGAAGCATGGGATGAAGGAGGCACCGGCGAACCACCTTTGGAAGGATTGTTATATTATGCAGGAGTTTAAAAACTCTAACGCTTTCCGGTATGATCAAGGGCCCGGCGGCGGTTCAGGGTCCGCCCCGGGTTACGCCGGAGGAAATTCGTCCGTGGTTCGTGGTAATCTGGGCGGCAAGGCAATCGAGTAATCGGAACAATCAAAACCAAGGGGTTACAATCAACAACAGCAGCGATCGGGTTACCAAAGTGATCCAAAGCAGCTTGAACGGTGGACAAGACCACGTCTTTACCACCAGCTTAGACAGACGAGACCGAAAACTTCAAGCGGGCGGTCGGTGTTGTTGAACGAGCTGCGCCGCATTACTTGCGCTGGTCGGAGCAGCCTATCGTATGGAGCAGAGAGGATCATCCTCCCCGGGTTTACAATCCAGGTCAGCTAGCCCTAGTGGTGGCACCTCAGGTGGGAGGATACAAGTTTACCAAAGTACTCATGGATGGAGGGAGCAGCATCATCATCATGTATTACGAGACCTTCCGACGTATGGGGTTGACGGATAAGAATCTCGGTGCCGTCAAGATAAAGAGTTTCACGGCATGGTGCACGGCAAGTCAGCATACCGGTCGGTAAGATAGCTCGAAGTGGTCTTTGGAGATGAACATGACTCCGGATCGGAAGCGTTGACGCTTGAGGTGGTGAAAATCCAAAGCCCTTACCACGCCTCGCTTGGGCGGCCGGCTTATGCTAAGTTTATGGCACGGCCTTGTTATGTTTATTTGCAGCTGAAAATGCCGGGTCACAAAGGGACGATAACGGTTCACGGGAGCCGCCGGATTGCGTTGGAATGTGAGGAAGGTGATGCGGCTTATGCGTAGTCGGTTTGTGCCATCAAGAGTTAAAGTACTATAAAGACAATGTTGATCCAGCAGATATGACCCGTTGAAGAAGCCAACCACAGAGCACGATCCGGATTTGAAGTTTAAGTCGGCGGCTGAGACTAAGCTTGTTGATTTTGTGCCCGCGATTCGTCCAAGCAGTTCACCATCGGTGCTAACTTGGATCCTAAATAGGAAAGCGCGCTCATCGAAGTTCATCCGTGAGAATCGGGACATTTTCGCATGGAAACCTTCGACATGCCGGTGTACCGAGGAACTCGCTGAGCACACTCTTAATGTTGATCCCAAGTACAGACCGGTAAGCAGTTTCTTCGCCGGTTTAACGAGGAGAGGCGCAAGGCCTTTGGAGAGGAGGTTGCCGTGCTTTTAGCGGCGGGGTTTATCGTTGAAGTTTTCCATCCGTAGTGGCTTGCTAATCCGGTGTTGGTCCTTAAAAGAATGGCACTTGGCGCATGTGTGTTGATTATACAGATCTTAACAAGGCTTGTCCAGCAGATCCTTTCGCCCTCCCCCGTATTGATCAGATTATTGATGCTACGGCAGGTTGTGAGCGTTTGAGTTTTTTGGATGCATATTCCGGATATCATCAGATTAAGATGGCGGTTAAGGACCAGGAGAAGACGGCGTTTATCACCCCTTTTGGAGCGTTCTGCTATGTATCTATGCCTTTTGGGCTCAAGAGCGCCCAAGCAACTTATCAACGCTAGTGTGCGTAATTGCTTGCATGAACAGATCGGCCGTAATGTGCATGCTTATGTGGATGATATTGTGGTTAAGTCAAGAGAGAAGGAAACACTGATTGAGGATTTGAGAGAAACCTTTGACAACTTGCGGGTGTACAAGATGATGCTTAACCTGACCAAGTGTGTTTTTGGTGTTCCGGCAGGCAAGTTATTGGGTTTCCTTGTGTCCAACAGGGGGATTGAAGCTAATCCGAGAAGATTACAGCTATCACCTCCTGGCTAAGCCTAAGTGTATCAATGATGTCCAATGTTTGGCAGGTCGGATTGCTGCGCTAAGCGGTTTATCGGCCGCCTAGGAGAGAAGGCCATTCCTTTGTACCAGATCTTTGAAGAAAAGCGGATCGGTTAAATGGAGTTCACCGATGACGCATTGAGGACTTAAAGCGGCGGTTGGCCAACCCGCTTTGTTCTCGCCGCTCCCATTGACAAGGAGCCGCTCTGTTGTATGTTCTTTGCTAATGCGAGGCGGTGAGTGTAGCCATTGTGGTGGAACGAAAGGAGGCAGGGAAGGAGTATCCGGTTCAACGGTCGGTTTACTACATCAGCGAGGTGCTCATTGAGTCGAAACAGCGATATCCGCATTGGCAGAAGCTGGTATATGGCGTTTTTATGGCAAGCCGGAAGCTGAAGCAATATTTTCAAGGGCATCCCATCACGGTGGTCGATTCAGCTCCTTGGGCGATATCATACGTAACCAGACGCCGATCGGCGGATTGCTAAGTGGGCTATAGAGCTTGGGCCGCACGGTTTAAGATATGTGCCTCGGACGGCAGTAAAATCTCAGGCACTTGTGGATTTCATTAATGATTGGACGGAGTTGCAAGTGCCCGAAGAAAAGCCGGATCATACCTATTGGACCATCCACTTTGACGGATCCAGGCAACTGGAGGGCTCAGGGGCTGGAGTCGTGTTAACTTCCCCGCGAGGTGACAAGTTATGTTACGTTCTCCGCTTAATGTTCCCTTTGTACTAACAATGCAGCCTGAGTATGAAGCTTTGCTCCATGGTCTCCGGATGGCTAAGGAGATGAATCTCAGCCGGTTAAATGCTTTGGTGACTCGGACTTGGTGGCCCAAAGCAAGTATCGTGTACTTGATTCCAAAGATCCACTCATGGCTGCATACCGTCGGGAGGTGGATCTTGTTGCGTGTCACTTTAAAGGATATCGTGGACCATGTGGATCGTCGGAAGAACGAAGCAGCGGATGCCTTAAGCCGGCTGGGTTCTCAGCGTAAACCGGTCCCGCCCAATGTCTTCCTTGATGTGCTGCACAATCCGTCAGTCAAGCTTCCTAATGAAGTAGATTTGGCTATTCCTGATCCGGACAAGAAAACGCACTTGCTGGTCGTAGTTGACAAATTTACAAAGTGGGTCGAGGTCGAGCCTGTTAGCAACTGTGATGCGGCCACGGCGGTTCAGTTCATGAAAAGGGTGATCTTCCGGTTTGGATTTCCACACAGTATCATCACGGATAATGGCACCAATTTGTCCAAAGGTGCCATGAAGGAGTTTTGTGAGCGTGAGCACATCCGGCTTGATGTTTCCTCAGTGGCCCACCCGCAGTCCAATGGTCAAGAAGAACGGGCTAATCAGGAGATCTTGAGAGGTATCAAGCCCCGGCTTATGGTCCCTTTACAGAGGACGCCGGGTTGTTGGGTAGAAGAGCTACCATCTGTGATATGGAGCATCAATACTACCCCTAACAGATCCACCGGATATACACCGTTCTTTATGGTCTATGGAGCGGAGGCGGTCCTTCCCAGCGATATCCGTCATGACTCACCTCGTGTGGCAGCTTATGTTGAGGCAGAATAGCGAGGCAGCACGGCAGACGCTTTGGATCGACCGGATGAAGAGCGAGATATGGCGGCTGCTCGCTCGGCGATTTACCGCCAGGATCTTCGCTTGGTATCACGATCGGCGGGTTAAAACCGAACCTTTCGTGAAGGAGACTTGGTACTTGGCTCATTCAAGACCGCATGATATGCACAAGCTATCCCCACCTTGGGAAGGGCCCTTTGTGGTCAGCAAGAATCTGCACAACGGGTCATACTATCTGATTGATGTTCGAGAGCGAAAAGACTCACGCACGTCAGAAGAGGAGACCAATAGGCCGTGGAATATAGCTCATCTTCGGCCTTATTATACCTGAGCCATCAGCTCCACTTATGTACATATTAAGACAATGTATATATTATGAATAAAAGCAATAAACCGGATCCTCGGCTAAAGCGGGTATCCGCTCGTAAAAAGTCCGGTTTGGGTACATGGAGATGTTGTCGGAAGCGGCCTCCGGTTTAACCTTCGGGTCTTGCTTTTCGAAGTTTTCGCCACTTGGGGGCTTGGTCATGTCCGAACCAATGCAACACCTTTTGACGGGTAAAGCCACCAGATCACTTGGGGACATGGTCACGTCTGAACCAGTCACGCCTCTTGGTCGGCCTAAGGCCATAGAATCACTTGGGGGCATGGTCGAACCCGAACCATTGCAATGCCACTTGATCGGCATAATGCCACGATTTCAGTTGGGGACCTGGCTGACTTGAACTATCGCTACACCTAATAGGGAGCTTGGTCCTGTCCGACCATGGTAACACCATCTGATCAGGCTCAACAAAGCCTCTTCTTACAAACGGTTTTTATCATTGCCTTTGCTTCCATATGGTTTGCATCTCGGTTCTTTGACTTTTGTTTGCCTTCTTAATCCGGCGATTTTTTCCGGTTTGATTTTTTCTGTTAAACATCCCATTATGGAGTAACAGGGGGCTTGTCATGACCCGACACGGTTTACACGGTAAACCGGTATTATACACGCAGGAGTGGTTCTCCTTTGACGGTAATGGTTTATACAACCTCCGCCTCAAGTTTGGCTAAGCCAACTGCATGCCCGACAATGGCGTGTATTTTTGTATCACAAAGTTTTGATCATATATCTCAATATTTTCTTATATTCATATATAGGCGTCCACGAGAATTTGGCGACACAAAACCGCCTGGCGGTTTAACGAATTTATGATTGCAAAGTAAATAAGTTGACGGTTCATCAATCCAAAGTATCGCAGTACCACCATGCAAAGGATACAGACTGAGGTCATAAAGGCATTGTTCAAAACAAGGTGCTAATTATCCTATTACAAAGCCTTCCAAGGCCCGGCGTTTCGCATGGCGTTATGGCTAGCAGTTTCGGAGGCGTCACCCGGCTTGACGGATTACGCTTCTTCGCCAGGTTGACGTGAGGTAGAGGGGGCGCCTGGCGTCGGTTCAACTTCTTCCTCTTCATCACCCAAAGCCGGAAGTCATTGGTAGACCAGTCAATCCGGTTAAGGCCCGAAGACAGCCTCTTCACTTATAAGCTCAGCCGGATCAACGTCGAGGGCATAAGTGTGCTTACGGATTGGAGGAACAAGGCTCGCACTTCGGAATGACAAACTCCACCCGCTTGTTGTTTGCGTCATAAAAAGAGCGGTAAACCGCCAGGTTGGCTTCTGCGGCCAGTTGACTCGCCAGCGGACGCATCTCCTTTGTTACTCGTTTCAGAGCGTTATTATCAAAGGCTTCACCATTTTCTTGCGCGCTGGGGAAACCCTTGGCTATATCAGCCGGGTCAAGGTCTGCTATCCATGCCTTGGCGCGAGTAAGAGCCAGTAGAGTGCCAGCCCGGGCCGCGGACCGTTTCAACTCTTCAAGCTGCGCCGGAATCATCGACAGCCGGTCCAGTGTGTCTTTGATCAAGGACGGAGCCGTGTTGTCGTACGATGTGGCACATATGACTCGCTGGCGCCGGTATACAATTGTTCAATCAGGGTGTAAGAGGCCTTGAGCTTCTTCCGCACGCCGAGCCCGGATGAGCAATACGTTTGCTCGCACTGAGGTTCGAGACAGCTCAAGTTAAACCGCGGCAATATTAAAGCAGGTGTATTCGATTGCAAATTTTCTTACCAAAGATGGCAGAGGTCATGGCATGAACGTGGCGCTTGATCTGGTAAGCTCTTCGGTCACTAGTTTAAGAGCTGATTCAAGATCTTCGCCCGTTTGTCAAAACGGCTTTCTCGGTGTCCCATTTGGCCCGCTTCGGACGCCAGTATCCCTCCTTCACTGTTCCATAGCGGCGAAGGCAGTTCTCAATTCATCCTTGGCCTTGGTGGTCTCTCGCTTGTTGAGTTTCCAAGGCTGGCACGAAGGTCCTTGAGTTGCACGGTTTCTTTGGTAAATCTCATTCGATAACAAAGGGAGCATGTTAGTTGTTTTATTATAAAGTCCCAAGCTCAATATAAATATTCAACTTGGCACTTGGGGGCTAATGGCTAGTTGATCTCGGTTTGCTATGAGGATACGTAAATTAAGTCCCGGTGTAACTATGCTCGGTTGAACCGACCCTTGGGGGCTACAGTACTGCAGAGTAAGGCGTATGATTTCTATGCAAAACTAAGTCCCGGTTTAACTATGCTCAGTTGAATCGGCCCTTGAGGGCTATAGTGCAGAAAAAATACAAGGTGTAACTCCTTTACCTCATAGCGGTCCTTCATACGGTTTACCAAACCAGCTTCAAAGTCACGGCTTGTGTAGAGCCGGTTCAGAAACCCGGAGTGAAGTTCTTGGGTAGAGAAGTTGTCATAAGCTGACAGATCAGATTTCCCCTTATCTTTACTCATTGTGGCAGACTCTTCCTTGGCACTGTGTGTTTTGTTAAAGCGACCGGTTGGTTAGGAGCGGTGTAGCCGATGCCGTCACGATAACATCATCATTTTTGACGGGCTGGCGGATTGGCGGTTTTCTTTGGGCTTGGTGCCTTCATGCTCGCTCGGCGGTTCAACGATTCTGACCAGCTCTGTGGCGGACTCGGTGGAGCAGGATGCGAGGTTTCCACTTGGGCCTCCGGTTCAGTTTCTGGCGGATCAGCACTGTCGTCTCGGTACAACTCGCCAGAGCTATTCTTAGCGACTTCAGGATTTTCGCCCTGCTGCTCTGGGGTCTTCTCCGGATCAACATCGGCAGTACGCTCAAGAGTTTTTGCTTTTTTACTCAAGCGAGCCTTGGTGCTGCAGTGGTCAGAATTAGAGTAAGATAAATCGACCAACGCAACTATACACCGAATTGGCGGGACAGAGGTATGATACTTACCCTGCAGCAACTTTAAGCGAAGGCGCTATGCGTGGTTGATGAACCGCCGGAGGAGTTGGAAGAGGCCTGTAATTGGTCGACGGATTGAGAGGACATCGGAAGAAACCCTTTAAGGGATAACGTTTTTCGGAGAACAAGTCACCTCTGGGCGGCGCTTAGGGTTGGTGTATCCGTAAACCGGAGGAGAGAATCTGTTGACCACTATGCGGGTTGTACGGCGCTCCTCGACTTCTTTGTGTCTTCAAATAAGCATAGGAATGAGATTTTTTCACTTTCCGGACGGTAGCGACGAATTCTTTTAAGCAGCACGAGGTCGGAGTCGGAAGAAAGAAGGATTACCTCAACATGGTCGGCATGGCTGGCTTCAAAGATCATCCCGGGAATTAAATTTGTCGATCTGAGGGAAGAATAAAAAGGGACAAACTATAAGTAAGAGGAAGCACAAGGTGGAGAGCCGGTTCTGGCGGCTCCCTCGTAAGGATATCCAGTTTTACCTCAGCCTTGATTCTTCCTCTTCCGGCGGATCGAAGACCGGCGGTTTTCTTGCCAGCCTTTTTGGTAGTCTTGGACTTTATACGCGGAGCTCGGGCCGGTTTGGTCCGCCTCCAGAAGGAGCTGTTAGCCTGCGAGGTAACAAGGATTAATGAATATAAACAAAGTATTAAAGGCCCGAAAGACGGTGAGCAGAGCCTTACCGCAGGCGGTTGGTTGGCAACACAGAACGGAGCCAACCCGGTTAGGCTGCAGGCGGAGATTGGTTCGTCAAGCATCCTCTTTACAGTCTCTGTGACCTCAAGTTCAGTTATCGGTAATCCGTGACGTCTTTGAGGGTCTTGGAGGCTGCCAGTATATTCGTGCATCAATCCGGGCCGGCGGCTTAAGGGCAAGATACCCCAAGAAACCCAGCATCGCACAAGGTCCACACCGGTTAGTCCATTGGCCATTAGAGCCCGGAGTTTAATGATCTGGGGTGCAAAGTTCTTCCGTTCATGGCGGTTAAGCGTAAAGGCAGCGGATGATTGTTCTTGAGCCGGTGAGGACGGTAGCCCGGCAAAGGATTCTCGTTGGCGGGAGCAGTGTTCCGGCGAAGAGAACCAGGTTTGGTTCCAATCTTTTGGATGGCTGTGGTGTTTGGCGTGAGGAAAGTCCGCTTCCTTCCTCTTACGGATTGAAACGCCGCCCAGCTACGTGTTGGGACCATCGAGAGAAAACTCCGTACGACGGTTCAAGTGAAAGAAATCCCGGAACAGCTCCACGGAGGGTTCTTCTTGAAGGTAGACTTCACAGAACACTTGAAAATTGCATATGTTTGACACGGAGTTGGGACCAATATCCTGTGGATGGAGTTGAAAACTGGCAAGGACATCCGGAAGAATTTTGATCCGGGTGGGCAGAATCCCGGTCTAAGTGCTGCACAAATACAATTACTTCTCCTTCTTGCGGAGTGGGAGGGCATTCGCCATCCGGAACCCGCCAGTGGAGGACATTCTTAGCAGCTAAAGCGCCGGTGGTGACGTATCCGTTGAGTTGCGTCTCGGTGGCCTTAGACCGGACCCAATTGCACGCTGAGAATTGCGGGGCCATTCCGGAAGATCAAAACTGCGAAGGGGAACGGCGGTTCACCGTTAAACGGTTCAGGCACATTATACAATGTTAAACCGGCAATTCGGCAGCCAGTTCTGATTCGGTTTAGCGAGGACTAATGGAGTGACGGGTTAGTTATCAAAAAGTTAAACCGCCAAAAGAGATGTACCTGAAAAATTTGCTAAGTATGGGCGAAACAGGATTCACGCGAATGGAAGTGATCTAGATCTAACGAAGTTTCAGTAAGAAAAACTTCTACGACCTATGCAAGCCTCATAAAGCGCAGGAAGGTTCGGGCGTGCTAGACTAAAGGATCTGAACGAAAAAGGGGAAGATGCATAAAGAGTCGAATTGACGGCGGAAGAGTCACCCGCACAGGATGTATGGTACGGTTGAGTTATACGGCCATGGCAGAGCAGGTATGAAGAAGCTGATATGAAGACATATGAACTATGAGATGAACAGGATCTTCAGATGGGATCTAGGGTTTGAAAGGGACCTTACGATGAACAAAGCCGCGGAGGCGCCGGAACTTCTGATACGATCAGGTTGATGCAGCGGCCCGGGGCTGACGCGGTGATTGAAAGGTCGGAGGCGGCGGCGGAGCTTCAGGGCTGGAGCGTCGCGAGGAAGAAGAAGAGAAAGGGGCCTGCCGGTCTATTTATAAGGGACCGGAGCAATTAACAGGCGCGAGGATCGAGGAGTCAAAAGCGGCGGACGGCGCAGCGGTCGCCTCGATTTCCGGGATAGCATTAAATGAAAGGGAATCTTACTGTTCGGATTTCTTTATTAAAGATGACGTCAAGGCGCCATGCGGCGATGGTCGGAGGATGACGTCACGGCGGTTCAAGCAAATGGCGGTTTACGGAGCTTCCTGAAGATATTGGAGATTCACATGAACCGGTTCAAGTCAATCTGGGGCCTAATGTTGGGGATATAACTACTAAGTGTAAACCGCCTCAAGGGGCGGGTTACCCTCATCCATGATCAGGGCCCACGGAGGAGGCCCAAAGCCCAGAGGCGGATTAGGATCCATTCATGTAAACCGCCTTAGTCTTGTAACTTGAGCTGTAAGATAAGAGAGAAGAGACCAAGCCGGACACTTGTATGAGCCGGATCGGGACTCTGTAGACCGGCCGGGCGTCAACCCGTGTATATAAGGGGACGACCCGGCGGCGGGTTAAGGACAGAGAATTCGAGGCTAAAGGCGAAGCTATTGCTCCCTAGTCGCCGAAATCACATCAATCCCATCACAACTAGGCGTGAGGCTTTTACCTTCATCAAAGGGGCGAACTAGTATAGCTCCCGTGTCTTTGTGTCCGCTTTAACCCCTCTAGGTTAACCCGTACGATGGCCCTACGACCAAGTCCTTTCATGAGGACATCTGCCGTGACAATTCCACGACAGGTTCATTCAGCATTTTCTTCACCGCTTCAGTGACCTCATCGTCGGTGAGCTGAATATTAATATGTCTAAGGGGATCATTGACACTGCCAGAATACTCGCACAGTAAACCGGAGCGCTGGGAGAGGGCAAGATGCTCCATGATATCCAGCCATGAGATCGATCCCGGTAAGACCATTGGCCATGAAGGCTCTGAGCTTGGAGAGTTGAGGAGCATATTTACTTCTCTCACTAGCAGTTAACCTTTGCGGGAAAGGATGTGCATTACTGAGTCGCTCAGGACGAAAACCGGGCAAAGGATTCTCATTAGCAGGTGTGTCTCGGCAGTAAAACCAGGTGTGATTCCATTCCTTGGGGTGGCTGTGCAGTTTGACATGAGGATAAGTGACTTCCTTCCTCTTTTGAATCGCCATGCCTCCTAATTCCGTGTTGGGCCCGTCGGTGAATTCTATGCGGCGGTTTAGATGAAAGCAGTCTCTAAACAATTCAACCGTGGGTTCTTCTTGAAAGTATGCTTCGCAAAGCACTTGGAAGTGGCAAATATTGGTAACAGAATTGGGGCCTATATCTTGCGGACGAAGTTGAAAATTGGCCAGCACATCCCGGTAAAATTTTGAACCGGGCGGGTTAAAGCCCCGGGCCAAGTGATCTGCGAATACTACGATTTCCCCCTCCTGAGGTGTGGGTAAACATTCGTTGCCGGGAACCCTCCAATGGATATCATTTTTGCTGCTTAAAGCGCCCGTCAGTACAAGGTTGTTTAACTGAGTCTCGGTGACCCGGGAAGGCACCCAGTTGCATTCGTACACTTGCTTGGCCATCTAAAAAAGAAAGGATATCCGATTCAAGGAATATGTTGGGACAAAAAGAGAACCAGTGTACCATGCTGAATCGGAGACAAGTACATCTAAACCGAATTCTCTGAAGCAACGAGTTTGATTAAGGAGTTTTGGCGGTTCAACAAGGGGACTAATGGTGTATACCGGTTTGGTTTTTCTCTATGACAAGTTAAACCGCCTGGTCTAAACAGTGAAAGCAACTAAAGGTTGCAAATGGTTAAGTATGCAGAAACAGGTTTCACAAGACTTCTTTACAATAAAGGATCTGGAGCCAGATCAGAAAAGAAGAAAGAAAATAGAATAGTTTGTCATACCATGAACCGAAGGTAATATGTCAGATTTATGGGTATAGGCACAAGGCTACAGGCGGATACTAAAAACTACTGCTAATCGGGGCAAGCTATTACAAAGAACTAGCTAGAAGTCGGGCAGGAACATGAGTAGTTCATGGAGCACGGCAAGAAACTGGAAACCCTAGAACGGATCTAGGTCAAGGGGAGCTAAAGGCTTACCTGAGCCGAGGAGATGCGGAGGAGGTGCCGCGTTTCTCTGGGGCGTTCAGGGTGATGCAGCGGCCCGAGACGAGGCAGAAGTCGACGGCGGCAGTGGAGCTCCGAGGCGAGTAGCGCGAGGAAGACGAAGAGAAAGAGGACGAAGGGAAGAAAGGGAATGACCTTTCGGTCCTATTTATAAAGCGAGACACCTGTGTCAGGCGCGGGAATCAAGGACCGCGAATATGGGAAGCGGAGCTGTCGCCTCGATTATTGCGGATCTGTTAAATAAAGAAGACATCATGAATATTAATGAAGACGTCATGCCGGTTTGCAGCAGCTGGAGAAGGTGACGTCACGGCGGTTCAACAATTTCAAGGAAGTATTTGCAGGTGAAGATTTTTATCAAGGATTGACATGAACCTGTTCAAATCAATCTGGGGCCTAATGTTGGGGATATTACTACTGGGCGTAAACCGGCCTATCTGGGCCGGGTTAACTTCATCAGTAGATCAACAGTGTAGAAGCCCAAGAGGCATGAGAATAAGGGCCCAAGGCCTGTAGTCGGTTTAGCACCTATAGCTGTAAACCGGCCCGGTATGTAAACTTGTATCATAAGTTAGGAATAGAGAGAGACCAACCCGGATGTGTATGAACCGGAGATTGGGACTCTCTGGACCGACGGGCGTCACCCATGTATATAAGGGGGCGACCCGGGGCGGTTCAAGGACGACAATTCGAGGCCTAGGAGAAGCTTATTCGCTCCCTAGTCATCGAGACCACATCAATCCCATCACAACTAGACGTAGGCTTTTACCTTCATCGAAGGGGCCGAACTAGTATAATTCTGTGTCTTTGCGTCCGCTTTAACCCCTTCAAGTTAAACCATAGCGATGGCTCCACGACTAAGTCCTTTCATGAGGACATCTGCCGTGACAAAACCACGACACCTCTTGTTGCTATGCATCACCATGATCTTGTGTGTGCGTAGGAAATTTTTGAAATTACTACGTTCCCGAACAGTGGTATCGGAGCCTGGTTTTATGCGTATATGTTATATGCACGAGTAGAACACAAGTGAGTTGTGGGCGATACAAGTCATACTGCTTACCAGCATGTCATACTTTGGTTCGGCGGTATTGTTGGATGAAGCGGCCCGGACCGACATTACGCCAGAGCAATGCTTACGCGAGACTGGTTCTACCGACGTGCGTTGCACACATTGGTCGGAGGGTGTCGGTTCTCAACTTTAGTTGAACCGAGTGTGGCTACACCCGGTACTTGAGAAGGTTAAAACAGCACTAACTTGACGAACTATCATTGTGGTTTTGATGCGTAGGTAAGAACGGTTCTTGCTCAGCCCGTAGCAGCCACGTAAAACTTGCAACAACAAAGTAGAGGACGTCTAACTTGTTTTTGCAGGGCATGTTGTGATGTGATATGGTCAAGACATGATGCTATATTTTGTTGTATGAGAGGATCATGTTTTGTAACAGAGTTATTGGCATCTAGCAGGAGCCATATGGTTGTCGCTTTATTGTATGCAATGCAATCGCCCTGTAATGCTTTACTTTATCACTAAGCGGTAGCGATAGTCGTAGAAGCATAAGTTGGCGAGACGACAACGATGCTACGATGGAGATCAAGGTGTCGCACCGGTGACGATGGTGATCATGACGGTGCTTAGGAGATGGAGATCACAAGCACAAGATGATGATGGCCATATCATATCACTTATATTGATTGCATGTGATGTTTATCTTTTATGCATCTTATCTTGCTTTGATTGACGGTAGCATTATAAGATGATCTCTCACTAAATTTCAAGATAAAAGTGTTCTCCTGAGTATGCACCGTTCTGCGAAAGTTCTTCGTCTTTGAGACACCACGTGATGATCGGGTGTGATAGGCTCTACGTTCAAATACAACGGGTGCAAAACAATTGCACACGCGAATACTCAGGTTAAACTTGACGAGCCTAGCATATGCAGATATGGCCTCGGAACCTTTGAGACCGAAAGGTCGAGCGTGAATCATGTAGTAGATATGATCAACATAGTGATGTTCACCATTGAAACTACTCCATCTCACGTGATGATCGGACATGGTTTAGTTCATTTGGATCACGTGATCACTTAGACGATTAGAGGGATGTCTATCTAAGTGGGAGTTCTTATGTAATTTGATTAATTGAACTTTAATTTATCATGAACTTAGTCCTAGTAGTATTAGCATATCTATGTTGTAGATCAATAGCTCGCGATGTTGCTCCCCGTTTATTTTTTATATGTTCCTAGAGAAAACTAAGTTGAAAGATGTTAGTAGCAATGATGCGGATTGGATCCGTGATCTGAGGTTTATCCTCATTGCTGCACAGAAGAATTATGTCCTTGATGCACCTCTAGGTGACATACCTATTGCAGGAGCAGATGCAGACGTTATGAATGTTTTGATAAAAGCTCGGTATGATGACTACTTGATAGTTAAGTGAACCATGCTTTACGGCTTAGAACCGGGACTTCAAAAATGTTTTGAATGCCACGGAGCATATAAGATGTTCCAAGAGTTGAAATTGGTATTTCATACTCATGCCCGTGTCGAGAGGTATGAGACCTCTGACAGTACTTTGCCTACAAGATGGAAGAGAATAGCTCAACCAGTGAGCATGTGCTCAGATTGTCTGGGTACTACAATTGCTTGAATCAAGTGGGAGTTAATCTTCCAGAAAAGATAGTAATTGACAGAATTCTCTAGTCACTATCACCAAGTTAATAGAACTTCGTGATGAACTATAATATGCAAGGGATGACGAAAATAATTCCCGAGCTCTTCGCGATGCTGAAATCGACGAAGGTAGAAATCAAGAAAAGCATCAAGTGTTGATGGTTGACAAGACCACTAGTTTCAAGAAAAGGGCAAAGGGAAAAAGGGGAACTTCAAGAAGAACGGCAAGCAAGTTGCTACTCAAATGAAGAAGCCCAAGTCTGTACCTAAGCCTAAGACTAAGTGCTTCTACTGCAAAGGGACTGGTCACTGGAAGCGGAACTGCCCCAAGTATTTGGCGGATAAGAAGGATGGCAAAGTGAACAAAGGTATATTTGATATACAGATTATTGATGTGTATTTTACTAGTGTTCGTAGCAACCCCTCGGTATTTGATACTGGTTCAGTTGTTAAGAGTAGTAACTCGAAATAGGAGTTGCAGAATGAATAGAGGCTAGTTAAGGGTGAAGTGATGATGTGTGTTGGAAGTGATTCCAAGATTGATATGATCATCATCGCACGCTCCCTACACTTTCGGGATTAGTGTTGAACCTAAATAAGTGTTATTTGGTGTCTGCGTTGAGCATGAATATGATTTGATCATGTTTATTGCAGTACGGTTATTCATTTAAATTAAAGAATAATTGTTGTTCTATTTACATGAATAAAACCTTCTATGGTCATACACCCAATGAAAATGGTTTGTTGGATCTCGATCATAGTGATACACAAAGTTAATAATGATAGTGCAACTCATTTGTGGCACTGCCGTTTAGGTCATATTGGTGTAAAGCGCGTGAAGAAACTCCATGCTGATGAATTTTGGAATCACTTGATTATGAATCACTTGATGGTTGCGAACCATGCCTTATGGGCAAAATGACTAAAGACTCCGTTCTCCAGAACAATGGAGCGAGCAACTGACTTATTGGAAATAATACATACTGATGTATGCGATCTGATGATTGTTGAGGCTCACGGCGGGTATCGTTATTTTCTGACCTTCACAGATGATTTGAGCAGATATGGGTATATCTACTTGATGAAACATAAGTCTGAAACATTTTGAAAAGTTCATATAATTTTAGAGTGAAGTGGAAAATCATCGTAACAAGAAAATAAAGTTTCTACGATCTGATCGTGGAGGAGAATATTTGAGTTATGAGTTTGGTCTTCATTTGAAACAATGCGGAATAGTTTCACAACTCACGCCACCTGGAACACCATAGTGTAATGGTGTGTCCGAACGTCGTAACCGTACTTTATTAGATATGGTGCAATCCATGATGCCTCTTACCAATTTACCACTATCTTTTTGGGGTTATGCATTAGAGACAGCTCCATTCACGTTAAATAGGGCACCATCTAAATCCGTTGAGACAACACCTTATGAACTTTGGTTTGGCAAGAAACCAAAAGTTGTCGTTTCTTAAAATTTGGGGTTGCGATGCTTATGTGAAAAGTTTCATCCTAATAAGCTCAAACCCAGATCGGAGAAATGTGTCTTCATAGGATACCCAAAGGAGACAGTTGGGTGCACCTTCTATCACAGATCCGAAGGCAAGATATTCGTTGCTTATAATGGATCTTTCTAGAGAAGGAATTTCTCGTGAAAGAAGTGAGTGGGAGAAAAGTAGAACTTGATGACGTAACTGTACCTGCTCCCTTATTGGAAAGTAGTTCATCACATAAATTTGTTCCTGTGACTCCTACACCAATTAGTGAGGAAGCTAATGATGACGATTATGTAACTTCAGATCAAGTTACTAACGAACCTCGTAGGTCAACCAGAGTGAGATCCGCACCAGAGTGGTACGGTAATCCTGTTATGGAGGTCATGTTACTTGACCATGACGAGCCCAGATTCCGTGAAATGGCTTGAGGCCATGAAATCTGAGATGGGTTCCATGTATGAGAACAAAGTGTGGACTTTGGTTGACTTGCCCGATGATCGGCAAGCCATAGAAAATAAATGGATCTTGAAGAGGAAGACGGACACTGATAGTAGTGTTACTATCTACAAAGCTAGACTTGTCGAAAAAGGTTTTGACAAAGTTCAAGGTGTTGACTATGATGAGATTTTCTCACTCGTAGCGATGCTTAAGTCTGTCCGAATCATGTTAGCAATTGCCGCATTTTATGAAATTGGGCAAATGGATGTCAAAACTACAATGCTTAATGGATTTATTAAAGAAGAGTTGTATATGATGCAACCAGAAGGTTTTGTCAATCCCAAAAGGTGCTAACAAAATGTGCAAGCTCCAGCAATCCATCTATGGACTGGTGCAAGCATCTCGGAGTTGGAATATACTCTTTGATAAGTTGATCAAAGCATATAGTTTTATACATACTTGCGGTGAAGCCTGTATTTACAAGAAAGTGAGTGGGAGCACTACAGCATTTCTGATAAGTATATGTGAATGACATATTGCTGATCAGAAATAATGTAGAATTTTCTGGAAAGCATAAAGGAGTATTTGAAAGGAGTTTTTTTTCAAAGAAAGACCTCGGTGAAGCTGCTTACATATTGAGCATCAAGATCTATAGAGATAAATCAAGACACTTGATAAATTTTTTCAATGAGTACATACCTTGACAAGATTTTGAAATAGTTCAAAATGGAACAGTCAAAAAAAGTGTTCTTGCCTGTGTTACAAGGTGTGAAATTGAGTAAGACTCAAAGCCCGACCACGGCAGAAGATAGAAAGAGAATGAAAGTCATTCCCTATGCCTCAGCCATAGGTTCTATAAAGTATGCCATGCTGTGTACCAGATCTATTGTATACCCTACCACTGAGTTTGGCAAGGGAGTACAATAGTGATCTAGGAGTAGATCACTTTCGACAATGGTCAAAATTATCCTTAGTGGAATAAGGATATGTTTCTCGATTATGGAAGTGACAAAAGGTTCGTCGTAAAGGGTTACGTTGATGCAAGTTTTTACACTGATCCAGATGACTCTAAGTCTCAGTCTGGATACATATTGAAAGTGGGAGCTATTAGCTAGAGTAGCTCCGTGCAGAGCATTGTAGACATAGAAATTTGCAAAATACTTTCGGATCTGAATGTGACAGACCTGTTGACTAAAATTATCTCACAAGCAAAACATGATCACACCTTAGTACTCTTTGGGTGTTAATCATATAGCGATGTGAACTAGATTACTGACTCTAATAAACCCTTTGGGTGTTGGTCACACATCGATGTGAACTATGGGTGTTAACCACATAAAGATGTGAACTATTGATGTTAAATCACATGGCGATGTGAACTAGATTATTGACTCTAGTGCAAGTGGGAGACTGAAGGAAATATGCCCTAGCGGCAATAATAAAGTTATTATTTATTTCCTTATTTCATGATAAATGTTTCTTATTCATGCTAGAATTGTATTAAACCGGAAACATAATACATGTGTGAATACATAGACAAACATAGTGTCACTAGTATGCCTCTACTAGACTAGCTCGTTAATCAAAGATGGTTAAGTTTCCTAACCATAGACATGAGTTGTCATTTGATTAACGGGATCACATCATTAGGAGAATGATGTGATTGACTTGACCCATTCCATTAGCTTAGCACTTGATCGTATAGTATTCTGCTATTGCTTTCTTCATGACTTATACATGTTCCTATGACTATGAGATTATGCAACTCCCGTTTACCGGAGGAACACTTTGTGTGCTACCAAACGTCACAACATAAATGGGTGATTATAAAGGTGCTCTATAGGTGTCTCCAAAGGTACTTGTTGGGTTGGCGTATTTGAGATTAGGATTTGTCACTCCGATTGACGGAGAGGTATCTGGGCCCACTCGGTAATGCACATCACTATAAGCCTTGCAAGCATTGTAACTAATGAGTTAGTTGCGGGATGATGTATTACGTAGCGAGTAAAGAGACTTGCCGGTAAGGAGATTGAACTAGGTAATGAGATACCGACGATCGAATCTCGGGCAAGTAACATACCGATGACAAAGGGAACAACGTATGTTGTTATGCGGTTTGACCGATAAAGACCTTCGTAGAACATGTGGGAGCCAATATGAGCATCCAGGTTCCGCTATTGGTTATTGACCAGAGACGTGTCTCGGTCATGTCTACATAGTTCTCGAACCCGTAGGGTCCGCACGCTTAAAGTTCTGTGACGATTTATATTATGAGTTCTGTGATTTGATGTACCGAAGGTAGTTCGGAGTCCCGGATGAGATTGAGGACATGACGAGGAGTCTTGAAATGGTCGAGACGTAAAGACCAATATATTGGACGACTATATTCGGACATCAGAAAGGTTCCGAGTGATTCGGGTATTTTCGGAGTACCGGGGAGTTACGGGAATTCACCGGGAGAAGTATTGGGCCTTATTGGGCCATACGGGAATAGAGGAGAGAGGCCAAAAGGAAGGAGGCGCGCCCCCCTCTGGTCCGAATTGGACAAGGTGCAGCCCCTTTTCCTTCTCCCTCTCCCCTCTTTCCTTCTCTCCTACTCCGGAAAGGAAAGGGGAATCCTACTAGGACTTGGGAGTCCTAGTAGGACTCCCCACACTTGGCGCGCCCCCTCTAGGGCCGGCCTCTCCCTTCCTCCTTTATATACGGGGGCAAGGGGGCACCTCTAGACACAACAATTGATCCCTTGGATCTCTTAGCCGTGTGTGGTGCCCCCCTCCACCATAATCCACCTCGGTCATATCGTAGCGGTGCTTAGGCGAAGCCCTGCCTCGGTTGAACATCATCATCGTCACCACGCCTCCCGCCTTTGGGCGGCGGTGACAGAGCGGGTGATAACCCCGGCGGTCGACGGTGGGCTGGCGGCCACGGCGGCCGACGATGGGGTGACGGCCACGACCACCACCTCCCGCCTTCGGGACGCGGTGGCGGAGCGGGTGATGGCCACGATGGCCGGCAGTGGGGTGGCGGCCACGACGGCCACCTCCCGCCTTCGGGCTGTGGCGGTGGAGCGGGCGATAGCCCTGGCTTTCGACGGTGGTGTGGCGTCAACGGCGGCCGGCAACAGCTGTCGACAGGCACCAGCGGCGGAGCGTGTGGTGGGTGTTCCGCACACACCCAACAAGGACGCCACGCACACTATACCACGTCGGGGATTGCACCGCTGCCGCGGTGTAGCCTCCCAGCTGGTGTTGTCCTCTAATGACGGCGCAGTGGCTAAGTGAGGACGATAGACCGGCGCCATCGGCGATTGTGGGAGAAGCAGACGAGATAAGCTACTGGGAGGGAGGGGAAAATGCGACGCGGGACTCGCCGGCCATGAGGGTTTTTGTTGCAGGCCGGTAAGCATTCGGATTTTGGGGGACTTCACCGAGTCGGGCGGGAAGCTTGCGCGGGAACCTACGAGGTTGCGCGGGAACGGGTCACCGACGATTCATTGGCGCCACCGTTTGGCCAAAAGAACGCCCCCACGTGCTGCGCAAGCTTGCGCTATAAGCCATCTGCGGCAGCGGGGTGACAAGACATGCGAGAGGAGGACGAAAGGCCATGTACACACACAGTTAATAAAAAAACATTTGCGATTTAATTACCTACTATACCCCGGTCCTGGTTTATAAGTATGATTTAACTAACAAAATACGAATGCATGTCGCCAAAGATTATATAGTTGGATTCGTATTTGAACATAGTTTCCAATTATATAATTTTTATAACATGCATTAATATTTCGTGGATTAAATTTGAGGGCAAAGTATGGCACATAATATAAATTAAAGAGGACTATAGACTAGATGGAGGTGGTAGCACACGGCCGCTCTCTACGCAGCGACGCAACTGTCGGCCGGCTTGTAGGCGATCATTCCTGTGTGTTCAACTGCTCTATGTGTGTGGTTGCTTGCGGTTCAGGCGGCCGTTGCGCGCTCTGCTCGTGTCCCTCTGCTCTCGCGTCCCTCCGGGTGCTCTGCCCTCGTCCCTCCATGCGCACTGCCAGTGTTTGGGGCCGGCGCACAATCACGCATGTTCGTGTGCATGCGGTTGCGCCGGGCGCGGCGCGACGATGCAGTTACCCGCTGCAAAAACTGCCATGCGGACGCGCAGAGAATCCAGGCCGCCCGGCCCCCATTTATTCCTGCGGCCATTTACCTTATATCTCTCGCGTCACACGACACAATAAGCACACCCACGAGGACACATACAGAGAGGACATCCAGCGGTTCCAATTGCGCTCCCCGTGGCTCCAATGGCGCTCCGACCAGCCGACGATGACAACGGCGGGCAGTTCACCACGCATCACGTAGTGGACACCCACGTGAGAGGGAAGGCCCTCTCGGTGGTGTACACGAACGATCAGGTCTCGGTGGAGAGCTCCATCCAAACTATGGAGCAGTTCCTTGCCGAGGACAAGTACCGAGTGGTCGGCTTCGACCTCGAGTACACCATGGGTCGTGCCGGGCACGATCAGAAAGTTGTCGTTGCCCAATTGTGCGTGCGACATGACGTCCTCGTCTACCACTACCACCTTGCCACAAGGCCTTGCAAGCGTTTCTCCAGGTTTATCAACAGCTCCGGCTACAGTTTCGCTATGGTGGACACCACCAACGATCTAAAAGCGCTCAAGGTTTCGGTCTTGAAATGCCTGAATCTTGTCAACATCCAGCACCACTACAAGGTCTGGGGGAGCGACAACAACAAACTGAACTCCCTAGTTGACCTCACCTCGGCTATCATCGACCCCTACTACGCGAAGATGAAGGAAGAGAGTAAGAAGGACAAGAACGCCTAGCACAGTGTTTGGCATGAGAGACTGGATGAAGAACACGTCACGTACGCGGCCAATGACGCGTACACAAGCTACGAGATGTACAAGAGGATCGTTGACATGAGGAACTGACTTCTTCCTGCCCCAGACGAGGGATCGAGCCACATAGCAGTGGCGGGAGCGTCACCAGAAGTAGATGACTAGACGATCGTTTCTCCTACTTTAGAATGCATGCAATTGTTGATTGAGGTGTGTGCGAATGATCTGTATAGTCACTTATGTAATTGGATGTTTATTTTAGTTACATATATATATACACACACACATGTTATTCTACTGTAGACAGAGCAAATCACACGGCTTATTAGCAGCAATCGTTTGTGTTATTATTGGTCTTCACACACATTTCTGATTACGGACCTGTTTGCCGCGTATCACACACATCTTGTTTAGTTGAACCGTTTCCATTGTGTTGCCTAATCACACACAGTTCATCCTAGTGAACCGTATGTTGTATATCGTACACGCCTTCATCTGGCTGCCCGTTTCTTTTGTTCCTCCTCATCCCAAACAACTAATTGAACTGAACCGTATGCCCTGCATCGCACACGCAACTAAAATTTGAACCATGTTTGATGCATCCGTCATCGCAAACGTTTTGCAACTTTTTTGACGGTTTTTTTACACCACCGTTTGCGATTATGGCATCGCACACAGTTTCGTCGAAGGGTCTCTGATCGTAGTGTCGCGTTTGGACCATCCTGCGGTAGTGCTATATCGTCAACGAGCATTAAGCATGCGGACCCTGCGGGTTTGAGAACTATGTAGACATGACCGAGAAACCTCTCCAGTCAATAACCAATAGCGGAACCTGGATGCCCATATTGGCTCCTACATATTCTATGAAGATGTTTATCGGTCGAACCGTTATGACAACATACGTAATTCTCTTTGTCCATCGGTATGTTACTTGTCCGAGATTCAATCGTCGGTATCTTCATACCTAGTTCAATCTCGTTACCGGCAAGTTTCTTTACTCGTTCTGTAATACATCACCTCATGACTAACTCCTTAGTCGTTTGCTTGCAAGCTTATGATGTGTATTACCAAGAGGGCGCAGAGATACCTCTTTGATACTTGGAGTGACAAATCCTAATCTCGATCTATGCCAACTCAACAAACACCTTCGGAGATACCTATAGAGCATCTTTATGATCACACAGTTACGTTGTGACGTTTGATAGCACACAAGTAATTCCTCCGGTATCCAGAAGTTGCATACTCTCATAGTCGAAGAAATATGTATTTGACATGAAGAAAGCAATAGCAACTGAACAATCATTATGCTAAGCTAATGGATGGGTCTTGTCCATCACATCATTCTCCTAATGTTGTGATCCCGTTATCAAATAACAACTCATGTCAATGGTTAGGAAAGCTTAACCATCTTTGATCAACGAGCTAGTCTAGTAGAGACTCACTAGGGACATGGTGTTTGTTTATGTATTCACACATGTATTAAGGTTTCCGATCAATACAATTCTAGCATTAATAATAAACTTTTATCATGAATAAAGAAATATAAAATAACAACCTTATTATTGCCTCTAGGGCATATTTCTTTTAGTCTCCCACTTGCACTAGAGTCAATAATCTAGTTCACATCGCCATGTGATTAAAAAAATAGGTTCAAAGTAATTGGCATGTGTAAGCCGAGTGTTGTTTATCGGGTACTCGGCTTATGTCGAGCACTGTCACAGAGCCGCTTGCAGCCACCATAATGGCCATGTGGCAGAAACCTTTTCTCGAGAAATGGTCGCAAGCGAGTGCCTTTCCGCATGTATGTCGAGTATGTAACGTACACCAAAAGTTTTCTGTACACCCACTCGGCTTACCAGTCGGGAATTCGAGTATATGATTTTTACCGTGTATTTTCCTGTCACTACTCGGCTTAGATGGATGTAAGCTGAATACTCGTGTTTTGCCACTCGGTGCACACGGTAATACTCCGGAACATCTGATTTTACTGTAGTGGGTTTCCTTCTCTCACTCATGTATTCTGTTCTCCAAAGATATGACAAGGGTCACTTACATTTGTGCCCCTAACTCGAACCCACTACACAGATTTGCCCCTAATTTCGAAGCACGCTCAAATTTGCCCCTCTGCCGTCAAATGCACTTATACAAACGCCCTTCCGTGTCGTTACTGTTCAATCAAAGGGCTTTGACTGTTTTCTAGATGTTTCTTTAACATTTTTGCCCCTATCTCCATGTATCACTTACTGATGGGACCCACTCGGAAAAATAAAATGAAAAAAACACTTTCTCTCACACACTTACATGTGGGGCTAAACTAGAAAAATGAAAGAAAAAGGATTATTCAAACTATTTGGACCACATGTCATTAATTTATCAAATATTTTCTAAATTATTTAGTTTAATTAGGGAGGGCCCACAAGTCATACTCACACTACTAGGGAAAACCTTATACACAGAACTTTAGCAGTAGCGAGGGTCAAAAAAGCACACTGGTGCTAAGTAGCAGTAGCGCGCCTATGCAAACCGCGCTGCAGATAAAGTTCTAGCAGTAGCGCGTCTTGTTCTAAACACGTTATTACTAAAATTCCCACGGCTTAGCCGATAGGCTACACATAGTAGTAGCGACCTATAACGAACCGCGCTACCGCTACTTTCTTTTGTAGCAGTAGCGTTTTAATCTAAACTCGCTCTTGCTAAAGGATATAAAATTAAATGGAAAGCAAATAGAAAGGTAATTGAAAATGAAAGAAATAGAATAAGGTGAAAGGAAAAAATAAAATGTGAAGAAAACTAAATGAAAAAGGGGGGAAAAGAGAAAGGAGTAGCGATGGCGTGTATCCCGAGCATCAGCAGCTAACGTGAAAGGCGCCCTTTCCGAACGCTACTGCTACTTCTAACTTAACCACGGGGTTCGTCCTTCCCCACGGCCACTTCCCCCAAATCCAACTCTCCACTCTCGCCGCCGTTGTCGCCCGTCGGTCGCCGCGTGCTCTCCGCACACCCTCTACGCCGCCCTCGACCCCAGATTCAATGCCGCCCCCGCCCCCAACCTCAACACCGCCCCGGACACCGCCCCCGACCCCGACCTCGACGCTGCCATCCACCGCGCGCACGAGCCCCGACCTCGACCTCGACGCCGCCTGCCCCTCCCTCGTCGCAGGCACCCGAGGTGAGCACGCCTGCTCCTCCCTCTCCCCTACCTCTGCCTAGGGTTTCTTTATATTTTAGTTGCATCAAATTAGTTAGGGTTCATGTAAGGGTGGAAGCGAATCGGATGCGGATGCGGATCAAATGAGTTAGGGTTCATGTAAGGGTGGAAGCGAATCAAATTTCTAAGATGAATCATAAAAGCAGTAAAATTTGACCACTTATTTCACTTTATAGTTGGATAATTGGAATATCTGCTACCACTTTCCACCCCTATAGGTTCATCAAATTAGATGGTAATTAGGGCAGTAGTTCCTAGGTACTAATTAGTTAGTAAGAACTAGGTACTAATTAGGTACTAGTATATTTTTATTTATAGTAAGTTTATTTTTAGTAAGAACTAGTTGAATTAATAGAACTAGTTAGTAAGAACTTGTTGCTATTTTTTAGTTAAAGCAATTTTTCCCGCATCGACGTGGACGATGCCTATCCCACATCCTCGTCGTTGAGTCGGCGGAGGACGTGGGCCATGTCCGGACCAGGCTCCGCCGAGTGGTCTTGAGGCGCTACCTACCGGGGCGCAGGTTGGTGAGGAGCCACTGTCGTTGACCCGAACCTTCTTTGGTGGCGGTCGCGGGCGATGACGGTCCAGAGGCTCGAGGACTCCGCGGAGGTGGTGCGTCACCGTGTCAGTGAGGAGGACGCACACGTCCGTCGCTACTTGTTTGCGTTGGAGCATAGGTTCTCCAATACCTGGCAGGTTCTTCAGGGATCTCACTGGAGCTATGATCCTGTGATGGTTCCTTCTCTGTGGGTGTCCACCGCCCGCGCCGATACCCGTCGTGTGCTAGGGTTTTAGTTGTATTAGTGATGTTATATGTATGATACTATTCGGGATGTATTAGTGATAATATTCGACGATGTATGGACGCATGAGATGATTTACTTTTGCTTATTGAATGCATGCTAATTTGAGTCCTATAAGATAATTTGAAATGTATATCTTGTGTTGCTCAATATCCAAGTGGCTGGTCATGTTTGCAGGTTACACCTCCGAGTGGCCTAAGTTTTGCCGGAGTGTTGATTCATTTCCGTTCCGGCAAATTTCAGGCGCTCGATATGTCCTATTTTAGCAAAGGTCATGCCGGATTTTTCTGTGAATTTTGGCATGACTTGTGTCGAATATGTAGGAAATATCGAGTGCCCCGGATTTGTGTGTTGAGTATCCTGGTAGTTGTCTTCGATCGATTTTCAATTAATGTTTTAACTATGAACATAGGAAATGTCGTGACGAAAAGGATTTGGTATTTGCAAATACTGCGAAGACAAGCGCCTTTGTCTGACGGAATCTTCCTAGATGATGATAGGCGCTTGACATCAAGCTGGACGAGAACTTGAAGTGGATACAGTAAGTCATAACGACAAGTCTTTTTTCGTAATTAAGCATGACATCTGCTTCATTTGATTCAACTTATTTTTTTTACTATTCTACTAGTGTATCCCCTACCATGCAAGAGTTTTTGTATTGGATAAGATAGGTTTCAGTCATACTATGGAGGTAAAGAAAGTTTACTTGAAGACCGAGCATGGTTATATTTTCCATGCAAAATTATACAATTAGAACGACTACACCTATTTTGGATGCCAAACATGGCGAGCACTATGCAAGACTTATGCATTTGGGCCTGATATGGTTATCACCTTTGATATTCGTCCAGGAAGATGATATTGAAGGTAATACCGACATCTGGGTCGATATCTGAGCATACTCGATTATACCATTATGTAAGTTTCTCAACCATATTTATGTCTTTGATATTGTTTATTCAAAAATAGTTGACAACTAATTTGTATTGTCAGCTTATTTCGGTGCAAGCAAACATGTCCAGCACTTGGTAGACATGACCTGCTACTATCCCGGGGCTGAACTCAACTGCGAGGAGCTAAGTCATTATGTTTCATGGCTTGCGGATCTTGATACTCTCAAGACAAATTTTCTTCCTGCATTTAGAAATGTTATTACTGAAAACGTGCGACCAATAGTGTTCGTAATGAACTACGGTCACATCTATTTAGGAAGGATGGTAAGATTTTTACTATTTGTCCTCAGTGCATCTTTTCCATACATTATTTTTGAAGCTAAACTTCATTGCTAAGTATGTTACCATACGATGTTCTTCAACAGGGCTCCCGATGAATGTTGTGCCTTATGGGATCGAGACTAAAGGTACCATGAGTATTATTAGCTTACGGCCAAGATATCCTCTGATTACTTTAGTGCATTCAAGATTAGCGACGGATGCTTAATAGTGCAAGACTGGACCAAATATGTGATGGGGAGCGCAGAGAAGTACTAGGGGCAGCAAATGATCGCTACCCACGATTAGGAGACAGGTTCATCTGCATGCTCCAACTTGATCAAGGAGGAGAGCTACACATGTTTTATGTTATTTTACCTAAGAGAGAGCAGCAGGAGTGATTAGCTAGCTAGAAATGAGTTTGAGGATGATGATGTGTTACACTATTACTATGATGATAAAATAGCTAGTGTTGGTGGTAATGACTATGATGATTATTATTAGCTAGTGTTAGTGGTGATTAAATAAATCATTGGTGGTAATGACTATGATGATGATTAAATAGCTTGTCTTTGGCGGATTAGATTCAAGTGGAGGCAACATGTGGTGCACATCGAAGTACTACTAGTCCAAACTAGATCAAGTTTGGATTAGTAGTATACTTTTGACATGCACCACATATTGCCTCCACTTGAACCTAATCCACCTCCATTGACACCTTTGTTATGGACATAATGATGTAAACCTCATAACTGGTATTGTACCAATATTTGTGCGATGGTAGCATAAATACACTAAAAAAGAATGCTAGTAGCAATGGAGAGAAAACACGCTGCCACTAGTTACATTAGCGATGGCGTGCGAGTGAACAAATGCTGCAGCTATTTGTCCTAGCGATGGCGGCGTGCGAACGCAGCGTTCTTGCTAAGCAATAGCTGTAGCGCCTTATTAGTAGCGCGCCTACCCGCACTACTAGTGAGCACAAAACCAGGGCTACTGTTAGGGTTTTCCCTAGTTGTCACTAGGGTAATTGATGTCTACTACGCAACCTTCTTCTTGTAGACGTTGTTGGGCCTCTAAGTGCAGAGGTTTGTAGGATAGTAGAAAATTTCCCTCAAGTGGATGACCTAAGGTTTATCAATCCGTGGGAGGCGTAGGATGAAGATGGTCTCTCTCAAGCAACCCTGCAACCAAATAACAAAGAGTCTCTTGTATCCCCAACACACCCAATACAATGATAAATTATATAAGTGCACTAGTTCGGTGAAGAGATGGTGATACAAGTGCAATATGGATGGTAGATATAGGTTTTTGGAATCTGAAAATATAAAAACAGCAAGGTAGCAAGCGATAAAAGTGAGCATAAACGGTATTGCAATGTGTTGAAACAAGGCCTGGGGTTCATACTTTCACTAGTGCAAGTTCTCTCAACAATAATAACATAATTGGATCATATAACTATCCCTCAACATGCAATAAAGAGTCACTCCAAAGACACTAATAGCGGAGAACAAACGAAGAGATTATGGTAGGGTACGAAACCACCTCAAAGTTATTTTTTCCAATCAATCCGTTGGGCTATTCCTACAAGTGTCACAAATAGCCCTAGAGTTCATACTAGAATAACACCTTAAGACACAAATCAACCAAAACCCTAATGTCACCTAGATACTCCAATGTCACCTCAAGTATCCGTGGGTATGATTATACGATATGCATCACACAATCTCAGATTCATCTATTCAATCCAACACAAAGTACTTCAAAGAGTGCCCCAAAGTTTCTACCGGAGAGTCAAGACGAAAACGTGTGCCAACCCCTATGCATAGGTTCATGGGCGGAACCCATAAGTTGATCACCAAGACATACATCAAGTGAATCACGTGATATCCCATTGTCTATGAATCATACGGCAAGACATACATCAAGTGTTCTCAAGTCATTAAAGACTCATTACGATAAGATTACTTTAAAGGGAAAACTCAATCCATTACAAGAGAGTAGAGGGGGGAGAACCAACATAAGATCCAACTATAATAGCAAAGCTCGTGATACATCAAGATCGTGCCAAATCAAGAACACGAGAGAGAGAGATCAAACACATAGCTACTGGTACATACCCTCAGCCCCGAGGGTGAACTACTCCCTCCTCGTCATGGAGAGCGCCGGGATGATGAAGATGGCCACCGGTGAGGGATCCCCCCTCGGCGTGAGTCTTGAACAGGTCCGATTGGTTTTTGGTGGCTACAGAGGCTTGCGGCGGCGGAACTCCCGATCTATTCTGTTCCCCGAAGTTTTTAGGGTATATGGATATATATATAGGAGGAAGAAGTACATCAGGGGAGCCACGAGGGGCCCACGAGGGTGGAGGGCGCGCCCTAGGGGGGTGGGCGCGCCCCCCTACCTCGTGGCTCCCTCGTTTCTTTCCTGACGTGCACTCCAAGTCTATCAGGTTGCTTTCCTTCCAAAAATAACTTCTCCATAAGGTTTCATTCCATTTCGACTTTGTTTGATATTCCTTTTCTTGAAACATCAAACAAGGGAAAAAAAACGAGGCAGCCTTTGGGCTCTGGGTTAATAGGTTAGTCCCAAAAATAATATAAAAGTGCATAGTAAAGCCCATTAACATCCAAAACAGATAATATAATAGCATGGAACAATCAAAAATTATAGATACGTTGGAGACGTATCAGCATCCCCAAGCTTAATTCCTGCTCGTCCTCGAGTAGGTAAATGATAAAAACATAATTTTTGATGTGGAATGCTACCTAACATATTTATCCATGTAATTCTCTTTATTGTGGCAAGAATATTCAGATCCATAAGATTCAAAACAAAAGTTTAATGTTGACATGAAAATAATAATACTTCAAGCATACTAACAAAGCAATCATGTCTTCTCAAAATAACATGGCCAAAGAAAGTTATCCCTACAAAATCATATAGTCTGGCTATGCTCTATCTTCACCACACAAAATATTTAAATCATGCACAACCCCAATGACAAGCCAAGCAATTGTTTCATACTTTTGATGTTCTCAAACTTTTTCAATATTCACGCAATACATGAGCGTGAGCCACGGACATAGCACTATAGGTGGATAGAATGGTGGTTGTGGAGAAGACAATAAGGAGAAGATAGTCTCACATCAACTAGGCATATCAACGGGCTATGGAGATGCCCATCAATAGATATCAATGTGAGTGAGTAGGCATTGCCATGCAACGGATGCACTAGAGCTATAAGTATATGAAAGCTCAAAAAGAAACTAAGTGGGTGTGCATCCAACTCGCTTGCTCACGGAGACCTAGGGCATTTTGAGGAAGCCCATCATTGGAATATACAAGCCAAGTTCTATAATATAAAATTCCCACTAGTATATGAAAGTGACAACATAGGAGACTCTCTATCATGAAGATCATGGTGCTACTTTGAAGCACAAGTGTGGTAAAAGGATATTAGCATTGTCCCTTCTCTCTTTTTCTCTCATTTTTTATTTTTTATTTTATTTAGGCCTTTTCTCTTTTTTTAAGTCCGGAGTCTCATCCCAACTTGCGGGGGAATCATAGTCTCCATCATCCTTTCCTCACTGGGACAATGCTCTAAAAATGATGATCATCACACTTCTATTTATTTACAACTCAATGATTACAACTCGATACTAGAACAAAGTATGACTCTGTATGAATGCCTCCCGTGATGTCTTAGGGATATGCAACGAACCAAGAGTGACATGTATGAAAGAATTATGAACGGTGGCTTTGTCATAAATACAATGTCAACTACATGATCATGCAAAGAAATATGACAATGATGAAGCGTGTCATAATAAACGGAATGGTGGAAAGTTGCATGGCAATATATCTCGGAATGGCTATGGAAATGCCATAATAGGTAGGTATGGTGGCTGTTTTGAGGAAGGTATATGGTGGGTGTATGATCTTTGGCGAAAGGTGCGCGGTATTAGAGAGAGGCTAGTAATGGTGGAAGGGTGAGAGTGCGTATAATCCATGGACTCAACATTAGTCATAAAGAACTCACACACTTATTGCAAAAATCTGTTAGTTATCGAAACAAAGTACTACGCACATGCTCCTAGGGGGATAGATTGGTAGGAAAAGACCATCGCTCGTCCCCGACCGCCACTCATAAGGAGGACAATCAATAAATAAATCATGCTCCAACTTCATCACATAACAGTTCACCATACGTGCATGCTACGGGAATCACAAACTTTAACACAAGTATTTATCAAATTCACAACTACTCAACTAGCATGACTCTAATATCACCATCTTCATATCTCAAAACAATCATAAAGAATCAAACTTCTCATAGTATTCAATGCACTTTATATGATAGTTTTTATTATATCCCTCTTGGATGCCCATCATATTAGGACTAGTTTCATAACCCAAGCAAATTACCATGCTGTTCATCTATTTCTACAAAATAATATAAGTGAAGCATGAGAGTTCATCTATTTCTACAAAATAAAACCATCGTCGTGCTCTAAAAGATATAAGTGAAGCACTAGAGCAACAACAAACTACTCTGAAAGATATAAGTGAAGATCAATGAGTAGCCGAATAATTATGCAACTATGTGAAGACTCTCCCATTTAATAATTTCAGATATTGATATTTTATTCAAACATCAAGCAAAGATAAAGAAAATAAAATGACGCTCCAAGCAAAACACATATCATGTGGTGAATAAAAATATAGCTCCAAGTAAAGTTACCGATGAACAAAGACAAAAGAGGGGATGCCTTCGGGGCATCCCCAAGCTTAAACGCTTGGTTATCCTTGAATATTACCTTGGGGTGCCTTGGTAATCCCCAAGCTTAGGCTCTTGCCACTCCTTATTCCATAGTCCATCGAATCTTTACCCAAAACTTGAAAACTTCACAACACAAAACTTAACAGAAAACTCGTAAGCTCCGTTAGCGAAAGAAAACAAAACACCACTTCAAGGTACTGCAATGAACTCATTCTTTATTTATATTGGTGTTAAACCTACTTTATTCCAACTTCTCTATGGTTTATAAACTATTTTACTAGCCATATATTCATCAAAATAAGCAAGCAACGCAATGAAAACAGAATCTTTCAAAAACAGAACAGTCTGTAGTAATCTGTATCAAACGTATACTTATGGAATTCCAAAAATTCTAAAATAAATTGGTGGACCTGAGGAATTTTTCTAGTAATCATCTGCAAAAAAGAATCAACTAAATATCACTCTCCAGTAAAAAGTTGAAGCTAATCTCATGAGCGCTAAAATTTCTGTTTTTTACAGCATGATCATAAAGACTTCACCCAAGTCTTCCCAAAGGTTCTACTCGGCACAAACACTAATTAAAACACAAGACCACATCTAAACAGAATCTAGATGGATTATTTATTCCTAAACAGAACCAAAAAGCAAGAAACTAAAATAAAATTGGGTTGCCTCCCAACAAGCGCTATCGTTTAACGCCCTAGCTAGGCATGATGATTTCAATGATGCTCACATAAAAGATAAGAATTGAAAGCGTAAAGAGCATCATGAAGAATATGACTAGCACATTTAAGTCTAACCCACTTCCTATGCATAGGGATTTTGTGAGCAAACAACTCATGGGAACAATAATCAACTAGCATAGGAAGGCAAAACAAGCATAACTTCAAAACTTTAAGCACATAGAGAGGAAACTTGATATTATTGCAATTCCTACAAGCATATACACCTCCCTCATAATAATTTTCAGTACAATCATGAATGAATTCAACAATATAACCAGCACCAAAAGCATTCCTTTCATGATCTAGAAGCATAGAAATTTTATTACTCTCCACATAAGCAAATTTATTCTCATCAATAGTAGTGGGAGCAAATTCAACAAAATAACTATCATATGATTGAAAATTAAGATCAAGATGACAAGTTTCATGGTTATCATTATTCTTTAAAGCATACGTGTCATCACAATAATCATCATAGATAGGAGGCATGCTTTTATCATAGTAAATTTGCTCATCAAAGCTTGGGGGACAAAAAATATCATCTTCATCAAACATAGCTTCCCCAAGCTTATGGCTTTGCATATCATTAGCATCATGGATATTCAAGGAATTCATACTAACAACATTGCAATCATGCTTATCATTCACATATTTTATGCCAAGCATTCTATGTAATTCTTCTTCTAGCACTTTGGCACAATTTTCCTTTCCATCATACTCACGAAAGATATTAAAAAGATGAAGCGTATGAGGTAAACTCAATTCCATTTTTTTGTAGTTTTCTTTTGTAAGCTAAACTAGTGCTAAAACAAGAAACAAAAAGATTCAATTGCAAGATCTAAAGATATACCTTCAAGCACTCACCTCCCCGGCAACAGTGCCAGAAAAGAGCTTGATGTCTACTACGCAACCTTCTTCTTGTAGATGTTGTTGGGCCTCCAAGTGCAGAGGTTTGTAGGACAGTAGCAAATTTCCCTCAAGTGGATGACCTAAGGTTTATCAATCCGTGGGAGGCGTAGGATGAAGATGGTCTCTCTCAAGCAACCCTGCAACCAAATAACAAAGAGTATCGTGTGTCCCCAACACACCCAATACAATGATAAATTGTATAGGTGCACTAGTTCGGCGAAGAGATGGTGACACAAGTCCAATATGGATAGTAGATATAGGTTTTTGTAATCTGAAAATATAAAAACAGCAAGGTAGCAAGCGATAAAAGTGAGCATAAACGGTATTGCAATGTGTTTAAACAAGGCCTAGGGTTCATACTTTCACTAGTGAAAGTTCTCTCAACAATATAACATAATTGGATCATATAACTCTCCCACAACATGCAATAAAGAGTCACTCCAAAGACACTAAGAGCGGAGAACAAACGAAGAGATTATGGTAGGGTACGAAGCCACCTCAAAGTTATTCTTTCCAATCAATCCGTTGGGCTATTCCTATAAGTGTCACAAACAGCCCTAGAGTTCGTACTAGAATAACACCTTAAGTGTCACATCCTAGCTAGACCATGCATTAGAGTGTTGCATCATGTCTACTTTCAACAGAAACTTGAAATGGGGAAGACAGAACCCCCAGCACCCCCTCTGAAATCAACTAGGGTTTACTAAAAATATTTTCAATGAACCTGAAATGCCCTTCTAAAATGTTCACCCTCTTTGTCTTGGGTTAGAACCTCTGGCAAAATTGGTGCACAATTTTCTAGGTCAACAGAAGGTCATTGAATTAAATCATATGTAATTTGCATTTGGGCATTTAAATGCTAGTAAATATTTTAGATGCTCAAATAATTCTGAAAATAAGTGTGGGCCATTGGAAATATTCTAAACAGAGCCTCTGATTATTTTCAGCATTTTTGGAAGTGCCTAGCTATTTTTAATAAAGCCTCAAAACTACAGAAAAATAGAAAACAAAAAATAAAAGAGAGAGAGAGAGAGAGAGAGAGAGAGAGGCTTACCTGGCGCCCACCTGGCAAGCCCACCTGCCGGCCCAGCCCAGCCACCGCTCCAGCGAGCTGCTTGGCTCGGCCAGGCAGGCAGCCAGGTGCTCGACGGCGGAACCAGCGCGCCCCTCGCAGTTGGCCGCCGCCCTGCTTCCTCCCCTCGCCGCCCTGCTGGCCTGGGCAGGCTCCACGTCGCCGCCCCGACCCCCTGGACACGCCCATTCGCCCCCTGCCTCTCTCCCTTGCTCCCCTCCGCCATGGCCGACGCAGCCGCCGCCGTTCCACCACCGTAGTCGTGCCCTCCGTTGACCCCGTGCCGCGCCACCGTGTCCGTTCGCCCCGTCGTCGTCGACTACATCGAGCAGGCCGAGCCCCGAGCGCTCGCACGCCCTGCAACATCTCCATCGACCTCGTCTTCGTCAACCACCGCTGGAGATCCCCTTCGATGTCGCCACAGCATCAGCTCGTCCCTGACCCCGCCGTCTGTCTCTACGTGACCGCCGTGAGCTTAGCCACCTCCCCATCCTCTCCGCTCTCCTTCTCGTGCACCACAGCGAGCACACGGAGTTCGCCCGCACGCGCCGCCGCGGAGCTTGTCGCCGACGTGTCTCCGGCCAACCACTGGCCACACCACCCTGTCCACTAACTTCACCGCATCACCATGAGCCCGTAGCACCACTCCACGCACCTCGCCGTGCCCCGTAGCCTCGGCTTCGTCCTCACCCGACTCCGGCGACCGCCAAGTGATACGTCTCCGTCGTATCTATAATTTTTGATTGTTCCATGCTAATATTATTCACTTTCATATACTTTTTGGCAATTTTTTATATTATTTTTGGGACTAACATATTGATCCGATTGCCAGTGCAGTTCACTCGTCATTGCATGTTTTATGTTTCGCAGAATATCCATATCAAGCGGACTCCAAAGCGGGATAAAAGCAGACGGAGCTTATTTTTGGAAAATATGGAAAATTCGGAAGAAAAATCCACGCGAGACGGTGCCCGAGGTGGTCACGCGAGGCGCGCGCCTCCCCAGGCTCGCCCCTACCCTCGTGAGCCCACCGTAAGGCGGTTGATCCTCTTCTTTTGCCGCAAGAAAGATAATATTCAGAAAAAAATCACGGAAAAGGTTTCAGGCCAATCAGAGTTACGGATCTCCATATATACGCCAAGCGGTGAAAGCAGAACTAGAACGAGCAGCGAAGCAGAGAGATAAATCCAATCTCGGAGGGGCTCTCGCCCCTCCCAAGCCATGGGAGCCAAGGAACAGAGGGGAAACCCTCCTCCATCTAGGGAGGAGGTCAAGGAAGAAGAAGAAGGAGGGGGGCTCTCTCTCCCTCGCTTCCGGTGGCGCCGGAACGCCGCCGGGGGCCATCATCATCACCGCGATCTTCACCAACACCACCGTCATCTTCACCAACATCTCCATCACCTTCCCCCCTCTATCTATAGCGGTCCACTCTTCCGCAACCCGCTGTACCCTCTAATTGAACATGGTGCTTTATGCTTCATATTATTATCCAATGATGTGTTGCCATCCTATGATGTCTGAGTAGATTTCTATTGTCCTATCGGTGATTGATGAATTGCTATGATTGGTTTGAGTTGCATATTTTATTGGTGCTGTCCTATTGTGCCCTCCATGTCGCATAGCGTGAGGGATCCCGCTGTAGGGTTTGCAATATGTTTATGATTTGCTTATGGTGGGTGGCGTGGTGTGAAGCACGCACCGAGTAAGTAGGTTGTTTACATATGGGATAAAGGGGACTTGATACCTTAATGCTATGGTTGGGTTTTACCTTAATGAATCTTTAGTAGTTGCGGATGCTTGCTAGAGTTCCAATCATAAGTGCATATGATCCAAGTAGAGAAAGTATGTTAGCTTATGCCTCTCCCTCAAATAGAATTGCAATAACGATTATCGGTCTAGTAACATAGTCAGTTGCCTAGGGACAATTTCACAACTCCTATCACCACTTTTCCACACTCGCCATATTTACTTTAGTTGTGTCTTTACCTTAACAGCCCCTAGTTTTATTTACGTGTTCTTTACTTTCTTGCAAGCTTACCCAAAAACACCTACAAAGTACTTCTAGTTTTATACTTGTTCTAGGTAAAGCGAACGTCAAGCGTGCGTAGAGTTGTATCGGTGGTCGATAGAACTTGAGGGAATATTTTTTCTAACTTTAGCTCCTCGTTGGGTTCGACACTCTTACTTATCGAAAACTGTTGTGATCCCCTATACTTGTGGGTTATCAAGACCTTTTTTACGGCGCCGTTCTTAGGGAGCAATAGCGTGGGGTGAATATTCTCGTGTGTGCTTGTTTGCTTTATCACTAAGTAATTTTTATTTGCTGTTCTTAGTTGTTCTCTATCTTTAGTTATGGAGATGGAACACGAAATACCAAAGAAATTAGGTGGTCGTGCCACTTATGGAGGTGGGGACCTCCTAAAACCCTCGATGCTCGTTATGTTCGAGATATTATGTACTACTTTAATAATCCTGAGAAAACCCCATTTCAATTATGTAATGGGAGTAACGTTGGATCAACGTGAATACTTTAGGGATTATCGCTTGACACAAAAGGGAAACTATTATGGGATCAAATTCATATATTGAAGTGGTATGCTTGGAAACTATGCGTGGAATATGATTATACTTGTTGCTCTAGGATGAATTCTCCACACCTTCCCTTTTCATGCAAATTTAATGATAATGAAACCTTAGCTTCTTATGCTAGAGGTATATATGATTACTATGATGTGGAACAAATAGAAGAATTTGTTGCTTTTATGGGTGCTTATGAAATTGAAGCTATGTGTAAAGAGTTTGAGGATTTTGATGATGCTGCTTGTAGATCTGAAAATTTAGCTATCCTCAAATATTGCTATGAGAATTATAAATACAATTATGAAATCAATGCACTTATTAAGAAAGTCTCCGCTGTCCAAGAAGAGACTAATATTTTGCAGGAATCTATGGAAGAAGAAATTGATGAAAATATGAGCTCATTAGATGAAAAAGATGAGGAGGAGAGCGAAGAACAAAAGGAGGAAGAGTGGATTGATCACCCGTGCTCACCTTCTAATGAGAGTAACTCTTCAACTCATACATTGTTTAATTCTCCTTCGTGCTTACCGAAGGATGATTGCTATGATGACTGTTATGATCCCTTTGATTCTTTTGAAATTTCCCTTTTTGATGATCCTTGCTATGCTTATGGCCAAGATGCCAATATGAATGATGCTTATGGAGATGAACTTGCTATAGTTCCTTATGTTAAACATGAAATTGTTGCTATTGCACCCACGCATGATAGTCCTATTATCTTTTTGAATTCTCCCGACTACTCTATATCGGAGAAGTTTGCCCTTATTAAGTATTACATTGATGGGTTGACTTTTACTATTGCACATGATGATTTTGATAGATATAATATGCATGTGCTTGCTGCTCCTACTTGCAATTATTATGAGAGAGGAACTATTTCTCCACCTCTCTATGTTTCCCATACAATAAAATTGCAAGAAACTGTTTATACTATGCATTGGCCTTTCCTTTGTGTGCATGAATTGTTCTTTTATGACATGCCGATGCATAGGAAGAGAGTTAGACTTCGTCATTACATGATATATGTTACTTTGTGCTCACTACTAAATTACAAATCATTGTTAATTAAAATTGGCTTTGATATACCTTGGGATCCGGGTGGATCCATTACTTGAGCACTATATGCCTAGCTTAATGGCTTTAAAGAAAGCGCTGCCAGGAAGACAACCGGAAGTTTTAGAGAGTCATTTATTTCTGTTGAGTTCTTTCATATAGTTTAAAAACAACAAAAATAAAGTGGGGAACCCAAAACTTTTTCAAAAAGAAAAGTGAAAGTGAGAGAGACGAGCATTATGAAAGTGGGGGACGTCCTTGAACTTTGTTCATGCCCATGGGAACTTTGTGAATCTTAATTAGAGAAACTTTTCAATAAAAATAATTATCCCCTTGTACAATTTCATTGTATTTTAAAAATAATGTGCCAAGGTTTGCCTTTAGGATGTTTACAATTCTTGTTGGTTTGTGCGGTGCAGGACAGAAACTTTGGCTGTAGTGCGCGAATTTTAATTTTTTACTGGAACGTCAAATGGTTCTCATTCTTTTTGCAATGTCTTTCAGTACAAATTTTTTATTTTTCCTAATTTTGGCAGAATTTTTTAAGTAACATAAGTATGGTGAATGTTCAGATTGCTACAGACTGTTCTGTTTTAGACAGATTCTGTTTTTGATGCATAGTTTGCTTGTTTTGATGAAACTATCAATTTATATCAATGGATTAAGCCATGAAAAAGTTATATTACAGTAGACACAATGCGAAAACAAAATATGAATTGGTTTGCAACAGTACTTAGAGTGGTGATTTGCTTTATTATACTAACGGATCTTACCGAGTTTTACTGTTGAAGTTTTGTGTGGATGTAGTGTCTAATCGAGGATGTTTCGATGTGAGAAGAAGGAAGAGAGGCAAGAGCTCAAGCTTGGGGATGCCCGAGGCACCCCAAGTAAATATTCAAGGAGACTCAAGCGTCTAAGCTTGGGGATGCTGGGGAGGCATCCCCTCTTTCTTCAACAAGTATCGGTATGTTTTCGGATTCGTTTCGTTCATGCATTATGTGCAAGTCTTGGAGCGTCTTTTGCAATTAGGTTTTTATTTTTCTTTAATGCACCATGCTGGTATGAGATGGTCCTTGGTTGATTTATAGAATGCTTCATGCACTTCACTTATATCTTTTGAGTATGGCTTTATAGAATGCTTCATGTGCTTCACTTATATCATTTGAAGTTTGGATTTACTGTTTCTCTTTACATAGACAACCGCCATTTGTAGAATGCTCTTTTGCTTCACTTATATTTGTTAGAGCACGGGCATATCTTTTGTAGAAAGAATTAAACTCTCTTGCTTCACTTATATCTATTTAGAGAGATGATAGGAACTGGTCATTCACATGGTTAGTCATAAAATCCTACATAAACTTGTAGATCGCTGAATATGATATGTTTGATTCCTTGCAATAGTTTTGCGATATAAAGACGATGATATTAGAGTCATGCTAGTTGAGTAATTGTGAAATTGAGAAATACTTGTGTTGAGGTTTGCAAGTCCCGTAGCATGCACGTATGGTGAACCGTTATGTAATGAAGTCGAGCATGAGGTGTTTATTGATTGCCTTCCTTATGAGTGGCGGTCGGGGACGAGCGATGGTCTTTTCCTACCAATCTATCCCCCTAGGAGCATGTGCGTAGTACTTTGTTTCGATGAATAATAGATTTTTGCAATAAGTATGTGTGTTCTTTATGACTAATGTTGAGTCCATGGATTATACGCACTCTCACCCTTCCATCATTGCTAGCCTCTTGATGCACTGCATTGCCCTTTCTCACCTCGAGAGTTGGTGCAAACTTCGCCAGTGCATCCAAACCCCGTGATATGATACGCTCTGTCACACATAAGCCTCATTATATCTTCCTCAAAACAGCCACATTCCTACCTATCATGGCATTTCCATAGCCATTCCGAGATATATTGCCATGCAACTTCCATCATCATCATATACATGACTTGAGCATTCATTGTCATATTGTTTTGCATGATCGTAAGATAGCTAGCATGATGTTTTCATGGCTTGTCCATTTTTTGATGTCATTGCTACGCTAGATCATTGCACATCCGGTACATCACGGAGGCATTCATATAGAGTCATATCTTTGTTCTAGTATCGAGTTGTAATATCGAGTTGTAAGTAAATAAAAGTGTGATGATCATCATTATTAGAGCATTGCCCCAGTGAGGAAAGGATGATGGAGACTATGATTCCCCCACAAGTCGGGACGAGACTCCGGACGAAAAAATAAAAAAAAAGAGAAAGGCCAAAAAAAGAGAAGGCCCAAAAAAAATAAAAAAAATAAAACAAAAAAATGAGAGAAAAAGAGAGAAGGGGCAATGTTACTATCCTTTTACCATACTTGTGCTTCAAAGTAGCACCATGTTCTTCATATAGAGAGTCTCTTGAGTTATCATTTTCATATACTATTGGGAATTTTCATTATAGAACTTGGCTTGTATATTCCAACGATGGGCTTCCTCAAATGCCCTAGGTCTTCATGAGCAAGCAAGTTGGATGCACACCCACTTAGTTTCTTTTGTTGAGCTTTCATACACTTATAGCTCTTAGTGCATCCGTTGCATGGCAATCCCTACTCCTCGCATTGACATCAATTGATGGGCATCTCCATAGCCCATTGATTAGCCGTGTCGATGTGAGACTTTCTCTTTTTTTATCTTCTCCACATAAACCCCACCATCATATTCTATTCCACCTATAGTGCTATGTCCATGGCTCACGCTCATGTATTGCGTGAAAGTTGAAAAGGTTTGAGAACATCAAAAGTATGAAACAATTGCTTGGCTTGTCATCGGGGTTGTGCATGATGTGAATGCTTTGTGTGGTGAAGATGGAGCATAGCCAGACTATATGATTTTGTAGGGATGAGCTTTCTTTGGCTTTGTTATTTCAATAAGACATAATTGCTTTGGTTGGTATGCTTGAAGTATTATTGTTTTTATGTCAAATGATAGATTATTGCTTTGAATCACTCATGTCTTAATATTCATGCCATGATTAGACATAAGATCAAGATTATGCTAGGTAGCATTCCACATAAAAAATTATTCTTTTTTAGCATTTACCTACTTGAGGACGAGCAGGAATTAAGCTTGGGGATGCTGATACGTCTCCATCGTATCTATAATTTTTTATTGTTCCATGCCAATATTATTCACTTCCATATACTTTTTGGAAACTTTTTATATTATTTTTGGGACTAACATATTGATCCAGTGCCCAGTGCCAGCTCTTGTCTGCTGCATGTTTTATGTTTCGCAGAATATCCATATCAAACGGAGTCCAAACGGGATAAAAACGGACGAAGCTTATTTTTGGAAAATGTGGAAAATTCCAGAAGAAAAATCAACGCGAGACGGTGCCCGAGGTGGTCACGAGGCAAGGGGGCACGCCCCTCCCCCCTGGGCTCGCCCCCTACCCTCATGAGCCCACCGTAAGGCGGTTGATGCTCTTCTTTTGCCGCAAGAAAGATAATATTCGGAAAAAAATCACGGAAAGGTTTCAGGCCAATCGGAGTTCTGGATCTCCATATATACGCCGAAAAGTGAAACATAGCGAATGCACGCGGAAAACAGAGAAATAGATCCAATCTCGGAGGGGCTCTCGCCCCTCCCAAGCCATGGGAGCCAAGGAACAGAGGGGAAACCCTCCTCCCATCTAGGGAGGAGGTCAAGGAAGAAGAAGAAGGAGGGGGCTCTCTCCCCCTCGCTTCCGGTGGCGCCGGAACGCCGCCGGGGGCCATCATCATCACCGCGATCTTCACCAACACCACCGTCATCTGCACCAACATCTCCATCACCTTCCCCCCTCTATCTACAGCGGTCCACTCTTCCGCAACCCGCTGTACCCTCTAATTGAACATGGTGCTTTATGCTTCATATTATTATCCAATGATGTGTTGCCATCCTATGATGTATGAGTAGATTTCTATTGTCCTATCGGTGATTGATTAATTGCTATGATTGGTTTGAGTTGCATATTTTATTGGTGCTGTCCTATTGTGCCCTCCATGTCGCGCAAGCGTGAGGGATCCCCGCTGTAGGGTTTGCAATATGTTTATGATTTGCTTATGGTGGGTGGCGTGAGTGTGAAGCCTGAGACCGAGTAAGTAGGTTGTTTACATATGGGATAAAGGGGACTTGATACCTTAATGCTATGGTTGGGTTTTACCTTAATGAATCTTTAGTAGTTGCGGATGCTTGCTAGAGTTCCAATCATAAGTGCATATGATCCAAGTAGAGAAAGTATGTTAGCTTATGCCTCTCCCTCAAATAGAATTGCAATAACGATTATCGGTCTAGTAACATAGTCGGTTGCCTAGGGACAATTTCACAACTCCTATCACCACTTTTCCACACTCGCCATATTTACTTTAGTTGTGTCTTTACCTTAACAGCCCCTAGTTTTATTTACGTGTTCTTTACTTTCTTGCAAGCTTACCCAAAAACACCTACAAAGTACTCCTAGTTTTATACTTGTTCTAGGTAAAGCGAGCGTCAAGCGTACGTAGAGTTGTATCGGTGGTCGATAGAACTTGAGGGAATATTTGTTCTACCTTTAGCTCCTCGTTGGGTTCGACACTCTTACTTATCGAAAACTGTTGTGATCCCCTATACTTGTGGGTTATCACCAAGCTCGTCGTCGGCGACGTTCCCGGCCACCCCGAGCTCAACCACCACCACCAAACGCCGCGGCATGCTCCTGGCTACCCGTGGATGGCCTCCGCCGTCCATTTGGCTGCCGGAACGTGCTAATGCACTTCCACCACCGCGTCTGGCCTCGCCGGCGGCTAAACGCCGGCGGGTTTGACCCGTTGACCTTGACTGGGTGGGCCCAGGTTGACTCCTCTGAGTCTATGACAAGTGGGGCCCCCCTCTGCTAACTAAACTAAATTAGTTTTAACTAAATTTAGTTAGGTTAATTAACTACTGACACGCGGGACCCACTGGTCAGTTTGACCTGGACGTCCCCGTTGACCACTGACGTCACCCTGATGCAATGCTGACGCAGTAAATGAATTACTGGAATTATTCTTATATAGGAAATTCCAGAAAATAGTTCAAACTTCAAAAATTCATAGAAATTAATCTGTAACTCCAAATGCAAAGATTTATATATGAATTTTGATCAGAAAAATTCAATCTATCCACTGGTACTGGTTTCATGCATGTCAGAACAAGTTAACCTTGCTGTTTAAGCAATATAAGATGATGCACTAATGTGGCCATGCTAAATGAACTAACATTTGAATCTTTGATTCAAATGAGTTCATTCCTTTCTGTTTTAGCTTGCATTAGGCCAAGACACATTCATATTGCCATGTCATAGCATGCATTATATTGTTGCATATCGTCATGTGTTGATTGTGTTTCGATGTGTTCCTTGTGGTAGGTTCTGCCTCCGACGATCTCAAACCCTGTGCCAGGAGGCAAGAACGCCTGGTTTGCAAAGATTCAGGAGGCTTGCAGGAAGGATGTCGAGAGGGCATTTGGTGTGCTCCAATCTCGATTTGTTGTTGTCTGGTACCCCGCTCAGACCTGGTCCAAAGATCAAATGTGGGAGATTATGACTTGTTGTGTCATCTTGCACAACATGATCATCGAGAGCGAGCAAGAAGACCCAGTGTTTGACACTAAACCATACTACAGGCAGGGTCCTCTAGCCGAAGTTGATCACCAGCTACCGGCAACCTGGACTGCCTATCTCAGTATGCGTCAGGAGATCCGAGACCCACAGGTGCATCATCAACTGTAGAAAGATCTGATTGAGCACCTATGGAGGCTCAAAGGGGGCCCGGGCGTGGCGTGTGATGAAATATGAGTTTTATTTGTTGAACTATATAATTTGTATTGAACTATTTGTTGTTGTACTATTTTGTTGAAGTATTTGATTTTTACGTGATCAAATATGTGATAAGAAAAAAATTGTGTTGATAATTGAGCAGCCGAGACAGGCGAACCATGCCGAATATGGGCCTATTTTCGCCCATATGGGCCCTTTATTCGCCGAAATGGGGCTGAAAAGTGGGCCAATTTGGCGCTGAGGCGACATTTGGGCGCAAAACCGCCCCCAGCGCCGATTGTATCGCCGGCTCGCCCCTAGGGGCGATTTTTATGCGTCCTAGGGGGCCAACGGCTGGAGATGCTCTTACAGGGCTGGAGTGGACGGAGTTGACGCCGTCGTCAAGGTTTCGCTACGGTAGTGGCATGAAGATGTCAAGTTGCAGGTCATGGCCAGGCCATCTGAAGGTGTAGGTAGAAAAGTGCGTCCAGGGGAGCTCTGCAACAACGTGCCCTTCGGCCATGGCGGTAGGCGTTGCTAGAGCTTGTTAGGCGACACCTAGAGGAAAATATCGAGGTACGTAGGGGGGGAGCTTCGGTAGAGGAGATTAATGCGGTTCTTTTGGTGCTTTCAGATGGGTTGGCGAAGGTTGAGGCGCAACGAATCAAGGTCGGCATTTGGGGACTACAGACGAGTTGACGGCATTGATTCATTCGGCTCACGGAATCTAAGGTCCTGATTGTTGGAGAAGAACCTCTTGAGAACGAGGAGGTTGCAATGGACAAGCTGGTAGGTCTATCAGAGCTCGTTTGTCACGGGCACAGCGAACGGTGGCGGGATGTCGCACTCGGGCGGTTTCGGAGGAGAGAGCTGGGGGTCGGGAGAGAGCACTAGGGCGACAGGCATGTACTGTGGATATCCTTGCAGCGTCGATAGCGAGGGATTAGCTCGGGCGCAAGGCGGAGGTGGCTTCGGGTGAGTGTGCGGGACACGCCCTCGGCCTGGGCAGAGAAAGAAGATGACCAGCTGGTGGGCTGGGCTGGCTGGGCCATCTTGGGCCAAAAGGTAAGCGGGGCCTCTGTTGGAAATATGCCCTAGAGGCAATAATAAAAGGATTATTATTATATTTCCTTGTTCGTGATAATTGTCTTCTATTCATGCTATAATTGTATTATCCGGAAATCGTAATACACGTGTGAATACTTAGACCACAACATTTCCCTAGTGAGCCTCTAGTTGACTAGCTCGTTGATCAATGATAGTCATGGTTTCTGACTATGGACATTGGATGTCGTTGATAACGGGATCACATCATTAGGAGAATGATGTGATGGACAAGACCAAATCCTAAGCATAGCACAAGATCGTGTAGTTCGTTTTGCTAGAGCTTTTCCAATGTCAAGTATCTTTTCCTTAGACCATGAGATCGTGTAACTCCCGGATACCGTAGGAGTGCTTTGGGTGTACCAAACATCACAACATAACTGGGTGACTATAAAGGTGCACTACAGGTATCTCCGAAAGTGTCTGTTGGGTTGACACGGATCGAGACTGGGATTTGTCACTCCGTATGACGGAGAGGTATCACTGGGCCCACTCGGTAGTGCATCATCATAATGAGCTCAAAGTGACCAAGTGTGCAGTCACGGGATCATGCATTATGGTGCGAGTAAAGTGACTTTCCGTGCGAGATTGAACGAGGTATTGGGATACCGACGATCGAATCTCGGGCAAGTAACATACCATCTGACAAAGGGAATAGTATACGGGGTTGCTTGAATCCTCGACATCGTGGTTCATCCGATGACATCATCGAGGATCATGTGGGATCCAACATGGGTATCCAGATCCCCCTGTTGGTTATTGACCGGAGAGTCGTCTCGGTCATGTCTGCATGACTCCCGAACCCGTAGGGTCTACACACTTAAGGTTCGGTGACGCTAGGGTTATTAGGAAGACTTGTATGTGATTACCGAATTTTGTTGAGTCCGGATGAGATCCCGGACGTCACGATGAGTTCCGGAATGGTCCGGAGGTAAAGATTTATATATGGGAAGTTGTCAAGCGGACACCGGAAAGTTTCGGGGTCATATCGGTATTATCTTGGGGCCACGGAGAGGTTCCGGGTCCACCGGGAGGCCACCCTCTCGGAGGGCCTCATGGGCCTGAGGGCATGGAACCAGCCCTGGAGGGCTGGGCGCCCCCTTTTGGGCCCATGCGCCTAGGGTTGGGGGAGCCCTAGTGGGGCGCCCCTTTGCTTGGGGCAAGCCCCTCCACAGCCGCCGCCCCTCTAGATCTCATCTAGAGGGGCCCATTGCTGCCTTCCCTATAAAGAGAGGGGTGAGGGAGGGCTGCAACACACTTCCAAGGCACAGCCCCTCCCTCCCCAACACCTCTCCTCCTCCGCTGAGTGCTTGGCGAAGCCACAGCCGAATCTTGCCTCTCCACCATCATCACGTCGTCGTCTTTGCTGCTGGAGCCTTCTTCCTCGACCTCTCCTTCCCCTTGCTGGATCAAGAAGGAGGAGACGTCGTCCGTTCGTCGTGTGTTGAACGCGGAGGTGCTTTCCGTTCGGCACTTGGTCATCGGTGATCTGAATCACGGCGAGTGCGACTCCATCATCACCGTTCCTTGAGCGCTTCCGCCTGCGATCTACAAGTGGTATGTAGATGCAATCTCTCTCCCATGACTCGTTGCTTAGATGAACTCATAGATGGATCTTGGTGAAACCGTAGGAAAAATTTTAATTTTTACGCAACGTTCTCCAACGGTGGCATCATGAGCTAGGTCTATGCGTAGTTCTCTATTGCACGAGTAGAACACAATTTTGTTGTGGGCGTAGATCTTGTCAACTTGCTTGCCGCTACTAGTCTTTTCTTGCTTCAGCGGTATTGTGGGATGAAGCGGCCGGACCGACCTTACACGTGCGCTTACGTGAGACAAGTTCCACCGGCGACATGCACTAGTTGCATAAGGTGGCTAGCGGGTGTCTGTCTCTCCTACTTTAGTTGGAGCGGATTAGATGAAAAGGGTCCTTATGAAGGGTAAATAGAAGTTGACAAAATCACGTTGTGGTTATTCGTAGGTAAGAAAACGTTCTTGCTAGAACCCAATTGTAGCCACGTAAAAGATGCAACAACAATTAGAGGACTTCTAACTTGTTTTTGCAGCAATTGTCATGTGATGTGATATGGCCAGAAGTTGTGATGAATGATGAATGATATATTGTGATGTATGAGATCATGTTCTTGTAATAGGAATCACGACTTGCATGTCGATGAGTATGACAACCGGCAGGAGCCATAGGAGTTGTCTTAATTATTGTATGACCTGCGCGTCATTGATTCAACGCCATGTAAATTACTTTACTTTATTGCTAAACGTGTTAGCCATAGTAGTAGAAGTAATAGTTGGCGAAGCAACTTCATGGAGACACGATGATGGAGATCATGATGATGGAGATCATGGTGTCATGCCGGTGACAAGATGATCATGGAGCCCCGAAGATGAAGATCAAAGGAGCTATATGATATTGGCCATATCATGTCACTACTTTATATAATTGCATGTGATGTTCATTATATTTATGCATCTTGTTTACTTAGAACGACGGTAGTAAATAAGATGATCCCTTAGAATAATTTCAAGAAAGTGTTCCCCCTAACTGTGCACCGTTGCTAAAGTTCGTCGTTTCGAAGCACCACGTGATGATCGGGTGTGATAGATCCTTATGTTCACATACAACGGGTGTAAGACAGTTTTACACATGCATAAACACTTAGGGTTAACTTGACGAGCCTAGCATGTACAGACATGGCCTCGGAACACAAGAGACCGAAAGGCCGAACATGAGTCATATGGAAGATACGATCAACATGGAGATGTTCACCGACGATGACTAGTCCGTCTCACGTGATGATCGGACACGGCCTAGTCGACTCGGATCATGTAACACTTAGATGACTAGAGGGATGTCAAATATGAGTGGGAGTTCATTAATTAATTTGATTAGATGAACTTAATTATCATGAACATTAGTCTAAAATCTTTGCAAAATGTCTTGTAGATCAAATGGCCAACGCTCATGTCACCATGAACTTCAACGCGTTCCTAGAGAAAACCAAGCTGAAAGATGATGGCAGCAACTATTCGGACTGGGTCCGGAACCTGAGTATCATCCTCATAGCTGCCAAGAAACAATATGTCCTATAAGCACCGCAAGGTGATGAACTCATCGAAGAACCAAGACATTATGAATGCTTGGCAGTCTCGTGCTGATGATTACTCCCTCGTTCAGTGCGGCATGCTTTACAACTTAGAACCGGGGCTCCAAAAGCGTTTTGAGCAACACGGAGCATATGAGATGTTTGAGGAGCTGAAAATGGTTTTTCAAGCTCATGCCCGGGTCGAGAGATATGAAGTCTCTGACAAGATCTATAGTTGTAAGATGGAGGAAAACAGTTACATCGGTGAGCACATACTCAAAATGTCAGGTTGCACAACCGCTTTGTCCCAAGAAGACATTAACCTCCCGGACGAGGCGGTCATTGATGAATCCGTCGATCGCTCCCACCAAGCTACAAGAGCTTTGTGATGAACTACAATATGCAGGGGATGGTGAAGACCATTCCTGAAGTATTCTCAATCTGAAGTTAGCGAGAGGTTGAAATCAAGAAAGAACATCAAGTGTTGATGGTCAATAAAACCACTAAGTTAAAAAGGGCAAGGGTAAGAAGAACTTCAAGAAGGACGGCAAAGATGTTGCAGCGCCCGGTAAGCAAGTTGCCGGAAGAAGTCAAAGAATGGACCCAAGCACGAGACAGAGTGCTTTTATTGCAAAGGGAAGAACCCTTTGGAAGCGGAACTGCCCCAAATACTTAGCGGATAAGAAGGCGGCAACACTAAAGGTATATTTGATATACATGTAATTGATGTGTACCTTACCAGTACTCGTAGTAACTCCTGGGTATTCGATACTGGTGCCGTTGCTCATATTTGTAACTCACAGCAGGAGCTGCGGAATAAACGGAGACTGGCGAAGGACGAGGTGACAATGCGCGTCGGGAATGGCTCCAAGGTCGATGTGATCGCCGTCGGAACGCTACCTCTACATTTACCTACGGGATTAGTTTTAAACCTCAATAATTGTTATTTAGTGCCAAGTTTGAGCATGAACATTGTATCAGGATCTCGTTTAATGCGAGATGGCTACTCATTTAAATCCGAGAATAATGGTTGTTCTATTTATATGAGAGATATGTTTTATGGTCATGCTCAGATGGTCAATGGTTTATTCTTAATGAATCTCGGCGTAATGTTACACATATTCATAGTGTGAATACCAAAAGATGTAAAGTTGATAACGATAGTCCCACATACTTGTGGCACTTGCCGCCTTGGTCACATTGGTGTCAAGCGCATGAAGAAGCTCCATTCGATGGACTTTTAGAGTCTCTCTATTATGAATCATTTGACACATGCGAACCATGCCTCATGGGCAAAATGACCAAGACTCCGTTCTCCGGAACAATGGAGCGAGCAACCAACTTATTGGAAATCATACATACCGATGTGTGCGGTCCAATGAGCGTTGAGGCTCATGGAGGATATCGTTATGTTCTCACTCTCACTGATGACTTGAGTAGATATGGGTATGTCTACTTGATGAAACACAAGTCTGAGACCTTTGAAAAGTTCAAGGAATTTTAGAATGAGGTAGAGAATCAACGTGACCGAAAGATAAAATTCTTACGATCGGATCATGGAGGAGAATATTTAAGTCACGAATTTGGTACACACTTAAGAAAAATGGAATCGTTTCACAACTCATGCTGCCTGGAACACCTCAACGAAACGGTGTGTCCGAACGTCGTAATCGCACTCTATTGGATATGGTGCGATCTATGATGTCTCTTACCGATTTACCGCTATCATTTTGGGGATACGCACTAGAGACAGCTACATTCACTTTAAATAGGGCACCGTCTAAATCCGTTGAGACGACACCGTATGAATTATGGTTTGGGAAGAAACCTAAGCTGTCGTTTCTAAAAGTTTGGGGATGCAATGCTTATGTCAAGAAACTTCAACCTGAAAAGCTCGAACCCAAGTCGGAAAAATGCGTCTTCATAGGATACCCTAAAGGAAACCATTGGGTATACCTTCTACCTTAGATCCGAAGGCAAGATCTTTGTTGCCAAGAACGGATCCTTTACGGAAAAAGAGTTTCTCTCGAAAGGAGTAAGTGGGAGGAAAGTAGAACTCGGTGAAGTACTACCTCTTGAACCGGAAAGTAGTGCAGCTCGGGAAAATGTTCTGTGGTGCCTACACCCTCTTGGAGAGGAAATTAATGATGATGATCAAGGTACTTGGATCAAGTTGCTACCAAACTTCGTGGGTCCACAAGGACACGTTCCACACCAGTGGTATGGCAACCTGTCACGGAAGTCATGTTGTTAGACAACGGTGAACCTTGAACTATGAAGAAGCGATGGCGGGCAGGATTCCAACAAATGGCTTGAAGCCATGCAATCCGAGATAGGATCCATGTATGAAAACAAAGTATGGACTTTGTGAGACTTGCCCGATGATCGGCGACGATAGAAAACAAATGGATCTTTAAGAAGAAGAAGGCGGGGCCGGATGGTAATGTCACCATCTATAAAGCTCGACTTGTCGCTAAGGGTTATCGGCAAGTTCAAGGGATTGACTATGATGAGACTTTCTCTCCGTGGCGAAGCTTAAGTCCGTCCGAATCATGTTAGCAATTGCCGCATACTATGATTATGAGATATGGCGGATGGACGTCAAAAGCGGCATTCCTTAACGGTTTTCTTAAGGAAGAGTTGTATATGATGCAGCGGAAGGTTTTATGTCGACCCTAAGAATGCTAACAAGGTATGCAAGCTCCAGCGATCCATTTATGGGCTGGTGCAAGCATCTCGGAGTTGGAACATTCGCTTTGATGAGATGATCAAAGCGTTTGGGTTTATCTTGAGACTTATGGAGAAGCCTGCGTTTACAAGAAAGTGAGTGGGAGCTCTGTTGCATTTCTCATATTATATATAGATGACATACTTTTGATGGGAAATGATATAGAACTCTCGGACAGCATTAAGGCCTACTTGAATAAAAGTTTTTCAATGAAGGACCTTGGAGAAGCTGCTTATATATTAGGCATCAAGATCTATAGAGATAGATCGAGGCGCCTCATAGGTCTTTCACAAAGCACATACCTTGATAAGATTTTGAAGAAGTTCAAAATGGATCAGTCCAAGAAAGGGTTCTTGCCTGTCTTTGCAAGGTGTGAGATTGAGCTCGGCTCAATGCCCGAACACGGCAAAAGATAAAGAAGAGATGAGGGTCATCCCCTATGCCTCGGCCATAGGATCTATTATGTATGCCATGCTGTGTACCAGACCTGATGTAAACCTTGCCGTAAGTTTGGTAGGAAGGTACCAAAGTAATCCCGGCAAGGAACACTGGACAGCGGTCAAGAATATCCTGAAGTACCTGAAAAGGACAAAGAACATGTTTCTCGTTTATCGAGGTGACGAAGAGCTCGTCAGAAGGGTTACGTCGGCGCTTAGCTTCGACACAGATCTGAATGAATCTAAGTCACAAACCGGATACGTGTATATGTTGAATGGTGGAAGCGATGGTGGTGCAGCTGCAAGCGAGCGTCGTGGCGGGATCTCCGTGTGAAGCGGAGTACATGGCAACCTCGGAGGCAGCGCATGAAGCAATTTGGGTGAAGGAGTTCATCACCGACCTAGGAGTCATACCCAATGCGTCGGGGCCGATCAAACTCTTCTGTGACAACACTGGAGCTGTTGCACTTGCCAAGGAGCCCAGGTTTCAGAAGAAGACCAAGCACATCAAGCGTCGCTTCAACTCCATTCGTGAAAATGTTCAAGATGGAGACATAGAAATTTGCAAAGTGCATACGGATCTGAATGTCGCAGATCCGTTGACTAAACCTCTTCCGCGGGCAAAACATGATCAACACCAGAACTCTATGGGTGTTCGATTCATTACAATGTAACTAGATTATTGACTCTAGTGCAAGTGGGAGACTGTTGGAAATATGCCCTAGAGGCAATAATAAAAGGATTATTATTATATTTCCTTGTTCGTGATAATTGTCTTTTATTCATGCTATAATTGTATTATCCGGAAATCGTAATACACGTGTGAATACTTAGACCACAACATGTCCCTAGTGAGCCTCTAGTTGACTAGCTCGTTGATCAACAGATAGTCATGGTTTCCTGACTATGGACATTGGATGTCTTTGATAACGGGATCACGTCATTAGGAGAATGATGTGATGGACAAGACCCAATCCTAAGCATAGCACAAGATCGTGTAGTTCGTTTTGCTAGAGCTTTTCCAATGTCAAGTATCTTTTCCTTAGACCATGAGATCGTGTAACTCCCGGATACCGTAGGAGTGCTTTGGGTGTACCAAGCGTCACAACGTAATCGGGTGACTATAAAGGTGCACTACGGTATCTCCGAAAGTGTCTATTGGGTTGACACGGATCGAGACTGGGATTTGTCACTCCGTGTTACGGAGAGGTATCACTGGGCCCACTCGGTAGTGCATCATCATAATGAGCTCAAAGTGACCAAGTGTCTGGTCACGGGATCATGCATTACGGTATGAGTAAAGTGACTTGCCGGTAACGAGATTGAACGAGGTATTGGGATACCGACGATCGAATCTCGGGCAAGTAACATACCGTCTGACAAAGGGAATAGTATACGGGGTTGCTTGAATCCTCGACATCGTGGTTCATCCGATGACATCATCGAGGAGCATGTAGAGCCAACATGGGTATCCAGATCCGCTGTTGGTTATTGACCGGAGAGTCGTCTCGGTCATGTCTGCATGACTCCGAACCCGTAGGGTCTACACATAAGGTTCGGTGACTCTAGGGTTATTAGGAAGACTTGTATGTGATTACCGAATGTTTTTGAGTCCGGATGAGATCCCGGACGTCATGAGGAGTTCGGAATGGTCCAGAGGTAAAGATTTATATATGGGAAGTTGTCAAGCGGACACCGGAAAGTTTCGGGGTCATATCGGTATTGTACCGGGGCCACCGGAGAGGTTCCGGGTCCACCGGAGGGGCCACCTCTCGGAGGGCCTCATGGGCCACAAGGCAGGGAACCAGCCTGGAGGGCTGGGCGCCCTTGGGCCCATGCGCCTAGGGTTGGGGAGCCCTAGTGGGGCTCCCCTTTGGCAGGGCAAGCCCCCCTCACAGCCGCCGCCCCCTCTAGATCTCATCTAGAGGGGCCGCCCCTTGCCCTTCCCCTATAAATAGAGGGGTGAGGGAGGGCTGCAACACACTTCAAGGCGCAGCCCTCCCTCCCAACACCTCTCCTCCTCCGTTGAGTGCTTGGCGAAGCCACAGCCGAGATCTTGCCTCTCCACCATCATCACGCCGTTGTGCTGCTGCTGGAGCCTTCTTCCTCAACCTCTCCTTCCCCCTTGCTGGATCAAGAAGGAGGATACGCCGTCCGTTCCGTACGTGTGTTGAACGCGGAGGTGCTGTCCGTTCGGCACTTGGTCATCGGTGATCTGAATCACGGCGAGTACGACTCCATCATCACCGTTCCCTTGAACGCTTCCGCACGCGATCTTTCACGCGATCTACAAGTGGTATGTAGATGCAATCTCTCTCCCATGACTCGTTGCTTAGATGAACTCATAGATGGATCTTGGTGAAACCGTAGGGAAAATTTTAATTTTCTGCAACGTTCACCAACAGCCTCTCTCTCTCTTGTCTTTAATTTTTTTTCAGGGGCAAAAATGTCAAAAAAATGTCCAGAAAACGGTCAAAGCCTTTTGACTAGACGGTAACGGCACGGAAGGGCATTTCTATAAGTGCATTTGACGGTAGGGGGTGAATTTGAGCATGCTTCAAAATTACAGGCAAATCTGAGTGCTGGGTTCGAGTTAGGAGCATAAATGTAAATGTCCCATATAACAACCTCTTCAATGATGACATTCTAGCAAAGTTATTTAGCGCTCGATTTTGGTTATATCACGTCAGCATCACAAGTTTCTTACATCCAAGTAGATTATTTACTTTCCTCAAAAAAAAAGTAGATTATTTACCTGTTACTAATAAAAGATCAAAAGGTTGGCCTAGTACATTCTTCTGTCCTTGGATCCCTACTTCTACTCCGGTAGTATTAAGGTGAAATTGTGAGGCGGTTGCAAGTGGTGGAAAGAGGAGAAGCGTATAGTTGGGAAAGTTGGGGTGGCTTTTACCAAGCATGCGACGTATATATGCTCGGGAGTCCCTCCGGGAAGGAAAGGAAAAAAGTAAAGCAAATGTGCAGGCAGAGAGCTGTGGCCTGCTTTTCTTTTCATCTATTCCTGGTGAAAAGTAACAAACTTGCGTTTTGATTGATCGGAAAGCATAGTACAGAAGAAGAGAAAAAGCCATCTTACACATGATCATGCCTAAGAGCATCTCCACATACGCGCAACGCGTGACACGCTAAAAAACAGTTTACAGCGCCGGAACCGCTAGCTTTTACGCGCCGTGATGCGTTGGCTCCAGCGGCCGCTGCAAAATATAGCGCGTCCGAACCCCTCTAACAGACGCGCTAAACTGCAACGCGCGCGAGCAGCCGGCGTTTGCCATATGTTGCATTTTAAAGACAATATGATGATATTTCAAACTTCAAAATAAGACATAGCATAGTTTAAAATCACCCAAACAAGTTCATGACATAAAAGTTTAAATTCATGCCCACTTCATCATCCAACCAAGTTCAAAATCCGAACCAACTTCATGACATAAAAGTTCACACAAACGAATGACACATCAACAATCATGCCGCATCCTCGTCTTCGTCCTCCTCTTCCTCCGATTCATCATCCTCATCCAAAGACGATTCTTCCTCCTCCTCTTCATTGTCGCGTGCCGCATCATCATGTGGAGCTCGGAAGATGCTGGCAAGATCTTCAATGGCATCATGCGAAGGTGTGTGATGAGGCACACCGGAAGACATTCCACCCATGCTGCCCTAAGGTGCTCCCATGCCTCCCATGAGAGACGGAAAACTCATGCCTCCCATGGTAGCTCCGAAGCCACCCATAACTCCCATGGCCCCCATGGTAGCTCTGAAGCCGCCCATGCCAACCATGCCACCCATGGTAGCTCTGAAGCCACCGATGCCTCCCATACTGCCCATGCCACCCATGCCGCCCATACCACCGCCACCCATGCCGCCCATGCCAACCATGGCTCTTTTTTCGACCAAGACTTCTTCACGGGCAAGATTAATGTACTCATTTTGCTTCTCATTGAGGGTAGATGTGTCCATGAAGAACAAGTACTTCTCCCATTCCAACAACCTAGTTCACTCCTCCATGGCCAATTTCTTCTCCTCCAATGCCACCTTCCTCTCCTCGGCCGCCACCCTCCTCTCCTCGGCCGCCACCCTCCTCTCCTCGGCCGCGTCATCTTGGTTCCTTACCACCTTCCTCATCTCATTCGCTTCCTTTCTTGCATTCACAATAGTCACCATAGCATTTTTTAGCTCGTCATCTCCTTTTATCTTCTTCTTTTCTTTTTCTTCTTTCTTGCATCCATCCGGCCTTTTTGGCTTGGAGTACGAAACCGAGTTTGGTGTAGGGCTTCTCTTGCCGTCATTACTTGATGCCTCCTCCTCATCATCATCCAAACCAATAGTTCACTTGTGTTTGTTGCTCTCCTCATCATCGAAACCATCACGGTTCTTCCATTTCTCATCATCCTTCAATTCTTCATAGCAATGAGGGAAGGTAAATGGTCTCCCTTTCTTGATCTTCCCTTTCTTGATCCTCTTCTCCTCTCCTTGGAATAGGTTTTGTGCAATAGGTTTTGTAGTCCTCGGCCTTGAAACACCAAGAAGAAGCATGATGAACATGGAAGAATCATGAAAGAAATGGCACTTACCCTATCTCTGTCATTAGTGCCACTTGGGTTCAACGTGTCAACCGCCTTAAGTGCGTTCATTGTCGACCACCGGGAGCGAAGAGTGAAGGAAATATGCCCTAGAGGCAATAATAAAGTTATTATTTATTTCCTTATTTCATGATAAATGTTTATTGTTCATGCTAGAATTGTATTAACCGGAAACATAATACATGTGTGAATACATAGACAAACAGAGTGTCACTAGTATGCCTCTACTAGACTAGCTTGTTAATCAAAGATGGTTATGTTTCCTAACCATAGACAAAGGAGTTGTCATTTGATTAACAAGGTCACATCATTGGTTGAATGATCTGATTGACATGACCCATTCCATTAGCTTAGCACCCGATCGCTTAGTATGTTGCTATTGCTTTTATCCATGACTTATGCATGTTCCTATAACTATGAGAATATGCAACTCCCATTTACCGGAGGAACACTTTGGTACTACCAAACGTCACAACGTAATCGGGTGATTATAAAGGAGTACTACAGGTGTCTCCAAAGGCAGATGTTGGGTTGGCGTATTTCGAGATTAGGATTTGTCACTCCGATTGTCGGAGAGGTATCTCTGGGCCCTCTCGGTAATACACATCACTAAGCCTTGCAAGCATTACAACTAATGAGTTAGCTGTGAGATGATGTATTACGGAACGAGTAAAGAGACTTGCCAAGAACGAGATTGAACTAGGTATTGGATACCGACGATCGAATCTCGGGCAAGTAACATACCGATGACAAAGGGAACAACGTATGTTGTTATGCGGTCTGACCGATAAAGATCTTCGTAGAATATGTAGGAGCCAATATGGGCATCCAGGTCCCGCTATTGGTTATTGACCGGAGACGTGTCTCGGTCATGTCTACATTGTTCTCGAACCGTAGGGTCCGCACGCTTAAAGTTTCGATGACGGTTATATTATGAGTTTATGAGTTTTGATGTACCGAAAGAGTTTGGAGTCCCGGATGAGATCGGGGACATGACGAGGAGTCTCAAAATGGTCGAGACGTAAAGATCGATATATTGGACGACTATATTCGGAGTTCGGAAAGGTTTCGAATGATTCGGGTATTTTTCGGAGTACCGGAGAGTTACGGGAATTCATCGGGAGAAGTATTGGGCCTTATTGGGCCCTGCGGGAAAGAGAGAGGGGCTGCCTAGGGCAGGCCGCGCGCCCCCCCATGGCCTAGTCCGAATTGGACTAGGGGGAGGGGCCGCACCCCCTCCTTCCTTCCCTTCTCTCTTCCCCTTCCTTGTCTCCTACTCCTAATACATGAAAGGACTCCTAGTTGGACTAGGAAAGGGGGAATCCTACTCCCGGTGGGAGTAGGACTCCCCATGGCGCGCCCCTCCTAGGGCCGGCCTCCTCCTCCCTCCCTCCTTTATATACGGGGCAGGGGCACCCCATGAACACACAAGTTGATCCTTGAGATCGTTCCTTAGCCGTGTCGGTGCCCCTCCACCATATTCCACCTCGGTCATATCGTAGCGGTGCTTAGGCGAAGCCTGCGCCGGTAGAACATCAAGATCGCCACCACGCCCGTCGTCTTGTGGAACTCTCTCCCGAGCTTTGCTGGATCGGAGCTGAGGAGCGTCACCGAGCTGAACGTGTGCCAAGAACTCGGAGGCGCCGGAGTAACGGCGCTGGGATCGGTTGGATCGCGAGGAGAACGTACGACTACTTCCTCTACATTGTGATCGCTTCCGCTTCGGTCTACGACTACTTCCTCCGAGCCTAGGTTTTTATGGTTTGATGTTTTGCACGAGTAGAACACACGTGAGTTGTGGGCGATACAAGTCATACTGCCTACCAGCATGTCATACTTTGGTTCGGCGGTATTGTTGGATGAAGCGGCCCGGACCGACATTACGCAGACGCTTTACGCGAGACTGGTTTTACCGCCGTGCTTTGCACCACAGTGACTAAGCGGGTGTCGGTTTCTCCAACTTTAGTTGAACCGAGTGTGGCTACGCCCGGTCCTTGAGAAGGTTAAAACAGCACCAACTTGACAAACTATCGTTGTGGTTTTGATGCGTAGGTAAGAACGGTTCTTGCTAAGCCCGTAGCAGCCACGTAAAATTTGCAACAACAAAGTAGAGGGCGTCTAACTTGTTTTTGCAGGGCATGTTGTGATGTGATATGGTCAAGGCGTGATGAGATATAAGTTGTTGTATAAGATGATCATGTTTTGTTGAAGTTATCGGCAATGGCGAAGCCCTATGGTTGTCTCTTTGTTGCATAAGATGCAAGTGCCAAATAATTGCTTTACTTTATCGCTATGCGATAGCAATAGTTGCAAGAGCAATAGTTGGCGAGACAACCATGTGATGACACATTGATATAGATCAAGATGATGAAGATCATGGTGTCGTGCCGGTGACGATGGAAATCATGACGATGCTTTGGAGATGGAGATCAAAGGCACAAGATGATGATGGCCATATCATGTCACATATTTTGATTGCATGTGATGTTTATCTTTTATGCATCTTATCTTGCTTTGATTGGCGGTAGCATTTTAAGATGATCTCTCACTAAAATTATCAAGTAGTGTTCTCCCTGAGTATGCACCGTTGCCAAAGTTCGTCGTGCCGAGACACCACGTGATGATCGGGTGTGATAAGCTCTACGTCCATCTACAACGGGTGCAAGCCAGTTTTGCACACGCGGAATACTCAGGTTATACTTGACGAGCCTAGCATATGCAGATATGGCCTCGGAACACGGAGACCGAAAGGTCGGCGTGAATCATATAGTAGATATGATCAACATAAGATGTTCACCATTGAAAACTACTCCATCTCACGTGATGATCGGTTATGGTTTAGTTGATTTGGATCACGTGATCACTTAGATGACTAGAGAGATGTCTATCTAAGTGGGAGTTCTTAAGTAATATGATTAATTGAACTTTAATTTATCATGAACTTAGTCCTGGTAGTATTTTGCAAATTATGTTGTAGATCAATAGCTCGCGTTGTTGCTTCCCTATGTTTTTATATGTATTCCTAGAGAAAATTGTATTGAAAAATGTTAGTAGCAATGATGCGGATTGGATCCGTGATCTGAGGTTTATCCTCATTACTGCACAGAAGAATTATGTCCTTAATGCACCGCTAGGTGACAGACCTATTGCAGGAGCAAATGTAGACGTTATGAACGTTTGGCTAGCTCAATATGATGACTACTTGATAGTTTAGTGCACCATACTTAACAGCTTAGAATCGGGACTTCAAAGACGTTTTGAGCGTCATGGACCATATGAGATGTTCCAGGAATTGAAGTTAATATTTCAAGCAAATACCGAGTTGAGAGATATGAAATCTCCAACAAGTTCTATAGCTAAAAGATGGAAGAGAATCGCTCAACTAGTGAGCATGTTCTCAGATTGTCCGGTACTTCAATCGCTTGAATCAAGTGGGAGTTAATCTTCCGGATAAGATAGTGATTGACAGAATTCTCTAGTCACCAACACTAAGTTACTAGAACTTCGTGATGAACTATAGTATGCAAGGGATGACGAAAACGATTCCCGAGCTCTTCGTGATGTTGAAATCGACGAAGGTAGAAATCAAGAAAGAGCATCAAGTGTTGATGATTGACAAGACCACTAGTCTCAAGGAAAAGGGCAAAGGGAAGAAGGGGAACTTCAAGAAGAACGGCAAGCAAGTTGCTGCTCGAGTGAAGAAGCCCAAGTCTGGACCTAAGCACGAGACTAAGTGCTTTTGCTGCAATGGAACTGGTCACTAGAAGCGGAACTACCCCAAGTATTTGGCGGATAAGAAGGATGGCAAAGTGAACAAAGGTATATTTGATATACAGATTATTGATGTGTATTTTACTAGTGTTCGCAGCAACCCCTCGGTATTTGATATCTTTGGTTCGATTGCTAAGAGTAGTAACTTGAAACGGGAGTTGCAGAATGAACAGAAACTAGTTGAAGGGAAGTGACGATGAGTGTTGGAAGTAGTTCCAAGATTGATATAATCATCATCGCACACCCTATACTTTCGGGATTAGTGTGGAACCTAAATAAGTGTTATTTGGTGTTGAGCATAAATATGATTTGATCATGTTTATTGCAATACGGTTATTCATTTAAGTAAGAGAATAAATTGTTGTTCTGCTTACATGAATAAAACCTTATATGGTTACACACCCAATGAAAATGGTTCATTGGATCTCGATCATAGTGATACACATATTCATAATATTGAAACCAAAAGATGCAAAGTTAATAATGATAGTGCAACTTATTTGTGGCAATTGCCGTTTAGGTCATATTGGTGTAAAGCGCTTGAAGAAAACTCCATGTCGATGGACTTTTGGAATCACTTGATTATGAATCATTTGATGCTTGCGAACCGTGCCTTTTGGGCAAGATGACTAAAACTCCGTTCTCGGAACAATGGAACAAGCTACTGACTTATTGGAAATAATACATACCGATGTATGCGATTCAATGAGTGTTGATGCTCGTGGCAAGTATCGTTATTTTCTGACCTTCACAAGATGATTTGAGCAGATATGGGTATATCTACTTGATGAAACATAAGTCCGAAACATTTGAAAAGTTCAAAGAATTTCAGAGTGAAGTTGAAAATCATCGTAATAAGAAAATAAAGTTTCTACGATCTGATCGTGGAGGCGAATATTTGAGTTCTGAGTTTGGTCTACATTTGAAACAATGCGGAATAGTTTAGCAACTCACGCCACCGGAACACCACAACAATAATGGTGTGTCCGAACGTCGTAATCGCACTTTACTAGATATGGTGCGATCTATGATGTCTCTTACAGATTTACCATTATTGTTTTGGGGCTATGCATTAGAAACAGCTGCATTCACGTTAAAAAAAGGGCACCATCTAAATCCGTTGAGACGACACCGTATGAACTGTGGTTTGGCAAGAAACCAAAGTTGTTGTTTCTTGAAGTTTGGAGTTGCGATGCTTATGTGAAAAAGTTTCATCCTGATAAGCTCGAACCCAAATCGGAGAAATGCGTCTTCATAGGATACCCAAATGTTGGGTACACCTTCTATCACAGATCCGAAAGGCAAGACATTCGTTGCCAAGAATGGATCCTTTCTAGAGAAGGAGTTTCTCCCGAAAGAAGTGAGTGGGAGGAAAGTAGAACTTGATGAGGTAATTGTACCTTCTCCCTTATTGGACAATGGTTTATCACGTAAATCAGTTCTGTGACTACTACACCAATTAGTGAGGAAGCTAATGATGATGATCATGTAACTTCGGATCAAGTTACTACCGAACCTCGTGGGTCAACCAGAGTGAGATCCGCACTGCAGTGGTACGGTAATCCCATTCGGAGGTCAGGTTACTTGACCATGACGAACCTACGAACTATGAGGAAGCGATGATGAGCCCAGATTCCGCAAAATGGTTTGAGGCCATGAAATCTGAGATATGATCCATGTATGAGAACAAAGTATGGACTTTGATGGATTTGCCCGATGATCGGCAAACCATAGAAAATAAATGGATCTTCAAGAGGAAGACGGACGCTGATAGTAGTGTTATCGTCTACAAAGCTCGACTTGTCACAAAAGGTTTTCGACAAGTTCAAGGTGTTGACTACAATGAGATTTTCTCAAGCTGTAGCGATGCTTAAGTCTGTCGAATCATGTTAGCAATTGCCACATTTTATGAAATCGGCAAATGGATGTCAAAACTACATTCTTTAATGGATTTATTAAAGAAGAGTTGTATATGATGCAACCGTAAGGTTTTGTCAATCCTAAAGGAGCTAACAAAATGTGCAAGCTCCAAATGATCCATCAATGGACTGGTGCAAGCATCTCGGAGTTGGAATATACGCTTTGATGTGTTGATCAAAGCATATGATTTTATCTGAGACTTTTGGAAAGGCCTGTATTTACAAGAAAGTGAGTGGGAGCACTACAGCCTTTTCTCGATAAAGTATATGTGAATGACATATTGTTGATCGGAAATAATGTAGAATTATTCTCGCAAAGCATAAAGGAGTGTTTGAAAGGAGTTTTTTTAAAGAAAGACCTCGGTGAAGTCAAGCTTACATATTGAGCATCAAGATCTATAGAGATAGATCAAGACGCTTGATAAGTTTTTTCAATGAATACATACCTTGACAAGATTTTGAAGTAGTTCAAAATGGAACAGTCAAAGAAAGAGTTCTTACCGTGTTACAAGGTGTGAGATTGAGTAAGACTCAAAACCCGACCACGGCGAGAAGATAGAAAGAGAATGAAAGTCATTCCCTATGCCTTGGCCATAGGTTCTATAAAGTATGCCATGCTGTGTACCAGATCTATTGTATACCCTACAATCGAAGTTTGGCAAGGAGTACAATAGTGATCTAGGAGTAGATCATCGGACATGATCAAAATTATCCTTAGTGGAATAAGGATATGTTTCTCGATTATGGAAGTGACAAAGGTTCGTCAGTAAAGGGTTACGTCGATGCAAGTTTTGACACCGATCTGGATGACTCTAAGTCTCGATCTAGATACATATTGAAAGTGGGAGCAATTAGCTAGAGTAGCTCCGTGCGAGCATTGTAGACATAGAAAATTACAAAATACATAACGGATCTGAATATGAAAGACCCGTTGACTAAGATTCTCTCACAAGCAAAACATGATCACACCTTAGTACTCTTTGGGTGTTAATCACATAGCGATGTGAACTAGATTACTGAATCTAGTAAACCCTTTGGGTGTTGGTCACATGGCGATGTGAACTATGGGTGTTAATCACATGATGATGTGAACTATCGATGTTAATCACATGGTGATGTGATCTAGATTATTGACTCTAGTGCAAGTGGGAGACTGAAGGAAATATGCCCTAGAGGCAATAATAAAGTTATTATTTATTTCCTTATTTCATGATAAATGTTTATTGTTCATGCTAGAATTGTATTAACCGGAAACATAATACATGTGTGAATACATAGACAAACAGAGTGTCACTAGTATGCCTCTACTAGACTAGCTTGTTAATCAAAGATGGTTATGTTTCCTAACCATAGACAAAGGAGTTGTCATTTGATTAACAAGGTCACATCATTGGTTGAATGATCTGATTGACATGACCCATTCCATTAGCTTAGCACCCGATCGTTTAGTATGTTGCTATTGCTTTTATCCATGACTTATGCATGTTCCTATAACTATGAGAATATGCAACTCCGTTTACGGAGGAACACTTTGGGTACTACCAATCGTCACAACGTAAATGGTTGATTATAATGGAGTACTACAGGTGTATCCAAAGGCAGATGTTGGGTTGTCGTATTTCGAGATTAGGATTTGTCACTCCGATTGCTCGGAGAGGTATCTCTGGGCCCTCTCGGTAATACACATCACTAAGCCTTGCAAGCATTACAACTAATGAGTTAGCTGTGAGATGATGTATTACGGAACGAGTAAAGAGACTTGCCAAGAATTGAGATTGAACTAGGTATTGGATACCGACGATCGAATCTCGGGCAAGTAACATACCGATGACAAAGGGAACAACGTATGTTGTTATGCGGTCTGACCGATAAAGATCTTCGTAGAATATGTAGGAGCCAATATGGGCATCCAGGTCCCGCTATTGGTTATTGACCGGAGACGTGTCTCGGTCATGTCTACATTTTTCTCGAACCGTAGGGTCCGCACGCTTAAGGTTTCGATGACGGTTATATTATGAGTTTATGAGTTTTGATGTACCGAAGGAGTTCGGAGTCCCGGATGAGATCGGGGACATGACGAGGAGTCTCAAAATGGTCGAGACGTAAAGATCGATATATTGGACGACTATATTCGGAGTTCGGAAAGGTTTGAATGATTCGGGTATTTTTCGGAGTACCGAGAGTTACGGGAATTCGCCGGGGAGAAGTATTGGGCCTTATTGGGCCCCTGAGGAAAGAGAGAGGGCTGCCTAGGGCAGGCGCGCCCCCATGGCCTAGTCCGAATTGGACTGGGGAGAACCGCACCCTCCTTCCTTCCCTTCTCTCTTCCCTTCCTTGTCTCCTACTCCTAATACATGAAAGGACTCCTAGTTGGACTAGGAAGGGAATCCTACTCCCGGTGGGAGTAGGACTCCCCATGGCGCGCCCCTCCTAGGGCCGGCCTCCTCCTCCCTCCCTCCTTTATATACGGGGGCAGGGGGCACCCCATGAACACACAAGTTGATCCTTGAGATCGTTCCTTAGCCGTGTGCGGTGCCCCCCTCCACCATATTCCACCTCGGTCATATCGTAGCGGTGCTTAGGCGAAGCCCTGCGTCGGTAGAACATCAAGATCGTCACCACGCCGTCGTCTTGTGGAACTCTCTCTCCGAGCTTTCTTTGGATCGGAGCACTGAGGAGGCGTCACCGAGCTGAACGTGTGCCAAGAACTCGGAGGCGCCGGAGTAACGGCGCTGGGATCGGTTGGATCGCGAGGAGAACGTACGACTACTTCCTCTACGTTGTGATCGCTTCCGCTTCGGTCTACGACTACTTCCTCCGAGCCTAGGTTTTTATGGTTTGATGGTTTTCATGATCATTGAAATGCATCTCATTGGTTTGAGATCAATGAGAATTGTTGGAGCCAACACCCATAATTGACATATACGCCTCATCATTGAAACTACAAAGTACATACAACAAAGAAAATATAAGCTATCCATATGTATGCATTCAAAAAACAACAACAACAACAACAACAAAAAGTGGGTGAAATTTTACCTTATGGGCATTTCATCGAACACCCTGTGCGCGTCGGCCGCCGGCTCAACAAGTGAGCTCGTCGGCGCTTCGATCGCCGCCGCGTCCGTCACACACCCTACAAGCTTCTTATTCGGCCGCCTAGAGGAGCCGTCCGCCGCCTTGTTCTTCTTCGCGGACACCTTGCCCTTCTTCGCCCGTATCGCATTTGGGAGCTTCGAGAGGGAGGCACATTACTTCCCAGCGGGCGCCGGCGCGACGCCACCCGCCGCCGAGGCCGTTCGTGGCGGCATGAAAAGGTCGCGCGCGATGCCGGTGCTTGGAGGCGCACCGGCGGAGGCGACGCCAAAGCTCCCTGCGCTAGGGTTTGTGGCGGCGGCGGAGGGGTCGCGGCGCATCCGTCCATCGGGCGAATTCACCGGTGGCGGCGCGGGCGGGGCAAAAGTGGCACAGCAGAGAGGGTGCGGCGCGGGCGCTCGAGTGTGCAGCGCGCGGGAGCGGGCGCAGCAAATGAATGGCGCATGATGGCGTTTCGACCGGCGTTGAACTACTTATCCCGCGCGCGGTTTTAGCGCCTCCGTTGGAGCTCCCGGAGCGGTTGCGCGTGCAGAAAACCCAAAATTTACAGCGCGGCTGTTGGAGATGCTCTAAGCCTAAGATTAATAAAGGCATGTACAATGATGACATATGGATACATATGGTCCGTGGAAAAAAAGTAATTCGGTCCAGTTACACTGATTTGTTTTCCCAACGCAAACTACTACTAGTGAGCCTCATCAAGAAATAGAAAATATAAATTTTAACACATATTCATCTCTACTCTTCACTTTAATTTTTTCAGCTTTTTACATCGGACCATAATTTTCCTCCCAAGTAACTGCGTCGTGCAAAGGATCCAGCTTCCCTATCCGAACATACTTTTCTTGTCATCCTATCCTACATGGCACATGAGGCATCAGTGTAAGGCTATGCATTGCCATGCTCTAACTAAGCTTCTTCTTTGAGCTGGAGATCAATTAACAACTACTAGTAGATTGGTACATTAAATGCGTGCATTGCTCATTAGGGGCTGTCTAGACCTGAAACCCTCTGCGGCTCGGTTCTAAACCCGCGATTAGCAATATTAGTATTACACACAGTAAACCACTTTTGGTGGTACGTTATCCCTGACATGGGATTAGTGGACCCCGACCGCAGCAGGCTCTATGCGCACCTGCTTCCACTTGCATGCGTGGCCGTTGTGCCTGGTACGATCGTACGTAGCGCGATCGACCTTCTTTCTTTTCCATTTCGTCGCTACTCGACGCTCCTGAGTCCTGTCAGGCCAGCCACGCAGGCAGAGCATCTCTACCGCGTGGTAGAGCAACTTTTCTTGGACAGGAAGATGATCGATTGGTTCGTCTCTCTCACATATCTGATGCTCCGTTGCTTTGAGTTACCATCTCCATCGTGATCACTGAGATTTTACTTCCTTCATTCAATCTACCACGGTTGTTCGATCCAGTAAATCAAAAAGAAGAAGGGGGCGTTGGTGTGCGGTGCTCAAGTGCAGTAGTTTGTAGTACATGCATGCATACGTAGGCCCCCATCCAGTAATAAATCAAATTACCATTAGGCTGGCTTGAATGATGAGCTTTATCTAAATCAACGAACAACAATCAATAAGTAAACTTATTAATAACCTATGTAACTTGCATTAGGTTTCCTTCCTTCCTATCCAAGGCCAACCAGCTTGTAACTGCCCGCACATGCCTACGTAAGCCTCCACCTAATAAAGCTGGCGTGCCCAGAGCAAGAGCTCGATCATTCGGTCCAAGCCCGGTTGATGCGGTGCACTGTACTCTCTAGGGGCAAAAGGACAGAAAGATCCTTCAAAATAAAGCAAAGCATCGCAACGATCGCGAGAAAACGAGAAGCAAAACCGCCTGGCTCAGGGGTAGAATAGTCACAATGCGGTACATTCGAGATCCATTCCTTTCTCGATATATACTCCACACAAGCCCCCGGACGCAGCACCATCCGCACCGCCTCTCCTCCTCTTCCTCCGAGCACCACCACCAACTCTCTGCGCCTCCGATCTCGAGCAAGCAGAGGTCCAGCGACCGCCCTCCAGCGCCATGGCACTAGTCCCCGCCCCCTCGCGCCTGCTAGTCCTTGTGGACGCCCCCGCGGGCTCGGTCCACTCCTCCCCCCGGCTGATGCTGGCACCGGCGGGCATTCGGCTCCCCTCCGGGGTACGCGCCATCGCGGCAGTGAACGGCCGCCTCGCCACCGTCATCGCCGAGGCGACGGGGACGAGGGGCTACGGACCAAGGCGCACGCCGGCCAGCGTCAACTCCGAGGAGGAGACGGGGATGTGGGGGTGGGGCTACGCGCCTGCGCTTCTCACGCTCGCGTTCGCCCCAAGGCGCATGGAGGCCGGCGAAGGTCTACTCCAGGGCCGCGGATCTGATGCCGCGAGGGCGCTCGGACATGGTGATGGGGCCGTCGGAGGCTACTTCGGCCTCCCGGACGCCGCGGCCAAAAGTCAGGCCAAACAAGTGGCTGAGTTCGTCAAGCTCCGCGCCAGGCTCCTTGTCATGGCCGACAAGGTATGCTTCTTCTTCCTCTCGCACTCTCCCAAGTAAGCATCGTCATGGCCATCAGGGTTTTAAATCCCACCTGTCCTGTCTTAGGGGTAAATGAACTGATGTGTGCTTCTTATATACTAGATGTATCGTCGCTGAACAGAAAGTAAATATACGTTCGAAGCAGCCCTAATTTCCCGATTCCCTTTAATCTGCGGATTTGCTATTTTACGCTGGAGTGTTTTCAATTCGCTGTCTTCCAATTTTAATTGTGTCTTTCGGATCTCGCGCTGAGTTATGTGGTTTTTCGGGCGCGGTTCTCGTCGCGGGCGCGGGTTTTCCCTATCGGGCGCGGTTCTCGTCGCGGGCGCAGGTTTTCCCTCTCGGGCGCAGTTCTCGTCACGGGCGCGGGTTTTCCCTCTCGGGCGTGGGTTTACCCCCTTAGCGCTGCCTGTGTATCTTATTTTCTTTTTCTTTTCCCCCCGCCTTTTGAGTTTTTCCCCTTTCATTTGGGTGCGCTGCTTCGATAAGGGAGAGGGGCAGAGAGGGAGCAATATGCAGAGGCGCTCGAGCGGCAGAGGCGAGGAGGCAATTCCGTCTCGTTCTTGCCGTTTTGATTCCCTCAGTGTAGGCGCTGGTAGGTTGTTCGTTTAGATGTTGGTCATCTGAATAGGGTTAGGGTTTGTGATTTTTTTCCGGTAGTATTGCTTCGTATGGCTTGCCCTCTGCATGTCTAGTTGTACCATCTGGTAGGGTTAGGGTTATTCGTTTGTCATTTTTGTTGTAGTTGTAACTGTTTTTAGCTTGCTTGTTGATGCTATTGTTGTGTACCAGATTTATAGGAGATTGGTCTGGCTCGTGCCCTGCTTTGTGCTGTTCTTCCATGTGGTAGGGGTTAGTGTTTGTGATTTTGGTTGTAGATATAAGGCTTTAGGTAGCTTTGTTGATGTTATTCTCTTTAGCATTTCGTCTGCAAATGTTTTTGTAATGTTAACTCTGAATTACAGTGGATGTTAACTGCAAATTATACTGTAATGTATCCCATTATTACCCAATTACACTGTAATTTACTAACTGTCATATACCCCAGATAATTACTGAAATTACTGTAGTTTGTATGTTTCGTCTCTGTAATTGTTGTAGGTTTAATTACTATGTAATTGTGAGATAGTTTACACTGAATTTACACTCCCATTTTACCTCTGATAAATGGATAAATAACATAAGATGTCTTTCTTTTTTGGTACCCAAAAACTCTGCCACTTGATGGTTGAGTTTCACACAATGCAAATATAAGGTTGTTTTTACCAGTGTGCACTTGACTACTGGTTGATCATAGGACTAGTATGTGACCTTATTGCTAGGCGTATGTCAAACACATACAAAAATTAATTGATAAGCATTGGATCATTTATGCTAACCTCCTACTTAAAAACTTTTTCCTTCGTTTAATTGGTTTAGGTGCCAATGCCGGGGGGGGGGCAGAGGTGCGCGCCCTCATGTCTGAACTCAGTTTTGTGGACTTAACGGCGCCCATTTTTCATTGGGTCGTTCCCCGCATCAACAGTAGACTCCGTGCGATCATGGGAGAACAAGTCTATAAAGGATTGATCGATTGGGACATTGATTTGACCAGTCTCAAGGCGGAGCAAATTGTTCTTATCACCAGTTGCTCCAGCATCACCTCGCTGATTGAGATGCTCATAGTGAGTCATCTCTTGTCCTAATCCTTATACCGATGCACGCGGTTGAATAACTTGTCTTTGGATTATCTAAACCATTAATCTGTTATATATAGGCTCAGATGAAGTACTCTATTATGCACTCTTCTCCAAGTAACTCAGCGTTGCCAATTGATCATCCTGTTTATGATCTTGCTCCAAAGTTTGTGAAGAATGTGAGTGTTTAAACCATTACTCTGTAATTATTATCTTGCATTCTAGTTATGTGCTACTGACCACCACTTCAATCTGGTTATTAACTTCGTAACCACGTGTCCACATCCATCTTTGTAACAGTTGGCTGCCATTGCTGAAGGGCTGTTTGTGAACATAGATTTCCTGTGCTTCACTGTTCAGTAAGTATCTTTGGTATTTTTATTTCTTCCAGTTTTGGGTGCATCATGTATTGGTGACAGTTAGCAAATTATTTCTAATTCATTTGTACGCTGCCGTTGCATAGGTCCCCTGTTACTATGCAGCAAATGGTTGCAAACACCTCCAAGGGATTACTTCAGGTGTTCGAGGCTGTCAATGACTTTCATCAGGTGTTAAACTCAGCAGTTGAGAATGACGTGGAGATGCTGAACGAGTTGCGGATGTATCATAAAATTCTCCAGTCTGAGGACTACAAGGCTTCGGTAATATTTTCTATTAGTTCTTAATTCATGTCTCTGGAACTTACAGCCACAAAACAAAATAATCTCTGAAACCGGACTACAAGGCTTCGGTAATATTTTCTATTAGTTCTTAATTCATGTCTCTGGAACTTACAGCCACAAAACAAAATAATCTCTGAAACCTGTGTATTTCTGTAGGAGTACTTGGTTGGACCACTGGAAAGGCATCTGGATATTGTGACAAGGAAGCTCTACAACCTCGATAAGGAGTTGAGGCCGCTGCGCCTACGTGCTTAAGCTAGCTGCGCTCACTTTAGAATTTGCTTCTGAGATGGTCCTTTGGTCGACCGTGATAGTTAATCTCTATCGAATTTGGATTGTGATATTTAATTGCTAAGTTAACCGTGGATGTTGCTTGAAGCTGTCTGTATTGCTTTGCTAAAATTGTGGAGTTATGGCCAAACGGTGCATGTTCCCATTCAACATGCTGTTTTTTCTTGAACGCAAATTGCTTGATTATAATCAGCGCCTCGGTGAAGTAATGCACCGAAATAGCAGGTGTCTGCTCCAGCGTAGCATAGTATAGCATGCCATGAATCATCCTTCATGAAATCAAATTCAAGTCTGCAAATTATTAAAAAATAGTAAGAAGCATAAAGAACTCATTGAATTTTAGAGAACACGGAAAGGTTATGCTGAAGATTCATCAAATATCAGATAACTTGCTATGCAAACTGGGCCTTTTGCCTCTTTTTTCCACATGCAACATAAATGAGACGTGGTACAAACTTCGCCTCTGTTTCAGAATTGAAAACCAGTGAAAAAATGTAGAGGAATAAATGACATATACTAGCACAGAAAGGCAATGCTGAAAATTCAAGTCCTCAAAGGCTGAAGCAGAACTTGCTGCGCAAAACTGTTGTAATGCCACTTAGCATTTCAGAAAATGTTGTTACATCACTACATCAGGAGGCATGGACAGCTCCTCAGGGTTGTTGCTCCAACAGACAACAGAATGTACACAGGGAAAACCAGTAAAACCTCTTATTCCTGCTAGAGTTAAAAATTGTCGCTGTTCTCAACAAATGCCGACAAATGCCTAACAACTAACCGTCTATGATCCTTGTTGGTTTCTTTACCTGTCAACTCTATCGCGCCCTTCATTATCCGCGAGTAGAGCCTCTCGAGCTGCGGCACCCCGTAGCCCACGGTGAGCTCCATGAAGCGCTGCTTCAAGCCTTCCAGCTGTTCAAGCGTGTCATCGCTGGTAGGCATGGCAGAATCTTCGCCATTGTCAGTCTCCATTGGGTCGGGAGGAGAACCAGGTAGAATTGGAGGTGCTTCATCTGGTGCTTTGTCAGCTTCTTTCAAAGGACCATTTGAATGTGGTCCTTTTGGAGCTTCCTCTGGGGAAGTTGGCTTTGACAGATCTACATCACCAGAAGACGTTCCGTCTCTTGCTGTCGATTCTTTGGCAGAGGTGCCTGAAACAAAGGTCAGTTCAGTATATTTATTTTGTACCACACTTGATATGCAAGATTGCAAACCCAACAGTCGGTCAAGAATAGACGATTACCATGTTCGTTATCGGTGCTTTTCTTGTGCCGCTTTAGCACCTCATAACTTCGTGACAGATCAACTTCTGGTTGTACATTACGAAGCCTCGCACTTGTTCTAGTAACAGAAACTAACTGAACAACAGGCGGCGCTTGGAGAATGGAGCTATCCTCATCATCCATAGCCTGCAGTGGTCCCCCTTGTGCAGCAATTTTATCACAAAAGGATACCAATGATGGGTCCATCTGTGACAACATACCTTGCACCTGCCCAAAGATAAGCATTACACACAAACAAACATAGAGGTCTAGTCAACAATCAAATACAGCAACAACTATTGAACAAACAATATACCACATCTCGAAGTTCACATGCTCTGCTCACGATCCTAGATCCATTGTAATCGTCGCCATTATAAGTCTGCAAAATTAGTAAAATAGTTAGCACCAAACTTGCAGATACAGTGGTCTCAAAACTTCAGTTGTTGTTTTAGTTGGCATCTTCAGAAAGATCACAACAAACTATTGCTACAGTTGTTACAGAGGTTAGGTCATTTTGCCAGTTACCATAATCAGGAAGATCAGTATTGAATTGTAACATGCTTGCCATGAAAGTATGACCAAAACATATGTAACATGAGCAGAAAAAAAAATCAGTTGCCATCATCATAAAGATTATTATCAGATTCCAAAGTATTTGCTATGGAAGTACGATCAGAACATATGTAACATGAGTGGAAAACTAAATGCCCCAAAAGAAAAACTCAAACCTTTGCATTAGTGACTATAAGATTAATATCCTTCAAAAATGCTGCCTGAGAGAAGTACTGTCCAGAGTCCACCCGCTGCAAGACAGCAGCCATATCCATGGGGTTGTGAACTATTGTTCGATAGTCAGGTACTTCCTCTTCTGATACTGGGAAGTGAAATGCAGTGAACCTTTTGTTGTATAGAATGCTGAAAAGATGAAGTGGCACCTTGATTATTTCCATCTGGTTTGAATAACAAGTGAACAAATCCTGTCTAAGATACTAGAGACCTTTTGCATATGCAACACAAGAGAAAGTCTCAGAATTTATATACTGAAAAAATTCAAGCATGAGAAATTGCCTCAAGGGCAAGTTTTCAGCTATCTAAAGTTCAAATGCACTTTAAATGCATTTACACATCTTACTACAACATCCTACTTAAGTTCAAAATTTAACATGACAGCTGACAGCCTAACACTAACTTAGCTCACTTTGCAGTTACCTTCCAAATGTAACACTGTTCAGCTCATCAGCAGCATAGAAGAGAGATTATATATATCATATATGCAACCAGGAGTAGTACTGAACCACACAAACTTTTTATTTTGAAATATCTTGTGTCACCACATGACCTGAACTGAATATTCATCTCGAACAAAACTGCTAAGCAAAGGTCATGCTAGCTAGCACTCTTTGAATCAACTCAATATGGATCCCAAGATTCAGAATAAGCATGAATTGGGGATTGGCTAAAGAATGGTCAGGCAATTTTTCAATGTTGTCTAATAAAAGTGTTAGACGTATTAAAGTATTAATATTGCCTACAATAGTTAATTGCTGATAACTGAGAACAAACGAACAAAACCGAGAAATATATGCAACAATGTAAAGGAGTAAATTGCAGACCGGTTACAAATATCTCGTAGACACATTCGCATCCGACGAACAGCGTGTTGCTCAGCTTCTGCCTTAGCTTTCAGCTCAGAAACCTTAGGCCCATCTACTTTCTTTAGTGCTTTTGGAAGATCGATAGACTTTTGCTCTTTCGACTTGCTTCTTGAATCTTCCATTTGAAGTGAGAGCAGTGACTCAAACAGTATACTGAAGTATCTTAATCTATCATCATCACTCGGTCGATCCACTTGATATCTATCAAATAGAAGATTTTGTTGGTGAAAAATAAGACAAGTAGGAGAAAATGCACTGAACCTGATGTGAAGCATGCAACACTGATCCAGCAATAAAGTGATATACAGTGAACTGAACTTAGCAAGCATGTCAACAAACAAACAAAAAAGAACAAATCTTGCTCCCGTCAATGGGCCTATTAGTAAACACACCCCTTGCCCATGCGAAGGGTACGTGAAGCAGCCAACACTTGATCGAACGATAAAGTGCTATACAGTAACCTAAACTTAGCAAGCATGCCAACAAAAAAAGGAAAAGAACTTGTTCCAGTCAATGACCTATTAGTAAACATACCCCCTTGCCCACGCAAAGGATACTGTTCCATGCTTTTTGGTGAACGGATAACAATGTGATACTCAGGACATCATTCAAGCATTTACAGAGCTCGAAAGAGTTAAAAAAGAACTGAACAATCAAGCAGTAATATGTTGCCTAAACCAATGAAAAGAGAAGTTCAACATGGTGTGGATCTAAGACAAGAACTAAGTCAAAACAACCAGGCAAAAAAGAATTAACATTCCTCCAGGAACATACACATTACGAGAAGAAAATATGGAAGCACACTCTTCTTCGAGGTCATCAAAGGCCACTGATGATGTTCCTAGCAACAATACTGGAAGGTTGGATGCCAATTCATTCAGAAGCGTCAATAACACTGCCCTAAGCTGTTCATGTGCCTGTCACGTTAAAAATCAAGTAATTAGCTACATAACTGAGCCAGCATTTACTCAAGAATCATTTCATAGTACCAAAGGTTATTACTAGGTACTAACCGTATCCCACCAAAGATGGAACTGTGGCAAGTAGAGTATGGACGGTGTTGTTCTCCTTGCTTCCCCAAAAATATGCACGAGAGCTTCTTCAGGTGTCTTTGCACTTGGATCAGAGAGAAGAGATGGCAGCCCCAAGGAGTGCACAGGAAATTTCTCAAGCTCATGCAAAACAGCTGGCCCAACATGATCCTGCTAAGCTAAACCACATTAGTAAGAAAAAAGGCACAATATACTTACAATATATCCATATAAAAGAGAAAACCTACCAGTCCAACACCCTCAACGCCACACATCAAAAGGCGAGGCCTATAAACAAGAGGGATGGAAGATCCATATGAAAGGGTAGAGTATTTGCTAAGATCCAATGCCGAAAGGTAAGGAAAAATATCAGAAATCCTTTCCATTATCTTCTCAAGATGTCTCTTCAAACATGGAGCAATAACCGGAGACAGTGGTCTTGAATGTACAATTGATCCCCTATGCGCAGCTGGAGTTATTGTAGACATAGCTTCCAAGAAGTGGTTCCTCTCAACCCTGACCGAGTCTACATCAATGACAAACTTGTCATCACTTGTGTAAACCTGAGGATATTTCTCCCTAAATGCTCGAATAGCAGCTTCAGTACATAATGCTTTCAAATCAGCACCACAATACCCAACACAGCTCGCAGCAAGCTCCATCTTTAGCTCCTTTGGCGGGGGTTCCTTCCATTTCCGTGTATGAATATCCAGTATTTCAGCTCGTGCCTCATAGCCAGGTAAAGGAAAATAGAACTCGCGATCAAAACGGCCAGGTCTACGCAATGCCCCATCAATGGCATCAATCCGATTGGTTGCTCCAATCAAAACAACTTGTCCACGTGAATCAAGACCGTCCATCAAAGCAAGCAATGTTGAGACTATTGAATTGTGAATCTGCTCTTGCTTGCTAGATCTCACAGGGGCAAGGCCATCTATTTCATCAAAAAATATGATTGCAGGCTGATTCTTTTGAGCTTCCTCAAAAAGCAACTTGAGCTGCCTTTCAGCCTCTCCAACCCATTTACTAAGAACATCAGCTCCTTTTCGCATATAAAAGCTGACCTTCTGGCCAGCTTTAGAGGCAGCACAAGCTAATGCACGGGCAATCAATGTCTTCCCTGTACCAGGAGGTCCACAGAGAAGAACTCCCCTAGGAGGAGTTATGTGATAGTTTGCAAAAAAATCTGGATACAGCAAAGGGAAGAACACCATTTCCTTTAAAGCATCAATGTACTCAGACAAACCTCCAATATCATTAAAACTTACACTCTCATCAATCTGCAGAGGCTGAATATCAGCTCCTCCCTTGGAACTTGGGCCAGCAGTTTGTGCCCCTGGCATAAGTGATGAAGTGCTGATTCCAGTATCACCCTGATGACCCCATCCAGATGCTCCAGCATTGAGACCCCATGCTGCTGAATTATGCATGTCCAATCCACCCATAAGCCATGGTGGCATACCGCCTCTCCCACTACGCATCCATGGCAAGGATGGACCTTCATCCGGCTCATCCACGAGAAGAGAATCATCTGAATCATCTGGCATTGAAAAACGAGGGCGCTTATGCATGCGTGAACCACCTTTTTTTAAATACTTGCTGTTCTTTGGACCAACTCCTTGTACAAGTACTCTGCGGGGAGATTGTGGTCTGTGCTTCCCTTCCTTCTGTGGGGAGGGTCTACGAACTTCTGCACGATCCCTTAGATCATATCTCCTCCTAACTTCTTGCTCTTCCTCGCCGTCTTCATCATCTCCATCTTCTTCAGCTTCATCACCTCCATCAATCTCCTCTTCATTGGCACCATCCTCTTCGATTTCATTGCCATTTTCTCTCTGATCTTGTTCATGTTCTTCTTCAGAACTTTCCTGATCATCATCAGAAACTTGGTATGGAAGATGCCTTTGTCCCCGCAGAGATCTTCTAGGCCTTAAACCTTCACGGCGGGGAATGGAGTTAGAGTTAGACATTTTCTTGCGCTTCGGCCGTGCCGACACTTGATCATCCCCTTTACTCTTTGATGAAGACCGATATCTGGGTCTCTGAAAACATGAAAGGGAAAATGTGAGCTGGTTCAAATAATAATCAGCAAACTGAGATGCCAATTGGGTAACAGTGAGGCTTCCAAAATTACAGTCATTACTGGGACTCTAGAAACTCACCATAAGGTCATCATCTTCCATACTGGAACTATCTGTGCCGTAGTCCTCCAGAGTTACAGACATTCTTCGCTTCCGCGTTGAACGGCGCAAATTTGCTGCAATAGACTATAAAGAGGGCTATTATAATCAAGGTACTGAGCATAATGTAGCAATCCCACAGAGAAATAAAGGCATTCAAGGTACAATGTTCAGGAGATAGCTTTCAGGAAGTGGTCAATCGCTCATGTTTCATACAATAAAGTAACATGAATCAGACGTCCCTATACTAATAATAGCTTGAAAAGTGTCTATGTTTCCTATTTAACTGATGGACATATTTTATTCTGGGAAGTGTAAAAATCCAGTAAAAATGCAGAATCAGGGATATAATGCTAACAAAACCTCCATAGAAGCCAAGATATTCCTTGCAGCTAAAATTAACAGATGGATGGATAATAATTTCAATCATTAACATGCAAACAGCAGCTGGTCAAGATAATGTATCATAAGACACGGTACACCAGATGACATCTTCAGCATATCAGGTAAGAACGTTTTTCAATGATAAAACAAGCAAATCTCAAACAACTAGCATACAAAGTTGCTTACATCGGCAGGAGGTTCCCGTGCGGCTGGCTTGCGAAGCAGCTTCTTGGCGATCTGCGATGCAGCCGTCCGCTTCTTGTTGGAGTTCATCTTGTTGCGCATGTTGGGCGAGTAGTACAGGTATCCCCGCCCGTAGTACTTGGGCCGCTGCCGCAGCCGGTCGCTGGACCTCACCGGAGCAACCGACTCGTCCCCCTTCCCGGCCATTCCCGCCATAACTCCCTCCTCCTCAAGCACTGTAGCTGCAGCTGCTGCTGCCCATTGCTCCCTGAATCAGACCAAGCACTCTGTCAGTTTAAGCCATCCCCCAAACCCTAGCCCCAAATCCACCAACCTAACGCGCATGCATGTGACACGCCAGGCAATAGCAATTCACTACTCGTGCATTACGAAATGGAACCCGCTGCATGCCCCGCCGAACCACAAATCCCCCAAAATACACATCGAAAATTCAAACCACGACGAGAAAAAACGCCCCCGAATCCACCCCGCCAGGCACCGATCGGGCGACCACGCCTCCGGCGAACCCGCCCGCGGCGAGCGACACGGCGGCCCGCGGCAGAAACCCAAGCTAAACCCCCCAAAATGAGCCGCCAGGACGCGCAGAGAAAAAGGGAAACACCGGGGGGCGCGGTGCCGGGAGATGACCTCGGGGACAGGGGCGGCGGGGGTCCGGGGCCGCGGGCACCGGCCGGATTCGGGCGGCGGCGGGGGCGGCGGCGGAGGCGGCTGCGGGCTCGCGAGGGTTTCCTTGGCGTCGGGGGTTTCGGAGCGGAGGGGACGACGCGAGGGTTTCCTTCCTTTCCTCACCTCTCCTCTCTCTCTCTTGCGCACGCGCCGGGCACGTGATGGGTGAGGGGCGCGTCCGTCGCGGCGTTTACATGGGGTTGGTGCGGGTGGGGTCACTGACAGGCGGGCGCCAGCGTCGCGTGGGGCCCGGTTGCAGCGGGCTGAGGGTGGCGTATTTCTGGGATTGGATGGGCTATGGAATTGTAACGGGGGATTTTGGTGGCCGTTCGATGTGCATCGGACGGTGAGGAGGGGATTTCCGGGATTAATGGGAGGTATATAATGCGCTGGTGTACCGTTGGAGGAGCAGGTACTCCGTCGCTTCTCTTGTCTGCCCCGACCTAGCTCAGGATTCTCTAAACCCCTCTCGCCACACGGAATATTCCTTCAAACCCTCTCAAAATCACACTCAAAACATTTCTCCTAGAGCGAACCAATCCTGGATTTATTTCAGGCTTATGGTGATGTTTGTTCAGCGGGAGGAGACCTTCCCGACAACTGCGAGGCCACTGTGGTGACTTCATAAAATCTCAAGATGCTATATCGGCTCAGTCTCCCGGAGGTGCTCATAGGGTAGGATGTGCGTGTGTGCATTCATATGCGTGAGTGTATACTTGTGTATGTGAACGACTTCGATTGTACTGTATTGAGAAAAACATTTCTCCTAGAGGAAAGGCGTCTATATTATTAATTGGTGTGTAGAAATGTCAATACCACACGACTATAAAATCAATACAATACATGCGGTACACAAAATATCAGTAAAACTAGCTTACAAGAAGAGCTCGGATAGGTTTGCACCACTGCACAAGCGAAATAGCATCAAACACAACCTACAAGGCTACAACTCACACTCCACTCTTGCATCTTGACAATCATGTAGAGTTTTGTTTTCTCTAACTTTGTGTCATTCATAATTGGACACGGTCATTAAATATAAACGTCACTCGTGCAGAGAAGTTTACAAAGAGATGACACACGCAAAAATAAAGTGGTAATTTTGTCATTTTAAAAGTGAGCGTGAATGCATTAACAACGTATTATTTGGTATTTTATATTGTTTGGATAATCAATGGAACCTTCAACCTTGCCACATCAAATTAGAATAAATTACAGCAGTTAGGCTAGGGGTCTTTCTTACTCATCTCTCTTGCTTTGGAAAAACAATGTGAATTTGGATTTGTCGCCACATTGGCTGTTGAGATTGATATCTGGTTCGGTCAAAGAACCGAATAAAGGATTGTATGGCTCATGTAAAAGGAGTCTAGCTTTAGTAAGGAAGTCTCAATATTATCCTGGAACCATAAAATGACTTTATCCTTTTTCCGATAATCAGAATATGCTTATATCTTTCGTAAACATTGTCAATCTAATTTACATAACACCGATAGCACAACATATAAAAATGTCCATGGCAAGTTTTTTTAGGTTTAACTGTTTTGCCTTTGTGATTTCCCGATACAGGTGACGCGGTTAAGTTTGTTTATCACACACGGTATGATACCAGTGGCACAACTAAACAGCTTTTTTAGAAGCACAATCAAACAGCTTTATAACCATGGCTAGGCACACTCAGAAAACTTATTTTCGCGTTGGCACGATAATAATTTGTGCATCAGGTAAACACGAGGCATATAAATTACTCCCTCCGTAAAGAAATATGAGATCGTTTAAATCACTAAAGTAGTGATCTAAACACTTTTATATTTCTTACCGAGGAAGTACATGAAAAAGGTCCACTGAATGAACTCCAACGCGCTGAAGCTTTTGCACGACATATAGCCGTACATAAAACTGGATGTGACAGGGGATCAGGTATGGCACGCACGGCCACATCCAGGCGATGCGACAAACAAACTGTGGCTGAGGTCAGGAAACCACCAGATCAGGAAACGGTCAGGTTGTTGTACTTGCTCCTCCAAAACAAGCACTCGTCTGCAGTATCTTTTTGCCTTTCCACGCTTCCTTGTTCAGGTTTGCGCCCGGCACAGAATCCGAATGAACCTGCAGTGTACTGGCAGGCATGCTGCATGGTTGAAAACCTAAATTCAGAGCCAAAACAGTTCGATTCGAGACAACCATGCGTTCCCAATGGGGAAAGTGCCTATAGCATGATGGGCAAAACAGAATGATAGTGAAGTTGCATAGTACGTACTCGCATATAGTAACAAAAAGAAAAAAGGGAACAGCGAAGCATATACTGGCATGCAAATGTTCCAAACTGGAGTGCTTCTCTTCCAAGTACAAGGAGAGATTTCAAGGAGGAACAGCCAACTGCTGAATGTAGGGCGGATTGCGAATTTATCTATGATGTCGCTCCAAAGTATTTTTGCAGTGACCTGACCTAACGGGCCAGTTACAGAACTTGGCATATCAAATCTAGTAGTAATGATGGTACATGGACTCTAATCTCCGGGCCCAAAACTGGCATGCAGATATTCAGCGATTCATCGGATCAGCTATACATGTATAACCTTTGCCAAGGCCATGAAAATAACCAGGGGCATTCGCAAGCGATTAACAGCAGCTTTTCTTAAGCATCGCAGACACAGGGGAGGATCACTGATTCCGGTTGGCCATGTGAGTTTAACCATGACCATATGTCACTTTGTGCTTGCGACAGCTCAATCATCGTCGTGTTGATCATTTCCCTCGTGACGGTTGTCCCCGTAGTTGACCCATGGGAGCAGTGATTCCAGGAAGACCATCGCAGCGTTGCGCCCAGCAACTTCAAGAGGGGCATGGATTCTCTCAGGCCCAGCTTCTTGTTCAACAGGCGGCATATCATGCGCCATTCCTGGTCCAACCATAAATGGCCGCAGTTCTTCCGGAGGGAGCGATGGTGTTGTGTCAGAGAAGTCTGAAACAAGCAGATGAGAGTACCTGCAAAGTAGGACACAAGTTATCAAAATATCTCTTTAAGATAGTCTGGGGAGCCAAGAATGAAAATCCAGTGCATATAATATTACTTAGATCAAAAAATCTGCAATGAATTTGAATAGAATTGCTGCCACAACTAAACTATCTTTCTCTCGAGTATAAGTGGCACAAACTGCATATCTTTAGTTTCACTTTCATGTAAGTACCGTACACAACTAACACCACAGATCCAAACACTACTGATTAGTTGAGATGGGAGTCAGTAAGCTAAACATTAAATGTTTAAGTTCTACAGAACCTATACAAAATCTACACCGATAATTGCTACTTCATAAAAGGTAAACTGGTTGGTTCATAGTTTAAACTAAACCAAGCTTCAGGTGTTGGCAACTTAAAAGGAAGAAATAGCCACGAACCAATCAAAAAGTACTGATTGAAAAGAATGAAAGACATGATCAAAGAATAAGGATAGGCAGGATTCAACTGAGGTGTCAACATTTTGGAGCAACTTACTCATTCTTTTCGGAAGAGAATGCCTCTTTCCTAACACATGCCCAGTCCTGGGCTTCTCTGCTGTCGTGCTTTAGTGATTCAATCACCAGAAGAGCAGCTTCTTTGAGTAAGTTCTGAAGTTCCGGGAACCTCCACATGATATAATGACGCTCAACATATATGTTAATCACATGCTCAAGTGAAGGGCTTCCTGGCTTTGCTGATCCAAAGAACGCATTCTTGAGTATTTGGGTCCATGAGGAGTCCTTCAAAGGAGCCTTGTCAACAATCTTAGAAAGCACCAGAGGATGAAGCATCAATGCTTGCTTCATGAGATCAACAGCTGTTGACTTGTCAGCATGATCAGAAACATCCTCAGCATCACGTTCAAGATAAAACCGTGCAATGGCTAGAGAAAAGGAGAAATTAGGAAACAGCCAGAGGGAGTTATCACACTGGTACTCTTCAGCAAACTGTTCCAACCATTTGTACTGCTGCGATCTTAGAGCAAAGTAATCAATGCAAAACAGAGCACCCTTTGGGTCATCAGAATCCAATGACAAAAGAAACTTGCAGGCCTCTAAAGCTGAACGGTGACAACCACGCCTATCCAGATTTTTCATGTGACTGAAAAGGGCTGTAAAAAATGGCTTATTTAAGTCATGGCTGTATTTCAACTGGTAGTTGCCCTGCAGTGGATTAAATAGTGGATGCCAAGCACACTCTAGTGCAAATAGACACTTCTCAACAGCGTCTGCTGATGATTGATGTTCTCCAGAATATTTGAACAGATCAGCAAATGTCAATAATGAGTCTGGATGGTAGGGGTATTTTGCTAATATAGCAGCAATGGCATTGAGGTCATTGGCTGATTTGGCAGCTTCAAACAATTCCTGCACATGGCTGACAGAAGGATCATATACGTACCTGCAAGCATTAAACAGCATGGTCATTTACAGAAGTTATGAACTCCAGAACAGATCTCTGCTAAACTACTTCTGAAATTTTACTACACCTGCAGAACTACTTAAGCTTCCTACACGAAGAACATACAATGAACACAATGGTAAGCACAAGCAGTGTACACTGTAACCAAACAAATTAGTGATGTGCCAAAATGATGCCAAGCCAAACAATCCAAAACATGCATAATCACAGCGAATGCACTAGCAGCTCGAGCCAGAAGTTAGAATAATCATGCTCTGACAGACTGGTGTCCTTAAAAGTCCTATTACCAAGAGATCAGTGTGTAAATGCTGTGGAGCGATTAACCTTAACATGAAACGTATATATAGCCCTCCAAAGAATTGTCTACTCGCATGTTCAAAGAAACTCGACCACTAATTATGGATAATAGATGAATAAAAAAATGGTTCTACTAAAAGCATCTCAACCAAAGACCTTAGAAGAATAATTTCTTCTCCGTGTTCAATCAAACTTGACTACTGGCTATGGATGAATCAAGAAACAGATTGTTCTCCGAACATCTCATCAAGAAACTACATAGTACTAAAACTGTTTGACATACAAATGTATAGCATATCACCATGCACACTGCAAAGAAAAGGGTATACCCTCACCTGAAATAATTCAAACTGCCCTTTGTCTCAACAAGATCCATTGACATTGACTTATCCCATGCTGGCCAGAAGCCAGGTGGAGATACAAGTAGGGTCCTTCTAGGATTAAGGCCAGCACGCCTAACACCACGCACTTGCCTTGAAGTTCCAGGCATATTCCGCTGGTTTTCAAGTGAATCAACTACCTTTGATCCAAAAATGCGCCTCATCTCATTTTCAGCCTTGAGATGTTTGGGATCGATTGCTAGAACTGAGGATGTTCCAGCAGTCATTTCAATTGTCTCAATCTCCTTCCCAGTTGCTCTGTCATTTTGATGAACACTTTTTTGCATGGGCCTCTTTTCAATAGCTAGATCTTCCAGAATTGAGTCCAGTGATTTCTCATCCCTCGACTTCGTCGAGGCTGGTGGTTCCGCCTTGCCCTTCTTCTTCTTCTTCTTTGATTTCTTGTTTGTTTCAGGAACAGCGCCGTTAGGCTTCTTTTTCACATATTGTTTCTGTTCTGTATAACTCGCAGTTTGATCAGTATGCACTTCATCTTCCTGCAGTGGAGTAAGCACATACATAAGATTAAAATCAATTCATCAACCATGACTAATACATAATTCGACTAGGCATGAATGAGGTAGTGCTACATCACAGGATTTAGATAACTAAGAACTGTAAATATGCTATCTTCATGTGTTTCACCTTATCATCATGATTCTAGATACGACTTGAGGCAAGCAAACACACGACTAACTCTCAATCAACAAACGGATATCAGATTACATCCTAGTACAGGCTGCTCCATCCAGAAGGGTATACAAGTGGCAGTTCAAGCGTGGTCAAAAGTATTGACCAATAGCAACAACAATCCACTGCAAATGATTATACACGATAAGTAACACAGGTTAGGCATCTTCCCCGACACTAATCATCATCGCATCTCAAAGTTCTCGCACAACCACAAGAATCGCCTCGCCTTTACTCGCATTCTACCAATTTATTTATCACTGGCACGGGATAACACATGGCAACACGAGCGCAGATAAGCAACAGTTTACAATCTAATTAAACCCTAGCGAAGAGTGGCACGGGGGGAGGAACGGACCTTGTCCTCTTCTGGCTCGCCGTCGTCTTCGTCGTCGTCGAGGAGGTCGAAGGGGTTCCTGGCGGCGACGCGGGTAGGGGAGCCCGCCTCCTCCTCCTCCTCTTCCTCCTCCACCACCACGAGGGCGTCCTCGGCGGCGGCGGCGGGGTCCTGTGGGGAGGCCTCCCTCTCCTGGAGGACCCGCCGGACCAGCCTGCCGGACATGTCGACCGTGGCGGGGGCGAGCTGAAGCGAAGGTTAGGGTTTGGGCTTGGCGGCGGGCCGGGCCGGGCGGCGGGGTCGGTCGCCAAGCGAAAGGGCGAGAGGGGATTCGAGATGGCGACGAGGACGACGAGTGTTTTGCTGCCCTTTGCAGGGTTCGGGAGAGGGCAGATTGCGATTTCGGAAGACCGGAGGGGTGCTTCTGGAAAGAGTTTTGTTTGCGTTATTGCGTACGTGTTCTTTTTCTTTTCTTTTTCTCTCGACGGAATTGGAATTCTTCTGATCCTACTCGCTTCCGTCGGTTGCATTTGCATTTGATTTTTTTATTTTAGACCGGATTTGATTTTTTGGGCAGTGGATTTAGAGACACGAGCTCGTATACACATACGCATCGTCTGAAGTAAATCAAGGAGATCACTTTGTGCCAAGTTTAAAATTTGAGCCTGGGTGGGCAAGTTCCACCATAAGAAATCTAGCCATATGAGCTATGATCAATTCACACAGACATTTAGATTTGTGACAAGAGATAGACGGTGTTTGGACGTGAGGTTCCAAATATGATGTGTGATGCAGAAAAAATCTCACTTTTGGGGTATAACAACAACATATGATCAACCAAAATTCATCAGAAGCCATGAAAAATCAAACCATACTGTGCCGGAGACGCATATGACCGTCAATCTTGAGGAGTACCATCACCATATGATATACTCATCATTGTAATCCCTCGAATGAATAAAGTTCATAAGGCATGAGACAGAGCTTTTCACCTGTATTGGGGATTTGGACCTCGGCACACCATGTGTCTTGAACTCACAACTCCGTCGGATTTATTTCGCAAGGTTCTTGTATTGCCTGCTTATCCTTTCTTCGATAACTATACATTCGTATATAGGATCGACTTTCACCATCAATCCACAGTGTCCATCTAAGGGTGACGCACTGATTTCACTGAAACATCTCATCGACTTCTCCATTAGCATCAAATCGACTTTCGTTCCAGACGATTTCTTCCATTGATTTATCTGACGAGGGCTTCTAGGACGGTCTTATCCTATATGGGAAAAGCAATCACAACCATGAGCAGGTCGACTTTCGCAACCAGACCTAAATGTGTGTGGGGAGGTTTTGCCGGGACCCGAGATCATAGATATACAAATCTAGGCATTCCACTAGAAACTCGTATTAAAGATTTCAAGCCCCTCCGCACAACGTGCACACTATATAATCATACACGCAACATGCACGCCGTGTGGATGAGAACAACATGTCACACAACATAACTCTATAACTGGACTGCAACATATATACGAAACAACTCTGACGGTAAAGTTTAATAACTGAATACAAACAAAGGTCTCCCGGCCAAGTTCCAATCCTCACAACGAAAAAGAAAATATATCTTAGACAGGTACATTTAACAAATATCTTCAAAAGGCTAAAAAAACGGGTAGCGACCATAACCCTTCCCAGACTGCTTAGGATAACCACAGCTAATGTCGTCCTTCACCACTAGGGATCACCTATTCCAAATGCTATCATCTTATTTGTAGCATCTGGATTAATAAAACAAAGTGAGTACACAATTGTACTCAAAAGACTTACATTAGAAGTAGCAATACATATGTGTCGGTATTGAAAGGGTGTTTCCTCCCTAAGATCAAAGACGGCATTTCCGACGCTTTATTTCTTTGGTCATAGAAAATCCGTCGTAGCATCCTGGTAGTTCCGGCTATTTTATTTCAGCCGGTACCACCGGACACTGCGGTGGTAGTACCGCTCTGGTGTTTGTGCGGCTGCCCTAATAGAAAATAGCGGTTGTGCCACTCATATGAGTAGTACTACCGCCGAGGCCTTCGGATTGTTTCCTATAGGACAATTGTAGTACCGCTCTCTGGAGCGGGAACTACCGCTCAGTACATTTTTCTGCACATAATGGCTGAATTTAGAAGGAGCTATATAAGGACGGGGTTCTTCCTCCTCCCACCTACCTCTTGCCTCTCTCTCTCTCTCTCTCTCTCTCTCTCTCTCTCTCTCCTCCATTAGTTGACCTAAGATTTACCTTGCCCGATCTCCTTTTCTAGCCACTCAAACTTGTTGATTTGCTAGTGGTTGAGAGAGGAGACCTAAATCTACGCTTCTACCAAAGGAAATTTGATTCCACCGTACCTTCTATAATGAGATGAGTTGGATGTGGATGATGATGATGATGACAATGGTGATGATGATGATGATGGCAATGGTGATGATGATGAAAGTGGTGATGATGTTGATGTCCCCTTGCACGTGATGGTGAAGATGGTGATCTCTTCCTTGTAATCCCTCCTCCGGATCGCTCCAAAGATTAGGGTTCTGCCTTCTGGATGTGTTTCTAGTGCATATGTTCATCTGATTCCCGATCCGACTTCACGGGGTGGAAGTAGTGGACGAGGCATGGCGCTGGCACCTCATGCGACCGCGCATACGAGTGGGCGTGCTCGTATGCTAGGCTATCTTTTGCTCTGGAAGCTTTGCATGAACTCCTCCTTGATCTGCTTGCTTCATTCTTTTATAGTAGTTGATTATCACATTAAATAACGTGATTCCACCATCATTTCCTAGGATTCCTTCAATAATGAAGGAAATATGCCCTAGAGGCAATAATAAAGTTATTATTTTATTTCCTTATATCATGATAAATGTTTATTATTCATGCTAGAATTATATTAACCGGAAACTTGATACATGTGTGAATACATAGACAAAACAAAGTGTCCCTAGTATGCCTCTACTAGACTAGCTCGTTAATCAAAGATGGTTAAGTTTCACGACCATAGACATGTGTTGTCATTTGATGAACGGGATCACATCATTAGGAGAATGATGTGATGGACAAGACCCATCCGTTAGCTTGGCATAATGATCGTTTAGTTTTATCGCTATTGCTTTCTTCATGACTTGTACATGTTCCTCTGACTATGAGATTATGCAACTCCCGAATACCGGAGGAACACCTTGTGTGCTATCAAACGTCACAACGTAACTAGGTGATTATAAAGATGCTCTACAGGTGTCTCTGAAGGTGTTTGTTGGGTTGGCATAGATCAAGATTAGGATTTGTCACTCCGTGTATCGGAGAGGTGTCTTTGGGCCCTCTCGATAATGCTCATCACTATAAGCCTTGCAAGCAATGTGACTAATGAGTTAGTTATGGGATGATGCATTATGGAACGAGTAAAGAGACTTGCCGGTAACGAGATTGAACTAGGTATGATGATACCGACAATCGAATCTCGGGCAAGTAACATACCGATGACAAAGGGAACAACATATGTTGTTATGCGGGTTTGACTGATAAAGATCCTCGTAGAATATGTAGGAGCCAATATGAGCATCCAGGTTCCGCTATTGGTTATTGACCGGAGATGTGTATCGATCATGTCTGCATAATTCTGTTGGGGAACGTAGTAATTTCAAAAAAATTCCTACGCACACGCAAGATCATGGTGATGCATAGCAACGAGAGGGGAGAGTGTTGTCCACGTACCCTCGTAGATCGAAAGCGGAAGCGTTAGCACAACGCGGTTGATGTAGTCGTACGTCTTCACGATCCGACCGATCAAGTACCGAACGCACGACACCTCCGAGTTCAGCACACGTTCAGCCCGATGACGTCCCTCGAACTCCGATCCAGCCGAATGTTGAGGGAGAGTTTCGTCAGCACGACGGCGTGGTGATGATAATGATGTTCTACCGACGCAGGGCTTCGCCTAAGCACCGCTACAGTATTATCGAGGTGGACTATGGTGGAGGGGGGCACCGCACACGGCTAAAAGATCAATGATCAATTGTTATGTCTATGGGGTGCCCCCTGCCCCCGTATATAAAGGAGCAACGGGGGGAGAGGCGGCCGGCCAGGAGAGGGGCGCGCCAGGAGGAGTCCTACTCCCACCGGTAGTAGGACTCCCTCCCTTCCTTGTTGGATTAGGAGAAGGGGGAAAGAGGAGGAGGAGAAGAAGGAAAGGGGGCGCCACCCCCCTCCTTGTCCAATTCGGACTAGAGGGGGAGGGGGCACGCGGCCTGCCCTGGCCGTCCCTCCTCTTCTCCACTAAGGCCCATGTAGGCCCATTAATCCCCGGGGGGGTTCCGGTAACCCCCCAGTACTCCGGTATATATCCGATAACCCCAAAACCATTCCGGTGTCCGAATATAGTCGTCGAATATATCAATCTTCATGTCTCGACCATTTCGAGACTCCTCGTCATGTCCGTGATCACATCCGGGACTCCGAACAACCTTCGGTACATCAAAACATATAAACTCATAATATAAGCATCGCCGAAACTTTAAGCATGCGGACCCTACGGGTTCGAGAACTATGTAGACATGACCGAGACACGTTTCCGGTCAATAACTAATAGCGGAACCTGGATGCTAATATTGGCTCCTACATATTCTATGAAGATCTTTATCGGTTAGACCGCATAACAACATATGTTGTTCCCTTTATCATCGGTATGTTACTTGCCTGATATTCGATCGTTGGTATCTCAATACCTAGTTCAATCTCGTTACCGGCAAGTCTCTTTACTCGTTCTGTAATACATCATCCCGCAACTAACTCATTAGTTGCAATGCTTGCAAGGCTTAAGTGATGTGCATTACCGAGTGGGCCCAAAGATACCTCTCCGACAATCGCAGTGACAAGTCCTAATCTCAAAATACGCCAACTCAACAAGTACCTTCGGAGACACCTGTAGAGCACCTTTATAATCACCCAGTTACGTTGTGACGTTTGGTAGCACACAAAGTGTTCCTCTGGTAAACGGGAGTTGCATAATCTCATAGTCATAGGAACATGTATAAGTCATGAAGAAAGCAATAGCAGAATACTAAACAATCGTGTGCTAAGCTAACGGAATGGGTCAAGTAAATCACATCATTTTCCTAATGATGTGATCCCGTTAATAAAATGACAACTCATGTCAATGGCTAGGAAACATAACCATCTTTGATCAACGAGCTAGTCAAGTAGAGGCATACTAGTGACACTCTGTTTGCCTATGTATTCACACAAGTATTATGTTTCCGGTTAATACAATTCTAGCATGAATAATAAACATTTATCATGATATAAGGAAACAAATAATAACTTTATTATTGCCTCTAGGGCATATTTCCTTGATCTCCCACTTGCACTAGAGTCAATAATCTAGATTACACAAGAATGATTCTAACACCCATGGAGCCTTGGTGCTGATCATGTTTTGCTCGTGGAAGAGGCTTAGTCAATGGGTCTGCAACATTTAGATCCGTATGTATCTTGCAAATTTCTATGTCTCCCACCTGGACTAAATCCCGAATGGAATTGAAGCGTCTCTTGATGTGCTTGGTTCTCTTGTGAAATCTGGATTCCTTCGCCAAGGCAATTGCACCAGTATTGTTACAAAAAGATTTTCATTGGACCTGATGCACTAGGTATGACACCTAGATCGGATATGAACTCCTTCATTTGCTTCTTCCGAAGCAGCTATGTACTCCGCTTCACATGTAGATCCCGCCATGACGCTTTGTTTAGTACTGCACCAACTGACAGCTCCACTGTTCAACATAAACACGTATCCGGTTTGCGATTTAGAATCGTCCGGATCAGTGTCAAAGCTTGCATCAACGTAACCATTTACGATGAGCTATTTGTCACCTCCATAAACGAGAAACATATCCTTAGTCCTTTTCGGTATTTCGGGATGTTCTTGACCGCTGTCCGATGATCCACTCTGGATTACTTTGGTACCTCCTGCTAAACTTATAGCAAGGCACATATCAGTGCAGTACACAGCATTGCATACATGATAGAGCCTATGGCTGAAGCATAGGGAACATCTTTCATCTTCTCTCTATCTTCTGCAGTGGTCGGGCATTGAGTCTTACTCAACTTCATACCTTGTAACACAAGCAATAACCCTTTCTTTGCTTGATCCATTTTGAACTTCTTCAAAACTTTGTCAAGGTATGTGCTTTGTGAAAGTCCAATTAAGCGTCTTGATCTATCTCTATAGATCTTGATGCCCAATATATAAGCAGCTTCACCAAGGTCTTTCATTGAACAACTCTTATTCAAGTATCCCTTTATGCTATCCAGAAATTCTACATCATTTCCAATCAGCAATATGTCATCCACATATAATATCAGAAATGCTACAGAGCTCCCACTCACTTTCTTGTAAATACAGGCTTCTCCAAAAGTCTGTATAAAACCAAATGCTTTGATCACACTATCAAAGCGTTTATTCCAACTCCGAGAGGCTTGCACCAGTCCATAAATGGATCGCTGGAGCTTGCACACTTTGTTAGCTGCCTTTGGATCGACAAAACCTTCCGGTTGCATCATATACAACTCTTCTTCCAGAAATCTATTCAGGAATGCAGCTTTACATCCATTTGCCAAATTTCATAATCATAAAATGCGGCAATTGCTAACATGATTCGGACAGACTTAAGCATCGCTACGGGTGAGAAGGTCGCATCGTAGTCAATCCCTTGAACTTATCGAAAACCTTTTGCAACAAGTCGAGCTTTATAGACAGTAACATTACCGTCAGCGTCAGTCTTCTTCTTGAAGATCCATTTATTCTCAATGGCTTGACGATCATCGGGTAAGTCAACCAAAGTCCACACTTTGTTCTCATACATGGATCCCATCTCAGATTTCATGGCTTCAAGCCATTTTGCGGAATCTGGGCTCACCATCGCTTCTTCATAGTTCGTAGGTTCGTCATGGTCTATTAACATAACTTCCAGAACAGGATTATGTACCACTCACAGTGCGGATCTTACTCTGGTTGACCTCACGAGGTTCGATAACAACTTGATCTGAAGTTTCGTGATCATCATCATTAACTTCCTCACTAATTGGTGTAGGTGTCACAGGAACCGGTTTCTGTGATGAACTACTTTCCAATAAGGGAGCAGGTATAGTTACCTCATCAAGTTCTACTTTCCTCCCACTCACTTCTTTCGAGAGAAACTCCTTCTCTAGAAAGATTCCAAATTTAGCAACAAAAGTCTTGCCTTCGGATCTGTGATAGAAGGTGTACCCAATGATCTCTTTTGGGTATCCTATGAAGACACATTTTTCCGATTTGGGTTCGAGCTTATCGGGTTGAAGCTTTTTCACATAAGCATCGCAGCCCCAAACTTTAAGAAACAACAACTTTGGTTTCTTGCCAAACCACAGTTCATAAGGCGTCGTCTCAATGGATTTCGATGGTGTCCTATTTAACGTGAATGCAGCCGTTTCTAAAGCATAACCCCAAAACTATAGCGGTAAATCAGTAAGAGACATCATAGATCGCACCATATCTAGTAAAGTACGATTCTGACGTTCGGACACACCATTACTGTTGTGGTGTTCCGGGTGGCGTGAGTTGCAAAACTATTCCGCCTTTGTTTCAAATGAAGACCAAACTTCGTAACTCAAATATTCTCCTCCACGATCAGATCGTAGATACTTTATTTTCTTGTTACGATGATTTTCAACTTCACTCTGAAATTCTTTGAACTTTTCAAATGTTTCAGACTTATGTTTCATTAAGTAGATATACCCATATCTGCTTAAATCATCTGTGAAGGTGAGAAAATAACGATACCCGCCACGAGCCACAATATTCATCGGACCACATACATCTGTATGTATGATTTCCAACAAATCTGTTGCTCGCTCCATAGTTCCGTAGAACAGCGTTTTAGTCATCTTGCCCATGAGGCACGGTTCGCAAGTACCAAGTGATGCATAATCAAGTGGTTCCAAAAGTCCATCAGTATGGAGTTTCTTCATGCGCTTTACACTGATATGACCTAAATGGCAGTGTCACAAATAAGTTGCACTATCATTATCAACTCTGCATCTTTTGGCTTCAATATTATGAATATGTGTATCACTACTATCGAGATTCAACAAAAATAGACCACTCTTCAAAGGTGCATGACCATAAAAGATATTACTCATATAAATAGAACAACCATTATTCTCTGATTTAAATGAATAGCCGTCTCGCATCAAACAAGATCCAGATATAATGTTCATGCTCAACGCTGGCACCAAATAACAATTATTCAGGTCTAAAACTAATCCCGAAGGTAGATGTAGAGGTAGCATGCCAACCGCGATCACATCGACTTTGGAACCATTTCCCACGCGCATCGTCACCTCATCCTTAGACAATCTTCGCTTAATCCGTAGTCCCTGTTTCGATTTGCAAATATTAGCAACAGAACCAGTATAAAATACCCAGGTGCTATTGCGAGCATTAATAAGGTACACATCAATAACATGTATATCGCATATACCTTTGTTCACCTTGCCATCCTTCTTATCCGCCAAATACTTGGGGCAGTTCCGCTTCGGTGACTACCGCTTGCAGAGAAGCACTCGATCTCAGGATTAGGTCCGGACTTGGGTTTCTTCTCTGAGCAAGAACTTGCTTGCTGTTCTTCTTGAAGTTACCCTTCTTCTCCCTTTTGCCCTTTTTCTTGAAACTGGTGGTCTTATTGACCATCAACACTTGATGCTCCTTCTTGATTTCTACCTCCGCAACTTTTAGCATTGCAAAGAGCTTGGGAATCGTCTTATCCATCCCTTGCATGTTATAGTTCATCACGAAGCTCTTGTAGCTTGGTGGCAGTGATTGAAGAATTCTGTCAATGACGCTATCATCTGAAAGATTAACTCCCAGTTGAATCAAGTGATTGTTATACCCAGACATTTTGAGTATATGCTCACTGACAGAACTTCTCCTCCATCTTGCAGCTGTAGAACTTATTGGAGACTTCATATCTCTCAATCCGGGCATTTTCTTGAAATATTAACTTCAACTCTTGGAACATCTCATATGCTCCATGACGTTCAAAACATCATTGAAGACCCGGTTCTAAGCCGTAAAGCATGGCACACTGAACTATCGAGTAGTCATCAGCTTTGCTCTACCAGACGTTCATAACATCTGGTGTTGCTCCTGCAGCAGGTTGGCACCTAGCGGTGCTTCCATGACGTAATTCTTCTATGCAGCAATGAGGATAATCCTCAAGTTACGGACCCAGTCCGTGTAATTGCTACCATCATCTTTCAACTTTGCTTTCTCAAGGAACGCATTAAAATTCAACGGAACAACAAAGACGGGCCATCTATCTACAATCAACATAGACAAGCAAAATACTATCGGTACTAAGTTCATGATAAATTTAAGTTCAATTAATCATATTACTAAAGAACTCCCACTTAGATAGACACCCCTCTAATCTTCTAAGTGATCACGTGATCCAAATCAACTAAACCATGTCCGATCATCACGTGAGATGGAGTAGTTTCAATGGTGAACATCACTATGTTGATCATATCTACTATATGATTCACGCTCGACCTTTCGGTCTCCGTGTTTCGAGGCCATATCTGTTATATGCTAGGCTCGTCAAGTTTAACCTGAGTATTCCGCGTGCAACTGTTTTGCACCCGTTGTATTTGAACGTAGAGCCTATCACACCCAATCATCACGTGGTGTCTCAAAGACGAAGAACTTTCGCCAACGGTGCATACTCGGGGAGAACACTTATACTTTGATAATTTAGTGAGGATCATCTTATAATGCTACCGTCAATCAAAGCAAGATAAGATGCATAAAAGATAAACATCACATGCAATCAATATAAGTGATATGATATGGCCATCATCATCTTGTGTTTGTGATCTCCATCTCCGAAGCACCGTCATGACCACCATCGTCACCGGCACGACAACTTGATCTCCATCATAGCATTGTTGTCATCTCGCCAATCTTATGCTTCTACGACTATCGCTACCGCTTAGTGATAAAGTAAAGCATTACAGGGCGATTGCATTGCATACAATAAAGCGACAACCATATGGCTCCTGCCAGTTGCCGATAACTCGGTTACAAAACATGATCATCTCATACAATAAAATTTAGCATCATGCCTTGACCATATCACATCACAACATGCCCTGCAAAAACAAGTTAGACGTCCTCTACTTTGTTGTTGCAAATTTTACGTGGTTGCTACGGGCTTAGCAAGAACCGTTCTTACACTACAAAAAAGGACACATCCGTGACATTTTGGGCCGAACGAAATTTTTTTCTGTCATACATATGACACTTCTATGAGGATAATTGTGACAAAACCCGGTATCATCATAGATGTGGTGGGCTCCTACTTCTATGACAAAAAATCATGACAGAAAATGGGCTTTTCGTCCTGGGCGGGCTGGAGACATAGCTGCATGACATTCTTTGGGCCGTCCATGACGGAAAAAACCGTGGTAGAAGCGAGGGAGGAAAATTTCGGGGAGTTGCGGTTACGGTGGGAGGTCGGGGCGAGCGATGCGCATTTCTCTCGTCGTCTGCCAGCGTATGTATGCGGTGTTCGCTCTAATCGAACCCGAAGCGAGGTGCTAGGCTCTAATCAACCCGGCGACAGACTGCAGGCTCGCGTTCTTGAACCCGGCGATCGATCGATGGTACATTAAGCTGAAGCGATCGGCGATTCCTTCACTCTGCTGCTAATCAAGCCGATCGATTGGATGAGCGATGAGCGTTGTGGGGGTTTGGATGAGCGGTGGCCCGGTGGCGTTGCCTCTGGATGAACAGGAACCCGTGGTGTGGAAGGCTGGATGAACAGTAGACGATGGAGGGGTGGCCGTGGAGGGGTGGTTGAACATGACCCCGTGGTGTGGAGGGTTGGATGAACAGTAGACGGTGGAGGGGTGCCCGTGGAGGGGTGGTTGAATAGTAGCCGGTGGGGTAGCGCGCGGTGGAGGCTAGATGAATAGGAGCCCGTGGAGGCTGGAGGAGGTCGATGGTGGAGATGAACAGTATCCCGTGGAGTCCCGTTTTGCGGTACGCCACACCCCTCCCGATGAACAGGACCCCCGTTTCGACCGTAGTGCTCCAACACAAGTACGTTTCGTCCGTTTTGCGGTACGCCACACCCCTCCCGATCAACAGGACCCCCGTTTCGACCGTAGGAGGTCCGTTTCCTCCGTTTTGCGGTAGGCCACACCCCTCCCGATCAACAGGACCCCCGTTTCAACCGTAGGACGTCCGTTTCCTCCGTTTTGCGGTACGCCAGGCCCCTCCCGATCAACAGGACCCCGTTTCGAACGTGGCCGGTCGAACACAAGGCCGTTTCCTCCGTTGTGCGATGCGCCAGCCTCGTTTCCATCGCTTGTTCCGTCCAAGCCCTCCCGATGAACACGACCACGCATTTCGTTCCGACCCAGCCGGTTGGCTCCCCATGAACACGACGACGATGATGTTTCTCCGTTCCGACCCAGCCATGTACGTATGCGCGATAGGTGTTCGAGACCCTGCCTGTATGTACGTACGTGGCCGTATTTCTTTCTTGCACCCTCGCCGTTGTACGTGCACGCCTCTACTACGACACGTGCGCGCCTCTACATCCACCAGTATATATGTACATACATGTTCGCGACCAGAATGACAATGCTACGTATGCTTCGACCAGGTGGGTCCCGACTGTCAGGCACTTCCTTGCGTGCGAAGATGTAGCTGGTGGGTCCCAGCAGTCAGGGGGGGCAATCGTTTTTTTCGGACGCACTTCCTTGCGTGCGAAGATGTAATTGGTGGGTCCAAGAAGACATGGGGAAACGTTTTTTTCACTAAATACGGTGGCCCGTCCGGTGGGTCCCCGCTGTCAGGTGGAGGAATAATTATTTTGCGCGTAATAAGGAGGCACTTCCTTGCTGCAGCCGTGGACCCAGCTGTCAGCCTCTCCACGTACAGTCCACGTTCGATGGAAGCCATTCCTTGATCACGTTGACCACGCCGCGCGAAAGCACCGGGCGGTGGACGCCAGCGAGGCCTAGGAAGGGGACGACACGGAGCCGGGGAAGACGCGACAGTGGATGCCCACGCGTAGAGGAGTATGAGGGTTCACTCGTTCGGCTGCGGTGTGAGGCTGCCGTCGCCGCAGAATAACAGGTTATGTGGGTGCGTAGAGGGATGGCCTGGCCAGCGGTGGGATTAGTAGGGGGCGGTGAGGCCTCCGCGGCATCACTGACCCGACCACGCAGGCGGCGAGGCAAGCGACCTGTTGTCATTTGCTTTGGTAATTTGGAGCAAGAAGACCAGAGGTTGAAGAAGCGATGCGGCCGTTGGATGGACATCGTACGGTCACTGGAGATAGAATCGTTCATATATTGACTAAAGTTGACAAAGGCCTCCGTCCCAGCCAACTTAGTAGGCCCACAAGTCAGCCTCCCACCAAGGTTGGTCCCAACTAGCAGGGGGGTATTCATTTTTTTGTGCGTAATAAGGAGGCACTTCCGGTGGGTCCGAGCTGACAGCGGGTGGACCGTTTTTTTCGTGAAATACGGTGGCCCGTCCTGTGGGTCCCAGCAGTCAGGGGGAAATGTTTTTTTCGTGAAATACGGTGGCCCGTCCGGTGGGTCCCCGCTGTCAGGTGGAGGAATAATTATTTTCCGCGTAATAAAGAGGCACTTCCTTGCTGCAGCCATGGACCCGGTATCGGCCTCTCCACGTCTGATCCACGTTCGATGGAAGCCATTCCTTGATCACGTTGACCACGCCACGCCGAGAAACACCCGAGGCGGTGGGACGGCGAGGCCTAGGAAGGGGCGACGGGGAGCCGGGAAGACGCGGCGGGAAGCCCAGCGGAGAGGAATACGAGGTTCACTTTGGTTCGACTACGGCGTGAGGCTGCCGTCGCCCGCATGGCACAGCTAGCGGTGGGAATAGTAGGGGCGGTGAGGCCTCGAGGCACTGACGCCACGGGAGGCAGGAGAATGCGGCACGACCGGCGCTGCTTTGGGCGGCTGGAGCAAGAACACCAGAGGTTGAAGAAGCACTACGGCCGTTGGATGGCCATCGTACGGTTACTGGAGCTAGAATTGATCATATTGACTAAAGTTGACAAAGGCCCCGCCCCGATCAACTTAGTAGGCCCATTAAGTCAGCCTCCCACCATGGTGGGTCCCAGCTAGCGGGGAGTATTCATTTTTGTGCGTAATAAGGAGGCACTTCCGGTGGGTCCGAGTGACAGCTGGGAACGTTTTTTCGCGAAATACTGCCCGTCCGGTGGGTCCCGGCATCGAAACGTTTTTTAGCGAAATAAGGTGGCCCGTTCGATGGGTCCCCGCTGTCGGTGGAGGAATAATTATTTTATGCGGCGTAATAAGGAGGCACTTCCTTGTGGCCGCTGGACCCAAATCGGCCTCTCCATGTACTGATTACTCTTCCGATGGAAGTCGATTCGTTGACCACGTTGACCACGCCGCCGAGAGCACTGTGGCGGTGGTCCGGACGACGGAGAGGCCTAGGAAGGGACGACGCGAGCCGGGAAGACACAGCAGTGGTAGCCCGCAGCGGAGAGAATCTGAGGTTCACCGGTTGACTACGGTGTGAGGATGCCGTCGCCGCAGAATAACAGGGGGTGTGGGTGAGTAGAGGGATGGCCTGGCCAGCGGTGGGAGTAGTACTGGGCGGTGAGGCCTCCGCGGCATCACAACCCGCCACGGGAGGCGAGGAGCGGCGACACGACCCGTGGCTGCTTTGGGTGGCTGGAGCAAGAAGACCAGAGGTTAAAGAAGCACTATGGCCGTTGGATGGACATCGTACGATCACTGCAGCTAGAAGTGTTTATATTGACTAAGTTGACAAAGCCCTTGGTACGCGTCAACTTAGTAGGCCCACAACTTGGATTTGGCAGAGAACATATAGCCCATTTGCGATTTGTAAGAATGTACAACCCATTTTTCAATTCTAATGGAATTTACTACAACCCATTTACGGGTTTGTTAAAAGTACAGCCCAACTTCTAGCTAGGACAACGATTAATAATTTCAAACAACCGCTCAAAACAGAATTCAAAAAAATTCCCACATTTTGATGGGATCCGAAATATTTTTATCCGAAATTTCTAGTCAGGTTAAATATCATTTCAAAATAAAGTTGTATCACGTTAAAATCCAACGAAATATTGCGCGCGCAACAAGTAATGAAATTAAAATTTCGAAATTCCCAAAATAATTTATTTTTCAAACTAATTACATGTTTGGTGCATAGTAATTGCCCAGTTATTATAATTACATCCCATTTATTATTTCTTAAAGTCCATTTTCTTGTTAAGCCTAATGCATACCTCCTAGGAAGCTTTGCAGCCAAAGAGGCGGATAACAAGTTGATCCAGATATTGTGTACAACTGTCGGCCCAGTTGCATTGCTGATGTTGAAAAAAAAGGCCTGTGTAGTATAGTACAACCTAACATGGTTACTCAGCCCACATTCAGGGACGCCGGAAAGGCCCAAACAAGGCTTCTATACAACTTTTTGAAGTCATTGACCTCAATTAATAACTTAAGAAAAAAGTTAGATTACAGTGGAACCTAATTAAAAGCTGTCACGAGCAAAAAAATAATTCAACAGGTCCCACTTGCGCGTGTGCGCGTGTGTGTGTGCGTGTGTGTGTGTGTGTGAGAGAGAGAGAGATAGAGAGAGAGACCCATCGGTCGATGCTCTTAAATACATCTTTCAGCCATATGCATTGTTGATGCTCAGTAAAAACTAATATAGTTGAAAGAATCATATAGAACATCATAGCACACTGAACTTGCATACAAAAATTTCACGCAGGCGGCACAATCAGGATGGAAGCAGTGGATCGCTACGGGAAGGGCTATGTTGAAACCAACGAAGTTGTACATAACGGTTCATCGTGTTTATAAATGACGGGGAAATATCTTGAATGTTGTGCAAAGAAAACAGACATACAGGACAATAAGTTCTGCTAGCACATTAAGTTGACGTACAACACTTTCTAAAAAAAGTTCAGGTACAAAATTAGAACAGGTCACAATCAAATGTACTTTGGCATATCGCTGCTTGCACCCATAGCTCGTATTTAACTAGTACTATCTCGACAAGATTCAGTTGTTACCTCAAATTAGAGCACATCCAGCAGCCAGCCCCGCCTCTTCTCCCAAAGAAGCGATGGCCTCCGCCGTGCGATGGAGTAGGCCCCTGTGCCATCCATCATTCCGAGCAACACGGGAAAGTCCGACGTTGACTCAGAATGGACGTCGTTGGCGGACCACAGCACCAAGCGGCGGCAGGACTTCGATTGATGGATTGACCACTTCTTCGACATGCATGAACACTCGATCTGGTACATCCCTAACGTGGTCCGCGCGGCCTTGGTGGCGGATTTAATAGTACAACCCGGTTCCTGCACCGGTATCTCAACACCAATCACCTTGATTATGGTGGGCGACTTCTTCATCCATGCCATAACAATGTGAGCCCAGGTATGCGGAGGAACAAACATACTTACGAGCTCACCTCCAAGGTCGTTGATAAGCTCGTTCATGGACTCGTTGTTCCAAGCACGTCGAGGCATGTCGTGGAAGGTAAGCTTTGTTAAAAACTCAAGCTCAGAGGGCACCGAGCCCCATCCTGGGTGCCACCGATCAAAGCTCACCAGCGCGCCATCGCAGAACAAACGCCGGGAAGATTCGAACACACGATTGCAGTCAAAAGTTGTCCGGAACCTGACGAAGAAATCAGTCGGTGGCGTACAGACTTTGACGAGCAAGTCACTTATTTGGATGCCGTGCGCAATGCCAAGAGCTTTGACAAGGTCGTCCGGCGAGACGGGAGGCCGGTCGCCGTTGATGGTTACCATCAGCACTTTGCCGACAAACTGGTCGTCAAGCGCCGCCATGCCACTGTTGAGCGACAGCACGTAGGGACCGAAGGTAGGACGGACCTTAGGATCTCTGGCTCAGAGATCCGCGTTGATCGGCGACATGATAGTGCGCTTGAGTACAGGGAGTACAGGAGGGGGATTTGGGGAACTGGGTAGGAATTGAGATTCCAGAGGTGGGGAGGGGCGAGACTGGGAATGAAAAGGTAGCATGAATTTCGAGCACGCTAATATGCTCTCGGCGGCATAGCGCACGTAAAACACCGGTGGAGCCCACATGTCGGCCTAAGAGTCCTTATTCTTTCTTTTTGGAGAGCCCGGCCTTTTTTTCCGGGATCTTTTGAGAGCCCGCCCGAGAGTCGTAATTGACCTGTTTGGCATTGCGTTACTACTCGGCCCATATTCAACGACACCTCATGGCCCAAACAAGTTTAAATCATAGTAAACACACTGTTCTCAAATTTTTTAACTTGAAAAAAGGAGATATACTCTGAACACTGGAGAATGGTGATGCCCTCATTTAGCCCACCAGTAGTTCGAGACAATAAATAGTTCGAAACAACAATATATACAACATTCAAACACTGACTAGTGACTACTACTGACATAAATAGCAAGACATGATAGTTCATAAGAAGTCTTGCTACACCACCAAAACGTACCCATCTGCGGTATGACTCTCATGATCCAGACGAGAATGACATTCTAAATGTAAGCAACTATTACATAGAAAGAGTGACATAGACGAGGATGGCCAAATGACAAGGAATATGCATTACAAAAGAAAGAACTACCCATCCAGAACCAGCAGCAAAGACAACAAAGTCATTCGAAGAGATGATCCAACACCATCATAATTTACGGCCCCGCTTTCAAATGCCGGTGATCCGGAGACACCGATTCCACCCTTTCGATGCAACAGCCCAATTACCTATCAACCTCAAGGCTTGAACCACATCATCGTCGTCAGAATTGAGACATCCAAGGACCAAAGTTAATCCGGATGCCTTTGTCATTCTCACCTTCTTTTGACCGCAGTTGTATCGTTGACAATCGTGGGAGTATGCTCGAATTCTTAGGGCTCATTGTAGACACAGCTTTCCATCGCAAATGTAGCCTCTACGCCATCAAGGTCCTTGCCAATGGCGATCTCCTGGTTAATCGGATAATTGAGTCCGAGAAACAGAGAGTGTGAACCAAGGCTGTTTACCCGCCTCCAACTAAAAAATCCTAAAGGCCCCAACAAGCTGGTATCCTACTCGTAGACGTAACAGCCACTATTCAGATACTCACGTATTACACGGTGCTTGTATACAATGGGGTTTTTGCAATATAACTTTTCCGGCTCATGTGTCCAAATGATCATCAGTCTTTTGCCGTCGTCGGATCGAGCGAGGAACCAGTTGTGCTTCCCTGTTTTTGGCAAAGGTGGTGTAATTACAAAGGGCAAGAATCGTAGGGACACCGCATCATATCAAAAAGGACATGCATTGTTAATGTAAGATCAGCATTGTTCGTAGTATGAGTAGGATAATGCAAGAAACAACATTGGTATGTCCACTGTTGGGCTGGGAGGAAAATACAGGGAAATGTATATGGGTTCGAAAATATAGAAGTGCCATGCATGGTTATACTCATGTTATCTCGCAATCGATTCTTCACAGAAACTACCATGTCATGCATGTTATGTAATCATGTTCTCATTCCTCACAAACAAATTCTTCAAGGTAACTAATGCACCATGCATTGTTATATACTCGTGTTCTGTGGGCAAAATTTTTGTGAGGATATTATTCTAGCCATTGATTGTTGAAGGGCGAATATAGGTATGTACACATGGTAAGCATTGCAGGATTGCACTACTTCATAGAGTTCTCCATATGCACATTTACTTCCCTAATGTATGGTTAGATGAAACTAACAGTGTGGTGCATGTTTCTACATCATGAAAATGAGGAAACTAACATGGCCATTGATACACACTCATATTTAGTAGTAGTATATAGATTACTGTAAAATAAGGATAATATCCATATATTCCTAACCGTTTGATTATTCAGTGTACAAATTGGTCAGTAATGACATGGTCACAATCGCATGAATTAACTCATTCCAAATATAGCTGATTTACGGCGTCTCTAATATATTGCCATAGTTCTACTCAAATTCTGCTCAAACAGGGATATGCCAATCATCACAAAAAGTTCAAACAGTGTCATGGTGTCATCATTAACATGAGACGAAAACAACTTACACGCGCCGTCCCAGCAATACATGGTGCCATCTGCTTTGTCGATCGCGTAGATGATGCCATTGTGTTCAATAGCATCACAGAAGTGTGTATCAGCTTTGACGATGATCCACTGCGAGTCGAGTTGTCTCCAGCTAAAAAAGGCACCGGCGTAAAGATAGGCGAGTCCATGATCGAACAAGGCAATTAGCTTGAAGTCTGCGTAATTCGCATGTCGTGTGGGTACTTGGAAGATTACAATCTTCTGCAAAACAAGGTCTGTCCAACTGACGTAGTAATCTAGATGACTTGGACCGTGATGTTAATACTCTATATAATCCAACGGAGGAAGGATAATCTCATGGGAGGTCTGGAAGTTCACGAGCACCAACTTTTTACCGTCTTCTCTGAAGGCAGCCATCCAGTGGGAGTTCATGCCGACCCAGTACATACCTACCAAGAAGTTTCAGTCGATGGTTATCGGATCGATGTCGAGGGAAATGATGTACGGCGACACACTACATACCTACAAAGAAGTTTCAGCTAATGGAGATCGGATTGAAGTCGAGGGGCATCATGCACGCCTCCGTATCATGGTGAGCCAATCTCGCAAGACCAGATAGCAGCAAGCAGGGTGTCTTGAAAAGCTTAGGCCTCGCTCGACGATGGCCTGTGCATGTCCCTCGAAAGCATGCAGCCAGCCGCAGGGCGTCAACATATCCATACCACGAACAACAAAGGTCGAGGATGTCACTGGGAGATTGCTCCAACCGCGGCTCATATGGATGCTTTGCGCGGTTCGTTCGGCCATGGTGGAGTTTGGAAGGGGGCTTGATTTACGGGGGAGAAGGATGTCGGTGCTGGAGCGGCTAGCGAGGGAATAGTGGTACTGGGGGATGCGAGTGAGGCGACAGTACACGGGGGCACAGTGAGATGGAGACAGAGAAGAAGATGGAGATGGAGTGTTGCTATGGGAGCGGAGAGGGAGACGAGGCGAGGCGCCAATGTGTCAGACAACAAGCGGTGACAGATCGCATAAAGGCACACGGTGAGGCTGACTTTGGTAACCGAACACTACCGCCTGGACTAGTGTCGGTAGCGAGGTGTTGTCACTTCACTATGAGGACCGGATGAATAGTATTTTGACCATCAAGTGTACCACAGTTGTACTACTACTACTACTACTACTACTACTACTACTACTACTAGTAGTAGTAGTAGTAGGAACATGAGTACTCCAGTATTGTATAGTGGAAATAGGTCTCCCATGCTAGCATGCCTGTTCACTTCATCGTTCAGGTATCATCCATATTAAGTAGCGTAACCAAATTCTCGTGCATGCCCAATCAACGCCCGCCATGATGCATGCAAAGTGGTCGCTCTGTGCATCAAGGACGGCATGCGATCGTTCCACACTTGAGAAGAGGAAAAATGGAAAGGTAGAACGCGGCAACAGAGGAAGAGAATGCTGGCTAACGAGGCTGGGAGGGGATCGAGCATGAAGTTAATGCTCCACGCCTAAAGGTTTTGGGAAAACCTGATTTTCATAAGGTGACTTATACTCACCTAAACGGAGGGAGTATTCCTTAACCAGAGAATGTTGTGTCTCCCACTCACACGCTCAAAAAAAAGTTACGGCACATTTTTTTATCTGTTTGCATAGGTCCCACCTATCATGAAGGATGGGCACGTACACGAACAGGTACGACTCCTCAGTCTACCCGCATAGCCTTTTCGTTTAGTCTACCTAGCCGCCTAATCAACCGCTCGCACGCCACTTCTCCCATTTACTTCTCCATCGGGAACCGATTCGCCTCGGCTTCTTCACCTCCCCTTCGTCTTCATTTGCATCCAAACCCCACTGCGTTCACATTGTTTTAACCTCTTTAAATAATCATCTACTACTTCAGTTAGAATAGCCATCTAATCCTAATTCTCCAAACCATAGCCCTCCGTTCCAGCGGTTCCAAATGGCGAAAGAGATCGAGATGCCGGTTTTTAGCGTCCAACATGTCCTCGTCGAAGGATCGATGCGCATAGGTGCCACCGTCACCGTCCACCCAAGGGTTGTTCGGCAAAGGATCAACAATGTATCCAACTCCCTCAAAAGGTAGAGACGAGGGTCATCGGTCTCGACGCAGAGTACATGAGCGTGCCCCTCGAAGATCCAAATGACGCCGTCCTTCACCGTGCCTTGAAGATGATGTTTTGGTGTACCACATCATACACTCGCCCTCCATACCGGGTGAGCTTCACGATTTCTTGTCTCGGTGACGATACTTACGTGGGGCAGCTACGAAGGGGACAAACAGAAGTCGGAGCCGTATAACCTTGATTTGAAAAGCATCACGACCTACAAACCAGAATCAAAATTCCTATAGAAGATTGTGCTAAGCAGACACCATCCCTATTCGACGTAGCAAATTTTGTGCTCGGTACAAATCTTCGTAAGGGTGACGAGACGGTGGCATTAAGGTCGTCTGGATGGGAGAATTATCCCTTGACGTACGAGCGGATAAAATATGCTGCCCTGGATGCCCGTGTGAGTTTCGAGATAGCTGCATGGTCCAAAGAGCTTGTTGTGAAGCCGTCTCCCACAGAGAATGAGAACAAGAAGAAGAAGAAGAAGAATAAGAAGAAGAAGAAGAAGAAAACGCTGCACCAGCAGGAGGGCATTATGGATGGATGAACTATTTCCTCTCTTGTAAAAAAAAATATTCCCTCTCGGTGTATATTGATATAGATGGACTATTTCGATGGTGTTCATGTCTTTGGAGCGAGTAGTAGCATGGGTCCGCTTGACTATAAGGAACTATTTATCCGCATATATAGCTTTCTCTCGATACTCCTTCCAAAGGATCGGCATGCAAAGGCATGTGTCCGTAGACATGACAGCTTGTCCATGGAAGTTCAACTATGGCGACCATCACGTTTCATCTGTGATTCCCACGACGCCTCTCCAACCCACGGAACCACGCCCCCCGACGTGCGCCCCACCCCTCTCGGCCGCACCGCCCCTCTGCCTTTGTGTGCATGACATGTGGGCCACCTAAAATGCGGTGAGCATCAAGTTTCTACCACAGCCACCCGCGATTCCCACGACGTCGCTCGAACCCATGAAACCACACGTCCCTCGACCTGCGGCTCACCCCTCTTGGCCCCACCGCCCCTCGCCTTGGGAGCATTACATGTGGACCAACCACCTATCGGGTCCACATGTTATTGACTCAAAGGTAGGTGTAGTAAAGCAAGCTCGATCCGACGGCCCCGAGAGGAAATGTAACTCTGCGCCAGGCTTGTGGTGCTCCAGAGTACCGAACTCGTGCCAAACTCGAGATTTGTTTCTTTACTATACATGCACGCAACGATTTAATGGACATTGTAATTTCAACATGTGATGGGGAGCTCTAAATTTGAATTTGAAACTTATAAAACGAAAAGATTCAAAACAAATAAACTGGGAGAGAGGGAGTATATTGTATGTGTCCCATACAAAATAAGTCCCCTGGTTTGTCACCGCGAAGATGCGGTTAGAAAGGAGCACAACGTCTTCCTACTCGTACGACAACAAATTGGTCAGACAAAGATGGTCCGCCTTTGACCGCCATGTGCAAGGTTCGTGCTATCTTTTATTCAATCTCACCGTGGTTCCATCGCATCAATTCATGCGGTGGCCCATTGCATGGCTGATCCCAATGTTGGACAAAGGTTCTACGGGAACGGTCTCACCGTTGTAAATGTTGTGCAAATTGATGTTGGTACCCTCCCGTACATATGCAAGCCAATCTCCACTCGCACCGAGCCTAGCCTGTGAAACAGTGGGCAGGGGGAGAATTAGGAAATTGACACGGAAGTAGTCTTTAGAATGCATTTACTACGTGATCAAACTCATCTTACCTGCTCATCGGAGGAAATCTGAGTGCCCCTCAACGTCGGCATCTCAAGGCGTCAACTTGCAACTACGGCCACGCCGCTACCGAGAGACCACCAAGGAAACATCCTCGTGCGTTCCACGGGACATCAAGATGCATTTGTATGAGTAGTTTATCTTGTGAGAGAAAAGGATGAACGAGGGAAGGCCTCTAGAGATAGTGATGGACACTATTACTACCAATGTGCTGGCCCGTGCGTTGCAATGGATCCAAACTAGTACTAGAATAATACTTGTTCACGTGCTTGAAATATAAACACTCTAGTTTTGATATACATGTGTCGCCAGTAACCACGGCTTGTCCATGGAAGTTGAACGACGGCGACCATCATGTTTCTTGTTTCTACCACTGCCACACCCACACGCGATTCCCACGACGCCGCTCCAACCCACGCCACGACGTCCCCCGACGTGGACATGGATCCTCTGACATGGCTATCACTGCCTTGCCCTGCCTTTCCTTCACTGACAGGTGGGACCCACACTTATGGGTCCCACATGTCGCTGATGTAATGGTAGGATTGTTCGTGCCCTCATCCCTCTCGTCCCCACCGCTCCTCCGCCTTTGTGTGCATGACATGCGGACACCGAATCAAGGGCGACCATCAACTTTCTACCACGTACACACCCGATTGGGCCTGGTTTACTGCTCGCTCATTGTGCTCGATCCATACTCCCGCACCATCGAATTTTCATCCAATGCTGTGATACATTTCGTGCGGGCATCAATCCTCGGTGGAGTACTTATGTACTACTGTGTAGTACCCGCCCGGTGTGGCCATATACGCCTCGTAACGCATACGACGTCCAAATTGTGGTACCCTCGCCACGGCCACGCCACCACCGGCTGGTTCATCTCGAACGAGTGAGTCGCGAACCACGCCACCACCATGAGAATGACATGTGGGCGGCCGCATTTAAGGCCCGCATGTCATTGACTCATAGGCCGGGCACTAAGCCACTGAAGTTCGGTCCGTGGGCCCCGAGAGGAAATTTAACTCTGCGGCAGGCCTTGTGGTGCTCCGCGATCACGAGCTCATGCCAAAACTGGAATTTGTTTCTTACTACTACCAACTAGTACTAGTAAGGTACACGTGCATTGCACGCATGAGATTCTCGTGGTTTGTGCATTATGCTTCTACATGTGGAGTTTTACGGATTCTAACATGTGGCAAAATCTGGTGGAATGTAAGGTTAGGCAAGTTTGATTAACTCAAGTGAGTGTTTGGTTCAAGCCACACCTTAGGCAAGCCACACTTGGCCCCACATGACATACACACAAAAATGTGGCAAGATTCCCTTAGGCTTGCCAACTTGTGGCTCTCATTTTGAAGAACTTATTAATAACTTTGCACGAGCTTAGTTGTGGCAAAGTTAGTCATGAATTAAGTTCAACCATGGAGTCTTCTAGATTATACATGTGGCGTAATCGGTGGATGATATCCAATGGCCGATGGTGCTCGGATTTGCCATCTTTGTACCGTCGGATTGGCTTCATCCAACGGCCAACTTTCAAAGTTTTTCACACAAGATATAGGGGGTATAGATATAGATGTGCGGTCCGTTGCAATGGATCCAAAGTATATCTATTTAGTGGAGTGCACTCTAAACACATTATCTATTTATTTTTCTCTAACCTTCCGTAGCCATGCAACCAAGCCACATAAGCTTCATGGGTGCCCCCACATCATATTATTCATACTACGTTGATTCAAAAAAGATAAATCACCCAAAACAAGATCTTCCCGTTTTTTGTTCCTACGATGTTGTGCCGTGCACGTATCTACTAGTTGTATAGTGGTAGTACTAGTAATATAGTATTAGGAGTACAAACTTGGTAAGTACTAGTAGGAGTAGTACTAGTACGGAATGCTCCTACTCTATCAACGAGCCCCATGCTACAGCTAGATCTTCCCCTTGTTTCTATTTTCCAACCCGGCGGCGGGCGGGGTGTCGGTTTGCTCAACGGGCGGTCCCACATGAAAGTGAAAATGCTAGGCACAGGGGCGGAGCTATGTGAGGGCCAACACGTGCCTGGCCCGCCCAACCTAGCAGGATTTTCAGTAGTTGTACATCCAGTTTTGAGGCATGGAACGCCAACGCAAGGGTAATTTCTATAGCTTTGGCTAGATCGCACGCCCAACGCTTTTGCTTCAAGCTCCGCCTTTGCTAGGCAACACTCCTTCCCTAAGCTATGTGTCGTGCAGACGGGCCGTGTTGTACTCCGATTCGGGCGTGTGGGGGTGCAACGCGAACGTGGCATGCCTTTTCCTTTTACTAGCAATGTGCCCGTGCGTTGCGACGGATCCAAAGTAGTAGAATAGTAGTATTTGTTCACAAACTTGAAAGAAATCACTATTGTTTTGATATACTCCTAATTTATTACTCCCTCCGTACCTAAATATTTGTCTTTTTTGAGATTTCAAATGGACTATCACATACGGATTATATAGACATATTCTAGTGTTTCTAGCAAGATGCCCGCGTGTTGCAACGAAGTTGATGGAAAAGGTAAGCACAACTTATAAATTGACGGATGGAGTACTAGTTACGATGATGCATATAATTAAGCAAAGGGACCGCACATGTCGGTATTATTTGGAACGAGAATGCAACATCACAATAAGAATTAAGGCCACGATGATGCAATCATAGTGGTGGTTTCTGAAAAGGCAAGAAGAAATATGGATCCACGAGCGTCGACCTCCTCCTCCTCAACTTAGTGCGGCCACCGACCGGCGTGGCTAAGGAGCCAGCGGCTTTGTGGCGAGGTCGAGGTGCTTCTCAACAAAGGCATCCAAGGCTTCCGGCCCGGTTGAGGAAGGCCAACATCGTGGCGTCCTCACCGCCTTGTAGATACCTATGTACACGATTTGATAAATGCTGCGTGGATGTGTAGGTCGGCGAATTCTTGCGAGGCGGCGCCTCATGGCGCAGCCGACCTCAGTGGACATTCTTCGTGGCGTCGGCCGGGCGATCGAAGGGCCACCAAAGGCTTGAAAGAGGTTCCGCCATGGAGGGCGATTAGGGTGGCGAGCAATGAGGAGCCCGCACGCGGGCTGGAGGAGTACGGCGATGTCGTCCGCGAGCTTCTTGAGGACGGTGAACTTGTTGCTGGTGGCAACGATCATCTGGTCCAACCGAGAGTCGTAGTTGGCGTCGACGACGGCCATCCACCAGCCGGTCTCCAACACCGTATGGAGATGATCCTCGACGCCATGCCGCAGGCCGGCGTCGTGGACCATCTGGCGCAGCCGCTGGCCGCTCACGCGCATCGCCGCCATGGGTGCAGGCGAGCTCTTTTGCGCTTAGTGTAGGTGCTTAGGCAAGTGCTTAGGTGCGTGCGATGTGGTAGATGCATTGGAATGGAGGAGGGCGTCTTTATATGAGGGCAATGAGGGCAAATCATGCGTTGCATTCACATCGTGCAGCCTCTTTTCCTAGACCTCCTCCCATTACTTCCCTCATGCATTAATTGAAGGAGGATGCATTGGCCGTTCAACATATCGGGAACCGCTACTCCCTCCCTCATCTGCATTAAAGGCGTATCAGGAACTGCGCCACCCACTGTCAAATCGAATACTCCCTCCGTCTAGGTGAGTATTAAGTCATCTTACGAAAACCAAATACTAGTAAACACATAGGCGTGGTGCATTAACTCTCACGTTGTTTCTTATTTTTTGACATAAATAGAGGAATCAACCAAGAAGAGATGTGGGGCTTGTATGCTTTTAATGACTTGAGACTATCAAACATGACATGCAGTGGTCAGTTTGTTGCACAAGAACAAATACAACCCATGTTAGCACACACGCATCTTATAGCATCACATCCAATGGCTATAAAAGATGAATGAGACCAAATTATATCTCATCTAGATGAGTTCTAGCAAAACTGTATTAATAATACTTAGTACTCCTGCACCATGTATCATATAAGTATCATGTAGTACTTTATTTGTTGCCATGCATGACACATAGTTCACGAGCGCTCTCTATATGTACCACCTTTTTATAATATCAAGATTTGCTCCATGGCGCAAACCATCGATACTACTACTGCATAAAAGTGGAATATATACATTTTTAAAAGGCTAGAGGGCGGGGCAGTCTAGCTCGGTCGCTTTCACGAGGCGAGGACTTTGTGATTTGACAGCTCATTAATGCTTGTCACAATCGAATAATCTTCAAGGCCGCCCGCTGCACGCCCGGCGCCTCCATTAAACCCCTCCGTTAAACCCGCATGCAAACCGAGAATCCTACTCCGGCCACACGTCCGTACATGAGCGGGACGAAATTAAACGCAACACCGGCCGAGCTCCTCCCGTCCGCCCTCAGTTTAAATGAGGCCAGACGCCGGCCAAGCTCCTACCGTCCGCCTCTGTTTACACGAGGCCAGACAGACAGCGGGCAAGAATCGCACCCTCCGCCGCTCCCTCATCTCCTCCTTCACCATTTTCTCCACCCTTCCGATGGCTTCCGATGAGCCGTTCTCCGGCATATTACCCGGTTGGGTGGCCTGTCGAGCCCTCCGGATACGGGCCAGGACGCTCGGTGCTTAACCAACCTCGCTTGGCCCGGCGGAGCGATTGCCGCCCCAGCGGTAGCGTGGTTCAACAACTCACCGCTCCAGTTCAGCTCGATGAGGAGTGGCGAGTTGCTCCATGCCGGCACGGCAGCGAGCACGTCGGTACGGGAGCCGTCGCTGCCGCGTCGTACCCCGCCACCAGTGTCTGCGGTGGCCGCGCCTCCCGTGTGTGTGGGTGCGCCTCCCGTGCCTGCGGCAGCGCCATGCAGGCAGAGACAGAAGCCGGGTGCGTGGAGAGCAACGAGTCGGTGGCCAGCTTCTCCGTGTCCGCCGCCATCATCGAGGAGAAGTAGAACACGGTAGGCCGCCGCCACTTGGACCCATGAAGGCCACCGCCGAGGCGATGACCGCGGATTCAGGTGGTTTCTTTGCTGCTTCGTCTCTTCCGAGGACCTTCGTCGACCCCGCAAGTGTCTGACGGACATGAGGAAGACAAAGGGATCCGCGGGCGGCCATTTAGAACTAAAATAAGTCTAGATATATCCATTTCTAGGACAAGTATTTCCGGACGGAGGGAGTATTAATTATACAAGAGAGCTGGATTGGCACCTCTTAGTTCATGTAAATGTAATGAAATCCATCATGTTTATATGAAGATCCGGCTTTTTATACGAAATCCTTCATGCTTATATGAAATCAGTCCGTGTTTGCACGAATTTCATCTGGTTGGTTAGAGTTGTAAAAATGTCTGCCGCTGGCGTTTGATGTCGCCCTCCATGTAAGGAAGAGGGAGGAAACTTGCGGCTGCCGTTGGAGATGCTCTTTATGTTTGGAAATAATAGAGTGACATCCAATCCATTTGAGTTAATTGCCTGTATGATTGTCCCTCTATAAAAGTTAATTGCATGTACAGTGTACACGTGACTTGCAGGATGGCTACAACTTCGCATGTAAAGTTAAAAAGAAACAAGTCCATCCTTAATATTCTAAGTACTCTGTGGGTTCCACTGTCAGTACAGTAGCGAAAGAAGTATATATTAAATAAGTAGAGTAATATATAATATACAAATCTAAAGTTAAAAGACAGAATTTGAACTCATGTCATCGCGTTGCGAGCATCCGGCGCTAACCAGCCCAGCACATTTTTGTTGTAGACCATGCTGGAGATATATCTCCATGTCTACTCTTATATATACTCCATTCGTTCCTAAATATTTGTCTTTTTCAGATTTCAAATGGACTACTAGATACAGATGTGTATGTAGACATATTTTAGAGTGTAGATTCACTCATTTTGCTACGTATGTCTTTTCAAGAAGGGGTCAGATTTGTCCTTGATTTATTTATGAGGTATCCAGATGGCACTGCACCGCCAAGAAAAGAGGGTAACATCAAAATTATGGACTACTTTTTGAGTATGTTGGTAAGGTCCGGTCATAGTCACTTGTTGAAATCTCTAAAGATAATATTTCTCCGTCTGAAATACTTGTCATCAAAATGGATAAAGGAAATGTATCTAGACGTATTTTAGTTTTAGATACGTCTATTTATATCCATTTTGATGACAAGTATTTTCGGACGGAGGGAGTAGAAAATGCAGTTGGTGATGATGGTGTGCGTGCCATCCCAGAATATAGGCCGTCGGATTTATATCTAACGGTAGGAAAGAAAGCGTGGCAATTTTGCAAAATATACCCACACGTCTCTCAACGTTCGCAAATAAGGCCTTCCCTCGTTCAGCCTTTTCTCTCACAAGATAAACTACTCATACAAATGCATCTTGATGTTCCGTGCAACACACGAGCAGCTAGCTAATTTCTTTTAAAATAGTTGCTGCAATAATTGGGTTGAAGTGATATATTTTATGTCCCCCTGAATGATTTCAGATTCACTAGTAGTAACAAAGAAAAGGTTGCCTTGTTAATTAACATAAAATCGGGTGAAAACTATCACATGAGGCCGGTAAAAACAAGGCACACTGGGTTCAGCGTCATCGTCACTACAGCTGTGTGAGAAGTCTACATATCGAGGGGCTACCGAGCGAGGCACTGAGACACAATGTTTGAGAGAGAAACCAATTGACAGATTATGGTCAGATAGAGTTGTCACTCTTCTGCTGTCATTGTTGGGGGGGGGGGGGAGGGAGAGAAAGACGTATCGAGAGTGTGTGCGGTAGGCACAGAGGCACAACTAGCGAGTGTGTGTGTGTGTGTGTGTTTGAAAGTGGAGTCCATAGATTATTATCGAGATCGATGTGCCACCCTACTCCTTCGGTGCGGGTAGTGTGTGTGTGTATGTTTGAGAGAGAATCCAAATGATAGATTAGTATCAAGATCGAGGTGTCACCCTACTCCTTCGGTGCCGGGTAGTGTGTGTGTGTATGTTTGAGAGAGAAGCCAGTCGATAGATTAGTATCAAGATTGAGGTGTCACCCTACTCCTTCGGTGTTGGGAAGTGTGTGTGTGTGTGGGGGGGGGCAGTGACACTCACATATCTCTACTCTTATAAAAAACAGAGTTGGTGATGATGGTGTTCCTACCATCCTGCAATATAGGCCATCCGATTTATATCCGACGGACAGGAAGGAAAATATGGCAATTTTGCAAAAAGATACCCACACCCCTCTCCGCATTTGCAAATAAGGCATTCCCTCGTTCATCCTTTTCTCCCACAAGATAAACTTCTCATACAAATGCATCTTGATGTTCCGTACAACGCACATGGGCATCTTGCTAGTAGGGAGAAGGAGTTTGTGTGACATATATCTAGCTATATTAAGGGATAGGTAGATAGCATATGTGTGAGAGACATTATTATACTTTGAGACATTAGTGGCTGTGGGTGGGCGGAATTAAAGGGGTGGGCGTGTTAGACATAGAGAGCGTGTGTGTTTCTGTGTGAGAGACTTGTAGGGGCCAGGGGTAGAAAGATGAATTTAACCCTGACGAAGGGAGAGAAATACACGAAGTGCGCGTGTGTTATTCCGATGCCCACAGGGAAATGGGATATGTATGCGTGTGAGAGAGATTGCACAATTCATTCACGTATCACTATCTAGCGATCGTGGACGTGCATCGCTTGAACATAAGTCAATATATACTCGTGGCCAAAGGTACAATATCGATTCAACGCTATAAAGATTGGACACTCACATATCACATTTTTTTCTATTTAAATAAACCTTTTCAGTTGTGCATGCAAAAGTTACAGTGGTGTTTCTTCAAACAACCAATGTAGCTATCATGCACATGCACCATTGTTACTCTTGCATTCAAATTCATTAGTCTTGGATGATTTAAGTTTCTATTTTGAAGTAATATATGTAATATTCATATATGAATTCAACGGGTACGCAATTTATGAAATGGAGGCTATGTAATCATATGAGGTAACACTTTTAAGTAGCTAACTACAATTATCCATTTCTTTTTGTGCACCTCTACACTAACACGTCAATGCATTATGTTTAAAGTAAATAACCAATGGCACTAAATTATCTATTTACATGAGAAATACATAGGCTGAGCGTTTGATCCCTTTTTTGTGAACGCGCCACTACACCCGTACGATTGGCCCTGCCCGTGTGAACGTCCAAGTTATCGGCACATCATCCCAAGTTATTGTCTTTTTTTCTGGGGTGGACTTCACACCAGTTATTAACTGCTGACGCGTGCCTCGTGTACACAGTCTAGCATGACCTTCCCGCTAGCACGGTCCAAAATTAGTTGAAACTGGATACGAACGATCCCGCGGGCGGCAAAATCTCCCGCCTCCTTCTAAAATTTTCGCCACCTTAGTCTTTAGCATGCGAAATCCCACTGTTGTCATTGGTGCACGGAGACCAACAGCCATAATACCGCCTCATCTACATGATAGGTCGGGCTGCTTTGGTAACTTCCTTCCCCCACTACACGGCACCCCATTTCCTCTCCCTCCCGCAAAAACGACTAACTCCACAAAGCACCAGAGCATCTTACATCACGCCGTCTGCATTTCATCGCCCTTTCTCCCTCCTCTCTCAAACCCTAGACTGCTCATCTACCGGCGTACCATAGCCCATTCACTGCCAGCAACGTCCACCTCGTCGGATCTGCTTCTGCGGCCGCATCTACCCCTCCTACCTCCCCTAGAAACAAGTAGACCGCTCATCCACCACTGTACCACAACCCATTCAGTGCCGGCCTTGTCCATGGCGCCGGATCTGCTGCGCTGGTACTCTCGTCAACCGCCGCGCATTTGCAGTGGCTCATTCGTACTCCCCACCGGAGACGCTTCGTCCACACCCCCCGGAGCCGCCCCACCGACGCCCCCGTCGACGGCCTCTGATCCTGTTCGCCGACACCTTCCTCAACCCTACCGGAGCCGCTTCGCCGACACCTTCCTCAACCCTACCGGAGCCGCTTCGCCGTCACCAGCGTCAACCCTACCGGAGTAGCTTCGCCTATACCATTCTCAACCCTACCGGGGCCGCTTTGCCAACTCACAAGTCCACGGCCTCAGATCCGCTTCCTCGCACCCTCATCCAACCTACCGGAGCATCTTCTGATGCCCCGTCCATGGCCGCAGATCCGCGTCGTCGACACCACCCTTAACCCAACCACCGGAGTAGCTTCTGACGCCCCGTCCACGGCCGCAGATCCGCATCGTCGACACCATCCTTAACCCAACCACCGGAGCAGCTTCTGACGCCCCGTCCATGGCCGCAAATCCGCGTCGTCGACACCATCCTTAACCCAACCACCGGAGCAGCTTCACCTACGCCTCGTCCACGGCCACAGATCCGCTTCGCCCACACCGTAGTCCACCCTACCGGAGCCGCTCCACAAACACCCTACTCGATGGTTCTAGATCTCCTTACGGACTCGACCCAACAAGTAGCAGCCATGACCTCGATGTTTCTAACCTGATTCCCACTGCTCGAGAGATGCCAAGCACCCGCCATGGCCTAGGTACTTGTCACCTTTAAACCCGGCCCAAAGATCACCGCCCGATGTACTTCAAATATACTAACCGGTCGTTGTTACTGTTATGCACCGGCAAAACTACAAGGACGATGTTTCTTCCGGATCTAACATCTTGGCCAACCAAGATCCTGGATCGAGGCTTTGCTATGATCTTGTAAGCGCGTCTCTCTCTCTTGTATTGTTCTCAGGCTCGCCAAATAAGCTTTGCTAGGATTTTCGACCAAGAATCCCTTTGTGCGCATAATGATTTCTACTACTGGCTGCTAAATTAGATATGTAGATTTCATACATGATACTACCTCGTACCTACGTTCCTAAATATAAGTCTTTCTAGAGATTCCACTATAGGCTACATACGGAGCAAAATGAGTGAATCTACACTCGAAAATGCATCTATATACATCTCGTATGTGGTCCATCTTGGAATCTCTACAAAGACATATATTTAGGAACAAAGTACATTACACAAAATCATAGGTGGCATGTAGGAATTCCAAAGGCACTACATTAGGCTCCCTTAGAGTGCCTTGCCACCAAAGATACAGAGTCATGTCTAGTTTATGGTACGCACAATAATCGTTATTTGGTGGTTTAAATATGTGCAAGGGATATGCAATGTAGTATCATGTAGAGATGTCTCAAATTAGCCGTGGTCAACTTGCGTATAGGGTTACACAATGAAAAAGTACAAGATGTATGTGGCAATTTCATGGAACATTGCAAAAAAGGAGAGGCAGCGGTGAGCCTATACAAGATGTTATGGTACGTCACTCCTCCATTGCAATCATCGCGACATGTTATTTGAATGCCAGTTTTATTAGCCAAGTTTCTTAGGGACAATTATTACGAGTTATCCTAAGAAAATAAGCACCTGTGAATATAAGCTCCATGTAATACGCCAACCAGTTCTTTTCATTGCGTTTTCAATTTATTTTTGGTATGATCAGTGGAAAGTCTAGATTGCATTATATATATTTTTCATTTTGCTGCCCATATGGAAATTAATTTGACTTGCAAACATCACAAATTGAACCAAGTGCAGTAATTAATATGATAGGAAAACAGACCATCACTATTTGCTCAAAATGCAAATACAAAGATACCATCTACTTGGCACAATCTACTTTGGTCAATGTTTTCCATAGAGATCCTATTGCCTAATTTAAACAAAGAACGCATGACCCACAATTAAATGAATAACAATTATTTATTGAAATTGATGGTCCAAGTGGCTGGTTATTATCATATAGCAGCACCACCGAAAGCATCATATAGCAGCAGCAGCAGCTCATAGCAACTCATCATACAACAAAGCGATGCAATTCATCATATACCAGCAGTAGCTCATAGCAATTCATCATATAGCAGCAGCAGGAGCAACTCATAGCAATTCATCATATAACAGCAGCAGGAGCAGCTCATAGCAATTCATCATATAGCAGCAGCAGGAGCAGCTTGTAGCAACTCATCATATAGCAGCAGCAGCTCATAGCAATTCATCATATAGCAGCAGCAGCAGCTCATAGCAACTCATCATACAAAGACAACAACTCATAGCAATTCATCATATAGCAAAGCAGGAGCAGCTCATAGCAATGCATCATATAGCAGCAGAAGCAGCTCATAGCAATTCATCGTATAGTGGATTAGAATGAAAATTTGGCAAAAATTCAGAGGAGATCCTCACCTTGTTGGATGAGCTCATCCTTCAACAAAGACCTCAAGGCCATGGCCTGGGAGGAGGAGGGGAACAAGGTGCCTTCGCATGTGTGGCATCGGCCGTGGTTGTGCGGACCACGGAGTAGTGCGTTGGACGAACCACAGTGGAGCAGCTGGAGACCATGAGAATGAGGCGGCGCCAGAGGGAGGAGCAGCCAGGAGATTTGCCCCTACCCACCCGGCCATGTAGCCTAGCTGGACACAAGATCGCCGAGGACCGAGCCAGATGGGACCAAAGGGCGACGGCTCACTGGAGGAACCCTAGTGTCAGCAGTGTGGGATCAAGGTAGAGAGAAAGGGGAGAGGAGATGCAAGCGGGCAGGGCAATGAATGCTTGCGTGTTTGTTTTTACTTGAGGGTCGTGTGACACGGGCGTCGGCGATTGCATTTTGAGTGTAATATAGGCGGAACAATGTAGTCATTTCACTATTTCCTTCCCTTCAATTTTTAGTGAGGTTCTACCCAAACACCCCTCCAAAGCGAAATTAGTTAAGCCCAAGCCCATAACTCAAAAATGACTTCTTTACATCTTTTATGGCTTATTTTGACAATATGCCTGAAAAGGCGGAATCGAATGGCCCTTAACCTGCAATTCAATTGTGCGTGCAATGATGAATCACTCCTGCCTGCTATCTGTACATTTAGGCATCATCATACATGGCATAACTTAATACATGTGCATTCCATTGTAGAATCTGGAATATGCAATGTTTATGTTAGTTCATACGTTGCACATGATGTTTAAATGCCCCTTAAATCTGGTCAGTCAAGTGATGGTCTTTAAGCCTCCTTCTTTGCTTGTTTTCTTGATATGTAAGATTTTCTCACACATCTGTTCAATTTCTTGTTTGCATCAACCAGCCATACTAGGACTGTTTGCTTTGATTACTTGCTGTTCTTGACCTAACACTCTAACAGAGCTTGTCAACGATTAAACACTAAGGGCTGCTGTAGTGGGGCCTTGTCTAACTCATAGGTGACATAAAGGTTTGGCTGTACACTACAGTAGGTTCTCCAAGAGTACCTGGAGATCCAGTTCGAAGGTATGCCTAGTTTTTACATAGTGCGTATATAGTAAATGCTCATTTCATTGTGTGCAAGTGCAAGAGATGCGGCATGTTTCATTATGTGGTGTTGTTTTGTTATAATCTCATCCTTTTGTGTTCACAGACCGGAAAGTATGCATATTTATCTTCCAAGGAGACGAGTAACTAGTTTGTGTCACCTTGCGTAGGGGGTGCAATGAAGATAAGATTGAGGATTTCCAAGTACAAGATGTTAGGAAGGAGCCTTGCAAGAGAAGTAGGAGCTGCGCCGAGCCTCTTCAACCTCGCTAAGGTAAGTCACCGTATGCAACTCAACAGTTCAATTCCTTGTTTGTTTGAGCATAGTTAATTTTCTCTTTTCAATTGCTTTATTTGTCCTCACTTAATGAGATGCCCAAATAATATGCCTGATCTTCTGTACTTGTATCACTATTAGTTGACATAATAAAAGGCCAGACCATTTAATTACGCTGCCGAAGTGTGCCTGAAGCTTGGAAGTCTAATAACCAACTATTATTGCATGAGGCTCACAAAATACTTTATACTACGCTAATGATTGCATAGTTTTATTGTATTATGTTTGTATGAAACCCTCTCATTGTTCATTATGCTCCCTAAGACTTTAATTGAGGTACATAATGGCCAACTGCTTGCTTACTTATACGCAACGTGCTGTCTAAATTTGTAACTTGTCTGTGTTTTCGATTGGGCCCCAACATCATGCTCTTCTGGTGAGCTAACAGGGATTTCTGTATGGGGGCTGCACAGACTATCTTTTTTTATAATTTTTAAAATATCACCTGATTATGCTTCATGACGTGTAACATTTTTTGTGTGAAAGTGACGTGTAACATTATTGTTAGTCCTATTTTGCCATGTAGTACAAAATAGTGTCTTGTTCGCTTCATTGTTGTAACTATATTTTTGCCCTAGTCATGTGTACTTACAGAAACATTTCAGGATGAAGTGACATCAACACAAAAATCATGAGCAAAGGCGGCATGGCCGTTACCGAATGATTATGGATTGGAATTGGAATGTCTGATGTTCTCGAGCATCAACTAGAGGTGGGAAGACAACATGTACATGATTGTCAACGATAATCCAAGTTGATACCGGACATGCGTGTATTAGATGCAGGAGTCAAAAAATGAAACAAGACACCAAGGTAACCATGAAGGAATTGGAGATTTTGCAGACTGAAATTTGTGCTATCTGAATCCGCCAATCCTATTTTCTGAAGAGATTATAGTTCAAATGGAGTCAAGTTGATGCGCGTCCATGATGTATGAGCCGTATTTGCCCAGTGTATGTAATTTGCTGTTTGTGTATGCTTTATTATCACCTGTGCCGTACCATAATGCCCAGTGGGTATAATCGGCTGTAATTTCTTTATTGTATAGTGTAAGATTTTTATTCTACCTTTCTATGCCTTGATCTCTTTGTTGTATAGTGTATGCTTTTTAGAGGTGATAGTATTGAGTAGGATAATTCTTTGAATATGCTATATTGTTCAAACGGGGGCCAACTCGCCCGACCATGGGCCTTCTACGCTCGTAGGATCCATGGGCCTTCTACGCCTTGTAGGATCCATGGGCCTTGACGTCTCGCAGATCCATGGGCCTTCTACGCCTAGCAGGATCCATGGGCCTTCTACGTCTCGCGGTGTCCATGGGCCTTCTCGCCCTCGCAGGATCCATGGGCCTTCTACGTCACATAGGATCCATGGGCCGCCGACTCATTTATGGGTCTTGTACTGGCCTTTAATGGGCCATAGACGGGCCTATAATGGAAATCGTACGTTTTATGGGCTGACCATAACGGGCCGTTAATAGGCCGTATTTGGTGATGCTATGAAAATGGCCCAACAGACTAACGGACCACAAACGGGCCGACTGTAACGACGGGCTGAATTTGGCCCACAAGCAGAAAATGACAGTAACGGGCCGTAAGTAATCGAATGCTGCAAATGAGCCCAAGAATAAATGGGCCCTCAGAAGGCCGAAAGTTAACTTGGGCTGGAAACGGCCCAACGGAATAACAACCCGTTAATGGGTATAAAGTGTTACACTATTCATTACGGGCCAGTTTCACCGCGGGCCGTTAATGGGTGTAAAGTAATACATCGCTCATTACGGGCCGCCAAAGCACGGGCCGCTAATGGGCCAAGAGTTACAAAGGGCCTCATATGGGCCAAAAGACGTCATGTGCCATACATGGGCCAGAAGTGAAAACGGGCTGGAAACATATTGGATGGCCCAGATGACACTACTGGGCCTAATTCGCATAGGGCGTAACGGGCCTTGGGTTAGCGGGCTGTAAATGGGCTATATGCTAACATGCCGATAACAAAGCTTTCCATGGGCCGCCCGCCACCTTTTGACCAAGTCAAACGGGCTGGCCTTTTCACGAGAATGGGCCCCTTTGTTGGGCCGTGCCACGGTCGGCGTATCATAGGCGCCTTCATCAAGTGAGTGGATGACATCTGTCCCAATGATGAGCCGCACGTGTTTCCTCCAGCCAATGATGATTTTACACGTGGAAAATCCCCATATGTCGGGGCTGATAACGGGTTATCGGATCCAAAACCTGACCCGATAGCTTAACGATGTTCCGTTACAGTGGATGCCACGTGTCGGTCACCCTTGACGAAAGCACTTCTGTGACACGCGATTTATCGTCATGGAAGTGGACACTTCCGTGATGATAATTTTGGTAATGTCATGGAACACTTCTACGACAAAGACATGTATGACTATCTTGATTCTGTCATAAATTTGTCATGGATGTACATGCATGACAAAAAACGCGACCTACTGTGACAAACACGTATCATCACGGAAGTGTATTTTTTTGTAGTGTTACCTACGCATCAAAACCACAATGATAGTTTGTCAAGTTGGTGTTGTTTTAACCTTCGCAAGGACTGGGCGTAGCCACACTCGGTTCAACTAAAGTTGGAGAAACTGACACCCGCCAGCCACCTGTGTGCAAAGCACGTCGGTAGAACCAGTCTCGCGTAAGCGTCTGGCGTAATGTCGGTCCGGCCGCTTCATCCAACAATACCGCCGAACCAAAGTATGACATGCTGGTAAGCAGTATGACTTGTATCGCCCACAACTCACTTGTGTTCTACTCGTGCATATGACATCTACGCATAAAACCTGTCTCGGATGCCACTGTTGGGGAACGTAGTAATTTCAAAAATATTCCTACGCACACGCAAGATCATGGTGATGCATAGCAACGAGAGGGAGAGTGTTGTCCACGCACTCGTAGACCGAAAGCGGAAGCATTAGCACAACGCGGTTGATGTAGTCGTACGTCTTCACGATCCGACCGATCAAGTACCAAACGCACGACACCTCCGAGTTCAGCACACGTTCAGCCCGATGACGTCCCTCGAACTCCGATCTAGCCGAGCATTGAGGGAGAGTTTCGTCAGCACGACGGCGTGGTGACGATGATGATGTTCTACCGACGCAGGGCTTCGCATAAGCACCGCTACAGTATTATCGAGGTGGACTATGGTGGAGCATTACTAGGGAAAAGCCTAGTAGCAGCGCGGGTTTTAGGCCTATCAGTAGCGTGGGCAGGAGCGCTACTGATAAGGCGCTACAGCTAATGCTTAGCAATAGCGCGCCTCGACCCACGCTATTGATAAATTGACTTAGTAGTACCGCTTCTTCGTAACCGCTCTATCAGTAATTAGTAGTAGCGCTTCTCCTTTCCCGCTACTACTATTATTTAGTATTTTGTTTCTTTTTTATTTCATGTTGTATTCATACACCTTTACACAAGTTTTCATACAACAGGAATTTAGAGATTGTTTTACATCATAATGAGTTATTACATCACGGGGAAAGAATCATGATTAGTTTCAAGTGGATGTCCATCCACTTGAAACTAATCCGCGGTTCTTTCACCCAATGATATAATAATATCATCATCATCATCATATCATTAACAACTTATCATCATAATACATCATTGTCATATAACACCTCCTCAAGATCATCGTTTTCATCAATGACATCACATAGCAAATTGGTCACTAGTCATAATCACAAGTACTCCTCATTATCAACTCTAACACATTACCACATAATAAACATATTGTACCTCATAGGACCTACTACATTCGATTAAGACCTACTACATTTTCCAAGGTAAAATAGCAAAAAACAAGATAGCCCCTGACTCTCCATTATGGAGAATGGGGATTAGCCTATCTCCAATTCTTGCCTTTCGCTGAATGTTACTTCCAAGAACCTCCTTGCGAATGTCCATACATTTCTTCCATTCTTTGATGATCATGTGTTCACCGTTTTTAGAAATCCGATATGCATAGGTGAGCTCCCTAGATTTACACAGCAAAGATGTTCGAGGCTGAGGCGACCATTCGTAGACATCGGATGAGGCACACAATCCATCGGGAGTTTCATTGAAAAACATAATAATAACTTCGTGAGTTAGCAATGATGTACTAATTTTAGAAGTATGCAAAAGATGCATGGATGTCGTAATAGTAAAAAATCTTACCAGGGTATCACCAGAGAAGTTACCGTGGTTCAACACATGCACTAGTGGCATGTATTCACCATAATTTGGAGGAGTTCGATTATAGTTATTGTAATTCTCAAGAAGAGTACAAAATGCGATCGATGATTTTTCTCCTTATACGTTAATTCGGCGCCATCGGTGTAGTGGGTTTTATCTACCATCTTCCCGCAGTCTTTGAAGAATCAAAATAAGCTGTCAATGGAAATAAGCTATCAACAATTTTGAAATAAACAATATAAATTAGTTAATAACTATGTTTGAGAAACTCACATAGTGGTACAATCGGAAGCGTCTCAACAAGGACCCAAACGTCCATATTGTCTTGCTCGATGTCAGGATCACCAAGATCCATGGTGACAATCATACCCTCATAAAAACCATACATTTTGCAAAGTGCTTCCTAATTTTGGCAACCAAAATGGGTTACGCTCTGAGCATTGCACAGATTTACTTCAAAATCCATATCATGATGGGTCCTTAGGTGTATTTTCTTTGTTTCGAAATTTTCATGGTCTTCAAAACCCATCCTCTCCAAGACATAGCGTCTTGCATGGCATGGGATAAGCTAGTCGAATTGTAAAATATGAAAATTAGGCGTTGAAATAGTTGAAGTCATGCTTAATTACGAAAAACACTTGTCGTTGTTGCGTCGTTTCACAATCGAAGGTCTCCTCGAGCTTAATCTTTGAAGCCGATCTTCGCCCGGTGAACGAACCTGTCGCACATACCTCGATCGTCGTGGCACCAGCTACACTCCCGAGAGACTGCCGTCGCCGAGTACGACATTTCCTACGTTCATAATTCAAAGATTAAACTTGTACATATTCTAGCACAAGTCATGCCGTAATTCACGAAAAAATCCGGCATGACCTTTGCTAAAAAAGGACATATCAAGCGCCTGAAATTTGCCGGAACGGAAATTAATCAACACTCCGGCAAAACATAGGCCACTCGGAGATGTAAACTGAACATGAACGGCCACTTGGGGCAACCACATATCCTATTTGAGGAACAACACAAGATATACAAGGATATTTGGATGGTCTCACCTCGATGTCGGAGGGGGTCGGTGACTGGGACAACGGCGGGGATGTCGGAGGGTCGGTGTGAGGAGACGGGCAATGAGGATGTCGGAGGGGTCGGTGGCAGGGACGGCGGTGGTCACCTGAGAAACCATATAAGTTATCACTAATACATCCCGAATAATTGCTTAAACTAAAAAATAACAACAAATATGACATGTTCAACTAGTTTTATTAATTCAACTAGTTCTTTCTAAAAATAAAGTAGTTCAACTAGTTATATTAATTTACTTAGTAAACTAGTTCAACTACAACTAAAAATCTAGTACTAACTAAGAAATATCTAGTTAACTAGTACTATCACTACTAGTAATTAACATCTACTACTACTAAAAATCTAGTACTAACTAAGCAACATCTAGTACTAGCTATGAACCCTAAATTAACATCTACAACTACTAAATCTAGTACTAACTAGTGGCAGGGGGTGGGAGGCGACGGAGAGGTAGCTAGGGCGGCGAGGTCGAGGGCGGTGGGAGGAGGGCTGCCGGCAGAGGAGGGAGGAGGGGCGGCCGCAGGCGGAGGGAGGAGGGTGGCGGCGGAGGAGGGAGGGGCGGCCGCATGCGGAGGGAGGGGCGGCCGCATGCGGAGGGAGGATGTGCGAGGAGGAGGGAGGAGGGACGGAAGGAGGGGAGTACCTCGGCGGCGGACGGACGAAGGCGGCGGCGGCGATGGTTACTCGGCCACGGGGCGAGTGAGAGTGTGAGTGAGGGCCGGTCGTGCGGCGTGGGGATAAGGTAGGGATAGTTGTAGCGTTTGCCAAAACGCGCTACAGTAATCTGAATAGCAGTGGCGCCTTGCACATAAACCGCTATCGCTAAGTGTAACTATACAAAAATACGTCAATGCAAAAAATACATTGGCCATCAATGATCTTTTTGTGTACAATCTGAATTGTCAATATGAGTCCTATCCGTAGGAACCGGAGAGGACTCATATTATGCCACAAATTTTACACATAGAGTTCAAAGTGAAGACCAACTGGTTGTGGTAGTTTCGTAAATAACATATTTAAGGTGGTAAACACCTGTTCACGGGCGAGGTGGGACTAAACTTGTGGGCTGATCTTAGCATAGCGGTTTTTCTATAAGCGCGCCTCGCTAACTTCTATAGTAGTAGTGCGGTTCAAGATAGTGCGCCATCTGCTATAACTAGCGGGGAGGTCATGGCAATTATAGCAAGAGCGCTGTTTGTGGTGGACGCCATCGCTATTTTCTTGTCGCCAGCTGCGTTTCTCTAACACGCTGCTGCTAAGTAGCAGCAGCGTGGTATTTTGTGGAGCGCTGCTGGTAAGATTCTGTGTATAGGATTTTCCCTAGTAGTGGAGGGGGGGCACCGCACACGGCTAAAAGATCAATGATCAATTGTTATGTCTATGCGGTGCCCCCTGCCCCTGTATATAAAGGAGCAAGGGGGGAGGAGAGGCGGCCACTGTGAGAGGCGTGCCAGAGGAGTCCTACTCCCACCGAGTAGGACTCCTCCCTTCCTTATTGGATTAGGAGAAGGGGAAAGAGGAGGAGGAGAAGAAGGAAGGGGGGCGCCTCCTTGTCCAATTCGGACTAGAGGGGAGGGGGGCGCGGCCTCGGCCGCCCTCCTCTTCTCCACTAAGGCCCATGTAGGCCCATTAATCCTCGGGGGGTTCCGGTAACCCCCCGGTACTCGTGTATATATCCGATAACCCCGGAACCATTTCGGTGTCTGAACATTGTCGTCCAATATATCAATCTTCATGTCTCGACCATTTCGAGACTCCTCGTCAGGTCCGTGATCACATCTGGGACTCCGAACAACCTTCGGTACATAAAAACATATAAACTCATAATTTAACTGTCATCGAAACTTTAAGCGTGCGGACCCTACGGGTTCGAGAACTATGTAGACATGACCGAGACACGTTTCCGGTCAATAACCAATAGCGGAACCTGGATGCTCATATTGGCTCCTACATATTCTATGAAGATCTTTATCGGTCAGACTGCAGAAAAACAGACGTTGTTCCCTTTGTCATCGGTATGTTACTTGCCCGAGATTTGATCGTTGGTATCTCAATACCTAGTTCAATCTCGTTACCGGCAAGTCTCTTTACTTGTTCTGTAATACATCATCCCGCAACTAACTCATTAGTTGCAATGCTTGCAAGGCTTAAGTGATGTGCATTATCGAGTGGGACCAGAGATACCTCTCCGACAATCGGAGTGAAAAATCCTAATCTCAAAATACGCCAACCCAACAAGTACCTTCGGAGACACCTGCAAAGCACCTTTATAATCACCCAGTTACGTTGTGACATTTGGTAGCACACAAAGTGTTCCTCCGGTAAACGGGAGTTGCATAATCTCATAGTCATAGGAACATGTATAAGTCATGAAGAAAGCAATAGCAGAATACTAAACGATCGTGTGCTAAGCTAACGGAATGGGTCAAGTCAACCACATCATTCTCCTAATGATGTGATCCCGTTAATCAAATGACAACTGATGTCAATGGCTTGGAAACATAACCATCTTTGATCAACGAGCTAGTCAAGTAGAGGCATACTAGTGACACTCTGTTTGTCTATGTATTCACACAAGTATTATGTTTCCGGTTAATACAATTCTAGCATAAATAATAAACATTTATCATGATATAAGGAAACAAATAATAAATTTATTATTGCCTTTAGAGCATATTTACTTCAAGTTCTCGAACCCGTAGGGTCCGCACGCTTAACGTTCGATGATGATTTGTATTATGAGTTATGTGATTTGATGACCGAAGTTTGTTCGGAGTCCTAGATGAGATCACGGACATGACGAAGAGTCTCGAAATGGTCGAGAGGTAAAGATTCATATATAGCACAATGGTATTTGGACACCGGAAGTGTTCCGGGCGACACCGGGTCACCGGAAGTGGTTCCGGGCAACCCCCGGCAAAGATATGGGCTTAATGGGCCAAGTAAGGGAACACACCAGCCCACAAGGGGCTGGTGCGCCCCCTATAGGGCCAGCCACGTGGGGAGAAAGGGAAAGGAGAGGAGGAAAAGGAATGTATGAAGTAGGACTCCTACTTTTTTCCCCTCCCCCTCCTTCCTTTCCCCCTTGTCCAAAAAATATGGTAAGGGGGAGCCGAATTGGACTAGGGGCCCAAGTAGGATTCCTCCTACTTGGGCGCGCCCTAGGCTGCCTCCCTCCCTCTCCCTCCATTATATATGTGGGGAGGGCACCCCTAGAACATACATCAATTGTTCCTAGCCGTGTGCGGTGCCCCCCTCCACAGTTACACACCTCGGTCATATCGTCGTAGTGCTTAGGCAAAGCCCTGCGTCGGTAACTTCATCATCACCGTCGCCACACCGTCGTGCTGAAGGAACTCTCCCTCGGCCTTAACTGGATCAAGAGCTCGAGGGACGTCATCGTGCTAAACGTGTGCTGACCACGCATGTGCCGTACGTTCGGTACTTGGATCGGTTGGATCACGAAGACGTTCGACTACATCAACCGTGTTACTAAACGCTTCCGCTGTCAGTCTACGAGGGTACATGGACACACTCTCCCTGATCGTTGCTATGCTTCTCCTAGATAGATCTTGCGTGATCGTAGGAAAATCTTGAAATACTACGTTCCCCAACATTGGCATCCGAGCCAGGTCTATGCGTAGATGTTATATGCACGAGTAGAACACAATGAGTTGTGGGCAACAATAGTCATACTGCTTACCAGCAACGTCTTACTTTGATTCGGCGGTATTGTTGGATGAAGCGGCCCGGACCGACATTACATGACCGCGTTCATGAGACTAGTTCTACCGACCTGCTTCACACACAAGTGGCTAGCGGGTGTCTGTTTCTCCAGCTTTAGTTGAATCGAGTTTGACTATGCCCGGTCCTTGTTGAAGGTTAAAACAACACACTTGACGAAAAATCGTTGTGGTTTTGATGCGTAGGTAAGAACGGTTCTTGCTAGAAGCCCATAGCAGCCACGTAAAACTTGCAACAACAAAGTAGAGGACGTCTAACTTGTTTTTGCAGGGCATGTTGTGATGTGATATGGTCAAGACGTGATGAGATATAAATTGCTGTATCAGATGATCATGTTTTGTAGAAGTTACCGGCAACTGGCAGGAGCCTTATGGTTGTCGCTTTATTGTATGAAATGCAGTCGCCATGTAATTGCTTTACTTTATCACTAAGCGGTAGCGGTAGTCCTAGAAGCAATAGTTGGCGAGACGACAACGATGCTACGATGGAGATCAAGGTGTCAAGCCGGTGACGATGGTGATCATGACGGTGCTTTGGAGTTGGAGATCAAAGGCACAAGATGATGATGGCCATATCATATCACTTATTTTGATTGCATGTGATGTTTATCCTTTATGCATCTTATTCTTCTTAGTATGGTGGTAGCATTATAAGATGACCCCTCACTAAATTTCAAGTTATAGATGTTCTCCTTGAGTATGCACCGTTGCTAAAGTTCGCCGTGCTGAGACACCACGTGATGATCGGGTGTGATAAGCTCTACGTTCACATACAACGGGTGCAAGCCAGTTTTGCATACGCAAAATTCTCGGGTTAAACTTGACGAGCCTAGCATATGCAGATATGGCCTCAGAACACTGAGACCAAAAGGTCGAACGTGAATCATATAGTAGATATGATCAAGATAGTGATGTTCACCATTGAAAGCTACTCCATCTCACGTGATGATCGGACATGGTTTAGTTGATATGGATCACGTGATCATTTAGATGACTAGAGGGATGTCTATCTAAGTGGGAGTTCTTAAGTAATATGATTAATTGAACTTAAATTTATCATAAACTTTGTCCTGATAGTATTTGCATATCTAGGTTATAGATCAATAGCTCGCGTATAGCTCCCCTATTTTATTTTTGATATGTTCCTGGAGAAAACTAAGTTGAAAGATGATAGTAGCAATGATGCAGACTGGGTCCGTGATCTGAGTATTATCCTCATTGCTGCACAGAAGAATTATGTCCTGGAAGCACCGCTAGGTGCTAGGCCTACTGCAGATGATACTAATGACGTTAAGAACGTCTGGCAGAGCAAAGCTGATGACTACTTGATAGTTCAGTGTGCCATGCTTTACGGCTTAGAACCGGGACTTCAATGATGTTTTGAACGTCATGGAGCATATGAGATGTTCCAGGAGTTGAAGTTAATATTTCAAGCAAATGCTCGAATTGAGAGATATGAAGTCTCCAATAAGTTCTATACCTGCAAGATGGAAGAGAATAATTCTGTCAGTGAACATATACTCAGAATGTCTGGGTACCACAACCACTTGACTAAACTAGGAGTTAATCTTCCTGATGATAATGTCATTGACAGAGTTCTTCAATCACTGCCACCAAGCTACAAAAGCTTCGTGATGAACTATAATATGCAAGGGATGGATAAGACAATTCCCGAGCTCTTCGCAATGCTAAAAGCTGCGGAGGTAGAAATCAAGAAGGAGCATCAAGTGTTGATGGTCAACAAGACCACTAGTTTCAAGAAGAAGGGTAAAGGGAAGAAGGAGAACTTCAAGAAGAACGGCAAGCAAGTTGCCGCTCAAGTGAATAAACCCAAGTCTAGACCCAAGCCTGAGACTGAGTGCTTCTACTGCAAAGGGACTGGTCACTAGAAGCGGAACTGCCCCAAATACTTGGCGGATAAGAAGGATGGCAAAGTGAACAAAATTATATTTGATATATATGTTATTAATGTGTACTTTACTAGTGTTCATAATAACTCCTGGGTATTCGATACCGGTTCAGTTACTAAAATTAGTAAACTCGAAACAGGAGTTACAAACTAAACAGAGACTAGTTGAGGGCGAAGTGACGATGTGTGTTGGAAATGATTCCAAGGTTGATAAGATCACCATCGCATACTCCCTATACCTTCGGGATTAGTATTGGAACTAAATAAATGTTATTTAGTGTTTGCGTTGAGCATGAATATGATTGGATCATGTTTATTGAAATACGGTTATTCATTTAAGTCAGAGAATAATTGTTGTTCTATTTACATGAATAAAACCTACTATGGTCTTACATCCAATGTAAATTATTTATTGAATCTCGATTGTAGTGATACACATATTCATAATATTGAAGCCAAAACATGCAAAGTTAATAATGATAGTGCAACTTATTTGTGGCACTGCCGTTTAGGTCATATTGGTGTAAAGCGCATGAAGAAACTCCATGCTGATGGGCTTTTGGAATTACTTGATTATGAATCACTTGATGCTTGCGAACCATGCCTCATGGGCAAGATGACTAAGACTCCATTCTCTGGAACAATGGAGCGAGCAACAAACTTGTTGGAAATAATACATATTGATGTATGCGGTCCGATGAGTGTTGATGCTCGCGGCGGGTATCATTATTTTCTAACCTTCACAGATGATTTGAGCAGATATGGGTATATCTACTTGATGAAACATAAGTCTGAAACATTTGTAAAGTTCAAAGAATTTCAGAGTGAAGTGGAAAATCATCGTAACAAGAAAATAAAGTTTCTATGATCTGATCGTGGAGGAGAATATTTGAGTTACGAGTTTGGCCTTCATTTGAAACAATGTGGAATAGTTTCGCAACTCACGCCACCTGGAACACCACAGCGTAATGGTGTGTCCGAACGTCGTAACCGCACTTTATTAGATATGGTGTGATCTATGATGTCTCTTACTGATTTACTACTATCGTTTTGCGGTTATGCTTTAGAGACGACTGCATTCACCTTATATAGGGCACCATCTAAATCCATTGAGAGGACACCTTACGAACTATGGTTTGGCAAGAAACCCAAGTTGTCATTTCTGAAAGTTTGGGGCTGCGATGCTTATGTGAAAAAGCTTCAACCTGATAAGCTCGAACCCAAATCGGAGAAATGTGTCTTCATAGGATACCCAAAGGAGACTGTTGGGTACACCTTCTATCACAGATCCGAAGGCAAGATATTCGTTGCTAAGAATGGATCCTTTCTAGAGAAGGAATTTCTCTCGAAAGAAGTGAGTGGGAGGAAAGTAGAACTTGATGAGGTAATTGTAACTTCTCCTGAATTGGAAATTAGTTCATCACATAAAACAGTTCTAGTTATTACTACACCAATTAGTGAGGAAGCTAATGATGATGATCATGAAACTTCAGACCAAGTTACTACCGAACCTCGTAGGTCAACTAGAGTAAGATCCGCACCAGAGTGGTACGGTAATCCTGTTCTGGATGTTATGTTACTAGACCATAACGAACCTATGAACTATGAGGAAGCGATGATGAGCCCAGATTCCGCAAAATGGCTTGAGGCCATGAAATCTGAGATGGGATCCATGTATGAGAAGAAAGTGTGGACTTTGGTTGACTTGCCCGATGATCGGCAAGCCATTGGGAATAAATCGATCTTCAAGAAGAAGACTGACGCTGACGGTAATGTTACTGTCTACAAGCTCGACTTGTTGAAAAAGGTTTTTGACAAGTCCAAGGAGTTGACTACGATGAGACTTTCTCACTGATACGTCCATTTTGCGCCATGCTTTTATATCGATATTTATTGCATTATGGGCTGTTATTACACATCATGTCACAATACTTATGCCTATTCTCTCTTATTTTACAAGGTTTACACGAAGAGGGAGAATGCCGGCAGCTAGAATTTTGGGCTGGAAAAGGAGCAAATATTAGAGACCAATTCTGCACAACTCCAAAAGTCTTGAAACTCCACGAAAGTCAGTTCTGGAATATATTAAAAATATTGGGCGAAGAAAGCACCAGAGGGGGGCCACACCCTGTCCACGAGGGTGGAGGGCGCGCCCCTGCCTTGTGGGCCCCCTGGCAGGCCTCCGGTGCCCATCTTTTGCTATATGAAGTCTTTTGCCCTGGAAATAATCAGAAGGAAGCTTTCACGACGAAGCACCGCCGTCTCGAGGCGGAACCTTGGCGGAATCAATCTAGGGCTCCGGCGGAGCTGTTCTGCCAGGAAAACATCCCTCCGGGAGGGGGAAATCATCGCCATCATCATCACTATCGATCCTATCATCGGGAGGGGGTCAATCTCCATCAACATCTTCACCAGCACTGAGGGAGTCCCGGATTAGGGGGTGTCCGGATAGCCGAACTATCACCGTTGGCCGGACTCCTGGACTATGAAGATACAAGATTGAAGACTTCGTCCCGTGTCCGGATGGGACTTTCCTTGGCGCGGAAGGCAAGCTTGGCGATACGGATATGTAGATCTCCTACCATTGTAACCGACTCTGTGTAACCCTAACCTATTCGGTGTCTATATAAACCGGAGGGTTTTAGTCCGTAGGACGAAAAACAACAATCATACCATAGGCTAGCTTCTAGGGTTTAGCCTCTCTGATCTCTTGGTAGATCTACTCTTGTACTACCCATATCATCAATATTAATCAAGCAGGAGTAGGGTATTACCTCCATCGAGAGGGCCCGAACCAGGTAAAAACATCGTGTCCCTTGTCTCCTGTTACCATCCGCCTAGACGCACAGTTCGGGACCCCCTACCCGAGATCCGCCGGTTTTGACATCGACATTGGTGCTTTCATTGAGAGTTCCTCTGTGCCGTCGCCGTCAGGTAGGATGCCTCATCCCATCTTTAAATACGATGCTATCGCCAAAGTAGCCTTGGTCATTGGTCGACTCTTGACTAGGTGGTTTTCTTATGACCGCCGGTTCGGCCATCAGACCGACGATGACCTCTCGAGTCATCGAAACCAATCTCCATGTTAATTCGGAACTTGCGAACAGTTAGATCTGATCGAGATCTCCTCCGTAAACGAAGCTCTTGGATCGTGCCGCTTCAGTCGGCAGATTACGACTGACCAGATCGGGCCTAAAACCGATCTGAGAGACCAACTCTCCCGGGCTACCCATCATGTTGCTGTGATAGAGGAGCAATGCGGCGATTCTTCTTCTATCTTAAGGACTAGCTACGTCCGGATTCCCGATCCTCCATGCCGGATTCCCAGAGGGGACGGATGTCGATCAAGCCACGAACTTAAAGTCGGTGACGGGTTGGACTCATTGGATAACACTCAAAAATCCAAACTTCCGAAGTTCGAAACTTCTCGGCCCCGAGTCCTAAATTGGACGGGGTTCCGGATCTAGTTCCACCCGCCCACCCAAACATTAGCGATCTCTCTCGAATTCGGCAAGAGCCCGCCGAAACAGTACATCGTTACTAGGCCAGATTCCTCCTGGTTATGAACAGGATAAAGGACTGCCGAGAGGAGGATGCAATCCCAATTTTCTGCAATAATTGCACGGACAAGGGAATCCTAAACGCCATAAGTCGTTGCGAAATTACACGCTTTGCTGACTTGGTGACCATAGTACAAAAAAATCTTGTCGCGATGGTGAGCGCTGGAAAACCGAAAGTAAATTTTGGGATAATCCGCCCCGAGTACATCCCTAGTCCGAAATAAAAGGGTGCATCATCATCAAGCACACAGGTTAAATACCAAAAACCAAAACCCCTAAAGGGTATGGAACCGTCTTTGGAGGGTTGGCTAAGCGGACCTGCAAAATTCACACGATCTGAGGGCGCCACTCCAACTCATAGCCTTGAGCATGTTGGATACTCTGACGGTGGCCAAAAGTGGTGAAGAGCTTCTAGCTTCAGAATCCCAGCCCAAGAACACCAGACAAGTGTTAATAAATCATGAGACTTTCGCATCAAATAACATGCAAAAAGCGAACACTCCGCAACCTTGCGAAGTCTACCAAGTAGCAACAATAAATCCATGGAGTGACACGGCTATTACCTTTAATGCCCGTTGTGAACCTAAATTCCGAACAGCCCGAGCACCAGCCGCATTGGTCCTCAGTCTGATAGTGTACGGCTTTCGCCTTACTAAGGTACTCATGGATGGCGGCAGCAGACTAAACCTCATCTATGAGGAAACCCTCCGAAAAATGGAAATAGTATGGAACCGCATTGACCGAAGCAGCACAACCTTTAGAGGAATAATCCCTAGCCGGGAAGCATGCTGCACAGGAAAAATCACACTGGACGTAGTGTTCGGCTCGTTGGACAATTACAGGTCCGAGGAGGTCACATTTCAAGTGGCCCTGTTCAACAAATGGATATCATGCTTTATTAGGACGAGAGGCATTCACAATTTTTCAAGCTATACCCCATTATGGGTACATGAAGCTTAAAATGCCCGGACCTAACGGAATCATCACTCTCGCTAGTGATCCGAACATAGCACTCCGCGTCGAAAACAAGACAACCGCACTAGCCCTCGAGGCACTATCCGAAGCCCTAGCGGCCGAGGAACTCACCGCGATGCGCTCCAGGGACGATGTGATACTTGATAAAAGATCCAAGTCCACCTCTTTTAAACCAGCGGATGAAATAGTCAAATTCCAAGTCCACCCAACGGACCCTACAAAGACGGCCTCCATTGGGGCACAATTAAACCCTGATGTAGACGCCAAGACTCACGAGAATTTCTACGAGAAAACTGGGACATCTTTGCCTGGCACCCTTCAGACATGCCAGGAATCCCATGTCGGCTGGCCGAGCACAGCCTAAATATCCTAAAAGGATTCAAGCCAGTCAAACAGGCTCTTCGGCGCTTTTCCATACCCAAGAGACAGGCCATGGGAGAGGAGCTAGCCAAACTTTTGGAAGCCGGATTCATCAGAGATATAAAACATCCGGACTGGCTAGCAAACCTGGTGATGGTACCAAAGAAGGATAAATCCTGGCGCCTATGTGTTGATTTTAAAGACCTCAATAAGGCTTGCCCAAAGGATCCCTTCCCCTCCCTCAAATTGATCAAATTATTGACGCTACAGCAGGACACGACTCATTGTGCTTCCTCGACTCGTACTCCGGCTACCACCATATCAAGATGGCGGAGCCAGACCAAGATGCAACAACATTCATCACTCCATACAACCCGTTCTGCTTCAACACAATGCCCTTTGGGCTCAAGAACGCCGGCGCAACATATCAGCGCATGATCCAGACATGTCTGGCAAACCAGATCGGCAAAACAGTGGAATCATATGTATATGACGTGGTCGTCAAAACCAAGCACGTCGAAACTCTAGTAGACGACTTGAGGCTCACATTCGACAATCTTCGAAAATATGACATCAAGCTCAATCTGGAAAAATGCGTCTTCGGCGTTCAGTAGGAAAGCTCCTGGGCTTCATTGTGTCCGGTAGAGGAATCGAAGCAAACCCAGCCAAGATCCGAGCTCTGTCACAATTGGATATTCCAAAAGACCTCAAACAAATACAAAAATTGACGGGATGCGTAGCTGCTCTAAGCCGCTTTATTTCCCGTTTGGGAGAAAAGGCGTTACCCCTTTACCGCCTCCTCCACCGCACCGAACATTTCGAGTGGACGGATGCCGCCACGGCCAGACTCAAAGAGATAAAAGCCATATTGGCAACAAATCCGGTCCTGGCCGCGCCCAATGTGGGCGAACCAATGCTATTATATATCGCCGCAACACATCAAGTTGTCAGCGCGGTGCTCGTTGTCGAACGAGAAACGGACGGACACCGGTTCCCTCTTCAAAACCGGTTTACTATGTGTCCACCGCCCTAACTCCATGCAAGTCCTGGTACCCACACTATCAAAAGATAGCATACGCGGTGTTCATGGCATCCCGGAAGCTGCGACACTACTTTCAAGAGTGTTCGATAACGGTAGCCTCCAAAGTACCTCTTAATGACATTATAAACAACCGCGACGTGACGGGCCGGATTGTTAAATGGGCCATAGAGCTCCTTCCATTCGACAACCTACAAGCCACAATGAGCTATCAAGTCGCAGGTTTTGGCCGACTTTGTGGCCGAATGGACCGAAGCCGAACTCCCTAAAGAGTACGTCGCATACTCCAATTGGATCATGCACTTTGACGGCTCCAAAATGTTGGCCGGCCTGGGCTGGCGTCGTCCGACGTCCCCAACCGGGGACACAGTCCAATACGCCCTTCAGCTAATGTATACGGACTCCAACAATGCAGCCGAACACGAGGCCCTTCGCACGGGCCTCCGGATGGCAGTCTCCATGGGCATTCAACGCCTAGAGGTGCGCGAGGATTCGAACCTCGCAATATCTCAAATAAACGGAGACTTTGATGCCAAAGATCCAAAATGGCAGCATACCGCAATGCGGTCCTAAAATGTCGCACGGTTCAAGGGCTCGAAGTTTCATCATATAGCCCGGATAACAACCAGGCGGCGGATATATTGGCACGCATCGGTGCAAAACGCGATGCCGTCCCACCCAATATCTTTCTGGAACGGCTGTTCAAGCCATCCGTACTATGGGAAGGGGAGTCCGACAATAACAATCCGGACCCAACCGCACTACCTGATGCCGAACACTCTGACACAACCGGAGGCTCTACCCCCGAGATAACACCCTCCGCTCACGAAACAATGGCGGTTATCGCCCCGTGGACGGAACCATTCCTAGCCTATCTAACTAGGCAGGAACTCCCCGAAGACCAAAATGAGGCTCGCTGCATAGTACGGCGATCTAAAGCCTATAAAGTCCATGAGGGAGAGCTTTATAAGAAAAGCACTACCGGAGTCCTTCAAAGGTGTATCTACGAAGAGGAAGGGCGAAACCTCCTGGCTGAAATTCATGCCGGACTGGGTGGGCACCACGCCGCAGCCCGGACCCTTGTAGGCAAGGCCTTCCGTACAGGATTTTATTGGCCGACGGCCCGGGCAGATGCGCAGGACTTAGTCCAACGATGCGTCGGTTGCCAGCTTTTTGCTAACCAAAGCCACATGCCACCCACCACCCTTAAAACTATACCCATCACCTGGCCGTTCGCGGTCTGGGGGCTTGACATGGTTGGACCCCTTAAGGGAGGAACCCACAAGCAAAAATACCTATTGGTCATGGTGGATAAATTCACCAAATGGATAGAGGCCAAGAATGTTAAAACGGCCGAATCCGGACCGGTGATAGACTTCATATCAGGGGTAATGCACCGTTACGGTGTCCCCCACAGTATCATCACTGATAACGGCACCAACTTCACGGCCGATGAGGTCAAATTATGGTGCAAAAACATGGGCATCAAGCTCGATTACGCTTCAGTCTATCACCCTCAAACCAACGGCCAAGTCGAACAAGCAAACGGTCTAATCATGAGCGGCATTAAACCCAGACTAGTGCGGTCCCTCAAGGAATCTAACACGACCGGGTTGAGGAGCTTCGACTCCGTACTCTGGGGCTGCGGACCACGCCGAATCGCATTACCGGATTCACACCATTCTTTATGGTGTACGACGCAGAGGCAGTCTTGCCTGCGACATAATCCATGACTCACGTCGCGTGCGCATGTACGAAGAAAGAGAAGCCGAGCTTGATCGGCAGGACAGTTTGGACGCATTGGAGGAGGAGCGCGACGTGGCAAAAGCTCGTTCGCATTCTATCAATAGCAGGCTCGAAGATATCAAAGCAGGGAAGTACGGGCCAAAGCTTATAACGTTGGCGAACTAGTTCTATGCCTGCCGGACAAGAAAAAGGACAAACTCAAGCCCAAATGGGAAGGTCCCTTCATCATCGACCAGGTCCTGACCGGCGGAGCATACCGTCTGCGAAACACATCGAATAACCGACTCGAGCCGAACCCATGGAACGCAACCCGTCTACGAAGATTCTACGCCTAAGCGCCGGACTCCAAGTTCGTCTCCTTCCTCCGTCCACATTTTCTATTTTTCCTATCTTTTATTTCTCTCCTTCCTCCTCCTTCTTCTTTAAGCCTCTAGAGGCTCGTTTGCGCCTTTTTCGCACATACTTGACGCGCTGTCCGCGCTCATTATACCTGGGGACTTCTTTAACAGAAGCTTATTTATACGGGCTTCATGCCCAAGACATGCGTTAAACTTCCGCATGTACCTTTTATTCACCATTATATGCATCGATATGACTTAAGTTTTGGCCAAGCTGGGTTGCTGGCTCTGTGCTTACCCCTACGTTCCCGATTGTTCGGCTAGGTGGTAAAGGGAGCACCTCTGCGATTATTATCACCGGGTCACCGGATGTGTACCTCAGACCGGGTGAAGCCGAAAGCTAAGCGTTCTTAAGGGAATATTCGGTCGGTGAACTGAAAGATGATTTTTAATTATTTACCCATCTGCCCCGGATGATTTTCTCGCTTTCATAACAGCTTTGACATGCACTTTAGGGCATGCATCCCAATAAAGGAACCCTTAACGGAACTATTCTCCTGGAAGATGTTTCTTACTACCCATGTAATATAACATAACTAGTTGGGCACTTGTCTGACAGCAACAATGACCCCTACGCCTTGTCTCCATGCATACCCCGGTTCTTATATAACCACGAAGGTATTCGAACACACTCCGGACTATTGGGTCACGAGGTCGGCGAAAAAGGTCCGCTATGACAAACAATCTACAATCCGGCTAGAAGACATTTTTTTCATGTCATATCTTTACATAGTCAACTCGGCTCATTGTATTCCTCCTCAATGCCATCTAATAGGCTATCTAATTTACAATCCCGCTAGGAATACTTGGCGGCCAATTCTACTTGGCCGTACACTAGGCTTACAGGGATCTCCATCCCATCAGGCCCCACGGGTCCGACCTCGGCCATGTGGTTTGGGTCAGCCTTCGTGTACCGCGTCTTTACCATGGCCTAGGCCTCCCTGGCGCCTTGACGGCAGCCGATATCTTCCCTAGTCGGAGCGCCGCCGTGCTCCTTGAAGCCGCTCTGCCCAGCTCCCCAATGCCTTGAGCGAGGAGATAGATGGCCACAAGGCTTGGCCGATGCCTTTCATCACCTGCCGGACTCATTCGTGCAGCTGACGCAATTCGGGAAGAAGATCACCCGAAGAATTGGGCATCTCCTCCTCAGGACGACCTGTGAGCAAACCTACATACATGTTTATGTTAGTCGCCTTCCTCGCCGAACTCTTTCAAAGTTCGCTCAAGCACTTACTGGAAATGCCGCGACGAAGCCGCCGATTCTCCTTTACGGAGTCAGACAACTAGGCACGAACATCCTTTAGTTCCTCACCCAACTTGGTGTTGGCATCTTGGAGGTTATTTTTCTCCTGCCGCACCCTCGCAAGCACGCTCTCGCCGGCCTTTAGCTGGCACAAGAGCTGTTGCTTGTCCGGATCTAGTCCGGCGCCATCTGCAATGTTTTTGTCAGATTTACACACCCGCCGCACTTCATAAACTATTTATCTTTTGAAGTGTATATTACTAGAGGGGGTCTCTGTGGCTCCCCCTGTAGCGGCTAGTGCGGCCTCAAGTTGGGCCTTGCACTCTTCAACCTCCTGGGACAGTCGGGTACTCTTTTTTGTAAGATCCTGCATAACAAATGATCCTTAAATCAGTTATTCTAACTATTTTAAGTCTCGGGGCTCTTGGCATATATAATCGTCAAATTTCCTTACCCGTATGTCCTTTACATACTGCTCCGTGGCTCTGGATAGACCATCTTGAGTGGCACGGAGGTGCATCTCGAATTGAAGGCATTCAAGGCCTCTTGGGAGAAACATGCGTCCTGAAGAACTGTCCCGTGGCGCTTTGTGATTCAAGGCGCTCTCCACCTCGGAGTTGGTGGCGGACAATCTGTCGGCATCCTCTCGTCGGAGGAGCATCCGACGTGCGCCTCGTGTTCGCCTCCGCTTACGGACCCGGCTTTGGAGCACGGGCGGCGGAGGTTCGATTAACAACCTCTCCGGACTCGATCCGTGGCGCTCTTTTCTGAAAAGAGCGTCGGCGTTAATCGCCTTCCGAGAATCAATCCTAGGAACATGGTGACACGCCATCTTTATTGCAGAGAGTTTTGATCCGGACCGCACTCCTTTTTAGCTGCAAGGCCGTCGCCTTTGTCGGCTAGCCGCCGCGGGCTCGGCTTCCTGCCTCGAAGGTACCCCCTGCGAAACACCATTGGTATACGGTGATCAAGAAATAAGCACGGATGGGTCATTATCAGAATATTGGGACCTCGGTCTCAGTTACCTGTGAGGCTGGAAGTATTCCGGGGTAATCGGCCGTGATGGCAACCGAAGCATTGTCGATGCTAAGTTGGTGGAACACCTTGTCGATCAACTCCACCTTTATATCCGGATCCTCTTCGGAGGTCGGATCAAGGGACCGTTCCGGATCCTCGGGTTGTGGGGGCGGACTGTGTATCTTCTCCACAGTCCGGCGCAGTTCCTGCGCAGAAACCATGAAATGAGATATTTAACCACGGGAACATGGATTGGACAGGCCACAAAGATGTTTGCTTACACAGTTTCGAGGATTATTCGAAGAAAACTCCTTCAATGGATTGACGCGGAGGAAATCCTCCTCCTCCCCTTTATACATGGCAGACAAGATCTTCACCAGTTCGGTGATCGATCCCGGCCCTTTGCGGCCATGGCGGGTGGCATCGTCCTCCCCGTTGAACTCCCACATGGGGTGGCCCCTATATTGGAGCGGCTGCACTCCCCTCATAATGCAGATTGCCATGACTCCAATCATGGTCAATCCGGCATGAGCCAGTAACCTTATTCGGCTCATCAAATAGAGGACATCCTGGTCATTTTCCCTCCGGGGGCTCCGAGGGCGCCGGCTTAGGCGCTTCTTCAGAGGAGCATTGCTGAACTCCGGAAGGCTGATCCGAACAGGATCCGGCAATGGGACGTCCTCCATGTAAAACCATTCCGAAGGCCAGTCTTCGGACGCCTTCTTCGGGGTTCCGGATAGGTATCCGGTCCCGGCGATGCGCCATAGCTCGGCTCCGCCCACTTGATATATTGACCCCTCATGAGAACGGGGTACTAGGCAGAATAATCTCTTCCACAACCCGAAATGAGCCTCGACGCCCAAGAACAGTTCGTAAAGGGCCACGAAGCCCGCGATGTGCAAGATGGAGGCAGGAGTAAGGTGGTGCAACTGGAGGCCGTAGAACTCCAAGAGCCCCCGGAGAAACGGATGGATTGGAAATTCGAGTCCTCTTAATAGATAAGAGCTGAAGCATACCCGCTCTCCTTTAGAGGGATCGGGGACACTCTCCGCTTGCTTTCCGCCCTTGTAGGTGGCAAGTCCGGCTCGAACCGGAACCATGAAGGCCGGGGGAAGAAATCCCTCGGTTTGGAGTATAACTAGCTCGCTATCTGGGACTGAGCATCTCTCCCAATTTCTAGGCCGAGGGCCGGGAGCGCGAGAGGAGGAGCCGCGTCATTGTCCATGATGGAATGGGCTTTGGTCGAGGCGCTCGGTGAAAGCTTCATGAAGGGGGTTGGTGTGACTCAGATCTAGATCCTTGCCCCTTTTATAGGCATCTCATTTGCGCAGCTAGGGGGGTAAGTGTAAAAATACCCTGGCTTTTCGCATTCATTCAAACACGTGGAAGATGGCCATTATTGGGCGTAGAAGCCAAGGAGCGCAACATTTATCAGAAGCCGGACACTATTCGACAAGTATATGGAATTTGGAGAAGAACCCGCCTCGCAATGCCGAAGACAATCAACATGCTGGATTCATTGTCATTGAAGCCTGGTTCGGGGCTCTTGAGGAGTCCCGGATTAGGGGGTGTCCGGATAGCGAACTATCACCGCGTTGGCCGGACTCCTGGACTATGAAGATACAAGATTGAAGACTTCGTCCCGTGTCCGGATGGGACTTTCCTTGGCGTGGAAGGCAAGCTTGGCGATACAGATATGTAGATCTCCTACCATTGTAACCGACTATGTGTAACCCTAACCTATCCGGTGTCTATATAAACCGGAGGGTTTTAGTCCGTAGGACGAAAAACAATAATCATACCATAGGCTAGCTTCTAGGGTTTAGCCTCTCTGATCTCTTGGTAGATCTACTCTTGTACTACCCATATCATCAATATTAATCAAGCAGGAGTAGGGTATTACCTCCATCGAGAGGGCCCGAACCTGGGTAAAAACATCGTGTCCCTTGTCTCCTGTTACCATCCGCCTAGACGCACAGTTCGGGACCCCCTACCCGAGATCCGCCGGTTTTGACACCGACAAGCACCATCTCCTCTAAAACCCTAGTTCATCTCTTGTATCCGATCTTTGTCTCAAAACCTCAGATTGGTACCTGTGGGTTGCTAGTAGTGTTCATTACTCCTTGTAGTTGATGCTTGTTGGTTTATTCGGTGGAAGATTATATGTTCAGATTCTTTATGCACATTAATACCCCTCTGATTATGAACATGAATATGATTTGTGAGTAGTTACATTTGTTCCTGAGGACATGGGAGAAGTCTTGCTATAAGTAGTCATGTGAATTTGGTATTCGTTCGATATTTTGATGAGATGTATGTTGTCTTTCCTCTAGTGGTGTTATGTGAACATCGACTACATACACTTCACCATTGTTTAGGCCTAGATGAAGGCATTGGGAAGTAATAAGTAGATGATGGGTTGCTAGAGTGACAGAAGCTTAAACCCTAGTTTATGCGTTGCTTAAATGAGGGCTGATTTGGATCCATATGTTTCATGCTATGGTTAGGTTTACCTTAATACTTATTTTGTAGTTGCGGATGCTTGCAATAGGGGTTAATCATAAGTGGGATGCTTGTCCAAGGAAGGGCAGTACCCAAGCACTGGTCCACCCACATATCAAATTATCAAAGTAACGAACGCGAATCATATAAGCGTGATGAACACTAGCTTGACGATAATTCCCATGTGTCCTCGGGAGTGTTTTCCTTTATATAAGAGTCTGTCCAGGCTTGTCCTTTGCTACAAAAAGGATTGGGCCACCTTGCTGCACCTTGTTTACTTTTTTTACTTGTTACCTGTTACAAATTACCTTATCACAAAACTATCTATTACCGATAATTTGAGTGCTTGCAGAGAATACCTTACTGAAAACCGCTTGTCATTTCCTTCTGCTCCTCGTTGGGTTCGACACTCTTACTTATTGAAAGGACTACGATAGATCCCCTATACTTTTGGGTCATCACTCACCCGTAGCGATGCTTAAGTCTGTCCGAATCATGTTAGCAATTGCTGTATTTTATGATTATGAAATTTGGCAAATGGATGTCAAAACTGCATTCCTGAATGGATTTCTGGAAGAAGAGTTGTATATGATACAACCGGAAGGTTTTATCGATCCAAAGGATGCTAACAAAGTGTGCAAGCTCTAGCGATCCATTTATGGACTGGTGCAAGCATCTCGGAGTTGGAATAAACATTTTGATAGTGTGATGAAAGCATATGGTTTTATACAGAGTTTTGGAGAAGCCTGTCTTTAGAAGAAAGTGAATGGGAGCTCTGTAACATTTCTAATATTATATGTGGATGGCATATTGTTGATTGGAAATGATATAGAATTTCTGGATAGCATAAAAGGATACTTGAATAAGAGTTTTTCAATGAAAGACCTCGGTAAAGCTGCTTACATATTGAGCATCAAGATCTATAGAGATAGATCAAGACGCTTGATAAGTTTTTTCAATGAGTACATACCTTGACAAGATTTTGAAGTAGTTCAAAATGGAACAGTCAAAGAAGGAGTTCTTGCCTGTGTTGCAAAGTGTGAAGTTGAGTAAAGACTCAAAACCCGACCACGGCAGAAAATAGAAAGAGAATGAAAAGTCATTCCCTCTGCCTCAGTCATAGGTTCTATAAAGTATGCTATGTTGTATACCAGACCTATTGTGTACCTCACCATGAGTTTGGCAAAGGAGTACAATAGTAATCCAGGAGTAGATCACTGGACAACGGTCAAAATTATACTTAGAGGACTAAGGAAATATTTCTCGGTTATGGAGGTGATAAAGAGTTCGTCGTAAAGAGTTACGTCGATGCAAGCTTTGACACCGAACTGGATGACTCTGAGTCTCGATCTAGATACATATTGAAAGTGGGAGCAATTAGCTAGAGTAGCTCTGTGCAGAGCATTGTAGACATAGAAATTTGCAAAATAATACGGATCTGAATGTTACAGACCCGTAGACTAAAATTTATCTCACAAGCAAAACATGATCACACCTTAGTGCTCTTGGGTGTTAATCACATAGCGATGTGAACTAGATTATTGACTCTAGTAAACCCTTTGAGTATTGGTCACATTGCGATGTGAATTATGGGTGTTAATCACATGGTGATGTGAACTATTGGTGTTAAATCACATGGCGATGTGAACTAGATTATTGACTCTAGTGCAAGTGGGAGACTGAAGGAAATATGCCCTAGAGGCAATAATAAAGTTATTATTTTATTTCCTTATATCATGATAAATGTTTATTATTCATGCTAGAATTGTATTAACCGGAAACTTGATACATGTGTGAATACATAGACAAAACAAAGTGTCCCTAGTATGTCTCTACTAGACTAGCTCGTTAATCAAAGATGGTTAAGTTTCCTGACCATAGACATGTGTTGTCATTTGATGAACGGGATCACATCATTAGGAGAGTGATGTAATGGAAAAGACCCATCCGTTAGCTTGGCATAATGATTGTTTAGTTTTATTGCTATTGCTTTCTTCATGACTTGTACATGTTCCTCTGACTATGAGATTATGCAACTTGTGAATACTGGAGGAACACCTTGTGTGCTATCAAACGTCACAACGTAACTGGGTGATTATAAAGATGCTCTACAGGTGTCTCCGAAGGTGTTTGTTGGGTTGGCATAGATCAATATTAGGATTTGTCACTCCGTGTATCAGAGAGGAATCTCTGGGCCCTCTCGGTAATGCTCATCACTATAAGCCTTGCAAGCAATATGACTAATGAGTTAGTTACGGGATGATGCATTACGGAATGAGTAAAGAGACTTGCCGGTAACGAGATTGAACTAGGTATGATGATACCGACGATCCAATCTCGGGCAAGTAACATACCGATGACAAAGGGAACAAAGTATGTTGTTATGTGGTTTGACCGATAAAGATCTTCGTAGAATATGTAGGAGCCGATATGATCATCCAGGTTCTGCTATTGGTTATTGGCCGGAGATGTGTCTCGGTCATGTCTGCATAGTTCTCGAACCCGTAGGGTCCGCACGCTTCACGTTCGATGACGATTTGTATTATGAGTTATGTGATTTGACGACCGAAGTTTGTTCGGAGTCCCGGATGAGATCACGGACTTGACGAGGAGTCTTGAAATGGTCAAGAGGTAAAGATTCATATATAGGACGATGGTATTTGGACACCGGAAGTGTTCCAGGTGATACCGAGTCACTGGAAGTTGTTCCGGGCAACCCCCGGCAAAGATATGGGCTCAATGGGCCAAGTAAGGGAACACACCAGCCCATAAGGGGCTGGTGCGCCCCCTATAGGGACAGCCACATGGGGAGAAAGGGAAATGAGAGGAGGAAAAGGAAAGTATGAAGTAGGACTCCTACTTCCTCCCCCCTCCTTCCTTTCCCCTTGTCCAAATATGGTAAGGGGGGAGCCGAATTGTATTAGGCGCCCAAGTAGGATTCCTCCTACTTTGGCATGCCCTAGGCTGCCTCCCTCCCTCTACCTCCTTTATATACGTGGGGAGGGCACCCTTAGAACACACAACAATTGTTCCTAGCCGTGTGCGGTGCCCCCCTCCATAGTTACACACCTCGGTCATATCGTCGTAGTGCTTAGGCGAAGCCCTGCACCGGTAACTTCATCATCACCGTCGCCACGCCGTTGTGCTGACGGAACTCTCCCTCGTCCTCAACTGGATCAAGAGCTCGAGGGACGTCATCGTGCTGAACGTGTGCTGAACACGGAGGTGCCGTACGTTCGGTACTTGGATCGGTTGGATCGCGAAGACGTTCGACTACATCAACCGCATTACTAAACGCCTCCGCTTTCGGTCTATGAGGGTACGTGGACACACTCTCCCCGCTCGTTGCTATGCTTCTCCTAGATAGATCTTGCGTGATCATAGGAAAATTTTGAAATACTACGTTCCCCAACAAATAAAACTTTATTTGTTCCAAAAGACGTTACCTGGGGAATACTGACAAAAATAAGTGTGCGAATGCGGTAAAATTCTACAAAGCCTACCATGTAGGCACAAAATACTTATCAAAATCATCACATAATTTGGACTCATGAAACATCGAGCGCGACCTTATCGATGCAACGTGTCTCCTTTCCTGGGACTATACCTTTAAAGGTAGTCCGGATTGGATGGATACGGGATCTGCCAAACTGCATCTTCTGCGGAGTGTCCTTGTAGATGAGGTTTAGGTTGTTGGCGCCGTCCATCAGGAGTTTGGGCAGTTGATAGCCGTCGATGATAGGATCGAGGAAGAGATCCGCAAATCCTTGGTTGTTGACTCCTAGCTATTAGCTAGTCTTGGTGACCAAAGGTGATTGGGATGTCCGGCCATTTATCTTCCAAGGTTGTCACATAGTCAACGTGGCAAATCTCTCGAGGAGCTCTCTTCCATTGATTTCTTGAGGAGTGGATCTCGTAGATCATCAAGATGTTCGTGTCATCAGACGGTTCCTCCATCCGTGTTTGGTTAGTCATGACACCTTGGCTTGTGTGCATGCCGAGGTTGTCCAGGAGCTACACTCCCGCTCTTGCTACCTTCCTAACTATCCAACAGTTTCTAAGCCTGTGTGTGGGTGGTTTATCCGAGGAAACAAAGTGAATGTGCATGGTTCGTCCAATATCGCGTCCAACATCGACTTGGGTCCCTTGCTTGATCGGTTTTTCTTCCATGAAGGCTGATCGTCAGGTTTATATGAGCTGGTGCGCTTTAAACGCCTATTACGGCGCGGGCGCCTGCTCTCTTCCCCTAATTTGGGTTGGTCCAAACTGGGGTTCTGGTGCCATTGATTGGCTGATTGGACATCCTCCATAGCACAATATTTTGGCACTACGTTAGATAGCTCGGCAAACGTTCTAAGGCATTTCCGTGCAACAACCTTTGCAATTCCTTCATCGTAACAATTGTAATGGAATGCCGCTAAGTCCTCCTGATCCGTGCATTCCGGTATCTATATTATTTTTTGTAACCAGAAATCTTGTCAAAAATTGCTAGATAGTTTCATTTTTCTTTTGCTAGATAGATTCCAGACGTCGATCGCCCACAGATGTCAGGCGATACTCGACCTGGGGGGTGGGTGGGACAGAAAATTTTATTCTGATCCGGTCTGACATTGGCCTCCCGGGGAGATCCTCCTGAGGTCGGTCTAATGTCGGCCTCAGTACTATTGGCGGGGCCTGGCTAACCTTGCTGCTGTAGTGCATCATCAGATCCGAGCTCCAGGCTTGGTCCGATGATGTGTGATTTCATTCCCATGGTCGGTACGAAACCAACATCCGGAAGGAGGTACCTTGCAGCTCCTCTACCAGATCTAGTGTCATGGGAGAGGGCATGTACATGGGATTTGAGTTGTTGAGATCGATGTCCCGACAAGGGGTCGGAGCTTCGATTTTCTCCGATGTTTCGATTAAGCCGAAGTGAAGGTGCTCCGACGCAGAATCTACGCCGATGCCGATTTGATCATCGGACGGTGACGCCATCGAGCCGCTTCGACTACACTGAGGGACCTGTATGGGCCACCAATGATGGAGTCGAATTCGGTAGATCTCGGGTAGGGCGTCCTAAGCTGGTATCCTTGGCACGATGGTAACATGACGAAGAAGGGACACATTGTTTACCCAAATTTAGGCCCTCTTGTAGAGGTAAAACCCTACGTCCTACTTTGTTGTATTGATTGTGGATGGGGTACAAAGTACAGGTTGATCTACCTCGAGATTGTATGTGAATGTCTCTACCTCTACGGTCGAAACCCCTCGGCTTAAATAGATGTCGGGGTTCCTAGGGTTACATATATGTCAGTTACATCTGAAGATAAACATGCCGAAGAATGCATTCGTGTCTTGAAGTATGCATCAAGTCTTTGATATATTCCATATTGAGTATGCCATGGGGCCTGACGAATGTGGCCCACTGGTTGGTTGTTTGGGGGTCCTCGGCCCAGCCCACCTTGGGGAGCCGACGTGGTGAACACCCCTCTATGTAGGACACCATTGATACGTCTCCGTCGTATCTACTTTTCCAAACACTTTTGCCCTTGTTTTGGACTCTAACTTGCATGATTTGAATGGAACTAACCCAGACTGACGCTGTTTTCAGTAGAATTGCCATGGTGTTATTTTTGTGCAGAAACAAAAGTTCTTGGAATGACCTGAAACTTCACGGAGATTATTTTTGGAAATAATAAAAAATACTGGCGAAAGAATCAAGGCCAGGGGGCCCACACCCTGTCCACGAGGGTGGGGGGCACGCCTACCCCCCTGGGCGTGCGCCCCTGCCTCGTGGGCCCCCTGTAGCTCCACCGACCTCAACTCCAACTCCATATATTCACGTTCGGGGAGAAAAAAATCAGAGAGAAGGATTCATCGCGTTTTACGATACAGAGCCACCGCCAAGCCCTAAACTCTCCCGGGAGGGCTGATCAGGAGTCCTCTTGGGGCTCCGAAGAGGGGAATCCGTCGCCATCGTCATCATCAACCATCCTCCACCACCAATTTCATGATGCTCACCGCCGTGCGTGAGTAATTCCATCGTAGGCTTGCTGGACGGTGATGGGTTGGCTGAGTATCATGTAATCGAGTTAGTTTTGTTAGGGTTTGATCCCTAGTATCCACTATGTTCTGAGATTGATGTTGCTATGACTTTGCTATGCTTAATGCTTGTCACTAGGGCCCGAGTGCCATGATTTCAGATCTGAACCTATTATGTTTTCATGAATATATGTGAGTTCTTGATCCTATCTTGCAAGTCTATAGTCACCTACTATGTGTTATGATCCGCAACCCGAAGTGACAATAATCGGGACCCCTCCCGGTGATGACCGTAGTTTGAGGAGTTCATGTATTCACTATGTGTTAATGCTTTGGTCCGGTGCTCTATTAAAAGGAGGCCTTAATATCCCTTAGTTTCCAATAGGACCCTGCTGCCACGGGAGGGCAGGGGACAAAAGATGTCATGCAAGTTCTTTTCCATAAGCACGTATGACTATATTCGGAATACATGCCTACATTACATTGATGAATTGGAGCTAGTTCCGTGTCACCCTATGTTATAACTGTTGCATGAATAATCGCATCCGACATAATTCTCCATCACCGATCCAATGCCTACGAGCTTTTCACATATCGCTCTTTGCTTAGTTACTTTTCCGTTGCCACTGTTACAGTCACTACAAAACTGCTACTGTTACTTTTGCCACCGTTACCGTTACTTCCATACTACTTTGCTACTAAACACTTTGCTGCAGATACTAAGTTATCCAGGTGTGGTTGAATTGACAACTCAGCTGCTAATACTTGAGAATATTCTTTGGCTCCCCTTGTGTCGAATCAATAAATTTGGGTTGAATACTCTACCCTCGAAAACTGTTGCGATCCCCTATACTTGTGGGTTATCAAGACTATTTTCTGGCGCCGTTTTTGGGGAGCATAGCTCTATTCTTTGAGTCACTTGGGGTTTATATCGGCTGGTCACTATGAGGAGCTTGAAAGACGAGAATACTAAAATTATCCCTCAACTACGAGGGGAGGTAAGGAACAACCATCTAGCTCTGCACTTGATTCACCTTCTGTTTTGAGTAAGCTTGAGCCACCTAAACCTGCTTCTATGATACTTATGATGAAACTACTATGCTTGATACTACTGTGCCACTAGGTGAATTTCTGGATGAGCAACTTGCTAGGGCTAGAGAGAATGAAATTATTGAAACTGATAATATTGATGAAAGTGATGATGAAGATTCTCCCCCTAGATATGAATTGCCTGTTGTGCCTGAGGGTTATGTTATGGATGAAGAAACTGCTAGAGACTTTCTTGTTTGCAATTATAGGAGTGATCTTCAGAAATTATTAGTTAAGCTGAAAGAAAAATCTCCGAATGCTAGAACGAAATATGATCCTGCTTATGCTACTTCACCTATCTTTGTTACTGATAAGGATTATGATTTCTCTGTCGATCCTGAGATAATTACTTTGGTTGAATCTGATCCTTTCTATGGCTATGAATCTGAAACTGTTGTGGCACATCTTACTAAATTAAATGATATAGCCACCCTATTCACTAATTTTCGGGGATATACCCCGCGGTGTAACCCGCCGGATGTATGCCCCGGCTGGAGCGTGGCGACTCACTGGTGACCCGCCTGGAGCTTGGCGATTCACAGATAACCCGCCCGATATTGGCGACTCATTAGTAACCCGGCGGGCGGGTCAGATGGACAACAAGGCCCAAAGCCCAGAAGGCCGGCTCATGTTATGATGGGCCGGCTTAAGAGGAAAAGGATGACAAATATTTCCTTTATGAGGAAGCAAGACCCGGACTTGTCTTTAGCTTGTAAGAGAAGATAGACTAGTCCTAGTCCTACTAGGACTCCACATGTAACCCTCCCCTCTAACTTATATAAGGAGGGGCAGGGCTCCCCAAGGAGGGGGAGAAGACAAGAAACAATATCTAGGGCTAGACACAAAGAGGAGAGCCGGCTTACGGTGACTTCCTCATGAGCATAATGAGACCTAGCCTCAAAGAGCATGTAGGGTTATTACCGGATGATGTTTCCCGGGGCCCGAAGCTGTCTAAATCCTTGTTTTGTGTGTCGCGTCTCTCGTCCCGATCAACCCCTCTCAAGCTACTACATAGATGCGTTGGCCTCGCGACTAAGTCCTGACACTAAGGACATCTGCCGTGACAAATCCACGACAGTTGGCGCCCATCGTGGGGCTAGGCGCATGGTGGTGTTGAGTTCTTGGAGGGATCTCTTTAGGGATCGAAGAGCTCGCGAGTAGACGGATGAAGGTTTACGTTCCAGAAGATTAAGAGTGCGTCGAATGTGCTATCGCCGCCGCAAGTTAAAGATGTGTTGAGATCAAGCAATGCAAGGATCACGTCACAGGGGCCAGCAGGAGTGCAAGAGAATTTTTTTGCAGTATGATTGGGGAGCAGTTGAATCGCAAGTCGCCAGGCCGTGTTTCTCGGTTACAGCATGTTTTTCCGACGTACCCAGTCCTGAGGTGTTTTGTCGCTACAGGCGACTTCCAAGTCATAGAACGTCATCAATCGTACCAACTACTGCTGCATGTTAACGTACAAAGGACAAAACAAGATCTATGCTGCTCATGTGGGTTGAGTGCTAGTTTAATTCTCAGAATTGCTATCTCGGATAGCTATACATACATGGAGGCAGGCTGTACAAGGAAATATGAGCAGAGACGTCCAATCAACAGCGCTGCACACTAGAAAGAACGAAACAGGTGTGGGGTTGCCGAGTCAAAATGCGACCGGAGAAAAGACAGGACCTGGCATGATTCGGCCTGGCCTATGATGCTCAAGCTTCTGCCTGTGAGCCGGCCGAGCGGGCATCTGACTCGCCCGCGCCAAATCACCGCCTTCACCATTAGCCGGGGCTGCCTCTGATGTGCCTCCTCTGCCTCGGCCCACACCTTGTCACTGCTCCATGGCTGTGCTGCTGCCTCGAGACGGCCAAGCTGCTGTTCACCTGCACGCCTCGCTGTTGCTGCTCCTTCTACGAGATCTACAGCTGCACCTCCACTCTAGCGGAGCTACCAGTACGATCTGCCGCTGCTGCTTTGTGCATAAAGACCAAAATCTAGTCATCAACTACTACTCCATCATCCACTATGACGTATGAAGGCACTAGTCAAACTGATGGGTCAAACTAAGCACGACCGGAGGAGATCTCGATGCGCCTGAGTCGGCCTCGCCTCCATGCGCCGCATCAAGATATCACCGCGCCTCCGAACTGGGTCTTGCCGTCGCTGCTGCTGCACTTCTGAACCGCCGCTGCACCGGGTCATCTTCTACCACCGTCATCGACCCGAGGGTGCCGCCGCTGCTGCTTTGAGCCGCCGGCCCCCAAGCCTCCCAAACCGCCGGCCTCCAAGTGTTGCGAGCCACCCCAGCCAAAGCGACTTCATCTACGGCCTTCACACCTCTGAACCGGCCGAAGAGTATACTACAATTTGCACGCAGTGGGGATTATACAAAATACGGCGAACTCTCGCAAGGCCTTTGAAAGGATCAACACAAAAATTCTTGGTTATCTATGGATGCCATATGGTGATCATCTGTCGCCTAAAATCAGGTGATATTTATCTTACATATATTGTTAAGTACATGTTGATTTCCTTCGACAAACAACTACTCCATACATTGTATGTTTTGTATGCAGGACAATTGTGGTTTATACCATGGGTACGGAGCATGTACTTGCAACATTGCGCTCGGTGTTCGTCCGTGCCTCATTACCCGGTAAATGGACGCGCAAGCCGCCACCCTTGCGGCCCGGATTACTTCAACTCACCGGAACCGTCCCTGTGATTGACTCGTCCGTCCGCGCCGCCTTACACCGCCACGGACGACTCGCCCGTCCGCCCTCGCGGCCGGTTCACGTGTCCGCGCTAGCTTACAAATGCCGTGGCCGACTCGCTGTCCGCGCCAGCTTACAAACGTCGCGGCCGACTCACCCGTCCACATCAGTTTACCACGATGTGGCCGGTTCACCCGTGAGCGACTTCAACTTCATCTAGCGATCATCAATGTCATGGCGGATTATTTCCGGCCTGGCACATCAGGTGATATCCATCTAAAATATATTTTATTGGTACATATTATTTTTTGTCAAGGAGCAGTTTATCTTTGTCTTGGTCTGCAATATTGTTGATGCAGGACAATTGTTCACTACATCAAAACGACGTGGCTCGCCCGTCCGCACCGGCTTACAACGCCGTGGCCGTCTCTCGCGACCGCGCCGGCTTACAATGCCTTGGCCAACTCGCCCGTCCACACCGGCATACAACACCATGGCCGGTTCATCTGTCTGTGCCGCCTCGGATGTTGCGGTCGTCTTTACCGTCCGTCTCTCGCGGCCTGGTCTACATCAACACATCGGGCCACACCTATTTGCATGAGCTGTTTATTGAGTATGAGCAAGTCGCTGCTTGGGAAGCCTGGTTTTTCTTTCAACAAAATTGGAGGCAAATAATCATATATTATTAGCCGCCGTGTGCACTGGATGGTTCAATGGGCGTGCACACAAGTTGCCGCCACTACAGTTTGGTTAACCTCAAAATAGCCAGTTGGGAGGAACCATTGGCCGAGTTGCTGACATGGCTCATACGAGATCATTTATAACCCGCTGTAGTCACCTCAACCTTCTGTGGATTCACATCGCGCTATCAACGCAATTGATATACACCTTCTGCTATGATCAAATATGGAGAATCTCAAGCCAACACTTCGAGTCATCTTGAGACTCGGGGGCTAAAATGGTATGGCTCGGCAAAATTAGCCGGTTTCAATGAATTCAAGAACTCCGGGTCATTAAAGGGAAGATAACCCGGCCCGGGAGGCTACTGCTTTATTGACGAATATTTAAAAGCCGTTAGAAAAATTTCCAGTTCAAAATGAATATTCCGGTTTAAAATACAGCTCAAGAGACATCTCTCTCCTGCAAAGCTTTGAAGCTCTCAAAACCGGTTCAACATCCGGATCAAGGTAAATTTTGTCCCTTACAAAGCTTTGAGGATCTCAATATCCGCTTTAAGAATTTCCAGTTCAAAAAGAATTAATCTCTCGCAAGTTTGAGATCTCGGACAAATTAATGGTTACCAAAGAGAACTTGCTTCCATGATGCACGGTTCAAAACATGGGTATCCTGCCTTACGGCTTATTTTATTATGGTCACTTGGGGGCTTCCTGCTCATCGGGCATAGCTATCAGTACCCTCTTGACCGGCGCAATGCCAAAATTTATATGGTCATTTGCGGGCTTCCTGTTCAAACATAGGTCGTATTCGAACCAAAGAGAACATAGCTGTCGATACCCTTTTGATTAGCAAACTGCTGAACCTACTTGGGGGCTTCTTGATCGTATCCGAATCATAGCTCAACCCCTTTGGGAATCGACGTGGATCATATTCGAATCAGCGTTGTTAAACAACTTTTAAGGTCATTTGGGGGCTTCCTGTTCAAACATAGGTCGTATTCGAATCAAAGAGAACACAACTTTCGATACCCACTTTGATCGGCAACACCAACGCCACTGGGGGCTATATGATCGTATCCGAATCTTAGCTTAACCCCTTTGGAATGGTTTACTGATCGTATTCGAATCAGAAGCCTAAAAATTTTTATTTGTTTTTATACAATCGCAAGTATTTGAGTTGTCACAAATATCATATGTGCCGGCTCTTCTGAGTTGAGTTATCAACTTCACCGTCCGGGTCACATAAGCCGGCGGTATCATTCAAAGGATCATAGGGATCTTGTGATCTACTTGTGTGCGTGATAAGGCTACATTTGGGTGGTTACCGCCTGGCTTTTGACGTTAAGTCGCCAGGCATATGTTGTTTAAACTCTTTGCAGGATTTGCGTGAATATGACATATAAATGATTAAGTTCAAGCTCATTACCAAACTTGATGCTTCAAAATGATTATCCGTTCTGGATTTTTCTCAAAGGCTATAAGCCGCCGGGTTATAATAATTCCGGCTTACAATGAGGGCATATTAAATCGTCATCGGCCAAGAGCCGCCGGGTATTTAAACTCCGGATTTACTTATCAACCGATGAGGTATTCAAATTTTTAATAGCCAAAACTGGCTGGATTTTCATGATGATATTGAATGATTGAGGTTTTCATACCGGATTATATTATTGAAATCTTGAATAGCCAACATGGCTGGATTTCTATTGTGATTATCAATAACCAGTGTTATAATTGAGGTTTTCAAAGTCACTTTAGCGCAACTGCTATTATTTTTATCAATGGATATGATTTATTCTACAATGGAAGGAATAGTCCCGAGTCGCTGCAGGCTTACGACCCGGCACTTGGGGGATACATTGTTCAAATCGAGATTACATCGAATATACAAGTCCCATGTCACTGCCAGCATGCACCATGGCACTTGGGGGCTAATGCAAAGTCATTTTTTGCTCAATTTATTGAAGACCCGACTCATCACATTTTAAATGAGCCGGCCCTTGGGGGCTACCAATTGCTCCTGTCAAAAATTCAAGTCCCTGCTCATTATTGCATAATGACCCGACCCTTGGGGGCTACACTGGTTGAAGTTTTCATGAGCATAAAGCAATTACAAGTCCCAGGTTGCTGCAAGCATGACAACCCGACACTTGGGTGCTACATGTGTGGAATATTCAGTTTATATGATTGAGATGAATAAACCGGATTTCTCAAGGTTGCAACATTTATTGGAGCAAGTCTTAAAACATCACTTTGTTCTGCTCAAGACTTGGGGGCTATAGGTAATATGGATATAAGGGAGAAAAATCTTCAAATTATCAGTTTTGAGCAAATCAGGAGGATCAAGCACATAAACCGGTGTCAACAACAATTATGACCCGGTGTCGTCTGTTTTATAATCTGGCAGTTTTTGGTAATGATAAACCGACAAGTTTTACATCTTCAAGTCGGCTGACTATCAGATGAGTATTTCAAAACCAATATTTTTTAAGCCGGCGCGTTGGAAACCGACTCAAATGGATTATTTCTTATAATATTTCTCAACAAGAGACCAATGTCAGCAAATTGACTCTGAAGCTGGCCTGTTGACCCGGATTTCTCAAAGGAAGTATCTGGATCTTTTACATTGCTAAAATTGGGACATATCTGCTAAAGAGATTTGCTATGAGATCATGGATACATATCAAGGAAGAAATGTCAAGGACTTAAGGATGATCAGGTGCCGGCTTACAAGAATATTTAACCCGGAGTACAACCTATCAAATTTGTTCTTGTGTTTATGTTGCAGATCAGTTTAACATGGATAAATCCAACTTAAACTGCGGGCTAATGTCGGGGATATACCCCGCGGTGTAACCCGCCGGATGTATGACCCGACTGGAGCGTGGCGACTCACTGGTGACCCACCTGGAGCTTGGCGATTCACAGATAACCCGCCCGATATTGGCGACTCATTAGTAACCCGACGGCCGGGTCAAATGGACAACAAGGCCCAAAGCCTAGAGGGCCGGCTTAAGAGGAAAAGGATGACAAATATTTCCTTTATGAGGAAGCAAGACCCGGACTTGTCTTTAACTTGTAAGAGAAGATAGACTAGTCCTAGTCCTACTAGGACTCCACATGTAACCCGCCCCTCTAACTTATATAAGGAGGGGCAGGGCTCCCCAAGGAGGGGGAGAAGACAAGAAACAATATCTAGGGCTAGATACAAAGAGGACAGCCGACTTACGGCGACTTCCTCATGAGCATAATGAGACCTAGCCTCAAACAACATGTAGGGTTATTACCGGATGATGTTTCCCGGGGCCCGAAGCTGTCTAAATCCTTGTTTTGTGTGTCGCGTCTCTTGTCCCAATCAACCCCTCTCAAGCTACTACATAAATGCGTTGGCCTCGTGACTAAGTCCTGACACTAAGGATGCCTGCCGTGACAAATCCACGACACTAATGATGAGAAAACTCGTTATTACTATATCCTTAGGTTATTTCGGTTCTCATTAAAGGGTGATGCTAAGGCATGGTTTAATTCTCTTGATCCTGGTTGTGTGCGTAGTCCCCAGGATATGATTTATTACTTCTCTGCTAAATATTTCCCTGCTCATAAGAAGCAAGCTGCTTTAAGGGATATATATAATTTTGTGCAAATTGATGAAGAGAGTCTCCCACAAGCTTGGGGGAGGCTTCTCCAATTACTTAATGCTTTGCCTGATCATCCTCTCAAGAAAAATGAAATACTTGATATCTTTTATAATGGACTAACCGATGCTTCCAGAGACCACCTGGATAGTTGTGCTGGTTGTGTTTTCAGGGAAAGAACAGTCGATCAAGCTGAATTGCTATTGAATAATATGTTTACTAATGAAAATAATTGGACACTTCTTGAACTAACTCCTAAGCCAACTCCGAAGAAAAGGGGTGTTCTATTTCTCAGTCCTGAAGATATGCAAGAGGCAAAGAAATCTATGAAAGAAAAAGGTATAAAAGCTGAAGATGTTAAGAATTTACCTCCTGTTGAAGAAATACATGGTCTTAATTTACCACCTATTGAAGAAATACATGGTGTTGATAACCAGACACAGGTAGTAAAGGTATATTCTCTCTATAGATATGATAAAGCTGAAATCCCTCCTACTAAGTTTGCTAGCCAATGCTTAGATGAGTTTGATAATTTTATGGTTAAGCAAGAAGACTTCAATGCTTATTTTGGTAGATAATTAAAACACAATGCTTATATGATTGAACACTTGAGTGATTATATGTCTAGAGTTAAAGGTGAACTTAAACTCATTAGTAAACATGCTTCTATGGTTACAACTGAAGTAGAACAAGTACTTAAAGCTCAAAATGATTTGCTCAATGAATTAAATAGTAAGAAAAATGATAATGCTGTTAGAGTTATGACTAGAGGGGGTAAAATGACTCAGGAACCTTTGTATCCTGAGGGCCACCCTAAGAGAATTGAGCAAGATTCTCAAGAACTAATGTAGATGCACCTAATCCTTCTAAAAAGAAGGAAAAGAAAAATGATAGGACTTTGCATGCTTCTAGTGAACCTGTTGTTGACAAACCTGAGAATCCCAATGATATTTCTATTTCTGATGCTGAAACACAATTTGGTAATGAACATGAACCTAGTGATAATGTTAATGATGATGTTCATGTTGATGCTCAACCTAGCAATGATAACGATGTAGAAATTGAACCTGCTGTTGATCTTGATAACCCACAATCAAAGAACCGACGTTATGATAAGAGAGACTTTGTTGCTAGGAAGAACGGTAAAGAAAGAGAGCCATGGGTTCAGAAACCCATGCCTTTTCCTCCCAAACCATCCAAGAAAAAGGATGATGAGAATTTTGAGCGCTTTGCTGAAATGATTAGACCTATCTTTTTGCGTATGCATTTTACTGATATGCTCAAAATGAATCCTTATGCTAAGTATATGAAATAAATTGTTACAAATAAAAGAAAGATACCGGAAGCTGAAATTTCCACCATGCTTGCTAATTATACTTTTAAGGGTGGAATACCAAAGAAACTTGGAGATCCAGGAGTACCAACTATACCATGCTCCATTAAAAGAAACTATGTTATAACTGCTTTATGTGATCTTGGAGTCGGTGTTAGTGTTATGCCTCTCTCTTTATATCGTAGACTTGATTTGAATAAGTCGACACCTACTGAAATATCTTTGCAAATGGCCGATAAATCAACTGCTATACCTGTCGGTATTTGTGAGGATGTTCCTGTTGTGGTTGCAAACATTACTATCTTAACGGACTTTGTTATTCTTGATATTCCCGAGGACGATAGTATGTCAATTATCCTTGGTAGACCCTTTTTGAACACTGCATGGGTTGTCATTGATTGCAACAAAGGCAATGTAACTTTTCATGTTAATGGTAATGAGCATACGGTACACTTTTCGAGGAAACAACCTCAAGTCCACAGTATCAATTCTATTGGAAAAATTCCATCGATTATCTTTGGAGGTTTTGAATTTCATCTACCCACTTTCAAGAAGAAATATGATATTCTTATTATTGGGGACGTACATATCCCCATTGAGGTAACATAGTGTTATTCGAAATTTCTCCGGTTTCATGTTATTCTAAATGAGTTTGTTAACAAGACCTGATCAACCTTGTTAGTGGATTCCTTTTGATGAGGATGAGATGGATGAAGTTAGAAAGCACAACCTTCTGTACCCTCCTTCTACTTTTTGTTAGTTAGATTAAATAAAGTAAAATAGTATTTTCTGTCTGTTTTCTGAATTATCCGTGCAATAGAAAAATACCCCGAAAATAAAAGTTCTCCAAATGCCCTGAAATTGAAATATGATTTTTATGGAATATTTGAGAATATCTGGCACTGTGAACACAGCAGGGGGAGCAAGCACCTGGCCACGAGGGTCCAGGGCGCGCCCACCCCCCTGGGGCGCCCCCCTGCCTCGTGGGCCTAGGGTGGCTCCCCTCCACTTATCCCAGCCACCACACACTCCTTCTTCCTCCCAAAAAAAATCATCAACCAGCTCAAGCACGAGTTCTAGCTCATTTTGCTGCGATTTTTGATCTCCTTGCTCAAAGCTCCATTCACAAAACTGCTTTGGGGGATTGTTCTTTGGTATGTGACTCCTCCAATGGTCCAATTAGTTTTTGTTCTAGTGCTTTATTCGTTGCAAATTTTTGCTGCCTAGGTGACCTTGTTCTTGAGCTTGCATGTTAAAATTTATATGGTCCCAAGTAGTTCTAATGCATGATATAGTCTCTAGGCACTTGTGGGAGTAGTTGCTATCAATTTTGTTGAGCTTGGTTCACTTTTATTTGAAGTTACTAAAAATTGCAGTAATTTTTAGAAAACGATGAAGAGATTTTTGAGGGGCTCTTCGAGCCGAAGCTCGAAGGATAAGCAAAGTGAAGAAGACAAGAGGCCCAAATACAATCTCCCTCGAACCACAGAGGTTCGGCCGTGTGAATTTCCTTGTGATGATTTCTTGAGAGCAGCCGGGATTTATGATGATTTTTATGAGTTGGCTGAGAATGCAGGCCTCATCGACTTCCTCCGTGACCAACGCGAACAGTATCTCCTACTCACTAATATTTTTGTGGAAAATTTTCATTTCCATACTAGGAGGTCACAACCTTCGGTGGATTTCTATTTATATGATGAGTATAAGGAGATGTCCCTCTATGAATTTTGTGAGGTTTGCAAGTTGCCCTTTTCGGGCAGCATAGAGGAACCACATCGTAACGATGTGGAGGGGTTTATTGATACAATTGCTATAGGGGAAACGAGGAAAGTTTCCGACGCAAGAATTACTAGCATACACTTTCCTGTTCTATGTTACTTTGCATTATTTGATAGTAGATGCTTAATTGGTCGCGGAAACTGTGGCAACCTTGGTGCCCCTGATATTGGCATTTTGTGCCATGCCTTGTTCCGTGATGACACATTTAGTATGGGCGCTATTGTTGCAAAGCGGTTAAATCTTAACCGTACGAAGGGCCCCATCTTGGGAGGTATTTTCGCCTCGCGCCTTGCTTCACATTTTAACATACCTATTAGGCATTGTGAGAAAGAAGAAAAGTTGCTGCCCCCGGTTTTTCTAGACTATAAGAGTATGGTAGCACATGATTTTATCGTTAAGAATAGGGAAAAGACGCTTAAGTACAAACTGATATTTGATAAAATTCGCCCTGAGATTATTACTTTGCCGGCTCCTTCTTTGTTTTTCTTATCTTCAGGCTAGTACCTTGTTCCGCCGGAGGTCATTCACGCCTACCAAAACCCCACACCAGCTACAGAGCCAGAGCCGGAACCACAATTTGATCCTTCACGACAGTCTATTTACCAGTGGGATCCGGAGGAGATTGCCAACCAGTGGCAACCCGAGGCTCCTTCTCAGTACGACCCCAGTTACAACTTCGGATATCCGCCAGGTCAGCCATGGCCATAGACCAACTTAGGCCAAAAGCCTAAGCTTGGGGGAGTACGTATTTCTCATCGACATTACATTCATGTTCACACACTCATGCTAGTTGTCGGTGCTCATACTTTTTCATTGTACTATCCATGCTAGTTTATTTTCCTTTTTATGCTTTCTTCTTGTGTATTTGAAAAACCTTAAGAAAAACCAAAAAATATATTAGTTGTAGCTTTTAGCTAGTTTACTTTCTTGCTTGTAGTAGTAGTAATTAAAAGAAACCCAAAAATATTTCCCATCCTTCTTTTTGTTTGTTGGGAGCTTTCCCGTGTAAATAGTTTTATTTCCTTTCTTTTCTTTGGGGTCGATAGGAGAAGACCATAATGAAATTGTTGAAGTGGCTCTTATATACATATTGTTGATTTAACCAAGAGCCCATATTACCTTGTCTTCTCCCTTGAATTGAATGCCTGCAGATTCCATCTTAGTCCAATGCACGTGCACTACTATTATTGTACACATCGTTCGGTCGTGCAAGTGAAAGGCAATTATGACGATATATGATGAACTGGTTGAGATGAGAGAAGCTAGTATGAACTCGACCTCTCTTGTTTTTGTAAATATGATTAGTTCATCGTTCCTGATTCAGCCTACTATGAATAAACATGTTTGCAATGACAATTAGAGATTATAGTTGCTTATGCCATGCTTAATTAGCTAGGAGTTTATAATGGTTTAGCTTGCGTGCCAACATGCTATTAAAATGATTGTGATGTGGTATAGTAGGGTGGTATCCTCCTTTGAATGATTCGAGTGACTCGACTTGGCACATGTTCACACATGTAGTTGAAACAAATCAACATAGCCTTCACGATATTTATGTTCACGGTGGATTATATCGTACTCATGCTTGCACTCAATGTTTATTAATTTTAATGCATGTTCATGACTGTTGTCGCTCTCTAGTTGGTCGCTTCCCTGTCTTTTGCTAGCCTTCACTGCATTAAGCGGAATACCGCTTGTGCATCCAATTCCATAAACCCCAAAGTTATTCTATATGAGTCCACTATACCTTCCTATATGCGGTATCTACCTACCGTTCCAAGTAAATTTGTATGTGCCAAACTCTAAACCTTCAAATGAAATTCTGTTTTGTATGCTCGAATAGCTCATGTATCAACTAGGGCTGTCTGTATCTTCCATGCTAGGCGGGTTATTCTCAAGAGGAGTGGACTCCGCTCCTCACTCATGAGAAAATGGCTGGTCACCGGGATGCCTAGTCCCATGCTTTAAGCAAATCAAATCAAAATAATTGCAAACAAAACTCCCCCAGGATTGTTGTTAGTTGGAGGCACCCGTTGTTTCGGACAAGCCATGGACTGATGCTTGTTGGTGGAGAGGGAGTATAAACTTTACCATTCTGTTTGGGAACCGCCTATAATGTGTGTAGCATGGAAGATATCGAGATCTCTCGGTTGTTATGTTGACAATGAAAGTATGCCACTCAAAATATTATTTATCTCTATTTTAAAATTGAGCTCTGGCACCTCTACAAATCCCTGCTTCCCTCTGCGAAGGGCCTATCTATTTACTTTTATGTTGAGTCATCACCCTCTTATTAAAAAGCACCAGTTGGAGAGCACCGCTGTGATAACCCACAAGTATAGGGGATCGCAACAGTTTTTGATAAGTAAGAGTGTCGAACCCAACGAGGAGCTAAAGGTAGAATAAATATTCCCTCAAGTTCTATCAACCACCGATACAACTCTACGCATGCTTGATGTTCACTTTAACTAGAACAAGTATGAAACTAGAAGTACTTTGTAGGTGTTTTTGGATAGGTTTGCAAGATAAAAAGAGAGCGTAAATAAAAGCTAGGGGATGTTGTAAGTAAAGAAGCAATAAAGTAAATATAGCGAGTGTGGAAAAGTGGTGGTAGGAGTTGCGGAATTGTCCCTAAGCAATTGACTACTTTACTAGACTGATAGCAAGTTTTATGTGGGAGAGGCCACTACTAGCATGTCATCCCTTACTTGGAATTCTATGCACTTATGATTGGAACTATTAGCAAGCATCCGCAACTACTAACGTTCATTAAGGTAAAACCCAACCATAGCATTAAGATATATTGGCCCCCTTCAATCCTGTATGCATCAATTTCTATGCTAGGTTGAAGCTTACATCACTCTTGCCCTCCAATACATAGTCCTATCAACATACAACTAACCCTATGGTGTGATCCATGCGCGCGCTCATATGATGGGCACCAAAGGACAGCAATATAACCACAAGAAAATTAAATCAATCATAGCAATTCATCAACCACCAATAGGACAACAAAAATCTACTCAGACATCATAGGATGGCAACACATCACTGGATAATAATATGAAGCATAAAGCACCATGTTCAAGTAGAGGGTACATCGGGTTGCGGGAGAGTGGACCGCTGTAGATAGAGGGGGGAAGGTGATGGAGATGTTGGTGAAGATGGCGAAGGTGTTGGTGAAGATCGTTGTGATGATGATGGCCCAGACGGTGTTCCGACGCCACCGGGAGAGAGGGGGGAGAGCCCCCCTCCTTCTTCTTCTTCCTTGTCCTTCTCCCTAGATGGGAGAAGGGTTTCCCCTCTAGTCCATGGTCTCCATGGCGTGGGAGGGGCGAGAGCCCCTCCGAGATTGGATATGTCTCTCTGTCTCTCTCTGTTTCTGCGTTCTCGTCTGCTGCCCTTTCACCGTTTCGTATATATATGGAGATCCGTAACTCTGATTGAACTGAAACCTTCGCCGTGATTTTTTACCAAAAATTAGCTTTCTTGCGGCCGAAGAAGGGCATCAACCGCCTTACGGGTGGCCCACGAGGGCCAGGGGCGCGCTCCCCTACCTCGTGGCCACTTCGGACACCGTTTCGCGTTGATCTTTCTCCCAGATTTTCCAAATATTCCAAAAATAAGCTCTGTCCGTTTTTATCCCGTTTGGATTCCGTTTGATATGGATATTCTGCGAAACATAAAACATGCAACAAACAGAGCCGCATCAAGCAATCGGATCAATATGTTAGTCCCAAAAAATAGTATAAAAAGTTGCCAAAAGTATATGAAAGTTGAATAATATTGGCATGGAACAATAAAAAATTATAGATACGACGGAGACATATCACGCTGTCATTTGCATTCATTACTATTAATTCATATTGGGTAAGACTATGATTGGACCTCTTTTACCATGAATTACAATGTTTAGTCAGTCCTTGATCTTTAAAGGTGCTCTGCATTTATGTTTGCGGTCTCAGAAAGGGCTAGCGAGATACCATCTTGTTATATCATATTATGATTGTTTTGAGAAAGTGTTGTCATCCGAGATATATTATTATTGCTCGCTAGTTGATTATGCCATTGATATGAGTAAACATGAGACCTAGGTGTTATTGTGAATATGGTTAGTCATAATCTTTGCTGAAAACTTGAATGCTGGCTTTACATATTTACAACAACAAGAGCAAACAGAGTTTGTATTTTTCTTTATCACTTTCGGTTTATCAACTGAATTGCTTGAGGACAAGCAAAGGTTTAAGCTTGGGGGAGTTGATACGTCTCCGTCGTATCTACTTTTCCAAACACTTTTGCCCTTATTTTGGACTCTAACTTGCATGATTTGAATGGAGCTAACCCGGACTGACGCTGTTTTCAGCAGAATTGCCATGGTGTTATTTTTGTGCAGAAACAAAAGTTCACGGAATGACCTGAAACTTCACGGCGATTATTTTTGGAAATAATAAAAAATATTGGCGAAAGAGACAAGGCCAGGGGCCCCACACCCTGTCCAGGAGGGTGGGGGCGCGCCTACCCCCTGGGCGCGCGCCCCTGCCTCGTGGGCCCCCTGTAGCTCCACCGACCTCAACTGCAACTCCATATATTCACGTTCGGGGATAAAAAATCAGAGAGAAGGATTCATCGCGTTTTACGATACGGAGCCGCCGCCAAGCCCTAAACTCTCTCGGGAGGGCTGATCTGGATTCCGTTTGGGGCTCTGGAGAGGGGAATCCGTTGCCATCGCCATCATCAACCATCCTCCACCACCAATTTCATGATGCTCACCGCCGTGCGTGAGTAATTCCATCGTAGGCTTGCTGGACGGTGATGGGTTGGATGAGATTTATCATGTAATCGAGTTAGTTTTGTTAGGGTTTGATCCCTAGTATCCACTGTGTTCTGAGATTGATGGTGCTATGACTTTTCTATGCTTAATTATTGTCACTAGGGCCCGAGTGCCATGATTTCAGATCTGAACCTATTATGTTTTTATGAATATATGTGATTTCTTGATCCTATCTTGCAAGTCTATAGTCACCTACTATGTGTTATGATCCGGCAACCCCGAGGTGACAATAATCGGGACCACTCCCGGTGATGACCGTAGTTTGAGGAGTTTAAGTATTCACTATGTGTTAATGCTCCGTCCGTACTCTATTAAAAGGAGGCCTTACTATCCCGTAGTTTCCAATAGGACCCCGCTGTCTCGGGAGGGTAGGACAAAAGATGTCACGCAAGTTCTTTTCCATAAGCACGTATGACTATATTCGGAATACATGCCTACATTACATTGATGAATTGGAGTTAGTTCTGTGTCACCCTATGTTATAACTGTTGCATGAATAATCGCATCAGACATAATTCTCCATCACCGATCCAATGCCTACGAGCTTTTCACATATTGCTCTTTGCTTAGTTACTTTTTCGTTGCCATTGTTACAGTCACTACAAAACTGCTACTGTTACTTTTGCCACCGTTACCGTTACTTCCATACTACTTTGCTACTAAACACTTTGCTACAGATATTAAGTTATGCAGGTGTGGTTGAATTGACAACTCAACTGCTAATATTTTCTTAAATTCTTTGGCCCCCCTTGTGTCGAATCAATAAATTTGGGTTGAATACTCTACCCTCGAAAACTTTTGCGATCCCCTATACTTGTGGGTTATAAACCATCAAGTATGACAATAGTTCCCCACTTTCCTCGATGCCTTAGAGGTGGCGCCAATGAAGGGGGATGGCATTTCAGTGTGGCACAAGAATCTCAAGGAGTGACATTCTAATTTACCGTTTTGCGGCATTTTTGCTGCAATACTGCAAGACATCTATGTATGTTCCTTATGGTGACTGTCGGTGTCAAAACCGGCGAATCTCGGGTGGGGGGTCCCGAACTGTGTGTCTAGGGTCGATGGCAACAGGAGACGGGGGACACGATGTTTACCCAGGTTCGGGCCCTCTTGATGGAGGTAATACCCTACTTCCTGCTTGATTGATCTTGATGAATATGAGGATTACAAGAGTTGATCTACCACGAGATCGTAATGGCTAAACCCTAGATGTCTAGCCTGTATGATTATGATTGCCTCTACGGACTAAACCCTCCGGTTTATATAGACATCGGAGGGGGCTAGGGTTGTGTCGGATCACGGGTTCCGTCAAAACCCTTAAGGTTCAAACTCTGGGGTGTGCATGAAGTTCTCTGCCTCCTACCGATCCGCATCCTAACTAGCTAAGATCTCAAGAACGAGCTCGACGAACTCACAATCACAAAGACACGAGGTTTATACTGGTTCGGGACACCATTGTGGTGTAATACCCTACTCCAGTGTGGTGGTGGTGGATTGCCTCTTGGGCTAATGATGAACAATACAAGGGGAAGAACAACCTCCTGACGTTGAGGTGTTCTTGTGCTTGGTGTGTGGCTAAGGATCAGGCGAGATGCCCCTGGGTCAGATGCCTCTACTGTGGTGGCTAGTTCGACTTATATAGGCCCTGGTCCTCTTCCCAAATATTGAGCGGGAAGGGAGCCAACAACGGCCAACTTGAAAGGGGACAGCTAGTACAGAAAAAGCGGTCTTCGCTTGCAAAGGGCTCTGGCGGTGACGCCGCCTTGGGCTCCATGGTGACCTCTGTCTTGCTGTCCTGCTAGTCATGGTCTCGTTGTACCGATATGGAAACCTTTGCTTGATGCCTCGGTACTCCACGCCTGCGCTCGCTCCCTTAGTTCCAAAGGGGAAACAAGGATTACGCTGCTGGTCGATGCCACCCGCGCCAAATTTCATCTTGATTGTCATGGCTCACGTCATGAGAGCCTCGCGAGATTTGCCCTGTCTTGATCTCTCCGCCCTCGCGAGCCTACCTGGTGAGGCCGCTCCTGAGGAGGTCTTATGCCGTCCGCCTCGCAAGGCTTGGCCCCTCGCGAGGGTCTTGAATGCCTTGTTGAAGAAGATGGGCCGTACAGGCCTGCTAGCACAGCCACGCCAGGCCGCAGTGCAAGTCTGGGACCCCTGCTCCTGCAACGCCGACAGTAGCCCCGGGCCCAAGGCGCGCTCGGGCTTGGCTTCTAGGCGAAGCCAAAGGTCAAGTACGGAGCACCGCGGGCCCCAAAATCCCGCGGCCTTGGTCGACGCGTGGCGGTTGATTGGACGTGGGCGACCCCTCTTCCCCATGTTGCCTTGGAGTCCTCCTGTCTATGCGGCCCCCGCTATCTACACAGTTATTCTTCCATTGCACACGCTTTACTTCCTCAATCCCTCTGCTTCCTCGAGACTCTGCCCTTCCTCCCCAATCTGACCTGTGCTTTACCCGCCTCATGGCGCTGAAACAAGCAAACAAGGGGAAGAAGACTCTGTCTTCGCCAAGTGCGCCTCCAGCCATCGAGCCTGCAGTCGGCCGATCCTTGGTGGTCAACGACGAGGCCATGGACAAGGTGCGCCCCATGCTCGCTTCCAGTTTCAATGAGTGGGGGGAGACGGTGGCCTGGCCTGCGTCTACGCCCGCATTGCTCGGGTAGCCACCGAGGTCCCAATCTTCATCGATGCTCTTTGGGCCGGCCTGATTCCCCCTTTCTCTGCCTTCTTCAATGGGTACTGGAACATTACTAGATCCACATGCTGCATCTCGACCCCCAATCCGTGACTCTCCTTGCCGTCTTCGCCTTTGTGTAGGATCTTGAGAAGAGGTGTCTAGAGGGGGGGTGATTAGACACTAAGTACCAAAGTTGCAGTTTTTAACTTCTTTTGGTTTGAATGGAGTTTAGGCACAAGTTTAACTTTTTCAATACATAACAAGCAAGCATGCAAAGAGTATATAGGCAGCGGAAAATAAAGCATGCAACTTGCAAGAATGTAAAGGGAAGGGTTTGGAGAATTCAAACGCAATTCGAGACACGGATGTTTTTGTCGTGGTTCCGATAGGTGGTGCTATCGTACATCCACGTTGATGGAGACTTCAACCCACGAAGGGTAACGGTTATGCCGAGTCCACGGAGGGCTCCACCCACGAAGGGTCCACGAAGAAGCAACCTTGACTATCCCACCATGGCCGTCGCCCACGAAGGACTTGCCTCACTAGCGGTAGATCTTCACGGCAGGCGATCTCCTTGCCCTTACAAACTCCTTGGTTCAACTCCACAATCTTGTCAGAGGCTCCCAAGTGACACCTAGCCAATCTAGGATACACCACTCTCCAAGAAGTAACAAATGGTGTGTTGATGATGAACTCCTTGCTCTTGTGCTTCAAATGATAGTCTCCCCAACACTCAACTCTCTCTCATAGGATTTGGATCTGGTGGAAAGAAGATTTGAGTGGAAAGCAACTTGGGAAAGGCTAGAGATCAAGATTCATATGGTTGGAATGGAATATCTTGGCCTCAACACATGAGTAGGTAGTTCTCTCTCAGAAATAGGATGTTGGAAGTGTAGGCTTGTTCTGATTGCTCTCTCCACGAATGAGGAGGAGGTGGAGGGGTATATATAGCCTCCACACAAAATCTAACCGTTACACACAATTTACCAAACTCAGTGGGACGGAATCATAAAACTCGGTCAGACCGATTTAGTAAACCTAGTGACCGTTAGGGTTTTCGGTGGGACTGATATGCAACTCAGTAGGACCGATATGGTTAGGGTTAGGGCAAAACGTAATCTCGGTGAGACCGATTACACAAACTCGGTGAGACCGATTTTGGTAATAAGCTAACCAGAGAGTTGGTCAGCAAACTCGGTGAGACCGACATACACCAACCGGTGGGACCGATTTTGGTAATAAGCTTACCAGAATGTTTGCATTGTAATCTCGGTAGTACCGATTGCTCAAACTCGGTGAGACCGATTTTGGTAATGGACATACACAGAGAGATTACAATCCCATCTCGGTGAGACCGAGATCCCTATCGGTGAAACCGATTTGCCTAGGGTTTGTGGCAGTGGCTATGACATCTGAACTCGGTGGCGCCGGATAGAAAGAACTAGGGCCGAGTTTGACTTTAGGTTTAGGTCATATGTGTGGAAGTGGGAAAGTAGTTGAGGGTTTTGGAGCATATCACTAAGCACATGAAGCAAGAGGCTCATTAAGCAACACCTCATCCCTCCTTGATAGTATTGGCTTTTCCTATAGACTCAATGTGATCTTGGATCACTAAAATGTAAAGAGAAGAGTCTTGAGCTTGAAGCTTGAGCCAATCCTTTGTCCTTAGCATCTTGAAGGAGTTCCCACATCCTTTAGTCCATGCCACTCCATTGTTGAACTTATCTGAAGCATACTAGATAGAGGTGTTAGTCCAACAAGAGATATGTTGACATTAATTACCAAAACCACCTAGGGAGCACTTGTGCTTTCAATCTCCCCCTTTTTGGTAATTGATGACAACATACATCAAATCTTTAGATAAAGATATGAAGAGTAGCAAGTAAAGCTTCGGAAAGACATGTAACAAGCATAGGCTCCCCCTATATGTATGCAATCATGTGAATATGGAATAGAGAAGCATGTGAGAGCATAACCATGATAGAGTAGGCAATGTGTTACATGTATCTTGGCCATATGCATCAGAGCAAAGAATATTAAAGAAAGTACCTTCATGCTCATGAGTCCTTCTTGCAAACAGTATGTACATCAGCAAGAATTCCTCATACACATGAGTGTGATGCATATACTTACCTTGTAGTCTTAAGTTGGCTTAGAGTTAAATGAACCTGCACAAACAAGGTTAGATAACACAGGTACATCTACTAGCCAGAGCCAACAGAAGAAACCACAAGAATACCAAGACTGGGATGACATGTAGAGAGTGAGTACTAAGTACCACATTGGATTAGACATGTCCCCAAGAGTAAAGATATGCAATGAATTAAATGATTCCTTTCCCTTAGATGTCTTGCTCCCCCTGAATCTAGCATGGGATACTGGGAGAAGATAGGGAACAGAAAATCAGAGCTGAAAGATATAAATGAACAAAGCTTAATGCAAATAAGCACATATGAACATGTCTTTCCCCCAAAAAGACATGTGACATCTCTCCTCTTGAACACCAAGCATCTGGGATCCTTGAGAAATACTTTCTACTTGAGTATTCTCTCCCCTCGAGATCTCTTTCTCCCCTTAATACTCTCTCCCTTTTGGAAGTGATAAGCTTTGATGTGATCTCTCTCCCCTTTGACATCAATTTCCAAGAAGGGTCTTCTGAATTTGTTGTGAATGGGTTTGGTCCTTGAGTCACAACACAAAGCATCGGACAAAATTGTGATGCTTGTAGAGGACAAGATTCATTGAGTGGAGCTGGATCAGAAGAAACACAGAATAAGTGGCAAACTGTTTTTCCTGTTGTGAAATCGGTGGCACCGAGTGGTATGCTTCGGTTGTACCGAAAGGATTTGGTTGGACCGAAAACAACAAATTGGTGAAACCGAGTTCATCTCAGAGAAAGCACTTGTCACCTCAGCTCACTAGACTAGAAAGATCTCACAAAGATTAGCAAGGAATTTACTGAATGACGTGTAATGAATTGGATGCAAGAAATGCAGAGTAACAGAAAAGAAAAGAAAGAAATCTAGATAAAGTTTTTCTTGAAAGGGGAAACAAATATGCATGAGACAAATGCAGAAACTCAAAAAAGAACACGAGAGAACTTCATCTAGAGATGGTCGGTGACAAAGTCACCTATGTTAGAGTATATTGACTTAGGAGTCAAGTGAGATCACTTGATCATAGGTCATACTCATCGTTTAAGCTCAAAATGGGGTTACCATTTCTCGCTTAAGCATCTTGATGTATTCACATCTTGTCGAGTTGCTTTAGCTCATGACTCGGAGTAAAGCTTCTCTAAGATGGAATAACATACCTTGGTTGGTGGTGTTGACCATGTAGTTGAACTTGTGTGGGTTGCTCAAGGTTGATGTAGCTCATCAAGAGTTGGGAGCACCACTTGGAATTTGAGTCCATCTACCTACATGGGTTAGTTCTTGCAAGGAGTAGCACTTGTGTATCCAAAAATGATAATCATGAAGCTCAACATAGAGTTTGTGAAAGGATATGTTTGAATGATTATGTGCTTCCTTGTCTTCAACCACCATAGAGTAGAGACTTGGTGATGTAGAGATTGCTCAAGATGTGAGTAGGTTACAATCTCATGGAGTTTGTTTCAACCAAGTACCTACATGGGTTAGATAACATGCAAGATGCAAATATATCCAAGACATAATGTTTTCATCATAAGATAGATATCATGGATTAGTCATAAGCTCATGTCTTGCATGCATCCAATGGAGTTTCTACTCCAAGTTTGAAGCATCAATGATGTTCAATTCTCCTCTCAACCTGCAAAACACTTTCTCATCAAGAGGTTTAGTAAATATATCCGCTAATTTCTTTTTGGTGCGAACATGCTTAAGTTTAATGTCACCCTTAGCAACATGATCTCGAATGAAGTGATGACGAAATTCTATATGCTTAGTTCGAGAATGTTGTACGGGATTATGACCAATTTTGATAGCACTTTCATTGTCACAAAGCAATGGAACATGTTTCACATATATCCCATAATCTTTAAGAGTTTGGGTCATCCAAAGTAATTGAGCACAACATGAACCCGGTGGCAATGTACTCCGCTTGGTAGATAAGGATACCGAAGTTTTGTTTCTTGGAGGACCAAGACACAAGAGATCTACCAAGAAATTGACAAGTACCCGAAGTGGACTTTCTATCAACCTTGTCTCCTGCATAGTCCGAGTCGGAGTAGCCAACAAGATCGAAAGAGGCCCTCTTAGGATACCAAATGCCAAAATTTGGTGTATGAATTAAGTATCTCACTATCCTTTTCACGGCCTTAAGATGACATTCTTTAGGAGCAGCTTGATATCTTGCACACATGCACACACTTAGCATAATATCGGGACATGAAGCACATAGGTATAACAATGATCCAATCATAGAGCGTTAAACCTTTTGATCAACCGGTTTACCATCTTTGGTCAAATCAAGATGTCCACTAGTAGGCATGGGTGTAGACATACCTTTGCACTCTTGCATATTGAACTTCTTGAATAAGTCCTTAGTGTACTTCGCTTGAGAGACAAAAGTACCTTCCTTAGTTTGCTTGATTTGCAACCCAAGAAATAATTTGAGTTCACTCATCATTGACATCTCAAACTTCTCCGACATTAGCTTCCCAAACTTTTCACTAAAATGAGGGTTAGTTGAACCAAATATAATATCATCAACATAGATTTGGCACACAAATAGTTCTCCATTAACCCTTTTAGTAAAAAGTGTGGAATAAATTTTCCCAATTTCAAATCCTTTTTCAAGAAGAAACTTGGTCAAGCATTTATACCAAGCTCTAGGAGCTTGTTTAAGACCATAAAGGGCTTTGTGAAGTTTGTAAACATGGTTTGGTTTCTTAGGATTAACAAAGCCGGGAGGTTGTTTAACATAAACTTCCTCCTCTATTTCACCACTTAGAAAAGCACTTTTAATGTCCATTTGGTACAAGGTGATATCATGGTGATTAGCATAGGCAAGTAAGATGCGAATGGACTCAAGTCTAGCAACGGGAGCATAAGTCTCACCATAGTCCATACCTTCGACTTGTGTGTAGCCTTGGGCGACGAGACGTGCTTTGTTGCGAACTACTTGTCCATCTTCATCTTGCTTGCTGCGAAACACCCATTTGGTACCGATGATGTTGTGGTTGTTGTCGGGCTTCTCAACCAATGCCCAAACTTGGTTTCTCTCAAAGTTGTGTAGCTCTTCATGCATAGCATTTATCCAATCCGGATCTTCCAATGCTTCTTCGACCTTCATAGGTTCAATGCTAGAGATGAAAGAATAGTTTTCACAAAAGTTAGCTAAACGGGTTTTAGAGCGAGTGATTCTCCCGGTTTGAATATCATTGTAGATTTGCTCGACGGGATGGTCTTTAGCAATTCTTGCTCGAACTCATGAAAGCTTTTGCTTGGGTCTCGGTTGAACATCTTCTTCATCTCGTTCTTCTTCTTCTTCTTGATCTCCTTCATTGTTGGCGTTGTCGTTTTCTTGTCGTGGTGGAGAAGGAGGTTGTTGACGTTCGTGATGTTCTTCCTCATTTTCTTCATCTTGGTGTGTTCCACTTGTGGATGCTTCCGTATCAACTCTTGGTTCACCTTGTCGTGAAGTAGAAGCTTCCACCTGAACAGATTTAGGTACTCTCCTTCACCTCCGTTGGACGGACCTTGCCAATAGACAAGTCTTGGATTGCTTCCAAGGGTCTTTGTCTCCTACATCAATTGGCAATTGCTCTACTTGTGAGCCGTTAGATTCATCAAACTTCACATCTACCGTCTCTTCAACCTTTCGGGTGAAATTGTTGTAGACACGGTAAGTGTGAGAGTTTGAGCCATAACCTAGTAGAATACCTTCATGAGACTTAGGAGCAAATTTTGAACGACGATGCTTATAAGAATGTAGCACTTTGAGCCGAATACTCGAAAGTATCCAACTTGGGGTTTGTTACCGGTGAGGAGCTCGTATGCCGTCTTGTCGAGTAGCTTGTGAAGATACAAGCGATTTGTTGCATGACAAGCTGTCTCAACCGCTTCTGCCCAAAAGTGCTTAGGCGTCTTGTACTCATCAAGCATCGTTCTTGCCATTTCGATGAGCGTCCGGTTCTTCCTCTCAACAACTCCATTTTGTTGAGGTGTGTACGTAAGTCGAGAACTCGTGTGAAATTCCTTCTTCACAAGAAAGGTGTCCACATTTATGCTCCTCGAACTCCGTTCCGTTGTCGCTGCAAACCTTTTTGATCTTCACTTCAAATTGATTTTGGGCCTTCCTAGCGAAGTTTTTGAAGATCTTTTGGACCTGCGATTTATCATCGAGAAAGAACACCCACGTAAATCTTGAAAAATCATCAACTATAACTAAACCAAAAGAATTTCCACCGAGGCTTTTGTAGGCGTTGGGACCAAAGAGATCCATATGAAGTAGCTCGGGTGGCCTCCTTGTGGTCATGATGTTCTTCACGGGATGCCTTCCTCCAACCTGTTTACCTGTTTGACAAGCAATCGCATGCCTATCCTTATCAAATATGACATCGTTAACTCCAAGGATATGATTTACTTTAATAAGCTTGTCAAGATTTCTCATGCCAACGTGACCTAGTCGCTCATGCCATAACCAACCTTTTGAGGATTTAGCAATGAAGCAAGTTTTAGGTTGTGCCTTTTAGAGAAATCAACAATGTAAAGATCACCTCTACGATACCGGTAAAGACCATTTTATGATTGTCTCGACGAAACACCGACAATCTACTTCAGAATAGGACATTGAAACCGAAATCAGCAAGTCTAGATACTGAAAGTAAGTTGTAGCCAAGAGATTCAACGAGCATGACATTTTGAATGGAGCTATCATGTGAGATGGCCACCTTACCAAGGCCAACCACCTTACCCTTTGAGTTGTCACCGAAAAGTGACATACTTTCGAGGACTATCATTTTCAGCAAGCTCACGGAACATGTCTTTATCTCCGGTCATGTGATCGGTACATCCATTGTCAAGAACCCATTCCTTTCCTCCCGACACATATCCTCAAGATTTGCCATAAGACCAAAATGTCTCATTGCATCATCAAGATCAAGTCACTATCATCATCCTCATCATAGTATCCATGTTCAACATCGTCATGTGGTGGATCAAGTCCTAGAGAGGGTAATTCGTTAGAGTGAGTTTGACAATGATCTTGCTTATGATTTCTTATAGCTTCGGAAATAATATCACCAACAATTCCAACATCTCCTTTGGCACGCATAAGGTCGGTAAGTTCAAATAGACGATCACCAAACATAGGATCACTAGTATTCATCTTACTCAAGGCAATAGACTTATAGAGAATTTCATCTAGATTTTTCAAGGAATAATTTGGAAAGCGTTCCTCAAGAAATTTCCATATAGTGTAGGCACACTCAAGAGTAGGCAAGATTCTAATTAAGTTTCTAGGCAAGCCTCTAGTGATAAGATTAACAGTTCTAAGATTCCTAATCATGTCAATGGATTCATCAAGGGTAGGATGCATAGGATCAACATGAGGTGCACAAGGGCTAGCAATGTACTTGTTCAAATGATATTGATTGAAAATTACAAGCATCTCATTTTTCACTCATGAAAATACTCTCCATCAAGAATAGGCACTCTATGTCTAAGACTCCCCAAAGTAGACTCATCCATCTTCCTCCAATGGTGATTAAACCAAGGCAATGGAGACCAATGCTCTGATACCACTTGTAGGATCTTGAGAAGAGGTGTCTAGAGGGGGGGTGATTAGACACTAAGTACCAAAGTTGCAGTTTTTAACTTCTTTTGGTTTAAATGGAGTTTAGGCACAAGTTTAACTTTTTCAATACATAACAAGCAAGCATGCAAAGAGTATATAGGCAGCGGAAAATAAAGCATGCAACTTGCAAGAATGTAAAGGGAAGGGTTTGGAGAATTCAAACGCAATTGGAGACACGGATGTTTTTGTCGTGGTTCCGATAGGTGGTGCTATCGTACATCCACGTTGAAGGAGACTTCAACCCACGAAGGGTAACGGTTGCAGGAGTCCACGGAGGGCTCCACCCACGAAGGGTCCATGAAGAAGCAACCTTGTCTATCCCACCATGGCCGTCGCCCACGAAGGACTTGCCTCACTAGCGGTAGATCTTCACGAAGTAGGCGATCTCCTTGCCCTTACAAACTCCTTGGTTCAACTCCACAATCTTGTCGAGGCTCCCAAGTGACACCTAGCCAATCTAGGAGACACCACTCTCCAAGAAGTAACAAATGGTGTGTTGATGATGAACTCCTTGCTCTTGTGCTTCAAATGATAGTCTCCCCAACACTCAACTCTCTCTCATAGGATTTGGATCTGGTGGAAAGAAGATTTGAGTGGAAAGCAACTTGGGAAAGGCTAGAGATCAAGATTCATATGGTTGGAATGGAATATCTTGGCCTCAACACATGAGTAGGTAGTTCTCTCTCGTAAATAGGATGTTGGAAGTGTAGGCTTGTTCTCGATTGCTCTCTCCACGAATGAGGAGGAGGTGGAGGTATATATAGCCTCCACACAAAATCTAACCGTTACACACAATTTACCAAACTCGGTGGGACGGAATCATAAAACTCGGTCAGACCGATTTAGTAAACCTAGTGACCGTTAGGGTTTTCGGTGGGACTGATATGCAACTCAGTAGGACCGATATGGTTAGGGTTAGGGCAAAACGTAATCTCGGTGAGACCGATTACACAAACTCGGTGAGACCGATTTTGGTAATAAGCTAACCAGAGAGTTGGTCAGGCAAACTCGCTGAGACCGATTACACAAACTCGGTAGGACCGATTTTGGTAATAAGCTAACCAGAAAGTTTGCATTGTAATCTCGGTAGTACGGATTGCTCAAACTCGGTGAGACCGATTTTGGTAATGGACATACACAGAGAGATTACAATCCCATCTCGGTGAGACCAAGATCCCTATCGGTGAAACCGATTTGCCTAGGGTTTGTGGCAGTGGCTATGACATCTGAACTCGGTGGCGCCGGATAGAAAGAATCGGTAGGGCCGAGTTTGACTTTAGGTTTAGGTCATATGTGTGGAAGTGGGAAAGTAGTTGAGGGTTTTGGAGCATATCACTAAGCACATGTAGCAAGAGGCTCATTAAGCAACACCTCATCTCTCCTTGATAGTATTGGCTTTTCCTATAGACTCAATGTGATCTTGGATCACTAAAATATAAAGAGGAGAGTCTTGAGCTTGAAGCTTGAGCCAATCCTTTGTCCTTAGCATCTTGAAGGAGTTCCCACATCCTTTAGTCCATGCCACTCCATTGTTGAACTTATCTGAAACATACTAGATAGAGGTGTTAGTCCAACAAGAGATATGTTGACATTAATTACCAAAACCACCTAGGGAGCACTTGTGCTTTCACTTTGTGTGTGAGGCCATGGTGGGCATTGCCACTTCTGTGGCCCTTGCCCGTTAACTCTTCTCATTGCATCTGATGGATCCTCGGCAAAGCTCGGGGTGCGTGAGCTTCCAGGCAGTGGCCGCGACGGCGGGTGCGGGGATCGACTTCGAGCATCCTCCATCCACGAGCGAGTTCCGGACACGGTGGGTATTCATCGACGCCGGGGTGCTCAGCCCTCTGCTCCATTCTCTGTCAGCACCTGCCGTTCCCAACTCCGGTTGGGGTCATGAGAGGCTCGCGAGCCCCTGTCTTGTCCTCTTCTAGCTCAAGCTGAGGAGGCTGAAGGACCGCGGTGTGACCGCATCTATGGTGGTGAAGGAGTTCGTCAGACGCCGAGTCGCTCCGCTTCAGCGCCATTCTCGCCTGATGTGGACCTTGCTCAGTAGTCAGGACCATATGAGGTTTCAGGAGTCCGAGCTCCCTCTTAAGACGCGGCAAACAGTGCTCGAGGTCCTGACAGACGTCCCTTCGCTGGACGACATGCCTGGGAAGAGCTGTCTGATGTACCGCTGCACGAACAAGGATGAATTTGCAAAGAGCATGCCTCCGTTTGATGAGTGGGGGCTGCGCCCGGATGGCCTGGTGGGGTCCCGCGAGAACCCAGTCAACATGTTTCCCTTCTTCGTCGCTGGCGTCGAGCTCGTCCCGAATGTGGATGCAGGGGGCGAGCGCTGCTGGAGGCTGGCGGCATGAGTGCTGACGTGCAGATGCCGCCCGGTGCTCCTGGGGCGTCGTCTTCAGGAACTCGTGATTCTTCCCCTGGGAAGTCGGTTGCTGAGCTGATGCAGCATGCGGCTCCGGAGGCCGAAGCTCCGGAGGCCTCGGGAGCTCGCGCTGATGCGGCGCCTGACTGCTCTCCACAGCCAGACACCCCTGAAGCCATACCCTCGAGCACCTCTCCGACTGCACCCCGCGCCGGCCGCCATGTCCAGCGCTTCGGTCGGCTTTGCGTGGACTTCGAGGAGCTCCGCAAGAGGAAAGGATCTCCGAGCAGCAGCGGTATCTTTGGGCCGTTGAAGCGACGAAAGTACATCACCGTCGACGACTAAGTACTGCACCTTGTAATTTCTTGACTGCTGCTTTCCTCCCTGACGTCGGCTTTCCAGGACCCCTTCCGCCAGGGCCGCTGTGTCCCCCGAGAAGCGACCCCCGCCTCCCTTGAATCCCCCACCGACCTTGAGCGTCTCGAGCCAGCAGGTCGCGCCTGGAGCAGGGCCGGCCGGGGAGGTGCGCTCGCCTTCATGGCGCTTCGAATCTGCGGCCTCGCCGTCCTTCCTCCACGGCCTGGCTTGGAGCTTGGCGGGAGTGCCCTGGACCCCTCCTCTGGTCATGGACAGTAGCTGGTCGGCTTCGGTCTTCATTCCTTCTTCAAGCAGCGGGCCCCGACTGGCCGGGGCCACTCATGAGGCCGTGCCGGCGCCTGGGGCGGCACCAGCCCCCAGCCCCCTGCCGAGAGGGAGCGCGCCGCTTCACGTCCCGCCGGCAGCCCCCGTGGCGGAGGACGAGGTGGGCCGCGTGTTGGAGTTCGAGTACGGGCCGAGCGTCGTTCACCACGAGCTCTTCCAGGAGGCGATGAGCGCGATGAGCCGACTCGGCAGTGAACTTAAGGACGTCGACGCACACACCTCAAGGCTGAGGGTATTCGGCTGGTGGAGGAACGGCGTGAGCTGAAGGTGGCCATCAACCTTGGCTGCTACCAGCGTGATCTTGAAAACGCGAAGTGATACGTCTCTGTCGTATCTATAATTTTTGATTGTTCTATGCTAATATTATTCAACTTTCATATACTTTTGGCAACTTTTTAAATTATTTTTGGGACTAACATATTGATCCAGTGCCCAGTGCCAGTTCCTGTTTGTTGCATGTTTTATGTTTCGCAGAAACCCAATATCAAACGGAGTCCAAACGGGATAAAAACGGATGGAGAATTATTTTGGAATATTTATGATTTTTGGCAAGTAAAATCAACGCGAGACGGTGCCCGAGGGGGCTGATACGTCTCCAACGTATCTATAATTTTTGATTGCTCCATGCTATATTATCTACTATTTTGGACATTATTGGGCATTATTATTCACTTTTATATTATTTTTGGGACTAACCTATTAACCGGAGGCCCAGCCCAGAATTGCTGTTTTTTTTGCCTATTTCAGAGTTTCGTAGAAAAGGAATATCAAACGGAGTCCAAATGGAATGAAACCTTCGGGAACGTGATTTTCAGAGCAAATATGATCCAGGAGACTTGGACCCTACGTCAAGAAACAAAAGAGGAGGCCATGAGGTAGGGTGGTGCGCCTACCCCCCCAGGGCGCGCCCTCCACCCTCGTCGGCCCCCTGTTGCTCCACCGATGTACTCCTTCCTCCTATATATACCTACGTACCCCCAAACGATCAGATACGGAGCCAAAAACCTAATTCCACCGCCGCAACCTTCTGTATCCACGAGATCCCATCTTGGGGCCTGTCCCGGAGCTCCGCCAGAAGGTGAATCAATCACAGAGGGCTTCTACATCAACACCATAGCCTCTCCGATGAATTGTGAGTAGTTTACTTCAGACCTTCGGGTCCATAGTTATTAGCTAGATGGCTTCTTCTCTCTTTTTGGATCTCAATACAATGTTCTCCCCCTCTCTCATGGAGATCTATTCGATGTAATCTTCTTTTGCAGTGTGTTTGTTGAGACCGATGAATTGTGGGTTTTGATCAAGTTTATCTATGAACAATATTTGAATCTTCTCTGAATTCTTTTATGTATGATTGGTTATCTTTGCAAGTCTCTTTGAATTATCAGTTTGGTTTGGCCTACTAGATTGATCTTTCTTGGAATGGGAGAAGTGCTTAGCTTTGGGTTCAATCTTGCGGTGTCCTTTCCCGATCCTGAGGGGCAGCAAGGCACGATTGTATTGTTGCCATAGAGGATAACATGATGGGTTTTTATCATATTGCATGAATTTATCCCTCTACATCATGTCATCTTGCTTAAGGCGTTACTCCATTTTTATGAACTTAATACTCTAGATGCATGCTGGATAGCGGTCGATGAGTGGAGTAATAGTAGTAGATGCAGGCAGGAGTCGGTCTACTTGTCTCGGACGTGATGCCTATATACATGATCATGCCTAGATATTCTCATAACTATGCTCAATTCTGTCAATATCTCAACAGTAATTTCTTCACCCACCATAGAATACTTATGCTCTTGAGAGAAGCCACTAGTGAAACCTATGGCCCCGGGTCTATCTTCATCATATTAATCTTCCAACACTTAGTTATTTCCTTTGCTTTTTTTACTTTGCTTTTATTTTACTTTGCATATTTATCACAAAAATACCAAAAATATTATCCTATCACATCTATCAGATCTCGCGCGTAGGGATTGACAACCCCTTATCGCGTGTAGGGATTGACAACCCCTTATCGTGTTGGTTGCGAGGATTTATTTATTTGTGTAGGTGCGAGGGACTCGCGCGTATCCTCCTACTGGATTGATACCTTGGTTCTAAAAAACTGAGGGAAATACTTACGCTACTTTGCTGCATCACCCTTTCATCTTCAAGGGAAAACCAGCGCAGTGCTCAAGGGGAAGCAGGGGCCACGAGGCAGGGGGGCGCGCCCCAGGGGGGCAGGTGCGTCCTAGACCCTCGTGGGCACCCCGTAAGGCGGTTGACGCTCTTCTTTTGTCGCAAGAAATTTAATTTTATGAGAAAGATCTAGGCGAAAGATTCACCCCAATCGGAGTTACGGATCTCCGGATATAAAAGAAACGGTGCTAGGGTAGAATCTGAGAACGCAGAAACAGAGAGAGACAGAGAGACAAATCCAATCTCGGAGGGGCTCTCGCCCCTCCTACGCCATGGAGACCATGGACCAGAGGGGAAACCCTTCTCCCATCTAGGGAGAAGGTCAAGGAAGAATAAGAAGGAGGGGGACTCTCTCCCTCTCGCTTCCGGTGGCGCGGGACACCGCCGGGGGCCATCATCATCACCACAATCTACACCAACACCTCCGCCATCTTCACCAACATCTCCATCACCTTCCCCCCTCTATCTACAGCGGTCCACTCTCCCGCAACCCGCTGTACCCTCTACTTTAACATGGTGCTTTATGCTTCATATTATTATCCAATGATGTGTTGCCATCCTATGATGTCTGAGTAGATTTTCGTTGTCCTATCGGTGGTTGATGAATTGCTATGATTGATTTAATTTGCTTGTGGTTATGTTGCTGTCCTTTGATGCCCATCATATGAGCGCGCGCGTGCAGCCAGCGGAGCGCGGTGGCAAGCGGCGCTGACAAGATTGCCATCGTGGCAAGTGGTGGCGCCCCTGACGGTCCCGTTCTGCACTGTTAGGGCGACGTAGACAGGCATTTAATGCCTTTGTCCCGTGCCGTCAGGGTTAGGTATGATACACCGTACAAGTAGCTATACCAACCACTCCTTTTCCATTTTTACCCTTGTCTACGTTGCCACAGCCGGAGACCCTTTAGCATATAAAAGGAGGCCCATGCATAGCGTGGGAGGAGGGGGTTCGAAAGGTTCTGCCGTGAGAACACTCACGCCGGGTCTCATTAGCAGCTTGTGTGTCTTCAGAGCACTCAGCGCCTCTGAGCAAGAACTCAATACACTCGAGACATGCAGCAAGTAGGAGTGTTATCTCCGGAGAGCTCCGGAAGGAGTAAAGCTGCTCGTGTGCTTCGCCTCGATCGCTCTTCGTCGACCTCCGCCCCGCCCGAACCGAAAGGGGCTCGGTCCGCCGGTCCCATAGGTGTTCGTGGGCCAGATCAGCATCCCCGACATCTTTGGCGCGCCAGGTAGGGGGCGTCGAGATTGTGTGAACCTGATCCGGCGTCCACACGAGCTAGATCTTCATCATCTTCATCGACATGCCACCGAAGAAGAAGGCTTCGGCGGCAGATGTTCCGTCGCTGTTAACCCACCACCACCGGAGCAAACGGGTGGTGGGGTAGACGCCGCGAAGAATGGACGCCGACGGGGAGCCCACGGTGCTGCCAAGTCCAAGGACAAGGCTGCGCAGACCTCGGCGTCCGTACATGCACCGCGCCCGTCTCAGGAGGCGCGGGACCGACAGCGTCATGGTATTCACAACGCCATACGCCCGTTGGACCAAGATCGAGCTGGTGGATCTCAGGATGCTCAAGACCAGCATGCACGCCAACATGCTGGCACGAGCGAGGCACGGTCGCTTGGACGGGATACTACTCCTTCTAACATAGTTAGAAGTCCGAGCATATCCCGCTCCTCGCGCCGTTCGCCATCGCCACCCACCACTCCAGGCAGAAGCTTTGGCGAGAGCTCAACTGCTCCTGGATTACCCTCCAACAGCCGACAAGGTCGATGAATGGAGGGCCACCATTCAGGGTCTCATCGGCTTTGCCAACGGCGAAGCTCCACGGCAGCCGAGTGCGTCGCTGCCGCGGCAGGACTGCCAAACACGAGCCGGTGGTGACGAAACCGGTGGGGGTGCAACCACCATGCACTCTCTGCCCCGAAGGCCAAGATCGCCGACTCACCGGATCCACCTCGACAGCGACTCCACCGCATCATCGGATCCATGAGCTCGTCGCGATCAGCGCCAAGTTCTTCACGAACGACAGCAAGAAGACGCTCGAACTCGCATCGAGCGCCGAAGAAAAGCGCGGCCTCAATCCGACCAGCCATTGGGCCCTCTGTCGACATGCATGCGCCGAGGGAACCAGCGACTTGTTGCCGTCTGTGATGAGGTTGCCCTGCGTTCACTCATGAGCTGCGGCAAGTCCAAAGGGCCCAGAAGAAGAATTTCAAGCCGACGCATTTCAGAGAAGTACGACGGCAAGACGCATCCGTCGGAGTTCCTCAGCGTCTACACCATCGCGGTGCAAGCTGCCGGGGCGAGACGACAAGATCCTGGCGAACTACTTCCCGCTGGTGCTCAAGCCCAATGTCAGATCCTGGCTCATGCACTTGCCGGACAACTCCATATCCTCTTGGGCAGATCTATGCCATCAGTTTGTCGGCGCCTTTACAGCCGCCACAAGCCCCATGGCTAAGAAAGCAACCTTCATCTGCCGCCGGAAGGAAGGAGAGCCCTCGCAAGTACATTCGTAGATTCAGCCACAGACAAAGACAACATCCCAGATGTCCACCCTGCCATGTAATCAGCTGCGTTCCATCGAGCGTCGCGAACCGCAGGATGCGGATGAGATGGCGATGTGCAAGATCGAGACGTCGGTGAGCTATATGCCCTGGCCGACAAGTGTGCACGTGTTGAGGAAGGGAGGAGACTCCCCGGAGAGAATACTGAAGCAGGAGGATCTGATAGTGAGGAGACCGCCCCGGCAAAGAAAAACCGGCGGCGGAACAACAGGAAGAAGAAAGGCAAAGATGTGCTAGTTGTTGAGCAGTCCGGCAATGGAGGTGGCGCCAAGAAAGCCAAAGCTGGTAGCTCCGGCAAGGAGGTTGCCGCTGGCACCAACTGCCAGGCTGTGGCGGTCGCCGACAAGCAGGACGGCCTCTTTCCGGCAAGCTTCTCGGGTTCTTCGTGTCTCAGCGGGGAATTGAAGCCAATCCCGACAAGATCAAGGCCATTGAGCAGATTGAAGCACCGAAGCGCGTCAAGGATGTACGAAGACTTGCCGGTTATGTAGCTGCTCTCAAAGAGGTTTATCTCTAGGTCTGCTGAAGGCTACCGCCATTTTTCAAAATTTTGAAAAAGGCAGGTCCGATGAAATGGACTCGAAGCGGAGGCTGCGCTGCAGACTTGAAGAGATATCTGTCCTCCACTCCAACACTTGTCGCACCTAAGCCACAAGAGAAGTTGCTGCTATATATAGCGGCAACCAATCAAGTGGTTAGTGCTGCGTTAGTAGCGGAGAGGGAGGCGGATGATGAGCTAGCAACCATGGCAGATGCATCCAGCGATGAGCAGGGGGCTTCACCGGCAAGCTCTGGTCCCGACAAGGACGGATCTACGCAGACGCATGAGAAGATGCAGAAAAGAATGGTGCAGCGCCCAGTTTACTTTGTCAGTTCCCTTCTGCAGGGGGCTAGGTCAAGGTACTCGTGCGTAAATTGCTTTTCGGCCTCCTCATGGCCTCGAGAAAGCTGCGCCATTACTTCCGTGCACATGAGATCACGATCGTCACTCGTTTTCCGGCGAAGAGGATACTGCGAAATCCAGAGGCAACAGCAGGATTGTCGAGTGGGCACTGAACTGTCAAGCTTTGGCCTCAAGTTTGAGAGCACTTCAACTATCCAAAGCGTAGCATTGGCGGAGTTCATAGCGAGAATGGACGCCAACACAAGATGAAGAAATTCCGTAAACGAGCATCCCGTCAAGGAAGCAAGCAAAGAGTGGATGATGTACTTTGATGGTGCCTTCTCAGCAAAGGCGCCCGGTCTTGGCGTGCTACTTGTTGCACCCACCGGAGAGCACCTCAAGCACGTAGTCCGGATGCACTTTCCCAAGGAGCAAGCAACAAACAATACCGCAGAGTATGAAGGTTTGCTTGCGGTCTCGAGATCGCAGAGACCTTGGGATCAAGAAGCTCATTGTCGTGGATGACTCACGACTTGTCATCCGCCAAGTGAACAAGAGTTATCGAGTCCGTTGATGGAAGCTTATGTTGATGAAGTGAGAAAGCTAGAAGAGCACTTTGACGGCCTACAAATGGAACATGTTCCAAGAGCTCGAATCGACATTGCCGATGGCTCGTCAAAGTGCGCTGCACTTAAGTTACTGTGGAACCAGGTATTTTGTGCTCAAGCTGACTCAACCGTCTGTAACGCCATCAACCGGACAGAGCAAGAAGAGGAAGTTGATCTCTGGTGACTATTTTCCGCAGAGCTTCCGAAGTCGCCGTTAAGAAGGTCCTCAACATCAACACCAAAGGGTGCCGAGGAGCGATCTGCTCCGGCAAGCCCTAGGGTTTGTTCCGTTGAAGCGCACGCTCCCGACAAGTTTTGCTCCGGCAAGCTTGCTGTGGAACGCCAAGCTCCCGAGCCGCAGGTTCTCGCCGAAGCGTATGTTCCGCAGCAGCAGATGTGCCTTTAGTCCTTGTTGTCGAGCCGCAAGCTCCAAAGATGGGCACAAAGAGATTGTCCGCTTTCTTCGTGACATGAGAACTTCCGAAGAGCAAGAAGAAGCGGAAAGAGTAGCCCGGCAGTCAAGTATGTACCAGTTTGTCGACAACACACTGCATGTAAGAAGACTCAACGGTGTGAAATTGAAGTGTATTCACCGAAGACGGACAAAAGCTGTTGGCAGAGATACATGGAGGCATATGTGGTCACCACATTGGCGCCAGAGCACTTGCCGCAAGAAGCGTTCGGCAAGGTTTCTTTTGGCCGACAGCCTCCGTGATGCAATCGCACAAGTAACCAAGTGTGAAGCGTGCTGGCCCATTCCAAGCAGATACACCAGCTAGCTCAAGCTCTCCAGACGATTCCTTTATCCCGCCATTTTCGGTCTGGGGCTCGACTTCCTCGGCCCCTTTCCCCGAAGCCGTTTGGGGCTTTGAGTACTTGTACGCTGTAAATCGACAAGTTCACAAAGTGGCCGGAAGTGGAAGCAGTGAGGAAGGTGACATCACGATCGGCAGTCAAGTTCTTTAGGTCGATTGTTTGCCGCTTCGAATCCCTAACAGATCATCACCGACAACGACGCAATTCACGAGCCGCACCTTCATGCAAGACGCCCAAGATCTTGGCGCCAAGGTTCCGCTTCGCTCGTTGCTCATCCGAGAAGTAACGGTCAAGCGGAGAGGGCGAATCGCTGAAGTGCGCGGGCTCAAGACCAGAACTTTCGACTGCTGCACAAGTGCGGAAAGAATCGGATTGAGGAGCTGCCGGTGGTTCTTTGGTCGATCAGACGACGCCAAATCGAGCCATCGCCGCACACCTTCGCTCTTGTCTATGGAGCTGAAGCAGTACTCCCCACGGAACTCGTGATACGGATCACCTCGAGTGCTTGCTTATGATGAGCTTGAGCAAGAGCGATTGCGACAAGATGACGTGCTGCTCCTTGAGGAGGATCGCCTTCAGCTGTCAGACGAGCTGCTCGATACCAGCAAGCTTTGTGCCGCTACCATAGCCGCAGTTAATGCCGAAGTCCGGAGGAAGGCGACCTTGTTCTTCGCGCTGCTCAGTCCGCCAAGAATTCCAACAAGTTGACGCTGAAGTGGGAAGGCCCTTACCGGTGAAACGAGTCACTAGGCTCAAGCGCTGTCCGCTTTGAGACCGAAGATGGCATTCCGTGAGCAACTCACGGAACATTGAGCATCTTCGTAAGTTTTACCCGTGAAGCGCGGTTGCGGAACCTGTTCCGCAACCACCTTTTGTACAAGTCTTGCCAATGTTGCATGTAATCCTTCAGACAAAGCAAGCGCAGACCCGTGCATAAGTAATGCTAATGTGCTTCGCACATCTTGTCAATTTCATGCTTTCTACTTCTATTTTTGCATGCGTTATCCGACACTTTGTGCAGCACCTACCCCGTAAGCAATAACGAGCCATAAGGCTCCATATCTTTATTTTCTTCTTTCTCTTTCTCAAAGAAAGGAAGGTCCCTCGCCCACAAGTTTGCCGGGGGGAAAGGAGAAGATAATGGTGTGGACCAAGCGTCACTCAAGGAAGTCTAGCCTTACCGGGAAGCAAACGACAGAAAAGCTTAGTTGCTAAAGTTTGAGCAATCAGTTTTAAAATTTTTAAGTTATCTTCCTCGAACGACCGTACTTTGTATAGAAAACATGTGCGTGGAGGAACCAACTCGTAGCTAGTTGCGCCCTTACTTTGTTTCGAGTCCGCTCAACAACTTAAGTGAGTTGCGACTAGTTGCGACAAGGTTTCTTGTCGGTAGCAAAGACCGCCAATGGTCGGACGTCTCAAGACTCAACATGTCTGGTGCTCATACCGACAAGTTCCCTAAAAGCGTAGGGCAAAACATACAAAGGAAGGAACCAAGTAAAGGAAATAACATAGCAATTGCTACCGAAATAGAGTTATATTACAAGATAGCTTGTCGCAGCTCTAATAGATTGTTCTCATAACATGACCAGCAGCGGCAAGAAAAAGAGAAAGCGGGCGGCCTAATCCACGCGATCGCCTCAACCTCTTGATCCCGCTCACCCTGTCCCACGATGGGTGCGACAAGGGTCTCGGCGTTTCCACATCAGCATCCGGCGGCAAGGACTTGAGGACGTTGGTGAGGTTGAGGCCTGGATTGCGGAAGGCCACCTTCATCAAGACCTTTTGAAGAGCTCCGCGCAGATCTGGCGCGACTCCTCCGCCACTGCTTTGGGATTTCTTCCCGAGTCGCTGGAGGGCCGTCACCACGCCCTTGGAGAACAAGCTGAGCTTGGCGCTGGGTCGGAGGTGCTCATCGGAGGAATATCCAAGATCCTCCATCCCCAGGCCCCGCGTGCCCGTGCCCTGTTTTGGGCCTGGCCCAACAGCGCTCGGCACCGTGTGTGGCCCAGGCGCGGGGGCTCCTGTCGGTGTACTAGAGTAGGGGTACCCTAGTATCCCGAACTTGTGCACGGGCAGTTGCAGCCCTCCGCGGCAAGGCTTACCGGGTGACCGCCAAGGTCCTCCGTGGTTCCTTTGGAGCCATTCAAGAACAAAGTATTCAAGCCAAGGAGACAAGGCCCCGGCAAGAGGAGCTTGCCGGGAAGGCCACCCAAGGCACCTAGGAGACAAGGCCCCGGCAAGAGGAGCTTGCCAGGAAGGCCCGGTGAGCGACAAGCTTCCGGACGCGACAAGACAACAACCGCGGCAAGGCGCTTGCCGCGCAGACCACCACTCAGACTGCGCTCCAAAGACATCCACTAACATGTCGCCTCAGGACCTTTCCGGTAGCGCTGGCAAGGGTCAGGCGGCCAGCGAGCGCGGTGGCAAGCGGCGCCGACAAGATTGCCATCGTGGCAAGCGGTGGCGCCCAGACGGTCCCTTTTCGTGCGTTAGGGCGACGAGACGGGCATTTAATGCCTTTGTCCCCGCCGTCGTGGTTAGGTATGATAAATCGTACAAGTAGCTGTACCAACCACTCCTTTTCCATTTTTACCCTTGTCTACGTTGCCACACCGTCGGAGACCCTTTAGCATATAAAAGGAGGCCCATGCGCAACGTGGGAGGAGGGGGTTTCAAAGGTTCAAGCCGAGAGAACACTCACGCCGGTCTCGTTAGCAGCTTGTGTGTATCAGTAGCACTCAGCCTCTGAGCAAGAACTCAATACACTCGGACATGAAGCAGTAGGAGTGTTATCTCTCGAGAGCTCCGAAGGGTAAACTGCTCGTGTGCTTCGCCTCGATCTGCTCTTCGTGCGACCTCCGCCCCCCGCTGAACCGAAAGGGGCTCGGTCTGCCGGTCCCATAGGTGTTCGTGGGCCAGATTAGCATCCCCGACATGTTAGTAGTTGCGGATGCTTGCTAATAGTTCCAATCATAAGTGCATAGAATTCCAAGTAAGGGACGACATGCTAGCAGTGGCCTCTCCCACATAAAACTTGCTATCGGTCTAGTAAAGTATTCAATTGCTTAGGGACAATTTCGCAAATCCTACCACCACTTTTCCACACTCGCTATATTTACTTTATTGTGTTTTTACTTAAACAGCCCCTACTTTTTATTTACGTGCTCTTTATCTTCTTGCAAACCTAACCTACAACACCTACAAAGTACTTCTAGTTTCATACTTTTTCCGGTAAAGCGAACGCTAAGCATGCGTAGAGTTGTATCGGTGGTCGATAGAACTTGAGGGAATATTTGTTCTACCTTTAGCTCCTTGTTGGGTTCGACACTCTTACTTATCAAAAGAGGCTACAATTGATCCCCTATACTTGTGGGTTATCAAGACCTTTTTCTAGCGCCGTTGTCGGGGAACAATAGCGTGGGGTGAATATTCTCGTGTGTGCTTGTTTTCTTTATCACTAAGTAATTTTTATTAGCTGTTCTTAGTTTTTCTTTATCTTTAGTTATGGATATGGAACACGAATTACCAAAAAAATTAGGTGTACTTGCTACTCATGGAGATGAGGAACCTCCTAAAACCCTCGATGATCATTATGTGAAAAATATTATGTACCACTTTGATAATCCTGAGAAAACCTCATTCAATTATATATATAATGGGAGACACGTTGGACCAACATGAATACTTTAGAGATTATCGCTTGTATCAAAAAGGGAAACTATTTTGGGATCAAATTTATATGTTGAAGTGGTATGCTAGGCAACTATGCTTGAGATATGATTATACTTGCTGCTCTAGGATGAAGGCTCCACACCTTCCCTTTTCATGCAAATTTAATGATAATAAAACCTTAGCTTCTTATGCTAATGGTATATATGATTACTATGATGTGGAACAAATAGAATAATTTGTTGCTTTTAAGGGTGCTTATGAAATTGTATCTTTGTTTGAAAAGTATGAAGCTTTTGATGATGATGTTTATAGGCCTTAAAAATTTTCTATATTGAAATATTGCTATGAGAATTATGTATACAATTCCTAGATTGATGCAATTATTGAGAAAGTCTCCGCTGTCCAAGAAGAGACTAATATTTAGGAGTCTATGGAAGAAGAAATTGATGAAACCGTGAGCTCACTGGATGAAAAAGATGAGGAGGGGAGCGAAGAACAAAAGGAGGAAGAGCGGATTAGCTACCCGTGCCCACCTTCTAATGAGAGTAACCCTTCAACTCATACATTGTTTAATTTCCCTTCGTGCTTACCGAAGGATGAATGCTATGATGATTGCTATGATCCCTTGAATTCGTTTGAAATATCCCTTTTTGATGAACTTGATGATTGCTATGCTTGTGGCCAAGATGCCAATATGAATGATGCTTATGGAGATGAACTTGCTATAGTTTCTTATGTTAAACATGAAATTGTTGCTATTGCACCCACACATCATAGTCCTATTATCTTTTTGAATTCTCCCGACTACACTATATCAGAGAAGTTTGCCCTTATTAAGGATTATATTGATGGGTTGCCTTTTACCGTTGCACATGATGATTTTGATGAATATAATATGCATGTGCTTGCTGCTCCTACTTGCAATTATTATGAGAGAGGAACTATATCTCCACGTCTCTATGTTTCCAATTTGATAAAATTGCAAGAAACTGTCTATACTATGCATTGGCCTTTACTATGTGTGCATGAATTGTTCTTTTATGACATGCCGATGCATAGGAAGAGAGTTAAAATTCGTCATTACATGATATATTTTACTTTGTGCTCACTACTAAATCACAAATCATCGCTAATTAAAATTGGCTTTGATATACCTTGGGATCCGGGTGGATCCATTACTTGAGCACTATATGCCTAGCTTAATGGCTTTAAAGGAAGCGCTGCCAGGGAGACAACCCAGAAGTTTTAGAGAGTCATTTATTTCTGTTGAGTGCTTTTATATAAGTTTAAAAACAAAAAAAAAGATGGGAACCTAACACTTTTCAAAAAGGAAATTGAAAGTGAGAAAGACAAGCATTGTTGAAGTGGGAGAGCTCCTTGAACTTTGTTCATGCTCACGGAAACTTTGTGAATCTTGATTACAGAAACTTTTCAAAAAAAATAATTATCCCCTTGTACAATTACATTGTATTATAAAATTAATGTGCCAAGGTTTGCCTTTAGGATGTTTACAATGCTTGTTGGTTTGTGCCGTGCAGGACAGAAACTTTGGCTGTAGTGCGCGATCTTTAAATTTTTACTGGAACGTCAAATGGTTATGATTATTTCTGAAATGTCTTTCTATACAATATTTTTATTTTTCCTAATTTTGGCAGAATTTTTCAAGTATTAGAAGTATGGTGAATGTTCTGATTATTACAGACTGTTCTGTTTTAGACAGATTCTGTTTTTGATGCATAGTTTGCTTGTTTTGATGAAACTATCAATTTATATCAGTGGATTAAGCCATGAAAAAGCTATATTACAGTAGACATAATGCAAAAATAAAATATGAATTGGTTTTCAACAGTACTTAGAGTAGTGATTTGCTTTATTATACTAATGGATCTTACCGAGTTTTTTGTTGAAGTTTTGTGTGGATGAAGTGTTCGATGATCGAGAAGGTCTCGATGTGATAAGAAGGAAGAGAGGAAAGAGCTCAAGCTTGGGGATGACCAAGGCACCCCAAGTAAATATTCAAGGAGACTCAAGCGTCTAAGCTTGGGGATGCCCCGGAAGGCATCCCCTCTTTCTTCAACAAGTATCGGTATGTTTTCGGATTCATTTCGTTCATGCGATATGTGCAAATCTTGGAGCGTCTTTTGCATTTAGTTTTCATTTTTCTTTTATGCACCATGCTGGTATGAGGTAGTCCTTGGTTGATTTATAGAATGCTCATTGCACTTCACTTATATCTTTTGAGTATGGCTTTATAGAATGCTTCATGTGCTTCACTTATATCATTTGAAGTTTGGATTGCATGTTTCTCTTCACTTAGACAACCGCCATTTGTAGAGTGCTCTTTTGCTTCACTTATATTTGTTAAAGCGTGGGCATATCTTTTGTAGAAAGAATTAAACTCTCTTGCTTCACTTATATCTATTTAGAGAGATGGCAGGAATTGGTCATTCACATGGTTAGCCATAAAATCCTACATAAAACTTGTAGATCACTGAATATGATATGTTTGATTCCTTGCAGTAGTTTTGCGATATAAAGGTGGTGATATTAGAGTCATGCTAGTGGGTAGTTGTGGATTATATAAATACTTGTGTTTAAGTTTGTGATTCCCGTAGCATGCACGTATGGTGAACCGTTATGTAACAAAGTCGGAGCATGATTTATTTATTTATTGTCTTCCTTATGAGTGGCGGTCAGGGACGAGCGATGGTCTTTTACTACCAATCTATCCCCCTAGGAGCATGTGCATAGTAATTTGTTTTGATGACTAATATATTTTTGCAATAAGTATGTGAGTTCTTTATGACTAATGTTGAGTCCATGGATTATACGCACTCTCACCCTTCCATCATTGCTAGCCTCTTCGGTACCGTGCATTGCCCTTTTCTCACCTCGAGAGTTGGTGCAAACTTCCCCGGTGCATCCAAACCCCATGATACGATACGCTCTGTTACACATAAGCCTCATTATATCTTCCTCAAAACAGCCACCATACCTACCTATCATGGCATTTCCATAGCCATTCCGAGATATATTGCCATGCAACTTCCATCATCATCATATACATGACTTGAGCATTTATTGTCATATTACTTTGCATGATCGTAAGATAGCTAGCATGATGTTTTCATGGCTTGTCCGTTTTTGATGTCATTGTTACGCTTAGATGATTGCACATCCCGTACACTGCCGGGGCATTCATATAGAGTCATATCTTTGTTCTAGATATCGAGTTGTAATATTGAGTTGTAAGTAAATAAAAGTGTGATGATCATCATTATCAGAGCATTACCCCGGTGAGGAAAGGATGATGGAGACTATGATTCCCCCACAAGTCGGGATGAGACTCCGGACTTTACAAAAAAAAGAGGCCAAAGAAGCCCAAAAAAAAAGAGGCCAAAGAAGCCCACCAACAAAAAAAAGAAAATAAAAAAAATTGAGAGAAAAAGAGAGAAGGGGCAATGTTACTATCCTTTTACCACACTTGTGCTTCAGAGTTGCACCATGTTCTTCATATAGAGAGTCTCTTGAGTTATCACTTTCATATACTAGTGGGAATTTTCATTATAGAACTTGGCTTGTATATTCCGATGATGGGCTTCCTCAAATGCCCGAGGTCTTCATGAGCAAGCAAGTTGGATGCACACCCACTTAGTTTCCAGTTTGAGCTTTCATACACTTATAGCTCTTAGTGCATCCGTTGCATGGCAATCCCTACTCACTCACATTGATATCTATTGATGGGCATCTCCATAGCCCGTTGATACGCCTAGTTGATGTGAGACTATCTTCTCCTTTTTGTCTTCTCCACAACCACCATTCTATTCCACCTATAGTGCTATGTCCATGGCTCGCGCTCATGTATTGTGTGAAAGTTGAAAAGGTTTGAGAATGTCAAAAGTATGAAACAATTGCTTGGCTTGTCATCGGGGTTGTGCATGATGTGAATATTTTGTGTGGTGAAGATGGAGCATAGTCAGACTATATGATTTTGTAGGGATAACTTTCTTTGGCCTTGTTATTTTGAAAAGACATGATTGCTTTATTAGTAGGCTTGAAGTATTATTGTTTTTTATGTCAAATGATAGACTATTGCTTTGAATCACTCGTGTCTTAATATTCATGCCATGATTAGATACATGATCAAGATTATGCTAGGTAGCATTCCACATCAAAATTTATCTTTTTTATCATTTACCTACTCGAGGACGATCAGGAATTAAGCTTGGGGATGCTGATACGTCTCCATCGTATTTATAATTTTTGATTGTTCCATGCCAATATTATCCAACTTTCATATACTTTTGGCAACTTTTTATATTATTTTTGGGACTAACATATTGATCCGATTGCTCAAAGGTTCCTCGCTTTCTTGTGTGTTTTATGTTTCGCAGAAACCCAATATAAAACGGAGTCCAAACGGGATAAAAACTGACGGAGAATTATTTTGGAATATTTATGATTTTTGGGAAGTAAAATCAATGCGAGACGGTGCCCGAGGGGGCCACGAGGCAGGGCGGCGCACCCCAGGGGGCAGGCGCGCCCTGGACCCTCGTGGACACCCCGTAAGGCGGTTGAAGCTCTTCTTTTGCTGCAAGAAAGCTAATTTTATGAGAAAGATCTGGGCGAAAGATTCACCCTAATCGGAATTACGGATCTCCGGATATAAAATAAAGGGTGCGAGGGCAGAATCTGAGAACGCAGAAACAGAGAGAGACAGAGAGACAAATCCAATCTCGGAGGGGCTCTCGCCCCTCCCACGCCATGGAGACCATGGACCAGAGGAGAAACCCTTCTCCCATCTAGGGAGAAGGTAAAGGAAGAATAAGAAGGACGGGGCCTCTCTCCTCGCTTCCGGTGGCGCTGAACGCCGCCGGGCCATCATCATCACCGCAATCTACACCAACACCTCCGCCTGCCTTCACCAACATCTCCATCACCTTCCCCTCTATCTACAGCGGTCCACTCTCCCGTAACCCGCTGTACCCTCTACTTGAACATGGTGCTTTATGCTTCATATTATTATCCAATGATGTGTTGCCATCCTATGATGTCTCGAGTAGATTTTTGTTGTCCTATCGGTGGTTGATGAATTGCTATGATTGATTTAATTTGCTTGTGGTTATGTTGCTGTCCTTTGGTTCCCATCATATGAGCGCGCGTGGATCACACCATAGGGTTAGTTGTATGTTGATAGGACTATGTATTGGAGGGCAAGAGTGATGTAAGCTTCACCCTAGCATAGAAATTGATGCATACGGGATTGAAGGGGGACCAATATATCTTAATGCTATGGTTGGGTTTCACCTTAATGAACGTTAGTAGTTGCGGATGCTTGCTAATAGTTCCAATCATAAGTGCATAGAATTCCAAGTAAGGGACGACATGCTAGCAGTGGCCTTTCCCACGTAAAACTTGCTCTCGGTCTAGTAAAGTAGTCAATTGCTTAGGGACAATTTCGCAACTCCTACCACCACTTTTCCACACTCGCTATATTTAATTTATTGTGTTTTTACTTAAACAGCCTGTACTTTTTATTTAGGTGCTCTTTATCTTCTTGCAAACCTATCCAACAACACCTACAAAGTACTTCTAGTTTCAGACTTGTTTCCGGTAAAGCGAATGCTAAGCGTGTTTAGAGTTGTATCGGTGGTCGATAGAACTTGAGGGAATATTCGTTCTACCTTTAGCTCCTCGTTGGGTTCGACACTCTTACTTATCGAAAGAGGCTACAATTGATCCCCTATACTTGTGGGTTATCACGAAGGCCGAGGTGTCTCTCAAGGTTTCCCATGAAGCTTGCTCCCGAGCTCTAGAGGAGGCTCGCGTGGCTGACCGCCATTGCGAGGCTGCGGAGAAACGCGCGTGGGAGCTCCAGGCCTGGAGTGCGTCCCTGGAGCAGCAGGTGGAGGCGAGCAAAGCCGCCCTTGCGTCGCTATGGGGGACACCCACCGAGTAAGAAGAGACCCGGAGGCGCGAGGAGGCGCTGGCTCTGGAGGCCGTGGAGCGTAGCCTTGAGCTTGAGCAGCTGGAGATGAGGGAGCGTCAAGTTGCCCAAGTGGAAGATGCCGTTGGCGCACGTGAGGCCAAGGCTCAGGAGGAGGTTGATCGCCGGGTGGCTGAGGCTCGCACGGATCTTGAGGGTAGGTATGACTTGAGGTTGAAGCTTGCGGGGATGGAGGATGCGGGTAGGGCCGCCGCCCTGAGGCCCAAGCTGGCCGAAGTGGAGAGGCGCGAGGAGGCTATGGCAGCTGCCCTGGTCACAGCGCAGGCGGACTTGGCCTCCGCCCGTGCCGAGCTGCTCTCTCTTCAGAAGCGGGTTGATGACGCCGAGTCCGTTGCGCGGCAGAGTCGGGAGGAAGTGTTTCAGTGGCGGACGCTGGAGCGCGAGCACGCCCCCATGTTCCAGGACCTCAGGGTCAGGGCCAACGCGGTGTTGGGCCATGTCTGTGACGAGAATGCTCTGCACCCACACTCGAATGACTACGCCAGTCATCTGCGCTTCTTTGCTGACGTGGTGACGCGCCTGGAAGCTCGGTCCAACAGAGATCGCCAGCTTGTGGAAGAGAGAAGCCGGGGCCTGCTCGGGCGCGCATTCTTGATACGTCTCCAACGTATCTATAATTTTTTATTGTTCCATGCTATTATATTATCTGTTTTGGATGTTTATGGGCTTTATTAAACACTTTTATATTATTTGTGGGACTAACCTATTGACCCAGAGCCCAGTGACAGTTCCTGTTTTTCCCTTGTTTCAGTGTTTCGAAGAAAAGGAATATCAAACAGAGTCGAAATGGAATGAAACCATCTGGAGAAGTTATTTTTGGAAGGAAAGCTACCCGATAGACTTGGAGTGCACGTCAGGAAAGAAATGAGGGAGCCACGAGGTAGAGGGGCGCGCCCACCCCCCTAGGGCGCGCCCTCCACCCTCGTGGGCCTCTCGTGGCTCCCCTGATGTACTTCTTCCGCCTATATATCTCCATATAGCCTAAAAACTTTGGGGAACAGAAGAGATCGGGAATTCCACCACCGCAAGCCTCTGTAACCACAAAAAACCAATCGGGACCTGTTAAGCACTCACGGAGGGGAGGGATCCCTCACCGGTGGCCATCTTCATCATCCCGGCGCTCTCCATGACGAGGAGGGAGTAGTTCACCCTCGGGGCTGAGGGTATGTACCAGTAGCTATGTGTTTGATCACTCTCTCTCCTGTGTTCTTGATTTGGCACGATCTTGATGTATCGCGAGCTTTGCTATTATAGTTGGATCTTATGTTGCTTCTCCCCCTCTACTCTCTTGTAATGGATTGAGTTTCCCCTTTGAAGTAATCTTATCGGATTGAGTCTTTAATGATTTGAGAACACTTGATGTATGTCTTGCAGTGCGTATCTGTGGTGACAATGGGATATCACGTGATTCACTTGATGTATGTTTTGGTGATCAACTTGCGGGTTCCGCCCATGAACCTATGCATGGGGGTTGGCACACGCTGCCTCTTGATTCTCTGGTAGAAACTTTGGGGAACTCTTTGAGGTTCTATGTGTTGGTTGAATAGATGAATCTGAGATTGTGTGATGCATATCGTATAATCATAACCACCGATACATGAGGTGAGATTGGAGTATCTAGGTGACATTAGGGTTTTGGTTGATTTGTGCTTAAGGTGTTATTCTAGTATGAACTCTAGGGCTGTTTGTGACACTTATAGGAATAGCCCAACGGATTGATTGGAAAGAAAAACTTTGAGGTGGTTTCGTACCCTACCATAATCTCTTCGTTTGTTCTCCACTATTAGTGACTTTGGAGTGACTCTTTGTTGCATGTTGAGGGATAGTTATATGATCCAATTATGTTATTATTGTTGAGAGAACTTGCACTAGTGAAGTATGAACCCTAGGCCTTGTTTCCTAGCATTGCAATATCGTTTGTGCTCACTTTTATCGCTTGTTACCTTGCTGTTTTTATATTTTCAGATTACAAAAACCCATATCTATCATCCATATTGCACTTGAATCACCATCTCTTCGCCGAACTAGTGCACCTATACAATTTACCATTGTATTGGGTGTGTTGGGGACACAAGAGACTCTTTGTTATTTGGTTGCAGGGTTGTTTGAGAGAGACCATCTTCATCCTACACCTCCCATGGATTGATAAGCCTTAGGTCATCCACTTGAGGGAAATTTGCTACTGTCCTACAAACCTCTGCACTTGGAGGCCCAACAACGTCTACAAGAAGAAGGTTGTGTAGTAGACATCAAGCTCTTTTCTGGCGCCGTTGCCGGGGATGTGAGTGCTTGAAGGTATATCTTTAGATCTTGCAATTGAATCTTTTAGTTTCTTGTTTTATCACTAGTTTAGTTTATAAAAGAAAATTACAAAAAATGGAATTAAGGGTGCCTCATATGCTTCATCTTTTTAATGTCTTCCGTGAAAATAAGGATTCCGAAAATTGTGCTCAAGTACTAGAAGAAGAATTACATAGAATGCTTGGCATAAAATATGTGAATGATGAGCATGATTGCAATGTTGTTAGTATGAATTATTTGAATACCCATGATGCTAATGATATGCAAAGCCACAAGCTTGGGGAAGCTATGTTTGATGAAGATGATATTTTTGTCCCCCAAGCTTTGATGAGCAAATTTACTATGATGAAAGTATGCCTCCTATCTATTATGATTATTGCGATGACATGTATGCTTTAAGGAATAATGATAACCATGAAACTTGTCATCTTGATCTTATTTTTCAATCATATGATAGTTATTTTGTTGAGTTTGCTCCCACCACTATTCATGAGAATAAATTTGCTTATGTGGAGAGTAATAAAAATTATATGCAAGTAGATCATGAAAAGAATGTTTTAGGTGCTGGTTATATTGTTGAATTCATTCATGATGCTACTGAAAATTATTATGAGGGAGGAATATATGCTTGTAGGAATTGCAATAATATCAAGTTTCCTCTCTATGTGCTTAAAGTTCCGAAGTTATGCTTGTTTTGCCTTCCTATGCTAGTTGATTATTGTTCCCATAAGTTGTTTGCTCACAAAATCCCTATGCATAGGAAGTGAGTTAGACTTAAATGTGCTAGTCATATTATTCATGATGCTCTCTTTCTGTTTCAGTTCTTATCTTTTATGTGAGCATCATTGAAATCATCATGCCTAGCTAGGGACGTTAAACGATAGCGCTTGTTGGGAGGCAACCTAATTTTATTTTAGTTTATTACTTTTTGGTTCTGTTTAGGAATAAATAATCCATCTGCTTCTGTTTAGATGTGGTTTTGTGTTTTAATTAGTGTTTGTGCCAAGTAGAACCTTTGGGAAGACTTGGGTGAAGTCTTTATGATCATGCTGTAAAAAACAGAAACTTTACCGCTCACGAGATTAGCTAAAACTTTTTACTGGAGAGTTATATTTAGTTGATTATTTTTGCAGATGATTACTAGACAAATTCCTCAGGTCCACCAATTTATTTTAGAATTTTTGGAGTTCCAGAAGTATACGTTAGTTACAGATTACTACAGACTGTTCTGTTTTTGACAGATTCTGTTTTTCGTGTGTTGTTTGCTTATTTTGATGACTCTATGTCTATTAAAATAGTTTATAAACCATAGAGAAGTTGTAATACAGTAGGTTTAACACCAATATAAATAAATAATTATTTCATTAAAATACGATGAAGAGGTGTTTTGTTTTCTTTCGCTAACGGAGCTCACGAGATTTTCTGTTAAGTTTTGTGTTGTGAAGTTTTCAAGTTTTGGGTAAAGATTCGATGGACTATGGAATAGGGAGTGGAAGAGCCTAAGCTTTGGGATTCCCAAGACACCCCAAGGTAATATTCAACGATAACCAAGAGCCTAAGCTTGGGGATGCCCTGGAAGGCATCCCCTCTTTCGTCTTCGTTCATCGGTAAACTTTACTTGGAGCTATATTTTTATTCACCACATCATTTGTGTTTTGCTTGGAGCGTCATTTTATTTTGTTATTATTTGCTTTCTGTTATTTAGAATAGTGTTTTTCATCTCTAGTTTCAATAAAAATGTCAAGGATAGCCTTTACCATGCTTATTTTGCAAGTATACATGTTGCTGTTTTAAAACAGAAAGTTTACCGCTGTTGCAAAAATTCCCTAGAAAATTCAGAATGTGATAAAATGTTTAAAACTTTTGCATAATAAGCTCTGATAAATTTACTACAGTGGGAATTTTCTTTCATAAATTTTGGAGCTAGGGAAGTATGGATCTTGCTGCATTCTGTACAGACTGTCCTGTTTAGGCAGATTGCTGTTATGTTTGCATATGTTTGCTTCTTTAATGATTATATTTGAGGATAGGAGTATTAAATATGCAGAGGCATTTAGTATGCAATATTGAATAATGATTTTAGTGATTTACTACAGTATAGTATGATAAGGTTTTTGCATTGGTTTACACTAACTTATCTCACGAGTTCTTGTTGAGTTTTGTGTGAATGAAGCTTTTGAGATTTAGGAAGACCGTGATATGAGAGGAATTAAGGAGACACAAAAGCTCAAGCTTGGGGGTTCCCAAGGCATCCCAAGATAATATTTGAAGAAGTCTCGAGCATCTAAGCTTGGGGATGCCCCGGTAGGCATCCCACCTTTCTTCTTCAACAATTATCGGTTAGTATCGGTTGAGCCCAAGTTTTTGCTTCTTCACATGATGAGTGCTATCATTGAAGTGTCATTTTATTTTGTTTTGCTTGCTGTTTGAATAAAGTATCAATATCTGAAATTATTAAATGGGAGAGTCTTCACATAGCTAAATAATTATTTAACTACTTGATCTTCACTTATATCTTTTGAGTTATATAGTTTTTGCTCTAGTACTTCACTTATATCTTTTAGAGCACGGCGGTGGTTTTGTTTTATAGAAACTATTATTCTCTAATACTTCACTTATATTATTTTGAGAGTCTTAAACAGCATGTAATGTGCTTTATCCTAATATGCTAGGTATTCAAGACTATTAAAAACTTTCTTATGAGTGTGTTGAATATCAAGAGAAGTTTGATGCTTGATGATTGTTTTGAGACATGGAGGTAGTGATATCAAAGTTGTGCTAGTTGAGTAGTTGTGAATTTGAGAAATAATTGTGTTAAAGTTTGTGATTCCCATAGCATGCACGTATGGTGAACCGTTATGTGATGAAGTCGGAGAATAATTTATTTATTGATTGTCTTCCTTATGAGTGGCGGTCGGGGACGAGCGATGGTCTTTTCCTACCAATCTATCCCCTAGGAGCATGCGCGTAATACTTTGCTTTGATAACTTGTAGATTTTTGCAATAAGTATATGAGTTCTTTATGACTAATGTAGTACATGGATTATACGCACTCTTCTTCCTTCCACCATTGCTAGCCTCTCTAATACACTTTTACTTTTCGCCGGTATCATACACCCACCATATACCTTCCTCAAAACAGCCACCATACCTACCTATCATGGCATTTCCATAGCCATTCCGAGATATATTGCCATGCAACTTTCACCATTCCGTTTATTATGACACGCTCCATAATTGTCATATTGCTTTGCATGATCATGTAGTTGACATTGTATTTGTGGCAAAGCCGCCATTCATAATTCTTTCATACATGTCACTCATGAGTCATTGCACATCCGGTACATCACGGAGGCATTCATATAGAGTCATATTTTGTTCTAAGTATAGAGTTGTAATTGTTGAGTTGTAAGTAAATAAAAGTGTGATGATCATCATTATTAGAGCATTGTCCTAGTGGGGAAAGGATGATGGAGACTATGATTCCCCCACAAGTCGGGATGAGACTCCGGACGAAAAATAAAAGAAAATAAAAAAAGAGGCCATAAAAAAAGAGAAAGGCCCAAATAAAAAATGAGATAAAAAGAGAGAAGGGACAATGCTACTATCCTTTTACCACACTTGTGCTTCAAAGTAGCACCATGATCTTCATGATAGAGAGTCTCCTATGTTGTCACTTTCATATACTAGTGGGAATTTTCATTATAGAACTTGGCTTGTATATTGCAATGATGGGCTTCATCAAAATGCCCTAGGTCTTCGTGAGCAAGCGAGTTGGATGCACACCCACTTAGTTTCTTTTGTTGAGCTTTCATATACTTATAGCTCTAGTGCATCCGTTGCATGGCAATCCCTACTCACTCACATTGATATCTATTGATGGGCATCTCCATAGCCCGTTGATACGCCTAGTTGATGTGAGACTATCTTCTCCTTTTGTCTTCTCCACAACCACCATTCTATTCCACATATAGTGCTATGTCCATGGCTCACGCTCATGTATTATGCGTGAAGATTGAAAAAGTTTGAGAATGTCAAAAGTATGAAACAATTGCTTGGCTTGTCATCGGGTTGTGCATGATTTAAATACTTTGTGTGGTGAAGATAGAGCATAGCCAGACTATATGATTTTGTAGGGATAACTTTCTTTGGCCATGTTATTTTGAGAAGACATAATTGCTTTGTTAGTATGCTTAATTATTATTATTTTTATGTCAATATTAAAATGTTGTCTTGAATCTTTCGGATCTGAATATTCATACCACAATTAAGAATAATTACATTGAAATTACGCCAAGTAGCATTCCACATCAAAAATTCTGTTTTTATCATTTACCTACTCGAGGACGAGCAGGAATTAAGCTTGGGGATGCTGATACGTCTCCAACGTATCTATAATTTTTGATTGTTCCATGCTATTATATTATTTGTTTGGATGTTTATGGGCTTTATTAAACACTTTAATATTATTTTTTGGACTAACCTATTGACCCAGAGCCCAGTGCCAGTTCCTGTTTTTTCCCTTGTTTCAGTGTTTCGAAGAAAAGGAATATCAAACGGAGTCGAAACGGAATGAAACCTTCTGGAGAAGTTATTTTTGGAAGGAAAGCTACCCGATAGACTTGGAGTGCACGTCAGGAAAGAAACGAGGGAGCCACGAGGTAGGGGGTGCGCCCACCCCCCTAGGGCGCGCCCTCCACCCTCGTGGGCCCCTCGTGGCTCCCCTGATGTACTTCTTCCGCCTATATATCTCCATATACCCTAAAAACTTTGGGGAAAAGAAGAGATCGGGAGTTCCGCCGCCGCAAGCCTCTGTAGCCACAAAAAACCAATTGGGACCCTGTTCCGGCACCCTGCCAGAGGGCGGATCGCTCACCGGTGGCCATCTTCATCATCCCGGCGCTCTCCATGACAAGGAGGGAGTAGTTCACCCTCGGGGTTGAGGGTATGTACCAGTAGCTATGTGTTTGATCTCTCTCTCTCTCTCTCTCTCTCTCTCTCTCGTGTTCTTAATTTGGCACGATCTTGATGTATCACGAGCTTTGCTATTATAGTTGGATCTTATGTTGCTTCTCCCCCTCTACTCTCTTGTAATGGATTGAGTTTCCCCTTTGAAGTAATCTTATCGGATTGAGTCTTTAATGATTTGAGAATACTTGATGTATGTCTTGCCATGCGTATCTGCTGTGACAATTGGATATCACTTGATTCACTTGATGTATGTTTTGGTGATCAACTTGCGGGTTCCACCCATGAACCTATGCATAGGGGTTGGCACACGTTTTCGTCTTGATTCTCCGGTAGAAACTTTGGGGCACTCTTTGAGGTTCTATGTGTTGGTTGAATAGATGAATCTGAGATTGTGTGATGCATATCGTATAATCATACCCACCGATACTTGAGGTGACATTGGAGTATCTAGGTGACATTAGGGTTTTGGTTGATTTGTGTCTTAAGGTGTTATTCTAGTACGGACTCTAGGGCTGTTTGTGACACTTATAGGAATAGCCCAATGGATTGATTGGAAAGAATAACTTTGAGGTGGTTTCGTACCCTACTATAATCTCTTCGTTTGTTCTCCACTATTAGTGACTTTGGAGTGACTCTTTGTTGCATGTTGAGGGATAGTTATATGATCCAATTATGTTATTATTGTGGAGAGAACTTGCAGTAGTGAAAGTATGAACCCTAGGCCTTGTTTCCTAGCATTGCAATATCGTTTGTGCTCACTTTTATCGCTTGTTACCTTGCTGTTTTTATATTTTCAGATTACAAAAACCCATATCTATCATCCATTTTGCACTTGTATCACCATCTCTTCGCCGAACTAGTGCGCCTATACAATTTACCATTTTATTGGGTGTGTTGGGGACACAAGAGACTCTTTGTTATTTGGGGTCAGGGTTGTTTGAGAGAGACCATCTTCATCCTACGCCTCCCACGGATTGATAAACCTTAGGTCATCCACTTGAGGGAAATTTGCTACTGTCCTACAAACCTCTACACTTGGAGGCCCAACAACATCTACAAGAAGAAGGTTGTGTAGTAGACATCAGTTCTCCCATGTCTTCAGCCATCTTCGGAACACCTTCCCCGACTTCGACTTCGACGCCGCCATTGCCCCCGTACCGCAGGCCATCCGCGACGACCTGGCGCGGTGGGTGGAGGACAACGTGGATGCGCTGGTCAGAGCCTTCTCTTCTGAAGACGACGCGGTGGTGGTCGCTGCGGACGAAGGTGACGTGGTTGACGATGGTGATACTATCATTTTGCATCATGCTTTTATATCGATATTTATTGTATTATGGGATGTTATTACACATTACGTCACAATACTTATGCCTATTCTCTCTTATTTTACAAGGTTTACATAAGGAGGGAGAATGCCATTTGGAATTCGGGTCGAAAAGGAACAAATATTAGAGACCTATTCTGCACAACTCCAAAAGTCCTGAAACTCCACGGAAGTTATTTTTGGAAATAATGAAAAATACTGAGCAGAAGAAATACCAGAGGGGGACCACACCCTGGCCACGTGGGTGGGGGGCGCGCCCTACCCCTTGGGCGCGCCCCCGTGCCTCGTGGGCCCCCTGTTGGCCCTTTGCTATATGAAGTCTTTTGTCCGAAGAAAAATCATAAGCAAGCTTTCGGGAGGAGACTCCGCCGCCACGAGGCGGAACCTTGGCGGAACCAATCTAGGGCTCCGGCAGAGCTGTTCTCTCGGGGACACTTCCCTCCGGGAGGGGGAAATCATCGCCATCGTCATCACCAACGCTCCTCTCATCGGGAGGGGGCCAATCTCCATCAACATCTTCACCAGCACCATCTCCTATCAAACCCTAGTTCATCTCTTGTATCCAATTCTTGTCTCTAAGTCTGGGATTGGTACCGTGTAGGTTGCTAGTAGTGTTGATTACTCCTTGTAGTTGATGCTAGTTGGTTTATTTGGTGGAAGATCATATGTTCAGATCCTATATGCATATTAATACCACTCTGATTATGAACATGAATATGCTTTATGAGTAGTTATGTTTGTTCCTGAGGACATGGGAGAAGTCTTGCTATTAGTAGTCATGTGAATTTGGTATTCGTTCGATATTTTGATGAGATGTATGTTGTCTCTCCTCTAGTGGTGTTATGTGAACGTCGACTACATGACACTTCACCATTATTTGGGCCTAGAGGAAGGCATTGGGAAGTAATAAGTAGACTCCGAAAAGGAATAGGTATGTGGTACGGTAAGTAAACCGACTCCAAAACAGTTCTAGTGGCAAATTTTCTCCGTTTTGGAATATTTAGAAAAATAGAAAAATAAGAAGCAGTCCGGGAAGGACACGAGGGCTCCACGAGGGTGGAGGGCGCGCCCTACCCCCCTGGGCACGCCCCCCTGCCTCGTGGGCACCTCGTGCACTCTCCGGACTCCGTTTTCTTGCACGTTACGTCTTTTGGTCGGTAAAAAATCATTATATAATCTCCCGAAGGTTTTGACTCCGGTATCACGCAATTGTCTTCTGTTCTTGTTTCGAGCTGTTTTCTGCCGCAGATTAGAGCAAGATGTCTTCTCAAGAGTCAGTCGGGGAGAGTCGGGTGTCTCATCCGACACCAGGTCCAGGGGCAAACAGCGATGCCTATCACTTTGGGCCCTCAACGGAGGAAGAGATGGAAGCTGACTTGAAAAGGATAGATGCCATGGAGGAGGATCAAGAAGTTACTTCTCGTTTCCGGGCAGGCTTCACAATGGGGGAACTACAGAGCTCAGCTATCCCAAACTCGGTCATCCCCTCCAATGTTAAATTTCTCTCTTATGAAAATATGAAAATGACTGTTACTTGTTCTCCCGCAGCTATGCAACATCCATGGGGTGCAAGGAGCTTTAACCGTCACAGGTAAGCTCCGTAAGGAAATAATGGATCTTAAGCGGCAGGTTAACAAGCTCGAGGAGGAGAATCGTATCCTGAGGGGTATCATAGCCAAGAATATCACATCACCACCCCCGAAAAAGGAGATATAATCACATGGGTATGGGCACTCCCCTTGGCAACTGCCAAGCTTGGGGGAGGTGCCTCAGTATCGTATCACCATCACATCTCTATCTTTACCGTTTTCTTAGTTTGATCCTTTTAGAAGTATCTTGATCTAGTAGAATAAAGTTTTAGTATGATCTAGTTTTGGGTTTTGCTTTATGATCCCTCTATGTAATCGAGTCCATGAGCTATATAATAAAGATTATTGTTGAGTCAAGGGCATGATTATTTTCCTATGATCTTGAGGGAATAAAAGAAAAACAAAAAGAATAAAAATAAATAAAAAGAGAGCATATTGATCTTATGGATAGTAATGACTTCACATAGAAAGAGTATGATGATTGAAAGTTGTTGAGAGTTGACTAAAATGGTTTTGGTCATCGTTGCAATTAATAGGAAGTAATAAAGAAAGAGGGTCACAGCCCTAGAGCTTGCTTGCAACTAGTGGCATTGCATCCATGCATCATGTTTAATTTTCATGAAATTTGAAATGGGGATGACCAAGCCCTTGCACCAAAGCAATTCAAATAGGTTCAACTAAGAAATATTTTTCAATGAACCCAAATGGCCTTCAAAAATGTTCACCATTTTTGGAAAATGCTGGAAACAGTAATCAGAGATGTTGCACATTTTTCCATGACATTTGGATTTTTGAATTAAATCATATAGTATTTGCATTTGGGCATTTAATGCTAATAAATAGTTTAAGTGTTCAAATAATCATAAACTGAAATGTTTGTTGTTGGAAATATTCCAAACAGTGACATTGACTAGTTTCATGATTTTTGGAAATGCCCTGGCATTTTTATTAAAGCCAAACATAATTACAGAAAATAGAAAACGGAAATAAAAGAGAGAAGCCAGCCACTTACCTAGCGCTCACCTGGCAGCCCATCTGGCCCGCCCAGCCCACCAGGGGCAGGGAGGTCTTCTTCCTCCCGCCAGTCGGATGCACAGTGCGTGGCCGACGCTCGCCGCGCCACCTCCACCCTGCCTGCTTCACCCCCCCCCCCCCGACGCTCTGGACGCCTCCCCCGAGCGCCACACACCCCCCTGACCTCTCTCACCCTCACCCGTGGCCTCGTCTCCTCCTCTGGCTCCCTCTCTCTCCCACCGAGCAAGCTCGCCGACGCCGATCGCCGTACCCGCGTCCACAGCCACCCCCTCGCCCCCTCTATGCATCCCTGAGCTCCGCCCTGACCCCGTGGAGCTACCCACCCGACGCACGCGACTGTGAGGAGGTCTCAATCGACCGAGCATCGTTGTCCCCATCTCCGTGCCCGGAGATCGCCCGTCGTCAATTCGCCGTCGCAGAAGCTTCCCGAGCCACCGAGATCCTCTCCCGACCCCTTGTGAGCTCCGCCTTCTTCTCCCCTGTTCCCGTGCCCGCACGCACCTCTAGCCGCCCTAATCACCGAAGACGATTGCTCCTCGCCGCCGCCATGGCGTAGCTGTACATAACCGCAAGCTCGCTTCCGAGCACACCACCGCCTCACCGCGACTTTCGCAGGAGCGCAAAACGCCACCCCATGCGCCTCGCCGTGCTCCCTAGCGCCGTGTTCGACTCGGCCGAACTCCGGCGGCCGCCTAGGTCGCCGCTGCACCATTTCCGCCGCCAATTTAATCGATTTCCACCAAGAGCTGCGGCTCGACCCAGCTCCACCTAGATGCCTTCATGCCCATTTGGTCGCCGGAATGGCCAAATCCACTTCCACCGCCGTCGGGCTCGCTGGCGACTAAACGCCGTGCAGCCGACGTTGACTTTGACCACGGTGGGCCCTGGTTGACTCTGTTGAGTCAATGGACAGTGGGGCCCTGTTAACTAATCAGGTTTAGTTCTAATTAATATTTTGCTAAACGAATTATGCTGACACGCGGGACCCACTGTCAGGTTTGACCCGGACCGTGTCCCGTTGACCCGCTGACGTCACACTGACGTCAGGCTGACGCAGTAATACCTTTTCTGGATTTATTATAATTCAGGAAATTTCAGAAAATACCCCAAACTTCTAAAATTCATAGAAATTCAACCGTAACTCCAAATTAAATAATTTATATATGAAAAATGATCAGAAAAATATGGAGAATCTGTTTGTGCCATGATCATGCATGTTTGAACAAGTTAACCTCACTGAATAGGATGAATCATGATTAGGGTAATTTATGAACTAGCATTTGGAGTTGGAGTTTAACCTTGTTTGAATTCCACTTCAATTAACTTGGCTTATCGCTGCATTAGGTCAATTCAGTTCTTTAACATGACATGTCATTCATGTGAATGTGCATTGCATTGATTGTGTTCTCTCTTGTTTGCCGGTAATTGTCCCCTCTCAGTAGACGACGTACCGACGATGAATTCGATGACACCGATGAAGAACTATATTATATTCGGAAGTGCCAGGCAAGCAAAACCCCCTTGTTCATTCCCATATAATCCCACTCTCTCGCTCCTGCTCTATTTTACTGCATTAGGACAACAACGATTCATGTGTTACTTGCTGCGGTAGCTGAACCCCTTTATCCTCTCAGATGACCTGTCATTCCACAAGAATTAGATGAAACCCACTAGCATGAGTAGGAGTTGTTTGAGCCCTGTTGTGCCTACTCATTCATGCTTGTTTGTCATGCCTGCTACTGCTTAGAGTTGAGTCAGGTCCGATTCATCGGGGATGAATCAGAGGTGTGTGAACATGTCCTACTGTGTGTGAGCTAAGTGTGTGAACACGATTTGGTAAAGGTAGCGGTGAGAGGCCATGTAGGAGTACATGGTGGGTTGTCTCATTGCAGCCGCCCTCAGGGACTGAGTTCTGTGTTTGTGATCCATGAAACAGTTACTACCACGCATTGGGCCCGAAACCAATCGACCCTCTCGGCTTCTTAACCACTCTTGTCCTCAGTCCGGGAGTTGCAAGTAGTTTCTGGTGTTTGTAGCATCTTTGGGGCACGCATAGCGCTGACCATAGGGGTGGGTTGTGTTGCGGGAGGCACGTGGCCCGGTGTACCGATTCGCCCGTTTGGTGTCTCGGGAACCCTGCACACATCGTTCGGGGCCGTTAGTGGAAACCTCGTCCGGACTCCCTGCGGATGGAACCCGAATAGGCGATAAACCTGGACTCGGGACTCGTGTGTTTAGGTAGGCCGTGGCCGACACCCACGCTGGGCTTCCGCTGAAGGTTGCCGAGTACATGTCGTGTAAACGATGTAAGTGGTGAGAGCGTGTGTGAAGAAGTACACCCTGCAGGTTTATAAATGATCTATTCAATAGCCGTGTCCGCGAAAAAGGACTTACGGGTTGCCTATATCGGTTCATAGACAAGTGAAAGTGGATACTCTAAAATGCGCAAGATAAGCGTGAGTGCTATGGATGGCGTTCTCGTAGGGAGACGGGAGCGGGTCCACAAGTGGTGTATTGATATGGTGAATATGTGGACTCGTGCGCCACCTCAAAAGAGTTACTTGCAAATGTAGTTCAGGATAGCCACCGAGTCAAAGCTGGCTTGCTGCAGTCAAACTCCACCACCCCTTTATTGATAATGATGCATATGTAGTTAGTTCTCGATGTAAGTCTTGCTGAGTACATTTGTACTCACGCTTGCTTATTTTATGTTTTGCGTAGAGACGTCAGTCTCGCTAGTAGTTCCGCTTGGTCTTCGACGTTTAGCTTGTTACCTCAGCTACGATCTTGTGCCCTCGTTAGGATCTGGTAGATAGTCAGGCTTTTCAGCCTTTTTCATTTATAGTTATGCGTACTCGGACATGTTTAGTTTCCGCTTGTGCTTTGACTTGTATGCTTTCGAGTGTTGGGTCATGAGACCCATGTTTGTAATATCTCGCTCCTCGGAGCCTAATGAATAAATATTTGAGTCGTAGAGTTATGTTGTGATGCCATGTTGTATTTACACATACCGAGCATATTGTGTGTATGTTTGAAATGCTTGGTATGTGTGGGATCCGACAATCTAGTTGTTTATCCTTGGCAGCCTCTCATATGGGGAAATGTAGTCTAGTGCTTCCTGAGCGATAGTAGTCCGCTACAGCCCGGCTCACCGGAGTCCTGCTAGCCCAAAGACTACCGCTCTGGACACTTGATCGGCCGACATGTGTTTCACTTCGTTCCTATGTCTGTCCCTTCGGGGAAATGTCACGCGGTGACATCCGGAGTCCTGCCTAGCCTGCTACAGCCCGGGTTACCGGAGTCCTGTTAGCCCAGTGCTACAGCCCGGATTCATACGTTGATGACCGACATGCTCTACGCGATTCATGGATGCCTGTCCCCATAGGTTAGTGCCGCTTTGGGTTCACGACTAGCCATGTCGGCCCTGGTTCTTTGTCATATGAATGCTAGCGACACTATCATATACGTGAGCCAAAAGGCGCAAACGGTCCCGGGCCATGGTAAGGCGACACCCGTGGGAATACCGTGCGTGAGGCCGCAAAGTGATATGATGTGTTACATGCTAGATCCGTGTGACTTAGGATCGGGGTCCTGACAGGTTTCACATATAAATATACTATCTTGGACATCTTTTATGATTGTGAGCACCCATTAAAATATGACATGCTATAGAGTTGATGTTGGACAAGAAAGACAATGTAATGGGTTATGTTTTCTTATATCTGAAATAAAGTATATTGTTATGGATCATCCAACATGTTGAGCTTGCCTTTCCCCCTCATGCTAGCCAAATTATTTACACCAAGTAGAGATACTACTTGTGCTTCCAAAAACCCTTAAACCAAGTTTTGCCATGAGAGTCCACCATATCTACCTATGGATTGAGTAATATCCTTCAAGTAAGTTGTCATCGGTGCAACCAATAAAAATTAATATGTATGATTGATTAGTGTGGAGGAAATAAGCTTTATACGATCTTGTGATGTGGAAGAAATAAAAGCGACGGACTGCATAATAAAGGTCCATATCACAAGTGGCAATATAACGTGACGTTCTTTCGCATTAAGATTGTGTGCATCCAACCCTGAAAGCGCATGACAACCTCTGCTTCCCTCTGCGAAGGGCCTATCTTTTACTTTTATCTCTTACCCTTATGCAAGAGTCATGGTGATCTTCACCTTTCCTTTTTATATTTTATCCTTTGCCAAGCACAGTGTGTTGGAAAGATCCAGACATATATATCTAATTGGATGTAAGTTAGCATGAACTATTATTGTTGACATTACCCTTGAGATAAAAGGTTGGGAGGCGAAACTATAAGCCCCTATCTTTCTCTGTGTCCGATTAAAATTCCGTAACCACAAGTATTGGGTGAGTGTTAGAAATTGTGAAAGACTAAATGATAGTTGAGTATGTGGACTTGCTGAAAAGCTCTGACATAGACTGAGGGAGTTCCGGACTAGGGGGTGTCCGGATAGCCGAACTATCATCATCGGCCGGACTCCAAGACTATGAAGATAGAAGATTGAAGACTTCGTCCCGTGTCCGGATGGGACTTTCCTTGGCGTGGAAGGCAAGCTTGGCGATAATGATATGTAGATCTCCTACCTTTATAACCGACTTTGTGTAACCCTAGCCCTCTCCGGTGTCTATATAAACCGGATGGCTTTAGTCCATAGGACGAACAACAATCATACCATAGGCTAGCTTCTAGGGTTTAGCCTCTTTGATCTCGTGGTAGATCCACTCTTGTAACACACATCATCAATATTAATCAAGCAGGACGTAGGGTTTTACCTCCATCAAGAGGGCCCGAACTTGGGTAAAACATCGTGTCCCTTGTCTCCTGTTACCATCCGCCTAGACGCACAGTTCGGGACCCCCTACCCGAGATCCGCCGGTTTTGACATCGACATTGGTGCTTTCATTGAGAGTTCCTCTGTGTCGTCGCCATCAGGTAGGATGCCTCATCTCGTCTTTAAAGACGGTACTATCGCCAAAGGAGCCTTGGCCGCTGGCCAGACTCTTAGGCTGGGTGGTTTTCTTATGAGCGCTAGTCCGGCCACCGCGCTGACAATGACCTCTCGAGTCATCGAAACCAATCTTCATGTCAATTCGGAACTTGCCGAACGATTAGATCCGATCGAGCTCTCCTCCGTAAACGAGCTCTTGGATCGAATCGCCGCCCTGGGAGTCGCCACAGACTACGACCGGATCGGGCCTAAAACCGATCTAAGAGAGGTCAACTCTCCCCAGGCTACCCATCATATCGCTGTGATAGAGGAGCAATGCGGCGATTCTTCTTCTATCTTAAGGACTAGCTACGTCCGGATTCCCGATCCCTCCATGCCGGATTCCCGCGGAGGAACGGATGTCGATCAAGCCACGAACCTAAAGTCGGCGGGTCGGACTCACTGGATAACACTCAAAAATCCAAACTTCCGAGTTCAGAAACTTCTCGGCCCCTGAGTCCTAAATTGGAAGGGGTTCCGGATTTAGTACCACCCTCCCACCCAAACATTAGCGATCTCACTCGAATTCAGCAAGAGCACGCCGAAACAGTACATCATTACTGGGCCAGATTCCTCCTGGTTATGAACAGGATAAAGGACTGCCGAGAGGAGGACGCAATCCCAATCTTCTGCAATAATTGCACGGACAAGGGAATCCTAAACGCCATAAGTCGTTATGAGATTACACGCTTTGGTCGACTTGGTGACCATAGTACAAAAGTACTGTGCGATGGAGAGCGCCTGGAAAACCGAGAGTAAATTTTGGGATAATCCGGCCCCGAATACATCCCTAGTCCGAAACAAAAGGGTGCATCATTATCAAGCACCTGGTTTAAATACCAAAAAACCAAAAACCCCCAAAGGGTACGGAACCGTACTGGAGGGTTGGCTAAACGGACCCTGCAAAATTCATAGCACAGAGGGCGCCACTCCAACTCATAGCCTTCGAGCACGTTGGATACTACGGCAGGTGGCCAAAAGTGGCGAAGAGCTTCTAGCTTGGGAATCCCAGCCCAGCAACACCAATACGGTGTTAACAGTCTTCGAGACTTTCGCATCAAACAACATGCGAAAACGAACAATCCGCAGCCTACTTGAAGTCTACCAAGTAGCACCAACAAATCCATGGAGCGACACGGCTATCACCTTCAACGCCAGCGACGAACCTAAATTCCGAACAACTAGAGCACCAAACCGCATTGGTCCTCGGTCCGATAGTGGACGGTTTCGCCTTACTAAGGTACTCATGGATGGCGGCAGCGGATTAAACCTCATCTATGAGGAAACCCTTCAAAAATGGAAATTGACTGGAGCCGCATTGAGCGAAGCAGACAACCTTCAGAGGGATAATCCCTAGTCGAGAAGCACGCACAGGAAAAATCACACTAGATGTAGTGTTCGCTCACCGGACGATTACAGTCCGAGGAGGTCACGCCCAAGTGGCCCCATTCGGCAGCGGATATCACGCTTTGTTAGGGCGAGAGGCATTCACAATCTTCCAAGCTATACCCCACCACGGGTACATGAAGCTCAAAATGCCCGGACCCAATGGGATAATCACTCTCGCTAGTGATCAAGATACACTCACTGCGCTGAAAATAAGACAACCAGACCGCCCTAGAGGCATTGTCCAAGCCCTAGCGGCAGAGGAACTAACTACGCTGCGCTCCACGGTGGATAGGGACGATGTGATACTCGATAAGAGGTCCAAGTCCACCTCTTTTAAACCAGCAGTATTTAAATAGTCAAATTTCAGGTCCACCCAACGGACCCCACAAAGACGGCCTCCATTGGGGCACAATTAAGTCCTGATGTTGAAGCCGCACTACGAGAATTCCTTCAGGAAAATTGGGACATTTTTGCCTGGCACCCTTCATATATGCCAGGAATCCCACGCAGGCTGGCAGAGCACAGCCTAAATATCCTAAAAGGATTCAAGCCAGTCAAACAAGCTCTTCGGCGATTTTCCGAACCCAAAAGATGTGCAATGGGAGAGGAGCTAGCCAAACTCTTAGAAGCCGGATTCATCGAGATATAAAACATCCGGACTGGCTAGCCAATCTAGTAATGGTACCAAAAAGGACAAATCTCGGGCGCCTCAAGGCCGATTTTAAAGACCTTAACAAGGCCTGTCCAAAGGACCCTTTCCCCCTCCCTCGCATCGACCAAATAATCGATGCAACCGCATGGCACGATTCATTGTGCTTCCTCGACGCATACTCCGGATACCATCAAATCAAGATGGCGGAAAAAGATCCGGCCGCAACGGCATTCATTACTCCATATGGGCCATTTTGCTTCAACACAATGCCCTTCGGACTCAAAAACGCTGGCGCAACATATCAGCGCATGATTCAAACATGTCTGGCTACCCAGATAGGCAAAACAGAGAGGCGTTGTGAGACGATGTGGTCGCCAAGACCAAACACGCCGGAACTCTAGTAGAAGACTTGAGGGTGACATTCGACAACCTCCGAGCATATGACATTAAGCTTAATCCGAAAATGCGTCTTGGCGTACCAGCGGAAAGCTCTTGGGCTTCATCGTATCCGGTAGAGGAATTGAAGCAAACCGGCCAAAATCCGAGCTCTGTCACAATTGGATATTCCAAAAGACCTCAAGCAGATACAAAACTAACCGGATGCGTGGCGGCCTTAAGTCGCTTCATCTCCCGTTTGGGAGAAAAGGCTCGCCTCTACCGCCTCCTCCGGCGCACGAACATTTCGAATGGAAGGATGCTGCCACAATTAACTCGAAGAAATAAAGGCCATACGGCAACAAATCCGGTTCTCGCCGCCCAACCTCGGGCGAACCTATGTTATTATATATCGCAGCAACACATCAAGTTGTCGGTAGCGGTACTCGTCGTTGAACGAAAAACAGAAGAACAGATACCCTCTTCAAAAACCAGTGTACTACGTATCCACCGCTCTAACTCCATCCAAATCCGGTACCCACATTATCAAAAGATAGCGTGTCACGGTGTTCATGGCATCCCGGAAGCTGCGACACTACTTTCAAGAGTGTTCAATAACGGTGGCCTCGAAGTACCTCTCAGAATATTATAAACAATCGCGACGCAACGGGCAGGATTGCAAAATGGGCTATCGAGCTCTTACCATTTGACATAACCTACAAACCACGGCGAGCTATAAAATCGCGAGTTACGGCTGACTTCGTCGCCGAATGGACCGGCAGAACTCCCTAAAGAGTACGGCGCGTACTCAACCGGATCATGCATTTCGATGGATCCAAAATGTTGGCTGGCTTGGGGATCAAGGCGTCGTCTGGCGTCCCCAACCGGAGACACAATCCAAAGACGTACTTCAAATAATGTACATGGACTCCAACAACGCAGCCGAATACAAGGCCCTTCTACATGGCCTCCGGATAGCAATCTCCATGGGCATTCAACGCCTAGAGGTGCGCGGGGATTCAAACCTCGCAATATCCCAAGTAAATGGAGACTTTGACGCCAAAGATCCAAAAATGGCAGCTTACCGCAACACCGTCTTAAAAGTGTCATTTCGGTTCGAAGGACTCGAATTCCACCATGTAGCCCGGATAAGAACCAGGCAGCAGACGTGTTAGCACGCATCGGCGCGAAACGAGACGCCGTCCCTCCTAACATCTTCCCGGAACGGCTCTTTAAGCCATCCGTATTATGGGAAGAGGAGTCCGGAAATAACAATCCGGAGCCACCTGCATCACCTAACTCAGACCATTCTGACACAATCGGCGGCTTAGCCAATGAAATAACACCTTCAGCTCACGAAATAATGGCAGTAATTGCCCGTGGATGTAACCATTCCTAGCCTACTTAATACGGCAGGAACTTCCGAAGACCAAAATGAGGCCCGCTGCATAGTGCGGCGATCTAAAGCCTACAAGGTCCATGATGGAGAACTTTATAAGAAAAGCACAACCGAGTCCTTCAAAGGTGTATCTCCGAAGAGGAAGGGCGAAATCTCCGGCTGAAATTCACGCCGGACTCGTGGCACCACGGCGCAGCCCGGGCCCTTGTAGGCAAGGCCTTCCGTACAGGATTTTATTGGCCGACAGCCCGGGCAGATGCTCAGGACTTAGTCCAACGATGTGTCGATTGCCAGCTCTTTGCTAATCAGAGCCACATGCCACCCACCGCCCTCAAAATCATACCCATTACCTGGCCGTTCACGGGCTTGACATGGTTGGACCCCTTAAAGGGGGAACCCACAAGCACAAATACTTATTGGTCATGGTGGACAAATTCACCAAATGGATTGAGGCCAAGCCGGTTAAAACGGCAGAATCCGGACCGGTGATAGACTTCATATCCGGGGTAGTACACCGCTTTGGCATCCCCCACAAAGATCATCACCGATAACGGCACGAACTTCACGGCCGATGAGGTTAAACTCTGGTGCAAAAACATGGGCATCAAGCTCGATTACGCTTCAGTCTATCACCCCCAAACTAACGGTCAAGTCGAGCGAGCAAATGGTCTAATCATGAGCGGCATGTCAGGACCCCGATTCCAAGTCACATCGACCTAGCCGGTAACACCTCATATCACTTTGCGGCCTCACGCACGGTATTCCCACGGGTGTTGCCTTACCATGGCCGGGACCGCTTATGCCTTTTGGCTCACGTATATGATAGTGTCGCTTGCATCCATATGACAAAGAACCCGGGCCGACATGGCTAGTCGTGAACCCAAAGCGGCACTAACCCATGGGGACAGCATACATGAATCACATCGAGCATGTCGGTCATCAACGTATGAATCTGGGCTGTAGCACTTGGGCTAATAGGACTCGTAACCCGGGCCGTAGCGAGCTAAGGCAGGACTCCGGATGTCACCGTGTGACATTTCCCGAAGGACAGACATAGGAACGAAGTGAAACACATGCCGCCAGTCAAGTGTCTAAAGCGGTAGTCTTTGGGCTAGCGAGGACTCCGGTGAACCGGGCTGTAGCGGACTACTATCACTCGGGAAGCACTAGACTACATTTCCCCATATGAGAGGCTGCCAAGGATAAACAACTAGATTGTCGGATCCCACACATACCAAGCATTTCAAACATACACACAATATGCTCAATATGTGTAAATACAACATGGCATCACAACATAACTCTACGACTCAAATATTTATTCATTAGGCTCCGAGGAGCGAGATATTACAAACATGGGTCTCATGACCCAACACTCGAAACATACAAGTCAAAGCACAAGCGGAAGCTTAACATGTCCGAGTACGTACATCTACAAATGAAAAAGGCCGAGAAGCCCGACTATCTACCGAGATCTGCCGAGGCACAAGATCGTAGCTGAGGTAACAAGCTAAACGTCAAGTCCAAGCGGAACTACTAGCAAGACTGACGCGTCTCTCGCAAAACATAAAATAAGCAAACGTGAGTACAAACGCATTCGTGAAGGCTTACATCAGAACTAACTACATATGCATCATTATCAACAAAACAGGGTGGTGGAGTTTGACTGCAGCAAGCCAGCTTTGACTCGGTGGCTATCCTGAACTACGACTACAAGTAACTCTTTTGAGGTGGCGCACACGAGTCCACATATTCACCATAGCAATACACCACTATGGACCCGCTCCCGTCTTCCTACGAGAACGCCAACCATAGCACTCACGCTTATCTTTCGAGTTTTAAAGTATCCACTTTCACTTGTCTATGAACTGATATAGGCAACCCAGAAGTCCTTTACCGCGGACATGGCTATTCGAATAGATCATATTAACCCTGCAGGGGTGTACTTCTTCACACACGCTCTCACCACTTACCGCCGTTTACACGACATGTACTCGGCAACCTTCAAGCGGAAGCCCAACGTGGGTGTCGGCCACGGCCTACCTAAACACTCAAGTCCCTAGTCCAGGTTTATCGCCTATTCGTGTTCCATCCGCAGGAGTCCGCCGAGGTTTGCACTAACGGCCCCGAACGATGTGTGCAGGGTTCCCGAGATACCAAACGGGCATTCGCAGACACCGGCCATGGTGTATCTACCACATCATAGCCCACCCCTAGGGTCACGCTATGCACGGCCTCCAACACATATCCTACAAACACCAGAAACTAGTTGAAACTCCTGGACAGAGAACAAGGGTGGTTAAGAAGCCGAGAGGGTCCATTGGTTTCGGGCCCAATGCGTGGTAGTAACTGTTTCATGGATCACAAACACGGAACTCAGTTCCTGAGGACGGCTGCAATGAGACAACCCACCATGTACTCCTACATGGCCTCTCACCGCTACCTTTACCAAATCGTGATCACACACTTAGCTCACACACAATAGGACATGTTCACACAACCATTCCAATTCATTCCCGATGAATCAGACCTGACTCAACTCTAAGCGATGCAGGCATGACAAACAAGCATGAATGAGTAGGCACAACAGGGCTCAAACAACTCCTACTCATGCTAGTGGGTTTCATCTAATTCTGTGGAATGACAGTCATGCAGAGGATAAAGGGGTTCAGCTACCGCAGCAAGTAACACATGAGTCGTTGTTGTCCTAATGCAGTAAAATAGAGCAGGAGCGAGAGAGTGGGATTATATCGGAATGAACAAGGGGTTTTGCTTGCTGGCACTTCGAAGATAATATAGCTCTTCATCGCTGTCATCGATCTCATCGTCGAAACCACGTCTATCGAGAGGGAACAACCACCGACCAACAAGAAGAAACACAATCAATGCAATGCACAAACAAATGAATGACATGTCATGTTAAGGAACTGAATTGACCTAATGCAGCAGTAAGCCAAGTTAATTGAAGTGGAATTCAAACAAGGTTAAACTCCAACTCCAAATGCTAGTTCATAAATTTCCCTAATCATGATTCATCCTATTCAGTGAGGTTAACTTGTTTAATCATGCATGAAAGTGGTACAGATGGATAGATTGGATTTTTCTGATCATTTTTGATATATAATTTATTTCATTTGGAGTTACGGTTGAATTTATATGATTTTTACAAGTTTTGCTAATTTTCTGGAATTTCTTGAGTTAAAATAATTCCAGAAATCATTATTGCGTCAGATTGAGGTCAGCACTGCGTCAGCAGTCAACCTGGGTCAAACCTGACGTTTGGGGGCCACACGTCAGTGGCTCAGTGGTTAGGCCCGGGTCAAACCCGCAGTGACCATGGTTTGACTTGGCCCTGGGGCCCACGGTCAGCGGCTGGGGGTGGTTTAGGCTGCGGTATTAGGTGCTAATGACAGCCACATCGGCCTCGCCGGAGTTAGACGACGGCGACGACCCAGGGCGGCGGTGGCTCGCCGGAGTGGCGCTATGGGCTGCGGTTGGACATGCGAAGAGCACCAGGAGGTAGCCCATGCCCGCGCGCATCTAGGAAGACCAAGGGGAGGTGCGGGGGTGGCCGGGGTTCGCCGGAGTGGAGCCCGAGGTGGCAGCCGGAGCTCGGCCCCGGGCGGGGTTGGTGTTGTGGTGTGCAAACAACCGGTCCAAAACACGTGAGTTGCTCTACGGTGTGCGGCGAACACATCAGACGCACGGCCGGGACCAAAAGGTCACCGGAGCCACGCCGACATTGAGCTCAGGCGGCGGCGTGTTTCGATCATAAAGGGGGTGACGGCTACGGCGATCAAATGAAGCGGGGAAGAGGGGGAAACGGTGGCGGAGCTCACGACGATCACGAAGAGGGGCTCGGCTTGCTCGGGGACAGCTTGGCGACGGTGAATCGACATCGGCGGTGACCGGCTCCCGAGGTTGAAGATGGTGGCGATGACGACGCTACGGAGCGTCCTGGCTTGGTGGAGATGACGGGGAAGACTACGTGGAGCTCGTGGGCACGACAGAGGGGCGAGGGAGTAGCTGTGGCCGTGGTGGCAGCAAGCGACGGCGACGGTGGCGTTGCGGCAAGAGAGCAGAGGAGGGCAGGGAAGTCCAGGGAGAGAGGGGAGAGGACGAGGGGGTCGGCGGGGTCCAGAGCGGCGCCGAGGAGGGGCTTCGAGGCGCCTTGGTGAGGCAGGCGAGCAGGGAGGAGGCATGGCGCCTGCTGGGCGCTGGCAGGCGTCTTGTCTCCCTCCTCGCCTCTTGGCAGAGAGTGATGACTGCACGGCCAGGTGGGCCCCAGTCCTGTAAGTGGCATGGGGCCTCTTCTCTCTCTCTCTTTTAATTGTTTTTGTTTTTCTAATTTTCTGTAAACTTTGTGGTTTACTAAAAATACTAAAACAGATCCAAAGATCATAAAACTGCTCAATGCCACTGTTTGGAATATAACAAACAGCAACCATTTTAGTTTATGATTATTTGAGCATTTAAACTATTTATTAGCATTAAATGCCCAAATGCAAATACTTTATGAATTAATCCAGTGACCAAATATGTCATGAAAATGTGCAGCACCTCAGGTTATGGTTTATAGCATTTTTCCGTAAATGATGAACATTTTCTAAAGCCATTTGGATTCACTGAAAAATATTTTTAGTTGAACCTATTTGAATTCCTTTAATGCTAGGGTTTAGGCAATCCCCTTCTCAATTTTCAAATAAGTTTAAACATGATGCATGGATGCTGATGAACCTAATTACAATCAGATCTAGGGTCAGTGACAACTCACCCCCACTAAACAAGAATCTCGCCCGAGATTCAAGACGTGAGGTAAGAGGAAAGGGGAGTCACAAAACTATCACAATCCTCATGATCCATTTGCCCTTCTCAAGATGTTGATTCATTCCATCATCTTGGTCTTGACGTCTTTGCTTTCGAGATCTTCACTCGACACGACAACAGAAAGAGGGGGAAACCCTACAGGATTTAATCTTCTTGAAGATTGAGCAACTCAAGATCAGTTCATGGAGTGAGTCGTAAGAACATCTCTTGAGTTGAGACACCAAACACACATTAGGAACGATGGTAAAGAAATGGATGACGAAGGTTTTGATTGGTAGGCAACCATTCCACGCTTAGAAAGATGGTGGATGGTGTCAAGGTGGCGAGGAAATATTTACCATGATCCTGTAACGGGGCATCTCGAGAAAGGTGACTCGTTGGACTGTCCCCTTAAGTGGCAAAAAGAATTACTTTTGATCCATAGATCTTTGGAACTCTTCATACCAGCTTAAGGCAATTTACAATTGATTGATTGAAAGAGCTCGAAGAAATGGCATACTCGGACTAGAATGGATGATGTGGACTACCTTGTTGAAGACAACACAATGGATGATTTTACTTATCATTGGAGGTGGAGGGGACCCATGGTAAGTCCACTTTTGAAGACAATATTGGACAGCAACTACCGAGAAAGGCAGCCCATGGGGGGATTGGCCCAATGGCGGTGCAAGCTGGGAACAAGATGCAACTGTTGGAAATGTTCCAACCATCATATCTGCCTGAGATTCAGATCTGATTGAAACAGGATATTTCAGACAGTATGTCTGGAAAAGAAAGTTTGCAACACAAACCGACGAGATGACGTTGCGAGATTCTCGAGGGATGAACTAAGGTAGCAAGCTCCAAAACATGAGCGGGTTCTGCTACAATCATGTGAACATGATGTCCAAGACAAGCATGATCACAGAGTAGTCTTACAATAAAACACTACCGAAGTTCGGTGGGAACCATCATCAAGGGTAACAAGTCCTTGCATAAGGCATGCTCTTAAGAAGGAATTTCTTCTCCTTGAACAAATCAGTTAGTGGCTTGGTGTGCTAGGAAACACATATAGAATGGAGGCGGCCAACCTATCAAACCATAAAGTACTTCGCACATGCATGACTGACTTGGGATGATTCCAAGGGAATCAAAAACAATCTTTCTCGAACTCACGGCAGCAACTTGCACCAAATGCACGTGAATCAAAGGAAGTCACTTCTTTCATCCAAACATATGCTTCATGAACGAAACACGAAGAAATGCTTACACAAGTTTCCAACACTAGGTTGATGTTCAACATGACTCATGGGGGAGACAAAATGCTGCTGATGGGCTCAACAATAACTCATCGGGATTTCCATATCGCTGGACTTCCACCATCATTTGAACACGGTGATAGCATTGGTCAGACCAAAGATGTAATGGTGTATGCTCGAGGGATCAACCATGAGTAAGACAACATCACGAATATTGTTGGTTCTGATTTGACATGACGATAGCCCACACTCAAATCAAAGAATTGATAAGACAATAGGTCCAAAGAATCGATCACGAGGACCAATCGATGAAGATATCATCTTTCTTCAACACACACTACACAAGAATATCCCTTTGGAACGAATCTAAGTTAGGCAAGCTTTTATCTTCCAACTCTCCAAGTTGTTGTCTAGCTTAACCAACTAGCTCGAGGATATCCAACATGTTCTTGGAGAAAGGGTGGTTCACAAGAAAACAACTTGATCACGAGCTCAACATAACAGTCAGGAAACGACCCGGTAACACTTCCAAGAAGATATTTGGAAAGTCACGAACCACTGGTATGTTACTAAGCTCGAGAACAATCTTGCTGTTGAGGGCAAGACGATATGATCAAAAGAGTGAGGGATTGACACAATCCTAACTCATAGATCGAAGAGTGCACCAGATCTAAGGACTAGGTAGCACGATTAATCTTAGGATGATGATTCAATAACCAACATGCTAAGAATGAGAATATTGTCCATTTACTACCAAGCAACGACGTTGCTAGGAGTATCGATTTCACACACCACAATTGACTAGTCGGCATTCCGGTTGCGACAACACGGAATCGAGGGATGAATAATGAGGACGGAAGTATCACTGCATCAAGAATTCCTAAGAGGTTGTGCAATTCTCATGATGTTCCTGACATAAAGTGGGTAATACTTCAGGATAGAACAGAATCAAAAGCTTGATTGCATTTGATCTGCGGATTACGACTGCTTTGACCCAATCCTGGATATGGATGAGGTACTGGAGTTTGTTTCTCCAAGTCATTCCAGAACAGAATGGCTTGATGGACCACAAGAAAAATGGGCATCGATGAGGACGAGAGCACGACTACTCCTGACTATCAACTGATAGACGGGGATCAGAATACAATTAAGGAGGAACAACTCGAGGAACATATAACTTTTCGTGTTGTGGAGGCATGGATTAGTATATCGAGCAAAGCTCAACATTTCTCCCGGATAACCCATGCGGAAAGGGTAGAACTGGCAGTGTCACAATTATGAATGGAGAGCTTCTCAAGAGTACTCTGATTATGATCTTTTAGTTCAAAGAACTTCTGCCTTATTGGTTCATGCTATTTGGAAGAAGGAAATACCACAGACCTCGAGGGCTATCACAAAGTTACTAATAACCTAAGGGAGCTAGCAATTACTATCAACATGAAGTAAGTAGGGTGAATCTCGGTTCAAGAACCCGTGAGTAGAATACCTACTACTAAGTGGCATCACGGATGCTTTCGAGAATGATGGCCAGAATCATCACAATCGGGGACACAAAGCATGGCCGGATTACTAAGTGATACTCTAGACACCTAGGGTCATAATAATAACTCCAACATATATGTCGAGGCAATAGGGTACCTCAACTCACCGATTAGTGTGCTTAATCTGGCCCAAAAGGACATCAGGAACGGGAGGAAGGGATTTGCAAATGCATCAGATAGTTTAGAAACCTGGGATGACTCGGACAGCATAACGGCTGTAAATGCTCAAAATGATTTGAGACATCATGCAAAATGGTGGCATAGCCACTCAACAACATCATATCAAGGTTCCGAGATCAACAGTAAACATACAACAATAGTAGGAACTGAACTGGGGCTTAAATCCAACAATCTTGAAGGTCTAGAGATTAGTAACACGTCATCCTGATAGATAGATGAGAAAGCCAAGTTCTTAACCCCATAGAAGAGAAGGGGATGACTCAGATCAAAAGGCCATAAGGTATAAGGAGTAAAAAGAGCCTTACGTTCCCTTCCACAATCAATTCCCCTACATAACTAAAACATTTCTAGACACAACTTCGACCAGTTTGGCTTGGTAATCCTACAGGAAGTCAGGCTCTGATACCAACGCTGTCAGGACCCCGATTCCAAGTCACATCGACCTAGCCGGTAACACCTCATATCACTTTGCGGCCTCACGCACGGTATTCCCACGGTGTCGCCTTACCATGGCCCGGGACCGTTTGCGCCTTTTGGCTCACGTATATGATAGTGTCGCTAGCATCCATATGACAAAGAACCCGGCCGACATGGCTAGTCGTGAACCCAAAGCGGCACTAACCTATGGGGACAGGCATCCATGAATCGCGTCGAGCATGTCGGTCATCAACGTATGAATCCGGGCTGTAGCACTGGGCTAACAGGACTCCGGTAACCCGGGTTGTAGCAGGCTAGGCAGGACTCCAGATGTCACCGCGTGACATTTCCCGAAGAGATGTACATAGGAACGAAGTGAAACACATGTCGGCCGATCAAGTGTCCGTAGCGATAGTCTTTGGGCTAGCGAGGACTCCGGTGAACCGGGCAGAAGCGGACTACTATCACTCGTGAAGCACTAGACTACATTTCCCCATATGAGAGGCTGCCAAGGATAAACAACTAGATTGTCGGATCCCACACATACCAAGCATTTCAAACATACACACAATATGCTCAATATGTGTAAATACAACATGGCATCACAACATAACTCTACGACTCAAATATTTATTCATTAGGCTCCGAGGAGTGAGATATTACAAACATGGGTCTCATAACCCAACACTCGTGAGCATACAAGTCAAAGCACAAGCGGAAGCTTAACATGTCCGAGTACGTACATCTACAAATGAAAAAGGCCGAGAAGCCTGACTATCTACCAGATCCTTCCGAGCGCACAAGATCGTAGTTGAGGAAACAAGCTAAATGTCGAAGTCCAAGCGGAATTCACGAGCGAGACCGACGCCTCTCGCAAAACATAAAATAAGCAAACGTGAGTACAAACGCATTTCAGCAAGGCTTACATCGTAACTAACTACATATGCATCATTATCAACAAAAGGGGTGGTGGAGTTTGACCGCAGCAAGCCAGCTTTGACTCGGTGGCTATCCTGAACTACGACTGCAAGTAACTCTTTTGAGGTGGCGCACACGAGTCCACATATTCACCATAGCAATACACCACTATGGACCCGCTCCCGTCTTCCTACGAGAACGCCAACCATAGCACTCACGCTTATCTTGCGAGTTTTAGAGTATCCACTTTCACTTGTCTATGAACTGATATAGGCAACCCAGAAGTCCTTTTCATGGACACGGCTATTCAATAGATCATATTAACCCTCGGGGTGTACTTCTTCACACATGCTCTCACCACTTACCGCCGTTTACACGACATGTACTCGGCAACCTTCAAGCGGAAGCCCAACGTGGGTGTCGGCCACGGCCTACCTAAACACTCAAGTCCCTAGTCCAGGTTTATCGCCTATTCGGGTTCCATCCGCAGGGAGTCCGCCGAGGTTTCCACTAACGGCCCCGAACGATGTGTGCAGGTTCCCGAGATACCAAACGGGCATTCGCACACCGCCACGGTGTATCTACCGCATCATAGCCCACCCCTAGGGTCAGCGCCACGCACGGCCTCCAACACATATCCTACAAACACCGTAAACTAGTTGCAACTCACGGACAGAGAACAAGGGTGGTTAAGAAGCCGAGAGGGTCCATTGGTTTCGGGCCCAATGCCGCTGTAATAACTGCTTTCATGGATCACAAACACGTAACTTCGGTTCTGAGGACGGCTGCAATGAGACACCCCACCATGTACTCCTACATGGCCTCTCACCGCTACCTTTACCAAATCGTGTTCACACACTTAGCTCACACACGGTAGAACATGTTCACACAACCATTCCAATTCATTCCCGATGAATCAGACCTGAATCAACTCTAAGCAGTAGCAAGCATGACAAACAAGCATGAATGAGTAGGCACAACAGGGCTCAAACAACTCCTACTCATGCTAGTGGGTTTTATCTAATTACTGTGGAATGATAGGTCATGCAGAGGATAAAGGGGTTCAGCTACCGCAACAAGTAACACATGAGTCGTTGTTGTCCTAATGCAGTAAAATAGAGCAGGAGCGAGAGAGTGGGATTATATCGGAATGAACAAGGGGGTTTTGCTTGCCTGGCATTTCTGAAGATAATATAGCTCTTCATCAGTGTCATTGATCTCATCGTCGAAACCACGTCTATCGAGAGGGAACAACCACCGACCAACAAGAAGAAACACAATCAATGCAATGCACAAACAAATGAATGACATGTCATGTTAAGGAACTAAATTGACCTAATGCAGCAGTAAGCCAAGTTAATTGAAGTGGAATTCAAACAAGGTTAAACTCCAACTCCAAATGCTAGTTCATAAATAGCCCTAATCATGATTCATCCTATTCAGTGATTTTAACTTGTTTAATCATGCATGAAAGTGGTACATATGGATAGATTGGATTTTTCTGATCATTTTTCATATATAATTTATTTCATTTGGAGTTACGGTTGAATTTATATGATTTTTACAAGTTTTGCTAATTTTCTGGAATTTCCTGAGTTAAAATAATTCCAGAAATCATTATTGCGTCAGTTTGAGGTCGATCAAGCGCCGTGATCAACCTGGTCAAACCTAACGTGTGGGGGCCACACGCCGCTGGCTCGATGGTTAGGCCGGGTCAAACCCGCAGCGACTGTGGTTTGACTTGGCCCCGGGGCCCACGGTCGTGGTGAGGGGTGGTTTAGGCTGCGGATTAGGTGCTAATGACAGCCACGTCGGCCTCGCCGGAGTTAGACGACGGCGACGACCCAGGGCGGCGGTGCCTCGCCGGAGTGGCGCTATGGGCTGCGGTTGGACACGCGAAGAGCACCAGGAGGTAGCCCATGCCCGCGCGCATCTAGGGAGACCAAGGGGAGGTGCGGGGGTGGCCGGGGTTCGCCGGAGTGGAGCCCGAGGCGGCGGCCGGAGCTCGGCCCCGAGCGGGGTTGGTGTTGTGGTGTGCAAACAACCGGTCCAAAACACGTGAGTTGCTCTACGGCGTGCAGCGAACACATCAGACGCACGCCCGGGACCAAAAGGTCACTGGAGCCACGCCGACGTTGAGCTCAGGCGGCGGCGTGTTTCGGTCTTAAAGGGGGCGACGGCTACGGCGATCAAACGAAGCGGGGAAGAGGGGGAAACGGTGGCGGAGCTCACATTGATCACGAAGAGGGGCTCGGCTTGCTCGGGGACGGCTTGGCGACGGCGAATCGACATCGGCGGTGACCGGCTACCGAGGTTGAAGATGGTGCGATGATGATGCTACGGAGCGTCCTGGCTGGCTTGGCTCGGTGGAGATGACGGGGAAGACTACGCGGAGCTCGTGGGCACAACAGAGGGGCGAGGGAGTAGCTGTGGCCGTGGTGGCAGCAAGCGGCGGCGACGGTGGCGTTGCGGGAAGAGAGCAGAGGAGGGCAGGGAAGTCCAGGGAGAGAGGGGAGAGGACGAGGGGGTCGGCGGGGTCCAGAGCGGCGCCGAGGAGGGGCTTCGAGGCGCCTTGGTGAGGCAGGCGAGCAGGGAGGAGGCGTGGCGCCTCGCGGGCGCGCGTGCGCTGTCTCCCTCCTCTGCCTACTGGCAGAGGTAGGTGATGACTGGCACGGCAGTGGGCTGCCCAGTCCTGTAAGTGGCCTGGGGCCTCTTCTCTCTCTCTCTTTTAATTGTTTTTGTTTTTCTAATTTTCTGTAAACTTTGTGGCTTTACTAAAAATACTAAAACAGATCCAAAAATCATAAAACTTCTCAATGCCACTGTTTGGAATATAAAAAACAGCAACCATTTTAGTTTATGATTGTTTGAGCATTTAAACTATTTATTAGCATTAAATGCCCAAATGCAAATACTTTATGAATTATTGCAGTGACCAAATATGTCATGAAAAATGTGCAGCACCTCTGGTTATGGTTTATAGCATTTTTCCAGAAATGATGAACATTTTCTAAAGCCATTTGGATTCACTGAAAAATATTTTTAGTTGAACCTATTTGAATTCCTTTAATGCTAGAGTTTAGGCAATCCTCATCTCAATTTTCAAATAAGTTTAAACATGATGCATGGATGCTGATGAACCTAATTACAATCAGATCTAGGGCTGTGACACGGCATCAAACCCAGACTAGTGCGGTCCGTCAAGGAATCTAACACGCACTGGGTAGAGGAGCTCGACTCCGTACTCTGGGGGCTGCGGACCACGCCAAACCGAACTCTGGATTCACACCATTTTTATGGTATACGGCGCAGAGGCAGTTCTGCCTCACGATATAATTCATGACTCACCTCGTAATGCGCATGTACGAAGAAAGAGAAGCCGAGTTGGATCGGCAGGACAGTTTGGACGCCTTAGAGGAGGAGCGGACGTGGCAAAGGCTTGTTCCGCATTTTATCGCCAGCAGCTCGAAGATACCAAAGCAGAAGTACGGGCCAAGACTTACAATGTTGGCGAACTTGTTCTACGCCTGCCGCACAACAAAAAGGACAAAAATAAGCCCAAGTGGGAAGGTCCTTCATCATCGACCAAGTCCCGACCGGGCGGAGCATACCGCCTATGTAACGATCTCGACAACCGACTCGAGTCGAACCCATGGAACGCAGCCCGCCTCTCAAGATTCTACGCTTAACGCCGACTCCAAGTTCGCCTCACTCCCCGGCCCACCTTTTATATTTTTTACTGTCTCTTGTCCCCTCCTTCTTCCCACTTTTTTAATACCTTCTATAGGCTGATTTGCGCTTTGTTCGCACACACTTCATGTGCTCACTGCACTCATTATACCTGGGGCTTCTTTAACTAAGCTTATTCATACGGGCTTCATGCCCAATACATGTGTCATACTTCCGCATGTACCTTTTATTCACCATTATATGCATCGATATGACTTAAGTTTTGGCCAAGCTGGGTTGCTCGGCTCTGTGCTTACCCCTACGTTCCCGATTGTTCGGCTAGGAGGTAAAGGAGCACCTCTGCGATTACTCTTGCCGGGTCACCCGGATGTGTACCTCGATCGGGTGAAGCCGAAAGCTAAGCGTTCTTAAGAGAATATTCGGTCGGTGACTTGAAAGATGATTTATTACTTACTTATTTATCTGCCCCCAGATGCCTTTTCTGCTATTTTCGCAGTCCGGCATTGCACTTTAGGGCATGCCCCCCAGGAAAAGGAACCCTTAACGGAACTATTCTCCCTGGAAGATGTTTCTTACTAACCATGTAATATAACATAACTAGTTGGGCACTTGTCTGATAAAGCAATTATGACCCCGACGCCTTGTCTCCATGCATGCCTCGGTTCTTTTATAACCGTGAGGGTATTCGGACACACTCCGGACCGTTGGGTCCCGAGGTTGAAGCGAAACGGTCCGCAAAGACAAACGATCTACAATCCGGCTAGAAGGCATTTTACATGTCATTTCAAATTACATTGTCAAACCGACTGATTGTACTCCTCCTCAATCCCATCTAACAGGCTGTCTAATTTACAGTCATGTTGGGAATATTTCGCGGCCAGCTCTACTTGGCCGTACATCAATCTCACAGGGATCTCCTTCCCATCAGGCCCCGCAGGTCCGACCTTGGGCATGTGGTTTGGGTCAGCCTTCGGGTAACGTGTGTTCACCATGGCCCGAGCCTCCTGGCGCCTCGACGGCAGGCCGATATCTTCCACAAACGGAGGCGTCGCCGTGCTCCCCGAAGCTTCTTAGCAAGCTCACCAAGGCCCTCGGGTAGGGAGACGGATGGCCATAAAGCATGAACGACGCCACTCATCGCCGCCGAACACGTTCGAGCAATTGCACCAGCTCGGGAAGTTGGTCACCCGTTGACTCAGCATTTCCTCCGCAGGGCGACTGTGAGCACACCTAAAGACATATTTCGCCAATCGCCTTCCTCGCCAATTCTTCTTTTCAAAGGAATTTGTTCAAGCACTTACTATAAATGACGCGACAAAGCCATCGATTCTCCTTCACGGCTGCATACCGGGCCCGAACACCTTTCAGCTCTTCTCCTCGTTGGGTGTGGGCATCTTGGAGCTTGTTTCTCTCCTGCTGCACCTTCATAAGCACCCTCTCACCGGCCTTTAGCTGACGCAGTAGCTGTTGCTTGTCCGGATCTAGTCCGGCGCCCTCTGCAATATTATTGTCAGATTCACGCCGCACTTTGTTAAAATATTATATTTTCAAAGTACGTCTTACCAGTGGGGGTCTCTATGGCTCCCCCTGTGGCGGCCAGTGCGGCCTCAAGTTGGGCCTTGCACTCTTGGAGCTCCTGGGACTGATGGGTATTCTTCTCCCTAAGATCATGCATCATAATTGATCCTTAAATCAGTTATTTCAACTATTTTAAGTCCCGGGGGCTACTGGCATATATAACTATTAAAATTACTTACCCATATGTCTTTCACATACTGCTCCGTGGCTCTGGTTAACCCATCTTGAGCGTCACGGAGGTGCGCGTTTCCCGCATCAAAGGCATTTAACGCCTCCGGGGAGAAACACACGTCACGAAGAACTGTCCAGCGACGCCTGTGATTCATGGCGCTCTCCAACTCAGACCGGGTGGTGGACAGCCTGTCGGCATCTTCCGTCGGAGGAGCGCCCGGCTCATGCCTTGTATTCGCCCCCCTCCCAGACCATGCGTTGGAGCATGGCTGGCGGAGGCTTGATTGGCAACCTCTCCGGACACTGTCCGGCGAGCGCTCTTTCTGGAAAAGTTATGAGCATTAATATACCTCCTGGGGATCCTTCCCTTAAAAATAGCGGTGCTCCGTACCGTTGCGGCGACGTTTCGGTTCGCGTCGCGCTCCTCTTCCGCCTGCTAGACCGGACTGACCCTTGTTGGTCGGCCGCCGCGGGTTCGGCTTCCCGCCTTAAAGGCACCTCCTGCGATGCACCATCAGTATGGGATGGTCAGAATTGAACGCGGATCAAATGATGGTGTCAAGACCTCGATCGTAGTCACCGGGAGGCGAAATCAAACCGGGTAGTCGGTAGTAATGGCGACTAGGGCATTGTCTATGCTACGTTGGTGGAACACCCCGTCAATCAGATCCACCTTTATGTCCGGATCCTCTTCGGAGGTCGGATCAAGGGATCGTTCTGGATCCTCGAGCTGTGGAGTTAGGCTTCGTATGCCCTCCACGTCCCGAGGCAGCTCCTGTCTCGAAATCACAGAGTAAGATACTTGACTTTAAAAAAGTATGGATCGGGTAGATGAACATCCGCTTACCCAGCTCCGAGGGTTATTCATAGAAAATCCATTCAACGGATTCTTGCGGAGGAAATCCTCCTCCTCTCCCTTGTACAAGCCGGACAGGATCTTTGCCAGATCGTCTGCCGAGCCCGGCCCTTTGCGGCCATGACGGGTGGCATCATCTTCCCCGTTTGAATCCCACATAGGGTGGCCCCTATATTGGAGTGGCTGCACCCCTCGCATAATGCACATGGCCATGACTCCAATCATGGTCAATCCGGAGTGGGCCAGTAACCTAATCCGGCCCATCAGATAATGGACGCTCCTATCATCTTCCCGTTGAGGGCTCAAGGGTGCCAACTCAGGCGTTTCTTCAAGGGAGCATTGTTGAACTCCGGAGGCCGATCCAACTGGATCTGGCAGCGGGCGTCCTCCATGTAGAACCATTAGAAGGCCAATCTTGGACGCCTTCTTCGGGATGCGGATAGATATCCGTCCCGGCGATGCGCCATATTTCGCTCCGCCCACTTGATATATCGACCCCTCATGAGAACGGGCACGAGGCAAAACAATCTCTTCCACAGCGCAAAATGGGGCACGATGCCCAAGAACAGCTCGCAAAAAGCTACGAAGCCCGCGATGTGCAATATGGAGGCGGGCGTGAGGTGGTGAAGTTGGAGTCCGTAGAACACTTGGAGCCCCCGGAGAAACGGATGTATGGGAAATCCGAGTCCCCTTATTAGATAAGGGACAAAGCATACCCGCTCCCCTTTGGAAGGGTTGGGGACGCTCTCCGCCTGCTTTCCACCCTTGTAGGTGGCTAGTCCGGCTCGAACCGAACCATGAAAGCTGGGGAAGATATCCCTCGGTTTGGAGTGCCACTAGCTCATGTGTGGAACTGAGCATCTCCCCAATCTCCCGGCTTAGGGCTGGGAGCACGAGAGGAGGAGCTGCGTCGGCTATCCATGATGGAATGGATTTTTGTCAGAGGCGCTTCGATGAGAACTTGCGGATGGAGGATGGTGTGAGCTGGATCTAGATCCTCGCCTCTCTTATAGGCGGCTCGTTCGCATGGCTAGGGGGTAAAATGTAAAAATACCCCAGCCTTTCGCATTCGTACGACACGTGGAAGAAGGCCATTATTGGGTGTAGAAGCCAAGGAGCGCAACATTTATAAGGAAGCCGGACACTATTCGACGGGAACATGAAGTTTGAAGGAGAACCCGCCTTGCAACGCCGAAGACAATATCTTGCGCCCGGACTCGTCGTCTGAAGCCCAGTTCGGGGAGACTCTTGAGGGAGTTCCGGACTAGGGGGTGTCCGGATAGCCGAACTATCATCATCGGCCGGACTCCAAGACTATGAAGATAGAAGATTGAAGACTTCATCCGGTGTCCGGATGGGACTTTCCTTGGCGTGGAAGGCAAGCTTGGCGATACGGATATGTAGATATCCTACCTTTATAACCGACTTTGTGTAACCCTAGCCCTCTCCGGTGTCTATATAAACCGTATGGCTTTAGTCCATAGGACGAACAACAATCATACCATAGGCTAGCTTCTAGGTTTTAGCCTCTTTGATCTCGTGGTAGATCCACTCTTGTAACACACATGATCAATATTAATCAAGCAGGACGTAGGGTTTTACCTCCATCAAGAGGGCCCGAACCTAGGTAAAACATTGTGTGCCTTGTCTCCTGCTACCATCCGCCTAGACGCACAGTTCGGGACCCCCTACCCGAGATCCGCTGGTTTTGACACCGACATAGACTCTTTCTGATGTTATGATAAATTGCAATTGCTTCAATGACTGAGATTATAGTTTGTTAGTTCTCAATAAAGTTTCTGATTCATACTTTGCATTGTGAATAGATTATTACTTGAGCATAAGAAATCATATGACATTATCCATATATGTTGCTGTTATGAGAATAATCATGATGCCCTCATGTCCGTATTTTATTTTATCGACACCGCTACCTCTAAACATGTCGACTTATTTACCGTTATCGGCTTCTGCTTGAGGACAAGCGAGATCTAAGCTTGGGGGAGTTGATACGTCCATTTTGCATCATGCTTTTATATCGATATTTATTGCATTATGGGTTGTTATTACACATTATGTCACAATACTTATGCCTATTCTCTCTTATTTTACAAGGTTTACATAAGGAGGGAGAATGCCGGCAGCTGGAATTCTGGGCTGGAAAAGGAGCAAATATTAGAGACCTAATCTGCACAACTCCAAAAGTCCTGAAACTCCATGGAATTATTTTTGGAAATAATGAAAAATACTGAGCGGAAGAAATACCAGAGGGGGCCCACACCCTGGCCACGAGGGCGGGGGGCGCGCCCTACCCCTAGGGCGCCCCCTGCCTTGTGGGCCCCCTGTTGGCCCTCCGGTGCCCATCGTCTGCTCTATGAAGTGTTTCGTCCGAAGAAAAATCATAAGCAAGCTTTCGGGACGAGACTTCGCCTCCACGAGGCGGAACCAATCTAGGGCTCCGGCGGAGCTGTTTTGCCGGGGACACGTCCCTCCGGGAGGGGGAAATCATCGCCATCATCATCACCAACGCTCCTCTCAGCGGAAGGGGGCCAATCTCCATCAACATCTTCACCAGCACCATCTCCTCGCAAACCCTAGTTCATCTCTTGTATCCAATTCTTGTCTCTAAGTCCGGGATTGGTACCTGTAGGTTGCCAGTAGTGTTGATTACTCCTTGTAGTTGATGCTAGTTGGTTTATTTGGTGGAAGATCATATGTTCAGATCCTATATGCATATTAATACCCCTCTGATTATGAACATGAATATGCTTTGTGAGTAGTTACATGTGTTCCCGGGGACATGGGAGAAGTCTTGCTATTAGTAGTCATGTGAATTTGGTATTCGTTCAATATTTTGATGAAATGTATGTTGTCTCTCCTCTAGTGGTGTTATGTGAATGTCGAATACATGACACTTCACCATTATTTGGGCCTAGAGGAAGGCATTGGGAAGTAATAAGTAGATGATGGGTTGCTAGAGTGACAGAAGCTTAAACCCTAGTTTATGCGTTGCTTCATAAGGGGTTGGTTTGGATCCATATGTTTCATGCTATGGTTAGGTTTACCTTAATACTTCTTTTGTAGTTGTGGATGCTTGCAATAGGAGTTAATCATAAGTGGGATGTTTGTCCAAGTAAGGGCAGCACCCAAGCACCGGTCCACCCACATATCAAATTATCAAAGTACCGAACGCGAATCATATGAATGTGATGAAAACTAGCTTGATTATAATTCCCATGTGTCCTCGGGAGCGCTTTTCTATATATAAGAGTTTGTCCAGGCTTGTCCTTTGCTACAAAAAGGATTTGGCCACCTTGCTGCACTTTATTTACTTTTGTTACTTGTTGCTCGTTACAAATTATCTTATCACAAAACTATCTGTTACCTACAATTTCAGTGCTTGCAGAGAATACCTTGCTGAAAACTGCTTATCATTTCCTTCTGCTCCTTGTTGGGTTCGAAAGGACTACAATAGGTCCCCTATACTCGTGGGTCATCATTGGTGAAGGTGGAGGTGGCGCCGACGACGGTGACAGCGATGCGAGTGGTGCGTCTGAAGACGATGTGGAGGACGCGGCGAGCGACATATCTGGCTGATCCCTGATTCCTTTACTATTTTACCCTGTATGCAAAAACTTGGGCGTGGCCCCTAAAGATTGTGAGAGCATTTTGAGAGGGGGATCCTCTCATGTGAACAAATCGCAATTTTTACTCTTCTATGCCAAGCCGTGTGTGTGCCTTCGTGGATTCATGAGTTTGGCGGCAAGTCTTGCTGTTGCGGCTTACCTTAGCCAAGTAAGCCCCCGTGCTGGGTCGTGAGATCTGAACTCCTGAGGAACTCCTGCGAGGTCTGCTGGCTCGCCCAAGAGGGATTTGTGAGAATCCGGCGCCGATCGGGCTGTCGATGCGCGCGGCGCGTATGCTGCGCCCCGCCTCGCTCGCGAGGAGCCCCCGAGGGGGAGGCAGCGGTCGTAAGGCTTAGGGTAGAGCAAGAACCAGATAGCAAAAACGCTTGAATGAGAAAAGGAACCCCCCCCCCCCCCGCGCGCATCAATGAAAATTCAAATTCAACTTAAATCCGAATCCAGAAGGCAAGGCTACAGAAAAGAGATCCAAAGCAAATGGCGCGTCCGGCCCCTAGTCTAGTCTGCAGGTCTTCGAGTCTTCTCACCAGCGCGGAGCTAAGTGCTGCCACTAGGCATGGGAGGGAGCCCCCGAGGCCCGAGGTCGGCTCTCCAGAGACTCTGGGGCATGTACAGCCCCACACATTATTACGTGAGAGTGTCACGGGCGGCGATCTTCACAGGCACTGGGCCTTCTTCACAGGTACCGGCCTTGCTTCATATCGCCAGGCGAGGACCCCGCCTTGCGCCACCCTCGACCACCTTTGAGTCGACCGGCAACCAGGACGACACAAGGGGGCGAAAGGGGACGTTGCTACCTCTTGAGCACTGCGTTGGTTTTCCCTTGAAGAGGAAAGGGTGATGCAGTAAAGCAGCGTAAGTATTTCCCTCAGTTTTTGAAAACCAAGGTATCAATCCAGTAGGAGGTTGTTGGGGAACGTAGTAATTTCAAAAAAAATCCTACGCACACGCAAGATCATGGTGATGCATAGCAATGAGAGGGGAGAGTGTGTCCACGTACCCTCGTAGACCGAAAGCGGAAGCGTTAGCACAAAACGGTTGATGTAGTCGTACATCTTCACGATCCGACCTATCAAGTACCGAACGCACGGCACCTCCGAGTTTAGCACACGCTCAACTGGATGACGTCCCTCGAACTCCGATCCAGTCGAGCTTTGAGGGAGAGTTCCATCAGCACGACGGCGTGGTGACGATGATGATATTATATCATCGCAGGGCTTCGCCTAAGCACCGCTACGATATGACCGAGGTGGATTATGGTGGAGGGGGGCACCCCACACGGCTAAGAGATCCAAGGGATCAATTGTTGTGTCTCAAGGGGGTGCCTCTGTCCCTGTATATAAAGGAGTGGAGGAGGGGGAGGGGGTCGGCCACCCTTGGCGCTCCCCATGAGGAGTCCTACTCCCACCGGGAGTAGGACTCCCCCCTTCCATGTTGGAGTAGGAGAGGAGAGGGAAGGAGAGAGGGGGAAAGGAAAGGGGGGCGCCGCCTCCATGTCCACCCGGACTTGGGAGGGGGCGAGGGGCGCGCAGCTGCCCCTTGGCCGCCTCTCCTCTTCCACCACTTGGGCCAATGAGGCCCAATAACCTCCGGGGGGTTCCGGTAACCCCGGTACTCAGATATATCCGATAACCCCGGAACCATTCCGTGTCCGAATATAGTCGTCCAATATATCAATCTTCATGTCTCGACCATTTCGAGACTCCTCGTCATGTTCGTGCTAACATCCGGGACTCCGAACTACCTTCGGTACATCAAAACACATAAAATCCCAATATAACCGACATCGAACTTTGTTGCAAGCGGACCCTACGGGTTCGAGAACTATGTAGACATGATCGAGACACGTCTCCGGTAAATAACCAATAGCGGAAAATGGATGCTCATATTGGCTCCCACATATTCTACGAAGATCTTTATTGGTCAAACCGCATAACAACATACGTTATTCCCTTTGTCATCGGTATGTTACTTGCCCGAGATTCGATCGTCAGTATCGCAATACCTAGTTCAATCTCGTTACCGGCAAGTCTCTTTACTCATTCCGTAATACATCATCCCGCAACTAACTCATTAGTTGCAATGCTTGCAAGGCTTAAGTGATGTGCATTACCGAGTGGGCCCAGAGATACCTCTCCGAGCAATCGGAGTGACAAATCCTAATCTCGAAATACGCCAACCCAACAAGTACCTTCGGAGACACCTGTAGAGCACCTTTATAATCACCTAGTTACGCCAGGACGCTTTGGTAGCACACAAAGTATTCCTCCGTAAACGGAGTTGCATAATCTCATAGTCATAGGAACATGTATAAGTCATGAAGAAAGCAATAGCAACATACTAAACGATCAAGTGCTAAGCTAACGGAATGGGTCAAGTCAATCACATCATTCTCCTAATGATGTGATCCCTTTAATAAAATGACAACTCTTTGTCTATGGCTAGGAAACATAACCATCTTTGATTAACAAGCTAGTCAAGTAGAGGCATACTAGTGACATTCTGTTTGTCTATGTATTCACACATGTATCATGTTTCCGGTTAATACAATTCTAGCATGAATAATAAACATTTATCATGATATAAGGAAATACATAATAACTTTATTATTTCCTCTAGGGCATATTTCCTTCAGTCTCCCACTTGCACTAGAGTCAATAATCTAGATTACACAGTAATGATTCTAACACCCATGGAGCCTTGGTGTTGATCTTGTTTTGCTCGTGGAAGAGGCTTAGTCAACGGGTCTGCAACATTCAGATCCGTATGTATCTTGCAAATCTCTATGTCTCCCACCTGGACTTGATCCCGGATGGAGTTGAAGCGTCTCTTGATGTGCTTGGTTCTCTTGTGAAATCTGGATTCCTTTGCCAAAGCAATTGCACCAAAGATTGTCACAAAAGATTTTCATTGGACCCGATGCACTAGGTATGACACCTAGATCGGATATGAACTCCTTCATCCAAACTCCTTCATTTGCTGCTTCTGAAGCAGCTATGTGCTCCGCTTCACATGTAGATCCCGCTACGACGCTTTGTTTAGAACTGCACCAACTGACAGCTACACGTATCTGGTTTGTGATTTAGAATCGTCCGGATCAATGTCAAAGCTTGCATCGATGTAACCATTTACGACGAGCTCTTTTTCACCTCCATAAACGAGAAACATATCATTAGTCCTTCTCAAGTATTTCAGGATGTTCTTGACCACTGTCCAGTGATCCACTCCTGGATTACTTTGGTACCTCCCTGCTAAACTAATAGCAAGGCACACATCAGGTCTAGTACACAACATTGCATACATGATAGAGCCTACGGCTGAAGCATAGGGAACATCCTTCATTTTCTCTCTATCTTCTGCAGTGGTCGGGCATTGAGTCTTACTCAACTTCACACCTTGTAACACAGGCAAGAACCCTTTCTTTGCTTGAACCATTTTGAACTTCTTCAAAACTTTGTCAAGGTATGTGCTTTGTGTAAGTCCTATTAAGCGTCTTGACCTATCTCTATAGATCTTGATGCCCAATATATAAGCAGCTTCACCGAGGTCCTTCATTGAAAAACTCTTATTCAAATATCCTTTTATGCTATCCAGAAATTCTATATCATTTCCAATCAACAATATGTCATCCACATATAATATCAGAAATGCTACAGAGCTCCCACTCACTTTCTTGTAAATACAGGCTTCTCCAAAAGTCTGTATAAAACCATATGCTTTGATCATACTATCAAAACGTTTATTCCAACTCCGAGAGGCTTGCACCAGTCCATAAATGGATCGCTGGAGCTTGCACACTTTGTTAGTTCCCTTTGGATCGACAAAACCTTCCGGTTGCATCATATACAACTTTTCTTCCAGAAATCCATTCAGGAATGCAGTTTTGTCATCCATTTGCCAAATTTCATAATCATAAAATGCGGCAATTGCTAACATGATTTGGACAGACTTAAGCATCGCTACGGGTGACAAGGTCTCATCGTAGTCAATCCCTTGAACTTGTCGAAAACCTTTTGCAACAAGTCGAGCTTTATAGACAGTAACTTTACCGTCAGCGTCAGTCTTCTTCTTGAAGATCCATTTATTCTCGATGGCTTGACGATCATTGGGCAAGTCAACCAAAGTCCATACTTTGTTCTCATACATGGATCCTATCTCAGATTTCATGGCCTCAAGCCATTTTGCGGAATCTGGCCTCACCATCGCTTCTTCATAGTTCGTAGGTTTGTCATGGTCTAGTAACATAACCTCCAGAATAGGATTACCGTACCACTCTGGTGCGGATCTTACTCTGGTTGACCTACGAGGTTCCGTAACAACTTGATCTGAAGTTTCATGATCATCATCATTAACTTCCTCACTAATTGGTGTAGACGTCACATGAACCGGTTTCTGTGATGAACTATTTTCCAATAAGGGAGCAGGTACTGTTACCTTATCAAGTTCTACTTTCCTCCCACTCACTTCTTTCAAGAGAAACTTGAAGGAAATATGCCCTAGAGGCAATAATAAAGTTATTATTTATTTCCTTATATCATGATAAATGTTTATTATTCATGCTAGAATTGTATTAACCGGAAACATAATACATGTGTGAATACATAGACAAACAGAGTGTCACTAGTATGCCTCTACTTGACTAGCTCGTTAATCAAAGATGGTTATGTTTCCTAACCATAGACATGAGTTGTCATTTGATTAACGGGATCACATCATTAGGAGAATGATCTGATTGACATGACCCATTCCGTTAGCCTAGCACTTGATCTTTTAGTATGTTGCTATTGCTTTCTTCATGACTTATACATGTTCCTATAACTATGAGATTATGCAACTCCCGTTTACCGGAGGAACACTATGTGTACTACCAAACGTCACAACGAATCGGGTGATTATAAAGGAGTATTACAGGTGTCTCCAAAGGTACTTGTTGGGTTGGCGTATTTCGAGATTAGGTTTTGTCACTCCGATTGCTCGGAGAGGTATCTCTGGGCCTTCTCGGTAATACACATCACATAAGCCTTGCAAGCATTGCAACTAATGAGTTAGTTGTGAGATGATGTATTACGGAACGAGTAAAGAGACTTGCCGTAACGAGATTGAACTAGGTATTGGATACCGACGATCGAATCTCGGGCAAGTAACATACCGATGACAAAAGGAACAACGTATGTTGTTATGCGGTCTGACCGATAAAGATCTTCGTAGAATATGTAGGAACCAATATGGGCATCCAGGTCCCGCTTATTGGTTATTGACGGAGATGTGTCTCGGTCATGTCTACATTGTTCTCGAACCGTAGGGTCCGCACGCTTAAGGTTTCAAGGACGGTTATATTATGAGTTTGTGTATTTTGATGTAACGAAGTTTTTTCGGAGTCCCGGATATGATCACGGACATGACGATGAGTCTCGAAATGGTCGAGACATAAAGATTGATATATTGGACGGATATATTTGGACACCGGAAAGGTTCCGGAGAAGTTTTGAGCTCCGGGAGGTTACCGGAACCCCCCGGGAGGTATATGGGCCTTATTGGGCCCATGTAGGAAGAAGGGAGAAGGAGCAAGGGAGGGGGGCGCGCCCCCCCCAGCCCACTCCGACGTGGGGAGGGGGGCCGGCCCCTTTCCTTTCTCCTTCCCCTCTTCCTATTCCTACTACTAGTACTACTTCCTAACTACTAGTACTCTTTCCTTCCCTCCAAATAAGATAAGGAAAAGAGAGGAAACCTACTTGGAGTAGGTTTCCTCCTTGGTGCGCCTCCCCTTGGGCCGGCCACCTCCTCCCTCCCTCCTTTATATACGGGGAGGGGCACCCCTAGAACACACAAGTTGATCCTTGAGATCGTTCCTTAGCAGTGTGCGGTGCCCCCTCCACCATATTCCACCTCGGTCATATTGTAGCGGTGCTTAGGCGAAGCCTGCGACGGTGAAACATCAAGATCGTCCTGCCGTGTCGTCTTGTGGAACTCCCCTCCCGGAGCTTTGCTGGATCGAAGCCCGTGGAGCGTCATCGAGCTGAACGTGTGCCAAGAACTCGGAGGCGCCGAGTAACGGGCGCTGTGATCGGCTGGATCGTGAGGAGAACGTCGACTACTTCCTCTACGTCATCATCGACTCGGAGGTGCCGGAGTAACGCGCTGGGATCGGCAGGATCGCGAGGAGAAAGTACGACTACTTCCTCTACGTTGTGATCGCTTCCGCTTACGGTCTCGAGGTGCGTAGACAACACTCTCCCCTCGTTGCTATGCCATCACCATGGTCCCTGTGTGCGTGGGAAAATTTTGAAATTACTACGTTTCCCAACAAAGTGGCATCCGAGCCTAGGTTTTATGGTTTGATGTTATTTGCACGAGTAGAACACAAGTGAGTTGTGGACGATACAAGTCATACCGCCTCTGAGCATGTCATACTTTGGTTCAGCGGTATTGTTGGACGAGACGATCCGGACCAACCTTACGCGTACTCTTACGCGAGACCGTTCCCTCGGCGTGCTTTGCACATAGATGGCTTGCGGAAGACTGTCTCTCCAACTTTAGTTGAACTGAGTGTAGCTACGCCCGGTCCTTGAGAAGGTTAAAGCGGAGTCTATTTGACAAACTATCGTTGTGGTTTTGATGCGTAGGTAAGAACGGTTCTTGCTCAGCCCGTAGCAGCCACGTAAAACTTGCAACAACAAAGTAGAGGACGTCTAACTTGTTTTTGCAGGGCATGTTGTGATGTGATATGGTCAAGACGTGATGCTATATTTTATTGTATGAGATGATCATGTTTTGTAACCGAAGTTATCGGCAATCGGCAGGAGCCATATGGTTGTCGCTTTATTGTATGAAATGCAAAGCGCCATGTAATTGCTTTACTTTATCACTAAGCGGTAGCGATAGTCGTGGAAGCAATAGTTGGCGAGACGACAACGATGCTACGATGGAGATCAAGGTGTCGCTACCGGTGACGATGGTGATCATGACGATGCTTCGAGATGGAGATCACAAGCACAAGATGATGATGACCATATCATATCACTTATATTGAGTGCGTGTGATGTTTATCCTTTATGCATCTAATCTTGCTTTGATTGACGGTAGCATTATAAGATGATGTCTCACTAAAATTATCAAGTAGTGTTCTCCCGAGTATGCACCGCTGCCAAAGTTCGTCGTGCCGAGACACCACGTGATGATCGGGTGTGATAAGCTCTCGTCCATCTACAACGGGTGCAAGCCAGTTTTGCACACGCAGAATACTCAGGTTATACTTGACGAGCCTAGCATATGCAGATATGGCCTCGGAACACGGAGATCGAAAGGTCGGCGTGAATCATATAGTAGATATGATCAACATAAGATGTTCACCATTGAAAACTACTCCATCTCACGTGATGATCGGTTATGGTTTAGTTGATTTGGATCACGTGATCACTTAGATGACTAGAGAGATGTCTATCTAAGTGGGAGTTCTTAAGTAATATGATTAATTGAACTTAAATTTATCATGAACTTAGTACCTGATAGTATCTTGCTTGTCTATGTCTGTTCGTAGATAGATGGCTCGTGTTGTTGTTCCGTTGAATTTTAATGCGTTCCTTGAGAAAGCAAAGTTGAAAGATGATGGTAGCAATTACATGGACTGGGTCCGTAACCTGAGGATTATCCTCATTGCTTTGCCTGTAAGAGTTACGTCTGGATGCACCGCTAGGTGCCAGTTCTGCCGATGCAACCGACGACGTTAAGAACGTCTGGCGAGCAAAAGTCGATGACTACTCTATAGTTCAAGGTGCCATGCTTTACGGCTTAGAACCGGGTCTTCAACGACGTTTTGAAAGTCGTGGAGCATATGAGATGTTCCAAGAGTTGAAGTTGATATTTCAAATGTAATGCCCGGATTGAGAGATATGAAGTCTCCAATAAGTTCTATAGCTGCAAAATGGAGGAGAATGGGTGCATCGGTGAGCACATACTCGTAATGTCTGGGTATTACAATCACTTGACTCAACTGGAGTTGATCTTCCGGATGATTGTGTCATTGACAGAATTCTTCAATCAACGCCACCAAGCTACAAAGGCTTCTAGATGAACTATAATATGCAAGGGATAGTAAAGACTATGACTGAGCACTTCGCAATGATAAAAGCAGCGGAGGTAGAAATCAAGAAGGAGCAACAAGTGTTGATGGTCAAAAAGACCACTAGTTTCAAGAAGAAACGCAAAGGGAAGAAGAAAGGAACTTCAAGAAGAACAGCAAACAAGTTGCTGCTCAAGTGAAGAAACCCAAGTCTGGACCTAAACCTGAAACTGAAAGTGCTTCTACCGCAAGCGGTACCGTCACCGGAAGCGGAACTGCCCCAAGTATTTGGCGGATAAGAAGGATGGCAAGGTGAGCAAAGGTATATGTGATATACATGTTATTGATGTGTACCTTACTAGAGCTCGCAGTAGTACCAGGTATTTGATACTGGTTACATTGCTAATATTTGCAACTCGAAACAGGGGACTACAGATTAAGCTTAACACCGGCAAAGGACGAGGTGACGATGCGCGTGGGAAATGGTTCCAAAGTCGATGTGATCATGATCGGCACGCTACCTCTACATCTACCTTCGGGATTAGTTTTAGACCTAAATAATTGTTATTTGGTGCCGGCGTTAAGCATGAACATTATATCTGGATCTTGTTTGATGCGAGACGGTTATTCATTTAAATCGAGAGAATAAAGGTTGTTCTATTTATATGAATAATATCTTTTATGGTCATGCACCCTTAAAGAGTGGTCTATTTTAATGGATCTCGATAGTAGTGATACACATATTCATAATGTTGAAACCAAAAGATGCAGAGTTGATAATGATAGTGCGACTTATTTGTGGCATTCCCGTTTAGGTCATATCGGTGTAAAGCGCATGAAGAAACTCCATCTTGATGGACTTTTGGAGTCACTTGATTATGAATCACTTGGCACTTGCTGACCGTGCCTCATGGGCAAGATGACTAAAACACCGTTCTCCGGTACTATGGAGAGAGCATCAGATTTGTTGGAAATCATACATACGAGATGTATGTGGTCCAATGAATATTGAGGCTCGTGGCGGATATCGTTATTTTCTCACCTTCACAGATGATTTAAGCGGATATGGGTATATCTTCTTAATGAAACATAAGTCCGAGACATTTGAAAAGTTCAAAGAATTTCAGAGTGAAGTTGAAAATCATCGTAATAAGAAAATAAAGTTTCTACGATCTGATCGTGGAGGCGAATATTTAAGTTACGAGTTTGGTCTACATTTGAAACAATGCGGAATAGTTTAGCAACTCACGCCAACCGGAACACCACAGCGCAATGGTGTGTCCGAACGTCAGAATCGCACTTTACTAGATATGGTGCGATCTATGATGTCTCTTACAGATTTACCGCTATCGCTTTTGGGTTATGCTCTTGAGACAGCCGCATTCACGCTGAATAGAACACCGTCAAAATCCGTTGAGACGACACCTTATGAATCGTGGTTTAGCAAGAAACCAAAGTTGTCGCTTTCTTAAAGTTTGGGGATGCGATGCTTATGTGAAAAAACTTCAACCAGATAAGCTCGAACCTAAATCGGAGAAATGTGTCTTCATAGGATACCCAAAGGAGACAGTTGGGTACACCTTCTATCACAGATCCGAAGGCAAGACATTTGTTGCTAAGAATGGATCCTTTCTAGAGAAGGAGTTTCTCTCGAAATAAGTGAGTGGGAGGAAAGTAGAACTTGATGAGGTAACTGTACCTTCTCCCTTATTGGAAAGTAGTTTATCACAGAAACCAGTTTCTGCGACATCTACACCAAATAGTGAGGAAGTTGATGATATTGATCATGAAACTTCAGATCAAGTTACTACAGAACCTCGTAGATCAACCAGAATAAAATCCGCACTGCAGTGGTACGGCAATCCTGTTCGGAAGTCATGCTACTAGATCATGATGAACCTACGAACTATGAAGAAGCGATGGTGAGCCCAGATTCATAAAATGGCTTGAGGCCATGAAATCCGAGATAGGATCCATGTATGAAAACAAAGTATGGACTTTGGTTGACTTGCCCGAGGGTCGGCAAGCAATAGAAAACAAGTGGATCTTCAAGAAGAAGACCGACGCCGACGGTAATATTGTCGTTCTACAAAGCTCGACTTGTCGCAGGGTTTTCGACAAGTTCAAGGGATTGACTACGATGAGACCTTCTCACCGTAGCGATGCTTAAGTCTGTCCGAATCATGTTAGCAAATTCCGAATTTTATGATTATGAAATGGATGTAAAGACCGCATACCTGAATGGGTTTATGGAAGAAGAGTAGTATATGATGCAACCAGAAGGTTTAATAGATCCAAAGGGAGCTAACAAAGTGTGCAAGCTCCAGCGATCCATTTATGGACTGGTGCAAGCATCTCGCAGTTGGAAAAAACGCTTTGATAGTGTGATCAAAGCATTAGGGTTTATACAGACTTATGGAGAAGCCTGTATTTACAAGACAGAGAGAGGGAGCTCAGAGCATTTACGATATTATATGTAGATGACATATTATTGATCGGAAATGATATAGAATTTCTGGATAGCATAAAGGGATACTTGAACAAGAGTTTTTCGATGAAAGACCTTGGTGAAGCTACTTACATATTGGGCATCAAGATCTATAGAGATAGATCAAGACGCTTAATTGGACTTTCACAAAGCACATACCTTGATAAAGTTTTGAAGAAGTTCAAAATGGATCAGGCAAAGAAAGGTTTTTACCTGTATTACAAGGTGTGAAATTGAGTCGACTCAATGCCCGACCACAATGAAGATAGAGAGAAAATGAAAGATGTTCCCTATGCTTCAGCCATAGGCTCTATCATGTATGCAATGTCTGTGTACCAGACTGACGTATGCTTAGCAAGTAAGCTTGGCAGGAAGGTACCAAAGTAATCCAGAGTGGATCATCGACAGCGGTCAAAAACATCCTGAAATACGAAAAGGACTAAGGATATGTTTCTCGTATATGGAGGTGACAAAGAGCTAGTCGTAAATGGTTACGCCGATGCAAGCTTTGACACCGATCCCGGACGATTCTAAATCGCAAACCGGATACGTGTTTTTGTTAAACGGTGGAGCTGTCGGTTGGTGCAGTTCTAAACAAAGCGTCAGAGCGGGATCTACATGTGAAGCGGAGTACATAGCTGCTTCGAAGCAGCAAATGAAGGAGTCTGGATGAAAGAGTTCATTTCCGATCTAGGTGTTATACCTAGTGCATCGGGCCAATGAAGATCTTCTGTGACAATATCGTGCAATTGCCTTGGCAAAGGAATCCAGATTTCACAAGAGGACCAAGCATATCAAGAGACGCTTCAATTCCATTCGGGACCAAGTCCAAGTGGGAGACATAGAGATTTGCAAAGTACATACGGATCTGAACATTGCAGACCCGTTGACTAAGCCTCTTCCACGAGCAAAACATGATCAGCACCAAGACTCCATGGGTGTTAGAATCATTCTTGAGTAAACTAGATTATTGACTCTAGTGCAAGTGGGAGATCAAGGAAATATGCCCTAGAGGCAATAATAAAGTTATTATTTATTTCCTTATATCATGATAAATGTTTATTATTCATGCTAGAATTGTATTAACCGGAAACATAATACATGTGTGAATACATAGACAAGCAGTGTCACTAGTATGCCTCTACTTGACTAGCTCGTTAATCAAAGATGGTTATGTTTCCTAACCATAGACATGAGTTGTCATTTGATTAACGGGATCACATCATTAGGAGAATGATCTGATTGACATGACCCATTCCGTTAGCCTAGCACTTGATCGCTTTAGTATGTTGCTATTGCTTTCTTCATGACTTATACATGTTCCTATAACTATGAGATTATGCAACTCCGTTTACGGAGGAACACTTTAGGTACTACCAAACGTCACAACGTGAATCGGGTGATTATAAAGGAGTATTACAGGTGTCTCCAAAGGTACTTGTTGGGTTGGCGATTTCGAGATTAGGTTTTGTCACTCCGATTGCTCTGGAGAGGTATCTCTGGGCCTTCTCGGTAATACACATCACATAAGCCTTGCAAGCATTGCAACTAATGAGTTAGTTGTGAGATGATGTATTACGGAACGAGTAAAGAGACTTGCCGGTAACGAGATTGAACTAGGTATTGGATACCGACGATCGAATCTCGGGCAAGTAACATACCGATGACAAAAGGAACAACGTATGTTGTTATGCGGTCTGACCGATAAAGATCTTCGTAGAATATGTAGGAACCAATATGGGCATCCAGGTCCCGCTATTGGTTATTGACCGGAGATGTGTCTCGGTCATGTCTACATTGTTCTCGAACCGTAGGGTCCGCACGCTTAAGGTTTCGATGACGGTTATATTATGAGTTTGTGTATTTTGATGTACCAAGGTTGTTCGAGTCCCGGATATGATCACGGACATGACGAGGAGTCTCGAAATGGTCGAGACATAAAGATTGATATATTGGACGGATATATTTGGACACCGGAAAGGTTCCGGAGAAGTTTTGAGCTCCGGAGGTTACTGAACCCCGGGAGGTTGAGGGGCCTTATTGGGCCCAGGTAGGAGGAAGGGAGACGGAACCAGGGAGGGGGGCGCGCCCCCCCAAGCCCAATCCGAATTGGGGAGGGGGCCGGCCCCCTTTCCTTTCTCCTTCCCCCTCTTCCTATTCCTACTACTAGTACTACTTCCTAACTACTAGTACTCTTTCCTTCCCCTCCAAATAAGATAAGGAAGAGAGGAAACCTACTTGGAGTAGGTTTCCTCCTGGTGCGCCTCCCCTTGGGCCGCCACCTCCTCCCTCCCTCCTTTATATACGGGGAGGGGGCACCCTAGAACACACAAGTTGATCCTTGAGATCGTTCCTTAGCCGTGTGCGGTGCCCCTCCACCATATTCCACCTCGGTCATATTGTAGCGGTGCTTAGGCGAAGCCCTGCGACGGTGAAACATCAAGATCGTCACCACGCCGTCGTCTTGTGGAACTCCCTCCCCGGAGCTTTGCCGGATCGAAGCCCGTGGAGCGCCATCGAGCTGAACGTGTGCCAAGAACTCGGAGGCGCCGGAGTAACGGCGCTGTGATCGGCTGGATCGTGAGGAGAACGTACGACTACTTCCTCTACGTCATCATCGACTCGGAGGTGCCGGAGTAACGGCGCTGGGATCGGGCAGGATCGCGAGGAGAAAGTACGACTACTTCCTCTACGTTGTGATCGCTTCCGCCACGGTCTCACGAGGGCGTAGACAACACTCTCCCCTCTCGTTGCTATGCCATCACCATGGTCCTGTGTGTGCGTAGGAAAATTTTGAAATTACTACGTTTCCCAACAAAACTCCCTCTCTAGAAAGGATCCATTCTTAGTAACGAATGTCTTGCCTTCGGATTTGTGATAGAAGGTGTACCCAACAGTTTCCGTTGGGTATCCTATGAAGACACATTTCTTCGATCTGGGTTCGAGCTTATCAGGTCGAAGCTTTTTCACATAAGCATCGCAGCCCCAAACTTTAAGAAACGACAACTTTGGTTTCTTGCCAAACCACAGTTCATAAGGCGTCGTCTCAACGGATTTTGATGGTGCCCTATTAAACGTGAATGCGGCCATCTCTAAAGCATAACCCCAAAACGATAGCGGTAAATCGGTAAGAGACATCATAGATCGCACCATATCTAGTAAAGTACGATTGCGATGTTCGGACACATCATTACGTTGTGGTGTTCCGGGTGGCGTGAGTTGCGAAACTATTCCGCATTGTTTCAAATGTAGACCAAACTCGTAACTCAAATATTCTCCTCCATGATCAGATTGTAGAAACTTTATTTTCTTGTTATGATGATTTTCAACTTCACTCTAAAATTCTTTGAACTTTTCAAATGTTTCAGACTTATGTTTCATTAAGTAGATATACACATATCTGCTTAAATCATCTGTGAAGTTGAGAAAATAACGATACCCGCCGCGAGCCTCAACATTCATTGGACCACATACATCAGTATGTATGATCTCCAACAAATCAGTTGCTCGCTCCATAGTTCCGAGAGAAGCAGCGTTTTAGTCATCTTGCCCATGAGGCACGGTTAGCAAGTACCAAGTGATTCATAATCAAGTGATTCCCAAAGTCCATCAGTATGGAGTTTCTTCATGCGCTTTACACCAATATGACCCAATCGGCAGTGCCACAAATAAGTTGCACTATCATTATCAACTCTGCATCTTTTGGCTTCAACATTATGAATATGTGTATCACTACTATCGAGATTCATAAAAATAGACCACTTTTCAAGGGTGCATGACCATAAAAGATATTACTCATATAAATAGAGCAACTATTATTCTCAGATTTAAATGAATAACTGTCTCTCATCAAACAAGATCCAGATATAATGTTCATGCTCAACGCTGGCACCAAATAACAATTATTTAGGTCTAAAACTAATCCCGAAGGTAGATGTAGAGGTAGCGTGCGATGGCGATCACATCGACTTTGGAACCGCTTCCCACGCCGCATCGTCACCTCGCCCCAGCCGCTGTCCGCTTAATCCGTAGTCCCTATTTCGAGTTGCAAATATTAGCAATAGAACCAGATTAAATACCCAGTGTGCTACTGCGAGCTCGTAAGGTACACATCAATAACATGTATATCACATATACCTTTGTTCACCTTGCCATCCTTCTTATCCGCCAAATACTTGGGGCAGTTCCGCTTCCAAAGGACCGATGCGCTTGCAGAGAAGCACTCGATCTCGTGCTTAGGTTTCTTCTCCTGAGCAGCAACTTGTTTGCTGTTTTTCTTGAAGTTCCCCTTCTTCTTCCCTTTGCCCTTTTTCTTGAAATTGGTGGTCTTATTGACCATCAACACTTGATGCTCTTTCTTGATTTCAACCTCCGCAGCCTTTAGCATTGCGAAGAGCTCGAGAATCGTCTTATCCATCCCTTGCATGTTATAGTTCATCACGAAGCTCTTGTAGCTTGGTGGCAGTGATTGAAGAATTCATCAATGACGCTATCATCCGGAAGATTAACTCCCAGCTTGAATCAAGTGATTGTAATACCCGGACATTACGAGTATATGCTCACCGATGTAACTATTCTCCTCCATCTTGCAGCTGTATTACTTATTGGAGACTTCATATCTCTCAATCCGCATTTGCTTGAAATATTAACTTCAACTCCTGGAACATCTCATATGCTCCATGACGTTCAAAACGTTGTTGAAGTCCCGGTTCTAAGCCATAAAGCATGGCACACTGAACTATCGAGTAGTCATCAGCTTTGCTCTGCCAGACGTTCATAACATTTGGTGTTGCTCCAGCAGCAGGTTTGGCACCTAGCGCTGCTTCCAGGACGTAATTCTTCTGTGCAACAATGAGGATAATCCTCAAGTTACGGACCCAGTCCGTGTAATTGCTACCATCATCTTTCAACTTTGCTTTCTCAAGGAACGCATTAAAATTCAACGGAACAACATCACGAGCCATCTATCTACAACAAACATAGACATGCAAAATACTATCAGGTACTAAGTTCATGATAAATTTAAGTTCAATTAATCATAGTACTTAAGAACTCTCACTTACATAGACATCCCTCTAATCATCTAAGTGATCACGTGATCCAAATCAACTAAACCATAACCGATCATCACGTGACATGGAGTAGTTTTCAATGGTGAACATCACTATGTTGATCATATCTACTATATGGTTCACGCTCGACCTTTCAGTCTCAGTGTTCCGAGGCCATATCTGCATATGCTAGGCTCATCAAGTTTAACCTGAGTATTCTGCGTGTGCAAAAACTGGCTTGCACCCGTTGTATATGGACGTAGATCTTATCACACCCGATCATCACGTGGTGTCTGGGCACGACGAACTTTGGCAACGATGCATACTCATGGAGAACACTTTTATCTTGAAATTTAGTGAGAGATCATCTTATAATGCTACCGTCAATCAAAGCAAGATAAGATGCATAAAAGATAAACATCACATGCAATCAATATAAGTGATATGATATGGCCATCATCATCTTGTGCTTGTGATCTCCATCTCCGAAGCACCATCATGATCACCATTGTCACCGGCGCGACACCTTGATCTCCATCGTAGCATCGTTGTCGTCTCGCCAACTATTGCTTCTACGACTATCGCTACCGCTTAGTGATAAAATAAAGCAATTACAGGGCGATTGCATTTGTCGGCGTTCTGGGAACGGGGGTCCCCAGACTTGCCTGCCTGCGGCCCACAGCATGGCCAAGCAGCGGGCCGCACGACCCATTTTCCTCAACAAGGCACCCAAGACCCTCGCGAGGGTCCAAGCCTCGCGAGGCGGACCGCGCAGGACCTCCTCTGGAGTGGCCTAGCTAGGCAGGCGAGGAGCGGAGATATCAAGGCGAGGCAAACCTCACGAGGCTCTTGTGACGTGAGCCATGACGAATGGTACCAGGCTGGCGCCAGTGCGTGTAGCGTCCCTATTTCCTCTTTGGTGCTAAGGAGGCCAGCGCAGGCGAAGAGTACCGAGGCATCAGGCAAAGGTTACCATATTGGTGCAACGAGACCAAGACCAGGAGGACGGCAAGGCGGAGGTCATCATGGAGCCCAAGAAGGCGTCACCCCAGAGCTTTTCGCAGGCGAAGACCGCTTTTGTCAGGATAGCTTGTACTAGCTGTCCCCCTTCAAATTTGCCCGCCGTTGTTGGCTCCCTTCCCGCTCGATATTTGGGAAGAGGACCAGGGCCTATATAAGTAGAGCTAGCCACCACAGTAGAGGCAACTCAAGCAGGCCTGAGCTGATCGAATCCTCACGCCACAAGTTCATACGCACAAGAACACCTCAACCTCTGGAGGCTGTTCTTCCCCTGTACTACTCATCATCAGCCCAAGAGGCAATCCACCACCACCACACTGGAGTAGGGTATTACACCACAACGGTGGCCCAAACCAGTATAAACCTCGTGCCTTTCTGTGTTGCGAGTTCGTCGAGTTCGTCCGCGAGATCTTAGCGAGACTGGGCGTAGATCGGTAGAAGGGAAAGACTTCGCGCGCACCCCAGTGTTCGAACCTTAAGGGTTTGCCGGAACCCCACATCTGACATTTGGCGCGCCAGGTAGGGGTGCGCTGGAGCTCCTCTCCACCAACCTGCGCCCCGTGCCGCCGCGCTTTGCTCCCATGGCCGGTGCACCGCCACCCGCCTCTGTGATCGACACTAGCAACAGGGAGTCTAGGTACCGAGCCCTGGATCCCGCCCTGCGGCGAGTGCAGTGGCCAGCCAAGTTCAGGCCGGAGATGCCGCCGCATTACGACGGCGCGGTAGACCAGGCGCCGTTCCTGCAGGCGTACGAGGAGGCCGTCCTCGATGCCGGAGGCGACGGCAAGATCATGGCCAACTGGTTCCCCATGGCCCTCGCCGGCGAGCCACGCGCCTGGCTGCTCAACCTCCCGGGGTCCACGGTGGCGTCCTGGGAGGAACTCCGCAACCTCTTCATCATACCAGACGCTGTGCCGGGCAAGACCACGCACATGGCGCTGGGTGGCTCTCAAGCACCGCCTTCAGATTGCCACGTCAAGCCTTTCTTCCGTCAGATTGGGGCAGCCTCCAAGCGCCCGGGGGCTCTGCCGGGTTGGGCTGCGCTGGAGGCCGACCTCACCTTCGACTCAAAAGACCACCATGGCTCCACCACCGGCTCCGGCATGCTCCCAATGCTCTGCACGCCCACCATCTGCAACATGGCCGTCACCAAGACCCTCATCGACGGCGGTGCCGGCCTCAACTTGCTCTCCGTAGAAGCTTTCAGCCTCCTCCACGTGCCGCCCGAGCGGCACAACCTCAGCAAGCCTTTTTCGGGAGTGGGTGGTGGAGCATTGGGAGCCCAATCAGCTAGTAGGGGTCCCGAGAGAGGTGATCCAGCATCACCTGAGAGTGTGCCCTAACATGCGCCCCGTGAAGCAGCGGGCGAGACCGCAGTCCACTGAGAAGCATGCCTTCATCGTCCAAGAGACACGCAAGCTGGAGGCGGCTGGTACCATTCGAGAAGTTCGATACCCTGATTGGCTGGCGAACCCGTCAGAAAATCAAGAAAGGTGGGAAGGAACGAATGTGCGTCGACTTCACCAACCTTAACAAAGCGTGCCCCCAAGATCCATTCCCCCTTCCGCGCATCGATCAAATCGTCGACACCATCGCCGAGTGCGACTTGCTATGTTTCCTGGATGCGTTCTCTGGATACCATCAAATCAAGATGGCAGTGGAGGATGTGGAGAAGACGGCCTTCCTGACACCATGTGGGGTGTACTGCTACACCTGCATGCCCTTCGGCCTACGCAATGCGGGCGCAACCTTTCAGCGGCTGATGCACATCGCCTTGGGGCGGCAGCTCTGCAGGAACACAGAGGCCTACGTTGATGACATAGTGGTCAAATCTCGCGAGGCGAGGACGTTGATTCAAGACTTGGAGGACACCTTTGAGAGCTTGTGTCGGGTGAACTTGAGGCTTAACCCAGAGAAGTGCGTGTTTGGTGTCCCCTCTGGCAAGCTACTAGGGTTCCTCGTATCCCACAGAGGGATCGAGGCGAACCCGGAGAAGATCAAGGCCATCGAAGACATGAGCCCACCACAGACCCTCAAGGAGATGCAAAAGCTAGTAGGGCGGGTGACCGCGTTAGGGCGTTTTATCTCCAAGCTAAGCGAGTGTGCCTTACCCTTCTTTAAGCTCATGAAGAAGAAGGGCCCCTTCGAGTGGACCCCGGAGGCCGGCCGGGCCTTCCAAGACCTCAAGAAATACCTCACCAGCCCCCCGGTGATGGTGGCACCACTGCCTCTCGAGCCTCTAGTACTTTACCTTGCTGCCACCCAGACTCCGGCCAAGACGCGCTGGTGGCGGTTCGGGAGGAGCGCCAAGACAAGGGTGCGCCATGCCAAGCCGAGCCGATGCAACAAGTAGGTCGAAGGCGCAGAGCCATCAGCGGCGGAAGACCAAGCTCAGCAGGGTAACATCGCAGAAGCTCCTGAGGACGGTTAGGTCTCAGGAAACCCTCCACCTCAGGATATGCCAGAGTCTCCGCAGGACCCGAGCCTCAACAGTGTGCTAGCCCTCGTCGAGCACCCGGTGTACTTCGTCAGCATCGTACTGCGGGACGCGAGGGCACGCTACCCCATGCCATAAAAGCTCCTGCTCTCACTCTTGGTGGCCTCACGCAAGCTGCGACACTACTTCCAGGGGCACCCCATCAAGGTCGTCTCATCTTACCCATTGGAGAGGGTACTCAGGAGCCCAAACTCAGCCGGAAGGGTCGCTGAATGGAACATCGAGCTGCAAGCATTCCAGCTGGAGTTCAGCACCACCAGGGTCATCAAGGGAGCCGCGCTCGCTGATTTCGTGGCAGAATGGACCGATGCCCCGGCTCTCGAGGAAGGATGAGATCGGTCCACCTCCCCAGGAAGTGAGGCACCAGACGGCTGGGTCATGTATTTCGATGGCGCCTTTCAAGGCACTGTATGGGGGCTGGAGCAGTGCTCATCTCGCCCACTCAGGACAAGCTTTACTATGCCGTGCAACTCTTCTTCCAGCACGGCAAGAAGGTCTCCAACAATATCGCAGAATACGAAGGCCTCGTAGCTGGCCTGAAGGACGCGGCGGCGGAGAACGGGCCCGGTCGCGTCCCGGGGCGGGCCTGCCATGGGCCGGGCAGGCCGCGGCGGCGCGGGGAGCTGCGGGGCGACGTGGCGAGACGTGGTTGGCTGAGGGAGGCTGCGGCGGACGTGTCCGGCGCGGCACGGACGCGTCCGGCGCGCGGAGGAAGAAGAAGGCTAGGGTTAGGGGAGGATTAATCCGCGAATTTCGGGGGAGGGCACCTATTTATAGATAGAGGGAGCTAGGAGACTCCAAATGAAGTGCGGTTTTCGCCCACACGATCGTGATCGAACGACCGAGAGCATGGAGGTGAGTTTGCTGGGTTAGTGGGCTGTTATGACGGCGTGTTGGGCTGCAAGAGAAAAGGGCTTTTACGGTTACCCGGTTAACCGTTGGAGTATCAAACGACCTCCAAATGGCATGAAACTTGACAGGCGGTCTACCGGTGCTATACCAAGGCCGCTTGGCAAACCTCGGTCCATTCCGAGAACGTTTAACACCCGCTCACAACGAGAGGCAAAAGGGGAATGCCGAATGACATAGGAGTGCCGGATTGCAAAACAGACAACGGGGAAAATGCTCGGATGCATGAGACGAACACGTATGCAAAATGAAATGCACATGATGACATGACAAAATGCAACACGCAAGCAAATGACATGGCAACGACGGCGAATAATTGGCAGACACCGCGATCGGATCCGGGGCGTTACAACACTCCTCCACTAACAAGAGATCTCGTCCCGAGATCTTAGGACCGAGACGGAAGGGAAAATGGATGAGGTGAAACAAGAACTCAAGAGAAGAAGCAAAGAATCGAGAACACTTGAGAAGAAGGGAGGAACGACGAGAATGACGAGAATCAAAAGCTCACGGAAATTAGATAGACTATGAAACCACTCCGATTAGAACGAGATAAGAAACAAATAAGACTAAAAGGATTTAGGCAGCACTCCGACTGAAAATGGAAGGTATAGAACATGAACTTGAGAGGACGGAATGATACTTGATGAAGACATGACACAATATCTCCGGAAAGAATTGAAAGAGTTGAATGAAAAGAACGGAGAAGAAAATGACAACTTGTGTCACGAATGAAATAGAAAGCAACCTTAGAAGAAAAGATTAAATGGAGTTGTTGAGAAAATTCAACAACGAAAAGAATAAGCTTGTCGTGGACTTATGGATAACATCCCAAAAATTATGAGGTGATAACCGACCACAATCGGAAAAGATTGAATAACTGAGAAAAGCGAGGAAATGCAAAACTCCACTTCAAAAGAACACAGAGAATTAATTGCACTTCAAGACGCAAGAAGAAGGATACTTGAGCTCCTTCGTTAAGAATCTTGATGAACCCTTGAAGAATGAATTGAATCATGACGAACCACCATGAAGAACTCCGGTGACAAAAGGATGATGAGATAGAATGAAGGAAGAAAGAATAAGATTAAAGCTTTGCAGTCATCCCGATGGAGCTTCGTGGACGAGACCAGCGAGAAGACTTGGAACTCCGGAAAGGAAAAGATGAACAACTTAGAGCCGAGAAATTATTCAACATGAACAATCTCCGAAGAAAAGAATTAAACAACTTGATGAAAGAAGAATAAGAATTACGTTATGCTTATCCTCCACCAATTAAATTGATGAGAAGCAATGGATTGCATACAACTTATTCTCGTTGGAAAGGATTACGGGGAGAGGATATAGCATCAAATTTGAGAAGGTCTTCACGATCCACCGGTAGGGTTGAAAAGAACGAATGAATTTATGTGATGAGAACGGAAAAGGAATCTTCCACGAACCACCGTGAAAATGAAAACGAACGAAGAAAAGAGAATGAAACGCCGGTAAGAATTAGAGCAAGCACGAAGATATTTGAGGGAATTTAGCGACAAGAGAACGAAGAGATCGTGAACTGATTGAAGAATACTTGAACGAAGCCCCGGAAGGATATTGAGACGAACGAAGGGGCACGGATGTAGAATAATTGGAGAACGGATTTGAAAACTTAGAACGAAGAAATATTCCTAAAAGATGACCCCCTGAAATACTCCGGATGATTTAAAAGAATTGCGCGACTGGAAACAATTTGATAGGATAACATCGAGCTAGCACCGCAAATCTTCGGGAGAACGGACAAGATTTAAGAGAAATTCTTCTTCAGTCTTCGAATGTTGAGAATGACGACGATAAACACCTTGAAGAATTAGAGAGATGCTCCGGGACAATGAATACTAGAAATGTTGATCCAAAGTTGAAAAGACTTTGAAAACAAACTCAGAGAAGGCATACGATTGATGGAATCCATACTTACGTCAAACTCGAAAAGGAATTATGAATGGCTCCAGAATAATTAGAAGAGTCAGGTAAGATCCTGGGAAAAGACCTGTGGGTTAGGGCCCACTAAAAGAAAACACCGTTGGAAAGGGATGTTGAATAGATAGATGATGCACCGGAAGAACTGAAATATTTGACTGAGGTGACAACCTCGAATTAATTGGAACACTGACGAATCTTCTGAGATGTCTTGAACACTCCGGAAGGATAACTGGCGAGAGGCGAATGAGCAAGGGGAAAACATTTGAGCCGAGGAAAAGAATATAATCACTACCAAAATTAGAATTGAATCCACCGGAGAAGAAAAAGGGATGATGAATGACGAACAAGACGAGAATTCACCGGTTGAAATAATTAAGGGAAGACTGAAGAGGCTCCGGGAAGAAAAGGGTGGGAGGGCGGGAAAACAAAGACAACTTGGAAGGGGAACCGACGAATATCTTGAAGAGAAAACACCGGTTGAAATCATTGATGAAAGAAAGCAAAGACTTCACACGAGTAGGATGGATACTCGATTACGGACTCCGGCTCCGAGAAGAAAAGGGGTGAGCCGGTGGGAAAAGAAAACACTGAGGATTGAACTCAAAGATGAAGAGGCTCGAGTCAACTTGACATGAAATGCACCGGATGAAAAGAGCTGACAACCAACGATCGAAAAACCAACTGCGTGATCCTAAAGAAAGTTTGAAGGGGAAGAGAAGTAATTCAAAACACCTACGTCAAGATTCCTCACCAGAGCGATGAAGGGGCTGAGGAGTAAAAAGAATTCCTACTCTCAGATATAACTAGACTCAGAAAACAGTTTATTCTAGACTCAACATCGGCCAAACTACACGATCAATCAAGGGGGCTCCTAAGGTCGGTCGAGGCTCTGATACCAACTTTTCACGCCCAATATGCGACCCTATCCAAAAGGAACTCGAAGTTCCCATCAAGGATAGACCCGCATATTGAAACGCTTTTGCAAGGTGGATATCATTACATCAACATTACATAATAGGTAGGGATACACACATAAGGCATACAATGCCACACGAATACAACATCACATCATACATAAGAACAACATCCGACTACGGATGAAACACAAACAGAAGCTCAAACGACATCCACCCTGCTAGCCCAGGCTGACGACCTGGAGCCTATCCCCTGATAGAAGAAGAAGAAGAAGAACTCCAAAACAAGCAAACATCGCTCTCGCGTCATGATCATCGCATAACCTGTACCTGCAACTGTTGTTGTAGTAATCTGTGAGTCACGAGGACTCAAAGAATCCCATTACCATGGGTATCAAGACTAGCAAAGCTTAAAGGGAAAGGAAGGGGTAAAGTGGTGAGGTTGCAGCAGCGGCTAAGCATATATGGTGGCTAACATACACAAATAAGAGCGAGAAGAGAGCAAACGGAACGGTCGACAACTAGTAATGATCAAGAAGTGATCCTGAACTCCTACTTACGCCGACATAACCCGTAAAACCGTGTTCTCCTCTCGATCAACCCCGAAAAGAGACACTCACGGTTACGCATTACCACGGTTGGTGTATTTTAGAAGAGTTCACTTCAAGTTTACTACAACCGGATATTAACAAATTCCCATCTGCCACATAACCGCATGCACGGCTCTCGAAAGTTTATACCTGCAGGGTGTCCCAACTTAGCCCATGATAAGCTCTCGCGATCAACGAAGGATATTCCTTCTCCCTGTGAAGACCCGATCAGTCTCGGAATCCCGGCTACAAGACATTTCGACAAGAATAAAACAAGACCAGCAAAGTCGCCTGATGTCGACAAATCCCGACAGAGCTGCACATATCTCGTTCTCGTGGCACACCGGATAGGTCAGCTCTGAGTAAAACCAGCCCTCGAGTTGCCCTGGTGGACCCGCAGTCTGCCTGCTTTCGGACCAACACTCAAGGAGCACCGGCCGGGGGCTAAAATAAAGATGACCCTCGGGCTCCGAAACCCAAGGGAAAAAGGGCTAGGTGAGGCAAATGGTAACACCAATGTTGGGCCTTCTTTGGAGGAGTCTTATTCAAAGCGAACCGTCAAGGGGTCCCATAAATCACCCAACCGCTGTTAGGGACGCAAAATCCGGGAACATAATACCGATATGACGGAAACTAGGGCGGCAAGAATGGAACAAAACACCGTGCATAAGGCCGAGCCTTCCACCCTTTACCAAGTATATAGATGCATTAATAATATAAGAGATATTGTGATATCCCAACATAAACATAATACAACATGGAGCAATCTTCATCTTCACCGCAACTAGCAACGCTTATAAGAGGGGCTGAGCAAAGCGGTAACATAGCCAAACAACGGTTTGCTAGGAAGGGTGACAAAGGTTAGGGGTTCATGGCAATTTGGGGAGGCCTGAAGAGCAAAAGATAGGTAGCGCAGCAAAGCGAAAGAACGAAGCAACTAGCAAAGCAATGATAGTAGTGAGATCCATGGTAGCGGTCATCTTGCCTGAAATCCCGCTAGGAAGAAGAACGAGTCCATGAAGAAGACGAACGGATGAAGCCGAACCAAGCGTAGACGAACGAATCCTCGCGATCGCAACGAAACAGGAACTAACAAGAAGAAGCACACAACATAGTAAACACACCACACATGAACAAGGCATGATGCACAAACAAGCATGATGCATGACAAGACTACATGAAGCTACTCATGGCAAGAGATGATGCAAACAAGAGCAGCACATCAAAGCACGTTTAAATGAGGCCGGAAACAACATAGAACAATTCCGGTAAGTCCTCATATGCAAATTTCGAAATTGGTCCAGATCTGAATAAACATTATGTTCAAGTTGTTAAACAGCAAGTTAAAGAGCACCAAGAGGATCTACACGAAATTCTAGTCAAGTTACATATAAAGTTCATTTAAATCGGAGCTACGGTCTAGAAGATATGAGCAAAACAAGTTAAACATGGCATTGATGCAAAATGCATACAAACATCAAGAAAAAACCTCAAAACAAGGATGCAACATGATAATATGAAACTTCATGCAAAATCAAGCAAGTTCCATATAGAGCACACTCAAAACAGAGCAACGGTTCAACACATACACATGAAACAAGTTATAGCCACAATCTGTCCAAAACAGCAACTAGGCATATTGCAAGCACCTAAACAACAAGCTACAACATCTTAACATGATAACAAAAGGCATGGACGTGAACTACAGATAAAGCATGACAAAACATGAACACTGAGCTATCTCCAGACATGACTAGAACATGCTCAAAAAGACATGGCAAAATTGCAAATAATAACAGTTTCAGTCATTAGCAGAAATAACATCAGGTTGCAATGTATAGAGCTATCAAACAACATGTTACAGGAACTTATCAATGCAAACAAAGGCATGGAATGAATCTAATAAATGCATAGATAAAATGTCCTTTGGTGACCATGAGCCAAAAAGGAACATAAGATATGATGGCACCCAGGTAAACATGGCAAGTTATATTACAGATTCATACATGGTAGGAACAACAATAAGTAGGCATGTTGGTGAGCTTGAACCACTCACCACAGACCAATAAATGGCATGGCAAGGAAACCCACAGTAAGAAGACATGTTTATGAAGCTAAGCATGGCAAGAGAAAGTTCATAGAGTGCATGGATCACTAGCAACAATCATGGCAACATTGAACTTAATGATAACAGGCTGACAGAAACATTATTTAGTAACTTTCAGGGCAAGATTACAACAAGTTACATCAGGCTATAAATGCAACCAGATGCATGAATGGATAGAGCATGACATGTATAACAAAACATCCTTAGTGAACATCTCCAGATTATGCATAGAATTACTTGTAGAACAGGCTAACATCGCATCACGAAATAACAGATTCAGCCTAGCAAAACAGCAACAGCAAGTATCCTAATTAACAAGCTCGATGCACTCACTACAAGACCCACAAAAATATATGGATGGCACCACTGTGAAGATGGCATGATGTAGCACAAAACACATGTAGAGCTCATGCTCATAAGATGCACACATCAAATGCAACAAAAATGACAAATCATCAAGGTATAACAGTTTCAGCAGATTAACATCATATAGCACTCTTGCAACGATGATTCGGGCATCAAGATGAAATCAAATGAACATGATTCAATGTAGTGTAATGAAGTACTCGTCGAGGCGAACAATTTTACATATAGCACGCACAAAACGGATCAGTATGCAGAGAGTTATGATGCGATGAACATGGCATGATAATGTCAAAAATCTCAGGGACTTAGGGAAAACTCGGGGGTCAACCTGCGAGATCCGGATCTGGAACTGGGCACGGATTCCGAGGCTCGCCAGAGTTTCGCCGGAGTTGCGCGAAGGAGGCGCCGGCAGGTTCTGGGACGGCGGGGCTGAGCCGATCCCGGCCGGATCCGGCGGGCGGCGCCTGTGGGAGCGGGCGGGCCACGGCGGGAGAGTGCCGGCGTAGGAGCTCAAGGTCGGGCGGCCACGGCGCTTAGGGCGAGCCGGGCGCGCGAGGCGCAGGAGCCTCGGGCGGCGGTGGCGGAGGGGCGCCAGCTGGGCGCGGGCGGCGCCATGGAGCCGGGAGACGGCCGCGGCGGCGGTCGCCGGCGGGAGCGCGCAAGACGTGGCGGTTCGGCGGGCGCGGGCGGAGCGGCTTCGCGGCGGCGGAGAACGGGCCCGATCATGCTCGGGCGGGGCTGCCGTGGGCGGGCCGCTGGAGGCGCTGGGAGCTGCGGGCGACGTGGCGTGACGTGGTTGGTCGAGGAGGCTGCGCGATTTGTTCAACAAGGCACGGACGCTGTCTGCGCTGGAGGAAGAAGAAGGCTAGGGTTAGGGGAGGATTCATCCGCGAATTTCGGGGGAGGGCACCTATTTATAGATAGAGGGAGCTAGGAGACTCCAAATGAAGTGCGGTTTTCGCCCACACGATCGTGATCGAACGACCGAGAGCATGGAGGGGAGTTTGCTGGGTTAGTGGGCTGTTATGACAGCGTGTTGAGCTGCAAGAGAAAAGGGCTTTTACGATTACCCGGTTAACCGTTGGAGTATCAAACGACCTCCAAATGGCACGAAACTTGACAGGCGGTCTGCCGGTGCTATACCAAGGCTGCTTGGCAAACCTCGGTCCATTCCGAGAATGTTTAACACCCGCTCACAACGAGAGGCAAAAGGGGAACGCCGGATGACATAGGAGTGCCGGATTGCAAAACGGACAACGGGGAAAATGCTCGGATGCATGAGACGAACACGTATGCAAAATGAAATGCACATGATGACATGAAAAAATGCAACACGCAAGCAAATGACATGGAAACGACGGCGAATAACTAGCGGACACCTGGCGCATCGGATCCGGGGCGTTACAGGCTCTGGGGGTGAGGCGCCTTACCGTCAAGGGCGACTCGCAGCTCCTCGTCAACTTCTCCAACAAAGCGTATGAGCCGAAGGACGAGCACATGGAGGCCTACCTTGCGGAGGTGCGCAAGATGGAAAAGCAGTTCTCGGTCCTGGAGCTGCAGCACGTGCCCCGGGGCACCAACAAGGAAGCCGACGACATCGCCAAGAGAGCATCTAAGAGGCAACCGCAAGAGCCCGGCGTCTTCGAAGAGTGGCTCTTCAAGCCGTCAGCTACGCCACCTCTTTCGAGCACGACTCAGCCTCAGGAGGTGTTGGGGATATAACTATTTGTGTAAGCTGCCTAGGAGGGGCCGGGTTACGCAAAGAAGATTCACCAGAAAGAAGCCCAAGACCAAGCATGAAGATGGCGGTTCAATAAAGGGCCTAAGGCCCACAAGCGACTTAAGGCCCATTGTAGTAAACCGCCACAATGGCATGACTTGTATCATAAGCTAGATTTAACTAGTCACCGAGCCGGATACTGTCTATAAGCCGGCCGGGACTCTGTAAGCCGCAGGGCGTCAACCCGTATATAAGGGGCGACTACCGGGCGACTTAGGGCAAGAAACAACCCATCGAGAGCCGGGCATAGCGTATTCCGCTCCCTGGTCATCGAAACATCAAGCAATACCAACCCAACTAGACGTAGGCTTTCCTTCTCCGCAAGGGGCCGAACTAGTATAAAACCTCTCGTGTCCTTTGTCCCGATTAACCCCTTTAAGCTTCCTAGTTGCGATGGCTCCACGACTAAGTCCTTGCACGAGGACATCTGTCGTGACAATTCCACGACAGTTGGCACCCACCGTGGGGCCAGCGCACGGTGGATTTGAGTTCTTGAAGGGCAGCTTCGAAGGGCTCAAGGGATACGCAGTGGGCCGGATGACCAATCGTCGTCGCGGCAAGATCTACATCGACAACGAAGGCTGGGGCCCCGAGGCCGACTCAATTGAGTACGGGTACCGGGTCCCCTTTGGCGGAATCCACGTCTTCATCGGCCGGATTGGTGAGCCGGGCCCTGAGTCGACAATCGCACCGACCTCGCCGAGACGGCTCGGCGTCTGAGACCCGCCCGAAGTTCAACCCGTCATGAAGCGTGCCTTCGTGGGCTGTGTCCACGGAGAAGAACTTCCTGAAGGATCTAAAGATGGCGGAGAGACGGCCGTCCCATCGGATGATGATTCGTCCCGGTTCAACAGATTCTTTGTATCAGGTCCAAGAGGGCATGCTTGGGGGCTGTTCTGATGACTCTAGCATTCCGGACTTCTATGAGCCGCCGAGCTGGGCAGGAGTCTTCATGGCTGGTACTCAACCCGGTCAACACTTGACGGCTGCAACAACAATAACGTCCGGGTCAGGAGCGGACGGGCAGAGGCCTTGTCGCCCGCCCGGCTCAAAAGTCTTGATGGATCTCATGGATAAGTTGACGGCCCTGCTAACCACCACGGTTATTCCTGCAAATCAAGATGAGCATAACGCGGAGGTGGCAAAGGTGCGTGAGGAGATAGCCCTGCCAAGGAGGTCTTGGCAGCTGAGGGCACCAAAGTTAGCTACGAGCGGGCGGCTTTGGACGCACGGCGCAGCGACTCCAAATGAGGCTTTCCACTTAATATGAGTCTGAACGCATCCAATGAGGTCATGAGAAGGAGACATCAGAAAACATAGTCCCGCTCGCCTCCGGTTTACGATCCTCGAAATCTTTTCACGACACACAGGGCTGGTCCTAGCAACCCGCCCGAAGCCGATCAGTTTATGACGCCCGGAGCTGGAGGACCGGTTCAGCCCCGAGAGATGGCACCACCGCACGGGAGTATGGCCCCGCCCCGATACGTACCAATTCCACCGGGTCACTTCTCCAACCCCATGGAGAACTTGATAGCAGCATCGGCGCATCTGGCAGCTCTTCCAGTGGACGGTGATGACCTGACGGCGGTGGAAACCCGAAGGGTCAGAGATCTTATTCAGACGGCCTTGGCGCAGGAAGAGGCCTATTCTTACAGCAGGGACAGGATTCATTCAACTCCTCCGCCTTGGCCAGCACCTCGTCAAAACCGGAGCCCGAGTTATAGCAGGCACATGGAGTCAGAAGCTTTATCAAGCAATGCCCAGTCAGAATTCAGCCCGGTGGCTATAACCCGTGCAGACCGAATACGTCAGAGAACGAGCAGTGCGGCTCGATTAGCGGCTCAGATACGGCATATGAAGGTCTCCTAGAGTATCCGATGACTTCGTTGGAGCAGGAGTGGCCACTAGAACCGGGGTGTCCTTGTTTGGTGCCGGCTCTGCGGGATGTACGTCTGCCCAAGGATTTCAAGGGACCTCGAAAGGTGCCGAATTACACGGCCGATTTACAGCCTGGGGCATGGATCGAAAGTTACGAGATGGCCATGGAGCTATTGGAGGTCAGCGACGCAGCAATGGCTAAGTATTTCACCATGATGTTAGATGGAACGGCCCGGTCTTGGTTAAAAGTTTGCCTCCCAATTCCATCAGTTCATGGGCAGAGCTAAAGGCCCGGTTTATCCAGAACTTCAAGGACACTTGCAAGCAATCTATGTCAATTGTGGACTTGACCAATTGTAGGCAGGAGGAGGGTGAATCCATAACTCATTGGGTGCACCGGGTCAAGGAAATAATACACTCATCTGATAAGATGGATGCCGCTCATTGCATTTATGCTCCATCGTAATTGTCGCTTGAGCCGTTGAAGCGAAGTCGGGCGCCTAAAGCGTGATTGCAATGATATGGGTACGCTGATGGCAGCCTTAGTCAAATATGCCGATTCTGATAGTACCAAGGATCCCGCGTCTGATGAGGAAAAGACAGGGAAGGGAAAGAAGAACGGCAATGGAAAGGGTCAGCAGCATAACCCGGTAAGTCAAGGAGGCAACAAGCGTAAGGCGGAGGGTACCCGGAGTTTGTGTCCAATGCTAATGCACAAGGTAACAACTAGAAACGTAAGGGGAGACCGCCCCCTCGATCTGGCGGTTCAGGCCCATCTCTTGAGCAGCTTCTGAATGAGCCTTGCCCGAGACACGGTACTCGGGAGCGTCCCGCCACCCACTTATGGAAAGACTGCGCGATCATGAAGGCTTTCAAGAATTCCAACATGTTCGATGGCAATCACGGATCAGGCGGCGGCTCAGGGGCCGGTGGTTTTCATGGCCCGGGTGGCGGTTCAAGTTCCGGTTTTCAGGGAGGTCAAGGTAGCTATAATCAGCAGCAACCCGGTCAAGGGGGACAGCAGCAGCAGTTAGCCAGTTATCGAGCCATCCAAAGCAGCTGAATGGTGGGCAATACCATGTGTTCACCACTAACTTGTGCAAACGTGACCAGAAGGTTCATAAGAGGGCTGTGAATTCTGTTGAGCCGGCGGTTCCCCGTTACTTGAGGTAGTCAGAGCAGCCCATCATATGGAGCAGGGAAGATCACCCCCTCCGGGTTGATAACCCGGGTTAGTTGGCCTTGGTGGTGGCCCCTCAGGTTGGTGGATATAAATTCACTAAGGTACTCATGGACGGAGGAAGCGGCATCAATATTCTCTATTATGAGACCTTTCGCCACATGGGGTTGACTGATAAGGACTTGAGGACGTCCAACACTATCTTTCATGGGGTAGTGCCTGGCAAATCGGCGTATCCAGTTGGTAAGATCGAGCTGGAAGTAGCCTTTGGAGATGAATATGATTCCAGGGCTGAGAAACTGACGTTTGAGGTAGTCAAAATCAGGAACCCGTATCACGCTCTGTTTGGACAACCGGCTTATGCCAAGTTCATGGCACGACCGTGTTATGTTTATCTACAGCTCAAGATGTCGGGTTACAAGGGCACCATCACTGTGCATGGGAGTCGAAAGGTAGCCTTGGAATGCAAAGAAGGCGATGCGGCTTATGCTGAGTCTGTTTGTGCCGAAGAGGAGCTGAAGTTTTATCAAAATAATGTTGACTCGGCGCATATGACCTCTTTAAAGAAGCCAACCACAGAGCAAGACTCGGCGTTGAAGTTTAAGTCAGCCGTCGAGACAAAACTGGTCAACTTCACTCCAGGCGACTCTTCCAAGCAGTTCAACATCAGTACCAATTTGGATCCCAAATAGGAAAGCGCGCTCGTCGAGTTCATCCGTGAGAACCGGGACATCTTTGCATGGAAACCTTCCGACATGTCGGGTGTCCCGAGAGAACTCGCTGAGCACACTCTTAATATTGATCTGAAGTATAAGCCGGTCAGCGGTTTCTTGACGGTTCAATGAGGAAAGACGGAAAGCTATCGGGGAAGAGGTCGCTCGGCTCTTAGCGGCCGGGTTCATCATGAAAGTTTTTCACCCGGAGTGGTTGGCTAACCCGGTGCTTGTGCTCAAGAAGAACGGCACCTGGCGGATGTGTGTAGATTACACGGACTTAAATAAAGCTTGTCCGGCTGATCCCTTTGCTCTACCCCGTATTGATCAAATCATTGATGCTACAACGGGTTGCGAGCGTTTGGGTTTTTTGGATGCTTACTCTGGTTATCATCAGATCAAAATGGCAGTTAAGGACCAGGAGAAGACGGTTTCATTACTCCGTTTGGAGCCATCTGCTATGTATCTATGCCATTTGGGCTCAAGAGTGCCCAGGCGACTTATCAGCGGTGTGTACATAATTGTCTCCACAATCAGATTGGGCGCAATGTTCATGCTTATGTAGATGACATTGTGGTGAAGTCCAGAGAGAAGGAACCTTGATATCTGATTTAAAGGAGACCTTTTATAATCTCCAGTTCTATAAGATTATGCTAAACACGGACAAGTGTGTATTTGGTGTACCTTCAGTCAAACTTTTTGGGGTTCCTGGTCTCAAACAGGGGCATAGAAGCAAACCCGGATAAGAACAAGTCGATTACCTCTCTGGCTAAACCGGCGTGCATCAATGATGTTCGCCGATCAAGGGTCGGCGTCGCTGCTAAGCCGATTTATAAGCCGGTTAGGTGAGAAGGCTCTACCACCGTATCGGATGATGAGGAAAACAGACACTTTTATGCAGGTGAGGCTGCTGATGCTGCCTTTGAAGATTTAAAGAGACAATTGTCTGAGCCGCCGGTTCTCGCGGCTCCCATTGATAAAGAGCCGTTGCTGTTGTATGTTGCTGATAATCACGAGCTGTTAGTGTTGCCATCGTGGTGGAGCATAAGGAGGCTGGCAAGGAGCATCCGGTTCAACGGCCGGTTTATTACATCAGTGAGGTGCTCATAGAGTCCAAGCAAAGATATCCGCATTGGCAGAAACTTCTTTATGGGGTGTTCATGGCAAGGAAGCTAAAGCAAGATTTCCAAGGTCATCCTATAAGCGTAGTAAGCTCGCCCCTTGGGGGACATCATCCGTAACAGGGAAGCCACAGGACAAGTCGCTAAGTGGGCCATTGAGCTTGGGCCTCACGGTTTGAAGTATATGCCACGCATGACTATCAAGTCTCAAGCCTTGGTGGACTTTATCAATGATTGGACGGAGTTGCAGGCACCGGAGGAGAAGCCGATAACACGATTGGACTATTCACTTGATGGGTCCAGCGGTTGGAAGGCTCGGGGCTGGAGTCGCTTAACTTCCCCCAAGGTGAAATTTTTTGCTATGTGCTCCGGCTTATGTTTCCTGTACTAACAATGCAGCTGAATCTGAGGCTTTACTCCATGGTCTCCGGATGGCCAAAGAGATGAATTTGAGCGGGTAAGGTTCTTGGGCGATTCTGACCTCGTCGCTCAACAGGTGTCGTGCGTGGGACTCCAAGGATCCCCTTATGGCGGCTTATCGTCGTGAAGTTGATGCGGTGGCCGGGCACTTCAAAGGTTATCAAGTAGAGCACATTGATCGAAGGAAGAATGAGGCGGTTGATGCTTTAAGCCGGTTGGGGTCTCAGCGTAAGCCGGTGCCGCCTAAGACCTTTCTTGACATTTTGCATAACCCTTCTGTTAGAGTGCCTACAGAGGAAGGGCTAGCAGTGCCAGACCTGGAGGCACAACTGGTAGCGGCTCTCCACGCCATCCCAGATTGGACAGTCCCATGTTTGGCCTATATGACCCGGGGAGAGTTGCCTGAGGATGAGACCTTGGCAAGACAAATCATCAGGCGGTCCAAATCCATGACAATTGTTCATGGAGAGTTGCATCACCGCAGCGTCACTGGGGCGTTTCAATGTTGCGTATCGCCTGCGGAGGGTCAGGAGATACTTCGTGAGATTCATGAAGGAGATTGTGGTCATCATGCCGGTTCAAAATCTCTAGTGGCCAAGGCTTTTCGTCATGGTTTCTATTGGCTGATGGCTCATGCTGATGCGGAGGATCTAGTCAGCAAATGTGACGGATGTCAAAAATTCTCATGACGAGCTCATGTGCGGCTCAAGAATTGAGGATGATTCCAATTACTTGGCCGTTTGCGATCTGGGGCTTGATATGGTTGGACCTTTCAAAAGGTCCAAGGATAAGAAGACACACACTGTTGGTGGCGGTGGATAAATTCACCAAGTGGGTTGAAGCAGAGCGGTCAAGAAGTGTGATGCAGCCACACGGTTCAGTTCATGAAAAATGTGATCTTTCGTTTGGCTTTCCACACAGCATTATAACTGATAATGGTACTAATCTCTCCAAAGGTGCCATGGAAGAGTTCTGTCAATGAGAGCACATCCGGCTCGACGTTTCAGCTGTTGCTCACCCTCAATCTAATGGTCAAGCAGAAAGAGCTAATCAAGAGATCTTGAAAGGTATCAAACCCCGGTTGTTAGTTCCCTTGCAGCGAACTCCGGGTTGTTGGGTGGAGGAGTTACCCTCTGTGCTATGGAGCATCAACACAACGCCTAACAGATCTACAGGTTATACACCTTTCTTCATGGTGTACGGAGCAGAGGCGGTTCTGCCAAGTGACATCCGGCATGATTCACCCCGAGTGACGGCTTACGTTGAGGCTGATAATGAAAAAGCTCGTCAGGATGCACATGACTTGTTGGATGAGGAGCGAGACATGGCAATAGCCTGGTCGGCGATTTACCAGCAAGACCTGCGCCATTATCACAAATTACCGGGTTAGAAGCGTAACTTTTCAAGAAGGAGATTTAGTGCTCCGGTTCATCCAGGATCAGTCTGATATGCACAAACTATCCCCTCCTTGGGAAGGACCTTTTGTGGTCAGTAAAAACCTGAACAACGGGTCTTACTACCTCATCGATGTTCGAGAACACAAAGATTCACATAAGTCGGAGGAAGAGACCATGGCCGTGGAACATAGCTCATCTTCGTCAGACTATACTTGAGCCACCGGCTCTCTCGTAATACATATGTTTTTCCTTTTTTAGCAATGTATATATTATATAAAGCAATAAAGCAGGACCTCTTTTCTTTCCACCCTTAAAAATTTATATATCTTCTTTACCAGGTGGTGGAAACAACCAACAGGGAGCGGATCATATCTGAATCCGGCTTTCCCTTTGGTCCGGCTTATGATCATATCTGAATCTAGCGATGGTCACTTGGGGGCTTCCTGTTCAAACATAGTTCGTATTCGAACCAAAGAGAACATAGCCGTCGATACCCAATTGATCGGCATACTGCCAAACCTACTTGGGGGCTTCTTGATCATATTTGAATCATAGCTTAACCCCTTTGGGTCTGACGTGGATCGTATTCAAATCAGCGTCATTAAACAACTCTAATGGTCACCTGGGGGCTTCCTGTTCAAACATAGGTCGTATTCGAACCAAAGAGAACATAGCTGTCGATACCCACTTGATCGGCATCACCAAAGCCATTGGGGGCTATATGATCGTATCCTAATCTTAGCTTAACCCCTTTGGAAAGGTTCTACCGATCGTATTCAATCGGAGGCCTTTGAAAATTAAGTTTACTATTTATTTTACTCGTAAGGGAAATAATATTAAGGGCCATGTAAACATTATATGTGCCAACTTTCGAAGTTAAGTTTAACTGCGCTTTTAGGATCACATAAGCCGGTAAGGTATGCTTCAAATAAGATAGCAGGTATATTATTATGGTCATGATCATAAAATGGCTGTTTTTATGATGTTTTGGTTCATACTCCGGGTTATTACTATTCTATATGACCCCTGATGTGATAAGACGCCAAAGGAATTATGTTTTTTGTTTTATACACAGGATAAAGCAAGAAAGTTTTGGACGTCAAGGAGCAATTAACATAAGCCGACAGTGTATAACGATAGCGGCTTATGACAATATTAAGCACCACAAACATGCGCGAAGGCATGACAGAGTTAAGAGGTTTTTCTACCCTATTACAAGACTCCCTGAGTCTGAATAATGAAGCATTATTTTTTCAAAGACATAGCCCCAGGCGAGTTACTCCTTTGGTGGGCTTGAAGATTCCGGGTTATCCTTCTCCGCCTCTCCGTCTGCTGCTTTGTCCTAGAAGGTTGACGAGGTCCAGTCAATGCCGCATAAGGCTTCAAATTCAGCTTCATCATCTATTAAACCGGCTGGGTCAACTTCAGGAGCAAAGGTCTGCTTATGAGTTGGAGGAATCAGGCTGACGTCATCATAATGAGGAGTTGGAATCCTCCGGTTCTCGTTGTCTTAACCCGGCTGATACTTGGTAAGATCAATATCATTGCCAATGATGGTGGCCACAGGATGTACGACTCTCACACAGGTGGTGAAGTCTGATTCATCGAATACAGAGCCATCCTCCTTCAAGCTGGGATATCCAAGAGCAACGTCTACCAGGTCTAACTCTGGAAGCAACGCTTTGGTCCGGCTTAAGGCGGCTATGGCTCCGGCTCTAGCAGATGCCCGCCTTAGCTCCTGAATCCGTTGGGGTAACACGGCAAGCCGTTTGAGCACATCCTTCAGGAGATAAGGAGCATCATTTGACAAAGCCACAACGGCCAAAGCATCGCTAGACCCGGTGTATAGCTGTTCCACCGTGAGTGTACACCGCCTTAAGCTTGATCGGCATATTACGCTTGAGGTTTGTGCTCACAGGGCCTGCGTTTATACATATAAGGTAAGCGGAGATAATAATTGAAATAGTCATCAAAGGAACCATGGTGATATTCACGATTATACATAGAAACTTACCAAGATTCTTTGAGACCATTTGAGATATCTGGCGCTTTAAGCCGGACAGCTCGGCAGTTGCTTCGGCAAGAGTTGCTTCGGCTGTCTCGGCCCGGGTCACAAGTGAGGCCTTTTCATCTGCCCAGATTTTCTTTTCCTCCTCAAAATTCTTCTTCAACTTCTCTTGTTCAGAGACGCTGAATGCAAATTTGGAGTTGGCCTTTTGAATTTCAAGTTCTTGGGCTGCCAGACGAGTCTTCAGGTCGGCAATCTCCGACTCAAATTGACTGATGCAGGCCTGCGTTGACGCCGGCTTATAATTAAGGTTATGGTAAGATATCATTAAGTCCCAAGCACTTTGCAAGCAAAGACACTTGACACTTGGGGGCTAATGTATGCTGAAGAAAATTTTAATTTATAATGCTAGATTATGTATATTAAAGTCTCAAGCACTTTACAAGTAAAGATACTTGACACTTGGGGGCTAATGTGTATCGCACATTCTAAGTTATCATATTATGACCGGGTTAAATATATTTTCTTTTAACCCGGACGAACTAACGATGGCAGTATATCCGAGTCTCTGACATATTTATTCATAAGCGATGAACTTGGGGGCTGGTACAGTAAGTAAGATTCAGGAGAATAGTATGAGTTATACCTCAGATTTGTGTTGTATTTGTTTTACCATGTCAATTTCCAGGTCGCGGCTGTTATGCACTTGGTTCAGATAGCCTGAGACTATATCACCAATGCTTAAGTGAGCATAATCAGCGATGTCCTGTTTGGTCTTCTGGCGTTCGAAAAGTTCTTCCTTGGCGATTACATCCGCAAGGACGAGGTCAGCCCGGTTCAACAAACTGGCTTTTCAATATTTCAACCTCTGGGTCAGTCGTCTTGACCGGGCTAGGAATTTCTGGATTATCGGAGTTGTTGAAAGTATCTTCGGCAGGCGGGTCAGAAGATGGCGTTGGAATTTCATATGCCGGTTCAGGAGGTGGTTGATGAGTAGAGGCATCGAGCAGCTGTTCGAGTTCGGTTCGATTGCTACCGGGTCTTCGGATGGCTTATTCTTTTTGCCCTCTTCTTGGCTTCACCGCACGCTGTGGACAAAAGCGAAGGGTGAGTACAAAATATGAGTAAGGCAAAGCATAAGGATAACAAAAGGTATATTACCCAGGGGCAGTTTTGAAGGCCGCATATTGGATTGCATAGACTCATGGGAGGAAGGAGAGGTATCCTGATAATTGGAGTCAGATGAAATGAGAGGTTGACGAATTAAACCTGCCAAAGGATAAACAGAACGTAAATCGGAGATGACCTCAATCCTACGCTTCCTGCTTATGTCGGGTAAGCCGGAAGAGAGTTCTGCATCCTTGCTAGTCCGGGTCTGCCTCCGGCTTTCAAGCTGTTGTTGCTTCAAAAGAAATTGAGGATCTTGATAAGCTAGAGGATGTGAAAATCTTACTTTCCGGTACAACCGTCGGATTTTGTGCTTTGGCAAAGGCTCTGAGTCGGAGGAGATTATAGTTACCTCTTCGCCAGGAGCTTGGTTGTTCCCTGTATCCTCCTGAAAGGCGGAAATGTCAATAAAGTAATAACAAAGGAGTTAAGAGAGTAAAGGATTACCTCTTCCTCATCAGAATAAGAGTCATCTAATTTGAGCAAATCGGAGGCGCTGGGTTTCTTCTTCTTCGAAGTTCCCGTCTTGGCGGCTTTCCTTTCGGTTTTCTTGGCTGCCCTGGCTTGTTTGGCAGCCTCGTGGTCATATTTGACCTTCCAGAAATTATCACCGGCCTGTGGGAAAAGATAAAGAATTATAAGTACAAAGGAGGTAAACATGTTAAAAAATATTTATTAAGATTGGTAACTTACTGCAGGGGCGGGTTCTTTTGCGTAAGGAAGTAAACCGAAAGCATTGCCGATAAAGGTTCTCCTTCAAAGAATGATCGTGTTGTAGCATCCACCACATCATCTAGTAAGTCGTCAGGACTATGACGCGTTGGGTCGTCTTTTTTGCCTGTATAAGTACAAATTAAGCCGGAGCGGCGGCTTAATGGGAGTATTCGCCAAGTGACCCAGACTCGGACCAGATCGATGCCATTTAAACCATTTCCCAAAAGAGCTTTAATCTTCTTGATGGTGGGATTAAGAGGCAGACGTTCAACAGCGGTCAGTTTATCCGCCAAATGGATGGTTGGACTCAAGGCGCAGGGTGCGAAGCCGGTAGAGGCTTCTCATCAGCCGGAGAAGTGTCTCGACAAGTAGAACCATGTCCTGGTTCCAATCTTTTGGGTGACTCGGCAGCTCAAGATAAGGGAAAAGGCGCCTCCGTCGCTGGATCAAGATACCGCCAAGCTCAAGACTAGGCCTGTTGGCACGTTCATTCTGTCCGTTCAAGTAAAAAAGTTCTCTGAACAAAAGCAGACTTGGCTCCTCTCCCAGGTACACCTCGCAGAAGACTTGGAAATTGCAAAGATTTGACACGAAATTGGGTCCAATGTCTTGAGGTCTAACGTCAAAGAAATTCAAAACTTCTCTGAAGAACTTTGAGCCGGAGGGCAAATCCCGGCTCATGTGATCCGTGAAAACTATCACCTCCCTTCTTTGGGTTGAGGCTTTTCTTGAGATGGGTCAGAACACGATAAGACATGAACTCCTTTTTGGCAGATGGCGAGACTTCACAAACTCAGCCGGTTTACTCTTAGTGACTGTGGATGGGACCCGATTGCAGGTTACTGAGAGCTCGTCGCCTTAGGTGCCATGACAACAGTTGGCCTATTACAAAATAAGGAGTTCCGGTTCAAATTTTAACCCGGGAGAAAATATCCAAATTATCAAGGTAGCGGCTTCTTAAGGGCCTAATGATATAAGCATAATCAGCAACAATATTTAAGCCGCTACAAGCATCAAGAGCAGTTCAAATTTTTTAGGCATATGAGAAGTAGGCAAAGTTCACAGATCAAGATTATTCATTTAAGCCGGACACCGACGATTATGTTTAAGGGCATTTAATGTAAGAAGTTTTCCGGGTGATAAAAACAGGTTTCATAATCTTCTGCTAAAATTTGAGATCAAAGGTCTGTTCTGATAAGAAAATTTTCTAGACCTAAAAACTGACGCAGATGTGTTCATATGCTCGAATGAGGTTTTTATACAGAGAAAGGGATCTGCTTTTTATCCAAGACAAGTGCGAAAACAACTACCGCGACCATTCTATATCATCCTCAGATCAGAAGAGGCATCGAAGAGGAAAGCTAACAAGGGTTTGGCTCTAATGGCAATGAACTCTGACGAACTCGAAGAAGCTTTAATGCGGACCTAAGCAAGGAAGGGAAGGGAACTTACGGATCTGGATGAGCTGTGGAGCTTCGTCGCGTTTCTCTGATCCAACCAGGTTGATGCAGCGGCCTGAGACGGTGAAGACAGGGAGCTCGACAGCGGCGGTGGCGGAGGTTGAGAGGAGGCGAGAGGAAGAAGACAACTGAAAGGAGGAGAATGGGAGACCTAGGTTGCACCTATTTATAAGGAGAAGATGGCAGAGATGGCACGGGAAACGAGGAGATAACAATTATTATCTAAGCGGCCCCGACGCCTTGATTTTCGGAACAGTCAATAAAGCAAAGATCCGTTCAAGGATACGGTGGAATAAAAAAGAAATTTAAGAAAGGATGACGTCACGCCGGGTTAACGCGGATCTAGAAGATGACGTCGTGGCGGGTTAAAGAAAACCTTCTGCACAGTCAGTAGACTGAAAATTTATTCCTTAAAGGTATTTTAAGATTGACATGAACAGGTTCAAATCAATCTGGGGCCTAATGTTGGGGATATAACTATTTGTGTATGCCGCCCAGGAGGGGTCGGGTTACGCAAAGAAGATTCACCAGAAAGAAGCCCAAGACCAAGCATGAAGATGGCGGTTCAATAAAGGGCCTAAGGCCCACAGGCGATTTAAGGCCTGTTGTAGTAAACCGCCACAATGGCATGACTTGTATCATAAGCTAGATTTAACTAGTCACCGAGCCGGATACTGTCTATAAGCCGGTCGGGACTCTGTAAGCCGCAGGGCGTCAACCCGTCTATATAAGGGGGCGACATGCTGGCGGCTTAGGGCAAGAAACAACCCATCGAGAGCCGGGCATAGCGTATTCCGCTCCATGGTCATCGAAACATCAAGCAATACCAACCCAACTAGACGTAGGCTTTCCTTCTCCGCAAGGGGCCGAACTAGTATGAAACCTCTCGTGTCCTTTGTCCCGATTAACCCCTTTAAGCTTCCTAGTTGCAATGGCTCCACGACTAAGTCCTTGCACGAGGACATCTGCCGTGACAATTCCACGACAGGAGGAGCTCCCACAGCCCCCGACCATGGGAGCCCCAGCCTGCGGCCCAACCTCAGGGGCTCGGCTGCTCCTGGCGCTCGAGCCCCAGGAGGAGTGCTGGACCAAGGAATTCAAGGAGTACCTGATGCACGGGACACTGTTGGAGAAGGAAGAAGACGCGGAGCGGGTGGCCCGACAGGCCACGACATATTGCATTCAAGATGGCGAGTTGTACCGGAAACGGCCGAATGACGTCACGCTGCGCTGCATCTCCAGCGATCAAGGAAGGGAGCTGCTGATTGACATACACAGCAGGGACTGCGGACATCACTCGTTGTCAAGGACCCTCGTCGGCAAGGCCTTCCACAGCGGATTCTATTGGCCTACAACACTCAACGATGCAGCCGAGCTGGTGAAGTCCCGCGAAGCCTGCCAATTCCATGCCAAGCAAATCCATCAGCCCGCTCAGGGCCTCCAAACCATTCCGCTCATGTGGTCGTCCGTGGTCTGGGGGCTGGACATCTTAGGCCCGTTCCCACGAGCGCCAGGGGGCTACCGCTATCTCTACGTCGCCATCGAAAAGTTCACCAAGTGGGCGGAAGTGGAAGCCGTCTGTACCATTCCAGCCGGCTCTGCTGTCAAGTTCATCAAGGGCCTCGTGAGCCGCTTCGGAGTCCCCAACCGCATCATCACAGATAACGGCTCGCAGTTTACTAGTAACCTCTTCAAAACCTACAGTGCTAACCTTGGAACGCAGATCTGCTACGCTTCGGTGGCCCACCCCAGGAGCAATGGTCAGGCCGAACGCGCCAACGCTGAGGTCCTGAGGGGTCTCAAGACCAGGACCTTCAAGAAGAAGCTGGAGGCCTGCGGCAGGGGCTGGCACGACGAACTCCAGTCTGTGTTGTGGTCCATCCGTATCACCGCTACCAAGCCAACGGGTGAGACTCCGTTCTTCCTCTTCTACGGAGCCGAAGCAGTCCTCCCTCACGAGGTCAAGCATCGCTCCGCGTGGGTCCTAGCGTTCGACGAAACGCAGCAGGACGCCATGCAGGGGATGGATCTCGTACTGGGGGAGGAACGCTGACGCGAAGCCGCATTGAGGGCGGCAAGGTACCAACAAGCTCTGCGGCGATACCACTGCCGCAACATCCGCTCCACGACGCTCGAGGTGGGTGACCTCGTCCTAAGGCGGGTCCTCTCCAGGGAAGGGCTGCACAAGCTTTCGCCCATGTGGGAGGGCACGTTCAGGGTTGTCCATGTATCCAGGCCGGGTGCAGTGCGCCTGGAGATGCAGGACGGGATACCCATCTAGAATGCCTGGAACATCCAGCACCTCCGGAAGTTCTATCCATGAAGCAAGGCCCAGAGCCTGAGAAGAAAGGCCCAGAGCCTGTGAAGAAGGCCCGGTGCCTGTGAAGAATCGATGCCCGTGACACTCTCACGTAATAATGAGTGGGGCTGTACACGCCCCGGAGTCTCAGGAGCGCCGGCCTCAGGCCCTGGGGCTCCCTCCCACGCTTAGTGGACAGCACTTAGCTCCGCGCTGGTGAGAAGACTTGAAGACTAGATTAGGTGCCGGACGCGGCTTTTCATTTGCTTTCCGTAGTTGGCTCATTTTTCCTTAGTCAGAGTTGCTCTTGGTGTTTGTTGCTGATTTGGTTCCCCAGCCTTTTACCATTTTTTTGGCTCTGGTTTGCTCATGTTCTCTCTCTCGCATACCTCGCGAGGGGGCTAGGCAGGTGCCCTCGCGAGCATTTCTCTTCTCTTTGCCTCCTCGCGAGCCACTTCTCTTTGCCTTCTCGCGAGCCACACTCGTTCGAGCCTGGAAGCTGGCACATCTCTTCTAATCCGTGCCCCTCGGGTACCGCGATACGAGGTGCCAAGTCAAGGCTTGGGTGGACGGCAAATCCTTTGGTGCACCCCCTAACGATTTTTTTGCAGTTTCCGAGCAACGCGGACACCACGTGAGGGAGAGGGCGTCCCAAACACACCAGGTTAAGTTATCTTTGCACAAAATAACAACACGGCGTGGGAACAACTCACACAGTGCATTAACCAAAGAACCACAGTTCAATACACGCCCCTCTGGGCCCATACTGGTTTCGTTTTCCGATGCAGGAAAGAAAGAAAAAGCTAAGCAAAGCAGCGATTGCAGGAATCCGCGGAGGCAGGCCCTTGGTGACGCCCCGAACCTAGCCAGACCCCTCCTCGCGCTTCACGGAGGCGCGACGATGAGATGACCCGCTGCCTCCTTCGAAGCGGGCGCGGCGGCTGGTCGTAGCCACCGCTGCTGGAGCTGTAACCGGAGGAAGAGCCGCCGTAGTTGGAGGATACGCGGTCGCCATGGAGGGTAGGCTCGCCCTCGTCCTCATTGCGACCATCACCAAGGCCGAGCACCTCCTCACCGTCGTTCGTCTCGGGACAGCACCCGGCGCGGCGACCATCTTCCCTGAACACCCTCACATAGAGGGTCAATTGACCATCATACCTGAAGTGGAGGGTGCACCGCCTGCCTGTGCCGCAGGCGAACGCCCGCCACCAAGGGCTGTGGCTATGTTGCCCGCGGCGGAAGTCTCGACCGGTAAGTCTCTTTACTCGTTCAATCTCGTTACCGGCAAGTCTCTTTACTCGTTCTGTAATACATCATCTCACAACTAACTCATTAGTTGCAATGCTTGCAAGGCTTAAGTGATGTGCATTACCGAGTGGGCCCAGAGATACCTCTCCGACAATCGGAGTGACAAATCCTAATCTCAAAATACGCCAACCCAACAAGTACCTTCAGAGACACCTGTAGAGCACCTTTATAATCACACAGTTACGTTGTGACGTTTGGTAGCACACAAAGTGTTCCTCCGTAAACGGAGTTGCATAATCTCATAGTCATAGGAACATGTATAAGTCATGAAGAAAGCAATAGCAACATACTAAACGATCAAGTGCTAAGCTAACGGAATGGGTCAAGTCAATCACATCATTCTCCTAATGATGTGATCCCGTTAATCAAATGACAACTCTTTGTCTATGGCTAGGAAACATAACCATCTTTTATTAATGAGCTAGTCAAGTAGAGGCATACTAGTGACATTCTATTTTTCTATGTATTCACACATGTATCATGTTTCCGGTTAATACAATTCTAGCATGAATAATAAACATTTATCATGATATAAGGAAATAAATAATAACTTTATTATTGCCTCTAGGGCATATTTCCTTCAGAGGCCACGCACGAGTCCCTCGCACCTACACAAACAAATAAATCCTCGCAACCAACACAATAAAGGGGTTGTCAATCCCTTCACGGTCACTTACGAGAGTGAGATCTGATAGATATGATAAGATAATATTTTTGGTATTTTTATGATAAAGATGCGAAGTAAAATAGAAGCAAAATAAACGGCACCAGAAATAGCTTGTTGTCGGGAGATTAAATATGATGGAAAATAGACCCGGGGGCCATAGGTTTCACTAGTGGCTTCTCTCGAGAGCATAAGTATTACGGTGGGTAAACAAATTACTGTTGAGCAATTGACAGAATATCTAGGTATGATCATGTATATAGGCATCACGTCTGAGACAAGTAGACGGACTCCTGCCTGCATCTACTACTATTAATCCACACATCGACCGCTATCCAGCATGCATCTAGAGTATTAAGTTCAAAAGAACAGAGTAACGCTTTAAGTAAGATGACATGATGTAGAGGGATAAATTCATGCAATAAGATATAAACCCCATCTTGTTATCCTCGATGGCAACAATACAATACGTGCCTTGCTGGCCCTACTGTCACTGGGAAAGGTCGCCATAAGATTGAACCCAAAGCTAAGCACTTCTCCCATTGCAAGAAAGATCAATCTAGTAGGCCAAACTGAACTGATAATTCGAAGAGACTTGCAAAGATAACCAATCATACATAAAAGAATTCAGAGAAGATTCAAATATTGTTCATAGATAAACTTGATCATAAACCCACAATTCATCGGTCTCAACAAACACACCGCAAAAGAAGATTACATCGAATAGATCTCCACAAGAGAGGGGGAGAACATTGTATTGAGATCCAAAAAGAAAGAAGAAGCCATCTAGCTGATAACTATGGACCCGAAGGTCTGAGGTAAACTACTACACATCATCGGAGAGGCTATGGTGTTGATGTAGAAGCCCTCCGTGATCGATGCCCCCTCCGACGGAGCTACGGAAAAGGCCCCAAGATGGGATCTCACGGGTACAGAAGGTTGCGGCGGTGGAATTAGGTTTTTGGCTCCGTATCTGGTAGTTTGGAGGTACGTAGGTATATATAGGAGGAAGAAGTACGTCGGTGGAGCAAGATGGGCCCCACGAGGGTGGAGGGCGCGCCCAGGGGGTAGGCGCGCCCCCTACCTCGTGCCTTCCTAGTTGATTTCTTGACTTAGGGTCCAAGTCCTCTGGATCACGTTCGTTCCAAAAATCATGTTACCGAAGGTTTCATTCCGTTTGGACTCCGTTTGATATTCTTTTTCTGCGAAACTCTGAAATAGGCAAAAAACAGCAATTACAGGTTGGGCCTCCGGTTAATAGGTTAGTCCCAAAAATAATATAAAAGTGTATAATAAAGCGCAATAATGTCCAAAACATAATATAATATAGCATGGAACAATAAAAAAATTATAGATACGTTGGAGACGTATCAGACGCCAGCGGCGCCCTCGGCGACCACGGGTCCTCTGCCGGGGGAAGGCTCGCCGGCGCCTCCCCGACAGAGGGCCTACCTCCGGGTCACGCCTTGCTCCGTGCGACGCGGGGAGGGATCTGGCTCCCGACCCCTCTCCTGCAGCCCCCAGCGCGATCCCCCTGACGGAAGGGAGGCCGCCGAGATGGGGCCGCCAGCCGCTGTGGTGACCTGATCTCCCTGCAACTCATGGTTATTGTAAGCTTGCTCCTGAGGGATTAGTGGTACCCTGTATTTGTTGTCGTCAGCGCGGTTGGCGGGGCTCTCTGGCGGCTCCTGGAAGGCTTCAGCTCCTAACGCCTCCTCCTCCCAACCTGGCCCGAGGAACGAGTCGGGGTCGTCCTCCAGCATGTACTCTTGGTCCATCATGCGGGGCACATAGGCTTCCGGGGCTGTTACCCCGAACACCTCGTCGTAGTGCCCCACACTCCATGTTGCTCGGCCCAGCGCGACGTCCTGAGGATAATAGCGCGATGCTTCGTTGGGACCATGGGAGGCAACGCTCGTGCCCATGCTCATCGGAGGCGCCGCTGGGGCAATCGGGCCCGGCGCCACGGTCGCCCCGTGTCGACGAAGTCCCCAGGCACACCCGAGGGCACGTGGTTGCGGCGAGGTCCGCCGCGAGATCCGATAGCGGCCCGAGAAGGAAGCAGATAGCAGAAGGGCGGCGCTCCTGACGCCACCGCATCCAGCAGCTCAGCGACGCGTTCCAGCAGTGCATCCCGGCCGCTTTCCATCAGCCGGCACCGCAACAACTCTCGCGCCACCGTGAGAGCTGCCCTCATGTTCGCCTGTTCCCGCCTGGTGTGTGGCGCCGTTGCTGCGGCGTGGCTTGCGGCCCTTGCAGCGGCTCGCGCTTGTCGTGGAGTGAGGGTGGACGGTGCCTGGCCGCACCGTCCACGCCCAGCAGCGTAAGGTGGCGCTCGTGCCGCCTGGAGTACGGGGTTGAGGTCTTCATGGGCAGGTGGCGCCGCCCGGGCGGGCCAGGCTGCCCAGCGGTCGGAGTTGGCCCTCGGGTCACCAGACATCGGGGCTGCGAAGCGTCGACAGGTCGATTGGCGGGGAAGAGGATCCGGTGCACCCCTACCTGGCGCGCCAAATGTCGGATCACGGGTTCGGGCAAAACCCTTAAGGTTCGAACTCTGGGGTGCGTGTGAAGTTCTCTCCCTCCTACCTATCCGCGTCCTAACTAGCTAAGATCTCAAGAACGAGCTCGACAAACTCACAATCACAAAGACACGAGGTTTATACTGGTTCGGGCCACCGTTGTGGTGTAATACCCTACTCTAGTGTGGTGGTGGTGGAGTGCATGTTGGGCTAATGATGAACGGTACAAGGGGAAGAATAGCCTCCTAAGGTTGAGGTGTTCTTGTGCTTGGTGTGTGGCTAAGGATCAGGCGAGATGCTCCTGGGTCAGATGCCTCTATTGTGGTGGCTAGTTCTACTTATATAGGCACTGGTCCTCTTCCCAAATATTGAGCGGGAAGGGAGCCAACAACGGCCAATTTGAAAGGGGACAGCTAGTACAGCTTATCCTGACAAAAGCGGTCTTCGCCTGCAAAAGGCTCTGGCGGTGACGCCGCCTTGGGCTCCATGGTGACCTCCGTCTTGCCGTCCTGCTGGTCATGGTCTTGTTGCACCGATATGGAAACCTTTTCTTGATGCCTCGGTACTCCGCGCCTGCGCTCGCTCCCTTAGCACCAAAGGGAAAACAAGGACACTGCGCGGGCTGGCGCTCGCCTGGCGCCAGCCTGATCTTGATCGTCATGGCTCACGTCACGAGAGCCTCGCGAGGTTTGCCCTGCCTTGATCTCTCCGCCCCTCGCGAGCCTGCCTGGTGAGGCCGCTCCTGAGGAGGTCTTGTGTCATCCGCCTCGCGAGGCTTGGCCCCTCGTGAGGGTCTTGAATGCCTCGTTGATGAAGATGGGCCATACAGGCCTGCTAGCACAACCACGCCGTGGGCCGCAGGCAGGCAAGTCTGGGGACCCCCGTTCCCAGAACACCGACAGGTTGTACAGAGTCGGTTTACAGAGGAAGGAATCTACATATTCAAACGCCAAGCTTGCCATCCACGCAAAGGAGAGTCCCACCCGGACACGGGAAGAAGTCTTATGTCTTGTACCTTCATAGCCCATTAGTCCGACCCATGTTGCATAGTCCGGACGCCCGAGGACCCCTTAATCCAGGACTCCCTCAGTAGCCCCTGAACCAGGCTTCAATGATGATGTGTCCGGCGTGCAGATTGTCTTCGGCATTGCAAGGCGGGTTCCTCCTCCGAATACTCCAAAACAGCCTTCGAACACGGAAAACATGTCCGGCTCCACAAAACAAGTACCACACACACACGCAGAGAGTATAATATTTCACGAGTTCAATCTACTAACAACTTTTGTAGCGTGACATCACGTCTCTGCCCGGTCATTATTTCGAACCGTTTTCCGCCTCCCGCTCCATGTTTCAAGATGCGGTTTTATTGGCATGTCTTGTCGAAGCAGAGATCGTGTCCCCTTATTGCGGAATACTCATCAATACGGGCGTGGGTAATCCAACCACGCCGTCTACACGGCCCTTGGGGAATGGGTGAGTTTTAAGGCGAGTGGGGAGGCGCTTGATATTCGCTGCCTTTATAAGGAGATAAGGATTCACCCCCTTTCACCCACGCCTTCTCTCTCTGCCCATCCATTCTCGAGCTCCAGCGCCCAAGCTCTCAATCTCTCCGCCTCAAAAAGGCACTCCGACCATGTTCGGATCTGGAGCGTAGGGCAAGTGGATGGTCTCCTCCGTCAAGGAGAAGGACATCACCCAGCTCCGAGAGGTCGGGTACCTCGCCCAGGAAATTTCCCACCGGCTGCCAGCAAAGGGGCAAATCATCCCCACCCCGGAGCCCCATGAGAGGGTGGTTTTTATCCCCCACTTCATCCGCGGATTGGGATTCCCTCTCCACCCATTCGTCCGCGGACTCATGTTCTACTACGGGCTGGATTTCCATGATCTGGCCCCCAACTCCTTCCTCAACATCTCAGCATTCATTGTCATGTGCGAGGCCTTCCTCCGCATCCCTCCCCACTTCGGATTGTGGTTAAAGATCTTCAATGTGAATCCGAAGGTGGTGGGTGGTCAACACACGGAGTGCGGGGGCGCCATGGTGAGAAAGATGACCAACATCACATGGCCCAAAGGTACCTTCGTGGAGATCTTCAAAGGGTGGCAACAGTAGTGGTTCTATGTCACAGAGCCTCACAACGCCACCTGGGCCGCGGCTCCTGAATTCCAGTTCAGATCCCCGATGCGGCTCACCTCCTGGCTAGAGAAGGGCCTGGACTGGTCTTCGTCGGATGAGCTGACAACGCTTCAAACGCACATCAGGAGCATGGTAGACAAGAACATCAAGCTCGTCAATGTGATCCAGGTGATGCTTGTTCGCCGGATCCTTCCGTGCCAAAGCCGGACTTGCCATCTGTGGGAGTTCGATCCGGCCAAGCACCAAACCTTGCAACAGTTCTTCGGCACTACAAATGAGGACATCTAGAAGGTGCTCTTTAAGGCCAATGAGACGTGGTCGGTGACGACCGAGGACCGTGGGCATGACCTGGCCCATCCCCCAGACCAGTAAGTCTTTCGTATTTCAAGGCGTATCCTTTACTTGTATACTCAAGGAGGATGTCTAAGCTTCCCTATTTGTTTTTTCAGGGCTGGGCAAAGAAGGCGGAGCAGATTCAGTGTCCGGCTCTGCTGCCCGAAGACCCAGCAATCCCTCTTCTGATGAAGATGCTGGTTCCGACACCCTACAAAGCGCAGGAGAAGAAGGCCAAGGAGACCAGGAGTGGCCTCCGCCATAAGGGCACTTCGGACGTGACGTTCGAAGACGCCAAGACCCACTCCTCCCCCACCAAGGATGACGAGGAGGAGGAGGAGAGGAACTCTCCCCCGGAGGGGGAGAGGAAGAAAAGGGCGGCCTCTACGCACCTGGAGGCAGAAGCGTCCAAGAAGGGGAGGGTCTCCCTCACGGACAACTCGCGTGGGACATCGGCAGCAGCTCCGAGTGGCGCCCCAAGGATAAGCCCCTGGCCGAATCGTAAGTACTCAATGACGCACACCTATATCCAACTCCTTTACTTCATGGTTTTAACATGTTGAATCACGCGCTGCAGTCCGGCTCATTCCAACCTCCAGCGATCCTCATCTTCGGGGAATTCGCTGGATCCGAAGGTGACGGATAGCAGGTCCCTTCCGGTGGCCTCTTCTCCCAAGGCCACGGATGACATCGAGGTGCTGTCCCGAAGGACCTCCCCAGGCCAGGGAGAGACGCAGGAGGCCGTCAGGGCGGCGCCAGAGGGTGAAACCTCGGCCACCGGACACATGGGGGAGCAAATCCCCATGGAGACTGGCGATGGGAGCCATATCTAATTCGGCCCCCAGCCGAATCCAATTCCAGAGACCCATATGGCTCCGGAATCAGGCAAGCAACCTCCTTCAAAAGAAGGAGGTGCGCCTATTCCGCCGGTGACCTCTGTCCATCCAAAGGCACCAGATACTCTACCGGAAGCGCTGCAAAGTGCTTCCATTGTGGGGGAACACCATACCCTCATGGGCACGGTGGTTGAGAGGATTCAGTCCGCGAAGAGCGGATCGACCAAGCCTACACCCGCCTTCTAATGTGCTTTGAGGTAAGAAACACAATTTATGTAAAAGGAATGTCATAGTATAGACAGTAGCCCCTGAGACACTGTCCGGTGTTCGAAAAGAAAAGCCAGACAGAGGTTCAAATAATATTCGCAGGAGACTAACCATACATGTCTATGTGAACAAGCAGGCGTCTTTGCTGGCTGCGGCCTCTCATTCTGCCGAAGTCTCTGGATTGAAGCAGAGGCTGGAGCGGACCGAGGAAGAGCTCGGCCGTATGAAAAAACTGTTGTAGGATAATCAAGGTATGTAATGACCTTGTGTAGATTCAGAAAGGATGAATGATTTGTATTGGCCATACGGCCATGATATTTTCTAGGAGCGGTGACCGAGGTGGAGACCCTCAAGAAGGCGTTGGCCGAAGCCCAGGAGAGAGCGGCAAAAGAACAAGCCGCTCGCAAAAAACACGAGGCCGGGGTCGGTGAGGTCCAGCAGGAGCTCCAAGACGCTGTGCAGAAATGTGAGTCTTTGGAGCGCATTATTGTGGATCAAGAGTTCGAACTTGCCAAGGCCCACCAAAGCGCACACGATGCCCGGGTTGAAGCCCAGGGTGCCCTCCAGGAAATCCAGGAGGCTAGAAAATCGCGGCGGGTAAGGCCTTTATTATACAGAGCAAGTATGTGAAGAAAAGGTTCCTCTTACTGACCCGGATTTGGAGTTCTCTAGGGGCGTTTGCTGATCTGCCGCGCAGTGTTGCTGACGCTGCGGAGTTCGTCCGAGCCGAAGAAGGGAGCTCAACGAAGAAGCTGTTCTGGTCGCAATACCTTGCGCCAGAGCATCCGGTGCCCTTTAGCGATTAGCTGAAACAGCTGACCGAACTGCATAGGGCGGCCGAATTGGCCATGAAGGATTTAATAATCCGTCTATGGCCTACCGAAGCCATACCCAACAGCTACTTCGGTCTTGTGAAGCGGCTGGTCAATGCCTACCCTCGGCTTGATGCCATCAAGCGGTCGGTCTGCATCGAAGGTGCGCGGATGGCCTTCGCTCGCGTCAAGGTGCAGTGGGTGAAGATGGACGCCTTCAAGCTCGCGACCGAGGGACCGCCCGCGGGCAAGTAGCACCGCACACCCGAGCGGTATTTTGATGATGTCCTGAAGGGATCCCGCATTGTAGAGGGCCAGTGCTCCAAAGACATTATCTTTGAATAAATTCATTCATGTTATCCCTTCCTGTATTATGAAACAAAGTCGTTATGTAATATAATGTTTGTTGTTTTAAAATTTTACCTCCTGTGCGGCCGTTTTGTTAAATCTGAAAGTCGGCCAGTCGTCGGCTTCAGCCCCCACGTGGTAGTACGGGGGTGTTCGGGATGAATCTAAACACTCTTGATCCAAGTGTTTGGTCCTTGAAGGAGGTGTTTAGCGCAACGAACCAGGCAATCGGACTATGTGGCTTTATCAATCTCACTTAGCCATAGGAGTTTGACAAAAAATGTAGGCGCAGCCCCTAGTTAGTTTTTAATCCAGACTAGGGTGTTGTAAACACTGATCGGATGGAAGCCGATTCATCGCATAATGCGGAAAAAATCACAACAGATTTTTAACCTCTGAATAGCCGACCAGCTCTCGCCGCATCATGACAGTCAATTTTTGGCTTTCTCTACTAAGGTGTTTGCTCGGATAAACCAGAAACACAATCGCAGTAGTTCTCCCTTTACTACCCTAGCCGATAGGACGGAACGTAAGGTAGCAAGCACAGGAGCCGGGCAACCCAACTATTGACCAAAGACATGATTCGGAGCCGATGCATATAATGCTAAAATTCGGGGTGCTGAACTGTACTGTAAAAAGTGTTCGGACTTTTTTGTCGTGGTATGGAGCACAATGAAGCCCCTGGCGAATTGAAAGCGTACCAAAGTGTACGGGTGCAATCGATAAGAATAGTGAAATAAAATGAAGTAGTAAGCTAGTGCCGCATAAACTGGGCCGCAAACTGTTTCCATTATGATTTGATTAATACGTCAAAGCGTATTTGTACAAATGGTGCAATAAGCAACCTGGCTATTTAACATGCCAAGACCGAGCGGGAGCTACGTGCGGGTCCTGAAAAATAGGTATAATTAATGATCGTCAATAAGAACATCTAGAAATTCCCCCACATGTCTGTACTGCTTGCCGCCTTTGGTATACCTATCCTTCAAAAGGACCGATGATCAGGCCGCCAGGAGGGGCCTGTGAAAAAGAGACCAAGAAAAATGGTAAAAAGGAAAAGGAAAAGTATGTGTGTGAGCCATATGGTGGACCACAATCAACTTACGCCTCCGTCTATGCCCATGGTATCTTGAGTGCGTAGTTATGTACGCGCGGTACGTACGACGCCATTTGGTCGGGTCTGAGACGGAGGCCGAATTGCTAGTCGAGCTCCTGACGAGCTGGACTGTCCCGCTGCAGAGTAGTCCGGACTCGTTTGACAGTGTCCGGGAGCTTTGCCGCCGAATTTAGGTTCTGCTTGATAAGGCCGCTCTGTACTTCTGCTGGCAGGGCCGCGGTGTGCTCCTCGGTACGGAGGGAGTGTTCCATGTTTCCATTGACTGTTATGACGCCGCGTGGTCCGGGCATCTAGAGTTTGAGATAAGCATAGTGCGGCACCGTATTGAATCGAGCAAATGCAGTTCGTCCGAGCAGTGCGTGATAGCCACTGCAGAAGGGGATGATATAGAAGATCAAGTCCTCGCTTCGGAAGTTATCCGGAGATCCGAAGACGACTTCCAATCTAATTGAACCCGTGCAGCGGGCCTCTACACCTGGTATTACTCCTTTAAAGGTAGTTTTTGTGGGCTTGATCCTTGACAGATCGATGCCCATCTTGCAGACTGTATCCTGATAGAGCAGGTTGAGGATGCTGCCGCCGTCCATGAGGACTCGCGTGAGGTGGAATCCATCGATGATTGGATCAAGGATCAGTGCGGCTGAACCGCCATGACGGATACTAGTCGGATTATCCCTGCGATCGAAAGTGATCGGGCAGGACGACCATGGGTTGAATTTTGGGGTGACTGGCTCTATCGCGTAGACGTCCCTGAGCGCACGTTTGCGCTCCCTCTTAGGGATATGGGTAACGTATATCATGTTCACCGTTTTAACCAGGGGGGAAACTTCTTTTGTCCCCCTATGTTCGGCGGACGGGGCTCCTCGTCGTCGTCCTCACTCTGCGACCCCTTCTCCTTGTTCTCGACATTTAACTTGCCGGCCTGTTTAAAGACCCAACAACTTCTGTTGGTATGATTGGCTGGTTTATCAGGGGTGTCGTGGATCTGACATGGACGATCGAGTATGCAGTCCAAGCTGGATGAGCCCGGATTGTTCCTCTTAAATGGCTTCTTCCGCTGGCCGGATTTGGAGCCACTGAATCCGGCGTTGACCGCCGTGTCATCGGTATTGTCACCGTTGTTTCGACGCTTGCGCCTGTTGCGTCGGGGCTTGCCGTTGCTATTTCTGGCTTCGGAGGTGCCAGGTTCGCTTGAATTATTATTGCTACGGGCTAGCCAACTATCTTTGCCCGAGCAAAAGCGGGTCATGGGTGTCGTGAGGGCTGCCATAGACTTCGACTTTTCCTGGCCGAGGTGTCGAGCGAGCCATTCGTCGCGGATGCTATGTTTAAAGGCCGCTAGGGCTTCGGCATCCGGACAGTCGATGATCTGGTTCTTTTTAGTTAAGAAACTAGTCCAGAATTTCCTGGCTGAATCTCCGGGCTGTTGCACTATGTGACTTAAGTCATCGGCATCCGGAGGTCGGACGTATGTACCTTGGAAGTTACCGCGGAAGGCGTCTTCCAAGTCCTCCCAGTTGCCAATGGAGTTTTCAGGCAGGCTATTCAACCAGTGCCAAGCTGGTTGCTACGTCTTGAGCTTGCGTTGGTTTTCCCCGAAGAGGAGAGGATGATGCAGCACAGTAGCGTAAGTATTTCCCTCAGTTTTTGAGAACCAAGGTATCAATCCAGTAGGAGTCCACGCGCAAGTCCCTCGTACCTGCACAAAACGATAGCTACTCGCAACCAACGCGATTAGGGGTTGTCAATCCCTTCACGGTCACTTACGAGAGTGAGATCTGATAGAGATAATATTTTTGGTATTTTTGGTATAAAGATGCAAAGTAAAAAGTAAAAGCAAAGCAAGTATTAAAGTGATGGAGATTGATATGATGAGAATAGACCCGGGGGCCATAGGTTTCACTAGTGGCTTCTCTCAAGAGCATAAGTATTCTACAATGGGTGAACAAATTACTGTTGAGCAATTGATGTAATTGAGCATAGTTATGAGGTTATCTAGGTATGATCATGTATATAGGCATCACATCCGAGACAAGTAGATCGAAACGATTCTGCATCTACTACTATTACTCCACTCATCGACCACTATCCAACATGCATCTAGAGTATTAAGTTAAAACAAAGTAACGCCTTAAGCAAGATGACATGTGTAGAGGAATAAATTCATGCAATATGATAAATGCCCCATCTTGTTATCCTCGATGGCAACAATACAATACGTGCCTTGCAACCCTTTACATCCTTTGGGTAAGGACACCGCAAGATTGAACCCAAGCCATGCACTTCTCCAATTGCAAGAACTACCAATCTAGTTGGCCAAACCAAACGGATAATTCGAAGAGACTTGCAAAGATAACTCAATCATACATAAAAGAATTCAGAGAAGATTCAAATATTATTCATAGATAAGTTGGATCAGAAACCCACAATTCATCGATCTCAACAAACACACCGCAAAAAGAAGATTACATCGAATAGATCTCAACAAGAGAGGGGGAGAACATTGTATTGAGATCCAAGAAGAGAGAAGAAGCCATCTAGCTACTAACTATGGACCCGAAGGTCTGAAGTAAACTACTCACACTTCATCGGAGGGGCTATGGTGTTGATGTATAAGCCCTCCGTGGTGGATGTCCCCTCGTGAGCTCCTAACAGGCCCCAAGATGGGATCTCGTGGATACAGTGAAGTTGCGCGGTGGAATTAGGTTTTGGCTCTGTTCGATCGTTTGGGGTAATGCGTGGGTATATATATATAGGAGGAAGGAGTACGTCGGTGGAGCTTCGAGGGGCCCACGAGGCAGGGGGGCGCGCCCAGGGGGGCGTGCTCTCCACCCTCGTGACTGCCTCGTGGCTTTCTTGACGGAGGGTCCAAGTCTCCTGGGTCTTATCTGATGAGAAAATCACGTTCCCGAAGGTTTCATTCCGTTTGGACTCCGTTTGATATTCTGTTTCTTCGAAACACTGAAATAGGCAAAAAACAACAATTGGCTGGGCCTCCAGCTAATAGGTTAGTCCCAAAAATAATATAAAATTGGAAAATAAAGCCCATTATAGTCCAAAACAATAGATAAAGTAGCATGGAGCAATCAAAATTATAGATACGTTGGAGACGTATCGACGCATTCCCAAGCTTAATTCCTGCTCGTCCTCGAGTAGGTAAATGATAAAAAGAGAATTTTTGATGCGGAGTGATACTTTGGCATAATTTCAATGTAAATCTTCTTAATCATGGTATGAATATTCAGATCCGAAAGATTCAAGACAAAAGTTCATATTGACATAAAAATAATAATTCAAACATACTAACTAAGCAATTATGTCTTCTCAAAATAACATGGCCAAAGAAAGTTATCCCTACAGAATCATATAGTATGGCTATGCTCCATCTTCCCCACACAAAGTATTTAAATCATGCACAACCCCGATGACAAGCCAAGCAATTGTTTCATACTTTAACATTTTCAAAACTTTTTCAATCTTCACTCAATACATGAGCGTGAGCCATGGATATAGCACTATATGTGGAATAGAATGGTGGTTGTGGAGAAGACAAAAAGAGGGAAGATAGTCTCACATCAACTAGGCGTATCAACGGGCTATGGAGATGCCCATCAATAGATATCAATGTGAGTGAGTAGGGATTGTCATTGAACGGATGCACTAGAGCTATAAGTATATGAAAGCTCAACAAAAGAAACAAAGTGGGTGTGCATCCAACTCGCTTGCTCACGAAGACCTAGGGCATTTGAGGAAGCCCATCATTGGAATATACAAGCCAAGTTCTATAATGAAAAATTCCCACTAGTATATGAAAGTGACAAAATGAGAGACTCTCTATCATGAAGATCATGGTGCTACTTTGAAGCACAAGTGTGGTAAAAGGATAGTAACATTGTCCCTTCTCTCTTTTTCTCTCATTTTTTATTTGGGCCTTTTCTCTTCTTTTTTTATGGCCTCTTTTTTTCGTCCGGAGTCTCATCCCGACTTGTGGGGGAATCATAGTCTCCATCATCCTTTCCTCACTTGGGAGAATGCTCTAATAAGGATGATCGTCACACTTTTATTTTTCTTACAACTCAACAATTACAACTCGATACATAGAACAAAATATGACTCTATATGAATGCCTCCGGCGGTGTACCGGGATATGCAATGAAACATGAGTGACATGTATGAAATAATTATGAATGGTGGCTTTGCCACAAATAAGATGTCAACTACATGATCATGCTAGCAATATGACAATGATGGAGCGTGTCATAATAAACGGAACGGTGGAAAGTTGCATGACAATATATTTCGGAATGGCTATGGAAATGCCATGATAGGTAGGTATGGTGGCTATTTTGAGGAAGGTATATGGTGGGTGTATGATACCGGCAAAAGGTGCGCGGTATTAGAGAGGCTAGCAATAGTGGAAGGATGGGAAAGAGTGCGTATGATCCATGGACTCAACATTAGTCATAAAGAACTCATATACTTATTGCAAAAATATAGAAGTTGTCAAAGAAAAGTATTACGCGCATGGTCCTAGGGGGATAGATTGGTAGGAAAAGACCATCGCTCGTCCCCGACCGCCACTCATAAGGAAGACAATCAATAAATAAATCATGCTCCGAGTTCATCACATAACGGTTCACCATACGTGCATGCTACGGGAATCACAAACTTCAACACAAGTATTCTTTGAATTCACAACTACTCAACTAGCATGACTCTAATATCATCATCTTCATATCTCAAAACAATTGTCAAGCACCAAACTTATCTTAGTATTCAACGCACTCAAAAGAAAGTTTCACATATCTTGAATACCAAGTATATTAACATTAAGCAAATTACCATGCTATTAACGAATCTCAAAATAATCTAAGTGAAGCATGAGAGATCAAGTTTCTTTAAAACAAATCCACCACCATGCTCTAAAAGATCTAAGTGAAGCACTAGAGCAAAAATTATCATGCTCAAAAGATATAAGTGAAGCACTATGAGCAAAACTACCAAGCTCAAAAGATATAAGTGAAGCACATAGAGTATTCTATCATATTTCAATTCATGTATGGCTCTCTCAAAAGGTGTGTACAGCAAGGATGATTGTGGTAAACTAACAAGCAAAGACACAAATAATACAAGACACTCCAAGCAAAACACATATCATGTGGTGAATAAAAATATAGCTCCAAGTAAATTACCGATGGAAGTGGACGAAAGAGGCGATGCCTTCCGGGGCATCCCCAAGCTTTGACTTTTTGGTGTCCTTGGATTATCTTGGGAGTCCCATGGGCATCCCCAAGCTTAGTATCTTGCCACTCCTTGTTCCATAATCCATCAAAAGAATTCACCGAAAACTTGAAAACTTCACAACACAAAACTCAATAGAAATCTCGTGAGCTCCGTTAGAGAAAGAAAACAAAAGACTACTTTAAAGTACTGTAATTAACTCATTTTTTATTTATATTGGTGTTAAACCTACTGTATTCCTCTCTATGGATTATAAACTATTTTACTAGCCATAGATTCATCAAAATAAGCAAACAACACACGTAAAACAGAATCTGTCAAAAACAGAACAGTCTGTAGTAATCTGTAACTAACGCAAACTTCTGGAACTCAAAAAATTCTACCAAAATTAGAAGACCTGGACAATTTTTTTATTGATCAGCAGCAATTGGAATCAGTATTTTATCACGTTCTGGTGATTTTTAACAATTCGGGCACTGAGCGCAAAGTTTCTGGAAATTACAGCAAGATCAAATAATTATCATCTAAGAAGATCCAATAGGTTTAACTTGGCACAAACACTAATTAAAACATAAAACCACATCTAAACAGAGGCTAGATGGATTATTTATTACTAATCAGCAAGGAAAAATATTGGGTTGTCTCCCAACAAGCGCTTTTCTTTAAAGCCTTTTTAGCTAGGCATTGAGATTCAAAGATGCTCACAAGAAAGACAAGAATTGAGGCACAAAGAGAGCATCATAAAACATGTGACAAACACACTTAAGTCTAACATACTTCCTATGCATAGGCATATTATAGGCAGACAAATTATCGTAGCAAGCAAAAACTAGCATATGCAAGGAAACGGAAAGGAACAATAGCAATCTTAACATAACGAGAGGTAATTTAGTAACATGAAAATTTCTATAACCATATTTTCCTCTCTCATAATAATTACATGTAGGATCATAGGCAAATTCAACAATATAGCTATCACAAAGTATATTCTCAACATGATCCACATGCATGCAAAGTTGATACTCTTCCAAAATAGTGGGATTATCATTAACTAAAGTCATGACCTTTCCAAACCCACTTTTATCAAAAACTTCATAAGATTGAACATTCTCCAAATATGTGGGATCTAAAGTTGACACTCTTCCGAACCCACTTTCAATATTATTGCAAACAATATTATCAATCTCATATTCATCATGGGGCTTAAATAAAATTTCAAGATCATAAGAAGAATCACCCCAATCATGATCATTGCAACAAGTAGTAGATATAGCAAAACTAGCATCTCCAAGCTTAGGGTTTTGCATCTTATTAGCACAATTGACATCAAAAGAATTTATAATAAAATCATTGCAATCATGCTTTTTATTCAAAGATCTATCGTGAGTCACTTCACGGATTTCAGGCAAAACCTTATAAAGATAATCTAGTGCATCCAAATCACTAGGAATTGGTTCATCATAATTGGATCTCTTAAAGAGATTAGCAAGTGGATGAGGATCCATAAACTTTTAGAAAGCTAAGATGCAAGCAAAAAGAAGGCACATGGTAACACAAGATTGAACGGAGGAAGGGCGAATAAAACGGCAAGGGTGAAGTGGGGAGAGGAAAACGATAGGCAAATGGCAAATAATGTAATGCGAGAGATAGGGATCGTGATGGGTACTTGGTATGTTGACTTTTGCGTTGACTCCCCAGCAACGGCGCCAGAAATCCTTCTTGCTACGTCTTGAGCTTGCGTTGGTTTTCCCCGAAGAGGAGAGGATGATGCAGCACAGTAGCGTAAGTATTTCCCTCAGTTTTTGAGAACCAAGGTATCAATCCAAAGAGGAGGCCACGCCGCAAGTCCCTCGTGACCTGCACAAAGCGATAGCTACTACGCAACCAACACGATTAGGGGTTGTCAATCCCTTCACGGTCACTTACGAGAGTGAGATCTGATAGAGATAATATTTTGGTATTTTTGGAATAAAGATGCAAAGTAAAAGTAAAAGCAAAGCAAGTATTAAAGTGATGGAGATTGATATGATGAGAATAGACCGGGGCCATAGGTTTCACTAGTGGCTTCTCTCAAGAGCATAAGTATTCTACGATTGGGTGAACAAATTACTGTTGAGCAATTGATGTAATTGAGCATAGTTATGAGGTTATCTAGGTATGATCATGTATATAGGCATCACGTCCTAGACAAGTAGATCGAAACGATTCTGCATCTACTACTATTACTCCACTCATCGACCGCTACCCAGCATGCATCTAGAGTATTAAGTTAAAACAAAGTAACGCCTTAAGCAAGATGACATGATGTAGAGGAATAAATTCATGCAATATGATAAATACCCCATCTTGTTATCCTTGATGGCAACAATACAATATGTGCCTTGCAACCCTTTCTCACATCCTTTGGGTAAGGACACCGCAAGATTGAACCCAAAGCCATGCACTTCTCCCATTGCAAGAACTACCAATCTAGTTGGCCAAACCAAATGGATAATTCGAAGAGACTTGCAAAGATAACTCAATCATACATAAAACAATTCAGAGAAGATTCAAATATTATTCATAGATAAGCTGGATCATAAACCCACAATTCATCGGTCTCAACAAACACACCGCAAAAAGAAGATTACATCAAATAGATTTCCACGAGAGAGGGGGAGAACATTGTATTGAGATCCAAAAAGAGAGAAGAAGCCATCTAGATACTAACTATGGACCCGAAGGTCCTGGGTTAACTACTCACACTTCATCGGAGGGGCTATGGTGTTGATGTAGAAGCCCTCCATGGTGGATGCCCCTCCGTGAGCTCCTAACAGGCCCCAAGATGGGATCTCATGGATACAGGAAGTTGCGGCGGTGGAATTAGGTTTTTGGCTCCTGTTCTGATCGTTTGGGGGTACGTAGGTATATATAGGAGGAAGGAGTATGTCGGTGGAGCTTCAAGGGGCCCACGAGGCAGGGGGCGCGCCCAGGGGGGCCTCGACACTCATGACCGCCTCGTGGCTTTCTTGACGGAGGGTCCAAGTCTCCTGGGTCTTATCTGATGAGAAAATCACGTTCCCGAAGGTTTCATTCCGTTTGGACTCCGTTTGATATTCTGTTTCTTCAAAACACTGAAAAGGCAAAAAACAGCAATTCTGGGCTGGGCCTCCGGTTAATAGGTTAGTCCAAAAAATAATATAAAAGTGGAAAATAAAGCCCATTATAGTCCAAACCAATAGATAAAGTAGCATGGAGCAATCAAAAATTATAGATACGTTGGAGACGTATCACTGGTCCCTTGAGTTTTAGCGGGAGGTATTTGATGGCATGAAGATCATCACCGCGGGCCATATGTATATGGAGAAGAAAATCCTCAATCCATATTGTGGGATCTATTGTTCCATCATATGATTCGATATTCACGGGTTTAAACCCTTCTGGAAATTCATGCTCCACTACTTCATCAGTGAAGCAGAGGGGGTGTGTGGCGCCTCTATATCGGGCCACGTCGCGACGTAGCTCGGATGGAGTCCGTCTGCGGTTTTCGGCCCGGACGTGCTTATGCTTGTCACATCCAGCTAGATAGCCTTCGTCGCGCGTCGGGGCATGCCCCCATGATCCGTAGATCGATCGGTCTGACCTGATCTACTGTCCAGGTCCTGCCGCAGGTCATATGTATATCCCCGAGCTGTTATATCTCTACCTTTATGGCGAGGAAGTGTGGGCTGGTGTTCGGCTTGAGTTGCCGTTTTTTCCCGGCCATGAGGTGGTCAGTCAGCCGCATTACGCATTGATGGTGCAGGCTCGAGGGCCTCGTCATCGAATTGGGGTAGCAGTTTACGCTTCATGTAACTTTTTGTTGGGCGCTCAAGGACGTATTCCTCGGCTGCCATGACATTAGTCCATCTATCGTTGAGCAGATCTTGATCGGCTTGAAGCTGCTACTTCTTCTTTCTCAGGCTCCTTGCAGTGGCAATTAGCCGGCACTTAAAGCGCTCCTGCTCGAGAGGTTCCTCAGGTACGATAAAATCTTCATCACCGAGGCTCACCTTGTCCTTGGAGAGTGGGAGATAATTACTGTCCTCCGAGTCTTCGTTCACGGCCTGTTCGTCAGGGCTAACTTGCCCATCTTCCCGATCGTCCTGTTTGAAAGTTGACTCGACGGGGTCTTCTTTGTCTTCGGCATCGTCCGGAGTATTGTTTTCTCCTGTGCTGGTATTGTTGTCTTTTCCACAGTGTGATTTAGAGCGGTGCCGCTGACGTCGGCGCTTTGGCTGTATCTCAGGAGGTTTATCCTCGACTGGATCTTCTTTGTCATCGCCGTTACTCGCTTTGGGTGTATCCACCATGTATACGTCATACGAAGAGGTGGCCGTCCAGCGTCCAGTGAACGGCGGGTTTTCGGCCTGTTCCTCTTCGGCGTCGCTGTCCATACCGTCGATGTCTTCGGAGCCGTAGTCGAGCATGTTAGTCAAGTCCTCGACGGTGGCTATTAAGTGGGTGATCGGTGGGACGTAAAATTGCCCGCTCTCAGCCCCTAGTCCGGGCTGGGCGTAGTTCGGACATTGCTCCTCAGTAATGACTGATACGTCTCCAACGTATCTATAATTTTTGATTGCTCCATGATATATTATTTGCTGTTTCGGGCAATATTGGGCTTTATTTTCCACTTTTATATTATTTTTGGGACTAACCTATTAACCGGAGGCCCAACCCAGAATTGTTGTTTTTTTTGCCTATTTTAGTGTTTCGAAGAAAAGGAATATCAAACGGAGTCCAAAAGACCTGAAACTCCACGGAACCTGTTTTTGGACCAGAAGACGCCCATTGAGTATGTGAAGCTCACTGGGAGTCCGGGCTGCCCACGAGGGTGGGGCGCGCCTACCTCGTGGCCAGCCCGGAAGTCCACCGACGCTCTCCCCTGCACCCATATATACTCTCGTACCCTAAAACTTCCGTAAGAGAGATTGGATCAGTTCCGCCGCCGCAAGCCTCTCAGAGCCACGAAAAACCAATGGGGCCCTCTCCAAAGACTCTCACGGAGGGGGCCATCATCACCGTGGCCATGGAGGAGTATCTCGGAGGGTCTTCATCACCATGAAGGCCAAGGACCGTAAGGTGGAGGCCATGGAGGAGGAAGCACAAGGGGAGAACCTCTCCTCCTCTCTTCCGTGGCGCCGGAGTGCCATCGGGAGGGGAATCATCGCCACGGTGATCGTCTTCATCAACATCACCATCATCATCACCATCCTCATCTCTTTTACGCGGTCCACTCTCCCGCAAACTGTTGTAATCCCCTACTTGAGCATGGTGCTTTATGCCACATATTATGATCCAATGATGTGTTGCCATCCTATGATGTTTTGAGTAGATATCTTTTGTCTGTGGGTTGATTGATGATCTAGATTGGTATGAGTTGTATGTTTTACTTTGGTGCTGTCCTATGGTGCCCTCCGTGTCGGCATAGCGTGAGGGATTCCGTTGTAGGGTGTTGCAATACGTTCATGATTCGCTTATAGTGGGTTGCTAGAGTGATGTAAGCTTAAACCTGAGTAAGAGGGATTGTTGCGTATGGGAATAAAGAGGACTTGATGCTTTAATGCTATGGTTGGGTTTTACCTTAATGATCTTTAGTAGTTGCGGATGCTTGCTAGAGTTCCAATCATAAGTGCATATTATCCAAGTAGAGAAAGTATGTTAGCTTATGCCTCTCCCTCATATAAAATTGCAATAGTGATTACCAGTCTTGTTAACAATTGCCTAGGACAATTCCGCACACCGATCCACCATTATTCCACACTCGCTATTTATATTATTTAGTAATATACTCTAAATTTATGATAACAGCACCTACTTTTATGTTTTAGCTTTCCGATACCATGCAAAGTTACCCTCTTCATACCCAGAACGTAGTTTTATTTCTCGTTGCTAGTTGGAAGCAAACGTTTGGTGCACGTAGAGTCGTATCGGTGGCAGATAGGGCTTGAGAGAATATTGATCTTACCTTTAGCTCCTTGTGGGTTCGACACTCCATACTTATCATTTCCATCTTTGGAAAGTGCTACGATGATTCCTTGCACTTGGGGATTATCATGCTCTTTTCTGGCGCCGTTGCCGGGGAGCAATAGCGTGGGGTTTATATTCTCGTGTATGCTTGTTTGCTTCCTTCACTAAGTAGATTTTTTTCCTTTTTGTTTCTGTTTAGTTGTGGGTGAAACATACAAAAAAATTAAAAAATTAAAATACAAAAAAAATAGTACTTGCCTCTAATGCCTAAAAAGTTTTTCAAAAAGAGAAGTGATTGGAAGGTTTTGCATTGAAGAAGTGAGGGTCGACCTTGAGCACTTGTGCTCATGATCACGGAAACAATGTAGAATTTTTCATGGAAGTTTCTCTGTAAATAATTATCCCCTTGTATATATTCATTGTATTATAAAAATAATGTGCCAAGCCTTGGTTTTAGGATAATTAGATTGCTTGTTTACTATGTGCAAAACAAAAACAGAAACTTTGGCTGTAGTGCGTGAATTTTCATTTTTTACTGGAAAGTCAAATGGGTCTGAAACTTTTTGCACATTACTTCTGTACAAATTGTTAAAATTTTCAAGTTTATTTTATAATTTTAGGAGTTACAGAAGTTTAGAAAACTTCCAGATTACTACAGACTGTTCTGTTTTTAATAGATTCTGTTTTGCGTGTGTTGTTTGCTTATTTCGATGAATCTATGAGTAGTATCAGAGGGTATGAACCATAGAGAAGTTGGAATACAGTAGATTTAACATCAATACAAATAAATAATGAGTTCATTACAGTACCTAAAAGTAGTGATTTGCTTTATTACACTAACGGATCTTACAAGTTTTTGTTAAAGTTTTGTGTGGATGAAGTGTCCGAAGGTCGAGGAGCTATCGATATGAGAAGAATAAAGAGAGGCAAGAGTTAAAGATTGGGGATTCCCAAGGCACCCCAAGTAAATATTCCAATGATACTCAAGCATCTAAGCTTGGGGATGCCCCGGTTGGCATCCCATCTTTTTTCTTCAACAATTATCGGTATACCTCGGTTTTTGTTTTGCTCACATGATTTGTGTCCTTTGTGTTTTTCCTTTTCTTCAAGAACCATTCTAGCACGAGATAGCCCTTCATTGATTTATAGAATACTTCATGTGCTTCACTTAAATCTTTTAAGTATGATCTTATAGAATTACTCTTTGTGCTTCACTTAAGTCTTTTGAGTATGGTTTTATAGAATGCTTCATGTGCTTCACTTATACATTTTGAGCTTGGATATTGGTTAGTTGTAGAATGCTCCATGAACTTCACTTATACCTTTTGGAGTATGAATAATACTATCATTTAAAGTGGGTTTGGAATAGTGTCAACTTTAGGAATTAGTGATCCCACTATTTTGGAGGATGTTGAATCTTAGTGTGATATTTATGGAAGTGGATTCGGAAGAGTGTCAACTTTAGCTAGTAATGATTCCACTATTTCGGAAGAGGTTCCAATTGATTATGAGAACAAAGTTGCTATCCATAATACTACTGAAAATTATTATGAGGGAGGAATACATGCTTGTAGGAGTTGCAATAATATTAAGTTTCCTCTCTATGTGCTTAAAGTTTTGAAGTTATACTTGTTTTGCCTTCCTATGCTAGTTGATTCTTGCTCCCATAAGTTGTGTGCTCAAAAAATCCCTAGGCATAGGAAGTGTGTTAGATTTAAATATGCTAGTAATATTCTTCAAGATGCTCTCTTTGTGTTTCAATTCCTATCTTTAGAGTGAGCATCATTGAAATCATCATGCCTAGCTAAAAGGCATTAAAGAAAAAGCGCTTGTTGGGAGACAACCCAATATATACCCTTACTGTTTTTGTGTGTTTACATGATTAAGATACTGTAGTAATCATGTTTTATATCGTTTCTTTCAATAAAGTGACAAGTAAGACCTTTGGGAAGACTCGGGTGAAAGTTAATGTGATCTTGCTGTAAAAAACAGAAACTTTGTGCTCACGAGAATAGATGACATTTTTTATAGAAGAGTGCTTTTGAGTTGATTATTTTTGAATAAGATTAATAGACAAATTCCTCACGTCCACCAATTTATTTCATAATTTTTGGAGTAGCAGAAGTATGGTTATTGTTCAGATCATTACAGACTGTTCTGTTTCTGACAGATTCTGTTTTCATTGCATCGTTTGCTTGTTTTCTAGTTTCTATGGCTTATATTTCTCAATATAATTTGTAGAAATGATATGGTATAGTAGGAATTGTGTGAAAACAATTATGAACCTTGTCTTTGTCAGTACCAAAGTGAATGGTTTGCTCTTTATCATACAAACCTATCTCACGAAGTTTGGCTAAGTTTTGTGTGATTGAAGTTTTCAAGTTTTGGGTGAGATATCGGTATGAGGAGAATAAGGAGTGGAAATACCCTAAGCTTTGGGATTCCCAAGGCACCCCGAGGTAATATTCAAGGAAGACTCAAGCGCCTAAGCTTGGGGATGCTCCGGAAGGCATCCCCTCTTTCGTCTTCAAAACTATCGGTATACTTTACTCGGAGCTATATTTTTATTCGTCACATGATATGTGTTTTACTTGGAGCGTCATTTTATTTTGTTAGTATTAGCTAGATGTTATTTAGAATAGTGTTTTGCATCTTTATTTTCAATAAAAATGTCAAGGATAGCCTTTACCATGCTTATTTTGCTATTATACTTGTTGCTGTTTGAAAACAGAAAGTTTACCGCTGTTGCAAAAATTCCCTAGAAAATTAAGAGAATGATATAATGACGAAACCTTTTGCATAATGAGCTCTGATAAATTTATTAAAGTGGTAATTTTAGTTCATAATTTTTGGAGTTAGGAAAGTATTGATACTCTTGCATTTTTCACAGACTATACTGTTCTGGCAGATTGCTGTTATGTTTGCATTGTTTGCATATGTTTGCTTGTTTAATGATTCTATTTGAGGATAGGAGTATTAAATATGCAGAGGCATTTAGTATGCAATGTTGAAAAACAATTTTAGTGATTTTTTATAGTAGGAAATGATAAGGTTTTGCATTGGTTTATACTAACCTATCTCACGAGTTCTTGTTGAGTTTGTTGTGAATGAAGCTTTTGATAAAAAGAGAAACCATGATATGAGAGGAATTAAGGAGACACAAAAGTTCAAGCTTGGGGATGCCCAAGGCACCCCAATATAATATTTCAAGAAGTCTCAAGCATCTAAACTTGGGCATGCCCGTTAGGCATCCCGCCTTTCTTCTTCAACAACTATCGGTTAGTACCGGTTGAGCCTAAATTTTTGCTTCTTCACATGATTTGTGCTATCCTTGCAATGTCATTTTATTTTGTTTTACTTGCTGTTTGAATAAAATCATTGGATCTGAAATTTTGAATTGAAAAAGAGAGACCCTCCCATGGCTAGTTAATTATTCGACTACTCAGTGTCCCTCACTCATATCTTTTGGAGTAGTTTATCATTTACTCATGTGCTTCATGTATATCCTATGAGTAAATGGGGGAATGAATTGAATGTCATAAATCTGAACTTTCATATGCTTCATATGCTTATAACATGGTTAGTGATGACTTCACACATAGAAAGTATGAGGCATAAAAGTTGTTGAGAATTGGCAAACAAAGTTTTGGTCATCGTTGCAATTAATAGAAAGTAATAAGGAAAGAGAGGTTCACATACAAATATATTATCTTGGACATCTTTTATGATTGTGAAGCACTCATTAAGTATGACATGCTAAAAGAGTTGACGTTGGACAAGGAAGACAACGTAATGGTTTATGTTTTCCGACATCTCAGTTAAAGTATATTGTCATTGACCTTCCAAACATTTTGAGCTTGCCTTTCTCCCTCATGCTAGCCAAATCCCTTGCACCAAGTAGAGATACTACTTGTGCTTCCAAATACCCGTAAACCCAGTTTTGCCATGAGAGTCCACCATACCTACCTATGGATTGAGTAAGATCCTTCAAGTAAGTTGTCATCGGTGCAAGCAATAAAATTGCTCTCTAAATATGCATGACTTATTAGTGCAGAGAAAATAAGCTTTGTACGAACTTGTTGTGGAAGTAATAAAAGCGACGGACTGCATAATAAGGTTCCACATACAAGGGGCAATATAAAGTGATGTTCTTTTGTATTAAGATTTTGTGCATCAACCCTAAACGCGCATGACAACCTCTGCTTCCCTCTACGAAGGGCCTATCTTTTACTTTATGTTTTTACTTTATGCTTGAGTCAAGGTGATCCTCACCATTCCCTTTTTCATTTTATCCTTTGGCAAGCTCCTTGTGTTTGAAAGATCATGATATATATATCCAATTGGATGTAAGTTAGCATGGGCTATTATTGTTGACATCACCTAAAGGTGAATACGTTGGGAGGCAACACAATAAGCCCCTATCTTTCTCAAAGGTCCGGCTAAAACTCCATAACCACAAGTATTGCGTGAGTGTTAGCAATTGTAGAAGACTATATGATAGTTGAGTATGTGGACTTGCTGAAAACCTCTATTCTTGACTCTTTCCGATGTTATGATAAATTGCAATTGCTTCAATGACTGAGATTATAGTTTGTTAGTTCACAATGAAGTTTCTGAACCATGCTTGACATAGTGAATAGATTGTTACTTGATCATGAAAAGTTTTATGAGATAAGCTGCTATTATGAGACATATTGATGCTAGAAAAAGTGATTGGAATTATCATTGATCAAACTTAAGCACTTACTAGCATTCCGCATCAAAAAATTATCTTTTTATCATTTACCTACTCGAGGGCGAGTAGGAATTAAGCTTAGATGCTGATACGTCTCCAACGTATCTATAATTTTTGATTGCTCCATGCTATATTATCTGCTGTTTCGGGCAATATTGGGCTTTATTTTCCACTTTTATATTATTTTTGGGACTAACCTATTAACCGGAGGCCCATCCCAGAATTGTTGTTTTTTTGCCTATTTCAGTGTTTCGAAGAAAAGGAATATCAAACGGAGTCCAAAAGACCTGAAACTCCACGGAACCTGTTTTTGGACCAGAAGAAGCCCATTGAGTACATGTGAAGCTCACTAGAGTCCCGGGCTGCCCACGAGGTGGGGGCGCGCCCCCTACCTCGTGGCCAGCCCGAAGTCCACCGACGTTCTCCCTGCACCCATATATACTCGTACCCTAAAACTTCCGGAAGAGAGATTGGATCAAGTTCCGCCGCCGCAAGCCTCTCAGAGCCACGAAAAACCAATCAGGCCCTCTCCGGCACTGCCGGAGGGGCCATCATCACCGGTGGCCATGGAGGAGTATCCGGAGGGTCTTCATCACCATGAAGGCCAAGGACCAGAAGGTGGAGGCCATGAAGGAGGAAGCACAAGGGGAGAACCTCTCCTCCTCTCTTCCGGTGGCGCCGGAGTGCCATCGGGAGGGGAATCATCGCCACGGTGATCGTCTTCATCAACATCACCATCATCATCACCATCCTCATCTCTTTTACGCGGTCCACTCTCCCGCAAACTGCTGTAATCCCCTACTTGAACATGGTGCTTTATGCCACATATTATGATCCAATGATGTGTTGCCATCCTATGATGTTTTGAGTAGATATCTTTTATGCGTGGGTTGATTGATGATCTAGATTGGTATGAGTTGTATGTTTTACTTTGGTGTTGTCCTATGGTGCCCTCCGTGTCGCGCAAGCATGAGGGATTCAATGTAGGGTGTTGCAACACGTTCATGATTAAACTTATAGTGGGTTGCTAGAGTGATGTAAGCTTAAACCCAGTAAGAGTGATTGTTGCGTATGGGAATAAAGAGGACTTGATGCTTTAATGCTATGGTTGGGTTTTACCTTAATGATCTTTAGTAGTTGCGGATGCTTGCTAGAGTTCCAATCATAAGTGCATATTATCCAAGTAGAGAAAGTATGTTAGCTTATGCCTCTCCCTCATATAAAATTGCAATAGTGATTACCAGTCTTGTTAACAATTGCCTAGGACAATTCCTTTTACCGATCCACCATTATTCCACACTCGCTATTTATATTATTTAGTAATATACTCTAAATTTATGATAACAACACCTACTTTTATGTTTTAGCTTTCCGATACCATGCAAAGTTACCCTCTTCATACCCACAACATAGTTTTATTTCTTGCTGCTAGTTGGAAGCAAACGTTTGGTGCACGAGTGAAATTAAATGTCGGTGGCAGATAGGGCTTGAGAGAATATTGATCTTACCTTTAGCTCCTTGTGGGTTCGACACTCCATACTTATCACTTCCATCTTTGGAAAGTGCTATGATGATGCCTTGCACTTGGGGATTATCAATGACGAGGGATCGCATCAAGTCCAGAGCCTCGCTTAAAGGCGAGGTTTGGCCAGGGAGAAGAAAACCCGTGGAGTGCAGCGGGAAGGAAACTCCTTGGCCGAGCTCACACGATGCTAACTCCGAGGGTTCGGAGCCAGTGTCCGGAGAAGAGTCCGGCTTCATGATGGTTGCCAGCAACACAACTTCCTCCGGCTCTCCCGTGCTGGGCTTAGTGGCCGCAGATAGTCCGGCAGGGTTAGTGATCCCGTCTTCGGACTTGGCGACGCGCTCCGGGTCTAAGGCCGGAGCGGAGGTTGGGGTCGTGAACCCTTGGAAGATCAAGTCTCCTCGGATATCAGCGACATAGTCTAGATTTCCAAACCTAATCTGGTGACCTGGGGCGTAGCTGTCTATCTGATCTAGTGCGAAGCCGCCGAACACAAAGATCTGGCCGGGGAGGAAAACCTCCCCCAGGGTAGCACTGTTGTAGATGATTGATGGAGCCATCAAACCTTCTGGTGATGACGCAACGGAACTCTCAATGAAAGCACCAATGTCGGTGTCAAAACCGGCGGATCTCGGGTAGGGGGTCCCGAACTATGCGTCTAGGGTCGATGGTAACAGGAGACGGGGGACACGATGTTTACCCAGGTTCAGGCCCTCTTGATGGAGGTAATACCCTACTTCCTGCTTGATTGATCTTGATGAATATGAGGATTACAAGAGTTGATCTACCACGAGATTGTAATGGCTAAACCCTAGATGTCTAGCCTGTATGATTATGATTGCCTCTACGGACTAAACCATCTAGTTTATATAGACTCCGGAGGGGCCTAGGGTTGTACATAGTCGGTTTACAGAGGAAGGAATCTACATATCTGAACGCCAAGCTTGCCATCCACGCAAAGGAGAGTCCCACCCGGACACGGGAAGAAGTCTTCTGTCTTGTACCTTCATAGCCCATTAGTCCGGCCCATGTTACATAGTTCGGACGCCCGAGGACCCCTTAATCCAGGACTCCCTCAGTGACCACGTGTGTATTTATAATATGTTTGTGTAATGTATTATGTGATTAATTTTAAAAAAAACCTGTATTATATCTGAAATGCATTTGATGTCTTATTTTTTGCATGGTAACTAGGATAATGCCCGTGCGTTGTAGCAGACGGAACATGAAATATTATAATACGTTAACTTGTGATTTACGTGCCCATATAGCGGCGGAGCTAGGGGTGACTGGATGAGTCATAGCTCATCTTGGGATTAGGCCACCCTAGCTTGCAAGGTTTACAGAAAAATATAAACAGTTCTTACTATTGGCCTAACCTGGCCCAGTGGGCTAGCTCTGCTACTATCCATATTAATGCGATTTTGTAAATAAATATTTATCAAATCATGTCTGTGTTTTACCTTATATTTTGATGAGAAGTTTGATAAGTACATTAAAATGAAATTTGTTCAAAAGATAATTAAATTAAGGTGGTTGATTATCATACGAGAAAAGTTTAACGAAGCAGCTAGAAAGAAAAGTGAAACATGGAACCTTACGTTTTTTAAGTAGCAGAGGAGAGATGTCTCGTTCATATAGAAAAGGTCAACATACAAGTCATGTAGATACCAACCTAACAAAACTGAAAGACAGCAGAACGCTAGGCTTTGCATAAAAAAACATCAACCAAGAAAGAAAATTTACAATCAAGACTGACAACACCCTTGAGCTTGACTCCAATGCCCCATGACTTGCCTCGGACACCATCATCAATGCCAAAAGGAAAAAAAACAAACAACAGATCAGCTCATCATCTGAGCTCGACGTGGCTCCATCGCTAATATACAACTTTTCAGACCTTTAAAATAACTTATCAAAGGTGAATCCATACTGTTTGAAAGAATCTGACTGGGGCAGCAACCTAGGCTGCAATCAAACTCTAGATCTGCCGCCCACATGACTAAGAGGACGGAGAAGGAAACCGTACGTGTCAGCCACAAACCATCAACCAGCACACAATCAACTAATTTCATATGCCGCCGATGGACTGCAGCAAACACCGTCGCAACAACGGAGCCCGATGACACAGGTCCACCACGAGAATGCCGCAACCACTGCACCATCCTTGCTTGAATTTTCAAATCCATCCTCAACTATAGGACCAATCGTCGAAGTAGGATCTGAAGAAACTTTATTCAGCGCCGCCATCATCACCGCCGAAGCAAAGACGATAAACAGTCGAAAAACCTAAATTACCAGTGTCTAAAAATAATCCATACGCGTGAATCCGATGACCCCCTCACCGCCGACAACCGAAGTCGTCGATGGAGGGGAGCCACCGGAGGCCGGCCGCGGAGGTGAGTCTCCTGACGGCGAAGGCGAGATCGCCTTTTTTGTCTTCGGGAGGAAGAAAGAAAAGCTGCTGCGTTTTGCCCTGCCCTCCAGCAAACGTCCAGAAAAGGAGACATAGGAGAGGCAAAAACTCCGTCCGATGGAATGGAATACCAGTACAATACGAGAGCCTAGGTGCAGCGTAATGTGTACAGGCGCTGAGGCGCAGCCCACAACTTCGTGAAGAGTTTTTCTCTCCTCCCTCCTCCCTGGCAGCTGGAATCCTAGCCTACGCCAGGAGAGGACATCTTCCAGCGCCGTACTCCGGCGGCTCCCCTCCGCCAGCGATCTCGGTCGTCGATGGTGAGGGGGTCGCCGGATCCATGTTTGTGGATCGTTTTTACTCCCGTGTAGTTTAGGTTTTTAGGCTGTTTATCGTCTTCGCTTCGGCGGTAATGATGATGGTGCTGAATAAAGATTTTTCGGATCCTTCTCTGACGAGGCCATCGGTCCTATGGTTGAGGATGGATTTGGAAACCAGTCTGTTCAAGTAAGGATGGCGTGGCGGCGGCGGCATCCTCGTGGTGGACCTGTGTTCTCGGGCTCCGCCGTTGCGGCGGCGTTTGCTCCAGTGTCGGCGTGGAGCTTGGGAGGTAGTTCAGGAGCGGATGCAGATTGTGGTCTGCATCGACGACATCTGAAAGGCGGGCGTGTCTTTGGGTTTGTGGTTCGTGGATGGACAGCATGGTTTCCTCCTTCGCGCCTTAGTCGTGATGGGGTGCCGATCCGAGTTCGATGGCGTGTCCGGGGTGTTGCCCCGGTCTGATTCGTTCAACGGCAATGGCTTCACTTTTGGTGAGCCACCTTAGAGGTCCGCAAAGCTGCATATCAGCGATGGAGCCGCGTCGAGCTCAGATGAGGAGGTGATCCGTTATTCTTTTCTTCGATGGCTGCTGTGATGGTGCGGGAGGCAGATAATGAACGTTAGTGTCAAGCTCAGAGATGTTGTGTTATCTTTTCAGTTTTGTTATGTCGGTTTTTACGTGACTTGTATTTTATTCTTTATTATATGAACGAGACACATATTATCATGAAAAAAATACGAAAGTCCCACGCACGGCAGCTCCGAGCATCCACCGGCCCATCTACCGCGCGTTCCGTTCCGTACGTCGCCGGCCTCCGCTGATCGAGCAGGCAGGGGTTGCATCGTCCATGGAGGTGGTGGTGCGCACGGTGCCCGGCGTCCGGAGCTGCTTCGTCGCGCTCCCCCTCCCCGTCATCCAAGCCCTCGAGCGCACCGCTGCCGCCGGCTCCCTCCCGCGGTCCTCGCCCTCGAGCTGCGCGGCCCCGACGGGGCGCGCTGGCGTCTCGCCTGGGCAGGCGCCGTCTCCGCCTCCGCCTCCCCGGATGCCGTCGAGGTAAACTAAAAGCCGCCACCTTTAATATGCCTCCTTCCTCCCATCGCAGCACGTAGTGCCCAGAGAGGATGCAAAGTTTTGAGTACAGTTCAGCTGTGATTCCCAGTGGAGCTTGAAATTCACTCTCCCTAAATCAAAATCGCGAGGAAATATGCAAGCTTCAGAACTCCTTTCATCAATCAAACTCACAAACTGGTAATCTGGTAGTGGCTGAACTGACGATGCTGCATGTCAGTTTATATTCTGACAAGTGGCTGAATTTTTGAAATATGAATGGTTCAGAATTCGAAGGTATTTGGTATATGTTTATCATCTTCACATCGAACGGGTTTGGTGTTTGCTTGTTATTTGTGCAAAGCATGCAAATCCCAGAAAATCGAATTTCATGGATGGTAAAGAATCTGAAATTCTGAATTGCCAGCAATATTCACGCACATTCTTATTTCTAGGTTTCTCAACAATTTGCTGCATGCATTTCGCTACCTGACAATACGAAAGCATCACTAAGTGCTGTTTCTGTGTTGCCAAAAGCCAAATTTGTATCTGTGGAGCCAATAAGTGAGGAGGACTGGGAAGTATTGGAGCTTAACTCAGAGTTGGCAGAAGAGGCCATTTTGAAACAGGTAACAGCATATTGGTCGGCGCATCTTAACCGTTCAATTATCACCAAACAGCATTACGATAAAATACTAATGAACATTTCTTTGGAGGAAGACAAGATGAACATTTAGATTGTTGCTCGACGGTATTGCTCCATAAAAAGTTCTATAGTGATAAATCGACGAAATTTATTAGTTCTGTTCCTCGAAAAAAATAAAATTCTGATGCCATTGCAAACTTACGTACGAAATATTACATACATGGAAGCATGATTTTTATTAGTTTTTCATGAATCAGGCTAGTCTAGTTTTACATGTGCTGCATCCTATGTAAAAAATCATAAATTGTTAGGCTGCCCATATATCCGCATCTAAAGCTTTCGTTTTCTTCTTCTTAACTTTTTAATGCTTGATTGGTTTTTAACGTAGGTTGGTATTGTTTATGATGGTATGAAATTTCCCTTATGGTTGCACGGCCATAATGTTGTGGAATTTCTTGTTATTTCAGCATCACCTAGTAACTCAATAGGTGAGTCCAATCAACTAATTATCCATCATTTTTAATGCATGTTAACCTTTTTGTTCCCTATTTTGTTTTCTTAGTTCAACTTGTTCCTGGAACTGAAGTTGCTGTTGCACCAAAGAAACGAAAAGGCGATGCAAATTCTATTGAGTGTGCCCCTAAACAAGATTTACTCAAAGCACAGCCCCATAAAAAGGCGCTCCTCCGTGTTCAGGAAGCAGGAGGAAATATGTAGATCGATTTGAATATAACGGAATTCAACTGGGTGTGTTTGTTACATATGCTGTACAGATTCACCCAGATACTGCTGTAAAATTGTCTCTCAGTAATCTTCAGTTGGTGAGTATCACCCCTAAATTCTCTCCAAAGGATAGTACGGAAAATGGAAAAGGATCTGATCAGCAGATCAAGGGTTCAGTGCCTGGTATGAAGAAGAATAGGCACATTGTCGTCCACATCATATTATCAGATTCTGTTGCTAAAGAACATATTATGCTTCCTCAATCCATCCGCTGTTACATTGGAACATGTGTTCATTCATGTAAGTATCTTTCAGATCCTGACATAATGTGCTACACCCATTCTTTTTTTGTAGAACATAATGATCATTTAATATGTGTAGCAGATTATGATTTCCTGATACATCTGCTGTTTCATTTAAATAGGTTGATATTTATTTTCTTGTTACTGTTTTTTGTAAATAAAATATAATGTTATAACTATATATGTGAGGCATATCGTTCTTCTCAAATCTATCCTCTGTTTCATTGGTTTAGTACAAAAATCAAGAAATGGAGAACAGTATTCATTCATATAACTTTATTTTAAATCCTGATATCTATTTCCAATCTCTTTTTAATTATATGATGGATATATCTGTGATTTATGAGGTAAGTAATGCAGTTGTATGTTTTTCGATCAAAATTGTCTTTTCATTGGTTTACTTCTTTTGTTTTGGTTATGATTTCATTAGTAAGGTGTGTTGTGTTCTGTGCACTCCATAATTGCAAAAGAAAAGTAAGCACCACTCTCAAAGGCCTTAATTTTTAGTTAAAAGTCCGAAGAGTTTGTACAAGCAGTAAAACTGCTTTACCCTACAATATTGCTGCAATACAAGTCAAATGGTATTTCTATATGCAACATAAATGAAAATAAGCAGACAAATTAACAACACAATTTAGCAGAACACTGTACTGGCATTTCTAAACTTTATTCTAGTAGGAATGTGCTAACGAATGAAGTTTATTTGTAGGGGTTTATGTGCAGAGATTCTCACCCGCTGTAAATAAGAATACACCGTCAATGGCAATTCGTCCACTCCACTTTAAGATGCCGGAGAGAAATTCTGATGATAACAGTGCATTAGACTGTCAAGAACAGGATATTTACCCAACACTGGGTGAGATATTTTTTGCTGATGATCCTCACACGGATGATAACATCAGCATGTCACGTGGGTTCAATGATATTACTGCAGCTGCAAATTGGGAGGAAAGTGTTGACTTGAAACAGGAGAAGTCTTTCATCAGATCATGGCTTAGTGGGCAGCTAAAGGGAATCTCCTCTCAGATTGCCCAACCTGAACTAAACACAGTGCTTCTGCCGTCTGAAACATTACTTCACTTTCAAGTGATTGATCAATCAAGAGGCAGTCCTGTTGACCTCATTTACCTCTTGACGACTACCTCTGATTTTGGTGTTAAGCACAAGAAAATTGAACTTGTCATGGCAACTGAGTATGGTATTGATAACTTTGAACAGTCTCTTCAGAAGTTGGAGTTGAATAAGGCTATATCCCTTGATTCAACAACGGAACGAGCAAGGAAATTCTTTGACAGAGGTCTTTCTTCTTTAAGTTGGCTGGAGAACGAATTTTCTGATATAGAAAAAGTAAATCCTTTTTAGACTTGCGTCCAACGTTTTATATGTCATAATTCATGCTCCTGATGACCATTATGCTACTAACAGTATCCACCATTTGACTGAATCTTGATGCACTTCTCTGTAGGTTTAAGTGTTCTTTTGTCTTCAGCATCTCTAAAATTATTGAGTAGAATAAAGTGTCCCTATCCAGGAAATGTTCTTGTATATGGCCCTCCAGTAAGCACACGTTCTTACCTCTTAAGATTAATTGAAATCTTATATGAATCTGGTTCAAAATATCTATTTTGCACTAGGGTTCTTCTGAAATGTCTTCATTTCTTCCTGTTCTTCCGTACTACTCTTTTATTTGTTACTTTTGTTTCATTTCAGGGTTCTGGGAAAACAACCTTATGCAAAGCTGTTGCAAGACACTTTGAAGAGCATAAAGAAATTCTGGCTCATGTGTAAGCAAATTAGTTGCCAATTTGTCCTACTTGGTTGATTATGTTTTGACCTTTGACTGCCAAGTGCCAAGTTGTTGGGTGCGCTCATAGTTGGCTGAGTGCAGTTACCTAAGTTATGGATCATCATAAAAGTGACCTTCCTTTTCTTCTTTTACTCATATTTTAAAGTTGAAGTGTATTCTCATGGAGCAAAGCATGGTATACTGTTGGTTAAGTTTTTCTTTTTTTTATGGGAAAAAATAATGGCGTAGTATTCATAGTGTTGATAGGAAGCGCCAGATGGTTTCGAGTTATCAGAATAAGTTGAGTAGTTGGCAATGAAGTAATTGCCGAGTGTAATTCAGTAAAAAATTCAGGCCTTCTATTGCTTTAAAGTTGCTCTGTTTCATTTGCAAAATAATTTTTGTTTACTTTTGGGCAAATGGATTGAGTGCTTATGTGCTGATGAATAAAACATGTTAAGCCAAATATTTTGTTTAAACTGATTTTTATTTAGTAAGCTGTGGTGAACCTGAGTTAGGGCGTCATTTAAGTTTTAAATAAATATGCTTCCATGGCACTATTTTTTTTTACATGGTATTAATATATTGCTTGTTTTTTCATATGTAGGGTTTATGTAGACTGCTCAAAGCTAGCTACTGAGAAGAATAAAAAGCAGCTCCAGCAAATTGCAGACTATATCTATGAAGCTATTGTTCACTCCCCTTCAATTGTAATATTCGATGATCTGGACAGTCTAATTTCATTCTCCCCGGACAACCTAAAATCTCAGTCGTCCAATTCTAGTGCTATTGTGAAATATTTGATAGACATGCTAGATGAGTACAGAATAAGTCTGTCCTGAAGTGTGGGTATTTATTTAATTTTTTGTGAGGAAACACCCATCAGCTCCAGGGACACCTAAATTTTCATTGGACACAATAACACTTGTCATTCTACTGTATGTTACCGATTTTTTTCCACTAACGTGTCTCCATGCTCTGGTTAGGATAAAAGTCATGGCGTGTGTGGGTATGGACCTGTTGCATTTCTGGCTTCAGCTAAGTCACTTAAGTGTCTTCCTCAAGAGTTGACTTCCTCAGGTTTTTCCCCCTTCTCTATTTCTCCGATCTTAAAGCTCAATCATCTTCTTTGAGAATGCACAAAAAATCTGTATATCATTTTTTCCCACTGGAGATCATTTCATTCATCAGATGGATTGTGAACACAGCAAGTTGCCTGTAGGCATGACAACTTAAAACAGTAGTTTAACAAATACAAGATACAAGTTGACCCCTAACCTACTGCCCACCTAAGAGCAGCTATCTTTCTATCTCACATTTGAACAACCTGTCTAACGGTGCTGGGCCCGCCAACCTCCAAAGCCTGCATACTTTCTTGATCTCCACCATGAGTGCCATGGAAAATGCAGTCATTATGCTGCTTGCAGATCAGCCACATAGGGAGAGATTCTAATCGTTTAAAAACCCTTTATGAAAAATTATGAACACTCTAATATTTATTGCAGGGAGATTTGATCTTCATGTCCAAGTTCCTGGTTTGTCTCTGCCTGCTCGTATAGAGATACTGAGGCAGACAATTGTCAAGCTTCACTTACTATGTACTGCGGAAATCATCAGCAACATTGCTTCGAAATGTGATGGTTATGATGCATATGATTTGGTAATCTTATTTTTCCATAATGATGCATTTCATGTTATGATTTTTTTATGAAGAGTCATTTATTTCTCGCTTGGAATGTTTTGGCATATGGAGTCTGTTATAAGAAAAAAATCAAATTTGGTTACTTGTTTTTCAGCAACTTAATCTTTTGGGTGTATTAGTTGCTGCGTAAAACTTTGTATGGTACCATAGAAAGATGTCCTAACGGTTGGAACCTGGCTAAGCTTTCAAGTTCACATCATAGACCTGATGGAGCAAAGACATAACAGGAGCATGCTTCTGTTTTGTTCTACACTTGTGCTCAGGGTTATTTTTTATTCTTTCTTGCTTGTATTTTTTAGTTTTGATCATGCCTTATGTACTCCTGTATTGTAGGGAATTTTGGTTGATAACGCTGTGCTTGCTGCTTCGGATCGTTTGCTTGGGTCTTCTACTGTAAATCTGGTGGAGGAAGACTTCCTGAAAGCCATGAGGAACTTTTCTCCTGTTGCGATGCGTGATATTAGTAAATTTTCGCCTGAAATTAGCAATGGATGGGAAGATGTCGGAGGACTTTCCGAAGTTGTAAATGTTATTAAAGAGGTATGCACACATAATAATTCCAAATGTTGGAGGGTTGTCTCATCAAACTCAAAGTTTCATGAACAGAGAATGAAATATTCCGTGTGTGTCGCTCAGGAGCTTCCTGCTTACCTTTTCTCATTCTTCATTGCAGACTATTGAATTGCCACTAAAATATCCAAAGTTTTTTGCTGGGGCTCCTGTAAGGCTGCGATCGAACATCCTCCTGTATGGCCCAACAGGCTGTGGCAAAACCCATGTTGTGAAATCTGTAGCTGCTGCGTATTCTTTACGGTTCATTCCAATCAAGGGGCCAGAACTGATGAATATGTACATTGGTTCTACTGAGCAATATGTGAGGAACCATCATTCTGAATTTGATTTTCTTTTTCTGAATCAACGGGCAGGATTGCAGGGGCCTAATTAGTTTACAGAAGCAAAAGAGTCAAACAATTTATTATTCCTTTTGCTCTGCCACTACTAGCATTTCACGATCCATTAGAGGTTTACCTTCGATAGTATGTTGCATAGTTACACATCCGTAGTCGACCATAAGCTGTAAATCAGTAATAGATAAAATGCATTCTAAAAACTAAACAATGTATAACTGGGTTCTGATTTTAAGTTTTTTATGTAGGTTCGTGATACATTTGCAAAGGCAGCTGCTGCAGCACCTTGTTTACTTTTCTTTGACGAATTCGAGTCTCTTGTACCACAACGAGGAAAACATGGTACACAAGTTACTGATCGTGTTGTCAACCAGGTAAAATCAATGGAGGCTCCTGCTTCTTAATAACATCCATGTTACCTAATTGGTTTGAAACAAAATGCGATTGCTTACTTGAATTATTTTTGTACCATTTGTGCAGTTTTTGACGGAATTAGATGGTGTAGAAGCTCTGACAGGAGTATTTGTATTTGCTGCCACCAAGTAAGTTACTGCAAAGGGTAACTATGCATTATCTGCTACCAGTAAAAAAAGAAAACAAATTTTAGACCCTCCAAAATAATTTTTAGAAAGAAAAAAAAAAGTCATTTACCAGCAGGCAGGATTCGGCAGGTTTTCTTGAGTCTATACTATTACTCCCTCCGTCCCATAATGTAAGACGTTTTTTTATACTAGTGTAGTGCCAAAAAACATCTTACATTATGAGACGGAGGGAGTACTATCCTTCTAAAATAGCACCATGATACCAAAATACTGCTCCTGTGGGAGGTTTGATCCAATTCATGAATTTCCGGTCAATAGGGGCATAAAGTGCGTACTTTGCTAAGTACCCCATTCATTTTCAAATAGAAGTAACTTCCCCAAGTAAAGAGCCATATTGATTCTCTCACGTGTTGAATAGGAAATTGCTTCTGGCTGCCTTTGCTTCCATTCTTTCCCCTTGACTCAAATTCTGCTATAGAAATCACACATGCCTGTGAAGAATAATTTTGGTTATTCCTTGCAAATACAGCAAGCCGCGCGAAATTGATGCTGCACTATTACGACCTGGAAGATTTGATCGGCTTGTATTTTGCGACTTTCCGCAAAGGAATGAGCGTCTGGACATTCTCAGGGTGCTCTCCAAGGAGGTAAAATTTCTTGTGGAAAGTTACTTCTCTTATCACTTTATAGGTATGACATGGTGTGTTCAATTTGCTTTTCCATTCAACATGATGAGAATAAACTTGAGATTTACCTCTGTGGGTTGGGTGGTGACATATATATGCTCCTGTTTACATATTTGGAAATACACGCTATGAGAACAAACTTTGGCAAAGATTGTCGTCATTCTGACTGGTGGCAGAACTGTGGACATTGTCTCAGCTTCCTCTGGCAAGCGATGCCGATCTGGAACTTGTCGCATCAATGACAGAAGGGTTCAGCGGTGCCGATCTCAAAGCTATACTCACGGACGCTGGGCTGGAAGCCGCCAAGGAGGCTGTGCGATGCCACCCCGGAGACGGCAGTGGTGATATCCCGCAAGAGCTGCCTCTTATCACCAGGGGAACTCTCATGTCTGTTGCTTCAGAGGCTAGACCATCGACCTCGGAGGAGGATAGGAGGAGCTTGAGGGAGATGTTCAGCCAATTCTCAACTTCTAGGAAGTCTTCGATTTCCACCGAGGTGCCGCTTTCTTTCTGCGCCTCCATGGCGTTTTCTTGCGGTCTAGTTGACTCGTGTTACTTTTGTTACTCTGCTTGCTGCTGTACTAAGATGAGATTTGTTTGTGTGATGGCAGAAGAGAAGGGAAGCAAATGGCCAGGGCCAGAGAGTAGCTGTAGCCGAGTCATGACAATTGGTTCATGTGAACTCTTGTAAACTGGCGCCGCCGATCACTGGTCTATCCGCAGGCCGACCGGTGGCTCCATCTCATCCGGCGGAGGGTAGGCGGCGATGACATGGCGACGGTATTGAACAGTAGCATGGAATTGATCCGACATGCCGTGTACCCCATCTCATTCAGGAGCATGGTGGGGCCATGGAGTTTTTACTTAGTTTGGAGCATGGGTTTTGTAAATTTCTGGAGTGCGGAGGCCTGGATGTATGTGGCATATTGGATGCACTGATGTACTAGATGACTGATTAACACCTTTAACGATGATTAAAAAAAATCCTGAATGTTTTTGACAAGATTGACACAACATACAATGTACCATGTCTCAAGAAATCCACATCCAAATTTGACTCACAGCTCAAGAAACATAAAGTGAATCCAGTGCTCATCGTCATGCATTACCCATAGAAAACAGGCAGCACCGGTGTTTCATTGTTGCACTTACGAGGAGCCGGTCCAAGAGCGGCTTCCGCGGAGTGTTTGTGGGGAAGGAAGGGAGAACTGGGAGGGCTGAAGTGTGGCAGAGGATGGGAGGGAGAGGTGCGCTGGCGGTGAACAGTGGCTGGCGAACATATGATATTGGAAGGGCCGGAAACTGCGGGGCGCCGGCAGCCTAGGTGGGCATGAGCGGTCGAGCCACCTATGGGTTCGGCGGGCTCGAGGTCGAGGGCAGGCTAAATTTCGTGTTTTGACTCTTTTTCCAAACCTATTCGAGATCTGACCCTAGTATGAATTTTTTTTAAGATCTGACCCTTTTACTTCTGTGAGACCATGGCGTGATAAGGTATAACAGCCTCACCGCCAAGGCCCAGCGGTAGGATTGCATGCCCTACCGCCAAAAACCTCGTAAGTATTGAACACAGTGCGTGCTTGTGCCTACCGTCAAGCACCTTGGCGGTAGGGTTGTGCAGGCTACCGCCAGCCCGTTTGGCGGTAGCGATGTTTCCTACCGCCAAAGTCTCTGGCGGTAAGCTGTTAGACCCTACCGCCATAGACTTTGGCGGTAGCAAAAGGTTCAGATCTCAAAAAAATTTCAACCTAGGATCAGATCTTGAATAGGTTTCAGAAAAGGGTCAAAACACGAAATTTTGCCTCGAGGGCACCGACACATCAGCCCATGACAATGAAAGCACGGAGTGACGTAGGGGTGAGCTCCAGAGATGGGGTGAGCTCCGGAGATGAGGTGGGCGGCGGGGTTCATGAGATGTAAAGAGTCTTCCATAGGAAACTGGACATGCGGAGAGGGTGATAAGAACTGCATCTCCACAAAATTCGCAGGGGCACATAGAAATCACACACCACCACATCCCCAAAATACGCATATCCCCTGCAGACAAACTGCCCCGCAGTCCCAATAAAATCCCAAAGGCCTGAGAAAAAAAGGAAGCCTACGGAAATAGGTTCTTATAGTTATTATTAAGGAAACCATAGGAAACATATGAATCCAATATCCGTTGTTACGAAAGGAAGCAAATGGATTCATCACTCACATGAGTGCCACTATCTTTGCTCCGCTCCCCTCCTCTAGGGTTATCACACCTCAACCATGAGTCAAGGGTAAATGTGACGCCTTGAAAACGCAAAGGAGAAAAGGGATTCATCAAGACATTCAAACTCCTTGATGGCATCAAATTGCCAACCGTCATGATGTGAGCAACTCTAATTGATAGCCAAACGCGTCCAGCCCAAAAAAGTGTTTTTTAACCTGGTCTGATTGATGCGCAAAAGGCATATATACCCCACCAAGCAGAACCAACATGTTCCACCATGTCTTAAACAAGCCTCACTCGCGGTAGTTCTTTGCACAGAGAAATTAATCTCCTGACCTCTCTTGATTCCTTAACAATATGATGGTTGAAGGCTATCAATTGACCCTTAACCGTCTAGAAGATGCACACCCTTCAAAAGTAACAAAAAAAGCAAAGTCACTTGGTACAACTACTCAAAAGATACTTAAACAAAGTACTTCTCAAGAACCCAAAAGTAACAAGCAAAGTCACTTAGTAGAACTCCTCAAAGTACTTCTCTCACAAATATACAGATGTTGTAAGAAGATAGGAACACTAGGTGTAGGGGTTTAAGAAAAATACATGAGCTTGGCTTTTAAAGAATCATGAAAGTGTTCATGGAATCACCCAAGAACTTCCTTTCTTCTCTTCTTGCCTTGAAATTGTCTAGACTTGAAAAATGTCGCAATTCAAATGGAGTGAAATGACTGGTTATTTTGCCACAAGGAAGGGGTACGCAAGTCTATATATAGAGCTCAACAGAAATCTAGCCATTATCTTAAAGAAGTAACTATCCTAGTAGTACCATAGAAATATATCTCGGAACTACCGGACACACTCAAAATATTTGATGTGAACATGGCCTCTACGGATACCACCAAAAATATTGTTTGCATATACAATAATCAGCCGATTTCTGTTAATAATTATATGAATTATTATTTTGTTACTATGAATAGAAATACAACACAATCTTTATCTTATGCAGAATTGCCAAAGACTTGTACAAGCCCTGTGTTAAAATGAGAGATTATATACACATGCATGGCATATATGTGAACACATACTTGCATGTGTACTACTATGATGCAACCGGACCGGTCATGAGATGCACCATGCATGCAACGTCCTACTCCTAAGAGGGTGGGCCCCAAGGCCATGTTACATCCATACACCATGCGTGCACAAAAGTCCACAAGCGCCAAGGACGTGGGCCTCCATATGGCGTCAGCCGGCCAGGTTTTGCAAGCCAGGAGACATCAAGGCGGCGGCCACACGTTCCTTTAATAAATAGTTATCGTATTATAGGGTTTCTACTCAGGTTTTATTGTATTGTCTAGCCATCGCTACAATTCGCATTTACAAGACGTGTAGGACTACCATCTTATCAGATTCACAGTGGAACCCCAACTTTGATTAGTTCGTGTGCCTAATTTTTCATCCGCAATTTCAGATTGTAATTCACCTTTGTTCTTGCCAGTTCTTTGGTTGCTTGCAGGAACTCGAACCTCGTTGTTCAGGTTGATCGTGCCTACCGCAAGGTCAATAACCATCGGAGATTAGTTTAGCGATTATCGAGGCGTATTGTCGGGTACGGTATAGCCGGGTCGTCAAGGTCAAAATCCACCAAATCGATAAGTATCCCTACTCTCATCGAAAGATCGGGCCGCCGTCACATTAAGTGGTATCAGTTTTCAGGTTCATCGGTGAGAGATTTATACTATTAGATTAGTTATTTTCTGTCCTATAACCCACGAAAAAAGGCAAAAAAATTAGATTAGTTCATCCTTTATACCTATCTTTTTAGCCTTTAGCAATTTTTGCATCTAGTATTTGTGTAGTTGAATTTTTGGTTGCATTCACCCTAGAAAATAGTGCTGGTTTAGATTAGTTTGGGGAAAGGTTGTCTATTAGATCAAACTTTTTTTTGTCATCCATAGCTTCTGCCGCAAGTTCGTCCGTATTCTGAAATAAAGGAGTTAGCGATCAGTTGTTTCCAGTTTGTGTTGAGTTCGGACATCTGTGTCTTCCTCTGCTACAGTTTTTGTCAGGTTTGCATTGCAGACTCTTACAGGGACGCTCGGTCCGTATACGCTTTGCGCCACGCGATTTACCTGACACCCAGGCACAGCCTGTCTGCTACCCCGCGCCGCTTCGCCACAACCAAACACTCCGCCAGCAGCCAACTGCTCCTGTGCATTATTGAGGATGGGGCGTCGACTCGTTGGCTGGGTAGCTGAGGTTGCTGCCAGCCCACCTGAGTTCGAGTCCCGGCACGAACGCGCGGTGCTCACGGAGTTTCTCCTATAAAAAAGCTAATAAGGGTTAGCCCTTGGGTTGGTCTCATTTATTTTCTCCTATGCATTATTACTACTGGTCCTCGCTAATCTCAACACTAGCGCATAGCTAGCTCCCGTAACACCTTGACTACACCAGCGCATAGCTAGCTCACGTAGCACCTTGTCCAGTAACCTTGTATTCCCTTTTTCTCTCTTGTGATTTAATTTGTGTCCGTCACTTCTACTAGCACCCGGCCTGAGCAAAAAAAAAAAAAAGAGCAAAAGAAAAAAAAAGAAAAAGGGAAAAAAGAAAAAGAGAAAAAAAGAAAAAAAAAGGAAAACAAAAAGAAAAAATAGTTGCAAAGTTCTGGCCGGTTTGCATCTTTTGAACAATCTGTTTTGCTGTTTGGACTTCTATTCTATTCATATAACCGATAATTGTCGGACATTTTTCAACTCTTGGTTGCCATACACTACGTTTATACCTCACTTATATCCAGCTATTTAGAGCTATCATATTTTCGTCGTTTTTCACTCACTTGATTCAGTATCTGGGCTTAGATTGTTTTTTCTCTTACTAGTCGACTGCCAGCACTAGTTAGAAGTTTGAGCAATTATTCAGCTTGCATTACTTTTTGCTTAATTGTGCCACATATTGTGAGTTGAGGAAACCTCCACCAAGCTCCACTTCCTATATTGTACCTTGTTCGGTCACCTGGTAATCGCTATATCAATCTTTTGATAACTTTTGAGAACGCCAACGGCCGACAATCACTGCAGCACGGTAAGAACTGGTAAGAGCTTGGTAATTGCTAGAGTGTTGAGAGAATTTTTCCCACCACCTCCGTAGTACTATAGAAACATTATACTTGTGATTTTGTTTTTGTGTGGTACTAACCATGTCAGGTTCAAGAGCGGCCAATAGTTGGGTTGCGTCTATTGTGGAAGATGACTTGCCATATATTGATATGGATCACTCTTTTCCATCACAGAAGGTACGACGACCATCACAAGATGTACATCATGGTAGAAACACACATCATCAGGTTACCTCTTTGCCAACTTTCGAGGGTAAATATGACCCCGTTTCGTATATTGATTGGGAAATTGAGGTAGAAGAAATATTTGGTAGCCATGATTTTTGTGAGCATAAGAAAATAAATGATGTCACTAAAAGCTTTTTCGGTTTTGCTTCAGTTTGGTGGAGGAATTATTGCAGGGAAAATATTTGTAATAGACCTACTACTTGGAAAGCTTTAAAACTTGTTATGCGAAACCGATTTGTTCCTTCATACCATGCTAGTGATTTGCTTAGAAAATTGCAACGTTTAACACAAGGCAATAACACTGTTGAAGAATATTATGATAATTTGTGTACCGCTTTGTTTCGTTGTGGATTAGAAGAATGTGAAGACAATTTTCTGAACAGATTTTGGAGAGGCTTAAACCATGATATACAAGACAAAATAATGCATGAAGAATTGTATTCTGTCGACCATTTGTTCCGTCTTTCTTGTGAAGCTGAACAGAAATTAAGAAGAGGTATATACAAGATAAATAAGGGTGCCATGGAATCACCGCCAAAGAAGGTTACTTCCTTCGATGTAGCACCAACTATGATTGCGCCACTTGGAGCTTATGAGGAGTCACCATCGACCGTTCTTACTTCATATCAACTTGGACTGCGAGGTAATAAGGAAGGTGTTGAATTGACTCATCCACCCGATATCGATTTATGTCATGTTGAATTAAAAGATTCGTGTGTTGAGTTGAATGAAATACCCTCTGTTTTAATCACACCAGTTGTTATGGATAATTCTGATGCTACCTTTGATAAATTGTGTGATCAAACAACCGAAACACCTATTGTTTTGTATCCACCTACTGTTAAACATGATTCCTTCGTTGATTTGTGTGCACCCAGGAAATTAAAAGAAACTGAAATTGAACCACGTGACTTGATTTTTGAACCCGGTTTGGATCACGTCCAATTGATTAAACATGATGACATACCAGCTAGAATTCATGGTACTAATTCTTTGTATTCTATTTTGATGGATCCACCTATGCCTTTGTCACATGCAAGAACTAAAATAGCTGAAATCACATGTTTGAGTTCTCTGAAAAGTGTTTATGCGCCAAAATTTACTTTTAACTTGATTGGAGAGGACTGCATAGACAATGAAGTTTTCGTGCATAGAATTTGCATCACATGTGATGATCTTACTAGCTTGAAAGAGAATATTAATATGCCAATGCTTGATCATTTTAATGTGACCTCCAATATCGTTGTAGATTACATGTTGAATAGCATGTTGTATGATTGCTTATCTACACATGCTAATTTGGATATTTCTAATACTTCTCTACCTATGTTGGTAAGTTTTAATACTTCACGTTGGCATATTTCTTGTGATAATTCTTTGGACTGTCATCTCATGAGATATGCTAATTACTCATGTATCAAGACATAAATAGTGCAACAATGGAGAGAAATTAAAATGGATGACTTGTATATATATACCACGCATATGCCTTGTCTTCTTGGCTACTCTGTTTTCAGATTATCCAAAACCGAGGATGGCTTTGTTTTGAAGGAAGGGAGGATGATGTGAACATGGCCTCTACGGATACGACCGAAAATATTGTTTGCATATACAATAATCAGGTGATTTCTGTTAATAATTATATGAATTATTATTTTGTTACTATGAATAGAAATACAACACAATCTTTTATCTTATGCAGAATTGCCAAAGACTTGTACAAGCCCCGTGTTAAAATGAGAGATTATACACACATGCATGACATATATGTGAACACATACTTGCATGTGCATGCAACGTCCTACTCCTAAGAGGGTGGGCCCCAAGGCCATGTTACATCCATACAGCATGCGTGCACAAAAGTCCACAAGCGCCAAGGACGTGGGCCTCCATATGGCGTCAGCCGGCCAGGTTTTGCAAGCCAGGAGACATCAAGGGGGCGGCCACACGTTCCTTTAATAAATAATCATCGTATTCTAGGGTTTCTACTCGGGTTTTATTGTATTGTCTAGCCATCACTACAATTCGCATCTACGAGACGTGTAGGACTACCGCCTTGTCAGATTCGCAGTGGAACCCTAACTTTAATTAGTTTGTGTGCCTAATTTTTCATCCGCAATTTCAGATTGCAATTCACCTTTGTTCTTGCCGGTTCTTCGGTTGCTTGCAGGAACTCGAACCTCGTTGTTCAGGTTGATCGTGCCTACGGCAATGTCAATAACCATCGGAGATTGGTTTAGCGATTGTCGAGGTGTATCGTCGGGTACGGTATAGCCGGGTCGTCAAGGTCAAAGTCCACCAAATCGATAATTATCCCCACTCTCATTGAAAGATCGGGCCGCCGTCACATCAATATTGAACAGACAAAACATGTACCAAAATCCTCACTGAAAACACAACACTCAGAAGTACCGGGGTAAAGTAGAGCGGATGTTTCAGACGACATAAAGGTGGGTCTTTTCTACCGGAATATAACTGACTCAGAAGTACCATGTAAAACAACGTCTCTATAGTACCATAGTAAACAGTAGTTATCAATTGAAAACTATGCTCGAAAGTACATGAAGGATTTACCCAGGAGTACCGACCCATGTTGCAACTCGATATAAAAGTGCTTAGAAATGCCGTGAAAATAGTTATGCTCGGTGGTGCCAGAACGAAAAGGAAAGGTTTCAAGAAACATGGCCCGACAGTGCCAGAACAAATTAAGCGTCAGTTCTGACGCTGGAAAAAATGGGGTTGCTGGAAAGGGTTAGCTCACTCCATACGGGCTCAGTATTACCGGGTAGGAAACACAAGGTGGTGTCGGGGCTTAAGAAAACATTGGAGTAGAGTAGCTAAAGTGGATTATTTTTTAGGACTTTGACTTTAAACAATATCTTGAAAAGTTGGAGCTAGTGGTCACAATTGATATCACTCAAATTATGAGGACTATTTTTCTTGAAATAAACTTAAAAATGTTAGTCCCCTCAACTGGTTTGTCATTGAACACCCAAATCCAATAAGGGTATCTATATGAATTTTCATGGCTCCCGACCGTCATTTGCGATTCCACCGCAGTCAATTTTTCTGCCTCCTCTGCATCTATCCAGAGCTACCCCAATATCGAAACCATCCCTGCTTAATGAGCCTGCTGATGATGGTGTGCCACATCCCCATCGTACCGGAGCTGCGTGGGCAGGCGTCGTCGAGCTCTGTCGCGATTCTCCCATCGTCGTGCTCAATAACAATGACCTGACGATGGAGGTGGAATCTAGCTCTAAGTTCAACCCCCTCTCACCTAGTATGAGCAGCTGAAGCATAAGCTAGAGGAGGAGAGGATTGCCATATTCACCTCTACCAAAGACTATTGTGCATAGCTTGTCGTCCGCAAGCAACGTGACATCGAGAAGCACCGCAACCGAGGCCTCCCATGCCTAGTATTACCGAGCGTGTGGCCCGCGAGCAACACGCTACCAGCGGTCGCCGCGCAATAAAGGCCTCGTAATAGAGCTCTCCTACTGCAAGCACCGTGCCGCGTACGAGGCACCGCATAGCCCACGACCAGGCTTGGAAGGAGCTACAAGAGGACATTGCTGCCGACGAGGGAACACATAAGATACTAGTGTCGGTTGAAGATTTCATCGATATTTCATCTGATGACGAGGCCTAGTAGGTGACATAATTTTAAGTTTTTGCATATAGTTGTGTGTCATGGTATGAAGGCTTGACTTTTGTGATGTTTAAGTAGGTTTTAGTTACGTTTATCTTAGACTTAACTTTTATTTGAGTTATGTTTAATTATATACCTTGCATTATTAAGTTGGAAGTGAAGTTCAATGATGAAGTATATGGCCAAAACAGGGGAATAGCTTTCAAATGTGCTTTTGGGGTTAATGTTTTGAGCATCGATTAGAAACCACCCTCCCCGAACCAAAACAGGTTTATACATCTTGCCAAGTTTATGTTTGATCAAAGTGCGGAAAGGTGCAGCTAAAAAAAGAAGTGCGGAAAGGTGACAAACATATTGAAGAAATTTTCTTGTTCAGCTACTCATAATAAGTTCATGTTATGGTTTTAGTTCGAACCGAGGGAATATGTAGGAGGTAGGAACAGATGGAAAAAACTGCCCTCACGCAGGATCGAACTACGGACCTTCAGTTTACAAGACTGACGCTCTACCACTGAGCTATAAGGGCTGTTTCGTTTTGTGATTGTATACATCTTATTAATTAATGACCAATGCAGTACAAAATGGCGTTGATAATTACTTAATTTCAGAATATGTATACTAAAAAGAATCGAAGCAGCCCTTATAGCTCAGTGGTAGAGCGTCAGTCTTGTAAACTGAAGGTCCGTAGTTCGATCCTGCGTGAGGGCAACTTTTTCTCCCTTTCAAGTTCACAATATCTATTACCTCCTTTATTTTTTTTGCAACCCAAATTTCGTACCGTAATCAAGCTCTTTCTCAAAAGGTCGTAATGAACTCTGATTCCGACGAGTCGCCGGGACCAAACGATCTACACGTACGGCGCCACAGAACCAACCGATGGCACAAACCGAACGTGAACGCACGTTGCTGGTCCAGGAGCGATGGCCGACCCGACGCCGACGCGTGCGGGCACCAGAACCAGCGGCATGGCCGCGAGGAGCGGAGTAATGTTCGACACCGCGGTCGCCTCGACGCCGGCCTCCGCCAGGGAGATGCTGTCCGGCGGCGTCGCGGGCGTGCTGGCCAAGACGGCCGTGGCCTCGCTCGGCCGCGTGAAGCTCCTCCGCCGAACGGGCGGCGAACCAGGGGACGTCGGCGCCGTCCGGACGCTCGTCGGGATCTACCGCCGGGAAGGTGTCGCGGGGATCTACCGCGGCAACGGCGCCAACGCGCTGCGCGTGTTCCCGTCCAAGGCGCTCCACTTCGCCGCCTACTTGCGGTACAGGGGCTGGCTCCTCGCCACCACGGCCGCCCCGTCGTCGTCGGTCGTGGACCTCCTCGCCGGCTCGGCCGCTGGAGGCACCGCGCTGCTCGCGACGTACCCGCTCGACCTCGCCCGCGCGCGGCTCGCCTCGGGCGACGCCGCCCGCACGAGCGTGCACGGCGTCCTCCTGGCCGCGTACGCGGAGGGTGGCGGCGGCGTGCGCGGGCTGTACCGCGGCGCGTGCTCGGCGCTGGCGCGCGCGCTGCCCAGGGCGGGGATCAAGTTCGGCGCGTACGAGTGGCTCAAGCGGCGGCTACCCGAGGGGTACGACGGGCGCGCGGACGCGCAGCTGGCGTGCGGGGTGGCAGCGGCGCAGGTGGCCAGCACGGCGACGTACCCGCTGGGCGTGGTGCGGCGACGGATGCAGCTCGGACTGGCAACCGGTGGCGTGCTGCAGGGCATCCGCGCCATCGCGCGGGAGGAGGGCGTGAGGCGGCTGTACGCCGGGCTGGGTATCGGGCTGGTGGCTTACGACCAGATGAAGCTTCTCTTGAAGCTGTCGGCCGGCGGTGACGGCGAGAGTGCTCACGCACCCTAGGCTGGCCGGCGACGAGTGCCGGAGTGCGTAGTTTGCTGGTGAATACAGGAGAGCCGGTGATCTCGTCACAATCGTCGAGCGCGTAGTAAAAGTCAAGTAGTAGTACGACGTAGGTAGATTCTCCTGCATGCTTTTGCTTTTTGGAAGTTAGAATTTCTGACTACTCCGTATATACTAGTATATATCTGCATTTTGCAATCTCATAAATGTTTGGATAATTCAACCATCGTCTGAGAGCATCTCCAACAGCCACGTCTGCAAAAGCGGAGTCCAAAAAAGCACGAGTCGGGTCAGCGGTTTCAGATTCAGATAGTTCAGTTCAATCAAGAAAGAGGTAAAAAAATTCCTTTTGAAACTGGCGTTTCTATTGTAAAAGAATTCGATGCCCCTGTGTAAAATTGAGTCAAGAAAAAGGTAAGCGCCGGGTCAGAGGCGGAACAGACATTCAAAGCAACCGAACCATAGATCCAGCTTTGCATGACAAGCATAACGAAAGTAAGCATTTGGCCAGCTAAAAAACCTTTTGCACCGCGCGGAGCGTCTGTTTTTGCGGTGTGCTTGCTCCAGTGACCGCTGCAAAGTTTAGAGCGCGCGAGCCGCTCCAACAGACGCGCTAAACTACAGCGCGTTTAAATTCATGCCTACAACATCATTCAACCAAGTTCAAAATCCGAACAAAAGTTCATGACAAAGTTAAAGTTCACACAAACAAATGGCACATCTCAACAATCTTGCCTCATCCTCGTCTTCGTCCTCCTCTTCCTCCGATTCATCTTCCTCATCCAAAGACGATTCTTCCTCCTCCTCTTCATTGTCGCACGCCGCGTCATCATGTGGAGCTCGGAAGGTGTTGACAAGATCTTCAACGGAAGGTGTGTGATGAGGCACACCGAAAGACATTCCACCCATGCCGCCCGGAGTTGCTCCCATGCCTTCCATGAGAGACGCAAAACACATGCCTTCCATGGTAGCTCCGAAGCCACCCATGCCTCCCATGGTCTCCATGGTAGCTCCAAAGCCACCATGCCACCCATGGTAGCTCCGAAGCCACCTTTGCCTCCCATGCCGCTAATGCCACCGCCACCAGTGCCGCCAATGCCACCGCCTCCCATGCCGCCCATGCCACTGCCACCCATGCTGCCCATGCCACCGCGAGCACTTGAGTGTGCGGCACGCGGAAGCGGGCGCACCAAATAAACGGCACGCGATGGCTTCGGACTACGCGCTGAACTCTTTATGCCGCGCACGCGGTTATTGCGCCTCTGCTGGAGCTCGGTTAGCGATTGCGCGTGCTCTAAAAATCACAAATTTGTGCGCGGCGCTTATATAGCGCGGCTATTGGAGATGCTCTGAGATACATGTTGCGGCAGGACGCTTGTATAGCGCGGCATTTGATTGGCATTTAAAAGGAAATGTTACACACTCTCTTCCTAGCAATTTTTTTGAAATGTCTCTTCATAACAAAATCTACTTTGAAACAAGTGCGCTCTCTTTATTAATTGATGATACATAATGAAACATTATGGTACAATTGAAACCATTAAAAAAACATTATGCTTTTTTTGAGTAAAAAGTATTATGCAATAGTACCATATGAGCGCACGAGATTGTTGGGCCGCTTACTAAATCAGTCCGTCGCCAGGGCAGCAGGGGTGCGCCGGAACTATAAGTCGCTTACTACGACCTCAAAGATAGCGTCGTCTCAAAGAGTTCCCTTAGTGGTCCGGCGAGATAGACGTTTTTCTATTTGTCTTTTTCCTTCAATTTCTTTTGGGTTTTCCTTCATAGTTTTTTTTCAATTTTCAGTTTGTTTCTTCTGTTCCTTTCATCTGCTTTTCTTTGGTTTCCTGTTTTCCTGCATTTCTTCACCGGTTTTATTGTTTTTATTTTACCTTTTTCCCTTTTATTTTCTCAACACATGCCTACTTTTTTCAATAGACATTGTACATTTTCATGTACTTGTAGAAAATATTTTGATACACGATCAACATTTTTCAAATATATGATGTATATTTTTTTAAATATATGGTTCAAACTTTTTTTGCAGGACGTTTCAAACTTTTTTAGAATACATGATAAACATTTTACAATTACGCATTGAGCATTTTTCTAATAACATGAAACATTTATTTAAAATTGCGCAATTTTTTAATGCCATGAAACATTTTTAAAACGCTCCGAGCATATTTTTTACATTGTACAATTTTTTTTAATATCATGATGATATTTTTTAAACGCCTGAACATTTTTCTATAATTTCACATACTTCTGTTTGAAGGCTATAACATTTTTTAGATGTTACGGAAACAATTTTTATACACCTCGTTAACATTTTTAAAATGTGTGGTGAACGTTTTAAGTAAATTCATTTTGTAATAAATAATATGTTTTAATAATATTTTGAAATGAAACAAAAGTAAAAAAGCACTAACACTACTTGGGCTGGCCTACCGTAAGCTCGCTTTAGGCGATTGAGGCTCCATCTCGTGTCAAGCGAGATATAGGAGCCCTGGTAGGGGTGGGTGTATGCATCCGCGCATGATGGTCTTGTCATGTGTGAATCCATCTTCTCTGTGTTGAGGATATTTGGGGGGGTTAAACGTTCATGACTACTATTCCCTCATTTTTTTGTTTTTTTTATTATTTTTTGTGTATGTGTGTTGGTCTCTTTTTGTTTGTGTGTATGTGTGTGTGTGAGAGAGAGAGATGGAGAGGACATGCCACTGGCATGAGATGCACTTCAACTTTTAAGTGTGTCGAGAGACGACTATTCTCTAACACTGTTATTTTTTCCTATCAACACCGAGTATAACATGGACACATACATGCAAGTTCTATGCAATCTAGCTATGTACCAAATCATACTATTGTCTGAAAGTTCTAGGCAATCTATGTACAAAATCATACTATTGTCTGAAAGTCCTGCGATTACATGCTTGTCCTCGCTATTGTGAAACAGTGCAAGTTATATAAAATCTATGTGGAAATTTTTGTCACCGTTTCATGAAGTTTTATTTCTGCATTTTCTTTCTTCTTTTAAGGTAATACCAATGCCCTTAATTCAATAACCTATCTTAGAATAACATATGTTTGTATGATTTGTTATTGTTTAACTACGTGTCTTTGCTTATTGGTAAAAAGAAAAACTGCATAAAAAATATGTTTATGTTTCTCGCTTGTGCTAATATTCCTGGCTCATGCTTTTATTGTTTCTTATTTGAATTTGTAGCCAGCTGGATTTCTCCTATATTGGTGTATGCAACAGTGGTTTGATGATGCAATTGTGTGACACCACTTAAGTTTGTGTCAGGAACATGTAATAGAATTGTTTTTTGTAATTGATCTACTTAAATCCACAATATACAAAACTAAGTGAAATCCTTGTAGAAATTTTTGTCATAATTTTCAAGTTTTTTTCATTTCCTTTCTTCTTTTATAGTAATACTAGTGCCAGTAGTTCATTCTACCTTGTAATAATATTTGTTTCTATTGGTACTTGTTTTTTTTGAGGGGGGGGGGGGGGTCTATTGGTACTTGTTTCTATTTTTTTTTGTACACGTATTTTTTTACCGAAGAATATTCTCCTATATTTATGCATGTGGCGGCAGTTTGATGCTACAATCGTGTGACACTACTTAATTTTCTTTAGGCTCCGAGCCACCTTCTAAAAATGGAGCATAGTGAAATTGGATTATTTTTTAGTTTAAAAGGCCGGAATTGCGTTATTGGAGCAGAGCTAGGAAGGCTTTTTGTTGCTTCGTCGATTTTCTGGTCGCTATATTTTCTCCCATATCCGTGCATGCGACAAGGGTTGGATGCTACAATTGTATGACACTGCTTAATTTTATGCTAGGAACTTAAAATTGTACATTTTTGCAATTCATCCACTTAAATTATAAATATTGCAATTCATCCACTTAAATCATAATTATTGCTTAAAAATTTTGAAGCACAAGATTTTTTTTGGTTGATCCTTAATGACAGGATAATAACAGGAATCTCTTACAGGAGATCTATGGTTATTGGCTTTGTAGCAGTTTATTGGGTCTTTTCTTTTTTGAGGGGTCATCATTTTGGCTGCCCATATGCAACAACCAGCCTAGGCCTTGTCTCCCTTTGGGCTGTTGGTCTGTCGGTTTCTTGAAAATTATTTAAACAACGACAAAAACTCGGTCATAGAAATTAAATACTGCATTTACTCAAAAAAGAAAGAAAGAAAATCCTGCATCACAGTTTTTTTTTACTAAAACAGCGAAAAACATGCCACTGTGAGTGTACATACAGAATAATTCCACGCGTGGACTAATTCACGAGTTTAAACAAAACGCAGGCATTGTGAAACCAAAAGTATGTACTTTCAAAAGAAAGTACATACTTTTGGTTTCACAATGCCTGCGTTTCGAAATCAAAAGTATGTACTTATAAATAATATAATAAAGTCTGCAATGGCGTGTCAAACCGTAAGAGCAGTTGAGCACATAGACACACCAACGGCTACACGTCGCTGTTGGATATCTTACAAAATGTGATAAGGTCCGTATAGCATACAAATACATTTTACAAAGAATTTACTGAAACTGGTATTATCTTGTAGACGATGTTGACATGTGTTTATAGACTTGTCCAAACTTTGACTTGGAACAAACATAAACCTTCAGTTAACTTATTATAATGGCGAGACTAGTGGTTAGTTGGGCGAGCGTGCGTGCGGTGCACCGGCCAAAACTACATACGTAGCAATACGTACCCTACATATGTATAAGGTATCAACGGAGGGAGACCATTTCACGCATGTAGCCTCTCGTATGAAGGGAAGCAACAGCTTAACCCACGCAGGGCGGCTGCAGCCTCCAACTTCGACAGGTTACCTACCTTCCAACTCGTTCAGTTCAGGTCATAGCAGTAGCTCTTGCCATTGTCTGCTTGCACTTCAAAACTTCCGAGTGGAAGATTTTGTAATTCACGATGTATTTTGCATATGTCTATATGCATCCGTATGTAGTTTGTATTGAAATTTCTAAAAGAAGTTATTTACCAACGGAGGGAGTAGTACTATAGATAGTATTGGACTATTGGTCTATTGGACCATTCAGTGCATGCACCCACAGGCGGCACAGATGCTGCATGCGTGACCGACTAATTCAAGCACACCACCTTCGTTGACAGCATCCGCGAAATTGACACATATGTATAGTACTCTCAGTCTATCACGGTCTCACCGGTCCAAACCGCTATTAGAAACATGTCTGTTCGGCGAAGATGTCTATCTGCACATCATGCGTATCTATCGATCGGGTGGACGAATTCATTCACAGCTTAAACGACAAAACACCACCAACCGCGAAGCTAATCATAAATTATGCGGTTAGTTAGTTGTGTGTTGTGCATTGGATTATTCTTCTATGAAAGGACTGACGGAACTCTGAACCAGCCTGCCAGCCAGATTATTCTTCTAGGCAACCAGATTGAATTACACTAGTAGAAAACAAGGCTTTGGTTGGGGCCTGGCCAGCCCATTAGTCCCGATTCAGTCACGAACCAGGACCCATGGGGGCATACATCCCGGTTCGTGAGCCCAGGGGGTGACCGGTGCCTCGTGGGCATTGGTCCCGGTTCGTAGGAACCCTTTTGTACAGGTTCCTGGCATGAACCGGAACCAATAGGCCTCGCTCCTGGCCCACATACATTTGTCCCGGTTCGTGGCTTGAACCGAGACAAAAGGTTGGGCTTTAGTCCCGGTTTCAGCCACGAACCGGGACAAATGAGTTGCCTATATATACCCCATTGCCGCGGCAGAGCACTCCACAGTGCTTTGTTTTTTCTGGCCGGCGAGGGGAGGGCATTTGGGTGCTCTAGCTCACCTCCTATGCACATGAGGTGTTCGATGAAATGCCCGAGCCACACCAGTTAAGCTTTCTCCTCTCGAAGCTCGACCTTCAATCTCCATTTTCCCCGAGATTTGCATAGGTTTAGCGGTCCATCACGTCCTGTCCCCGTCTTTACCGTCGTCGATCGCCCGTGCCAATCTCGTTGCCGGCACCACCGTGGTGAGCCTCTTGTTCTTATTTTCTTTCTGAAAGAAAAGAATTCTTACTTTAGATAGATACTTGTCTAATTATATATAATGCATGCAGATGAACCGACAATGGATGTATGGTGACAGACACACCTCTGAGTACGTTAAGGGCATGCACAATTTTCTCGAAATGGCTGAGGCAAACAAGCATAATGGTTTTATGTGTTGTCCATGCCCTAGTTGTGGGAATACGAAGTCTTACTCTGACCAGAAAATCCTTCACACCCATCAGCTTTATAAGGGTTTCATGCCACACTATAATGTTTGGACGAGGCACGGAGAAATAGGGGTTATGATGGAAGACAACGATGAAGAAGAGGACGATGACAACTATGTGCCCCCTGAATACGGCGATGCTGCAACGGGGGAAGCTGCTGAAGATCAAGATCAGAAACCAGACGATGTGCCCGATGATAATGATCTCCGCCGGGTCATTGTTGATGCAAGGACACAGTGCGAAAGTCAAAAGGAGAAGCTAAAGTTCGATCGCATGTTAGAGGATCACAAAAAAGAGTTGTACCCGAATTGCGAAGATGGAAACACACGGTACCGTACTAGAATTGCTGCAGTGGAAGGCAGAGAATGCTGTGCCTGACAAAGGATTTGAGAAGCTACTGAAAATATTGAAGAAGAAGCTTCCAAAGGATAACGAATTGCCCGACAGTACGTACGCAACACAGAAGGTTGTATGCCCTCTAGAATTGGAGGTGCAGAAGATACATGCATGCCCTAATGGCCACATCCTCTACCGCAGTGCTTACGAGGATTTGAACGCATGCCCGGTATGCGGTGCATTGCGGCATAAGATCAGACGAGATGACCCTGGTGATGTTGACGGCGAGCCTCCCAGGAAGAAGGTTCCTGCGAAGGTGATGTGGTATGCTCCTATAATACCACGGTTAAAACGTCTGTTCAGAAACGAAAAGCATGCCAAGTTGATGCGATGGCACAGAGAGGGCCGTAAGAAAGACGAGAAGTTGAGAGCACCCGCTGACGGGTCGCAGTGGAGAAGAATCAAGAGAAAGTACTGGGCTGAGTTTTGAGGTGACCCAAGGAACGTATGGTTTGGTTTAAGCGCGGATGGCATTAATCCTTTCGGGGAGCAGAGCAGCAATCACATCACCTGGCCCGTGACTCTATGTATGTATAACCTTCCTCCTTGGATGTGCATGAAGCGGAAGTTCATTATGGTGCCAATTCTCATCCAAGGCCCTAAGTGTCACAACCGACTTTTTCAATAAATAACTATTGAGAAAGTCGATCTTTAAATCCCAGTATAGGAAAAAGTCATCCTTTCTGGTAGACAAATGCTTGATAAACAGAGAACCAGTAGCATCAAATATATTACAAGGTTGAGCTGAGGCTGCTCAACAATTTATTACAAGCTCGCCAATATCTTACATATGGGCGGTCATGACACAGGGGTGTGGTGGCATGATACTAGCTCGAGGAAAAAGTGGTGGATAACTTGACTCCTAATCGGCAGCTCATCGGCGTCGGGGAGGCTCGATGAATTTATTCGGGGTTGCGGAAGCGGATAATACAATGACCAAAACAGGATCGCATGGACTGGACTGACTCCTCTAGGCATCGGACTCGCTATCAAACTCTTCATCCAAGAGATCGCCTTCATCAACATCTGGCCAAATCAACAAGCCAGATGAGTACTTTGAAAGTACTCGCAAGACAGTTCGGACAAAAGATATAATCAATGAATGCATGAATGCGTCATGAATAAAGGATGATGCTCATATGACAACGATATTATTGCAGGACTTGATAAATAAAATAAATAACTGAAAACCGATCGGGTGTCTGGAGCGACGCCTCGAAAGGTAAATAAATAATATGAATGCCGCAGTCGGGCGTCTAAGCGACACCACATAAAGGGCTTAAAAGAAATGCCGCAGTCGGGCGTCTTAGCGACACCACGTAAAGGGCTTTAAAAGAAATGCCACAGTCGGACGTCTGAGCGACATCACATAAAGGGCTTTAAAAGAAATGCCACAGTCGGACGTCTGAGCGACGTCACATAAAGGGCTTTAAAAGAAATGCCACAGTCGGACGTCTGAGCGACATCACATAAAGGGCTTTAAAAGAAATGCCACAGTCGGACGTCTGAGCGACGTCACATAAAGGGCTTTGAAAGAAATGCCACCGGCGGACGTCTGAGCGACATCGCAGACAGGGCTTGCAACAAATGTAAATAACAGATATGCCACCGTCGGACGTCTGAGCGACATCACAGACAGGGCCTATAACAAAAGTAAATAACAGGTGCGCCACCGTCGGACGTCGGCGACATCACGCATGTGGCTTGTAATGAATGTAAATAACAAGATTAGTCTATCCACAAGAATAATCTTTTAACCGGATTTATCACACATAAATCCCACCGGAGTTTTGTCACTGAGGCTGATACCTGACAAGATAAGATGAATATAGTACTTGAACAAAGTACAAGATGATTGAAAGATTTGAGACTCTGCAGAGTTTGGATGAACTGACCATAGCCAACGGATTTTCGTAGTCACGAAGGACTAGTTCCGTTTACGGTATTTCAGTAGAAACACATTTAACTAGTACACACCCATTTCACCTCACAAATGCCAGGAATCACCCTGGACAACGTCCAAGAAAAACTTTGAGACGGGGAGGCCACAACCTCGAGTAACATGGGATCAAATTTCTATACGCGCGCTCTAAGGGGTGCCACCCTCTCGGTCCCAACCGAAACACCCATGCCCCCTGACGGATGGCGGGCTTTAATCCAGGGCCATGGAACCCTCATCCCGCCTCTCTATTTTGTGTGTACCAGGAAAGCGATTTGCAACTTACTATGCCATATTCCTTTCGGAAAACATGTGACAAGATAGGAAGGAATGAATGGAAATGTGATTTGTTTCCACGATGACACGGAAGTCAAAAAGATCTGGCATAAGACTAGCATGTCACAACACTGCCATCTTACCCATCCTCATGCCAACACATGGCTATGCAAATATGTATCCAACAACATAATGCTTTCCGAAACTTACTTTCCGCTTATGTGCATGAAATATAACATTCAAAGTGATGTTCATGAACATGCCATGACTATGCTAAATGCAAACATGCAACAACACTCATCATATCAAGAGTTCAAACATGCTTGCCTGGTTCGGAGTAGTCGGAGTTTAAGCGTGTGAAGTTTGCAGCTCGTCACCTCCTCCCATTATCTACGGTATAAGGAAAAAATACGACGCAACATAAATACCGTGAGTGTACAGAAAAGTGTTCCAAATATTTTTCAAATAAATATGACAAAAAACTAGACAGAAAAATAAAGATGACAGAAAAGGAATCAATCAAAAATCATTTTCTGTTTAAAAGTTATAAGAGTTTTGGTCCAAGGACCCATCGTAATGAAACGAGAAAGTTTCGAGGGGCTCTGTGGAAAGTCCAGGATAACGTTTCGTTTTAAAGAAACGGCTGTGAGGCTGACAGGCGGGCTCCACCTGTCGGGTTTGAAATTTCAAACGGAGAAAACAGAGCGCGACGGCGCCCGAGAGGTGCGGTGGTCGCCGGCGGCGATCCACGACGAGGCAAGGTGATCGGGGGTTACCTTCGAGATCAGTGCACCGTTCCGCGTCTGTGGGTGGTGGTGGTGGTCGCCGGCGAGCACTGTGTCGACGGTGGCCCTTGCTCCGTGGACGGCGGTTCGGGCGATCGTGGATCTCGTCGGAGGGAGCTGCGGGGATCAAATAGGAGTGGGGTTAGTCTCCTAGTTGCTCGAGAGGGTTGTTGGCGAAGTTAGAGGCGTCGGAGGCAGCCTCACCGAGCGAATCGAGGTGGAGGCCGAGGCGGGCAGGCGGCGGAGTCGGGAAGAAGGGCCCCTCGAGGCTCTCCGGTGGCTAGGCGGGGTCTAGTGAGGTGGTGGAGTCGTGCGAGGCGAGAGCGAGCTTGGGGTGCTATATATAGCCGGCCGAGTCGGTTGCCGTGAACGGATAAGTCCGTGAGTTGATTCTGGCGGCTGTGGCTGGACGGTCGGCTTAGGAGCTTGAGCATCTCCTAGGTGGAGTAGTGGTGCCATTTTAGGGTCCAACGGCCACGGGAGGGAGGTTTACGGCTTGCCCTCGACGGAACGGCCGCACGTCGACCCGTCGGAGAACGCGCTCTGCGCATGCCAAACCACGGCGACGGTGCTGCATGCGTCTTGTTGGCAAGAGGATGGCCGCAGCGGAGCCACCAGGCGGTTTGGCGATGCCGAGAACGGCGTTGAGCCGCCGTTTTGCTCCACTGTCGGCCGTTACGGTGTTTGACCCCATAAAGCACGCCGGCGAAGCGAGCGCCACCGGCGCGGGAAAGGCGTAAGCCAGCGTGTGGAGCTCCGGACAAGCAGGCCAGGCTGCGAGCATCGAGCCAAACGCACAGTGGGCATGTGGATCAAGTTCTGGCGGAGAAACGACATCGAACTTTCTCTCAATTTCATCAATATGAACAAAGCGATTGCATGCGGTGTTCGACAAAATGATTACGGTATCCGAGGATTTTTCCTTGAGCTGATTTTTGGTGGAGTGGTCTCTCATTGCAACTAGAGGTTGCCTGAATTTTGGTGGAATTTTTGGAGAAGTGCAGACATGAATTTCACCAAATTTGGCAAATCTGGTCCAAACTTGCAGTGAGTGAAATTTGAAATATTTGAAAAGAAGAAGAGTGGATCAAGATGGTTCTGGGTTGTGGGTACAAAGGACTATCCAGGGGTGTTGAGTTGAGGTCAAAAATCAAAAGAATTAGGGTACTTGCTTTGCAAATCACCTAGGCTCAAAAGAAAAGACAGAATTATTTTGGGAGGAGAAATAATTGGAATAAAATCCAAAAATGGATTTTATTAGTTTGGACAGAATGTTTGGGTTGTACCAAAGTGGGAGGAGGGGTTTTTGGGGGAGTTTCACCATAGGAGGCATGGTAAACCAGAGTGGATACAAATCAAATGAAAGACCAAAAATCAAAAAGGTTTTCTTTTTAAAAGAAACTAAATCCAAGAAAAAAAAGATTTTTGAGAGGGCAAACTTAGAAGATGGTTTTTAGGAAGGTTTTAAATGACCTTCTTCCAAACCAAGTGTAACACCCCGGTGTAATGATGCTACAGTAACCCCTGGGGTTAAGTTATTTGTTTTGCTAAACATGTGCCTGATCATTAATTGTCTCATGCTCTTTCACATTCCAGTTGAATTCAAATTCAAATTCTGTGTGAAATTTGAAATGCTCAAACATGAAAACTAAAATGTTCATCATGTGGAAAGTATTCTTCTGGTAATATTGGTGGTGAACCAACATTTTTGCAAAGGGTTTGAGTGGCCTAAACTGCTTAAAACAGTGACCTAAGCAATAAATTAAATGCCCTTTTAATTTATAAAATTGGCAACTATTCCAAAAGCCTCCCAACCATTTTGAGGCCGTTCACTTTAATTCTTTGAGATAGTTTTGTCCAGTGGCATAATTATGAAAAGTCAATTGTGGCTAAAAGAAAATGCAAAAGTCTTTGGAAAAGAAAAAGAATAACAACAAAAAAAGAAAAGGAGAAGTAGAGGGAGAGAAAGGCCCTCTGCCTCACTCGACTTCGCCCACCCGAGCCACCTGGCCACCAGCCCCCTTCCCATGGGCCTCGGCCCACCACAATAGCCGGCCCAGCTCCCGTCTGCGCCCTCCTCCTGTTCCCAGTGCGCACCGCTCTGAGGGGCTCGTCGTCGCCCGACCACCTGCCCGGCATGCGGGTGGATAAGAGCGCCCCACCTCCGACGCCTCGAGTCCTCCCCCTCACCTACCGCCGCTCCCGCTACTCCGTCCCCCTGGCTCTCCCTCACCCACTCTCCCCTTCTCTCTCTCTCCCTCTCCTTCATTTTGGAGAGGAGGCCCGGCCTTGATCGCCCGTGCCTCGCCCGTCCTCATGACCATCGGCGCCGTTCGCCTTGCCATCGTGCCCATCGTCTCTGCCGTCGTCGTCTACCCGTCCCCGTCCGTGGCCTTGAGCCGAGCCTTGCGAAGTGCGGATCGAGCCGCCCCCTTTCGCCTCTGTCGCCGGCGAACTCCGTCGTCTCCGGCAACTGCTGCTGCTACTAATCTTACACCGGGCCACCTTGTGCCTTCCCGGTGAGCTCTCCTACCTTCTCCCTCTCCTTGCCGACTTGGCGCGCTACCTAGCTGCTTCCCCACGTGCGCTCAACGCAGCGCCATGAGCTTGTCGCCACGAGTCTCCGGTGACCAGTTGGTCACGGGCGTATGCCCGTTAGCTTCACCGCGCTGCGCAGCACCTTCCTAGCCTTTCTCCCCGGGTCGTAGCACGCTGTAGCTCCGTTTCATCGTCACCCGTACCGCTCCACCGCAAACCTCGTCGCCGACGCCGTTTAAACCAAGTCCGCCCTGCCACCACCGCAGAACGATGCGGCTTCGTCCTCTCGTTCGAACGAGCTAGTACACGAGCCCGGAGACGCCCCGTAGCTAAATCCCCCCCCGCTGGCCGTGCTTCCGCCTTGGGTTTTGCCACCGGCGGCTAGACGCCGGCGCTCGCGCTGACGTGGTCGACCGGGGCCACCCCCCAGGGTCACTACCTGGTGGTCCCAGGGGCCCGGGCTGGCTAGTTGACCGAGGTCAACTCGATTGGCAGCCCAGTCGATCGGTGGGACCCGTCCGTAACTCTAATTAAATTAGTTAACTTAATTAATCTAAACTAACGAGTCAGCGGATTGGGCCTAGAGTTTAATTAACTAGGTTTAGGTTAGATTTAACTCTGTTTAAACCCGCTGTCTATGACAGGTGGGTCCCCCATGTCAGTTTTGACCAGTCAACATCCTGTTGACTGCTGACGTCACTCCTACGTCATGCTGATGTCATTTTTCCATTTCTGTTAATATAAATAATTCCAGAATATTGTTTAAACTTTAAAAATTCATAGAAATTAAACCGTAACTCCGATGAAAATGTTTTCTATATGAAAGTTGCTCAGAAAAATCCAACGAATCCGGATACGTGGTCCGTTCATCTGTCACATGCCCCTAGCATTCTGAACAGGGAACTTTCCCCCTCTTTTCCCTTGTCCGGAATCCACCTAACGTCGGGAATTCACCCTCGGATGTTTCCCCCTTAAATGCATAGCGTGTAGTACGCGTTAGAGCATGCCTAGCGCTACGTATCGTCATGTCATGCTTAGTGTTACCTCTGTTTGCTATGTATTTACTGTTTCTTCCCCCTCTTCTCTTCGGTAGACCCCGAGGCCGCTGATGCCCCGGTGATCGACTACGTCACCGACAACCCCTCCTTGCCAGAGCAACCAGGCAAGCCCCCCTTTGATCATCCCGATATCGCCCATTCCATTCTCTCATGCTTGCATTAGATTTTGCTACTGTTATTGTTTGCACCTATTCTGATGCATAGCCTGCTTTTGTACCTGCTGTTGTACCTTACTTGCTTATCCTAAACTGCTTAGTATAGGTTGGATAGTGATCCATCAGTGATCCCCGCCTTGTCCCGACTGCCCCGCTGGATAATCAGAAGACCCGATCAACGGGATCGAAGACCAGGCCCCGACCACGCACATCACTTCCCCTTAGTTGCTCGACACTACTGGGTTACTATCGAGTACCGAGGGTGAAACCTCTACAAAACTTCTGATATTACCCTGTAGTATAGTTATTCGGTCGTGGTCATCGAGGGTGATTTCCTCTTTAACCACTTCGATACGACTGTCGTGCAACCCCTCAAGTGTGGACCTCGAGGGTGAATCCTCTTACGTTCACCTTGATGACTACATCGAGTGGAATTCACCGGGTGATTCCTCGGCTTTCCCTTGATGTTTAGGACACACAGTTACTATGGTTACTATGACTTTACACCGAGCCATGCTACTAAAGACGGGTCGACCACGAGGGGTACTCGCGAGCTTAATTGCAGTGATGTGGAGTCGAGTTGACTGGAGCGTGCCGCGAGATAAATACGAGGCGTGGCTGTGCATTCCTAGCCCTTGCCGCAAGTCCTCGAGACGGGCAACGGGTCACATCTTTCGTGAGTCTCGCTTGTTACCGCTGCGTTCCTAATCCACTACGATTTGGATATTTGATCCGAGGGGCCTCGGCCCGATAGCACTAACCATCACGTGGGCATAGTATGGGCGTTATCGTCAGACGCATCATCCGAAGCTTAATAGACGTCGTGGCCGAGCGGCGCGCTACCGGTTGGACCGGTAAGCTGCCTTTTTAGGAAGGTAGCTAGGTCTGCTCACCGGCCGCTCGCGAACGTGCAGGAGTTCCCGGGAGATGGCCCATGACCCACAGGGGCATAGGTTTAGTCCGGCGTCTTGGCCTCTCTATTAAGCCTAGGTCGGGTTGCGGCGTATTGTTTGGCCGAGGCCGGGCATGACCCTGGAAAGTGTGTCCGGCCGGAGTTAAGCGAGTGTGGTGGGTAAGTTGGTGCACCCCTGCAGGGAAGAAAATATCTATCGATAGCCTGTCCCCACGGTAATGAGACACTTGGAGTTGTATCCCGATCGATACAACTAGAACTGGATACTTGTGATGAGAAATGGATTGTGATGATAACTGGATAGTATGGCTCTGGGACTTCTTTCTCGCAGGGAGTCGAGAAAGGATCTCTGGCCGAGGTTGATAACACTTATACTACTTTACGTTATGCTACTCTACTCCCTCCTGTTGCTGCAAGATGGTGGGTCCGAGAAGATGCTAGTCTTCGATAGGACTAGGCCTTCTCTCTATTCTGGCATTTCTGCAGCCCAGTCCACATATACAACCTTCTTTTGATAATGTTGCATATGTAGTGTAGATCCTTGCTTGCGAGTACTTTGGATGAGTACTCACGGTTGCTTTGCTCCCCCTTTTCCCCTTTTCTTTTTCTTTCCGGTTGACGCAACCAGATGTTGGAGCCCAGAAGTCAGATGCCACCGCTGATGTCTATTACTACGTGGAGACCGTCGACGACCAGGAGTAGTTAGGAGGCTCCCAGGCAGGAGGCCTTGCCTTTTCGATCGTTGTTGCTTTTGTGCTAGCCTTCTTAAGGCAAACTTGTCTAACTTATGTCTGTACTCAGATATTGTTGCTTCCGCTGACTCTTGTGTATTCGAGCCCTCGAGGCCCCTGGCTTGTAATATAAAGCTTGTATTATTTTAATTTGTGTCTAGAGTTGTGTTGTGATATCTTCCCGTGAGTCCTTGATCTTGATCGTACACATTTGCATGTATGATTAGTGTACGATTGAATCGAGGGCGTCACAAGTTGGTATCAGAGCCAACTGCCTGTAGGTAGCCCCCTTTCCAACTCCTTGGCCGAAGTTGAGTCTAGTCACTGAAAAACTTTTACTAACATTGACTGTGTGGCTTACAGGCCCACGTCGCCATTGGGTGGTATTAGGATCTTTTACTCCTCGTCTATACTCTGGGACTCTGAACTCTCTTCTACTCGGGTTAAACGAATTTACTAACATTAGGATCCCGTGACCACATTCACCCCGAAGTTGGATAAAGCCATAGTTATTCCTTAGAATAGCCTCTTGAATAGTACACACGCCTGTCGTGTTGACTATGAAGTGGTATCCATCGTACATCTTTCCTTATGCATGTTTCATCATGAATGATCCTTATCTTTGCAAATGCTCAATGCTGAACTACCCCCTGTTACATGTTAGCGGGATGGTTAGACCACCGTCGTGGCCGTGGTGTCAATGATCCACCACCGCCCGAATTCTTTGCTGGAATGATGCAACAATTTGAGCTGAACCGCCAGTTCATGGAAGGAATGATGGCTCAGTTTCCTCGTTCGAACATGAATCTACAGCCAACCCCAATAACTCTGCAGGACTTCATGCGCCTCAACCCAACTATCTACCGCAGCTCAACTCAACCCCTTGATGCTGATGACTGGCTCCGCGACATCACGTATGAAATGGAGTATGCTAGTGTGGCCCCTGCCAGCTATGTCACCTTTGCATCTTTCTTTCTGAAGGGTCCCGCTGCTCAATGGTGGGACAGCCACAGGCATACCCTACCTACTGGAACGGTCATTACTTGGCCGGATTTCCAAGCTGTCTTCCGTGCCCGTTTCATTCCTCAGGGAACCATGGACAGGAAGAAGCGAGAGTTCCGCAACCTCACCCAAGGCAACAAGTCTGTAGATGCTTATCAACGGGAATTTCTGGACTTGTCACGTTATGCTGAAGAAGACATTGCAACTGATGCTCGTAAGCAAGAGACGTTCGTGATGGACTTCACCACGATATCAAGCTAGCATTGCTCGTTCATGACTTTGCCGACTTTGCCACCTTGGTGAACAAGGCTATTCAGGTTGAGACTGGTCTTCAGGAACACCAGGGATCCCTTAGGCGTAGTCGCGACGTTGGCTCATCTTCGGGCCCGTCAGCGCAGAAGCGTCGGATATGGATTCCCCACAGCATGTATCGTCCAATTGCACCTGCACCAAGACAGTCCTATGTTGCACCTCGTCTGCCTCCTCCACCGCAGAGGCAGCCCCTTCGGGTTGTACCATCCCAAGCTCCTGCTCCCGATCCCAATGATGGTCTCATGCTTCGATGTGGCCGTCCGAGTCACCTTGCCAAAGGATGCAATCGAAAAAGAACCACCGGTAATCGCCTTCAACTGACCGTAACAATCAGCCCCATAACAACAATGCCAGACCTTATGGTCGTGGTCAGGCTAATCATATTGATCTGAATGAAGCTCAAGACCAGCCTGCCACTGTGATGGGTACTCTTCTTGTTAATTCAGTACCAACATCTGTTTTGTTTGATTCAGGAGCATCGCATTCTTTCATATCAGAAGAGTTTGCATTCATGCATGACATTAAATACGAAGAGATGCACACTCCACTAGTGGTAAAAACCCCTGCGGGCCAATGTCAAACCTCCATGGTTAGCCACAACATATCAGTTGAAATCGAAGGGTTGGAATTTTTTGCATCCCCTATTATTCTGAAGTCTTCCAATATTGACCTTATTCTGGGAATGGATTGGTTGAAAGCACATACGGCTTCTATCGTTTGCGCCACCAAAACCGTCCACCTTCTGCACCCTTCAGATGAGATAGTAAGCTACAATGCTCGTCTGGTTCAAAACGCTGAAGCTCGACTTTATGCTTTGAATGCGTTGAACGCAGCACCTCTTGAGGGAATTGAAAAGATTCCAGTTGTTCGCGACTTCCAAGACGTATTTCCAGAAGAACTTCCAGGAATACCCCCTGCCCGGGCTGTCGAGTTCGTCATCGACTTGAAACCAGGCACCGTTCCTATCGCCAAACGGCCCTACAAGATGCCGCCTCATGAGCTCCTTGAACTGAAGGAGGAAATCGACAAATCTCTTCGCAGTGGTTTCATTCGTCCAAGTTCCTCTGCTTGGGGAGCACCTTCTCTCTTCGTCAAGAAGAAGGATGGTACGAACCGTTTGGTCCAAGACTATCGTCCTATCAACCAAGCTACAATTCGTAACAAATATCCCTTCCTCGGATCAATGATCCGTATGATCAACTGGCTGGATCATCGATATTCTCTAAACTCGACTTGAGGTTGGGTTACCACCAGATCCGTGTTCGTGAAGTGGATATTCCAAAGACCACATTCGCCACTCGTTATGGTTCTTACGAGTACACCGTCATGTCATTCGGTTTAACCAATGCTCCAGCTACATTCTCTCGTCTGATGAACTACATATTCATGGATTACCTCGACAAGTTCGTCGTAGTCTATCTGGATGATATCCTGGTATATTCGAAGAATAAAGAAGAACATCTTTGAACATCTTCGTCTTGTTCGGAAAAGCTTCGAGAGCATCAACTTTATGCCAAGTATTCCAAGTGTGAATTCTGGTTGCGAAGTCACCTACCTTGGTCATGTTATCTCCAAGGATGGTATTGCCGTCAACCCGGCACGTTCAGCTATTCTTGATCGACCCCTCCTAAGACTGTCAAGCAAGTCAAAAGCTTTCTCGACCTAGCCAGCTACTGTCGCCGCTTTGTCGAGAACTTCTCCAAGATCGCCAAGCCACTGACTAATCTGCTTCACAAAGGCGTTAAGTTTGATTGGACAGACAAATGTCAGGAAAGTTTCCAGACACTCAAGGACATCTTGACTTACGCCCAAGGCTTGCTCCCCGATTCTCGCAAGGACTTCGTCATCTATTGTGACGCTTCACGCCAAGGATTAGGCTGTGTTCTAATGCAAGAGCGCAGGGTGATTGCTTATGCTTCCCGTCAAGTGCGTCCTCACGAGGAAAACTATCCGGTTCATGACCTTGAGCTTGCAGCGGTTATCTTTACTGCTGAAGCTATGGCGGCAGTACCTTCTCGATGTCGTTGCGAGATCTTCACCGATCATCGTAGTCTGAAGTACTGTTTACTCAACCAGATCTGAACCTCCGTCGGCCAGCGGTGGATGGAAGCTATTATGGACTACAATCACAGATATCTTATACCCTGGTAAGGCTAATGTAATGGTCGATGCCCTGAGCCGCAAGTCATATTGCAGCAATCACATGGTCTACAAAGCTCAACCCCGCCTTTATGAAGAGCTATGCAAGCTAAACCTTCAACTAGTTCCACAGGGTTCTCTGAATAACCTTGTACTGGAACCAACTCTTCTAAAGGCAATTAAGTCTGCTCAAGCCAAAGATGCTCACATTGATTTGATGAAAAATGATCTTGCCTTAGAGAAATCTAGAGATTTCTCACTTGGTGAAGATGGAACCTTATACTTCAGAGATCGCATTGTAGTACCCCGGTTCGAGCTTATGACAGAAGGTGATGAAAGAAGCGCATGACACCCTCTCTCTATCCATCCGGAAGTACCAAGATGTATCTAGACATCCGGCGTAAATCTTGGTGGTCTAAAATGAAGCAAGACATTGCTCGGTATATCGAAGAATGTGACGTTCTTTGTCGTCGCGTCAAAAGCGTAACATCGAAACCGGCTGGACTTCTACAACCGCTTCCGATTCACGAATGGAAGTGGGATAAGATCCAAAGGATTTCACACAGGCCTTCCCAAGTCTCGTAAAGGTAACGATGCTATCTTTGTTGTCATCGACCAATTCTCGAAAGTTGCTCACTTTCTGCCAGTCAAGGAGACAATCACTGCTAGTCAATTAGCAAACTTGTATATCTCCAGAATTGTGTCACTCCATGTCATTCCAAAGGAGATCAGTTCAGACCGTGGCAGTATTTTCACTTCTAAGTTCTGGGATAGTTTCCAAGAGGCAATGGGAACTCACATTACCTGGAGCACTGCTTATCATCTCCAATCCCAAGGCCAAGTCGAGCGAGTCAACCAAATTCTTGAAGACATGCTTCGAGCTTGTGTTATTTCTTTTGGCAAGAAGTGGGAAGAATCTCTCCCTTATGCAGAGTTCTCTTATAACAACAGCTATCAAGCCAGCTTGAAGATGGAACCCTTCGAAGTGCTCTATGGACGTAAGTGCCGAACCCCTCTGAATTGGTCAGAAACTGGGAACGGGAACTCATTGGTCCGCATATTATTCAACAAGTCAAGAGCAGGTTCGCATTGTCCGGATAATCTCAAGGCGGCCCAGTCCCCGCCAGAAGAGCAACTATGACCGAAACACTGGGTTCAACTTATCAACCTTGTGAACAAGCTTATCTGCGTGTCACTCCTTTGAGAGGCACTCATCGGTTCGGAGTCAAGGGCAAGCTAGCTCCGCGCTACATTGGTCCTTTCCGCATTCTCGCCCCGCTGTGGCTGGTGGCTTATCAACTTGAGTTGCCACCTCAGTTCTCTCATGTTCATGAGGTCTTCCACGTGTCGCAACTTCGTCGATGCTTCAAGGATCCGGAACGTGAAGTGGATCCGGAATTGATTGAAGTTCAAGATGATCTCACTTACAAAGAGCATCCTATCCGCATTCTTGAAGAAGATGAACGTCGAACCCGCTGTAAGGTTACCAAGTTCCTCAAGGTGCAATGGTCGAATCATACTAAAGATGAAGCCACTTGGGAACGCGAAGATAACCTCCGGCTGAATACCCGACCTGTTCCTTCTACCTCTTAATTCTCGGGACGAGAATTTCTTTTAGAGGAGGAGAGTTGTAACACCCCGGTGTAATGATGCTACAGTAACCCCTGGGGTTAAGTTATTTGTTTTGCTAAACATGTGCCTGGTCATTAATTGTCTCATGCTCTTTCACATTCCAGTTGAATTCAAATTCAAATTCTGTGTGAAATTCGAAATGCTCAAACATGAAAACTAAAATGTTCATCATGTGGAAAGTATTCTTCTGGTAATATTGGTGGTGAACCAACATTTTTGCAAAGGGTTTGAGTGGCCTAAACTGCTTAAAACAGTGACCTAAGCAATAAATTAAATGCCCTTTTTAATTTATAAAATTGGCAACTATTCCAAAAGCCTCCCAACCTTTTTGAGGCAGTGCACTTTAATTCTTTGAGATTGTTTTGGCCAGTGGCATAATTTTGCAAAGTCAATTGTGGCTAAAAGAAAATGCAAAAGTTGCTGGAAAAGAAAAAGAAAAACAAAAAAAAAGAAAAGGAGAAGTAGAGGGGAGAGAGAGGCCCTCTGCCTCACTCAGGCTTCGGCCCACCCGAGCCAGCTGGCCACCGCGCCCCCTTCCCATGGGCCTCGGCCCACCACAGCAAGCCGGCCCAGCTCCCCGTACCGCGCCCTCCTCCTGTTCCCCCGGTGCGCACCGCTACAGGGGCTCGTCGCTGCCCAACCACCTCGCCGGCAGCGCCGCGGGTGGATAAGAGCGCCCCCCTCCAACGCCTCGAGTCCTCCCCCTCACCTACCGCCACTCCCGCTACTCCGTCCCCCTGGCTCTCCCTCACCCACTCTCCCCTTCTCACTCTCTCCCTCTCCATCGGTTTGGAGAGGAGGCCGACGCACGCCGCCGCGTTTCGCCCGTCCTCGCGCGCCATCGAAGCGCCTGTTCGCCTCGCCATCGTGCCCATTGTCTCTGCCGTCGTCGTCTACCCCGTCCCCGTCCGTGAGCGCGAGCCGGGAGCCACTGCGGGGTGCGGATCGAGACGCCCCCTTTCGCCTCTGTCGCCGGCGAACTCCGTCGTCTCCGGCAACTACTGCTGCTACTAATCTTACACCAGGCCACCTTGTGCCTCCCCGGTGAGCTCTCCTACCTTCTCCCTCTCCTTGCCGACTTGGCGCGCTCCCTAGCTGCTTCCCCACGTGCGCCCGAACGCGGCGCCGCGGAGCTCGTCGCCGGCGAGTCTCCGGTGACCAGTTGGTCACGGGCGTATGCCCGTTAGCTTCACCGCGCTGCGCAGCACCTTCCTAGCCTTTCTCCCCGGGTCGTAGCACGCCGTAGCTCCGTTTCATCGTCACTCGTAGCCGCTCCACCGTAAACCTCATCGTCGACGTCGTTTCCGGCCAAGTCCGCCCGGGCCACCACCGCAGAACGACAAGCGGGCATTCGCTTCGTTCGAACGAAGCTAGGACACGAGCCCGAGACGCCCGTAGCTAAATCCCCCTCGCTGGCCGTGCTTCCGCCGTGGGTTGTGCCACCGGCGGCTAGACGCCGGCGCCATACGACGTGGTCGATCGGGCCACCCCTGTGGTCACTACACGGTGGTCCCAAGGGCTCGGCCGGGCCGATTGACCGAGGTCAACTCGACTGGCAGCCTCAACATCGATCGGTGGGACCCGTCCGTAACTCTAATTAAATTAGTTAACTTAATTAATCTAAACTAACGAAGTCAGCGGTGTGGGCCTAGAGTTTAATTAACTAGGTTTAGGTTAGATTTAACTCTGTTTAAACCCGCATTGTCTATGACAGGTGGGTCCCCATGTCGATTTTGACCAAGAACGCCCTGTTGATCGCCGACGTCACTCCTACGTCATGTCGACGCTCATTTTCCATTTCTGTTAATATAAATAATTCCAGAATATTGTTTAAACTTTAAAAATTCATAGAAATTAAACCGTAACTCCGATGAAAATGTTTTCTATATGAAAGTTGCTCAGAAAAATCCAACGAATCCTGATACGTGGTCCGTTCATCTGTCACATGCCCCTAGCATGCTGAACATGGAACTTTCCCCCTCTTTTCCCTTGTCCAGAATCCACCTAACGTCGGGAATTCACCCTCGGATGTTTCCCCCTTAAATGCGCAACGTGTAGTACCGCGTTAGAGCACGCCTAAGCGCCACGTGATAGTCATGTCATGCTTAGTGTTACCTCTGTTTGCTATGTATTTACTGTTTCTTCCCCTCTTCTCTCCAGAGACCCCGAGGGCCGATGCCCGGTGATCGACTACCTCACCGACGACCCCTCCTTGCCAGAGCAACCAGGCTAGCCACCCTTTGATCCTCCCTGTATCGCCCAGTCCATTCTCTCATGCTTGCATTAGATTTTGCTACTGTTATTGTTTGCACCTATTCTGATGCATAGCCTGCTTTTGTACCTATTGTTGTACCTTACCTGCTTATCCTAAACTGCTTAGTATAGGTTGGATAGTGATCCATCGATGACCCCGCCTTGTCCCGACCGCCTACCGGATAATCGAAGACACGATCAACGGGATCAAGACCAGGCCCGACCACGCACATCACTTCCCCTTAGTTGCTCGACACTACTGGGTTACTATCGAGTACCGAGGGTGAAACCTCTACAAAACTTCTGATATTACCCTGTAGTATAGTTATTCGGTCGTGGTCATCGAGGGTGATTTCCTCTTTAACCACTTCTGATACGACTGCGTGGCAACCCCTCAAGTGTGGACCTCGAGGGTGAATCCTCTTACGTTCACCTTGTTGACTACATCGAGTGGAATTCACCGGGGGTGATTCCTCGGGCTTTCCCCTTGATGTTTAGACACACAGTTACTATGGTTACTATGACTTTACACTGAGCCATGTTACTAAAGACGGGTCGACCCTGAGGGGTACCCACGTGAGCTTAATTGCGAGTGATGTGGAGTCGGGTTGACCTGGAGGGTGCCGCGAGATAAATACGAGGCGTGGCCGGGCATTCCTAGCCCTTGCCGCAAGTCCTCGAGATGGGGCAACGGGGTCACATCTTTCGTGAGTCTTTGCTTGTTACCGCGCGTTCCTAATCCACTACGATTTGGATATTTGATCCGAGGGGCCTCTGGCCTGATAGCACTAACCATCACGTGGGCATAGTATGGGCGTTCTGCGTCGTATGCGTCATCCGAAGCTTAATAGACGTCAGCGACTGAGCGGCGCGCGCCGGTTTGGACTGGTAAGCTCCTGCCTTTTTAGGAAGGTAGCTAGGTCTGCTCACCGGCCGCGTTCGCAACATGCAGGAGTTCCCGGGGAGATGGCCCATGACCCCTGGGGGCATAGGTTTAGTCCGGCGTGCTGGCCTCTCTATTAAGCCTAGGTCGGGTTGCAGCGTATTGTTTAGACGAGGCCGGGCATGACCTCGAAAGTGTGTCCGGCCGGAGTTAAGCGGCGTGGTGGGTAAGTTGGTGCACCCCTGCAGGGAAGAAAACATCTATCGATAGCCTGTCCTACGGTAACAGACACTTGGAGTTGTATCCCGATCGATACAACTAGAACTGGATACTTGTGATGAGAAATGGATTGTGATGATAACTGGATAGTATGGCTCTGGGACTTCTTTCTCGCAGGGAGTCGAGAAAGGATCTCTGGCCGAGGTTGATAACACTTATACTACTTTACGTTATGCTACTCTACTCCCTCATGTTGATGCAAGATGGTGGGTTCGAGAAGATGCTAGTCTTCGATAGGACTAGGCCTTCTCTCTATTCTGGCATTTCTGCAGCCCAGTCCACATATACAGCCTTCTTTTGATAATGTTGCATATGTAGTGTAGATCCTTGCTTGCGAGTACTTTGGATGAGTACTCACGGTTGCTTTGCTCCCCCTTTTCCCCTTTTATTTTTCTTTCCGGTTGACGCAACCAGATGTCGGAGCCCAGAAGTCAGATGCCACCGCCGATGTCTACTACTACGTGGAGACCGTCGACGACCAGGAGTAGTTAGGAGGCTCCCAGGCAGGAGGCCTTGCCTTTTCGATCGTTGTTGCTTTTGTGCTAGCCTTCTTAAGGCAAACTTGTCTAACTTATGTCTGTACTCAGATATTGTTGCTTTTGCTGACTCTTCTGTATTCGAGTTTATGTATTCGAGCCCTCGAGGCCCCTGGCTTGTAATATAAAGCTTGTATTATTTTAATTGTGTCTAGAGTTGTGTTGTGATATCTTCCCGTGAGTCCTTGATCTTGATCGTACACATTTGCGTGTATGATTAGTGTACGATTGAATCGAGGGCGTCACACCAAGAAAGGCTCTTTCTGAAAACAAAAATCACAAAATTTTTGGAGTGTCACAGCACCTACCCCCTTAGGAAAAATCTCGTTCCCGAGATTTCAGCTAATCCTTAAACAGGTGTGGGTGCTCTGTCTGAAGAAAATCCTCGCTCTCCCAAGTTGCTTCATTCTCGGTGTGATTACTCCACTGAACTCTGAAAAACTTAATGGTTTTCTGTCGGGTCCTCCTCTCAGGCTGTTCTAATATTTTTATTGGGTGCTCCCTGTAAGTGAGGTACGGTTGCACGTCAATATTCTCATGTGAAACTTGCTTCTCTGGGTTGGTCACGTATTTTCTCAACTGCGAGATGTGAAACACGTTGTGGATACCGGATAAGTCTCCGGGTAGGTCTAGCTGGTAGGCTACCGTGCCTCTTCGGGCCACTATATGAAATGGTCCGATGAATCTTGGTGCTAGTTTCCCCTTAATCTTGAATCGTTGCAGACCCTTCATAGGAAAAACTCTCAGGTATACCAATTCTCCGGGTTCAAAACTGATTTCCCGATGCTTTCGGTCGTAATAACTCTTTTGCCGACTTTGAGCTGTTTTGAGTCGATCTCTAATTGTCTTAACTTTCTCCTCGGCCTCCTTGAGCATATCTGGGCCAAAGATATTGCTGTCTCCGGTCTCTGACCAATTTAGCGGGGTACGACATCTTCTCCCATATAGAGCTTCAAAGGGTGACATTTGCAAGCTGGTTTGATAGCTGTTGTTGTATGCGAACTCTGCATATGGCAAACTTTCTTCCCAACTGTTCCTCGTAGGTGAGGACACGAGCTCTTAGCATGTCTTCTAGGATTTGGTTTACGCGTTACATGCGCCCATCGATGCCGGGATGGTATGCGGTACTCAAGGCTAGTTGGGTTCCCAAAGGCTCGTTGTAGGTGATCCCAAAATATAGAGACGAACTGTGTGCCTCTATCGGAGATGATAGTCTTAGGGACTCCATGCGGTGCATTGATACGGGAAAGATAAAGTCTGGCCAGTCTCTGAGTGGTGTAAGTTGTTTTTACCGGAATAAAATGTGCCACCTTGGTTAATCTGTCGGTTATGACCCTTATGGCATCGTTTCCTTGTCGTGACCGTGGCAGTCCAACGATAAAGTCCATCCCAATCTCGTCCCATTTCCACTCGGGTATCTTATTTGGCTGTAACAGTCCGGCTGGTTTCTGGTGCTCGGCCTTGATACGTTGACAAGAGTCACAACATGCAATGAACGTGGCTACATCTCTCTTCATACCGTGCCACCAGAAATTTTCCTGAAGGTCTTTGTACATTTTTGTCCCTCCAGGATGGATTGAATACGGAGCTGTGTGACTTTCAGTCAATATCTGCTGTTTGAGGTCCTTGACATTTGGTACGCATAGCCTCTCTCCGTACCACAATATTCCTTGCTCATCTACGTTGAATTCTGAGGCTCTTCCCAAACTCACTTTTCTTTTTATGCCCTCAATCTTTGGGGTGTCCGTCTTTGGGCTTCCTTGATCCTTTCCATCGTGGTAGGCTGTATCTCTATATTCGACACACCGCCTTCGGTAACCATTGTTAGATTGAGTCAGAAAATTCTTGCTGAAATTCTGGCCTCAACTTTGGTATACCGTAAATGCGTCCGTCTTTGGGATTTCGACTAAGTGCATCTGCCACAACATTTGCTTTTCCGGGATGATAGTGGATTCCAACATCATAATCCTTTACCAACTCTAACCAGCGTCGTTGCCGTAAATTTAACTCTGGTTGTGTGAAAATATACCTAAGACTCTTATGGTCTGTGTATATCTCACAACGATTCCCAAGTAGGAAGTGTCTCCATTCCTTGAGTGCATGGATGACCGCTGCTAATTCCAAGTCATGAGTGGGATAATTCTCCTCATGCTTGCGTAGTTGTCTAGAGACGTACGCAACTACCTTGCCTTCTTGCATCAATACGCATCCGAGGCCTTTCCGGGATGCGTCACAATATACCTCAAAATTCTTGTGTATATCTGGCACAATTAGTACAGGTGCCGTTGTTAATTTGCTTTTTAGCTCTTGGAAGCTTTTCTCACATGCTTCTGTCCATTCAAACTTCTGCCTTTCTTGAGCAATTGTGTCATGGGCTTTGCTATAGTGGAGAATCCTTCAATAAATCTCCGATAATAGCCTGCCATTCCCAAGAAACTCCGTACGTCCGTTACGTTAGCTGGTGGTTTCCAGCCAAGTATGGCCTTGACTTTTTCTGGGTCTACTGCAATGCCTTCTTGGGTTAGTACGTGGCCCAGAAAACCCACCTGCCTTAGCCAAAATTCACATTTGCTGAATTTGGCGTCTGATTGATGTTTCCTGAGTTCTCCGAGTACAATCACGAGATGTTCGCGTGCTCTTCCGGCGCTTTTGGAATATATCGAATATCATCGATGAATACCACAACAAACTTGTCCATATACTTCATAAATACTTTGTTCATGAAAATATGCGGGGGCGTTGGTTAGCCTGAATGGCATCACTGTGAACTCATACAGCCCATATCTGGAGGTGAAGGCGGTCTTGGGAATATCTTCTATTCGTACTTCTAATTGGTGGTATCCAGATCTCAAGTCAATTTTTGAGAAGACTTTGGCCTGTGCGAGCTGATCGAGTAAATCATTTATTCGGGGCATTGGGTATTTGTTCTTGATTGTGACCATGTTGAGAGCTCGATAATCAATACATAACCTCATTGTCCCATCCTTCTTCTTGGCAAATAAAATTAGAGAACCCCAAGGTGAGGAGCTGGCCCATATGTATCCTTTCTCCAACAATTCTTTTATTTGCTTCTTCAACTCTACCAATTCGGATGGTGCCATTCTGTAAGGTTTCTTGTAAATAGGAGCGGTTCCGGGTGCTAGCTCAATGCTGAATTCTATCTCTCGGTCCGGTGGCATGCACAGTAGTTCTTCCGAAACACGTCTGGCAATTCACATACTACTGGAACCTTGTTCAGCTCAGAAACGTCCACCTTGTTTAATCTAGGTTGCCGAGGTATTTTTCTCTCTTTGGCTGAAACTTTTATTTTCTTCCCATGATGGTGTGTGAGAATCACGGTATGGTTGAAGCAGTCAATAAAACCTTTGTTGGTGGTTAACCAATCCATTCCTAGGATGACATCCAGTCCTTTGCTTTCCAGCATAATAAGGTTGGCGTAAAACTTCAATCCTTCAAATTCAATAACCACACCTTGACAGTAACTCTGGGTCACTTGCTTAATTCCAGGGGACTTGATGATCATTGATTTTTCCAAAGGAAGCATCGAAAATTATTTTGCAAAGCAAAACTTTTCAAACGAATGAGTGAGAAGCTCGAGAATCAAACAAAACCATGGCAGGTATTGTGTTGTGACGGTGCGTGCAGTACGATATCTGGGGCGTTACAGCTTCCTCTCGGGTCACGTGGTTCAAGTGACCTTTCGGTGGTTGTGGTTGGGGTTGAAATTGCTTCGCTTTGGTGCTGAATTATTGCCACCATTATTGAGCTTCGGGTTGAGTTCCTTGGCTTGGGGCACTGCTTGGCATAGTGCCCTTCTTCTCCACAAGCATAACAGGTAACGCTTTGGGCGATAGGTGAACTCTTTGTCTCTTGCATGGAAATTCTTGATTGGACGTGAATTTTCCGTCGGGGTTTTGTGTGTTCTACCCTTCTGAATTTCCGTCTTGTTTCTGGGGTTGCGAGCAAAAGTAGTCTGGTCCCTTTTGCGTTTGCGGAAATCTTCCAGGCTACGTCGCTCATTTTCCAGAGTAATGGCCTTATCCACCAGTGTTTTAAAATCTGGAAAGGTATGCACAACTAGCTGGCACTTAAGGGCGGGTGCCAGGCCTTCCAAGAATTTTTTCATCTTCTTGCTTTTGGTCATGCGTTCTTCATTGGAGTAGCGAGACAGCAGAGTGAATTGGCTGTTGTATTCTGACACTGTCATGGCCCTTTGCTTGAGTTCATCAAATTCTTTCTTCTTGATTTTCATGACGCTCTTAGGAATATGTGCCCCACGAAAACCTTCTTTGAAATTCTCCTGTGTGATTTCGTTTCGTTGGGGTGCATGTGTAGGAAGTTTTCCCACCACGATGCAGCTGCTCCTGTGAGATAATGTGGTGCATACAATACTTTTCACGGTGTGAACACTATGCGATAATTAATTTTTCTCTCCATGTCTGAAGCCGGTCATCGGCCTCAAGAGGCTTGTCAAGATGAGAAAATGTTGGGGGACGCGTCTTTTGTAACTCAGATAATTTGGACTGCGGTTGATACTGGCCACGGTTACTTCCCATATTGATGAATTGGTTCATCATTTCCTGGTGTTGCTGCTGACTTTGTTCATACAAACGACAAACTTGTGTAAAAGCTGCTTCACTGTCCTGTTGACTTGTCTGACCCTGAGTGAAATTGTGGTTCTGCGGTGTGCCATAATTTTCTTCTGGCTGAGTTGGCATGGAGCGCGTCCAAGGACGAGACATCTTTCACTCTAGGGATATATTTTGTGAACTCGTAAGATAAGAAAGAGAGTCGCAAAAGTCAATAAAATCACACACAAAGAACATTTTTTTAAAACTCCAGGATATTTTTGGAAACACACGATTGCGCGCGGAGAAGGACTATTACACATCTTACACACGGGCATAATTATACATTACATCACTCAGGATATGCGTACATAATCCTGACATGTTATTTAAACTAGTGCACTCCTCCAGATCCTACATGATGCGCAAACAGGCTACTTCTCACAAGCTAAGTACATATAAACATATTACACAAGTCGATACATCGCATGGCGTCTACGCGTACTCAGTCGGAGATGGTGAGGATCTCCCTTGGCCTGCCGAGGGTGAGACGCAGTGACGTTGGGGAATCAACTTCCTCCTCGCTAATAGGTTCCAGACGAGGAACGCTGCGCTGAGCTGATGGAGCAGGTGCCGTAGGCGGAGTACCTTGAATAAGAGTGGGTGGAATAGGTGTAGTAGCACGTATGGGAGTGGGTGCAAAAAGTGGTGCAGCGCGAACGGGAGTGGGTGCAGTAGCCTGGTTGAATTCCTCAGTGGTAGGCAGACGACGTGCAGTAGCGAGAACGGTAGGCGAATGAGAAGCTGAGGACGAGATAAAGGTCAGCGGTGGAGCGGTGTGTAGGAGTTCCCTCCTGTTAGCAGCACAGCCATGAACTGAGTCCATGCGGGCAGCTACGAGGTCGTCCACCATGCTGTCAAAGGCTGCCTCCAGGGCTCGGAGGTACTCGACAAGCATCTCAAAGGCCTCGTCTTGCTCTCCTCTGGGGCAAGAGAATGAGTAGTGACAGGTGTAAGGCACATGGCATGGAAGGTAGCGATAGCAACGGGTCTTCATTGCAGGAAGGATGTCCCGAAGACGAGCTATCGCCTCGCGGGCTGCCATCTGCATAGCATGCCTCTCTGTAGGCATGGCTCTCCCTAAGAAGCGGAAGCGGCGCATCTCAACACGCCCTCCCCTGAATTGCACCGCGGCTTGGTGCATGGTTAGACTGTCGTTGATCTTGTGTGGATAAAGTGTGAAGACTGGGCGCACGGATGGCCCCATCGCGACCCGAACGATGGAGGAGAGGAGTTTGACGAACCCCTCTGGCACGTTGGCGAACATTTGAGACTCGTAGTCGCTGCCGGCCATCTACAAAAGTAGGAAAAAATTCTGAGTGATCAGATCATAAATTTTTATGCTGGTATCGGAAAGATGACTACATTTTGTAAAAACAAGAATAAACACTGCCATGCTAATAATTAAATTAGCGATCGCACCTAGTGGCTTCCCTACAGTCAGCCCGGCTCGTTACTAAGTTCGTCACGACCGACTTTTTTCAATAAATAACTATTAAGAAAGTCGATCTTTAAATCCCAAAGATAGGAAAAGTCATCCTTTCTGGTAGACAAATGCTTGATAAACAGAGAACCAGTAGCATCAAATATATTACAAGGTTGAGCTGAGGCTGCTCAACAATTTATTACAAGCTCGCCAATATCTTACATATGGGCGGTCATGACAGAGGGGTGTGGTGGCATGCTACTAGCTCGAGGAAAAGTGGTGGATAACTTGACTCTAATCGGCAGCTCATCGAGCGTCGGGGAGGCTCGATGAATTTATTCGGGGTTGCGGAAGCGGATAATACAATGACCAAAACAGGATCGCACGGACTGGATCGACTCCTCTAGGCGTCGGACTCGCTATCAAACTCTTCATCCAAGAGATCGCCTTCATCAACATCCGCCAAATCAACAAGCCGGTGAGTACTTTGAAAGTACTCGCAAGACAGTTCGGACAAAAGATATAATCAATGAATGCATGAATGCGTCATGAATAAAGGATGATGCTCATATGACAACGATATTATTGCAGGACATGATAAATAAAATAAATAACTGAAAACCGATCGGGTGTCTGGAGCGACGCCTCGAAAGGTAAATAAATAATATGAATGCCGCAGTCGGGCGTCTAAGCGACACCACATAAAGGGCTTAAAAGAAATGCCGCAGTCGGTCATCTTAGCGACACCACGTAAAGGGCTTTAAAAGAAATGCCACAGTCGGACGTCTGAGCGACATCACATAAAGGGCTTTAAAAGAAATGCCACAGTCGAACGTCTGAGCGACGTCACATAAAGGGCTTTAAAAGAAATGCCACGATGGACGTCTGAGCGACGTCACATAAAGGGCTTTAAAAGAAATGCCACAGTCGGACGTCTGAGCGACGTCACATAAAGGGCTTTGAAAGAAATGCCACCGCGGACGTCGAGCGACATCGCAGCATGTGGCTTGCAACAAATGTAAATAACAGATATGCCACCGTCGGACGTCGAGCGACATCACGCATGTGGCCTATAACAAAAGTAAATAACAGGTATGCCACCGTCGGACGTCTGAGCAACATCACGCATGTGGCTTGTAATAAATCTAAATAACAATATTAGTCAATCCACAAGAATAATCTTTTAACCGGATTTATCACACATAAATCCCACCGGAGTTTTGTCACTGAGGCTGATACCTGACAAGATAAGATGAATATAGTACTTGAACAAAGTACAAGATGATTGAAAGATTTGAGACTCTGCAGAGTTTGGATGAACTGACCACGACCAACGGATTCCGTGAGTCACGAAGGACTAGTTCCGTTTACGGTATTTCAGTAGAAACACATTTAACTAGTACACACCCATTTCACCTCACGAATGCCAGAATCACCACGGACAACGCCCAAGAAAAATTTGAGACGGGAGGCCACAACCTCGAGTAACATGGGATCAAATTTCTATACGCGCGCTCTAAGGGGTGCCCCCTCCGGTCCCAACCGGAAACACCCATGCCCCTGACCGGATGACGGGCTTTAATCCAGGGCCATGGAACCCTCATCCCAGCCTCTCTATTTGGTGTGTACCAGGAAAGCGATTTGCAACTTACTATGCCATATTCCTTTCGGAAAACATGTGACAAGATAGGAAGGAATGAATGGAAATGTGATTTGTTTCACGATGACACGGAAGTCAAAAGATCGGCATAAGACTAGCATGTCACAACACTGCCATCTTACACATCCTCATGCCAACACATGGCTATGCAAATATGTATCCAACAACATACTGCTTTCCGAAACTTACTTTCCGCTTATGTGCATGAAATATAACATTCAAAGTGATGTTCATGAACATGCCATGACTATGCTAAATGCAAACATGCAACAATACTCATCATATCAAGAGTTCAATCATGCTTGCCTGGTTCGGAGTAGTCGGAGTTTAACTGTGTGAAGTTTTCAGCTCCGTCACCTCCTCCGGTATCTACGGTATAAGGAAAAAAATACGTACGCAACGTAAATACCGTGAGTGTACAGAAAATTGTTCCAAATATTTTTCAAATAAATATGACAAAAAACTAGACAGAAAAATAAAGATGACAGAAAAGGAATCAATCAAAAATCATTTTCTGTTTAAAAGTTATAAGAGTTTTGGTCCAAGGACCCATCTGTAATGAAACAGAAAGTTTCCAGGGGGCTCTATGGAAAAGTCCAGGATAACGTTTCGTTTTAAAGAAACGGCTGTGAGGCTGACACTAAGCAACCCGGCAACGACAATGATGTGTACCTAAGGCCATTAGTTGAAGAACTTTTACAGCTGTGGAATGGAAACAGTATACGTGTGTGGGATGAGCACAAACAGGAGGAATTTAACTCAAGCACGCTGCTGTCGCTTTGTAACCATCAACGATTGACCCGCTCTCAGTAACCTTTCAGGACAGACAAACAAGGGATACCACGCATGCACGCACAGGTGACACCGAAAGTATATAACTGGACAAATGCAGGAAGAATGTGTACCTGGGCCATCATCGATTTCTTCCAACCAAGCATCAATGTCGAAAGAAAGGCAAGCATTTCAAAGGCGAGGCAGATCACCGGAAGGAGCCCTCCATGCGTACCGGTGATCACGTACTTTCTATGGTCAATGATTTACACGTAATCTTTGAAAAGGGTCCCGGCGGACTAGCTGTTCTGAATGACGCTGAGGGACGCACACCCATGTGGAAGAAGAAATCTATATTTTGGGACCTACCCTACTGGAAAGACCTAGAGGTCCGCAATCGACGTGATGCACGTGACGAAGAACCTTTGCGTGAACCTAAAGTCTCATGACTGCCACATGATTATGACGCAACTGCTTCCGGTTGCATTGAGGGGGCTTCTACCGGAAAACGTCCGATTAGCCATTGTGAAGCTATGTGCATTCGTCAATGCAATCTCTCAGAAGGTGATCGATCCAGAAATCATACCAAGGCTAAGGAGTGATGTGGCACAATGTCTTGTCAGTTTTGAGCTGGTGTTCCCACCATCCTTCTTCAATATCATGACGCGACGTCCTAGTTCGCCTAGTCGACGAGATTGTCATTACGGGGCCCGTATTTCTACACAATATGTTCCCCTTTGAGAGGTTCATGGGAGTCCTAAAGAAATATATCCAGAATCGCTTAGGCCGTAAGGAAGCATCTCCATGGGCCATCAAACAGAGGATGTCATTGGGTTTTGTATTGACTTCATTCCTGGCCTTAAGAAGATAGGTCTCCCTAAATCGTGGTATGAGGGGAGACTGACTGGAAAAGGCACGCTTGGAGGGGACTCAATAATATGCAGGGACGGGCATTCTTGGTCTCAATCACACTACACAGTCCTACAGAACTCTACCTTGGTGACCCTGTATGTCGATGAACACAAGAACAGTCTGCGCTCCAAACACATGGAGCAGTGTGACGACTGGATTACATGTGAACACATCAGGACTTCTAGAAGTTGGTTGGAAACACGTCTCAGAGGTGACAACACTGTTTGTGATGAGCTGTACTCGTTGTCCAGGGGACCATCTTCGACTGTACTGACTTACAAAGGATACGAGATAAATGGGAATACATTTTACACGATCGCCCAAGATCAAAAGAGCACCAACCAAAACGGCTGTGTCCGCTTTGATGCAGCAACCAAGAGGGGAAAGGACACATATTATGGTTACATAGTGGACATATGGGAACTTGACTATGGACATGATTTTAAGGTCCCTTTGTTTAAGTGCAAATGGGTCAATCACAGGAGGCGGGCACGCAGTAGACCCATAGTACGGAATGACAACAGTGGATCTGAACAATCTTGGGTACACTGACGAACTGTTCGTCCTAGCCAATGATATGGCACAGGTTATCTATGTGAAGGACATGTCTACCAAACCGAGAAAAATAAAAGAGAAGGAAGCGAATACATCATACGATGAGCCAAAGCGCCACATAGTTCTTTTAGGAAAAAGGGACATCGTGGGAGTGGAGGGCAAGACAGACATGTCCGAAGATTATGAAAAGTTTCATGAAATTCCTCCCTTCAAAGTCAAGGCTGACCCAAGCATCCTGATAAACGATGAAGATTATCCATGGTTACGGCGTAATAAGCAAAGGACACAAGGGAAGAAAAAGTGAAGACTTTCTCTCCATAACTATTATGATGATACTATACCAACTTTCAACCTTTTCGTAGTTCATTTGAAATGCCTGTTGTAACAGACGAGTTTCCGTATGAAACCCTGATATCTCGAATGTTGCATTTTGAACACACAAGAAGTCCGGAGTTGTAATAAGTTATTAAAAATAAAAGAGAGGCGCCAATGCTCAAGACGTTGCTTAGCTTCAGGCCTTGAGGAAATAGTGTAGACTGCACGGAGCTATGTGTAGTTTTCGTCCGAAACCCTGATAGCTCCGTGCAGTCTACACCACTTCCTTAGGGCCTGAAGCTAAGCAACGTGCAGGTGAGCATTGCGCCTCTCCTTCATCGTGTCTGCACTCATGGCTTATAAACCGCTGCGAGTGCCTCTCGCTTGGCGAGGTGGGACTAAAAAACAGCTGCAGAAAGAATCAACTAAAAATAATCTTTTACCGGTTCAAGCCACGAACCGGTACTAAAGGTGCCCGTGGGGCCCCAGCCTTAGAACCGGTACCAAATAAAATGTCTTTATAACAGCCTTAGAACTGGTACTAAAGGAATCAACTAAAAAGCTTTTATAAACCTCTAGTATTATTAAAACTAAAATTATATAGACTTTACGCAACTAAAATTATCAAAGTATTTTCTGTTAGAAACATTAAAAGCAAAAAAAAATCATAAAATAAATACAAAAAGACAAAAAGAAAACAAAAAGAAAGTATTTTGTTGAAAGTAGAAATAAAATAAAATAAATATGTAGAAACAAAATAAAACAAACTATAATAAAATAAAATAAATAAACCTTAATAAAATAAATAAAAATAGCAACGGTAAGTATTTTGTTGTAAGCAGAAAAAATAAAAAAAAGCAACAAAGAAAACAAAAAATGGGAAAAAATGAAAAAAAATGCCACCTACTAGGCCACCACGGCCTGAATACGATAGAAACCCACCCATGGGCCAGGATTCAGGCCCGCAGAAGGCCCAGTAGGCCCACAGGCAGATACAGTGTGTTTAGGCCCGAAAACCTGCATTTGCGAGGAGCTCGAGAGGGCAGCGGGAGTGGGGCTTATAAACCACGCTCAAGCTCCCTCAACTAGCGAGGTGGGACTAAACTTTTGTGCCGCGACGCGGGCAGCACAAGGACTTTAGTCCCGGTTGGTGCCACCAACCAGGACTAAAGGTATGCATTGGTACCGGTTCATGGTACCAACCGGAACCAATGCACACCTTTTAGTCCTGGTTGGTGCCACCAAGCGGGACCAAAGGCCTCTGCTTCTCACCCTTTGGGCTACTGAAAAGAGACCTTTAGTCCCGGTTTGTGGCACCAACCGGGACTAAAGGGCGCATTGGTCCCGGTTGGTGGCACGACCCGGGACCAATGCTCTGTCTATATAATCAACACTTGTGTGAAAATTTTCGTTCAGATCCCGCCCCGACGACGCCGCCAGGCTGCCCTCTACCTCGCCATCACCGTCGTTGCCGCGCGCCGTCCCGCGCCCCTCCGACGCTGTCCTGCGCCGCCCCGACACTGTCGCCGCCCTGCGCCACCCTTGCCCGATGTGGCCGCCCTCTTCCCCGACCTCGCCGTCGCCGCCCTCTGCCGGGCCTCGTCGTCGCCACCCAGTGAGCCCCCTCCCTTCCCCCCTGCCGCCGCCCCTGCCTGCTCTGCTTGCCGCACGCCGCCGCCACCGCCCCGGCCTGCACTGCTTTGACGTGCGTCGCCTCCGTCGCCCCGGCCTGCTCTCTGTTTTTTTTCATACACTTTTTTGTAATTCATTGATGTATGTATATATGGACGTTGTATGTATATGTATATATATGCAGATGTATGTATGATCCATGGATATGTATGCATTGATGTATGATTTTTTTTGTTCATAGAATTTTTTTGTCAAATTTATGTATATATATATGTGCATATTTAGAAAAAAATGTGTTGCAAAAGTTACATTTAAGGTAAGTTGATTTAGTGCATTTTAGGTTATTAGTTCTATTGTTAGTGCATTTTAGGATAGTTTATTTAATAAAACTACTTTATTTTACTATAGAAGTAGTTTATTTTTAGTAAGTACTACTTTATTTTATTTATAGTAAGTGCTTAGTAGTTGAACTAGTTGATTTAATAAACTACTTTATTTTACTATAGAAGTATTTTTTATTAAGTACTACTTTATTTTATTTATAGTAAGTGCTTAGTAGTTGAACTAGTTGATTTAATAAAACTACTTTATTTTACTATAGAAGTAGTTTATTTTTAGCAAGAAAATTAATAGAACTAGATTATTTTTTAGTTCAAGCAATTATTCCCTTGATCGACGTCGACGATGCTTATCCCGCATCCTCGTCATCGATTCGGCGGAGGAGGCCGGCTTGATCAGAGGGGCCATGTCCGGGATTGGGCTCCGCCGGGCTAGTATTGGGAGGTGCTAGCTTCCGGGGGGCATAGGTTGGTGAGGAGTCAGCCCGTCGTTGACCCGATCCTTGTTTGGTGGCGGCCGCGTGGGCCAGTGACGGTGCCGAGGCTTCCGGACACCGCGGAGGTGGTACGTCACCGTGTCAGCGAGAAGGACGAGCACGTCTGTCGCTACATGGTTGCGTTGGAGGGCAGGTTCGACAATACCTGGCACGTTCTTCAGCGATCTCACTGGAGCTATGATCCTATGATGGTTCCTTCTCTTTGGGTGTCCACCGCCCGTGCCGATTCCCGTCGTGCGCTACGGTTCTAGCTGTATTAGCGATGCTATATGTATGATAGTATTCGAGGTGTATTAGTGATAATATTCGACGATGTACGGACGCAAGAGATGATGTAGTTTTGCTTATAATTGAATGCATGCTAATTTGAATACTACTTTATTTTACGATTTGGTTTTGCTTATTGAATGCTCAAATTGAAAAACTACTCCTACTTTGGAGAGCACTATGCAAGGCATATGCATTTGATTAGTTGATAGCTTATAGGGTTTTGTTTTTGCAGAAATCTAGGAGCCCCTCCATCATCCCCATTACGTCCCGTCACCGACCCCCCGACCTCGAGGTGAGACCATCCAAATCTCCATGCATGTCAATATGAGTCCTATAAGATATTTTGAAATGTTTTTGCTCATATTTTGAACCATTGAAATGTAATGGCCATCAAGTTTGAATGCTCATATGATGTAAATAAAAACATGTATATTTCCGTTTCGGCAAATTTCAGGCGCTCGATATGTCCTTTTCTAGAAAGATAATTAAACAATATTTCGGGTTGACTTTAAGTCTGTCGAGTCTCCACCATATATGAGAGGACGAAGAATCCCGACTGTTGTCGTGGGGGTAGCTTCTCCTTCGTTCCCATGTGCTAGACAATTTGGTGTAATGCACTGGCATTTAAAGGAGGAGCTACCATCACCGACGGTCGCAAATGTCGAGAGGAATCGGTGAGGAGAGTCTCCACCATATATATATATATATATATATATATATATATATATATATATATATATATATATATATATATATACATATATATATATATATATATATGGGAGGACGAAGAATCCCGACTGTTGTCGTGGGGGTAGCTTCTCCTTCATTCCCGTGTGCTAGACAACTTGGTGTAATGCACTCGGGAATGAAAGGAGGAGCTACCATCACCGACGGTCGAATATGTACATCACGTGAGTTGAGAGTTTTCAAGAAAAGACTCGACAGACCGATTGTCAGTCTGTGATGAATAATAATGATCTAATTTAGGTTTTTTAGTACATATATTTAATTGTACAAGTTTAATATTTGAATTATGAACATAGGAAATGTCGTACTCGGACGATGAAAGTCTCCCGGAGGAGTGCGACTGGTGCCACGACAACCGAGGTCTGTGCGACAGGTCTCACCTGGACGAAGATCGGCACTTGAGCATTAAGCTGGAGGAAACCTTCGATGCTGAAATGGTACGCAACGACGACAAGTGTTTTTTTCGTAATTAAGCACGACTTCAACTATTTCAACGTGTAATTTTCATCTTTTACAATTCGACTAGCTTATCCCATGCCATGCAAGATGCTATGTCTTGGAGAGGATGGGTTTTGAAGACCATGAAAGTTTAGAAACAAAGAAAATTCACCTAAGGACCCATCATGGTATGGATTTTGAAATAAAGTTGTACAACTCTGAGAGTGTAACCCATTTTGGTTGCAAAAAATGGGAAGCACTTTGCAAGATGTATGGTTTTCATGAGGATATGCTTGTCACCATGGATCTTGGTGATCCTAAAATCGAGAAAGACAATATGGACATTGGGGTCCTTGTTGATACGCCTCCAATTCTACCGCTATGTGAGTTTCTCAAACATAGTTATTAGCTAATTTATATTGATCATTTCAAAATAGTTGACAGCTTATTTCCATTGACAGCTTATTTTCATTCTTCAAACAATGTGTGGAAGATGGTAGACATAACCTACTACACCGAAGGCTCCGAATTAACTTATCAGGAGAAAAATCATCTGATCGCATTTTATACTGATCTTGAGAATTACAATATCTACAATCAAACTCCTCAACATTATGGTCAATACGTGCCACTAGTGCACGTGTTGAACTACGGTAACTACTATGGAGATACCCTGGTAAGATTTTTTATTATTATGACATTCGTGCATCTTTTGCATACTTCTAAAACTAGTACATCATTGCTAACTATGAAGTTATTACTATGTTTTTCAACAGATAATCCCAGAGGAATGTGTGCCTCATTTGATGTATCAGAATGGTACCCTTGATGTTTTGAATATACTGTCATTCTACGAATCTCAACTGTTCATACAGGATTTCTAAAAGAAGTGGAGACATGAAAAATCAAAGAATGGAAAAAATGTATGGACAGTCGTAAGGAGGTTCTTGGAAGCAAAAGAAAGCGAAGCACAAGAATTGGAGACAGGATGATTTCCATTCTCCATAATGGAGAGTCAGGGTCTATATTGTTTTATGCTATTTTACCTTAAAGAGGGGATTTAGGTCCTACTTAATACTGATGATCATGTGCTAAGAACAATAAAATAGAATTGGTTCAATGACTATAAGGATGATGATCGTATGACTTGCTATTAATAACGAGTAGAAGTTGTATGATGATGATTAGTAGGACTTGTTATTATGATGATGCATGATGCGAGCATGAAGAGTTATTATATATCAGTCGGTGAAATGAATATGGATTGGATTGAAGTGAAGGCAACATGCATGTAGTACTAATCCAAACTTGATCAAGTTAGGATTAGTACTACTTTCGACATGCATCACATGTTGCCTTTACTTTAATCTAAGCCATGTTTAGCCATAGTTGGTAAACCAAGCACGGAGATAAGAGAGGACACTTCTCTCTATTAGCTAGCTAACACATCCTAAATTACCACTAAACCACCCCCTTTCAAAAAAAAAACCTCAGCTCCTGCCAGCTGCTGACGCGTGGATGCCTATTGATCCTGGTTGGTGCCACCAACCGGGACCAAAGGCCCTTCTGCCTGGACTCGCTGCACCGGCCACGTAAAAGTCCATCTGTCCCGGTTCGTGTAAGAACCGGGACTAAAAGCCTAGGGCTTTAGTAACGACAGGGCCGGTCCTGAGATTTTCGGGGCCCGGGGCGAAACAAAAACTCAGGCCCTCTAATATAACAACAATAATCAGTGTTACCAATGAAGTTGTCTATCAGATAACGTTACACGTATTACCTTAAAAATTTCTTCAAATTCTCAATGCTAAGTCTCTTATGACAGGGTTGATGTCAGTTTCATACATTAATTTCTTTCTGAACTACCTATATTACTCTTGAAAATTTTGTAAATAGCTTATCTCCGTGATTGTATCATAGTTAGTGGTAAAGCTAGAAACAAAACATGACTAACTTATAGCATGCGAAAAGTTCTCTGATTGCAACAAAAATGTTATAATACAAATTATATATTTGGCATTAACATACTTATTATATAATCCACTAGAGAACCAAAAATAGCCAAGGTTTAAGGTATGAAGGAAAATTCATAAATAAATAGTATACCCGGATCTCGTTAACTCCTCTCAATGGTTTTAGGTGATTTGATTATGCAACCATTGTAACCGTGAAGCACCGGAAAATGATGTTCTCTTCATTCTTTGTAAAGATGACTCCCTTCATGCAACCAGGGGACGCTTTGGCATAACTACTGTCAAGATAATGACTGAATCATTAGAATACTAGTCATCTTGGTACATGCGCATTCATTCCAGGGCAGGAAAATTAGAAAACAACAAACCTCTTCCGGATAGATGGTGGCATGATCGACGGAAGTAGGCTGCAGACGAGAGGAGCAGCTGATTGTCGATCATAGCTGTGGATCGCAGACTGAGGAAAGCCGGACGGGGGCATGTACTCGTGTGATTACAGCAGATCGGTCGATGACCTTCATTGTGCGCGGGCACCATGTGAGATTGTTGGCGGCGTGCGATCGGAACCTTGGATTAGGGCTTTTGGAAAATAGGGACCGAGGAGATTAGATGATCTTTACATTCCCTACTTACAACTATGAGCGCAGTATACGCAGAGATACAGATACAATCTCGGCCGTGCGCTCGTCGTCTAACTCTCGTGACAATTGGTCGATCGGCTGTGCCCTCGGCCTCGCCCTGTCTGAAGCTCATGGGCTGGCCTGCGTACTTGTTCGAGGGGCCCCTCGATGTCGGGGCCAGGCGGCCGCCCGGGCGGCCCTAAATAACGACCCTTTAGTCCCGATTGAAAAATCGGGATAAATGGGCCTTACGAACCGGGACAAATGGTCGTTTTTCTATTAGTGTTATGAGTTATCTTTATTATAAGTAGCCTGCCTCCAAAGGGTTTGTGTCATCAGCCTCGACATTTAGATGAACTTGATTGAGTTGGTTCCTCCAATTTTCATATGCAGGCTCCCGAGCTCCAGAGAGACCGGTATTCTGAAAAACAAAACATAAAAGCAAAATTCAACCTTATATTTTTCTGTATCAAACAAATTTGAAAACAAATATACACACTAGGGATGTACATTATATGAGTGTGAATTTTCATAATAAAATACGTTATGATGTGAGATTGAACTAGTGCATAAAGCTTTTATAAATTCAGTACGTATAAGTGGCATTACTGTTCACGCCGCCGCGTGGTAGGCGTGGTCAGCAATCCTCTATTCATTCGAAAAAAGCGCATTGCCGTTTTGCTCCTGCCTCCGCGAAGAAGTCTCGCGAATCGGAAAACGCTTCGTTCAACCACAGTGCTCCCGCATGCACGAAAGCAACAACTTAACCGTTCAACCACAGTGCTCCCGCATGCACGAAAGCAACAACTTAACCCATGGCGCCGGCGGCCATGCAACAACCTCCACGACTACTCCATGTACTTCCTCTGTCCCAAAATTTTTGTTTTGTATCTAATACTAAAACATGATTTGATACATTCGTATTTAAACAAATTTAAAACAAGAATTTTGGGACAAAGGGAGTACTAAGCACTCAAGTTGGCTGACAAAATCGTGGAATTGGCACAACTATTACTCTCTATCACCTGTCCAATCGGTGGCAGCTGTATGTTTGGCAGTGAGGCTAAAACTGGCTAATTCCGCGTATCTACTGGGGATATTGGCAAAGACTGATCGACGAGTTCAACCACACCACCAACCATCAAGCTAATCATAGTTGCATGCTTGGACTCGAGCCGTTGGAACATACTAATTGACGTGTCAGCCCGTATGTCAAACTTGTCAACGCATCATACTTTAGTCTTTTAGCCCATACGAAATTCTTGACCCAACTTGTCAGTCAACTAATATATACTTTGATCTATAGAACTTGGTATGTACTAAATTAAGACAATTTTTCCTTTTTTCTTGCGGATGAAGACAATTTTTCCTTGCTATAAACTTCTTGTGACTAGGCTGGCTCTTGGCTGCAAAATTAAAATTCTCCTCGTGGATCCCGAATTTTGTGTCGCATTTGGCAAATATCAGGAGCCAGAAAAATATTCTAGCGTTAGTCACTTTTCTGCATCATGTGAGGCCAAAGAAGCGGGCAGTGTCAGGAGCGAAAATGACGAGCGTTGGCCATGGCAAGGCTCAGCCAAGACCTCGCCTGAGACGAGAGCGTCGTTATGAGGCAGAGGCAAGGAAGAGGTGGGTGCGGGTGCTGCCGGTGCCAAAGAACAGGAGCTTGGGGGGCTCTCAACAAAATAATCAGAAAAATGAAGCAGTGAAGGCAACCATCCCCCACTCGATTTTAAGGCCCATTTAAACTAGCCCAATAGTATAGAATGTTGCCCCCACTGGGCCCATGATTTTGCCCCCACTGCTTCATTTTTGGAGAGCAACTAGTTAACAAGCGCTTCTTCGGGAGCCTCATAAAGATCAGTGCCATTTGGCGCTCTCAGCCATTCGCCAACACGCTCTGGACGCGCCCTCCGGATTTTTTTATTTTTCTGCACACGTTTTCGGCTTTTTAAACGGGTTTTTCTGGTTTTTTTAACGTTTTGGTTTCCACCGGTCTTCCTTAGCTTTTCAATCAAAAAAATTGAAAAAAAATTGCACGAAAAAACGCGTTTTTTTCTTTCGCGAGAGTCACGCTTTTGTTTTCGCGAGAGTCACGGCCGTGCCTCTCGGAAAGGGAAAAAACGCGTTTTCTGTTTTTTTTTCTGTCACGAGAGTCACAGTTTTGCTTCCGCGAAAGGCACGGGTGTGCTTTCTCGAGAGTCACGGCCGTGCCTCTCGGAAAGGAAAAAAAACGTGTCTTTTGTTTTTTTTCTTTCGCGAGAGTCACGGTTTTGCTTCCGCAAGAGGTATGGTTGTGCTTTCACGAGAGTCACGGTCATGCCTCCTCGGAAACGAAAAAAAAAACGTGTTTTCTCTTTTTTTTCCTTCTGCGAGAGTCACGGTTTTGCTTCCGCGAGAGGCACGGTTGTGATTTCGTGAGAGGCACGGGTGTGCCTCTTTCGGAAAGGGGAAAAACTCGTGCTCCCGGTTCCGTTTTTTGTCCTGTTTTTTCGTGAACCTATCAACATGTGATCTAGTTTTGAAGATCTCGACGTGAGAAATCCAACGGTGAAAGCGGTTCGAGGTTTGGGCCTTGCGGTTGGAGAGATATAACGTTTTGAATAAACGGATCTACGAAAAAGGGAAAACTCCCAGGTTGCGACAAGTGGCGCGCTGCATGTGCGCCACTTGTCATAGCCGGAGAAATTGAAGTGATCTTTGCAAGGAGTACTCCTCAATTAGTTTTTTTTTCGTCCAAACATACTTTCTTTATTGTTCAATAATGTTCATAGGCATACATCCCAAATTTGGTGGGTTCAATAGCCATACATGGCGTCCAAGACCCAACCCAAAAACATGTTTGGCAAGGCTATGTGCCTCTAAATTTGTCCCTCTACCTTCGAAAATGAAAGTACACTGATAGAACTGATTCAAGGTGGCGTTTATCTCCTTCACCACCACAGCATAATTTCCTCCTATTCTTTGATTGATGTCTCCTACCACACCCTTTTTATCACATGCTATTTCCACATGCGTGAGTCCAAGATCCAGGGCCAGCGCCATCGCCTCCCGACATGCCAAAGCTTCGAGCGTCGCTGGGTCGTTCACCCCCGGGATCTTCATAGCTGAGGAGCCTAAGTAGTGTCCCTGCGAATCCCTGCAGACCGCATTGACGGAGCCTTCAACAGCCGCCCTTGACACAGCTCCGTCCACTCTAATCTTTGCCACCCCATGGGGATGAGGAATCCAAGCTGGGTGTGACCTGTTTGGGGCTGCACGTAGCGGAGCAGCTGTCTGTTTTGGCATGCATGCCTCCAACTCATGCAAGTATTTCATGATGAAAACATGTGTGGCTTGGTGTAGGACCTTGAAGTATGTCTAGAGGGGGGGGGGGTGATTAGACTACTTGACCAATTAAAAACATAGCCTTTTCCCAGTTTTAGAGTTTGGCAGATTTTAGCTATCTTAGGACAAGTCAAGCAACCATCACACAATTCAAGCAAGCATGCATAGAGTATATGAGCAGCGGAAATTAAAGCATGCAACTTGCAAGAAAGTAGAGGGAAGGGTTTGGAGGATTCAAACGCAATTGGAGGCACGTATGTTTTTGGCGTGGTTCCATAGGTGGTGCTATCACACCTCCACGTTGATGGAGACTTCAACCCACGAAGGGTAGCAGTTCTTGTGAGTCCACGGAGGGCTCCACCCACGAAGGGTCCACAGTAGAAACCTTGTCTATCCCACCATGGTCGCCGCCCACGAAGGACTTGCCTCACTAGCAGTAGATCTTCAATACGTAGGCGATCTCCTTGCCCTTACAAACTCCTCGGTTCAACTCCACAATCTTGTCGGAGGCTCCCAAGTGACACCTAGCCAATCTAGGAGACACCACTCTCCAAGAAGTAACAAATGGCGTGTTGATGATGAAATCCTTGCTCTTGTGCTTCAAATGATAGTCTCCCCAACACTCAACTCTCTCTCATAGGATTTGAATCTGGAGGAAAGAAGATTTGAGTGGAAAGCAACTTGGGGAAGGCTAGAGATCAAGATTCATATGGTAGGAATGGAATATCTTGGCCTCAACACATGAGTAGGTGGTTCTCTCTCAGAAATGGTAAGTTGGAAGTGTAGGTTTGTTCTGATGGCTCTCTCTACGAATGAAGAGGAGGTGGAGGGATATATATAGCCTCCACACAAAATCTAACCGTTACACACAATTTACCAATCTCGGTGGGACCGAATCAACAAACTCGGTCCGACCGATTTTAGTAAACCTAGTGACCGTTAGGGTTTTCGGTGGGACTGACATGCATCTCGGTAGGACCGATATGGTTAGGGTTAGGGCATAACGTAATCTCGGTGAGACCGATTTTTGTAATTAGCTAACCAGAGAGTTGGTCAGGTAAACTCGGTGGGACCGATTTTCTCTTTTCAGTGAGGCCGAAATGTTACAAAAGGGAAACAGACAGTTTACATTGCAATCTCAGTGGGACCGATCCGCTCTTTCGGTGAGACCGAAAAGGAAACAGAGAGATTACAATCCCATCTCGGTAAGACCGAGATCCCTATCGGTAGAACCGATTTGCCTAGGGTTTGTGGCAGTGGCTATGACATATGAAATCGGTGGCGCCGGATAGGAAGAATCGGTGAGACCGATTTTGGCTTTAGGTTTAGGTCATATGTGGATGTGAGAAAGTAGCTGAGGTTTTTGGAGCATATCACTAAGCACATGAAGCAAGAGGCTCATTAAGCAACACCTCATCCCTCCTTGATAGTATTGGCTTTTCCTATAGACTCAATGTGATCATGAATCACTAAAATATAAAATGAAGAGTCTTGAGCTTTTGAGCTTGAGCCAATCCTTTGTCATTAGCATTTTGAGGGATCCACTTTCATCATCCATGCCATGCCATTCATTGAGCTTTCCTGAAATGTTCATCTTGGAATAGCATTAGCTAGCTATATGTTGTTATGAATTACCAAAACCACCTAGGGATAGTTGCACTTTCAATCTCCCCCTTTTTGGTAATTGATGACAACATATAGATCAAAGCTTCGACAATTGATAATAAGATTGAAAAACATCGTCGCTTTGAGAAGTATGTGATAAACAAGAGATCCCCCTAAATTTGTGCATAGTTTAAGATTTGCTTTGGACTGCAAATGCACAAGGAATTAGGCTCATGGGTTACTCTTCCATGTCACATACATCTTGGTGGAGCGCTCAAAATGATATGAATTGAATACATGCACTCATCACCAAGCAGTGAATGATCACATAGGATAGATAAGATAATATCATCAAACATGCATAAGTGTAGCTTATGATCAAACACATGATCATCAATGTCTCACAAACATAGTATATCAAGCAACTAAAAGCAAACAAGTTTGAAAAACCAAAACCACCAAATCAAGAGAAAACAAAAGCAACACTCTCTCTCTCTCTCTCTCGAAGCCTATGATCTATACATTTTTCTCCCCTTTGGCAACAAGTTACCAAAAAGTTCATAGAAAATGCATAGTGCTAGATCGACTCTCAGGCTTGATCTTCAGGTGGTGGAGTCCGGATAACGCCGAGGACGAAAGCTTACATTGAAGTAGATGGAGCTGGAGCTGATGTAGGTGCCGGAGCTGGTGGCACCGAGGCTGTAGCTGGTGTAGATGAAGTTTCTCTTGTGTCGAGGAGGCAGCACAGCAGATGACCTCTGGGCTCTAGGCACTCCGCAAATGCATCAGTTGTTGTTTTTCCCTTCCTCTCCTGCATGTCATCTTGTAGTTGCTCCACTGCAGATCAATCTCGCCATTACTTTCACATCTAAGTCATAGAACTTTTGTTCTACGATTCTCTCCAAGCTCTCCTGATTTTGAGTGAGGGTGGCCAATCCTTTCTCAATCCTCAGGGTTGATGCTATTAAGTATCCGAGCTGCTCCTGTTTGTTCTTCAAGAAATACTCAGATGCCTCCTCTTGAGTTGGCATCCTGGCAGCCTTCTCCTTCCTTGCCTTCTCCTTCTTCTCTTGTGCTTGAACTGACGATGGATCATTCCCATTCATGACAACCTCATTGTCCTCAAAGTCTGGGTAAAGTGGAAAATGTTATTTATCCAATAGATATTTGTATGTGCCCATCTTTGAGTTAATCAACTCCTGGATCTGAGGGGCATATCCACAACTCCTTTTATGATCTGCTGCAGTCCTCTTAATGGTTTCAACTATAAGGCTCATGACCTTGAATTTCTGAGGCACATCAAACAAATGCAACATGTTGATTGCATGCCCTCTGATCATGTTGTGGTCACCGACTTTGGCGATGAGAGTGTGCCTTAGGATCCAATTGATTGTAGGCAGCCACGGCGAGAAGAAAGTGGACTGATCCAAATGAGAAAGTCTCTAGGGCTTTGTCTGGGATCTCCTTGTACATATGTGCCATGGTATTGTTTCCCATTTTCTTCTTGGCATATACATCCACGTCATCTTCTTCTCCTTTGGGGCATTTATCAGCTTTTCCCACTCCTCTACTGTTGACTGGTACCTTGTACCTTCAGACATCCACACTATCCTTCCATCTGGATAAAAGTGTGTTGTGGAGTAGAACTGCATGATAAGTTCATCGTTCCAGTTGGTGAGCTTTTGCCCAACAAAGTCTGCAACTCCAACGACAACAAAACTGTCTTGCACTCCAGGATAGTGCTCTACATTTTCTTTCATGTAGGTCCAGTCGACCCACCTCATGTCACACACTATGGGCTTCTTATCTAGCAGAACAGTCTCATAAAAGTCCTGTTGTTCCTTGGTGTGAAATCTGTAGTCCATAGCAGTCCTTCTCCTTGTGGCATATGGATCTGCCATCCTCCATAGCCTCAACCCTGAATCTTTTCTGATGTTCATGTCCTCAGCCACATGATGGGCATCATTGTGGTCTGGTATCTTGGGCTTGAGCTTCCTCGTAACTTGTCCTTCTTCATCTTCTTCTTCTTGACAACCTCGAGCACTTTGGGGCCTTGTTCTTCTCAGTAGCTGGAATACTCCTGGTATTCCTCTTGGGTGCAGACTTGGCCTTGGGGGCAGCTTTGGGTGCTTCCTTGGGCTTAGATATGTCAACCCCTGATCTTATTGCATCACCCATTAGCTTTGGTGCCTTTGGTGCTGGTGCAACTATCTCTTCTTCCTCTTCCATCATGGAAGGCTTCCCAATAACTCTGACTGTGGTCTTCTTGACCCTCTCTTTCCTTTTCTTCCCTTCAAAGACGGTGGCTCTTTGGGATCAGGCTTATCAAGAATTTGAGTTGATGCTCTGACCTTTGGCATAGGTGTCCTCTTGGCAGGAACCTTCTTATTGAGTCCAGGCTTTGAGCTATGTGCTGAGCCATACTCCTTTTTGAGCACAACCTTCTTGGAGGTTGCTTCATCCTCTTCTGCCCTATAATCCTCATCTTCAGAATCTGAGGTTTTCTTCTTCCTTTGCCTGGTGGTAGCTTTAGGCAGATTGCTTGGGGTGCTCCTGCTGCCTTCATCTGAGGAGATGGAGGGACTTGTGCCCTCACTCATGTTCACCTGTTCCTCTGACCTGTTCTGACTGTCACTATGGTCTGACATCTTGTTCTTGACCACCTGTGAAGAGTTATAGATGAGGTAGAGTGGATGAGCATCACAAAATGCAGAGATTTTTGCAAAGAATGACTCAAAAATTCAGTTTTAGTTTTCCATGAAAGCATTTCGGATCAACCGATTTTCAAACTCGGTGATACCGAAGCAGTTTTGGAACCTAAACTGATGAACTCGGTTGGACCGAGTCATAGTTCGGTGGCACCGAGACTGCTAGGGTTTCACAAAGTCCTAAGATCGGTCTCAACGATTAGCAATTCTCGGTCAAACCGAGTCTTACTAGTGCAATGGCATAAGCCAAATCGGTGGGACCGAGTTTTCCAACTCGGTGGGTCCGAGATGGTTTCGGCGGAAAACTAACCCTAGTTTTTCGAATCAAAACTATTCTAAGGATTGCATTGACTGGATAGGAGTGTTTCAATCGTGGCAATAATCAATAAGAACACAATGTGCTGAGAATCGGACGAGGAAAGCACAGTGATCGAGTCCATACCCTTGAGCGAGCTATTGCGCGGGCGAAGAGGTTCGGAGAAATTTCCAAATTTTTGCCCATGACTATATATAGCCTGACCCTGTCGGTGTGACCGAGTGGAACAACTCGGTGGCACCGAGATGCAAAACTGTGACAGTTATTGCAACTCGGTGTGACCGAAGAGTTCAAATCGGTTGCACCGAGATTGAAAACCTAGATCGACTAAGTGATCTCGGTAAGACCGAAATGAAGGAATCGGTTAGACCGAAAATCACAAAGAAGTTTTGGAAGTTTAAGTCTATGACGAATCGGGGACTCCGAGTGCTCCTCACACAGAGTGGTTCGAATCTGACTTGATCAAATTTTGTGATGTAGCATGAATAGAGTTTGAGACGAGAAAAGCATAGATAGCTAAAGAAGGTTCTTAGGCATTCTTGTCCATCCACTTGGCCAAAGAAAAAGAAGCCATTCAATCAAAACAACAAGTGGATGTCCTCGAATGAGTAAAGTATGCAACCAACATGCTCACACAATAAGATGGCAAATAAAATATGTGACAAAGCATGCACAACCAATTCTAGCATCTATTAAACAATTGGCGATGACTAGGTCATCTATATATGAGTATATTGACTTAGGAGTCAAATGAGAACATTTGATCATAGGTCATACTCATCGTTTAAGCTCAAGTGGGGTTACCACTTTTACATAAAGCATTTATGTGTTCACATCATTAGAGTTGCTTTGACTCAATTCTTAGACTTAAGCTCCCCTAGATGTGAGATTCCCTCTTAGAGGGATGAACTAACCTTGGGTTTTGTCGATGATGACTTCATGTAGGTGTTGAAGATGTGGATGCTCAATGTTGATGTAGATCTTTTTGGAGCAATCCTTTGGAGTGAGTTGCACTTTCAATACCTACATGGGTTAGTCCCACAAGGAACAAACAAGTATATCCGTAGACATAGAGTGATGCACACACAAAATGATGTCCATGAAATCATTAGGTTACCTTGTCCCTTGCCTTACCAACATGAGGGTTTGTGACTCCTTGAACTAGTGCAAGATATTGAAGATGATTGCACTTGTCCTTGCCATAATGATATGAGTGAAATATGTTGGCGGAGTCACCCTCAGGAACTTTCTAGTTCTTCTTCTTCTGGATGCACATCATCTTGATGGGAATCCTTGGAGTTGTAGTTGTACTTGATGAGGTAGAACTTGACGTAGTCTTGGGAATCCACTTGACCGAGACCTTAGGTTCTTCTTCAAATGCATCAATCTCTTCTTGAAGCTTGTCCTTGCCCTTGTGGTCATGTGGTGGAAGATCATCTTGTGCTTGTGTTCCCTTGAAGGAAGTAGGATCATACTTCTCTTGTTGAGGAACAAACTTCGTCTTGGGGTATTGATCTTCTTCCCACTCAACTCCATTGGCATTGAACTTTCGTTCAAAACCAACACCTTGATTCTTTCGGTGCCTTCCTTGCTTGCGTACAATTTCCTCGAATTGCTTACTCCCGGCAAGGCTCTTGTATACACCTTTCTCTATAATTCCCTTCAATAAGCTATTTTCTTGCTCAAGTGTAACTTGGCTAAGAGAATCATTAGTGGAATCAAGAGAACTACTAGAAGCAACAATATTGGATTTAGCATTGTTGTTGTTACTACTAGAAGAAGAATCTTTCTTGTTCTTGTTACTAGACTTGACTTGAGGCATGTATGTAGATAAGAGTAAACGCTTGGCAATGTAAGAAGAACTTTTCTTACGGAGATCATCATTGATTGCTTTTAAGAACTCATGCTCTTGCTCAAGATTGAGCTTTTCAAAGCGTAACTTCTCATGAGCCCTTAAAAGTTCTCGATGATCTTCAAAGATAGTTTCATGAGCTAACTTAAGAGTGTTTAGTTCTTTAGTTAGGCGCTCAATTTTCTCCTTATCATTGTCATTCGTTTCAACTTGATTAGCATGATTAATTGACGTTTCATCATAGTATTCATCACTAGAGTTGTCAACAAGTAAATCATCATCACCTAGCAAGTCATCTTTATCAAAGATCAAAATCAATGTACTCGGGTGTGTTACCTTAGGACCTTTGGCCATGAAGCATCTACCAATTCCTTCATTTGGTGATTCAAATATGTCGTAGGAGTTGGTTGACACAAGTGCTAGACCGGCAACACCTTCATCTTGAGTATATTCGGAGTCGGAGTGATAGCTTCTCTCGGAGTGATGGTCGGAGTCGGAGCCGGATACCCATTCACCAACATGAGCTTGATGTCTTCGTTTTGTGTAGCTCTTTGATAACTTGTCCTTCCTTTCCGAATCCTTGCTTCTCCGTGAGGGTCTTCGTTCATAATGATCATCTCTACTCCTCCTCTCTCTTGGTGGTGATTCTTATCTTCTACTTCTTCTTTTTGGAGAGTTTTCTCTTCTCTTGTAGGGTGCCGTACACTCATTGGAATAGTGTCCGGGTCTCCCACAATTGTAGCAATTTCGCTCTCGACTAGAAGATCTTTTGTCATTGTAAGACCTTGACTTGGAGCTTCTTTCTTTGCTTCTACTCTTGTAGAATTTGTTGAAGTTCTTCACCATTAAGCTCTATTCTTCATTGAAGGTTTGTTTCTCACTTGATGATGTGGGGGCTTCACTTGAGGCTTTGTAAGCACCACTTGACTTGTTGTGAAGTTCCTCCTTATCCTTAAGTGACATATCATGAGCAACAATTCTTCCAATGACTTCCGTTGGTTTGAGATCTTTGTAGTTTGGCATCATTTGAATCAACGTGCACACGGTATCATACTTTCCATCCAATGCTCTTAGGATCTTCTTGATGATGAATCTGTCAGTCATCTCTTCACTCCCTAAGCCGGCAATTTCATTTGTGATAAGTGCAAGCCTAGAGTACATTTCAGCGACACCTTCACCATCCTTCATTTTGGACTTGTCAAGCTGACTTTGGAGCACATCCAACTTGGATTCCTTGACGGACTCGGTTCGTTATGCATATCAATCAAAGTATCCCAAATTTCCTTTGCATTCTCAAGACGATTGATTTTGTTGAATTCTTCGGGGAACAATCCGTTGAAGATGATATCACAAGCTTGAGCGTTATATTGCAGCATCTTCAGTTCTTCCGCATTAGCTTCACGGTTCGGTTCTCTCCCATCAAAGAATTCAGCTTGCAGGCCAATACAAATAATTGCCCAAACGGCAGGGTTATGTCCGAGAATATGCATTTTCATCTTATGCTTCCAACTAGCAAAATTAGTACCATCAAAGTAAGGACCTCTATGGTGATAATTTCCCTCGCTAGACGCCATACTCTCCTAGGTTGTGAAACCAAGGCTATGACCACCAAAAGCTATGGAAATCAAGGCAAATGGAGACCAAGGCTCTGATACCACTTGTAGGACCTTGAAGTATGTCTAGAGGGGGTGATTAGACTACTTGACCAATTAAAAACTTAGCCTTTTCCCAGTTTTAGAGTTTGGCAGATTTTAGCTATCTTAGGACAAGTCAAGCAATCATCACACAATTCAAGCAAGCATGCATAGAGTATATGAGCAGCGGAAATTAAAGCATGCAACTTGCAAGAAAGTAGAGGGAAGGGTTTGGAGGATTCAAATGCAATTGGAGACACGAATGTTTTTGGTGTGGTTCCGATAGGTGGTGCTATCGTACCTCCACGTTGATGGAGACTTCAACCCACGAAGGGTAACGGTTGCGCGAGTCCACGGAGGGCTCCACCCACGAAGGGTCCATGAAGTAGCAACCTTGTCTATCTTCCATATGGTACAACTCAGTTAACTGATCTGATATTTTTATCTCTGCATGTGAAGGATCAACTCTACGAGGGTCATTTTGCAACTTGGCCAGCTCTCTCTTGAGTTGTTTAATCCGGCGGGAAACCTGACCAATGGTCGCTCCACTCCATTGGATAAGGGAGATAGAGAGGTCTGCTAGCTTTTTATTTAACTGATGGACTGTTTGTGCACCAGGTGCACCACTCCACATGCCATTGAGTGAATCTTTACACTCTTCGTGGCGTTCCCAGTATACCTCATACCGGAAAGGTCTTTTGCCACTTGTGCCTGGGCTCGGGGCGTCAAGTTGCAGCCGTAGAGGGTGGTGATCGGAGGTCGCCCCCGTTTCATGATAAAGCACCGCCTGGGGAAACATTGACGTCCATTCAGTAGTTGCCATCGCTCAGTCAAGCCTAACTCTGCATTAACCTCCACCTGTTGTTTTCTTTTCAAAAGTCCACGGCTTCCCGTGGTAACCCAAGTCCACGAGAGCACAAACGTCTGTTGCATCACGGAATCCTGCCATTTGAGCATGCCTTCTCTGCCCCGTGCCCACATGCTCTGAGGGGTACATAACCTCGTTGAAGTCGCCGATGCAGAGCCACGACAGGGGGCTCGCAGCCAGCAAAGATTTTAGAAGATCCCATGTCCTATATCTCTCGCTAACTTGTGCTTCCCCGTAAACACATGTAAGTCGCCAATCCACCTGAGATGGGTGTGATATCTTTGCATCTATATGGTACTCAGAGTAACCAAAAACATCAATCTTTATTGCATCATTCCAAAACATCCCTAGTCCGCCACTACGGACGGAACTATTAACACCATACGAATTTGTAGAACCTAAGGTATTGGCAAGGTTATCGACACGTGTTTTTGAGATATGGGTTTCTACTATGCATAACACGGCCGGGGCAAACTGCTTCGTAAGATTACGAAGCTCTCGAATTGTCGCAGCTTTGCCCGCGCCACGACAATTCCAACATATGATATTCATTGCGCCCGGCGATCCTCCCCACGGGAGGTCGCCGATTTTGCATCATTGGGTTTTTCCGGTGCTGCATCCTTCTTTCCACTGTTTTTATGCGCATTGGTGCATTATCGTTTGGTTTCTTGCTTTGGGGCGGGCTCACGGCATCGTAGTAGCTTGGGAGGGCTAGCAAGGTTTTTTGTACCTGCGGGTGACCAGAATCGATCATATTCCCTTGCTGGATAGCAGTTCTCTTTCTGTTTTCCTTTGTATCATCCATTATAACATCCTGGTCAAGTTCCTCATCAGCATGGCTGCTTCCTCCTTGGGCACGCCCGGCCGTGTGGCCACCTCTGCGTCCTCCTCTTCTACCACGACCACGGCCTCCCCCTGGTCCAGAACCTGTTCTCATCTGCCAAGTAGATCTTAGGTCTTTGAAGAACAAAGCCGATGGGGGGTGAATGCCATCGTTGTGCTCCGTATACATGTGCCCTAGATGGCCACAAACTGCACACCAATCGGGAAGACGTTCATACTTCACCCTATAGATCTGCCTCTTCGAGTCACGGATCATTGACACCGCATTCTTCAGAGGTTTATGCACGTTGATCCTTACCCAGACACAGTAGAAATTCCCAGCGAAATCTTGTGTCATTGTTTCTGTAAACAGGACCTCCCCAACCTTTGCTGCCAATGGCGTCACCAGGTGCGCATAGAGATCTGGTACATCATGGATCTGGATCCAGATGTTGATGTGGTCCAGGTTTACCAGTGTTGGTTTTGTCACCCCATCATAGGGTTCAAGGATTACATCGTTGCCCCTGAAGTTCCAAGGCCCCTCGTTCATGACTCGCTCCGAATCTCCAAGACAAAAGAATTGCAGGGTATACAGATTTTCCTCCAAGGGTCTGAATTTCACATCATGTGCAAGATCCCAAGCTGACCTCATATTTTTGAAGAACCAGTATTGACTGTAGGGTTTGTCGATGTGAACCCGGTGATGTCTACTACACAACCTTCTTCTTGTAGATGTTGTTGGGCCTGCAAGTGCACAGGTTTGTAGGACAGTAGCAAATTTCCCTCAAGTGGATGACCTAAGGTTTATCAATTCGTGGGAGGCGTAGGATGAAGATGGTCTCTCTCAAGCAAATCTGCAACCAAATAACAAAGAGTCTCTTGTGTCCCCAACACACCCAATACAATGGTAAATTGTATAGGTGCACTAGTTCGGCGAAGAGATGGTGATACAAGTGCAATATGGATGGTAGATATAGGTTTTTGTAATCTGAAAATATAAAAACAGCAAGGTAACAAGTGATAAAAGTGAGCGTAAACAGTATTGCAATGATAGGAAACAAGGCCTAGGGTTCATACTTTCACTAGTGCAAGTACTATCAACAATAATAACATAGATAGATCATATAACAAGCCCTCAACATGCAACAAAGAGTCGATCCAAAGCCACTAATAGCGGAGAACAAACGTAGAGATTATGGTAGGGTACGAAACCACCTCAAAGTTATTCTTTCGGATCAATCTATAAAAGAGTTCGTACTAGCATAACACCTTAAGATACAAATCAACCAAAACCCTAATGTCACCTAGATACTCCAGTGTCACCTCAAGTATCCGTGGGCATGATTATACGATATGCATCACACAATCTCAGATTCATCCAACCAACATAAAACTACTTCAAAGAGTGCCCCAAAGCTACTACCGGCGAGTCAAGAACGTGTGCCAACCCCTATGCATAGGTTCCCAATGTCACGAAACCCGCAAGTTGATCACCAAAACATACATCAAGTGGCACATGATATCCCATTGTCACCACAGATAATCACGGCAAGACATACATCAAGTGTTCTCATAAAAGACTCGATCCGATAAGATAACTTCAAAGGGGAAACTCAATTCATCACAAGAGAGTAGAGGGGGAGAAACATCATAAGATCCAACTACAATAGCAAAGCTCGATACATCAAGATCGTGCCATAGAAGAACACGAGAGAGAACACGAGAGAGAGATCAAACACATAGCTACTGGTACATACCCTCAGCCTCGAGGGTGAACTACTCCCTCCTCGTCATGGATAGCGCCGGATGATGAAGATGGCCACCAGATGGATCCCCCTCCGGCAGAATGCGGAAAGGGGTCCCGATTGGTTTTGGTGGTTACGGAGGCTTGCGGCGGCGGAACTCCCGATCTATCTTCTGTTCTAGAAGTTTTAGGCAGTGCGTAGGTATATATGGGTGAAAGGAGTACGTCGGTGGAGCTACGGGGCCCCACGAGGCAGGCGCGCCCGGGGAGAGGCGCGCCCCCACCCTCGTGAGCACCTCCCGTATCTTCGACGTGGGGTCCAAGTCCATCGTGTGGGTTTCCTTCCAAAAATAACTTCTCCAGCTTGATTTCGTTCGTTTGACTCAAATCGATATTCCTTTTCCTCGAAATCTTTGAAATAGGCATAAAACAACAAATCTGGGCTGGTCCTCTGGTTAATAGGTTAGTCCCAAAAATAATATAAAAGTGGATAATAAAGCCCAATATTGCCTAAAACAGTAGATAATATAGTATGGAGCAATCAAAAATTATAGATACGTTGGAGACGTATCAAGCATCCCCAAGCTTAATTCCTGCTCGTCCTCGAGTAGGTAAATGATAAAAAGAATAATTTTTGATGTGGAATGCTAGTTGGCATAATTTCAATGTAATTCTTCTTACTTGTGATATGAATATTCAGATCCATAAGATTCAAGACAAAAGTTCATATTGACATAAAAATAATAATACTTCAAGCATACTAATCAAAGCAATCATGTCTTCTCAAAATAACATGGCAAAAGAAAGTTCATCCCTACAAAATCATGTAGTTAGGCTATGCTTCATTTTCGTCACACAAAGATGTTCCCAACTTCTATACCCCCGATGACAAGCCAAGCAATTGTTTCATACTTAAATAATCTCAAACTTTTTCAACCTTCACGCAATACATGAGCGTGAGCCATGGATATAGCACTATGGGTGGAATAGAATATGATGATGGGGATTGTGTGGAGAAGACAAAAAAGGAGAAAGTCTCACATCACCGAGGCTAATCAATGAGCTATGGAGATGCCCATCGATTGATGTTAATGCGAGGAGTAGGGATTGCCATGCAACGGATGCACTAGAGCTATGAATGCTCAACAAAAGAAAACTAGTGGGTGTGCATCCAACTTGCTTGCTCACGAAGACCTGGGGCATTTGAGGAAGCCCATCGTTGGAATATACAAGCCAAGTTCTATAATGAAAAATTCCCACTAGTATAAAAAGACAACTTATGAGACTCACTATATGAAAAACATGGTGCTACTTTGAAGCACAATATATGAGACTCACTACATAAAGAACAAGGTGTTACTTTGAAGCACAAGTGTGGAAAGAGATAGTAGCATTGCCCTTTTTATTTATTTTATTTTTTGGGGCCCTTTTTTTTGCCTTTCTCTTTTTTTTGGGCCTTTGTTTTTTTGGCCTTTCTCTTTTTTTGGGGGCAATGCTCTAATAATGATGATCATCACACTTCTATTGATTACAACATAAGGATTACAACTCGAAACTTAGAACAAGATATGACTCTATATGAGGAAAAGACCATCGCTCGTCCCCGACCGCCACTCATAAGGATGCACAAGGCATGTACACTTCATGTTTCAAATTTGTTACACAACTTTAACCATACGTGCATTCTACGGGTGTCGGTGTCAAAACCGGTGGATCTCGGGTTGGGGGTCCCGAACTGTGCGTCTAGGCGGATGGTAACAGGAGACAAGGGACATGATGTTTTTACCCAGGTTCGGGCCCTCTCGATGGAGGTAATACCCAACTCCTGCTTGATTAATATTGATAATATGGGTAGTACAAGAGTAGATCTACCACGAGATCAAGGAGGCTAAACCCTAGAAGCTAGCCTATGGTATGATTGTTGTCCGTCCTATGGACTAAAACCCTCCGGTTTATATAGACACCGGATAGGTTAGGGTTACACAGTCGGTTACTATGGTAGGAGATCTACATATCCGTATCGCCAAGCTTGCCTTCCACGCAAAGGAAAGTCCCATCCGGACACGGGGCGAAGTCTTCAATCTTGTATCTCCATAGTCCAGAGTCCGGCCAACGGTGATAGTTCGGCTATCCGGACACCCCCTAATCCGCGACTCCCTCAGTAGCCCCCGAACCAGGCTTCAATGACGACGAGTCCGGCGCGTTGATTGTCTTCGGCATTGCGAGGCGGGTTCTTCTCCAAATTCCATATACTTGTCGAATAGTGTCCGGCTGCTGATAAATGCTGCGCTCCTTGCCTTCTACGCCCAATAATAGCAATCTTCCACGTGTTTGAATGAATGCGAAAAGCCAGGGTATTTTTACAATTACCCCCTAGTCAGCAAATGAGCCGCCTATAAAAGGGGCAAGGATCTGGATCTGAGTCACACCATCCCTCCTTTGCGAAGCTTTCATTGGGCGCTTGACCAACGCCCATTCCATCATGGACGGTCGTGGCTCCTCCTCTCGTGCTCCCAGCCCTCAGCCCGGAAACTGGGAGAGATGCTCAGTCCCGCATAGCGATCTAGTTATACTCCAAGCCAAGGGATTTCTTCCCCCGACCTTCATGGTTCCGGTTCGAGCCGGACTTGCCACTTACAAGGGCGGAAAGCAAGCGGAGAGCGTCCCCGATCCCTCTAAAGGAGAGCGGGTATGCTTCATCTCTTATCTAGTAAGAGGACTCGGATTTCCAATCCATCCGTTTCTCCGGGCTCTTGGAGTTCTCGGCCTCCAATTGCACCATCTTACTCCTGCCTCCATCTTGCACATCGCGGGCTTCGTGGCCCTTTGCAAACTGTTCTTGGGCGTCGAGGCTCATTTCGGGTTGTGGAAGAGAATATTCTGCCTAGTACCCCGTTCTCATGAGGGGCCAATATATCAAGTGGGCGGAGCCGAGCTATGGCGCATCGCAGGGACCGGATACCTATCCGGAACCCCAAAGAAGGCGTCCGAAGTCTGGCCTTCGGAATGGTTTTACATGGAGGGCGTCCGCTGCGGATCCGGTTCGGATCGGCCTTCCGGAGTTCAGCAATGCTCCATCAAGAAGCGCCTAATTTGGCGCCCTCGAGCCCTCGGAGGAAAATGACCGGATGTCCTCTATCCGATGAGCCGAATAAAGTTCTTGGCTCATGCCGGATTGACCATGATTGGAGTCATGGCAATCAGATTATGAGGAGTGCAGCCGCTCAATATAGGGGCCACCCCATGTGGGACTTCAACGGGAGGATGATGCCACCCGCCACGGCCGCAAAGGCGGGATCGGTCACCGAACTGGTGAAGATCTTATGCGCCATGTATAAAGGAGAGGAGGAGGATTTCCTCGCGTCAATCCATCAAGGAGTTTTCTTGAATAATCCTCGAAGCTGGGTAAGCAAACATCTTTGTGACCTGTCGATCCATGTTCCCGTGGTTAAATATCTCATTTCATGGTTTTTGCGAGGAACTGCGCCGGATCGTGGAGAAGATACACAGCCGCCCCACAACCCGAGGATCCGGGCGGTCCTCGATCCGCCCTCCGAAGAGGATCCGGATATAAAGGTGGAGTTGATCGACAGGGTGTTCTACCAACTTAGCATCGACGATGCCTTGGTTGCCATTACGGCTGATTACCCCGGAATACTTCCAGCCTCACAGGTAACTGAGACCGAAATCCCAAAGCCTTGATAATGACCCATCCATGCGTATTTTTAATCACCGTATACCAATGGTGCTTCGCAGGGGGTACCTTCGAGGCAGGAAGCCGAGCCCGCGGTGGCTGGCCAACAAAGGCGCAAGCGCCTCAAGAGTTAAAAAGAAGTGCGGTCCAGATCGAAACTCCGCCGCAAGTATGGCGTGTAACCGTACTCCCAGGATTGATTCCCGGAATGCGTACTAACGCTGGTGCTCTTTACAGGAAAAAGAGCGCTCGCCGGACTGAGTCCGGAGAGGTTGCCAATCGAACCTTCACCGGCCAGGCTTCAAAGCCGGGTCCGGAGGCTGAGGCGAGCTCGCGATGGTCGTCGGATGCTCCTCCGACAGAGGATGCCGACAGGTTGTCCGCCACCAACTCCGAGGTGGAGAGCGCCTTGAATCACAGGCGCCGCCGGACAGTTCTTCGTGACGCATGTTTCTCCCAGGAGGCCTTGAATGCCTTCGATTCGGGAGATGCGCAGCTCCGTGCCGCTCAAGATGGTCTAGCCAGAGCCACTGAGTAGTATGTAAAGGACATACGGGTAAGGAAATTTGACAGTTATATATGCCAAGAGTCTCGAGACTTAAAATAGTTAGAATAACTGATTTAAGGATCATCTTATCTTGAGATCTTACGAGAAAGAATACCCGATTGTCCCAGGAGCTTGAAGAGTGCAAGGCCCAACTTGAGGCCGCACTAGCCGCTACAGGGGGAGCCGCAGAGACCCCCACTAGTAATATACGCTTTAAAAATAGTTTGTAAAGTGCGGTGGGTTTGTAAATCTGACAAAAATATTGCAGATGGCGCTGGACTAGATCCGGACAAGCAGCAGCTCTTGCGCCAGCTAAAGGCCGGCGAGAGCGTGCTTACGAGGGTGCGGCAGCAGAAAAATAACCTCCAAGACGCCAACACCAAGCTGGGTGAGGAACTGAAGGATGTTCGTTCCCAGTTGTCTGACTCCGTAAAGGAGAATCGGCGGCTTCGTCGCGGCATTTTCAGTAAGTGCTTGAGCGAACTTTAAAAGAGTTCGGCGAGGAAGGCGACTAACATAAACATGTATGTAGGTTTGCTTACAGGTCTTCCTGAGGAGGAGATGCCCAGTTCTTTGGGTGATCTTCTTCCCGAACTGCGTCAGCTGCACGAACAAGTCCGGCAGGTGATGAAAGGCATCGGCCAGGCCTTGTGGCCATCTATCTCCCTGCCCGAAGGCATTGGGGAGTTGGCGGAGCGGCTTCAAGGAGCACGGCGGCGCTTCCGACTATGGAAGATATCGGCCTGCCGTCAAGGCGCCAGTGAGACCTGGGCCATGGTAAAGACGCTGACACGGTTGTCGACCCAAACCACATGGCCGAGGTCGGACTCTGTGGAGCCTGATGGGATGGAGATCCTCAGAAAGCTTAGTGTACGGCCAAGTAGAATTGGCCAAGTATTCCCAAAGAATATTGTAAATTAGATAGCCTATTAGATGGCATTGAGGAGGAATACAATGAGTCGAGTTGACTATGTAAAAATATGACATGAAAAAATGTCTTCTAGCCGGATTGTAGATCGTTTGTCATAGCGGACCTTTTCGCTTCGACCTCCGGACTATTGGGTCCGAATACCTTTGTGGTTATATAAGAACCGGGGTATGCATGGAGACAAGGCGTAGGGGTCATTGTTGTTGTATCAGACAAGTGCCCAACTAGTTATGTTATATTACATGGATAGTAAGAAACATCTTCCAGGGAGAATAGTTCCGTTAAGGGTTCCTTTTGCTGGGATGCATGCCCTAAAGTGCATGTCAAAGCTGCTATGAAAGTAGAAAATCATCTGGGGGCAGATGGGTAAATAATTAAAAATCATCTTTCAGTTCACTGACCGAATATTCCCTTAAGAACGCTAGCTTTCGGCTTCACCCAGTCTGAGGTACACATCCGGCTGACCGGCAAGAATAATCGCAGAGGTGCTCCCTTTACCACCTAGCCGAACAATCGGGAACGTAGGGGTAAGCACAGGAGCCAGGCAACCCAGCTTGGCCGAAACTTAAGTCATATCGATGCATATAATGGTGAATAAAAGGTACATACGGAAGTTTAACGCATGTGTTGGGCATGAAGCCCGTATAAATAAGCTTCTGTTAAAGAAGCCCCCAGGTATAATGAGCGCGGACAGCGCGTCAAGTGTGTGCGAAAAAAGCACAAACGAGCCTCTAGAGGCTTCAAGAAGAAGAAGGAGGAAGGAGGGAAATAAAAGACTGCAAAAATAGAAAATGTGGACGGAGGAAGGAGACGAACTTGGAGTCCGGCACTTAGGCGTAGAATCTTCGTAGACGGGCTGCGTTCCATGGGTTCGGCTCGAGTCGGTTATCCGATGCGTTTGCAGACGGTATGCTCCGCCGGTCAGGACCTGGTCGATGATGAAGGGACCTTCCCATTTGGGCTTGAGTTTGTCCTTTTCTTGTCCGGCAGCGTAGAACTAGTTCGCCAACGTTGTAAGCTTTGGCCCGTACTTCCTGCTTTGATATCTTCGAGCCTTTGTTGATAGAATGCGGAACGAGCTTTTGCCACATCGCGCTCCTCCTCCAATGCGTCCAAACTGTCCTGCCGATCAAGCTCGGCTTCTCTTTCTTCATACATGCGCACGCGAGGTGAGTCATGTATTATATCGCAGGGCAAGACTGCCTCTGCGCCGTACACCATAAAGAATGGTGTGAATCCGTAGTACGATTCGGCGTGGTCCGCAGCCCCCGTAGTACTGATCGAGCTCCTCAACCCAAAGGTCGTGTTAGATTCCTTGAGGGACCGCACTACTGGGTTTAATGCCGCTCATGATTAGACCATTTGCTCGTTCGACTTGGCCGTTGGTTTGAGGGTGATAGACTGAGGCGTAATCGAGCTTGATGCCCATGTTTTTGCACCATAATTTGACCTCATCGGCCGTGAAGTTGGTGCCATTATCAGTGTTGATACTGTGGGGGACACCATAACGGTGCACTAACCCTAATATGAAGTCTATCACCGGTCCGGATTCGGCCATTTTAACAGGCTTGGCCTCTATCCATTTGGTGAATTTATCCACCATGACCAATAGGTATTTTTGCTTGTGGGTTCCTCCCTTAAGGGGTCCAACCATGTCAAGCCCCTGCATCATGACGGCCAGGTGATGGGTATAGTTTTAAGGGCGGTGGGTGGCATGTGGCTTTGGTTAGCAAAAGGCGGCAACCGACGCATCATTGGACTAAGTCCTCGCATCTGCCGGGTCGTCGGCCAATAAAATCCTGTCTGAAGGCTTGCCTACAAGGGCCGGGCTGCGGCATGGTGCCCACCCAGTCCGGCATGAATTTCGGCCAGAGGTTTCGTCCTTCCCTTGAGATACACCTTTGAAGGACTCGGTAGTGCTTTTCTTATAAAGCTCTCCCTCATGGACTTTGTAGGCTTTAGATCGCCGTACTATGCAGCGAGCCTCGTTTTGGTCTTCGGGGAGTTCCTGCCTAATTAGGTAGGCTAGGAATGGTTCCGTCCACGGGGCGATAACCACCATTATTTCGTGAGCGGAGGGTGTTATCTCGGGGGCAGAGCCTCCGGTTGTGTCAGAGTATTCGGCGTCAGCGATGCGGTTGGGTCCGGATTGTTATTGTGCGGACTCCCTTCCCATAATGCGGATGGCTTGAACAGCCGTTCGGGAAAGATGTTAGGCGGGGCGGCATCGCGTTTTGCACCGATGCGTGCCAATATATCCGCCGCTGGTTATTATCCCGGGCTATATGATGAAATTCGAGCCCTTCGAACCGTGCTGACATTTTAGGACCGCATTGCGGTATGCTGCCATTTTCGGATCTTTGGCATCAAAGTCTCCGTTTATTTGAGATATTGCGAGGTTCGAATGCCCGGGCACCTCTAGGCGTTGAATGCCCATGGAGACTGCCATCCGGAGGATGTGCAGAAGGGCCTCGTATTCGGCTGCGCTGTTGGAGTCCGTATACATTATCTGAAGGACGTATTGGACTGTGTCCCCGGTTGGGGACGTCAGGACGACGCCAGCCCCCAGACCGACCAACATTTTGGAGCCGTCAAAGTGCATGATCCAATTGGAGTATGCGCCGTACTCTTTAGGGAGTTCGGCTTCGGTCCATTCGGCCACGAAGTCGGCCAAAACCTGTGACTTGATAGCTCGTCGTGGCTTGTAGGTTATGTCGAATGGAAGGAGCTCTATGGCCCATTTAGCAATCCAGCCCGTCGCGTCGCGGTTGTTTATAATGTCATTAAGAGGTACTTCGGAGGCTACCGTTATCGAGCACTCTTGAAAGTAGTGTCGCAACTTCCGGGATGCCATGGACACCGCATATGCTATCTTTTGATAGTGTGGGTAACGGGACTTGCATGGAGTTAGGACAGTGGACACATAGTAAACCGGTTTTTGAAGAGGGAACCGGTGTCCGTCCGTTTCTCGTTCGACAACGAGCACCGCGCTGACAACTTGATGTGTTGCGGCAATATATAATAGCATTGGTTCGCCCACATTGGGCACGGCCAGGACCGGATTGGTTGCCAATATGGCTCTTATCTCTTCGAGTCCGACCGTGGCGGCATCCGTCCACTCGAAGTGTTCGGTGCGGCGGAGGAGGCGGTAAAGGGGTAGCGTCTTTTCCCCCAAACGGGAAATAAAGCGGCTTAGAGCCGCTACGCATCCCATCAATTTTTGTATTTGCTTGAGGTCTTTTGGAATATCCAATTGTGACAGAGCTCGAATCTTGGCTGGGTTTGCTTCAATTCCTCTACCGGTAACAATGAAGCCCAGGAGCTTTCCGGCTGGAACACCGAAGACGCATTTTTCCGGATTGAGCTTGATGTCGTATTTTCGAAGATTGTCGAATGTGAGCCTCAAGTCGTCTACTAGAGTTTTGACGTGCTTGGTTTTGACGACCACGTCATCTACATACGCATCCATTGTTTTGCCAATCTGGTGCGCGGACATGTCCGAATCATGCGCCGATATATTTGCGCCGGCGTTTTGAGCCCAAAGGGCATTGTGTTGAAGCAGTAATGGGCCGTATGGAGTGATGAATGCTGTTGCAGCTTGGTCTGCTCCGCCATCTTGATTTGGTGGTAGCCGAGATGCAGCGTCGAGGAAGCACAATGAGTCGTGTCCTGCTGTAGCGTCAATAATTTAATCAATTCGAGGGAGGGGGAAGGGATCCTTTGGGCAAGCCTTATTAAGGTCTTTGAAATCAACACATAGGCGCGAAGATTTATCCTTCTTTGGTACCATCACCAGGTTTGCTAGCCAGTCCGGATGTTTTATATCTCTGATGAATCCGGCTTCCAAAAGTTTGGCTAGCTCCTCTCCCATGGTCTGTCTCTTGGGTTCGGAAAAGCGTCGAAGAGCCTGTTTGACTGGATTGAATCCTTTTAGGATATTTAGGCTGTGCTCGGCCAGCTGACGTGGGATTCTGGCATGTCTCAAGGGTGCGAGCAAAGATGTCCCAGCTTTCTTGTAGAAATTCTCGTAGTCGGCGTCTACATCGTGGTTTAATTGTGCCCCAATGGAGGCCGTCTTTGCAGGGTCCATTGGGTGGACTTGGAATTTGACTATTTCATCCGCTGGTTTAAAAGAGGTGGACTTGGATCTTTTATCAAGTATCACATCGCCCCTGTTCACCGTGGAGCGCATCGCGGTGAGTTCCTCGGCCGCTAGGGCTTTGGACGATTGCCTCGAGGGCTAGTGCGGCTGTCTTGTTTTCGGCGGAGTGCTATGTTCGGATCACTAGCTAGAGTGATTATTCCGTTAGGTCCGGCATTTTAAGCTTCATGTACCCGTAATGGGGTATAGCTTGAAAATTGTGAATGCCTCTCGTCCTAACAAAGCATGATATCCGCTGTTGAACGGGGCCACTTGAAATGTGACCTCCTCGGACCTGTAATTGTTCGGGCGAAATAACACTACATCGATGTAATTTTTCCTGCAGCATGCTTCCCAGCTAGGGATTATTCCTCTGAAGGTTGTGCCGCTTCGCTCAATGCGGTTCCAGTCTATTTCCATTTTCGGAGGGTTTCCTCATAGATGAGGTTTAGTCCGCTGCCGCCATCCATGAGTACCTTAGTAAGGCGAAAGCCGTCCACTATCGGACTGAGGACCAATGCGGCTGGTGCTCGGGCTGTTCGGAATTTAGGTTCATCACTGGCATTGAAGGTGATAGCCGTGTCACTCCATGGATTTATTGTTGCTACTTGGTAGACTTCGGCAAGGTTGCGGAGTGTTCGTTTTCGCATGTTATTTGATGCGAAAGTCTCGAAGACTGTTAACACCGTACTGGTGTTGCTGGGCTGGGTTTCTGAAGCTAGAAGCTCTTCGCCACTTTTGGCCACCTGCCGTAGTATCCAACATGCTCGAAGGCTATGAGTTGGAGTGGAGCCCTCTGCTTGAATTTTGCAGGTCCGTTTAGCCAACCCTCCAAAGATGCGGTTCCATTACCCTTTAGGGGGTTTTGGTTTTTTGGTATTTAACCCAGGTGCTTGATAATGCACCATTTTATTTTGGACTAGGGATGTATTCGGGGCCGGATTACCCCAAAATTTACTTTCGGTTTTCCAAGCGCTCTCCATCGCACAGTACATTTGTACTATGGTTGCCAAGTCCGCAAAGTGTGTAATTTCGCGACGGCTTATGGCGTTTAGGATTCCCTTGTCCGTGCAATTATTGCAGAAAATTGGGATTGCGTCTTCCTCTCGGCAGTCCTTTATCCTGTTCAAAACCAGGAGGAATCGCCCGATAACGATGTCTTTGTTTCAGCGGGCTCTTGCCGAATTCGAGAGAGATCGCTAATGTTTGGGTGGGCGGTGGAACTAGATCCGAACCCCGTCAATTTAGGACTCAGGGCCGAGAAGTTTCCGAACTTCGGAAGTTTGGATTTTTGAGTGCTATCCAATGAGTCCGACCCGCCGCCTGACTTTAAGTTCAGGGCTTGATCGACATCCGTCCCTTCGCGGGCATCCGGCATGGAGGGATCGGGAATCCGGATGTAGCTAGTCCTTAGGATAGAAGAAGAATCGCCGCATTGCTCCTCTATCACAGCAACATGATGGGTAGCCTGGGGAGAGTTGATCTCTCTCAAATCGGTTTTAGGCCCGATCCGGTCGTAATCTGTAGCGACTCCTGTGGCGGCGATTCGGTCCAAGAGCTCGTTCTGGAGGAGAGCTCGATCGGATCTAATTGTTCGCAAGTTCGAATTGACATGGAGATTGGTTTCGATGACTCGAGAGGTCATCGTCGGTATGATGGCGGATGGCGGTCATAAGGAAACCACCTAGCCAAAGAGTTCGGCCAGCGGCCAAGGCTCCTTTGGCGATGGTATCGCCTTTAAAGACGAGATGAGGCATCCTACCGATGGCAACGGACGCAGGAACTCTCAATGAAAGCACCAATGTCGGTGTCAAAACCGACGGATCTCGTGTAGGGGGTCCCGAATCATGCGTCTAGGCGGATGGTAACAGGAGACAAGGGACACGATGTTTTTACCCATGTTCGTGCCCTCTCGATGGAGGTAATACCCTACTACTTCTTGTTTAATATTGATGTTATGGGTAGTACTATAGTAGATCTACCACGAGATCAATGATGATAAACCCTAGAAGCTAGCGTATGGTATGATTGTTTTTGATCTCTGGGACTAAAACCCTCCGGTTTATATAGACACCGGATAGGTTAGGGTTACACAGTAGTCGGTTACAATGGTAGGAGATCTACATATCCGTATCGCCAAGCTTGCCTTCCATGCCAAGGAAAGTCCCATCCGGACACGGGACGAAGTCTTCAATCTTGTATCTTCATAGTCCAGGAGTCCGGCCAACGGTGATAGTTCGGCTATCCGGACACCCCCTAATCCGGGACTCCCTCAACGGGACTTGCTAACTTCAACACAAGCATTCTTTGAATTCATAATCACCCAACTAGCATGACTTTAATATTATTACCTCCATATCTCAAAACAATTATCAAGCATCAAACTTTTCTTAGTATTCAACGCACTCAAAAGAAAGTTTCACATATCTTGAATACCAAGTATATTAATATTAAGCAAATTACCATGATATTAATGACTCTCAAAATAATCTAAGTGAAGCATGAGAGTTCATCTATTTCTTCAAAATAAAACTACCACCATGCTCTAAAAGATATAAGTGAAGTACTAGAGCAATAACAAACTACTCCGAAAGATATAAGTGAAGATTAATGAGTAGTCGAATAATTATGCAACTATGTGAAGACTCTCCCATTTAATAATTTCATATCTTGATACTTTATTCAAATAGCAAGCAAAGCTAAAGAAAATAACATTGCAAGGATAGCACAACTCATGTGAAGAAGCAAAAACTTAGGCTCAACCAATACTAACCGATAGTTGTTGAAGAAGAAAGGCGGGATGCCTACCGGGGCATCCCCAAGCTTAAATGCTTGAGACTTCTTGAAATATTATCTTGGGGTGCCTTGGGCATCCCCAAGCTTGAACTTTTGTGTCTCCTTAATTCCTCTCATATCATGGTTTCTCTTTTTATCAAAAGCTTCATTCACAACAAACTCAACAAGAACTCGTGGGATAGGTTAGTATAAACCAATGCAAAAACTTATCATTTTCTACTGTAACAAATCACTAACATTATTATTAAACATTGAATACTAAATGCCTCTGCATATTTAATACTCCTATACTTAAATATAATCATTAAACAAGCAAACATATGCAAACAATGCAAACATAACAGCAATCTGCCAAAACAGTATAGTCTGTAAAGAATGCAAGAGTATCAATACTTCCCTGACTCCAAAAATTATGAACTAAAATTCCCACTGTAATAAATTTATCATAGCTCAATTTGAAAAGAGATTCAACATTATACCACTCTCTGACTTTTCTAGAGAATTTTTGCAACAGCGGTAAACTTTCTGTTTTCAAACAGCAACATGTATACTAGCAAAATAAGCATGGCAAAGGCTATCCTTGACTTTTTTATTGAAACTAAAGATGCAAAACATTATTCTACATAACAGTAAGCAAAACAAAACAAAATGACATGATGCTCCAAGAAAAACACATATCATGTGGTGAATAAAAATATAGCTCCAAGTAAAGTTACCGATGAACGAAGATTTAAAGAGGGATGCCTTCCAGGGCATCCCCAAGCTTAGGCTCTTGGTTGTCCTTGAATATTACCTTGGGGTGCCTTGGGCATCCCCAAGCTTAGGATATTGCCACTCCTTATTCCATAGTCCATCGAATCTTTACCCAAAACTTGAAAACTTTGACCACACAAAACTTAACGGAAAACTCGTGAGCTCCGTTAGCGAAAGAAAACAAAAGACTACTTCAAGGTACTGTAATGAACTCATTCTTTATTTATATTGGTGTTAGAACTACTTTATTCCAACTTCTCTATGGTTTATAAACTATTTTACTAGCCATAGAGTCATCAAAATAAGCGAACAACACAATGAAAACAGAATCTGTCAAAAATAGAACAGTCTGTCATAATCTGTAACTAACGCAAACTTCTGGAACTCCAAAAATTATAAAATAAATTGTTGGACCTGAGGAATTTATCTAGTACTCATCTTCAAAAAGAATAAACTAAATAGCACTCTCCAGTAAAAAGTTATAGCTAATCTCGTGAGCGCTAAAGTTTCTGTTTTTTACAGCATGATCATAAAGACTTCACCCAAGTCTTCCCAAAGGTTTTATTTGGCACAAACACTAATTAAAACATAAAACCACATATAAACAGAAGCTATATGGATTATTTATTCCTAAACAGAACCAAAAATCAAGAAACTAAAATAAAATTGGGTTGCCTCCCAACAAGCCCTATCGTTTAACGCCCCTAGCTAGGCATTATGATTTCAATGATGCTCACATAAAAGATAAGGATTGAAACATAAAGAGAGCATCATGAAGAATATGACTAGCACATTTAAGTCCAACCCACTTCCTATGCATAGGGATTTTGTGAGCAAACAACTTATGGGAACAATAATCAACTTGCATAGAAAGGTAAAACAAGCATAACTTCAAAACTTTAAGCACATAGAGAGGAAACTTGATATTATTGCAATTCCTACAAGCATATATTCCTCCCTCATAATAATTTTCAGTAGCATCATGAATGAATTCAACAATATAACCATCACCTAAAGCATTCTTTTCATGATCTACTAGCATAGAAAATTTATTACTCTTCACATAAGCAAAATTCTTCTCATGAATAGTAGTGGGAGCAAACTCAACAAAATAACTATCATATGATTGAAAATTAAGAGCAAGATGACAAGTTTCATGGTTATCATTATTCTTTAAAGCATATGTGTCATCACAATAATCATCATAGATAGGAGGCATGCTTTCATCATAGTAAATTTTCTCATCAAAGCTTGGGGGACAAAAAATATCATCTTCATCAAACATAGCTTCCCCAAGCTTGTGGTTTTGCATATCATTAGCATCATGGATATTCAAGGAATTAATACTAACAACATTGCAATCATGCTCATCATTCAAATATTTAGTGCCAAACAATTAAATGCATTCTTCTTCTAACACTTTGGCACAATTTTCCTTTCCATCATACTCACGAAATATATTAAAAAGATGAAGCGTATGAGACAAACTCAATTCCATTTTTTTGGGTAGTTTTCTTTTATAAACTAACTAGTGATAAAACAAGAAACAAAAAGATTAGATTGCAAGATCTAAAGATATACCTTCACTTACCTAGCCTCCCGACAGCAGCGCCAGGAAAAGAGCTTGATGTCTACTACAAAACCTTCTTCTTGTAGAAGTTGTTGGGCCTGCAAGTGCACAGGTTTGTAGGACGGTAGCAAATTTCCCTCAAATGGATGACCTAAGGTTTATCAATCGTGGGAGGCGTAGGATGAAGATGGTCTCTCTCAAGCAACCCTGCAACCAAATAACAAAGAGTCTCTTGTGTCCCCAACACACCCAATACAATGGTAAATTGTATAGGTGCACTAGTTCGCGAAGAGATGGTGATACAAGTGCAATATGGACGGTAGATATAGGTTTTTGTAATCTGAAAATATAAAAACAGCAAGGTAACAAGTGATAAAAGTGAGCGTAAACGGTATTGCAATGATAGGAAACAAGGTCTAGGGTTCATACTTTCACTAGTGCAAGTTCTCTCAACAATAATAACATAGATAGATCATATAACAAGCCCTCAACATGCAACAAAGAGTCACTCCAAAGCCACTAATAGCGGAGAACAAACATAGAGATTATGGTAGGTGCGAAACCACCTCAAAGTTATTCTTTCGGATCAATCTATAAAAGAGTTCGTACTAGAATAACACCTTAAGATACAAATCAACCAAAACCCTAATGTCACCTAGATACTCCAATGTCACCTCAAGTATCCGTGGGCATGATTATACGATATGCATCACACAATCTCAGATTCATCCAACCAACATAAAACTACTTCAAAGAGTGCCCCAAAGCTTCTACCGGAGAGTCAAGAACGTGTGCCAACCCCTATGCATAGGTTCCCAATGTCACGAAACCCGCAAGTTGATCACCAAAACATACATCAAGTGGCACATGATATCCCATTGTCACCACAGATAATCACAGCAAGACATACATCAAGTGTTCTCATAAAAGACTCAATCCGATAAGATAACTTCAAAGGGGAAACTCAATTCATCACAAGAGAGTAGAGGGGGAGAAACATCATAAGATCCAACTACAATAGCAAAGCTCGGGATACATCAAGATCGTGCCATAGAAGAACACGAGAGAGAATATGAGATAGAGAGATCAAACACATAGCTACTGGTACATACCCTCAGCCCCGAGGGTGAACTACTCCCTCCTCGTCATGGATAGCGCCGGGATGATGAAGATGGCCACCGGAGATGGATCCCCACTCCGGCAGGTACCGAAAGGGGTCCCGATTGGTTTTGGTGGTTACGGAGGCTTGCGCGGAACTCCCGATCTATCTTCTGCTCGGAAGTTTTAGGGGCGTAGGTATATATGGGTGAAAGGAGTACGTCGGTGGAGCTACGGGGCCCCACGAAGCGGCGCGCCGGGAGAGGCGCGCCCCCACCCTCGTGAGCACCTCCGTATCTTCGACGTGGGGTCCAAGTCCATCAGGTGGGTTTCCTTCCAAAAATAACTTCTCCGATTGATTTCGTTCCGTTTGACTCCGTCGATATTCCTTTTCCTCGAAATACGAAATAGGCATAAAACAAAGAATCAGGCTGGGCCTCCGGTTAATAGGTTAGTCCCAAAAACAATATAAAAGTGGATAATAAATCCCATTATTGCCTAAAACTGTAGATAATATAGCTGTTGGGGAACGTAGCAGAAATTCAAAATTTTCCTACGAGTCACAAAGATCTATCTATGGAGAGACTAGCAACGAGAGAGGGGAGTGTATCTACATACCCTTGTAGATTGCTAAGCGAAGCGTTCAAGAGAACGGGGTTGAAGGAGTCGTACTGCCGTGATCCAAATCACCGGAGATCCTAGTGTCGAACGGACGGCACCTCCACGTTCAACACACGTGCAGCCCGGTGACGTCTCCCATGCCTTGATCCAGCAAGGAGAGAGGGAGAGGTTGGGGAAGACTCCGTCCAGCAGCAGCACAACAGCGTGGTGGTGGTGGAGGAGCGCTGCCTCCAAAGCAGGCTTCGCCAAGCACTACGAGAGACGAGAAGGGAAAGGGGTAGGGCTGCGCCAAGAGGGAGAGGTTCTCATGTGTATGGCAGCCCCAAAACCTCCACTATTTATAGGAGGAGGGAGGTGGCTGCGCCCCCATCTAGGGTTCCCACCCTAGGGTGCGGCAGCCCTAGATGGGACTTGGAGGGGGCGGCCAAGAGGGGGAGAGAGGGGGTGCACCCTAGGGTGGGCCTTTAGGCCCATCTGCGCCTAGGGTTTCCCCTCTCCCCTCCTAGCTGCGCCTTGGGCCTTGGTGGGAGGCGCACCAGCCCACTCTGGGGCTGGTCCCTTTCCACACTAGGCCTATGCAAGCCTCCGGGGCTGGTGGCCCCTCCCAGTGGACCCCCGTAACCCTTCCGGTGGTCCCGGTACATTACCGGTGACCCCTGAAACACTTCCGGTGGCCAAAACCTCACTTCCTATATATTATTCTTTACCTCCGGACCATTCCGGAACTCCTCGTGACGTCCGGGATCTCATCCGGGACTCCGAACAACATTCAGTAACCACGTACATACTTTCCCTATAACCCTAAGCGTCCATCGAACCTTATGTGTAGACCCTACGGGTTCGGGAACCATGCGAACATGACCGAGACGTTCTCCGGTCAATAACCAACAGCGGGATCTGGATACCCATGTTGGCTCCCACATGTTCCACGATGATCTCATCGGATGAACCACGATGTCGAGGATTCAATCAATCCCGTATAAAATTCCCTTTGTCTAGCGATATTGTACTTGCCCGAGATTCGATCGTTGGTATGCCGATACCTTGTTCAATCTCGTTACCGGCAAGTCTCTTTACTCGTTCCTCAACACATCATCCCGTGATCAACCCCTTGGTCACATTGTGCACATTATGATGATGTCCTACCGAGTGGGCCCAGAGATACCTCTCCGTCACACGGAGTGACAAATCCCAGTCTCGATTCGTACAACCCAACAGACACTTTCGGAGATACCCGTAGTGCACCTTTATAGCCACCCGATTACGTTGTGGCGTTTGGTACACCGAAAAGCATTCCTACGGTATTCTGGAGTTGCACAATCTCATGGTCTAAGGAAATGATACTTGACATTAGAAAAGCTTTAGCATACGAACTACACGATCTTTGTGCTAGGCTTAGGATTGGGTCTTGTCCATCACATCATTCTCCTAATGATGTGATCCCGTTATCAAACGACATCCAATGTCCATGGTCGTGAAACCGTAACCATCTATTGATCAACGAGCTAGTCAACTAGAGGCTTACTAGGGACATGGTGTTGTCTATGTATCCACACATGTATCTGAGTTTCCTATCAATACAATTCTAGCATGGATAATAAACAATTATCATGAACAAAGAAATATAATAATAATAACAAATTTATTATTGCCTCTAGTGCATATTTCCAATAGTCTCCCACTTGCACTAGAGTCAATAATCTAGTTCACATGGCCATGAGATTAACACTCACAGGTCACATCGCCATGTGACCAACATCCAAAGAGTTTACTAGTGTCACTAAACTAGTTCACATCATCATGTGATTAAGACTCAATGAGTTCTGGGGTTTGATCATGTTTTGCTTGTGAGAGAGGTTTTAGTCAACAGGTCTGCAACATTCAGATCCGTATGTAATTCGCAAATCTCTAGGTCATGCTGCTTCCACGCTTCACTTGGAGCTATTCCAAATGGTTGCTCCACTATACATATCCGGTTTGCTACTCAGAGTCATTCGGATAGGTGTTAAAGCTTGCATCGAGTAAACCCTTTACGCCGAACTCTTTATCACCTCCATAATCGAGAAACATGTCCTTATTTACTCCAAGGACAATTTTCACCGCTGTCCAATGATCCATTCCTGGATCATTCTTGTACCCCTTGACTGACTCATGGCAAGGCACACTTCCGTGCGGTACACAGCATAGCATACTATAGAGCCTATGTCTGAAGCATAGGGGACGACCTTCGTCCTTTCTCTCTCTTCTGCCGTGGTCGAGCTCTAACTCTTAACTTCATACCTTACAACTCAGGCAAGAACTCCTTCTTTGGTCGATCCATCTTGAACACCTTCAAGATCATGTCAAGGTATGTGCTCATTTGAAAGTACCATTTAGCGGATTTTGATCTATCCTCATAGATCTTGATGCTCAATGTTCAAGCAGTTTAATCCAGGTTTTCTATTGAAAAACACTTTTCAAATAACCCTATATGCTTTCTAGAAATTCTACATCATTTCTGATCAACAATATGTCAACAACATATACTCATCAGAAATTCTATAGTGCTCCCACTCACTTCTTTGGAAATACAAGTTTCTCATAAGCTTTGTATAAACCCAAAATCTTTGATCATCTCATCAAAGCGTACATTCCAACTCCGAGATGCTTACTCCAGTCCTTAGAAGGATTGCTGGAGCTTTGCATACTTGTTAGCATCTTTCAGGATTGACAAAAACTTTCTGGTTGTATCACATACAACCTTTCCTCAAGAATAACGTCGAGGAAACAATGTTTTGACATCCTATCTGCAAGATTTCATAAATCATGCAGTAATTGCTAATATAATTCCAACAGACTCTTAGCATCGCTATGAATGTGAAAGTCTCATCGCAACCAACTCCTTGAACTTGTCGGAAAACATCTTAACGACAAGTCGAGCATTCTTAATGATGACACTTACCATCATTGTCCGTCTTCCTTTTAAAATCCATCTGTACTCAACAGCCTTACGACCATCAAGCAGTTCTTCCAAAGTCTACACTTTGTTTTCATACATGGATCCTCTCTTGGATTTTATGGCCTCGAGCCATTCGTCGGAATCCGGGCCCACCATCGCTTCTCCATAGCTCGTAGGTTCATTGTTTTCTAGCAACATGACCTTCAAGGCATGATTACTGTACCACTCTGAAGTAGTACGCATCCTTGTCACCCTACGAGGTTCGGTAGTGACTTGATCCAAAGTTTCATGATCACCATCATCAACTTGCACTTCAATTGATGTAGGTGCCACAGGAACAACTTCTTGTGCCCTGCTACACACTGGTTGAAGTGATGGTTCAATAACCTCATCAAGTCTCCACCATCCTCCCACTCAATTCTTTCGAGAGGAACTTTTCCTCGAGAAAGGACCCATTTCTAGAAACAATCCCTATTGCTTTCGGATCTGAATTAGGAGGTATACCCAACTGTTTTGGGTGTCCTATGAAGATGCATTTTATCTGCTTTGGGTTCGAGCCTATCAACTCAAACCTTTTCACATAAGCGTCGCAGCCCCAAACTTTTAAGAAAGCGACAACTTAGGTTTCTCCAAACCATAGTTCAAACGGTGTCGCCTCAACGGAATTACGTGGTGCCCTATTAAAGTGAGTGCGGTTGTCTCTAATGCCTAACCCATGAACGATAGTGGTAATTCGATAAGAGACATCATGGTACGCACCATATCCAATAGGGTGCAACTATGATGTTCGGACACACCATCACACTATGGTGTTCCAGCGGTATTAATTGTGAAACAATTTCCACAATGTCTTAATTATGCGTGCCAAAGCTCAGAACTCAGATACTCATCTCTATGATCATATCATAGACATTTTATCCTCTTGTCACAATGACCTTCAACTTCACTCTAAAATTACTTGAACCATTCAATAATTCAGACTTGTGTTTCATCAAGTAAATATACTCAGTATCTACTCAAATCATCCGTGAAGTAAGAACATAACGATATCCATCGTGCCTCAAAGACTCATTGGAATGCACACATCAAATGTATTACTTCCAACAAGTTGCTTTGTTGTTCCATTTCTTGAAAACGAGGCTTTCGGTCATCTTGCCCATGTGGTATGATTTGCATGTCTCAAGTGATTCAAAATCAAGTGAGTCCAAACGGTCCATTTGCATGGAGTTTCTTCATGCATATACACCAATAGACATGGTTCGCATGTCTCAAACTTTTCAAAAACGAGTGAGTCCAAAGATCCATCAACATGGAGCTTCTTCATGCTTTTATACCAATATGACTTACATGGCAGTGCCACAAGTAAGTGGTACTATCATTACTATCTTATATCTTTTGGCATGAAAATGTGTATCACTACGATCGAGATTCAATAAACCATTCTTTTTGGGTGCAAGACCATTGAAGGTTTTATTCAAATAAATAGAGTAACCATTATTCTCCTTAAATGAATAACCATATTGCAATAGACATAATCCAATCATGTCTATGCTCAATGCAAACACCAAATAACAATTATTTAGGTTTAACACAAATCTTCATGGTAGAGGGAGCAGGTGATGCTTGATCACATCAACCTTTGGAAACACTTCCAACACACATCGTCATCTCACCTTTAGCTAGTCTCCGTTTATTCCGTAGCTTTTATTTCGAGTTACTAACACTTAGCAACCGAACCGGTATCTAATACCCTGGTGCTACTAGGAGTACTAGTAAGTACACATTAACATAATGTATATCCAATATACTTCTATCGACCTTGCCAGCCTTCTCATCTACCAAGTATCTAGGGTAATTTTGCTCCAGTGGTTGTTCCCTTTATTACGTTCACCGAAGTCTCGGGTTTGGGTTCAACCTTGGGTTTCTTCACTAGAGCAGCAGCTGATTTGCCGTTTCATGAAGTATCCCTTCTTGCCCTTGCCCTTCTTGAAACTAGTGGTTTAACTAACCATCAACAATTGATGCTCCTTCTTGACTTCTACTTTCGCAGTGTCAAACATCGCGAACATTTCAAGGATCATCATATCTACCCCTGATATGTTATAGTTCATCACGAAGCTCTAGTAGCTTGGTGCAATGACTTTGGAGAAACATCACTATCTCATCTGGAAGATTAACTCCCACTCGATTCAAGTGATTGTTGTACTCAGACAATCTGAGCACAAGCTCAATGATTGAGCTTTTCTCCCTTAGTTTGCAGGCTAAGAAAATCGTCAGAGGTCTTATACCTCTTGACGTGGGCACGAGCCTAAAATCCCAGTTTCAGCCCTCGAAACATCTCATATGTTCCGCGACGTTTTGAAATTGTCTTTGGTGCCTCAACTCTAAACCGTTTAACTGAACTATTACGTAGTTATCAAAACGTGTATGTCAGATGTTCGCAACATCCACAGACGACGTTCGAGGTTCAAAGACACCGAGCGGTGCTTTAAGGGCATAAGCCTTCTACTGTCCGCATAAATGCTACTGTTAACTTTCAACTATATTTTCTCTAGGAACATATCTAAAACAGTAGAACTAAAGCGCGAGCTTACGACATAATTTGCAAAGACCTTTTGACTATGTTCAGGATAATTAAGTTCATCTTATGAACTCCCACTCAGATAGACATCCCTCTAGTCATCTAAGTGATTACATGATCCGAGTCAACTAGGTCGTGTCCAATCATCACGTGAGACGGACTAGTCATCATCGGTGAACATCTTCATGTTGATCGTGTCTACCATACGACTCATGCTCGACCTTTCGGTCTCTTGTGTTCCGAGGCCATGTCTCATACATGCTAGGCTCGTCAAGTCAACCTAAGTGTTTCGCGTGTGTAAATCTGGCTTACACCCGTTGTATGTGAATGTTAGAATCTATCACACCCGATCATCACGTGGTGCTTCAAACAACGAACTTTCTCGCAACGGTGCACGTTAGGGGAACACTTTCTTGAAATTTTAATGAGGATCATCTTATTTACTACCGTCGTTCTAAGCAAATAAGATGCATAAACATGATAAACATCACATGCAATCAAAAAATGACATGATATGGCCAATATCATTTTGCTCCTTTTGATCTCCATCTTCGGGGCTCCATGATCATCATCATCACCGGCATGATACCATGATCTCCATCATCATGATCTCCATCATCGTGTCTCCATGAGGTTGTCTCGCCAACTATTACTTCTACTACTATGGCTAATGGCTTAGCAATAAAGTAAAGTAATTACATGGCGTTGTTCAATGACACGCAGGTCATGCAATAAATTAAGACAACTCCTATGGCTCCTGCCGGTTGTCATACTCATCGACATGCAAGTCGTGATTCCTATTACAAGAACATGATCAATCTCATGCATCACATATCATTCATCACATTCTTTTGGCCATATCACATCACATAGCATACTTTGCAAAAACAAGTTAGACGTCCTCTAATTGTTGTTTGCATGTTTTACGTGGCTGCTATGGGTTTCTAGCAAGAACGTTTCTTACCTACGTAAAAGCCACAACGTGATATGCCAATTGCTATTTACCCTTCATAAGGACCCTTTTCACCGAATCCGATCCGACTAAAGTGGGAGAGATCGGCACCCGCTAGCCATCTTATGCAACAAGTGCATGTCGATTCGGTGGAACTCATCTCACGTAAGAGTACGTGTAAGGTCGGTCCGGGCCGCTTCATCCCACAATGCCGCCGAATCAAGATAAGACTAGTAACGGTAAGCAAATTGAACAAAATCAACGCCCACAACTACTTTGTGTTCTACTCGTGCATAGAATCTACGCAATAGACCTAGCTCATGATGCCACTGTTGGGGAACGTAGCAGAAATTCAAAATTTTCCTACGAGTCACCAAGATCTATCTATGGAGAGACTAGCAACGAGAGAGAGGGGAGTGCATCTACATACCCTTGTAGATCGCTAAGCGTAAGCGTTCAAGAGAACGGGGTTGAAGGAGTCGTACTCGTCGTGATCCAAATCACCGAAGCTCCTAGTGTTGAACGGACGGCACCTCCGCGTTCAACACACGTGCAGCCCGGTGACGTCTCCCATGCCTTGATCCAGCAAGGAGAGAGGGAGAGGTTGGGGAAGACTCTGTCCAACAGCAGCACAATGGCGTGGTGGTGGTGGAGGAGCTGCATTCCAAAGAGGGCTTCGCCAAGCACTACGAGAGACGAGAAGGGAAAGGGGTAGGGTTGTGCCAAGAGGGAGAGGTTCTCATGTGTATGGCAGCCCCAAAAACCCCACTATTTATAGGAGGAGGGGAGGTGGCTGCGCTCCCATCTAGGGTTCCCACCCTAGGTGCGGCAGCCCTAGATGGGACTTGGAGGCGGCCAAGAGGGGAGAGAGGGGCACGCCTAGGGTGGGCCTTTAGGCCCATCTGCGCCTAGGGTTTCCCTCTCCCTCCTAGTTGCGCCTTTGGGCCTTGGTGGGGCGCACCAGCCCACTGGGCTGGTCCCTTTCCACACTAGGCCCATGCAAGCCTCCGGGCTGGTGGCCCCTCCCGGTGGACCCCGAACCCTTCCGTGGTCCTGGTACATTACCGGTGACCCTCAAACACTTCGTGGCCAAAACCTCACTTCCTATATATTATTCTTTACCTCCGACCATTCCGAACTCCTCGTGACGTCCGGGATCTCATCCGGACTCGAACAACATTCGCAACCATGTACATACTTTCCCTATAACCCTAGCGCCATCGAACCTTATGTGTAGACCCTACGGGTTCGGGAACTATGCGCATATGACCGAGACGTTCTCCGGTCAATAACCAACAGCGGGATCTGGATACCCATGTTGGCTCCCACATGTTCCACGATGATCTCATCGGATGAACCACGATGTCGAGGATTCAATCAATCCCGTATAAAATTCTCTTTGTCTAGCGATATTGTACTTGCCCGAGATTCGATCGTCGGTATGCCGATACCTTGTTCAATCTCGTTACCGGCAAGTCTCTTTACTCGTTCCGTAACACATCATCCCGTGATCAACCCCTTGGTCACATTGTGCACATTATGATGATGTCCTACCGAGTGGGCCTAGAGATACCTCTCCGTCACACGGAGTGACTAATCCCAGTCTCGATTCGTGCCAACCCAACAGACACTTTCGGAGATACCCGTAGTGCACCTTTATAGCCACCCGCCACGCTCGACGCTTTGGTACACCCAAAGCATTCCTACGGTATCCGGGAGTTGCACAATCTCATGGTCTAAGGAAATGATACTTGACATTAGAAAAGCTTTAGCATACAAACTACACGATCTTTGTGCTAGGCTTAGGATTGTCTTGTCCATCACATCATTCTCCTAATGATGTGATCCCGTTATCAACGACATCCAATGTCCGTGGTCGAAACAGTAACCATCTATTGATCAACGAGCTAGTCAACTAGAGGCTTACTAGGGACATGGTGTTGTCTATGTATCCACACATGTATCTGAGTTTCCTATCAATACAATTCTAGCATGGATAATAAACAATTATCATGAACAAGGAAATATAATAATAATAACTAATTTATTATTGCCTCTAGTGCATATTTCCAACAATAGCATGGAGCAATCAAAAATTATAGATACGTTGGAGACGTATCACCCAGCAAACCGCCATCCATCCATCTAGTTAGCTAATCACTCCTGCTGCTCTCTCTCTCAGGTAAAATAGCGTAGCACTCCTGCTTCATCATATTGGAGCATGCAGATGAACCTGTCTCCTAATTGTGGGCGGCGCTTCTGATTGGTGCCCCCTAGTACTTCTCTACGATCCTTCATAATTTTGCTCCAGTCTTTGATTATTAAGACTTGCTCGCTTTTAGAAATCCTAAATGCACTAAAGTGCAATGTAGGATGTCTTGGCCGTAAGCTAACCATGGATATGCGACAATTAGCCTCGATTCAATGAGGCACAACTATCATCGGGAGTCCCTGTTGAAGAACATTATAGTAACATACATAGCAATGAAGTTTAGCTTAAAAAATAATGCATGCAAAAGATGCACTGAGGACAAATAGTAAAAATATTATCATCTTTCCTAAATAGATGTGCCTGTAGTTCAATACGAAAACTATTGGTCGCACGTTTTGAGTACTAAGATTTTCAAGTCCAAGAAAATAATTTGTCTTGACAGCATCAAGATCCTCAAGCCATGAAACATAATGAGTTATCTCCTTGCAGTTTAGTTCAGCCTCGGGACAGTAGTAGGTCATGTCTACCAAGCGACGGACATGTTTGCTTGATTGGAAATAAGCTGTCAATAGAAATTAGTTGTCAACTATTTTTGAAAAAACAATATCCAAGACATAAATATGGTTGAGAAACGCACATAATGGTAGAACTGGAGGCGTCTGCATATCGACCCAGATGTTGATATTGCCTTCAATATTATCTTCCGGACGAATATCAAAGGTGATAACCATATCAGGCTCAAATGCATAAGCCTTGCATAGTGCTCTTCAAGTTTTGCATTCAAAATACATGTAGGTGTCTATATTGTATAATTTTGCGTGCAAAGTATAACCATGCTTGGTCTTCAAGTGAACTCTCTTTACCTCCATAGTTTTCATAGGACTGAAATCAATCTTATCCAAGACAAAAAGTCTTGCATGGCAGGGGATACACTAGTACAATAGTAAAAAAATTAAAATTATAAGTTGAAGCAAAAGAAGCAGAAATCATGCTTAATTACGAAAAAAGACTTGTCGTTGTGACTTACTGTATTCACTTTGAAGTTCTCGTCCAGCTTGATGCTGAAGCACATATCATCAACTAGGAAATGTATGTCGCACAGGCCGCGCTCGTCTTCGCAATATTCGCACATACCGAAATCCTTTTCATCGTCAGACATTTCCTATGTTCATAGTTGAAATATTAATTGAAAATCGATCGAAGGCAACTACCAGGAAACTCAACACACAAATCCGGGGCACACGATATTTCCTACATATTGTAGCACAAGTCATGCTTAAATTCACAAAAAAAATCTGGCATGACCTTTGCTAAAATAGGACATATCGAGCGCCTGAAATTTGCCGGAATGGAAATGAATCAACACTCCAGCAAAACATAGGCCACTCGGATTTTTCCAGTGATACAAAGATGTACATACACATACAATGATGCTTATACTTGCAATTCCATCCGGATCAATTATCACAAGCATTCGCACATGAGCTCACCGACTAAATACCCTAGTTCTACTCTATTCAACACACCGAGGAGTGAATAAAGAGGAGGTGGACTTTTAGCTCACCAACTCGGGTGTAGAGGAAGTAGAGCTAGTTCGGATGACGATCACTCCAAGGAGACACGACTTTACAAAGCCTGCATATTCCATGTGACGCCCCCGATTCAATCATACACTAATCATACATGCAAACGTGTACGACCAAGATCAGGGACTCACGGGAAGATATCACAACACAACTCTAAAACATAATTAAGTCATACAAGCATCATAATACAAGCCAGGGGCCTCGAGGGCTCGAATACAAGTGCTCGATCATAGACGAGTCATGGAAGCAACAATATCTGAAAGTACATAAGTTAAACAAGTTTGCCTTAAGAAGGCTAGCACAAACTGGGATACAGATCGAAGAGGCGCAGCGTCCCGCTCGGGATCCTCCTAACTACTCCCCGTCATCGCTGGCTGCACGTAGTAGTAGGCACCTCCGGTGTAGTAGTCATCATCAACGGTGGCGTCTGGCTCCTGGGCTCCCTCGTCTGGTCGCAGCAACCGGGTAGAGATAGGGGGAAAAGGGGGGAACAAGGCAAACGTGAGTACTCATCCAAAGTACTCGCAAGCAAGAAGCTACACTACATATGCATGGATATATGTGTAAAGGGCCATATCAGTGGAATGAACTGCAGAATGCCAGAATAAGAGGGGATAGCTAACTCCTGTCAAGACTATGCTTCCGCAGCCTCCGCCTTGCAACATGTAGAAGGGAGTAGACTGAAGTCCTCCAAGTAGCATCACATAGCAATAATCCTACCCGGCGATCCCCTCCTCGTATCCCTGAGAGAGAGCGACCACCGGGGTGTATTTGGCACTTGGAAGGGTGTGTTTTATTAAGTATCCGGTTGTAGTTGTCATAAGGTCAAGGTACAACTCCAAGTCGTCCTGTTACCGAAGATCATGGCTATTCGAATAGATTAACTTCCCTGCAGGGGTGCACCACATAACCCAACACGCTTGATCCCATTTGGCCGGACACACTTTCCTGGGTCATGCCCGGCCGTGGAAGATCAACATGTCGCAGCCCCACCTAGGCACAACAGAGAGGCCAGCACACCGGTCTAAACCTAAGCGCCAGGGTCCGCCCATCACCCAATGCACACCGCATCGCTATGCGGCGGCCAAAAGCGTAACTAGCCCCTTAATACAAGAGCAGGCCTACGCCCAATCCAAATGGCCGCCGGCCGACGTCACGGCGTTTTACCGATACCACGCACGCCGAAAGTGCCCATATCTTTCCCACGTAGTTGGTTAGTGCGTATAGGCCCGTGAGCTGCACTCGCATCAAATACCAAGATCTCATTAAGCGTGTTAGTATCCGCGAATGCCGAACAGGCAGCCCACCTCTCTCCCAAAGCGGTCTCAACTCGCCATGTCGCCTCCGCCACAAAGATCCACTCATGGGTGCTCCACCACCATTCGACTTTAGTCTCCACATGTATCATGTATAATGTGTATAGTATATACCGAGATCACCTCCCGAGTGATCTCGGCCCGATAGTATAGCACAACAGACGGACAAGAATGTAGGGCCACAGATGGAATACTAGCATCCTATACTAAGCATGAAGGATTGCGTAAAGGTAACAACAAGAGTAACAAGGACAAAGCTATGCATCGTGATAGGAATAACGGAAAGCGGAATATGCTATACTACTCTAATGCAAGCAGTATAGAGGAGAGTAGGCGATATCTGGTGATCGAGGGGGGGCTTGCCTGGTTGCTCTGGCAAGAGAGAGGGGTCGTCAACTCCGTAGTCGAACTGGGCAGCAGCAGTGTCGGTCTCCAAGTCTAACAGAGAGAAGAGGGGGAAGAAACAATAAATACAATGCAAACAAGTGCATGACGATGCATGACGTGATAAGGCATGTTGCTAGGCGTGCCCTAACGCGGTATGAGGTGATACCGGTGAAGGGGGAAAACATCCGGGAAAGTATTCCCGGTGTTTCGCGTTTTCGGACAGAGGAACTGGAGGGGAAAGTTGCGGGTTCGGTATGCTAGGGGTATGTGGCGGACGAACGGGCTGCGTATTCAGATTCATCTCATCGTTCTGAGCAACCTTCATGTTGAAATTATTTTAATCCGAGTTACGGATTAAAAGATATGATTTTCTAAAGATTTTATTAATTTCTGGAATTTAATTAATTATTTAAATTAATTCGAAAATGGATTTATGACATCAGCATGATGTCGTGCTGACGTCAGCAGTCAACAGAGTTGACTGGTCAACTGACGTGTGGGACCGGATCATCATTGATTGTTTACTCTAATTAGGGTTTAAGTTAATCTAATTACAGTTTAAATAAACTAACAGGTTAATTAGATTAATTAAATAGGATTAATTAACTTAATTAATTTAATTAATTAATTAAATTTATTTTTATTAATATTTATTTTATTTTTATTTTTTAAAACGTTTTGGGCTAGGCCCACCTGTCATCGTCTCTGTAGGGCTAGCGGCCACTGCGTATTGTGGGCGCCAGACCAAGTGAGGTCATGACCAAAGACAAATAGGGCACCGGCGGCCACGGCCCTGGTCAGGGGAGACCCAGGCCACAACGGCCGGAGCGGGATGGCAAGTGCAGCGGCCTCGGCACGCAGCGTGGCCACGGGAACAGGGGTAGGGCGGAGCTGGGCGGGCGCCAAATGAAAGCGGCGACACCTGTGGGGAACGCGAGGCGGCGGAGGCTGAGCCCGAGCGGCGACAGGCTAGGCACGGTCCCGAGCAGTAGCAGGGGACGGGGACGGCGGGCGAGGCGCGAGGCGGGGACGGGGCCCTACGACGGAACAGAGCGGAGAGGAGGGAAGGCGCTCACGAAGGGGACGTAGGGCACAGGGCAGCGGGCTCGGGGAAGGTTGGGGTGGTCCGACGACGGAGAGGATGAGGAGGTCCGGCGAGGCTCGACGGAGCCGATGAGGAGGCGAGGCGACGTGGAGCGGCTCCGGCGAGCGGCGTCCGTCGGCGAGGTCGGGCGTCCGTGTGGCGATGGGGATGGGCGGCGCCATGACGGCGGGCGAATCGGGCGGCATCGATTCGCGACAAGGGCGGAGGCGCCATGGCGCGCAACGGCAGCGGGTGGGGGTCGGGGGCATCGGTTGCCCCCCGGTCCAGATCCGTTCGTTGGGGGGGGGGGGGGGGAAGGAGCGAGGAGCGAGAGGGGTGGTGGGGGGCGCGAGTGAGAGGGTGCGGCGCTAGGGTTTGGGTGATGGGGCGGTTAGTAGCCCGGGGGGTTCGGCGCGGGTGGGCTGGCCTGATGGCCTAGCTGGGACAAGGCCCAGCAAGGGGGGAGGGGGTTCCTTGTGTTGTTTTTTTTGTCTTTTCTTTTTCTGTTTTATTTTTATTTACAAAAGCAAATGACTTTTAATTAAGTATGAGACTTGTCCTGAATTAGCATAACCATTTTAGGCACTGCCATAAAAAAGGTTTGATGAGCATTTGAACTGTGCAAAAATGAAAATGGATTAATGAGGCTATTTTGGTCATTGTTTTAATTGTTTTAGGGCAATTAAACATTCTATATAACATTGAATGTTATTCCTAATTAGTTAGTGAATATTTATAACCCTTTGAACATTTTTAATTCACTGGTTTATGAAACTATAATTTGACTTGTTATTTGAATTTGTATTTGAACTAAGTTTGAATCACGTGAGGTTTAGCAAAATCTTAAATCATGATGACATGTCATCATTAGCTAAGGTTTCATCGTAGCTTGATTACCCAAGGCCACAAATCTCCTCCACTACAAGAAATCTCGTCCGAGATTTATGAGGGAGTAAGGGGGAAAGTTCTGGTTAAGATATTCTAACGGATCTTCTCGAAGAAGTTAATCCTTTTCGTTGATGTCTTCAATTCTGTATTCTAATGCATCGTGATAAAGTTGTCATCCTTTCTTCGGGAACTCCATCGTACTTACGAAAGGATAAGAGACAGATCAGCTATGACAGAATGCTTTTGAGGGAAAACAATTTGGGGTTAACCCATGAATGATCATAAGATTATCTCTCGAGTTGAACATATAAAATACACCGAGAGTAAGGTGCGAAGGTACAATAATAGGTTCCAAGCGGATAGATAGTTGCTCGAAGTCTGAACCAGAGTGAGAAAGGGGGTTCAGAGTAGCAAGAGTAAGTATTGCGTCTGATACCAGAATAGATCACTAGGAAGGTGGGCCATGAATTAAATACGAAGCCAAGTGTGGGGAATAACCAATAGAAACAGGGTGGTACAGGAGAGTCAGGTTTCGATCCTGTGGAACTGTGGGTTATGGGCCCACCATGTGGTTTTTGTTTTACATAGGAGCAGTGACATCTTGCACGATCATGATAGCAAGGCATGTCAGAGGGCACCATGTCAGTTATGTCGGAAACAACGTTGGTACCAAGGGCGAGGGACGAAGAGAACCATTTTCCTGCTCGTTGCAACGAGGCGGACCAATAGGCAAAGTTCTCGTCCATCGGTGGTTACCGAAATGTCATCAACAATAGTAACAGGGTCTTACTGACAGAGTTGTACACCGAGGTGTTTACATAAGCAGGAGAATAATACTGCTTAGATTATATAGACCTCAAGAAAGGTTAAACCAACCAACGGAAAGGAAAATAAGATTATCGATTAAATGTATCAATGGAAAGGAAAATGTGATTAAACACATATTTCAAGGGTATATCCTTCCCAAGGACAAGCAGAGCATGATATCCATGACAGGATATAATGTAGAAAACTCTTTAGGTAGGGGAGAGAAATTTCATGACATTACCCATACAGTGGTGTTTGGATAATTTAGCAGGAAACATTTAGCATTGGCTTCAAATGTCCTTGTTGAAAATCGGAGTATCACAAACATGCTTGAGATAGTATTGGCATGGTCTTTGGGTAAAGATCATACTTTGGATTCACAAAGGATCCGTCAGGAGCAACTTATAGAATAAGTCTTACAATTTCCTCATGGAAGAATGGCTAAAATTGCTAAAAAGGATACTACAACAATAGGTCCTCCACCCAGGGGGGTGCTAGGCATGACATCATGTTACCGGGTCATCAAAGGACCAACATCATAACTCTTGGAAACTTGTCCCAACCATCATATCCGATCGAGATTCAGATCCGATTGGTGTCATGATACCTCGCACTCGTGGATGTCCGAGAAGAAAAGGTGCAACACAAATAGACGAAATGACATTTCAAGATTCTCAGGAAATGAACTAAGGGAGCGGGTTCTTGAAGCAATAGTTCATCCTTAAACCAAGGAGAGGATGAGGGGGTAGCTGATGGAATCAACAAAAATCCTCGAGATTTCCAAAAGGATGTATTTCCACAAGTATGTGAGCAAGGATATAACATTTGTCAGATCAAATGATATAATGAGATAGGCTCGAGGAAAAACATACCCAATTAAACATCAGTTGAAAGGTGCAACCGAAATGTGGGCTTATAGTAGCATGATCAATGTTGGAATGGTGGTTCAAAGAACCGATAGGCTAAGAATGAATTATCAATCATTAACTCCAAAGCAATAGGGTTGCTAGAAGTGTAGAATCCAACCAACACCGTTTCACTTGTGGGTACCCCGGTTGGAATCAACACGAGGACCAAGAAAGAATGGTGATGGTGAGAAGTATCATTATAGCAAGAATTTCTTAAGAGGTGGAGCAATCCTCACAACATTCTTGACATCAAAGGTGGTAATACTCCAAGATAGAATCATAATATAAGTTGGATAGAAAGGAAACTACACGAAACATGAACAAGTTTTGTGTCGGAGGGAATGCGGGAATGTTGTCGATGTTAATACAAATCATCAAGGGCAAGGATGGTATTCCCCATCAAGAATTCAGTTGATATCCTGGAAGAACTCAAAATGCTGATGATGATCACGACACAATTGTCGAGAGATTTCACGAAGAAGCAATCGAACAGCGACGACATCAAGAAAAAGCAATGGTGAAGCGAAGGTTCATTGGGACCACAGATACGACACAAACTGAAAATCAAGTCTGTTCAAGGAGAAATGATATGACGAGGAAGATCACGGAAGATTAGCTTACCATCTAAATCAGGTTCGGAAAGAGGGGCCAGTAGCACGCTTAAAAAGTTGCACGATAATGATATAGCCGATCGTGCTAGCAATGACTTGAAGGATTAATAAACTCATAAGCAATGAAGAATACTTAGAGTTATTGAATCGAAGTGCGGAATTGATTCACTTATCAGTGTTCTTGGTTGACGACAACCCAGAACCCAGGAAAATTGGAATCGGTGAGAAATAACAGTTGTTGAAGAACCCATAATAAGTTATGCAGTCCCATGATATTCTTGAGATACCAGAGTTTAATACTCAACGGTAGAGCAAAGTAAAGGTTGGACAGGTGCAATGATCCGCAGAAGACAAGTACTTCAACTTGTCCAAGAAATGGTATTTAAAAGGAGAACATGGCCGGAACCACGATTGCAAAAGATCAATTCACGTATACTAGATGATACTATAACAAGGAAAAGTTATTATCACAAGAAGCTTCCATGATAGGATCTACATCGTGTCCATGGGCATGAACACAAAGTTCAAGGTCGACTTCACTTCTTCAATGTATAACCTTCCATTCACTTCTCGCTTTGATAAAGGCATTAGTGTTGAAAGTTTTACCGGTGAAATACCATATGAGTATGTCTCGTGAAAACTTCCGAGTTCACACATATAAAGGAAGGCATAGGTTCAACCCGTCAGGGTATCGTGGAAACATATACCACAAGCTTCAATAGTAAATACCACCAGCTCGAAAGCAGAGCATGGTTGGCTGCCAGATGATACAATTTACCGGAGGCACTATGTATCGTGGGAAGAACTCACAAGGTGATTGAATATGAAGGACACCGCTTGATAACAATCCAAAATGGATCGGGTGATCCACAACGGAGCTGATGTGAGTATCGGTACTCCATCGAGGAAGAAAGAATGCACGAGCATCATATTATAGAACATCGGAATAATTCGATGCTTAGATTAACCAAGGAATTATGATTTCCAAAACAAAGGATCAGAAGCAGACGCTCTGATCAAGGATGGATAAGTGGTATAGACCAGAGGTACAATTGACGACAAATAGTTTGGTCGAGAACCAGCTCATGTTCAAAATGATGTCTGAGCAGGAAAGATAATTTAGAAGGGTTGATAGATGATTGTGTGCGTTCGCACACATGTGATCAATAGGATCAAAATGACGGTGTCAAAATATACTAATGAATATTGCTAGTGATATGGGAGCATCCATAATGTAAGTAGACAAGTATTTGCAGATCAATAAAGCTGCTAAGGATTTTCGGAGGATTGAATAGTATTTCAAAGACTTCTGTGAAACATCTAAACAATTGGGGATGAGCGGATACTTGGAAAGTGCTAGAAATTATTCTTAGGGGTATTCAGGTGGCAAAGAACTGCAAGGCAGTAGGCACAAAATATTCCCGGGGTATCTTGTAATAAAAAGATCGATCGGGAATAAAAGTAAGCACGACAGGTGTAAGTATTTATCCATAGGGATATTTCGGTGAAAGGGAATTGCAAAAGCAATGGGCACAAGGTCTCGAGAGAAAATCGGGAAGTATCTTCGAAATCTTCTGGTGCAGCCGGCGATCATCTGGACTGAATGGGCTCTCCGGGAGAAAGTATTATCGAGAACCTAGAGTTAGATTTTCGTAAAAATCGCTTAACCCGAATAGAAGAGAGTTCAGAATCCCGGAGTAAAGGTCGAGGAGTAAAAGATCCTAGTACCACCCAATGGCGACATGGGCCCGTAAGGCACACAGCCAAGTTAGTAAAAGTTTTTGCAATGTCTAGACTCGACTTCGGCCAAGGAGTGTGGATGGGGGATTCCTACAGCAAATGGCTCGATACAAACTTGTGACGCCCCGATTCAATCATACACTAATCATACATGCAAACGCAGTACGATCAAGATCGTGGACTCACGGAAGATATCACAACACAACTCTAAAACATAATTAAGTCATACAAGCATCATAATACAAGCCAGGGCCTCGAGGGCTCGAATACAAGTGCTCGATCATAGACGAAGTCAGCGGAAGCAAAATATCTCTGAGTACGCATATAAGTTGAACAAGTTTGCCTTAAGAAGGCTAGCACAAACCGGGATACAGATCGAAGAGGCGCAGCCTCCGCCTGGGATCCTCCTAACTACTCTCGGTCGCCGCCGGGCTGCACGTAGTAGTAGGCACCTTCGTGTAGTAGTCGCCATCGACGGTGGCGTCTGCTCCTAGGCTCCCTCTTCCGGTCGCAGAACCGGTAGAGATAGGGGGAAAGGGGGAACAAGGCAACCGTGAGTACTCATCCAAAGTACTGCAAGCAAGGAGCTACACTACATATGCATGGATATATGTGTAAAGGGCCATATCAAGGACCGAATCATGAATGCCGTAATAAGAGGGGGATAGCTAATCCTGTCGAAGACTACGCTTCTGGCAGCCTCCGCCTTGCAACATGTAGAAGGGAGTAGACTGAAGTCCTCCAAGTAGCATCACATAGCAATAATACTACCCGGCGATCCCCTCCTCGTATCCCTGAGAGGGAGCGACCACCGGGTTGTATCTGGCACTTGGAAGGGTGTGTTTTATTAAGTATCCGGTTCTAGTTATCATAAGGTCAAGGTACAACTCCAAGTCGCCCCATCAAGATCACGGCTATTCAATAGATTAACTTCACCGCAGGGTGCACCACATAACCCAACACGCTTGATCCCATTTGGCCGGACACACTTTCTGGGTCATGCCCGCCGCTGAAGATCAACACGCCGCAGCCCCACCTAGGCACAACAGAGAGGCCAAGACGCCGGTCTAAACCTAAGCGCACAGGGTCCGGGCCCATCGCCCAATGCACACCTGCACGCTATGCGTGGCGGCCGAAAGCGTAACTAGCCCCTTAATACAAGAGCAGGCCTACGTCCCAATCCGGCGCGCCACGCCGCCGACGTCACGGCGTTTCTACCGATACCACGACGCCGAGTGCCCATATCTTTCCCACGTAGTTGGTTAGTGCGTATAGGCTCGTGAGCTGCACTCGCATCAAATACCAAAATCTCGTTAAGCGTGTTAAGTATCCGCGAATGCCGAACAGGGCCAGGCCCACCTCTCTCCTAGGCGGTCTCAACCTGCCCTGTCGCTCCGCCACAAAGATCCACTCGCAGGTGCTCCACCAGCCGACCCGACTTTAGTCTCCACATGTATCATGTATAATGTATATAGTATATACCCGAGATCACCTCCCGAGTGATCTTGGCCCGATAGTATAGCACGGCAGACGGACAAGAATGTAGGGCCAGAGATGGAATACTAGCATCCTATACTAAGCATGTAGGATTGCAGGTAAAGGTAACAACAGTAGTAACAAGGACAAAGCTATGCATCGTGATAGGAATAACTGAAAGCAAGAATATGCTATACTACTCTAATGCAAGCAGTATAGAGGAGAGTAGGAAATATCCGTGATCAAGGGGGGGCTTGCCTGGTTGCTCGCAAGAGAGAGGGGTCGCCAACTCCGTAGTCGAACCGGCAAAGCAGCAGCTTGGTCTCGTAGTCTAACAGAGAGAAGAGGGGAAGAAACAATAAATACAATGCAAACAAATGCATGACGATGCATGACATGACAAGGCGTGTTTTTAGGCGTGCCCTAACGCGGTATGAGGTGATACCGGTGAAGGGGGGGAAACATCCGGGAAAGTATCCCCGGTGTTTCGCTTTACAGACGAGAGGAACCGGAGGAAAGTTGCGGTTCGGTATGCTAGGGTGTGTGGCGGACGAACGGGCTGCGATCCGGATTCGCCTCGCTGCTCACAAGAACTTTCATGTTGAAATTATTTTAATCCGAAAGTTACGGATTAAAAGATATGATTTTCTAAAGATTTTATTAATTTCTGGAATTTAATTAATTATTTAAATTAATTCGAAAATGGATTTATGACATCAGCATGATGTCATGCTGACGTCAGCAGTCAACAGATTTGACTGGTCAACTGACGTGTGGGACCGGATCGTCATTGATTGTTTAGTCTAATTAGGGTTTAAGTTAATCTAGTTACAATTTAATTAAACTAACAGGTTAATTAGATTAATTAAATAGGATTAATTAACTTAATTAATTTAATTAACTAATTAAATTTATTTTTATTAATATTTATTTTATTTTTATTTTTTTAAACGTTTTGGGCTAGGGCCCACCGCTATCGCCTGCAGGGCTAGCGGCCACGGGTGCATGCAGCTGGCGCTCACATCCAAGTGAGGTCACACCAAACAAGAAAGGGCACCGGCGGCCACGGCCCTGGTCAGGAGAGACCCAGGCCACAACGGCCGGAGCGGGACGGCAAGTGCAGCGGCTCTCGACGCAGTTAAGGCGTGGGCCACGGGGAACAGGGGTAGGGCGGAGTCAAGGCCGGGCGCCACCGAGCGAAAGCGCACACCCAGGGGGAACGCGAGGCGGCAGAGGCTGAGCCCGAGCGGCGACAGGCTAGGCACGGTCCCGAGCAGTAGCAGGGAACGGGGACGGCGGGCGAGGCGTGAGGCGGGGACGGGCCCAACGGACAGAACAGAGAGAGGGAAGGCGCCACGGAAGGGGACGAGGGGCACAGGCAGCGGGCCTGGGAAGGTTGGGGTGGTCCGACGACAGAGAGGATGTGGAGGTCCGGCGAGGCTCGACGGAGCCGATGAGGAGGCGAGGCGACGTGGAGCGGCTCCGGCTAGCGGAGTCCGTCGGCGAGGTTGGGGCGTCCGGCGTGGCGATAGGGATGGGATGGCGCCGGGCGCGGGCAGAATCAAGCGGCGCTGGATTCGGCGACGAGGGCGGAGGCGCCATGGCGCGACGGTAGCGGGTGGGGGTCGGGGGCGTCGGTTGCCCCCCGATCCCGATCCGTTCGTTGGGGGTGGGGAAGGAGCGAGGAGCGAGAGGGGTTGTGGGGGGGCGCGAGTGAGAGGGTGCGGCGCTAGGGTTTGGGTGGTGGGGCGGTTAGTAGCCCGAGGGGTTCGGCGCGGGTGGGCTGGCCTGATGGCCTAGCTAGGACAAAGCCCAGCGGGGGGGGGGGAGGGGGTTCCTTGTGTTGTTTTTCTTTGTCTTTTCCTTTTCTGTTTTTTTTATATACAAAAGCAAATGACTTTTAATTAAGTATGAGACTTGTCCTAAATTAGCATAACCATTTTAGGCACTGCCATAAAAAAGGTTTGATGAGCATTTGAACTGTGCAAAAATGAAAATGGATTAATGAGGCTATTTTGGTCATTGTTTTAATTGTTTTAGGGCAATTAAACATTCTATATAACATTGAATGTTATTCCTAATTAGTTAGTGAATATTTATAACCCTTTGAACATTTTTAATTCGCTGGTTTATGAAACTATAATTTGACTTGTTATTTGAATTTGTATTTGAACTAAGTTTGAATCACGTGAGGTTTAGCAAAATCTTAAATCATGATGACCTGGCATCATTAGCTAAGGTTTACTCTAGCTTGATTACCCGGGCGTCACATTCCACCGAGTAAAATTTTATATAATCAAATCTCATATAGCATTCTTTGATCACAAAGTGATAAACTAGTTCTATTAACTATTTACTAAATAAACTAGTTATATTAAGCACTTACTATAAATAAACTAGTTCTATTAAGCACTTACTATATATAAACTAGTTATATTAAGCACTTACTATAAATAAACTAGTTATATTAAGCACCTACATTCTACCTATCTATATCGTAGTTCTAGCCCTAACATCTATCCATCCATCTATATATATATATATATCTATATTCTACAATGTCTACATTTAAATTACCTACATTCTATTCAAGCCACCTAAAATAGTCAAAAAATTTATTCTATTAAAAACCTACATTTTACAATGTCTACATTCTAAAATCTACATTTATATTACCTACATTCTACAAGAACAGAGACAAGGAAGGGAAGAAGGAGGGGTAGGAAGGAGGGCGGGAGGAGGGGGAGGAAGGAGGGAGGAGGCAGGAAGGAGGAGCGAGGGAGGAGGGGGAGGAAGGAGGGAGGAGGTGGGAAGGAGGGGGAGGTTGGAGGAGGGAGGTAGGAGGAGTTACCTCGGTGGCGGTGACGGCCGGGGGGGGGGGGGCGATGACGGCGGGATGGAGAGAGATGGAGGAGGGAGGGGGCGACGGTGGCGGGACGAAGGAGGGAGAGGATCTAGGACGGAGGGGGCGACTGCGGCAGCAGCTAGCGGCACTACGGCGGTGGCGGACGACAAGGTGAGGGAGGGGATGGAGGAGGGACTAGCGAGGGGAGAGTGGGGGTGTAGAAGATATGATGGCTTTAGCAGTAGCGCTCTTTAGAGAAAAGCGCTACTACTAAACTCTATAGCAGTAGCGCTTTATACAATAACACGCTACTGCTAAGGTAAGTATGTAAAAATAAACATCAAAAATACATTGGTCATCAATGATCTTTTTGTGTAGAATCTAAATTGTCAATAGGAATCTTTCCCGGTTTAAGAACCGGTGAAGATTCCTATTGCAGCCACAGATCCTACACATAGAGTTCAATGAAGGCCAAGTGGTTGTGATGGTTTGAGAAGTAACGTTTTTAAGGTGTTTGATGACCCACAAGTATAGGGGATCTATCGTAGTCCTTTCGATAAGTAAGAGTGTCGAACCCAACGAGGAGCAGAAGGAAATGATAAGCGGTTTTCAGAAGGTATTCTCTGCAAGCATCAAATAAGTGGTAACAGATAGTTTTGTGATAAGATAAATTGTAACGAGCAACAAGTAACAAAAGTAAATAAGGTGCAGCAAGGTGGCCCAATCCTTTTTGTAGCAAAGGACAAGCCGGAACAAACTCTTATAATAGGAAAAGCACTCACGAGGACACATGGGTCAAGCTAGTTTTCATCACGCTCATATGATTCGTGTTCGGTACTTTGATAATTTGATATGTGGGTGGACCGGTGCTTGGGTGCTATTCTTACTTGAACAAGCATCCCACTTATGATTAACCTCTATTGCAAGCATCCGCAACTACAACAAAAGTATTAAAGTAAACCTAACCATAGCATGAAACATATGGATCCAAATCAGCCCCTTACGAAGCAACGCATAAACTAGGGTTCAAGCTTACATCACTCTAGCAACCCATCATCTACTTATTACTTCCCAATGCCTTCCTCTAGGCCCAAATAATGGTGAAGTGTTATGTAGTCGACGCTCACATAACACCACTAGAGGTTAGACAACATACATCTCATCAAAATATCGAATCTAATACCAAATTCACATGACTACTAATAGCAAGACTTCTCCGTGTCCTCGTGAACAAACGTAACTACTCACAAAGCATATTCATGTTCATAATCAGAGGGTAATAATATGCATAAAGGATCTGAACATATGATCTTCCACCAAGTAAACCAACTAGCATCAACTACAAGGAGTAATCAACACTACTAGCAACCTACTAGCACCAATCCCGGACTTGGAGACAAGAATTGGATACAGGAGATGAACTAGGGTTTGGAGATGAGATGGTGCTGGTGAAGATGTTGATGGAGATTGCCCTCTCCCGATGAGAGGAGAGTTGGTGATGATGATGGCGATGATTTCCCCCTCCCGGAGGGAAGTGTCCCCTAAGACAGCCTGCCGGAGCCCTAGATTGGTTCCGCTAAGGTTCCGCCTCGTGGCGGCGGAGTCTCGTCCCCAAAGGTTGCCTATGATTTTTTTTTCCCATCGAAAGACTTCATATAGGAGAAGATGGACGCCGGAGAGCCACCGGGGCCCACGAGGTAGGGGCGCGCCTGGGAGGGGCGCGCCCACCCTCGTGAGCAGGTGTGGGCCCCGGCCTTCTTCTTCGGTGATGATTTTTCTTTATTTATTTTAAGGTATTCCGTGGAGTTTCAGGACTTTTGGAGTTATGCAGAATAGGCCTTCAATATTTGCTCCTTTTCCAAATTCAGAATTCCAAATTTGCCATTCTCCCTCTTCATGTAAACCTTGTAAAATAAGAGAGAATAGCCATAAGTATTGTGACATAACGTGAAATAATAGCCCATAATGCGATAAATATCAATGTAAAATCATGATGCAAAATGGACGATCAACTCCCCAAGCTTAGACCTCGCTTGTCCTCAAGCGAAAAGCCGATAACAATAAATATGTCCTCATGTTTAGAGGTAGAGGCGTCGATAAAAATAAAATACGGACATGAAGGCATCATGATTATTCACATAACAGCAACATAAATAGATTTGTCATATGATTACTTATGTTCAAGTGATGATCTTTTCACGAAGCCAAAGTATGAATCAGAAACCTTATTGAGCATCAACAATTTATAACCTCAGTCATTCAAACAATTGCAATTTATCATAACATCGGAAAGAGTCTATGTCAGAGCTGAAAAGCAAGTCCACATACTGAACTATCACTTAGTCCTTCATAATTGCTAACACTCACGCAATACTTGTGGTTACGGAGTCTTAATCGGACACAGAGAAAGATAGGGGCTTATAGTTTTGCCCCCACAACCTTTTACCTCAAGGGTAATGTCAACAATAATAATTCATGCTCCCCTACATCCAATTAGATATATATATCATGTCCTTTCCAACATGCTGAGCTTGCCAAAGGATAAAAATAAAAAGGGAAAGGTGAAGATCAACGTGACTCTTGCATAAGGTAGAGGATAATAATAAAAGATAGGCCCTTCACAGAGGGAAGCAGAGGTTGCCATGCGCTTTTATGGTTGGATACACAAAATCTTAATGCAAAAGAACGTCACTTTATATTGCCCCTTGTATGTGAACCTTTATTATGTAGTCCGTCGCTTTTATTGCATCCACAACAAGTTCATACAAAGCTTATTTCTCTGCACTAATAAGTCATGCATATTTAGAGAGGAATTTTTATTGCTTGCACCGATGACAACTTACTTGAAGGATCTTACTCAATCCATAGGTAGATATGGTGGACTCTCATGGCTAAACTGGTTTAAGGGTATTTGGAGGCACAAGTAGTATCTCTACTTGGTGTTGAGAATTTGGCTAGCATGAGGGGGAAAGGCAAGCTCAACATGTTAGAGGAACCATGACAACATACTTTATCTCATATATAAGGAAACATAACTCATTATGTTGTCTTCCTTGTCCAACATCAACTCTTTAGCATGTCATATTTTAATGAGTGTTCCCAATCATAAAAGATGTCAATGATAATATATCTATATGTGAAACCTCTCTCTCCTTATTACTTCCTATTAATTGCAACGATGACCAAAACTATATTTGCCAACCCCCAACAACTTTTAATCATCATACTTTTTCTATGTGAAGCCATTACTTTCAATAAGATCAATATGAACTCTTTGTTTCCTTTTATTCTTTTTCTTCTAATCACTCAAGATCATGGAAAAGTAATCAAGCCTTTGACTCAACACTAATCTTTATTATATATAGCTCACGGACTCGATTGCATAGAGGGATCATAAAGCAAAACTTCAAAACTAGATCATGCCATGACTTTATTCTACTAAATCAAGATACTACTAATAGGATCGAACTAAGAAAACGGTAAAGATAGGAGTTGTGATGGTGATACGATACCGGGGCACCTCCCCCAAGCTAGGCAGTTGCCAAGGGGAGTGCCCATACCCATGTGATTATGTCTCCTTTGTTGTTGGTGAAGAAGGTGTTGTTGATGATGCAAGCTTGTCGTCCACCTTCCATGGCATAGGCTCACCCTCATAGAAGGATGATCGAGTCTCCTAATCCTCAAATATGCAACGGAAACAGCTCAAACGAAAAACAGAGGATATTTGCGTGATACGGTCGCCAAAACCTTTGGGAGAATATATAATGAATTTTTACTTACCAAAATACGATCGTAAGAACGGAGTCCGGAGGGCACACGAGGTGCTCACGAGGTAAGGGGCGCGCCCACCCTCGTGGAGGCCTCGTGTCCTCCCCGGACTGCTATTTATTTTTCTATTTTTCTAAATATTCCAAAACGGAGAAATATTGCCTTAAAATTGTTTTGGAGTCGGTTTACTTACCATAACACATACCTATTCCTTTTCGAGTCCTGAACGCTCGAAAGTGTCCCTTATGTATTCCTCCGGGTTACGGTTTCAATAATATTAGTTTCAACATTTATAGGATTACCCGAGATATAGTGTTTGATTCTTTTCGACCGCTTACCACCTTCGGATTTGTGCTCATGGGTTGTTGATTTTTATGGCACCGGAACGATAGACCTCCTCAATAACGTAGGGACCTTCCCATTTAGAGAGAAGTTTTCCTGCAAAAAATCTTAAACGAGAGTTGTATAGCAATACATAATCACCTACCTTAAACTCACGCTTTTGTATCCTTTTGTCATGCCATCTTTTAACTTTTTCTTTAAATAACTTGGCATTTTCATAAGCATGGGTTCTCCATTCATCAAGTGAGCTAATATCAAATAACCTCTTCTCACCGGCAAGTTTGAAATCATAGTTGAGCTCTTTAATAGCCCAATATGCCTTATGTTCTAATTCGAGAGGTAAGTGACATGCTTTTCCATAAACCATTTTATACGGAGACATACCCATAGGATTCTTATATGCAGTTCTATATGCCCATAATGCATCATCAAGTTTCTTGGACCAATTCTTTCTAGACCTATTAATGCCTTTTGCAAAATTAATTTGAGCTCTCTATTGCTCAATTCTTCTTGACCACTAGACTGCGGGTGATAAGGAGATGCAATTCTCTGATTAACATCATATTTAGCAAGAATTTTACGGAAAGCATCATGAATAAAATGTGAACCACCATCAGTCATTAAATATCTAGGGACTCCAAACCTCAGAAAAATAACTTCCTTAAGCATTTTAATAGAAGTGTTATGATCAGCACTACTAGTTGGAATAGCTTCTACCCACTTAGTAACGTAATCAACAGCAACTAAAATATGAGTGTATCCATTGGAGGCAGGAAAATGTCCCATATAATCAAAGCCCCAAACATCTGGTTCAATAACAAGTGAATAATTCATAGGCATTTCTTCACGTCTACTAATATTACCAATTCTTTGACATTCATCACAAGATAAGACAAACTTACGGGCATCCTTGAAGAGAGTAAGCCAATAAAAACCAGATTGCAATACCTTATGTGCGCTTCTATCTCCAAATGGTGTCCTCCATAAGCTTCAGAGTGACACTTATGTAGGATCTGCTCCTGTTCATGCTCGTGTACACAACGCCTAATAACACCGCCTACTCCTTTATAAAGATGTGGGTCATCCCAAAAGTAATGTCGCAAATCATAAAAGAACTTTTTCTTTTGTTGGTATGTGAAGCTAGGTGGTATAAATTTAGCAACAATATAATTAGCATAATCAGCATACCATGGAGTGCTACGAGAAGTGCTTACGACATTTAATTGTTCATCAGGAAAGCTATCATCAATATGTAATGGGTCATCAAGAACATTCTCTAACCTAGATAAGTTGTCTGCAACGGGGTTCTCGGCTCCTTTTCTATCAACAATATGCAAATCAAATTCTTGCATCAAGAGAACCCATCTAATAAGTCTAGGTTTAGCATCTTTCTTTTCCATAAGATATTTAATAGCAGCATGATCGGTGTGAATAGTTACTTTAGAATCAACAATATAGGGTCTGAATTTATCACAAGCAAACACAACTGCTAAAAGTTCCTTTTTGGCAGTGGCATAGTTTCTTTGAGCATTGTCTAGAGTCTTACTAGCACAATGGATAACATTTAATTTCTTATCAACTCTTTGCCCTAGAACAGCACCTACAGCATAATCACTAGCATCACACATAATTTCAAAGGGCAAATTCCAATCGTGTGGTGAACAATAGGTGCAGAGACTAATGCTTTCTTAAGTATTTCAAATGCTTCTACACAATCATCATCAAAGACAAATGGTACATCTTTTTGTAACAAATTAGTCGAGGTCGAGAAATTTTTGAGAAGTCCTTAATGAACCTCCTATAAAAACCGGCGTGACCAAGGAAACTTCTTATACCTTTGATGTCCTTGGGACATGGCATCTTTTCAATAGCATCAACCTTGGCTTTGTCAACTTAAATACCTCTTTCAGAAACTTTGTGTCCCAAGACAATACCTTCATTAACCATAAAGTGGCACTTTTCCCAATTCAAGACAAGATTAGTTTCTTCACATCTCTGCAATACTCGATCAAGATTGCTCAAGCAATCATCAAAAGAGGAACCATAGATGGAAAATTCGTCCATGAAAACCTCACAAATCTTTTCACAAAAATCAGAGAATATAGCCATCATGCATCTTTGAAAGGTAGCAGTGCATTACATAAACCAAAAGGCATACATCTATAAGCAAAAAGTACCAAAAGGGCATGTAAAAGTAGTCTTTGATTGATCTTTAGCCGACACGGTATTTGAGAGAAACCGAATAACCATCTAGAAAGCAATAATGTGTATGTTTGCATAATCTTTCTAGCATTTGGTCAATAAAAGGTAAGGGATAATGATCTTTCTTAGTAGCTTTATTTAATTTATGGAAATCAATTACCATCCTATAACCTCGTGATAATTCTTTTGCGGAATTAATTCATCTTTATCATTAGGGACAACAGTAATACCTCCCTTCTTAGGGACACAATGGATGTGGCTTACCTACTGACTATCAAAGAACGGGATAAATTATACCCGCCTCCGTAAGCTTGAGTATTTCCTTTCTTACCACTTCTTTCATTTTAGGATTCAAACGTCGTTGAGGATCACAAACTGGTTTGGCATCCGCTTTCCAAATTTATTTTATGTCGACATAGAGTGGGACTAATGCCCTTAAGATCATCAAGAGTATATCCAATAGCGGCACGGTGCTTCTTCGTAGTTTTCAATAATCTTTCTTCTTCATGCTCAAAGGTTAGCACTAATAATAACAGGATATATTTTCTTTCTATCAAGATAAGCATACTTAAGATTATCGTGCAACGGTTTAAGCTCAAATACGGATCACCCTTGGGTGGAGGAGGATCCCTAGGATTTCAACAGGCAAATTGTGTTTTAGAATAGGTTCTTGTTTAAAGAATACTTCATCTATTTCCCTTATTTCATTCATAAACATATCATTTTCATGGTCTAGCAAATAGTGTTCCAAAGGATCACTAGGAGGTACGGCAATAGAAGCAAGACCAATAATTTCATCCTTACTAGGCAATTCTTCTTCATGAAGTTGTTTACTAAATTTAGAGAAATTAAACTCATGAACCATATCATCCAAGCCAATAGTAAAAACATTCTTTTCGCAGTCTATCTTAGCATTAACAGTATTCAAGAAGGGTCTACCAAATATAATGGGACAAAAGCTATCTTGTGGAGAAGTAAGAACAAGAAAATCAGCAGGATATTTAGTTTTCCCACACAAGATTTCAACATCTCTAACAATCCCAATTGGTGAAATAGTATCTCTATTGGCAAGTTTAATTGTAACATCAATACCTTCTAACTCAAAGAAAAGTGCAATTTCATTCTTAATTTCTTCAGATAAAGTATGTGGTATAACACTAGCACTCGCACCCATATCACATAAGCCATGGTAACAATGATCTCCTATTTTAACAAATAACAGGCACGCCTACCACAGGTCTATGTTTATCTTTAGCACGTGGTTTAGCAATTTTAGCAGTTTCACCTTCGAACTGAATAACATGCCCATCAATATTATCGCATAAGAGATCTTTAAAAATTGAAATATTTGGTTCTACTTTAACTTGCTCAGGAGGTACATAAGTTCTAATATTGCTTTTACGAACAATAGTTGAAGCTTTAGCATGATCCTTTACTCTAACAGGGAAAGGTGGTTTCTCAACATAAGAGGTAGGAACAATAGGATCATTATAAGTGATAGTCTTTTCTTTAACTTTAATAGGTGCAGCTACTTTTACTTCTATGGGAGGATGATATTTAAACCACTTCTCCTTAGGGAGATCAACATAAGTAGCAAAAGATTCAGAGAAAGAAGCTACTATCTCAGAATCAAGTCCATATTTAGTGCTAAACTTACGAAAAATATCGGTATCCATAAAAGATTTAAAACAATCAAACTTAGATGTCATACCTGACTCCTTACCTTCGTCGAGGTCCCAATCTTCAGAGTTGCATTTAATTATATCCAATAAATTCCATCTGAATTCAATATTCTTCATCATAAAAGAGCCAGCATAAGAAGTATCGATCATGGTGCGATTGTTATCGAAGTCGAGCATAAAAATTCAAGAATTGTTTCTCTTGAGAGGTCATGATTGGGGCATGAATATAACATTGATTTAAGCCTCCCCAAGCTTGAGCGATGCTTTCTCCTTCGCGAGGCCAAATATTATATATATAATTGCGATCACGATGAACAAGATGCATAGGGTAATACTTTTGATGAAATTCCAATTTCACTCTTTTATAGTTCCATGATCTCGTATCACATAGCCTATACCATGTCAATGCGTCTTCCTTCAAAGATAAAGGAAAAGCCTTCTTCTTAACAACATCATCGGGTATACCTGCAAGCTTAAATAGTCCACAAATATCATCCACATAGCGAAGATGCTCGCCAGGATGCTTTGTTCCATCTCCTGTAAAAGTATTAGCCAGCAGTTTTTTCATGATACCCGAAGGAAATTCAAAAGGAGTTTCATTTTCAATAGGTTCAGTAGGTTGAGGAGCAACTCTTTGCTCTCATCGAAGGGGTGAAGATACCCTAACAAGCCCCTCATAGAATTACTTTCCATAGTAACAAGTGACAGTAAATTTCAGCACACTATATAAATTTTTCCTTACCAAATTCCACCTACCAAAGGCGGTACACTCTTCGGCAACGGCGCCAGAAAAGAGTCTTGATGACCCACAAGTATAGGGGATCTATCGTAGTCCTTTCGATAAGTAAGAGTGTCGAACCCAACGAGGAGCAGAAGGAAATGATAAGCGGTTTTCAGCAAGGTATTCTCTGCCAGTACTGAAATAAGTGGTAACAGATAGTTTTGTGATAAGATAAATTGTGACGAGCAACAAGTAACAAAAGTAAATAAGGTGCAGCAAGGTGGCCCAATCCTTTTTGTAGAAAAGGACAAGCCGGAACAAACTCTTATAATAGGAAAAGCACTCCCGAGGACACATGGGAATATCGTCAAGCTAGTTTTCATCATGCTCATATGATTCGTGTTCGGTACTTTGATAATTTGATATGTGGGTGGACCGGTGCTTGGGTGCTATTCTTACTTGAACAAGCATCCCACTTATGATTAACCTCTATTGCAAGCATCCGCAACTACAACAAAAGTATTAAAGTAAACCTAACCATAGCATGAAACATATGGATCCAAATCAGCCCTTACGAAGCAACGCATAAACTAGGGTTCAAGCTTACATCACTCTAGCAACCCATCATCTACTTATTACTTCCCAATGCCTTCCTCTAGGCCCAAATAATGGTGAAGTGTTATGTAGTCGACGCTCACATAACACCACTAGAGGTTAGACAACATACATCTCATCAAAATATCGAATCTAATACCAAATTCACATGACTACTAATAGCAAGACTTCTCCCGTGTCCTCGTGAACAAACGTAACTACTCACAAAGCATATTCATGTTCATAATCAGAGGGGTAATAATATGCATAAAGGATCTGAACATATGATCTTCCACCAAGTAAACCAACTAGCATCAACTACAAGGAGTAATCAACACTACTAGCAACCTACTAGCACCAATCCCGGACTTGGAGACAAGAATTGATACAAGAGATGAACTAGGGTTTGGAGATGAGATGGTGCTGGTGAAGATGTTGATGGAGATTTCCCTCTCCCGGTGAGAGGAGCGTTGGTGATGATGATGGTGATGATTTCCCCCTCTCGGAGGGAAGTGTCCCCAAGAAGACAGCTCACGCCGAGCCCTAGATTGGTTCCGCCAAGGTTCCGCCTCGTGACGGCGGAGTCTCGTCCCGAAAGGTTTCCTATGATTTTTTTTCCATCGAAAGACTTCATATAGGAGAAGATGGACGTCGGAGAGCCACCAGGGGGCCCACGAGGTAGGGGGGCGCGCCCAGGGGGAGGGGGCGCCCCCACCCTCGTGAGCAGGTGTGGGCCCCTGGCCTTCTTCTTCTTCGGCGATGATTTTTCTTTATTTATTTTAAGGTATTCCGTGGAGTTTCAGGACTTTTTTGGAGTTGCAGAATAGGCCTTCAATATTTGCTCCTTTTCCAAATTCTGCATTCCACCGGCATTCTCCCTCTTCATGTAAACCTTGTAAAATAAGAGAGAATAGCCATAAGTATTGTGACATAACGTGAAATAATAGCCCATAATGCGATAAATATCAATATAAAAGCATGATGCAAAATGGACGTATCAGTGGTAAACACCCTGTTCGCGAAGCGAGGTGGGACTAAATTAGTTGCAATGAGTGGACTAAACTTAGCAACGACGAGGGTGGGCGAAAAGCGCTGCTGCTAAGTTCAGTAGCAGTAGCGCTCTTGGAAAAACGGCGCTAGTACTAAACCTACTCCGGCGGCAACGTCGTGGCATTTGTAGTAGTAGCGCTGTTTTTTGCTAACGCGCTACTGCTACATGGGTAGGAGTAGCGCGGTTTTTTCAAGCGCGCTACTGCTGCGCCTTATTTTAAACCGCGCTGCTGGTAAGATTTTGTGTATAACGTTTTTCCTAGTAGTGTAAAACTAAGTAGTACTCCCTCTGTCCAGAAAAGTTTGTCCCTCGAATGGATGTATCTAGCACCAAGTTAGTACTAGATACATCCATTTGAAGGACAAGATTGGGATAAGATTTTTTGGTCGGTGGGAGTATTGTTTTGGGATCTTATGTGGTTAGTTAGTTGTGGACCAATGCTCACGCGAACTTAAAACACACACACACACACACACACACACACACACACACACACACACACACACATGTCGGTCCTATGACGGCACGGGCGGAATCCTAACCCACCACCGCTGTCGACCCTCCTCCCCGACCCCCCTTCGTCATGCCAAGGATGCCGGGCTTGAGGCGGCAGCGGCGGGGAGCTTGCTCGCGCGCCCTAGCGTTTACCATGGTGGGGGAGGCACCCCTCCCGATCTGCGCACTACTCTGCTCTGCGTCATCGACTTCTATCACATGGTGCGGCGGCTCCTTGGGCCCGGTCCGGCAGACACCAAGTTGCGTGCTCCTGTGGAGGTGGCTCTAGGAACTCCTGGCTGCATCACCGCCCCAGTCCCAGTCCCACCGAATCTGCCCGGGTTAGCATGGCGGGGTGGCGGCCTGGTCTCTTGCTGGCTGGAGCGTTCCCTTCTAGGGCAATCGATCCACTTTCCGCATGCCCCTAAGGTTGTGTCTCAATCTCCTATGCGAAAACGATAAGATCTGGAGACGAGGTCGCATTGTATGGGTCTTCGACTCTTGGTCTAATTCCATGATGGAGAGTCGGCATGGTGTAAAGTGAAGATTGGAGGAATAGAGCGAAATCCCCGCCTGGGGTATTCCAAAGGTGTAACCTAGGCAATGAAAAAGGGATGGGAGATGGCTGACAGGCTTGGCTATGCTGTCGCAAGAGGATGCTGGATCTGATTGGGCGGTTGGATCTGGGCTATTGGCTTTAGTTGGTGGTGAGAAGATGGTTTATCTTGCATGTGTCAGTGCATCGGCTTCACGGAAGGCAGGTGGTTCAGCGGAGCTGCGGTGCGCGCGGGTGTTGGGTTGGGCGGTGCTCCAGATTAAACATTGTCGGGCTCTCGCCGACGGTCGGTGTACGTGGACATCGTTTCAGCTTCTTTGAGGCGTCGGCGTGGAATCGATCCCCTGCACATCCCCAGATCAAGTTGTTCGGGTGAAAACATAATGCCCAGTCGGGTTGGGTGACAGCGCCGGCATTGTCGCTTCCCCCTTTGGGGTGTCGTATTGAAGACTTAGGATCTCATTCGCACTCTCTATGTGCTACATGCTCATGGCAGTGCGGTCGGCAGACACATGACCGACAGTGTGGTGGTGTATGTCTAGTTTGACAATGATGGCCAACAGTATAGGGTTGCGACAATGCTTTGGTTGTCGGATTTTTCTCGACGTACTCGACATGTCTCTTTTGGGTCTCGCCCTATCATTGCTTTGTAGGAGCTGCCGTTGAGGTGCCTGTGTGGTGACCATGATTGGTGGCTAGTGGTCTTCAAGGAGGTGTTGGTTAGCGCCAACCCTGCCCATTTCTCCTGTGTTTTGGTCGTCTTCATAATCGGAGTTGTCTGGGCACCTGACTTGTACCGGTGGGCGACTATTTGACATGGACCGACATGGATTCCGACGTTTGCGACAACGAGGACTTTGTTGGTGTAAGTCGATGGTAAAGTCGGAGTCGCTAGCTCATGGAGAAGTGCTGACGATGACGCTTGGTGACGACCTCCCCTTTGTTTTCCGTTTGTGCAGTGTTGTTGTGTCTTTAGGTGGATGGCCAGATCGACCATTGATGCTCTGTGTGGACTGTTGTAATGATTTTTGTCCGGTCTTCTGTTAATTAATCAAACAACCCTCTTCTTTCCTAATGTCAAAATCCTAGGGGCCAACATAAAAAAACCGCTACATACCTATGCACGTGGAATGAGGCCCATACTTTCTCGAAAGTCTCTCCGAAGTTTAGCACTTTTGTTCGTTGTGTGTACATATATCAGGGCTAGTACTATTTTTTAAAGGGAATACATGTACAAACGGCATTTGGATTATTCTTGGAGGTAAAAAAGAAGAAGATGAAATGGTTTACCCAACTTATCGCAATCAAGAATCAACCAATATTTACTTTGATGTATGTACTAAATTGACACAATTTTCTTGCAAAAAGAAAAACTTCTCGTGACTGGGGGCTGGCTGCAAAAACTAAAAAATTCTCCTTGTGGAACTCAAATTAGTTGCTCGTCTTCCTCGAGAAATCTCGTGCAAGCTGCCACACCCATAGTTTAAAAAACCGAACCGGAAATCGAACCGGAAAGGTTGCCGGTTCAGGTTTTTACCGGTCGGACCGCTGGTTCACCGGTTCAATTGTCGGTTTTTTAAGAAATAAAATAATATATATATATTGATTAATATATGTGTTAATATAGAGTGAAACAATGGTCAAATAAAATTATAACCATGTAGTGGACAACAAAGTAGCACAACCAAGTTGGTTATTGGGCCATGGGCAGGCCCCACCTACTGCTCACATGCCCTTGGATCGAATCCCACTTTCCAATTTCTATTAAAACTTTTTTCTGTTTTTTCCCGGTTCAATGGCCCAGTTTTTTCACCGGTTTTCCAGAAAACCGGCCGGTTTGATCGGTTTTTTCCGGTCTGATTGTAGAACGGTCTTATTAGCTTAAAAAACCGATGAGGCTGCCGGTTCTGGTTTTTTCCGGTTCCACCGCCGGTCCTGTGCGGTTTTTTAAACTATGGCCACACCTCCTTGATCAGCACCAACGCACTGCCATGTGTGCTTGAGGGTTGATGTCCTTGTAGACGTCGCGCGAGATTGGACGAGCGAAATGGGTCTTCGTGCGGTCGATGGCGTACTTGGAGGGCTTGAGGGATTGAAGAATGGCGACGAGCGCCGACCGGGCGACCCCTTCCTCATAGATGCTAGTGCAGTAGATATGGAGCTCGATGATGCCTTTCTTGTCACTCTCGGCCATCTTATCCATGACGCCGCGAAACTAGTTGAAGGAGCCTTCCTCCCTCGTCACCTAGTAGAAGTAGATTGTGCCTCGCCTGAAGCACCATGCCCCTGCTGACCGGCATGGACCCGCGCCTTTGCCGCCGCACGAGGTTAGAAGGAAGCCCCGCCACCACCGACGCGGGCCAGGCTGCGCCTGACGGCGCCTTTTGGTGGTGACGAGGAGGAGGGAGGGGAGTGGGGGCGACCGGGTTCGGAGCTCGCTATTCGCTGCTCGCGGGAGCGACGGGCGCAAGAGGATAAGGTTCGTCTACCCTGCTCCTCACTCCTGAGCGGCAACAACCGAATTATGCCACTAAGTACTTGAATTGCCAAGACATCTTATATTAGTGAATAGAGATCGATGTGATACTTCTCTAAGCACCTTGCATTTGTACGAGGCCTAAGATAAATCATAAGTATATGATTTTTCATGAAGAACATCGGTTGTGGTGACATACACACCATAAGTCTCTATGAATTTTAGCATTTTTTTCCCTTTTTGTACCGACTATACATTTGAATTTTTTGGACCACGAGATTAAGATTTAACGGTCATCCTTCTTTCTTCTTCCTTTAGCTTTTCTTTCGCCTCCAACCGATTTCTCCTCTCACAAGATCAACTTATTCAAATTGCAAATTCAGTAAACTTACATATAACTATTGTGTTGTTAGTTGTATGTGTACATACACCTGAAGTGCTAATTGTATTTTTTTAGAAGGGAATATCCGTACAAGGGGGCATTGGATATTATTCTTCTATAGGCAAAAAAATCGATGAAACTCTTGGCCCAACTTATCAAAATCAACCAACACCTACTTCGATCTATAGAACTGGGTATGTACTGAATTAACAGAGTTTTTCCTCGCGAAAAGAGAAACTTGTTTCTTTTCTAAAAAAAATGGAGGAACTTCTTGTGACTGGGCTGGCTGCAAAGTTAGAAATTCTCCTTGTGGAACTCGAATTTGGTGCTCGTCTTCCTCGAGAAATCTTGGGCAAGCTGGCGCAGCTCCTTGATCAGCACCGGCACGCCGCAGTAGAACACTCCGACGCGCTGCCCGGCGTGCTTGAGGGCGATGTCCTTGTAGACTTTGCGCCAGTTGGGGCGGGCGAAGTGGGTCTTGACGCGGGTGCCGGAGACGACGTCGACGCCGTGCTTGGCGTGGTTGAGGGACTGGAGCATGGCGATGAGCGCCGACCGGGCGTCCCCCTCCTCGTAGACGCTGGTGCAGTAGTTATGGAGCTCGATGATGCCCTTCTTGTCGCTCTCGGCGACCTCGTCCATGACGCCGCGGAACCAGTCGAAGGAGCCTTCCTCCCGCGTCACCCAGTAGAAGTAGGCGCGCCGCGTCCGGAACGACGCCGCCGACACGCTCCTGTCGCCGGGCCTGCCGGACTCGATGTCGCCGTCGAGCCGCTTCATGTTGTTGATGATGTCCTTGATGATGGAGATCATGGGCGTGGCCCCGATGCCCAGCCCCACCAGCAGCACCACGTCGTACTGCTTGTAGTCCTGCGCCGGCGCGCCGTACGGCCCGTCGATCAGCACCGTGGGGAAGCTGCTCGGGCTGGGCATGGCGGCGCCGCCGTCACCGGCGTACTCTGCCCGGAGCAGCCCGCTCTTCCCGTCCGTCGGCGGCCGGCAAACCTTCTCGAAGACGCTCTTGAGCTCCCGGGTCCAGTCGCCGAGCGTCCTGATGTGGACGCTGATGTAGTCGTCGTGCGGCGCCGACGTGATGGAGAAGGGGTGCCACTGGAACGGCGAGACGGCGGCGCAGTTGACGAAGATGTACTGCCCGCTCTTGCACCTGAAACCCTGCGGCTTGGAGAAGCGCAGCGACAGCACGTTGCCGGGGTACACGGCGACCTTGAGTATCTTCACCGGCCGCACGCTGGAGCGGAGCGCCCGCGCCAGCCGCTCGCACGCGTACAGGACCATCGGCGCCGCCAGGTACATCCACGTCGACTTCTTCTGCCACTTCTTGGTGAGGTAGAGGAAGTGGCCGTGGACGATGAGCAGCGTGTAGACGATGATGAAGAGGTGGTGCGTGTACCAGAAGGCGTTGAACCCGGTGAGCCGGCTGAGCGGCCCCGGGAGGCGGACCCTGCCGCGGCGGAACCACGGCGTGGCGAGCGTGAAGGCGACGGCCATGAGCGCCAGCATCACCAGCCCCGTCCACCCCTCCGTGCCCTTGACGAACCACCAGTAGTTGGGCGGCTTGACGTCGCCGAAGAAGGGCTTCATCGGCTCGTACTCCTCCTCGGTGGCGTGCAGCAGCCGCGGGAAGTCGCACGCCAAATGGGAGATGATGTGCATCCGGCGCCGACGGTGATCCCCGCCGCGATCACCTTGTGGAAGTTGAGGTTGTCGTCGAACGGCACGACCCGCCCGGCGGCGGTGCGGTTGCGGAGCCACGTGATGGTGTTGCGGCACACGGGGAGGAGCACCAGCGCCATGTTGAACTTGAGCGTCTCGGCGCCGCCCTTGGCGACGCACACGCAGTAGCCCATCACCTCGAACACGGCGCGCCGCCGGTACTGCACGAACTTCCAGGCGAAGAGGCCGGCGCAGATGGAGAACCATAGGATGATCACCCAGCAGCGGCGCCAGTTGTCCTCCAGGAAGTAGCTCGCGCGGCGGTACCACCGGCGGAGCGGGTTGGGCTCCGTCGTCGGCTTGAGGTGCTGGCTCAGCATCTGGCTCAGGTTACGGCTGCTGGTCGTCCTGCTCCCGCCCCGCGCCGGCTGGGTCGGCGGCGCCTGCAGCAGCAGCAGCGTCTCCAGGTTGGACAGCTCGATGTAGCCGAGGTTGTCGGGGTCGAGCTCCTCCATGATAAGCCGGGCGTACTCTTCTGTCCGCTCCGTGATCTTCTTGAGGTCGTTGGCGGCGGCGCTGAGCCCGATGATCTGCGCGACCTCCGCCTCGGTGATCCTGCCGTCGGCGTCCTTGTCCACCATGTCGAAGAAGGTCTGCAGGCGGCTGTCGAAGCTGGTGTCGGAGATCTGGTCCCAGAACTCGAGCAGCTCCGCCTTGCTGATGCTGTCCCCGGAGATGTCCCGGCGCCTGGCGAGCGCGTCGAAGAGCTCGCCGGCGAAGGCGAGCTCCTTCATCCCGATGCACTTGCCGAACTTGGAGCGGTGGAGCAGGCCGCCGTTCTCGGCGAGCTCGTCGAAGCGCTTCTCGACGGCGGGCCAGCCGTCGGGGCGGCTGATGAACTTGAGCCCCTTGAGCGCGTGCGCGGCGGCGGACTTGGACCGGTCGATGCGGCTGGGGCGGCGCTTGACGGACGCGATTTTTCGGAGCTCCTGCGACACCTGCTTGATGCGCGTGGAGGCGTTCCGGAGCACGCCGCCGCCATGGGGGCCCCTGCCGCCGTACGAGGAGGAGCGCGTCTCGAGCGCCCGCGCCAGCAGCGTGACGTCCGGGTCCTCCTCGCCGCCGGCCGCCGGCTTGACGCTGTGCACCGCCACCGAGTCGTCCCGCACGTCGAGGGTGACCTCCACGTAGTCGTTGTCGTCGTCGTCGGCCTGGTGGTGGTTCCCGCGGCGCAGCGGCGCGGACACGGAGTCCGCAAACCGCGCGCTCTTCCGCGTGGCGGAGCGCTTCCCCACCAGCGGCCCGCTGTGCGGCACGACCCTCTCGCCGCCCGCCTCCACGATGTCCCCCGCCCCGCCGCCGCCCCCGTGGTTATGCATGGCTGGCCGCCGGTTCCAGCTACAGCTCGCCCGTCCCCAACAAAATCAACCGGCCAGCCAAGATGCGCAGCCAGAGCGCGCCGCGGAGGCTGGATTTAAAATGGACGTACTCGCGGCCGGAGGCTTCGTCTTGATTAGACTCACGTAGTAGGTGGAGGAGGAGATGGTGATGAGATCACGCACCGGAGCGAGCGCCAAGTTAACAGTTGAATCGCTGCGTCGTACTAATATAGCAGCTAGCCGGGAGGGAGGGACTGTTTCAGCGTGGCGCAAAGTCTCGTCAAATTTATGTCGAAAAATTGAAGTCTGGTGAAATTCTCCGGCGACCCTTTCAGCCAGGCAACTCACCCTCACCTACTGCGACCTACGCAGGCGGCGTGCCCTGTTGTTCAGAACAAACAAAAGGTCGCTTGACCGCGACCGCGCCGCGCTCGCTCCAACGGCCGCATGCAGATGCAGGCACGCGGTTTACGTACTACGCACCAGGGGCTGCAAGTTGGAACAAGTCTCTAATTGCTGCTTAGCATTTATTGAGCATGAACGACGCCGTGACCTCTCGATCGATGGATAGATGCGACCAGAATGATTCCCCTTTTGGCGCATATAAACAATGACAGCAGCGCTGAAACTCTTATCTTACTCGAAATGAAAGAAATCAGTGCACGCAATCGTGAAACTTTTAGTTTGCAGGAAATAATTAACGTGCAGTAGGTGTAGCAAAAGGAACACAATGGTTCAAGTTGTTAGAAACACACCCCTTCTAGAAAAAAAAGTTGTTACTCAAGTTTTAAATTCCGAAAGAAAAGAAAAGAAAAGCTTGTGGAGCACTGAATTTTCAGCTACCGGGGTAACCAGAAAATGCCCGGAGGTTACCAAGCGATTTCTTTTTCGAGAAATCTAACCACCAGTCGGCTTTGCAACAGATCTGAATGACCCCATCGTCGTCGGATCCTGATCGTGCGGCCGCCAACATGCGCGAGAAAAAGAAAGGGGCAGGACTGGATTCGAACCCGCGACCTCCTGCAATTGCCCCACCACGGTAACCAACTCACACAGGCTTTGTTGTTGTCAAAAGCGCCCAGGCTATGAATATATTGCGTAGTGGCTCTTTGTTCAAGATTTAAAATGTGAACGACTCGCTAACTTTGATTGCGAATTTAGTGGGAAGAATCTGAAGACTATGCCGTTGATTGTCGCGATTTTTCTTTGAATTGGATCTGTCATTTTTTTGGGTTGCTAGATCTATTGGAACGCCCTCATTATATTTTTAGTCAAAAAAAATCATGCTGAATATGGGATTTGAACTCACACCTAGCAGCTAATGTGAAACACACACTAACTAGCTCAGCTGGACCATTTGTTGCGAAAAAGAATGCACGCCATACTATTTGACCATTCCATGTTGCTTTCTTTTCTTCTTTTCTGTGAGGAGTTGATCAAATATACCCCGATAACTGTTATGTGAATAACATGGTCACTCACACATCGCAAACCCGATAACTTATATATCCCTGTCCTGATAACTTTGACGACCGAAGGGGGAGGGGGAGTTGACGAACTTTTGTGTGAATAGTATGGTAACTCATACATCGCAGACCTGATAATTTATGCACCCTATCCTGATAACTTTGGATAGCTTTTGTGTCAATAGCATAGTAACTCACACATCGTAGTCCTGATAGCTGATGTACAAATAACATAGTAGCTTTTTTGACCCAAAAAAAACTAGTGTAAACATACCTTCGATAACTTTTTGTATGAATAGCATGGTAACTCACACATCGCATACCTGATAACTAATGCACCCCATCCTGGTAACTTTGACAACGAGGGGTGGGGGAGTTGATGAAGTATCCCCTCGGTAGCTTTTGTATAAATAGCATGGTAACTCACACATCGTAGACACGATAACTTATGTACCCTGTGTCCTGATAACTTTGGCAACGAGGGTGGGGGGAGTTGATGAAATATCCCCTCGGTAGCTTTTGTGTGAATAGCATAGTAACTCACACATCATAGACATGATAACTTATGTACCCAGGTCCTGATAACTTTGGCGATGGGGTGGTGGGGGGGGGAGTTGATAAAACATCCCCTCGATAACTTTTTATGTAAATAGCATGGTAACTCACACATCACAGACCTGATAACTTATGTACCTGACCCTGATAAAAAAGTCATAGAGGAGTCCCTCTACACACTCACACGTATAGTACATCATCATTTATGCAGTGATTTTTTTTCAAGAAAATACCTTTTTTTGTCATCTGACAATGGTGAAAAAGAGTTTTAAAAGACTTCTGTTTTCAAGTATTGAACAACAGCCTGGGTTGGTGTAATGGTTGTTGGTCATGGTATTAGGCGTGCCCTAGCTACCTGATGCAAGTTCAAATCCCATGTAGCGCACTTTTTTCTCAATTCGCCTTTTTTTGTCAATCAGGGGGAGAACGGGAGAAGCGGGAGCCATCGAGGGGAGTTGTGCGGAACGGGAGAAGCGGGAGCCATCGAGGGGAGTCGTGCGGATCTGTCGCTAACGACCAGTCGACTGGTCGTTAGCACAGTCCTTTCTTTTTTGAATGAACTTTTGACTCGCACAAAATTCACTTAAATTTCAAAAATATCAACAATAGAAAGTTGCCTGGTAATGCGATTTCTCGTGGGGTATCAAAGATTCGTGGTTACTGGGCGATAACCGAATTTTCCGTCCGGTAACCAAATCACTGGCTAGGCAATCTCCAACGGCTACCGTCAAACCACCTGCAACCGTCCGAACCGCACGGTCCAAACGTGTTTTGCCCTCGAGCCTGTATACGTCCACTGAGTGGTCCGGACGCACTTTTTCTTGTAAAATAGAAGCAAACTAGGCGAGGCTTCATGGGAGTCCGGACAGCAACCACGCAGGATTCAAACACCCCCGGCCCACTAAATCCTCCATCCCGGTCCCATTTTTTCCAATCTGCCCCTTCTCCCTCCTGCTCTGCATCCCCACCCTCCTCCTCTGCCGCCATCGTTATACCTCTCCCGTCGGCATAGAGGCATTGCCGGACCTCCGCAACAAGCAGCGACGTGCCCACTCGCCTTTTACGACGGCGTTGTCCACCCAGGACTTGTCTGTAGGCAGGAACAACCCCTCCCCACCGGTCGAATTTGTCCATGGCGATCACCACGCGCGGCAGGTGTTCGGTCAAATGCCATTGAGTTTATTTTGAATGCCATGTCGTTTTTTAGAGTACGAAGAATGGCGGGATATGCGAACATGGAGGATGAGTTGTTGTGCGATGCGCGGTTCGACGTATCCGCATGTTTCATAGACAAGAGCGAGGGGGGACCTTCTGGCAGCAAGTGCATGAATCGTTTCACGCGCGAAAGCACATTGTGCCCTACGACATACACATCATCCAACAACGCAATGTGAGGTCATTGTCGTTCGATGGTACGCCATCCAGACCTCTGTCACCAAGTTTTGTGGCATGGTTGATATGTTGGTGGCAAGGTGGCCATTGCGCACGTTGATACGTCTCCAACGTATCTATAATTTTTGATTGCTCCATGCTATGTTATCTACTGTTTGGGCAATATTGGGCTTTATTATCCACTTTTATATTTTTTTGACTAACCTATTAACCGGAGGCCCAGCCCAGAATTGCTGTTTTTTGCCTATTTCAATGTTTCGAAGAAAAGGAATATCAGACGGAGTCGAAACGGAACGAAATCAACTAGAGAAGTGCCCCCTGCCATATGGGGCCCTCGTGGCTCCCCTGACGTGCTTCTTCCGCCTATATAACTCCACGTACCCTAAAACTTCCAGAACAGAGATTAGATCGGGAGTTCCGCCGCCGCAAAACCTCCAGAGCCACTAAAAACCAATCGGGACCCTGTTCCGGCACCCTGCCGGAGGGGGGAACCCTCACCGGTGGCCATCTTCATCATCCCGACGCTCTCCATGACGAGGAGGGAGTAGGTCACCCTCGGGGCTGAGGGTATGTACCAGTAGCTATGTGTTTGATCTCTCTCTCTCTCTCTCTCTCGTGTTCTTGATTTGGCACGATCTTGATGTATCGCGAGCTTTGCTATTATAGTTGGATCTTGTGTTTCTTCTCCCCCTCTACTCTCTTGTAATGGATTGAGTTTTTCCCTTGGAGTAATCTTATCGGATTGAGTCTTTAAAGATTTGAGAACACTTGATGTATGTCTTGCCGTGCGTATCTGTGGTGACAATGGGATATCACGTGATTCACTTGATGTATGTTTTGGTGATCAACTTGCGGGTTCCGCCCATGAACCTATGCATAGGGGTTGGCACACGTTTTCGTCGTGATTCTCCGGTGGAGACTTTGGGGCACTCTTTGAGGTTCTATGTGTTGATTGAATAGATGAATTTAAGATTATGTGACGCATATCGTATAATCATACCCACGGATAGTTGAGGTGACATTGGAGTATCTAGGTGACACTAGGGTTTTGGTTGATTTGTGTCTTAAGGTGTTATTCTAGTACGAAATCTAGGGCTGTTTGTGACACTTATAGAAATAGCCCAACGGATTGATTGGAAAGAATAACTTTGAGGTGGTTTCGTACCCTACCATAATCTCTTCGTTTGTTCTCCACTATTAGTGACTTTGGAGTGACTCTTTGTTGCATGTTGAGGGATAGTTATATGATCCAATTATGTTATTATTGTTGAGAGAATTTGCACTAGTGAAAGTGTGAACCCTAGGCCTTGTTTCCTATCATTGCAATACCATATACGCTCACTTTTATCGCTTGCTACCTTGCTGTTTTTATATTTTCAAATTACAAAAACTTATATCCACCATCCATATTTCACTTGTATCACCATCTCTTCGCCGAACTAGTGCACCTATACAATTTACCATTGTATTGGGTGTGTTGGGGACACAAGAGACTCTTTGTTATTTGATTGCAGGGTTGCTTGAGAGAGACCATCTACATCCTACGCCTCCCACGGATTGATTAACCTTAGGTCATCCACTTGGGGAAATTTGCTACTGTCCTACAAACCTCTGCACTTGGAGGCCCAACAACGTCTACAAGAAGAAGGTTGTGTAGTAGACATCAAGCTCTTTTCTGGCGCCGTTGCCGGGGAGGTTAGTGCTTGAAGGTATATCTTTAGATCTTGCAATCGAATCTTTCTGTTTCTTGTTTTAGCACTAGTTTAGTTTATAAAAGAAAACTACAAAAAAATGGAATTGAGTTTGTCTCATACGCTTCATCTTTTCAATATCTTTCGTGAGTATGATGGGAAGGAAAATTGTGCCAAAGTGTTAGAAGAAGAATGCATTAAATTGTTTGGCACTAAATCTTTGAATTATGAGCATGATTGCAGTGTTGTTAGTATGAACTCATTGAATATCCATGGTACTAATGATGATTGCACTAGTTATGATGAAAATGCCTCCTATAAACATGTCAATTTTTGTGGAGTGCATTGGGTTTGTAAGTACACACCAAATAGGGAAGATAGATATTGCAAGAGGCATGAGTACTTAGAAACCAAATTGTTGCAAGAAGAGCTAGATGAATGTGCTGCAAATTTATTTTTTCTTAGCCATACTTGTGAACTTTGCAATGAACGTGATCATTTTACTACCCAATGCAAATTATTTCATGATCGTATCGTGTCCAAAAATTGTGATGACTTGATTTCCCTTGCACATCATAATGAACTTAGTTTGCTCTTGGGTTATGAAGAAATTAAACGTATAACTAAGGATATTCCAAAATTTGCCCTTGATAAAATTCTTCATTTTGATCTAGAGAAAATTTATATGTATTGTGCGGTGAATTGTATTGAAAATCCTTATATTGCCAATTACATAAGGAAAAGAAAACAAATAGAAGATGAAGAGAATGCTAATGAAAGGGAAGAGACTTCCAATATCCTCCTATTATTTCTTATGATGAATCAGGTAACGAGGAGGAGCCTTCCATTCAACCAATCTCATTAATAAGGAGCTCGAAAAAGAGGATTGAACCCACACATGATGTGGTGAAGAAGAAGAAAATAAAAAGGAAGATAGGTAAAAAGGTATCTCTCCCAAATAAAGTTGCTCCTATTATTGTTGTGCCTCATGAAAATGAAGATGATACACTTGATGATGATCCCGTATGCCTATTGCCTATTGTGATGATTATGCTTGGGAAGATAATGATACTTCTTATGATCTTGAAAATCTTTTTGGCACTTGCTTGGAAGAATATGATAATAATGTTTGCTATACTATTGGTGCTATCTATACTATTAATGATGAGAGTGATTATGCTTATGATACGAAAAGGCCCAAGCTTGGGGAAGCTATGTTTGATGAGGATGACATATTTGAGAATATATTTGCTGAAATTAATGTTTGTCCCAAGCTTGGGGATGCTACGCTTAATAATGATGATATTTTTAGCCTTCCATGTTTTGATATGCAAAGTTGTTATGATGATAGCATGCCTTCTACCTATGATGATTATATTGATGAAAGTGGGTTTGGAAGAGTGTCAACTTTAGGAAGTAGTGATCCCACAATATTGGAGGATGTTGAATCTTATAATATTTATGAAAGTGGATTTGGAGAGGTCATGACTTTATTTAGTGATGACTCCACTATCTTGGAAGAGGTTTCAATCAGTTATGATGAGAACAAAGTTGCTACTTATGATGATTATTGTGATAAAACTTATGCTATAAAAAGTAGTAAGGATTATATTTATATAACTTGTCATGATTATGATTACCCTTTTCTGAACATTACTCTTTTAATGTGGAAACAATTTATAGTATTCAAGTCTCTTATGATACTCCTACTATTCCGAATGAGAAGAAATTTGCTTATGTGGAGAGTAATAAAATTTATGCTTGTAGATCATGAAAAGAATGTTTTATGTGATAGTTATATTGTTGAATTCATTCATGATGCTAATAAAAATTATTATGAGGGAGGAATATATGCTTGTATGAATTGCAATAATACCAAGTTTCCTCTCTATGTGCTTAAAGTTTCGAAGTTATGCTTGTTTTACCTTCCTATGCTAGTTGATTATTGTTCCCATAAGTTGTTTGCTCACAAAATCCCTATGCATAGGAAGTGGGTTAGACTTAAATGTGCTATTCATATTCTTCATGGTGATCTCTTTATGTTTCAATTCTTATCTTTTATGTGAGCATCATTGAAATCATCATGCCTAGCTAAGGGCGTTAAACGTTAGCGCTTGTTGGGAGGCAACCCAATTTTTATTTTGTTCTTTCTTTTTGGTTCTGTTTAGTAATAAATAATCCATCTAGCTTCTGTTTAGATGTGGTTTTGTGTTTTAATTAGTGTTTGTGCCAAGTAGAACCTTTGGGAAGACTCGGGTAAAGTCTTTATGATCATGCTGTAAAAAACAGAAACTTTAGCGCTCACGAGATTAGCTAGAACTTTTTACTGGAGAGTGCTATTTAGTTGATTCTTTTTGAACATGATTACTATACAAATTACTCAGGTCCAACAATTTATTTTAGAATCTTTGGAGTTCCAGAAGTTTGCGTTAGTTACAGATTACTACAGACTGTTCTGTTTTTGACAGATTCTGTTTTTCATGTGTTGTTTGCTTATTTTGATGAATCTATGGCTAGTAAAATAGTTTATAAACCATAGAGAAGTTGTAATAAAGTAGGTTCAACACCAATATAAATAAATAATGACTCCATTACAGTACCTTGAAGTGGTGTTTTGTTTTCTTTCGCTAACGGAGCTCACGAGTTTTCTGTTAAGTTTTGTGTTGTGAAGTTTTCAAGTTTTGGGTAAAGATTCGATGGACTATGGAATAAGGAGTGGCAAGAGCCTAAGCTTGGGGATGCCCAAGGCACCCCAAGATAATATTTAAGGATAACCAAGCGTCTAAGCTTGGGGATGCCCCGGAAGGCATCCCCTCTTTCGTCTTCGTTCATCAGTAACTTTACTTGGAGCTATACTTTTATTCACCACATGATATGTGTTTTGCTTGGAGCGTCATTTTATGTTCTTTAGCTTTGCTTGCTGTTCGAATAAAGTATCAAGATCTGAAATTCTTAAATGGGAGAGTCTTCACATAGTTGTATAATTATTCGACTACTCATTAATCTTCACTTATATCTTTTAGAGCACGGTGGTGGATTTGTTTTATAGAAACTATTGAACTCTCATGCTTCACTTAGATTATTTTGAGAGTCTTAAATAGCATGGTAATTTTCTTAAATAATCCTAATATGCTAAGCATAAAAGATTTGTAAGAATTCTTATGAGTGTGTTGAATACTATGAAAAGTTTGATCCTTGATGATTGTTTTGAGATATGGAGGTAGTGATATTAAAGTTGTGCTAGTTGAGTAGTTGTGAATTTGAGAAATGCTTGTGTTGAAGTTTGCAAGTCCGTAGCATGCACGTATGGTAAATTTTATGTAACAAATTTGAAACATGAGGTGTTATTTGATTGTCCTCCTTATGAGTGGCGGTCGGGGACGGCGATGGTCTTTTCCTACCAATCTATCCCCCTAGGAGCATGCAGCGTAGTGCTTTGGTTTTGATGACTTGTAGATTTTTGCAATAAGTATATGAGTTCTTTATGACTAATGTTGAATCCATGGATTATACGCACTCTCACCCTTCCATCATTGCTAGCCTCTTGATGCACTGCATTGCCCTTTCTCACATTGAGAGTTGGTGCAAACTTCACGGTGCATCCAAACCCCGTGATATGATACGCTCTTTCACACATAAACCTCTTTATATCTTCCTCAAAACAGCCACCATACCTACCTATTATGGCATTTCCATAGCCATTCCGAGATATATTGCCATGCAACTTTCCACATACCGTTCTTCATGACACATTCATTATTGTCATATTGCTTAGCATGATCATGTAGTTGACATAGTATTTGTGGCAAAGCCACCGTTCATAATTCTTTCATGTCACTCTTGATTCATTGCATATCCCGATACACCGCCGGAGGCATTCATATAGAGTCATACTTTGTTCTAGTATCGGATTGTAATCATTGAGTTGTAAATAAATAGAAGTGTGATGATCATCATTTTCTAGAGCATTGTCCCAAAAAAAGAGAAAGGCTAAAAAGAAAAAAAGGCCCAAAAGGGATAAATAAAAAGGGGCAATGTTACTATCTCTTTTTCCACACTTGTAGCACCATGTTCTTCATATAGCGAGTCTCATATATTGTGCTTCAAAGTAGCACCATGTTTTTCATATGGAGAGTTTCATATTTTGTCACTTTCATATACTAGTCAGAATTTTTCATTATAGAACTTGGCTTGTATATTCCAACGATAGGCTTCCTCAAATGCCCTAGGTCTTCGTGAGCAAGCAAGTTGGATGCACACTCACTTAGTTTCTTTTGTTGAGCTTTCATACATTTATAGCTCTAGTGCATCCGTTGCATGGCAATCCCTACTCCTTGCATTAACATCAATTGATGGGCATCTCCATAGCCCGTTGATTAGCCTCGTTGATGTAAGATCTTCTCCTTCTTTATCTTCTCCACATAACCCCCATCATTATATTCTATTCCACCCATAGTGGTATATCCATGGCTCACGCTCATGTATTGCGTGAAGGTTTATAAGTTTGAGGTTACTAGAGTATGAAACAATTGCTTGGCTTGTCATCGGGGTTGTGCATGATGAGAGCATTCTTGTGTGATGAAAATGGAGCATGACTAAACTATATGATTTTATAGGGATGAACTTTTTTGGGCCATGTTATTTTGAGAAGACATAATTGCTTAGTTAGTATGCTTGAAGTATTATTATTTTTATGTCAATATAAACTTTTGTCTTAAATCTTTCGGATCTGAATATTCATGCCACAAGTAAGAACAATTACAATGAAATTATGCCAACTAGCATTCCACATCAAAAATTATCTTTTTATCATTTACCTACTTGAGGACGAGCAGGAATTAAGCTTGGGGATGCTTGATACGTCTCCAACGTATCTATAATTTTTGATTGCTCCATGCTATGTTATCTACTGTTTTGGGCAATATTGGGCTTTATTATCCACTTTTATATTATTTTTGGGACTAACCTATTAACCGGAGGCCCAGCCCAGAATTGCAGTTTTTTGCCTATTTCAGTGTTTCAAAGAAAAGGAATATCGATTTGAGTCGAAACGGAACGAAATCAACTAGAGAAGTTATTTTTGGAACGAAAGCTACCCGATGGACTTGGACCCCGCGTCAAGGAAGGAACGAGGAAGCCACGAGGGTGGGGGGGCGCCCACCCCCCTAGGGCGTGCCCCCTGCCATATGGGGCCCTCGTGGCTCCCCTGACGTGCTTCTTCCGCCTATATAACTCCACGTACCCTAAAACTTCCAGAACAGAGATTAGATCGGGAGTTCCGCCGCCGCAAAACCTCCAGAGCCACTAAAAACCGGCACCCTGCCGGAGGGGGGAACCCTCACCGGTGGCCATCTTCATCATCCCGACGCTCTCCATGACGAGGAGGGAGTAGTTCACCCTCGGGGCTGAGGGTATGTACCAGTAGCTATGTGTTTGATCTCTCTCTCTCTCTCTCGTGTTCTTGATTTGGCACGATCTTGATGTATCGCGAGCTTTGCTATTATAGTTGGATCTTGTGTTTCTTCTCGCCCTCTACTCTCTTGTAATGGATTGAGTTTTTCCTTGAAGTAATCTTATCGGATTGAGTCTTTAAAGATTTGAGAACACTTGATGTATGTCTTGCCGTGCGTGTCTGTGGTGACAATGGGATATCACGTGATTCACTTGATGTATGTTTTGGTGATCAACTTGCGGGTTCCGCCCATGAACCTATGCATAGGGGTTGGCACACGTTTTCGTCGTGATTCTCCGGTGGAGACTTTGGGGCACTCTTTGAGGTTCTATGTGTTGATTGAATAGATTAATTTGAGATTGTGTGACGCATATCGTATAATCATACACATGGATACTTGAGGTGACATTGGAGTATCTAGGTGACATTAGGGTTTTGGTTGATTTGTGTCTTAAGGTGTTATTCTAGTACGAACTCTAGGGTTGTTTGTGACACTTATAGGAATAGCCCAACGGATTGATTGGAAAGAATAACTTTGAGGTGGATTCGTACCCTACCATAATCTCTTCGTTTGTTCTCCACTATTAGTGACTCTAGAGTGACTCTTTGTTGCATGTTGAGGGATAGTTATATGATCCAATTATGTTATTATTGTTGAGAGAATTTGTACTAGTGAAAGTATTAACCCTAGGCATTGTTTCCTATCATTGCAATACCGTTTACACTCACTTTTATCGCTTGCTACCTTGCTGTTTTTATATTTTCAGATTACAAAAACTTATATCCACCATCCATATTGCACTTGTATCACCATCTCTTCGCCGAACTAGTGCACCTATATAATTTACCATTGTATTGGGTGTGTTGGGGACACAAGAGACTCTTTGTTATTTGATTGCAGGGTTGCTTGAGAGAGACCATCTTCATCATACGCCTCCCACAGATTGATAAACCTTAGGTCATCCACTTACGGGAAATTTGCTACTGTCCTACAAACCTCTGCACTTGGAGGCCCAACAACGTCTACAAGAAGAATGTTGTGTAGTAGACATCACACGTCTGAGGAGGAGATCGTAAGTTTTGCTTCTTCTTCCTCAACTTGTTGATTGATTGATTCATTTATCATTCAATTTTGCTCTACACATTGTGTAACCCGCATGCGTTGCCGCCTGCCGTGATGTAACACAGGATGGAGGGGCGACCATTTATGCTCATGCACCGTTGGATGAAGCTAAACGGGTAGTAAGTGTTGGACGACAGGATCCGGGTTTTTTAGAACGAAGACGCCAGATGCGTCCGGCTTTAACTTAATAAAGCCCACAACAGCCAGCATACCAATACTTAGGTCTTACATCACCCAAAGGCAAACAGGCCATAGAAACTATGAGGCGTCAAAGGTTCATAGCCGGAGAGGCCGCGAGCAATAATACAAGGCAGAGCGCGCAGGCTCGTGAGAGAAACAAACGTGACCACTTCCACTAGGTTGTGGTCGCCGGCTCCCTAGCCATCACATAAACTTGCAGCAATCGTTCCTGGGCGTACTTCATCAGCTCAGCATCCTTGCGCCTCCCTAACGGATTCCAGTGCTGTAGAAATAAGTTGCATTTGAAGATGATATTAGCCGGGTGAGATGGGAAACATCCCTCAATGGTAAGCTTGTTCCTAGTTAACCAAAGTGCCCCTGCATCGCTCCACATCACACTCTTGCCGCTCCCCTGGATCGAGTCTAGCAAGTTAAACGAGTTCACTTGAGGACCTTGGGTTCCATTGCACGCCCGCCACGATACGCACCGCGCTCCATGCAAACCTCGTGAGTGGGCACCTGAAGAAAGCGTGGTTTGCATCTTCAAGCCAACACATAACGCACATGGGCCCGTGGCCGGGCCGTTATGTTTGGCTACGTTCAGGGAGGTAGGCAATTTGTTGTGGAACAATTGCCATAAGAAAACTTTGATTTTCAAAGGCAGCCGCGACTTCCACAATCCCTTAACCACCATCTATGTCGGCCCTTGGCAAAACTTGTGGTATAGTGATTTCACCGTAAACTTGCCCGACCCAGTGAGCTCCCAAGTCATGGTATCGGGGGAATTGGTTAAGGGTGTCGAGCCGATCAAGCCAACAAGCAAGGCCAAATGGCTCTCACGCTCTTGGTCGTTAAGTTCAGCATGAAGTGAATGGCCGGAGGGGACGAGGCCAACACATCCGCAACAAAATTGGCCTATTGTTGTACTAGACTTATTTACATGCTATGTATGGATGATTTATGCTATTTTCTATCTAAACTTTGATAAAATTCGCCTTGTTTGCATGAATTTCGCCTGATTAGTTGAAACCTGGCTTGAAATGTATGCGGGCAATATTGGATGTCTGCCTTCCTCATTAGTGTTTACGGGTCAGTATTGGAGATGCCCTAGGAAATCTTCAACAGCGACCCGCAAATTTCCTCCCGCATCTGTCGGCGAACAGGGGGGCCAGCCCGCGGGCACGGATGCGGGAGGCCGCCATTCAACGTTGCCTGCATACATTTCAACCCGCATTTAAACTAATCAGACAAAAATCATGCAAATCCACCGATATTCATTAATGTTCGGATATAAAATAGCACAAATCATTCGTACATAGCATGCAAATTAATTCTAGCACAAAAATGTCTCAAATTTGACTAGATTAGACGGATGTGCAACAAGTTTTTCATCAACAGATCATGCCCTCCAACACATACTCCCCCTTCGGGTTCATCCAACAGTGTGTTTGTAAATGATCGTCCCTCTGTCCTGTGGTATATCATGGTAGCGCGTGCGGGCTAGATAATGTGTAGACCAACACTGAATGAACAAATCAATCAACAAGTTGAACAAGAGAAAGCAAAACTTATAATCTCGTCCTCTGCCGCGTGCAATGGCCATCCTACGTCAAGCTGACGAACCACATTTCAAAACTTGGTGACGCTAGTCTGAAAAGCGTACCAGCGATACGATAACGACCTCACATTGCGTTCTTGAATGATGTACATATCGTAGGGCGTAGTATGCTTTCATGCGTGAAATGATTCATGCACTTGCGGCCAGAAGGCCCCCCTTCTGCTCCTGCGTACGAAATTCGCAAATACGGCCAACCACGCATTGCACAACAACTCATCCTCCATGGTCGAGTAGATCGCCATTCTTCGTACTCTAGAAAACGGCATAGCATACGAAAATAAGCTCAATGGCAGTTGACCGAACAACTAACGAGTGTGGTGTCCGCCATGAAGGTTGTCGACAGGGGGCGCAGTGTACCTGGGTACAAACGGCTCCAGGGCGGATATCGCCGTCGTAGAGGCGAACGGGCGCGTTGGTGCTGGTTGCGGACGTCCAAATGCCTCTGTGAGGGTCTGAGACGTACATCAACGGCAATGAAGGTAGAGGGTGCGGATGCAAAGTAAGGAGAAAGGGACGGAGTTTTAAGTAAATTTTGCCGGGAGTGGGATTGGATAGGCCGGTGGTGTCGGAGTCCTATGTGTTTGCTGTCCGTACTCCCGCAAAGGTACTCCCCCCCCCCCCCCCCCAATCACACACGTTTGAACAGCTCGGCGAAACGATACAGATCCGCGCTGGATGATTTTCACGATCCGGACGTATACGGCTGGTTTGAGGACGGCGTCGAAGATGTCCTTACTGCTGAGGAGACATGGACCTAGCTCGTGAAAGAAGAAAAAGAACGACGACACGTGCATGCTGTCAAGCTCCCGTGCGGCTTCCAGGCGCGTGCAACATGGGCCTCCAGCCGCCTGCGCGAGCAGGAGGGCAGCGCGCGCACGTGGAACATGCGTGGACTAATCTTGGCCCCGCCGGCCGGCCGGCGAGCCGATCGACGGCACGCACGCGCGTCAAGTTGCGGCTCCACCAACTCCAGGCGCACGTGCACGTGGCGGCACCGGCCGGTCGCCCGTTTGAGCCGGCTTCTCCGCGCGCGGCAGTCATGGGATCGACAGGGCCATGCAACCGGCCGGCCACGTTCCACGTACATGTGCATGTCCAGCAAAGGTGACCACTCATCCAGAAAGCCCATTGGCAGCTTCGTCCGTCCGTGCGTGCGTGCATGCACGCATCCGGCACAGCACCGACCGACGTCGCCACGCGCGGCGCGAGTCCACCGCGCGGCCGGACTCCATCGACACAGACCGTCCCACGGGCGACGAAGCCCACGCGGCGCAGGTGGGCTGCTTGGACTGTGACTATCTTTGCCATACATTGTCACATGATTTTTGTCACACTTGTCACACCTGCTTTAGTTGAGTTGCTTAAATTGTCAGCCTCATTTTGGCTTGTCTAAGGAAATCTTGTCATACTTTTTCTGCTTATGATATGTGAGGTTCACTGCTTATAAAAAAACTTTGCGTTAGGTGTGACTAGAACCAAACATCTAACTAACTTGATCGAACTTGCTTAAAGTTAATTGTGACAAAGTGTGGCAAAATGTGGTTGGGAACAAACAGCCCCTACGGCCGTCTCGGCATCGGCATCGGCATGGTCACCATCCACGAGGCCTCACGCACACGCGGTCGACCCGCCCAACATCAGTGTTAAATGTCACATCAACTTTATACGGAGTACTAAACGAAAATGGTAGTGTCCATCACCCTTTTCTTAACTAAAATAACGGAGTAGTCAGATATGAATGCGGTCAAGAAGGCTCAACGTGTGCTCATGGAAAACCTGGGGCTGGCCGCGCCTGATGAGCAGATCACGTCTCGCAACCTGCTTAGATATGCAGCCGAAGAGAAAAAAATCATCAGAGGTTACTAAACTTGTTCTAGAACCAAGTTTAGTCCCTGTATTTTAAAATACCTAAAATGCGGTCATTAAACTTGCTAAAGGGTTCGCGTATAGTCTCTGATACATTTTTGTGTATACATATTTTGTTTACCTGGCATACAGTTGACCGGTCCAACCGCCACGCGGGCGAGAACTATAAAGGAAACGTGACGACGCAATGTGACATTTTGCAATAAAGCACTGATGGCCCCATTGTTTGTTGGGGTGAAAATTTTGCAATAAAACTCTGATGGCCCCACCAGTCAGTTGGGGTGACCTTTTTGCAATAAATCCCTGATGGCCCCACCTGTCAGTTGAGCGTGAAATTTTTGCAATAAAACCATGATGACCCCACCTGTCATTCTGTTAGTTGGGGGAAGAAATATTATGGGAACTAAAACAACTAGATGATACCATGGAGCCTTTATTTGCGTTGTTCAAGCACGCTATGGAATTTGGGATGTTGGCACCGCTGTCTCAAGCCAGGTTGCAGCATAGGGTATCCATGTTTGCGGATGATGTGATTGTGTTCTTCAAACCAAATGAGGTGGAAACTATCACTTGTGGAGCGATTCTTCAGCTTTTTGGGCAAGCTTCGGGCCTTGTGGTCAACATGAGCAAGAGTTCAACAGTGCCTATTCGCTGCTCCCAGGAAGAGATACAGTGGGTGTCCCGCAGACTGGGATGCTCGACCTCGATGTTTCCCTGCAAGTATTTGGGCATTCCACTCATGATCAGGAAGGCCACGGCAGTTCAACTCCAGGGACTTGTGGACCGTGTGGCGGATTGCCTCCCACTTTGGAAGGCGGCAATGTTGCCTAAGAGTGGCCGTTTGTTGCTCATACAATCCGTGCTATGTGCCATGCCTATCCACACTATGATGGCTTTGGATCTTCCTGCAAGGACGCTGGCGGCGCTAGTCAAGATATGCAGGAACTTCCTTTGGTGCGGTAAGAAGGAGGCTAGTGGAGGCAGCTGCTCGGTTTCTTGGGAGGAAGTTTGCACGCCCAAGTGGGCAGGTGGGTTAGGTTTGCCAAATCTTCCTTGGCTTAACAAGGCCCTTCGGGCGCGCTGGGCCTGGCTGAGGAAATTTGACAAGGAAAGACCTTGGATTGACTTTCAGATTACTATACCAACGGAATCACAGGCGCTGGTGGATGCTGCTGTCCGGACGACAGTTGGTGATGGGAGAGCGACTCTATTTTGGGAGGATAGATGGATCATGGGCGAGCGAGTCAGAGATATAGCACCGAGCATATACATTCGGGTGCCAAAACGGGTGCGACAATCTGAATTGGTGGCGGACGCGTTGAGAGATGGCAGTTGGGCACGGCATGTTGGCACTGAACTGTCACCGGAGGCTCTTGATCAATACCTCCTTCTGTGGACTTGTGTCTCAACCATTACACTCGATGATGAAAGTCAAGACTCTGTGACCTGGGCATGGGAGAGCAATGGGTGTTTTTCAACTCGCTCGGCTTATGCGGCAAGGTTCTCCAGGCGGCAGGTCTCACCAACCGCGGACTTCACCTGGCAATCCAAGGCACCGCTTAGGTGTCGTTTCTTCAGTTGGCTGGCCATAAAGGATAGATGTTGGACGTCGGTGAGGCTTGCACGACATGGCTTGCCTCACCAAGCAGCCTGCCCCATGTGTGATCAACATCAAGAATCCATGCGGCACCTAATGTTAGAATGTAGCTTTGCAAATCAGATTTGGCTGGCGGTAAGCAGACTTGCCAACAAGGTGGAGGTTCAGCCCAAATATGGGGAATCGCTTGAGCAATGGTGTCTGCGGCAGGAGGATGTCTCGGCTAACCGGAAAGCGCACAGAGCGAAGTGTCTACTGGTCATGTGGACAATTTGGAAGCATAGGAATGATGTGGTGTTTAATGGAGCAACGCCATCATTTCAACACGCCATGCAACGGATTCACGAGGAAAGACAACTGTGGGCGAGAGCAGGTCTCTTCAAGGAGGATAATATAGGGTTCGAGGTCGCTCAATTTGAGTGGGATGTCAGCGAGTAGTAGGCTTTGGTGGTCAAAGGGTAGGCGGATTTCCGCTTGTAAATAACTATGTAACGGTGGACTTGGGTTTCGTACCCTTTCTTCTCTAATGAATGATACGCACTCTCTCGTGCGTATTCGAGAAAAAAGATACCCCGCGCGTTGCTGCGGGACTTTCTTTCGTTCATGAGAAGATAGACGAAAAACATATATTGTGGATGAATAAGGAAGAAATATGGCTAGAAATGTTGGGAAAAATATATTTACATTCTAAATGTTCAAACATAAAATGGTATCATGAATAAGATACAGCCATATAGCTCCTAAAATTGGTAAGGAAGTTGTGCTTTACACAAACAGAACAAAACAAATAAAACATTTTTAACAAAACTGTTTTGCACGCGGCAAATAGTTTGCACAATTGTTGCACAATGGTCCTATCTTGAGTGGCCGTCTGTTGTCTTGCATGGACGACTTGATTGGTTTGTCATCCAAAATTATTGTCCATGGTATCTTGTGTGTATCACTGCTCTATTTTTAATGGCATGATAACTATTTCTTGAACCCGCAAAAAACTATTTCTTGAAGGCTTAAAGTTGTACATAATACTTTATCTAAAAAATATCCTACTCAGATGTTAAAATCGTTTCTATTCCTAGCAAGCAACAACTAGAAGATGAGTTGTCCTTGGCATTCTTGATTCTTGTAAGAAACTGAAATGAAGAACAAAATTAGGAAAAATAACTGAAAACACTTGGGAGAACTGAACATTCATATTTACTCTGAATTTTTCGGTTCATAACCACACCATTAAAATTGGCGATGAGTAGAGCTGAAAGATCTCCTGGTAAAGCGAGGCACTATTGCTTGGACCACTGGAAGGAAAATTTTAAACATGATGTACAGTGTAGCATATAGCGCCGAAAACAATATGTAGTGCTCTGTAGTTGCTTGACAATCTAAAATAATTATTTTCTAGTTTCAATGTTGTGCACGAAAACATAAATTATGGAAATCTAGCCCTGTACAAATTAGATAGTACAATTCAATAACAATCGGAAGAACAAACAATGATCATGCATTGTTGGGATGGCAAATAATACATTCATTGATCTATGAACATAATTAGAGAGGGCATGAGAAAAAAAATTAGCAAATCGTATAGGATAACCTCACAGTGATTAGCAAGATGGAAGATGAGGATTACAAATAGAGCCATGAAGGTATCAGGAATGGCCAAAGGGGAAATCAAAATTTCTCAGAGCTCGGATGCCATGGGGGTCAAAGGGAGCAATCAGCAGTCCCAAGGGGATATCTAAATTTCTGGGAGCACTATAACCTGTATGAGAGGAACATATATTGAAGGGAGCAAACAAATAACACTGCAAGGTCCGTATGAGAGGAATATATATTGAACGGAGCAAACAAATAACACTGCAAGGTTAACTTGAGAGATATAATCAAAGATTGATATAATGGAGTAGTTACCTGCAGGGTCCTCCACGCCATCGATGGAAAGATAGGAGCCAAAAACGACGGCAGCATCCCCGCGAACCACACCATATGCTACACGTCCCACCGGTTCAGTTTTGTACCTACGCGCGCACAGAAGAGAGAGCTCAGATACATCTGGCGGCAGATTATTCCGAGGTAGGGCGAGTGAGGTGCGAGAAGAGGCGTACCATGTGGGGAAGATCTTGATGGACTGGGTGATGTTGAACGCAAGAAAGAAGACGATGAACGGGGAGTTGCCAAACACAGCCGGGTAGTGATAGAGGGCGATGCCGCAGGCGGTGGCTGCGCGGCGGATGCAGTGTCTCCTATCGACAGCGGCTGGTGCTATATTCTTCCAACCTCTCCATCCTCTTCGAGACCTATCACGGCGTTGAACATCCGGGGCTCCAAAATCAGTAGTCTCTACCTAATCTTGAAGAACTAAACATAAATAAGGGACAAATCCTCCCGGGCAGAAGCGTTAGTTGTGGGGAGAACAACTCCGTCTTTTAGTTCTCAATTTATTCGGCGCAGAAGATGAAAAGGCACCGGTGTAGAAGATAGAGAGATTGATGGAAAGTCAGTTAGTGGGGGAGTTAATTGGGAAGGTAATAAAGGTGCGTGCCGGTTATTCTGCTGGGAAGCCAGCGCGTAGAACACAGGGAGCACCGTTTTGGTGACTCGGTCGTGCGCGTGTAGCAGGGAAACCATGTTGGGCTGCGAGGCGGAAAAGCGTGCGGACTGTAGCGGCACGATTATGTGATGACATGGCTTGAAACTGAACTGTTGACATGTCATCTAAACTGACGGGGAATGGGTGCATGTCAAGCTTAGTGGACATTGAAGTGGACACTTTGCATGTTAAGAGAATTGAGACCAACTTCTTAAGAATGTAAGATTCAAGCATGTCCGACTTCAAACCCACGGCCTCCGAGTCGAACGCGCTAACCACCACACCGTGAACCATTTCAAGTCTAAGTAAAATTGTACCGTACTATACCACAACACGCACGTAAAACTAGAACTCTGGTTCCCCAAAGTCATGGACCGCGGCGACGACAGCGGCTTCCCTGACGGCCTCCAGCAACTCCGCGACTCCACACCAAGAAGAGAAGACGATGTCTAGTATAACCGTGCACACTCGTACCAGCGGTCATACCAGGTGCCACCTATTGAAAATATGCCCTAGAGGCAATAATAAATTAGCTATTATTATATTTCCTTGTTCATGATAATCGTTTATTATCCATGCTATAATTGTATTGATAGGAAACTCAAATACATGTGTGGGTACATAGACAACACCATGTCCCTAGTAAGCCTCTAGTTGACTAGCTCGTTGATCAATAGATGGTTACGGTTTCCTGACCATGGACATTGGATGTCATTGATAACGGATCACATCATTAGGAGAATGATGTGATGGACAAGACCCAATCCTAAGCCTAGCATGTAGATCGTGTAGTTCGTATGCTAAAGCTTTTCTAATGTCAAGTATCTTTTCCTTAGACCATGAGATTGTGCAACTCCGGATACCGTAGGAATGCTTTGGGTGTACCAAACGTCACAACGTAATCGGGTGGCTATTAATGTGCACTACTGGTATCTCCGAAAGTGTCTATTGGGTTGGCACGAATCGAGACTGGGATTTGTCACTCCGTGTGACGGAGAGGTATCTCTGGGCCCACTCGGTAGGACATCATCATAATGTGCACAATGTGACCAAGGGGTTGATCACGGGATGATGTGTTACGGAACGAGTAAAGAGACTTGCCGGTAACGAGATTGAACAAGGTATCAGTATACCAACGATCGAATCTCGGGCAAGTACAATACCGCTAGACAAAGGGAATTGTATACGGGATTGATTGAATCCTCGACATCGTGGTTCATCCGATGAGTTCATCATGGAACATGTGGGAGCCAACATGGGTATCCAGATCCCGCTGTTGGTTATTGACCGGAGAACGTCTCGGTCATGTCTGCATGGTTCCCGAACCCGTAGGGTCTACACACTTAAGGTTCGATGGCGCTAGGGTTATATAGGAAGTTTGTATGTGGTTACCGAATGTTGTTGGAAGTCACGGATGAGATCCCGGACATCACGAGGAGTTCCGGAATGGTCCGGAGGTAAAGATTTATATATGGGAAGTCCTGTTTTGGTCACCGGAAAAGTTTCGGGTTATATCGGTAACGTACCGGGACCACCTGGAGGGTCCCGGGTGTCCACCCGGTGGGGCCACCGGCCCCAGAGGGCTGCATGGGCCAAGTGTGGGAGGGGACCAGCCCGGTGGGCTGGTGCTCCCCCACAAGGGCCCAAGGCGCCTAGGGTTTGGGAGGCGCACCCACCTAACTTGGGGGCAAGTTTCTCTCCCCTTGGCCGCCCCTAGATGGGATCTAGGGCTGGCCGCCCCTAGGGGTGGAACCCTAGGTGGGGCACAGCCCCCTCTCCCCCTATATATACTTGAGGACTTTGGGGCTGCCAACACATGAGTTTCACCTCTCCCTGGCGCAGCCCTACCTCTCTCCTTCCTCCTCTCCCGCGGTGCTTGGCGAAGCCCTGCAGGATTGCCACGCTCCTCCACCACCACCACGCCGTTGTGCTGCTACTGGATGGAGTCTTCCCCAACCTCTCCCTCTCTCCTTGCTGGATCAAGTCATGGGAGACGTCACCGGGTTGTACGTGTGTTGAACGCGGAGGTGCCGTCCGTTCGGCACTAGGATCTCCGGTGATTTGGATCACGGCAGTACGACTCCTTCAACCCCGTTCTCTTGAACGCTTCCGCTTAGCGATCTACAAGGGTATGTAGATGCACTCTCCTTTCCCTCGTTGCTGGTTTCTCCATAGATAGAACTTGGTGACACGTAGGAAAATTTTGAATTTCTGCTACGTTCCCCAACAGTGGCATCATGAGCCAGGTCTATGCGTAGATTCTTTGCACGAGTAGAACACAAAGTAGTTGTGGGCGTTGATTTTGTTCATTATGCTTACCGTTACTAGTCCAATCTTGATTCGGCGACATTGTGGGATGAAGCGGCCCGGACCGACCTTACACGTACACTTACGTGAGACAGGTTCCACCGGTGACATGAACTTGTTGCATAAGGTGGCTAGCGGGTGCCAATCTCTCCCACTTTAGTCGGATCGGATTCGATGAAAAGGGTCCTTATGAAGGGTAAATAGCAATTGACATATCACGTTGTGGTTTTGCGTAGGTAAGAAACGTTCTTGCTAGAAACCCATAGCAGCCACGTAAAACATGCAAACAACAATTAGAGGACGTCTAACTTGTTTTTGCGGGGTATGCTATGTGATGTGATATGGCCAAGAAGAATGTGATGAATGATATGTGATGTATGAGATTGATCATGTTCTTGTAATAGGAATCACGACTTGCATGTCGATGAGTATGACAACCGGCAGAGCCATAGGAGTTGTCTTAATTTATTGTATGACCTGCGTGTCATTGAACAACGCCATGTAATTACTTTACTTTATTGCTAACCGGTAGCCATAGTAGTAGAAATAATAGTTGGCGAGACAACTTCATGAAGACACGATGATGGAGATCATGGTGTCATGCCGGTGACGATGATGATCATGGAGCCCGAAGATGGAGATCAAAGGAGCAAAATGATATTGGCCATATCATGTCACTATTTGATTGCATGTGATGTTTATCATGTTTATGCATCTTATTTGCTTAGAACGACGGTAGTAAATAAGATGATCCCTCATTAAAATTTCAAGAAAGTGTTCCCCTAATCGTGCACCGTTCACGAAAGTTTGTCGTTTGAAGCACCACGTGATGATCGGGTGTGATAGATTCTTACGTTCACATACAACGGGTGTAAGCCAGATTTACACCTTGAAACACTTAGGTTAACTTGACGAGTCTAGCATGTACAGACATAGCCTCGGAACACAAGAGACCGAAATGTCGAGCATGTGTCGTATAGTAGATACGATCAACATGAAGATGTTCACCGATGATGACTAGTCTGTCTCACGTGATGATCGGACATGGCCTAGTTGACTCGGATCATGTAATCACTTAGATGACTAGAGGGATGTCTATCTGAGTGGGAGTTCATGAGATGAACTTAATTATCCTGAACATAGTCAAAAGATCTTTGCAAATTATGTAAATGGCTCGCGATTTAGTTCCACTGTTTAGATATGTTCCTAGAGAAAATATAGTTGAAAGTTGATGATGGCGATTATGCGGACGTAAGAAAGCTTATGTCCTTAATGCACTTTGCTCGGTGTGCTGAACCCCAAATGTAAATGCATGGATGTTGCGAACATTGGACATACACGTTTGATAACTACGTGATAGTTCGGTTAAGCGGTTTAGAGTTGAGGCACCACAGACGAGTTTCGAAACGTCGCGGAACATATGAGATGTTTCGAGGGCTGAAATTGGGATTTCAGGCTCGTGCCCACGTCAAGAGGTATAAGACCTCCGATGATTTTCTTAGCCTGCAAACTAAGGGAGAAAAGCTCAATCGTTGAGCTTGTGCTCAGATTGTCTGAGTACAACAATCACTTGAATCGAGTGGGAGTTGATCTTCCAGATGAGATAGTGATGTTTCTCCAAAGTCATTGCCACCAAGCTGCTAGAGCTTCGTGATGAACTATAACATATCAGGGATAGATATGATGATCCTTGAGATATTCGTGATGTTTGACACCGCAAAAGTAGAAATCAAGAAGGAGCATCAATTGTTGATGGTTGGTGAAACCACTAGTTTCAAGAAGGGCAAGGGCAAGAAGGGATACTTCATGAAACGGCAAATCAACTGCTGCTCTAGTGAAGAAACCCAAGGTTGAACCCAAACCCGAGACTAAGTGCTTCTGTAATTAGGGGAACAACCACTGGAGCAGAATTACCCTAGATACTTGGTAGATGAGAAGGCTGGCAAGGTCGATAGAATTATATTGGATATACATTATGTTAATGTGTACTTTACTAGTACTCCTAGTAGCACCAGGGTATTAGATACCGGTTCGGTTGCTAAGTGTTAGTAACTCGAAATAAAAGAGCTACGGAATAAACGGAGACTAGCTAAAGGTGAGATGACGATGTGCGTTGGAAGTGTTTCCAAAGGTTGATGTGATCAAGCATCGCCTGCTCCCTCTACCATCGAGATTGGTATTAAACCTAAATAATTGTTATTTGGTGTTTGCGTTGAGCATAGACATAATTGGATTATGTCTATCGCAATACGGTTATTCATTTAAGGAGAATAATGGTTACTCCATTCATTTGAATAAGACCTTCAATGGTCTTGCACCCAAAAAGAATGGTTTATTGAATCTCGATCGTAGTGATACACATTTTCATGCCAAAAGATATAAGATAGTAATGGTAGTACCACTTACTTGTGGCACTGCCATGTAAGTCATATTGGTGTAAAACGCATGAAGAAGCTCCATGTTGATGGATCTTTGGACTCACTCATTTTTGAAAAGTCTGAGACATGCGAACCATATCTATTGGTGTATACGCGTGAAGAAACTCCATGCAGATGGATCATTTGGACTCACTTGATTTTGAATCACTTGAGATATGCAAATCATACCACATGGGCAAGATGATTGAAAAGCCTCGTTTTCGATAAGATGGAACAAGATAGCAACTTGTTGGAAGTAACACATTTTGATGTGTGCAGTCCAATGAGTCTTTGAGGCATGCAAATGAATATCGTTATGTTCTTACTTCACAGATGATTTGAGTAGATGTTGAGTATATTTACTTGATGAAACACAAGTCTGAATTATTGAAAGGTTCAAGTAATTTCAGAGTGAAGTTGAAGATCTTCGTGACAAGAGGATAAAATGTCTGTGATGTGATCATAGAGATGGATATCTGAGTTGCGAGTTTGGTACACAATTGAGACATTGTGGAAATTGTTTCATGACTAACGCCGCCTGGAACACCATAGTGTGATGGTGTGTCCGAACATCATAGATGCACCCTATTGGATATGGGGCATACCATGATGTCTCTTATCGAATTACCACTATCGTTCATGGGTTAGGCATTAGAGACAACCGCACTCACTTTAATAGGGCACCACGTAATTCCGTTGAGACGACACCGTTTGAACTATGGTTTGGAGAAACCTAAATTGTTGTTTCTTAAAAGTTTGGGGCTGCGACGCTTATGTGAAAAAAGTTTCAGGTTGATAAGCTCGAACCCAAAGCGGATAAATGCATCTTCATAGGACACCCAAAACAGTTGGGTATACCTCCAGTCTCAGTTCCGGAAGCAAAAGGATTGTTTCTAGAATTAGGTCCTTTCCCGAGGAAAAGTTTCTCTCGAAAGAATTGAGTGGGAGGATGGTGGAGACTTGATGAGGTTATTGAACCGTCACTTCAACAAGTGTGTAGCAGGGCACAGGAAGTTGTTCCTGTGGTGCCTACAGCAATTGAAGTAGAAGCCTATGATAGTGATCATGAAGTTTTGGATCACGTCACTACCGTACCTCGTAGGGTGACAAGGATGCGTACTACTTCAGAGTGGTACAGTAATCCTGTCTTGAAGGTCATGTTGCTAGACAACAATGAACCTACGAGCTATGGGGAAGCGATGGTGGGCTCATAGTCCGACAAATGGTTAGAAGCCATGAAATCCGAGATAGGATCCATGTATCAGAACAAAGCATGGACTTTGGTGGACTTGCCCGATGATCGGCAAGCCATTGAGATAAATGGATCTTTAAGAAGAAGACGGACGTGGACGGTAATATCATCGTCTATGAAGCTCGACTTGTGGCGAAGAGTTTTTCACAAGTTCAAGGAGTTGACTACGATGAGATTTTCTCATCCGTAGCGATGCCTAAGTCCGTCGGAATCATGTTAGCATTAGCTGCATTTATGAAATCTGGCGAGATGGATGTCAAAAGCAGGTTTCCTTACCAGTTTTCGTAAGGAAAGATTGTATGTGATACAATCAGAAAGGTTTTGTCGATCCTAAGGATGCTAAAAGGTATGCTAGCTCCAGCGATCCTTCCATGGACTGGAGTAAGCATCTCGGAGTTGGAATATACACTTTGATAAGATGATCAAAGATTTTGGGTTTATACAAAGTTTACGAGAAACTTGTATTTCCAAAGAAGTGAGTGGGAGCACTATAGAATTTTTGATGAGTATATGTTGTTGACATATTGTTGATCAGAAATGATGTAGAAATTCTGGAAAGCATATAGGGTTATTTGAAAAGTATTTTTCAATAGAAAACCTGGATTAAGCTGCTTGAACATTGAGCATCAAGATCTATAAGGATAGATCAAAACGCTTAATGGTACTTTCAAATGAGCACATACCTTGACATGATCTTGAAGGTGTTCAAGATGGATCGATCAAAGAAGGAGTTCTTGCACGAGTTGTAAGGTATGAAGTTAAGAGTTAAAGCTCGACCACGGCGGAAGAGAGAGAGAAAGGACGAAGGTCGCCCCTATGCTTCACACGTAGGCTCTATAGTATGCTATGATGTGTACCGCACGGAAGTGTGCCTTGCCATGAGTCGATCAAGGGGTACAAGAATGATCCGAGAATGGATCATTGGACAGCGGTCAAAATTGTCCTTGGAGTAAATAAGGACATGTTTCTCGATTATGGAGGTGATAAAGAGTTCGGCGTAAAGGGTTACGTCGATGCAAGCTTTAGCACCTATCCGAGTGACTCTGAGTAGCAAACCGGATACGTATAGTGGAGCAACCATTTGGAATAGCTCCAAGTGGAGCATGGAAGCAGAATTTACAATATGACCTAGAGATTTGCAAAGTCCATACGAATCTGAATGTTGCAGACCCGTTGACTGAAACCTCTCTCACAAGCAAAACATGATCAAACCCCAGAACTCATTGAGTCTTAATCACATGATGATGTGAACTAGTTTAATGACACTAGTAAACTCTTTGGATGTTGGTCACATTGTGACGCCTGGATAGTTAGGCTACAGTAAAACCCTGCTAATGATGCCATGTCACCCTTGTCACTGTTGCTAAACACATGTTAGATCAAAACGTTTCAAAATCAAATTTGGATTTAGGCAAACAACAAAAGTTTTCAAACATTAAAACTAAAATGTCCAAGATGTGTCAAATAAATCATGAATAATACTAGTGGAGAAACCACACTTTTATAAAATGTTTAAAGGCTCTAAACTAATTAAAACAGCAGCTATAACAATTAATTAAATGCCTTTTAAAAATAATAATAATGCAAACTATTTTAATTAGGTGTCAAACTTTTGGGGTAGTAGAATAAATTATAACATTAATTTAGGAGTTGTATTTATATTTTATAAAATAGAAATTAAAATAATAAAATAGAAAAGAAAATAAATAAAGAGAAAAGAAAACACAAAAACAGAAAAGAATACTAAAAAAAGGGAAAAGAACACCCCGGCTCCGCCCAAGAGAATCAACCCCATCGGCCAACCAACAGCCCAAATGGCCACCCTTATCCCCCACCCCAAACCCTAACCCTGACCCCCACTCCTCCCACTCCCCGATTGGATCGGGCTAAACCACTCTCGCCCGCCGCCTTACGCCGCTCGGGCGAAACCCCGGCCTTTGCGCTGCTCGACACGTCTCCCTCGCCGCCTCGCCTTCCCTGACTCATCCCCATCGGTCTGCTGCGCACCTCGCCGTCCGACGCCGCGCCACTGCGTCCTGAGGTCGTCGTCATCACGTCCTCGCCGGACCGCCCCGTCCCCGCCTCTCCTTCGCCGGTCCTCCCCGCGCCTCACCGCCCTCTTCTAGCAGGGGTGAGCTCCCGTCGACCCGTCCTTCTCTCCCCTCCGAGCGCTTCGCCTCATGCCGTCCGTCGCCCGCGCCCGCCTCTGCGTGGTCGCGCCCGTCGCCAACTCCCGCGCCCGTAGCGTGCCACAGGCGTCTCGCCCAGCTGCCCGCTCACACACTCACCCGTCGCTGCCAAACCTCGTCGTCGGTCGTGTTTCTGGCCACCCCAGCACCGGCGACTCGCGCCTCTGGATGCAGCACCCTCCCAGCTGCCTGTAGCACCTCTCTACGCGGCAACCGGTCGCCGGAGACAAGCGACCGGTCATCGCCGCCATGCTCTACCATTGCCGTCGTTTAGTGCCAACGTGGACGTCATTAGCCTAGTAATAATTGGCCTCTATGCCACTAACATGTGGGGGCCACATCGCTAAATAATCTGTGCAAACAAAATGAACTCTGTTAACTAATGACCCACTGGTAGGTTGGCCCCACCTACTAATTAACTTAACTAAAATAGTTAATTAGTGGATTAGTTAAACTAATTAATCAAATCACACTAGCTGGTGGACCCCCCCAATCTATATTATCTTAACTAGCTAATTAAGACTCATGTTAATAAAACACCCTATGACACCTAGGTCCCACTCCCTTGTTGGCTGGTCAACATTGACCTTTGACTTGTTGGTTGCTGACGTCATGCTGACGTCAGCAAGCACTATTCTAGATAATTTTAGTTTAAATTAATTAAATAAATTTTAAAAATGATTTAAAACTTTAGAAAATCATATAAAATAAACCGTAGCTCGGATGAAAATGTTTTGTACATGAAAGTTGCTCAGAACGACGAGACGAATCCGGATACGCAGCCCGTTCATCCGCCACACATCCCTAACCTATCGAACCTGCAACTTTTCACCTCCAGTTCATCTGTCCGAAAACGCGAAACACCGGGAATACTTTCCCGGATGTTTTCCCCCCTTCGCCGGTATCACCTACCACTACGTTAGGTCACCCCTAGCACCGCATATTGCCGCGTCTTGCTTTGTGTTACATTTGATTGCTCTGTTCTTTATTTAGTACACCCACCGTTACTTCTTTCCGGTAGACTTTGAGACCGGTGCCGATGTCCGTGTGTTCGACTACACTGAAGACGACCCCTCCTACTTTCCAGAGCAACCAGGCAAGCCCCCCCCCCTTGATCACCAGATATCGCCTACTCTCCTCTATACTGCTTGCATTAGAGTAGTGTAGCATGTTACTGCTTTCCGTTATTCATATCAGGATGCACAGCCTGTCTTTGCTACTTACATTGATACCTTTACCTGCAATCCTACTTGCCTAGTATAGGATGCTAGTATTTCCATCTGTGGCCCTACATTCTTGTCTGTGCTATACTATCGGGCCGTGATCACTCGGGAGGTGATCACGGGTATATAATATATACTATACATGATTCATGTGGTGACTAAAAGTCGGGTCGGCTTGTGGAGCACCATGAGTGGACCTTTGTGGCGGAGCGACAGGCAGGTTGAGACCGCCTAGGAGAGAGGTGGGCCTGGCCCTGTTGATTCATGATATCTTATCACGCCCAATATGCGACCCTATCCAAAAGGAACTCGACGGTCCCACCAAGGATAGACCCGCATATTGAAACGCTTTTGCAAGGTGGATATCATTACATCAACATTACATAATAGATGGGGATACACACCTAAGGCACAAATGCCACAAGAATACATCAACATCATAAACAAGATCAACATCCGACTACGGATGAAACATAAACAGAAACTCAAACGACATCCACCACCTTTAGCCAGTGCCGACTGGAACCTATCCCACGATCGAAGAAGAAGCGGAAGAAGAACTCCAAAACAAGCAAACATCGCTCTCACGTCATGATCATCGCAAACCTGTACACTGGCAATCGGTGGTGTAGTAATTTGTGAGCCACGAGGACTCGACAATCCCATTACCATGGGTATCAAGACTAGCAAAGCTTAATGGGAAAGGAAGGGATAAAGTGGTGAGGTTGCATCAAGCAACTAAGCATATATGGTGGCTAACATACATAAATGAGAGCGAGAAGAGAAACAAAGGAACGGTCGTCAACTAGTAATGATCAAGAAGTGATCCTGAACTCCTACTTAAGTCGGACATAACCCGAAACCGTGTTCTCCTCTCGATCAACCCGAAAAGAGACACTCACGATTCACGCACCCGGTTGGTGTATTTTAGAAAAGTTTACTTCAAGTTTACTACAACCGGATATTAACAAATTCCCATCTGCCACATAACCGGGCACGGCTCTCGAAAGTTTATACCCTGCAGGGTGTCCCAACTTAGCCCATGATAAGCTCTCGCGATCAACGAAGGATATTCCTTCTCCCGGGAAGACCCGATCAGTCTCGGAATCCCGGCTACAAGACATTTCGACAAGAATAAAACAAGACCAGCAAGACCGCCCGATGCGCGACAATCCCGATAGGAGCTGCACATATCTCGGACTCGGGGTAACACGGGATGAACACTACGTCCGGCAACCGACGATACCCCAAGTTGCCTAGGGGCGGCACCGCAAGTGGCTCTGGTTTGGACCAACACTTAGACAAGCATTGGCCCGGGGGGCTGAATAAAGATGACCCTTGGGTTAATTACTCCCAAGGGAAAATAGGTGGTGGTGAGGCAAATGGTAAAACCAAGGTTGGGCCTTCTTTGGAGGAGTCTTATTCAAAGCGAACTGTCAAGGGGTCCCATAAATCACCCAACCGCGTTAGGGACGCAAAATCCGGGAACATAATACCGATATGACGGAAACTAGGGCGGCAAGAGTGGAACAAAACACCAGGCATAAGGCCGAGCCTTCCACCCTTTACCAAGTATATAGATGCATTAATAATATAAGAGATATTGTGATATCCCAACAAAATCCTGTCCATCATGGAGCAATCTTCAACTTCACCTGCAACTAGCAACGCTATAAGAGGGGCTGAGCAAAAGCGGTAACATAGCTAAGCAATGGTTTGCTAGGAAGGGTGCAAAAGGTTAGAGGCTGACATGGCAATTTGGGATGGCTTGAGCAGCAAGTGATAGGTAGCGCAGCATAGCGAAAGAACGAAGCAACTAGCATAGCAATGATAGTAGTGAGATCCAGGGTAGCGGTCATCTTGCCTGAAATCCCGCAAGAAAGAAGAGCGAGTCCATGAAGAAGATGAAGCCACGAAGATGAACCAAGCGTAGATGAACGAATCCTCACGATCGCAACGAAACGAGAACTATCGAGAAAAGCACACAACATGGTAAACACACCACACATGAACAAGGCATGATGCACAAACAATCATGATGCATGACAAGACTACATGAAGCTACTCATGAAAAGAGATGATGTAAACAAGAGCAACACATCAAGGCAAGTTTAAATGAGGCTGGAAACAACATATTACAATTCCGGTAAGTCCTCATATGCAAATTTCGAAATTGGTCCAGATCTGAATAAAACTTATGTTCAAGTTGTTAAACAGCAAGTTAAGATGCACCATAATGATCTACACGAAATTCTAGTCAAGTTACATATAAAGTTCATTAGATTCGGAGCTACGGTCTAAAAGATATGAGCAAAACAAGTTAAACATGGCATTGATGCAAAATGCATACAAACATCAAGCAAACACCTCAAAACAAGGATGCAACATGATAATATGAAGCTACATGCAAAATCAAGCAAGTTTCATATAGAGCACACTCAAAACGGAGCAACGGTTCAACACATACACTCTATACAAGGCATAACAACAATCTGTCCATAACAGCAAGTAGGCATATTGCAAGCATCAAAACACTATGCTACAGCATCTCAACGTAAGAATAAAAGGCATGGGCATGATGTACAGGTAAAGCATGACAAAAAATGAACACTGAGCTATCTCCAGAAATCACTAGAACATGCTCAAACACACATGGAAAGATTGCAAATAATAACAGTTTCAGACTTATCAGGAAATAATATCAGGTTGCAATGTTTAGAGCTATAAAACAACATGTTACAGGACCTTTTCATGGCAAAAAAAGGCACGGAATGAATCTAATAAATGCATAGAACAAATGTCCTTTAGTGACCAGGAGACAAAAAGGATCAGAAGATATGATAGCACCCATGTAAACATGGCAAGTTATATTACAGATTCATACATGGCAGGAACAACAATAAGTAGGCATGTTGATGAGCTTGAAACACTCACCACAGAGCAATACATGGCATGGCAAGGCAACTCACAGTAAGAATACATGTTTATGAAGCTAAGAATGGCAAGAGCAAGTTCATAGAGTACATGGATCATTAACAACAATCATGGCAACATTGAACTTAATGTTAACAGGCTGACAGCAACATTATTTAGCAATTTGAGAGCAAGATTACAACAAGCTACAGCAAGCTATAAATGCAACCAGGGGCATGGATGGATAGAGCAAGACATGTAAAAACATATTTAGTGAACATCTCCAGATTATGCATAGAATGACTTGTAGCAGCAGGTTAACATAGCATCATGATATAGCAGATTCAGACATGCAAAACAGCAACAGCAAGTACCCTACTTAACAAGCTTGATTCACTCACTACAGGAATCACAAAAATACATGGATGGCACCACTGTGAAGATGGCATGGCATAGATCAAAACATGTAGAGCTCATGCTCATAGGATGCACACATCAAATGCAACAAAAATGACAAATCACCAAGTTATAACAGTTTCAGCAGATTAACATCATATAGCACTCTTTCAACGAAGATTCAGGCATCAAGATGACCTCAAATGAATATGATTCAATGGAATGAAATGATGTACTCGTTGAGACGAACAATTTGATATATTACACGCACGAAACGGAGCTACTGATGCAGAGACACGATGCGATGAACATGGCATGAAAATATGACAGGAAAAAGGACTTAGTGGATTTCAACCTCGCAGAAACCGGGACGGAGCCATGCGGGATGGAGGGATCCGGGACGGAGGGGAGGCGTTTGGTTGGCTGAACGGGTGGATCTCATCCACCCGCGGTGGATCCGGCCGGAGGAGCTCCGGCGAGACTCCGGCGTCCGGCAGACGGCGAGGAGAGGTAGATCCGAGGGTGGGGCCTCGGATCCGGCGACGAGGAGGCCGGGGCGCGGCTCGGGGAGGATGCCGGCACCGTCGGGGAGCGGCGGGGTCGGCCATGGCGCGAGGCGGGCAGGCCGCGGGCGGCGCGCAGGCTCCCGCGGCCGGGCGGCGGCGGCTCGGTTTCCAGCGGCGGCCGGAGACGAGGGCGCGGCGCGGCGCTGTGGCGCGCGGCGGCGGGCGGCGGCGCCTTAAGCGCCAGGCAGCGGGCGAGGCGGCGTCGACGGTGACGATGGCTGGCGGCGGGATTCGACCCGCTGGCTCGGATGGGCCTCCGCAGCCGGCGAAGTGGGCACGGCGCGCTGGCCGCTCGCCTGGTTGGCTGAGGCGGCGGCGGGAGCTGAGGTGGCGTGATGTAGGGCGGAACCCTACGTGGACGATCTTTCACGTTGGAGCGGATCCTACGGGGAGACACGAAGAACGAGCGGAAGAACACGAGGAAATCACGGGGAGGAACGAGGGAAAACACTCAACCAACAAGGAATCGGTCACACAAATGCTAGATCAAAGAACACAAAGAGAGATACATGATTCAAGGTCAACAAAGGACGATACAAGCGGTAGCCGTTCTTCTCCGTGAGGAGGTCTTGATGATGGTCTTCTCCGCAAAGGGAGGTCTTGAATCCAAGGTGGATCGTCTCCGAAGAGGGGCCGCGGTCTCTCTCATGGAGTAGATCCGGTATGGATGAGCGAAGCTCTATCTATGAGCTAAATCAACGCTAACCCTAACTAGGAGGAGGTGGAGGAGTATATATAGTCATGGGCCGCGAAGGGGTAAGTGGAGGATACATGGACTCGGTCCAATACAGTCTTGTGAGACAGGCGTCGGACGTCCGGAGGGTTCCGGTCGTCCGGAGGCTCGGGAAGGTCCGGACGTCCGGAGCTCTTCGGACATCTGTAGATTCTGCTCGGGTGCGCTTCGGTTGGACGTCCGGAGGGGGCCGGTCGTCCGGAGGTTCGCGAGGTCCCGAACGTCCGGAGTTCTTCGGATGTCCGCAGATTCGGTTCGGTGGTCGCTGGCACGGTCGTCCGGAGGGGCCCGGTCGTCCGGAGCTCGAGTCGTCGGACGTCCGGTCTGGTCGGACGTCCGCCGCCAGAAGCTTCGGGCAGCTTCTTCTCTTGGTCCGTGTACTTGGTGTCCTCGCCGTCTTGTCCATGGTCTTCCTCCTTGTTCCTGGTCATGCATAGAACATATATTTGAGGTAGTAACCATGTCTCACATGTGGGAAGTGAAGGTTCGGAGAGGAGCGAGTTCACCTTGTGTCCAATGGCGTTTGTTCGAGGTCTCGTCATATGTCCACTTGGGGCTTGGAGAGTAGTGGGAGTGTACATGGGGATGAACGTGGGATGCTCCGCATCATCTCCCCCCCCCCTTGGGAAAGATCCGACCTCGGATCGTGATCCTCATCACCATGGAAATGGTTGTCGTAGACGGACTTGTAGTTGGACGAAGTTGAAGACATGGCGCAATCCAAGTAGTCCAAGGTGTCACGGAGTGATAGACATGCAAAAAGAGCAAACACAAGCAACACTCGAAAATACAATGGTTAACGCACACAAAGTGTCCATCATGTAAGAATGAGTCCGTCAAAGGAATTGTTGGTGACAAGGCATGAAATGCTTATCCAAATGATGTAAAATGACATGTAAAGCATTCATGAGAGAAAATTCATGCATTGGGACAACAAAGGTGTCGTGAATGTGATCAATGCAACCACGGTGCAAAATAATGTCATAGTGAGACGGTTTATCAATAGCATGAATATGGCAATGGATGCTCAATATGATTATGTTATCATGCAATTGATGGTAGGCAATATGATCATGATGTATGAATATGCCATCAAGAAAGATCACAACAAATTTGCTAAGAAAATGCACATGCTCATATATCATGGATGACATGGAAATAGATGCAACAAGACAAGCATAATGTGAGTCAATCCATGCATGGGGTGTAAACTTGTGGTGAGTATGATATGTCCATCGAACATGACATGTATGAGCACAATCAACAAATATGGAGGTGTTGGTGTACCCAAGCTCGATGTCGAGGTATGAGTGGAGTTCAAGATGCATCCAATAAGTGCGGCGCTCCTCAATGTGAAGGTCCATGTAGCCAATCTCCAATGTCGCTCCTCCGTTCACGAGATGTATCATGTAGACAACAAGAAGGAAACAACAATGAAAGAGTGACCCATCCAATATGTGTATTTGAGGATGGCTCAAAGGGAAGGAGGTCACCTTTAGGAGGTTCTCAAGGATGATGGAGTTGTGCATCTTGTATGCCTTCACATAACCAAGTTGTCTCGTGATGTTACCGCCTTGTGAATCCTTCAAAATGAAAGAACATGACAAACACTCGGAAAAACAAATGAGGTTAGTGCAAATGCAAGACCTATCATTCGAGGCGAGATACCCAACAAGTGTTTTCATCATTCTTATCATAAGAAAGAACAAGGTGTGGTATTGTATGAAAGCATATGATGCAACTACAACCAAATACAATAGGCTTAAGTAAGCAAGCATGCATCCCAAGTAATATGTCCAAGGCTCCACGATCAATAAGCATAGTATGGTTGCACTCAATACAAGGTGATATGAGAGATGCAACTAATGGAGACAAGAGACAATGATCACGACAAATCAAGTGAGAGGCATGAACATATATGTCATCAACCCAAGAAAGCGAGTAATGGAACATGGGTGATGCGACAAAGCAAGCAATCATAGAGATCAAGTCAAGCAAGCTAGTAGTGCGAAGATGCAACGTACTAGAAGGAATCATGGCAAGCATGTCATGTGTGCAAATAGTGGGCATACAAGATGCACATGACATTTCACAAGCATAAAGGCAAGATATGAGCAAAATAGCATCAATAGCATGGGGCACATGATAAACATGGCAATAGCAACAAGGATCTCCACCAAGCATGCAAATACACATAGAAGTAGCATAATGGTGAATCATATGTAAGTGCAAGCAAGGGTCACAATTGCATGTCAAAGTTATGGAAAGAGGCATAGCATGCAAAGTGAACACGAGAAAATGGGCATAACGTAACAAGTGATAAATAGCCCATAGCCGTGTGAGAGACAAGTAAAAGAGATGCGTGTAGTTCTTGCATAAAAGGAATGGTGGGGATGAAAGTCCACGGGATCCCAAGTCATCATTGCTCTCAAGAGCTCGTTTCGTCAACTCTTGGGATTGAGATGTTGACGAGTATATGTGCATACCTACACAAAACAAAGACAAAGGAAAAATTGTGTGTGCGTGGTAGATGTCGCATCATCCATCATGATCTTGCGTGCTTGTGTTGGTTAGCACAAAATAGCCAATGCTCAAATAAATGAGATGCGTGATATAGAAATATGTCATCCATCATGATAGGTTTGTTGTTATGTATAGCATAATGGAGACTCAAATTGTGTAATGCATCATGAGCAATATCTAGAGCATTGTTATTCATGGAATGCATATGGTGCAAGCAATCATGGAAATCATGCAAAATATGGGATGAATCAAAATCTCCGAATATGTATGAGGAAACTATGGGGGTCTCCTCATGAGCATGAGTAGCAACATCACATGGAGAATATTGGCAACATCCAAAACAATGCATATTTGGAACAATGTGATCATGGCATGGAATAGTAGACGAATTGCGCAAAGGAAGTAGTGCAATATCATCACAAGAGAAGCAAAAGCCAATGACCATCATCTCGTCATCTATGCCATAAGTGCAAATGGGATTTATTTTAATGGGGCATGCATAGTTACTATGTTGAGATTTAAATGAGGCAATATGGGAGATCTCACTCATAGCATATGACAAGTTCAATGGATTGTCAAACATAATGTGACCAATAGAATTTTCACAAGATATCCTATGAAGCATAGCATCACAACTAGGCAACTCAACATGCTCATCATCATATTCATCATAAATAGGTAAGTCAAGGCATGAAGAAGTTTCACTAGCATGAAGCATGGTAATAGGTGGGTCAACATCATGGGAGCAATCGAAGGCAAGAGAGTCCACTAGTGGGACAAGAGAAGCACCATCACCTATGTTACCTTTGGAAGGTCGCTCATGTGTTGTAGGTGAGGTGTTGAAGATCGTCTCGTTGTCATCTTCATCTTGATGGAACCATGTGGGGGTGCATCATCATCCACCATGGCCATAAATCGTCTCCAATGGAGGAATAGACTCGTTAAAGATAGGCATGTCGTCATGTAGGAGACCTAGCACCAAAGAAGAAAACACACTAGGAGTAGAGGTTAAGTCGTTAGAAATCATAGTGGCCTCATGTGCCGTGTCAACTACCTCACTCACTAAGTGTTGTGGCTCACTCACTCCCTCAAGGATGCTCTCACTCGTATGGTGGGTGGAGTCACTCAAATGGCGCTCAACCTCACATAGGATGTGTGGCATGCTCTCATGTGTGGGGCTAGTGGTGGTCACACTCATCCTCTCATAGGAAATGCTCTCAATGTCACGTATGGTGGAGTCACTCATGTCACTCATGGCGTGGTGGCTCTCCTCACATGGCAATTGGGGCATCTCGACATATATGGGTGTCGGAGAGATGGAGGTGCAAATGTCTCCATGCGCGGTCGTGTAGCTTGACTCGGAGTATGAGTCCAAAGTGGGTGTCGTCTTCATGTTGTTGAAGAGGTTGGCGCTCGTCGCCCGTGGTCGAAGGGATGGCCCTTGCTCGACCGTCTTGTCACCGTCTTGGTGTTGGAGGCCCATATGATGTGGCACCTCATAGCTCGTCTCCATGACCGAAGGGAGTTTCCCATGCTCGGCCATATTCCTTGAGGGGCTTCCGAAGATGGAAGTGTCGCCCTCGCTCGTAGGTGGTCGCCTTGGACTTGAAGAAGTTGTTGTAGGCGTGCTAAGTGGGAAGTAAGCGAAGATGCCGTGCGTCCAAAAGCGAAGATGCCTTGAGAACACTTGGCGAAGATGCGAAGTGGTTGATGTAGCCGTAAGCGCCGTCTTGGTGGTGCTCGTCTCGCGGTCTTCTCTTGTGCTTATGAAGCTTCGACTTGGCGTGAAGTAGGGCTTGTTGGGACTTGTGCATTTGCGCTTGTGGAGCATCTTCATGATGATGATGTCGTTTTCATGCTTGAGCTCCTTGGCGTTAAATGGTAAATGCGTGCACATGATGCTTGGAGGTGACTTGCCCTTCATGACGATGTTGATCACGAACGTGATGGTGGTCACCATGTAGATGTGGACGAGGACGATTTGCACTTGCATATTTTTCGCGCTCCGAAGACTTGTGGTTTGAATGTCGCCGCCTTGAAGATGACGAAGGGGAAGAAGACTTGATCAAGGCCCGAATCTCCTCCATCCTTGCATCTTGCTCCTCTTTATGTGCGGCAAGCTTCTTGTCGAAGTAGTCCCTTCTCCTTGCTCCGGAGTGACGAATGTCGATGAAGATGTTCTCGATGCGCTCTCGCAATCTTGATTGTGTGCCTTGCACTTGTCGTTGTAGATCAAAGAGAGACGCTTTGGTGATGTAGTTGTTCACGCCGTCGTTGTTGTCGTAGACCGGAGATGAAATGCCTTGCCTATCCATCACAAGACTCGAGCAAATATGAGTGGGAGAAAGAGAAGAACTTATACCAATGTACCTTGACCGATGTTGAAAATGAATCAAGTTCACTCAAATGTGGACAATGAAATAGCACTATTGGTACCAATCCTTGTCGGTTCTCACACCTACACAAGTAAAGCTTATGGAGGAGCTCGATGAGGATAGTGGCACAAAAATTTAATGCAAAATGTTAGCAAGAGTCAATAATGTTGAAAGAGATTCACAAATTCATAAGTGAAACAAATGGACCAATAGCAAAGAATGGCACGGAACACACACACGGATAGATAAATGGGGTCGTGCAACCAAGGAATGAGCACAAAATGTGGGATCCACGGAAAACGCCGTGTTGCACAACTCAAGAGAGACGCTAGCACGATTGCTCAATAGGCGGATCGACATTTGTGCACAACCTATTTGATGCAAAATGGATAAACTTCTATCCCAAGTATGCTATGTATGTATGGTTTCCGGTGTTTCTCTCAAGATGATCCAAGATGATCGGATATGACAATCTTATATGCAATATGGTATGATGCTATGGCACTTTCTTACAAGCTTCTTTGCTCTCTTTCTTTTTCTTAAAAGCTTTATTTCTTTTTTTTATGGCCACTTTGCACAATGCACAAACCAAGATAGCAATTGTGTATATGCGGGAACAAACTTGAGACACAATGGATGATATGATACCAATATGATATGGTATGGTATGTAATGGAAGGTATGATCACTAATGTGCACAAGTAACGTTGCGGCAATACTCAAATGGCTAGTCTCGATAGGCAAATAGCATAAAAGTAAGGCTAGGGGTTAACAATGCAAAAGCAAGGCAATATACAATGGAGGGATACCACGATATCAAGATGATATGGAGGTTACCGTCCGGCGATGATGAGTAGCGGTGTTCTTGATGTAGATACCAAGATGATGGAGACTCGTCCCTAAGTAGCGAAACACCTTAGGAAAGCGGAAAACCGCGAACTCAAAATCTCAAACGTCAAATGTCAAAATGGTGGTAGCAGGAATGCGGTGGTGGTTTGCACTTGGCAATGCGGAAGTGGAATGATGGGCTATACACGTGTCGGAGTTGAAGTTGCCGTCCCTAAGTAGCCGAAACACCTTAGGAGACACAAGTCACAACTCGAAAAAGCTCAATCAACAATTGGGTTAAGTTGGGGGTGGCGGAAGTGTATGGTGGGTAAGCCTATGCGGAAGTGGTGGTGGTGGTTGATGAAGAAGCAATCGTCCCTAAGTAGCCGAAACACCTTAGGAGACTCGAATCACTACTCAAGCAACCACTAATGCTATGGGGAAGAAAATTGGTTAGGTTGCGGAAGTCGGTGGTGGTTATCACGGAGGATGTGGCGGAAGCCCTAGGCAAAGATGCCAAAGTTCACAAAATTTGATGGAGTCAAATGATTTTGGTGGTATTTTTGTTGGAAGGGGGTGTCAAGAGCTTTTCAACGAGCTAAAGAACGTCAAAATCGGAGTTCGGATGAATTAGTTATGGACAAAACAAAAATCAGCCGAAGTCTGAAACTACAGGTTACGGACGTCCGGAAAGGTCGGATGTCCGGGGCGTCGGACGTCCGGAAAGGTCGGAAATCCGTAAATTCGGTGCGGGTTAGGGGTTCCGGTCGTCCGGAAAAGGTCGGACGTCCGGTCGTTCCTGGGGCTCCGGACGTCCGTAAAAACGTCGGTCGTCCGGTGGGTCGGGGTCAACGCAAGATGCGGGGTTCGGGACGCGATTTTGGGCGGAATTTTGGGATTTTGGGGTCAAAATTAGCGGGATTTCGTGGATTAAAGGCAGGGAAAATTGGGAAATGCTAGATCCACTCGAAACCAAGCAAATCCATGGATCAAAATCAACAAAACATCATCACACTAACAAATCACAAAAAAAAAATTGGGGCTGTTTTTGGTGGGGATTTTCGAAATTGGGGAAGAACGCAACAAAATCAAGCTAGAAAACACGGGGTAGGGGCTCCAAAAACGTGATCAACCTTGCTCTGATCCAAGATGATGTAGGGCGGAACCCTACGTGGACGATCTTTCACGTTGGAGCGGATCCTACGGGGAGACACGAAGAACGAGCGGAAGAACACGAGGAAATCACGGGGAGGAACGAGGGAAAACACTCAACCAACAAGGAATCGGTCACCCAAATGCTAGATAATAGAACACAAATAGATACACGATTCAAGGTCAACAAAGGTCGATTCAAGCGGTAGCCATTCTTCTCCATGAGGAGGTCTTGATGATGGTCTTCTCCGCAAAGGGAGGTCTTGAATCCAAGGTGGATCGTCTCCGAAGAGGGCCGCGGTCTCTCTCGTGGAGTAGATCCGGTATGGATGAGCGAAGCTCTATCTATGAGCTAAATCAACGCTAACCCTAACTAGGAGGAGGTGGAGGAGTATATATAGTCATGGGCATGAAGGGGTAAGTGGAGGATACATGGACTCGGTCCAATACACTTTGTCTTGACAGGCGTCGGACGTCCGGAGGGTTCCGGTCGTCCGGAGGCTCGAGGAAGGTCCGGACGTCCGGAGCTCTTCGGACATCCGTAGATTCGGCTCGGTGCGCTTGATTGGACGTCCGGAGGGGGCCGGTCGTCCGGAGGCTCGCGAGGTCCCGGACGTCCGGAGTTCTTCGGATGTCCGCAGATTTGGTTCGGTGGTCGCTGGCACGGTCGTCCGGAGGGCCCCGGTCGTCCGGAGCCTGGGAGTCGTCGGACGTCCGGTCCTGGTCGGACGTGCGGCCGCCTATAACCAGGCAGCTTCTTCTCTTGGTCCGTGTACTTGGTGTCCTCGCCATCTTGTCCATGGTCTTCCTCCTTGTTCCTGGTCATGCATAGCACATATATTTGAGGTAGTAACCATGTCTCACATGTGGGAAGTGAAGGTTCGGAGAGGAGCGAGTTCACCTTGTGTCCAATGGCGTTTGTTCGAGGTCTCGTCATATGTCCACTTGGGGCTTGGAGAGTAGTGGGAGTGTACATGGGGATGAACGTGGGATGCTCCGCATCATGGCGGCTTGCCATTGGCCGGACGACGTGGAGGGGAGCGGCGGACATGTCCGGGCAGCCGGGGAGATGCGTCCGGCGGCGCGCAGGGGAAGAGGCTAGGGTTTCGATCCGAAAAATGGAGGAGGGGGACGTTTTTATAGGTGGAGGGAGCTAGGAGAGTCCAAATGAGGAGCGGTTTTCGTCCACACGATCGTGATCGAACGACCGAGAGCATGGAGGGGAGTTAGATGGGTTTTGGGCCACTTTGCAAGGGGTGTTGGGCTGCACACAAAAGAGGCTTTTACGGTTACCCGGTTAACCGTTGGAGTATCAAACAACCTCCAAATGGCACGAAACATGACAGGCGGTCTACCAGTGCTATACCAAGGCCGCTTGACAAACCTCGGGCCATTCCGAGAAAGTTTAACACCCGCACATGAAAAGAGGCAAAAGGGGGCGCCGGGAGACATAGGAGTGCCGGATTACAAAACGGACAACGGGGAAAATGCTCGGATGCATGAGACGAACACGTATGCAAAATGAGATGCACATGATGACATGATATGAAATGCAGATGATGATGTGGCAAAGAGAGACACGCAAGCAAATGACATGGCAACGACGGCGAATAACTGGCAGACACCTGGCGCATCGAATCCGGGGCGTTACAGATACTTAACACGCTTAATGAGATCTTGGTATTTGATCTGAGTTGGGTCGTTGACCTTATACGCACTAACCGCCACGTGGGACAAGATATGGGCAACCGGCGTCGTGGTTCAACCGAAGCATTTCGTGTCGTCAGCGACTGAGCGCGCGCGCCGGATTGGACTGGAACGCCACTAGGCTAGGTCTGCTTTCGGCCGTCCTCGCAACGTGCAGGTGTGCTAAGGGCGATGGGCCCATACCCCTGTGCGCTTAGGTTTAGACCGGCGTGCTGACCTCTCTGTTATGCCTAGGTGGGGCTGCGACGTGTTGATCTTCCGCGGCCGGGCATGACCCAGACAAGTGTGTCCGGCCAAATGGGATCGGCGTGTCGGTAATGTGGTGCACCCTGCAGGGAAGTTAATCTATTCGAATAGCCGTGATCTTGATAACAGGGCGACTTGGAGTTGTACCTTGACCTTATGAAAACTAGAACGGATACTTAATAAAACACACCCTTCCAAGTGCGGATACAACCCGGTGGTCGCTCTCTCGGGGTTACGAGGAGGATCGCGGGTAGGATTATGCTATGCGATGCTACTTGGAGGACTTGATCTACTCTCTTCTACATGTTGCAAGGCGGAGGCTGCGAAGCGTAGTCTTGACGGGGATTAGCTATCCCCCTCTTATTTTGGCATTCTGTAGTTCAGTCCACTGATATGGCCCTTTACACATATATCCATGCATATGTAGTGTAGCTCCTTGCTTGCGAGTACTTTGGATGAGTACTCACGGTTGCCTTGTTCCCCCCTTTTCCCCTTTCTTTACCCGGTTGCTGCGACCAGACGATGGAGCCAGGGCGACGCATACCGACGATGGCGACTACTACCGGAGGTGCCTACTACTACGTGCATCCGGCGGCGGCGGGAGTAGTTTAGGAGGATCCCAGGCAGGAGGCATGCGCCTCTTTCGATCTGTAACCCAATTTGTGCTAGCCATCTTATGGCAACTTGTTTAACTTATGTCTGTACTCAGATATTGTTGCTTCTGCTGACTCGTCTATGATCGAGCACTTGTATTCGAGCCCTCGAGGCCCCTGGCTTGTATTATGATGCTTGTATGACTTATTTATGTTTTAGAGTTGTGTTGTAATATCTTCCCATGAGTCCTCGATCTTGATTGTACACGTTTGCGTGCGTGATTAGTGTACGATTGAATCGGGGGCGTCACAAGTTGGTATCAGAGCCGACTGCCTGTAGGAATCCCCCTTCCAACTCCTTGGCCGAAGTCGAGTCTAGACTTTACAAAACTTTTACTAACATGGCTGTGTGGCCCATGGGCCCATGTCGCCATTGGGTGGTATTAGGATCTTTTACTCCTTATCTATACTCAGGGACTCTGATCTCTCTTCTATTCAGGTTAAATGAATTTTGCTAAATCTAACATTAGGATCTCGTTATCACTTTCACCCGGAGAGCCCCTTATTACTGATGATCGTCTGCTGCACGTGAAGACCCTGAAGATACTCTCCGCTGTTAACCCGAGAACTTGTGTTCATCGCGTTTGCAATTCCTCTTCCACCGTAAACCCTTATGGATAAATACTTACACCTGTTGTTCTTGCTTTTATTCCCTGTTGTTCTTGTTATTACAAGATGCCTTGAAATCCTCTCTATTATTCTGAGAATATTTTGTGCCTACTACCTTGCGGTTCTTTGCCACCGAATACCCTCTGAGATAATTCCTCACACTTACCGAGTATCCGTTCTTCCCTCGTTGTTCATATGTTTCACAAGATACATAGAGAGGTTATCCGATCTTCTGGTAATCCTCTGCCAACTATTGCCATGCAAATACTTGTCTTCTTGCAGTCTAGACAACTCCATTTGTATAGCAATAACCATTAAAATCCTTGTGATTGACATTCTGATCGTGTTGATTCAACATGTGTGTGAATGCACGCAATCATCAGTTATTCCCTGAAAATTATCCCTCCGGCTCAGATGTCTTTTTAGAGACCAATCAAATTTGCCATCGACGGTACCCTAAGCCTATTCGACTTATCCATCCTTGATCAGAGTGTTTGCTTCTAATCCCTTGACTTGAAGATCGTAATTCCTTTGCAATTGAGCTTTGAATTAGTCAGGTGTTTCTATAATTCGATGCCCTTTTGATCCTTCTTCCGTTGATAGAGTACCGATACTCGCATCAGCTCCGTTATAGACCACAAGACCCCTTGTTGGATTATTATCCGACCGTGGCATTCATATTCAATAACTTTGTGAGTCTTTTCTCGGATACATGATGCCTTTGGTAAATTGTATCCTCCACTTTCGCAACCTTGCTCTGCTTTTGAGCTGGTGATATTTACTCTTGAAGCTTGTGGTATATGTTTCTAAGATGCCCCGATGGGTTGAACCTATACCTTCTCTAAAAACCGTGTGAACCCGAAAGTTTTCACGAGTCATATTCTCCTGGTGATTTACCAGATAAAATTTCAACACTACAACTCCATGAAAAATGAGGAGTGAATGATAGGTTATGCATTGGAGAAGTGGGAGTCGACCTTGAACTTTGTGTTCATGCCCATGGACACGATGTAGATCTTGCCATGGAAGCTTCTCGTAACAGCAATTATCCCCTTGATATAATTTAATCTTATATCTGGGATTTGGTCTTTTGAAATCGTGGTTTCCGACCATATTGTTCTTCTTTGATCCAATTTCTCGGACAAGTTCAAGCACTTGTCTTCTGGAGAGCAATAACCTAGTCCAGCCTCTACTTTGATTTGTCATCGAGTATTACCCCCCTGGTATCTCGAAATTATCATGGATCTGCATAAATTCTTATGAGTTCTTCATCAAGTACTACATCCTCACTGACTACAATTTTTCACGGGCTCTGAGTTATTAAACACTCAAAGACACCAATAACTGAACCAAGTATGCACTATGGTTCAACAACTTTTAGAAATCTTCTTTACTTACGAAGTCTGCATGCCGATCACGTAATTCCGAGCCTGATCGGCTAACACAATTTTGACGATGGGCTAAGCTTACGTCCATCTTCCTCGTCATATCATTTCTCCTTGAACAACAAACTTGATTTCGAGTTTGTGTGGTACCTATGGTTCCAATAACCTCTTGCTTCATCATTCCTTTGACTTGATGTCATCACTGATCGATTACATCTTGGATAATCTCTCGACAAATGTGTCGTGATCATTATCAACATTCTGAGCTCTTCCAGAATATTGATCAAATTCATGATGAGAATTACCATCCTTGCCCCTCGATGATTTGTGTTGTCATCGACTACTTCCTTGCCTTCTTTCCAACACAAACTTGTTCGTGTTGTGGTTGTACCTCGAGTTCCTGGCTATCCAGCTTGTCTTATGTCCTACCTTGAAGTAAGTTTCACCACGTCTTAAGAATTCTTGGTATGGTGCTACTTCTCACCCTCACCATTATTTCTTGGTACCCGTGTTGTTTCTAACCGGAATACCGACAATTGAACTATGATGTGTGGATTCAAAAACTTCTAGCAACCCTATTGCTTTGAAGTGAATGGTCGAGTTTCATCCTAATTCTTTTGTTCGTCAAGTCACCATTCTAACATTGATCGTGCAACCCAGCCCATATTTCGGGTGCACCCTTCCACCAATGTTTAATTGTGTATGTCTTTCCTCGAGCATACATCATTATATCATTTGATATGACTAATGGTATCTCCTTGTTCACATAATTTTGGAAACCCACCTTTTTGAAAATCTTGACGAAATGTTGCTGAATCCATCAGCCACCTCCTCATCTCTCCTTGGATTAATGGATGAACTCTTGTTTCGGAACTCGCTTCCGTAGTTCATTTCCTGAAAATCTTACATTGTCAACTCGTCAATTGTGTTGCACCTTTTCTTCTCAGGCATCCCGAGTCTAAGGTATCTTGACACCAATCAGATCTGAATCTCAGTCAGATATGATGGTTGGAACATATTTTCAAGAGCTATAACATTGGTCCATATATGCCCCGGTAAGGTGATGTCATGCCTAGCACACCGGACCAGAGGACCTAGTGTTATAGTTTTCTTTGTAACAAGGTTAATCATTTTTCCATGAGGAAACTGAATGCATGTTTAATGAGTTTATCCTGATGGATCCTTTATGTATCCAAAATCCGTTTTTTGCTTGAAGACCATGTCAATGCTATCCCGAAGCATGTCTGTGGTACTCCGATTTTCAATAAGAGCATTTGAAGCACAATGCTAAATGTTTCTTGATCAATTATCCAAACATTGTTGTATGGGTTTTGTCATCAAATTCCTCTCCCTTACCTAAATGGTTTCTACTTTCTATCCCATCGTGGATATCTTGCCCTGCTTGTCCTTGGGAAGGGTATACCCCTGATATATGTGTCAAACACATTTTCCTTTCCATTGTTCTGTCTAATCTGATGATCACATTTTCCTTTCCATTGATTTGTTTAACCTTCCTTGTGATCCATAGGATCTAAGCGATAATATTCTTACGCTTATGTAAACACCTTGGTGTACAACCGTGTCGATAAGACCCGTTGAAATTGTCGATAGCATTCCGGTCACCACCGATGGACGAGAACTTTGCCCTCTTGGTCCGCCTCGTTCAACGAGCAGGAAAATGGTTCTCTTCGTCCCTCGCCTTGGTACCGACGTTGTTGCCGACATAATCGACAGGCTACCCTCTGACATGCCTTGCTACCATGACCGTGCAATATGTCGGCGTCCTTCCTACTTTTGAACCACATGGTGGGCCCATAACCCACAGTTCCACAGGATCGAAACCTGACTCTCCTGCACCCCCTGTTCCCAAGGTTGTTCCTCGCGTGTGGCCTCGTATGTAATTCACGAGCCACCTTCCGAGGGATCATCAAATCTGTTACCGGACGCAATACTTATTCCCGATTGCTTTGAGCCCCTTTCACGCCCTGTTTCAGGCATCGAACGGTCGCCTGCTTGCTCGAAACTTCCCCTGAAACCTCATTACTTTGCTCTCGATATTTTCTTAAGTTTAAATTCGAGAGTTACTTTCTGCCACCTTCCCCGATGTTATCGACCAGATAGTCAACCTTGTAGAGGTTCGTTCTCCCGGAATACCCCTTATTCTTTCGTAAATGCGATGGAACCCCGAAGAAAGGATACCGACTTCATCTTGATGACTTGAAGCGAAAAATGAAGACATCAATATAATGGATCGACCACTTGAGAAGAGCAACCAAGACCGAGAAGATTCGTTAGAATTTCGTAACGAGATCCCTTCCCCTTACTCCGCTCCTAAATCTCGGGACGAGATTTCTTGTAGTGGAGGAGAATTGTGACGCTCGGATAGTTAGGCTACAGTAAAACCCTGCTAATGATGCCATGTCACCCTTGTCACTGTTGCTAAACACATGTTAGATCAAAACGTTTCAAAATCAAATTTGGATTTAGGAAAACAACAAAAGTTTTCAAACATTAAAACTAAAATGTCCAAGATGTGTCAAATAAATCATGAATAATACTAGTGGAGAAACCACACTTTTATAAAATGTTTAAAGGCTCTAAACTAATTAAAACAGCAGCTATAACAATAAATTAAATGCCTTTTAAAAATAATAATAATGCAAACTATTTTAATTAGGTGTCAAACTTTTGGGGCAGTAGAATAAATTATAACATTAATTTAGAAGTTGTATTTATATTTTATAAAATAGAAATTAAAAGAATAAAATAGAAAAGAAAATAAATAAAGAGAAAAGAAAACACAAAAACAGAAAAGAAAACTAAAAAAAAGGGAAAAGAACACCCCCGCTCCGCCCAAAGACCATCAACCCCATCACAACCAACAGGCCCAGCCGGCCACCCTTATTCCCCCACCCCCAGAAACCCTAACCCCACGACCCCCCACTCCTCCCACTCCCCCCGATCGCAGCCCGTTCGTCATACGCATCCCTAACCTATCGAACTGCAACTTTTCACCTCCAGTTCATCTGTCTGAAAGCGAAACACCGAATACTTTCCCGGATGTTTTCCCCTTCGCCAGATCACCTACCACTACGTTAGGTCACCCCTAGCACCGCATATTGCCACGTCTTGCTTTGTGTTACATTTGATTGCTCTGTTATTTATTGTGTTCCCCCTTCGTTACTTCTTTCCGGTGGACTTTGAGACCGGTGCCGATGTCCATGTGTTCGACTACACTGAAGACGACCCCTCCTACTTTCCAGAGCAACCAGGCAAGCCCCCCCCCCCCTGATCACCAGATATTGCCTACTCTCCTCTATACTGCTTGCATTAGAGTAGTGTAGCATGTTCTTTGCTTCCGTTATTCCTATCCCGATGCATAGCTTGTCTTTGCTACTTACATTGATACCTTTACCGCAATCCTACTTGCCTAGTATAGGATGCTAGTATTTCCATCTGTGGCCCTACATTCTTGTCCGTCTGCTGTGCTATACTATCGGGCCGTGATCACTCGGGAGGTGATCACGGGTATATACTATATACTTTATACATGATTCATGTGGTGACTAAAGTCGGGTCGGCTTGTGGAGCACCCGCGAGTGGACCTTTGTGGCGGAGCGACAGGGCAGGTTGAGACCGCCTAGGAGAGAGGTGGGCCTGGCCCTGTTTGGCGTTCGCGGATACTTAACACGCTTAACGAGATCTTGGTATTTGATCTGAGTTGGGTCGTTGACCTTATACGCACTAACCGCCACGTGGGACAAGATATGGGCAACCCGGCGTCGTGGTATCGGCGAAGCATTTCGTGACGTCGGCCGATCGGCGGCCGCCGGATTGGATCGAACGCCACTAGGCTAGGTCTGCTTTCGGCAGCCCTCGCAGCGTCTTGAGTGTGCTAAGGCGATGGGCCTGCACCCCGTGGCGCTTAGGTTTAGACCGGCGTGACCTCTCTGTTATGCCTAGGTGGGGCTGCGACGTGTTGATCTTCCGCGGCGGGCATGACCCGAGAAAAGTGTGTCCGGCCAAATGGGATCGGCGTGTCGGGTAATGTGGTGCACCCTGCAGGAAGTTAATCTATTCGAATAGCCGTGATCTTGATAACAGGCGACTTGGAGTTGTACCTTGACCTTATGAAAACTAGAACGGATACTTAATAAAACACACCCTTCCAAGTGCGGATACAACCCGGTGGTCGCTCTCTCGGGGAGTTACGAGGAGGGATCGCCGGGTAGGATTATGCTATGCGATGCTACTTGGAGGACTTGATCTACTCTCTTCTACATGTTGCAAGGCGGAGGCTGCGAGCGTAGTCTTCGACGTGATTAGCTATCCCCTCTTATTTTGGCATTCTGCGGTTCGGTCCATCGATATGGCCCTTTACACATATATCCATGCATATGTAGTGTAGCTCCTTGCTTGCGTAGTACTTTGGATGAGTACTCACGGTTGCCTTGTTCCCCCTTTTCCCCCTTTCTTTACCCGGTTGCTGCGACTGACGATGGAGCCAGGAGCGAGCGCCACCGATTTATGGCGACTACTACCCCGGAGGTGCCTACTACTACGTGCAGCCAGCGGCGGCGACCGAGGAGTAGTTAGGAGGATCCCAGGCGGGAGGCCTGCGCCTCTTCGATCTGTATCCCAGTTTGTGCTAGCCATCTTATGGCAACTTGTTTAACTTATGTATGTACTCAGATATTGTTGCTTCCGCTGACTCGTCTATGATCGAGCACTTGTATTCGAGCCCTCGAGGCCCCTAGCTTGTATTATGATGCTTGTATGACTTAATTATGTTTTAGAGTTGTGTTGTGATATCTTCCCGTGAGTCCCTGATCTTGATCGTACACATTTGCGTGCATGATTAGTGTACGATTGAATCGGGGGCGTCACACACATGGCGATGTGACGTGTGAGTGATAATCACATGGCGATGTGAACTAGATTATTGACTCGAGTGCAAGTGGGAGACTGTTGGAAATATGCCCTAGAGGCAATAATAAATTAGTTATTATTATATTTCCTTGTTCATGATAATCGTTTATTATCCATGCTATAATTGTATTGATAGGAAACTCAGATACATGTGTGGGTACATAGACAACACCATGTCCCTAGTAAGCCTCTAGTTGACTAGCTCGTTGATTAATAGATGGTTACGGTTTCCTGACCATGGACATTGGATGTCATTGATAACGGGATCACATCATTAGGAGAATGATGTGATGGACAAGACCCAATCCTAAGCCTAGCACAGAGATCGTGTAGTTTGTATGCTAAAGCTTTTCTAATGTCAAGTATCTTTTCCTTAGACCATGAGATTGTGCAACTCCCGGATACCGTAGGAATGCTTTGGGTGTACCAAACGTCACAACGTAATCGGGTGGCTATAAAGGTGCACTACAGGTATCTCTGAAAGTGTCTGTTGGGTTGGTACGAATCGAGATCGATTTGTCACTCCGTGTGACAGAGAGGTATCTCTGGGCCCACTCGGTAGGACATCATCATAATGTGCACAATGTGACCAAGGGGTTGATCACGGGATGATGTGTTCTGAAGCGAGTAAAGAGACTTGCGATAACGATATTGAACAAGGTATCAGTATACCAACGATCGAATCTCGGGCAAGTACAATACCGCTAGACAAAGGGAATTGTATACGGGATTGATTGAATCCTCGACATCGTGGCTCATCCGATGAGATCATTGTGGAACATGTGGGAGCCAACATGGGTATCCAGATCCCACTGTTAGTTATTGACCGGAGAACGTCTCGGTCATGTCTGCATGGTTCCCGAACCCGTAGGGTCTACACACTTAAGGTTCGATGGCTCTAGGGTTATAAAGGAAGTTTGTATGTGGTTACCGAATGTTGTTCGGAGTCCCGGATGAGATCTCGGACGTCAGAGGAGTTCCGGAATGGTCCGGAGGTAAAGATTAATATATGGGAAGTCCTGTTTTGGTCACCGGAAAAGTTTCGGGTTTTATCGGTAACGTACCGGGACCACCGGGAGGGTCCCGGTGTTGGGGAACGTAGTAATTTCAAAAAAAATCCTACGCACACGCAAGATCATGGTGATGCATAGCAACGAGAGGGGAGAGTGTGTCCACGTACCCTCGTAGACCGAAAGCGGAAGCGTTATGACAACGCGGTTGATGTAGTCGTCGTCTTCACGATCCCACCGATCCAAGTACCGAACGTCACGGCACCTCCATGTTACGCACACGTTCAGCTCGATGAAGATCCCGGGACTCGATCCAGCAGGGTGTCGAGGATGAGTTCCGTCAAGACGACGGCGTGGTAGCGATGATGATGCTTTACCCGCGCAGGGCTTCGCCTAAACTCCGCGACGATATGACCGAGGTGGAATATGGTGGAGGGGGCACCGCACACGGCTAAGGAACGATCCGTAGATCAACTTGTGTGTTCTAGGGTGCCCCCTGCCCCCGTATATAAAGGAGCAAGGGGGGGTGCGGCCGGCCCTAGGAGGAGGCGCCGGAGGAGTCCTACTCCCACCGGGAGTAGGACTCCCCCCCCTAGTTGGATTAGGACTTGGGGGAGGGAAAGAGGAAGAGGCGCCCCTTCCTTGTCCTATTCGGACTAGGGGGGAGGGGGCGTGCGGCCTGCCCTGGCCGGCCCTCCTCTTCTCCCTCATGGCCCACTAAGGCCCATTAATCTCCGGGAGGGTTCCGGTAACCCCCCGGTGTTCCGGTAAAATCCCGGTTTCACCCGAAACTATTCCGAAGTCCAAACATAGGCTTCCAATATATCAATCTTTCTGTACCGACCATTTCGAGACTCCTCGTCATGTCCGTGATCACATCCGGGACTCCGAAAAAACTTCGGTACATCAAAACTCATAAAACTGTCATCGTAACGTTAAGCGTGCGGACCCTACGGGTTCGAGAACTATGTAGACATGACCTAGAACTATTCTCGGTCAATAACCAATAGTGGAGCCTGGATGTTCATATTGGTTAATACATTTTTCTACGAAGATCTTTATCGGACAAACCGCATAACAACATACGTTGTTCCCTTTGTCATCGGTATGTTACTTGCCCGAGATTCGATCGTCGGTATCCAATACCTAGTTTAATCTCGTTACCGGCAAGTCTCTTTACTCGTTCCGTAATACATCATTTCATAACTAACTCATTAGTTACAATGCTTGCAAGGCTTAGGTGATGAGTATTAGAGAAGGCCAGAGGTACCTCTCCGACAATCGGAGTGACAAAACCTAATCTCGAATTATGCCAACTCAACATATACTTTTGGAGACACCTGTAGAGTACCTTTATAATCACCCGATTCGTTATGACGTTTGGTAGCACACAAAGTGTTCCTCCGATGGCAGGAGTTGCACAATCTCATAGTTGCAGAACTTTGTATAAGTCATGAAGAAAGCAATAGCAACATACTAAACGATCAAGTGCTAAGCTAACGGAATGGGTCATGTCAATCACATCATTCTCCTAATGATGTGATCCCATTAATCAAATGACAACACATGCCTATGGTTAGGAAACATAACCATCTTTGATCAATGAGCTAGTCAAGTAGAGGCATACTAGTGACATTATGTTTGTCTATGTATTCACACATGTATCATGTTTCCGGTTAATACAATTCTAGCATGAATAATAAACATTTATCATGATATGAGGAAATAAATAATAACTTTATTATTGCCTCTAGGGCATATTTCCTTCAGTCTCCCACTTGCACTAGAGTCAATAATCTAGATTACACAGTAATGATTCTAACACCCATGGAGTCTCAGTGTCGATCATGTTTTGCTCGTGAGAGAGGCTTAGTCAACGGGTCTGCAACATTCAGATTCGTATGTATCTTGCATATCTCTATGTCTCCCACTTGGACTTGGTCCCGAATGGAATTGAAGCGTCTCTTGATGTGCTTGGTCCTCTTGTGAAATATGGATTCCTTTGCCAAGGCAATTGCACCAGTATTGTCACAGAAGATCTTCATTGGTCCCGATGCACTAGGTATGACACCTAGATCGGAAATGAGCTCCTTCATCCAGACTCCTTCATTTGCTGCTTCCGAAGCAGCTATGTACTCCGCTTCACATATAGATCCCGATACGACGCTTTGTTTAGAACTGCACCAACTTACAGCTCCACCATTTAATATAAATACGTATCCGGTTTGCGATTTAGAATCATCCGGATCTGTGTCAAAGCTTGCATCGACGTAACCCTTTATGACAAGCTCTTTGTCACCTCCATAAACGAGAAACATATCCTTAGTCCTTTTCGGTATTTCAGATACTCTTGACCGCTGTCCGATGATCCACTCTGGATTACTTTGGTACCTCCTCGCTAAACTGATAGCAAGGCACACATCAGTGCAGTACACAGCATTGCATACATGATAGAGCCTATGGCTGAAGCATAGGGAACTCCTTTCATTTTCTCTCTATCTTCTGCGGTGGTCGGGCATTGAGTCGACTCAATCTTATACCTTGTAATACAGGCAAAAACCCTTTCTTTGCACGATCCATATTGAACTTTTCAAGACTTTATCAAGGTATGTGCATTGTGAAAGTCCAATCAAGCGTCTTGATCTATCTCTATAGATCTTGATGCCTAATATGTAAGCAGCTTCACCGAGGTCCTTCGTTGAAAAACTTTTATTCAAGTATCCTTTTATGCTATCCAGAAATTCTATATCATTTCCAATCAACAATATGTCGTCCACATATAATATTAGAAATGCTACAGATCTCCCACTCACTTTCTTGTAAATACAGGCTTCTCCAAAAGTCTGTATAAAACCATATGATTTGATTACACTATCAAAGCGTTTATTCCAACTCCGAGAGGCTTGCACCAGACCATAGATTGATCGTTGGAGCTTGCACACTTTGTTAGCTCCCATAGGATCGACAAAACCTTCCGGTTGCATCATATACAACTCTTCTTCCAGAAATCCATTCAGAAATGCAGTTTTGACATCCATCGCCATATTTCATAATCATAAAATGCGGCAATTGCTAACATGATTCGGACAGACTTAAGCATCGCTTCTGGTGAGAAGGTCTCATCGTAGTCAACCCCTTGAACTTGTCGAAAACCTTTTGCAACAAGTCGAGCTTTGTAAACAAATAACATTACCGTCAGCGTCAGTCTTCTTCTTGAAAATCCATTTATTCTCTATTGCTTGCCGACCATCGGGTAAGTCAACCAAAGTCCACACTTTGTTCTCATACATGGATCCCATCTCAGATTTCATGGCTTCAAGCCATTTTGCGGAATCTGGGCTCACCATCGCTTCTTCATAGTTCGTAGGTTCACCATGATCTAGTAGCATGACTTCCAGAATAGGATTGCCGTACCACTCTGGTGCGGATTTTTCTCTGGTTGATCTACGAAGTTTAGTAACAACTTGATCTGTAGTTTCATGATCATCATCATTAACTTCCTCACTAACTGGTGTAGGTGTCACAGGAATCGATTTCTGTGATGAACTACTTTCCAATAAGGGAGCTGGTACTGTTACCTCATCAAGTTCTACTTTCCTCCCACTCACTTCTTTCGAGAGAAACTCCTTCTCTAGAAAGGATCCATTCTTAGCAACGAATGTCTTGCCTTCGGATCTGTGATAGAAGGTGTACCCAATTGTCTCCTTTGGGTATCCTATGAAGACACATTTTTCCGATTTGGGTTCAAGCTTATCAGGTTGAAGTTTTTTCACATAAGCATCGCAACCCCAAACTTTCAGAAACGACAACTTTGGTTTCTTGCCAAACCACAGTTCATAAGGTGTCGTCTCAATGGATTTTGATGGTGCCCTATTTAACGTGAATGCGGCCGTCTCTAAAGCATAACCCCAAAACGATAGCGGTAAATCGGTAAGAGACATCATAGATCGCACCATATCTAGTAAAGTACGATTCTGACGTTCGGACACACCATTACGTTGTGGTGTTCGGTGGCGTGAGTTGCGAAACTATTCCGCATTGTTTCAAATGTAGACCAAACTCGTAACTCAAATATTCTCCTCCACGATCAGATCGTAGAAACTTTATTTTCTTGTTACGATGATTTTCAACTTCACTCTGAAATTCTTTGAACTTTTCAAATGTTTCAGATTTATGCTTCATTAAGTAGATATACCCGTATCTGCTTAAATCATCTGTGAAGGTGAGAAAATAACGATATCCGCCACGAGCTTCAACATTCATCGGACCACACACATCTGTATGTATGATTTCCAACAAATCTGTTGCTCTCTCCATAGAACCGGAGAACGGTGTTTTAGTCATCTTGCCCATGAGGCACGGTTCGCAAGTACCAAGTGAGTCATAATCAAGTGGTTCCAAAAGTCCATCAGTATGGAGTTTCTTCATGCGCTTTACACTGATATGACCTAAACGGCAGTGCCACAAATAAGTTGCACTATCATTATCAACTCTGTATCTTTTGGCTTCGACATTATGAATATGTGTATCACTACCATCGAGATTTAATAAGAATAGACCACTCTTCAAGGGTGCATGACCATAAAAGATATTACTCATATAAATAGAACAACCATTATTCTCGATTTAAATGAATAACCGTCTCGCATCAAACAAGATCCAGATATAATGTTCATGCTCAACGCTGGCACCAAATAACAATTATTTAGGTCTAAAACTAATCCCGAAGGTAGATGTAGAGGTAGCGTGCCGACCGCGATCATATCGACTTTGGAAGCGTTTCCCCAGCGCGCCGTCACCTCATCCTTGGCGGTGCTCGCTTATTCCGTAGTCCCCTGCTTTGAGTTGCAAATATTAGCAATGTAACCAGTATCAAATACCCAGTGCTCTGCGAGCTCTAGTAAGGTACACATCAATAACATGTATATCACATATACCTTTGTTCACCTTGCCATCCTTCTTATCCGCCAAATACTTGGGGCAGTTCCGCTTCCAGTGACCAGCTTGCTTGCAGTAGAAACACTCAGTTTCAAGCTTAGGTCCAGACTTGGGTTTCTTCTCTTGAGCAGCAACTTGCTTGTTGTTCTTCTTAAAGTTCCCCTTCTTCTTTCCTTTGCCCTTTTTCTTGAAACTAGTGGTCTTGTTGACCATCAACACTTGATGCTCCTTCTTGATTTCTACTTCCGCAGCTTTTAGCATTGCGAAGAGCTCGAAGTGTCTTGTCCATCCCTTGCATATTATAGTTCATCACGAAGCTCTTGTAGCTTGGTGGCGATGATTGGAGAATTACATCAATGACACTATCATCCGTAAGATTAACTCCCGGTTGAATCAAGTGATTGTTATACCCGGACATTTTGAGTATATGCTCACCCTTGTAACTATTCTCCTCCATCGTGCAGCTATAGAACTTATTGGAGACTTCATATCTCTCAATCCGGGCATTTGCTTGAAATATTAACTTCAACTCCTGGAACATCTCATATGCTCCATGACGTTCAAAACGTCGTTGAAGACCCGGTTCTAAGCCGTAAAGCATGGCACACTGAACTATAGAGTAGTCATCAACTTTGCTCTGCCAGACGTTCACAACTTCTGGCGTTGCTCCTGCGGCATGCACGGCACCCAGCCGGTGCTTCCGGGGCGTAATTCTTACGTGCAGCAATGAGGATAATCCTCAAATTACGGACCCGATCCGTGTAATTGCTACCATCATCTTTCAACTTTGCTTTCTCAAGGAACGCATTAAAATTCAACGGAACAATAGCACGAGCCATCTATCTACAACAAACATAGATAAGCAAAATACTATCAGGTGCTAAGTTCATGATAAATTTAAGTTCAATTAATCATATTATTTTAAGAACTCCCACTTAGACAGACATCTCTCTAGTCATCTAAGTGATTACGTGATCCAAATCAACTAAACCATAACCGATCATCACGTGAGATGGAGTAGTTTTCAATGGTGAACATCACTATGTTGATCATATCTACTATATGATTCACGCCGACCTTTCGGTCTCCGTGTTCGAGGCCATATCTGTATATGCTAGGCTCGTCAAGTTTAACCTGAGTATTCGCGTGTGCAAAACTGGCTTGCACCCGTTGTAGATGGACATAGAGCTTATCACACCCGATCATCACGTGGTGTCCGCAGGCACGACGAACTTTGGCAACGGTGCATACTCAGGAGAACACTTCTTGATAATTTTTAGTGAGAGATCATCTTAAAATGCTACCGTCAATCAAAGCAAGATAAGATGCATAAAGGATAAACATCACATGCAATCAATATAAGTGATATGATAGGGCCATCATCATCTTGTGCTTGTGATCTCCATCTCCGAAGCACCGTCATGATCACCATCGTCACCGGCGCGACACCTTGATCTCCACCGTAGCATCGTTGTCGTCTCGCCAACTATTGCTTCTACGACTATCGCTACCGCTTAGTGATAAAGTAAAGCAATAACATGGCGTTTGCATTTCATACAATAAAGCGACAACCATATGGCTCCTGCCAGTTGCCGATAACTTCGGTTACAAAACATGATCATCTCATACAATAAAATATAGCATCACGTCTTGACCATATCACATCACAACATGCCCTGCAAAAACAAGTTAGACGTCCTCTACTTTGTTGTTGCAAGTTTTACGTGGCTGCTACGGGCTGAGCAAGAACCGTTCTTACCTACGCATCAAAACCACAACGATAGTTTGTCAAGTTGGTGCTGTTTTAACCTTCGCAATGACCGGGCGTAGCCACACTCGGTTCAACTAAAGTGATAGAGACAGACACCCGCCAGTCACCTTTAAGCAACGAGTGCTCGCAGCGGTGAAACCAGTCTCGCGTAAGCGTCTGGCGTAATGTCGGTCCGGGCCGCTTCATCTCACAATACCGCTGAACCAAAGTATGGCATGTTGGTAAGCAGTATGACTTGTATCGCCCACAACTCACTTGTGTTCTACTCGTGCATATAACATCAACGCATAAAACCTGGCTCGGATGCCACTGTTGGGGAACGTAGTAATTTCAAAAAATTTCCTACGCACACGCAAGATCATGGTGATGCATAGCAACGAGAGGGGAGAGTGTGTCCACGTACCCTCGTAGACCGAAAGCGGAAGCGTTATGACAACGCGGTTGATGTAGTCGTACGTCTTCACGATCCGACCGATCCAAGTACCGAATGTACGGCACCTCCGTGTTCTGCACACGTTCAGCTCGATGACGATCCCCGGACTCCGATCCAGCAGGGTGTCGGGGATGAGTTCCGTCGACCTGACGGCGTGGTGACGATGATGATGCTCTACGGCGCGAGGCTTCGCCTAAACTTCTGCGACGATATGACCGAGGTGGAATATGGTGGAGGGGGGGCACCGCACACGGCTAAGGAACGATCCGTAGATCAACTTGTGTGTTCTAGGGTGCCCCCCTGCCCCCGTATATAAAGGAGCAAGGGGGGGTGCGGCCGGCCCTAGGAGGAGGCGCGCCGGAGGAGTCCTACTCCCACCGGGAGTAGGACTCCCCCCCCTTTCCTAGTTGGATTAGGACTTGGGGGGGAGGGAAAGAGGAAAGGGGGGCGCCCCCCCCCCTTCCTTGTCCTATTCGGACTAGGGGGGAGGGGGCGCGCGGCCTGCCTTGGCCGGCCCTCCTCTTCTTCCTCATGGCCCACTAAGGCCCATTAACCTCCGGGAGGGTTCCGGTAACCCCCCGGTGTTCCGGTAAAATCCCGATTTCACCCGGAACTATTCCGAAGTCCAAACATAGGCTTCCAATATATCAATCTTTATGTCTCGACCATTTCGAGACTCCTCGTCATGTCCGTTATCACATCCGGGACTCCGAACAAACTTCGGTACATCAAAACTCATAAAACTGTCATCGTAACGTTAAGCGTGCGAACCCTACGGGTTCGAGAACTATGTAGACATGACCTAGAACTATTCTCGATCAATAACCAATAGTGGAGCCTGGATGTTCATATTGGTTCCTACATTTTTCTACGAAGATCTTTATCGGTCAAACCGCATAACAACATACGTTGTTCCCTTTGTCATCGGTATGTTACTTTCCCGAGATTCGATCGTCGGTATCCAATGCCTAGTTTAATCTCGTTACCGGCAAGTCTCTTTACTAGTTCTGTAATACATCATTTCATAACTAACTCATTAGTTACAATGCTTGCAAGGCTTAGGTGATGAGTATTACCGAGAAGGCCCAGAGATACCTCTCCGGCAATCGGAGTGACAAAACCTAATCTCGAATTATCCAACTCAACATATACTTTTGGAGACACCTGTAGAGTACCTTTATAATCACCCAGTTATGTTGTGACGTTTGGTAGCACACAAAGTGTTCCTCCGGTAAACGGGATTTGCACAATCTCATAGTTGCAGGAACTTTGTATAAGTCATGAAGAAAGCAATAGCAACATACTAAACGATCAAGTGCTAAGCTAACGGAATGGGTCATGTCAATCACATCATTCTCCTAATGATGTGATCCCATTAATCAAATGACAACACATGCATATGGTTAGGAAACATAACCATCTTTGATCAATGAGCTAGTCAAGTAGAGGCATACTAGTGACATTATGTTTGTCTATGTATTCCCACATGTATCATGTTTCCGGTTAATACAATTCTAGCATGAATAATAAACATTTATCATGATATGAGGAAATAAATAATAACTTCATTATTGCCTCTAGGGCATATTTCCTTCACCCGGGGGTCCACCAAGTGGGGCCACCGGCCCCGGAGGGCTGCATGGGCCAAGTGTGGGAGGGGACCAGCCCCAGGTGGGCTGGTGCGCCCCCCCCCCCACAAGGGCCCAAGGCGCCTAGGGTTTGGGGAGGGGGCGCACCCACCTAACTTGGGGGGCAAGTTTCCCCTCTCCCCCCCTTGGCCGCCCCCCTAGATGGGATCTAGGGCTGGCCGCCGCCCCTAGGGGTGGAACCCTAGGTGGGGGCACAGCCCCCCCTCTCCCCCTATATATACTTGAGGACTTTGGGGCTGCCAACACATGAGTTTCACCTCTCCCTGGCGCAGCCCTACCTCTCTCCTTCCTCCTCTCCCGCGGTGCTTGGCGAAGCCCTGCAGGATTGCCACACTCCTCCACTTGAGGACTTTGGGGCTGCCAACACATGAGTTTCACCTCTCCCTGGTGCAGCCCTACCTCTCTCCTTCCTCCTCTCCCGTGGTGCTTGGTGAAGCCCTGCAGGATTACCACGCTCCTCCACCACCACCACGTCGTTGTGCTGCTGCTGGATGGAGTCTTCCCCAACCTCTCCCTCTCTCCTTGCTGGATCAAGGCATGGGAGACGTCACCGGGCTGTACGTGTGTTGAACGCGGAGGTGTTGTCCGTTTGGCACTAGGATCTCCGGTGATTTGGATCACGACGAGTACGACTCCTTCAACCCCGTTCTCTTGAACGCTTCCGCTTAGCGATCTACAAGGGTATGTAGATGCACTCTCCTTCCCCTCGTTACTGGTTTCTCCATAGATAGATCTTGGTGACACGTAGGAAAATTTTGAATTTCTGCTACGTTCCCCAACACCACTGCCTCCGTGACATCATCTGTGACGACTTCTATGAAGGCAGCGAGGACCAACTTGCATCGCTGGTGCCCTGAGATCCTATATTCCGCCGTCTGTAGCATATAAAGGAGAGAAACCCCCTTCGACAAAAGAGCCGCTCATCCATCAAGTCAACCCTTCACAACCGTCGCCACCATTCCCATCTATAGCAGCCACCACACCATCTCCACAATCCCCATCTTCATAGTCATTACACTTGTAATCAAGAGAACATCGCATTCTGCAAGCATTGGAAGACTATAATCATTCATCATCAAGTATCAATTTCTACAATGCTTGGTGTTTTTGATTCATCTACGATGTGTGAGTGGTCCACTCGGACTAAGGGCTGAGGCCTAGCCTCGCAGCCCCATTTATGTGCACTAAGCGATTGTTGGTTTACTTTAACATTAACATTATTTGATGTGGTTTCATGACTGTTTATATCTCTTGTCTCTATATTGTTCTAAGTCCCCGCGGGTCACCGGGATACCGAGGATCTATCAACGAGAGGTTAAGTGCATAGAGGTGCAGAAGGCTATACCGAACGTTGGTGATAATAAGATTAGTACGGTAGCTAGAACCCATTCTTTGGGGGTACATAAGATGCAGTCGTTAAACACCCAATGAGTTGGTCTGGTTAATTCCTTAGTAACTGATGTAACCCCACAAGATCGTAGGGCCTTTGTTGGACAATAGAACCTCGACACGGCGGCAATCGGTCGTGGGGTTATTAGGATGCATCTCCCATAAGAAACATGTGGACAACAGGTAAGTAAATGTGTTTACCAGTACCATGTTGAGTATATAGATAGGATCTCGAGCGCAAGCACACGACTGCAGGTAAAACCTTTAGCCCTAGCCCATTTCTTGATTATTGTTTCTTCCGTTAAAGTCCAGGAAACTAGAACACTTGTAGTAAAAAATGCTTGCAGAAATCAACTCTCCAAGGCATGACTTCTCCTGGGTTTGATAACCTAGGGCCACTCTAGGTAAATTTAGAACTATCTACGTTCAAAATCGGATCAAAGGTAATCACTGAGGCACTAGGATTCCCCTCCCCACTAGTGAGTGCGGGAATAGTAGGCAGAGGGGAGAAGAATCCACAGGCTCGCCAACGGAGACCGTGAGGAGGAAGACTTTGTCCTAGTCGCCTTGCGAGATGGGAAAGAAAGATGAAGCAGAATAAAGTTAGAAATGTGGGATGGTTCTTGGTTGAACCATGTGTCTTGTCTTGTATTTAGCTAGCATTTGGTTGGCATTTTTTAGGGGATACATGACGGTGTTGGTTTAGATAAGAAAAAAATATGTTTTCTTTGTTAAAAGTATTAAGTACCATGGAGACCTTCATGCAAAATAAATAAATCAATGATTTCTCTACCACTCTAACATGAAACCTCGTCATTTTGTTTCATCTCTCATCTTCTAATGGCATCTTAAATTCTTATCATGTGTCGGGACTATTATGCCTTGCCATATCCACCAATAAAAACCCTAATCACCAATAGAAAATAGTAAAATGTACATTTGATAGATCGGATCACATAGGGTTTGTGATCCCGTATATATAAGATACAACCTTCTCCTCCCTTCCTCCCCACCTCTCACCGCCTTCCAAACTCCTTCCTTGTTTTCAGATTAGATTTGCCATCGGACCGATTGAAAGTTGAAGCCTAATACCAAACAAATGTCATCAAAGAACTTGTTAGCTTTAGAGAATAAAATACTCGATTAGAAGGAAACCCAGTACTTGATATTCATCAAATGCGTTTTTTGTTCACTTTTAGATTTTGTTGTCATTTTCCCCCGATAAAACTCTTTTAGAGGAGAAAGGCCTTATTATTATTGATTAAACATGATAATTCTTACTGTCCTCAGCGGCAAGATCAACTTTTGAATACTTGAGAAAGGAAAAGACACTATGATTTGATTAGTACGACCATCTTTACATCCTGCCACGGTAACATCAGAGCATGGCATCAAAGCCATGGTTGCAAAGATGTTTCACTAGTAGAAAACGGGCCTTTAGTCCCGGTTTCGCAACCAGGACTAAAGGCCACCACTTTTAGTCCCGGTTGTGTTACGAACCGGGAGTAAAGGGGCTCCACGTGGCCGGTGTTTGGAGTCCCAGTTAGTAACACCAACCGGGACTAAAGGAAATTTTTTGATTTTTTTTATTTTCAAATTTTTGAATCATTTGACAATTTAATCTCTAATCACCCCCTCCTCACTGCTTTAGCGTGGAGCACTCATTCCAAATCGTCTAACTTCCCGACCGGTCACCCATCCTCTCACTACTTCAGCCAAAGCATGCTTAGCTTCCCAGTTCTTTTTCCCCTAGTTTCCAAATATGCACTTGTTGTTTTCCTGACAATAGTAAGCTATCAATCCTATTAACCCTTAGGTCTTGATGTTACATAATTTAATTTTTGAATTCCAAACAATTATTAAAATAAATTAAGTAATAATATTTAATTTCAATGAAAATAAAACAAGTAATAATATTATTTTATTCATTTTTTGTCATTTATTCATTTATTATGGCATAATTAATATATTTAAATTTGTGAATCAAAATTTGAAAAATAATATATCCATTATTATCAGAAAAAAGTGGCAAAAAGAATTACTTTTAATATAGCAAAACTAATTCTATCAACTATAATTAAAGGCTAAACAACTATTAATACAAAATAGTAGCAAAATTAATATTAATTAATTATAAAATTTGTTCTACTATTGTCTAACATAAGCATACTACAACATGTTAAAGTCTACAGAAAGAACTAACTAAAAATAATTAAAAACAACAATTAAATGACTAAAACAACTATATAAGCAAAACAGTACTATTTTAACTAAAATCCTAATTTAAATTATTTTAAAAATAACCAGATAAATCTTACTGTGACAACAATCCAACAAGTGACTAGGAGAAAAAATAATTTCATTAAAAACTATTTTTAAACTCAAGTTATTCACAATCTAGGGTTTAAAGTAAATTGGAACAAATTCAAATTTAAACCATTCAAATTTGAAAACTAATGGCACAAACAGAAACTAGACAAAAAATTTAATCTAATGCAAAAAGAATCACTCAAAAACATCAAATATTCTAAAAGATATAAGCAATTTAAAACAGAAACTAAAAACATAAAACAAATGGAAAAACACAAAAAAAAACTTTCAAAACCCCTTTAGTCCCGGTTTGTGTCTCCAATCGGGACCAAAGGTTAGCAACCCCTTTAGTCCCGGGACTAAAGGTTAGCAACCCCTTTAGTCCCGGTTGGTGTCTCCAACCAGGACTAAAGGTTGCGTTTGACCCAGGACTAAAGCTAGCCGAGCCCCGTCTGGCGTCCTAGCCGCTCGAACCGGGACCAATGCTCACATTAACCCAGTTCGTAACGCGACCGGGACTATTGATCCTTTCCGGCTAGGATGAAAGCCTTGTTTTCTACTAGTGTTTGTTTCCTAGATAATTGACGTTGCTATCTCACACCTCATATCATCTTTCAAAAGCATGGGGTTTGGTGGTGTTAAAAAAAACATGAGGTTTGTACCAGCCAGGCAACTAATTAAACCAAATCAAAAAATATTAAACCAAATAAAATATGTTCAGGTCCAGAATTTTCAAAGCCATCACCTCTCAAGCGTGAGAAACCAGACATATATCAGGTCTCAAAATGGGAAATATATTCGATAAGAGTTTTCACCAACCAAAACTTACAACATTAATCTGGCAAGATTGGGTGCACTTTATCACAGATGGCAGGCAATCATGCTTGATAATGTCTGGCCATACAAGAAATGACCAGCTAGCTGGCTCTTGCATGAATAGCATTCTATCACATCATAAAAATCAAAACCACCCATATATATTGCTACAATACAATACGATGACATCTGTTAACCATAGTAGAAACTTGGGACAATTGCATTTTTATCCCTAGTTCGTTCCTACCCACGGGTTTTGCCCTTACTTTTCGAGCTTGCTCAGTTTTGCCCTTACTTTTTCTGTCGTGGTCCCTCGAATGCCCTTTGACCGTTAGACCAAAACTTTGAAAATTCATAACTAATTCATATGAACTCAGAAAAATGAAAATAAGATATCAAAATGTTCAGATAAACATTACCTTTATGTGCATATCATTTGCATTCAGAAAAAAACACCCTTTAAACTATACGAGGTAATTAATATTATTAACATTATTTAAAATTAAAAGGTATGAACAATATTTTTTTCATGAATAAAAATTACATGCCAATGTAGGTGATGTTTTCTGAACATCCAGATATCTTATTTGCATTTTTCTGAGTTCGTATCATCTTGTTAAGAATATTCTAGTGACTTTGACCATTATTTGGAAACTTCATAGCAAGTTGATACGAACTCAGAAAAATGCAAATAAGATATCGGGATGTTCAGTAAACATCACCTACATTTGCATGTAATATTTATTCATGAAAAAAATTGTCTATACCTTTTTATTTTTAATAATGTTAATAACATTAATTACCATAGGTAGTTTAAAGGGTGCTTTTGTCCTGAATGCAAATGATATGCACATAAAGGTAATGTTTATCTGAACATTTTGATATCTTATTTGCATTTTTCTGAGTTCATATGAATTAGTTATGAATTTTCAAAGTTTTGGTCAAACGGTCAAAGGGCATTCGAGGGACCTCGATGGAGAAACTAAGGGCAAAACTGAGCAAGCTTGAAAAGTAAGGGCAAAACCCGTGGGTAGGAACCAACTAGGGGTAAAAATGCAATTGTCCCTAGAAACTTAATAGTAACAAGCGATCATTCTAGCTCCAATTGCCATCTTGAATCACGACATTCGCTGCCACAAGTGGATCTGCGGCAGCTCAGATGTCGAAAACTGTGGTGAATCAAGGCAGCGATTACGGCTTTAGCACTGCCCCACGCTAGATGAAATATTCATGTTGTTGGTTTTGGATGTGCTTTGGAGACATCCAAAAAAGTAACAAAATCATGACAATTTTGCTACGTACTACATAAAAGCTCGTTCTGGCCAGCCACAGCCCTTGCCTTCCGTGAAAATGTTCATTGATCAATGGGTGTGAGCCCTTGTATATAACCTTTGAAATAGGCGTTCGTCCCGCTTTATAAATAAAGCAACCAACAAGTCCATACAACGGGTAGCAAAGCATCGAAATAGAAAGTCTGTGGGCATCAGCACAAGCAAGCCTAAATAAAACATAAAAAAAGGTAGGAAAAAAAAAGAACCACCAAGTGGCCACAACATCAAGGGGTTGCCGGCGAAGCGAGGCGAAGCGAGGCGACGCGCAGTGCCATGTAGCGCATCCAACATCTGCCCCAGCAGTCGCAGTCCCACTGCATAGCCAGGAGGTGCCAGTGTTGTCTCCCTTGTATATAACCCCAAACATATAACCTTGTATCCCCTATGTCCACCACCTCCGAACGCTCCCGTCTCCGCACTAGATCCACCGCCACCCACCATTCAAGTTAAACCCTATTCTCATCGAAAATTTGTAAGGGCAGTTATCATCTCAAAAAAAAACAAAATTTGGGAGTAAGAGAACACGAAGAGGTCACCGAAGGGCGACATAGGATGTGGAGGACACAAACAGATTGTCATCCCCGGAGGCCAAGATACGCCGAGTGGGAGGACATCCCAGGTACTTGTTCATCAGGTACGTTTTCCTTGTTTGCTCTTCAATTTCGTCGTCACCTTTAGGGCGCGCATGACATCCATCTAACTTAATATAGAAGTACTTCCCTCTGTCCCATAATATAAGACGTTTTCTTGACACTAGTGTAGTGTTAAAAAACGTCTTATATTATGGGACGGAAGGAGTACTAAATTTATAAGTGTATTTTACCAAACATGAGTGATTTCCGGCCGGAAACAAAACCGACAGGCAGATTTTTTACGGGTGTATTTAAAAGACTAACGGTAATCCAAACAGGGCCTTAACACGCACCAAAAACATTTGTAAAGAAAAATGGGGTTCACAGAAAGTCAAACAGACTATGATTAGATCAGTATGTCGACCTAGGTGAGATCATTCTGCCAAGCACGCTGGCATGGCATCAGAGCCTTGGCAATCTTTACCAGCAGAGAAGTATGTCTCCCGGAAAATTCTACGCCACCTCATCCCATCTTTCAAAAGCATGGGGTTTGTACCAGCGAAGCAAGTAAACCACACTAAACATGATCAGACCCAAAATTTGCAGATGCATCACCTCTCAGGCGTGAGAAACCAGGCAGATCTCAGGCCCCAAAATGGGAAGAAATATATCCAGTTACAGTTTTCACCAACCAAACCTTGCAACATCAATCAAGACTGGGAGGACTGCCACAGATGGCAGGCAATCATGCGTGATAATGATTGGCCATGCAGGAAATATATAAGCAGCGAGCTGGCTCCTGCATGGATAGCATTTCTATCACAGCACACAAATCACAACCAGCCATATATTACAGTACAGTACGACGGCATCTACTGTCCATCTGGAAAACAATGTGACATACTGCAGGTTCAAAAATTTCCTAACAATCATGATATGTTTGTACAATGGTTGGTGTATGCGGAGCTCGGCACTGTGTGAAGTATAATAGATGCTGTATAACAGAGAAGAACGGCAAAAAACATTTGGTGGCATTGAGCTGTTGACAGAAGTATGCAAAAAAGCTACTCAGTTGCTAGCAAGATGAATCAACGAGAACTGTGAAGGTTGGAGTCTAGAAAGGTATTCCCTGTTGGAAATCGACTACGACGGCAGTTAAGCTATGCATCATTCTTGGCGGTGGATCTCATCCCTGTCAATTTTAGCAATCACTGCACGTGGAAGAAGTAAAGCATGTCAGTTGTACTGATTTTCAAACACACAAAAATGAAGGAGCAAAAGGCAGCCAAAATATAACTGCAGGGCCCTCTTAACACATAATGTTTGTGCTCAATCTGTTAATCAGCTTATGCACGATCATGGCAATTTTTCTACTCCCTCCGTCCCATAATATAAGAGCATTTTTTACACTAGTGTAGTGTCAAAAATGCTCTTATATGACGGGACGGAGGGAGTATCAGGTTGTGCTATGGTATTGATGATTAACAGCTCTTTCACTAATCAGTAATCACTATCAGGTTGTGGTATTGAGTACCAAATTCAACAGCAGTGACCACTACTGTGCTAACCTTTGGGACAAGCCTTGATGACCGTCTGGGTACTGTAGAGGGCTTGGTCTGCTTAGCAGCAGCACTTCTTAACCTACATAGTATATTTCTTGTAGCCACACTCTGCAACTCCTCAGGATCACACGGTTTTTCTTTGTCTGCAGAATCATGACTATTACCTGTCCTGCAAAATATAAGGTTTATGTAAGTAAGGAACTACTTCAAAAACAGAGGTGCTAACTTTTACAAAGAACATACTTTGCACCATGATTTGTGGCCAGGGGTGTAACAGCATTGTCCTGCACAAGAGGAAAAAATAAAATAAATCAACCAAAAAAACGACAAACGAAAGCAAGCAATGAAGCAGCTTCCAGATACACAGGCACACAGAGATACAACTAATAACTTTGTATACTAAACACACAAATGGAAATGAAATTTCAAAGAAAACATAGTAAAACGAAAATGATTTTACAACGCATTATACTATTTCTTTTAAGTGATCATTTCGCTAATCCCTGTAGAAAAAGAAAACACTAGATTCACCAAGCCATGCTATATGAAGGCACTGGTAGTGAATACCAAAGATGCCAGTTAATGAGGTTACCCAAATATCAATTACCAAATAGATAGGTTTGCAGTTGCAGAGCTAAGATTTGGGCATGTGGAGTTGGCCACAGTTAGGCCAGAATGATACAGGCAAGCTTTCCTTCTTTCTTCCCCTTTTACTACAAAGTATAAACCAGTAAAATAAGTCAGCCATGCATCTACTAGTTTAGTGAGAGTTGACACTATGACTAGTTGAAACCGTTGCATGGATGACTACAAATAGAAGACGCCATCTTGAAAGTTGTTTGAAAAGGGGATGTAGGCACCAATTCATTGTAACAAATGAATAGGAAAATTTCTGCAGGGAAGATGTATCACTAGTAGGCCTTAGATGATACAGCTCAACCACAGAAACACCTTAACGGAGTGCTTACTTGGCCATATAGAAAACCCAAGAAAAAAGAAAGAACAATCTTGGCTACAATAACAGGTCATTCCTAGTATAGAAGGTCATTAATATTGGTATTCTACCTAGAAAGTTTCCTTGGTCAAATTAGAAAGTTATTTATGAATGGCACAAGAATGTCAATATTATGTTACTATTTTCGAGTCCTATTGGATATTTTTGCATCAATACTTCATTTTGTATCGAGAAAATATTAAACTATTTTGAATGTGATGAACTGACAAATCAAGAGTTCACATATCGGATACAAACCCTACAGAAGGCAGTTGGAGCCATGCAAGTTTGCATGGAACTTGTCTAAAGTACCAATAAGGGACGGCATTTGATGGTCATGGAGATTGAGAAGGTTAAGATGACAGCAAGAACCCTGTAAGTGGGTTCATAAACATGTTGGTCCACTAGGCCCATGACGGATGTGGCGAACTAGCAATTCATTATTCCCAGCTCGCATGATGTGCCTAAGCGATGGCGCTTTTGCATCCGCCCTCTACTATGAGGAATTTGACAAGGTTCTTGTCATAAAATTAATCCACGGTGTGTCAAAGTTGGGGACCACTTCAAGATTGGAATGGCATGGCAAAAAGTTGATATGACCTTTCAATTAGAAAATGAACAGTGTTTAGAGTTCTTGAGTTCTTTTAGAGCAAAGAGAACATTGATGCAGGCAGGGAAAACATAATACGTATATGCTTCTTGATTTCCATGCCAGTCATCTGCATGCGCATGTGGGGATATTACCAACGTGTTGGGTCAAAAGGGCCAACGTTGATGTGAACGATGTGAACAGTGTGGTCTAGCAACAATTACAGTTATCGAAGCTGCAGGGAAGAAGGTTAATAGTACTACCTTTCAGCTAGAAAATGAAAAGAGAGTTCTTGAGTTCTGTGGCCCAAACAAAATGATGCAGGAAAAACATGATTTAATTCAACAGGACACGGCAATTCAATGAAGTGCTTGCTTGCCCAGCCATGTAGGCAAATTCTGTGTTTGTACACAAAGGAAAGTTAAACATAAAAGATAGAGAAAAAGGATCCAAGCCAAGAGAAGACAGGGACAATGTATCATGCACGTCAGAAGGTCATTAAATACGGATTTCCTAGTTTGTAAATATTTCTTCCTGAAAATAAACATTACCAAAGTGCTTTTGGGACCACTCATTTTGGAAAAAAAAATTGACTGAAAACAGTAGTAGAGGCTCCTACTAAAATAAATCAGTTAAAAAAAGATTTATGTACATCATATGTAGGGTGAGAAGGACCTTTAGATCCTCATTTTGGGAAGTTCGAGATCATGAGGTCATATATCTTGTAAGATTAAACTTTTATTAATTAAATTATCAAAAAGTTCAAGATTCCAGAAAACTTAGAATGTAAAATTAAGCAATAAGATAGGACATGAGTAATTAAGATGCACATATCACAATCATCATCATGCATATTTCTATATTTGGTATTAGGCATAGTTAATTTTCTAGCTAGCATTGAAGTACAACGAAATTACCGAAGCAACAGATGATCGTGTTGGGTCTGTGAGGTCGAAGTTTCCAGCAAGGCCGCGATCTGCAGAACTAGCATCTGACTGGGCATTTGCGGCAGGTAGTGCAATTACCGCCTGATTGGCTAGTTGACGAACTGACAAGCTGCCACCATGACCATTATCTTCTTCCATAGCCACTGCTGCTGTTGGTACATTTTCCATTAGGAGTCCATTTGTATCACTGTTGCGGGTACACTGATCCCCTGAAGTAACATCTAACATTTCCTGTTTGCCCACAGATGGTGGGCGAGAGTTTTTGTCAGTGTCACTTATAACCACATGCCCTGGGGAAGATGACACGGCTTTGTCAGTATGAGCATCCAAAACATTCTGAGTGCAGCCATTCTTGACACAAGCTTTGGTTTTACCAGGACTAAATGTGCTTTCATTAGTTGGTTGTATGGAATCATCAGTCAGGGGTGCATGGCTTCTTCCAGGCAACATGGAGACATCAGCAGATTCTTGAGGAAGCACATTGCTAACCAAAGCACCAGCCACCATATCAAGTGACACGTTGTTCTGAACATCAGATGTTAAACATGAAGAATGTACCACTGGAGGTCCCTCCTGAGATACAGAAATTTCAACAGCAGTACCAGGCAATGTGGATGCAGATGACCTCAAGTTAATAGAATTGGTATCACGTGGATTGGATTTGGAGCGATAATTCTCACCATCAGTTGAACCTAGTGATGAATTGGTGCAAGCAGCAATGCTCTCAGGTCCCTTATCTTGTATATCTATAATGATATTATCTGGTGGCGACATTGTGTTCTGATCATTCTTATTCCTAAGGCTGCTAATAGAATTGGTGAACATATCAGTTTCAGAGTTATGTGTGCTTGGAGGGAGGTTCACTCCACCCTTGAAGCTGCCGACCCAATCTCCTGGAGTGGAATTAAGATCAACAAATAGATCAATTCCATCTTCATCCATCAGAAAAAGTTTAAAAGGAGATTTTACATTTGCTGAGTTCTCATTAGACAAGCCACTGCCCTTATCTATGCCATTTGTACCAGCTTTCATATGGCTGGGAGGCTTTGATGCCACACCATTAAGACCAGGATGACTTGCTACGAAAGAAATTGTGTCATTCACAGGAGCAACTGAAACATGATTTCCATTAAGCTTTGGGGCTGTTGAGCACGTTGCAATACCATCAGCAGTTTGTTTCACATTATGAGCAATCCCTTGTCCAGAACATGAATTAAAGCAGTCTCCTTTGCCATTGTTACTAGAAATCGGAGGAAGACTAGTTCTGGTACCAGAGTCCTGGTTCAAGATACAGAAACAAATGAAGAAATGATACGCACTGTATACAAACAGAAACTTTGACAGGCATTATGAGTACACAGATCACAGAGAAACACCATCTTAAACGTAAGACAAAAATCAACTAACAAAAACGATGATGATAATTGGTAAATCCAAAAGAGTATATCATTTTTTCAAAAAGCATGCTGCAGAAGATAGGTTTCATATAAAAATATTATGGTCCTAGATTTGCAGGTTACTGGACAAAACACCACTACAGCTATTTGTAGTAACAATCCAGTACTTGAATTCAAATCCAAGCACAATTCAGCAACAAATCGTTATCTAGGTAGTATGTACACGTGTAAATTTTACAGCTGCTAATATCCACCTTGTTCATTTCAAAGAATAATCATAGTTTTTACTCCCTCCATTCCAAAATAAGTGTTGGGGCTAGGCAGTAAGAAACAAGTGAAACTATATTTCACATTTTCATGAGTGAGAAGATTCATCCTACTATCTTTTATAGGAATGGGCCAACTAGCACGAAATGTCCAAGGAATTCAAATCTTGGATGACTCTGGCAAATTATAGAAGTTGGGTGGAACCTCCTTTCACCCTAGTGCAGTGCATGTCAAGAGTATTGTACTATCAAGACGAAATAAAATAATATATTTCTGATTCAAGGCCAATCTCATCTAAGGCACAGAAATAGTTTCAGGTATCAAGTGAAGAGGACTGGGAAATATACGACTCTATTCGTTACACAAGAAAACTAAATAATCTAACCCGCACATTTCTCTTGGCCATGAAACCGGACAAACTGATAGCCTGATACCGAAAAATTGAATAGTATGATTTGACTAGATAAAATTCAGTTTACAGAACACACATGCCAAGAAATGACTAGATTACTCAATATGTTGAATTTGAACAAATGAAATTGATTTATACTAAAGTATGAAATTGCCTGGATTACAAAATGTTAAAAAGCATGCATCCAGTACTCAGTTAGACAATCGGAATCCTAGTTGTATTGCATTGCATTGCAAGGATAAACATTAGGTTGAATCAGAGAAAATGATGTACTGTAACAACATAAAATTGACAGAGGTAACAATTACTTACACTTTTCAATTTTCTATCTGCTTGTTTTCTAGACACTTTTTTATGCTTTAATGGTGGCCTAACATCATCATCATCTCTGTCACTATATGGGCCTCTTTTATGGTTATCTTGCTCACCTGCAGTCAATTAGGTTTTGTCAGATATACTAACATCCACATGTCCCTGAGTGTGTCCGCCAGTAAACATTGGCATCTGCCAGACTAATAAAGAAGTTTCTACACATACATTTGGATGCTTCTTTGGTATTTGGTAACATGGCAAGAGAGGTAGCAGGAGAAGCCTGTGTAGAAGTAGGAACAGTCAAATTTTCCTTTTCAGGTCCTGAATTATTTTTCATTCTGGAAAAAGAAAGATGGTGCACATCAGTAGTGAATTTATTTCACCCTTGCAAAGCAAGAAAACAACTGACAATAACACTAGGTAACATCTTCGCCTTAAAATACATACATGTACTCAAAGTTGAAGCAGATGGTGTATACTGAAACTCACCTCGAGATAAATGGCCAGCAAGCGAGCTAGCTGAGGGTGGGTCTTGTTTGCAGGAAGGTTATACTCCTTGCACAAAGACTGTAGGCTTTGGAGACTAAGGCTGAGGAGATGTTTCTCGTTTTTCTCCCACCCCATCAGGTTGACTGTAGCAGCACACGGAAGACACAACAGCATTAGGTACACTTTGACATGAGGCAAAGATCACGAGTTACACAAACAGTAGTCATTATTCATCGGAATTTGGAAGCATCGGTACGCCCAAGCACGACAACAACACGCAAGCGAGTAGAGCACACGACTCAATCTGAGAGCACCAATTGCCCAGCTTTACATAGGGCTCAAACGCGCGAGCACTTGGGAGCTCGTTGCGCCTGAAATTCGAGCGCGCATTGCGTTCCCCTAAAGGAAGGTGAACATCTCAGAACCACGAAACGCATGACTCTACCGTCCCTCCGGCCGTGAACCCCACGCCACCCTCGCCACGCGGACGGAGGGGGCGCGGAAATGGAAATTCCCGAGCGGAGCCAGATCCAGGCGAGCGGAGAGGCCACCGGGGACGGGGCGCGGCCCACCGAACCCAGCCCGCCAGCCCCAAGCGAAAAACCCGCCCAACTAGGCAACAGCAACGCACGCGCGGGAGAGATGAGAGGGCACCGGCGGGAGCGGCCCCGCCCACCGCCGCGCCCCACGACGAGCGGCGACTCGCGGACGGCGAGCCCCGGGCGAGCGAGCGAACGAGCAGGGCGTGGCGACGTCGAATCGGCGCGAGGGAGCGCGGAGGCGCGGAGATTTACCTGGAGCGGTGGGCGGGGCGGCGACGGGGGGCGGAGGAGGAGGAGGAGCTCCGGGCGGGCGGGCGGGAGGGCGGGCGGGAGGGGAGGGGAGCTCCGGGCGGGCGAGCGGCTGTCTGGTGTGGGGTTCGGTCAGGGGAGCGTGGCGGATTTGGGGAGGAAGAAGTACGGTGGCGTCGGGGCCGAGCTGCGCGTGACCGTGACGGCGGGGGAGGGTTGGCACGGGAGTGAGGGGACCGACGTGCGGGCCCCGCGGATCGATTACTGGATCGGGGCCGTTGCTGGTTCAGCGCGGCACGTGCCTGCCTCTGGGGTCGGGTCGGACAGGTCTAGCCGGTCTGGCCGGACCGGGTTGGTTCCAGTCCAGCGGGGCCGTGGGTTCCAGGAGCGGCGCGGCGGAGGAGGTACGAAATTTGAATTTCGGTTTTGGGGGCTTAAAAGGCAAGAGTTCACTCCAATTCGTCATCACCCACCTGTGTACATAATGGAGAAACGGTATGCCACCACAAAAGGCACGCACTAATGGTTGGTGTGCGTTTGTAAAGAAACGGTGTACGATACCTCGAAGCATACGTAGTTTGCCTTTTCTTTTCTTTTTTTTTCGTTTGGTTTCATGATTCATTGTTCTTTAGTAACGCATATCGAAATCTGCTATCTTGTTGAAGATTAGGAAAGTGGAAACTATCTGAACACAACACAACGGCAAGAGCAAAGTACCTTACAAGAAAAATAAAGCAACGACGCAATAGCTGGGCAAGAGGTTTTGTTTTGGTTTTGTGTGTGTGTGGGGGGGGGGGGGGGGGACCTCGAAAAGAAGGTTGGAGCAATCAGTTTCGTTCGAAGGAAAGGTAACCGCTCGTCAGGAAGGCGATTCAAGTTCCAACCCAATTCCCCAGCACCGCCGTGGGTTCCCGTCCCCTTCTCCGGCGGCGGAAGGGTGGGGGAACCCTGGATCTGTGCGTCTGGTATGTATATGGGGTGTGGATGTGTGTGGCTGGGAGCGGCGGTGGCGCTTGAGCCAATAAGGTCTCCCCGATCTGTGCTCCCTCTCATCAGTGTTCTCGGTGATGGCGGCAATGGATCTGTGGGTGTGGGTGTTGGTGTGGTGTTCTTCTGGTGCGGGCGTTGTGTTGGAGGTGACCCCGGCATCGTGGAGATTGTGTTCCCCGACCTCGTCTTCGCCATGGTGAGTGCTACTTTGTGCTTACCATGGAGGTGTTGGGGATGGTGCAATGACTTTGCTAGCGTTAAATCGATGGTAACCGTTGTATGTTCAAGAGTGATTGCTGGTCTCTGGTTCTATGTGCTCTCGTCGGCGTTTATCCGACACAAGTGGTGATGCAGTACTAGTTTGGCTCTTCTCCGGCGTGCTGGTCCTTTGGATTGAAGGTGGAGACTTTCCGCCGTCAACAATCCGCACACACAACCAAGGGTTTCGCTGGCTCCAGAGGGAGCGGCGGCGCGCCCTCCTCTCGTGTAGGTGACGATGCTGGATCGGTTACTCAGGGATCTGGTTGTAATTTCCTGCTTTTCTGGGTTGCGTTGTATCATTGCTTAATTCTAATATAGTTTTGGGGTCCTTTTCACAAAAAAAGAAGGTTCGAGCACAATGTATCTTCAGAGAACAGAAGAGAGGGAACTAACTCCTTTGTTTAGAATAGAAAGAGAACTATATCTATTTTCTAATTAAGCTATACTACGCAATCTAATGTAGAAAATGTTACTATGGTAGGTTCAGTGAAAATACCCAGGCAACATATGACGACTTTGAGCTTGCGTGCCCATGTTCTTCCATAGAGGGTGATTTTAAAGGCTAGCATTTTGGCTCGGCCTCTATGCCTGGCAGTGATCAGGATCTGGCAACATATCATCACAACCTACATGTTCTTTCATCACCACTTCTTCTACCGGTTCATTTTCCTAACGGCTCCACGCTTGTCACCATGGCTGAGAGTACGTTGACCCCATTCATGAACCGACAACTTTTCACCACAGGTTATTTTTTCTTCGATTGCTCTTTGTCACTTATCATTGTCCATTGGCTCTTTATGTGTGTCATTGGCATGAGTGGGTTGAGGCCCTCCAGGAACATCCACAATTTCAATTATTCATTTGAAGGTTCCACATGATATTTATTGAAGTTGATATGAATAAGTGAAACTCTGAAGGATGTGGTCTCCACTACAAAATTTAGGTGGCTAGAACCACAAGTAGTCATCATAACTTTGAACCAAACTCCTAGAGAAATCTAATTGCGTTGGTACCTTGTCTAGCTACTTTACCTTCCAAAGGTTGACTCGTCATTTTGTTGTTGTATGTGGTGTGGATTTTTATCAAGATTGTTATTTGGAAATTTTATGACAGTGCAGCTGCACCTCAATTTTGTGACGCGAGTGCACACAAATTAGTGACAAAAATATACAACACTTATAGTATTTCTTCTCGTCTGCGATTGCCCCAAGTTTAATACCTACTTATTAGGCCAATTATAGGTATAATAGGTCATTAGGTATTTCTGTTTTCCCTTTTATAAAAGGTCGTTAGGTATTTTTGCTAGCACAAAACCATGTGAACAATCGAGGTGTTTTTATAGGAGGTGTGCATATATGAGTAAATACTAGTGTGACTTAAGTCAGGTTCATAAAGCTGGAACATCTAGTTGTCCCTTCGAATATGTGAGCTTCAACCTTTAATGTACTCAAGATTGTAGTTTGAATCTTCAACCCCTCTACATGTGACCGATTCCAAGTCTTCAACCAACGCAAAGGACGAAAAATACCAACTCTTGAGTCTTCGACTAAAACAAAGGATGAAATATACAAACTCTTAACTAATTGTCGTATCGATGTATGAACAATATAATGTTGGGGAACGTGGTAATTTCAAAAAAAATCCTACGCACATGCAAGATCATGGTGATGCATAGCAACGAGAGGGGAGAGTGTGTCCACATACCCTCGTAGACCGAAAGCGGAAGCGTTATGACAACGCGGTTGATGTAGTCGTACGTCTTCACGATCGACCGATCCTCGGTACCGAACGTACGACACCTCCGTGTTCAGCACACGTTCAACTCGGTGACGTCCCGCGAACTCACGATCCAGTAGAGCTTCGGGGAAGAGCTTTGTCAGCACGACGGCGTGATGATGGTGTTGATGAAGTAAACGACACAGGGCTTCGCCTAAGCACCGCTACGACATGACCGAGATGGATTATGGTGGAGGGGGGCACCGCACATGGCTAAGAAAGATCAATGATCAACTTGTGTGTCTATGGGGTGCCCCGCCACGTATATAAAGGAGTGGAGGAGGGAGAGGGCCGCCCCTATGGCGGCATACGGAGGAGTCCTACTCCCACCGGGAGTAGGATCCCCCCTTCCCTAGTTGGACTAGGAGAGAAGGAAGGGGAGAGGGAGGAAGAAAGCCCCCTCCTAGTCTAATTCGGACCCGGAGGCGCGGCCTCCCCTCTCTCTCCACTATGGCCCATTAAGGCCCATACAATTACCGGGGAGTTCTGGTAACCTCTCGATACTCCGGTAAAATCCCGATTTCACCCGGAACCATTCCGATGTCCAAATATAGGCTTCCAATATATCGATCTTTACGTCTCGACCATTTCGAGACTCCTCATCATTTCCGTGATCATATCCGGGACTCCGAACTACCTTCGGTACATCAAAACACAAAAACTCATAATACTAATCGTCGTAGAACTTTAAGCGTGCGGACCCTACGGGTTCGAGAACTATGTAGACATGACCGAGACACGTCTTCGGTCAATAACCAATAGCGGAACCTGGATGCTCATATTGGTTCCTACATATTCTACGAAGATCTTTATCGGTCAAACCGCATAACAACATACGTTGTTCCCTTTGTCATCAGTATGCTACTTGCCCGAGATTCGATCGTCGGTGATAACCCACAAGTATAGGGGATCACAACAGTTTTTGAGGGTAGATTATTCAACCCAAATTTATTGATTCGACACATGGGGAGCCAAAGAATATTCTCAAGTATTAGCAGTTGAGTTGTCAATTCAACCACAACTGGATAACTTAGTATCTGCAGCAAAGTATTTAGTAGCAAAGTAATATGGAAGCAACAGTAATAGTAACAAAAGTAATATTTTTTGGGTTTTGTAGTGATTGTAACAGTAGCAATGAAAAAGTAAATAAGCGGAGAACAATATGTGAAAAGCTCGTAGGCATTGGATCGGTGATGGAGAATTATGCCGGATGCGGTTCATCATGTAACAATCATAACATAGGGTGACATAGAACTAGCTCCAATTCATCAATGTAATGTAGGCATGTATTCCGAATATAGTCAGACGTGCTTATGGATAAGAACTTGCATGACATCTTTTGTCCTACCCTCCCGTGGCAGCGGGGTCCTAATAAAAACTAAGGGATATTAAGGCCTCCTTTTAATATAGTACCGGACCAAAGCATTAACACATGGTGAATACATGAACTCCTCAAACTACGATCATCATCGGGAGTGGTCCCGATTATTGTCACTTCGGGGTTGCCGGATCATAACACATAGTAGGTGACTATAGACTTGCAAGATAGGATCAAGAACTCACATATATTCATGAAATCATAATAGGTTCAGATCTGAAATCATGACACTCGGGCCCTAGTGGCAAGCATTAAGCATAGCAAAGTCATAGCAACATCAATCTCAGAACATAGTGGATACTAGGGATCAAACCCTAACAAAACTAACTCGATTACATGATAAATCTCATCCAACGCATCACTGTCCAGCGAGCCTACAATGGAATTACTCACGCACGACGGTGAGCATCATGAAATTGGTGATGGAGGATGGTTGATAATGACAATGGCGACGGATTCCCCTCTCCGGAGCCCCCCAGACGACTCGCATCAGCCCTCCCGAGAGTTTAGGGCTTTCTTGGCGGCTCCGTGTCGTAAAACGCGATGAATCTTTCTCTCTGATTTTTCTCCCGAACACGAATATATGGAGTTGGAGTTGAGGTCGGTGGAGCTCAGGGGCCCATGAGGCGGGGGGACGCCCGGTGCGGCGCGCGCCCCACCCTCATGGACAGGTGGTGGGCCCCTGGCCTTGATTCTTTCGCCAATATTTTTAATATTTTCCAAAAATAAGCTCCGTGAAGTTTCAGGTCATTCCGAGAACTTTTGTTTCTGCACATAAATAACACCATGGCAATTCTGCTGAAAACAACGTCAGTCCGGGTTAGTTCCATTCAAATCATGCAAGTTAGAGTCCAAAACAAGGGCAAAAGTGTTTGGAAAAGTAGATACGATGGGGACGTATCAACTCCCCCAAGCTTAAACCTTTGCTTGTCCTCAAGCAATTCAGTTGACAAACTGAAAGTTATAAAGAAAAACTTTTACAAACTCTGTTTGCTCTTGTTGTTATAAATATGTAAAGCCAGCATTCAAGTTTTCAGCAAAGATTATGAACTAACCATATTCACAATAACACTTAGGTCTCATGTTTACTCATATCAATGGCATAATCAACTAGCGAGCAATAATAATAAATCTCGGATGACAACACTTTCTCAAAATAATCATGATATGATATAACAAGATGGTATCTCGCTAGCCGTTTCTGAGACCGCAAAACATAAATGCAGAGCACCTTTTAAAGATCAAGGACTGACTAGACATTGTAATTCATGGTAAAAGAGATCCTGTCATAGTCATACCCAATATAAACTAACAGTAATCCATGCAAATGACAGCGGTGCTCTCTAGCTGGTGCTTTTTAATAAGAGGGTGATGACTCAACATAAAAGTAAATAGATAGGCCCTTCGTAGAGGGAAGCAGGGATTTGTAGAGGTGCCACAGCTTGATTTTGAAATAGAGATAAATAATATTTTGAGCGGCATACTGTCATTGTCAATATAACAACCAAGAGATAGCGATATCTTCCATGCTACACATATTATAGGCGGTTCCCAAACAGAATGGTAAAGTTTTTACTCCCCTCCACCAACAAGCATCAATCCATGGCTTGCTCGAAACAACGAGTGCCTTGATACGTCTCCAACGTATCTATAATTTTTTATTGCTCCATGCTACTTTATCTACTGTTTTGGACTATATTGGGCTTTATTTTCCACTTTTATATTATTTTTGGGACTAACCTATTAACCGGAGGCCCAGCCCAGAATTGTTGTTTGTTTTGCCTATTTCAGTGTTTGGAAGAAACGGAATATCAAACGGAGTCCAAACGGAATGAAACCTTCGGACACGTGATTTTCTCACTGAACGTGATCCAGGAGACTTGGACCCTACTCCAAGAAGTAACAGAGGCGGTCACGAGGGTGGGGGCGCCCCCCTAGGCGCGCCCCGCCTCGTGGGCCCCTGTTGCTCCACCGACGTACTCCTTCCTCCTATATATACCTCGTACCCCAAACAATCGTAACAGAGCCAAAAACCTAATTCCACAAACCGCAACTTCCTCAGATCCACGAGATCCCATCTTGGGGCCTGTTAGGAGCTCCACGAGGGGCATCCACCAGGGAGGGCTTCTACATCATCACAATAGCCTCTCCGATGAAGTGTGAGTAGTTTACTTCAGACCTTCGGGTCCATAGCTAGTAGCTAGATGGCTCCTCCTCTCTTTTTGGATCTCAATACAATGTTCTCCCCCTCTCTCGTGGAGATCTATTCGATGTAATCTTCTTTTTGCGGTGTGTTTGTTGAGATCGATGAATTGTGGGTTTATGATCCAGCTTATCTATGAATAATATTTGAATCTTCTCTGAATTCTTTTATGTATGATTGGTTATCTTTGCAAGTCTCTTCAAATTATCCGTTTGGTTTGGCCAACTAGATTGGTAGTTCTTGCAATGGGAGAAGTGCATAGCTTTCGGTTCAATCTTTCGGTGTCCTTACCCAAAGGATGTAAAGGGTTGCAAGGCACATATTGTATTGTTGCCATCGAGGATAACAAGATGGGGTATTTATCATATTGCATGAATTTATTCCTCTACATCATGTCATCTTGCTTAAGGCGTTACTCTGTTTTTAACTTAATACTCTAGATGCATCTTTGGATAACGGTCGATGAGTGGAGTAATAGTAGTAGATGCAGAATCATTTCGGTCTACTTGTCTCGGACGTGATGCCTATATACATGATCATACCTAGATATACTCATAACTATGCTCAATTCATCAATTGCTCAACAAGAATTTGTTCACCCACCGTAGAATACTTATGCTCTTGAGAGAAGCCACTAGTGAAACCTATGGCCCCCGGGTCTATTCTCATCATATCAATCTCCATCACTTAAATACCTGCTTTGTTTTTACTTTGCCTTTTACTTTTCACTTTGCATCTCTATACCAAAAATACCAAAAATATTATCTATCATCTCTATCAGATCTCACTCTCGTAAGTGAGCGTGAAGGGATTGACAACCCCTAATCGGGTTGGTTGCGAGTAGCTATCGCTTTGTGCAGGTACGAGGGACTTGTGCGTGGCCTCCTACTGGATTGATACCTTGGTTCTCAAAAACTGAGGGAAATACTTACGGTACTCTGCTGCATAATCCTCTCCTCTTCGGGAAAAACCAACGCAAGCTCAAGACGTAGCAAGAAGGATTTCTGGCGCCATTGCCGGGCAGTCTACGCAGAAGTCAACATACCAAGTATCCATCACAATCCCTATCTCTCGCATTACATTATTTGCCATTTGCCTCTCGTTTTTCTCTCCCCCGCTTCACCCTTGCCGTTTTATTCGCCCTCTCTTTCCCAATCTCCTCCTCTCTTTTTCGTTTGCCTTCCCGTTGCCTTTTCCTCGTCCGTTTGTTTGCTCGTGTGTTAGTTTGCTTGCTTGCTGTCATGACTAGTCTCATATCTTCTCTGTTATCTCCCGAGAATGAAGTTCTAAATTTTAAGCAAAGGGAGGGAGAAAATCTAAAAGACGCTTGGTATAGAATTTGCAATGCTCAAAATATATCTACCAGGAAGCAATCTACTTCAGTTCTTCTTTGTAATTTTTACGTAGGTGCTAATCCTTGGTATAGATATATCCTTGATACCATTACGGAGGAATTTCTTGGGTAGCCATACTTTTGATTCTTATAATGCTTTAATAGATTTATTTGGCTCACCACCTCTTTTGGTTAATGGAACTATGTTAACTTTGGAGCATGTTATGCAAAGACTTGAAATTATTGAGAATAAAGTTGCTACCATTGAATCGATTGAAAATCTTGATAAAAGATCCACAATCAAATTACCCAATATGGATCTAAGGTAGGAATGACTTTGAAAAATATTAAAGAAAAAGAACCCATAGTTAATGAGAAAATAAATCTAGATTCCACAAGAATCGATAAACTTGAGGGTATCATTACCAACTTGGGAACCACTTTTTCTTCCGTACAAAACACTCTAAGTTCGTCTACGAAAAATACTAAGCTTATTTATGTTCCTAAGAATAAGGGTGAATCATCTAGTAAGGAAACTGCGGATCTTAAATCTATAAGTGTTCATCCCAATCTTTTTGCCATTATTAAGGAACCATTTGCTATGAATGAATTTTTTTTATCTTTTGCCTGAAAATTTTACAATTACTATAAAGAAATAAAATTCTAAAGAAGGTAGATGCCTCATTGAAGAATTGCCTACCAAAGATGGCAATATCTAGATCTATCCTTGCTTTTATGCCTAGCTAGGGGCGTTAAACGATAGCGCTTGTTGGGAGGCAACCCAATTTTATTTTTAGTTTTTTTTGTTTTTGTTTCTGTTTAGGAATAAATAACCCATCTAGCCTCTGTTTAGATGTGGTTTTATGTTTTAATTAGTGTTTTTGCCAAGCTAGACCTATTGGATCTTCTTGGATAATAGTTATTTGATCTTGCTGTAATTTCCAGAAACTTTGTGCTCAGTGCCCGAATTATTAAAAATAACCAGAACGTGATAAAATACTGATTCCAATTGCTTCTGATCAATAAACAAAGTTTCTAGGTCGTCTAATTTTGGTAGATTTTTTGGTGTTCCAGAAGTTTGTGTTAGTTGCAGATTACTACAAACTGTTCTGTTTTTGACAGATTCTGTTTTGCGTGTGTTGTTTGCTTATTTTGATGAATCTATGGCTAGTAAAATAGTTTATAATCCATAGAGAAGTTGGAATACAGTAGGTTTAACACCAATATAAATAAAGAATTAGTTCATTACAGTACCTTAAAGTAGTGTTTTGTTTTCTTTCTCTAACGGAGCTCACGAGATTTCTATTGAGTTTTGTGTTGTGAAGTTTTCAAGTTTTGGGTGAATTCTTTTGATGGATTATGGAACAAGGAGTGGCAAGAGCCTAAGCTTGGGGATGACCATGGCACCCCCAAGATAATCCAAGGACACCAAAAGTCAAAGCTTGGGGATGCCCGGAAGGCATCCCTCCTTAAATCTACTTCCATCGGTAATTTACTTGAAGCTAAATTTTTATTCACCACATGATATGTGTTTTGCTTGGAGCGTCTTGTATTATTTGCGTCTTTGCTTGTTAGTTTACCACAATCATCCTTGTTGTACAGACCTTTTGAGAGAGCCATACATAAATTGAAATTTGATAGAATACTCTATGTGCTTCACTTATATCTTTTGAGCTTGATAGTTTTGCTCATAGTGCTTCACTTATATCTTTTGAGCGTGATAATTTTTGCTCTAGTGCTTCAGTTAGATCTTTTAGAGCACGGTGGTGGATTTGGTTTAAAGAAACTATTGATCTATCATGCTTCACTTAGATTATTTTGAGAGTCGTTAATAGCATGGTAATTTGCTTAATATTAATATACTTGGTATTCAAGATATGCGAAACTTTCTTTTGAGTGCGTTGAATACTAAGATAAGTTTGATGCTTGATAATTGTTTTGAGATATGAAGATGGTGATATTAGAGTCATGCTAGTTGAGTAGTTGTGAATTTAAAGAATACTTGTGTTGAAGTTTGTGATTCCCGTAGCATGCACGTATGGTGAACCGTTATGTGATGAACTCGGAGCATGATTTATTTATTGATTGTCTTCCTTATGAGTGGCGGTCGGGGACGGCGATGGTCTTTTCCTACCAATCTATCCCCTTAGGAGCATGCACGTAATACTTTGCTTTGATAACTTCTAGATTTTTGCAATAAGTATATGAGTTCTTTATGACTAATGTTGAGTCCATGGATTATACGCACTTTTCCCATCCTTCCACCATTGCTAGCCTCTCTAATACCGCGCACTTTTCGCCGGTATCATACACCCACCATATATCTTCCTCAAAACAGCCACCATACCTACCTATTATGGCATTTCCATAGCCATTCCGAGATATATTGCCATGCAACTTTCCACCGTCTGTTTATTATGACACGCTCCATCATTGTCATATTGCTATCATGATCATGTAGTTGACATTGTATTTGTGGCAAAGCCACCGTTCATAATTCTTTCATACATGTCACTCATGAATCATTGCATATCCCGGTACACCGCCGGAGGCATTCATATAGAGTCATACTTTGTTCCAAGAATCGAGTTGTAATTGTTGAGTTGTAAGAAAAATAAAAGTGTGATGATCATAATTTATTAGAGCATTGTCCCAAGTGAGGAAAGGATGATGGAGACCATGATTCCCCCACAAGTCGGGATGAGACTCCGGACAAAAAATAAAAAAAAGGAAAAATGAAAAAAAGGCCATAAAAGAGGCCCAAATAAAAAAAATGAGAGAAAAAGAGAGAAGGGACAATGTTACTATCCTTTTACCACACTTGTGCTTCAAAGTAGCACCAAGATCTTCATGATAGAGAGTCTCTCATTTTGTTACTTTCATATACTAGTGGGAATTTTTCATTATAGAACTTGGCTTGTATATTCCAATGATGGGCTTCCTCAAATGCCCTAGGTCTTTATGAACAAGCGAGTTGGATGCACACCCACTTAGTTTCTTTTGTTGAGCTTTCATATACTTATAGCTCTAGTGCATCCGTTGCATGGCAATCCCTACTCACTCACATTGATATCTATTGATGGACATCTCCATAGCCCATTGATACGCCTAGTTGATGTGAGACTATCTTCCCTCCTTTTGTCTTCTCCACAACCACCATTCTATTCCACATATAGTGCTATATCCATGGCTCACGCTCATGTATTGCGTGAAGATTGAAAAAGTTTTGAAAATGTTAAAGTATGAAACAATTGCTTGGCTTGTCATCGGGGTTGTGCATGATTTAAATATTTTGTGTGGGGAAGATGGAGTATAGCTAGACTATATGATTTTGTAGGGATAACTTTCCTTGGCCATGTTATTTTGAGAAGACATAATTGCTTAGTTAGTATGCTTGAAGTATTATTATTTTTATGTCAATATGAACTTTTGTCTTGAATCTTTCGGATCTGAATATTCATACCACAATTAAGAACATATGCATTGAAATTATGCCAAAGTATCACTCCGCATTAAAAATTCTCTTTTTATCATTTACCTACTCGAGGACGAGCAGGAATTAAGCTTGGGGATGCCTGACACGTCTCCAACGTATCTATAATTTTTTATTGCTCCATGCTACTTTATCTACTGTTTTGGACTATATTGGGCTTTATTTTCCACTTTTATATTATTTTTGGGACTAACCTATTAACCGGAGGCCCAACCTGTAATTGCTGTTTTTTGCCTATTTCGGTGTTTTGAAGAAATGGAATATCAAACGAGTCCAAACGGAATGAAACCTTGAACGTGATTTTCTCACCGAACGTGATCCAGAGACTTGGACCCTACTCCAAGAAGTAACAGAGGCGGTCACGAGGGTGGGGCGCCCCTAGGCGCGTCCCCCGCCTCGTGGGCCCCTGTTGCTCCACCGTGCACTCCTTCCTCCTATATATACCTACGCATTCTCAAACGATCGTAACAGAGCCAAAACCTAATTCCACCGCCGCAACTTCCTCAGATCCACGAGATCCCATCTTCGGCCTGTTAGGAGCTCATGGGAGGGCATCCACCAGGAGGGCTTCTACATCATCACAATAGCCTCTCCGATGAAGTGTGAGTAGTTTACTTCAGACCTTCGGGTCCATAGCTAGTAGCTAGATGGCTTCTTCTCTCTTTTGGATCTCAATACAATGTTCTCCCCTCTCTCGTGGAGATCTATTCAATGTAATCTTCTTTTTGCGGTGTGTTTGTTGAGACCGATGAATTGTGGGTTTATAATCCAGCTTATCTATGAATAATATTTGAATCTTCATGAATTCTTTTATGTATGATTGGTTATCTTTGCAAGTCTCTTGAATTATCCGCTTGGTTTGGCCAACTAGATTGGTAGTTCTTGCAATGGGAGAAGTGCATAGCTTTGGGTTCAATCTTGCGGTGTCCTTACCCGATGTAAAGGGTTGCAAGGCACGTATTGTATTGTTGCAATCGAGGATAACAAGATGGGGTATTTATCATATTGCATGAATTTATTCCTGTACATCATGTCATCTTGCTTAAGGCGTTACTCTGTTTTAACTTAATACTCTAGATGCATGCCGGATAGAGGTCGATGAGTGGAGTAATAGTAGTAGATGCGAGAATCGTTTGGTCTACTTGTCTCGGACGTGATACCTATATACATGATCATACCTAGATATACTCATAACTATGCTCAATTACATCAATTGCTTAACAGTAATTTGTTCACCCACCGTAGAATACTTATGCTCTTGAGAGAAGCCACTAGTGAAACCTATGGCCCCGGGTCTATTCTCATCATATCAATCTCCATCACTTAAATACTTGCTTTTTTTACTTTTGCCTTTTACTTTTCACTTTGCATATCTATACCAAAAATACCAAAATATTATCTATCATCTCTATCGGATCTCACTCTCGTAAGTGACCGTGAAGGGATTGACAACCCCTAATCGCGTTGGTTGCGAGTAGCTATCGCTTTTGTGCAGGTACGAGGGACCTGTGCGTGGCCTCCTACTGGATTGATACCTTGGTTCTCAAAAACTGAGGGAAATACTTACGCTACTCTGCTGCATCATCCTCTCCTCTTCGGGGAAAACTAACGCAAGCTCAAGACGTAGCATGCCTCCAACTAACAACAGTCCCAGGGGAGTTTTATTTGCAATTATTTTGATTTTATTTGCGTAAAGCATGGGACTGGGCATCCCGGTGACCAGCCATTTTCTGTGAGTGAGGAGCGGAGTCCACTCCTCTTGAGAATAACCCGCCTAGCATGGAAGATACGGACATCCCTAGTTGATACATGAGCTATTCAAGCATACAAAACATAATTTCATTTGAAGGTTTGGAGTTTGGCACATACAAATTTACTTGGAACGGCAGGTAGATACCGCATATAGGAAGGTATAGTGGACTCATATGGAATAAATTTGGGGTTTAAGGGATTGCATGCATAAGCAGTATTCCCGCTTAGTACAAGTGAAGGCTAGCAAAAGACTGGGGAGCGACCAACTAGAGAGCGACAAGAGTCGTGAACATGCATTAAAATTAATAAACATTGAGTGCAAGCATGGGTAGGATATAATCCACCATGAACATAAATATCGTGAAGGCTATGTTGATTTGTTTCAACTACATGTGTGAACATGTGCCAAGTCAAGTCACTTAAATCATTCAAAGGAGGATACCACCCCATCATACCATATCACAACCATTTTAATAGCATGTTGGCACGCAAGGTAAACCATTATAAACTCCTAGCTAATTAAGCATGGTATAAGCAACTATAATTTCTAATTGTCACTGCAAATATGTTTATTCATAATAGGCTGAATCAGGAACGATGAACTAATCATATTTACAAAAACAAGAGAGGTCGAGTTCATACCAGCTTCTCCCATCTCAATCAGTCCATCATATATCGTCATTATTGCCTTTCACTTGCACGACCGAACGATGTGAATAATAATAGTGCACGTGCATTGGACTAAGCTGGAATCTGCGAGCATTCAATAAGCAGGAGAAGACAAGGCAATATGGGCTCTTGGTTAAATCAACAATAATGCATATAAGAGCCACTTGAACAATTTAATCATGGTCTTCTCCTATCGACCCCCAAAGAAAAGAAAAGAAATAAAACTATTTACACGGGAAAGCTCCCAACAAGCAAAAGAAGAACATGAAATATTTTTGGGTTTTATTTTAATTATTACTACTACAACAAGAAAAGTAAACTAACTAAAAGCTATTACAATTTTTTTTCTTAAGGTTTATCAAACACACAAGAAGAAAGCATAAAAAGAAAATAAACTAACATGGATATTACAGTGAAAGAGTATGAGCACCGACATCTAGCAATGAGTGTGTAAACATGAATGTAACGTTGGTGAGAAATATGTACTCCCCCAAGCTTAGGCTTTTGGCCTAAGTTGGTTTATTGCCACGGATGGCCTGGCGGATACCCAAAGTTGTAGTTGGGGTCGTACTGTGATGAAGAAGCCCCTGATTGCCACTGGTTGGCAATCACCTCCGGATCCCACTGGTAATTTAGACTGTCGTGGAGGATCAAATTGTGGTTCCGGCTCTGGCTATGTGGCTGACGTAGGGTTCCGGTAGGCGTGAATGGCCGCCCACGGAATGAGATACTGGCCTGCAGATAAATCAAACAAGGAAGGAGCAGGCAAGGTAATAGTCTCCGGGTGATGTTTATGAAAGAACAATTTGTATTTAAGAGCCCTTTCCCTATTCTTAACAATAAAATCATGCGCTACCATACTCTTATAATCTAAATAAACAGTGGGCAGCATTTTTTCCTCTTTTTCATAGTGCATAATAGGTATGTTATAATATGCAGCGAGGCGTGAAGCATAGACACCTCCAAAGATGGGGCCCTTTGTACGGTTCAAACTTAACCGTTTGGCAATAATACCACCCATACTAACAGAGTAATCACAAAATAAACCATGGAACAAAATAATAATATCAGGAACACTAAGGTTTCCACAGTTTCCGCGACCAATTAAGCAACAACTAGCAAATATTGCAAAATAGCGTAAAACAGGAAAATGTATGCTAGTGATTCTTGCATCGGAAACCTTCCTAGTTTCCCCTACAGTAATAGTATCAATAAACCCGTCTACATCTTTATGATGTGGTTCCTCTAAGCTACCATCGAAAGGTATTTTGCAAACCCTGCAAAATTCATATAGTGACATCTTCTTAACCACATCATATAAATGAAACTCTACTGAAGGAGGTGATTCCTTAGGATAATAGTAGAAGATTTGCACAAAAGTATTGGTGAGTAAGAGATACTGCTCAAGTTGGTCGCGGAGGAAGTCGGTGAGGCCTGCATTCTCGGCCAATTCATAAAATCATCATAAATCCCGGCTGCTCTCAAGAAATCATCGGAAGGCCATTCACACGGCCGAACCTCCATGAAGAGGCAGATTATATTTGGGCCTCTCGCTTCTTCACTTTGCTTTTCCTTGAGCTTCGGCTCGATGAGCCCCTCAAAAATCTCTTCACCGTTTTACGAAAATTTCTGAAATTTTTAGTAACTTCAAATAAAAGTGAACCAAGCTCAACAAAATTGATAGCAACTACTCCTACAAGTGCCTAGAGCCTATATCATGCATTAGAACTACTTGGAACCATATAAATTTGACATGCAAGCTCAAGAACATGGTCATCTAGGCAACACAAATTTGCAATAAATAAAGCACTAGAGCTGGATAGTGATTTTTTGGGAGGAAGAAGTGTATGGGTGCAGGAATAAGTGGAGGGGAGCCACCATGGGCCCACGAGGCAGGGGGCGCGCCCAGGGGGTGGGCGCGCCCTGGACCCTCATGGCCAGGTGCCAGCTCCCTCTGATGTGTTCTCAGTGCCAAATATTCTCAAATATTCCAGAAAAAATCATATTAAATTGGCAGGGCATTTGGAGAACTTTTATTTTCAGGGTATTTTTATATTGCACGGATAAATCGTAAAAATGCAGTAAAAATACTATTTTTACTATATTTCAACTAAATAACAGAAAGTAAAAGGAGGGTACAGAAGGTTGTTCCTTCTAACTTCATCCATCTCATGCTCATCAAAAGGAATCCACTAACAAGGTTGATCAGGTCTTGTTAACAAACTCATTCCGAATAACATGGAACCAGAGAAATTTCGAATAACACTATGTTACCTCAACGGGGATATGCACATCCCCAATAATAAGAATATCATATCTCTTTTTGACAGTAGGTAGAGGAAATTCAAAACCTCCAAAAATAATTGATGGAATTTTTCCAATAGAATTGATGCTGTGAACTTGAGGTTGTTTCCTTGGAAAGTGTACCGTATACTCATTACCATTAACATGAAAAGTGACATTGCCTTTGTTGCAATCAATAATAGCCCCTGCAGTATTCAAAAAGGGTCTTCCAAGAATAATAGACATACTATTGTCCTCGGGAATATCAAGAATAACAAAAAGTCCGTTAAAATAGTAACGTTCGCAACCACAACAGGCACATCCTCACAAATACCGATGTATAACAGTTGATTTATCGACCATTTGCAAAGATATTTCCGTAGGTGTCAACTTATTCAAATCAAGTCTACGATATGAAGAGAGATGCATAACACTAACACCGCTCCAAGATCACATAAAGCGGTTTTAACATAGTTTCGTTTAATGGAGCATGGTATGGTTGGTACTCCTGGATCTCCTAGTTTCTTAGGTATTCCACCCTTAAAAGTATAATTACCAAGCATGTTGGAAATTTCAGCTTCCTGTATCTTTCTTTTATTAGTGACAATTTCTTTCATATACTTAGCATAAGGATTCATTTTGAGCATATCAGTTAATCACATACGTAAGAAGATATGTCTAATCATTTCAGCAAAGCTCTCAAAATCCTCATCATCCTTTTTCTTGGATGGTGGGAGGAAAAGGCATGGGTTTCTGAACCCATGGCTCTCTTTCTCTACCGTGCTTCCTAGCAACAAAGTCTCTCTTATCATAACGTTGATTCTTTGATTGTGGGTTATCAAGATCAACAAAGCAGTTCAATTTCTACATCATTATCATACTAGGTTGAGCATCAACATGAACATCATCATTAACATTGTCACTAGGTTCATGTTCATTACCAGTTGTGTTTCAAAGATCATAAATAGAAATATCATTTGGATTCTCAGGTGGTTCAGCAATAGGTTCATTAGAAGCATGCGAAGTCCTATCATTTTTCTTTTTCTTCTTTTTAGAAGGACTAGGTGCATCTATATTATTTCTCTGAGAGTCTTGCTCAACTCTCCTAGGGTGGCCTTCAGGATACAAAGGTTCCTGAGTCATTTTACCAGCTCTAGTAGCCACTCTAACAGCAAAATCATTATTCTTACTATTCAATTCATTGAGCAAATCATTTTGAGCTTTAAGTACTTATTCTACTTGAGTGGTGACCATAGAAGCATGTTTACTAATGAGTTTAAGTTCACCTTTAACTCTAGACATATAATCTCCCAAGTGTTCAATCATATAAGCATTTTGTTTTAATTGCCTACCAAAATAAGCATTAAAATTTTCTTGCTTAACCATAAAGTTATCAAACTCATCCAAGCATTGGCTAGCAGACTTATAACGGGGAATATCACCTTCATCAAATCTATAGAGAGAATTTATCTTTACTACCTGTGTCGGGTTATCAAGACCATGATTTTCTTCAATAGGTAATGGATTAGGATCATATATTTCTTCAACAGGCGGTAAGTTAAGACCATGTATTTCTTCAATAGGAGGTAAATTCTTAACATATTCAGCTTTAATACCTTTTTCTTTCATAGATTTCTTTGCCTCTTGCATATCTTCAGGACGGAGAAATAGAACACCCCTTTTCTTCGGAGTTGGTTCAAGAGTTGGTTCAGGAATTGGCTCAGGAAGTGTCCAATTATTTTCATTAGTCAACATATTATTCGATAGAATTTCAGCTTCATCTGGTGTTCTTTCCCTGAAAAGAGAACCAGCACAACTATCCAGGTGGTCTCTGGAAGCATCGATTAGTCCATTATAAAAGATATCAAGTATTTCATTTTTCTTAAGAGGATGATCAAGCAAAGCATTAAGTAATTGGAGAAGCCTCCCCCAAGCTTGTGGGAGACTCTCTTCTTCAATTTGCACAAAATTATATATTTCCCTTAAAGCAGCTTGTTTCTTATGAGCAGGGAAATATTTAGCAGAGAAGTAATAAATCATATCCTAGGGACTACGCACACAACCAGGATCAAGAGAATTAAACCATATCGTAGCATCACCCTTTAATGAGAACGGAAATATTTGGTGGATATAATAGTAGTGAGTTTTCTCATCATTAGTAAACAGGGTGGCTATATCATTTAATTTAGTAACATGTGCCACAACAGTTTCAGATTCATAGCCATAGAAAGGATCAGATTCAACCAAAGTAATTATATCAGGATTAATAGAGAATTCATAATCCTTATCAGTAACAAAGATAGGTGAAGTAGCATAAGCAGGATCATATTTCATTCTAGCATTCAGAGTTTTTTGTTTCAGCTTAGCTAATAATTTCTTAAGATCATTCCTATTATTGCAAGCAAGAAAGTCTCTAGAAGTTTCTTCATCCATAACATAGCCCTCAGGCATAACAGGCAATTCATATTTATTGGGAGAGCCTTCATCATTACTTTCATCAATATTATCAGTTTCAATAATTTCATTCTCTCTAGCCCTAGCAAGTTGTTCATCAAGAAATTCACCAAGTGGCACAGTAGTATCAAGCATAGAAGTAGTTTCATCATAAGTATCATGCATAATGTAAGTGGCATCATCAATAACATGCGACATATCGTAATTAATAGCGTATGTGAGTCGCAAGCTTACTCAAAACAGAAGGTGAATCGAGTGCAGAGCTAGATGGCAGTTCCTTACTTCCCCTCGTAGTAGAGGGATAAATTTTTGTTTTCTCGTCTTTCAAGTTCTTCATAGTGACCAGCAGATATAAATCCCAAGTGACTCAAAGAATAGAGCTAAGCTCCCCGGCAACGGCGCCAGAAAATAGTCTTGATAACCCACAAGTATAGGGGACCGCAACAATTTTCGAGGGTAGAGTATTCAACCCAAATTTATTGATTCGACACAAGGGGAGCCAAAGAATATTCTCAAGTATTAGCAGTTGAGTTGTCAATTCAACCATGCCTGGATAACTTAGTATCTGCAACAAAGTATTTAATAGCAAAGTAATATGGAAGTAATGGTAACAGTAACAAAAGTAATATTTTTTGGGTTTTGTAGTGATTGTAATAGTAGCAACGGAAAAGTAAATGAGCGGAGAACAATATGTGAAAAGCTCGTAGGCATTGGATCAGTGATGGAGAATTATGCCGGATGCGGTTCATCATGTAACAATCATAACATAGGGTGACACATGTAACTAGCTCCAATTCATCAATGTAATGTAGGCATGTATTCCGAATATAGTCATACATGCTTATGGAAAAGAACTTGCATGGCATCTTTTGTCCTACCCTCCCGTGGCAGCAGGTTCCTAATGAAAACTAAGGGATATTAAGTCCTCCTTTTAATATAGTACCGGACCAAAGCATTAACACATGGTGAATACATGAACTCCTCAAACTACGGTCATCACTGGGAGTGGTCCCGATTATTGTCACTTCGGGGTTGCCGAATCATAACACATAGTAGGTGACTATAGACTTGCAAGATAGGATTAAGAACTCACATATATTCATGAAAACATAATAGGTTCAGATCTGAAATCATGGCACTTTCGGGCCCTAGTGACAAGCATTAAGCATAGCAAAGTCATAGCAACATCAATCTCGTAACATGGTGGATACTAGGATCAAACCCTAACAAAACTAACTCGATTACATGATAAATCTCATCCAACCCATCACCGTGTAGCAAGCCTACGATGGAATTACTCACGCACGGTGGTGAGCATCATGAAATTGGTGATGGAGGATGGTTGATGATGATGATGGCGACGGATTCCCCTCTTCGGAGCCCCAAACGGACTCCAGATCAGCCCTCCCGAGAGAGTTTAGGGCTTGGCGGCGGCTTCGTATCGTAAAACACGATGAATATTTCTCTCCCCGAACACGAATATATGGAGTTGGAGTTGAGGTCGGTGGAGCTCCAAGGGGCCCACGAGGCAGGGGCGCGCCAAGGGGGGCAGGCACGCCCCCAACCCTCGTGGACAGGTGGTGGGCCTGATACGTCTCCAACGTATCTATAATTTTTGATCGCTCCATGCTACTTTATCTACTGTTTTGGACTATATTGGGCTTTATTTTCCACTTTTATATTACTTTAGGGACTGACCTATTAACCGGAGGCCCAGCCTAGAATTGATGTTTTTTGCCTATTTCAGTGTTTCGAAGAAACGGAATATCAAACGGAGTCCAAACGGAATGCAACCTTCGGGAACGTGATTCTCTCACCGAACGTGATCCAGGAGACTTGGACCCTACTCCAAGAAGTGCCAGAGGCGGTCACGAGGGTGGAGGGCGCGCCCCCTACCTTGTGGGCCCCCTGACGCTCCACCGACGTACTCCTTCCTCCTATATATACCTGCGTATCCCCAAACGATCAGAACATGAGCCAAAAACCTAATTCCATCGCCGCAACTTCCTGTATCCACGAGATCCCATCTTGGGGCCTGTTAGGAGCTCATGGGGGGCATCCACCACGGAGGGCTTATACATCAACACCATAGCCCCTCCGATGAAGTGTGAGTAGTTTACTTGCACCTTCGGGTCCATAGCTAGTAGCTAGATGGCTTCTTCTCTCTTTTGGATCTCAATACAATGTTCTCCCTCTCTCGTGGAGATCTATTCGATGTAATCTTCTTTTTGCGGTGTGTTTGTTGAGACCAATGAATTGTGGGTTTATGATCCAGCTTATCTATGAATAATATTTGAATCTTCTCTGAATTCTTTTATGTATGATTGAGTTATCTTTGCAAGTCTCTTGAATTATCTGCTTGGTTTGGCCAACTAGATTGGTAGTTCTTGCAACGGAGAAGTGCATAGTTTTGGGTTCAATCTTGCGGTGTCCTTACCCAAAGGATGTAAAGGGTTGCAAGGCACGTATTGTATTGTTGCCATCGAGGATAACAAGTTCGGTATTTATCATATTGCATGAATTTATTCCTCTACATCATGTCATCTTGCTTAAGGCATTACTCTGCTTTTAACTTAATACTCTAGATGCATCTTTGGATAGCGGTCGATTAGTGGAGTAATAGTAGTAGATGCAGAATCGTTTCGATCTACTTGTCTCGGACGTGATGCCTATATACATGATCATACCTAGATAACCTCATAACTATGCTCAATTCTGTCAATTGCTCAACGGTAATTTGTTCACCCACCGTAGAATATCTATGCTCTTGAGAGAAGCCACTAGTGAAACCTACGGCCCCGAGGTCTATTCTCATCATATCAATCTCTATCACTTTATTTACTTGCTTTGTTTTTACTTTGGTTTTACTTTTCACTTTGCATCTTTATACCGAAAATACCAAAAATATTATCTCTATCAGATCTCACTCTCGTAAGTGACCGTGAAGGGATTGACAACCCCTAATCGCGTTGGTTGCGAGTAGCTATCGTTTTGTGCAGTCTGAGGGACTTGTGCGTGGCCTCCTCTTTGGATTGATACCTTGGTTCTCAAAAACTGAGGGAAATACTTACGCCATCTTGCTGCATCATCCTCTCCTCTTCGTGGAAAACCAACGCAAGCTCAAGACGTAGCAAGAAGGATTTCTGGCGCCGTTGCCGGGGAGGTCTATGCAAAAGTCAACATACCAAGTACACATCACAATCCCTATCTCTCGCATTACATTATCTGCCATTTGCCTCTCGTTTTCCTCTCCCCCACTTCACCCTTGCCGTTTTATTTGCCCTCTCTTTCCCTATCTCCTCCTCCTTTTTCCTTTGCCTTTTCCTCGTCCGTTTGTTTGTTCGTGTGTTAGTTTGCTTGTTTGTCGTGATGGCCCTACCTAAATCTGGTGATCTTCACCTTGAAAGGCTAGAGGAGATCGAAAACAATGTCAGGAAGTTTATGGTTTTGCAATTTGAGCATAATAATTTCTTTAGAAACGAGCTTAAGGAACAAAAGAGTTTTATGAGTTATATGAATAAAGAACTCGATGATATGCCCAAAGAATTTGATGGTATAAGAGCCCAAATTGCTCGTCTTGAAAAGATGACCGCTGAAATTTCGGATATGCAAGCTACCTTAGTCAATAAGATGGCCGCTAAACCGAATTCCTATGAAAATCAAGATGAAGATCTAAAAGTTATTGATGTGTCACCTATTAAATCTTTGTTTTGCAATATGAATCTTGATGAAACTGAATATGATCTTCCTTTACCTAGAAGGCGTTCTAAGAATTCTGAGTTTTAGATCTTGATGATGAAATTGATAAAAGTGGGATTGAAAGAAATAAAAATCAAGATATTGCTAAACCCACTATATTGGATCTCAAGGAATTTAATTATGAAAATTGCTCTTTAATTGATTGTATTTCCTTGTTGCAATCCGTGCTAAATTCTCCTCATGCTTATAGTCAAAATAAGGCCTTTACCGAACACATTGTTGATGCCTTGATGCAATCTTATGAAGAAAAGCTTGATTTGAAAGTTTCTATCCCTAGGAAACTCCATGATGAGTGGGAACCTACTATCAAAATTAAAATTAAAGATTATGAGTTTCATGCTTTGTGTAATTTGGGTGCTAGTGTCTCTACTATTCCCAAAACTTTATGTGATTTGCTAGATTTTCCGTGATTTTGATGATTGCTCTCTAAACTTGCATCTTGCGGATTCCACTATTAAAAAGCCTATGGGAAGAATTAATGATGTGCTTATTGTTAAAAATAGGAATTATGTGCCCGTAGATTTTATCGTTCTTGATACAGATTGCAATCCTTCATGTCCTATTATTCTTGGTAGACCTTTCCTTAGAACGATTGGTGCAATTATTAATATGAAGGAAGGAAATATTAGATTCCAATTTCCCTTAAAGAAGGGCATGGAACACTTTCCTAGAAATAAAATAAAATTACCATATGAATCTATCATGAGAGCCACTTATGGATTGCCTACCAAAGATGGCAATACCTAGATCTATCCTTGCTTTTATGCCTAGTTAGGGGCGTTAAACGATAGCGCTTGTTGGGAGGCAACCCAATTTTATTTTCAGTTTTTTTGTTTTTGCTTCTGTTTAGAAATAAATAATCCATCTAGCCTCTGTTTAGATGTGGTTTTATCTTTTAATTAGTGTTTGTGCCAAGTTAAACCTATTAGATCTTCTTGGGAGATAGTTATTTGATCTTGCTGTAATTTCCAGAATCTTTGTGCTCAGTGCCCGAATTGTTAAAAATCACCAGAACGTGATAAAATACTGATTCAAATTGCTGCTGATCAATAAACAAATTGTCCAGGTCGTCTAATTCTGGTAGAATTTGTTGAGTTCCAGAAGTTTTCGTTAGTTACAGATTACTACAGACTGTTCTGTTTTTGACAGATTCTGTTTTGCGTGTGTTGTTTGCTTATTTTGATGAATCTATGGCTAGTAAAATAGTTTATAATCCATAGAGAAGTTGGAATAAAGTAGGTTTAACACCAATATAAATAAATAATGAGTTCATTACAGTACCTTAAAGTAGTCTTTTTGTTTTCTTTCTCTAACGGAGCTCATGAGATTTCTATTGAGTTTTGTGTTGTGAAGTTTTCAAGTTTTGGGTGAATTCTTTTGATGGATTATGGAACAAGGAGTGGCAAAAGCCTAAGCTTGGGGATGCCCATGGCACCCCAAGATAATCCAAGGACACCAAAAGTCAAATCTTGGGGATGCCCGGAAGGCATCCCTCTTTTCGTCCACTTCCATCGGTAATTTACTTGGAGCTATATTTTTATTCGCCAACATGATATGTGTTTTGCTTGGAGCGTCTTGTATTATTTGCGTCTTTGCTTGTTAGTTTACCACAATCATCCTTGCTGTAAACACCTTTTGAGAGAGCCATACATGATTTGGAATTTGTTAGAATACTCTATGTGCTTCACTTATATCTTTTGAGCTTGATAGTTTTGCTCGTAGTGCTTCACTTATATCTTTTGAGCATGATAATTTTTGCTCTAGTGCTTCACTTAGATATTTTAGAGCACGGTGGTGGATTTGTTTTAAAGAAACTCGATCTCTCATGCTTCACTTAGATTATTTTGAGAGTCGTTAATAGCATGGTAATTTGCTTAATGTTAATATACTTAGTGTTCAAGATATGTGAAACTTTATTTTGAGTGAATTGAATACTAAGATAAATTTAATGCTTGATAATTGTTTTGATATATGGAGGTAATAATATCAAAGTCGTGCTAGTTGATAATTGTGAATTTGAGAAATACTTGTGTTGAAGTTTGCAAGTCCCGTAGCATGCACGTATGGTTAAGGTTGTGTAACAAATTTGAAACATGAAATGTACCGGCTTGTGCATCCTTATGAGTGGCGGTCGGGACGAGCAATGGTCTTTTTCCTACCAATCTATCCCCTAGGAGCATTATGCGCGTAGTACTTGATTTTGATGGCTTCTAAATTTTTGCAATAAGTATATGAGTTCTTTTGACTAATGTTGAGTCCGTGGGTTATACGCACTTTTACCTTTCCGCATTTGCTAGCCTCTTGATGCACTGCATTGCCCTTTCACCTTGAGAGTTGGTGCAAACTTCACGGTGCATCCAAACCCCGTGATATGATACGCTCTTTCACACATAAACCTCCTTATATCTTCCTCAAAACAGCCACCATACCTACCTATCATGGCATTTCCATAGCCATTCTGAGATATATTGCCATGCAACTTCCATCATCATCATTATGACATACATTACTTTTGTCATATTTCCATTGCATGATCATGTAGTTGACATCGTATTTGAAGCCACCATGCATTATTTTCCATACATGTCACTCTTGATTCATTGCACCATCCCGCACATCACGGAGGCATTCATATAGAGTCATATTTTGTTCTAAGTTTCGAGTTGTAATGGTTGAGTTGTAAGAGAAATAAAAGTGTGATGATCATCATTATTAGAGCATTGTCCCAAGTGAGGAAAGGATGATGGAGACTATGATTCCCCCATAAGTCGGGATGAGACTCCGGACGAAAAAAAGAGCAAGGCCAAAAAAAGAGAAAGGCCAAAAAAAGAGAGAACAAGAGAGAAGGGACAATGCTACTATCCTTTTACCACACTTGTGCTTCAAAGTAGCACCTTGTTCTTCATGTAGTGAGTCTCATATATTGTGCTTCAAAGTAGCACTAAGATCTTCATGATAGAGAGTCTCTCATTTTGTCACTTTCGTATACTAGTGGGAATTTTTCATTATAGAACTTGGCTTGTATATTCCAATGATGGCTTCCTCAAAGTGCCCTAGGTCTTCGTGAGCAAGCAAGTTGGATGCACACCCACTTAGTTTCTTTTGTAGAGCTTTCATATACTTATAGCTCTAGTGCATCCGTTGCATGGCAATCCCTACTCCTCATGTTGACATCAATTGATGGGCATCTCCATAGCCCGTTGATTATCCTCGTCGATATGAGACTTTCTCCTTCTTGTCTTCTCCACACAATCCCATCATCATATTCTATTCCACCCAAAGTGCTATACCCATGGCTCAAGGCTCATGTATTATGCGTAAAGGTTGAAAGAGTTTGAGATTATTTGAGTACTGAAACAATTGCTTGGCTTGTCATCGGGGTATAGAAGTTGGGAACATCTTTGTGTGACGAAAATGAAGCATAGACTAACTATATGTTTTTGTAGGGATGAACTTTCTTTTGCCATGTTATTTTGAGAAGACATGATTACTTTGATTAGTATGCTTGAAGTATTATTATTATTTTTATGTCAATATGAACTTTTGTCTTAAATCTTTTGGGTCTGAATATTCATATCACAAGTAAGAAGATTTATATTGAAATTTTGCCAAAGTATCACTCCGCATCAAAAATTCTCTTTTTATCATTTACCTACTCGAGGACGAGCAGGAATTAAGCTTGGGGATGCCTGATACGTCTCCAACGTATCTATAATTTTTGATTGCTCCTTGCTACTTTATCTACTGTTTTGGACTATATTGGGCTTTATTTTCCACTTTTATATTACTTTTGGGACTAATCTATTAACCGGAGGCCCAGCCCAGAATTGCTGTTTTTTTTGCCTATTTCAGTGTTTCGAAGAAACGGAATATCAAACGGAGTCCAAACGGAATGAAACCTTCGGGACCGTGATTCTCTCATTGAACGTGATCCAGGAGACTTGGACCCTACTCCAAGAAGTGCCAGAGGCGGTCACGAGGGTGGAGGGCGCGCCCCCCTACCTCGTGGGCCCCCTGACGCTCCACCGACGTACATCCTTCCTCCTATATATACCTACATATCCCCAAACGATCGTAACAGGAGCCAAAAACCTAATTCCACCGCCGCAACTTCCTGTATCCACGAGATCCCATCTTGGGGCTGTTAGGAGCTCCACCGGAGGGGGCATCCACCACGGAGGGCTTATACATCAACACCATAGCCCCTCCGATGAAGTGTGAGTAGTTTACTTCAGACCTTCGGGTCCATAGCTAGTAGCTAGATGGCTTCTTCTCTTTTTGGATCTCAATACAATGTTCTCCCCCTCTCTCGTGGAGATCTATTCGATGTAATCATCCTTTTGCGGTGTGTTTGTTGAGACCGATGAATTGTGGGTTTATGATCCAGCTTATCTATGAATAATATTTGAATCTTCTATGAATTCTTTTATGTATGATTGAGTTATCTTTGCAAGTCTCTTCTAATTATCCGTTTGGTTTGGCCAACTAGATTGGTAGTTCTTGCAATGGGAGAAGTGCTTAGCTTTGGGTTCAATCTCGCAGTGTCCTTATCCAAAGGATGTAAAGGGTTGCAAGGCACGTATTGTATTGTTGCCATCGAGGATAACAAGATGGGGTATTTATCATATTGCATGAATTTATTCCTCTATATCATGTCATCTTGCTTAAGGCGTTACTCTGTTTTAACTTAATACTCTAGATGCATGCTTTGGATAGCGGTCGATGAGTGGAGTAATAGTAGTAGATGCGTAATCGTTTGATCTACTTGTCTCGTACGTGATGCCTATATACATGATCATACCTAGATAACCTCATAACTATGCTCAATTACATCAATTGCTCAACAGTAATTTGTTCACCCACCGTAGAATATCTATGCTCTTGAGAGAAGCCACTAGTGAAACCTATGGCCCCCGGGTCTATTCTCATCATATCAATCTCTATCACTTTATTTACTTGCTTTGTTTTTACTTTGCTTTTACTTTTCACTTTGCATCTTTATACCAAAATACCAAAAATATTATCTCTATCAGATCTCACTCTCGTAAGTGACCGTGAAGGGATTGACAACCCCTAATCGCGTTGGTTGCGAGTAGCTATCTTTTTGTGCAGGTCACGAGGGACACATGCGTGGCCTCCTACTGGATTGATACCTTGGTTCTCAAAAACTGAGGGAAATACTTACGCTACTGTGCTGCATCATCCTCTCCTCTTTGGGGAAAACCAACGCAAGCTCAAGACGTAGGAGGGCCCCCTGGCCTTGATTCTTTCGTCAATATTTTTAATATTTTCCAAAAATAAGCTCCGTGGAGTTTCAGGTCATTCCGAGAACTTTTGTTTCTGCAGATAAATAACACCATGACAATTCTGCTAAAACAAATACCATCAAGTTAGTTCCATTCAAATCATGCAAGTTAGAGTCCAAAACAAGGGCAAAAGTGTTTGGAAAAGTAGATACGACGAGACGTATCGGTCGGTATCTCAATACCTAGCTCAATCTCATTACCGGCAAGTCTCTTTACTCGTTCTATAATGCATCATCCCGCAACTAACTCATTAGTTGCATTGCTTGCAAGTCTTATAGTGATGTGCATTACCGAGAGGGCCCAGAGATATCTCTCCGACAATTGGAGTGACAAATCCTAATCTCGATCTATGCCAACTCAACAAGTACCATCGGAGACACCTGTAGAGCACCTTTATAATCACCTAGTTACGTTGTGACGTTTGGTAGCACACAAAGTGATCCTCCGGTAATCGGGAGTTGCATAATCTCATAGTCATAGGAACATGTATAAGTTATGAAGAAAGCAATATCAGTAAACTAAAACGATCAATTTCTAATCTAAATAAATGGGTCAAGTCAATCACATCATTCTCCTAATGATGTGATCCCGTTTATCAAATGACAACTCACGTCTATGGTTAGGAAACTTAACCATCTTTGATCAACGAGCTAGTCGAGTAGAGGCATACTAGTGACACTGTTTTTGTCTATGTATTCACACATGTATTATGTTTCCGGTTAAGACAATTCTAGCATGAATAATAAACATTTATCATAAAATGAGGAAATAAATAGTAACTTTATTATTGCCTCTAGGGCATATTTCCTTTAGTCTCCCAGTTGCACTAGAGTCAATAATCTAGATTACACGATAATGATTCTAACACCCATGGAGCCTTGGTGCTGATCATGTTTTGCTCGTGAGAGAGGCTTAGTCAACGGGTCTGCAACATTCAGATCCGTATGTATATTGCAAATCTCTGTGTCTCCCACCTGGATTACTTTGGATTACTTTGGTACCTCCCTGCTAAACTAATAGCAAGGCACACATCTGGTCTTGTACACAGCATTGCATACATGATAGAGCCTATGGCTGAAGCATAGGGAACACTTTTCAACTATGGCTGAAGTATAGGGAACACTTTTCATTTTCTCTCTATCTTCTGCAGTGGTCGGGCATTGAGTCTTACTCAACTTCACACCTTGTAACACAGGCAAGAACCCTTTCTTTGCTTGATCCATTTTGAATTTCTTCAAAACTTTATCAAGGTATGTGCTTTGTGAAAGTCCAATTAAGCGTCTCAATCTATCTCTATAGATCTTGATGCCCAATATATAAGCAGCTTCACCGAGGTCTTCCATTGAATTTTTTTTATTCAAGTATCCTTTTATGTTATCCAGAAATTCTATATCATTTCCAATCAACAATATGTCATCCACATATAATATTAGAAATGCTACAGAGCTCCCACTTACTTTCTTGTAAATACAGGCTTCTCCAAAAGTCTCAGATAAAACCATATGCTTTGATCACACTATCAAAACGTTTATTCCAACTCCGAGAGGCTTGCACCAGTCCATAAATGGATCGCTGGAGCTTGCACACTTTGTTAGTACCTTTTGGATCGACAAAACCTTCTGGTTGCATCATATACAACTCTTCTTCTAGAAATCCATTCAGGAATGTGGTTTTGACATCCATTTGCCAAATTTCATAATCATAAAATGCGGCAATTGCTAACATAATTCGGACAGACTTAAGCATTGCTACGGGTGAGAAAGTCTCATCATAGTCAACCCCTTGAACTTGTCGAAAACCTTTCGCAACAAGTTGATCTTTGTAGACAGTAACATTACCATCAGCGTCAGTTTTCTTCTTGAAGATCCATTTATTTTCTATGGTTTGCCGATCATCGGGCAAGTCAACCAAAGTCCACACTTTGTTCTCATACATGGATTCCATCTCTGATTTCATGGCCTCAAGCCATTTTGCGGAATCTGGGCTCAGCATCGCTTCCTCATAGTTCGTAGGTTCGTCATGGTCAAGTAACATGACTTCCAGATCAGGATTACCGTACCACTCTAGTGCGGATCTTACTCTAGTTGACCTACGAGGTTCGGTAGTAGCTTGATCTGAAGTTTCATGATCATCATCATTAGCTTCCTCACTAATTGGTGTAGGTGTCACAGAAACCGGTTTCTGTGATGAACTACTCTCCAATAAGGGAGCAGGTAAAGTTACCTCATAAAGTTCTACTATCCTCCCACTCACTTCTTTTGAGAGAAACTCCCTCTCTAGAAAGGATCCATTTTTAACAACAAATGTCTTGGCTTCGGATATGTGATAGAAGGTGTACCCAACAGTCTCCTTTGGGTATCCTATGAAGACACATTTCTCCGATTTGGGTTCGAGCTTACCAGGTTGAAGCTTTTTCACATAAGCATCGCAGCCCCAAACTTTAAGAAACGACAACTTTGGTTTCTTGCCAAACCGTAGTTCATAAGGCGTCGTCTCAACGGATTTAGATGGTGCCCTATTTAACGTGAATGCATTCGTCTCCAAAGCATAACCCCAAAACGATAGCGCTAAACCGATAAGAGACATCATAGATCGCACCATATCAAGTAAAGTACGATTACGACGTTCGGACACACCATTACACTATGGTGTTCCGGGTGGCGTGAGTTGCGAAACTATTCCACATTGTTTTAAATGAAGACCAAACTCGTAACTCAAATATTCTCCTCCATGATCAGATCGTAGAAATTTTATTTTCTTGTTACGATGATTTTCCACTTCACTCTGAAATTCTTTGAACTTTTCAAATGTTTCAGACTTATGTTTCATTAAGTAGATATACCCATATCTGCTCGAATCATCTGTGAAGGTGAGAAAATAATGATACCCGCTGCGAGCCTCAATATTCATCGGACCACATACATCAGTATGTATGATTTCCAACAAATATGTTGCTCGCTCCATTGTCCCGGAGAACGGCGTTTTAGTCATCTTGCCCATGAGGCATGGTTCACAAGTACCAAGTGATTCATAATCAAGTGATTCCAAAAGTCCATCAGTATGGAGTTTCTTCATGCGCTTTACACCAATATGACCCAAATGGCGATTGCCACAAATAAGTTGCACTATCATTATCAACTCGCATCTTTTGGCTTCAACATTATGAATATGTGTATCACTACTATCGAGATTCATTAAAAATAGACCACTCTTCAAGGGTGCATGACCATAAAAGATATTACTCATATAAATAGAACAATCATTATTCTCTGATTTAAATGTATAACCATCTCGCATCAAACAAGATCTAGATATAATGTTCATGCTCAACGCTGGCACCAAATAACAATTATTCAGGTCTAAAACTAATCCCGAAGGTAGATGTAGAGGTAGCGTGCCGGCCAGCGATCACATCGACTTTGGAACCATTTCCCACGCGCATCGTCACCTCGTCCTTAGCCAATCTTCGCTTAATCCGTAGTCCCTGTTTCGAGTTGCAAATGTTAGCAACAGAACCAGTATCAAATACCCAGGTGCTACTGCGAGCTTTAGTAAGGGCCATGGGTTGCTGCTTACCTGAGGAGCTGTAGAGGTGGAGTTGGCCCTTGTACATGACATGGTCGTTGGGCCAGCTCGGCCGCACCACATCGGTGCATTTACCGCGACAAGCTAGCTTAGCGACCAAGGCACCGTTCTTCCGTCCAGCTTGACCATGTGCGGGGCGTCGACATCACTATGGAGGTCCCGGTGGTCGTCCTCATCCATGGAGGGTTCCTGCTGCTCCGAATCGAAGAAACATGAGTCGGTGTCAAAACCGGCGGTTCTCGGGTATGGGGTCCCGAACTGTGCGTCTAGGCGGATGGTAACAGGAGACAAGGGACACGATGTTTTACCCAGGTTCGGGCCCTCTTGATGGAGGTAAAACCCTACGTCCTGCTTGATTAATATTGATGATGTGTGTTACAAGAGTGGATCTACCACGAGATCAAAGAGGCTAAACCCTAGAAGCTAGCCTATGGTATGATTGTTGTTTGTCCTACGGACTAAAACCCTCCGGTTTATATAGACACCGGATAGGGTTAGGGTTACACAGTCGGTTACAAAGGTAGGAGATCTACATATCCGTATCGCCAAGCTTGCCTTCCACGCCAAGGAAAGTCCCATCCGGACACGGACGAAGTCTTCAATCTTGTATCTTCATAGTCTTGGAGTCCGCCGATGATAATAGTTCGCTATCCGGACACCCCTAGTCCGGAACTCCTCGGTAGCCCCTGAACCAGGCTTCAATGAGGACGTGTCCGTGGCGCATATTGTCTTCGGCATTGCAAGGCGGGTTCTTCCTCCGAATAATTTATAGAAGATTGTGAACACCGGGATAGTGTCCGCTCTGCCAAAACAAGTTCCACATAACACCGTGGAGAGAATAATTTTTGCACAGATCTGCTGACGTATTCCGTGGCGTGACATCACACCACGGCCATGCCTTTATATGAATCGTTTTTTATTGTTCCACCTCAGCGTGTTTAGCGAGGCGGTTTCCTTGGCACGTCTTATCAAAGCGTAGATCGTGCCCCCTTATTCCGGGATTCTCATCAATACGGACGTGGGTAACCCAACCGTGCCGTTGGCTGCCTTCTTTATCAAAGGCGAGTCCTAATCGACCACGGGTGGGCTCTTGGTATTCAACCTCTTTATAGTGAGACCAAGGCCCTCTTCTTTTACACCCTCCATCGAAGTTCGCCTCGCTTCGAGTTCCAACACCCAAAGCTTCAAATTCAGCGCTTCGGACTTTCGACGATGTCCGGCTCCGACCAACCTGGCCGATGGATGTCTTCCTCCGTCCACGAAGAAGATGTGCTAAAAGCTGCGAGACGCCAGTATCCGACCGGCCGAGATCTCGCATAGGCTGCCTGCTCGGGGCAGGTCACTCCCACTCTGAGCCCGGCGAGAACGTGGTATTCGTGTCCCACTTCCTTCGTGGTTTAGGCTTCCCGGGCCCCTTTGTGCGGGGGCTCATGTTTTATTATGGGCTTGATTTCCATGACTTGAATCCGAGTCCATCCTCCATATCTCGTCATTCATTGTTGTATGTGAGGCATTCCTCCATATTACCCCCACTTTGGATTGTGGCTCAAAACCTTCAAGGTGGAGCCAAAGACGATCAAGGGCAGCAAGCAAGTGGAGGGGCGGTCATAAGCAAATGTGCCGATGCTCCGTGGCCCGAGGGCTCTTTTCAAGAGGAGCTTGGTTTGTGGCAACGGAGTGGTTTTATATCACCGCTCCCTGTGGGCACCAAATGGGCGGCGCTCCCTGCCTTCCGCTCAGGTCCACCACAGCGGTTGGCGTCATGGGTCAATAAGGGGCTCGACTGGGGGCCATCCAAGGATGTTCCCCTGCCGCAGGGCCGTATTCGAGATCTCCAGGAAAGAGGAATCAATCTGGTTGCGATGGCGCATGTTATGGTGATCCGGCGCCTTCAGCCTGCAAACGTCGCCTCCCTCACTGGAATTCAATCCGGAGGGACCATGAGCTCTCCAAAATTTTATGGGCACGACGCCCATGGAGATGTATAAACTGTTCTTTGGATCACAAGAGAAGTGTCCGGACTTGACCGAGGATGCAGGACTAAGCTTCAATCGCCCGGATACTCAAGTATGTAGTCCTGTAACTGTTCAAGCTGTTCCTTCATTTATTTTATATATGCCCTTTAAAGGAGCCATTTCTTGAACAGGAGTGGATAGCCAAGGCAAAGTTGATAAGGTGTCCGGCTCCCCTCCCAGAGACCACGCCGGATCCCATGTTGACCAAGATGTTGAAGGTCGCGCCTTTTGAAGAAGGCGAAGGGAGGAGCGGGGGAGCAACTGCCTCTATGAAGCAAGCTATCAAGGAAGGAGGGATTAAGAGTCCCACCTTCCGAGGAGAGAAGAGGACTGCTTCAGAAGATCCGGAGGTCAAGGCCTCAAAGAAAGGAAGGGAATCTTCTAGAGAGTCCAAAGACTGGAAGTAACCCAGCCGCATTATTTCCCCAAGGGGATCAGCCCTCCAAATGAGCCGTAAGTAGAAAGAAGGGGTCTTGTAAATAAGGAGCATCCTGTATTTATTTATGAAGATAACCGAAATTGTACCTTATGTAGTTCGGACCTCAGCCCTTCTCGTGAGCTCGTCTTCGGGAATGTTCTTCCCGAGATGATGGAGAGCGAACGCCTCCACCTGTCGCACCCTCATGTGAAGCGGACGACCCGGAGGTGTCGTCGCGAGGGTTCCCCAAGTCCCGTGAGGCGGAAGGTCCGCGCCAAGTGGTGTGCGGGTCGAGGAGGCTGAAGGATCTACTCAAGCGAGCAGCTATTTCAGAGGATGACCGTGCTCTAATGGGTACGGTGATTGAAAGAATTGCATCCGCTGAGAGCGGATTGCATGAAGCCGTCGAAGCTTCTTGTGACGGGGTTTGAGGTACGCAAAATGATGTACCCTCAGCGATTATGCATATAAAATGCGCCATGTATAGATAGTAGCCCACGAGACTCGGTATGTTGTCAAAATTGACGACGTGCCGAGGATCAAATTTCGCTTTAACATATCGCCGCTCCTAAACAGGTGGCGAGGAGTCCGAGGCCACCGGATCGATGAATATGCCGAACTAAAGCGGCGGCTTGATGAGGCGGATGCGCATATCACGCTGGTCAATAAGCGGTTTGACGAGTCACAAGGTATGCGACTTCTATGCGGACACCTGGTAAGGGAGCTTGACGCCCATGCCTTACTGTTTGTATGCTTAATGCAGACGGTGCCGCTGCCGTTGAGGAGCTGCGGGTAGAACTCGCCCGAGCGAAAGAGCAAGCTCGAGTAGTAATGCGGCCGCTTTAAAGGCGGCCGAAGAGCTAGAAGCTGAACGGGCTGCTCACTGCCGAAGCAAAGAGGAGATGGCTGATATGGCCAAAAAGTTAAGGAATACTACCGATCGGTTCTTGAAAAAGAGCGTCAAGCGGAACAAGAGGGCCTAAAGAAGGCCGCCGCCGAATCCAAGAATGCCCAATCGGCTTTGAGAGCTGCCAAGGAGGAGCTGAGTCGGGCCGTGGCAATTGCGGTGGAAAACCATTTCGCCATGGAGGAAATATACAGATCCAAAGTATGCTCGATTGGATAAATTGTGGAGTTCAGAGGATGCTTATCTGGACTTGGCGGCGAAGCGCCAGGACGCAGTTGAGCACTTTCGGGGCGGAAAGGGGCACGTAAGGAAGAGCTATATTGGTCGCAATTCCATAGTCCGGGCGTTCTCTGCCACGACCGATCGGTTGGCGAATGGGCCGAGCTGAATCGATTGTCCGGATTTGCCATGAAGCATGTCTTGACTCACTTGTGGCGGACGGACCCGGCCAAGAGCTATTTTGGTTTAGTGCAGCGATTTCTTGGTGCGGTGCAGCGTGTCGACGCAATGAAGCGATCGGCGTGCATTGAGGAGCGCGGATGGTTCTTGCCCGTGTCAAGACATACTGGCGAGAGATGAAGGCCACCGACGTTGCATCCCGTGATTCGGACAGAGGCGAGTACCGCCGAGCACTACTTTGAAGAAGTCCTGTGGTAGCTCGTTTAATAGAGACGCAGTGCTCGAAGGATATTATGTTTAAATGACATGTATGATGTGTGAAAACAATGTTTCAATGTAATATAAGTGCTTTTTATACTTGTGTGTTCAAGTAGTAAACTACTCCTGTCGGCCGCTTATGTATATGTGTATATAACCCGAAAGATGGCAGTCCTTGGCTTCATTTCACGCACATAGTGCGGGGTGTTTGCAAAAAAAGCGCTGTTTCACACTTAATCCAACGTCTTGGTCCTGTTAAGGAGGTGATAGCGTAGCAAACCGTGCAACCGGACTATAATGCTTTATCACTTTCACTTAGCCATAGGAGTTCAAGGTGGGGCTACTATATAGCCCACAGGGCACCGCACTCTCCCGAATTGGTGCGTATGTGCCTGACCGAAAACCTGTCCTTCGTTAATGCGGAGGAATTCTAAATATTCCTGTGAGTCATCGAGTGGTTGACCAGTCTCTCGATATATCACGACAGTCAGTTTTGCTTTCTCTCGAGGTGCTCGCCGGCGAACCGGGGCACAATCGCAGATAGTTCTCCGGTGCCGCGTTAGCCGTGAAAAGCAGGAACGTAAGGCATCAAAACACAGGAGCTGGGCAACCCAACATTTGACCAAAGACATGATTCGAGCTGATGCATATAAGGCCTAATCTCGAGACGCCGAATACTCCCTAAGGTATTCGGTCTTTATGAAAATGGGCAGAATAATGCCCTAAGCCCCCGTGTCTAGGTATCGCAAGAAAATTCTGGTGCGGCCAATGCCTAAGCACCAGCCTCCTCCTCGGTTATATTAAGGAACCGGGGATGTATATCAACAAGAGACAGTGAAAAAGGTTTACGCAGGTCTTAATCAAAAGAATCCTTGCAATGGGTCCCTCAGCACATCTGCGCTGTGTCTCCGTTGTGCCGTATCACGGACGGGTGTAGCACGTTGTTCATCTCAGTAAAGAGAGGAACTTAGTTTGAAAGCAAAAGGATCGTGCGAAAAGATGTACTTAATATTAAATGAACAGAGTACGGTTCAAGAAGTGAATAAAATTGAGCTTTATTGTCTCTTGTTATACATGCATGCGGCCCTCGTATGGGGGTATGCCGCTAGTAGGCGCGGACTCGTCTACCCGTGTCCGGGTTTGAATGACCAATTCGTGTTCTTTGCCTAGCGTAGCCGGATAGCTGTAGGGGCTGTCAAAGGCGGTCTCCCGTTCTCCCGTGCTCGAGTAACACTTAATACTTCCTTTTAACAAGATGATGCCGCGTGGACCGGGCATTTTAAGTGTTAGAGATGCATAATGCGGTATTGCGTTAAAGCGCGGTAGCTTCGCGTCCCAATAGTGCTTGATGGCTACTTTTAAGCAGGCGACATGGAAGAGTAACGTTTTGACGGAAGTTGTCGAATGAACCAAACACAACTTCTAGCGAGATGGAGCCCGTGCAGAGGCGTATGGGCGGGCAATACTCCTTTAAAGGAAGTATTGCTACGGCAAATTTTGGTTGGTTTATCCCCATCCTGCGGATTGTGTCCCGATATATCGTGTTTATGTCATCGCCGCCATCCATGAGGACATGTGTAAATTGGAATCCGTCGATTATAGGATCCAATATCAAGGCAGTCCGTCCTGCGTTCCGGATATTATCGGAATAGTCCTGATGGTCGAAGGTGATTGGTTTTGACAACCAGTGTGCGGCGCGCCTTTTAGGGGGCGCCGCTCTGTTTTTCCTTTTGATCACGTGAAGTGAGTTTACTGTTTTGACCTCCTGTGGGAAAGTTTTTTGTTTTCCGGGGTTCTGCTTGTGGTGCTCGTCGTCATCTTTACTTGGTGTGTCGAGCCCCTTGTGTTCGGCGTTCAGTCTGCCGGACTGTTTGAAGACCCAACAATCTCTGTGGGTATGGTTTGCGGGCTTCCCGGAGGTACCATGTATTTGACACGATCTATCCGTAATCTTGTTTAGGTTGGATAGCTCGTCATGTTATCCTTTAGGGGCAGTGTTTTGTTGTTCGCCGAGAGCTTTTGAATCCGGCGTTGGCCGTCAGACTATTTGGGCCATTTTCCTTATTCCGCGCCGATCTTTTCTGCGTCATGATTTCATTTCCATCCCTGATTTCGGATGTACTCGGGTCATTGGTGCTGCATCTAGCCAACCATTTGTCCTTTCCAGCATAAGCGGGTCATGAGGCTTGTTAATGCGTCCATTGTTCTTGGCTTTTCTTGGCCGAGGTGTCAAGCGAGCCATTCATCTCGGACGTTGTGTTTGAAAGCTGCTAAGGCTTCAAGCGTCCGGACAATCGACTATTTGGTTCTTTTTAGTAAGGAACCTGTTCCAGAATTTCGGGCTGACTCTCCGGCTGTTGAGTTATGTGACTTAGATCGCTCAGATCCGGAGGGCGGACATAAGTCCCCTCAAAATTTGCCCCGAATGCGTCCTCGAGCTCTCCCGACTTCCAATGGTGTTTTCGGGAGGCTTTTAAGCCAATGCCGAGCTGGCCCTTTGAGTTTAAGGGTAAGTATTTTATGGCGTGGAGATCGTCTCCTCCGCCATGTGTATGTGGAGGATGTAATCCTCGATCCGCACTCAGTGGTCTGTTGTTCCGTCAGATGCCTCTATGTTTACGGGTTTGAATCCCACCGAAATTCATGATCCAAAGACTCATCGGTGAAACATAGGGGTGTGTGGCGCCCTATATTTGGGTGTGCCGTGATCTTGAATTTTGGCGCATTGCATTGCTTTGACGAGCCTGCTTTCTTGGCCCATAGATGGACCTAATCGGGCCATCCTCTTGATGTGAATCCTTATGCGGATCGCATATTGGCTTGTGTCTTGGCGCCATTCACCGCTCTCTTTTTGCCGTAGTCGCCCATCCGACCGGTGGCCTTCTTGCTTTTAATTGTGGGGCTCTAAGGCCTCCTCGTCAATTCGGGCAGTAGCTTTCTTTTGGGTAGCTCTTTGTTCGCAATCGTCGCCGTGCTTATCTGCGGTCTGAATACTTTGCTCCATCTAATCCTGAGTGCATCTTCCGCTGTTTTGAGCTTCCGCTTCGCTTTTTTCAGGCTACGCGCCGTGGCGAGCTTTTTCTCGGAGGTCATTTTGCTCCTATGGTTTGTCCTTCGTGAGGTCGTCCGGACTGTTGTCTTCGCCGGGGACATATTGTTTATCCAAGTTGTCTTGTTCGGACGATTGCTCGATAGCTTGTTCGTTGTCCACCGGTTCTCCCTGCTCTATGGCTGGGTCTTTGTTGAGGCGGGACTTTGTTCGGCGTTTACGTTGCCGTTTTGACTGCTTTTCGAGGGATTTATCCTTCGTAGCATCCCGTTGCTCCTCGTCTTCATTTTCTTTTGGCGTATCCACCATGTATACATCATGGGATGAGGTTGTCCAGCATCCTATAGGTGCTGGTTCATTGTTGTCTCCTACATCGTCGTCCATACCATCGATGTCTTCGGAGTCGAAATCGAGCACGTCGTGTAAGCTTTAGACAGTGGCTATGAAGTGGGTGGTGGGTGGGCATTGAATTTCTTTGTCATCCGTATCCCGACCTTCCTGACCGTAGTCCGGCCAGGGATCTCCGGATAAAGAGAGAGACGTTAGTGAATTCAGGATGTCGCCAAAGGGCGAGTGCTGAAAGATGTCCGCGGCCGTGAACTCCATAACAGGCGCCCAATCGGATTCGATTGGCAAGGGCGCGGAGAGTTCGGAGTCCGAAGAGGAGTCCGGCTTCCTGGAGCCAAGGTCTTCGCAAAGGACAAGGATGGAGTTCGGCTCGATCGCCGTAGAGATTGTAGCCCCCGAGGCGGTGTCCAACCACTCGTCCTCGATCGGGGGATCCGGCTCCGGATTAAGGGTCGGAGCGGATCTTGGTGCGCCTCCGAGCACCGCTCGGCTGCAGAGCTAGATCATGCCCATCGAGACAAGGCGGCGCTTTCTTTGCGGCTCGAATCCATCGAAGATCAAGTCTCCGCGATATCGGCCGTATAGTTTAAATCTTCCAAATCTGACTGACGGCCAGGCGTAGCTTTCGATCTGCTTCCGGATGGCTGTGCTTAATTGGCCCGCAGCAGTAAAGCCGCCGAACGCTAAGATCCGCCGGGAGAAAAGTTTCACCACGGACGCGTCATGTTGATGATCGGAGGAGCCATCGGGCCTATCGGTGGCGACACGAGGAACTCTCAATGAAAGCACCAATGTCGGTGTCAAAACCGGCGGATCTCGGGTAGGGGTCCCGGTATGCGTCTAGGCGGATGGTAACAGGAGACAAGGGACACGATGTTTTACCCAGGTTTGGGCCCTCTTGATGGAGGTAAAATCCTACGCCCCGCTTGATTAATATTGATGATGTGTGTTACAAGAGTGGATCTACCACGAGATCAAAGAGGCTAAACCCTAGAAGCTAGCCTATGGTATGATTGTTGTTTGTCCCACGGACTAAAACCCTCCGGTTTATATAGACACCGGATAGGGTTAGGGTTACACAGAGTCGGTTACAAAGGTAGGAGATCTACATATCCGTATCGCCAAGCTTGCCTTCCACGCCAAGGAAAGTCCCATCCGGACACGGGACGAAGTCTTCAATCTTGTATCTTCATAGTCTTGGAGTCCGGCCGGTGATAATAGTTCGGCTATCCGGACACCCCCTAATCCGGAACTCCCTCAACATGCAAGGGGATCAATCAATCCACGGAGAAAAGAAATAAGAGGAGACACACACGTACACATACTGCTGCTAGTATATAAATAGTTGGCTGTGTGTGTGTGCTTGAGTATGGTTGGGCTCCTGAAGTACACGAGCCATTGTTCTAACTAAACGCAAACAGAGCATGCCATTGGGCGAGCCGCTGCCGTCCTCCCCGGCGTGTTCTCTCTGAGGGCCCGGAGACAAACAGGTGAGCCCACCGAACATGAAACCGAATCAGTAGATCAATTAAAAAAGAGATTAATGCTATCTCTGAACTTCCAAAAGATGGACAAACAAAACCACTACAAAAGGTAGCTTTGCCAACTACAGCAGGCTTCTTGAGTTATATGAACACGTTAGGTCATCAAATACCAAACACACAGATACATATTTCATATAAAACATATCCCCGAAGTTCTTATAACCCTAAATTGGTTCACCCATCGACGCCCATCTCTGCTAAATTATGCTTCCGCACATCCATTTTAACAAATCCTAATTACGAGACGAATATAATATAAATCGATCGAATAGGACAATTTAGTTAATCCAAGCAAACAAAAAGAGTTTGAACACTAAATTAGGAACCTGGCATAGTAAATAAACCTAAACATGACAGCCTAGAACAAACAGACCAAATAAACCGGATTAAGCACAAGAGTCCAAATGAACCATATTAATCTAAAACCCGCTTACTAAATTGGACAGAGACATAATGATCATAAAATGCATGCATCACAGATTGAGCTTACATTCTACAAATGACCGCATCTTCCGACAAAGATACTACCCCAGCTAGTCTCCAATGAACAATTTTCACAAACAATATGTGCAATGCCATTGGCTTGTTTGGCAGCCTCAACAACACACACACAAGCAGGACCAACAAACAAAACAACAGGTCACTGCTATGACAAAGCTAAAAGAAAACAACAAATAAAACAAGCAAGGAAGAAAAGGAGACCACAAAAATCCAATCAGGGAATAGTACTCTTTGCCTCTACCAATATGAAGGTAATAAACATACTCACTCATTTACCGACATACATACCAACACGAACGACAGGCACAAATAGACTAAATCTAACAGCAGGTCCGGATGCAAGATAAGGAAAACACAACGTCATACGAACGCAAGCCTAGGACTGGAAAGGAAAATGAGCAGAGAGGAGTAGGGGGAAAAGGTTTGACCTGCAGATTCTTGGACGAAGGCGAGGCTGGCTGACACAGATCGAACATACAATGATACAACCGAGGGGATCAACCAAACAGACCAATCTGTAAAAAAACAAAAGTCAAAATGCGTAGAACACCTCAAAAAACAAAAAAGGTAGAAGGAGATGAAAATGCAAGTGTTGAGATTGTATTCTCACCATGTCCTCAGGATAGTCACTGCTGACATTCTTGGTCGAAAGATGTGCCTCTCATGAGGTGAAGAAAAATATACAGAATTCTAACCAAATGATCCATTGGTCGACATGATATAAATGGAAGTGAGCCTAATAACTTCTAGTATATATACCTGAACACACATGAAATGAATGAAACTTCAGAGAAACATATCAAATCTATTTGAAAGTAGCAATCATTGTTTAAGCATCTCAAATAAATCATAACTAAAAAGAGATGTTCTCCTTATCACCATGTTCTAATCATGAAGGAGTTTAACATCTCCACTCTATTATTCCGCCTAATGATAAAAAAGATCTGATGCAGAAAGAACTAAAATAAAGATTAAGGAACAGTGAAGCGTGCCTAAGTTGTGCTATCCATTGCAAAAAATCTTGAGCTTTTGAAATAAAAATAGGACTCCCCTGCATAATATCACATCTCACAAGCCAATATGGTCAAACCACAATATGTAATCAAGTCACAAAGCCAATCAAGCCACATAACTGTAGTGGTCGGACAGATCAACTAAGGAACCATATGTATCCGCCAAATTGTTCATCGTGTCTGATCAATACATCATATATTTAGATCAAGCAAACTAACACCAGAATAAAAATGCTCCCAAGTTCGCTCCACATATGGATTTACCAAAACAAATGTGACTATGTGCCCAAATTTTACGCCCATGATCCGAAAGTTGAGGGTTGGGAGGGAGGAATGAGAGGAACAGAACCTACGCCACAAACATCATAGACCCAAACTTTGAATGATAATCTGCCTGATTAACATGCCCTGTTGTATGCACTGCTAGCCTCTGATCTCCCAACAGGGCCCGGGATCTCTGAATAACATGGTATATAATATAGTGAGTAGATACCAACAAGCATACCCACATATACACACATGAATGATTACACATAAAGAAATATTGCATAGAAGGTCATGATTCACACGAACTATATCTTTCATCCAAGATAGCCTGACTGTAATATTAGGATGATATAAAGAATTAAGATGCCTGAAATAAAGCTTTATCTATTCGTAATAATATTTCTCCCAGAAATATTACAGTCGAGCTATATTGGAATAATTACATGACAGGGGCATCAAGACATCATTATACCAAAATAAAAGAGAAAGATAGAAGAACAGGGCTTGCAAGTAAAAGTATATACATCAAGACACGGTGGGAAAATCCCTTGTAATTTTCTAACAAGTACATAATTATAATAGCAATGAAACATAGAGATGCATACTTGCAAGTAAAAAGTATATACAAAGAAGACACCATGGTCAGCCAAGATGTTCAATTATACTCGTAAAGCAAAACACGTGTTCAAATGAGTGCTGAAAAAAGGATCTCACCTTGTTCCAATAGAACATGTAGTTATCCATAAACATAGTTAATGTTCTCTGTATTCATTGGTTCAGATCTCATGGCTCCATAGGATGGTGATGCAAAAGAACACTAATTTTTTTTGAATTTAGTAGCAAATCTGCAATGCACAAAAAAGATGAAATGGTTAATAAATGTGCCAATCATTCTGAAGCTAGCTATCATGCAAATGATAGAGAAGGAAGGTGACAACGGGTAAGGAATGCTATCATGGTCTGAAATAAAATTAAATACCCTTTGGAATCTCAGATGCTATTATCATAGAGATTAGCTAGCTACCATGCAATAATTTTAGAAAACAACAGGTATAAGCAATGTGACACGAGAAAAGCAAGACAATCATCGACCATGAAAGAAACATATCGGTAACATCTTCCTTATAACATGTCTATTTCTAATGATAAGATATGAACAATAATAACATGTAATGGCAAAATCGTCACCACGATCTACTTTCACACCTCCTCCACACCGCAGAAGGAACAATGGAAGATCAGAATATGATGGCAGCCTGACAAAGTCAGTAGCCCACCCAAATAGGAGCAAGATTGGTGCCCAACATCAATTGACATGTCGAGAAAGGCAAACAAGACTAAAGTGATAGCCTGACTATAGATGATAGAATTATGGATCGAGGAATAACCTGAGTTTTATTGACCCTTGCCTCGACAAAGCGGTAGCAAGAATTGCTGCTTGTCCGAGATAGGGAGAAACCGACCTTGTCCATAGATCTAGATGTAAGAACACCACAACCACATGAAGCATAGACCGATAATATCTAATAACCTATAAATCATACTTGCTATTGTATAATTTTTAAGAGATGCATGTGATCCGATTGAGAAAAACACCTTGCGTGGCCATTCGCTTGTGTGGCCACCCGGCTCCTCACTAATGCAAATATTGATTAAACCATAATTGCTATTCAAGATTTGGAAACTCAGATCATGGCACCCTTGCCTCGCTTATTATTGAAACCATAGGAGCACACAAGAAAAGAAACAATAAATAAAATAAGCAAATGAACAAAACCACCAACATTCCATGCACAAAGGTGAAAGGACCAACAATCATAGGCCCTACCAAGATGAAGAAAAGGAACAAAAGACATATATCTAGACTCCACTAAAAACAAGCATCAAGAAAGGAAACTACAAACATCCAATGCACAAAGGCAAAAATACTTTTGGCTTTTACCAGTAGAAGACATGACCGACAAGCGTAATGCAGGCGAGGCAAAAAATGCATATTGCCATACAATCCTACACCTAGGTCTGGAAAGAAGAGGGGAAAGGAGGAGAAGAGGGGTTGATCCATGCCCATAAAGAGAGCAGCATGTGTAGGTCTACTTGTTGACACAGCTTGCCAGCTTTGAGCATGACTGTACATGCTTTGAATTAGAAATTAGCAGGAAAAAGTATAGAACTGCTGGAACTACATACAGGCAGAATATAGGTAGGACCAACACTGGGTGAGAACAAAACTTCATTTCCAGAGAGCAAGGACACAACCTTGGGCCAAATCTGTCTTCTTGACAGGGAAAAAAATAGGTAGCTAACAAGCCAAGGTAGGCAACAAAAATTCCTTTGTAGATACAACAAGGAAACGTCAAGGTCTGCCCATTTCCACGACAGGAATAAAACAAAAGCAACTATGCTATGAACAAGACAGAGCGACGTCCATGGGACATGTGCAGATCATATGGAACAATAGATGAACAGGAAATAGAGAAAGGTACACCTAGAGAACCGAAGCACGATCCGGTCAAAACATCAAAGGTAGGAGCAACCTGCAATGAAATCCCATGTAAAATCATTAGCCGCACGAAGAACACAAAATATGGCCACACATGAAAAGGGACTAAGCAGTGCCTAGGTACCTTGTCCACCAACTATAGTGGCTGAGCCGAGGGAGCTCAAAGGGCCGTGGCTTTGCATTGGGTGGCTCTCCGTGCACGCCACAAGCACCAGTGCATCTGCTCCACCATCCACTCCTCCATGGCGGCGGCGACCGCTCAAACACCCACGACCACCTCACCTTGGCGGCCCGCCACAAAGACACCGAAGTCAACCACAAGCACGTATTCCATGGAAGAAACACGACGGAGGACGGAATTAGGAGCAGACCTTAACGACGGAGAGGGAGCCGTGGCGAGCTGTCAGAGAAGATGCCGTCAAGTCGAGGGCAACAGTTGCCGCCGCCCATCGCGACGCGCGTGAGGGCCTCGCCGCCTCACTCCTCCCTCCTCGCTCCCCTTTGCCTCGCCGAGCCGCCAGTGCCTTGAGGCCGGGACTTCGCGGATCCAACGATCAGCAGCCGTGAGGCGCCCATCCACCCGACGCAGCTTAACTCATGCGGCGCCCGGCGCCTCCACAACGGTGCGAACTCATCGGACGCCTACGCCCACCCGTTGCGGCCGCATGGGTTCACGACCCGGCGGGACGGAGGCGGCGTGGAAGGACGGAGTCGAATCGAGGAGGAGGAGCGGCGGCGAGAGAAAACGAGATCCGAGAGAAAGAGACGGTGTGTGGCGAATGAGAGCACGAACGAATGGGCCGCCGCCTCCCCACCCCATAGCCGCACGAGCCAACCACCGCGACACCACACAAGTCCCTCGACAACGAATAGACCAAAATACCCTATGGGCAGGGTATTACGTGCGGTGGCACGAGATCTTTCCCGCCGACGCCAGCGACGGACGATCGGGCTATATCCAAGCCACGGTCACGACAACCGAGGCCCACCATAAACGGACCCACACGCCGGAGACTTTAGGCGAAAACGCAGAAAACGAAGCGCGGAGGCGTTATAGGAAGTTACTATTCATTCCAAGAAGAACTTATTTTCATCCGACGCCCATTCCTCCAGATATTGATCCAACGGACGAAAACGCATCAAGAGAACCGATCCAACGGCCCGTAATCGCTGATCTCTGAGGAGGCTTGTAGAGACCTTCTTCTCTTAATTCTGGATTCGATCCCAAAAACATGGTGCTGTCCCACACTGTACACATTGACAGTAGGACCCACAAAAGTTCCACACACAAAGCCTGGGAGGCCCACTCCGCAGTGACCCAGGCACCTTCTCTCCGCCCCCAACCTCCATTTCCCAGTCCGCATCGCCCCCCTCCTCCCCACCCCAGATCTCCCACCCCGAACCCTACCATGGCGATCGCGGCGCGCGCCCTGCGCCGGCTCCCGCTCCACCTCGCCCCCGCGCTCGCCCGCCCCTTCTGCGCCGTCTCCCCCGCCGCCGCGGCCCCCGCCCCGGCCGCCGCGTCCGCCAAGGTCGCCGACCGCATCGTGCGCGTTCTCGCCATCGACCTCGACGGCGGGCGCCGCGAGGTGGTCGGCCTGGCCGGCCAGACCCTCCTCCGCGCGCTCGTCAACGCGGGGCTCATCGAGGCGGCCTCCCACCGCCTCGACGACATCGACGCCTGCTCCGCCGAGTGCGAGGTCCACATCGCGCAAGAGTGGCTCGAGAAGATGCCCGCGGCCTCCTACGAGGAGCGCTACGTCCTCACGCGCGCCTCCCGCAACCGGGAGCTCAACAAGCACGCCCGCCTCGGCTGCCAGGTCGTGCTCGGCAAGGAGCACCAGGGGATGGTCGTCGCCCTCCCCGAGCCCAAGCCCTGGGACATCCCGTAATGCGGCCCCCCTCCGCGGCGCGAGGCGAGGCGAAATTGTGCGGCCCTTCGACGCCGCGAGCCTTCCTTCCTCGCCCCTTCCGGTGCTTTCATGGTACGGATTTGATGAAAGAATAATGAATTTCATGGGCAAAACTTAGAGCTGTTTCTGAAACTTTTATTTTGTCTGAGTGTGGATGATGTAATGTGGAATCCCTTGCCATTTACGTCAGTTTGTTGTTTGTTTTGCTTTGTACATTTGATGTATTTTTGGTTGCAGCTCAGCATGTCCTCTCTGCATTCCATTTCTTTCTCATACTGAATTTTTAGCGCTTCCATAGTTCCATGGTGATGCCGTGAGAACTGCTGCCCATTCTGTATTATTGCCTATAGCAATCAACACCCAGAAATGCTTTTCTGTCTGAAAAATGTAGTCTGACTTCATATGCACATGTCCTGAATCATGTTCTTAGCTACCATCAGTGCAAATGTGGCTATAACTTAGAACTAACATGACGAGAGTGTAGGTAATTTCGGTCATGATCTTGGGTTTGAGCAGATGCAAAATCACATTTGCATTAGAAGGATGGCAGTTTACAAGACCAAAACAATTCCGTGCTGTCACATTTGTAGTCTGATTACCATTGGTTGGTAAACCAAAATGCTTCAAAAGCAATTCAAGAATCAATTCAAAATTGATAAGCTTTGCATGTGTAAATCGAGTTTCAAGAATATATCCACAGTAGCCTAATGCCAGCGAATAAGACATACATTTCGTGCGTGCATATACCTGTAAGAATGTGCTGCTTCGAGGAGCACAAATAGACTAAGCCAGGAAAACTTTGCAATATTGTGGTGCACCTGTTGCAATCAATTTCAGTGAGCCATTCAGAATCTCTAAAATCGTATCATGTTGCATCACTAACTTGATCAAAGCAAATGTTGGTGAAAGAACTAGCTTATGGCACTTGATTGTCATCTCCCAGATGTTGTCGTTGACAACGATTGTGAGGATCGTGCTTTGGCCACATTTATGTTCCCCATGGAAGTATGTCTACCTCTGAGTCGTTAAGTCTGAAACAATAGCTTGGTCTGGACATTGCGTGCTTTTTGTTAGATCATTAAGCTGAGAATTGTTGGTCTGGAATCCCTTTCCATTACCTCAGTTTGTTGTCTCTTTTGCTTTGTACATTTGATGAGTTGTTGGTTGGTTCAATCATATCCTCCCTGCATCATTTCTTTCTCATACTGATGAATACTATGCTGGCATAGTTTGTGGTGATGCCGTGAAAACTGCTGCCCATTCTGAATTACAGCATATATATCAATCAACATCCTAGAAATGCTTTTACTGTATGAAAAAATTGTAGTTTACCCCATGTACACTTGTGCTGAAGCTTGAAGTATGTTTTTAGCTACTACCAGTGCAAATGTGGCTACAACCTAGAACTAGCGTGACGAGAGTTCCCTAAGTATTTTTTGGACATGATCTAGGATGTGGGCGGATGCAAGCTCATATTTGCATTAGAAGAATGGTAGTTTAGAAGTCCAGTTATTTTGAAAGCAATTCACCATTATATTCAAAAGTGACAAACCTTTGCATGTGTAAATCAGATTTCGAGAACATAACCACAATATCCTAAGTGCCAGCGAACGAGACGGGCATTTTCTGTGTGCATGTTTCTGTAAGAAATGCCACGTCTGGAAAACTTTGTAATATTGCGTTGCATCTGTTGCAACCAGTTTCAGCGTGCCATTCAGAATTTCTAAAATTGTAGTATCATGTTGCGTTATGAGAATTGATGCCGCGCAGCATTGTTTATTACCCCAGAATTTCACTAGGATGTAATTGTCCATACCTGGCTGCCTGATGTTAATGTTCACACATCATCAGAACAACAAAACGGTTAAGTTGGTGTATTTCCATGCATTGCTTATTTCACATGGATGTAAGCTGTCCCTGCCTCACACCAGAACCCCAAATGGCTAGAGTTGTTGTACACCATGCATTGCTTTGGTTTAGACTTGCAATCTGTCAGATGTACGGATTTTGCAGAGTCGTTTATTAGTACTGACTAGTAGAATGCCCGTGCGTTGCTACGGGCCTTTTAATTTATTTTTTCTCATTGCATACATTTAATACTTGGTGGATTTTTTGGCACATTCCCACCACAACGCCTTGGGACCCTTGTCGATGAATTCTTTTTGATCGTCGACATAGTCCTCTTAGTTAAATTTCTTCTGTTTTATTGTGCTACACACATTGAACTATGATGATGTGTCTAGGGCACATCTAGATGTGCTCTAGTTATTGCACATCTAAGTATAAAGAGAAAAAGAAAAAAGAAAAAGAAAATATTCACATGAATCTCGACGTAATATCAATGACATAGGACTTAGATGTGCAATCATTATGACACATCTAGATGTGCTTTAGCAAAACTGATAAATTAACTACGACACATGGACAAAAATTGTACCAGACATCTCCTAATTATCATAGGAGTCTTAATTATCAATGGTTCAATAAGGAAATGGGCGGATGCCATACATGAGTCAGCGCGTCCAATGCTGATTTGGCACATGAACAAGATATGTTGTTACTACTTTTTTCCAGTTCTATACAATTTTTCTAAGGATGGCTCTGTCCTACGTCATCATGTAATTCTATAACCTGAACCAAAAGATGATTATAATTTAGAAACTAATCATTTGTTGCGAGAGAACGGTGTATGGTATGCATAAAGTATCATGTATGCTAACGACATTACCACATGGATTAAGAATCAAGTAAAGTTGTATATCAAAAATGCATCTCCACGAAAAGTTTCATCTCGAGCATAATGTTAACCTAAAGGAATCAACAATTAAAGCTTGAAAATAATAAGAAAACTGTAGGAATTCAACAACGTTCATTATTCCATAGAGGTTCTGGGATGGACACCATGGAAAACTAAAAGGACAAGAAAACCATGGTAGTTTGTATGAAGATGATTACCATTAGGACAGAACAATTTTCTACTACCTCTGTCCCATAATATAAGAACGTTTTTGACTCTAGTGTAGTGCCAAAAACGTTCTTATATTATGGGGACGGAGGGAGTACTAATTTTTCCTTTTGGAGGTACTGGCATGCACTTACTATTAATTTTAAAAAACATGCACTACTGAGATATGGAAAATTATGATACTGCAATAAAACTCTACAATTGAGTAGAAAATGACCAAAATGGAGAGCTCCATGCGCCTACATGACCTTACTTTTTAAAAAGTTAAAAACAACTTGCCCGCTAAGAGTAGAAAATTGCATCTACTATCTTCTCGGTGTTTGGATCACACAGCTCACCAATATATGCATTCGACTTTACGGCTAGCACCCATGTAGGAAGTTGGGGGCATCAGCTATGGCGTATGAGATTGCTTCAACTCACCTTGCGGCGACCTCATCAACAGTTACGAACCGGTCGGCGACTTCCTCGACATCGTATTGCGACGTGCCGATGTTGACGGGCTAGCTCAAAGCGCATGTCATGTCACAATAGCGCCGAAAGTGCCAGGGAACGATGTCTCGTGCGTTGCGGCTGGAGGCCATGGCGACGTCGAATCGCTTCTTGAAGTCGGCTGCTCCCACGCGCGAACACCGTGACTGACCATTCTCTTCGATGCAGAACACACTTAGGATGGCCAACGCCACCCAGAGGTTGTGCCCCATCACGGTGATGCTCACATCCTCGTCCTTGTACATGTCCACCAACTTCCGCATCTTAATCAGCAGTGACTCCTAGCTTTTTCCCCTCCTTCAAGAGGTACCACACTTAGTAGAAAACACGAAGGACGGCAACAAGTATAAAGAATCTATAGTCCAAATATAAATATATGTTTGTACATAAGACTGACAACTGGATAAAGCATATGTGCAAATTCTAAGAAACTAATATACTTATGTTCCAACTCAAATACTCAATTGATGATGCACAGAAGAAACAGATCAACTGAAATAAGAAAAAGAGCATTGTTTCCGGACATGACCGACAAAATTCCTCTTCCTCCCCTTCAATTTTTAGAATATGAATTAGGTTCTTGGCCGATGGAATTAGAAGCCATATGTCCAAAACTCCTGAAGCTGAATAATATGCACCTTTAACTTTGACGGCCGTTCCTCCATCATTACGCATGTTCCTCAGTAAGAGTTTATTACCTCCATTAAGGTGAATGCAGTGAACCAGTGGCACAAAGATCTTGAAATTTGAATGCTGGAATAAATCCATGCATGAATGTATTGTCCTACGACATTGGCACCAAATAAACATCAGAACTAAATCAAGGTGCACAAGAGGCCTCTAGTGGGATGGAATAGAAGATAAATAAGCTTAACTGCACTACCACAGAAATAAAAGATAATTATGAGGTGAAAAGAACTGAAAATCCAAAGTAAACTGAACCGACAGAACCGATGGGCATGCATCTTCCTGTTTGTACCACTCATGACCCCATGCTGGCCAATTCCTCCCTCTCTCCTGTGAACCAGAAAAAAAATCAGTACGGACAAAAGTTTGACTTTCCTTACTTAAATACTAATTTGACTTTAACGGTAAATCTAAGCAAGAAAAGGAACTAACCTGGTTGATCTTTTCTTGTTTTGTTCCGTTATTGCTTTCTATAGTATAACCCAATCCTTTTTTTGATAGAATGGAAAAAAAGGCACTAACCACGCTCTTGTTGAACTTGAGAAATTGTACATTGGAGAAAAGCAAATTATAGATCAATACATAAGACAAAAAAGATACTCCTTGCGGGCAACCGATGTGGAGACAAACTACAAGAACCTGATAATCCGCACATACTAAGGTGTCCATTTTGAACTTTAAAGTCTGTAGAAAATGTTGTCTGCACCACTATCACCATTAGGAGACTTCATCCATTTTCCCTACACTAAACTTAAAGTAGTCAACGGTAGGGGTTAAATACGAAAATATCACTTTGGTGTGTAGCATGGTGGTCATAGATCTAGCTGCAAAGAAGCTGAATGATTACATGTTTTAGCGACTGAGTTTTAGTTTCAGTATTATTAAAAAGTGCTTTATCAACAATACTCAGAGGTCAAACGCATGGCATTGCTCTCTAGTACGCATATGTGTCCTCAAGTAATCAAACACGAGCATATAATTTAAAGCACGAACAGTTACTAAACACGCCTTGCCCATTTTATTGTGTAATAGGAATGAGATCCGACACTGATGGTAAATCAGACGGGAGAAAAAGCATCTGCTCAAGTAAAATCATTTCCATCAACCTTCACCGTAGAATTAGTATGTATCGACATGAAAAACAGTAATTTCCTATGGACTGAGACAACTCTCAAATGTGTCCTTAAAAAAGATAGCCACAAGCAGGAACCCAAAAGACGATTATCTTACCAAAATTTTGCACTTCCGTTGGGCTTGAACCTGAGATCTCCGCTGGAAACACCATGGCAAATGCCTGTCAGTGCAACCACCTACCGACCTTCACATTGTCCAAAATATCAATACCCACCCTGATACAACCAAATGGTCTGTAGTTAGTCCAGAAAGATTTGTAGAAAATCAACCACATGGCGGAGGAGATCAACGGTGTGGCTGTACGGTTGGCGGAGTCGAAGAAGAAGGGGAGAAAAAGCATCTGCTCAAGTAAAATCATTTCCATCAACCTTCACCGTAGAATTAGTATGTATCGACATGAAAAACAGTAATTTCCTATGGACCGAGACAACTCTCAAATGTGTCCTTAAAAAATATAGCCACAAGCAGGAACGATTATCTTACCAAAATTTTGCACTTCCGTTGGGCTTGAACCTGAGATCTCCGCTGGAAACACCATGGCAAATGCCTGTCAGTGCAACCACCTACCGACCTTCACATTGTTCAAAATATCAATACCCACCCTGATACAACCAAATGGTCTGTAGTTAGTCCAGAAAGATTTGTAGAAAATCAACCACATGGCGGAGGAGATCAACGGTGTGGCTGTACGGTTGGTGAGTCGAAGAAGAAGGGGCTCCAGCGCCATTGACATGGAGGAGGTCATCCGCCGTCGATGAGGGGCCTTCCGGCATCCTCACCACCGAAAAAGGGTCTCGGCGCCATTGACGTGGAGGAGGTCATCCGCCGTCGATGAGGGGCCTTCCGGCATCCTCACAACTTGGAAAAACACGGCGATATCTCCAACGCACCACGAACTTCCCGTCTCCTCCTGGCCGCCGCCCTCGTCCTGCTATAACCGTGCCCGTGCATGACGTCGGACCCATCAACTATGGTGGTCACGCCGCATGAGGCTGAGCGGGCACACCCACCTTGGATTCACAGCCGCAGCATGCCTTGCACGAGGCGACACTCATCTTCGACCATGAAGAAGATGGAAGGTGCGTTGCCGGACGGGGATCATGAACTTCGCCTGACTCGGCAAGGATGATGTCGTCTCTCATGCCGGACTCGGCCAAGACATCGGGCGCGGGCACGATCGTCCCACACATGGTCGATGACAGCTACGTTGATTTGATGGTGGCCGGAGAAGACCAGGGACGATGGGGATCAGGAAGTGAAGATTAAGGAGAGAAGTTGACAAATAGGAAGGCTAGCGTTGAATGCGGTGCGGTAGATCAGGAGCTTATAGTTGGAAAAGATCTGCAGGCGGATCGCACACTATATGAGAAAAAGGAAACAAATTGCACACAAATAGGAAACAGAGGGAGTACCTTCCTATCCAGGTGCACGAGCGCATGCACCTCCTTTTTTTTTTGATTTTTCTTACCGTGCAAAAACCAGAGAAAGTGAGCAAACGGGAGGTGGGGTTTTTTGATAAAAATCGAAGGACTGATTTCCCAATCGATATCGGTGGGATTTCCTTCGATGGGATGGGTGGAACGAACGAACGAACGAAACGACGTACGTACCCGTTCATTAGGAGTAGAGAAAATGAAGAAGCCGGATGAAATGACAGGTTTTGAGAGTAGTCAGAGATCATCAGCTATCCCAGCTTAATGAGCTACACTACTATCTACTCACATATGCCTATTTAACATAGAAACACCTCAGCTGTTCTCTTGGTATGCTACTGGCAACAAAACCTAATGCCCGGCCGCGGCCAAATAATGGCAGCAACAGCTAAATACTCCACGAAGATCATCATCCAACAAGAAAGAAAATTTGTGTTGACTCACGTAACAAAAATTTGTGTTCACTCACATAACAAGAATGACAGTGCAACTGCAGTGCCACAGAATTTGCAAATAGCAGTATAGGGTTTATCACGACCTTAACAAAACAGCCATAATACTGATAACAACATGAGGAGTCAAACTCCGGAAGGTAAAATAGCTAGAAAAGGTGCCAACACGATTATTTTTCCAAGAAGTCTGGTTCAAAGCTGTAATGACTGAACAACAGGTTCCAGCCACCTGCGGTTCCTGGACTTAGGAGTTTTAACATGTGATTCTGCATCAGGCATCCTACTGTTCTTCCTCCTCGGCCTTCTTGTGAAGCTCCAGCATCAAATTGGCAGCTGCAGAGCACCTCGCCTCGCGTGGGTTCGGATGAGGACCACCAGTGATGGTCATCTCAAAATAAGGGCAGCTCAGACGTACACTAGCGTGGAACATTCCTGAAAAGATAGGAAAAGGACCGGTGAAGAAGTGCACCAGAGAGGGAATATGATGGTCAATCAAACATCAGTTATGGTTATTGCTAACTGGGGACATAGTTAATCTGATCTGAGATAAAGCCTACAAGGGTGCACGAGTGTCTTTCATAACCATTAAACGTTAAACAAACCTAACACTTCAACAGAGCATAACATGTGGTAAACAAACAAGTGGCCTATGTGGATTGCTATATTATAGCATCAAAAGAGCAAACTTGCCTACTTATCTGACACCTTGAAAACTCTTTTGTTCTAAGCATGGTCAGTGTAGCGTACTATGTATGTATAAGCGAACGAGGAATGATAACCAGAAGTGCAAGACCCATTCATATGATATTCCTGATTGTTATGCCTACATGGCCCAAGAACCTAATGCTTGCGTATCCAGAAGATCGAAGAGTTTATACATACCATCTGATACTGAAGGTACTACTGTGTATCCTGGGAATATCCAATTGGCCTCACAGCAGATCTTATCAAGCTCCTGCATTGACAAGTGTCGCATGTACATGTGGCATTTTAAAATTCTGATAAATTAGTTCAGCTTGAGGTTTCTTACCTCACAGTGTCGGAGGAGTGCCTCCTCAATTTCTTCTTCTTAGTAATGAATTGGCCGCCATCTCCAGAGCAAGATGAATTGGTAACTTCCATAAAATTTGAGCCAGTTTTCACATATTTATCTACTATTGAGACCACTTTTGGTGTCATCATCCCTTCTGCATAATAAGGTTTACAACATGATGATTACAAGAAATGCGGAACCGATATAGAAAGAACTTCCTGTAAAAAATTGGCACAAGTATGATACACCCCAATTTAATACAAAACTTTTGGAAATGTATGGCTCCTAGAAACACATGCCTGCAATGTTGGCCACAAAACTATAACCGTTTTGCAGGGTGATTATAAATGTAACGATATTTAGATGTGAAAAGGGTAGAATACCACTTAAGATTGTCTGAATGTCCATATCACATTGAGCAATTTGTTCCTGAAGTATGCGTTCCTTGTGAAGCTGAAACAAATGATAGGATGTTCACATCAGATTCTCACTAGAAGAAAAATTATGGGAAACAAACATCAATTTTCCCTGAAATATAATAAAAGACACATAACATACAATATCATCCCGTATTTTCTGAATTCTGTAGCGAATCATACATGTAGTCATTGTTGTACTTAGTGGTGACACCTTCAATGAAAAGTTGGAAACACAGAGAATAAAAACTTGGGAGGACCAGTTACCAATATATGAAAAATAAGCAGTCTTGGGTAGGTTTATCCAAACCTGACTCTGAAGACATTTCCATATTTTTGCACTCCAAAGCACGGTTCTTCACTGAAGGATCAACACACGTCGCCTGATACAACAATTAGTTCTTCAAGTTAAAGCAGGGTGAATGGATCACACGAAAACGTTGGCCTATTCATCACCTACTCATCTGAAACTGATTTATGAAAAGGACGAATACTTATTTTGATTTATTGAGCACAGAGGGTGTGGCTCCTCTCTTTTTATGGATACTTTCCTAACAATAAGATTTTTTCTTCACCAATACGCTATCCTTAATAAATGGGACATTATCCCTATTTGATATGTTTTGGATTGTGCCAGCTTCCCTCATTTACGGAAGGGTGTGATGTCGCACTTCTCAAAATATTTACGTGGTGAACAAATGACAAACGCTCTAAGCCTATGCTACTTATAGTAGAGTGCATATGAGAGCACAAACGAATAGAATAAAGCGCGACAATTGTTACTATAACATTGATATAGACAAGGATGGGTCATCATATTCGAAGCCTATTTTCTATAACCATTTTAGAGTGTGCATATGATCCTAATGTGTCCTAGTATTGTAGTTTTTCAAACTGAAACTACGATCCTATAGGTACCGAAGATAACTACTCTACATAGCCACATAGCACAAAAGAGGGAATTTAAATACAAGGAAGAGCTCTGCAAGGACAAAGAGAAGACTTAAAGTGTAAGATCAAAATCCTTGTGAAAATATGCCGTATCAACATATGCTATAATATGAGGAGACATATTCAAAACTTGCTAGCCAAATAACGAATTGCTACTGACATATGTCGTTTAATATTAAAACACCTCGGCTGGTCTCTCGATATGCTACTAGCAATAATACCTAATGATCAAGAAGGTCGAAACATCTAAGTACTCTGCGAACATCATCAACCAATAAGAATTCAAGAAATAACACGGGGAGGGATCGTTGTGTCGGAGCAATTTCGGCCGAGGAAGACGGCCTGGTGCTCCTACCGCGATGACGACGGCGAAGCTTCTCCATGGTGAGCATTTGCGAAAGCGACAACCCCTGCTCCTCCGGCGATGGAGTGCGGCCGAGCTTGACACATCGGGGAAGGGAGGCAGCAGCTACAACGATGAGAAGTCGAGCTGCGGGTGAAGAGAGGGAGGCGGCAAGCATGGAGGGACGAAGTCGGAGAGGTAGTCAAGGGCTAGAAAGAGGGAGGCGGTGAGGGGTTTCTGCGGAAGAAACTTGACTGCGGCCCGAGGGTGAGGAGGGCGGCCGATATATCTTGATAGCGGCGGCGTGCGAGAGGAGATGTGGTTGGCGATGCAAGGCTCGGTGGTGGATTTGCACGCCGAACCAGCCGCCACGGGCGAGCGGTGGATCTGGTCGACGATGGTGCTTCTCCCACTATCGTCGCCTCAAAGGCTCGTTGTTCTCCTCCCGACGCTCACCAGATCTGTCGACGCTCACAAGATTTGCCAACGCTGAGAGAAACATGCAGAAGAGCGACTGCGTTGGCGTGTGGAAAGAGATGAGGTTGCGTGTGTGGGGAGAACGCGAGAGACTAGCCAATCATGAAGGGCAAAACATGTGAATTCTCTCTCTCTCAAAGACAAGTATCCACTACACGCACAGTGTACCTCTCTCGCCATTCGCTGCGCCGCATAATGCACCTCTGCCGACGTGGACACAGTGAGAGGGCGCCTTTGCATTCGGCCTTATTGTGTTTGATATTACTATAGCTAGCCGACTCAAACTTGCCTAATAAGTTAGATCAAACAAAATTTTCTTTGTATCTCTAACTCTATTTACAAAACTTGCCTTTTATATCAGTTTTTCTAGTATAATAATCTATTAAGTCGTCTATAACCCATAACTAAACAGTAAAGTTTATCAATTTCATTGTCGTACATCTCTTGGTGGCCCCATCCAATATCCTGGAGAGACATGCTTGAACCGTGTCCAGTAGACGACCTCTTCCGCTCATCCCCAGTGTAAGATTTTCTTACAAGGCAGCAAAGATGCGACTTGTAATATGTGATTACAGACACATACCTATCAGGAAGTGGACGAGGATCCGAGAGAGGACGTCCTGCACGCAGCGGCATCTGAAGCCATATATTTAGCCGCACGATTCATCGAGCTGATCCACGCATTAACTAGCTGTGGAAATGACCCCGACGTCATACATCACTATATACAAACGAATACAATGGCCACGTCAAGCTAGGTGGGCTCATCCCCTGCGGTACGCAACTGACATTTAAGGAATTTTGTACCATGTGGGCCCGGTTTGGTTTTACTAAAGTGTCTGGGCGACATAGACTAGGTTGCGTGTACCTACGTTAGTCGGTCCTCCGTTCTCACCAGTTGCACCTACTAGCACGCGGACCTGCTGGAACTGAAAAAGGGCCGCCTGAGGTCCGGCTGGATCTACTTATGACGAATCCCAGCCCAGAGCGATGGCACCGGCGACGGGCAAGAGATGAGTAAAACTCTTATTTACTATGTTTCGCTGTTGGTCGGCGCCGGTCTTGCAGATGGACATGCGCCGGTTAACTTGTTGGGCGAGTGAGGAAGGGAGCTAGAGCGCTGGACGAACTAGGGACGAGATCTTACCTTGCTGCGAGGCGGAGTGCGCTTGCGACGTCGCCCGGAGAAATCAAGAAAACCTTCGATGCGGTGAGCAATGCACCTTGTTTCATCTACAGCTGTGTGGTAGAGGTTCTGCATTCAAATGCGGGTGCGGCTAGAGGGTGGGGTTGGATATTTTTAACGTAGCGTGTGCAGGGTGCCTCTCTGACAAGATGTCGTGGTTCATTCTGACCGTGCGGCCACTGGCATGGATGTTAGTGCACGGCTCACACTGCATGCCTCGATGATTGATGCATGCAGGCCGCGTCACTGCTTTTAACTTAACAAATGCGGAATGTGCTTTTCTTTAATTTAACGTTAATTTTCAAATGAGGTTACATGATGGCATTGCACGCATTCGTCATCTTGCCCAACGAAAAAACAAGCGACACGCTGCCCACTTGGTGAACAAATAGTCTTTTCTCAATAATAATTCGTTTATTTTGCAGCCGGTCCTTCGGTGTCCGTCACGTTCGGCCTTCCCTCTGCTTCATTGCTGCCCGCCTGCTGTACAACGTGTGCGAGTGTGCACTCTGTCTTATTGGTGCATGGTGTTTAAATAGGGGTGATAAAGAAAAGGTTACGTTACACAGTGCTTCGGGCAACAGCCTTGTACTGCCATTTGCAGAGTGTTCTTGACTGTCAGGTGCGTGCTCCAATCTAATACGCATATACGTTGCCATCCCAAATTCTACCGTTTCCTATACTCTAACTAGCATGCCATGCTGATGCGAATCGCGAAGGGCCATGCACCGTCGATGCCGTGCGTTCATATGCCGCTGCGTGCAGCCCTGCACTTCTCACGAGGATCCTTCCTAATCGAATAGTAAATATTCATTACATAATGGGTCATTCGTCCACGTTGAAAACTTGTCCCACTTGCATGTCCACCAATGTGGTGGTCGTTGCTGGCTAAAGTCACAACTTTGAGCACTATAGCCTCCTTGATGATGTTCCTTTTTAAATTACTAACAAACATGCCTGTGTGTTGTAATGTGAGACAAAAATATTACACCCTAGCTAAATAAGTATCCCTCAATTGATGAACATTTTTTTGAAATTTGGGATATTCTCTTGATATTCACGAACATTTGTTTTGTTTAGACGAACATTTTTTGAAATGCATGAACAGTTTTTTAATTCAGCAAACGGTTTCTGAATCGATAAACTTTTTTTTGAAATTAAGGAACACATTTTGAAATTTTCGATTTTCTTTGAATTTTTGTGAACATTTTCTAAAATTTCATGGATATTTTTTCAAATTCAAGAATATGTTCTGAATACACGATCATTTTTTCAAAATCATGCATATTTTTGTTTTCCAAACATTTTTTCGATATCATGACTTTTTAATAATTTCTGAACAACTTTTTAAAATCACCAACATTTTTGAATCCGCGAACATTTTATGATTTCCTAAACATTTTTTGAATTCATGAATATTTTTTGAATTCTTGCACATTTTTTTCAAAACACAATTTTTTTAAATTTGTAAATCCTGAATTAATTTAAAAAACAAAAAACAAAAACAAAAACAAGAAAAGAGAAGTCAAAAAAGGGGGCGTCACGCCCCACACATAGGCCAGCCCATGAACATGGGGGAGGAGGTCCGCGATTCAGAGAGAAAATGGAGGGAAAAAGTGGACATATCCTATTCCGCGCTTCAGGCACCTGTTACAGTATAAACTGCAAACGTGCGCACACTGCCACTACGCTCAGGGGCAGCCCATTCTCCTTTGTTATTTTTTTGGTTAAAAGTTTCCAAAAAAGATGCTGGATGACGATGGGATCAAACTGCCGACCTCATCATTCGAAGGGAGCGCAACAACCACCAAGCCACTCAGATCATCTACAGTCGAATTTGGCAAATCCGAGCCCTCAAACGTCCGTGGACGAGCCCAGACGCGTCCATGGGCAGTGACCGGTCATATCTTAAATTTACTCCTCTGCATCCGGATACCTCATATTTGAAACCTTAAATCCATACAAAAGCATGCAAACAAGGAAATCCTACGCAGATCAACATATACTGCCCCAAGCCTCGCCGGGGATGTCCACTATCTCCGTGCCCGGCTCCGGGTACATGGGCGGCAACTGCAACTCCGGCTCCTCCAGCTACTTTGCCTCATTCTTCGCCTCCGCCTCACGTTCGGCGAAAAGCGCGCCGGTTCCCACCCGTTCCAGCCGGATGAACTGCCGGTTGGCCTCGACATAGGCCTCATGCTGGATGGACTCCAGGATGCCCTACTGCTCCGCCATCTCTGTCACTTGGGCGACCGTGAACTCCGTCATGGTGTCCTCCATGTTGAAGCCCACAGAAGGCGCCAGATCGTCCTCCGGCTGCTCCACCTCCACCTCCTCAGGATCCGCCACCTCCGTCAAAACCGTCTGCTGCTCCGGCTCCTCCTTCTCCAGCTCCGACGAATCTGGAGGCAGGCTGGCTGCTATGCGGGCAGTGCACCTCGCCTGGTTCTCCTCCTCAATCTGGAACTGACACTCCGGCATGAGTATAGCATACGACGTCTGTTGAGGATATAGCTACTGAGTGTAAACCGGCCAGGAGGGCCCGGTTCACCCTCGACTATGCTGAAGCCCATGAAGATCTAGAAGATGGCATTTTACTAACGAAGCTTAGAAGCCCACAACCCAAAGGCGGATTAGGGCCCATAGTGGTAAACCGCCATGACTATGTAAACTTGTAATATAAGTTAGGAAAGGAGAGACCGAGCCGGACACTTTGTATGAGTCGGCCTCGGGGCTCTGGAAACCGGCCGAGCGTCAACCTGTGTATATAAAGGGACGACCCGGCGGCGATTCAGGGACGACAAACAATTCGAGACTCAGGCAAGCGTATTTCGCTCCCTGGTCATCGAAACCCAATCAATCCCATCACAACTAGACGTAGGCTTTTACCTTCATCGAAGGGGCCGAACTAGTATAAACTCCCGTGTCCCTTGTCCGGTTTAACCCCTTCAAGCTAACCCGTTGTGATGGCTCCACGACTAAGTCCTTTCATGAGGACATCTGACGTGTTAATTCCACGACAGTTGGCGCCCACCGTGGGGCTATCGCACGATGGTGTCGAGTTCTTGAAGGGCTGCTCTGAAGGACTTAAGGGGTACGTGATCGGCCGGATGACCAAAAGTCGTCGCGGCAAGCTCTACATCGACGACGAAGGATGGGGCCCCGAGGCCGGCTCGATCGAGTACGGGTACCGGGTCCCCTTCGGCGGAATTCATGTCTTCATCGGCAAGATCGGCGAACCGGGCCCTGAGCCGGACATCTGCACCGACCTCGTCGAGACGGCTCGGCGTCGAAGTCCAGCCCGGGTTAAGCCCGCCGTGAAGCGTCGTTCGTAGGATGTGTCCATGGGATCGGATCTGAACCGTGTCTGAAGGCGAGACGGCCGTATACTCCGACGGCGAAGTCATCCATCGCTAAACCGAGTCCTTGTACCAGATTCATAGCGGTGTGTTCGAAGGATATTCCGATGGCAACAGTATTCCGGACCTCCTAGAACCGCCAAGTCGGGTTGCTGTCTACATGGCCGGAACACAGCCCACGTTGCAGTCTTCATCCACCGCAGCGACGAACACCGGATCAGCAGCCGCGGCAGGAGTTCCGGCGCGCCGTCCGACGCAAGTCCTCTCCGATTTGATGGACGCCTGGGCGACCTTGTTGACCGCAACAGTCACCCCAGAGACGAGGGATCAGCACAATGCGGACGTTGCGAAACTGAAGGACCAAATAGCACAGGCTAAGGAGGACCGGGGAGCTGAGGATGGTAGGATGGCTGAAGAACGGGCTGCTTTGGATGCTCAATCACAGCGGATACAGGCACAGAATTACTAGCTCATGCTGGATCGGACCGCATCACATGATGTAATGCGAAGGAAGGACCAGTCACGTCTGCCGCCGGTTTACGAAGGGTTAAATCTTTTCCAGACGCCAGGCGCTGGGACGAGCAATCCGGCAGCTGCAAACCGGACGGAGGCGCCTAGGACAGCTCCGGATCAACTACGGATAACGGAGCCACCCCGACGAACAGATAACCCGTCGCAATACGTGTCTACACTGCCGGGTCACTTCTCGAGCCCTCTGGATAACATGATTGCCGCAGCTTCACGCCTGGCGGCCATTCCGATGGAAGGTGATTCAATAGCAGCAGTTGAAACGCGGAGGGCGAGAGATCTTCTCCAAACCGCCGTGGTGCAGCAACAGGCTTATTCATATAGTCGGGATAGAATTCATTCAACCCCTCGACCAAGCCCAAGTTATAGCAGGCGTATGGATGAACCGGAGGTGTCTAGCGCCGCTGACATCGCAATGCTCAAGATGTGGTGGATCATGGCAGGGCATGAAGGGATGCCGCTTTGGGTCGTTATCAACCCGCCCGGTTCAGCCAAGGCGTCGATTGACCGAGGCACCGAGCTTGCCTTCAGTTCTGGGAGTGCCGTGCCTTATTCCGCTCTCCATAATGTGCGTTTGCCCAAAGATTTCAAGGGTCCACGCAAAGTGCCTAACTACACGGCGGATCAGCCACCTGAGGCGTGGGTCGAGAGTTATGAGATGGCAATGGAGATGCTAGATGTAGATGAAGCAGCTTGTGCAAAATACTTCACGATGATGTTGGAGGGAACAACCCGTACTTGGTTGAAAAATCTGCCGCCTAATTCCCTCGAGTCATGGGATCAGTTGAAGGCCCGGTTTATAGCCAATTTCAAAGACACGTGCAAGCAGCCCATGTCCATTGTGGTTCTGGATGCTTGTGTTCAAGGAGAGAACGAGTCCACAACTCATTGGGTACGTCGGGTTTCAAAAGTTTTACACTCGTCCGACCGGATTAATGCTGGTCAAGCGATTATCACACTGGAGCGCAATTGCCGGTTTAAGTCACTGAAGATGAAGTTGGGACGGCTCAAGCGCCACTGCAATGACATGGGAACCCTCATGGCAGCCTTGGTAAAGTATGCCGATTCTGATAATACCAAGGATCCCGATTCTGATAATGAGAAACCGGAGAAGGGAAAGAAGAATGGCGGTGCAAAGGGACAAAGACAACCAAGGAGGCCATGGGAATAATGGTAAGCGTAAAGCGGATTCAGATTTTGTGGCTAACGCTAATGTGTAGCGCCGAAAAGGTAAACCGCCCCAGCGCGGCGGGGCGATGAATCTGAAGCGTTTGTTGAATCAGCCCTGTCCAAAGCATGGGACCAAGGAGGCTCCTGCAACGCATCTATGGAAGGATTGTAACATTATGAAGGAGTTCAAAAACTCTGATATTTTCCGGTATGATCAGGGTCCGTCGGGCGGTTCAGGTCCAGGTTTCCATGGTGGCGGCGGTTCAAACTCTGGGTTTCAGAATAATCATGGCAACCAGCACAACCAAGGTGGTAATAACCAGCAGAATAATCAAGGGAATCAGCAGCAGTCGGGTTACCGTGAGTCACCCAAAGCAGCTTGAATGGTGGGCAATATCATGTGTTCACCACTAGTCTGTGCAAGCGTGATCGAAGCTTCACAAGAGGGCGGTCAATCTTTGTTGAACCGGCAGTTCCACGTTATACGTGGTGGTCGGAACAACCTATTGTGTGGAGTAGGGAGGATCATCCGCCCGGGTTGACAATCCGGGTCAACTAGCCTCGTGGTGGCGCCTCGGTGGGAGGTTATAAGTTCACCAAAGTACTCATGGATGGAGGAAGCGATGTCGATATTCTGTATTATGAGACATTCCGTCGCATGGGGTTTACAGATAAGAATCTTAAACCGTCCAACACTGTTTTTCTTGGTGTGGTACCAGGTAAATCGGCGTATCCCGTAGGTAAGATCGCTTTGGAAGTTGTGTTTGGTGATGAGCATGATTCTAGGTCTGAGACATTGACCTTTGAGGTAGTAAGAATCCAGAGCCCGTACCATGCGCTGTTTGGGCGGCCGGCTTATGCAAAATTCATGGCAAGGCCTTGTTATATTTATCTGCAGCTCAAGATGCCGGGTCATAAAGGGACTATCACGGTTCATGGAAGTCGAAAAATCGCGTTGGATTGTGAGGAAGGTGATGGGGCTTATGCTGAGGCGGTTTGTGCTACAAAGGAGCTAAAGTTTTATAAGGAGAATGTTGATCCGGCAGATATGACCCCTCTGAAGAAGCCCACCACTGAGCATGACCCAACCCTGCATTTCAAACCGGCTGACGAGACTAAGCTTGTTGACTTCGTACCTGGCGACTCGTCCAAGCAGTTCAAAGCATCGGCACCAATCTGGATCCAAAATAGGTAAGCGCGCTCATCGAGGTCATCCGTGATAACTGGGACATTTTTGCATGGAAGCCTTCTGACATGCCAGGTTTACCGAGGGAACTCGCCGAGCACACTCTTAATATTGATCCGAAGTTTAAACCGGTCGTGCAATTTCTTCGTCGCTTTAATGAAGAAAGACGCAAGGCAATTGGTGAAGAGGTAGCCCGTTGGGCTGCTGGGTTTATCGTCAAGTGTTTCATCCTGAATGGTTGGCTAATCCGGTCTTTGGTTCTTAAGAAAACGGCACTTGGCGTATGTGTATGGACTACACGGACTTGAATAAGGCTTGCCCGCCGATCCCTTTGCTCTCCCGCCGTATTGATCGGATCATTGATGCGACGGCGGGTTGTGAGCGCTGAGTTTTTGGATGCTTATTCAGGATATCATCAAATCAAGATGGCGATTAAGGACCGTGGAGAAGACAACCTTCATCACTCCCTTTGGAGCCTTCTGCTATGTTTCTATGCCCTTTGTGCTCAAGAGTGCTCAGGCAACTTATCAGCGTTGTGTGCAAAATTGTCTTCACACGCAGATTGGGCGTAATGTTCATGCTTATGTGGATGACATTGTGGTGAAATCCAGGAAGAAGGAAACACTGATAGATGACCTCAAGGAGACGTTTGACAATCTTCGGGTTTACAAGATGATGCTTAATCCGGATAAATGTGTTTTTGGTGTTCCGGCAGGAAAGCTTCTCGGGTTTCTTGTATCCAATAGGGACATTGAGGCTAACCCAGAAAAATTAAGGCAATCACATCCCTGGCTAAACCGAAGTGTATCAACGATGTTGAGCGTCTCGCAGGTCGGATTGCAGCCCTTAGCCGGTTTATCAGTCGTTTGGGAGAGAAGGTAATTCCTTTGTATCGGATGTTGAAAAAGACGGATGATTTAAATGCAGGTGACGCAGCCAATGCGGCCTTTGAGGAGCTAAAGCGGCAGTTGGTTGAACCGCCGGTTCTTGCAGCCCCAGTTGATCATGAGCCTTTGCTGTTATACATGGCTGCCAATGCTCGAGCGGTCAGTGTAGCAGTTGTGGTTGAGCGTAAAGAAGCTGGGAAGGAATATCCGGTTCAACGACCTGTATACTACATCAGCGAAGTCCTGATTGAGTCAAAACAACGCTATCCACATTGGCAGAAGTTGGTGTTGTTGGGTAACGTAGTAATTTCAAAATTTTCCTACGCACACACAGGACCATGGTGATGGCATAGCAACGAGAAGGGAGAGTGTCGCTCACGCACTCGTGAGACCAAAGCGGAAGCGATCACAACGTAGAGGAAGTAGTCGTCGTTCTCCTCGCGATCCTGCCGATCCCAAAGGCCGTTACTCCGGCACCTCCGAGTCGATGATGACGTAGAGGAAGTAGTCGTCGTTCTCCTCGCGATCCAGCCGATCCCAGCGCCCGTTACTCCGGCGCCTCCAGTTCTTGGCACACGTTCAGCTCGATGACGCTCCTCGGGCTCCGATCCAAGAAAGCTCGGGGAGAGGGAGTTCCGTCGACGACGGCGTGGTGGACGATCTTGATGTTTCACCGACGCAGGCTTCGCCTAAGCACCGCTACGATATGACCGAGGTGGAATATGGTGGAGGGGGGCACCACACACGGCTAAGGAACGATCTCAAGGATCAACTTGTGTGTCCTAGGGTGCCCCCCCACCCCCGTATATAAAGGAGGGAGGGAGGAGGTGGCCGGCCACAAGGGGGGGCGCACCATGGGGAGGGGGACACCTACTCCAAGTAGGTTTCCCTCTCTTCCTTATCTCATTTGGAGGGGAAGGAAGGAGTACTAGTATTAGGAAGTAGTACTAGTAGTAGGAATAGGAAGAGGGGAAGGAGAAAGGAAAGGGGCGGCCCCCTCCCCAATTCGGATTGGGCTTGGGCGCCCCTCCCTTGTTCCTTCTCCCTTCCTCCCACATGGGCCCAATAAGGCCCATATACCTCCCGGCGGGTTCCGGTAACCTCCCAGAGCTCCAAACTTCTCCGGAACCTTTCCGATGTCCAAATATATCCGTCCAATATATTAATCTTTATGTCTCGACCATTTCGAGACTCCTCGTCATGTCCGTGATCATATCCGGGACTCCGAACAACCTTCGGTACATCAAAATACATAAACTCATAATATATCCGTCATCGAAACCTTAAGCGTGCGGACCCTACGGTTCGAGAACAATGTAGACATGACCGAGACACATCTCCGTCAATAACCAATAGCGGGACCTGGATTCCCATATTGGTTCCTACATTTTCTACGAAGATCTTTATCGGTCGTACCGCATAACAACATAATCGTTGTTCCCTTTGTCATCGGTATGTTACTTACCCGAGATTCGATCATCGGTATCCAATACCTAGTTCAATCTCACATCGCAAGTCTCTTTACTCGTTCCGTAATACATCATCTCACAACTAACTCATTAGTTGTAATGCTTGCAAGGCTTATGTGATGTGTATTACCGAGAAGGCCCAGAGAAACCTCTCCGACAATCGGAGTGACAAAACCTAATCTCGAAATACGCCAACCCAACAAGTACCTTTGGAGACACCTGTAGTACTCCTTTATGATCACCCGATTACGTTGTGACGTTTGGTAGTACCCAAAGTGTTCCTCCGTAAACGGAGTTGCATAATCTCATAGTTACAGGAACATGTATAAGTCATGAAGAAAGCAACAGCAACATACTAAACGATCAAGTGCTAGGCTAACGGAATGGGTCATGTCAATCAGATCATTCTCCTAATGATGTGATCCCGTTAATCAAATGACAACTCATGTGCGTGGTTAGGAAACATAACCATCTTTGATTAACGAGCTAGTCAAGTAGAGGCATACTAGTGACACTCTGTTTGTCTATGTATTCACACATGTATTATGTTTCCGTTAATACAATTCTAGCATGAATAATAAACATTTATCATGATATAAGGAAATAAATAATAACTTTATTATTGCCTCTAGGGCATATTTCCTTGATCTTCCACTTGCACTAGAGTCAATAATCTAGTTCACTCAAGAATGATTCTAACACCCATGGAGTCTTGGTGCTGATCATGTTTTGCTCGTGGAAGAGGCTTAGTCAACGGGTCTCAACGCTCGTTAGATCCGTATGTATTTTGCAAATCTCTATGTCTCCCACTTGGACTTGGTCCCGAATGGAATTGAAGCATCTCTTGATATGCTTGGTCCTCTTGTGAAATCTGGATTCCTTTGCCAAGGCAATTGCACCAAGATTGTCACGTAAGATCTTCATTGGTCCCGATGCACTAGGTACAACACCTAGATCGGAAATGAACTCTTTCATCCAGACTCCTTCATTTGCTGCTTCCGAGCAGCTATGTACTCTGCTTCACATGTAGATCCCGCCACGACGCTTTGTTTAGAAGCTGTACCAACCGACAGCTCCACCGCTTAACAAAAACACGTATCCGGTTTGCGATTTAGAATCGTCCGGATCGCTGTCAAAGCTTGCATCGACGTAACCATTTACGACTAGCTCTTTGTCACCTCCATATCTGAGAAACATATCCTTAGTCCTTTTCGTGTATTTGTGATGTTCTTGACCGCTGTCCGATGATCCACTCTGGATTACTTTGGTACCTTCCTGCCAAGCTTACAGCTAAGCATACGTCAGTGTCTGGTACACATTGCATACATGATAGAGCCTATGGCTGAAGCATAGGGAACATCTTTCATTTTCTCTCTATCTTCCTGCCGTGGTCGGGCATTGAGTCCGACTCAATCTCACACCTTGTAATACGTAAAAACCTTTCTTTGCACGATCCATTTTGAATTTCTTCAAAACTTTATCAAGGTATGTGCTTTGTGAAAGTCCAATTAAGCGTCTTGATCTATCTCTATAGATCTTGATGCCCAATATGTAAGCAGCTTCACCAAGGTCTTTCATCGAAAAACTCTTGTTCAAGTATCCCTTTATGCTATCCAGAAATTCTATATCATTTCCGATCGATAATATGTCATCTACATATAATATCGTAAATGCTACAGAGCTCCCACTCACTTTCTTGTAAATACAAGCTTCTCCAAAAGTCTCAGATAAACCCAAATACTTTGATCACACTATCAAAGCGTTTATTCCAACTCCGAGATGCTTGCACCAGTCCATAAATGGATCATTGGAGCTTGCACACTTTGTTAGCTCCCTTTGGATCGATAAAACCTTCTCGTTGCATCATATACAACTCTTCTTCCGTAAACCCATTCAGAATGCGGTCTTTACATCCATTTGCCAAATTTCATAATCATAAAATGCGGCAATTGCTAACATGATTCGGACAGACTTAAGCATCGCTTCTGGTGAGAAAGTCTCATCGTAGTCAATCCCTTGAACTTGTCGAAAACCCTTTGCGACAAGTCGAGCTTTGTAGACAACAATATTACCGTCGGCGTCGGTCTTCTTCTTGAAGATCCACTTGTTTTCTATTGCTTGTCGACCCTCTGCAAGTCAACCAAAGTCCACACTTTGTTTTCATACATGGATCCCATCTCGCATTTCATGGCCTCAAGCCATTTTATGGAATCTGGGCTCACCATCGCTTCTTCATAGTTCGTAGGTTCATCATGATCTAGTAGCATGACTTCCGTAACAGGATTGCCGTACCACTGCAGTGCGGATTTTATTCTGGTTGATCTACGAGGTTACGTAGTAACTTGATCTGAAGTTTCATGATCAACATCATCAACTTCCTCACTATTTGGTGTAGATATCGCAGAAACTGGTTTCCGTGATAAACTACTTTCAAATAAGGGAGAAGGTACAGTTACCTCATCAAGTTCTACTTTCCTCCCACTCACTTCTTTCGAGAGAAACTCCTTCTCTAGAAAGGATCCATTCTTAGCAACAAATGTCTTGCCTTCGGATCTGTGATAGAAGGTGTACCCAACTGTTTCCTTTGGGTATCCTATGAAGATACATTTCTCCGATTTAGGTTCGAGCTTATCAGGTTGAAGCTTTTTCACATAAGCATCGCATCCCCAAACTTTAAGAAAGCGACAACTTTGGTTTCTTGCTAAACCACAGTTCATAAGGCGTCGTCTCAACGGATTTTGACGGTGTTCTATTCAGCGTGAATGCGGCCGTCTCAAGAGCATAACCCCAAAACGATAGCGGTAAATCTGTAAGAGACATCATAGATCGCACCATATCTAGTAAAGTGCGATTACGACGTTCGGACACACCATTGCGCTGTGGTGTTCCGGTGGCGTGAGTTGCTAAACTATTCCGCATTGTTTCAAATGTAGACCAAACTCGTAACTCAAATATTCGCCTCCACGATCAGATCGTAGAAACTTTATTTTCTTATTACGATGATTTTCAACTTCACTCTGAAATTCTTTGAACTTTTCAAATGTCTCGGACTTATGTTTCATTAAGAAGATATACCCATATCTCGCTTAAATCATCTGTGAAGGTGAGAAAATAACGATATCCGCCACGAGCCTCAATATTCATTGGACCACATACATCTGTATGTATGGTTTCCAACAAATCTATTGCTCTCTCCATAGTACCGGAGAACGGGTTTTAGTCATCTTGCCCATGAGGCACGGTTCGAAGTGCCAAGTGATTCATAATCAAGTGACTCCAAAAGTCCATCAAGATGGAGTTTCTTCATGCGCTTTATCTTGATATGACCTAAACGGCAATGCCACAAATAAGTCGCACTATCATTATCAACTCTGCATCTTTTGGTCTCAACATTATGAATATGTGTATCACTACTATCGAGATTCATTAAAATAGACCACTCTTCAAGGGTGCATGACCATAAAAGATATTATTCATATAAATAGAACAACCTTTATTCTCTCGATTTAAATGAATAACCGTCTCGCATCAAACAAGATCCAGATATAATGTTCATGCTTAACGCGGCACCAAATAACAATTATTTAGGTCTAAAACTAATCCCGAAGGTAGATGTAGAGGTAGCGTGCCGACCGCGATCACATCGACTTTGGAACCATTTCCCACGCGCATCGTCACCTCGTCCTTTGCGGTGTTAAGCAATACGTAGTCCTCTGCTTTGAGTTGCAAATATTAGCAACAGAACCAATATCAAATACCAGGTGCTACTGCGAGCTCTAGTAAGGTACACATCAATAACATGTATATCACATATACCTTTGTTCACCTTGCCATCCTTCTTATCCGCCAAATACTTGGGGCAGTTCCGCTTCCAAAGGACCAGTCGCTTGCGGTAGAAGCACTTTCGATTTTGTGTTTAGGTCCGGACTTGGGTTTCTTCCCTTGAGCAGAACTTGTTTGCTGTTCTTCTTGAAGTTCCCCTTCTTTTCCCTTTGCCTTTCTTCTTGAAACTAGTGGTCTTATTGACCATCAACACTTGATGCTCCTTCTTGATTTCTACCTCCATGCCTTCAAAGATTGCGAAGAGCTCGAGCATAGTCTTTACTAACCCTTGCATATTATAGTTCATCACGAAGCCTTTGTAGCTTGGTGGCGTTGATTGAAGAATTACATCAATGACACAATCATCCGGAAGATCAACTCCCGGTTGAGTCAAGTGATTGTAATACCCGGACATTCTGAGTATGTGCTCAACCGATGCACCCATTCTCCTCCATTTTGCAGCTATAGAACTTATTGGAGACTTCATATCTCTCAATCCGGGCATTCTGTTGAAATATCAACTTCAACTCTTGGAACATCTCATATGCTCCACGACTTTCAAAACGTCGTTGAAGACCCGGTTCTAAGCCGTAAAGCATGGCACACTGAACTATAGAGTAGTCATTAGCTTTGCTCTGCCAGACGTTCTTAACGTCGTCAGTTGCATCGGCGAGAAGTGGCACCTAGCGGTGCATCCAGACGTAACTCTTACGTGCAGCAATGAGGATAATCCTCGATTACGGACCCAGTCCGTGTAATTGCTACCATCATCTTTCAACTTTGCTTTCTCAAGGAACGCATTAAAATTCAACGGAACAACAGCACGAGCCATCTATCTACAAACAGACATAGACAAGCAAGATACTATCAGGTACTAAGTTCATGATAAATTTAAGTTCAATTAATCATATTACTTAAGAACTCCCACTTAGACAGACATCTCTCTAGTCATCTAAGTGATCACGTGATCCAAATCAACTAAACCATAACCGATCATCACGTGAGATGGAGTAGTTTTCAATGGTGAACATCTTATGTTGATCATATCTACTATATGATTCACGCTCGACCTTTCGGTCTCCGTGTTCGAGGCCATATCTGCATATGCTAGGCTCGTCAAGTATAACTGAGTATTCTGCGTGTGCAAAACTGGCTTGCACCCGTTGTAGATGGACGCAGAGCTTATCACACCCGATCATCACGTGGTGTCTCGACACGACGAACTTTGGCAACGGTGCATACTCAGGAGAACACTACTTGATAATTTTAGTGAGAGATCATCTTAAAATGCTACTGTCAATCAAAGCAAAATAAGATGCATAAAGGATAAACATCACATGCAATCAATATAAGTGATATGATATGGCCATCATCATCTTGTGCTTGTGATCTCCATCTCACCGTCATGATCACCATCGTCACCGGCGCGACACCTTGATCTCCATCGTAGCATCGTTGTCGTTTACGCCATCTATTGCTTCTCGACTATCGCTACCGCTTAGTGATAAAGTAAAGCAATTACAGGCGTTGCATTTCATACAATAAAGTGACAACCATATGGCTCCTGCCGATTGCCGATAACTCGGTTACAAAACATGATCATCTCATACAATAAAATATAGCATCACGTCTTGACCATATCACATCACAACATGCCCTGCAAAAACAAGTTAGACGTCCTCTACTTTTGTTGTTGCAAGTTTTACGTGGCTGCTACGGGCTGAGCAAGAACCGTTCTTACCTACGCATTAAAACCACAACGATACTTCGTCAAATAGACTCTGTTTTAACCTTCTCAAGGACCGGCGTAGCCTTTTCAGTTCAACTAAAGTGAGAGAGACAGACACCCGCCAGCCACCTTTAAGCACGAGTGCTCGTAGCAGTGAAACCAGTCTCGCGTAAGCGTCTGGCGTAATGTCGGTCCGGGCCGCTTCATCTCACAATACCGCTGAACCAAAGTATGACATGCTGGTAGGTAGTATGACTTGTATCGCCCACAACTCACTTGTGTTCTACTCGTGCATATGACATCAACGCATAAAACCAGGCTCGGATACCACCTTTGTTGGGTAACGTAGTAATTTCAAAATTTTCCTCGCACACACGGGACCATGGTGATGGCATAGCAACGAGAAGGAGAGTGTCGCCCACGTGCACTCGTGAGACCAAAGCGGAAGCGATCACAACGTAGAGGAAGTAGTCGACGCGTTCTCCTCGCGATCCTGCCGATCCCAAAGTGCCGTTACTCCGGCACCTCCGAGTCGATGATGACGTAGAGGAAGTAGTCGTCACGTTCTCCTCGCGATCCAGCCGATCCAGCGCCCGTTACTCCGGCGCCTCCGAGTTCTTGGCACACGTTCAGCTCGATGGCGCTCCTCGGGCTCCGATCCAGCAAAGCTCCGGGAGAGGGAGTTCCGTCGACCTGACGGGCGTGGTGACGATCTTGATGTTTCACCGACGCAGGCTTCGCCTAAGCACCGCCACGATATGACCGAGGTGGAATATGGTGGAGGGGCACCGCACACGGCTAAGGAACGATCTCAAGGATCAACTTGTGTGTCCTAGGGTGCCCCCCCACCCGTATATAAAGGAGGGAGGGAGGAGGTGGCCGCCACAAGGGGGCGCACCATGGGAGGGGGAACCTACTCCAAGTAGGTTTCCCTCTCTTTCCTTATCTCATTTGGAGGGGAAGGAAGGAGTACTAGTATTAGGAAGTAGTACTAGTAGTAGGAATAGGAAGAGGGGAAGGAGAAAGGAAAGGGGGCCCCCCCTCCCCACCCGGATTGGGCTTGGGGCGCGCCTCCCTTGTTCCTTCTCCCTTCCTCCCACATGGGCCCAATAAGGCCCATATACCTCCCGGGTTCAGTAACCTCCCGTAGCTCCAAACTTCTCCGGAACCTTTCCGATGTCCAAATATATCCGTCCAATATATTAATCTTTATGTCTCGACCATTTCGAGACTCCTCGTCATGTCCGTGATCATATCCGGGACTCGAACAACCTTCGGTACATCAAAATACATAAACTCATAATATATCCGTCATCGAAACCTTAAGCGTGCGGACCCTACGGTTCGAGAACAATGTAGACATGACCGAGACACATCTCCGGTCAATAACCAATAGCGGGACCTGGATTCCCATATTGGTTCCTACATTTTCTACGAAGATCTTTATCGGTCAGACCGCATAACAACATACGTTGTTCCCTTTGTCATCGGTATGTTACTTACCCGAGATTCGATCGTCGGTATCCAATACCTAGTTCAATCTCGTAACTGGCAAGTCTCTTTACTCGTTCCGTAATACATCATCTCACAACTAACTCATTAGATGTAATGCTTGCAAGGCTGATGAGATGTGTCTTACCCAGAAGGCCCAGAGAAACCTCTCCGAGCAATCGGAGTGACAAAACCTAATCTCGAAATCGCCAACCCAACAAGTACCTTTGGAGACACCTGTAGTACTCCTTTATGATCACCCGATTACGTTGTGACGTTTGGTAGTACCCAAAGTGTTCCTCCGGTAAACGGAGTTGCATAATCTCATAGTTACAGGAACATGTATAAGTCATGAAGAAAGCAACAAGAACATACTAAGCGATCAAGTGCTAGGCTAACGGAATGGGTCATGTCAATCAGATCATTCTCCTAATGATGTGATCCCGTTAATCAAATGACAACTCATGTCTATGGTTAGGAAACATAACCATCTTTGATTAACGAGCTAGTCAAGTAGAGGCATACTAGTGACACTGTTTGTCTATGTATTCACACATGTATTATGTTTCCGGTTAATACAATTCTAGCATGAATAATAAACATTTATCATGATATAAGGAAATAAATAATAACTTTATTATTGCCTCTAGGGCATATTTCCTTCAGGTGTACGGGTTTTTTATGGCCAGTCGAAAACTCAAGCAATATTTTCAAGGCCATCCAATCACAGTGGTTAGTTCTGCTCCTTTGGGCGATATAATTCAAAACCGAGAAGCAACTGGCCGGGTTGCAAAGTGGGCAATCGAGCTTGGACCACACGGTTTAAAGTATGTACCTCGAACAGCCATCAAGCCTCAGGCTCTTGTGGATTTTATCAATGACTGGACCGAGCTGCAAGCACCGGAAGATAAACCGGATAATACGTCTTTGGACCATTCATTTTGATTGATCCAGCAGTTGGAAGGCTCGGGGCTGGAGTTGTCCTTACTTCCCCTCAAGGGGATAAAATTTTCTATGTCCTCCGCTTGATGTTTCCTTGTACTAACAACGCAGCTGAGTACGAAGCTTTACTCCATGGTCTCCGTGTGGCCAAAGAGATGAACTTAAGTCGAGTTTGTTGTTTTGGAGATTCTGATCTGGTGGCTCGACAAGTTTACGTACTTGGGATTCTAAGGATCCACTCATGGCGGCTTCTGTGCGTGAGGTGGATATTGTGGTGGGTCATTTCAAAGGGTATCGGGTTGAGCATATCGATCGGTGCAAAAAGCGAAGCGTGACGCTTTGAGCCGGCTTGGATCTCGGCGTAAACCGGTACCTCCTAACACCTTTTTAGATATCTTGCATAACCCATCCATTAAGGTGCCTACTGAAGAGGATTTGGCTGTTCCTGATCCGGAGGCTCAGTTGGTGGCCGCTTTACACGTTGTACTGGATTGGACGGTTCCATATCTGGCGTATATGAGCCGGGGCGAGCTACCAAATAATGAAGTCCTAGCTCGCCAGATAGTCCGGCGGTCTAAGTCCATGGTTATTCACAATGGCGAGTTACACCGCTGTATCGTTTCGGGCGTATTTCAGCGTTGTGTTTCTCCAGAAGAAGGCCAAGAGATCCTACGGGAAATTCATGAAGGGGATTGTGGTCATCATGCCGGTTCAAAGTCCCTGGTTGCAAAAGCTTTTCGTCATGGGTTTCTTGGTTGACATCTCATCGCGATCACGGTGGATCTGGTAAAGCGATGTGATGCCTGTCAAAAATTTTCACGTAGAGCTCATGTTCCGGCTCAGGAACTACGGATGATTCCTATTACTTGGCCTTTTGCTACTTGGGGGCTTGATATGGTGGGACCCTTTAAACGTTCCCAGGACAAGAAAACCCACCTGTTGGTGGCACTTGATAAATTCACCAAGTGGGTTGAAGCGGAGCTGTTAGCAAGTGTGATGCAGACTCTGGCGGTTCAATTTCTCAAAAGATTATCTTCCGTTTTGGCTTTCCACACAGTATCATCACGGATAATGGTACCAACCTTTCCAAAGGTGAGATGGAGGATTTCTGTCAGAGAGAGCACATCCGGCTTGACCTAGCATCTGTGTCACACCCTCAATCCAATGGTCAAGCGGAGCGAGCTAATCAAGAAATTTTAAAGGGTCTTAAACCCCGGCTCATGATTCCCTTGAAGCGGACGCCGGGTTGTTGGGTAGAAGAATTACCTTCTGTGTTGTGGAGTATCAACACCACCCCCAATCGATCAACATGTTACACGCCTTTCTTTATGGTATACGGGGCAGAGGCGGTTCTCCCAAGTGATATACGTCATGACTCGCCCCGGGTTGCTAATTATGTTGAAGCGGACAACGAGCAAGCTCGCCAAGAGGCGCTGGACCTGTTAGATGAAAAACGGGATATGGCTCTGGCTCGATCTACGGTTTATCAACAAGATCTACAGCATTATCACAGCCGCCGGGTTAGGACAAGAACCTTTCAAGAAGGTGACTTGGTGCTCCGGCTCATCCAGGATCGTAATCGACATGCACAAGTTATCCCCGCCTTGGGAAGGACCCTTTGTGGTCAGCAAGAACCTGCACAACGGATCATACTACCTCATTGACGTTCGAGACAACTCACGCAACTCTGAGGAGGAGACCCGGCGGCCATGGAACATAGCTCTCCTCCGGCCTTATTACACTTGAGCCATAGGCTCTTCTTATGTACATATTTCGACCATGTATATATTATGATCAACAAAAAAAATAACATCCTTGCTCTAAGCGGGACCTCTGCTATTTTTTCTCAAATATCCTTTGAGTTACATGGGGGCTTTAGCTGACAAAGCGGAGTACTACCTGTTAAACCGGCTATCAAGCCACAAAGCTTGGAAGCTTCACACCCAAGGGGCCAAAGAGAGTCTGGATGCTATGCACAACTCAAACATAGGCACCCAATGAGCACAACTCATCACGTTACTTGGGGGCTTCTTGTGTCAAATACCAAGGAGTTTGAATGGACCATTGTAGCCGGGTATCGACCCACGGCTTGGAAGCCTGGTATATTTACCTAAAACCCCGGGTTAACCTGCCTTCATCAAGTAAGACACTCCTATCCAGGTCATCTGCACGGCCCTCCGAACGTTTGACAGTTACTCTCATTGAGACCCTGCACTTGTCAAAGTTAAAATGGTGATTGGTTAGTTGGAGGTCCATCTTAAAAGGCTTTGTTAAATGGTTCAACTCAGCGGCCTGGCAGCCCACAAAAAGCCTAGAATTTGGGCCTGGCAGCCCTCAAAAAGCCTCGACTACACAGTTTTTATTTGCGTTTTGCTGAATTTCATGTTAAACCGATTTTGTTGGCCTGGTCAGTCATTTTCTTAGCCCGGTATTCTGTAAACCGGCTTGGTTTGCAACTACACATTGACAGACCTTATTCTTAAACCGGAGTTTGTTAACCCGACCTGGCGTTGCCTACCAGTCACCAGCTTTGATCATCCGGTGTGCATCATCACCCGATATGACTTACTATACAACATCAGTACATGATGGGATTACATAAAGAATTTCAGATTTGGGTTTTCACCCTTATTACAGTCAAAGTTAACAAGCCAACTAAACAGGGATATTACATCACAGGTATGAATCATTTCATATTTTTACGGTTTGATTATCAATCAGCCCTTTTCTTGGGCATTATGACCCGTCCGGCGGTAAACCGCCACGACCCTATTTCTTTTTATGCACACACAGGAGTTGCATATTATGATATCTGAGCCAAAACTGGCATTGACATGGCGGATCACATAAAGTATCTCCTTCTGCACGATGGCAGCAGATCAACATAGTTTTTGCTACCCTATTACAAGGCATTCAGAGGCCCAAAATATGGAGTTGTTTTACAATGGACAGTTTCTGACGTATCAACCGATTTGACGGATTAAGCTTCATCGCCGGGTTGATGTGAAGTAGATGGGTCATGTCAGGACCCCGATTCCAAGTCACATCGATCTAGCCGGTAACACCTCATATCACTTTGCGGCCTCACGCACGGTATTCCCACGGGTGTCGCCTTACCATGGCCCGGGACTGTTTGCGCCTTTTGGCTCACGTATATGATAGTGTCGCTAGCATCCATATGACAGAGAACCCGGGCCGACATGGCTAGTCGTGAACCCAAAGCGGCACTAACCCATGGGGACAGGCATACATGAATCAACTTCGAGCATGTCGGTCAGCAGCGTGTGAATCCGGCTGTAGCACTGGGCTAACAGGACTCCGGGAACCCGGGCTGTAGCAGGCTAGGCAGGACTCCGGATGTCACCGCGTGACATTTCCCGTAGGGATGCATACGAACGAAGTGAATCACATGCCGCCACCAAGCGTCACGGCGATAGTGTTGGGCTAGCAGGACTCCGTTGAACCGGGCTGTAGCGGACTACTATGGCTCACGAAGCACTAGACTACATTTCCCCATAAGAGAGGCTGCCAAGGATAAACAACTAGATTGTCGGATCCCACACATACCAAGCATTTCAAACATACACACAATATGCTCGATATGTGTAAATCCAACCTGGCATCACAACATAACTCTACGACTCAAGTATTATTCATTAGGCTCCGAGGTGCGAGATATTACAAACATGGGTCTCATGACCCAACATTCAGAGCATACAAGACAAAGCACAAGCGGAAGCCTAACATGTCTGAGTACAGACATCTACAAATGAAAAAGGTCATAAGCTCGACTATCTACCAGATCTGTCAAGGGCACAAGATCGTAGCTGAGGTAACAAGCTAAACGTCAAGTCCACGCGGAACTACTAGCGAGACGGAAGTCTCTGCAAAAACATAAATTAAGCAAACGTGAGTACAAATGTACCAAAGAAGACTTACATCAGTAACTATCTACATATGCATCAAGATCAACAAAGGGGGTGGTGGAGTTTAAGCTGCAGCAAGCCAGCTTTGACTTCGGTGGCTATCCTACACTACATTTGCAAGTAACTCTTTTGAGGTGGCGCACACGAGTACACATATTCACCAACCAATACACCACTATGGATCCGCTCCCGTCTCCCTACGAGAAGGCCATCCATAGCACTCATGCTTATCTTGCGCATTTTAGAGTATCCACTTTCACTTGTCTATGAACCGTATAGGCAACCCAGAAGTCCTTTACCGCGGACACGACTATTCGAATAGATCATATTAACCCTGCAGGGGTGTACTTTTTCACACACGCTCTCGCCACTTACCGCCATGTACACCTCGTGTATCTCGGCAACCTTCAAGCGGAAGCTTTGGCGAGAGTCGGCCACGACTTGACTAACCACACAAGTCTCTCGTCCGGGTTTATCGCCTATTCGGTTCCATCCGCAAGGAGATCCGGCCGGTGTTGCTCACGGCCCCAAACGATTTGTGCAGGTTTCCCAAGTCCACCATCCGGGTGCCACTTGGTACACCGGTCCACTGTGCCTAGTCTGTCCCAAGCCCACCTGTACCGGGTGCCACTTGGTAGACTACTAACACTACCTACAAACACCAGAAACTAGTTGCAACTCCTGGACAACGATCAAGTTGATTAATAAGTCGAGAGAGCTTGGAGCGCCCGGAGCCCAATGTGTGGTAGTAACTGTTCATGGATCACAAACACAGAACTCAGTTCACGAGGGGGCTGCAATGAGACAACCCACCATGTACTCCTACATGGCCTCTCACCGCTACCTTTACCAAATCGTGTTCACACACTTAGCTCTCAACAGTAGGACATGTTCACACACCTCTGATTCATTCCCGATGAATCAGACGTGACTCAACTCTAAGCAATAGCAGGCATGACAAACAAGCATGAATGAGTAGGCACATCAGGGCTCAAACAACTCCTACTCATGCTAGTGGGTTTCATCTATTTACTGTGGCAATGGCAGGTCATGCAGAGGAAAGGGGTTCAACTACCGCATCATGTAGCAGATGAATCGCTGTTGTCCTAATGCAATAAAAGAGAGCAGGAGCGAGAGAGTGGGATTGTATCGGAATGAACAAGGGGGTTTTGCTTGCCTGGCACTTCTGAAGATAATATAGCTCTTCATCGGTGTCATCGAACTCGCACGTCTATCGAGAGGGGACAAATACCGGCAACAGAGAAGGAAAACACAATCAATGGAGTGCACAATATGATGCATGATCATGACATGTCAATATGCTGTGTTTTGAGCTAATTCAACTAGCAACATGTTAAATGGAGTTGGTTTGAACCCTAGGTTCAAATTCAAACTCCATATGCGAAAGTTTAAATGCCATTTATATGATTTGGCCTAAACAGCAGCCCTAAGTTGTTCTAACATGCATGAAAGTGGTACAGATGGATAGATTGGATTTTTCTGATCATTTTTCATATATAATTTATTTCATTTGGAGTTACGGTTGAATTTCTATGATTTTTAGAAGTTTGTGGTATTTTCTGGAATTTCCTGTATAAAAATAAATCCAGAAAATACTTATTGCGTCAGCATTGCGTCACTATGACGTCAGCAGTCAACGAGGCCGGTCCAGGTCAAACCTGGCCAGTGGGTCCCGCGTGTCAGTGTCATTAGTTTAACTAACTAAATTAATATTAGATTAACTCCTAATCTAGGTTTGGCCAGGGGCGGGGCCCACATGGTCAAATGGGTCAAACCCACCGGCGACATGGCGCCGGCGAGGCACGACACGGCGGAGGGCGTCGGGTTTTGCCGTCCGGCGACCAAACGGCCGGCGGAGGGCATCCACGAGACGCCCAGGCTCGCGCGCATCCATATCAGCAAGCGGCAGCAGCTGGGGCGCACTACGGCGACGGCGGCGACGGCAAGTGCGGCGGCCGGAGCTACGGCGATGATGCGAGCGACCACTAGGGGGCACGGGAAGGCGAGCTGAGGCGTGCTACGGGCTCGTGGAGACGTTCTGAGCATGATGGTGTGCTCGTGTGCAGGCTGTAGGGCCTGTGGCCACGGCGGCGGCATGGCCGGTGGAACCGAGCTCACGGATCTGGCGGTGACAGCTGCTAGAGGACGAGCTAGAGAAGGGGAACAAGGGGGGACTGGAGAGGAGCTCACTGCGGGGCTAGCAGTGGTAATGGCGTCGTCGGGGAAGCGCTGGGGCCAGCGAATCGACGGTGGCAATCTCGGGCGCCCGTCGGTGAAGACGATGACAAAGGCGACGATGTAGGGCAGCCGAGGACGCGTGCTTCTCCGTGGAGACAGTTTGCTTCATCTCGTAGCTATCAGGCATGGCAAGGAGGCGTACGGTGTCCGGTGGCCACAAGGACGTCGAGTGGCGGCCATGGCTGCTCTCGGTTGAGCTTAGGCGGCGATGGCGGGGAGGAGAGGGGCCAGAGAAGCGGGGAGGAGGACAGAGGGGCTCAGGCATCTCCAAGCCGGGATCGTGGAGAAGGACGGGCCTCCAGCTGAGCAGGAGGTGGTCGTGGCTGCTGCAGCGTCGACACGCACTGCTCCTACCGGGCGAGGAGGAAGACGACGCGGTGGGGTAGGTGGGCTGGACCAGGTAGGTGGGCCGCCAGGTGGGTGCGGGTAAGAGGCCCGGTGGCCTTTCGTTTTTCTTTTGTTTCTGTTTTTCTGTTTTGTTTTGTTTTTCCACTGTTTAAACTCAAAACAAATTCAAATCAGTGCCAAAACTTTCTGTAAATACTTATGTGGCTTATATGGACTTTTGCAATTGCACACAAGTATTTCTGATACATTTGAAAATATATTCTATATATTAGGAATATAAATTCAAATTGAAATACAATATGATTTAATTTCAGTGCCCAAAATCTTCCTTAAAAATGTTCAATATTTTTGGTTTGGATCCAAAGCCTTACCAAAATTAACAAACATTGATGAAGGGTACTTTGGTTCATTGAAAGCATTTTTTTACTAGACCTAATTGAATTTCAAAGTTCTAGGGTTTGACCAATCCCCATTTCAAAATCAAAAGAATTTAAACATGATGCAACACATGACTAGCTAGCCCAGAGCATACCAGAACTAGGGATGTGACAGGTCATCTGGCGTCGGTTCAGCCTCCTCCTCCCCATCCAATGGCCGGAAATCATTGGTGGTCCAGTCAATCCGGGTTAAAGCCTGAAAGACAACCTCTTCACTTATAAGCTCAGCCGGATCAACGTCAGGGGCGTAAGTGTGCTTACGGATTGGTGGAACAAGGTTCTGCACTTCAGGAATAACAACTTCCACCCGTTTGTTGTTTGCGTCGTAGAAGGATCGGTGAACCGTCAGGTTAGCCTCTTCTGCCAACTGACTCGCCAGAGGACGCATATCTCTTGTTACCCGTTTGAGGGCGTCGTTGTCAAATACTTACGCTTTTCTTGAGCATCGGGAAGCCCTTGGCTATATCGGCCGGATCAAGATCAGCTATCCATGCCTTGGCTCGAAGTCGGTGCTAGTAAAGCGCCACCGGCAGCGGATCGCTTCAACTCTTCTATCTGCGCTGGCGTCATAGATAGCCGGTCCAGCGTGTCCTTGATCAGTGTTGGAGCCGCATTGTCATAAGAAGTGGCGCAGATAACCCGTTGGACGCCGGTATATAATTGTTCAATCAGCGTATATGCGGCCTTGAGTTTCTTCTGTAGATCAGAACCCAGATGAGCAATGCGCCTACCTATAGCGGTTTAAGAAGTTCATGTTAAACCGGAGAAAATTTCAAAGCGGGATATTCATAAAGCCTTGGTAAACAGTGCTTACCAAATATTGCAGAGGTCATGGCATTGACTTGGCGCTTTAATCCGAAGCTCTTCCGTCACCGGTTTAAGAGTCGATTCATTGCCTTCCGCCCGCTTCAAAGAATCCAAATTTTTTAGTATCCTAGTTGGCCTGCTCAGACTTGAACCATTCCTTGAGCTGCTCCATGGTGGTTAAGGCGGTTTTCAACTCATCCTTGGCCTTGGTGGTTTCTGCTTGTTGGGATTTCAGATTTTCTTGAAGGTCAGCAATTTGTGAGACTTGTTGGCTTATCTCACTCTGCAACAGTAAGAGAGCATGTTAATATCTTTGCTAAAGTCCCAAGCATCTAACCAGTTATACACTTGGCACTTGGGGGCTAATGCGGATCATTTTTTATGCTAATTATTGAAGTCCCAAGGATTATACAAGTTTTAATCATGGCACTTGGGGGCTAATGTGTGTTTGATCAGAAAGACACAAGGAAATTTCATAAAGTACAGTATGGAATATACAAAGTCCCGGTTTGACTTTATAAAGACAAACCGGCCCTTGGGGGCTACAATGCAATGAAGGTACAGAGCAAAGAGCAAAACCGTTTACCTCATAGCGCCCCTTCATCAGATTTACTAAACCGGCTTCATAATCACGGCTTGTGTAAAGCCGGTTCAAAAAGCCGGAGTGAAGGTCTTGAGAAGAAAGATCGACATAAGCTGACAAATCAGTCTTCTCCTTCCCCTTGATCATAGCAGCAAATTCATCCTTGGCAGTGTGCTTTAATAGAGCAACCGGATTACCAGGGGCGGTATATGCAGTACCAGTAACAACGACGCCATCATCTTTGGCCGGACTGGATGAATTGGCATTCTTAACAGGGCTTGGCGCTTTGATAGCAGGGCTTGGCGGATCAGCAGTTGAGCCCCGCTATTCCACTGTTGGACTTGGAGGAGCAGGAGGATGTGAAGTATCAACCTCTACATCCGGTTCAACCTCTGGCGGGTTAGCATCGGATCTTGGTTTTTCCCAATGAGCTGTCTATAGTAACTTCAGGGTTTTCGCCATGATGCTCTGGAGTCTTCTCTGGGTCAACATCAACAGTAGGGTCGCTGGTCTTGGCTTTCTTACTTAATCGAGCCTTGGCACTACAATATCAAAGGTTAGAATATGGTAAACCGACAAATAAAGAAACAAATTGAGTAATATACTTACCTAGCGACGACTTTGAGAGGAGGCAGCTGAGTGGTTGATGAACCGCCAGACGAGTTGGAAGAAGCACAGTAATTGGGTCGACGGATTGAGAGGGCATCGGAAGAAGCCTTTCAAAGGATAACGTTTTTCAGGAGAACAAGTCACCTCTGGACGACATTTCCGGGTTGGCGTATTAGCTAAACCAGACGACGTGATTTGTTGACCGCTATGCCGGGTTGTGCGACGTTCTTCAACTTGCTGTGTCTCCAAAGAAAATTTTGGATCCAAATGAGCAAGGGGGTGAGATTGTTTTACTTTCTGGACTGTGCGGTGAATTCTTTGAACCGGTACAAGATCTAAATCGGAAGAAAGAAGGATTACCTCAACATGTTCTGCATGGCTGGCCTCAGCATCATCCTGGGAATAGTAATTGTCAATAAGATGAACGAAAAAGGAACCAAGTGAGTCAAGTTCTACCTCAGCGTCTGATTCTTCATCTTCTGGCGGATCAGAAGACTCGGTGGTTTTCCTCTTGCCAGCTTTCTTGGTGGCCTTGGTCTTTGCACGAGGAGCCCGGACCGGTTTAGTCCGTTTCCAAAAGGAGCTATTAGCCTGAAATTAAGACAAGGAAAGGTTAGTACACAGTCAATACGGAAGAAAATCAGTAAAGTATTTAGACGAACTTTACCGCTGGCGGTTTATTGGAGATGCAAAACGGAGCCAACTCGGTTTGGCTACATGCAGAGATCGGCTCATCAAGCATTTTCTTCACCGATTCAGTAACTTCAAGATCGGTTATTACTATTTCGTGATATCGTTGAGGGTCTTTGACATCACCAGTATATTCATGCATCAATCCGGGGCGGCAGCTTAAAGGTAAAATGCCCCAAGAAACCCAAAGAATGGACAAGATCAATACCAGTTAAACCGTTGGCCATCAGAGCCCGGAGCTTGGCGAGTTGAGGTGCAAAATTCTTCCGTTCTGCGGCGGTTAAGCGTAAAGGTAATGGGTGGCCGTTGCTAAGCCGGTGAGGGCGATAACCCGGCAAAGGATTTTCTCCATCAGGAGCAGTGTTCCGGCAGTAAAACCAGGTCTGATTCCAATCTTTAGGATGGCTATGATGTTTTGCATGAGGGAAGTCAACTTCTTTTCTTTTCTGAATTGAAACGCCGCCAGGCTCTGTGTTGGGACCATCTGAGAATTCCGTACGACGGTTCAAATGAAAGGAGTCCCAGAATAGCTCCACGGTTGGCTCTTCTTGAAGATAGACTTTGCAGAATACTTGAAAGTTGCATATATTGGACACAGAGTTCGGACCAATATCTTGCGGATGGAGTTGGAAGCTTGCGAGGACATCCGGAAATTTTTGATCCGGTGAACTAAATCCCGGTCTAAGTGTTGCATAAAAACAATCACCTCTCCTTCTTGAGGTTCAGTGGACATTCCGATTCCGGAACTCGCCAAAGGAGAACCCTTTTGAGGCTAAAACACGGTGGTGACATAACCGTTGATTTGTGTTTCCGTGATCCGGACGGAACCCAATTGCAAGCAGCGAATTGTTTCGCCATTCCGGAAAGGGGGAACTGAAAGGAAAAACAAGTGCCGGTTTTACAATTTACGGTTTAAGGTGTACAATTCAGTGTTAAACCGGAGAAAAAAAATACTATGCAAGGTTCAGTTGGCGGTTTAAGAGAGGGCTAATGATATATGGCGGATTGGCTATCAAAGGTTAAACCGCCCGTAGGCAGAAGGGCCAAGATTCAAAATTTCTACTAAGTGTTGACAGAAACAGGTTTCACACAATGCGCAAATTTATTTGGATCTACCGCACATCTGTAAATCAATTTTTTCTGTGATCTCTAAAGGCGTTAAGCAGAACAGGGAAGGTCGTATATTCTACAGAAGAAAAGGAAGATCTGCTAGCATTAAAAATGGATGCGGAATAACTACCGCATGAGATCTGCACTGCTATTGGATCAAAACTACCGCGGCAGAAGGAAGGACGAAGAGGAAGAATGAAGAACTGTACAGATGAGCTTTCGAACCCTAAACACAGATCTAAAGATGAAAGAAAGAGGAAACTTACCACTGCAGATTGACTGCGGAGGGGTGTGACGAGTTTCTGATCTGATTCAGGTTGATGCAGCGGCCTTTGTCGATGCCGTTCTCAAGGGCCGCAGACGGCGGCGGAGCTTCAGAGCTTGGGCGTCGCGAGGAAGAAGAAGGCACAGAAGGGGGAGATAGAGAAGGGCCCTCGGGCCTTATTTATAGAGGAAAGAATAAATGGCAGGCGCGAGAATCAAGGAGCCTGAAGCGGCAGAATGGGTGCGCCTGTCGCCTCGATTTTCAGGATAGCCATTAAGTGAAGGGAATCTTTTTAATCTTTTTATAACGAAGATGATGTCATGATGGACCGTTGCTGTGTTCAGAAGATGACGTCACGGCGGTTTACGAAAATACAAGAGGACGCTTACAAGATATCTTTGAAGTATTGAAGATTGACATGAACAAATTCAAATTAATCTGGGGCCTAATGTTGAGGATATAGCTACTGAGTGTAAACCGCCAGAGGGCCCGGTTCACCCTCGACTATGCTGAAGCCCATGAAGATCCGGAAGATGGCGTTTTACTAACGAAGCTTAGAAGCCCACAGCCCAAAGGCGGATTAGGGCCCATAGTGGTAAACCGCCATGACTATGTAAACTTGTAATATAAGTTAGGAAAGGAGAGACCGAGCCGGACACTTTGTATGAGTCGGCCTCGGGGCTCTGGAAACCGGCCGGGCGTCAACCTGTGTATATAAAGGGACGACCCAGCGGCGGTTCAGGGACGGCAAACAATTCGAGACTCAGGCAAGCGTATTTTGCTCCCTGGTCATCGAAACCCAATCAATCCCATCACAACTAGACGTAGGCTTTTACCTTCATCGAAGGGGCCGAACTAGTATAAACTCCCGTGTCCCTTGTCCGGTTTAACCCCTTCAAGCTAACCCGTTGCGATGGCTCCACGACTAAGTCCTTTCATGAGGACATCTGACGTGTTAATTCCACGACACCGTCTTCTTTTGCCGGGCCATGGCGAAGCCGGATGGCATGAGAAGAGCGACGGAGCGAGAAAGAGGTGAATGGGCTCGGGCTGGCGGCGCGGAGAGGGAGGATGTAGATGTGGCTAGGTCGGGGGACACCGACCGGCTTAAATAGCCGGATTTGGCCTCGGGTGGTGACCCAGAGCGGCACCACGAGGCGTTCACACCCCACCAGAGGAGACGTCCGTTAGACTATTGGGTTTTCCAGCGATTCCATGTGGGCCCCATCGCCAGTCTGACGTGGCGGACGCTTCCGGCCTCTCCATATTCACCCCATATTTAGACTGAATATGAGGGGTGCCAGTTAGTCCGGGCATTTGAGGTCCGTTTGAGATGCCCGTCTAGGTTTGTTTGTTTTGACCGGTCACTCACCGGCCGTCCGCCCAAGCGTTGGGGGGTTGGGATGCCTACCTGTAGATGCTCTCACCCGCTCATGTACACCCAGTTTGTTTTGTTCTTTTATTTCGTCTCTTCAGTTTGGTTTTTTTCTTTTTATTTTTCTCTTTTCTCTTTCTTTTTTGTCATTTTTATTTTTATTTAATGCACGTTTAAAAAACTTGAATTTTTTTCAAAACCGATGATTTTTTTTCAAATTCGATGAACCTTTTCAATTTGTTGAACTTTTTTCAATTCGATGAACTTTTTTAAAAATTCAATAAACTTCTTTCGAGTTTGATGAACTTTTTAAAAAATTGATGAACTTTTTTTCAACTTCATGACCTTCTTTTGAATTCACAAGTTTTTTGTTTTACGCGAATTACTTAGGTTTTTTTCAACTGCGATTGAGCGAATCAAGAAAAAAAGTGAAATACATATGTCGGCCCACCAGCGTCGGCGCGTGGGAGCTTCCCTGGCGCTTGAAGCGCCAAATAGGAGCTCCTGAAAAAGTGGTCTCGAGTGTATCTCAATAAAAGAACCGAACCCGATGACGAATTTGAAAGAAAAAAAATCAAATCGTTTTGTTCATTTAGGGATGGCATAGTGGGTAAATTTTGGCAACTTCGAAGATAATTTTAGGACGGACGGACATAAACACAAATCCCTTTATTAGTAGGTATATAGAAAGAGAATGTCTAGGGCACATCTAGATGTGCCCTAGTTATTGCTCATCTAAGTGACTCAACCAAGCAGAAAAAAAAGAAAATACCCACACGAATCTTTATATAAAATCAATGATATAGGATTTAAATATGGAATACTTCTAAGTGTGCTTTAGCAAAACTGATATAGAAAATGCACTGACGTAGTATCTATGCAGTACTACCTTCGTCCTGGTTTATTGGTCTTCTTTGTAATTTGTGCCAAATTTTGAACAAATATTTAACTAATAAAATATTAATACATGTCAACACAAATTACAACGCTGGGTTCGTATTTGAACCTAATTTTCAATGATATAATTTTTTTGACATGCATAAACATTTCGTTAGTTGAATTTATGATCAAAATTTGACACAAAATACAATGAGAACCAATAAACCAGGACGGAAGTTGTACTTGTTTGAGCATGCGAAACCCTTATTCGATTGGTCAACCACAAGGAATCCCACGTCCATGCATATGATGTGGAATGCATCAACATGCATGCGTGTAACATTAATTAGTGTCATTTTGCCACTATATTTGACGCATATTTTTTTTTCTGAAACATATACATCACTAACAATGACCAAAGGTTCCCTCGAAAAAGAAAAAAAAACAATGACCAAAGGAGGCACAATATCTTGATCCTGACTCACGTCTTGTACATTGTCATTGTGGTTGCTGCGACTAGGACTAGACCTAGTCGTATCTTTTTTTAGCACAGTATGCGCATACATACGCCATACATCCTCCTCTATGAACGCATACGCTCACACCTTATCTCTATGAGCATCTCCGAGAGACTGAACGAGCACATCAACTGAGATTGATAAAGTTGTCACAGACACCTTCGTATTCGACAGAAACGTTTTCACCCATTGAGTGCACATCGTCGAAAGACTTGAAATAAATCTAGAAAAATGCAAGCACAATGTCAAGTCTATGACTTGAACCCCGATGGACTGAGATACCATTGTCATCCCGGTATCCCAGCCCACCAGGGTTCAAGACGATGGCTTCGCTAGTTCTAGCCTGGTCTTGCCATCCGCCCGTCCATGTGCCTAGGAGAATCGGCAGATGAATGGCAGGACCCGAATGGAACTAGCGAGGCCATCGTCTTGGACATGCCGGTGCCGACGTACATTGCACCCATGACGCCCACGTCCTATGTTGCAAGTATGCAGCCGACATCGCAACAACGCATTGCTAACAAGCCTCGCCAGAAAGATCCGGGAGGCCATAATCTCCAGCTGCCGCATCGGGGACTCTAAGTGCAACCCAAGCAGCGCCTTCAAGAAGGGGACGATAGTGAGATGCCGTTGTTGCCTTGTTCAGCGAACTAGACTAAGGGTTTCCCTTGGTGCTCGAGGAGAGGGGCCAGTTAGGGCCTTGATAGCGCCTCCATGGAGGTAACGACACCCTCAGGTGTCGCCATTGTCAGCGCAGGCCGTCGCCACCTAGGGATTTCGCCCCAGCCCAAGACCACAGACCCCCAAAGACCACTGAAGCATGGGCAGACGGGAGACGGGGAAGAAGATCGCTGGAGAGGACCACCAACACCGAGAGGGAAGCCATGTATCATCGCTGTCGAAATAGGGGAGCACCGGTCAACACAATGCAACAACCATTTGATGGCTACCAAACCAGGCCAGCCACCGCAAGGAAACGCATCGAGCAGGCTAGTGGCGTCGTTAGCCCGTTAAAGGGATCTGCTACCCGCACCTCGCCGCCATCGACCATGGTCGCCGCCGCGCTGGCCCGCAGCCTCCGCCGCTAGGATCCGATGGGGCACAGTCAAGCAGCCGCATCCGCTCGCGTGCTCGCCACTCCAGGTCCAGAGGCCCGCCCCTCTGGATCTTGGGTTGCCGTCACGAAACCCTAGACCCGAAGAAGCTCCGTCCCGTCAGGCTCGTCGAGCCCATGCGCTCGAGAGGGGAAGCCACTGGGGATAAAGGTCTCGCTGCCGCTAGCTCCGCTCGAGCTTTCCAGGGGACGGGAGGGAGGTGGAAGGTGGAGGGGAGGGGCGCTCGAGGGGGGAGGGGGGTGAGGGTCGCGTCGTCTGTGTGGAGGGCGACGCGCGCGCGCGTGCGTGTGTGTGTGGGGGGGCTCTTATAGTCACCAAATTAAAACACTCCCTTCTAGTTCAATATGTTCAAACTTACATAATTATATTATGTGCACTTACCAACTTGCTATGCTGTGAGAGGATGCACCTGTGTATTATTCACAATGAGCTTGGCGGTGGTTAATAATATACATGTTGACAGTTTCCTTTTATACTTAATAAGTTTTCATGGGCTTGAGTCCAAAAATGTGAGGGGAAGAGAAATATACTGTAATTGTTGTCTCCTAGCCGGTTTGTGAACAATTAGTTAGTTTATTTAGAATTCAGATTGTGTCGTTTTCAACTCAAAGGCTTCTTAGTTTGTTTCATTCAGATCATGCCATTTCCTCCTTTATCCACAATTATGTATTATTTGTAATCCGTCGGCTGTCAAACGAATGTGAGCCCTTTGAACAGTTTGGAGGGGACACGAGCTTAATTACAAGCAACTCTTTTTTACATGAAAGAAATTAATAACGTGTGGTACATGTCCATATTTTAGTTGCCTCTGACCTACTACTAGCTAGCTAGAGTAGGCTAAGAATGTGGTAATGTCGGACATCGATAACCCGTTGAAATGGGAGCCGGAGCTAATGGAGTAGACAAGGTACCAACACGATTATTTTTTTCACAAAGTCTTGTGCAAAGTTGTAATGACTAAACAAATTGGTTCCAGCCACCCACGGTTCCCGGATTTAGGAGTTTAACAAGGTGATCTTGCATCAGGTATCCTACTGTTCTTGCTCATTGGCCTTCTTGTGAAGCTCCAGTATCATATTGGCAGCTGTAGAGCACCTTGCCTCGCGTGGGCTCCGACGAGGCGCCATCGATGCTCATCTCAAAATCAGGGCATCTAAAAAATACAGTGGAGAGAGAGAGAGAGGGGGGGGGGGGAGATATGATAGTCAATCAAACATCAGTTAAGGTTGTTGCCAACTGGGGACCTAATTAGTCTGATCTGAGATAAAGCATACAAGGATGCGTGCATGTCTTCGTTAACCATGGATCGATCGAACATTAAGCAAACCTAACACTTCAACATAGCATAACATGTGGTAAACAAACAAGTGGCCTATGTGGATTGATACGTGACATCAAAAGAGCAAGCTTGCCTACTTATCTAACACCTTGAAAACTCTTTTGTTATAAGCATGGTTAGCGTAGCACACTATGTATGTATAAGCGAACGAGGAACGATAATCAGAAGTACGTGGCACAAGACTTTTTTTTTTTGCGGAAGTGGCACAAAACTCATTCCTATGATATTCCTAATCTGTGTGACTATATGATCCAAGGACCTAATGTTGCCCCTCGAGAAGATCAAAGAGATAAAAGTAAATATTTGTACATACCATCTGATACTGAAGGTACTACCGTGTATCTTGGAAACATCCAATTGCCCACACGGCATAATTCATTAAGATCCTGCATTGACAAGTGTCAAAGGTACATGTGGCATTTTAAAGTTCTGATACATTAGTTCAGCTTGAGGTTTCTTGCCTGGCATGAATCATGTCCGAGGAGTGCCTCCTCAATCCCTTAATCCTAGTGATGGATTGGCCGCCATCTCCAGAGCAAGATGAATTGGCAACTTCCATCATATTTGAGCCAATTTCCTCCTATTTGTCTAAGACCACTTTTGGTGTCATCGCCCCTTCTGCATAATAAGGTTTACAGCAGGATGACTACAAGAAATGCGGAACTGATATAGAAACAACTTCTCGCCAAAACTTGGCACATTTCTGATGGACAAAGTGCGGCCGACGGTTCGCCCAAAATGAGAAGTGTGATACACCACAATTTAATACATAACTTTTGGAAATGCATGGCTCTTGAAACAACATGCCGGCAATGTTGGCCACAAAACTGTAACCGTTTTACAGCTGTGATTATAAATGTAGCCATGTTTAGATGTGAAAAGGGTAGAATACCACTCAAGGTCATCTGAATGTCCATATCACATTGAGCCATTCGATCCTGAAGTACGCGTTGCTTGTGAATCTGGAATGAAGAGAGAATAGGATGAGTTCAGATCAGATTCTCAACTAGAAGAAAAATTACATAGGTAAAAAGCATCAATTTTTTCCCTGAATTAAAATAAAGGACACATAACATACAGTATCATCCCGTAGTTTCTGAAGTGACCGTAGCGCGTATATGTAGTTGTTGTTCTCAGTGGAATCATATATGCCGTCATTGTTGTACTCAGTGGTGACACCTTCAATGGAATTTGGAACACTTAGAATAAAAATTTGGGAGGACCAATAACCAATCATATGAAAAATAAACAGTCTTAGGTAGGTTTATCCGAACCTGACTCTTCAGATATTTCCATATTTTGGTATTCCAAAGCACGGTTCTTCAACCAACACGCATCACCTGATACAACAATTAGTTCTTCAAGTTAGGCATATTCATCACCTAGTCATCTGAAACTAACCTATGAAAGGGATGAGTACTTTTTTTGGTTGCTTGAGCACAGAGGGTGTGGGGTGTGGCTCCTCTCTTTATATGGAGGTGATTTACTAGGGTGGCTCCTAGTAATAGTATCTACCAATCGATACTTGCCTAACAATAGGATATTACTTGTAACTAATAAGGCACTCTGAATAAATGGGACATTATCCCTATTTGATATGAATGGAGTATCTACCAATCGATACTTTCCTAACAATAGGATATTACTCTTAACTAATAAGGCACTCTGAATAAATGGGATATTATCCCTATTTGATATGAATGGATCGTGCCATCTTCGGATCTTCCCCTCATCCTAATACCTAACAGAAGGGTGTGCTGTCCACTTTTCAAAATATTTACGTGGCGAACAAATGACAAATGATCTAAGCCTATGCTACTTATAGTAGGTGAGTATGAGAGCACAAACAAATAGAATAAAGCGCAGCAATCATCACGAGAACATTGTATAGACAAAGGACAGAGCCATTTTTCTCTTTGTTATTAACAGGTCATCATATTTGAAGCTTATTTCCTATAACCGTTTCAGAGTGTGCATATGATCCTAATGTGTAATTTTTCAAACTGAAACTATGCTCCTGAGGGCACCGAAGAAAACTACATGGCAAAGAGCACCGAAAAACTACTCCCTAAAGTTAGTACAAATTTGAGTCACTTATTTTGGGACGGAGGGAATACATGGCAAAGATCACCGAAGAGCTCCACATAGTGGCATAACACAAAAGAGGGAATTTAAATACATGTTTCTTCTTCCGAAATCGAGGTTGAAACCGCCCGACCTCTGCATCAAAGAGATGCACACAACCATCTTTATTGAAGTTGATGCAAGGCAACGAGACCAAACACATCAACAAATACATCTACGAAAACTTGCCAACCAAATAAAGAATCGCTACTCACATATGCTGTTTAATATAAAAGCACAACTCATCCCTATCCAGCCTCCTCTTGTTTCTGATGAGCTTCTACAGCCTCCATGAATCTCTCCATAAGGAGATCGCCAAGATTCAGTCTCGATTCTCTTGGTGGCGATCGGGGCAAGCAAGTATCACATGGTCAGCTGGCCGGACATCCGCAAGCCCGTGGAGCAGGGTGGATTAGGCATCATGTGCTCTAAACGGATGAGTATCGCCCTTCTCTCCCGGTGGCTTTGGCGTGTGCGCAGGGTCGTGGTGGCCTCTGGCTGGACATTATCCGGAGTAAATACCTGCGTGGTCAACCCTTGCCTTCTGCCAGAAATCGGGCGGATCTCAGTTTTGGCAGTCTCTCGTCCAACTCCTACCGGTGCTCCGCATTGGTACCTCTATCTCGGTGGGGTCCGGCCTCTCGACGCTTTTTTGGTTCGACCGTTGGGCCGGAGACTCTCCCGTCGCGGCCCGCTTCCCCACCCTCTTCTCTATCTCTGTCGACCCTATGATTTCTGTTGATAGGGCCCTTAGTGACTTAGGGCGCCTTGCTTTCTGCCGTCCTTTTGGGCCGGCGGAATCCGCCGCCTGGCGTGAGTTACTTGACTGCGTTGCTCTTCACGAGCTGTTGGTGGATAGTGACCAAGACCTTATCTTGTTGGCGGCCGGAGCCGTCGGCCGCTTCTCCACCAAATCGCTTTACTTGGCCATTGCTCCCTCATCCGCCTCCCCTTTCGATGGTGTGGTCCGTCTGGCCCCATCAAGATTCGCATCTTCATGTGGCGGTGGATCCGTGGACGGGTCCCGTCTGGCGTGGAGGTCCGCATAAGCGAAATGGCCCGCACCTGTATCTGCCCCTCTGCGATGTTCCTGAAGACTCCAATCACATTTTCTTCGCTATGCGTTTCCGCCGGTTCCTTTGGAGCTGCTTTCGCGAGATTGTCGGTGGGAGTTGGTGCCACACCAATTTCCGGACCTTTTGCTGAACTCAAGTGTCCCCTACGACCTCTCGCCACATTAGGTGGCTGGAGGTTGGGGTCCTTGCTCGACGCTGTGGACCGTTCACAATAAGCTTGTGATCCAACATTCTCCCTCCGTCAGCGCCATCGATGCTCTCTACAAATTCTCGGGTTTCTTGCAGCTTTAGCGGCCGCTTAGCCGCCCGGATCGGGACGCCATCTCAGCCTTCATCACCGATCTTCGCCGATGGCCGTCCGCTGTCGCCCGCCGCCCTTACCGCCACGGAGCAGACTAGATCTCCTGCGCTGGGCAGGCTTTATTGTGTTGTGTTTTTTCTTTCTTCCGGGCTTGTTGAGCTGTGCCCTCAGCAGAACCTCTGTACTTTGTTTGTGGTACTTGGGTGGTGTGTGTGTGTGGACCTGCTTTGGTTGTATGTCTTGTGGCGGTTTGCTTTATTTATAAAGCGGGGCGAAAGCCTTTTTCGGTAATATAAAAGCACCTAAGCTAGTCTCTTGGTATGCTACTGACAACAATACCTAATGATCGAAGAACGGCAACAACAGCTAAATACTCTGCAAACATCACGAGCCAATAAGAATACAAGAAATAGCTAGATAATTTGTGCTCACTCACATGATGAAACAGACAGCACAACTGAAGTGTCACAGAGTTTTGAAATAGCAGTCTGGGGTTTATCACGACCTTAATAAACAGCCATAATACCAACAAATACACAAGGAGTCAACCTCTGGAAAGTAGATAGCTAAACAAGGTACCAACACGATTAGGTTTCTCAAGAAGTCTATTTCAAAGTTACAATTGCTAAACAACTGGTTCCAGCCACCTGCAGTTTCCCGGATTCAGGAGTTTAACAAGGTGGTTTTGCATCAGGTACCCTACTGTTCTTGCTCCGCCTTCTTGTGAAGCTCCAGTATCATATTGGCAGCTGCAGAGCACCTCGCCTCGTGTGGGGTAGGACGAAGATCACCAGTGATGCTCATCTCAAAATCAAGGCATCTCAAACGTACACTGGCGTGGTACATCCCTGAAAAGGTAGGAAAAGGACCGGTGAAGAAGTGCTCAAAACATGGAGCTATGAGAGAGAGAGAGAGAGTGATAGGCAATCAAACATCAGTTTTGGTTATTGCTAACTGGGGACCTAATCAGTCTGATCTAAGATGAAGCCTACAAATGTCTTCGGTAACCATTGATCGAATGTTAAACAAACCTAACACTTGAACGGAGCATACCATGTGCTAATAAACAAGAAGCCTATTTGGATTGCTACTTGACATCAAAAGAGCAAACCCTGCCTATTGATCAGACACCTTGAGAACTCTTTTCTTCTAAGCATGGATAGCGTAACACACTATGTATGTTATCATCACAATGCACAAAACGAACCAGGACCTATAGGGATTGAATTCAATAAAAGTAAGTGGTATATGATATTCCTAATTGTTATGCCTACATGGTCCAAGAACCTAGTACTTGCCTATCCAGAAGATCTAAGAGATAAAAGTAAACATTTATACATACCATCTGATGCTGAAGGTAGTAGCGTGTATCTTGGGGATATCCAATGGGCCCCACGGCAAATCTCATCAAGCTCCTGCATTGACAAGTGTCAAGGGTACAAGTGGCATTTAAAATTGTAATACATAAGTTCAGCTTGAGGTTTCTTACCTGGCAGTGTCGCAGGAGTGCCTCCTCAATTTCTTCCTCTTAGTGATGGGTTGGCCACCATCTCCAGAGCAAGATGAATTGGTAACTTCCGTCATATCTGAGCAAGTTTCCTTGTATTTGCTTATTATTGATACGGCTTTAGGTGTCATCTTTCCTTCTGCATAAGTTTTAAGACATGATGAGTACAAGAAATGCGGAACTGATATAGAAGCAACTTCTTGCCAAAACATTTCAAAAAAAATCCCCAAAAAAAACTTCTTGCCAAAATTGGCCACAGTTCCGACGGACGATTTGTATGTCACAAAGTGTGGCAGACGATTTGTCCACAATGAAAAGTGTGATACACCACAGTTTAACACAAAACTTTTGGAAACGTATGGCTCCCAGAAAAACATGCCCACAGTGCTGACCACAAAACTTCTACAGCGTGATTGTAAATGTAACCATGTTTAAAATGTGCCAGGGTAGAATACCACTCAAGAGTGTCTGCATGTCCATATCACACTGAGCACTTCGTTCTTGAAGTATGCTTTCCTTGCGAAGCTGAAACGAAGAGAGAATAGGAGAGTTCACATCAGATTCTCAACTAGAAGAAAGTTATAGGAAACAAGCATCATTTTTTCCTGAAATAAGAGAAAAGACATATAACATACAATTTCATCCCGTATTTTCTGAATTGATCGCAGCGAATCATCTATCTGGTCATCAAGTTGTACTCAGTGGTGCGCCTTCAATGAAATTTGGAAAACAGATTAAATACTTGGAGAACCGATTACTAATAATATGAAAAATAAGCAGTCTTGAGTAAGTTTATCTAACCTGACTTTCCTAAAAAATCCATATTTTTGCATTCCAAAGCATGGTTCTTCACTAGATCAACATGCGGTGCCCGATACAACAATTAGTTCTTCAAGTTACGGCAGAGTGAATGGATCACACGAAAAGCTTGGCCTATTCATCACCTACTCATCTGAAACTGATTTAAAAAGGATGAATATTTCTTTTGATTGATTGAGCACAGTGGGTGTGGCTCCCAGTATAGAGATGATTTATTAGGTGTGGCTCCTAATAATAGGATCTACCAGTTGGTACTTTCCTAACAATAATAATTTTTCTTAACTAATACACTATACTTAATACTATACTTAATAAATGGGATATTATCCCTTATTTGATAAGAATGGATTGTGCCGGCTTCCCCTCATCCTAATACCTAACAGAAGTGTGTGCTGTCACACTTTTCCAAACATTCACGTGGCGACATGTGGTAGAAAAGGAGAAATGCTCTAAGTTTATGCTACGTATAGTTGAGTGCATATGAGAACAAAAACAAATAGAATAAAGAGCAACATGCATCATATAACATTTGTATAGAAAAGGACGGAACCATACAATTTATTGTTGTTAACAGGTCATCATATTTGAAGTTTATTTTCTACAACCATTCCAGAGGATGCATGTGAACCATACAATTTATTGTTGTTAACAGGTCATCATATCTGTCACACTTGTTTGTAGCTTTCAATACTTTCAATCTGTAATTTAGCTTACCTCTGTAGGAAAGACATCTTGGGGCATATTGTCACGTTTAGATTGCTCCTGTGATTTGTTATTCTCCACTTGAACACCTAAAGTTGATTATATCAGAACACAAATAAGGAACAATGTGATCAGTAAAATCTAAATACAGTTACAGTGACTAACCCGATTGTAGGATTTTAGTTTCTCCACTTGCTGCTGCGGTTGCAGCTTCTGTATTTCTTGACCTACTCATGGATTTTGGAGGTTCCGCCTCAATAACATGTTTTATTGTGGGGATCTCACTATTCAGACCCTCTGCACAGACATCAGCTGCAGCCATGGAGGCTTCAGATTTTCTTTTGCTGCTTTTCTTGTGCTTGCTGGCACTAACTGCTTGTTTGCTTTGCTTTGGAGTTGACACTTTTTTAATTCGTTTTCGCAGCTTGGACGTGCTATTCTCCTCTTGCTCTTCCACATTTTCATCTATTATGGAGTGCAATGAACCTTTTCCATGTCTACGTGGTTGCTCGTTTAGTGAAGAATCAGAAGACCATTTCCTGAAACACGCGAAGTGTCATATTTACCATGATCCCAAAAAATTATTGTCCTACTTTCACACATAAAAAGATCACAACAAATCTTATGTTACCTGTGGAGGAGTTCAGACAAAATCTCCTTGTACGGAAGAATGTGATAGTACTCTACTACCGATGTCGTTTTTGGAAATGGATCATTCACAAATAGCGGACCAGTCATACTGTGAAAGAGAAAGCCGAAAAATGTCAGTATCCTTGAAAAAGGGTATCACTTTTCATCAGGATGTACCATACAATGGTCTTATTTAATAAACTGATTAGTGGTTGATCAAAAGGGATGTAACCTAAAATCATACAACTATCTAGTAGGTAAAGGCAAACCTGCTAATCAAGTCTTCTAGAGAAATTTCCTCAAGGCTGCCTTTCATGGTTGGCTCATACTCCACAATGAATACCTTGGTAGCTGCCTTTTCGTTACTCAACGAGTATGCCATGGTTTCATCGAGAAGATGCAAGTTTGAGACCTTCATACCTATTAAGACCGTAAGTTTACCATAGTGAGCAGCAAACAATGCATTGTTGGTTCAAACACAAAATGAACATACTATTAACAAAATCAAGTTCATAAATTACAATTTTTCACTATTATATTAAAAGAACCAAATAAATAGCGTTCTCTAGCAAACAATTGGCAGCTATCAGGTCATGTACATCAAGTACAGGTGAATCACCCATTATAGTGTCCCAAGTTATTTTTAATCTTCTAGCTGATGAAACTAAATCAAGTTTCAATAACTCCCAGTTTGTACATACCAAAACAAAGGAGACAGACAATGCGACGGCATTATGGCAACAACTTAAGTAATTATATTTGCTGATGTTCTTGTTTATCCCGAAAGTAAATGGTTTTACACTAGTTAAAAGCAAGGCAGAGGTACATTTTTGCGTACATTCTGGGACCACACACTTGTTCTTGTTTGCTGTAAAGCAACTGTACAACTCAAACTCATTTTTTTGCTTCATTAGCAGTTCAAATTTTGGACAATTTGCATAGTAACACATGTAAATACTTATTTACCAGAAACTTTGATCCACATTCCGTAATGCTAATAGTCACCTGATCAATGTGAGGAACCTACAAAACATGGCTCTGTAGGCACAAAGGTTGCATACTTTATCTCAATGCTCTAGGATGAAAATTAACAGAATTGACTGATAGAAGCTACACCTTGCCAATACCAACTCAAAAAAGAAGAAAATGACAGATATGGGTATATAAATTAAGGGCCGCAATGAAAAATCTGACCTGTTCTACGCTCCACCTCTGAATATGCTTGTCGCTGAAGCATAAATGGTGAATGTGAAGCACCAACGATCCCTTTAGCTGTCGATTCCTGGCCTGCTGGCTGGTTGGTACTGTGTGAATTACCAGCTGCCCCATCTAATTCCTTCTCTATGATTGACCAGATACCCTTCGTATTAGCACTATAATCAACCAAACATTTCTTTTTTGTTGGGTCGAGAAGAAGCACAGCAACTTTTGATATTGGCCACATTGCCATTTCTGGAGAATGTTTGCTCGCGTCGAGTTGTTCAGCGATCTCACATGCTTGTAGTGCTACTTTGTGAGTAATAGATAGCTTCGCATGCTTGCCAGAATTGTTCTCATGCTCATGGACCATACTCAAGTATGCGAGCAGATCTTCTCCAACAGAAAGAGAAGCACACTCAAAAACTGTTCGGGGTCTGCAAAAGCAAGCTGCGGAGACATTTTCCTGTGGTAGTAGTTGTACAAAATGATTGCCGTGTGAATCTGCGAAACCACACACCAGTGTGATGAGTTAGCAGCTAAACAGCTATATATTATAAGCATTGTATCCTATTGACAGAGGAACACTGTCTTAAACGTATCTGAGCAGAAATAGACTCCCAAAAACATATTACAGTGCACGCAAATAAAACAAGCATTTCATGGATACATTGAGGGACATTGCCATGAATTCCAAGGAAAATACACTAATATAGTCACAATGGTAAACTGACAGGGGAAATGTAAGGATGATATGGCAATGACTTGAATCAAACATACCAGTCTTTGTGTAGACAAAAACATCCACTTAGCTACTATGTCACACAATCCAATCCAATTCAAGTTCATGGATAAATTTGAAAAACATTGCAAGGTCAAATTGATGGGCAAATAGGTTCTGTTTAGGGTCATAGCCAAATAATTTCTTCCGAACTAACGCACACCCAACATTTCTGCTTGAGTTGTACATTTGTACGGAGCAGTCGCGGTGTCGCACCATCTGAGAAAATAATTTTACAGAGCTAGCCTCTCCTACTTTTGTCCTTTCTAGAATACACCATGGAAAGATGCATCATTTTCTTAGAAGAAGGGCCAAAGCGGCTGATACAACGTTTTCGGCTTACGGTGCTAACCTGCGGGATTAGAAATCAAAATTGGCAATTTCTATTGACAATCGCAGTGACAGCTGACAAGAGAAATACAGAAAGGGACTATTGCGGCTTGCCTTAGCTCCCTGCGGCTTCTCCACCCGTGGTGCGGCCATGCGCCACGACGCCGCCTGTCACTCCGCCTCCCAACCATCCTCCTACGCGGCGCGCTCTCGGCACTGCTGACGGCGAACACGAGACCACGCCGCACCTGCCGCCGCCGCCGCCATCTCCCTCTCCGTCGCCTATTGGGGCTCACTCTGTGTGCGCCCGTCGTCAGACAGCAGCGGCTCTCAGTGGGCTTTCCCGACCGGGCCTCCATAATGTACATCTAACACAATTAAGAGGCCCACTACCAACCTCAAACACCATCACCATTAAGGCCCATCATCTCGCCATCTTCCTCCTCCGCTCTAATCCTCCCATGCCCCATTCTAAAAAAAAAGACTCCTCGCCGTTTCCTACTTCCTCGCCGGGAAGGAAGATTGCATGTTATTCTTGTCCTGTCTGTAGCACTAGTACCATGATAATACTGATGCAGCAGTGTAGAGGTGACTTGTGTTAATGATGAATAACAAAGGAGGATTTTGCTTGTCTCAGCATTTTATACAGTTATTATACCAGGCTGTGTGGCCCTTGTGCGCTGAACCGGCATTACTGTAAACCTTGCCCGAAAACCTATCAAACATTCAGACATGTTGTTGCGGCTCGGAGATAGGAGTAGGTTGGATCTCAATGTTGTTGGTAGATCCATCCCTTGGTCGAAGCTCGCGGTCTCTATCTGGCGCGGGAACAGGGAGAACATGTCTGCAGTGCAGGTTTGATCAGATCAGCTCCCTGTGCTGTGAAGGGGAAAGCAGCACTGCTTGTGTTTAGCGTTGGGTGGGTGGATGATGGTGATGGATGGGGTCGGACCGGACCGGAGGCGACGGTGGAACTGAACTGAAGTTTGAGCGTTAATGCAGGCTCGCCCTCGCCTACCTGACGCCGAAATAAAATGGAACGAAAGCAGTCGCTCTCATCCCCGCCAGATCGGCAGACAATTTTTACTACTATGAAGAAAGTTCTTGGGCGTGGCGTGGTGTGGTGCGCCGCGTGTGCCGTCGACTGGTCTGGTGAACCCAGGGAGGCGACGGCGCCAATCGCGCGCTCACATGGAAGAGATGAAGAAGCAGAGGGAGAAAACCAAACAAAACGAGTGAGTCGAGTCGTCGGGGGCGGGAGGCAAGAGAAGACAGGCGTCGGCCAGCGCGTGAGGCCCCCTGCACTGCCAATTCCCTCGCCGCGGCGCGGTTGGACGCAGAGATCCCTACTATCTGCCACGGGCGGCGGGCGGGTACACGCACCCGCCACCGATGAGGACACGGTACGGCACACCACAACCTTCACAATTCCCAAGCATCCACCGGAAATCAGGCCCCCCGGCGGGCAGTTCCGCGCATCCCCCCGCTGCCAACGCGATCCTCGCCAAAAACCGCAAGTAATCCTACCACCCCAACCCCGCGCGGCGACCACAAACAAAGGAACATAGATCGACCAGCTAGCGGCACGAGTTGCTCACCTGCTGCGCGACGGCGCGTTGCTTGTCCGGCGTCACGTAGCGCTCGCCCTGGGCGGCGCCGAAGGCCGCCCCGCGCCGCAGAGCGGGCTTGACGAGGTGCTCCACGAGCATCTTTACGGCGTCCTCCATGGGCACCACCTCCTCCTCCGCCAGCTCCTCCCCTGCCCCCCTTCTGCCGCTCGACATACCGCCCTGAACCTACGCTTTGCCTCCGCCGACCGGACGGATCTCTAGGGTTTCGGGCTCGGGATTCTGTGCGGCTTTGCGGCGGCGGCTGGATGGCTGGCTGGCCGTGGGTGGATCGAGGGTTTTTGTAGATGGAGAGGGCAAGAAGCAGTGTGGTGCGGTGGTGGGTGGCCAAAGCTGAAAACGGGAAGGCACGCGCGAAGGAACGTGACTGTGGCTGTCCAAGCGGAAACAGTATGGGCCAGGTCGATCATCCACCGGCCATTTCGATTTCACCAACTCATCGTGGATCCTATCATTAATTTTCATACAAAAATACAGGTTTTCTTTATAGATAACAACACACTAAAATTGGACAATAAATATAGTGCATTCATAAACAGCTACGAAATCTTCTAGAAATCATGATACGCCAGTTTTCATAGAAGATTTGCCTAATGTATTCAAACGAAAATATATTATAACTGAGTCATTAGGGTTCCCGTATGCACCAGATTCATCAAGATACCGCTAACCTCCACGGTCCCGCGCATGCTACACCTCCATTGCACGCTTCCGATCCTTGTGGTTCCTTTTGGTGGTGTGATATCATGAAACATTGCCCTAACTTTCTTGAAATCTCGAGGGTGGGAATTCAATGCGGCTCCATGACTCTTTTTTGAAAGGACCTTTGGCATGATAATATTCTTTTATTTAAATTTTTTTTGGGCATCACATTTTTGGAGGAGGCGTTTCACCTACCACTGTCAATACAAGCTCATGAGGAGGTATGTGGTCTTCAAGCCAGCACAACCCATATTGCACCTGATTCTTCTACACATGAAAAATGCCGCTATGTCTAGGGTGTAGTGGATTTAAATCGAGTAATTTGTTGGGCATCACGTCTTCGGAGGAGGCATTTCACCTACCACTGTCCGTACAAGCTCATGAGGAGGTACGTGATCTTCAAGCTAGCACAACCCATATTGCACCCGATTCTTCTACATATGAAAATATCGCTATGTCTAGAGTGTAGTGGATTTAAATCGAATAATTTCTTGGGCATCATGTCTTTGGAGAAGGCGTTTCACCTAACACTATCCGTACAAGCTCATGAGGAGGTACGTGATCTTCAAGCTAGCACAACCCACATTGCACCTCATTCTTCTACACATGAAAAATATCGCTTTGTCTAGGGTGTCGTGGATTTAAATCGAGTAATTTCTTGGGCATCACGTCTTTGGATGAGGCGTTTCACCTACCACTGTCCGTACAAGCTCATAAGGAGGTACGTGATCTTCAAGCTAACACAACCCACATTACACCTGATACTTGTATGCACAACAAATAATGGCACTATGTCTAGGGTGTAGTGGAGTTTAAATTGAGTCGATATCATGCATTCTACTTCAGAAACACCCAAGCTCATCATGCGTATTAATGGATTTGGAAATCAAAGTGTGGCATGAATATCGAGGTGTTTTCGTTAACTGATTCTTTTTGATAGGCTGGCCACACACAACATGCTTAAAGAGACGCCACTATAATCATTGTTTTCTTTGTGGAGCACCCATCGAAGAGACAATTCATCACATGATATTCACTTGCCCATTTAGTCAAAGTTGCTGGGACTTGGTATTTTTTGGCACCCTTCGGTCACCAGGTTTCAAAGAATCATCCAAGAAAAAACTGTATTTAAGCATAGTGCATTTTTCGTCCGTCAAGTTATCGCGAAGTGTGGCTTTCGTCTCTGAACCTTTTTTTTGTTGTAACCTTCGTCCCTCAACTCTTAATATCAGGTATAGTTAGTCCCTAACAACGGTATTCCTTGGTCAAACCTGGTTTTGACCTGATGTGTCACAGTTTTGACCACATCTTGGTGCAACCTTTGTCCCACAACTCGTAATATCGGGTAAAATTAATTCCTAACAAGAGTATTCCTCCACCAAATCCGGTTTTGACTTTTCATGGCACAATGTTGATCACATCATCACTGTAAGGTGGAATAGAACCACATTCCATATATCTCTAATCCCCCTTTCTCTCTCTCTCTCTCTCTCTCTCTCTCTCTCTCTCTCTCTCTCTCTCTCTCTCTCTCTAGTTCATTCCTAGATGACCCCCTTTCCCCTCTTTTCGTCTCTCGCCTTGCTCTTCCTCTCTCGCGAGCTAACTACCACCGCTACTGAATCCTCCCGATCATCGGCCCAATCGGTGGTGGTGAGCATGATGCATTCGCCTTGAATGCCCCTATGCCATGTATGGTGGTGCTTTGGCCAAAACCATGTTACATAAGGTCGAAATCGGGTTTCACCGAGGAATACAACTGTCGGGGACTAACTATACCTGGTATTAAGAGTCGAGAGACTAAGGTTGCAACCAAAAAAAGGTTCAAGGACGAAAGTCGCACGTCACGATAAGTTGAGGGACAAAAAATGCACTTTACTCAAAACTATTTGTGCGGGAGGCCCATGTTTCTGAAAAAAAAATGGTTGCTTCGTGGAGTCTTTGGAAAGAAAGAAACAAGAATCATCTTAGAGGGGTTCGGCGAAGCATCAACTCTTGGGTTGCAAGACTAAAAGAGGATCTCACCTTACTAGCCTATAGGGTCAAAGAAGCTCATGAACCTTTCCTCTCTCAAAGAAGCTCATAAACCTTCCATCTCTGCTTTTGCGGCCTCCATTCACTAGAACAACTAGTTTGTTGTTAGTTTGCTATTAGCTTTTTCCTTCTGACTTTTTTCTTTCTTTTTCCGGCATACCCAAAGTGGTATGTATTGCCATGTAAATATGTACAAATTTGATTAATTTATTCAATATAAAAAATACACTTGGAGCCTCTCCTACTCTTTCAGGTAAAAAAATATTGCTAGCCACCGACATAGGCGCATGATGCTCGCCGAAAGTGGAAAGGGGCAGATGTCGAAGCGGAAAAGGTAACGGCGTGATGGGCGAGGTCCATCATCCACCGTCCATTTCATTGTTGGTCCTATAATTAATAATATCATTATTGTTTTTTCACCATGGGGCCCGAGTCATTAAGCCCTCCCCCCCCGCCTTCCTTGCTTGGGCGGCAAGGCAAGTGGAGGAGGGAGTCCTATTAGGACTAGGAATCTGCCCCCAAGTTGGTCGACCCACTTGGACCCTCCGCCTATATATAGGTGGGGAGGGGCACACCAAGGGACACACCAAGCCCCTCGGCTGACCCCCTCCCTTGCGAACCGCCACCCACCTCTCTCCATCTTCATATGATCTAGATCGGTTCAATGCTAGGCTGCTTCTCCCTCTATTTTCTGCTTGCAGTTCTTCACGCTAGCTTCATGGAGTGTCGCAGTGCTGCTAGATCGGTATGCTGGATAACTTTTTTAGGGCTGGTGACAGTGGGAAAGGCTCCCGCTGACCTTCTTTCTCTTTTTATTAATATATGTCAAGTGTCGACTATACAAATATTTACATAGTGGTGGTTAGAGCAGCAAAAGGTGGGGTATTGGGTTGTCTATCAAAAGGATTACAAAGATTGTACAAAGGAGAGTACAAGAGGAACTTGTTGCTACTTAGTTATGTGCTCAAGAAGTCCCTTTTAAATTTGATCAACCAAGAATAACAACGAGTGAATTATTTGAAGAAAATCCTTACTGCTGGGAGGTAAAACTAATTTCAGGAATCGGTGAGCTTCACTGGCACCTTCTTCCTCTCCCGTTGCGGTGATTGTTGGTGAGATCAGCATTACATGTACCTTCATAGTGATCCCGAGCTTGTTCGTGAGCAGTCATTTTTTGTTGCTTGACACGTTCTCCTACAAAGATTATTATAAATAGAGTTCATATAGTCCCTGCACTCTCCAAATTCATCGATCGCTGCCAGCCTCCAACACTATTGTGACACTTGTCAGAAAAAGAAAAGGCAGAGCCTAGGGATTTGAGGTGACAGGGAGCTCGGAGTTCCATGGCGGTGCCTCTAAGGAGGAGAACGACATCCGAAGACGCCGCCGCCGACGACACCGACCAAGGTCAGCACTAGGTTTTCACCTGGAACAAGCCGGCAAACACCAGATGCGCCCGCAAGCCAGTTGCGGCCAACCGGTCCCCGCATCCAAGCCTTCTAACCCCATCATGCCTAAGCTCAACGCCACCATCCACCGTGCCAAACCACGGATGCTAACCGAAGGAGGGGGGATGGGGGTGGCGGCTAGGTTACCGCCCGATCCACCCCTCCCCCCCACCCGGAGCGACGTGAGCACTGCCAATAGATGCAGACACCATTTCACTCTTGTTTTCCTTAGTATGAAATGGTATAGGTTGCTAATGCATGAAAGCCTGTGTCAAAAGTATGAAAGGGTAACATGCGGATATATGATCAATTGATATTTTGAAGCTCTGTCAAAGTATTCGAGGACGATGAGGTGGGTTTGAGACAATAACTCTACACCCCTGCCCTGTCATACGGTGAATCTTCACGTTATTTTTACCCTTGAAGCGGCTTCATGTTGATATTGATATTCATATCCGGCCAATTACAATTTTGCATCAACAATTCTGCTTCGAGCATTCGGGGATGAATCATGCCACTAATTAGACCAACTGGGGAGGAATCTGCTATATATATTATATAAAGAGAGAATGTGAGACACAAAATTTTATATAAAGAGAGAATGCGAGACACAAAATTTGACCCGAAGAGGGGTCGAACTCAGGTCGTCAGGGCGAAACCATAGCGCACCCACCACATGGCTATGAGCCATCCACAAATATGCCACTAATGCCAAGCTCCAATATATTTTCTAGCATTTTTATGTTTCAAGCTAACCACGACACAATTGTCGGCCTCAAAATAAATAAAACCTCTGTAACTTAATGTAAGATGCTTTTGCAGTTCAATTTGAACTTGTATGTTAACTTTGTATGTTTTATGTCTCCACATTTTTATAGAATTCCTATCAATAGATGGGAATGCACGTCATACAAGTTAATGATATAATGATCACTTCTTCTTCTTCTCCGGTACAACTCACCTGAACACATCAACAAAAGAGATATCTTCATACCACTTCATAATAAAGAGTAGGATGGTCAAAAGCTCATCGCCCACCAGAACGTATCCATATGCAAACCCCCTCCGCACTACCTCCCCTTTTCTGTTAACATGCAAAAAAGTGCACTGGATGTGATTCAAACCCACGCCCTCCCCATTGAGTGTGCGTTTACAATAGCCAACCAGACAACTAACCTGATGTGAAGGGTTTACTTTTTTCTGGTTTGGTCAGCCGAGGAGGTTGTGGGTTTATTTATTTATTATGGTTTTGTTTGTCCGGTTTTACTTTTTTTCCTTTTCTCTTTCCTTTTATTTAAATTCCTGAAGTTACTTTAAACCTGATGTAATTTTTCAAGTCCATGATTTTTTTAAATCTATGAACTTTTTTCAAATCCACAAACTCCTTTGAATTTTGAGAAACTTTTTCAAAGTTGATGAAAGCAGGTTTACTTCACCCTATGCATTTAAAACACTGAACCGAGCACAAATTTACGGTTTATATGATTTAAAGTATGGTATGTGATTTCCATACCAATCCGGTGGTAAACCGAATTAACCAATGCAAAAATAAATTCATTTTTTATTCTACACAGAAGCATACACAACATCCTCAGAACACAATGCTACAGGTTACAGCGCTGATGAGCTGTTCGTATTTCCTGCCACCTAGGGGGTCCTTCTTATAGGCATATCGGTTCAGTCTTCTCTAGGAAAGAAGCGAGGTGGTACTAATTTTTGGTAGGCAATGGGGCGCAATGAACACAAAAGTCAAACCCGTGGTTTTTTTTGAGCGGTAGTCAAACCCGTGGTGGTGTTTAAGTTTTGAATGTAAAGGTTGTGGTCTTGTGGACAGGCCCTGAGGAGGCAGTGCAATGCATTGGAGGCCCTTTTCCCCTCACTTTTGTATTCACATGTGTTTGTATTCACATGTGTGACGAGCAGGCAGCCATCTGCCAGCGTGATGCGTTTGCCTAAAAAAAGGGAAGGGAAACGTTTGTATATGGCGGACCGGTCGAGAGTTCAGCAAGGTCATGGGTTGGAGGTGTCCCTCATGGAACACGAGCTGCAGTGCATTTTTTGCCCAGAACACCAAGGCGGGCGTGGTGCCGCGAGTGCACGGGCCGACGGCGACGGACTGTGCTGCTGGTGCAAGCGACCAAGGTGTTGCAACCAACAAGCCCAGGAGCTATCATGTGGGGAATCTGCGACGACGAGGTGCAGCTAGCATGTGGGGATGGGATGGGAGGGGACATCACCGGAGCTGTGAAAACGTCCACGTCCAATGCTACAACCGGTGTTTGAGGAAGCTACAACCGGCGACGTCAAAAGCTTCAACCAGCATCGACGGATGCTGGGGCTGGCCACTGCCAACACAAAATGCTACAACTGACGGAGAAGAAAGCTACAACTGATGTCGCAAAAAGCTCACTGTAAGTTGGGGGCGAGGACAGCCAAGCAAAAAAGCTTCAACCGGTTTAGAGAAAGCTACAACCAGCTGCGGAAAAGCTTCAACTAGAGACGCCAGAAAATTACAAGACGACGGTAAGCTGGAACGAGTGTTGACGAGAGCTGCAAGCGGCTATGGAAAAAGCTTCAACAAGGCTGCGGATGCTACAACCATGGCCTGAGGATTCTTGAACTGGCCTGCAGGGATGCTACAAACCATGGCCGGATTTTTTCTGCAGCCGGCTGTGAGGAAAGCTGCAACCATGGATTGGATATGCTGGAACCAGTATGTGGGGATGCTACGACCATGATCAGATTTTGCTGGAGCAGGCTGCGGGAGGAGACCAACAGTACTGCAGCGACGGCCGGCATGGCTGCGAGGTGGAGCGCATGGCACTGGAGTGTGGGGGGACGACTAGCTTCTGGCAGCATTCACGGACGGAGTTGAGCATGCTGCGACAATGGTTGGGAGCGGGCGCGATGCGATTTTTGCTAGAGGTCACAGCGAGTGAGCTTAATTGACGGCTACCGCGACCGGTGGCGAGGGAGGCAGGCTGCTACCGATGGCGACCGTGACCAGCGGCGAGGGAGGCGGGCTGCTACCGACGGCGGGGTGGCGGACGGAGGAGCGCGCTCGATGGCGTGTGCGAGGGAACTGTTCATCGTTGCGAGAGACAGGGGTAAGAGAAGAAGACCGAGTCTAAGAAGAGATCTGGGCCGCTCAATCTCATGTGATCCTACGTTGCAGGGGTGACCGGCCCAAACTGGGCCGGTCGACCCGCGGCTAGTGCTCGCCAAAAGGGAACGTGATGCATGCATAAATATATGCTTCTATACTTGTACTAACAAAAGCTTTGCATTTTGAACAAGAATTAAAATTTCATGATGTAGTTTCAGAATTCACGTTAACTTTGGTTATTATGGTGTAAACTGAAATCATAAAGTTTTGGATAAGCAAATAAAAAATATGAAGAAAAAATTGAAATCAATTTTTTAAATTTCCTCTAACATCTTTTTGTATTTGTGTAGAACTTTTTCGAAAACAGGAACATTTCTAAATTCCAAAATTTTTGAAAGTGCGAACATTATTTCAAACTCCTGAAACATTTTTTAATTCATGAACACATTTTGAAAAATATGGAATTTGTTAAGAATTTTGGAAAAAATGTTCAAGTTTGCAAAATTTCCATACACAATTTGAAATTCCAAAACTGTTGATAAATTTCAAGTGGTTAGGAAGTAAGCAAATGTTCATATTCTTTGATAATGACGGAAATTGCAAATAGCAGAAACATTTAAATGAGTAAAAACTACATGCTCATGGATGCACCTGTTTGACCATTTGACCGATGTCGGAAAATAGCGTGCTTTCAAATAGACCCTTCCGGCCTACCCGAAAATGCTTTGTAGAACATGATCTATTTTTAGACATCCTTGAAATGACTCCAACTTTTGCAAGCAGGTGGCCATGCCCATGATAGACATTCATGACTGGTTTCAATGGCTTTCGACACCGTCTGCAAGTTATGACACGTCCAACCATTTCGGCCTTTTTTAACCAAGAAAACTCCAGGAAAAGAAAAAGTTGTTGAAAACACAAATAACTTTGACATGATTCCTTGAATTGGTCATACAAGGTCATGAACAAAAAAATGGGGTCATTTCAGGGATGTTGAGAAACAAAGTGCTCTCAGACGGACCCTTCTGCCCCACCCGAGCACTCTCCGTTGAACATGATTTTTTTGAAATCTCATGACTAACCGCAACTTTTGCAAGCAAGTGGGCATGCCCATGTTAGGCAGTCATGCCTAGTTTGACCCGACGCTTCGCCTCCGCCGACCGAACAGATCTCTAGGCTTTCGGGCTTGGGAATCTGTGCTGCTTTGCGGCGGTTGGCTGGCTGGCCATGGGTGGATCGAGGGTTTTTGTAGATGGAGAGGCCAAGAGAGCACTAGCGAAGGCTGAAAACAGGAAGGCACTCGCAAAGGAACGTGACGGTGGCTGTCCAAGCGGAAACAGTAAGGGCCAGGTCGATCGTCCACCGTCCATTTCAATTTCACCAACTCATCGTGGATCCTGTCATTAATTTTCATACAAAAATACAAGCTTTCTTTATAGATGACAACACACTAAAATTGGACAATAAATATAGTACATTTATAAACAGCTACGAAATCTTTCAGAAATCATGATACACTAGTTGTCATTGAAGATTTGCATAATGTATTCAAAGGAAAATATATTACAATTTGAGTCATCAGGGTTCCCGCATACACCGGATTCATCAAGACACCACTAGCATCCATGGTCCCGCACATGTTACACCTCCACCGCAGGCTTTTGATCCTTGTGGTTCCTTTTGGTGACGCGATATCATGAAACTTTGCCCCAACTTCCATGAAATCTCGATGGTGGGAAATGCAATGCGGCCCCACGACTCCTTTTTGGAAAGTTCTTTGGCATGATAATATTCTTTCAGTTAAAAATTTCTTGGGCATCACGTCTTTGGAGGAGGCGTACCACCTATCACTGTCTGTACAAGCTCACAAGGAGGTACGTGGTCTTCAAGATATCACAACCCATATTGGACCTGATTCTTCTACACATGAAAAATGTTGGTATTTCTAGGGTGTAGTGGATTTAAATCGAGCAATTTCTTGGGCATCACGTCTTTGGAGGAGGCGTTTCACCTACCACTGTCCGTACAAGCTCATGAGGAGGTACGTGATCTTCAAGCTAGCACAACCCACATTGCACCTGCTTCTTCTACACATGAAAAATATCGGTATGTCTAGGGTGTAGTGGATTTAAATCGAGTAATTTCTTGGGCATCACGTCTTTGGAGAAGGCGTTTCACCTATCACTATCCGTACAAGCTCATGAGGAGGTACTTGATCTTCAAGCTAGCACAACCCACATTGCGCCTGATTCTTCTACACATGAAAAATGTCACTATGTCTTGAGTGTAGTGGATTTAAATCGAGTAATTTCTTGGGCATCACATTTTTGGAGGAGGCGTTTCACCTACCACTGTCCGTACAAGCTCATGAGGAGGTACGCGATCTTCAAGCTAGCACAACCCACATTGCACTAATTCTTCTACACATGAAAAATGTCGCTATGTCTAGTGTGCAGTGGATTTGAATCAAGTAGATACTATGCATTCTACTTCAGAAATATCCAAGCTCATCAGGCATATAAATGGATTTGAAAATCAAAGTGTGCGATGAAGATGAATGTATTTGGTTGGCTGCTTCTTTCTGGTAGGCTGCACACACACACACACACACACACACACACACACACACACAAACAACATGCTTAAAGAGACGCCACTATAGTTTTGGCAATAATATTCCTTGTTTGCTTTGTGAAGCACCCATCGAAGAGAGGATTGATCACATGATATTCACTTGCCCATTTAGTCAAAGTTGCTAGACTCAAGTTGGTATATTTTGGCACCCTTCGGACATTAGGTTTCAAAAAACCATCCAAGAAAAAACTCTATTGAGTAAAGTGCTTTTTTCGTCTCTTAACTTATCACGCGGTGTGGATTTCGTCCCTGGACCTTTTTTATTATAACCTTCTTCCCTCATCTCTTAATACCAGGTATAGTTAGTCCCTGACAGCGGTAGTCCTCAGTTAAACCCGATTTTCACCTAATGTGTCACGATTTTGACCACATCTTGGTGCAACATTTGTTCCACAACTCGTAATATCGGGTAAAATTAGTTTCTGACAAGAGTATTCCTCGGCCAAATCCAGTTTTGACTTTTCTTGTCATGGTTTTGGTCATATCATCATAAGGGGGAATAGGACCACATGCCATCTCTCTCTCTCTCTCTCTCTCTCTCTCTCTCTCTCTCTCTCTTGTTCATTCCTAGATGATCCCCTTTCCCCTCTTTTCATATCTTGCCTCGCTTTCCCTCTTTCGCGAGCTTGCTACCACCGCTACCGAATCATCCTTGTCCTTGGTCCCATCAGTGGTGGTGAGCATGATGCATTCGCCTTGAATGCCCATATGCCATCATATAGTGGTGTTTTGGCCAAAAGCATGTCACATAAGGACAAAACCGGGTTTGACCGAGAAATATAGTTATCGGGGACTAACTATACCTGGTATTAAGAGCTGAGGGATGAAGGTTTCACCCCAAAAAAGGTTTAAGGACGAAAGCCACACATCGCGATAAGTTGAGGAACAAAAAAAAATGCACTTTACTCAAAACTATTTGTGTGTGTGTGTGTGGGGGGGGGGGGGGGGGAGGCAAAAAACGGTTGTTGCAGTCTTTGGAAGGAAAGAAACAACGATCATCTTAGTGGGGTTCGACCAAGCATCAAGTCTTGGGTTGGAAGACTAAAAGAGGATCTCACCTTACTAACCTACAAGGTCAAGAAGCCCATGGATCTTTCATCTCTCAAAGAAGCTCATAAACCTTCCATCTTTGCTTCTGCAGCCTCCATTCACTAAAAAAATAGTTTGTTCTTAGTTTGCTATTAGCTTTTGCCTTGTGTCTTTTTTCTTTATTTTGCAACATACCCGAAGTGGTATGTATTGCCATGAAATATGTACAAATTTGATTAATGTAATCAATATAAAAATGCACTTGGAGCCTCTCCTACTATTTTCGGTAAAAAATACCACTAGCCTCCGAAGCGGGCGCATGCATCATGCTTGTCAAAAGACGAAGGGGCGGATGTCCAAGAGGAAATGGTAACGGCATGGTGGGCAAATTCCATCATCCACCGTCCGTTTCATCGTTGGTCCTGTAATTAATAAACCATGTGACCAAAGTTGGCTAAGCCCCCCGCCTCCTTGCTTGGGGAGCAAGGAAAGTGGAGGAAGGAGTCCTAGTAGGACTAGGACTCTTCCCTCAAGTTGGCCGACCCCCTCGGTCCCTATATATATATATATATATATATATATATATATATATATATATATATATATATATATATATATATATATATATATATGACAAATGTTTCCTACAAGCAGTGGTAGTTACCACCACTTGTGTTTTATATATTGTATGTAGTATCTGTCGAAACCGAGAGTATGTATGTGTAGTATTTAGTATATAATAATGATTAGGTAGTATATATACTAATTTTTAGGTAGTATGTACCATTTTTTGAGTATGCTCTTTTTATGTATAAATATATACGTATTTCACAAATATAAAAAACTATGGGCTCATATGCAATTTTTCATGTAACTTGCTTTGAAATATCTTAGATATATTATATGAACATATTTAAAATAATAAAATAATATATATAGTACCACATGGTAGTATATGAGACATGTGGGGTAACTACCACAGGTGGTAAGATGGATTTTCCATATATATATATATATATATATATATATATATATATATATATATATATATATATATATAGGCGGGGATGGGCGCACCAAGGGACACGCCAAGCCCCTCGGATGAACCCCTGCCTTGCTAGCCGCTACCCACCTCTCTCCATCTTGATCTGATCGAGATTGGTGCAATGCTAGGGTGCTTCCCCTCTAGTTTTTGCCTATAGTTCTTTGCACTAGTTTCATGGAGTGCGTGGTGCTTCTAGATCAATACGCGTGGATACCTTGGAGGCGTCTTCTTCTTTGACACTAACCGAAGAAAATCCTTGCGGTTGGGAGGTATAACCACTAGTAGAAAACATGCCTTTGGTTGAGGCCAGGATAGGGGCATTAATCCCAGTTCACTCACGAACCGGTACCAAAGGGGCATCAGTCTCGGTTCGTGAGGCCAGGGCGCCGGCCGGGCCTCGGGGGCCATTGGTACCGGTTCGTCTGACCCCTTTGGTCCCGGTTCCAGACACGAACCGGGACCAATGGGCCTCGCTCCTGGCCCACAACCTTTAGTCCCGGTTGGTGGCTAGAACCGGGACCAAATGTAGACCTTTAGTCCCGGTTTTAGCCACCAACCGGGACTAAAGAGAGGCCTATATATACCCCGCCCCTATCCGCGAGCAGAGCCACTGCTCTGTTTTTTTGGCCTGCCATGGGAGAGCTTTGTGGTGCTCTAGCTCACCTCCTATGCACATGAGGTGTTCGATGAAATGCCCAAGCCACACTTAATCTTTCTCCTCTCTAAGCTCCTTGTCCAAGCTCCATTTTTCTCAAGATTTGTCTAGGTTTGGCGGTCTGTCCTATCCCTTCCCCGTCCTCACCGCCGTCGGTCGCCTGCGCCGATCTCGTTGCCGGCACCAAAGTGGTGAGCCTCTTGTTCTTATCTTCTTTCTAAAATAAAAAAAATCTTACTTGTATGATTTAGATAGGCACTTGTATAATTTTCTTACTTTTATTATTGTTTGTTATTATATAGTGCGATGGTTTTGGTATCCACCTCCATCGGCCCTCGTCCTGTCTATGATTCGGATGTGGTATATATTATCTTTTATAACTATTTGTTTCATTTAGTGTTCATGACAATTATGCCGACCAACCTGACATAGATGTTTTTATCTAGGAGGTATGTGAACCAGAAATTCCAACCGACCCTATTGTTGAGAGGTAAATTTAGTTGAGAAAGAAAACAATTACTTGAAGAAAAAATTGAAAAGAATTGAGGAGGAGAAGATGAGATTGGAGTTGCATATTGCGGATGTCGTCGATGATCACAAGATCAAGATGGATGCAATGCGCTTGAAGATTAGAAAGGTTATAAAATATGCCATTCATACTGAGGCTTGGTATCATTATGCCGTTGGATCAATTGTTACCTTAGTTGCGATTATGATCGCATTTGTTGTTGCATTGAAATGTTTTACATAGTTTCAATGTATGGTTTAATTAGATGCTCTAGAGAGCTATATATTGTTCAATGAGAACTATGAATGAACTTAATGTGATGATGAACTTCTATTAATTTGGTCACTAGTCTATTCATGATGTTCTGTAATGGTTTTTGACACACTTAATTATATGTAATGCACGTAGATGAACCGGAAATGGATGTACGGTGATAGAAGCACCTCTGAGCACTACAAACAAAAATACACTTCCATGATGATACATGTTTGTCACAATAGGTCACGTTTTTTGTCATGCATGTACATCCAGGACGATTTTCTGACAGAATCAAGATAGTCATACCTGTGCTGTCGTAGAAGTGTTCCATGACATTACTAAAATTATCATCACAGAAGTGTCCACTTCCATGACGATAAATGCCGCGTCATGGAAGTGCTTTCGTCAAGGGTGACCGACACGTGGCATCCACCGTGGCGGGTCGCCGTTAAGCTATTAGGTCTGGTTTTGGATCCAATAACCCGCTAACAGCCACGACCAATGCCGATTTTACACGTGTAAAATTCTCATTGGCTGACGGAACCACATGTCAGCTTCGCGTTGGCACAGGTGTCACTCATCCAATGGGCGAGATGCGCCTATGATATGTTGACATATGGACCGGCCCAAAAGTGGCCCATCAAGATTAAATGGGCCAGCCAACTAAAGGCCCACAAGATTTTGCGGACCATAATGGGTCGGCCCAGCTAAAGGCCCATAAGATTTTGCAGATCATAATGGGCCGGCCCAGCTAAAGGCCCAACATTCTCAGTTAAGGCCCGTACGGCTAGTGTCAAATCGGCCTGTCAACGACCCGTCCTAAACTTGTCATCATCGCGGCCCATGGTCACTTCTGGCCCGTTAACAGTCCGTTAAGTATTTGGGCCGAATTACGACCCAGTGTGTTTCTGGCCTGTTAAAGGTCGTTCTTCATTTGGGCCCATTTATAGGCCATATTAACTTTCGGCCCATAAACGACCGTGAAGGATTTGGGTCATATTCGGCCATGCCTGACATTCGGTCTGTTAGAGGCCCACATAGACTTGGGCCACTTTCAGCCTGTTGTGATTTTTAGCCTGTTAACGTTGGACGAAATCCATGGGCCATATGTGGCCGAACGTCACATCGGGCCTATTAAAGGCCCATATAAATCTGACACTAATCAAGCCCGACCGAACTTCCAGCCTGTTAAAGGCCTGTGTAGTAGGTCGACGCATTTATGGCTCGTCTGAATTTTGGCCTATGAACAATCCGCATTGTAAATGGGCCACCATTTCGGCCTGCTAATGACTAGTGGGTTATTTGAAATAATCAGGGCCCACTTTCGGCCTCATGTTTTTTATGGGCTCGAGATATTTACACCTGTAAATGGCCTATTTTTACCGAGGGCCCAAATTATGTTTAGGACTGTTAAAGGCCCACTATGGGCACATGTCTACCAGAAAAATATGAAGGCTTATGTTGATTTAGGCCCAGATATTTTTAGTGGGCTACATGCAAATTACATCCCATAATCGTTTTTATCCCAATTGGAATGGTCCTGACGAATGTTGGCATGTTGGGCTCCTATGAAGCTTTCAGCCGAATACATTACTAAGATAAACCTACACTATACAAAAATAGCATCGTAATTACCGCAACCTTTAGCATCATCATAAATGCTGTATTACAACAAAATAAATTCCAACCATACAACAAAAGGCCTGCTGGCATAAAGTTTATAGTCCTTGCAGGTAAAAGCACCATTAGATGTATAGAAGCACAAATCATTTGACCTGAGTGCTAATGTTTCAGGCTGTAGAATCTGATGGGGCAGCATGATCTTCCCCTTTTTTCCGCCATTGCTCTTGAATAACGAAGCAAATGTCTGATAGTATGGTTTCAAGACCATTCATATCTTGATGACATTTTTCAACCACTATTCTTGTTTCCGAAACGACATCCATTAGGGATGGACTTGTATCTGGAGCACAGATATATCACTCTGTCTAGCAGGAAGATTTTGTTCAGTAGGCGATTTGGACGAGGTTACCCAGAAATTATGCAGGAAGGTGCTTTTTGCACTGATAGTGGAGAGATACTGACGCACTGCAGCAAGAGGTGACATTGTGCCTGTGGTAGCCTCGTCACCTTCAGGTGGTTGTGGCTGTTGAATCATTTGTTCCATAGCTTGCTGAAAGTTTGAAATTGTAGATTAGTGTACCGGATAAGTTACTAATGAGACAAAAACAAACAAAGTAGGTTTCACATTTATACATAACTTATTTTGGTGAACTACTGTAATACATTAGCATGTATTGTAGTGCCAACTACATAATAAAATCACTTTCGGAACATATGTCCATGTAGCATGCCTATTGTATTGTCTATTTCCCCATATTCATTGACATCTAAGGATAAAGAGACATGGTTTAAAGTAGGATGAACATAGTATGACATCATCCATATCATGGGCAAATAGATATAAAACAAACAAGCTATTGTATCATTGTGTGCGCACGTGAACATCACAACTAGATTACATATCAAGACCAAAAGAATATCATTCATCTCTTTTAAACCATGTAAGGTGAAATGATACGTTAAGACAACTATGTATAAAAGTGAGCGAGTAATGGCGGACATTGGTTGCAAACCAAGCAGTTAAATGAACACATCACAATACCAATCAGTTCAAAGGCAGGAGGAGTAAGGACTTACAACATCGGCTTGAACTGGTGTGCTCATGCCCTTCATCTTGCTGGTGTGTCAATCCTTGAATATTTGCACTGCATTCGGTTCAGGTTCTTTTTGGTCCGCACAGGCTTTCCTCTGCATTTGGAACAAGTCAATATAGATACGATAATATGACACAGAAAAAAGAAGGAACTAGCAGCTATTTACAAGAGCCTCGTTGTGTGTAATATAGCTACGAGATCCTGTTATGCATTGAATTTCACTTTAGAAACGGTTGGTCTTGTTCTTCAAAGCAGTTAGCCTAGAAGAAGATACACTTGTAAGGCACATACATAAATACAAGTTCAATATGTGGTGCGATCAAATACATATACCCTACTACGATACTTTGGATCGGACCGGTGTTTAATAAGGGTTGTCCGGTCTTCATACGTAATATATTCCACTTTGGAGATGTTTAGGCGATTTCATTGTTAGCCTTGCCTTCAAAGTGAGATTTTCTAAGGTGGTACCGACAACCTTTGTCATGAGCGGAACTAAAAAACATGAGTGCATGCTTGTTTAGTTGCATCATCTTTCGGATCCAACTTGAACCTCATCTGTTGAAAAAAGAATGTGAGTCTTATTAGGAGGAAGCTAGAAAGTATGGGAGAGAGCAAGGCAATATTACAAATTGCGATGAATAACATTACTTACGGATAAATGGTCAAGGAAGGTGTTAAACAGGGTATTGTCTTTCTCATTCCTATACTTGATCAACGTAGGGAGGATACGCGCATGACACCTAACGGCAACGACTGCCTCTGATACTAACTTGGTTGACTCTATAGAATGACGTGGCCTCTTTAAATCCGCCTCAAAATGGATATCCATTCTTCCTCCTTTAGATTTTGTTAATCTGTCAAGCATTATCCCTATTGTCTGTTTCTTCTTGCGCCGTGGTGCTAGTTCAACAACGAATATGGAAAGTGTTAGTTCACATCAAAATGCGAGAGTACATATAAAGGAGCATGCAACTGCAACTTGACTCGGTAAGGTACCATCTTGGTGATGCTCACGAGGTTCATCTGATCTTGCCAAGTCTTGTTGTGTCAGCAGTGCTTCGGAAGTAGTGTTAGGTGTGAAGGCAGCTTGGGAACTGGCCAGTTCCGGAGCAAACGAACAAGTAACTTGTTGAGATGCTAAATGCAGTTGAAGCGGATCTGCGGTGGTGGAAGCGAGTGATACTATGTTTCTAGATTTAGCGGTGGACTTGGACCTTCTCTTGCACTATAAGTACCAGTGAGAATCTCGAGGCGAGATCCTTTTCCGTTTCACCCGACGAGTAACACCATTCCCTACTATATTCTTTTCCTTGCTCTTTTTTGACTTTGCCATGTCAAGTCGTACCCACAACACAAAAGAATAAAATCTCTCTTCAGAACTCATTGATGCATGATACAGACAAGTAATACTTTTATGTAAGACAACCGTATGAGGATGGAATATGTAAGAAAAATAGGACGACGTGACATAGTCACAACGACGATGTGTAAACTAAGCAGAATGATTTTCAAGAAAATAGAAGTAATGCAAGCTAGACACCATATGAAAGATGCAACCAATATCACTCTGCCAAGTTAAAAGTGTCTTTTCATAAGTGGCATTTAAAAAAATTAGAAGCAATACAACATAGAAATCAATGCAAGATGAAACCACTATCAAACTGCCATGTTAAAAGCATCCAATCATGAGTGACTGATGCGGGATACACAATAGCAGTACTTTGATGTAAGAACATGGTATGATAGATAGATGAAGTGTATTCTAGACATAGAAAGGCATGTCATATTCACATGTATAACATATAAACTTAGCAGGTGCAATTTAATCAAAATAGAAGAAATACAGGCTAGCCAACATATGCAACATGAAACCAATTATCACACTGTCAACTTAGAGAAAGCACCTGCGATGGTCACTACTGGAATCAGCTTCTTTGCCGTCTGCCATGGATCACGGATGGCAAA